>CM042019.1:102721925-112721925 GCA_023525975.1 Smallanthus sonchifolius
CACTCACGTGTGATATTGAGAGAGAGAGAGAGAGAGAGAGAGAGAGATTCTCATATTTTTTGATTAAATGGGTAAAATTACAAAAGTAACCTCATATGCTTTGTATATGACCAGAATTAACTGAGAAATTTAACTGGGTTAGGGCCAAATGACGTAACGTTCAAGATTTGTAAACATAAAGGACGATCTCTGACAATTTTTCGGCTAAAAGACAATATCTGAAAAAAGGTATAAACATAAACGACGATTTCTGTAATTTACTCAAAAAAAAATTTTAGAAATGGTTTTTATAAAATTTTTAATTTTTTTTAATAAACTAACAATTATATAATTTAATTAAAGCCTTTTTTTTATAAAGAAAAAAGGTGTTTAAATTATATAATTAAATACATGACAATTTGCAGTGTCGGTTAGACACTGTTCACAAATAGGTAGATTATTGGTCCACGTGTGACTATTTGTAATTTTTTTCTAACTTTCAATTTCATCCCTTATATAATGTATGATATACGACTTTAACCCGAATAATTTTCTATTAATTTAAATTTTCTCTAATAACTTTGCTTCTCGAATAATTTTCTGTTTCGCAACGGAGTTGGGCGTAATATTGTAAAAGTCATTGAATCACAAACGTTAAGCGTACGAGTTATTAAAAGCTGCTTGTAGGTGATTTATAAAATTTCAAAATTGATTGCGACGTGGCTATTTTTATTTACGTTTCGACGTGAATTTTCGTAACATTATTTTTAAACCAACCGGTTGTTTTAACCGTTTTTTAAACCGTCTGTCGCCTATCTCAAATACCCCGTTGTGAGATTTTTTTTATCTACGATTAAATCGACCCGCCGTAATGCGCCGTCGGCGTGCTAATTTTTATTTACGTTTCTTTGTGACTTTTTTTTCCGAATAACTTAACTTTCGTATACAACGATGTAACTTTTTCGTTACTATCGAATATACCGCTGAAACGTGTTTTTTTTAACGTCACGTTGAATGTATATTCGTGATTTACTTATTTTTATCTATGTTTCGAACCCACCGCAAGTCACGGATGGTAACCAACTAGTTACTAACATGTTTAAAAGGCAACTGATTATGCCATTCTCATTGGTCAAATTTTTTTTTGAAAAAGCATAAATTGATTTATGTTAAATACTAAATTTCCGCAATTAAAAATAAATTGGAATTTTGGTGACTTGGTTTCGACATGGTCTTTAAATCCTTTCTTTTTTCCTTCTATTTAACCCGGGTTCGACTCCCAGGGTAGTTTTTTTTTTTGGCCATTTCTTTCTCGAGTTCACTTAATATATTTTTTTTTCACTGATTTACATTTAATTAAGATCATTGTAGGTTTGCTTTAGTTTGTATGTTTTGTATTCTTTATGTTTCTCAAACACGCGTTTTGATCTTTTATGCCTTAAGTTTTTGAAACACGTGTTTAGATAGTTGGTATCGTTGAGAACTTTCCGCCGCAACGCGCGGCTCAACCCTTCTAGTTTAATTTAAAGAGTACAGTTTGTTGAGGGAAAAATGGAAAGAAAAATAAAACATTCTTCTAAATTTTGTAAAAAAAGAAAAAAAAGACAAAAAATATTTTTAATTAAAAACAGTTTTATAAGATATTTTTAAAAAACAAAAGACAAGGATTGTTAGAAAACAATTTTAGAAAATGGTTTCCATAAACAGTTTTAATTTTTTTTTAATAAACTAACAATTTTATAATTTAATTGAAACCTTTTTTTAAAAGGGTGTTAATAAAAAGAAAAAAAAATATTTTTACATCTTAAAATAATATTATACGTATAAGACAAAAACATATGATATGTCGTATTTTGATTGGTAGGAATCTGCTACGCCACGTGTAATAGTATGGATATATTGCGTTAAGGATATGTGTTATACTAGTGTGAATGAAGACGTGATCACCCTGTATAGATGGTCAGGACGTGGAAAACCGCGTCATCGAGTAGGGGCTTTGTTCTTCTGGTGTGGCACATCTATCTATCTATACTAATAAACAAGTAAAATTTGGGACACGTGTCCTCTTTTAAGGCCATTACAGATGTGGTTTTCCTGCCCATACTCCAACACGTTTTTCTATACGGAAGCATCGCTATACGCCGTTTCATTCTAATTAACCCTAAATTGTAATCCTAAATCCTCTCCACTTCACGAATCCTCTTCGCCTCCTCCACCTTCGCCGCTTCCTCGCTGTTTTCTTCCATGCTAAAGGTACGAATCCTTATCTAAACTGAGTATCGTTCCTGATTTTATTAGTTTTTCTTTCGATTCGTTCCATTAATCTATTTTTCTTTCGATTGTTTCCATTAATCCGTTTCCGCCGATTGTCACCGCCATGAGAGTCGGCTACTTACTTCTTTAGTTGAATGTTATGTTTTTTTATGTAATTTTGGTTGTTGAATTCTTGCATTTTGAAAGTTCTTGATTTTTACAATTTAGTTTTTCTTCTGATTGTTAAATTTTTTTATTTTGGATTATATGACAAAGGAGATATGCAGGTTTTTTTGATAATTTTGTGGGGGGGGGGGGGGGGGGGTTGTATAGCTTTGAAAGTGTAACATCACATGGAGATCAACCATTTCAAAGATATGTGTACATGAGATTGTGTTTGCTCTTGACGATGCAACCATTTCATTAGCTCTGTATGCAGGTGCCTAAATCATTTTGTTTAAGAATTTCGATTATTGTTGTTTTTGTAATCTTAATTTACAACTTATTTAATTTTTAGAAATGTACAGAAATATGTTTGCAAGTCAAGCCAATTTGATCTGTCAAAATGATCCGTTTAAAACCGTTACTTGAACCACCATCAATTTCGACCATTTACAAATCGATTGGTAGACTTGGATATTTTTTCTCTCTGAATGATAAATGAAATGGGTCTAACATGTTGAAAGTTTACTAAAGTCTATTTTAAATATATACAAGTGCCAAAATCATTTTATTTAAGAATTTAGATTGTTTTTTGTAATATGAATTAACACATTGCTTATATACATATACCAAGCCTGTTTTAGCATGCACTAAGAAAGTTAAGTAATGCATGGGTTGATCCACAAACTTAAATAATGTGTGTGCTAAAAGACATGTTTCTACTCAAACCAATCTAGACCCGTTACTATTTTTGTGTCGTGACATAATCTAAATGTCATGAAAGTGTTGTGGGAGACGAAAAATCCAAATTTATGATAAGAATTCAACCTAAACACAAGCATCCAATCAGGTTCGCTCTTCCTAGATGAAATTAATCTAATGATTTCTTCTGAAAGCTCTTTGTGGATCGAACAAAATCTGTAAAGATAAAGACTGATGGCTACAAAATTCTCTAACTACATATGCTGCGGACTCAACAATTTTGCTGACTTACAAAGTTGCTGTGGATAAGGCATATGCTGAAGATAGTTAAGTTCTGTTGCTGATGAACAACTATGTTGCTGATAGACTTATCTGCTGAAGTCCAAAGTTGTTGTTGATAAGCTTCTTATCAGCATCAAACATTGATGTTGCTGATAGGCAAATCATCAGCAGCTTTGACTTTGCTACTGACACCTTTTGCTGTAACCCTAACACATCTATCAACAGAAGGAATGTTATTGGTGTAGATGATTAAAGACAAAGTTACTACTTCTGAAGTCTCCTGCAAAGATTCCTAAGAAGACTTTTGACCTGATTCATACTGTTTGCTGCAGTTTGTCTTTTATTTATCTACCAATTGTAGTGTAACTTGTAACTGTCAAAGATCAACGGCTTATATTTGATCTGATCCTTAGAATCAAGGGTCTGTCTTGATTCTAAGTTCCTTTATATGTATTGTATCTTTTCATTTGTACAAGTGTGCTTCCTTAGAGTTTTCTCTGTAACTTGTAAACATTGAAGATTAATACACTTTGCATTTATTAGTATTATCACTGTTTCTTGTTTATATTGCATAGTTGTGATTGTTTTCGCCAATCTCAACTAAACAGAACATCTTGTAAAACACCGATCCAACAAGTGGTATCAGAGCTTTGGCTCTCAGATTAAACAAACTAACACTTGTTTAATCACTATCTGGTTCTGTTATCTCTTTGCTGCTAAACCATCTATCCAAAGTATGGCACATAATACTGGATTTGATGATGCTGGAAGCCTTCACAGACCACCAAGACTGGTTTATGGAGAAGATTATGACACGTGGAAGAATAGAATGGAAAGTTTCTTCTGCTACCAAGAATATGGAATGTGGAGATCCATAATTGATGGTCCATATGTGCCTATGGTGGCTTTTGCTGACTCTGGAGGTCCATCTGTTCTTAAAGAAGCCTCCAAATATTTTGAAGAAGACATCAAGAAGATGGAGGTAGATTTTAAAGCTCTGGGAGCTATATAGATGTGCTTGCCAAATGAAGTTTTTCATAACTTTAGAGAATACAAAACTGCCAAAGATCTATGGGAAGCTCTTGAAAAGATGTTTGCTGGTTCTGAAGAAGTGAAAGAAAATAGAAGAGACATTCTAAAGCAATTGTATGAAAACTTTGTCTACAAGGATGGTGAGTCTCTTACCACTCTATACAACAGATACGCCTATCTTAATGGAGAGCTACAGTGCTTTAAAGTCAAGCTGGAAAATGAAGACATTCTCAAAAAGTTTATTAGATCTCTTCCAAGTTGCTGGACACTCTACACAGTGTCAATCAGAAGAACTGAAAACCTGAAGACTCTCCAAATGACTGAGCTGTTTGGTATGCTGAAGACATATGAGCTGGAAATGATTCAATCCAGAGAAAGAAGCTCAGGTCATTCATCCTCATCAACCACCACTTTCTCTACACTACACTCTGACCACTCACTTCCAAGTTCAAGCAACTACTATCCTCCCATTGTTACCTATCCGCAAACTCCCAACTCAGAAACTAGCAACTCACATTTTCTTCTTGAAGCCCCACCTTAAAATAACTCTGCTGCATTTGTCTCTGAAAACCCAAGCAATATGTCATTTATCAAAGAAGATATGGAGTATTTTCATCCAGATGACCTAGAAGAAATGGACATATAACACTCTTATGCTATGTTATCTCTTAGAGCTAAAAGGTTCTACTCTAGAACTGGAAGACCTATTCCAAGCAACAACTCTAACACTAGAGCCGACCCCTTCCATTACTCAATAGGCCGCGCCCTTACTTCAATAAAGAGCAAGCTAAGATGTTACAACTGTAATCAACTTGGCCATTTTTCCAGAGAATGTAAAGCACCAAAAGCAAACCCAGCTTCTGCACAGCCAAGAAAGACACCTCAAAGTCATGCAGGTCTAAACACTCCTCCTGCTCAAACTGCAGCTTGTGCAACTCAACAAGTGGGAACAACTGATTTTGACTGGAGTTTTCAATATGAAGAACCAACAGGTAACAACCAAGCTCTCATGGCAGACAACCAAGCTCTCATGGCAGACACCAATGAGATACCACCTCAGGTATATGAACATCTCTGTTCTCAAGCTTGCATTGATAAGGTTCTAGGATATAGAAAGTATAACCAAAATATTATAGATCAAAATGAAGAGTTTCATAAAATGAAATCTGATTTAAAAAAGGTTGAAAACAGTTACAAAGAAAAGATTAACTATCTAAAGAAAGAAATTTCATCATTAAAACATGAACAAACAAATCTTTAAACTTAGATTGATGATCTATTGCTTAAGCTAAAAGCTACAAGAGCTGAGCTGGCAGAACAAAAGGTTCATGTTGACAAATATGAATTTGCATACAAAAAGCTGCAAAGACTTTTGGATGCTCAAATTCATGAGAAGGTGACTGCTGGTCTTGGGTATCACGCTGAGAAGACTTACAAATCTGTACCACCACCTGCTGACTATATAGCCATCCATGAACCTAACTTCAACCTCATAAACCTTAACCATGCAAACCGAAACCTTGATCCTTCCAAGGAAGAAACAGTTGTGCAAGAATGCAATACCTCAACTGAATATGAGTCCACTTGCTCAGAATCCACTGAAACCAGTGAAGCCCCATTACTCCCTACCAATGAAGTAATTCTAAAAACCACCAAATCTGGTAGAGTAATTCAAACAAATGGTCCAAGTCCCTTTATTCCTTCCATACCAGTAACTCAACTCACTAAGCAAATCAAAATCAGCTATCCTCCTGAAGGAAGAAAACTGATTATTGAAAAAGGACAATCCTCAACCTCCACAAACCACCAAGCCAACCAACCAAGAAAGGTTTTTGACATCTGTCATGAACCTGGAGAGAGAACTCCATATGTTCAGAAAACATTGGAGGAAGCTACTTTTGAACATAACAAAACTCATCCCTGGAATTTCAAAGATTTATTCAAAAGAAAGGACTATATGTATTTTCAAAGGGATAAAATTGCTAAATCCTATTTTGTTTGTGGCAAATACAATCATACTGCAAGCACCTACTTCTATTACCTTCAGCAGCAACGAAATCTCAAGCAACAAGCCTTTGAGAAAACAAACAAGAACAAGAAGGTAAGAAGCTATGAAGCAAAAACAACTCATTTCAAAAAATCTCTCTCTCCACCAAGGAAGCAGATCCCAAAAGCTCAACAATCTTGCATCAGATGTGGTGAATCAGATCACTTTGCTGTAAATTGTAAATTCAATCCTTTCAACCATCTCTCTCAATCATCAACAACAATAATCAAAATCCTTCCTAGACAGAAGCCGGTCTATAGAAGAACTCCGAAAGAAAAACCCACTTTCAACAGAAAGGTAAAGAAGGAAAAGCAAGTAATTGTGGTTGAACAACCAGAAGAAATCAGGAGTGATGCTGATAAATTTAAGCCTAAAAACATGAAGAACAAATCTAAGTCATCAACATCAACCAAGTTTGCTTCTGATCCGTCAAAGCCATCAGCATCAATCAAGTTTACTACTGACCAGCCAAAGCCAGCAGCAACCAAGTTTGCTGCTGATCAGTCAAAACCATTAGCAGCAAATCTTAAAATCTAGAAAGAACTATCAGCAGCCAAAGCCACATCTGCTGCTGATAGAGTAAAAAGGTCTGGAAAATTAATTCAACAATGGAAAGCCAAGTCCACACCTTCATCACGTAAAAGTATTATCATTGGATCTATTGAGTGCCAGCATAGTGATGAATTTGGTCTCAAAACACACTCACCCAAGTCTGCATGTTCTTGGGTCCCTCCCTCTAACTAGATCTCTCTCATGTGTAGGGACAACCAGGTAATAAGGATAACACCTGGGTTGTAGACAGTGGTTTTTTCAGGCACATGACCGGCAACATATCCATGCTCTCAAATTTCAGAAACTTCTATGGAGGATATGTTGCCTTTGGGAGTGATTCAAAAGGAGGATCTCTAACTGGACAAGGAACTGTGTCCAATGAAAGAATGAGTATTGAAAAGGTGAACTTTTTAAAAGAATTAGAGTTCAATCTCATGAGTGTGTCTCAAGTCTGTGATCAGAAGCACTGGATGCTATTCACAGATAAAGAATGTTTTGTGCTCTCACCTTGTTTATCAAAGATGAAGGGGGAGAAATCCTACTGGTACAAATCTATGTAGATGATATCATCTTTGGATCAACAAGGAAGAAGCTATGCAAAGATTTTGAGATCCTAATGCACTCAAAGTTTGAAATGAGTTCAATGGGTGAACTAAATTTCTTTTTGGGTCTCTAAGTCAAACAAGTTCCAAATGGAATCTTCATCAGTCAATCCAAATATGTCAGAAGCATTTTGGAAAGATTCAAACTGGTTGATTGCTCTACTACAAGAACTCCTATGCAAGTGCACCATCAACTGTCCCTAGACAAAAATGGTCAAGACACTGATCAATATCAATACAGAGCAATGATTGGATCACTCATGTATCTAACTGCATCAAGACCATATATCATGTTTACAGTATGTCTGTGTGCAAGATTTCAAGCAGCTCCAAAGAACTCACACCTCTAAGCTGTCAAGAGAATTTTTAGATATCTAAAGGGAGCTCCAGGACTTATGGTACTCTAAGAATGATAAATTCAACTTATATGCATACACTGATAGTGACTATGGAGGATGCAAATTAGACAAAAAATCCACATTAGGAGGATGCCAGTTTATGGGTGGAAGACTGATTTCATGGCAACACAAGAAGCAAACATGTGTATCAACATCTACAACAGAAGCAGAATACATTGCAGCTTCAAGTTGCTGTGCACAAGTCATCTGGATACAAAATCAAATGCTGGATTATGGGGTGACTTTCATGGCAACTCCCATTCACATTGATAACAAGAGTGCCATATCAATTACAAATAACCCTGTGCAACACTCCAAGACTAAACACATTGATATCATGTATCATTTTATTAGAGATCAAGTTGAGAAGAGGAGAATTATTTTAACCAAAGTTTATACCAATGAGCAGTATGCTGACTTATTCACGAAAGCCTTTGATGAAGCTAGATTAAGATATTTAGTTGAATCCATTGGCATGATGAACTTTGATTAAAATCTTTCTTTGAAATCTTTAAAAATAAATGTGTTTGTCTTTCTTTTGTTGTAAATAAAGTCTTCTGAAAATTAAATGATCAGCAGCAAACATTTTTGCTGCTGATAGGTTTAGTCATCAGCAGCAAAGAATTTGCCGCTGACTGCCTTAAGTTATCAGCAGGAACAAGTTTGCTACCGATAGCTTTAAGGCAATCAGCAACAACATCTTTGCTGTAGACCATTGCATCCATCAGCATAAACCAAGTTTTGCAGCTTATAGATTTAACCATCTGCAGCAACCAAGTTTGCTGTGGATGGGAAAAAATGGTTCACATTAACTTTTACCCGCTGTAAAAATTCACTGTCAGTCTTTAGCATGACTACTACAATGTGTTACAGCTGTAACACAGTAAAAAGTTAAGTGTCACTTTAAATGACTGCTACAGTGTGCTACGCTTCATCTTTTTGTATGGTACAAGTGACCGTTGCCCAAACTTTTACCGTTATAACAAAATCAAATTCCCTCATTCACCACTTCACATTCAATTCTAACCTAATCTTCATCTTTTCTCTCTCTCACTCAAGCATTCAGAGCTTCCCCACACTTAACCAACTTTCAAAAGCTTCATCCTTCCCTCCAAACCTTTTCATAATGGCGAATGTTAACATCGACAAGCCAAATGACAAGTTCTCAACTTACCACAATCTAATGGCGTATCTTGTCAAGGGTAAGAAATCCTAAGGGTTCGATGATATGATCGACTTTCTGTGTCGATCAAAACTACACTTTGCTCTAACTGTTAACCCTAAAATCTATACATCCCATATGGAAGACTTCTGGAACTCAGCCGTCTAATCAACTGAAGAGGGGATTCCGTAAATCAAAGCCAAAGTAGACGGCAAAGACATAATCATCTCTGAAGCTACGCTCAGAAAACATCTCAAGCTTCAAGACGAGGGTGCCGCCAACTCGTACACCAAGAATGAGTACATGAAGACCTTTGTATCCATAGGGTACACTGGAAATCAACAGGAGTACACAATTGAGAAGGCACTGCTGGGCCCTCCTTGGAAGTTTTTGTGACACACTCTTCTCCAATGTATATCTCAAAAGAGGAGTGGATGGAATCAACTAAACTCCGCTCTTGCCTCTGCTGTTCATAGTATGGTAACTGGGCAAGGTTTCAATTTCTCTCATTTGATTTTCGAAGGTTTAAGATACAATCTTCATGAAGGAGCAAAACAAGCTTTCTATATGTACCCTAGGTTCTTGCAGGAAGTTTTTAACAATGAAGTAAAAGACCTTTCAAAAACTGCAAGAATCTACATGATATGGGGACATAAAAATAACATTTTTAAAAGTATGAGAACTGTTTCAGAAAATTTCTCAGGGGTCAATGTTTCATTGTTATCTATAATGATGAACATACAAAGTACCCAGGGTGATAGTTCAGCAGTCCCAGCTGATACTGATCCCACACCCTCCACTTCACATCCTGAACATACAACTGCTACCCTTGATCGAACCCCTGTGCAATCTACTAAGGATGCACATGTACAACAATTAATCACCCCTACTCTCCAAGCCCAACTGGAACACAGGGCCCCAGTTGAGGCAAGTTATACCAGAAAAAGAAAGAAGTGCAAGAAGAGTCCTTCTATTCTTGTTTCAAAGGCCCAATCCCAACCTAAAAGCCCTCATCCAGAATCACAACATTCTGATGAGAATATCAAAAGAGATAGCCACATTACTAGGGAAACTTCCTTAGAAGTTTCTCTATTAGGATCAGGATCACATCCCGAATCCATAGAATACCCTAATGAGCCCACACATTTTCTCTCTTCTTTGAACTTAAGTGCAGAGTCACATAGTCAAGATGATGTACCTTTTCCAACTACCACTATCTCGAAGGTACTGATTGACTTGGCTGTTAATGTACACAGCCCAAGTTCATCACCTAAGAAGGTTCACCCTAGGAATATTGATAGAGTGAATGTGGAAAGGGCTATCACTACTACTGGTCCTTCAATTGACTAGGAGGACAGTGATAACATCACTAAGTCCCCAACCATGGCAACTCACAGTGAAAATGTTTCTTTTGAAACATTTTTCACTGAGAGGAATCCAAGGAGCCAAGAAAACCACGGTGGTGGGGATGTAGAGGCTAGGCCTAAGGCCCCATCTAGTTCCAAGGATTCCACATATGTGGATGAGGATAGTTTAAAACTTCAAAATATGGAATTGACGGCTAGGGTGGCTATGCGAGAGGCTGAAGTGTCAAAACTAAGACACCAAGTTTCTGTGCATGAAACTCATCAATGCCCAACATTGACTCCTCCTTCCATTGTATCAGTGGGCACTCAAACATAACCCTCTCTATGCACTGATGCAACCAAAAACGGGGAGAAAATTATAACTGAAGATGACACTGACAACCTAGAGGATTAGATACAAGAGCAGACAGCCTTTCAAAGAACACTATTCCAGCCTGCCTTTGTTCAAGTCCATGATCTGATGCCCTTCAGAGATGAAGAAGAAGAGGTCTTTGAAGAATGGAAGTTAGTTACCCGGGCTGTAGATGAAGTATTCCCTGAGGAGATGGAGTTTGAAAATGAAGATGAAGAAATGCCTCCTTAATTCCTTATATTTCTAGCTGCTACAAACATATCAAGACAGATCATAGCCCCCAATTCCTACTAACTGCACACAACTTGAAATTTGACTCTATTTTAGCATGGGGGTATGATGGCATCCTTAAAAGATTCTGGATTGGATGGGAATTTGCTGGAGTCAAAGAGCTTATCTTGGATAACCTAAATCTGTTTGAAATCCTGTCCCTGCACCTGACTGAAAGTGTTAACACTTCCAAGGACCTATCTGCCAGGCTTGCCATTGAAAGATTCCATGATATATGTGAAGACAACATGCCTCGGTTTGAGAAGTTTCTTGAAGAAGCAAAAAGGGTGGCTTATCTAAGACTTGAGGATGTAGAAGCAGAGTCCTCAAGAGCAGCTGAAAAAAGGCAAAACCAAAGGCTGGGGTTGATAAAAAGCAGGGTTCTAACTGAAGAACAGATTTTGTGCCTAAGAAAATACTTGTACAATGAGGTGGTTAGAGACTTGGAAGTTCTTGGGTGGTCAAGCACTGAGCCTTCATGGTTTCAATTCTTTTTGAGTGATGGATTATCATTTATAATTAACAATATTCAAGAAATCCTACTCCTCAACCCAGACTTCCTCTACAAGGTGTTTGAACTAAGGTCACATATCTGCAATATAAACTCCAAAAGAAGTCAAGAAATGATCCTCATTGTTAAAACCTTTCTTGATAAAGAGGGATGGATTGCAATGGATGACTCTGATTCAGACCTGTCCTTTCCCTCTACTCCAACTGTCATTCTAAACACAGAAGAGGAATCTAGAAGAAGGGAAAAACAGAAAGTAATGACAGAATGGAAAACAGTGACAGGTGAAGAATGGACAAAAATGACAGGTGAAGATGAAGAAGCTTCCCCCTTCTGTCTACTCCTCAAATTGCCAATGAAGCTGAAGCTGAGATCTCAATAGCAACTCCCACATATGCTATTGTGATCTATGAAGCTGAAGCAGAGGCATCCAATAAAGACAAAGGGAAGGGAATTATGACAGAAGAAGAAGAAGAAGAAAAGAAGATAGAGGAAGAAAAGAAAAAAGTAGAAAGAAGAAGAAGAGAAAGAGAAGAAGAACAGATGGCTGAGCTTAAGAAAGCTCACGAAAGAAAAGCTGCCATGCTTTTCAGAGAACAACAGATCCAGCTGCATGCAAGGCAACTGGATAGAACAAAAGTTCAAGTTCCTACAGCTTCACAAATAAAAGAAGATGAAGCTCTAGCCCTCCAGCTGCAGGAACAACTAAATAAAGAAGATGAAGAGAGAAAGAGACAGAAAATTGAAGAAGCCAAGTTCAGAATTACTGATTCTGAACTTGCAAAAGAAATGAGGGAGGAGTGGATGACAGTTCTAATTTCTCAAGGTGAGGATGCAGACTACCTTGAGAAACTATCTAATAAAGAAATTTACATGGCCTTTATGGGCCAACCAAGAGAACTGACCAAGAAGAAATGGGCTGAAGAAGAAGAAAAAGGCAGGCTGAAATCTAGGAAAGCCATTGCCTTTAACTTAAGAACTCATGAAGAAAGGAAGGTTATGATTGACTTCCTAAAGGCAAGAGGTGAGAGTGGAAAGAGGCTGGGTCCCATGAACTTCATGAACTTGCAAGCCCTCTACATAAAGGTGAAAAAGGAAGAAGAAGAGAGGCTAAAGAAGATAAGTTCTAAAAGAAGGGTAGACATTCAAACAGAGGAAAGAAAACAAAAGAAACCCAAGACTATTCTCTCAACCTCTCCTCCTTCTGTCCAACAAATTCCCTCTCACCCTCCTAAATCACTCTCCCCCCCTCCCAAAGAGTCCGAATCCTCTCACCTAACTCCCTCTCATCAACAGCCTCCTAGAAAGAAAGATAAACCTCCTACCACATTTGAAGATTCAAGAGAGATTGTACAATGGATTTATAGTGACTCAGATCAATGGTTTGAATTGTTTAGAGGAAAGACAGAGATGAAGAGATCAGTCTACAAATATGTTGATAAGGTAATGCAGCTTCCAAACATTGACCTAAAGAAAATTCTGGAGTTGGGTGAAGCTCATGAGCCTGACAATGAAAGTGGGAGACATCTTTTGTTGGTGATTAAACATCACTTCAATACTTACAAAGATGTCGTCATAGATGCAAAACCACTCATCAATTGGTCCTATAATGCCGATAAAGATGAATACACACTGGTGGATGTCAGAGGAAACAAGATGAGATGTCCTAGCAAAATCATCTTCAGCATGCCTAGAAGGGACATCAAATCTCTGTCAAAAATTCCCTTTGAAAATCCTAGCAAGGATCCAAGAGGCTATGAGACTGCAAGGATAGTCATGCATACGCAAAAGCTTTAGGAACAAAGGCAGTAAGAGTGTTTTGGTAGCATCAGTGTAGGGGGAGTTTGTAAAGATAAAGACTGATGGCTACAAAATTCTCTAAGTACATATACTATGAACTCAACAATTTTGTTGACTTACAAAGTTGCTGTGGATAAGGCATATGCTACAGATAGTTAAGTTTTATTGCTGATGAACAACTATGCTGCTGGTAGCCTTATCTGCTGAAGTCCAAAGTTGTTGCTGATAGGCTTCTCATCAGCATCAAACATTGATGCTACTGATAGGCAAATCATCAGCAGCTTTGACTTTGCTACTGACACATTTTGCTGTAACCTTGACAGATCTATCAGCAGAAGTAATGTTATTGGTGCAGATGATTAAAGACAAAGCTACTACTTCTGAAGTCTCTTGCAAATATTCCTAAGAAGACTTTTGACCTGATTCATACTGTTTGCTGCAGTTTGTCTTTTAGTTGTCTACCAATTGTAGTGTAACTTGTAACTGTCAAAGATCAACGGCTTGTGTTTGATCTAATCCTTAGAATCAAGGATCTTTCTTGATTCTAAGTTCCTTTATATGTATTGTATCTTTTCATTTATACAAATGTGCTTCCTTAGAGTTTTCTCTGTAAGTTGTAAACATTGAAGATTAATACACTTTGCATTTATCAGTATTATCACTGTTTCTTATTTACATTGCATAGGTGTGACTGTTTCCGCCAATCTCAACTAAACTGAACCATCTTGTAAAACACCGATCCAAGATAATCAATTTCTTTATTAAATCAATTTACAACAGCAGAATTTTATAGCAGCCAATATGTATAAAAACATCAAGTATCTTTGACACTATACTTAGTTTAAGATAATTTTCTATTTCTACTAGCAGAACAAGCTCTACTGTTGCATTTGTTATTATTATATTGTAGATTAGCTAGACTATATATTTTGTGTTACACATAATATGTTAGGTTGAGAACCAATTTCTTGAACCAGATTATGAAGACTATGGTTGAGCAAGTAATAACAACATTGTTTACCCGACGAACATATAGCTAGGAAACCACGAGACCCATGGGTTCCATGTAAGGCCACAAACCAGACACCCTACAGTTGGTTCTCGTAACTGGTTATACTCTTTAAAAACATCTAACTTTCATTTAAATAGAAAGCGAAAGTCTTTCTCAAAATAATATTATCTTTAAACTCGTTAACTTTGATAACATTACCTGACGAATGCATTCACCCCAACCCGAGTAGCCCCGCTTCCAAGCCAAGATACCTCGCCCAACTGACTCTCCTACAAAACAATCTAACGTACATACAAAGTCAGCTACGCTGAGTGATTTCTAATAGTTTAATTTAAACAACAACAAACTCATCTCTTTATATTATTATTTCCATTCAATACCCTTTGGTCCTTAGAAAATAGTTGTATATATTTTCATCATATAAATAACCCCCGTTATCTTATAATATCCCAAATGATTCACCACCCCAGACTCTACCCACCATTTTAACTCAGGAAGTCTCACTGACATAGAACGAGCTTCTACTATGGTAACTCACAATTTACCATATATATTAACCATACGCTGGTTAACTCGACCAACCTCTACACACCGACTTACCAGTCCTAACCAAGACTCTCATAACCCGACTGACTTAACAGTTGCACATAATGTACTTTTCCCGACACAACGTTCAATCTAACTCGACACATCACGTTGATTCCATCTATTTATCACATCAATATCATCTCATACACAATTAATATAACTCATCACTTACATGCAATTTAACACATATAAATGCACACAAACACACACCTCATCACCGCACCCTCGTCAGGGTTATCCCCGTCGGGATACTCGTCCTAAGCTCAGCTATACCCTTGTTACAGGGCCCCGCCAATAAACATAGTGACACAGTCGTCATCTATGATGACTACCTGGCCACCCACACGGTGACTATATCATCAACCATATGGTGACTGACACATCATCCATACGATGAAGACCCTGAAGGACTCCGTCTTCCACACCACTGTTGACTCTTCACACGGACAACAATGCAAGCACACAAAGCAACACATATATACATATGATACTAATGGACATGTCCTACGACTCACCACCCTTTCACGGATCACTTACGTGTGTAATCCAATACTTAATTTAGACGTATCCTCTTAATGTCTAGACCCATCACCAAACTCTTTCCGAATAGGTAATTATACAACACACAAACATCGTACCGACTTATAGCCCGTACATACCATGGACACCACCTAGACCCATGCAAACACGATACTCGCCGTATCACGAGGACAAGGACACAATACTCATGACATCAAACACATGACGCTTAACAACATACTAGCATCTACTTGACTCGTTAATGAACCACGTACGGATTCCCCTGCTAACTCCCCTTATATAACCAACGCAGTTTTAACTAAAATCCTGACTCATCCCGACTAACTCATAAGATGACATACACAGATCATCCCAACTCTAGTTCACCCACCATAAGGATCCCATAACGACCCTTAGCTCATTATTACATAATGGTCTCATAAAATACTTCAAGTTTAAATTCTAACTCGTAATACGTTCGTATAATAAAACATGTGAGCATGTACGATAGCCCCAAAATAGTAAAACGTTTAAAAGAGGGGATTAGAAACTCACCCATTACGAAGACCCAAGTCCTGCTCCGAAATCATCCTCTTGCTCGAACCCCGAACCTGTCAATGCACGATCACTTGATCAGACATTATCAAAGATACTTCGATCTCATTAAACGAAAAATAAATCCCAAGGTCCGGTTTCATCTACCCGTCATTCCATCTATACCAACCCTTATTCCACGTGTTCACACGAATCCGGTCATACTTGATCCATTCAAACCCGGGCACTCGGACCGTTCTCTTCTCATGCATGCACGTGTACGTTGCCATGCAAAAACCCTAACCGGCCATGTACCATCATGGTATCCTATCGCCGGCTTCACCTCACCATGCTCCTTTGCTTCCTAAGACGTGACCATCATTACCGCGCCACCATGGTTGCCCACGCACATCATCACAATCGCCGTCGTTCGTGGTTGTGTTGGCTCCCTCAATGTGCACCACCAAACACCATCACCTAGCACTACCATCTTCGAGCCGCCGTGATCGAGCACCACCGAAACCACCATGGTTATCAGGGTCAGTTGCATTCCCCCTCCTTTGAGTCGTAACCCTACGTCGGTCGCCTCCGTTCCACCAACACAACCGTAGTCACCTCCACAACCGGTAGTCACCTCCACCGTCGGTTACCATGTGCATTGACCACCAATACTCGTTATCCGGTCACCCCAACACTACTACCACCACACCCGACCATCATCGCTAGCCCCACTCATGCCCTCGTTCACGGCTAAGAACCCAGAACCCTAATCGGCTATTCATCAAAGTAAACAACGTAATTGAACATAAAACAAGATTACCTTCACGTGTAATGGGGTTTCTCTGCTCGTCACCACCGTAGAACCGTCGTGCCGTCACTACCCTTGGCCGGAATCCCCCTCTATCTTCCCGCTTATCTCTCTTTGGCCGCATGCAAACACCTAGGTCAATAAGTGGTATTTAAACCACATGGAATTACATCCGGGTCCCCTCGCTCTACATAATTGCGTGTTTGGCTTGAACTGTTGGTTAAACGGCTAACCGGGACCTTTATCTCTACAAATAGAGTTTTACGTGAAACTCTAGCTAATTTTCTCGTATTTCGGAGATACGGGTCGCTCTTTGGCCCGAACCATAAATTGATAAGTTTTCGGGATGTTACAAGTCTACCCTCCTTAAAAGAGGATTCGCCCTCGAATTCTGTGTCGGCAAAAACCACCCCGGCGTATCCTTCTGTCTTCATTTGTGCACCAAATTCATTCGGTGTCAAACACTCACTTTGACACTACATGTTTTCATTACTGTGCTTGTAATACGACCACCCCTTGGTGTTCAAAGACCCCTTTTCCATTGCCCGCTTTCGACTTTGGGACTTATAGGATCACCTACTTATTCCCTCAGTACTTGCTCTGTCAAATTTTGACTCAAGAGGCATAACACCGTCAATTTCCCTCTTACCTGTCACATGCCATATCGGCTCATGGGCATAATCGCCTTTGTCTCTTGTACACCCCTAATGATCTCGTCATCCCGATGGTCACCTTTTCAAGTAGGTCCTTGTCTTTCATAGTCATGAGTAATAGTTACTTTACTATCGTGTGTCCATCATGCTCCTCTCTTATGTTCCAATTACCATCTTACGATGATTTCTCAAACTCGAACCCACTGCCCTACCCATAAGGGTATTCTTTTGTCCTTTTCTGACGCTCTCTAACAGCTTGTGCAAAGCTCCATTGGTCTCCACCAAATTTTCTACCATAATATCTCTTTACTTATTTATCACTCATTGTTTCTCAAAGCTCAATTATCAATGTCATGTCTGATATGACAGCTAATCACCTGCCTTACCTAAATGCTCCACAGAAGTTTGCTTTAAGCTAATCACATGCTTACCAACATGAGCATTTCCTTTCCAGTTACTTATGTGCAATCATGCACTTACCCTTCCTGAGTTTCCCCTTACTCATGGTTGCTTTATCATTACCATGCGAACACCGACCGCGTCTCATTAATCACGTACGAACATGACGCCCGTCCGCTCATAAGCTTTAGCTATTCGTAGTCTCATCTAGGGAAAGCATCCCAATTCCTCTTGTGTCTCACCTCGACTGGATTCCTCATATAGAACGTGTTCCATGAAGACCTTTCGTCACCTCTTAAACTTCGTGCCAAAATCTTTTGTGTTAACACTTTGATCTCATCATAGATATCTTTGGTCGAGCGTCCACGTAACCGCTTTCATCACTAACTCTACAGCTCCACCCGTTGGCTTCGTGCTCCGAATTCCCGAGATAGAAGTATAGGCATCTCGTAAGAGCACCTCTCCGATCGTCTAGGAAGATATCAAAAGTCCTCGCATCACCTCGATGTATCAACGTCGAGAACATCGTCAAGATAGAAATACTATACTTGAGCACACAGACCTCTCGTCCTATGTACGATTAAACATGCACTACAAGGACACACACCGACACATATAACTACAGAACACACAATGTTCTACACATCTACTAGTAACTCAACATTCTAACTCGCACAAAGTGCACATACACAACTAGCTAGATCTGAGTAAGTCTACGTGCATACAATATGACCTTGTCATTTATAGACACACAAACTCCTGAACCTTATCTCTTACTCACTACAACAGTAGCCCCTGCCATACGTCATCATATACTCACACTGAGTTTACTCGGTCGTACCCATACTTCAAGACGACACACTACTCAGTCTAGACACAAAAAATCCCTAAACATTCAAACACACAAGATATAAACTATCTTATTTCCCCACAGGATCTGGTCCTGAACAAACATACCTAGATATATTGTATGTAACTACAACTTTCCCACATGACCTCGTCCTGAACATTTATACATACCAAAGATGTATATTTCTGATTTCCCACAGGACCTCGTCCTAAACAGTTACACAAGGTGCAACATACCCCTTACACTTCAAACATCACCTAAACATAACACATAGGTGACACTATCTTAAGACCGTAGAAACACACAAATAATCAAAACTCAGGTCTACACAGGTATACTCATACAGTCTAATCAACCAAGCTCTAGCATCACATCAAAGATTACATTTAGTATGAATTCACGTTATTCAAAAGGTAATCACATAATCACGCATAATTAACACTGTCCCACCAATAGCAAGCTATCACACATGCAACTATCATCAACTATTTTTTAAACCATCCCATGGTAAGCTTTCACTGTCAAGGTTAAAATCAAGCAATTGAAAAACCAAGAACAAATATTTTGTCACAAAAGTGCCTGACGGCCACTACTCAAAATGCTCTAGTCCTCTCGTGGTAAACACCACTGCTCTAATAACAGAACAATTCAAAGTTATCACCCACTTGTTCCTCGTCGTCAGATTCCTCTAGCCATCCGTTTCCAGATCCCGAATCCTGCCTCGGAGGTTGATGCCTAACTACAAATGCGTTCCTTCCTCGCCAACCACTTCTCCTATAGGAGGAACTACTAATTCCACCCCTCATAACTGCCCTGTAGTACTGAGAGCATTAGGCGTCGGAAGCGCGAAGATCACATCCTGTGCTGGTAGCTCCTGCTCATCTTCAGTCGCCGATGGAACCACCGTCAATGGAACAGGTGCTAAGACCCGTCTTCTCTCAAAGATAACCGTATGAACATCAGTCGCACGTCTAGCCCGCCGTCCTGTTGACTTCCTGATGAGAGCTCCTCGCCTAATCCATCTAGTCCGAATCGTCATGGCCATCAGTACCTGCACAAGATAGAATGTTGGAGTGATTACTATGGGCATCAGATTCAGAATATGAGAGTAATCATAGATTGCCAAATCACGGTGATCAAATGTAATTTGGTGGTCCACATTACTGCTCGGATTCTAAACCTTCCCCGTCATATTCACACTAGCTTTCTATCTTTCACACACCTCAGATGCACATGCATCCCACACAACTCACATAGCACCACTTAACAATATAACATGTCATATTTATCATAATTTCACACCATACGAGGTTACACACAAAATCACTAAATCACATCGACATGCCAAACTATCTCACATAGTTACAATTAATGCTACTCCACATTATTCAACACACACTATAGTCTCATTCAATCACACCACACAACTTCAAATAGTTCTACATAATACTTTAACACATATCACACAACTTGATCCCACACGAAACCCCAAATCATTTACTCACACCAATTACTTTACCTATTGTAACACTACACAAATGGAAAATAATACCTACTGTTCAACTCGAAAGACATACCTCTTGGCTCGTGGTTACTCGTGGTGGCATTAGTTTCACCCTTTTCCCATTTTCAGTTTAAGTTAACGCATTTTATTTGTTTAAAAACACCAGTTTTATCTTAAACCTCGGCTCTGATACCAACTTGTAAGGCCCCAAACCAGGCACCCTACAGTTGGTTCTCATAACTAGTTATACTTTTAAAAACATCTAACTTTCATTTAAATAAACAGCGGAAGTCTTTCTCAAAATAATATTATCTTTAAACTCATTAACTTTGATAAAATTACCTGACGAATGCATGCACACCAACCCGAGTGGCCCCGCTTCCAAGCCAAGATACCTCGTCCAACTGACTCTCCTGCAAAACAATCTAACGTACATACAAAGTCAGCTAAGCTGAGTGAGTTCTAATAGTTTAATTTAAACAACAACCAACTCATCTCTTTATATAATTATTTCCATTCAAGACCCTCTGATCCTTAGAAAATAGTTGTATAGATTTTCAACATATAAATAACCCCCGTTATCTTATAACATCCCAAAGGATTCACCACCCCAGACTCTACCCACCATTTTAACTCAGGAAGTCTCACCGACATAGAACGAGCTTGCTACTCTGGTAACTCACAATTTACCATATATATATTAACCATACGCTGATTAACTCAACCAACCTCTACACACCGACTTACCAGTCCTAACGAGGACTCTCATAACCCGACTGACTTAACAGTAGCACACAATGTACTCTTCCCGACACAACGTTCAATCTAACTCGACACATCACATTGATTCCATCTATTTATCACATCAATATCATCTCATACACAATTAATATAACTCATCACTTGCATGCAATTTAACACATATAAATGCACACAAACACATACCTCATCACCGCACCCTTGTTATAGGGCTCCGCCACTAAACACAGTGACACACTCGTCATCTACGATGACTACCCGGCCACCCACACGGTGACTATATCATCTACCATACGGTGACTGACACACCAGCCATACAATGATGACCCCAAAGGACTCCGTCCTCCACACCACTGTTGACCAGCACACGGACAACAATGCAAGCACACAAAGCAACACATATATACACATGATACTACCTCGACATGTACTACGACTAACCACCCTTTCACAGATCACTTACGTGTGTAATCCAATACTTACTTTAGACGTATCCTCTTAATGTCTAGACCCATCACCCAACTCTTTCCGAATAGGTAATTATACAACAGACAAACATCGTACCGACTTATAGCCCGTACATACCATGGACACCACCTAGACCCATGCAAACACGATACTCGTCGTGTCACGAGGACAAAGACACAATACTCACGACATTAAACACATGACGCTTAATGAACCACGTACGGGTTCCCCTGCCAACTCCCCTTATATAACCATCGTAGGTTTAATTAAATTCCTGACTCATCCCGACTAACTCATAAGATGACATACACAGATCATCCTAACTCTTGTTCACCCACCCTAAGGATCCCATAGCGATCCTTAGCTCATTATTACATAATGGTCTCATAAAATACTTCAAGTTTAAATTATAACTCGTAATTCGTTCGTATAGTAAAACATGTGAGTATGTACGATAGCCCAAAACAGTAAAACGTTTAAAAGAGGGGCTTAGAAACTCACCGGTTACGAAGACCCAAGTCCTGCTCCAAAATCGTCCTCTTGCTAGAAGCCCGAACATGTCAATGCACGATCACTTGATCAGACATTATCAAAGATACGTCGATCTCATTAAACGATAAATAAATCCCGAGGTCCGGTTTCATCTACTCGTCATTCCATCTATACCAACCCTTATTCCACGTGTTCACACGAATCGGGTCATACTTGATCCACTCAAACCCGATCACCCGGATCGTTCTCCTCTCATGCATGCACGTGTATGTTGTCATGCAAAAACCTTAACCGGCCATGCACCATCATGGCATCTTGTCGTCGGCTTCACCTCGCCATGCTCCTTTACTTCTTAATCCGTGACCATCATTACCGCGCCACTATGGTTGCCCACGCACATCATCACAATCACTGTCGTTCGTGGTCGTGTTGGCTCCCTCATTGTGCACCACCAAGCTCCATCACCTAGCACTACCATCGTCGAGCCGTCGTGATCGAGCACCACCGAAACCACCATGGTTATCAGAGCCGTAACCCTACGCTGGTCGCCTCCGTGGCTGTCCACGCTTACCGCCTTCACCAACACAACCGGTAGTCACCTCCACCGTCGGTTACCATGCGCATCTACCACCAATACTCGTTATCCGGTCACCCCAACACCACTACCACCACACCCGGCCATCATTGCTAGCCCCACTCATGCCGTCGTTCACGGCCAAGAACCCGGAACCCTAATCGGCTATTCTTCAAAGTAAACAACGTAATTGAACATAAAACAAGATTACCTTCACGTGTAATGGGGTTTCTATGCTCGGCACCGCCGTGCCGTCACCACCCTTGGCTGGAATCCCCCTCTCTCTTCCCGCTTATCTCTCTTCGGTCGCATGCAAACACCTATGTCGTATGACCTAGGGTTTTCTCAATAAGTGGTATTTAAACCACATGGATTTACATCCGGGTCCCCTCGCTCTACATAATTGCGTGTTTGGATTGAACTGTTGGTTAAACGGCTAACCGAGACCTTTATCTCTACAAATAGATTTTTACGTGAAACTCTCGCTAATTTTCTCGTATTTCGGAGATACGGGTCGCTCTTTGACCCGAACCATAAATTGATAGATTTTCGGGATGTTACATTCCAAAAAAAAAAGCAAAGAAAGCTAAATCATCACCACAAAGACTACAATCAAAGCTAGAAAATCCTAACATCAGGTAACATCTCTGATAGACTTTTTCATTAAGAATGATTTTTAGTATATTTACTGTTATTTTCATGTGTTGTAGCACGCACACACACACAAATTGTGCCTGGATGAAGAGGACTTGCATAAAGAAAATTAATAGAAGTGTTGTCATATATACATATATATAATGAGATGAAAAAGATTTGCAGAAAGAAAATTAATAAAAGTATTCCCCCTCGGTTGTCCATAAATGGCTTCTTCCTGTGTTTCATGGGTTAGCCGAATAAAAAGAGTACAATGGGTTGTTCTTTTTGTTTACTACCAAAACAACATTCCATTGTTAAGTATGTTTTGTCCCATCTTTTATTTTATGAAACACATGAACAACAAATATACATAGACGTGTTATGGGGATAGTGAAAAAAGTGAAGAATTTGATTGAAAAATGTTTCTTTCAAATTCTCTATATATACGTGTAAATATAATCTCTTGGAGAGATTTTTATAAAGACTAGGACCTAGCACCGGATTGAATTTTTGCTCGTGTGTGGTTGCCATATGCCTCCTACCATCAGAAGTATCCGTTCATCTTGAACTCACGCTTCAGAAGCTGCTTTCTTAAACTCCATATAATGGTAGAGTTTGTTAAGTTTACGGATTTGAATCTTGGCGGTGAATTTAAAAGTTTTAAGATTATGGTTTCGTAGGGTGTACTTGAGGTGATCTCGATCAGTTGTGCTGGTTCCCACCAACGGAACATTTTGGTGTTCTTTATCCGAATGTCCTAGATGGGGTTCAACTTTTTGTAAAATCCGGTCGGCCACCGCGAAGGTTGAAAATGATATGGTTGCAGCTAGACAAGCTGATCGAGGCTTGGGAACCGAAGATTTCAACATGTTCTTTTTTAATCTATATTTTTATTTTTTGTATTTTTGTTTTACCCTTCTATTGCTTATGAATTTGGCATTTGTGATTTGCAGATGGCTTACTATGGATTGGCTAATGGCTGTGAGCTTTGGTAAGACATGCCTATCACATGAATACTTCCAAATGTTGAAAGAAATGGAACGGTTAAGAAACTAAGAACAGATAGGCTCAAATAAGTGCATATGGTTCTTGAAATTTGGTATGCAATGATGCATAACAGGGCTTTATTTTGGCTGACTGGTACCTACATACAACCCGACTTTAGGGCGATAATTTGTAACCAAAACCAAGCAAGAATGGAACTAATTGGTACCTACATGCAGACTGCAGCAACACTTTTGTACAACCTTTTGCAACTAAAACTTACCAAAGATGTAAATGCCCTACAGACTTGAATATATTCATGCTAAAGATTACATTATGTATTTTGTAGTATGATCTGAAACAATATGGGGATAGAACAAAATAAATTAGTGCATTGTGTGAGCCATACTATGCAATCAGTGAAACACCCGTCGATATGTTTACATCCATGACCTTTCTAGTTTTGTTCTTGATTTCATTGCACTTATCTTGACTAAGTTAGTGAATGAGGTAATACCCATAACACGTATAATATTTGGTTATATGCATGACTTCTCTTATTTGATATTATACATTGTCAATTAGTTTTATACTCAAGATGGCGAGGAAGCGGAACTAAGGTCGAAATAAACGGATAAAGTAGGCATGTTGCTCACTGCATTCTGTTTCTTAGTTTAATACATGCATGTTTGTACTGTCTTTTTTCTTTTTTTTTTGAATGGAAGTGTTCTACTTGCTCCATGGTTTATTCTTGAGCCAACCGGTTTTCACTCATGGGCAACTCTATGTGACACTTTTCAGAGTTAAAATCACATACGGGTTAAAACTTTTAATCTTATATATTGATGGAAAAATACAAATAAAATAGTCAACTTTGTATACAAAGAAATATTTACATATTTATGAATTCTATTCTATATTTTATCATTCCACATTGTATCGTTTATTCAGCTCCCGTGTAATACACGAGTTCTAACACTAATTTGATAATAAAGAGAAACATTTGAGAAATTAATTGAATAAATCACTTACATTTTCTTTATTTTTTTATTATAAAATTTTATTTAAGATTTATTTTAATTTTTTAAATAACTTTCACTTGTTAGCTTTAAAAAAAGATAAAATGCACGACCTTGCTTTATTTAGCATTCTAGTATAAATTTTAAGGAAAACATAGTTGTTTTAAAAAAAAATATTTTGTCTTGTAAGTGGTTTTGACACGTCTTTTGATCGACATTTCGGAAAAGTAAATATTTAAAAAAAATTAATATTAAATTCTTTTTACTTTGAAGTGTTTATGGTTGTTTTAATAAATATTTGTATTTTATTTATGTTTGTTTGATAAATATAAATGTTTAAAAATTATATTATGTTATATATATATATAATTAATGATAGTGTTTAACTAATGATTACAAAACTGGTTACACTCACTAAATCATAACACATGTTTAGTGAGTATCAGTGTAACTACACCCCATACCTACGTGGTGCCCGGGTATCTACTCAGCAACATCTTTTAGTCACATTCACTCAAGTATACACATATATATACACACAGTGGCGGATACAACTTATTGGGAAAGCATCCCGTAAGCTAGGGGTGTTCATTTTACCCGAAACCTGAATACTGAACCCGACCCTAATTAACCCGAATCTGATTAAGATGGAACCCGAACAACCCGAACCCGTTTAAGATGGAACCCGAACCTGAATGTAGTATTCGGTTTGATAATTGGGTTAAAAAAAGGTTAATCGGGTTAACCCGATTAACCCGAATAATAATAAAAAAAGTATTTTATAATTAATATTTATTTGTAATCTTAGCTCAGTATACATCTAACCATTTTTAATGCTTATTTTATTTCAATTTTTTTTAATATATGATTGGAAACGGACGAGCAGACGTGAATGTGAGAATTTGAAGAGTGAACACTTTTAAAGAGTTTATTGGTTGATACGATTTATCTTTTTTTTTTAGTTTATACGATTGGTTAATACACTTTGGTTTTATGCTTATTTTATTTGGTTTTTTTTAGTTAATATATGTGTTTAGTGCATGAGTTTGAACGAAAAATCATATTGAGAGTGTTTTTATTTGACATTGTGTGCTTATTATTTAATAAATATCATGTTAAGTTAAATAATAAAGTATGCGTTGTAACTTGTATTTAGAAACCCGAATACCGATTAAACCGACCCGAATAAACCCGAAACCGATTAACCCGAATCTTATTTGGGTCGGTAAACGGGTAGGATTTATATAACAAAAAACCCGAATAACCCGAACCGAATAACCCGAAACCCGATGAACACCCCTTCCGTAAGCCAGCCAACACTCAATTAAAATTTTTTTAAAATTTGTTTGTAAAGATCAATTTAGGCTAATTCCGAAAGGGGGAAGGGACATACTACAAAACAAAATTAAGGGTAAGAGGGTACACTGTAAAACAAAATTAAGGATAATGACACACTCACAAAATGAAATGAAATATCAAAACTCTGTTGTGACTTCATTCACTAGAAATAAGAAAAACTGCTAAAAATTTCCATTATTTTGAAATTATTACATAAAATGTTGATTAAATATTTAGTTGAGTAGTTTATTTCTCAATGTTAGTTTTATTAATTATATTTGGTTAACTGATTTAAAATGATTATTAAAGTTAAATGGACTTTGTCAATTATGCGGTCAAAACACTTGTATAGTTTCTTGTTTTGTTTGACCCGACTCATTTACAACCCGACCCATTTTCGACCTATCCATTTTTTGTCACCCCGTTACAAAAATTTCTGAATTTGCAATTGTATGCACACGTATAATTTGTTGCACCCCACAAAGTAGCATGGATCTATTGCGCAAAGAATGACAAATGGTATTTTTTATTGGTCGGAGAAAAAGGCCATGACCACAATAACTTATTTAGTTAAAAATATAAAATTCACGATTTTCCTCTTTTATCATACCTAACTTTTAACAAGAGGTTTAAAGGAAACTAAATTTCTTAAGGGGTAATTTAGAGATGTAGATGAACGAAATGTGAATAAATAGAATTTAAAACTTAAGGGGTAATTTAGATAAGTTTAATTTTATTTTTGGCTTTCGTACTTACAGGAGGCTAACAACAAAAACCAAAATCAATTAAGATTAAAACAACAATTGTTATATCCAAATTAAAATATCTTAAAACTTGTATTATAATTAAATAAAAAATTAAATTTTAATAATTTAAACTATAACTTATTAGTTGGTAACGTCTATTACAATAAACATAATGATATCAATCGGATCCTTGTATCTATCACTAGCTATTTGATGGAAATGTCAAATGACCATTTTAACCTCATACTATATAGGAAGCGGATGAACCTTCCTTTCATGGATGTTGATGGGAACTTAATCGACTTGTCGTATATGGATGCTCTGAACTCACATTGGCTAGATTCTCCTAATAATAAGGATTCTAAACATAATACCACTGTAGTAGATGAATTTCTCAATACTAATAACAAGAGTCAGTCTGAATGTCTAAAAGGAAAACACAAACTAATCATTGTACTAGGTTGGACCAAAAGAACATACATAATGATTTACATAGTAATCTGAAACATCAAACATAGTACAAATTTGGATATGCTTTCTTACTTTTAATTGGGATTTAGGGTGAGGTTATGTGAAAGAGGATTTAAAAATTATGATATCAAAAGTATTTGAGTTTTTCATTAAGCCAATGGGTTTAAATAATACAAGATGGGATCCTTTAAAGAAGGAAAAGATAAACCAAAATAATAAGGAGATACACCAAAAATAACGATATCTTTTACTCCTTCTCAAGTTGGAGCGTGAAGGTCACGAGCGCCCAATTTTCCAAGAAGTAGTTGTAATTGGTGTACTCCCAATGACTTAGTAAACAGGTCAGCTATCTAGTTCTTGGTGTCAATATGCAAGGGTAATATTTCTTTGGATTCAACCCGTTCATGAACAAAATAGCAATCTATCTTCACATGTTTCGTACGTTCAAGGAAAACCGAATTGTTAAGCTATGTGACGGGCTGTAAGATTGTCACAAAAAAGGGGAGTGGCAGCGGAAATGAAGACTTGAAAATCTCACAATAACCATCGCAACCAGATGATTTCACTGACTGCAAACTCCATGGCCCGATATTCAGCTTCAGCGGATAAGCGAGAAATGACCGTTTGTTTCTTTGTTTTCCATGACACAGGTGATCCACCAAGGAGGATAAGTTAACCTGTACGAGATCGTCTCGTGAATTGATAACCCAACCAATCAGAATCACAGTAGGCATTCAGTTCCACGCCACCATGTTTAGGAAAGAAAACTTCTTGCCACGGTGGCCCGGTGTAGCTTTCAAATACCGAAGTACTTAATGGGCAGCCTCCATGTGCTCCTAACGAGGGTCAGAGACAAACTGGTTTAAGAGATTAACGGAGTGATGTCTGGTCGAGTAGCTTGAAGGTTTAATAATCTCCCAATGTGGCGGCGATATTGTTTGGCATTCGTTTTATGGATTTCAGTACAGTGATCAAGTTTGAGGTTGTGTTCCATGGGAAAAGAGCTAGGTCGGCATCCTGTCAACCCGGTGTCTTGAAGAATATCCAAAGTGTATTTTCTCTGGCTAAAGACTAACCCGTCTAAAGTCCTAGCCACTTCAAAACCTAGGAAATATTTCAAAGGACCAAGGTCTTTATTGTTGAAACTATGATTGAGATACTCTTTTGTTTGTTTCACATTGTTAATGTGATTACCGGTAATGATAACATCATCGAAATTGATGAGGATAGCAACACATAATTCTTGTTCCTTGAAGGTAAATATGGAATGGTCAGCCTGCGACTGGATAAAACAAAAGTTGAGAAGAGAAGCTGTAAACTTTTGGTACCAACTTCTAGAGGCTTGTTTCAACCCGTATAAGGACTTTTTATGACGGAAAACTCTGGTTTCCTTTTCTTCAATAAATCCTTGGGGAATTTTCATATAGACCTCTTCAGCTAAGTCACCAGAGAGAAAAGAATTAATGACATCCAGTTGGTGAAGGAGCTAATTTCTTTTTACCGCGACAGTGAGGAGAGTTAGAACCGTGACAAGTTTGGTGACGAGTGCGAACGTTTCATGGAAGTCAACCCTTTCCATTTGAGTAAAACCCTTAGCCACGAGACGTGCTTTGTATCGTTCAATTGTTCCATCTGGTTGTATTTTATTTTGCAGATCATAGAATCTATGGCACATTTCCCCTCCGGTAATTGTTAAGGATCCAAGCTTTGTTTGCTTTGAGAGCCTCAATCTCCCTTTGCATAGCTTCTTTCCAATTCTTTTCCTGCATAGCCTCATGGAATGTTTTTGGCGATGGGTGCAAACGTTTTGTGGAAGTCAACCCCTTCCATTTGGGTAAAATCCTTAGCCACGAGACGCGCTTTGTATCGTTAAACTGTTCCATCTGGTTTGTATTTTATTTTGCAGATCTATCTAGAATCTATGGCACGTTTCCCCTCCAGTAATTATTCAAGGACCCAAGCTTTGTTTGCTTCAAGAGCCTCAATCTCCCTTTGCATAGCTTCTTTCCAATTCTTATCCTGCATAGCCACATGGAATGTTTTTGGCTCACTATTAGAACTAATCACCACTAGATAAACCTTGTGAGCATTAGAAAAATTATATGAGACATAATTGGAAAGAGGGTGTACCGTAGAGGAAGGTTGATCATGTGTGGTATGTGTATGGTCAACGGATGGTGGAAGATTGACGCCATAGTCATATAATCGTGTGGGTTGAGTCTTGTTTAGATTCGGTCTTGTTTGTTCAATGGTATCTTCGGGATCTGAGGTTTGCACTTCCTGTGTTTCGGACATTTGGGTGTTGGTAAATGAGTCTGGTTCCTCGAACGCGGGAACGAGATTGGTTTCTGGTTCCTTGATGATATGATTCTTAAGTGGGGTTTTGGTGAAAAGAGGATTCAAAGGGACTTTAGGTTCGGAAAAGATACGAATATTAGTTGGTTCTTCATCAGAGAAAGGAACCTCAAAAGAGGCGTTGTCATTTGTCATCGAACGAACACGAACAAAAGGAAAGATGTTTTCAATAAACCTGACATCGAATTGCATGCTTACCGTGTTCAATGTCAAAAATTTTATTGCCTTTTTGCCTTGAGGGTAACCCAAAAAAACTATGGGCCTCCCCCTTACTTCAAATTTGTCGCCACCCGTTTCAGTACTTCTTTAATAAACCAAACAACCCAAAATTGTGGTCATAATCTGGTTTCCTTCCAAACATGATTTAAATGGTGTTTTGTTTCTAGTAGGCTTGGAAGGCAACTGGTTTATGACATAGGTTGAAGCTTTTATACACTCACCCCAAAACCTTTTCGGTGTGTTTGCTTGAAACATGAGGGCACATGATATTTCAAGCAAGTGACGTTGTTTTCGTTCCATAACCCCATTTTTTTAGGGGTATGTGGACATGTGGTTTCCAAAAGTATGCCTTCTTGTGCATAGAAGTTGATCATTTGGTTAGAGGTAAATTCCCCCCCCCCCCCCCCCCCGTTGTCACTTCGTATTCTTTTGATGGATTTTTTCTAACTAGGTTTTCAGCATCCTTTGGAAATTCATCAAACACTCACTAGCATCATTCTTATGTTTGATGATGTAAACCCACACTGCTCTACTAAAATAATCTACTATGGTCAATAAGAATTTTGCATGTAAAGTGGAAGGTCTTCGATATTTGCCCCAAACATCACAATTAATTAAATCAAAACAACTAGTTGTCTTAATAAAGCTTTTAGGAAAAGGAGAGCGAGTATGTTTCACTTTATTGAGGAATTCGATTTTACATAACTTGGCATATGAACCGTGCCACAACCTTTTGTGCCATGTCTCCAGATCCTTACTTGTCATCATGGCCCTCTTCTCTTCCACCACAATGCCCATCCGGTATTGACCGTTCGTGCATTTTCCCACACCAATCAACCTCCTTGAGCGTAAGTCCTGCATATAACAAAGATCTGGAAAGAACACAACGATGCATTGTAAGTCTTTAGCAAGGCAGCTAACCGAAAGAAGACTACAAGTAAAATATGGTATGTATAAAACTCCTTTAATTCGTGTGCCATTCAGTAAGGAACAATACCCCTTCACATGTACCGAGAGGTTGTCCCCATTAGGAATGGTAACGGGGGTTTCGTTTATTCCACATGTGTAACTTTCAAGAGAAAGAATGTCATGGATAGTATGTTCTTTGAAACCAGAATCAATAATCCAATCATCATCCTTAGATAATATACCTTCCATGTTTGCTTTTGGAACAAAATCACCTTGAGTGTTTTCTTTGGTGAAGTGCTTTAGTAGAGTCAACATTTCTTACCTTAGTTTTGACGCAACTGGCTTACGATTTACTCTTCTCTCCTTTTGTTTTTCTTGGCCACCACTCAGGATAGCCAATTCTTTCGGAGCATCCTTCTCAGTATGGCCATTCTTGCCACAGTAAAGAGCATTGTTCGGGATCCGCTGTGTTAGGGCATCTTATTTCCTTTGGGTTATTCTTGTATCTTTGTTGAATTCCCTCGCCATCACGCCGGTTTTGAGCGGTTGTATGAAAAGCGATCGGTTCCACTTGAGTCTTTTTTATGGCGGATATACTTCTTTGTTGTTTATCCTCAGATGCTAGGCGATATGCTTCACCTAGGGTTGGGCTAGGTTTCATGGCTAACAACTGGGTTCGTATAATAGAGAAGTCATGATCAAGACCCAAGAGGAACACATACAACCGTTCATTTTCAATGAACTCAACCATCTTCTTTGCCGTGTTACAAGAACAATCACCACATGTGCAACGAGGTGTCGGCAAACAGTAGCTATCTCGTCCCACAAGTCCCTGAGCCTCGTGTAATAGGCTGACACCGATGATCCATCCTGGCGAGCGATAGTCAGGGTTTCTTTCAATTCATAAGCATATGGTGTGCTTTCTTTTCCAAATCTTTCCTTGAGATCATTCCATATCTCCGATGTAGTATTAGCGTATTTGACACTACTTCAGATTGTTTTCTCCATGGCCGTGGTAAGCAAGCCATTGACCATGGCATCACATCGCATCCATGACATGTACGCGTCATCGTTTTCTGAGGTTTCTTGATCGAGCCATCTACAAAGCCTGTCTTGGTCTTGGCGAATAAAACATTCGTCATCTCCTGTGATCCTTTAAGAAGGAAAAGATAAACCAAAATAATAAGAAGATAAACACAAAAAATAACGATATCTTTTAGGATTTTTATACATCTACATCTAGTTTGATGGACTTTGAGGAACACTTGTTGTAACAAATCATCTGGTTAACAAATCATCTAGTTAAAATACACGTACTTGTAAAATTAGAAAGAGAAATGACTTGTTGAAAGACAATCCATAATATCCTCTTGACGGATGAAGATGTAAGACTCGGTATCAAGAAATAATCCAAGATGAGTTGATAAAAGTCGTTAGTGGAGACGTGGGACGAAATAATGTTGGACTACTATGGCCAAGTAACGACATATAACAATACTATTATTAAGGTATGATACAAATAGTTACACTTTATACAACAATCATAAAATGTTTTATGAAAATATTTAGACATGAAAAATGGTGACAGAAATAAATTATTTATAAAATAATTTATGAAAAATTAGTTAATTTATTTAGAATAAACTAATACAAGGGATATTAATTAAATTATCTAGTTAGTAAATAATTAATTTTTAAATTAGATTTAAATATTTAAATTTAAAATTTAAAATTTAAAATTCTAAACTCTAACTTGTTACTAAAGTATGAGAGACTTATAAATAAGAGGGGATTTTAGTGAATCAAACATGCAGAAAAAACCCTAATCTCTCCCATCTATTTCTCTTTCCGTGCCATCCACCGCCGCTAGCCCAAGCGCTGTCGCCATCGCCTCACTGTCGTGCGCCGACACCGCCGTCGCCTCACTGCCGTGTGCCGCCACCGCCCTTGTGCGTAGTTAATCGATATTTTTCATGTTACGGATCTAGCGACCAAATTGTTGAGATCGAGGTGTTCTAATTTGGTTAGCTGTCAACTCGTAAGGTATGTTTTTCTAATCTAATCTATGATTGGATTTCTTTTCTATTTGGTCTGCATCTGGAGAGATTGGTTTGATCTGGTTCGTATACGCGCTTCCGCTATTATGTTTATTAATTAAAGTTTTAAAACTTGTATAAGAAACCCAACAAATATGGCGTGGACCTATCAGTGGTTCCAATGAACAATTACAAGTATGTGCTCAGGATGAAGTTCCTCGAGAAGGTAACAACCTTTCTCATTCCATTAACAAATACTATATGCATCATGGATGGTGATAGATGGCATGGAAAATATGGAACCAAACACTAAGGATTCAAGTCAAGACGATGTTAACAATGCAACTCGATTTTGGTTTCAACGTGAGGAAACCAAAGGAAAAGGGATCAGGACACGAAAAAACATTGCACAAGACCGAAAACTTCATTGGAAGGGCGCAATACCCAACGACTTACGCAAGGGTAGTTGCAACTTGATAGTAATGAATCACCACTTGTCAGGATCTAGTTTGAAGACTTATAATGACTTTGCAGCGGAATGATTCTGACAAGCGGTTAACTTGTAACTGTGCTTTGATTTGTATAGAGACGAGTATTTGTGGTAGTTAAACGAACAGGGATAGAAACATTCATAAGAATGTAACCTAAAAAGAATATTACTTTGAAACACTGTTTTTCATCATACAACATACATTTATAATAGATATGAACAATCAAGAACAAGTTGATCATCAACCCTTTGAGCATTATCCAAGAATGTGATTGATTATATGACTACTATTAGGGTTTTACAAGACAACTCTATAGAGTTTAGTATTTATAATCTCTATAATCTATAACCCTAATCCTAATAACATGGAAAGTAAATATCTAATATAACTATTCAAATTTTGAATAATATTATCTTCAATGTTTATCTTTCATCTTCATTAGGTTACATATTCAAATTTGAATATTTAACTTCTCCTTTATGTCTTCATTATCCTTCATTAGCTGTTCCTCATAGGTAGGAACTTGATCACTAGCAGTGGCGAACTCTGATAAGTTCTTTCTTGCCTGGTCACTGGCAAGTATTCATTAGTGGCATGTATCTCATCGGCGGTACCTTGCTTGATCAATGGAAAGTGCATAATCTTGTATTCATCAGTTCCATAGAAGTAATCTTTTACCTTAAGAACACCCCCCCCCCCCTAACAGATGAATACAACTTCGAAGTGGCAAATTCACACTGTTGTTCCCGCTTAGTAACTACATCAATCAGTGTTTAGTAGTAACTCAATGCTTCAATGGTAACTCCTGGCTTCATTACAACTAACCTTCGTTGGTAATAATTGGTCTTTGTCAACTCCCATATAAGGATATATGTATCAGTTTTATCATTTTATTATTTAGCCATAATTTGTTGGAACTCAACACTAGTGTCATTTGATGGTCCTCTTCAGCAGTGCCTGAGCCTTTTATCATGTTCCACATGTTAGTGCTCCCTAAATAGTAAATCTTGATTTCAGTTAACATCAAGACTGTCATTAACAACTCGATCAGTTGTAACTCGGTCACTGGTTACTCTTCAGTGCTAAGCTCCTACTTGTAATTTCATTAGCAGACACCAACTTAGTTTATTCATGCTTGATCAATCGGGATTCTTGGATATATAATTATAATAAATAAGTCTTCAATCTTTTAATCTCGTTCGTCATTTGTTTTGCTTGATTTGCGCAATTTATCTACAAAAGTTTCTTTGTTTTGCCTGATTTGTCTTCTCAAATGTTCTTCTCTATTTCTTCCCCTAAACTTTTGAATATCTTTCTTTATTCTTCTTTCGTTCTTTACTTTTTTTTTCTTTATTATTAACTAACTTTATTCTTCTCTTTGTTATTAAGCATAATCATTCCAATGCAAATTGAAACATCCCCATACGTGGACATCCATTATATAACATACATTTACCAACTAGGTGACAATACCGTGCGTGGAAGTGTACCGTGATAGTTTTTTTTTCCTTAAGTTTCAATTTCACCTCGTGTACTATATATAATATACGTTTTAACCTATTTAATTTTTTAGAAATTTGAATTTTTATGATGACTTCTATCCGTTGACATTTTAAAAAAAAATTAATACAGTTTTTTTTCTCGACATTCTGGTATAAATTTTGTTAAAAATGGAGTTGTATTCGAAATAGGGTCTTCTTTTAAAATCATACAGGTAGCGTGACGGACGGAACCGACACTGATCGCACATCGGTACCATTATCGGTATTATCAGAACCGGTACAAATATTCATTTTTATTGTTTTGGTCGATGTAACGTATTTTGTTTCTTTTCAAATTTAATGTTTTCTAAAATTCAGAATACACTGTTACGACACACTTATTTTTATCTATGTTAACTTTTTTCAAGACCAAACCGACGTAGCATGTATACATAACATTTACTAAAGAGGAGACACTCATGTGGATTGAGGTGCATAGTAAGGGGTTTTTTTTATTCTTAAGTTTCAATTTCACCACTTATACTATATATAATAGGGGAAAATTCAAATAAGAAGTGGTTTTTCGCTAAAAAACCTAAAAAATGATAAAAACCTTAGGAAACGATATCAAACGAACTCCGATTGAGCTCATTTCAGGGTTTAGCTTTTAGGGTTTAGGTTTTTTTAGGGTGGGGGGTTTAGGTTTTTGAGGGTAGGTGGGGGTGGGTTTATGTTTTTTGGGGGGTGGGGGGGTGTTTAGGTTTTTGGGGGGAGGGGGTAGTGGTTTTAGGCATTTCAGAGTGGGGTTGGAGGGGGGTTAGGTTTTTGGGGGTGCGGGTGGAGGGGGTTTAGGTTTTTGGGGGCGGGTTAGGGTTTGATGAGACGGTTCCAACGTCGCTGGAATGAGCTCAATCGGAGTTCGTTTGACCGATTTCTTAGCGTTTTTAGCGAAAACCCACTTTTTAGTGAAACATTCCCCATATATAATATACGCCTTTAACCTAATTAATTTTTTACGACATTGACTTTTCTCTGATAACTTTCGTTCGTTAACAATTTTATAAAAAAATTATATATGTTTTTTATCTCGACATCCTAGTTTAATATTTTTATTATAAAACAGAGTTGTATTCGAAATGGAGTCTTTATTTGGTATCGTACCAGTACCAAGACGGACGAAACTGATACCGACTGAATAAAATCGGTACCGTTATCGGTATTTTGGGAAACATAGGTATTCATTTTTATGGTTTTCTATTGATGTACGGATTTTATTTCTTTTCAAATATAATGTTTTATAAAATTTCGAATATATCGTTGCGACGCGCTAATTTTTATCTACATTTCAATGCAAGTTTTATTCAAAATCGAACCTCCACAATGCTCGAGCATAAAATTTTATCAAGAAACGAGCCGGTTTACATTTCAACTTAAATTTTATTCAAAACCGAGCCATGTCAAATATATTATGTTTTTACTTCTTCTTTTATTAAATACATTTTCATGTTTCTTAATGCTCATATTTTCAACGACCTGACTTTATAAAGCCATTAATAGTGCCTTAATGAATAAGATCTTGCCATTTGGCAACTAAATATATTTTTTTTCAATATGATTGCTTTTTTTTCTTGTAACGTATAAAATGCAATGTTTATAAAATTTCGAATGTACCGTTGTAACATACTTATTTTTATTTACGTTTTGATATAAATTTATTCAAAATGAGATGATCATATATAATATATTGTTAATACAATTTTATTTTCTTTTTATAACTGCTGATATATAAAGATTTATGAAATTATGAATATATCGTTGAAACATGATTAACTTTACGTTTGTTTCGATATAAATTTTATTCAACCCATGAACATAACACCATCAATCATCTTACGTGCGGTTCATCTATAGCACACTTCAAAGAATTATCATGTATTTAAATAAAATTCACGTTAACCAATCTTTCATGCTAGTTACAATTGGGCCTACTCAGACCATGAATTAAAAAAATTCCCACCAAAGAAAAATTATCACGCAAGCCCAAATTAGATTTGATCAATACGTTGAATAAAAGCCCACTATTTGATCAGCACCATTATTTTGACTTCATTTAATTTTGACCTTTAGTTCTGTTGGGACTCCATGTCATGCCCAACGTGAGTCCATGCAAGATCCAAGTTAACCCAATTCCTTGCATTATTTTGTCCACCGTTTATCTTCATCTGGCCGCTCTCATCCTTTTATTGAAAAAACAAGCCGAATATTTTGCCTCGTTTTCCGTGCCCATTGTCTCCTTCTTGCGGCTGCTTCGTCGGTTACATATATAGTAAAAAGCATTTTTTTTTTTTTCATAATTATGTTTGTGTATATATATACACTTGGATCCAAAGCATATACAGAAAGCAGGCGTCCTGGTGGTCTCCGCGTCTCACTCGTACCCGGCAACGTGGTTTTAATTAAAAATATTTTTATTTTGATTGATGACGCAAGCGGTCACTATTACTGATGTCAACATATTAAAAAAAATATTTTCTTAATTATTTTAAATATATTGTGTTTCTCTTATAGCTTATAAAACATGATTTTTTTTAAGTTTCAAATGTGTAGGTTAATCTTGATGGGTCATGTCACTTAAAAAATCTATTTAGTCACATGTTTTGTTATTGTTTAAAATGTCACGGGTAGTTTATTTGTTTAGTTAAAGTAGTGGAGTCATGTGTTGCTATAACGAATAGGCTAAGTATACTCGCTGCTTCAACAAATACTAGTCAGAGTGAGGGTCTTGACGTTCTCGCTTGAATCAGCTGCTTCAGGTACCTGCTAAGATTAAAACACCGTTAGTCTCACCACAGAAGGGGGTCTCCTGCGATCAGCCTCCGGCGTGAGAATAAGATAATGATTCTTTGAAAGTGATAAGGAATTCTGGAATGAGAGTTATGATAGGTAAAGTGAGAGTGTGAGAGTGTGAGAGTGAGTAATGAAATCGGACTTGGGATTTAGAAAGCCCAGGCCCTTCTTTTATACCTAAACATGTCTTCAGCTTCATACCATATGTGGGGGTATCCCTTTCTCTTTCCTTTCCCTGCAGTAAGCCCCTTTCCTTTTTTGGTGTAAAGGGTCAAGGTCTCCTAAAGAGACAAAGAACCCTTTTCTCAAGACTATGAAGACACATTGTCTTCTAGTCTTGACTCTCTGGAGATTCCAAATGGGTTACTAGCAATTGTGCCACGTCACCTTGTCGTTTGGGAGACTTGGCTTCGTGGTTCTGCTTAGTACGTGTGATTCGTGTACGGAGCCGTGCTTCGTGACCGTACCCACGTCATTAGCCCCCAGTCAGGAGTGCTTATTGCGCAGTAATGAGGGCTTCTGACTAAATCTTATTAAAAAATTGGTTTCTTTGCTCGATCTTGTTTTTCTTCAATCGATCTGGTTGCGTTTGAAACCTTGGTTTGGTGACTCAGCGCGTGTTTCTCGAGGTGATGGGACTTCATGACGGCTTACGTCAGTCATCATCCCTTTTCTCTCTCTTGTTTTAAATTTTGATATTTGAAAAGTCTCTTTAAATTCAACCAATCCATCTTTGTTTGAGCTTTTTCATCTTAAAAATGGTTTCTTCACCCAAGGGTTTTCTTCTCCCTGTTCTTGCTTCCCTTTTGCCGATCGGTGCTTTTGGAGGTTAGTTTTCATTTTTCTTTGTCTTGCTTTTGGATGAAAAATTTCGTCCAACCGCTCTGATTATGGGGAAAACCGTCGATCAGTGTCCGGAGGGCATGCTTGCTATGTATAGATGTCATTTCGAATTTTCAAACCTCCGGTTCCCATTTTCTCTGTTCTTCTTTCGTTTTCTTGAGTACTACTGACTTTCCTTTGGTCAATTGTCGCATGTCGGGGTTAGTAAGGTTATTCATTTTAAGGTGTTGTGTAGATCTCTTGGCCATGAGCCGAACCTCACTATGTTTCGCCATTTTTTTTGTCTCACGAAAAATGGTGATTGGTATACCGTTGAGAAAACAAAGTGTGAGGAGGGACTTGTGTCACACCCCCAAATTCCACTAACGATGTTTTACCGTTTAACGAGTGACAAACCAGGATCTCAATCATTATTTACATCAAACGACACTATATGGGAATTAAAATGTCATAACATAAAAGTTCAGAGTTAAATGCGGAAGCGTAAATGTTAGAACAAAATCAAAAGTAATTACACGCAACAAACGTCAATTAATGTTAATAAGTAACACTGTTTAAAATGTTTGAAATGAATGATATGATAGTAGGACTCCATGCATGTCCTAAGTGTGCAACCTGTGCCAAAGCGACCTAAGAAACATGTAAGAAAAATTGTCAATACGAGGTTGGTGAGTTCACAGATTTGTATGTAAATAAACTGTTTGAGTGTTGCTGGATCCACATACGTAAGTCACACCTATTGCTTGCTAGACAATGTACAAGTTACTCTAAGCCCTCGCAACCGAAGCTGACTGTTTGTTTGTTTGCCTCCAGCCAGGTCTATCAACTCTGACTAATATGTTTAGGCCAATCTACACCTGTTTAACCTCCAGTCGTGCAACCGCGACTAGCCCGGGTGGGGTTTGTCAAACCCAGTAGTACTACTCAAATTACCTCGCTAAGTCCATATTAACGGTTCGATGTGAGAACTTTCATGATAGTGTTTACGCTTAAGTACACAAGTGGCAATGAAATACTATGTGATCCATGTCCGTTTGTATGTCTCTCCCTGACTGGAAGAGAAGTAACGTATGTCCGTTTGTACGCATGTTTCTCCCCAACAGGAAACAAGTAAAAAAAAATGAATGCTCGTTTGTATGCATGTTTCTCCCCAACGGGAAAACAAGTAAAATGATGTTCGTATGCATGTTTCTCCCCAATGGGGAAAAAAGTAAAATGATGTTTGTATACATGTTTCTCCCCAAACAGGAAAACAAGTAAAATGATGTTTGTATGCATGTTTCTCCCCCAACGGAAAAACAAGTAAAATAATGTTTGTATGCATGTTTCTCCCCAACAGGAAAACAAGTAAAATGATGTTTGTATGCATGTTTCTCCCCCAATAGGAAAACAAGTAAAAATGGGGTCGTGAAAACTCACCTGCTTTGCGTAGTAGGTAGTATCACACAAGTATGAGATTTGAATATCAAGTGTTAGCCTGCACGGCTTACGAATGCCCTAAAATTATAAACACATAAGTTAGGGACATATGAGATTTGTAACGGCGATACGGAAGATTAGAACGTCTTAAAACATTCTGAGGATTAACGGGTAGACGAACGTGTCTACGGGAAATTGGGTTTCTTAATATAATAATTAAGATAAATGCGTTACGTGTCGAACGTCTCTAATACGAGTAATATTAAATAATTAAATAAACTCGTGCGTTTGTATCATTTAATAATGATTTAAGAAAATAATATAGCAACATATATATTATTTTTGAACTCGTAGAAAATATACGACAATCATTTATGTGACAAAATAATAAATATATTATTTTTATTCGAGATTATAAGCGTGAGTAAATAATATAAATATTTATATTATTAATTAGTTTGAAACGTTACGCGAGATTAATAAACTAGACGAAAGAATATAAAAATATTTATTTAATAATAGGAGTCACGGGATGAAAATAATATAAACGTATTATTTTATTTGAAGTCGTGGTTTGAAAATAATATAAATATATTATTTTAAAAATGGGGAAATAATATAAAATAGGTTATAAAACCAAACCCGAGTCTACGGGTTGTTTTCGGGTTCAAAACACTTTAATGTATTAATATAGGGATTGATTTTTATAATTTAAATATGGAGGAAAAAGTCCCAAAAAATGAAAGCAAGAGACCGGACTCGAACCCAGGTCTCATGTGTGCGAGTCAAGAGTTTTAACCAAGTCCGCCCGCTAGGGTATCGCGATGATATCCCGATTCAAATGCTTTTAACACATAAGTCTCAGTGGTTTCCCCCCTTTAACATATACGTGATCGAATCCCGTCCAAAACCCACGATTTCGATACAGATTTGGAAGTTAAGCTTAGGGGTTTTGTTAATTTGGTGCTTACGAACTTGTATGAGTGTTAAATTTGAAAAAACAACAACTATGGGATCGTTTAATTATGAGTTGAAAGACCGAAACCCTGGATCAAGAACATCAAATCGATTTCCTTGATCCTGATGATAAAAACGGCTAGATTCACGGGGCTTCTGTTAATTAAGACCTTGCGAAACCATTTGAGTAGTTTAATTTGATTGAGGATGTGTTTAAGATTAAAAACCACAAATCTGATCATGAACGAGCCCTAGTTTCCAGATCATGAACAATTCTGTGTTATAGATCCAAATTAAGATAGGGCTTTCAAGGAGTAAACAATTGCGAAGCTATCCAAGACAATTAACTGAATTTAGATTGAGTCCAGGGTAGGTTTCGATTAAACCCGAATGCTATGAACCCTAGAATCGGGATCTTGCCCAAATTGATATTGTAAGCCTCAATTGATATAGGGCTTTAGTTCACGGTGTTAAAACGAATCTAGGGGTAGAATCAATTACCAGAACGGTCGACAGATTGATGGTATACGCCTAGAACAGGTTCCGACCTCTGGTGGTTTGATCTCTGGCGGCTTGATCGTCTCTCCAGTGAAACTGAATTGTGCAAGGGACACATAATGATTTGTTTGATGTGTGCTTGTAGTTCATTTGTGAGATTAACATATGAATTCGTCGAATTGATGGCCAAGTTAAGAACATGTCGACGGTTTCAACATAACTACCCATAATTGGGTTTGATTACGAATAATTGTCGTGTTTAATCGTTCATTAGTGGTCGTTAATGGCTGGGATGTGCATAACAGTTACGGAATTGGACGAATTTGATGTTTGGGATTTGAATTAGGATCAAAACCGCGCAATTGGCTTTCAAGAGTCAACAAAATTGACTTTGCTTGAATTACAGATTCAGTCCTTGAGGTTTCTGGTTTGAGGTTTTGAAATTTGGCAGGAACAACCCTTGTGGTTTGAATTGAGGTTAGAACTTGGTTAGTTTGACTAGCACGAGTCAACAGGAGTTCAATTTTGACTTTAAAAAGTCAACAAAATGGTTTAAGGATATTTCATAACTAGTCCTTGGGGTTTAAGTTTGGATTGTTGACAAAATTACTCCCTGGAGTTATAGATAGGGTTAACTAGGTTAAGTTTTAACAAGATTTGGTTAATGCGATTAACCCTAATTTGCCGGATGTCGCATCATCCACTAGTTGAAAGAATTTTCGTCTCGAAAATTAAAATAATAAAAAAAATTTCGGGGGTGACACATCATCCCCTAGTCGAAAGAATTATCGTCCCGAAAATTTGAATAATGCCTTAAGAGTTTGACGTGGATTGCTTGAACATATGAGGATACTTGCGCATCATCTGATCCTTGCGCCCCCATGTGAATTTCGGTCCGTTTTTCGAGTCCCAACGAACTCTGACAAGAGGGATTTTACTGCGTTTGAGCGTTTTTACCTCCCTATCCATGATCTCTACCGGTTTTTCAATGAAACGTAGTTATTCATCATTTTGTAGTTCCTTAAGAGGAACCCCGAGTGTCTCGTCTACTAGACATTTCTTCAAGTTCGAGACATGAAAGACATCGTGTACACCACTCAGTCCTTCAGGTAGGTCCAGTTGGTACGCTACTGGGCCAATTCTCTTCACTATCTTGAATGGTCCAACATAAGGAGGATTGAGTCTGCCTCATTTCCCGAAGCGGATTACACCTTTCCAAGGTGAGACTTTCAATAGAACCATATCGCCTACTTGAAATTCCAATGGTTTTCGACGTTTACTGGCATAGTTCTTTTGACAATCCAAACGGTTTCGGATTTGAACGATCTTTTCAGAAGTTTTGAATACAAGCTCAGGACCCGTAAGTTGGCCATCTCCAACTTCAGTCCAACAGATAGGAGATCGACATTTACGTTTGTATAATGCTTCGAATGGTGCTGCTTGATGGTAGTGTGATAACTGTTATTGTAGGAGAACTTAACTAAAGGCAAGTGTGTTTCCCAACTGTTACCGCAATCAATCACACAAGGTCGTAGCATGTCTTCTAGGGTTTGGATGATACGTTCCGTTTGACCATCTGTTTGTGGATGATATGTTGTACTCATGTCTAGACGTGTGCCTAGGGATTTTTGTAGTGGTTGCCAAAACCGAGAGGTGAATCGAGCGTCTCGATTCGAAATGATAGAGATTGGCAACTCCGTGCCGAGAGACTACTCCCTTCAAATAAAAGCGAGTTAGTTTTTCCACCTTGTCAGTCTCTTTGATTGCAAGGAAGTGTGTAGATTTTGTCAAGCCATCTACGATCACCCAGATGGTGTCGTATCCGCTAGAGGTTTGGAGTAGTTTGGTTATGAAGTCCATAGAAATCTGTTCCCATTCCACATTGGGATCTCTGGCTGTTGAAGCAGACCAGAAGGCTTTTGGTATTCCATTTTGACTTTTGAGTAAGCCAGGCACTTGCTTACATATGTGGCTATATCAGCTTTCATCTTCGGCCACCAATATAGCACCTTAAGGTCTTGGTACATCTTGTCGGAACCTGGATGAATAGGGTATCAGGATTTGTGTGCTTCATCCATGACCTGGATGAATAGGGCATCGACTACCACATTAGCCTTGACAAGGTGATATCTGACTACACAGTCATAGTCGTTCAAGAGTTCGACCCAACGACGTTATCGCATGTTCAACTCTTTCTGCTCAAAGACGTGCTGAAGACTCTTATGATCGGTGTAAATGGGGCACTTGATACCGTACAAGTAATGTCTCCAGATCTTTAGTGCAAATACCACGGCTCCCAACTCTAATTCATGAGTCGTGTAGTTTTTCTCGTGAATTTTTAGTTCACAAGAAGCGTATGCGATCACTTTCTCATGTAGCATTTAAGACACAAACAAGACCTTGAATGGATGTATTGCATTACACTACAAAGTCACCCGTTCCCTCGGGAAGAGATAGGATGGTGCACCGTAGAGTTTCTGTCTAATCTGTTGAAATGCTGACTCCTGAGTGTCACCCTAGTTATAGAGTTTACCCTTCTGAGTTAAGGTAGTGAGGGGTTGAGCAATCTTGGAGAGTCCCTCAATGAAATGACGGTAATAACCAGCCAATCTTAGAAATTGTCGCACCTCAGTTGTAGTCATTGGTGACGTCCAATTCTTGATGGATTTTACTTTGGTTGGATTGACATGTATTCCCTTCTCATTGACTACATGACCTAGGATTTGCACTTTGCGAATCCAAAATTCGCACTTGGAGAGTTTAGCATACAGCTGTTCTTTCTTCAGTAATTCTAGGATTAAACGAAGATGCTCCTCATGTTCTTCTTCATCCCTTGAGTAGATGAGGATGTCGTCGATAAACACAATGACGAACTATTCGAGGTAGGGTTTACACACACGGTTTATGAGAACCATGAACATCGCGGGTGCGTTGGTCAGTGCAAATGGCATGGCCATAAACTCGTAATGGTCGTACCTAGTCCTGAATGCAGTTTTTGAGACATCTTCTTCTCGGACTCTCAACTGATGATAACCGGACCTAAGATCGATCTTTGAATAGAAGCTTGATCCTTGGAGTTGGTCAAACATACCGTCAATGTGGGGTAGAGGATATCGGTTCTTGATGGTTACTTTGTTCAGCTCACGGTAGTCAATGCACACACGGAAAGTCCCGTCTTTCTTCTTCGTGAATAGGACTAGAGCTCTCTATGGCGATGAGCTAAGTCGGATGAAGCCTTTATTCAACAACTCTTGCAGTCATGTGTGTAGTTCTGGTAGTTCATTGGGTGTAAGTCTATCCGGTGCTCGAGCAATAGGCGCTGTTCCAGGTGTTAGATCGATCTGTAATTTGACTTGACGGTGAAGCTAAAGACTAGGCAAGTCTTCGAGAAATACCTCTGTATAATCACGAACGATTGGGATATCGTAAATCTTCCTTTCCTCAGATGGCTGCTTGGCGACGAGAACCAGAATGGCAGTATGGTCTTTTCGTAAACACTTATGCGCTCTCACGAAGAATATGATGCCTATGACCGCACCTCTCCTTTTTCCTTGGGTAGAAAGGGTTTCTCCACTCGGGAAAGGAAGGCGAACAATTTCCTCACGAGAGATAACCTCTTCTTGGTTCTTTAGATAACCAATCCATACCGACAATTACGTCGAAACTTCCAAGTGTGACTGGCATAAGGTCATTGTCAAATTTATAACCAGCCAATCCTAGTCTACATCTCTTAAGGTTTTGAGTTGCTTCTATAGTGCACTTAAATTTCCAGTAGAGTTGAAGGACGACTTTACTAGTAGAAAGTTTGTGAGATCACGATGAGACTTCTAGTGAGACCTTCGCTTATAAGGTAAGCATCGATCAACGCAAAGGATAAGGGAAGAGGTTAACATGTAGGAAGGATTTTATAGATATCAGGAACACAAGGGATAGGATGCCTGTTTAAGTAATCGCATTCAACTGAAGGTGATTAGATCAAATCCCCGTTTCCTAATGTCATTGAAATAACTGGGTTTGCTGGGGTATAGATCAAATTGGACTAAGGATTAGTCACATGATAAAGCAATAGGGTCAAATGGAATCTATTGTTGGAGTGTAAGGAATTACGTGTTAGTTCAGGAAGAATTTCTCAAATTCCACTTACACAGTTGGAGTTGGTGGGTTTTACCCTGAGGTTCTACTAGAGTTTCACTCTAGGTGGTTCCATTGATCAAGTCTGAATGAGAGTCGTAAGGTCACTAAGACTCTTACATGAGTGAAAATAACACGATGGATAGATCACAGATTAGGACCATTTATCCACACACTAGGTTTCACCAGGACTTACATGCACCTCAAATTACTATTACGTCTTCACCCGTAATGATAATTTGCTTTGCATGTTCACCCTAGTTTCTCCCTGTCCCGTGTCAAAATGTCCCTAAAATTTTTATTGTCGAGTACAGAGTGTTGTCAGATATGATAAGTCATCGGGAGGCTTAGTTATCAACCATAAGTTGATCAACTAGGATTCATATCGGGATGAGTTGTCGGGAATAGTTTGATCCGAGTATTCACTCGAGTTAGAACACAATACGAGAGTTCAATCCAGTGGATTGTAGATAGGAATATGCACATGAGGCAAACATGCACATGAGATGCAACCTCTAGGAGTGAAACTAGTTCATGAATATGAGTTACTGAAAGAAGCATAGCAGCCGTCCTTCCAACTGAGTCAGAATAGGGTTTGAGTATGCAATGAGTAAGGCGTTCTCATCATCGTGGTCATTCTATCCTCACAAAATATCAACCAATGATGTGAGACCATGGCTCAGGAAAGTGTTGACAACTATGTGTCACTAGATTCTGCAATAATGCGTGTAACGGTCTGCCTTCACACGGTGTACCTCAAGCGAAGTCTACAGGTGTCACCACTAAGAATGATAATGCAATGCGAATGACGTGTCTCTCGTCAGCAGAGGGTAATATGGATGATGAAAACATGCCTGCAATGCAATGTGTTTATGGATGCTATGTATATCATGTATAAGTGTCTGTGTCGTGTAACTAATGCATGCGTGCGGTTATAGTCTAGTATGCAATCCTAGTTCTCTATAACCAATGGCTCTGATAGCAATCTGTCACACCCCCAAATTCCACCAATGGAGTTTACCGTTTGGCTGTGACAAACCAGGATCTCAGTCATTAGTTACATTAAACGACACTATATGGGACTTAAAATGTCATAACATAAAAGTTTAGAGTTAAATACGGAAGCGTAAACGTTATAATGAAATCAAAAGTAATTACACGCAACAAGCGTCAATTAATGTAAATAAGTAACACTGTTTAAAATGTTTGAAATGAATGATATGACAGTAGGACTCCACGCATTTCCTAAGTGTGCAACCTGTGCCAAAGCGACCAGAGAAACATGTAAGAAAAATTGTCAACAGGAGGTTGGTGAGTTCACACGTTTGTATGTAAATAAACTGTTTGAGTGTTGCTGGATCCACATACGTAAGTCACACCAATTTCTAGCTAGAAAATGTACAAGTTACTCTAAGCGCTCGCAACCGAAGCTGACTGTTTGTTTATTTGCCTCTAGCCAGGTCTATCAACTCTGACTAATATGTTTAGGCCAATACACACCTGTTCGACCTCCAATCGTGCTAGCTCGACTAGCCCGGGTGGGGTTTGTCAAACCCACTAGTACTACTCAAATTACCTCGCTAAGTCCATATTAACAGTTCGATGTGAGGACTTTCATGATCGTGTTTACGCTTAAGTACACAAGTGGTAATGAAATACTATGTGATCCATGTCCATTTGTATGTCTCTCCCTAACTGGAAGACAAGTAACAGATGTCTGTTTGTACGCATGTTTCTCCCCAACGGGAAACGAGTAAAATAAATGAATGCTCGTTTGTATGCATGTTTCTCCCCAATGGGAAAACAAGTAAAATGATGTTCGTATGCATGTTTCTCCCCAACGGGAAAACAAGTAAAATGATGTTTGTATGCATGTTTCTCCCCCAACGGGAAAACAAGTAAAATGATGATTGTATGCATGTTTCTCCCCCAACGGGAAAACAAGTAAAATGATGTTTGTATGCATGTTTCTCCCCAACGGGAAAACAAGTAAAATGATGTTTGTATGCATGTTTCTCCCCCAATAGGAAAACAAGTAAAAATGGGGCCGTGAAAACCCACCTGCGTTGCGTAGTAGGTAGTATCACATAAGTATGAGATTTGAATCTCAAGTGTTAGCCTGCACGGCTTACGAATGCCCTAGAATTATAAACACATAAGTTAGGGACATATGTGATTTGTGACGACGACACGGAAGATTAGAACGTCTTAAAAGATTTTAAGGATTAACGGGTAGACGAACGTGTCTACGGGAAATTGGGTTACTTAATATAATAATTAAGATAAATGCGTTACGTGTCGAACGTCTCTAATACGAATAATATTAAATAATTAAATAAATTCGTGCTTTTGTATCATTTAATAATGATTTAAGAAAATAATAAAACAACATATATATTATTTTTGAACTCGTAGGAAATATACTACAATCATTTATGTGACAAAATAATAAATATATTATTTTTATTCGAGATTATAAGCGTGAGTAAATAATATAAATAATTATATTATTAATTAGTTTGAAACGTTACGCGAGATTCATAAACGAGACGAAATAATATAAAAATATTTATTTAATAATAGGAGTCACGGGTTGAAAATAATATAAACGTATTATTTTATTTGAAGTCGTGGTTTGAAATTAATATAAATATATTATTTTAAAAATGAGAAAATAATATAAAATAGGTTATAAAACCAAACCCGAGCCTACGGGTTGTTTCCGGGTTCAAAACACTTTAATATATTAATATATGGATTGATTTTTATAATTTAAATATGGAGGAAAAAGTCCCAAAAAAGAGAGCAGGAGACCGGACTCAAACACGGGTCTCCTGTGTGTGAGTCAAGAGTTTTAACCAAGTCCGCTCGCTAGGGTATCGCGATGATATCCAGATTCAAATGCTTTTAACACACAAGTCTCAGTGGTTTCCCCCCTTTAACATACCCGTGATCGAATCCTGTCCAAAACCCACGATTTCGATATAGATTTGGAAGTTAAGCTTAGGGGTTTTGTTAATCAGGTGCTTGCGAACATGTATGAGTGTTAAATTTGAAAAAACAACAACTATGGGATCGTTTAATTATGAGTTGAAAGACCGAAACCCTGGATCAAGAACATCAAATCGATTTCCTTGATCCTGATGATAAAAACGGCTAGATTCACAGGGCTTCTGTTAATTAAGACCTTGCGAAACCATTGGAGTAGTTTAATTTGATTGAGGATGTGTTTAAGATTAAAAACCCCAAATCTGATCATGAACGAGCTTTCAATGAGTAAACCATTGCGAAGCTATCCAAGATAATTAATTGAATTTAGATCATGTCCAGGGTAGGTTTCGATTAAACCCGAATGCTATGAACCCTAGAATCGGGATCTTGCACAAATTGATATTGTAAGCCTCAATTGATATAGGGCTTTAGATCACGGTGTTGAAACGAATCTAGGGGTAGAATCAATTACAAGAACGGTCGACGGATTGATGGTATACGCCTAGAACAGGTTCCGACCTCGGGTGGTTTGATCTCCGGCGGCTTGATCGTCTCTCAAGTGAAACTGAATTGTGCAAGGGACTCAGAATGATTTGTTTGATGTGCGCATGTAGTTCATTTGTGAGATTAACATATGAATTCGTCGAATTGATGGCCAAGTCAAGAACATGTCGACGGTTTCAACATAAGTACCCATAATTGGGTTTGATTACGAATAATTGTCGTGTTTAATGGTTCATTAGTGGTCGTTAATGACTGGGATATGCATAACAGTTACGGAATTGGACGAATTTGATGTTTGGGATTTGAATTAGGTATAAAACCGCGCATTTGACTTTCAAGAGTCAACAAAATTAACTTTGCTTGAATTACAGATTCAGTCCTTGAGGTTTCTGGTTCATGGTATAGAAATTTGGCAGGAACAACCCTTGTGGTTTGAATTAAGGTTAGAACTTGGTTAGTTTGACTAGCACGAGTCAACAAGAGTTCAATTTTGACTTTGAAAAGTCAACATAATGGTTTAAGGATATTTCATAACTAGTCCTTAGGGTTTAAGTTTGGATTGTTGACAAAATTACTCCCTGGAGTTATAGATTATGTTAACTAGGTTAGGTTTTAACAAGATTTGTTTAACGGGATTAACCCTAATTTGTCGGATGTCACAACTTGTGTCTGTGACCATCTCTTGCCTTCGTTCCTAGAAGGATCACTTCTTTTGAATCTCGAATGAGATTCTTCCCTTCGCTATAAACCCTAGGAAGCCATCCGACCCTCTTAACCCTGTTGAGCCTGATGTTTCATCTCTGAACTCGGTTCTCCATAACAAGCTTAAGTTTTTTGCTTCTCCACTTCGTATTGACCCGGAGCAATTGCTTGTGAAGCTCGGGTTGAGTGTGCTGTGGGTTCCAGCCTTTGTTCCTCTATTGACTTTGGATGGGAAGGGTATGGTTTTACTTTCTTTTACTCCTATGTTTATTTGCTCTTTTACTTACATTTATTCTTCTATTTATAGAAATGAATGCTTTGGATTTTCTACTTTTGGAGGATACTTCTGATGTGGAGGAGGATAAGTGGGAGTTGAAGAAAGGGGAGACCAATGCTTTGGTTATTACCAAGTCTGTCCGCTATGAGGGTGGTGCGTATGTTGGTGTTTCGGAGGTTCCCAGCACGAAGCGGGTTAAAGGCAGAGGGAAGAAGCCTGCTTCTGCCCATAAGGTCAAGAAGGGTAAAACTCTACATCACTCCAGCAAGAGGCTTGCTACGTCTAGTGCTCGTGCCTCTGTTTCTCCGTCTCCTGGACCTATTGACATATCTGAAAATGATGATGATTTTTTGGCTGGTTGTACTGGGTCTGTTCCTTCTACAGTGAAGTTAGAGTCTTTGGATGGCAAGAGTGATTCGGATGGAAGTGGTGGTCGGAAGCCTGAGCTCGTGCCGGAGGAGGCTAGTGGTATTTATGCTCCTGACTGGTCTGTCAAGAATGGTGACTCCGTGAAGAGTCATTTTTTTTGTCAGGAGATGGTCTATAACTTTGCAACCCCTGCCGATCGCGATACTTTGCGTAATGATAGTGATGAGGCACTTATTGGACGCATCCTTGTCAATGCTGCTAGGATTCTTACCTCCATCCCTAAAGGTGTTGACCGACTTTGTGCATACGCTAAGAAAGTGGAACGCGTGAACCAAAAGAACACTGTCTTGAAGGACCAGCTTGCTGATGTTCAGAACCAAGTTACTGCTCTAGCTGCAACTTGTTGAGGACCTTAATACTGCTCGTAAATAGTATGATGTTGATACTCAAAAGCTTTTTTAATTAAAGCTGAGTTTGGAGGAGGATAAGGCGAAGATGGATGTTGAGAGGATTGCACTTGATTCTGAGAGGTCAGTGGTTAAGGCAGAGAAGAAGGGGTTAGATGCTGCTGTTGAAGAGTGGAAGTCTCGAGCTGAAATACTTGCTGAGGAGAAAATATAGCTCATTGAACATGGGTTTCAACAAGTTGTGAATTATCTTCTTCATAGCAATGAGTTCAATGTTCCCCTTAGCGATGTGTACAAGAAGCTTTTGAAGCATAGTCGTCATATGGGACTTGTTTCTGGTTACAAGAATCAGCCTCTGAAGCCAATCTTTTAGTGCAGCAACTATCATCCCGAGGCAGAGCAGGAATCTGTCAAAGCTATTCAACAGATGGAGCAACTAACCTATCCTTACATTAGTGAATTGTCTAAATATTCTATTAGGCCTTTGTTTGAGTTGGAGGCTTTGGAGCCTGAAGGCTTGAAGAGGGAAGCTGTTGAGTCCGTATTGAAGTCTCTGGGAAGCAAGCGCTCACGTGATGATGCTGATGGTTCTAAGTCTGTTGCTTCGGTGTACCTAGGAGGGAAGGCGAGGCAAAGCAAGAAGAGCCGAAATGATTCTGCTTATGAGGCAAAGACTCAAGCTTCTATTGGACTCCATGTTGCTGATAGTCGACAAGACCGTCGCTGCTTTTGTTAAGGAGAGTGTTGGTACATCGTCGAGGCCTGATGTTGTGGAACCTGAGAAGGGTGGTGATCCTTCTGTTTGACTTAACCTTTTCTTGGATGTTGTTGTTTTTTTGAACAATTGGTATGCTCTTTGAACATGTTATTTGGACCCTGCGTGGTCATAGATGACATAAGCCTCTGTAGGAAAAACAATTTATGCTTGTGTTGGTTTGACTTGTTGGTGCCCTTTGTGGCTGTTAACCTACTGTTATATAACAGTCTTTTGTGTTGTGATCATGTACTTGGTTTGACTTAACCTTCTGTTTGACTTAACCTTTTCTTGGATGTTGTTGTTTCTTGACCTTATTAGATCATATGTCTTGTTATTTCTTACTTGTAGCATCAAAATTTTGAATCAAGGGTTGACCTCGTTAGTTTGTTTCGTTTCTCCTTGGAGATATGAGATGTTTTTCTCTTACATATTAATACTTGTGTTTTCATAATTCGAGGTTTTGTCGAGGCATGATGCTGTAGACACCATGCTAGATAAATCCAAGTTATCACTAACATGAAATGTTATCCTATCTTGCTGGAAGCCCTTTGAGATTTTACTTGGGCGTGATCATAAGCTTAATGTGTTGCTTATGGAGCATTGTTGATGGGAGCTCACCCGCTTCATAGGCAAACCAGACTTAATACCTAAGGAGTTGTATTGTTTTAGGAACTCAACCTGTATACGGGTAAGTCAAGGCTTGAAGATGTTGAGCGTTTTGGCCTAGGTCATCCCTCTACATGGAGAGGTTTTACCTGGACCCCATGGAGCTATATTTGTTATAGGAGCTCACCCTCGTTAGGATAACAAGATATCAAGCATACTTCAAAATACTTGTCATTCATTGAACTTGTTTCATACAAAAGGTTAGTCATAAAATTCCCCTTGGGCTACATTGATCATAACTTATATGAAGAAGCGTCGTAGGTATTTGGCATTCCAGTGTCTTGGAAGCCTCTTTCCTTCCATATCATTGAGCTTGTAAGAACCTTCTCTGTGTGCTTGTGCAATTTGGTAAGGGGCTTCCCATTTGGGGCCCAATTTTCCTGTGTCCTCCTGCCTGCTTGCATCATTGTTTTGGAGCACTAGGTCTCCAACTTTGAAGTGTCCATGTTTAACCTTCTTGTTGTAGTAGGATTCCATTTTTTGCTTGTATCTCGCCTCCCTGATTCTGGCATGATCTCGGGCTTCTTCCAGGATATCGAGGTTCTGCATGATTTCTGCATTGTCTTGATGCTTATCTTGATTGCTGATTCGGTGTGTGGCCACCCCTATTTCGGCAGGAATCACTGCTTCTAAGTCGAAGATTAGACTGTATGGGGTGTGACCGTGGCTTATTTTCTCCGTTGTCCTGATAACCAAGAGGACGCTTGGTAGTTCTTCCCGCCAATCTTTTCTGTACCTTCAAAGACTTTTTTTATCCCGGATACAATGCTCCGGTTCATTCGTTCAACTTGTCCGTTGGACTGAGGGTAAGCAACGGAACTAAAGATTTGCTTGATGTGCAGCTCCGTGCACCAAGCGCTGAATGGTTTATCAACAAAGTGCTTGCCATTGTCGGTGACAATTTGTCCTGGAAGACCGAAGCGGCATATGATTTGTTCCCATACAAAGTTTATCACCTGTTTGACAATAGTTGGTATGTGTTGGTCGATGCGACCGAATATGTAAATGATTTGATTTTTAATCAAGGCGATTACCTGCTTGCCCGTGATCGAAGCTAGGAGTTTGACCTCGGGCCACTTGGTGAAGTAGTCGACTGCCACTAGTAAGAACTTGATTCTTCCTCTTGCTTCGGGGAACGGACCAACAATTTCCATTCCCCATTTGTAGAGTGGCCATGCCGAAGTGACGTTGACTAGATCATGCTTCGGACTTGCTTTGATTGGTGCGTGCAGTTAGCATCCTTCACATTTGTGTATCTCTTCCGAAGCATCCTTGTGCATTGTAGGCCAGTGATATCCCAAATTCATCAGCTTTGTGACCACCGATCTGGGGCCCGAATGAGTCCCACATATTCCCTCGTGTATTTCCCAGATCAAGTAATTACTTTGATCTGGTCCGACACAATGGAGAAGAGGTGATAAGTAGGATTCTTGTAAAGGCAGCCATCTTCGATCACGTATTGCTTTGCTTTCATCTGCAGCCTTGCTGCTTCTGCTTCATCTTCTGGTAACTTTCCTTCTTTCAAGAAGTCTATGACCGGGGTCATCCAATTCTTCCCTTCTTTAGTTATTACATCATGTATTTCTTCTTCGCATATGGATGGAGCTTTGAGTACTTCTAGTAGAACTTTCTTGGTTAGCTGTGCAAAGGTAAGCGAGGCCAGCTTGCTAAGGGCATCCGCCTGCTTGTTCTTTGATCGTGACACTTGCTTCACGCTGCAACTTTCAAAGCCTTGCATCAACTCTTGTGCCTTAGCTTTGTATTTCTTCATGATTTCTTCTTTGGCTAAGTATTGGTTGTTGACCTGGTTGGCTACCAGTATTGAGTTAACAAACACTTGTATCTTTGACACCTTAATATCTTTAGCTATCCTCAAGCCTGCAAGCAATGCTTCGTACTCGGCCTCGTTGTTGGTACTGGGGAAGTCTAGCCGAAGAGCATATGTGAACTCTTCCCCCTCAGGGTTCATCAAGACTAAACCAGCTCTGGACCCTTCTATGCTAGAGGCTCCATCTGCAAATAACATCCATGTGTTTGGAGGATTCTTCTACTGTTCATCATTCTCTTTTATCTTTGGCGCTTCTTCTGATTTTTCAGGAACTTCTACAACGAAGTCTACTAGGACTTGAGCCTTTACCGCCGTTCTTGGTACATATTCAATCTTGTGCTCTCCAATTTCAATGGCCCACTTGGCTAGTCGGCCTGATGTTTCAGGTCTTTCAAGTATTGCTTTGATAGGCTGATCAGTTACCACCTTTATCGGGTGTGCTTGAAAGTATCTTCTCAGCCTTCTTGAAGTGTGAACTAGGGAGAGATCCAGCTTCTCCATCGGAGGGTAGTTTACTTCAGCTTCTTTTAGTGCTCTACTTATGAAGTATACCGGCATTTGGGCCTGGGCTCTTTCTATTAGCAGCACAACACTCACAGCTTCATTATCTGCTGAAAGATAAATAAAGATTAGTTCTCCGGCCTCAGGGGCTACCATTGTAGGTAGTGAGGCTATATTTTCTTTTAGCTCCTGAAAGGCAGCTTCAGCTTCTTCTGTCCACCAGAAATATTTTTTTGTCTAAGCACCCTTTTAGCGTTTGGAAGAAAGGTAGTGACCTTTCGGCTGACTTTGACAAAAAAACGTTTAAGGGAAGCAATTTTTTCGTTCAAGATTTGCACATCTTTCTTTCTTCTTGGATACTTCTTCTCTATGACTGGTCGAACCTTGTTAGGATTGGCTTTTGTATTTTGCTTCCCCACTATGTGACCCAAGAACTTGCCTTCTTCAAAACCGAAGGGGCACTTTCCCGGGTTGAGCTTCATGCTGATGCTCCGTAGGTTGTCAAATGTCTCTTTGATGTCTTCTATCATTTCCTCTTAATCTTGGCTTTTGATGACTAGATCGTCCACATAGGCTTCCATGTTTCGACTTATTTGATCTGTGAATGTTTTGTCAATCACCCTTTAGTAGGTAGCTCCTGCATTCTTGAGGCCGAAGGGCATCTTTTTGTAACAAAAGTTCCCTTGGCTGTTTGGAAAGCCGTTTTTTCTTCGTCCTCCTTCTTCATGTGGATCTTATGGTAACCCTTGTAAGCGTCTAAAAAGCACTTGTACTTGAAACATGTCAAAGAATCAACTATCAAGTCTATTTCGGGCAAGGGGTAACAATCTTTTGGAAATGCTTGATTTAGGTCTTTGAAATCTACACACATACGCCAGGAGCCGTCTGATTTTTTAACCAGAAGTGGGTTTGCAACCCAAAATTGATACTGCACTTCCTTCAGGATTCCTGATTTGACAAGTTTGTCCACCTCTTTGCATGCAACTTGGCTTCTATCGGTAGCTAAGCTTCTTTTCTTTTGCACCACCGGCTTAACACTTGGTGATATGTTGAGGGAGTGTTCAGTTATGACTCTTGGTACCCCTACCATGTCAGTAGGGCACCATGCAAATACATCCTTGCTTTCTTCAAGTAGATCTTTGAGCTTGCTTACCATTAGAGATGAAAGGTTACCGTTTATCTTTACCTTCTGCTCTAGGTATGAAGGGTTTATGCTCATTTCTAAGATTTTTTCCTGCTTCTGCTCCTCTTCTTCATCGGCAACGGCGATAAGCAGAGCTTCTTTCTTTGGCTTAATTGTGGCTATCCCCCGATCAATGGGGAATTTCATCAGCCCATGCGTAGTGGAAACTACGGCTCCAAAGGTACTTATACCTGGTCTTCCTATGATTATATTATATCTTGATGGTTCCCGGACCACAAGGAATGTGAGACACTCCGTGCGGGAAAGTGGTCCATCCTCGAGACGAACTGTTAGCTCTATTTGATCCAGCGGGAGCACTCTTTCTCCTGAAAATCCGATGAGTGGAGTGTCTGATTTTTCCAATCTTGCTTTAACTTCATCTCGTAGTTGTAAGAAGCATCTTTCATACGTGAGTTTGGAAGCGGCTCCGCAATCCATGTATATTTTGTTAACAAATGACCCTTCTATTTCTGCTTCTACAATGATTGGAGTGAAAATCAACTCTGAGGGAAGCATATGCATTGCTTGTCCCAAGATTCTCTTCTCGGCCTTTTTTGTGTCTCGCTTCTGGTGAGGTGTGTCATGTTCATCTCCTTACCTTTTCCTTTTCTCCTTGGATCATTCTTCTTTTTAATGTCCTTCACCAAATGAGCGAGTTCCCCAGATTTCACTGCTTCCTCTATTCGCTTCTTCAACTGATAGCAATCGTTCATGTGATGCCCTCTGTCATCATGGAACTCACAATACTTTCTCGAGCTTCTTCCTTCGGAGGACTTTGCGAGAGGACACGGAGGTCTGAAGCTGTATCTAGCTTCTTCAGTCGCCATTATTTCTTCTGGCGTCTTGGTCAAAGTTGTCACACCCCAACCGACGGCGGAATACGTCGGGTCGGACATGGAGACTGTTCAGAAGCACATGATCAACTAAATTTCATATTGTTTATTAAATCAAGATTTCATTACATAAGTTCAATCAAACCAAGTCAAACATACAAGAAATAAAGTACTTCCACAAAGTTCATTTGTTTAATTAACTAAGTCCTCAATCCTATGTGTAGCGTCTTGTAAATGATCTCAAATATTAGTACCTGAAACATGATGAAAACGAGGTCAACTAAAATTAGTTGGTGAGCATACATAGGTTTTTACACCGCAAGTAATATCAAGAGTTTGTGTACAATTCATATGAACCATGGTTTAATAAGGCAATTATGAAGAACCACTATAGTTAAACCGGGGCATACAATCAAACCTTGTGACTGCACACAATGTTATCCTAAATGTAATACCGACAACAATCACCCTACCTGGGTGGGTTTGTTAGACACAATAGATCTATCATTGTTACCGTCGGCTTATATAGAGTTAATGATTGCACTTGCACTATGCACACATGTATGTAATTGTAGTTTGCACTCATAGTGTTCAAGCATAAGGCACAAATTGCACGTATGTTCAAAATGTTTGAAATGTATAAATTGTAAATAGTTTCAAATGAAATCATGTTCCACCCCAAAAGTATAAAAATGAAAAAGGGGCTATGTAATCTCACCTGGTATGAGTAGTGTAAGTAGAAGATACGCGAAAATGGCCAAATTACACGTGTCCTAAAATATGCAAGGGCGTAAGTTCTATGAAATGTTGTGCTTGATTATTCGATCAATCCACCCAACTCGACTCTTTGAAAAATGTGTTTATCTTTTTGAGTTTGACCATGTTTGACTTGACGACACGTTGGTGACTTGTTAGAATAGGTAAAAATATATTTATTTCCCAAAAATAAATATTAATAATAGATCGTATGATGGAAATCATGCATGTCGTAAAATATACTTTTGAAATATTAAGATATATATTTTTTGATGATTGAAATATTATACTAATATCCAAATTCTATTTAGTCAAGTTTAAAGATATATGTATGCAAACAAATAATGTATTTTTAAATCCTCCAAGAGTTTAAAAATAGGTGTATGAATATTAACAAAAATAGTTTTATCATCAACACCATTATAAGGATAAAAACCCGGTTTTTAATTTAACAAAGTTTCCTTAAAATAGAAAATGATTCTAATGACTTGCATGTAGTAAAAAATGATGATCTAAACAACAAATATACTTATATTTTTCATATAAATACTCTTTGTAAATTCAAATGACAAAAGATCCATGTCTAGTATAAAACCATTTATTAAAAACAACAAAGTTGCTACTATTCGAAATACGATCCATCAATATGCATGTGATCAAAATGATGATCCATCCAAGGGCGAAGCTATGAAGGGTCCAGGGAGGGCCCCAGCCCCTGCCGTTTTTTCCGTTAGTAGTGTTAATTTTTCCGTTTTCGTCCGAAATTTTTTTTACGTATAGAGCTGGCCCCTGCTTATTTTTTTCGGCCCCCGCTTCTTAGATTTTCAAGCTCCGCCACTGGATCCATTAACATGCATGTATCATCTAAGATATATAGAAGAAATAAATCATAAAAAAAATATATAAACTAATTTTTTTACATGATGCATGTTACATATTTAGATTTCTTTTTATAAAAGAATGTAAGTTTTGTTGGGTGTTATGTTTCAAGAATAATAGACTCAAAATAAATATATAAGGAGTTAATAGTTTAAGTTTTCTTACTTAGAGAAACCGAAAAAGATGAAGGCTTGATCCTAGCACTCGAGAATGCACCAAACGAGACTTGAACACTTGGGTCTTGAAATCGAAATGGAGGGTGTAGGTGGGTGGTGGTGTGGCCAAAAATGGCTAAAGGGTGAGGGGAAGAGAGCTTTTCTCTTGAGTTGAGATGGAGAAATGATGTGAAAATGAATTGAGGGTGAGTGGGTAATTATAGTATGGGAGGAGAGAGAAATGAAAGATTTTAAAATAATAAAAAAGAAAATAAATATTTAATCTGGGGTGGTGGATGGAAGTGGATTGGTGGTGTAGGGAGATGGAGTGTGAGAAAAAGAGATTTTGGAGATTTTCTAGAAAGATGATAATGATTATGTTGGATTATTAAAAGATATTTAAAAATTTTAATTTTTATAAATAATTTTGAGTCTATTATTTAATACTCATTTAAAACAAAACGTTCGTTAAAGATTCTCAAACTTTTATTTTTGATTTTAAATATTAATTCGCAGTGTTACGTATGATTTATATATTTTAAATCATACTTTTAGTTATCTGTCTTAGATATCACCAATGTTCATGTGTGACCGGATTGGTGTGTGACCCGACAATTCTCCGAATTACCGATGCATGATATGAATTGATCGAACTTTGATATGCAACAAATGAACTTAATTACACTAAATTAAGTATGATATGCACAAGTGTTACATGATTAAAAATTGATAAGCTTTATTTTAGATTTATTTATTATAACCAAGTATAAATATATATATATATATATATATATATATATACATATATAGTAGGAAAAAAATATATAATTGCAAAGATTGGAACTTTGAATTTAATACTCATTGAAATAATAATTGGTGCATCATATTGTGTTGGACAATTACGGGTTTTAAATGTAATAAAATAAAATAAGGTCGGGAAATCAAGGATGTTACAGTATCCTCAAGTTGAGGGAATTTCGTCCCGAAATTCAACTGGTGGAGGCTACTGAATCAGAAAAGAGATTGGGTTTGGATTTTTCAACGGGCTTTGACTGTCAGTTTGAGGAGTGCAATCGATATCAAGATTTAGGTTTGATAGTCCAAGTCAGGTCTGGTCATTGTGTTAGGAATGAATGGTGATAGTGGATTTAGTTTAAGGAGAAAATTGTCGAAAAATATTTCGGACTCCAAAGATGTAATGCATCACTTGAAATGGGAGCGATGAGAATTTTGTTGATCAAAACTCATTTAGGACGTAGTCTAATATGTTCAAGGAGTATCACTCGTTAAGAGATTTCACAAACATTGGTCAATGTCAAAATAACATAAAACTTCATGTGACACGAACAACGCTACTTCTGACAATATGATAGGAACACTTATGTATAGGAAGTACCAGCGGCGTATCCACCATGCCCTTATCATATCATCTCAGTTTTGTTACTATATATCACGATAGGTTTTATGTCATAACGCACGACATAATTCAGTATGTTTTTCCATGCGCTGACTTTTATAATTACATGTGCAACCGTAATTACTCAAATTGTCGCGAGGTCCGTATGGATCATCCCATTGTGTGTGGGTCAAGAGGGAACACAGATTCACTTAGTTCGTAACTATTGTTTTCACATATATGTTGCTAACAAATAACTATGTTCATAGATAATAAAACCAGTCAAGGAATAAAAGAGTAACAATGTGGCACCATGGTTGTCCTACATAGATGGCATAATCCTCAAGATTACCCATAAAGTTTTTAGCTCCCTCGTGTTTGAACAAGAATACGTCAAACCCTGAGTAATTCTTATAGCACTCAACTTTCATGGATAAAATGAATAATCATGCCTCGTGTATAATGTAGACAATCAATTGAAAACAATCGAGTTTCATGTATAATGTAAACAATCAATTTTCCAAATAATCAAGTTTTGTGTATAATGTAAACAATCGAGTCTTATGGATAATGCGAACAATCAAATGTAAATAATCGGATCTCATGAGTAATGTAAACTATCGAATTTCATAGGTGGTCGAGCTTCGTGGACAATTGTGTTGTTCAGCGTTCATGTACAATGGGGATAGTCGAGTTTTAAATTTTTAAATTCGTCAGTGCTTATAGAAATGGTTAGCGCTTATGCGAAATGATTCATCTTCTCGAAGTTGGCTAGCAAGCTCAAACTCTTTTTTTAGTGATGGTGACAAACCCTAGTAGGTGTAAATAGTTCAAACAACGATAAGATAATGTAAATGATTACAATGCATAATTTATTCTAGATTAAATCTCCATTCGACTCCATCTTGCACTTGCTTCAAACAGTCTCATTCACCGTCTCGGTATTGACTTGAGTTTCATTGGTGTTTATGTTGAAAGCACGCCCATGAGCACCACCTTGGTTTGCATTAGCCAATCTTGGGCATTGATTCTGAAAGTGGTTTGGGTCACCACACTCGTAAAAAGCACGCCCATTAGTGATAGCCAGTGGAGCTTGGTTAACAGCTTGTTGATTGGCTCGGTTGACTTGGATAACAAGAGGCCTAGATCGACAGGTATTTGCCAGATGACCATATCTTCCACAACTCGCGCATAGACGACATGGTACATTTGGGAAATAATGGTATTTGCAAGTTTTACATTGAGGATTGTTGCCCACATATGACCGGGCCATCGAAGCAACTTGGTTGATTGGTGCAGTAGGGGTAACGACAACAAAGTTACTAGCCTTACGCTTCTTATTGTTGTGAGAAGGTTCGAGCTTGTCCTCTTTAGTCTTTTCGGTCGGAGTTGTCTTGTCATCGATTTTCTTTACACCCTTCCTTGTTAACGTGCCCGCCTTCATGTGATTGTCGGTCAACATGGCGGCTAAGCGTATGGTGTCCTCAAGAGTTATGGGATTTCTTCCCAACACGGTGTCTTGAATCTTCATAGGTAAACCAACTACGTACTTCTCAATGCAACGGGATAGTGGTGTAACCATGTGTGGCACGAGAAGACTCAACTCATGGAAACGAGTTGTGTAAACTAAGTTTTCACCACTATCTTTGGCAAGATCCCAAAAATCCTCGGTCATCAGCCTTTTCACCTCATCCCATGGCAAGGCCATTGCCACATCAACACCCCGAGTCCATTTTTCACCGTTCCACCAAGCGAGCGCTCGCTTTTTTGAAGACGCTCGTAGCATAACGGACCCGAAGATTGTTGGGGCAATCACTATTGAGAAAGGTATTCTCAATGATTTCAAACCATTGGAGAAGGCCAGTAGCTCCCTCGGTGCCATAACACTTGATGGGATTGCAGGAATTGAAGTGCTTGAAGGTGCCTTGGGGCGGATTAGCACCACCACCACCACCATTGTTTGCTTGAGTACGTTGGGTTACAAGTTGTGTGATGAGGGTAGCAAGATCATTGTTGTTGTTATTGTTGGTTTTGTTGTCACGACGGGGAGGCATGCTATAGAAGAAGACAATACAAGGATAAGAATCATGAGACTTTGGATATTGATAAGGATGAAACAAACATATGTCACGTTATGTAACATGTAAAATGAATCATATTTGGATTGCACTCACTTGGTAACATAACCAACTGAATACTTTGACATATCAAAGTTATTTAAATTCATATAATGTTCGAGAAGACATGCCTTAGCCTATAAGTAAACACTCACCCCGGGAATTCCCAAGAAAGCATACGGATCCTTCGGTTGATTTGGATTTATATGAAATGCTTTCCTAGACAGAAACCCAGAGTACAGGTGTCACCCTTCCAGATTGCACATGTTCTCTACTAATTAACAAAATTTAAATCCTTGACGGGGTTTTCAGAATTTTTAATAGGCTTGAGTCTATGAGTATGATGTTCCACATGTGAAGACGATGAAGGCATAGTAGGGGAAAGAAGGATAAGAGACTTAGGATAGGAGTATTATTATACAATTATTTAGTTATCATTTAGTGTTGGAATTAGTAAGTAATATAGTCTAACAAGTAAGGCATCAAGTAATTAGCACATAGTGTAGAAGATAACAAGTAGCATGTAACATAGTATAAAATGGGCATCCTAAGGTTATAGTCTAGGTCATTGGTTTCTAATAACCTAATTCTCTATAACTATGGCTCAGATACCAATATGTCACACCCCAAACAACGGCGAAATACGTCGGGGCGGACATGGAGACTGTTCATAAGCACATGATCAACTAAATTTCATATTGTTTATTAAATCAAGATTTTATTACATAAGTTCAATCAAACCAAGTCAAACATACAAGAAATAAAGTATTTCCACAAAGTTCATTTTTTTAATTAACTAAGTCATTTGTTTAATTAACTAAGTCCTCAATCCTATGTGTAGCTTCTTGTAAATGATGTCAAATATTAGTACCTGAAACATGATGAAAATGAGGCCAACTAAAAATAGTTGGTGAGCATACATAGGTTTTGATACCGCTAGTAATATCAAGAGTTTGTGTACAATTCATATGAACTAGGGTTTAATAAGGCAATTATGGAGAACCACTATAGTTAAACCGGGGCATACAATCAAACCTTGTGACTACACACAATGTTATCCTAAATGTAATACCAGCAACAATCACCCTACCTGGGTGGGTTTGTCAGACACAATAGATCTATTATTGTTACCGTCGGCTTGTACAGAGTTAATGATTGCACTTGCACTATGCACACATGTATGTAATTGTAGTTTGCACTTATAGTGTTCAAACATAAGGCACAAATTGCACTCATGTTCAAAATGTTTGAATTGTATAAAATGCAAATAGTTTCAAATGAAATCATGTTCCACCCGGTATGTGTAGTGTAAGTACTAGATACGCGAAAATGACCAAATTACACGTGTCCTAAAATATGCAAGGACGTAAGTTATATGAAATGTTATACTTGATTATGCAATCAATCCACCCAACTCGACTCTTTGAAAATATGTTTATCTTTTTGGGTTTGACCATGTTTGACTTGACGACACGTTGGTGACTTGTTAGAATAGATAAAAATATATTTATTTCCCAAAAATAAATATTAATAATAGATCGTATGATGGAAATCATGCATCTCATAAAATATACTTTTGAAATATTAAGATATATATTTTTTGATGATTGAAATATTATACAAATATCGAAATGCTATTTTGTCAAGTTTAAAGATATATGCATGCAAACAAATAAGGTATTTTTAAATCATCCAAGAGTTTAAAAATAGATGTATGAATATTAACAAAAATAGTTTCATCATCAACACCATTATAAGGATAAAAACCCGGTTTTTGATTTAACAAAGTTTCCTTAAATAGAAAATGATTCTAATGACTTGCATGTAGTAAAAATGATGATCTAAACACAAATATACTTATATTTTTTCATAGAGATACTCTTTGTAAATTCAAATGACAAAATATCCATGTCTAGTTTTTGAAAACAACAAATTTGCTACTATTCGAAATACGATCAATCAACATGCATGTGATCAAAATGATGATCCATCAATATGCATGTATCATCTAAGATATATAGAAGCAATAAATCATAAAAGAAATTATATAAACTAATTTTTTTACATGATGCATGTTACATATTTAAATTTCTTTTTATAAAAGAATGTAAGTTTTGTGGGGTGTTATGATTCAAGAATAATAGACTCAAAATAAATATATAAGGAGTTAATAGTTTAAGTTTTCTTACTTAGAGAAACCAAAAAAGATGTAGGGTTGATCCTAGCACTCGAGAAAGCACCAAACGAGACTTGAACACTTTAGTCTTGAAATTGAAATAGAGGGCGTAGGTGGGTGGTGTTGTGGCCGAAAATGGTTAAAGGGAGAGGGGAAGAGAGATTCGCTCTTGAGTTATGAATGAGAAATTGTGTGAAAATGAAGTGAGGGTGAGGGGTATTTATAGCGTGAGAGGAGAGAGAAATAAAATATTTTAAAATTTTAAAAAAGAAAACAATATTTTAGTATGGGGTGGTGGATGCAAGTGGATTGGTGGTGTAGGGAGGTGAAGTGTGAGAAAATAGATTTTGTAAATTTTTTAGACAGATGATAATGATTATGTTGGATTATTAAAATATATTTAGAAAATTTAATTTTTATAATTAATTTTTAATCATTTGTAATAAAAATATATTATTTTGTATGCTTTAATTAAATAAGTGTAATATATAGTGTTATTCGGACTGTGTTTAAAACAAAACGTTAGTTAAAGATTCTCAAACTTTTATTTTTGACTTGAAATATTAATTCTAAGTGTTACATATAATTTTTATATTCTAAATCATACTTTTAGTTATCTGTCTTAGATATCACTAACGTTCGTGTGTGAACGGACTGGTGTGTGCCCTAGAAATTCTTCGATGCATGAAATGAATTGATCGAACTTTGATATGCAACAAATGAACTTAATTACTCTAAATTAAGTATGATATGCACAAGTTGTACATGATTAAAAATTCATAAGCTTTATTTTTGATTTATTTATTATAACCAAGTAAAAATATGTCTATACATATATAGTAGGAAAAAAACATGTAATTACAAAGATTGGAACTTTGAATTTAATACTCATTGAAATAATAATTGGTGTGTCATAATGTGTTGGACAATTACGGGTTTTAAATGTAATAAAATAAAATAAGGCCGAGCAATCAAGGATGTTACAAAAGCTGTGAAGGCAATGTATTTTTCCTTCTCTGTGGTATTCTTTCGATACGGAGGACGGTAACGGTCTTCTGTCTTTCTTGAATCATGATGTTGGTTGGACCTCCTTTCGACGAAGGAGTGAAACTTTGACTTACGCCAGAAGAGTGGTGGTTCTTCCAAGGATCTCGTCTTTTGGATTCTAGATTTTGTATCGCTTCCTTTCCCCTCAGGTACGCTTCTGCTCGCTCAAGAGCATCATCTATAGTCTGAGGGATGTTCTTGTTCAGATCTTCAATGAGTTGTTTTGGTCGTACCGCATTCATGAAGCCAGATACTCTCATCTTTTCTGTCGTCCCTGCATACGACAGTCCATCTTTCTTGTATCTCTCTATGAAAGTGCGGAGATCTTCGTCTTCCTTTTGCTTGATCTGGTACAATACAGCAGCGTCCTTCGTATACTTTTCCAGCTGGGTGAAGTTAGCAAGGAATCTTTGACTAAGGCAGCAAAAGGAATCAATGCTTCTTTCTAGAAGGTTGCTGAACCATAGGTGAACACATCCGATGAGTGTTTGCATGAACATGTGACAACACTCACGCCGGCTGCACCAGAGAATACCTGCAGATGGTCTTCAGGATCATTAGTCCCATCATATGTTTTAATGTTTGCCGGCATCTTTATCTTCGTTGAAAATTCGAAATTGGCTATTCTTTCAGAGAAGCATGACAACGAAGTAGACCGGTACGGTCGGAAGATCTCGTTTGCTTCTATCGGAGTAGCAGTGAGAGTTTCTTGCATCAAGGGTCTCACTGCTGGTGTTGCCGGACCACTCGTCATAGGAGCCATATGTTGTCGAAACAGATCCTCACCTGCTGCGGGCTGAACCATGGGCATGCCACCGACCAGGTGCTGCCAGGGGTAAGTAGTCTGCCAAGGGTTAGCGTACTGAGTCATCTTGTACGCAGCAAGCTGGGGATGCACTATGTGCGGGTACATAAACCCATGGTGTTGAGTGGTGGGAATAGGACAGCTTACATTCACCGGGGCTGTCATTCCTATACTTCGTGCTAGTGGCAAAGATGCCATAGCTTGGCTCATCTGTAATGACATGGGAGAATACATCATAGGTTGTGTGAGTTACATCAGCTGCTCAACTGTGTACTCCTATGTTTCGTGCATCAAGGGAGTCTGGTTGAGAAGAGAAGGATTCTCTCTCCGGACACTAGGTCCTTCTTCTATCACAGGGGTCCTGTTCTGACTTGGACCAGAGGTGACTGCTGTTTCTTCATGGACAGCGTGTATCCCAAAAGGAGGAGGAAGAATAGGTGAGAACGTCACATTAGGTTCATCTTCGTACGCCAGCCGGATCTTAACGCCCTTTGTACGTTCTTCTTACACATAGCTATTCATTAGTTCCCTCAATCGAAGGAAATTATTTTGCACTCCTTCAGTCGTTACACCCATCATTTCCATAGGTAGAAAAGTGTTCGTTCGAGGGGTCATGCTTGTTATCCTGAAAGGAGAAGGAGTTTAAAACGGAGAGTTGGTTTGCAACAGTTCGACCGATGGTCCGACTGTTGCAGGAGAGTCTTGTCCTGCTTCTTCTCGTGGCGTCTGGCTGGAAGCAGGTCGTAAGTTGTGGGGAGGTGGAGTTGTGTCCACCCTCGGAGAAACATCATCACCTGACATCAAGAATACTTAGGAACAGAAGAAGTGGAACTACGAACGAAGATCTGTTCTAAGTAGCGCCGCCCCACTGTGGGCGCCAACTTGTTGCTACAACGAATAGGCTAAGTATACTCGATGCTTCAACAAATACTAGTCAGAGTGAGGGTCTTGACGTTCTATCTTGAATCAGTTGCTTCAGGTACCTACTAAGATTAAAGCACCGTTAGTCTCACCGCAGGAGGCGGTCTCCTGCAATCAACCTCTGGCGTGAGAATAAGATAACGATTCTTTGAAGGTGATAAGGAATTCTGGAATGAGAGTTATGAAAGGTAAAGTGAGATTGTGAGAGTGAGTAATGCAATCGGACTTAGGATTTAGAAAGCCCAAGCCCTTGTTTTATACCTGAACATGTCTCCAGCTTCATACCATATGTGGGGGTATCCCTTTATCTTTCCTTTCCCTGCAGTAAGCCCCTTTCCTTTTCTCAAGACTATGAAGACACATTGTCTTCTAGTATTGACTCTCTGGATATTCCAAATGGGTCACTATCACTTGTGCCACATCACCTCGTCGTTTGGGAGACTTGGCTTCATGGTTCTCCTTAGTACGTGTGCTTCGTGTACGAAGTCGTGCTTCGTGACCGTACCTACGTCATCATCATGGGTTCCTTTTCCTTAGGAGCAAGTTATTTTTTTTCTCTATTTATGTAACATTTTTTAGAATGAATGATTATGTGTGAGTTTAGAAGTAGTAATCTCTTCTGATCAGAGTGTGAACTTTGTGTGTGTTTTGGGGTCTGAAACCAACAATTGCTATCAGAGCAAGGGCATTTTGAGAGTCGTCTTTCACACTAAAGGGGACGGGGTCCCTTTAAATTACAGGGTTCCCTTGAGAGATGAAAAAGGAAGAAGATTTTGTGTGAACCGTGAACCAAGGAGGAAGAGGTTCTGCGTGAACCGAATACGGTTCTAAGAGCCAAAGGAGACAAGGAAGAGACGATCAGTGTGATTGCGGAGGGTTCTACGTGACTCGGCGGAAAGGTTTCGTGTGAGCGGGCAGAGTGAAGAAGAAGACCTGCAATTGAGTATTGCAGCCAAAATAGATCCGTGTGATTAAGGCGGGTCGGTGTGATCCAAATCCAATTTGATATGTGTGATTGAAGGAAGAATTGGGTAGGAAAAAGTTCTAGTTTGAACTGAGAGATATGCTGATTTGATTGATCGAGAAAGACAAAGACCGGTGTGGTTACCTGCGTCGGGGTTGTTTGACCTAGATACAAACTTGTTGTGTGTGGGTTGTGTGTATGTTCCTTTTTTTTAGAGTTCAGAAGTAAAGAAGCCTGTTAGAACCTTTAATACATAAAACAATCACGTAATTTAGTTATGCTAATTATAAGATTGTATGGGTAAAACAAATATAATATGTATGTATTTAAAGTTGGTATGTTCGGGTGGAAGCCCACTAGGTCAGTGGGAGTCAATCACTAGGCTAAGACAAGTTAGAAGTTGGGTCGTGCTCTGAAGCGGTTATGTGTGAAATGATATAATTGTTCAAGGCAATGCTTCATCATGTAAAAAACGTTGTGTTAATAATAAATGACAAGCAATGATGTAGTGCAAAGCATACATCTTATTTCCGTTGTATTCATGGGTTTTTATATAGTTTTGTATTTGTTTTTAGTCATTTTAGTGTACTTTTGAGTCTTTGTAATGTTTTCAGGAGCTCGTGTGGGATACAAGTCAAATCCCGAAGAAACCGAGTAAGATAAGAAAGTCCCAAGAAAAAGAAGTTAAAAAGTGGGAAATTTAGTCCTTCGCGGTACGCGAAGGGGGAAGCTCAATGCCTCGCGGTACGCGAGGAATTCTAAAACCGGATGCGAATATTTTGTTCCTCGCTAGAAAATCTATGAAAAAAAAGCCCTAGATAAAATTAAATAGAATTTGAAGGCTATTGTGACGAGGGTCGATCTTTTGGCCGTCAGAGGGGTTCTATGAGGCGATTTTGGGAGCCTGGAAATGAAATCAAGTGCAAGATTAGAGCTTTCAGATCCGGGTTCATTAGATATAGCGTATTCGATGTCCGGGTATTGATTTTTATCTTTGTTTTCTGTGTTTGAACCCATGTTTATACTTATTTACTTCTGTTTGGATGTTTTAAGTATAATCTTAGGCTAAAACTTTAATACCGCCCGGGTCATTGATGAATACGTGTTAAAGTCTTGATTTTTATCGATTTTTGGATTCGATTGTTGGATTAATGATCTTGTAAAGATTTTGGATTGATTATTATGATGAATATGCATGTTTAGATCTGGTTTGCAATTAATTATAAGTTTCGTATGTTATTTGTGGATGTCTTCCAGTTTGAATAGCGTATCTAGATCATAGACTGTGTTTTTGTGGTTGATTATATGGTTTACTAGACGTAGTATTCCATAGGAGCTGTAGTTGAGAGTTCAATAGATCTGAGTGTTCATCTTATCTCAATACCCGAAAGGTGAGAGGTAATCGGTTAGTCTTCGTCATTAGGATTCCGAGTGTTAACTGTCTGAGAGTAAGTTGCCATAGGTTCATAGTGATTGTCGCTAGTCCGAGTCATAGCTTGTTGATATGAGAATACCCCGTGCATCTTTGATGTATTGTGGACATTGAGACCGAGAGGTGATTTGTCTTTTGGGTACATTATCATTATTAGAAAGACTAAAAGGTAATCCGACTATCTGGTGAGTTTATTGCTTCTTTAGGTTTCTTAGTTGGTGACACCCTTTGAGTGATTAGTGATCCACTAGGTTGTCTAGAGTTGTTATCCTTAGATACCCAAATCCATCATATTTTTTATAACCGGTAGAAGTCTGTGCTTTGCAAGTAGGATTCCGTCCTTGGTGGTATTCTTCTCATTCCTAATATTCCTGAAGTCCTTGTTTGATAGTTAGAGTCGATCTTTAGTATTCTGGATTATTTTGTTAATCAGTAGTGTAGAAAACCCCCCAAATCAATCATCTTTAGTCCGAGTCAGAGTCTAGTGTAGTTATTCAGTGTCTCTAGGGTTCGATAATCCGGTTTACCATTAAGCTATGCTACACTCGATAGGTACACTTGTCTGTTAGTACGGTTTAGTTTATAGGTACTCAATTTATTACTTAGGAGTCTAGATTATGTTTTATTTATTAGTTTTTATAGACCGTCTGGGTGACATCAAGTTTTTGGCGTCGTTGTCGGGGACACTTGGCAATAGCAACATTAGCTTTAACTAGTTCTTTGTGTGATTTTTGGTTATTTTCATTCTTTCTTTTATTTTGAGTCATAATTGTGTGTTTTGTCCTACCTGCTATTTGTGTGTCTAATTTAAGATCGAGTCTTTCTGTGTTTTGAGTCTTTCTTATTTATCTTTGTGTCTTTCAGTTTATGCAATGTACTCGTTCACAGGGATCGCTACAATATTCAGCTTACGAAGAGCCAGAACGAGAGCTTCATGAGCGCACATGCGACTTCCGGGAGCGTTTGAAAACGTTGTGCAAAAACCAGGTACGTCACACTAGCCCAGTTCCTTTTCCTAATATGGGCGACGCTGACCCACCAGCGAGACATACCGTACACCAGAGGGCCAGTGATGGGGCCACCAGGGCGCGTTCTTCGATCGCCCACACCGCTATCCCTAATACCAATACTTAGCAGATCCCATCACATGTCATGAGTATGTCACTCATGCTACTCAGTTTTATGGCCTCGAGGATGAGGATGCACCCGGGCATCTGTCCCGCTTCGCGCGCATATGTGATACCTTCAATGTCACGGGTGTATCTAAGGACGCAATCTACTTGCATCTCTCTGGGCGTGTTTCCACTTGGCTTGATACCCTCCCTAACAACTCCATCACCGCTGGGGGGATCTTCAAGCCAAGTTCCTTAAAAAGTACTATCCACTTTCCAGGGCCGCTCGCCATAGGGACCAAATCCACTCCTTCAGGATGGACCTTGACGAGCCTTATCACATGGCCAAGGAGCGGTTCAACGCGCAGTTGAGCCGATGTCCCCAACATGGTCTTTCTGACTGGGCGATTGTGGAGAAGTTCTATAATGGCCTCACATTCGAGAAGAAGCAAATGTTCAACACAGTTGTGGGAGGCCATATCATGGATAAACTGGAGCCTGCTGAATAAGAGGAGATGTTTGAGAGCTTCGCTCTTGCTGAGCAACAACGGCCATCTACTAGGACTTCCATTCCTAGTGCTAGAGCACCCGCATCGTCTCCTAGAGGTGTGCATCAGGTCAACCTTGATACTAGCATGGCAGCTGCACTCGCAGCGATGGCGAATAAGATCAAAGAGCTAAAGCTGAGTGCTCAAAGGTGTGAGGTGTGCAGGGGAGGCCACGACACCAGGGACTGCCCCGTCAGTTAGTAGGAGTAGGTGAACTTTGCGGGAAACGAGAACCGAGGGTACAATAATAATTATTGTCACACCCCCAATTTCAACTAACGGAGTTTTACCGTTTTGGGAAGTGACAAACCAGGATCTCAGTCATTAGTTACATCAAACGACTCTACACGGGACTCAAATGAAAATATCATATTAATCAGAGTTTAATGCGGAAGCGTAAAGAAAAGTAAATGCGCAAAACACACGCGCCCAAAAAGCCCAAAAGTCCAAACCAAACATAATTCAAAACAAAGTCCAAACAATTTAATAAAACATCAATCAATAGGAGAATCACATGCATGTCCTATATGTGCACCTGTGCCTTATCTTAGCGACCTGAGAAAACATGTAAGAAAAGATGTCAACACGAGGTTGGTTAGTTCACATGTTTCAGTATATAAATAAACGTTTACCAGATTGTTGATCATTCAATATGTTTCTATAGGTAGCTAACCTATGTTCATGTTTAACTTAGGCGCTCGTAACCGAAGCTGACTGTTTTTTTATTTGCCTCATGCCAGGTCTATCAACCCCGGCGATGTGAGTAGGCTAACATTTCACCCGTTCGACCTCAAGTCGAGTTAGCGCGACTAACGCGGGTGGGATTTGTCAAACCCAGTAGTACTACTAAACATTACCTCGCTAAGATCCATATTAACGGTCCGATGTGTGTTGAGGACTTTCAGTGATAGCGTGTTACGCTTAGCTTTAACATTGATAACATATGAATACAATATTCCAAAAATAGTTTGCGACATGTTTTCTCCCCCAAGATAAAACAGTAAAAGGGGCCGTGAAAACTCACCTGAACGGCGTAGGTAGTTCACACTAGAATACGATTGGAACCACGAGTGTTAGCCTACAACTTCTTACGTATGCCCTAGAATTATACACATAACAATTAGGGATACAATGGGAATATGTAATGACAACACGAAAGATTGAACGTCCTAAAGAAACGTTCTAATAGTCAAGAGTAGACTAACGTGTCCACGGGAATAAGAATTCTTTAATTAATAATTAAAATATATATACGTTACATGACGAATAACAAAATAATATATAATAAATATATTCGAACGTTTTGTCGTTAAGTAGAAGTCTAGGAAAATAATATAATTTATTATATTATTTTTAAGATTAGCGAAGTAACGTAAGCAATTAACTTGCGTGACAAAAATAATAATTTATTATTTTTTTATTCGAGAATGTAACAAGTGTAAATAATACGAATAATTATATTATTTATAACTTTGAAACGCTACAAAAATGTTTACGAACGTGATGAAAATAATATATATATAAATATATTATTTTTAGTTGGAGTTTTGGGTTGAAAATAATATAAATATGTTTTTAATAATAAATATGGTTTACAAACCAAACCCGAGCCTACGGGTGGTTTCCCGGGTTAAAACACGTTAATATATTAATATAATAATGTGGGATATTGATTTTATATTAAAATAATAATAAAAACGATTTTTAAAAACTAAAGGGTGTGGAGAGACTCGAACCCGGGTCTCTCCCACACACGCACACAGCTTTAACCAGTCCCGCCCGCTACGGTATCGCAACATAACCGGATTCAGAATTGTTTTAGCATACACGCCCACAGAGTTCTTCCCTCTTTGCGAGACCCGGTCCAAACCAGTCCCAATTCCCATGAATCTGATAACGATCGATCAAACTAACATAGGGGTTTTGTTAACCGAGTCATTGCGAACCAGTGAGTAGGTTTAATTGTAAAAATATCATGTTTACGTTCGATTAATTCCAGTTTGAAATCCAGAAACCCTAGAATAAGAACACGAATTCAATTTGAACAATTCTGATAATAGAATCTGTTGGAATTATCGGGTTTTCATTGGCCAGGTTATTACGAATCTGTCCATGTATTTTAATTTGATTGAGATCGAGTCTAGGATCACAACCCCGAAATCAAATTATGAAGAACCCTAGATTATAGATTCTGATTAATTTGGTATTGCTTAATAAAATTAACATAGGGTTATCATTAAACGAAGGATTACGAAACTATTCATATGAATTGAAATCGAGTGTAGGTTGGTGATCGGTTAAACACAAAAGAATATGAACCCTAGAATCTTTTCTTTTTCGATTCGATGTTATAAGCCCCAATTGGCATAGGGCTTTCAATCTAGATATAAAAATGAAGCTATGGGTGTGATTGATTACCAGAATGGTGCTCGAATTGATGGTGTTCGATTAAAACCGACGCCGACGACTTGCGGGTTAGTTTCCGGTGACCTTGATCCTTCCTCCGGCCGAAATGATGCTTGCACCAGGTTCTAACAGGTGCGAAAAAGGTGTTTGTATTCTCAATTCGTGAGAATAATACAAGATTTCGTCGAATTTGATGGTAACCGGTAAGGAGGTCGACGGTTGCAAGATAATTACCCATAATTGGTTTAATTCGACATAATACTGGTAGTTAATGCTGTAATGACCATCGTAAATGACATTATTTTGCAAATCAGTTACGGATTTGAGCAGAAGACGGTCATGAGGCTTGAATTTGGATCATTGGTTGAGCGTTTGACTTTTAAAAGTCAAATAGGAACAAAAACCTTCAATTTTGACTTTCCAAAGTCAATAGAAATGAAATTGGGTTATTTACAAGATCAGTCCCTCTAGTTTAATGCACTTAGGATTGAATAAAGGCATAAATAGTCCCTGAAGTTTAGATTTTGTTAAATAAGTTAAGATTTAACTGAATTTAGTTAACGGGGTTAAGTTTTTAACAAAATAATTAATGGGATTGTTAACGAAGTTAACATGAAAAGTCGGATTGTCACAATTATAACAATTCTTTTGGCTTGGGATGGAGATCTGGAAACAACCGGCCTTTGTTTAATGCCCGCCCTAATCAGTATGAAAGAGGTGAAGCATGAGCGAGTTCTGGGAGCAGTGCTATGGATAAGAAGATTGAAGAGATGTTGGAAAGCCAGACTCGAATGCTCGCTCATTTAGTACAGAGAGATAAGGAGACTCAGCAGCGACTAGATGCGCACGACACCTTACTAAAGAATCCGCATTCCAGGATCTGCAGCGCACGGTAGGACACATCGCTAAGAGCTTGAAGGATAGACAAGGAGGTCCGTCTTCAGGCCCTAATGCTTCAGTGGTGGCCGTGTAGACTAGTAGTCAAAGAGTAGAGGAGAGAGTAGAGCCACCGGTAGAGGATGAAGAACCCGTGGATAAGGAGATACTGGTTGAGAAGCCTCCCGAGAAGGCTGATGAGAAGAAGAGTGAGGGGGTGATGAAGGACCCTGAGATTGACCTTAGCCGTGTTCCCTACCCATCGCGCTTGCTGCCACATAAGTATGCTACGGAATACGACAACTTCCTTAATATGTTCAAACAGCTTAAGGTTAATCTCCCGTTCATAGAGATCCTCCAGCATATGCCTAAGTATGGCAAGTTCCTAAAAGATCTTATTTCGAACAAAAAGAAGTTGGAGGAATTCTCTAAAGTCTCACTAAGTGAGCGATGTTCTGCGGTGGTTCAAAACAAGCTTCCTGAGAAATTGGCCGATCCGGGTTACTTCACGATCCCGTGTCTGCTTGGTGGTTTGCCCTTGAACCACGCGTTGGCCGACCTAGGTGCTAGCATCAATCTGATGCCTTATTCTATATACAAGTAGCTAGACCTAGGAGATCCTAAGCCAACGCGCATGAGCATATCCTTGGCTGACCGTTCAGTCAAGTATCCACGGGGAATTGTGGAAAACTTGCTAGTTAAGATAGACAAATTCGTCTTCCCTGTGGATTTTGTCATTTTGGGCATGGATGTGGATGACAAAGTCCCACTGATCCTCAGGTGCCCGTTTCTATGCACCGCCAAGGCGTTGATCGATGTCTTTGACGAAAAGCTCACACTTCGTGTGGGGGATGAGTCGGTTACCTTTGATGCTGCAAAGTCCATGAAGGAGGCTAGTGAGCAAAGCCACTCTGTGTGCATAATTGATGCCTTTATGGACGAACATAGGGACTCTGATCTTGGAGAGATAGATATTGGTGAGCCCGTGCCTGATATGGGAGAATTACCTAATTGGGCGTTGTATTTAGAAGAATTGCTAAATGAGCCGGATGAGCACGTTGATGATGAGTCTGATGATCTGCTGGAGATGATGGCAGAGCTAGAGGATGTCATAGGCAAAACCCCAAGTGTGGGGATGGAGAGTGTAGATGAAGCGGAAGATTCTGGTAAGAGCTTAGAGGTCATAACCATAGAGGATCCTATTCCTGAGCCTTTGCCTATCATTATTTTTCATTCTGAGGGGAGAACTGCTGAGCTGACTCCTAGTTCTAAAAGGTCTAGGCCACCCCGTAAGAGAACCCGTTCATTGAGTGATTCATGTGATTCAAGGGTAGTGCAAACCCCAAGTGTGGGAATGTTTAGGGGTGACAATTTGCTAAGATACTTGAACCAGGTGATCTTTGGACCTAGTGGATTTAAGTTATGGTGGAAGGACCGAATTGACAGATGTAATGGAGGTTCAGATGTTGGTATGAGTTCGTTTAAGGTATGGAGAACTGGGATACCGTGCAGGATGAAGCCGGTTCCGGTTAGAATCAAGGAGAAACCTCCTGATAGGTTTGTTTGAGTCTCGGGCAAGTACCCGGGATGTATAGTTTGTAAGCTATTTCTTGGTTTATGTTCGTGTCATATCATGTTTTTCGGTTTGCGTGTTTTGTTTGTGTATGTCTTGCAGGGATTCGCGCTCGATTCGGTGAGAAAAATCATCAGGAATGAAGTTCCAGGTATTTTTTACTTTGGTTTTTATAGTTGGAACGGGTTTTTTGAGGAATTTGAAAAAACAATTTGAGGTGTGAAAATTTGGCCAAGTATGGAAAACCCTCAAAACTTTCTATTACCACCCTTCCCTCGTGGTACGCAAAACCCAGGTGCTCAGTCCTCGCGGTACGCGAAGGACAAAGTATAAGGCCGGGCTAAAAGTTGCCTCCTCGCGATACGTGAGGAAATCCTACAAACCTCTCGTGGTACGCGAGGGAGTCCTGGATGCATCTTTCTTCCCTTGTTTCCCCATGGTTTTCCAAACCCGTCACCTTCACTGTTAACCACCATTACCACTCCACTACCACCACCATAAACCACTTCCACCATTCACCACGTACCATTCCACCCATCACCATCCATTATATCATCATCCATCATCTCACAACCAGTATACCCTCCATCATCACCATTACATATCCGTTTCATATCATTCACCGATCACTACCACCACTATGGGAAACTTAAGAACCGTTCATGATCTATGATCCACCTTGCTGTTGACTTTCATGTCTATGTGTTTGTCAACCATCGAGTACGATTCCCTGTTATCTATCTTAAGTCTTAGTGAGTCAGTAGAGTATTTTATTTTATTTTTGAGTCTGTAACTTGAGTCAGTTTAATCTTGTGGGTTTGTTGTGAGCTTATCTGTGCAGGTATTGTTTGCTCCGTCCGTACTCAATCTCCATTCGGGCGGAGTCAATGTCTGATTTTATTTATCTTGTAAAGGCAACCCGACAGTCGATTGTGCAACCGCGACTAAAATGTTATACGGTGCACAAGTGGAAGAGCAAACCTGGACACATTTCAAGGATTACATTACCAGCTAAGTCTTCCCAGTTTATTTTTGTCTTTTTATTTTCTGTGTGTCTCAGTTCACATTAGGGACAATGTTTGTTTCGAGTGTGGGGATGGGACTGCGTCTAGTGTCTAGGTTTGTTTTATTATAAAAATACAAAAATACAAAAAATTAGAAAATTTTTGAAAAAATATCCTTGAAAATTTTGCATAATAAAAGAAAAATGATAGTACAACTGGATCTGCTTGTTGAGTTTTAAATGAATAAATAATTAAAAACGCGTCTAATTAATGATGTTTTGGTAGACCGAGCCAGCTAGTAGAGTTTAAATAGCCTGTTTGTGTTGTTTAGGGTTATTAATTGATTTAAAATCATGATATCTTGTGGGTACTCATCTTAGGGTGTCGGTAATACTGAAACTGTCAACATAGGGTGATAGGTACCACGTTAAGTTAAAATTTAGAGGTTTTTAAAATTTCTTGGCACACCACTCTCTTTTTATGAGAATAAATCCGAGTTTCGGTAGCGCTCGCTTCCATATTCCATATTCATTCTAGCCTGATTGAAAAACCACTAGGTTGATTCCTATGTGCTTTATGATTAGAACTGTAGTCTATGTGTTACCCTCTGGGATAGTGACTTGGTTGAAACGCCTCTAGACGAAAGTTCACCTGTTTAATTTAATGCTCAGTTTATCCATTCTTTCATTGATCATCTTGATTTCTAAAAACCTATAAATCTTAGTTTAACGTGGTGGGTGAAATCTATATGGTTTAATCTGTGCCTATACATGACCGTGAGATGAGATTAGGTAGAGCTGTAGCTTTTGAGTGTGAGTCCCATAGATTGAATGATAGCTGTATAAAATGAATTAGAACACAAAACGGGGGCTTGAAAGTTGGTGGTTGGGTTTAATCAGATAGGAATATCAATTGTTGCTTTTTAACGCGTGAATATGTTTTGGCTAATTTGAATAATTGAAGTTGTTAAAGCTATGTCCAGTTATGATTCTATTGTAGACTTTTTCGAGGACGAAAAAAGGTTAACTGTGGAGATGTTTGATGTAGTGCAATACATACATCTTATTTCCTTTGTATTCGTGCGTTTTTATATAGTTTTGTATTTGTTTTTAGTCATTTTAGTGTACTTTTGAGTCTTTGTAATGTTTTCAGGAGCTCGTGTGGAATACAAGTCAAATCCCGAAGTAACCGATCAAGAGAAGAAAGTCCCAAGAAAAAGAAGTTAAATAGTGGGAAATTTAGTCCTTCGCGATACGCGAAGGGGGAAGCTTGCTCAATGCCTTGTGGTACGCGAGGAATTTTAAAACTGGCCGCGACTATTTTGTTCCTCACGGTACGCGAGGAACTCAGCCATGTCTCTTGCGGTATGCGAGAGACAGAAAATCCGTGAAAAAAGCCCTAGATCGAATTAAATATAATTTGAAGGCTATTGTGATGAGGGTTCGATCTTTTGGCCGTCAGAAGGGTTCTAGGAGGCGATTTTGGGAGCCTGGAAGTGAAATCAAGTGCAAGATTAGAGCTTTCGGATCCGGGTTCGTTAGATATAGCGTATTCGATTTCCAAGTTTTGATTTTTATCTTTGTTTTCTGTGTTTGAACCCATGTTTATGCTTATTTACTTCTGTTTGGATGTTTTAAGTATGATACTACGCTAAAACTTTGATACTGCATGGGTTATTGATGAATACGTGTTAAAGTCTTGATTCTTATCGGTTTTTGGATTCGAATGTTGGTATAATGATCTTGTAAAGATTTTGGATTGATTATTATGATGAATATGCATGTTTAGATCTATTTTGCAATTAATTATAAGTTCCGTATGTTATTTTTGAATGTATTCCAGTTTGAATAGCGTATCTAGATCATAGAATGTGTGTTTGTGGTTGATTGTATGGTTTGCTAGACGTAGTATTCCATAGGAGCTGTAATTGAGAGTTCAATAGATCTGACTGTTCATCTTATCTCGATACCCGAAAGGTGAGAGGTAATCGGTTAGCCTTGGTCATTAGGATTTCGAGTTTTAACTGTTTGAGAGGAAGTTGCCTTATGTTCTTAGTGATTGTTGCTAGTTCGAGTCATAGCTTGTTGATCTGAGATTACCCCGTGCATCTTTGATGTATTGTGGACATTGAGACCGAGAGGTGATTTGTATTTTGGGTACATTGTCATTGTTGGAGAGACTGAAAGTTAATCCGACTATCTGTTGAGTTTATTGCATCTTTAGGTTTCTTAGTTGGTGACACCCTGAGTGTGATTAGGGATCCACTAGGTTGTCCAGAGCTGTTATCCTTAAATACCCATATCTATCATAGTTTCCATAACCGGTAGAAGTCTGTGCTTTGCAAGTAGGATTCCGTCCTTGGTGGTATTCTTCCCATTCCTTATATTCCCGAAGTCCTTGTTTGATAGTTAGAGTCGATCTTTAGTATTCTGTATTATTAAGTTAATCAGTAGTGTAGAAAACCAATGTCTAGTGTAGTTATCCAGTGTCTCTAGAGTTCGATAATCCGGTTTACCATTAAGCTGTGCTACACTCGATAGTTAAACTTGCCTGTCAGTGCGGTTTAGTTCATAGGTACTCCATTTATTACTTAGGAGTCTAGATTAGGTTATATTTATTAGTTTTTATAGACCGTCTGGGCGACATCAGTCAAACTCTTGCAGTTTACATATTCTTTTATTGTTCTTGTTCTTTCAATTATCAAAGTACGAGAGGTGTGAAAGACAAAGAAAAAGACATGATCATACAAGAAACGATGATCAATCGAGATACCCCTAGGCAAAAGTGGTATTAGAGCATGGGGGAAGGGAAGTGAACGAAGGCAAAATGCTTTGGTGCCGGTCACGATCAAGGCCATGGAAGAATTTACCCAAGTCGAAACAGAAACCGTCATGATGGCCAGAAGAAGTCTAGAGCGGTGAAAAGGAGAGTATATCTAGGCCATGGTGGGGCAGGAGAGGGATCTCAAGTGGATTCGCAAAGTTGAGACTTGATCAAGAGAGAAAGCCATTGAAGAAGGCAGTTAGGGCTGGTTCGATGAAGGCAACTATGGGTATGGCGAGAAGGATTGTGAATAGGGCAAAGGAGACTGCAAGAACCATAAGGAAAGAAGAACAAGCGGGCTACACAAAATAGGTTTGGAGTGTTGGCAAAGAAGAGGAAAAGGGCTAGATATTTTTATTGCAAAACCCATGGGCATGGCGTATCCAATTGCCCGAACAAAATTGTAAGTGACATCGTCAAAACTATCCTAGAACAAAATGTTTGTGAAGATTATATATTTGCATGTACGGATACTTTCGGATGGGACGATGTGCGGTATTTGAATTTATCATATGACAAACATTTAACCGGGAATAAGGAAGTATTTTCAAAATTCAAGGGGTGCATTGGAATTGAAACTACGATTAATAAGCCAGATGTGTTGTTCATTAATGCACTACTAGAAAATGAGGTTAATGCAACTTTTTAGATGCGACCTTTTTCAATTACGTTGAATTTGACTCTAACGCAACTTCGTTTAACATAAAGGTTGCATTAAAAGATATAATACAACCTTTTTCATAAAAAGTTGTCAAATTTTATTGAAATTGCAACCTTTTTATTTAAAAGTTACGATTTTTACTAAAAATTGCAACCCTTGTTTTGAAAGGTTGCAAATTTTATTGAAATTTGCAACTTTTGTTAGAAAGGTTGCATTGTTAAAACTTATATGCAACTCTTATCTTTAAAGGTTGCGTAATTCAGCGAAACAACAAAAAGGATAGAAAGTTTTGATTTGTAAATTGTAAAAAACTTCCATTATTGTTTTGGTGATATTTGATATTTAAATAATATTATTTTATAATAAAATAAATTGTAGGATTAATGTAGGAATGCCTGAAATTAGAAAATAAGGATGGGCTGCCAATATTAAAAAAATAGTACGACAAGGACGAGCTGCTGAAACTAAAAAAATAGTACGACTTTTGATCATCAAGACTCCAACACGGGTATTTTAGGAGAGATCGCTACAAAAAAGTGACCATTAGAGACTAAAATATCCGGGATTGACATATCAGTCTTGAATACATAATATCTAGGACTCATCATTAGTTACTGATAATGATGGGGGCTAATTTTTATGCGACTTATGTTAGATAATTAGTCGCTTGAATTTTAATTTCCATCTTATTTGAGACTAAATTTCAGTCACAAATATGTCTGGGTAATATAAAGTTTTTGAGTTAACCTTTTTCGTGACTGAATTTTAGTCTGAAATGCGTTGCCTCTGTAATGAAAAATGGTGCAAATGCATTGACGACCGGTCTTCAGTCTCTAACATGGAGGGAACATATTACAGATAGAAAATCTGTTCTTAATATTCAAAACACCGGATCAAATTTGGTCAATTACGGCCATTCATGGTCAATTAGAGTCATATTGGTCAATTACGGTCAATTACGGTCATTATTGCCCAATATGGTCCTTTAAGGCATGTATGACCTCTTATTGTGTGTTGGAATTTAATATGTCTCACTACAACCTAATACAATCCTTTAAGACCTAATAAGACATAGTAAAGGCTATAATGAGCCATTAAGAGCTATTAAGGCCCGGTATGGTCATTCATGGTCAATTGGGTCATTCGTGACTAATTACAGTCATTGTTGGTCAATTAGAGTCACTGATAGTTATATGGTCGTTGATAATCAATTTGGGTTGTTGATGGTCAAATAGAGTAATTTATGATCATTCATGGTCAACTAGGGTCGTTATTGGTTAATTAGGGTCAATGATAGTTAAACTTATAATATATATAACTTTTTATACTTATATTTAAAAAAAACACTTATAATTTAATTCACATATATTAATCAATATAATTTTATACATTTTTTATATATAACACCTATAATTTAGTTAACCTATTTGATAGTTTTTTATAAACATATAATCTTATATTTTATCTAAGTTATAATTCTTTTATATAATGTTATATTTACACTTTAGTATTTATTATTTTAATTTATTAGCTATTAAAACATAACTTTTATTTCCCTCCACCCTAAAATCAGATTTCCTAATTCACTCACTTCACTTTTCACGAAAACTTATTTGATTTCCCTCTTACCCCATTCCCCCCAAATGACTGTAGCAGCCGCATCCATCTCACCCCCAACGATCATTGTCTTTCCCCGTTTCTTCTTCTTCTTCTTCAGAAGCACTACACACCAAGTAAGCTTCATCGATTATTCAGATATTCAATTTTCTCTTGAAATCAACAAGAAAATGACTTCGATTTTCCAAGGAGTCAGAGCTGCAACATCGCTCCCAAGGCTCATCACCATAAACCCTAAAAATCGTGTTTAATTGCTCCCCCTCTTGCATGTATTAATTGATAACATTTGATTACCTCTTGTTTTCGTTTTCGAAATTAAAGGTACGTTTCAATCGTGTTATTTTTTATTTTGATTATGTTCCTTAGATTCGTAATCTTGAATGATGATGAACCGATTAATGAAATTTTATGTTCTCGTATGGCTTGAGGTTCAAATGTTTTGTCACACACCAATACCAATGGATTCTCGCGGGACGCGACTGTCATGAATCATAGTCAATGGTTATAACGAAAGACCACTATATGACTTCAAGAACATAAAAACATTTAACCAAAACCAAAATTCAGAGTTAACACAGAAGGAAAATGAAAAGACAGTTGTTCCCATTTGAGAAAAATAGTAGATGCTTGTGACACGACCCTACGTGCCATACGACTCCATGCATGAATACTAACCTCCAATGAAATCAACGACCTGAGAAATACATGTTAAAACGATTCAACAAATATGTTCGTGAGTTCACAGGTTTTAGTGTTTAGAAACAATCAAAGTATTTTCCGATAGACCACAAGATTTAATGAACCTGTTGTTGTTCAGACAATAATATTGAACCGTTACCATGAGCTCTATAACCGAAGCTAGAAAATGAACATGAAATGCCCCGATTCAATGTTCTTATCGTAAAACATTGCATGAAATGGACAATAATGCACCCGATTGATATCCAATCCGGTTAGCGCGACTAACCTCGGGTGGGGTGTCAACCCAAATAGATATATTCAATATTCCCACACTTGCTAAATTAACGGAACAAAAAACGTGAACTTAATACGATAATTGAACTACTCATATAACAAACGTGAACGTGTTGTGCACTTGTTTCCATGCAAAAATATTGTACATGTATTCTCCCCCAATTGTAAAACAAGTAAAACAGGGGTCATGAGACTCACCTGTTTAGTGAGTTGTGATCTTGAGTGATTGAAATAACTAGCAAAAGTCCAACATGTAATACTCGAATCAATGTGTTCTAGGTTATTTAAGACAAATCAAGGTCTAGCTAATGCATCCTAGTATACAATGATCCAGAGCCAATTTCACCCAATTGACTCAACATGAACAAGTGTTTTACTTCCAAAAGATTTGACTCGACGACCAGTTGATGACGCGTTTCGTTTATGAAAATATATTTATTCCAAAAATAAATATAATTAATGTTTCAAATCAATTATGACCTCGAATTCCTATCACATATATTTTTATCAAAAATATATAATTTATATCTTTTAAGTCCGAGATCGCAAGTTTCTATCAAAAACCATCTCTAGGGTTTTTAAAATCCATATTTGAACAATTCATGTACATAATATTTAACCTTTTATATTTTTCTAACAAAAACATCAATATTTATGTAACTTGTTTTCATAAATCTCCATGTACTCAAACGACACAAAATTCGTTTAGAAATTCAAATATCCAATCCATAACCCATGAATTTCAATCACCCAAAAATCACAATCCAACCGCGTATTCGAGCCATGTAAATGACTAAACATATTGTACCGACTATTTGTAAAGAAATTAATATATATATATATATATATATATATATATATATATGAACCTTATGAAAAGAATGATAAATTAACGTTTTGAAATCTTTGATTCATTAATTCAATCAGGTGGAATACGTGTTCATCACCACTAGAAAAATTGAATGAGCAGACGGTGGATTCTTCTTGCAATGCTCTTGAATCACCTTGAGATTGCTTGAAATCACTTGTGAATCACTTGATCTTGGCCTAGGGTTTGCGAAAATGGGAGTGGAGACTCCTTCTGATTTTTGAAATTGAGAGAGAGATGGAGAAATGTGTGAGGATTAGTAGGGAAGAATGAGGATTACGAGGGGATTTTGAATGGAGTCAAAGTTGGTTCAGAGTTTGTGGGGGATAGGGTTTTTGAATTCAAGGGGAGTGCGGGTGAGGGTTTCAAAATCAAGGGGAGGGGGATAGGGTTTGTAGGTTTAAATTTTTATAAATAAATTGACTAGCTTTTGAAAAATCAGTATTAGTAATTTTTATAAAATCAGCATTATCTAGTCAAAACAGTTTTATAAATGTAATTCTAGAAACATAATTATTTTTATCACTAAAATAAGTATTTGAATTTTTAGTTGGCACAATATGTAGTGAATCGTTGGACTGTGTTTCCCGGTGACATACGCGATAAATTGTAAGATAAATTCTAGACAATCGCGTAATTGCATCTTAAAATATAACTTATATTTTAACATTGTAAAATACTCTTTTAAGTACTTAATTTGATCATAACCAATGTTCGCACTAATTAACGCGACGCGCGTGTGTCGTAAAAAAATACTGATGATGTTATGATGTGAATGGACTTTGCTAGGTATGAGTTGATTTAATTACTCAAAATTAAGTCTAACACGTATATGATGCATGAATTTATGATTATGACAGGAACGGGTATTAACATGAAAGTCGCGGTTGTCACATACTCCCCATGTTGAAAAGAATTTCGTCCTGAAATTCAGTTCGTATCATCCACAACTAGTGCATTCTCGAATAGTTGAGGATACTTGCGTTTAATTTGATCCTCGCGTTCCCAGGTAAATTTCGGTCCTCGTCTAGAAGTCCACCGAACCTTCACTATAGGGATACGACTCTATCTCAATCTCTTAACCTCCCGGTCTATCTCAATCTCTTAACCTCCCGGCCCATGATTTCAATCGGTTCTTCAACGAAATGAAGCTGGTCGTCAATTTGAATTTCCTCGAGTGGTATAACCAATGTCTCATCCGATAAACACTTCTTAAGATTTGACACATGGAATGTAAAATAATTGTTGCGAGATTGCTCAGATTACATTTGACCCATTTAATCAGCATTCAATTGAAGTTGTTCATGCATCTTAGCTATGGTTCTATGAATGATTCTCTCGATAAATTATCCCCCAATTTCTGAATTCAGTTATCAATAATTGAAAGATCATAAAATTCATTTTTCATAAAATTCATTTTTCATAAAATTCATTTTTCATAAAATTCAAGAAAATCCCAGATTGAGTTTTTTAGTTGTATTCATCATATTTGCTATCATCTCATCTTCTATTAGAAATAAAGTTCTAGATATCATAAATTTCAACCTAAATTTCATTTCTTTGAGAAATTATTTTCATTGCTAAAAAAATTAACTTTTGTTACATGCTCACTTCAATTGGGCTCAATATCACTGACCTCAACTTTTGTTAATCCAAATATAGATCAATTGCCTCATCTCCTCAACAAGTAAGAATTATTTAGTCATCTTCCATCTTGTTTAGAAAAAAATATTATTCATTTGTAATGCTTTTTTTTGTCTTACTGAATACTAATCAACAACAAAGTATTATTATTCAACAAACAATCTGCTTTGACTTTAAAAGTCAAATATATTATTTTCCCATTTAACTAAAATAAAAAAAACTATTTTAAGTTGGCCTTTGATTTGAATTCCATCCAGTGGCGAATCTTGAAGAAAAACGTAGGGGGGCCGCGGCGGAATCCTATAATTTTTCTTTCCTATCAGGGGGCGAAACTTAATACCTATAAAACTTTTGGCCGAATACGTATAAATTAACACTACTTAGCGAAAAATCGGCACAACTTGGTGAAAAAATCATAATTCGATCGAACATGTTAGAAATAAAAGCAATCGACAGTATCAGAAAAATCGAACAGGTCCAAGAATCATAATTCGTTCTAATTGGTTAAGATCAAAGGTTATGATCATAATTTATTAAATTTTTTTCTTTGGAGTTAGGAAATTTATCAACTTGGTTTGTAAACCATGTTAATTTTTAGTTCTAGCATAAAAAAATAAAACTAGAAATGAAAAAATAACATATCTGATCAAGACTTTATCACTTCTCTTTGATTCACATACAAAGTAATTTGAATTTATTTATATAATGCTAAATACGTACAGAATACGTCTGGCAAATGATTTAACTATAGAATTCGTGCTAAACATAGTTTTTATTGACACAATTTGTGTCACAAAAGCCTTTTTATATAGTGGCAAAAGGAGTGCCACTAAAAGCCTAAAAGTTTGTACTAGTAGACCAAGAAGTGCCACTAAAAGACTTTAGTGGCAGCGCTTCTAATGACACTTTTTTTTGTGTGCCGCCCATTTCTAAAGGGGTCTTTAGTGACAATTTTTTTGTTTTTTGTATGCCATTGAATGACTCTTTTTTGTAGTGATTGTTGTGTTCATGGAGTAATAAAGATGTGACGGTATTTTTCTTGACAATTTCTCCATTAATAGTATTTGCTATTCAGAGTTTTCTATTAGCTAATTTACGCTTTTACGAGCCAAGAAATCACGCATGTCTTAAAAATATATGCACACAGCCGGTACAACAAGTTTTGCTAGGACTCGTGAGGAGATGGTAATATGTTTTTCTTTTGCTCGTGATTTGTGTCTTTTTTATTGTTCAATATGCTAATGTTTTTTATTAATGTTTATGTTATTATGAATACAGAAAAATGATGACCTAAATCAAGAATTAATTACCTACTTTAACCCAGTTGTTTGAACGTACACGTAGATGGATGAACGTGCGTGCATATGTTAATACATATGATGACAAGCCCATGAAAATTGTAAGTTATTTCTACTTTTAACCTTATGTAAACGTGCAAATGTTTATTATAAGTCTCCGTTGGCGGCTACATTTTTTAACATCTGCATTTTTTAACATTCACCCATAGCATGCTTTCAGGTATATAAAATTGTTTTAACAATATTTTCTTAATATTTTTTGGACAATATTGTAGAAACAAATGAAGAACTATAAACCTACAGAGGATGGAAGCGTTACGGTAGATCTTTTGCTGGTTGTAATGAACAAAGTGAACTATGAATATTGCTGACTTTATGGTAGAGGTGTTACAAATACAATGATAAAAAAAAGTAGATGGTGCGTGCACATCATACATGATTTCGGAAGGGCTGATAAAATCATTCAAATCAAACGTTGTTGAGAAAAACCAGTTGCTGGAAATGCGCAAAGAGATTCAAGAGGATAATGAAAGAAAAAAAGGCGAGCTCGGAACAATGCGATAGATATAGACAACCAGTGACAAAGCTTAGAAGCTACGGTACAGAAGGTTATGAAACAACTACCATTTCAAGATCTAGATGAGTAGAATGTTTTCATTTCTATTTATTATTGTAATTGACACTTTGTGTTGATTATATTGTTATTTGAGTTTGGACAAGCATGTTAAAGTATACCATTTGACTATCAATGATATCTGTGTTATTATTGTTTTGGTGTAATTTCGATTGAATGCATATGAATTAATAGCAATTGAATATATGTTAATAAGTTTCATTTGGGTGTAAAAAAGGTTATCTTTGCTGTAACTAAAATTCGTAAAAATGTTGCATTTTTTCTATTAAAAAGATAATAATTGTTGCATTAAGTCTAGAAAAAGGGTTGCATTTTTGTAACTAAACTATAATAAAGGTTACATTTGAGTGTAAGAAATGTTGCATTTTTGTAACTAAACTATAATAAAAGTTGCATTTGAGTATTAAAAATGTTGCATTTCAAAGTAAAAAAAGTTGCATTAGAATGTAAAAGGTTGCCTTTGAATAGTAAATGCAACACTTTCAAAAAAAGTTTGCATTAGGCCTTGAAAAGCTTGCATTATGTCTAATGCAACTGCTTCTAATGCAGCTCCCGATAAAAAGTTGCATTAGGCCTATTGCAACCTTTTCAAGGCCCAATGCAACATTTTACTAGGGTTACATTAGATTCATTTTCTTATAGTGATGGGATAGGAGAAGTTAAGTTATATTTGAATGGAAAGGATGTAGTGATTCCATGTGTATCATTTGCACCAGACTTGGATAAAAATGTTCTAAGTTTAGAACATCTCTTAAATCAAGGATTCGAAGTTAAATTCAAAGGAGATGCAAGTTTTATCACTAACATGTTTGATGATCGTGTAAGTTGTATGTATGAGAACGAAATAGATGCCATAGCCGATCAAGAGAAACACTTAGAGGAGTGTTATAAGGCTTTGAATCAAAGTTTGGCTATCAAGGTTGAGGAAGACAAGTTTCAAAGTTACATGAGAGGATACTACACTACAAAAAAATGAACCTAATGCAACTTTTTTTGTCAGAAAAACATCGCATTAGGTGAAGTTGCATTAGACCTAATGCAACTTTTTGTTACATAATACAACTCTTTTTCTAAAGAGTTGCATCCTAAAAGGGTTGCATCTAAAAAAAAAAAGTTGCATCTGTAACAAAAAGGTTGCATTAGGTCTGCTGTAACTTCACTTAATGCAACCTTTTTCTTACAAAAAAAGTTGCATTAGGATTATTTTTTTGTAGTGCTATGATAGGATGTTCAAGGATCTAATGAGGTGTGATGGGCCGAATGATGATGGAATTGTGCATGAAAAAGGGAATAATCAAGGTATGGCTAGTATTGAAAAGAAAGAAGAAAGGTATGTCCCTTTACAAGTAAATTCAATTAGAGACATGGTTGAATTTATTGATATATTGGATGATGAAAAGTTGATAATCGAACACAAAGATGTGTTCGAAGAAGAGTTCAATAAGATAGTCGTTTGGTTTTATAATGTTTATCTAGAGTTTGGGTTTGAGAAGGAAGTACCACACGTGATTGATGGTTATGTGATAGATTTGTTGCATTTCTATGTGATTGTTCAGTATATGAGGGGTTTTAAGAAATTGAATGAAGAAAACAAGTGGCAAGAAGTTGTGGAGAAGTTAGGATTTCCAAAGTGTTTTGGTGTGAAACTCAAAATATGCTACATGAAATACTTAGATCTAACACATTGTTACTACATGACCTTAAAGGAAGGTGTAAGTCAAAAGGAAAAAGAGGTTGTCAAGGAGAATGATGATGCAAAACGAAATGGGTCGAAGTGGAAGACTAGGGTAGTGAGTGCAAGAAGGTATTACCCTCCTTTATGTGGTCCAAGTAATTGTTTCGCAGGTACAAGTAATAATTTTGATGACCATGAGTCAAGTAAAGAGCTAAGCATCGAAGGGTATGAAGATGATGAAGCCGAAGAGTCAATGAATGAAGATGATGCATAAGAAGCCAACGATAAACCTTACTATGGAACTAAAGATGATACAAGTTATGATGACCTTGTCATCATCTTAAATGAAGATGTTAAAGAAGCTTGAAGTGAAGGCTCGATTGTGTTTATGTCTTAAGGGGGAGATTGTTGGAACCTTTAATACATAAAACAATCAAGTAATTTAGTTATGTTAATTATAAAGTTTGTATGGCTCGAAAAACAAGTATAATTGTAAGTCCCATATCTCTCTAAGGATCTTCAAATGCACGAACTACACGGACAAGATATCAAACTCTCACACAAAGTAGGTGGAATCTACTTGGTGTGGTGATTCAAGAACAAGGATTCAAAGTAAAACACGATTGTATTGCCAAACGAGATTATATAGAAAATTATCAAAGACGGCTAACCATATACGGTTAGGGTATACACATATTTATACTTAGTTATACAATACTAAGCTCATAATACATATTCTCGGCTCATATAGCCTGGCCCAAGACCCGACTCGTGAACATATGGTTCACGGTTCTAAAACCCGAATACCCTTCTATTCGGTAACACCAACACTTCTATTTATTTGATACGTCAGCCTGACATATATAGACTCAACAATCACCCCCTAGGCTGATGCTATCAAATGATCTTCATAATTCGAACGTAGCACTGTGATCACCACGTCTAGCATGCAACATTTTCATCAAAATTTATGGTTGTTGCTATAGTGTCGATGTTGGTGTTGATAAGGTTCAACATTTATGAACTCTCAAACTTGGGTCTCTCTTTCTTCTCTTGGAGTTAGATCCGTATTTGGATCAAAATCAGGATTTGCTTGATCATCTTGCTAAAAGAGGATGTGAGAGGAGGATTCTCGGCATCTCCTTTCCTTTTTCAATTTTTTCTTTCAAGCGGGTTCATGTGTACTTTCATTGTCAGAATATGAAATCACACCAGGTTCTTCTGACTCGATTACATTCTGTTGTGGTGGTACTTCAACCTTGCCAGCAATTGACAACATTTCATTCTTCTTCAACCCTTGGTTCTTGATTTGAAACAAATCCTGCAAATTCTCAAAAATTTTGTAAGCAGACATTTATATGCAACAGGGGATCCAATATTCACACGAATACCTAGTACATCAACGTACTATCAAACTTTTAAAATTTCAATTCTTTTGATGATAAGTTTTTAAATCCAAGAATGGTTGATTTTTTAAAAGATAAAATAAAAAAAACTTAAAAACTAAACTAAACTGATGTAAAAATAAAGATAAAATTTGAAATAAATTTATTTTTTTGGAATTTTCTTAACAAATAGCAACTAAAAATAAACACAAATTTAAAACAAAAAAAAATATTAACATAGACATGCAACAAAGAGCCTTTAGAAAGTTTGCAATGGGATCATATCATTCTATAGGCAGACCAAGGAACATTTTCAGCATGTATTTACTCAGATAGGTCAAGTAGTTGTCAATATTCAAATCCTTTTAAACTCATGCTTTAGTGTCAAAACTAAGTCTTTCACAGTGATTTAAATTATCATGTTTTGTGTAGAATTATTTATGACTCAATGGGTCCCACGCTCATATCTCAGAAACCTGTAATTAATTGACTGTGAATTATGTGAATTCTTGATGAACTTTAATGGACCCCACAGTTTATTAGGTAAACCTTCCCTTTTTCATGATCTTTTGAGCACCTAAATAATAACTAATTAAGCATAACTAGCATGGGTTTGTGAGCTGATTTTAGGAATATCTAAATTTTTCCCAGGAATACAGCACGACGGACTTATGTATCCTGAATTCGTCAAAAACCTTTTGTATCAGTCACCATGGCCCAAAAGAAAAATATATATGTATATACATATATGTACACCTTTAGACATATCTTTTGAATTTATTCATAATGCACGACATTAACATTGCGTGTCTTTTTGCTCAAAATTCTGCTTTGCACTTACATTGAGTGTCTTTTTGCCTATTGCATGAAAATGCATGTCTTTAATATATACACTATATACACAGACTTGTAACAAGTCAGCTCGCAACCCCTCTATGAAGAGTATTGGTTTGTGCAATCCCGATTGAGCATGGTTTATCCATAGTTCAACAACCTTATGTTTAAGTTTTCAATTATTAAAAATAAAATACTAATTACACTAATCTATGAGATGTTTCCCACTAAGGCCATAAGAATATTTTGTTCAAGTATTTCACATGCAGAGCCTATCAACATATTCCACATAGATCCTAGTCTTTTCAATTTAGTGTCTTACATGTGTTGATCCTAATCCTTAAGAAACGAACATTCATATCACTTCGCTTTTATTTGCAAACAACCGACTCAAGCAGAAATACAATCTTTTTGTAATTTTCTTGACTTTAATAAAAAATTAAAGGAGACTCTTTTTTTTATTTTTCTTGACTCTCCCCCTAAATTTGTACATAAAACAATAAAAAAATAAAAATGTACAAATTTAAACTATACAGAAAAATCGTTTTGTGACATGTTTAATCTTTAAAACAATCATTTTCAGGGATTCTACAAACACATTGAAACGAGATATATCAAATGCTTTTGTGAAGATGTCTGCAACATTGTTGTCAGTATCAACGCGTTCAAGACATATGAGATTTCTCTCAAAACAATCCCGGATAAAATGCACCTTGATATCAATATGCTTGGTTTTGGAATGTTGGACCGGATTTTTAACTATAAGCACGACAGTCTCATTATCACAAAAGATAACGGTGTTTAGAAAAGTCAAACCGTAATGCAGCAATTGATGTTGCATCCAGATGACTTGTGAGCAACAAGCCGATGCAACAACGTATTCAGCCTTAGTAGTGGAGGTGGAGACTGGTGTGTTGCTTCTTACACTGCCATGAGATGAGTCTATCTCCCAGAAATTGACATCCCCCGCTTGTAGATTTCCTTTCTAGTTGACACCCTCCATAATCACTTTCAGAGAAAGCATACAGGTCAAAATTAGAATCTTTGGGATACTAAAGACAATGCCGAGGCTTGCCCTTTAGATACCGAAAGATACGTTTAACAGCAGTTAAGTGGGACGTCTGAGGATTGGCCTGATAACGGGCACATTGACACAATACAAACATGATGTCCGGGCGACTGACCGTCAAATACAACAGTGAACTAATCACATATCAATAAATTTTCTGATCAACGGCAACCCCGCTTGTGTCGGCATCCAGAACTGGCCGAGCAGACATAGGTGTAGTAGCTTGAGCGTCAACAAACTTGAACTTTTCCAGAATATCATCCACATATTTCCCTTGATGAATAAGAGTACCATCACTCGATTGTTTCACTTGGAAACCAAGAAAGAACGTCATTTCGCCCAAAGCACTCATCTGAAACTTCTTTTCCATGACCTTTCTGAATTCGGTGCACAGATCATCATTTGTGGACCCAAAGATGATATATTCCACATAGATTTGCACCAAAATGAGATCATTATCCACCTTACGAACGAAAAGGGTCTGATCAATGGCACTGATGTATTGCAAAATGCATGCATTTTACTGTCAATTTTATTCCCACTTTGTGTTTGTTTTGTTTCGGTTTTCTTCTATAACTGCTTGTACTTAATATTTCTATATCTTATGGTTGTTAGGTCACAAAGGAAGCAGATATGATTGAAAACGAAGAAGAACGAGTTTCCGGTTCGTGCGAGAGGGCTGTGGATAAGAAAGAAGATAGTTTCTGGATTTTTACCCCTGTCGCGTAGCGCGACAGGTATTGGAAGTCCCTCGCGCTACGCGAGGATTGAAAAATGTCAGAATTGCCCTTTTAATGATTGCCCGACTGTTTGTCTTTTCTGGGGCCCTCACGCTACGCGAGGAGAGTGCAAGATCCCGTCGCGCGACGCGACGGGTGGTTTTTCGCAGAAATTGCTTTAAAACCCCAAAATTTAGAAACCCTAGAAGAGACAGAATCAAGGAGCGGCTGCAGGCAAAAAGGAGAGACGAAAATGGGCGATTTCAAAGGATACAAGCAAGGATTGAAGCTAGGGATCACTGGGATCGATTTCCTCGGGTGTTAATCATTCGGTTGTGTTTTTCCTTGTTTATCTTCAATTCCCATGTTTCTTTTGAGCTTCGAATTGATGCTAACTATGGTTTTTGTCATGTTTAGTGGCTAAACTCTTAGAACTACGTAGGTGTTGATGAATACATATGATTGACATTAGGTTTTATCCGGTTTTGGATGATTTGCATGTGATGAACTCATGATGTAACAAACTTGGTTTGGATTATTGGATGTTTTATGTGTGTCTATGATTGTTTATGGATTGATGATTTACTCTTCGTGTGCCTTGGTGAATGTCTTTCATGTAATAGGTGCATGCTAGATCAATTACTGTGTGTCTTTGATTAGTGGGTGGTTAACTGCGTACGAGTTCACCATAGGGTAATCTTCTTGATATAGATAGTTTAGATGTGCAACCAATCTCGATAGCTGTGAGGTGAGAGATTGTCGGTTTGTCTAGGGTGTTAGATTGCTAGTTTAGAGGCTTTGTGAGAAGATCTTGCTAGTTTGTCTCATATCTGTGTTTACCGAATCCAATAGGAAAATCCTAGTTATCCCTTGCACTTAGGTGTATTGAGACTTTCGCGCTGTGAGGTAGATTGTCTAGCGGATACTTCTTGAGTAAATTGGAGGACCTGTGAGGGAAATCCATCCAACCGGTGGTTTAACGGCTTTTAGGTTTCTTGGTTGCAATCCTTGAGAAGGGTCGAGGGTGCTCTAGGTTTCCTTTGAGTTTAGTATTTTAAGATCCCGGTATCACGTCAGTTCCCTTATCGATAGAACCTTTGTCAAGCATGTGTAGGATTCGAGCCTAGGTAGTGTTCTTTCTCCGTCTGGTTCTCGTTTCAACTTTCGTTTGCATTCGTAGTCTTCTCTTTAGTCCTTCTTTTAAGTTATTCTTATTTTTTATTAGCAAACCCCCCTCTTTATTATTATTTTATTTAAGCAATTTTGTATGGATAAGTCTTTCAGTTTCTAGTTAGTGTTTTCTGTAGAGGTCCTTTGGGTTCGATATCCGAACTTACTTAGGCTTTACTACATTCGATAGGTTCACTTGCCTGTCGGTAGTTTAGTTGTTTAGAGAGTCTAGAGTATTACTTAGTGTTTTATTTAGCTTGTTTTGAGTCATTTAATTCAAACTACTTTGTGCACACCAGGCACCACGAGTGTAGCCATGAGCAAGCAGGTGGTCTGTCATAGTGGCATACCAAGCACGAGGTGCCTGATGTAAACCATACAGAGCCTTATCTAGTTTATACACGTAATCCGGATGATCATAATCTTTAAACCCCGGTGGTTGACTAACATAAATTTCCTCCTTTACTTTCCTATACAAAAATGTTGTCTTAACATCCATTTGATAAAATGTGAAGTTCATATAAGATGCATATGCCAAGAATATCCTGATTGCTTCCAGACGACCAACCGGTGCAAACACTTCTTCATAATCGATCCCTTCTTGCTAGTAGAACCCATGAACTACGAGTCGAGCTTTGTTCCGAATGATCACTTTGCTTTCATCTTGCTTGTTTCTAAATACCTAACGAGTGCCGATAACTTTCTTTCCCGGTGGCAATGGCACTAATTCCCAAACTTTGAGCTTTGCAAATAGATTTAACTCCTCATGCATTGCATCAACCCAGCTACGCTCAAGTAGAGCCATCTTGATGTTTTTTGGTTCAATTTGAGAGATGAAGAAAGAATAAAGAAATCCGTTGATATCTCCAGATGTGCTTCTAGTCTTGACACCGTCAGTCAATGACCCAATAATGCTATCCACCGGATGCTCCTTATTAATCCGATGAGATGGAGTTTCAGGCACTTGAACTGTCACATACAAATTGGTCAGTTTCTCTTGTGTCTCTTCATCGAGTTCATCATTGTTGTCGGAAATCGGCTTCTCGACCATACTTTCATCAGGAATCGGCTCATGTAATTGAGAGGCATCTGTAGTATCAGGTGTAGAAGTACCTTCATTTACTACAGATGTAGAGTCCTCGGTAATCATGGGTGAACTTTCAGAGACATTAGTTACATCAGGAACCGGCTCTTGAGAAAGAGATGAAGCAGCAGCAGAATTTGTCCTTAGAACTTCTGGTGGATCAACTGTCAGCATTGGCCCTGTGTATGGACCGTCATCGTCGTCATTCAACTCAAATGAATCATTATCAGTTCCTGCAATCACATCAGTGTAAACATTAAATGATTTAAAAAGATAATGATAATCAATTAACCATGTTGGTCCACATTCTGCATCAGTTGGATTCTGTTCTTGCCAGTCTACATAGGTTGACTCTCTGATTTCTTTGGTGACCTTGTTTTAAACTTTGTAGGCTGTGGTATTTGAACCATAACCCACAAAGTAGCTTTCATCAGCTTTCTCATTAAACTTTGGAGTGGACTCCGGGTGTAAGACAGTACATGGACATCCAAAAGCTTTGAAGTATCCAACCCTGGGTTTTTCATTGTAGAGAATCTCATACAGAGTCATATGTAGATGTTTGTTGAGAAGAACCCGATTCAACACATAACAAGCGGTGTTGACTGCCTCAATCCAAAAGAATAATGGCAACTTGGATTCAGAGAGCATTGTTCTAGCAGCTTCGATGAGGGTTCTATTCTCTCGCTCTACTACACCGTTTTGTTGAGGTGTATGAGCGGCACTGTATTGTCTGGCTATCCCCTTTTCAGTGCAAAATTGATTCAAGACTGTATTCTTGAATTCAGTTCCATTATCGCACCGAATAGCCTTAACTTTCACATCTCTTTGATTTTCCACCAAAATGATGAAATTCTTAATCAACTTTGTAGTCTCAGTTTTGTTAGCCAAAAAGAAAACCCATGAAAAATGTGAGTTATCATCAGTAATAACTAAACAATAAGACCTTTGCCTGATGCTCTTCACATTCACTAGACCGAAGAGATCCATATGAAGTAGATGGAGAATACATTCAATTGAATTGATCAACTTTAACTTATAAGGCCTCCTGTGCTGTTTCTATTTGGCACATGTAACACATTTCTTAATTGAGAAAAACTTTTGGATAAGTAGATCACGAACGTGATTACCTTTGGCAATACGATTTAGATTTTTCAGATTAACATGACCAAGACGACGATGCCACAACATAACATCGGTTTTAGCAGATTTTGATAAAAGACATGTATTTTCATAAACAGGTTTACTGTTCATGTCAATAGCATATATAATGCTTAGGTGAAGCATTTGAGGTTTGAACAGAGGCAATTTGCTTGATCACAAGTTTGGTTTTCTTAAAAACATGTTTTTCAGCTTTACCATTGACCGATGGTTTAACAAAGACCGTACCTTTATCCACATTCACATGTTTCAAAGCAGATGATTTATTACTAGAATCATTCAAACTAACAAAATCACACACATAAGGTTTGTTTCCTTTAAAAACTGAATTGACTTTATGGTTATTAGATTTCAAATTCAAATTGCAAACTTATGGGTCATCAACTTCATCATCCTCACTCGACCAATCCTGTATTTCTACTGTGTCTGCACATGATGTAGAAGCATTAGAATTGTTCTCACATTTAACATTTGAAGTTAAGGATGATAATTTGGATTCATCAGTGTTTGACAAATTTCTAGAAGATAACATTTTATACTCCTCTACTTGTTCCTCAACAGAAGGTGGAACAGTGGTACAGTTCCTATTGAACGGATGAGGCATGTTATTTTACCCAATCCATTTACTCATATTTCGGGTTTATGAAGTTGATTTTCCATCATATCAACTACTTTACTAGATTGGCCAAAAAATTCTACCTTAAATTTAGCTTCAGCAAAGTTAGATTTTGCTTGTTCTAATTCTGCGGTCAATCTAGCAATGTCTTGCTTAGCATCAGTAAGCACACAACATTTTTCACTGAGTTAAGATTTAAGCAAGGATATACTTTCTTATTAGCTTCTATTACATCTTTATATACCTTTTTCTATTTTTGAAAACTTAGATTTTTGATACTTAAGATTCTCAAGTTCGAAAATCAACTCGGCATTATGTTTTCTATACAGTTCTACCTTATCAAAGCATAACGTAGAGCATAAATTAGCAGTTACCACAGGTGGAGTAGCAAGATAAGAAGAAGGTTCTGCAGTGATATCAATCATAAATGCATGATTTAGATTGAGATCTTTCAGCTGATCTACTCAGTCATAGCCACCTGTTTGCTGACTGATTAGAGCTTTAAAATTATCCACAGCCTTACCTCCTGCAGTTTGACCTGCATCACTACTCCTTTGCACCTTTGGCTTAGTGCATTCTCTAGCAAAATGACCTGGTTCATGACAGTTGTAGCATTGAAGATTCGACTTGTTGAACCCGATCTTCTTTCCAATGTCTTCACTCCATCTGAATTTTCCTGTTTTGTTGATGAAGTTCTTTGCTCTAAAGATTGCCATAGCCAGTTGCCATGAAATATCCAGCTCCTCAATATCTTCAAGATGAATTTGATTCAACTCAGCGGCAAGTATCTCAGACGGAGGCAGATTTCCAGATGCAAAAGCAGCATGGCAATTCATAATACCAGTGCACAGAGAGGTATTAGCTTCAATTAATTTTAGCAGCTGAGCAGAATATGCCTACTGATCTGGTGTAGTAGATTTAGCAGCTGCAGATTGGCTTGTAGCAGCTTCTCTAGATCCAGATGCTCCTTGAGACACACTGGGAAAAAATGCACTGTTGCTACTTTGTGCCCCAGCTGAGTTCAAACTGTTTGGATGATTCATCTTTCTCTGCTTGTCATCAAGATCATAAGATTTGATAAGTGAAATCAAATCATTCAGAGGAGTAGCATTCAAATCCTTAGTTCTCTTCAGCAGAGCAATATTCATGTCCCAGAGCAATATATATATATATATATATATATATATATATATTTAAAGTTGGGATGTTTGGGTGGAAGCCCACTTGTTCAGTAGGAGTCGGCCGCTAGGCCAAGACCAATTAGAAGTTGGGTCGTGTTTTTAGAAGCGTCATATTCTATAGCGGTTATGTGTGAAACGGTATAACCGTTCTAGGCAATTGTTCATCATGTATAAAACCCTACTTTGTGTTAATAATAAATAACGATCAAACTCTTGCAGTTTGCGTATTCTTGTGTTGTTCTTGTACGTTCTTTCAATTATCAAAGTATGGGAGGTGTGAGAGACAAAGAAAAAGACGTGATCATACAAGAAACCATGATCATTCGAGATACCCGTGAGCAAAAAAGCCGAGACATGTGTGAAGTTCTTGTGAAGCCGGTTAAGAAGAAGAAGGCGAATTATATCTGTGTGATGCACGTACAAAACCATAGTTGAACGTTGCTGTATAGAAGAGAGAGAGAGAGAGAGAGAGAGAGAGAGAGAGAGAGAGAGAGAGAGAGTGATGTTATTTATTCTTTGTCGGTGAAATTAAAGTCGAGAAGAAGGGACTGAGTGACCCGGAGAAGATCTTGTTGAAATTGAATCTGTGCAATTAAAGGAAAGGAGACCGAATTCGAAAGCAATCGACGGACGACGGCGATAAGTTTTTTTCATAGAGAGCATGGATCGATTAACTCATTAGAAAAGGGGGACAAAATTGTAATTTTGCATGACAAAATTGAAATTTACTGGGGAGTTTGATTTGAAATATATTGTTGTCAAACTTGGTTGGGATGAATGACCAAACAATGCAAGCAGCTTGGCTGCTGTTTGATACTAGCAAGTAGGTCTAATTAAACCACATGCACGATCGAATAAAGAGAAAGAAAGAAATTGAAGCAGGTAAGCAAGCACGAGGAGAAACATACGGCTGAAATTGATTGATAAGAAGGCAACCAAGGACCTCAAAGAAAGATAGGAAGCACGCAGCCGGGTAAAGCAAGTGATTCAGCAAGTAGCAAGAGTAATAACCGAGTCGGTTTAGTGTGAACCGATAAAGAAAGAGACAACCGAATAAAGAAGCCACATGTGTAGAGGCAACGAGCAAGTGAACCGGTGCGGTTCAATGAACGAAACAAGTAGCAAGAACAAGAACCGACATCAAGATTAAGGGGGTGAATGTAGGTTAATCTTGACGGGTCATGGAGTTGGATACGGGTCAGTAGAAAATCTATTTAGTCACATGTTTTTTTATGGTTTAAAGGGTTATGGGTAGTTATTTGTTTAGTTAAAGTAGTGGAGTCATGGGTTCCTTTTCTTTAGGAGCAAGTTGTTTTTTTTTCTCTATTTATGTAACATTTTGAGAATGAATGATAATGTGTGAGTTTAGAATTAGTAATCTTTTCCGATCAAAGTGTGAACTTTGTGTGTGTTTTGGGGTTTGAAACCAACAAAATGTACCATTGCGAGCGTAAACAATGTTTATAATTTTGACCATAACACGAAATAAACTCACCACGAAGCACAAACCTAATTTACTAGTTTATTTCTATTCACCGAATCCAGTACGATTATTTGCTTCCATATAAAGAATTACCAATATGCCATTTACAATTTCATACAAGATATTACAAAAGTCAAACTTTATTTGTCTTCCTTCTCAACTTGGAGACAATCTTGCAATAACTCAATTTTGGTTTCCAATTCGTTCATATCTTGGATGCTTTTTCCATGGCAATTTTTGTGATTCACACAATCAGCCGCAAATATAATACCATATTGTAACAATATCGTGAATGTTACTTTGTCAAATCTTCTTTCCATCTAGTTGGATTGGAATTTTCTTTGATTTCTTCACTTTTTGACAATAGTTAAAAATAATTAAGTATTGAGTAGATCAAACTATGTTACCTGTGTCTTGTCTTCATCTTGATCAAAATTGCAACTAGGTTCATCTCCAACCTTATTGCGGTTCATAGCTGGTCCCATTTCTAACTTTTTGTAGATTAGAGCCGATCCTAATGTTTATTCTTCATCGTTATGAATTTGCTTGAAACTTCTTCAAATTTTAAAATCTCTTCTTGTAGAATCACGATCCAAGAGCATGATTTGAGTCTAATCAACTGTTATCGATTAAAACGGGAACCAAGCTCGCTCTGAAACCACTTGTTAGGATCAGTTTGAGCACTTGTACTGATTTGCAGCAGAATAATTATGACAAACAATTAACTTTTAACTATGCTTTGATTTGTATACAGACGAGTGTGTTATTATAGTTAAACGAATAGGGTTAGAAATGTTAAAATATGACATTTACAAATGCAATTCAAATGGTTAGTAGGATGGGATTAAAACTGTTTTGTTAAGTTCTTAGTATGTGATTAGTGTGTTTCAGGATATTTGGAAAAAAAAATAGAAACTAAGGGAATGCTGGTGATCAAGTGGGATAGTTCGAGGTCTAAAGCTGGATAATTAGTATATTTGGAGGGCTGCTTGGAAAAAGTGATGCTTCTCTATCCCATAAGAGGATTGATCGTTTCTGATCTAGGGCTTGAGGTTGGAACTTTGATTAACCGTGTTCTACACAATCCTTCAAGATGATGAAAGCATTTTTAGCAAATCGTTCTGGTCAATCTACGGCATAACACCTCAATTTTGTATTTTCCTGATCGTTTAAGTTTTCTCACTTGTTCCGTATTAGGGTTCATCGTCTTTAGATGAAATCCGACCATCTTCTTGTTATTTTTTAGTGATTTGTGAGAGTTTCTTGTATAAGGTCGTTTCATGATGTTCTAAGTCAGTTTAGTAGATAAGTTTGTTATGTGTAATTTATATTTTCATATTTCTGGTGTAAACGTTTGTGGTTTGGGAATAAGAGTCTTGATCTTTAGTTTTCTGAGAAGAAACATTCATGAGAATGCAACTCAAAAAAGAATAACACTTTGAAAGACTCGTTCTCATTAATCGGCCTAGAATTATAATATATATGAGCAATGAAGAACAGTTCGATCATCAACCCTTTGAACATCGTCCAAGGGTATGATTGATTCCATTATGGCTATTAGGGTTTTACAAGATACACCTAAACTCTATGATGGAGTTTACTATTTATAAGCTCTATAATCTGTAACCCTAAGCGTAATTAAAAAGAAGGTATAATTATCCAAATTTTGAATAATAATTATCTTTAATGTTTATCTTTTATTTTTTGAATATTTAACTTCTTCTTTAAGTTTCATTATCTGTCATCAGTTGTTCTTCGTCGGTGTGAACTTGATTAGTAGTCGTGGCAAACTCTTTTCTTGCTTGGTAAATGGAAAGTCTTCATCAGTGGCATGTATCTCATCGATGGTAGTTTGCGTGATCAGTGGCTAGTGTGTAATCTTTGTATTCATTAGTTTCAAATGACTGAGTCTTGTAGGGGTACCAAGCATACCACCATTACATCATAAGTGATATCCATCATGGGAGGTCGTGCATGGAGTGAATGTACGCAGCAACGGAAACATGACAAGGACATTGTGGATTTAAGTGGGGAAAAATGTCACAATCCACCTAAATTTAAATCAAAGTCTTGGAGAAATAGAACGTTTTGGGCAACAATTCAAGAATCAATGCTACATGAAAGTCTTAGAACTCTCCAAACAAACCCGATTCAAGAAATGTGTGAAAAGTTTTTGGGAAGTCATGTAGTACGTAGTCTAGATAATTCTACAATCATAACATACAAATGTCAAGATAGGAATTTTATAGACTTATAGTTACTAGTATAAATAGCTTGTATGCTCTCATTTAAAAAAAAAATACTCTTGTAAAGCTTGCCTTGTAAGGTCTCTTATAAGCAATAAAGCTTTCTTTGATTGTTTATCTTGTGTTCCATGTCTCGGTAAAAAATCACTACAATTGTTGGGTAAAAGGCTGAAATTAGAACATATTTAAGTATCACACTCAAGATAGTAACTTTGTGACAGGATGGCTAGATACGGTATGTAGAATGGAAATCCCATAAAAAAACATTTTGCTTTTCAATTGATCGATCAATTCATTATTCATGAAAAGTTAAGACTTTTAGATCTAAAACTAAAATTAAATTAAAGCTGGGAACTTTAAAGCACGTTGATTAATTAAAAGATATAAAGAATGGAAATGAAATGCACACTAGAGGATTTCAAGTTCGATGATGTTATGAACTAGAAATTAAAATCCGCGCAACGCGACGGGACGTATTGTATATTAAATAAAAAGGTTAAAACATACGGAAAGGAAAAAAAATTAAAAAAAGAAAACTAAAAAACCGGATTAAAAAATATAAAGACCCCGTGTTTCTTTCTGCATAACGCGGCAAGAATTTGGTCGTTTTATCCCCGTATAACGTGGCAGGAGTTTGTTCGTTATATGTTATGTTCGTCGAAAACCATAAAAGCGAATACCGATACCGGTTACAAAAAACCAAAAAAGCGACAACGATGTTGTTCGCTCATAAGCGGTTGGGTCTGTCACGATATCGCAACGGTAACATCGCTCACTATACAATAAAAAAAGTACTCGATTTTGAATACTATCCCGTTTAAAAAAACAGAACGTTTACAAAAAACTAAAAACAACCGCACAATCCGTTTAATTTTTTAAACTTAACGAACAAAAGTTATTATATAAAAACAAAATTATCAGAAAATCAAACGGGTTAAAAGCGTATATTCTACATATGTTTAGGGATGAAAATGAAAATAAAAAAAAGTAAAAAAATTGCCCATTCACACGCTGCCACGTGACACTTGAGCCAAAGACAATGAGCTACTGTTAACACAGTTTGAACCACGCCTTGCGGTTGGTGTCGAGCCAATCGATAATAAAATCAAATGATAACGTAATAACAGGTTCGGTTCATCACAGTTCCACAACGGTTACAACACTCTCTCTAGGCAGGGATACAAAAATAAAAATCGATTGTGAATGTAACTCTGTTTTAAAAAATAAAAATTATATCGGAGGTGCGAAAAAAATTTGGTAATGAAAACGTAATAATAGCTTCCATTCATCGGAATACCACAACGGGTACTATACTCGCTATGGGCGACGATACCCAAAAAAGCTCGATTCCGAATATAAATCCGTTTTCAAAAAATACTATATCGAAGCGTCGAAAAACAAAAACCTAAAATACAGCCGCTGCTCCGTTTAAAAAAAGTAACAAATGAAAGTTATTAAAAAAAACAAAATTATTAGAAAGTTAAACGTATTAAAAACGTATATAATAGTACTGTTCAACTAGGGTATCTTTTAATCTATTATATAATAGTAATTTTAAAAAGAAGTCGCACATCACAATGTAGTGGCCTGGTAAGAAAAAAGAATTATGAAGAATTGTCGAAGTGGGTTTCGAACCCACGGTGATGGCTTAATCAATAATAGGACAAAACCAAACTATCTATCATGCTAGTTTAGTTTTGAAGTTGAAGTTAAATTATATAACATAAAAAGTTTGATAATAAAAAATTAATTAAACACTGTAGACGTCCATTTCAAAATATATGTTTACAAAACGAAACGATCTATCATGCTAGTTTAGTTTTGAAGTTGAAGTTAAATTATATATCATAAAGAGTTTGATAATAAAAAAATTAATTTAACACTGACACGTCCATTTCAAGATGTATGTTTTATTTATAATTTAACACTACTAAAAGTTGACTTGGCGTGACCTAGAAAAGAGGGGAAGCTTCCGGTTGATGAACATATTTGTTTAATAATAATTATAAAAATAATAATAATAATTTAAAAAATAATAGTGATAATAATAAAAATAGTAATAATAATAATAATTTAAATAATAATAATAATAAAAATAAAAATAATATTAATATTAATAATATGTTATAAATATATATTATTTATGGTTATCAAGCCTAAAATAGATTAGGCTTGTTACACAAGTTTTCCCCTCATATATATATCTCATTGTATTTCATTATATGATATATTTGATTAATGAATATCACATCTCTTTTTCCTACATCTTTTTGTCATATTGCTTTGCCATTAGGCTAGTTCTACAACATGTTATCAGTACGAAGTGCTTTCTTCAAAAAAAAAAATCAAAAACAACTTTCTTCAATCGAAATATCATGAAGAACCTTTTGATCTCGATCTCTCTGTCCATTCTAAATAGCCAACTCGATGAATCAGAAGGTGTGCAAATTTCAATCAGTTCCTCATTCGTTAATGAGGTAACAATTACTTATTCCGTTGTATATCCAAACTATATATTCAATCAATCGATACGTGAAATGGGCTTTTCATAGTTTCGTACTGAAATAGATTAAGCTTGTTACACAAGTTTTCCCCTCCTATATATATCTCATTGTATTTCATTGTATGATATACTTGATTAATGAATATCACATCTCTTTCTCCTACATCTCTTTGTCATATTGTTTTGCTATTAAACTAGTTCTACAACACGTTATCAGTACGAAGTGCTTTCTTCAAAAAAAAAAAAATCAAAAACAACTCTGTTCAATAGAAATATCATGAAGAACCTTTTGATCTCGATCTCTCTGACCATTCTAAATAGTCAACTCGATGAATCAGAAGGTGTGCAAATTTCAATCGGTTCCTCATTCGTTAATCAGGTGACAATTACTTATTCCGTTGTATATCCAAACTATATATTCAATCAATCCATACGTGAAATGGGCTTTTCATAGTTCTCGGCGACCATAGTTTTAATTGAAGATGATGAAATCGATGTAATAATATAATATTTTAAAAGATGAATCTGTTCCATACGAGTCGCCTGGCCAATTAATATTGGCCGTCATATTTTTCGTTAATTTCCTTCAACCCATTATGAAGCCAAGAACACAAATAAATGTGAACCACAAGAATTGAATGATTTGTTTAAAGTGATTATTCATTGATATTCATATATATTATTAATACTACAATTTTAGTAAAATTATCACGGTAACTCATTATATCTAAAAAAAGATACATTGAGAAAAAATCTTTAATTTTACTGGTAAAGGTTTTGTCATCAAATAATATCGGTGGATTATTTTCAAGTAGTTTACTATTATATTTGTTGTAATATATAAATGATGTTTAAACATGTATGTGTAATTACATTATGATTTTATAAATTATGATTTTTAAACAGACAAATATAAACATTGTTTATTCTTTTGTAGAAAACAAATGAGAATATGCAAGTATTTATCTTAATTAATGTGTTTATGTATTTATTTGTTTAATAAAATACTAGATAAACTTTCTTTAAGATAATCAATATAATTTATTGTTTTTGTTTGATATAGTAATTTTTAGACATTACTTATCGGTGTTCTTATTAGGCCATGATATATATAGTGATTTCTAGCTTAAATAAACTGGTCTTATGCTAGCTAAGTAATTGATATGGGGAAGCAGGATAAACGTATTAGGATCAAAGTAGAAGTAATTATAAACTTACTTGAGCTACTTATTGCAAGATTATCACTACTGAAAATTTATCAAGGGCATTTTGTAACTTGTTTTATATGATGATATAATATATATGTCTTATATTGTATAATTTGTCTTTAAGATAAATGGTTTTTGAGATGCTATAATTTATTGTATTAAATAGAATAATTAAAACACCAAAGTTTTGGCTATCACTCTTTGAAAGATTATAAACATTTTTATATCATAGTGCAAGATCTACTTGTTAAACATGTTTATTTATGATGACCTGACATCCAAAATGTCATACTTCTTAAATCTCATTATCAATTTACAAAAGGTCATAAAATTCAAGACCGATAAGATCTGCATGACTCGGACATGTAATATTTCTCAATTTATATGATGAGAAGATTATTTATAATGAAAAATCCATAACAGGATTTAATATGCCAAAAAATTAAAAACAATACCTCGAGATGTGTTTTATGAATCTCAAGAGATTTTATATAGTCTTAAGAAAACTGGTCGTATATGCTACAATCGACTCAGTATATATTTTGAAAAGGAGGGGGTATAAGTTTGATAAAATTAATTGTGTCTATTTATCAAAATTTCACTCTAATAGCTCATCATAATAACAGTTTATAGAGATGATTTACATATTACCGAGAGAAATTGTCGAACTATTAGAGAGAGAATTTTGAAATGAAAACTTTCACATGGCTAAATTATTCCTCGACCTGTAGTTCGAGTATATATGTACTTATCGAAATTGTCACGCCTCAAATATGCTCCTGAAGTAGCAATATTATGAAAAGAGATATCAAAGGTTTCAAGTGACTTCAAATCCGTATGTTCGAAAAAAGAATGAACAACCATGAAACTTGTTTGTTTCTACTACATTCCCTAAAGTGATGTGACTATATATTGATCAGTATAAAGTAATGATCATGAACATAACTGAGAATTTGTATTGATAATCATGACAGTAATGAGATTGACCACCATAGTGGCAAATTAAGAGAGTGATTATATGAGAATAATGTTTGGAAAGCATAAAAAGTTGACATGAGAAGATTGTTTAAAACAATAATACATTATTCTTCTGTATATTGCATTGTGTATTAAAAAAACACGAGTGCAGCTAAAGCATATATGATCATAACCAGAAGTTTATGGATCATGATTATTTAATTAATTTGACATGACCGGTTAGACCATCCCGAGTCAATGATGATGTGAAACATATTGAAGAACCTGAATTGAATTAAACATGTAATGTTTGCTCTCAAGTGAAGTTAATTATTTACCAACTAAATAGGGTGTGAATCCCTATAGATATATTTTGTATTGATAAAGATGTACACATACATCATTACATGATACCGTTTAGTGTTATAAATCGATGCATCGTCTAAATGGTTATCAAATTTGCAACCAGAAGTTTACATGATTTATTACTTAGCTAATGAGATAACAAGCACATTTTTCCAGATTATCATATTTATTTTGGTAATAATAACGAATTGAATTCCCAAGTTACTAATGATTATTAGAATAAGTGTTGAACTTTCTATACACGAATTGCTTTTGTTGAAGACAGTCATCAGACGTCTTCGATTGATTGCAAAGCCAATAATCATGAGAGAAAAAGTTCATGTTTATATTTGATTACATGTGATTTTGCATGCAGTAACATTAATTCACATCAAGCCATCGAGTTTTAATATTTACTCCCCATTACAGTTGGTTTTTGGTCAGGAACCACATATTTCCCATCTAAGATTTTTGGTTGTGCGGTATGTATATTGAAATTGATCCACCATAATACACAAAGATGGGACCTCAAATGAGGTTGAGAATATATGTTGGGTATGAATAAAGCCACTAATGAATTATTCATTTATGACCCAATATATTGGTTTTCACTTAATGAATTAACATCCCAATATAAAAAGTTCATGTTTATATTTGATTACATGTGATTTTGCATGCAGTAACATTAATTCACATCAAGCCATCGAGTTTTAATATTTACTCCCCATTACAGTTGGTTTTTGGTCAGCAACCAAATATTTCCCATCTAAGATTTTTGGTTGTGCGGTATGTATATTGAAATTGATCCACCATAATACACAAAGATGGGACCTCAAAGGAGGTTGGGAATATATGTTGGGTATGAATAAAGCCACTAATGAATGATTCATTTATGACCCAATATATTGGTTTTCACTTAATGAATTAACATCCCAACATTAGGGGGAGATTAAAAGCAGCTGGAAAAAGAATGAGTTGGAATGAATTATCATTGATCCTCAAACTAAACAATGTGAACCAGAAGTTCAAAAGATAATTCATTTACCAAGATTAAAGAATCATTTACCAGACACATTCACTAACCTTAAAAAGAGTGACTAAGTCACATATGCCGGTTGCTAATGCTCCAATTAATTTTACTGTCCAAGAAGCACAATCACATATTGATAATGAGTATATGGCACGTCTGCAGCGTGATAGACAAGTCGATTCCAAGAATAAAAATCCTCGAAAAAGGAGCAAGTAGTTCAGATGGTCAAATCGAGGTACATTAGAATGGTCTCCTGAAGAGACACTAGATATGATGGTTCCAGAAGAACTACAGGTACCTGAAAATAAAGAGATCTCGGTAAATTATGTCATGTCTAGAAATGTACGGAATCAAAAACAAAATCGACGTCGTTATATTTTTGAATATAATGTAGCGCTTGAAACAATGAGGATCAATAATTAAGATCTGTCTATGAATGAAAAGTAGAAATGATTGGCCAAAATGGAAAGACGCAAATGAGGCAGAATTGTATTCTCTCATGAAATAGAAATGGTTTGGACTAGCAGTCCAGATTCATGAAGTTGTAAATATGCTGGATATAAGTGAGGTCTTTTATGCGAATAAGTTATGTGAAATGATGAAAGAAAGAATAAGGCAAAATTGGTGTCACAAATATTTTCGCAAAGACCTATAATTGATTATTATGAGATACATTCTCAAGTGGTGGACACATTGACTTCCAGCATCTCATTAGTTTGATAATACAAAGAGATAATTGATATTCATCTTAAAATGTTATGACTCATATGACATCAAAATTTACAAGAAAATCCCTGAAGGATTTATACTGCCAAAAATCATGTAGAGTAAGTTCTCGAGAACATTATGATTGTTGAATACAAGTTCAAATTCGTATACATTATGTTTGTTATATATGTTATTGAATTGAATATAACTGGAACTCCTGATAAGTTTTCTAAAGCAGTTACATGCTTAAAAGTTATTTGAAACATCTTAAATATACAACCCTTGTGCATCAATAAACGTTAAGGGAACAAATTGTACATGGAGATTATGATATCTCAGTATATAAGAATCATATGTTTGCAATTTATTTGTTAAATATAAAGTTTACGTACCAAACTCCTGAAGAGTGAATGCACATGCATAATTAGTCAAGTTGGAAAGAAGTCCATGATGGATTATAAATGTCTCAAACATTTATTATACAACCTTGAGAATTATATTATAACAAGTTCTGTACATGGATTGAAATAGTCGGGTTGAGTGTGGTATAATCGACTCACTGACTATCTTGAAATATAAATATGTTGTAAATGATCCATATGTTTTATTGAAAGAACAATCACAGGTTTGTTGTATCTCTTGAAGAGATCAAACACTTGTATAAAGGTATTTTTATCCATCAATCGAATGACATCAAGAAGATGTTGAAACATTTAATATGGACAAAGATTACCATCTAAGTATGTTAAGTTTGTCAAGTTACGTGATACGCAGAATGACCATTTTCAAAGAATGAGGAAATCTAGGTTTGGACGTACGATAGTTAAGTATAATTATGCATTTATGTTTCTTGCTAGCTATTCAAGGTTAGATAGCTCATTTATTCGGCAAGATATACCTCGTGTCCAGGGGGAGACACTGGAATGTGGTAAACAAATATTTTGATACCCTTAAGGTAAGAAAGATTTGGGTTTATATTTTAGTAACTCATCGAAACAAGTTTAGTTAGTCTTACAGCTGCAGGTAGGGGTGTTCAAAGTCGGATATCCGAAAATTCGGATATCCGAATTTCGGATATCCGAAATTTTCGGATAGTGAAACGGATATCCGAAAATATAAAAAATATATAAAAATAATATTTTTAAATTACAAAAACAATTAAAAACCTTAAAAAACATTAGAAAATATACATATAAAAATATATAAATATAATATATCGGGTTTTGATTCAAATTTTCTTATTTTTAAATAATAAAAACAATTAAAAAAAATATATAAATATAATATTTCGGATATTCGGATATCCGAACTATCCGAAATATCCGAAAATCACTATCCGAATCCGAATCCGAAAATTCAGATATCCGAATTTCGGATATCCGAAATTTCGGATATCCGAATTTTCGGATAATTCGGATTCGGATTTTCGGATACTTCGGGTTCGGTTTCGGATTCGGATTTTTTTGAACACCCCTAGCTGCAGGTAATGTAACAAAACACAATCGTGAATCTTGTGGTATTCACTTATTAGATGAGGCACCGGGAGTTTTACATGAATATCATACAACATTGCTTAGCATAAAAGGATGGCACATGAAGGGATCAAGCGATAACTATCAACTACAGAAGCTTTGAGCAAATTTCATAGAAGATCAACACGCATCACTTAAAGTATATATAAATGAGTGGGAGTATTATACACGTTGCACTCTTTTTCCTTTCACTAAGTTTTATCCCATTAGGTTTTCTTAGTAAGGTTTTTAATGAGGCAACATAACTGATCAGTAACACCAGTCTATCTTATGGTCCTAAAGTACCGATTTAACATCATCCTGAAGTATTTTGTTAATTGTGTATAATGCGCGATGCACTCTTTTTCGCTTAGCTATAGTTTTGTCCCACTGGGTTTTCCTTGCAAGGTTTTTAACGAGGCAACATCTCCAAGCGTATTAAGTTGATAACCAAGGAGGAGTGTTATAAATATATATTATTTATGATTATCAACGCCTAAAATAGATTAGGCTTGTTGCATAAGTTTTCCCTTCCTATATATATCTTATTGTATTTTAGTGTATGATATACTTGATTAATGAATATCACATCTCTTTCTCCTACATCTCTTTGTCATATTGCTTTGCTATTAGGCTAGTTCTACAACATAATCATAATAATAATTTTTGTTCATTTAATCAATCAGTTCTGACCGGTTTAGTGAATTTTAGTTGTTATTTGGTAAAATATAAAAGTTTAGAAATTTGGTAAAATATAAAACTTTAGAAAGGATATATGATTCATTTAAAATTAAATGTATTTATAAATGAAGAAAACATTTATGAAAGTTTTTTTACTGTAAAAGTTAGGAGTGTCAACTTCTAACACGACATGAATTTCAACTCGTAACACATATGATTTTTTGATTGTTGTTGTGTTTGGGTTCGTATCAAATATTTAGGGGGCGTTTGGTTCGTGGAATTGGAATTTAAAGGATTCCTTTGAAATCCATAATGTGTTTGGTTAGCATATTTATTAATGAAATTATAATGTAAAAATACCTAAAAGACAAAATTACTCTTTAAAATGGTGATGAATTTTGAATTCCATTGAAATAGAGATGGATTTTGAATACCATTAGTTGAGAGATTTGGTTGAAATTAATTCCAATTCCAATTCTAATTTTTTCTCTTAACCAACCAAACATGCTAAGAAATAGAATTTAAATTCCAATTCCATTAAAATACCATAAATTTTTGCTAACCAAACATGCCCTTAGTTTTATGCAGTGTTTGACCTGCCACCTCTCGAACACGACCCATTTAAGATCCATGTAAAAGGTAGTAAAATCATTTATAAAGTGTAAAAACAAGTTACAAAGAAAAACCCTCTCTTCTTAAAAACTCCTTGTTTTTATCTCTTATTTGATTACATATTTCCAATATCTGTTTACATGAATTTGAAGAAAAAAGAATTGATTCCTTATTTGGCAGAAAGCTAAAATTCATTACAAAACTTTGAAAAAAAAATTAAGATGGTATACAAACACAAACCCCTGATTTGGTATGAAAAAGTAGTTGATTTGCATCTTTCTAGTGGGTGGTCCTCTACTTGATCCATGTATTAGGGGTGATCCCCTTTATTAAAGTTTTCTCTAAAGTTTCATGACAGCACTTCATGTTTATAAATATATATATATATATATAGGGGAAGGTTCATGAGAAAACTAGTTATGTGAAAACTGTGAAAACCGCTAATCCACCCTTGATTTAATTAATTAATGGTTGAGATTAGTTGTGGAATTATTGTAACTATTTAGAAAATAAAATGATAGAATTATAAGTTTCAGGGGCATTTTTGGTAGATAGCTTTAAAAATCACTATCAAATCCCTAAAATTACTCTTCTATTTTCTCTTTCGTAATTTATGGTAAAAACAACCAAATAAGCTACATATACGTAGCAATAAAAAAAACATACGTGTTTAATCACCAAAAAAACCTAGAAACTAAAATTTTGGTTACAAAACTAGTTTATATAAGTTACATATATGTAAAAACAAGAACTACATATATGTAATTTGATAACATACATGTAATTCACATATATATTCATTTAAATCCTTGCACCGACGAGTAAGGATCTAGACCGGCGAATAGATCACAAAGACTCCAGTGAGTGGCCAATGGTGGTAACTTCTCTTACATCCGGGAGTATCCTGCACAAGGAACAACGCGTTACGGCGTTACAGGGAGGGGATAATCCCTGTATCGGCCCTCCGGCGTGAGAATAAGTACCTCCGAGATATAAGGGTATATGTTAAAGTATTGAGAGAGTATATAGATTATACCTGAGAGGTGATATGCCTACTTATAGTGAAGGAAGATACCATGATTTCGTTTTCACGGGGGTGACCTGGCGCGAGTGTTATTGGTGGAGGTGTCCCTATCAAGAATATCCTTTTGGTCCCATAAGTTTTAACCTTTAGTGGGTGTTTTGTCCTATGTGGAAGGACCACCTGGGTGCACGGTGATGTCTCATTTCGCGCGACACTTTCTGAAACTTCTGTGGGATACCTTTTCGTACGTGCATGTGTTCTTGTCCTCTTGTGGAGTACTGTCAGACGAGTTCCTTCCTCGACAAGTAACGCTCTGCGAGGTAGGTGACGTTCCGCGGGGGACCTTACGTCTTCAAGTCCCCCAGTCTAAAGTTATGTCCATGTGAATATTCGCGCATGACTTTGGACTGAAAAATGTTTTAGCCTCTTCGTTCATAACTTTGGGATTTTTAAAGATTTGAATTTCTTCGCTCCCGCTATAAGATAGGAGGGTTGGTGGCTGATTGGACGTTTGACTTTATCGGATGACGTAGGGTTACCGGGTGTCATCATTATTCTCTTTATCAGATGAAAAATGTACTTTCTATCTGTCGTTTACTATCCCCCGCCTGACGTGTCAATCCGTAACTGTTTTCCGGCTCACGCGTTGCACACCTTTTCACGTCCCTCTGCCATGCATTTAATGCGAAGCCTATAAAAGGGGGGGGGTTTAGGGTTTCCGATTTCTCTCTCACCTTCTTCTCCGACTCTTCTTCTCTCCCTTTCCTCTGTCCTGTTCATTTTCTTTCCATAATATCAATGGCGTCTACTACCAGTAAAGGTAAAGGCAAGAGCAAGGGATCTGACGTGTCACTCATCGAAGCCACTCGCTTCAAATGAAACTGAGATGAGTTCAAGAAGATATGTGAGGCCTACTGTATTAATCAGGAATGGGAGCTGAAGTTTCCTGCATCCGGGATGTCTGCAACTGACGTTATGGATGGGAAAATTTCTCTCTACGTGACCTTTTTTCTACACCGTAACTTACGTTTCCCTACCACCACGTTTATCATAAGCCTCCTCAATTTCTACCAGGTGCATATTTCCCAGATGCACCCTATGGGTCTCTGCCGTGCAACCCACTTTGAGTTTAGCTATCGGAGTCAGGGGGTTGAGCCGACATGCGACAGGTTTAATGTTTTTTACAAGATGGTGTAGCACGATAGTTTGTTTTCTTTTATCGGCCGGGGCAGGAAAGTCAAGAACCACATTACCAAAGCCCCATCCAGCTTTCATAACCGGCGTGAGCGTTTCTTCTTTATTAAAAGAGATGTGGTTCCGCTGGTTATGAATATTCATTCTGCTTCGGACTCCATTGTGGAACCGGATGTTGAAGATTTTGAGGGTGCTGACTGGTATAAGACTTTAACAGCGAGCCCTTCGGAGATAAAATCTCTCCGCAAGAGTGCTCTTGTGGCTGTATGGATGAGCAGGATCTGGAAGCGTACTAACAAGATCCCTTATTACTCCATTGGTGGCCAACGTATAGCGTTAGCTATTATTCCTTCACTTTCCACTATTTTTTTTTACAGCTGTAGATAGTGTTTATGGCAACCTCTTTGATGATCCCCAAGGGAAGATGGTTTGGCGGGACACGACGCCGGGGGAACCCTCTATCTTGGTTAGGTGGACGGACAACTTTTTATAAGCCCGCGCTCCTGACAGTGATTCTAGCCGTCAAGATACCTCAGGTGTGGCTTCTATACTTAACCCTAGGCCACTTAATTCTATTAATTCCGCCGGGAAGGCATTTATGATTTTGTCTAGCGATGAATCTTCATATAGCGCAGGTCCTGTGTTGACGGAGGCGGACGTTGAGGAACCTGCTGGCAAGCTAGAGCCTGGTGTTGGTGGGAAATTAAAGAAACTGAACATAAAGTGGAAATATTCTTCGCCCGTTAAGAGGATTCTCACCTCTCCTCGCGCCAAGAAGCGGAAGCTGTCCGATTCCCTCAAGCTTGCTGAGGAGGCCGCCCTTGGTATGTGCTTTCCTTGTCATTATTCATTTGGTTATCTTGCTATTGAAATTTTTAACTCTGTTTTCTTTTCAGCGGGTTTGGCACAGAGACCCTCGGTCATTCAATTGGGTGGACCATATGAAGATGCGCCATCTGCGCCGTCCCCTCCTCGGTCTTCAAGGGTCATTGTTTCAGACCCAATACCGCCACGCGGGGACGTCGGGGTCCAAACCGGTGTCCCCGCATTGTAGATCTTAGGGATCCGACCTCTACCGACCCTGTTGCATCACAGAGACCTCCGGGGCCTGTCAGTGATATTACTCCTTCGCCTCAGCCTATGCCACAGGGTGCCCCTTCTATTAGGGTTCCTAGAGTTGAGGTCTCACAAGCGGACCCAATTCATGTGCCCAATTTGAGGCTTACTCAAGGGACCCGTCTTCTGGATCCTTCCATTTGTAACAATTTGGTAAGGTTAGCTCCTCCTCCCACAGAGCGCCTTTTCCAGAGGAACCGTCCACGTGGTCAATTGAAGGATCAAGTATCTAGGGACGTGGCCGGACATCTGGGTTTCCCTTGTATGATGTGAACTTTCAAGAAGGTTTAGATGAGAAAACGCTTGAATTTGATAACATGTCCTTCTCACTTGTGAAAGAGATTGTTGACTGCGTTGCGCATGGAATTTATCACATCTACACGCTATGTTTTCTGATGAGGGGGATGCTGGAACATCTGGTCATGGGCGTGAGGGAGATGAGGACGCGGATGGTGGTGATGCTGAGAATGTGGAGGGACGTGACATCGAGAATGTAGATGGTGGTGATGTATAAGAATCGGCTTGCATGTCGTGTATGGCCTTTGGGCCTTGTATTTTGGTTTTTTTCATGTCCTGCGTGCCTTAGACTTTGACCTCTATGCCTTTTGAAACTTAAAACCATGTATGTTTGCTGCTTTTTGTGTGTTTATTTTAATTCCTTTCTGTGCCTTTATTATATGTGAATATACTGCGTTCCTGCTATACCTATTGCTGCATTATGTTGCAAACTTTGCCACTAGAGGCAAAGGTTTTAAGTTTACGCGCGCCTGTTTTTCAGGTGGTGTATAATGTTGTGGGTTTGCTGTTAGGAGGAAAGGCATTAAGCTTGCGCGCGCCTGTTTCTCAGGCGGCGTGTATTGTTGTGGACTTTGCCGTTAGGGGCAAAGGCTTTAAGCTTGCGCGCGCCTGTTTCTCAAGCGGCGTGTATTGCCGTGGACTTTTCTGTTAGGGGCAAAGGCTTTAAGCTTGCGCGCACCTGTTTCTCAGGCGGCGTGTATTGCCGTGGACTTTGCCGTTAGGGGCAAAGGCTTTAAGCTTGCGCGCGCCTGTTTTTCAGGCGGCGTGTATTGCCGTGGACTTTGCCGTTAGGAGCAAAGGCTTTAGGGATTATTAACGCGCCTGTTTCTCAGGCAGCGTGTATTGCCGTGGACTTTACCGTTAGGAGTAAAGGCTTTAGGGCTTATACGCGTTTGTTTTTCATGCGGCGTGTATTTCCGTGGACTTTGCCGTTTGGGGCAAAGGCTTTAGGGCTTATACGCGTGCCTGTTTCTCAGGCGGCGTGTATTGTTGTGGACTCTGTCGTTAGGGGCAAAGGCTTTAGGGCTTATGCGCGCGCCTGTTTTCCTGGCGACGTGTATTGCCGTAGACTTTGCCGTTTGGGTAAAGGCTTTAGGGCTTATGAGTGCGCCTGTTTCTCAGGCGTCGTGTATTGCTGTGGAGTTTTTCGTTAGGGGCGAAGGACTCGTTCGCTTGTTTCTCAGGCGGCTTGTAATGCTGTGGACTTTGCCGTTAGGGGTAAAGGCTTTAAGCTTGCGCGCGCCTGTTTCTCAGGTGGCGTGCAATGCTGTGGACTTTGCCGTTAGCGGCAAAGGCTTTAAGCTTGTGAGAATTTCCAAATATACAGGAATCATTATTATCATGGACACACAAATAACTTGTAAATGCAGTTTTTTCATTAAAAACAGGGAAACTCTCTTACAGGAGCACCACGTAGCTATGGCATCCTAACTAGATGTAACATTTTCGTAGTTGTGTTACGTTCCAAGTTCTTGGTATTTCCTTGCCATCCAATTGGTTAAGGGTATAAGCCCCTTTTACCAAATCTTCGCGGATCACATATGGACCCTCCCAATTAGGGTCTAGTTTGCATGTGTTTTCCGCGCGACTGGCCTGGTTACTCCTCAACATATATTCTCCCTTCTTGAAAGTGTGCTCCACCACTTTCTTGTTGTACGAACTTTCTAACTTGTGCTTGTACCTGGCTTCATTTATGGCCACAATGTCGTGGCGTATTTCTAAAACATCCAAGTTGAGCCTTAATTCTGCTTCGTTATCCTCATTCTCTGTGTTCAGGCTTCAAGCAGTTGGTACGCCGATCTCCGCCGGTATCATGGCTTCTGTTCCATACGTTATACTGAATGGAGTCTCCCCGTTGCTACTTTTTGGCATAGTCCGATGTGCCCATAAGACGTGTGGGAGTTCCTCCAACCATGATGTGCCCTCTTCATCTAGGCGTGCTTTTATACCTTCCACTATGCACCTGTTGGCTCGTTCTACCTGGACATTCCCCTGTGGATGTGCCACTGATGTGAATACTTGGGTAATTTGCAACTCTGCGCTCCATTCTTTGATTGTTCTATCTGCGAATTGTTTCTATTGTCACTGACCAAGTAGAGCGGGAGACCGAAACGACAAACGATGTGCTCCTAGGTGAATTTTTTGATATTAATCGCTGTGATAGTGGCTAAGGGCTTCGCTTCCACCTATTTGGTGAAATAGTCAATGGCTACTAATAGGAACTTTACCCGCCTCGAGGCATCGGGGAAAGGGCCCACCAGGTCAATACCCCACTTCTGAAATGTCTAGGCCGCCGATACTGGGATAAGATTGTTTTTTTGGTCTATGCGTCATTGGCGCGTGTCTTTGGCAACTTTGGCATTTTCTCAGCTCTGTCATGGCGTCTATGTGCATTCCCGGCCACTAGTAACCAACATTCATCATTTAGGCCACCACTGCACGCGGACCAGCGTGGACCTTACAAATACCAAAATGAATTTCTCTGATTAGGTAGTTGGCCTCTGTGCTATCCACGCAGCGCAGTAGTGGGACCAAGAATGACGGTCGGTACAAAACGCCATCCTATAGTTGATATTGGGCCGCATTAGCTTGGAATGTCACACCCCAACTGACGGCGGAATCATCGGGGCGGGACATGTAGACTGTTCATGAGCACAAGGTTGACTAAATTGTAATATATTATTTCAAATAATCCAAACACAACCAAATCCAAGAAATAACATAATTGAAATACATAGAATCCTTTATTCAAATTAACTAAGTCCCAAGGCCTATGTGTAGCATATCTTGATCAAATCACACATTAGTACCTGAAACATGAATAAAATAAGGTCAACTAAAAAGTTGGTGAGCATACACAGGTTTGTATATAAATAGCATATAGTTTGTACACAAACAAATCCTTACATAACATGATAAAATAAGGCATTTATGGAGAGCAGCTATTGTGTAACCAAGTACAATCAAACCTTTGTAACTAGCATGCAAAATTGTGTTGTAGGTAACAATCACCCCAATCTGGGTGGGTTTGTCAGACTCAATAGATCTATCACTGTTTACCGTCGGCTTGAATAGTTAATGGTTGCACATAAATCGCATACAAAAGTTAACACACCTAGCACTCAAGCATAAAGCTCAAATTTGCACACATGAAGGTAAAGGGGATTTGTACTTGTGTAGTTTGTGTAAATGTAAGCAATAGTGTTGTATAGTGTTCATGTTCCACCCGAAAAAGTGTAAAAGAGTAAAAGGGGCTATGTAATACTCACTTGTTTTGAAGGCGTAGCTAACACGAGATACTAGATAGTAACGAGGTCCTCGTAATGCACAACGTTAACGTAGAGTGTAATATGTATTGAATCAATAGTGTGTACAATAGTCTATGTCTAAGTCTAGGGTTGGATTGGGTATGTGTATAAGGAATTAGAGTTGTGAGTGTTAGTGATTTGTACTTGAATGGTGTTGTATAAAAATTAGGGTTTGAGTTTGAAATAACTAAGTAAATAAATTACATAATTATTATTTATTTACTTGGTTATAAAAATAATGTAGGTATTAGGGGTAATTAAGTGTAACCTATATAAATAATTTTTGTTTAAATGTAAATTAAATAAATAATTGTTACCTTATTTATTTATTTATAAAATATGTAACTTATTCATTTAGTTATAAAAATGTATTAATTGTTTTATATTAAATATAAACTTTTCTTACTTTATTTTCATAAAGATATGTAATTAAGTTGTGTAAATAATATTTAAATGTAGGGTTTAACAATAAATATAAATTAAATTTTGTATATTTTAAATAAACAATTTGTATTTATTTATTTTATAAAATCAATTATTTTTATTTAAAAATTAGTTTGAAATACTTATTGTTTTTAAATTATGGAATTAATTATTCTGTCAAAAATTTTCTCACACACACGACCGTGCCTGGGACAGGGCACGATCGTGCTAGAACCACGGGCACGACTGTGCTAGTCAGGGACGCGACCGTGTTGACTAAACATAATGCATAATTAGGCTGTTCACTAGGCACGATCGTGTCTTGGGCCAGGCACGACCGTGTCTAAGGTTTTGAAGCACGACCAAGTCTAGCCAAGGGCATGACCGGGTCTGAGTGTGTGAGGCACGACCGCGCTTGTATTTGGCGCGACCGTGTCTCATGAAGCACGACCGCGCTAGAATGCTAGCGCGACCGTGTCTGTTCCAAAACAGAATAAATTTGACTAATTCTTATATTGTTAATGTTGGAATTCATATGGCTTTCATCTGTAGGGTTATTACGAGTCTATTGGAATATATTAATTGTATTTAAAATGTGTTCAAAGTAGGGTTCGATTAAACCATTTTAGAACGAACCCTAGATTCGTGTTCATGTTAATTTCGCTATTGTAAGCCCAAATTAGTTTGGGGCTTTTGATCTATAGACTAAATCGAAAGTGTGGAAGGTTTTAATTACCCGGAAAGATGATGAATCGATGGCGTACGGATAGAACGAGTTCCGACAATGACGGGTTTGATCGACGACGTCTTCTGCTGCAATTCCGGCTAAGTAAGCGTGTCCAGCAGCTTTAGAGAGGATCGATGGTATGTTGGCTTGGGAGAATTGCAAATCAAAATGGTGAATTCGATGGTTTCGTGAGAGAATTAGGTGTTTATGAGATACTTCGACGAAATTAAGTTCTTTAGTTGTAATGGTGATGATTAAAGGGTTTAATTGAGTTTGTTAATGATGAAAACGTGTGGAACGGTTATGAAATCGAACGTCCATGTGATTAAAGGCTGCATTTACGTTTCAACTGCTGAGAGGCGCGACCGTGCCAAGGCACCGGGCGCGACCTTTCCAAAGCAAGGCGCGCGACCGTGCCATAGCACTTGGCGTGACCGTGCCAGAACGAGGGGCGACCGTGCCTATTAGGGTTTCTTGTTAATTTATAAAAATCAGTCCTTGCAAGTTTCAGTATTGATAGATTTGTATAAACACGGACTTATGTATAGTTTAATAGGGTATACTCGTGTAAATTTGTGGGTTTGCATTGAAACATGGTATTTAATTGTTGGTACAAATAGAACAAGTCGGTGTACTAGAATTTGGTTTGAATTGTATCACATTGAATTGAAACATAGATAGTGAAAATCAGAAATGTTACAGTATCCCCATGTTGAGGGAATTTTGTCCCGAAATTTAGCTAGTGGAAGCGACGGCATTGGTGAAGAGATGGGGGTACTTGAACTTCATTTGGTCCTTTCATTCCTAAGTGAATTCAGGACCACGTTTAGATTCCTAACAAACTTTGACAGTAGGAATATGGCTTTGCTTGAGCTGCTTGACTTCACGATCCATGATTTCTACCGGTCTCTCAACGAAGTGCATCGTTTCGTCAATGTGCACGTCGTCAAGAGGTATGTGGAGATTTTCATCAGCAAGACATTTCTTCAGATTAGACACGTGAAAAGTAGGATGCACACTGCCAAGTGATGGAGGTAACTCGAGTTTGTAAGCCACTTTCCCAATTCTTTCAAGGATCTTGAATGGACCCACATAGCGAGGTGCTAATTTGCCTTTCTTTCTAAAACGGATCACACCCTTCCACGGAGACACCTTTAGAAGAACATGGTCACCGACTTGGAATTCCAAGGGTTTTCATCGTTTATCGGCATAACTCTTTTGCCGACTTCTCGCTACTCGGATGTTGTCACGGATTTGAATAATCTTGTCGGATGTTTCTTGAATTAGCTCGGGACCGGTGATTTATGCTTCACCAATCTCGTTCCAACAGATAGGAGAACGACACTTGCGACCATAGAGAGCTTCAAATGGAGCCATGTTGATACCCGTGTGGTAGCTATTATTATAAGAGAACTCGATTAGGGATAGATGTGAATCCCAATTGCCACCAAAATCAATTACACAAGCTCTAAGCATATCTTCAAGAGTTTGGATTGTTTGCTCGGTCTGACCATCAGTTTGGGGATGGTAGGCTGTGCTCAAATCCAATCGTGTACCAAGAGCAGTTTGGAGAGATTGCCAAAAGTGAGAGGTGAACCGATCATCTCTTTCGGAGATTATGTTTAAGGGAACACCGTGACGGCTCATAATTTCATCAATGTAAATTCGGGCTAGTTTCTCAACCCGATAGTCTTCACGGATAGGCAAGAAATGAGCAGATTTGGTGAGACGGTCAATGATCACCCAAATGCTATCATAACCACTTGAGGTGCGAGGAAGTTTGGTAATGAAATCCATAGCTAAGTTCTCCCATTTCCACACGGGAATTTCCGGTTGTTCAAGTAATCCGGAATGACGTTGGTGTTCAGCTTTGACTTTGGAGCACGTTAGACATTTGGCAACATAGAGAGCAATGTCCTTTTTCATACCGGGCCACCAATATTGTTGGCGAAGAACTTGGTACATTTTATCCGCACCAGGATGAATAGAATAACGAGTCTTGTGAGCCTCGTTCATAAGAAATGTACGGAGATCATCGCGATTGGGAACCCAAATACGGTTCAAGTAATAAAGTAAGCCATTGGGTTTTGATTCAAGTTGAAGTTCAACACCACACGACATTTCCTCGTACATATTACCCTCGGTGACTGAGACGTGTTGAGCTTCTAAGATGCGATTTTGGATGTCGGTTTGAATTCGGACACATTGAAGCATGACATGGTCCTTTCGACTCAAAGCGTCGGCTACAACATTCGCTTTGCCGGGATGGTAACGAATCTCGCAGTCATAGTCGTTAAGGAGTTCAACCCAACGTCGTTGCCTCATATTGAGTTCCTTTTGGTTGAAGATGTGTTGGAGACTTTTGTGGTCGGTGAACACCACACACTTCGTGCCATAGAGGTAATGTCTCCAAATCTTCAATGCGAATATGACCGCACCCAACTCGAGATCATGCGTCGTATAATTCTTCTCGTGAATCTTGAGTTATCTTGATGCGTAAGCGATTACTTTGCCTCGTTGCATGAGAACACAACTGAGACCTTGGTTGGAAGCATCGCAGTAGACAACTAGATCATCATTCCCATCAGGGAGAGTCAAAATAGGAGCATTGCACAACTTTTGCTTGAGAGTTTGGAAAGCTTCTTCCTGCTTTGGTCCCCATTCATAAGTTTTACCCTTGTGGGTTAAAGCAGTGAGAGGAACAGCAATCTTAGAGAAATTTGAAATGAAAAGACGATAATATCCCGCAAGACCAAGAAATGAACGAACTTCGGTGGGGGTCTTTGGGGCATTCCAATTTTTAACCGCTTCGATCTTAGCAGGGTCAACATGAATTCCCTTGTCGTTAACGATATGACCAAGAAATTGAACTTCCTTTAGCCAAAATTCACATTTGGAGAATTTGGCATATAGTTGTTCCTTCCGCAAGAGGTCCAAAACCAATCTAAGGTGTTGTTCATGGTCGGCTTTAGTCTTGGAGTAGATTAAGATATCGTCAATGAAGACGATCACAAATTTATCAAGGTACGGTTTGCACACACGATTCATGAGGTCCATGAAGACCGCGGGTGCATTGGTTAGTCCAAAAGGCATGACCATGAACTCGTAGTGACCATACCTTGTTCGGAAAGCAGTCTTTGGAATATCTTCCACTTGTACACAGAGTTGGTGATAACCAGATCGAAGATCAATCTTCGAGAAGCAAGTAGAACCTTGAAGTTGGTCAAAGAGGTCATCAATTCTAGGCAAGGGGTAACGGTTCTTGATGGTAAGCTTGTTGAGTTCGCGGTAGTCAATACACATGTGGAATGATCCATCCTTCTTTTTGACGAATAAGACTGGTGCACCCCACGGTGAATGACTTGGACGAATGAAGCCCATGTCGGAGAGCTCTTGGAGTTGACTTGCGAGTTCTTGCATTTCAAAAGGTGTAAGACGGTAAGGAGCTCTAGCCACAAGGTTAGCTCCGGGCACAAGATCAATGTGAAATTCTACTTGTCGAACGGGTGGAAGACCGAATAGATCTTCAGGAAATACTTCGGGAAAATCCTGAATGATGGGAATGTCTTGTATACTCTTCTCTTTGACATCCTTTTGAACAATATGAGCTAAGAAGGCCACGTACTTCTTTCGTAGGTACTTTTGGGCGGTAGTGCATGACATTAACTAAAGTCCTTTGCAAGGCTTTTCACCAAAGACTCTTAACGTTTCTCCCGATGGTAGAGGTATTCAGATGCACTTCTCGAAACAGATGACTTCAGCATGATACTTTGATAACCAATCCATGCCTATGATGATATCAAAACTTCCTAGTGGCATTGGTACAAGATTGATTGGGAATGTATGTTTATTAAGTTCTAGAGAGCAGTCATATATAACAGACTCAATTGTAAGCGAATCACCATTTGCTATTTCGATAGTGAATGTTTTCTCTAATTGGGATCGTGTCTTTGAAAGTAAAGGTTCAAAGTTAAGTGACACAAAACTTTTATCGGCACCGGTATCAAATAAAATGGAGGCATATTGACTATTGACAAGGAACGTACCATTGACCACATCATTGTTGGCTTGAGCTTCATTGGCGTTTATGTTGAAAGCACGCCCATGAGCTCTGCCTTGTCTAGCATTGATTAACCTTGGGCATTGATCACGAAAATGGTTTGGGTTACCACATTCATAACAAGCACGCCCATTTGCAATAGCGGGAACACCTTGGTTAGCCACTTGGGGGTTGGTTCGGTTTGGTGGGTTGACTTGGCCTGCAAGTGCTTTGGCTCTACAGACATTGACCGTATGGCCATATTTCCCACAATGAGTGCAAAGGCGACATGGAATGGTTTGGGATGATGATAGTTGCATGTGGCACAGAGTGGGTAGATCCTAACATATGGCTTTTTGGCTGGTGCTTGAACCATAGGAGCAACTTGGTTAACAAGCATAGCAGGAGTGACCATAGCATAGTTTCTAGCCTTTCTTTTCTTATTATGTCGGGAGGGTTCAGTTGTGGCTTCTTTGTTGTGGGTGGGAGGAGTTGTGGTGTCGGAGACTTTCATTGTGCTCTTTTTAGTAAGAGTCCCCGCCTTCACATGGTTATCGGTTAAGGTAGCGGATAAACGAATAGCATCTTCAAGTGTTGTGGGATTTCTCCCTAGGACAGTGTCTTGAATTTGCCTAGGTAATCCACCAATATATTTTTCAATGCAACGGGATAAAGGTGTGACCATATGGGGCACAAGGAGACTCAACTCGTGGAACCGAGTTGTATATGCCAAGCTTTCACCACTATCTTGGGCAAGATCCCAAAACTCGGCTTCCAATTTCTTTACCTCATTTCGAGGATAAAATCTTCGGTCATTAGCCTTTTAACCTCATCCCAAGGTAAGGCCATTGCTACTTCCACACCTCTATTCCTCTTTTCCCCATTCCACCACGTGAGTGCCCGCTTTTGTAAGACACTTGTGGCATGTCGAACACGAAGATTGTCGGGGGCAGTCACTATTGAGAAAGGTATTCCCAATACTTTCAAACCATTGAAGAAGTCTCGTAGCTCCTTCGGTACCATAGAACTTAAGAGGATTGCATGAGTTGAAATGCTTGAAGGTGCATTGAGATGGGTTGGAACCACCATTTCCACCATTACCACCATTTGCCCCATGGTTACCATTGGTGGCACCATTAGCTTGAGTGAGTTGAGTTACGAGTTGTGCAAGGATAGTAGCGATGTCGGTGTTGGTGTTGGCTACTGGAGCACGACGGGGAGGCATTCTACAGATTTTCACAAGACAAGAAAAGATGTAAGAACTTATGAATGTTATTTGGGTTAAAAAGGATGAGCTAGCAAATAAAATAGTAATTCATAGTTGGAATTGTACTCAAATTGTGATATAATCACTTGAATACTTTGACACATTAAGGTTAATTAAACTCATATAATTTTTAAGGAGACATGCTTTAGCCTATAAGTAAACACTCATCCCGGGAATTCCCAGGAAAGCATACGGGTCCCTCGGTTGACTGGGATTTATGCGAAATGCTTTCCTAGACAGAAAACCCAGAATACATGTGTCACCCTTCCAGATTGCACATGTCCTCAAATAATTAACAAAGTTTAAAAACCTTAACGAGGGTATAAAAAGATTTTTATAGTTTTAGATCCATGAAGTTTCCACATGCTAAGAAGATGATGATAGAGAAGTAGGCAAGAATATTATGAGTTTTTAGGGTATAAGTAGGGATATTGTTTATTAAATTTATTATTTAAGTATAGTCTAATAATTCATGACTTTTTTTTTTATAAGTAAGCTATCAAAAATGAAATAATAACTAATCATAGTAAGCATGTAACACATAGCATGTAACACATAACATGTAGCACATAATCACATAAACATGAAGCATGGCATAAATGGGTGTCCTAAAGTTATAGTCTAGGTCAAGGGTTTCTAATAACCTAGTTCCCTATAACCAAGGCTCTGATACCAATCTGTCACACCCCAACCGAAGGCGGAATCATCGGGGCGGGACATGTAGACTGTTCATGAGCACAAGGTTGACTAAATTGTAATATATTAAACATCAATTTCATTTCAAATAATCCAAACACAACCAAATCCAAGAAAGAACATAATTGAAATACATAGAATCCTTTATTCAAATTAACTAAGTCCCAAGGCCTATGTGTAGCATATCTTGATCAAATCACACATTAGTACCTGAAACATGAATAAAATAAGGTCAACTAAAAAGTTGGTGAGCATACACAGGTTTGTATATAAATAGCATATAGTTTGTACACAAACAAATCCTTACATAACATGATAAAATAAGGCATTTATGAAGACCAACTATTGTGTATCCAAGTACAATCAAACCTTTGTAACTAGTATGCAAAATTGTGTCGGTAACAATCACCCTAATCTTGGTGGGTTTGTCAGACTCAATAGATCTATCATTGTTTACCGTCGGCTTGAATAGTTAATGATTGCACATAAATCGCATACAAAAGTCAACACACCTAGCACTCAGGCATAAAGCTCAAATTGGCACACATGAATGTAAAGAGGATTTGTACTTGTGTAGTTTGTGTAAATGTAAGCAATAGTGTTGTATAGTGTTCATGTTCCACCCCAAAAAGTGTAAAAGAGTAAAAGGGGCTATGTAATACTCACTTGGTTTGAAGGCGTAGCTAACACGAGATACTAGATAGTAGCGAGGTCCTCGTAATGCACAACGTTAACCTAGAGTGTAATATGTTTGAATCAATAGTGTGTACAATAGTCTATGTCTAAGTCTAGGGTTGGATTGGGTGTGTGTATAAGGAATTAGAGTTGTGAGTGTTAGTGGTTTGTACTTGAATGGTGTTGTATAAAAATTAGGGTTTGAGTTTGAAATAACTAAGTAAATAAATTACATAATTATTATTTATTTACTTGGTTATAAAAATAATGTAGGTATTAGGGGTAATTAAGTATAACCTAAATAAATAATTTTTGTTTAAATGTAAATTAAATAAATAATTGTTACCTTATTTATTTATTTATAAAATATGTAACTTATTCATTTAGTTATAAAAATGTATTGATTGTTTTATATTAAATATAAACTTTTCTTACTTTATTTTTATAAAGATATGTAATTAAGTTGTGAAATAATATTTAAATGTAGGGTTTAACAATAAATATAAATTAAATTTTGTAGGTTTTAAATAAACAATTTCTATTTATTTATTTTATAAAATCAATTATTTTTATTTAAAAATTAGTTTGAAGTACTTATTGTTTTTAAATTATGGAATTATTTATTCTGTCAAAACTTTTATCACACACACGACCGTGCCTGGGACAGGGCACGACCGTGCTAGAACCACGGGCGCGACCGTGCTAGTTAGGGACGCGACCGTGTTGACTAAACATAATGCATAATTAGGATGTTCACTAGGCACGATCGTGTCTTGGGCCAGGCACGACCGTGTCTAGGGTTTTGAAGCATGACCAAGTCTAGCCAAGGGCATGACCGGGTCTGAGTGTGTGAGGCACGACCGCGCTGGTATTTGGCGCGACCGTGTCTCATGAAGCACGACCGCGCTAGAATGCTAGCGCGACCGTGTCTGTTCCAAAACAGAATCAATTTGACTAATTCTTATATTGTTAATGTTGGAATTCATAGGGCTTTCATCTGTAGGGTTATTACGAGTCTATTGGAATATATTAATTGTATTTAAAACGTGTTCAAAGTAGGGTTCGATTAAACCATTTTAGAACGAACCCTAGATTCGGGTTCATGTTAATTTCGCTATTGTTAGCCCAAGTTAGTTTGTGGCTTTTGATCTATAGACTAAATCGAAAGTGTGGAAGGTTTCAATTACCCGGAAAGATGATGAATCGATAGCGTACGGATCGAACGAGTTCCGGCAATGACGGGTTTGATCGACGACGTCTTCTACTGCAATTCCAGCTAAGTAAGCGTGTCCAGCAGCTTTAGAGAGGATCGATAGTATGTTGGCTTGGGAGAATTGCAAATCAAAATGGTGAATTCGATGGTTTTGTGAGAGAATTAGGTGTTTATGAGATAATTCGATGAAATTAAGTTCATTTGTTGTAATGGTGATGATTAAAGGGTTTAATTGAGTTTGTTAATGATGAAAACGTGTGGAACGGTTATGAAATCGAGCGTCCCTGTGATTAAAGGTTGCATTTATGTTTCAACTGCTGAGAGGCGCGACCGTGCCCATATGAGGCGCGACCGTGCCAAGGCACCGGGCGCGACCGTTCCAAAGCAAGGCGCGCGACCGTGCCATAGCACTTGGCGCGACCGTGCCAGAACGAGGCGCGACCGTGCCTATTAGGGTTTCTTGTTAATTTATAAAAATCAGTCCTTGCAAGTTTCAGTATTGACAGATTTGTATAAATATGGACTTATGTATAGTTTAATAGGGTATACTCGTGTAAAATTTGTGGGTTTGCATTGAAACATGGTATTTAATTGTTGGTACAAATAGAACAAGTCGGTGTACTAGAATTTGGTTTGAATTGTATCACATTGAATTGAAACATAGATAGTGAAAATCAGAAATGTTACATGGAACTTTTGGGCTTTCGTTCTCTCGGGAGGCAAGATTCCATTACCCAGATATTCGCGGATCGGGGTCATCCACAATTCCGCCATTTCAGTTGATGGACATCCTATTGTTTCCAAGTGAATTGCCTTCATTATGTCGCTAAAGTTTAAAGCCAACTTGCTCAGAGCATCTGCTTTTTTGTTCTGACTCTGTGGTATATGAATTATTTCACAAGAGAGAAAGTTCTTGAGCAAATTTCTGTAGAGAGTCAAGTACTTGATCATGATTGGTCCTTTGCCTTCATAAATCTCATTGATCTGATTTGCTACTAACAGAGAATCTACATGTACGCGGACATGCCTGGCGTCCTTCTCCATTGCCCAACGAAGCCCCGCGAAGAGCCCCTCATACTCAGTCTCATTGTTGGATGTTGGGAATAGCAGTTTTAAGGCATGCGTGTATTCCGCTCCTTCCGGGCTAATTAGAAGCAGACCCCCGCCTAATCCTTCTATGCATGCTACCCCATCTGTGAATAACTCCCAAAAGTCTGTATTTTGCGGGTTGCGCTTCTGACACCTCTTGCGCCTCTTCTCCTTTCATTGTTCCTATGGGTACTTCTGTTATGAAATATGCGATGACTTGACCTTTGATTGCTGACCGTGGCTTGTAGGTCAAATCAAACACTCCCAACCCAATCGCCCAACAGGTCATCTGCCCTGACAGCTCGGGTGGGCATAGGATTTGCTGTAACGGGAAATTCGTCAAGACATCCACATCATGCCCTTGAAAGTATCTGCGCAAGCTTCGGGTTGCATGTACAAAGGCAAGGTCCAGCTTTTCAGTCTTGGAATAATTAGTTTCAGATGTTATCAAGACCCTACTAATGTAGTAGATGGGTGTTTGTATGCATGCTCGTTCAACCATGAGGACTGCGCTAACTGTTAGGTGAGATGCATATAAATACACTTTCAAGCACTCTCCCTTGGCTGGGACAACCAGTGTAGGTAGGGTAGTTAGATAATTCTTCAGCTCTTGGAATACCTTTTCCGCGTCCGTGGACCATTTAAAATCAGATTTTGTCAGACAGTTCTTGAGTGTGGCAATAAAAGGTAGGGATTTCTCTGAGTGCCTTGCCAAAAATCTGTTCATGGCCACCAAACGACCATTTAAAGTTTGTACTTCATTAAGTGATCTTGGGGATGTCATGCATGTGATCGCGGCCACCTTTAATGGATTAACTCGTATGCCCTCGCGAGTAACAATGACCCCTAAGAATTTACCTTCCTCCATTCCAAAGGAACACTTGACTAGATTCAGCTTAATACCAGCTTCCTTCAAGCGGATTAGAGTTTCTGATATATCCGTAGCATGATCTTTTCATTCTTGCTCTTGATCACCAAATAGTCCACATATACCTCCAAATTTTTCCCAATCTGATCCTTAAACACACTATCCATCAGGCGCTGGTATGTAGCGCCCTCATTCTTCAATCCAAATGGCATCTTCGTATAGCAAAAATATGTCGATGTATGTGTGGAAAGCAGTTTTGTCTTCGTCCTCTGGTGCCATTTGTACTTGATGATACCCCTTGTAGGCGTCTAGAAAGCACCTATAGGGGAAAGATGCCAGGGAATCCACTTTGGATTCAATTTCTGGGAGAGGGTAAGAATCCTTCAAGCATACTTTGTTCAGATCCTTGAAGTCGACGCACGTTCTCCATGATCCGTCAGATTTTTTCACCATCACCGGGTTGGCAATCCATGTTTGGTACCGTACTTCTCTCAAGATGCCCACTACCACCAGCTTTCTTACTTCCTTTACCACTGCCTCGCGTCGCTCTGGCGCCATGCTTCTCCGTTTCTGTACTACTGGTTTCACCAATCGATACGTTCTCAGGGCATGCTCCGCGGTGTCTCGGCGTGGGTTAGCGCGCAACAATTCTTTCAGGTGTCATCTTACATGCGCGGATATGGTGTGGTGACGGTTGGAAAGCAAATACATCCAGGTTAGCTCGCAATAATTCTTTCAGGTGTCGTCTTACATGCGCAGATATGGTGTGGCTGATAGAAATAGTTTGCTCTAGGAACACGGGATTGATTGGCTATTTTTCTGGTTCCTTGAGGGGTACCTGAGGTGGTATCGGCGTGGGTTTTTATATTACCGCGCATTTTTGGTCCGCCCATACCCTCGCTACTCCCTTTGGCGTGGGAAACATGACTAGTCCGAGAGATGTTGACACTGCTGCTGCAAGGACTCCCAAGGATATCCATCCTAGGATAATGTTGTGCTGGGACGACCAAGAATTGGAGTAGGACCGTTCGCACCCTATCTCTGTCTCCAATTGTAACTGGGAAGGTGATTTGACCTAGCGGTTTGATTGCTTCTCTAGAGAATCCCATTATAGGCGTGTGGATCTTTTCCAACCTCTCCTGATCTTCTCTTTCCATCTGCCTAAAACATTGCTCATATAGGATGTCCGAGGAACTCCCCGTGTCTATGAAAACATGGCGCATTCTATATGAGCCCACCAAGGCTGTGATTGTCAGAGGACCAACATGGTAATCTCCCACCTGGGGCGGAAAAGTTAGAGGTACCTCCATCCAAGATTCTGATGGCTCCGCCACTCGTTTTTTCCATCCTTGCGAAGAAGGCAGTCCGGCTCTAATCATGTATAAATCTCAGACCCGAGAAGAGGGGTCCGCTTCCTTTCTTTTCGCACCTGACGGCCCCGCGTGTTTGTTATCTTTAAGAAGATGTGCTAGCTTCCCTGCTTTTATTTGAAGATCAATCTGCTTCTTCAATTGGTAACATGCATCTGTGTCATGCCCAGCGACTTTTTGGTATGCACAATATGTTTTGCAATCTCACACGAGATTTTCCCTGATTGGGCGCGTTTCTTCTAGCTTTCGGTTCTCAGTTTCCTAGATTGCGCTGGGAGTTTTACTTAGAGTTGGGTAGGACATGGCCGGATATGTCTTGTGGGATATGCTGGAGGTTTCACGCTTGAGCGGATAAGATATGCGCTTAAGTTATGAATCGCGCGGCCTATCAGATCTGAGGTAAGAGTTTGGGGCTGAAAACTTTGGTCCGTATCCCGAGCTGAGTATGTGCCTACTTGATCTGTCTGAATCCATTCTGGTGTACGCTTCGGGCATTCGTCTTGTATCCCTTGGTTTTTCTCGAGCTCTGTTTTGTGCTACGGATTTCTCACCTTATATGTACACCTTGGCAACTGTCATTAACGATTCCATGGTTTGAGGTATGTAGGCTGGACCATGGAGACGCCGTATCAGGTGGTCATCGCAGACCCTATTGATGAACACTGCTATCATGAGGTCTTCAGTGGCTCCTCCTATTTGTAGGCTTTCCAAGTTATACCTGACTAGAAACTGCTCCACTGTTTCACTATCACGCCGCCGTATGTGAAGGATTTAAGTCTTGTTATTCGTGTGGCGCTTTTGCTGGCTGAGTTACTGCATGAAGCGTTTGACTAATTCTTCAAAATTTTATATTCCTCCTGTTGGTAAGCTGCCAAACCATAGGCGTGCTGCCACTACTAGGGTTTGAACAAACATGTGACACTAAACCGGGACCGACCACTGTTCCACGCCTCCAGCACTGACGAAAACATTTTTGTGGTCGTCCGGATCCCCGGTTCCATCATACTTGCCCACCACGGATGGCATCCGCAACTTAGAGGGGAAATCCGCCTGCATAATCCGCGCTGTGAACTTGGACTGCATGACTAATGCCACAAGGCGATAGGGTTTAGAAAAATCATCCACTGAGGTTAGGATGGCGTCTAGGTTATGGGGTTGCGCGGCCGGCCCTTCAAGAATTGTTGGGGTGGAACTTCCTGGAAGTGGATTATTGAGAGATATTTGTGTTATAGGGTAAAACATAGGATTACGTGCTCCTGGCATTCCTTCGCTGCTGAACAGGCGTGCACGTATGCTTGCAAGCTAGGACTAGCACATCCATTATTCGTATTGTTTCATGTATCTTTGTTGTTCCAACCACCACGCGTGGGGTGGGGGAAGCACGGGATTGTTGGTGAAAATTGGTGAAGCCAAAGGATAGGATGTGAAGTGGTTGAGCTGGGTATTTTATGACTCGGGTTGCCCGTGAAATTTTGTTGAGCTGGGGGAAACGGTATATGCGGAACATGGGGCGTAAATGGTGAAAGTCCGAACATCTCTTGTGGGGCCGTCAAAGGTGTTTATAGAGGTGTATTTCCTGCCACAGTTGTGGTGGGGTTTACCGGGGTTAAGATTTCTTCCTTCTCTGGTACTTTAAAAGTAGGAAGTAAGTTTAGCTGCCCCGCAAATGAGGATGGTAGTACTTGTGGGACGGGTCTTGAGCCAGACGGTGTTGTTACGAGAATAGGTCTTGTGGTGGGTGTGGAAGTTGGAGAAGCCATGGGATAAACAAAGGAGTGAACAGGAGATGAATGTTGTTTTCATAATACGGATAGCGCCAATGTAAACCCATGCACCGGAGAGTAAGGATCTGGACCAGTGAATAGATCACGAAGACTCCAGTGAGTGGCCAATGGTGGTAACTTCTCTTACTTCCGGGAGTATCCTGCACAAGGAACAACGCGTTAGGGCGTTACAGGGAGTGGATAATCCCTGTATCGGCCCTCTGGCGTGAGAATAAGTACCTCCGGGATATAAGGGTATATGTGAAAGTATTAAGAGAGTAGATAGACTATACCTGAGAGGTGATATGCCTATTTATAGTGAAGGGAGATACCATGATGTCTTTTTCACGGGGGTGACCTGGCGCGAGTGTCATTGGTGAAGGTGTCCCTATCAAGAATATCCTTTTGGTCCCCTAACTGATAACCGTTAGTGGGAGTTTTGTCCAATGTGGAAGGACCACCTGGGTGCACGTTGATGTTTAAGTACGGTTTTGGAATTATGGACCATTAAATCTTTATAAAAATGACATTTTTGAGGACTTTTTATATAAAAATTTAATCTATAAAAGTTTGTATAATTTTTGGACAGAAGTTTACGTCATGTTAAAAACTTATGTTTGGACTTTTACATTGGATGCTAAGATCACACTAAAACCCGAAGTTTAGACGAATCGGATTTTGGACCCGTAAACCGGACTTTACACGCGTAAGGCACATTTTGAAGAACAAAATCGTTACTTGAGATTTGATCTAATAAACTTTTACAACTACTGATGCACTTTATTAAAAACTTAAACTTTAAGTTTTGAGGTCACGTATTTATATAAAAGCGGTTTTATAATTTTAAGCGGTTCGTATGCGTATGCATGGGTTTTCGGTATGCAATAGATTGAATAGACACTTTTGTTTTGTTGACTTGGTCACATATTTTTGGAGTCCAAAATGCCTTGTTTGTCTACTTGATCAGTGAGACTCGGTTTGGACACATGTCTTTGCGGCTTCTATGGATTTAACCGTACTTTGGTACAATTTGGTTGTTAACCGCACTTTGTGATTTTTGTTAACTAAGTTACACTATTCATCGGCACTGTTCTGGTGAGTTTCGCGGCCTCACTTTACATTTTTACTGTTTTACGGGGGAAAAGTTGTTTCACACACTACACGTTGTTACATAGGATTTGGATTACCTGGGTTTTCTTATAAATGTATTTAAGTCCCCATTGATGTAATCAATTAACAGGTATAGCCTTTGGGAATTATGAATAGTACTATTTGGGTTGTCACCCCCACTCAAGGTTGGTCGCGCCAACCGGACTTGTAGGGTGAATTGGGCGCATAATTAGCCAACGTAGGTGTTCGCATTTGACATCTGGATTCTGCATGGGCAAACAACTAGTCTGATGGTTTTGATTGTGCCTCAGGGTAATAAAATCTTAACACATGTACATGATCATTTGCGGATGATTACATTTAAATTTTGGAATTACTTACTTTTTATAGAATCGCAAAACCTGCGAACTCACCAACTATTTATATAGTTGACCCGTTTTCGAAACATGTTTTTCTGGTAAACAATTATGAGGAACAATGTCCTAAATTATACATGTTTTTCATGCATAATAATCCCCATATTATGGTACTAATTAAATAATAGCCTTGCAAATGATACTTAATACGTTAATATTTCACAATTGCAGGTTATTCGGTGTCCTAAGATAAATAGAGCAAAAACTAGCTTAAAACATGAAGAAATCAAGCTTTTGGAAGACCAAACCCTAGCATTGACCCCTAAGAAGTCAAACCAGGTCAACACAAGTCAACCAACAGCTAAAAGACGGGCCTGGGGAGCAGACAGGGGCTTGCACGGCCGTGCATCCCTTTGCACGATCGTTCATTGCCTCTCTGGCCTCCCTAGACTCTGGTACACTGTCCTTTGTACCTTGTTTGATTCTAAAGGTGTTTGCATGCCCGTGTAATCCAATACACGGCCGTGCATTTCTCATTTTGAGGCCTATAAATAGATGGCTTGGGTTCTTCATTCCACACACCCATCCATACCTCAAGAACACACCAGAAAGAGCTTATTTCGTAGTTAGAGTAAAAAGTAGAGAGTAGATGGGCTGTTCCTCCTTGTTCTGCAATAGGGGAGCCTACGAAACTCAGCTGTATGCTAGTTAGTATGGCCTTTCATGGCTAAACTTCTTGTATTGTTATGGTGAAGATGATGTTTGGTACATGTTAATGTTTGACGTATTAATCTAGTGGTATGTTTATGTCTTTAATCATTCGTCCTTAAAACCACCATCTGGTGGGCTTTTATTATTGTCTAAATCTGTCTTTATATTTGTGAGTGTTCTTGATTTTAAAGCGTAAGATCGTAAAATCTTTTTAATCAAACTTCTTTTGAAACTTGTACGTCTTTATACAAGCAGATATTTATAAGCCAAGTCTTGGTCAAAATTATTAAGGTTGTACGTCTTTATACGAAGTTCTTATGTGACCAAAAATTAGTGAACTCATGTTGGGAACGGTACGTCTTTATACATGGTCCCATTGTTACACCGCCTCCCGGTGAGCAAAATATAATCACCTATTTAACCTTAATACAAATCATTTACGTTCGATGTGTTAAACCAACCCGGAGATGACCATTCAAAGGGTTGAGGGTAACTGTTGTCCTTAACGGGAGGCACTACTACTTTTTAAAGATTTTAATTCGTGAATCAAATGTCAGGAGTACGAGGCTCTAGCGGTGACCCGGGTCACAAGTTTGTAGTAGTCATATTACTAGATTAGTCAACTTAACATTATCACGTACCAAGCGGATTCCAAGCCCAAAGCAATACTGTTCGTGACCTGATCATTTCTGAGATATTTACTTTCTTGTTATTTACTATTCTGCTATTTACATTCCTATTACACACATCACGCACGTTTTTACTTTTCTGTTATTTACTTTACCGTTATTTACTTTTCAGTCATTTACTATTCTGCTTCACAAGCACACAAAACCCACTCACTAATTGATCTGGCTAAACGATAACGAAAGTTGAGTACTAGAACTCGATCATGTCCATTGGTTCGATACGTGGTTCTTGCCTAAATTATATTACGCTGCGATATGTACACTTGCCTATTGTGTTTGTTTTTAAGTTAAAGTAATTATCATTTTATAAATTTAAAACCTGATCTCGTAAAACCATCATAAAAATATATTATACTTTTATATATTAAAAACGACACATCAAGTTTTTGGCTCCGTTGCCGGTAGTGTATGATCCATAGCTCCACCACTGGTAAATATCAGCCTTTAGCAGAACCTGAAAGATTCTTTCACCGCCGAATACGAGAAAATCGCACGAGAAGAATGGCCGTAGATAACCGCACTATTTCCAATTTCGCAAGACCGTCACTAGAGGCTTTGGGGTCTAGTATCACAAGGCCAACGGTTGATGCTAACAACTTTGAGATCAAATCTCATGTTATCCACATGATCCATTCATTATGCACTTTCCCTGGATTACCCGATGAAGGTCCATATGGCCACATTGCAAATTTCCTCGAAATATGTGACACTTTCAAACTGAACGGAGTCTCGAATGACGCAATTCGTCTCCGAATGTTTCCCTTTTCTTTAAGGGAACGAGCTAAGGCATGGCTAAACTTTCTTCCTACCGGGTCAATCACTACATGGGATGATCTAACTCAGAAATTCCTGTCAAAATACTTCCCGCCAGCAAAAACTGCAAAACTGAGAAATAATATCACCACTTTCACCCAAGAAGATGGTGAATCACTATATGAGGCATGGGAACGTTTTAAGGATATGTTGAGAAAATGTCCTCATCATGGGTTAGAGTTTTAGTTACATGTATTATCATTCTATAATGGGTTGCACAATCAAGCTCGTCAAACACTCGACGCTACTGCAGGTGGTATTTTTGGGAACAATAGACCACAAGAGGCTTACAACCTAATTGAGGAAATAGCTATGAACAACTATCAATGGTACAATCCAAGGAGTAACAGGGGAACCTGGCAAGGAGTTCATTCTGTCGATACTGTCACTTCACTTTCCGCTCAAGTAGATGCCCTCACCACTCGACTCAATCCGCTTAGCAAGGGCAAAGCGATCACTGAGACTACCGAAGAAGTAAAAAGCATCACTACCAATACTAAGCAAGTTGACATTATAATCCCTACAGCAACAATTGTAATCCTGGATAGAGAAATCATCCAAATTTCAGCTGGAAAGATAACAACAACCAGGGACAATCTGGCTTCGGACAGCAACATCAGTTTTAACAAAGACAATCTCAAAACTATTAGCCTCGTCAACAATTCGAAGGAACTAACAAGCGAAGTAATGGGTTAATCTTGGAGGACGCGGTAAGTAAGTTGATATCTACAACTGAAAGTCAAGCCCTTCTAGCAGATTCATGTCACAAACAATACGAGGAGAAGTTTAGTCTTCATGAAGCTGAGTTTAGGACACAGGAAGCAACTCTTCAGTCCATTGAGACGCAATTAGGAAATATTGCGAAACTTCTATGCGAAAGACAACCAGGATGTCTCGCGAGTAATACTGAAACTAATCCAAAAGCAAATGTAAGTGCTATCACTCTTAGAAATAGCAAGGTTTATCTAGAGCCACCAATGCCAGAAGAAGAAGTTCAATCACCAAGGAGATAAATATCCATCGGAGTACCACTCCGTCCGCATATCGCAAAAACAACTACCCAAGGATCACAATCAAAGGTAATTTGATGTGTTGCAAAGCACACATGCATTTCCCTTGTATTTCGTAGCGTTTTCGTATGGTTTTAGAGTCGTTTTGAATCATTTGTGGTTTGTACTAAGTAATGTTGTATATGGTAGTTATTTGGGAAGAATTGAAGCTTAAATGATCAAGACGTGTGAAGGAAACGAGCACACGAGACAACAGGATGAGAATGGGAAAAGTCGGGAAAGAGTCCAACCTTAGAAAGGGCATATCTTGAGCTAGAATACTAGTTACGGGGTCGATAATATATCGATTTGGGGTGGCTCGACGAGAGGAGTTCAAAAATCTAGTTTGTTAGGCCCGTGTTACGCGAGAGATTTGGTCAAGGGTGTCACACCCCAACCGATGGCAGAATCATCGGGGAGGGACATGTAAGACTGTTCATAGCACATGGTTGACTAGATTGAAATATATTAAAGTCAATTTCCATTACAAATAATCCAAGTACAAACCAAATTCAAACAAGAAACATAAAACAACTCATAGAATTCTTGATTTAAATTGCTAAGTCCAAATCTTATATTGAGCACGTCTTGAATCATTCTCACATATTAGGGCCTGAAACATGAATAAAATAAAGTCAACTAAAAAGTTGGTGAGTATAACACAGTTGTATATAGATAGCATATAGTTGAAAACAAATCCTTTACATATCATGATAAATAAGACATTTATGGGGAGCAGCTATTGTGTAACCATGTTCAACTAAACCTTGTAACTAGCATGCAAAAATTGTGTTGTCGGTTTCAATCACCGCACACCTGGGTGGGTTTGTCAGACTCAATAGATCTATCATTGAAAACCGTCGGCTTGTATAGTTAATGATTGCACATAATCGCATACAAAGGTTAGCACACCTAGCACTCGGGCATAAATCTCAAATTGCACACATGGATGTAAATAGGATTTATACTTTATGTTGTTCGTGTAAATGTAATATGTAATTTGAATAATGTTCATGTTTCACCCCAAAAGGGTAAAAGAGTAAAAGGGGTTGTGAAATACTCACTTGGTATGGAGATGTAGCTAACAAAGAGTATAGATAAAATAAGGGTTCTTGATACGCACGGGTTAACCTAGATAGTAATGTATATTGAATCAAATCGGTGTACAAAGTTTAAGTCTAACATTGAAGGTTGAATTTGTGTATAAAAAGTATTAAATGAAATATATAAAGTTGAAGTAACCATTTTTGGAACATTTGATTAATGTTTGGAATTTGAATAATAAAATAGAATTTTTATAAAATTGTTGATTATGAAAATAATGCATGTTTAAATGTAAATTAATAAATAAATAAATGATTATAGTTTATGAAATAATGTAAATATTGATTGTAATTAAGTATAAATAAATAAATGATTTTTGTTTAAATATTAAATAAATAATTATTATGTTATTTATTTATAAACTTTGTAACTTAATCATTTAAAACATCATTTAAGTGTAAGATAAATATAAATTTAATTTTTATAAATTTTTAAATAAACTTTTAAATAAATAATATTTATCTCCAGATTAAACTTTAAATCTCTTCAAATACAGAAAACATATTTTTATAAAATTTGAAACATTTATTGATTGAAAAATATAAAATTATAATTCTGTTAAAATTTCTGAGTCACACACGACCGTGCCTCGGAAGGGCACGATCGTGCTCAAGCCACGGGCGCGACCACGCTAGTCGGGGCGGGACCGGGTTGATCAATAGAGGGCACAAACTAGACCAGTCAACAGGCACGACCGTGCCTTAGCCTGGCACGGTCGTGTCCAAGATTCTTAGACACAATAGAGATTAGCCCAAAGGGCATGACTTGGTCTGGACAGGAGTACACGACCGCGCTGCTACTCGGCACGACCGCGTTTCATGAGGCACGGCCGCGCTAGATGATTAGCGCGACCGTGTCTTTTCCAAATCAGACACGAATTGAACAAATCTTGTATTTATAGTGTTGAAATTGATAAGGCTTTTGATTACTGAGTCGATACGAGTCTATTCATATAAATTAATTGTATGTAACTCGTGTTTAAGAGTGGAATCGATTAAAATCATTTTTATTAAAATAAGAGTTCTGATTCAGACGATTTCTGTAATGAACGCCCAGATTAATAGAGGGCTTTTGATATTGATACTGAAGCGAATGAGATGTAGAGTATGCTTACCCTGAAGCGTATCGAATCGATGAAGAACGGTAGAATGGAATTCCGACGACGGCAAGATCAACCTCCGGTGACTTCTGCTGCGATTCCGACTGCTTCAACGGCTTCGGTCGTTCCAGAGAGGGTTGAATGTCGTATGGTGATGGAATGCTCGAGAGTATTCGGATCGATTTTGAGGATTCGAGGCTTGGGAGAAACTTGACGGTTTCTTGAGAGGAAAACGTAATTGGATTGATGAAACTCGTAATGAACTGAGATATTTTCTTTGTCAAAGAAACTAAAACGTAATCGGTTTCGAATTTCAAACGATCGGGCGTTTTGAAACTGCATTTACGTTTCGACTGTTACGCAGGCGCGACCGTGCCAAGATAGGCGCGACCGTGCTTAGGCACCGGGCGCGATCGTTCCAGGACTAGTCACGCGATCGTGCCGAGGCACTTGGCGCGACCGTGCCAGGACGAAGCACGACCGTGCTAATTAGGGTTTCTAGATAATTTTTCAACTTTTCAGTCCTTGACTTTTCAGGTTTGATAAGTTTGAATTAAATAGTTTCTCGCATAGTGTTTAAATGTATATAATTGCGTAAAACTTGCGAATTTGTATCGAATCATTGCGTTTAGTTTACGGTAAGAAAAATAATAAGACAGCGCACGAGTATTGAATTCGAAATTGCATTACATTGCATTGAAAATATGAATACTAAAATTCAGAAATGTTACAAAGGGCCCTCGCGGTACGCGAGGGAACCTAGAAACGCGAAATTTAACCAAATTTATCTTTACTTTTGAGTCCAACCTAGAAACGCGAGATTTGGTCAAGGGCCCTCAAAATCGCCACTTTCTGGTCTCTAAAGCAACCATTACCACTGACAACTTTCTGCTGCAACACTGATACACTCCACACGCAGAAAGAATGTTACTGGTGCAAGACAATAAAAGACAACGACGCTCTTCTTCCAAGGACTCAAGCAATGATGACTAAGAAGACGTTTGAGTAAAGATAACTTTTGTAGTTTTTATTGTCGTTAAGTGTAGAATAGCTTCAATACAAGATCAACGGCTTGTGTTAGATCCGATTCTTAGAATCAAGGTTCTGTCTTGATTCTAAGTTACTATATAAGTAGTACTTAGAGTCATTATACAGAGTGCTTTTGCTTAAGAGTTTTTCTCTGTAATCTTGTAATCTTTGAAGCTTAATACAAATTGCATTTATCAGTATTCTTCTTGTTTACTTGTTTACATTACTCAGTTGTGATTGTTTCCGCCAATCTCAACTAGAATAGAACCATCTTGTATTCATTGATCCTTCAAGTGGTATCAGAGCTTTGGCTCACAGATTAAACAAACTCACACTTGTTTAATCATTCTCTGGTTCTATTCAAAACTATCTCTTTGCTAAAGTCATCCATTATCACAAAACAAAAATGGCACAAAACAATGGACTTGAAGATATTGGAAGCATCAACAGACCACCAAGACTGGTGTCTGGAGAAGACTATGATATGTGGAAGAACAAAATGGAAAGCTTCTTCTGCTATCAAGAATATGGAATGTGGAAATCCATTAAAAATGGACCATACATACCCATGGTGGCCTCCGCTGATTCTGGAGGCACACTGGTTCCCAAAGAATCCTCCAAATACTCTGATGAAGACATTAAGAAAATGTAGGTAGATTTCAAGGCCTTGGGAGCCATCCAGATGTGCTTACCAAATGAAGTTTTTCACAACTTTAGAGGATACAAAACTGCAAAGGAGCTATGGGAGGCTCTTGAGAAGATGTTTGCTGGTTCAGAGGAAGTAAAAGAAAACAGAAGAGACATCCTGAAGCAGCAATATGAAAACTTTGTCTGGAAGGAAGGTGAGTCTCTAACTGTTTTATATGACAGATATACATATCTTGAAGGTGAGTTGCAGTTCTCAAAAGTGAAGCTGGAGAATGAAGATATTCTCAAGAAGTTCATCAGGTCTCTACCCAGTTGCTGGACACTCTACATAGTGTCCATCAGAAGAACTGAGAATCTGAAGACTCTACAGATGACTGAGCTTTTCGGTATGCTAAAGACCTATGAATTAGAGATGATTCAGGCCAAGGAAAGAAGCTCAAGCTACCAAACAGCCTCAACATCCACCACCACCTCTTCTACCCTCCACTCTGACCACTCAGGTGCTAGTTCAAGCAACTATTATCCTCCCATCGTCTCTCATCCCCATACTCCAACCTCTCAATCAAACAACTCACCATTTCTTCTTGAAGCCCCACCTCAAACATCAACCTCTGCTGCTTTTATCTCTGAAAACTCAAGAAATATGTCCTTTATCAAGGAAGATCTGGAATGTTTACATCCAGATGATCTAGAAGAAATGGATATATAACACTCCTATGCCACGCTCTCTCTAAGAGCAAAAAGGTTCTACTCAAGAACAGGAAGACCAGTTCCAAGAAACAACTCTAACACCAGGGTTGGCTTGGACAAAAGCAAATTGAGGTGTTACAACTGTAACCAACTTGGTCATTTTGCTAGAGAATGCAAGGCACCAAAGGCAAAGCCAGCTGCTGGTCATACCAGACAAGCTAACCAAGCTCAGCGAAGACAACAACAGCAACAGGCCACTCCTCTTGCACAAACTGCAGCTTGTGCAGATGTTGGAACTGCTGACTTTGACTGGAGCTTCCAGTATGAGGATATTCCTGCCAACAATCAAGCTCTCATGGCAGACACATCAAAGGTACCACCTCAGGTATATGAAAATCTTTGTAGTCAAGTTTGTATTGATAAGGTCCTTGGATACAGGAAACATAACCAGAATCTCATAGATCAAAATGAAGAATTTCACCAAATGAAATCTGAATTTAAAAAGGTTGAAAACAGTTACAAGGAAAAGATTGATTGTTTAAAGAAAGAAATTTCATCATTAAAACATGAACAAACAAACCTTGAAACTCAAATTAATGATCTTCTGGTTAAGTTAAAAGCTACAAGGGCCGAATTAGCAGACCAAAAGGTCCATGTGGAAAAATATGAGTTTGCATCCAAAAAGCTGCAAAGACTTTTGGATGCTCAAATTCATGAAAAGGTAACTGCTGACATGGCCAACCGAAAACTTGACCCTATTGTCCAAGAAACCCATGTGCAAGAATGCACTACTTCATCTGAGTCTGAGTCAACATGCTCAGACTCCACTAAAACCAATAAAGCTTCATCACCACCTACCTGTGAAGTTATTAAGGCCAACAATCCAAGCCCTTTCATCCCTTCAAAAATAGTACCAGTATCTCCACCAACCAAACAAATCAGAATCAGCTATCCTCCAGAAGGAAGAAAGCTAACTGTTTAAAAGGGACTGTCTTCAACCTCCACCAACTCAAAGCCTAAATCCAAATCAATGCAACAAAGGAAGGTGTTTGACATATATCATGCGCTTGTAGAGAGAGCTCCATATGTTTAAAAGATATTGGAAGAAGCCACCTTTGAGCACAACAAAGCTCACCACTTGAACTTCAAAGACTTGTTCAAAAGAAAGGACTATGTGTACGTTCAAAGGGACAAACTGGCTAAATCATGCTTTGTGTGTGGGAAATACAATTATACTGCCAGCACCTGCTTCTATTACCTTCAACAACAAAGAAAACTAAAGCAACACGCTTTTGAGAAAACAAAACAAGAACAAAAAGCTAAGAAGTTTTGAAGCCAAAGCAACTCAGTTCAGAAACTCTCTATCCCCACCAAGAAAGCATCTGCCAAAACCTCAACAATCTTGCATCATCTGTGGTGAATCAGACCACTTTGCTGCACATTGTAAGTTTAATCCTCTCAACCAAGTTCTTTATCAAATTCCTCTTCAACAAAAGCCTATCATCAAGATGAAGAAGGGTAGGAATACTTTAGAGATTAAACCATCAGTAGGAAACAAAACTGCTGCTAATCAAGTAAGACTCAAGAAACCAAAGGAAAAGCCTTCATCAGCAACCAAGATTGCTGCTACCCAAGTTAAACCATCAGCAACAAACAAAATGTTGCTGATCAATTGAAGCCTAAGAAACCAAAGGACAAGCCTTCAGCAGCAACCAAGTCTGCTGCTGCTCAAGCAAAACCATCAGCAGCAACAAAATCTGCTGCTGATAAGCTAAAGTCCTCAGCAGCAAAATCTGCTGCTGATAAAGCAAATCCGTCAGCAACCAAAGCAACATCTGCTGCTGACAAAGCAAAGAGAGCTGGAAAACCACCAATTCAGCATTGGAAAGCCAAAATTCCTCCAAGAATCTTCATTGGTTCCGTTGAATGCACACATGTTGATACTGATAATCCGAGAACCCTTTTTTACAAGGATCCAGGCTCTTGGATTCCTCCCACTAACTAGATCTCTCTCATGTGCAGGGACAGCCAGGTCACAAGAATAACACCTGGGTGGTAGACAATGGTTGTTCTAGGCATATGACAGGCAAAAGATCCATCCCCTCCAACTTCAGACATTTCAATCGAGGATATGTTGCCTTTGGAAGTAACTCAAAAGGAGGATCTATTACTGGACATTGAACTGTGTCCAATGAAAGAATGAGTATTGAAAAGGTAAACTATGTCAAAGAATTGGACTTCAATCTCATGAGTGTTTCCCAGGTCTGTGATCAAAAGCATTGGATGCTCTTCACAGAAAAAGAATGCTTTGTACTGTCTCCTGGCTTATCCAAACCTCCTCTAGAAAAGATTTTATTAACCGCTAAGAGAAAAGAAAATCTTTATGTGCTTGACATGAATGAGGTCACTCCATCTGGCAGTGTATCCTGTTTTCTGTCAAAATATTTAGTTGACGAATCAGCTCTTTGGCACAGGAGATTAAGAAATGTTAACATCAAAACTATCAACAAATTGGTAAAGGATAATCTTGTCAGAGGGCTTCCTGACAAATAATTCCAACTAGAAGATCACTGCATTGCTTGTTTGAAGGAGAATCAACACAAGAGTTCTCACAAGCCCAAGACTTTGAATACAAATGACACTCCACTATAGCTGCTGCATATGGATCTCTTTGGTCCTACAAATATTATGTCAATGGGTAAGAAGTCATACTGTCTGGTGATAACTGATGACTACACCAGATTCTCATGGGTATACTTCTTGAGAACTAAAGATGAAACTGCTGAAATTCTAAAATCCTACATTGTTAGGATAGAGAATCAAAGCAATCAGAAGGTAAAAATCATAAGGTGTGATCAGGGCACAGAGTTCAAGAACCAAACTTTGAACTGTTTCTGTGAGAGCAAGGGAATAGAAAGACAATACAATGCTCCAAGAACTGCTCAACAAAATTGAGTTGCTGAAAGAAGAAACAGAAATCTAATTGAGTCAGCAAGATCTATGTTGGCTGACTCAAAACTGCCTCTCACATTCTGGGCAGAAGCAGTAAGCACATCATGCTATGTGCAAAATAGAGTTCTCATAGTCAAGCCTCTCAACAAGACACCTTATGAACTATGGTTCCAAAGAGTTCCTTACATTGGATTTCTATAACCTTTTGGATGTCCATGCATAATTCTGATCACACTTGGGGTTCTTCCTAAGTTTGGTGCCAAATCTGATGAAGGATATTTTGTGGGCTATTCCTCTCAATCCAAGGCCTACAGAGTATTCAACTCAAGAACAAGAATTGTGGAAGAATCAGCCAATGTGGAATGTAGAGAACATATTGTCTGTGAACAGGGAAAAGGCCTAAACTGGCTCTTTGACATAGACTCCTTCACCCAAATATTTGAGCCTCTCATATTCTCAAATATGGAGTCTACCTCTTCACAAGCACCTGCTTCCACTTTCTCCTCTGACTGCAGATTGGATTTTCCTAAATCTTCTATCAATCTGAAAAGACCATCCATTGATCCTCCATCTGTTATGGAATCCATTGAAGCAAGTGAAGCCGGAACCAGACTCTCCAATGTCACCAGCAGCAGCCTGTCTGAAAATGAAAATCTGAATGAAGACTCTTAGGTAAATGTTGTAGATGCAGCAAATACTATTGCTGATAATACTGATGCAACTGTTGATATCGAAGACTCTTCCACCATGAATGAAGAAACCCCTGATCAAAATCAAAGCAATCTTGAGCAAGGGATACAGCTGGAGGTAGTACCAGCACAGTGGATCAATAAGGAACCTCCTCGGGAAAATATTATTGGCCAAGTTCACCAAGGACTTCTAACAAGAAACAAATCTCATGAGGCCAATATATGTTTGTTTTCATGTTTTCTATCTCAGGTGGAACCCAAGAAGATAGATGAAGCTCTGAAACACAGTAGTTGGATTGAGGCAATGTTGGAAGATTTGCTGCAATTCAAGAGACAGGATGTCTGGAAACTTGTTGATCTTCCACCTGGTCAATCTACCATTGGCACAAGATGGGTATTCAGGAACAAGCAAGATGAGAGAGGCATTGTAGTCAAGAACAAAGCTAGACTTGTAGCTCAAGGCTACACTTAGGAAGAGGGAATTGACTATGATGAATTCTTTGCTCCTGCTGCCAGGCTGGAGGCCATTAGAATCTTCCTGGCATATGCTGTATCCAAGAATTTCATGGTATATCAAATGGATGTCAAGAGTGCCTTTCTGTATGGGAAGATTGGTGAAGAAGTATATGTCAAACAGCCTCCAGGTTTTGTAGATCCCGCACATCCTAACTAAGTGTTCAAACTAGACAAAGCTCTGTATGGTTTACATCAAGCCCCAAGAGCCTGGTATGAAACTTTGTCTGGATATCTACTAAGCAACAACTTCAGAAGAGGTGCCATTGACCAGACCTTGTTTATCAAAGATGAAGGGGGAGAAATCTTACTGGTACAAATCTATGTAGATGATATCATTTTTGGATCAACAAGGAAGAAGTTGTGTAAAGACTTTGAGATCCTGATGCACTCAAAATTTGAAATGAGTTCAATGGGTGAACTAAATTTCTTTCTGGGTCTTCAAGTCAAACAAGTTCCAAATGGAATCTTCATCAGGCAATCCAAATATGTCAAGAGCATTTTAGAAAAATTTAAGATGGCTGATTGCTTTGCTGCAAGAACCCCTATGCAAGTGAACCATCAGCTGACTCCAGACAAAGATGGTCAAGATACTGATCAACATCAGTACCATGCAATGATAGGGTCTCTCATGTATCTCACTGCCTCAAGGCCAGATATCATGTTTGCAGTATGTCTCTGTGCAAGATTCCAAGCAGCTCCAAAGAATTCACATCCTCAAGCTGTCAAGAGAATTTTTAAATACCTAAAGGGAGCCCCAATACTTGGGCTATGGTACTCTAAAAATGATAAGTTCAATCTGTATGCGTACACTGATAGTGATTATGGGGGATACAACTTGGACAAAAAGTCCACTTCAGGGGGATGTCAGTTTCTGGGAGGGAGACTGATTTCATGGCAGTGCAAGAAGCAAACATGTGTTTCAACTTCTACAGCAGAAGCAGAATACACTGCAGCTTCAAGTTGTTGTGCACAAGTCATCTGGATACAAAATCAAATGCTGGATTATGGGATGACTTTCATGGCAACTCCCATTCACATTGACAACATGAGTGCTATATCAATCACAAACAATCCGGTGCAGCACTCCAAGACAAAGCACATTGACATCAGGTATCACTTCATAAGAGATCAAGCTGAGAAAAAGAGAATTATTTTAACCAAAGTTCATACCAATGAGCAATATACTGATTTATTTACAAAACCGTTTGATGAATCTATTAGTATGATGAACTTTGATTAAAATATGTCTCTAAAAATTTGTTTTTGTAAATGTGTTTGTCTTTTGTTGAAAATAAAAGTTATAAGTCAGCAGCATCCATTTTTGCTGCTGACAGGTTCAATAATCAGCAATAAAGATTTTGCCACTGACCGCTTTAAGTTATCAGCAGGAACAAGTTTCCTACGGATAGCTTTAAGGTAGTCAGCAGCAACACCCTTGCTGTGGATCATTGCATCCATCAGCAGCAATTGAGTTTGCTGCTGACAGACTTAACTATCCGCCGCAACCAAGCTTACAGCGGATAGGCTTAACCATTCGCAGTAACCAAGTTTGCTGCTGATGGGTAAAAAAATAAGTCTAAATTAACTTTTACTCGCTGTAAAAATTCCTTTCAGTCTTTACCATGACTGCTATAGTGTATTACAGCTGTAACAATAAAAAGTGAATAAGGTTGTACTGTACAAGTAAGTTTGCTTTTTCCCTCCTCTGCCGTTATAACTCAAATCAATTTCTCCATAACCTCTTCACATTCAATTTCAACCTAACCCTCATCATTTTCTCTCAAACCTCCATAGCATTCAAAGCCTTCCATACTTAACCACCTTTCAAAACCTTCATCCTTCCCTCCAAACCCAACAAATGGCAGAGGTAGACATAAACCGTCCCGATGATAAGTTTTCTCCATACCACAACCTCACAATATACTTAATAAAAGGGAAGAAGTCCGAGGGGTTTGATGACATGATCGACTTTCTCTGTCGATCAATGATTCACCATGCACTCACTGTCAACCTAACCATTTACATTCCTCACATGGAGGATTTTTGTAAATCTGCCGTCTTTTCTACCGAACAGGGGATACCCTAAATCAAAGACAAGGTAGAAGGCAAGGACATCACCATCTCTGAAGCTACTCTCCACAAACACCTCAAGCTTCAAGATGAGGGGCCCACCATTTCATACTCAAAAGAAGTCTATATGAAGACCTTTGTATCCATAGGGTACACTGGAAATCAGAATGAGTACACAATAGAGAAGGCACTAATGGGCCCCCCATGGAAATATCTATGCCACACTCTTCTACAATGCATATCTCAGAAGAGAAGTGGATGACATCAAGTGAGCTCTGCACGTGCCTCTGCTGTTCACGGTATGGTTACTAGCCAAGGATTCAACTTTGCATATCTCATCTTTGAAGGTTTAAGATACAACCTTCAAGAGGGTGCAAAGCAGCAATTTTATATGTACCCAAGGTTCTTGCAGGAGGTTTTTAACAATGAATTAAAAGAGCTTTCAAAACCTACAAAAATCTATCTTATGCTGGGTCATAAAAGTAACATTTTTCAAAGTATGAGACATGTTTCCAAAAAGTTCTCAGTGGTCAATGTTCCATTATTATCTACAATGATGAACATACAAAGTACCCAGGGTGACAGTTCAGCAATCCCAGCTGATACTGATCCCACACCCTCCACTTCAAATCCTGAATAACAAACTGCTTCCATTGCTCGAACCCCTGTGCATACTACTAAGGATGCACATGCACAGAAATCACTTACACATGTTTTTGATGTTATCGTTCAACTGGAACAAAGGGCCCCAGTTGCCGCAAAATATACTAGAAAAAGGAGCAAGAAGACTCCTTCTCTTCTTGTCTCTAAGGCCCAATCCCAACCTAAAAGCCCTCATTTAGAATCCCAAAATTCTGATGAGAATATCAAAAGGGATAGCCACATCATTAGAGAGACTTCCTTGGAAGCTTCTCTATTAGGATCAGGATCACATCCCGGATTAATAGAACAACCCACTGAGCAATTCCATTATTTTTCTTCTCTGAACTTAAGTGCTGAGGCACCTTATTAAGATGATATACCTTCTCCAACAACCACTTTCTCGGAGGTATTGATTGACTTGGCTGCTAGTGCACCTAACCCAAGTTCTTCACCCAAGAAGGTTCACTTTGGGAGTACTGATAGAGTGAATGTGGAAAGGGATGTCACTACTCCTGGTACATCAACTGACCAGGAGGACAGTGATAACATCACTAAGACCCTAACCATGGCAACTCACAGTGAGGATGTTTCCTTTGAAACACTCTTCACTGACAGGAATCCCAGGTTCCAAGAAAACCAGGGTGATGGGGATGCAGAGGCTAGGCCTAAGGCCCCATTTGGATCCAAGGATTCCACAAATGTGGATGAGGATAGACTAAAACTTCATAACTTGGTATTGAAGGCCAGGGTGGAAATGCTAGAGGCCGAAGTGTCAAAACTAAGGCACCAAGTCTCTATGCATGAAGCCCATCAGTGCCCCTAGTGACTACTCCCTCCCTTGTCTCAGTGGGCACTCAAACTGACCAAACTCTGTGCACTGATGCAACCAAAAAGGGGGAGATAGTTGCTGTGGAAGACGATGCTGACAGCCTCGACGAATGGATACAAGAGTAGACAGCCTTTCAAAGTTCTCTATTCAGACCTGCTTTCTTTCAAGTTCATGACTTGCCAGACTCAGTAGATGAAGAGGAAGAAATCACTGAGGATTGGAAGTTAGTTGTCCGAGCTATTGATGAGGAGTTATAGAATGAAAGTCACCATGAAGACACGCTTCCATCATTTAGCATGCTTCCTGAAGCCGCAGCCATAATAAGTCAAACCACTGCCCCCCAATTCAAACTGTCTTCAAATAAGCTAGAATTTGACTCCATACTAGCTTGGGGGTATGATGGTTCAACTGAGAGATTCTGGATCGGAAAGGAGTTTGGTGGGGTAGAAGAACTGAACTGGAATGCACTAAATCCACTCCAAGTGCTTGAACTATACCTATCCAGATGCACCAACACCTCTACAGATCTCTCATCTGAACTTGCAATCAACGGGTTCCAAGACTTAATAGAGGAAAATCTGCCCTGGTTTTGAAACACTATTAGAAGAAGCAAACAGGGTGGCCTATCCTAAAGACCGTGCAGAATCTTCAACAGCAGTAGAACAAAAAATGGCTCCAAGAAGACTTGACCTGATCAGGAGCAGTACTTTAACAAAAGAAGAAGATGTTTGCTGGAGAAGATTTCTGTACAACACAGTGGTCAGAGACTTGGAAGTGCTAGGATGGTCAAACACTGGGTCTTCTGACTTCACATTCTTCCTGATTAATGGATCATCTCTCTCAATCAACATCAATGAGATCCTACTCTTAAATTCAGACTTCCTGCACAAGGTCTTCGAGCTCAGAACACACATATGCAATGTAAATTCCTTAGAGAGTCAAGCAATGATAAAAACCATCAAAGCTAAGCTTGAAAAGGTAGGACGACTTGCAATGGATGACTCCAACTCTGACTCAGACCTATCCTTTCTTTCCTCTCCAACTGTCAGATTAAACACAGCAGAAGAATCTAGAAGAAGAGAAAAGGAAACGATGAAGAAAGAATGGAAAGCAATGACAGTTCTTGAATGTGAAGAAGATGAAGAAAGTGTCCTTCCCTTGTCCGTTACACAAAATTCCAATAAAGCTGAAGCTGAGATCCCAACAGCATCTCTTACATCTGCTGTTGTGGTCCATGAAGCTGAAGCAGAGGCATCCAGCAAAGACAAGGGGAGGAGACCTATGACAGAACAAGATGAAGAAAGGTTATTGAAAGAGAAGAAGGAAAGGAAGGAAAGAAGAAGAAGAAGAGAAGGAGAGGAGATGGCTGAATTAAGAAGAGCACACGAAATAAAAATTGCCTTACTCCTTAGAGAACAACAAATCCAGCTCTATGCTAAGCATCTAGATGATCTGAAAGTCAAGATTTCTACAGCTTCTCAAATTCAAGAAGATGAAGCTCTAGCTCTTCAACTGCAGGAACAATTCAATAAAGAAGAAGAAGAATGAGAGAAGAAGAAAAAGGAAGAGGCTAAGTTCAGAATAACTGATTCTGAACTAGCCAAAGAAATGAGAGAGGAGTTGATAGAGGCTCTGATTTCTCAAGGTGAGGATGTAGAATACCTTGAGAAACTATCAAAAAAGAAATCTACAGAGCCTTCATGGGTCAGCAAGGCCAATTGGAAAATAAGAAAAAGGCTTAAGAAGAAGAAAAAGCCAAACAGAAATCCAAGAAGACCATTGCGTTTAACAGAAGAACCCATGAAGAAAGGAATGTCATGATTGACTTCCTAAAGGCTAGAGGAGAGAGTGGAAAAAGGCTGGGTCCCATGAGTTTCATAAACCTGCAAGCCCTTTACTTTAAAGTCAAGAAGGAAGTGGAAGAAAGACTGGGAAGAAAGGCTCAAAGAAGAGGGTGATTACTCAAGAAGATGAAAGGAAACAAAAGAAACCCAAGCCTTCCCCCTCATCCACCACTTCCTCTATTCAACAACCTTCCAATCTCAGTCCTAGACCTCCCTCCTCTCCACCCACAAAGTCCAAACCTTCCCACCCAGCTCCTACTCATCAACAGCCTCCCAAGAAGAAAACCAAACCTAATTCGAAACCAGAAGACTCAAGAGAAATCGTCATCTGGTTCTACAACACTCAAGATCAATGGTTTGAAGTCTTCAGGGGAAGAACAGAAGTAATAAGATCAATCTATACAACTGTTGATGAGGTAATGCAGCTTCCAGATTCAGAACTAGGAAGAATGATGGAGTTGGGTGAAGCCCATGAGCCAGAGAATTAAGGTGGGAGACATCTTTTGCTAGTGATCAAAAATCACTTAAACCCTAGTAAAGATGTAATCATTGATGCCAAAACTCTTCAAACCCATTCTCCATTCACCAGTTGGTCCTTCAAGGCTGATACCAACGAGTTTATCTTGATTGATGTTAAAGGACGGAAGATGATATGTTCCAGCAAGGCCATCTTCAAAATGTCAAGAAAAGACATAAAGACTCTATCTGAGCTTCCTCTAAACAATCCTAGCCAGGACCCAAGAGGCTATGAAGTAGAAAGGATAGTCTACAACATGGAAAAGCTTCAGCAGCAAAAACAGTAAGAGAGTTTTGGTAGCATCAGTCTAGGGGGAGTTTGTAGAAATAAAGACTGATGGCTACAAAGTACTCTAAGTACAAACTGCTGCGGATAAGCTTATCTACAGCGGATACTTGTTCTTCTACTGAAGAACAAATCTGCTGTGGATAGCCTTATCTGCTGAAGACCAAAGTTGCTGCTGATAGGCAAATCATCAGCAGCTGTGGACAGTTTTGTCTTGCTGCTGATCAAAAAAATTCCTGCTGATAGCCATTCCCACTGAAGATCAAACGTTGCAGCTAACTGGCTTCGATAAAGCAACCATTACCACTGACAACTTTCTGTTGCATCACTGATACACTCCACGCAGAAAGAATGTTACTGGTGCAAGACAATAAAAGACAACGACGCTCTTCTTCCAAGGACTCAAGCAATGATGACTAAGAAGACGTTTGAGTAAAGATCAACGGCTTGTGTTAGATCTTCAATACAAGATCAACGGCTTGTGTTAGATCTGATTCTTAGAATCAAGGTTCTGTCTTGATTCTAAGTTACTATATAAGTAGTACTTAGAGTCATTATACAGAGTGATTTTGCTTAAGATTTTTTCTCTATAATCTTGTAATCTTTGAAGCTTAATACAAATTGCATTTATCAGTATTCTTCTTGTTTACTTGTTTACATTACTCAATTGTGATTGTTTCCGCCAATCTCAACTAGAATAGAACCATATTGTATTCACCGATCCTAAAAGTGGTATCAGAGCTTTGGCACACAGATTAAACAAACTCACACTTGTTTAATCATTCTCTAGTTCTATTCAAAACTATCTCTTTGCTAAAGTCACCCATTATCACAAATCAAAAATGGCACAAAACAATGGACTTGAAGATATTGGAAGCATCAACAGACCACCAAGACTAGTGTCTGGAGAAGACTATGATACTTGTTTACATTACTCAGTTGTGATTGTTTCCGCCAATCTCAACTAGATCAGAACCGTCTTGTATTCACCGATCCTACACGATCTTTGTTCTTAATTACTTTGGTTAACCTTGGATGATGTGTATTGCTTTTGAGATTTTTTTTCTGAGTTCGAACATGTTTCTTGGCTAGACTTTAGTAGCTATCTAGGTATTCGATGATGTTTGATTGATTCATGAATTTCTTTCGGTTTATGTTGATTCTTGATGGATTGATGTTATAGTAAAGAACTTGGATTTACTTAGTATGATGTTTATGCATGTTTAATTCTGATTTACAATTGATTTGTGTTTCACATGTGTTTGGTTGAATGTCTTTCAAATACTAGATGCATGCTAAGTTGCCTACTTTGTGTTTGTAACTAGTTGTGGATAATTGTTATCATCGTCCATAGAAACGCATATTGAGAGTGCTGTAGGATTAAATGTTCTTCCTACATCAATAGCTGAAAGGTGAGAGGTTGTCGAGTATTCTTTAGTCTTAGAGTTCTTAGGTAGATTGCTCTAAAAGGAGGGGTTTCTAGGGTTTCTTAGCATTATTGATATTCCGTATCGTACTGAGAGATTACAGGTTACCCCATATGTCTTACACGTTCTTTAAGGTTTCCTATTCGGTCACACCTGGAGAATGATCTGGGATCCTTAGGTTATCATAGGGTTTCGTATTCAATGATCCCGGTTCCATCTTAAATTTCATAGCCGAGAGAAGTTCATTTTGTCAAACAGGATTCGTTACCTAGATAGTGCTTTATCCTTTATTAATCTCATCCATTTCGTCTATTTGATAGTTGGTGTCGATAGTTAGGAGTTCACTAGTTTAAATCATTAGTGTAGTAAACCCCCCCAAACCAAAGCAATCTTTAGTCTGTGTCAGAGTCTAGTTTTGTTATTCATAGTATCTCTAGGGTTCGATACTAGGTTTACCGTTGAGATGTGCTACACTCGATAGGTACACTTGCCTGTCAGTGCGGTTTAGTTGAAGGTACTCCTGTCATTACTCAGGAGTCTAGGTTAGATTTTGTTATTATTTTAATAGACCGTCTGGGCGACATCAAGTTTTTGACGCCGTTGCCGGGGACACTTGGTAATAGCAATATTAGCTTTGACTAGTTCTTTAAGTAATTTTTGGTTTGTTTTCTTTTATTTTGAGTCTTGTGTGCTACTTGTCTTATGTGCTACTAGTGAGCATTATCTGAGTGTCTAATTTAGAATCGAGTCTTTCTTTGTGTCGTTGAGTCTTTGTTCTGTTTCCTTTTAGAGTCTTTCTGTTTATGCACCATACTCGCTCGCAGGGATCACCACCTTATTCAGATGTGTTTATGCGACTTCCGGGAGCGTTTGAAAGCATTGTGCAGCACCCAGGTACGTCCTACTAGCCCAATCCCCTTTCCATAAATGGGCGACGCTGGCCCACCAACGAGGCGTACAGTACACCAGAGGGCCAATGATGGGGTCACGGGTGCGAGATCTTCTATCACACGCCCCACTATACCGAACACCAATTCTTGGTAGATCCCATCACATGTCATGAGTACGATCACTCATGCCACTCAATTCCATGGCCTCGAGGATGAGGATGCACCCGTGCATTTGTCCCGCTTCACGCGGATATGTGATACATTCAATATCACGGGTGTGTCTAAGGATGCTATCTATTTGCGTCTCTTCCTATTCTCCCTCTCTGGGCATGCATCTACTTGGCTCAACACTCTCCCAGAAAATTCTATCACCACATGGGAGGTTCTTGAAGCCAAGTTCTTCAAGAAGTATTATCCACCTTCTAGGGCCGCTCGCGTTAGGGACCAAATCCATTCGTTCTGGATGTACCCCGGCGAGCCCTATCACATGGCCTGGGAGCGGTTCAACGCGCTGTTGAGCCGATGTCCTTAGCATGGTCTTTCTGACTGGGCGCTGGTGGAGAAGTTCTATAATGGCCTCACTTTCGAGACGCAGCAAATGTTCAACACAGCTGCCGGAGGTCATATCATGGAGAGACTCGAGCCTGATGAGTGCGAGGAAATGTTCGAGAGCTTCGCTCAAGCCGAACAGCAGCATCCACATTCTATTAGGAATCCCATTCCTACTGCTAGAGCACCCGCCTCTTCTCCTAGAGGTTTGCATCAGGTGACTCCTGAGACTAGCGTAGCTGCTGCACTCGCCTCAACGGCTAACGAGATTAAGGAGCTGAAGCTCAGTGCTCAGCGGTCTCAATTGTGCAAGGGAGGCCACAACACCAAGGACTGCCCAGTTAATAATCAGGAGCACGTGAGCTATGCTGGAAACCAGAACCAGAACCGAGGGTACAACAACTGCAATGCTTTTGGCTCGGGATGGTGATCTGGAAATAACCCCCTCCTGGGTTTAATGCCAGCAGGTATTAGTATGGGGGAGCTGAAGGAGGAGCAAGTTCAGGAAGCAGTGTCAACACAAGGAAAATTGAGGAGATGATAGAGAATCAGACAGTTTCTTGCTCAGTTAGTGTAAAATGATAGGGATGCTAGGCAAAGACTGGATAGCCACGACACTCTATTGAAGAATCAGCAGTCGGTATTCCAGGATTTGCAACGCACGGTAGGAGACATCGCTCAGAGCATGAAGGGTAGACAAGGAGGCCCATCTTCGGTCTCAAATGCTTCAGTGATGGCCATGACTGTTAGGAGTGCGAGGAAGAAAGAGGTTGTAGAGGATGACTTCCACTCCATTGAGTATGGCATATCTTCGGTAGAGGAAGTGAATAAGGTAGACTGGAGAGCTCGATTAGCTGAGATCGATGCTAGGAGGATAGAAGAGCCCGAGTTAAAAGTTGTGTCAACAAGAAGTCATAGGGCCGAAGAGAAGGAGAGCCCACCAGTTGTTGAAGAAGAAGAGCCGGTTGATGAAGAGATATAGATGGAGAAGCCTGCCGAGAGGGCAGTGGAGAAGAAGAAGGGGGTGGAGATGAAGTCCCCTGAGATTGACCTGAGTCGTATCCCCAATCCAGCACGTGTTTTGCCACATAAGCATGCTAGGGAATACGGTACTTTCCTTGATATGTTCAAACAACTCAAGGTCAATCTCCCATTCATAAAGGCCCTCTAGCATATGCCTAAGTATGGCAAGTTCCTCAAAGATCTTCTTTCCAACGAGAAGAAACAAGGAGGGATCTCTGAAGTCTCACTTAGTGAGCAATGTTCTGCTGTGGTGCAGAACAAACTTCTGGAGAAGATGGCGTATTCGGGTCGGTTCACGATCTGGTGTCTGTTTGGCGGTTTTCATCTAAACCACGTGTTGGCTGATCTAGGTGCTAGCATAAATCTGATTCCATATTCTGTTTATAAGCAGCTAGACCTACGTGAACCGCAGCCTACGCACATGAGCATAGCCTTGGCTGACCGTTCAGTCAAGTATCCATGGGGAATTGTGGAGAATCTTCTGGTTAAAGTAGGTAAGTTTGTATTCCCTGTGGATTTTGTGATTCTGGATATGGAAGTGGATGATAGAGTCCCACTCATCCTAGGACGCTCGTTCCTACGTACCACCAAGGCAATGATTGATGTCTTTGACGGGAACTCACACTTCGTGTGGGGGATGGGTCTATTACATTTGATGCTACACAGTCTGTGAAGTATGTTGGTGAGCATAGCCACTCCGTGTGTATGCTTGATGCCTTCATGGACGTACATCGAGACTCTAATCCAGGAGAGGATGATGTTGAAAGGGACGAAGAAGGAAAGATTGAGGAGCCTCCAGATTGGTTGGAGGAGTTTGAAAAGAAATTAGTAGGGTCCTCATTCTTAGATGCTAGCGATGATGATTTACGCTTAAGCGAGATATTAGCACAAGTGGGGAAGATAGTTTGTGAGCCACCCGTTGTGGAGAGAGTTGAGGATCATGAAGATCCAGGCGAGAGGTTAGAGGCCACACCATTAGTGATATCACATATTGAGCCTTTAACCTGTACTTGTGTCTATGCTGAGGGAATAGAATTCGAGTCATCCCCTAAATCTAGGCCGCCCCGTAAGAAACTCCGAGAGTTGGGTGAGTTTGTTGATCTAGAGAGAGTGAAAACCCCAAGTGTGGGGATGTTTAGGGGTGACAGTTTGCTGAAGTACTTGAACCAGGTGATCTTTAGACCTGGTAGATTTAAGTTGTGGTGGAAAGACTGGATTGGTGCATATGATATATATTTAGATTTTGATAGAAATAGGAGCTTGATGAGGCTGTGGAGGACCGGTAGACCACGAAGGATGAAGGCGGTACCAGTTAGGATCAAGGAGAAGCCTCCTGATAGGCTTGTATGAATCTCGGGCAAGTGCCCGGGATGTAGAGTTTGTATGCTTTCTTTGATTTGAGTCTGTGTCTTTTTCTATGTTTTTCGGTATTTGTGTTTTGTTTGTGTCATGTTTTGCAGGGATTCGCACTTGATTTGGTGAGGAAAATCATCGGGAATGAAGTTCCAGGTATTTTTACATTTGTTTTTATGGAATTTGGGTGAAAAAAGTTTGAGGGGTCAAAAAATTTTGTAAGTACAAAAACGCTCAAAACTTTCTGTCATCAGAGGTCCCTCGCGGTACGTGAGATATTGTACCTTGTTCTTCGCGGTACGCGAAGGATAGATATAGTGGCCGACCACATTTTCAACTTCTCGCGGTACACGAGGAGTGGCCTTGGTTCTTTCGCGGTACGCGGGGGCCCCCCTGGTTTTGCCTTGTTCCCTTTTTGTCCATGGTTTTCCACATCCACCATCACCACTCATCCTCACATATACCACCTCTATTACCATAATCATCCACCACAAACACCATCTATCATTACCATCTATCACCGTCATCCACTATCGCCATCAAATATTCATGCCACCAACCACCACTACAATGGGGAATTTGAAACTGTTCGTGACCGATGATCGGCCTTGCTGTGGCATTCATGTCTATGTGTTTGCCACACATCTAGTATGTTTCTCTGCATCATGCTATCTATCTTGAGTCTTTTAATGCTTAGTGAGTCAGTCGAGTCTTTATTTTAATTTGAGTCAGTTAATGCTGCGGGTTTGTTGTGAGGTTTATTTTGCAGGTTTTATCATTCTGCCCGTACTAAATCATCATTCGGGCGGGGTTGATTCTCATCTTAACTAACTTGTAAAGGCAACACGACAGTTGTTTGTGAAACCGTGACCGAAATGCTATACGGTGCACACGTGGAAGAGTAATGTTGGACCATTCATGCTACATTACCAGCTAAGTCGATTCCTTTAATTTTTTATTATTTTTATTTTTAGTTGTGTTTTGCTTCACATTGAGGACAATGTGTCTTTCAAGTGTGGGGATATGAGTGTCGAGTTTAACTAGTTTGTCTTGTTTATAAAAATTCAAAAATACAAAAAAAATAATTAAATTTTTTTTTGAAAAATGTCCTTGGAAATAATTGCTTATATTTGGAAAATGATAATATATCTGGATCTGCTTGTTGAGTTTACGTGATTTAAATAATTAAAAACGTGTCTAATTAGTGATGTTTTGGTAGACCCAACCAGCTACTAAAGCTTAAATAGCATGTGAGTGTTACTTAGGATTAATCACTGAATTAAATCATGATATCTTGTGGGTATTCATCTTAGAGTAACGGTAATACTGAAACTGTCAAAATAGGGTGATAGGTACCACATTAAGTTAAAATGAACACCAATCTCTTTTTATGAAAATAAATCTGTGTTTGGTGGCGCCCGCATCCATAAATTCCATAATTCATGAGCTTATTTGATTAGAATACTGAGTGTTGCTTATGTGTTACCCTCCAGGATGGCCACTTGGAGAAAACGCCTCTAAGTGATTCTTATGTGCTTAATTGTTAAACTGCATCCTATGTGCTACCTTCTGGGATGGTAACCTGGGAGATGCACCACTAGGTGAGGTTGATTCATACATTTGATTATTGCTCATATTCCATCCATTCATTCATTGATCATCTGACTTCTAAAAACCTGTAAATTTTAATTTAACGTGGTAGGGTAAATCTATATGGTTTGTTCCGTGCCTAGATATGACCCTGAGATGGGATTAGGTAGAGCTGTAACTTCTAAGTGTGAGTCACATAGATTGATTGATAGCTGTATAAAGAAAATTAGAACACATTACGAGGGCGAGATAGTTGGTGTTTGGGTTTAATCGGACATAAATATTGATTGTTGCCTTTTAACGCGTGAGTATATTTTGCTAATTGGTAATTGATGTTTGATTAGTTATATCTGAGTTATGATTTCATTTGCAACTTTTCTGAGGACGAAAAAAGGTTAAGTGTGGGGATGTTTGATGTGTTGCAAAGCACACATGCATTTCCCTTGTATTTCGTAACGTTTTCGTATGGTTTTAGAGTCGTTTTGAGTCATTTATAGTTTGTACTAAGTAATGTTATATATGGTAGGTATTCGTGAAGAATTGGAGCTTAAATGATCAAGACGTGGGAAGGAAACGAGCACACGAGACAACGGGATGAGAACGGGAAATGTCGGGAAATAGTCCAACCTTAGAAAGGGCATATCTTGAGCTAGAAAATTAGTTACGGGGCCGATAATATATCGATTTGGGGTGGCTCAACAAGAGGAGTTCAAAAATATAGTTTGTTTGGCCCGTGGTACGCGAAATATTTGGTCAAGGGGAACCAAGAAACGCGAAATTTAACCAAATTTTAGGGTTTAAAAGTTTAGAACTTTCCCATTCTTAAGGGAATCGATTCCCAGCCGTTTAGAGACCAGAAAGTGGCGATTTTGAGAGGAGAAGAAGCAACGGGAGCTAAAGTTCGGATCTTTATCAATGGGGTTGGTTAATTCTTGCTCGTAGGGTTTCAATATTTGCTCTTAATTACTTTGGTTTACCTTGGATGATGTTTATTGCTTTTGAGATTTGTTTTCTGAGTTCGAACATGTTTCTTGGCTAGACTTTAGTAGCTATCTAGGTATTCGATGATGTTTAATTGATTCATGAATTTCTTTCGGTTTATGTTGATTCTTGATGGATTGATGTTAAAGTAAAGAACTTGGATTTACTTAGTATGATGTTTATGCATGTTTAATTCTGATTTACAATTGATTTGTGTTTCACATTTGTTTGGTTGAATGTCTTTCAAATACTAGATACATGCTACGTTACCTACTTTTTGTTTGTAACTAGTTGTGGATAATTGTTATCATCGTCCATAGAAACGCATATTGAGAGTGTTGTAGGATTAAATGTTCTTCCTACTTCAATAGCTGAAAGGTGAGAGGTTGTCGGGTATTATTTAGTGTTAGGGTTCTTAGGTAGATTGCTCTGAAAGGAGGGTTTTCTAGGGTTTCTTAGCATTATTGATATTCCGTGTCGTAATGGGAGATTCCAGGTTACCACGTATGTCTTAGGGCGTATTGAGATATTGAGACTGAGAGGTAATATATCTTTAGGGTACTTTAGTATCGTTGGAAATAGCTGAGAAGTGATCCAACCAATCGGTGAGTTTACACGTTCTTTAGGGTTTCCTATTCGGTCACACCTGGAGAATGATCTGGGATCCTTAGGTTATCTTAGGGTTTCGTATTCAAAGATCCCGGTTCCATCATAAATGTCATAGCCGAGAGAAGTTCATATTTGTCATACAGGATTCGTTACCTAGATAGTGCTTTATCCTTTATTAATCTCATCCGTTTCGTCTATTTGATAGTTGGTGTCGATAGTTAGGAGTTCACTAGTTTAAATCAATCGTGTAGTAAACCCCCCAAACCAAAGCAATCTTTAGTCCGTGTCAGAGTCTAGTTTTGTTATTCATAGTGTCTCTAGGGTTCGATACTCGGTTTACCGTTAAGCTGTGCTACACTCGATAGGTACACTTTCCTGTCAGTGCGGTTTAGTTGAAGGTACTCCTTTTATTACTAAGGAGTCTAGGTTAGGTTTTGTTATTATTTTAATAGATCTTCTGGGCAACATCATAATTCCACCTCCTGCTCCAGTGGATAACCCTCCAAAAGTTCCAACAAAAAGAGCATTCCATTCTCACATACCCTAACCAGGAGAGTTAGTAAAGCAGAAGACTGACGAACAATATGAGAAATTCATCGAGCTATTAAGTCATATCCATGTCAACCTTCCCTTCTTGGATATGATACAACAAATGCCTAAGTATGGACGTTTCTTGAAAGATTTCCTCACAAACAAGAGAAACATGGAAGAGGCGGTAAAAAGGACCAATCGTTGTGTCGCTCTCGTTGAAAGATGTCTTCAGAAGAAACTTTCATATCCTGGAAAGTTCTTTCTACCGTGTTCTATCGGACCATTGCCGATAACCTTCGCACTCGCTGATCTAGGAGCAAGTGTAAATGTAATGCCATATGTCATGTTTAAAAGGTTAAAAATTAGAAATCCATGACCTGTCAATGAAACTAATGAACTCGCGTATGGATCAGTCAAATCACCCATAGGAGTCATTGAGAACTTACTAGTGAAAGTCGGCAAGTTTGTCTTCCCTGCCGACTTCATGGTTTTAGAAATAGGACTCGACTATTCTGTACCTCTGATTTTAGGTCGTCCATTTTTAGCTACTGCCCGAGCTGTTATTGACATGAATGAAGGAATTTTGACACTTCGTGTCGGAAAACAATCAGTGACCTACAACATAGGGGGAAATGAATGCCTGTCTAAGTATCCATTTGAAATTGCACAATTCAACGATACTAATCTGGACTACCAGCTTAAGAAATCCAAAGAATTCAACAAAGGAAAGAAACTGAATCTTGGAAAAGATTTTGAGAACACTGACTGGATCGATGAATACTTTGATAAGCTACCAAAACTGAAGGACATGAATGAAGGAACAAGAGATACGGTAGAAGTCGATGGCTCCCATCCGAAGAAAGACTAATGAAGCACGTATGGGTCTCTCCAATGGCCCTTAAATAAACGTGGCACTTCCGGGAGGCAACCCGATGATCATGAATAAATTGAGAAGTTGTTGCATACGGCAAAAAGCATGGACCTCAGGTTTGGTTTTCAAATTTAAGTTTCTATTACTTCAGCCTCCAGGTATGCCTTCTCGATACTAGGACCTTAGTAGCTTAACTACTACCCTTTATTTTCCTTGTCTGCTTTTATGTTTTCCTTTGTGTGTCAGGTAGAATAACATCACAAGATAGTCTCTCTACTTCTTTGAGGAATCACATTCCATCTCTACAACCTGAGGAGTCGAAAACCGCATCAAATTTCTTCTAAATTCGATGAAGTCTTTGAAGCAACGTATTGACAAGCAGCTGATAGGCACAGCCTGACAGCAGCAATAAGTTTTGGCCTTAGGTTATATACCGAATTGACCGGGGGAGTACGAGTTTATTTTCCCTTAAAACTTCATGCATTTAAATTCCTGCATAGCATTCCATTACATGCATTTGTACATTGAGGTCAATGCATAATTTTAAGTGTGGGGTGGGGAATTAGAGATTCAGGACTACTTGTAACCTCAAAGCAGTAAAAATTTAACTTGTGATTTTCTACCCATTTGACTAAAACATTACAAAAACCTACCTTTTATAAAACCCGAAAAATTTTCAAAAATTTTAACCCTAAAACCTCGTACTTGTGTTCAATGTAATGCACAATTCTCCTTTTAGTTTCTCTTTTACTTGTGTTCAATGCAATATACCAGTAACATCTCGTACTTCCGCCTTGGCGCGTTGTGACAACCGAGGCCTCCTGTATCGGCACCAGCATCGTCGGGATCTCCAACAACGGTTGCGACTCAAAAATATGTCCGTCCCTGGGGAGAAATCAAAGGCCGACGCCGTGGAACTTGCGTACGATGCGCATGCCGAACATCGTGCGCTTATCTAACCTGACCGGATTGATCGGGGGGGCGAGTATCGTGAAGATGCTGATGGATAGCCGTCAGAACCCGTGTAAGAACGGTGATGTACGCCCCCGTACAAAAAACCCCGCTCCTACCTATGAAAGGCTGACGCGAAGTACTGCGCCAAACATGTCGCTAATGCGCACGTCCTCCCGTTCAGGAGACACTAAAGAAAGAACAGGTCCCGCTCTGTTCACCACTCCCGACTTTTGTGACGCGCCATGATGGACGTGGCAATAAGCCGGTGCAAGTCTCTGTAGAGGGTTCTACAACATACGAGACCCTCCCCTTTGTCCCCTCCCAAGTATTTTTAGCAATCACTGACCAAAAGGCTAGGAGGTCGTCTCTGTCCGCCTTGGTGATCCCCGCCATGTAAAGAGGGGTGACAGTGTCCTGCTCTGTGTATAAGCCGGTAAACACCGCCCACCTAGCCAGCGACATCTCATACCACTGGCCGAACATACAAAATGAAATATCCTGAGGCGGCCCTTGTTCGTCCGGGTCCTTCATATCTGCTGGCTCTCCGGCCGAGCGCGGTGTAAAGTTAAACGTAGATAAAAACTTGACGACCAGCTCCCAGTAAGACGGCTGGAAAGTGATCTCGAACAGGTGGTCCCATGGCGTATCCTATCTAATAAAGCCCCTATCTCTCTCCTTCTCGCAGAGCACCCCAAGTAGACCCCAGTCGAATGCAGTCTGGGCGCCGACCCTTATCCTTTGTAGCTTCGAGCACCGCGTAAACGCGTCGATGCCTTGCCCGAACTACAAAAAAAACCATCCAGCAAGATCATCGATCACCTCATCCGTGTGTGTCCCCTCGGAATCCGAACCAGAAGACATACCTACAAAAACTAACATCGATATACGTGCAACATTGATAAATGTGTAACATAAATTTAAAAAAAATCATAAAGCTATATGCCACATATAGGCTGGTACGTGGCATATAGGCTTGTAAGTGTTTAGGTTGCGTATGACCTATATGCCACCCATTCCCGAGGCCATACCACACGTATAGCATTATACGTGTTGTATGGTCTTGGGAATAGCTCGCGTATAGGTCATACGCCACCCAAACCAATGATCTCCTTCTTCAACAGAAGAACTATACGCCATGTATAGGGCTATACGCGGCATATAGTTCTTCCCCATTTCAACAAAAAAAACCCAAATTCAACCCATTAAATCCATGCATGATCCTTATCCAATCATTTAAAGTACAAAATCATGTTCGGGAGGAAGAATACATACCTATATGGTGTAAAAACGAGAATCCTCGAGTGTTGTATAGATCGATACGAGAGAGAGAGTGTGTATGTTTGTGAGGTTGCGTATGGGTCCTTACTTTGCTCCCTATATATGATGATCTATACGCCTCGTATAGGTCTATACATGGCTTATAGTTTAAAAATTATAAACTATACGCCACGTAGAGGACTATACGAGGCGTATTAGATTTTTTTTTAGTTTTATTATTTTTCTTGAACTTTATGATAATTTGTAATAAGTTACATGTATGTAGTTGTTACATACGTGAATACGATACACATTTGAAATGAAAATAACGAGCAAAAATCAAAGAAATTTTGTAATTAAAGTTCATGTTGTAATCAGCTAGAAAAGATTTAAGTATTGTGTTTATTGATTGATGTAGGGTCAAATATCTCGTGTTTAAGAGTCTAGTTTATATAGTTTTATGCGTTTTACATTGTATATCGAGTTGGTTTTATGTTGGTATTTGTATTTGTGTCTATTACAAGAATTAAGTGCTAATTGAGCGGATAACGAGACATGATTGAGAAGGCACGAAAGTACAGGGGGCGAAAATGTAAAAATATCAATTTTCGTGGAAAAACAAGTCTTCACGCCACGCGAAGAATGAGGTGGAGAAGTTCGCGACACGCGAAGGGCCGGCGGATCAGCAAAAAGCCCTAATTTCCATATTTAATCCATATCAAGCCCTAATTCACAATAATCTTTCATTCAGACGAATTTGGAGCAGCTAGGGGCGATTTTCAGAGGTAGAAGCAGTTCCGGATCAACTATTGAAGCTATGCTAGCGTGTTTGACAAGCATGCGTGGCTAAGCTGCGTGTGGTTTCCTCCCGGTGGATGGTTCGTTTAAGTTTTTTTGTTTGATTTAGTTTGTTTATGATTGGGTCTTGTTAGTTTCTAACAATAACTTGATAGATTGATGTATTAGTTGATTTGAACAATTTATTTGAATGCTTTGAGTTTTCTTGCTTTACAACTGTGTTCGGTTGATGACAAAACCTAGTAGCAGGGTTGGGTGACTAAATGGGGTAACTTGATATTCATAAATTGGGTGATTGAATTGTACTAGTTTGTGACGAAACTAGTGTTATAGGTTTTCTGACAAAGAATGTGTCTTCAATTACTGTTTCAACGGATTTTCCAACACTATGTCTTTGCGGTATCCGTTGAACAACTGAGTTTTACCTAAACCTAGAACCTGAAGTTTGGAGGGAGTTACATCTTTATTTAATATGTGTTTTACTTCTAATTTTCTAAGCTAAGAAATTAATCTTTCCACTGATTCACTGTGGATTCGACAACCCTACTTCCCTGTCTACAGTCCAAGGTAGGTAACTAGTAGTTTTTATAAGTGTTTTTGATTGACCTTGACGCAGCAATCAAAATGGCGCCCTTGCCGGGGAATCGGTGCGCTTAGTTTTGTTGCTTTAGTTTAGTTGATTTTTCTGGTTTAGTTGATTTTAATTCTTTTAACAAAAAACCCAAAAAGATTTTTCTTATTTTTGTTTTTATTTTTATTTTATTTATTTTTTTCCGTTCAGAACTACTTGGGTGTGCTACTTGTGCAGGTCGGCATGGAGAGGAATTACCATGATTACCAGTATTACTATGAGCCGTGCAGTAACTGTGGCATCACTGGCCACTGGCTCAATATTGCCCAAGATATAATCAACATGGTGGTGGTCCTGAGTATCAAAGCTATCAGGAAGATTACAATCAAGACTACCACCCGAGCAGGCCACCTGAACAAGGCAACTATCAATCAGAACTTGATGTCATCTGATCAAACATGAAGGAGCTGGCCAAAGTGGTCCATGTAGTGGTGCAACATCAAGAGATGCAGGAAAAGCATCATCAAACCTTGATAGATCAAGTTGTCCACTTAGCTGAGATAGTTGCAGCACTCGTCAAAGACTCAGGTAAGCCTTGCAGTGCACATCAGTCCTCAAGTTCCCAAACCACAAATAGTGCACACCTCCATGCTGTAAGTCTTAAGTCCTCATGTGAATTTCCTGCTTTTGAACAAACTCCACCACCGACTGTGGAAAGAGTGGTGGAGTACTGATGTAGTGCGAAGCACACATCTTTATTCATAGTGTTTTCATTCGTTTTTGATTATTTTTATGGTTTTTTTATTCGTTTAAGTCTGTATTAGAGTCGATTGTATGTTTACGGGTGCTCGTGAAGATTACAAGTTAATACATGAAGAAACCGAGCAAGAGAATGTAGCCGGAAAGAAGAAAAGTTAAAAAGTTAAAAATCATGTTCTCGCGGTACGCGAGAGAAGAGAAGGGGAATTCTCGCGGTACGCGAGGATCTCAGAAACCCAACCCGACTAATTTGGCCCTCGCGGTACGCGAGGGGCTTGCCATATTTTCTCTAGACACATGAGAGGACCATAAGTCGTGAAAAACCCTAATTTTGATATTTAATAGATTTTGATTCCCATAACAAGGGGATTTCGTATCTTAGCCGTCTGGAACAGAGCCTAGGACGATTTTGGGAGCAAGAAGATCGATTCAAGTGCAAGATCAAAGCTTTTGGATCCCGGGTTCGTTGTAATAGCGTTCTAGGTTTTCAAGTTTGAATCTTTGCATTTTGATTGCAATGTTTGATACCATGTCTTTGTCTTTTACTTATGTTATGATGTTTTGGATGATGATTCTTGGCTAAAACCATAATACTGCCTTGGTCAATTGATGAATATGCATAGAGTTTAGATTTTTACTAGTTTTGGATTCTATTTGCTGGTTTTATGATTTTGTATAAGATCTTGAGTTGATTATTATGATGTATATGCATGCTTTAATATGCTTTTGTGTTGATTAATGTTACTCATGTTGTCTTGTTGAATCTCTTTCATTAATAGATGCATGTTTAGGTTGTTTGCTTATTGCTTGTGACCTAAGTGGTTTGCGAGACGTAGTAATCCATAAGAGTTTAATTGATCCTTGATTAGATTGAGCGTGTGTCCTAGTTCAGTACCCGAGAGGTGAGAATTAGTCGTTTAGTCTTCGTCATTAGGAATCCGAGTGTTAACAGTCTGAGAGGACGTTGGTATTAGGTGTCTAGTGATTGTTGCTAGTTCGTGTCATATTTGTTAACCTGAGATAACCCCATGTATCTTCGATGTATGGTGGACAGTGAGACTGAGAGGTAATCTGTCTATTTGGGTACTTTATCATAGTTGGAGAGACTGAAAGGTAATCCACTATCTGATGAGTTTATTACACCTTTAGGTTCCTTAGTTGGTGACACCCTGAGAATGATTAGGGATCCACTAGGTAGTCTTTAGTTGTCATCTTTAGAAACCCAGATCTATCATAGTTTCCAGAACAGGTAGAAGTTGTACTTTGCAAGTAGGATTCCGACCTAGGTAGTATTCTTCCCATCTTCTGAGTTCTTCCTTAGTTCTTGATCTGGATAGTTTGAGTCGATTTTAGTTTTGCATTCTTAGTTAATATTTAGTGTAGTCAACCCCCAACCAAATCAATATTTAGTCCGAGTCAGAGTCTTGTATAGTTATACAGTGTCTCTAGGGTTCGATAACTCGGTTTACCATTAAGTTGTGCTACACTTGATAGTTACACTTGCCTGTTAGTTCGGTCTAGTTCATAGGTATTCTTATTATTACTTAGGAGTCTAGGTTAGGTTTTATAGTTATTTTTTATATAGACCGTCTGGACGATATCAAGTACAGTGAATCTGAGTCTGACCCTAATCAGGATTTTATGTCACAAAAAAACTTGAAAACTAAAAAAGTGAATAAATCTGTAAAAATCCCGTTTCCTGATACGATAATCAAACCATTTTTGAAAGAAAAGGATCTAACACAGGATGAGAGATGGGAAAAGTTTGAAAAGCGTAAAATCAATTTGTCATTTTTAAATACACTTAAACAAGATCCTGATAGTGTTGAGTGCTTGAATGGTTTGAGTACCCGAAAACGATGGCATAAATGTCCGGAACAAGTAAAACTAAGTGTAAGTGTGAATGCCGTGTTTACGGGTACCCTTCCCCCGAAACTCCAAGATCCAAGAGCACCTATTATTTCAATACAAATAGGTGAAATTAAACTGGATAGAGCGTTGCTAGATCCTGGAGCATATGTGAGTATAATACCAGGGAGTCTGTATGATCAGCATGAATTTGACCCATTGCAGAGAGTTAACACCACGGTGGTGTTGGCTGACTAGACTCCCGCACACCCTCGGGGAATTGTAAAGGATGTGATTGTTGATGTGTTGCTAAATATCATGTGTATAAGAGTCTAATTCGTATAGTTTAAGCGTTTAGCTTTGTATATCGAGTCTGTTTTAAGTGCATTTGGTGTTTGTAAGTGTTACAGGTTTAAGGTGCTAATTGAATGGGAGATATGAAGCTTAAAATCAAGAGTATAACAGCATACACGGGCCCCGGAGAAGTAAAAGTCAACAAAAGTCAAATTCTTGGAATTTAGGTTCTTCGCGCCACGCGAAGAACAGGGAGCAAAGGTTCACGACACGCGAAGACCTTGAATATGGGCCGCGACTATTTTTCCTTTCAAGCCACGCGAAGATCACTCAGCCTTAGTTCGCGACACGCGAAGACTTCTAATTTTGGAAAATTAAACCTAATTCCCATTATAAGCCATTGAGGAGTCCATATTCGAATTAACTTCTACCCAACCGTCCCAGAGCTTTTCCTAGGCGATTTCCAGAGATAAAGTTTCAATCTTTTCAAGTTTTTGATGCTAGATCAAGCTATACCAATTATTGAAGAGTCGATTATGATGTCGATGAGCGGCTAGTTCCGTTGTGGTTACTTCCGGATGTAGGATCTGCTTTGTGAGGTGATAATCTGGTTCATACTTAGTTTGGTATAGAGTTCTTGTAATCGTTTGGTTGTTTGAACGCTATAGTTTGTTGTATTTGATTAAACAGTTTGGTTTGTCTTCGATTTAATATATTCATCAATTTTCGGTTTTCTATCGTGAATCATTGAGTGTCTGGATCTGATGTTCTAAATTTGTAATTCATTATTGAGTTTTTATTTGTGCCAAGTATCCGGTTTTATAATCGTTGCTCAGCACAGTCACTATCTTGATTTTTGGTTATTTGTCAAATCTAATAAAACGAGTTATGTCTATGTAACTTCCAATAAGTACAAATTAGTAATCACCGAACTTCCAATCCGAACCCGGAAGTAATCCGTTTTCTCTTAATTGTTTTTAATGTTTTAAAGTTAATTGCTTTTTAATCTGAATCCGAACAGTTTTGTTAACCAACATTTTCCACTAATTCCCTATGGATACGACACCCTACTTCACTATACTATAGTTTAAGGTAGCTAGGGATTAGAATTAATTATTGTTTTTTATTGACCATGACAACGCGATCAAAATGGCGCTGTTGCCGGGGAATACGTGCGCTTAGTGTTTTAGTTTAAATTGTTTTGTTCGGAGCTACTAATAGTTTGTTTATTTGTGCAGTTCACAGGTTTATGCATACTCAGAATTCATGAAAAAAGTCACCACTTTTATTCGATCCAGAAATAGAGAAGGCTGCTTGTAGGTCCCGGGAGCCTCGTCGCGCAGCGAAAATACACGGACTTGTTCTGTGATTTGTGTGGGAACCAAGAAACGAGACAGAGAAAACACGAAGACAAAAGATAATGAAACGAAACGAAATCCATAACATAGAAGTCATCCCATATTACAGACTACATATCGAAGGAGCACACATCTCTCATCTAAGCTCACAGTCCAGGGGTCGGGAGAGCTCGTCCCGACCCGGACACCTCTCAACCTTGTTCCAGAGTTCCACTTACAAATGAAGACAAGTATTCTATTTATAGGGGAAGGAACACTACCTGCGTACTTGACAAGTACGCAAGGCAAAAGCCTTGCATACTTACTAAGTACGCATGGTTTGGTCATGCGTACTTGACAAGTACGCAAGGCAAAAGCCGTGCGTACTTACTAAGTACGCAGGACCAAACTGGTGTGCGGGATAAGTACTCAGGAACACCCTCCTACGTACTAGCCACGTACAACGATACATAGAAATTAATCTATAGTTACAAAACATGCTTCTACAAACTCCCTCTTAACTATAGCATCAAATTCTATCTATCACTAAAACTGATAATCATCAGTTTACAAAGAATGTCCTAACAGACTCCCTCTAAACTAATGACATCACGTGTCTTCTGGCGAGACTTGATCTTCTAGCATTCCACTTGAGATCTTCAAATCTTCAAACTTCAGTCTTCAGTTGCCGAGTGATGACAAACCCGACTACCTCATAATTGTAGCTTTCATTGTATACCAAACCAAGTGCTTCAATAAGAACCAACTAACCCAACACAACTCATTGTAGTTCATCCTCTCAGCAGTAGCAACCTCCACCCTGACTTAGGACTCTGAGTCTGACAATGTCTTCCTAACCAGGTAACAATAGTAGACTAAGACAACTCCAAATCAGCTGGCATATGATTGAGAGTTTGAGTTTCCAATAACCTACATCAAACTAATCAACTCCCATAGGAATTCCAGTAAGATAAACTTAAGTCTTCAACTAGATGTGTCCAACTCTATCCTGTATCTTCACGAGTCAACCAAATTCCCGAAGATGTTCATTTCCAATATCCCCTTTTAGTTTAAGCTTCATCTGACTAGACCAGAAACAAGGGTATGTTTCCTATCCCATCGGCCAATGATAAAAGGTTCCATCTTCAACTAATAATCCAACAAATATCCAGCTTCATCTTGAAGACACACAATAGAATCAAACACGAAAAATATAGTTTACACGAGAAATCACGGTTGAGATCCATGTTACGTCAAAGAGGTATATATATAGGAAGTACCAACGGCTTTTCCACCACCTCTTTAATGTCTCATGAATACTAGATTTTATCCCCCTCATTTCTCTGTAAACTATGACCAGCTTCATCATCACTTCACTCAAATCCTCAAAAAGCACATCTAGCCAAGTACAGGATTGTATTCTTTTATTCCTTTGCAAAGATCCAAAACAGCAAATCCTTGGGTTCAAGTTGTTCCAGTATTCATCCCCTATTAAAGAAGTATCCCGGATACTCGTAGCCTACATATTCAGGTTTGAATACCTAAACAAGATGATTCTCTTTCCAAAAGACCCAAAGCAGCCACATCTTCACAAATAGAATGAGACCTTTAGCCGATGACGACCCAATTGCTCTCATTAGTTCAGCATTCATACCCTATTAAATAAGTATCCTGGATACTCGTAGCCTACATTTTTAGGTATGGACCCTTAAACAATGTATGACAAGTGGTATCATCCAACAAAAATCTCGTTCGTGTTTCGCCAAGCCACATCGTATACAAATTCTGGTTCGGAAAAACCAAAATTACTGTCTTCTCAAGAATGGGCTGAAACACACGTACAAATGATCACTAAAAATTTTAGCCAAGAAAAGTTTTCCCGCCAAAAAACTTTTTTTTTTTAAATCCCAGAGGCTAGTCCATGCGTACTTAGCAAATACGCACATAAAGGGTGCTCATGCGTATTTAGTAAATACGCAAAGCCAAGTGCTCATGCGTATTTGATAAGTTCGCAAAATGCCCATGCGTACATGCTAAGTACGCAGAGTCAAAAACTCATGCGTACTTAACAAGTACGCAGGACAACTTCTCTTGCGTACTTAGTAAGTACGCAGGACAAAACTCATGCGTACTTAGTAAGTACGCAGAAAAGATGAATTTGCGTACTTATCAAAAAGTAACAGCGTTCTTGACGGATCTTGAGGAGAATGCTCGAAAAGTGATGGATCTGAGAAATTGATGCTTCCAAAAGCTTAGAAATCATCATCTAACAAACCCTTAGCCTTCCAAACACCAAATGAAGTGATAACAAATTCGGATTTAAGGAATTTTGGATGAAAAAGTAGCGAACTTTTTATAACTCAGATCTGCTCAAAAACCCTAAAACCCAAAACTGGAACACAAATCAACGAACACCGAGGCTCTGATACCACTTGTAGGTCCCGAAAACCTCGTCGCGCAGCGGATTTACACGGACCTGTTCTGTAATTTGTGTGGGAACAAAGAAACGAGACAGAGAAAACACGAACAAAGACAAAAGACAATGAAACGACACGTAATCCATAACATAGAAGTCATCCCGTATTACAGACTAAATACCTAAGGAGCACACATCTCTCATCTAAGCTCACGGTCCAGGGGTCAGGAGAGCTCGTCCCGAACCGGACACCTCTCAACCTTGTTCCAGAGTTCCACCTACAAATGAAGACAAGTCTTCTATTTATAGGGCCAGGAAAACTACCCGCGTACTTGAAAAGTACGCATGGTTTTGTCATGCGTACTTGACAAGTACGCAAGGCAAAAGCCTTGCGTACTTACTAAGTACGCAGGACCAAACTGGTGTGCGGGCTAAGTACTCAGGAACACCCTCCTACGTACTAGCCACGTACACCGACACATAGAATTTAATCTATAGTTACAAAACATGATTCTACACTGCTAGAGCCAACAGAAAGCTACAACCACAGTGCAGACAATCTTGGAGAAACTTGACAGCCCGAGAATGTCATAGAACCAACCAGGAAATCCAGCTCCAAATCAAAGTTGTGGACCGGACCCACCTGTTCCCCCACGTCCAAATCTTCTATTCCCTGATCAACAAAACCAGCCGAATCAACCTCAAAACCAATAACCACCGGCACCACAACCTCCACCAAATTAACCACCTCCACAAAACCGCCAACCCCTTTTTCATGACAACCAATATCATCAATACAACAGTTACCCGAGCGATTCAGACTTTGGGGATAATGAACATCTGTCAACGGGACAAAGTCACAGGCCAGAGCACGGTTCTCCAGTATGAGAACTGGAATGAAGAATTACAGTGGTATGACCTACACCACCAGGAGGCATTCCCTCCTAGGAATCAAAGAGTTAATGGGGTAGATGATTGGGTGCAACGAACACCAATGGCCTACTATGGGTATCAACAGAGAAATCCGGACAACCTTGATGGAGAGAACATGTATAGGTAACCTCAAGTGAACAGACCAATTTATCAAGAGGAACAACCTAGAAATAGGAACTCCCCTAGGCATGAACAAGTGGTAGATAGTGACTTCCGCCCTGCCTTAGCCCTAAATGCTTACCCCATTATACCACCGGTTCGAAGGGGGAACACATTTGAGATCAGACCAGGATGTCTAGGGATCCTCCCACACTTCTATGGGAGAGCTACTAAGGAGCCCTACACACATTTATCAAAGTATGCAGCCACCTGTGGAACCATAGGTGGTCAAGGATTAACTGCAGACGAGGTGAAACTGGTGGTCTTCCACTTTTCACTAAAGGAACGTGCAAAACAATGGTTCCTTCTTCTACCGTTCGCGAGTATTGCCACCTGGGCAAAGTTACAGCAACAATTTTTGGACGAGTATTTCCCACCTCACAAGACTAATGAGGCTAGAGCTGCAATCAGAGATTTTAGGCAATAATCGGGGGAGCCGTTCTATGAAGCCTTCAAGAGTTTTAAAGAGTTACTGAGAAATTGCCCACATCATGGTATAGAAAAGTGAGAACTAATCCAGACATTCTATGATGGTCTGCTGCCTGAGGATGTAAGAGATGTTAACTCCACCAGTAACCGGTCATTCTTCTCCAACCATGTGGATGATGATTGGGATATCCTAGAGAGGATGGCGGTGACATCTAAGAGTCAAGCTCATACGAGCAGGAGAGCAAAGACAAGTGCATCTACGAAATCAGTAAATTATGAGACACAAAAAAGGTTGGAGGCCATGGAAATCCAGATGGCACGTCTTGGTAAGTCGTGTGGTAAGGATGTGGCAAATGTGTCACAATTGTATCCGGTATGTGATAGATGCAACGAGATAGGACATACAATTACTGATTGCCCAAGGGAATTGGAAAACGCCGAGGAAGTGAATCAGCTAGGCGGAGAGAGAAAGGAACCAGAGATGAATGGTACCCACTACCATCCGGGACTCATAAACTACCCAAATCTATGGTATAGTAATGCTTCTAATCAAATGAATCCTAACTTTTAGGGTTCTAATGTGCAGGGTGAAGGACAACCACAACAGCAGTACCATAATCGCCAATAAGGTTACAATCAAGGCGGGTACCAAAGGAACCAAGGAGGGTATCAACAAGGATACCAAAGTGGATATCACCAGAAAAATCAGAAAGGTTGCAGTGCAGGAGGTGATGACCTGGGGGATGCACAATTTATTGCTATCAAGGAGCTAAAGAAGGACAATGAAATCCGTGATAAAACGGTAAATACTCTTGTGAAGCAGGTGGGTCAAATGGCGGAAGAATGGTTGAGAAGAGAACCGGGCAAACTACCAAGTAACACTCAGACCAACCCACAACATCAAGGGTCGAGCTCAAACAATGCATATGTTGGCGCAGTAAGCATCTGCAATGACAGTGAAGAGATTGACTTGGAAGACGATAGTGAGCAAGGAGCACCTTTTATTCTAGTTGAAGTTGGGGGAACAAAGGTAAATCAGGCACTCCTGGAGTATGGAGCAACTCTCAGTATCCTCCCAGGGAGTCTATATGATCAGTCAGATCTAGGTCCTCTACAACAAGTTGACACCATCGTGGTGTTAGCCGATTTGACACGAAAACGTGCACGGGGAATGTTGAGGGGAGTGGCTGTGAAGGTCGGGGATTTCTACTACCCTAAAGACTTCTTGGTGGTTGATTATGCAGCTAGTCAGAAGAAAGAACGATCAAGAGTCTTGCTTGGAAGACCATTTTTGGCGACTGCCAATGCTCAGATCAATTGTAGAAACGACACAGTGAGCATGACATTCGAAAACCGTGAGTTTAACTTAGACATGCTTACAAATTTATTTACTTATTTTTCTAAAGTTAAATATTAAAAAGCAGGTAAGACTAACAAGTGTTCGCCTCGGTCTAAATTGGATAAGGGTGGCACAAATGAGAATGGTTTGATTGTTGACAAGTGTGAATTGAAGAATGAGGTATCTGAGGTTGTGGAGGGAGCAACCCACAAGTGTGGGGATGATGGAATCTAAATGGGAAAACCGCCATGGAAACATCAGGCAGAAAGTGCAAGTAATCATAGCAACTCGGAGGCAGGACCATCAGGGTCAGAGCAAGATCAAAGAAACCTCCAAAGTTTATGAGGCAATCATATGAAACCGGTGAATCTTGGGTGATGCAGGATGAAGAAGAATTCATTGCTGTGGAACAGACATGGAACCCAAAATTAAATGGGGATGATTATCACCGAGCATGTGCAGCATTTGGTAAGGAGTTTGTGTTCCAACCACCGTAACGACAAGTAAGGTACACTGCGTCTGGCTGAAGACGTTAAACTTAACGCTCTTGGGAGGCAGCCTAAGGTTAGTTAGTTAATTTCCATATCTAGATAAATGAACGTTTTGGGTGTGTTCTCTAGAAACCCTCACGAGACTAAACTCGTCCACTCGGGCTACCGAGGGGTTTAAAAGGCTTGATGCATTCGCTAAATGCATCCGTGATTCCTACGAAAGTGAGTTAGGTTTTTGTTTCGTTTTTATGCTTTTATATGGGAAGAGCCCAAGTGTGGGGATGTTCTGGGAAAGCTGAGGCTTGTGCTAATGCTATGGGGACCATGCATCATTCTCTGGGGGTAGGATACCGTGTGTAGAGTTTGTGAAGTTGTGAGTCTGAGTTTAATATTTTTGATATGTTTTTGCGTCTTTTTGAGTTTTTTTTCAGGGATTTGGGGCCATACGAGCATGGAAAATAATCAAAAATCATGTTCCAGGTATATATGCATATCATTGGAGTGTTGGAACAAAAATTTGAAAAAGTTGAAAATTTGGGTTTTTGGACCAAAATTTTTTCTAAGTATAAAAATCGTCAAAACATTCTGTTACCAACATGTATTTGCGCCACGCGAAGACCTAGGGCCAGATCTTCGCGACACGCGAAGGGGTTCCATTATGGCCTGGTGAAAATCCACTCTTCGCGCCACGCGAAGAGTTGGGAAGGGTTTCTCGCGACACGCGAAGACCCCAAATTAGGGTTAACTTTTGTATTTTTTTATTTTGTAATTTTTGAGTCGTGTCAGTCCGTCAGGTCTTTTAGTTTTTATTGATTTGTTTTATTGAGTCGGTATGATGCTTGTGGGTTTTTTGAGCTTATATTTGCAGGTTTGGATTGATCCGCCCGTACTCAATCTCCATTCGGGTGGTGATTTTCGACTTTCGCTTGTTTCTTTTGTACAAGGCAACCCGCTTGCATCTGTGGAACACGATCGCGAATGAAATGCTATACGATCGTCTATCCAGCTAAGTTTTAATTTTAGTTTTGTTTTATGTTTTTGAGTCGCTCTTCCTACATTGAGGACAATGTCGAGTTTAAGTGTGGGGAGGGGAGACCTTAGTCCAGGTCTGTATTTTGAGTCATAAATTTCAAAAATCCATAAAAATTTAAAAAAAAATTCAAAAATGTCCCTGGATTAGAATTGGTGCAGTTAAATGGAAAATGATAGGTATAATTGGAAACTTTGCATGTTTTGAGAATTGAATTAAAATAATAAAATAAAAAGCGCGTCTAATTTGTAACATTTTGGTAGGCCCAACCGGCTTAAACAGCTTAAACATCCTGATAAAGTATCTAGGTTTAATTGGATAATTAATTCAGGATATCTTGTGGGTTCTCATCTTAGGAGTGTCGGTAAGGTCGAAACTGTCAATATAGGGTGATAGGTACCTCTATAAGCAAGGGTTTATAAGTTTTTAAAATCTTTTGGCACATCACTTTCTTTTTATGAAAATAAATTCGATAGTTGGTGGCGCCCGCATTCCATACATTTACCATTGCATGAGCTTGAATTAATTAAGTTGAAAGCTTGAGTTTGCCTACGTGTTACCCTCCGGGTTACAAGCTTTTTTGAAACACCCATGGGCAGAATCTTGTAATAAATTATAGATGGCTAAGCGAGACTTATGTGTTACCCTCCGGGATGGCAACCTGGTTGAAACGCCTCTAAGTTGAGCTTATGTACTTCATTGCTAGAAACTGCAGCCTACGTGTCACACGTCAAGTTCCAGCTTGATTGAAACACAACTGGGTTAGGTTTATTCATAGAATGTTAATAAAAGCTCATATCATTCATCCGTTGATCCATAATTCACCTGATTTTTAAAACTTATAAATTAGTGTTTATAGTGATGGGAAAATCTATATGGTTTAGCCCGTGCCTAAACATGACCTTGAGATGGGATTAGACTGAACTGTAGCTTCCTGAGTGTGAGACCCATAGATAGACTGTTGACTTGGTAATAGATATATTAGATCACAGAATTGGGGGCTCGATAGGTCGGTGGTTGGGTTTAATCGGATCGAAATACCGATTGTTACAATTAACGTGTTACGATATTTGTGCTGTGTAAAATGAAAGTGTAAGTTGCAAGTTTTTTCAATTATGATTCCATTGCATTATTCTTTTCGGGACGAAAAAGGTCAAGTGTGAGGATGTGATGTGTTGCTAAATATCCCATGTATAAGAGTCTAATTCGTATAGTTTAAGCATTTAGCTTTGTATATCGAGTCTGTTTTATGTGCATTTGGTGTTTGTGAGTGTTACAGGTTTAAGGTGCTAATTGAGTAGGAGATATGAAGCTTAAAATCAAGAGGATAACAGCATACACGGGCCCTGGAGAAGTAAAAGTCAACAAAAGTCAAATTCTTGGAATTTAGGTTCTTCGCGCCACGCGAAGAACAGGGAGCAAAGGTTCGCGACACGCGAAGACCTTTAAAATGGGCCGCGACTATTTTGGCCTTCGCGCCACGCGAAGATAATTCAGCCTTAGTTTGCGACATGCGAAGACTTCTAATTTCGGCAAATTAAACCTAATTCCAATTATAAGCCATTGAGGAGTCCATATTCAAATTAACTTCTACCCAACCGTCCCAGAGCTTTTCCTAGGCGATTTCCAGAGATAAAGTTTCAATCTTTTCAAGTTTTTGATGCTAGATCAAGCTACACCAATTATTGAAGAATCGATGATGATGTCGATGAGCGGCTAGTTCCTTTGTGGTTACTTCCGGATGTAGGATCTGTTTTATGAGGTGATAATATGGTTCATACTTAGTTTGGTATAGAGTTCTTGTAATCGTTTGGTTGTTTGAACGCTATAGTTTGTTCAATTTGATTAAATAGTTTGGTTTGTCTTCGGTTTAATATATTCATCAATTTTCGGTTTTCTATCGTGAATCATTGCGTGTCTAGATCTGATGTTCTAAATTGGTAATTTATTATTGAGTTTTTATTTGTGCCAAGTATCCGGTTTTATAATCGTTGCTCAGCACAGTCACTATCTTGATTTTCGGTTATTTGTCAAATCTAATAAAACGAGTTATGTCTATGTAACTTCCAATAAGTACAAATTATTAATCACCGAACTTGCAATCTGAACCCGGAAGTAATCCGTTTTCTCTTAATTGTTTTCAAAGTTTTAAAATTAATTGCTTTTTAATCCGAATCCGAACAGTTTTCATAAACAACACTGTCCAGTAATTCCCTGTGGATACGACACCTTACTTCACTATAATATAGTTTAAGGTAGCTAGGGATTAGAATTAATTATTTTTTTTGATTGACCTTGACAACACGATCAAAATGGCGCTGTTGCTGGGGAATACGTGCTCTTAGTGTTTTAGTTTAAATTGTTTTGTTCAGAGCTACTAATAGTTTGTTTATTTGTGCAGTTCACAGGTTTATGCATACTCGGAATTTAGGAAGAAAGTCACCACTTTTATTCGATCCAGAAATAGAGAAGGCTGCTAGAGCCAACAGAAAGCTACAAACCACAGTCCAGACACTCTTGGAGAAACTTAACAGCCCGAGAATGTCGCAAAACCAACCAGCAAATCCAGATCCTAATCAAAGTGGAGGACCAAACCCACCTGTTCCCCCACGTCCAAATCTTCTATTCCCTGATCAACAAAACCAACCGAATCAACCCCAAAACCAACAACCACCAGCACCACAAACTCCACCAAATCTACCACCTCCACAAAACCGCCAACCCCTTTTCCATGACAACCAATACCATCAATACAACAGCTACCCGAGCTATTCAGACTTTGGGGATAATGAACATCTGGCAATGGGACAAAGTCACAGGCCAGAGCACGATTCTCAGTATGAGAACTGGAATGAAGAAGAAGAGTGGTATGACCTACACCACCAGGAGGCATTCCCCTCTAGGAATCAAAGAGTTAATGGGGTAGATGATTAGGTGCAACCAACACAAAGGGCCGACTATGGGTATCAACAGAGAAATCCAGCCAACCTTGATTGAGAGAACAGGTATAGGCAACCTCAAGTGAACAAACTAATTTATCAAGAGGAACAGCCTAGAAACAGGAACTTCCCTAGGCATGAACAAGGGGTAGATAGTCACTTCCGCCCTGCCTTAGCCCTAAATGCTTCCCCCGTTATACCACCGGTTTGAAGGAGGAACATATTTGAGATCACACTAGGATGTCTAGGGATCCTCCTACACTTCTATGGGAGAGCTACTGAGGAGCCCTACCCACATTTATCAGAGTATGAGGCCACCTATGGAACCATAGGAGGTCAGGGATTCACTGCAGACGAGGTGAAACTGATGCTCTTCCAGTTTTCACTAAAGGAACGTGCAAAACAACGGTTCATTTCTCTACCGTCCGCGAGTATTGCCAGCTGGGCAGAGTTACAGCAACAATTTTTGGACGAGTACTTCCCACCTCACAATCCTAATGAGGTCAGAGCTGCAATCAGAGATTTTAGGCAACAATCGGGGGAGCTGTTCTATAAGGCCTTCAAGAGGTTTAAAGAGTTACTAAGAAGCTGCCCACATCATGGTATAGAAAAGTGGGAACTAATCCAGGCATTATATGATGGTCTGTTGCCTGAGGATGTAGGAGATGTGAACTCCACCAGTAACGGGTCATTCTTCTCCAACCATGTGGATGATGATTGGGATATCCTAGAGAGGATGGCAGTGACATCAAAGAGGCAAGCTCGTGTGAGCAGGAGAGCAAAGACAAGTGCATCTGCGAAATCAGTAGATTATGAGACACAAAAGAGGTTGGATGCCATGGAAATCCAGATGGCACGTCTTGGTAAGTCGAGTGGTAAGGATGTGGCAAATGTGTCACAATTGTATCCGGTATGTGATGGATGCAACGAGATAGGACATACAGTTACTGATTGCCCAAGGGAATTGGGAAAGGCCGAGGAAGTGAATCAGCTAGGCGGAGAGCGAAAGCAACCAGAGATGACTGCTACCCACTACCATCAGGGACTCAGAAACCACCCAAATCTAAGGTATGGTATTGCTTCTAATAAAATGAATCCAAACTTTCAGGGTTCTAATGTTCAAGGTGGAGGACAACCACAATAGCAGCAGTACCAGAACCGCCAACAAGGTTACAATCAAGGTGGGTACCAGAGGAACCAAGGAGGGTAACAACAAGGACACCAAAGGGGCTATCAACAGAAAAATAAGCAAGGTAGTAGTGTAGGAGGTGATGACCTGGGGGTGCACAGTTTAATGCTATCATGGATGCTATCAAGGAGCTAAAGAAGGACATTGAAATCCATGATAAAACGGTAAATACTCTTGTGAAGCAGGTGCGTCAAATGGCTGAAGAATGGTTGAGAAGAGAACCAGGCAAATTAAACCTAATTCCAATTATAAGACATTGAGGAGTGCATATTCGAATTAACTTCTACCCAGCCGTCCTAGAGCTTTTCCTAGGCGATTTCCAGAGATAAAGTTTCAATGTTTTCAAGTTTTTGATGCTTGGTCAAGCTACACCAATTATTGAAGAATTGATGATGATGTCGATGAGCGGCTAGTTCCTTTGTGGTTACTTCCGGATGTATGATCTTCTTTATGAGGTGATAATCTGGTTCATACTTAGTTTGGTACAGAGTTCTTGTAATCGTTTGGTTATTTGAACGCTATTGTTTGTTCTATTTGATAAAACAGTTTGGTTTGTCTTCGATTTAATATATTCATCAATTTTTGGTTTTCTATCGTGAATCATTGAGTGTCTAGATCTGATGTTCTAAATTGGTAATTGATTATTGAGTTTATATTTGTGCCAAGTATCCGGTTTTATAATCGTTGCTCAGCACAGTCACTATCTTGATTTTTGGTTATTTGTCAAATCTAATAAAACGAGTTATGTCTATGTAACTTCCAATAAGTACAAATTATTAATCACCGAACTTGCAATCTGAACCCCGAAGTAATCCGTTTTCTCTTAATTGTTTTCAAAGTTATAAAATTAATTGCTTTTTAATCCGAATCCGAACAGTTTTCTTAAACAACACTGTCCAGTAATTCCCTGTGGATACGACACCTTACTTCACTATAATATAGTTTAAGGTAGCTAGGGATTAGAATTAATTATTGTTTTTTATTGACCTTGACAACGAGATCAATTGTGAAGGTAAAGGAGTTTTACTACCCGGTGGATTTTCTTGGTGTTGGATTGTGTTAAAAACACAGAATCAACTATTATTTCGGGTAGACCGTTCTTGGCCACTACTCAAACAAATATTAGCTGTGCTGAGGGAACGGTAAGGATGAGGTTTGGGGCTCAGAAAATGAGTCTTAAAATATTTTCAAACTTCCCAACCCTGAAAGCTAACAAATGTGGATCACCTGAAAAGGTGAATAAAACAGTCGAGAATGCTTTTTTTGTGAATGACAGGTTAGCTGAGCAGAAGGATGGTGAGACTCTGGACAATGGGAAGAAGAGGGTTAGAAAGAGAAGGCGAAAAGGGAGGAAACCGCTGGTTCCGAATGCAGAAAAAGAGTTGTTTTCTTTGTTTGTGAAGGCTTGGAGGAAATTTGATGAGGAGAGGAACCTAAGTGTGGGGAAGGAGGACTGCAAGCATCCCATCCGACCGCCATAACCGAATAATCAGGTACGCGTATCGCTGAAGACGTTAAACTTAGCGCTCTTAGGAGGCATCCTAAGGTTAGTTGTTTTATTTTTGGTTCTAGTTAAATGAACGTTGTGGTAGTGTTCTCTAGAAACCCTCACGAGAATCAACTCGTCCACTCGGGCTACCGAGGGGTTTAAAAGGCTTGATGCATATGCTAAATGCAACCGTGATTCCTACGAAAGTGAGTTAGGTTTTTATTTTTTCATTTTGTGTGTTTTTTTGTGTGAACCGGCCAAGTATGGGGAAGTCACATGGGTGATCATGCACGTAGGGTGCAATAGGGTGCAATAGGGTGCGTGTGCGAGTTTTAGAGGAGTTGAAAAAATTGGGATTTACTTTCTATCAACATAGGGTCCTCGCGGTACGCGAAGCCCCAGCCTCCATCACTCGCGACACGCGAATAACAAAGTCAAGGGCCGGGTCAAACTTTTCATCTTCGCGGTACGTGAAGAATTTTCCCCAGGATTGCGCGGTACGCGAAGATCCCAAATTAGGGTTAATTTTAGTAATTTTTTTTATTTTGAATTTATTTTTAGTCGTGTTTAGTCCGTAGGGTCTTTTATTTTTATTTGAGTTTTGTTATTGAGTCGATATGACGCCTGTGGATTTTGTTTGAGCTTATTTTTGCAGATTTAATTGATCCGCCCGTACGTAATCTCCATTCGGGTGGTGACGTCCGACTTTGAACATTCTTGTACAAGGCAACCCGCTTGCATCTGTGGAATGCAATCGCGAATGAATCGATATACGATCGTCAATCCAGCTAAGTGTTCTTTATTTTTGTATTTTTCTTTTTAGTGTCTTTCTTCCTACATTAAGGACAAAATAGAGTTTAAGTGTGAGGAGGGGAGACCTTAGTCCAGGTCTGTATTTTGAGTCATAAAAATCAGAAAATCCATAAAAATAAAATAAAAAAAATTCAAAAATGTCTCTGGATTAGAGTTTTGCAATTAAATGGAAAATGATAGTACAATCGGGAACTTTGCGTGTGGATATAATTGAATAATAATGATAATCAAACATGTCTGATTTGTAACGTTTTGGTAGGCCTAACCGACTTTGAAGAGCTTAAACATCCTCATAGTGTATCTAGGTTAATTGAATAATTAATCCAGGATGTCTTGTGGTTTCTCATCTTAAGGGTGTCGGTAAGGTTGAAACTGTCAATATAAGGTGATAGGTACCTCTATAAACAAGAATTTATAAGTTTTTGAAATCTTTGGCACACCACTTTTTTTTATGAAAATAAATCCGAAAGTTGGTGGCGCCCAGATTCCATCATCCATCTTGCATGAGCTTAATTAATTGAATTATGAGCTTGAGTTTCGCCTACGTGTTACCCTCTGGGATAGTGACTTGGATGAAACACTCATGGGCGAGACTTTAGTGATCAACATCCGGATGTCGAAGCTAGGTTTATGTGTTACCCTCTGGGATGGTGACTTGGAGGATACACCACTAAACCAAAGCTTATGAACTTCTTTGCTTAAAAACTGCATCCTATGTGTCACACGTCGAATTCCAGCTTGACTGAAACACCACTGGGTTAGGTTTATTCATAGAATGTTATTCATCCATCGATCCGTAATTCATTGATTTTTAAAACTTATAAATTAGTGTTTATAGTGGTGGGAAAATCAATAAGGTTTAACCCGTGCCTAAACATGAATTTGAGATGGAATTAGGCTGACTCGTAGCTTTCTGAGTGTGAGACTCATTGATACACTGTTGGCTTGGTAATAGATATATTAGATCACAGAATTGGGGGCTCGATAGGTCGGTGGTTGGGTTTAATCGGATCGAAATACCGATTGTTACAATTAACGTGTTAGTATGTTTAAAAGCTGTGTACAAATGAAAGTATAAAAGCAAGTTTTCCGATTATGATTCCATTGCATTATTGTTTTTCGGGACGCCAAAGGTTAAGTGTGGGGATGTGATGTAGGGTCAAATATCCTGTCTTTAAGAGTCTAGTTTATATATTTTTATGCGTTTTACTTTGTATATCGAGTTGGTTTTATGTTCGTATTTGTATTTGTGTCTATTACAGGTATTAAGTGCTAATTGAGCGGATAACGAGGCATGATTGAGAAGGCACGAAAGTACAGGGGGTGAAAATGTAAAAATATCAATTTTCATGGAAAAATAAGTCTTCGCGCCACACGAAGACTGAGGTGGAGAAGTTCGCGACACGTGAAGGGCCGGCGGATCAGCAAAAAGCCTTAATTTCCATATTTAAGCCAAATCAAGCTCTAATAATCTTTCATTCAGACGAATTTGGAGCAGCTAGAGGCGATTTTCAGAGGTAGAAGCAGTTCCGGATCAAGTATTGAAGCTATGCTCGCGTGTCTAACAAGCATGCGTGGCTAAGCTGCGTGTGGTTTCCACCCTGCGGATGGTTCGTTTAGGTTTTTGTGTTTGATTCAGTTTGTTTATGATTGGGTCTTGTTAGTTTCTGACAATAACTTGATAGATTGATGTATTAGTTGATTTGAACAATTTATTTGAATGCTTTGAGTTTGCTTGCTTTACAACTGTGTTCGGTTGATGACAAAACCTAGTAGCAGGGTTGGGTGACTAAAGGGGGTAACTTGGTATTCATAAATTGGGTGATTGAATTGTACTGGCTTGTGAAGAAACTAGTGGTATAGGTTTTCTGACAAAGAATCTGTCTTCAATTACTGTTTCAACTTATTTTTCAACACTATGTCTATGGGGTGTCCATTGAACAACTGAGTTTTACCTAAACCTAGAACCTGAAATTTGGAGGGAGTTACATCTTTATTTGATATGTGTTTTACTTCTAATTTTCTAAGCTAAGCAATTAATCTTTCCACTGATTCCCTGTGGATTCGACAACCCTACTTTCCTGTCTACAGTTCAAGGTAGATAAGTAGTAGTTTTTATAAGTGTTTTTGATTGACCTTGACACAGCGATCATTGATCTTTGTTACTATCCATTATCTCCTTAAATTGTCTTATACGATGCTTGTACATATGTTTCCAATCTTCTACAACATCACTTCAATGCAAACTTCAAAGACCATTCGGTATAGGCATCGGATAATCTTCGTCTAACTTAATCATTATGAAATGGTTAGTGTAAACATGTGCAACCAATATGACTTGATGATTAGGCAAAACATTCGGACCAACCCATAGGGGGAAAAGGTTTGATTGCCGGCGTTGCTTAACAAATGAATAGTCACACCAAATCATTGAGCAATCAGGAATCTCGTGTAAGGCATCAACATCCAATGTTCACCGGATGCAGGTGCCACTTCCAGCCAATTTATGGTGCGACGTAATTCATCGTACTGTCTGTGGACGATTCTGTCAAAAATTCCCCGCCACTGCTCTTCATAATCGTCCATCTCCTGTAGAAATTGTGTCCGAATAGAAAACCACTTACTTTCATCAAACCCTAAGCCGATAACTATCGAGCGAAAAACACCGTTACCATCAGGGTGGACATTTTGTATACGTTATATGTACTTGTGAAACAAAAATGGAATCCAATCCTTGAAACGGAGAATATTGTTCACTTCTTTATCCCGCTTTATTAATGGAAACCCATAATCATTCAGTGGCTCTCTTAATTTTGAAGTCGTTGAACGACTGCGTTGCATGACGGGCTTCTTAGACTTTACGACTGAACTCGATATTTGATGGTCCTGTGATGGTATATACAAGCTATGTCTTGCAGGGTCAATCCTACTTTGTTGGGATTATATCACCGAGCTATGTCTCGTAGCGTCATCTTTCCTTTGTTGTTTACAAAGGAAATTTACAAAGAAATTAATTTTTGAAAAATTATATATATATCAAATATCATGAGTGTACTAATATTTATAACAAAATACGTGAATATTAATATAAATAAAAAAGATGTATATTCAATACTAAAGTATTTTAAAATGGATATTCATTCTTTAATATTATACATATAGTAATCATTAAATTCATGTCTTTCGATGTATCTTCGTGAAAAAAAAAACGAAAATCTAAGAAGAATCGGTGAAAAAAACAGCGAAAATCCGAGTTGACCGAGTTGGACCGATTCCGAGTAATGTTGACCGACTTGAATAAAAGCGCCTCGGCCCTACCGAGTACTCGCCGAGGTTACCGAGTTTTACAACACCGGGTATAATTACAATTCATGTCTATGTGAAATTCAACAAGTATCTACTAAGTTTGTCACTAAACTATGTAATCTGAACCCGGGAGCGATCCCTTTTCTCTAATCACTTTCTACTCGATTAAAGTTAGTTTATTTTGCAATCGTTTTCATAATCAACCTTCAAAGTCAAGTTAGTTGTTCTGCATAGTTACTAAGTAATCGATGAATAGCACTTGCCACGAATTCCTTGTGGATTCGACAACTTTACTTTCCGTACTACAGTATAAAGTAGCTAATGATCAATTTTTTAATATATTTTTTATTAGCCTTCTACAAGATGTCTTTCATTGGAAATTGGGAAAGTTATAACTCGGATAGAGCTATACGAGACGTGTAAAGGGTGTCAAGATTGGGATTTGGATGTCAACGTAGTAGGACCCTATAATAATAGGTTTCTAAGCACGATTGAATAAACAATTATTTGCCGTACCTTTTCTCCACTTGGTTCGCTCATTCTCGACTGTAGTACACCATTTGAAATGGTGCGTCATTTGTTTACTAATTTTCATGTGATCATAGTACATTAGATAAGTGTTTTTTTTATTGGATTTCCCATTCCTAATCTTTTCTTGAATAGATTTCCGTCTCTTTTACTTAACCTGAACCGTCCGATTTGTTGAGAGTACGATGAGTCTTGCTTTGATGACCTAAGTGGAAAACGTACATGAAAGAACTTCCATAAACTCTCTAATGTATAGAGATGTTTAACCTTTGTTCTTTTTAAGTGTTTTATATACTACTTGCATATATACTTTTTAGTGACATAAAGAAAGTGCTTTTAGCTTATCTTTTTTTTAACAAAAAAATTTATTAATAAACTAGAAAGCCTCTCGAAAGAAAAAACAGACGAACCCTTACAAAAAAAAAGAAGAGGGTTTTACAACCAACCCACTCTTGAAATGTTCACCTTCCTAGTTTGATTAACGACCAACAAATATGAATAATTAAGAATAAAATAAAAAAAAATGTCTCATTTTCTTCGTTCATCATGAGCGAAAATCGTGTCACTTTGAAATCTTCAAATAACTCACCATGTTGTCAAAATAATCCCATGAATAACATATTTCTTCTGTTTAGGAGTTGCTAAGGACTCCATCCAAGATAACAAAATCCGAAGGGTTATAAGAACCGGAAAGAGAAATGCGTAACCATTTAAAAATGGAAAACCACACAGATTTAGCAATATTACATCTTCCAAATAAATGCTCCAACGACTCTTCCGCACCATCATAAATAGGGAAAATACATTTGGAACATCAATAGCCCTATCTACCAATTTAGGTCTATTTGGAAGACGATTCAATAGAATACGTCAATCCAAAATGTTAACCTTTATTGGTATAAAACGTTTCCACCTAGTCTCCATCAGGCCATCCTGAAGAATTAACGCATCAATAAACTTACGAATACCATTTACATTATACCACCCATCGCTAACAAAATCCCAGAACCAAACACCTCGATCTTCAACAAAAGTCACATCATTCATGATCGAGAGAATATTATTAAACTAATCCACTTCAATATCTCCTTGAATAGATCGCCTCCAAGCCCAAGACCATCTAAAACCACTATGGCGATCCAATATAGAGCAACCTTTGCCAATTTCTAGTTGAAATAATCTAGGGAATCTAACACATAAAGGTTCATCACCCAACCAATTCTCCATCCAAAACTTCGTATCCGCCCTATTCCCTACTTTCTTCTTCTTGTTTAAGATTGATCAAGAAAAAATACCTTTATCGTTTAGAATTACATCGCTTATGTAATGTATTGAAAAAGGTTATGTTTTTATGTAAATCCAACTGTTAGTCGCGTCTTTGTTTTGGTGTGTGAAAAATTTATTGGTAACGTCTCTGCCATAAAGTTGATGATATCCATCTTGATTGTTGTCCATCACGACCATAAAAGGATCTACCGCTGCACTTCCATCTTCTGAAGGTTTGTAGTTCTTAATTTCTCCCTTCAATATTATTCTGAAAAAAAGTAAGAAAATATTGTCAAAAATATTGATACTTAAGTTTGCAAGTATAAGGCTTCAATTGTTTAAATGATTGCTAATAAATGAACTATTAAAACTTCATAGCAAGATTCCAAACCAATCAAAACTGGACCATTTCTAAAAAGGCACGATTAACTCGAACAATAATCGAACAACACCCTAATAAAAACTAGTTTAATGTCAGCAAAAGAAACATGTTATGATATTGAAATACCAACTTACAATTTTCCTTGATGTGCCATGATCATATGTATCAACATATACACGTAATTCTTCCCTTTTAAGTGTACGTTAAACATTTGGATTAAAGTAGGTAATTCCTTGTATGGGTCATCTTTTTATGCATTCATGATAATATAAACATCAACATAAAAATATGAGCATATGGAACAATATACAAACAAAATCACAAGCAAAACAAAGGCATATAGCCGTCTCGCCATAAATCCTACCAAAACTTTTCGATCAGTTGTATGCATTTGTTTTTTGAGACACGCGCATTACCTAGGCCTGTAAAAAATGCTTTTGCACACACAATAATATATATAACTCGGCTGACCAAGTATATCAAGAGACAACTTTAAATAACAAAATACTAGTACTAGAGTCATTGTCTAGAAAATTATCGCCACATTAACAAAAAACTTTAAAATAGAAAGGCCTAAGAATAGTGTACTTTTCTTTTTTTCTAATTTTGCCGCATAACTTTCTTTGTTCAGCAAAATTGCATCCTCCACTTATTTTTCCACAAAAGCATCAAACTCTAAAAATTGATGTCGGTTAACGATTGTTAATCGTCTTCTTCTTCAACAGTACAACTCTCTATCAAACAAGTAACATCTATATGTCTATAATCTGTAGTTTGCTTCAGAGTAATTAGGGTTTGCAGTTTTGTGGGTCTACAAGTGATTAGGGTTTGGTTTTCTTCGTTATTGCTTCAGAGTAACTGGGGTTTACGGTTTTGTGGTGTAGGAGTAATTAGGGTTTCATGAAGTGATCTTATTTTGCTATTTTGTTTCAAGTTTGTATTATTCCAAAAGCTCAACAACTGTGATAAACCATCTTCTGGGATGGATTTAGGTCGGTTCTTTCATTGTGTTTTGTTGTCCTTAAGTTGATAGAAATATATTTTTTTTCTTAAACCTGCATTTGTGTACCTTATAAAAAATACCAAATAGTCCATTGAACCCAAGTTCTAGCACCATCTAACACATCATATTTTTCCTTCCAAAAAATTTTGAATTAAAAGAAATGAAAATCTTAACACATAAAATAAATAAAACAACATAAAACCTTACCAAGTCATACTCCCATATCTTATCTTTATGTGGCACGATGTGCCATAAACTATGGATCATGGCAAATAACTATAATTATGAGTTATTGTCACTTGTCAAACGGGTTTTCAAAATTCATTGCATATAATAACCTTGCAATGATCGACTTTTCGTTTGTTGGTCATCTTTTCTTGGGTTTAGAAAAATTTGAAGTCCAATATACTTTAAAAGATATATAATTAATAAATAACAAGCCAAAAACATGTTCTCTATAGCTAAATCCCATCTATTACTTTTTCTAATTCGGGGCCTTTTCTTGAACTAGTACATTGCCCTTGTTTTCTAAATCATCGTCGCTATCATCCTCTTGTATCTCATTTTCATTATTTGCAAATGTTATATTGTCCATGTCTTCATACTCATCATCTTGGTCAACATCTTCTTGTAACACCCGATTTTAAGTTTCAAAATCACGCGGAAAATATAGCTCCCATAAAAACACTCGTGACAAACAACTCATTTTAAAAAAAAACAAAACGGCAACGATATGATTTTGTTTCAAAACAACCATCCGACAACTTAAAGATAACAACAAGTTTTAGCATCAAAAAGACAACTTAAAATAAGTTTAAAGACTCCCAACCGGAGTTCTAACTCCAACCATGAACATCCACCAAAAGTATTGAGTTTCCAATCTGACACGAAGCATGACCCGAGACTTTCACCGGAGCTTACCAACAAGAAAAAACTATAAATAAACCATTAGTAATGATATACAACCCCATATAAGCCCCCCAAGCTCTTACAACAACAACCGACCCAAACGACAATTTTTCACTTTGGGCGTAAATAGGACCGTAAACAGACCACTTTGGACGTAAAATACTCTACGACGGCGTAAATTACTCCGGCCCGCCGTAAATTACTCCGGTCCAAAATCAACCAAATTGTTTTGCAAATTTTTAGGCTTTTCGACCCTCCCGACTCGACCCCAGTCGTTTTAAGCAACCAACAACATTTCATGAATGTTTTAAACACCTAACAACCCTACCATACTTCTTTGTGAGGTTCCAAAGACCTCAAAACACCACAAACGACTATGTGAAGTTCACAACCTCAATTAACTTACGTGTGAGGTTCTTAGACTTCAAATACCACAAAACGACCTAGGAAGTCCATGACCTCAAATAAGTACCATGTGAGGTTCTTAGACTTCAAACTCCTCTATATGAGGTTCTAAAGACCTCAAACACCACAACACAACCTTGTGAAGTTCATAACCTCAAATTCCTTTTGTGCGAGGTTCTTAGTCTTCAAGCAACAACGACATTAGTGAAGTTCAAAGACTTCAAGCTACATTGACAAAAGTGGGGTTCATGACCTCAATTCCACCAATTGCATTTTAATTTGACTCCTACCATATATTAGTCAAATTACACCAAATCACTACATTTTACATATTAGTTTGACTCATACCACACTAAGTCAAAATACACCAATATAGCACATCTATTTTGACTATACACCACATAAGTCAATTACACCAAATTACCACATTCTACTTTTTAGTTTAACTATATACCACATAGTCAACTACACCAATTTATCATATTCTACATTTTAGTTTGACTATATACCACATAGTCAACTACACCAATTTCAAACTACATTATGCATACAAGTTTGACTTTTACAACACAAGTCAATTTTACACCAATACACCATATAAGTTTATTAACTTAATTCATCAAACAATAAGGCGAGGTTCTTAGACCTCAAACACCATGCTCCCACGCTTGCATATTTTCACCATATGCAATTTCCTTAGTTTTCAGCATACAATTAAACACATATAAGATATTTAAACAACCAACATGTAAATCAAATATGTGCAATTACCACCACCTATCATTACTAAGTAAGTGCAAAGCACTTACCTTTGGCTAAAGACGATTCCACTTGGTCTTCAAAGGTAGCTCCCTCAACACCTTGATTACCTAGCAATCAACTTGCATTTAGTAATCATACAATCTGAATTCATTCACCACATTGAGATTCATGACATACCTATGATCTAAAGATCAACACCCCAACTTAATTTGGTTAACACAACCTTAACCAAACCTCCAACACACAATTTAACCTTTCAACCCATATTGACACATTTGACCCATTAAAGTCAAACTCCTAATTTCACCAATTCATTATTTACCAATAGAGGCCTAACAACTACCCTAGACTATATGGATTTCTCCCATTCTAAACTTGATTAATCATACCTTAATTAAGTTTCAAACATCCCCAAACAACATTCAGCCATTATGACCCATTTAGGTTTTCACCCAAGTTACACCAAAACTACTTTTTACAATTCACCATAAAAATTGGGGCTTTATGGTTAGTTGTGTGTCTATTAACTCCGTAGACACTTACCCAACCTCAATTCCACATTCAAGCATCCCCAATTTGATCCTCAAGAACCCTAACTTTCAAATCAAGAAATTGGATGTGGTTTCTTACATATAAACGTGTCTAACAACACCATAGACACTTTTCAACCACTAATTCATCATTTAAACATCATTAGATTAAAAACCCCCAAATCTCCCTCAAGAACACTAATTCTTGAATCACCAAATTAGATGTTTAGATGATGTTATCTACCTCCCATTACCTTCAATCAAGCTAGGTTGTCACTTTTAACAAGTTATTAACCACCTAGACCACCCAATTTAGCCCCAAATTCGTTTTCACCAAAAACCCACCAAGAACACTAACAATGGTGGATGTAGGAGATGATAGAACACTTACTTGATGTTATGAATGATATGTGCACACCATAACCTTTAATCTCAAGCTTGTAACCCTCCAGAATCTGAGTTCTTGATCAAGCTCCTTCTCTCCCTTTCTCTTTTGAAATTTTCAAAAACACGCACGCACGCACGCGCACACACACACACACAATGTGTGTGACTGCGTTTTTCCACCAAGACCACCACCAATTTTGACTTCTCACATTTACTCCCTCCACTTTCAGTCTTGACCCCCTTTTCCACAAGTTAGTAAAAACCCAACATATTCAACAAAACCCATAACTTTCCTTTATTTATTTACACCCCGTTATAATAAGATTCTCATATTATTTTATTAAACCGAAAGTTGGTTTGTTACAAATCATCCCCCCTAATTTAGGGTTTCGTCCCCGAAACCCGCCATCATATAAACCACTTAGGGTAGTGACTTCAAAAACTCTTCCTTAATTTCCAAAAGTCATTTTCCGCCTCTCACCATGCTTTCAAGGACTAACACGTGGTCAATCTCCTTATTGCATAAATAATTCGAACAACCAACCAAGATAGTCACCGGTTCTTCTTCTTGATTCAAAACAACAACCTCATTAACATCATTAGAATCAACAACTCCTCCCGCCAAAAATTTCATGAATGTGCCACACGAAATGTAACATAGAGTTACACGATTTCTCTAGTAACTCCTATGGTAAGCCATTTACCAAAATAATATGGAGTTTGATCGGTCCAACAAAATGGGGACCTAGGCTCCCACGTTTTTCAAACCCGAAACACCCCCTTCAAGGGAAAACTTTGATAGCGCCAAGTTTCCCACTTGAATAATAATACACCTCCTCCCTATAATCGACTAGGGTTTTTCATCGCGCTTGAGCGAACCTTCAATCGTGCTCACTTACAAAATTAATCTACACACATGTTAAATATTTAATCAGCGATAAGCTGGTGAATACTTTTATGACACAAAAATCATTTCTCTTTAGGCAACAACACTTGTTAAATATTTAATCAAAACTTCATTAGATCAGAACAGACACACTGTTACATCCGTCAATAGCCATTGTATACACCGGCACCATATTCAAGGAACTAGTTCTACAACGATTTTGTCCTCAGAACGAACTTGATAAGATTGAGGAAGAGTTTCAGCGTCTGGAGGCTGGAACTATGACACATCAGGAGTATGCGACAAAATTTGATGAGATGTCAAAATTGGTGCGACATCTGGTGACACCCAAGTCCCGAAGAATAAAACACTTCATTAAGGGTTTGCCACTAAAGATACGAACCCTAGTAAAAACCTCTGCACCTTAAACAATGGATGCAGCTTTGTTGTTGAGTGCCACGATTTATGATGATGTGGCAGCTCAAGAAGTCAAGGAGAAGGCTAAGAAGGCAATTGAGGTGAAGCCCGTGGAAGCAAAAAGAAAGAATAAGGAAGTCATGTATCGGTTTAAACCCATAAGTTTTAAGTTCCCTAGGAGAGAGGGAAATAATTCATCAAGAGGTTTTCAAGAGGTGAAATGCAGTAGATGCTAGAAATTAGGGCATATCTCTTCGTATTGTCCAAACTTGAAATGTTATAATTGTAATGAAGTGGGACACATAGCAAGGACTTGTACTAAACCCGTACAGCAGAAGCCCAGAGGAGGGGTAAAAGCTTGGGTGTTTGCAATAGGTGACGGAAAGAGGAACGACAATGCCAAAGTGGTAGCCGGTATGTTCCTAGTTAACAATATTTATGCTAAAATCCTGTTTGATAGAAGAGCGAATAGAAGTTTTGTTTTAGATGCCTTTAGTTTACATTTAGGCATGAATCCTACCCCACTTGAGCATGCTTACGTAGTTGAGACGGCAAGTGGAGAACATATTCGGATAACTGAATCGTATACGAATTGCAAGATAACTCTAGGCAATGAAAATCTAGTGAGTGAATTAATGCCAATGAATATGAGCAAGTACGATGTTATCATTGGGATGGATTGGTTAAACCAATGCCATGCTCAGATCGATTGTGATCAACGGACTGTTAGGATTTGCAGGCCTAGTGGAGAGTCTATGTTGATACAATGTGATAATGACGAAAATATGATTGAAACGATTTCTATAGCTAAGGATAAGAAATGTGTGAATACAGGATGTAGTATATTCATAGTTTATGCTTTAGACTCGAAACCCGAACGGCAAATTGCGGACATTCCTGTAGTATGTGATCACCCGGACATATTTCTGGAAGAATTATCTGGTCTACCACCGGATAGATAAATCGAATTCCGAATCGACCTTATACCGGGAGCCAAACCTGTAGCTAGAGCACCATATAGTCTAGCACCTTTCGAATTGAATGATATGATGAAAGAAATTCAAGAATTATTGGACATAGGTTTCATACATCCAAGTACTTCACCTTGGGGAGCACCAGTCTTGTTCGTAAAGAAGAAAGATGGAAGTATGCGGATGTGCTTAGATTATCGGGAACTAAACAAGCTCAATGTGAAGAACAAATATCCATTGCCTAGAATAGATGATTTGTTCGATTAGTTGCAAGGAGCTAAATACTTCTCGAAAATTGACCTTAGATCTGGATATCACAAGTTAAAGGTACAGGAAAAAGATGTACCTAAGACTGCTTTTAGAACCCGATATGGACACTACGAATTTTTGGTTATGTCATTTGGTCTAACGAATGCTCCTACAATATTTATGGACCTAATGAACCGCGTCTGTAAACCGTTCCTTGATAAATTCATTATAGTGTTCATAGATGATATCCATATCTATTCCCGAACTCAGGAGAAACATGCCAAACATCTTCAGATAATCTTGGAAGCTCTGAAGAAACAGAAACTGTACACTAAGTTTTACAAATGCGAGTTTTAGAAACAAGAAGTACAATTCCTAGGGCATGTTATAAATCATCAGGGAGTCCAAGTGGATCCATCCAAGATCGAAGCAATCATGAAGTGGGAAACTCCAAAGATACCACTGAATTTCAAAGTTTTCTTGGTCTAGCTGGATATTACAGAAGCTTCATACAAGACTTCTCCAAGATTGCAACTCCATTAACTATTCTAACTCAGAAAGCAGTAAAATTTGAATGGAGTCAGAAGCAAGAAGAGGCGTTCAAAACCCTTAAACAGAAACTTAGCTCCACACCAATAATAGCATTACCCGAAGGGAATGAAGACTTTATCATCTATTGTGATGCTTCCCGTATTGGTCTAGGTTATGTGTTGATGCAGTGAGAAAAGGTAATAGCCTATGCCTCGTGACAACTTAAAGTTCATCAAAAGAACTATACCACACATGATCTCGAACTTGGTGCCATAGTGTTTGCTTTAAAGATTTGGAGACACTATCTGTATGGTACTAAATATGTGATATATACAGACCATAAGAGTCTCCAACATATATTCAATCAGAAGGAATTGAATATGAGAAGGCTAATGTTGTAGCAGATGGATGGAACTTATTAATGATTATGCTTGTGAGATCAAATACCATCCCCGGAAGGCTAATGTTGTAGTAGATGCATTAAGTCAGAAGGAGAGAATCAAGCCTATTAAAATAAGAGCTCTAAGATTAGAAATCAAGATAGACTGGATAGATCAGATCAAGGAAATTCAAACCCAAGAACTCTAAGAAGATAACATCAAGAAAGAGCACATGGTTGGTAAAGAGAAGTTACTAACTAAAGGCAAGGACGGAATCCTACGATTTGGAAACATAATTTGGATTCCTAGACTTAAGGAAATCCAAACGAAAGTGATGGATGAAGCTCACAAATCCAAATACACCCTGGAGCTGATAAAATGTACAAGGGATTGAAGACTCATTATTGGTGGCCGAACATGAAGAGATCTATAGCTAAGTACATAGAAAAATGTTTAACTTGTCTCCAAGTCAAGATTGAACATCAAAAACCCGCAAGTCAACTGCAACAGTTGGAGATACATGTGTGGAAATGGGCTAGGATTACAATGGAGTTTGTCACGAAACTGCCGAGAACCCAGAAAGGATATGATGCTATTTGGGTTGTGGTTGATAGATTAACCAAGTCGACACATTTTATTCCGATTAGTGAGAACTATTCAATGGATAAGTTAGCCCGACTCTATATTAATGAGATCGTGAGCTGCCATGGTATACCACTATCTATTATTTCTGATAGACATAGTCGGTTCACTTCCAGATTCTGGACTAGTTTACAGAAAGAATTAGGAACTCAATCAATATGAGTATAGCATATCACCCTCAAACCGACGGAAAAAGTGAAAGAACAATCCAAACCCTAGAAGATATGTTGAGGGCTTGTGCAATTGAATTTGGAGGTAGTTGGGATAATCATTTGCCACTGATAGAATTTTCCTACAATAACAGCTACCATTCAAGTATAAAAGCAGCACCATTTGAGGCTTTGTATGGTAGAAAATGTAAAACTCCAATTTGTTGGAAGGAAGTTGGAGATAGCCAACTATCTGGACCAAAAATATTACATGAAACAACTGATAATATAGTCCAGATCAAACAAAGATTAAAAGCTGCACAAGATCGGCAGAAGAGTTATGCAGACAAACGACGAAGGCCATTAGATTTCCAAGAAGGTGACTATGTTATGTTAAAAGTATCACCTTGGAAAGGTGTTGTACGTTTCCGAAAATGTGGGAAATTAGGGCCAAGGTATATTGGACCTTACAAAATCATTGAAAGAGTTAGAGCAGTAGCATACAAATTAGAAATTGCTAGAAGCATTGCAAGGTATACACAACACATTTCACGTATCATGTGTTATGCAAGTCCTTAGTAGATCCCAATCTGATAGTTACATTAGATGATGTGCATATTGATGATAAACTCCAATTCACTGAACAACCCATTAAGATTTTAGGAACACAAGACCGCAAGCTCAGAAAGAAAACGATACCAATGGTGCTAGTATAATGGCAAGGTCGGAAAGGTGCCGAGCAAACTTGGGAATTAACAGAACAGATGAGAACTAAGTATCCTCATTTGTTTGACTGATATTAGTTTTTGAGGATGAAATTCTTTTAAGGATGGGAGATTTGTAACACCCGGACAATTTCCAAATATTATAGGGTCTAAAAATATTCAAAAGAAAAGCCCAAGGGATAAAAGTACAAAGTTCCAAAAGTTCAAGGGCCAAAAATGATAAAAAGGAAAATTTGTGACTGTGACGACCCGTCACAAGGGGATAACGGTCCGTTACGGTGGTGACGGTCCCGTGACGGACCGTCACAGGACATAACAGTCCGTTACGGGTTCAGCAGGACACTGAACTAGGGAATCACACGTGTATGTTAAGTAACAGGGCAATCATGACTCGTGTAACCCTATGACAGACCGTCATGGGGCGTAACGGTCCGTTACGTTTGCCGCCCAGATTGGGTAACGGACCGTGACCACTGGTAAAGGTCCGTCACGACTCTGATCTTTGCTTTATAAATAGATGCACGATCCCAACGAGTTTTACACCATCCAAACATTCCATTACACAAACAAACTTCTGAGAAGACGTTCTCAAGCTTCGGTTGGCGTACGAGGGTACGGTTTCTAGCAAAACGTCCGCAAATTACCGTAGATAGTACTGAGGTAAGGTTTCCAAACACCCTAAGGCTCATTTATGTAAACCTAAGATAGGGATATTATTTATGATAGTGTCGGTTATGATTTAGGGTTCTGTCAAGGTGTTGATTGTTATAATTGATTCAGAAGAACGTTCTGCTTGAGGTGAGTTCCTCTAAACTGTGCTCAATGTAAAAAGTTTTGAAATGATTTTCAGAATTGGAATTCTTTCCACCATTCATGGGATTTTCAAATTCCTTGCACTTATTGATGGAATTTACAACATTCCAATGGAATGTGTAAGGATTACAAAAATGCCCTCAATTTTTCCATTATCACCCACATTTTTCATCCATTATCTCGAGAATCTCTTCAATGTTGACGAAGAACCACAAATTTGTGTTCGGTCATTATAAAAAAGAAAACATCTGGGCAGAACGAATTCGATTACAAAACAAAAGATGTGCGATAATTACAATATAAATTACCAATTTCCTTTCATCCCGATGTTCTTCTTCCTAATTCTTCTAGGATACTTTCAACACAATTTCAAGGAACAATAATTTTAGCAGTCGATAACAACAAAGAATTATGAAGGTCTGACGAACAACAAACAACACTGATGAAGAACGAACAATGCCGAAACCCGTGAAAGTTCTTCGTCATAGTAACTTCTGAACTTTGGTGTTTCTAAATAAAATAGTAGAGTAGTTGAAGAAGAAGATGATATGAAGAACGAATGAAACCCGAAAAAATTGATTGGAGTTGCAACAAACACCACCGTCTAATTGCAGGTGCAGCAAAATCGATGACGGTGTAACCAACATTAGCGATGAAGGTGGTGCGATAGCTTGACGGAATCGGTGGAAGTCTTCGTCGTAGTGGCACTAATCTTCTGAAGTGTTGCCGACATGGAAGAAGGATTAGGGAAAGTAACACATGAAATGGGCTAGATATTAGGGAAGGGTAATTTGCTAATGTAGTCTTTTACACATTCTAATTCCATTACCAATTTTTCAAACCAAACACCATGTTAATTTTTGTTGGAATTAATTCCTTTTCCTTTAAATTCAAATTCTAATTCCTTTAAAAAATTTCTACGAACCAAACAACCCCTAAGGGTTTAGTGAGCAAGAAGCTGAAAGTGAACGCGAATTGAATGAGAACACATGAGATCATTTTAACTAAAATTTGATTTGTGCTAAAATACATTTTTGCCCCACACTGATTTTGATTTTGAAAAACACAATTCCCTAGTCCGCTATAAGAAATTATAGTCCGGAAGAGTAAGTTAGTCCGGAGTAAAAATAAGATCATGCCGAGTAAGCAAAATAGAATAGACAAAAGTATATGTACTAGTCCAGAAGACTAATTAGGTCAGGAACACCAAACTAGTCAGGAAGACCAAAGATAGTCTGGAATACCAAAACTAGTTCGGAATGCAAAATAAAGCACACACAAGTCTAAAAATCACACTTCACCATGTAACAGCACAAATACTCAACTCAAAACATAAACATCTCACATATTATCACTTTCTCATGATTAAACCACATATAACCTCAACAATATCAAAGAAAAATCCTTCCTGAGTAAACTAACCTTTCCGGAGTAAAATAACCTTTCCGGAAGAAAAATATCCTTTCTGGAGTAAAGTACTTAGAAACTTTTCAGCTAGTCAGCATAGTAAACCATACTCAGCACCAAGATTTTTCAACACTTTCAGCATAATATTCAACAAGAATCATACTATACAAGAACCTCTCATAACATGTCATTTTGCAAACAAACATCAGTAGGTTAAGGTGCATGTTGAATTGATTAAGTCATAAACACTCAAGTAATGATCATCCCAACAAGTATAGAGTCATATTTGGATATTAAGGTAAAATTTATCATAACATAGTGTACCCCACATTCAAAATCATACAGCAACACCTACACAGACTAATGAAGTGACAAGGAATTATGTTATCACATCTTTCAGATTGACTATTGACATCCAGTAGTAATAAAACTGCATTTGGAAATAAGGTATAGCTCCAGTATAATTAATGAAATGATGTAGCAACAGCCTTAAGATTCAACATGGATATAGCACACGAGATGATGTATGAATAAATAATAAATTAGGTAGCAATAGGTCTGGAATACACCCGCTCTTGTTTTCACAAAACATGGGAGACCCCATACATACCCTGGAGCTACAAAATCTCACTAGATCTTTGTTCACACAAAACACAAGAGAGATTTACATTCTACTTTGCAGTCTTAAGACTAAAGGTACCAAGGTGTGTGCATTAATAGCTTCTCTTACACTCAATTAAAGGGTCTTAGTGTTTTAAACCATAGACTAAAATATGGGTAAAACACATATGCATGAGAGAATTTAACCTGCTACACATATATTGTCTTTCAAATACATACTGAGCCAATTAACATAACACACAAAACACTACCTATTCCTTTTGGTCCATTCTATGCATTAGAAAATCCAAGATAGTTCCTATCATTTCTTGACATTAGTAATCACATTCTAAGATTATAAGCATTTATTCAACAACGGCATATAAATCCACTTCTCATATTTTTTTTAGCTTTAAAATATCACAAATCTTTTTGCTTTCCTATTTTCATCAACCAAGAGAACACCACAAGAGTATATACAAACTACAGAAGTAAAACTTTTTAGAATTATCATAAAAGAAGAATAAAAGAAAATCTTTTTGGGTATTTTTAGAATAATAGCACATACAAACTCAAAAACTCAAACATAGATCAAACACTCACTCCAGATTTTTCATACCAATTTCCTTGATTAAAAACTTAAACCTTGATTTATCAAAAGGTTTGGTAAACAGATAAGCCAACTGTTCCAAAGTAGGGACTTTAACCAAAGAAATCAATTTCTTTTCAGCATAATCTCTTAAAAAATGATACCTGATCTCAATATGTTTGGTTTTGGAGTGTTGAACATGGTTTTTTGTAATAAACATTGCAGCATTATTGTCACTATAGATGTGTGTGTCCATGAAGTTGAAACCATAATCCATTAATTGATATTGAATCCAAAGCACTTGTGTACAACATTGAGATGCTGCAATGTACTCAGCTTCAGCAGTAGAGATGGAAACATTGGTCTGCTTTTTACATTGCCAAGACACCAACCTATTTCCCAAAAACTAACAACCTCCTGAGGTAGACTTCCTGTTCAAGTTGCAACCTCCATAATCACTATATGTGTAAGCAATAAACTAAAAACTTGGACCTTTAGGATACCACAAGCCAAGAGATTATCTTCCCTTCTTTTGACAGCAGTCAAATGAGAAACTTTTGGATCAGCCTGAAATCTTGCACGGATACAAACAACAAACATAATATCTGGCATGGATGCAGTCAAGTACATAAGAGATCCAATCATGGATCTATACAAATTTTGATCTATACTCTCGCCCTCAGCATCTAAAGATAAGCCATGGTGAGTAGCAATAGGAGTTGAAGCTGCTTTGCAATCAAAGAACTTAAATCTGGTGAGAATATCCTTCACATACTTAGCCTGATTAATGAATATTCCATCTGGAAGTTGTTGAACCCGAAGACCTAGAAAGAAATTCATCTCACCCATGGAGCTCATTTGAAACTTGGATTTCATAATCTTCTCAAAGTCTTTACACATAATTTTGTTAGTAGATCAAAAAATTATGTCATCCACATAGATTTGAACAAGGAGAAAGTCAGAATCAGATTTCTTGATGAATAAAGTTTGATCAATCTTACCTCTTTGATAACCATTTTCAATCAGATGACCAGACAAAATCTCATACCAAGCTCTAGGAGCCTGATGGAGACCATGAAGAGTATTATCTAACTTGAACACACTGTTAGGAAAATCATGGTCTTCAAAGCCAGGAGGATGAGAAACATATACCTCTTCCTTTACCTTTTGATGTCGCCCACATGGTCTATACAAAAACTAACAAAACCTAACCTAGACTCCTAAGTAATAAATGGAGTACTTCGATGAAACCGCACTAACAGGCAAGTGGACCTATCGAGTGTAGCACATCTGATGTCACCAACTAAGGAACCTAAAGATGTAATAACTCACCAGATAGTGGATTACCTTTCGGTCTCTCCAACAATGATAATGTACCCGAAAGACAAAACACCTTTCAGTCTCACTGTCCACAATACATTCGAAGAATGCTTGGGGTAATCTCATGATAACAACTATGATTCAGAATAGCAACAATCACTAGACACCTAACACCAACTTCCTCTCAGACAGCTGACACTCGGATTCCTAATGATGAAGACTAAACTACTATCTCTCACTTCTCAGGTATTGAGACAAGATACACACTCAGTTCTAATGACTCTCAATCACAACTCTTATGGCTACTATTTCTAGCAAACCATACAAACAATCACAAACCCTAAAGTATATGACCTAGATACGCAAATCAAGCTCAAAGACGTCCACAATCAACGTACAGAATCATAATCAAACATACATCAAATCTAAGCATATAGATTCATCACAATTAATATCAAGAAACTGTTTACAAAATCATTAAACCATCATTATAATCAAAAACCGATAAAAATCGCAACTTTAACAAATATTCATCTAATGACCAAGGCAGTATTAGAGTTTTAGCCTACAATCATACTCAAAATAATACATTACAGAAGTAATTAAGCAAAACATAGTACCAAACTCAAAAAATCAAACAGAAAGATTCAAACTTTAACACCGAGAGAGCTAAACTAAACAAACTCGGGATCGTAAGCTTTAATCTTGCACTTCAATGGCCTTCTCTAGCCCCAAAATAGCCTCTTTCTCTTCTCTAGACGACTTAATGTCGAACTCCTTGCATAATGGCTATCAAATTCTAGTTAATTCGAATTTAGGGTTTTTTCTCGGAATTTATGCCTGCCGCGTACCGCGAGACATTGGGCTGGGTTCCTCGCGTACTGCGAGGAACAAATTAGTCGCGGGAGGTTCTGGATTTCCTTGGGTACCGCGATGCTCTCCTCCTTCTCTCTCGCGTACCGCGAGAACTTGAATTTCAGCATTTTTTCACTTTTAACTCTGGTTTCACTCTCTTGCTCGGTTTCTTCACATATTGACTTGTAATCTTCACGAGCGCCTGTAAATATACAATAGACTCAATAGTATACAAAAATGACTCAAAACAAAGGTAAAACTAATCAAAAACACATGAAAACAATAGGAATAAAGATGTGTGCTTCGCACAACATCAAACATCCCCATACTTAACCTTTTTTCGTTCTCGAAAAAGTCTGCAATGGAATCATAACTCAGATCTACTCTACATTAATCAATTACCAATTAGCAAAACATACTCACTTGTTAAAAAGCAATAATCAGTATTTCTGTCTGATTAAACCCAAGCATCAACCATCTAGCCCCCGTAATGTGTTCTAATTCCATTTAATACAGTTATCAATCAACCTATGTGACTCACACTTAGAAGTTACAACTCTATCTAATCCCATCTCATGGTCATGTCTAGACACGGATTAAACCATATAGATTTACCCACCATGTTAAACTAAGATTTATTTGTTTTAGAAATTAGATGCAATCATGAATGAATGGATGATAATGAGCATGAATAAGCCAATTAAACTTCATCTAGAGGTGTTTCAACCAAGTCACTATCCCGAAAGTTAACACATAGACTAGATTCTAACAATAAAGAACATAAGAATCACTTAGGGGTGTTTTCTCCAAGTGGTCATCCCGGAGGGTAACACATAAGCAAAACTCAGTATTCTAACAAATAAGCTCATGAATTATGGACACATTGATGTGCGCGCCACCAAACTCAGATTTATTCTCATAAAAAGAGAATGGTGTGCCAAAAATTTCAAAAACAAATAAATATTATCTTAACGTGGTACCTGTCACCATATGTTGACAGTTTCAGTATTACCGACACCCTAAGATGAGTACCCACACGATTTCATGATTTAATTCAGTGATTAATCCTAAGTAACACTCACGGGCTATTTAAGCTATTCAAGCTGGCTGGGTCTACCAAAACATCACTAATTAGACGCGGTTCCTATCATATAAATCATTTAAAACCAACAAGTAGATCCATTTGTACTATCATTTTCCATGTATAAGCAGTCATTCCCAAAGACATTTTTCAAATTATTTTATTTTTTTGTATTTTTTTTTATTTTTTTATAAACAAGACAACTAACTAAACTAGACACTCACATCCCCACACTTGAAAGACAAATTGTCCACAATGTGAAGCAAGACACAACTAAAAATAAAAATGCTAAAATAAAAACAGGAATTGACTTAGCTGGTAATGTATATGCTCTCGAATGAAAATCCAACTTCGTTCATCCTTGTGTGCACCGTATAGCATTTCGGTCGCGGTTGCACAGACTGTCGGGTTACTTAATAAGATATCAGGATCAACTCCGTCCGAATGGAGATCGAGTACGGATGGAATGACCAAAACCTGCAAAATAGAACGCAAACATACCCGTTGCATCAAACTGACTCAAATTAAAAATAAAAGACTCAACTGACTCAAGATAGATAGCAGAGAAACATACTTGATGAGTGTCAAACACATAGACATGAATGCCACAGCAAGGTAGATTCCCATGGTAATGGTGGTCGGATGACATGAAGGTGAATGGCGGGTGGACGGTGATGGTGATAGGTAGTAGATGAAAGTGGTGGAAGTGGTGAATATGATGGATAATGGTGAATGATGGTGATGAATGTGATAATGGATGTAGGTGATAGAGGTGGTATGATGGTGGTGGTGAACGGTTATGGGAAACCATGGAAAAATAAAGAAGAAAGGTAAATCCAGGGAGTCCCCGCGTACCGCGAGGAGATGAAATTTAGCCGGCCAATATTTCCAGTCCCTCGCGTACCGCGAAGGCTTAGATCCCCTTCCTCACATACCACGAGGGAGTATCATTCACAGAAAGATAATTACTTTTTTCAATTTCATACTTAGAAAATTTTTGGCCTCCTAAAAATATTTTTCACCCAAATCCTTTTAAAACCTGTTCCAATTATAAAAACCAATGTAAAACATATACCTGGAACTTCCTTCCTAATGATTTTCCTCACCGAATCAAGAGCGAATCCCTGCAAAACATGACACAACCAAAACACATACCGAAAAACACAGAAATTGACACGGACTCAAACCAAGTGATGCACACAAACTCTACATCCCGGGCACTTACCCGAGACTCAAACAAGCCTATCAGGAGGCTTCTCCTTGATCCTAACCGGTACCTCTTTCATCCTGCACGGTTTACCGATTCTCCCTAACATACTACAATCAATTAGCCTCGACCATCCACTCACACTTTCTCTCAAATCAGTCCACCAGCACTTAAACCTACCAGGTCCAAAAATAACCTGTTTCAAATACCCTAGCAAACTGTCACACCTAAATCTCCCCACACTTGGGGTTTGCACTACCCTCAAACTAGATGAAACTTTCAAAACACGGGTTCTCTTACGGGGTGGCCTAGAACTAGGGGTTTTAAAACCAAGGGTCGGCTCAGTAGTTATGCCCTTAGAATGAACAATGGGAAAGGACAATGGCTCAATGTGTGATATGATTAAGGGTGTGGCCTCTAACCACTCATCCAGATCTTCATGATCCTCTAAACTCTCCACTGTGGATGTGTCACAGATTATCAACCCAACCTGTGCTAGTATCTCACTTAAACCGCAATCATCACTATCATCAACTAAAACGGGGACCCTACTAGTTTCTTTTCAAATCCAGCAAGCCAATCTGGATGGTCCTCTATCATTCCTCTTTCATCCCTATCAACAACATCCTCTACTGGATTAGAGTCCCGATGTTCATCCATGAAGGCATCAATCATGCACACGGAGTGGCTCTGCTCGCCAACATCCTTCACAAACTTTGTAGCATTGAATGTGATCAACTCATCCCCCACACGAAGTGTGAGTTTCCCGTCAAAGAAATCGATCATTGCTTTGGCGGTACGTAGGAACAGGCGTCGTAGGATGAGTGGGACTCTATCATCCACATACACGTCCAGGATGACAAAATCCATGAGGAAGACAAATTTGCCTACTTTTACTAGAAGATTCTCCATAATTCCCCGTGGATACTTGACTGAGCAGTCAGCCAAGGAGATGCTCTTGCGCGTAGGCTGCGGTTCACCTAGGTCTAGCTATTTATAGACAGAATATGGCATCAGATTGATGCTAGCCCCCAGGTCAGCCAACGCGTGGTTTAAGGGCAAAACGCCAAGTAGACACGGGATCGTTAAACGACCTGAATCTCCCAGTTTCTCTGGCAGTTTGTTCTAAACCACTGTAGAACATTTCTCACTAAGTGAGACTTTAGAGATCCCCTCTAGCTTCTTCTTGTTGGAATGAAGATCTTTGAGGAAATACTTTGGCATATGCTGCAGGACCTCTATAAATGGAAAATTGACCTTGAGTTGTTTGAACATACCAAGGAAGTGACCGTATTCCCTAGTGTGTTTATGTGGCAGCAAGCGCCCTGGATAGGAAACATGACTCAGGTCAATCTAGGGGGACTTTATCTCACCCCCACTATTCTTCTCCTATGCCATCTAGGCATGCTTATCCATCTCTATCTCGTCATCTACCGGCTCTTCTACTTCTACCGGTGGGTTCTCCTTCTCTTCTGCTCTTCTACTTCTAGTCGACACAGCATTCACTAAGGTTCCTGGTCCCGTTACTTCACCTGACTCGGGCTCCCCTAGCATCCTAGCATCAATCTCAGCAAATCGAGCTCTCCAATCTATCTTCTTCACCTCTTCAGGCGAATGAATGCCATAGTCAGCGCTGTGGGAGACTTTCTCCTCTACTCTCTCATCCTTTCTATGACTCATGACTGACACGGCCATCACTGAAGCATTAGGGCCTGAAGATGGACCTCCCTGTCTGTCCCTCAAGCTCTTCATGATGTCTCCTACCATGCGTTGCAAGTCCAGAAATGTCGACTGCTGATTCTTTAATAAAGTGTCGTGGGCATCCAGTCTTTGCCTAGCGTCCCTATTTTGCTAGACTAAGTGGGCAATGTGAGGCCCCAAACCCGGGAGGCCTCACTCGTTGGATTTACTCATTCACAAACAGTTCTTAAACATGAGTATCAAATAATGCAGCGGAATCATTCATTCAACATAACTAAAAACTTGTTCATACATGCGGAAGCGTACATTGTCAATTACATAAACTTAACATAAACAACTCATAACGGGATGCCAGTCTTCATGATCGACCGGGTAACTCTTCTCGCTTGCCAAGCATCACCGTCCATCGTCCATACCTGCCTTAACCTGAATGTGCATACTAAAAAGGTCAGCTACGCTGGTGAGTTCTAGCATTTCATAAAAACTTTAACATCAACATTTGCCAAAAACGTATCATTCATTTAGTAAAAACCTTTCACAAAAGCATGTAATAATTTAACATCTTTAAAAAAAGGTTTCGTACCCATATCATCATCAACATCATAATCATAAACACCGTTAAACGGATCGTTCATTAAAACTTTTAACATTCATTTAAGTCATACATTATTATCTAAATCTGTGTTACCCTTCGTTCCGTCATTTAGTATGGTATTGCCCCTAAGGCTTAACTGCACGAAGACCGACAATACCATACATTCCGTCAATTCCCTTTTGGTATTGCCCCCAAGGCTAACTGCGCGAGGACCGACAATACCCATTCAGTTGCCCTTATGGCTCTCTTGTCCATAAACCGACAACTTCCATCGACGGTTATGACTCTCAGCCATAACATCGTCGGATCATAATTTAACCTTACATGGGGTCACGTTAACCCCTGAGTAACCGTCGTTACTCCCTTTTACCAGTTGTACAACATCATAACCATTGGCATGCCACAAAGACATGCCCCTGTTGTTCTTGTAGCAACTATGGCTCGCTGTCCATAATCTACCACAAGGCTGGGAATCTCATTCCCAGACTTCATTCGTCAATTCCATTCATTCGACAGATTAGATTTGTAATGACTTCTTTAAAACCTTTACCTCTTTCTCTTCTCATTAAACATTTTCTCATTTAAACCGTTCATAAAGCATTCGTAACCCTTTTTGGCAAAAACATTTCAAAACCTTTCCTTTCGTAAACATCGTTTCAACATTTCAAAACCTTTCCTTTCGTTAAACATCATTTCGTTAAAACATCATTTCGTTAAACATCATTTCGTTAAACATCATTTCGTAAGTATGCACACCAGCCCAAAAACATTAACAAAACATTTAAAAGAGGGCTCTAGAACTCACCTGATACGCTAATATGGGTTGTCCTAAACGAAGGTCCGACAACGTCACTTCCGATCTGAATTGATTAGTTAAATACACATCAGACCTAAATCCCGACTCTAACGGTTTACTCGTTCTGTTACAGGTGAATACACTGACTTCACTTACTGATGCAGACCTATCGAAACTACTTAGTTTCGACAGGTGCAGGCCCATCGAAACTTCTAGTTTCGACAACTGCAGGTCACTCGAAACTTCTAGTTTCGACAACTGCAGGTCACTCGAAACTTCTAGTTTCGACAACTGCAGGTCACTCGAAACTTCTAGTTTCGACAACTGCAGGTCACTCGAAACTTCTAGTTTCGACAACTGCAGGTCACTCGAAACTTCTAGTTTCGACACCTGCAGGCCACTCGAAACTCTAGTTTCGATACCTGCAGAACTCAGCTATCTTCCCCAAAAACCCTAACTTTCGCATGCAGGTCCGATCTTGTCAAGATCCGGACTTTTTACATTCAAAACGTGTATTTTCCCTTCGTGATTCCAGATTTATAACCCTTTCCTCATTTGGTTTATAAAAACCCGTCATTTTCCCGAAAATACCCGAAAACCCAAAAACGAACAAAAACTCAGATTTGGTTCGGGTGTTACCTGATTTCGAGATTCTGATCCGGAGGTTTTGCTCACGAGTTCAGTAGCAACAAGCTCCTTCAATCTCGGGTCGATCCGCCAACTTTCTCTCTCTACGGTTTCTCTCTCTAGATTCTTGCAAATGAGAGAAATGGTGTGTGTGTTGGCTATTTAAAGGGAGGAAACCCCCCCCTTCCTTCAAGTTTGCCGGCCCAACCGGCCCGGCCCGTTATGCCTCGTTCTTTTATCCCGTTCGTCCCGGTTCAACCCGTTATTTAAAATCCTCATTTATTTTGGGATGTTACAAGTCTACCCCCCTTACAATAGGTTTCGTCCCCGAAACCTATCATAAGTCAAACAGTTGAGGGTACGACTCCTTCATTTCCGTCTCCGTTTCCCATGTAGCTTCCGATCCCTTCCGGTGCTTCCACTGGACTTTAACCAACTGGATAACTTTGTTACGTAAACGTTTCTCTTTCCTGTCTAGGATGGCCACAGGTTCTTCGATGTAGTTAAGGTTGTTGTCGACCTCGATGTTCGTAAGTGGTACGTGAGCCGATTCATCCGCCAAACACTTTCGCAAGTGTGATACATGGAAGGTAGGATGAATCCCACTTAACTCATCAGGCAATTCCAACCGATATGCGACTTCACCAACCCGTGCCATAATCCTGAATGGTCCGATAAACCTCGGACTTAACTTTCCTCTCTTTCTGAATCGTATGATTCCCTTCCAAGGCGACACTTTCAACATTACTCTATCCCCAACATTAAACTCAATAGGCCTTCGTCGTTTATCCGCATAGGATTTCTGACGATCTTGGGCGGCCTTCATGCGTGCTTTGATCTGATCAAACCTTTCCGATGTTTCTTTAACGACTTCGAGACTTCCCAATTCCTTCTGTCCAATCTCACCCCAACAAACCGGGGTCCTGCATCTTCTCCCATACAACATTTCATAAGGCGGCATGCCTATCGTCGTGTGATAACTGTTGTTGTAGGAGAATTCGGCTAATTGCAGATGACTGTCCCAACTGCCACCGAAGTCGATAATACAAGCACGAAGCATGTCCTCCAACGTCTGAATGGTCCTTTCGGTCTGACCATCCGTTTGCGGGTGGTATGCCGTGCTGATATTAAGTCTCGTACCCATCGCCTCGTGAAATCTTTTCCAGAACCTCGATGTGAATCGTGTGTCCCGGTCGGATACAATCGTTAAAGGCATCCCGTGCCGTGCTACTACTTCATTAATAAATACTTCTGCTAATCTTTCCGACGAGAACGTCTCGCGAATAGGTAGAAAATGAGCACTCTTCGTTAAACGGTCCACAATTACCCAAATGGTGTCATGACCTTTAGCTGTGCGAGGTAGCTTGGTTATGAAGTCCATAGTAATGTGTTCCCACTTCCATTCCGGTATCTCAAGTGGTTGAATCTTTCCATACGGTTTCTGGTGTTCAGCCTTTACTTGCGAGCAAGTCAAGCACTTGCTTACATACTTCGTCACATCACATTTCATTCCAGGCCACCAGTATTCCCTCTTCAGATCTTGGTACATTTTATTGGTACCGGGATGGATAGAGTAACGAGACTTATGAGCCTCATCCAAGATTTTGCTCCTAAGTTCGCCACCCATAGGTATCCATATCCGTCCATAACGCGTTCTAACACCGAGGGTGTTATATTCCAACTTGTCCCGTTGGCCAACCATCCTTTCTTTCTTTATATTTTCTTCCTTCAAAGCTTCATCTTGAGCTCTTTCGATTTCTCTCATCACATCCGATGTTACCACCAACTGGCAAGCTTTCACTCTAATAGGAGTAGGCACATCCTTTCGGCTTAGAGCGTCAGCCACCACGTTTGCCTTTCCAGGATGGTACATTATTTCACAGTCATAGTCCTTCAGGAGTTCCAACCATCTCCTCTGCCTCATATTAAGCTCCTTTTGTTCGAAGAAGTACTTCAAACTTTTGTGGTCGGAGTAAATAGTAAACTTTACCCCGTACAGGTAGTGCCTCCATATTTTCAATGCAAATACGACAGCAGCAAGTTCCAAATCGTGAGTCGGATAGTTGACTTCGTGAACTTTCAACTGCCGCGACGCATATGCAATCACTCTACCGCGTTGCATCAACACACACCCTAATCCCTGACCCGACGCGTCAGAGTATACCACCAGGTCTTCACTGCCCTCGGGAAGGGCCAAGACTGGAGCCTGTGTTAGCTTCTCTTTTAATTTCTTAAACGCCTCATCTTGGGTCGAACCCCATTCGTACTTTACTTCCTTCCGAGTCAACTTCGTCAACGGCGAAGCTATTTTCGAGAAATCCTGGATGAATCTCCGATAGTAGCCCGCCAATCCCAAGAAACTACGGATTTCAGTTGGCGTCTTAGGAACATTCCATTCTCTTACCGTTACTATCTTTGCTGGGTCAACCATAATGCCGTTCGGGTTAATGACGTGACCTAGGAATTGGACTTCCCTAAGCCAGAACGCGCATTTGGAGAACTTAGCATACAACTTCTCCTTCTTTAGAGCTTCCAACACTTCCTTCAAATGACAAGCGTGATCACCCTCATTCTTGGAGTAGACGAGGATATCATCAATGAACACAATTACCGATCGGTCCAGCATCGGTCGACACACCCTATTCATCAAATCCATGAACGCTGCGGGGGCGTTCGTCAATCCGAAAGACATTACGCGGAACTCGAAATGTCCATAACGCGTGCGAAATGCAGTTTTCGGTATGTCTTCTTCCCTCACCTTCAACTGATGGTACCCGGACCGAAGGTCGATTTTCGAGAACCAACTTGCGCCTTGCAATTGATCAAACAGGTCATCGATCCTTGGTAAAGGGTACTTGTTCTTTACCGTACGTTTGTTCAACTCGCGGTAATCGATACACATTCTCATCGAACCATCTTTCTTCTTTACAAACAACACCGGAGCACCCCACGGCGAGATGCTTGGTTGGATAAATCCTTTCTCAAGTAACTCGTCTAGTTGGACCATAAGTTCCTTCATTTCCACTGGTGCTAGTCGATATGGAGCCTTAGCCACGGGCTGGGCATCTGGTACTAAGTCAATTCGGAACTCAATTTCTCTATCGCGTGGTATCCCAGGCAAATCCTCTGGAAACACCTCCGGGTACTCGCGTACCACGGGTACATCGTCTAGTTCCTTCACTTCCTTACACTTGTCAATCACGTACACCAGATAAGCCTCGCATCCGCGCCTCAAGTAATCTGTTGCCTTAATCATCGAGATGACGTTTGGCATCGGGACGTCACGATCTCCAAAAACCTCGACTTTGCTACCATCCGGAGCCTTGAGTCGGATTATCTTTCGTTTACATATGATTTGTGCTTCGTTGGCAGTTAGCCAATCCATACCCAGCACGACATCAAACCCTCCCAAAACCATAACAAACAATCTGACAGGGAATCTATGACCTTCTATTTTTATCGTAGAGTTGTCAACTACCTCGGTCACTCTCGCAGTTCTACCCTCAGCGGTTTCTACGCTAAAGGCCCTTTCTAGTATACTTACTGCGTACTTCACTCTCTTACAAAAAGTCGCAGATATAAAACTCTTACTGGCACCCGAATCAAATAACACAGAAACAAGAGTGTTGTCAAGGACGAACGTACCTGACGCCACGTCGGGGTCCATTCTGGCCTGGTCTTGCGTCAGCGCGTACGCACGAGTCTTTGCACGAGATCCCTCTCCCTTCTTTTCCGGGCCCTTTCCCTTCCCGGTTTCCCCCATCCTTGGCTTCGGGCAGTCCCTACTCAGATGACCGAAATCCCCACAGTTGTAGCACTTGTAGTGTTGTGTGCACTCACGGGCGTAGTGTCCGGTCTTGCCACACTTAAAGCACAGGTTAGATCCCAGTCTACATTCACCTACATGCTCCTTTCCACACTTCTTACAAATAGTCGGCTCATCCACCCGAGCCCTTTTATCGCGAGCCCCAAACATCTTTCCACCAGTTCGCTTGTTTGAGAAGCTCGGTCTCTTCTTTGGTTCCTCGATGGCGGCGACATTCAGTGCCAGATCATCAAATACTACGCCGCTCAGTTCTACTACCGAATCATAGGTAGTAGGGGCGTTTGCCTTAACATAGGTGCGGACCTGGTCCGGCAACCCATGAATATAGCAGGCAATCTTTCTCTCTTCAGTAGTGACAAGGTGTGGCACCAGACGTGCCAGTTCATTGAATCGGGTTGTATATTGCCGGTGCGTCATGTTCCCGGCCTTCAAACCCAGAAATTCCCTCTCTACCTTCTCAATCTCGTTCCTTGGGCAGAAATTCTTGATCACCAAAGTTTTCAAGTCAGCCCACATCATTGCATCCACAATCTCGCTCCCTTTTGCCTGACGCACACCTTCCCACCAATGGGATGCTTCCTCCCTCAAGGAGTTAGCAGCAAATTTCACAACTTGATCCGCTCGACATTCGCTGAGACGGATGGCAGCCTCCATACGGATTATCCAGTCAAACGTAGCTACTGCGTCTTTCTTTCCTGTCAGAACTGGCGGGTCACATGCCTTGAAGGACTTATAGTCGCATCCGCGAGCAGGCGGTGCGTTGATTGCCCCAGTGTTCGGGGTATCAACCGTCGGGTTAGACCCACCTTCCCCATTGACCTGCTTCAATGCTTCTGCCAACAGACCTGGCAGAGAATTCTTCATCAACTCGGAGAACTCTCGAGCTATGGCTGCTCTCACTTCTGGTTCAAAAGTGAAAGGTTGTTCTGCAACCTGTGTCTGTTCAGTTCCATGCACACTAACCGTCGGTTCAGTGTGAACACTTCCTTCTTCGCTGTGCTCTTGGCGCGCAGGAATCCTGCCACGCCCACCATTTCGACCGCCGGTACGACCACCGGTACGGCCACCACGCCTTCCGTTCCCTCTCCTCACCATTCCGTTCTATAAGACAAGAAATCCAATGTCATCACGCTAGTTAACAAATAAAATTCAATAAGTACTGTAAGATGTTAATATACACTGGCCATCTGCAATTAACCATTACACTACCTCTTGATTTCGATTTGACCACCTTTGTGATTTCCATCAGAACCCAAGTCCTAACCTTAACACTTCCTAAGGCATACTATATATGTAAATATATATACACTACCTTCATACCTGATGCTGTGGCTCGAGTTACCCGTACTGGCATCCGCTTTCGGTCCCATTCTCAGTTTAAGTTCAGACACAGGGAGTGTCCAAATCTCTCAAACTATTGCTCTGATACCAACTTGTGAGGCCCCAAACCCGGGAGGCCTCACTCGTTGGATTTACTCATTCACAAACAGTTCTTAAACATGAGTATCAAATAATGCAGCGGAATCATTCATTCAACATAACTAAAAACTTGTTCATACATGCGGAAGCGTACATTGTCAATTACATAAACTTAACATAAACAACTCATAACGGGATGCCAGTCTTCATGATCGACCGGGTAACTCTTCTCGCTTGCCAAGCATCACCGTCCATCGTCCATACCTGCCTTAACCTGAATGTGCATACTAAAAAGGTCAGCTACGCTGGTGAGTTCTAGCATTTCATAAAAACTTTAACATCAACATTTGCCAAAAACGTATCATTCATTTAGTAAAAACCTTTCACAAAAGCATGTAATAATTTAACATCTTTAAAAAAAGGTTTCGTACCCATATCATCATCAACATCATAATCATAAACACCGTTAAACGGATCGTTCATTAAAACTTTTAACATTCATTTAAGTCATACATTATTATCTAAATCTGTGTTACCCTTCGTTCCGTCATTTAGTATGGTATTGCCCCTAAGGCTTAACTGCACGAAGACCGACAATACCATACATTCCGTCAATTCCCTTTTGGTATTGCCCCCAAGGCTAACTGCGCGAGGACCGACAATACCCATTCAGTTGCCCTTATGGCTCTCTTGTCCATAAACCGACAACTTCCATCGACGGTTATGACTCTCAGCCATAACATCGTCGGATCATAATTTAACCTTACATGGGGTCACGTTAACCCCTGAGTAACCGTCGTTACTCCCTTTTACCAGTTGTACAACATCATAACCATTGGCATGCCACAAAGACATGCCCCTGTTGTTCTTGTAGCAACTATGGCTCGCTGTCCATAATCTACCACAAGGCTGGGAATCTCATTCCCAGACTTCATTCGTCAATTCCATTCATTCGACAGATTAGATTTGTAATGACTTCTTTAAAACCTTTACCTCTTTCTCTTCTCATTAAACATGTTCTCATTTAAACCGTTCATAAAGCATTCGTAACCCTTTTTGGCAAAAACATTTCAAAACCTTTCCTTTCGTAAACATCGTTTCAACATTTCAAAACCTTTCCTTTCGTTAAACATCATTTCGTTAAAACATCATTTCGTTAAACATCATTTCGTTAAACATCATTTCGTTAAACATCATTTCGTAAGTATGCACACCAGCCCAAAAACATTAACAAAACATTTAAAAGAGGGCTCTAGAACTCACCTGATACGCTAATATGGGTTGTCCTAAACGAAGGTCCGACAACGTCACTTCCGATCTGAATTGATTAGTTAAATACACATCAGACCTAAATCCCGACTCTAACGGTTTACTCGTTCTGTTACAGGTGAATACACTGACTTCACTTACTGATGCAGACCTATCGAAACTACTTAGTTTCGACAGGTGCAGGCCCATCGAAACTTCTAGTTTCGACAACTGCAGGTCACTCGAAACTTCTAGTTTCGACAACTGCAGGTCACTCGAAACTTCTAGTTTCGACAACTGCAGGTCACTCGAAACTTCTAGTTTCGACAACTGCAGGTCACTCGAAACTTCTAGTTTCGACAACTGCAGGTCACTCGAAACTTCTAGTTTCGACACCTGCAGGCCACTCGAAACTCTAGTTTCGATACCTGCAGAACTCAGCTATCTTCCCCAAAAACCCTAACTTTCGCATGCAGGTCCGATCTTGTCAAGATCCGGACTTTTTACATTCAAAACGTGTATTTTCCCTTCGTGATTCCAGATTTATAACCCTTTCCTCATTTGGTTTATAAAAACCCGTCATTTTCCCGAAAATACCCGAAAACCCAAAAACGAACAAAAACTCAGATTTGGTTCGGGTGTTACCTGATTTCGAGATTCTGATCCGGAGGTTTTGCTCACGAGTTCAGTAGCAACAAGCTCCTTCAATCTCGGGTCGATCCGCCAACTTTCTCTCTCTACGGTTTCTCTCTCTAGATTCTTGCAAATGAGAGAAATGGTGTGTGTGTTGGCTATTTAAAGGGAGGAAACCCCCCCCCTTCCTTCAAGTTTGCCGGCCCAACCGGCCCGGCCCGTTATGCCTCGTTCTTTTATCCCGTTCGTCCCGGTTCAACCCGTTATTTAAAATCCTCATTTATTTTGGGATGTTACAGGCAAGTAGCTGTGTCTGTTTCTCTATCATCTATTCAATCTTCATGTGCTGACACTGCTTCCCGAACTCGTTCCTTCTTCCGCTCCTCCATACTGATTCTGGCGACCATTAAACCCATGCGGGTTATTTCCAGATCTCCATCCCGAGCCAAAAGAATTGTTATAGTTATTGTACCCTCGGTTCTGGTTCTGGTTGCCAGCAAAACTAACCTGCTCCTGATGATTGACGAGGCAATCTTTGGTGTCGTGTCCTCCCATGCACACCTCACACCTAAGAGCACTGAGCTTCAGCTCCTTGATCTCATTCGCCATAGCTGCAAGTGCAACAACCACGCTAGTATCATGAGTGACTTGATGAACACCTCTAGGAGAAGAGGCAGGTATCCTAGCACTAGGAATAGAAGTCCTAGTAGATAACTATTATTGTTCCGCCAGAGCGAAGCTCTCGAACATCTCCTCACACTCAGCAGGCTCGAGTTTGTCCATGATATGGCCTCCCGTAGCTGTGTTGAACATTTGTTGCTTCTCAAAGGTGAGGCCATTATAGAACTTCTCCATATTTGCCCAGTCAGAAAGACCATGTTTAGGGCATCGGCTCAACAACGCGTTGAACCGCTCCCAGACCATGTGATAAGGCTCGTCGGGGTCCATCCGGAAGGAGTGGATTTGAACCCTAAGGCGAGCGGCCCTGGAAGGTGGATAGTACTTCTTGAAGAACTTGGCTTGAAGATCCTCCCACGTCATGATAGAGTTGTCTGGGAGTGTGTCAAGCCAAGTAGATGCATGCCCAGAGAGCCAGAATGGAAAGAGACACAAGTAAATAGCTTCATTAGATACACCCGTGATATTGAAGGGATCACATATACGCACGAAGCGGGACAGGTGTTCGTGTGCATCCTCATCCTCGAGGCCATGAAACTGAGTGGCATGAGTGATCGTGCTCATGACATGTGACGGGATTTGCCATGTATTGGTGTTTAGAATAGCGGGGCGTGTGATCGAAGATCTCACCCCGATGACCCCGTCACTGGTCCTCCGGTGTACCGTATGCCTCGCTGGTGGGTTAGCGTCGCCCATGATAGGAAATGTAATTGGGCTAGTATAACGTACCTGGTTGCTGTAGAATGCTTTCAAACGCTCCCGAAAGTCGCGGGTGCGCTCGTGAAGCTCTTGTTCTCTTGTTCGGGCTTTAAAGAAGCAGAATATGGTGGTGATCCCTGCGAACGAGTGTGGTACATAAACTGACACAAGAATAAAAGAGAACAAATAAAGACTCAAAAATGGAAAGACTCGATCCTATGTTAGACACTCAGATAGGACACACAAGTAGTAGATAAGACAAAGACACACAATTAAGACTCAAAAACAAAAGAAAGAAAATAAACCAAAAATCACACAAAAGAACTAGTCAAAGCTAATATTGCTATTTGCCAAGTGTCCTCGGCAACGGTGCCAAAAACTTGTTGTCGCCCAGATGGTCTATATAAAAACTAACAAAACCTAACCTAGACTCCTAAGTAATAAATGGAGTACCTTCGACGAAACCGCACTGACAGGCAAATAGACCTATCGAGTGTAGCACAGCTTAATGGTAAACCGAGTTATCGAACCCTAGAGAAACTACTATAACTATACTAGACTCTGACTTGGACTAAAGGTTGATTGATGGGGGGTTGACTACACTAAAGATTAACTACTAATGCAGCAAACAAGATTGACTCAAGCTATCAAGATGAAAAACTAAGGTATTATCAGAGATGGGAAGAATACCACCAGGGTCGGAATCCTACTTGCAAAACACAACTTCTACCGGTTCTGGAAACTAAGATGTATCTGGGTTTCTAAAGAAACAGCTCTAGACAACCTAGTGGATCCCTAATCACTCTCAGGGTGTTACCAACTAAGGAACCTAAAGATGTAATAACTCACCAGATAGTGGATTACCTTTCGGTCTCTCCAACAATGATAATGTACCCGAAAGATAGATCACCTTTCAGTCCCACTGTCCACAATACATTCGAAGAATGCATGGGGTAATCACAAGATAAAAACTATGATTCAGAATAGAAACAATCACTAGACACCCAACACCAACTTCCTCTCAGACATCTGACACTCGGATTCCTAATGACGAAGACTAAACGACTATCTCTCACTTATCGGGTATTGAGACAGGATACACACTCAGTTCTAATGACTCTCAATCACAACTCCTATGGCTACTATTTCTAGCAAACTATACAAACAATCACAAACCCTAAATTCGATGACCTAGATACGCAAATCAAGTTGGAAGACGTCAACAATCAACGTACGGAATCATAATCAAACATACATCATATCTAAGCATATAGATTCATGGAAATTAATATCAAGAAACTGTTTACAAAATCATTAAACCATCATTATAATCCAAAACCGATAAAAATCACAACTTTAACAAATATTCATCTAATGACCCAGGCAGTATTAGAGTTTTAGCCTACAATCATGCTCAAAACATACATTACAGAAGTAATTAAGCAAAACATAGTACTAAACTCAAAAAATCAAACACAAAGATTCGAACTTTAACACCGAGAGAGCTAAACTAAACAAACCAGGGATCATAAGCTCTAATCTTGCACTTCAATGGCCTTCTCTAGCCCCAAAATCGCCTCTTTCTCTTCTCTAGATGGCTTAATGTCGAACTACTTGCAAAATGGCTATCAAATTCTATTTAATTCGAATTTAGGGTTTTTTCTCGGAATTTATGTCTTCCGCGTACCGCGAGACATTGGGTTGGGTTCCTCGCGTACCGCGAGGAACAAATTAGTCGCGGCCGTTTCTGGATTTCCTCACGTACCACGAGGCTCTCCTCTTTCTCTCTCGCGTACCGCGAGAACTTGAATTTCAACTTTTTTTCACTTTTAACTCCGGTTCACTCTCTTGCTCGGTTTCTTCACGTATTGACTGGTAATCTTCACGAGCACCTATAAATAGAGAATAAACTCAATAGTATACAAAAAAGACTCAAAACAAAGATAAAAATAATAAAAAAAAACACATGAAAACAATAGGAATAAAGATGTTTGCTTCGCACTACATCACCTTCCCATAAAGGAAAGCACTTTTCACATGCATTTGAAAGACAATAAAATTTTGAGAAGAAGCCTAAGCAAGAAAAAGTCTGATGGCTTCAAGCCTGGAAATAGGAGCAAACACATTAACATAACCAATTCCTTCTTCCTGAGTGTATTCCTGAGCAACTAATCTTCTTTGTTTCTCAAAACAATACCTCCAACATCCTTTCTATTCTTGAACACCCACTTTGTTGCTATAGGGTATTGACCAGGTGGAAGATCCATAAGTTCCCAAACTTCTTGCTTTTTGAACTGAAGCAGTTCTTCCTGCATGGCTTCTACCCAGTTGTTTCTTTAAGAGCCATCTCTACATTCTTTGGCTCAGCCTGAAATAGAAAGCATGAATATAGACACTCATTGACAATACTAGCTTTTCTTCTTGTAGTAACACCAGCTTGAACATCTCCAATAACATTTGACAAGGGATGAAGATGATCTTGATGAATCCCTTGAACTGGAACTACATCTTCTTCAATAACAGGTTGAAGATTTGTAGTATTAACCTCAGGAAGATCTGAGGTACCAGAAGAAATAGGTGAAATAGGTTCTTCAACATGAGAATCTGCTGAAGAAATATCAACAGGTTATAAAGTACTATCCTCAGACACTTCAGAAGCAACAGGTACATGTTCAATTGTAATAGGATCAAGATTAGAACTTGAAATTTCCACTCTAAAATCATCTTCTTTAACAAAATCACTGTAACTTGAAGATGCTCCATCAGAAGTAGCAAAAGTCTTGAATAAGCCATCCAAATCAAATAACCATGAAGGTTCCAACTTAGAAGAATTTAAAGTGAATTCTTTGAATTGAATATGAATGGATTCTTCATTAATTCTTGTTCTTTGATTAAATTTTATGTAGGCTTTTGAGAATGAAGAATATCCAACAAAGAATGCCTCATAACTCTTGGCTTCAAACTTACCAAGATGATCGTGAGTATTCAAAATTGTACAAACACAACCAAAAGATTTGAAGAAACCAATGTAAGGATTTCTTTTCCTTAAAAGCTCTTATACCACATGTAGGATCGAGATCTCTCAAGAACACTCGAATCTGAATCTGATTACTGCCTGAAATAACAATCAAACAACAATCAATAGGCAATTAAAACAATAAGAACAAGATCAAATCACTTCCAACGTACAATTGTATTAGAATTTGTTCTGATTACAAGAAAGACTTGACAATGTCAAAGCATACATAATTACGAAAAGCTAATTACTATTTATAGACTAGAATACAATTGACCGTAACTAACTAACTAACTAACAAACTAACTAACTAACTTCTATGCTTCTAGAAGTCAGCCTGGCATAACAGACTCAACTAACCCTATAGTTGATCTTCATGCCCTCCTGGGTAGCCCTTTGAAGAAGAAACACAAAATGGCCCGAAGAGTATTCCTCCTCCTCCGGAAGACTAAATTGCTCTTCCGAAGTAGATAGACTCTCCGAACTAAAACACTTAGTCTTTATCTTCATTGTTCTTCTTTACTCAGTAACAATATCTGTACTCAGTAATAAATCTGTCCTCCGGAGTAGTTTACTCTCCAGAGTAGATTTACTCCTCCTGAGTAAGACTTAACAGTTTTCATCAGACTTCACTCCTGAGCTACTTTCTTCTCCGTAGTAAATCTCCTGAGTAAGTTGTTCTTGCTGAGTAGGACTTGGACTGATATGAACTCAGAAACTTTGTGATCTTCAGCTTTCAGAGTTTGACTCTACAAAATCATAACAAACACTTTGTCTTTCCAAACAATAGTACAAGGACAGACATTCAAGAGTTTTCAAGGATAAACAAGACTCCATTCACTATTCCTAGTTCAATAGACATGGATTCACATAATCATACACAAATCCATGAATGGAAACTTAAATCATGAGTTTTCCAACATAACATAACCAAGTATCCACAAGTCTTGAATAACCAATCAAACCTCCAAACATAGAAGACCGTTGAAGAATAATCATGCCATCATTATAACATCATCATAAACTTTGTTAATAATCCATAAAGTTGTCAAATATTACAAAACTTCATTTAAATCAAAGTGATAAAAAGAGTTTAGCTCATAAAGAGCTCAAGAATAATAAACAAGCTTAGAAATATTACAAGATTCATGATAAAAACAATAAGAATTAAACAAAAAATCCAAGCTAGATGATAATGATGATGTGTGTGATGATCCTCTTGATGTTGTAGTCCTACCTAAAAGCTTGCAATTGGGTGGAAATCACCAAAGTTTGGAGTTAAAGCAGTGGCTTTTTCTCCCTAGACACTACACACCTCTATAGAAACTTCTGGATTTTATATAAAAATAGAGGCGGGCACGACAATACTTGGGTAGGGGGTGGTGCGGCCGTGCCTACTCTTTTGGCGGGGTCATGCCTTGTCTTGATGCGCTCGTGGTTAGTTTTTTTGATCAATGTGCATAGCCATTGGTTCTTCATTCTCCAATATAACTGTTCACTATTCACTCGCGATCTCGAGGCTGGGCAAGGTCGAAGACACGATCATGGGGAATGAGCACAGGCAAAGTTATGGTTAGGGTTAGGCACGACCATGCCTAGTAGGGGGCACGGTCGTGCCTCAATCCTGTTGTGCACAAATGAAACATCCCGTAGATCTGAAAAGTTAAGAGTTCGGGTTAGCGAGTAACCCAAGTGTTTATTTAATTAAACACGGAGCAAGGTTTTTCATGCATGGGGCGTTTTGACGACATTAAATGACACAGATAGTCGTTTTGATCATAGCCTGAGACCGAAATGCACATTAGAGGACACAAAGGGACCCGAGTGTAAACCCTTAAGGTTTAAATAGAAACTAAAAGGAAAAACCATAAGCCATTTGGCCTAGGGGTAGCTTGCAACGGCATAAAACGATAGAGAAGAGAAGAGTGGCGATCGGGGGAGGCCGGAGAAGGTAGTTTCACGACGGTTTCGAGCGAAGGACTTCACGTTTCGCCAAGGTAGCCCTCTTTTACGTTTATATATACATTTAACTTGTGTTTTTAGTTTGGAAAACCCGATTAGGGTTTGGGTTTCATGCCCACCACCGACGACTTGGTGAGGATGTTTGATGGTGGAGGTGTTAACCGGTAAGGGAAACTGGTGGAGGGAGTGACTAGCATGGGTTACGGCCTAGGTGGTGATGGCTACGGCGATGTGACATGCAACCGGCAGCAGCCGGTGTTGGTTGAGGCGGCACGATGGCGGAGGACGATGGTGTTGGTTGTGGACGGTGGCTTGCAACTGTGATGATGGTGGGGGTTGTGATCGGGAGACGTAAGAGACTAGGTGATGGTGGTGGCCGATAGAGATGACGATGGGGACGAAAGCATGGTGGTCGGAGAGGGTATCCAAGGCTGTAGTTGGCCAGAATAGTGGAAGCCGGAGGTTGCCGATGTTCGCTATGGTGGTGCACGGTGCTGAGGGTCGGCTAGGGTTGCATGGTTGAATGTTAGAGTTTAGGGTTGCATGGTGGTGTTACGTGCATGTGTGCATGGAAGTCGAGCACACGGTTTCTAAACCGATCAAGGACGATCCGGTTCGGGTGAACACTTGAAACTAGTGTTTATTTTATATTCATGCGTGTTCGACGTATGTTTTGAATTTATTCTAATCGTATGATCATACGTTTGACAGTGAGTTGAGCAAGTGATTACGGTGCAGAGCAAGGATTGGGACTCGGCGTAACCAGTGAGTTTCTAATCCCCTCTTTTTAAATGTTTTACTGTTTTGGGGCTATCGTACATACTCGTGTGTTTTAGAACATGGAATTGTGAAGGGTACGCCTGTAGGTCCCCTCGGGTCTTCTACGGATCTACCTCGAGACGTGACGTATCAAGCATACGGAGTGCGGAATCTAACCGTACGCATGACTGTGTATACGAGACAATCACAATTATAACGATCAACACACAAAGTAAATAATCTTCTCTTTGATTTCCACCAAACACAGAGTTTACAGAACTTTAGTACAAATTGCAAAAAGCGTTTTCAAACTAACATGTAAACTCCTATTTATAGACATCTTCAGCCACAAGTTCGCCTAAACTAGGCCTAGGCGAACTTGTTAGGTTCGCCTATTACAGAACTTAAACAAAACATTACAAAAACATAGACATATAAGATCTAAACTATTACAAGGCCTATTGTCACACTTCTATGTCCTAACAACGTCTAGGGTGTGTTAGCACGGGAACATGTGCGGGGTTTGCGTCTAATTGACGACTTATGATTAAACCTGAAGTGTTTTATGATATATTATGTAATAATCAAACTAAGGGTCTATGTGGTGTCCTTAGGTTGTGTGGGCTATGGGTTGACATGTTAGGTGTGTGTGTGTGTGTCGTACTATGAGTTATTCAGGGTGAGTCGGGAAATGAGTTACACGTTTATGAGTATATGTAGGATGTGTTATCCTAAGAATATGTCTGGGGTACATGCTTAGTTAACGAGTTATGTAAATGCTAGTATGTTGTTATGCGTTATATGCTTGATGTTGTGTGTGTTTGTGTCATTGTCCTTGTGACACGACGGGTAATGATGTGAAGGACGAGGTCCTTCGGGAAGTCACCAAGAGGGACAATGCCTTTAGGGGTAGTGATAAGCTCAGAGTATGATGAAAGCCCTGATGAGGGTAACCCTAACGATGGCAGTTCTGACGAGGTATTATTGTATGCATTTATATTTGATTTATGTTACATGCAAGTGTTTATTGATAATTAAAGTGTTGTGATGTTATTGCTTTGAGGTTAAGCATTAGATTGACTGTTGTGTCAGGATGATGATGTCGTGTTTACGACTGTTGTGTCAGTTGACCTTGTGAGAGTCTTGGTTAAGACTTGTCAGGTCGATGTCTAGGGGTTGGTCGTGTTAATCGGACTTCGGATTGATACGTGTGGTAGATTACGAGTTAGTAATGTAGTAAGCTTGAACCATGTCGGTGAGACTTACTGGGTTTTGGTTATGGGGTGAGTCTTGGGTGGTGGACCCTTATGGGGATGGGTCGGTAAGGTGGGTTACCTATATGTTAAAAAACGACAAGCCGTTTTATAATGGACCGGGATGTCCTGAGTTTATATAAATGATTTTTGTGAGGGGATGGTTTCTACTTAAAATAAACTATTAGAACTCACTCAGCGTAGCTGATTTTGTATGTACGTTAGATTATTTTGCAAGTGAGTTTATGGACAATGTATTTTGGCATGGGAGCGGTGCTACTCGGATTGGTGTGCGCACATTCGTAAGGTAAAGTTAATGAACTTAAAAGATAATTACTATTTAGAGAAAGACTTCCGCTATATGTTTTAAATGAAGAATTAAGTGTTTTAAAGAGAATATCCAGTGATGTGACTTAACTGTATGGTACCCGGTTTGGGGCCTTACAACAAAAAACCCTAGATTCCTCCTGGAACTTCCATAATTTGCACTTTGCTTCCAAAAACCTGGTTAATCACAAAGAAATCAAATAAGTGTCTAAACTTATGAAATTTCCAATAAATGCACAAAAAATGGGGGAGAGTTCATGCAATAAAGATGTGTAATTTCAATCAAATCAGTAAGAACCCCCAATGTGTTAAAGAGCTAAAAAGGAAGTCATGGTTCAGAAGTATGAATCCTTTGCTTTCTTAAATGATGAAAACATATCTAACCAATATGAGAAAGTGTGTGAACAACAATGGCAGTTTCTAATGATGCAACAACAAATGGTTCTACTAGCAAACCACCAATGCTGGTAAGAAATCAGTTTAGACTTTGGAAGGAGAGATTTAAAGCTTTTTTCAGGATATATGATCCCAACCTGTGGAACTCCATCCGAAAGGGCCTCATATTAGTAGTGGTGGAGTCTCTATTCCAACATATGGTGGAGTCTCTATTCCATCTATATCAATTTTCTTCCAACCAGCACATGAAAATTGATTTTGATGGAAAAGTGGAAGCAATGATAATATTGTTTCTGGCTAATAAGGTATATCAAAGACTCATGCATTGAACTAGTGCAAACGAACTGTGGGATAACTTATGTGCACAGTTGGTAGGAACCCCGAATGTGTTAAAGAATTAAAAAGGAAGTCATGGTTTAGCGGTATGAATCCTTCGCTTTCATAAATGATGAAAACATATCTAACCAATATGAGAGATTCACTTCATTAATAAGTGATCTCAAAGACGGTTGGACATACATATGTAACTGAGTAGTTGCTAAAGAATTTCTTGAGGTCTTTACCTCTAGCATGGAAGATGTACTATATTATCACTAGAAATAAAGTAGATTTTGCTCCCATGACTTTGTCTCAATTGCATGGAAAACTCAAAACTCATGAACTGGAAATAAATCAAGACAAGTAAATGAATCAAGGGGCCAGACTTGTGGATGAGAACATGCTAGGAAGCACAACACTGATTTATCAACACTCACAAACTCAATCAGTTCCAATCACTTATTACCAAACTCCACCAAGTCAGGTGTACAACAACAATACTGTAATTCCAATGAATCATTTGTTGCTACTCAAGTCTCTAAAGGAATATTTGTTGTTGAAGACATTGAAAATTGTTCTCCTAATGATCTTGAGGAACTTGACATAATGCATCAAATAACTTTATTACCTTAGAGAGCAAAAAGATTTTTTAAAAGAATTAGAGAAACATATCAAGGAAATTCTCTAAAGCCCAGATTTGGTTTTGTTAAGTCTTGTAACATTCCAAAAATAATGAAGGCTAAATAAACAGGTTCAAATAAAAGAAATAGAAAACCGAGGGGAAGGATACAACTAAACGCGAAAGAAGGAAAAAAGAAGGGGAGGGGAAGCTACAAAACCTAGCCACTCCTCATTCCATCACCCATTTTCAAGTTCTAGAGAGAGAAATCCAAGTGAGAAAAAGTGACAGTTTTTGACCCGAGATCGCTTCAACACGTCTCTCCATCGATCACGTGAAGAATCTCCGAAGAATCAAGCCATTTTGAGGTAAGATTTGCCCTAGATATGAGTTTTTAAGTTTTATGGGTTTTTATGAGTTCTTAATCAAAAGATGGGTTTTTATGAAAATCTGTTGAATGCCCTTGATAGTTATAACAGTCTTGAGTGTATTGGGGTTCCCCACGTATCTCACACCAAACTTCCAAGGGTTTTTGCTCGTACTTTCAGAATCGAAGGTTGGATTAGTGATCAGGAGTGTTAGACGAAGGTTTTCGCTGGATTGGTTTGTCATTAATGGAGTATTTCTGAGCTTGGAGAAGAAGGCATCGAAACTACTAGGGACAGTTTCTGATTTCTGTTGATCATCGAAACTTCTTGTCTACATTTTGTCGGGAGAAGGTACTATCGAAACTAGATTTTTGTCTTATCTTTATCGAAACTGTGGTTATCGAAAATTGCCTTGAAAATTTTCAGTATCGAAACTAGTTGTTTCGAAAAAAGCTGTCCTATCGAAACTAGTTGTTTCGATAAATGTTGTTCTATCGAAACTAGTTGTTTCGATAGAAGTTGTTCTATCGAAACTAGTTATTGTTTTAGTTTTGATTCCGAATATCATGGCCACTTCAAGTTCAACAGAACTTTCTCGGGGAAATAGACCACCTGCTCTTGTGTCCACAAGAGAATTTGATGATTGGACTAAAAAGATGAAGCTTTTCTTTCAATTTCACGATTATACATTGTTGAGTTCTATCACCGATGGCCCCCACAAGCCCGTAACTACCACTGCTGATGTTCAACGTCCTAAGTTAGTATCTGAGTATGATGAGAAAGATCTTGCCTTGATTTCCCGAGATAACAAGGCCTACGGGACTATTGCCATGGCTCTTCCTATGGATATTTTCAACATCTTTGCCGAGTACACAACTGCCAAAGACTTATGGGCTGCTTTGTGCACAAGATATGAGGGAAGTGAGGATGTCAGAGAAAGCAAAAGAGATCTGATCAAGAAACAATATGCAATGTTCAACAGTGTAAGGGGAGAATCAATATCTGATTTGATCAATCGTTTCTCAATCATTGTATCAAGGTTGAAGGTAATGGGAGTTGAGTACCCTACTCTTGATCTAAACAAGAAACTCCTAGATTCTCTTCCTGAGGAATGGAATATGTATCGAATCATGATCAAAAAGACTGAGAATCTGAGTGCTCTGTCTCAACAGGAAGTATATAGCATTCTTGAATCTTATGAAATTGAGATTAAGAAGGGAGAAGTCATCTCGTCAAATCAGTCTGGAAACACAGCTCTTATTGCTGGATCAAGCTCATCCGGTAGCCCATACTTTCAGACTATGTCCCTCCTTCAGCTGCTGCAATTAATTCTACCAGCTCCTCTGCTCCTCAAAAGACTGTCACCATGATTCCCGATGATTATGTCCCAATCATGACTGCTTTCATGTCGTGCTATGATGCACTGATTTCTGGAAATCTAACACCGGTTAGCTTTCAACCTGATGATTTGGAGCAGATTAATCCTGATGATTTGGAGAAAATGGACATTGATTGGTGCATGGCCATGTTGACCTTAAGAGCCAAAAAGATTCATCAAAAGGACTGGAATAGACAGATTCAATCAGGGAAAGACACTTGGGTTTGATATCAAGAAGGTAAGATGCTACAATTGTGATCAGCTGGGTCACTTTGCCAGAAACTGCAAGGAGCCGTCCTCTAAGGATCAGCAAGAAAAGAAGATTTCCTCTGGGAAACAAGCTGCCAATCCTCCAAAGACAAACACATCTTCAAGTTCCACAGCTCTTATGTGTCAAGCTGATGGACACTATCATTGGGGAGACCAAGCTGATGATGCTGTTGATAAAGCCTTGATGGCTGATGTGGAGGACATGGGCAAGTGTGTCATGATTGAACCTGTTGAGGATCTCACTGCTGTGCCTGCTGAGGTTATTTCTAAACTGTGTAATTCTAGATCTTGCTTGAATGAAATTCAAAAATATAGATTCATCAATCAAGCCTTGATTGATGAACGAAATCACATTAAAGTGATGTATGACTCTGTGGCCAAAAATGAGAAACTTTACTTAAATAAAATTCGTGATATTTCTGGTGAAAATCGCTCGTTAATTGTGCAACTCAATACTCAAACCATTAATAATACAATTTTAACTGAAAGAGTCCAAAAGGCAGAAAAAGCCAAATTACAGATTGACCACATGGATATGGATCAGAAAATTTTGTTTGGAATAATTGATAAACAATTTAATAGAAAAGGCACAGAAGGTCTTGGGTATAACTCTCATCCACCTCCTTATTCTAAATCAGGGAGATTTGCTGATATGCCAACTCCACATGTTTCCACACCTTTTGTTTGTACATTATCTCCTGATGATTATATTACGTCCTCCGATTCTGACAGTTTTGCTTCTTGTGCAGAATCAAATTGTGTAAATTCCGAAGATGATTGTGATAAGAGTGCTAATGATAGAACTATTTTAAAAGAACTTGAGTCGGATGAATGTAATAATATGTCCGTGTCAAAACCAAATATGTGTAAACACGTTAAAAACTTGTATTTTGATTCGATGCCTGCTGAGCATACGGGTTTGGGATTTGATGTTTCTAAATTTAAAAATGCTTTGCCTTTTGTTCCTAAATCTTTGAATGTTATGCCATGTGTTACCAAATTTAAAAGTGCAGGAATTATTGTGAATGATGTACCACGTGAAACCATGAGCAACATGGAATTTTTCAGATTAAAGGAAGCACATCGTCTTCGAGACAAAGTTATTGATGAGAGAACTGTCTCATATTCCGATTCCTCAACATCACAATCATCTTCATCTTGTGATGACTATTATCAGGCTAAGATATCTTGTGAAAACGTTTGTTTTAGTTGTGGTGCCTCAAATCATGTTTCAAAAAGTTGTAAATTGACAACCACAAATTCTAATGAAGAATCATCTTCCAAAAGTTCATTAAAATAATACGTGTTGCCTAAGTCTTCTCACAGTAGGAAATCTAGGCATAAAAGAATTAAAAATACCAAAAATATTTAAAACGAACGTGGAAAATTAAAAATAATGTTCTATTTGATGACCGTACTTCATCAAAGGATGGTTGTAATTCTGACTCCAATGAGATGTCATATCCTGACACAGATCTCTTGATTGAAACAATTTTGTTCAAAACGTATAAATGGTTCGTTGTGTATAGGGTCAATCAAGAAGAACCGGCGATAACATCTGGCATGTAGATAGTGAATGTTCAAGACATATGACTGGGCACTTTAACTTGCTGCAAGATTATCATCAAATTGATGGAGAGTATGTTGCTTTTGCTGGAAACCCAAGAGGAGGAAAGATTGAAGGACAAGGAACAGTATCAAATGGAGTAAATGGTCTGGAATTTGTCAACTTTGTTCCTCAGTTGAAATACAATCTGATGAGTGTTTCACAGATTTGTGACAAGGACTTCTGTGCCTTATTCAATTCAAAAGAATGTCTTATCTTGAAGCCAGGAGTGGTGATTCCGGAAGAACTTATTCTCATGCGTGCTCCCATAAGATACAACACATATAGCTTGGACATGAACAACCCATCGGGCATTGAATCGTGTTTTCTCTCAAAAGCTTCCGAAGATGAATCTTTCCTGTGGCATAAGAGGTTGGGACATGTCATTTTCAAAACAATGAACCGACTGGTTCGAGGCAACCTAGTCACTGGATTACCTCTCAAAGATTTCACTCCTATGGAACACTGTATCTCATGTTCCAAAGTAAAACAGCACAAATCTTCACATAAGCCTAAAACCACCAATTCCATTGACTCTCCTCTCCAATTGCTTCACATGGATCTTTTTGGTCCGGTGAGTGTCATGAGTCTTGGACGAAAGTCATACTGTCTGGTGGTAACAGATGATTTTTCTCGATTCACTTGGGTGTTTTTCCTAGCCAAGAAAGATGAGACGCCAGAGATTTTAAAAACCTATCTGCTTCAAATTGAGAACCTCTTCAATCTAAGTGTGAAGACTATCCGCATCGATCATGGAACAGAATTCAAAAATGCAACTCTTGATTCCTTCTGTGAAAGCAAAGGAATTTCTCGACAATTTAGTGCACCTCGTACTCCTCAACAAAACGGTGTAGCTGAAAGACGAAACCGCACTTTAATTGAAGCTGCACGAACTATGATTGTTGACTCTAAGCTTCCCGTGACTTTCTGGGCTGAGGCGGTCAACACTGCATTTTTTGTGCAAAATCGGGTTCTTATCACTAAAAGTTGCAACAAGACACCTTATGAGATCATGTACAAGCGCAAGTCAGTTATTGATTTCTTCAGAAAATTTGGGTGTGTGTGCACAATGCTGAACACTTCAGATCAGCTCAACAAGTTTGAAGCCAAAGCTGATGAATGCTATTTTGTTGGTTACTCATCCAATCAACGTGCTTTTCGTGTCTACCATAAGAAGAAAAGGATAGTGATGGAGTCCATTGATATCAACTGGCATGAAAACAATCATACGGACGCAGGAGACGGTCCCAATTGGCTCTTTGACGTAGATTCAGTTTTTAAGTCATTTAATCTTCCTGATTTTTCTATTGAATCAACTCATGCTAATCCTTACTTCTCTGTGACCAATCTAGGGAACATAAATGATCAAGGCTCTTCCTCATCTGCTCAGGTTGAAATTCCTGTTGTTGCTAATGCTGAATCTGATATGGAGTCTTCCGGTTCTGGTGCAACAAGTGAAACTGTTGAAGACAACTCCATTCCAATAGTAGATGTTGCACCACAATCACCTGCTGAAGATCCTATTAATGATATTGCCAATCCTCCTGCTGAAAATCTTACCAATTTGGAAGAAGTCGTGGAAGAAGATGAAATTCCTCAACTGCAAATTCACAAGATTCATCCCACCACTAACATCATTGGACCACTCAATGTGGGTGTTAGTACCCGAAGTGCCTGTGAAGCATTTGAAAACAGCATGTTTTCTTGCTTCATTTCTCAAGCTGAACCAAAGAACATCAAAGCAGCTTTACTAGAAAATAGCTGGGTGGAAGCAATGCAGGAAGAGCTACAGCAATTCTCAAAGCTGCATGTGTGGAATTTGGTAGATCTTCCCAAGAACAAAGTTCCAATCGGCACTCGTTGGGTTTTTCGCAACAAAAAGGATGAAGGCGGCACTGTGATTCGAAATAAAGCTCGTCTGGTGGTTCAAGGTTTCTATCAAGAAGAAGGGATTGACTATGAGGAAGTCTTTGCACCAGTGGCTCGCTTGGAGGCCATCAGAATGTTTCTCGCCTATGCAGCCTACATGGACTTCATCGTCCATCAAATGGATGTCAAAAGCGCATTTTTGTATGGGAAAGTTCAAGAGGAAGTATATGTCAAGCAGCCGCCGGGTTTCATTGATCCTAATTTTCCAGACCGTGTTTACAAGTTAGACAAAGCATTGTACGGTCTTCACCAAGCACCTCGTGCGTGGTATGAAACTTTATCAAAGCATCTGCTTAAGAATGGTTTCACACGAGGAGAAATTGACCAAACTTTGTTCAAACGGAAGGATGAAAAGGATACAATCATGGTGCAAATTTATGTGGATGATATCATTTTTGGATCTACAAATCCCCGTCTCTGCAAAGAATTTGAAGAAGTGATGCGATCAAAGTTTGAAATGAGCTCCATAGGGGAAATGAAGTTCTTTTTGGGACTACAAGTTGATCAGTCTGAGTCAGGAATCCTTATCCATCAAGAAAAATACGTAAAAGAAATCTTGACCAAGTTCAAAATGGCTGATTCCCATCCAGTAAAAACTCCTGTAGAAGTTCGACATTGTTTGACTCCTGACATGGATGGTGAAAGCGTTGATCCGCATCTATATCACTCTAAAATAGGATATCTCATGTATCTCACGGCCAGCAGACCCGACATCATGTTTGCAGTGTGCTTGTGTGCACGTTTTCAGGCTAATCCTAAACTCTCTCATTTATCTGCTGTCAAACGTATTTTAAGATATTTAAGGTATAAGCCAAAATTGGGTCTGTGGTATCCTAAAACTGACTTGTTTGATCTTGTGGCTTATTCAGATTCTGACTACGGGGGTTGCAACTTAGACCGAAAATCCACTTCTGGTGGTTGTCAATTCCTTGGCAACCGCCTTATCTCATGGCAATGTAAGAAACAATCCACCGTTTCCCAATCCACCGTTTCCCAATCCACCGTTGAAGCCGAATACATTGCCGCAGCCCTCTGTTGTTCCCAAGTCAGATGGATACACCATCAGATGCTTGACTATGGGATCACATTCCATGAGACACCCATTCTGTGTGACAACACTGTTGTTCCCCATATCACCAAAAACCCCGTTCAGTATTCCAAAACAAAACACATTGAAATCAAACATCATTTTATCCGTGATTGTGTGGAAAAGAAGCATATTAAAATTGTTGAAGTCAAAACTAATAAACAAACCGCCGACATATTCACAAAAGCTTTTGACTCTACCAGATTTGCCCAACTAGTAGAGATGCTTGGAATGATTAACTTTCAGTAAATTGTGTGAATGGTAGTTTATTTTCTAAATTCTGATTAATTAACAAAGAAAATTCCAAAAAGATTTTATTTTTATGTATAGTATCCACGCAAATCTTTTGGGGGAGAAATATAATATTTTAATGTTGAAAAGAATTGCTGTGTATATAATCTTACAAGTTGCAGGAAAAATTTGAATCTGACCTTTGAGAAATGATAGTGTCTGATCTCATCTCTTGGACATGGAATAGACCAAAAGCGATGGTGTTTACTGAGGTATAGCTGGTAGGCCCGACATATGGTTAAAACTTGTAAGTAGTGTGAAAACCTAATTTATATCTCATACTTGTGTGTTTGAATCCATTATTGAAACATCTAACCCATTTTTATATCTAAGAAAACCGATTCAATCAGATACAGGCCTACGTATTGGATTCCTATTCATACGCCAAGTGACCGTCAATATAACGATATTTACCACCGATGACCCCGTATGTTTTGCTTACGCAAAGATCTTGGGTGCTCATCCTTTTCCCATCCACTTGGATGATTTGACCCCGTCTGTTTTGCTTACGCAAAGATCTCGGGTGTTCAACATTTTTCTATCCGCTTGGATAATTTTACGACTTCTTCTGTTTTGCTTACGCAAAGATCTAGAATGCTCGTACCTTTTTAATATCTACTTGGATATATTTTATTTTAATCTTCTAAATCCACTTGGATATCTTATTTTATTTTGGTGGTACTTTGACATTACTAAGACGGTACCTTGGTTAATCAAAAAGAGATGATAGGATGAAGATGGGTACTTCTTGAGGATTGATAGGTTTTCAAAATCATTTTATTTTAATATGTGGGGTACACCTTGTATATTGATTAAATGGTACATTCTAATCACATGAAATCTTTGTACAAACAAATGTTCGGGTTTACTTTGCACAAATACCAGCTATCTTCAGGGACTCATAGTAGTGAATTGCAAAAGGAAGTGTTTCAAGAGACTAACCAGATCTGATCTCATGTTGGATCTTTTTCAAGAAGAAAAGTGTAAATATCTTATGTATAATTTTATTTATTAAATATCGAAACTAGTTGTACATATCGAAACTACTTTGAACTATCGAAACTAGTTGTACATATCGAAACTAATTTGAACTATCGAAACTACTTTGTGCATATCGAAACTACTTTGACATATCGAAACTACTTTGTACATATCGAAACTAGTTTGTCCTACCGAAACTAGTTGTTTCGACAGGGGCAATTTTGTCTTTTGTCTCTCGAGAATTAAAAGCCTTCATAAGCAATCCCTCCCGTCATACTGATTCTTACTCGTATTTTTCAAAACCTCTTCGCCTTCTCCGTCATTCACAAAATCTCTCAAACCGTCGGTCTGAGTTGCAAGATATCAGCTGATTTTCCCCGTTGTCTCTATCGTCTCCATCATCAGGTAACGTCTCACTACTTCTTTTTGATGATTTTTGCAATACGGCAGACCCAGGGTTTCAAAAGTTAAAATTTGTTCGACTAAATTTTCATAATAACAAGTCGTTTGTGTGCTTCTCTGTGTTTGCATACATTTCAATCATCTTAGAACTCACGATTATTGTGTATTCTTGCAGATAACGTCTCACATTCGGTAAGATGAAGTTCCGTCACTTACAGGCCACTCTAAACCTTTCTTTTAAATTGTTTATATTAGTCTGAGTATAACGAATCAGAGGGGTTTGGGTTTCAAAACCAAGTAGTTTCGATAAAGGGGTTCAACACTTTCAAAAATTATCTTAAAAGTTTTTCAATCGAAACTACTAGTTTCGACACCCAAACTTGCCCTAGTATCTCTGATCGAAACTAGATAGTTTCGATAAGTTCATCTCCATCGAAACTAGTTGTTTCGACAGTGTTGATTTCCATCGAAACTAGTTGTTTCGACAGTGTTGATCTCCATCGAAACTAGTTGTTTCGACAGTATTGATCTCCATCGAAACTAGTTGTTTCGACAGTGTTGATCTCCATCGAAACTAGTTGTTTCGACAGTGTTGATTTAAAATTTTTCTAAGTGTTGATCAAAGCTTATAGCCTCTATCGAAACTACTTGTTTCGATAAAGCTGTCTGTTAAATTAACCAAGTTCATCTCAAATCGAAACTAGTTGTTTCGACAGTTAGGACTTCAAAATTTTTCTAAGTGTTGAAATACCTTGTTTCGATTAAGTATTTTCAGAAATCTTACTTATTGTGCAAAATTGATGAATTTTATAGGTATGGATCTCTTATTTTGTAAAAAGACATAATGTCTGTGCATTCCTTAATGCCAATGATCCAAAAGCTGCAGAGTTCATTCCTGTCTTAAACTTCCTGGCAAACTCCAACATCAGCTTTGCCATCAGCAACAATCTGCCGGTGTTTGAGACATCTATAAGAGAATTTTGGGAGACTGCAGAAATCATCACAATTGAAAATGTAGAGCACATTAGAGCAACTGTGCTTGGCCAAGAAGTCTTACTTTCTGAAGCTACAATTAGAGAGGTGCTGCAGTTTAATGACAATCCAGATGCACCCATTGAATTTCCAATCTTCTATGTTAAAGAATGCTTCAGAAGATTGGGTCATCCAGATGAATTCAAAAGTGGCCAGATAATCAAGAACTCCTTACCAAGTCACTGGAGATACATAGTGCATGTGTTTATTCACTGCATATCAATCAGAAAAGGAGGGTTTGATTCAGCAAACAGCACTCTGGGCTCAGCTATTTTGGGGATCATCAAGGGAAGAGATTACAATTTCTCTGGCTTCATATTCAGACAGTTAAAGGACAATCTAACAGGAGCCGTGAAGGAGAAATTTCTAGCCTATCCTAGATTTTTACAAATTATCATCAATCATCTTCATCCTGAGCTGCAACAAGGTGGGAACATCTTTGCGTTCGACCATATGATTGCCAAGACTCTCAGCTATATGAGAAGTACTAACAAGAGAACCAACAGGGCTATAGCTGACGTTCCCCTGTTTGGTCATATTATTGGTGAAGAAGAAGAATTTATCCCTGATATTGACCCTGATCTTGAAGAAGAGAACTCATCATCTGAAGAAGAAGAAATGGAAGTTGAGCAAGATCAAGGTAATCCACCTATTGATGAAGTTGAGATTGAGATAAACATTCCTATTATTCAAGAAGAAGAACAACCCATAATTGAGCCTGTGATAGAGGCTCCTTTTGTTGAACAAATACAAATAATTCAAGAGCCAGCAGTTAATGTTGAAGCTGGCATGCATGAAGCTGAGGAGGAAGTTGCAGAATCAAGTGGAACTCTGGATGCAGGAATTTATGGATCTGACTACTACAAGTCTGATTCAGATGATAGAACAATGCATCTTGCATCTTCTTCCAAACGACAAGTTGAGTCAGGTTCTGATTTTGAGGAAGAAGAGCCTAAGGCAAAGAAAATCAAGACTGGATTTGAAGACTTGTCATCGTCATCAGATTCTCTATTAGCTACTCCACAACCATCTCCACAACCTACTCCACAACCCACTCCACAACTATCTCCACAACAATCACCCATCCATAATACTCCCACATCACAAACTCATGATTCAACTTCTCCTGTACTAAGAGTTAAAACTTTAAGCCTTGAACTGAAGAAAATGCAGGATACGATTCAAAAGAAAGATGAAGAAATTGAAGGATTAAAAACTAATTTGCATGATGTCCAGGAAGAGGTTAAAGACCTGAAGCTGGAAGTTGGGGGTTTACATACCCAGATTGAGGTCCAACAAACTCAACTTGAAACACAACAGAAACTAATCTCAAAGCAAAAAGAAGAATTCAAGGCCTTAGCTGAAGCAGTGGAGCAGCTCAAAGCCTCAATGGTTAAACCTGTGCAAAAACAACCAACTACTTCAACAGCTCAGGGGGAGACCACATCTGTAGTTGAACCCTCATCTCCTGACCTTGTGACTAATCCAGAATCTGCACTAACTATATTTGCTGGTCATACTGAAAAGACAAAAGAGGCGGTTGAAGTCAAAGTTGAAGGTACAGAACTAAACCTTCCCTCAGCTAGTGAGAGAAGAGATGCAAGGAAGAAAGGGAAAGGGACTTCCACTGAAATAGAGACCGTGATTCTTGATGAAGAAGACATCCCATCTGACGATGAGCTGAATGCCCTTTTAGATGACATTGAAAACTATGGGTATAATGATCTTTATCCAGAAATCCTGACCACTGAAGAAAAAGAGACTGAGAGAACTAGATACTTTACGGAAGACGGAGATGAAATTCAAACCTTATCTGACGAAGAAAAAGGTGAAGAAGATGTTCAGATTAATCTTATCAAAACAGTCACTCCTGAACCAACCACTACAGTCTTCGAATCCAGTCCAGCACAAGATCCACCCTCTGTCACTCCTGAACCTCCAATTTCAAGAAAGTCTTGGTTTATGAAAATAATTCAGGAGGAAACTCCTAAAACATATGAATGGATAACAGAGCATCAGGAACTAAAAAGGCCTCCAATTGGCTGGAAGTATGATGCTGAAAGGAAGCTCTTTATCATAAGAAGATATAGAGGGGGAGTTCAGCACTTTAAAAATATGACTGACTTCCAAACCCTTCCTTTCTATGACCTCAGGGATTTAGCCAAACTTCCCCTTCAAAACCCTGGGAAGGTCATGATGGCTTATGACTTTGAGAAATTTCTGCATTCTCAAGTCAATAATGATTTCAAGGGAATGAAGCCTAGGAAAACTCAAAAGAAAATCTTAAAGACTAGGTTTCATTCTAAGACTAACAAGCCATATGTGTTCTTAAGGTACAAGCCTGCCCAAACTCACAAGACCATCACCATTCCAAAATCTGTACCTGTCCAGCTACAAACTTTCAGAAAGTGGTACTATGACCCAATCATTAGCAGTGCAGTAATAGAGTGTGGAAGACATCACCATCTTTGAGCCCATTGAGCTGTTGAAATTTCAGCCTGAAGATCTGGAAATCCTTTTTCAGAATCACATTCAGGCATACAGTGATGAAGATGAAGCTGATGCTAAGGCCTACCAACGGGTTGTATCTCTCCATGTTAAACCTTTTATACCGAGGACAACTGAAGGACCAGCTGCTTGATGAAGAGCTGAAGACGGTAATGCAACAGCTTAGGGGGAGATTGTAGAGTCATATCTTATGTATAAACTGTTGTCATTTATTGTTTGTTTAAACAGTTTTAGACTAGTTTACTTTCTGTCATTTCATTAAATGTAATTTCAGTTTTCTGTAATTTACTGTTTTTATTTCTAAGTCTGGGCCATCGAAACTACTTAGTTTCGATTGAGTTTGTTCAATCGAAACTAGTAGTTTCGATAGATGGTAGTTTCGACAGTCTGTGTATCACATGTAAATGGTCAATCGAAACTAGTAGTTTCGATTGAACATAGTTTCGATACCTGTCACTACTATAAATAGCCTAGTTTAAGAATGTTTAGGGTGTGAGTAGCGGTTGTAACCCTGAACCTTCTCTTTCACATTGTTCTTCAATACAATTTGCAGTTGTTTATTCACTGTGTTCTTACATTTTCATACCATTTGCGTGTTGATTCATAGTGTGGTTAGCCTGTTATCTTCACCAACACTGTTTCTATCATCTGCTTCACCACCATACACACAGTTTCCGCCTGTGTGTGTGCGTAATCGATCAAATTAGTGATTTCAAGTGAAATCTGGACCTACACATCATAACCATGAGTCCAACAATAGTGATATTAGTACATGATGGCTGGAAGAGTGTGTAAGCCCATGAGGGATTCTGGCTAAGGAAAGACAGGGTACTTAAGTGTGTCTTAGTGACCCACCCCTCTTTCCTAGGAATTCTCCTCAGGGATGCATTACTTATAGGTGAAGTGTATTTCTAAAATACTATTGTGAAGGCTCTGTGTTATGAATAGTCAAAATCTGAACTTATGAGAACTCCTATGTCTAACACTCAATATTTCATTATCACTTACAACCTTTTCACTATTTTCTGCTAGACATGGACTCCTACTCTCCTTCCTCCCCGGTTTACCGTCCTGGAGCAGAGTCTGACTGGGAAGAAGACATCAGGTCGCCCGTGTATCGGTCACCACCACCCCAGATGCCATGCCAAGGTTTGATGTAAGGGCAGATTGGACTAGGAACACCGGCCCAAGACTTCGAACACCTAGATTACCCCCATTAAGAGACCCGTATATGGTGCCCGACCCATATCATCCTAACCCTTGGGTAAGGCGTACCATGGCACCCACTAGTGCTATGGAAATTCTAATCGATGACGTTCACCAATATGTGAGGACCTCAGAGTTCGAGAGGCAAAGGATGGAGCAAGAGATAATACACGACTTGCAAGGACAAAGAATGGATAGCCTAGCAAACCAATTAGGGTACCGAAAGGAGTTAATCTCCATCCTCGAAAAAGAAATACTGGAGAATCGCACAGAAACAGCTAAAGCTGAAGCCAGATCGACTACCCGAATGACCATAGCGGTGCTCGTTTTGGGAATTATCTTCCTTCTAGTAGAAAGCTACAAGAGACGTTAACCGAAAAGTTGTCTTTAAATTTTCAGTTTGAGAACCATTTCCCTATGTTTTGAGTAATGTTTAACATTTCAGCATTTCCAACTCTAAAGTTATTATTCACTGATTCGACACGTGGAGTGTGAATTACACCCATCATATTTTCATCAAAATGTCCCAAGTATCACCTCCCTCATTCAATACGATTTAGTACACTACCGATAATCTCCTTCGTAAACAACTCATCCTATTAGATTTAAACAACCTCGTTATTTTCAAACCAAACGTTATCAAACTTTTAGAGAGTATCAGAAATATAAATTTTCCCATAAACATTTTCACTGTGAAAGGGAACTTAATACAACTTATTTGATAAAAATATTATTTTCGAATTGATAAATAATTATGATTTTTCCCATTAAAGTAATTATTTCTAAAATCATGGCTAAATTAATATACGACTACTAGTTTAGCCAATAATTCCTCTAAAAAATAGTCTCTTATTAGTAATTGAAAATTTAAATTAAAAGATTTTTTCCTATAAATTGTCTATCTATTTAGAATACATAACTCAATAGTTTCATTACTTTATATATCTACAACCAAGAACAATTTACAATTTCCTATTTTCAAACTAAGATCAGTTATTTGTAAACATATTTCCCTGAGTGTTTTCAACCCCCTCGTTACCTTTCACTTGCCGCTTCAAGAGACGATCCATACCGCGTAGACGTTAACCATCCCCATCAACCTCAACAAGATTTAAAGAGCTAGAACCTAACTACCACATTTTAAATGAACGCCAAACGACACGCTTCTCCGCAACACTCGATCACATACAAGACTCGTTAGTATACGTCACACTCGAAATTCAATAACTTACTTATGCACGTTCACAATATACACAACACGATCACATAATACATGAAACTTAGTTGTTCTCAATATACCAAATGCTACACTGACTACATAATACATGAAACTTGATTATTTGCAATGCACGTTCTACTGGATTGATTACGTAATACATGAAACTTAGTTGTTTGTAATATACATATACTAAATTGATCACATGATACATAACAATCGTTTGTTTGGTACATAATACTAGATTGACCACATTGAACATGAGACTTATTTGGTACTAAGTTGGTAACATCATACGTGAAATTCATTTCTTGCAATATACATGATACTACATTGTTTACAATACGCATGAAAGCTTATTGATTTACAAAATACATGATGCTAAGTTGTTCACGTTACACATGAAACCTATTTGGTTACAAGCTACATAACACTAGACTATACTTGAAACTTGAGTGCTACATTATACATGAAACTAAGTTGCTTACAATTATTGCAATTGGTTGATCATAATATACACGAAGCATGGTCATACACCTTGTTCACCAAACTTGAAAACCATAACACTTTGAAACAACTCGGGGTTTGACGTATTCTTGTTCAAACACGAGTAAACTATGGGGCCTTAGGTAACACTACTTTATTATCCTTAGGTTGCTAACTGACTTGCCTACTTAAGGATATAGTTACTTATTAGCAACTCATATGTGAGAGCAATATACATGAACTAAGTGAATTTGTGCCTCCTCTTGACCCGCACATAACGGAATGATCTATACGGACCATGCGATGATTTGAGTAATTACGGGTGCACACGGAATTATAAAAATCAGCGCATGGAAAACATAGTAAATTTTGTCGTGTGTTGTGACCTAAAACTTATCATGATATGTAACAACGAAACTGATGTGATATGACAAGAGCATGGTAGATACGCCGATGGTACTTCCTATATATAAGTGTCCTATAATATTACCAAATGTAGCGTTGTTCGTGTCACATGAAATTTTGACCCAGACCAATGTTTGTGAAATCTTTTACCCACTGACGATTTTGAGCAAATTAGACTACTTCTTACACAAACCTTAATTATCAAAATCCCATCAAAATCCATTCCAAGCAATGCATTTCACCTTGAGAATCCAAATTGTTATTCGACAGTTTTACTCTTTAAACCCACTTCAAAACTAAATTCATTATCATCATTCATACCCGACTATGAATATCAAAACCTGTGCCTGGTCATCAATTACACTCCCAAAATCTAACAATAAAAACTCATTGACAATCCTAACTCGCCTCTTTTAAAATTCAATAGCCTTCACTAGTTAAATTTCGGGACGAAATTCTTTTAACATGGGGAGACTGTAACATCCATGATTTTCAATCCATAAACTTTTCTTTATTCATTTTATTATTCAAGCACTGCAAATCCCGTATTTGCCCAACACCTCATGCCACATTAATTATTACCTTAACGGATATTAATTTCAAAATTTTAACCTTTCAATAAACATATTATTTTCTATTATATATATATATATATATACATATATATATATATATATATATATATATATATATATATCATGTGTATGTATGAATATATAAATATATGCATACGTATACACTAAATTATAAATATACAAATGTTTGTATTTTCATTTAATAAACCATTTATAATTTGATAAAAATGGAGTTCCTACACAAAATATTTTTTTAAAATATATATATATATATATATATATATAATGTTTTATAGTTTATTACAAGTTTTATATAAAAAATATATATATATATATATTTCTTTTTTTTTTCAAAATCTCAAATTATTGAGCCTTGAACATCCTCATCAACCTTTGAACATTTGAAACCCTCAATTTAAACCCCCCCACTTTGAAAATTTGACATCTCTAATCTCAATTTTGACCATGTTAATACAGTTTGACTTCCGAGAGTCAAACAACCCAAATTTCCTCAACAATTCGACATCCTAATTGACAAATTCAGTGTTGTGGACCTTTCCCTACGTGAGTAATCGATTATAAACCATATCCAGGCCCATCTAGAGTTGCAAATCGATCAAACCCGCGGCTAAATTTCAAAAGTTGAACTGTTTGACTCGCTCGAGTCAAACCTCATCCAAATCAGTTTAAATCAATGAATTAAACGCGTTTGTTACCCGCAAATCATGCGAAACCAGTCCTATCATGAATCAAACCATTTACATGACTCGATTCATTCGCATTCGTTCAAATTTACGTGATTTCCGCGTTGACAGTTGTGCTATGTTAACTCGAGGCGATTCGATCAATTAGACGGAAATTGAGGCATTCACTCCACACACACGAACTCACGACACCCCCTTTGATCTTTCTAAACACTCGAACACACTGCATCTCATCGTTGGAACTCGATCGAGCATCAAGAACTCCGAACTCTAAGTATCATCCGTTCTCCTTCTTCGCGTAGCCATATCAGGTAAATCATACGTCCTTAGTCTCGTTAAGACTCATAGAACAAAAGCCCTAAGGTTTCATGGCCGATTGTTACGAAATCGTAGTCAATTGGGGCTAGGGTTTCATTCGGCCGATTTGGGAAAATGATGAAGGATTGGGACTATTGGTTTTAAATTAAACAAACCCATTATGGACAAGGCATTAAGCCCAGTCCAGCGGTTAAGTCACATGTTTTCCTCAGGGGAGAACCGGGTTCGAGCCGTGCTACCCCCTTTTTCTTGTTATTAAAAACCATTTTCTTGTTATTTTGTTTCACAAACCAATGTTTTAAATTTTGAAATAATTTTTATAAATCTTATAAAAATATTCTGTAACGTTTATAAAAAAACAGGAGATATAAAATGATGTTTTATTCATTAAAAACATATTATAAATATCAAATATCTTAAATAAACAATATAGAAATGATTTATTTAAATAAATATAGTTATGATGTTATTCTTTTTAGTAATGCTTATTTAAACAAGTTATGAATTTAAAAATACTTAAATAATTATTTTTAGATAAATAATTACACAAATTCATTTAAATTCATAAGCTTACTTATATTAATATTTATTTAATATCTCTCTTATTCTTTAAGTGATTTAAATAATTATTTTGTTTACATAAAAACAATTTTATAAAACATTTTCTACCTATTTATAAATATTAAGGTTTAAACTCAATCCAAGTAAACAAAATTTTCTTTATATATATTATACATTTACACTTCGTATATTTTAAAGGACGCGTCATTTTCTTTACAATAAATGAAAAGAATTTATTTAAATCACATACCCATTTTAATCAATTACTATATTATTTAATTCGAACATACTTTGATTTCACCTTTTATTTTAACTTTTTATACAAACACCAACTCACACACATCCCCATTGTCAAACAACCCAAACACTTTTGTACAACTCCTTACACTTAAATCTCGTTGAACCCTAGACCCAGCCATAGACTTTGTGCATGTTATTAATTTACATTTATATAATTCAATCATAGGTTAAGCGTGTGAATATCAAATCATTTGTGCAACTCATTACCCGTGTGATATACTACTTACTAGTACAGTTGAGTTTACATAGCCCCCTTTTTATTTTGTACTTTTGGGGTGAAACATGATCTACCTTTGAAATCTTTTTGCATAGACTTAAAATACAATTCAATAATATGATATTATGTGTTATGTGCTTTATGCTTGAATTCTATGAGTTAAGACTACATATACATGACTTTATTACAATCATTAACTCCGTACAAGCCAACGATTAACATTTATAGATCTATTGAGTCTGACAAACCCACCCGGTTAGGGTGTTTGTTACCGACTTTACATTAGGGTAACCTGCGTGTTATGCCTCAGTCACAAGGTTTGATTGTACACACTTAGTTTAACTATAGATTCTCCATAAATGCCTTAAACACGTATATCGTATGAATTGTATAAAACACTTTAAACTTGGTTATGTGACAAAACCTATGTATGCTCACTAACTTTTTAGTTGACCTTGTTTTTCATCATGTTTCAGGTACTAATGCTTGAGAATAAGTACAAGATGCTTCACTTAGGACTGATGACCTAGAATTAAATTTAAAGAGACTATTTATGTATTTCCTTTTTCCTTGTATTGTTGGATTTTTGTTTATTTGTGACATGAAATTGGTTGGTTTAATTATTTAAACTTTAGTAAACCTTGAGCTTTTGAACAGTCTACATGTCCCGCCCCGACGTATTCCGTCGTCGGTTTGGGTGTGACACTTTATTACCCTTATATATCATCCTTAAACCCTAAATACAAAAAATATCTGACTAGTTAGCCCTTTGAGCCTTAGCCTTTTCTTTTCTATCACCCATTACCCATTTATCCACATACCAACTTTTCGTAAACACCGGTTATTGGCTAACTGTCTTCAAAATGGAGAATGATTAGATTATCTTATGTCGTTATTTCAAGTATGCAACCGTTAAGACAATTTGGAAAGGATCTGACTCACTCAAGGAATTGAAATACACTGAAGAAAGTGGATGCATTAGGAAGAAACAGTCGAACGATCTACAAGGAAGATATGGAAAAATATTTCAAGGAATTTGAGGAAAAAGATTTACTGACAAAGCAGTCTTGATGTTAAAAAAAAAGAGAATGTGGTCTTTTACCGCTTAGACCTAAAAGAGTTGGACATGCATTCTTTCGATTTCAATTTACTTTCTTGTATTCATTTCGCAAAGCCTGAATTACCGCCCGAACTCCGAGAAAAAGTTTTCAAAGAAACAACTTATGTAAGAAAATGGTGGCACAAGCAAGAACAACTACCACCATTCGGCGGCTTGTCAAAAAGCACCGCCAAAAGAAGAGCTAAAAGATATGGCAAATGTGTGAAGTGTGGCAACTGGAGCCATGATGAAAAATGTAGCAAGAATCAAACTTATTCCCAACATAAGTATACGCACCTAATAAAAGTAGGTCCTATTAGGTTACACGCCGAAAGAACCATACGGAAAGGCAGTAATGTGTACTACGCAGTGAGGGAAGAGTTGAACATGATAAGAAGTATCGGTCTAGGAAATATGACCATAAACGAGCCCTCATATTAGTTATGCTCTCGTTACTTGAGTATTGTAGAGGGACCCACTAGTATTTTCTATTTTAATCCATGAAGTCTTAGCCATGTGTTCCACGTTAGCTGCAACCCTTAAAACCCTTTAAAACCCTAAAAACCCAAAAAGATTTTCATTTTCACCCTTTATTTTCTTTTAACCACATTACAACCATTTTTAAAGTCCTCTTGATTCATGCATATTACTTAGTTAGTTGGTGGAGACTTGATTTGCATACAAGCTTACGACCATTGCATAATTCGATTCAAACTTGAGTGTTCTACTTGACGTACATGATCCACATATATATAACCCTAGAGTTGAGTGAACATTATGAGGAGTGAAAGATTATGCATAATTGAAGTTCTAGTAGGCTTGTCATGGATTCCATCATCCCAAAATAGAAAAGCACAAAAATAGAATAACCGACTCATGAGTTATCCAGGAGTTTCCAAACCACTTGGAACTCCCTTTCCATTTGTAAAGTTTTTAGTTATGGGTTTGATCATGCATGAGTTTGCTTGAGGACAAGCAAATTTTAAGTGTGGGGTATTATGATATGCCCTAAATTATACGTGTTTTGCAGGCAAAATAATCCCCTCATTATGGTACTAATTGGATAATAACCTTGCAATTGATACTTAAAACGTTAATATTTAATAATTGCAGGTTATTCGATGTCCTAAGATAAACAAAGCTAAACCCAGTCAAGCAATCAAGCCTTTTGGAAGATCATTCCCGAGTTTTGAACCCCAAGAAGTCAATTAATGTCAACGAAAGTCAAACCAGCAGCTAAAAGACAAAACTGGGAAGCAAATAAGGGATGTACGGCCGTGCAAAGCACTAATTGCTCCCCAAGGCTCTAGTACACTGCCATTTGTACAATGTTTGATTCCCGAGGTGTTTGCACGCCCGTGCAAACCAATGCACGGCCGTGCATTGCTTATTTTGAGGCCTATAAATAGATGGCTTGAGTTCTTCATTTCATACACCTCAAGATACATTATCACAGCTCAAGAAGAGTCTGTTTCTGTACTTTAGAGTAGAGAGTAAAGAGGCTCCTCCTCTTTGTCCGCAATAGGGGAGCCAACGAAACTCAGCGTTACACTAGTTAGTATGGCCATTCGTGGCTAAACTCTTTGTATTGCTAGGGTGAAGATGAATTTTGGTGTATGTTATTGTTTAACGTATTAGTCTAGTGGTATGTTTATGTCTTTAATTATTCGCTCTTAAAACCACCTTTTAGGTGTGCTTTTTATTATTTTCTAAACTTGTCTTTACACTTATGAGTGTTCTTGATTTTAAAGCGTAAGACCGTAAAAACTTTTTAATCAAACTTCTCTTGAAACTTGTACGTCTTTATACAAGACGATTTTGATAAGCCAAGACTTGGTTAACACTAATAAGGTCGTACGTCTTTATACGAACTTGTTATGAGACCAAGAATTGGTGAACTCACGTTGGGAACGGTACGTCTTTATACATGGTCCCATTGTTACACCGCCTCCCGGTGAACAAAGTCTAATCACTCTTTTACTAATAATAATCAAGCATTTAAGTTCGATGTCTGAAACGAACTTGGAGATAGCATTCAAAGAGTTAAGGATACCGTTGTCCCTAGCGGGAATCATTACCATTTTATTATTAAATATTATAATTCGTCAACCAAATGTTGTGAGAATATGGCTCTAGCGGTGTACCGTTCACACATTTGTATTAGTCATACCACAGGATTAGTCAACATAACATTATCATATACCAAGCGGATTCGAAGCCCAAAGCAATACTCTTCGTGACCTAATCATTTTTGAGACATTTACTTTCCTGCTTTTTACTATTCTGTTATTTATATTTCTGTTACGCACTTCACGCATATTTTTACTTTTATGTCATTTACTTTACCGTCATTTACTTTTCTGTTTCACTAGCACATAAAACTCACTCACTAATTAAACCGGCTAAACGATAACAAACATTGAGTATTGGAACTCGACCGTGTCCATTGGTTCGATACTTGGTTCTTACCTGAACTATATTACATTGCGATAGGTACACTTGCCTATTGTGTGTGTTTAGTTTAAAGTAAATATCATTTTATAAATTTAAAACCTGATTTCTTAAACCCAACATCTTTAAATATAAATATATATTATATATTTATTATATCACACGTACGTCACATCAGTGTGCATACTTAAGAATTAGATGTTTATAATAAATATATTTTTAGTACTTAAACGTTTACAAAGAAAGATAGTAAAGATAATGGTTTTTTTAATAAACCTTTTATAAACAAGAGAAAGAGAACCGAGTACAGTTTTATATTGCTTAAACGTTTATAAAGAGAAAGATAACATAATACAGTTTTATATTACTTAATGTTTTATAAAGAGAAAGAGAACAGAGAAGGGGTTTATTTAACTAAATGTTTTATAAACGAATAGAAAGAAGAGATAAGTCAAATACATTGTCTAATCTTTCCTAGTATGGTTACACAGAAGCAAGTCTTGAGGTAGTTGCGTAGTCCTAGAGACTATTGCTACTCGAAGCCTATGGCAGCGTCATAGCCTGAGTTCATGACTGCCATGTGAAAAACAGGGACAGTGCTCGGCAGGGCACTATAACTGGTAATGTTGCAACTGGTAAAAACAGGGGTAAGGACGGTTACTCTGGTGATGAATGTCACCTAATAGAATAGGTCCTTTGTGGACAAAAGAGGTCCTTCGTGGACAATAAGGAAAGAAACAGATTTTAGACACATAATGTATGACTTAAATTAACATAGCACATAAATGACTAAAGATGTTATCAAAAGTTTTACTATGATGTAGTTACGCAGTATTAAATGAAATGTTTTGTTATATGTGTTTCATATAAATGACACGAGAAAGAAAGACTCCTTTTGTAAATATTTTAAAAACTTGAACTCACCAGCGTTAGCTAACTTATTAGTATGCACATCAGGTAATAAAGGTAAAGAGAAGATTTGAAGCCACAAGGGCTTAGATTGCATGGTTGGATGGCTATTGCTGAGAAGACTGACATCCCCATAACTTTAGGTTATGATTTAGACATTGATGTTTGAAAGTTTTAATTAATTATGGATTTTATACTAGACTTCCGCTATGTTTTATGTTATTATTCAAGGTTTAATAACTATGTTTATGTTTATGTGTGCCGACTATGAGAGGTACTCGGTTTGGGTCCTTTCAAGTCAAAAATCAAATGTTACAGCTGTCAAAAGCTTGGTCACTTTACAAGAGAATACAAAATTCCAAAGACCAACCTAATCACAACAAAAAATGCACCGGCAAATGCATCTCACATGGCATGGCACCCACCTCTCTTGATTAAATATTATTTCCTTTTGAGGAAGTTGACACAAGCAGTTTACCTAAAGAAAACTACCATGCACTTGTAGCTGAATTTGACACTGAATCAATTCCACCCAAGAAGGAGAAAGAAGAGACTGGTAAACAACATGATCTAATAGTAGTAAGAGATAAAAGTGTAGGGAGGCATAAAAGCCCTAAGGCTAAAGTAGCTAAGACTAAAGGAACACATAAGACTAACAACACACCGAAAACCAAAGGCACACCTATAGACTAAAGGCAAACCTAATAAGTAGTTCCACCGATGCCAGCGACTAAAGACAACCTAATCTAAGTACATGCCAAAAAATGAAGTCCAGCTAATACTAAATCTAAATCCATACACTCCTAAAAACTGTAACCTTTATTTAGTTTCTCCAAGAACTCCTATCACCGATCATGTTCTCAGAGAGTTGTAACTGTAATAAATCCTGGCTAATCTGCTCCTCCCATATCAGTTATGGTCCCTCTTCCCCTCCACTGTGAGGGTTTTTATGCTCCTCGATCAAAGGTGACGTGACATGTCTCCTACTCATATGCCCGAACCATCTCAATCTCTCCTCCTCACATCCAAAAATTTACAAAAACTATTAAATTCTCATATTCATATTCAAACGAAATTTGGTATTAGTTATAATACAACGTTAGCCTTCAAATGACTTCAATAACTACACTCCCAAAGAGAGTGAAGTCATTCGTAATTCAGTTAATAAAGAAAATAAGGAAATGACAAAGTGACTAACACACCGGTTTTGATGTATTGTATCTCGAGCAGATGTTAGAGTTAGACGCCCCATTATACGTGTAGCGCATCAACGCCTTTAAAAAATTGTTTTAGATTAACTAATAATACAATACTCAAATTCAACATAAACAAAATGAGTTCTACGGTATATTTTAAAAAATAACGTGAATAAATATTATTTTGTAATTTTTTTTTATAAGTGGTAACTCAAATACCCTTTTATTTTACTTCTAAATTTACATTTTTCTTTATAATTATTGAACTTTAACTCCCACGATCACTTAAAAAGTTGTTTAAAAATATAAAATAACTAGATAAAATTCAAACAAGAACATTTCTTTCTACCACCACAAGCCATATAACTACCATACAATTACTATTACCTTATTTTGTAGTGTCGGTGGCCAGTTAAAAGCCGCCATCACATTTTTCAAATTAGCTCCTCAAATTAACATAATTTGTAACTTAACCCTTCAGCTTAACAAATTTGCAACTCAACTCTTAAGTTTTCTAAAGTTTCAAATTTATCCTAGACAGTTTTCAATTCTACCCCTAAATTTTTAAAACTTCAAGTTTAACCATGTAATATATTTTTAATATACACTTTTAACTCATTATTTTTTTATTGATTTGATTTTTTTACTATAACTTTCATTCGTTAATTTTTTTTAAATAATAATTTGCGGCCGTGTAATTTTTTTCTTAATGTCCCGGTATGAATTCTGTTAAAATCGGGTTGTATATGGTATTTTTTGGGTAACGTAGATTATATCGACTGACGGTAACGTGCTGCTACCGTGAAGAATGAAACCGATACCAATCGAAGAACATCGATCGGTAACATTATATAATGGTTTTCTATCCATGTTTCGATGTCGAGAATCGAGTCGCCAGAAATCCACACATTTATTTTATGTACCTAACTACGTTAGTGTCACCGTCACAACATGCGTAACGAAGTTTGTAATCGCGTCGCATCGCGCGGGCTTCATTCCTAGTTAATTATAAAATTATGGATTCATTCTCACATTTATAATTTTATTTGAGAAGTAAAATAAAATAAGTCGGCTTGTAGGTAGGGATGACAATGAAACCCGAACCCGATGGAAAAACCCGAAACCCGAACCATTTAGGATGGTTTGAGGTCGGGTAATCGGGTATGGGATCGGGTTTGGGATGGGTATGGGATATGGTGATATACCCGTTTACCCGCCCCGATTACCCAACAACATATACCCGTTTATCCAATTATATACCCGACATAGTTTTCTTTCTCTTTTATTTATTCTAACTATATATATCGTATTTATTTTAAGTATATATACCGTATTTATTTTAAATGTATATACACGACATGAATTAATTTCTTTCTTTTTTTTATTTAATTACAATTTTTATGTATACCCGATAGATACCCGACGGGTTTAGGTTGACTATACCCAACGGGTATTTTTTAGAAACTAACTGGTTTACCGGAAACCCGTGGGTATACCCGATACCCGATAGAAACCCGACGGGTTTTAGGCCGGGTATGAGACAAGATTTTATAACCGGGTATGAGGTTAGGATTACCTAAACTCGTCCCAAACCAGATCCATTGTCATCCCTACTTGTAAGTTGTAATACATAAAATAACAGATCTGATCTTTTATACAAGTAAATACATCTTCCACTGACCAAAACACAACCTTAATATACTGGTTGGATTAGTATTTAAAAAAAAATCTCGCCCCCCCTTGTATTTTTCTTCAAGATTCGTCACTGGGGTTTTGGGTCAGATATAAGACAAGATTTTATAACCGGGTATGAGTTTAGGATTACCTTAAACCCATCTCAAACTAGACCCATTGCCATCCACATAAAATAACAGATCTGATATTTTATCTAAGGTAAATACATCTTCCACTGACCAAAAGACAACACGTATCATATCGAGTCAAAAGATTTGTTAAAAAAAGACACTATTCTAAAAATATAAATAAACCCAACATGCACATGTTTAATAATACTTGAAAACAAAACCATCACATTAGTTTTCGACTTTCATCTTCTTCCCCTTTCCATTTTTATATTATTCTCATCATCCTTTCAGTTTTAGAATCCCAAACTCTTCACCTTCATGAAGATCCAATGCGACGTCTGCAACGAGAATGAAGCGTTAGTCTACTGCTCGGCAGACGAGGCCGCCCTCTGCTTATGCGTGCACCACGCCAACACACTTGCCGGAAATCACCCACGTTTCTCGCTTCTCCACCCTCAACCTAAAGACTCCCCGGTTTGTGATATTTGTCAGGAGAAAAAAGCCTTGTTGTTTTGTCAACAGGATCGAGCTATAATGTGTAAAGATTGTGATCTGGCCATTCATAAAGTCAACGACCTCACAAGAAATCACAACCGGTTTCTTCTCACTGGCGTTAAGCTGTCTCCGACGGCTTCTCTATACTCGTCTTCAAATGACACAAGAAACGACGTCGTTTCTGGCCAACAACATAAACCACTTCCTTCTCCGATCATCGAGAAGGTTACGGTTGAAACTCCTAACGGCCACCATGATCCCGCTACGAGTAGTATATCAGAGTGTTTGATTGAGACGCTTCCCGGTTGGCATGTTGAAGATTTTCTTGATGATACTACAAATTTCTCCAAGGTTTGTAACTTCAACTAGTTTTGTTATGTTTTGATCACAAAGTTTTAAAAGGTTAACTTTTTAGTGAAATTAGGAAAATGGTTTGGATATACTCGCGAAATTTGAATTTAAATGGTTTCTACGTAATCTGCTGGAGCAGATCCAAGGTAATCCGCTCCTTGAGATAGTTGATTTAAGGTATTCCTAATGTTAGTTATGTTGGAACTCTTATATCTCAAGTGAATTCGCTATATCTAAGGAGAAGATTATCTTGAATCCACTGTTTTAAGCAGTAGATTAAGTAAAAACCGTTTTGATTTCAATTAACTTGACCTAGAAATAAAAAACAAAAAAAATGATTTTGATATACAAGTGAAATTTTAATTTAAAATGGTTTCTAGGTAACCTGCTGGAGCGGATCCAAGGTAATCCGCTCCTTGAGACAGCGGAGTCAAGGTAATCCGCTCCTTAAGATAGTTGATTTAAGGTATTCCTAATGTTAGTTCTGTTGGAACTCTTGTATCTGAAGTGAATCCGCTGTATCAAGGAGAAGATTACCTTGAATCCATTGTCTTAAAAAGCAGATTAAGTAAAAACCATTTTGAATTCAAATTTGAGCTAGAAATAAAAAACAAAAAAAATTCTTTAAAATATTATTAATACAAAGAGTTTATTGTTAACTAGATTGAGGAAATTACAGGTTGTTGACGACGCTCTGGGTATGATTTGGGGCGGTGATCTATTAGAAGGAAGCTTGAATACTTCTTTCTCACCGGAATCTATGAACATATGGGTTCCACAAGCACCACCGCCGGCGCCGCCGTCACGGTATGCTCACGTGTCTCAACCGTCGGAACCCAGATCAAATATGGGATTTGGAGAACAAACAATTAACGGATCAACACTTTCATTTGCACAAAATGATTATAACAATCTTAATAAGATCACAAAGGGGACTAAATCAAGCAGAAAGTGGACAGTTGATAATGGAAATTGCTTCATGGTGCCTCAGATCAATTCATCTTCAACAACCTCCAAGAGATCAAGAACACTATGGCATTAAACCGGTCAAAGAAATTTTTATTTTTATTTTTATTTTTCTTTTCTTTGTTGTTATGTTGTATGTTGTTCTTAGATGTTAAACTTGTTTTCTTTTAATCCAAGTGGGTTTTGGTTCATCATCTGGGCTTTTGTTTTTTTAATAAAATAAACGAAAATCAAAGTTATGCATGTGAATCTTGAATGAGTGGAGTGATAACATCAAGATTAATAATTTTCAACAAAATATCTTTAAATAAGAAATTATTTTTTATTATGAATGTCTTAGCAAGACTTTATTAAAATGGTAGAGTTCTTCTGTTCAAGTAGCACTTGTGATAAAAAAGGGTTCTAGGTTTTGCTAGGCGCTTTTCTCCCCTAAGGTTGGTTTCCTCCTGAGGGTGGTCTTAGGTTCGGGACTGATGGGGACGTACTGATGTACGAGCTTCTCTTCAGAGACGTGACAGCCTAGAGCCCTAAAGTTCCGTACTCGGGTAATGAAAATTATCGGATGGATCAGTGGCCCGTCAATTATCCAAAAAAGCTGCTAAAAAATGCCTTAGGCCATAACTATGATAAATATGATATGTAATTTCTTAAGAAATACATTTAATTACTTTTTTTTTATCAAAAATATAAAATTTACTAATCAGTCAAGATATTATTATTTCATGTTTTAAATAATTTTATTATTACATTTCATATGTATAATTGAGTACTTATAATATTAATTTATTCAAGAAAAGTTAAATACTTGATTGATACTTATATAACGTGTGAAATTAAATATTATATTTAATTAAAACAAAACAAATGCCGAATTAATTATTTAATTTTTTTCACAAATGTTTGGAAGAGATGAAAGTGATATTTACTATGTTGGAGGAGATATTTAATTTGTTGAAATTTCAATTATTGAACCTTTTTGGTAAGAAAATAGGATTTCACTAAACTATTAGTTGTGATATATATTTTATATATATTATATTATTTGATTGATTGAGTCATAATTAGGTTCTCATATTTGAGTTTAATTTAGAGGATGATTGGTTGTATTTGTTTGTGTCATAACTATGATAAATATGATATGTAATTTCTTAAGAAATACATTTAATTACTTTTTTTTATCAAAAATATAAAATTTACTAATCAGTCAAGATATTATTATTTCATGTTTTAAATAATTTTATTATTACATTTCATATGTATAATTGAGTACTTATAATATTAATTTAATCAAGAAAAGTTAAATACTTGATTGATACTTATATAACGTGTGAAATTAAATATTATATTTAATTAAAACAAAACAAATGCCGAATTAATTATTTAATTTTTTTCACAAATGTTTGGAAGAGATGAAAGTGATATTTACTATGTTGGAGGAGATATTTAATTTGTTGAAATTTCAATTATTGAACCTTTTTGGTAAGAAAATAGGATTTCACTAAACTATTAGTTGTGATATATATTTTATATATATTATGTTATTTGATTGATTGAGTCATAATTAGGTTCCCATATTTGAGCTTAATTTAGAGGATGATTGGTTGTATTTGTTTGTGATATAAGGGGTCGATGTATGCACTTTGCAAATCAAGGAAAAGAACAATATTCTTCATGGTAATCAGAGCCAATCTTCTTCTACTCTAATTTTTTTTTTCTTCTCTCAGCCGCCTCATTGGTGTTATTCACGAAGACACCATGGTTGAAACAGATGACACTTCCTCTTCCAACAAAACCATTGTCGACAAACAAACCTTACACCCGGCCTATACGGTCAACAACATCAATAACAAAATTCGAACCCTTGATGGAAAAAAATTTACATATTCAGCTTGGGTTAAACTATTCAAACTCCATGTCCGGGCATATAAGGTTCTCGACCATATCGATGGCACCAAACCGCCCGCCGCCACTGATCCCACTTATGCCGCATGGTTGGAACTTGATGCTCTAATCCTACAATGGATTTACAGTACACTTTCAGATGATATTCTGGCCCGGGTTCTCGATAATGACATCACCGCTAGGGCTACATGGCTTAAAATCCAAGAGATTTTCATCAACAATAAACATGCCCGTGCCGCCACGCTTGAGCAAAAGTTCACAAACACAACCCTATCATCTTGTTCATCCTTTGATGATTATTGCCAAACCTTGAAAGACATCGCGGGTCAACTTGCAGATGTCGACTAACCCGTGACTGAAAGTCAGTTAGTCATACAAATGGTTCGCGGACTTCCAATCGAGTTTGACACAATCGGGGCAATTATAAATCAATGTTGCCCCACTTGGGATGATGCTCGTGGGATGATTGAAGCGGAGCAGCAAAGACAATCGGCGAGACTCGGTACCAACCGAGACACCGCCCTATTACATTCGCAAAATCCACCGGGAACCGATCAAAACATACCCACCAAGCACTCACCATCCACCGACTCGGTTCGTTCCCCATATCCCAACGGATACCGTGGTATTAATTATGATCCGATCAAAGCTGCTAGGGGTCGAGGACAAGCCTCTCTCGGCGGACGGAACAGGGAGGAGGCAGGTTCACTTCATATCGGGGGGGCTACTCAAACTATGGACATGTCCAACAAAATCCATATTCAAATGGATACTCACAACAGCCACAGGCCCACTACAGTCAACAATGGACTCCACCACCAACTCTTTACCCATCGCAACAAGCCCATTATCGTCAACACCAGGCTCATGTCGCATCACATGCCCAATTTTCAGGTCCCCCAGGTTTCGGCCCGATTGGTAACAATGCTAAGTACAAGTGATATCGGTACTACACTCGCAAACATGAATCTCAATTACACCGATCCACAGTGGCACATGGACACAGGGGCATCCTCTCACATCACCTCAGATTCAGGTAAAATTACTTCTCCATGTTTATTACCTACGAGTCCTATTTTTGTCGGTAATGGTCAACGTTTACCTAATAGCGGTACCGGTAATGGCTTTTACAAACTCCCAAATAAAACCTACCAACTAAACCAAATTATTCACTCCCCACATATCATTAAAGATTTATTGTCTGTTCGTAAATTCACTATTGATAACCTTGTTTCAATCGAATTTGACCCTTTTGGTTTTACTTTGAAGGACCTCAAGGATGGACGCCTCCTTTCCCGACACAATAACGATGGAGACCTCTGTCCTTTCACCCTGCCTGCATTCACCTTGCTGTCATCATCAAAATCAACACCTTGGCACGATCGTCTCGGGCATCCCGGAGCGACCGTCCTAAACTATCTTAGTCGTTATTTTAATTTTAAATGTAATCAAACTATTGCATCGTTCTTTTGTCCTTCATGTCAAGTGTCCAACAGTAAACGATTACCTTTTATTGATTATGTTTCCAGTACCATTAAACCGTTTGACATTATTCACTGTGATCTTTGGACATCACCAGTTTTAAGCAATTCAGGATATAAATATTATGTGGTTCTCATTGACAATTACACACACTATGTTTGGGTTTATCCGCTAAAATACAAATCTGACACCTACCCAACTTTTGCAAAGTTTCACAAGCTAATCCAAACCCAATTCAACTCGTCCATTAAAAGCTTTCAATGCGATCTAGGGGGGTGAATTTGATAATAATAACTTTAAAACATTCGCTAACCTTAACGGCCTCATTTTCCATTTTGCGTGCCCTCACACATCACAACAAAATGGGAAATCTGAACTCATGATTCGTCGTTTAAACGACATTATCCGTTCCCTTCTTATCCATGCTCTACTTCCATCCACCTATTGGGTGGAAGCCCTTCACACAGCCGTTTACCTTCATAACATTCTTCCCACAAAACGCCTACACTTTCAAACACCCGTCTTTGCCCTCTACCTACGCCAACCAACGTACGATCACCTACGCGTCTTTGGTTGTGCTTGCTATCCCAACATGTCCGCCACCCAAACCAACAAACTTTCCTCGAGATCCACCCGTTGCATTTTCTTAGGATACCCGTCCGATTTCCGTGGCTATCGATGCTACGACCCTGTTACGGGACACGTACACCTATCACGTCATGTCGTCTTTGACGAACACACGTTTCCTTTCAATGAACCTATCTCTCCCACCACCTACTCCTTCTTAGATGAACCCACACCACCTCTGCCTCCCATTTTCCAACCAGCATTCCCGCCAAACACCGACCCAACCCAAACATTCCCACCTACCACTCAATAAACGCCCTCCACACCCTTGCCGTCACCTACTCCCACTGAACCCACCACACCACCACACCACTCCCCTTCTGCTGAAACCGGTAACCATACCACCCCATTTACCACCTCACCGGTCCAAAACACACCTCCCGTTCCTAACCAAACCCAGGCCAACGATCACCCCATGCTCACACGTGCAAAAGTCGGGGTTATCAAACCTAACCCACGCTATAACCTCGCCGCCACATCTCACATATCACTCGTTCCCACCACCTATGTTAAAACCTTATCGGACCCTAACTGGCTACATGCCATGAATGATGAATTTAGAGCCTTGCAGGTTAATAATACATGGGAGCTGGTCCCAAGACTGATGGATCAACCGGTTATTCGCTCAATGTGGTTGTTCCGACATAAGTTTAAAGCGGATGGCACCTTGGATAGGTATAAGGCCCGTCTTGTTTGCAACGGTAAATCTCAGACAGTTGGCATTGATTGCACGGAAACATTTAGTCCGGTTGTTAAACCAGCAACCATTCGCACAGTTTTATCATTGGCAGTCTCCCGATCTTGGCCGCTACATCAATTAGATGTTAAAAACGCATTCCTCCATGGAACTCTTCAAGAAACGGTGTATATGAACCAACCACCGGGATTTATACACCCAACATTCCCGAATCATGTTTGTCGTCTCCACAAATCTCTCTACGGGTTAAAACAGGCACCGAGGGCATGGTACACCAGATTCTCTTCATTTATCATGTCTTTGGGATTTCATAGCAGCAGATGTGATACATCGTTATTCATTTACCAGAACGGGGATCAACTAGCCTATCTCCTACTCTATGTGGACGACATTGTGCTCACAGCTAACCACCCCAGTTTCCTCCATCGGATCATTACAAAGTTATCTAATGAGTTTGCCATGACCGATTTAGGGCCTCTCCACCATTTTCTCGGCATCACAGTCACTAAAGACCATCGCTCTCTTTTCCTAGGCCAGTCCCAGTACGCCCGAGACATTCTACATCGGGCAAACATGACGGCTTGCAAACCATGCCACACCCCAGTTGAAACCAACTCTAAACTTAGTGCCACCGAGGGGGAACTTCTACCAGATGGACTCTATACCGCAGCCTAGCCGGGGCATTACAGTACCTTACCATTACTCGCCCGGACATCTCTTATGCGGTTCAACAAATTTGTCTTTTCTTGCATGCACCGCGGGAACCTCATTTTGCTTTCATGAAACGCGTCTTGCGATACATTAATGGCACCATTGATCTTGGTCTACGTCTTTCAGCATCTCCTGATCACTCCTTGGTTGCCTATTCTGATTCCGATTGGGGGGGATGCCCGGATACACGCCGGTCTACATCAGGTTACTGCATATTTTTAGGGGACAACCTTATCTCGTGGTCATCCAAACGCCAACCCACCATCTCTTGATCGAGTGCTGAAGCCGAATACCGGGGGGTAGCCAATGCAGTTGCTGAAGCCACATGGATTCGAAATTTACTTCTTGAGCTTCGGGTCCCGGTACGAAAAGCTACGGTGGTTTATTGTGACAATGTCTCAGCCATTTATTTATCAACCAATCCCGTGCAACATCAGCGTACGAAACACGTACATTCACTTCGTCCGATAGAAAGTTCAGATTGGCCATATTAAAGTTCTTCATGTCCCGTCTTCCTTGCAATATGCGGATATATTTACCAAGGGGCTGCCCAGATACTTATTTGACTCGTTTCGATCCAGTTTGAACGTTTCCACTTACCCACGTTCCAACTGAGGGGGATATTAGTTGTGATTTATATTTTATATATATTATGTTATTTGATTGATTGAGTCATAATTAGGTTCCCATATTTGAGCCTAATTTACAGGATGATTGGTTGTATTTGTTTGTGATATAAGGGGTCGATGTATGCACTTTGCAAATCAAGGAAAAGAACAATATTCTTCATGGTAATCAGAGCTAATCTTCTTCTACCCTAATTTTTTTTTCTTCTCTCAGCCACCTCCTTGGTGTTCTTCACGAAGACACCATGGTTGAAACAGATGACACTTCATCTTCCAACAAAACCATTGCCGACAAACAAACCTTGCACCCGGCCTATACGGTCAACAACATCAATAACAAAATTTGAACCCTCGATGGAAAAAAATTTACATATTCAGCTTGGGTTAAACTATTCAAACTCCATGTCCGGGCATATAAGGTTCTCGACCATATCGATGGCACCAAACCGCCCGCCGCCACTGATCCCACTTATGCCGCATGGTTGGAACTTGATGCTCTAATCCTACAATGGATTTACGGTACACTTTCAGATGATATTCTGGCCCGGGTTCTCGATAATGACATCACCGCTAGGGCTACATGGCTTAAAATCCAAGAGATTTTCATCAACAATAAACATGCCCGTGCCGCCACGCTTGAGCAAAAGTTCACAAACACAACCCTATCATCTTGTTCATCCTTTGATGATTATTGCCAAACCTTGAAAGACATCGCGGGTCAACTTGCAGATGTCGACCAACCCGTGACTGAAAGTCGGTTAGTCATACAAATGGTTCGCGGACTTCCAATCGAGTTTGACACAATCGGGGCAATTATAAATCAAAGTTGCCCCACTTGGGATGATGCTTGTGGGATGATTGAAGCGGAGCAGCAAAGACAATCGGCGAGACCCGATACCAACCGAGACACCGCCCTAATTCGCAAACTCCACCGGGAACCGGTCGAAACATACCCACCAAGCACTCACCATCCACCGACTCGGTTCGTTCCCCATATCCCAACGGATACCGTAATAATTATGATCCGATCAAAGCTGCTAGGGGTCGAGGACAAGCCTCTCTCGGCGGACGAAACCGGGGATAGGGAGGAGGCAGGTTCACTTCATATCGGGGGGCTACTCAAACTATGGACATGTCCAACAAAATCCATATTCAAATGGATACTCACTACAGCCACAGGCCCACTACAGTCAACAATGGACTCCACCACCAACTCTTTACCCATCGCAACAAGCCCATTATCGTCAACACCAGGCTCATGTCGCATCACAGGCCAAATTTTCAGGTCCCCAGGTTTCGGCCCGATTGGTAACAATGCTCTCAGTCCAAGTGATATCGGAACTGCACTCGCAAACATGAATCTCAATTACACCGATCCACAGTGGCACATGGACACCGGGGCATCCTCTCACATCACCTCAGATTCAGGTAAAATTACTTCTCCATGTTTATTACCTACGAGCCCTATTTTTGTCGGTAATGGTCAACGTTTACCTATTAGCGGTACCGGTAATGGCTTTTACAAACTCCCAAATAAAACCTACCAACTAAACCAAATTATTCACTCCCCACATATCATTAAAGATTTATTGTATGTTTGTAAATTCACTATTGATAACCTCGTTTCAATCGAATTTGACCCTTTTGGTTTTACTTTGAAGGACCTCAAGGATGGACGCCTCCTTTCCCGACACAATAGCGATGGAGACCTCTATCCTTTCACCCCGCCTGCATTCACCTTGCTGTCATCATCAAAATCAACACCTTGGCACGATCGTCTCGGGCATCCCGGAGCGACCGTCCTAAACTATCTTAGTCGTTATTTTAATTTTAAATGTAATCAAACTATTGCATCGTTCTTTTGTCCTTCATGTCAAGTGTCCAACAGTAAACGATTACCTTTTATTGATTCCGTTTCCAGTACCATTAAACCGTTTGACATTATTCACTGTGATCTTTGGACATCACCAGTTTTAAGCAATTCAGGATATAAATATTATATGGTTCTCATTGACAATTACACACACTATGTTTGGGTTTTTCCGCTAAAATACAAATCTGACACCTAATATTATATGGAAGTACCTCGGTTTCCTATGGTTCAAGTCTAGATCTAAACACAAATCTCTTCTTTAGAAGTATTGATGTCGTTTCAATTTGTTGTAATTGTCTGTTTTTTGTGTTTTTGGCGGCTCTTTGCTGTTGCTTTGAGCTGGTTCGTGGAATAAAGTTTGCTTTTCGAAAAAAAACATACATTTTATTTTTATTTATTTTAAATCTTTAAAAAACCTGCAAAACCATATTAAACGTTACGGAAGTCAACTCAATCTTGGTTGACAATTCTTCTTTTTTTTTGAAAGGCACGGTTGACAATTCTTATATTTTGGATTTTTGGTTTGGCACTGAAAATTAACTTTGCACGGTTGGGGTTTATGGTAACGACTAAAAATGAATTAAATCAATTATTTATAATTAGAGTAAATTACATTTTACGTCCTTTAGTTATTTACCAAATTTTAGTTTACGTACTGTGCAATATACATGAGGGTATTCTTGTCATTTAACCTCATTTACTTAAAAAAAAGGATAAAATAAGGGTTGTGCTGTGGACACTGCTGTGTTTTTTTTTACACCTGACCTAGCCATCACGTATAGGTCTACAAGTGATGGTTGTGACCCAGAAAGTCACGTTGTGGCCTAAATGTGACGGTATGTCTCTCGTGAGTCCCGGGAATAAAAAGGACACTGATGATACGAGGTTGATACGAGGTTGTGCAGTCTAAAAAAGGGAACCCTACCCGTCACGTATAGGCCAATACGTGACGGTTAAGTACGAGGTTGTTTTGACAGAAAGTTAACGTTGACAGTGTTGTCGGGCACCTAACCTAACTGTCACGGTTGGACCTATACGTGACGGTTAGGTATGCAGATTCTGCATATATTAACACAACTATCACCACTCACTCTAATCACACTAAACCCACCATCCTACACAAACCCGACACTACCATCTTCACCATAATTAAAAAGAATAGAAAGTATAGACGAAAGTGCGTGTTTGAGTTCTTGGTTGTGGTTATTTGCTGTTGGGACACCGTTGTTTTTTTCTTTCATGCCTGACACCGATGTCGAGTTCAGGAGATCCTTATCAGAAGTCGAAGCTTCCAGATTTGAATGAGGAGCCAACCTTTGAAGATCTGAACCAGGTTTAACAAGTCTTTATTTTATTAAGGGTTCTACTGGGACGGGTAAACTTAGGGGTGTGCAAAGTCGGGAGGACGTATAATCAAATACCTAACTATTTAAATATTATCCATAAAAGGTTAATTAAAATATACTAAAGCATTATTTCATATTTTATGTCGGGTATCTAATCGGGTTACGCATTAATCCAAAATATCTAACCATTACGTTTTCAGGAGTATTTCGTATTCGGGAGTCACCCTTCTTGGGGGGGGGGGGGACCAACCCGTTGAATACATATGGTCAAGAGTCGTCTCAGCAGCAACCATTACCGAATTATAGTCAAGAGGCGTACATGTCACTATTCGGACCGACGGATTACGGTCAAGGGTCGTATCGGCCACAACCAGAACCGGATTACGGACATCTCTCATACCGGTCACAACGAGAACCGGATTACGTACATCTCTCGTACCGGTCACAACTAGAACCGGATTACGTACATCTCTCATGCCGGTCACAACCAGAACCGGATTACGTACATCTCTCATGCCGGTCACAACTAGAACCTACACACGGGTCTGATAGTTTTCATAGGAATGACACAGATGACAGTGACTCTTCCGTTCATTTGAAAGGAAACGATGGGGATGCGGAGAATGCATTGGACGATGATCGCATACGCAAGGCGACAGATTCATATAAAATAGACAAAGTATGACAACATCTCTTTCATTCGTTTAAATTGTTTATTTATTTGTTTTATGTACTACGTTTTAAGTCTGGCCTTGTAACTCTTTCAGTATTTTAATTCTCGTGAGGATTTGGTGGATTGGGCTAAGAAAAGAGGACGCGAGCATGGGTGCGTCATTGTGGTCAGTCGGTTAAGGAAAAAAGATGTAGAACTCGGATGCAATCGTGGTGGGGAACCTAAATGCAGGGCACAGTCAGGCGTACTGGGAGCATAAAAAAATCATGTCCCTTTAAGCACGTAGGGAGGTACATCGGAAAGAGTAATAGTTGGATGTTAGACGAGACAGACGAGACACACAACCACGATCCTGTTGTCTTTGAGAAAGGCCACGCGCATCTTAGCAAGATGTCCGCCGGGGAAATTGATCTGGTTGAGAGGTTACACCGGCAGCACGTGCGGGCACGTCACATTCTTGCAGCCGTACGGGAAGAGTTTCCCGGTACCAAATGTGTTGTTCAGGACATATACAACGCCACAGCGAAGATTAGGGCCGAAAGTAAAATAAGCTTGACACCAATGCAAGAACTTGAAAACTTACTGCAATCTGAAGAGTTCATGTATCACACCCGGGAGAATCCCTCCACTAATGTCATGGAAGATGTTTTCTTTTGTCATCCTACCTCCTATAAAATGTAGCGCGCCTTCCCGCACTTGATGTTGGTAGACACGATGTACAAAACCAACATGTACGACATTCCTTTGGTTCAGTTTATTGGTGTGACGTCGACATCGAAGTCGTTTTGTATTGTACACGCATTTATATCGAGGGAACGACATGACAACTTCACATGGGTCCTTGAGCAGATCAAAGATATGCTCGATGGGTGTGTGGAGCCACGCGTCATTGTCACAGACAGGGGCCTAACCCTGATGAGGTCATGTGACATAGTTTTCCCGGGTGCTACTAAAAACCTATGCAGGTGGCACATCATGGAGAATATCACCAGAAGGTGGAAAGGCCTTTTCAAAGTCAACATTTGGAAAGATTTTCATACTGGTGGAAGATTCTGTGTGAGTCTCCCACGAACGCGTTGTATGATTATAATTATAGGAAGATGGAAGAAAAATTAAATGAAGACGGTAAACATGGTAAGATTTTCATACTTAATTTTTCTCTAAAAATCTATTTGTTCATTTCATAAAATTTTTTCTTTGTTTCAAAGGTCTGGGAATATATTTCTAATAGTTGGTTGGGTCCGTACAAACAAAATTTTGTTTCTTGTTGGATGTACGACCGCCTCAACTTTGGTGAACATACAACTAATAGAGTCGAGGGCCAACACGCCAACTTTAAGAGTTACCTTATATGGACCAACAATACGTTGCACACACTTGTCGGATATGTCGGTTTAGTTGTACGTGGCTAGGAGATTGAAATCTCCAAAACCTTCGAGGAGTCCACAAAAGATATTAAAGGTTCATCAACTGCAAGTGTTTTCCGGATTACATTATAAGGTGTCTATTAGGTGTCTTGAACTTCTTGAAAAAGAGATGGTGATAATGGAAAGGATGCTGGATACAGGAGGTACGTGTGGACACCAGTTGTCCACGTCCTTGGGCTTGCCATGTGCTTGTCGTTTGGAGGAACACATCAACCAAGGTTATCTATACTTGAAATACATTTTTTTTACCGTTGTTATATTATTTCCTATTGTTCACTAACTATTTTAATCCAGTCACACCTATTCCATCCGAAGCGGTAGACGCACACTAGAGGAAGCTTGATTTCAAGCCGGCGCCAGAACCCGACTATGAAAAGAAGTTTCACGACGTGAAACAAAAGGTTATGTCGTCGCCCAACCCCCACGTAAAAAGAATTTTGTTTAAGAAAATGTATTAAAGTGTGTTTACAGGCAAAGAAAGAGCCTGAGGTACGTCAGGACCCTCGTGGTCATCCAAATCTTAAGCAGCAACAGAGAAAAGTGGACGCCAAGATGTCACAGAAAACTATGCCTGACACCGCGAGACACAGCTCGTATAATTCGTCAGAACAAACTATGGCTGACCCGGCGAGGCACAGCTCCTATACCCCCCAGTCACAGTTTAAGACACCCAACAACCTTCCTAATCGGTTAAAGGCTGCTTCTAAGGTACAGCTGACAGGAGCTGACCTCCTTTAACGTTGAAATATAAGCACGTGTTGAAAATTATGCATTTTAAGGATAACCTCCCCCAATGGATTCACCAGTACGTTTCAAAAATAAAAGATGTGCGGCCAGATGGTAACTGCGGTTTTTAGGCGATCGCTGTGGCTTTAGGCAGGGAGAAAAATGAGTGGGCGTGGGTTAGGCGAAAAATGCTGACGGAGTTGGACAATAACATTTCGTATTAGCGGCCCAATTTGAACCGCGAGATGTCCGGATACTATGACACTGTTCGTAACAACTTAGATTGGTTTGACACGGTTGAACCCGCACCCGAGAATCGTTGGCTGAGCTTTCCCGCCCATGGACTCGTAATTGCTCAAACATTCAATTGTGTTGTTCATCTTACAGGCTTATTTGGCAGCCAGTCTTTTTCCCCGGTGAGAACACGCCCAGGAATGGCAAGTTATCTACCGAATGTGATATTCTATTGGCCGAGATATGCGTTTACAGACGCACTGGAATGGCAAGTTATGTACCAGGATTTTATAGACCAATACGTTACAAGGATGGATAACCTACGATGCCCCGACCCCATCCCCGATATTATTATATCAGGATAGCGTATGTATTCATGTATCTTTGTAGTGGCTATGAAGTCTTACAATGTATAATATTTTAAGTGTGAACACATGTATATATCAAAAGTGTCAACACATACATATATAAAAAAAAATTAAAAAAAGTAAGGGGTGACGGATTGCCCTATACGTGACATATACAACACCAAAACCCTAAAACCCAACTCAACCATACCAACAAACACATCCCGACATTCTTTGGCGCACTGATTTCAAAGTCCGGTGAATAAGGGTGACGGATCGCCCTATACGTGACATATTACATGCATGCATGTATGTATATACGAGCATATTACATGCATGCATGCATGTATTTATTGATGTATGCATGTATGTATGTAATATGACTATAATAATAATAATGATATAAACTTATAATAATAATAATAATAATAATAATAATAATGTATGTATGTATGTATGTATGTATGCATGGATGTATGAATGTATATATGCATGTATGTATGTATGTATGTATGTATGTATGTATGCATGGATGCATGGATGCATGGATGTATGCATGTTATGTATGCATGCATGCATGTATGTATGTATGTAATATGACTATAATAATAAAAATAATAATATAATCTTATAATAATAACAATAATAATAATAATAACAATATGTATGTATGCATGTATGTATTTATGTATGTATGTATTTATGTATGTTTGTATGTATGTATGTATACATGTATGTATAATAATAATAATATACGTGACATATACGTGACATATTACATGCATGCATGCATGTATGTTTTTATGGATGTATGTATGTATGCATGTATGTATACATGTATGTATAATAATAATATATACTTATAATAATAATAATAGGGGTGTATGTATGTACTTATGGATGTATGTGTGCATTTATGGATGTATGTATGTATGCGTGGATATATGTATGTATGCATGTATGTATGTATGCATGCATGCATGTATGTAATATGACTATAATAATAATAATATAAACTTATAATAATAATAATAATATAATCTTATAATAATAACAATAATAATAATAACAATATGTATGTATGTATGCATGTATGTATACATGTATGTATGTATTTATGTATGTACGCATGCATACATGGATTGATGTATGTATGTATGCATGTATGTATCTATGGATGTATGTATGTATGCATGTATGTATGGATGTATGTAGGTATGCATGCATGCATGTATGGATTGATGGATGGTTGTATACATGTATGTATGGTTGGATGTATGTATGTATGCATGCATTCATGTATGTATGTAATATGACTATATGTATGTATATACGAACGTATTTGAAGACGATTTGTGATCAATATGTGTATGTAGGTGCGCATAAATCGCGGTAATGAAACACGACCCGTACACATCAAATGGTGACGGATAGGTCGAAAGGTGAGCTAAAATTCAAAAGGTGAGCTTTGAACGGTGACGGTTAGGTCTAAATGTCACGTAAAAATCGCGGATATACGTGACGGTTAGCCTGTAAACGGCACCTAATAATAATAATAATAATAAAAATAATAATGGTGAAGGTTTGGCCCAAATGTGACATTTGGCCAATATTCGTCACCGTTAGGCCCAACAGTGACGGTTATAGATATTTTTGGTCCATAAACGTAACGTTTGGGCCCAACCGTGACAGTTGTGGATATTATTTGGCGGGCTAGCGAGGGCGACGGCGATTATTGGACAGGATAGCCCGTGGGATAGTGTATTTACTATGGGCTGGCCCGCACACCGAGAGCTTACCCTCGAGGTGTACTCTACATTTGTGTTCTGGCCGCGTGAGCCGGGATTGCCAGAGCTGGACGAGACTGATATTGCGGATGGCGGGTGGACGCGGAGGTTAGTTTCCGCATGTTCGGGGTTGTGCATCGTATGTCTCTCAGACGGTTTGCTGTTGTCAGCACCACGGCTATCTATATGGGGGCAGATGACACACACTTGGTCTGGTGGCCTGTGATTGGTGACCATGCGTTTGGGGCCGATAGAAGGGTCTCTCACATACGAGACCCTCTTTATCGTTACATGCACCGGCTGATCGCCACATCCATCGCTGGATGTGGCAAGGGCACCGATAGGGTCACCGCCATAGACCTCTTCTATCTTCGGAGTCTACTCACACACACACCCTTCCACCTCGCTCGTGGTCTGGCGGATTACTTTGTCGGTTACTATCACAGGCAGTCACGAGGGGCGTTGGTCGGCGGCAACATCGTGTCACAGATCGCCAGAGGCCTGGGATACGCTCATGCGATGGCAGAGCTACCTATGGCAGCGGTTTCCCCACGCGTGGCGGGCCGAGCCACGGCGACCGGTGTGAGGATCTCTGGGAGGTTCCCGGACGGGCTGTGGCGTTTGGTGAGGAGAGCCGTTGGGGGACCCCTACGCACTGGCTGCGCACGAGGTCCAGATTGAGCAGGTTGAGGAGCTGGCCGGCGGGGGGGATGAGCCGGTTCAGCCGGCGGTCAAGCCGGTGCCGCCGCAACATTCTCCGCTCGTGTACCATGCCGTGCGGTTGTCTGCTGCCACACTGGATATGATTCGGGATACGCAGGCCTGGGTCACGCGCACCGAGGAGATATTGTAGTGGCTCATCGACCACACGGTCGCGGAGTATCGGGCCGCTGGTAGGCCGTTGTTGAGACCACCACCCCGGCGATTGGGCCACGACGGTACTAGCACGTCCTGTGCGGGTGGTCCGATGTAGAGGGCGATGATGAGATGGAGGGGTAGATATATTGTTTAGATAGTACTTTTGTTTTATATGTACAAACTCATTGTATTTATCTATGCAGTTTTATTTGGTTGTGTTTATTTGGTTGTTTGTAATGGATGTATACGGTTTTGTTGTGTTTGTTTGGTTGTGTTTGTTTCGTTGTTTGTAATGGTTGTATATGATGTTTATATATGTGATTTTATTTACGAGTAGTTTAACACGCGAAAAAAACTCCTACTTTTACATCTCAAACCGAAAATCAAAACAAAAACTAGTTTTATAATAAAAAAGACGTGTCCGGATTTTAAAAACTATAACTACCTATTTTTACAAACTCTTAACGTGATAAAAACAAAAAAACCAAAAGATAAGTCATTATTTACTTTTTATATCTCAAACCGATAATCGAGGTGACCGGATTTTAAAAACTATAACCACCGATTTTTACAAACTCTTAACGTGATAAAAACAAAAAAACTAAATTAAAAAAATAAGTCATTATTCAGTTTTACATCTCAAACCGATAATCGAGGTGACTGGATTTTAAAAACTATAACTACCGATTTTTACAAACTCTTAACGTGATAAAAACAAAAAACTACATTAAAAAAAATAAGTAAGGAGTGACGTATTGCCCTGTATGTGACATATACACTACCACAACCTTAAAACCTAACTCAACCCTAAAAAAAACCCACCAACACACCCCGACATTCTCTAGTGCGCTGATTCCAAAGTCTGGTGGATAAGAGTGACGGATTGCCCTATACGTGACATTTGGTGCCCTAAACGCCACATTTAGCCCTATACGTGACGGTTAGGGCAGGTATACTTCAAAAATATAGATGGTGTCTCTAAAATTAACATCTAAATTAACTATAGATTTTTTTTTCAAACAAGTAAACAACAAACAAGAGGGAATAAAAAGTAAAATAACCTGTGGTGGATAGACTGGCGGCAGCGGTGGGACGGTGGCCGGCGGCGGTAGGGGAGCTGCAGTGGCGGAAGGCGGAGTTGGAGGAGGCTGTGAGTCCTGCGACAATGCGACCTGATGCTTCTTTCCCTAATTTGGACTACGTGTTCATTTTTTTTCTTTGTTATAGCAGGCCCAACAAATGAAACAATAAACAATTAAAAAGGCCCAATAAAAAAACCAGTTATTAGTTATTAAAAGGCTCAGATGCTGAGACAAGGCCCATACGAAATCAGGTAAAAAAAAAGGTTTTAAAAAATGTTAGTAAAGGGATTCGAACCCACAACCTCCATGTTATAATGCAAAGCTTAAACCACTACACCACTTCGTAAACTTTGTAAGGGGGTTCACCCTATAATTTTTTAAGGGGTTCACCCCAGTTTTTTTACCTAGCGTTACACTAAAATTTCGAAACTCGGCGGGTTCCTGTGACCCCCCTCCAGCATATGTAAGTTCGGTCATGAAATGCCGAATTTGCTGCTACATTGTAGCAGAATTATCACAGTGTATGTTACACCCTCAAAATCCACCTGCGGGGTTATACCGCTTTGGGCTTGACAAACCAGGATGATTGTCATTAGTTATATTGAACGACCACTATATGAGTTTTAAAATACCAGTGTTGCTCATAGTCACGAGACAATACCATTAAGTTTGAAAGTAATGCGGAAGCGTAAAATAAAAACCAAGTTCAAGAATAACCAAATGCGCAAAACAAGGCGCCCAAACCAAAATAAGTAAAGTAAGAAAACGTGTTTAATGAAATCCATGCAAAGTTTGATGCATCCTATTCCTGATGTGTACCTTAGGGACCTGAGAAAGACATGCTTAAAGTGTCAACACAATGGTTGGTGAGTTCACAGGTTTGCAAATAAATAAATGTTCGATGTTTGCAGATAATGTAACTAAAGTATATCAATAGATAGCTAGTCTATGTTCATGCTACTATATAGTGTTTCGCAACCGAAGTTGTTTGTTTGGTTTGTATGCCTCCCGCCATGTCTACCAAAACAATGGCTATATGTTTAGGTCAATATTACACCCGTTCGACCTCCAGTCGAGTTAGCGTGACTAACGCGAGTGGGGTTCGTCAAACCCAGTAGTACTACTCAAAATTACCTCGCTGTGTTCCAATACTAACGGCTCGAGATGTAAGGACTTTCATGGTATGTATGCACTATAGTACGCAAGTGATAATACAATAATACAAGATCCAAAAGTGTTTGTGTGGATGCTTTCTCCCCTAAAAAGAAAAGTAAGTAAAAGAGAGGGGCCGTGAAACTCACCTCAGGTTATGTGCTAGAATGACAAGTGAAAGATAGGTGACCCGCTAACGGCTACCTATATTTCATAAGTTTATGAGTGTGTGTTCGTGTTGGTTCGTAAGACGTTTGCATCCAAACAATCCCATTGTTTATGTGTTTGAAAAGAGTTAACAAGTTTGACCCGACGACCCATTGGTGACTCAAAGTATGAATTAGTGTTTGATTAGTATAATACTATCATATTATACACGTAAGATCATGCTGGTAACATTTAACAACAATTCCTTATTGTTCTAGTATGCTAGCACAGTTACCACATATAGCAACTTTCTATATTTAGCAGGTTTCTATATTTAGTAAGTTTCCATCTTTAGCAGGTATGATCAAGATTCACGTTTCCTGTAAACTATCAATACTAATGTGTTAATGAGAAAAATCTAACACGTCCTAGATCATCACATCACATATCATATGCCTAGAACTCAACATGTGGTTCACATTCCAAATTAAAGTTTCCTTTTATAGTAAGTTAGGCATACAATTAAAATTTCCATGATTTGGAGTTCATAGCATGTTTCTATGTTTATCGTGGCATACAAAAAATCATCACGTTGCATCAAACATGTTTAGAATTCACATTCCCATTTGATAAACACAAAAAGTTTCTAATTATAGTAAGCTATGAACATTATGCGTGATTTCTAAGATCTAATACTTCATAACATGTTATTATGTTCTAACTAGCATATAACTATCATCATATAACAACATGCATGTCTAAATTGTAAGCTATTAACATTCTTAACAATTAAAGTTTCCATATTTAGAAACCCTACAAAACCGGGTTAGGTACATGAAATCTGATTTCACAAATCACATAATCATGCATCAACTATCCTATAAACATCATAATATCACATCCATCAAGTAAAATATGCAATATAGAATATCAATAAAGTTTCCATTAATAGTTACCCTTGGTTTTATGCATCTAGGGTTTTACAAACACATCAAATCTAACAAATATCATAACATGACTCGATTAACGTTAAAGTTTGCATCTTTATTGATCAAAGACCATTGTTTAGATGAACTCAGGTTTTACTAAACCTGAAAATTGAAAATCATATATATATAAACGGATAAAAATCTTACTTGATGCTTTAACAACGATGATTGGTACTAGGATTGATCAAAAACAACAACGATTGCGAAAATGAAATTGATTTGAGAATGGTTTATGGTGATGGTAGTATGGTCCATGATTTCAAGGGGGTGGGGGATTGGATTTTTGGCCAACTGAAACAAATGGGGACTAGGGTTTGTTAAATCCCTTATGTAGTTAATACATGGGCTTATAATGAGTTTAAAAACAAGTTTAAGTGGCCCGTAAGTTAGTTTAAAAGAATAATAATTAATTTAATTAAATCCCACTAATTAAAATAGTTTCTACTATTTATTTTTATAAAAACCTTTTTATAAAATATGCTAAAGAATCTAAAATCACAATGTTACGCGTAAACGTACGCGATTTCACGAAAGTTCACAAATTAAGCATAGAATCACATAACACGTAATTTCACATAAATTATATTAACTATAATTTAACAATTGTTCGAAATATTATTTTTGATTAATCACTAACGTTCGAGGACAGACTCGTGTGATTCGGTAATTCTCCGAATTACCGTTACGTGAGTGTTTGTGCAATAACTGACACACTTAATTAATCCTATCAAGTGTAATGCATGAATGAATGATTTAGATAACGGAGTTTGTGTTAACAGAGTTAACCTGAAAATGCCGGGTGTCACATCATCCCCTTATTGAAAGAATTTTCGTCCCGAAAATTAAGTAAAATCGCTAATTGTCTTAAAATTTTTTTTTAGTTTTCACATCATCCTCTTGTTGAAAGAAATTTCGCGAAATTTAACTAGTACCTTCTGTGTTTTGTGTTGAATTTTTGAAAAGTCGAGGATACTTACGTATCATTTGATACTCGCGCTCCCATGTGAACTCCGGTCCACGCTTCGAGTTCTAGCGAACTTTGACAATAGAGATTTTACTATGTTTGAGCGTATTGACCTCTCGGTCCATGATTTTAACCGGTTCTTCAATGAAGCGTAACTGTTCATCGATTTGTAACTCTTCGAGTGGAACCACGAGTGTCTCATCTGATAGGCATTTCTTCAGATTCGAGACATGAAAGACATTGTGTACTCCATTGAGTTCCTTAGGTAGATTCAGTTGATACGCTACTGGACCGATTTCCTTTACTATCTCGAACGTCCCAATGTAACACGGGTTTAACTTGCATCGTTTCTCAAAATGGATTACACCTTTCCATGGTGAAACTTTTAATAGAACTTTGTCGCCCACTTGAAATTCCAACGGTTTCTTGCGCTTGTCGGCATAACTCTTTTGACGGTCACGGGCTACCGCCATATGATTTCGGATTTGCACAATTTTCTCTGAAGTCTCGCGCACAAATTCAGGACCAGTAATTTGGCTATCTCCCACTTCAGCCCAACAGATAGGTGATCCGCATTTCCGTCAGTACATTGCCTCGAACGGTGCTGCCTTAATGCTAGTGTGGTAGCTGTTATTATAGTGGAACTCTAATAAAGGTAGATGAGTCTCCCAACTTTTACCGAAATCAATTATGCAAGAACGTAACATGTCTTCCAGTGTTTTAATGGTACGCTCACTCTGGCCATCGATTTTAGGATGGTACGCTGTGGTCATATCCAGGCGCATGCCCAAAGATTTTGGTAATGATTGCCAGAAATTTGAGGTGAATCGAGTGACTCGATCAGAAATGATGGAAATTGGCACCCCATGCCAAGAGACTACTTCTTTCAGGTAGATACGAGTCAACTTGATTGCTAGGAAATGAGCGGATTTGGTTAAGCGATCCACGATCACCCAGATGGTGTCGCATCCACTAGGGGTTTGGGGTAACTTGGTAATGAAGTCCATGGAAATCTTCTCCCATTTCCACATTGGGATTTTCGGTTACTGGAGCAAACCAGACGTCTTTTGATATTCAACTTTGACCTTGGAACAAGTTAGGCACTTGCTCACGTAGGTGGCTATATCAGCTTTCATGTTCGGCCACCAATACAGAACTTTCAGATCATGATACATCTTATCGGAACCAGGATGAATGGAATATCAGGACTTGTGTGCTTCATCCATTACAAGTTCTCGTATAGTCCGATTTAATTTGGAGCTGTTTCTGCATGTCAAGTGTGGACTCTAGTTGTAGGTTCTCTTCTTTCAGGGCTTCGAGTTGAGCGTTACGAATTTGATCGGGTAATCTTGTGTGAATTGTGATTTGTAACGCTCGAACTCGTTTGGGTTTGGTTTCTTTTCAGCTTAGAGCATCAGCTACCACGTTAGCTTTGCCTGAATGGTATTTGATAGCACAGTCACAATTATTCAAAAGTTAGATCCAGCGACGTTGCCGCACGTTCAACTCTTTCTGCTTGAAAATGTGCTGAAGACTCTTGTGATCGGTGTAAATGGTGCATTTGGTACCGTACAAGTAATGTCTCCAGATTTTTAGTGCGAACACCACTGCTCCCAACTCCAAGTCGTGAGTCGTGTAGTTCTTCTCGTGGATTTTTAACTGACGGGAAGCGTATGCGATGACCTTATCGCGTTGTATTAGCACACAACCGAGACCCTGAATGGAAGCATCGTACTACAACACGAAATCATTTGTTCCCTCTGGCAGGGATAAGTTGGGTGCCCTACAAATTTCATGCTTCAACAGTTGGAATGTGGACTCTTGGGTGTCACCCCATTTATACACAGTACCTTTGTGGGTTAGGGCGGTGAGAGGTTGAGCGATCTTCGAGAATCCCTCGATGAATCGACGGTAGTAGCCAGCCAAACCTAGAAATTGTCGCACCTCCGTTGGAGTCGTTGGTGCTGCCCAATTCTTGATGGCTTCCACTTTGGTCGGATCGACATGTATTCCTTTCTCGCTGACTACCTGCCCTAAGAATTGAACTTCGTGAATCCAGAAATCGCATTTGGATAATTTGGCATATAACTGCTCTTGCTTCAGCAGTTCCAGAATCAAACGCAGATGCTCCTCATGTTCTTCCCTGCTCTTGGAATAGATGAGAATATCATCAATGAAAACGATGACGAATTGTCGAGGTAAGGTTTACACACTCGGTTCATGAGATCCATGAATACCGCAGGTGCGTTGGTTACTCCAAATGGCATGACCAAAAACTGGTAATGGTCGTACCGGGTTCTGAATGCAGTTTTAGAGATGTCTTCTTCTCAAACTCTCAGTCGATGATAACCTGATCTAAGATCGATTTTTGAGCAGTAGCTCGACCCATGAAGTTGATCGAACAGATTGTCAATACGGGGAAGTGGATAACGGTTCTTGAGAGTTACTTTGTTCATCTCACGGTATTCGATACACATACGGAAACTCCTATCTTTCTTCTTGACGAATAGGACTAGGGCTCCCCATGGCGATGAGCTAGGTCAGATAAAACCCTTATCCAAAAACTCTTGCAGCTGTGTGGATAACTCTTGTAACCCATTCAGTGCAAGTCTATACGGTGCTCGAGCAATAGGCGCTGCTCCGGGTGTTAGATCAATCTGAAATTCGACATGACAGTGAGGTGGAAGACCAGGCAAGTCTTCCCGAAATACTTCTGGGAATTCACGAACGATAGGGATATCATCAATCTTCTTCTCTTTGGAAGGTTTATCGGTGACAAAGGCTAGAATAGCGGAATGACCTTTACGCAAACACTTCTGTGCTTTCATGAAAGATATGATGCCTATGACTGCACCACTATTCTCACCTAGAACGGATAGGATTTCTCCACTGGAGAAGGGAATACGAATGATTTTATCACGACAGATGATCTCGGCTTGGTTTTTGGATAACCAATCCATACCTACAACAATGTCGAAACTGCCAAGTGTAACTAGCATGAGATCAATATCAAGTTTAAGACCAGACAATCCTAGCTTACATCACTTGAGGATGTGAATTGCCTCGATTATCTTACCATCCACTATCTCTATGGTGTACTTGGGTTCTAATAGGTTTGGGGTTGTTTGTAACTATTTACTAAAGTTTTTAGATATGAAACTCCTATCAGCACCAGTATCGAAAAGAACAGAAGCAAAACAATTGTTTAGAGGAAACTTACCGGTAACCATGTTGTGATCATTCCTTGCCTCTCCTGAACCAATCATGAAGGCTCAACCCTTCGCACCATTCCTATTATTGTTGATGTTGTTGCCCTGATTGCTGTTGTTGCAATTACCATTTCCGTTGCCATTACCATTCTTTTTCACCTGTGGGCGGTTCCTCTTGAAATGCCCTTCTTTCCTGCACTCAAAACAACCTTTGGGTGCTTCATTAGGTGGTGTCTGTTTATCCTGGAGCTCACCTCTACAATCTTTGGCCGTATGGCCCATTTTACCACACCGCTGGTAGCGATACTTATCACACGGTCCGTTGTGGTGAAAACCACACTTGTTGCACTTTGGGTACTTTCCAGCATACGTACCATGATTCTGATTGAATGAAGTAGATTGAGTATGGGTCTTAGTAGGGTCATACCTACGTTGCTGTTGCTGCTGCTGCTGGGGGGGGTGGGTTAGACTGAAAGGCTTTAGAGTTGGTATTGTCAAACTTGCACTTGTTATCAGCAATTTTGGTGACCGCACCTCTCGAATGTAGGGTACCCTGAGTTACGGCTTGATCGGTCAGTCTGTGGGCCGGTCTGATAGTGTGTTGAATGGTAGCGGGGTTCCAAGAAGTCACCATGCTTTGAATTTGAGGGACTAGGCCGTCAATGTACCTCTCGATTCTCTTGTATGCTAGGATTACCATTTGAGGGCATAGAATTGCCAAATCGTGTGAACGAGTAGTGTAAGCCTCAATCTCTTAATCCTCCATCTTTAGGTTCCAGAATTCACCCTCTAGTTTCTAGATCGCGTCATGAGGACAGTACTCCTCTCTTAGCATTGTTTTGAACTCCTCCCATGGTAGGGTGTTAGCCATGTCCAAACCTAACATCTTACCTGAGAGTTTCACCAAGTAAGGGCGGGACCCTCAAGTGTACCAGAGGCATACTTGACCTGGGTAGCCTGGGGTCAGTTGCACATCGCAAATACTGATTCAACCTTCTTTATCCAACGGAGCAAACCAACTGCTCCTTCAGCACCACTGAACGTGTGGGGCTTACAGTCCATGAAGGTTTTGAAAGTGCATGCCTACAGGTTATTATGTTGACCTGGATTGAAAAACATAGATACTGTTTAAGGATACAAGTTTCAGAGATGAGTTTAGAATGGGTGTTGACTCACTAGAGTCGATAGATAATAGATTTACCTCCAGCTGGTTTGGCTGCTAATGCTTCAGCCACTCTATCATTAATCATTGCAGTAAACTCAGCTGTAGTCATGTTAATGTAGCCACGACCGCCACGTCCGTTTTCACGTCCAGACATGATCTTTATATTCACAATATACAATGATGAGAAAAATATACCCCATATGATCATCATACACGTACAAGTAAATAAAAGAAATCATAAACTACAACATCTAATATTTTAATAATAATCCTTGATCAAATAAATTGTAAGAGCTACAAAGTAATTTCAATCAAAACATTAAATCCAGAAATATATGTTGGATGGGAACATCCCTGCCCATCTAGGTTTAAAAAAAATGAGAAAGAACATCACATCTCACTACATGCTGAAGAAAAGACAGATCCCTCATCATCATCCTCATCTGCTTCCCCCTCAGGTTCTCCATCCTTGTCGTGGCTGCATTGGCAACCACAGGCTGTGCCTCTAACTCGTCAATCCTCATTTGTGCTGCTACAAGACCAAACTCTAGACCATGCACGTGGTCTTCCAAGTCCTTGAATACCGTGATCAAATTGTCGTGCACATCATCAGTCTTGCCTAAACTCACAGTCAGCTCCTTTAGCTTACGGTCGGCTTGATTCCCTTGCTGCAGCAATCCCGTGATCTCTCCAGCTGCATCACACATGTTCCCAATCTCTCGGTCCATCTTTTCCATGAAGGCAGCAAAGGCCTGCTCTAAGGGATACGGCAAGGGTGGTAGAGTCTGAGAGGTCGAGATAATGTCAGCAGTAGGTGGGGGTGGGACTTACTCCTAGCGAATCCAGTTCCTGATCATGTCGGGGTACCAGTGCCAGTCCTGAGTGCTATCCCTGGTACGAACGGTGAACGGCTCACCATAGACTATGGCGTTATCAACGGGGTTAAATCAACGCTTCTTAGGCTCAGGTGATGATATGGTGGGAACAACGGGTTCTTGGCTAGCTCGGGATGTAGGTGATGTAGTGGTTGTCGACATTCCTGTAATGCAATGTATAAGTGCCATGTATGAGTGTCTGTGCTGTGTAACTAATGCAATGTGTGTGGTTATAGTCTAAGTCTACTACTAATGCAAACCTAGTTCACTACAACCATTGGCTATGATACCAATCTGTCACACCCTCAAAATCCACCTGCGGGGTTATACCACGAGGCACGTGACAAACCAGGATCATTGTCATTAGTTATATTGAATGACCGCTAAATGAGTTAAAAATACCAGTGTTGCTCATAGTCACGAGAAAATACCGTTAAGTTTGAAAGTAATGCGGAAGCGTAAAATAAAAACCAAGTTCAAGAATAACTAAACGCGCAAAACAAGGTGCCCAAACCAAAGTAAGTAAAGTAAGAAAACGTGTTTAATGAAATCCATGCAAAGTTTGATGCATCATATTCCTGATGTGTACCTTAGCGACCTGAGAAAGACATGCTTAAAGTGTCAACACAATGGTTGGTGAGTTCACAGGTTTGCAAGTAAATAAATGTTTGATGTTTTCCAGATAAGGTAACTAAAGTATATCAATAGATAGCTAGTCTATGTTCATGCTACTATATAGTGTTTCGCAACCGAACCAGACTGTTTGGTTTGTTTGCCTCCCGCCATGTCTACCAAAACAATGGCTATGTGTTTAGGTCAATACTACACCGGTTCGACCTCCAGTCGAGTTAGCGCAACTAACGTGGGTGGGTTTTGTCAGACCCAGTAGTACTACTCAAAATTACCTCGCGATGTTCCAATACAAACAGCTCGAGATGTAAGGACTTTCATGGTATGTTTGCACTATAGTACGCAAGTGATAATACAATAATACAAGATCCAAAAGTGTTTGTGTGCATGCTTTCTCCCCCAAAAAGGAAAGTAAGTAAAAGAGAGGGGCCGTGAAACTCACCTCAAAGTATGTGCTAGAATGACAAGTGAAAGACAGGTGACCCGCTAACGGCTACCTATATTTCATAAGTTTATGAGTGTGTGTTCGTAAGACCTTTGCATCCAAACAATCCCATTGTTTATGTGTTTGAAAAGAGTTAACAAGTTTGACTCATGCTTGACAAATTTTGACCCGACGACCCGTTGGTGACTCAAAGTATGAATTAGTGTTTGATTAGTATAATTCTATCATATTATACATGTAAGATCATGCAGGTAACACTTAACAACAATTCCTTATTGTTCTAGTATGCTAGCACATTTACCACATATAGCAAGTTTCTATATTTAGCAAGTTTCTATATTTAGTAGGTTTCTATATTTAGTAAGTTTCCATATTTAGCATGTATGATCAAGATTCACGTTTCCTGGAGACTATCATTACTAATGTGTTAATGAAATCAATCTAACACGTCCTAGATCATCACATCACATATCATATGCCTAGAACTCAACATGTGGTTCACATTCCAAATTAAAGTTTCCTTTTAAAGTAAGTTAGGCATACAATAACAATTTTCATGATTTGGAGTTCCTAGCATGTTTCTATGTTTGTCATGGCATACAAGAAATCATCACTTTGCATCAAACATGTTTAGAATTGACATTCCCATTTGATAAACACAAAAAGTTTCTAATTATAATAAGCTATGAACATTTTGCTTGATTTCTAAGATCTAATACTTCATAACCTGTTATTATGTCCTAACTAGCATATAACTATCATCATATAACAACATGCATGTCTAAATTGTAAGCTATTAACATTCTTGACAATTAAAGTTTCCATATTTAGAAACCCTACAAAATCGGGCTAAGTACATGAAATCTGATTTCACAAATCACATAATCATGCATTAACTATCCTATAAACATCATAATATCACATCCATCAAGTCATATATGCAATATAGAATATCAATAAAGTTTCCATTAATAGTAACCCTCGTTTTTATGCATCTAGGGTTTTACAAACACATCAAATCTAACAAATATCATAACATGACTCGATTAACGTTAAAGCTTGCAACTTTATTGTAACATCCTAGATTTTCTCATTGTATTTACTCTAATGCAATAAACGTGATTTCAATTTCTATTCATTGTGTTATACAAACATCTCAATTTCAATGTTCTCATCCTTGCAATTCTAAATTTTTGGTTTTCTTTTTCATACACACACGCATATAATCTCTTTACATTATGTATATTCATATGAAAGATTTGAAATGCCTATTGTTTTACTACAATATATATATGGCAAGCCATAAAGTTTTATAAATATATATACATATATAAGATCAAATTATATATATATATATGTATTCATACATACACATGAACATTTATACAACTATAAGTTAATGGTTTGAACCCCCCCCCCCATCATTTGAACTCCCAAATTTGAACCTACATCCCTGAAATATGAACCCCTCATCTTGAATTTGAACTCTTTGACTTATATTGACCCCATATGGACTGTTTTGACTTCCAGAAGTCAAACAGCCTAAGAACCCCTCAATTTAGGGCTGCGATTGATCGAATCCATGTTGGAATGGACTCCACAGGGCCACTCCACCAATAATCGGTCCAATCCTAGCCCAATTACCAGCTAAATTCAGTCTTTGCGCGGTTAATGCTGTGATTCAAACCGATTTGAACAATGTTGACCCTTCCAAGTCAAACTGTGTCAAATCCTTGCCAAAATTCAGAAATTAAATGCGTTCAATCCCGGGAATCACGCGCAGGCCAAGTCCATATGAATCCAGACCACATTCCCGATCCAATTCATTGGCAAATGGTCGAATTGACGCGAAATTCGCGTTGCCAGCTGTCACCTTCCAGTCTCTAATCGAATCATGCCTTAAGAATGAAATTGAATGAATCAAACTATCCTCACACCTTCGCTCAGACCAATTCAAACTCTCTCAACCTTCAATTGACTCGCATAGCTCCTCTGTACCCCCGTTCGAGCTTCAAGAACACCGCTTCTGTCATTCTAGCCGTCTACGCGCGATACTTCACCAAAACAGGTAATGTTTGCGCCCTTAGTTTCGTATTGATCTGTAGATTAAAAGCCCCATGAAATTGGGATCGATTAATAGCAAGTCGGACTGAATTGGGGCTAGGGTTTGGGTTTCATATGGAAGATGGAAGGGGTGATTTGGGTTTGCTTATTTAAGGTTTTCGGGTGGGTAGACAGCCATGGCATACGCCCTGGTCTACCGGTAACCCCCACGCACATCAAAGGCAAGGTCGCGGATTCGAACCTGCCCCGCACCCTGTCTTTTTAGCCTCAAACCCAGATTCCTTTCTTACTATTGTTTAACACAAATCTGAATCCGATGAAATAACAATATTGTGCCTCTGGTCTGGTCTAGTGGTTCTCCAGCTTACCACCTACCAAACAGACCCGGGTTCAAACCCAAGGGTCTGTTTATATTTTTAAATCATTTGTTTTACCCCAAATTAATTATAAAAAAATTACTTTATGAAACTTACTACTATTTGGATATAAGTGGTACTGAAATAATCAAAGTCTAAATTAAAACTAATATTATTTCATCATTTGAATAGTTATAACACCACATTTTTTTTCAACATAAATAAATCATGCTTATTAGATTGAATTTATGCTCTTACATTATCCATTTTTATAAAACTTTACTAAAAGTTTCTTTAAAAGTATATATATCTATATATATTTACTATTATTTCATAATTAAACTTTTATATATAATTTTTCTATTAAATTATGCATAATAGGATTAAAACCCAAATTAAACAAATAAAACTTAAGATATATTTATAATTTTTACTCTTTTTAGAACATATCATTTTATGAATAAATAAATAAAAGAGATTTCATTATTTAAATTTATTATCTTTTTCTACTAAAAATACGCCTAGGGAAAATTATAATTTTCTCAATATACATACATATTTATTTACACCACCTTTGACATACTATCTTATTATTAAAAGGAATAAATAAAAATAATTTATTTAATTAAATTATTTAAACCCTAAGATAATTAATTTTCTCTTTGAAAGTTATTTGAACATTTTGAAACTTATATTTGTATATCAAACTTTTATTTAAATACAAATGACAAATTACATACATCCTTTACATATATTAACACAAACTCGTTGTACAAGACCCAATACTCACTCCTATTGAAACCCTAGACTTGCCTTAGGCGTTGTACATGATAATAACTCAAGTTCATACATTGCACTCTAGGTTAATTTGTGTTTTACAAGAGTCACTTTGCTACTTATCGTCTAGTGCTACCTACATCATCAATACAAGTGAGTTTACATAGCCCCCCTTTTTCATTTTATACTTTTGGGGTGAAACGTGGTTTACTTTTTGAAACCTTTTTGCATAGACTTAATTACAATTCAATAATATGATATTATGTGTTATGTGCTTTATGCTTGATTGCTATGAGTTAAGACTACATATACATGACATTTGTACAATCATTAACTGCGTACAAGCCAACGGTTAACATTGATAGATTTATTGAGTCTGACAAACCTACCCGGTTAAGGTGTTTGTTACCGACTTTACATTAGGGTAACCTGCGTGTTATGCCTCAGTCACAAGGTTTGATTGTACACACTTAGTTTAACTATAGATTCTCCATAAATTCCTTATACACGTATATCGTATGAATTGTTTAAAAAAAAATACTTTAAACATGGTTATGTGTCAAAACCTATGTATGCTCACCAACTTGTTAGTTGACCTTGTTTTCATCATGTTTCAGGTACTAATGCTTGAGAATAAGTACAAGATGTTTCACTTAGGACCGAGGACCTAGAATCTAAATTAATGAAACTATTTATGTATTTCTATTTTCCTTGTATTGTTGAATTCATGATTATTAATAATATGAAACTGGTTGTTTTAAATATTTGAACTTTAGCAAACCTTGAGCTTTTGAACAGTCTACATGTCCCGCCCCGACGTATTCCGCCGTCGGTTGGGGTGTGACATTTATTGAGCAAAGACCATGGTTTGGATGAACTCAGGTTTTGCTAAACCTGAAAATCGAAAATCATACAAATATAAACGGATAAAAATCTTACTTGATGCGTTAACAACGATGATTGGTACTAGGATTGATAAAAAACACCAACGATTGCAAAAAGGAGATTGATTTGAGAATGCTTTATGGTGCTGGTAGTATGGTCGACGATTTCATTAGGGTGGGGGATGGGATTTTCGGCCAAGGGAAACAAATGGGGACTAGAGTTTGTTAAATCCCTTAAATAGTTACTACATGGGCTTAGAATGGGTTTAAATATAAGTTTTGGAGGCTCGTAAGTTAGTTTAAAAGAATAATAATTAATTTACTTAAATCCCACTAATTAAAATAGTTTCTACTATTTATTTTTATAAAAACCTTTTTGAAAAAATTACTAAAGAATCTAAAATCACAATGTTACGCGTAAACGTACGCGATGTGACGAAAGTTCACAAATTAAGCATAGAATCACATAACACGTATATTCACATAAATTATATTAAATATAATTTAATAATTGTTTGAAATATTATTTTTGATTAATCACCAACGTTCGAGGACAGACTCGTGTGATTCGTTCATTCTTCGAATTACCGTTTTGTGAATATTTGTGCAGTAACCGACACACTTAATTAATCCTATCATGTGTAATGCATGAATGAATGATTTAGATAACGGAGTTTGTGTTAACGGAGTTAACCTAAAAATACCGGGTGTCACATCATCTCCTTGTTGAAAGAATTTTCGTCCCGAAAATTAAGTAAGTCGCTAATTGTCTGAAAAAAATTTGAGTTGTCACATCATCCCCTTGTTGAAAGAAATTTCGCCCCAAAATTTAACTAGTACCTTATGTGTTTTCTGTTGGCTTTTTGAAAAGTTGAGGATACTTGCGCATAATTTGATCCTCGCGCTCTCATGTGAACTCCGATCCACGCTTTGAGTGCCAGCGAACTCTGATAATTGGGATTTTTCTATGTTTGAGCGTCTTGACCTCTCGGTCCTTGATTTCAACCAGTTCTACAATGAAGCGTAACTGCTCATCGATTTCTAACTTTTCGAGTGGAACCACGAGTGTCTCATCTGATAGGCATTTCTTCATATTCGAGACATGAAAGACATTGTGTACTCCATTGAGTTCCTCACGTAGATTCAGTTGATACATTACTGGACCAATTCTCTTTACTATCTCGAACGGCCCAACGTAACACGGGTTTAACTTGATCCGTTTCCAAAAACGGATTACACCTTTCCATGGTGAAACTTTTAATAGAACTTTGTCACCGACCTGGAATTCCAACGGTTTCTGACGCTTGTCGGCATAACTGTTTTGACGGTCACGGGCTGCCACCATATGATTTCGGATTTGCACAATTTTCTCTGAATTCTCGTGCACAAATTCAGGACCCGTAATTTGGCTATCTCCCACTTCAGCCCAACAGAGAGGTGATCTGCATTTCCGTCAGTACAGTGCCTCGAACGGTGCTGCCTTAATGCTAGTGTGGTAGTTGTTATTATAGGATAACTCTACTAATGGTAGATAAGTCTCCCAACTGTTACCGAAATCAATTATGCAAGCACGTAACATGTCTCCAGGATTTGAATGGTACGCTCACTCTGGCCATCGGTTTGAGGATGGTACGATGTGCTCATATCCAGGCACGTCAGAGATTTTTGTAACGATTGCAAGAAATTCAAGGTGAATCGAGCGTCTTGATCAGAAATTATGGAAATTGGCACTACATGCCGATAGACTACTTCTTTCAGGTAGATACGAGTCAACTTGATTGCGAGGAAATGAGCAGATTTGGTTAAGCGATCCACGATCACCCAGATGGTGTCGCATCCACTAGGGGTTCGGGGTAATTTAGTAATGAAGTCCATGGAAATCTACTCCCATTTCCACATCGGGATTTTCGGTTGCTGGAGCAAACCAGACGGCTTTTGATATTCAACTTTGACCTTGGAACAAGTCAGGAACTTGCTCAGGTGGCTATATCAGCTTTCATGTTCGGCCACCAATACAGAACTTCAGATCATGATACATCTTATCAGAACCAGGATGAATGGAATATCGAGACTTTGGTGCTTCATCCATTATAAGTTCTCTAAAGTTCCCATATAGTGGGACCCATATTCGCCCTGCGAAATAGTGAATATCGTCCGATTTAATCTCGAGCTGTTTCTCCATGCCAAGCGTGGACTCTAGTTGTAGGTTCTCTTCTTTCAGGGATTCGAGTTGAGCATTACGAATTTGATGGGGTAATCTAGTGTGAATTGTGAGTTCGTTTGGGTTTGGTTTCTTTTTGGCTTAGGGCATCAGCTACCATGTTAGCTTTGCTCGGATGGTATTTGATAGCATAGTCACAATCATTCAAAAGTTCGATCCAGCGACGCTGTCGCATGTTCAACTCTTTCTGCTAGAAAATGTGCTGAAGTCTCTTATGATCGGTGTAAATGGTGCATTTAGTACCGTACAAGTAATGTCTCCAAATTTTTAGTGCGAACACCACGGCTCCCAACTCCAAGTCGTTAGTCGTGTAGTTCTTCTCATGGATTTTCAACTGACGGGAAGCGTATGCCATGAACTTCTCACGTTGCATTAACACACAACCAAGACCCTGAATGGAAGAATCGTAATACACCAAGAAATCATCTGTTCCCTCTAGCAGGGATAAGATGGGTGCCCTACAAATTTTTTGCTTCAACAGTTGGAATGCGGACTCTTGGGTATCACCCCATTTATACACAGTACCTTTGTGGGTTAGGGCGGTGAGAGGTTGAGCGATCTTCGAGAATCCCTCGATGAATCGACGGTAGTAGCCAGCCAAACCTAGAAATTGTCGCACCTCCGTCGGAGTCGTTGGTGCTGCCCAATTCATAATAGCTTCCACTTTGCTCGGATCGACATGTATTCCTTTCTCGTTGACTACATTCCCTAAGAATTGAACTTCGTTAATCCAGAAATCGCATTTGGAAAATTTGACATATAACTGCTATTGCTTCAGCAGTTCTAGAATCAAACACAGATGCTCCTCATGTTCTTCCCTTCTCTTGGAATAGATGAGAATATCATCAATGAAAACGATAACGAATTGTCGAGGTAAGGTTTACACACTCTGTTCATGAGATCCATTAATATCGCGGGTGCGTTGGTTACTCCAAATGGCATAACCAAAAACTCGTAATGGCCGTACCGGGTTCTGAATGTAGTTTTAGAGACGTCTTCTTCTCGAACTCTCAGCTGATGATAACCTGATCTAAGATTGATTTTTGAGTACTAGCTCGACCCTTGAAGTTGATCGAACAGATCGTCAATACAGGGAAGTGGATAACGGTTCTTGACAGTTAGTTTGTTCAGCTCATGGTAATCGATACACATACAAAAAGTCCCATCTTTCTTCTTGACGAATAGGACTGGGGCTCCTAATGGCGATGAGCTAGGTCGGATAAAACCCTTATCGAACACCTCTTGCAGCGCTGCTACGGGTGTTGGATCAATCAGAAATTCTACTTGACGGTGAGGTGGAAGACCAGGCAAGTCTTCAGGGAATACTTTTGTGAATTCACGAACGATAGGCATGTTATCAATCTTATTCTCTTCGGAAGGTTTCTCGGTGACAAGGGCTAGAATTGCGGCATGACCTTTACGCAAACACTTATGCGCTTTCATGAAAGATTGCTTATGACTGAACCACTCTTCTCGCCTAGAACGGATAGGATTTCTCTACTGGAGAGGGGAATACGAAAAATTTTATCATGACAGATGATCTCGGCTTTGTTTTTGGGTAACCAATCCATACCGACGACAATGCTCGTTGCCTCTCCCATTATTGTTGTTGTTGTTACCCTCATTGCTGTTGTTGCCATTACCAATTCCGTTGCCATTACCATTCTTTTTCAACTGTGGGTTGTTCCTCTTGAAATGCCCTTCTTTCCTTCACTCAAAACAACCTTTGGGTGCTTCATTTAGTGGTGTCTGTTTAGCCTGGAGCTCACCTCACAGTCTTTGGCCGTATGGCCCATTTTACCACACTGCTGGCAGCGGTACTTATCACTCGGTCCGTTGTGGTGAAAACCACACTTGTCTCACTTTGGGTACTTTCCAGCATACGTACCCTGATTCTGATTGGATCAAGTAGATTGAGTATGGGTTATAGTAGGGTCATACCTACGCTGCTGCTGGGGGTGGGTTAGACTGAAAGGCTTTAAAGTTGGTATTGTCAAACTTGCGCTTGTTATCAGCAGTTTTGGTGACCGCACCTCTCGGAGGTAGGGTACCCCGAGTTAGGACTTGTCGGTCAGTCTGTAGGCCAGTCTGATAGTGTGTTGAATGGTAACGGGGTTCCAACATGTCACCATGCTTTGAATTTGAGGGACTAGGCCGTCAATGTACCTCTCGATTCTCTTGTATGCTGGGGTTACCATTTGAGGACATAGAATTGCCAACTCGTGCGAACGAGTAGTGTAAGCCTTAATCTCTGAACGCTCCATCTTTAGGTTCCAGAATTCACCCTCTAGTTTCTAGATCGCGTCACGAGAACAGTACTCCTCTCTCAGCAATGTTTTGAACTCCTCCCAAGGTAGGGTGTTAGCCATGTCCAGGCCTAACATCTGAACCCGAGAGTTCCACCAAGTAAGGACGGGACCCTCGAGTGTACCAGAGGCGTACTTGACCTGGTTAGCCTAGGGGCAGTTGCACATCGCAAATACTGATTCAATCTTCTCGATCCAATGGAGCAAACCAACTGCTCCTTCAGCACCACTGAGCGTGTGGGGCTTACAGTCCATGAAGGGTTTGAAACTGCATGCCTGCGGGTTATTGTGTTGACCTGGATTGAAAAACATAGATACTGTTTAAGGATACAAGTTTCGGAGATGAGTTTAGAATAGGTGCTGACTCACTAGAGTCGATAGATAATAGATTTACCTCCAGCTGGATTGGCGGCTAAGGCTTCAGCCACTCTATGATTAATCATTACAGAAAACTCAGCTGCAGTCATGTTAATGTAGCCACGACTGCCACGTCCTCCGGCGCGTCCGCCACGTCCGTTTCCACGTCCAGACATGATCTTTACATTCACAATATACAATGACGAGAAAAATATACCGCATATGATCATCATACACGTACAAGTAAATAAAAAAATCATAAACCACAACATCTAATATTTCAATAATAATTCTTTATCAGATAAATTGTAAGGGCTATAAAGTAATCTCAACCAAAACATTAAATCCAGAAATATATTTTGGATGGGAATATCCCTACCTATTTAGGTTTAAAAAAATGAGAAAGAACATCACATCTCACTGCCTGCTGAAGAAATGACAGATACCTCATCATCATCCTCATCTGCTTCCCCCTAAGGTTCTCCATCCTGCTCGTTCCCTACTGCATTGGCAACCACAGGGTGTGCCTCTAACTCCTCAATCCTCATTTGTGCTGCTACAAGACCAAACTCTAGACCATGCACGTGGTCTTCCAAGTCCTTGAATGCCGTGATCAAATTGTCGTGCACATCATCAGTCTTGCCTAAACTCATAGTCAGCTCCTTTAGCTTACGGTCGGCTTGATTCCCTTACTACAGCAATCTCGTGATCTCTCCAGCTGCATCACCCATGTTCCCGATCTCTCGGTCCATCTTTTCCACGAAGGCAGCAAAGGCCTGCTCTAAGGGATACTGCTAGGGTGGTAGAGTCTGCGAGGTCGAGATAATGTCAGCAGTAGGTGGGGGTGGGACTTGCACCTGGCGAATCTAGTTCCTGATCATGTCAGGGTACCAGTGCCAGTCCTGAGTGCTATCCCTTATACGAACGGTGAACGGCTCACCATAGACTACGGTGTTATCAACGGGGTTAAGTCGGCGCTTCTTAGGATCAGGTGATTATACAGTAGGAACAACGGGTTCCTTGCTAGCTCGGGATGTAGGTGATGTAGTGGCTGTCGACATTCCTTTAATGCAATGTATAAGTGCCATGTATGAGTGTCTGTGTTGTGTAACTAATGCAATGTGTGTGGTTATAGTCTAAGTCTACTACTAATGCAAACCTAGTTCACTACAACCATTGGCTCTGATACCAATCTGTCACACTCTCAAAATCCACCTTGCGGGGTTATACCGCGAGGCACGTGACAAACCAGGATCATTGTCATTAGTTATATTGAATGACTGCTATATGAGTTTTAAAATACCATTGTTGCTCATAGTCACGAGACATTACCGTTAAGTTTGAAAGTAATGCAGAAGCGTAAAATAAAAATCAAGATCAAGAATAACCAAATGCGCAAAATAAGGCGCCCAAACAAAAGTAAGTAAAGTAAGAAAACGTGTTTAATGAAATCCATGCAAAGTTTGATGCATCCTATTCCTGATGTGTACCTTAGCGACCTGAGAAATGCATGAATAATGTGTCAACACAATGGTTGGTGAGTTTACAGGTTTGTAAGTAAATAAATGTTCTATGTTTGCCGAATAATGTAACTAAAGTATATCAATAGATAGCCACTCTATGTTCATGCTACTATATAGTGTTTCGCAACCGAACCAGACTGTTTGGTTTGTTTTCCTCCCGCCATGTCTACCAAAACAATGGCTATGTGTTTAGGTTAATATTACACCCGTTCGACCTCCAGTCGAGTTAGCGCGACTAACGCGGGTGGGGTTTGTCAAACCCAGTCGTACTACTCAAAATTACCTCGCTATGCTCCAACACTAACGACTCGAGATGTAAGGACTTTCATGGTTTGTTTGCACTATAGTACGCAAGTGATAATACAATAATACAAGATCCAAAAGTGTTTGTGTGCATGCTTTCTCCCCCAAATAGGAAAGTAAGTAAAAGAGAGGGGCCGTAAAAGTCACCTCAGAGTATGTGCTAGAATGACAAGTGAAAGACAGGTGACCCGCTAACGGCTACCTATATTTCATAAGTTTATGAGTGTGTGTTCGTTTTGGTTCGTAAGACCTTTGCATCCAAACAATCCCATTGTTTTATGTGTTTGAAGAGAGTTAACAAGTTTGACTCATGTTTGATCAAGTTTGACCCGACGACCCGTTGGTGACTCAAAGTATGAATTAGTGTTTGATTAGTATAATACTATCATATTATACACGTAAGATCATGCATGTAACACTTAACAACAATTCCTTATTGTTCTAGTATGCTAGCATAGTTACTACATATAGCAAGTTTCTATATTTAACAAGTTTCTATATTTAGCAGGTTTCTATATTTAGTAAGTTTCCATATTTAGCAGGTATGATCAAGATTCACGTTTCCTGGAAACTATCATTACTAATGTGTTAATGAGACCAATCTAACACGTCCAAGATCATAACATAACATCACATATCATATGCCTAGAACTCAACATGTGGTTCACATTCCAAATTAAAGTTTCCTTTTATGGTAAGTTAGGCATACAATTACAATTTCCATGATTTGGAGTTCCTAGCATGTTTCTATGTTTATCATGGCATACAAGAAATCATCACGTTGCATCAAACATGTTTAGAATTCACATTCCCATTTGATAAACACAAAAAGTTTCTAATTATAGTAAGCTATGAACATTATGCGTGATTTCTATGATCTAATACTTCATAACCTGTTATTATGTCCTAACTAGCATATAACTATCTTCATATAACAACATGCATGTCTAAATTGTAAGCTATTAACATTCTTGACAATTAAAGTTTCCATGTTTAGAAACCCTACAAAACCGGGCTAGGTACATGAAATCTGATTTCACAAATCACATAATCATGCATCAACTGTCCTATAAACATCATAATATCACAACCATCAAGTCAAATATGCAATATAGAATATTAATAAAGTTTTCATTAATAGTAACCCTTGGTTTTATGCATCTAGGGTTTTACAAACACATCAAATCTAACAAATATCATAACATGACTCGATTAACGTTAAAGCTTGCATCTTTATTGATCAAAAACCATCATTTGTATGAACTCAGGTTTTACTAAACCTGAAAATTGAAAATCATATATATATAAACGGATAAAATCTTACTTGATGCGTTAATAACATGATTAGTATTAGGATTGATAAAAAACACCAACGATTGCAAAAAGGAGATTGATTTGAGAATGGTTTATGGTGATGGTAGTATGGTCGACGATTTCAAGGGGGTGGGGGATGGGATTTTCGGCCAAGGGAAACAAATGGAGAGTAGGGCTTGTTAAATCCCTAAAATATTTACTCTATGGGCTTAGAATGGGTTTAAAAATAAGGTTAGGAGGCCCGTAAGTTAGTTTAAAAGAATAATAATTAATTTAACTAAATCCCACTATTTAAAATAGTTTCTACTATTTATTTTTATAAAAACCTTTTTGTAAAAATTGCTAAGGAATCTAAAATCACAATGTTACGCGTAAACGTACGCGATTTCATGAAAGTTTACAAATTAAGCATAGAATCACATAACACGTAATTTCACATAAATTATAATTAATATAATTTAATAATTGTTCGAAATATTATTTTTGATTAATCACCAACGTTCGAGGACAGACTCGTGTGATTCGGTAATTCTCTGATTTACCGTTACGTGAGTGTTTGTGAAGTAACCAACACACTTAACTAATCCTAATCAAGTGTAATGCACGAATGAATGATTTAGATAACGGAGTTTGTGTTAACGGAGTTAACCTGAAAATGTCGGGTGTCATAGTGTAATAGAACATGCAAATCAATTTTTACTTGCAATTCTCAAAGAATACTAACCAATCATAATACTTCACAAGTTGACGAACACATTGCATCGTATTTAGCTTCAGCGGAAGACTTTGAAACTATTTTTTGTTGTTTACTTTTCCAAGATATTAAGGAACTCCCAAAAAAACACAAAAACCAGTTACCGACCTTCGGGAGTCCAAACATTTTCCCTAATTAGAGTCAGCATAAGCTGTTAAGGTAAATGGAATCCCTTTTTTAAACAAAATTCCTTTTCTCGGAGAACCTTTTAAATATCTCAACAGTCTTAAAGCAATTTGCAAATAAGACTTTGTTGGTATATGCATAAAATGACTCAAGAACTTAACAACATAAGAGATGTCAGGTCTAGTGTGAGACAAGTAAATCAACTTTTCTATTAATTTTTTATAACTAGTTATATTAGATAAATAAGTTTCATCCCTTTTACACAAAGACATAACAGAATAACTTGGCTCAATCTGTGTGTTTACATGTTTACACCCAGTTAACCCAAATTCAGCAAGCAATTCAAGACAATATTTTCTTTGCGACAAACACACACCATGGTCAGAACTCAAGACTTCAATCCCCATAAAGTATTTAAGCTGGCCTAGATCTTTAATTAGAAATTTGGACTTTAACAAGATCTTAATTTTCTCTATTTCACTTACACTGTTTCCAGTTAATACAATATCATCAACATATACTAACAAGGCTAAAAACACAGAATTTGCAGACATAACAACACAACATCCCTAGTAGATCTCCTGGTAACTGTAGGATGATTTTGAAAAATACCCTCAAAAGAACTAGTCTCAGCACTAGATTCACTAGTACTACCTGCCTCGCCAGGATGATGACCACTATTACTATAAGTTTGATGTTCAACAGTCTCATTCAAAGTTTCAGTTGCCTCATTTGGCTGCTGTTAGTACCAATAGAACCATTTAGAACCCTCTCCTCATCATCGGGAATTTTGTCACCCTCGGAATCTTTAGTGTCTGGTTTTTCAAAAACATCAAAAAAGTTTAAAAAATTGAAAGAAACATCAGAAAAAGAATCACTTTGACAAAACAAATTTTTATTTTTAAAAGGAAACATTGATTCATAAAACTTAACATCTCTAGAAAACAATATTTGTTTTTTGTCTAAACTCCAAACTTTATAACCCATTTTTTATTTGAATAACCTAAGAAAACACATTTTTCAGCATGACTTCCAAATTTATCAGAGTTAATGAAAACAGTACTAAAGCACAGACATCTAAAGACTCGAAGATGACTAAGAGAAGGTTTACAGCCATACACTAACTCATACGGAGACCTACCATTTAAAATAGAAGAGGGTGTCCAGTTAATAAGATAAGTTACAGTCAGAATACTTTCATACCAAAACTGAAGAAGACCTCCTTGGAACAACAGGGACCTAGCAACATTAAGAAGATGCATATGCTTTCTTTCAACAATTCCATTCTACTGTGGGGGTATACACACATGGTGTTTGATGGTTTATTCTATTTTCCCTAAAAAATTAGACATCTGATTATTAATAAATTCTCACCCGTTATCACTTCTAAAAGTTTTTATGGATCTATCAAACTGATTTTTAATCATTTTATAAAAGCTTTCTAAACTATGAAAAACTTCATTTTTATTTTTTAAAATATATACCCGCACAACTCTGGAATAGTCGTCAACCATAGTAAGAAGGTATCTAAAACCTTCTCTACTTTGGACCTTATAAGGTCCCCAAACATCAAGATGAACAAGCTCTCCTAAGCTTGTTGATTTATGATCAATCAATGGGAAGGGAGTTCTATGTTGTTTGGCTCTATGACATACCTCACAAGGATTATCATTATTGTTATTTAAATTTCTCAGGTTTAAATTTTCTTTCAAAACATTGGGAACTTGATCAGATTGATGCCCTAACCTATCATGCCACAAATTCACATAATCATGACTATTAAAACACATCTTTAAGCATTTAGTAGCATCTCCACAAAAACATAGACCATCTAACCGATCACGGATTTTCCTTGTATGTAAATCCTGAATATAAAAATTATGTTCATCAAAGGTTACTTTAGACTTATTATCTCTAGCCAATTTATACACAGATATAAGATTGATATAATATTCTAGAACATTAAAACACATCATACAAAATCATCTTCGTGTGTGTATCAAATTATAAAGTGTGTGTATTAGCCTTAATTGTGTGTTTAGTTCATGCTTAATGGCGGTGGTTCGGTTATACGAAGAATGTGTGTTAAAGCGTGATGATTCATGATGATAAAAGTGATGTTTGGGTGTGGGGTTTGTGTTATGTTATATAACCCGAAGTGTATGTTAGTGATTATTGCATGACATATAATATGTGGTGTTGATTATGACATGCATGGTGTGTGTGTCTGTGTGTAGTGAGTTAATGATTGGAATGATTTGGGTTATATATGGTGTTGTAAGTGAGCTATGTGAATAGATTATATTAGTGAGTTAGTGTGAATGAGGTTATATAGACAACTTTACATGAATTTGTTTTATGTAAATAAGTCTACATAAGTAAATCTACATGAATAATCAATATAATTAATGTAAACATGGTAATACTCCAAGTAGCGAGTTGGGTAGATATATTGGATCAGATTATTTATCCAGTATGACTTCACACGAGTCTGAAAATTTTGATATCTTAGCTTGGTGGAAAGGAAAGGAAGTCTAATTTTCGATCCTATCCGCTTTAATCTGTGATCTAATAACGGTCCAAGCATCACTGCGTCAGATTTGGGCTACGGTCACACAAAAAAGTGTGACCATATGCTTTTCCCACACGTATTGCTTTCAGCTCAAATGTGACCATAGCTCGAGTCATCGTAGGTATCATACGACCACATTAAAGTTTAGTGGTCGTAGAACATAAAAAGTGTGGCTAAACGGTTCCAGTATTTCTTGTTGGAATCAATCCTTTCGTCCATTAAATGTGGCTAACGGGTAACAACGGTGACACGATGTCCTATTAAGTGTGGTCATTTCTATTATATAGTCACACAAAAGCTTATTTTAGCCACATCTAATTAAAACAACTGTGGCAAAAGGGTTGTATTAATCACACATTTTATCCCCCTAAGTGTGGCTATAAACTATTTCTAGACACACTAAAAATTTTGTAATTCTGAAAGTGGCTATGTTAAACCTTTGGTCACACCGTTTTATTTTTCACGTGACATTTGGTATCTTTCAGTCACACAAAACAAAAACAAAGTGTCATGGTGTGACTAATGTTTATGTAAAGCCACATGAAATTTTGTAATTCTAACAGTGGTTGTTGTCATTAGTTTGGTCACACATAATTTTACTACCTATGACATTTGCTATCATTACATCACACATATCTTGTTTGCCCATGACATTTGCTCTCATTCGGTCACACAAAAATAGACAAAGGTTACCATGGTGTGGCTAATGGTTAGCATTAGCCACATGTAATGTTATAATTTTATGTGGCTATTGTATATCTTTGGTCACCCATATTGTTTTTGCCCAGTTGGTGACTTTACGTGTGGCTATTGTCTAACTGTGGTCACACATATTTATTGTGGTTCTATATATGCCCTATTATGCAATTTAATTTCATTTTTTTGTAAAATAAAAAAAGCAGTAAATTAATTAACATGAGAAAATCGAGCTAAAAACCAAATGATATTAACATTAATAATAAACCAAATTCAATTAATACATAAGTAAATGTTCCAAATGGAAATTCAATTAAAACATAAGTATATAAACTAAGAACTATTAGGCTTCAATTCTCCTCCTGTTGCTCCTTGTCATTCTAAGGTCATCTAACGCTGTATAACATTTCTTTTGCTTCTTAGCAGTCTGACTTTACTTGGATGGTGTAGGTGGTAGCTAGAGCAACAAAACATGGAAACACATATATGAAACAAAAACCAAAGTGGAACTTACTGCATCAGCTGATATGTGAATGTTAATTCACTTCACAATAATTCCTAGCCAAATGGGGAAACAAATAAACTCTTTGTTCACTGCCACGTCATCAAAAAATGTATTCACAACCAAATATGAATACCGAAATGGGAAAAGAAAGTGGAAATTACTTACTTCATCAGATATGGAAACCAAAGTGGAAAGCAAAGTAACAAACGTTTAATTCAGGACATTTGATTAGGTTTTTTGGCCAAGCAACAAAACTATTTAGCAAGTCTCCAATTGTTTGCAATGGACCTAGTATAAATGCTTGTTCCTTGATAGCTTTATCAGCAGAAACTTTAAAGCAATCATCCTGCAGTGGAACTCCATGAATGTTTTGTTTTCTTATTGACAAGTAAATTCTACCATATGCAACGATATTGCCCAAATTTACATTACACAAACTACAATTGTATTCCTAAAAAAATGTAATTAATGGCATATTAATTAACATCATAAAGTCAAAGTCAATATATATGTGCATTCGTAGTACATACCTGCATTTTGGTGTTTGTTGTGTTAGCATGATCAGGAGTGACTTGTGTTTCAAGATCATTGATCTTTTTTTCTTATTCCAAGTTAGATTGCGTCTTAGTATTAGGTAAACCTTCTTCTTTTCTGGTTTTCCTTTTTTCCTAAAAAACATTCAATTGATCATTAGGTTATGAAAAATCTGCAATCACATAGAATAAAGAATTGACAAGTACTTACCTTTATCACCAATTTAGATGTGTCACATTGTGGAGTGCCTTCTGTTTGCACAACTAATTTGCATGATCCGTTATTGTCCACATAATTGAGTTACGAAGGTTATGGAAAATTATCAGCAATCACATAGAATAAAAGAACTATTGTCAAGTACCTTTGTTACCTTTTCCTTTTGCACCAATCTAGATGTATTAGATTGAGGAGTGCTTTCTGTTTGCACAACTTTGTCCACATAATTGAGCTACAATTCAATTAATTAGGTTATGGAAATTAAATCAGCAATGACATGGAAACCTAATTATAAAGAATAATAAAATTGTCGAAGACTTTAATTACCGTTGGTGGGGTAGCATTACTATTGTGCTTAGAATTCTCCACAGGATTTACCTACTAAATGTTTTGGTAATTAAAAAGTATAAGCTAGTCACAATTTATGTGGTAGCTAACTATTTAATTTGTAATAACATAAGTCACTTACTAGTGTGGCAGGTAATATTCTAGTTGCAGAAGATGGTAACTGCAGTCCTTGTTCAGACATAACAACTACAAGTTGAGCAAGTGTAGCCTGTGTTTTTGTCATCTGCATGGTAAGGACCTTAAATTCTTCATCTTTTTTCTCACACTCAAGTCTCTCACTTTGTAGTTGAAACTCAAGTTGTTCTATTCGCTCTTTTGATGGTCATTTTATTCGACCACCAGACCAATACCTACCGGTAGTCACTCCATAGCCAACACCTTTTACAAATCCACCTTTTTCCTTCCCCAATACTACTGTGATGGCATCCATGCCCGGTTCAAGGTTCAGGGCTCCATCCTTGATTTGTGTTTCATTATCTTCCTATAAATAAAATGTCAAAAGAATGTAGTGATGTGTTTTTTAACAAAGTAAACACGTATTACATATAAAGAATAAACCAAAAAATGTGTGATCATTAAGTTAAACTTAATTACTATTTTTTCTGCAATGACTTTGACAACATCATTCTTGTATTCTCCCTTTTTGTTTTTCCTTGCTTTCCTCCTCATAAAGGAAAGGGAGTGGATTTCATCAATTGCATGTTCATTGTTTTCTACCTTGTAATATATATATACAACAGAAAGCAGCAAACACACACATCATATATACAACCAAAAAATCATTATAGACACACTTGAATTAGAGATCGAATGCAGTTACCAGCTTATCTTTTAGATAAGTATATCCTCCTCGTCCCATGAGAGGATCATAAACGTTATTTGACCGCGCTTCTTTTGTTCTTTTCGACAAATCCTTGCAACACAAATTTTAAATTTTTCATTAGCTAGAGTTTAAAAGATTGAAAAACATTAGAATAAAGGATTATTAAAACCTTGAATTCATCTAATTGTGTATATGCTACAAAGTTGTCCCAGTCTGTTTTATTTACCAGTGATTGATACTGCCTAGGAAATATTTGCAAGTTTCTTTGGTTTACCTAGGTTGGGTAGTATGAATCTCACATACAATTTTCCTCTAAAATCCCGGAGAAGGTGACCAACTCGTACAGTTATAAGACGCCTACGGTATTCATCAATGTCATAATATTTATGCAATATATAACTATATTAAAAGACTATAAAAACTGTTAATTTAAACTACAAATAACTAAAAGAAGTAGATGTTAACTGTTATTTTTGCCCACAGCTTATCCTTTACTTCTTTATGCACTTTCTTCCATGTCAGATACCTTAATCCGACCATTTCCCTTACCTTGTCTCCCAAAAAACTTGGAAATTCTGCTCTATATTTCCCAGAAAACTTATCAAGTTCATCAAAAGTAAGTTCGCATTTTTTCCACCAGAGTTTGTATATTATGTACCAATCTTGGGTAATCTGATCAACCCCCTCTTAGTAAATTTCTTCGTGTTATGTAAATTCTGATCATTTTCAACGACAATCAATTCATTATCGTCTTCACCATCCGAAAAAACGCTATCATATCCGTCTGATGAATACATATCATTGAGATTATAATCTCATGCGATGTTTTCGTCTGGTGAATCCATATCGTTGAGATTATAATCTCCTGTGACTTCCATATCGTCTTCACCATCCAAAAAATCGATATCATATCCATCTCGTTGGTCTGTCAACTCCACTATGAGATGAATGAATTTTACAGTGACCTAGTTTTAGTTAATGAAAGGGATTTAATGCTAAATTAATCATTTATCATTAAAAAAGGAATCGATGATGAAATTCGGGGGGAAGAGGAAAATGAAAGGGAGAGGAAAATGAAATTTTCAAAAGGGGGGAATTTAGTGGGGAAAATTTGGTGAAATATTTTAAAAGGGGGGAAACTTGGACTAATTGACCTTTATTAAGCCTAATTGACCTTCATTAGACCTAAGTGATCATCATTTTAGGTCTAATTGACCTTCATTAAACTTTAGTGACTATCATTGGGCCTAATTGACCGTTATTTGGACCCAAATGATCGTTATTGGTCCTAAGTGACCATCATTGGGCGTAACTGGCCCTCATTGGGCCTAAGTGACCATTATTGGGCCTAAGTGACCGTCATTGGTCGAAATTGACCGCCATTTGACCTAATTCACCACCATTGGTCCTTACTAACAATCATTGGGCGTAACTGACCTTCATTGGATCCAAGTGATCATCATTTTGGGTCTAATTGGCCAACATTGGTCCTAATTAACATTCATTGGACCTAATTGACCTTCATTGGACCTAAGTGATCATATTTGGGTCTAATTGGCCAACATTGGTCCTAATTATTGACTTTTATTGGACCTAATTGACCTTTATTGGACCTAATTGACCTTCATTGGTCCTTATTGACCATCATTGCACCTAATTGACCATCATTGCACCTAATTGACCGCCATTGGTCCTTAGTGACCATCATTGGGCCTAATTGACCTTCATTAGACCCAAGTGATCATCATTTTTGCTATAATAGACCAAAACTGGTCATAATTATTAACATTCATTAGACCTAATTAATTGACATTCATTGGACCTAATTAATTGACATTCATTGGACCCAAGTGATGATCATTTTGGGTCTAATTGACCAACATTGGTCCTAATTGACCTTCATTGGACCTAATTGACCATCATTGCTCCGAATTGACCAACATTGGGACTAATTGGCCAACATTGGGACTAATTGGCCATCATTAGGCCTAACTGACCGCCATTGGGCTCCACTGGACCATCATTGGGCCTAATTAACCTTCATTAGACCCAAGTGATCATCATTTTGGGTCTAATAGACCAACATTGGTCCTAATTGACATTCATTGGACCTAATTGACCATCATCGGTCCTAACTGACCGTCATTAGACCTAACTGACCATCATTGGGGCTAACTGAAAATCACTAGGGCGAACTGGCCGTCATTGGTCCTAACTGACCGTCATTAGTCCTGATTGACCATCATTGGGTCTAAATGACCATATTTGGGCCTAAGTTACCATCATTGGCCAAATTGACCGTCATTGGGACTTACTTAGCATGATTGGGACTAATTGACTGTCATTGGGCCTTATTGACCGTCATTGGGCCTAATTGACCTTCATTTATCTTAATTGACTGTCATTGGATCTTACTTAGCATGATTGGTCCTGATTGATTGTCATTGGGCCTAATTAACCATCATTAGGTCTAAATGACCATCTTTGGGCCTAAGTGACTATCATTGGGCCAAATTGACCGTCATTGTGACTTACTTAGCATGATTGGGACTGATTGATAGTCATTAGGCCTAGTTAACCATGATTGGGTCTAAATGATCATCTTTGGGCCTAAGTGACCATCTTTGGGCCTAAGTGACCATCATTGGGCCTAATTGACCATGATTGGGCCTAATTGACCGGCATTGGGCCCAATAAACCGTCATTGGGCCTACGTGACCATCATTGCGCCTAATTGATCATCATTGGGTCTAACTGACAATTTACTATCATACCCCCATTTTTTTTGAAATTAGGTTTCCCTGCTCCGTATTTCTTTGAGATTAGACTACCATTGCCAATTCGACAATTTCACAATCCTCACGACAACTCCGATTTAGGGTTCATCTGTTCTTTTTGTTTAACAGGTTCACTGGTAAAGATTGTTAAAAAGGGGCAACTTATGTAACCTTTCTGATTTTCATGTTTCTCCTATTTATTTTATGCCGTGCAATAAAAGACGATTCCGATTCCAACCTTACATTCATTGTTCATGTGCAATAACAAGCATACACGCGTTTATTATATTACAATATTAACTAAAACAATCTTACAAACCTCGAGGACCCAAACTTGACCAAAACTCAAAACAACATAAAGACTACAAAACTACAAGGACCATTCTTGTAAATATCAAAAAGTGCATAAGCACGGTCGTGCTTAGTCCTAAGCACGGTCGCGCTTAAACCAGCGACCACGGTCGTGCTTAACTTCAAGCACGGTCGCACCTGAGATACAGTTGACTCTGCAAAGTCAAACCGACTCAAATCTTGTCCAAAAATAGAATTTAAACGAGTTTTAGAAACCGCGGGACTTGTAGAAGAAGTTACTTGACCATTTGCGACGTATACCCGACCAAATACACATGCAATCGTCCGAATACCCGCAAAATCTAAACCGACTTCCTTTTTAAATCAAATCTTGTAAATTGAGCAAGAATCAAACGAATTAAGTTAATCCAATACCTACCCGCGACTTATATAAGCCTCCTTAAACCCTAAATCCATCATTACATCGTCCCTATCTCGTCTGTCGATCAAGAAAAGCCGCGTAGTCTCACCGTAGCCGTCTGCACTGGTTGCCCATTAAAAACAGGTTAGTAATAGGTCATTAGGATCGTCTCTCCAAGCTAATCGAAAGCCCTAACTTAATTCGTAACCGCATTACACGATTTTACCGAATTGAATCTGAGTTTTGATAAATAAATGGTTTTAATCAAACTACACGCTAGACGTGTTATAAATCCAATTAAATAGTATGGTTGGATTCGCAAACACTCTCTCAATGAAAACCCTAAGTTTCTAATCAGTTTTATTACAAGAACTAGAATAATTGTTTCTGAAATTGACCAGACACGGTCGCGCTAACCTATGAGCGCAGTCGTGCCTGACCAAGCACAGTCGTGCCCGAGAAAGGCCCGGTCGTGTTTATCGAACAAACCAAGTCCTGACCTAGTCAAACCCTAGACGCGGTCGTGCCGGGTACGAGCACGGTCGTGTCTCATGATCAGACTCTTGTTGTGACTTCTGACTAGCCACGGGCGCGTTACCGACCAAGCGCGGTCACGTACGAGCTGGGCGCGGTCGTGCCGTATACGAACACGGTCGTGTTCATCCCTTAACAGAATCTTTATTTTTATTTTATTCTTTTAATTTGATAAATAAATTAAATTACAGTTTATATAATTATTTTTATAAACTAATTACTGGAATACCTATATTCCTTACCCTTGTTTCCAAACGAACTTTAATTACTTAAACTTATACAAATAAATATATATAATATTCTAAATAAATAATATAGTTAATTATTATTTTAAAACAAACCCTACGTGTTTAAAAACGACAAATCCACTTCCGACATTGAATGACGCAAATCAATAACACATGATCATATACCTTGTTCATTAGGTTGAACTTAGCGATCTACAACACACCGCCGTTTCCCCATTTGCTTGTGCAATCTATACGCTACATAACACGTGAGTTACATAGCCCCTCTTTTACTCTATTTTACAAACTTTTGGGGTGGAACATGCGTTCTATTTACATGTTTTCAATTATACACATATACAGTTCCATCCTATGCATGTATACAATTTTGCGCTTTGTGCTTGAGTACTAGGTGTAGGCCAATTATTATGCTCTTCATGTACAATCATTAACTATCAGCCGACAGTAAACAGTGGTAGATCTATTGAGTCTGACAAACCCACCCAGGTAGGGTGACTGTTACTGACAACACAAATTTTGAGTGCAAGTTACAAAGGTTTGATTGTATAGGTCACACGATGGTTTCTCTCCATAATTGCCTTAATTGTCATGTTGTATTGAACTGTATGCACACAACACGTATTTTGCTATCACACAATAAAACCTATGTATTCTCACCAACTTTTTAGTTGATTCTGTTTTAACCATGTTTCAGGTACTAATGTTTGAAGTAATCAAGATATGCTACACATAGGATTTTTGGACCTAGAATTCAATTAAACCAGTTTATTCTATGTAATTTACATTTTTGTTTTGTGGATTGGTTGTGTGTTGATTAAACTTGTTGATTGCAATGAAAACAATTATTTAATATTCAAACTTTAGCAAACCATGAGCAATGAACAGTCTGCACGCTTCACGCCCCGACGTTTCCGCCGTCGGTTGGGGTGTGACAGATTGGTATCAGAGCCTTGGTTATAGGGAATTAGGTTATTAGACACCTTTGACCTAGACTATAACTTTAGGATACCCACTTATGCCATGCTTCATGATTTACATGCTATGTGCTACATGCTATATGATATATGCTATATGTTTTATATGTAAATATAAATATTCAATAAACAATATCCCTACCCACATCCTAAGCCACACATCCTTCTTGCCTGCTTCCATGTCTATAAAATTTTCTCTTACACCCGTTAAGGTTTTTAGACTTTGTTTAATTGTTAAAGGACACGTGCAATCTGGAAGAGTGACACCTGTATTCTGGTTTTTCTGTCTAGGAAAGTATTTCATATAAATCCCAATCAACTGAGGGATCCGTATGCTTTCCTGGGAATTCTCGGGATGAGTGTTTACTTATAGGCTAAAGCACGTCTCCTTGATAATTATCTGAGTTTAAATTAACCTTAATATGTCATAGTACTCGAGTGATTATGTCACTATTTGAGTACAATCTAAACTATGAATTACGTGTATCTATTTATCCTTCTATTTAATCCAAAAAAAAAGAAGAAATTCTCACAACTCTTATTGTGTCTAAATCTGTAGAATGCCTCCCCGTCGTGACAACAGCAACAACAGCAATAACACTGACCTGGCTGCTCTACTCACACAGCTGGTGAATCAAATTACCCAAGCCAACAACAACACTAATGGCCATGCCAGTGGGAGTGCTAATACTGGAGGTGGTGGTGGTGCCAACCCGCCACAATGCACCTTCAAACACTTCAACTCTTGCAATCCTCTCAAATTCTATGGCAACGAAGGAGCTACGGGCCTCCTTCAATGGTTTGAAAGCATTGAGAGCACTTTCCTCAATAGCGACTGTCCCGACAACCTCCGTGTTCGTCATGCTACTAGTGTCTTTCAAAAAAGGGCGCTTACTTGGTGGAATGGTGAGAAAAGGACTAGGGGAGTGGATGTAGCAATGGCACTGCCGTGGGATGAGTTGAAGAGGATCATGACTGAGGAATTCTGTCCTCGAAATGAGATGAAAAAGTTGGAAGCGGAATTTTGGGATCTTGCTCAAGATAGTGGTGAAAGCTTAGCATACACCACCCGTTTCCACGAGCTGAGTCTACTTGTGCCACACATGGTTACACCTCTGTCTAGGTGTATTGAAAAGTACATTGGTGGTCTACCTAGACAAATTCAAGATACTGTGGTAGGAGGAAATCCTGCTACTCTGGAGGATGCTATCCGCTTGTCAGCCACACTTACTGACAACCATGTTAAAGCGGGTACACTTACAAGAAAGGGTGCCAAGAAAGTTTCTGACACAACAACACCTCCCGCTCATGTCAAAGAAGTCCAAACTGAACCATACCACAACACTAGGAAGAGAAGGGTCAAGAACTGTGCTGTAATCACTCCGGCTGCTCCAGTGAATCAAGTTACACCCATGGCTCAAAACCCAGCAAAGAAACCCTATGGGGGCAGCTACCCACTTTGCAACACCTGCAACTATCATCACCCTCCAAGCATACCTTGTCGCCTTTGCAACCACTGCGGGAAACATGGCCACACAGCCAATATTTGTCGAGCCAAGGCACTTGCCAACCAAACCAACCCAGCAAATCAAGCCAATCAACAAGCAACTAACCAAGTCATCCCAGCCATTGCAAATGGACGTGCTTGCTTTGAACGTGGCGACCCGAACCACTTTCGTAACCAGTGCCCAAGACTGGTCAATGTTAACCAAGGCGGAGCTCGTGGGCGTGCTTTCAACATCAACGCCAATGAGGCTCAGGCCAACACTGATGTGGTTAACGGTATGTTCCTTATGAATAATCATTATGCTTCTATACTATTTGATACCGGAGCCGATAAAAGTTTTGTGTCACTAGACTTCGAACCGTTACTTGCAAAAACCCGGTCTAAACTAGAGAAAACCTTTACCGTTGAGGTAGCCGATGGTAACACCGTTACAATTGACACCATCATTTATGATTGCTCCCTAGAACTAAATAAACACACTTTTCCAATCAACCTCGTACCAATGCCATTAGGGAGTTTTGACGTCATCATAGGTATGGACTGGTTGTCAAAGCACCATGCCGAAGTCATGTGCTTTGAAAAATGCATCCGTCTACCACTCCCATCCGGTGAAACGTTGAAGGTCTTTGGTGAGAAACCTTGCAAAGGACTCAAACTAATGTCATGCATTACCGTCCAAAAGTATATACGAAAGAAGTGCATGGTTTTCCTAGCCCATGTTATCCAAAAAGAAGACAAGAAGAGGAGTGTACAAGACATCCCCATCGTTCAGGATTTTCCTGAAGTTTTTCTTGATGACTTACCAGGTCTTCCACCTGTTCGGCAAGTGGAATTTCGCATCGATCTTGTACCTGGAGCAAACCCGGTGGCTAAAGCTCCATACCGGCTTGCACCTTCCGAGATGCAAGAACTTGCAAGCCAACTTCAAGAACTCGCCGACAAAGGTTTCATACGACCGAGTCATTCACCGTGGGGTGCACCAGTCTTGTTTGTTAAAAAGAAGGATGGTTCATTCCGCATGTGTATTGACTATCGAGAACTCAACAAACTTACAATCAAAAACCGCTACCCTTTACCTAGGATTGACGATCTCTTCGATCAACTCCAAGGTTCTACCTACTTCTCGAAGATTGATCTTCGATCTGGTTATCATCAACTCCGTGTGCAAGAGGAGGATATTCCCAAGACCGCCTTCCGAACAAGATATGGTCACTACGAGTTCATGGTTATGCCTTTTGGGCTAACCAATGCACCTGCTGTTTTCATGGACCTCATGAATCGCATGTGCAAACCATATCTTGACAAATTTGTGATCGTGTTCATTGACGACATCTTGATCTATTCCAAGACCAAGGAAGATCATGAGCAACATCTTAGGTTGATTTTGAACCTCTTGAAAAACGAACAGCTATACGCCAAGTTCTCCAAGTGTGATTTTTGGCTAAAGGAAGTGCAATTTCTGGGTCACGTTGTCAATAAAAAGGGAATTCATGTTGACCCCGCCAAAATTGAAGCTGTTAAGAATTGGAAAGCTCCTAAAACCCCTACCGAAGTTCGTTCGTTTCTTGGTTTAGCGGGTTACTATCGAAGGTTCATTTCAAATTTCTCCAAGATCGCTGTTCCCCTCACTGCCTTAACCTAAAAAGGTAAACCTTATGAGTGGGGACCGAAACAAGAAGAAGCCTTTCAAATTCTCAAGCAAAAGTTGTGCAATGCTCCTATCCTCACCCTTCCTGAAGGTGAAGATGATCTAGTTGTTTACTGTGATGCTTCAAACCAAGGTCTTGGTTGCGTTCTCATGCAACGAGGCAAGGTAATCGCTTATGCATCAAGACAACTCAAAATCCATGAGAAGAATTATACGACGCATGATCTGGAGTTGGGTGCTGTCATATTTGCGTTGAAGATTTGGAGACATTATCTTTATGGCACGAAATGTGTGGTGTTCACCGACCACAAAAGCCTCCAACATATCTTCAACCAAAAGGAACTCAACATGAGACAACGACGTTGGGTTGAACTCCTCAACGATTACGATTGCGAGATTCGTTATCATCCCGGCAAGGCTAATGTTGTAGCCGATGCACTAAGCCGCAAGGAACATGTCCTGCTTCAAAGTGTCAAGATCCATTCCGACATTCAAGTTCGTATTCTAGCAGTTCAACATGTCTCAATTACCGAGGGCAATATGTATGAGGAAATGTCTTGTGGTGCTGAATTCCAATTAGAGACTAAAACCAACGGCTTGCTTTATTTTCTAGATCGTATTTGGGTTCCCGATCGTGACGATCTCCGAGCATTCATCATGACCGAAGCACACAAGTCTCGATATTCTATTCATCCCGGTGCGGATAAAATGTACCAAAATCTTCGTCCACAATATTGGTGGCCCGACATGAAGAAAGACATTGCCTTGTTCATAGCAAAATGTCTCACATGTTCTAAAGTCAAAGCTGAGCATCAACGTCCTTCTGGCTTACTTGAACAACCGGAAATCCCCGTGTGGAAATGGGAGAATCTAGCTATGGATTTCATCACTAAACTCCCTCGCACTTCAAGCGGTTATGATAGCATCTGGGTGATCATTGAGCGTCTCACTAAGTCCGTACACTTCTTGCCTATCCGTGAAGACTATAAGGTTGAGAAATTGGACTGAATTTACATTGACGAGATCGTGAGTCGTCACGATGTTCCTTTGAACATAATCTCCGATAGAGATGCTCGTTTCACTTCTCGGTTTTGGCAATCTCTCCAAAAGGCACTTGGTACACGATTGGATTTGAGCACGGCCTACCATCCCCAAACTGATGGTCAGACCGAGCGAACAATCCAAACCCTGGAAGACATGCTGAGAGCCTGTGTCATCGACTTTGGTGGCAATTGGGATTCACATTTGACACTTATCGAATTTTCCTACAACAATAGTTAACACACCAGCATCAACATGGCTCCGTTTGAAGCTCTCTACGGTCGTAAGTGTCGTTCTCCCATCTGTTGGAACGAGATTGGTGAAGCACAAATCACCGGTCCCGAGTTAATTCAAGAAACCTCCGACAAGATTATTCAAATCTGTGACAACATTCGAGTTGCGAGGAGTCGGCAAAAAAGGCAAGCTAGCACCTCGCTATGTGGGTCTTGTACTTCTAAGTTGGTGATCTTGTACTTCTAAAGGTGTCTCCTTGGAAGGGGGTGATCCGTTTTGGGAAGAAAGGCAAGCTAGCACCTCGCTATGTGGGTCCATTCAAGATCCTTGAAAGGATTGGGAAAGTGGCTTACAAGCTCGAGTTACCTCCGTCACTTGGCAACGTACATCATACATTTCATGTATCCAACCTCAAGAAGTTTCTTGCTGAGGAGAACCTTCATATACCTCTTGACGATGTGCGCATTGATGAGACGATGCACTTCGTTGAAAAACCAGTCGAGATTATGGATCGTGAGATAAAACAACTCAAGCGCAGCCGTATTCCTATTGTCAAGATTCGTTGGGAATCTAAACGAGGACCCGAGTTTACTTGGGAACGAGAAGACCAAATGAAGCTCAAGTACCCACATCTTTTTGCTGAAGCAGTAGCCTCAACCAGTTGAATTTCGGGATGAAATTCCCTCAACATGGGGATACTGTAACCTTTCTGATTTTCATGTTTCTCCTATTTATTTTATGCCGTGCAATAAAAGACGATTCCGATTCCAACCTTACATTCATTGTTCATGTGCAATAACAAGCATACACGCGTTTATTATATTACAATATTAACTAAAACAATCTTACAAACCTCGAGGACCCAAACTTGACCAAAACTCAAAACAACATAAAGACTACAAAACTACAAGGACCATTCTTGTAAATATCAAAAAGTGCATAAGCACGGTCGTGCTTAGTCCTAAGCACGGTCGCGCTTAAACCAGCGACCACGGTCGTGCTTAACTTCAAGCACGGTCGCACCTGAGATACAATTGACTCTGCAAAGTCAAACCGACTCAAATCTTGTCCAAAAATAGAATTTAAACGAGTTTTAGAAACCGCGGGACTTGTAGAAGAAGTTACTCGACCATTTGCGACGTATACCCGACCAAATACACATGCAATCGTCCGAATACCCGTAATTTCTAAACCGACTTCCTTTTTAAATCAAATCTTGTAAATTGAGCAAGAATCAAACGAATTAAGTTAATCCAATACCTACCCGCGACTTATATAAGCCTCCTTAAACCCTAAATCCATCATTACATCGTCCCTATCTCGTCTGTCGATCAAGAAAAGCCGCGAAGTCTCACCGTAGCCGTCTGCACCGGTTGCCCATTAAAAACAGGTTAGTAATAGGTCATTAGGATCGTCTCTCCAAGCTAATCGAAAGCCCTAACTTAATTCGTAACCGCATTACACGATTTTACCGAATTGAATCTGAGTTTTGATAAATAAATGGTTTTAATCAAACTACACGCTAGATGTGTTATAAATCCAATTAAATAGTATGGTTGGATTCGCAAACACTCTCTCAATGAAAACCCTAAGTTTCTAATCAGTTTTATTACAAGAACTAGAATAATTGTTTCTGAAATTGACCAGACACGGTCGTGCTAACCTATGAGCACAGTCGTGCCTGACCAAGCACAGTCGTGCCCGAGAAAGGCCCGGTCGTGTTTATCGAACAAACCAAGTCCTGACCTAGTCAAACCCTAGACGCGGTCGTGCCGAGTACGAGCACGGTCGTGTCTCATGATCAGACTCTTGTTGTGACTTCTGACCAGCCACGGGCGCGTTACCGACCAAACGCGGTCACGTACGAGCTGGGCGCGGTCGTGCCGTATACGAGCACGGTCGTGTTCATCCCTTAACAGAATCTTTATTTTTATTTTATTCTTTTAATTTGATAAATAAATTAAATTACAGTTTATATAATTATTTTTATAAACTAATTACTGGAATACCTATATTCCTTACCCTTGTTTTCAAACGAACTTTAATTACTTAAACTTATACAAATAAATATATATAATATTCTAAATAAATAATATAGTTAATTATTATTTTAAAACAAACCCTACGCGTTTAAAAACGACAAATCCACTTCCGACATTGAATGACGCAAATCAATAACACATGATCATATACCTTGTTCATTAGGTTGAACTTAGCGATCTACAACACACCGCCGTTTCCCCATTTGCTTGTGCAATCTATACGCTACATAACACGTGAGTTACATAACCCCTCTTTTACTCTATTTTACAAACTTTTGGGGTGGAACATGCGTTCTATTTACATGTTTTCAATTATACACATATACAGTTCCATCCTATGCATGTATACAATTTTGCGCTTTGTGCTTGAGTACTAGGTGTAGGCCAATTATTATGCTCTTCATGTACAATCATTAACTATCAGCCGACAGTAAACAGTGGTAGATCTATTGAGTCTGACAAACCCACCCAGGTAGGGTGACTGTTACTGACAACACAAATTTTGAGTGCAAGTTACAAAGGTTTGATTGTATAGGTCACACGATGGTTTCTCTCCATAATTGCCTTAATTGTCAAGTTGTATTGAACTGTATGCACACAACACGTATTTTGCTATCACACAATAAAACCTATGTATTCTCACCAACTTTTTAGTTGACTCTGTTTTAACCATGTTTCAGGTACTAATGTTTGAAGTAATCAAGATATGCTACACATAGGATTTTTGGACCTAGAATTCAATTAAACCAGTTTATTCTATGTAATTTACATTTTTATTTTGTGGATTGGTTGTGTGTTGATTAAACTTGTTGATTGCAATGAAAACAATTATTTAATATTCAAACTTTAGCAAACCATGAGCAATGAACAGTCTGCACGCTTCACGCCCCGACGTTTCCGCCGTCGGTTGGGGTGTGACAACTTAGGTCGCAATTTAACAATCCATTTTTAACAACCTTTGCTAGTGTAGCTGTTACAAATCAAATTAAGATGGATAACTCTTGGATGTTAACCGATAGAACCCACAAACCATATATAGATGGAGTTACAACATTTCTAGATTATGTTGTTCATAATCTGAAGATAAAAGAAATTCCATGTCCATGTCTAAGTTGTTTAAACCACTACTCTCTTCCTGTTGAGGAGGTGGATAATCACTTCTTCATGAAGGCAATCGATCCAAATTATACAAGATGCATTAAACACGAAGAAGAAGACAAGCTTGTTGACACCAATTTTCCAAAAGATGTTTTTCATGATATAGAGTTTGTTGACACCGATTTTCCAACAGATGCAATAGAAACTGTAGAAATAGTGAGACCTACCGAAGACAATTTCACAGATGATCATGAGAAGTTTCAAGAACTAATTGCAGACGCTGAGAATCCCCTGTATGAAGGATGTCCTAACTTCACAAAGTTGTCCGCACTAGTTCAACTACTCAACATTAAGAGTAAGCATGGAGTCACAGATAAGTGCTTTACTAAAATTATAGTTTTGTTGAAAAATATGCTACCTGAAGGTAACAAAATTGTCAACAATACATATGAGGCCAAAAAGGCAATGAAAGCAATGGGTTGAGGATACACAAAGATACATGCATGTATCAAGGAATGCATTCTTTACAGGAAGAGTTTTAAGGACTTGACAGAATGTCCAACTTGTGGGAAGTCAAGGTGGAAGGTGGATGAGAAGACTAAAAAAATATATGAAAATGTTCCTGCAAAGGTGGGCTTTCCCATTATTCCATGATTTAAACGACTCTTTCAAGTGAAGAGCACAACAAAAGATTTGAGATGGCACGCCACCGGTTCCAAAAAGCCCAATGTGTTACGCCACCAATCAGATTCACCCGCATGACAAGCCATATATGACAGATTTCCCGAAATTGATAACGATCCGAGAAATCTTCGGCTTTCCATTTCCACGAATGGGGTCGACATAAATAGAGGCAATAAAATCGTAGTGTCTGGCTGGTTGTAACTGTCAGTTACAACCTTCCTCCTTGTTTGTGTATGAAAAGAAAGTTCATCATGCTTTCGTTATTATAATCGGGAGCGCGTGGCAACGATATTGATGTCTTTTTGGATCCTTTGATTGACGATCTAGAGCTTTTATCTGAAGTAGGAGTTGAAACATATGACGCCTATGCATAAGAAAAGTTTACTCTACGTGCAGTCGTTTTATGGACGAGTAATGATTACCCTGCTCTAGGTACACTGTGTGGTTGCCCTTACAGTGGATTTAACGGTTGTGTAGTATGTGGGAAAGAAACTAACTATTGTAGGCTTCCTTACTCAGCCAAGCAGTGTTATGCTGGTCACAGAAGATATCTACCTTATGACCATCCTTTCCGAAACCAAACAAAGGCTTTCATTGGAAAACAAGAGAGGGAAACTGCTGCAAATCCTCAGACCGGGGAAGAAATATTCAAGGACGTTCAAAAAGTTTTGAATAAATGGGGAAAGGGATCTAAGGATAAAGAATCAGAAATCCTAGAAACTTCGACCAGAAGAGGTGGGAAAGCAATTAAGAGAAAAAGAAAAACAACAAAAGAGAAAGACAATGGACAGAAGCCCTATTGGAAGAAATTCAACATATGCTTATGTATTGGCGGTATAATTATGTCCAACATTGTCTTGATGTCATGCATATTGAAAAGAACGTGGCTGAGAGTCTTGTCGGAACATTGCTAAATGTTCCAAGATAGACGAAAGATGGTTTGCATGCTATAATGGATCTGCAGCATTTTCGGATAAAACCAGAGTTGCAGTCTAAAACAAAAGATAACAATACAATACTTCCTGCAGCATGTTATACATTTACGAAAGATGAAAAAGACAAGTTTTTTGAAACATTAAACAACTTGAGGGTTCCAAAAGGGTATTATTCAAACTTTTCTAGTTTGGTGAGCAAAAAGGATCGCAAGCTTGTGGGACTTAAATCACATGATTATCACATGCTTATGCAATAATTTTTGCCCTTAGCAATACGGTCTTTCATGCTAGAACGCATAAGATATGCTATAATCGGGCTTTGTTTCTTTTTCAAATCAATATGTAGTAAAGAAATCAAGGCAGAAGAACTTAATAAGTTGTAGGAAGAGCTTTGTATGAAACTGTGCCTACTTGAGAAATACTTTCCCCCATCATTTTTTGATGTTATGGTTCATTTAACTGTGCACCTTACTAGGGAGGTAATGTTAAGTGGGCCAGTATGCTTTTGGTAGATGTATCCCTTTAAAAGGTGTATGAAGGTTATTAAAGGGCATGTGTGAAACAAAACATACCCAAAAGGATGCATTGCTGAGGAGAACATTGTAGAGGAAACATTTGCGTTTTTCAGCGAATACCAAAAACGCATCAAGACTATTGGTATTCCACCAGATAAGCATAATTCATCTGAAAATGATGAGGGGGAGGGACATCTTTTGTAAGCCGGTAAACCAATTAAAGTTTCTCCGGAAATCTTATTGAAAGCGCATTTCTTTGTATTACAAAATACTTCTGAAGTTGAGTCGTATATCGAGTAAGTATTACTAACTTGTCTGTTTTTTTATTTTTATTTGACAATATATCTAGCTATCAAATATCATAGTTATGCTTTTACGTACTTGTAGAAAACACATGACATATTTGAAAAACCATCATGATGGTAAACGACAAGCAGGGCTGGAGAAAGAGCATAGCAAAACCTTTGGTCACTGGTTACGTGACAAGGTAAATTAAATTTCAGCTTAATCTTAGTTTTTTGTCTGTTTTGTGCATGGTGAATTAATCTCATACTTCTAATGAAATTCGGGTTGAAAACGAGTTAGCAGTCTCCAAAGAAAGTATCTTAGAAATGGTCAAGTGAATTTCACATGGAGCACAAAGCAACATATTGAAATACGATGTATACGACATCAATGGCTATACATTTCATACAAAATCTCGTGACGGTAGAGTTTACCAGAAAAGTGGGGTTGGTGTAGAGGCAATAAACATGCATATTTCTAAAGAAGTAGTAACCTATGGGCAAAACTTTTACTATGGGGTTTTACGAGAGATATGGGTAATAGATTACCATATTAAAAAAATTCATCTTTTCATGTGCAACTGGGTTGATAACTGAAATGGGGTCAAATAAGATAGTCTTGGTTACACATTGGTTTTAACAGACTAGGCCACAAGGATAATTCGTTCATATTGGCCTCATAAGCACGACAAGTGTTTTATGTTCAAGACCATCTGGATAAAAAAATGACTATTGTCCTTATGAAGCCTCCCAGAAATTATAGAGATTCGTATGACGATGTCGATGAGGAATTTAGTACTGTAATTTTTCCTAACAATGATAATATATTGCCTAGTGTAGATCCATTTGACCTGGGTAATGAATCCCGCAATGATTACTTTAGACCCGGCTGTAAGGATATAGTCATACGAAATACCGATTGAACCCTGTCATGATTATCATTGTAATGTAATGTTGACTAAAGTTTAAATGAATACCTTTGACTGAATTGTTTTAGTTTCTTTATGTATTTTGAAATATTATGGTCACCTGGTCAACTGTTATGTCTTAGGTTTGATTTATTTAATTTTGATTTATCGTTGGAATTTGTTATGTCTTTGGTTTGATTTATCTTAGAATTGGTTAACTGTTATGGTCAAATGGTATGCAATTATAGAGAAAGTCAACTATTATGGTATGCTTTAACCATAACAGTTGATCAGTTGACCAAATGGTATGCAATTGTTAAACCAATTCAAGTGTTGTTATAACTTCATTTGGTCTTTTGGAAATTTTGATCATTTGGTATCTAAGTTCAAGTGGTCAACCGTTATGTCTTTGTTTTGATTTATTTAAGTTTGATTTAACAGTATATGGTCACATGGTATGCAAGTGCTGCAATTATAGAGAAACTTAACTATTATGGTATGCTTCAACCATAACAGTTGACCAGTTGTCCAAATGGTATGCAATTGCTGCAATTATTGTGTATTTTAAAATATTATGGACAGTATGGTCAATTGTTATGTCTTTGGATTTAACGATATGATCAATTGTTATGGTATATCAGTATATAGTCAAATTGTAAGCAATTGTTGTAATTATAAACAAATTTCTCAACTATTTTGGCGGCATGGAAAATGGAAAAGCACATGCGTATACAATTAACCGTGACCATTGATTATTTTTAGCCACACAAAGTAACTATATCCATGACCATAAAATACTTATAGTTATAGTTATAAATAGTTAATTATCAAAAGTGTGGCAGGTCGGTTTTTGAAAAAGTGTGACCAAAGCTCAATTTGGATGTAGTGCATCTACAATAGCTTTCAAATATGCTTTTTCTGTTAGTGGCAGTATTATTTCTCTATGAAGAACAAGGTTCACTCCATAATAAGTGGAAATATGTAGTTGCTTAAAGGATCACCTGGACTCGGCGGAACGAATATTACATATATCATCATTTGAAGGCGAAAATATTATAAAAGGCAATATATACGCGGACGAGAAGGAGGATTGACGAACCCACCTACCGATGAGGACGCCGCTATGAACGATTACCTACGAGCCAGCTCAGGTTTCGAAAAAAGAATAAAAATAACGTGTTGAAGTTAAACTAACATATCGAAGTTTCTTTTTTTTATTACGAGTATCGACCACTATGTATTTTTTAACGTATTTCAAATTATGTTTTGTAATTTTTAAAATACTTAATAAAAACTCGAATTTTATTTTGTTTTGTTTGTATTTTATTAATTAAATTGAAAAAACGGTTTGGCCTCAATCCGGTTCCAGCCTTACCCAAACCAATTTGTACATGGTCGACTCCTTCCATTGCGCAAACTGGTTTGTGCCCGAATCGGTTTAACCTCAACCTGGTTTTGACCTCCTTTGACCAACCCGACTAGGTTCGTAATTAGAACTGATTTGGGAAAAAAACCAATTTGTATACCTCTATGATGTGTTGCAAAGAACACATATTTATTCCTTTGTATTTGTGCGTTTTTTGATAGTTTTGTGTACGTTTTTACTTGTTTTTACTTTGTTTGGAGTCCAGGTCATGATTACAAAAGCTCATGTGAATAACAAGTCAAATCCCGAAGAAAACGAGCAAGAGAAGAAAGCCCGGGAGTTTAAAGTGAAAAAGTTGGGATTTTAGTCCTTCGCGGTATGCGAAGGAGGAGGACAAAACTCTCGCGGTATGCGAGAAAAGCCAGAAAGGGCCCCGACTATATTGTTCCTTGTAACATCTATGATTTTCAGACCATAAATCTTGTTTAACCATTTTGTTATGTAACGATACCTTACTTTTAATTCCGTTCTTATTCAACACAATGAGTCACCCTAACATTATTTTAACATGTATCAATACAAAAATTTCGATCTTGCAATTAACATATTATTTTTTAAGATATTTATATAGTATAGGTAGATATATATAATTAAATATATATACTATGTTGTACCATATAAATTTAATATATATACTTTGTTCATAAATACGTCACATCTTTCCATATAATTATACAAGTATATGACATCTTGGAATAAACAATTTACAAGCATGGAAATTTTATAAAAATAGGCTTTATTCCCTTATAAAAAATTGTGCTTAAACAAATATTATGTAAGTTTATATAAATATATATATATATATATATATATTGTTATAAACAAAGTTAAAAGAATTTAAATCAAATAAATTTATTTCAAATGTTATGAACCCCCAATTTGAACCCTTACCTTCCAAATTGAACTCAATCTTGACCTTGACCCCCATTCCCGTCAGTTGACTTTCTGAGTCAACAAACCTCATCAAGTGCATCTCAAATTCGACCAAATATTAGCTGTAAATGCCTACAAATCATGCGGGAAAGTTACATGACCAAAATTCAATGCATATGAAGAGCTAATTCAACTGAAAGCGAAGCCAAAACCAAATTCAAACTCTACTCGTCAAGTTTGACTATCCAAGGTCAAACTGACCCGAATTCAGTTTCAAATCTTGTGATTTAGACGCGTTTAAAGCCGCGAATCACGCACAATTACTTCTAACCTGTATTTAGACCATATACTCGGCTCAATTCATTATCAATCACCGATTTAATGCGTGGATCATTGTCAACAGCGGTCACAGTCAAATCCGGATCGAAACAAGCAGTTAAGGAAAAATTGAATGAAATTACGTACACACACCCCTTCGCATAGCATATTACAAATCCTCTAAACACTCATACGATCTTCATTACACCTCTACCTTCCGACCAAGCGCCAAGAACATCAAGTCAGGAACTTGTAGTCGTCGGCCTTCGATACCCAACCGAAGCAGGTGAGATTTACACCATTTGATTCGCCTTTTATAGTTCATCGAAAGCCCCATGTAAATTTACAGAAATCGGATGTATCGAATTCGATTTCTATCAATTTCGTGTACATATTCTTAAGAAGATGAAATGGGGATTTCGGTCTGTTTTAATTTTTTGAATTCATGTTATACTAGCGAACCATCTAGTTCAGCCGGTTAGATGCAGGTGCGACTGAACTAGATGGTGTGGGTTCGAAACCCACAACCCACAACCAAGGTCCTTTTTACGTGTTCCTTTTTACCAGACCCGCCCCCTTGTTACATTCTGGTTAATACCAAACGACTCGGGTCTACAACATGGATTAGCCCTTTGCTACAACGGTTAAGACCCTAAGCCTCCACAGAACCCACCCGGGTTCGAGCCGGGTGGTGTAAACTTTATTTTTAAAACCGTTTTAAAAGTTCCGAAAATTTTATAAAAATTATTTTTATAAATCCTATATTTATTAAAACAGAATTCGACCAGATTTACAATTTTTGCATAAAATCTCTATTTTTATAGATTTAATTCTCAATTACTCAATTTGAATTATATTATTATTTTTAAGTAATTTATTCATTTAATGTATAAATTTGGTGACAAAATTTTATAAATACTCTTGCAAAGTTTTATAAAATTTAAGATATATATTTAAAACCAATAAAAACTATATAGTTTTATATACATAAAGAATACATGTAAATTTTTAATTAAATTTGGTTATTTTAACATACTCATTTCAAATAATAAATAAATAAACAAATTTATTTATTATCTATATAAATTACTTTTAACAAATACACTTAGATTTTGAATTATATTTAAGGTTATTAATTTGAACACATAATTACACCTCTTTATAAATAAATAAATAAAGTAAAAATTATTTATTTAAATTTTAAATATAAGTTTCACACTATTTTTCTAACTAAATAAATAAATAATAATTGTTTAATTTATTTAGTTATTCAAACCCAAACCCGAATTCAGTTATCATAAGACTATTCATTTCAATTTCTTATTTTATAGAACACCACTTTCAAGTACAACCCTTGGTACACACATCCATTTAAATCATAGACTTGGACATAGACTATTGTGCACATTATTAATCTAGATCCATATACATTACGCACTAGGTTAACGTTGTGAGATTTCAAGGATCACTTTGCTACCTAGTCTTTCGTGCTAGCTACACCTTTGATTCAAGTTAGTTTACATAGCCTATTTTTTCTTTTACACTTTTTGGGGTGAAACATGAACTCTATACATACAATTTTTTACATTTACACAAACTACACAAACACAAATCCTCTTTACATTCATGTGTGCAAATTTGAGCTTTATGTTTAAGTACTAGGTTTGTTAACTGTTTTTGTGCAATTTATGTGCAATCATTAACTATTCAAGCCGACGGTTAACAACGATAGATCTATTGAGTCTGACAAACCCACCCAGTTAGGGTGATTGTTACCGACAACACAATTGTTTTTGCATGCTAGTTACAAAGGTTTGATTGTACTATTTGGTTACACAATAGTAACTCTCCATAAATGCCTTATTTATCATGATTTGTAAGGATTTGTTTACTCGCATCTATATACTATCTATGTACAAACCTATGTATGCTCACCAACTTTTTAGTTGACTTTATTTTATTCATGTTTCAGGTGCTAATTTGTGAGTTTGATCAAGGCATGCTACACTTAAGTTTGGACTTAGATAATTTTAAACAATGAACACTATGTATTTCATTTTATGTACTTGTTGAATTTGGTTTGTGTTTGTTTTGTTTGAATTGGAATTTGATGATTAATATACTGCCATCTAGTCAACATTGTGCTCATGAACAGTCTACATATCCCGCCCCGACGTATTCCGCCGTCAGTTGGGGTGTGATAGATTGGTATCAGAGCCTTGGTTATAGGGAATTAGGTTATTAGACACTTTTGACCTAGACTATAACCTTAGGACACCCATACAATGCCATGCTACTACATGCTACATGATTACTTCTTGTGTGAATATTTCTACATGCTATCATAAGTAATTACACTACATGATACAATATTTAATGACTTATGTGTCACACTACTTGAAAAGTCTTATGCTTACATTCATTACTATCTACATGCTACCTATGTGTTTCATTAAGTGTTATCCTAAGTTTAACACACACACATACACACCAAATTCTTCATACTCCTTTGAACTCACATACATGATACCATCACCTCTTGTGAACAAAAACTTAAACTACTGGGCCTAATATCCATTAATAATAAACTACGAAGCCTACTTACCCTCCAAGAAGAAGAACCTACTGCAATAAATAAACCTCACTTTCGGGCCTCAAAGCCCAGTCCACAACAATTCCTATCATGACTACGAGCCCAACAATAGTGTTATTAATATATGATGGCTGGAAGAGTGTGTAGGCCCATGAGAGATTCTGTCTAAGGAAAGACAGGGTACTTAAGTGTGTCATAGTGACCCACCCCTCTTTCCTGAGAATTCTCCTCTGGGATGCATTGCTTATAGTTCAAGTGTATTTCTAAAATACTATTGTGAACACTCGGTGTTATGACTAGTCAAACTCTAAACCTACGAGAACTCCCAAATTTAACACTCCGTATTTTATTATAGCTTACAACCTTTCCATTGTTTTTTCTGCTAGACATGGACTCCTACTCTCCTACCTCCGGTATACCGTCCCGGAGCAGAGTCAGATTGGGAAGAAGACATTGGGTCACCCGTGTATCGGTCACCAACACCCACAGCTGCTAGACCAAGGTTTGATGTAAGGGCAGGCTGGATTAGGAACACTGACCCGAGACTTCGAACACCTGGATCACCCCCACCCAGAAACAAGTATCAGACACCCCATCTACACACTCAGCTACCACTCCCACTAAGAGACTCGTATCTGGTGCTATCATCCTAACCCTTGGGCAAGGCATACCATGACACCCACTAATACTATAGGAATTCCAATCGATGACATTCACCAATATGTGACTGCCTCAGAGTTTGCGAGACAAAGAATGGAGCACGACATAAGGCACAACTTGCAAGGACATAGAATAGATAGCCTAGGGAATCAATTATGGTACCAAAAAGAGTTAATCCCCTCCCTCAAAAAAGAAATGCTAGAGAATCGCACGGAAGCAGCTAGAGCGGAGGCCAGATCGGCTACCCGAATGATCATAGCGGTGCTCGTCTTGGTGACTATCTACTTCCTAGTGGAAAGCTACAAGAGACATTAGCAGAAATTTCTATTTATTATCCTTAAATTTTTAGTTTGAGAACCATTTCCCGGTGTTTTGAATAATGTTTAACATTTCAGCATTTAATAAATTTTATATTTTCCAACTCCAAAGTTATTACTCATTGATTTGACATGTTGAGTGTGCATTACACCCATCATATTTTCATCAAGATTCTCCAAGTATCACCTTCTTCATTCACCACGATTTAGTATACCGCCAGCAATCTCCTTCGTAAACAAATCATCCTATTATTTTATTTAAACAACCTCATTGTTTTTGTTCCAACAAAACGTTTATCAAACCTTTAGATAGTATCAGAAATATAAATTTTCCATAAGCATTTTTATCATGTGAGAAAACTTAATACAACCTGTTTTATAAAAGCATTATTTCAAATTGATAAATAATTATGACTTACCTCGTTAAATTCGTTATTTCTAAACCTTGGTTAAATTAATATACAACTATTTGTTTAGCCATTGTAACCTATGGTTAAGTCATTTAATCACTATTTTCTTAAATATTTTTATAAAGAGGCTTTCATATAATGATATATTTACTTATTCAACCCATTCTCCTCGCCCTCCTGTCCACCTACGAACAATTTCTTACTTACAAACAACACCGGTTATTCGGAAACACATTACTCGAAATATTTTCGGAACCTCCTCACTACCTTGCACCTTCGATAATGTATGAGTGAACTTGCCACTTCAAGAGACGACCCATTTCGCGTAGACATTAACCACCCCTACAAACCTCAACAAGATTCAAGGAGCTAGGACCTAACTACCACATTTTACAAGAACGCCAACAACACGCTTCCACGCAACACTCGATCACATACAAAACTCGTTAGTATACATCACACACGAAGTTCAATAACTTACGTTTGCACGTTCACAATATACCCAACACGACCACATAATACATGAAACTTAATTATTTTCAATATACCCAATGCTACACTGATTACATAATACATGAAACTTGATTATTTGCAATACACGTTCTACTGGATTGATTACGTAATCCATGAAACATAGTTGTTTGTAATATACATATACTAAATTGATCACATGATACATAACAATCGTTTGTTTGGTACATAATACTGGATTGACCAACTTGAACATGAGACTCATTTGGTTACAAAATACATGATACTAAGTTGGTATCATTATACGTGAAATTCATTTCGTTCAATATACATGATACCACATTGTTTACAACACGCATGAAAGCTTTTTGATTTACAAAATACATGATGCTAAGTTGTTCACGCTACACATGAAACCTATTTGATTACAAGTTACGTGACATTAGATCATACATGAGACTTGTGTGTTTACATTATACGCGAAACTAAGTTGCTTGCAATTGTTACAAATGATTGAGCACATTATACACAAAGAATGGTCATACACTTTGTTCACCAAACTTGAAAACCATAACACATTGAAGCTACTCGGGGTTTGACGTATTCTTGTTCAAACACGAGGAGGCTGTAGCCCTTTAAAACAACTTGGTGTTTGACGTATTCTTATTTAAACACGAGTAAACTATGAAACTTTAAGTTATACTACCTTATTACTCTTTAGTTGCTAACTGACCTGCCTACTTAAGGACATAGTTACTTTTTAGCAACTTTTATGTGAAAACAATAGACATGAACTGAGTGAATTTGTGCCCCCTCTTGATCCGCACACAACGGAATGATCTATATGGACCATGCGATGATTTGAGTAATTACGGGTGCACACGGAATTTTAAAAATCAGCGCATGGAAAACATAGTGAATTTTGTCGTGTGTGGTGAACTAAAACTTATCATGATATGTAACAACGAAACTGATGTGATATGACAAGGGCATGGTGGATACACCGATGGTACTTCCTATATATAAGTGGCCTATCATATTATCAGAACTAGCGTTGTTCGTCTCACGTGAAGTTTTGACCCAGACTAATGTTTGTGAAATCTTTTATCCACTGAAAATTTTGAGCATATTAGACTACATCTTACACAAACCCTAATTATCAAGATCCCATCAAATTCATTCCAAGTAATGCATCTCACCTTTAGAATCCAAATTATTAAAAAACAATTTTCTCCTTAAATTCATTCCAAAACTAAAGTCATTATCATCATTCATATCCGACTTTGAGTATCAGGCCTAAACCATCTCATCAATTACACTCCCCAGAACTTAACATTCAATCCAAACTTTCACCTTTCCGGGTTACTAGCCTCCATCAGTTAAATTTCGAGACAAAATTCCCTTAACATGGGGAGACTGTAACATCCATGATTTTCAGACCATAAATCTTGTTTAACCATTTTGTTATGTAATGATACCTTACTTTTAATTCCGTTCTTATTCAACATAATGAGTCACCCTAAACATTATTTTAACATGTATCAATACAAAAATTTCGATCTTGCAATTAACATATTATTTTCTAAGATATTTATATAGTATAGGTAGATATATATAATTAAATATATATACTGTGTTATACCATATAAATTTAATATATATATATATACTTTGTTCATAAATACGTCACACCTTTCCATATAATTATACAAGTATATGACATATCGGAATAAACAATTTACAAGCATGGAAATTTTATAAAAATAGGCCTTATTCCCTTATAAAGAAATTGTGCTTAAACAAATATTATGTAAGTTTATATATATATATATATATATATATATATATTGTTATAAACAAAGTTAAAAGAATTTAAATCAAATAAATTTATCTCAAATGTTATGAACCCCCAATTTGAACCCTTACCTTCCAAATTGAACTCAATCTTGACCTTGACCCCATTCCCGTCAGTTGACTTTCTGAGTCAACAAACCTCATCAAGTGCATCTCAAATTCGACCAAATATTAGCTGTAAATGCCTACAAATCATGCGGGAAAGTTACATGACCAAAATTCAATGCATATGAAGACCTAATTCAACTGAAAGCGAAGCCCAAAACCAAATTCGAACTCTACTCGTCAATTTTGACTATCCAAGGTCAAACTGTGTCACACCCCCAATTTCAACTAACGGAGTTTTACCGTGTGGGAAGTGACAAACCAAGATCTCAGTCATTAGTTACATTGAACGACACTATATAGGAGTAAAATTAAAATATATCATAAATGATCAAAGTAAGTGCGGAAGCATAAGACGAAAGTAAATACGCAAAACAAACGCGCCCAAGAAAAGTCCCAAAGTGTTTAGTCCAAACAAAGTCCAAAATAAAGAACAAGCAATTCAACAATATTATGTTATAAATAAATCATAAGACTCCATGCATGCCATATGCGTGCACATGTGCCTTATCTTAAGCGACGTGAGAAAACATGTAAGAAAATGTCAACACGAGGTTGGTGAGTTCACAGGTTTCAGTTTGCAACATAGTTCAATAGGTTAATGTACATTCAATATATAAATCAATAGGTAGCTAACCCATAAGCATGTTAACTAATGCGCTCGCAACCGACAGCTGACTGTTTATATTTTTGCCTCCCACCAGGCCTATCAACGATGGTGCATGTTTAGGTCAAGACTGCACCCGTTCGACGTCCAGTCGAGTTAGCGCGTCTAATGTGGGTGAGGTTTTTCAAACCCAGTAGTACTACTCAACTTACCTCGCTATGTTCATATTAATGGTCTGATGTGAGGACTTAGTGATAGATGTATACGCATAGTTAAACAAGTGATAACATATATGAATTACATAACCAAAAATGTTTACGATATGTTTTCTCCCCCAATTGTAAAACAGTAAAAGGGGCCGTGAAAACTCACCTGAACGGCGTAGATAGTAATCACATAAGTACGAGATTGAAATCTCAAGCGTTAGCCTAACACGGCTCACGAATGCCCTAGAATTACATCTTAATTATTAGGCATAAAATATGATATGTGACGACGACACGGAATGTTGAACGTCCTAAAAGAAACGCTCTAAAGATTAACGAGTTGACGAACGTGTCCACGAGAATACAGATTTCAAGGTTGAATAATTAGAATGATTACGATACGCGACGAAAGACAATAGTTTAGAAAAATAATATTATTATATTATTTTTAAACTCGCATAGTTAATACGATAACTATTTATGTGACAAAAATAATAATATATTATTTTTATTCGAGAATATAGTTACGGGTAACAATATAAATATTTATATTAATTATAACTTTGAAACGTTACAAAAATGTTTATAATACGGAGGAAATAATATATAAAATATATTATTTTTAATTTGCGTCACGGTAAAAAATAATATATATTATTTTATAAATAGTGTTTAATAATAAATACGGTTTGCAAGACCAAACCCGAGCCTGCGGGTGGTTTCCGGGTTTCCAAACACACTAATATATTAATATGATAATATGGAAAATGATTTTATTTAGAAATATAACTTAAAAAATGCTCAGAAAAATAAACGTGGGTTGTGGGATTCGAACCCGGGTCTATCCCACAACAGCCACAAGTCTTAACCATCTCGGCTGGCTAAGGTTTCACGACAAGGACCAGATCATATTGGTTTTAATAGTCAGTGGCATCAACCTTTCCCCCGTCGCGATCCGAACCCAAATCCCATATCGAATCAGAAAGTATAGGGGTTTTGTTGAACACGGTATTGCGAACCTACGGGTGGGTTTAATTGAAAAGTTATCAAGTTTAGATCAGTTAATTACTCGATCAAAATCCAAAACCCTAGTTTATGAACACAGATTCGAATCGGTTGGATTTGATTATAAAAATGACTGGAATCATAGGGCTTTTATAAATTAAAACATTGCGAAACTGATAGTATAGTTTAATTTCATTGAGGTTGGGTTTTAAGATCAAAAGCCCCAAATCTGTTTACGTATGAACCCTAGGTTAATGATCTTGAACAATTCGATGTTAACAGATTAAATTGATAGAGGGCTTTCAACAAATAGGTGATTGCAAAACTGATCATGTAATTTAATTGGATTTAAACAGAGCCCAAGGTGATGATCGATTAATCCCCAGTCACATGAACCCTAGGATTGGGTTCTTGTTAATTTCGATGTTGATAGCCCTAATTGGCATAGGGCTTTTCATCTGGAAGTAAAAACGAAAGTGAGGGTGTGTTCAATTACTAGAAACAGATGCGAATTGACCGAGATCGACTAGGATGCAGGTCCGGTTGCGCGAGCTTGTACTCCGTCGACTCCGGCTTCAATTACAGAGGGTTTGAAGTATGGAAAAGCTCCAGAGGTGAGCGATTTAGATGCGTGAGAGTTCAATTTGCGAAAACAATACGAGAATTCATTGAATTTATTAACGGTTTCGACGGTTACAACTTGATTACTAATAATTCGATTTAATTCTTGTGTAGTGATAGCGTTAATTGCTTAATGATGGTCGATTAATAGCTACAACGTGCATATCGGTTACGGATTTCAGTAGGAAATGATCGTGAAGCTTGAATTTGAAATGAGGTTTGTGATTTTGACTTTCAAAAGACAACTAAGGACAAAACAAACCGAATTTTGACTTTGCTTAGTCAACAGATAGGGTTTAGGTTAATTACAGGTCTGGTCCTTGCTGTTTGAATTTAGATGTTGCCAGGATTAGACCCTGGGGTTAGATTTTGTTAAATAAGTTAAGATTTAACTGTATTTTGTTAACGGGGTTAAGTTTTTAACAGAATATTTAACGGGATTGTTAACGGAGTTAGCATGAAAAGTTGGATTGTCACATAATCCACTAGTTGAAAGAATTTTGTCCCGAAAATTAAATAAAATAATTAAAAAAAAAATTTCCGGATGTCACATCATCCCCTAGTTGAAAGAATTTTCGTCCCGAAAATTAAAATAGTAACTTAAGAATCTGACGTGGAGTGCTTGAACAGATTAAGATATTTGCGCATCATCTGATCCTCACGCTCCCACGTGAATTCCGGTTCACGTTTCGAGTTCCAACGGACTCTGACAATAGGGATTATACTACGCTTAAGCGTTTTGACCTCCCTATTCATAATTTCAACAGGTTCTTCGATGAAACGCAATTGTTCATCAATGTGTAGTTCCTCAAGAGGAACCGCGAGTGACTCGTCTCCTAGACATTTCTTCAAGTTTAAGACGTGAAAGACGTTGTGTACACCACTAAGTCCTTCAAGTAGGTCCAGTTGATACGCTACTGGCCCGATTATCTTCACTATCTTGAATGGTCCAACATAACGAGGATTCAGCATGCCTCGCTTCCCAAAACGAATGAAACCCTTCCAAAGTGAGACTTTTAACAAGACCATATCCCCTACTTCAAATTCTAACGGTTTACGACGCTTATCGGCATAGCTCTTTTGACGGTCACGAGCTGCTGCCATACGGTTTCTAATTTTTCTCAGAAGTTTCAAGTACGAGTTCAGGACCTGTAAGTTGACTATCCCCAACTTCGGCCCAACAAATAGGAGAACGGCATTTCCGTCCATATAATGCTTCAAATGGAGTTGCCTTAATACTAGTGTGATAGCTGTTGTTGTAGGAGAACTCCACCTACGGTAGGTGAGACTCCCAAGTGTTACCGAAATCAATCACACAAGCTCGTAGCATGTCCTCCAGAGTTTAAATAGTACGTTATGTCTGGCCATCAGTTTGAGGATGGTATGTTGTGCTCATATCTAGACGCATGCCTAAGGCTTTATGTAACGATTGCCAAAAACTAGAGGTGAATCATGCATCACGATCCGAAATAATAGAGATTGGCACCCCGTGCCGAGAGACTACTTCTTTCAAGTAAATACGAGTAAGCTTATCCATGTTGTCGGTTTCCTTGACTGCTAAGAAGTGAGGGGACTTTGTTAAACGATCAACGATTACCCAAATGGTATCACATCCGGTAGGAGTTCGTGGCAATTTTGTGATAAAGTCCATAGATATCTGCTCCCATTTCCACAAGGGAATCTCTGGTTGTTGGAGAAGACCAGAAGGATTTTGATATTCAACTTTGACCTTCGAACAAGTCAGGCACTTGCTCACATAGGTGGCTATATCGGCCTTTATCTTTGGCCACCAATACAGCACCTTTAGGTCATGATACATCTTGTCGGAACCTGGATGAATAGAGTAACGAGATTTATGAGCCTCATCCATGACTAGTTCCCTTAAGTTTCCGAATACTGGAACCCATATTCGTTCGGTGAAGAAGCAAATACCATCAGATTTAACCTCGAGTTGTGCTTCCATGCCTCACGTACCTTCCAGCGGTAGGTTCTCCTTTTCCAAGGCTTCGAGTTGAGCACTACGGATATTGTCAGGTAATCCAGGGTAGATAGTAAGCTGTAATGCTCGAACTCGTTTGGGCTTGGTTTCCTTTCGACTTAGGGCATCAGCTACAGCATTAGCCTTACCCGGATGATACCGGATCGCACAGTCATAATCATTCAAGAGCTCGACCCAACGACACTGTCTCATATTCAGCTATTTTTACTCGAAGATATGCTGAAGACTCTTATGATCGGTGTAGATGGTACACTTGGTACCGTACAAGTAGTGTCTCCATATCTTAAGTGAGAAAACTACAGCTCCCAGCTTTAGGTCATGAGTAGTGTAGTTTTTCTCGTGAATCTTTAGTTGACGCAAAGCATATGCGATCACCTTTTCTCGTTGCATTAGAACACAACCCAGACCTGAATGGATGCGTCACAATACACCACAAAATCATCCGTCCCTTCCTGAAGAGCTAGAATAGGTGCACTGCAAAGTTTCTGTTTAAGATGTTGGAATGCTGACTCTTGGTTATCGCCCTAGGTATAGGCTTTACCCTTTTGAGTTAAGGCAGTGAGGGGTTGTCCAATCTTAGAGAATCCCTCGATGAATCGACGGTAATATCCCGCTAATCCCAGAAATTGTCGCACCTCAGTCGGAGTCGTCGGTGCTGCCCAATTCTTGATGGCTTCTATCTTTGATCGATCGACATGTATTCCCTTCTCATTAACCACATGTCCTAAGAATTGAACTTCCCAGATCCAGAATTCACACTTGGAAAACTTAGCATATAGCTGCTCCTGCTTAAGTAATTCCAGAATTAAGCGTAGATGTTCCTCATGTTCCTCCTTGTTCTTGGAATAAATAAGAATGTCGTCGATGAAAAGGATGAAAAATTGATCAAGGTATGGCTTACACACATGGTTCATGTGATCCATGAACACCGCGGGTGCGTTGGTTAATCCGAAAGGCATGACCATAAATTCATAGTGGTCGTACCTTGTCCTGAAAGCAGTATTAGAGATATCCTCATCTCGGACTCTCAATTGATGATAACCGGACCTAAGATCTATTTTGGAATAGAAGCTTGATCCTTGGAGTTGGTCAAAGAGATCATCTATACGAGGCAAAGGATAATGATTCTTGATTGCGACTTTATTCAGGTCAAGGTAGTCGATACACATACGGAAAGTCCCGTCCTTCTTCTTGACAAACAGGACTGGAGCTCCCCATGGCAATGAGCTAGGTCGGATGAAACCTTTATCCAACAATTCCTGTAACTGAGTAGATATCTCTTGCAATTCGCTAGGTGCTAGTCTATAAGGTGCCCGAGAGATCGGTGCCGCTCCGGGTGCTAGATCAATTTGGAATTTAACTTGACGATGAAGCGGAAGACTAGTCAAGTCTTCGGGAAATACTTCCGGATAATCATGAATGATCGGAATGTCGTCCATCTTCTTCTCCTCAGATGGCTGCACGATGACGAGAGCCAAAATGGCAGGATGGCTTCAACTAATGGAGTTTTAACATGTGGGAAGTGACAAACCAGGATCTCAGTCATTAGTTACATTGAACGACACTATATGGGAGTAAAATGAAAATATATCATAAATGATCAAAGTAAGTGCGGAAGCATAAGACGAAAGTAAATGCGCAAAACAAACGCGCCCAAGAAAAGTCCCAAAGTGTTCAGTCCAAACAAAGTCCAAAATAAAGAACAAGCAATTCAACCATATTATGTTATAAATAAATCATAAGACTCCATGCATGCCCTATGCGTGCACCTGTGCCTTATCTTAAGCGACTTGAGAAAACATGTAAGAAAATGTCAACACGAGGTTGGTGAGTTCACAGGTTTTAGTTTGCAACAAATTTCAATAAGGTAATGTACATTCAATATATAAATCAATAGGTAGCTAACCCATAAGCATGTTAACTAATGCGCTCGCAACCGACAACTGACTGTTTATGTTTTTGCCTCCCACCAGGCCTATCAACCATGGTGTATGTTTAGGTCAAGACTACACCCGTTCAACATCCAGTCGGGTTAGCGTAACTAACGCGGGTGAGGTTTCTCAAACCCAGTAGTACTACTCAACTTACCTCGCTATGTTCATATTAACGGTCCGATTAGTGATAGATGTGTGCGCATAGTTAAACAAGTGATAACATATATGAATTACATAACCAAAAATGTTTACGACATGTTTTCTCCCCCAATTGTAAAACAGTAAAAGGGGCCGTGAAAACTCACATGAACGGCGTAGGTAATAATCACACAAGTACGAGATTGAAATCTCAAGCGTTAGCCCAACACGCCTCACGAATGTCCTAGAATTACATCATAATTATTAGGCATAAAATAGGATTTGTGACGACGAAACGGAATGTTGAACGTCCTAAAAGAAACACTTTAAAGATTAACGAGTTGACGAACGTGTCCACGAGAATACAGATTTCAAGGTTGAATAATTAGAATGATTATGATATGCGACGAAAGACAATAATTTAGAAAAATAATATTATTATATTATTTTTAAACTCGCATAGTTAATACGATAACTATTTATGTGGCAAAAATAATAATATATTATTTTTATTTGAGAATATAGTTACGGGTAACAATATAAATATTTATATTAATTATAACTTTGAAACGTTAAAAAAATTTTATAATACGGAGGAAAAAATATATAAAATATATTATTTTAATTTGCGTCACGGTACAAAATAATATATATTATTTTATAAATAGTGTTTAATAATAAATACAGTTTGCAAGACCAAACCCGAGCCTACAGGTGGTTTCCGGGTTTCCAAACACACTAATATATTAATATGATAATATGGAAAATGATTTTATTTAGAAATATAACTTAAAAATTGCTCAGAAAAATAAACGTGGGTTGTGGGATTCGAACCAGGGTCTATCCCACAACAGCCACAAGTCTTAACCATCTCGGCTGGCTAAGGTTTCGCGACAAGGACCAGATCGTATTGGTTTTAACAGTCAGAGGCATCAACCTTTCCCCCGTCGCGATCCGAACCCAATATCCATTCAGACGGAGTTGATCCCGATCTTATAGAGCCACCCGATAGTCAATTGTGCAACCGCGACCGAAATGCTATACGGTGCACACAAGGATGAACGAAGCTGAACATTCGAGTGCATATCATTACCACCTAAGTAGATTCCTTTTATTTTTGCATTTTTATTTTTAGTTGTTTCTTGCTTCACATTGGGGACAATGTGTCTTTCAAGTGTAGGGATATGAGACGTCGTTGAGTCTAAGTGTCTAGATTGTGTCTTTATAAAAATACCAAAAAAATAAAAAATTTTAAAAAATGTCCTTTGAAACAAAAAGTTTTGCAAGCAAAAATGGAAAATGATAGTACAACAGGATCTACTTGTTTGGTTTTAAACGATTTAAATAATTAAAAACGCGTCTAATTGTTGATGTTTTGGTAGACCCAGCCAACTAGTAAAGCTTAAATAGCCTGTGAGTGTTACTTAAGATTAATAACTGAATTAAATCATGATATCTTGTGGGTACTCATCTTAGGGTAATCGTTAACACTGAAACTGTCAACATAGGGTGATAGGTACCACGTTAAGTTAAAATTTAGAGGTTTTTAAAATTTTTGGCACACCACTCTCTTTTTATGAGAATAAATCCGAGTGTTGGTGGCGCCCGCATCCATAAATTCCATGTTATTGAGCTTATTTGTTAGAATACTAAGTTTTGCTTATGTGTTACCCTCCCGGGTGGCCACTTGGAGAAAACACCCCTAAGTGATACTTATGTGCTTTATTGATTATAACTTAGTCTGTGTGTTACCTTCCGGGATAGCGATTTGGTTGAAACGTCTCTAGATGAAGTTTTGTAGGTCCCTTGGGTGTGGTGGATCGTCACATGCAAGTGGTCTACTAGTCGGACCGGGTGCGGAATACCCGTTAATAGGTGGAGAGTCTAATTGAACAAAGTAAACCGAACACAAGAGTCACAATAATCGTTCTTTGTATTATAAACACTCGACGGTTACAGAGAGAATACAAGCTGCGTACTTAGCAAAACTGAGTTCGTCTGAACAAATGGTTCTGCGTACTTAGCGTCTGTGAACCTATCCTATTTATACTGACTTGATGCCTGCGCACTTAGCAAGTGCGCAGGATCAATTGCTCTTGCGTACTTAACAAGTACGCAGAGGTGTTCTTGCGTACTTGCTAAGTACGCAGGAGCTTTCTCCTGCGCACTAGTAAGTTCGCAAAACACTTAACAGAAAAACAACAAACATTATGTAAAAGTAAATACAACTCGATAAACTATTACATAATGACTCATACATCCAAAGACAAATTACAGACATTAGAAATACAAACTAAGACTCTATCCAGAGTGTTGTCACAGGAAAGTGCATCAACAAACTCCCCTTGACAACAGCTCGGGATCTTCATCGTCTTCAGTCTTCATTCTTCAGTCTTCACAGCACTTGTTTCTTAGCTTCCATCTTCTTCTTGTAATCAAGGCAGAACTTAATCACCTTGTCATATTTCGCAGAGAGAAGCTTTGTCCATTCGTCAGTGTGGATGCAGAATTTGTCTACTAGTACCTCCAGATCGTTCACAGAGAAATTGATGAAGCAGACTTCATCAAAAACCCTGATCACTTCCTTTGGCACTATGTTTCCACTATCTGACTTACCTTTACCCATAACCACAGCCTCGCCCGTTTTTGGATCAACGTACCAGTACCACATGTCACCAAGAATATCCTGAGGTAACTTGCTCAGGGGAATCTTAGTTTCACATCGCACTGGCTTGTATACCAATCTCTTTAACGGCTTCTTAGTCACAGGATGCACTGCATTCTTATCCTTGACTCTTCTGGGCACCTGAGGCTTGAGATATTCATACTTTCCCGATCTTGCTTCACGCTGTAGTATACTCCACAAACCCATTGCTACTGCATGATTCGAATGATTCAGCAGGTCGCGGTTTGCAAGGTTAACTAGGTCGTACTTGGGCAAAGAGTTGAACGCCTCACTGGTGGGTTTCAAGTATTGAACCCCCCCAGATCTTTTGATGGCGAACAGCTGCTTGTCCTCCTCGAACCTAACAGCCAAGATCATACCTGTCGCTCCGTGCTTGTCTGTGATAGACGTCTTTTGCCACACGGGAGCTGGACCCTTTGTAGATGCAGAAGGCATGTCTTTCTCTTTTGGTGCCTCGGGGTCCACAGGTGTAGGGTCGACTGGGGAGGCTTCAGTTGTAGCTTCAACATTACTTGCCATGTCAACTGAGCCTGTGTCTGTTTTGAGCAGAGATTCGATCGATGGTATTTCAAAGATCTCACCATCCTCTAACTCGTACTCTAGTTCCCCGTCGCCCTTAGGAATCTCGATTATCACATCATCATCATCATCGTTCCAGTCATCACCAGAGTCGATCTCTCCTTCTTCCAGATTAAGGAGAGCATCGATCTGTGCCTCTTTGGAATAGTCAGGCTCTAAATAAAGGATCTCATCATCAGATAAGTCCTTGAGCACGTCAGCCGCTGACTTCCCTTTATCTCCGCCACCACCACCTGAGGTATCACCACCCTCTTGCTGAGTAGACTCCCCCTCAGCCAATGGAACAGAAGAGATGGGCACAATCGCCAAAGCTAGGTGCTCACCTCCACTAGGACCGACTTCAGGATCCTTGTCTTTATCATCATCCTTAGTCAGATCGACTGGACGACAAGACTCGGCACCGGTGGATTTCTTTTCTTTGTCTTTCTCTTTCTCTTTCTCTGTCTCCTTCTCCCCCTGAGCACCTAGCTTCGCGGTCAGTTCACCAACTAATTTGACCATCGCTGCGTGCTCCTTTCTCTGCAAGTCCATCCTCAGCTCAAGTGAAGTTCTGTGGCCTAGAATCATTTCGTTAGTCTTCATTAACAGTTCATTCTGTGCCAAGACATTCTTCAACTGTTCATCAGTCCCCGTTCTCTGGCTACGCAGAATCTTAACTTCATCCGCCAGAGAGTTTATCTGTGCTTGTTGAGCATCAGAATCCTCTTTTGACTTTTGAATAGTCTTCAACAAGCCAGCAACTTGGGTTTCTAGCACATCGATCCTAGCTTCATTTGGATCCGGATGCCTAGATGATAAGGCTTCGGCGTTGTGGATGGGGGAAGAGAAGATTGTGTCAAAGTCGAACCCCTGTGAGAAATCACCGTAGTTAAAGGGTTGACCTGACGGCTCTTTGGTGGGTGTTGGGATGGGGGATGTAATGATGGGAGTTATGGTTGGGGTGATGGTGACTGACTCCGTGAGAAGTGGAGCAGTCACCGTCACCTGGACTGTTGGAGTAGGGAGGGTCACCGTCATAGGAATCACCTCAGTGACCGCCGTGACCGCCACATCTGCTTGTACCAGTGGCCTTCTCCTCCTACTAAACAGTTGCCGTGCTGGTGTGGTAGATTCTGACTCTGGACAGGCAGCTTCAACTTGTACTGGCTGCACAATCGGAATCTGTTCAACCCTGGGGATAGCAACCTCTTGCCTATCGCCCCTTTTCTTGTTGGCTCTCTCTCGCCTTCGTCTTTGTAGAACAGCGTCAGAGTCGGAAGCCGGCTCATATTCGCTGCTCGAGCTTTGTCGTTTTCTTTTTGAAGACGACTCAGGCAGGGTTACGTGTGCCGACCTTCTCGGATGTGCCTGTGATGGTGCGTCATCGGAATCAGAAGAATCTGATTCTGTAGCCTCCGAATCGGATTCCTCAGCACCACCAACACCACCTTCATCATCACCTTCATCATTACCTTAATCATTACCTTCATCATTACCTTCATCATTATCATTCTCTTCATCTTGTTCTTCATCGGAGTGATCACTCATCTCTGGTCCCGAGTTGGGACTATACCAGTTCCAGTCCTCCGGAGCGACGTATGCTTCATTAATCAGGTGGCCGAAGAGTTCAGTATGCTCAGGGGTAGGTTCTACACTGCCTGGCTTTAGAAACTGTGCAAAGACTCTCTTGGCCACCCTTTTCACTTGCAGTCTCTCCCCGATAGCACGCAGGTTTGGCAACGCATCATCGATCAAAAGTTGCACAAACCTCGGGTATAAAAGGAATCTAAACCTCTCAGCTGTATTTATCTGGTCATTAAGTGCTTTGAAAATAAAACGTGAGAAGTTGTAGCCCCGATTGAGAGACAAGCCCACCATGGCTGCTGCAAGGTCATGACCCATCACATCTTTCCCTGCTTTCCTGGATGAGATGCACATGATCATGATGTGGGCAAAATAACGCCATTGATCTAATACCCACATTTTCTTGTAAGAAGCATAGTCCCTTTCCCCAACATATCCCATTCTCTGCCTCCAACACCCATCCACGTAGTAATCTGGATAGGATGTCGGGTCGGTGGCAAGGTCTCTGAACTGCAGTACTCGTCTGATTGTATCTTCAGAGATTGCAATAGCCCGACCATCAACAGTAGCCCTTATGACATTAGGGGATACTGTGCAATCGTGCTCTGCAGTCTCCCAGAATTGTTCTAAGTATGGTCTTGAGACTGTTGGATTAGCCGAGATTGCATAACTTATTTTAGATCTGTTCAGAAAGTCCACAATCTCTCTATATTGTAAGGCTGCCCCTTTCCATTCTGGTTCAGTGTGCGCCAACAGATTGAATTCGTCAGTGAATGCACGAGCCATTATCTGCAAACACACACAGAAAACATAATCAGAACAATTTATAACAATGGAAATAGACACACATGACATAGAATAGTAGTTACACTTTGAAAAAAAAATTCAGACTTGGAAAAAATTTTCTAAGTGTTGGTCCTGCGCACTTAGCAAGTGCGCAGGATTTTACTCTTGCGTACTTAACAAGTACGCAGGAATTACTTCTTGCGTACTTGCTAAGTGCGCAAGAACAACCTTTAGCAAAAATTTCAAAGATTTAAATTCGTTCAAAATGCGGGTTGATTAGGTAGCCACTAGGTCGGAATCAGGGATTCTAACCTATGGTACCATTATCAACACCATTAACCACTAAATCACGATCAAATTTTGACCTAGGTCGTCGAATGACCCACTGACGGTTCGACTTCAACCCGTCGGATCAATCGATGACCAAAGGGAAAATGTATGATCGATTAGGCAATCTAATAACTTGTTAGTGACATTAGTTACCCAAACAACCCATTTGAGCCCAAAAATTTGACGGATTTAACCTAAAAATTCTAAGTCAAAAATCGGTCCAAAAATCACGAATCTATGGATGGAATCGGCCTAGATTCTCACCAAAGAGATGAAATACGAAGATGATAAAGTGGACGGGATGAAAAACGGGTTTGAACACACTCGATTTTGAGAGAAAAATCGCAGGGGGGGAAAAATTTGGTTTAAATGAGTAAACCTGAAAATTTTCTAAGTGTCAGCTTATACCCCACTGATATTGTTCGTGCGTACTTGTTAAGTGCGCACGAATTAACTCTTGCGTACTTAACAAGTGCGTAAGGCTTAACTCTTGCGTACTTGCTAAGTGCGCAAGTCTTACTTCATGCGTACTTGACAAGTGCGCAGAAACCTTAAGTGCGCAATTTTTCAACTCAGAATTTATGAAGATATTTTAAGTCAAATAACGAACATGATAAAAAATATTCAATCGGGAGGATTCAAATACAATTCATGAAGATTAAACCTAAAATATTTTTGGCTTTTTCTGAATTAAACTTAAACAATGCATAAACTTAAAATCTTTTTGTTCTTTTCTAGATAGAAATATACAAGTATTCACACAAGCTATTTTTGATCAAAGACACGAGCAGAGGATCATATCAGGCTAATTTTTAGCAAAAACGATACAATATAAACATCAAAGAATATGGGATCATGTCATGTATTACTCTTTATTCTAAAGTAATAAGCACATAAACAAGTAATTCAAGTTGACAATATTATAAGATTTGAAACTATACGCATCTTTGTATCATGTTCTTGTGTATTAAGTTATTAATTATAAAATATACAACGTGTACCCCACTTAAATGCTATGATATTTTGCACTATCTCAAGGCATCTAAGATTTTTCCAATGATATTCTTAATTTTCAGAATGAAGTTACATCAATTAGCACAGAAAAAATCAAGCAGAATCCATAAGGATTATCAAGAATCATACGATTCAGAATCGAGTGATTCAATTGTCTTGGTTTCAAGTGATTTTCTTCTTTGAATATCGGTATGATGATTCGGGATAATGAGCATGGTGTTTGATTATAGGGTAAGGGGATCCAACTTTTATCTGGATTTGATTTCAATGAACCAGGAATGATTCAAGGGTGAATACATGCTCAACAGTTAATGTAGAGACATGTCTTGATTCAATCTCTCCTTGCATACTTGTGAGTATGGGCAGTGAGATGAACCGCATTAATTGTGCTAACAACATAACCCGAAATTGATCTCAAAAGAAAATTATTGTCAAAATCTAACATCCTTTATCTGATAGTGATCTTTTCTAATCTTTTATTCACACACGCCTGCAAACATGGGTTCAAATCACAGTTGTAATTTAGATTTAGTTTCCACACTACTAGTGATTCAAAGACGCATACAGCCTACTGGCAATTCAAATTACTTGTAAATAAACAGATTAAAAACATAATAATTTGAAACAGATAAGTAAGCATGACGCAATCATTTCCCATATGAGCAGTCTATGAAGTTTAGATCATTTCTGATGTACTATCATTTCCTATTTTCTCAAGTTAACTTTGAAATTTTCTTCATTTTCTATTTTTTTTTGTTTGATTTTTGTAAAATATTTTTTTTTTAAAACTAAAAGAACTATACAGAAAATTTAAAAGAATTAAAAATTTAACTTTCATGAATTGAATTGAGTTAAGAAAACTTAGTTTTCACTCAGGATTGAACATTCCTATCAAGTTGACAAGATGCTCAAAACGGGACCGATCAAATGCCTTTATTAAAAGGTCAGCAAGATTGTCATCCGTGTGAACCTTTACAAGTTCAATTAAATGCTTTTCAGCACAATCACGGATGAAATGATGACGAATTTCAATATGCTTAGTTTTGGAATGTTTCACCGGGTTATTTGTAATGGACATGGTGGCATTGTTGTCAATGAATAAAGGAGTTCAGTGAAGTTCAAGCCGTAGTCTCGCAATTGCTGCTGAATCCACAATATCTGAGAACAACCGCTAGCTGCAACAATGTATTCTGCTTCACAAGTTGAGACAGAAACCGTTGACTGCTTCTTGCACTGCCAGGAGACCAGTCTGTCTCCCAAGAATTGACATCCGCCAGAAGTTGACTTTCTATCAAGGTTACAACCGCCATAATCTGAATCAGTGTAGGCTTTGAAGTCGAATGACTGCTGCTTGGAGTACCAAAGACCCAATCGGGGTTTCCCTTTCAGGTATCTGAAAATCCTCTTCACAGCTATCATATGTGACTCCTTCGGTTGAGACTGAAACCTTGAGCACAAGCATATAGCAAACATAATATCGGGTCTTGAAGCTGTGAGATACATAAGTGATCCGATCATCCCATGGTACAACCTGCTGTCTACATCCTTCCCATCTTTGTCAGGATGCAAACCATGATTGACTGGGATTGGTGTGCCATAAGTAGTGCTATCACTCATCTTGTATTTTGATAAGATGTCCTGCACGTACTTAGTTTGATGTAGATAAATGCCATCCTCTCTTTGACTGACTTGCAGACCCAGGAAGAATGACAGTTCACCCATATTGCTCATTTCAAACTTGGACTTCATCACCTTCTCGAATTCCCTACACATCCCTTCATTGGTCGACCCAAAGATAATGTCGTCGACATATACTTGCACAAGAAGAATGTCACCTCCTGCTTTCCGTATGAAGAGAGTCGATTCAATCTGTCCACGGTCAAAACCATTAGATAGTAAATGCTTAGATAATGTCTCATACCATGCCCGCGGTGCTTGATGAACACCATAAAGTGCTTTGTCGAGCTTGTACACTTTATTGATATTATGCGGATCTTCAAAACCGGGAGGTTGAGTGACATAGACTTCTTCATGAACTTTACCATAAAGGAAAGCACTCTTCACATCAAGTTGGTAGACCTTGAAGCCGACATATGTGGCATAAGCCAAGAACAGTCGAATGGCCTCAATTCTAGCAACTGGGGCATATACTTCTGTGTAATCCAAGCCCTCTTGTTGATAAAAACCCTGAACAACCAATCTTGCCTTGTTCTTCACAACTACATGACGATCATCCGTCTTGCATTTGAACACCCATCTGGTTCCAATTGGCTGAAAGCCTTTTGGCAAGTCAACCAAATCCCATACATGCAACTTTTGGAATTGGGACAATTCATCTTGCATCGCCTCAATCCAGCAGTTGTCAGTGAGAGCCTCCTTCACATTCTTCGGCTCTATCTGGGACACGAATGCAGCATGCAGACATGTTTCCATGACACCAGTGTCAAATATCTCTGTGTAAAGACTGGTGTTCTCAGTGATGGTTCTATGACGAGTCTGAACACCGGCATAAGGATCACCAATAATGTTGTCGATTGGATGATTCCTATGCACTCTCGTCTCCGGTACAATTGGTTCTTGAATTTCTGGATCTAGATTTGTGCTCAACTCCCCCATTTCCTGTGTTTCAGTAGAAGAAGATTCAATGTTAATTGGATCAGCTGGAGCTTCATTTCCTACAGTTGTGTTAGGATTGGCTTGAGCGTCATCTCCAACAACATGAACACTTTCACTGTTATCACTGTCATGAGTTCCAGATGCAGATGCAGCATTGGAATCAGGGGTTATAATTGGTACAGTAGCACGAGTAGAAAAACTACCGCCATTCAATAGATTATAAACATTTTCGGCGTCTTCTGCAGATAGCTCAGGAAGATTGAAAGACTTGAATAGCGCATCATAATCAAAACCCCAAGCTGGACCTTTTGGTTCTGGTGGAATGCTGTGTTTACTACAATCCACTTCGAACCATTCCTCGACAGTACGAGTTCCTATGTTGTACACTCTCTTGCAGGGTGAATTGGCAACATATCCTAAGAAGATGCCTTCCACCGCTTTCGCATGAAATTTAGATTGACGGTCTTTATACTGTAGCAACAAGGAATAAGGACTACCAAAAGGAACTAGGTAATCAAGATTGGGAAGTCGATTGTTGATCAACTCATAACAAGTCTTGTTGTGTCTTTTCACCACCAAAACTCTGTTTAAGACGTGACAAGCTGTATTTACTGCTTCTGCCCAGAAAGTGACAGGAAGTTTTGCATCTGACAGCATAGTCCTTGCAGTCTCAATCAGTGTTCTGTTCTTCCGTTCAGCAACTCCATTCTGCTGAGGCGTGTACGGCGCGCTGAATTCGTGACGGATCCCTTTCTTGAGACAGAAAAGTTCCATCAAATTATTCTTGAACTCAGTTCCGTTGTCACTCCTTATTCTTCTAACTTTCAGCTTGCAAAGAGATTCCAAGCTCAGGATCAAGTATTGAAGAATATCAGCAGTCTCATCTTTTGTACCTAAAAAATGCACCCAAGAAAAACGTGAGAAATCATCAGTTACAACTAGACAGAACGACTTACCTCCAATACTCCTGATACTTATGGGGCCAAACAGATCCATGTGTAATAGCTCCAAAGGGGTATCAATCGAGTTTTGGAGCTTGGGCTTGTGAGACTTCCGTTGTTGTTTGCCCTTTTTACAAGGCATACAGTCATCTGCAACGGTAAATCTCAGCTTAGGAACCCCGGTTACCAAACCGTTTCGGACAAGATGATTCATTTTACGATAAGAAATATGTCCGAGTTTCCTATGCCACAAGATGGAGTCAAGCTCTGTCGCTTTTGTAAGCAAACAAGTAGCAACTGATGAGGTGGTCTTTGCCACGCTCATATCAATCTGATAAGTGTCGTTTGTTCTTGGTGCTCTCATCAGAATCCAGTCATCAGGAACTTTGAAACCGGGTTTGAGAATCAGACATTCTGACTTGTCAAACATCACTGAGTACTCCTTGTCACACATTTGTGAGACACTCAACAGGTTATGCTTCAGCTGCTCGCAGAAGTTGACATTGTCAAAGCTAACACAACCGTTCGAAACCACGCCTTGACACGTGATACTGCCGCCTTTTTCTCCGGCAAAGGCCACATAGCCGCCTCTAAATGGTTTAACGTCTTGAAGCAAGGCCATGTTTCCTGTCATGTGCCGGGAGCATCCACTATCTACATACCAGCGGTTAGAGATAGTACCCTTCGGACGTCCCTGCACGAGTAACAAAAGCATTAGTTAGATTTGGAGACCCAAGCCATTGTGGTCTTGGGTCGTCCATCCTTCTCAAAATAAACTACTTCTTTCAACTCACAGTTATGATGACTGTCCAAAATTGGTGAATCTTTGGAGGAATTGGGAACAGGAGATTGAGAATCTTTAACTTTCTTGATCCAGGATCTCTTTTGAATCTTAACCAGAACAGGAGACTTTGGTTCAATCACAGCCGGTGAACTTGTGGAAGCTTCACCTGATTGAGCTTTAGTCAGCTGTTCTGTGGCTTAGAGAGTCTAGCCACAGGTTTCTCACCAGTGCGTGTACTACCAGATGTAGACACACGAGGTACATCAGGTTGCTTTACCTTTCTTACAACAGATGGCTTGGCCTCAGATTTGATCTTTGGCTTAGCTATCGGTTGCATTGTTGGTTTCACCACATTTTGCTTTGGTCTGAAAGGAGCTTTCACTACTGGCGACTTAGGGATAACAGCTGGTCGTGAAACAACATGTCGTTTCCCTGGGTTCTTAGAAGGACAGTTCACAACAATGTGACCAACCAAGCCACAGTGAAAGCAATTCCTCTTGTCAACATAAGTTCTCATGTAAGTCTTTTTAGATCTGGCCTTAGAAAACTCACCATTGTGAGAAGGAAGAGTTGGTTTATGAACAGAAGTTTGAACTTTTACAGTTTGATGTTTGGGGGTATAATACTTTTGCAAATTCTCTTTGTAACCCAGCCCATAATGAGATGAAAAAGCCTCTTTCTTAGCTTGGTTAATATTTTTAAAACCCTCGTAAAGCATTCCCTTAAGTTTATCATTTGTTTCAATGATATCAGGTTCAGTTAAAATGCAATTATCACCATTAGTGATAATGTTTTTCTGGACTTTCTGTTCAGTCAACAACTCCTCAGAAACTACTCCTTCAGGGCAAGTGTTAACCGACCCATCCTCAGAAGCAGTAACATACTCCTCACTAGATGTGGAGTTAGCCTTACTTGAGGATTCATCCTTTTTAGGGGAATCATCCTTATCAGAGGGCTCATCTAGACAAGTGAGATCAATGTCTATCAAGCTATTGACAAACTGCCCACTTATTGGTGGAGGAATGGCATTGGTACCAAGTCCTAGGCCATTCATTTTTCTCACCACGGATTCGTAGTGTTCCACCACGAAGCGAGAGTTTTTCAATTTCTCGTTAGTGCATTTGAGCTGCAAGATCTCATTTTGCAGTTTGTTAATTTCATTGTTCTTCTTTTCCAAAGCCCTATACGCAATGTCCAAATGAACCTGTTGGTCGCTTATTTTTAAAGAATAGTCTTGTTTTTCTTTCTGTAGCATTTCAACTGATTCTTTAAAACGTGATTCATTCGTTTTGTAATTTTTAGCTGCCAACTTTAGGGGTTCGATTATGTCTTGGAGATCAGAAATTTCATTTTTTAGCCCTAGACATTTAGAACAAGAAATAACAGAGAAAGGGTTGGAATCTACCTCAGATGATAAACTTTGTCCTTCTCCAATTGCCATGAGAGCGACAGCAGTGGTAGACTCCTTTTCATCAGCTACAGAAGCTTCCTCTTCTTCAGATTCAGAAGATTCCTCTTCTTCAGCTTCCTTCCTCTCGGCCTCCTTCCTCTCAGCCTCCATCAGCTCCATGATTTCTGCCATGAGACCAACCTGTGCTTGATCAATGATGGCGTCTTCTAGATGCACACCCCAATCAAAATTTTCATCATTCTGTGCGACCAGTGCATTGGACTGATTACTTTGGGTATGATTGTGGTGGCTTTGGTTGTTTTGGCCATGGCTGTTTCCCTGGCTAGGTCTGGTAAAACCAGAGGCCGGTGCTCTGTCCTTTTGACATTCACGAGCAAAGTGTCCATAGTTTTGACACTTGTAGCACTTGGCCTTGGATTTGTCAAATCCAACCTTGGCATTAGAATGCCCGCCAATATACTTTCTTCCTGTTCTGTTCAGGAAACGCTTGGCCCTCCTCAGTAACATAGCCATATTCCACTGAATATCCATGTCTTCAATATCATCAGGATCCACTTGATTGAAGTCCTCTTCAATAGTCTCAGGATCCGTTAGCTTTCCACCAATGAAATTCTCATATGCCAGCATGCAAGATGAGAATAGTGCTACATGATTTTCAGCTATCTTGGCAATAGCTGACTGGTTGGCTGAGCACGTATTCTGAGGAGTCTTTGAGTTTTGTTGATTTTGTTGATGAGATCCAAACCCTGATCCTGATGCATAACATGCATGACCACCACAACCATTAGAGTGGTCTTCTTCAATGGATTTCCCAGTAAAGAGTGCAATCCTAGAGCCGGAAGACATTGAAGTGGAAGTCGTCCCGTGATACATGGAAGGGTCCTGTATCTGAGGTCTTCCAGAATTCTCCCTTTTTATAAGATTCATGTTATGAGCCTGAATCTTACCGACTGCCTCATCTACTGTCATCTCGTAGAACTTTGAACTTTCCCTCATCAGGGTTGTATACATCTCATATCTCGGTGGCAGAGCATCCAAAAACTTTTCCACCATTTCCTCTTCTGGATATTTAAGCTCAAACGATTTCAACTCCGTTTGTAGGTGATAGAATCTAGAGATAAGATCATCTAAAGATTCATTTTCTATAAATCTGAAGCACTCGTATTGCTTCCGGAGCAGATCCCTCTTGCTTTTCTTGATGTCACTATTTTCTTCGAATCTTTTCTGTAAAGCTTTCCAAAGATCCTTAGAAGATTCATATCCTCGGAAACTGTGGAACAAATCCCGAGTTAATGACATAGTGATTGAACCCAATGCCTTCTTCTCTCGATCATAATTTTTCTTTTCTTCTGCGTCCAGCTTAGAGATAGGCTTAGGTACATTTTCATCAAGATACAAGTGGGTGGGATGCTTATATCCCTCAAGAATAGGTATCCATAACGATGAATCGGTGTATGAAATATAGTGCTCAAAACGGGCTTTCCAATTGGAATAATCGTTTACATTGAGCAACTTGGGAGGTTTCTGTGGAGTACCGATTTCAATATCATAATTTAACATACTACTAAGGTTCTGAAGATTTGACATGGTGAACACTTGGTCAAAAATCAGAAAAGTCAGTAGCTATTGCGCACTTAGGATTGGCCTTGCGCACTTATGAATGGTCTTGCGTATTTAATATTTGCCCTTGCGTACTTGTAAGTACGCAGGAGTAAATTGTTAAGTACGCAGGATAAGTCTTAAGTTTGCAGTTCAGTCTTGCGCACTTGTAAGTACGCAGGAGATAACTCTTGCGTATTTAGCAAGTTCGCAGAAAACTGTACTTTTTGTCAAAAATGGTAAGTACGCAGGACACCTTTTCAGCAACTCTCACCAAACTTTTTCGGTGACCTGAAACTCGCCGAAGTTGGTAAAAAATGGTCTGATGATCAATGCAATTGAGCCAAAGGGTCAGAAACAAGTTTCTAACCAACCTATGATGCTCAGAACACACAAATACACAACAAAAATCGGTTTTTTGAGAGATTTTTGCTTCTAAAAAAGTGCTCAAGAGCTACCCCTTTTTTATCACAAAAATCAACAAAATAACCTCTCTTTGCTTGTAAAACTTAGTAAAAACGTCTCCAAACTCACTTACAACACTCGAATTCAAGAGCAATGCTCTGATACCACTTGTAGGTCCCTCGGGTGTGGTGTATCGTCACATGCAAGTGGTCTACTAGTTGGACCGGGTGTGGAATACTCGTGACTAGGTGGAGAGTCTAACTGAACAAAGTAAACCGAACACAAGAGTCACAATAATCGTTCTTTGTATTATAAACACTCGACGGTTACAGAGAGAATACAAGCTGCGTACTTAGCAAAACTGAGTTCGTCTGAACAAATGGTTCTGCGTACTTAGCTTCTGTGAACCTATCCTATTTATACTGACCTGATGCCTGCGCACTTAGCAAGTGCGCAGGATTAATTGCTCTTGCGTACTTAACAAGTACGCAGAGGTGTTCTTGCGTACTTGCTAAGTACGCAGGAGCTTTCTCCTGCGCACTTGTAAGTGCGCAAAACACTTAACAGAAAAACAACAAACATTATGTAAAAGTAAATACAACTCGATAAACTATTACATAATGACTCATACATACAAAGACAAATTACAGACATTAGAAATACAAACTAAGACTCTATCCAGAGTGTTGTCACAGGAAAGTGCATCAACAAGTTTAATTTGCTTATTAATGCTCATTATCAGTCATTCATTCATGATTTCATCTAATTTCTAAAACCTGTAAATCATAGTTTAACGTGGTGGGTAAATCTATATGGTTTGACACGTGCCTAAATATGACCGTGAGACGGGATTAGGTAGAGTTGTAGCTTCTAAGTGTGAGTCACATAGGATGATTGGTAACTGTATAAAATGGAATTAGAACGCATTACAGAGGCTTAATAGTTGGTGCTTGGGTTTAATCGGATAGAAATACTGATTATTGCTTTTTAACGCGTGAGTATATTTGTGCTAATTGGTAATTGATGAGTTTTTATGTTAGATCTCAGTTATGATTCCATTACAGACTTTTTTGGGGACGAAAAAAGGTTAAATGTGGGGATGTTTGATGTGTTGCAAAGCACACATCTTTATTCATTTGTATTTGTGCGTTTTTAGATTGTGACAATCCGGACTTTTTAGTCTAACTCCGTTATTTAAATCTGGTTAAAGTTAACCTATTTAACTTATCTCAAACTTCAGGGACTATTTCTGTCATTTCCCTAAACCCTAACAACAAGGGCTAATTGTGTAATTAGCCTAAACCTGATTTTGTTTGACTTTGTAAAGTCAAAATCCAAGACTTAAGCCTTGTTGACTTTTAAAAGTCAACTAAACATGTTATTCAAACCTCAAGGACCATTCCTGCCAAGTTCCAAACCCATAAACAGAAATTACAAGGACTAAAACTGTAAATAGCAAGTTCTAGATTCTGTTTGACTTTTGAAAAGTCAAACACGCGATTTTGATCCAATTCAAAATTCCACGATCGTTTGCTTGAGTTTGTAACGGCCATGCATGGTCATTATCATTGAACGATAATCATTGAGGTCTTAAACAGCACCATTAACTCGAATTAACACCAATTGTGAACGATAATGTCATAATCGTCGACACATTAATCCTAACCAACAAATTCGACAAATCCTCATATTATTCTCACGAATTGGAACTCTGCAGACCTCAAAAGAAACCCTGTGAAGCTATTAGACGCGTCAATTCCACCGGAGTCCCAGCAGAAGTCGTCGGGAACCAAACCAGTCGCCGTCGGCATCAGTTTTAGTCGACCACACTTAATTCGTCATCTATTCTGGTAAATACTTGCATCTATAGCTTCGTTTTTAGCCATTGGATGAAAGCCCTATGCCAATTAGGGCTCATAACATCAAATCGATCGAAACCTAGATCTTAGGGTTCATACTTTTCCAGTTTAATCGAACCCTACTCAGGACCTGATTTAAATCCAATTAAACCATATCATTAGCTTCGCAACCCTTAAACCAACGAAAGCCCTATGCTTATTTGATCAGTTAACATCGAATTGACCCTAAACCATAATCTAGGGTTTGTTCATAATCATTTTAGGGGTTTTTATCTTAAACACAATCTCAATCAAATTAAAACCTTTAGACAGATTCGTAATGTTCATATGAGTAAAAGCCCCATGATTTCAACCATTTTTAATATTGAATTCAACATATTTAATCTTGGGTTCATAAACTAGGGTTTTCGGCTTTCAAATCCAGAATTAACGATCCAAACTTTGTTGTTTTTGCAATTAAAACCCACTACAGATTCGCTTAATACCAACGAACAAAACCCCTATATCAATCCTTTCATTCATGATCAGATTCAGGGATTTTGGGATGGATTTCGATCGTATGAATATTTGGGAAGGGGAAACCACTTGACCTGTTTGATAAAAACATTTCGAAACCAGTATGTTTGCGTTGCGATTCCCTAGCGGGCACGACTGGTAGGGTGTGTGACTGGTGGGGAGGAGACCCGGGTTCGAGTCCCCCTCCCCCTGTTTTTAGTTTTATTATTTTTAAACAATTATTTTAATATTAACACCCAACCCCATGTTATTATATTAATATATTAAAGTGTTTTATACCCGAAAAACAACCGTAGGCTCGGTTTTGATTTATTAACCTATTTTCATTATTATTCCCACTTTTAAAAATAATATATTTATATTATTTTCAAACCGTAACTTCATATAAAATAATATGTGTATATTATTTTCAACCCGTGACTCACATTATTAAATAGTATATATTTTTATATTATTTCGTATCGTTTACTAACCTCGTGTAACGTTTGAAACTAAATAATAATATAGTTGTTTATATTATTTACTCGCGTTTATTACCTCGAATAAAAATAATATATTTATTATTTTTGCTACAAATGATTATTTAGTTAATCCTACGAACCTAAAAATAATATATTTAATTATATTATTTTCTTAACTTTTGTAAACGACTTTGACGTACGAATTTATTTATTTATTATTCATTATTAACGTTCGACACGTATCGCATTTACCTTAATTAATATATTAAGATATATATATATTTCCGTAGACACGTTCGTCTACTCTTTAATCCTTATAATGCGTTATGACGTTCAATATTCCGTGTCGTCGTCACAAACCCCTTATGACCCTAATTTTATGTGTTTATAATTCTAGGGCATATGTAAGTCGTCTGAGGCTTACACTTGTGGTTTCAACTTATTTCCTATGTAATCCAACCACTACTCAAACTCAAGTGAGTTTCACGGCCGCTTTTACTGTTTTTATTTGGTGGAGAAAACATGTCACAACCATTTTTGGGTTATTGTAATTCATATGATATCACTGTTGAGGCTAAGCGTAACACACTATCATGAAAAGTCCTTACACACATCGGACCGTTAATATGGTATGAGCGAGGTAATTTTGGTAGTACTACTGGGTTTGACAAACCTCACCCGCGTTAGTCACGCTAACTCGATTGCAGGTCGAACGGGTGTTATATTGACCTTAACACATTAGTCAGAGTTGATAGACTTGGCCGGAGGCAAACAAACAAACACACTGTCAGTTTCGGTTACGAGCACTTTAGTAAAACATGAATATAGGCATGCTACCTATAGATATGCATATTGAATGTACATAAAACGTAAACGCTTTACTTGAAATGATTGAAACCTGTGAACTCCTCGTTTTCTTACATGTTTTCTCAGGTTGGCACTCAGGATCACGTTAAGTCATGCATGTGGCTTGGACTGCAATTGAAATAATTATCTATTGAGCAATCTTTTTGTTTTATAGTATTTGGTTTTGGGCGCGTTGTTTTGTGCATTTACTTTATTTAACGCTTCCGTAACTTTTACTCTGAACCTTTATATTTTATGAAATTTCATTTCAAGTCCCATATAGTGTCGTTTGAAGTAACTAATGTCTGAGATCATGGTTTGTCACCTTCCAAAACGGTAAAACTCCGTTAGTGGAATTTGGGGGTGTGATAGATTGGTATCAGAGCCTATTGGTTATAGAGAACTAGGACTGCATTCTAGACTATAGCCACACACATTAGTTACATGGCATACATATTCGATGTAGATACTTACTCCTTATGTTTCAAGAATTATGTCTACACCACCATCTTCACCACCTGCCATTCAGGAACATGACATTCCTGCCATTACATCATCGGAGCCTAAGAGACGTAGGCTTGAGCCCATTGATAACTCTATTGTGTATGGAGAGCCCATGCACATCCGGAACGGGAGTGATTGGGATTGGTACCCTGGTCTAATTAATAAGTGGGTCTGACATGAACGAGTTCCATCTCCATACTTTGGAGCTTCATCATCATCAGGACCACATTTACCCTTGTTGCCTTGCCACTTGGAGCAAGCCTTTGCAGCATTTGTAGCAACCATGGATCGAGAGATCCGGAATATGAGAGACGCAGCAGGAGCGATCACAGGTCTGTTAAGTGGGGAGAAACAGACGGATCACAGGATGGACCTGCTAGTAGCAGAACTGGCAGTCACCGACCACTTGCATAATGCATTAGTGGACGAGGTAAGGGTGTTACAGGCTAGAGTGACTGTCCTCGAGGAGGCTAAGGTAGAATCTCAGGAAAGAATAGGGGAGTTAGAGATACAACTTGCAGCTGCTTTAGAGCCAGCTGAAGTACCCGACTTTGAACCTGAGGATGAGCCCGAGGAAGTTGAGGATGAGGATGCTGAGTCAGTTATCTCATCCGCCAGCAGCGGAGCCTGATGTTCCATTCTATCTTATCTTGCTTTGTTATTTCCTTGCTGTTTTAAATAAAAACATAAATGGGTAAGGATGTTCCCATTCCAATAAAATCTTAATGAACTATTTGTTTTGAGTTACTTATTTTATAGCCCTTATGATTTAAGTTAGTCTTGAACTATGATCATAAACCCGCATGTCATTACATACTTCCTTCTGTCTGCTTACACTTGAATGATGTTAATATGCGGTGTATTTACTCATATCTTGTGTTTGTGAATATGAAGAAACATGGTCGGACGTGGACGTGGTGGTCGCAAGGGTGGTCATGGAAATATCAACCTAACACCAGCTGGCCGCGTTGATTAATGACAGTGTTGTTGAAGCCTTAGTAGCACATATTGCAGGTAAACCTGTTAACCGTTAACTCTAGACAACCAACTGTACGCATTTATTCCACTCTTTCCTAAACCCAACCAACTCTTTCCAATCCAGGGCAAGCGAACAATCCACAGAATAATCAGCATGTCTGTACCTTCAAGACATTTATGGACTGCAAGCCCCACACATTCAGTGGAGCTGAGGGAGCTGTCGGATTACTCCGATGGTTTGAAAAGATTGAATATGTGTTCTCCATGTGTAACTGCCCTATGGCCAACTGAGTCAAATTTGCATCGGGAACTTTAGAGGGTCCTGCCCTCACATGGTGGAATGCACAGGTCCAGATGCTAGGTCTGGATATGGCCAATGCGTCACCGTGGGAAGACTTCAAGATAATGATGAAGGAAGAGTATTGTCCCAGGGATGAGATTCAGAAGCTCGAGGGAGAATTCTGGAATCTGAAAATGGAGGGTTCTTAAATAGAACTCTACACTACTCGCTCGCACGAGCTAGCGGGGATGTGCCCTCACATGGTTACACCACCCTATAAGTGGATAGAAATGTTCATCAGTGGATTAGTACCACAAATCCAGAGCATGGTTACTTCATCCAACCCTACTACCATCCAACAAGCAATCCGTCTTGCTCATAAACTGACGGACCAAGCTGTTACCCAAGGGACGCTACCTCCCAGAAAGTCAGCATCCAAGGCAGCTGATAATAACAAACGTAAGTTTGACAATAAAGTCAACACCAAGGGATTCCAGCTGAATCAGCCACAACAGCAATAGCGTAGGCATGAGCCTACAAAGAACTTCAACCAGTCGACCTCTTCGGGTCAGCATCAGAGTGGTTATACTGGGAGACACCCCAGGTGTAACAAATGTAATTACCACCACCTCGGTTCTTATGACAAAAACCGTTGCCAGCGGTGTGGCAAGGTGGGCCATGCTGCCAAAGACTACAGAGGGGAATTACAAGCCAAGCAGCCATTCCAACAACCGGGTTTTACCAAGGGTTATTTTGAATGTGGAAAAGAGGGACATTTCCGAAAGGATTGTCCACAATTAAAGAAGGGTGGCAACGGCAACAACAACAATAACCACCAGGGAAATAATAACAACCAGGGCAATAATGGAGGGAATGGTGCAAAGGGGCGAGCCTTTGTGCTAGGATCCGGAGAAGCTCGTTATGACCACAACGTGGTTACTGGTAAGTTCCTTCTAAATAACTATTTTGCTTCTGTACTATTTGACACTGGTGCTGATAGGAGTTTCGTATCTAATAAACTTAGTAACCTACTAAGAGAAACTCCAACCCTGTTAGAGGATAAATACACCATAGAAATAGCAGACTGACAGATAATAGAAGCAACCCATATCTTAAGGGTTGTAAGCTTGAACTGGCTGGTCATAAATTCAGCATTGATCTCATGCCGGTCACACTCGGTAGTTTTGACATAATTGTAGGAATGGACTGGTTATCTAAGAACCAGGCCGAGATTATCTTTCGGGAGAAAATCGCTCACCTTCCTCTTCCTAACGGAGAAATCCTCTCCGTCCAAGGCGAAAGGAGTGGTGCTGTTATGGGCATCATATCCTTCATGAAGGCACAAAAATGTCTACGTAAAGGACATACTGCCATTTAGGCTCTCGTCGCCGAGCAGCCATCTGAAGAAAAGAGGATTGAAGACATACCGATCGTTCGTGATTACTCGGAAGTATTTCCCGAATACTTGCCTGGTCTTCCACCACACCGACAAGTCGAGTTCCAAAGTGATTTAGCACCCGGAGCAGCGCCTATTGCTCGGGCACCCTACCGACTTGCACCCAGTGAATTGCAGGAGTTATCTACATAACTGCAAGAGTTATTAGATAAAGGCTTCATTCGACCTATCTCATCTCTGTGGGGAGCTCCAGTCTTGTTCGTCAAGAAGAAAGATAGGACTTTTTGAATGTGTATCGACTATCGTGAGCTGAACAAAGTAACAGTCAAGAACCGATATCCTTTACCTCGTATTGATGACCTATTCGACCAACTTCAAGGATCAAGCTTCTACTGATTGATCTTAGGTCAGGTTATCACCAGTTGAGAGTCCAAGAGGAAAACACCTCAAAGACTGCATTCAGGACAAGGTACGGCCATTACGAGTTCATGGTCATGCCTTTTGGTATAGCAAACGCATCTGCGGTATTCACGGACCTCATGAACCGTGTGTGTAAACCCTACCTCGATCAGTTCGTCATTGTGTTTATTGACGACATCCTCATCTATTCTAAGAATAGGGATAAACATGAGGAACATCTTCGTTTGATTCTTAAATTGCTAAGGAAAGAACAACTGTCTGCAAAACTCTCTAAGTGCGAATTCTGGATTCGCGAAGTGCAATTCCTAGGACATGTAGTCAATGAGAAGGGAATTCATGTCGAAACTTCTAAGATAGAAGCCATCAAGAATTGGGCGGCAGCGACAACTCCGACAGAGGTACGATAATTTTTGGGATTGGCTGGTTATTACCGTCGCTTCATCGAGGGATTATCCAAGATAGCTCAACCCCTCACTGCTCTAACTCAAAAGGGTACGACTAGGGTGACACCCAAGAGTCAGCATTCCAACTGCTCAAACAAAAGCTCTGTAGTGTACCCATCCTATCTCTGCCAGAAGGAACGGATGATTTTGTGGTATACTGCGATGCATCCATTCGAGGTCTTGGTTGTGTTTTAATGCAACGTGATAAGGTCATTGCCTATGCTTCTCGTCAATTGAAGATTCATGAGAAAAACTACACGACCCATGACTTAGAATTGGGAGCTGTGGTATTTGCACTGAAGATATGGAGACACTACTTGTACAGTACCAAGTGCACAATTTACATCGATCACAAGAGTCTTCAGCATATCTTTGAATAGAAAGAGCTGAACATGAGACAACGACATTGGGTTGAACTTCTAAATGATTATGACTGTGCAATCAAATATCACCTGGGGAAGGCTAAGGAAACCAAACCCAAGCGAGTTCGAGCACTACAACTTACCATACATAGCGGGTTACCCGACAAGATCCGTAGTGCTCAGCTTGAAGCCTTAAAAGAGGAAAATCTATCTTCAGAAGGTACACGATGAATGGAACACAATTTGTAGTTAAGTCAGACGACATTCGCTACTTCGCAGAGCGAATTTGGATTCCAATGTACGGAAACTTAAAGGAACTGGTCATGATGAAGCACACAAATCCCGATACTCTATTCATCCAGGTTCTAACAAAATGTACCATGACCTTAAGGTGTTATATTGGTGGCCAAAGATGAAGGCCAATATAGCTACCTATGTGAGCAAGTGCCTAACATGCTCAAAGGTCAAAGTGGAATACTAGAAGCCTACTGGTCTACTTCAACAGCTAGAGATCCCAATATGGAAATGGGAGAAAATTTCTATGGTCTTCATAACTAAACTACCCAGAACCCCTAACGGATGTGATACCATTGGGTAATCGTAGATCGCTTGACAAAATCTGCACATTTCCTTGCAATCAAAGAAAACGACAAGATGGAAAAACTCAATTATTTCGGATCGAGATGCTCGATTCACCTCTCGGTTTTGAAAATCATTGCAAAAAGCCCTAGGTACACGTCTAGACATGAGTACGGCATATCATCCGCAAACCGATGGTCAAACGGAATGTACCATCCAAACCTTAGAGGACATGCTACGAGCTTGTGTGATCGATTTCAGTAACACTTGGGAGTCTCACTTACCTTTAGTGGAGTTCTCCTACAACAACAGTTATCACACTAGCATCAAGGCGTCACCGTTCGAGGCATTGTACGGACGTAAATGTCGATCTCCTATCTGTTGGGATGAAGTTGGGGATAGCCAACTTACAGGTCCCAAATTGGTATTCGAAACCCTCTGAGAAGATCGTTCAAATCCGAAACCGTATGGCGGCAGCTCGTGATTGTCAAAAGAGCTACGCCGATAAGCGTCGTAAATCATTAGAGTTTCAAGTAGGCGATATGGTTCTACTTAAAGTCTCTCCTTGCAAAGGTGTCATTCGCTTTGGCAAGCGATGCAAACTGAATCTTCGTTATGTTGGACCGTTCAAAATAGTGAAGAGAATTGTCCCGGTAGCGTATCAACTGGAGCTACCTGAAGGATTTAGTGGTGTACATGATGTCTTTCATGTCTCGAATCTGAAGAAATGTCTAGCAGACGAAACACTCGTAGTTCCTCTTGAGGAACTACACATCGATGAACAATTGCATTTTGTCGAAGAACCAGTAGAAATCATGGATAGAGAAGTCAAAACGCTCAAACGCAGTAAAATCCCTATTGTCAGAGTTCGTTGGAACTCAAAACGCGGACCGGAATTCACATGGGAGCGCGAGGATCAGATAATGCGCAAGTATCCTCATCTGTTCAAGCAATCCACGTCAAACTCTTAAGGTACTATTCTAATTTTCGGGACGAAAATTCTTTAAACTAGGGGATGATGTGACACCTCAAAAAAAAATTATTTTAATTTTCGGGACGAAAATTCTTTCAACTAGGGGATGATCTGACAATCCAGACTTTTTAGTCTAACTCCGTTATTTAAATCCCGTAAAATTTAACCTATTTAACTTATCTCAAACTTCAGGGACTATTTCTTTCATTTCCCCAAACCCTAACTATAAGGGCTAATTATGTAATTAGCCTAAACCTGATTTTGTTTGACTTTGTAAAGTCAAAATCCAAGACTTAAGCCTTGTTGACTTTTAAAAGTCAACTAAACATGTTATTCAAATCTCAAGGACCATTCCTGCCAAGTTCCAAACCCATAAACAAAAATTACAAGGACTAAAACTGTATAAATCAAGTTCTTGATTCTGTTTGACTTTTGGAAAGTCAAACGCACGATTTTTATCCAATTCAAAATTCCATGATCGTTTGCTTGAGTTTGTAAAGGCCATGCACGATCATTATCATTCAACGATAATCATTGAGGTCTTAAACAGCACCATTAACTCGAATTAACACCAATTATGAACAATAATGTCATAATCGTCGACACATTAAGCCTAACCATCAAATTCGACAAATCCTCATATTATTCTCACGAATTGGAACTCTGCGCACCTCAAACGAAACCCTGTGAAGCTATTAGACGCGTCAATTCCATCGGAGTCCTAGCAGAAGTCGCCGGGAACCAAACCAGTCGTCGTCGGCATCAGTTTTAGTCGACCACACTCAATTTGTCATCTATTCTGGTAAATACTTGCATCGATAGCTTCGTTTTTATCCATTAAATGAAACCCCTATGCCAATTGGGGCTCATAACATCACCTTAATGTTGTCAAAAGAATTTTTAAATACATGAAGGGAAAGCCTTGGCTCGGCCTTTGGTATCCAAATGATTCAGAATTTAACTTGTTTACTTTTACTGACAGTGATCATGGAGGTTGCAATCTTGACAGAAAATCCACAACCGGTGGATGTCAGTTTCTGGGGGAGAGACTCGTATCATGGCAGTGCAAGAAACAGACCACCGTTTCGACTTCTACTGCTGAGGCTGAATATGTCGCCGCATCAGCATGTTGTTCTCAGGTTATCCGGATGCAACACCAATTTCTGGATTACGGTTTGAATTTCATTGACTCTCCTGTTTTCTGTGATAATGAAGCTGCGTTACAAATTGTTAAGAATCCTGTCCAACACTCTAAAACTAAGCACATAGACATATGAGTGCATCACATTCGTGATTGTTTTAAAAGAAAGCTTATGCATCTTGAGGAGGTATCTACTGATGAAAATGTTGCCGACATCTTTGCCAACGCCTTGGATTTAGCCAGATTCAATTTTCAGGTTGAATGTCTGAAAATGATAGTACATCATTTTAGAGGGTTGGATCATCATATGTAAGGCCTGTAGTTGAAGAGATTAGGATCTTAGGGTGATATGCTGATAGGCTCTGCTAAGACTGGAAAGACAGCATGATAGTGTTTCACTTAAACATAAAAGTCATTGCCGAAGTGGGGAACATCTCATAGATTAGTATAATAATTCTTTCCTGTTAATAATCGAGCACTTAAACATAAAGGTTGGTGAACTGTGGATGAACATAATATATCTGGATTGCACAAACCGAGACCCTTCACAAAGGGGTTGCGAGCTGACTTGATACAAGTCTGTATATATATGTATATAGATAAAAGACATGCATTGACATGCAATAGGTGAAAAGACACTCAATGATAGTGCAAAGCTACTCTGCAAAGCAGAATTCTAAGCAAAAAGACACGCAATGTTAATGTCGTGCTATAGGAAAAATTCAAAAGATATGTCTAAAGACGTACATATAAGTATACTTGTAAATATTTTTCTCTTTCAGAATATGTTACTGGGACGGAATCTCTAATCAAGGCATATTGTTTTTGAACATGTAAGTCTGTCGCGCTATACTTTTAATCAATTTTGTCAGAGATTTCCGAACAGTTAATTGACCCGTGCTAGTTATGCTCTCTTAGTTATTACTTAGGCGCTCAAAAGATCATGAGGAAGGGAAGGTTTATCCGATAAGTTGTGGGGTCCATCAAGTTCATCAAGAACTCATCTAATTCATAATAAGATAAATGCAGGTTTCTGAGATATGAGTGTGGGACCCACTAAGGCATGAATAACTACCTGAAAAGCATGATAACATCATTCACTACTTGCTTGTCATATAAGGTATAAAGGCTTGAGTTTAAAAGGATACTCTATATTGGTAATCACCAAGACCTGTCTAAGAAAATGAACAGCTAATAAGTATGCTTTGATCTGCTCTAGAGTGATATGATCCCATAACAGAGTTTCTGTCAAAAATATTGTGTGTTTGTCCACTATTATGAAAAGAACAAAAAAAATTTGTGTTTTCTGCTTAGTTTGTGTTATTTTATTTTTTGTCTTTCATTTATACTTCATAAATTATCAAAACGACCGTTCCTGCTTGACCCGAAAATCCGAAGGAAAGTGTTTTGAAAAGTTCACGGTTTTTCAGAAGTATGCGGCCGCATACTTGATGCGGGGCCGCATACTTGAAGGCCCTCTATATATAGTCTTGAAGTTTGCGGTTCTAGAATTTCACCAACCGCATACTTCATTTTCTTTAGCCGTATACTTTGTGTTTAGCTTCTTGTGACCGATTACTTGATCCATGTGTGATTTTGTTGCTACATTCGTGTTCAAGAAGTGTAGGCGACAATCAAGGTAAGAAATTGGACCATGGATTCACACTAATCGAGTGTGTGAGATGTTCTTGTTGAGTCCGAAAATGAATTGAACTTGTTTGACCAAATTGTCCGTTAAAAGTTGTGCAAAAACTAAAATTGATCCACTAGATTAGGTTGTAGACAATAGGCGACCCTATTGCACCGGAAATCCAAACCAAAAACTCTATAAAAACCAAGAATTTTAGAAGTTTACGGTTTTTTCAAAAGTTTACGGTTTTTATTCAAGTTTGCGGTGTTTGAAATTTGCGGTGTGTTTGAAGTTTGCGGTGTAACTAAAGTTTGCGTTTTGAATGTTTTAGCCGAAAACTTTAAGTTTATAATGTTTGTTTAATTTAACTTGTTTTACTGCTTGTAGGTAAGGCAAACTTGAAATTTGTAAAGAACCACAACGACTCAGCATACTTGGAAGACCCACCTCAACATCACAGCATTTTCAGATCAATAATTGTGGGTTTAAGAGCGTCTAGAATATTTCATGCTATTTCACAACATCCAGATATATGTCAAGACTTTATTCGGGATTTCTGGAGCACTGCTGATTTCGTAACAGAAAATGAAGTTGAGGGAATATCTGGTACTGTGGCTGGAAAGCGCATAGTCATTACTGAAGCTTTTATCAGGGAATGTTTGAATTTTGGTGACGCTGCCGAATATGCTACAAGTTTTTCTGTTGAACAAATGAACGACACTTTTGAAATAATGAGCTATGAAGGAGGTCTGCCGTCATTGGAGAAGAAATGTTTGCCACCCTATTGGAAATATTTGGCACATGTGGTGAATCAATGTATATCTGGAAGAAAGGGTGGATATGATGAACTAAGTGCTAGTATGACTACTGCTATATATGCACCTGTAACAAGGGAGAATTTTAACTTCTCAAGAGATGTGTTTGAAGAGATAAAAAGCAACTTAACTGGAAAGAAGAAGTCAGTTTTCTTGATTTACCTAAGATTTCTACAAATGATAATCAACAGAAATCACTCAGAGCTAGTCATGACACAGAGGAGACTGCATGTAAAGGTCGTGGACAAGAGCATTCTATCTTATATTAGTATGAACAAGAAAGGGATCGTAGTCATATAATGTTAATGTGATGCAGTCATGACACAGAGGAGACTGCATATATATATATATATATATATATATATATAATAAGTATGTTAGTAAAATAATTATCAACATTTATCCTATTAAATGTTAATGTGATCGTAGTCATAAAAACCCATCGCGTTTTAAAAGTTTAGCTTATAAATATATATAATTTTAAAAGTCATGACGTTAACGTAACATCTTTAAAGCTAGGTATATAAAATAACGTCCGTCATGTTTTGAAATACATAGTGATAGTGAAGAGAAATACTTACTTAACATGATTTAAATGTTTTTAAAAAATAATAAAACATATATATAAGTACCCCTTTTTTATTTAAAAAAAAAGGACAACAATAATTATAAAACTCTTGATGATGAAAATATAACATATTAATTATAATTTATAATTATATAAGTATGTGTGTTAGTTTAAAATCCAACAGGAAAAAGGAAAAGAGAAAAATGAAAAGTGTCAGCAGGTTTAGAACCCGAGATCTTCTGTTTATATGTCATAAGCTCAAACAATTGTGATAAGCCTCATTTGATTTAAATTTCAGAAAAAAAAAATATTTAAATGATAACAATGTTAACTTCATCTTCTCCACCCAGGTTCCAACAACCCTAGATTAAGTCGATAACCAGAAGAAAAGAACAAGGGTGATTGCGATTAACAAGGATGGAAGAATACCTGAAGTCGGCCTTCACGAACACACCTAAAATCGAGCTCGTTTGAGGCTGAAAAGGGTCGATCGGACAGGGAAGAAAGAAGGAAAAAAAATGATTTTGTGGTGATTTCGATTCGTAATTCGACGTGGGAACTTATAGGGTGTTTAACCAACGTTTTGAAACGCGTTTTACAGTGAGATTAGCGGGATTTGCGACTTGATTTACAGGTTTTGAAAGCCTTCACGATCGTAACCCTAAAACGATTTCAAAATCGTGATTCCACAATTATTTGTTAAATTCCGAGTTACCATAAACGTTTTAGAAATTGATTGGAACGATTTGAATCCCGAAATTTCAGGAATTGATGGAAGATTTGAATGGGTTTGACTTTTGCAAGTCAAAATTAGCTTAAAAGTTGTTCCAGGGTTCAAAATCTAAAAAGGGGGGTTCAAAGGCAAAGATAGAGGGTTCAAATGACATAAGAGGGTTCTCATGGAAAATAAAAGGGGTTCAAGTTAATAAAGGGGGTTTCATGGCTCAACATATTTAATTAAATTCCCTTATATTTGTTTTAAATTCATTTTTTTATTTAGAAAATTGTTTTTATAAAATTTTATATAAAAAAAATAACTAATTGTTATTATAATTATTTATAAAGTGAATAAATTTTATTTTAATAGAACTACAAATTGTATAAGTGGTTTATTGAATAAAATCAATTGAATACGTATTTACATATTTATTTATAATTAAGTACATACATGCATATATATATATATATATATATATATATATATATATATACATACATATGTTATACATATTATAAAATAATATGTAAATGCAAGATTGAAATTTTAAATTGATACATGTTTAGAATAATAACTAATGTGACATGATGATTTTGAGCAAGTACGGGAATTCAAGTGTTTTATTATTGTACATAATAACATGATAAAGAAATTTTTGGCCTGAAAATCATGGATGTTATAGTATACCCAAGTTGGAGGAATTTCGTCCCCGAAATTCAACTGGTGGAGGCTACTAAAACAGAAAAGAGATGAGAATACTTGAGTTTTATTTGATCCTCACATTACCAAGTAAACTCTAGGCCACGTTGTGGATCCTCAATGAACTTTGGAGATTGGGTTTAGGAGTACGATCGATAACAAGATTAAGGGCTGTTACTCAAAGCCAGGCATGAATGATAAAATTGAATTTAGTCTAAAAGAATTAAGGAGAAAGCTTGTCGAAGAATATTTTGGACTCCAAAGATGAAATGCATCCCTTGAAATGAGAACGATGAGAATTTGATGATTAAAACTTGTTTAGGATGTAGTCTAATATGTTTAATATATGTTACCGGTCAAGAGATTTCACAAACACTAGTCCAGATCAAAATAACATAAAACTTCACGTGACTCGAATAACGCTACTTTCGATAATATGACAGAAACACTTATATATAGGAAGTACCAGCGGCGTATCCACCATGTCCTTATCATATCACATTAGCTTCGTTATTATATCCCGATAGGTTTTATGTCATAACATACGACAAACTTTACTATATTTCCCATGCGCTGATTTTTATAATTACGTGTGCACCCGTAATTACTCAAATCGTCACATGGTCCGTATAGATCCTTCCGTTGTGTGCGGGTTATGAGAGGGCATAAAATTACTTAGTTCATATCTATTGTTTTCATGTATGAGTTGCTAATAAATAACTGTACCCCTAGATAGTAGGGCCAATCAGAAAACTATAGAGTAATAATGGGGCATAACTTTAAGGTTTCATAGTTTCCTCGTGTTTGAACAAGAAATACATCAAACCCCGAGTAGTTTAAAGTGTTACATCTTTCAACTTTCATGGATAAGGTGAATGATCATGCCTTGTGTATGATGCGGTCAATTAATTGCAACGATTGTAAACAGTCTAGTTCCGTGTATAATGTAAACACACAAGTTTCATATATGATCTAGTGTCATATACATTGTAAACAAATAGGTTACATGTATAATGTGATCAATTTAGTATCACGTATATTGTAAACAAATAAGTTTCATGTATAATGTGAACAATTTAGCATCATGTGTATTGTGAACAACTAAGTTTCATGTACCATGTAATAAATCTAGTATCGTGTATATTGCAAATAACCAAGTTTCATGCATCATGTGATCAATTTAGTATCATGTATATTGTGAACAACTAAGTTTCATGCATCATGTGTTCAATCTAGTATTATGTATATAGTAAACGTTCATATGTAAGTTATTGAATCTCATGAGTGACATAAACTAACGAATTTTATAGGTGATCGAGTGTTGCGGACAAGCGTGTTGTTTGGTGTTCATGAGGGTAGTTGGGTTTTAAATCTTGTTGAGGTTTATATGGATGGTTAATGTCTACACGAAATGATTCATCTCTTTGAAGTGGAAAGTACACTTATACATTACCTAAGCTGCAAGACAACGAGGAGTATCTGAAAATATTTTGAGTAATGTGCTTACGAATAACTGATTTTGTTTGTAAATAAATAACTAATTGTAATTTACTATTGTTTATAGATAAATAAGATGGTGAAAATAATAAGTTGAATAAATAAATGGATAACTATACGAATGCTTTTTTTATTTAATTTAAATTATTATAAAAATATTTAAAGAGAAAATAAGTGGCTAAACAACTTAAGCCATAATTTATAATAGCTAAACAAGCAATTTAGCCAAGGTTTAGTAATAACAAATTTTACGAAGTAAAATTCATAATTAATCAAGATAATGTTTCATAAATTGGGTTATATTGAATTTATTTTCCAAGTAGGAATGTTTATTGAAAATTTATATCCCAGTCATATCTACAAACTTATGGTTTGATAAATAAAATACCGATGTTGTTTAAATCAGATAATAAGATGATTTACAAAGAAGGTTTTTGGTGAGTGTATTAAATTGTAATGAATGAAAAGGTGCTACTTGAGGAATTCTAATGAAAATATAACGGATGTATTTCACACTCGTTGTGTTAAATCAATGAGTAATAGTATTTGAGTAGTAATATAAAACTTATCATTAAATGCTGAAATTTATTCCAAACATAAGGAAGTGGTTTTCAAATTGAAATTTAGAGACAATAAATAGAAAACTCTTGCTAACGTCTCGGGTGGCTTTCCACTAAGAAGCAGATAAGTGTCACACCCCCAAATTCCACTAACAGAGTTTTACCGTTAGGGATGTGACACACCAGGATCTCAGTCATTAGTTACATCAAACGACACTATATGGGACTTGAAATGTCATAACATAAAAGTTCCGAGTTAATGCGGAAGCGTTTAAACAAGATAGTTACTACGCAAAACGAATGCGCTCAAGTTTAATTTAATAAAAGCAAGTGAATTGTCTCAAATGTTTGCATATGAATGAAATGACAGTAGGACTCCATGCATGCCCTAGATGTGCAACCTGTGCCTTAGCGACCTGAGAAACATGTAAGAAAAAGTGTCAACACGAGGGTGGTGAGTTCATAGGTTTCAAGTTTGCAATAAGAGAGTGTTTTCAAGATTATGTACATTCAATATGCATATCTATAGGTAGCTAGCCTATGTTCATGTCTTACTAAAGCGCTCGCAACCGAAGCTGACAGTGTGTTTGTTTGTTTGCCTCCAGCCAGGTCTATCAACTCTGACTAATGTGTTAAGGTCAATATTTCACAAGTTCGACCTCCAATCGAGTTAGCGCGACTAACTCGGGGTGGGGTTTGTCAAACAGTGATATCATATGAATTATAATAACCCAAAATTACCTCACTCATACCATATTAACGGTCCGATGTGTGTGAGGACTTTTCATGATAGTGTGTTACGCTTAGCCTCAACAGTGATATCATATGAATTATAATAACCCAAAAAGGGTTGTGACATGTTTTCTCCCCCAAATAAAACAGTAAAAGGGGCCATGAAACTCACCTGCGTTGTGTAGTAGGTAGTATCACACAAGTATGAGATTTGGAACCTCAAATGTTAGCCTGCACGGCTTACGTATGCCCTAGCATTATAAACACATAAGTTAGGGACATATGGGATTTGTGACGACGACACGGAAGATTAGAACGTCTTAACCCATTCTAAGGATTTATGAGTAGACGAACGTGTCTACGGGAATATAGATTTCTCAATATAATAATTAAGATTAATGCGTTACGTGTCGAATGTCTCTAATAAGAATAATATTAAAACAAATAAATTCGTACGTTTGTGCCATTTTAAATGGTTAGGACAATAATATAGTTATATATATTATTTTTAGGTTCGTATGATTAACAACTAATCATTTATGTGGCAAAATAATATATGTTGGAGCATATTCTGGTGACAACGAGCTTGAAGATATTATGTCTTAGTCTTAGAGTCTTTGACTTGTAATTGATAGAATTGTTAGCAACAGTTATAGGGGAGTCTGTTAGGACATGTTTTGTAACTGTTGATAAAATTCTGTGTAAGTTCTGCTAGAGGCGAACTTAATAAGTTCGCCTAGCCTATCAGAGGCGAACTTATTAAGTTCGCCTGGTCTATCAGAGGCGAACTTAATAAGTTCGCTTAAGTCTATCAGAGGCGAACTTATTAAGTTCGCTTAGCCTATTAGAGGCGAACTTAATAAGTTCGCCTAAGCACAGTGAAGCGAACTTGTTAAGTTCGCCTAATGCTGATCAGTGGCTATAAATAGCAGATTGTAGCAGAACAGAGAGCTAAGAACGAGGTGAGACGATATCAGAGTAGACGAGAGAGAATTCTTGTAACCTGATATTGGTGGAAATACAAAGCGTTTATTTACACCGTTGTTGTTGATTGAGTTACATGAGCACGTTGATCATGGATTCCGCACGTTATCACCGTGTCGTACCGCGAGTCTAGAGATCCGTCACGCACCGAATTAGGGACCTACAAGTGGTATCAGAGCCATTGCTCTTGATTAGCAAAAGATTCGTGGTGGTTTCGTGTCCAATCAACATCAAATTACAGAGATTTAGAAGATTTTTCATCATTTTGTGTTCTTGATAAAAATGGAAGATTTTTGACAAATTTGGATTGATTTTAGATTGTTCTGATGAAATTGATCCGATAGAAGTGTTCCAAATCAGTTCCTACATATTCCTACGGTTCAGATTCATCAAATTCCATCAATTCATCAAGAAATTATGATTTTCAGAATATTCTGTTCGTGTTTGGAAGAACAACTGTTTTAGGCGAACTTGCTGTTCGTTGTGCAGGCGAACTTAGGGAGGCGAACTTAATAAGTTCGCTTGGTGAAGATCAGGCGAACTTAACAAGTTCGCTTGGGTCAAGTTCGCTCGGGTCAAGTTCGCTTGTACAGTATCAGGCAAACTTATATGGTCGTTTTGTCCAAATTTTTTAGGGAAAATCCATCTTGTCCAAATTTTTTAGGGAAAGTTTATATGGTCGTTTTGAATCATTTTTGAAATTTTGAATTTTCGAAATTTTTTAAAAAGAGTATTTTGGCGGGAAATTTTTTCCGGATATTTTTCGCAAAATTTTCAAAATGTCAATTTCTTATGATAATAATGAGATTGAAACTATGCCACCGAGACTTTTGTGCATATCAGATTTTCGTAACTGGAAAGTCCGGTTCGAACAGTTCGTATCAGTCACTGATGCAAACTTTTGGACATCCATATTTGAAGGATATGTGCATCCTACTTATGACTATATGGGATATTATGATGTTCCTAAACCAGTGACAGCTCTTACTAAAGTAGAAAAGCAGAATTTTGATCGAGAGATGAAGACGCGTGAAACTTTAACGTTGTCTTTACCAAAAGAAATCATTCATAGTCTCGGGAAGTGTCCAACTTCAAGAGATCTATGGGAAGCTTTGAAGAAAAAGGGTGAAGCAACTTCTCAAGCGTTTGTAGTCTTGATCAAAGAAGTATTAGAGAAGAAGAGTGATTCTTAAAGTGATTCTTCTGCAGATTTAACTGATAGTGAGAGTATTCGTTCTGGTGAAAGTACTCAATCTACTGAGACTGATGTGATGAGTGAAGAAAGTTTTCAGACAGTTGAAGATGATCTGAGTGAATTAGAAACTGATGCAGGGCCTGTCATTGTTGAACAAAAGAGTGAAGTTGATGATGACGTATTCATGGCTCCTGGTGCATCTTCTTCAGAACTAAAACCTGAGGTAGTTTCTAACTCTGAAACGTTTTGTTCTAACTGTATCTTAGTTAAGGATAAAATGATGAGGGTTATGGATGACAATGTAAACCTCATTTGTGATATGAAATCGATGCACACGGTAAACCAGAAATTAAAAGATAATGAGAATGTGTGCATTGAGAGAATAGAATCACTGAAGAGAGATATATGTTCTCTGACTTTGAAGATCAAAGAGCAGGCATATCACCTGGATATGTCCTTTGCAGAAATTGAGAAGAGAAATAATGATCTTGTTGAGAAAGATAAGGAATTAGCTGAATCTAAAGCAGAGGTAATCAGATTGCATAGAAAATTAGAAAGCTTTGCAAATTCATCATTCTTATTAGAACATTATCATAATAATACTGAAGAGGGGAAGGGAACTAGTGGTATTGGTTATGTTCCTCCACCATTCAATGGCAATTATTCTGTTGCACCTGAGATTATAAATGATGAGGATTTAGATCCTAAGACTGTGTTGAAGGTGAATCCAGTCACACGTGAAGATATGGTGTATTCTGATGAGAGTGATGATAAGGTAGAGGGGATACCGAAAGAGGTTAAGAAAGAAGACTCAAAGGTTGATTCTAATTCATCTGGTAAAAATACATTTGGAAGTTCTTCAAATTCAAGGAAAGTTCCATTTGTCAGAGATTATAAAGACAGGCATACATGTTTTCATTGTAATGAGATAGGACACATTGTGGTGAACTGTCCTTACAAAAATAAAGGGAAGAAGCATGTAGTTCCTGAGAAGGTGAAGCCTGAATCAAGACCTGTTGAGAAAAAGTTTGTTCCGTCTCAAACTCCAAAAGAAGTTCATGTAGGAGAATCTTCTTCAAGTGCATCTTATCGTATGAAGATTCCTTATATGAGAGATTATAGTGAGAAGAGATCTTGCTTTTACTGTGGTCTTGTGGGTCACATACGGATGAATTGTTCTCACAAACCCAAAGGTAACCGACAAGTTACTCCAGAAAAGGTAAGAACTCATGGTAAGCCTTATGTTAACCCAAATGTGGTTAAACCTCGTGATATATCAAAGGGTAATTCAAAATCTGAGGTTAGGCTTTCTAGACCTCAAAGACGGAGGAGAAACAGAAGATTGAGAAAACTTTTAGAACAACAAGAGTTTTCACAATCAAATCAATTTTCAAATGAAAGAAATTGTTCAAACACTTCACATTTTAAGCAAAAAGAACTTAATGAACAGAAGTTTTTTTGGAAATCTAAAGTTTCTGTTTCTGACTCGTCGGATCAATCTCCAAAAATCGATGAGAGATTTGATTGTGAATGGAGTGAGGTTTATTATTTTGATACAGATGGACGACCCATGACTACCATGGCTTGGGTCCCTATTTCAAATTAATGTTTCTTGTTAGATGTGCAGGATTTACCAAGAGGGACTATTAATACCATTTTGGTTGTTGATAGTGGTTCTTCTTAGCACATGACAGGGAATGACATCTGCAAGAGTAACGAGTTGTTGATAACTGTGAATATATTTTATTCAACGACTTGATGCTCAAGGGGGAGAATATGTCACACACAATGTTTTGGAAACAGTTTTACAAAGTCCAAATGATAACCTGAAACTTAGGATGACGATGGTGAGCATAAAGTCGTTGATGCAATCATTTGACTAGTTGAGGGGAAGTCTACAGGACAGGGGGAGTACAGAACTGTGTTGGTGACAGAGGCAAAGGCATTCAATTACATTACATCGGTTTGAGTTTTTAAATTGATTGATTTGCTTAATCCTGAGTAACCAAGTAAAATGTTTTTCATAAAATGTTTTCATGGAAGATTTTGTTTTTGTTTGTTTTATTTTTCTTTGAAAAAGTAAAACAAATTGAAAAAGATAAAATCGACATTACTTGAAGTTAAAGAAGAGATGATAGTACATCAGTGGATGTTCTTTCACACATGACCTTAGATTGACTGGTTGGTGCTTTATGTTAATATATCTGAATTAAATGTTTTGATCTAAACTTCAGAGACTGCACAAATAGGAAATGATAGTGTTATGTATGCATATAATTTGAATTGTCAGTAGACTAAAAGCGTCACTGAACCATTAGTAGTGTGAAAACATAATTGCATATGTTACAACTGTGATTTTAACCCATTTTATGCCTTGGTGTGTGCATTAAAAGATCACTATCAGATAAAGAATATTAGATTTTAATAAAGATTTTCCTATGAGATCAGTTTCGGGTTATGTCCTTAGCACTATTCATTTGATTTGCTTCAGTGCCCATGTCCCGAAAAGCATGCAATTTGAAGTATAATCAAGATATGTACTTGACAACATCTGTCAAACATATACTAGCCCTTGGATCATATTGATAATTCATCTTTACTGATTCCATTGAATTCATAATCCAGATAACAGTTGGATCCACGTACCTGAATCTTATGATTCCACAAATATAAGCCAAAACATTGAATCATTCGATTCTGAATCTCATTGATTCCTATACAATCCAATTTGGATTCTGCTATTCATGTGCTAAGTGATGTCTCCTCATTCTGAAAATTCGGATAATCTTTAGTAAAATCTCATATGTCTTGAAGATAGTGCATTTACTTTCTGTTGGCATACTAGTGAGGTACACGTTGTATTTCATACTTAAATGGTACCTTAACTCACAAGAAAGTGGGAATGAGATGCTTTAGTTTCAAATCTTATAATATTGACAATTTGAATTTGTGTGTCATAGCCTGATCCTATTTTCTTTGAATGTTTATCGCGTATCTTAACATGCAATATGAAAGTCTTGAAAGATATTGGTTTGATTGGTCAAGGCTTGAGAGAATGACATAGGATACCATTTGATATTATATGGATTTTATATCCAAGATGTGTGAATGATTCATCATATATACTGATATGATCTTCTTACTCGTGATGTTCGACCAAAAAGATGTGATTTTGTATTTTACATTTCAGTTTATATAGAGAAAAACCAAAAAGATTTTGTGTTTATTATGTTTGAAAAACCAAAAAGTTTTTGTGTTTCTTATGTTTGAAAAACCAAAAATATTTTATTTTCTCAACTTCCATGGAAATCTTAATTGTTAGTTGTTCTTGGTTGTTCTCCTTTGCAAAAACTGAATATTGCAGATAGAAGTTGACAAGGGGTCCTTCTCCCAAGTATTCTTCTAGATATAAAAAGAGTGTGCAGATGAACAAGACGAAGACTACAGTGTGTTTGATGATATTTGAAGACAGATGACAATCTTCTGAAGCTGTTGTCAAGGGAGAGTCTGTTGGAGCATATTCTGGTGACAACGAGCTTGAAGATATTATGTCTTAGTCTTAGAGTCTTTGACTTGTAATTGATAGAATTGTTAGCAACAGTTATAGGGGAGTCTGTTAGGACATGTTTTGTAACTGTTGATAAAATTCTGTGTAAGTTCTGCTAGAGGCGAACTTAATAAGTTCGCCTAGCCTATCAGAGGCGAACTTATTAAGTTCGCCTGGTCTATCAGAGGCGAACTTAATAAGTTCGCTTAAGTCTATCAGAGGCGAACTTATTAAGTTCGCTTAGCCTATTAGAGGCGAACTTAATAAGTTCGCCTAATCACAGTTAAGCGAACTTGTTAAGTTCGCCTAATGCTGATCAGTGGCTATAAATAGCAGATTGTAGCAGAACAGGGAGCTAAGAACAAGGTGAGACGATATCAGAGTAGACGAGAGAGAATTCTTGTAACCTGATATTGGTGGAAATACAAAGCGTTTATTTACACCGTTGTTGTTGATTGAGTTACACGAGCACGTTGATCATGGATTCCGCACGTTATCACCGTGTCGTACCGCGAGTCTAGAGATCCGTCACGCACCGAATTAGGGACCTACAATATATATATTATTTTTATTCGGGTATATAATCGTTGTTACATAATAAATAATTATATAATTTATCAGTTCGAAACGTTTCACAAAGTAAATAAACGAGGCGAAATAATGTACAAATATATTATTTTATTCTTGGAGTCACGGTTTGAAAACATATTATTTTATTCGAAGTCGTGGTTTGAAAATAATATAAATATATTATTTTAAAAGTGGGTATTTTTAATTAAAAAGGGTTACAAACCAAACCTGAGACTACGGGTGGTTTACGGGGTTAAAACATATTTATATATTAATATAATAATATGGGGATAGATTTAATATGAAGATAATAGCTTAAAAATTAGTTTAAAAAGAAATGGGGGTGGAGGGACTCGAACCCGGGTCTCCTCCCCACAAGTACACTCACTTAACCAGTCCAGCCCGCTAGGGAATCGTATACAATTTCGGATTCAATTTCTTTTAATGTGCAAGTCCCCTGTGATCCTCTTCCCTAGTAAACCGAAACCAAAACCAGTCCCAAAACCCCTCCATTCGATCGTGACAGGACAAGGATTCATGTGGCTTTTGTTCACCAGTTGATTACGAGTCAGTAGGTGTGATCAATTACAAAAATCGTTGAGTTTAAGACCGTTAATTTCATGTTCGAACATTAGAACCCTAGGTTATGAAATCAAGATCAAAATGATTGAATCCGATAATATTTTGGATTGGAATTATGGGGTTTTCAATTATTAAAGGCTTGCGAATGTGTCTAAATAGTTTAATTAGATTAAGACTGATTCTAGAATCAAAACCCCCAAATCATCGTATGAACAAACCCTAGAATCTATATCATGAACAATTCAATGTTCCGTGATTAAAATGATATAGGGCTTTCATTGAGTAGAGAATTACGAGGCTAATGATACGTTTTAATTGGATTTATACTGAGTCTAAAGCAGGGTTCGATTATACCGGAAACTCATGAACCCTAGATCTTTGATCTTGATCAATTCGATACTGGCAGGGATTAGATTCATAGGGCTTTTAACAAGTGAGAAGCTGCGATTCTAACCATACCATTTAATTGAATTGAGATGGCGTTCAGGTTAGAGTTCGATTAGCCCAGTTTACGATGAACCCTAGAATCGGAATCTTGATCGAATTGATGTTGTAAGCCCTAATTGGTTTAGGGCTTTCATTCAACTAGTAAAAACGAAGCTATGGGTAAAGATAATTACCAAAACAGATGTTAAATTGTTTGAGATCGACTAGATCAGCAGCCGACCACGACTGGATTGATTTCCGGCGACCTGGACTGCTTCTCTAGTGGAATTAGTGCGTGCAATGGCTACAGTAGTATTCGTTTGAGGTGTGCAGATAGTTCGTTTGCGAGATTATCATGAGATTTTAACGAATTCGATGCTAATTACGATCATGGTCGACGGCTATGCTTTAAATGACTATTAATCTGTTTTAATTTGCAATTGAAAATGATTAACTACTTGGTTATGACCGTTAATGACAGTGATAGTGTAAGACAGTTACAATTCAAACGAATTTGATGTTTGGAATCGAATCTGAATGAGGATTGTATCCGGTTTGACTTGTATAAGTCAACAAAACGGGGTTCATATGATTTTGACTTTGAGGAGCCAACTGATTGGGTTTTGAGACTTGGAAGATTCAATCCCTGAAGTTTCATGTGAAATGGAGTTTCAAAGTTGACAGAATCAGTCCCTAGGGTTAGAGTTTGAGTTAAGAATGGGTTAGTTTGACTATCAAAAGTCAATAAGATTTCAATTTTGACTTTGTAAGGTCAATGGGATGAATTAGAGTATAACATAACTAGTCCCTAGAGTTTAAATTTGGAATATTGACAGAAACAGTCCCTGATGTTTGAGATTGGTTAAATAGGTTAAGATTTAACTGGTTTTGCTAACTAAGTTAACTGGAAAAGTCCGGATTGTCACATCCTCCCCTAGTTGAAAGAAGTTTCGTCCCGAAAATAATAAAAAAAACTTTCTAGGTGTCACATCATCACCTAGTTAAAAGGATTTTCGTCCCGAAAATTAGAATAGTACCTTAGATTTTTTATGTGGATTGTTTGAACAGATGAGGATACTTACGCATCATCTGATGCTCACGTTCCCAAGTGAATTCTGGTCCACGTTTCGAGTTCTAACGAACTCTGACAATAGGGATTTTACTGTGCTTAAGCGTTTTGACTTCCCTATCCATGATTTCTACCGGTTCTTCAATGAATCAAAGTTGTTCATCAATTTGTAGTTAATCAAGAGGAACTGTGAGTGTTTCGTCTGCTAGACATTTCTTCAAGTTTGAGACATGAAAGACATCGTGTACACTACTAAGTCCTTTCGGTAGGTCCAGTTGGTACGCTACTGGGCCAATTCTCTTCACTATCTTGAACGGTCCAACATAACGAGGATTCAGTTTGCCTCGCTTCCCAAAGCGGATTACACCTTTCTAAGGTGAGACTTTCAATAGGACCATATCATCTACTTGAAACTCTAAGGGTTTACGACGCTTGTCGGAATAACTCTTTTGACGATCACGAGCTGCCGCCATACAGCTTCGGATTTGAACGATCTTTTCAGAAGTTTTAAACACAAGTTCAGGACCCGTAAGTTGGCTATCCTCAACTTCAGCCCCACAGATAGGAGATCGGCATTTACGTCCATACAATGCCTCGAATGGTGCTGCCTTGATACTAGTGTGATAACTTTTGTTGTAGGAGAACTCCACCAGAGGCAGGTGAGACTTCCAAGTGTTACCGAAATCAATCACACAAGCTCGTAGCATGTCCTTTAAGGTTTGAATGGTACGTTCCGTTTGGCCATCGATTTGAGGATGGTATGCTGTGCTCATATCTAGACGCGTGCCTAGAGCTTTTTGCAATGATTGTCAGAGACGTGATGTGAATCGAGCGTCACGATCCGAAATGATAGAAATTGGCACTCCGTGCCGGAGACTACTTCCTTCAAGTAAATACGAGTGAGTTTTTCCATCTTGTTGGTTTCTTTGATTGCAAGGAAGTGTGCAGATTTTTTCAAACGATCTACGATCACCCAGATGGTGTCGCATCCGCTAGAAGTTCGGGGTATTTTGATGACAAGGTTCATGGAAATTTGTTCCCATTTCCACATCTGATAGGCTATCACGTTAGCCTTGCCCGGGTGATATCTGATCGCACAGTCATAGTCGTTCAAGAGTTCGACCTAACGACGCTGTCGGATGTTCAACCCTTTCTGTTCTAAGATATGCCGAAGACTCTTGTGATCGGTGTAGATAGCACACTTGGTACCGTACAAGTAATGCCTCCAGATCTTCAGTGCAATTACCACGACTCCCAACTATAGGTATTGGGTCGTGTAGTTCTTCTCATGGATCTTCAGTTGACGAGAAGCATATGCAATGACCATCTGACATTGCATTAATACACTTCCGACACCTCGAATGGACGCATTGCAGTATACCACAAAATCATCCGTTCCCTCTGGCAAAGATAGGATAGGTGCACTGCAGAGCTTTGTTTGAGCAGTTGAAATGTTGACTCCTGAATGTCACCCCACCCTTTTGAGTTAGGGTAGTAAGGGGTTGAGCAATCTTGGAAAATCCTTTAATGAAACGACGGTAATAGCCAGTTAATCCCAGAAATTGTCGCACCTCCGTCGGCGTTGTAGGTGCTGCCCAATTCTTGATTGCTTCTACTTTAGCTGGATCGACATGTATTCCCGTCTCGTTGACTACATGTCCTAAGAATTGCAATTCTCGAATCCAGAACTCGCACTTGGAAAACTTAGCATATAATTGCTCTTGTTTCAGTAATTCCAGAATCAAACGAAGATGTTCCTCGTGCTCCTCTTTGTTCTTGGAATAAATGAGAATGTCTTCGATGAAAACGATGACAAATTGATCAAGGTATGGCTTACACACATGGTTCATGAGGTCCATGAACACCCCAACCGACGGCGGAAACGTCGGGGCGGGACATGGAGACTGTTCATAAGCTCATGATCAAACTAAATTACATAATTTTATTAAAATGATTTAAATGTACAAATACATATTGATCAAATAATCAAAAGCTAACAATAATTCTAGTTTATTTGTCACTAGGTCCAGACGCTCCTAAGTGATGAACTTGTACTTCAAATAATTCCACCTGAAACATGTTTAAAATGAGAGGGTCAACTATAAATAGTTGGTGAGCATACATAGGTTTAGATATCTCATGTAGTTTTCAAATAGTTTATACAATTCATATGACATATGGTAAATAAGGCATTTTATGGATAATCTATAGTCGAAACTAGGTGTACAATCAAACCTTGTGACTAAGGCATAACACGCAGGTTACCCTAATGTAGAGTCGGTAACAATCACCCTACCCGCGTGGATTTGTCAGACACAATAGATCTATCAATGTTACCGTTGGCTTGTACCGAGTTAATGATTGTACGAGTGTGTCATGTATATGTAGTTCAACTCACAGCATTCAAGCACAAAAGCACAAATTACACACATAGTCATAATGTAGAATTGTATATGTTTTAATTGCAAATAGTTTCAATGAAAGTCATGTTTTACCCCAAAGTATGTAAAAATAAAAAAGCAGCTATGTAAACTTACCTTGATAAGTAAAGAATTGGACTAGTAACTTGTAGCAACGAGATTTAAGGATTTTCTAAGTTAAATAAGATATGTTATTTAGTATATAAACGGTTAAAGGAAATGACAATTGTATGTTTTGGGATTTAAGGTTTTGGAACGAACGAACGAACGTGGAAAATAAAGATATGAACCAATGTGATAATATATAAGTGAAATTACGTAAAATAATTTTTTTATGGATTTTTTTTTGTTTATAAAAGAGAATTTAGCCGTAAACAATATAAATCACAAATTTAATAATAATTCTTTTTGAAAAACTAGAATAAAATAGTTATCAATAAATATTATTTGTAATAATATTGTTATAACAACTTTAATATTTTTATTATTAAGATAATGTTATAAAATTAGGCTAATAAAATAATTGTTATTATGGAATAGTGGTATTCATAAAGACATAATTTGAAATAAACGAATTAGTCAAGCGATTTGTAATTGTATTATTTGTGCAAATCCAATTACTAAAATAATCGTATAACTACTAACATTCTATCATTGGTAATATATATATATATATATATATATATATATAATAAGTATGTTACTAAAATAATTATTAACATTTATTCTATTAAATGTTAACGTGATCGTAGTCATAAAAACCCATCGCGTTTTAAAAGTTTAGCTTATAAATATATATAATTTTAAAAGTCATGACGTTAACGTAACATCTTTAAAGCTAGGTATATAAAATAACAACGTCCGTCATGTTTTAAAATACATAGTGGTAGTGAAGAGAAATACTTACTTAACATGATCTAAATGTTTTTAGAAAATAATAAAACACACATATATATATATATATATATATATATATATATATATATGTATATGTGTATATATATATACACATATATATAAGTACCCCTTTTTTATTAAAAAAAAAGGAGAACAATAATTATAAAACTCTTGATAGTTTATAATTATATAAATATGTGTGTGGGGTTAGATTAAAATCCAATAGGAAAAAGGAAAAGAGAAAAAAAAAAAAAGAGAAAAAGAAAAAAATGAAGAGGGTCAGCAGGTTTAGAACCCGAGACCTTCTGTTTATATGTCATAAGCTCAAACCGTTGTACTAAGCCTCATTTGATTTAGATTACAGAAAACAAAATATTTAAAAGATAACATTGTTCACTTCATCTTCTTCACATATTAACACAGATTGCCACCCAGGTTCCAACAACCCTAGATCAAATCGATAACCAGAAGAAAAGAACAAGAACAGGGGTGATTGCGATTAACAAGGATGGAAGAATACCAGAAGTCGGCCTTCACGAACACACCTAAAATCGAACTCTTTTGAGGCTGAAAAGGGTCGATCGGACAGGGAAGAAAGAAGAAAAAAAAATGATTTTGTGGTGATTTCGATTCGTAATTCGACGTGGGAACTTATAGGGTGTTTAACCAACGTTTTGAAACGCGTTTTACAGCGAGATTAGGAATTTTTTTTCAAATTAGTATTTATTTAAAAAAAAAATAGGATAAGAGGGAAAGTAAAAAAAAAATTCGGATAATGGTTAAACCGCTATTAGCAATGGCGGATTAGGAGGAATATTTTCAAAAAAACTGACACCATTGGTATCCGCTATTAGCAATCGCTGATTAGGACAAAAAAACTGACACCCACACTGTATCCGCGTTTAGCAATCGCGGATTAGGAACAAGCTCTGTAACCATGGTTAACTTCAACCCAGTCCGTGAATGAACAACATAGAAGCCACTTTGAATGAACAACACAAAGCCACTTTGGATTCTTTGAAACATGATTTGACCAAGACAAATGCTCTCACATGCACTTCTGAAAAGCAATAACACCATTATTGAGACTGAAACATTTATTGTGTGTGGGTGGGTGTGTTGCTGGATCAATCAATTAGACTGAAAAAGGCTGAAGGATTCCTGAATTTTCTGAACCAACTCACATGGTGTAATTTAATTGATGTGGGTGGGTATGTTTTTTAATTTGAATGAGTTTGTTGGATGAGGAAGATGAGATGTGAGATATATAAAAAAAAAAAATTAGGGTTGCAGGTTTTTTAACGAGGAAGACGAAGAAAAATAAATAAATTTCACCTTATCCGCTATTAGTAGCCGCGGATTAGCTTATTTTCTCTTCCACCTTATCCGCTTATAGTAGGCGCGGATTAGGTTAAAATAATATTTTTTTTCGAAACCCTACTTATTAATATTAGTAATATATTTGTTAAAATAAATGTGTTATATATTAGTAATATATTAGGTTAAAATAAATGTGTTATATATTTGTTATCATAAAATATAAAATACTTAAAATTTATTATAGTTTTAGTAATTTATAAAATATTTGTTATCATAAAATATAAAATACTTAAAATTTATTATAGTTTTAGTAATTTATAAAATATTTGTTATCATAAAATATAAAATACTTAAAATTTAATATAGTTTTAGTAATTTATAAAATATTTGTTATCATAAAATAATTTATTACATGAAATTAATTAAAAGTTACAATCTAACTAATTAATCAATGTCTATGCGGATATTGGATCAGACAGCCACCGGTTCCACAACCAACTGGTTTATGTTGTCTTGGTGGTTGTACGCATCTTAGTACCGGTTGTTCGGGCTCATCATCATTTGGTGGATTCGAGTCTTCGGGTTGACTCATCTGTAGATCCAAGCTTATTGGAAACGGAGTTAAATGTTGGTACCGTGGCTGTTGTACACTGAGACCGGTATAACCGTAATTCTGGAAGGGTCGCGGCTGGTCAGAGTATATCGGAGGAATCATCTGACTAGAAGGCGTGTAGTCAAACAATGAGGATACCCAATTGTTTTGATTGGTTTGGGTACCTAATTGAATGTTTGATGATCCTTGTCCAACATTTTGAAATGTAGGTCGATAAGTGTCTTCCCAATTGGGTGTTGCCCCTCCAAAATTTGAGGTACCCTCTCCATAATTGGGTGTTGGCCCTCCAACATTTGAGGTACCCTCCCCATAATGTTGGGTACCCTCCCCCTCTTGAACATCAGGAATGATGTTTACCCGACTTCCGCGTCTACCACGACGCCCCCGAGCACGCGGTGCATGTTGGGGGAGAGTGTTATCCGGTCCCAGATTAACTTCATTAGTTTGTATATACGAAGGCCGACCAGTATGACTAATTGATCCAATCAGTTGACTAGCCATGCCTTGGACCCCTCCAAAATTTTCGTAGTAATGATCAGGGCCCATGTTCCGCATTCTGTTCGCTTCGTCACCAATGAAGCTTAAACCATCCACCTGCAAAACCAAAATAATTAAAAGCTATACATACACATTACTTACTTATTAAATTTAATTCTACATTAGTAATTATACAAACCAAGTATCTTGCTTGTCCACCGTGATCATGGAATCCAGTATGGATAGGACCGGGCACGTGCCTCGGGTCCTTTATATATAACACAGTATGCCGGTGGAACCAGTCATTGTAAGTATGGTGTGTTGTAGGCGTGTTGGTGAGCACACCTTCCACCACATTAGCATGTCTGTCGTTCCAATTTTGGATATATGGTGCATTATGAATTGACCAGTTCGTTTGCAGCCTCCCTTTCCGTATTGTTTTACGGAGTGTGAGAAGTAGACTACGTGACAAAGGAAATGGGCCAGGGACCTGTTGAAGAAATCCAAACTGCCTCATCACCCTTTCCACCGGATGATATTCAACAACGTTCCAATAAATTAACAAACATTTTGACCTCCAACTGGTTATTCCTGTTGTGCACATTGGCGGGAGTCTTTGCATCACGTCCCGATAAGGCATCCAATCAAACTGTTAACAAAAGAACCTGTTAATATTTAGTATTTAAAATCGATTTATAAAAAATATATGCTATAGAAAACATACATCGGCCTCTAATAGATTCTGTAATGTTGTACGGTGGGCCTTTATCACGTGTGAAGGAGTCTCTGTTTTATTAAAATCATGCTCCGCCCACCTTCGAAAAGACAATAATAAGTGTTAGAATATTAATATTTATATAAGTATTAAAGTAGTACGTAACTACCTTGCACCATATGGTCTGGTCCAATCTATATTCTGATTGATGATTATTGGTGCTATAGGTCGAATCCGGGTCCATGCCCATATTTGTAGTAGTGCCATTGGGCCGCCTATTGCCGATGTCTTTGGCCTGGTTCCCTTATACAGTACTCTATACAAACACGCTAGGGAAGCAGCACCCCAACTCATTTGCCCACTAATATTAAAGTCAGTCAAATGATTTAATAAATGTAAAGACACGTGCGCATTATTCGTATCTGGTAATACTGTCTTAGTAGCCAGTATTAGGCAAACACAGCGTGCACGCTGAATACACTCTTCATCCGTTGAAGCATCAGTTAGAGCGTAATCCATCATAAACGTTAACAAAGTACTGATTTTTACCATATGACTTTTGAAATCTGTTGGGTTTGCATCCCAACCTAAGTAAGTTTGGCACATATGTCTGCGTTGATCGTCGTTGTACGAATCCTCCTTCCAACTTAATGCCATGCCCTCAATGGGTAACCCCCAAAGAACGTTCACATCCTCCAACGTTACCGTGACCTCACCAAAAGGCATGTGAAATGTGTTCGTTTCGGGCCGCCACCTTTCAACCAGTGCTTCTATGAGCGCCCGATCAAGTCTCCTATAGGTACATCGTAGGACACCGCCAAAACCAAATAAATCGATGTATTTTAAAACTTTTTTTGGAAAAGTAATACTTTTCAAGGTAACTAGCTCCCAAAAAACGGCGTCACCACGTTTAAAATCTATTGTACACCTATCCCCCTCTTGTGGGTTTAGGAACAATTTTCTGGCGCGGTGTTCGGCTCCAAGGTATAAAAGACTTTCATCTCTTGGACCCGGGTTGAGATGCAAGTTGAAATTCATTTTTTTGGTTGAATGAGGTTGTGGGTTATAAGTGTTTAGTGAAAGTGTAATGGAAGAGAGTGTTGGTGTGTTGGTGTGTTTGATTGTAGTTGTGGGTAATGGAAGAGAGTGTTGGTGTGTTGGTGTGTTATATATAGGAGAATAAATGAAGTAAAAAATAATAATAACAATAATAATAATAAAATAATATAATAACAATAATAATAATAAAATATATTAAAATAATAATAATAATAATATGTATGTATCCAACTTTCTCAACCAATCAATATATATATGTATGTATGTATGCAAAGGGTGGAGAATCATCCAACCACTATCAAAATTCTCCTTCCCACTATCAAAATTATCCTTCCTACTATCCAAAATGACCGACAACAATGACGATTTTTACTGTTCTCAGCCTCCACCTAAGTCTGAAAGACTTACAGACAAAGTTTGGAGACGCCTAAGGAGGCCATCCGTGTCAGAAACGTCCGGCTCGTCTTCTAAGAATCCCCAACTAAATGAACCAGAAAATCAACCACAAAATGAAGCTGAAAAAAAAATCTTTGCAGTTCCCATCGACGAGTCGAAAAACTGGTCCAAAGATGTCGTAGAGTTTTATACTAATGGAGATGCCCCCTTTTGCTATACTCGTTTCAGTGGACACAAACTAGACAAAAATTTCTGGGGTGCCCTATGAGGTTGCCATTCGAATCCATCTCTTACAGAAACGGTAAAATGAGTTACCTTTACATTCATTATACTGTACATAATAATGTAAATAACTTTATGATTTTTTTTCGTACAACACATTGAAGCATGGGCAGCAAGACTTATTCGTATCAGACAATCAAAGCTTTTAAAAAACCCAGGTGTGAAACAAACTTGGACGGTCTTACCACCTTGTTTTTTTGAAGAAATGAGAGATCTGAACTCTCAAAAAGCACTTGATTTGGCCGGAAGAGATTCAAATTCAACATATCCTCCATTTTGGGAGGTTGACACTATTTACCTCCCATTATGGGTCGGCAAAATAGACTGGCTACTTATTAGTATTGATATGCGGAGCATGGTATTAACTCAATACTGGACTGATTACAGATGGAGAAATGAGAAAAAGGGTATAGCATCACACTATATGGAGGTGCTTCCGTTATTCTTTGGGTGGTTTCTTGACCATATCAAGTTCTGGTCTAGGTCATGTCACCGCACAAAGTGTGATGTTACAGTTGGTTTAGTTGAATTGAATGTGCCAAAATGCAATGGTAACATTGCAAATTCAGGGGTTCTTGTTTGTATGATGATGGAGAAAATGGTTCTCAACAAACCGTGGCCGATAGAAGATGATGTCGAGGGTGCTTTTGTAAATTACCGACGCTACATGGCCGACGCTTTGTATTACTGGCGTTGTGTTCCGGGTCGTTAATTTATATCTTTATTTAGATTTACATGTGGAGATGACTACAAGCTATATTGTCCTATTTTAATTTGATGTATGTTTAAGTTTTCAATAATGACGTAATGTTTATTTTAGTTATTATTATTATTGTTACTACTATTATTATTATTCATATTATTGTTACTTTTCATTATAAATACATTCATCCCTCACTTCACTTTCATCATCTTCAAAAGCCCTCCCTCACTACAAAATGGATCCTTCTTTGTCATTCAATCCCTTTGTGGTACAGTTATATTATGGGGGTGAAGTGACACAAACACAAGGGGGTGTTATAGGTACTCCGGGAACTCGTACCACTACGTTTTTAGTTACTTCTCCTATCGGTTATACCCAGTTTGTTGATAACATCTGTAGATGTGTTCAAATTGACCGACAATCTTGTTGTCTAGGGTTAACACTCTACTATGAATACAATGGAGGTTCATATACCTCATGTATTAATCAAGAAAGTGATATGTACTTAATATACCAACTGGCTTCCCTCGTTAAGGGTTACACCTGTAAATTTCATGTCACATGGACGACAGTAGTTCCAAACTTCCAGCAACATGTACATGGGAGTCCCTCAACCATTGAAGACAACGACGAAGGTTATTTTACTTCTTTCTTTTTTTTCCTTCCAGCAACATAATATTATGTAAATGCTAATACATATATTTTTTTTAAGGGTCTCATAATGAAGAGATGGAAGACACAGCAGAGAGTGAACCCTCTGTTTCTGAATATGAATCAGAGGAGGACGGACCAATGGAGGACGAAGCAATCCCTCCCTTGCCCCAACAACAAAGTCAGGGACTATCCCATTTCCCTGAACTTAATGTTGTTGGTACAGCAATGGATCCAGACTTTATTCCCCTTGATAATTTTGGGGAAGATGAAATGGAGTTTTGGGACGAGAAAGATCCAGAAATACGTTTAAATATGTATTTCGCTTCAAAAGACCAAGTTGATTACGCTATCAGAATGTGGAATATCGACGAAAACAGAGAGATATTTATGGCTGATACCAGACCAAAAGTCGTGACCGCGAAATGTAAAAGTATCAAGCACACGAACGACCATTCCTCTCAACCATGTCTTTGGACATGTACGGCCAGAAAAATAAAAAATTCAAACCTTTTCAAAATGACAACATGGACACCGGCTCACTCATGTTTCAGCACTGTTTCTCGCAACAACAACCGGGCCCTAAGATCAAAAGTCGTAGCACTCCACATCCAAGAACAAGTTCTTGGAGATGTGTCGTATCCTGTGAAACAAATTCAGTCTCTGATCAAAGAGAAACTGAATGTTGATATCACTTACGGCAAGGCTTGGGCGGCCCGGAGAAAAGCCATCAAAAACATATACGGTAGCTGGGATGATAACTTCTGGCAGTTACCGAGCTACATAATGGCACTACAATCATCAAACCCCGGTACGGTTGTCCAGTGGTTACATCACCCCAACAGTCCATCTCAGTGCTCAGTATTCAAGTATGTATTTTGGGCATTCCGTCCAAGTATTGAAGCCTTTCGATACTGCATTCCTGTAATCTCTATAGATGCCACCCATCTAAGGAGGACTTACAAGGGAAAAATATTAATGGCGGTTACAAAAAATGCAAACAACATGATCTTGCCGCTTGCGTACGCCATGGTGGATGAAGAAACAAACGACAGCTAGAAGTGGTTTCTTACCCAATTTGCCGAGAACGTTCAAGACCCCAGAAGGCGAACGTTGTGTGTGATTTCTGATAGGCATGCGAGTATAAAACACGCCATGGATAAATTAGAATCCTGGAAGCAACCGAACGCCTACCACCGATTTTGTCTAAGGCATATAAGAAGCAATTTCATGGCGAAATTCAAGAGTGTGAGCCTAAAAAGGATGTGTTGGGACATCGGAAGCACAACACAAGAACGGAAGTACGAACGCCTGATGGAAGAGCTTAAAAGAACAAATAGACAAGCCTGGAAGTACCTGCAAGAAATTGATAAAACAAAATGGACGGTCCTGCATGACCGGGGGAATCGCAGATGGGGTATCCTCACCACGAACATATCAGAAAGCATGAACAATGTGTTACGTGGTGCTAGGATGCTCCCGATAAAGGCAATGATTGAATATACTTTTAAAAGAGACGTTGAACAATACGTAAAACACTACACAACCGCGTATAATTCTTCAACGGATTTTCCTGCACGGATGTGGACGTTGTTCCATAATCGTGAAATAAGGTCTCGACAGCACCGGGTATTCCCTTATTCAGCACATCATCAAAGGTACATGGTGGAGACACCACTACAAACATCGGATGAAACTGGCTTTAGTCCTTATACGGTAGAATTCCAAGAACAAACCTACTCGTGTGGTAAGTGGCAAATTTACCGGTTCCCGTGTAGCCATGCAATTAGGGTTTGCCACGACCTACGTTTAAGTCCAAAAACTATCGCGGATCCAAGGTTTCATACGAAAACATACCGTGCACAGTACAACAACGAGTATTTTCCGGTGCCCCATAAAGAAACTTGGTTGTACGTCGGTTGGAAAATTATTGGGGACCCATCAAAAATAACTGTAGTTAGAGGAAGACGACGTGCGAGGAGGATGCATAACGAGATGGACGCCAGCTACACAGACGAGAGGACGGGTCGCAAGTGTTCCGGTTGTAAAAAAACGGGTCACAACATCAGCAGTTGTCCAAACCGACAACGTTAATGGCTGTATTTTTTTTTCATGTATTTGACCTTCTGTTTTTTTATAACCTAAGTTAAAAAATGTTAAAAAATGTCTTTGGTTGGTTGGTGTATCCATTAATTGTGTTTAATGTCTTTGGTTAGTTGGTGTATCCATTAATTGTGTTTGCATTAAGAACAAATGTTAGATATCTTATTTTTTATTTTTATTTACACATAAGTCATCTATGTTATATATCAATGTCTAGTTATACTTTTTTTTAAAATGAATTGTTATATATATTTAGTTTTTTGAAAAAAAAAATTAACAAAAACTAAAAAAACTATAAATGTATATTAGGGTTTCGAGAAGGCAGAAATAAAAAAAAAAATTACACCTAATCCGCTATTAGTAAAAGCGGATAAAGTATAAATAAAAAACCTAATCCGCTTATACTACTAGCGGATAAGGACAAAATTTTTTTTTTTTCTTCTTCGTCTTCCTCGCATCTCAAACCTGCAAACTCCATTTTTTTATATCTTCTTCATCACATCACAGCTCATCTTCCTCATCACCAAACTCATTAAAAATTCAAACTCATCTTCCTGTTGCAAGTTTCAGACTCAATAATGGAACCTAGTCACATGGGTTCAGTCTTTTGCAGGAATCCTTACTGTTCTAAGTTTTCAGTCTCAATAATGAAAGCTTTTCAGAAATGGGTTCATGTTTCAGAGAGTGGGTTAATGCTTTTCAGAATTGAAAGAACCATGTGAAGGCATTTCTATTGTTCAAAGAATCCAAAGTGGCTTCTTTTGTGTTGTTCATTCACGGACTGGGTTGAAGTTAACCATGGTTACAGAGCTTGTTCCTAATCCGCGATTGCTAAACGCGGATACAGTGGGTGTCAGTTTTTTTTGTCCTAATCAGCGATTGCTAATAGCGGACACCAGTGGTGTCAGTTTTTTTTGAAAATATTGCTTCTAATCCGCCATTGCTAATAGCGGTTTAACCATTATCCGAATTTTTTTTTGACTTTCCCTATTATCCTAATTTTTTTTTAAATAAATACTAATTTGAAAAAAAATTCGCGAGATTAGCCGGATTTGCGACTTGATTTACAGGTTTTGAAAGGCTTCACGATCGTAACCCTAAAACGATTTCAAAATCGTGATTCCACAATTATTTGTTAAATTCCGAGTTACCATATATTCATATATGTTTTATAAATTGATTGGAACGATTTGAATTCCGAAATTTTAGGAATTGATGGAAGATTTGAATTGGTTTGACTTTTGCAAGTCAAAATTAGCTTAAAAGTTGTTCCAGGGTTCATAATCTAAAAAGGGGGGTTTAAAGGCAAAGAGACAGGGTTCAAATTCAAATGACATAAGAGGGTTCTCATGAAAAATAAAAGGGGTTCAAGTTAATAAAGGGGGGTTCATGGCTCCACATATTTAATTAAATTCCCTTATATTTGTTTTAAATTCATTTTTTTTATTTAGAAAATTGTTTTTATAAAATTTTATATATAAAAAAAATAACTAATTGTTATTATAATTATTTATAAAGGGAATAAATTTTATTTTAATATAACTACAAATTGTATAACTGGTTTATTTAATAAAATCAATTGAATACGTATTTACATATTTATTTATAATTAAGTACATACATATATATATACATACATATGTTATAAATATTATAAAATAATATGTAAATGCAAGATTGAAATTGATACATTTTTAGAAAAATAACTAATGTGACATGATGATTTTGAGCAAGTATGGGACTTCAAGTGTTTTATTATTGTACATAATAACATGAATAAATAAAATTTTAGCCTGAAAATCATGGATGTTATATGAAATAGCATGAAATATTCTAGACGCTCTTAAACCCACAATCATTGATCTGAAAATGTTGTGATGCTTAGGTGGGTTTTCCAAGTATGCTAACTCGTTGTGGTCCTTTACAAATTTCAAGTTTGACATGCCTACAAGCAGTAAAACAAGTTAAATTAAACAAAAAATATAAACTTCAAGTTTTCGGCTAAAACATTCATACCGCAAACTTTAGTTACACCGCAAACTTCCAAACACTGCAAACTTGAATAAAAACCGTAAACTTTTGAAAAACCGTAAATTTCTAAAATTCTTGGTTTTTATAGAGTTTTTGGTTTGGATTTCCGGTGCAATAGGGTCGCCTAATGTCTACGACCTAATCTAGTGGATCAATTTTAGTTTTTGCACAACTTTTAACGGTCAATTTGGTCAAACAAGTTCAATTCAGTTTCGGACTCAACAAGAACATCTCACACACTCGATTAGTGTGAATCAATGGTCCAATTTCTTACCTTGATGGTCGCCTACACTTCTTGAACACGAATGTAGCAACAAAATCACACAGGGATCAAGTAATCGGTCACAAGAAGCTAAACACAAAGTATACGGCTGAAGAAAATGAAGTATGAGGTTGGTGAAATTCTAGAACCACAAACTTCAAGACCATATATAGAGGGCCTTCAAGTATGCACCGCATACTTCTGAAAAACCGTGAACTTTTCAAAACACTTTCCTTCGGATTTTCGGGTCAAGCAGGAACGGTCATTTTGATAATTTATGAAGTATAAACAAAAGACAAAAAATAAAACAACTTAAATTAAGCAAAAAACACAAAATCTTTTTGTTCTTTTCATAATAGTGGACAAACACAATATTTTTGAGAGAAACTCTGTTATGGGATCATATCACTCTAGAGCAGATCAAAGCATACTATTTGCTGTTTATTTTCTCAGACAGGTCTTGGTGATTGCCAATATAGAGTATCCTTTTAAACTCAAGCCTTTATACCTTAATTGACAAGCAAGCAGTGAATGATGTTATCATGCTTTTCCGGTAATAGTTATTTATGCCTTAGTGGGTCCTACACTCACATCTCAGAAACATGCATTTATCTTATTGTGAATTAGATGAGTTCTTGATGAACTTGATGGACCCCACAAGTTATCGGATAAACCTTTCCTTCCTCATGATCTTTTGAGCGCCTAAGTAATAACTAAGAGAGCATAACTAGCACGGGTCAATTAACTGTTCGGGAAATCTCTTACAAAATTGATTAAAAGCATAGCGCGACGGACTTACATGTTCAAAAACAATATGCCTTGATTAGAGATTCCGTCCCAATAACATATTCCCAAAGAGAAAAATATTTACATGTATACTTATATGTACGTCTTTAGACCTATCTTTTGAATTTTTCCTATAGCACGACATTAACATTGCGCGTCTTTTTGCTTAGAATTCTGCTTTGCAGAGTAGCTTTGCACTATCATTGAGTGTCTTTTCACCTATTGCATGTCAATGCATGTCTTTTATCTATATACATATATACACAGACTTGTATCAAGTCAGCTCGCAACCCCTTTGTGAAGGGTCTCGGTTTGTGCAATCCAGATATATTATGTTCATCCACAGTTCACCAACCTTTATGTTTAAGTGTTCGATTATGAACATGAAAGAATTATTATACCAATCTATGAGATGTTCCCCACTTTGGCAATAACTTTTATGTTTAAGTGAAACACTATCATGTTGTCTTTCCGTCTTAGCAGAGCCTATCAGCATATCACCTTAAGATCCTAATCTATTCAACTACAGACCTTACATATGATGATCCAACCCTCTAAAATGATGTACTATAATTTCCCAATATCCAGAGTTCTCAGTTTTTCTCAAACACAAGCAACAAGACACAAATTTGAAACTTAAGCAAAAGATTAACTAAAACTAAAACCTAGAATCTAAAACCCAAAATCTTTTTAATGTTTTTAGGAAATTTCTCCCCCTAAACTTTTGCATTTTAAAAAAAAATAAAAATAAAAATAAAAACAAACAAAATATTTTTGGTGACCAAACCTGCGATCGTCTAATCAAAGGAGATCATTTTTAGACATTCAACCAGAAAATTGAATCTGGCTAAATTAAAGGCTTTGGTAAAGATGTCGGCAACATTATCATCAGTAGATACTCTTATGTCTATGTGCTTAGTTTTAGAGTGTTGGATAGGATTCTTAACAATTTGTAACGCAACTTCATTATCACAGAAAATAGGAGAGTCAATGAAATTCAAACCGTAATCCAGCAATTGGTGTTGCATCCAGATAACCTGAGAACAACATGCTGATGCGGCGACATATTCAGCCTCAGCAGTAGAAGTCGAAACGGTGGTCTGTTTCTTGCACTGCCATGATACGAGTCTCTCCCCCAGAAACTGACATCCACCGGTTGTGGATTTTCTGTCAAGATTGCAACCTCCATGATCACTGTCAGTAAAAGCAAACAAGTTAAATTCCGAATCCTTTGGATACCAAAGGCCGAGCCGAGGCTTGCTCTTCAAGTATTTAAAAATTCTTTTGACAACATTAAGGTGAGAAAGTTTAGAATTAGCCTAATATCGTGCACACTGAAAAACCGCAAACATGATGTCCGGACGGCTAGCTGTCAGGTACATTAACGAGCCAATCATTGACCTGTAGTGATGTTGGTCAATCTCAGGGTCACCTAGATCTGGAGTAAGAATGGGTCGAGTGGCCATTGGAGTGGATGTCGATTTGGAGTCAGCAAAGTTGAACTTGAGTAAGATGTCATTGACATATTTAGCCTGGTGAATTAGGATTCCGTCATCACTTTGGTTCACCTGCAACCCTAGAAAGAATGCCATTTCTCCCATTGAACTCATTTTAAACTTTTCTTCATCACTTCTTCAAACTCTTTGCACAGTGCAACATTCTTTGATCCAAAAATGATGTCGTCAACGTAGATTTGGACAAGAATAAGATCATCTCCCATCTTCTTAAGAAACAATGTCTGATCGATGGCTCCCCGAGTGTAGCCATTTGCAAGCAAGTGCTCTGTCAATGTGGCATACCATGCACATGGTGCTTAATGTAAGCCATACAGAGCTTTGTCCAGATTGTAGACATGATGTGGGTGATTGGTATCTTCAAACCCCGGTGGCTGACACACATAGATCTCTTCTTGAACCTTACCATACATAAATGATGTCTTCACATCCATTTGAAATACCTTGAAATTCATGTAAGAGGCATAGGCCAAAAAGATGCGAATGGCCTCAAGACGTGCAACCGGTGCAAATACTTCTTCATAATCTATTCCCTCTTGTTGATAAAATCCTTGCAAAACCAATCTGGCTTTGTTTCTGACAATAACTCCACTGTCATCCTTTTTGTTCCTGTAAACCCAATGAGTTCCGATGGGAAACTTGCCTTGTGGTAGTGGCACAAGCTCCCTAACCTTCAGCTTTTCAAACTACATCAGCTCCTCCTACATTGCTTCCACCCAGCTTGCTTCACTTAAAGCCATCTTGATGATCTTAGGCTCTATTTGAGAAATAAATGCAGAATACAAGCAGACATTGATTATTCCAGATTGACTCCTTGTTTTCACCCCATCAAAGAGAGGACCGATGATATCCTCTAAGGGATGATCTTTATGAATCCGCAATGTTGGTACTTCTTCTTGTATCGTTTCAGGTAATTTGGTGATATGTTGATCTGCTTCTTCAGTTATGGGAACCGGTTCCTCAATAACATGAGGGTCAGGAAACGTATCCTGAGAAACGTGACCACTGCACAGTCTCTTGTGAAGCATTACCACTGCAATATGCAGCAGTCTCATTATTGATGGGATCTGCGGTTTGTTGATCACTTTCTTGAGAAGAAGATGCTTGAGTTCTGGAAGATGAAGATGATTCTTGATCAGGGTCTTCATCAATTCTGTAGTCGACTATACTGTACTTGTAGAAACCATCATCTGACACATCAGAAACATCAGAAAAAACATTAAACAAATTAAATACAAAATCATAATCAAATAACCAATCTGGACCAGAATCTGCATCAGTTTTGTTAAGCTCCTGCCAGTCAATGTAGTAGGACTCCACTATCTGTTTGGTTCTCTTGTTGCAAACCCTGTATGTTGTCTTGCAGGATGAGTATCCAACGAAATAACATTCATCGGCCTTTGCATCGAATTTGGATCCAATGTTGTCATTATGCAATAGAGTGCATAGGCATCCAAATGCTCTGAAATGACCGACCTTTGGCTTCTTGTTAAACATGACTTCATATGGAGTCTTCAGCTGATGCTTGTTGAGTGGCACTCTGCTTTGCACGTAGCACGCTGTATTAATTGCTTCAGCCCAAAAAAATATCAACAATTTAGAGTCAGAGATCATTGTTCTTGCAGCCTCTATTAGGGTGCGATTTCTACGTTCAACAAGTCCATTCTGTTGAGGAGTTCTAGCAGCGCTGAATTGTCATGCAATCCCCTTTTCTGCACAAAAGCAATCAAGAACTTCATATCGGAATTCCGTCCCGTTGTCACTTCTGATAATCTTGATCTTCAAGTTTAGTTGATTTTCCACAAGTATCATGAACTGCCTAAGAATATCTGCAGTCTCACTTTTCTTACTTAAAAAGAACACCCAAGAAAATTGTGAGTAGTCATCAGTAATAACAAGACAATATGATTTCTTCCCAAGACTCATTACGCTTACAGGACCGAAAAGATCCATATCCAGCAACTGAAGAACAGATTCAATTGAGTTAAACAGCTTGGGTTTGTGTGGTCGTTTATGCTGTTTGCCTTTAGCACACGAAATACATTTTTCAACTTCACAAAATTATTTTAAAGGGAAACCGATCACGTGTGCTCCTTTAGCAATTCTATTTAGGTTTTTCAAATTTATGTGACCTAAACGACGATGTCAGAGCATTGAGTCATTTCAGAAGCTTTAGAAAATAGACAAGTATTGGTTAAAGCTGACTCACTATTCATATCCAACAAATATGAATCCTTACACCTCGGTGTTCTCATTAAAATCCAATCCTCAGGGACTACAAACCCTGGTTTTAAAATCAAACATTCTTTATCATTAAAATGAGTTAAAAACTTTTTGTCACAAATTTGAGACACACTTAACAAGTTGTGATTCAATTCAGACACATAATTCACATCTTCAAAACAGAGAGTACCATTAGTGATAGTACCTTTCATTGTGATTTGCCCACCTTTATCACCTGCAAAGGAAACATACCCTCCATCGAAAATCATAATGTCGTGAAGCTGAGAGATGTCTCATGTCATGTGTCGGGAACAACCACTATCAACAAACCAGAGGTTGTTGATAGGCCTCCTTGGCTAACCCTGCACGATAGAACATTTTAATTAGTAACTGGAACCCAAGCCATGGTTTTCTTGGGTTGCCCTAACTCATACAAGTATGAAACTTCTTGCAATTTCATATCTCTTTTGTCATTAAACTCAACTGGTGCTGTTTGCGCATTTGGTTTTCGTTTCCAAACAGGCTTTGTTTTTTGAAAGTTTGAGCTTGCTGTTGGAATGGCGATTTTTTCTTTTCCCTTTCTGGATTGTATCTGTTTCTCAACTTTCTTTTGTTTATGTTTGAAAACATTATTTTCTTTAACATGATGTTGAGTTTTATGCACAGCACTAATTCTTTTATTCAATTGTTTTTCATTAGGTAAACTGTGATTTTGGGTCGTATGTCTTTTAAACGTGTTTGGCCTTTGATGCACATTATCCCATCGAGAAACATTCGGATAACTACCATAGTGTTCACGATAGTGAACGCAGTTTCGAGCTAAGTGTCCAGGATTCCCACTAACATAGCATGTTTTCCTTCTCGGATACACGTCATAGTATCCGGTGTGCCATGATGATGACCGTTGAGGAGAACTTGTGAAGTAACCTGCATTTTCACAGTTCCTAGAAAACCTTCTATCAAACATTTGATCATTATTTCTATCATAATTTCTGTGATTTGATTTGAAGCAATTTCTATCACCATTTCTAACATTTTGTTCAAAATCACGAGGAGGATTATCAAATTTTTCATAAAACTCGCTTTTGGTAAAACGTTGAGGCAATTTCTTCGAGTTTGACTAACTTGTTGATGTTTTGCTACTTTCACAATTAGAAGAACGGTTTTTGTTTTGAAAAAACTGAAAATTCTTACCGTTCAAGATCTGTTTTTCTCCTTTCTCTAAAGTTCCACCTTTTACAAAAGTGGATTTCAAATTTGTTTTTAATTTATTACATTTTTTAAAAGTACCACTGCTCAAACCAACATTCAAACCAGAACCAACAAAAGTAGCAGAATTTGAAAAACAGACACAGTATTTTTAAAAGACAAAGACTTGGAATTAAAAACACGATCTTCCTGCTCATCATCACTTTCACAATCCTCCACTATGCCCTCCACTAATCCTATTGCTGCAGAAGACTTAGACGGGTTAGTAACGTTCACATGTTTTATCGAGGGAGCAACAATCACCGGCGTAGACTGTGAGGATGAAGAAGGTTGATCTAGTTTACGGCCTACACCATACTCCATTTCAACATCTTCATGCTGAACACTTGGCATTGAAGTGAAATTTCCATTAAAAGGATGTTCAACAGCATGATACCCAATTCCTGGATTTTCTTTCTTTATAACTTGGGAATCTAACATGTCATAAACAACTGATCGAGAGTGGTCAATTTTCTCGATTATTAACTTAGTGTTTTCCAATTGAGTCACTGCATCATTCAATTTTAGACTCAAGTCATCTATTCTTTTTAAAGCATCACGATAAAGACATTCCTTGTTGCTAAAATCCATTTCAAGTTTAGAAAAAATCATTTTTACTTGCCTCAATTTTATCTTTAAAAATATATTCGGATCGCTTGTGCTCAGCATTGGCATACCAATGTTGAGTAATTTCCTTTATCAGCATTTCATTATCACACTTACACATATTTATCTTCTCTAAACAATTATGAGAATAGGTAATAGTAAGTACCTCAGTATCTTCAATTTTTGCCATGAGGGCATGATTTGACACCTTCATTGTCAGCTCATGAGTCTGATCTCCCCAATCATATCCTGCAGTCTACTGACTGACCAAAGCTTTGCTCTCGCCGAGTGCAGCAGCTTCCTTTTCTTGTGAACTGGTTGACGAACTTCCCTTCTCAACTTTAGGATCGAGGCATTCTCTAGCAAAGTGTCCAGGTTTACTGTAGTTGTAACACCTCAAGTTAGATTTATCAAAACCAATCTTCTTTGCCCCAGATTCCATTCCATCAAATGAGTTTCTTCCAGTTCTCTTGATAAACTTCTTAGCACGATGCACTGCCATTGCCATATGCCATTTGATATCCATCTCTTCTAAGTCACCAGGATGAATTTGTTCCATGTCATCTTGTACTAAATTTACAGGAGATAGCTTTCCAGCTAGTAAAGCATTATAGCTATTTAGAAAGACACTGAAAAAAGCGACATTCATTTCTACAGTTTTGACAGTATTTGATGATGGTGAACTATTTTGCTGAACTGAGGCAGCATAGTTGTTTGATTTGAAACAACAGACAGATTCGGAGTATGAGCTGATGACATACTGGAGAGTAAAGCACTTCCCTGAGACACTAAGTGATCTGTCTCAGACATAAACATGATCTGCCTTTGTTGATCGTCCATCTCATATGACCTCAGAATGGAGATCAACTCACTGAGAGATGTGGTGTAAATATGTTTAGTTTTCTTGATAGTAGTGATGTTAAAGTTCCAGTTTATCGGTAACGAGTTGAGCAGTTTCTTGTTTATCTCACCTTTGGTAATCTCAATACGTGCACCGCTTATTTCAGTCATCAAGTGAGTAAATCTATTTATCTGAGATTCCAGACTTTCCCCTTTCACATACTTGAACATATTGAATTTCTGTCTTAACATGTCCTTTCTACTTTCTCGCATATCTAAATTTCCTTCAAACCTTTCCACCAATGCATCCCAAAGAGCCTTTGCAGTCTTGTATTCTTTAAAGCCTTGAGCATTTTTTGTTGACAATGCCATGGTCAAACCAGCATAAGCTTTCTCATCCTTCTCCTTCTGAAGAATCTCTTCACCAACATAGAGATCAGGATCCTTGGGAACAAATTCATTCTTTTCATTTCTGACCATAGGAACTTGAGGACCCTTTTCAATAGACTTCCAAATAGATAAATCCTTATATTTAGCAAAGTTCTCATATCTAAATTTCCAGTTATCAAAATCATCTGCATTTGTAAGATGTGGAGGTCTATTTGTGGTACCAATCTCATTATCCATAGCATTAGTATCAGTCATGACTTAATCAGCAGAGAACACTGTACCGCAAACTTGAGAGTAGCCGTAAACCTTGAAATAACCGAAAACTTTGAAATAGCCGCAAACTTGAGAGTAGCCGTAAACTTCGAAATAGCCGAAAACTTGAAAGTAGCCGCAAACTTGAAAGTAGCCGTAAACTTCAAAGTAGCCGTGACCTTGAAAGTAGCCGTAAACCTGGTGAACCGTGAACTTCGAGGTAACCGTAATCTTCAAGAACCGTAAACTCGAAACACCGTGAACTTCAAAAACCGTGAACTTCGAGGTAACCGTGAACTTTGAGAAGCAACAAACTTTGAAGTTACCGTGAACTTCAAAAAGCCGCAAACTTGGAAAGCCGTGAACTTTTTGGGGATCCAATTCAAATGACCGTGTACTTCGAATACTGATTTTTCTGCAGATGAAGATCTAACTGAAAACGTCGATTAATCAGCAGAAAGATCAACTGAGCGATCCAATTCGTCAAGAAAAACGACAGAGACGAGATCCAAAACCTGTGAATCTATCCAGAAACTCTTTCAAAACAAACAAGTCAGTTTATTCAAATGAAAACAGTAACTTTGATACCTCACGAGTCAAAGAAATCTGTTGTAAGCTTCACCGAATGAGCACTAGGCTATGATACCAATTGGAAGGTCCGAATTCTCGAGGATCTTCAATCAATGGATTCAATGACGTGTTAAACCTGGCGGAAACAGACTCGACACGTGACTTGTAGGTATAATCAAAGAGGACGAGACACAATCAAATATCAAACGATTCGTATATTGATTAAACACTGAAAAATCAGTACAAGATCGTCCAACAACTCGTTTAACCGATTAGAATAAACAAAATAACTATTTATACAAATCACAAGTAATCGGTTGGGCTTGGACCGGGGCCGCATACTTCAAGTATACGGTCGGGCACTGCATACTTCAAGTATGCGGCTAGGGCATGAAGTACGCGGCCACATACTTCCAAACCGCCATCTTCTGAACTTCCCGGTAATCTTTTGATGCGTTAGCCTATTAGGTTTGGTCCTTACAAGTTTTGTTATCGTAGTGTCTCTAGGGTTCGATAATCCGGTTTACCATTAAGCTGTGCTACACTCGATAGGTACACTTGCCTGTCAGTGCGGTCTAGTTCATAGGTTTTCCATTTATCACTTATGAGTCTAGATTAGGTTTTATTTATTAGTATTTATAGACCGTTTGGGTGACATCACTCTACAACAAGCTACATATGTACATCCCTAAAAACCATAAGATCCAAAAGGAGGAACTCAAAAGCCAGATGGACATCAGACTAGCCCTCCATGTCTGAGTCGTGAGGACTCTACTGCCGCTAGCTTAGGATGATGGCCGGATGTGCATAGGGGTCCTGGATGTGGGCCTACAGCTCCTGATGCATGGTCTGCATCAAATCCCATATATGACCTAGAAAAGTGATGTTGTCCAATGCTATACGGAGAGGAGCAGTAGAATATACTGGCGGTGGTGGGGGTGCATCTCCTCCTCGACCTTCGCCCTCAGGCGATGGAACCTCAATATCAGGATCCCCAAGTCCTGGATACGACTCTCCCTCGTAGCGTGGCTGCTCCTGCCCGTCACTGTGCCCTGCTTCCTCCTCATTTACCTCATCTTGCCTATCGGGAACCCAAATCTGACCCACATGGTTAACCAACCTATAGTCATCACCAAATAATATGAGCAGTCTCATGCTTATCATCGTCCTCCTCCCAATCTCTCTAATAGATAAATCTAGTGGTGGAAAAATAGATATCGCCTCAGGAGTGAGAACACCCATGTTCCCAACAATCTGGGTGATGCAAGCACCCCCAAAAATGTGCCTGCCAGTAGATGATCCAGAACACTTGGTGAAATATGTGGCAAGACTATGTGCTATATTACATGTAACCTGGTCTAGCAAGCAGAATAGGTGGAATAGATCATTGGCAGTAACCACCAATGTGCTATCCTTCCATCCACATATAGAGTTTGCAATGCAACGGTGGAGGTAGAGATGTAAAGCATCCTTGATCCTGGTGCTCTTCATGTTACGTGGGTGATAAGGACCCGATCCAATACTCATCCAAAAATCCACAACGTCATCCTCACGAAAATCAATTTAACCCCTGGTGAACACTGGGTCGGCTGTCTCTCAGTGTCTATAAATCTTAGTCTTTGTAGCAAACCTTGCTATGGTCATATCATACCATTTGCGCTCTATCCTAAAACGAATACATATGTGTTTTTGCCTACTCACCACTGGTGTGTCAAACTCAAAGGAAGCTACAAACTCGAGAGTCAACTCTCTGTAAGTCAGATGCATAATGATGGAGAATCTAGACCATGGGTTGGTTATAACATTTCTGAATTTTTAGTTTTGTAACTATCTTTGGAATATTGGCAATAGACACCCTTGAACTATTGTGATCTATGTATCTCTATCCCAACTTATATATGGGATGATATATAACCATCTTGAGACCTTTATACTATGTGTAACTATGAGTATCTTGCTTGTAGCCTTTAAACTATGCTTATACTTAGACTTTCGGGAAACCTTTGAACAACTAAGACTCATGTATAAACATGTTAACACCCCAAACACATCAACACAACACAAACATATCCTTATGTTTGCAAACAACTCAAAACATAACTCTTTGTGAAGTACATTTTCACATTCATCGCGTACCAAACAAACCTTCGTCTTTTGACTATCGTACCGTACCGTCAACCGCATCAAACTAACTTTATAATGATGTTATATAATATTAGAGCAATCATTTCTAGTTTTGAAACAACTTTTATTTTGGAAACTTTCCTAAAATAGTTACCGATTTCCAAGAAAGAGTCTAAATTACGCATGTGTAAATTGGGCCTTCGTTCATTATGTACCGACTACTGACCGTCAAATACACCTATCATAATTTAAACATCAACATTTTTAGCCCAAAATATTCCTTTCATAGTTACAAACAACATTCGTGTTGAAGACTTTCCTTAAATAACTCCTGAAAAGCTGGAAACGACCAAATTACGCGTACGTAAACCTTCTGGCCTCACATGGACCAAACTTAGCCCATCCTTGGCCCCATAGCAGGTTTTCAAAACCCATGAGGCCCTTAATAGCCCTTGAAGCTAGCCTCCTTGTCCCTTGTACCCTTGCCCTAACTTTTGTTGCCAGAACTTTCCTAAATGTGGCCTTCATGCACTTCCTCATAAACTAGTATAAATAGGAGGCTACCTCCACCTCCTTTCCTCACACACCTATGACGTTGAGAGCTCCATCTACCGCCAAGATCCTTCCCCTCCCCTCTCCAAGTGAAGAATTCATCCAAGACACCAAGAGGAACGAGATCGAAAAGCAAACAAGGTGTCAATCTTAATTCAAGAACTCTCGAGCCTTTCCGGATCTATCATCTCTCAACTCAAAGGTGAGAACATAGCCCCTACTTTTCCTTTAATTATTTTGGGTGGCACATGTAAACATATCAAAAACACGTTTTCTATCAAATACAATTCAAAAATAAGCTAAACTTATTATTAACAAGTTCAACATGATATCATAATCTTTCGCAAACATTGAACTACTCGGGGTTTTGACGTATTCTTGTTAAAAAACGAGGAAGCTATAAACTTTGAACTACTCGGGGTTTGACGTATTCTTATTAAAAAATGAGGGAGCTATAAACTTTTGGACAACTCGGGGTTTGATGTATTCTTGTTCAAACACGAGGGAGCTATAAACTTTATGGGTAATATTGAGGATTATGCCATCTATCTAGGACAACGATGGGGTTGTGCCACATTGTTATTCTTTTGGTATTCTTTGATTAATTTTATTATCTACATACGTGCTTGCTTGACAATGTGCTTATTTGAATCTTGTTAATGGATTGTATAAAATCTTTTATTATGGTTTTATCTAAACCTACGTCTCTCACCAACTTTCATAGTTGACCCGTTTTCTTACATGTTTCAGGTATGCATGCTTAAGCTAGGATTTGGACAACTTCACTTAGGATTCGGACTAGATATCAAGATCAAGATTTTAGATATTATTTATTGTAAACTTTGTAACTTGTATTTGTGACTCTTTGTAATCAACTTAATCATATTAATTCTAATAGTAATTTTCTTTATTCCATTGTGTTCTTTTATCAATTAGTCGCACCCGTGGTTAACATGCACGGTTTGGGTGTGACACTGGTAATCATCTCCATCACCCTATCTAACAAGTGTAGCTGCTCAAGAGCGGCGTAGTCTATAGATATCGATGCTCCAAAACCCTATCATAGTAAATCCTACATATAAGAGCGTGTGCAACAGTCTCGAGCTCAAAGTCAGGATTAAATATGAGCCATGAGTGTAAGTCCCCTACTGGCTCAACCATCATTGGCTCTGGATCATGCGAGTCATTAGGTGATGTCAGTGATGGAGGTGATGTAGGTGATGCAGATTATGGGATCGAGAAGCATGTCGCTTTCCACGAGACAAGGAAGCCTCAACCATTATCTGTAGAACAATCAAGGTACAAGTTAGTAAACACACAAAACGGCAAAAGCATGTTGGAGCCTTAGGGTATGCACGACCGTGCATGGGCAGGCACGGGAGGGTAGACCTATGATCCTAGGAAGCACGTCTAGCAAGCCAGGGCGTGCCTGGTCTATTTTTTCGAATGCACGAGCGTGCACATTCATTGACTCGAAAAATTCATACCCACGCAATTGCCTAAAAGTTAACCGAATTTTGAGGAAGATTAGTCTATACTTCTTCCTATACACATATGTAGAGGCTAACAATACAAGAAAATGTGAAACTAGGGTAAAACGGAAGAAATGTCAATCTCGAACCCTCTATATAAAATTTCTGAATTTGAGCCCTTTAAGCATGATTATTTTGTGCTAGAGATTTCATTTAGATATTAAGGAACAATAATCAAGCAATGAAGTAATAAAATATGACCTTAAATGCTCAAAAATAAACCATATGCCCCACTGTCGCCCCCTCCCACAAATAACCCATTGAAAAGATGCAATCAGTGTCGAAAATAAAAAAGAAATGAGAAGGAATAGATTTTAATTACCTAGGATTGAAAAATCGGATGAAAACGAGCCTGAAAATGGCGCAAATCAAATGCTGTAGTGTTTTGGGGTGCCGTCGGTCGTGAGAGTAGAGGGTGTGAAGTAATTTAGACTAAGTCAACCTAGCTTAAATACCCATTCCCCTTCTGACCGACCTGAGGCACAAGCGTGCCTTCCGGGTTGCTGGTCTATCAAATCACCACTCGGCTGGCACGTGTGTTCGCTGCCCCAAAAAATACTTATGTATTTTTGGGGGCACCGTTGCAACCCACCTCGGTTTTCGCTGAACGCCGATAATCTGGCCGATCTTCCCACCACTCCTACACTGCCCTTACTTGCAGATTTTTCTGAGGTTCCCCGTTTTCTAAGTCTTACTTTGGCTCTCTATTTTGGGTTGCCTACGTCGCATTCCATGCGGCTCACTGGTTACATCCATCACCGACCGGTTAGTGTCCTTGTTTATTCCAGAAGTACTCACAATCTCATCTAGCCCCATGTGGCTTCCTTATTACATCTCACGGTTCAACCAATGACCCCCTTCCCGGTTCTCGTGGGTAATGGCGAGCCCATTCAATGTCAAGGATGTTGCCCCATCATTCCCCTTGCACTCGGCAATTGTTCTTTCCAAGTCCCGCTCTTCCTTTAAGCTTTTAAGGGTTACGAGCACATCTTGGGTTTTGAGTAGTTGCGCTTCTCGGGACCACTCACTTCCAATTTTCCGGTTCTATCTTTAACCTTCCGTCACGCCAATGGCACTGTCACCTTGAAGGGACTTCCATAGCCAATATCGACCGCACCGTCTATTGTTACTATCTTTAACCTTCCGTCACGCCAATGGCACTGTCACCTTGAAGGGCATTGATACGATCTCGGACCCAACTCAACCGACCCAGCTGGATCCTGGTAATGACTCAAGATCTGACCTAGTCAAGTAGGCAGAAGATGGCTCCCCTTTTCCAGCCGCATAAGGAGCAGGACCAATTCAATCACATTTCAATTTTGTTGTTTTTTGTTTCCCACATGCATGCTTAAACTAGGACCACTGTCTTCTATAGATCAGCCATACACTCCCCCCTTAAATTGTATCAGAGCCATAACACTCTTGTCCCGCCTTCTCAAGATTTGATTAGTATGCTTTGTGACTGCCGACTTTGAGCGGATCTCTCACATCAGAAAACTAATCTTGCTAAGGACTTGAACGGTCTGATACGACGTGCAAACACTTATCCGAGTCGTAGACAATTTGTTGTGTGAGTGGTAAGATGACAAGGAGGTCGTTGTAAGTCTCTATTTGGTACGAGTTGGGAAAACTCCTTAAGTGTCAGGTCATGTCAAAACTCAGATATGAACCAAGAGTCACGTCTGTCGCGTTCTAGTTCCAGTTTCCGTCAATCCTCAGCATCTAGAATTGATTAGTTAAATGAAATCTCATATCTACCCGATGATTCTAAAATCCCTATCACTAGTATGCCTTTAGTTAATCCTTATAGTGTCTTCTCTAAACCCCAAAATTCTTTAACAAAAAGAGTTAAAAAAATAATTAGTCCTTCGTCCAACCTAGGTGTCAAGGAGTATGTTCAAACTTCCAAGTTTTATTCTCACCAGCTTCCAGCTACAACTTTCGAACACCTAGTAATCCTATCCCTTCCCCCAGATCTTCTAAGGATCTGTCAAGCACAAGGTTTCACCCACATCCACTTTGGTGCAATATGACTCGCTCTTACCTTCCATGGTAGAAAAGGCCTACCAGCGTTCTCTCGAATCGCCTTGGTCGAAACCTGATTTGTAGAATACCAACACGCCTGTATTGGTACTATCCAGACCACGTTGAACGTCGGCACTGTATTTGTCACTCTTTATCCAAACTTCAATATGCCCCTAAATGACCCATCACTGTTCACCGCCTTAAAAGCTCAGATCCAGATTGGAGGTGCTCAACAGGTCAATACCTTTCAAGAAACCTTCCATTACCATATGGCGTACAGAGTCCAAAATCACTCTTTGGACATCATGGTTCCTAGGCAAGACAAAAGTGGAGACGCGTTGTTCATCGACATAGATGCAAACGCTGTTCCCACATGCACATATGTTCCTAAGCAGTTATCCAGAGAAGAGCTTCTAAAACTTTTTCCAGAAAAATGGATAACTAATTACGAACAGATCCATCAGGCTCCAGTCTAGAAAACGACAAACCCAGACTTCGTCCGACACCAGGATGGCCTTGTCGAAGTCAAGTTCAAGAAGCAAGATCGTCGAGATGTTTTCTCAACGATGTTCATGATGTAGCCTGTAAAAACCCCAAGCAATACTGAACATTTCCCGTATGAAATATGTAACTGCAAATCATGCTTAGAAGAAGCTGACTGGGTTGAATATGATGAAGATGTCCCTAAGAAGAAGAAAGGATCCCAAAAATCTTTGAAGAAGAGATACGAAGCAGGAGATCCAAGCGTTGGCCTTCTAGGTAAACCAACAGGCAAATTTGATTACTATGTCCTCTATGGTGACTCACCCCTAAAGCCAAAACCTAAACCATGCAAACCTTCATCACTTAAAACCTTTTCCCCTACTCAGCCAAAAGGAATGTTCATGATCACCCCATCTCCCTCATCCTCAGAGTATCAAGCAGAATTGCTCAGAATCTCCCCAACCAGATTACTGCTGCAGAAGCTACACTGAACTGGCAAAGCGAGAACAATGTTGCTCAGAACAACGTTCTTAAAACTATACTAGCTCAACAAAGCAGGTTTAACCAGACCCAAGAAGCCTTAGTTGACAGAGTACACTCTCTTGAAAACATCATGCATAAAGTTCGATCCAAGATTCTTGGATTTCATAATGAATTACTCGAGATGGTCCATACCAGCACTATCTCACAAAACCCGAGAGGCCTTTCTCAGAAAGAAGCCGAGATGAAGTTCCTCAAAACCCAACTTGCAGATCTTGAAAGGCAACACAAACAGCAAAGGACTTCAACTATGGTTGATGACCCATGGAGATTGCCGAGTGCCCCGTTTGTCAGAACAACTTTTGATCCACAACCGTTGCCTATACCACCGTTCTCACAAACATCACCATCAATGAATCTCTGGTCAAATGAACAAGCTCAGATTAGAGCAAGAGCCAGAAAGTCATCATCAAACCGTAGTACTTCCTCGAGCAGTACAGGACACAAGCCATCCACCAGCGGTTTAAAGAAAAACAAGGGTGTCCAAGATGACAGTATGATGACGGCCTCCTCAAAAGCCCCGAAAATGCTACCAATCAAGGTAGAGAGTCCTATTACGTCCCTCTTCCAATCTGTCATCCGGCAAAACCAATCAGCATTGCCAGCCGTCACTTTTCACTCTGACCAAGAATTGAATGCCCATTCTAATGAAGAACCAGAGTCAGCAGCAGGATCCTTTGATAACCCAGAATCACACATTAGTCCCATTCCATGCTACATGGAAAAGACGCACTCTCATCAAAACACCCACAAACACAAAACACAGGTTCCACAACCAATTGGTAAGGTCCATCTTCTCACCAGTACATATGCAAGACCAATCCCTGGCATTGCATTCTTTGATACTGGCTCATCAACATTGGTTCTAAACCCAGATATTATTCCTGATGAATATTGGAAACCACATCATCAAAGCTTTATAGCAGCAAACGGCGTGTCGTTTATAATTAACAAAAAAAGTGTTCCAATACATCTGAGAATTTTCCCCACGTGCAATATTAAGCACAAATTTTTAGGATCAAATTGTCATGGGAAAGATCTTTTGTTAGGGTTCGATGTCCTTTACTAGTTACGAGACCTGAGGTATGGAAAAGAAGGTCTTAGAAACAAAAAGTTTACAAATCCATGGAGCACCGTTCCGAAGATTTTCATGGCATCTTCTATCCCGTTTGAAGCGATAAAAGAAAAGATTATCCAGACCTCTTGTGCCTCCAATCATACGGAATTCCTTAAAAAACACAATTCTCCATTATGGCTAAATTCATCGTTCTTTGTGGAGTTATCGTTCAAGAAAAAATGAAGACATAAACCCCACAAGGGCTAGCCACCCTGGCATGAACCCGGATCACACAGCATTGGCCATCCAAGAATGCCTAGAGTTGGTAAATCAAAATCTCATTGAACCAACAAAATCCCCATGGGCATGTGAAGCGTTCTATGTTAATAAAAGAAGTGAGCAAGTCAGAGGAAAACTCAGGTTAGTTATAAACTACCAACCATTGAACCACTTCTTAGCTGATGATAAATTCCCACTCCCACAAAAGAAGTCGTTATTCCAGTCACTAGTAAATGCAAAGGTTCTCTCAAAGTTTGACCTTAAAGCCGGTTTCTGTCAATTAGGAATTAAGCTAGAAGATAGGCACAAGACAGCCTTTTGTATCCCAGATCACCATTACCAGTGGAATGTAATGTCGTCCGGGTTAAAAAATGCTCCATCCGTTTTGCAGAAAGCAATGATACGTATATTTGAACCCATCCTTAGTAATGCACTAGTCTACATTGATGATATTCTCCTTTTCTTAGAAGATGATGAATCTCATACAAAGCTTTTGCTAAAGTTCCACTCCATAGTTCAACAGTATAGGATTTTGTTATCAGAAAAGAAAATGGTAATTGGGGCTAGTGCCATTAAGTTTCTTGGCATGAAGCTTGCCGATGGCAAGTATCAACCACAACCACACATTGCCCAAGAGCTTCACCAGTTTCCAGATAAGCTTACATCACAAAAGGACGTACAACAGTTTCTTAGAGTAGTCAATTATATGGCTGATTTCTTGCCTAAGCTGTCTATTCACACATCCCACTTGTTCCCCATGTTGAAGAAAAATCCACCAGCCTTGTCAGAAAACCAGACGCAAGCAGTCAAACTCATAAAGGAACTCGCTGAAAAGATGCCTCCTTTAAAGATTCCTGCATAAACCGACAAGTGAATCCTGCAGACAGATGCTAATGACGAATATTGGGCAGCATTATTGCTTATAGAAGACGAAAAAGGAGTCAGGACGGTATGTGGTTATAAAAGTGGCACGTTTAAGGAGTCTGAAAAGCATTATCACTCCACCTACAAAGAAATCTTAGCTGTGAAGAGAGGAATTGAGAAATTTCAATTCCACTTAATTGGACACCACTTTCTGATTGAGATGGACATGTCTGCTTTTCCGAAGATGCTGCAGTTTGGTCAAAAGATTCTCCCCGAATCATAATTATTACGTTGGGCAAATTGGTTTTCACAATGGACGTTCATGGTCAAACATATTAAAGGAAAAGATAATATCCTTACAGATTTCCTGTCCAGACCAAAGGATTACAAACCAAAGGCCTATAAATACAAGGAGGTTCAAGCAACTCAGCACCGCCACACCCAGCACCCTCATATCCTACTAGCATTATTCATGATGGATAGATCTTCCAGCTCCTCCTCAGAAACAAAACCATTCCACAAAAAATTCAAAGACAATAACCTCCCAGAAGAAATCATCGAAGTAATTGCAGATCAAGCCTTGAAAGAAAGATCTGTCCTAAACTACAAGACGTTTCTTACCATCACTCTGAAGAACCATGGTCTATTCATGAAAGGTTTACTATTCCACCATGAATATCCCTTCATGAACGTCTTCCATATTAAAGACTTGTATAGTTTACCGAAAGAAGCTTTATGCTTTTTCTGGTATCTCTTTGAGTCCCATACAATCGCCATGTTCTTCAATGCTACAAAACTGCTCTCCTACATCGTTGACTGTCAGTGTGAGAACCTACCTAAAGAGAAAAAAAAATACCTTCACCCTACTCAAATGGTTCCTCACACCCCCATCAATGGACTATACAGGTTACGTCTTCCAGTAAAAAGTATTGTGTTGTAATGTTTAGAAGGCCAGTATGCTACATCCCACCGACAGCCATCAAAAAGGGATAACAATCAGCAGTCCTCCATGCTCCGTGTTATTTCATTCACTCTTGGTCAAACCTTAAGCTCTCAAATCTCTCATGCAAGGTCTGGTTCCCAAAAGAATGGAAGGATATCTGTATGTGTTTAGCCCAGGAAAATGGCGTGCGACCAGAAACCATACCTATAAATGTCTTAAAAGGGACAAATGCTTGGGAAAACGATTACCCATATTCAAAAACATGGAACACTGTTCTAAGGGAATATGAACACACACATCTGATTGACCATATGTCTGAAGATAATGAAGATCAGTATGATGATGACCATAGCAATCATGATCCATATGAAGATGATCCGTCAATTCCTGCTGGAAATAAAAAGGCTATTTTAATTATTAATTATGTATTAATAGTGTGCTAAGTGTGTGCTTAAAAATAATGCTTAAATCACTCTTAAAGTGATGTAAGCTCTTAGGTCATGTTTTTTGTATTTTTCTTTTATATGATTGAGTGTGATGCCATGGATGATGTAACTGATGCCTTTCCTCCCCTATATAAGGAAGGCTCCCCCTTGTTTGTAAATCATCCTTGGAAAGAAATAAAATCTTCTTCTATATCTCTCTAGCCTCTCTATACTTTCTCTCTCTAGAAATCTTTGAGTCTTTTCCTTTCTTCGTTATTTTTCGGTTGAGTTTGGGTCCTCTCAAGCCTAGAGAGCCTAGTTCTTGAGGTTCTTAAGTCCTCTCAAGCCAAGTAAGCCTTGTGTTTGAGTTTCTTACGAGTCTTCTATAGATCAGCCATACACTCCCCCCTTAAATACTCTCTAAAGTGGATAACCCTATTTTCCTCCTCTTCCAGTCCAATGTCCAAACAACAATTTCTCCACTTTTCACCCCTCATTCTGATAAAAAAATAAACATTCAGTCGGATGTTGAATCAATTTCCTATGACGAGTTTTCATCAATCCACGAGTTTGAGCACTTGTTCATGGCAGAACCAGAACATACTGAACGAGTTGATTCTGATATCGAAGATGCTACCTCCAGAGCAAAAGCACAAGACCAAGCACAGGGCAGAAATGTGTTTACAAACACTGATTCAAAACAACAATTCACCTTCGATGAAATCCCGCCATCAAAATGGCGCTAAAGAAGCGTTGAAATGTTATCATGGTGTTCTGCTGAACTCCAATATTATAACATTGATATGGTAATTAAACATTTTTTTTAACCAGATGTCAAGGGCGGCTTAGAGACTGGTTCTTAAGCCTTGTTGAATAACAGATTAAAACACCAGAAGAATTCATACACATAATCCAGAGTGAGTTCATCGGAAATCCAGTTGAATTCATAGTTCGGGCTCGAGAAGAATTCTTAAAAATGAAGTGTTATTCTTTCCAACCAAAAGACCTTGAGAAGCACTACAACAGAATTTCAGAACAATTCTACTGCCTCCATGGAGTCGATGATGTAAATCTCAAGCATGTCTTTTTAAACTCTTTCCTAGAGTCTCTGTCAAATGAAGCTTTTAAAGCATTAGAAAACAAGAACATCACAGTGGCTCAAGCCTCACTTAGAGAATTGTACCAACTGATCCTAAACGCTTTATCTAAACTATGTAACCAAAAAAGGTTTCTAGTTGAATTCGAAAAAACAGGAAAGTGTCTTGGTTCAGCCTGCAACGACAAGCATCTCAAGATTAAATGTAAAGATGAAACCTTATGTGACTGCTCCCACTCTTCCAGAAAGTCTCGTTCTCTGAAATACAATGATGAATATTTCTCAATAAAAAATAAATATCCAAAAAGAAGAGACAAGTCAAAAAGAAGTTGGAAATTTTTAGGCAAAAAATCAAGAAGAGGAAGAGATACGGATAGGTGCTTTGTATGCAACAAAAAAGGGCACTTTGAAAAAGACAAAAAGACAAAAAGAAAACCCAAGCCCTCCTCCAACAAATCAACATGGTTGAACCAGTTGATGTTTCTGATCTAGAATCACTATATTCCCTTGATGTCAAGCCAAGAGACTGAACAATCTGTTCAATAATGTATGATAATTTCGATGATTCAAACTCAACCAGTGACTCAAGTGAATCATGCACAAGTGATTCAGAAAACGAAACTAGGCCAATCTACATGTTGACGTCACTTCTTAGCCAAAACAATGAATCAACTGCTAAAAAGAACGGTCAAAAGCTATTTACTGATAAGACACCATTGGCAGAAATTCTCGAAGAAAGAAACAAACGAATCTTCCAGAGAATAGCAGCCCCACTTGAAAAAGAAAGATGTCAGAATACCACATGCAATGATATCTTCATACCTAAGAAAAAAATCGAGAAGAGCTACTTTGGAAAAGATTTCATGGACAAAGTAGACTCAGCCTTATTGAAGGCGCTACAGTCAAAAGATAAGATTCTTTCCGAATCTCGACTGTTGCAATTGAAGCCATGGTTATCGTTACAGGGTATATCTACTGTTCTTCACAGTAATGGAATCAGGCCAGAGGCCTATAAAAGCAAAGGTACCAATATAAACCAAGACCATAACACCTTACCAGCAAAGTTCAAAATGGGTAACACTGATTCCAACCCTCCAAACCAAACATCACGATATACCTTATCGACAACCTTCAAAATAGGTAACATTGATTCCAGCCCCCGGAGCCACGTCCCACTCCAACCAGAGTTCGAAGAAGGGTATATCCTAGAAGAAGTTCTAAAAATAATCAAAAGCCAACCTCTTAAAGAACAACCCTAGAGAATAAGTTCTAGGAACCCATGTTAGCAATTCCTTTTGCTTATAAATTGTAATTCCTTTTTGCATTAAAGAATATAGAAGAAAATTGCTCTAAACTCTCGTATTCGTGATCCTCCTGTTGTTGGAGATTTACCCACTCTAAGGGTTACCTATCAAAGATTGATAAAACAATATATCCTCTTGTTGTATTTGGGCCTAGAATCAATAATCAGTTGGGCCATCAAATCTTTGAATTAAGAATCTAATTGGGCTTATATTTTAGGTTGGGCCATAAGTTTTTGAAGATTCATAAATGTATTAGGTGTGTAAATCAATAATCTCAAGTTATATCATAGACAACAAGTTATAAAATTGTTCATATCTACAACACTTGATAATTGCATGCATATCTCCTAAAAAAATATTAAACTTCCATATGTATTTGATATTGGAAGATATTGTTATTAATTTAGGCTGGATTTAGAATAATCCGAACCGGATTTCGAGTTGTTACGAGATTTAAAGATTAGCTACATAAATGTTTGTATTTGAGTTTGGTTAATTTGGAAATGTGTTCGGGTTTGATTTTGGGTAATTCAGAAATTGTTTCAATTAAGTTCTCTGCATTTGGTTCAGATTAAGTTCTCGGGTTTGTATCTTGATGAAAAGATTATGGAACGACAAAAAACGTTAAAGCAACGATATCAACAATTTGCACAAGCAAAAGGAGAATCTTTGACTGCTTAATATCACAGATACACGCTATTGATCAATGAACTTCAAGATGTTGGTGTCAAATTTACAAATTCAGAAGTGATACATTTCTAAGTTCTCAATCGTCTGGATGGTCTCTGTCTGTTGTGATTATCAAATGAAACGAGAGTCTAAAAACAATCTCATTGGAATATTTGTATGGAAAACTTCAAAGATATGAGAAAGAATTGGATAAAAACCGGGAAGTGATTAAAGGAGGTTATGGATACGATTCCACCGGAAACTGGATTCGTATTCAATCACATTTGGTTGCTTATGAAAAGGAGAACTCATTGGGAAAAGAGGATTCTAAGACAAATGCACATGAAGATTCATCACTACAGGTCAATCAGGTTCAAGATTCAAACTTACCTCCTCAGGTACTTGAACATCTTTGTTCAAACGCATGCATTGAAAAGGCAAAAAGTTATAGAGAAACCAATCAATTTATTCTTCATGAGAGTGAAAAGATAAAACCGGTAAACAACGAGTTTAAAAAGAATGATGTTGCTTATAAGATCAAAGTTGAGGCAACTATGGCTGAGGTACAAACTTTGAAAGAATGTGTATCAAAAATATTTTATAATTGATGATTTGAACAAAAAGCTAAGCAGTCAGTTGTGAATTGGTTGATTTACAAATCAAGGTTGATAAATGGCATATTTCAAAAGAAAAACTTCAAGATTGTTTAAATAAGCAAAGACCCACTTTTTGTAAAGATGGGATTGGTTATCAAAAGGTTCCCCCACCAACATCAGGAAATTACGTACCTATGCCAGAGCCTCATCCTTTAAATGATTTGATTCACATATGTGAGACTAATTCAAAAGATGCTACTTCTAGTGCAGATGAGAAGGCAAAAGAAAAGGTTAGTAAAGAAGAATGTGATAATTTGGATCCTACTAAGGGTCTTGGTTTTAAATGTTCTACTTTTGCTGTTTCAAAACCTATTTCTTCTGTTTCACAAAATTACTTTGATAAAATTGTACATGTTGCAAAAGATTTTATTCCATCAATTTTGTGAAGAAAGGTACAATACAAGAGCAAAATAATGATGATTATGTGGTTTCAGATGATACTACTTCTAGGTCTATGCTATATCCTGCTAATCTGTTAACTGAAGAAGTTTCTTAACAAGCAAGGAGTAATTTTACAAGATGATGATAGTTCTAATGAGTTGCAGATTGAGACTGAGAAGAGTGGTTCAACCATCAATGTCCACAAAATTAAGGATATGCCAAGTCCTTAGAATATGGAAAACGTAGTTGAACGACTGTAGAACAAGAAGGTTAAAGAAACTACAAGATCTACAAAGTCAAAGCAACCCTTCAAGGCATGTTTCAAATGTGGCCAAGAAGGACATGTGATCAGACATTGGAAAACAAGTTGATGAGACCAGTTCATTCAATTCTAAAAGACATGGTTCAGATGATAAAGGCAACAAGAATTGCTTCTCTAGATCAAAGTCTGCAAGGAATAACTCTTTGCATGATCAGAAGAAGAACTTCTCATCTAGATCACCACATGTGAAGCCGGTTTCACGTAACTCAAAGATCATAATGAAGAAAGCATCTAGACCAAAGAACATGACCAAACAAGACTTTCGGAGACTGAAAGATTCATCCAGGTATACTCATGTTATCACTCCAAAATCTCCAAGACCTTCAAAGGTCAAACAAACTTATGTAACGAAGTCACTTGCCTCTGAATTTAAATAGAAAATTCTTTCAATATTCAAATCTTTAAAAACCAAATTGTTTGAATCTAAACATGTTTAGCGACCGAAAGTTGAAGAAGTAATCGACGAGGCAAAAGATTTTGTATATTAGAAGGTTACTTATTTCAATGCTAAGGCCTTCCCAAGACTACGATGGCTTGGGTTCCACTCTCTAACTGGTTTATTTATGAGTGTAGGAACAACCTAAGAGGGCTGTTAGTAACAACAGTTATTGACAGTGGATGTTCTAGGTAAATGTTTTAAGAGGTAAATTCACAAGTTGGGGTATAATTTCATATACTGTTAGACATTCAACTCTGCCATGACACTATCATTCTCTTGCTGACATATTTCTCATTTTTTTATAGTTTACTATGGAAGACGTTTTCTTGGTAAATTTATATTTTATGTTTTTCTTAGAAAATGGTTGTACAAAATACAAAATTTAAGAGGGGGGTGGGGAGTATAGAAATAGAAAATGTCAAAAAGATTTTACAGTTGAGTTTGTACATTTTTAAAAATAAAGGAAGAAAATTTGAGTAGATTGATTGGACACATATGGGAAATGATAGGAACTAACTTGATTATGCCTTCACATGAATAGGACCTGAAAGAGAATGCAGTCATAAGATATGATATGTCGGTAGGCTCAACATTTCATAAAGTAGACAACATCTATGTGACAAATCTAAATTTCTCATGAATAAGCGGTATTCCCATCTCAATTATCATTGACTGACTTCATGGTTTTTATAAGAATGCAGAGTGAATTTTGAAACACACACCATGAGACCATTATCTTAAAGACATAGTTTAGCATAGTTTCTCCTAGTTTTACGAGAGCAAAGAATTGGAGATTCTGCCTTGATGACCTATTCTGCCTTGCGTGAGCAAAGACCTAGAGTGTTCATCCTTACCCCGACTTCATATCCATTTATTGGACCATTCCTTCTGGTTTATGAAAATTTATCAAAACTTTTGCATGTAAGTCCAAGCGAATTTAACTCATAGGCAAGTAAGTCCGACGTGCTTCTAAGTCCCATAATCATTTTAAAAGTTCTTCATAACCAACTCACCCTTCTGCTTTGCTAAAATACATGCTTTTTTCATCATGGTGATTGGTTAACACGTAAAGATGTGGTAAAATTGAAAATCTTGCATGTCTTGATGTGGTAAATTTCTTGTATGTTGAGAATGGGGTCCACATACTTCATTTAACCTTACCAAAACATGATAATTAATCACAAGATACTTGTTGAAACATGGTGTATGTGTTTAAGTGGACAAATATACTGGGAATCATCTTTAGGCTGTAAGTATCTAGATGAAAATTGAAGTGTGCTTAGGACTATTGAGTTAGTATAATCTCAAGCTAGATATTTTCTCTAAAAGGATTATTTGTAAGTATCCAAAATGAAAATACCAAAAAGATTTTAATTTTCATTTATTTGTTTTGATTCAAGTTGATTTTGAAGTCTTCCACAGTAAACTGTTTTCTCACATTGCATATACTAATGAACATCAGCTTGTTTGTAAAGTTGAAATAGTCTAACAGGAAATTTGGAGTTTGTGTTTGTGATTGTGAACATGTTACTTCAAGTATTTGTTGCAACGATGGCCGATCATCAGTTAAGCAAGTTACTAGACCAAAGCACCTGTTTCCTCAAGTTTGCAAAAGATACCGAGTTAGGAATCGGTTGGAATTATATGCCCAAGACACATCGAACAACATTGTTGCCAATGATATTTGATCCCAAAGGTCACACACCAAGCAAATATTCCTTATACCCAATTAAACACGGTTTAACGTGTACGAATCAATCAATGCCAATTCTTTATTGGTATGCAATAATATAAATCATTTGTATTTATATTTGTTTCATGTGGTAACATGGAAAACAAATATTAATATGATCTCATATAAGTGCACTTTTATATAATGATTCGTTAAGATGTAAAGTACTCCTTGGGCATTCTTTACGACAATTAATACATAATGAGGTTTAGTATGAAGATTAATATAAAGTTAGTATTGTAAATTGATCTTAGATATTAAACACATGTATTAGTAGAAAAAGATGCCAATCTCTAAAATTGTCTTTTGTAAAAGACTTTTATAGAATAAGATCAAGTAACTTTCTTGCATTTTGAATTGCATCTCCTCCTTTTGTGTGGTGTTCCAGCCGTAAGCAAGGATGTGGGGCCATCCCATTCTTGCTTTGAATTATGTCTTATGCTAGAATGATCCTTACAAGTCTTGCATGTCAAAAAGTAGCAAAGATACCTTCCTTTTATTGTTGTTAAATGGGAAGGAATTCTAGAGCTTATGACACACCAAAAGAAACACAAAAATTATGCTTCAAACCACAATGAGTGCCGTGATTTTTTGAGAAGCAAGAGGGAGGAGCAAGTGCTGAATGATAAGTATCTAATACCTTGCTTAAACTATTATATTGTTAATTTAGTTTAAGCTAGTTCTTGGAAGTACTTTGAGTTCTTGTTACATACACTACTAAGGTGAGATTTAGTAAGTGTATGTGTTCTTGACATTGAAAGACTAGCATCTTGGAAGCAACTTGTTTGGTGTGCATCATTTGGATGTTTGAGCTTACATCTTCATCTTTTGGTTGTGCTACCACTACTCTACAAAGGTTGTTGTTTCTTTTACATCTTATGTATGTTTTTCTTTTAAGTTTCAAGAACTTCATATGGATCCTTGGTGGGTTTTGTTTTCTAAATCTTTAGATCTAAACATGTCTAAAACCGCTTTCGTTGCAAAATGACTTTGAAAGACATGTTAAAACCTAACAGAATCCTCCTTATATATCTTCTTAATCACTCAAAAAAAAGAGACGGAAATTTGTTCCTAATCCTTCATCAATCAGATCAGCTCCACCCTCGAGAAGATAAGCTTCATAGGGGGAGTAACCACAAAGTTCGGCTGTTACAACTTCAAACATCTGTACATTCAGCAATCATCTGAAACTGAAGATTTTAAGATAACGATGCAACCAAAAAGGGGGAGATTTTTTATACTGAAGTTGCTGATCATATTGGATGATTTTGGTAGCATCAGCCTAGGGGGAGATTGTAAGGAATTTGTAGGCTGATGCTTACCAAAATAATCAATATTCAGATGAAAGTCAAAGATGTGATCGAAAGTCAAAGTGTTTGTTTCGAGCGAAAGATCAAACAAAAGTTTTAATTCTTGATTGGCGCGGTTAATGAAGAATTGAAAACTTAGGGGATTTTTTGTAATTAGCATACATTTTATATTAGGGCTATAAATAGATGGATTAGGGAAATATTATCAAGCGATTTGTTGAGTATTGTTTTAATTACATGCAAATCTAGGGTTTCACATTCAAATCAATACAAGTGGGTTTTTTATTTAGATCTATTGAGTTCTTGATGATTTGTACAACAAATCAAGAGATTCCGTCTCTTGATTTGTGTTTAAACAGATTCGTTTGATCCTACATGTTCTTGTAGTACAATTGCCTAAGAATGCATAGATTCAGTATGCTTGGAGGTGGGGATGGAATCCTTTCTTGAATAGGAAAGTGTTAAGGAGAAGAGCCATGTGTATATCTTAGCTCGTCATGCTCAAAAACAACATTTTAATTACCTTCATTTTCATGAACATCACCATCAATATGTGCTATCACCTCCATTACCAATATCATCATCATTATTGGCATCCTTATTATCATTTCTAGCATCTGAACTTGAACTAGATGTTTCACCATCGGAAAAACCAAGCATGTTCTCAAACAATTGAGTAACGTTTTCGGAGAATTGACTTCTTGAATGATTCTTTTTTCATATTAATGAACACCCTTGAATTTAAATGAGACAAATCCAGGGTTCCTTCAAGCTCATGTAAATTAGGAAACTCTTCATTTAGAATGTGCTCGAGAAATCTTGGATACATCAAGAATTTCTTTGTTCTAACATCAAGAATATTATATGTATGCCCTTGGAAGATCGTTCATGATAGATTGAATTGTTGCTCTATAGCAAGGGCCACCACAGCAGATGCGAGTTATAATGACAAGTCATCCCATCCAGCGTTTCTGGAAGATAAGCAATGAAACATAATATGGCACAAGTAGCGCCAATTGTATGATATCATGCTTTGCAGAATGGTAGTATGGACAAATAGACCTTCATATCCCATTCTCCGGAAGGTTTGGATAACCAAATCCGAAGATAACATTATGAGATCATTTGCGGCGTCATTCAGAATTAAGTGATTTTTGATAGTATCTTCAGAGATAAAGGCCCTATTATCGATGGTTGGGCGGATGGTAGACACTTCATCCATGATAATCACTTCAGCAGTATTCCAAAAGTCTCTTATGTAACGTTCATAAATCACTAGGTTAATTGTAGGAGAAAATTAGATCCTGGAATGTCGAATAAACCGTATAAGATCATGATAATCGCCAGAATGTGAAGCGGTGAGATCCAAGCAAGCACAAATGTTGTGCTCCGGTTTGAACACTAAATTCACTATCAAAAATCACGTCCAATATCCAAGAAAATACACATAAGTGTTGAATTTGATTAAGAACAAACTAGGGTTTAGAAGTTCGAAAGGTTTCAGAGAAAGTGAAAGTGGGAAGTTGTGAGTGAATAAGCTGGAAACACATGAGAGACCGTTTTAGAACCAAAATTTGAGTTGTGCCAAAAAGACTATTTTGCCCCAACAAAAAATTTGATTTGAAAAACATAACTCTCAAGTTCGGAGAAAGAAAGTGCAATCCGATGCAGAAAATTAGTCTGAAGTCATGAAAATAGTCACGCTGATTAGAAAATAGAATTGACCAAAAATATCATATCTAGTCCGGAAGAGCAATATAGTCCGGAGCAGAAAATAAAGCACATAAAGACTCTCCTTATCGAAAACGCACTCCGTAGTACAACTAGTTACTCTGTAGTAAACACACTTAATTAACACATTCTAACATATATTCAGGAGAAACCAAACAAACTTATAAATTTTGATACGAAGTAAAACATTCTCTCCGTTGTACAAATAACTCCTCCGAAGTAAAACTTTGTAAAATAACGGAAATTTTCTATCCGGAGTAAAATGGTCAAGTTGGTAAGGGTCTTGGGTCGTCTTGACCCATGGATGGTCCAAACGGTTCGTATACGCGCAATTTGATCGTTTTTCGAATTTCGGTGTTTATTTAAGAAAAGTTTTGTAAATGAAAGTTATTTTATTTAATGAAATAGGTGTGTTAGTCATTTTAAGATATAATTTAGTGTCATAAAGGATGTATTTTTTGGTTGTGGATGGTTCGGAGTCAAACTACGGTTTAGAAGGCGAACGGATACGTATAGGCACTAACTAACGTACTAGGGCATCAATTTGAATTATGTGACAAAACTTGAATGGGTTAAATAACTATGTTAGGCACATATGGTTGATATATTGCTTTGAATTAGTAGTGGGTGAGTTTTCGTGTCGGTAAACGAGTTTTTAAACGGTTCAACGGTCCAAGTTGCAATTTAAGGCAATTCCAAGCGTTGCAGTCAACATGTGACCATGTAATAAGTATAATGTGCATGAAATAGATATGTTTCAAGTATGATGTGATCACGAGCTATGATGAGGGTTTCAAGGTTTATTGATTCACGAATATGGTAAGCGTTACAAGTACGCGAAAAGTAGAAATGTTACAGGACCCTTATGGGAATTGGTCGATAAGGTGGGCTTCCTACATGTTAATAAATGACAGACCGTTTTGTAAAGGACCGGGGTGTCCTGAGTTTATATAAATGATTTTGTGAGGTGATGGTTTTTACTTAAATAAACTATTAGAACTCACTCAGCGTAGTTGACTTTGTATGTATGTTAGATTGTTTACTCCTCCAGAGTACAACACTTAACAAAATTCAGAATGTTACTCAGCAAGAATCAAATGCAGTCAAGATCATACTAAACAAGAAATTCTCGTAACACTTCATTTAGCATATAGATGTCAGCAGGTTAAGATGCATGTTGAATTGATTAAGTCTAAAGACACTCAAGTAATGATCATCCCAACAAGTATAGAGTGATATTTGATATTAAAGGTAATATTAATCATACCATAGTGTACCCCACATTCTAAATCATATAGCAACACCTACCTAAACTCATGGGGTGACAAGGAATTATGTTACCACATCTTACAGATTGACCATTGGCAGCCTTTAATAGTAAAACTTCATTTTGAAATAGGTAAACTCCAATATAATTAAGGAATGAAATGATGCATAGCAATAAAGTTAAAATGGTGAAATGAATATGAATGCATAATAAATTAGGGAGTAATATGTCTGGAATTCTCTAGATCTTTGCTTTCACAAAACATAAAAGACCCCATACGTACCCTGGAGTTATAAAACATCTCTAGGTCTTTGCTTTCATAAAACAAAAAGAGATATTTACATTCTTTTCTAAAGTCTTAAAATCAAGGTACCATGGTGTGTGCATCAAATAGCTTTACTTGCACTCAATTAAAGGGTCTCAGTGTTTTAAAGCATAGACTAGAAATGGGTAAAACACATATACATGAGAGAATTTAATTTGCCACACATATACTGTTTTTCCAATACATACTGAGCCAATTAACATAACATACAAAACACTACATATTCCTTCTGATCCATTCCATGCATGAGAAAATTGAAGATAGTTTCTATAATTTCTTGACATGAGTAATCATATTCTCGGAACATTTTCTCACATATTATTGACATAGAAGATCACATCACAAGAATACTATAGAACCTAATAAAGAAAAACACACCTATTTATACATTAACACATAAAAAATAAAATCATTTTGAAATTTTGAACATTAAAGACTAAAAAGAAAAATATTTTTGATATTATGAATATAACACTCAATAAAAACAAAATCAGAGATCAAAAACTTACTCCAGATTTTTCATACTAATTTCTTTAATCAAAAACGCAAATCTTTTTTTTTGTCAAAAGGTTTGGTAGGATCGATATCTATTAAGAACAGCAAATCTGTAATTAGATAGAAGGCGGAATCAAACAATCTAAGATCACACAATATGCAATTGAATCAAGAACACAAGATAAACTCAACGGCCAATTGCATTGATAGAAAAGTTCATTACAAAGGAAACTTGACAGTTACAAAGTTAATAACAAAGAATTATTAGAATGCTATTTATAGAGCAGATACAATTGACCGTAACTAACTAACATTCTAGACTCTTCTAGAAGCCAGGCTAGCATAACTAACTCAACTAACTCTATAGCTGGTAGTTGCCTTCTAGAGTTGCTGAAGAAACACAATCTGGTCCGTAGCGTATATCTTCTACTACAGAGGAACAAAGTGTTCCTTCGGAGTACTTAACTTATACTCTGATCTTCATGTTCTTCTTTGGTTCGGGGTAATATGTCTATACAGACTAAGTCTCCTTAGGGTAATATGTCTATCCGGACTAAGTCTCCCTCCGAAGTAGTTATCTCTTAGAAGTAAACTTACTCATCCAAAGTAAAACTTGACATTTTTCTTCAGACATTTTACCTCGAGAGTAATCTGTTCTTTTGGAGTATGTTTTGGACTGATCCGGAGCATGTGAACTTGTGAACATTAGCCTTTAGTATTTGACTTTACAAACATCACAATAAGATGTTAGTAATCAATCAACAGTTGGTGTCGATGTCATACCAAAAAACGGGAAAAGTTGCTTATCAAAGTGCGCATAACTTGTGCAAAAGATCTTAGAGGAGATAGGATCCAAACACCGATAGCCTTTTTGTTGAGTGATATAACCAATAAAGATGCACGGAAGGCTACGAGGAGCTAACTTGTGAGCTGAATAGTCACATAAACAGGGGAACACACGACATCCAAACGCTTGAAAATTAGCATAGGTAGGTATTGTGTGAAACAAAAGCTCAAAAGGGGACTTGTTGTCTAACATTGTAGTAGGTAGTTAGTTAATAATATGGGTGGATGAAAAGAAAGCATTTACCCGTTAGCAGAAGCATTAGCACCAAAAAGCATAGCCAGACCTGTTTCGGTAATATGACGGTGTTTTATTTCAGCCCTATCATTTGGCTGAGGAGTATAAGGGCATGACATTTGATAAAAAGAACCATTTTGCAAGAAGAAATTTCTCACCTGGTGATTGGTGAATTCGGTGGCACCATCACTTTGGAAAACCTTGACCTTTATGGAAAGTTGTGTCTGAAAAAAGTTAACAAATACTTTGAGTACGTGGAAGAAATCTGACTTCGCTTTTAAAGGATAAAATCATTGAATCTGGAATAGTCATCAATAAAAATAGCATAGTGGTGATGGCCATCCATAGATGTAATGGGAGCCGGACCCTATAAGTCACAATGTACTAAATCAAGAGTATGTAATGAACGTTTTTCATTTAGAATAAATGGTAGCCGATGATATTTTGCAAGTTGACAAAATGAACATAAACCAGGCTCAGGTAAAATAGAAGTAATAGATAAATAACCAAGTTAGTTTAACATATAGCCCATCTTCATGCTTCCTTTTTCCAATATTTTCTTAGTGACGGATCCTAAATAGCAAAGTATGATCGAGAAAAAAGAACATCAATAGGTAGTCAGATGTTAATTTACTAACAGAAAGTAATTTCTTCTAAAGATGGGGAACAACAAGCACATCATGTAAAGCCAAAAAAAAATTAGATTGTGGCTTTACCTATCATTGAAATATCTAAAGAATTAATGTTGCCAATGATCACTTTTTCTAATCCAAAATATGGTGTGGAAGTGTCAAGATGAGTCGAAGAGGGTGCCATATGAGCAGCAGTAGAGTCGACATACCAATCAGGAGAGTTGTCAGACACATGACACTTGGGATTGAATGTTTGTGCTAGGTTTGCACCTGAACAAGATGCTTGTTGAGCATAACTAGCAAGATTAAGGCATAACTTGCCTAATGATCATCTTGTCTGCATAACTGGGGTTGTTGATGGCGAGCAGTAAAGGCTGTTGGGACAGGGGACAAACCGTGAATGGAAGTCATGAAGAGTTCGTGACCTTCAACCTTAGACAGGAGTTCACCGAATGGAGGTTCTGATGGATGGCTCTGTGGGCGGTGGAGAAAGTCTTAAAAGTCGGGCCCAAACCATAAAGGAACCAATGAGTTTTGTCAAATTCAACAACTGGTTAACTGATAGCTGCGAATTGATTACAAAAAGACTTAAACTTTTTACCATAATCTGAAACAAAGAGTGTACCTTTAGTGAGTTGTTGTAAAGAAGAGATTGTGGGTGTGTTCCATTGAATCATGGTTGTAGGAAGCCTCTAGAGCACACCACACGGTACGAGAAGAAGTGAGGCCGAAGGCCTCAGCCATGGCTTCTTCTATGAGAGCGACTGCAGAAGGACACGTTGATTCGTTTCAACCCATGTAGCATAAGCATAGTTGGGAATTTCTTAGTTGTCGACGGTGATAGTCTGCGGTGGGGAAGGAGAAGTCCCATCAACAAAACGTAGCCATTTCTGATGTTTCCAGAGAAGATAGTTGGATGAGAGAGTTTAACTGTGAGCATGTGGAGAAGGGTGTTCATGGGAAGTTCACCGGGAGTGGTAGATAAGCCGGATACGGCCATGACAGGCAGTCGAGATAAGATCGGCGATAGAAGGAGCTAAGCCGAAATCGGCGATTGAACGGGAGAAGAGGATGGTGAGAAGATTGGAGGACCGAGTTTAGGCTGATACCATGTAGGATTTGGTAAAATTCACCTTAAAGGGATTTGATTATGATTCCACTATAAATAAGGATTACAATTAGATAAGTATGGATAATAAATCAAAATACAATCCTATGTAATTAATATAGGATTTCTCTAATGATACAAGATTACAAATATATTGTTTAAATTAATGTCTATCTCTAATATAAACCCATAACATATTGCACGAATATGTGCATGTAAATATATGTGGTATTATCCCATTTGTTTAAACCCTCTAGTTTTAGGGAGCAAGGAAATGATAGTAGAATTTACCTCTTTTAAGAGCTTGCCATTAGTAATGAAGTCTTGAATGGCATCACAAACATCGTCGACAATAATATGCCAAGTAGTTTTGAAAAATTTGACAGAATACCCATCAGGGCCAGGAGCTTTGTTATCATCTATTTGAAACATGACAATTTTTTTTTTATTTCCTCTTGATTAGGTATCTTTTTTAAAAATATTACCATCATCTTTAGGCAAATGTTCTTGCACTTTACCCAATTCTGATATCAACTTATCAATTTTGACCATTAGGTTACATTGGGCATGATTAAGTTTTCTCAAAGGCACTTTCAAAGCATTGTGTTTAGAGACCATGATGCACATGTTATAACCAGTATAATCCCTACTCCACACCTCCTTGACACTGGGAATCAACTCATCTTTATTAGTAAGATTGTTCAAAATTTTGAAAGGTTTAGTTTATCTCTACTCCAAATTGTTTGATACGTGTATACAAGCCGATGAAAACCACCCTCACCGAAACAGCATGGGTGGGGGTGGTGTTCCCTTACGGCAAAAACACCACCTCATCCATTCTATCCCTATACCGAATCGACACCCTTCACCTTAACAAAGTTATTTTAACTTGGATTACTGGTCTCGAATAGTTGAACCAAGATTGGTCGGTGACCAAACCAGGTTGTAATTGGTCTGATTCTCAATTTGTATTCTAAGTTTTATCCTGTTTTTCCTCCCATCAAGTCTGGAATCAGCAAAAAACTGAACCTAGCGATGGCCGATTGTTTGTAATTATACAATAATTCCTATATTTTCTAGGATACATCACAACCTACACCTTGCATGATTTGAACCCTTAACCTTTTGGTTGTTGAGTACACCACTTAAACAGCAGAATGTCCCCTTAGAGAGTCTCTCCAGAATACTATACTCAAGAGAATATGTCTTGCTACAATATTCAGTAAATGATTTTCAACAACCCCGATAATTTTAGCCTTCAATCAGGCGGTAGTCGGGGTGTTTTTTTCATGGGCGGAACATTTAAGGGGCCAAAGGGTGTTCTGGCATATTGGACTAAATTTCTTTTTTGGTTTTTTTATGTGTAATATTTTCGACACCCCAATTTATTTATTTCCGCCATTGGTTGTGTTTGTTAGAACTTAGAAACTTCATATTTTACGTTAAAAGATGTTGCTAGAATTTTCACTAATAAACTATATTTAACGTTAGAAAAAAATTTACTCACAGTTAGTTTATTTATTTGTACAAATTACAAACATAAGTTCAATAATTAACCAAAAATCAATAATCCTGAAAAGAAAGAACCGCAATATTTTCGTTAACGTTAGGCAAACTATATATATAATATTTTTGTCCATATCCAAAAAGAGATCAAAAGTAAGACAAGATGTTTTGTTTTAATCATAAAAGGTGTTCTGGCAGATTGGACTAAATGGCAAGAATCTCCAACCTTATGCCTTTATTGCATGCCATGTTACATGTATGTCAGTATGTGTGTACCAAAACGACATATCGATCTCCATCTATATGTTACGTTCCTCCGCCTAATTTATTATAAAATTTTAAAAACAACTAAACAGGTAGATACACCCCTAACCAGCCAAATAATTTAAAATCTTTATTATAATAAATGAATATTTTCTGTAATAATATACAACAGTTAAGTGGTATAAACACGAAAATATTTGATGTAATCTCAATATACATATTCCTTAGTATCTCAATGAATGAGAACCCAAATGCCTTCACTTGGGATTTCTTGATGAACCACAAATAACATATAATACCCCGGCGGAGCGATATGTCCCGCTGGTGGTGCTGTTGTGTTAACTTCATATGTCAATTGCCCGACACCCCTCGTGGTGTTGCCGCCGTCAAGAACCAACAACCTTTGGTTCATTGAAAATGAGTGTGTGTTAAACGAAGGTGCAATTAGTGTCACTGAGATACCGTTTAGATTCACCTCGTTCTGAACAGTGAACCTAACAACTATTTGTTCCCCGTATTGCATTTTAGTTTGGGTCACCGGTGAAATTATCTTGGGCCGGATGGAAGATGAATTTGGATCCAAATACGATGGTGAAAATGCCTCCAAGCTTAATTCAGTTGGATAAAGTACGTTTGTAAAATTATAATACACGTGAGGGTTACTTCCACCGACCAAAACCCTCCCGTCTCGAAGCAAAATTGCAGTCGAATGATACATTCGTGGTATGGTGCTCGGGTTTTGTACATAAAAACGAGAATCAATCGGGTTATAAGGTCGGTAAATTAGCGGGTTGAGAACCGGGTTCCTCCCATATCCCCACCCTGCAGTCCCGTTCGACCCGCCATTAATGATCAAAACGTCATTGTTTGGTAGCAATACCATATCACCCATGACCCGAGCCAAGGGCATGATTTCCACGACCCATTTTGGATCGTGGTCGGATATATTAATCCGTCCACAGCTATTCAAAGCTACATCAAATTTCCCATTTTGTGCATTCACAAATGCTCCTTTAGGTGCACCCCCACAAACCAAAACCTCCACCGCGGTTACATTCCCTTGTACAACACGCAGTGGAAGTAGTACAGCGGAGCCGGTGCTAGGATAGTTCCTCGGTTCGCCGCCAGGAATCTCCGGGAAGGTTTTCAAAACTCTGTTCCGAGAATAATTGAATAAAATCGCTCGATTATTCGCAAAAATAAACAAATTACCATCAGTGTTAAGAAACACAAAAGGGTATAAATTATTCTCGATGTTTGGATCGTTTGTTTGCACTAAAAACGGCAAACTATAAGCTTTCTCTGACGCCACAGTTTTTGGGTAAAACTCATAATTAAATTGCCGACGGCCACCGATCACAATCTGTCGACCATCAGGTAATATATGATTAGTAGCATACCATCTCCGCTGAACCAATCCAGATTCTATCTCCTCCCAATCGCAATTACTACAAGAATTATTAAAAACTCTAACAACATGATCACCGTCATTAAATCCACCGGTCTGGACAAGGCTTCCGTCAGGCATTAACGCACCAGAAGAACACCAGACATCGGTGAGAACCATGAGAGGACGAACATAATTTGACGTGATGTCATATTCAACGGAATGAGCAGTACAATCTTTCTTCAAAACCTTGTCGTATGGATCCTCACGGCATTTACCGTCGGGAAGGGAGATGTTGGAGGTACCAAAGTCAGTCCGGTCAAAAATAATGACACGATCAGTGGGGAGGAGTTGCATGTGCATGGAGGATATGCCGATGGTTGATTGGAGAAGGGACCAACTGCCGGCTGTGGGGGCGGCGGCAGTTGGATATAATGCGGCGGCGAAGAAGATTAGGAAAGAAGATGAGAAGATAATGAGATGAGGTGAAGCCATATGTGGGGACTCTGTAAGGTCTGTATTATTACAAAAATCATTAATATAGAGAAATATATATTACAAAAATCATTAATATAGGGAAAATATGTATTACAAAAATCATTAATACAGAGAAATTTATATATATTACAAAAATCATTAATATAGAGAAATATATATTACAAAAATCATTAATATAGGGAAAATATGTATTACAAAAATCATTAATACAGAGAAATTTATATATATTACAAAAAACATTAATATAGGGAAAATATGTATTACAAAAATCATTAATACAGAAAAATTTATATATATTACAAAAATCAATATTGTCCTTGTTTGAATATAAATATAATTTATCTGGACTTTGTTTCTATACAAACGAGTTACACTTGGTTATATTTTTCATATTTGAACATTATTAATTCAAATACTTAAAATAATATGATTAATATTTTTTTTTTTCAAAAGTATAATGAATGGGGAAAGTTTTCTCTAAATTTTTATGATTCGGTCTTTGGAATTAAAAGAATCATAACATTTGTTAGAGTTCTTAGAGTTACGCTGTGTTTCCGAGTCTCAATTTAGGAGAGAAAAAAAGGGAAAAGAAAGAAAGGGGTAGAAAACTTTGTTCTAGAGTTTTTTTTAAGAAGGGAAAAGAAAATAAAGAAATTAAAATAAACATTTTTGAAAAATTAGAAAACACTTACTAGAAAAAAAAAGCTGTTTAAAAAAATAAAGATAGAACTAATAAACTCTAAATAAAAAAATTAAAAAAACATTTTATAAAAAATTAAAATAAATGCTTTTGAAAAATAAAAAAATAAACTTTCTGTAAAGGAATTGTAAACGTTCTTTAGTAACGTTTTTTTTTACAAAAACACTACGTTTTTTAATAAAAAAACACTTTCTCTAATAAATTTTTTTTATAAATAAAATAAAAAAAAATTATAAAATAAAATTATAAACACGTTAAAATCATTTTTATAAAATAGATTAAAAAATGTTTTTAGAAAAATAATTTTTTTTAAATATATTAAAAAAACAAAATAAATATATATATATTTTTTAAATACATTCAAAATACAAATAAATATTTTTTTTTAAAAATACAATAAAATGTTTTTATGAAACATATTTAAAGCGTTTTTATAAAATACATTAAAAAACATTTTTTTCTAAAATACAAGAAGAAACATTTTTATAAAATACATCAAAAAAAGGATTCTGTAAAATACATTAAAAATGTTTTTATAAAATAAAAAAAAATTAGTTTGCTGAAAAAGGAAAAAATCGCTTTTACAAAACGATAAAAAAGAAAGTTTTTTAAAATAAAGAAACATATTTTCCAAATTTTAAAAACTTATATATAGAAAACTTTATATATCTATATATATATATATATAGGATTATGTTTAGGTAAAAAAGATTTTAATTGTAAGAAGGGTGAGAAGGATTTAGGGCTATTAGATCAAATTATAGAAAAAATTTAATTGTTGAGATTAAAATATAGGAGAAAAAGTTATTGAAAAGTTATTTTAGTCTTGACCACTTTTGTTGACTTTTTATCAAGTTCCTCTCCTCATTTTTAAATGTTCATAACTTTTATATACGACATTATTTTTTCAAAAAAATTACACCATAAAACCGATCGTTTTTTTATCTTTAAAACGAGTATAGTGTCGTTATAAACAAAAAAACGATTTTTTTTTGCGTTTTCCAGCTCATTGTGTAATTAGTCAGGTCAATGTGTAATACAAGTTCAATGTGTAATACAAGTTCATTGTGTAATACCATGTTTGGTCATTGTGTAATACAAGTTCATTGTTTTATATGTATTTATAATTGTGTTTTACGTTTTCCAGCTCATTGCGTAGTTAGTCAGGTCATTGTGTAATACAAGTTCATTGTGTAATACAAGTTCATTGTGTAATTAGTCAGGTCATTGTGTAATTAGTCAGGTTACTGTGTAATACAAGTTCATTGTGTAATACAAGTTCATTGTGTTATACAAGTTCAATGTGTAATACAAGTTCATTGTGTTATATGTATTTATCATTGTGTTTTACGTTTTCCAGCTCATTGTGTAGTTAATCAGGTCATTGTGTAATGCAAGTTCATCGTGTAATACAAGTTCATTGTGTAATACCACGTCTGGTCATTGTGAATAAAAGTTTATTGTGTAATACAAGTTTATTGTGTAATTAGTCAAGTCATTGTGTAATACAAGTTCATTGTGTAATTAGTCAGGTCATTGTGTAATACAAGTTCATTATGTAATACAAGTTCATTGTGTAATACAAGTTTATTGTGTCAAATATTTTTCATCATTGTGTTATATGTTTTCATCATTGTATTATATGTTTTCATCATTGTGTTTTACGTTTTCCAACTCATTGTGTAATTCGCTCATTCTTGTGTAATTCGCTCAAATATGTCAGGTCATTGTGTAATATGCTAATTGTGTAATATCAGTTAATTGTGTAATTTCAGGTCTGATCATTGTGTAATATCAGACCTTGTATTACACATTGACCTAGTGTATTACACATTGACCTGGTATATTACACATTGACCTGGTATATTACACATTGACCTGGTATATTACACATTGACCATTATGCCCTCCCTTTAAAAACAATAAAATGACACATGTCAAGCTTAGAATCATTCTTACCCTTCTTATTTTTAAAACCCTTTTTATTATAACCTAACCCTATATATATATATATATATATATATATATATATATATATAAAGAAAACATTTTTAAAAATGTTTAAACAAACTTTTTATTCAACTAAAGAACAAAATAAATTAAAAACAATTAGAAGTGGGATTTTGTATATGTAACAACTAAAAGCGTAGGATAGTATGAATTGACAACTTAAAGGAAAAGTTACGACAAATAAAAATGTGAAAATTAGGGTATCTATAGCACAATATGACCTGTAATTAAATAACATTTATCTGACTACTAGAAAACTTTATATTATGAAAAGGTTACTAATTGAAAAAACCTAAGAAAAATGAAAATTAAATTTCAAAATTTGTTTGTGATCAGTTATTACTTTGGTAATAACCGACAAATCACCGAGGCCTTGCGGATTAGATTTCAGATAATAGTTCGTTTAGGGTTTATCAAGCGTTGTCAACCAGGTGAGTTTAAATTTGCGATGGAAAGTCCTTTGTTTATCTATCACAAAATTTGAAGATAAGATTTCGGATAAGATTTCATTCCAGGTTTTTTAAGCGCTGTTGGGGTATTTCTATTTTCTACGAACAATACGTTAGTGGATATCTAAGAAATGTGTATTATATATAGTCTCACACTTGGTTTTCCATGAACTTTCACCAACCGGTCTATCTTCACCTTCATATCTTTCATCGGTAAAAGTCTATCTTATTTTTAGTGTTGCAAAAAGTATGTACATCAACACATGTGCATGCATCACTTTCATCAAGGGAGGCTCAATATATTTTGGTGTCTAAAGCGAACATCAATTGTGGCTTTTGTAAAAGTTTTCTAAATATATAAAAGTTGTAGGAAAGTGGGTCACGGTTTTATTAAAATAATAATAATAATAACGATACTCTCGTTATTCATGGAAAATGCACCAGTACAATACCGTTATACAAATACGAACAAATATAAAGATAAATTACAAAAAATATCTAAATAAGATTATTCAAACCGTAGTCTTGACTGATATTTTTGACTCCAATGTTTTTGAGAAGCCGAGTCATCTACTCTGTTCTTGACTGCAATAATGAACACATAAAATGTTAAGCGGTTTTGGCTGAGGATCGTGTTTAACACGGGGCCCTTAAAACAGATTCCATGTCTCCTCTTAGAAGAACACGTCTGTCTCCCAGGGTACAACAGCCGAAGCAGTGTGTACTGCCGGGAATAGCTCTCGTGCCCGATGTAGCACCGGGTTATGGTGTTAGTGATTATGGAAAAAGAATAAATTTTAGTTGGTGGAATAACAAATAGAGAGTACTCCTCTCTATTTTATACAACAACAATGTGATTACTAGTTTTCTATGGACTTGGTAAGATTTAGAGAAAACTCATATATTATTTTTTCTCTCATAAAATGTGAAACATAAGGTTCTATTTATACTCATACCAAACACTTTATTTAATTATTTTATTTAAACATAATTATGACCATAACGAGTCAAACAAAACATCCAAAACTTTATGACATATTAATGTCAAAATTATGAGTAATAATAAAAAACTTTATAATGTTCATGACAATTTTTTTTATAACCAAGATTTGTTAGCACTAGCAAAAAATATGCAACACATCCTACTAGAGTCACCCAAGTTTAGTAATTATTCATTCCGACCACACCACTTCGAGCATCAATATCTCATTTATCTTAGCTCCGTTTTGGACGTGTTTTTGGTTTGTTATGATACTCTCACAAAATAACCCATAAATAATTATTTTCATAACGCATATATAAATACAATTATTTACGTAAAAAATTTGTGAAAAAACTATTTCACAAAAAATTGTCAACAATCCCCCATTTGAATGGAGATCGATCAAAACACATAACATCCCGATGAAACCTCGACAGTTGAATATTGCAGGATAAGTAGGTGTTACCCTTTGAACCTTCCTTTGTGAAGCATTCTTGGTCTTCTAGTGGTTGGTAGACGCGATGTCTTTGAACGAACCACCGTTTGTGAAGACGTTATTACACTTCACACAATACTCTCCCTAGTCGGGCCATCCCCTCACTTTCGTGTCCAATAATGGTCGTGGAACACTATCCTGGTTCTATGAGAGCTTTAGGATTTTTGCCCCAAAATCCATTCGAAGCGACCCTCACTTCTCTCTTACATAGGTGATTCCCGCTCGAATCATTAAAAGTATTAGTTATCTTGATTTACACAAATCATTAACCATATATTATGCTTAGCCTCACAACATTGTCACTGTTATCATATGAATGGACTAGGACGTATTTAAACACCCTTTATAGTTTAGGGGGATATATATTAACAAATATATTAGCTTCTATATAAACATATATATATTAGCTTACCCCCACAGTGACCACCCTTATATATATAGATTAGTTTTCCTATTGAACCTAGATCTTGGGATCTCCAGTCAACTAGGTTAGGTTACCTCCGTATATCTTTTTCCATGGGCTTTAGTCTCATTCCACAACTCGATCTCGCATTAACCCTCGGGTTGTTGGATCCATAACCATTATCTTTGACTTCGTCAAGTCAACAAAGATAATTTGCAATTGAGATCGGTTGTTTCAACGTGTTCTTGACTCACAAGTCATTCTTGCCCTCTGTCGATTCACAAGACTATAACCATGATCTCTACCTGGATCTAGTTATATCGTTTAGTCTTTAGATTACATGAAACTCTTTTAAGGGATCAACACGTTTCCATCATGCTTTTGGTATGCATTCTCAAAATCTGACTACATTTTTGGATATTACCAATTAGCATCCAAGTCTAATACTATAGATAGACTCCTTATGACCTTGTGTACTCCACTTGGTCACATGTTTGCAATATTTAATTGGATTACGGAAATCCTTATCGCCAAACATTCCACATTCTTATCAAATGCAAGTTACCCCCCACATTTAAGTCTTATTGGATAAACATATACATTCACTAAAATGGGTAATGAAAGGTTCTCCCTTTCACACGGGGTTTTGAGAAAGCATTCTCAAATACCATTTCTACAAACCCTAACGGGTTGTTTCTTAAATGGCTTCTCCCCCGCATTGCTTGCCCTTTGATCAAGTTTGAGTAACATTACTCATGATGACTTTAGACACTCATGATTAGATAAAAAGTATCTACATGTTTGTGTAACGAGGTCATCCAAATAGGCAACATATACCTTAGTGTGAGCTCCCCACACTTACTAGCGCATGATTTCTCCTCATGATCTAGTTAATCGGTTTTCATAAGTTATCCCGTTTTGACCGAATAAAGTTATACTTTATGGTTTTGTCTATACACAGATTATGAATGTTTCAAGTTAATTTAATCTCCGTAGAGCATCTAAATTAACAAGTACTAGCCTAGCATGCTTTAGACTACAATACTTTAGCATGTGAACAGAAGATGCATCATTCTGATTCTTCACAGCCTTAAGAGATACCGCACTATCTCTTGCCAACATTTATTCCCTAGTTTAGACAAATTTATGAGTTTTTTTTCCCCATCTTAATACCTCGGTATTTAAGAGAGTCTCAAAAGTTAAAGTGTGTTACGCAAACATATATAACTTCATTAGTCATATTAGGATATTTTGCTTTTGATCTCCAAAAGCATCACCATTGACTCTTTAGAAGTTGCAACAAAATCTCATGTCGAGTCACTTTGATGAACACATTCAAAACAATGAATGTTACTAGTATAAAATCACTAAAGTTTTGAGAAATAGTCAATTTAATTGACACTCAAACATGGCAAATACATTTGCCTATGGTGATGTATACACTTCCATTTTTTTTGAGACCATGTATTTGGGATACTCTCCCAATTTGAAGGACAAGTACTCCACATAGTTCAAACAACCTTGATGGTGGTAGAAACATCTACACGTCCATCACTGTTGTAAGTATCCTAAAATAAATCTCGCAAAATTTATTAAAGTCACTTTACAATAATAACATATATTTCTTTCATATGCTATAGTTATATCAAATTCACACATGTGAATTTTATGTTGATGCTCTCAACATGTGACAACTTATCTTGTTTTTGTGTATTTTATCTTAATACACTTAACATGTGATATGGTCATATGTTTGATGTATGATGTCTCATCTCTTACTTTTAGTCATGGTGACAACTCGCAAGTTGTCTTTGTGAAAATTTCTTCTTGCACAACCCGTTTAATTATAAATATTATTGATTTATTTCGTTTGTATGTATTATCCGAAGATATTGAACACAAAATAACATCCGAAAGTCCATCAATAAACTACCATAATTCTTAACTGATATAGTGATGATGTATATAAATCAATTCCCCTAGTGTTCTTATCTTGAACACTATTATTATCACATGTTAATTGTAAAGTCATTTCACAGTTTAAACTTATTTTTCATAAAAACTAGTTTTGCATAAGCTATATTGATTTATTTCTTGTATGTGTTATCCGAATATATTGAATACAAACAATGATACAACGTTTAATCAATATAATACAAAACCTTTTTATTATAATAATTTAAACGAATATGTCAAAATATCTAGACATTAAATCTCAAAGTGTTATTATCTTCAACACTTTCATTGTCCTAATGAAATCATCGCAATGATAGCATCTTGTTGCATGTGTTGAGGTACTCCTTCCATGCACTCATAAGGACAAATTAGTCGTTTCGTCTTGAAACTCTAAATAGACAAGTTACAAGAGTGTCCAAACAACTAAGAAGTTGTTTATACCGTAAACTACTCGCAAGTAGTTTTATTTGAACAATTAATTATGTTCACAACTATGGTATGTTAGAATATTTCAAAACATTCTTTCCCAAGTAATGTGTAATTATCACAAAACTTAATGTGATTTAAACAACATTCACCATGGTCCAACCAAAATAATAATATTAATTTAAGACAATTAACTTAGTCCAACCTAGTTGAAAACCAAAGCTTAAAGTCAATTAAACATCATTATGGTCCAACCAAAACATCAATTACATAATGATGTTAATTAAGGCCATTGACCGAACCGGCTCGTGCATTGGGTGGTAACTCGGCACGAGTTGTGGTACCGCAAATTGCACAAGCCATAACATTTAGACATAAATGTTTTTCACCTTTGGTTCATACAAAATAAACCATTTCTAACACATTTGTTAGAAAATTAAACATTTAAATAAATGTTTTAAACCTTTGGTTTATACAAAATAAACCATTTCTAACATTCATGTTATTCAATTTATGTCAAATAAACCGTTTCTAATATTCATGTTAGAACATTTAAGGTTTTAGTTTATACCAAATAAACCGTTTCTAACATTATTGTTAGAAAATAAACATCTCGACATAAATGTTTTATGACCTCCATTTTATAAAATAATTTGTATTTAACACGCATGTTAAAACGTTAACGTTTACACAAAACGTTTATTTATTTTATAAAATTTAACCCCTTTCCAACGCGCACGTTAGAATGTTAAATGTTTACAAAAAACATTTTAACCTATGTGGGTTAAAAATATACTATTTTTAACACGCGTGTTAGAAATTAATTAAAAGTGTATAAATCTTTATTATTTTACAATAATAATATTTGTGAGACGTTTTTTAGAAAAAAACATATTTTCCAAATAATTATTTCTAATGCTCACATTAGAAATAACTATTTATAACCGACATGTTTAATTGCTCACAATTAAACGTTCATAAATATTTGTTTCAAAGCATTTGAAACCGACATTCTTTAGCTAAATAATTATTGTTTAATGCGTACATTAAACGAATTATTTCTAACCGACACGTTTAATACTCACAGTTAAACGGTCCAAAAAAAAATTGACACCGATATTCTTTAGCCAAATAATAATTTCTAACACGCTCGTTAGAAATAAAACGTTCTCAAACGTTTTTATGGGTTTAGAAAAACCACATTTTCTAATATTTTATAATGCGCACATTAGAAACTTGTTTGTTCCAAATTTTTTGAAACCGTCATTATTTAATCAAATAATGATTTCTAACACGCACGTTAGATAGAAAAAACAAAATGTTCACAAACGTTTTGTTTTATGGGTTTTACAAAATTGCTTTTTCTAGCACGCCCATTAGAAAAACTCAAGTACTTCAAAACGCATTTTGAAATACATATATTTTTGTATATGATTCGATTTAACGAAACATGACCAAAACCCAATAACTCGAAAAAGTTGAATCAAAATATTCGTTTTGTCCTACGGTATTTAGATTAAATATTATATTCCAATAATCATATAATCTGACTCAATGTACTACATCCATGATTTCCCAAATTTATTTGAAAATTATAACGAACAAAATTTTCAAATAAATAATCATTTCTTGAACCAAAATCCTTGTAAAAGGTTTAGATTGTATGGAAAATCTTCACGAAATTTTGTTTTAATTTTGTAAGAAAGTGGGTCATGGTTTTATTAAAATAATAATAAAAATAATAACAACGATACTCTCGTTATTCATGAAAAATGCACCAATACAATACCGTTATACAAATACGAACAAATATAAAGATAAATTACAAAAATATCTAAATAATATTATTCAAACCGTAGTCTTGACTGATATCCTTGACTCCAACGTTTTTGAGTAGCCGAGTCATCTACTCTGTTCTTGACTGCAACAATGAACACATAAAATGTTCAACGGTTTTGGCTGAGGATCGTGTTTAACACGGGCCCTTAAAACAGATTATGTGTCTCCTCTTGGAAGAACACGTCTGTCTCCCAGGGTACAACATCCGAAGCAGTGTGTACTGCCGGGAATAACTCTCGCGCCCAAGGTAGCACTAGGTTATAGTGTTAGTGATTATGGAAAAAGAATAAAGTTTAGTTGGTGGAAGAACAAATAGAGAGTACTCCTCTCTATTTTATACAACAACAATGTGATTACTAGTTTTTTATGGACTTGGTAAGATTTAGAGAAAACTCATATATTCTTTTTTCTCTCATAAAAGGTGAAATATAAGGTTTTATTTATACTAATACCAAACACCTTATTTAATTATTTTATTTAAGCACAATTATGACCATAACAAGTCAAATAAAACATCCAAAACTTTATGACATGTTAATGTCAAAATTATAAGTAATAATCAAAACCTTTATAATGTTCATGACCATTTTTTTTATAACCAAGATTTGTTAGCACTAGCAAAAAATATGCAACACATCCTACTAGAGTCACCAAAGTTTAGTAATTATTCATTTCAACCACACCACTTCGAGCATCGATATCTCATTCATATTCGCTCCGTTTTGGACGTGTTTTTGGTTCATTATGATACTCTCACAACATAGAACACAAACCCATAAATATTTATTTATATAACGCATATATAAATACAATTATTTATGTCCAAAATTAGTGAAAAACATTTTCACTAAATTTTTTCCACAAAAATTACTAAAATGTAATTTTATCTAGTGTGAAAACGTATAATGTTAACACAAAAGTTTATAGATTATCATTTATCTCTAAAAACATAAAAATTGATAAATTATCACATATATTTTTACGTTAAAATATAGATTAAAATACTTTATTCAATTTTTAAGGTCCTTAAAATTTGAATATGTAAAGCGATTGCTTTATTTCCTTATAGTTTAGAGCCACCCCTGACTTTCATACTCACCAACATGCATACATCTAATTTCATGCTTCAGCGTGTACTAATTCATGTTGACAAGCGACACTTTGGTAAACCGTGGGGATTTCGTCTTTGGTGATGGCAATGACGGTGAAGAGTGCGGGGGATTGGACTTCAATGAAAGTTTTTTAAAAATAATAATAATAATAATAATAATCAATTATATAATAATATAATTTAACAAATAAAAATGCATTTACACATTTTAGTTAGAAATTTTTTAATAGTATCTACGTTAATAACCTTTATGTAAAAAAGTATATAATCCATAATATGCCCATCAGTTTTGTATGATAAAAACTTTCTAAAAAATAAAGTTTTGAACTAAAATAACTATATCTTTAATCTCATACCAGTCTTTTTCATGTTTTGAACTAAAAAATAAAGTTATATTTTTCATGTTTATCAAAATTTACCATACTTTTTTATAGTTGTATACAATGATGGTTTTTCACGTGACGAAAGTTCATAAATGTTAACGATTACTCATAATGGTTCTTGAACTAGTGGTTAACATCGACATGAGATGGGCTGATGTGTAACTATTATAGAAGAAAAAGAACAAAGCATAATTTACCGCTGATAAATAGTAATGATTTGACAAAAGCAGGGCTGGCTTGATCAATTTCAAGACCTAAGAGGCTAAAATGAAACTAAAACTTAAGGCATTTTTCATGAAAGTGAACGCATAATTGAAACCATAAAGAAAAATGACCTTCAATCCATGACAAGGACAACACTTGGCTGCAGCTGGCGTCAAAGAAAATCGCGTTGTTACTCTCCTATTTAGAACAATGAATTTAAAAACGCTTAGTGGACTACATCAAGCACTCAATTACTATACATATTACATGCAACATGAAAGAAAAGCATAATTTACTATACGGTAGGAGCAAATCGTCAATTGAACAAATTTGCACAAACATTTAGTTATGAAAGGAATACATAACCTAATAAAAGAAATAAATATTAGAGAAAGACCGATAAGTTTCAGAAAATTAAACAAACCTAAAAACTAAATGCAAATGACAACAAACTGAAGTCCACTATCCGAGGGTTTTGCCCTTTGAATCTTTAATACAAATATGAGATTTCATGTTTGTTTTATAGTAAAGTAAAGAACTTGATTGACAAAGATGAAGAAACGATGAAAAACATAAACTTGCATTACATACAGTTATCAACATTCAACCCTATATATACACACTTAACCTGTTGCTTCAAAGGGATATGATGGTTCCAAAAAACAACCGTCTGTAACTACTGTTAGGGGTCACTTTTACGGCTAAGGATCCTGGATCTTCAACATACTTAGGTATCCTGACAGGTTTCGGTATCCTTAATGTTTAACCGTTGTATCTTTGTTCTATCTTGATTTATTCGCAGGATGAACGTGCGAAATCAATTCCATCCCTGAACAATCGGTCTGGAAGTCAGTGAGAACGTGTAGAAGACGCGTGGAGAGGCCCCCAACGGTCACATTTGAAGACTTGGTCGATTCCGGGATTCTCGAATAGTTAGTTAGCTTATTTCTTGTATATATTCAGCAGCAAGATCGAATAGAAAACACATCTACACGTACTTAGCAATACACAACAGCTCTGTAACACATAGAAATCGATCTCTTACTGCTCATATTGTACTCGTATTCAAGTTTTAATAAAAGATCACTAGGCAGCCCAATGTTTAGTCGGTTCTCGGGGTTTTATGTCGGAGATTCTTAAGGATTAAGATCTTTCCTCGTACTTCATCGTGTCAAGCTTCATTTTTACGTTTTTAACATTGCATTTTGATCAAGCACACTACCTCACTTACAAAGTTTGGTTACAAAATTAGTCTTTGTAATTTTTAACCAAAACAATTTGGCGCCCACCACGGGGCAAGTGGTGCTTTTCATCTTAAAATCTTTGTTAAAGTTTGCGCTCAATCATTATTTTTCCAAACTAATTTCGAAAATGTCGTCCCAATCTAAAATGGTTTATGTTTCAACTCCATTTTCAAGCTCTGGGTTGAACAACCCTCTTCCTCCTCATCCGTCATTCAAAAAAAAGAATGATAATCTGCCAAAGAAAACTATTTCTGCGGTTTTTTCGGGATCTGGGATACCTGCCGGGGGACCGGTGCTTGTTTCAAACAATGATATCCTCAATCTGTTCTTAGAAATGAAGCAACAAATGAAACAGTAGGAAAAGACTAATCATATGCTGTTCAGAGAGCTAGAGGAGATAAAAGAGTCAAAGAAACCAGTGGAAGTGACAACTCCACTGCAACCAAGGATCCTAAACTTTAATTATTCAGGATCCTCAGGAATCCATAAGGGAGACTTCCTTCCCATGCAAACTGGGGTCACTACAGCTGGCCCCGACTCTGGCTGCCAGAGTTACCGCCAATCAGGATCTTGGAATTACTCCAGGATCATCATCCCGAAATCCTGATATCGGTAACACTTTTAATCAATTTTCAAACACTAACGAACTTGTGCATGATACAAGAATTACTCCATCTATGGCTAAGGAACTGAAGAAGCTAAGGGAGATGATCTCCGGTGTACCAGCTGTAGTCCAACCTATACCGAAGATGTCCTCTACCAGTCACATGATCTCGAGATTTGCTCCACCGATATGTGATGCAGAGATCCCGAAACGCTTTCAGACTCCCAACATGAAGTTGTGTGATGATACTACATATCCCGAGGAGCACGTCTCACAATACAGGGAGAGAATGGAGATCAATCCAATTCCCTTGGACTTAAAAGAGGCTTGCTTATGCAAGGGTTTCAGTTCCACCTTGACATGATCAGCCCTAAAATGGCTGCAAAATGTTCAACCTTATTCAATAACTTTGTTTGCTCATTTAACCAATCTATTTAATAACTAGTTCTCTTGCAACAGAACATTCGAGAGATTGAAAAGTGACTTATACAGGATAACCTAGAATACCGGAGAATCCCTTCGGGATTATGTCAACAAGTTCGGCCGGGAATCCCTGGATATCCTGAACCTTGACGTTGCCACTGCAGTCCAGGCATTCAAGATGGGATTGAAGAAAGACTCCCCATTTTACGAAGTCCTTGTCATGAATCCTTGTAGGAATCTTGATGAAGTCAGAAATCAGGCATTAAGATTCATAAGGCTAGAGGATGACAGAAAGATCCAGCAACGGATGGATGCTCCAACTAGTTACAATCAGCCCAACTGGAAGACTGAGTCCGCACTCTTCAAGCCTTACAGATCCAAACCTTACTCCAAGCCGGATAATCACAGAGTCAATGCTGTGGAGGATGATGAAGACGAAGAAGAGTATCCTAGACTGTCAGAATACTGTTTTTCTCTTGATACAACGGGTTTATTGTTTGCCATGCAGGATCTTGGAGAAAAAAACTAGGTGGCCTCGCAAATTTGAGAAGAGCACAGGATGGAAGGATAAGTCCAAGTGGTGTGCATTCCACGAGGATTTCGGCCACGTAACTGAGGATTGTATCGCTTTGCGAAAGGAGATAAGTTACCTCCTGAGCAAAGGACACCTCAAGGAGTTCCTGGGCAAAAGGAAGGACAAAGCCAAGGGTCATGACAGGATCCCGCAGAGAGCAACATCCCCACCGCCAGATGCCAAGGTAATAAGTTTCATATCTGGTGGGTCTGACATATGTGGTACCTCTTATTCTTCAGCAAAGAGAAATGGTAAGGAAGCAAAGACGGAGAAAGGGGACATGCCTACCAAAACTTCCACCTTAACTGAAAAGAAAGTGATCTCTTTCGACGAAGGGGACAAAGACTATGTACAAGATCCTCACCATGACGGTTTGGTGATCACTCAATACATAGCCAACCACTTTATTTGCAGGATCCTAATTGACGGTGGAAGTTCGGTGAACATCATACAGCTTGAAGTCCTAAAGAGGATGGGGATCCCTGATTCTGAAATTGTCTCAAAATTATCAGTGCTGGTAGGATTCAGCGGAGAGGTTAAGAGCACAGTTGGAGAAATAAAGCTACCAATCTATATCGAGGCGGTAAACTCTATACAAAAATTTTGTGTTATTGATTCTTTGTCTTGCTATAACATTATTCTAGAGAGACCTTAGATACATGACATGAAAACGATACCTTTAACATATCACCAATGTGTCAAGATGCCGACCACTTGGGGGGTAGTAAAGATCAACAGCGATCAGCAGGAGGCCAAAGACTGTTATACTTCTTCAATGAAAGCTTCCACCCAAACCAGGCAAGCATAGCAATTAAAGAAACAAGCCCGAGACGTCTTAGAGACTAAAGAGCAGGATGCCAAAGAAATATCCTTAAGCAAGGAGGATCCTGACGTCAAGGTGCTTGTTGGAACCAATATCCCCAAGAATATTGAACAAGATCTTGTAGAATTACTGAAAAGAAAAACCTCAACCTTCACCTGGAAACATGAAGACATGACATGTATTTCTAAAAATATTATTACACATAAACTAGGTGTTCATAATAGTTTCAGGCCAATACACCAAAAAAGAAAGAAATTTGCACCGGAAAGGAATGCAGTTATCCAGGAAGAAGTTGAAAGACTGTTGGAAGCGGGAATGATAAGGGAAGTGAAATTCCCAAGGTGGCTAGCTAATGTAGTGGTGGTCCAGAAAAAAAATAGGAAATGGAGAGTCTGTGTAGACTTCACAGACCTGAACAAAGCATGTCCCGAAGACCCTTTTCCATTGCCACACATTGACGGATGCTTCATCAGGATTCCAATAAATTTAGATGGAACCCTCATACCAGGAGGATAATGCATTCATGACTCCAACAGGTATTTATTGTTATATAGCTATGCCCTTTGGTTTAAAAAATGCAGGTGCCACGTATCAGAGATTGGTAAACATGATGTTCAAAGAAAAGCTAGGAGACACCATGGAGGTCTACATTGATGATATGGTGGTGAAATCAAAGAAATCCGAGGATCATCTTAGGGATCTCAGAGATGCATTCGATATCCTGGACCAATACAACATGAAGCTGAATCCTTCAAATGCCATTTCAGAGTGGGGGCAGGAAAATTTTTGGGCTATATGGTAACCAAGAAAGGGATAGAGGCCAGTCCAGAACAAATCAAAGCAATCATTAATCTGAAATCCCAAGCAAATACCAAGGATGTCCAGAGACTAACTGGCAGAGTAGTAGCACTCAACTGATTCATATCAAGATCCTCATAAAGATGCAAGGAATTCTATGACATCTTGAAGAATAACAAGAGATTTGAATGGGAAGAGAAGCACGAACAAGCACTCCAATCAATGAAGAAGTACTTGTCATCAGCTCCTCTATTAATGAAACCAGAAGATGGTGAACCATTATCCCTGTACTTGGTGGTATCCGGAAACGATGTAAGTGCCGTCCTAGTCAAGGATCATGAAGGACAGCAGCATCACGTATACTATGTAAGTAAAAGCTTGCTAGCAGCAGAGACCAGGTACTCTCATTTAGAAAAATTAATCTTAGCTTTAATAATGGCATCCACTAAGCTCAGAAATTATTTTGAAACTCATGCTATTCATGTTAAGACTAATTATCCTATTAAATGTGTCTTGAGAAAGCCAGAGATGTCAGGAAGAATGGCTAAGTGGTCAGTTAAGCTCAGCGCCCTGACCTTGTATATGAACCTAGAACAACAATAAAGTCTCAGGCACTTGCAGACTTTGTGGCTGGTTTTAGTAGTGACATCCAACACGAAACAGACCTTGAATTTCAACAATTGGAGGAATCCAAGGATAAGTGGACATTGTTCACTAACGGTGCATCAAATGCACGAGGGACAAGTCTAGGCATCGTACTAAAATTGCCACAAGGGGACATAATACCCCAATCCATAAGTTGTGAGTTCGAGGCAACGAATAATGAAGAAGAATATGAAGCATTGATAGTAGGATTGCAACTAGCCAGGGATATGAAAATCAGGTATCTCCAGGTATATGTAGATTCATTGTTGTTTGCTAACCATTTCAATGGCTCATATGCAGTAAAGGGTGAGAAATTAGCTAAATATCTCATTATAGTTAAAAAATTATCTGTAGACTTCAATATTTTTAGCATTACATAGGTACCTAGAGAAGACAATGCTGAGGCTGATGCCTTAGCAAATCTTTCTTCGGCTCTTAAAATACCATAAGGTATTAAAATACCTATCATACATATTTTGAGCCCAACAATTGAGAAGATAGATGAAATCTCAAATACAGAAGAAGATGAACAGACTCAGGATCCTGAAACTAGTCAAGGATCCTGGATCCTACCTATTAAAAAATATCTGCAGGATGGAGAGATCCCGATTGACGAAAAGAATCTCAGAGCTTTTCACATGAAGGTATATCGTTTTATAATATTGCACAGTGTTTTGTATAGAAAATATATTGCAGGTCCATATTTAAGATGCTTGGAGGATCCTGAAGCACAAGAAGTATTGAAGGACATACATGAAGGTGACTGTGGTAATCACACTAGGGGCAGAGCATTGTTCTCAAGAATCCTGAGGACAAGATACTACTTGCCTACTATGAGGAAAGATGCTATGATTTATTCTCAGAAATTTGATGCTTGCCAAAGACACAGCAACATACTCCATCAACCGGCGAAACCTTTATATCCAATCATCTCTCCATGGCCATTCATAAAATGGGGAATGGATATAGTCGGCAAACTTCCCAAAGCGCTAGGAGGAAAGGTATTTATGCTGGCAATGACAGATTATTTCTCCAAGTGGATAGAAGCTGAAGCATTTTTCCAATACAGAGAAAAAGAAGTTATCTCCTTCATCAAACGCAACATCCTGACAAGATTCGGGATCCCGGCAGAGATAGTATGTGATAATGGATCTCAGTTCATTGGCAAGAGAACAACTAACTTCTGTCCCAGTTGGGGGATCAAAATGATAACCTCCACCCCTGTACATCCTCAAGCCAATGGACAGGTGGAATCCAGCAACAAGATCATCATAAACAACCTCAAGAAGAGATTGGAGGCTAAGAAAGGAAGATGGACCGAAGAGTTACCATTTGTACTTTGGGCAAATATGACAACTACAAAACATGCAACAGGCCAAACTCCATTCTCACTAGTATTTGGTACTGAAGCCATGATCCCGACAGAGAGCGTTATCCCTACTATCATAATCAATCTCCAAATCCCAGAAACCAACGACGAAGTTCTTGCTCATGATCTGGACACCGTAGATGAGCTCATGGATCTTGCTAAAGTTCGTATTGCAGCTTACTAATAGAGGATAGCAAATTCATACAACAAAAACATAAGGGTCAGAAGATTCCAAGTAGGTGACTTAGTATTGAGAAAGGCATTTCAAAATACTACCAATCCCAGCGATGGAAGCACCAAAGTGGGAAAGCCCATACTTGATAGATGCAGAAGCAGGCAAGGGAGCCTACTGGTTAGCCACTATGGAAGGAGAAGTTTTGTTAACATCCTGGAATGCTATCCATCTCAAAGCCTATTTCATGTAAGTTAGAACTTAAAATTCTAACTAAGACTGGTATGTCTTCTATCCCTAATTATTTTTATTGCTCTTTATGAAGGTACTGACTTGAGCGTCGGAGGGGTGTTATCATGGCTAGCACCCACCTTCACCAAGGCTTCATATTTTGAAGGAAGGATCCTTACGGATCCTGACAGAAGATAGAGATTGGCCATCTCTCCTACGTTTAATGTATTCTGAATACCTTCTAAGGTTTAAAGGTTTTCAGCTTTCTAAGAATTGAGTTGAAACACTCCGCCGGCAGCGCACGATATCCAAGTATAGTTTCAAGATACTGCAATCTGCTCAATGCAAGAGGGTAAAATCAAATTACATAATTGACAGAATCACCAAGAAGTCCCTTGTAATGGAAATCTATCCTTCTCCCAAGACAGTGGAGTGTGTTCCAGTTCATCAATCTCTACCTGACAACACACTGAGTCAACTTGAATACTGGTCCTACAGCTCTATGACAGGTTATATCTACATTCAATGTACAGACAGAGAATTCACCATTGCAGATCCTATGGATCTTTTGAAGTTTGGGAAGGAAGATATGATCAGATTGTCCAAGAAGCATCTATTCGTGCCTGAAGAGTGTGAAAGAGAAACCAAGCTTTTTGTAAAAGTTTTAGCAACTGCGATAGTTAAAGGCCTCTATGCAGGAGGTGGTGATCATTCAACTGACATTGAAATACTATGAATGCATTAGCCTATGGGGAGATTGTAAGGATCAAACCTAATAGGCTAAAGCATCAAAAGATCACCGGGATGTTCAGAAGAAGAATTTTTGGAAGTATGCGGCCGCATACTTCATAGCCTGTAACACCCAAAATTTCAAACAGATTAAGACTTTAAAAAAACATGCGGAAGTTAGGTCCCAAATGAGCATACATGTTCAAAAACTTAATTCCACTATTTATATTAACAAAAGATCATCAAAAGCTTCATAAAGAAAGTGTTTAACGGGTTTTAGACGATTACATATCCCACAAGAAACCACACAAAAGTATTCCCTTCTAAGGGTTAGTTTTTAGAACAAACAATTTTCCAAAAGAAACATTGAGAATCAAATTGTCCGACCTTGGCGAGACCTGAGGTTATGACGGAGCTTTTCGTATATTCACAACATTAAAATGAACAAGGTTAGTTAAGTAAAACATCCCATCCATAGTATCAACGTATATCAAACAAACAAAGTCATGTGAAAAATAGTCCTGGCGTATCAGTACGCCACTTGCCGTATGAGTACGCCACCTAGAAAACAATTTTTCCAGCGTAATGACGTTGTAAGGCAGAGGACATCTCCACGTCTAGCGTAAGAATACGCCACTCAGAAAACACAGTTTTGACATCAACTTCATTTTCCCTTTTTAAACCAATATAGCACATATTCTTATATTTAAGCATACATTTAACAACTTCTTAAGATCAATAATAACCTATACATGGTTTATAGTTTATCATTCATTTATTAGACATATCCACATGTCTTGTGAGAGATCCATCTCTCGGTTTCTCCTATGGAGTATTTGACTCCAGGTCAACTCATGAAGTAATTGACTTCATGACCACCATGAAGTAGTCAACTTCACTACCACTTGTGAGAACTATGACCTCATTTACATCCGTGAAGTATTTTGCTTCACTTACCCCCTTCCATGAAGTATCCACACTTCATATTATCCAACCCTTTTGTTATTTATACTAACGGATCGATTCCACTACATAACAAGTCAAGTACTATCAAGTTCATACGATTCAATTATCACATTGACAAGTAAATAATATAACACAAAGTTACTTATTACAAAATACAAATCGAGTACTAAATAAGTGCAAAACACTTACAAGTTTGACTTTCACCACACAAGTCAATACACAAAGATTTAAACCACAACACGCACACTACTTTGACTTTTACCTTATAAGTCACATTACACCAAATCACCACATTTAGTTTGACTAATAATCACATAAGTCAACTACATCATCTTACCACATTAAACATTTTAGTATGACTGTTAACCACATAGTCAAATACTCCAAGTCACATTATACCAATTCTCACATACCACATAAACAATACATAAGCATGTATCCTTCAACATACTATCTAATTACACAACAACATTAGTTTATCAAATACTAAGTAAGTGCAAGACACTTACTTACTATCACCCTTATTAATATGCAATTAATATTTTCATAATTAGCTACGAACATTTTTGTAACCTATTGGTTACTTCCACATATTAACCACAACATCTTTGTAGCCTATTGGTTACTTCCACATATTTTGGGATTCAAGAATCCCAGCTCCTACTTCCACCCTTTTTTCACATATATGACATATGCTAATCAACCTTACCAACATACACGTATAATTACACATAAGATAAACTACCTATCCATATGCATAACTTGCACGTATAACTACCGTCATCTAATATTACTAAGTAAGTGCAACGCACTTACCTTTTAGCTAGAGAGCATCCCGCTTGATCCTCCAAGCTAGCATCTTTTTCCACTTTGATCACCTATACAACTCATTTAGAATTAGTAATCCGTTGATTACCAATTGAGACCCAACATACCTTTATGATCTTAAATATCAACATTCTATCTTTTTTTGGTTATTACACCCTTAGCCAAACCTCAAACACCCATTTACCACTTTTCAATTCATTTAGGCATTTCATCAAACACCTTATGGGTACAATTAAATCTCAGTACTATCATACCCATATGAACTCTCCAATTTCACCATTTTCATCATTCATCAAAACAAATGAGTTTTCTTTCAATTATTTTTTCTTCTCCCATCTTTAGACACTTACAAAATCTCCCACTTATCATTTTGACAATTTTGAGATAAAAGCTCCATAACATCCTCAAGAACACCAATTCATGAATCCTTGAATTTATGTTTAGATGATGTTATTTATCTCCCTTTACCATTATTCAAGCTAGATTACACCAAATTAACCCAATTCCTACTCAATTTCATTTTCTACTAAAACCCACTAAGAAACTCAACAATGGAAGTTAAGATGGAGAAGAGGACACTTACATGATGATTAGAACAAGATGTATACACCAACAAATCCAAGCATGCAAACTTCCAATTTCTTGATCATGATCAAAGCTCCTTCTCCTTCTCTTCCTCTTGGTTCAACGACGCACACAAATGAACACGTGTGTGTATTTTGACTCTTTTATGAGTCAAATGGCAGCTTTGCCATAATTACACAAATAGTCCCTCAACTTTCCAAGTTAACTCCTTTCACCCAAACTAGTTAAAACTAGTTATGGCTTATGTTTATAATAAACCTCCATCTATCATTTTATTTAGTTTCACCTCTATATAATATGTTAACATATTATAACATAACTCACCTCATTATAATACGCTAAACATATTATAATATGAACCCGAAAAATGGTTCGTTACAAATCTCTCCACCTTATTTGGGTTTCGTCCCTGAAACCCGCCATCTTATACACAACATAGGGTAGTAACTCCACTCGCCTTCATTACTACCCCTAAATTATTTCCGCCTTTCATGGTGCTTTCGACAAACAATACGCATTTTGTCCACGTATTGCACCATTTGATTCATCACTATCTAAGATAGTCACCGTTTTGTTTAGACGAAACGCTTATCATTTGTCTCATGTTTACCACATGAAATAACAACAGTTTCATATTCCTAACGTTTTCGTGTATGGTCACGCAAAATGTATTATGGAGTCCACTCATTTCATCTGAATAGCTCCAAACATTAATCTACTCACCATTAAAGTCCCTATGTTGGACAACCCAACGAAACATGGACATATCCTCCTATGATCTCAAACCTGAATCACCACTTTTCAAAGGAAAACTTTTATAACGTCAAGTTTCCCACTTGAATTTCAACATTCCTAATCATGGGATACTTGGATTTTTGAACCACTTTATACGAGTAGTCAACACGTTTGACAACTAAGGAGTCCAAGTTCTAACCCCACGTCACCCACCTCTTAAATGGAAGTTTCAAAATTACCTCACCAATCCACCCATTGAGACTCAAGGTCTCAAGTTCATACTGCTTGGGATTCGAGGATCCCAACACCCATACATAACACCCCTTGAAGCTCGAGTCTTCAACTCAACCCCTTCTTAACCGAGAAAGCATGCGACCTCCTCAAGTAAGGATATAACAACTTCCTTACTTGAATCCTTCTTTACAAGACTGGAAGGAAGATCCCTATATGTGACCCAAACACCCTAAGTATTTCCAATGAGTTAATCATAAGTCATCCTTTGAGATTCAAGGATCTCAATCACCGAATCCACCTTTGAAGTTCGAAGACTTCATTTTCAATCAATAGTTGTGAAATTCTAAGATTTCAAATGCCACCTACGAAGTTCCAGGACTCCAACTCCATACACCCCTCGATTACTTCAATCATTTCCGGGTCAACATACAAATCTTAGAATTCACGGCTTTATCCAAAAATGGATTTCCACCAAAGCCCAAGTGGCACATCAAAACATTCAGAAAGGCCTCTCCTTTTAGTGAATTTCAGAAAACTCACGAAGATAATGAGCTTGATCGACTTTGCTTCAAAGAAAGAAATGACTATCATCGAATAAACGACCATCACATTTGCATACATGGGTTTACACACCCATCATATTGCCCCACATAACTCACGGTACTTCTAGTAAACAAAAAGGCACATCCGTAATCCCATACTATCCATAACGACATTGATACCATTCATGGGATAACGTCCTCCTCTACCTTCATTGTTGAACTAGGACTTAGACACATGTTCAAACCTGACAAATGTACGTATACATTCTTCCATTCTTCTATTACTCACTCAAGAGAACAGTTACACCATAAGAAGCGACATTCGAGTATAGAACCCTTATTACTGGAACATCAAGTATTCCATTGCTCCTGTTGGTGTCAATGGCATGAGCCAGACATACACCAATTCATGCTCCACGTGTTTCATTGTCTCTAAGCGAGAACGGGTCGACACATCACCCTTTAGTCATACACAACATTGATACGGTTACTATGTAACCACACAATTTCTACTACAATCATAGGAATCCAATTCTTGTGATTGTTTCACCCACATCCTTCAATTATTAATTCATAGAATCATCAAAATTATGAAACCCGCAATGTTGATCACCTCCGAATCCACCGATTCACAATATAATCTCATCCGACAATTATACCAAAAGAATTCAGTCCCGTCTTTGGTAGTTAGAAATGTTCAGCTCGACTGCCTTAAATTTCTATTTTCTTCCCCACTTCATTCGTATGTTTTAACTCCAAACTTTCACTTCGAAGGAGTCCCGACATATAACCACTGTATCATTCATTATTGGAACTAGTACACTATGGAGTAGTATGTCCCATCATTCCACTTATGTAATTTCCACACATCTGGCAACAACAAGCATTGCCTTTCCAAATGGATTCCTAGCTCGGCTAGAACATTTGGCTTTCTTGAAGCCACCACTAACTACTCTTATGCTTAAAATCATTCTTCCCAATATTCACATTAACATTTAACATTCATTCATGTATCCTTTTATACATATTCACATTCACATTTAACATTCATTCATGTATCCTTTCATACATATTTACATTTAACATTTAACATTCATTCATGTATCCTTTCATACATATTCACCTTCACATTTAGCATTCATTCATGTATCCTTTCATACATATTCACATTTAACATTTAACATTCATTCATGTATCCTTTCATACATATTCACATTCACATTTGACATTCATTCATGTATTCTTTCATACATATTCACATTCACATTTACACATAATCACGTTCACTTACTCATTGTCGGTGTTCATCATTATATGGTTATCGAGAAGGTATTCGGACATGTTTCATTAAGAATCATACTGGCCAGGCAAGATCTATAATGTAATATGCCCAATTACATTCACTATCTCCATATAACAAATCCCTTAACAACTTTCGACACAATTAGTTCACATTGGACACCAAATATAATGACCAACATCATTAATCAATACTAACCTATCATCCTTAAGCTCTGAGTCTCGGTCACACCATCATTGGATTCTCATTTCTCGACCATATCAAGAGCATTATAGGTTTGAGTTTGATTTCTCGTACACCAAATCACTCAAACCATTGCTCTGATACCAAGTTGTAACACCCAAAATTTCAAACCGATTTAGACTTTAAAAAAACATGCGGAACCCGTATGAGTATACATGTTCAAAAACTTAATTCCACTATTTATATTAACAAAATATCATCAAAAGCTTCATAAAGAAAGTGTTTAATGGGTTTTAGACTATTACATATCCCACAAGAAACCACACAAAAGTATACCCTTCTAAGGGTTAGTTTTTAATACAAATAATTTTCCAAAAGAAATACTGAGAATCCAAAAAAAAAATTCCAGCGTAATGACGCCGTAAGGCAGATGACATCTCCAGGTCTAGCATAAGAGTAAGCTAATGGGCGTAAGAGTACGCCACTCAGAAAACACAGTTTTGACATCAACTTCATTTTCCCTTTTTAAACCAATATAGCACATATTCTTATATTTAAGCATACATTTAACAACTTCTTAAGATCAATAATAACCTATACATGGTTTATAGTGTATCACATTTATTTGACATATCCACATGTCTTGTGAGAGATCCACCTCTCGGTTTCTCCTACGGAGTATTTGACTCCATGTCAACTCATGAAGAAATTGACTTCATGAACACCATGAAGTAGTCAACTTCACTACCACTTGTGAGAACTATGACCTCATTTACATCCGTGAAGTATTTTGCTTCACTTACCCCCTTCCATGAAGTATCCACACTTCATATTATCCAACCCTTTTGTTATTTATACTAACGGGTCGATTCCACCACATAACAAGTCAAGTACTATCAAGTCCATACGATTCAATTATCACATTGGCGAGTAAATAATATAACACAAAGTTACTTATCACAAAATACACATCTAGTACTAAATAAGTGCAAAACACTTACAAGTTTGACTTTTACCACACAAGTCAATACACCAAGATTTAACCCACAACACGTACACTACTTTGACTTTTACCTTATAAGTCACATTACACCAATTCACCACATTTAGTTTGACTAATAATCACATAAGTCAACTACATCATCCTACCACATTCAACATTTTAGTATGACTCTTAACCACATAGTCAAATACTCCAATACACCACACACCACATAATGGTTTGACTCTTGACCACCCAAGTCAAATTATACCAATTCACACATACCACATTAACAATACATAAGCAAGTATCCTTCAACATACTATCTAATTACACAACAACATTAGTTTATCAAATACTAAGTAAGTGCAAGGCACTTACTTACTATCACCCTTATTAATATGCAATTAATATTTTCATAATTAGCTACGAACTTTTTTGTAACCTATTGGTTACTTCCACATATTAACCACAACATCTTTGTAGCCTATTGGTTACTTCCACATATTTTGGGATTCAAGAATCCGAACTCCTATTTTCACTCTTTTTCCACATATATGACATATGCTAATCAACCTTACCAACATACAAGTATAATTACACATAAGATAAACTACCTATCCATATGCATAACTTGCACGTATAACTACCATCATCTAATATTACTAAGTAAGTGCAACGCACTTACCTTTTAGCTAGAGAGCATCCCGCTTGATCCTCCAAGCTAGCATCTTTTTCCACTTTGATCACCTATACAACTCATTTAGAATTAGTAATCCGTTGATTACCAATTGACACCCAACATACCTTTATGATCTTAAATATCAACATTCTATCTTTGTTTGGTTATTACACCCTTAACCAAACCTCAAACACCCATTTACCACTTTTCAATTCATTTAGGCATTTCATCAAACACCTTATGGGCACAATTAAATCTCACTACTATCATAACCATATGAACTCTCCAATTTTATCATTTTCATCATTCATCAAAACAAATGAGTTTTCTTTCAATTATTGTGTCTTCTCTCATCTTTAGACACTTACAAAATATCCCATTTATCATTTTGACAATTTTGAGATAAAAACTCCATAACATCCTCAAGAACACCAATTCATGAATCCTTGAATTTGATGTTTAGATGATGTTATTTATCTCCCTTTACCCTTATTCAAGCTAGATTAACACTTAACTAGCACCAATTTAACCCAATTCCTACTCAATTTCGTTTTCTACTAAAACCCACTAAGAAACTCAACAATGGAAGTTCAGAATGAGAAGTTGACACTTACATGATGATTAGAACAAGATGTATACACCACCATCTTTCAATCCAAGCACGCAAACTTCTAATTTCTTGATCATGATGAAAGCTCCTTCTCCTTCTCTTCCTCTTGGTTTCAACGACGCACACAAATGAACAAGTGTGTATATTTTGACTATTTTATGAGTCAAATGGCAGCTTTGCCATAATTACACAAATAGTTTCTCAACTTTCCAAGTTAACTCTTTTCACCCAAACTAGTTAAAACTAGCTATGGTTCATGTTTATAATAAACCTCCATCTATCATTTTATTTAGTTTCACCTCTATATAATATGTTAACATATTATAACATAACTCACCTCATTAAAATACGCTAAACAAATTATAATATGAACCTGAAAAATGGTTTGTTACATATCCCAGCCGCATACTTGAAGTATTCGGTGCCCAACTGCATACTTGAAGTATGTGGCCTCGGCCCAAGCCCAACCGAATACTTTTGTTTAGTATAAATAGCTATTTTATTCTCTGTATTTGGTTAGACGATTTGTTGAACGATATTGTTCCAAGTAATCAGTGTTTAATCAATATACGAATCGTTTGATATTTGAATGTGTCTCGTCGTTATTGTTTCTACCTACATGTCACGTGTCGAGTCTGTTTCCGCCAGGTTCAACACGCTATTGAATCCGTTGATTGAAGATCCTCAGGATTTCGGACCTCACAATTGGTATCAGAGCCTTAGCGCTCATTGGTGAAGCTTGCAACGGATTTCTTTGACTCGTGAGGTATCAAAGTTACTGTTTTTGCATTTATTTGAACTGATTTGTTTGTTTGGAGGAGTTTCTGGACAGATTGACAGGTCTTGGACCTTGTTTCTGTCACGTTTGTTGAAGTTTACGATTGATCAGTAGATTTTTCGGCTTGAAAAATCGAATTTTTAGTCAATTTCTTCATCGGGAAGTTTGCGGCTGTCAAGTTTGCGGTTCATCTAGTTTACGGTATTCCTTAATTACGGTACGGGTTCCCAAATTGACTGCATTCCAAGTTTACGGTTATCTCAAAGTTTGCGGCTATTGAAGTTTACGGTCACTGTACTTTACGGTCCTTGAAGTTTATGGCTCTTGAAGTTTATGGTTATTGAAGTATACGGTTATTGAAGTGTACGTTTCTTGAAGTTTGCAGTTCTTCAAGTTTGCTGTCTTTGAAATACACGATATTCAAAGTTTGCGGTCTTTAAAGTATACGGTATTCGAAGTTTGCGATCTTTAAAGTTTACGGTTCAGCAGGTTTGCGGGTTTCTGAGTTATCTGTTGCAAATCTTGGGTGTTCCTCTGTTCAATAAGTCATGACTGATACTAATGCTATGGATAATGAGATCGGTACCACTACCAGACCTCCTCGTCTCACTAATGCCGATGATTTTGATAACTGGAAATACAGATATGAAAATTTTGCTAAATTTAAGGATTCATTTATATGGAAATCAATTGAGAATGGTCCTACAATTCCTATGGTCAGAAATACAAACAACGAGTTTGTCCCAAAGGATCCTGATCTCTATGTAGGTGAAGAGATTCTTTAGAAGGAGAAAGATGAGAAAGCTTATGTTGGATTGACAATGGCATTGTCAACAGAGATTGCTCAAGGTTTCAAAGAGTACAAGACTGCAAAAACTCTCTGGGATACATTGGTGGAAAGATTCGAAGGCAACCTAGACATGGGATAGAGTCAAAAAGGCATGTTAAGACAAAAAATTAATATGTTCAAGTATGTTAAAGGGGAAAGTCTTGAAACACAGATAAACAGGTTCACTCACTTAATAATTGAAATGAGTGGTGCTAGCACTGAAATGACCAAGGGAGCGATAAACAAGAAGTTGCTAAACTCTTTGCCGATAAACTAGAACTTCAATATCACTGCCATTAAGAGAACCAAAGACATTTATGCCACTTAACTTAGTGTGTTAATCTCTATTTTGAGGTCATATGAGAAGGATGATCAGCAGAGGCAGCTCATGTTTATGTCTGAGATAGAACACTTAGTGTCTCAAGGAAGTGCTTTACTCTCTAGTATGTCATCTACTCATACTCCAAATATGTCTGTTGTTTCAAATCAAATAACAGCTACTGCTCCAGTTCAGCTGAATAACTCACCATCATAAAATACTGTCAAAGATGTTGAAATGAATGTTGTATTGTTCAGTGTTTTCTTGAATAGTTATAATGCAATGCTGGCTGAAAACCTCTCTCCTGCTAACCTAGCATAAGATGACATGGAACAAATTCATCCTGATGACATGGAAGGGATGGATATCAAGTGGCACATGGCAATGGCTATGCATCATGCTAAGAAGTTTATCAAAAGGACTGGCAGAAAATCATTTGATGGAATGGAGTTTGGTACAAAGAAGATTGATTTTGATAAATCCAACTTGAGTTGCTACAACTGCAGCAAGCCTGGGCACTTTGCTAGGGAATGCCCCGAGCCTAAAGTTGAAAAGGGAAGTTCATCTAGCAGCTTAAAAGAAAAGGAAGCAGATGCACCTAGTGAAAGCAAAGCTTTGGTCAGTCAGCAAACTACTGGATATGATTATGGAGAGTAGATTCATGAGCTAACTATGCAGGTGTCTAATCATGCTCTCATGGAAAAAGTTTAAGAAGCTGAGGTACACACACATACTTGTTCTCAAAATTGCATAGAAAAAGTAAATAGATATAAGTCAGATAATGAAATGCTAATAAAGTAAATTACTCAACTTCGGTATGCCGATGCTAAGCACAAGCGATCTGAAAGTATTTTTAAAGATAATATTGAGGTAAGTAAAACTAATTTTTCTAAACTTGAAATGGATTTTAGCAATAAGGAATGTCTTTATCGTGATGCTTTAAAAAGAATAGATGACCTTTGTCTAAAGTTGAATGATGCTGTGACTCAATTGGCAAACACTAAACTAACAATCGAGAAAATTGACCACACTCGATCAGCTGTTTGTGACATGTTAGATTCCCAAGTTAGAAAGAAAAGAAATCCGGGGATTGGTTATCATGCAGTTGAACATCCTTTCAATGGAAATTTTAATTCAATGCCTAGTGTTCAACATGAAGATGTTAAATGGAATATGGTGTAGGCCGTAAACCAGATCAACCTTCTTCTTCCACACAGTCCACGCCCGTGACTACCGGTCCCTCGGTAAAACATGTGAACGTTGCTAACCCATCTAAGTCTTATGCAGCAACATGATTAGTAGAGGGCATAGTGGAGGATTGTGGAAGTGATGATGAGGAGGAGGGTCGTGTTTTTGATACAAATTCTAAGTCTTTGTTTTCTAAAAATACTTTGTCTGGTTTTCAAAATTCTGCTACTTTTGTTGGTTCTAGTTTGAATGTTGGTTTGAAAAGTGGTGCTTTTGAAAAGGGAAATAAATTAAAAACAAATTGGAAATCTAGTTTTGTAAAAGGTGGAACTTTAGAGAAAGAAGAAAAGCATATCGTGAACGGTAAAAACTATTAGTGTGTTAAAAACAAAAGTCATTCTTTTAATCGTGAAAGTAGCAAACCATCAACAAGTCAGTTAAACTCAAAGCAATTCCCTCATCGTTTTACCAAAAGTGAATTTTATGCTAATTTTGATAATCATAATCGTGCTTTTGAACAAAATGTTAGAAATGGTGATAGAAATTGTTTCAAATCAAATCACATAAGTTATAATAGAAATGATGATCAAAATTTTGATAGAAGGTTTTCTAGAAACTGTGAAAATGCAGGTTACTTCATAAGTTCTCCTCAAAGGTCATCGTGGGACACCAGATACTATGTCCCTTATCCGAGAAGACAAACGTGCTATGTCTGTGGGAATCCCGGACACTTAGCTCGAAACTGCGTTCACAATCGTGAACACTCTGGTAGATATCCGAATGTTTCTCAATGGGACAATGCGTATCAAAGGCCACACACTTCTAAAAGACACATGGCTCAATATCACAAAATGCCCAATGATAAACAATCGGATAAAAGAACTAGTGTTGTGCATAAAACTCAACGTCATGTTAAAGAAAATAATGTTTTCAAACATAAACAAAAGAAAGTTGAGAACCCCATAAAATCTGAAAAGGGTAAAGAAAAGGTCGTCACTCCAACAGTGAGCTCAAATTTTCAAAAACCAAAGCATGTTTGGACACGAAAACCAAATGCACAAACATCACCGGTTGAGTTTAATGATAAAAGAGATATGTGATTGCAAGAAGTCTCAAACTTGGATGAATTAGGACAACCCAAGACAACCATGACTTGGGTTCCGGTTACTAATTAAATCGTTTATAGTGTAGGGATAGCCAAGGAGGCCTATCAACAACCTCTGGTATGTTGATAGTGGTTATTCCCGGCATATGACAGGAGACATCTCTCATCTTCATGACATTAAGATGTTCGATGGAGGGTATGTTTCCTTTGCAGGTGATAAAGGTGGGCAAATCACCTTGAAATGTACTGTCACTAATGGTACTCTCTGTTTCAAAGATGTGAATTATGTATCAGAATTCAACCACAGCTTGTTAAGTGTGTCTCAAATTTGTGACAAAAAGTTTTCAACTCATTTTACTGATAAAGAGTGCTTGATTTTAAAACCAGGGTTTGTTGTCCCTGAGGATTGGATTTTAATGAGAACACTGAGGTGTAAGGATTCATATTTGTTGGATATGAACAGTGAGTCAGCTTTAACCAATATTTGTGTATTTTCTAAAGCTTTTGAAAATGACTCCATGCTCTGGCATCGTCGTTTAGGTCACATAAATTTAAAAAACCTAAATAGAATTGCAAAGGAGCACATGTGATTGGTTTTCCTTTGAAAGAGTTTTGTGAAGTCGAAAAATGTATTTCTTTTGCTAAAGGCAAACAGCATAAACTACCACACAAACCCAAGCTGTTTAATTCAATAGATTATGTTCTTCAGTTGCTTCATATGGATCTTTTTGGTCTTGTAAGTGTGATGAGTCTTGTGAAGAAATCATATTGTCTTGTTATTACTGATGACTACTCACGATTTTCTTGGGTGTTTTTTTTAAGTAAGAAAAGTGAGACTACAGATACTCTTAGGCAGTTCATGATAATTGTGGAAAATCAACTGAACTTGAAGATCAAGATTATCAGAAGTGACAACGGGACGGAATTCTGAAATGAATCTCTCGACCGTTTTTGTGCAGAAAATGGGATTGCACGACAATTCAGCGCTGCTAGAACTCCTCAACAGAATGGAGTTGCTGAACGAAGAAATCGTACCCAGATAGAAGCTACAAGAACCATGATATCTGACTCTAAATTGCCGAAATTCTTCTGGGCTGAAGCAATCAATACAGCGTGCTATGTGCAAAACAGAGTGCTGCTTAACAAGCATCAAATGAAAACTCCATATGAAGTCATGTTTAACCAGAAGCAGAAGGTCGGTCATTTCAGAGCATTTGGATGCCTGTGCACTCTGTTTCATAATGACACCATTGGGTCCAAATTCGATGCAAAGGCCGATGAATGTTATTTCGTTGGATACTCATCCTACAAGACATTATATAGGGTTTACAACAAGAGAACTAAGCAGATAGTGGAGTCCTACTGTAAGGTCCGAAATCCTGAGGATCTTCAGTCAACGGATTCAACAGCGTGTTGAACCTGGCGGAAACAGACTCGACATGTGACGTGTAGGTAGAAACAATAATGACGAGACACATTTAATATCAAACGATTCGTAAATTGATTAAACACTGATTACTTGGTACAATATCATTCAACAACTCGTCTAACCGAATACAGAGAATAAGATAGCTATTTATACTAAACAAAAGTATTCGGTTGGACTTGGGTCGGGGCCGCATACTTCAAGTATGCGGTTGGGCTATGAAGTATGCGGCCGCATACTTCCAAAAAGTCTTCTTCTGAACATCCTAATGATCTTTTGATGCATTAGCCTATTAGGTTTGATCCTTATAGAAATCATAGGCTTTCCTACAGAGGAAACTTTGTTGAAAGGATTTGGGTTATACATGAGTCGTACACGTGCATGATGTTGTAGGATAATGCTAGCATGTTATTGTGAATGTATTAAAAACATGCTAAAGAATTGTTTTGTAGAAATCAGGTAGATTGTGCATAGTTTACTAAAAGTGGAAACCTTTAGGTTTTGGGACTTGATTTCCTAGACTCGTATTACATGAGGTAATGATCTATTATGCATTGGTATAATTACATAAACATATTAGGATCATGAAAACGTATTATAGAAACCCATGTTCATACAGTACTAATGATAGTAACTTTTTGATATAAATACATTGAATGTTCATAGCTTGCCATGTTAGGAAGTTTATGAAACATGTATGTATCGTGAAACATGAACTATTTGTATATTATGTGTATTAGTATACTAAACAAACATTAAATCATTAATCGAGCCACCAACGGGTCGTCGAGTCAACTTGGTCAACGATAGTCAAACTTGGGTAAACTAGTGAAATGTCTTAACTTTTCAAAACCTATAAACAATTTGGATTGTTTGGATACTAAGGGTTCATATGAACCAACACGAACATACACTTATAGACTTATGCATGATAGGTAGCCTTTAGCGGGCCACCAGTACAACACTTGCAGTCTAGCATGCGCTCTAAGGTGAGTTTCACGGCCCCTTTTACCTATTTTCCCATTGGGGGAGAAACATGCACACAAACAAACACGGATCACATAATACTTCATTACCACTTGTTTACTTAAGTGCAAACATAACATACTAAGTCCTTACATTCTCGAACCGTTAGTATAAGGTATATAGTGAGGAAATTTGAGTTCTAGTACTGGGTTTGACAAACCCCACCCGGGCTAGTCGCGCTACCTCGATTGGTGGTTGAACGGGTGTAAATTGTCCTAAACATTTTCCATTGTTGATGTTAGCAATGGCGGAAGGCATTCAAACACAAATAGTTAGCTTCGGTTGCGAATGCTTAGAGTAACTTGTACTTTGTTTTGCTAACAATATGTGTGACTTATGTATGAGGATCCTGTAAACACTCAAACAGTTTATTTACTTACAAACCTGTGAACTCACCAACCTTGTGTTGACACCTTAAGCATGTTTTCTCATGTCACTATGGTACACATCAGGACTAGGATGCATCATGGAGTCGCATTGGTTTTATCATTAAATGAACAATGATTTATTACCCATTATTTACATTACTTGGCGCTTTGTTTGCGCGTAATTACTTTTGGGTTTTATATTAATGTACGCTTCCGCAACTTAAACTATGAAAACGCGTTTTACTCATGCTGAATGTGCAAACTAAGTATTTTTAAATTCATATAATGGTCGTTCAATATGACCGATGACTACGATCCTGGTTTGTCACGCGCCTCACGGTTGAACCCCGTAGGTGGAATTTGAGGGTGTGACAGATTAGTATCAGAGCCATCGGTTATATTGAACTAGGTTTGCATTAGAGAGTAGACTTAGTCTATAGCCTTAAACACTGCATTAGTCTTACACCAACACAGACACTCATACATGATACACATACACACATAGCATCCATACATACATTGTATTGCGGGCATGTTGACATCATCCACATCACCCTCTGCTGACGAGGAACACGTCATTCTCATTGCACTATCATTCCCAGTGGCGACACCCGTGGAATCGCCAAAATAGCATCCACTCCCGTCTGAGGGCAGCAAGACGGAGCCTTCAGAGGAGTCTCTCACACCACCATCATCTGCATCCCTTTCCACACCACTAGAGCCGAAGATGACACCGGCTTGAACCTATTAATGACATCGTCAGGTATGGTGGGCCTTCTCAAGTCTGCGTTAGGGGTGACACCCAGCACTAGCACATGTCTCTTTGGGAGTTGGGTTCGTCGGAAGCGAGTCCCTCCTGCACCTACTAGCAACAATACCCCGACCTCACTAGCTTTACTCTACATCAAGCCCGAACCAGTGGACTTCGCGTGAGGTACACCGTGTGGAGGCAGACCGTTGCACGTATTATTGTAGAAATCCATTGACACATAGATGTCATCACTTTCCCGAGCCATGGGCTCACGTCTTTGGTCGATATTCTGTTGAAGATAGATTGACCACAAAGTTGAGAACACCTTGCTCATTGCATACTCAAACCCTATTCTAACTCAGTGGGCAGAACGGATACTTTGCTTCTTCTAGTCATATCCATGAACTAGTTTCACCTCTCGAAGTCGCATTTCATCGGCATGTTTGTTTCATGTGCATGTTTCCATCTACAATCCGCTGGATTGGACTCTTGTAATGTGTTTCAACCCGAGTGAATACTCGGATCAAACGATTCCCCACTACTCATCCTGATATGAGTCCTAGTTGATCAATTTATGGTTTATGACTAAGTCTTTCGATAACTTATCATCTCTGGAAACACTCTGTACTCGGCAATAAGAAGTGAGGGACATTTTAACATGGGACAGGGAGAACTAGGGTGAGCATGCAAAGCAAATTATTATTACGGGTGCACACGTAATAGTAATTTGAGATGCATGTAAGTTCTGGTGAAACCTAGTGTGTGGATAAATGGTCCTAATCTGTGATTTACAGACTTAAGTTTCCACTTTTAGTAGAAATTATCGTAAACCACTCAGCGATTAGTTGGTATCATTAAACCCGTTTAACAGTTGATAGACGCGACTATCAGGTTGAGGATGTTTACGGACACCCATAACTATCACCAATGGAATCCACCATTCTATTTTCACTCGTGTAAGAGTCTTAGCGAACTTAAGACTCTCATTCAAACTTGATCAAGGAAACCATCTCGATTGAAACTCTAATAGAACCTCATGGAAAACCCATCGAGTCCAAGTATGTAAGCGGAATTTGAAGAATTCCTCCTAAGCTAACACTTTATCCCTTACGCTCCAACAATAAATTCCCTTTGATCCTATTACTTTGTCCTGTGGCTAATCCATAATCTAATTTGATTTATACCCCAACATATCCAACTCTGCAATCGGATTTTTTTTCTTCAAAATGATCTAGTTGTCTCAATGACATTAGAAAATGGGGATTCAATCTAACCAACCATCAATTGAACACGATGACTTAAACAATTATCCTATCCCTTATATTGCTGGAATCGTTATCTCATAAGAATTTTTTTTTTCTTTCCTACATGTGAACCTCTTCCTTAGGCTTTGCGTTGACCGACACTTACCTTATAAGTGCGGGTCTCACCAGAAGTCTCAGCGTGACCTCACAAATTTCCCTACTAGTGCGGTCGTACTTCGACTCTAATGAAAACTTATAACTTAGTGATGAAACCCCTGATCACGTATGGAAACATTCCCTCGACCTCGATGGTTACGTGAACCAAATCGTTAATGGTACCTCCACCTGTGATTGAGGATTCCTTATCCTCCTTTCCTAGGTAAAAAAAAATTGATCAATGATTGTTAATCGCCTGAGCAACACCTTAGTTGATCGAGAAAGCCAATGATATAACTCATCCCATATGCCTATTGTAACAACAATTCGGTACTTAATATAGAAACTCTGTCACCGACACACCTCAGCCTGATTTCAACCTTTAATGGTCCAAGTATTTATTGAATGCATTTTGTGGATAAAACAACCTGATTTACCAAATTTTCACTAGTATAAACTCAAACTCGCTATTGCCAATTGCTTGCGCGCGCAAAATGACGTGGTAAATCTCGAATCTTTTCCCCGATTGGAACGGTGGAGAAACTTAACTCTAGCGGGACGATTGAATAGACTTTTCTTTCAAATAAACAATAAACAAAGTTGTTGACGCAATTTCGAGTAACCAATCAAGCTCCTGAATCGATCTTACCCTTGATGACCATATTTTCCCTTGTTTTGTCTTTACACCACGAATGGTTTAACATTCTTTCTATCATGTTAGCTCGCTACGTGACTAAAGCACTGGACTCATAGTTGATAAAGCATAAAATCCTATCAAACGCCTCAGACTTACCAATTCCAAAATCACCCTAGATTTTTCCTTGTGTTTCTTACATCGGCTGTACACCTTCACGCTTGAAGTTAGCACTCTTAATCACTACACGAGGCGATAATCTATGAAGACACATCCTTAAACATAAAGTGTTGAACCCCCCCCCCCTAAATTGAGATATTTTTCGAATGATTCCTTCATTTAACCTTTGCATCAGTTGCTAACTTCCCCAAATAAATCCTAACAGAAGTCGTGTAGGTCCCTCGGGTGTGGTGGATCGTCACATGCAAGTGGTCTACTAGTCGGACCGGGTGCGGAATACCCGTGACTAGGTGGAGAGTCTAACTGAACAAAGTAAACCGAACACAAGAGTCACAATAATCGTTCTTTGTATTATAAACACTCGACGGTTACAGAGAGAATACAAGCTGCGTACTTAGCAAAACTGAGTTCGTCTGAACAAATGGTTCTGCGTACTTATCCTTTGTCAACCTATCCTATTTATACAAACCTGATGCCTGCGCACTTAGCAAGTGCGCAGGACCAATTGCTCTTGCGTACTTAACAAGTACGCAGAGGTGTTCTTGCGTACTTGCTAAGTACGCAGGAGCTTTCTCCTGCGCACTTGTAAGTGCGCAAAACACTTAACAGAAAAACAACAAACATTATGTAAAAGTAAATACAACTCGATAAACTATTACATAATGACTCATACATACAAAGACAAATTACAGACATTAGAAATACAAACTAAGACTCTATCCAGAGTGTTGTCACAGGAAAGTGCATCAACAAACTCCCCCTTGACAACAGCTCGGGATCTTCATCGTCTTCAGTCTTCATTCTTCACAGCACCTGTTCCTTAGCTTCCATCTTCTTCTTGTAATCAAGGCAGAACTTAATCACCTTGTCATATTTCGCAGAGAGAAGCTTTGTCCATTCGTCAGTGTGGATGCAGAATTTGTCTGCTAGTACCTCCAGATCGTTCACAGAGAAATTGATGAAGCAGACTTCATCAAAAACCCTGATCACTTCCTTTGGCACTATGTTTCCACTATCTGACTTACCTTTACCCATAACCACAGCCTCGCCCGTTTTTGGATCAACGTACCAGTACCACATGTCACCAAGAATATCCTGAGGTAACTTGCTCAGGGGAATCTTAGTTTCACATCGCACTGGCTTGTATACCAATCTCTTTAACGGCTTCTTAGTCACAGGATGCACTGCATGCTTATCCTTGACTCTTCTGGGCACCTGAGGCTTGAGATATTCATACTTTCCCGATCTTGCTTCACGCTGTAGTATACTCCACAAACCCATTGCTACTGCATGATTCGAATGATTCAGCAGGTCGCGGTTTTCAAGGTTAACTAGGTCGTACTTGGGCAAAGAGTTGAACGCCTCACTGGTGGGTTTCAAGTATTGAACCCCCCCAGATCTTTTGATGGCGAACAACTGCTTGTCCTCCTCGAACCTAACAGCCAAGATCATACCTGTCGCTCCGTGCTTGTCTGTGATAGACGTCTTTTGCCACACGGGAGCTGGACCCTTTGTAGATGCAGAAGGCATGTCTTTCTCTTTTGGTGCCTCGGGGTCCACAGGTGTAGGGTCGACTGGGGAGGCTTCAGTTGTAGCTTCAACATTACTTGCCATGTCAACTGAGCCTGTGTCTGTTTTGAGCAGAGATTCGAGCGATGGTATTTCAAAGATCTCACCATCCTCTAACTCGTACTCTAGTTCCCCGTCGCCCTTGGGAATCTCGATTATCACATCATCATCATCGTTCCAGTCATCACCAGAGTCGATCTCTCCTTATTCCAGATTAAGGAGAGCATCGATCTGTGCCTCTTTGGAATAGTCAGGCTCTAAATAAAGGATCTCATCATCAGATAAGTCCTTGAGCACGTCAGCCGCTGACTTCCCTTTATCTCCGCCACCACCACCTGAGGTATCACCACCCTCTTGCTGAGTAGACTCCCCCTCAGCCAATGGAACAGAAGAGATGGGCACAATCGCCAAAGCTAGGTGCTCACCTCCACTAGGACCGACTTCAGGATCCTTGTCTTTATCATCATCCTTAGTCATATCGACTGGACGACAAGACTCGGCACCGGTGGATTTCTTTTCTTTGTCTTTCTCTTTCTCTTTCTCTGTCTCCTTCTCCCCCTGAGCACCTAGCTTCGCGGTCAGTTCACCAACTAATTTGACCATCGCTGCGTGCTCCTTTCTCTGCAAGTCCATCCTCAGCTCAAGTGAAGTTCTGTGGCCTAGAATCATTTCGTTAGTCTTCATTAACAGTTCATTCTGTGCCAAGACATTCTTCAACTGTTCATCAGTCCCCGTTCTCTGGCTACGCAGAATCTTAACTTCATCCGCCAGAGAGTTTATCTGTGCTTGTTGAGCATCAGAATCCTCTTTTGACTTTTGAATAGTCTTCAACAAGCCAGCAACTTGGGTTTCTAGCACATCGATCCTAGCTTCATTTGGATCCAGATGCCTAGATGATGAGGCTTCGGCGTTGTGGATGGGGGAAGAGAAGATTGTGTCAGAGTCGAACCCCTGTGAGAAATCACCGTAGTTGAAGGGTTGACCTGACGGCTCTTTGGTGGGTGTTGGGATGGGGGATGTAATGATGGGAGTTATGGTTGGGGTGATGGTGACTGACTCCGTGAGAAGTGGAGCAGTCACCGTCACCTGGACGGTTGGAGTAGGGAGGGTCACCGTCACAGGAATCACCTCTGTGACCGCCGTGACCGCCACATCTGCTTGTACCAGTGGCCTTCTCCTCCTACTAAACAGTTGCCGTGCTGGTGTGGTAGATTCTGACTCTGGACGGGCAGCTTCAACTTGTACTGGCTGCATAATCGGAATCTCTTCAACCCTGGGGATAGCAACCTCTTGCCTATCGCCCCTTTTCTTGTTGGCTTTCTCTCGCCTTCGTCTTTGTAGAGCAGCGTCAGAGTCGGAAGCCGGCTCATATTCGCTGCTCGAGCTTTGTCGTTTTCTTTTTGAAGACGACTCAGGCAGGGTTACCTGTGCTGACCTTCTCGGATGTGCCTGTGATGGTGCGTCATCGGAATCAGAAGAATCTGATTCTGTAGCCTCCGAATCGGATTCCTCAGCACCACCAACACCACCTTCATCATCACCTTCATCATTACCTTCATCATTACCTTCATCATCATCATTCTCTTCATCTTGTTCTTCATCAGAGTGATCACTCATCTCTGGTCCCGAGTTGGGACTATACCAGTTCCAGTCCTCCGGAGCGACGTATGCTTCATTAATCAGGTGGCCGAAGAGTTCAGTATGCTCAGGGGTAGGTTCTACACCGCCTGGCTTTAGAAACTGTGCAAAGACTCTCTTGGCCACCCTTTTCACTTGCAGTCTCTCCCCGATAGCACGCAGGTTTGGCAACGCATCATCGATCAAAAGTTGCACAAACCTCGGGTATAAAAGGAATCTAAACCTCTCAGCTGTATTTATCTGGTCATTAAGTGCTTTGAAAATAAAGCGTGAGAAGTTGTAGCCCCGATTGAGAGACAAGCCCACCATGGCTGCTGCAAGGTCATGACCCATCGCATCTTTCCCTGCTTTCCTGGATGAGATGCACATGATCATGATGTGGGCAAAATAACGCCATTGATCTAATACCCACATTTTCTTGTAAGAAGCATAGTCCCTTTCCCTGACATATCCCATTCTCTGCCTCCAACACCCATCCACGTAGTAATCTGGATAGGATGTCGGGTCGGTGGCAAGGTCTCTGAACTGCAGTACTCGTCTGATTGTATCTTCAGAGATTGCAATAGCCCGACCATCAACAGTAGCCCTTATGACATTAGGGGATACTGTGCAATCGTGCTCTGCAGTCTCCCAGAATTGTTCTAAGTATGGTCTTGAGACTGTTGGATTAGCCGAGATTGCATAACTTATTTTAGATCTGTTCAGAAAGTCCACAATCTCTCTATATTGTAAGGCTGCCCCTTTCCATTCTGGTTCAGTGTGCGCCAACAGATTGAATTCGTCAGTGAATGCACGAGCCATTATCTGGAAACACACACAGAAAACATAATCAGAACAATTTATAACAATGGAAATAGACACACATGACATAGAATAGTAGTTACACTTTGAAAAAAATTTCAGACTTAGAAAAAAATTTCTAAGTGTTGGTCATGCGCACTTAGCAAGTGCGCAGGATTTTACTCTTGCGTACTTAACAAGTACGCAGGAATTACTTCTTGCGTACTTGCTAAGTGCGCAAGAACAACCTTTAGCAAAAATTTCAAAGATTTAAATTCGTTCAAAATGCGGGTTGATTAGGTAGCCACTAGGTCGGAATCAGGGATTCTAACCTATGGTACCATTATCAACACCATTAACCACTAAATCACGATCAAATTTTGACCTAGGTCGTCGAACGACCCACTGACGGTTCGACTTCAACCCGTCGGATCAATCGATGACCAAAGGGAAAATGTATGATCGATTAGGCAATCTAATAACTTTTTAGTGACATTAGTTACCCAAACAACCCATTTGACCCCAAAAATTTGACGGATTTAACCTAAAAATTCTAAGTCAAAAATCGGTCAAAAAATCACGAATCTATGGATGGAATCGGCCTAGATTCTCACCAAAGAGATGAAATACGAAGATGATAATGTGGACGGGATGAAAAACGGGTTTGAACACACTCGATTTTGAGGGAAAAATCGTAGGGGGGAAAAAATTTGGTTTGAATGAGTAAACCTGAAAATTTTCTAAGTGTCAGCTTTATACCCCACTGATATTGTTCGTGCGTACTTGCTAAGTGCGCACGAATTAACTCTTGCGTACTTGCTAAGTGCGCAAGTCTTACTTCGTGCGTACTTGACAAGTGCGCAGAAACTTTAAGTGCGCAATTTTCAACTCAGAATTATGAAGATTTGCAAGTCAAATAACGAACAAGATAAAAATATTCAATCGGGAGGATTCAAATACAATTCATGAAGGTTAAACATAAAATATTTTTGGCTTTTTTTGAATTAAACTTAAACAATGCATAAACTTAAAATCTTTTTGTTCTTTTCTAGATAGAAATATACAAATATTCACACAAGCTATTTTTGATCAAAGACACGTGCAGAGGATCATATCAGGCTAATTTTTAGCAAAAACGATACAATATAAACATCAAAGAATATGGGATCATGTCATGTATTACTCTTTATTCTTACGTAATAAGCACATAAACAAGTAATTCAAGTTGACAATATTATAAGATTTGAAACTATACGCATCTTTGTAACATGTTCTTGTGTATTAAGTTATTAATTATAAAATATACAACGTGTACCCCACTTAAATGCTATGATATTTTGCACTATCTCAAGGCATCTAAGATTTTTCCAATGATATTCTTAATTTTCAGAATGAAGTTACATCAATTAGCACAGAAAAATCAAGCAGAATCCATAAGGATTATCAAGAATCATAAGATTCAGAATCGAGTGATTCAATTGTCTTGGTTTCATGTGATTTTCTTCTTTGAATATCGGTATGATGATTCGGGATAATGAGCATGGTGTTTGATTATAGGGTAAGGGGATCCAACTTTTATCTGGATTTGATTTCAATGAACCAGGAATGATTCAAGGGTGAATACATGCTCAACGGTTAATGTAGAGACATGTCTTGATTCAATCTCTCCTTGCATACTTGTGAGTATGGGCAGTGAGATGAACCGCATTAATTGTGCTAACAACATAACTCGAAACTGATCTCAAAGGAAAATTATTGTCAAAATCTAACATCATTTATCTGATAGTGATCTTTTCTAATCTTTTACTCACACACGCCTGCAAACATGGGTTCAAATCACAGTTGTAATTTATATTTAGTTTCCACACTACTAGTGATTCAAAGATGCATACAGCCTACTGGCAATTCAAATTACTTGTAAATAAACAGATTAAAAACATAATAATTTGAAACAGATAAGTAAGCATGATGCAATCATTTCCCATATGAGTAGTCTATGAAGTTTAGATCATTTCTGATGTACTATCATTTCCTCTTTTCTCAAGTTAACTTTGAAATTTTCTTCATTTTCTATTTTTTTTGTTTGATTTTTGTAAAATATTTTTTTAAAACTAAAAGAACTATACAGAAAATTTAAAAGAATTAAAAATTTAACTTTCATGAATTGAATTGAGTTAAGAAAACTTAGTTTTCACTCAGGATTGAACATTCCTATCAAGTTGACAAGATGCTCAAAACGGGACCGATCAAATGCCTTTGTGAAAAGGTCAGCAAGATTGTCATCCGTGTGAACCTTTACAAGTTCAATTAAATGCTTTTCAGCACAATCACGGATGAAATGATGGCGAATTAAAATATGCTTAGTTTTGGAATGTTTCACCGGGTTATTTGTAATGGACATGGTGGCATTGTTATCAATGAATAAAGGAGTTCCAGTGAAGTTCAAGCCGTAGTCTCGCAATTGCTGCTGAATCCACAATATCTGAGAACAACCGCTAGCTGCAGCAATGTATTCTGCTTCACAAGTTGAGACAGAAACCGTTGACTGCTTCTTGCACTGCCAGGAGACCAGTCTGTCTCCCAAGAATTGACATCCGCCAGAAGTTGACTTTCTATCAAGGTTACAACCGCTATAATCTGAATCAGTGTAGGCTTTGAAGTCGAATGACTGCTGCTTGGAGTACCAAAGACCCAATCGGGGTTTCCCTTTCAGGTATCTAAAAATCCTCTTCACAGCTATCATATGTGACTCCTTCGGTTGAGGCTGAAACCTTGAGCACAAGCATACAGCAAACATAATATCGGGTCTTGAAGCTGTGAGATACATAAGTGATCCGATCATCCCACGGTACAACCTGCTGTCTACATCCTTCTCATCTTTGTCAGGATGCAAACCATGATTGACTGGGATTGGTGTGCCATAAGTAGTGCTATCACTCATCTTGTATTTTGATAAGATGTCCTGCACGTACTTAGTTTGATGTAGATAAATGCCATCCTCTCTTTGACTGACTTACAGACCCAGGAAGAACGACAGTTCACCCATATTGCTCATTTCAAACTTGGACTTCATCACCTTCTCGAATTCCCTACACATCCCTTCATTGGTCGACCCAAAGATAATGTCGTCGACATATACTTGCACAAGAAGAATGTCACCTCCTGCTTTCCGTATGAAGAGAGTCGAGTCAATATGTCCATGGTCAAAACCATTAGACAGTAAATGCTTAGATAATGTCTCATACCATGCCCGCGGTGCTTGATGAAGACCATAAAGTGCTTTGTCGAGCTTGTACACTTTATTGATATTATGCGGATCTTCAAAACCGGGAGGTTGAGTGACATAGACTTCTTCATGAACTTTACCATAAAGGAAAGCACTCTTCACATCAAGTTGGTAGACCTTGAAGCCGACATATGTGGCATAAGCCAAGAACAGTTGAATGGCCTCAATTCTAGCAACTAGGGCATATACTTCTGTGTAATCCAAGCCCTCTTGTTGATAAAAACCCTGAACAACCAATCTTGCCTTGTTCTTCACAACTACATGACGATCATCCGTCTTGCATTTGAACACCCATCTGGTTCCAATTGGCTGAAAGCCTTTTGGCAAGTCAACCAAATCCCATACATGCAACTTTTGGAATTGGGACAATTCATCTTGCATCGCCTCAATCCAGCAGTTGTCAGTGAGAGCCTCCTTCACATTCTTCGGCTCTATCTGGGACACGAATGCAGCATGTAGACATGTTTCCATGACACCAGTGTCAAATATCTCTGTGTAAAGACTGGTGTTCTCAGTGATGGTTCTATGACGAGTCTGAACACCGGCATAAGGATCACCAATAATGTTGTCGATTGGATGATTCCTATGCACTCTCGTCTCCGGTACAATTGGTTCTTGAATTTCTGGATCTAGATTTGTGCTCAACTTCCCCATTTCCTGTGTTTCAGCAGAAGAAGATTCAATGTTAATTGGATCAGCTGGAGCTTCATTTCCTACAGTTGTGTTAGGATTGGCTTGAGCGTCATCTCTAACAACATGAACACTTTCACTGTTATCACTGTCATGAGTTCCAGATGCAGATGCAGCATTGGAATCAGGAGTTATAATTGGTACAGTAGCACGAGTAGAAAAACTGCCGCCATTCAATAGATTATAAACATTTTCGGCGTCTTCTGCAGATAGCTCAGGAAGATTGAAAGACTTGAATAGCGCATCATAATCAAAACCCCAAGCTGGACCTTTTGGTTCTGGTGGAATGCTGTGTTTACTACAATCCACTTCGAACCATTCCTCGACAGTACGAGTTCCTATGTTGTACACTCTCTTGCAGGGCGAATTGGCAACATATCCTAAGAAGATGCCTTCCACCGCTTTCGCATGAAATTTAGATTGACGGTCTTTATACTGTAGCAACAAGGAACAAGGACTACCAAAAGGAACTAGGTAATCAAGATTGGTAAGTCGATTGTTGATCAACTCATAACAAGTCTTGTTGTGTCTTTTCACCACCAAAACTCTGTTTAAGACGTGACAAGCTGTATTTACTGCTTCTGCCCAGAAAGTGACAGGAAGCTTTGCATCTGACAGCATAGTCCTTGCAGTCTCAATCAGTGTTCTGTTCTTCCGTTCAGCAACTCCATTCTGCTGAGGCGTGTACGGCGCGCTGAATTCGTGACGGATCCCTTTCTTGAGACAGAAAAGTTCCATCAAATTATTCTTGAACTCAGTTCCGTTGTCACTCCTTATTCTTCTAACTTTTAGCTTGCAAAGAGATTCTAAGCTCAGGATCAAGTATTGAAGAATATCAGCAGTCTCATCTTTTGTACCTAAAAAATGCACCCAAGAAAAACGTGAGAAATCATCAGTTACAACTAGACAGAACGACTTACCTCCAATACTCCTGATACTTATGGGGCCAAACAGATCCATGTGTAATAGCTCCAAAGGGGTATCAATCGAGTTTTGGAGCTTGGGCTTGTGAGACTTCCGTTGCTGTTTGCCCTTTTTACAAGGCATACAGTCATCTGCAACGGTAAATCTCAGCTTAGGAACCCCGGTTACCAAACCGTTTCGGACAAGATGATTCATTTTACGATAAGAAATATGACCGAGTTTCCTATGCCACAAGATGGAGTCAAGCTCTGTCGCTTTTGTAAGCAAACAAGTAGCAACTGATGAGGTGGTCTTTGCCACGCTCATATCAATCTGATAAGTGTCGTTTGTTCTTGGTGCTCTCATCAGAATCCAGTCATCAGGAACTTTGAAACCGGGTTTGAGAATCAGACATTCTGACTTGTTAAACATCACTGAGTACTCCTTGTCACACATTTGTGAGACACTCAACAGGTTATGCTTCAGCTGCTCGCAGAAGTTGACATTGTCAAAGCTAACACAACCGTTCGAAACCACGCCTTGACACGTGATACTGCCGCCTTTTTCTCCGGCAAAGGCCACATAGCCGCCTCTAAATGGTTTAACGTCTTGAAGCAAGGCCATGTTTCCTGTCATGTGCCGGGAGCATCCACTATCTACATACCAGCGGTTAGAGATAGTACCCTTCGGACGTCCCTGCACGAGTAACAAAAGAATTAGTTAGATTTGGAGACCCAAGCCATTGTGGTCTTGGGTCGTCCATCCTTCTCAAAATAAACTACTTCTTTCAACTCACAGTCATGATGACTGTCCAAAATTGGTGAATCTTTGGAGGAATTGGGAACAGGAGATTGAGAATCTTTAACTTTCTTGATCCAGGATCTCTTTTGAATCTTAACCAGAACAGGAGACTTTGGTTCAATCACAGCCGGTGAACTTGTGGAAGCTTCACCTGATTGAGCTTTAGTCAGCTGTTCCAGCTTTCTCAACCTCTTATTCCTTCTTCTTCTCTGTGGCTTAGAGAGTCTAGCCACAGGTTTCTCACCAGTGCGTGTACTACCAGATGTAGACACACGAGGTACAGCAGGTTGCTTTACCTTTCTTACAACAGATGGCTTGGCCTCAGATTTGATCTTTGGCTTAGCTATCGGTTGCACTGGTGGTTTCACCACATTTTGCTTTGGTCTGATAGGAGCTTTCACTACTGGCGACTTAGGGATAACAGCTGGTCGTGAAACAACATGCCGTTTCCCTGGGTTCTTAGAAGGACAGTTCACCACAATGTGACCAACCAAGCCACAGTGAAAGCAATTTCTCTTGTCAACATAAGTTCTCATGTAAGGCTTTTTAGTTCTGGCCTTAGAAAAATCACCATTGTGAGAAGGAAGAGTTGGTTTATGAACAGAAGTTTGAACTTTTACAGTTTGATGTTTGGGGGTATAATACTTTTGCAAATTCTCTTTGTAACCCAGCCCATAATGAGATGAAAAAGCCTCTTTCTTAGCTTGGTTAATATTTTTAAAACCCCCGTAAAGCATTCCCTTAAGTTTATCATTTGTTTCAATGATATCAGGTTCAGTTAAAATGCAATTATCACCATTAGTGATAATGTTTTTCTGGACTTTCTGTTCAGTCAACAACTCCTCAGAAACTACTCCTTCAGGGCAAGTGTTAACCGACCCATCCTCAGAAGCAGTAACATACTCCTCACTAGATGTGGAGTTAGCCTTACTTGAGCATTCATCCTTTTTAGGGGAATCATCCTTATCAGAGGGCTCATCTAGACAAGTGAGATCAATGTCTATCAAGCTATTGACAAACTGCCCACTTATTGGTGGAGGAATGGCATTGGTACCAAGTCCTAGGCCATTCATTTTTCTCACCACGGATTCGTAGTGTTCCACCATGAAGCGAGAGTTTTTCAATTTCTCGTTAGTGCATTTGAGCTGCAAGATCTCATTTTGCAGTTTGTTAATTTCATTGTTCTTCTTTTCCAAAGCCCTATACGCAATGTCCAAATGAACCTGTTGGTCGCTTATTTTTAAAGAATAGTCTTGTTTTTCTTTCTATAGCATTTCAACTGATTCTTTAAAACGTGATTCATTCGTTTTGTAATTTTTAGCTGCCAACTTTAGGGGTTCGATTATGTCTTGGAGATCAGAAATTTCATTTTTTAGCCCTAGACATTTAGAACAAGAAATAACAGAGAAAGGGTTAGAATCTACCTCAGATGATGAGCTTTGTCCTTCTCCAATTGCCATGAGAGCGACAGCAGTGGTAGACTCCTTTTCATCAGCTACAGAAGCTTCCTCTTCTTCAGATTCAGAAGATTCCTCTTCTTCAGCTTCCTTCCTCTCGGCCTCCTTCCTCTCGGCCTCCATCAGCTCCATGATTTCTGCCATGAGACCAACCTGTGCTTGAGCAATGATGGCGTCTTCTAGATGCACACCCCAATCAAAAATTTCGTCATTCTGTGCGACCAGTGCATTGGACTGATTACTTTGGGTATGATTGTGGTGGCTTTGGTTGTTTTAGCCATGGCTGTTTCCCTGGCTAGGTCTGGTAAAACCAGAGGCCGATGCTCTGTCCTTTTGACATTCACGAGCAAAGTGTCCATAGTTTTGACACTTGTAGCACTTGGCCTTGGATTTTTCAAATCCAACCTTGGCATTAGAATGCCCGCCAATATACTTTCTTCTTGTTCTGTTCAGGAAACGCTTGGCCCTCCTCAGTAACATGGCCATATTCCACTGAATATCCATGTCTTCAATATCATCAGGATCCACTTGATTGAAGTCCTCTTCAATAGTCTCAGGATCCGTTAGCTTTCCACCAATGAAATTCTCATATGCCAGCATGCAAGATGAGAATAGTGCTACATGATCTTCAGCTATCTTGGCAATAGCTGACTGGTTGGCTGAGCACGTATTCTGAGGAGTCTTTGAGTTTTGTTGATTTTGTTGATGAGATCCAAACCCTGATCCTGATGCATAACATGCATGACCACCACAACCATTAGAGTGGTCTTCTTCAATGGATTTCCCAGTAAAGAGTGCAATCCCAGAGCCGGAAGACATTGAAGTGGAAGTCGTCCCGTGATACATGGAAGGGTCCTGTATCTGAAGTCTTCCAGAATTCTCCCTTTTTATAAGATTCATGTTATGAGCCTGAATCTTACCGACTGCCTCATCTACTGTCATCTCGTAGAACTTTGAACTTTTCCTCATCAGGGTTGTATACATCTCATATCTCGGTGGCAGAGCGTCCAAAAACTTTTCCACCATTTCCTCTTCTGGATATTTAAGCTCAAACGATTTCAACTCCGTTTGTAGGTGATAGAATCTAGAGATAAGATCATCTAAAGATTCATTTTCTATAAATCTGAAGCACACGTATTGCTTCCGGAGCAGATCCCTCTTGCTTTTCTTGATGTCACTATTTCCTTCGAATCTTTTCTGTAAAGCTTTCCAAAGATCCTTAGAAGATTCATATCCTCGAAAACTGTGGAACAAATCCCGAGTTAATGACATAGTGATTGAACCCAATGCCTTCTTCTCTCGATCATAATTTTTTTTTCTTCTGCATCCAGCTTAGAGATAGGCTTAGGTACGTTTTCATCAAGATACAAGTGGGTGGGATGCTTATATCCCTCAAGAATAGGTATCCATAACGATGAATCGGTGTATGAAATATAGTGCTCAAAACGGGCTTTCCAATTGGAATAATCGTTTACATTGAGCAACTTGGGAGGTTTCTGTGGAGTACCGATTTCATTATCATAATTTAACATACTACTAAGGTTCTGAAGATTTGACATGGTGAACACTTGGTCAAAAATCAGAAAAGTCAGTAGCTATTGCGCACTTAGGATTGGCCTTGCGCACTTATGAATGGTCTTGCGTATTTAATATTTGCTCTTGCGTACTTGTAAGTACGCAGGAGTAAATTGTAAGTACGCAGGATAAGTCTTAAGTTCGCAGTTCAGTCTTGCGCACTTGTAAGTACGCAAGAGATAACTCTTGCGTATTTAGCAAGTTCGCAGAAAACTGTACTTTTTACCAAAAATGGTAAGTACGCAGGACACCTTTTCAGCAACTCTCACCAAACTTTTCCGGTGACCTGAAACTCGCCGGAGTTGGTAAAAAATGGTCTGATGATCAATGCAATTGAGCCAAAGGGTCAGAAACAAGTTTCTAACCAACCTATGATGCTCAGAACACACAAATACACAACAAAAATCGGTTTTTGAGAGATTTTTGCTTCTAAAAAAGTGCTCAAGAGCTACCCCTTTTTTATCACAAAAATCAACAAAATAACCTCTCTTTGCTTGTAAAACTCAGTAAAAACGTCTCCAAACTCACTTACAACACTCGAATTCAAGAGCAAGGCTCTGATACCACTTGTAGGTCCCTCGGGTGTGGTGGATCGTCACATGCAAGTGGTCTACTAGTCGGACCGGGTGCGGAATACCCGTGACTAGGTGGAGAGTCTAACTGAACAAAGTAAACCGAACACAAGAGTCACAATAATCGTTCTTTGTATTATAAACACTCGATGGTTACAGAGAGAATAAAAGCTGCGTACTTAGCAAAACTGAGTTCGTCTGAACAAATGGTTCTGCGTACTTATCCTCTGTCAACCTATCCTATTTATACAAACCTGATGCCTGCGCACTTAGCAAGTGCGCAGGACCAATTGCTCTTGCGTACTTAACAAGTACGCAGAGGTGTTCTTGCGTACTTGCTAAGTACGCAGGAGCTTTCTCCTGCGCACTTGTAAGTGCGCAAAACACTTAACAGAAAAACAACAAACATTATGTAAAAGTAAATACAACTCGATAAACTATTACATAATGACTCATACATACAAAGACAAATTACAGACATTAGAAATACAAACTAAGACTCTATCCAGAGTGTTGTCATAGGAAAGTAATTCAACAAGTCGGCACGTCCTACAAGGTGGTTCACCCCGAATGCAGCATACTCTCTCATTGTGTCTTCCATTGCTCCTCAGTATGGTGCGTAGACTTGAAGATCTTTTCGCACAGGAACTTGTTTCTAAACTCGAAGTATTCTATTTCACCAAGACTAGATCTGTAACGCAAGCATCTGGAAAAGCCGCAACCCTTGCCAATCAACGTAAGGCATCCGATCTTCAAAACTCCTCTTCAATTCTAACCAAAATTATTAAATCTGTAACTTACGATACGCAAAGACTTAGTCGACAAGGAAATTATCCCCATGGATACATTGCGGTCTACCCTGGATGAAATATCTAAGCTCAATCTCTTTGGCAAAAATCTGAGAAAAGAATTCGGATATTCTATTCTTCGCCGGTTATATCTGACACTGACAAAGTAATGGTTGGTTATGATAGGTGACGAGAGCTACCTTTCGACACTGATCGACCTGCTTGGGTTAATGAAGAAATTCTCTTGGTAGCCTTGCCCGATACCAAACACGAACCCGAATTCAGCCCCATGGCAATGGATCAACCGCCGTAAGACCCGAACATGCAACATCATACTCAGATACAAGAGGCTTAACCAGCTTAACCACTACCCATGTTGTCTTACTCTGGATGCACACTCGGCCTATTGACTAAACTGCTGGAATAAGTTAGTTCATACCCTCACTTGCTTTCCTCTCCTAGATCTTGACATGACTCAATCCTGTTATTAAATCTTCCACTGAAATTAGACCATCTATTGCTAAAAGTCGTCGAATTGAACTATGTCTCTTATTCTCAGTGATAGTGACTAACTCGCAGACTAAAGTCGTGTCTTATACACTGTACCAATGCAAAGTCGAATATCAAGAGCCGTCTGGCTTGTTTCAGTAACCAGAAATTCCATTGAAAATGGGAGCAGATTTCCATGGATTTCATCACCAAGCTAACCCGAATTCCTAGCGGATGCAACACCATCTGGGTAATAGTAGAGTGCCTAACCAAATCCGCACATTTCCTAACAATCAAAAAGACTGACAAGATGGAGAAGTTAACTCGCATCTACATTAAGGGAGTAGTCTCTTAGCACGGATTGCCAATCTCTATCATCTCGGATCGACGCACTCGATTCATTTCACATTTCTCGCAATCGATACAAAAGTCCCTGGGCATGCGCCTGGATACGAGCACAACGTAACATCCCCAACACGATGGTCAGAGTGAACGTACAATTCAGATCATTGAATACATGTTACAAACTTGCGCAATAGATTTCGGTAACAGTGGGGACATTCGCCTATCGTTAGTGGAGTTCTCCTACGATAAAAGTTGCCACACCAGCATCAAAGCAGCACCGTTCGAGGCGCTGCATGGACGCAAATGTCGATCACATATCTGTTGGACTGAAGTGGGTGATAGTTAACCTACTGGTCCTAAACACGTGCTCAAGACTATAGAGAGAATCGTGCAAATCTGAAATCACATGAAAGTATCCGAAATTCGTTCTGGGCAAACGAGACAAACCAAATCCACTATATGTTGGATCATTCAAAATCCAGAATAACCAGTCGAAATCATGAACCGAGAGGTCAAAACACTCAAGCATAGCAAAATCCAGTTGTTAGAGTTCGTTGGAACTCGAAGCATGGACCGGAGTTCACATGGGAGCGCGAGGATAAGATGATGCAAAAGTATCCTCAGCTTTTCAAACAGTATATGGCAAACACGAACGATACTAATTAAATTTCGAGACGAAATTTCTTTCAACAAGGGGTTGATGTGACAGTCCAAACTTTTTGTTTCAGACAACTAGTGACTTTACTTAATTTTCGGGGCGAAAATTCTTTCAACAAGGGGATGATGTGACATCTGACATTTTCAGGTTAACTCCGTTAACACGAAAACCGTTTTCTCAAGCATTTGTTTATGCAAACTCTGTTATCTCAGTTAGTCATTCATGCATTACATTTAATTAGGATTAATTAAATGTGTCAATTATTGCACAAACACTCACGCAGCGGTAACTCGTAGAATTACCGGATCACACACGAGTCTAAATCGGAACGTTGGTGAACTAATAAAAATAATTGCGAACAATTATATCAATGTAGATTATGTGAATCTACATGCTATGTGACTATTATGTGAATTATGTGAACATCCGTGAAAGCGCACATGTTGTCGGAAATTAATCATGTTTGTTATTTTTATAAATGTTAGAATGTTATAAAAATAATAGTTAAGGTTTTTATAAAAACCTCTTCATATTCATAACTTACTTCTAGTCTTTATGACACTAAATTAATAATTAAGATTATCATTAACACACAATTAAACTCATTCATGTGTATATAGAAGTTATAAAAAAAACATAAAACTTTAATCTCTCTTTCTCTTCTCTCCAAACCATCCAACCCAAACCCCCCACCCCCCCCCCCTTGAAGTCGAGATCAATAAGCACCTAAAACACCATCCATTTGATCTTCATTCTTGCAATTGAATTTGTAATTGGTCTATCCTAGGCATTGCTAACACTCCTATGTAAGTAATTCCATCCAATTTCATTACTTTTATAATCCCATGGTTTAGAATGAAACCCTAGTTCATCCAAACATGAAATGTTGTAAAAATGTTGGTGACTTGTTATTTGTTTGATGTTATTATATCTATATGATGATTATGTTGTTTGTGATAAAACCCAAGTGGTGTATGAACCATAACTTGTCTAAACAAGAAACTTTTTGATTATGTGAAGTTGTAGAATTTCATGTTAGATGTAATTGATGATGTTTATGATTGTACTGCTAGTGAGGTTGTATGAAATTGTTGTGATGCGTTGAATCTCGTTAACAAAGCTAGAAATCATAGGCTGTCACAACCCTAAATTTATTTACTTAATAAATAAATACAGGTTGCAACGATTGGTTCATTACACGATAGCGGAAGCGGTAATTGTGATTTCTAAGACTTGATTACATATACAATTACTAAACTAAGTAATACTATGATCTAAGTTCTTCTAGATCAACGATAGACTTAAGACTTGATATTCTACGTCCTTCCAGCTACTAGGAAATTGATCCAACATAGCTAGTCTATTCCAACCGCGCCATAGCTAAAGGTTACCTGAGAAACATACTTGAAAGTGTCAACACAAAGGTTGGTGAGTTCACAGAGTTAGTTATATCAGTGCTTATAGTTCTTCCCGAAAACATGTACTTGACTTTACCGTCATAAAACTAAGTAGTTTTGCTCGAAAAACTATACATGACTTAACCGTCATAATAATGAGTAGTTTTCATTTGAAAACATGTCCATGCCTTTACCGTCATAAAATATGTAGTTTTTCCTTTGAAAACATTACCATGACTTAACCGTCATGAATCCAATGTTTAAACATGATCATTTTCTGATCAAAAACTCTTTTGTTTAAAACCTGATCACTTTAACCTGAGCAGAACTCTTTTGTTTAAAACCTGATCACTTTAACCTGATCAGAACTCTTTTGTTTAAAACCTGATCACTTTAACCTGATCAGAACTCTTTTGCTTAAAACCTGATTACTTTAACCTGATCAGAACTCTTTTGTTTTAAACCTGATCACTTTAACCTGATCAGAACTCTTTTGTTTAAAACCTGATCACTTTAACCTGATCAGAACTCTTTTGCTTAAAACCTGATCACTTTAACCTGATCAGAACTCTTTTGTTTAAAACCTGATCACTTTAACATGATCATAACCCTTTTTTTCTTAAAACCTGATCACTTTAACCTGATCAGAACCTTTTTGTTTGTATTACCAATGAATTTGAATACTAATCCGATCTATTAACCCCATTTGTAAGCTTGCAAGGAATACAAAATAGTATGTAATGTACGAGATCGTAACCAAACCCCGACCTTTTGTGCCTCCCCCTCGCCTTTTTGCGAGTAAGACAATATGCGGTCATTCGGCCCTTTTGACCCCTGGTTAGCGCGACTAACCATGACCGGAGGCGTCACCCCCAATAGTACTATCCATATAATCCCGGGCTAAAATAGCTAATGGTTACTAACTTATTCAGAGGACTTTAAGCGCTTTACTTTTCCCTCAATACACACATACGGTCAGATCATTAGTTCAATTCATTTGCACACAAAAGTCTTTTACAAGTATGTTTCCACCCAAATCATTTGAAAAACTTAGAAAAAGGGGGATTAGTGAAACTCACAAGGAGTTAGACCTGAATGTTCATGATGTCAAACTTGTAAGCAAATGTAATTCATGTTTTCAAACATAACAAGTAAGTATGTTTCTCCCCCCGATGTTTACAAAACATTAAAAAGTTAAAAGGGGGCCGTGAACTCACCTTGTGTTTGATGAAATCCTAGCAAACAAACTTGTGCTAGTTCTTGTCTACCCGTACCCTAATCACACAAGGGTACTAACGTGTTAAAACTACCCGTCTTATATCCGACTTAACAAATACCGTTAAGTACGCCTTTGTTTAGTAAAAATAGTGTTTTTATTTACGACTCATTGGTGATTATTATTCCAGTCTAGACGCTCACATATTTTCCGAGAAAATAATATGTTTCCCTATTGGTGACTTATTAAGTGTACCAAAAATAAATATTATTTTTGTAACTTAAAATATATTCACTTATGTTCCACGATGTCACGTGATTATTTATTTTTAACCGAATCTCTTCATATGTTCCATGTACATATATCCAATGTTCATATTAGGATACTAATCTTTAATTCTTAGAACATTTCCATGATTTAACCAAAACCGTACATCAACACATATATATCATAATTTTATCCATAAACCTATACTTTTAGTAACACATTTCACGTTCATATGTTATTGATAATCGTTCGTATGTCTTCTTTAATCATAGGACACTACTTTGGGTCTTGCCAGGTAAGTCACACATGATCATATAACTTCACGAACATGTATCCTTCAACATAACACATGAATGAAATGAAGGGTTTGTGAGGAACACCATCATCCAAGTGTTATTTTATGTATGAACATGTACGTGTTTTAAATATATGTACTCAAACATGACTTATGAAGAAATAACGCCAAAACTCATCAAGACTTTTATGTTTTATTTCGTCCTTGAAAACTCATATTTTTAGGCGTACTTCGAATAGACTTTTAGATGGTTTTAGAAGACCAAATGACTTGGGGTTTCCTTCTAAAATCAATTTTATTGAAACCAGAGGAGATGTGAAAAAGAATTACTGGATTCGGAGTTGTGTAGGTACCTCAAAACAGAAAAATGTGAAGAGGTGTCCAGATTCAACCTGCATTGAGCGGTCTTCTTGCGCCAGCTGTTTGGAGGTCGAATACTCCATGGATTAGAGTGATTCCACTTGGGTTCTCCTCATTTAACATAGAGCTTCATTCTAGAAAATAATGGACTTATTTGGCCAAGTAACGAAGGAGATATGGCCTTCCGAAGTTGACCAAAAATCTGGCATGAAGCTGAGTTACGGGAATTGTTTGCATTTTCGGTTTTGGAGAGGGGGGTAGAGTGTGATTTCTTCTTGAGGTACTAGGGCTTGGCACTTGAATTTGTGGGTATGTGTGTGTGTTATTTGAGCCGAAAAAGGGAGAAAGGAGCAAGAGTTCTTGCTTTGTTTCCAAGTGGATGGAGTGTAAGCTTGTCCAAGATCGTCATCATGAGATGGATTGAGTGGAGTGTTAGAGAAACAAGTATGGTGACATGATGTTGGTTTGGTGGTGTCGTGACCCACAAGAGAAAGAGAGAGGTGGAGTGTTTGACTACCATTTCATCATTACTATTTATGACATGATGGATGGAACTCTTGCTTGAAGTCTTGGTTGAGTGGGTATGGTGCCTCATGACAACAATCATGATTTTGTTGGTGAAGATGGTAAGGTGGGGGGGCCACCCATGTTCGGCCGAAACTATAGGTTAGGAGTGGGGGTTTTGGGTGTTGTCCAATCACTAGTTACCTCTCAATCCTTAGCTAGATCGGTCTAAGGTAGTGTAAACCCGATAGGTGATCTCGTGATATAACACCCGGTGTAGGAACTTTTACTGATGTAAACTTTGTATCTATATACCTAGATATTTTTATATATATACATATATATATATATATAATTATTAGATGAAACGGGGGTTGAGTGTAGGTCTCAACAAGTCATCATTAACATGATTTGATGTTGGAGTGAAATATAAGCAAATATATAATGATTGTGATGTGATCTTTGGGTTTGCTTGCACTCTTGGTCATAATCATGATGATTATGACGCTTGAGTGCTGTGTAAGCAAAGCAATCATGATGAAGATGTGATTGATTTAGACGCGGTATATTACCCGAAATTAATACCCGCCTTAATATCTTTAATTATTAAGATGTCCTACATTTTGTGTAGTTTGACTAGCTTTAATAATCTGCTAGTGAATTCCCGACATAGTTATTACTTTAACTATATCATACATGTATACACATAAAATAACTCAAGGTCATGAAACCAACATTTTTATGTCCATGTTTTAAAGTTTAGTCACCAATATATACGTTTTTATATTCAAACGTGTCTCTAGACTTTACTGGAATAAAATCTTGTTAATCACCAATGGTCGTACACTACGAGTAATACATGTTTTTGACCTAGTAATTCTAAAAATTACTAAAGTATGATACATTTTACTTTGCTAGACTCCTTGACAATACTATGTCAAATATAATATTCCAGGAATATGGAGTATGAACGTACTAAAATAATATGGCTTTTGACCTGAAATACTGGGTGTCACATTCTCCCCACGTTAGAGAGAATTTCGTCCCGAAATTCAGTTGATGTTATATTGAATTGGTATTTTCGTGAACAAGGTCCGCTACTCGATTTTTCATTTGATCTTCGTGTTCCCATGTATCCTTAGGGTCACGCTTCGAGTCCTAACGTACCTTAACCAATTCAATACGATTACACCCTGTTCCCTGGACCTTTTAGCCAGTGGTTTCAGTATGTTCCTTGACAGGGTGTAGGTTGTCATCTATGTGAATCTCACCAGACAGTATGATTAACGTTTCGTCTGATAAATACTTCTTGAGATTTGATACATGAAACAAATCTTATATATTGCTTAATTCCCCGTGAAAACGTAAGCTAGTAGGTTACTGGGCCAACCCTAGCCCGTATATCTAACGATCTGATGTATTTATGGTTATGTTTGCTACAGTTGCCACACCTGGCAACTCCTTTCCAAGGTGAGACCTTTAACAAGGCTCGGTCTCCAATTTGGAATTGTAATGGCTTTCGTCTGTTGCTAGCACAACTCTCTTTCATCTGCATTGAGTGGATTTCAGACGATCTTGTCAATGGTTTCCTAGCCAATATCAGAACCAGTCAAATGCTTTTCGCCAACCTCTACCCAACATAGCGATGAGCGACACTTACAACCATACAAAGCCTCAACGAAGTGGCTTTAATGCTGGTATGGTAGTTTTTATTATATAAAAACTCAGCCAACGGTGGTGAGTATCCCAATTTCCTCCGAAATAGATTACACACGCACGGAGCACATCTTTTAAAGTTGGATGGTCCTTTTACCTTGACCGTTCATCTGGGGATGATATGCAGTGCTCGTGTCAAGGCGTGTGCCCAAGGTTGACTGCCAGGTTCTTGACATGATTTGACTGTCCCTATTAGAGAAAATGGAAATTGGCATACCATGCCTAGCCTCAATTTCCTTAATATTTAGCCTCGCACGCTTCTTACTTTTATCTGTCTCCTTTATTGGTAGGGAGTGAGCGGATTTCATCAAACGACTGACGATTACCCATATAGTATCATAGCCGCTAGGTGTTCTGGGTAGATTTGTAATGAAACCTATGGAATTCTCCTTCCATTTCCATTGAGGAATCTGCGGTTTTTACGTTCACTCAGGTGATTCCTAACATTCTGCTTTTACTGTCGGGTATCTCCCAACATAAATAGCAATTTCTCCTTTCATGTTTTGCCACATAATGGAGTTCCTCGGGATCCTTATACGTTTTATTCGATTCTGGATGAATGGAGTACTTGGGCTTATGGACTTAATCCATAACCTTCCACACAGGCTACCGATACCGAGTACCCAAATTCTATCTGTATCATCCAACTTAGGTTTCAATTGTTTGATTCCATTTACTTGGTAGTCGGTATTCGAAAGCAAAGCGAATACTTCTCCGACTAACAATATTAAACGTGCAAGAACCCCTTTATTTGATTACCCTCAATATGGTAGGGTTATGTGATGCTTATTCCTGGTAATGAAAGGAATGGTGCCTACGAATCTTGAGCGTATGTTGACACATACCCTCTATTCGTCTACGCACTATAGATCTTAGGAAAGATTTACTCGACGAGGTGTCCAGGTTTTAGTTGAATATTGGGTAGTAATGAAACAATACGAAAATGAAACTTTATGTTTGTCCCTCTTATGCTTTTCGAAAGCATTTTCCTGGACTAAGACCTTTCTCTTATTTCAGGTTTCATGTTTTCTAGGATTTTCCTCTCTATGTGCCTTCATGGAGCTAAGATTTGATGTTCCTTGGGAGCTCTTATTTGTGAACTTCGAGTCTAATCACCAGTTTACCCCTTTGCTCGCACTACCTTTCGAGGCAGACTAGCCTTTGGGTTGTAGCGTCTTGATATGTAAACTCATGTCTCGACTACCATACCTTCAAAGTATGTAAGCCATACGAAGTTCGATGTTTGTTTGGAATATTCACATTCTGTCTATGTGAGGAAATGAATAGTGATACTGTGAGAATGGTCTCATCGAATTAGTGCTTTCCCCAAAATGGGCTATGGGCTTGTCAACCCATTAAGTTGGCTGAGATGTTTTGGGAGTTTTACAATTGCCATCTTGTAGTCATTCAGTGTATCTGCACTTCCTTAGGGTTTGAATGGTACTTTGGTGACATACCATTACGTATTCCACTCATTCAGGTTATAGCCTCAAAATCCTTAGCACAAGGATAAACTTGAGGAAATGAGTGTTGAACGTCGAGACTTTTGTATTCTAACTGAGCCTACTCCAGGAGATCATTTCTTAACAATAGATGCTCTAGAGCTTCCCAACTATAGAAAACTAGGAGTGAAAGATGTGATCACGCCTCTCTTCTAGGCTAAAATCCGAGATCCATCCAACAAGATGAACTTTGGGGAAGTGCGAGTACAAAAGAGTAATAAATTATTCTTCTCAACTCTTTGTGGATAGTGGCCTGTTGTGAATAGCTCGAGCTTACATCCCTTATGCATATCATGAACTAATGAGATTAGAATGAAATTCCGCATTTGGGACTCCTTTAAGAGTTTTGCATGTCGTTTTCCTGTTAGTGCGACAATAGTCGTTAGTCCACACTTAGGTTTCTTTGGCATTCGCTTGAACATCATCCCCGACCTATTCATCACCGAGAGAATAGTTGGACTTAAAGGTGTACTGAATGTCAATGGTTGCGAGAGCAACCCTGGTTGCGAGAGCAACCCTGTTTGAACAATATGTGTGACTTATGTATGTGGATCCTGCAAACACTCAAACAGTTTATTTACTTACAAACCTGTGAACCCACCAACCTTGTGTTAACACTTTAAGCATGTTTTCTCAGGTCACTATGGTACATATCAGGACTAGGATGCATCATGGAGTCGCATTGGTTTTATCACTAAATGAACAATGATTTATTACATATTATTTACATTACATGGCGCTTTGTTTGCGCGTAATTACTTTTGGGTTTTATATTAATGTATGCTTCCGCAACTTAAACTATGAAACCGCGTTTTACTCATGTTGAATGTGCAAACTCAGTATTTTTAAATTCATATAGTGGTCGTTCAACATGACCGATTACTACGATCCTGGTTTGTCACGAGCCTCACGGTAGAACCTCGTAGATGGAATTTGAGGGTGTGACACTTGAGCATAACGCTTAGACACGTAGATAAACCAAACAAAAAAACAATGAATAACGAAAACAATCCAATAAGAATAATCATGAACAAAACTGATGTAGCCTAATCAAAATGAATTTCAAAACAAAATTATTTATTCGGTTATATAGTAGGGTTAGCCTTCATTAGGGGTTAGCCCATTAGCTAAACCCGATATCTGTCTATATATAGTATAACATTGTGTTATAGAAATAATTTTAATAAAATATATCTTTTACCTCCACATGGTATTAGAGCACTATAAGTGTATCATTGGGGTACCTTTCGTCATGTATTATGTTCCGGCAACCATCCACTCTCCTTCAGATCTACTTCACATCGCTCATCACATAAGTTCACAAACCACATAAAAATCACTTACCTACAAAACTGCACCCCCCCCCCCCCAACTACCACCAAAGTCGCCATGCCTTTTCACGCACCACTGAAAGCTGCACGCCCCTCCACGTGTCACCGAAACCTGCACCGCCGCTCCACAACCATGTTCGCTTGGGAATTCCGATCACAACCACTATCATCTTTCTCGCCGCAGCCTTTCCCATAACTATTTCATGTTCTTCGGATTTGCTCCTTGCATCTTTTTATTAATGGCTATCATTATCAATTGGGTTTTCGATCCCTCTCATCATTTTGTTACCATCAGACCCCTTCTATGTTTGTGATAAGTAATAAATTAGGGACTACATAATGACGTTCCTAAGTCGAGTGTTGAAGGTATGGTCATACAGAAGCTAAATGTTGGATGAAACATGGTCGACCTCTAGCACCTCCTCACAAGCATCCTACTAAATCTATCCACACTTTCAAAACAAGTGCATGTTTCACCAAGTCTGCACCTCACGTGGTGCATATGATATGTAACATTTATGCTTTTTCGTGTAATTGTAACGCTTACTGTATTCATGAATTAATAATACTCGGAGTTCTTATGTTATCATGTGTCACATTATGCTACTCACATCACATGATATATATATATATATATATATATCTCATGTTCATTATACTTACGATAAGATTTCATAATGAAAACAAATCCCAACTTTGCTAAATTTTACAGCGCGTACCGTTTAAACCGATATAACACTTTACTGACGCCCGACACTCACTTACCGATAAATCATGACTAGTGTATCAACCTTATATGTCTAAAGTAATAATCCAACTAATTTACTCATTCATACAATTCTACTAAATTACCGGTCACTGCTTAAAGCTCCGTTTTGCAAAAATTGGTCATTTTACGCACTTAATCACCTTGATCAACTTGAGGGACCTATATATCCATATTACAAACTTAAAATTTTCAAAAATGAGGCCATGAGGGGGGGTTTGGAGGCTGAATTAGGGCTTCCACCCTTGCCCTCTTCTCCAAGTTCTTACCATATATACTCACCCTCACCCCTTAGTATAAATATGAGGCCTAGGATGGGTTATTCCTTGCTAATTCCACACAAAACACTCCCCCCCCTCTCTATTTGCAATCCATAAAGGCCTCAACCCCCCTCCAAAATTTCGTGGACCACCTCCTCTCTTCATCCAAGAAGTTCCAAGTTCTAAGGTATAATCTCTAGTTCTTACTTTTGTCCATTCATTTGATCTTTACTACTTTAATTCCCAACTTTAACACCTCAAATCTTTCTCTTTTCTTTTATAATCATTTAATCACTAACTCTCTTACTCATAATCTCTATTTCATCTTAACCTAACCCTAACTTAATCAAGCTAACATAATCAATCAATCATACGATCCCGTTTGCAAAAGTGGTTATGCCGCTGCATTCTGTGAATCCTTAAGATGTTCTATAGCAAAAGTGGCTCTGTTGATACTTTAGAAAATTCTTGTTAACTTAATAAAACTTTAATATCTGTTATATAACTTCTACATATATCTAATGGTTTATTGTAAGTTGTTTTGATGTTTAAACATCTAAAACCCCTAAAAACGAAGCATATACGTACAAACAGATTCTGGTCAGAACTCTTAGACCAAGTTTAAGCAAATATATCTCCTTCATAAATAATCCAAATCACTTGTGGTCTAAGTCTAAACTAAGTTTGATGAGTCAACTATCCAAAGAATCAAACCGTGTAATTTTTCAATAAGTTTAAGACCTCCAAATGAATTTTGTAAGCTAATTGGTCAAATCTGTCTTCTGGTATAGAAACTTTTACACTTTTAATCCGGCCATAACTTACTCATTTTACATCTAAATGACTTACTTCAATGTTTTTAAAATGTACTTCTCTGAGTATGGTTCTAATCATATAAGATTGACATTCTAATTCTTTGTAAAACTTCCTAAAATGACAAAACAAGACACAAAGATCTATTCTGAACCTATAAACTTGTGTCACGATTTTGGCATGATTCCAATGCCCAAATTAAAAACGTTTCTAAATGAAAATTGTTTCAAAAAGGGTAAATTAAGTTTTTGGAAAATATTAGATTTTTTAAAAATTGTTTGCTTAATTGAAAACACGCTTTCTTTTGCTACTGAATTATGTCCCATAACGGTTTTTCATCTTTTTGCCCAAAACTTTAACTTATGTCATTTATTTAACCTTATAAATTTTAAAACCATTTTTAAAACATATCAACCCTTATTTTTTAACTTCTAATCTTGTCGATTCCTCCTTCTAATCATACCTTAACTCATCGCTTCTTTCAAAACCCTAATCGCTTGTTCTTTCAAAGTTGCTATTTCTTATGTACCATGTATTAATCGTACATATCTATTTTAAGGCACTTACATAAAGGTTGAGTACCCTTGGTCCTTTTCTTAACAAGGTGAGTACTCATAGCCCCTCTTTTACAATGTTTAGGGGTGAAAACATGTCACACGCATGCGTTACACACAAAACTCTTTTTGCACAAACGCAACTTAAACATTATTTTCATACTTGAATGGGTTAAACGATAACACACGTTGCTCGAAACGCTATATCATAAAAGTCCCTCTAGCGAAACACAAACAACCATTAACTTTTTATAAGCCAACGGTAGTACGATAGTGGATCCATAGGTGTGACATACCCATCCATCACCCGGGTTTTGGGCGATGGATGATCTAAATCCGACACATAGCACGGTTTGGTGGGTTACCAACCTATTAGAGGATATCACGTCAATAGGGTTGGTTGTGGACTCGTGTGGTTATGTTTAAAGTTTCATGTTACGATTATATTGTTAAACTCTTGTATTGTATCACATATTGTCTTAAACCTATGTTTACTCACCAACTTTTGCTGACGTTATTACATGTTTTCAAGAGATGATAAGTAAGGGTTAGAGTTGAAGATTCGTGGTCACTGTAGGATTGCATGTTGGACTTAGAGATGATGATTTAAAATAAAAACTATCTTTTGTGTTTCAATTTCATTTCGAACTATGTAACGAGTTATTGAATGTTGGTTTTTAATAATATTTTTAGTATTTCTGTATGCCATGTGTTCTCGTTACTCAATTTCGTCACGCTCCCGTGATTCCGCCGTTGGCGGGAGTGTGACATGATATAAGTAGAAAATGACGATTATCTATAGTATCAGTGTGCAAATCATACTATTTCTACTGCAACCAGTTATACGGGTAATCCTTCAGCTTTTGTTACTCAAATGTGGTATATAGGACCATGGAATTTCATTCAGGGGCAACCGATCATCTTTGTGGTGACAAATATATTTTCTATTCTCTCACATACTCATATAATTTACCTCATATTACTGTTGCTGATGGGCATAAGATCACAGTTATTGGAATAGGTAAAACCCAGCCATTTCATCTTTATCCTCCTCACAACCATTCCTTTTTTACTTGTTATCTATTAGTCTTGTTACCTAAACTTATTCTTATTTTCTGTCCTTCATACCTGTTTTTTTTTCTTTTTTGCAAGATTTGAACACATGAAAAATGACAGGCAAAAGGCATGAGTCATAAGGACATTAATTCTTAGGTGGACTTCGTCCCCCTATTATTGCTAGTACCACTTCACCATCCTATTTTCATCACTTATATGGCCATACATCTCTTGCAAAATTTAAGAAATTAGCACTAAGTTTATCGTCTTTATCTTCTTTTTATTGTGAGTCTTATCAACTAGGAAAACACACTCATGTAGTTTTCCTTCCACGAGTTAATAAACGATGTGGGGACCTAGTGGAGTCACTTCCACTTTAGGGTTTTAGTTTTTCATTAATCTTATTGATGATTATTCTCGTTGTACTTGGTTTTTTCCTAATGAAACAATGTTCTGAGCTATTTAATATTTTTAAAAGCTTTTGAGCGGAAATAAAAACTCAATTTGATATGCCTATTCGTACTTTGAGAAGTGATAATGCCCTTTAGCATTTTTTTTTTCTACACCTTTGTGTTGACTACATGGTAACCCAACGCATTTTACACCAATCCTCGTGCCCTAGATCTCCACAACAAAACAGTGTCGTCGAAAAGAAAAATCTACATCTAGTTGAAACTCCTCCCACCTTACTCTTGCACGCTAATCTTCCATCTCATTTTTTGGGCTGATAATGTTCTCACTGGGTCCTCGATATTGCACGACAAGATTCATGTTTGGGTTCCATTTCTGGATCGAGCCTCTCATCATCTTTCTCTTAGTTCTTTTAGGTTTGTCTGTTTCATTAACTGTTTGGATCCTAGTCGATATAAGTTAGCTCCCAAAGCCTTCAAATGTGTCTTTCTATGTTATTCTCGTCTTGAGAATGGCTACAATTGTTGCTCTCTTACTCTTAACAGGTATCCCATGACAGATGATGTCACCTATTTTGATCATCAAGTATATTTCTCTACCAATCCATAAGAGTCATCTTCGATGAATCACTTTCTTTCTCTCCTAGTATTTCCTCCTATACTTATTAAAATACTTAGTCTCCCACAAGTGTCACTCCACTAGTGCCTTACGACTCCGCCTGCCGATAAGCTTCAAAACCCTCCACCTACAACTGGTCCCTGGTTCTTCTCTTTCCACGGTCAACTATTCGGCTTAGGTCTTGCATGATGATGTTTTACCTATTGCTCAATGAGAATGTACATGATCCACTACTAACACTTAAATATGATCCATTATAAGCAATCTTTTCTACTTGTGTTACAAGGCTTGCGTCAGTTCCTATTCCTAAGACTGCAGGAGATGCTTTATCGCATCCTAATTGGTGCCAGACAATGATTGATGAAATAACAACAATACACTCAACTAAGGTTTGGGAGCTAGTTTCATTACCTCTTGAAAAAACCAAAGTCGGATGTAGTTGGATTTTTACTTCAAAAGTTGATGATTTGCAAGAAGAAGTATATAGAGTAGCTTCCTGGTTTGTTGCTCAAGGGGAGTCAAAATTAGTTTGCAAACTTTAGGAGTCTCTTTTTGGCCTTACACAGTTTCCCCGGGCATGATCGATTCAATTATGTGGGCAAAAATTGGGATGCCACGTAGTGAAGCAGATCATTTAGTTTTCTATTGGAATTTGGGTTTAATATATATATATATATATATAAAAGAGGGAAGGATCATTAGAAAACTCATTGTTTATGAGAAAACCAAAAAACTATTTATTAAAGGTAAAAAAAATAATAAAAAAATCATAACTCAAAATATAAATCAAAAACTAAAAAACCGCTTCGGAGACCTTGTTTTCCACGTCGTCCACTTTCAAAAAAAAAATCAGCGCCCTACTACATATGTGTAGTAGGGTTAGCTTTTAGGTTTAGTTTTTTTGGTTTAGTTTAGCTTTTATGTTAGGTTTTTGAGTGATGAGTGGGGTGGGGGGTTTAGTGTTTGGGTGGGGTTGGGTTTTTTGGTGTACTACACATATGCAACACATTTAATGAGTAGTTTTTTTATTTTCTCATGAAAATGAGTTTTCTAGTGAACTCACCCCTATATATATACACACACACACTAGCTTAGAACCCGTGTGTATATACGGGGTGAAAAATATTAATACATAAAATTTTAAATCTTTATGTATATATTTTAAAGGTGTAAAAATGTATTACATATACTAAGGATAGAAAACAAAATTCAAAATATGTAAAAATGAATATATAATTGGTTTTCGAAAATACGTTAATTACTATTTAATTTAATTTGACTTTATTTACTATTTAATTGAAAATAAAAGTTACATAATTAGATTTCAAAGTTTCTTATAATAATGGATAATTTAAAATAATTTTGTTTTATTAGTATAATTACTATTTTCTTTTAAAATATACTATTATTAAAAGATAAATGTGTATTTAAAAAGAAAGAGGCGAGAAAAAATAATGATAATAAATATGGAGACAACAAGTGACAGAAAAAAACATTTATTTATTATATAGTAAACATATATACATACATATATATATATATATATGACTGGCTTGAGAGGGTATTAAATTATATATGCACATCATCATGTTAATGAAAAAGGTCATGTCAGCATAGTAACTTATTAAATAGTTATGAAAACTTAAGATTAACACCTTACTTGAAAGTTGAGTCATATTTATAAAATTAGTTTACTAATTGTTTTTAAACACCACATAGTGCTATAGTTCACATTTTTGACCTACTTCTCGTACAATATTTTTTTTCACTTTTAAAGAAAAAATAAAATAGATTTTTATATGGTTCTGACAAAAATAAAATAAAATAAATACAGTCGTACTGAGTTACAGATTTTAATAATTTTTATAAGCAATGCATTTTTAGAGTAACTTTTTTGTCACGTGTACGTAATGTAAGCTTGGTTTGTTTCTCACTTAGGTCTCACTTAATAAGGAAAATACCTAAGTGAGTGAGATACCACATATTTGACCATAGAAGACTCACCCAATTTGCTTCACTCGAACGTCTCACGCCCCTTTCCGTTGATTCCAAAAAAAAGGAATGGCTTTCATTAGACGATTAACAAACTTCTTTTTGTTGATTCCAGAAATTCGGTTCCTCTTGATCGTAGCATGGACTTGGAGACCGTAACGTACCACGTCCCAAACACCTCTAAAACAGATTTTGTAAACTTTGATAATTTAAAATTTTAATCTATTTAGCTTCTTTTCTTCCTATTGCGGTGCTGATCCACTTATAGTTCTACATTTTTAATGCTCATTTTTTAACGATGCATAGATTTTATACGATAAATACATTAATACGGTACCTTGCATGATTTGAACCCTCCCAACCTTTTGGTTGTGAGGCACACCACCAATGTTTTCAGAACTAGACCGGACATCAAACCGGTCGCCTTACCGGTTAACTGGTCGGACCGGATTTAAGAACCGGATAATGTTAATATATATATATATATATATATATATATATATACACACGCATATATATACATATATATACACATATATATACATATATATACATATTATATATTCATATTTATATATAATATACTAGTTTAAATCCCGTGTATTACACGGTTGAATAAATATAATATTATATATTAAATAAATAAAAAGTTTATTTTTTAAAAACCCGTGTTTTACACGGGTTGAATAAACCCGTGCAATACAATATAATCTTTAACACATACACTCGTCAAAATATGTCAGGAGATTTATTAATATAAAAATTAGTATTTTCTTTACAAATATATTATTATTTAAAGATAAAGGTGTATTTAATAAGAGAGAGAGACGGGGAAAAAATGATGGGAATAAATATGGAGGCGACACGTGATATGGAAAACCTTTATTTATTATATAGTATAGATACACACACATATATATACATATATATACACATTTATATACATATTTATACATTATATATATATATATATATATATATTATATATATATATACATATTTATATATAATATACTAATTTAAATCACGTGTATTACACGGGTTGAATAAATATAATATTATATATTAAGTAATAAAAAAATTATATTTTAAAAACTCGTGTTTTACACGGGTTGAATATACCCGTGTAATACAATATAATCTTTAACCCATACACTCGTCAAAATATGCCAAGAGATTTATTAATATAAAAAATAGTATTTTCTTTAAAAATATATTATTATTTAAAGATAGAGATGTATTTAATAAGAGATAGAGGCGGAAAAAAAATGATTAGAATAAATATGGAGACGACACGTGGTATGGAAAACTTTTATTTATTATATAATTTAAAGAAAAAGTGTAGAAAACAAATTCTTAAGAGGCTAAAGATAACATATCTACATTTATTAAGGATTTTTTTTAAAAAGGAATTTAACCTACATACAAAAGAGATGAAAATGTCAGTCGCCTACTTCATTTTCTTTCAATTCTCTTATAATTTTTATCAAAAGCTCTTCATCTTCTTCATTATGCGATTTCTCCATCTTTTCCGGTATGATTTCATCTCAATCTCTTTCATTTCTATTCCCTCTTAAATTCAGAGCAGGGCAACGATGCAGAGACCTCAGAGAAGTAAAACGATGAAGAAAAAATTAAAATAGCCATTGCTCGGTTCGATCCCCTGTTCTCGGTCTGAATGTCGGTTCCCGGTCCGACCTGTCGGGTCTCTGTAGGATCGTTTGAACACATTGAACCGGACCGCTCTAGCCACTGGGCCCCGGTCCGACGGGCTCGTCCGTTCCGGGTTTGAAAACATTGAACACCACTTAACCACTAAGATGTTTCTTTAAGGACTAATGCTCATTTTATATTTATTTTTGACTAAATTATAATTTTTGTGTTTTAGATCATTCGTAGCCAGTTCCATATACTTATTATTATAATTACACTAAAATCGCTACATTTCTCTCTCAATTTCAATTAAATAATATTTTTTATACCTTTATCATTACCTTTTCTCTCTTCTCCACTCACAACCATTTTCAAAAAATATTAAAATATTTATACAGGTAAACAGTTTTTCCACAAACATACAAAAAATTTATACATTTTCTCTCTCATTCACTCACAATCACTTTAAACAACTCCTTAAAATATACCAAATTCACTCACAAACATATACCAAACCGGCTATGAATGCTCTTATAACAATCCAAATTATGGAATGAATTATTTAAAAATTTGACTGTCACTTAATAATACTTTATTTGAAAAGTTCTCTTATTTCTTGTCCTTTTAATTAACTGTAGTTAAATATTTCTGTTAAGTCAATTTTATTATTGTCTCTTTACCCATAAAGGACAATTCCAATCATTGCTAAAGTTACTTTATTTTTTTTTCTTTTCTTTCTTTTTCTTTTATTTTTCTTTTATTCTTTTTTATCACTTTTATTTTATATATTTTGTTGAAAATTTTATTAATTATTTAACCAACTTATTTATTTTATAAAAAATATATTTTTAATAATTTTTATTTAATTTATTTATTTCCGTTTTTTTTAAAGTAATATACTTTTCTCACTTTTATTTTAAAGATTTCTTTAAAATTTTATTAACTAATTAAACAACTTATTTGTTTTATAAAAATAATTTTTTTATAATTTATTTATTTTCTTTTTTTTTATTAAGCTATTTACTTTTATAATTTTATGATTTTTATATTTCTTTATACTATTTTTTTATATATTAGAGAATTAGTAGGAGTTTAAAGTTTATTTTGTAATCATACACTCAACTTTGATGCCTTATTTTTAGTCGATCAAATGTTCAATGTATGCTCGTTTGTTCTATAACATATTTTTAACCCAATAGGTTTTAACTGAAATATTTGTGAATTAGTGAAATAGGGTAAACTAATTCGATATCAATGTGTTATGTGTATTGGTTAAAATATAATTAAGTGACAAATTAAAGAGTGAACCAAACGGGTGAAACGACGGTTTTCGATTGTCAAGGTCGGGTATTTGGGCCATTCAAACCGGCTCTAACCTTTCTACGATTTTACATAAAACTGTCACATTATTGAAATCCGTTAGAACGAGTTCTAGAGACAGTCCTGTGACGATTAATTCGGCATTCGTATACTTGTAAATGAACTGAACAAGTACGAACCAAACATATTCGTTTCGTTCGTTTACCTTTAACCACACAAACGATCGAACATGAATAATTAATCAAACGAATTTTCTTGTTCGTGTTCGTTCGTTAAGAAAATGAGCGTATTCAAACAAAAAATAATAACTAATAAAATTTTAAAGAAAAAAAATTAAGAAAATCAAATAAAATAATATATATATCTTTCTACAATAAATAAGTTGGTTATTTAATTAATAAATTTTCAAGATAGTGTGTATGATTACAAAAAAAAATTTAAACTTCTACTAGCTCTCTAATATATAATAAATAGTATAAAGAAATATAATAATTGTAAAATGATTATATTTTCAGTATGGTTTCATATTTATCCGACCTTGGTTTCTTATTTTCAGTAGTTACGTTCCCTCTTCCGTTACCTCTAGACGGGTTCTCCCACTTTCTCTTTTGTGTCTCAGGTGCCGGGTCCTCATTGGCGTAGTCGTCGTAGACGATTCCGCTCAGATTCACTACCGACTCGAAGGTCGAGGGTAGGTTAGCTTTTACATGAACACGGACCCGTTGTGGCAACCCCTTAACATAGTACTTGATCAAACGGTCTTCAGTTTCTACCAGGTGGGGTACTAGTTGAGCTAGCTCATTGAATCTCGAAGTATACTGGCGGTGCGTCTTGTATCCAGCCTTAAGGTTTAGAAATTCATTTTCCACTCGATCAATTTCGTTCTGTGGACAGAACTTTTGGATGATCAGCTTCTTCAAGTCGTCCCATGTCATTCTGTTTATAGCATTTGGTAACTTAGTTCTCTGAATATTCCTCCACCAACTTAGTGCTTCGTTGGTGAAAGAATGAGCTACGTATTTAACAGCCTGGTCTGGTCGACACTCGCTGATGTTGATTACAACATTCATCCTCTCAATCCATTCAAGCGTTGCCACTGAATCCTTGCTCCCATCGAACTTGGGTGGGTCTCCGTCCTTAAAGCCTTTGTAAGTACACCCACGGTTGCTCGATCCTATCTTTATTTCATCCCCATCACTATCATATACTTTCTCTTCATCGTCTCCTTCATCCTCCTCTTTACTTTTCTTTATTGCCTCGGATAGTAGATCAGGCAATACCTTCTTCAAAGTAAGCACAACTTCACGGGCAATAGCATCCCTGACTTCAGGTTCCAACTGTGTAGGCCCTGGACTGTCGTCCCTAATTGGGGTCACTTCTGTTTCGTGCACACTTTCGGTGTTCTCTGCGTGCACACTCTCTTCTTCTTCAATTCTTTGGTTCAACGGAGGTCTACCTCGTCGGCCAGTGCGACCGCCACGAGGTCCTGTTCTTCCTCCACCAGCCATAGCTCTTAATTTCCTGATAGTTAAAAAGGGAATACATCAATGTCATTTCTTCAGATCGTAGTTTCGAACAATACGAGCAAGGCAAATTCTTAATTACAATGACCGGTTTGTGATTACTAATTTACATTGCTTTTCGGGTTCAAAACTCTTCAAATCAGTCATGGCATTAACATCTATTTGTTCTAAGTTATGGTATCTATTCTTATGCAAGAGCATTAACTTTATTACTTACTTACCGTGCTGGCGTTGGCGTTGGTTACCCATACTGACATCCGTGCGTTGGTCCCATAATCAGTTTGAGTCCAGACATTTAGGGATGTCTGAATCTCTCAAACTATTGCTCTGATACCAACTTGTAAGGCCCCTTTTCCGGGTAACCTCACTTGTTGGATTTACTCATAAACATAGTCATAAAATACTGAATTTATATTAAAGACATTCGTCATCCAATTACATAATCATAACAGCGGAAGTCTTTACAATTAAAAACATAACATTGTTCGAAAACATATAAAACAAAAGAGGGATTTCAGTCTCGTGTCGGGTAACCTCCACGCCATCGCACGACCTCATCTTCCTTTACCTGAAATGTATACTAAAAGTCAGCTAACGCTGGTGAGTTCTAGTTTAATGCAATTAGGTATAAACATTCTTTTCTTTATAAGTATGCATAATTATATATATACGTTTATATAAGTACACATTGACTTGAATTACTCCTCATTTATCATTCTTCGCAAATACATATAGATATATATTCACATCATTGGTCTCATTTATTTTCATAACTTTTGCTTCTCTTTCTTCTTTATTTTGTGATTACATATATATATGCATTCACCTTTTCTTTTCTTTTCTTTACATTCATGGGTAATACTCTTAAGGGTGATCAACCCGTCTTTTGGTTGCGAAGGTCACAAAGACAATCGTCGCGGTCCATCGTCATGGCCCACCTATACTTATAACCGTCCGGCAACAAGTACCGTCCGTCATTTTATTCTTACAACCGTCCGGCAACCTTTGTCCGTCCGTCATGACTTACAACCGTCCTACCGTGGTAGGCCGTAATTCGCCCGTCTACCCGAAGGTATCCGTTTCCCATGCGACTATTATTTATACAACCGTTCTACTATAAGATGCCAATTTTTCTTACACCGTCCGTTAATAACTTTAGTACGTCCTAGCTGATGAAGGATCGCACTTGTGGCATTCGTACGTCCTAGCTGATGAAGGAATGCACTTGTCCCGGTTGTACGATAGTCACGTGGTCATCCGTCTACCGAAGTAGCCGTTTTCATCGAAGCGTCCATAACGTTTTCTTATACTTGGAAAGCAATATATAAATGGATATAAAGCAAGATTTCTTCTTTATACGTTATGTCATACTGATGTATTGCAAAATACATCCGTTTTACTGTCTATTTTATTCCCACTTTGTGTTTGTTTTGCGTCGGTTTTCTTCTATAACTGCTTGTACTTAATATTTCTATATATTTTGGTTGTTAGGTCACAAAGGAAGCGGATATGATTGAAAACGAAGAAGAACGAGTTTCCGGTTCGTGCGAGAGGGCTGTGGATAAAAAGAAAGAAAGTTTCTGGATTTTTAACTTCGTTGCGCTACGCGACAGGTCGTGGAATTTCGTCGCGCTACGCGAGGATTGCAAAATGACAGAATTTCCCTTTTAATGATTGTCCGACTGTTTTGTCTTTTCTGGGGCCCTCGCGCTACGCGAGGAGTGTGCAAGATCCCGTCGCGCTACGCGACGGGTGGTTTTTCGCAGAAACCTCTTTTTAAGCAAAAAATTAGAAAACCCTAAAGGGGGAGAGACCACCTTATGACGGAAAAAGACGAAAAGGAGGAACATTCTAGCCTCAAGAAGGTGATTGTGGACTAAAATCGGAGGAGGAGAAGTGGATATTGATCAAGAACAAGCGTTGGGATCAAAGAATTGAAGCCGGATTCACCTCAGGTTACATATTTTTGATTCGTTCTTGTTTTCTTGTCAATTCTAACATGATGAACAGCCTAGTTACTTATTGTTTTATAATTTTGAACATGTTTCTTGGCTAGATTCTTGTTGTCTACCTAGGTTAAGATGATTGCACATGTTTAACATTGGTTTTTGTTGGTTTTTGAAACTTTTGAATGTGAAGAACTCATTATGTAACAAACTTGGTGTTGATCATTGGATGTGTATGCGTATTTAGTATTATCAATTGAATGATTTTTCAGTCCTCATGTGCTTTGATGAATGTCTTTCATATAATAGGTGCATGCTAGATCAATTGCCGTGTGTTTTTGATTATTGGATGGTTTGCTAGACGTAGTATTCCATAGGAATGAAATTCGTGAATTGGTAAATCTAAATATTCAACCAATCTTAATAGCTGTGAGGTGAGAGATTGTCGGTTTATCTCGTGTGTGTGATCGCTAGTTTAGAATCTTTGTGAGAAGGTCTGTCTAGTTCGTCGTTCACATCTTGTTTACCGAGTCCAATAGGAAATTCTTAGTTATCCCTTGCACTTAGGTGTATTGAGACTTTCGCGCTGTGAGGTAGATTGTCTAGCGGATACTTCTTGAGTAGATTGGATGACCTGTGAGGGGAACCCGTCCAGCCGGTGGTTTAACGGCTTTTAGGTCTCTTAGTTGACAATCCTTGAGAAGGGTCGAGGATGCTCTAGGTTCCCTTTGAGTTTAGTATTTTAAGATCCCGGTATCACATCAGTTCCATTACCGATAGCACCTTCGTCAGACACGTGTAGGATTCGGGCCTAGGTAGTGCTTTCACCCTATCTGTTTTCGTTCCGTAGTTATTCTCACGCTAGTTTGTTTGTCCTCGTCTTTTCCTTTATTTTCTTTAGTTTATTTCTCTCTTAAATAAAAGAGACCCCCCTTTTTGTAATTAGTTATCCTGCATCTGAGTCAGTATTTCGCTGTACATACAGTGTCCGTAGGTTCGATACTCAGTCTTATCTATCTATTCTGCAAACGATCGGTACACTTGCCGTATTGTGCGCGTTAGTTTAGGTTTGTCCGTTTTATTATAAATATTAGAACTTGTAGGTTTTTGCGTATAGTTCGTAGCACACCACATACTTTCGTTCATTCTTTAAAAATCATACGTTTCATTCTTTATTCATAATTCTATTTCGTGTAAAGATATATATATATATATATATATATATATATATATATATATATATTTATACCACGTATGATCACATTGACATTCATAACTGTTATTTATTTAGTGTATACATTTCAGCCCCAAAACATTTATAAATCATTTGCACATAACATAGAAGGGGGCACATAGAACTCACCTGATGAGTAGTTTCTGAAATACACTAAGCTGGCTACTGAGCGTCACTAATGTCACTCACGATCTGTATAATAAAGTCATACTCGTAAGGTAGTGCTCCTAGATGACATTAGACATTACTATGCTTGAACTTAGTAGTTTCGATGGATTTGCTTTATCGAAACTTGGTAGTTTCGATAGGTTGCTTCTGTCGAAACTTGGTAGTTTCAATAGGTTGCTTCTGTCAAAACTTGGTAGTTTCGATAGGTTGCTTCTGTCGAAACTTGGTAGTTTCGATAGGTAACTTAGGTGTAATCTTAGCTTCGGATCGTGGGCTTATATCGAAACTATGGTAGTTTCGGTGGGTATGCATATATCGAAACTAAGTAGTTTCGATGGGTCTGCTCATATCGAAACTACTGCACATATCGAAACTAAGTAGTTTCGATGGGTCTGCACATATCGAAACTAAGTAGTTTCGATGGGTCTGCACATCGTCTTCCCCTAAAATCTGAATTTTTTACATGCAAGTCTGATCGAGTCAATATCTAAATATTTCTTTGATCACAACGTTCGTTTTTCATTCTAGATGCTATACCTAAGCTCACTTTCATGTTTCATCCGCAAAATCGTTATCTTTTTAGCCAAAACCCGAAACTTCCCAAAACGAACAAAAACTCATAATGTGATCAAATCGTTACCTGGATTGTAATTCTGATTCGGAGGTTTTGCTCACGGGCTCAGCTGTAACGTGCTCCTCCAATCTCATGACGATCCGTCGACTTTCTCTCTCTAGACCCGAGCTCTCCTTTCTCTCTCTAGAAGCTGCGTGAGTGTGGAATGAGCAGGGAAGAGGGCTGCCTTGCCTTATATATATACCTGGGCTTCCCTCGGCCCATTGAAGCCGAGCCCAAGCCCGCTCCCTTTTGTTTAAATATTTCGACTAAATCACCGGTCTCGCTATATTTATTCGTTTTATTATTTTTGGGATGTTACAAGTCTACCCTCCTTAAAGAGGTTTCGTCCTCGAAACTGTTCATATGTTAAACAATTGAGGGTATAGTCCCCTCATCTCGTCTTCTTTTTCCCACGTAGCTTCTGACCCTTTTATGTGCTTCCATTGTATCTTGACTAACGGTATCGACTTATTGCGTAGTCGTTTCTCAGCTCGGTCAAGAATGGCTATCGGTTCCTCTACATAATTTAGACTGTTATCCACTTCGATCTCGTCGTAAGGTATGTGAGCTGTGTCGTCAGCTAGGCACTTGCGTAAGTGCGACACGTGAAACGTAGGGTGTATTCCACTAAGCTCAACGGGTAGGTCGAGTCTGTAAGCAACTTGACCCACTCTTGCTAAAATCTTGAAAGGTCCGACAAATCTTGGACTTAGTTTGCCACGCTTTCTGAATCGGATGGTTCCTTTCCATGGTGATACTTTCAACAGTACCATGTCCCCCACTTGAAACTCTAAATCCCTTCTTCTCTTATCCGCGTATGATTTCTGTCTGTCTTTTGCGGCTTTCATTCGAGCCTTGATTTGATCAAATTTCTCGGAAGTAGCTTTGACCACTTCGAGACTTGCAAAATCCTTCTGCCCAATTTCCCCCCAACAAACCGGGGTTCTGCATCTCCTCCCATCCAACATCTCAAACGGCGGCATGCCAATAGTTGAGTGATAGCTGTTGTTATATGAAAATTCTGCCAATGGTAGATGGCTGTCCCAGCTCCCACCAAAGTCAATGATACAGGCCCGGAGCATGTCCTCCAAGGTCTGAATGGTTCTTTCAGATTGACCATCGGTCTGAGGGTGGTAAGCGGTGCTGATGTTCAGTCTAGTGCCCATCGCTTCATTGAATTTCTTCCAAAACCTTGAGGTGAATCTAGTATCCCTGTCGGACACAATCGACATCGGCATACCATGTCTGCTCACAATTTCCTTGATAAAAATTTCTGCTAGTCTTTCTGATGAAGAGGTCTCACGTATTGGCAAGAAGTGAGCACTCTTTTTCAAGCGGTCGACGATCACCCAAATGGTATCATTGCCTTTAGCTGTTCGCGGTAGCTTGGTAATGAGGTCCATTGTGATCTCCTCCCACTTCCATTCCGGTATTGGTAAAGGTTGCATTTTACCGCATGGTTTCTGATGCTCAGCCTTAATTAGTGAACACGTTAGGCACTTGCTCACGTACTCGGTCACATCATTCTTCATGTCGGGCCACCAGTACTCTTTCTTCAAGTCTTGATACATTTTGTTCGTCCCGGGGTGGATAGAATAACGAGACTTATGGGCCTCATCGAGTATTTTGGCTCTAAGCTCGCCAATCTTAGGTATCCACATCCGGCCGAACCTTGTTCATACTCCGTATGTATTTGCATCTAAGTTCCCTTGTTGTCCTACTATTCTTTCCCGTTTCACATTTCTTTCTAACAATGCTTCATCTTGTGCTTTTGCTATTTCACCCATCAAATCTGGTGTTATAATCAGCTGACACGCTTTGATCCGGATAGGTGTCGATTCTTCCTTTCTACTTAAAGCGTCAGCCACTACGTTTGCCTTGCCTGGATGGTACAATATTTCACAGTCATAGTCTTTCAGTAGCTCTAACCACCTTCTTTGCCTCATGTTTAGTTCCTTTTGTTCGAAAAAATATTTCAAGCTTTTGTGATCGGAGTAGATGGTGCATTTAACTCCATACAAGTAGTGCCTCCATATTTTCAATGCGAAAACCACTGCTGCTAACTCTAGATCGTGCGTTGGGTAGTTAACCTCGTGAATCTTTAGTTGTCGTGAGGCATAAGCAATTACCTTTCCTCGTTGCATAAGTACGCAACCCAAACCCTGCCCCGAAGCGTCAGAGTAGACTACCAAGTCTTCATTTCCCTCAGGTAGAGTCAAGACTGGAGCTTGGGTTAATCGTGTCTTAAGTTCTTCAAACGCGTTGATTTGGGTCTGCCCCCATTCATACTTTACTTCCTTCCGTGTCAGTTTAGTCAGTGGCGAGGCTATTCTTGAGAAGTCTTGAATGAACCTTCGATAGTAGCCTGCCAATCCTAGAAAACTTCGTATCTCTATTGGTGTCTTTGGGATGTTCCATTCCTTTACTGTCTCGATCTTTGCAGGATCCACCATGATGCCGTTTGGGTTTATCACATGACCTAGGAATTGAACTTCCCTAAGCCAGAACGCGCATTTGGATAATTTTACGTACAACTTCTCTTGCTTTAGGTGACAGTGGTGATCACCCTCGTTTTTCGAATATACCAGTATGTCATCTATAAAAACTATCACTGATCGATCTAACATTGGTCGACACACTCTATTCATTAAATCCATGAACGCTGCTGGTGCGTTAGTTAATCCGAAGGACATCACGAGAAACTCATAATGCCCATAACGCGTGCGAAACGCGGTCTTTGGTACGTTTTTTTCTCTTACTTTCAACTGATGGTAACCCGACCTAAGATCGATCTTTGAGAACCAACTCGCACCTTGCAGTTGATAAAAAGGGTCATCTATTCTAGGCAGTGGGTATTTGTTCTTTACTGTCCTCTTGTTCAGTTCACGGTAGTCAATGCACATGCGCATGCTGCCGTCTTTCTTCTTTACGAATAGTACTGGAGCGCCCCATGGTGAAATGCTCGGTCTAATAAATCCTTTTTCTGTTAATTCTTGTAGTTGAGACATCAATTCTTTCATTTCTGACGGAGCCAATCGGTAGGGGGCTTTGGCAACGGGCTCAGCTCCTGGCAGTAAGTCAATCTGAAATTCTATTTCCCGATCGGGTGGCAACCCAGGTAGATCCTCAGGGAATACTTCCGAAAAATTGCACACCACGGGTACGTTCTCGAGTTCTTTCGTTTTCATTCTATCGTCAATAACATATGCCAGATAAGCTTCGCAACCGCTCCTCATGTAACTTTCGGCCTTGATCATCGAGATGATGTTCGACATTGTGCAATTCCAATCCCCATGAACCGTAATTGGACATCCGCTAGGAGCTTTGAGGTGTATCCTCTTACGTTTACATATGATTTGAGCTTCGTTGGCAGCTAACCAATCCATACCCAATACTATATCGAATCCTCCTAAGGTGAGAAGGAATAATCTAGAAGGAAACTTATGACCCTCTATTTCTATTATGTAATCCTTTGTTACTTGGAATACTGCCGAATTTTTACCAACGTCAATTTGTACACTAAAGGACTTTACTACTGTGTTGATAGTGCAATTCAGTTTACGACTAAATGCATTTGATATAAAGCTTTTACTAGCACCCGAGTCAAATAATATAGCCGCATGTTCATCATTAACTAGGAACGTACCTGACACAACATCAGGATTTCCCCTTGCTTCCTGATAAGTGGCCAAAGTTTCATGTATTAAAAGGTGCAATATGTTATATTTATGCAAATTAATATGTGGAATACAAAGGTTTTGTGTAGCTGTGCATGTGCAGGTTTTGGACGCTTAAAGTATGAGTTTGGAAGATATTCGGCGAGAGATGCAAGAGTCGGAAGAGACGCGGAGAAAACGGGGCAAAATACAGGCCAGCGTAAGCCTACGCCACATGGCGTAAGCCTACGCCACCAGCGTAAGCTTACGCCACATCAGCGTAAGCCTACGCCTGAGCATTTTCTTCACAGCCGCATCAGAGGTCCGGCGTAAGCCTACGCCCTCCCAGCGTAAGCCTACGCTACGCCCTCCCAGCGTAAGCCTACGCTGGGTGCGTCTCAGACGCGGAACTTCGGGGAAACAGCCGATTTTTAGGTTTTATTGGGGGTTTCTTCCCCAAATGGAGATCCATCTCTTACACCACACTTTTAGGCGATTTTGAGAGGATTCACACACCCACTTGAAGATTGAAGATGATCTCCCTCACCATGAGCGGGTGATTCACTTGTGGCTTCCTCCAGGCGGACGGTTCGTATAGGTTTTGTATTTGATTCAGTTTATTCATGTTTGGATCTTGTTACTTTCTGACAATAACTTGAGAGATTGATGTACTAGTTGATTTAAACAGTTTATGATTATGCTTTGAGTTTGCTTGCTTTACGATCTTGTTCGGTTGATGACAAAACCTAGTAGCAGGGTTGGGTGACTAAAGGGGGTAACTTGGTATTCATAAATTGGGTGATTGAATTATACTGGTTTGTGACGAAACTAGTTGTATAGGTTTTCTGACAAAGAATCTGTCTTCAATTACTGTTTCAACTAATTTTCCAACACTATGTCTATGTGGTGTCTAATTGAACAACTGAATTTTGCATAAACCTAGAATCTGAAGTTTGGAGGAGGTTGCATCTTTATTTAATCTGTGTGTTTTTATTCTAACTTGTTAACCTAAACAATTGAACTTTCCACTGATTCCCTGTGGATTCGACAACCCTACTTCCCTATCTACAGTCTAAGGTAGATAAGTAGTAGTTTTTATAAATGTTTTTGATTGACCTTGACACCGCGATCAAAATGGCGCCGTTGCCGGGGAATCGGTGCGCTTAGTTCTATTGCTTTAGTTTATTGTCTTTAGTTGATTTTAATTCTTATCAAACTTCTTATCAAACACCCAAAAAGATATTCTTTACTTTTGTTTTTATTTTTTTGTTTATTTTGTTTTATTTTTTATCGTTCAGAACTACTTGGGTGTGCTACTTGTGCAGGTCAGCATGGACAAAAATTATCATGATAACCAGTATTACTATGAGCCATGCTGTAACTGTGGCATCACTGGCCACTGGGCACAAGATTGCCCAAGATACAATTCACATGGTGGTGGTCCTGAGTATCAAAGCTATCAGGAAAATTATAATCAAGACTACCACCCGAGCGGACCACCTGAACAAGACAACTATCAATCTGAACTGGATGCCATCCGGTCAGATATGAAGGAGATGACCAAAGTGATACAAGCAGTGGTGCAGAAACAGGAGAGCCAGGACAAAGCTCATCAAGCTTTGGTAGATCTAGTTGCTAACCTAACTGGGGTTGTTGCAAGCATCATCAAAGAAGTAGGTAAGCCTTGCAGTGCACATCAATCCTCAAATTCTCAAACCACAAACAGTGCACACCTAAATGATGTAAGTCTTAAACCCACATCTGATTTTTCTGATGTTGAACATACTCCACCACTGGTAGTAGAGAGAGTGGTGGAGTACAGTGAGCCTGAATCTGATCATAATCAGGATTTAATTTCACAAAATAATCTGAAAAATAAAAATGTGAATAAATCTCTGAAAATTCCATTCCCTTCGGCTTTGTTACCACCAGTGTTCCCACCAATGTTAAGTGAATGGGATCCAACACAAGATGAAAGATGGGAGAAATTTGAAAATCATAAAATTAATCTACCATTTTTGAAAGAACTTAAAGAAAATCCTGATAGTGTTGAGTGCTTGAAAGGTTTGAGTACCCGTAAACGACGGCACAAATGTCCCGAGCAGGTAAAGCTAAATGCTAGTGTGAATGCTGTGTTTACGGGTACCTTTCCTCCAAAACTCCAAGATCCAGGGACACCTATTATCTCTATACATATAGGTGAAATTAAACTGGATAGAGCATTGCTGGATCTTGGAGCATCTGTGAGTATAATTCCAGAGAGTCTGTATGATCAGCACGATTTTGGTCCATTACAGAGAGTCAACACCACCGTGGTGTTGGCTGGTCAGACTCCCGCACATCCTCGGGGGATTGAAAAGGATGTGATTGTGAAGGTAGGAGAGTTTTATTACCTAGTGGATTTCTTGGTGTTGGATTGTGTCAAGGACACAGAGCCAACTATTATTTTGGGTAGACCGTTCTTGGCCACTGCTCAGGAAAATATTAACTGTGCTGAGGGAACGGTAAGGATGAGGTTTGGGGCTCAGAAAATGAGTCTTAAAATTTTTTCAAACTTGCCAACCCCGAAAGCTAACAAATGTGGATCACCTGAAAAGGTGAATCACACAGTCGAGAATGCTTGTGTTGTGTTTAACAGGTCAGTTGAGATGAAGAATGGTGAGACTCCAGACAATGGGAAGAAAAGGGTCAGAAAGAGAAGGCGGAAAGGGAAGAAACCGCGAGTTCATGATGTAGATCAAGAACTCTTTTCTTTGTTTATGAAGGCTTTGAGAAAAGTGGATGATGAGAGGAATTTAAGTGTGGGGAAGGAGGACTGCAAACATCCCACCCGACCACCATGATGCAAGCAAGGTACACTGCGTCTGGCTGAGGACGTTAAACTTAGCACTCTTAGGAGGTAGCCTAAGGTATGTTTTACATTCATGTCTAGTTAAATGAACTTTGCGGGTGTGTTCAATAGAAACCCTCACGAGACTCAACTCGTCCACTCGGGCTACCGAGGGGTTTAAAAGGCTTGATGCATATGCTAAATGCATCCGTGATTCCTACGAAAGTGAGTTAGGAAATCATTTCTTTGTTTTCTTTGTTTTGTGTGTGAGCCGGCCAAGTGTGGGGAATTTTCATGGGTTGTCAAGTGAGTGTGCGTGCTTTCCAATTCTGTATATCGTTTTATTTTTGCATTTTTATTTTCATCGTCTCTCATCCTACATTGGGGACAATGTAGAGTTTAAGTGTGGGGATGGGAGACTGAGTGTGTATAGCAAAAAAGTATATATATAAAAATTGAAAAATCCATAAAAATTTAAAAATTTTCAAAAATGTCCTTGGATCAGAATTTTTGTAACTAAATGGAAAATGATAGATATAATTGGAAACTATGCTTTTGTGATTAAAAACAATAATAAATAGAAAACACGTTTGATTTGTAATGTTTTGGTAGGCCCAACCGATCTAAAGAGCTTAAATATCCTGATATTGTATCTAGGGTTAATTGACAATCAATTCAAGATGTCTTGTGGGTTCTTATCTTAGGGGCTTCGACAAGGTTGAAACTGTCATCATAGGGTGATAGGTACCACTATAAGCAAAAATTTATAAGTTTTTAAAAATTACTTGGCACACCACTTTCTTTTTATGAAAATAAATCCGAAAATTGGTGACGCCCGCAATCCATAATCCATCTTGCATGAGCTTAATTAAACAAAATTGAGAGCTTGAGTTCAGCCTACGTGTTTCCCTTCGGGATGGTGACTTGAAGGATACACCCATGGGTGGGACTTAAGTGATCAATATTGGATGACTAAGTTAGGAGTACGTGTTTCCCTTCGGGATGGTGACTTGAAGAATACACCCATGCTCCGAAGCTTATGTACTTCATGGCTTAAGAACTGCAGCCTACGTGTCATATATCGTGTTCCAGCGTGATTGAAACACCACTGGGTTAGGTTCATTCATAAAATAATATAAAAAGCTCAAAAACATGCATCCATCGATCCATATTCCCATAATTTTCAAAAACTCGTAAATTAGTGTTTATAGTGGTGGGAAATCTATAAGGTTTAACCCGTGCCTAAACATGACTTTGAGATGGGATTAGACTAAGTTGTAGCTTCCTGAATGTGAGACCCATAGAGAAACTGTTGCTTTTTAATAAATAGGATAGTAGATCACATAATCGGGGGCTCAATAGATCGGTGGTTGAGTTTAGTCGGATAGAAATACCAATTGTTACAGTCAATGCGTGATTATGTTTTAATTGTATGAGATTATGAGAGCAGGTTTCAATTATGATTCCATTGCATAATTCTTTTTCGGGACGCAAAAGAGTAAGCGTGGGGATATGATAAGTGGCCAAAGTTTCATGTATTAAAAGGTGCAATATGTTATATTTATGCAAATTAATATGTGGAATACAAAGGTTTTGTGTAGCTGTGCATGTGCAGGTTTTGGACGCTTAAAGTATGAGTTTGGAAGATATTCGGCGAGAGATGCAAGAGTCGGAAGAGACGCGGAGAAAACGGGGCAAAATACAGGCCAACGTAAGCCTACGCCACATGGCGTAAGCCTACGCCACCAGCGTAAGCTTACGCCACATCAGCGTAAGCCTACGCCTGAGCATTTTCTTCACAGCCGCATCAGAGGTCCGGCGTAAGCCTACGCCCTCCCAGCGTAAGCCTACGCTGGGTGCGTCTCAAACGCGAAACTTCGGGGAAACAGCCGATTTTTAGGTTTTATTGGGGGTTTCTTCCCCAAATGGAGATCCATCTCTTACACCACACTTTTAGGCGATTTTGAGAGGATTCACACACCCACTTGAAGATTGAAGATGATCTCCCTCACCATGAGCGGGTGATTCACTTGTGGCTTCCTCCAGGCGGACGGTTCGTATAGGTTTTTGTATTTGATTCAGTTTATTCATGTTTGGATCTTGTTACTTTCTGACAATAACTTGAGAGATTGATGTATTAGTTGATTTAAACAGTTTATGATTATACTTTGAGTTTGCTTGCTTTACGATCTTGTTCGGTTGATGACAAAACCTAGTAGCAGGGTTGGGTGACTAAAGGGGGTAACTTGGTATTCATAAATTGGGTGATTGAATTATACTGGTTTGTGACGAAACTAGTTGTATAGGTTTTCTGACAAAGAATCTGTCTTCAATTACTGTTTCAACTAATTTTCCAACACTATGTCTATGTGGTGTCCAATTGAACAACTGAATTTTGCATAAACCTAGAATCTGAAGTTTGGAGGAGGTTGCATCTTTATTTGATCTGTGTGTTTTTATTCTAATTTGTTAACCTAAACAATTGAACTTTCCACTGATTCCCTGTGGATTCGACAACCCTACTTCCCTATCTACAGTCTAAGGTAGATAAGTAGTAGTTTTTATAAATGTTTTTGATTGACCTTGACACCGCGATCACTTCCTCCTCAGTCAGGGCGTAAGCTCGAGTCCTAGTCTTTGGTTGTTCCTGTTCCTTTTCTTTTCCCGAACCAGATTGTCTGGTTTTTCTGCAATCCCTAGTCAGGTGACCAAACAGTCCACATACTTGGGATTTAGTGTCTCTTAAGCAGTCACGAGAATAGTGCCCCGCCTTCCCACACCTGTAACATGTGGTGGAGACGACCCGGCACTCGCCAAAATGTTGCCTTCCACATTTCTTGCAGGTTTCATATTTATCCGACCTTGGTTTCTTATTTTCAGTAGTTACGTTCCCTCTTCCGGTACCTCTAGATGGGTTCTCCCACTTTCTCTTTTGTGTCTCGGGTGCCGGGTCCTCATTGGCGTAGTCGTCGTAGACGATTCCGCTCAGATTCACTACCGACTCGAAGGTCGAGGGTAGGTTAGCTTTTACATGAACACGGACCCGTTGTGGCAACCCCTTAACATAGTACTTGATCAAACGGTCATCAGTTTCTACCAGGTGGGGTACTAGTTGAGCTAGCTCATTGAATCTCAAAGTATACTGGCGGTGCGTCTTGTATCCAGCCTTAAGGTTTAGGAATTCATTTTCCACTCGATCAATTTCGTTCTGTGGATAGAACTTTTGGATGATCAGCTTCTTCAAGTCGTCCCATGTCATTCTGTTTATAGCATTTGGTGACTTAGTTCTTTGAATATTCCTCCACCAACTTAGTGCTTCGTTGGTGAAAGAATGAGCTATGTATATAACAGCCTGGTCTGGTCGACACTCGCTGATGTTGATTACAGCATTCATCCTCTCAATCCATTCAAGCGTTGCCACTGAATCCTTGCTCCCATCGAACTTGGGTGGGTCTCTGTCCTTAAAGCCTTTGTAAGTACACCCATGGTTGCTCGATCCTATCTTTATTTCATCCCCATCACTATCATATACTTTCTCTTCATCGTCTCCTTCATCCTCCTCTTTACTTTTCTTTATTGCCTCGGATAGTAGATCAGGCAATACCTTCTTCAAAGTGAGCATAACTTCACGGGCAATAGCATCCCTGACTTCATGTTCCAACTGTATAGGCCCTGGACTGCCGTCCCTAATTGGGGTCACTTCTGTTTCGTGCACACTTTCGGTGTGCTCTGCGTGCACACTCTCTTCTTCTTCAATTCTTTGGTTCAACGGAGGTCTACCTCGTCGTCCAGTGCGACCGCCACGAGGTCCTGTTCTTCCTCCACCAGCCATAGCTCTTAATTTCCTGATCGTTAAAAAGGGAATACATCAATGTCATTTCTTCAGATCGTAGTTCCAACAGTACGAGCAAGGCAAATTCTTAATTACAGTGACCGGTTTGTGATTACTAATTTACATTGCTTTTCGGGTTCAAAACTCTTCAAATCAGTCATGGCATTAACATCTATTTGTTCTAAGTTATTGTATCTATTCTTATGCAAGAGCATTAACTTTATTACTTACTTACCGTGCTGGCGTTGGCGTTGGTTACCCATACTGACATCCGTGCGTTGGTCCCATAATCAGTTTGAGTCCAGACATTTAGAGATGTCTGAATCTCTCAAACTATTGCTCTGATACCAACTTGTAAGGCCCCTTTCCCGGGTAACCTCACTTGTTGGATTTACTCATAAACATAGTCATAAAATACTGAATTTATATTAAAGACATTCGTCATCCAATTACATAATCATAACAGCGGAAGTCTTTACGATTAAAAACATAACATTGTTCGAAGACATATAAAACAAAAGAGGGATGTCAGTCTCGTGCCGGGTAACCTCCACGCCATCGCACGACCTCATCTTCCTTTACCTGAAATGTATACTAAAAGTCAGCTAACGCTGGTGAGTTCTAGTTTAATGCAATTAGGTATAAACATTCTTTTCTTTATAAGTATGCATAATTATATATATACGTTTATATAAGTACACATTGACTTGAATTACTCCTCATTTATCATTTTTCGCAAATACATATAGATATATATTCACATCATTGGTCTCATTTATTTTCATAACTTTTGCTTCTCTTTCTTCTTTATTTTGTGATTACATATATATATATATATGCATTCACCTTTTCTTTTCTTTTCTTTTCTTTACATTCATGGGTAATACTCTTAAGGGTGATCAAGCCGTCTTTTGGTTGCGAAGGTCACAAAGACAATCGCCGCGGTCCATCGTCATGGCCCACCTATACTTACAACCGTCCGGCAACAAGTACCGTCCGTCATTTTATTCTTACAACCGTCCGGCAACCTTTGTCCGTCCGTCATGACTTACAACCGTCCTACCGTCGTAGGCCGTAATTCGCCCGTCTACCCGAAGGTATCCGTTTCCCATGCGACTATTATTTATACAACCGTTCTACTATAAGATGCCAATTTTTCTTACACCGTCCGTTAATAACTTTAGTACGTCCTAGCTGATGAAGGATCGGACTTGTGGCATTCGTACGTCCTAGCTGATGAAGGAACACACTTGTCCCGGTTGTACGATAGTCACGTGGTCGTCCGTCTACCGAAGTAGCCGTTATCATCGAAGCATCCATAACGTTTTCTTATACTTGGCAAGCAATATATACATCGATATAAAGCAAGATTTCTTCTTTATACGTTATGTCATACTTTCGTTCATTCTTTAAAAATCATACGTTTCATTCTTTATTCATAATTCTATTTCGTGTAAAGATATATATATATATATATATATATATATATTTGTATACCACGTATGATCACATTGACATTCATAACTGTTATTCATTTAGTGTATACATTTCAGCCCCAAAACATTTATAAATCATTTGCACATAACATAGAAGGGGGCACATAGAACTCACCTGATGAGTAGTTTCTGAAATACACTAAGCTGGCTACTGAGCGTCACTAATGTCACTCACGATCTGTATAATAAAGTCATACTCGTAAGGTAGTGCTCCTAGATGACATTAGACATTACTATGCTTGAACTTAGTAGTTTCGATGGATTTGCTTTATCGAAACTTGGTAGTTTCGATAGGTTGCTTCTGTCGAAACTTGGTAGTTTCGATAGGTTGCTTCTGTCGAAACTTGGTAGTTTTGATAGGTTGCTTCTGTCTAAACTTGGTAGTTTCGATAGGTTGCTTCTATCGAAACTTGGTAGTTTCGATAGGTTGCTTCTGTCGAAACTTGGTAGTTTCGATAGGTACCTTAGGTGTAATCTTAGCTTCGGATCGTGGACTTATATCGAAACTATGGTAGTTTCGGTGGGTATGCATATATCGAAACTAAGTAGTTTCGATGGGTCTGCTCATATCGAAACTACTGCACATATCGAAACTAAGTAGTTTCGATGCGTCTGCACATATCGAAACTAAGTAGTTTCGATGGGTCTGCACATCGTCTTCCCCAAAAATCTGAAGTTTTTGCATGCAAGTCTGATCGAGTCAATATCTAAATTTTTCTTTAATCACAACGTTCGTTTTTCATTCTAGATGTTATACCTAAGCTCACTTTCAAGTTTCATCCGCAAAATCGTTATCTTTTTAGCCAAAACCCGAAACTTCCCAAAACGAACAAAAACTCATAATGTGATCGAATCGTTACCTGGATTGTAATTCTGATTCGGAGGTTTTGCTCACGGGCTCAGCTGTAACGTGCTCCTCCAATCTCGTGACGATCCGTCGACTTTCTCTCTCTAGACCCGAGCTCTCCTTTCTCTCTCTAGAAGCTGCGTGAGTGTGAAATGAGCAGGGAAGAGGGCTGCCTTGCCTTATATATATACCTGGGCTTCCCTCGGCCCATTGAAGCCGAGCCCAAGCCCGCTCCCTTTTGTTTAAATATTCCGACTAAATCACCGGTCTCGCTATATTTATTAGTTATATTATTTTTGGGATGTTACAATATATATATATATATATATATATATAAGAGGGAAGGATCATTAGAAAACTCATTGTTCATGAGAAAACCAAAAAACTATTTATTAAAGGTAAAAAAAATAATAAAAAATCATAACTCAAAATATAAATCAAAAACTAAAAAACCGCTTCGGAGACCTTGTTTTCCACGTCGTCCTCTTTGAAAAAAAAAATCAATGCCCTACTACATATGTGTAGTAGGGTTAGCTTTTAGGTTTAGTTTTTTTGGTTTAGTTTAGCTTTTATATTAGGTTTTTGAGGGATGGGTGGGGTGGGGGGTTTAGTGTTTGGGTGGGGTTGGGTTTTTTGGTATACTACACATATGCAACACATTTAATGAGTAGTTTTTTGATTTTCTCATGAAAATGAGTTTTCTAGTGAACTCACCCCTATATATATACACACACACTAGCTTAGAACCCGTGTGTATATACGGGGTGAAAAATATTAATACATAAAATTTTAAAACTTTATGTATATATTTTAAAGGTGTAAAAATGTATTACATATACTAAGGATAGAAAACAAAATTCAAAATATGTAAAAATGAATATATAATTGGTTTTCGAAAATACGTTATTTACTATTTAATTTAATTTGACTTTATTTACTATTTGATTGAAAATAAAACTTACCTAAGTAGATTTCAAAGTTTCTTATAATAATGGATAATTTAAAATAATTTTGTTTTATTAGTATAATTACTATTTTTTTTTAAATATACTATTATTAAAAGATAGATGTGTATTTAATAAGAGAGAGACAAGAAAAAATAATGATAATTAATATGGAGACAACAAGTGAGAGAAAAAAACCTTTATTTATTATATAGTAAATATATATATATATACATATATATATATATATATATATATATATGTCTGGCTTGAGAGGGTATTAAATTATATATGCACATCATCATGTTAACGAAAAAGGTCATGTCAGCATAGTAACTTATTAAATAGTTATAAAAACTTAAGATTAACACGTTACTTGAAAGTTGAGTCATATTTATAAAATTAGTTTACTAATTGTTTTTAAACAACACATAGTGCTATTGTTCACGTTTTTGACCTACTTCTCGTACAATATTTTTTTTCACTTTTAAAGAAAAAATAAAATAGATTTTTATATGGTTCTGACAAAAATAAAATAAAATAAATACAGTCGTACAGAGTTACAGATTTTAATAATTTTTATAAGCAATGCATTTTTAGAGTAACTTTTTTGCCACGTGTACGTAATGTAAGCTTGGTTGGTTTGTCACTTAGGTCTCACTTAATAAGGAAAATACCTAAGTGGGTGAGATACCACATATTTGACCATAGGAGACCCACCCAATTTGCTTCACTCGAACGTCTCACGCCCCTTTCCGTTGATTCCAAAAAAAAGGAATGGCTTTCATTAGACGATTAACAAACTTCTTTTTGTTGATTCCAGAAATTCGGTTCCTCTTGATCGTAGCATGGACTTGGAGACCGTAACGTACCACGTCCCAAACACCTCTAAAACAGATTTTGTAAACTTTGATAATTTAAAATTTTAATCTATTTAGCTTCTTTTCTTCCTATTGCGGTGCTGATCCACTTATAGTTCTACATTTTTAATGCTCATTTTTTTAACGATGCATAGATTTTATACGATAAATACATTAATACGGTACCTTGCATGATTTGAACCCTCCCAACCTTTTGGTTGTGAGGCACACTACCAATGTTTTCAGAACTAGACCGGACATCAAACCGGTCGCCTTACCGGTTAACTGGTCGAACCGGTGCGACCGGTCGAACCGGATTTAAGAACCGGATAATGTTAATATATATATATATATATATACACACACACATATATATACATATATATACACATATATATACATATTATATATTCATATTTATATATAATATACTAGTTTAAATCCTGTGTATTACACGGTTGAATAAATATAATATTATATATTAAGTAAATAAAAAGTTTATTTTTTAAAAACTCGTGTTTTACACGGGTTGAATAAACCCGTGCAATACAATATAATCTTTAACACATACACTCGTCAAAATATGTCAGGAGATTTATTAATATAAAGATTAGTATTTTCTTTACAAATATATTATTATTTAAAGATAGAGGTGTATTTAATAAGAGATAGAGACGGGGAAGAAATGATGGGAATAAATATGGGGGCGACACGTGATATGGAAAACCTTTATTTATTATATAGTATAGATACACACACATATATATACATATATATACACATTTATATACATATTTATACATTATATATATATATATATACCTATTATATATACACATATTTATATATAATATACTAGTTTAAATCCCGTGTATTACACGGGTTGAATAAATATAATATTATATATTAAGTAATAAAAAAATTATTTTTTAAAAACTCGTGTTTTACACGGGTTGAATATACCCGTGTAATACAATATAATCTTTAACCCATACACTCGTCAAAATATGCCAGGAGATTTATTAATATAAAAAATAGTATTTTCTTTAAAAATATATTATTATTTAAAGATAGAGATGTATTTAATAAGAAATAGAGGCGGGAAAAAAAATGATTATAATAAATATGGAGACGACACGTGGCATGGAAAACTTTTATTTATTATATATATATATATATATATATATATAATTTAAAGAAAAAGTGTAGAAAACAAATTCTTGAGAGGCTAAAGATAACATATCTACATTTATTAAGGATTTTTTTTTAAAAGGAATTTAACCTACATACAAAAGAGATGAAAATGTCAGTCGCCTACTTCATTTTCTTTTAATTCTTTTATAATTTTTATCAAAAGCTCTCCATCTTCTTCATTATGTGATTTCTCCATCTTTTCCGGTATGATTTCATCTCAATCTCTTTCATTTCTATTCTCTCTTAAATTCAGAGCAGGGCAACGATGCAGAGACCTCAGAGAAGTAAAACGATGAAGAAAAAATTAAAATAGTCATTGCTCGGTTCGACCGGCCTGTTCTCGGTCTGAACGTCGGTTCCCGGTCCGACCAGCCGGGTCTCTGTGGGATCGTTTGAACACATTGAACCGGACCGCTCTAGCCACTGGGCCCCGGTCCGACGGGCCGGTCCGGTCCGGGTTTGAAAACATTGAACACCACTTAACCATTAAGATGTTTCTTTAAGGACTAATGCTCATTTTATATTTATTTTTGACTAAATTATAATTTTTGTGTTTTAGATCATTCGTAGCCAGTTCCATATACTTATCATTATAATTACACTAAAATCGCTACATTTCTCTCTCATTTTCAATTAAATAATATTTTTTATACCTTTATCATTACATTTTCTCTCTTCTCCACTCACAACCATTTTCAAAAAATATTAAAAAATTTATAAAGGTGAACAGTTTTTCCACAAACATACAAAAAATTTATACATTTTCTCTCTCATTCACTTACAATCACTTTAAACAACTCTTTAAAATATACCAAATCCACTCACAAACATATACCAAACCGGCTGTGAATGCTCTTATAACAATCCAAATTATGGAATGAATTATTTTAAAATTTGACTTTCACTTAATATACTTTATTTGAAAAGTTCTCTTATTTCTTGTACTTTTAACTAACTGTAGTTAAATATTTCTTTTAAGTCAATTTTATTATTGTCTCTTTACCCATAAAGGACGATTCCAATCATTGCTAAAGTTACTTTATTTTTTTTTTCTTTTCTTTCTTTTTCTTTTATTTTTCTTTTATTCTTTTTTATCACTTTTATTTTATATATTTTGTTTAAAATTTTATTAATTATTTAACCAACTTATTTATTTTATAAAAAATATATTTTTAATATTTTTTATTTAATTTATTTATTTCCGTTTTTTTAAAGTAATATACTTTTCTCACTTTTATTTTAAAGATTTCTTTAAAATTTTATTAAAAAAATTAAACAACTTATTTGTTTTATAAAAATAATTTTTTTATAATTTATTTATTTTCTTTTTTTTATTAAGCTATTTACTTTTATAATTTTATGATTTTTATATTTCTTTATACTATTTTTTTATATATTAGAGAATTAGTAGGAGTTTAAAGTTTATTTTGTAATCATACACTCAATTTTGATGCCTTATTTTTAGTCGATCAAATGTTCAATGGATGCTCGTTTGTTCTATAACGTATTTTTAACCCAATAGGTTTTAACTGAAATATTTGTGAATTAGTGAAATAGGGTAAACTAATTCGATATCAATGTGTTATGTGTATTGGTTAAAATATAATTAAGTCACAAATTAAAGAGTGAACCAAACGGGTGAAGCGACGGTTTTCGATTGTCAAGGTCGGGTATTTGGGCCATTCAAACCGGCTCTAACCTTTCTACGATTTTACATAAAATTGTCACATTATTGAAATCCGTTAGAATGAGTTCTAGAGACACTCCTGTGACGATTAATTCGGCATTCGTATACTTGTAAATGAACTGAACAAGTACGAACCAAACATATTCGTTTCGTTCGTTTACCTTTAACCACACAAACGATCGAACATGAATAATTAATCAAACGAATTTTCTTGTTCGTTCGTTAAGAAAATGAGCGTATTCAAACAAAAAATAATAACTAATAAAATTTTAAAGAAAAAAAATAAAGAAAATCAAATAAAATAATATATATATCTTTCTACAATAAATAAGTTGGTTATTTAATTAATAAATTTTTAAGATTGTGTGTACGATTACAAAATTAAATTTAAACTCCTACTAGCTCTCTAATATATAATAAATAGTATAAAGAAATATAATAATTATAAAATAATAAAAGTAAATAGCTTAATAAAAAATAAATAAATTATAAAATTATATTAAAAACTATTTTTATAAAACATATAAGTTGATTAATTAATTAATTAAATTTTAAAGAAAACTTTAAAATAAACGTGAGAAAGACTACTTATTCTAACAAACGAAAATAAATAAATTAAATAAAAATATATATCTTTATAAAATAAATAAGTTGGTTAATTAAATAATAAAACTTTAAGCTAAATCTATAAAATAAAAGTGATAAAAAAATAAAAGAAAAGGAAAGAAAAGAAAAAAAAAGTAAACTTTACATTACAATAATTGTCATTTAGGGCTAAAAGACTATTATGTTCTTAACTTAACATAAATATTTAACTACAGTTAGTCAAAAGGATAATAAATGAGGGAATTTTTCAAATAAAGTACAATGAGTGAAAGTCAAAATTTTAAAAGACCTATTTCATAATTTTGATAGTTATAAAGGACAAAAATTGTAATTTAGTCTTTATTTTTTTTTAACAACATTTAGACTTTGTAAAATAAATACACTACAACCTACATTTTAGAGTATTTAAACCTCTATATTTTGGTTATAACACATATCACTTAACCACCATATTGCCCTTTAAAGACTCATTTTTATATTTATTTAACATAAAACACTTTAGTAACTCACCACCGATACTAAATTTACTTAAACATTTCATTATTTCACCATAAAACATTATATATATATATATATATATATATATATTGAAATAGCATGAGCGGAATAGTACCCTTAATTTTTTTTAATTTTAATTTTCACCCCGTATACTATATATAATATATGCCTTTAACCCGTTTAATTTTCTAATAATTTCGTTTCTCTGTAATAACTTTCGTTCATTAATTTATATTAAAAAACGGAATGCGTGACTTTCTTTAGTTTTTTGTCACCGTTCTGGTATAAAGTTTATTGAAAATGGAGCTTTTTCAAAATTGAGTACTTTTTTGTATCGTATGCTATAGAGAGTATGCGTTTCGACGTAAACTTTATCCCCGCAAACCAGCCAAACTGGTAACGATCAGACTCCCGCCTGTAACACCCCAAATTTTCAAGAAAATGAAAGTACAGGGGCTAAAGTGAAAATTTCCCAAAGTTCAGGGACCAAAAGTGCAAAAAATTAAAAGTTGGACCGGTAGCGGACCGCTATCGGGCTCTCTAACGGTTCGCTACAGACGGACCAAGGCAATGATGAGAGAATTAAACGTATCAAAATCGTGTTTTGCTGACTCAGCCTTATGGCGGACTGCTACGAGGTTCCTAACGGTCCGCCACGCCGCAATCTGGGTAGCGGACTGCTACCCAAGCCACTAACGGTCCGCTAGTTGGGCAACATGCAGGACAGCTGGCTAGTGGGCGGTAGCGGACCGCTACCAGCCTACCACCTAGCTTAACGGCCCGCTACGGATGGCGGATCAGCCCTATAATTAGGTGCATTTGCTTATTCATTTTGACACAACAAAACACACCACTAACATACACACTAGCATGCAAACCGGGGAAGGCTAGGACGATGGTTTTGAACGCGGCGATTACGAGTACGGTGCGTTAAAGTTACGAGCATGGTTCGAAGAGACGCTTAGGGGAGGAACCAAGTGTAGAAAAGACCTAATAATGTAAGTACACTGGACCCATACCTTAGATAAATAATTAGACGATTTATGTGATTATGTGTTATGTGCTATGTGTGGAACTAAGGTACGGGGAAATAATGGGTTAGTCTAAACACTAAACTGGAATAATGCAGTAGTCACGAGATATCAAAGGGGTGGTAGGTACGCCACTGGTACGCCCTATATATAAACCTCTTTGATACCACGAGATGAAACCATTACGAAGGTTTAGGGGTATAGACTAAAAATAAATTGCATGGCATGAATGCATGCTAAATAAATGGAAACAAATAATGGGAAGCTTAATTCCAAATAAAGGAATATCTATGGCATATTAAGGGGGTGGTGGGTACGCCACTGGTACACCCTATATATAAACCTTTTTAATGTATCATGGGGAAAACTTTATGAGGAATTAGAGAAGGGACAGGATAAAGGCATGATAAGAAATCATGTTATATGTGTGAATATGTGGTAAAGGCTAGTCTAGCTTTAAACCAGAGTAACGACGTATCAAGGAGGTAACAAAGAAGTTGTGGGAATGCTGCGGGGGAGCCTATATATAATCTTCTTTGGTACTTCATGGTGAAACTTTTACAACGGTTTAGGGTAAGGGCTAGGTCTGAAAGCATGGCAGAGAGACATGATATTGTATGACGAAAATGTGAACGCATGATAATAAATCATGAAATACGTGCTAAGTGTGAATGTATGATGAAAACAAGTCAAAACCCTAAAATGGAATAATGGAGTACTCACGAAGTATTAAAGGTGTGGTGGATACGTCGCTGGTACTTCCTATATATAAACCTATTTAATGCATTGTGGAGAAACCGTTACGAAATTTTAAGGTGAGGACTGGTTGGGACTAGATCAAGCATAAACATGCATGATAAATATGCATGGTATAAATAAATTCTTGATAAATTGAGAAGCTGTGAGTCAATGAAAATCAAAGTCCCAATGGGAAACAAGGTGCCGAGCCTATGGGGCGGAAGAGCCTTGTAAATGAATAACCTACGGGGTTGATGGAAAAAGGGTGCCGATTTGTCACACCTTGAATTCCACAGCGGGTTACCCGCGGGTTGTGATTGTCAAGGATCATCAGTCTCGGTCATTTCGAACGACCTCTAAATGGTTTTCGAAAAGACTTTCCATTTGAACATCATACAAAAATAAATAAGTAATACAAAGTTTGAAAATGCGGAAAGTAAAGTGCGAAAGCAAAAGTAAAGTAACAAAATACAGAAGCATAACAAATTAGGTTCCTATAAACCTAGCTTCTACATTAAATGTGACTCCAGATATGCAATCCTAGTCCATGTGTGAATGCTTAGCGACCTGAGATAAACATGCTTAAAAGTGTCAACACAGGGTTAGTGAGTTCACAGGTTTAAGTAATAGAAACAGTAAAGAAAACAGTGTAACAGTACGTATTTCTACTCATGATTCGATTGTTGATCAGACAATATGCGGTAATAATATAAGCAATTCACCAAAACCGAAGCTAACGAAAAGGATGCTGAAACTTGCATTTTGCCTCTTACGAGCCCAGCATCCATTAGATTAGGTCAATGATGCACCCGTTAGACCTCCAGTATAAGTTAGCACGACTAACCCGGGTGGGGGTTGTTAAACCCAATAGTACTATTCATGATTACCTCGCTTGGGAAATAATTAACGGTTCGATTATGAGAGGACTTTACGTGCGGGAAATGCACCCACTTATATATTAACGTGAAATCAAAGTAATGTCATAAGACTATGAAACTAAGTTTGATCATGTATCTCCCCCAATGGAAATTAAGTAAAATGGGGCCGTGAAAACTCACCTGGGAATGAGGTGATGTGGTATGAAAGCAACACGAGAAATCTAGCAACTCTGGATAACCGACCTAACCGAGCCCTAGGAATAGTAAGGCTATAAGGTCTATGAAAGTAAACATGGTTTATGTAACCACCTTCATCCAAACGACTTAACGTTGAAAGGTTATATTGACGCTTTGAAAAGATTTGACCAAAGTTGACCGAGGTTTGACCAACTTTGACCAATGGTTTGACCAACTTTGACTAATTTTGACCAATGTTGACTAATGTTGACCAATGTTGACTAATGTTGACCAAGTTTGACTAATGTTGACCAATGTGACACGACGACCCGTTGGTGACATATGGTGAAATCATGTACAAGTAACACATAAGTAACACCTTATGACATAACACACATGTTTCAATTTATTTCATAAGTAAGTAACTCATATTAAGTAACATATTTACATATGTTCATAACATAGATGGTAACACATAGTCTTAAGTAATTTCATAAGTAAGTAACACATACTAAGTAACATAGTTGCATATATTCATAACATAGATGGTAACACATAGTATTAAGTAATTGCATAAGTAACACATACTAAGTAATATAGTATTTGTACATCCTTAGAACATATCCCATACATGTTAACAAATAATCCACATAAATCATGCTATTGTACTAGTCATCTAATAATACCATTTCAACCCATTTGAACAAACAACATATCATGACATTTTGGTACTATATATTCGTAACATGACAAGGTTTCCCTTTTTGGATAATTAAGGTTTTGGTACCCTTTAGGTGTCATAGCTCAAACAAACAAACTTTATATGAAATTATACTAATAATATGCTATTATCATGGTTCTACACATACACTTTCCATTTAAAGCAAAAATGAAGGTTCCAAACCAATAAAGTTTCCTATATTAGCAAGGTCTTCCCAAACGGGTCATAGCAACACTTTAAATCACATATTCTTTCAATAATCATCTAAACATATGATAACAATATTATTTAACCTATTTAGAACATTTATAGCATACACATACAAAATATGTTCAATTAAAGTTTTCTTTTTAGGAAAGTGGTCCAAACGAACTCCTACACATGTGTAACTCCAAATAACCCTAAATATCATGTTAATATATGTTATAAAACCATTTTAGCATGCTATTGTCCATTATAACCCAATAACTCAAAATGCAAAACAACAAAGTTTCTATTTATAGAAACGACCATAAAGTGGTGTAAACCAAACATTTGAACAAAAAAAATCATATTTCTAATCTATTCTAACATTACTAGAAACATACAAACCATCAAACATATTATATACATATTTTTACAAAATCATAACCAACAAAGTTTCTATAAATAGAAACGAGCAAATAACAACATAAACTAACATTTCAAACCATAAAAAGTGAAAAATATGTGTCTACAACTTCTTATTATGAAAACTCTTTGATTAAAACATGGATTAAGGACCTTGAAAAATTGAAATTCGTTTGGATGAGTAGGGTACTTCATAGGGCTAAAAATAAATAGAAAATTATGGATGAAATGCTTACAAATCCGAGTATGAAGGTATATGGAGTGTTGTATTAACTTGAATCACTTGGAAACACCTTGAAAGCACCTTAGAAAGCTTAAAAGAGATGAATGAAGTTTGAAATGGTGGTGGCTAGAGGTTGGTGGTGGCGGCTGCATTTAGAGAGAGGGGGAAGGGTTTTGCAACTTAGGTTTAGGGTAAAATGAGGGTGGGAGCGATTAAGTGGGTGTTTTAGTGAAGTGGGTGTTGGGCCTTGCATTCTTTTAAGGCTTTTTCTTACAAATGGGATCCTAATGGATTAATACTTGTTAAGTAGCTGAATTATTTAAGCCCAAATACTACAAAATCATTTTTATAAAAAATCATATTTAGAGTTGTTGGCTCATATCGCGTAAGTATATTTACGTATTTGATTTTATTAAGTAAACCACACAAGAAGATTTGTTTAGCAATTATATATATATATATATATATTTGACATTTTAAATTATAATTGGTTTTATAAAGTTTACAAAAGAAATGAAAATTTTATATATAATTGCAAAGGAAATTTAAAATAAATAAACCTAGTTTGAACCCCCCCCCCCCAAGAATTTGAACTCCCAACTTGAACCTCACCCTTTAACTTGAATCCCATCACCTCCAATTTTGACCCATTAAGAGATTTTGACTCACGATGACTTTTGAAAGTCAAACAACTCAAATTTCTTGAAATCTAATACCAAAATCGATCGACCCCAATTGTATGGATTTCCCATGATTTCCACGATGAATATCAACCAGTTTCAAACCCCATTAATATCCCAATTCGATCCATTTCGCGGTTAAATTCGAACTAGAGCAGTTTGACTACTCGGAGTCAAACCGAGTCCAAAATCCTTGCCAAATTCAGAAATTAAATGCGTTCAATCACGTAAATCACGCTTAGACTAATCACGCATGAATCCAGACCCTTTTTACGACCCAATTCATCAAGACCCGGATTAATTCATGCGTATTGCGTGTTTACAATAGTCCCTGCTAATCCGAATTAAATGGAAACAAATTGAGTGAAATTGATTCGTTTGAATCATCCTCCCATCTTCGCATAAGCCATCGCAAACTCTCTCAACCCCTAACAAACCGGCATCTCACTCCTGGAACTCGATTGAACATCAAGAACAGTAAATAGAAGACTCCACTCATTCGTCCACAACACGCAATAATCTCAGGTATTTTTTATCTCGATATACTCGTTTCTGTCTCATGATTAAAAGCCCCAAGGTTTGGTTTCATACCTGCGCATAATCACAACCAATTTGGGGGCTAGGGTTTCCGAAAAACGATTTGGGAAAGGGATGAACTAGGGTTTTGTCTTAATTCATTTTCGCATCAATTCCTCTCAAGGCTTTAAGCCCAGTTCAACCGGTTATGATTCTTGACCTATGCGTGCTGGGTTGCGAGTCCGAAACCCACTCAGCCGGCCCTTTTTGCGCGTTCTATATAATCAGATCCAATTGTTACAAATTATTACCCCACAGGACTGGATCCATGACAAGAACTAACCCCCTGGTCTAGCGGTAAAGTCGGATGCTCATACAAAACCCACCCGGGTTCGAGCCGGGTGGAGTGTTTTTTTTTTATATATATATCATTTTTACAGCAGATTTATTTTACAAAAAAAATGGATTATTATTTTGTAAAACCTAATACCCCCTTTAGACTAGTTTATGCGTAAATAATCATAAGATAATTAAAACTATTTTCCTTACAATTATAGGATTTTAAAGAAAGAAATGGATCTTTTAAAATTTTGTTTTAAAATTGTTAGCTACATATTACTCATTTTATAAAAGATTGTGACATAATTTTTATAAAAACACATTATCATACTAAATAAGTTCGTTGCACCAGTCAAAGTCTATTAAGTACAAATATGAAAGTTTAACTCTATTCAAACTAATATTCAAACAAATATAAGTTACTAATTACATGTTACAAATCCATATTCTTTAAAATTATTTATCTTTCACATTTCATTTAGAGTTTAAATTAAAATACATACTAATATATATACTTACACTATATTTTGGACGCATTATTATAAATAAATAAAACAAATTTATTTATTTTTAGATTATAAATATGATATCACACTATGTTAAGATACTCACTCTCTTAAATAAATAAATAAGAGGAAATTATTTATTTAAGTTATTTAACGCAAACCCTTTGAACAAGCCATGCACTCAATCCCGTTAAACCCTAGACTTTGTCATAGACTTTGTGCATGTTATTAATTCACATTCGTACAATTTCACTCTAGGTTAAGTTTGTGATTTGAAAATTTACTCGTGCCACTTATTGCTCGTGCTATCTACACCATCATTTCAGGTGAGTTTTACATAGCCCATTTTTCCACTATTTTACATTTTGGGGTGAAACATGATCACAACATTACAACGACTTACACAAACTACACAATACAAATCCACTTTACAATTTGTGTGCAATTTGAGCTTTATGTTTGAGTGCTAGGTGTGTTAACTGTTTGTGTGCAATTACATGTACAATCATTAACTATACAAGCCGACGGTTAACAATGATAGATCTATTGAGTCTGACAAACCCACCCAGATTGGGGTGATTGTTACCGACAACACAATTTGCATGCTAGTTACAAAGGTTTGATTGTACTTTTGGTTACACAATAGTAACTCTCCATAATTGCCTTATTAAATCATGACTTGTATGGATTTGTTTACACACAACACTTTGATGCTATTTAGAGTCAAAACCTATGTATGCTCACCAACTTTTTAGTTGACCTTGTTTTCATCATGTTTCAGGTACAAAAGTTTGAGTTGATCAAGTTGCTACACTTAGGTTGTGGACCTAGTTAATTGAAACAAATGAATATGTTATGTAATTCTTGTATTATTTTATTTGGAATTATGAATGGAAATGTAACGTTTTAATATATTAAATTTTAGTCAACCATGTGCTCATGAACAGTCTACATGTCCCGCCCCGACGTTTTCGCCGTCGGTTGGGGTGTGACAGATTGGTATCAGAGCCTTGGTTATATGGAACTAGGTTATTAGACACTCTTGACCTACACTATAACCTTAGGACACCCATACAATGCGATGCTACTACATGTTACATGATTAATTCTTGTGTGAATATTTTTACATGTTCTCCTAAGTAATTTCAATACATGCTGCAATACTTAATAGTTTATGTGTCACACTACTTGATAACTCTTGTGCTCACATTCATTTTTACCTACATGCTACCTATGTGTTTTATTAAGTGCTATCCTAAGTTTAACACACACATACACACCAAATTCTTCATACACCTTTGAACTCACATGAAACCATCACCTCTTGTGAACAAAGACTTAAACTATTGGGCCTAATAACCATTAATATTAAACTAAGAAGCCCATCTATCCTCTAAGAAGAAGAAGCCCACTGAAATGCATAAACCTTACTTTCAGGCCACAAGGCCTAGTCAACAACAATTCTCATCATAACCATGAGTCCAACAATAGTGTTATTAGTACATGATGGCTGGAAGAATGTGTAGGCCCATGAGGAATTCTGGCCAAGGAAAGACAAGGTACTTAAGTGTGTCCTAGTGACCCACCCCTCTTTCGTGGGAATTCTCCTCAGGGATACACTACTTATAGGTCAAGTGTACTCCTAAAATACTATTGTGAAGACTCGGTGTTATAACTAGTCAAACTCTAAACCTATGAGAACTCCTATATTTGATACTCAGTATTTTATTATCGCTTACAACTTTTCCATTGTTTTCATGCTAGGCATGGACTCCTACTCCCCTTCTTCCCCGGTATACCGTCCCGGAACAGAATCGGATTGGGAAGAAGACACTGGGTCACCTGTGTATCGGTCACCAACACCCGCAGCTGCTATACCAAGGTTTGATGTAAGGGCAGATTGGATTAGGAACACCGGCCCAAGACTTCGAACATTTGGATCACCCGCACCCAGGAACCCGTATCAGACATCCCATCTCCACAATCAGTTACCACCCCCCACTAAGAGACCCATATCTAATGCCCGACCCGTACCATCCTAACCCTTGGGTAAGGCATACCACGACACCCACTAGTGTTATGGGAATTCCAACCAATGACATTCACCAATATGTAAGGACCTCAGAATTTTAGAGGCAAAGGATGGAGCAAGGGGTAATGCACGACTTGCAAGGACAAAGAATGGATAGCCTAGCAAACCAATTAGGGTACCAAAAGGAGTTAATCTCCATCCTCGAAAAAGAAATACTGGAGCATCGCACGGAGACAGCTAACACTAAAGCCAGATCGGCTACCCGAGTGACCATAGCGGTGCTCGTCTTGGGAATTATCTTCCTTCTAGTGGAAAGCTACCAGAGACGTTAACAGAAATTTTTATTGTCTTTAAATTTTCAGTTTGAGAACCAGTTCCCTATGTTTTAAATAATGCTTAACATTTCAACATTTAATAAATTTTATATCTTATTGATTTGACGTGTTGAGTACACCCGACATATTTTCATCAAGGTTCTCCAAGTATCACCTTATTCATCCACCACAATTTAGTACACTACCGACAATCTCTTTCGTAAACAAATCATCCTATTAGATTTAATCAACCTCGTTAATTTGTTCAAACCAAGAGTTTATCAAACTTTTAGAGAGTATCAGAAATATAAATTTTTCATAAACATTTTCACCTTGTAAGGGAACTTAATACAACCTATTTTATAAAAAATATATATATATATTATTCCAAATTGATAAATAATTATGGTTCTCTCGTTAAAGTAATTATTTCTAAACCATGGCTAAATTAATATACAATTACTTGTTTTGCCAATAATTTCTCTTAAAAATATTCTCCTTATAATAATTGATAATTTAATAAAAAGGTTTTTCCTATAAATTTTCCATTTATTTAGATTATTTAACTCAACAGTTTCACTACTTTATATATCTACAACAAAAAACAATTTACAACTTCCTATTTTCAAACAAAGATCAGTTATTCATAAACACATTTCCCTGAGTGTTTTCAAAACCTCCTAGATGCCTTTCACTTGCCGCTTCAAGAGACGACTCATTTCGCGTAGACATTAACTTTCTCTACAAACCTCAACGAGATTTAAAGAACCAGAACCTGACCACCACATTTTTCACAAACGCCAAACAACACGCTTCTCCGCAACACTCGATCACATGCAAAACTCGTAAGTATATGTCACAAACGAAATTCAATAACTTACGAATGCACGTTCACAATATACACAACACGATCACATAATACATGAAACTTAGTTGTTTGCAATATACATGGTACATAACAATTGATTGTTTTATATACAATACTTGATTGACCATAGTGAACATGACACTTATTTGGTTACAAAGTACATGATACTACATTACTTACATTACACATGAAAGATTATTGGTTTACAAAATACATAATACTAGGTTTTAACTCCATACATGAAATTCATTTCTTGCAATACACATGATACTACATTGTTTACATTACACGTGAAAGCTTGTTGATTTACAAAATACATGATGTCAAGTTGCTCACATGACACGAGAAACCTATTCGATTACAAGCTACATGACGCTAGACCATACATGAAACTTGTGTGTTTACATTATACACGAAACTAAGTTGTTTACAATTGTTGCAATTGATTGATCACGTTATACACAAAAAATGGTCATACACTTTGTTCACCAAAGTTGTAATCTACAACACATCGAAGCTACTCTGGGTTTGACGTATTCTTGTTCAAACACGAGGAAGCAGTAACACTTTAAGACAACTTGGTGTTTGACGTATTCTTGTTCAAACACGAGTAAGCTATGGAACTTTAAGTCATACCACTTTGTTACTCTTTAGTTGCTAACTGACCTGCCTACTTAAGGACATAGTTACTTTTAAGCAACTCTTATGTGAAAACAATAGACCTGAACTGAGTGAAATTGTGCCCTTCTTCACCCGCACACAACGGAAGGATCTATACGGACCATGCGATGATTTGAATAATTACGGGTGCACACGGAATTATAAAAATCAGCGCATGGAAAACATAGTAAATTTTGTCGTGTGTTGTGACCTAACACTTATCATGATATGTAACAACAAAACTGATGTGATATGACAAGGGCATGGTGGATACGCCGATGGTACTTCCTATATGTAAATGCCCTATCATATAAGCAGAAGTAGCGTTGTTCGTGTCACGTGAAGTTTTGACCTCGATCAATAGTTGTGAAATCCCTCATCCACTGACAATTTTGAGCATATTAGACTACATCTTACACAAACCCTAATTATCAAGATCCCATCAAATTCATTCCAAGTAATGCATCTCACCTTTAGAATCCAAATTATTATACGACAATCTTCTTCTTAAGTTCATTCCAAAACTAAAAATCATTATCATCATTCATATCCGACTTTGAGTATCAGGCCTAAACCATGTCATCAGTTAAACTCCCCAGAACCTAGCAGTCAATCCAAACTTTCACCTTTCGGGGTTACTAGCCTCCATCAGTAAAATTTCGGGACGAAATTCCCTTAACATGGGGAGACTGTAACATCCATGATTTTTCAGACCATACATTGTCCTTATTTGTTTTTTTTTAATGATTTCAGTAATAACACTACCTTTAAAACCTGTATTTATTCAAGTACTTTTGTCACATAAATCGTTATTTCAAGTTAATACATCTATTCAACATTTAGAACCTTGCGTTTACATATACATTTCTATAACACATGTTTGATATATATATTAATATATATATCCGCATATATGTATGAATATTTATTTATAAATAATAGTATACAAGTATATTTACGTATTTGATTTTATTAAGTAAACCACACAAGAAGATTTGTTTAGCAATTATATATATATATATATATATGACATTTTAAATTATAATTGGTTTTATAAAGTTTACAAAAGAAATGAAAATTTTATATATAATTGCAAAGGAAATTTAAAATAAATAAACCTAGTTTGAACCCCCCCCCCCCCCCCAAGCATTTGAACTCCCAACTTGAACCTCACCCTTTAACTTGAATCCCATCACCTCCAATTTTGACACATTAAGAGATTTTGACTCACGTAGACTTTTGAAAGTCAAACAACTCAAATTTCTTGAAATCTAATACCAAAATCGATCGACCCCAACTGTATGGATTTCCCATGATTTCCACGATGAATATCAACCAGTTTCAAACCACATTAATATCCCAATTCGATCCATTTCGCGGTTAAATTCGAACTAGAGCAGTTTGACTACTCAGAGTCAAACCGAGTCCAAAATCCTTGCCAAATTCAGAAATTAAATGCGTTCAATCACGTAAATCACGCTTAGACTAATCGCGCATGAATCCAGACCCTTTTTACGACCCAATTCATCAAGACCCGGATTAATTCACGCGTATTGCGTGTTTACAATAGTCCCTGCTAATCCGAATTAAATGGAAACAAATTGAGTGAAATTGATTCGTTTGAATCATCCTCCCATCTTCGCATAAGCCATCGCAAACTCTCTCAACCCCTAACAAACCGGCATCTCACTCCTGTAACCCGATTGAACATCAAGAACAGTAAATAGAAGACTCCACTCGTTCGTCCACTACACGCAATAATCTCAGGTATTTCTTATCTCGATATACTCGTTTCTGTCTCATGATTAAAAGCCCCAAGGTTTGGTTTCATACCTGCGCTTAATCACAACCAATTTGGGGGCTAGGGTTTCCGGAAAACGATTTGGGAAAGGGATGAACTGGGGTTTTGTCTTAATTCATTTTCGCATCAATTCCTCTCAAGGCTTTAAGCCCAGTTCAACCGGTTATGATTCTTGACCTCTGCGCGCTGGGTTGCGAGTTCGAAACCCACTCAGCCGGCCCTTTTTGCGCGTTCTATATAATCAGATCCAATTGTTACAAATTATTACCCCACAGGACTGGATCCATGACAAGAACTAACCCCCTGGTCTAGCGGTAAAGTCGGATGCTCATACAAAACCCACCCGGGTTCGAGCCGGGTGGAGTGTTTTTTTTTTATATATATATCATTTTTACAGCAGATTTATTTTACAAAAAAAATGGATTATTATTTTGTAAAACCTAATACCCCCTTTAGACTAGTTTATGCGTAAATAATCATAAGATAATTAAAACTATTTTCCTTACAATTATAGGATTTTAAAGAAAGAAATGGATCTTTTAAAATTTTGTTTTAAAATTGTTAGCTTCATATAACTCATTTTATAAAAGATTGTGACATAATTTTTATAAAAACACATTATCATACTAAATAAGTTCGTTGCACCGATCAAAGTCTATTAAGTACAAATATGAAAGTTTAACTCTATTCAAACTAATATTCAAACAAATATAAGTTACTAATTACATGTTACAAATCCATATTATTTAAAATTATTTATCTTTCACATTCCATTTAGAGTTTAAATTAAAATACATACTAATATATATACTTACACTATATTTTGGACGCATTATTATAAATAAATAAAACAAATTTATATATTTTTGGATTATAAATATGATATCACACTATGTTAAGATACTCACTCTCTTAAATAAATAAATAAATAAGAGGAAATTATTTATTTAAGTTATTTAATGCAAACCCTTTGAACAAACCCTTTAAAATTATTTGTGTGCAATTACATGTACAATCATTAACTATACAAGCCGACGGTTAACAATGATAGATCTATTAAGTCTGACAAACTCACCCAGATTGGGGTGATTGTTACCGACAACACAATTTGTTTGCTAGTTACAAAGGTTTGATTGTACTTTTGGTTACACAATAGTAACTCTCCATATTTGCCTTATTAAATCGTGACTTGTATGGATTTGTTTACACACAACACTTTGATGTTATTTAGAGTCAAAACCTATGTATGCTCACCAACTTTTTAGTTGACCTTGTTTTCATCATGTTTCAGGTTCAAAAGTTTGAGTTGATCAAGTTGCTACACTTAGGTTGTGGACCTAGTTAATTGAAACAAATGAATATGTTATGTAATTCTTGTATTATTGTATTTGGAATTATGAATGGAAATGTAACGTTTTAATATATTAAATTTTAGTCAACCATGTGCTCATGAACAGTCTACATGTCCCGCCCCGACGTTTCTGCCGTCGGTTGGGGTGTGACAGGCGGAAAGGCCTTATGAATGGGAATGGAAAGGTGCCAAGCCTACGGGCGGAAGAGCCTAAATAAAAAAGGTGTCGAGTCTACATGCGGAAGGGCCTAAATAGAAAGGTGTCGAGTCTATAAGTGGAAGGGCCTGGTAAAGGTGAGAGTCTATAAGGCGGAAGGGCCTGCAATGAATAATAAAATAAAAAGACGCAGTGTACTTACTTAGCGTAAGCTAATGTGAAAATATTTTCCAAACATTGTAAGAAAAATGCACGTGGAATAGAGCTTTCTGAGGACGTAACTGTCAGAATGAAGAATCTCTATCATATGTGTAATTGAATATTGTATGTACAAACAATATTTATAATAAAATATACCTTTTTCATTAAGATGACTAGGTTTCAAAAAATTCAGGACCTATTTCCGCATAATAACTCTGATATAATAATAGAATAAAAGTAGTATGTTTCAGGTTGGTATCAGAGCACGGTTTAAGGGATTTGAGTATCAGAAGGATACTTAAACTTAAACCATAACTGCTCGTGATATAAATTGAGATTCAATCTGAGGCCGTCAGAGGAAGCAAGTATGTTTAAAATTCAAAAACTAGAAATAAAAATGTGAGTATACGTTGGCTGAATTTTGTATGAGATAAGCTCCATGTGATAGTCGGGAGTATCATGACTTGTAACATATATTGCCTCATACCTGGCAAGTATGAGAGTTAATTTATGGGACCATTATGATATTTCAAACATCATATGATAACTTATGTCAGTAGATAGTAAGTCATGAATGTGAATATGCATGATTAGGATGCATAAATGAATGTGCATATGTGGAAATGCATGAATGGGCCTTATATAAAACCCTCGAATAATTGATTAGGGATAAATTAGTACGAGGCATGTAAATGTGAAACCCTTGACTATGATTAGGGAAAATGAGTGAGGAACTAAACGAATATGTATTTCAGCAAACGATGTTGAACATTAGAACATGGAAATGCATGACGAATGGAGTCATAGGAGAGTTGCGTCTCCACTTCCCGATGAAAACGAAGTTGAACAAGTCCCGAAAAATATCCGGAGACAAATCGCGTTTGAAGTAGGAAAGACATTTGACGGAAATCTTCTGATTATGCAAGAGGAACTACAAAGTTCGTTGGAAAGCTGGTTTGAGAATCACAAAGAAGTCGAAAAACCTCAAAATAGAGAAGATAGAAATCCTAAATCGACCTGTTGTACATACAAGGATTTCATGACATGCAAACCAATGGAATTGAAGGGAGCTATTGATCCCTTAGAGAGCCAAAGGTGGATTACAGCAATGGAAACGGTCTTTGACACGTGCCATTACAAAAAGGAGGACGAGGTAACGTTTGCCACCAATCAACTAAAAGAAAAAGATGACGATTGGTGGGGCATAGTAAAAAGAGAAAAAGGAAGAGAAAGGATTAGAGCAATGAGGTGGGAAGAGATTAAAGAAATATTTCTAAAACACTATTGCCCTAGAGCGGCAATTGATAGGACCACGGAGGAATTCTTGAACCTCCGTCAAACTAAGGAATCAGTGGATGAGATCATTGGCATTTTCTTCGATAAAGCTAGGTTATGTCCTGCATTGTTGACCACTATGGAGATGTGGATGACAAGATATCATCATGTCTTGAAAACTGAGATTGGGGAGTTTATTCATCCTTCCAAGTGTGCGAACTTTGAGGAAATGATAAATTGGGCTCGAGAACGAGAGACAGAAGGAAGGAGACGGGAAGAGGAAAAGAGAGAATTATCCATCTCTTATGCCTCTTTAGAAATTCAAATTTAGGAAACCCGGAAACAGTCCCTCTCAAAGGAAAAATGTGAGGGATTGTAGAAATTATGGAAAGAGACACCCAAGAGATTGCCAACTCAGGCCTCCCAACTGTACGAAGTATGGGAAGACTGGACATTAACTGTTATAAGCCCAGACATTTCAACAGGGAATGTCCTGAGCTACGATCTCAGATGGAGAAGACGGGAGAAGACGGGAGAATGGTCAAGAGTGGCGGATAATGAAATTAAATGGATCGAGGCTCCAAAGCCAAGAGGTAGAGCTTTTCATATCACAGTTGGGGACGCAAAAGATACTCTTGACGTCGTATCAGGTACCTTCCTCTTGAATTTCCTACATGCTTGTGTTTTATTCGATACGGGAGCTAGTCGATCATTTATTTCTTTAAAATTTATAAGTTCTGGAAAATTCGATAGAAGCAAGTTGACTAAGGTATTAGAGGTCGAAATCGCGAGTGATAAAAACTGCGCTGTGACCGAAGTATGTCGATATTGGCGACTATTGATCGAAGGAGAGGAATAACTTGTCGACTTAATTCCTATAGCGATGCTAGAATTCGACGTGATCATTGGAATGGACTGGTTATCTTCGCATGCTGCAATAATTATATGTAATCAAAAATGGTGAAATAATTTCCTGAAGTATTTCCTGACGATCTCCCAGGTGCTCCTCCAAAGAAAGAGATCGAATTCAAAATCGATTTAATTCCAGAAGCTAATCCGATAGCTAAGGATCCTTACCGGTTAGCACTAATTGAAATCAAGGAATTAATGTTGCAACTGCAAGAGTTGTTAGACAAAGGATTTATACGTCATATTGTATACCCTTGGGGTGCACCAACCTGTTCGTTAAGAAAAGGACGGTAGTATGAGAATGTGCATAGACTATTATGAATTGAACAAAATGACTATCAAGAATAGGTATCCCTTACCTGGGATTGATGATTTGTTAGATCAATTTCAATGGTTTAGTTGGTTTTCTAAAATCGAATTAAGATCCGGGTATCACCAAGTCAAAGTACGAGAAGACGACGTGTCCAAAACGGCATTTAGAACTCGTTATGTACATTATGAATTTGTGGTGATGCCTTTTGGAGTGACGAATGCTCCGGTAGTTTTCATGGACCTCATGAAAAGAGTATGCCAGCCAATGTTAGATAAGTTTGTTATTTTCTTCATTGATGACATCTTGATTTGTTCAAAAAGTGAAGAAGAACACGCACAACATCTTCGGGAAGTTCTAACAAATTTACGAAGGGAAATTTTGTACGCAAAATTCTCAAAATGTGTGTTCTGGTTGAGTGAAGTTCAATTTCTGGGCCACGTTGTAAATGTGGAAGGCATCTCAGTGGACCCATCAAAGGTAGAGGCTGTAATGAAATGGTCTCCACCTAAGAATCCGTCGAAAGTTAGAAGTTTCTTGGGATTAGCAGGCTATTATAGAATATTCATTCAGGACTTCTCTAAAATAGCCACCCCACTGACTAAACTAACTCGAAAGAATACAAGATTCGAATGGAATGAAGAGTAAGAGAAGGCATTCCAAACACTGAAAGAGAAATTGACACAAGCTCCGGTCCTGGCACTGCCAAAAGGAGTGGAAGATTTTATGGTATATTCAGATGCCTTAAGACTTAGATTAGGATGTGTCTTAATGCAAAGAGGAAAGGAGATAGCCTACGCCTCTCGACAGTTAAAGACACATAAGGCAAATTATCCAACCCATGATCTAGAATTAGGTGTGGTGGTATTCGCACTAAAGATTTGGAGACATTACTTGTATGGAACAAAGTGTACGATTTACACAGACCACAAAAGTCTCAAGTATTTCTTTGACTAGAAAGATTTAAACATGAGACAACGAAGGTGGTTGGAACTGGTCAAGGATTATGATTGTGAGATTCTGTATCACCCAGGAAAGGCCAATTGAGTGGCTGATGCTTTGAGTCGTAAGGAAGAGCATACTCCCATAAGAGTGAAAGCTTATAAATTAATCATAACACCTGACTTTATGAGCCAGCTTCGAGATGCGCAAATCGAAGCGTTAAAAGATGAGAATGTCAAGAAAGGACGAATGGCTGGTGATGTGTCGTGTTTAGTATATAGATAAAATATATATATAAATATATATTTGGTTTATAAATGGTTTCATGAGATCAGGTTTTAAATTTATAAAATGATAAATACTTAAACTTAAAACACACACAATAGGCAAGTGTACCTACCGTAGCGTAATATAGTTCAAGTAAGAACCAAGTATCAAACCAATGGACACGGTCGAGTTCCAATAATTAACTTTTGTTAACGTTTAACCGATTTAATTAATGAGTGGGTTTTGTGTGCTTGTGAAGCAGAAAAGTAAATGACAGTAAAGTAAATGATGGTAAAGTAAATAACAAAAAAGTAAAAATGTGTATGAAGTGTGTAACAAAAATGTAAATAGCATAATAGTAAATAGCAGGAAAGTAAATACGTCGAAGATGATCAGATCACGATAGGTATTGCTTTGGGCTTCGAATCCGCTTGGTATATGATAATGTTATGTTGACTAATCCGGTGGTATGACTAATATAAATGTGTGAACGGTACACATCTAGAGCCTCATTCTCACAACAATTGGTTCACGAATTATGTTCTTTATTGATAAAATGGTAAGATTCTCAGCTAGGGACATCGTTACCCTCAACTCTTTGAATGTTATCTCTGAGTTGGTTTAAGAAATCAAAGTTAAATGCTTGTTTATTTTTATTAAAAGAGTGATTAGACTTTGTTAACCGGAGGCGGTGTAACAATGGGACCATGTTTAAAGACGTACCGTTCCTAACGTGAGTTCACCAATTCTTGGTCTTATAACAAGTTCGTATAAATACGTACATCCTTATTAATATTAACTAAGCCTTGGTATATCAAAATCTACTTGTATAAAGACGTACGAGTTCCAATAGAAGTTTGATTAAAACATTTTTACGTTCTTACGCTTTAAAATCAAGAACACTCATAAGTGTAAAGAGAAGTTTAGATAATAATAAAAAGCCCACCTAGAAGGTAGTTTTACGAGCGAATAATTAAAGACATAAACATACCACTAGATTAATACATTAAACATTAACATACACCAAACTTAATCTTCACCCTAGCAATACAAAGAGTTTAGCCACGAATGGCCATACTAACTAGCGTAACGCTTAGTTTCGTAGGCTCCCCTAATGCGGACAAAGAGGAGGAGCCTCTCTACTCTTTACTCTAACTACGAAAATGCTCTCTCTGGATAGTGTTTCTTTGCTTCTTAAGGTGTGTCTAATGAAGAACTCAAGCCATCTAATTATAGGCCTCAAAATGAGCAATGCACGGCCGTGCAAACACCTCGGGAATCAAACAGGGTACAAATGGCAGTGTACTAGAGCCTTGGGAGCAAGTTGGGCAATGCACGCCCATGCAGTGCATCCCCTCCTTGCTTCCAAGTTTCGTCTTTTAGCTGCTTCTTTGACTTTCGTTGACCTTGGTTGATTTCTTGGGGGTCAAGGCTCATGAATGATCCTTCTAGAAGCTTGATTTCTTGGTGTTTTTTATTGGTTTTATCTTTGTTTATATCAGGACACCGAATAACCTGCAATTATGAAATATTAACGTTTTAAGTATCAATTGCAAAGTTATTGTTCAATTAGTACCATAATATGAGGATTATTATGTATGCAAAACATGTATAATTTAGGGCATATCATAACACCCCACACTTAAACTTTTCTTGTCCTCAAGCAAACTCATGCATGATCAGACCCATAACTAAAAACTTTACAAAAGTAAGGGAGTTCCAAGTAATTGGATTCTTCGGGATAACCCATGAGTCGCTTATTCTATTTTTGTATTTTTCAATTTTTAGGACGATGGAATCCATGACAAGCCTACTAGAACTTCAATTATGCATAATCTATCACTCCTCACATTGTTCACTTAACTGTAGGACTATAGATATAGATAATGTAAGTCAAGCGGAACACCCAAGTTCGAATCGAATTACGCAATGGTCATAAGCTTGTATGTAAACCAAGTCTCCACCAACTAACTTAAGTAATATGCATGAATCAAGAGAACTTAAAAGGGTTGTAATGTGGCTAAAAAGAAAATAAATGGTGAAAATGAAATCTTTTTGGATTTTTAGGGAATTAAAAACGGTTTTAAAAGCTGCAGCTAACGTGGAACACACAGTTAAGGCTTCATGGCTTAAGATGGAAAGTACTAGTGGCTCCCTCTACAGTACTCAGATAATTAGGGTATAACTAATCTGAGGGCTCGTTTATAGTCAGATTGCCTAGACCGATACTTCTTATCATGTTCAACTCTTCTTTCACTGCGTAGTACAATTACTGCCTTTTCATATGGTTCTGATGTGTGATATTATATATATTAAATTAACCAAGTTTTAAATGTAGAATTGGACTCACAACTAAATCAAACGCTCACGGCAAGTGTACCGGTCGCGCGTAGTAAAGACAGTAAGTCCGAGTTATCGAACCGTGGACACAAAAGGCGGCGGCCCTCGATACTAAACCTTTATTGACTCCTAACCGATGGAGCACAATAGATGATTCTATTTATTACCTTTATTGATTTTAGGACATGCAACTTAGAATAAAACAACTAAATACTGACTCGACTCAAAGATTGAAAAGACACAAAAAATGCGTAGACACACACAAAGATGAACGAAGATAAGACACTAAAAATTACGGACAAATAAACGACACTAGAAATACCAAACACACTAGAACTCAGACGAAGACCAAATTTGAGACAAACACCACCTAGACTAGGAATCCTATTGAATGACTCAACTACTTTCGGGACAACCAACTGTATGACACCGGTTCTAAAGATAGACTGACTCAGGAATCACTATAATATGCAGGATCTCCTCTCGGACTCACCTACACACCTCAACTATCCTAAGGGTCGGATTAAGCTCAACGGCAAGGAATTAGATTTCCCTCGGACTCACCAAAACCTAGAATATCACGTACTTGTAAACGGTTTCACCTCTCGGTCTCAACTGTCCTATACTCAGAGACTATCCTAGACAGACCGAATAGCAAGGAGTAAACTCCCAAAATACTGTTTATGACACGAAATTGCAAGATGATAAAGACGACTCGGACAACCCACTCTCGTGCAATTGCTACCCAAACTGACAAACTACAAGACAACCCGACAACATATATCCTCTCGGACTCAAGATTGGTAAAAAACTGATTTATATGACCACACAAACTAGCTATAACGACTTCCCTAATCGTCTATATCACAAACACAAAGCAAATGACCCGAAAACCCAAAATCTTACCCAAAACACACAAAGTATTCAAGCAAAACATCAGGAGCAACAAATTCATGAAAGATCAATAGGAGATCAGTACTCAAACATATTCATAACCATTAAATCAGAAATCTTTACACTAATATCCGCCATACGATCAAATAAAACCCGAAAACAATCAAACCAAATCAATATTCATCCTAATCTAGACAGTTATGAGTTTAGCTACTCATGATACTAAGAAATAAACAAAAGTATACTAGAAACATGTTTATAATTCGAATTAAATATTGAGAAGAGGATTAGAACGCAAAACCAATGTTTTCAAACCGAAAAGTGTCAATCTCTTTCAATCTTGATGATATCCAGCCTAAAATCTTCGATCCTTAGAGCTTCTTGGTCGCCTCTAGTCGCATAAAGTCGAACTCCCTGAAGAATGGCCGCTCAAACCTTTTAATAATCGAATGTTTGCGGATTTTTTGCCTTTCACGTGTCGCGAGAAATAGTTCTAGGCCCTTCGCGTGCCGCGAAGTCCAATTTAGTCGGGACCGGTTTTAAAGCCCCTCGCGTGCCGCAAGAATCTGGAGCTCACTCTTCGCGTGTCGCGATGAGTATAAATTCCAACTTTTTCTTTCTTTTGTTTCTCTCCGACTCCGATTCTCCAGTATAATTCTTTGGTTTATCATACAAACCTGCAAAATCAACAATAATCTCATTAAGTACCAATTTCTTTAGATATTTGCTAATAAAACCGGGTAAAATGGGTCAAAAACAACTCCATAAACATATGTGTTTTAGAACACATCAAACATTCTCACACTTGAACTTTGCTTGTCCCTAAGCAAATCCCAAAGCAGTACATCCAACCAAGTAATCACACAAATACAAAAATGCTCAAGCTATGTTCAGAAACAGGTCGTGAAATCCAATAACAACGAATGACTCCCCAAGTTTTACAACGGTCAATATATTTACAATTCAACCAGTCTATATGGGACCTAACTTTTTGAAAAACATGGGCACACCTAATCAAGACTCACTTTCTTTCAAGCTCTAACTGTGCACAACTCATACCCCTCACAATAGTTCTCTCCACTCGGTTTATTTCTGTGACCAGCAAAACATGTGCCAGCTCCTATTCTAACTCTCAGACCTGCCAATGAAATGCTTTAGTCAAATGCTTGAGAATCAATCAAATCTCCACCCGAATGTGAAGACAAACACACAGATCAACAAGGTCTTTTTGGGTTGTAATGCCAGGCTAGGGTTCATTGTATGGATAGAGAATTTTAAATGGCTAAGGTGAAACCGGTCCGGACTAATGAACTTAAGACAAAAAGAATGAAAAGATAAAACAAAACTATGCTAAACCGTGAGGATCTTTGATCCTCACACTTATTCATTGGAATACCCTATTTTTGTGATTTTCTCTTTAATTATTTTTTTAAAAACAAACCTAAGACTCAACAGTCTCCCATCCTCACACTTGAAAGACACATTGTCCTCAATGTGAAGCAAGAAACACTAAAAATAAAAATAACAAGATAATCATAACCAGGAAAGGACTTAGCTGGTAATGTATATCTACTGAAGTGCCCAACTTTGTTCTTCTATTTGTGCACCGTATAGCATTTCGGTCGCGGCTACACACCTCCTGTCGGGTTACCTTTACACAAAGATCATATTAAGATCGACTCCGCCCGAATGGAGATTGAGTACGGATGGAGCGATCAATACCTGCAAAATAAAGCTCAAACAAACCTGCATCATTAAACTGATTCATGTTACAGACTCAGATTAAAATGAAAGACTCGACGTACTCACTAAGACTCAAGAAAGAATGCACGGGTACGTACCTGATATGTGACAAACACAAAGATATGAATGCCACAGCAAGGTGGATCAGCGGTCATGAACGGTTCTGAGCTCCCCATGGTAGTGGACGATGCTAGATGATATAATGATGATGGATGAGATGGTAATGGGTGATGGTGATAAACGGTGGTGGAAAACAATGGAAAACAAGGAAAAAAGGCAAGACCAGGGAATCCTCACGTGTCACGAAGAAACCGTAGACACTCCTCGCGTGCCGCGAGGATGTGGGTTTTAGGCCAGCCAAAATATGACATCCTCGCGTGTCGCGAAGATTCATTCGCTAGTTTTCGCGTGCCGCGAGGAGGTGTCAATCACAGAAAGTTAATTCATTTTTTTATACTTAGAAAAATTTTGGCCCCCTAAAAACTTTTTCACCCCAATTCCAATAAAAACATGTTCCACTATAAAAACAACTGTAAAAATACCTAAGATTGCATTCCTGATGATTTTCCCCACCAAAGCACGCACGAATCCCTGCAAGACACGACACAAACAAAACACAAACACCGAAAATAGATGAGAAATACAACTAGGGTTGCCTCCCGAAAGCGCTTGGTTTACCGAGTCCTCAGCCTGACTCATCCTCACACTTAGTTCTGTGGTGGATCGAGGTGCACCGCCTCAACTGAGCGTTCTGTAATAGGGCCATTGATATAGTGCTTCAATCTATGCCCATTTACTTTGAACTTCGCTCCATCTTCTCCCTCTAGCTCTATCGTCCGGTAAGGAAAAACCTGAATGACTGTGAACGGGCCCGACCATCGAGATCTCAACTTTCCCGGGAAAAGCCTCAACCGGGAATTAAACAATAGCACTCTATCTCCTACCTCAAATTCCTTACTACCTTTTATGTGACAACCCGACTTTTTGGGTTAACTCAGTTAGTAAATTCCGTTAACTTGCTGTTAAAAACCTAACCCCGTTAACTATTTCGTTAAGTTTCTTATTAAAAACTTAACCCCGTTAATCAAATCTAACCCTAAGGATTAATTCGGTCATAATATCAACTCAAAACTACAAAGATAATTACCCTAAATCTATTTGATTAATTTTCTAAGTCAAAATTAGGAGTTTTGGGTTCAGTTGACTTTTAAAAGTCAAACCCGAAATCAAATCAACTCAAATCCGCATAATCTCGATCAAACCTGTTGAAATTCATAACCGAAATCGAATTCAATACTAATCACGATCATCATGACACTTTTAATTCGAGTATTGAATCGAATTAACGCTAATAATGCGAATGCATCTCGTAACCGTCGACTTCATATCAAAATCAATCAAATCCACCATTTTTCGTATACCAATTCACGAATTGTTACGCTGCACACACTCAGTAATCCTCTCTGAAGCATTAGCACAATCCAAATTGGTCGGAGAAGCAGAAGACGCCGCCGGAAACCAAACAAGCCGAAGACGGAACCCGTTTTAGTCGATCTCAGTCGATTCACACTTGTTTCCGGTAATTGAATACACCTTCACTTTCGTTTTTACTCTCTAATGGAAAGCCCTATATCAATTAGGACTTAAAACATCAAGATTAGCAAGAACCCGATTCTAGGGTTCGTGATAAAAACGTTTTGGGGCTTTTGATCCGAAACTCAACCTCCATCAAATTAAACCACTCAGTCATGTTCGAAATCCCTTGTTTATTAAAACCTCTATGCTAATTTAATATTTGAACATTGAAATTGTAAAAATCCAGAACCTAGGGTTCATCACAACCGATTTAATCAAAACCTGATCTAGACACGTTCTTCATGCAATTAAACTATATCATTAGTTTCGAAATCTTCCTTGTAGTAAAAGCCCCATAATTCCAGAAAGATTTAACATACAAATCGGTCAATTTGATTCGTAGTTCATATTCTAAGGCTTCGATTTTTAATTTGTAATTAAACGATTTAAAATCATGATGTTTTTGCAATTGACTTTACCTACAGATTCGTATACACTCGGTTTACAAAACCCCTATATGTACAAGATCGATCATAATCGGAATCGGTCGGATTAGGGGGTGGCTTTGGGTTCGATCGCGATTCGATTTGGGAAAGGGGGGCTCTCGATAACACGTGATTAAAAGCTTTTTTGTTCAGATAATATCGCGATGACCCTAGCGGGCGGACTGGTTAAGACAGTGTGCGTGTGTGGGAGAGACCCGGGTTCGAGTCCGGGCTCCCACATTTCTTTTTAAACATTTTTCTAAACATATTTAATTAATAAAAATCATTCTTAATATTATTATATCATTATATAAATGGGTTTTAAACCGGAAAACAACCCATAGGCTCGAGATTTAAATATTATGTTTATTTTTATGAATGATAACCATTTTTATAGAATATACACTTTTATTATTAATAAGTAAAAATAATATGTTTATATTATTTTTAAACCGTAAACGCGTGAAAAATAATATGTTTATATTATTTTCGAATTGTGACCCGTATTATTAAATAATATATATTTATATTATTTCAAATCATTTTTATATAACACTGTGAACCAATCGAGACTAAATAATAATTAGTAATATTAACCACTCGTATATATATTATTATTATTTATGTTATTCGTCGCGTAAAGTAATTCCTAAACCCGTGGACACGTTCGTCCACTCTCGTTTGTTAGAGCGGTTCTTTAAGACGTTCTTTCCGTGTCACAGTCACAATTCCCATTATCATTCCTAATTTATATATTTATAATTTTAGGAAATTCGTAGGTCATTTGAGACTTAAACTCGTGGTTCCAAACTTACTTCTAGTGTGAACTACCTTCAACGCCAAGCAGGTGAGTTTTCACGGCCCCTTTTTACTGCTTTTAAACTGGGGGAGAAAACATGATACAAACTCTTTTTGATTTTTGTACTACATTTTATATCAGTTGTTATGACTATGCGTAAACTCTATCATGAAAGTCCTCACATCGAACCGTTTAAATATGAATATAGCGAGGTATGTTGGGTAGTACTACTGGGTTTGACAAACCTCACCCGCGTTAGTCGCGCTAACTCGATTGGATATCGAACGGGTGCAATATTGACCTAAACGTGCACCGTGGTTGATAGACCTAGTGGGAGGCAATACAAACTGTCAGTTTACGGTTGCGAGCGTAATAGCAAACATGAACATGGGTTAGCTACTCATTGGTATATATGTTGATTGTACAATAAATCTGGTAAACGTTTATTTATATATTGAAACCTGTGAACTCACCAACCTCGTGTTGACACTTTTTCTTACATGTTTTCTCAGGACGCTAAGCTAAGACACAGGTGCACGTTAGGGCATGCATGGGATTCAACTGCTTTGCTTTGTGTCTATTTATGTTGATTAAATTATTATATTGTACTTTGTTTGGTTTGTTTGGTTTGGACTTTTGAGACTCTTGGACTTTGGTTTTTTGGGCGCGTGTATTTTGCGCATTTACTTTCTTTACGCTTCCGCATTGATACTCTGATTTAAAAAGATATTTTCATTTTGAGTCCATGTAGAGTCGTTCAATGTAACTAGTGTCTGAGATCCTGGTTTGTCACTTCCCAAACGGAAATACTCCGTTAGTTGAAATTGGGGGTGTGACATTTTATGTGGCGATCATGCAACACCTTAGTCCTCAACTTATAATCATATAATCGCGTATATGCATGATCCCTCCGCTCCTCTAACTCATGCAACTCGTACATCCAGTTTTCCCCTACCTTGGGTTCGTCAAGATTGACGGTGCGGAGAGCCCAATATGCACGATGCTCTAACTCAATGTCAGATGACACGCTTTCCCATAAATCAACCTAAACGGTGTGGAACCGATAAGTGTCCTGAATGCCGTACGGAAAGCCCAATATGCACGATGCTCTAACCCAGAGTGCATCATCCAGATTATCTGCCCAATCCTTCCTATTCGATCCAACCGTTTTTTCTAGGATCTGCTTAATCCCACGGTTGCTAACCTCTACCTGCCCACTAGTCTGCGGATGATAAGCCATTGCAAGTCGATGGGTGACCCCATATCTTTGCAAGGTTTTCTCCATCTGCGCATTGCAGAAGTGGGTATCTTTGTCGCTAATCATTGCCTTTGGCACACCAAATCTAGCAAACAACTTCCTCAAGAATCTCACAACTACTCTCGCATCATTCGTGGGTAGAGCTTTAGCCTCCACCCACTTAGAAACGTAATCCACCGCGACGAGTATGTACTTATTCCCTCGAGATGAAGGGAACGGTCCCATGAAGTCAACCCCCCAGACATCAAACACCTCTACGATCTGGATGGGGTTCTGTGGCATCTCATTCCGTGAAGAGATGTTTCCTGTCCTCTGGCATGCATCACATCTCCTAACAAACGCGTGAGCATCCTTAAATATCATCGACCAATAAAAACCTAAATCAAATACTCGCTTAGCTGTGTAGCTGGCCCCATTATGACCTGTAGTGGGACCCTCGTGGCACTGCCTCAAAATGCTCTCAACCTCACTCTCGGCTACACATCTCCTGATCACCTGATCTGCTCCTACTCTGAACATATGCGGATCCTCCCAAATGAAGTGCCGAATATCTGCGAAAAATTTCTTCTTTTGCTGGTGAGTCATGCCCTTTATCAAGGTGCCACCAACAAGGTAGTTCGCAATGTACGCGAACCAAGGGCAATCATCCTCACTCGCACTCACTCTCATCAAAGTCTCCATGGGGAAACGGTCATCAATCTGAACTCCCATGTGCTCACTCTCAGCACCCTCTAATCATGACAAGTGATCGGCTGCCACGTTTTCTGCCCCCTTCTTATCTCTAATCTCTATATCAAACTCTTGCAACAACAGGATCCAACGAATAAGGCGAGGCTTAGCGTCCTGCTTGCTGAAGAGATATCTCACTACTGCGTGGTCTGTGTAAACGATGGTTTTGGACAGCACAAGAAATGGCCTGAATTTATCGAATGCAAACACCACGGCCAACAACTCCTTCTCCGTGGTGGTGTAGTGCTCTTGAGCATCATTCAAGGTCCGGCTAGCATAGTAAATGGGATGGAAGTGTTTTAGAACACATCAGGTTCTTTCGGCATGTAGCCTAACAACACCTACTTTGATCAGATGCGTATACTCATGTTAAGAGTAAGTTTGATTTTTGCTGCATTTTCCATCATGCCTCCAGTTGGCACATTTCACACATTTGCCATATCTTTTGGCTCTTCTTTTGGCGGCACTTTTTGACAAGCAGCAGAATGGTGGTAGTTGTTCTTACTTGTGCCACCATTCTTACATCACTTGTTGCTTTGAAAACTTATTCTCGGAGTTCGGGCGGTAATTCAGGCTTCGAGAAATGAATACAAGAAAGCAAATTGAAATCGAAAGAATGCATGTCCAGCTCTTTAATGTCTAACCGGTAAAAGACGACATTCTTCTTTTTTTTAATAGACATCAAGACTGCTTTGTCAATAAATCCTTTTCCTTAATTTCCTTGAAATAATTTTTCCATATCTTCCTTGTGGATGGTTCGGCTGTTTCTTCCTAATACATCTACTTTTTTCTTTGTATTTCAATTCCTTGAGTGAATCAGATCTTTTCCAAATTGTCTTAACAGTTGCATACTTGAAATAATGACATAAGATAAACTAATGATTCTCCATCTTGAAGACAGTTAGCCAATAGCCGGCGTTTACGAAAAACTGGTATGGGGATAAATGGGTAATAGAAAAGAAAAAGGCTAAGGCTCAAAGGACTATCTAGGTGGATATTGTTTTTGGTATTTTGGGTTTAAGGATAGTATATAAGGGTAATAAAGTCCTAGGTGCCTCAATCATTTTCATACAACTACTAGTTCATGGTCTTGATATGTATAAGTCACACAAGTTCTAATTATGCATAAAATTCGATCGAAAAACACTCAGTATATCAAATGAAAGAGCATGCGAAAATATGATAATAATGCTCGTGAAAGGCTCAGGTTGTTCTAACATGAAAAACGGATGGGATAGGATTTAGTGATTCGTTATGCATAATATCCATTTGTTTCCACTTGCCATGTTTCCATTTATTCATTTTAGTTTATTTAAGCGCGAACTCAAAGAGTTTTAGATTTGTTGGGTTTTAAAATTTTCAAAGTTTTTAGGGTTTTTAGTTTTTAGGAAAATAAGTTTTCGGTTAAAGTAAGGTTTTAGTCAAATGGGTAGAAAATCATGAGTTTAGTTTTACTGCTTTGAGGAAACAAGTTTGTCCTGAATCTCAAATTCCCATCCCACACTTAAAACTGTGCATTACCCTCAATGTACAAATGCATGTAATGAAATGCTATGCAGAAATTTAAATGCATGAAGTTTTAAGGGGAAAAGAAACTAGTACTCTCCCGGTCTATTCGGTGTATAACCTATGGCAAATGCTTGAGACTGTCGTTAATGTTACGCAAAAAACTTCTTTCAAATCTCTCACAAATTTGATGTGGTTTGCCGGCGTCCAAGCTTGTAGAGGTGGAGCGGAACTCCTTAAAGAAATAGAGAAACTACTTGGTGATGCTATGCTACTTGACACACAAAGAAAAACATAAAAACAAAAACTGAAAATAAAAGGTAGTAGTTAAGCTACTAATGTCCTAGTATCGAAAAGGCATACTTGTACGTTGAAGTACGAGAAACTTAAACTTGGAAAACCAAACCTGAGGTCCATGTGTTCTGCTGTATGCACCAACTTCTTAATTTATTCATGATCATCGAGTTGCCTCCCGAAAGTGCCACGTTTATCTAAGGGTCGTTGGTCGGACCCGTACGTTCTTCATCAGTCTATCTTTGGGTGGGGGTTTTGGATCTCCCCCGTGTCTCCCATTCCTTCTTTCAAGTCCTTTTTCTTAGTCAATTTCGGCTGCTGGTCCCAGTAGTTGTCAATCCAGTTAGTGTTGTTGAGATATTTACCTAGATTGGGTTTCTTTCCTTTGTTGATTTCTTTAGCTTTCTTCAGTTGGTAGTCCAGATTAGTGTCTATGAACTGTGCAATTTCAAAGGGATCATTGGATAAACATTCGTTAACCCCGATGTTGTAGGCTACCGATTGTTTCCCAACATGAAGTGTTAGAATAACTTTGTTCATGTCAATGACTGCTCTAGCAGTAGCTAAGAACGGGCGACCCAAAATTAAAGGTATTGAATAGTCGGGCCCCATTTCTAAGACCATGAAGTCGGCAGGAAAGACAAACTAGCCGACTTTTACCAGTAAATTTTTAATAACTCCCATAGGTGATTTAATTGTTCCATCTGCAAGCTCGATAGTTGCATTGACGGGTTGCGGATTTCCAATCTATAGTCTTTTGAACATGTTGTATGGCAATACGTTCACACTTGCTCCTAGATCAGCAAGTGCAAAAGTCAAAGGCAGTGGTCCGATAGAACATGGTAAAGAAAACTTTCCGGGATCTGATAGTTTCTTTGGAAGGCATCGTTTGATGAGAGCGACACATTGGTTAGTCTTCTTGACTGCCTCCTCCATGTTTCTTTTATTAGTGAGGAAATCCTTCAAGAAACTTCTGTACTTAGGCATTTTTTGAATTATATCCAGGAAAGGAAGATTGACATGAATCTGGCTTAAAAGCTCGATGAATTTCTCATATTGTTCGACAGTCCTTTGCTTCACTAGCCTTCCTAGGTAAGGTATGTGAGACTTGCATGTTCTCTTCGTCGGAACGATAGGAGGACTGTTCATAAGAGAAGGTTGTGGATTCTCCTTTGATGGTGATTCTTGAGCAGTTGAGTCTATGACAGGTGGACAAAATGGTACTCTAGTGAATATTTCCCTTAATGGTGTTTGAACTTCCTCTTCTTCTGGTAATGGAGGTTCTGGGTAAACCTTGCTATTTCTGATAGTGATAGAACTAACATTCTCTTTTGGATTGGTTTCAGTATTGCTTAAAAGACATCTTGGTTGTCTTTCAGATAGAAGTTTCGCAATCTACCCTAGTTGTACCTCGATGGACTGAAAATTTGCTTTCTGTGTCCTAAACTCAGCTTCGTTATAACTAAACTTCTTCTCATATTGTTTGTGACGAGCATCCGCTAAGAGGGCTTGAATTTCGGTTGTAGATATCAACTTAGTTACCGTGTCCTCCAAGCTCAACCCATTACTTGGCTTGTTAGTTACTTCAAATTGTTGACGGGGCTGAAAGTTTTGAGGTTGTCTTTGTTGAAACTATTGTTGTCGAAAACCATATGTTCCTTGAATGTTGTTATCCTTCCAGATGAAGTTCGGATGGTTCCTCCATCCAAGATTGTAAGTGTTGGTGTAGGGGTTGTTTTGCGGGCGATTTGTTCCAATAAAGTCAACTTGCTCAACATCAACAGTGGTGCTTTTTGTTTCTCCAGCAGTTTTAGCATTTACCTTGTCCTTGCTGATCTGGTTGAGTCGAGTAGTGAGGGCGTCTACTTGAGCAGAAAGTGAAGTGACAGTATCGACAGAGTGAACCTGCCTGGCTCCCCTATTACTTCTTGGATTGTACCATTGATAGTTTTTCATACCTATTTCCTCAACCAGGTTGTAAGTTTCCTATGGCCTTTTGTTTCCAAAAATACCACCTACAGTAGCGTCGAGTGTTTGACGAGCTTGATTATGCAACCCATTGTAGAATGATGATATTTGTAACCAGACTTCTAGCCCATGATTGTGACATCCGGCAATTTCAGGTTAACTCCGTTAACTCAAACACGTTATCTCAAACAGTTATTTCATTCAAACACGATACCACGAACAGTTATTGATTCAAACTCAGTTACCTCAAACAGTCATGCATGCATCACATTTAATTAAGATTAATTAGATGTGTCGGTTTTGCACTAACACTCACGTATCGGTAAATCGTAGAATTACCGGATCACACACGAGTCGAACCCGGAACGTTGGTGATAAGCAATAAATAATAATTCAAGCAATAAATAATTTATAATGAATATAAATTATGTGTTTTTACGTGCTACGTGAATTATCTGTGAATTACGTGAACTTTCGTTAAATCGCGTAGATTTACCGGACTGCTTATTTATCTGCTATTTTATAAAGATTGTATTTTTATAAAATAAATTAGTTAAAGGGTTTTAATTATTAATTAGTTAAAGTTAAATTAAAAGCCCGTAATTACCCAAACCCGTTAGTAAAAGCCCGTACAAGATTTATAAAAAGATTTTTATAAAAGTTTCTAACCTAAATCACTCTCTCTCTCAATCTCGCCGTCTCTCTCTCTCTCTCTCACCCTCTCTCACGAAATTGAACCTGCAACCAAGCAAGGATCGCTCATTCAAGCTTCAAACTTGGAATTAGACGCGTATTCGGAATCCTCGTTACGTTTCTAACATCCACACGTAAGTCGTTTCATCCGATTTGATTTCCTTTTGATCATTGCAGTTAGATCAGACCCTAAATCCATCCAAACATGATGATTTTCTTAATGTAGTTGCAAGCTTGATGTATTTTTGTTAAATATTGTTGATTTATGATGTTTTGCTAAACTCTAGCGATGTATGACTGATTAGTTGTTGATTATTGAAACTAGTAATGTTAGAATAGTGTAGAACATGATTAAAGTCGATAACTTTGCTACTGAAATCGTTGGATTGCATGAGAAACGGCTAAACCCTAATGTTTAATTTACCTTGCTGTCGAACAGGCTATTCGCGTACCGCGAAGACCCACGGGCGAGTCTTTCGCGTATCGCGAGAGACAATTTAGTCGGGCCTGATTTTTGGTCCTCTCGCGTACCGCGAAAACCCAGGTCCAATTCTCTCGCGTACCGCGAGAGACAAGTCAACCGGGCGAGTCCTGAAACCTCTCGCGTACCGCGAGGGAGACCCCTCTCCTCTCTCGCGTACCGCGAGGGACCTCTCTTAACAGAAAGTTAATTTCAATTTTCACTTTTTCACCCGCTCACTCGTTTTGAATTCTATAGCTTCTTGATGATGGTTTTGTACTTGACATGACATGATAATGTGTGTAAACTTGATTGATGATTATATAACGCGCATGCTCATCATAGGTTGCTAAAAATAGAAACTTTATCGGAACCAAGTCAAACATGCTATGTAGAATAGAATTGTTGTAGGATATGATGATTGCTATGTGCTACTTGAATTGAAACCTGCAAGCATATGATAACAATGATGTGAAACCCGAACATGGTTACTATTTATAGAAACTTACTAATTATGGAAACCTGCCATTAATGGAAACATGCTACCTTTCTAGAACAAATAGGATTTGTTGCTACGTGCTATCGTATGATCAATTGTGTGTTATGTGTTAGTATGCAACTCAAACATTAAAACACAAACGTGTCACCAACGGGTCGTCGTGTCAAACTTGAGTCGCACTTGCAAACTATTTTCTACAACCTTTAACAACAACATTGTTTGGATATATGGGTCTATATCGAACATCACGAACACGCACTTATAGACTACGGTTATAGGTGGCAGTTAGAAGTCCAGCAGTTGCTTCTTAGCTTTCATACTTGCATACGCACTCAGGTGAGTTTCATAACCCCTATTTTACTTGTTTTCCTTTTTGGGGGAGAAAACATGCTTTCAAACATTTCAAATATTATGGGATTCTGTATTACTGTTTTACCGCTTGCGTACTGAAAGTGCACAAACATACCAAACAAGTCCTTACATTTCGAACCGTTAGTATTGGGGAATAGCGAGGGGATTTTGAGTAGTACTACTGGGTTTTGACAAAGCCCCACCCGAGTTAGTCGCTCTAACTATGATTGGAGGTCAACGGGTGTAAAATTTGCCTAAACATTAGCCAGTGTTCGGTAGACATGGCTGGAGGCATTCAAACATACAAACAGTCAGCTTCGGTTGCGAACACTTAAAGTAGCAATGCATTAGACTAGCTATCTATCGGTAAACAATAATTACTTTATCTGACAAACATTGAGCATGGGATGCTTGCGTTAAACAATTGGATTTACTTACTTTACTTTATGAACTCACCAACCATTGTGTTGACACTTTTTAGCATGTCTTTCTCAGGTCACTAAGGTATCCAAGCACGAGCATAGGGCATGCATGGAGTCTTATCACTATCGAACATTGAATTTACGTTATTTACTTAAACTGCATGGTTTTGGGCGCTTTGTTTTGCGCAACTTACTTTTACTTGCATTGGTTTATGTTTACGCTTCCGCAACGTTTTCAAACTTGAACTTTTGTTGTCTCGTGACTATGAGCAGCATTAGTGGTTTATTTAAATTCATATAGAGTCGTTCCGTGTAACTAATGACTGAGATCCTGATGTGTCACCTTCCAAAACGGTAAAACTCCGTTAGTGGGATTTGGGGGTGTGACAGATTGGTATCAGAGCCATTGGTTTTAGTGAACTAGGAATTGCATTGCATTCTAGACTTTAACCACACACTTGCATTAGTTACACAACACTTACACTCATACAGTACACTGACTCATCACACTACAGGAAATGTCTCATTCACCCAAGTCACCAGATTCCCCGATCGAGCAGGAACCCGAGGTTCCAACAGTACCTTCACCCGAGCCAAAGAGGCGAAGGATGACGCCCATTGATGATACTAGAGTGTATGGCGAGCCATTCCATGTGCGTATTAGAGACGACACGGAGCATTGGGATTGGTATCCCGACATGATTAGGAGTTGGATCCGCGAGGAGCAGGTTCCACCTCCACTTGCTGCTGACATTCCTACTTCTTCCTCTTCTGCTTCGCGAACTTTGCCACCGTTGAGATATCCACCTGAGCAGGTTCTAGCTGCATTTGTAGCTAAGATGGACCGAGAGATCAGAAACATGCGCGAGGCTGCTGGTGAGATCACCGGGCTACTACAGCGTGGATACAAGACTGACCAGAGGGTGGAGAAGCTGCTTAACAACCAGGGAAGGTTGAACACTGTGCAAGACCAACTAGCAGCAGCATACTATGAGTTACGAGATCAAGTGAACGTCCAGCGCCTTAACCTCGAGGCAGCAGAGGCTAGGATTGAGCAGCTGGAGGAGCAGCTTGAGGCTGCCAATGCTGCAGAGGTTGAGCAGGAGGAGGAGCAGGGTGAGGATGAAGAGCAGGGTGATGATGAGGAACAGGATGAGGATGAGGATACTGTTTCTGATGTGACTTCAGTTGACAGTGATGATGACTGATAGACTATCTTTTGAGTTATTTTGCTTTTATTTAAACCTAGATGGGCAGGGTTGTTCCCATCCAACAGATATTTCTGGATTTTGATGTTTGATTTAAAGTACTTTGTAGCCTTTACAATTTATTTTATCAAGTATTATTATTGAAATGTTAGATGTTGTGGTTTAATTTTCTGTTATTTACTTATACTTGTATGACAATGATATGCGATGTATTTTTGCTCATGATTTTGTATTTGTGAATGTGAAGAACATGTCTGGACGAAGAGGTGGACGTAACGCCGGGCGTGGTAGCATCAATCTGACCCCAGCAGAGCTTACTGCTATGATTAACGAGCGTGTGGCTGAGGCTTTGGCAGCCAACCCGAATGGAGGTAAATCTATCATCTGTCGACTTTAACGAGTCAACATTCATTCTGAACTCACTTCCGAATCTTATTTGTCCCTGAACGCATTCTTTATATTTAATCCAGGTCAGAACAACCACCAACAGGCCTGCACTTATAAGACATTTATGGACTGTAAGCCCCACACTTTTAGTGGAGCCGAAGGAGCTGTAGGTCTACTCCGCTGGATGGAGAAGACAGAGTCTGTCTTTGCTATGTGCAACTGCCCACAAGCCAACCAGGTGAAGTTTGCATCTGGCACACTGGAGGGTCCAGCCCTCACCTGGTGGAACGCCCAGGTACAAATGCTGACTCTAGAAATGGCAAATGCTTTGCCATGGAATGAGTTCAAGACTATGTTAACAGAGGAGTACTGCCCTCGCGATGAGGTGCAGAAGCTTGAGGTCGAGTTCTGGAACCTCAAGATGGAAGGGTCAGAGATCGAAGCCTACACTACCCGCTCTCATGAACTAGCTACTTTGTGCCCACAGATGGTGACTCCAGTGTACAAGCGCATTGAGAGGTTTATCGAGGGTCTAGTCCCTCAAATTCAGAGTATGGTGACATCATCCAACCCCACCACTATCCAGCAAACCATCCGTTTGGCTCACAGGTTGACCGATCAGGCGGTCGCACAGGGTACACTTCCTCCCAGGAGAGCACTTTCTAAGCTGGCAGATAATAAGCGTAAGTTTGAAAGTTCACATTTCAAGTCTTCTCAGTCCAATCCGCCTCAACAGCAGCATCATCAGCAACGAAAGTTCGAGCCTGCTAAGAGCCATTCACAGTCTAACTCGGCTCAGCAGAATCAGGGATCTTATGCTGGTAAGTACCCTAAGTGTAATAAATGCAACTTTCATCATACTGGGGCGTGCGACAGGTACCGTTGCCAGAGGTGCGGGAAGATGGGCCATTCGGCCAAGGATTGTAGAGGGGATCTACAAGCTAAACAGGCACCGACTGGTGAGGCGCCTAAAGGGTGTTTTGAGTGTGGCAAGGAAGGGCACTACAAGCGGGATTGCCCTCAACTGAAGAAAGCTGGTAATGGGAACGGAAACGGCAACCATCAGGGTGGTAATGGTAATGGCAACGGTAATGGTGCGAAGGGTCGGGCCTTCGTAATTGGTTCAAGTGAAGCTCGTAAAGATCAAAATGTTGTCACTGGTATGTTTCCTTTAAACGATCATTTTGCTTCTGTTCTCTTTGATACTGGTGCCGATAGGAGCTTTATTTCCGAAAACTTTAGTAAACACTTAGAGCTGACCAAAACCCCGTTAGAGCACAAATATTCCATAGAAATAGCTGACGGTAAACTAATCGAGGCAACTCATATCCTCGAGGGGTGTAAGTTGGGACTATCTGGTCACAAACTCGACATCGATCTCATGCCAGTTACACTTGGCAGCTTCGACATAATAGTTGGCATGGATTGGTTGTCCAAAAACCAAGCCGAAATCATCTGTAGGGACAAAATCGTTCGTATCCCTCTACCTAGTGGAGAGATTCTTTCTGTGAAAGGCGAGAAGAGTGGTGCCGTCGTGGGCATCATATCTTACATGAAAGCGCAGAAATGCCTACGCAAGGGTCATACTGCGATACTAGCCCTTGTCGTTGACAAACCTTTCGAGGAGAAGAAAATTGCAGATATCCCTATTGTTCGCGACTTCCCAGAAGTCTTTCCTGATGACTTACCCGGTCTTCCACCCCATCGACAGGTCGAATTTCAGATTGACCTAACCCCCGGAGCAGCACCTATTGCCAGAGCACCTTATAGACTTGCACCAAGTGAGCTGCAGGAGTTGTCCACACAGTTGCAAGAACTGTTGGATAAGGGTTTCATCCGACCCAGTTCATCACCATGGGGAGCCCCAGTCCTATTTGTCAAAAAGAAAGATGGGACTTTCCGTATGTGTATTGACTACCGAGAGTTGAACAAGGTAACCATCAAGAACCGCTACCCACTTCCCCGCATTGACGATCTATTCGACCAACTTCAAGGGTCGAGTGTTTACTCAAAAATCGATCTAAGATCTGGATATCATCAGCTACGAGTTCGTGATGAGGATATATCCAAAACCGCTTTCAGAACCCGGTACGGCCATTACGAGTTTTTGGTCATGCCATTTGGATTAACCAACGCACCCGCGGTGTTCATGGACCTCATGAACCGTGTGTGTAAGCCCTACCTCGATCAATTCGTCATTGTATTCATTGACGATATCCTTATCTATTCTAAGAGTAAGGAAGAACACGAAGAACATTTGCGCTTAATCCTTGAACTGCTTAGGCAGGAGCAGCTATACGCGAAGTTTTCCAAATGCGATTTTTGGATTCGCGAGGTTCAATTCCTTGGACATGTAGTCAACGAGAAGGGAATACATGTCGACCCATCCAAAGTAGAGGCCATTAAGAATTGGGCAGCACCAACGACTCCGACTGAGGTGCGACAATTTTTGGGATTGGCTGGCTACTACCGCCGGTTTATCGAGGGATTTTCTAAGCTCGCTCAACCCCTCACCGCCTTAACTCAAAAAGGTAAACCTTATACCTGGAGCGAAACCCAAGAATCAGCATTCCAACTTTTGAAACAGAAACTTTGCAGCGCACCCATCCTATCCCTACCTGAAGGAACCGATGATTTCATAGTGTATTGCGATGCATCGATCCAAGGTCTCGGTTGTGTGCTTATGCAACGTGAGAAAGTTATCGCATACGCTTCCCGACAATTGAAAATCCACGAGAAGAACTACACGACTCACGACTTGGAGTTGGGAGCCGTGGTGTTCGCACTGAAAATCTGGAGACACTACTTGTACGGTACCAAGTGCACCATTTACACCGATCACAAGAGTCTTCAGCACATATTCGAGCAGAAAGAGTTGAACATGCGACAGCGTCGCTGGATCGAACTTCTAAATGATTATGATTGTGCAATCAAATACCATCCGGGCAAAGCTAACGTGGTAGCCGATGCCCTAAGCCGAAAGGAAACTAAACCCCGACGAGTTCGAGCGTTGCAACTCACTATTCATACAGGATTACCCGAACAAATCCGCAATGCTCAACTTGAAGCACTAAAGGAAGAGAACTTAACTCTGGAAGCCACCCGTGGTATGGAGAAACAACTAGAGGTTAAATCCGATGGTATTCGCTACTTCGCAGAGCGAATATGGATTCCAGTGTACGGAAACCTGAGAGAGCTCGTTATGGATGAAGCTCACAAATCCCGATACTCTGTTCACCCGGGATCTGACAAAATGTACCACGATCTGAAAGTGTTGTATTGGTGGCCAAACATGAAAGCCGACATAGCCACCTATGTGAGCAAGTGTCTTACTTGTTCAAAAGTTAAGGTGGAGTATCAAAAACCATCCGGATTGCTTCAACAACCGGAGATTCCAATGTGGAAATGGGAACAAATTTCCATGGACTTCATAACCAAATTACCCCGAACCCCATCTGGATGTGACACAATCTGGGTGATAGTGGATCGTTTAACCAAATCCGCTCATTTCCTTGCTATCAAAGAGACCGACAAAATGGAAAAGTTAACTCGCCTCTATCTTAAAGAAGTAGTATCCCGACATGGAGTGCCAATCTCCATCATCTCCGACAGAGACGCCCGATTCACCTCACGTTTCTGGCAATCATTACAGAAAGCTCTAGGCACGCGCCTGGATATGAGCACAGCGTACCATCCTCAAACAGATGGCCAGAGTGAGCGTACCATTCAAACCCTAGAAGATATGCTACGAGCTTGTGTGATCGATTTTAGTAACAGTTGGGAGACTCACTTGCCTTTAGTGGAGTTCTCTTACAATAACAGCTATCATACTAGCATCAAAGCCGCACCGTTTGAGGCTTTGTATGGACGAAAGTGTAGATCACCACTTTGTTGGGCTGAAGTTGGAGATAGCCAACTTACTGGTCCTGAACTTGTGCACGAAACCTCAGAGAAAATAGTACAAATCCGAAACCGTATGGCGGCAGCGCGTGACCGTCAAAAGAGTTATGCAGACAAGCGTAGAAAACCGCTAGAATTCCAAGTGGGAGACAAAGTTTTATTAAAAGTTTCACCTTGGAAAGGTGTGATTCGTTTTGGGAAACGAGGAAAGTTAAACCCCCGTTATGTTGGACCATTCGAGATAGTGAAAAGGATTGGTCCAGTAGCATATCAGTTGAACCTGCCAGATACACTCAATGGAGTGCATAATGTCTTTCATGTCTCAAACCTAAAGAAGTGCCTATCAGATGAGACTCTTGTAGTTCCACTCGAGGAGTTGGAAATTGATGAACAGCTACGTTTTGTTGAGGAACCAGTTGAGATCATGGACCGAGAGGTCAAAACCCTCAAGCGCAGTAAGATACCTATTGTCAGAGTTCGCTGGAACTCGAAGCGTGGACCGGAGTTCACGTGGGAACGCGAGGATCAGATAATGAAAAAGTATCCTCACCTGTTCAAACATTCAACGGCAAACACGAAAGGTACAAACTAAATTTCGAGACGAAATTTCTTTCAACAAGGGGATGATGTGACAACCCAAATTTTTGTTTCAAACAGCTAGCGACTTGGATTAATTTTCGGGATGAAAATTCTTTCAACAAGGGGATGATGTGACATCCGGCAATTTCAGGTTAACTCCGTTAACTCAAACACGTTATCTCAAACAGTTATTTCATTCAAACACGATACCACGAACAGTTATTGATTCAAACTCAGTTACCTCAAACAGTCATGCATGCATCACATTTAATTAAGATTAATTAGATGTGTCGGTTTTGCACTAACACTCACGTATCGGTAAATCGTAGAATTACCGGATCACACACGAGTCGAACCCGGAACGTTGGTGATAAGCAATAAATAATAATTCAAGCAATAAATAATTTATAATGAATATAAATTATGTGTTTTTACGTGCTACGTGAATTATCTGTGAATTACGTGAACTTTCGTTAAATCGCGTAGATTTACCGGACTGCTTATTTATCTGCTATTTTATAAAGATTGTATTTTTATAAAATAAATTAGTTAAAGGGTTTTAATTATTAATTAGTTAAAGTTAAATTAAAAGCCCGTAATTACCCAAACCCGTTAGTAAAAGCCCGTACAAGATTTATAAAAAGATTTTTATAAAAGTTTCTAACCTAAATCACTCTCTCTCTCAATCTCGCCGTCTCTCTCTCTCTCTCTCACCCTCTCTCACGAAATTGAACCTGCAACCAAGCAAGGATCGCTCATTCAAGCTTCAAACTTGGAATTAGACGCGTATTCGGAATCCTCGTTACGTTTCTAACATCCACACGTAAGTCGTTTCATCCGATTTGATTTCCTTTTGATCATTGCAGTTAGATCAGACCCTAAATCCATCCAAACATGATGATTTTCTTAATGTAGTTGCAAGCTTGATGTATTTTTGTTAAATATTGTTGATTTATGATGTTTTGCTAAACTCTAGCGATGTATGACTGATTAGTTGTTGATTATTGAAACTAGTAATGTTAGAATAGTGTAGAACATGATTAAAGTCGATAACTTTGCTACTGAAATCGTTGGATTGCATGAGAAACGGCTAAACCCTAATGTTTAATTTACCTTGCTGTCGAACAGGCTATTCGCGTACCGCGAAGACCCACGGGCGAGTCTTTCGCGTATCGCGAGAGACAATTTAGTCGGGCCTGATTTTTGGTCCTCTCGCGTACCGCGAAAACCCAGGTCCAATTCTCTCGCGTACCGCGAGAGACAAGTCAACCGGGCGAGTCCTGAAACCTCTCGCGTACCGCGAGGGAGACCCCTCTCCTCTCTCGCGTACCGCGAGGGACCTCTCTTAACAGAAAGTTAATTTCAATTTTCACTTTTTCACCCGCTCACTCGTTTTGAATTCTATAGCTTCTTGATGATGGTTTTGTACTTGACATGACATGATAATGTGTGTAAACTTGATTGATGATTATATAACGCGCATGCTCATCATAGGTTGCTAAAAATAGAAACTTTATCGGAACCAAGTCAAACATGCTATGTAGAATAGAATTGTTGTAGGATATGATGATTGCTATGTGCTACTTGAATTGAAACCTGCAAGCATATGATAACAATGATGTGAAACCCGAACATGGTTACTATTTATAGAAACTTACTAATTATGGAAACCTGCCATTAATGGAAACATGCTACCTTTCTAGAACAAATAGGATTTGTTGCTACGTGCTATCGTATGATCAATTGTGTGTTATGTGTTAGTATGCAACTCAAACATTAAAACACAAACGTGTCACCAACGGGTCGTCGTGTCAAACTTGAGTCGCACTTGCAAACTATTTTCTACAACCTTTAACAACAACATTGTTTGGATATATGGGTCTATATCGAACATCACGAACACGCACTTATAGACTACGGTTATAGGTGGCAGTTAGAAGTCCAGCAGTTGCTTCTTAGCTTTCATACTTGCATACGCACTCAGGTGAGTTTCATAACCCCTATTTTACTTGTTTTCCTTTTTGGGGGAGAAAACATGCTTTCAAACATTTCAAATATTATGGGATTCTGTATTACTGTTTTACCGCTTGCGTACTGAAAGTGCACAAACATACCAAACAAGTCCTTACATTTCGAACCGTTAGTATTGGGGAATAGCGAGGGGATTTTGAGTAGTACTACTGGGTTTTGACAAAGCCCCACCCGAGTTAGTCGCTCTAACTATGATTGGAGGTCAACGGGTGTAAAATTTGCCTAAACATTAGCCAGTGTTCGGTAGACATGGCTGGAGGCATTCAAACATACAAACAGTCAGCTTCGGTTGCGAACACTTAAAGTAGCAATGCATTAGACTAGCTATCTATCGGTAAACAATAATTACTTTATCTGACAAACATTGAGCATGGGATGCTTGCGTTAAACAATTGGATTTACTTACTTTACTTTATGAACTCACCAACCATTGTGTTGACACTTTTTAGCATGTCTTTCTCAGGTCACTAAGGTATCCAAGCACGAGCATAGGGCATGCATGGAGTCTTATCACTATCGAACATTGAATTTACGTTATTTACTTAAACTGCATGGTTTTGGGCGCTTTGTTTTGCGCAACTTACTTTTACTTGCATTGGTTTATGTTTACGCTTCCGCAACGTTTTCAAACTTGAACTTTTGTTGTCTCGTGACTATGAGCAGCATTAGTGGTTTATTTAAATTCATATAGAGTCGTTCCGTGTAACTAATGACTGAGATCCTGATGTGTCACCTTCCAAAACGGTAAAACTCCGTTAGTGGGATTTGGGGGTGTGACAATGAATGACATACGATTTGATCTCAAGGTTGTTAGCATCAACTGTCGGATTTGTGATGCTAGATACCAAAGCTTCAAGTGACGGTCTTGCAAAGTCGGAAATAGTGCGGTTTTCTACGGCCATTCTTCTAGTATGGTTTTCTTGTAATCGGTGATGAAAGAATCTTTCGGGCTCTGCTAAAGGTTGATATAGACCAGTAGTGGAGCTATGGATCATTACCTGCAACAAACGTAACAGAAAAACAGTTGGAAAATGTTAAGGTTAAAATAAAGCTAATCCGTTAACTTGAATTTTTCTTGAAATCATCGTGTTCCTAGCAATGGCGCCAAAAACTTGATATGTCATGTTTAGTATATAGATAATATATATATATATATATATATATAAATATATATATTAGTTTTAGAAATGGTTTCACGAGATCATGTTCTAAATTTATAAAATGATAAATACTTAAACTTAAAACACACACAATAGGCAAGTGTACCTATCGCAGGATAATATAGTTCAGGTAAGAACCAAGTATCGAACCAATGGACACAGTCGAGTTCCAATAATCAACTTTTATTAACGTTTACCCGATTTAATTAGTGAGTGGGTTTTGTGTGCTTGTGAAGCAGAAAAGTAAATGACAGAAAAGTAAATGACGGTAAAGTAAATAACAGAAAAGTAAAAATGTGCGTGAAGTGTTTAACAGAAATGTAAATAGCAGAATAGTAAATAGCAGGTAAGTAAATATCTCGAAGATGATTAGATAATGATAGGTATTGCTTTGGGATTCGAATCCGCTTGGTATATGATAATGTTAAGTTGACTAATCCGGTGGTATGACTAATACAAATGTGTGAACGGTACACCGCTAGAGCCTCATTCTCACAAAATGTGGTTCACGAATTATGTTCTTTAATAACAAAATGGTAAGATTCCCAGCTAGGGACATCGTTACCCTCAACTATTTGAATGCTATCTCCAAGTTGGTTTAAGACATCAAACTTAAATGCTTGTTTATTTTTTTTAAAAGAGTGATTAGACTTTGTTGACCGAGAGGCGGTGTAACAATGGGACCATGTATAAAGACGTACCGTTCCCAACGTGAGTTCACCAATTCTTGGTCTCATAACAAGTTCGTATAAAGACGTACGACCTTATTAATATTAACCAAGCCTTGGCTTATCAAAATCTACTTGTATAAAGACGTACAAGTTCCAAGAGAAGTTTGATTAAAAAGGTTTTACGGTCTTACGTTTTAAAATCAAGAACACTCACAAGTGTAAAGACAAGTTTAGATAATAATAAAAAGCCCACCTAGAATGTAGTTTTAAGAGTGAATAATTAAAGACATAAACATACCACTAAATTAATACGTTAAACATTAATATACACCATACTTCATCTTCACCCTAGCAATACAGAGAGTTTAACCACGAATGGCCATACTAACTAGCGTAACGTTGGGTTTCGTAGGCTCCCCTATTGCGGACAAAGAGGAGGAGCCTCTCTACTCTCTACTCTAACTACGAAAATACTCTCTCTAGATAGTGTTTCTTTGCTTCTTGAGGTGTGTCTAATGAAGAACTCAATCCATCTAATCATAGGCCTGAAAATGAGCAGTGCACGGCCGTGCATTGGTTTGCACGGGCGTGCAAACACCTCGGGAATCAAACAGGGTACAAATGGCAGTGTACTAGAGCCTTGGGGAGCAAGTTGGGCAATGCACGCCCGTGCATCCTCTCCTTGCTTCCCAGTTTCATCTTTTAGCTGCTTGTTTGACTTTCGTTGACCTTGGTTGACTTATTGGGGGTCAAAACTCGCGAATGATCCTTCTAGAAGCTTGATTTCTTGGTGTTTTTTTTATTGGTTTTAGCTTTGTTTATCTCAGGACACCGAATAACCTGCAATTATGAAATATTAACGTTTTAAGTATCAATTGCAAGGTTATTGTTCAATTAGTACCATAATATGGGGATTATTATGTATGCAAAGCATGTATAATTTAGGGCATATAAGCCGGTCAAGAGAGATTCCTAGAGGAAAACGAGTATAAAGTTAAGACTCGATTTGGTCGTATGTGGATACCATGATCGGGTGAATTTAGACAAAAGATACTCGATGAAGCCCATAAATCATGATATTCTATTCATCCAGGAACTACGAAAATGTATCAAGATCTGTGAAGAGATTATTGGCGGCCCGGAATGAAATTCGATATCATGAAATATGTGGCCAGGTTTTTAACTTGTTGGCAAGTTAAAGCAGAACACCAGAAGTCGTACGGGAAAGTACAACCACTAGAAATCCCATAATGAAAGTTGGAACATCTCACTATGGATTTCATAACCAAGCTACCAAAGACAGCTAGAGGTTATGATACCATTTGGGTGGTTGTAGATATGTTAACTAATAGTACTTACTTCCTGCCTATACGTGAAACATACTCTTCATAAAACTTAGCTGACTTATTCATTAAAGAGATTGTTTCACGGCATGGAGTGCCAGTCTCGATTGTCTCTGTTCGAGATACTCGTTTCACTTCACGTTTCTGGAAGAAGTTCCATGAAGAGATGGGAACTAGATTATTAATTAGCACGGCATATCATCCTCAAACTGATGGTTAAAGTGAGAGGACAATACAAAATCTCGAGGATATGCTACGTGCTTGTATAATCGATTTCGGTGGAAGTTGGGATAATCACCTACCATTAGCAGAATTCTCATACAATAACAGCTACCATTCCATTATTGGTATGCCACCTTATGAGATGCTATACGGTAGAAAATGTAGAACCCCTGTGTGTTGGAGAGAAATTGGGCAAAAAGAGTTAGGTAGCAAGGAAATTGTCTACGTTATGGCGGAAAAGCTTGACCTGATCAAAGATCGTTTAAAGGCTTCACAGGATAGACAAAAGTCGTATGCAGACAAGAGACATAGACCAATAGAATTCCAAGAAGTAGATTACGTTTTATTAAAAGTATCTCCTTGGAAAGGCTTGATTCGATTCAAGAAATATGGCAAGCTAAATCCACGATTCATTGGTTCTTTCAAAATCATCAAACAAGTTGGATATGTGGCCTATCATATAGAGCTACCGAAAGAATTAAATAAAATACACAACATGTAGGTCCTGATTCTAAGGTAGAATCACACAGATGATCAATTACACACACACAGGCAGAATCTGTATTTATGGTGGTGAAATAGAGGTAAGAAACAGAAAATGTGAAGATAAACCGACTAACCACACTAGAATCAACACAAAATGATATGAAAATGCAAGAACAAGAGATGAAAAACTTCAAATCTGTATTGATTCAAGAACAACTATGAAAGAGAGAATTCCAGGGTTACAGTCGCTATCCACACCCTAAATATTCTCTAACTAGGCTATTTATAGGAAGCTGATAGGTATAGAAACTATGCTCACCGAAACTACTAGTTTCGGGTGAGCAATTACAAAATTTTATAGCCTATCGAAACTTCCTATCTATCGAAACTAATAGTTTCGGTTGAACAACCTCAACTGAAACTAGGTAGTTTCGATGGCCCAGACTTAGTCTAATAAAGCAGTAAATTACATGAAATGAAATTAACAGAAATACATGGAAATAAAACAAATTACATTTGTTGAAAACATACATTGATGACATCATCTTACAAAAGACTAAACCCTACACAACACGTTCCATGTATCTTATCTAAGAAAGTGTTTAGCGGACGAGACAACTCATATCCCTCTAGAAGAAATAGAGGTTGATGAGAAACTAACTTATATTGAAGAACCTGTAAAGATTCTAGACACGAAAGAGAAGCAGTTACGTCACAAAACGATCAAACAATTACTAGTGCAATGGAGGCACAGAAAATGGTCTGAAATGACTTGGGAAAGTGAGAATGAAATGAAAAGAATTATCCTCAACTGTTTAAAGATTAACAGGTTTCGAGGACGAAACCTAATTTAACCCGGGGGGGGGGGGGGGGGAGTTGTAACACCCCAAATATTCAAGAAAAGAAAGTACAGGGGCTAAAGTGCAAATCTCCCATAGTTCACGGACCAAAAGTGAAAAATTTTGAAAGTTGGACAGGTAGCGGACTGCTATCGGGCTCCCTAACGGTCCGCTACATAGGGACTAAGGCAATGATGAGAGAATGACATGTACCAGACGCGTGTCTTGCTGACTCAGTCATATGGCGGACCGCTACGAGGTCCGTAACGGTCCGCCACGCCGCAATCTGGGTAGCGGACTGTCACACCCTAAAATTCCACAGCGGGTTACCCGCGGGTTGTGACTATCAAGGATCATCAGTCTCGGCCATTTCGAACGACCTCTAAATGGTTTTCGAAAAGACTTTCCGTTTGAACATCATACAAAAATAATTAAGTAATACAGAGTTTGAAAATGCGGAAAGTAAAGTGCGGAAGCAAAAGTAAAGTAGCAAAATACAGAAGCATAACAAATTAGGTTCCCATAAATCTAGCTTCTAAATGAAAACATGAAATGTGACTCCAAATTTGCAATCCTAGTCCATGTGTGAATGCTTAGCGACCTGAGATAAACATGCTTAAAAGTGTCAACACAGGGTTGGTGAGTTCACAGGTTTAAGTAACAAAAACAGTAAAGAAAACAGTGTAACAGTACGTATTTCTACTCATGATTCGGTTGTTGATCAGACAATAAACATTAATTATATAAGCAACACCGAAACCGAAGCTCAACGAAGGAATGCGAAACAAGCATTTTGCCTCTTACGTGCCCAGCATGCAATGTATTAGGTCAATTATGCACCCGTTTGACTCCCAGTTAGCGCGACTAACCCGGGTGGGGATTGTTAAACCCAATAGTACTATTCATGAATCACCTCGCTTTGTGTAATAATTAACGGTTCGAATATGAGAGGACTTTATATGCGGGAAATGCACCCACTTATATATATTAAAGTGAAATAAAAGTAATCATCATACGACTAAGTAAGAAAATGGTTTAGCATGTATCTCCCCCAAATGGAAAAGTAAGTAAAATGGGACCCTGAAAACTCACCTAGTAATGAGGTGAATGAAGTATGAAAGCAACACGAGAAATCTAGCAACTCTAGATAACCGACCTAACCGAGCCCTAGGAATAGGAAGGCTATAAGGTCTAAGAAAGTAAACATGGTTTATGTAAACACATTCATCCAAACGACTCAACGTTGAAATGTTACATCGACGTTTTGAAAAAGTTTGACCAAAGTTGACCAAGGTTTGACCAACTTTGACCAAGGTTTGACCAATTTTGATTAATGTTAACCAATGTTGCCTAATGTTGACCAATGTTAGCCAAGTTTGACTTATGTTGACTAATGTTGACCAAAGTTGACACATGATGAAGTCATGTACAAGTAGCACATAAGTAGGGGTGATCAAATAACCGAACCGTAACCGAATTAACCGATGCAATCGAACCGAATTAACCGAACCGGATAATTAACCGATGGTTCAGTTAAGTTATAACCGATTAACCGAAAACTATGGTTAGGTTTCGGTTTTAGTGTGTGGCGTAACCGAATTAACCGAACCGAACCGATTATAAAAGCTAAAAACAATATAAATTAAAGTTTCTCATTATTAACTTAACTAATGAGTCTATCCAAATTTAAGAAGCAATAATTAACATTTGTAAGCAAGATATACCTACGGTTGGTTAACGTTTCCTTATCAATAGTTAGCATTTCCTTTGATAAAATAATAACCTTACATCTGCTAAGCATTTGATAACAAAAAAAACATATTTTGATGAAAGTATATAATTAAGTTGGACATACAATTATTGGGTCACTGTTATAAATGTTTTCTGTTTGAATCATTGAGAGTTACATGTGAGTTTAAGGATGATAAAGTTGGGATTGTTTTCTATTCGTTCAAAGCCAACTGTGCTACTTAGCTCCCAATTGTTTTCTTAGGGGTGAACAAATAAAACGCAAGAAACTGTGGTGCAAACTAATTCCACAATAGTTCCATAGGGTGGTGCTTATGTGAACCTATTGCATTGTCCAAGTGTACCGTAGTCCCACATGGATTACTTACTGAAATTTTTAAGTGACTGTTGTTATAAAAATGGAGTTCATTAGCCCAGTCCCACATCGCTAAGTTTAAAGTTAAATTCATTGAGACTTGGCTTATAAAAGATTGGTTGAGTTCTGAGAAACTTTGGGTTTTAACAAAACTTTTTGACAAAGTCAGTGTTTGGTGGAGTCAAAATTTTTAAACCAAGTAAATTTTTTTAGACAGTCATTGTTTGGTTATTTACCGAAAACCGAACCGACCCAACACCGAAATCGAATTAACTGAAACCGATCGGTTATCAAAATACCTTAACCAAAAGTTTCGGTTAGGGCTCAAAACCGAACCGAACCGCCTCGTGCACACCCCTGCACATAAGTAACATATAAGTAACACATAAGTAATACGTAAGTAACACCTAAGTCTTACCTCATGACATATCATGCATGCTTCAAGTAATTGCATAAGTAACTAACATGTGACAAGTAACATGACATTTGTACATCCTCATGGTATATTTCATACATGTTAACCAATCATCCACAAAAGTTATGTCATTACATTAATAACCTATTAACAATCTTTCAACTCATTTGAACAAGTAACATAAGATGTCATTTCTATACCATAGTTCTTAACATAACAAGGTTTCCATTTTTAGGCAATTAGGGTTTTAGTGCAGTTTAGGTGTCATAGCTCAACTAAACAAGTTATACATGAAATTATACTAGTAACATACCATAAACATGATTCTATATATACACTTTCTATTTCAAGCAAATGTGAAGTTCCCAAACAAACAAACTTTCCTTATTTAGCAAGGTCCTCCGAAACATGTCATAATACAACTCCAAATCACATATTCTTGCACAAGTCATCTATTCATATAGTAGTAAAACCATTTAACCTATTTTAGACCTTTATAACATACACATACAAAATATGTTCAATTAAAGTTTCCTTTTTAGGAAAGTGATCCAAACGACCTTATACACATGCGTAACTTTCATTAACTCTTTCTAAAACTTTAATACATGTTATAGAACCATATTAGCATGCTTTCATCCATTAAAACACCATAACTCAAAATATGAAAAATTAAAGTTTCCTTTTATAGAAAGACGACCATAACCTAGTGTAAAACAACATTTCAACCAAAAAAATCATATTTCTAATTTATTCTAACATTACTAGAAACATACAAACCATTAAACATATTATATACACATTTTTTGCAAAATCATAACCAACAAAGTTTCTATAAATAGAAACGAGCATATTACCACATAACCAAACATTTCAAACCATAAAAAGTGCAAATATGTGTCAGCAACTCTTTATAATGGAAAAACTTTGATTAAAACATGGATTAAGACACTTTTAACATAGAAAATCGTTTGGATAGAGGTAATACCCCATATGGCCGAAAATAATAAGAAAACTATGGATAGATTTGTACCAAAATCAAGTATGATGCTAGAATGGAAGTGTTGATGGCTTGTATCCTTTTGAATCACCTTGGATTAGCTCCTAGATCACTTGAAATGGATGAACCAAGCTTGAAGGTGGGTGGTGGCTCCCTTGGAGGTGGCGGCCGGATGTTAGGAGGGAGAGAGAGAGTGGGAGTGTTAGGGTTAGGGTAAATGGTGGAGTGTGAGAGTTTAAGGAAGTTTTATTTAAAATGGGTTTGGGCTTTTCTATCTTTTAAGGCTTTTAGTAAAGGAAATGGGCTCCTAATAGATTTTTAATTAGAAGAAAGCTGAATTATTATAAGCCCAAGTGTAAGACCATTATTTATAAAACTTAATTTAGTGTTGTTGGCACGTATCACGTATTTACTTAAAAAACGTTAAAATAAAAGATGCTTAATAAATTCCGGAAAAATTCATATAAGCATGAAATATTAAATCACAGTATTACATATAATTTTTACACATCAATTATATGTCTAAATATTATTTCTAAAATTCACCAACGTTCGTGTGATAGGACGCGTGTGTGACCCGGTAACCCGTACAGTTACCGATGCATGTAATAAAATGAAACGAATGGACTTGCTATATGAAATATGTACTTAATTACTTTATAATTAAGTATGAGGCAAGTGTAATCATGTGAATTCACGTAATAGTCGGGTATGGATATTAACCTGAATTTGTCAGGTATCACACGGACCGCTACCCAAGCTGTTAACGGTCCGCCACTTGGGCAACACACATGCCAGCTGGCTAGTGGGCGGTAGCGGACCACTACCACTTAGTTTAACGGTCTGCTACAAATGGTGGATCAGCCCTATAAATAGGTGCATTTGCTCGTTCATTTTGACACAACAAAACACACCACTACCATACACACACTGGCACGCACATCGAGGAAGGCTAGGACGACGGTTTCAAGCGTGACGGTTACGAGTACGGTGCGTTAAAGTTACGAGCAAGGTTCGTAGAGACGTTTAGGCAAGGAACCAAGTGTAGAAAAGACCTAATAATGTAAATACACTGACCCGTACCTTAGATAAATAGTTAGGCGATTTATGTGATTATGTGTTATGTGCTATGTGTGGAACTAAGGTATGGGGAAATAATGGGTTAGTCTAAACACTAAACTGGAATAATGGAGTAGTCACGAGATATCAAAGGGGTGGTAGGTACGCTGCTGGTACACCCTATGTATAAACCTCTTTGATAACTCTAGGTGAAACCATTACGAAGGTTTAGGGGTATAGACTAAGAATAAATATCATGGCACGAATGCATGCTAAATAAACGGAAATAAATAAAGGGAAGCTTAATTCCAAATAAATGAATATCTATGGCATATTAAGGGGGTGATGGATACGCCACTGGTACACCCTATATATAAGCCTATTTAATGTATCATGGAGAAACCTTTATGAGGAATTAGAGCGAAGCATGAAGAAGTCATGCTACTAAATAAATGTGAACATAAAATGGAAGCTTAATTCTGAATAAAGGAGTATTCATGGAACGTTAAAGGGTTGGTGGGTACGCCGCTGGTACACCCTATATATAAACCTTTTTTAACATAACATGAAGAAACCTTTACGAGGAATTAGAGCAGGTACGGGAAAAAGGCATGATAAGAAATCATGCTATATGAATGAATATGTGGTAAAGACTAGTCTAGCTTTAAACTAGAGTAACAACGTATCCATGATGTAACAAAGAAGTGGTGTGAATGTTGTGGGGGACTGTATATATAAGCTTTTTTGCTACTTCATGGTGAAAATTTTACAATGGTTTAGGGTAAGGGCTAGGTCTGAAAGCATGGCAGAGATACATGATATTGTATGATGAAAATGTGAACGCATGACAATAAATCATGCAATACGTGCTAAGTGTTAATGCATGATAGAAACGAGTCTAAACCCTAAAATGGAATAACGGAGTACTCACGAAGTATTAAAGGGGTGGTGGATACGCCATTGGTTCTTTCTATATATAAACCTCTTTAGTGCATTGTGGAGAAACCGTTACGAAATTTTAAGGTGAGGACTGGTTAGGACTAGATCAAGCATAAACATGCATGATAAATATACATGGTATAAATAAATGTTGATAAATTGGGAGGCTATGAGTCAATGACAGTCAAGGTTCCAATGGGAAACAGGATGCCGAGCCAAGGGGCGGAAGGGCCTTGTAAATGAATAACCTACGGGGTTAATGGAAAAAGGGTGCCGAGTGTACAGGACGGAAGGGCCCTATGAATGAAATTAAAAAGGTGCCGAGCCTACGGGCGGAAGGACCTTGTGAATGGGAATGGAAACGTGCCGAGCTTACGGGCAGAATGACTTAAATAAAAAGGTGTCGAGTCTACAGGCGGAAGGGCCTAAATAAAAAGGTGCCGAGTCTATAGGCGGAAGGGCTGGTAAAGATGTCAAGTCTACAAGGCGGAAGGGCCTGAAATGAATAATAAAATAAAAAGACGCAATATACTTACTTAGCGTAAGCTAATGTAAAAATATTTTCCAAATACTGCAGGAAAAAGGCACATGGAATAGTGTTTCCTGAGGACGTGGCTGTCGGAATGAAGAATCTCTATCATATGTGTAATAGAATATTGTATGTACAAACAATATTTATAATAAAATATACATTTGTCATTACGATGACAAGGTTTTAAAAAATCAGGGACCTATTTTCGCATAATAACTTTGATAAAATAATAGAATAAAAGTAGGATGTTTCACTGCCGCGTAGCACAGGTGAAAAAAACTAGTTACATTTAAATTTAGATCTCACGTTTCTTCTAATAGTTTCTTTTATTTGATAATTTTAATATAAAAAGAGAAATTGAATTTTAATAATCTAAACTATGATCTATTAACCGATAATAATCCATCCTGTCAATTGACCGATGATACTCCTAACTTTTACTTTTGTTGACAAGGACAGCCCCAGTAGCATAATCATTATAGATTTACACTTGATTCTCGCTCGATTTCGCTTGTACATTTCTCCATTTCGTTTAAAATCATCATTTTGAGCAAAACAATTGTAAATCGCGTATAAATCTAGGATGATTTTGCTACTATGAGTATCATTGACAACAAAAGTAAAAATTAGGACTGTTATCAGTCAAATTCCCGGTATGAATTATTATCGATTGACATGTTATAGTTTAAATTATTAAAATCTAATTTATCTATAAAAAATTAGGATTTCAAAACAAATTCAGCCAGGGAACCATTACCGTCCGTCTCTTTAGCATACCACCATGACTTGTGTACTAGCATTAGCGTGTATGAAAGAAAAAAACAAAAGATAAGAAAAAGATAGTGACAGCCAAAAATTAAATCAAGTGGTCATTCATTCTTCTTTCCTCCTTCACCAACTACTCTTTCTTTCTTGTAGATTTTTCCCCATTCTTTTTAGGGTTTTTGTCCCTCTCATTTCCTTCCAATCACCGAATCTTCAGTTGTTCCTTCATCACTTGATGATTCTGTAAGTGTTCTTCTCGACTCCAGCTTAATTGATCATGTGCTTATGGTTAATTATCGATTTCTTCCCGTTTTCGAGGGTTTACTTGACTTATTTTGACTTAATTTTGATTCTAACCTGCTGAAATCAAGCTAATTTTGAAATTTTCTTCACTTCGGTTAGTTTAAAGTTTGTTTGGGGTTTTTGTAGCTTAATTTGAGTTGGGTTTTTGTTAGATTTTACTCTGCTGTGAGAATTTAGTGTGTGGATTCTTGGATGTTGTTTGCCCTAAATTTAGGTCATTTCTGCTTCCATGGATTCTGAAATATGTTGATGTGTGTTATTAGTGTGTTTCATATGTTCTTGGTCCATAATCTGCATAGGTAGTTAAGGGCACTAGGTATATCTTTGTTCTATGTACTTGTATGTTTGTGTTTATGCAAAAATGTGCCTCTAGTTATGTGATTATGGGGTTCAAATAATCAGTTTTCCATGTTTGGATTAGCTAAATATGCCTCTAGTTATGTGATTATGGGGTTCAAGTAATCGGTTTTCTATGTTTGGATTAACAAAATGTGACACTAATTATGTGACTACGGGGTTCAAATAATCAGTTTTCTATGTTTGGTGAACAAAAATGTGTCTAATTATGTGATTATGGGTTCAATAATCAGTTTTCTATGTTTGGATTAGCTAAAATGTTCCTCTAATTATGTGATTATGGGGTTCAGAAATTCAGTCTATGTTTGGATTAGCTAAAATATGCCTATAATTATGTGATTGTTGGGTTCAAATGATCAGTTTCTATGTTTGGATTAGCTAAAATATGCCTCTAATTATATGATTATGGGATTCAAGTAATCAGTTTTCTATGTTTGAATTAACAAAAATGTGCCTCAAGTTATGTTATATGGGGTTCAAATAATCAGTTTTCTATGTTTGGAATAACAAAAATGTGCCTCTAGTTATGTGATTATGTGTTCAAATATTCAGTTTTCTATGTTTGGATTAACACAATGTGCCTCTAATTATGTGATTATGGGGTTCAAATAATCAGTTTTCTATGTTTGGATGAACAAAAATGTGCGTCTACTTATGTGATTATGGGCTCAAATAATCAGTTTTCTATGTTTGGATTAGCAAAAATGTGCCTCTAATTATGTGATTATGGGGTTCAAATAAACAGTTTTCTATGTTTGGTGAACAAAAATGTGCGTCTAATTATTTGATTATGGGTTCAAATAATCAGTTTTCTATGTTTGGATTAGCAAAAATGTGCCTCTAGTTATGTAATTATGGGCTTCAAATAATCATTTTTTTATGTTTGAATTAACGAAATTGTGTTCTAGTTAATTAGTTATGTGATCATGGGATTCAAGTAGTCAGTTTTCTATGTTTGGATTAGAAAAAGTATTCCTCTAATTATGTGATAAGGGGTTAAAATAATGAGTTTCTATGTTTGTATTAACAAAAAATTGCCTCTAAGTATGTATTTATGGTGTTCAAATAATCTGTTTTCTATTTTTGGAATAACAAAATTGTGCCTCTAAGTATGTGATTATGGGGTTTAAGTAATCCGTTTTATATGTTTGGAATAACAAAAATGTGCCTCTAAGTATGTGATTATGGGGTTCAAATAATAAGTTATATATGTTTTGAATAATAAAAATGTGCCTCTAAGTATGTGATTATGGGATTTAAATGATCTGTTTTCTATGTTTGGGTTAACAAAAATGTTCCTTTAATTATGTAATTATGGAGTTTAAATAATCCGTTTTCTATGTTTGTGTTAACAAAAATGTGCCTTTAATTATGTGATTATGGGGTTCAAATAATAAGTTTTCTATGTTAGGAATAACAAAAATGTGCTTCTAAGCATGTGATTATGGGGTTCAAATAATAAGTTTTCTATGTTTGGAATAAAAAAATGTGCTTCTAAGCATGTGATTATGGGGTTCAAAGGTTGTGCCCTTTGGAGTCTGTCTAGAATCATTAACAAAAAGAATCGAATGATAATCCGTTTTCTATGTTTGGGTTAACAAAAATGTGTTTCCAATTATGTGATTTAGGATTCAAATAATTAATTTTCTATGTTTGGACTAACAAAAATGTGCCTCTAAGTATGCAATTACGGGGTTCAACTAATCAGTTTTCTATGTTTGGATTAGCAAAATGTGCTCCAACTATGTGATTATGGGGTTCAAATAATCAATTTTCTTTGTTAGGATTAACAAAATGTGCCCCCTAATCATGTGATTATGGGGTTCAATAAGCAATTTTCTATGTTTTGATTAACAAAAATATGCTTCTAATCATGTGATTGCAGGGTTCCAATAATAAGTTTTATATGTTTGGATGAATAAAAATGTGTCTAGTTATGTGATTAAAGATTGAAATAATTAATTTTCTATGTTTGGACTAACAAAAATGTGCCTCGAAGTATGTAATTATGGGTTTCAAATAATCAGTTTTCTATGTTTGGATTAGCATAATGTGCTCAAATTATGTGATTATGGGTTCAGATAATTAGTTTTTTATGTTTGGATGAACAAAAATGTGCGTCTAATTATGTGATTATGGGTTCAAATAATTAATTTTCTATGTTTGGTCAAACAAAAATGTGTGTCTCGGTATGTAATTATGGGTTTTAAATAATCAGCTTTCTATGTTAGGATTTTCAAAATGTGCCCCAAATTATGTGATTATGGGGTTCAAATAATCAGTTTTCTATGTTAGGATTTACAAAATGTACCCCTAATTATGTGATTATGGGGTTCAAATAATCAGTTTTCTATGTTTGGACTTTGGATTAACAAAAAATATGCCTCTAATTATGTGATTACTGGGTTCAAATAGTTAGTTTTCTATCTTTGGACTTACAAAAATGTGCCCATAGTTATGTGATTATGGGGTTCAAATAATTCGTTTTTTATGTTTTGGTTAACAAAAATGTGCCTCTAATTAATCAGTTTTGGTCTCTTTGGGTAGAAGTTTACCCAAACTAGTCAACCACTACAAAACCTTTTAGCAAAGGGTAAAATAGTAATTTCCTATAGCTTATATCCGTAATTCTTAATGGATGCATGCCTTTTCCTTTTCCAGGTACCGGGCTTAAGCTAATGAAGGAAAGCAACAAGCTTTTATGCACGGAAGATGTGTTCTCCCAAATGTAGTACAACGGTATGATCTGAAAACAAATTTTTGGTCAGTTTTGTTTCACGATCCTTACAACCATGGTCTCGTTACAGTTCTTGAGCTGCGGTTAGTCAGTTACTTTTTGGTGGGTCCAATTTGAGTAGTACCTTCATGAATAACCGAGGTTTATATTAGAAGGTTTATCTTTACACATTTCAAATGGATGACAACGGGCATCGTGAAAATGGGAGGCAAAAGCAACCTCAGGGTCAGGTACCATTCTTTTATAGCTTGTTATTTAACGCGCGATTGTTTGATATGATTATTAGATCACATTTTAAACCACACGTCCAAACCCTTATTTGGTGAGTTTTCAGTGGTTAATGCAGCAGCAGCAGCAGCAGCATCAGCCATCAATGAAGCAGATAATGACCATCATGGCTGAACGGGATGCTGCCATTCAAGAAAGAAACTTAGCCATGTCAGAAAAAAAGACAGCCCTGGCGGAACGCGATATGGCACTACTGCAGCGCGACTCAGCAATTGCAGAACGAAATAGTGCCATCATGGAACGGGATAACGCCATTGCCACTCTGCAGTACCGAGAAAACTCCATGAACAATACCAACAATAATACATCGTCATCATGCCCGCCAGGATGCCAAATCTCACGTAATGTAAAACACGTGCACCACCCACAGCAATACCAACAAGAAGATACTAACATGGGTGGTGGTGCAGGTGGCGGTTTGCTTCCAGTATCTCTTCCTCCAGAACCCACGAAATCTAGGCGTGGGAAACGCACAAAAGATATCAAATCAGTTACACCAACCTCTAACAAGACGTCGAGATCATCTAGAAAGGTGAAATTGGAATGTGATGATTTGAATAAAGCCATGTATGAGGATGCTCACGATTGGGAGGGTGGCAGTGGTGGTGGCGGCGGCGATGGTGGTGATGAACTTAACCATGTATCCAAACCTGAGTGGAAGGATCAGGATCTCGGGCTGAACCAGGTTGCTTATGACGACACAACCATGCCAATACCCGTGTGCTCGTGTACGGGCGCCTTTAGACCGTGCTACAAGTGGGGAAACGGCGGGTGGCAGTCGTCTTGCTGCACGACCACCATGTCAATGTATCCGCTCCCATCACTTCCGAATAAACGACATGCGCGTGTTGGTGGTAGGAAGATGAGTGGAAGTGTTTTTAACAAGTTAATTAGTCGACTCGCTGCTGAAGGGCATGATCTGTCTAATCCGGTCGATCTCAAGGAGCATTGGGCGAAGCATGGGACTAATCGGTACATCACTATTAAGTAAATGTTTAGAGATTAACTTGCTGAAGTGTGATTGAGAACAAACAAAGATGCTGACTTGTTCAGCATTCAGATTTGAAGATCATGAAGTAGTATTGTATTTAGATGATCAAAGCTTGAATGTTCATTAATGGCGGATTTCAACATTTATGTCTGTATCTGTAATGTTGAACACCATTTAAACTACTGCGTATTGGCCGTGTTATAAATGAAATAAAATTTCAAAATCCCGGTTCTTTTAAACAAAACCCAGAATAAAGTTTGATTTTTCGTTTGATTTAAAAAAAACCCAGATTAAAGTTTAGTTTAATCCAGATTGTTTCTTTTCATCATCAACATTTTTTTTCCTTCAACAGCTATAATCTTCAAGACAGACTTGTTATTTAATGGTATATATAGCTTTTACACTTTTGGTGGTTGGACAAATATTGGGCTGGCCTTCTTTGTTTAATAATGGGCTAATAAACCCACTGTTGAGTCAGTTTTTATTTGGGTCTCTTGTTCGGGTCGGATCTATGATCCATTTACTTAGTTGTTTGAACGTGTCTTAGGGTATATCGGTTGTTAGCTCCTATTTTTTTTGTTATTCCGTTTGTTTACGTTGGTGTATTTGGCTATTTATAGCTTTGGGTTATTCAATAAAAGACATTGATTTCGTTTGATTACTATATACTATCTTGAAATTCTTCAAATAGTATCAGAGCAAATTCATTAACCGATCACAGAGAGGATGGCGACAGAAGGAAATAGCTCACACGGTCCGTTGATTCCCAAATTTGGTGGGGATTACGATCACTGGAGTGTGGTGATGGAAATTTTGCTTCGATCAAAGGAATTTTGGAGTGATTGAGATTGGGTATACAAGTCCCTGAGACGATGAACAATTAACACCTGCCCAACAGAAGACGTTGGATGAACTCAAGCTCCTGTTCCCCTCCATCGACAAGCAGATTTTAAAGACTATCACTCAAAAGGACACCGCAAAGCAATTGTGGGATGCCATGAAGATTAAATACCCGGGAAATGCCAGAGTGAAACGAGCTCAATTGCAAATACTTCGAATGGAATTCGAATTGCTGGAAATGAAATCCAGAGACTGAGAGAATATTTTGAAAGAGTTATGATTGCCGCTAATGATATGCGAGTTGTAGGAGAGGATATGTCGGATGTGAAGATAGTGGAGAAGATACTACGAACTATGACTGGGAATTTCAATTTCATGGTATGTACCACTGAAGAGTCAAAGGATTTGGTTTGCCTTTCGGTTGATGAACTACAGAGTTCATTGCTGGTTCACGAACAGAAAATTAGACGAAAGGCCAATGTAGAACAAGTCTTGAAGGTGGAAAAAGATTAAGGCATAGTTTGTGGTCGAGGTAGAGGTAGTGGTTTCTCTAGCAGAGGAAGAGGATGGGGACGTGGACGATCCCAATTTGATAAAACTCGGGTGGAATGTTATAAATGTCGTCAGATTGGACATTTTCAGTACGAGTGTCCCTCAGGTGATCATTCGGTTAACTACGCTGAGTATGAGGAGAATGAAGAACTCCTATTGATGACATCTGTTGACATTGAAAGGTATGAACAAGAAACTCTACTCCTGATGGCTTCAATTGATGTAGAAAAGTCACAGGAGGGCATTTGGTTTCTCAATTCGGCTTGTTCAAACTACATGACAGATACAAGAGAGTGGTTTATACACTTGGATGAAGGCTATAATAAACACATAATCAAGCTGGGAAACGATTTTCGATTGGAGGTGAAAGGCATAGGAGACGTTCGTTTAACTGTTGACGGCATTACACAGGTTATAACTAATGTCTATTATGTACCCCCAATTAACCTCTAACCTCATTAGTGTTGGACAACTTCAAGACAAAGCCATTACTTTTGTCATTCAAGGAGGATAATACAAAGTCTTTCATCCTCAAAAGGGACTGATATTTACCTCAAAGATTTCAAAGAACAGGATGTTTCCAGTGTTCGGATCAGTGGAGCCCCACAACAAATGCTTGCTAGTAAGTGAAGATAAAAGGAATCAAATTTGGCATAGAAGGTTTGCTCATATGAATCATAAAGCTCTTCGAACTATTCAAGACAAAAGAATGGTACGAGGCATGCCCACTATGGCTAATAACCCGATCTCAAATCCAACTTAGAAAAAATAGTGCCACGTCCCAACTCATCTAACAACTCTTCAAATAAACAATTAAAGGAATAGGGAACTTATTCTTTTATTGTTGCTTCACTTAACCTCTGGTAATCCATACATCCTCCACCAACCGTCTTATCTTTTTCACTAATACAATCAAGGCAGCAAAGTCACTGAACTTTCTCTTGTCACTCTCGATTCCAAGAGTTCCCTGGTCAACTTTTCAATATCATCCTTATCCTTTTAATACACTAAAAATCATCAACTTCTCTCTTATTTTCACATAAATAATACTTTTTATATCTTTATTATTACATTTTCTCTCATCCACTCACCACCACATTTAAAAAATATTAAAAAATTTATACAGGTAAACAATGTTTTAACAAATATACAAAAAATTTATACGTTTCTCTCTTCTCCACTTACAACCATTATAAACTATTCCTTAAAATATACAAAACTCATTCACAAACATATACCAAACCGCCTGTAAATGCTCTAACCAATTGCAACATTTAAGAAAACCGTAAATCTCATGATCGTACTTTCAAATTATAACAGAATATTTATGTTAATGAAAAGAATACACACAAATATTTTAACATATATTAAGAATATCACATTCTATTGCATTAATTCCATAAAAGGGCATTTCACAAAATAACCTATGCAGAGTTTTTTTTTGAAAGGCAGATATTGAATGTTGTGACGTCACAACCCTTGTCACATGGGAGAGACTCGTACAACTCCGGCCAATATGTTGTCTTAACCAGGCCCTTTGGCGTCAGAGTTGGAGAGCTTTCAAGGAAAACCCCACCATACGGCCCCTTCGGGGCTTGAGGAAGAACCGAGGCTCGAACCCTGGATTGGCGTAGGTAAAACCCTGGTGTATCAGCCTATGAGCTAGGCCTCATTTGCGAGGCCACAAAAATTAATGGTGGTGACAGAGATCAAACCCGGTTCCCTTGGGACTTCAGGCCTTAACTCAACCACTACAACAAACTTCTTTGGCAAATACATAACAATCTATTGCATTAATGAAGTTATAAATCTTTATAACATTAACCAAAGGCGAATTAATATCATACATAAATGACCGGAAAACATTCGAATGATATCATATTAACTCATCTAAACCAAAGAAGGTTTAAAATAATAAAATTGAGGTTTTATGTTTCTCAGTACTTGAATGAATTAAAGAGGTTAATAGAAAACAAGAAAAAGACGTAAACTATACAAATAACTCACTACTAATATAACTAAACACTACCTAATGGCTAATACTATTGTTACATAAGATAATAATTGATTCTATATAATTGATTCTTTGAATTCTACATAATTGATTCTATGAATCCTACACAACTAAACTAAAGGATGAAAGCATAAGATAATATAATTAATTTTTGGTATTTATATAAAAACAAAAAACTACCCCAACAAACTATGTCACTGATAAAAACAATTGAGAAAAAACCTATCTACTACTACTACAATAAACAATCATAACATTTAGGGGTGTAATCGAGTCGAGCCAAACCCGAGCTCAGCTCATTTCAAGCTCTATTTCCAAAGAGCGAGCTCCACTCGGCTATCTTTTAACAAGCCGATCTCAAATACCTCAGGAACCAGCTTGACTCGTCTACACCCCTAATAAAATTGAATGAAAATAACACATGGGTACAAGTCAGATCACATTTATACAATCAAGATTTATCAGACAGGGATAACTGTTTTAAATAAGTGATATCATCATGCACAACCCACATCACAAAAATCATCAAAAATTAAAAAAAAAAAAAAAAAAACTTGAAGAAAACCAAAATGCAGATTAGCCTCAGACCGTCCTAGTTCATAATTTTCAACAGTCTAGCAAGTATAAAATCTTGCTTATCAGTCAACCATTTTTATTAACTGTCACCACTGGCCAACAAACAATAACTGTTTTATTTGTAAATCTTTTAAATTAAAAAAAATCAAACTGTTTTAAACATTTGAAAAGAAATAGGCATCAGATCTTCCTATTCAGAGTCAAAATCACAATACCCACATGAAAGCGAGTATTCAACTCAATAATAAACACATCATTTGCCCAACTTACCAAACAACACAAAAAAATTAAAAAAAAAAGAATATTAGCACAGAGAGACTGAAGAATATGAATGTCTGAATCGATTTCCAGAAGGGTACGGCGGTTGATTGATCAGGGTTTTAAAGGTCAATTTATAGAACGTGTTTTCTGATCGACTAGGGTTGTGAAAACGAGTAAATAACCTAAGCCCAGTCGAACTTTGGGCTTTAGACTTTAACTGGGCTGGAACAATTGTTAAAATGATAAATAACTTAGCCGGTTATCATCCGGGCTCCGTTATGGGTTCGAAACGTAGATAAAAATAAGCAAATCATAACGATACATTCAACGTGACGTTAATAAAAAACACGTTGCAGCGGTATATTCGATAGTAACGAAAAAGTTACCTTGTTGTATACGAAAGTGAAGTTATTCGAAAAAAATTTACACCGAAATGTAGATAAAAATAAGCACGGCGGCGACGCATTACGGCGGGTAGGTTTAAACATAGATAAAAAAACGTCACAACGGTGTATTTTGATATGGGCGCCAGATGGTTTAAAAAACGTTTAAAACAACCGGTTGGTTTAAAAATAATGATACGAATATTCACGTCGAAACGTAAATAAAAATAAGCACGTCGCAATGTCAATTTCAAAATTTTATAAAACATCATAGTTTAAAAGTTGTAAGAGTAAATCATTTCCTTTTTTTAATTAAAACGGCGCATTCCGTGGCGGGTTCGAAATGTAGATACGGATGGAGTTGTAGTACGTGTATGTACGTGAATCACTGGGCCATGGACGCTATTTGTTTCTTTTTATGAAAGAAATTGTATTTAACTAAAAATAGAACATAGAATAAAAAAAATTAAGTTACTGCTTATATGGACCACGTTGCGGCGTGTAACGTAGATAAAAAAAAGAGGAACCCCGCAACGGTATATTCTGAGATGAGCATTGAATGGTTTAAAAAACCAAACGGTTTAAAAAACGTTTAAAACAACTGATCGGTTTAATAATGACGTTACGAAAATTCACGTCGAAACGTAGATAAAAGTAGTCACGTCGCAACATCAAATTCGAAATTTTATAAAATATCATATTTTAAAAGTTGTAAATGGAAAACAAAAAAAAACTATGAAAAAGTTGAAACCTTGAAGCAGCTTTGATGACTCGTACGTTTAACATTTGTGATTTGATGAGTTGTACATTATTACGCCCAACTCCGCTTCGAATGAAATTTACACCGAAACGTAGATAAAAATAAGCACGTCGCAATGGTATATTCGAAGTTTTATAAAAAAATCTATTTTAAAAGTTATAGAGAAAAAACAAAATAACTTCAAAATTATTTATAATAATAAAATAATCAATTATAATAAAAATTAAATACATGACGGCGGCGCAACGGTATGTCCGAAATTTTATAAAAAATCATATTTTAAAAGTTATAAGAAAAAACAAAATCACTTCAAAATTATTTATAATAATAAAATAATCAATTATAATAAAAATTAAATACATGACGGCGGCGCAACATGCATAAACGATTTGTAAAGTGTGCATATGGAGTTGCCGGTGGCGTCACGTTAAACAACGGACGTTAAATGGCTTCGAACTTTACAAAAAAAAGGAAAATTAAACTATTAAATAAATCGAAGTCTTCGAAAAAGCTAAGAAAATCATACGCTAATCTGCTTTGAAACTTAAAAAAAGCGCTAAACCGTTAAATAAATTATAGTTTTCGAAGAACCACATGCGTTGCGGCGTATTATTAATATGACAATTGTAAATGATAAAGACTTTTATTGGGCTGGAACAATTGTTAAAATGATAAATTTAAACATAAACTAGTAGTTTTATCCGTCGGAGCATTGCGGCGTCTTCGAAACGTACCATAACTCGAATTCCCGTGTCACGCGGCATAATAGGTCCGGTTCGTCGCGGTACCATGACGATAACGGCACTCGCTATGTGCTACGATACCAAAAAATACTCGACTTTGAATACAAGTCCGTTTAAAAAAAAATTATATTGAAACGTCCACCAAAAAAAAATTAAAAGCAGCCGTGCATTCCGTTTTTTTTAAAGTTAACGAACGAAAGTTATTAAAGAAAAACGAAAGTAATTCATAATTAAACGGGTAAAAAGCGTCGAAGCCGCGCGTTGTGGCGGCTTCAAAACGTACCATAACTCGAATTCCCGTGTCAAGCGGCATAATAGGTCCGGGTCGTCGCGGTACCATGACGATAACGGCACTCGCCATGTGCTACGATACCAAAAAATACTCGACTTTGAATACAAGTCCGTTTTAAAAAAAATTATAACGAAACGTCGACAAAAAAATTAAAAACACCCGTGCATTCCGTTTTTAAAAAAAAATTAACGAACAAAAGTTATTAAAGAAAAAAGAAATTAATTGATAATTAAAAGGGTAAAAACATAAATTATATATAGTATGAGGTAAAAAAACAAAAATTTGAGCAGCCTGGCTACTTTACTATTACTCTGCGACGTTTCTTTTTAAATGAGATGGTAATAGGAAAAAGCAAAATTTAGCTGATTTTTTAAACATTTTTACTTGTTTTATTTTTAAATAATTAATGTATTATTAATAAGTTTTGACTAGTATTTTAAATTTTGTCATTAAGAAGTCCTTAGAAAAACTTGTATTTTTATAATTTGTTATTAAGTAGTTTTGGTGACAGAACCATTATTTTCAATACTCGGGCTTATAATAATCCGGAATCAAAATTTTTGAATCAGGCATGATTAGTTTGAATCACATAATAAAAGTCAATATCATAATAAAAGAACAATGCCATTGGAAAATAACTTTAATTAAGTATTCAAGTGACATAAACAGACATAATTTTAACTTTAATCATGTATTTATGTTTAATTTCAATTTTAAAGATTGTAAAATAACTAACATGTACTAATGTTTGGTTTAATTATCATTGGCTACTTGGCTCGTTTTTTTTTATCAAAATTCATATTGATTAGATCGACTATGATTAGATTGACTATAATCGAACATCGATTGATCATAAACGATCGATCATCGTTAATTCGTGACTCTTCAGTTACCGTCCAGAATAGAAACAAATCGATGTAGCATACTTCTTTTTTTAAATGTAGGTTAAACAATTTATATAAATTAATTGGACATGGGCCTATAATGGTTATTGGGTTTAAAAATTTAAAAATTAAACATAGGCCTTTACTGATTTAAAGTCCACTATTAAAAATTAAGTAAAATGGCTTAATTTTTAAACTATAATTTTTTTTATTATGTAAAACGTTTAGATAACTTTTTCTTTCGTAAATAATATATATAGTTTTTTCATGCCAATGGGGTTAATATTTTTTTATAAAACCACTAATGTCAATCGTAAAAAACAATGGTGTCGCTTGAATATTTCATATTACACATCACATATGAGACGCGAAATTCATTGATGCCAGGTGAACTCGTTCACCCCCATGTGGCTGTCACACTAAATAGTCCTTAGAAAAACTTGTATCCAAAAGTAAGTCAATTTGAAAATATTTGTTGTTTAAGTGTATAATAAATGGATAACCATGAGCTTCCAATGTTCATAAGTATCATATATCAACCGAAATTCTTCTGTTTGATTATTGTTTCTTTATTTTGAATACTTTTCTTTTTGTAAGAAATATCAAATAGGTTGAAGCATCAATGACTACAAGTGTGTTTTTGTAAAGTTAAACACTAAAGGTTGATGTTCATAAGTTCAGATAATCCGGAACAGTCCAAGTGCCACTCGGGAAGAACAAACCTAGTACGGATAGAGAACTACTCAGGATGGTTTGTTGAAAAAATAGTTCAAGGTCTACTCAGGGGGAGTAAGTTTACTCTGGAGAGGAGATTTAGTCCTGAGAGACATTGTTACTCCTGAGTAAAGAAGAACATGTAAACAAGAGTGCTAAGTCAAGTACTCCGGAGAGTCTATCTACTCCGAAAGAACAATTTGTTCCTCCTAAGTAGAAGGCATACCCTCCGGACCAGATTGTGTTTCTTCATCAAACGACTATTCCGGAAGACAACTACCAACTTGAAGTTAGTTGAGTTAGTTATGCCAGTCTGGCTTCTAGAAGAGTATTGAAGGTTAGGTAGTTATTGTCAGTTGTATTATTTACTATAAATAGTGTGTAATAGTTCATTTGTACTAACGCTTGATATTTTCAAGTTTTCCCTATACCCGAACTTACAATTAATACAATTGGCCGTTTGATTTGATACGTGTTTTCTTGATTTAGTTCTTGATCCATTTAGTGTGTATTGATCTTAGATTGTTGTTTCCGGCTTCAATCTAAATGCAGATTTGCTGTTCTTGATAGTATTATCAATTCTACAAGTGGTATCAGACCCTAAGTGCTCTAATTTTCTGATTTCAGAGGAATTCAACGGAGTTTTGGTTCAAATATGTTAAGTTTGTGTTTAGAGAAGCATTTTCATCAAATTGAAAGAATCTTGATCATCTTTTGCTGAATTCTATGGTGACTGTTATTCAAACCTTTGATACCGACATATGCACCACCAACAAGCCTCCTAGACTTCAATCTGTATCGGAGTATAGGAACTGGAAGCAAAGAATGCAAAATTTCCTGTTTGTTACTGATTTCAACCTTTGGAAATCAATTATTGACGGTCCTTCGATTCCTATGGTTCCTGTAGCAGAAGCAGGTGGAATTACTATTCCAAAAGATTCATCTAGATTTACTGATGTAGAGTTAAAGCTTAGAGACAGAGACATGAGAGCTCTTGGATTGCTTACTATAACTCTTCCTAGTGAGATTTATCACAACTTCAATACACATACTTCTGCCAAAGATCTTTGGAATGTTTTATCCAATATGTATGAAGGCAACACTGAAATGAAGAATAACCAGAAGAAGATGTTAAAGAGACAATATGACACTTTTGGTCATTTTTCTGGTGAACATCTTACAACACAGTTTAACAAGTATGTGAGACTGGTGTGTGTACTGAACTCTGCAGAAGTGGAGTTAGACAATGCAGATATGGTGAAGCAATTCATGACTTCCCTTCCATAGAAGTGGCTTGTCTATACTATACCTATAAGAAGGACTGGAAATTTAAACACCTTCAAACTTGAAGAAGTGTATGATACATTGCAAAACTATGAGTTTGAAACTAAAGGATTTCAAGAGACATCTGTGAGTAAACTAGTTGGATCAGCTCTTATTGCACCTGTGATTGAAACTATATATACTCAAGCTCTTGCTACACCTGTTATACACACTTCTTGTACTAGGTGTGTTGGTTGTGAGTCAAAGAGCTAAAATCAGAATGTTCAAGTTTCTCAAGAAAACATGGCTCTATATTATGCTTTTATGAGTAGTTATGAAGCTTTTGTGGCTAGACAATTGACTGTAACAAATCTTCTTGGAGAAGACCTAGATCAGATTCATCCTGATAATCTGGAGGAAATGGATCTCAAATGGAAAATGACAATGATCACAGTCAGAGTAAAGAGGTTTTTTAAGATGACTGGCAGAGAGAACATTGAGGCACATCCCATGCACAAAGTAGGGATAGACAAAATCAAGGTGAATTATTATAACTATAATGTGCTAGGTCATTTTGCTAAAGAGTGCAAGGCTCCTAAAATAACAAACACTTTCAAAGCAAATTCTGGAAAACAAGCTCAAGCTTTATCTTCAACATCAAAACCTGCTACTCTTGTCTCTCAACAATCTAACTCTAGAGGAGAAGGATATGATTGGAGTGCTCATTCAGATGAAGCTTTCAAAAATGCTGTCAACCAAACACTAATGGAAAACATTAAAGGAAAAGATAATTCTTCTGAGAAGGTAGCTCAATCTAAATCTCCTGACAATGATGAAAATGTTCTTTATAAACATCATAACCAGATCTTTGTTGATGAACTTAATAAGGCTTTAGAAATTAACAATGATCTAAAAGAGGCTGAAATTTTGTTTAAAGAAAAAAATTGAATCTTTAACTAAAGATCTTGCTACTATTACGGACATAAAAAATGTTTTTAAAATCCAACAAGAAGATCTTTTGGTTAAGCTGCTACTACTAAATATGAACTTGTTGCAGCTAGAGTGCATCTAGATAGATATGAGTTTTCCTCTAAGGTTGTAGACATCATGTTAGAAAAACAAGTTCACAGCAGAGTTAATAATGGTTTAGGTTACAAGGCTGTACCTCATCCTTTTAATGGTAATTACACATGCTCATTTGTTTATAAAGTTAACGTTGATCACTTACCTTCTGTTTCATTAAGTGCATATCGTGTTTTGATTCCTAAAATATTTGAGGAAGGAAGTGATAGTGAGAATGATAGAGGAGAGTTCATTATTAGGAATGTAGGAGAGTTCACTAGTAAGAATGTAGGAGAGTTTGTGTTAAGAGAAACTGATAGTTGGTGATAGTGAGAATGATAGAGGAGCATGTTGGTGATTGTAATGTGTGTGAGTTTAGTGAAGATGGATATTTGTATTTTCCTTATGATTTGAATAAATGTGATGTTTCTTGTGATGATAATTCTCATGTTCAAACTTCTGAGAAGTCTAGAAAGGTTGAATCAAATTCTACATCTTCATAAAAAATTGTAAAATCTGATAATGAGAAAAAGAAACCAGATTTTTATGTTAAAAATGCTTCACATCTTAAGTCAAAGTGGTTTTCAAATGAACATAAGAAAACTTCTAAGTCAAATGAGCATCAACATAATCATAATTGTTTTCATGGTTCACCTCCAAGGACTAATCAAAAGTCTGTCTCTCATAAGAGATTGAGAGCTTATTTTATATGCAATGATATATATCATATTGCTTTTGAATGTCCATTTAATCTTTTGAATATAAAGCTAAAGAAGCTTGTTTTTAGGAGGGAAGGTAAAGAAAAAATAGGAAAGAAAAATGTAAAACCAAATGTTTCATCCAAAATTCCTGCAAAACCAAAGGCATATTCTCAAAAATTCAAAACTGTTTTTCTTAAACCTACAACCTCATGGATCAAAAGGCAGAATTATGAAGCTTCTACTTCTGAGAAAAACATTGATGTTGAAAAGAATTTGGTTTATCAAGAAGTTAAATATGTTGATTCTTTTGGAAGGAACAAGACCACAATGGCTTGGGTTCCTATGTCTAACTGAATTGTTCAATTATGCAGCAACCAGGAAGATCTGGTAACACTTGCCATATAGATAGTGGTTTGTCAAGGCATATGATTGGAAATAATTCTATCCTTTTTAATTTTCAGTCATATGATGGTGGATATGTGGCTTTTGGAGGCAATCCACATGGAGGAAGAATTACTAGTCTAGGCACAGTGTCAAATGGCTCAATATGCTTTAAGAATGTTAACTATGTTCAGGAGCTCAACTACAATCTCTTGAGTGTCTCTCAAGTCTGTGATAAGATTTATTATATGCATTCAATTATGATGAATGTCTAATCTTGAAGTCTGGTTTTATCATTTCTGAAGATCAGATATTGATGAGAGCACCAAGGAAAGGGAATATTTATGCTCTTCTTCTTCTTCTTCCTCTTATTCCTCCTCCTCCTCCTCCTCTTCTTCTTCTTCTTCATAATCATATTTTCTCTCAAAAGGCTTCAGAGATTGAATCTACTTTATAGACAAGGAAAAATAGTCATATAAACTTCAAAACCATGAACAATTTTGTGAAAAATGACTTGGTAAATGGTATGCCTCTCAAGGAGTTTATTTCTCTTGAGCATTGTATTCCTTGTTTGAAAGACAAGCAACATAAGTCTTCATTCAAGCCAAAGATTATTAACACCATTAATGAGTCTCTCTATTTGCTCCACATGGATTTGTTTGGACCAACAAATGCCCAAAGCATTGGTCACAAATCCTACTACTTAGTAATCACTGATGATTTTACAAGTTACACTTGGTTGTATTTTCTGAAGACCAAAGATGAAACTACTGAGATTTTGAAGTCTTTTATCATTCAAATTGAAAATTTGTTTTCTTCTAAGGTCCAGATGATCAAATGTGATCATGGTACAGAGTTCAAAAACTATGTGCTCAATTTGTTTTGTGAATAGAAGGGGATATCAAGATAATTCAGTACAGCCAGGACACCTCAACAAAATGATGTTGCTGAGAGAAGAAATTGAACCTTAGTTGAAGCTGCCAGAACCATGCTTGCTGACTCAAGACTTCCAATCACATTCTAGGCTGAAGGAGTGAACACTCCCTGCTATGTTCATAATAGAGTTTTGATTGTTAAGCAGCACAACAATACCCCTTATGAACTTCTAAGACAAAGAAAACCTTATATTGCCTTTTTCAAGCCTTTTGGATGCTTATGTACTATTTTGAACACAAAAGATTAACTGGGAAGTTTGATGCTAAAAGTGATGAAGGTTTCTTTGTGGGATATTCTTCTCTTTAAAAGGCTTGCAAGATTTTTAATCAGAGGACTAGAATAATTGAGGAGTCCATTCATGTTCAGTTTAATGAACATACCCTCAATTCTTCTAAATTGGAGCCTTCATGGCTTTTTGATCTTGACAGTCTTTTCAAAACTTTTAATTCTTCTGATGATGCTTCCTCAAGCTCTTCCATTTCTAATTCCAAGGATATTGATGATGATTATAGAATAGAGATATCCATATCTTTTATAGATCCTATTTTTATTGTTCCTAGTTCATCAGAATCTGAAGTTTCTAAGCCTTTATCTTCATAACCTGCAGAGTCTTCTTCTTCTACAGATTCTCATGCTGAGGATCCTCATGATGCATATTTCTCCTTCATCTTCAGCAGCCTCAGAACTTCCAGATATTAATGTTATCAATCTTGATCAGAATTTTGAAGAAGATGAAGTGCCTATTCATATAATTAATCAAGATCATCTTCATCCTTTATCCAATGTTATTGATAGTGTATAAGATGGTGTGAGGACAAAAATCAAGTCATGTATTATGAATGAGTGTCTCTATTCTTTTTTTTCTATCCCAGGCTGAACCAAAGAATGTTGAAATGGCTTTGAAAGAAAACAGCTGGGTGGAAGCTATGTAGGAAGAACTCTTGCAATTCAAAAAGCAAGAGGTGTGGGAATGGGTTGATCTCCCACCGGGGCAATACCAATTGGCACCAAATGGGTGTTTAAGAACAAAAAGGATGATAGAGGGATTGTGGTTAGAAATAAGGCAAGACTTTTTTATCAGATTATACTCAAGAAGAAGGGATTGATTATGATGATGTGTTTGCACCAATTGCTAGACTTAAAGCCATCAGATTATTTCTTGCTTATGCTTCTTCCAAAGATTTTAGTGTATTCTAGATGGATGTCAAGAGTGCTTTTGTCTATGGAAAAATGAAGGAAGAAGTGTATGTTTGTCAACCTCCTGGCTTTGAAGACCTTGATTTTCTTAACAAGGTTTTCAAGTTGGACAAGGCACTTTATGGTCTCCATCAAGCTCCTAGAGCATGGTATGATTCTTTATAAAGTCATTTGATTGAAAATGACTATCAAAGAGGCAAGATTGGTCAATCACTTTTCATCAAGAAGTATGATTCTGATCTTCTCCCGGTTCAAATTTATGTGGATGATATTATTTTTGGGTCTACTAAACAAGCTCTTTGTCAAGACTTTGAGAAGCTAATGAAGTCAAAATTCCAAATGAGTTCTATAGGAGAGATGAAATTTTTTCTGGGTTTACAAGTTAAACAACTTCCGGATGGGATATTTATCAATCAAGCCAAGTATGTAAAAGATATTCTTATAAAGATTCATTTTCTTGGATTGCAAGGTGGCATCTACTCCTATTGCTACTCATCATGGTTTGTCCTTAGATGTTGTGGGGGAGAGTGTGGATCAACATCTGTACAGAGCAATGATTGGATCCCTCCTGTATCTTACAGCTTCAAAGGCCTGATATAATGTTTGTTGTGTGTATTTTTGCTAGATTTCAAGCAAACCCCAAAGTGTCTCGTTTGAGTGATTTCAATATTTTCAGGTATCTTAAAGGAAAGCAAGCTCTTAGATTGTGGTATTTCAAAGGTCCAAGTTTTGAGTTTATAGCCTATACTGACATTGACTATGGGGGATGCAACCTGAACAGAAAGTCTACATCAGATGGTTGTCAGTTCTTGGGAAATAGATTGGTGTCTTGGAAATGCAAGAAGCAGAAAAATGTTTCCATTTCAACTGTTGAAGCTGAGTATATTGCAGCCTCTCAATGTTGTGCTCAAGTTCTTTGGATACATTATTATATGATAGATTATGGTTTCAATTTTATGAACACCCCAATCTACATTAACAACACTACAACCATGTTTATAACCAGAAACCCTGTACAATATTCCAATACCAAATACATTGAAATCAGATATCATTTTCTTAGAGATTATGCTGAGAAGAAATTTATTTATTTGGTTCAAGTTCCAACTTTGCAACAGCTTGTTGATCTCTTTACAAAACATTTTGACAAATCAAGATTTGAATTCTTGATCAAAGAGATTGGTATAAAAAATCTAGAGTAAGTGTCTGATCTTTTTCTGATTTTGTTTTTGTTTGTGAATATTTGAAATATATCAAAAAAGATTATCTTTTACTATGTTATGTTGAAATTTCCAAAAAGATTTTATTCTTTGAGTATTGCATAATCAAGTGTGTTACTAAGTATGTTTTGGAATTTTATGTGTTGTGATCTAAGAATCAATTTGTGAGAGGATATGTTCTTAGAATGTGATTACTTATTTCAAGAAATGATAGAAACTATCTTGAATTTTCTCATGCATAGAATGGATCAGAAGGAATAGGTAGTGTTTTGTATGTTATGTTAATTAGCTCAATATGTATTTGAAAAACAATATATGTGTGGCAAACTAAATTCTTTCATGCATATGTGTTTTACCCATATGGTTTAAAACACTAAGACCCATTAATTGAGTGTAAGTGAAGCTATCTGATACACACACCATGGTACCTTGATTTTAAAAATTCAGATTAGAATGTAAATCTCTCTTATGTTTTGGGAAAGCAAAGATCTAGTGAGATTTCATAACTCCAGGGTATGTATGGGGTCTCTTATGTTTTGTGAAAGCAAAGAGCAAGAGATTTCCAGACATATTGCTCCCTTATTTATTATGCATTCATATATCATTTCAATTGTTGAAGCTTAATGCTATTGTATCATCTCATTCCTTAATTATATCGGAATTATATCTATTTCAAAATGAAGTTTTACTATTAATGGTTGTCAATGGTCAATTTAAAAGATGTGGTAACATAATTCCTTGTCACCCCATGAGTTTGGATAGGTTTGGTTGTATGACCTAGAATGTGGGGTACACTATGTTATGAAAAGTATTACCTTAATATCAACTTTCACTCTATACTTGTTGGGATGATCATTACTTGAGTGTCTTAAGACTTAATCAATTCAACATGCATCTTAACTTGCTGATGTCTGTATGCTAAATGAAGTGTTATGAGGATTTCTTGTATAGTATGATCTTGAATGAGTTTTATTCTTGCTGAGTAATGTGCTGAATTTTAGTAAGTGTTACACTCTAGTGAGGTAATTTTTGAAACCCTTCCAACTTGCACTTCCCACTTGCTCCCTTTCTGAAACCCTTCCAACCTTCAAACCCTAGTGTGTTCTAGCTTTCTGATAGTTTTAAACTTCATTCTCTGTGATTTTGGATTCTATTTTCAATGGCGAACCTGGTGTTTAAGTCTGATCATATAATATGTGAATGCTTAGATTTATCTGCTCCAAATTCTGAAGAATATCATGATCTTATCCGGTTTCTTAGTCATTCAAGAGTTTATGTAGATACCTAGGAAAATTCCTCTCCACCAAACCTTGGACACATATATCCCTGTTAACAAAAGGTTAGAAATATGATTAATATATTAGTATGGATGATAATTGTGTATAAGCTGCATTATAAATCCAATTATTAATCACAACCTTAATATTGGATCTAAACCATCCTGTACAACATCTCAGATCAACGGTGGAGTCGATTCGGTCCTTCCATCTCGTCGTGCTAGCTGCAACCACACGAAGAGCTCGTTAGGGGCCTAAGGAGCCATACGCTCCGAAGGCACTCCGACACTCAAGTTAAGTCAGGGCCTTATGTAATTAGTGTGGGTATATGATAGTGTGAGCTAGAGAAAGAGAGGGATTGAACCTTGTTTATGATGGAAGAGAACCTCCTATTTATAGAAGGTAAAGGGGGCCTAACCCTAATTGGCCGGTTTGGCGCCCCATGTATTAGGCTTGCAACATTAGGTATGGTCCATCTATGACAGTACCTCTTCAAGTCCCCCAGTATAGCTTAATGTGGTGCTAGCCACATTGTGCTAGACTCGTACTGTTTGTCACGTTCAGACTATAATCCCAAAAAGATATTCCCATAAGAAAAGTTGTAAAATACAAGTGTTAGTCATAAAAGAATGTTCAACTTTACAAATCAGAATATTTATAAATGTGGGCGTGACTCGTAGCCAAATATAGATGTGGCGCGTAGCCAATGGAAATGTGTACCGTAGCCAAGTATAGATATGGCCCGTAGCCAATGGGGATGTGGCCCGTAGCCAATGGAGATGTGCGTGACCATACACTACTCTTTTTGAAGTAAGGTAGAAGCGACGAGCGTGACTATACACTACTTGTTTATGAGTATTTTTTATGGACTGGGGCGTGGCGTCACACTACTCCTTACGGTCCGGGATATGACTATACACTATCCCTTTATGAATAATTTGTTATGGACCGGAGCGTGGCGGCACAATACTCCTAAAGGCCCGGGACGTGATTATACACTATGCTTTTATGAATAATTTGTTATGGACCGGAGCATGGCGGCTCACTGCTCCTTATGGTCTGGGACGTGACTATATACTATCCCTTTATGAATAATTTGTTATGGACCGAAGCGTGGTGGCACACTACTCCTTAAGGTCCGGGACGTGACTATACACTATCCTTTTAATCTTTTCGGGGGTGTGACATGCTAAAGTTTGATGGAAGGAAAGATGTTGTGGCCACTTTCAAGTGGAAAGAGAGGATGAATGGTGTCATCAACATTAGTGAGTGTCGTGATGACCAAGCGGTCAAGTTTGCCGCTCACTCATTCACTAATGAAGCACTGAGCTGGTGGAGGTCTATTCAGCAGACCAAGTCCTCCGCTGCTATGAAGAGGATGAAATGGGATGACATGAGGAAGCTGATAATCACTAAGTTCTGCCCACAAAACGAGATTGACAGGGTAGAAAGTGACAAGTGCCGTTAAGCAGCCAACAAAAGAATAGGCGGGCCCGGAGGCGAAGAAGCTGAGAATTGAGGATGGGATTGACTGTGCTAAGTGTGGAAGGAAGCACTATGGGAGTGTCGTGTGGGACTAAACATCTTCTACCTGTGCGGGAAGACTGGGCACTATTCTCAAGAATGTCTCAAAGCACCGGCATGCTATAACTGTGGGACTCCTGGCCACATGGCCGAGGATTGTCGTAAACCCAAAGCTGCTGGAACAGAGAAAGGGAAGGAGGTCGAGAAGCCAAAAGCAAGTACACGAGCGTATGCACTAACACGAGATAAAGCTAAAGAAAACCACGATGTGGTGTCAGGTACGTTCATCCTAGATCACACTCTTGTCTTTGTATTGTTTGATTCTGGTGCTAGTAGAAGTTTCATATCGTCCTCTATGTGTAAAAGAATGAAATGCAAAATTACCTAAGTAGAACATGCCTTTATTATGGAGACTGTTGTGGGTAAAACCATGAAAGTGATAGAACGAGTAGACAGTTGCACGATAAAGATAGATGGCTATAGATTCCCTGCTAGGTTGCATGTTATAGCCTTGGGAGGGTTTTATATGGTTTTGAGTATGGATTGGTTATCTGGCAACGAAGCCCAAATAGTATGTAGAAGAAAGATAGTTCAGCTCAAAGCTCCAGATAGTAGCAAGATTTTGGTTTACGGGGATCGCGACGGCTCGTTAACGAATGTCATATCGATGATAAAGGCAGAGAAGTATATAGGGCGCAGATGCGAGGCCTACCTGGCCTATGTGATAGACAACGATGTAAAAGTGAAAGAGTTGAAAGATGTACCGATGGTGTGTAATTTTTCGAACGTGTTTCCTTAGGAATTTCTTGGATTACCACCCATCGGGAGACAGAGTTCCAGATAGACTTAGTGCCAGGTGCCCAGCCCGTGGCTAAAGCACCATACCGACTTGCGCCTCTGGAGATGAAAGAGTTAATGATACAGTTGGAGGAACTTTTGGATAGAGGTTTCACTAGACCGAGCATTTATCCTTGGGTTGTTCCAGTTCTGTTTGTAAAGAAGAAAGATGGTCCCATGAGAATGTGCATCGACTATAGAGAGTTGAATAAGTGAACAGTAAAGAACAAATACCCGCTACCTAGGATCGATGATCAGTTCGACCGGCTGCAAGGCGTGAAATGGTTCTCCAAGATCGATCTGCTGTCGGGATATCATCAGTTAAAGGTAAGAGAAGAGGATATAACAAAAACGGCATTTCGCACGCAATATGGACATTACAAATTCCGCGTGATGTCCTTTGGTTTGACGAATGCTTTAGCTGCATTCATGAGTATGATGAACCATGTGTGTAGGCCGATGCTGGATAGATTGGTGATAGTATTCATAGATGATATACTCATTTATTCAAAAAGTGTAGGCGATAACGCCTGTCACCTACGAGAAGTACTAGAGACACTGCGGAAAGAAAAGTTGTATGCTAAGTTTTCAAAGTACGCGTTTTGGCTTAAGGAAGTTCAATTCCTAGGTCACATTATCAACGCAGGCGGCATTATGGTTGACCCGAGAAAGATCACGGTAGTAAAAGAATGGGAAATTCCGAAGACGCCGACTGAGATTCGAAGTTTTCTGGGATTGGTAGGCTACTATCGAAGGTTCATTCAGGACTTCTTGAAATTAGCTTCGCCTCTGACAAAGTTGACACACAAAGAAGTAAAGTATGAATGGGGTTAGGCTCATTCTGAAGCATTTGAAGAGTTATAGAAAAAGTTAGCCCAAGCCCCAGTATTGGCACTACCCGACGGTAACGAGCACCTGGTGGTATATTATGATGCTTTGGGTCAAGGGTTAGGATGTGTATTGATGCAAAGGGGAAAGGTGATCGCGTATGCGTCACGTCAGTTAAAGGTTCACGAGGTCAACTACCCAACTCATGACCTGGAGGTCACGACAGTTATCTTCGCATTGAAGAATTGGAGGCATTACCTCTATGGAGTTAAATGCACCATTTATTCGGATCACAAGAGCTTGAAGTATTTCTTCGAGCAGAAAGACTTGAATATGCGACAGGCTGTGGTTGGAACTACTAAAGGATTATGACTGTGAAATCCTATACCACCCGGGGAAAGCGATTGTGGTTGCCGACGCCCTAAGCCAAAAGGAGAATCAACCTCCTATTAGGGTGAAGGCGTATCAGTTAGTAATAACGCTAGATTTTATGACAGAACTAGAGAAAGGACAAACAGAGGTGCTAAATGGAGAGAATATAAAGAAAGAACGAATGGTAGGACAATAGACAAAGTTAGAAACAAACACTTACGGAGTAAAGACCCAATGCAGTCGTATGTGAGTACCGAAGGGCGGTGAGCTTAGAGCTAAAGCACTTGACGAGGCCCATAAGTCTCGATATTCCATACACCCGGGGACCATGAAAATGTATCAGGATTTAAAGAAATAGTATTGGTGGCCTAACATGAAGAATGATGTGACAGAATATGTGAGTAAATGCCTAACGTGCTCACAAGTTGAGGGCGAACATCAGAATCCATACGGGAAGATCCAGCCTCTGGACATACCCGAATGTAAGTGGGAGCGTATCACCATGGACTTTATTACAAAGCTGCCTCGCACAACTAAGGGCCATGACACGATTTGGGTAATAGTGGATCCTTTGACAAAGAGTGCACGTTTCTTGCCGATCCGTGAAACGTATTCTTCTGGGAAGCTGGCAGAAGTATTTATCAATGAAATTATAGCTCGAAATGGTGTACCACTGTCGATTGTATCTGACCGGGACACACGATTCACGTCGAGATTCTAGAAAAAGATTTCATGAATCAATGGGTACGAGGTTGAACATCAGCACGGCTTATCACCCATAAACGGATGGTTAGTCGAAGAGGACCATCCAAACGTTGGAGGATATGTTACGCACGTGCATTATAGACTTTGGTGGTATTTGGGATAGTCACCTACCTCTAGTAGAATTCTCCTACAACAATAGTTACCACACCACTATTGGTATGCCGCCTTATGAAATGTTATATGGTAGAAGATGCCGAACCCCGGTCTATTGGGGTGAGATAGGATAGAAAGAGCTGGGAACTTAGAGGTAGTCACGACAACTTCTGAAAAGTTTGACCATATTAAAACCAGAATGAAGGCAGCGTAAGATCGTCAAAAGTCTTACGCGGATAGGAGACAGAGACCCTTGAGTTCATTGTTGGGGATCAGGTGTTGTTAAAGGTATCTCCCTGGAAAGGCATTATTCGGTTTAGAAAGAGGGGGAAACTAAGTCCGAGATTTGTCAGAGCTTTCGAGATTCTGGCACGGGTTGGCAAAGTTGCCTACCGGTTGTATTTTCCTGATGAATTGAGTGGGATCCACCCTACCTTCCACGTATCACACTTGCGCAAGTGTCTGGCTAACGAATCAGCATACGTTCCACTCAACGACATCGAGGTAGACAATAGCCTCAATTACACCGAAGAACCCATGGCCATACTTGACAGAAAAGAGAAATAGCTACGAAATAAAGTAATTCAGTTGGTTAAAGTGCAGTGGAAACATCGTAAAAGATCGAAAGCTACATGGGAAACCGAGATAGAGATGAAGGAGTCGTACCCTCAAATGTTTGAATTATGACAAAGTTTCAAGGATGAAACCACTTAAGCCGGGTTTCGGGTATGAGATAACAAGCCAAGAAGTAAATGACCAAGGGCGGGCCGGTTTTTATGCCCAATCACGTGGGCCTAGAGTGAGGGTGGAAGCCCTCAAGAACCCTAGCCACCATCCTCATTCTCTTATTCACTTCTTGCACCAAGTTTTAGAGAGAGAAGGCTAGAGAGAGTTTTGAGAGAGAAAGTTGAGATTTCGAGTTCTAAGGATCAAGGATCGTTCATCATCATCACCGGAAGCTAAGGAGCAAAGAATCGGACTTAAACATGTAACAAAAACTCGTCCAGATATGAGTTCTGTTTGAAAAGCGGGTTTTAGGGTTTTCATGGGTTTTAACATAAAGATCGGATTTTTTTCATGTTAAAAGATGGATAAAGTATAGATCTAGTTTCATGGAAGCTAGATAAAGGTTTTGGACGCAAAAGATTTGATTTTTGGATTGAAAACAGGCCTGTATGGAATCTTTGTTCTTAATGCAACTTTTTTTTGTCAGAAAAAGGTTGCATTAGGTGAAGTTGCATTAGACTTAATGCAACCTTTTTGTTACAGATGCAACTTTTTTTTTTCCAAATACAACCCTTTTAGGATGCAACTCTTTGGAAAAAAAGTTGCATTATGTAACAAAAAGTTGCATTAGGTCTAATGCAACTTCACCTAATGCAGCGTTTTTCTGACAAAAAAATTTGCATTAGGCTCATTTTTTTGTAGTGTGAGCCGATACTCGAGTGTCGACCACCTGCAAAATGGCGACACTCGACGAGGACGAAGACGTTGAGAGAGTCAACTCTCAGAGTATCGACGAGTGTCGACCCTCCTGAATCAAGTCCTGAATGCAAGTTCAGGCGACACTCTAGTGTTCCTGGAGATACTCTCGTCCGACACTCTAGTGTTCCTGGCGATATTCTCGGCCGACACTCTAGTGTTCTTGGCGACACTCTCAGCCAACTCTCGCATAAAATAATAGAATTCACATCTTGGCTTATGTGTAGATCGGTCTACGCGTTAGCAATAAACAAGACGTCAACTTCAAGAAGAATACCAATAGTCAAGTGAGTTCTTATTGCCCTTTTTCCCTAACGTTTTTGGGCTGGAATGCATACTGGTAAAAGATTTGAATGACAAAGTATAGTGTTTATAAAAATATTATTTTTATAAAGTGAAAGAGAAAGTTATAGTTTTTATAAAAATGTTTCTTTTATAAAAAGAAAGGTAAAGTGTTAAAGAGTAAAGTAATATCTTTGAAATACATTTTTAAAGAAAGCAAAGAGTTAAAGCAAAGAAAGTATAGGAGATGCACTTCGGTGTAGATTGACAGTGATAGTGACAGATGCCATATTATATGCTTATGTGTTAATATGTGTTATTTGTCTATGTGTTATGTGTTTCAATGGCATTATATTATGTGACGTAGTATAACTGCATTGTAGTTGCAAAGTAAAAAGTTCTGCAGGCAAGCAAAGTAGAAGTCTCACCCCGAGGTGTGAGCAAGCAAAGTAGAAAGTCTCACCCGAGGTGTGAGCAGGCAAAGGAGTTTTACACTTAGGTGTAAGCAAGAAAGTCCCACCCTGAGGTGTGGGCACAACAAAGTAAAAGTCTTACTCTGAGGTGTAAGAGAGAAAAGGGATCTTGTCCTCGGACATTGATCCATATGTGATAGTTAAAGTATGTTATAGTCACTTATCCTGTACGAGTGAAAAGCAAAGTTGAAAGAGTAAAGGAGGACACCTTAATTGGTTTTCCTCAAAAGTAAAGTTTTGAAAGAAAGATAGAAACGGAACGATTTTATAAATTGTAACATTGTAAACTTTTAAAATAAGGGAAAAGACAAAGTTGTTTTAAAGTAAAGAAAGAAAGCTTATTTTTTTTTATAAAACTAGCTATTTAAAGAAAGTTTATAGTTTAAAGTAAAGATAGAACTCAACGGCGTTACCTAACTTTTAGTATGCATGACAGGTAGAAAATGGAAAACGAAAGTAAAGTAGAGGAGCCGTGAGGGGTTGATAGCATGGACATCGTGTTGCTGCACTGAAGGCTGAAATTTCCATTTCCTGATAGTTTATGTTTGAAAAATGAATTTATAAATTGGATTATAAATGTTTTGAATTAAATACTTCTGCTGTAATTGATTCTGATTCCGGTTTAAGAACTATGTTTGTCATGTTTTATGCCATGTAACATCCCAAAAATAATAACGACAATAATATAAACAGGTTTCGGTACGCGAGGAAAGGAACGAACGAACGAAGCCCGATGGGCCGGGCCGGGATTGGGCACAGCGAACATGGTGGGACTTAAGGGGGGATTCTCTCCCTTAAATAGCCCAAACACACCATCATTCTCTCATTTTGCAAATCTAGAGAGAGAAACCCGTAGAGAGAGAAAATGACGGATCAGCCCGAGATCATAGCAACATGTTACTCCATAGCTCGTGAGAATAACCTCTAAATCAGAAGCACATTTTAGGTAACGATTCGATCTAGATATGAGTTTTTGTTCATTTTGGGGTTTTCGGGTTTTGGATAAAAAGGTGATATTTTTACGTGTGAAACTTCGAAATAAACCCAGATCTGAGTTCTAGAATGAAAAACTAATGTTTTGAACAAAGAAAGTTTGGGTCTTGACGAGATAAAATCCGCATGTATGGATCTAGGGTTCTTGGGGAAGAAGACAGCCCCGCAGGCGAACTTCCGTGGGTTATTTGAGCGAACTTGGCAAGCGAACTTGTTATGTTCGCTGGCAGCCTATGGGTAGTGAACTTGATAGATTCGCTAGGCAGATCCAGCGAACTTGTGACAGCGAACTGTATGGATCATGCGAACTTAGCCTAAGTTCGCCTGTATGTTCGCAAGAGTTATAAGGGGCGAACTTAGCCTTAAGTTCGCCTAAATCGGAATTGTTAAACCGTTAGAGTCGGGATTGGCCTGATGTGTATTTTAACTAATCAATTCAGATCGTGTGTGATGCTTGTTGGACCTTGTTAGGACAACCCAAAGCTAGCTTATCAGGTGAGTTCTAGAGCACTCTTTTAAATGTTTTAAATAATGTTTTGGGCCGGTGTGCACACGTAATGATGTGACGTTTTATGAAACAGGGTTTACGAATGATGTTTTGGAAGTAAAGTTATGAAATGTGTTTACGAAATGTTTTGCGAAAAGAAATTGAAGTTTACGAAGTGTTTACGAATGAATGATTTTTAATAAAACGTACGAATGCTTTAACTGATGTTTTGAAGTAAAAGAAGTGAATGTTTATGAAAGTCACAAACGAACGAATCTGCCATGATTCCTTTGGGAATCGAGGTTATGGGTATGGGATGTATGTTATGAGCATTACCTTTATAGGGGTCTATGTGGCTGGCCAACTGTTGTACAACTGGGGTGATAATGGTCACTAAGGGGATTATTGTGTTCCTTGAAGTTTTGATATTTGTGCCTTGCGGGGTATGGTACTTGAAGTTTGGTACGACTACTCCACGGGGTAATCATGCTTGAAGTTTGGTACGTGTCATCCTTGTGATGTCGTGCTTGAAGTTTGGTGTTGAATGGCCTAAAGTATCGGGCCGTAGGTTTCTCCACCTACAGGTAATGTATGGTGTTGAAGGGCCTAGTGGTGGTGAGCCTCGGCTTCTCCACCAGCATGGAAGTTATGGAATTGACGGTTACGAGAATGAGCAGATTCGATATGTTTGTTTGACTTATGTGTTATGTTATGTTATCGCATGCTTTACGTATGCTTTTTATTAATGAAGTTTATATGTTATGATTTGGAAAAATATTTGAAGTTAAAGTTTTATGATAAAGCTAGAACTCACCAGCGTAGCTGACTTTTTGGTATGCATATTCAGGTTAAGGGCATGTTGTGATGATGGACGGTGATGATGGGTGATAGCGTGTTTTAGTAGTAATAAATATATTCTATTTAGAATTTGTTTCTTTATAAAATGATAATTACTTTAACTTAAAACACACATAATAGGCTAGTGCACCTATCGCAGTGTAATATAGTTTAGGTAAGAACCAAGTATCGAACCAACGGACACGGTCGAGTTCCAATACTCAACTTTTGTTATCGTTTAGCCGGATTAATTAGTGAGTGAGTTTTGTGTGCTTGTTAAGTAGGTAAGTAAATGACAGAAAAGTAAATAACGGTAAAGTAAATAACAGAAAAGTAAAAACGTGCGTGATGTGTGTAACAGAAATGTAACGAACAAAGTAGTAAATTGCAGAGAAGTAAATATCTCGGAAATGATCAGGTCACAGAGAGTATTGCTTCGGGCTTCGAATCAGCTTGGTGCGTGATAATGTTAAGTTGACTAATCCAGTGATATGACTGCTACAAACTTGTGACCCGGGTCACCGCTAGAGCCTCGTCCTCACGACATTTGATTCACGAATTAAAATCTTTAAATTAAAATAGTAGAGACTCCCGTTAGGGACAACAGTTACCCTCAACCATTCGAATGGTCATCTCCGGGTTGGTTTAAGACATCGAACGTAAATGCTTTGTATTAAAGTTAAATAGGTGATTATATTTTGTTCACCGGGAGGCGGTGTAACAATGGGACCGAGTATAAAGACGTACCGTTCCCAACATGAGTTCACCAATTCTTGGTCTCGTAATAAGTTCGTATAACGACGTACGACCTTAATAATGTTGACTAAGCCTTGCTTATCAATCTCTGCTTGTATAAAGACATACAAGCTTCAAAGGAAGTTTGATTAAAAAGGTTTTACGATCTTACACTTTAAAATCAGGAACACTCACAAATATAAAGACGGATTTAGACAATAATAAAAGCCCACCAAATGGTGGTTTTAAGAACGAATAATTAAAGACATAAACATACCACTAGATTAATACGTCAAACATTAACATGCACTAAACTTCATCTTCACCCTAGCAATACAAGAAGTTTAGCCACGAATGGCCATACTAACTAGCATAACGCTGAGTTTCGTAGGCTCCCCAATTGCGGACAAAGAAGAGGAGCCTCTCTACTCTCTACTCTAGACTATAGAAATGGACTCTCTTGAGCTCTTGTAATGTATGGAAGGGTGTGTGAATCCAAGAACCCAAGCCCTCTATTTATAAGCCTCAAAATGAGCAAGAACGGCCATGCATTGGTTTGTACGGCCGTGCAAACACCTCGGGAATCAAACAGGGTACACAGGACAGTGTACTAGGCCTTGGGAAGCAAGACAGGGCATTGCATGACCGTGCATCCCTTGTCTGCTTCCCATTTTTGTCTTTTAGCTGTTGGTTTCACTTTTGTTGTTTTCTTGGGGGTCCAAGCTCGGGAATGATCTTTCAAAAGGCTTGATTTCTTGGTGTTTTTGACTGGTTTTAGCTTTGTTTATCTTCAGAACACCGAATAACCTGTGATTACGAAATATAAACATTTTAAGTATCAATTGCAAGGTTATTAATCAATTAGTACCATACTATGGGGATTATTATGCATGCAAAATATGTATAAATGATGGCATATCATAACACCCCACACTTAAACTTTGCTTGTCCTCAAGCAACCTCATGCATGGTTACACCCATAACTAAAAACTTTACAAAGGTAATGGAGTTCCAAGTAGTTGGAAACCACGGGATAGCTCTTGAGTTGGTTATTCTATTTTTGTATTTTTCTAAGATGGAATCCATGGAAAGTCTACTAGAACTTTAATTATGCATAATCTCTCACTCCCCACAATGTTCACTCAACTCTAGGTTTATATATGTATAGATAATGTAAGTTAAGTGGAACACTCAAGTTCGAATCGAATTATGCAATGGTCATAAGCTTGTATGCAAATCAAGTCTCCACCAATTAACTAAGTAGTATGCATGAATCAAGAGAGAGGACTTTAAAAGGGTTGTAATGTGGCAAAAATAAAAATAAAGGGTGAAAATGAAAGTCTTTTTGGATTTTTAGGGATTTGAAGGGTTTTGAAGGGCTGCAACTATCGTGAAACACAGCTACGGCTTCCTGGCTTAAAATGGAAAATACTAGCAGGTCCCACTATAATACTCAGATAACAAGGGCATAACTAATCCGAGGGATCGTTTAAGGTCAGATTGCCAAGACCAAGTTCTCTTATCTTTCTCAACTCTTCCCTCACTGCGTAGTACACATTACTGCCTTTTCGTACGGTTCCTTCGGCTTGTAGCCTAACAGCTCCTACTTTGATTAGATGTTTATACTCATGTTGGGAATAAGTTTGATTCTTACTACACTTTCCATCGTGGCTCCAGTTGCCATACTTCACACATTTGCCATATCTTTTGGCTCTTCTATTGGCGGCGCTTTTTGACAAGCCGCGAAATGGTGGTAGTTGTTCTTGCTTGTGCCACAATTTTCTTACATCACTAGTTGCTTTGAAAACTTTATCTCAGAGTTCGGGCGGTAATTCAGGCTTTGCGAAATGAATACAGGAAAGCAAATTAAAATCAAAAGAATGCATATCCAGCTCTTTAGGGTCTAACCGGTAAAAGACCAACTTCTCTCTTTTCTTTTTCTTTTCTCATTTTTCAATTTTTTTCTTTTCTTTTCATATCATCGAGACTAATTTTTCAATAATTCTTTTTCCCCAGTTTCCTTAAAATAAATTTTCCATATCTTCCTTGTAGATCATTCGGCTGTTTCTTCCTAATACATCTAGTTTCTACTTGTATATTCCAATTCTTTTGAGTAAAATAGATTCTTTCCAAATTGCCTCAATGGTTGTAAATTTGAATAAACGACATAAGATAATCTAAAAATTCTCCATCTTGAAGACAGTTAGCCAATAACCGGTGTTTACGAAAAGCTGGTTTGGTGATAATTGTGGGTAGTAGAAAAGAAAAGGCAAAGGCTCAGAGGGCTATCTAGGCGAAAATATTTTTGGGATTTTGGGTTTAAGGGTAATAAAGTCCTAGGTGGCTCAATCATTTTCATACTTATACTAGTTCATGGTCTTGATATGTATAAGTCATACAAGTTCTAATTATGCATAGAATCCGATAGAATAAACACTCAGTATACCAAACGAAATATTTTTTTTTCATATTGAAAAAGTATGAAGAAAGGGAGGTGTGAAGTTTTTTATCATCCTGGCGTCGAGCTATTTTTTCGCAGGAGAATCTTTACTAAAAAAACTTATTTGATTGAATTGTCAATGGATAAACTGATTGGGGCGAATCATTGCATAGAAATTGATTTGATTGATCTAAGTTCATACGATTTATTATTTATTAATATTTTCGTTTGGTCAATCGGTGAATAAAATCAACTGAAAAGGGGAATCATTCTATAGAACATCTTTTTTTCTAATAACATTTAATAAAACGTCGTAATACCACAAGACTTCTTCGTCAAATTACGACACCGAATAGTGAATATTCGGATGGATAGACATATGATCCACCATCACACCCGAGATCTTTAATAGTGGCGGTATCCACTCATATGGCCATGTTCTATTCGGAGGAATAAAATAAAATTGTTTTTCAGAGAGATGGCTGAGTGGTTGAAAGCCCCGGTCTTGAAAACCGGTATAGTTTGCTATCGAGGGTTCGAATCCCTCTCTCTCCTTTTTTGCTTGTTTAATAGATTTTTTTCTTTATTGCATTGGTTTTGACAGGATATGATTAACTTTTCGGGAAATTTCCAACCGAACAATTTCAACGAAATCTTTCAATTTCTTATTTTACTATGTTCAACTCTATGTATCCCTCTATCCGTAGAGTATATTTAATGTACAGAAATGGCTATAACAGAGTTCTCTTATTCGTATTAACAGCTACTATAGGAGGAATATTTTTATGCGGTGCTAACGATTTAATAACTATCTTTGTAGCTCTAGAATGTTTCAGTTTATGCTCCCACCTATTATCTGGATATACCAAGAAAGATGTACGGTCTAATGAGGCTACTATAAAATATTTACTCATAGGTGGGGCAAGCTCTTCTTTTCTGGTTCATGGTTTCTCTTGGCAATATAGTTTATCCGGGAGAGAGATCGCGCTTCAAGAAATAGTGAATGGTCTTATCAATAATCTTGTTGTTTAACAATTTTGGGAATGGAAACGGAATATCCTTTTGGTCCTCCGTGAAAAACACCTTCCTTTTTTGAACCCATTTTGAAAGATAATTCTATTTACTTTGTTCTTGGGATTCTTAGGAATTCCTTTCAATCAAGATGTGGATATATTATCTAAATGGTTAACCCCGTCTATAAATATTTTACATCAAAATTCAAATAATTCTATTAAGAGGGCGTTATTGCTCCATTTTTTAGTTCAAAAACTCCTATACAAATCTACCTTACTTATACTCTTAAATTATATCAAATAATTCATCACATGTATGAGTTTGAGCCAGGACCTTTCATCTAAGAGGTAAAATCATCTACCAAATGGACTAGTGTCTAATATATTACATGATGTGTATATTTTGCGTTTTTCGTTGGTAAAATTGTATAATTTAAATGGCACGTATTTACACGGGTCGTGTCTAGAAATTTTCATATGTTTTTTATGATGTATTACACTTTTTACTTTAATATACTTGTATATATTAAAGAGTGTTCAAATAAAAATCAAAAATCCTAAAAGTATAGGAAGAAGTCTGGACCATTGATTACATTAAATCAATTGCTACATTGTCCTAGTGAAAATTTCGTAATGAACCTGAAGTTGCTTATGTTTGAGAGGGATAAAAGGAATCAATTGTTTATTTTTTTTAAATACAGTTTTATTAATTTTTTTAAACTCAATTAGCTTTTGTGTATTTCATTACCTTTTAATATAACTCAGGTCGAGAGCCGCCTTTAGGAGATGAATAGGAGACGAATCAAACCGAAAAACTCGTTAACTATTCTGGAGGATAATGGTAATCAAACTTTACCATTAAATTACAACCTTGAAACTTGATTTCATTGGTCTTTCTCGTCTTTATCTCTCTGTAACACCCCAATTTTTTAAAGAAATATATGTTGAGAGACTAAAGTGGTCAATTAATGAAACCCTAGGGGTTTAAATGGCATTATATTAAAGTACAAGGGTTTAGGTTGTATTTAATTCAAAATCCAAGGGCTGAAAATAAGAAAAGTGAAAGATGAAGGGTGGCGGACCGCCACCTGAAGGGTTAGCGGTTCACTACGTATGGCGCAAGGGAATAATGAGGAGGTGACACGTGTCAGCTGACTAGCGGACGCGTGGAACCCTATAGCGGTCCGTCATACGGATCATAGCGGCTCGCTAGCCGCAATTTTCTTACCAGTCCGCCATTGCATGTTTTAACGGTCCGTTACTTGGCTATTAAGCAAATGATTAACCGCTTAAACCCTTAGCGGACCGTCACCCTAGAGCCTAGCGGTCCGCTACGTACCTGATGGGCACCCTATAAATAGTTGGACAAAGAGCTCAGTTTTTGACCATCCTACACAACAAAACGCACTTTCAAACACCTAGTTAACCTAGGGAAGGGTGCCCCGAGCCCCGGTTCGCATAGAGAAGTCCGGTTTCCAGATTTTCGGTTCTAATATGCAAAAGATAGTTCTGAGGTAAGGTTCCGACTAGTTCCTAATGACTTGGTTACTTTCACTAAGCTAGGAACTTATGATTAAGTAATGTTATGATGACTTAGGACATTAATCTAAGTCGTTATGCTTAAAGGTTATCTAAACAGGAAGGAAGTTAGAGGTGAGTTCTATGAGGCCCCTTTTTAATGTTTTAATTTAAATGTTTTGGGCCGATATGCATGCTAGAAAGATTTACATAAATGCTATATACCATTATTTAAATATTTGGGATAACATTCATGTTGCAAGAGGTTATGTATAAAACATGTCTAAATCTTAAAACTAAGTAACGGAGTATTCATGAGATATCAAAGAAGCGTTGGGTAACCATCCGACCGGAATGTAGTTATCTGGCAAACAGAATGTTATGTCTAAGGAAACAGTGGCGTATAAATCCCTCCTGGACCCGTCATTCTTTCCTAGGAACATCTCTGTTGGGGGTATTACTCTGGGAGGATAACCACCTTGTCTTTTTAATATACCATGGAGAAACCATTACGAGGATTTAGGATAAGAACTGGTTTTGAAAGCAATGGTTAGAATGGAAACTTGCCTTTTGGCATGATTTCACAATAAAAAGATTTTGAGAAAGAAAATGGTTTTGACACATAAAATGTTTAGAACTTATCATGGTAAGCCCAAATAAGTAATGACAGAGGAGTCAGGGTTTTACCTTGACTTGTAGAGGTCTTGACATTTATTGTTTTGACAAAGAGTAAAGAGAAAGAGATAGAGTTTTGGCATGTTTTGCTATGTCAAACATTTTGACCATATTGGTCTGTAAAGAAAGGAAAGGTTTTGCCACGTCTGGCCAATTGCCACATAATATCTTACAACTTAAGACATAGAGATATACTGCATTCCTTTGTGGAATATAGTATGGCACCTTGTACAAGGGTATGTATAAGTGGTGACGACCGCTTGGAGGTTAACGTGGCCTCAGAAAGACAAAGTGCAAGTTTAAAGTATTATGTTTGGGCAAGAAGTTAATGTGATGTTTAAATTGCGTGACATATAAATCCATTTATGTTTGAGACAGAGGTCAAAGATATTTTGACTAAAACTTAGAACTCACGCTGACATATGTTTAAGCATGTGTATCAGGTAAAGACGTAGCGTCATGCAGTAAAGACAAGGGGCTAGAGTAAAGGCTTGTGGTGGGCTATCTGGCATTCTTTGGGAGGCTGGCAATAGAATAGAAATGTTTGTACTTTTTTAGAATGTACATTAAGACAAGTTTTATGAAATAAATAGAGTATTTTAAAGTCTTTCGCTGTGTATGATCTCTGTTTACTATATGTTCATGAGTAAATCCGACAAGTGACCGGCCTCTCGGGTGATCCGTGATGTGGGTGTCACAAGTGGGTATCAGAGCTATAGTTTAAGAGATTTAGATATTTGCCTCAAGTATCTAAACTTAAACTAAGATTAAGGGACAGTGAGAATGTCAGTAAAGATGCCAGTTAAGATAGCCTGATGCTAAAGATAGAGAAAGGAAAAAGGTAGGGATATTTAGTAGGAACCTGATAGAAAGATAACTAGAGCACCGAAAGTGGCGTAAATGATTAATTTCTTCGTGGCCACAGTTATTAATATTTACAATACACATGTGTTCTAGCTATCAATCCATCATGCGAATACGAAAACACTCCATATCTTTTTTGTAGAGAAATGGTTGGTAGAGGTAAAGACAGAAGAGGAGGAAGGGTTAATCCCAATACTCCTAGAAGGCAAACGCGGTCTACCGCCAATGCCGAACCAGAGATAGAACATGTAGAGAGAGAAGAACGGGTAGAAGAGCCTGTGGTAGATCCACAACTTAAGAATCTTGTAGACATGGTTGTTACCAAAGCGTTAGACACGACTCTGCCAATTTTATTGACAAGCTTAGAAGAGAATAGAGAGAAGAATGATGAGACTCAACCGACGGAAAGAAATAACAAGCTAGATGATGAGGATGAGGATGATTTCGATTATGATTATGAATCTGATGATTCATATGAGGCAAGACCTCGAAAGAAAGGAAAGAAGGGATGTCCTTACAAGGCATTCAAAGACGGAAACCCTCCTAAGTTTGAAGGAACAAAGGATACCACTATTACTCATCAGTGGATAAGAGAGATAGAAGCAGTTATCAAGATCAGTGAATGTAGAGATGATTAGAAAGTCAAGTATGCAGCCCACTCGTTTGTTTTAGAAGCTTTGTGCTAGTGGGAAAACTTAGTCATAGCTTTAGGAGATAAAGCTATTGACCGGATGACTTGGAAAGAGTTGAAAATATTGCTAATAGAGGAGTTCTGTCCAGATAATGAGATGGACAAACTCGAAAGAGATTTTCTTAGATTGGAAGCTGGTAGTATGACTCACAGAGAGTATACTACCAAGTTTAATAGAATGGCTCGTTTAGTACCCCATCTGATAACTCCTGAATCTGTACGCATCAAGCGATACATGCAGGGTTTACCATCCGAGATAAGGAGGTTAGTAAAGACTTCATACTTGAAGACTTTTCGGTCAGCCGTACAACATGCTTCGACAATGTACGATGAAGTCTTCGTTTCCCGCCCTATGAAATCAAAGAGAAAATGGTCTGACATTTCTAAAAATCAGAACAAGAAGAATGGAGGAGGTGGAGGAGGAGGAAAGAAGCAGGAACATAGTGGTGGTTCAAAATGTATCAAATGTGGTAAACTACACACTGGAGATTGCAGGTATGGGACAAATACTTGCTACAGTTGTGGTAAGCCTGGGCATATAGCCACCAATTGCCCAAATAAGTCAGGAATGAGATGTTACAAGTGTGGAGATCTCGGACACCGAATCATAGAATGCCCAACCATGAAGATTTTAGCACCAGTGTTGATTAAGGATGGAAAGGAGAAAGAAGCCCCAAAGGCCTATACCTTGATGACAGAAGAAGCTAAGACACTTCCTGGCGTACTATCAGGTACATTTCTCGTTAATAACGTACCTGCTACTGTGTTATTTGACTCAGGAGCTAGTAGAAGTTTTGTATCCTTAGATTTCTGTTCTTCCTTACCTAGACCTACCATAAGATTAAGTGAAACCTTTGAAATCGAAACAACTATCAGGAAAAGATGAAGGTGGCAAAAGTCATTCAAGATTCTTTCATCAATCTTGAAGGACACAGATTCCCTGTTAAACTATATCCAATGATCCTCTAAGGATTTAATGTAGTCTTGGGAATGGACTGGTTGGCAGCAAATGATGCCCAGAACATTTGCAACAAGAAAGCAGTTCAGATGCAGACTCCTGACGGCAATCGGATTACGATCCATGGTGATAAGATAAGATCAGCCATTAGAATCATTTCTTTGATGAAAGCCACAAAGTTGTTATTAATTCCAAAGTAAAAACTAAAGAATTGAAAGACGTGCCAGTAGTATGTGACTTTCCTGATGTATTTCCCTAAGAATTACCAGGAATACCTCCCTAAAGAGAAGTGGAGTTTCGAATCGACTTAGTGCCTGGTGCTAAGCCTGTAGCTAAGGCACCTTATCGATTAGCCCCATCAGAAATGAAGGAACTAATGTGACAACTGCAAGAGTTGTTACACAGAGGTTTTATTAGACCAAGTATCTCACCTTGGGGTGCTCCGGTTCTCTTCGTGAAAAAGAAGGATGGTAGTATACGTATGTGCATAGACTACCGAGAGTTGAACAAACTTACCATCAAGAACAAATACCCATTACCTAGGATCGATGACTTGTTCGATCAATTACAAGGAGCAAGCTGGTTCTCCAAAATCGATCTAAGATCGGGGTATCATCAGTTGAAGGTTAGAGATGAAGATATTCCAAAAACAGCCTTCCGTACAAGATATGGACATTATGAGTTCTTAGTAATGTCATTTGGTTTGACTAATGCCCCCGCTGCATTCATGGACCTCATGAATAGGGTTTGTCGACCAATGTTGGACCGATCTGTGATTGTGTTCATTGATGATATTCTAATCTACTCAAACAATGAAGGGGATCATGCATGTCATCTCAAGGAAGTACTGGAAACACTTAGAAAAGAAAAGTTGTATGCAAAATTCTCTAAGTGTGCGTTTTGGATCCGAGAAGTTCAATTCTTAGGTCACGTAATAAATGCAGAAGGTATTCTTGTAGATCCTTCAAAGATAGAAACTGTAATGAAATGAAACCCGCCAAAGACACCTACAGAAATTCACAGTTTCTTAGGTTTGGCCGGTTACTATAGAAAATTTATTAAGGATTTCTCCAAGATTGCTACCCCATTGACAAAACTCACAAAGAAGGACACAAAGTTTGTATGGGGAACATAACAAGAAAGTGCTTTCCAAAAGCTAAAGGAGAAATTAACTCAAGCTCCGATTTTGTATTTACCGGAAGGGACAGAGGATATGGTAGTTTACTCTGATGCTTCGTATCAGGGACTGGGGTGTGTATTAATGCAGAGAGGCAAGGTTATAGCCTATGCTTCAAGACAACTCAAACCCCATGAAGCTAACTACCCGACCCATGATTTGGAGTTAGCAGCTGTAGTATTTGCACTTAAAATATGGAGACACTGTCTGTATGGAGTTAAGTGCACAATCTACACAGATCATAAAAGATTAAAGTATTTCTTTGAGCAAAAAGATCAAAACATGAGGCAGTGAAGATGGTTAGAGCTGATAAAGGATTACGATTGTGAAATCCTGTATCACCTAGGGAAAGCCAATGTAATGGCAGATGCTCTAAGCAGTAAAGAAGAGCATCCTTCTATCAGGGTGAAGTCATATAAGTTAGTTGTAACTCCTGACTTTATGACTCAGCTCAGGAATGTTCAAATAGACACATTGAAAGAAGAGAATGTTAAGAAAGAAAGAATGGCTGGACAGGAAAAATACTTAGAAGAGAATGAGTATGGGGTTAAGATTCGATTCGGCCGTATGTGGATACCACATATAGGTCAATTCATAATTAAAGTAATGGATGAAGCTCATAAGTCACGATATTCGATTCATCCGGGTACTACAAAAATGTACCAAGATCTACGCCAAGATTATTTGTGGCCCGGTATGAAATTTGATATCATGAAATATGTGGCTAAATGCTTGACTTGTTCTCAAGTCAAAGCAGAGCATCAAAAGCCTTATGGCAGATTGCAGCCACTAGATATTCCAGAATGGAAATGGGAGCATATCACTATGGACTTCATAACAAAGCTACCAAAAACAGCTAAAGGTTATGATACCATATGGGTGATAGTAGACAGATTGACTAAGAGTGCTCACTTCTTACCGATACGTGAGACATACTCTTCAGAAAGGTTAGCAGAGGCATTTATCAAAGAAATTGTTTCACGGCATGGTGTGTCGGTTTCAATTGCATCTGACAGAGACACATGTTTTACGTCATGTTTCTCGAAGAAGTTCCATGAAGAAATGGGAACTAAGTTGTTGATTATCACGTCATATCATCCTCAAACGGATGGACAAAGTGAAAGAACGATACAAACACTTGAGGATATGTTGCGTGCTTGCATTATTGACTTCGGTGGAAGTTGGGATAGTCATCTACCTTTGGTAGAATTCTCGTATAACAACAGCTATCATGCAAGTTTTGGCATGCCGCTATACGAGATGTTATACGGAAGGAGATGTAGAACTCTCATATGTTGGGGAGAAGTTGGACAGAAAAAGTTGGGAAGTAAAGAAATTGTCCAAGCGACAAGTGTAAAGTTAGATCAGATTAAAACTCGTCTGAAAGCTGACTAGGACAGACAAAAGTCCTATGCAGACAAAAGACGAAGACCGATAGAGTTCCAAGTCGGAGACTACGTTATGCTAAATGTATCTCCGTGGAAAGGAATCATAAGATTCAGAAAGAGAGGGAAGTTGAGTCCAAGATTTATTGGACCATTTAAAATTTTATCTCGGGTAGGGAAGGTTGCGTATAGATTAGAATTTCCAGAAGAGTTGAGTGGAATCCACTCAACATTCCATATATCACACTTACGAAAGTGTCTGGCAGATGAAACCTCTCATGTACCATTGAATGATATAGAAGTAGATGAAAGATTGAATTATGTCGAGAAGCCAGTGGCTATACTCGACTGGAAAGAAAAGAGATTACGAAAAAATGTAATCAAGCAAGTTAAAGTTCAGTGGCAACATCGAAAGGGATCTGAAGCCACATGGGAGACAGAGGAAGAGATGAGGGAATCTTATCCCTACTTCTTCGAGTAAGTGTTTGGTTTCGAGGACGAAACCCTTGTAAGGGGGGTAGATTTGTAACATCCCAATTTTTTAAAGAAATATATGTTGAGAGACTAAAGTGGTCAATTAATGTTTAAATGGCATTATGTTAAAGTACAAGGGTTCAGGTTGTATTTAATTCAAAATCCAAGGGCTGAAAATGAGAAAAAGTGAAAGATGAAGGGTGGCGGACCGCCAACTGAAGGGTTAGCAGTCCGCTACGTAGGGTGCAAGGGAATAATGAGGAGGTGACACGTGTCAGCTGACTAGCGGATGCGTGGAACCCTATAGCGGACCGTCATACGGATCCTAGCGGTCCGCTAGCCGCAATTTTCTTAGAGAAGTCCGGTTTCTAGCTTTTCGGTTCCAATACGCAAAAGATTGTTCTGAGGTAAGGTTCTGACTAGTTCCTATTGACTTGGTTACTTTCACTAAGCTAGGAACTTGTGATTAAGTAATGTTATAATGACTTAGGACATTAATCCAAGTCGTTGTGCTTAAAGGTTATCTAAACAAGAAGGAAGTTAGAGGTGAGTTCTATGAGGCCCCTTTTTAATGTTTTACTTTAAATGTTGTGGGCCGGTATGCATGCTAGAAAGATTTACATAAATGCTATATACCTTGATTTAAATATTTGGGATATCATTCATGTTGCAAGAGGTTATGTATAAAACATGTCTAAATCTTAAAACTAAGTAACAGAGTATTCATGAGATATCGAAGAAGCGTTGGGTAACCATCCGACCGGTATGTAGTTATCTGGAAAACAAAATGTCCTGTCTAAGGAAAGAGTGGTGTATAAATCCCTCCTGGACCCGTCACTCTTTCCTGGAAACATCTCTGTTGGAGGTACTACTCTTGGAGGATAACCACCTTGTCTTTTTAATATACCATGGAGAATCCTTTACGAGGATTTAGGATAAGGACTAGTTTTGAAAGGAATGGTTAGAATGGAAACTTGCCTTTTGGCATGATTTCACATTAAAAATATTTTGAGAAAGAAAATGGTTTCGACACGTAAAACATTTTAGAACTTATCATGGTAATCCCAGATAAGTAATGACAGAGGAGTCAGGGTTTTACCTTGAATTGTAGAGGTCTTGACATTTATTGTCTTGACAAAGAGTAAAGAGAATGAGATACAATTTTGGCATGTTTTGCCATGTCAAACATTTTGACCATATTGGTCTGTAAAGAAAGGAAAGGTTTTGCCACGTCTGGCCAAATGCCACATTGTATCTTGCAACTTAAGACATAGAGATATACTGCATTCCTTTGTGGAATATAGTATGGCACCTTGTACAAGGGTATGCATAAGTGGTGACAACCGCTTGGAGGTTAACATGACATCGGAAAGACAAGTGTGCAAGTTTAAAGTATTATGTATGGGCAAGAAGTTAATGTGATGTTTAAATTGCGTGTCATATAAATCCATTTATGTATGAGACAGAGGTCAAAGATATTTTTACTAAAACTTAGAACTCACCAGCGTAAGCTGACATATGTTTAAGCATGTGTATCAGGTAAAGACGTAGCCTCCTGCAGTAATGACAAGGGGCTAGAGTAGAGGCATGTGGTGGGCTATCTGGCATTCTCTGGCAGGCTGGCATTAGAATAGAAATGTTTGTACTTTCTTTAGAATGTACATTAAGACAAGCTTTATGAAATAAATATAGTATTTTAAAGTCTTCTGCTGTGGATGATCTCTGATTACTATATGTTCATGAGTAAACCCGACAAGTGACCGACATCTCGGGTGATCCGGGTTTTGGGTGTCACATTCTCTCATTCACAAAGGGTTCTGCGTTGGATCCAAGATCCTTTACTCTCCAGTGGATTCAAGATGCTTTACCAAAATCAAATGAAAAGTATTCTATTTTTGCGTCTTAAATGAACCCAACGGGCTATAATCGGCGGTATTCTATGAGATCCGAGAGTATGGTAAGTAAGAAATAAATTTCTTACTTACCATACTCTCTATTAGTGTTATAGTAGTGTATAAAATTGTTTCTAATAAAGTTGGTATACTATATTAGCTTCTATCTTCAATATATGTAGTTATTAATTCCATAATAGTCCGATTTTTCCTCCACGGCAATAAGGGGCTAAAAGATCTACAACTTTAATTCCGGTTTCAAAAATAGATAATTTTGTATCTAATTGTATAAAGGCAGGCGCCGATCTATGAATAGGAAATGTTGTGCTATTATCTACAGGACCTAAATTATCAATAGGCTCCCCAAGCACGTTAAATATTCGTCCGAGAGTTGCTCCACCGACCGAAACACTTAGCGGAGCTCCCGTATCAATTACATCAATTCCTCTCGTTAGACCGTGAAATCTTGTTGGAACTGTCCATATCCGGTTCATCCTTTGGAACCATATCACATCCCGAATCTAATGAAATAGGATGAATTGAGACGGTATTTTGTAAATACGTAATTATCTTGAATATATTAACCATTTCTTTATTTTCTGATCCTGAGAAAAGAAAGATCTTGTTGTTTCTTCAACAGTTTCTGATCTCTAGTGGACCTCTCAGTAGGATTCGAACCCAGATGAAGTTCTGACCATCTGTCAGAGAAAAAAGAACGAACGGATCTTGTAGGATTCCAAATAAATTTTTCGATTTCTTCCGGAAGTCCATAGAAAAATTATTGCTAATTGCTCGAAGTGAGAAGCAAAAATATTCTGATAAAGATCCGATAACGATGATGTTCGCTCATAAGCGGGTGGGATAATGAAGAACCATAAGACTGAATTACCTGGTCAGATGGAGTAGATAATTTCTTTGTTAAATAAGTAAAAATCCCTCCCCAAGCCGTGCTTGCATTTTTCATTGCACACGGATCAAACTAAAGATATTAAGCATAACAGACATTTTTTTTCGTCGAGATAATTGCATTTTGATTCAGTTATTGAAGTAGAGAATTAAAAAAAGGGGGGGGGGGGCTTTTTCCTAAAATTCCTGTTTGGTCCATTTGTATCATAATCATACCTTCCCCTCAATGAATATTCAGTTCAGATTGGTAAATTTCTTACTTACCATACTCTCGGATCTCATAGAATACCGCCGATTATAGCCCGTTGAGTTCATTTAAGACGCAAAAATAGAATACTTTTCATTGATCAATATCATCGATAGGTAATGCATTCATTGAATTGACAGGTGAAAGATTTATTATCTCTATGGGATTAAATCCCGAGTTATTGTGAAATAAAAAAAAACGATGGGATTATGGAAGTAAATATTCTTGCATTTGAAGAATATTGTTAAAAATGAGTGGAAAAAACGACAGAAATTGGCTAGCATTATAAGAGATCCAATGTTTTGGTCATTAAGGAGCACAAAAAGAAGTGTCAACAAAATGACAAGATATGAGCTATCTGAATATAAAGTCTCAACCCCAACAAGTAAAAGGGGGGGGGGATTTCCTTATTTCGAAATGGTTTTATATGAGATCTTTCGATTTGTTTATTATTTTTTATTGAATTGAGTTGTGTATATTTCTTTGCGTCTTAAATGAACTCAACGGGCTATAATCGGCAGTATTCATGAGTAATATATTATGCGGAACAACGTTCTTGCCAAGATCCGAGAGTATGGTAAGTAAGAAATTTTGCATCTTAAATGAACTCAACGGGCTATAATCGGCGGTATTCTATGAGATCCGAGAGTATGGTAAGTAAGAAATTATTAAAAGGGAAGCTATTGCTCCTTTTTTAGTTTAAAAACTCCTATACAATCAGACCAAAGTCTTATCCATTTGTAAAGGGGATTTCACTTGGAAAAGAAAATGTTCCATACTTATGGACATGCGAAAAATAATGATAATAATGCTCGTGAAAAGGCTCAGATTATTCTCACATGGAAACGGATGGGATAGGGTTTAGTGATTTGTTATGCATAATATCCATTTGTTTCTACTTGCCATGTATTCATTTTATTTAATTAAGTGTGAACTCAAAGAGGTTTAGATTTTAGGGTTTAAAATTATTTGAAAATTTTTCGGGTTTTACAAAAGGTAGGTTTTAATAATGTTTTAGTCAAATGGGTAGAAAATCACAAGTTAAAATTTTACTGCTTTGAGGTTACAAGTAGTCCTGAATCTCTAATTCCCCGCCGCACACTTAAAACTGTGCATTGCACTCAATGTACAAATGCATGTAATGGAATGCTATGTAGGAATTTAAATGCATGAAGTTTTAAGGGAAAAGAAATTGGTACTCCCCCGGTCAATTCGGTGTATAACCTAAGGTCAAAACTTATTGTTGCTGTCAGGTTGTTTATCAGCTGCTTATCAACACTTTACTTTAAAGAATTCATCGAATTTCTCATAAATTTGATGTGGTTTCTGGCTCCCAGCTCGTAGAGGTGGAGTGTAAGTCCTCAAAAAAGTAGAGAAACTACCTGGTGATGCTATGCTACACACAAAGAAAAACATAAAAACGAAAACGGAAATAACAGGCAGTAGTTAAGCTACTAAGGTACTAGTATCGAGAAGGCATACCTGGGGGCTGAAATAATAGTTACTTAAATTTGGAACACCAATCCTGAGGCCCATGCTTTCTGCCGTATGCACCAACTTCTCAATTTATTCATGATCATCGGATTGCCTCCCGGAAGCGCCAGGTTTATTTAAGGGTCGTTGGCCAGACCCATACATGCTTTATCAGTCTTTCTTCAGGTGGGGGCCATTGACTTCCCCCATGTCTCCTGTCCCTTCATTCAAGTCCTTCTGTTTTGGTAGCTTATCAAAGTATTCATCGATCCAGTTAGTGTTTTCAAAATTCTTGACAAGATCCAGTTTCTTTCCTTTGTTGAATTCTTTGGCTTTCTTCAAAGGGAATTGTGTAATTTAAAAAGGGATCATTGGACAAGCACTCGTTTCCTTCGATGTTGTAGGTCACTGATTTTTTTCCGACATGAAGTGTCAAAATTCCATCATTATGTCAATGACGGCTCAGGCGGTAGCTAAAAATGGTCGACCCAAAATCAAAGGTACGGAATAGTTGAGTCCCATTTCTAAAACCATGAAGTCGGTAGGGAAGACAAACTTGCCGACTTTTACTAGTAAGTTCTCAATGACTCCTATAGGTGATTTAACTGATCCATCCGCGAGTTCAATAGTTGCATTAACAGGCCACGGATTTCCAATTTTGAGCCTTTGAAACATGTTATATGGCATTACGTTCACACTTTCTCCCAGATCAGCGAGTGCGAAAGTTATCGGCAGTGGTCCGATAGAACATGGTAGAGAGAACTTTCCAGGATCTGAAAGTTTCTTCGGAATACACAATGATTGGTCAGTCTTCTGCTTTACTAATCTTCCTGGGTATGGTATGTGAGAATGGAACGCTCTTTTTGTCAAAACTTTTGGAGGAGTATCCACTGGAGTAGGAGGTGGGATTACATTTGATTGTGATCCTTGAGTAGTTGTTTCTACGATGTGCGGACGAAGTGGTACTCCGGTGAATATTTCTCTCCTTGGTGATTGAACTTCTTCTTCTGGCATTGGTGGTTCTGGATAAACCTTGCTATTTCTAAGAGTGATAGAACTTACATTTGCTTTTGGATTGGTTTCAGTATTACTCGGGAAGCATCCTAGTTGTCTTTCGGATAGGAGTTTTGAAATTTGTCCTAATTGCGTCTCAATGGACTGAAGAGTTGCTTTCTGTGTCCTAAACTCATCTTCGTGAAGACTAAACTTCTCCTCATATTGTTTGTGACAGGAATCCGCTAGAAGGGCTTGACTTTTAGTTGTAGATATTAACTTAGTTACCGTGTCCTCCAAACTTAACCCATTACTTGGCTTGTTAGTTCCTTGAAATTGTTGACGAGGCTGATAGTTTTGAGATTGTCTTTGTTGAAACTGTTGTTGTTGTCCGAATCCAGATTGTCCCCGATTGTTGTTATCCTTCCGGCTAAAGTTTGGATGATTCCTCCATCTAGGATTAGAAGTATTACTATAGGGGTTGTTCTGTAGGCGATTTGTTTCGATAAAGTCAACCTGCTCAGCATTGGTAGTGATACTTTTTGCTTCTTCAGTAACCTCAGTGGTTGCCTTGCCCTTGCTAAGCTGATTGAGTCGAGCGGTGAGGGAGTCTACTTGAGCAAAAAGTGAAGTGACAGTATCGACATAATGAACTCCTTGCCTGGCTCCCATGTTACTCCTTGGATTGTACCATTGATAGATGTTCATAGCTATTTCCTCAATTAGGTTGTAAGCTTCTTGTGGCCTCTTGTTTCCAAAAATACCACATGCAGTAGTGTCGAGTGTCTGACGAGCTTGATTGTGAAACCCATTGTAGAATGATGATACTTGTAGCCAGACTTCTATCCCATGATGTGGACATTTCCTTAACATGTCCTTAAAATGTTCCCATGCCTCATTTAGTGATTCAACATCTTCCTGGGTGAAAGTGGTGATATCATTTCTCAGTTTTGCAATTTTGCTGGCGGGAAGTATTTTGACAAGAAATTCTGAGCTAAATCATCCCATGTAGTGATCGACCTGGTAGGAAGACAGTTTAGGCATGCCTTAGCTCATTCCCTAAATAAAAGGGAAACATTCGGAGGCGAATTGCGTCATTTGAAACTCCGTTCAGTTTGAAAGTGTCACAAATTTCGAGGAAATTTGCAATGTGGGCATGTGGATCGTCATCGGGTAATCCATGGAAAGTGCATGATGACTGGATTATGTGGATAACATGAGATTTGATCTCAAAGTTGTTGACGTCAACAGTTGGCCTCGTGATACAAGACCCCAAAGCCTCTAGTGATGGTCTTGCGAAATCGGAAATAGTACGGTTTTCGACGGCCATTCTTCTTGTACGGTTTTCTCGTATTCGGCGGTGAAAGAATCTTTCGGGATCTGCTAAAAGCTGATATAAACCGGTACTGGAGCTACGGATCATACACTGCCTGCAACAAAAAGTAAGAGAGAAACATATGGAAAATGATATGGCTAATCCGTTAACTTGATTTTTTTCTTGAAATCACAGTGTCCCCGACAACGGCGCCAAAAACTTGATAGCGTGTATTATTAGTAATAAATATATTCTATTTAGAATTGGTTTCACGAGATCAGATTTTAAATTTATAAAATGATAATTACTTTAACTTAAAACACACACAATAGGCTAGTGTACCTATCGCAGTTTAGGTAATAACCAATTATCGAACCAATGGGCACGGTCGAGTTCCAATACTCAACTTTTGTTATCGTTTAGCCGGATTAATTAGTGAGTGAGTTTTGTGTGCTTGTGAAGCAGGTAAGTAAATGACAGAAAAGTAAATGATGATAAAGTAAATAACAGAAAAGTAAAAACGTGCGTGATGTGTGTAACAGAAATGTAACGAACAAAATAGTAAATAGCAGAAAAGTAAATATCTCGGAAATGATCAGGTCACGCAGAGTATTGCTTCAGGCTTCGAATCAGCTTGGTACGTGATAATGTTAAGTTGACTAATCCAGTGACATGACTACTACAAACTTGTAACCCCGGTCACCGCTAGAGCCTCGTCCTCATAACATTTGATTCACGAATTAAAATCTTTAAATTAAATAGTAGTGCCTCCCGTTAGGGACAACAATTACCCTCAACCATTCAAATGGTCATGTCCAGGTTGGTTTAAGACATCGAACGTAAATGCTTTGCATTAAAGTTAAATAAGAGATTATATTTTGTTCACCGGGAGGCGGTGTAACATTGGGACCGAGTATAAAGACGTACCGTTCCCAACATGAGTTCACCGATTCTTGGTCGCATAATAAGTTCGTATAAAGACGTACGACCTTAATAATGTTGACCAAGCCTTTGCTTATCAATGTCTACTTGCATAAAGACGTACAAGCTTCAAAGGAAGTTTGATTAAAAATGTTTTATGATCTTACACTTTAAAATCAGGAACACTCACAATTATAATGACGAATTTAGACAATAATAAAAGCCCACCAAATGGTTGTTTTAAGAACGAATAATTAAAGACATAAACATACCACTAGATTAATACGTCAAACATTAACATGCACCAAACTTCATCTTCACCCTAGCAATACAAGAAGTTTAGCCACGAATGGCCATACTAACTAGCATAACACTGAGTTTCGTAGGCTCCCCTATTGCGGAGAAAGAGGGGGAGCCTCTCTACTATCTACTAGAGACTACAGAAACGGACTCTCTTGAGCTCTGGTAATGTATGGAAGGGTGTGTGAAACCAAGAACCCAAGCCCTCTATTTATAGGCCTCAAAATGAGCAATGCATGACCGTGCATTGGTTTGCACGGCTATGCAAACACCTCGAGAATCAAACAGGGTACACAGGACAGTGTACTAGGCCTTAGGGAGCAAGACAAGGCATTGCACGACCGTGCAATGGGATGCGCGGCCGTGCATCCCTTGTCTGCTTCCCATTTTTGTCTTTTAGCTGTTGGTTTGACTTTTGTTGACTTCTGTTGACTTCTTGGGGGTCCAAGCTCGGGAATGATCTTCCAAAAGGCTTGATTTCTTGGTGTTTTTGACTGGTTTTAGCTTTGTATATCTTCAGAACACCAAATAACCTGCGATTACGAAATATAAATGTTTTAAGTATCAATTGCAAGGTTATTAATCAATTATTACCATAATATGAGGATTATTATGCATGCAAAATATGTATAAATGATGGCATATCAATGAGCAAGTGAGAAGAGTTACCCGACTGATATGACGACCGGCATCCCGTTACGATTTATGTTTACAATTATGTAATGAATGGTTAAGACAATGTTTTGTTTTTACGATGTTGAACAAGATGACGTGATGTTTTAAATTGAAAGTTTTTCCACTGCGTTATTTGATATTCAAGTTTAAGAACTGTATGTTTATGAGTAAATCCAATGAGTGAGGCCTCCCGGGTTTGAGACCTTACATGCCAACTATAAAATGTACCCGGTTTGAGGCGTTTCAAGAGGAGAATTTGTTAGTGGCAAAGGCCACCAATACTTCTAATTAAGAGTATTGATACTTTTATTAGTTATACAAATAAAATAACATCGTACAGGACTTGATATTCAAGTTTATTGATTCGAATTATATTATTAGATTAGTAATTTAAGATAACTTATTTTACTATTTAAATAACTTATAATATCGTTTTTGGCGAATTAAATTTTTATAATGTAACACCAAAAAATTCAACCCGGTTTAAACTTTTAAAACAACGTGGAAGTTAGGTCCCAAAACGACATTTAACGTATCCACACGTTAAGTTTTACAAACACGAATTAACTAATATAATTACCTTAATTAGTTTAAACAAAAATACCAACAAGTTATCCACAACTTGTAATAACTCCAAATAGTTTGTAAAGACTCCTCACGAGAAGGAAAACAAAAACCAATTACAAAACATAACCACGAGAATCCAATCCATATGATGCGAGACCCGAGATCACTCCGGAGTTTTCCCTACATTCAAAACATCAATTTGAACTTGGTTAGTAAAGATAAACAGCCATAGGGACCTCCCACAAGCCCCGCCACTACAACAAAAACATGCCAAAACCCAAAATCAGTCAACTAGCGTCTGCCCGACATCAGACAGGCCAGACCGGCGTCCTAGACCTGCACCAGCACTCCCAATTTTGCAATTTCGGTATTTTCGACCCTCCCAACTCGATCCGTTTTCATTTTTGAGCCGTTAATGAACATAAACTTATATTTAAACTCCATATAAGCCTACCCTCATATACTAACATATATTTGTTAGTTTTTCATCCCCAAACACGAGTACCACTACTCGTTTCCCAATCATTAAGAGTTTAACATAAGTTCTATTAATTCATTAGTTTAGGTACATAACAACCTACAACTTTAAACACATAACAACCCGTACACATTGTATGTTTTACCATTATTTCAACTTGACATATCCACATGTCTAACGAGAGATCCACCTCTCGCTTTCTCACAGAGTATTTGACTCCATGCCGACCCATGAAGTATCAACACTTCATGTCATCCGTGAAGTACTTGACTTCATTTTCACCTGTGAAGTACTTGACCTCACTACCACCCGTGAAGTATCCACACTTCACGTAACACCTCCAAGAAGTATCCACACTTCATGTAATCAACCAATTTACCGTTTTACTACCAACAGTTGACTTTCACCACATTAAGTCAGTTTTAGTCTAATGTTGCCACATTCTACATTTTAGTTGACTTTTGACCGCATTGAGTCATTTACACCATTTAATCACATATCACCCATTAGTTTGACCAATAACCACATGAGTCAATTTACATCTATTTACCACATTTGCACAATCAAGTTTGACTATTAATCACATAGTCTAAGTACACATATTTACCACATTTGCACATTCAAGTTTGACTATTAACCACATAGTCTAATTACACATATTTACCACATTTACACATTCAAGTTTGACTATTAAACACGTAGTCTAATTACACTAGTTTCAACATAATAGTTTGACCCTATACCACTAAGGTCGAATTACACCAATTTCACCATTATCCATAATGGGTTGACTTATATCATATTAAGTCAATTTTATATCAATTTCATATCAATTTCACCATTATCCACAATGGTTTGACTTATACCACGTCAAGTCAATTTTATATCAATTTCACCATTTATCCACAAATGGGTTGACTTATATCATGCTAAGTCAATTTAAAATAAATCATCACATTCTATATTTTAGTCTGACTATATGCCACACTAGTCAACTACACCAATTTACCACGTTTAGTTTAACTATATTCCACATAGTTCAACTACATCACTTTTACCAAGTGTCATTCATTAGTTTGACTAATTTCCTCATTATGTCAACTACAAAAATCCTACCACATTCACACATTACTTTGACCATTTACCACATAAGTCAAATTCAACATACAACACATAAATAGAATTAACAATACCTCTATTTACATGTAATCACTACTTATCTACTACTACCTTTGTCAATGAAGATTCCAAACGTTCCTCAAAGCTATCATCTTTAATGCCTTGATCACCTAAACATCCACATGTTTTAGTAATCTAATTACTCCCATACATTCACCAATTGAAGTTTAACTCTCACCCAAGATCTTATGATCTTCACTAACATCTAATCTTGGTTTATTAAGCTTCACATAAGCTTTTAACCTTTCTAATCAAAATCAACCCATTTTGACCCGTTAAGAATTTCACCCAATTTCCACAATTTCATCAATTTGTGAATCACCAAATCAATTAGGTTTTCTACATGAAAATGTGTTTAGATTACACCATAAACACTTAATAACAACCAATTCACCATTTAAACACCTCAATTGAAAAACCCCCAAATTAGGTTCTTAAGAACCCTATTTTTTAAAACTCCCAATTGATGAAATTAACATGATTTGGTTACTCATCTAGCTTTAGCAATGCTAGATTATCAATCCTACCCAACAATAATTCCACTACAACCCCCAATTTTCGTCCATTAGGGTTCATCCACCCAAACCCATCAAGAACAAGAATCATGGAGGATATTTAATGGATAAAAACACTTACTAGATGATTAGGATGGATTCTGCAGGCCAAAACTTCCAATCCACACATGCAATTGCTGAAATTGAGCATCAAGGACCTCCCCCTCTTGCTCCTGTCTTTCTTGCGACACACACACACACCACTGATGAAGCGTGTGTGTCGCAACCCACTAAAACCCCCAAATCCAATTTTGTGATTTGGCAAGAATGGCCCCTGCACTCCTCCTTTTAACTCCTTTAACCCAAAACTAGGTAATTTCACAATTAAATAACATCCTCCAACTTTATTTTATTTAAATACACCTCATAATATGATTTCCATATTATGTTTATAAACCTGAAAATTGGTTCGTTACATATAAATTCGGTGTTTGTTCGTTAATGTTATAAACTAGTGGGATTCTCCCCGCTACACGGCGAGAATTCGGTCGGTATCGGTTCGGTTTGTTACGTAACCGACACTCGCTATATCAAACGAAAGAAAAAACCTAAAAACGAAGTCATTACATGCTCAAAAAGGCATCGACACATGTTTTACATCGACCGGAAAAAAAAGAATACCAATATCGGTTCCGCTAATACGGATGCCGGTACCGATGTTGTTCGGTCGGTATCGGTTAAGTATTAAAATTCGTAAGGCTCGGTTTTAACGACACTATTATTACCCACGTGAAAAAAAAATCACATCAAAATGCTAAAAGAAAGGTGGAAACGACGAATTTTGGTTTTTAAAAAATTCATATTTTAAAAGTTGTAAGAGAAAAACAAAAACAAACAAAAAAACAAAACCTTAAATCAGCTTCGACGACTTGTTTGTTCATGCTTCGGTAATAGGTGCATTATAACGATAACTCGATTTTGAATGTAGATAAAAGTAAACACATCGTAACAGTACACTCAAAATTTTGTAAAACGTTATATTTTAAAGTTATAAAAGATAAACAAGGCACGCCCAAAATTAATTATAAATATTAAAATATTTTAAAAATTAAAATAATATAAAACTTCGGGAAAAAAAAAAGAAAAGAAAAACAAAAGTCCACATGGTACAAAACTACTCGAAGGTCATGTGGCACACAAATCTACTCGATTGGGTATTATTCACCCATTTGAAATTGTACTTTCAAATATTATTACGCCATCCATAATGGCGTATTTGGTAATGGCATGGTCTAACGTGACAACAACTTTTAGGGCATTTTGTGAGCGTGATACACTGCGTCGCAGAGGCGTTTTTGGACGTGAGGGGCAAAGGCGTGAGGCAGACCACGTGGAGAGGGGCAAAACAAGGAAGACGAGAGGGGCGTGAAAATTTTTGTCGACATTGACGATGGATCACGCCTTGGGCGTGAGTGCACTATGAAGAGTCTCCTCCTCCTCCTCCTCCCTCCCTCCTTAATGTTCTTTTCTTTTTTATATTCTTTTTTACTTTAATTATTTATAACAACAATAATAACAGTATTTATTATTATTTTAATTATTTTCACTATTATTATTACTATTTTATTTTAGCTCTACTATTATTCTTAGAGTAAACTTTGGTTTTAGTCCCTGAGGTTTGGGTCAATTCTCTATTTTAGTACATCAGTTCTAATTTCATTTTTTAGTCACTTTGGTTTCATTATTGTCTCAATTAAAGCCAAACGTATAACGGCGTCTAAATTTTCTATTAAATCTATTTAAAAGGACTATAATACCCTTAACAATTAAAAAACAAAATAAAATATTAAACCCCACCCCATCCTTACTCCTACTCTCTCTCTACAATCTTATACTATCTCTTTTAAACACAACACCACAGACGGCCTCACAACCACCGTCGGCCTCACAACCACCGCCGACCTCACAACCACCGCCAACCTTACAACCACCGCCAGCCTTACAATCACCGTTGGCCAGACACTCATTGTTAAAGATTTCGTTAGGGTTTAATAAACGACGTTTTTTTTCTTACTGGGTACCAACCGTACAAGCACCAATCGAAATTTTAATTTTGGATGGACGATTGAGAAGGAATAGATTATATAGATCATATGTGAGTTGGGGAAGATGAGAAGGGGGGCAGTGGCGGGTTTCAGGCGATGGGTGTGGTGGTGGGTTTCAGGTATCGGAGAAGAAGATGGAGGCTTGACCGATATATGGTGGTTGAAAAACGACGATGGTGGCCGGAGATAGTCGAGCTGATGGTGGCCGAAAACCTTAGATTTAATCTCCTCTCTCTCTGTACAATACTTCCAAATCTTTAGATTTAATCTTCCTAAGAAATTTTTCTAACTACCCTTTTTTCCCTTAGTACCCTTCGAAATACCAATTTGTTGACTGCCTCGAATCATAATTGATGGGCCCAATTGAGCCCTATAATACTAAAGGGAATACCCCTGTTTTGGATATTGGTAAACTACAAAAGATTAAATCTGGGAAGATTCATATAGTTCCTGGTATCAAGAAGATTCAGATGGAGTTTGAATCTATGAGTTTGAGATATGGTAAGCAGATCTGTAACGTGGTTATAGTTGAAGGTGTGTGAAGCAAAACTGGGTTCCAACCTGTTCATCTAGGTACGAACGCATACAAGCAAGCGGGAGGAGGGGGAGAGTAGATAGTGGGTTAGATGATGGTAGTGACTGACAGGTTCAGATGTGGCAGAGGATTGTGGGGATGATGGTCGACAGTTTCCGTCGCCGGAGATAGGGACGGCGGTCGTTGAAGATGGGATGTGGTGATGGAGGTTGGTGGGTATTTTAGGGTGTTTATGTAGAAAAATACAGTGGAGGTGGGTATTTTTAAGTAGAGGGGTATTTTTGTCTTTTTTATAAAAAAAACTTAACAGAAAATCATACAGTGTTAGCCATCCGGCTTTAATTGAGACAAAAATGATACAACAAGGACTAAAAAGGTGAAATTGAAACAATTTGACTAAAATAGAGAATTTGCCCAAACCTCAGGAATTAAAACCGGAGTTTACTCTTATTCTTATTATTGTTTAATATTAATAATATTAATTTTTTTTAGCTTTACTATTATTAACTAATACAAAAGGCAACTTGATGAGCACTAAAGTACAAGTCATCATACAATTACTCTTATTATTGATATTATTATTATTTTCCGTTAATGAAATCCACTATTATATTTAGCGGACCAACATAATGATTGATTCCAAACTTCTTTTCGTAAAAATGTACATAGATGCCATCAATGTAACACACATATCAATATTTTTTAGGCATGTTACGTTTCTATGTTTCTGTTATATGAGATATTTTTTTGGTAATAAATTCTAATACTATTGTAAATTAAGTTTTTTATTTGTAATACAAGTTTCCCAACGCACCGTGCGAGGAGAAATAACTAGTTGCACACAAAATGAAATACTACAAAAGGATAAGATCTTAATTTTTATGACCATGGCTAGCAACAAGACAAAGCGCGTTTTTCTTGTGAAGAACTAGTCCCGGTGTCGTCAAGGTGTTGATATCCTCTCTCTTCATCCCATTAGGCAAGTTCCACTCGAACGCGTAGATAAGATTCGAAAGGATCAATTCCAGAGTGGTAGCCCCAAGTGACATTCCCGGGCACCCCCTTCGACCCGACCCAAATGGGATTAACTCGAAGTCTAACCCTTTGTAATCAATACTACTTCCCATAAACCTCCCTGGCTTAAACTCATTAGGGGTTTCCCAACTTTTAGGGTCACGCCCAATGGCCCACACATTCACATAAACCAAAGTCTTTTTAGGAATCGTGTATCCGGCTAGAACACATTTATCAATGGTTTCTCGTGGTGCCAAAAGAGGTACAACCGGGTATAATCGAAGTGTTTCTTTTATTACAGCCTTCAGATAATCGAGCATTTGTAAGTCATCTTCTTCGGCCTTCCCTTTGTTTCCAACGACATTTCTGACCTCTTATTGAACCTTTTTCAAAACTTTTGGATTCTTGACGAGCAAAGTCATAGCCCACACCACAGTAGATGCAACCGTCTCGGTACCTGCCAAAAAGATATCCTACAAAATAGTGTCAGGTAGTTAGTGATTGTAGGTGTGACCCTAAACCCTAACCAAATATAGAAGTTACGTATTCTCCAAATCGTTAATCCTACCATTACTATTGCTTTGATGTGATCGAAAGTGAGACCAAATGAACATGAATCGTCTTTCCTGAGTTGAAGCAAGATGTCAACAATATCGTCTTGCACTTTGGGAGTTTTGGGATTCAAATGCTCGTCAACAAGCTCTTGGTAGAACTCATCCATGTCATTGAAGTTCTTCAATAGCCTAGCCATGCTTCCGTTGAGATGATCAAGCCACCCCATCAACGGGAAATGATCCCTAAAATAGAATTTCACCAACACCTCTTGACATTCCAAAAGAAGCTCATGAAATCGGCTCATATCTTGTCGTTGCCTCTTACCATAAGCGATTTTACAAATAATTGTACTAGTAAGAATCATTATCGTCTCGTTCAAATTTACCACTACTTCATGTTCACATGAAGTAGTGATTTCAGATCTTATCTTATTGATCATGAAGAAGACTTCTTCCTCACGATCAAAACGAAAAAGATTGCACCCTTTTCGACTTGAACAAATGAAGGGTGCAAATCTTTCTCACTTCTCGCCAATAATCATTATAAGGCGTCAGAATCAAACCCTTGTAACCGTAAGTGATCATTCGTTGCCCGTAAATACAGGCCTACTACAAAAGATCGAGTCGTTCGTTTTCAAGACTTCTTTTGCCATCTGTGCCGAAGAAACCACAAGTGTTTGGACCTGACCGAGTCGCAGGGACATGAGCGGGCCGTAGCGTTTCGATAGTTGCCATAGGTGGTCAGAAATGTGGTTGTTGTGTAGTTGGTGCATGTTTCCGATTATAGGAAGTCCGGAAGGGCCTGGTAGGAGATTTGATCTAAAGTTTGTAAATTTGGCAAGGATTGATATCAAGAGGACCGCTGATAAAATCACCACAAACGCATCCATTGTTACATTTATTTGAAAAGTTTGGTCCTAGATTATCTATTTATAACATGTGTTCCTCGTTATATGTATGAAAGGTGGTCTTTGATTATATATTTATATAAAATAAATATCATATTTTGCAGCCTTTCATATATATATATATATATATATATAGGGAGGATCCCCTAAAAATGTGATTTTGCCTAATTAGCCTAAGAAACATAATGTAGATGACATGTGACACTCCTCATAAATAGGATTAAAGTGCATTTACGTACTACAACCCAAACTTTCACCCACTTGTTATCTCAAAGTACAACACAAAAAATTCAGTACAAAAAATCCAGCACCAAAAAATCTAGTACAAAAAATCCAGCAAAAAAAATTAATACAAAAATTTCAGCATTAAAAATCTAGTACAAAAAATATAGTACAAAAATGTTAGTACAACATAAAAATAGGATCATTGTTTATGAGAAAACCAAAAAACTATTTATTAAAGGTAAAAAGAAATAATAAAAAAATCATAACTCAAAGTCTAAATCAAAAACTAAAAAACCGCTTCGGAGACCTTGTTCCACACGTCTTCCTCTTTAAAAAAGAATCAACGTTTTGCTACATATGTGTAGCATAGTTAGCTTTTGGGGGTGGTTTTTTTGGTTTAGTTTAGCTTTTAGGTTAGGTTTTTTTAGGGGAGGGGGTGGTGGGTTTAGGTTTTTGGGGGGTGGGTGGGGTGGGTTTAGGTTTTTGGGTGGGGGTGGGGTGGGGGGTTTAGGTTTTTGGGTTGGGGTTAGGCTTTTGGGTGTACTACACATATGCAGCACATTTAATGAGGAGTTTTTTGGTTTTCTCATGAAAATGAGTTTTCTAGTGAACTCACCCATATATATATATATATGGAGGATCAAATAAGAAGTGCAATTTGGTTAAAAAGCCTATGAAACAATCTCATCCATTCAATTGGATGATCAATGATAGAGATTTAAGTGTAGAAAAAATAAGGGGTGGAATGATATTTAAGTAATAGCCACTTTTTTTTTTTTACTTTTTTTAACTTCCCCCATTTTTTTTAAACGTTCATAACTTTCTCATCGAACATTATTTTTTTTTTAAATTACACCATAAAATCGAGCGTTTTTTAATTTTTAATTTGAGTATAGTATTGCTATATTTTTTTGTATAAACAAAATCGACACTTATTGAAATTGTGCTACTTTACGTAAATGTGCTGGTTTATGGTAAAACAACACAATTTAGCATATTAACCGGTTTCAGGTAAAACAACACAATTTATGTAAATGTGCTGGTTTCTTTAATTTGTGCTACTTTTAGTCAATTATTATGTGCCTAATTTGGTAGTATTCTTTAAAAATAAATATTTAAAGCATCCATACACAAACAAAACGGTTCACTGGTAGGCAACAAAAAGCTTATACATTAAAATTGAAACACCATACTTAATTCTTATTTTATCAAAGTAGTATATTGCGGAAAACGGTCCCAGTTTGACAAAACCTTGACATTAAATGGCTAAGGTATATTTTTCATTTATAATTATTATTTTACAAAAGATGATATGATTACATCATACTATATAGGGATCTTTTAACTCCGATCGTTCCGTCCCCAGGAAGCTTCATTCCATTTGCCTATTTCCTGCAGTGTTTGAAAAACGTTTTTCAATTAGCTTTCGCTAAGTAAGACACTGCATCTTTTCATTTCATTATGAACCTTTCATGTTCTTATTATTATTCATGTTCTATTGGGCTCTCGGTGCCCCGTGACCATCGTCGGACGTACCTCCGATCACGGTATTTATGTATTTTATGGGTGTGCTAACCCCCTCGCAACCATCTTAGGCCGTACCTCCGATCTGAGTATTGGAAAGGTTCTTATACTCGTCAGTATAGACCCCTCGCATTTGTCATGAAGACTCATTCATTCCACAACCCCGTAGTCTTGGAATCTTTTCTCGTTCAGCCCCGTAGGCCTGAAGTTCTCTTTTTAATTCTCTTCTTTATTATTTATTGAGATCCACCTTACAGGCCGGGTATCTCATTTTATTTGGGACCTTGAGTATCTTAGACTCATAGCCTCCCAAATGTATCAAGCATTTGTTTTCATTTCATGTATATGCTTGATTTATTCCCCCAACCAGTCCTTACCTTAAAACTTTATAACGGTTTCTCCACGATATATTAAAAGGGTTTATATATAGGAAGTACCAGCGGCGTATCCACCACCCCTTTAACACTTCGTGAGTACTCCGTTATTCCATTTTAGGGTTTAGACTCGTTCCATCATACTCATTCATGTTTGCACATATCATGGTGCATTCACGTATTCATCATGCATTTCACACATTCATGCTCATCATTTTTTTCATGTATTCATATTCATCATGCATGATATACTTTCATCGTATATTCATATTCGTCATATATTGTAAACTGGGGTGATTATCCTTCCAGAGTAGTACCTCCAACAGATATGTTCCCAGGAAAGAGTGACGGGTCTATGAGAGATTATACACCACTCCTTTCTTAGATAGAACATTCCGTTTGTCATATAACGACGTACCAGTTGGAAGTTCTCCCGTACGTTTACTATAATTTCATTACTGTCTTTTAGTCTATACCCCTAAACATTCATAATGGTTTCACCACAAAGTATCAAAGAGATTTATATATAGAAAGTACCAACGGCGTATCCACCACCTCTTGGACACGTTGTGACTACTCCATTACTTCCGTTTAGTGTTTAGACTAATCCGTCATTACCCCGTACCCTCGTTATATTTATAGCACATAACACATAACATTTAATCACATAATTCACACAATAGTGCCTAGGGTACGGGTCCAGTGTACTTACTATAGTCTCGGGTCATTTCCTACGTTCGTTCCACGCTTAAACGCTTCTCTGAACTCGCATCGTACCGCACTCGCACTTTAACGCGTCGCACCGGGTCTTCTTACACGTTCTCACAACCACTTTAATGTTTTGTGTGTGATACTTGTGTGTTTGTATCAAAAGAACAGCTCCAACTATCTATTTATAGCCAAAATTCTGATCCCGTAACGGTACCGTTGGTGACGGTCCGTTACCGTTGGTGACGGTCCGTTACCGTTGGTGATGGTCCGTTACCGTTTTCTTGGCCTCCAAGCACTTTCTGACCACATAACGGACCGTCACAGCTCATGACGATCCATCATGGACTTAGGGTGCGATGACTCAGTGATACGTGCATTAAAATGGAGCGTTTTCGCGTTTTTGCTGCGTGACGGACCGTCACGGACGGTGACGGTCCGTTATGACTTTTTGGCCTCCGTGACGGACCGTCACACCGTTACACATGGTGACGGTCCGTTATGACTCCAGTTTCAGATTCTCCTCGTCGAGCTACCCCATTTTCATATAGTATGGCTTCCTTAACTCATTTTCTAGCCCGAGATATGCTTATGGGAAGTTTTGGGCTATTTTCGGTCGAACCGTCTTTCCGTTTTCGCGTCCGGTTACATTCTAGCACCGCGTTTCTTAGCCGAGATGTGTCCTAACTTATGTTATGAGTTTGGGATGGTATAAAAATGTTGTTTTGTGCTGGTTTGATATACTAGTTTTGTTGTGCTGGTTTTGTTTGTGCTTGGTTAGCTAAGAAGAGCAAGTTACACAATTAACCATGTTGTTTTGGTGTTGTTTTATAGTGAAACAACACAATTAATTGTTATGTTTGGTGTTGTTTTATGATAAAACAGCACCGTTAATTGTGCTAATTACAATGCAACATAGTTAATTGTGCTGTTTTACCATAAACCAGCACATTTACGTAAACTAGCACAATTTCATTAAGTGTCGATTTTGTTTAAAAAAAATATATCAATACTATACTCGAATTAAAGGTAAAAAAATGCTCGATTTTATGGTGCAATTTTTTTTAAATAAGGTCGTAAGTAAAAGTTATGTACTTTAAAAAAATGGGGGAATTTGAAAAAGTCAACAATTGTGGGTTTTCCAAGAATGGCTCTCCACCTCTTATATTTCTTACACTTAAATCTCTACCCTTGATCATTCAATTGAATTGATGAGATTGCTTCTTAGTCTTCTTAGCCAAATTGCACTTATTACAGGAACGATCCCCTATATATATATATATATTATATTTTTTATAATATTATTACACGAATTTAAGGTCGTATTCTTTTTTGCATTTTGGTAAATTCGCAAATGTAATGGGAGTTTACACCGGTGTAAGGGTTGGAGTTTACACCGGTGTAAGTTACAAAAAAATATATTTTCTGTAAAAACTTACAACGGTGTAAACTCCCTTACACTTGCGAATTTACAAAAATGGAAAAAAGAATATAACGTTGAATTCGTGCAATAATGTTATTAAAAAAATTAATGATTTGATCGATTTTTGCGTGATTTTTTGGGTTTTGACACGAAAACAGGGTTATTACAAGTTCTCAATCACATATATATATGTATATATATATGTGTATATATATATATATATATATATATATATATATATTTTCGTGTGAACACAATAAAAATGGATTAACAAAGGATCCTTACCCTATATATATATATATATATATATATAATGGATTAACAAAGGATCCTTAACCATATATATATATATATATATATATATATATATATATATATATATATATATATATATATATATATATATATATATATATATATATATATATATATATATATATATATAGGGAACGTATCAGTTATAAACACTGAGTTGTTGTGAAAACATTTAAACTCATTCTGGACCACATGTTAAAATAACTGAAAAAAATATGTAGCTAGAATTAAATCTGGATTTTTTTTATTTATATGTGAAAAAATATGTGTCTAAGATTAATCAAAGGGGTAAAAAAGTAATTGTACTTTTTTTTAAAATTAAATCAGCTTTTAAAAACATTCTCTTTCTACATATCAATCAAAACTCAAAAACAAATAACAAGTCAAGAACAAATCACTTTACACTTGTAAAAATCAAATACACATGTGTAAAATTAAATAAACATGGATAAAAACCTAAAACAGGTTTTATGTAGTAAATCTAGTTTAAATATATATATACACACATGAATAAAAATTCTTTCCATATGTGTAAAATCAGTTTACACATGTGTAATGAATCAAAAACACATGTGTAAAACAATATACAAAAGGAGGTGGAACCTAGAATCAAATGTTGGTTAAAAAGAAAACATAAAAATTGATGGATTTACATATATTTTTTTGATTTTTCCTTGTTCACATCTTTATTCTTCATTGTTTACATCTTAGACCTGGATTGTTAAAAAAGATCTGAAAAGCAAACGAAGATTTAACCGTGAATCAACAATGTGAAGAGAGAAGAAGAAACAAAGATTTAACCTGGTTTACACTTGTGTACATTTAGTTTACACAGTTGCAAAAACTCAGATATGGGCTATTATTTAACATAAATAACATATCAGGTTATCAACGGCCTCTTTAATTTCGATTAATAATTTAATCATCTTTGAATATAGATAAAGTCTGCGAAATTCCCTCCTTTCTTAATAACAATTTTATTCCAGACTAGATTTTGAAATTATTTTAAAAAATATTTATGAAATCTTGACAAAAAGCTACTCATATCTTTTGATTTATGCAAATTTTGCATATAATCATTTAAAATGTTTACCAGATTCAAACCCATCTGTTAAATAAAAAATAACTAAGCAACCAAATAAATAAATAAAAAAACGATATTTTATTTAGCCATAAAATTAATCACTAACATTAATAATATATAATTATTCGAACATATAACTCCATTAAACTTCAAGTATATAACTCCGTGAAATTTCAAAAATTCAAAATATTTACCTTCTTGACACATGGTCATTCTCCTTCTTCACAGCAACTTTGTTAGCATGATTTGAAAAAAGATCCATCTCAGCCAGAACCTTCCGATGAGAGCCTTCAACCCTCGGAGAAGCTGCACCGTGATAACAGATCAGGGTTTTCTTGGTCAGATCGACGATGGGTTCTAGTGGTTGAGGCCGTGACAGGCGGCGGTGATGGTGGTTTCATGCTCTAGTGGCAATAACTCGCATTTCTGGTAGTTCTAACGGTGGCGGTGGCTGGTCGGAGACCTGTAGAGGCGGCGTCAGGTGGTTACACATGGTGGCGGTAGAGCTGTGACGACGAGAGCCCTCAGCCCGATTTTCTGGTGGTCTAAAACCCGATTTTTTGGTGGCCTCAGCCTGATTTTCTAGGGGCCTCAGGCGGCGTCGGATCTTCATCTTCATGGTGGAGGTGGGTTTTAGAGAGAGAGAGATAATAGTAGATCTAGAAATCTGATTTTGAAAGAATAGAGAGAGAGATGATCTGATGTAGGTTCAGAGATGTGAGGGGAGCAAATGACGTAAATGCGCCTTTGTATTAAAAATAATGTGTGAAACAAATTGAGTTTATGAGTTTTCACAATAACTTAGGGTTTACAACCGATACGTCCCATATATATATATATATATATATATATATATATATATATATATATATATATCGTAACACTATGTGTCACGTATATGTAATAATATGTGTTACGTATTTGTAACACTCCTCATTTTCGTTTTTATGTTCAACATATATGTAATAGATACTTAAATACTCTTTTAACAGTTAACAGGAAGTTTTTTTATAAATTTTATGATTGTTTGAGAGTGATTATCACTTATCATGGTTATCACATAAAATATTGGTTATAATTTGAACCCTACCATATATACACATCTTTATACCAATAAATAAAAATCATATAGGGACACATGTCAATTTCTAGTACATCCTTAGCATTCTTTTCCCGAACGATAACCAATATTTATGTGATAACCACTCTTAAACAATCACATAATTATAAATTATAATGTGTATATGTATATAAATATATAAATATAAATATATAGGGGTAGAGATCAAATGAAAACCATAACATAGTGTTACATATATGTAACAATTTCTTATGATTTCTGTTGACATAGTGTTACATATACGTAACACTATGTGTCACGTATATGTAATAATATGTGTTACGTATTTGTAACACTTCTCATTTCCGTATTTATGTTTAACATATATGTAATAGATACTTAAATACTCTTTTAACAGTTAAAAGAAAAAAATTATTTATAAATTTTATGACTGTTTGAGAGTGGTTATCACTTATCACAGTTACCGCATAAAATATTGATTATCATTTGAACCCTACCATATATATACATCTTTATACAAATAAATAAAAATTATATAGGGACACATGTCAATTTCTGGTACATTCTTTTCCCGCCTCTCTTCCGTATTAAATAATGATATTAAAATAATATATTTTTAAATATTTAATATAAATCTAATTATGGATAATTATTATTTAATTATGGATAGTTATTATATCATTAACCAAATGACTTTAACATAAATTAATATTTATCAATTACATTAAAAAAACTAATACCCAGTTGAAAAAAAAATGTTTTAAAAGTTAACTTAACAGAATTTATAACTTTAACGTCAAAGTACATTTTTAAAGACATATTTTGACGAGTGTATGTGTTAATAGATTATATTATATTTATTCAACCCGTGTAATGCACATATTTTTAAAGAAATAAAATTTTTATTACTAATTATATAACATTATATTTATTTAACTCGTGTAATACACGGGATTCTAAGCTTGTATATATATAAAATAAATATCAGTGACATTGAAAGTAGGGGTGTTCATGGTTCGGTTTCAAACCGTTAAACCATCCAAACCGGTCATCGTTTTGGTTTCGAGGTCGGTTTTTTTTCTTTACTTTCGGTTTGTCGGTTTCAAAAATTGCAAACCGTAACGAACGGTTTGGTTTGCGGTTTACAACGAAAACCGGCCGTATAAAACCGGACCGGACCATAAGATTAGTGTGTATTAGATATTTTATAATATGTATTATTAATTTTTTTACATATAAACCTGTCTATAGTGTCTAGAGATGACGGTATTAATGTTCATCACATAATTGCCATTGGGAATGAAGATTTCCTTGAACTCCATTTGCCTGTTTGTCTGGTTTTGCTCGACAATTGACCTTTTTTTTTGTGTTTAAAAGCTTAAAATTTGTTTTCCAACTTTTTAGTCAATAAAATGATAGAATAACATGAAAAAAATTCATACACAAACATACCTAAGTACTGAATTTTTATATTCAAAATCAGTTGCAGATGTATTTGGAAAATATTTATGTATTTGGATTATTTTTTCAGCTATTTAGCGAGCTTGTTATTTTGGACAACTTGTTTTATGCATTTCGGACAACTTTTTTATTTTTTATTTTATGCAATTTTATAGAGACCCAATAAAAGCTCAAACCTTGAAACCAAACCGGAACCAAACCGTTAGTAACGGTTTGGTTTGGTTCGGCTTTAGTTTTTAACGGTTCGGTTTCGGTTTTTGATATCAAAAACCGTTACTAACGGTTTAAACTAAAAACCGTCAAAACCGGACCATGAACACCCCTAATTGAAAGTACGCTCGTCGAATCATAGTCCGTATGGTAGTGGTTAGCCTACTTCTACAATGCCGTAGACAACTCACGACTTCAATCATTGATTTTATTACCAAATTTTTTAGCAGATCTTATCTTATTACCATCGACTTCAATCATTGATTTTATTACCTAATCTTTTAGCATATCTTATCTTATTATCATCCATTCAAATTTTATGAAGATAATTGGTTATACAACGACCAAAACGCTTGTAGTCTAGCGTTACCAACGGAAAATGAGTCCGTCGCCCGGTAAAGGGTTCGACTTCAATAGTGGATAAACGAGTAGATTTCGGAGCAGATTATAGTGTGTGAGTTAGCTGGCATAAAAAAATATTGGTTAGACATTGGATTCGACAATTAGCAATAGAATTAATAACATCTTAATTTCTCAAAATATTGTTAATTTTATGTTTTAATCTTTTAACTTATTATAAATTTTTGTAAGGCCCCAATCTCGAGAAACATCACGTGTTGGATTTACTCATTCACAAACAGTTAACATTACTAAGCAACGGAATAAACGTTATTACATTGTTCCAAAAGCAGCAACAATATTAAAACATTGTCTTAAAGCATTCAACATTTAAACAATCATAAGGGATGCCAATCTCTTATCGCCGGGTAACTCCTCAGATAGCCAAGCAGCATCCATTCGATGTTCATCTATCCTTAACCTGACATGCATACTAAAAGTCAGCTAACACCGGTGAGTTCAAGCCTTTCGTTCATTTAAGAAAAAATGTTTATCGTTCGTTCATTTATTGGGGTTTTATCGCTCATAGGTAAAAAACAGGGCTTAACGTTCATTATCCGTTCATTCAAACATTAGTTCAGTAAACACATTTATCATTCCATTTAAGTCCTACATTAAAATCTAAATCTATATTATCATTTGTTATATTCCGTTCATTCATCGCACTTACGACTCGTAAGCCACCAAGGTAATTCCATCGCCTTTAGGACTCATAAGTCATTAAGGTAATACCATCGCCCTTAAGACCCGTAGATCCATAAGGTAATACCATTCACGGCTCACATTAACCCCGAGTGATTGTCGCCACTCCCATCGCCAACATGTACAACCGTAATACCATTGATAGGTCACATAGGCGCTACCACTGTTATAGTTATGACCCAAATGTGCCATAAGGCTGGGAACATTCTCAGACTTCATTCGTCAATTCCATTCATTCGACATATTAGACTTGTAATGACTTCTTCAAAACATTTGACTGTTTTCCTTTGATAAAACATTTCATTCCTTTTACAAAACCCTTTTCTTTCATTTCAAAACCATTTCTTTATAAACATTTAATTTCATAAGCATTTTTTTTATAAACCTTTCATTTCACAAACGTTTCTTGTTTCAAATATCGTTCCTTTAGAAAAACATACATTTCATAAACATTTCGTTTAGCAATAATTTCATAAACATTTCATGTGCATGCATATCACCCTAGAAACAAGTAAATAGGGATTCTTGACACACCTTTTACGTTATCCAAACACGCCTTACCAACTCTGTCCAAAAGCATCACCTTCAATCTAAATTAATGAATATCACATCAATGCTATACTTTCTAGTTACCAAGAAGAATTTCGCTTCCAGAGTTCTACGCGAAACTAGGCAGTTTTGCTCTCTTTGAACTGGCAAAACTAAATTAATTTCGCTTCTTTAGATCTAGGCAAAACTAGGCAGTTTCGCTCCATATAATCCCAGCGACACTAAATAGTTTCGCTTCTTCCTCCAAGCGAAGGTAGTTTCGCTTCTTCCTCCAAGCGAAGGTAGTTTCGCTTAGTCGTCTTCTCCATCACAAACCCTAGTTTCTGCATGGAGATGGTGGCTCAAGCTTTTAACGTCTAAGTTCCTGACTTTTTACGTCCAAAACATGTGGTTGTCTCCCGTTATCTTAGATCTATAACTCTTTTCTCATTTATCCTGTAAAAACTCGAACTTTTTAATTAAAAACTATAAAACCCACCAAAACTAAAAAACTCAGAACTGGGAGTGATGCTTACCTTGAAATGACTCCGTTCTTCAGCAATCCTTCACCCGAGCAGTGGAGAAAGGTAGAAAAGCAATCTAGAACCCAAACCGACACTTTCTCTCTCTACGATTTCTCTTTCTATAATTTGGTGTGGAGCTAGTGTGTGAGAATGGGGTTGAATGGTGTGGGGGCTAGGGCTTAAGCCCACCCTCTCCCTTTCTTGGGCCAACTCATGTCCCAACTCGTGTCCACTAGTCCCATTCATGTAATTCCATTTATTTTGTTTTAAACCAAAACGCCTAATGTTTTAAACCATTCAGTAAATCCAACCTTTTTACCCTAGGTAACACTATTTTGCTTTTGAATTTTGAAGATTTTAACCTTTGTTAACCTCAGTAAGCTTTGAAATGTACATGTGTGCTTAAAGGTGGAAATATCTCCCCATTAACTTATGAATTGTGTTTTAGGTGTGACCCCGATTTTTGGACATTGAATTACCTGACCAGCGGACGATTTTTGTGTTATGTTATATTGTTTAAATGCCTGAATCAGTTTTCACTTCAATATATTGAAATATCCGATGTAACATCCCAAAAAAATAAAACGACAGTTATAATAACGGGTTAGAATGCTAGAACGATCGGAATAAATGAGCGGGACGTAATGGGCCGGCCAGGAAGGGCCCGACGAACTTGGAGTTGGCAAACATGGGAGGGAGCCTCCCTGTAAATATCCTAGACCCTCCTCTTTCTCTCATTTGCAAGTTTTAGAGAGAGAAACCATAGAAAGAGAAAGTTGGCGGATCGACCCGAGATTGAGGAAGTGTGTCACTCCATAGCTCGTGAGCAAAACCTCCAAATCAGAAGCTCGATACAGGTAACGATCTAATCTAGATCTGAGTTTTTGTTCATTTGGGGTTTTCGGGTTTTTGATAAAAAGATGACGTTTTTACGTATGAAACTTAGAGATAAACATTGATTTGAACTCTAGAATGAAAAACGAACGTTTTGAACGTAGAAAGTTGGGATCTTGACAAAATCAGATCCACGTGCATGGATCTAGGGTTCTTGAGGAAGAAGACTGCCCCGCAGGCGAACTTGATATGTTCTACTGGGAGATTAGGCGAACTTAATAAGTTCGCTGGATGTGAGTTTAAGCGAACTTAGGTAAGTTCGCTGGTCATGTTCGCCTGATGCCATAGGGCGAACTTGGCTTAAGTTCGCCTGTATGTTTGCAAGGTTTGTTAGAGGAAAACTTAGCCTTAAGTTCGCCTAATTCGGAATGGTTATACCGTTAGAGTCGGGATTAGGACTGATGTGTATTTAATTACTCAATTCATACCGTACGTGACGTTGTTGGGCCTTTGTTAGGACAACTGAGACTAGCTTATCAGGTGAGTTCTAAAAGCCCTTCTTTAAATGTTTTAATTAATGTTTTGGGGCTAGTGTGCATACATACGAAATGTTGTTTATAAAACAATGTTTATGAAACGATGCCTACGAAATGATGTTTATGAAATGATGTTTACGAAGGATGATGTTATGAAATGTTTTGCCAAGCGAAGTTTATGAAAGGTTTATGAATGAAACATTATTTAATAAAACGTACGAATGCTTTAACTAAAATGAGGTAAAGGTTTTGTGAAAGTTTATGAAAGGTATGTATGTATTGGCCTTACCCTTATGGGGAGACTTTGTTGCTGGCTAACAGTTATACAACTGGTTGAGGATGTGGTGACGACGGTCACCCATAGGATCACCGGGATCCCAATGGAAGGTACTATTCCCTGTGAGGGAACAATGCATAAGGTATGTTTGGCCTATCTAGAGGTAACGGAGACATGTGTTTGGTCTACCTAGAGGTAACGAGTCTTAGGAGACATGTGTTTGGTCTTCCTAGAGGTAACGAGCCTTAGGAGACCTGGGTGACGGATGACTTAGAGGTAACGAGCCTTAAGTTCATCCGCTGGTATGGGATGTATGAAATTGACGGTTACGAGAATGTACTGATTCGGTTGATGTTGACTTATGTTATGATGCTATGTTACAATGTTAGGATGATGTTAAGTTATTGCATGCTTTACGTACGCTTTTGTTAAATAAATGTATGTTATGTTTTTAGCAAAATGTTTATGTTAAGGTTTTATATAAAGTTAGAACTCACCAGCGTAGCTGACTTTTAGTATGCACATTCAGGTTAAGGGCATGTAATGATGATGAACGGTGATGCTTGGCAAGTGATGAAGAGTTACCTGGTTAACAATGAAGACTGACATCCGTTATGTTTAGATTTCTTTTATGTTATGTTTAGACAATGTTTACGCTTCCGCATGTTGAACAATGTTATGTTATGTTTTATATCAAATTTTCCGCTGCGTTATTTGATATTCAAGTGTAGTAACTGTTTGTGAATGAGTAAATCCAACGTGTGAGGCCTCCCGGGTTTGGGGCCTTACAAGTTGGTATCAGAGCAATAGTTTGCGAGATTTGGACAAAACTTGTGTCTGAACTAAAACTATGAATGGGACCGAGATCGGATGCCAGTACGGGTAACTTGAGCCACAACATCAGGTATGAAAGTAGTGTACGAATAGTATGCCTTAGAACGTGTTAGGTTAGGACTTGTTTTTGATGGAATCACAAAGGTGGTCAAATAGAAGTCGAAAGGTAGTGTAATGGTTAATTGCAGATGGCCAGTGTATATTAACATCTTACAATACTTGTTAAATTCTATTTGTTAACTAGCGTGATGACATTAGATTCCTTGTCTTATAGAATGAAATGGCGAGAAGAGGAAATAGAAGGCGTGGTGGGGGCCGTACCGACGGTCGTACCGGTGGTCGTGGTAGGACTCCTGTTCGTCAGGAGTACAGTGAAGAGGGAAGGGTCCACATGGAACCAGAAGTCAGCATGCATGGAACTAAACGGACTCACGTGGAAGAGCAACACTTCACTTTCGAACCGGAAGTGAAGGCGGCCCTGACACGCGAGTTTACCGAGATGATGAGGGCTTCCTTGCTAGATCTATTGGCAGAATCATTAAGGAAGGCTAAAGAGGTGGGCGGGTCTAACACGATAGTTGGTACCCCGAACACGGAGGCAGTTAACGCACCGCTTACCCGCGGTTGTGACCCGTCGGTCTTGACTGGAAAGAAGGATGTGGTGGCTACATATGACTGGGTGATCCATATGGAAGCTGCCATTTGTCCGAGCGAATGCCGACCAAGTCAGGTTATGAAATTTGCTGCTAATTCCTTGAGGGAAGAAGCACCTCATTGTGGGATGGTGTGCGTCAAGCCAAGGGGGACGAGACTGTTGACGCAATGATGTGGAATGATTTGAAAACTCTGGTGATAAAGAATTTCTGTCCAAGGAATGAGACCGAGAAATAAGAGAGGGAATTTCTAGGGTTGAAGGCCGGGAGCATGACGCACCGGCAGTACACTACCCGATTCAATGAACTGAGGAAAGGAAGATTGCCTGCTACATTCAAGGACTGCTAGACAAGGTCCGCACCTATGTTAAGGCAAACACTCCTATTTCCTACGATTCGGTCGTAGAACTGAGTGGTGTGGTATTTGATGATTTGACACTGAATGTTGTCGCTATTGATGAGCCGAAGAAGAAACCAAGTTTTCCGACCAAACAAACTGGCGGAAGACTGTTTGGAGCTCGTGAGAAGCATGCTAGAGTGGGTGAGACCACAGTATGTGGGAAGTGTGGCGGGAGGCATCCAGGTGAATGCAGGTTAGGGTCAAATATGTGCTACAAATGTGGCAAGACCGGGCACTACTCCCGTGAATGCACGCAAGGCATTAAGTGTTATAATTGTGGCAAAAGCGGCCACATGAGCCGGGAATTCCCTAAGCCAAGAATGGGTGAAGCTAGGAAAGGGAAAGGCCCTGAAAAGAAAGAAGAGAGGCCCCGAGCAAAGACTCGAGCGTTTGCGCTGACGCAAGAACATGATAGGGTGGACCCCGATGTTGCGTCAGGTATGTTCATCCTTGATAACACTTTTGTATCTGTGTTATTTGATTCGGGTGCCGGTAAAAGTTTTATATATACTACTTTTTGGTAAACGGGTAAAATACTCAGTCAGTAAACTAGAGAGAGCCTTTAGTGTGGAAACCGCTAAAGGTAGAACCGCGAGGGTAACTGATGTAGTTGATAATTCCACAATAAAAATACAAGGCCATAGATTCCCCGTCAGGTTGTTCGTTATGGTTTTAAGAGGGTTTGATGTAGTTTTAGGAATGGACTGGCTAACTGCCAACGAAACGCAAAATATATGCAAACAAAAGATAATCCGACTCAAGGCTCCGGATGGTAGCGAAGTCGAAGTCTTAGTCTTCGGGGATCGCGACGCCCCGATGCCTAATGTCATCTCGATGATCAAGGAAACAAATTACCTGAGGCACGTATGTGAGGCTTATCTAGTGTACGTGATTGAAAAGTGTAAGAAAGTGAAGGAACTAGACGATGTACCCGTGGTATGCGAGTACCCGGAGGTGTTTCCGGAGGATTTGCCTAGGGTACCACCTGATAGAGAGATTGAGTTCCGAATCGACTTAGTACCAGATGCCCAACCCGTGGCCAAGGCTCCATATCGACTAGCACCAATGGAGATGAAAGAACTAATGGCACAACTAGACAAGTTACTTGAGAAAGGATTTATCCAACCGAGCATATCGCCTTGGGGTGCTCCGGTGTTGTTTGTGAAGAAAAAGGACGATTCGATAAGAATGTGTATTGATTATCATGAGTCGAACAAACGAACAGTGAAGAACATGTACCCTATACCAAGGATCGACGACCTGTTTGATCAATTACAGGGCATAAGTTGGTTCTCAAAAATCGACCTTCGATCCGGGTACCATCAGTTGAAGGTAAGGAAAGAAGACATACCGAAAACCTCTTTTCGCATGCGATATGCACATTTCGAGTTCCGCGTGATGTCCTTCGGATTGACGAATTCCCCCGCGGCGTTCATGGATTTGATGAATAGGGTGTGTCGAACGATGTTGGACCGATCGGTAATAGTGTTCATCGATGATATCCTCATCTATTCCAAGAATGAGGGTGATTACGCATGTCACTTGAAGTAGGTGTTGGAAGCTCTGAAGAAGGAAAAGTTGTATGCTAAGTTCTCCAAATGCACGTTATGGCTTAGGGAAGTCCAATTCCTAGGTCACGTCATTAACCCGAATGGCATTATGGTTGACCTAGCAAAGATAATGAAAGTAAGGGATTGGGATATTCCTAAGACGCCAACTGAAATCCGCAGTTTCTTGGGATTGGCAAACTATTATCGGAGATTCATTCAGGATTTCTCAAAAATAGCTTCGCCGTTGACAAAGTTGACACGGAAGGAGGTGAAGTACGAATGGGGTTCGACCCAGGATGAGGCGTTTAAGGAACTGAAACAGAAACTAACCGAAACTCCAGTCTTGGCCCTTCCCGAGGGCAATGAAGACTTGGTGGTATACTCTGATGCTTCGGGTCAGGGATTGGGGTGAATGCTAATGCAATGGGGGAGAGTGATGGCATAGGCATCCCGACAGCTGAAAGTTCACGACGTCAATTATCCGACTCATGATTTGGAACCTGCTGCTGTCGTATTCGCATTGAAAATATGGAGGCACTGTCATTACGAGGTGAAGTTTACCATTTACTCCAACCACAAAAGTTTGAAGTACTTCTTTGAACAAAAGGATCTGAATATGAGGCAGAGGCGATGGTTGGAACTTTTAAAGGATTATGGTTGTGAAATCATATACCATCCTAGAAAGGCGAATGTGGTGGCTGACGCTCTAAGCCGAAATGATGTGCCTGATTCTATTAGAGTGAAAGCTTGTCAGTTGGTGATAACACCGGATGTGATGAGGGAAATTGAAAAGGCTCAAGACAGGGCACTGAAAGAAGAAAACATAAAGAAGGAGAGGATGGTTGGCCAACATGACAAGTTGGAATATAACATCCTTGGTGTTAGGACACGTTTCAGATGGGTATAGATACCTATGGGTGGCGAGCTTAGAACCAAAATCTTACATGAGGCTCATAAGTCCCGCTACTCTATCCATCCCGGTACCAACAAAATGTACCAAGACTTGAGAAAGGAATACTGGTGGCCTGGGATGAAACATGAGGTGACAAAATACGTAAGAAAGTGCCTGACTTACTCACAAGTTAAGGCCGAGCACTAGAAACTGTATGGAAAGATTCAACCACTTGATATACCAGAATGGAAGTGGGAACACATTACCATGGACTACATAACCAAGCTACCTCGTACAACTAACGGTCATGACACCATTTGGGTAATTGTGGACCGTTTAACGAAGAGTGCTCATTTCCTACCTATTCGCGAGACGTTCTCGTTGGAAAGGTTAGCGGACGTATTTATTAACGAAGTAGTAGCACGGCATGGGATTCCTTTGACGATCATATCTGAACGGGACACACGATTCACATCGAGGTTCTAGAAGAGATTTCACGAGACGATGGGCACGAGGCTTAATATCAGTACAGCATACCACCCGCAGACGGATGGTCAGTCTGAAAGGACCATTCAGACATCGGAGGATATGCTCCGTGCTTGTATTATTGATTTCAGCGGTAGTTGGGACAGTCACTTACCATTAGCCGAGTTCTCCTACAACAACATCCATCACTCGACGATAGGCATGCCACCTTATGAGATGTTGTATGGTAGGAGATGTAGGACCCCGGTTTGTTGGGGTGAGATTGGACAGAAGGAATTAGGAAGTCTTGAAGTCATAAGAGAAACGTCGAAAAGGTTTGATCAGATCAAAGCACGAATGAAGGCCGCCAAAGATCGTCAAAAATTCTATATGGATAAACGACGAAGGCCTATAGAGTTTGGTGTAGGGGACATAGTAATGTTGAAAGTGTCGCCCCGGAAAGGAATCATACGATTCAGAAAGAGCGAAAAGCTAAGTCCGAGGTTTGTCAGACCATTCAGAATAATGGCACGGGTTGGTGAAGTTGCTTATCGGCTGGAGTTGCCTGATGAACTAAGTGGGATTCATCCGATGTTCTATGTATCACACTTGCGAAAGTGTCTGGCGGATGAAACGGCTCACGTACCACTTACCGACATCGAGGTGGACAACAGCCTTAACTACATTGAAGAACCCATGGCCATATTAGACAAGAAGAAGAAACATTTCCGTAACAAAGTTATTCAATTGGTTAAAGTCCAATGGAAGCACTGGAAGGGATCGAAATCTACTTGGGAAACGGAGATGGAAATGTGGGAGTCGTACCCTTAACTATTTGACTTACGATAGGTTTCAGGGACGAAACCTATTGTAAGGGGGTAGACATGTAACATCCCAAAAAAATAAAACGACAGTTATAATAACGGGTTAGAATGCAAGAACGAACGGAATAAACGAGTGGGACGTAATGGGCTAGCCTGGTAAGGGCCCAGCGAACTTGGAGTTAGAGAACATGGGAGGGAGCCTCCCTATAAATAGCCTAGACCCTCCTCTTTCTCTCATTTACAAGTTTTAGAGAGAGAAACCATAGAAAGAGAAAGTTGGTAAACCGACCCGAGATTGAATAAGCGTGTTACTCCATAGCTCGTGAGCAAAACCTCTGAATCAGAAGCTCGATACAGGTAACGATCTAATCTAGATCTGAGTTTTTGTTCGTTTTGAGGTTTTTGATAAAAAAGATGACGTTTTTACGTATGAAACTTAGAGATAAACATAGATTTGAACTCTAGAATGAAAAACGAACGTTTTGAACATAGAAAGTTGGGGTCTTGACAAGATTAGATCCACATGCATGGATCTAGGGTTCATGAGGAAGAAGACAGCCCCACAGGCGAACTTAATATGTTCGCCTAGGAGATTAGGCGAACTTAATAAGTTCGCTCGATGTGAGTTTAAGCGAACTTAGGTAAGTTCGTTGGTCATGTTCGCCTGATGCCATAGGGCGAACTTAGCTTAAGTTCGCCTGTATGTTCGCCAGGTTGGTAAGAGGCGAACTTAGCCTTAAGTTCGCCTAATTCAGAATGGTTAAACCGTTAGAGTCGGGATTAGGACTGATGTGTATTTAATTACTTAATTCATATCGTACGTGACGTTGTTGGGCCTTTGTTAGGACAAACGACACTAGCTTATCAGGTGAGTTCTAGAAGTTCTTCTTTAAATGTTTTAATTAATGTTTTGGGGCTGGTGTGCATACATAGGAAATGATGTTTTATAAAACGATGTTTATGAAACGATGTCTATGAAATGATGTTTACGAAGGATGATGTTATGAAATGTTTTGCCAAGCGAAGTTTATGAATGGTTTATGAATGAAACATTATTTAATAAAACGTACGAATGCTTTAACTAAAATGTGGTAAAGGTTTTGTGAAAGTCATGAATGAACGAATTTTCCACGAGTTCCTACGGGAACTAGGGTATGTATGTATGTATGTATGTATTGGCCTTACCCTTATGGGGGGCCTTTGTGGCTGGCTAACGGTTGTGCAACTGGTTAAGGATGGGGTGACGACGGTCACCCATGGGATTACCGGGATCCCGATGGAAGGTACTATTCCTCGTGAGGGAACAATGCCTAAGGTATGTTTGGTCTACCTAGAGGTATCAAGCCTTAGGAGACATGTGTTTGGTCTACCTAGAGGTAACGAGCCTTAGGAGACATGTGTGGTCTTCCTAGAGGTAACGAGCCTCAGGAGACCTAGGTGACGAATGACTTAGAGGTAACGAGCCTTAAGTTCATCCGCTAGTATGCGATGTATGAAATTGACGGTTACGAGAAGGCGCAGATTCGGTTCATGTTGACTTATGTTATGATGCTATGTTACGATGTTAGGATGATGTTATGTTATTGCATGCTTTACGTATGATTTTATTAAATAAAAGTATGTTGTGTTTTTGTCAAAATGTTTATATTAAGGTTTTATGTAAAGCTAGAACTCATCGGCGTATCTGACTTTTTGTATGCACATTCAGGTTAAGGGCAGGTAATGATGATGAACGTTGATGCTTGGCAAGCGATGAAGAGTTACCCGGCTAACGATGAAGTCTGGCTTCCCGTTATGTTTTGATTTCGTTTATGTTATGTTTAGACAATGTTTACGCTTCCGCATGTTGAACAATGTTATGTTGTGTTTTATATCAAATTTTCCGCTGCGTTATTTGATATTCAAGTTTAATAACTGTTTATGAATGAGTAAATCCAATGCGTAAGGCCTCCCGGGTTTGGGGCCTTACATCCGACCAACGAATTAGTAAATTTTCTTTTGTGTGAACATTTTTTGTTATGTTTTAATTTTATTAATTTAGAAAACCCAGACTGAGACGGGTATAAAACTAGTTTATATTAACACTTACACTCCACACTGTTCATCATTGGGAGAACATTGAAATGTAAAAAATAATATGTCATTCTTAACAGGTAATGAACTTATGAACTTCATGTACTTTTGTATTTACGTTAGACTTTTTCGTACTGCAATTAACATTTGCTCACCCCTAACTTTAATGATAATGGTTTAATTCTATATATTTTACCATTTTCGGTTAACCGATTATGTCTTAACCGAATTTTCGGTCAATTCGATTATTTACTTACCCATGTCTTTAATTTTTATTTTATTATGATTTTATTTAACAATAATTCCTAGATTTTAAAAAAAAAAATACACCACAACCTTCACCATGCGATATTTGAACCTCCAACCTTTTGGTTGTAGGATACAACACTTAACCACCAAAATGTCTCATTAGGGACACCACTGTTTTTAACAATGATAATGATTTAATTCTATAAATTTTACTAGTTTTTCTTTTAAACCCTTAAAACTAGTTTTAAAACTACTTTTGTTTTATAATTTTTTTGTGACGGACAACTGCAAACCTAGGTCATATCATTAATAACAAAGAAAGATGATTACAATAAAGTGGCAGGTAAATGAACAACAATCTGCGTCGCAACCCTCTTTTGGATAGCAAAACTGATCCTACTAAAAATAAATCTTTGGGTCTTAGGGGCCAAAAAATTACTATGCACGACCAGCTGAACCATGTTCAGAAATTCCACAGCCTCCGGGGCTAGGAAACCAAAAGTATCAAATGCAAAAACGATAAACATGTGTTGATTCTCTAAGCAAGCTTTCTCGTGTTTAGCAACTTTGCCTAGTTCCGCCTTTAACGCGGTCTGGCTCGCAACAAACCCATTGTCCCTGAGCCCCACAAGAGGGGACACACTTGTAAGGTCCACACAAGCGTGTTTCCCCACTGCGACCCAAGACCTCCCTTCAAGCGGATCTACGAGAAAGTTCACGGGGCCTCCTTTCAATGTCCAAGAACCATGGAACGAACGAAGCGGAGCGAAGTAAAGTCTTAAAAAAGACTAAAGGCCAATCCCATTCTGTTGGAGAAATTGTGAGGAATAGCCATTCTAGAGCATCTATAGAACTCATCCACTCCCCCAATTTTGCTAGTAGAAAAGATAGAAAAATATCATAATTCAAATCAACATTTATCCTAACCAAGGCTTCGCCTTGTCACATCAGGGGTTCTGGGACTCGAACCCAATTCTTTCCGCGACCCCCTAGAAAGAATAAGGAGCACACATAACATCCCTAACTAAATCATGCATGTATTTAAACCCAGGTAGCTCTTTGCAATGAACCGCATGCTTGCCAAAAGAATCCAAACAAACCTTGCGGCAAACTGGGAGGGCTCATCAGTCAAAAACAGAGGGATCATTAGACAGTACTTAAGGATAGCCCGGTACTCCACATCCGATATATGTTGGCCTAGTCCTTCAATGTGGATGACTGTTAGCAAATCCTGAGCCCTAGTAGCCCGGAGACATTCAAACACTTCTTTTTTGGAGAGGGGCTCCAAAACTCTGGACGATTTTACTAAATAGGGCACTCGCCAAATCATGTTGGGCTTTATGGGATGGGGGTGTCTATATTAGAGAAACCACTAAGATCGAAATCAGCAAGGGACATGTGCAAGCGATCCATCGCACACCCATAATGAGAGTCTACCCCGAAGAATGAATTCCTGCAAACTCCAAGATTGTACACTTGAGGTCACAAAATCATATGCAGATACATCCTCAGTCAAACATAAACCCAAACCCCCAAAACAGGTCAGGAGTGTCACACCCCGGCCGGCGATGGATTATACGCCGGGGCTGACACGGTTGTTCATAAGCACATGATCGTTTATTATTAAATGACAATATTTATTCATCATCTTAACAGCATCCGTTACAAAAGGAAATGGAAATGAAAAGTTCAAGACAAGACATAAATTAAATTTAAACTAGGTCCAAGTCCTAGGTGAGCAAGTAGTGTCCTCAAACATGTGCACCTCAAACATGTGAGTAACTTTCAACTATAAGTAGTTGGTGAGTAACATAAGTTTTGACACCAACAAAAGTTAAGTAAAAAGTAATTGAAATTTAATATGTTCAAAGCATAACTAAGGCATGAATGTGAAAACATACAAGGTTACAAAGCGTACAATCAAACCGTGTAAATGGAAAACTGTAGGTACAATCCAACTGATTGTCTTTTGAAAAAGTAGTAAGATGTAAACACAAAACCCGCCAAGGTTCGTGTTATGTAATGAATCGGATTCCCATTTAAATGATCATAAAAGGTACTACCTTAGGCTTGTAACTCAAGTTAATGAATGTACTAAGCATGAACACACGTATGGTCGACAAGTAGTTTAAGACATAAAGCACATAGTAATAGCATGAGAACAATGGTATTGAATTTGTATGTATAGTAATGTAAACATGTTACACCTCGAGTATTTTGTAATCAAAAGTAAAGAGAAAGAGGGCTATGAACTCACTTGTATTAAAGCTAGAATTGTATGAATTGATAGAGATTGATAGGCATCGTGAGAATTTCTCACAACAAACCTACACGTATAATGGTACTCTAAATTTAATGTACGTTTAATGGGTATTAAGGAGATTTTAGGAGTTTAAGGTTTCATGGGGTTTTAGGTTTGGAGATGGGCTTGTATGCAAATATTTTGTAAGGAAATGTAAGTTCATTTTATAATAGTAAAAGTAGTTTGTAAAATTAATTAAAGTTAATTAAGATTTTTAATTAATCATTTAGTAATTAATTTATGTAATTATCCCAAAGATATAAATTTATGGAATATAACAAGTTTCAAAAGATGCATTTGGATTTATTTATAAAACAACTTATAAGTGAAAAAAATAAAAAAAGGATTAATTAAAATAATTAATTAAACTAGTAGTAAATGTAAATAAAAGTGCTAATTAATCTATTAATAAAAGCAAATAAAATTGTTACATAATCATTTAAATAAATTCAGTTTAAGTGAATTTATAAAGGAATAAATAGGTTTTAAATAGAATTTATTGAATTTGTATAAAATAATTATTTTAAAATAATTATTTAAATATTTATAAAAGTAAAAGTGCTTTAAATAATTATTCTCAATATTTAAAAGCTTGAAAGAATTTAATACACTTAAATTGAAATAACCATTCATAATTTATAAATAATTAACATATTTAAATTTGTTTTAAACAAAACTATCTCCATGAATATAAAATGTTTTCTAATGTGTTTTTAATTAAAACATAATAAATAACATTATTTTATAATTTCTGTGTTTATAAAACTTTTGAAAATAAATTTGTGGAATTTTATAAAATTTAGTTGGAATTTCTAGACATGAAATAAAGGTTCAAAATGGCAAAAGAAAAACAATTTGGAAGAAAAATGATGGCCGGGACTTGAACCCGCGTCCTAGCCGGGTCGCATGCGCACACACACACACTAACCATCATACTGGGCATGCTGCCTTGATCTGAAAGGGGTTTGTTAAATTTAAAAACTCAAGTCCCTAGTTCATCTCCTTCCCCAAACCAATCCCGTAACCCTAACCACTAAATCGACTCGATTTTCTCAAACGAAATGAACCCGAAGCATGGGGCTTTTGACCGCGTATCTGAGACGAGTTCAACGACATAAGAATTACCTGCAATGGTTGGGTGACGGAGGATAACGACCGTGAAATACAGGTCGGAGTTCGTCGGGTTTGACCGGACTTCAGGCGTACGTTCAAGCGAATTTTCGAGCTCAATGGGTTTGGGATGGATGTCGCGAAGGTGTGGCATTCGCTTTATAGGTCCAATTTCAAGCCAAGACCACGAATTGATTACTCGCATGATTAAGACGGTTACGGTTTGGTTTTAACCGAAATCAATCATTGATTTGGTTAAATTGGGGGTTTAATATTGATCGAAACTGTCGGTTTGACTTTCGGGGGTCAAAGGGGGCGGAGTGGAAATTCAGGATAGAAGGGGGGAAAGAAATGAAGGTTTAATTTTACAGAATGGCCCCTGGGGTTCTATAGTCTTATCATTTTATGTTTAAAACTTGTTTTAAATTGGAAATTAAGTTTCAAAAATTACATTTTGTACACTAAACATTTTTAGAACATAAATCTATTAAATCATATATATATATATATTTGTTTATAAACGTAATTTACTAAATAGTATAGTTTTTTTTTATTTAAAACATATAAACGCAAAATTTTCTTATAGACTTTATTATTAAAAATATAAACCCTAATTCATTTTTTTTGTAAATTGTTTATTTATAACCATATGTATGTATATATATATATATAGGTTTAGAAATGACTTAGTATGTACATAAATATATATATATATATATATATATATATATATATATATAATAGGGGGATAAAAATTATTTACATAATATCTTCATAAATATTTAATACTTTGGAATTTGAAATAAATGCATTAAATGTAGGTATAAATACTTATGTAATGAAATGGGTAATAGGACAATTTCATAAATGCAAATTACAAGATAGTGGAAATTACAAGTGCCAGAGTAGTAAAAAAATAAAGCCGGAATTTCCTAGGGATTACAAGAAGTGATGCCAACCTCCATTGAAAAAAAAAAAAAAAAGAATCCCTCAACCCACAATATCCTCGATCACCCCCGAAGGCCCTTGTCATAAACAGAAACAACTTCCCCCACATACATAGGCTGGCATATTCTAAGACCGAATAATAATTTTTGGGACTCCCATACACGAGCGGAGCAAAATGAGCTCATATTGAGGGTCCCATAGATGTGGGAGACAGCGTATCAGTTCCACCTTACAATATGCCATTTACATAGCCAAACTACTATGAACCCCGTGTCCCGGCTAACGGCACCCCCAAGGAGTTTCAGACCCAACACTTGCCTTTCAATCCCACAAGGGAACAAACCATTCTGCACCTTCACCCCATTACATGACAGCCAAAATACTTATGTTTTCTTGACGATCTAAGGCTTTAGCCACCTATTTAGAGACTCTAATAATCGTACCATCATCGATGTACCAAGCATGGAGAGAAGTTTGCAACAATCCCTGATCTGGTGAACGAGCGGATGCAAACTTAGGCCAAAAGAAGATGCCCCAAAGGGTCCCCGGCTGAACCCTAGTGGTGGACCAAATTTGATCATCACCCACATATAACCTAGCCGCCTACCCATATAAAAAAATCCACCCATATAAAAAAAATCCACCCATAGGAAAATGGACGGGCATCGGGTCCGAATCTTACGTAGGAGGGGAGTCCTATCCACCAAGTTGAAGGCAGGTGGTTCACTTCAAAGCCGCTATAAAATTGAGTTGCTTCACACTACAAAACACATGGCTTTCAACGACAGATGTATTTGTCGGAATCATACATCCATAGGTTACCAACGGACCTTACCTGTAGATTATCGTTAGTCATTGATTTTTATTAAAAAAAAATAATATTGTTTCTAATAAATGTAAATAACACGTTCCAAATAATAATAATAAAGTGCCATAAACTAAAAAAACTTATTAGAATCAAATTTGTATACAAAGTTTGTGTATAACTAATACACGAGAGTCAATCTAGCTAAGTAGTGGGAGGGTCACGTTCGTTTGGAGTTCTTCTTGGAACTCCCTTTTCCTAGCCTTCTGCATCGTCATGTTTCTTTTTTTGTAATAACTATGATGGCTCATACTACTAAGTTAACTAACTAAGGTGTAGTGCATTTTGAAAATGGTCCTAGTTTGTATGTAATAACTATGACTGATTCACATTGAAAATTCATAACCCCATGTGGGTTGTCCTTTTTTTTCTCATTCATTAATGTGATGGCTCATACTACTAAGTTAACTAACTAAGGTGTAGTGCATTTTGTTTGATTAATCGGTGGGTAAATGCCACCCCTAGTTGGCAGTGGCGTCGTTTTGGGGGGGGGGGGTTTGAATCTTCCCAACTGTTAGATCTTTCACACAGGTTAGCTGCTTATGATTGGAAGGAATCTGGGGATAAGTGGTGTTGGGTCCTGGAAAATGAGGATTATTTTTCTGTTAAAACGGTTCGGAATCATATTGATCACATCCTTCTCCCAGATGGAAGCTCTCCAACGTCTTGGAACCGATTCGTTCCTAGAAAGGTTAATATTTTGGCGTGGCGAGTTCTGATAAATCGTTTGCCTTCTCGTGTTAATTTATGCAACAAAGGTATTGATTTACCATCCACTCTTTGTCCTATTCGTTCTAGCCATCTTGATACAGTGGAACACATTATGACCATGGTGAAGTGGCCTCTAGAGTTTAGATTCTTGTTCAAAGGTGGGTAGACGTTTCTTTTCCTAGTGCGAGAAATCCATCGTTGATGATGGAGTAGTTAGATTGTGTTTCTATTCCGAACAGAAAGAAACTTCTAATGCACGATATTATCCCAGTTACTTGGTGGATCTTATGGAGATTCTGAAACGAAGTTATTATGGAGACGAAGATTAAAGAAACTTTATCGATTCTACTGTTAATTTTTCTTTTATTTGGTATCTCAATAGGAATCGTATGGTGAATATTAATTAGGACAGGTTGTTATTAAACCCGACGCTTCATTTGTAATGTTCCTTTTTTTGTCCTTCTAGCATCTTGCTTGGTGGTGTCTTTTTAAATAAAATCTCAGTCGTTCAAAAATTTTTTTTACAATGTCGAAGACAATTCACGATTTTATAGCTTCGTATCATTTCGAACTTCTTAAGAAAAAAAGTAAAACATCTCTTGCTTTGTTGCTTTTTCATACGTTCCAATCCGCTTGAACTTTTTACATTATTTGAGCATGTCTTATCATTGATCTCAAATTTTATGAAGGTATATGGTTAGCCGTCAGATTCGATAATTAGCAAGAGAATAAAAAAAATTATTTTCTAAAAGTTTTGTTAATTTTATTTTCAGTCTTTAACTTATTTCATTATTCTTTATCTTAAATTTTGTACTGACGTGTTAAAAAATCTTTTTTTAACTAGTATTTTCCCCATGCTACCGGCGGGAGTTTGGTTGTTATCTGTCCGGCTCGTATGCGAGGATAAAACTTACATCGAAATGCACTACGGCCTACGATACAAAAAAAAACTGAATTTGAATACAACTTCGTTTTCAAACGTTGATAAAAAAAACTTTTCAAACCCGCATGTTGCGACGAGAAGGTTAAAATTTGTAATGCTCCGTTTTGATGACCTCTATAATTTTATTGACCTAACGAAAAAACTAATGTTCAACCAATTAAAAAACCAAAGAAAAAAAAAACATTATTAAAAGCCATATCAACACCAAATTAACTTGTTGATTCAACTAAATTAACCTCAAACCGCTAAAAAAATATAACAGAAAAACAAAAATCAAACTTCAAATAAAAGAACAATTATTTGTACTTTGAGTAAAGTGCACTTTTCGTCCCTGAGATTTGCACAAAATATCAGGTTTTATCCACCTTTAACACTATTGATCCCTGACGTTTGATGTTTTAACACTATGCGTCCCTAGTCCTAACGTCAGTTACCAAGTCCGTTGGTTACCCCCCACGTGCCGATCACGTGAGGGGTAATTTGGTCTTTTCAACTCGAGTAAACTATAGTTTTCGTCCCTGCGGTTTGCACAAAACCTCAGATTCCATCCACCTTTAACACTATTAATCCCCATCGTTTGATGTTTTAACACTATGCGTCCTTGGTCCTAACGTCAGTTACCAAGTCCATTAGTTATCCCCCACGTGCCCATCACGTGAGGGGTAATTTGGCCTTTTCAACCCTGAAAATCATCAGCTGATTGCGTAACAATTATGCTAGTGCTTTTGATGTGATTCTGGATGAATTTCTTCTGTAAACCTGTAAAGTTTCTTGATGTGATTTTGGATGAATTTCTTCGGTGAAACATAGGAGAAGCTGTTAGAAAGCGATCACAGATTAGTTTCTTAAGAGAGAAGGATGGTCCACTTTTAAAGGAACGATGATGACTTTCAGAGTTGGTCCACTCGACCATCCTTTTCTCTCAAGAAACTAATCTGTGATCACTTTCTAACGGCTACTGCTATGCTTCACCGTCGATACTTGCCGATATCGACACAATTTGAACAAGGGTTTAGAATTTTGATAAATCTGTTAAAGTATGCGTGATTTTTGTGAGTGCATGTCGGAGAAGATGAGCAAACACGTAATTCAACCTACCTCAAACACTCCATGTGTGAGATCTGACACGTCATCGTCAAGGAGGACTTCTAAATCATATCAGTCTCCACGTGGACCGTCCTTGCATGTCATATGAGCAAAGACATAATTTTAATTAGCTGATAATTTTCAGGGTTGAAAAGATCAAATTACCCCTCATATGACGGGAACGTGGGCGGTAACTAACGGACTTGGTAACTGATGTTAGGACCAGGGATGCATAGTTTTAAAACATCAAACGTCGGTGATCAATAGTCTTAAAGGTGGACAAAACCTGATGTTTTGTGCAAACCTTAGGATAGTTTACTCTGGTTGAAAAGACCAAATTACCCTTCACGTGATCGACACGTGGGGGGTAACTAACGGACTTGGTAACTGACGTTAGGACTAAGGACACTTAGTGTTAAAACATCAAACATTATGGATCAGTAGTGTTAAAGGTGGATGAAATCTAATATTTTGTGCAAACCTCATTAAAAAAACTATAGTTTCTTGTATTTTTTTACCTCAAGTTACTATATTCTCACAATCACAAGTGGCATGCCTAGGGAATACAATAGTATAATTATTAGGTAATAGATACGCAAACCATATCCATATTAAGTTGGTGACCTGATTAGGGAGCGACAGAATATATAAAATCACACATGTTAAAAAAGCTTTTTAAATGCTCATTGAGAAGAAGTTTTACCAAAACCAATTAGGATAAAGTATACTCGTATAAAGTTTGACAGAACAACATTTGTGTGTTCAATGTTCATGTCTTAACTTGATAAAAATTTAATTCGACTAAACCTGATAAAATTATTATTAGGTAATAGTCGAATTAAACTTCCCCAAAATAATCAGCTAGGGTGTTTTAAATCGATGTTTAAACGTATACAATCAAGATAGCAATGGAAGAATAGGTATACAATCGAGATAGCAATGAAAGAATAATGGTGATATGTTCAAACGTAACCGTTTAATTGTGTGATTTTATTCGGTATGCCTTTCATTGCAACAAAGTTCGAAAACTGGAATAACATAAAACTTTGACAGCGAAAGCATCATTAATTACATTAACTAGTCAAATACAATAAAACATTCACAGAGTCTTTAAAACAATAAACATAGTGGCGAGATGTGAGTCTTGAGCCGAGTAGCCTTCGTGAACTCTTTCCATCTTTCCATTAAGCATCTTTTTTCACTATCTACTTTCAACCTGAAGTGCATACTAAAAGTTAGTTAATGGTAGTGAGTTCTAGTTTTTAAACTTTCAGGTAAAACATCCTTCCCATAAAGCATTGTATCTTTACATTAAAACATTCATTAAAGCATACGTCTTTACAATAAACATTCACACGTACTTTCACATTCATTCATTTATACTTTATCATACTTTCATACTTTCTACACATTCATTCATTCGTACTTTATCATACTTTCATACTTTCTACACATTCATTCATTCGTACTTTAACGTACTTTCATACACTACTTTCATTCAATTACCTAACACATAAGGATGATCAATCCATTTACTTTGCCATCCGAAGTAGCCGTATTATCTATCATTCATTCATTACTATGCACACACTGTCATTTATCATTAACCGTCTGTCTACCGAAGTAGCCGTATTATCTATCATTCATTACTATGCGCACACTGTCATTTATCATTAACCGTCCGTCTACAGAAGTAGCCGTATTATCTATCATTCATTACTATGTACACACTGTCATTTATCATTCATACTCTAAAACACTGATCCGTACTTTTATACAATTAGACATAAAAAGTTCATTAACACATAAGTATACACTCCAGCCCTAATCATTATAAAACATTTAAAAGAGGGCTCTAGAAACTCACATGTCACGCTATCCTCTGCGTAGTTGGAACTGGTCCAATAACCGCCACTCACTATTGTAACACCCAAAATTTTCAACCATTTTATAACTTTCAAAACATGCGGAAGTAGGTCCCATAAACAAACTCTTGACAAAACAACACATTTAAATACCAACAAACGACCTCGACTTAAGTTGTTTAAAAACCACGACTAACACCTTTACGATAACAACAAGATGATAATATAAAATCAATTTTAATGAAACCCAACGAGGCTTCTAACTCCAAACGTTAACACCCATCAAACAAATGAGAATCCAAATCGACACGAAGGGTGACCCGAGACTAGACCGGAGCTTTCCTGCATAAAAATACCGAAACAAACAACCATTAGTAATGATAGACACCCCTAAGGACCATTCACAAGTTAACACCTTAGCCTTGGCCCAAAAATGTCATTTCCATCTTTTACCAGCGCAAATCAGTGGAATTTCAGCGCAATTCGCGCCGGCTGCAGACCCCTAAGCGTAATATGTGCTTGTACCAGCGCGCAAAGCGTCCCCTACAGGTCAACAACACCTAATTTCAAATTCCTCACGTCGAGGCACCCCAAATTCATATATTATGGGTTTCGTAGTTCATTTTCTAGCCCGAGATACACTTATTTAAAGTTTTTTGGCTTTTAACAACAACATGTAATGACACCTTACATGTCAAATCCCGACCATTAGCATATTTAAACTATTACCAATTATAAACTTATATTTTAACCACATATAAGCTTACCCACATATACTAACATCAAATGGTTAGTAATCCACCCTAAAACCCGACCATACTCCTTTGTGAGGTTCTAAAGACCTCAAACACCATATCACAATTGTGTGGTTCTTTGACCACAAACTCAAACCATCCTTGTGAGATTCTTAGATCTCAATTACCAACATCCTTGTGAAGTTCGTGACTTCAAACAATATCAACACATAGCTAACACATGTGAGGTTCTTAGACCTCAAACAACAGCCTTAATCATATAAAAAGTGCACACACACAATTTACTAACTCAATCCTATAACCCATACGATATACCCGACATGTAAGGTTCAAAGATCAAAATCCATCATTTATACTTGTGAAGTTCAATGACTTTAGTTATACCTTATTTATCCCATTTGTTTGACTTTACACAAAATAAGTCAATTACCACATTTGTTTTACTCTAAACCACATAAATCAAATTAACCAAATTACCATATTTGTTTGACTATAAACCACTTAAGTCAATTACCACCTTTGTTCGACTCTAAACCACTTAAGTCAATTACCACGTTTGTTTGACTCTAAACCACATAAGTCAAATTCACCAAAGCAACCTACTCACATTTGAACATATGAAATTCAACAAAATCAACACGTATAACAAGTATATGCATTTACTACCACCTATCTTTACTAAGTAAGTGCAAAACACTTACCTTTAGCTAGAAACGATTCCACTTGGTCTTCAAGCTAGCTCCTTTACTGCCTTTATCACCTAGAAATCAACTTGCATTTAGAAATCTTATGATCTCAATTCATTCACCAATTTGAGATTTAAGACACACCTATGATCTAAAGATCAACATTCTAACTTAGATTGATTAACATGACCTTAATCAAACCTTCAAAACCCAAATACCACCTTTCAACCCAAATGACTCGTTTGACCCATTATAGTCAAACTTCCAATCCACCAATTCACCATTTCCAATTAAGGTCTAACACCCACCCTAGACCTTATGAAATACACCCATTCTAAACTTGATTAATTACACCTTAAACAAGTTTTAACCTCCCTACACAATCATTCACACATTTTGACCCGTTTGGGTTCCACCTAATTTCACCCAAACTCCCAACTTCTTAAATCAACAATTTGGTTGAGGGTTAATACTTGGTTATGTGTTTAATCACGCCACAAACACTTACCAACTCCTAATTACCATCCAAACAATTCAATTTAAAAAACCCCCAATTTTACCTCAAGAACCCTAATTTTCAAATCATCAAATTGGGTGTTTAAATCATGTAATTCATGATTCTCCAACTTCATTAACACTAGATTAAAGCGTTTAGACAATATTTAATCCGAATCACCTCACCAATTGATCCAATTTGGGTTTTCTACCAAAACCCATCTAGAACTTCATTAATGGAGGTTCAATGAATTAAAAGGTTACTTACTTGATGTTTAGGAAGAGATGAACACATAGAAATCAACTAATTTCACATGCAACTTCTCAAAATCGGATTTGTGCTTCATCTCCTTGTCTCCCTGGTGTAAAACTCACATGAACACACACACACTTATGTGTGTGTTATGTGATACCCTCACATACATAAGAAATCAGCTTTGCCTGATTTACCAAATAGCCCCTAGACTTCTAGTTTTGCCCTTTTTAACTAAAAAGTCAAATTTACTCAATTGCAACTAAACCCTCCACCTTTATTTTGGTTTATTCACCCCCTTATAATATGTTTTTCAGACATCATTTATTTAAGCTGAAAAATGGTTCGTTACAAATCATCCCCCCTAATTTAGGGTTTTGTCCCCGTAACCCGCCACCACATACACAACTTAGGTTACGAAATCAACATTACTCCTCTTTACTTTCTTAAGGTCACCTCCACCTTTCATTGTGCTTTCAAGGCACAATAATTAGAAGATCCATCATTGCATAATTAATTCTCTCCACTATCTAAGATAGTCATCGGTTAGTCTATTAGATTTAAAACAACCACCTCATACACATCATGAGAAGCAACAACAACTTCTCTCGCCAAACATTTCCGTGAATGGACCACGTGAAATGTTTCATGGAGTATAGTTGACTCCTCTGGTAACTCCAATTAGAAATCTACACCATTACAGTCCATAAGTCGGATGACCCAACAAAACGGGGACTTAGCCTCCCACATTTTTAAACCCGTAAAACCTCCTTTCAAGTGAAAATTTGGTAGTGCCTATTTCCCACTTGAATATTAACACACCTCCTCCCTATAATCGACTAGGGTTTTCTGTCATATCTTGAGCGGATTTGCAATCGTGCTCACTTACAAGATCTTCTACACCATGCCTTGAATCACACCTTTGATTCTATGCCTTGAATCACACCTTTGATTCTATATCCAAGTAAATACCTTCACTCCAAATATATTTGGTATTCAACACCATCCACCATATAATAAATCGAACAATGACATGTCGATACTCCAATTATAGCTAATTTGTCACCATAATAGCTAAGATAATCGACTTCAATTGGACAAGTGAAACCGATATCTCAATCTAATTCAAATGATACGGTCACGCCATGTTGTATCACACCCTCCAACAAATCAACACTCCTCGATCATTCCTAAGAGAAAGTTTCCTCCAAGAATAGGAATTGCATACTGTTCGGTCAAAAGACCTTCTATTTAACCACATCGTAACATGTTACCATCTTTTTCATATACTCTTGTAGTCATACTACTACAAACATTTCTTACCACAAATAGGTATAAGATGCCGTTAAGGCTTCCCACATAACCTTCCCCTAGCGATTGACCTTAATCCACAAGCCAACGAGACATTTGTCAACAATCTCGACTATGACTCCTTCCACCTTTTGCCTCCAAAATTTTATGCTCCATAATCAAGCATTAATGTCACTCTGCATGTAAAGATTTCTTATATTTATGAATCATCTCATAACTAAAACCAATACGTTTGACAACTAAGGAATTCAAGTTCTATCACATCGCTTCTCCCACCTCACAATTGGAAGTTTCATAACCTCCACACCAACCCGTCCATTGAGATTTAAGGTCTCAAATGTTTCATACTAATTAGTTTCAAGGATACCATCACCTACACACAACACTTCTTTGAAGTTCGAGACTTCAATTCAACCACCTAACATTCACCCGCGTATACAATCACTCTTTACCTCCTTAAGTTATCTCCTCTAGTTGCTACGATCAAGCTTACAACTATCTAGGAGAATACGCGATAATCCTACCTTGATGCATAAAGACATAACCGAGTCTAATGCGTGAGACATTAAAATAATTGACAAACATACAGTTTCTCCAAGTAAGGACACGACAATTTCCCTTCCCAGTTCCCTTTTCACAACCTTAAAAACACTCCTTAACCATGACCCGAACACTCAGTTTATTTCCAATGACTTAAACGTAAGTCCTCCTATACAATTCCCTTTTTGAATTTGAAAGACTTCATTCTCAAACACCATTGGTGAATTTCTAAGATTTCAAACACCACTTGTGAAGTTCTAAGACTTCAAACACTACTTGTGAAGTTCTAAGACTTCAAACACCACTTACCCCTTTTTTATCTTTATCATTAATAAGTCTATAGATAAGCCTTCATGATTTTCCACTTTATCCAAAATGGATTTCAACCAAAGCCGAAATGACACACCGCAATCTGAAAGTATCCACGATGGGTTTCTTAACCATTTATGGGATGTCACCCTCCTCTACATCCATTGGTTGAACCTAAGACCTAAGTCACTTTGTTCAACTCTGACAATTGCTGCACAACACATTCTTCCATTCTTCAACTCTACAAAGAATGGTTACACCCCAAAAATAGGCACTCGGTTATAAAACTCTAATGAACTTTTTCACGACTGAAACATCTAGTATTCCATTGCATCGGTTGGTTTTAATGGCATAAGCCAGGTATACACCAATTCATGCGCCATGTGCTTCATCGTTTCCAGATGAGAACAAATCGACACATCACCTCTTAGTCTCACACAACATTGATATGGTCATTAGTAACCACAAAAGTTCCACTACAATCATAGGACTCCGTTCCATGTGATTGTTTCACCCGCAACCTACAAATATCAAATTATACATACGTCAACCATTAATCCCCCATTGTTGATCTGTTCCAAATCCACTGATCTATATAGTTTCTCATCTGAAAATAAAACCAAATGACTCTAGTCTTGTCCTTGGTAGTTAGAAATGTCGACTCGATGGCAACAAAATTTCTAATTTCTCCCCTTTATCACCCTTGTGCTTTAAATCAAGATATTCACTTCGAATGTGTCCCGATTTATAACAACTGCAGCACATGATTTTAGGAATATAACACTATGGAATAGTGTGTCCCATCATTCTCCACTCGAGTTACTTTCCACACTTACAACAGAAATAAGTATTGCCTCCACAAAAGGTTCCAGCTCGACTAAAATATTTGACTTTCTTGAAGCCACTTCTAATTTCTCTTTACAGTCCATTTATCTCCCGAATTTGATCTCTCTACAACATATAAAAATAGGCTCTACCAGAGTTGTTCACCATGCAAGAGAGTTCATTCTAACTCGTAAACCAATAGTATCGAGAAGTTGATTTATCTTCGTTCTTCTGACACCCCAAGATTAAGGCAAGACTACACCTAGTCATACAACGTGCTCGTATCCTATTGATTGTCTTTTACTATCCACTATAAGTGAAGGAACTCCTCAACTAAACGACCCACCACGGCTTGCAGTTCAAGGTATTTCATGGTCACCTCTTGAATTCCCCCAGTGCATTGCCTTCACAATCCTCATCTTTTTCCTCAAGAATAACTTGCCACCAATTCATACCATGTCCCAGAGTTGACTTACCACAAATAATACTCCCTTCTCCGGGCCACTTTGGCTCACTGCTAAGCCAATCTCATCCCGGTGATGCATCGTCGATATATCAACGGTTCAACCTCAACAATTTACGCCTTTGATTTGTATACCACAACTCCTTGTGGAAAAAAGTTTCCTTCCTCCTAGATTCATCAATTGTTGCTCCTCCCGATCCGTAAACTTCATACGGTTCCTTTACATGATCGCCTTAATATGACATATCTTCCTCGAAGGAAGATTGATACGACAAGAAAGAAAGTTCTAGTCATCCTTTACTTAGAATGTTACTTTCTAATTTCTCTCGGCCAATCTCTACTCCTCACCACCCCCGAGGTGACGCACACGTAGACTCTATCGTACCTGAGTCCTTAAGATAACTTCTATCCACAAATTCCATTTACTAACTTCTATTCCCGATAGTCATTCTCCGACTATGCTTTATTTGAGTTGTAGATATTACCTACAGATAGGCCTCTAATCATACTCTATAAGGCACTAACCCTCATTTATGTATACATACAATCAACCTACATAATCATCCATATACATACATAGAAATATACACACACACACATATATATATATATATATATATCCATGTATATACACCTTCACCGAATCCTTGTTAATGTTCATTATCGTATGATTATCATAAGGGCACTTATACATGCTATCTTACGAATCACACTGGCTAGGCATAATTGGTAACATAATATGCATAAATACATTTATCATCTTCATACCACAATTCCGAAGACAAGTTTGGCACACATAAATCATTTTGAACACCATAAACATCGACTAACGACATTAATCATTACTAACCTTTCGCCTTTAAGCTCTGTGCCTCGGTCAAATCTTCATTGGATTCTCATTACACCCACCCATATCAAGAACAAATCAGTTTGAGTTTGGTGTCTCGCACACCCGAATCCCTCAAACCATTGCTCTGATACCAAGTTGTAACACCCAAAATTTTCAATCATTTTATAACTTTCAAAACATGCGTAAGTAGGTCCCATAAACAAACTCTTGACAAAACAACACATTTAAATAACAACAAACGACCTCGACTTAAGTTGTTTAAAAACCACGACTAACACCTTTACGATAACAAAAGGATGATAGTATAAAATCAATTTTAATGAACCCCAACGAGGCTTCTAACTCCAACCGTTAACACCCATCAAACGAATGAGAATCCAAATCGACACAAAGGGTGACCCAAGACTAGACCGGAGCTTTCCTGCATAAAAACACCCAAACAAACAACCATTAGTAATGATAAACACCCCTAAGGACCATTCACAAGTTAACACCTTAGCCTTGGCCCAAAAATGTCATTTCCACTTTTTACCAGCGCTTATAAGTGGAATTTCAGCGCAATTCGCGCCGGCTGCAGACCCCTTGGCGTAATATGTGCTGGTACCAGCGCGCTATGCGCCCCCTACATGTCATCAATACCCAATTTCTAATTCCTCACGTCGAGGCACTCCGAATTCATATATTATGGGTTTAGTAGTTCATTTTCTAGCACGAGATATACTTATTTGAAGTTTTTGGCTTTTTACAACAACATGTAATGACACCTTACATGTCAAATCCCAACCCATTTGCATATTTAACTATTACCAATTATAAACTTATATTTTAACCACATATAAGCTTACCCACATATACTAACATCAAATGGTTAGTAATCCACCCTAAAACCCGACCATACTCCTTTGTGAGGTTCTAAAGACCTCAAACACCATATCACAATTGTGTGGTTCTTTGACCACAAACTCAAACCATCCTTGTGAGATTCTTAGATCACAATTACCAACATCCTTATGAAGTTCGTGACTTCAAACAATATCAACACATAGCTAACACATGTGAGGTTCTTAGACCTTAAAAAACAACCATAATCATACAAAAAGTGAACACACACAATTTACTAACTCAATCCTATAACCCATACGATATACCCGACATGTAAGGTTTAAAGATCCCAATCCATCATTTATACTTGTAAAGTTCAATGACTTCAGTTATACCTTATTAATCCCATTTGTTTTACTTTACACAAAATAAGTCAATTACCACATTTGTTTGACTCTAAACCACATAAATCAAATTAACCTAATTACCGCATTTGTTTGACTATAAACCACTTAAGTCAATTACCACCTTTGTTCGACTCTAAACCACTTAAGTCAATTACCATGTTTGTTTGACTCTAAACCACATAAGTCAAATTCACCAAAAGCAACATACTCACATTTGAACATATGAAATTCAACAAAATCAACACATATAACAAGTATATGCATTTACTACCACCTATCTTTACTAAGTAAGTGCAAAACACTTACCTTTAGCTAGAAACGATTCCACTTGGTCTTCAAGCTAGCTCCTTTACTGCCTTTATCACCTAGAAATCAACTTGCATTTAGAAATCTTATGATCTCAATTCATTCACCAATTTGAGATTTAAGACACACCTATGATCTAAAGATCAACATTCTAACTTAGATTGATTAACATGAACTTAATCAAACATTCAACACCTAAATACCACCTTTCAACCCAAATGACCCGTTTGACCCATTATAGTCAAACTTCCAATCCACCAATTCACCATTTCCAATTAAGGTCTAACACCAACCCTAGACCTTATGAAATACACCCATTCTAAACTTGATTAATTACACCTTAAATAAGTTTTAACCTCCCTACATAATCATTCACCCATTTTGACGCGTTTGGGTTCCACCCAATTTCACCCAAACTCCACACTTATTAAATCACCAATTTGGTTGAGGGCTAATACTTGGTTATGTGTTTAATCACGCCACAAAAACTTACCAACTCCCAATTACCATCCAAACAATTTAATTTCAAAAAACCCCAATTTCACCTCAAGAACCCTAATTTTCAAATAATCAAATTGGGTGTTTAAATCATGTAATTCATGATTCTCCAACTTCATTAACACTAGATTAAAGCGTTTAGACAAGATTTAATCCGAATCACTCCACCAATTGACCCAATTTAGGTTTTCTACCAAAACCCACCAAGAACTTCATTAATGGAGGTTCAATGAATTAAAAGGTCACTTACTGGATGTTTAGGAAGAGATGAACACATAGATATCAACTAATTTCACATGCAACTTCTCAAAATCGGATTTGTGCTTCATCTCCTTATCTCCCTGGTGTAAAAATCGCATGAACACACACACTTATGTGTGTGTTCTGCGATACCCTCACACACATTAGAAATTAGCTTTGCATGATTTACCAAATAGCCCCTAGACCTTTTAACTAAAAAGGTATTAAGAGGTTCAATGAATTAAATTTACTCAATTGCAACTAAACCTTCTACCTTTATTTTGGTTTATTCACCCCCTTATAATATGTTTTTCACACATCAACACATAATTTATTTGAACCGAAAAATGGTTCGTTACAACTATCTAAATTGATAAGTAATATATCATTAATTCTATACTTTCATAAGTCTAAACGAAACAAGGTAGTTTCGCCTTCATGCTCTAAGCGAAACTATGTCAGTTTCGCTTCTATAGTCTCAGCGAAAGTAAAATTAGCGAATCTATCTGACTGAGTGAAACTACCGTCAAGCGATTCCGTGGCCAAGCGAAACTACCAGTTTCGCCTGGTCATCTTCTTCAGCAGAAACCCTAAGTTTCTGCATGAAGATGGCGGCCAGAGCTTCATATGTCCAAGCCTCATTATTTTTACGTTAAAAACCTTTGTTTTGACCTCGTGAGTCTAGATCCAAGGTCCTTTTCCCAATCCATACGTAAAAACCCATTATTTTCGTGAAAACAAACCCGAAACCCATTTCGAACTAAAAACTCATATCTAAGGCAGGTTGTTACCTGTGTGAGCTCGAATCTTCGTGCTAATAACTCTTATGATGAAGACCAACGATTCCCAAGCTCGTTGACCCGAGACCCGACTTTCTCTCTCTAGACTCTCTCTCACTTTGTCTCTCTAGGTTGGATGAAAACGGTGAAAGTGAGGTGGCGGCTAGTAGGGTTATAGCCTCCTCCCCCACCTTTTTCCTTCTTTCGCGTTTTAATCCCATCTGACCCTCGATCGTTTATAAATTTTTGTTTCCCGACCCCTTTTATAAAAATAAAAGAATGTTTTAAATTTCAGGGTGTTACAAGTCTACCCTCCTTACAAAAGCTTTCGCCCTCGAAACCTGTTACACGTTCCCTCTGTATTGCGATCTATCGGTTCACTTGCTCTGAGGTTGTTGCTATTCACATCCTAGTTGGTTGGACCGCCTTGGCAATCCTTCGGAGTTAACGTTCATCTAGCCTTAGTAGGAATGAGTGCTTCTCATCAACCGGTTTACGATCGCCTAGATGGTGGCATAACCTTTAACTATACGGGGTAGCTTGGTTATGAACATCCAAGGTGTTGCGTTCGTGTTACCGCTCAGGTATTCCTAAGGATTGTACTTTGCTGTACGACAAACATCTTCCTACGAGATTACTACCTTTTATGTCGATGACAAGGAATGGCGTATCTAGTGTGGCTAAGATCCTATAGCTCTAACCATTCAACATTTCAGGCATTCATGCTTTGTGTTTCTATTTCAGGACATTAGTACCCCAATGCTAGTTTTTATTATTCTAACAATGAATCAGATAACAAAACGCAAATGAGACTATATAATTAATGAATTATAGCATAAACATCTCTAATTAAAACGTACCTGATGCATTTTCGGTGTCCTCTCCAGCTTCCTTCTAAGGTAGAGAATAGGCTCTAACCGTTGAAGTCTTTTCGTCTCCTAATCCGTCCTGCTTTGGCTTCCTGCAATCCTTTATCAAATGCCCGAGTCTGTCACATCTCTGGCATTTGGTGTGACTCAGACAGTCACGAGCCATATGCCCAGTCTTCCCACACCTAAAACATAGGTTGGTGCCCATTAGACATTCTCAATGGTGTTCTTTTCCACATTTTTGACATACCTCCGAGACGTCTACCCGTGTTTTCTTGCCCTTTGTCCCAGAGTCATCTTCATTGATGTGTGTTGGGCGGTCTATAAAAACTATAATAAAAACCTAACATAGACACTCTAGCTTTAAATTTATAAATCTAGACTCAACCTAGTACAAGACCACACAACCGGCAAGTGTACCGACCAATGTAGCAAAGTCAAATGAAGTCCGGATATCGAACCCATGAGACACTAGCGACAACTCTATCTAGACTCTGACTCAACTAACTAAACTGAATTATAAATGGGGGAATTTGTGTAACTGAGATTGTAACTGATGAAACTCTCTAACTAACGACACGAAATATAAAGCAAGAGACTTTAGACAACTCTCAAATGGGGAAAGCACTACCTAGATTCTGAATCCTATGCATGTACCTTGGAAATATCTCGGATACGAAAACTATGATGGAACCGAGCTCTTAAAATACGACACACTTAGACAACCTAGTGGATTCCAGATCATTCTCCGTGTGTGACCTAAAAGGAAACCTAATGGACGTGTAAAACTCACCAGTTAGTTGGATCACCTCTCAGCTATTTCCAACAACACTAAAGTACTCGCTAGACAGATTACCTCTCAGTCTCACTATCTCAATACAACTTTCAGTGCAAGGAGTAACTTGAATTCACTTCACAAGATAAGGAATAACAATGACGCTAAGAAACCCTAGGAAACCCTCCTCTCAGAGCAGTTGACCTAAAAACTTAACACCAAAGATTACCCTACAACTATCGCACCTTTCAGCTATTGAAGTAGGTAGAATACTTAACCTTTACAAACTCTCAATCAATGTTCCTATGGTTACGACGTTAGTGAACCATAAACAAATCACATGCACACAGCTAGTGACCTAATATGTGACCATACATGAAAGACATTCACAAAGCAGCATATGGAACAATCAACAGATCAGAAATCAAGATCAAATACGCATACACATCCAATCAAACAAAACCAAGTTCTTTACTTTAATCTTAATCCATCAATAAGAAACCGAAATCCAAAATCAAACCAATTAACGACGCATAATCATCAATACCTAGGTAGCTATGAAAGTCTAACCAATCATCATGTCTAATAACATCTAATTAGAAGAATCAAACCAAGAACTCATGGTTTCAAATCTGGAAAAGTAGAACAAAGAAAGAAAACAAGAACTGAATGATGAAATCGACCCGCTCTATAATCTCCAACTTCAATCCAAGTCTCCGATTGATCCTAGAAGCCTTCTCCCACTTAGAATCACCAAAAAAGCTCGTTTTTTTACGTCTGGAATCGAATTATTAAACCCTGGGATAGATCCCAACCTTTTATACCATGAAAATAGGCCAAAATCTGCGTATCTGGAGTGTCTCGCGTACCGCGAGGGAATCTAGAAAGTCTCTCGCATACCGCGAGAGACAAACTAGTCGCGCAAGTTTTCCGGTCCCTCGTGTACCGCGAGAAAATGGACCCAAGCTCTCGCGTATCTCGAGGGAATACTGAATTTTTGAATTCCTCTTCTCGAGCTACCCCAAATCCATATATTATGTGCCCCGTAACTAATTTTCTAGCCCGAGATATGCCTCTTCTAAGGTTGGACTCTTTTCCGACTTTTTCCATTTTCATCCCGGGTTCTCGTGTGCTCGTTTCTTCACAGTTCTTGATCGTTTAAGCTCCAATTACTCCCCGAATACCTACAAAACATAACATAACTAATTACAAGCTATAATTGACTTGAAACGACTATAAAACTATACGCAAATGTTATGAAATACAAGGGAAATGTATGTGTGCTTTGCAACACATCAAACATCCCCACACTTAACCTTTTTTCGTCCTCGAAAAAGTCTTCAATGGAATCAGAACTGAGATCTAACTTAACAACTCATTAATCACCAATTAGCAAAACATACTCACGCGTTAAAAAGAAATAATCAGTATTTCTGTCCGATTAAACCCAACCACCAACTTTCAAGCGCCCGTAATGTGTTATAATTCCAATTTATACAGATATCAATCAATCTATGTGACTCACACTTAAAAGTTACAGCTCCATCTAATCCCGTCTCACGGTCATGTTTAGGCACGGATCAAACCATATAGATTTACCCTACCACGTTAAACTAAAATTTACAGGTTTTTAGAAATAATGATAATCAATGAATGAATGGATGAAATATGAGCATTATTAAGCAAATTAACTTTCGTCTAGAGGCGTTTCAACCAAGTCACTATCTCGGAAGGTAACACATAGACTACAGTGTAAACAATGAAGCATATAAGAATCAACCCAGTGGTGTTTCAATCAGGCTGGAACCCGACGTGTGACACGTAGGCGAAACTTAGATTTCAATCAAATAAGCTCAAGTATATGGAATATGGATGTGGGCGCCACCGAAACTCGGATTTATTCTCATAAAAAGAGAGTGGTGTGCCAGAAAATTTCAAAAACCTCTAAAATTTAACTTAACATGGTACCTCTCACCCTATGTTGACAGTTTCAGTATTACCGAGACTCTAAGATGAATACCCACAAGATATCATGATTTAATTCAGTGATTAATCCTAAGTAACACTCACAGGCTATTTAAGCTATTCAATCTGGTTGGGTCTACCAAAACATCACTAATTAGACGTGTTTTCTATTATTTAAATCATTTAAACTTAACAAGTAGATCCAGTTGTACTATCATTTTCCAAGTATAAGCAGTTATTTCCAAGGACATTATTTTCAAAATTTTTTAATTTTTTTGTATTTTTGAATTTTTATAAACAAGAAAAACTAGCTAAACTAGACACTCACATCCCAACACTTGAAAGACACATTGTCCTCAATGTGAAGCAAGACACAACTTAAAAATAAAAATGCAAAAATAAAAGGAATCGACTTAGCTGGTAATGTAGCATGAATGGTCCAGCATTACTCTTCCAAGTGTGCACCGTATATCATTTTGGTCACGGTTGTACAAACGACTGTCGGGTTGCCTTTACAAGGTAGATAAGACGAGAATCAACCCCGCCCGAATAGAGGTTGAGTACGGACGGAGCGATCAAAACCTGCACAATAAAACTCAAACAAACCCGCAGCATTAAGCTGACACAAGTTACAGACTCAAAGTAAAAAATTAAAGACTCGACTGACTCACTAAGAACTTAAAGACTCAAGATAGATAACATACAGATAAATATACTCAATGTGTGACAAACACATAGACATGAAGGCCACAGCAAGGTCGGTCATCAGTCATGAACGGTTTCGAGTTCTCCCATAGTCATGGTGTGAATGGATGATAATGAATGATGGATAAAGGATGACATGTGGTATGATGACGGTGGTGATAATGGATGGTGGATAGAGGTGTGAATGATAGTGGTGGTCCATGGGGGTGAACGATGAATGAAACCATGGGAAAACAAGGAAGAAGGGTGAAACTAGCTGATGTGCTTGAAATTACACATCTTTATTGCACAAAACTTCACCCGTTTTATGATCAATTCCCGGTTATTCCCCAAGTTTAGACACTTATTTGCTTCATTTTCAGTTTTATAGGTTTTTGTGGAGCTAAGTTGATAAAGGAAGAAATTCCAGGAATTTTAAAGGAAAATTAGGTTTTCTGAGTTTGAGGCACGGTCGTGCCCCTACCTGGTACAATCGCGCCCACATAGGAACGGTCGCGCCCCGCATTGGCACGACCGCGCCAGCCAAGGCACGGTCGTGCCCAGAATTGGCATGGCCGCGCCAACATCAGAATTTGAGCACAACCGTACTCTTGCTTACCCACGGTCGCCTGTAAACCCATGAGTCTGAAAGCCGTACTTCCTTGAAGAAAGAGAACCAATGAAAGAAGCAGATCGGTCAACACATCTGTCACACGACCGATCCAAAAGAAGGCACGGTCGTGCCCAGTGCCCTGGCATAGTCGTGCCTCCTTGCTTTTATATATATATCAGAAGTTTTCCCACAGCATTAAGTCTGGAGACCTGGAGAGTTGGAGCACTGAGCACTGTTTTGTGCTCCGAATTTCATTGTTTCTAGCCACATTTCAAGCTTCTAGGAAGGACTACAACATCATCATCATCATCATCTAGTTTGGAAGAGTTGGTTTGATTCTTTCATTTCTTCATGATTCTTGTAACTTTTCCTTGCTTTGTTCTTGTTCTCATGCTCACCATGAGCTAACTTTTGATATTACTTTGGTTTAGATGAAGTTTAGTAACGTTTGACAACATTTATGGATTTTTGGCATAGTTTATGTTAATGTTATTACAATGGTATGATTATTCTTCAATGATATTGTGTATTTGGGAGTCGAGATTGTTTGCAAGACTTGTATATGTGTAGGCTATGTATGTTGGAAAACCCATGGTTTATGCATGTATTCATTGATTAGTGTATGTATGTATGCTAGTTTATGGCTTTTGACTAGGAATGGTGGATGAAGTCTTGTTTATGGTTGAAAACTCTTGAATGCACATCCTTGTGCTTGTGTTTAGAAAGACAAAGTGCTTGTTATGGTGTGTCGTATTTAGTATTATGTTTATCTAGGACTTGCTGACGCAATCTTCTAATTTATGTAATCTTGATGTGAACATTGTATGTTAAGGAAATGCATGTTATTGTTTACTTTAATCAACTTGAGGTGGGTTATGTGTTGATTCGTGTAATCTTTCCAACTAGTTGTTGAGTTAGCCAACCCTGACAGGAAGCTAGTTCAATCTTTATTAAACATTGACGTATTCATAGCACGTGAGCTTCATCGTATGATTTTAGGTGCTTAGTTTGTATACTTCATTCTAGCTTTCTGAATAGTCATTTGATTAGATGTCTTTGACGAGAATTTAGTCAACATATGTTTCGTGTATTTTCCATGTATCCATAGTTGTTGTTGGGTGTTTACTAAATGGATTCGAGACCGAAGTGATATTCCTTCCTTGATTGTTTGACTTGTGTTGTTAGTTTAGTTTATATTCTTGCATGCTAGTTTAATAAAAAATCAACTTAAACATCTTTTACCCTTACTTGATTGGATTTTAGTTCCGGTTTATTATCGCATTCCACCGTGTCCACAGATTGATATCCGGTTCCTACCTTTACTATATTGCTATCCGACGGGTACACTGCCCGGTGTGTGTGTGTGATTAGTCTTTGGTGAAAAGCCTTTTTAAAACTCAAATTGTGTGAAAAATCTTTATAAAATATATATAATTACATCACATCAAGTTTTTGGCGCCGTTGCCGGGGATACGTTTTGTGCGAGAACGATTGGAATTATTATTTAGTCATTTAGTATATATTTGTGTATATCTTGGTAAATAATTTTTCGTTATTAAATTTTATTTTAATTAAAATTTTTATTTTATCATTATCATCTTATGTTTTAGTATAGTTTTTCGAATTGTATTTTTATTTTTAGTTTCTATTTCATTTTTATCCGGTACCCGTGATCGTTTTGTTTGAGTGTTCTTTGCAGTGATTTTCATGGATCGCGACTATGGGAGTTACAGTGACGAGTACCCATTAGATATGTGGGGTTACCACGAGAAAGATGTGCAAACGGATGGGTTCACCAATGAACCAATGACTATGGTGACACCCGATCCTCCGTTGTACACCGAGGAGAGCCGGCCCGCGATTTATCATGATCACGATTCGTCATACGAGTCATCCGAGTAGCGGGAGGGGGCGAGAGAGTTCACAGACCAACCGACTTGGAAGGTGCTACATCGGTCCAGAAAGCACGGCAAGTCAACACTATCTTTCCGGGATGATCGCCTCCTTCACTACATAATGTACCTTAGGTTCGGTCCGGGCAAATACAAATGTCAGTGGCACGACTCGTCACTTCGTCTTTGCATTTACTATTGGTTGTCACTAGCCGATGATAAATGCACTAAACCAAACGGGTCGGATGGGTATTCAAGAATCATAGGCCACCCGTTTGTTGGTTTGCCCCATCATTTGTCCTAATTGACGCGCATTAGGACACGAGTCTAGCTAACGACTCGTTAATAAACTTAGAATGTTCGGTTTTCATCCGTTAGTTGTGTTTGTTCGTTTTTATCTTCCAAATTATTTTCCTATTTTCCTTCCAAATTACAGTTTTTTTTTAGTTAGATTATCGGATCATAAATTGGATTGAGCGGTTTGGGGATATGGATTGGAACATAACAGTCTTGATTAGATCTTGGAATTGTGAAACTTCTTGGAACATCATTTTTGTGGGTAGGCTTTTTGCGTTTGATCGAGACCGACACGAGGGAAGTTTTAGTTCTCCCTTCACACTCCATTGCATTGCATGTTTTTGTATACATTGACGGCAATGTATGTTTCTAAGTGTGGGGTTGGGTGTTTATTCTTCGTTTTACATTATTTTTTGTTGTAAATTAAGGGCAATGTATGATTCTAAGTGTAGGGTGGGAATTTATTCATGCGATGTTTGTCCCTTTAGCATTTTATCACTTCATTTTTTTTTGCAAAATCTTCCTTCATAATTTTTATTGGCATTAAATCAATTTTATAAAAATTTAAAAACACAAAAAAAATATAATAAAAGTTAACCGTTTAGCATTCACAATTTTTAGTAAATAATAGAGCTTTAAATTTCGAAAGCAATTGAGATAGAAATTCCATCGAGTCAAACCCAATTTTTTGTGATAACCATGAGTTTTAGTGGGCTAAACGAATGATTGCATGTAACCTTTTGCTTACACCCATTCCTTTTCGTTTCCGTGAGTTTATTTTTGAGCCTTGATAGCTTTAGACATTGTTTGCTCTCGTTTTTGCGGATTTGAGTGTGCCGGATATTTCATGCTTGTTAGAACTTGTTTTTAGTATACATTTCGAAATCATGAACATAAATATTGCATAAAAATGATTGAGGCATTAGGATAAACCACTTTGTTAGCCTTTTATTTTTATTTTCCCCCTCATCCGAACACATCCACTAGTTAGCCACGTTGAGTCTATCCCATGTTTTTTCTTTTATTACCCGCTTTACACCGCTATTAAACTTTCATTAGTCTTTTTATTTATTTATTCTATTTTCCACCCATGTTAGAAATCCGGTTGGCTAATGTTAATTTTATAGCTTTTATTTTGTTGTAATCTTCAAATTCTTGAGAAGTTTTTAGCTAAAGAAAGATGCATATTGACTTAGTTTCATTCAAAAGAAAAAAAAACCAAAAGAAGGTGAAATATATCCGATTAGAGCAATTTTGTGAGCAAAGAATGAAAGGAATTCGGTTGTTAGCTCTTGTTTATAGGAAAATACCATTTAGTTTGTTTTTATGTTGAAAGTTGTAGTGGTTTTTGAGTTAGCATAACCACCAGGTTTTTAGTCATTTAGCCACTTTAAAATTCCACTTCCTTACCCTTAACCATTGCCAAGTTACAACCCGTTCAAAGTCCTCTTGATTTATGCTTTGTTTCATGTTAGTTGGTAGAGATTTGATCTTTTAGCAAGCTTATGATTTTTGCATGATTCATTATCTTAGCATTTGAGTGTTCTATACATACACCATCACTTGTATGATCATATATATACCCGAGTGTGTGTGAACATTGTGAGGAGCATAAGGTTGCATGCTAATGATTTCTTAGGCATATTCATTTGCTCTTCGGTTGTTACTTCATTGGGCTCCTTGGGTTTCATTTAGTCAATTTTGCATTTATTGAGACAGTTTAAACCTTTATGATTTATTAATGCTTACGGTTGTCCGAATTGATCCATTGTGCCATTGGAAGTTTTGTTTGAGTTTGAATTGCTTGAGGACAAGTAATGTTCAAGTGTGGGGTTGTTTGATGTGCTTGAAATTACACATCCTTATTGCATAAAATTTTGCCCGTTTTAAGATCAAATCCCGGTTATTCCCCATGTTTAGACACTTATTTGCTTCATTTTAGTTTTGTAGGTTTTTTGTGGAGCTAAGTGGATAAAGGAGGAGATTCCAAGAGTTTTCAAGGAAAATTAGGTTTTATGAGTTGGAGGCACGATCGCGCCCCTACCTGGCACAACCACGCCCACATAGGCACGGTCGCGCCCTACATTGGCACGACCGCGCCAACCAAGGCACGATCACGCCCAGAATTGGTACGGCCGCGCCAACATTAAAATCCGAGCACAACCGTGCTCTTGCTTCCCCACGGTCGCGTGTCAACCCGTGAGTCTGAAAACCGTACTTCCTAGAAGAAAAAGAGCCAATGAAAGAAGCAGATCGGTCAACACATCAGTCACACGACCGCGCCAAAAGAAGGCACGGTCGTGCCCATTCTCAGGCACGGTCTTGCCCAGTGCCCTGGCACGGTCGTTCCTCCTTGCTTTTATATATATCAGAAGTTTTCCCACAACATTCAGTCAAGAGACCTAGAGAGTTGGAGCACTGAGCACTGTTTTGTGCTCCGAATTTCCTTGTAACTTTTCCTTGCTTTGTTCTTGTTCTCATGCTCACCATGAACTAACTCTTGATATCACTTTGGTATAGATGAAGTTTAGTAACGTTTGACAATATTTATGGATTTTTGGCATAGTTTATGTTAACGTTATAACAATGGCATGATTATTCTTCAATGATATTGTGTATTTGGGAGTCGAGATTGTTTGCAAGACTTGTATATGTGTAGGCTATGTATGTTGGAAAACCCATGGTTTATGCATGTATTCATTGATTAGTGTATGTATGTATGTATGCTAGTTTATGGATTTTGACTAGGAATCGTGGCTGAAGTCTTGTTTATGGTTGAAAACTCTTGAATGTACATCCTTGTTCTTGTGTTTGGAAAGACAAAGTGCTTGTTATGGTGTGTCATATTTAGTATTATGTTTATCTAGGACTTGCTGACGCAATCTTCTAATTTATGTAATCTTGATATAAACATTGTATGTTGAGGAAGTGCATGTTATTGTTTACTTTAATCAACTTGAGGTGGGTTATGTGTTGATTCATGTAATATTTTCAACTAGTTGTTGAGTTAGCTAACCTTGACAGGAAGCTAGTTCAATCTTTATTAAACATTGACGTATTCATAGCACGTGAGCTTCAATGTATGATTTTAGGTGGTTAGTTTGTATAGTTCATTCTAGCTTTCCGAATAGTCATTTGATTAGATGTCTTTGACGAGAATTTAGTCAACATATGTTTCGTGTATTTGCCATGTATCCATAGTTGTTGTTGGGTGTTTACTAAATGGATTCGAGACCGAAGTGATATTCCTTCCTTGATTGTTTGACTTGTGTTCTTAGTTTAGTTTTATATTCTTGCATGCTAGTTTAATCAAAAATCAACTTAAACATCTTTTACCCTTACTTGATTGAATTTTAGTTCCGGTTTATTATCGCATTCCACCGTGTCCACGTATTAATATCCGGTTCTTACCTTTACTATATTGCTATCCGACGGGTACAATGTCCGGTGTGTGTGTGATTAGTCTTTAGTGAAAACCCTTTTTAAAACTCAAATTGTGTGAAAAATCTTTATAAAAATATATATAATTACATCACATCAAGTTTTTGGCGCCGTTGCCGGGGATACGGTTTGTGCGAGAATGATTGGAATTATTATTTAGTCATTTAGTATATATTTGTGTATATCTAGGTAAATAGTTTTTCTTTATTAAATTTTATTTTAATTAAAATTTTTATTTTATCATTATCATCTTATGTTTTTGTATAATTTTTCGAATTCTATTTTTATTTTTATTTTCTATTTCATTTTTATCTGGTACCCGTGATCGTTTTGTTTGAGTGTTCTTTGCAGTGATTTTCATGGATCGCGACTATGGGAGTTATAGTGACGAGTACCTTTTTTAAAACTTAAATTGTGTGAAAAATCTTTATAAAAATATATATAATTACATCACATCACCAGCATTGCCCCGCGTACCACGTGATAACCGGCAGCACTCCTCGCGTACCGCGAGGAGGTAGAAATTAAGCCGACTACTTGGTTTGTCCTTCGCGTACCGCGGGGACTTGTTGGTGACAGAAAGTTTTGAAATTTTTCCAACTTTTATACTTAGAAAATTTTTTATCATTAAAAATTTTGTTTCATCCAAATTCCTTAAAAACATATTCCAAGCATAAAACACATGTAAAAAATAGCTGAAATTTCATTCTCGATGATTTTCCTCACCGAATCAAGCACGAATCTCTGCAAGACACAAACAAAACAAAAATACGTAAACCAAAAAGCACACAAAATAGCATGGAATTAACCAAAAAGACTCGTACAAACTCTACACCTGGGCATTTGCCCGAGAACCAAACCTAATCAGGAGGCTTCTCCTTTATGCCTGCCCCCGTCCAGCCCGTTTAGTGTAATTGGCCTACCACCGATTTGACAAACTTTGATGGCAGACCTTAAATGGGTTTTGAAAAATCTAAACGGGTCGGTCCACCAATATTTAAACTTACTTAGACCAAACCTGATACGTGGCATGTAATGTGGTGATCGATCATCTCCAGTATACTGCATCCTACGGTCCTTATGTGACAATCCTTGGACCCTTAAAACATGCCGGTCCAAGCGTCTCTGTGCCCTGTCCCGTGGTCGTGCTAATCTAGGTGGCGATACACTATCTACTACCTCCACGGGCTCGTTGTGGTTCTCTTCATCGACAAACACTTCTTCCTCTTCTTCAACCGGTGACTCTTTGATCTCCATAGTCGGCTTTCCTTCCATCAGAGTCGGCTTTCCTTCCATCAGAGCTTCTAAGGTTTCTAACTCGCCAACTGGGTCAAATTCTCCATCTTCTTCAAAAGTTGGTAATCCCACAAACTCGTCACCAAACTCGTCTTCCAATGACGGCTCATCAACAATCTCTTCCCCTTCACCAAACATCAATCCTATAGAATCAAAGAAATCCATATCTTCCTCTTCTACTTTGTCTCTAATCATGGAGCCAAAATATTTCTCGAATTCCTCCACATCTATTGACTCATCATCATCACACTTATTCCAAGAAAATTCATAAACGCCCGGCCGAGGTTGCTTAACATCCTGCAGAACCGAAGGTGGGACTAGTGTTGAGTATTGTGGACTTGTAAGTTGCACCTCTTCCGTTAATGTCCCCGGTTCTGGAGTTGCTTCTTCTCTTTTTGGCTTGATACTTTCTAACTCATCCATCAGCCTCCCATTTTCTTCCAGAAAGTGCAATTGCTCGTCTTTAGTTATCAGGTGCCACTGAGTGTTCATGATTTCTTGTACCTTCTTCTGCTCCTCCTTGATTTTATCTTCGTCCCGTATTACCTGCACCAACTCATTCTCACAAGACAAGTGTAAGGTATCACAATGAACTATGTGATCTTGTGTAGAAGTTGACAAACAAAAATCAGTAATGCAATCAAGGTCAGAATACTTACCTAGAGGTGGGACATGCGTTTCACCTTCTGTTACTGTGATTTGCACGTCGTCCATTATAGTCTCCGGTAATGGGGTTTCCAGAATCACTTCCCCTGATGCAGTTTCAGTTCCGATAACATTCCCTTCATGATCATAAATCACACGCTCTAGATTAGTCGGCTGATGTGATCCAATGCGAGCGATTAGTGCCCTGATTTATTTCTTATATTGCTCATTTGCCTCTTTACACCAGGTATTCAACACCTCTTAAGTTCTGTACTCCTCATATGGTTGTACCTGCGGATAAGCATGATCATAGTAGTCTGCAGAAAATCCCGATGGATATGGGCAATGACGAGTAAAATGGGGTCCTCCACAGATCTCACACATAATGACAAAAATAATTAGACAGACTCAAGATACAAGCTAGAAACACTAAAAACAAAGACTCACCAAAGGACACACATACAAGACTCAACAAAATAAAAAAGACTCAAAACACAAATAAGACCAAATAATCAATTAAGTTCAATCAAAGTTAGATACGCTATCGCCTAAGTGTCCCCGGCAACGGCGGAAAAAACTTGATGTGTGCTGGACGGTCTATAAAAACTATAATAAAAACCTAACCTAGACACTCTAGCTTTAAATTTATAAATCTAGACTCAACCTAATACTAGACCACACAACCGGCAAGGGTACCGAGCAATGTAGCAAAGTCAAATGAAGTTTGGATATCGAACCCACGAGACACTAGTGACAACTCTATCTAGACTTTGACTCAACTAGCTAAACTGAATTATAAATGGGGGGATTTGTGTAACTGAGATTGTAACTGATGAAACTCTCTAACTAACGACAACAAATATAAAGGAAGAGACTTTAGACAACTCACAAATGGGAAAAGCACTACCTAGATTCTGAATCCTATGCATGTACCTTGGAAATCTCTTGGATATGGAAACTATGATGGAACCGGGCTCTTAGAATACGACACACTTAGACAACCTAGTGGATCCCATATCATTCTCTGTGTGTGACCTAAAAGGAAACCTAGTGGACGTGTGAAACTCACCAGTTAGTTGGATCACCTCTCAGCTATTTCCAACAACACTAAAGTACTCGCTAGACAGATTACCTCTCAGTCTCACTATCTCAATACACCTTTCAGTGCAAGGAGTAACTTGAATTCACTTGACAAGATAAGGAATAACAATGACGCTAAGAAACCCCACGAAACCCTCCTCTCAGAGCAGTTGACCTAAAAACTTAACACCAAAGATTACCTTACAACTATCACACCTTTCAGCTATTGAAGTAGGCAGAATACTTTACCTTAACAAACTCTCAATCAATGTTTCTATGGTTACGACGTTAGTGAACCATAAACAAATCACATGCACACAACTAGTGACCTAATATGCGACCATACATGAAAGACATTCACAAAGCAACATATGGAACAATCAGCAGATCATAAATCATAATCAAATACGCATACACATCCAATCAAACAAAACCAAGTTCTTTACTTTAATCTTAATCCATCAATAAGAAACCGAAATCCAAAATCAAACCAATTAACGACGCATAATTATCAAAACCTAGGTAGCTATGAAAGTCTAGCCAATCATCACGTCTAATAACATCAAAACAGAAGAATCAAACAAAGAACTCATGGTTTCAAATCTAGAAAAGTAGAACAAAGAAAGAAAACAAGAACCGAATGATGACATCGACCCGCTCTATAATCTCCAACTTCAATCCAAGTCTCCGATTGAGCCTAGAAGCCTTCTCCCACTTAGAATCACCAAAAAGCTCATTTCTTTACGTCTGGAATCGAATTATTAAACCCTAGGATTGATCCCAACCTTTTATACCATGAAAATAGGTGAAAATCTGCGTATGTGGGGTCTCTCACGTACCGCGAGGGAATCTGGCAAGTCCCTCGCGTACCGTGAGAGACAAACTAGTCGCACTGGTTTTCTGGTCCCTCATGTACCGCGAGAAAATGGATCTAAGCTCTCGCGTACCGCGAGGGAAATATTGAATTTTTGAATTCCTCTTCTCGAGCTACCCCAAATCCATATATTATGTGCCCCGTAACTAATTTTCTAGCCCGAGATATGCCTATTCTAAGGTTGGACTCTTTTCCGACTTTTTCCGTTTTCATCCCGGGTTCTCGTGTGCTCGTTTCTTCACAGTTCTTGATCGTTTAAGCTCCAATTACTCCCCGAATACCTACAAAATATAACATAACTAATTACAAGCTATAATTGACTCGAAACGACTATAAAACTATATGAAAATGTTATGAAATACAAGGGAAATATATGTGTGCTTTGCCACACATCATTCATCAGCTTCCTCGGGTGAGTCGTCCCTCTTCCTCTTGAGTTTAGTAGGAAAGGGATCTTCCATAGCAATGTCATCATAAACTATCCAGGCCAGCTCTACTACTGATTCATAACTCTTAGGGGTGTTAGGTTTGACATGCACACGAACCTTTTGTGGCAACCCTTTGATGTAGTACAACATTCTCTTCTCTTTAGTATCCCCCAGATGTGGTACGAGCTGTGCCAGTTCATTGAACTTGGAGGTGTACCGGTGGTGAGTCATACTGCCAGCATTGAGCCCCAAAAACTCCCTTTCAACTCTATCGATTTCGTTCTACGGGTAGAACTTCTTGATCATCATCGTCTTCAGGTCATCCCATTTCATCTTCTTTTGAGTAGTGGGGGAATTAGTTTGCAAGACGGCCCTCTACTAGCTCAGAGCTTCGTTGGTGAATGAGTGAGCGGTGAACATGACTGCCTAGTCGTCACAACACTCGCTGACCCCATTCATTCTTTCTATCCATTCAAAGGTATCAACAACATCTCTCTTCCCATCGAACTTGGGCGGGTCACAGTCTTTGAAAGACTTGTAATTACACTTACCAGTGTGCCCTTCGTCCTAATCATCAAAGTCAGAAATTTCAGTACCCTTTCTATTTTCCGCTTTCTTGTCTTTCCTCTCTATCCCAAATTCTTTCAGTGCCTCGGCCAAAGCTTTCGGTAAGACGCCCTTCAAAACTGAAGTGACCTCTACAGCTATAGCTTCTTTTACGATTGGTTCTAGAACCAATCCTTCATTGTGACAATCATCGTGAACCGACACATGGTTCCCACTATCATTATGCTCCACTTGCACCGATTCTGCCTTGTTGCGGGAGTGTTCACTTTCCTTTACCAGTGTCCGATTACATGGCGGTCGGCCTCGACGACCAGTACGGCCACCGACACCACCACATCTCTTTGCTCTATCCATTGGTAACTAACTGCGAAAAAGTAATACTCGTGTCATCATGATAGGTAGTAATTTAGAACACCTCAAGTAATGTAAATTACTAATTACAGAAACCGGTATGAAATTACTAATTTACTTTAGTACTCGGGTTCTGAACATTCCCCATCAGGAGTAACTTTTTTATCCAAGTCCCCACTTTCTACTTTAAGGCACATACTGTCTATCTTCTAAAGCATTTACTGTCTACATTCTATACTAAGGCATTCATTGTCTACGTTCCATAGTAAGAAGTGACTGACTTCTTTTTTTCATTGTTCCATGTCCGACTAATCTGACTGACATCACCTTCATGGTCCCATTCTCAATTTAAGTTTAGAAAATTTTGCGAATGTCCGAAATTTCAAACTATTGGCTCTGATACCAGCATGTAAGGCCCCAAACCCGAGAGGCCTCCCTTATTGGATTTACTCATTTGCAACATAGTTTAAAAACTGGAATAACATAAAAATTTGACAGCAGAAGCATCATTCATTACATTAACTAGTCAAATACAATAAAACATTCACACATAGTCTTTAAAACGGTAAACATAGTGGCAGGACGTCAGTCTTGAGTCGAGTAGCCTTCGTGAACTCTTTCCATTAAGTATCTCTTTTCACTATCTACTTACAATCTGAAGTGCATACTAAAAGTCAGTTAATGCTAGTGAGTTCAAGTTTTTAAACTTTCAGGTAAAATATCCTTCCCATAAAGCATTGTATCTTTACATTAAAACATTCATTAAAACATTCATCTTTACTATAAACATTCACACGTACTTTCACATTCATTCATTTATACTTTATCATACTTTCATACTTTGTAAGGCCCCAAACCAGGCACCCTACAGTTGGTTCTCATAACTGGTTTTACTCTTTTAAAGGTACTTTACTTTCATTTAAATAAACAGCGGAAGTCTTTCTCAAAATAATGTTACCTTTCAAACTCGTTAATTTTCATAACGTTACCTGACGAATGCATGCGCACCAACCCGAGTAGTCCCGCTCCCAAGCCTCGATACCTCATCTAGCAGACTCACCTGCAAAACAATCTAACATACATACAAAGTCAGCTACTCTAAGTGAGTTCTAATAGTTTAATTTAACAAAATTCAACTCGTCTTGTTTATCGTCTATCTCTACTCAAGACCCGCTGGTAATTAGAAAATAGTTGTGCAGATTTTTATCATATAAATAACCCCCGTTACCTCATAATATCCCAAAGGATTCACCATCCCGGACTCTACCTACCATTTTAACTCAGTAAGTCTCTCTAACATGGAACGAGCTTACTACTCTGATAACACGCAATCTACTAAACATATATTAACCATACACTGGTTAACTCAACCAATCCCTAGACACCGACTTACCAGTCCAAACCAAGACTCTCACAAACCAACTGACTCAACAGTTGTACACCATGTACTCAGCCCAACACAATGATCAATCTAACTAGACACACCACATTGATTCCATCTATTTATCACATCAATATTATCTTATACACAATTAATATAACTCATCACCTGCATGCAAATTTTCACATATATATGCATACAAACACATACCTCGTCACTGCTCCCTCGTCAGGGTTATCCCCGTCGGGATACTCGTCATAAGCTCAGCTATAGCCTTGTTACAGGGCCCCGCTACTAATTATAGCGACACACTCATCATCCATGATGACTACCCAGCCACCCATATGGTGACTATATTATCTACCATATTGTGACTGACACGTCACACGTACAATGATGACCCCGAAGGACTCCGTCCTCCACACCACTGTTGACCATACAGACGGATAACAATGCGAGCACACAAAGCAATACATATATATACACATGACTCTACCTGGACATGTACTATGACTCACCACCCTTTCACGGATCACTTACGTGTGTACACCAACACATACTTTAGACGTATCCCCTTAACGTCTAGATACACTACTCAACTCTTTCCAAATAATTAATTATGCGACACACAAACCCCATGCTGAGTTCTACCCCGTATATACTATGGACACCCCCATAGCCCCATGCCAACACGATACCCGTCGTGTCACGAGGACAACGACACAATACACACCACTTCAAACCTATGACGCTTAACAGCATACTAGCATTTACTTGACTCGTTAATGAACCACTTACGGGTTTCCCTGCTAACTCTCCCTATATAACCATCATAGGTTTAACTAAATTCCTGAATAACTCATAAGATGACATACACAGATCATCTCAACTCTTGTTCACCCATCCTAAGGACCCCACAACGACCCTTAGCTTCATTATTACATAACGATTTCATAGAACACTTCAAGTTTAAATCATAACTTGTAATACGTTCTTTTAGTAAAACACGTGAGTATGTACGATAGCCCCAAAATAGTAAAACGTTTAAAAGAGGGGATTAGAAACTCACCGGTATGCTGAGCCTCGGTCCTCGCTCTACAACTCGTCCGTCCACGCTTGAAACCCAAACCTGTCATACGTGCGAACCCTGATCAGAATACGTTCAATGTGTACATCGAATAGCGTATACATAATATAAAATATCAACATTCGTCCTGTACTCCAAACCGGGTTCCTTTCATGCACGCATGCAATCCGTGCCATGCACAAACTCTAATTTACACGAACAAGTATACTCAAACCGGGTTCCCGTACGTGCACGTACACGTACCATGCAAACCCGATCTCCCCATGCAAAGCCCTAGCTCTGCCCGAGCTCGTTCACGCCACACCACGGCATCCCCGCCATCTCTGGGTTCCACCTCCGCCCTAGGTATCCTCATTCCCGTCCTTTGTCTTTCCTTGTCATGCACTACCCTAGCCGGACACCACCATGCACCGCCGCTCGATGCTGTCAAGAACCACCATGGTCACCGTTGGGGCAGTCCCCCTTCTCGTCGTGCTCCTATGCTCTTCACCCTTCTCTCTCTTCCCTTCTTCATGGTAGCCGATCGCCCGAGTGTTCCCGTCACACGCTGCCGCCACCTACGGCTCCACCAACACCACTACAACCGATCCTTTAATAGTATTCACCGGTTGCTATCACCATCTCAGCCCCTCCCCCTTCGTCGCTAACGGCCGAGTAGCAAATAAAAACCCTAGTCGGGTTTTTCTACTATACACAAAAACACACATATGCATAATGTAAACGGATGTTACCTTGGCCTTCGTAAGGAGTTCCTCCGCCCAATACCACCGCCAAACCAACATCGTCGGCGTCCCTTCCCTTTGTCGCTGCCGTTCGTCGTGATCTTAGGTCGATAGACCTAGGGTTGGCGCAAAGAGGGTACTTAAACCACTTGATGTTTCACCTCGAGTCCCTCCTAATTCGTTTGACGCGTTTCTAGGTCCACCTTTTGCCATAATAACTAACCGGGTCCCTCAAGACTCATAGATGAACAATTTACATGCTAACTACGTTAATATACTCGATTAATAAAGATTCGGGTCACCTCCGACCCGAACCGTTAGTTCTTCGAAAATTCGGGATGTTACATACTTCCTACACATTCATTCATTAGTACTTTATCATACTTTCATACTCTACTTTCATTCAATTACCTATCACATAAGGATGATCAATCCATTTACTTTGCCATCCGTCTGCCACGAAGACAAACCATATTAACCATCTGTCTACCGAAGTAGCCGTATTACTATCACCGTTCATCTATTGAAGTAACCGTATTAACCGTCCGTCTACCCAAGTAGCCGTATTAACCGTCCGTCTACCGGAATAGCCGTATTAACCGTCCGTCTACCGAACTAGCTGTATTAACAATCACATAACTATACACATTATCTACCACATAAGGATGATCAGTCAAGTTACTTTGCCGTCTGTCTGTCATGAAGACAGTCCATATTAACCGTCCGTCTACCGAAGTAGCCATATTACTATCACCATCCGTCTACCGATGTAGCCGTATTACTATCACTGTCCATATACTGAAGTAGCTGTATTATCTATCATTCATTACTATGCACACACTGTCATTTATCATTAATCGTTCGTCTACCGAAGTAGCCGTATTATCTATCATTCATTACTATGCACACACTGTCAATTATCATTAACCGTCCGTCTACCGAAGTAGCCGTATTATCTATCATTCATTACTCTGTACACACTGTCATTTATCATTTATAATCTAAAACACTGATAATTCTTTAATCCGTACTTTTATACAATTAGACATAAAACGTTCATTAACACATAAGTATACACTCCAGCCCAAACCGTTATAAAACATTTAAAAGAGGGCTCTAGAAACTCACATGTCACGCTATCCTCTGCGTAGTTGGAACCGGTCCAATAACCGTCACTCACTATCTGAATTGATAAGTAGTATATCATTAAATCTATACTTTCATAAGTCTAACCAAAGCAAGGTAGTTTCGCCTTCATGCTCTAAGCGAAACAAGGTAGTTTCGCCTTCATGCTCTAAGCGAAACTATGTTAGTTTCGCTTCTATAGTCTCAGTGAAACTAAGACTAGCGAATCTATCTAACTGGGAGAAGCTACTGTTAAGCAATACCGTGGCCAAGCGAAATTAATGCTAAGCGAAACTACCAGTTTCACTTAGTAGCTTCGCATGGTCGTCTTCTTCAGCAGAAACCCTAAGTTTCTGCACGAAGATGGCGGCCAGAGCTTCATATGTCCAAGCCTCAATCTTTTTAGGTTAAAAACTTTTGTTTTAACCTCGTGAGTCTAGATCCAAGGTCATTTTCCCAATCCATACGTAAAAACCCATTCTTTTCATGAAAACAAACCCGAAACCCACTTCGAACTAAAAACTAAGATCTAGGACGGGTTGTTACCTGTTTGAGCTCGAATCTTCGTGCTAATAACTCTAATGATGAATACCAACGATTCTCGAGCTCCTTGAACCGAGACCTGACTTTCTCTCTCTAGCATCTTTCTGATCACTCTCTCTCTCTAGGTTGGATGAAAATGGTGAAAGTGAGGGGGAAGGGAGGTAGCGCTAGGATTATAGCTTCCTCCCCCTCCTTTTTCCGTCATTCATGTTTTAATCCCATCCGACCCTTGATCGTTTATAAATTTTCGTTTCCCGACCCCTTTTATAAAAATAAAAGAATGTTTTAAATTTCGGGGTGTTACAATTGGAAAAAAAAATATCAACTAACATCATAATCATATCATATTTTAGTTTATATTTCCAAGCAACAAACTCGTAATAAAAAATGAAAATAAAAAAAAAGTGAAAAAAATACTTCAAAAAAACAGAGAGAAATGAATCATGAGATGAATACCTTTAAACTACATCGAAGAACACTTGTGTTCTGTAACATCCCTGAATTAAATAAACAAGGATAAATGTGATGAGAGTCGGGATTTATGACATAGGATGGAATAAAAGGATCGGGCTTGGCGATAACCGGCACATGGTCCGATTACAATGAGGGGACTCCTCATAAGCAAGGCAGCCTCCAAGCCTTCTTCATTTCACCATCTTCAACCTTGAAACCCTAGAGAGAGAGAGAAAGAATTGTAGAGAGAGAAAGCTCAAGAAGTCACCATCAAGCTTGGATTCTATCTTCATCTTGCTTCTCCAACATCCCAGATCGATTCTACTCGAAGAACCACGTGTTTTGTGGTAAGGAGCGACCTCAGATCTGAGTTTTGTTTCAAAATGGGTTTTTATGGTTTATGAGGTTTTATAACATAAAGGTTGGATTTGTACGTATGAAAAACGATTTAAAGCTCAATGGAAGCTAGATAATCATTTTGAACGTAAAAAGTTAAGGTTTTGGATCAAAAACGAACCTGCAAATGATCAATGTTCTTGAGCCGACTCTTGAGTGTCGGCCACCTGCATGTGGCAACACTCTTCGTGGAAGAAGAAGAGGAGAATCGGCTCCTGTGAGAATCGACCCTCAGAGAATCAGCTCCTTAGAGTCGGCCCACTGAGAGTCAGCCCTCAAGATAAAAACGATGAGTATCGGCTCCATAGCACGACATAAAGTCCTGAACGCAAGTTCAGGCGACACTTATGAGTGCCTGGCGACTCTCCTTGCCAACACTCAAGTATGGATATCGACTTTCCCGGCCGTCACTCTCGGATGACAGTCTATGTCTCAGCCGACTCTTGTATGAAATAATAGAATTCGTACTTTGACTTATGTACAGATCGGTATACACACTAGCAATAGTTAAAACATCAACTTCAGGTTGAATATCGATAGACATGTGAGTTCTATGTGCCCCTATGTGTTATGTGCAAACAAACTTTATATGTTTTGGGACTGAAGTGTATACATGATATGAATGAATGTTATGAATGTTATATATATATAGCCATACGTGTTATATGATAATGCATGATAAATATAAGAATGACATGTATGTTTATGAACCATGAAATGAAAGTATGACATAACGTATATATGTAAATATATGTATTTAAACATGACTCATGAAGAAATAAAACAAAACTTCATCAAGATTTTTATGTTTTATTTTATTCTTGAAAACTCAGATTTTTAGGCGTACTTCGACTAGACTTTTAGATTGTTTTAGAAGACCAAATGAATTGGGGTTTTATTGTAAAATCAAGTTTATTGAATCCAGAGGAGATATGAAAAGGAATTACTAGATTTGGAGTTGTATAGGTACCTCAAAACAAGAAAATGAAAAGAGGTGTCCAGATTCGACCTGCACTAAGCGGACTTCTTCCACAGGCTGTTTGGGGTCGAATACTCCATAGATTCGAGTGATTCCTCTTGGTTTCTTCCTTCTTAACATGGGGCTTCATACTAGAAAATAAATGGACTGATTTGGCCAAGGAACGAATGAGATATGGCCTTCCAAAGTTGACCAAAAATATGCCAGGAAGCTGATTACGGGATTTTTGTTCCATTTTTGGTTTTGGGGCTGATTAGAATAGAGAGAGAGAAGTGATAGGATAGAGATATTGAAACTTAGTTTGTGGTAGGTTGTCCTCTTATATAGTAGATAGGTGGAGAGAGAACTTGGTGATAATCATGACACATCATGATAAAGTATGGAGCTTAAGTGGTGTTGGATCTTCCATAATCATCACAAGGATGGTGGACAAGATGTGATTTGAACTTTGTCCAACTCTTTGGTTGATTGGGTATGGGTTCATGACACATAAAGGATGGAGCATGGAAGATTTTATGGTGAAGGTGGGTGGCCCCACATGGTTCGGCCGAGAGGGGTGTTTAGGGGGATGGGGTTGAGTCTTGTTCCAATTGCTAGTCACCATCTAAGTGTTAGTTAGGTCGGTTCTAGTTAGCATAAACCCGGTAAGTGATCTCGTGATGTAATACCCGACGTAGGAACTTTTATGATTTAAACTATATATATCTATCTACCTAGATATTTATATATATATATATATATATATTAGATGAAACGGAGTTTGAGTGTAGATCTCAACAAGTCATCATCATAACGACTTGATGTTGGAGTGGAGTGTATATATAATGACGGTGATGTGATATTTGAGGTTGCTTGCACTCTTGGTCATAATCATGAAGATTATGACACTTGAGTGAAGTGTAAGTAAAATCATCATGATGATGTGATTGATTTAGACGCGGTATACTATCCGAAAATAATACCCGCTTTAATATCTTTAATTATTAAGACGTCATGCATTTTGTGTAGTTTGTCTAGCTTTAATAATCTGCAACTGAATCCCGACATAGTTAATATATTTAACTATTCGTACATGTTCTCACATAAGAAATAAATTAATGCCATGTGATCAAACATTTTTGCATCAATCTTTTAAGATTTAGTCACCAATATATTCTTTGTATAAAATAAATATACATCTATACTTTACATGTATAACTTTGATAATCACCAATGACCGTACATTACGGGTTATAATTGTTTATTTCCTAGTAATTCTTAAAATTACTAGAATGTAACTTGTGTTTCTATGCTAGAGTCATGACATCACTTAGTCAAAATAATGATCCAGGAACTATGACATATGAATGTGCTAAAATGAATATGGCTTTTGTCCTGAGATGCTGGGTGTCACAGTATGGTTCGGGAAAAGAGAAGGAACAAGAGCAGCCAAAGGCTAGGTCTCGGGCCTACGCCTTAACCGAGGAAGAAGCCAGAGGGAATCCTGACGTTGTGTCAGGTACGTTCCTAGTTAGTGATGAACATGTTGCTATTCTATTTGATTCTGGTGCTAGTAAAAGTTTTATATCCACTTCATTTAGCCGCAAATTAGACTGCACAATCAATAACCTTATAATGGCCTTTAGCGTAGAAACTAATGTTGATAGAAACTCAGTAGTCACTCAAATGACTGACGATTGCATGATAGAAATAGAGGGCCATAAGTTTCCTTCTAGATTGTTCCTTTTGACCTTAGGAGGATTCGATATAGTATTGGGCATGGATTGGTTATCTGCCAACGAAGCTCAAATCATATGTAAACGAAAGATGATACATCTCTAAGCTACTGACGGCAGTTCGATTACGGTTTATGGGGGTTGGAATTGCACAATGCCAAATGTCATCTCGATGATCAAGGCCGAAAGTTACATGAGGCACGGTTGTGAAGCTTATCTGGCGTATGTTATTGATGATAGAATAAAAACCAAGGAACTCAAAGATGTACCCGTGGTGTACAACTTTCCAGAAGTGTTCCCGGAGTACCTACCTGGGTTTCCACCCTATTGGGAAATAGAATTTCAAATTGACCTACTGCTAGGAGCTCAGCCCGTTGCCTAAGCACCCTACCGATTGGCTTCGTCAGAAATGAAAGAATTGATGTCTCAACTAGAAGAACTAACAAGAGAAAGGATTTATCAGACCGATCATCTCACCATGGGGCGGTCCAGTACTATTCGTAAAGAAGAAAGATGGAAGCATGTGCATGTGCATTGACTACCGTGAACTGAATAAACAAACAGTCAAGAACAAATACCCACTGGCAAGGATAGATGATCTTTTTGATTAATTACAAGGTGCGAGTTGGTTCTCAAAGATCGATCTTAGGACGGGTTACCACGAACTGAAAGTAAGAGAGGAAGATGTACCGAAAACTGCGTTTCGCACGTGTTATGGACATTATGAATTCCTCGTGATGTCATTCGGATTAACCAACGCCCCTGCAACGTTTATGGACTTAATGAACAGAGTATGCTGACCAATGTTAGGTCGGTCAGTGATAGTCTTCTTAGACGACATCCTCATCTACTCGAAGAACGAAGGTGGTGTTGGAAGTTCTGAAGAAGGAAAAGTTGTATGCAAAATTCTCCAAATGCACGCTCTAGCTTAGGGAAGTCCAATTCCTAGGTCATGTTATAAACCCAGATGGCATTATGGTAGATCCTGCGAAGATCGTAACGGTGAAAGAATGGAACGTCCCAAAAACACCAACAGAGATACGAAGTTATCTCGGGTTGGCAGTTTACTATCGAAGATTCATTCAGGATTTCTCGAGAATAGCCTCGCCACTAACAAAGCTAACGCATAAGGAGGTAAAGTATGAATGGTGTCTAATAAAAAACAACATGTTTGAAGAATTAAAAACACGATTGACCCAAGCTCCGGTCTTAACCTTACCCGAGGGAAACGAAGACTTGGTAGTCTACTCTGACGCTTCGAGTCAGGGATTGGGTTGTATACTTATGCAACGAGGAAAAGTAATTGCTTACGCCTCACGACTGTTAAAGATTCATGAAGTTAACTACCCAATTCACGACTTAGAGTTGGCGACAGTGGTTTTTGCATTAAAACTTTGGAGGCACTATTTGTACGGAGTCAAATGCACCATTTACTCTGATCATAAAAGCCTAAAGTACATCTTCAAGCAAAATAAATTAAACATGAGACAAAGAAGGTGGTTAAAACTACTAAAGGATTATGACTGTGAAATATTGTATCATCCAGGCAAGGAAAACGTAGTGGCTGACGCCTTATGTAGAAAGGAAAAGTCGAAATCTATCCGGATCAAAGCATGCCAACTAATTATCACACTGAATATGATGACTGAAATAGAAAAGGTGCAAGCGAAGGCTCTGTTAGAGAGTAATGTGAAACGAGAAAGGATAGTGGGACAATAAGCAAATCTAGAAACTAAGGTGTATGGTGTACAAACTCGGTTTGGTCGGATGTGGATACCCAAGATTGGTGAACTTAGAGCCAAAATCCTTGATGAGGCCCGTAAGTCTCGCTACCCTATCCACCCTAGGACGGACAAAATGTATCCGGACTTGAAGAAAGAATACTGGTGGCCTGGCATGAAGAACGATGTGACCGAATATGTGAGCAAGTGCCTAACCTGTTCACTGGTTAAGGCCGAGCACCAAAAACCATGTGGTAAAATGCAACCTCGCCAATACCAGAATAGAAATGGGAAGAGATCACGATGGACTTCATTACCAAGCTATCGCGAACAGCTAAAGGCAATGATACCATTTGGGTGATCGTCAGTCGTTTAACGAAACGTGCTCACTTCCTGTCAATACGTGAGGGTTTTTTGTTTGAGAAACTAGCAGAGTTATTTATCAATGAAATTGTAAGTAGACATGGTATACCAATGTCGATCATGTCCGACAGAGATAATCGATTCACATTAAGGTTTTAGAAGAGATTTAACGAAATAATGGGCACTAAACAAAATATTAGCACCGCTTACCACCCTCAAACCGATGGTTAATATGAAAGGACCATTCAGACCTTGGAGGACATGCTCCGAGCCTGTATCATTGATTTCGGTGGGAGCTGGGATAGCCACGGAAGAATTTTCATATAATAACAGCTATCACTCAACCATCGGCATACCGCCATTTGAAATGATGTACGAAAGAAGATGTAGAACCCTCCATTGGTAGAATTTTCATATAATAACAGCTATCACTCAATCATCGGCATGCCGTCATTTGAAATGTTATACGAAAGAAGATGTAGAACCACGGTATGTTGGGGAGAAATTGGACAGAAAGACTTTGCGAGTCTCGAAGTGCTCAAAGCTACTTCCTAGAAATTTGAATAGATCAAAGCTCGCATGAAAGCCACTAAAGACAGACAGAAATCATATGCGGATAAGAGAAGAAGGGACTTAGAATTTCAAGTAGGGGATATGGTGCTATTAAAAGTGACACCTTGGAAAGGAATCATCCGATTCAGGAAGCGTGGCAAACTAAGTCCAAGGTTTGTCAGACCATTCAAAATCCTAGCAAGAGTTGGTCAAGTTTCTTACCGACTTGACCTGCCCGAAGAGCTTAATGGGATTCACCCCGCATTCCACGTGTCGCACTTATGCAAGTGCTTAGCTGATGACACGGCTCACATACTATGATGAGATCGAAGTAGATAACAGTTTAAACTATGTAGAAGAATCAATAGCCATTCTTGACCGAGCTGAGAAAATGCGACACAACAAATCATTTACGTTAGTCAAAGTGCAATGGAAACACATAAAAGGGTCAGAAGCCACTTGGGAAAATGAAAACGAGATAAAAGGGTTATACCCTCAATTGTTTAACTAGTAACAGGTTTCGAGGACGAAACCTCCATAAGCAGGGTAGACTTGTAACATCCCTAAATTAAATAAACAAGAATAAACATGATGGGAGTCAGGATTTATGACAAAGGATGGAATAGAAGGAACGGGCTTGGCCATAACCGTTCTACGGGCCGATTACAATGGGGGACTCCTCATAAGCAAGGCAGCCTCCAAGCCTTCCTCATTTCACCATCGTCAACCTTGAAACCCTAGAGAGAGAGAGAATTCTAGAGAGAGAAAGCTCAAAAGGGCACCATCAAGCTTGGATTCTACCTTCATCTTGCTTCTCCAACATCCCAGATCGATTCTACTCGAAGAACCACTTGTTTTGAGGTAAGGATCGACCTCAGATCTGAGTTTTGTTTCAAAATGTGGTTTTAGGATTTATGAGGTTTTATAACATAAAGGTTGGATTTTTATGCATGAAAAACGATTTAAAGCTTAGATCTTGCTTCATAGAAGCTGGATACACGTTTTGAACGTAAAAAGTTAAGATTTTGGATAAAAAACAAACCTGCAAATGATTAATGTTCTTGAGCCGACTCTCGAGTGTCGGCCACCAACAAGTGGCGACACTCGTCGAGGAAGAAGAGGAGGAGAATCGGCCCTAAGAGAATCAGCCCTTTGAGAGTCGGCCCTCAAGATAAAAACACTGAGTATCGGTTCCCTAGCACAACTCAACGTCTTGAACGCAAGTTTAGGCGACACTTATGAGTGCCTGGCGACTCTCCTTGCCGACAGTCAAGTGTGGATGGCGACTCTCCCGGCCGACACGCATGTGTGTCTGCCGACACTCTCGGCCGACAGTCTATGTCTCAGCCGACTCTTGCATGAAAAAATGCACAAAAATGATAGGATAAATACATGTGTTTTGCAACACATCATATATAATAGTTTTGTTGTTTGAAATACCATGGGAGGCCTTCATAAATTTTAGGTTGCATAAATGTCATTGAAATTGAGGTTTGATGAATGAAATTTAAGAACTGTTTATACGAATGAAATTTGAAGCTTAATTAATGTTTACATAAACTGTTATTCAGATCTTTGTGAAATTGGTATTATGTCATTGTTTTGCTGGATTCAATTTGCAGAATTGAAGTTCTTTTTGTGTTCAAATGCTCACTGTTGGATACAATTTGCAGAATTGTAGTATTAGATGCATATGCCCCTTATATTGATTCTTTGTCTGCTAATACTTTGACCATTATTGTTATGCATAAGATGATGGAGAATGATTATAGGTATGTGAGGGTGGTTCAAGCAGCTTATGTTGAGCTACTTGGTGTTTTAACCTACTTGAGTTGAGATTCTCCTTCATTTTATGCTCCTTTAAATTAATCTTTAGAGTTATTTATAGAGGTCATTTATGTATAAATGTTTCTGCAATTAAGTTGAATGGTTATGGCAACAAATGGTTATGTATAAATGTTTCTGCACAGAAGGTTTATTGTTTTACTCAAACACCAAGTATTAGGTTTTGCCTGAAATACTCATACACCAAGTAAAATGATTTTAGTTGTTGTCTAGTTGAGTTAGAATGCTCTGACTTTTGCATCTTACATATAGGAGTAATTCTTGTGGGAGTGCTTATGCTATGTGCCAATTAATGGTTTAGGAAAGGTCTCAAAACCGTTGCTTACAGTCATGAACTATTTAAAAAAATCAGCCCATGTTCTTGCAGAAGTAATCTCATGTGTTCATAGGGGATTCAACAACAAAAGAAATTTCATAAATGTTAAACGTTACATACTCTTTGCTATTTATTGAAGTACCCTCATTTCCCTACTAAATCAATCATTTCTCTATTTACTTTTACTCGGTACATTTAGCCTACTCTTATTTTATTTGTTTCAATATATGTGTCATATCATTTCAATCTTAACATAGGTGACATACTCAAGTTTTATTTTAATATGACTATTATGGTAATTTGTTACCGACTAAACCGGTAAACTCGAATTACATGACAGTTTTCTTTTATTTGTTTGTATATGGAAATGAAATAAATAAATTTATTATTATTATTATTATTTAGTTAATTTTACCTTATGTAATGTTCTCATTGTTCACTTTCTGTTTGGAATACAAGGTGTGTAATTTTGTTGAAAAACATAAAAAGGGGGATTATACTTCTATAATTCATGGTTAATATTCTCATGAGGAAACTGTAGCAACATCTTTTTGCAGGAAGTTATGTCATTGTTAAGAACATGGATGAGATATGCTTATTAATGTTTATTCTTCAGTTTTCCCGGCTTTTGTAATCTTCTTTTTCTGCTTGTTCCTTAATGTGATTGTTGGATGTTGGAGAAAAGGCAAATGAAGAATATAGTGTGTCAATCTTGTTGGATTTTGGCTGGATAATAATGGCTCTAAGGTGCGTGTTCAATCTACCCTTAATGGTTAATCTTATAGTTGAAGTTTTTCCATTTTTTACACCTCTATGTAGATGAGTGGACATCGAAGATCCTTGCAAATTGTTGCAAGTTTAACAACATAGCAAGATGGTGAACTTATTATATTTCTATTTATGAAATCTCTATTCTGTTTTTTTTGTTAGTTAATGTCACCCTACTTTGATTTTCTTGTTTTACATTGGGTCGAGAAATGGGAAAAAGGAGGGAGCATGAGTTGCTTTAAGGCGTTATGTGAGAGAAATTGGGTAAACAATATTTTCTTGTTTTGACTTGCTATTCTTTGTTTCTTTTTTGTACCTTCATTATCATTCTTATAACTAGTATTGTGGTTTATCATGTGTTTAGCCTTATATAGCTTGACTTCATGCCACACAAATATACTATATATCATAGTTCTCTTGGAATATATGTTTTGATCAATTCTATTGGGATTTTGTAGGATGAAGATGATGATAGAAATAGCTTCTTGAATTGATAGTCTATTATTAACTCTACTTTGAATTGATTTTTAACATTAGTAGCAAAAACTAACACTTTTAGAAAATGGATAATGTTGACCTGGTTATTATAGTCTTGTAATAGTATTTAGTATAATGTTGGTTGTTCTAGTGTATAGAAATAACACATTTTTTTTAATGAAATATATTCTTCATTTAAGAAAATATTGTTTTACTCTTCTACTTATGTTTTTAATTATATATATATATATATGGGGAGTATCAAATAAAAAGTAGTTTTTCGCTAATAAATCTAAAAAATGACAAAAACCTTAAAAAAACGATAGCAAACAAACTCCGATTGAGCTAATTTCAGCGGCGTTGGAACCGTCCCGTCGAACTCTACCATTTTAGATTTTAGGGTTTAACTTTTAAGTTTTAGATTTTACGTTTGAATTTTAGGGTTTTAGTCTTATGGTTTAGCCTTAGGGTTTAGCTTTTAGGGTTTAGATTTTATGGTTTAGGTTTTTTTTTTAGGGGGTGGGGGTTTAGGTTTTTAGGGGTGGGTTTAGGTTTTTTGGGGGGTAGGGTGGGGGGTTTAGGCTTTTGGGGGGTGGGGGTGGTGGTTTTAGGCTTTTCGGGGTAGGTTTGGAGGGGGGGTTTAGGTTTTCGGGGGTGCGGGTGGAGGGGGTTTAGGTTTTTGGGTCCGGGTTAGGATTCGATTAGACGGTTCCAACGCCGCTGGAATGAACTCAATCGGAGTTCGTTTGATCCAATTCTTAGTATTTATTAGCGAAAAACCACTTTTTAGTGGAACCGTCCCTTATATGTGTGTGTGTGTGTGTGTTTGTGTTCTTCTATCAATGGATATAGATGACGAATAAAAATTTTGGTGGCAAAAATTATATGCCACTAAAATTATTATGAATATTTAACTAGAAATAGTTTTTACCAACACAAAAGCCTTTTTCTTAATACAGTGGCAAAATAAAAGTGGCACTAAAAGTTTAAAAGTTTGTAGTGGCAGACAAAAAAGTGTCACTAAAAGGCTTTAGTGGTAGCACTTCTAGTGACACTTTTTTTGTGTGCCGCCCATTCCTAAAGGGGTCTTTAATGGCACTTTTATTGTTTTTTGTGGCACTTTTTGTATGTTTGTACAGTCTATATACAAATCTTTGTGCTAGCATGGCCAGTTAGTATAGATTTAATGTTATGGGTTGATTGGAGGTTTGGGTATTCAGCAGGTAGTTTGAGCCCTAAACAGACCGGGCGGTTTGTGTCGGTATTTCTTTACTTCTCTCGTATCAGCTTGAAGAGGACTTCTAGCGGGAGCCATGGGGTTTGATCTTGAGAATGAAAGTCTTATTTATTTAAAATAATATTATAAGTAAAGACAACTATTTAAGAACATAATTTTTAGGTCCGAGCGTTCATAAAGTACCTTTGGAGGAAGTCGTGCATTCTGACTTACCGGAAGAAGTTACAAGACCAGGCGTACGTCAGTCACAGGGATAATATTAGTCCGAATAATGAATTGTGAGATACCGATGGACTTGAGACCCCGTTTAGGGTCCGTTATATTCATTAAGGGACAGTTGGCCGACCGTATCCACTGTTCCGTTACGAAATACTAACTCCCCTATCGAAAGGGTTAGTACTAGTAACTATGACCAACCTTACTTTAAATATATCATTAATTAACAAATGATAACAACTAGAGTAACACCTTAAACGGGATAATATTTCTAATTACATTTCTTATCTGTTTATTTTCCTTTTAAAACAAAACCCATTTTCCAACTTATTATCCTAGTCAGACAATAGCGAGGGTTGAGTACGGGATCCGTGTCCATGGTTTGATACTTGGTTCTTACCCATACTTTACTACGCTGCGATAGGTACACTTGCCTATTGTGTGTGTATTTAGTTAAAGTAATTATCATTTTAATTTATAAATTTAAAACCTGATTTTGTGTGGCTCCAAATAAAATATATTTATTACTAAAACTACGCCATCAAGTTTTTTGTGTCGTTTCCAAAGATATATATATTTATATTTTTATCTACATATAAAAACACACTATCAAGTTTTTGGCGCCATTGCCGGGGACTATTTCTAATTTCTCTTTGTTTTCTTTCTGCTTTATTTTTCCTTTTCATATTTATTTTCTTTTTGTTTTATTTCAACTTTATTTTCCCTTTTATTTTTCTTTTTATCCTTCTCACTTTTATTTTTATCTTTACTTTGGTACGTGTTAGTTGATCTATCTTTGCAGTAACTTTCAAGGATCGCGACCGTGAAATTATTGTTGAGAGAAATGAATGGATACAAGTGCCGGAGTTGTTTGTTTGGTTGTTTGACTTGATACACTATGGTTTTTTACCCGTTACCTCGGTAACTGTTGATATGGTGGCACCACCACCACCCTTTCGGCCGCTTTATTAAGCGAATATTACCATAGTTATTTTTATTTCAGTACTTAGTTTATGTTTTGAGCATTGCATAGCGTTACAGGTGATACAGATTTTGGTACGTGCCCGGAAACACAATCTTGGCAATGATGAGAATCAATTACACGCATGGAAATTATGTCTCATCAGGGGAGTATCAGTTTCACCACACCCTTATTATTCATGACACACATCATATTACATACATTCATACTGTCAGAAACTAAGTGTGGGGTAGAACTCGTTGATAATTTGGTTGTCTAATCTTGTTCTAAGTATTACAACTGCATGATTAACAACTACCCAATTCATGAAATCAAAATTTATTTAGAAGTAATAAAAATATTTTTCTTTAATAATCTAAAAGCAAGCGTCTTAAAAATCATTTGGCATAATCGTAATTATAAAAATAGCAATTTGGAATACCGTTGAAGTGAATCAAGGAAACAAATATTGAAGATTAGGGAGCACAACGGAAAGAAAGAAAGAAATAAGTTTATGCACATTTTTACTTTATTACCCTTTACCTTTCGTTTCCATGTGAGGGATTTGAACCTATCCGATCATTATCACGAATACATCAAGTTTTTGACGCCATTGATCATCACATATTTCACATGCTCATTTCGTTTGATAGAGTGATTGCTAATTATTGCTTTGCATGTTAGAAATTGTGTAAAATGTACATTTCAAGATCATGGACTAAAAGAATGCATAAAAATGATTGAGGCATTAGGATTAACCCATTTTCTTTAGCCTTTTCTTTTCCTTTACCTACCCTAAACATTATCCCCTAGTTAGCCCCTTTGAGCCTAAACCTTTTCGTTTCTAAACCCACATCTCAAAACCATTAAAACGACAAATTACCCTTTTATCTTTTAACCCTTTTCTTTGAAATCAACTTGGCTATGATTTAAGGAATGATTATCCACCAAAAGTTTATAGATCCATCATATGTTCGAAGAAAGAAACTTATTTAATATGAAAAGAAGAACTATTGTGAAAAGAAAAGGGGGCAACCAAAAAAAAATTAGTAAATCGCCCAATCTAATGAAGAAATCTCATCTCGAAAAATTGGAGTATGCAAAGCTGATCAAAATGAATGTATTAGGAAGAAACAGTTGAACAATTCATGGGAACTGATAGCAATGAATATTTCAAAGATAAGAAGAAGTTGACATTCTTGAAGGAAGGGATTTGTTCTTGACAATCTGACCTTAAAATAGTCCTTAGATTAGTCACAATGTCTAATCTAAGTTGAATAACGAAATCATTTTCATTTTTTATCATTAACCCAAGCCAGATTTTCAACATTTAGCCACTATTCCCAAATACTTCCTACCATAACCCTAAGCCAATCATTACAACCATTTACAAAGCCCTCTTGATTTATACATATATTTTATGTCAATTGATGGAGATTTGATTTTTATACAAGCCTATAGCATTAATTATAGCATTGAGTGTTCTTCTCGACATACATTATCCATATATTTAACCCGAGTGTTGAGTGAACATTTGTGAGACTGTAATTTTGTGCTTAGTCATAGTTCCATCAAGTATGTTGAGCCTATTGTGGAGAAACATTCGAAAGGTATAACCATCGAATAATTGTTTTTAAGAGGTCATTCAGCCATTTGGGACAAAAGCTTTGAATTAACATTTAATCAAAATCTTACTTCTACGGGTATAATCATGCATGAGTTTGCTTGAAGACAAGCAAAGTTTAAGTGTGGGGTATTAGGATATGACGTAAATACATGTTTTGCATGCATAATTATCCCCGAAATCATCACAATTAGTGACAATATGATACTAATTAATGCCTAATCCACTCATTTTTGTTCCGATAGGATAATTGACCCGGATATGCAAAAACACTCAAAAACAAGGTGAAATCAGCATTCGGGGGGTCAATTGAACGAAACCGGACGCAGGAAGTCAACCTAGGAAACTAAAAAGTCACCAGGGAGCAAAAAAAGGCAATGCACAGCCGTGCATTGCCTTGCACGGTCGTGCATCCCCTGTTTTGCCTCTTTGTACTCTCCTATACCGCCAGATTCCGCACGTGAAAGAAATGGGTACTTTGCACGCCTGTGAAATCCAATGCGCGGTCGTGCATTACCAAAACCTTTGCTATAAATAGCAAGTTCATTCTAGTATTTTAGGTGTCCATTACCAAGGGTTGGGAAGGCCCTAGAGCTCTACTAGAGCCAAAACTCCCTCGGTTTTGGTTCGTTTTAGCTTTTCCTTTGTTTATTTTATGTTTTTAGTCTTGTAATACGAAAAGATTCTTCTTGTTCAAGCAAGCAAGAGACAACCTATACCCACTCTCCCTTGGTGTTGGAACACTTCCACACATTGTCTAAGGGTTAGTGGAGTCACTTGTATGGTCATTCATGGCTAGTTCTCTTGTGTTGCTCGAGTTGGTTGAACTTTAATTAATTAATGAAGTATTTTTAATATGTTATGTTTTTAAAGTTTTTACTATGATTTATCTTAAAAAGGCAAGAATAAGTGATCTTTAAACCAATCTAATAATCTTAAATCTTGAGAGTTATTCAAGCAAGACTTCTTGCATGGGAAGCTTATTCAATGTTTGTACGGTCTATATACAAATTTTGGTGCTACCTTGGCCAGTTAATATAGATTTAATGTTATGGGTTAATTGGAGGTTTGGGTATTCAGCAGGTCGTTTGAGCTCTAACCAGACAGTGCGGTTTGTGTCGGTATTTCTTTACTTCTCTCGTATCGGCTTGTAGAGAACTTCTAGCGGGAGTCATGGGGTTTGACCTTGAGAATGAAAGTCTTATTTATTTAAAATACTATTAAAAGTAAAGACAACTATTTAAGAACATAATTTTTTAGGTCCGAGCATTCATAAAGTACCTTTGAAGGAAGTCGTGCATTCCGACTTACCGGAAGAAGTTACAAGACCAGACGTACGTCAGTCACAGTGATAATTGTAACATCCATGATTTTCCGACTTTATTTTATTTTATTACATTTAAAACCCGTAATTTTCCAACACAATATGACACACCAATTATTATTTCAATGAGTATTAAATTCAAATTTTCAATCTCCAATCTTTGCAATTACATATTTTTTCCCTACTATATATGTATATACATATTCATACTTGGTTATAATAAATAAATAAAAAAATAAAGCTTATGAATTTTTAATCATGTACAACTTGTGCATATCATACTTAATTTAGAGTAATTAAGTTCATTTGTTGCATATCAAAGTTCGATCAGTTAATTTTCGGGTCACACACGTGTTCGGTCATACACGAACGTTGGTGATATCTAAGACAGATCACTAAAAGTATGATTTAGAATATAAAAATTATACGTAATACTGCGAATTAATATTTTAAGTCAAAAATAAAAGTTTGAGAATTTTTAACGAACGTTTTGTTTTAAACACAGTCCGGGTAACACTGTATTTAACTAATGCATACAAAATAAATTATTTATTACAAATGATTAAAAATTAATTATAAAAATTAAATTTTCTAAATATTTTTTAATAATCCAACATAATCATTAACATCTTTCTAGAAAATCTCCAAAATCTCTTTTCTCACACTCCACCTCCCTACACCACCAATCCACTTCCATCCACCACCCTACATTAAATAATTATTTTCTTTTTTATTTATTTAAAATCCTTCATTTCTCTCTCCTCCCACACTATAAATACCCCATCACCCTCACTTCATTTTCACACCATTTCTCCTTCACAACTCGAGAGCAAAGCTCTCTTCCCCTATCCCTCTAGCCATTTTCGGCCACACCACCACACACCTACACCCTCCGTTTTGATTTTAAGACTCAAGTGTTCAAGTCTCGTTTGGTGCTTTCTCGAGTGCTAGGATCAAGGCTTCATCTTTTTCGGTTTCTCTAAGTAAGAAAACTTATACTATTAACTCCTTATATATTTATTTTGAGTCTATTATTCTTGAATCATAACACCCAACAAAACTTACATTCTTTTATAAAAAGAAATCTAAATATGTAACATGAATCATGTAAAAATTAGTTTATATACTTTCTTTTATGACTTATTATTTCTATATATCTTAGATGATACATGCATGTTGATGGATCATCATTTTGATCACATGCATGTTGATGGATCGTATTTCGATTAGTAGCAACTTTGTTGTTTTCAAAAATGGGTTTTATACTAGACATGGATCTTTTGTCATTTGAATTTACAAAGTGTATTTCTATTAAAAATATAAGTATATTTGTTGTTTAGGTCATCATTTTTACTACATGCAAGTCATTAGAATCATTTTCTATTTAAGAAAACTTTGTTAAATCAAAAACCGGGTTTTTATCCTTATAATGGTATTAATGATGAAACCATTTTTATTAACATTCATACACATCTATTTTTAACTCTTGGATAATTTAAAAATACCTTATTTGTTTGCATGCATATATCTTTAAACTTGACTAAATAGCATTTGGATATTTGTATAATATTTCAATCATCAAAAAATATATATCTTAATATTTCAAAAGTATATTTTATGACATACATGATTTCCATCATACGATCTATTATTAATATTTATTTTTGAGAAATAAATATATTTTTATCTATTCTAACAAGTCACCAACGTGTCGTCAAGTCAAACATGGTCAAACCCAAAAAGATAAACACATTTTACAAAGAGTCGAGTTGGGTGGATTGATCGCATAATCAAGCACAACATTTCATAGAACTTACATCCTTACATATTTTAGGACACGTGTAGTTCGGACATTTTCACGTATCTAGTACTTACACTACTCATACCAGGTGAGTTTACATAGCACCTTTTACATTTTTATACTTTTGGGGTGGAACATGATTTCATTTGAAACTATTTGCAATTTATACAATTCAAACATTTTGAACATGCGTGCAATTTGTGCCTTATGCTTGAACACTATGAGTGCAAACTACATATACATACATTTGTGCATAGTGCAAGTGCAATCATTAACTCTGTATAAGCTGACGGTAACAATGATAGATCTATTGTGTCTGACAAACCCACCCAGGTAGGGTGATTGTTGCCGGTATTACATTTAGGATAACATTGTGTGCAGTCACAAGGTTTGATTGTACGCCCTGGTTTAACTATAGTGGTTCTCCATAATTGCCTTATTAAACTATGGTTCATATGAATTGTATACAAACTCTTGATATTACTTGCGGTGTAAAAACCTATGTATCCTCACTAACTATTTTTAGTTGACCTCGTTTTCATCATGTTTCAGGTACTAATATTTGAGATCATTTACAAGACGCTACACATAGGATTGAGGACTTAGTTAATAAAACAAATGAACTTTGTGGGAATACTTTATTTCTTGTATGTTAGACTTGTTTTGATTGAACTTATGTAATAAAATCTTGATTTAATAAACAATATGAAATTTAGTTGATCATGTGCTTATGAACAGTCTCCATGTCCGCCCCGACGTATTCCGCCGTCGGTTGGGGTGTGACAATAATATTAGTCCGAATAATGAATTGTGAGATACCGACGGACTTGAGACCCCGTTTAGGGTCCGTTATATTCATTAAGGAACAGCTGGCCAACCGTATACACTGTTCCGTTACGAAATACCAACTCCCCTATCGAAAGGGTTAGTATTAGTAACTATGACCAACCTTACTTTAAATATATCATTAATTAACAAGGGATAACAACTAGAGTAACACCTTAAACGGGATAATATTTCTAATTACATTTCTTATCTGTTTATTTTCCTTTTAAAACAAAACCCATTTTTCAACTTATTATCCTAGTCAGACAATAGCGAGGGTTGAGTACGGGATCCGTACCCATGGTTCGATACTTGGTTCTTACCCATACTTTACTACGCTGCGATAGGTACACTTGCCTATTGTGTGTGTATTTAGTTAAAGTAATTATCATTTTAATTTATAAATTTAAAACTTGATTTTGTGTAGCTCCAAATAAAATATATTTATTACTAAAACTAAGCCATCAAGTTTTTGGTGTCGTTGCCAATGATATATATATTTATATTTTTATCTACATATAAAAACACACTATCAAGTTTTTGGCGCCGTTACTGGGGACTTTGTATGTGTTTTTTGTATATATAATTATATGTATATATATATATTTATAACCACACTAAAAACACATATCACTCTTATTAACACAGAAGAAGGAAACGTAGTTACGAGCATACCTTTTAGATGTTCATACAATTGAAGATTTGCTTGACGAAATTGGTAGAGGAGGGTGAACGATGGAGTAGAATCACAAAGTTACATGCGATGGTTGTCTGTATAGGGGGTGCTGAATCAGAAAAATGGTGTTGAAGACTTTATGGCAACGCAGGCAAACATTGATTGGTGTTTAAACCTGTCGTCAGTTACAATCACGAACATATGGTGTCTACAGGAGAATTAAACACATCCGATCGATTCATGTCCGGCGATAGTGAGGACCGACCTGAGAAAAGCGAAGCGATAAAGGAGAAGTGAGAGAATTGATTAGGGTTCGTGACATTTATTAGAGGGTTTTATTTGAGCTGCTAAAATACATAATATATATCCATTGAACATGTTTTAGTTAAGGTTTAAGGAAATGGGTAAAATGGTAATTAAAATGTTTTGATTATAAATAGGTGTTAGAATGTAATTATACTCATTTAATGCTTTATGAATATGTATATCATGCAATAACAATGGTACAAGGTGTCTTAATTTTTATTAAAAATTACATTTTCATCCTCTTAATCCTTATTATATAGTAGTATAGATAATAATAATAGTAATTATTACTATTATTTTAATTATTTTCACTATTATTATTATTATTTTATTTTATTTTAGCTTTACTATTATTCCATCTTATTTATTATTATCTATTTTTGCTTTACTATTACTCTTATTATATTTTTATTATTACTATTACTATTAATATTAATATTAATATTAATATTATTATTATTATTTTCCATTAATGAAATCACTATTACATTTCGCGGACCAACGGAATGATTGATTCGAAACCCTTTTCCGTGATAATGTACGTAGCTACCCCAGTATAACACACATATCAAAATTTTTAGGCATGTTACGTTTCTATGTTTTCGTTATACGAGACATTTATTGTAATTAATTATAATACTGTTGTAAATTAAATTTTTTATTTTATAATACAAGTTTCCAAACACACCGCGCATGGAGAAATTACTAAGTTACACACAAGTGAAATACTACAAATAGATAAAATCTTAATTTTCATGATCATGGCTAGCAACAAGACAAAGCACGTTTTTCTTGTGAAGAACTAGTCCTGGTGTCGTCAAGGTGTCGATATCCTCTCTCTTCATCCCATTAGGCAAGTTCCACTCGAACGCGTAGATAAGATTCGAAAGGATCAATTCCATAGTGGTAGCTCCCAGTGACATTCCCGGGCACCCCCTTCGACCCGACCCAAATGGGATTAACTCGAAGTCTAAACCTTTGTAATCTATACTACTTCCCATAAACCTCTCTGGCTTAAACTCATTAGGGTTTTCCCAACTTTTAGGGTCACGACCAATGGCCCAAGCATTGACATGAACCAAAGTCTTTTTAGGAATTGTGTATCCGGCTAGAACACATTTATCGATGGTTTCTCGTGGTACCAAGAGAGGTGCAACCGGGTATAATCGAAATGTTTCTTTTATTACTGCCTTTAGATAATCTAGCTTTTGTAGGTCATCTTCTTCGACCTTCCCTTTGTTTCCGACAACACTTCTGACCTCTTGTTGAAACTTTTTCAAAACTTTTGGATTCTTAACGAGCAAAGTCATAGCCCATACCACAGTAGATGCAACCGTCTCGGTACCTGCCAAAAAGATATCCTACAAAATAGTGTCAAGTAGTTAGTGATTGTAAGTGCGACCCTAAATCCTAAATCCTAACAAAATATATATAGAAGTTCCTTATTCTCCAAATCGTTAACCCTACCATTAGTATTGCTTTGATGTGATCGAAAGTGAGACCAAATGAACATGAATCGTCTTTCTTGAGTTGAAGCAGGATGTCAACAATATCGTCTTGCACTTTGGGAGTTTTGGGATTCAAATGCTCGTCAACAAGCTCTTGGTAGAACTCATCCATGTCGTTAAAGTTCTTCAATAGCCTAGCCATGCTTCCGTTGAGATGATCAAGCCACCCCATGAATGGGAAATGATCCCTAAAATAGAATTTCACTAACACCTCTTGACATTCCAAGAGAAGCTCATGAAATCTGCTCATATCTTGCCATTGCCTCTTACCATAAGCGATTTTACAAATAATTGTACTAGTAAGAGTCATTATTGTCTCGTTCAAATTAACCACTACTTCATGTTCACATGAAGTAGTGATTTCAGATCTTATCTTGTTGATCATGAGGAAGACTTCTTCCTCACGATCAGAACGAAAAGATTGCACCCTTTTCGACGTGAACAAATGAAGGGTGCAAATCTTTCTCATTTCTCGCCAGTAATCATTATAAGGCGTCAGAACCAAACCCTTGTAACCGTAAGTGATCATTCGTTGCCCCGTAAAAACAGGCCTACTAGAAAAGATCGAGTCATTTGTTTTCAAGACTTCTTTTGCCATCAATGCCGAAGAAACCACAAGTGTTTGGACCCGACCGAGCCGTAGGGACATAAGCGGGCCGTAGCGTTTCGATAGTTGCCATAGGTGGTCGGAAATGTGGTTGGTGTGTAGTTGGTGCAAGTTTCCAATTAATGGAAGTCCGGAAGGGCCTGGTGGGAGATTTGATCTAAAGTTTGTAAATTTGGCAAGGATGGATATCAAGAGAACCGTTGATATAATCACCACAAACGCATCCATTGTTGCATTCATTTAAAAAGTTTGGTCCTAGATTATATATTTATATCCAGACACATGTGTTCCTCGTTTTATGTATGAAAGGTGGTCTTTGATTGGATATTTATATAAATAAATATCATATTTTGCCGCCATTCAAAAAATATAAAATAATTATGACTGTACTATGTGTACTTTTACAATGTCGTCAACAATTCACGACTTCAATAACTGATTTTATTACCTAATTTTGAGCATATCTTGTATTTTTACCATCGACTTCAATTATTGATTTTATTACCTAATTTTTTAGCATATCTTACGTTATTACCATCGACTTCAATTATTGATTTTATTACCTAATTTTTTAGTATATCTTATTTTTTTTTATCATCGATTCAAATTTTATGAAGATAACTAGGTTAGAAATCCATATATTATATGAGTTGAATAAAGACACTTGTTGTAAACCAATCATTTATAAAAAGATTTGTCTGTTGGATGTCTTTAGCCATTGGTGAAATAAGAAATAATAATAATTTAATAATTATAAATAACAAATAATGAAGATTTAAAAACTATAAAATTATATTTTAAGATAAGATATAATTGAAATCTTGTTATGATTTAATAAGTTTTAATAAAATATTAGATATTTAATTATTTAAAATTATTATTATTTAATAGGAGAGAGAGGCGGGAAACAAAAATCTAAATTTCAGCGGAAGTCGACACGTGGTAGATATTATTCATTTATTATAATAAGGATTGGTTAGACATCGACCAAAACGCTTGTAATCTAGCGGTACCAAGGTGTATGGAAAATGTGTCATTCGCCAGGTTGATGGTTCGAGTTCAATAGTAGATAAAGGAGTAGATTATAGTTTGTGAGTTAGCCGGCCAAAAAAAATATTGGTTAGACGTTGGATACGATAATGAGCAATAGAATTAATAACATCTTATTTTCTCAAAATTTTGTTAAGTTTATGTTTTAATCTTTTAACTTATTTCGAAATTCTTTATCTTAAAATTTGTATTCCCATGCTAAAAACCTTTTTTACATGTTATCACATATTAACTTTAATTAGGGGTGTGTAAGGGGTAGTTTGGTTCGGTTTTGAGCCTCAACCGAACCAAAATCAAAATGATCGGTTTTTAATCAACCTTAACCGGTCGGTTTTCGGTTGATCGGTTCTTTCCTCAATTATGAGTCGATTATAGGCAAGTTTCCTTTATATTTTTGGTTGAGCAAGCAATGTGGGACAACAAAACACTGTATGAGTTTGAAGCATTCGAATGCGAAATTCTAATGATAGTTTTGAGCCTTTTCTTGGATCTTCCACTATTTGGCATATCAATGAATTTAATGAGACTTTACAAAGAAAAAAAATAAAATTATTTTTTCTTTTAAACACTTAATTATCAAGATGTCTCGTCAGGGACACCACTGTCTAATGATAATGATTTAATTCTATAAATTTTACTAGTTTTTCTTTTAAACCCTTAAAACTAGTTGTAAAAATACTTTTCTTATAATGAAAGGCTTGGTTATTTGTTTACCATCTAAGCCAGGTGGTTCACTCCAAAGCCGCAATAAAATCGAGTTGCTTCACACCACAAAACACATGGCTTTCAACGGCGGGCGTATTCGACGGAATCATACATCCAGAGATCACCAACGGACCTTGCTAGTAGATTATCGTTAGTCATTGATTTTTTATTAAAAAATAATAATGTTTCCTATAAATGTAAATAACACGTTCCAAATAATAATAAAAAGGTCCCACAAACTAAAAAAAATCTTATTAGAATCAAATTTATATACAAAATTTGTGTATAACTAATACACGAGAGTCAATCTAGCTAAGCGGTGGGAGGGTCCTCCGTGGTGGCTATCATGACTCCTCTTTGCGCAACACTTCTTCCACGTTCCTTTGGATTTGTTCTTGGAACTCCCTCCGCCTAGCCTTCTGCATCGTCATGTTTCTTGCCTCCACATTCCTCCGTATCGCGTACCTCTCTGCACCTTGCGCCTTCTGATCCGTTTCCAGCGCATCCGTTTACTATCATTTGAAAAGTGTGTTTCACGTCTAGACTATCCGTAATTGAAGCATGAAAGCCATGGCATGAACCACCTTGCGCTTTCACGAGGGCGGAACACCGCCCCCGGGACGTGAATGGGGGTATGGGGCTGATGGCGTGAGGGGAATCACGGGCAAAAGGGCGCATGAGTGTGTGTTATGTATATATATGTGTATATATTTGTGTATGGATAGTGAAACCCCTACGCACCTTAGTGACTTGGTTTACTGATTGCCACATGTTAATGTGACAGTGATGTGATGTGCGTAAATGTAAAACCACTACGGATTACCTTATATACAAAAAGTGGTCGTAGTTTGTATGTAATAAGTATGACTGATTCACATTGAAAATTCATAACCCATGTGGGTTGTCCTTTTTTTCTCATTCATTGATGTGAGGGCAAAATTTCACAATGTCAGAAGACAATTCACGATTTTAATACTTGATTTTGACAAAATGTTAAAAAAGCAGGCCACCTTTGTTGCTTTTTCACATGTTCCAATCCGCTGGAACTTTTTACATTATTTGAGCATGTCTTAAAAAATATATATATTTTTCTAAAAGTTGTTAATTTTATTTTTAGTCTCACTTATTTCGTTATTCTTTATCTTAAATTTTGTGTTGACGAGTTAAAAAAAACTTTTTTTACATGTATCACGCATTAACTTTAATAATAATGATTTAATTCTATAAGTTTTATTAGTTTTTCTTTTAAACCCTTCAACTATTGTTGAAATTGGATCAATCCATTACCCGAACAACAACAAAGAAAGAATGAACAATCAATTAGAATTAAGAACCAAATGATTTTACTCTTTTATTGAACCTCAAACGATTACAAAATGAAAGCCCCAAATCAAGAGCGTATGAGCATGAACATAACCTAACAAACCTAACTACAAACTTATATCAAAATAAGAAATGACACTTCTAGTCCATGAACTATTAATGAGCCAGTAACATCCTTGAAGTTGAAGTATCAGAAAATGACATAATCAGTCCCTGGACTTTAAACCTTTAACTTTAATCAACCAATAACAATCTTCACCTTTAACTAAAGTTATCCAATATTTAAGCTCTCCAAACAAAACTCAAACTTAGTTCAAGGCAATGCTTTAGTAAGCATATCAGCAAGATTTTCAAGTGTATCCACCTCCTTAACCTCAACTTTCCTTGATTTAACAATATCTCTAATGTAGTGAAGCTTTACACTTATGTGCTTAGTCCTTTCATGGAATAACATATTTTTAGCAAGCTGGACAGCACCTCTATTATCACATAGCACAACAGCACTAGTCAATTCAACCCCAAGCTCAGAAATAAATCCTTTCAACCACATTGACTCCTTAACTGCTTCAGTTAGAGCAATGTATTATGCTTCAGTTGATGCCAGAGCCATAATGTGTTGAAGTGTAGACTTCTAACTGACAAGACTTCCAAATACAGTAAACACATAACCTATCATGGTTCTTTCGTTGTCCAAGTATTTTGTAAAATCACTGTCCACATAGCCCAAAACCTGACTATTCTTTGAAGTGCAATTCTCAAACACCAGCCCAACATCCTTAGAACTATTTAGGTATCTAAATATCCACTTTGTTGCATGCCAATGTATATTACCTGGATTGGCAATATACCTGCTCACCAAAGAAACTGCATATGCAATGTCTTGCCTAGTGCAGACCATCAAATACATTAGGCAACTCACTGCATTAGCATAAGGAACTGACTTCATTTCTAATATCTCCTCTTCTGTTTGAGGAGACTCCCTACTTGAAAGCTTGAAGTGTTGAGCTAATGGAGTAATCACTAATTTACTTCCCTCCATACCAAAATTGCTCAGAATCTTGTGAACATATGCAACTTGAGTCAACTTCAATAACTTTTTACTTCTATCTCTCCATATTTCCATTCCCAAAATTCTCTTGGCCTCCCCAAGCTCTTTCACGTCAAACTCACTTTTAAGTATATGATTTGTAGCTTTAATTTCTTCTCCACTCTTACAAGCCACCAACATATCATCCACATATAAGAGTAGATAAATAAACTCACCTTTGGAGTATTCCCTATAATACACATAACTATCATAACTACTCCTTATAAACCCATGGCTAACCATATGTTCATTAATGTCACACCCCCAAATTCCACTAACGGAGTTTTACCATTTGGAAGGTGTCACACCAGGATCTCAGTCATTAGTTACATCAAACGACACTATATGAGACTTAAAAAGTCATAACATAAATGTTCAGAGTTAAATGCGGAAGCGTAAACGTTAGAATGAAATCAAAAGTAATTACACGCAACAAGTGTCAATTAATGTAAATAAGTAAAACTATTTAAAATGTTTGAAATGAATGATATGATAGTAGGACTCCATGCATGTTCTAAATGTGCAACCTGTGCCAAAGCGACCTGAGAAACATGTAAGAAAAAGTGTCAACACGAGGTTGGTGAGTTCACAGGTTTGTATGTAAATAAACTGTTTGAGTGTTGCTCGATCCATATACGTAAGTCACACTATTGCTAGCTAGACAATGTACAAGTTACTCTAAGCGCTTGCAATCGAAGCTGACTGTTTGTTTGTTTGTTTGCCTTCGGTCAGGTCTATCAACCCTGACTAATATGTTTAGGCCAATCTACACCCGTTCGACCTCCAATCGTGCTAGCGCGACTAGCCCGGGTGGGGTTTGTCAAACCCAGTAGTACTACTCAAATTACCTCGCTAAGTCCATATTAACGGTTCGATGTGAGGACTTTCATGATAGTGTTTACGCTTAAGTACACAAGTGGTAATGAAATACTATGTGATCCATGTCCATGTGTATGTCTTTCCCTGGCTGGGAGACAAGTAACGGATGCCTGTTCGTATGCATGTTTCTCCCCAACGGGAAAACAAGTAAGATGATGTTTGTTTGTACGCATGTTTCTCCCCAACGGGAAAACAAGTAAAATGATATTCGTTTGTATGCATGTTCCTCCCCAACGGGAAAACAAGTAAAATACTGTTTGTGTGTATGCATGTTTTTCCCCAACTGGAAAACAAGTAAAATAATGTTTGTGAGTATGCATGTTTCTCCTCAACGAGAAAATAAGTAAAATAATGTTTGTGAGTATGCATGTTTCTCCCACAATAGGAAAACAAGTAAAAATAATGTTTGTGCGTATGCATGTTTCTCCCCCAATAGGAAAACAAGTAAAATAATGTTTGTGAGTATGCATGTTTCTCACCCAATAGGAAAACAAGTAAAATGGGGCCGTAAAACTCACCTACGTTGCGTAGGAAGTAGTATCACACAAGTATGAGATTTGGCGCACAAGTGTTAGCCTGCAACGGCTTACGTATGCCCTAGAATTATAAACATAACAATTAGGGACACATAGGATTTTGTGACGACGACACGGGAGATTTGAACGTCCTAGAACATACTTAAGATCAACGAGTAGACGAACATGTACACGGGAAAAAGGATTTCTTAATATATTAAAAATAAGATAAATACGTTTCGTGTCGAACGTCTCCAATTACGAAGGATATTAATTCAAAGATATATATTCGCGCGTTTGTGCCATTTAATAACGGCCTAAGAAAAATAATATAATAATATATTATTTTTGAACTCGTAGAAAATATACGATAATCATTTACGTGACAAAAATAATAAATATATTATTTTTATTTGAGGATATTAAACGTGAGTAAATAGTATAAATAATTATATTATTAATTAATTTGAAAAGTTACACGAGATTAATAAACGAGTCGAAATAATAATCATTTTAAAATAAAACCAAACGCGAGCCTACGGTTGATTTCAAGGTTAAAATACATTGATATATTACTTAAAATAATATAGGGGTTGATTTTTATTAAAAAGAATCCAAGGAAAATGCCCAAAAAAATAATAAAGGAGACCGGATTCGAACCCGGGTCTCCTGTATGCAAGTACAAAGGTTTAACCATGTCCGCCCGCTAGGGTGTCGCAACATAACCCGGTTCTGATTAGATTTAACAAGGAACTGTCCTGTGTTCTTCTCCTTTATGCTAATCCGATTCAAACTCCACCCCTAAAACCACTTATTTCGGTCGCGATTGATCCAATGGGTATAGGGGTTTTGTTAATCGAGAAAAGGCGAACCATTGGATTGATTTAATTGTAAAAACAACTTGTTTAAGGTTGTTAAATATTTGTTTTAGAAACCGAAAACCCTAGGTTCTAATCCACAAGTCAAAATGATTAAATCTAATAATATAAGTTGTTGGATTCATAGGGCTTTCAAAGAGTTGATGATTACGAATCTATTCATATAATTTAATTGGATTGAGATCAAGTTTAGGCTGGTGTTCGATTAAACCCGAATACACGATGAACCCTAGATTCGGTTCATCAACGATTTGATGTTAAAAGCCCTAGCTTTGATAGGGCTTTCAATGTAGGCATTGAGACGAGTCTGATGATGTGTTTGATTTCTTTAATCGATAACAAATTGCTAGGGTTCGACTAAACCAAAATCGTATGAACCCTAGACACTGGTTCACATACAAATCAATCATGTAAGCCCAAATTAGGATAGGGCTTTTGTTCTAGAGACCGTAGTGAAACCAAGGATGTGATTAATTACCAGAATCGAATATGAATTGAAGGTGCTCGACTAAATGGGGTTCCGACTTCGACGGGTTTGGCCTCCGACGACTCCGGCTTTGATTCCGATCGAATTGAGTTGTGAAAAAGTTTCAGGGATACTCTATTAAGGTGCGCAGGGTGTTTTCTTGTGAGTTGGTAATTGGAATTTGTCGAATTCGATTGTTTTTCTTAGTGGGTCGACCATTTTTTACTTAAGAGCTCATAATTGGGTTTAAATTAGAATCAATGATGTTGTTAATGCTCTAATGATGAGAGTTTATAGTGTTAATCGTGCAGATCAGTTACAGATTGGACGAATTTCGGTTATGCAATGCGAATTTGGATCAAAGGGGCTACGGGTTTGACTTTCAAAAGTCAACAAAAACAATTCTCACTCAATTTTGACTTTTCAAGTCAACAGATTTGAATTTTGAGTATTTACACAACTAGTCCTTGCAGTTTCATGTAATGGAGTTTGGATTATGACAGAATTGGTCCCTGGGGTTTGAATTGGGTTAAGAACTTGTTTGTTTGACTTTCAAAGTCAACAGGAACACAAATAACATGTGGTTTTGACCTCAAGGTCAACAGAATGGGTTTGGACTAATGCCTCAGCTAGTCCCTATAGTTTTAGTTTAATATTTGACAGAAATAGTCCTTGAGGTTTGAAATGAGTTAACTGAGTTAGGATTTAACTGGATCATAATAACGGAGTTAATCTGGAAAGTCCGGATTGTCACATTATCTCCTAGTTGAAAGAATTTTCGTCGTCACATCATCACATAGTTGAAAGAATTTTCGTCCTAAAAATTGAAATAATACCTTAAGAGTTTGACGTAGAGTGCTTCAACAGATGAGGATACTTGCGCATCATCTGATCCTCGCGCTCCCATGTGAATGTCGATCCGCGTTTCGAGTTCCAACAAACTCTGACAATAGGGATCTTACTGCGTTTGAGCGTTTTGACTTCCCTATCCATGATTTCTAGCGGTTCTTCTATGAAACGCAATTGTTCATCGATGTGCAGTTCCTAAGGAGGAACAACGAGTGTCTCGTCTGCTAGACATTTCTTCAAGTTCAAGACATGAAAGATATCGTGTACACCACTCAGTCCTTCCGGTAGGTCAAGTTGATACGCTACTAGGCCAATTCTCTTCACTATTTTGAACGGTCCAACATAACGAGGATTTAGTTTGCCTCGTTTCCCGAAGCGAATTACACCTTTCCAAGGTGAGACTTTTAATAGTACAATATCGCCCACTTGAAATTCTAATGGCTTACGACGTTTATCGGTATAGCTCTTTTGTCGATCATGAGCTGCCGCCAAACGGTTTCGGATTTGAACGATCTTTTCGGAGGTTTCGAATACAAGTTCAGGACCTGTAAGTTGGTTTTCCCCAACTTCAGCCCAACAGATAGGTGATCGGCATTTACGTCCATACAATGCCTCGAATGGTGATGCCTTGATACTAGTATGATAACTGTTGTTGTAGGAGAACTCCACCAGAGGTAGGTGAGACTCCCAATTGTTACCGAAATCAATCACACAAGCTCGTATCATGTCCTCTAAGGTTTGAATGGTACGTTCCGTTTGGCCATCGATTTGAGGATGGTACGCTGTGCTCATATCTAGACGCGTGCCTAGAGCTTTTTGCAATGATTGTCAGAGACGTGATGTGAATCGAGCGTCACGATCCGAAATGATAGAAATTGGCACTCCGTGCCGAGAGACTACTTCCTTTAGGTAAATATGAGTAAGTTCCTCAATTTTGTCGGTTTCTTTGATTGCAAGGAAGTGAGCGGATTTTTTCAAACGGTCGACGATCACCCAGATGGTGTCGCATCCGCTAGGAGTTCGGGGTAATTTGGTTATGAATTCCATAGAGATTTGTTCCCATTCCACATTGGGATCTCTGGTTGTTGAAGCAGACCAGAAGGCTTTTGGTATTCCACTTTGACTTTTGAGCAAGTCAGGCACTTGCTTACATAGGTGGCTATATCATCCTTCATCTTCGGCCACCAATATAGCATCTTAGGGTCATGGTACATCTTGTCGGAACCTGGATGAATAAGGTATCAGGATTTGTGTGCTTCATCCATGACCTGGATGAATAGGGCATCGGCTACCACATTAGCCTTGCCAAGGTGATATCTGACTGCACATTCATAGTAGTTCAAGAGTTCGACCTGACGACGTTGTTGTATGTTCAACTCTTTCTACTCAAATACATGCTGAAGACTCTTGTGATCGGTGTAAATAGGGCACTTGGTACCGTACAAGTAATGTATCCAGATCTTTAGTGCAAATACCACGGCTCCCAACTCTAAGTCATGAGTCGTGTAGTTTTTCTCGTGGATTTTCAGTTGACGAGAAGCGTATGTGGTCACTTTCTCATGTTGCATTTAAGACACAAACAAGGCCTTCAATGGATGTATCGCAGTACACTACAAAGTCATTCGTTCCCTCAGGAAGAGATAGGATGGTGCACTATAGAGTTTCAGTTTAATCTGTTGAAATGCTGACTCCTGAGTGTCACCCTAGTTATAGGGTTTACCCTTCTGAGTTAAGGTAGTGAGGGGTTGAGCAATCTTGGAGAGTCCCTCAATGAAATGACGGTAATAACAAGCCAATCTCATAAATTGTCGCACCTCAGTTGGAGTCGTTGGTGCCAACTAATTCTTGATGGCTTTTACTTTGGTTGGATTGACATGTATTCCCTTCTCATTGACTACATGCCCTAGGATTTGCACTTCGCGAATCCAAAATTCCCACTTAGAGAGTTTAGCATACAGTTGTTCTTTCTTCAGTAATTCCATGATTAAACGAAGATGCTCCTCATATTCTTGTTCATCCATTGGATAGATGAGGATGTCGTCAATAAACACAATGACGAATTGATCGAGGTAGGGTTTACACACATAGTTCATGAGATCCATGAACACCGCGGGTGCGTCGTTCAATCCAAATGGCATGGCCATAAACTCGTAATGGTCGTACGTAGTCCTGAATGCAGTTTTTGAGACATCTTCTTCTCAGACTCTCAACTAATGATAACCGGACCTAAGATCGATCTTTGAATAGAAGCTTGATGCTTGGAGTTGGTCAAACATACTGTCAATGTGGGGTAGAGGATATCGGTTCTTGATGGTCACTTTGTTCAGCTCACGGTAGTCAATGCACACACGGAAATTCCCGTCTTTCTTCTTGGCGAATAGGACTAGAGCTCTCCATGGCGATGAGCTAGGTCGGATGAAGCCTTTATCCAACAACTCTTGCAGTCATGTGGAAAGTTCTGGTAGCTCACTGGGTGTAAGTCTATCCGGTGCCCGAGCAATAGGCGCTGCTCCGGGTGTTAGATCGATCTGTAATTTGACTTGACGGTGAAGCTGAAGACCAGGCAAGTCTTCGGGAAATATCTCCGGATAATCACGAACGATCGGGATATCGTAAATATTTCTCTCCTCAGATGGCTGCTTGGCGACGAGAGCCAGAATGGCAGTATGGTCTTTCCGTAAGCACTTTTGCGCTCTCACGAAGAATATGATGTCTATGACTGCACATCTCCTTTTGCCTTAGGTAGAAAGGGTTTCTCCACTCGGGAGGGGAAGGCGAACACTTTCCTCATGAGAGATAACCTCGGCTTGGTTCTTTAGATAACCAATCCATACCGACAATTACGTCGAAACTGCCAAGTGTGACTGGCATAAGGTCAATGTCGAAGTTATAACTAGCCAATCCTAGTCTACATCTTATAAGGTTTTGAGTTTCTTCTATAGTGTACTTAAATTTCCAGTAGAGTTGAAGTACGACTTTACTAATAGGAAGTTTGTGAGATCACGATGAGACTTCTAGTGAGACCTGCGCTTATAAGGTAAGCATGGATCAACGCAAAGGCTAAGGGAAAAGGTTCACATGTAGGAAGGATTTTATAGATATCAGGAGCACAAGGGATAGGATGTATGTTTAAGTAATCGCGTTCAACCGAAGGTTGATTAGATCAAATCCCCGTTTCCTAATGTCATTGAAATAACTGGGTACGCTGGGGTATAGATCAAATTAGACTTAAGATTAGTCACATGATAAAGCAATAGGGTCAAATGGAATCTATTGTTGGAGTGTAAGGAATTACGTGTTAGTTTAGGAAGAATTTCTCAAATTCCACTTACACAGTTGGAGTCGGTGGGTTTTACCCTGAGGTTCTACTAGAGTTTCACTCTAGGTGGTTCCATTGATCAAGTCTGAATGAGAGTTGTAAGGTTACTAAGACTCTTACATGAGTGAAAATAACATGATGGATAGATCACAGATTAGGACCATTTATCCACACACTAGGTTTCACCAGGACTTACATGCACCTCAAATTACTATTACGTGTGCACCCGTAATGATAATTTGCTTTGCATGTTCACCCTAGTTTCTCCCTGTCCTATGTCAAAATGTCCCTAAAATTTTTATTGTCGAGTACAGAGTGTTGTCAGCTATGATAAGTCATCAGGAGGCTTAGTTATCAACCATAAGTTGATCAACTAGAATTCATATCAGGATGAGTTGTCGGGAATCGTTTGATCCGAGTATTCACTCGAGTTAGAACATAATACGAGAGTTCAATCTAGTGGATTGTAGATAGGAATATGCACATGAGGCAAACATGTACATGAGATGCAACCTCGAGGAGTGAAACTAGTTCATGAATATGAGTTACTGAAAGAAGCATAGCAGCCGTCCTTCCAACTGAGTCAGAATTGGGTTTGAGTATGCAATGAGTAAGGCGTTCTCATCTTCATGGTCAATCTATCTTCACAGAATATCAACCAATGACGCGACCCCATGGCTCAGGAAAGTATTGACAACTATGTCTCGCTGGATTATGCAATAATGCGTGCAACGGTCTGCCTTCACACGGCGTACCTCAAGCGAAGTCTACATGTGTCACCACTAAGAATGATAATGCAATGCGGATGACGTGTATCTCGTCAACAAAGGGTAATGTGGATGATGACAACATGCCTTCAATGCAATGTGTGTATGGATGCTATGTATATCATGTATGAGTGTTTGTGTCGTGTAACTAATGCATCCATTCGGTTATAGTCTAGTATGCAATCCTAGTTCTCTATAACCAATGGCTCTGATACCAATCTGTCACACCCATAAATTCCACTAACGGAGTTTTACCGTTTGGAAGGTGACACACCAGGATCTCAGTCATTAGTTACATCAAACGACACTATATGAGACTTAAAAAGTCATAACATAAATGTTCAGAGTTAAATGTGAAAGCGTAAACGTTAGAATGAAATCAAAAGTAATTACACGCAACAAGCATCAATTAATGTAAATAAGTAAAACTGTTTAAAAGGTTTGAAATGAATGATATGACAGTAGGACTCCATGCATGTCCTAAGTGTGCAACCTGTGCCAAAGCAACCTGAGAAACATGTAAGAAAAAGTGTCAACACGAGGTTGGTGAGTTCACATGTTTGTATGTAAAAAAACTGTTTGAGTATTGCTCGATCCACATACGTAAGTCACACCTATTGCTAGCTAGACAATGTACAAGTTACTCTAAGCGCTCACAACTGAAGCTGACTGTTTGTTTGTTTGTTTGCCTCCAGTCAAGTCTATCAACCCTGACTAACATGCTTAGGCCAATCTACACCCGTTCGACCTCCACTCGTGCTAGCGCGACTAGCCCAGGTGGGGTTTGTCAAACCCAGTAGTACTACTCAAATAACCTCGCTATGTCCATATTAACGGTTCTATATAAGGACTTTCATGAGAGTGTTTACGCTGAAGTACACAAGTGGTAATGAAATACTATGTGATCCATGTCCGTGTGTATGTCTCTCCCTGGCTGGGAGACAAGTAACGGAAGCCTGTTCGTATGCATGTTTCTCCCCAACGGGAAAACAAGTAAGATGATGTTTGTTTGTACGCATGTTTCTCCCCAACGGGAAAACAAGTAAAATGATATTCGTTTGTATGCATGTTCCTCCCCAACGGGAAAACAAGTAAAATACTGTTTGTGTGTATGCATGTTTTTCCCCAACTGGAAAACAAGTAAAATAATGTTTGTGAGTATGCATGTTTCTCCTCAACGAGAAAATAAGTAAAATAATGTTTGTGAGTATGCATGTTTCTCCCACAATAGGAAAACAAGTAAAAATAATGTTTGTGCGTATGCATGTTTCTCCCCCAATAGGAAAACAAGTAAAATAATGTTTGTGAGTATGCATGTTTCTCACCCAATAGGAAAACAAGTAAAATGGGGCCGTAAAACTCACCTACGTTGCGTAGGAAGTAGTATCACACAAGTATGAGATTTGGCGCACAAGTGTTAGCCTGCAACGGCTTACGTATGCCCTAGAATTATAAACATAACAATTAGGGACACATGAGATTTTGTGACGACGACACGGGAGATTTGAACGTCCTAGAACATACTTAGGATCAACGAGTACACGAACATGTCCACGGGAATAAGGATTTCTTAATATAATAAAAATAAGATAAATACGTTTCGTGTCAAACATCTCCAATTACGAATGATATTAATTAAAAGATATATATTCGCGCGCTTGTACCATTTAATAATGGCCAAAGAAAAATAATATAATAATATATTATTTTTGAACTCGTAAAAAAATATACGATAATCATTTACGTGACAAAAATAATAAATATATTATTTTTATTTGAGTATATTAAATGTGAGTAAATAATATAAATAATTATATTACTAATTAGTTTGAAAAGTTACACAAGATTAATAAACGAGACGAAATAATAATCATTTTAAAAGAAAATCAAACCCGAGCCTTCGGGTGATTTCAAGGTTAAATTACATTGATATATTACTTAAAATAATATAGGGGTTGATTTTTATTAAAAAGAATCGAAGAAAAATGCCCAAAAAAAATAATAAAGGAGATCGGATTTGAACCCGGGTCTCCTGTATGCAAGTACAAAGGTTTAACCATGTTCGCCCGCTAGGGTCTCGCAACATAACCCGGTTCTGATTAGATTTAACAAGGAACTGTCCTGTGTTCATCTCCTTTATGCTAATCCGATTCAAACCCCACCCCTAAAACCACTGATTTCGGTCGCGATTGATCCAATGGGTATAGGGGTTTTGTTAATCGAGAAAAGGCGAACCAGTGGTTTGATTTAATTGTAAAAACAACTTGTTTAAGGTCGTTAAATCTCTGTTTTAGAAACCGAAAACCCTAGGTTCTAATCCACAAATCAAAATGATTAAATCCGATAATATAAGTTGTTGGATTCATAGGGCTTTCAAAGAGTTGATGATTACGAATCTATTCATGTAATTTAATTGGATTGAGATCAAGTTTAGGCTGGTGTTCGATTAAACCCGAATACACGATGAACCCTAGATTCGATTAATCAACGATATGATGTTAAAAGCCCTAGCTTTGATAGGGCTTTCAATGTAGGCATTGAGACAAGTCTGAGGATGTGTTTGATTTCTTTAATCGATAACAAATTGCTAGGGTTCGACTAAACCAAAATCGTATGAACCCTAGATACTGGTTGACATACAAATCGATAATGTAAGCCCAAATTAGGATAGGGCTTTTGTTCTAGAGACTGTAGCGAAACCAAAGATGTGATCAATTACCAGAATCGAATATGAATTGAAGGTGCTCGACCAAATGGGGTTCCGACTTCGACGGGTTTGGCCTCCGACGACTCCGGCTTTGATTCCGATCGAATTGAGTTATGCAAAAGTTCCAGGGATGCTCTATTAAGGTGCGCAGGGTGTTTTCTTGTGACTTAGTAATTGGAATTTGTCGAATTCGATTGTTTTTCTTAGTGGGTCGACGGTTTTGACTTAAGAGCTCATAATTGGGTTTAAATTCGAATCAATGATGTTGTTAATGCTCTAATGATGAGAGTTTATAGTGTTCATCGTGCAGATCAATTACGGATTGGAAGAATTTCGGTTATGCAATGCGAATTTGGATCAAAGGGGCTACGGGTTTGACTTTCAAAAGTCAACAAAAGCAATTCTCACTTAATTTTGACTTTTCAAGTCAACAGATTTGACTTTTAAGTATTTACACAACTAGTCCTTGCAGTTTCATGTAATGGAGTTTCGATTATGACAGAATTGGTCCCTAGGGATTGAATTGGGTTAAGAACTTGTTTGTTTGACTTTCAAAGTCAACAGGAACACAAATAACATGTGGTTTTGACCTCAAGGTCAACAGAATGGGTTTGGACTAATGCCTCAGCTAGTCCCTATAGTTTTAGTTTAATATTTGACAGAAATAGTCCTTGAGGTTTGAAATGAGTTAACTGAGTTAGGATTTAACTAGATCATAATAACGGAGTTAACCTGGAAAGTCCGGATTGTCACAATTAAACCACAAATACCAATGTCTAGGAGATTGTTTTAACCCATAGGGAGACCTTTTCAATAAACAAACCTTCTTATCTTGGCCATCCACCTCAAATCCAAGTGGTTGTCTCATATATATGGTTTCCTCCAAATTACCATGCAAGAAAGCAGTTTTTACATCCAGCTGCTCCAAATCATAGTCCCTATAAGATGTCAGAGCTAGTATGACCCTTATAGATGTATGCTTAACCACAAGGGAAAATATTTCATTGTAATCTATACATTCCCTCTGTGTAAAGCCCTTTGCTACTAGCCTAGCTTTGAACCTAGGTTTGCTGCCCTGTAACCCTTTTTTCAACTTGTAGATCCACTTACAATCCACGAGCTTCTAGTCCCTTGGTTTGTCTACCAAAACCCATGTTTCATTCTTGTGTAAGGATTCAATTTCTTCCTCCATAGCCTCAATCCACCTTTCTTTATTTACTGAACTAACAGCTTCATTAAAGGTTAAAGGCTCAGTCATACTTTCCTGTTCAGTAGTTATGAACACAAAAGCTAATAGCAGACCTATATCTTACATGCACCATAATTTATCTCCTTGGCCTATCTCTAGCCAGATTGTAGCTACTAGACTCTTCTCTATAACTTCATTTACACTGCTATCACAATCCATAGGCTCCACCTCAAATTGCACACCCCTTCCTGACTGCTCCTCACCAGCGCTACTGTCTCTATTGCTTCCTATAACACCTTTATACAATTCATCATCCTTAAAGGTTACATCTCTGTGAACAAATACTTTTGGAGTGTCATTATTAAACCTCTGTAACCTGTAACCCTTAACCCCTTCTGGATATACCAGAAAAATACACTTAAGTGCCCTTGGTTCCAACTTGCCTTGTTTCACTTATGCATAGGCAAGTGATCCAAATACTTTGAGATTATTGTAATAGTCTTTACTCCTGACCATTTCTCTATTGGAACCATCATATTAATGGTTGATGAAAGGGATATGTTTATTAAATAGGCAGCAGTAGAAATAGGTTCTGCCCAAAAGCTCTTTGGCAACCGTGACTCATGAAGCATGCACATCATTTTATCTAACAAAGTCCTATTCATTCTCTCAACTAAGCCATTCTATCAGGGGGGGGTACGTGCAACAGTCAAGTGTCTACCCATACCCTGCTCCTTACGCAACTGATCAAAGTCCTTGTTACAAAATTCTAAACCATTGTCAGTCCTTAACTGGCCCTCTTCCTAATTTGAGTTTCTACCATAGTTTTCTATTCTTTAAACTTTGCAAATGTCTCGTGTTTATGCTTAAGAATAAACACCCAAAGTCTCCTTGAATAATCATCTATAATGGACAAGAAGTAATGACGTCCACTAAAGAAGTAGTTCTAGATGGCCCCCGCAAATCTGCATGTACATAGTCAAGTATCCCCTTAGTGCATTGTACCCCCTTAGTGAATCTAAGCTTGTGAGCCTTGCCCATGATGAAATGCTCACAAAATACAAATTCACATTCCTTCAAGCTATATATCACTTGTTGTTTCTTTAGTTCAACAAGACCTTTACCACTCATGTGGTCAAGTCTTCTATACCACATCATAGTTTGACTCTACTTCTTATCTTCAACCAAAGATACACTTCCTAGGTTAACATGACCATTAAGTATATACAATTTATTGTTTATCCTAGTGCCTAAAAACACTACCATTGAGCCCTTAATTACTCTAGACTTACCATTCTTTAGACTAACTGTGCACCCAGCCTTAACAAAAGTCCCTAAGGATATCAAATTCTTAGTCAATTGAGAAATGTTCCATTCTCCATCTTTAAATTAACAGTTCCATACCCTTGAATTAAGCATGATTTATCATCTCCTAGTTTCACTTCACCGAGATCCTCTAGCTCCAAGTCTTTGAAAAATTCCTTATTAGGAGTCATATGATAGGAGCACCCTGAGTCCATGATCCATTGTCCACCCAAATTACCATTTAAGACAACTAGGACCTCAGCACTATCATACCCTTCTTGAGACCCTTCAGGTGAGGAACTACCTTGATTCTTGAAGTTTCTTGATTCTCCTTTTTTGGATTTTCTCTTTATGCAGTCTCTCTTACTAACAATCCACCTCCAGACTCTTCTTGATCATCTGTCCTTTTCTTTAACTCTCTTGAATTAATAGTAGATAATACCTCCTCTATGGACAAGGTTTCCCTTCCATACATAAGTGTGTCTACAAAGTGCTCATAGGAATGAGGCAAAGAAGTCAGGAATATCACAGCCTGATCTTCATCATCCAGGTCTACATCAATGTTACCAAGATCAAGTACTAACTTGTTAAACTCATCAGTATGATCCTCAATTGACTTACCAAAGACCATATGAAAAGTGTATAACCTCTTCTTGAGATAAAGTCTGTTGGCAAAGACTTGGTCATATACAGACTCTCCAACTTTGACCATATTTCGGCTGTAGTGTCTTCCTTAGATAATTCTCGCAAAACCCGGTCACCGAGACTCAAAACGATAGCACTGTGTGCTTTTTCTGGTATGTCCTTCTTTTCTTTATCGGATAACATTGCCGGAAGACCATCCTCTCTAGCTAAAGCATCTACTACCCCCTGATGAACCAATAATGCCCTCATCTTGACTCGACATAGACCGAAATCGTTTCTCCCATCAAACTTCTCTAATTCAAACTTAGTCGACACCATTTTGAACTTCAATTTGATCAGATCGTTCCTTCTTCTTCGAATTCGAGCCGAACCGGGGTTCTGATACCAATTGTTGAAATTGGATCAATCAATTTCCCAAACAACAACGAAGAATGAATGAACAATCAATTAGAATTAAGAACCAAACGTTTCACACTTTTATTGAACCTCAAACGATCACAAAATGAAAGGCCCAAATTAGGAGCGTATGAGAAAGAACATAACCTAACGAACCTAACTACCAGATTATATCAAAATAAGAAATGACACTTCTAGTCCCTAAACTATTAATGAGCCAGTAATAGTCCCTGAAGTTGAAGTATCATTAAATGACGGAATCAGTCCCTGGACTTTAAACCACTAACTTTAATCAACCAATAACAACTATTTTTAAAACTAATATTATCTTATAATGAAAGGCTTGATTACTCATTTACTATGCAACTCATGTGGTTCACTCCAAAAGCCTATATGAAGTTGAGTTGTTTTAGCCTCTACGCTATGTTCCCAAGTTTTATAAACAAAAGAAAAAAAGAGAAAGAGAATTAAGGAAAGAAAAAAAGGGAGGGGAAGAGAAACATATAATTTATTTTCGTGTTCCCGAGTTCAAAGGAAAGGAATTTAAAGATTTTATGTGTTCCCGATCGAAAAGAAAGAGAAAAGAAAGTTACAATTTATCATTATACCCTTATGTTTAGATATATATATATATAGGTTAAGTAGAAAGGTAAAATGGTAAATGATAAAACCTTATATTTGTATTTCATTCCTTTCTCCCCAAATCCGTCCATTTTGGAAAGAAAGTTAGGAGGAAAGATTATTAAAAATCTTTCTTCCACTTTCTTTCACTTCATTCCATTAAAAAACTCGGAAACACAAATCTTTTTTCAATTTCTCTTCACTTCCTTTCACTTCCATTAAGTTAGGTTTTGTTATAACGTTATTATCGGTGAACATTTTTAGAGATGTTTACTTTTAAAAGCATGGTGAATTTATGAATAACATTAGTTGTTTTCTCTATTTACTAGTATTTTAAGCCAATGTACGTAAGATATAACCATTATTAGATTCAGTTCATTAGGATGGGGGCCTAGGCACCTCGTAAGCCCAATCCAATGCCTTTACAAAGTTGAGAAAAATTACACAATAACCCTCAAAATTAAGAGTTTGCTAGCAAAAAGTGGTTGGTGCCCCTCCACTCATACCATTGTCCTGATCTTTTAGTTTCTAAAACTAGTTTTACCTACTTTTTCATTAAATGATTCAATTTACTATTTTTATCTTTTGTGTATTTCAATGTTAATTTCGTTTACTTATATTAATTATTAAGTTAAAGTTATTATTAAATAACTTATTTGTTTATTAATTTTTATTCTTTTAATAAAGTATGTTTTTCAAATTATATTAAATCGTTTTATGAGATCATTATTTGTCGTTTTCTTAGGCCCGACCCATTTTGATCCGACACGTATTTTGCACCCCGTAATGAGAATTTCTAGATTCGCCAGAAATATTCATGAGTTTTTGAATTTGACAGCAGCTTCTTTTAAATGTATGGTATCAACATGTTTTTAAACGTTCTCTTTTAAAATGCGAGTGGGCAACCATAGTGTATGGGGATTGAACACTCTTTTCTTGTGAAACACACAATGATTTGAATAATTATTGTTGTTAGTGATAAGCCTTAAAAGGTAAAACTGTGTTTTGCACTACAAATACTTTTTGATTTGCATTGGATGATGATGCTTCTGATAACTGCACCATCATTCGAATGTGTTTTCTTATAGTCATGGATGGTCTACATTCTTCGAAAGTGGGAGGCATGGGTCTTTTACCCTTTGATTATTAGTCTTTTCTTGTAACTGCCTTCCTACCTGGGTATTGGATTTGAGTAGATATCTGCAGAGATAGTGTACTCATCCTCGGTTCCTATTCCCTTTCATAGGCGAACATCATGTTAGCAAACAACGCGGCGTGGGTAATGTTGTCCTTTCGTAGATGAAAGTATATATTCTGTTGTGCATGTGGAATATATATTGGTCCACCCCAAGGAAGGAAATCTTTAAACTCTTGCTGAAGTAAACACATTACAAACTGCGGATACATGAGAAAGTTTGTTAGCAAGAGGACAAGAAGCATTTGCTGCTAAATCTTTCATCACATATCTTAAGAAATTTAAGTTTAGATTTTTCGCAAAACCATGCATTAGATGTTAAACTCTAGTTGATGTTTGGTCAAATGTTGTTGTCTTTCCTGAGAAGCAGATCATAATCTGGTACAGAAAACATTTCCACTTGGCACTCAGGAAAGTTTTCATAATCTGTCTAGCAGGGAAAGTACTCCTGCAGCCTATCTTCGAGAAGGTTTGCTACACATCCTCCTATCGGTAGATGTCTTCTCCTCCTTCATCCATCCTGAAGTCTACGTGCACATCCTACTGATTTCTCAGAGACAATGAATATTCTGCCATATACCTCAACGTGCAAGATTGGCTTTTCTGGTTCGATGTAGGTGAGGATGGCATAGTTCTAGAATTATTTGATCGGAACAGTATAGAGTATGGGGTTTTACAGTTAGAGGATAGTGGATCTTGTGGGTTTTTATGAAGTTGATCATCATGTGATATTCTCTATACTGAGGATCAAGATTTAGACATGCCACAAGATTATGTTCTCTTTTAAATGATAGTGTGGACATCCTTGCAATTCTTGGAAGTAGATTGAAGGAGATATTGAAATGGTTATTTTGGGGAGTGAGAGGGAAAAATATATGATTCTTGTGTAGGAATGGATAAAATAACCCATAGAATCATTTTTCCTTTTTTCCAATTCTAAAGAGAGAAGATTTGATAGTATGTGTTGCGATAACAAGGTCCAATTAAAACATGATGAAATCCTTATTTTAAAAATGATAGAAATTAAGCAACTTGTGCTATAAATTGTCATTAAAGATGATAATATACAACATACATGTCACTAAACACTCAATGAATCTGTAAAGACTAATCAAAGATGATGACGCGTCAAAGGATCACCAGAGTTGTTTTGTTCAAACTTGTGTTTTTGAGTGAACTTTGTATCCAAGTGAACTTGCGCCAATACTAAGTTCACGCATGTATACTCATCTGCGTGAACTATGTGCATGTACCCAAATTCACGCAAGCACATATGTTGGAGTGAACTTGCTTAGTATAAAAAGTTACCCCAGATCATTGTATTAGGGTTGACGAGTTAGACGAGTTTGTGAGTATTTTGAGCAGTAGTATTGTAATCAGTTTATTTATCAATATACCAAAAGTTATCGAGTCAATTCATCTCGTCCTCTTTGATATTCTTGTTTTAGTATTGATTTGGATTCCGCCCTCATCAATATTAGATGTTGATTCCGTGTTGTTGAAGATCCTCATTGAAGAAACAGACCTTACAGTTGGTATCAGAGCTTACAATAGCTCATTCGGTGGAGTTTGATTTGGATTCAACAGTTTTAAGGTATCAAAGTCGTGTTTTTGATTAATTTTTGGTCTAATATCTCTGCTTCAAGTGTTTTAGGCCGTTTTGGAGGCATTTTTTTTTATCAAAAAGTCATGGACTTTTTGAAGATTAAGAAGGTATTTTCCCAGATCTGGGTAGTATCTCACTTGAAGATCGTGAAAGATGTAAAATTGAGCAATTTTCGAAGATTTTGCGTAACTTATGGATATGCTGGAAAGTTCACTCAAAATTTCTGGAAAACCGCTCTCCGCGTGGACTCATTGTTCTCGCTAAAGTTCTCATTCAAGTTTGCGGGCACATACTTGTGGTTCTCGCAAAAGTTCTCGTGTGGATAATTCAGGTTTACTGGGATTTGCGCATACATGGTTTGCGTGTACTTTGACTAAGTGTACTTCTTATTATACCATATTTGGATTAGTTATGCATGAACTTTCTTTTGTGAGTACTTAGAGATGAAGTATACTTTTGTGTGTACTTGTAATTTGAGCATACTTTTATGTATTTGCTATACTTTTAAAATGTCTACTTAGAACCAAAACAACATTAATTTAATCATCATCATGGATAATGAAAAATCATCAGCATGGATAATGAAATTGGAATAGGGAATAAGCCACCAAGACTGATATCCGGTTATGTCTTTTCAAACTGGAAATTCAGGTTCAAGTTCTTTACTCTATACACAGATCCTATAATATGGAAATCAATCGAGAGGGGTCCACATGCTCCTAATTATGAGAATGAGGCTCATGATTTTGTTCCTAAAGATCATGAGTTCTTTGTGGATGAAGATATCAAGCTTATTGAGAAGGATGAGAAAGCTTATGCAACATTGATTATGGCTTTGTCTACATAAATCTCTCAAGGTTTCAAAGAACATATTACTGCCAAATCTTTATGTGATGCATTAATTGAGAGATTTGAGGGAAACCAGGACATGAGGGAAAGTAGAAAAGACATGTTAAAACAAAAATTCAATATGTTCAATTATATTCGAGGAGAAACATTGGAAGCAAAAATCAACATGTTTACTCACCTAATTATAGAGATGAAGAGTGCTGAGATAGAATTGTCTAAAGGTGAAGTGAACAAGAAGTTGCTTAATTCTCTACTTATCAGCCGGAACACCAACTGCACCACCATCAAGAGAACCAAGGATATATATAAGAAATCCTTGAGCGAACTGATTTCTATTCTGTACTCATCTGACATGGATGATAAATAGCGTCATCTCAATCATATCAGTTCCATGGGTGTTTTTAGGAGTGCTGATAATAGTGCATTGATCTCAAATATGTCTACTCAGATACCTCCTCAAACTTACTTTGTTGCTCCTGTCTAGCAACAAGCTCAACCACAACTATCTTTACAGAACACTAAGGTGGTTGAAGAAAACTTTGCATTGTTCACTGCATTTATGAACAACTATAATGCATTCCTAACTGGAAGTCTCACTCCCGCCAACCTTCAACAAGATGACATTAATCAGATCAATGCTGATGATATTGAGGAAATGGACATCAAATGACAGATGGCTATGGCTGTATTCAGGGCAAAGAATTCATCGAAGAGAACCGGGAGGAATAGCTTTGATAACACTGGAAACAAGAAAATGGTTTTTGACAAAGCTAGCTTACGTGGCTACAACTGCAACAAACCAAGTCACTTTGCCAGGGAATGCCATGAGCCAAAAGCAGAGCAAAGGAATGAAAAGAGAAAGAATGATGGAGATGGAACTTCTGCCTCTTCTAGATCAAAGGCATTAGTCAGTCAACAGGACGCAGGATACGACTGGAGTGATTAGCTACATGATACGGAAGTAAAACTTCAACATGCATTCATGGCTGATGTCACCAAAACCGAGGTACATAAAAATCTCTGCTCTGCTGCTTGTATTGAAAAGGTTAACCATTACAAGAGTCACAATGAGAATCTAATCAAAGTAATCACCAACAGAAAACTAATAACATTTACAAAAAGAAACTTGAAGATAAACACAAGGATATTGCGAAACTGAAAGTGCTTTTTGAGTGACAAAGAGTGTTTATACCGTGATTCTAAGAAAAGGAATGATGAATTAAGTCTGAAATTAAATGAAGCTTTAACTAAACTTTCTCAAACCAAACTTAAAGTTGAAAATTTTGATCATCTCGTACTGTGGTGTATGATATTATTGATTCTCAAGTTTAGGGAAAAGTGACTAACGGGGTCGCGTATAAAACTGTTGCACCACCATTTAACCATAATTATACTCCTTTACCACACACTTCTGAGGAAGAAAATGATATGGTTTATGGATTGGGTTGTAAACCAGACCAGCCAACATCTTCTAAGCAGTATATTCCTATGATTGCTAATCCTATGACCTCCTGTGTGAATATTTCTGATCTTTCTAAGTCGTGTGTGGAGGAAGTTTTAGTAGAGGATTGGGATAGTGAAGATGATGATGACCATGTAGAAGAGAAGCCTAGGAGCGATAGAAGTTGTAGGAATGTTTCTAAGAAATCTAAAAATGTCAAGAAATCACGTTGTAGGATTTCCTTTAAAAGAGTTTTATTCAATTGAAAAATGCATTTTTTGTGCTAAAGGCAAGCAACATAAAAGGCCACACAAACCCAAGTTGTTCAACTCAGTTAAGTATGTTCTTTAATTGCTCCACATGGATCTTTTTGGTCCTGTGAACATTATTAGCACTGGTAAGAAGTTCTACTGTCTTGTTATTACTGATGACTACTCACATTATACCTTTATTTTTAAGTCAGAAAAATGAGACAACACATTTACTTAAGAAGTTTATGATCTTGGTGGTAAATCAATCCGATCTGAAGATCAAGGTAATTCACAGTGACAACGGGACAAATTTTAGGAATAGGGCTCTTCACAGTTTATGTGGATAGAGAGGGATTGCGACGCAGTACAATGTTGCTATAACTCCTCAACAAAATGGAGTTGTTGAAAGAAGGAACCGCACCCTGATTGAAGATGCAAGGACGATGCCCTCATACTCAAAACTACAGATCTTTTTCTGGGCTGAGGCAATGAGTATAGCATGCTATGTTCATAACCGAGTTCTTGTCAACAAACATCATAACCAGACTCCATATGAGATCTTCTACAAACATAAACCCAAAGTTGGTCACTTTATAACTTTCGAATGTCCGTGCACACTATTGCACACTGAATCTCAAGGGTCTAAGTTCGATGATAAGGCTGATGAATGGTACTTTGTGGGATACTCATCTAACAAAATGGCATATGGGGTTTACAACAAGAAGATGAAGTAGATTGTGGAATATTACTACATCCATTCGCAAGAGCAGAACAAGATCGATGTGGACACGGGTCCAAAGTGGTTGCTTTATTATGAAACTCTGTTTAAGCCTTTTAATGTTTTCTATGATTTGTCTGTAGAATCAGAAGACGAATTCTATAAGTATAGTGACGTTGATTACATAGTTGATTTTGTACCGACGTCATCAATAATGCTGAGTTCAGATCCACCTAGAATGTACAACTAGGAAACTCATCTTGATGCTAGTGAATAGTCTTCCATAGTTACTACAGAAGCTACTGAATCTGCTAGTAGTTCATCATCACAGGAACCAATTCCTGATGAACATGTTGTCGAGGAGTCGGTTCCCGATAACACACAGCAAACTAAAGAAGAAAATCATCACCTTACCAACTTGTCAGACGCTTTGCAAGAAGATGAAATTTCTGTCGATCACATCAACAAAGACCATCCCGTAGAGGCTATTACCGGTCCTCTTATTGACGGGGTGAAGACAAGAAGCCAATATGGAGTAATCAACATGTGCCTATATTCATGCTTTATATCTCATATCGAACCTAAGAATGTTAAAATGGCTTTGAACGAAGCTTTTTGGGTCGAGGCCATGCAGGAAGAGCTAATGCAGTTTGTGAAACTGAAAGTGTGGGAGCTTGTGAAGTTGCCAAAGGAAAGTTTTCGATCGGAACACGCTGGGTGTTTCGCAACAAAAAGGATGATAACGGGGTAATCATCAGGAATAAAGCAAGGTTGGTAGTTCAAGGCTTCTATCAGTAAGAAGGCATTGACTACGAGGAAGTGTTTGCACCGGTTGCGCGTCTAGAGGTCATACGAATTTTCTTCGCCTATGCATCCTATATGAATTTCAAAGTTTATCATATGGATGTGAAGATGGCATTTATCTACGGAAAAGTGAAGGAAGAGATCTACATGTGTCAACCGCTTGGTTTGAAGATACTAAACATCCGGAATACGTCTACAAGCTTGACAAAGCTCTTTACGGCTCACACCAAGAACCTCGTGCATGGTATGCCACACTGACGGAGCACTTTCTTGCAAATGGCTACACTCGAGGAGCCATTGATCAGACACTATTTTTTCGGAAGGTGGAAGACAATATGATACTTGTCCAGATCTACGTTGATGATATCATTTTTGGATCGACAAGTGATGCAATGTGCAAGGAGTTCGACAACGTAATAAAGAAGAAATTCGAAATGAGTTCTACGGGGGAGATTTCTTCCTGGGATTGCAAGTAAAGCAGGATGATAACGGGATCCTTATTCATCAAGTGAAGTATATCAATGACATATTAGCCAAATTCAGTCTTATCGATTCCAAGATTGCGACAACTCCCATGGCTACTCGACCAATTCTAACTTCGGATCTAAGTAGGGAAGATGTTGACCAACATCTGTATCTGACAATGATTGGCTCATTAATGCATCTGACAGCAAGGCGTCAAGACATCATGTTTTCGGTGTTTTAGTATGCACGTTACCAGGTTAATCCTAAACTCTCTCACTTAATAGTTGTCAAAAGAATTTTTAGATATTTGAAGAGTAAGCCTAGGTTGGGTCTTTGGTATCCAAAGAATTCAGAATTTAACTTGGCTGCTCTTACTGACAGTCATGGAGGTTCTAACCTCGACGGGAAATCCACCATCGGAGGATGCCAGTTTCTAGGGGAGAGGCTAGTCTCATGTTAGTGTAAGAAACAAACCATAATTTCTACATCCACTGTTGAAGCTGAATACGTCGCCGCATCAGCATGTTGCTCATAAGTCATCTAGACGCAACACCAATTGCTGATTACGGTTTGAATTTCATTGACTCCCTTATTTTCTGATAATGAGGTTGCATTGTGAATTATGAAAAACTCAGTACAACATTCAAAACCCTCACGAGACTTCACTCGTCCACTCGGGCTACTGATGGGTTTAAAAGGCATGTTGTATACGCTAAATGCAACCGTGATTCCTACGAAAGTGAGTTGGGATTTTACTCTATGCACATGAGGCCTCACCACAAAGACACAATCACGTCCATGTACTCTTTCCTTATTCTAGTTATTTTGTTTAGTGTTTTATTTTTGGTGTGTTTATTTGTTTTAAATTGTTTGTAATTGAATCCTATCACAACTAGGTAGTCGGTTAGCTTTGCATTGTTATCATTGACTCAGGAATGGTTAGTACCTTTAAACCACACAAAATTTCACTTTAAATGTACATTGGTGACAATGTAAAGTTTAAGTGTGGGGATAAGCTTAAAAATTGAAAAGTTGAATTTTTTTTTTGCAAAATATCCCTTAAGCAGTTTAATTGTGCACGAAAACATGGTTTATCAATGTAAAACGTTATGGTATTTCTAAACCGGTGCACACGTCTAGGTCCTTAGTCATGGTTGGTTCTTTAAGTTGCGGAATAAAGTTTTCTTAGCAAGCGTTTTTCAGAGACGAAATTGGATATAATTGCCTAACTAGGGGTAACATGATAGGTAGTGGATAAACTTGCATCCTTTACACCTATACCCTTCCCGCCATTTTGTGAGATTTTGAGCCTTGCTTTGAGCTTTAGAACATATTTAGGAATAATTGCTCACTTACTTTTCTTGTGTGTTTACCATGATGTTGCGTTATTTTAGAACTTGCTTTATTTTATACATGTTGAGACCAGGAACCTGAATCATGCAAGAAATTGATTAAGGCATTAGGATTAACCCATTTGTTTAAACTTGTTCATTTGTTTATTCCTACCCTAACATTATCACTTAGATACGCATTTTGAGCCTAATCCCTTTCGTTTGATTGAACCCACATTATTAACTCATTAGCCTTTAGGCTTTTTATTTTTAACTCTTCAGTTGGAATTCAATTAGGTCAGAGTTTATGGAAGAAGAATTTGTAGTTGGAAAGTGGTGAAGGTGTGATAATCAGAAAAAGAAAAAATATATATGAAAAAAATATAAAAATATGTTATTGGGTAAAAAATAACCTAAGTTTCATTTTTTAGTCAGAGAATAAGAACTATATTGTAAACGGGTCAGTTTCACCCAAATTAGACAATTAGTAGTTGTTGGATTTATGTAACTTACTTAGCTGGATTCCACTCACTAAAGCCACTTGAAATAACCTCACTTGCAAGTTGACCCATTTGGGTAGTCAAAGATTGGATGGCTTTGTCGCGAATTTCATCTTTTTGCAACCGAGCCTCATCCATTTGATTCCTCCTTTGCATATCTTGTTGCATCATCCGAAGCATATCCATCACTTCATTCCCACTTGAAGTAACTTGACCCGAATAGCCACTTTGGTCACCACCCGGTTGTTGAAATTGCCTTTGGAAGCCTTGATTGTTGAATTGTTGGCGAGGAACATAATTTCCTTGACTTCCTTGGAAATTCGGATTGGCTTGATTAGCCGGGTTTCCATAACGCAAATTCGGATGGTTTCGTAACCCGGGGTGATATGTATTCGAGTTCATGTTGTAATTTCTACCACCGCCCCCTTGGCCTTGAATAGCATTCACTTCTTCATATTGCCCTTCAACAACACCCACCAAACAAACATCCGCCCTATGACCCAATTCATTACAGTTAGTGCAAACATCATAAACTTGATTAGTAGTTTGCACATTACCATCCTCCACCGCATGCACTTGGGTTCTAGTAATGGCCGGTCTCGCTCTCCTAGATGATTGAGCCTTCCTCTTTGATGTGACCGCCATTTGTTCCAAAAGTGCCCAATCGTCTTGCTCGTGATTAGTACCGAATGTACCATTCGTGATAGACATTAAGTCACGAGCATCTTCGGAATTCAACCCTTCATGAAACGTGTTCAACAATTCCCACAATTCGATCCCATGATGAGAGCAATTTTTTATCATCAAATTAAACCGTTCGAAAGCTTCGTGAAACATTTCACCTTGTTGTTGTTGAAAGCTTCTCAAGCTTCTTCTCGCATCGTTGGTCTTTTGGGCCGTGAAAAATTCTTCTAAAAATCTTTGTTGCATCACCGCCCATGTATAAATCGAAGCTGATGGTAAAGTGTAAAACCATCTCTTCGCTTTATCTTCCAACGAGAATTGAAACAAAACCAACTTTACTTCATCCGATGAAAATCCTTGCCCACCGATAGTATTTCATATCGAATCGTATGCCTCCAAATGAAAATAAGGTTCCTCCGTGGCTAATCCCTTATATTTCGGTAAACTTTGGAGGGAATTAGTTCTAACTTCGAACGTCCTCCCTTGATTGTTTTGAGGAATAACTATCGGTGAAGGATTGTTAGTAATAACCGGCCTAAAATGTGCTTCAATACCCCTCACGTCCTCCCGATTATATCTTCTTGGCACACCCAATCGAACTCTTGGATGTGGTGGACCCATTGGTCTTTGAACTGGTCTTTGAGGCGCGAATTGTTGAGTTGGTGGTTGAAACATTTGCCCCACTTGTTGTTGTTGAGGCACTTGTTGCTCATATTGTTGAACTTGTCGAGGTTGACCTTGTGGAGCTTGTGGTATATCTTGCGGTTTTCGCACAAATCCACCCCCTCCTTGAAATCCCGTTTGATTTCCATTACCCCCAAGGGTATATTCACCTTCATCATACCCCTCATATTCATCTTCATAACCGCCATCAAACCCATCATCTTGCACCCTCATAAACGGCATCGCGGGAGATTGTTGATATTGGAACCTCGATGGTGGTTGTTGTTGTTGAACCAGGGTGGTAAAAGTTATAGGTGGGTCTTGTTGAAATGGGAATGGTTGACTCTGTTGGGAAGATGATTGACCTTGAGTCGGGAAGAAATGGCTAAATGGTGGAAAGGTTGATGCAGCTTGGTAGCTTAATGGATTTGGTGGAAGTGTGCTTGTAGGAACAGTGGTATTTGTAGGTTTGCTCTCATTTGTTATAGGACTTGATGGAATAGGAGGTGTGGTGGTTGGTAGTGTTTGACCCGTAGTGAGAATTGGTGGATCCATGATGTTTTTCGGTGTAGTAGGAGACCCAATGACTTTGTTCTCCCTAAGTAAAACTCGGTCCCGGGAAAGTGTCCGTTCATTTTCCGGATCAAATGCTAATGGTGATGACTTTTTGGAGCCTCTAGTATGCATACACCTGTAAGTACCTGCACACTAACACAACCAGCGTAAACCCGAAAATAACAAACAAAAAAAAACTATGAAAGTTAACACACGTTGCGCACTACTCCCCGGCAACGGCGCCAAAATTTGACGTGAGGACGAAGTCTCACTCAAAAATAAACCAATTACAACTAAATAGCTAGCGGTAAGTGGGTATCGAACACGAGGAGTTTGTGAAAAATGTGTTATCTAAGTAGCTTTTATAGTAAACTAAAATTAAACTAGATTGCAGAAATGTAATTTTCAGAATTTTGATTGTTGGTTTTGAAAACTAGAATTATCTAAATTAATCGCAAATCAAAAGATTGTAATTCAGAAATGAGAGAGTATGTCTTCCCCCGGTTTCAGGTTTCCATGAATGATAATACTGATGTTTAATTAGGAAGAACTACATAGACATAGTTCATGAAAATATGTTTGATTGTAACAAAAGGGGACCAAGTGCTTGGCTTACAAGAACGCAAGATTGTCACCCGATGATCAATTAAATATATCCAACCCCGAATTCCTCCCAATAAATCTCGATTGCCAGCGGCACCAAGAACTGATGGTTTAGAAAACGATGTTAAACAATATCAACGATTACAATCAAACACATAAACACCACAATAACACAACCAAAATGATTAGATTATTGTCCTACAAGTAACATAAACATCAACAAACATTCAAAAGATAAACCTTACAATCCGGAGGAAAACATATGAAAACTTAGCCACACATCGTTCGGTTGATCACCACTTCAATTCCGTTGTTCATACGAATCAAAAATGGAAAAGTAATAATAGAAACACCCAAAATAATGTTTTGACACCCTAAATTCGCCTCCTCCAAGTTCTGAATCGCCCCCAATGATCAGATAATGAAAAGCCCCTTCGAAAATTGATTTTTATGGGCAGTTACACTTTCTGCGTCAATGTCTACCGTAAGCTACGGTATCTACCGTAGCTTACGGTAGCTTTTAAAGTGCTACGGTGGGTCTCTACTGCCTTACGGTGGAAGAAAAGTGCTGGGGGCTACCGTAACTTTCGGTAGCTACCGTAAGCTACGGTAGGCTTCAGCATGCAATTTTGTTTTCTTCATAACTTTTTCGTTTCAACTCCGTTTTCTTCGCCGTTTGCGCCCACGTTCTCGTAATTTCTTCCTCTATCATGTTATATTCTTAATTCTTCAATTCAAAGAAATTATTTTTTTCACCTATGCTCCGTCTTTCACTCTCCAATCCATCCGCGTTTATTCGAACCTTCATTTCCACACTTTTAAGCTCCGAATGTACCTGAAACACAAGCAAACGTAGTCATCTAATTCTAGACAATTACTCGATTAAATGTAGGATTAAAATACCATTTATAGCTCTTAAGGGTCGTCCTACGGACCACCCGTCACACGTCCTTTCTTCTTCTTTCCTGAAGTGCATACTAAAAGTCAGCTAACGCTAGTGAGTTCTAGTTTAAAACAATTAGGTATAAACGTTAAATCTGTATAAGCATATATATTTATTTATATACACACATTTACATTCGATTTACCTTTATAAGTATCATTCATAAGGATACATATAACTATGTACACGTATCAGTACTTTCATTAAACATTCATAAGCTGTACACATAAGAGTGATCAACCCAACATTCATTTGTGTAAGTCACGAAGATAGACGCTCGTCCTACCGTCGTAGTCCGTCCTCCACAACATCCGGAAAACCTTCGGCCATCTGTTATGCTATACCGTCCGGCAAAACTTCGGTCGTCCGTCTTAACCGTCCTACCGTCGTAGTCCGTCTAATCGCCCGTCTGCCCTAAGGCATCCGTTTCCCATTCAAACTATCGTTTATGCAACCGTTCTACTTATCATAATAAGGCCATTGCTTCGACCGTCCGTTAATGCCTTTCGTATGTCCTAGCTGATGAAGGAACGTATATGTCCCGGTTGCAAAATAGTTGCGTGGTCGTCCGTCTACCGTATTAGCCGTTAGCATCGAAGCGTCCATAGCATTCACATACATTCATAACATGCAATATATAATATATAAAGCAAGATTTCATCCTTCTATATTATGTCATACTCTCATTTCATTACTCATAACTCACTTGTCAATACTTATAATCATCATGTATTATCACGTAAGACGCATAATATTCATATCATATCATGTATGTACATCATCCCCAAAATTATTTAAAATCTTTTACACGTAACACATAGGGGGCATATAGAACTCACCTGATGAGTGGTTTCTGAAACACTTTTAGCTAGTTACTGAGTGTCACTAAGGTCACTCACAATCTATATAATAAAGTTATACACATAAGGTAGTGCTCCTAAATGACACTAGACATTACTATGCTTGAACCTAGTAGTTTCGGGGATGAATCATATCGAAACTATAGTAGTTTCGGGCCAGGGGTCTATATCGAAACTAGGTAGTTTCGATGGGTCTGCATATATCGAAACTAGGTAGTTTCGATGGATTTGCCTATATCAAAACTAGTAGTTTCAATGCATCAGTCTTCTTCCCCAACCAGAAACCCTAGATCTGGCCAATTATTTCTAATCGATCAAGCCTTGAACTTTTTACGTTCAAAACGTTTCTTTTTCATCCATGAGCTTAAATTTGTGTTTTGTTTCATGTTTCGTATGTAAAAATCATGCCTTTATGTGACTTAAACCCGAAACCCCAAAATAGGTAAAAACTCATATTTAGAGGTGGTGCTTACCTCTTGGAGTTCGGTTCCCGTTGCTATACGTTTCTGTGATGAAGACGAACGATTCCCGAGCCTTTGAGCCTCTTTCCCTGCTTTCTCTCACTAGAACCGGCCTCTCTCTCTCTAGAAGCTACGAGTGTGGTGGAATGAGGGGGAAAGGTTGGTGGTTGCTGGTTAGAAAGGGTTTCCCTTCATATTTCGGGCCCATGGGCCGAACCTTGGCCAAGCCCACCTTGCTTTTCTTTTATTTGTTTTCTATTTATTCGGGATGTTACATCTTTTGATTTTTACGAAGACTTTTGATGTTCTATAAATCATTGACAAAGTCATATTCAACATGGTACTTGATTTTTAGAAGACTTAGATATGTTTTATAAACCATTGATAAAGTCATATTTTATAGTCTTCAGTCACCTTCAAATAATCACATCTAGTAATAAGAGTTGAATCTTAAACCACATATCTTTATAGTTAGGTACAATTATATATATCCCCCTATTTTCAACCCTAATTACTTATATTCCCAAACCAAAACTTAAATTACATATATCCCCATCTTTCATAAAATTAGCCTTTTAACCTTACAAGAAATATGACTATTCTTATTCTATCGATCGCAACTCTAACCTTCTGATTCCCGCTTCCAATCGATTCCAACATCCAGCATCGCTTCTCATCGATTCCATCATCCAGTTGGGTATATATGTAATTAATGAAGGGGATATACATAAATAAAATTTTGAGTTAGGTATATATATAATTAATAAAGTTTTTAGGAGGATATATAGTTAATTTGATTTTTAAACCACTTGTATTATTTGGTGTAAACTTGTTACTTAGCTTAATATGACTTACTTATCTTATATCATTGTGCTCATGCATTAATTAATATGAGTCATCCTTTTTTACTTCTTGGTAAAAGGAATGTTATATTTTTCTGTTATGCTATTAATACTTGATCTGGCTCTGTTATTTCACTCCATCTTGGCTGAGAAAGAGCTACGACACGTCAAACAAACAAACACATTGATAGGCAACAATCATATTATATGTAATGTTTCACTCATTTACGGTAAATAATAAAGGAAATGTCGCTCATAAAAGATCCACGCCCAAATCAGTCCAACCGGTAACGATCAGACTTCTGTCACGTAGCGCAGATGAAAAAAACTAGTTTCCATTATTTTGTAAGTTCCATCCACAATCCACGTGATCTTCTTTTTTCCACAAAGCAATTCACTTCCAAATTTGTACATTTGATTTATTTTGTATCATTGAATATAATTTCAACATTTTAACTTACTTCATTATTATTTATTTTCATTTAGTTTAGTGACATAATTTTAGCTCGTTTTCATCTTTAACTAATAAAATATAAAAACATATTAAACACAAATTGTTTCTCTCATAATTCAAGTTAAAAACATATGATTATATATGATTAGCACGTGTCAATCAACCACTTATCACATCCCTACACTTGCCATTTGTTTGCCCCCAACACTACGACAATAGCTAGACAAAAACATTCAAGCACCCTTTTACCAAGTGTTAACTAAGGTCCAAAGTCATACCCGGTTCACAAGACTTACAACGTTCAATATGTTTACATCCTAGTAAGCAAAAGTGATATGTCATTTAAAAACTCAAATTACCTAACTAGGCATACGATGCTTCAGGTTTTAAACATACATGCAATTACACACTCTCACAGTGGGTCACTCCTCTCGGGTTAATATCTAGACTAGCAAAAGATGTGCTAGTTATATAGCTGTGACACTCTCAGAACCAATAATTAAACACCATTTCATAAGCTTGCAAGTCAATCACATCTCCACCAACTAACACAGTATCAAGCACAAATCATAAGGTCTTTAAAGGGTTGTAATGTTTTTCTAGAGTTAAGGGTGTGGAAGAGGATATTTAAAGTGGCTTTGGTGAGTGGAATCCAGCTAGGTAAGTTACATAAATCCAACAACTATTAATTGTCTAATTTGGGTGAAACTGACCCGTTTACAATAAGGCTCTTATTCTTTTACTGAAAACTTAAACTTAGGTTATTTTTTACCCAATAACATATTTTTGTATTTTTCTTTTCATATATATATATTTTTTTCTTTTTCTGATTATCACACCTTCGCCACTTTCCAACTACAAATTCTTCTTCCATAAACTCTAACCTAATTGAATTCCAACTCACGGGTTAAAAATAAAAAGGCTAAAGGCTAATGGGTTAATAATGTGGGTTCAATCAAACGAAAGGGATTAGGCTCAAAATGGGTATCTAAGGGATAATGCCAGGGTAGGAATAAACAAATGAACAGGTTTAAACAAATAGGTTAATCCTAATGCCTTAATCATTTTCGTGCAAGATTCAGGTTCCTAGTCTCAACATGTATAAAATAAGCAAGTTCTAAAATAAGGCAACATCATGGTAAACACATAAGAAAAGAAAATGGGCAATTATTCCTAAATATGTTCTAAAATTCAAAGCAAGGCTCACAAAATATGTTCTAAATCTCACAAGAAAATGAGAAATTATTCCTAAATATGTTCTAAATCTCACAAAAATGGCGGGAAGGGTATAGGTGTAAAGGATGCAAGTTTGTTCACTATCTAGCATGCTACCCCTAGTTAGGCAATTATATCCAATTTTGTTTCTGAAAACGTTTGCTAAGAAAACTTTATTCTGCAACTTAAATAACCCACCATGACTAAGGACCTAAACGTGTACACCGATTTAGAAATACCATAACATTTTACATTGAAAAACCACGTTTTTGTGCACAATTAAACTACTTTAGGGATATTTTGCAAAAAAAATTCAACTTTTCAATTTTCAAGCTTATCCCCACACTAAAACTTTACATTGTCCCCAATTTACATTTAAAGTAAAATTTTGTGTGGTTCAAAGGTACTAACCATTCCATTCCCAACTCAATCATAAAAATGCAAAGCTAATCGACTACCTTGTTGTGATAGGATTTAATTACAAACAATTTAAAACAAATAAACACACCAAAAATAAAAACACTAAACAAAATAACTAGAATAAGGAAAGAGCACATGGACCTGATTACGTCTTCGTAGTGAGGTCCTCGTGTGCGTAGAGTAAAATCCTAACTCACTTTCGTAAGAATTACAATTTCATTTAGTATACAACAAGCCTTTTAAACCCCTCGATAGCGCGAGTGGATAAGTGAAGTCTCGTGAGGGTTTTTAGTGAACACACCCACAAAGTTCTCTGTTTGTCTCCATGAGCCTTCCCCACACTTGGGTCTTGCTATAGTGACAATAAAACTGAAACAGACCAAACAAAACAAAACAAAAACAAATACAAAAATGCTAAAAAGCCGGGTTGCCTTCCGGTTAGCGCTAAGTGTTAAGGTCTTCAGCTAGACCGTACCTGATGTAGCTCTTATGGTGGTTGAAACATAAACTCACTTCCAATGGTCTCTTTGCCCGTTAGGTGATACTCATTCCCATTCAACTCTATCCAAACTCCAGTCCCATACGAATGCTTGACACACCTGGACTCAGCCGGTAGTTCTGATGATTTCGTGTCCGGCTTAGTGTGATCCCTTACACTTACCACTATATGCTTCCATGGTGGCTTTCTCATTTGCACTCCAACTTTCCCACACTTGGGTGTTGCTGCATCCTCCACCTCCTTCTGATCCTTATGCTTAGATGTGTCAAACACACAACCTTTCTTTTTGGTGTCGCCCATATTCATATTGTAACTTAGGGGACACTTATTAATAGCACCTGTTTGATAACATTTAACTTTACTAAAATACGTTTAAAAATCGGTTCTTGTCTACCTTAGAATGTAGTATAAAGAGTAGGGTTGTTGAATCCACAGTAAATTCGTGGAGAGTTCTAATTAAGAAAAACTAGTTAACCTAAGGAATGAAAAGTAAACTTGATGTTTTGAAAGTGGTTGATTGTGAAACTGATCGCAAGAGCAAGCAAAAGCAAAATTGGTTTTAAAACAATTAGAGAAAATGACCGTTCCCAAGTTTCAGGTTTATGAAGCACGTCGTGTAACTAGATAGTGTCAAACTGGAATCCACATATAGACATGGACCGCCTAGATCATTCAAAAGATATATAGTTATTTGACTAAAGAACCAAACTGTGTTGATTAACGGTACACAACGAATAATGACACAATCAAAGTATAATCTAAACAATTACCAACCCAGAAACACAAAATCCGATGATTACCAATTATTAATGATTATAAACCAACGACTCAAGGTGTCTTAATTGAATAAAATAAACCGGGTTGTTTAACCAAACGAATCAAACTCACAAAACAAAGTTAATCAAAGATCCAACACGTTTTGTAACCAATCAATGACAAAAATCTAATTGAACACGACTACTAACACTAACCGTCGCTCGAGAATGATCTCAGAAAATTAGCCAAACATAATAAATAGAAAATCAAATGTTGTCGTCATAAAATTATCCATTTAAAATTAATCAACTAAAATACTCAAATTGATGCTAAACTTAAATAAAAATAAAAAAATAAAAATAAGACAATAAAACTTCACCAACTAATCCGTGTTCGCGTGCGGCAGTACCAAAGAAGTTGCACCTCTTTTTTCTCTTTGATGCGTGACAAGCCAAAAACCAATCCCTCAATCTCCTCCTGCCGTCAAAACGTGACAAAGGCACCTTCCAAATTGCCGTATGTACCCTCCTGTAATGAATTTCCCAATTTAAGGGCTACTAACAAAACACGAAAATTGCTAAATGGACCGGACCCTATACGTCTCGTATATGCCAATACGAGGCGTATAGTCTCTTCACAATTTCCAAGACCGACAACATCGTACATCTCTGTCGTTCCAACCCTATACGCATCGTATAGACCTACACGCATCGACCTACACAATGGCGTATAGGCCTATATGATGCGTACAGGGGCCAAAATTTGTGTATTAACCATGCACCATTCTCATTTGAACGCATCGTTCAAAATTTCCTCAAAAAAGTATAGCAATGTCTTGGTGGTGGGATGGTAACTACGGTTTTCAGGTATATTCTAACGAGTCACTGGAAAATAACCCGCAAAGTTCTGGCGTTCAGGGTGTGAACCAGAAGGAGGTGTCGTCCGACGTTTATTCTAATCACCGGGTAAGGCTTCCAGATTTGAACGAACCACTAAGCAATCCCAAGTTTGTATACGGTGAACCCTCTTCCCTTAAACAACCCACGGACAACTTCGTATACGGTGAACCCTCTTACGTTACACAACCCACGTACGACTTCGTATACGGTGAACCCTCTTACCTTACACAACCCACGGACGACTTTGTATACGGTGAACCCTCTTACCCGACACAACCCACGGACGACTTCGTATACGCGGGTGAACTATCTTACCCGACACAACCGGCTAACGAGTCCGAAGATGAGGAACAAACCAATTCAACCGTGTTGATTAAAATTGTCCAAGTATAACATTCTTACGTATATATACCTACATATAGTTTGTTGTTTATTAACTTTAACTGTACCGTTGTTGCAGAATTTTCAGTCTCGTGAACAGTTGGTGGATTGGGATGTCCGTAGAAGACGTGAAAATGGTTACGTCATTGTCACCCGACGATCGACGAGAAAAGGCGAAGACTCGTCGGCACCGGTTAGACACGTAAAAATGGTTACGTCATTGTATGGCGGCGCTTTCATCACTCACCTTATGCGTGTTCTTGCCCCGTGGCATGATCACGAGCATCATATGCTCGATCCCATCCCGCCCGTCCGATTAGACCGTCGGACCGCGAACGACATGTGCATCACGCACCGATTCCCGGTGCTCGGCCTTCGGTTCGTAGGGGCCGTCCAAGGCCAGGTTTGGGTTTCGAAGCCGTTGCCGCAGATGCCGGGACTAGGCACCCTGGCTGATCCTGACCCGATACAGGGTGTGGAGATGGATGACCCGTCGCATGTCGAGCCCGTCCCCGAGCAGCCACCACAGCATCCCCAGCACATACGCCCGCATGTTAGGGTCGACAGGGCCACCCAGGCCTTGCTTGAGAGGATCGTTCGTCATAACGATCGGATGGAGGACCTGATGATGTGGGCGGTTGATCGTATCGTGGTTCTATCACGAGCCGCCGACATCGAGCCACCACCACTACCACCGCCACGTCAGTATCACGGCGGAGCGGGTCAAGATCAGGGCGGTGCAGGTCAGGGCGGGGCGAGTCAAGATGAGGGCGGGGCTGGTCAGGCTTAGTTGTTTTTATTTGTATTCAGATTGTTTTTTTTGTTATGTATGTAAAACAGTTTGATTTATATATTTAACTTTTTTATGTAATGTATATAATGTTTTAATTATTCGTTTGTTTATAAAATTTAATTTGTAATGATAAATTATAAATGTAAAAATATAATAAATGTAAAAAAAAGATAAAAATTATATGAATTAAAAAAAAGATAAAAATTATATAAATTAAAAAAAAATAACAAACTTATATTAACAAAGTTATATAAATTAAAAAAGATAATTATAACATAAATTAAAAAAAATCCTATACGTAGCGTATGGCCCAATAGGCCACGTATAGGCTTCTTATACTTAAATCTGCCAAGTTTGAAAGCAAAAAATATAACCCGTGACCCATACGTTGCGTATAGGGCAATACGTCACGTATGGTCCTAGCCGCCAGACATGGAATGACAAATGACATTCTATATCAGGAAACTAAACCTTATACGCGTCGTATTGCCCTATAGGACGATGTATACGATTACAACGTGTGCAAATAGAAATATTTCGTGTGTGATTAGAATTCCCCTGTTTAATCCATTTGTGACCGACATCAAAACCCTCAATATTTACATCCAAATACTGGCTCATTATTACTTTCGTCCACATGCAATTAACTCCATGTCCAATCACTAATTAATTTATTCTAGCCCATCACGTGACCAATGTGAATTATTGTTTATTCTACACTAGGTTAGAGATACGGACTTTGAATAATAAAAAAACGTTAAAAATATAAAATGTATAGATACTTCTTTAAAATGATATACAAAATATACATGGAATTAGAAACTCAGTAATGTTAACTTAAAACTAAAATAATTACCTTAATGATATACAAAATATATACTTTTTTAATTTGTAAATTTATATTTGCTCAAGAACTAAAATAATTACCTTAATCTTTCGATCGGCATAACAGGTATAGAACTATTCATTACTTGGACTAAATTCAATAGATCTAACCCATCCCAAATGGCCTCTTAATGACCTACAAATAATAGCTTAGTTTGATAAAGATCGGCAAGACTAGGGGTGTTTAAAAAATCTGAAACCGAACCCGAACTATCCGAAATTCCGAATCCGAATTATCCGAAAATTTGGATATCGAAAATTTCGGATATCCGAATTTTCGGATTCGGATTCGAATACGGATAGTAATTTTGGAAAATTTCGAATATCCGAATATCCGAAATATTTTATTTTTTTAACTTTTTATTATATTCAAATATATACACATATATAACTAAGAAACCCTAATTCCCATTTTCTCCTGATGGTTCCATATCCCACGCTCCCAGCCTTCCATCTCTGCTCCTCCCTCCTACCATCAAATCATCAATCGACTCGTGCTCGTCCCTCGTGCTCGTCCCTCGTGCTCGTCCCTCGTGCTCGTCCCTCGTGTTCGTCTACTGCCATCCCTCCTGCAGCCTCTCCGGCCAAGCCTCTGATGACTCTTCTGCAGCCGCCGCGTCCTCCGCTGCCAAGCTCTGCTCGTCCCTTCTGCAGCCGCCGCCCATGTCAAGCTCTGCTCGTCCCTTCTGTTCTTCCACAATTGAAAGGTATTCCATTATTTTTGCTCTGTTCTTACAGGCAGCCTAGGTAGAGGTTTTCTTTTCTTTTCTTGATTGAAAGGTATCCATTTTAAAGTGGATTTCCTTTTCTTGAATTTGTTGTTTGGAAACCGGAAGAAGTTTATTTATTTAGAATTTAAACAAAAGTCTACAATTTTTTTTAGATTTCGGATATCCGGTTTACTATCAGAATACGTATCTGAAATTTTGGATATCCGGAATTCGGATATCCGAAATTTCGGATACGGATTCGGATAGTAAAATCCACTATCCGAAATTTTCGGATATTCGAAATTTCGTATATCCGGTTTTGAACACCCCCAGGCAAGACTACAAAATAAACGAGAAAGTAAAAGAAAAAGATTTATATTCCTGAAACACAAACTTATCATCTATACTAATAAATAAAGGTTTAAGATGGACACTTGTGTTTCTTGTGCCTCCTCACATTGGTTTTCCCGGCTCTCTCTCCTAATAAATACGCATGTATCTTATTAAATAATAATGATATTATAAATATATTATTAAAGAAAAATACTAATTATATTAAATAAGAATATATAATAGGAAATCAAAATATAACTAATTAAAGAAAAATACTAATTTGTTATATACACACATTTTCACTTGATATATCTCGAGACGATCATAATAGTCTGACAAGTTAGGATGTATTTACAAATTTATAAGTTATATCATTTTCAATATACAACCCGTGTAATACACGGGATTCTAACCTAGTAAAGTGAATAATGAAGGTTACAAAAACCTATACTTAACAATATTTTACCACCGTTGGCCATTTGGTGCAATGGTAGCCCCAAGACTTCCCATAGTGGAGGTCTTGGGTTCGAATCCATGCCACAACAAAAAGGGAGTTTGTGGTCAGGTCAGGGGGTTTACCCAATTGGGGGATTCCTTGTGGGTGGGCTGCCCTGAATGTGTTAGGTGTTGCCCCGAGGAAACCCAATTATCCTAGAATATCTAGGTGTTGTCGTTAAAAAAACAATATCTTACCATTCATGTGTACCTGACATTGTGAATTTCTTATGAAAGTATAATCAATTTTTTCACATCATAAATGTTCATATACACTCAATTGTGACCACAGATAATAAAGTAAGTCACCTATATCTAACCCGTTTAATAAACAAGACATGTTCAGGTTACTTTTTTAACCATCAGTAAATTAAATTTATTAAGTTTTTTAAAACATCTTGTGTATTACACGAGTTGAATAAATGTAATGTTATAATCATAATTAATTAAACTGTAATTAAAAATATTAGCATTTTTAAGAAACTTTTGTAAACAAAAGTGTAAGTACTAATTAATGTATGAAACCACCAACATATGTTCCTTGTCTGTTTAAAAATAGAATGCATATAAATTTCAGTACAAATTGAACATCAATGTTTTTCAACATTTGCTAATTGTTTGTTTACAAAAGCCATTAATGTTTTGTATGAAATCACATCAAATTCATTAGCTTTTTTGAAAGCACAGCAAATTCATTAGTGTAAGTGGTTTAAACAGAAGAAAAGTGCAGTCAAATTGTCATTTATGGAGTATATGAACCACTGCAAATTTCATGTGGATCACAGCTCCAACCAGAAGAAAAGTGTAGTCAAATGGTCTAATTGTCAAGAATGCCACTGCAAATTTCATTTATACTTTATGCTAGTCAAATGGTTTAATAGCCAAATGAACCTGTATAACATTGATAAATTTGGTAAACTGCATAAAAACTTACCCAAAATGATTTAGCTGTACCATGGTCAATAAAACTACAGAAAAACTTACCCAAATGACTGCATAAAATCTAACCCAAATGAATCAATAGACCGAATAAAAACTGCATAAAAACTTACCCAATTAACCTAGTAAAAAACCGCATAAAAACACCCCACACTTTCCAAAATAGTACTTTGCAGAAGTCCTACATGAGGAAAAAAACCCATTAAGATATTTATTTAGGCATTTACCATTTTATTATAAGTTTCAAAACAGAATATGTGCACTTACCAACCCATCCAGGGTGTTTCTGCATGATAACTGCACATGCAGTCATCTGTTCTAAAACGATGAAATCAATCATAGATGTATGATTAGCCACAAACACCTGTTCAACAATTAATCAGATACTTAAATTCAGCAGTCATATGTGAGAACTAAAACAGTATGCGGCAATAGCATCTTTCTTGCTGTCAAAAGTTGGCGGATCACAGTCCCGGAAGGACTTGTAGTCACATCCGCGCTTCTCATTATAGTCGGAGTCATCACTTTCGGACTCAGTTTCAATCACATTTCTATTCTCGGCCCGTAGGCCCCTTCCCCTTTCTTCTTCTACAGTCTTCAGGGCCTCAGTGAGTGCTGCAGGTAGAGTGTTTTTAAGAACTGCAGCCACTTCGTCGGCTATTGCTTTCCTGACAATTGGCTCTAAGACTAAGCCTTCTTCTTCGTGAGTTCCATGGTCATTTTGAGTATTTTCATTTTTAGTATGGATCGACACCGATCCGTGAACAGAGGGTTCTCTTTCTTCCCATTGTTGGTAATCGAAGAGCAAAATCCACAATCGTATGCAAAGATTCAACACAAACTAAACTTGATTATAGAAATTACAATATCGATTACAAGAATTTCGTTGTTGCCTTGTTGCCCTATTTATACTTGATGAACCGGTGTCTTCAAGCAACACAACGATTCCTAAATACCGTACACAACTTCTATACTTTGACATATATACATAACTACCCCTTAGACTTAACTTTGAACTAATGACTCCTAGACCCATGTACTTTATAACATAGCTACCCATGTACTTTATAACATAGCTATATTTTGTTTAGTATCCAATACTCCCCCTTAAACTAAATATAGTTCAAGCGAGGTCTTCATCCTTTCTTGATCCAGCTTTCCATCACAGTAGTGTTGGTTCATAGTCCTCCCGGAGCAAATTCGCCTCATCCTCTTTTTCCCACTTTGGACATTCATTGCTAAAATGCCCAAGTTCATTGCATTTGAAACACCTTACATTGCTCATGTCCCGTTGTACTCGTCCATCACCTCGGCCTCTTTCGGACCCCCGACCTCTACCTTGGCCACGTCCTAAGTCTTCCCGATTCGAGTTTTCACAACCGCAATGCTCACATGTATGATGCTTAGTCTTCTCTTTCCCGTCTGATTTGGTCAATAGCAATCTACTAGACACGTCTTCCTCTTTAGTTTGCTTCTTGGTGCGTTCCTCGAAAGCCTTCAGTCTTCCCACCGCTTCTTGGAATGGCATCGTCTTAAGATCAACAAACTATTCAATTGCAGCAATAATCTGAATAAACTTTTCTGGAACTGAACCCAAAAGTTTTCGAACCAATCTTTTGTCATCCATTGCATGTCCAAGATTGCTTTCTTGTGATGCAATCTCACTAATCTTCCCAGCATAGACATCAAGTGACTCGTTAACACCCATTTTCAAAGCTTCAAATTGCGACTCAAGTGTTTCTAACCGAGCCTCTTTAACCCTGTCAACCCCTACATGTCGAACCTTTAACACGTCCCAAATTTCTTTTGCTGAAGTAAGGTTTGCAATCTGTAACACCATGTTTGCTGGAATTGCTTGATATAACATGGCAATTGCTTTGTTGTTGTTATTCTCATTTACTTCAGTTCCCACTTTCGGTTCGACTGCATCCCATATTCCGTGGACGTTAAAAATTGCCCTAATCTTTACAGCCCAAATGGTGTAATTTGTAGAACTTAACACGGGGAATTGAAAAGTCATTGTCGTTTCACCCTCTCTTACTGGTATGCTGCTTTCGATCTTCTTCGGTGTCTCTTCTCCCATTGACCCTTTGCTTTTTTTCTTTCCTATCTTTACTGGTTTTTCGGTTGCTTCTGGCGAATCAAAAACCTCTTTCCCTCAAGTACTAAACTGGTTTCTTTGGTTTCCTAAGCCTGATCAAACCCGCCTCGCTGTTGAAAGTCAAACATGCCTCCCTGATGATAGCCAACTCTGCTTTCTACAAATGACAATCACTCCCGCTCCTCGCTATTGACAATCGAACCCGCTTCTCCGCTGTTTATCTTAATCACCCTAACCAAATTTTCTAAAACCAGTGTTCTCCATCTAACAATCAAATTTCCCTCCTTGTTTTGTATATCCCGTTTTCTAAAGTGTACCCACTTTACAGAAAACAATACAAAATAATAATTCAAACTTTTCTACTTTCTGACCCAAACGATTCTCAATCCTAATCCAGTATTTCTATTCAATTTAATGTAGTAAAGAAAGAAATACGTATCTGGATGTTAGGCAATCGGTGATCTCAAATCACCTGTCCGGTAATTCCCTTTTGTATTTTGATGTAACAAAAAATTATTGAACCCTTCTGTTCGTATTCAATCGATGGCTTAATTCAAAAGTCCACAATTTCCAATGAGAGCTTTAATCCTTGCAAATTGGTCTTCCACCGATTTGGGTCAATTGATGCGCAACTTCCAAAAAAAGTCAAAATTGGCCTCCAAATTCTCACTCCTATTGCAATCTGTGAACGTTTTCGTCGTTCCTTTTCGATCACAATTTCAATGCTCAACTTTTTCGTTCCAATATCTTACATCAATTTTAACCGATTCTTCTGTTAATTGCAAAACCGTCGCCTCCTTCTTTGATCGATTGAACAAACAGACGTTTCAAACTTGAACTAGTCCAATCGTTTACTTCAAATTGATCGCTGATTGCAATCAACATGGAAAATTAATGCTGCTTCTGTTTCTTGGATCGATTCAATAAATCAAATCGTAAATCGATTTTGGTATCCCCCTGTTCTTGATCGTTGCCTTCTTCCTGGATTAAAACAGTGGCGCTCTGATACCACTGTTGGTAATCGAAGAGCAAAATCCACAATCATATGCAAAGATTCAACACAAACTAAACTTGATTATAGAAATTACAACATCGATTACAAGAATTTCGTTGTTGCCTTGTTGCCCTATTTATACTTGATGAACCAGTGTCTTCAAGCGACACAACGATTCCTAAATACCGTACACAACTTCTATACCTTGATATATATACATAACTACCCCTTAGACTTAACTTTGAACTAATGACTCCAAGACCCATATACTTTATAACATAGCTATATTTTGTTTAGTATCCAATACCCTTTCGACGTGGTTGACGCGGCGTCCAACCCTACATCCAGTACCTGCCCCTCTCTTAGCACCTCTCCTTCCAGCCATGATGTTTTCTTACTGCGAACAAGGAATACTCGTGTCATCATGATAGATTATTATTTAGAACACCTTGATGTAATGTAAATTACTAATTACAGAGACCGGTATTAAATTATTAATTTACTTTAATTCTGGGGTTCTGAACATTCCTTGTCAGAGTAACATATGTAGCCAAGTCCAGAGTTTCTACATCAGGATACATTCTTTCTACCTTTTTATTCTAAGGCATTTAGTGTCTACGTTCTAAGCTAGGACATGGAGCACCTCTATATTCTAAGGCCTTTACTGTATACTTTTTCTACTGTTATCTATCACTAAGGCCTTATTGTTCTTCTTTCGTGGCTTGGCTGCTCTGACTGACATCTCATTCTTCTGTCCCATTCTCAGTTTAAGTTCAGATATTTTGGAGAATGTTCAAATATATCAAACTATGGCTTTGATACTAACTTGAAAGGACCCACACCGGGTACCTCTCATAGTTGGCAAACATAGCATAAACATAGTTCTTAAACCTTGAATTAAACATTTAAAAACATTAACATCGGAAGTGTTGTACGAAATTTAGAGTTAACAAAAACATTAAAACATAACATTGTTCACATTCATAATCTAATAATGGGGATGTCAGTCTTCTTGTCAGCAGCAGCCATCCAGCCATCCTCTTCTAAGCCCTTACGGCATCATGTCTTTTTCTTTCCTTTACTACCTGATGTGCATACTAAAAAGTCAGCTAACGCCGGTGAGTTCAGGTGTTTCTTTTTCTCTACTTTATATCAAATGTTTTCTTTAAAAACGTTCTTTAAACATACATATTATATTATATTATATACATAATACAATAAAATCTTTCTTTCTTCTTTTATATACATACGTATTTACTTTGTGCTCTCTTCTTTAAGTCATACATTAATGTATACAATCTGTTCTATGCCCCCAAGCGGGCTTCTTCATTCTTATTTCCCTAAGGAACTTTCATTCGTAGGTGTTGTTCCCTAAGGCTCAACGTCCAAAGGCCGATACCCACTTTATATGCCCCCAAGCGGGCTTCTTCATTCTTACCTAGCGACCGTCGCCGCTAGAGTAACCGTCGTTACTCATCTTAACTAGTTGTACAACATCCTCGTTACAGTGCCCTGCCGAGCACTGTCCCGATTTTTATCATGGTACGTCTTGGACTCATCCATGCCGCAACATCGGCTTCGAGTAGCACTAGTCTCAAGGACTATACTACTACCTCAAGACTTGCTACTATGCTTAGGGTACCACTAGTCTCGAGGACTATGCTACTACCCCAAGTCTTCTATCGTATAAGCATACTCTTACAGATTAGACAATGTATTTGACTTATTATTCTTCTCTTTGTTTATAAAACATATAGTTAAATAAAACATTCTTTCTTCTCTTTCTGTTTATAAAACATATAGTTAAATAAACCACTATCTTCTTCTTATCTTCAGTTTATAAAACATATAGTTGAATAAACCATTCTTTCTTATCTTGCTTTCTTACAAAACGTTTAATTAATAAACCGTTATCTTTCTCATCTTTCTTTCTTACAAAATGTTTAATTAATCAACCGTTTTCTTTCTTATCTTTCTTTCTTACAAAACGTTTAATTATTAAACCATTATCTTTCTTATCTTTCTTTCTTACAAAACGTTTAATTAATCAACCGTTATCTTTCTTATCTTTCTTTCTTACAAAACGTTTAATTAATAAACCGTTATCTTTCTTTCTTACAAAATGTTTAACTAATAAAATACATTTATTATAAACGTCTAATTCTTGATTATACACAACACCCTAAAACAGTAAAAATAAGGATTCTTGAACTCACCTGATTTTCTTAAGGATTAACTCACTCTGCAAGAACTTCGAGCTAGGTGGAGGCTAAAGGATCTGTTAAGAGTCACGAACTAGACAAATTAACATCAAGTTACATTGTCCGAAAACTCTATGTTCGAAATCTATTTCGATCGAAATCTTCTTCGACCGAAAACTAGTCATTCGAAAAGTCTTACTTCCCATAATAATTTCGTTCGAAAATCTTCTGTCCAAAAACCTTCGACCGAAATATTTTCCTTTGAAAACATTTACTTCTCAAAGTATTTTGGTCGAAATCTTTTTCGACCGAAAACCGTATCGAACAGATGTGTACTGCCCGAAAACTATCTATGTCTGAAAATACTTTTCGGACGGGCCAGAGTTTTCGGACCATTCATCGAGATTTCGGACGACTCATATGTTCTTGGTCAAAATCGTCGTTTTTTATCTAGGTTTGAATCTTTTTACGTCCAAAACTTTATTATGACAAGCATGAAGCTAAATCTATGATTTTTAAGCCGTTTCACACGTAAAAATCCCGAATTTAGATGTGAAACCCACATAAAACCCAAAACCCCATTTTCAATTCAAAACTCAGATCTGGGAGCGTTTCATTACCTGATTTCTGCTTGTTTCTCCTTCTCTAATTGACACAAAGCTCCAGCAATGATCTCGGGCCAAGGTGACGATCTCGGTTACGGGTTATGGAGTTCTCTCTCCCTATGGTGTTGAGATGAAGGTGATAAATGGAGAAGGATGGGGGATGAGGAGGGTTTTACCCCTTCCTTAGGCCCTTGCATGCCTGAGCCCACGAGCTCGTGGTTCTTTTTCTTTTCATTCCTTCATTTACCCGATACCTATCGCCTTTCGTTTTATTCTTTTCTGTTATTTATTTTAGGGATGTTATAAGTCTACCCCTCTTATTATAGGTTTCATCCCCGAAACCTTTTCATAGGTCAAATAACTGAGGGCACAACTCCCTCATTTCGGACTCCGTTTCCCACGTGGCTTCCGATCCTTTTCGATGTTTCCATTGAACTTTGACTAGTGGAATAACTTTCTTGCATAGTCGTTTATCTTTTCTGTCCATAATTGCCATAAGCTCCTCAATATAGTTAAGCTTGTTGTCTACTTCGATGTCATCGAGTGGCACTTGCGCCGTCTCGTCAGCCGAACACTTTCGCAAGTGCGACACGTGAAACGTCGGATGAATTTCACTCAATACGTCAGGTAGTTCTAAGCGATATGCTACCTCCCCAATCCGTCTAAGACTTTGAACGGTCCGACAAACCTCGAACTTAGCTTTCCTTTCTTCCGGAATCGGATTACTCCTTTCCATGGAGACACCTTCAACAGTACTTTGTCTCAAACCTGGAACTCAAGATATCTTCTCCTCTTATCTGCATAAGATTTTTGCCTATCTTTAGCGTCTTTCATTCGCGCTTTGATTTGGTCAAACTTTTTGGAAGTTGACTTAACTGCATCCATGCTTGCGAAGTCTTTCTGCCCAATTTCACCCCAACAAACGGACGTCCTACACTTTCTTCCATATAGCATTTCGTAAGGCGGCATGCCTATGGTAGAATGATAACTGTTGTAAGAAAACTCCGCCAGTGGCAAGTGGCTATCCAAGCTACCACCAAAATCAATGATACATGCCCGGAGCATGTCCTCAAGAGTTTGGATAGTTCTTTCGGATTGACCATCGGTTTGAGGGTGGTAAGTTGTGCTGATATTAAGTCTCGTACCCATTATCTCACGGAATCTTTTTCAGAACCTCGATGTGAATCGCGTGTCCCGGTCCGACACAATTGACAATGGCATACCGTGTCTGGCCACAATCTCGTTGATGAACAATTCTGCTAGCTTCTCGGACGAGTAAATCTCATGTATAGACAAGAAGTGAGTGCTCTTCTATTGTCTATCCACAACTACCCATATGGTATCATGACCTTTAGCTATATGTGGTAGCTTGGTTATGAAATCCATGGTAATGTGTTACCATTTCCATTCAGGAATGAACAAAGGTTGCGTCTTTCCACACGGTTTCTGGTGCTTGGCCTTCACCTGAGAGCAAGTTAGACATTTGCTCACATAATCGGTTACATCGTTTTTCATGCTGGGCCATCGGTATTCCTTCTTCAAATCATGGTACATCTTGTTGGTGCTAGGACGGATAGAGTAGCGAGACTTGTGAGCCTCGTCAAGGATTTTGACTCTAAGTTCGCCACCCTTGGGTATCAACATTCTCCCGAACTGTGTTCGTACTCTATAAACATTGGTTTCTAACTTCTCCTGCTAACCCACTATTCTTTCCCTCTTGACATTTTCTTCTTTCAAAGATTCATTTTGAGCATGCTCTATTTCTGTCATAAGGTCTGGAGTCACGACCAGTTGATACACTTTCACCTCGATAGGAGTTGTCGTCTCCTTTCGACTCAAGGCGTCGGCCACCACATTCGCTTTTCCGGGATGGTAAAGGATTTCACAGTCGTAGTCTTTCAATAGTTCTAACCACCGACGCTGCCTCATGTTCAACTCCTTTTGCTTAAAGAAATACTTCAAGCTTTTGTGGTCGGAGTAGATGGTGTATTTGACTCCGTAGAGGTAATGCCTCCAAATCTTTAAGGCAAAGACAACCGCCGCAAGCTCGAGATCGTGAGTCAGGTAGTTGACTTCTTGAGTCTTTAACTGTCATGATGCATACGTGATCACCTTCCCTCGTTGCATGAGCACACAGCCTAACCCTTGAACTGAAGCGTCGGAATACACCACTAGGTATTCGTTACCATCGGGTAGGGTCAGCACTGGTGCTTGGGTCAACCTCTTCTTTAATTCCTCGAAGGCATTGGTTTGGGCCTGGCCCCATTCATACTTTACTTCCTTTCAGGTCAATTTGGTTAAAGATGAGGCTATCTTAGAGAAGTCTTGTATAAACCTCCAATAGTAGCCTACCAAACCTAGAAAACTTCGTACACCGTTGGTGTCCTTGAAATTTCCCAATTCCACACTGCATCAATCTTTGCTGGGTCTACCATGATGCCTTCTGCGTTAATCACATGACCTAGGAATTGGACTTCCTTTAGCCAGAACGCGCATTTCAAAAATTTGGCATACAACTTCTCTGTTTTTAGTATGTCCAGAACTTCTCACAGATGACATGCATGATCACCTTCGCTCTTAGAGTATACGAGGATATCGTCGATGAAGACTATTACTGACCGGTCTAACATTGGTCAACACACTCTATTCATCATATGCATGAATGTTGCGGGAGCATTTGTCAACCCAAAGGACATCACACGGAACTCGTAGTGCCCATAAAATGTTTAGAATGCGGTTTTGGGTATGTCTTCCTCTCTTACTTTTAGTTGATGATAACCCGGCCACAGGTCGATTTTTTAGAACTATTTGGCGCCTTGCAGTTGGTCTAACAGATCGTCGATCCTCGGTAGCGGGTACTTATTCTTCACAGTTCTTTTATTCAATTCTCTGTAATCGATGCACATTCTCATGGCATCATCTTTCTTCTTGACAAACAGCACTGGAGCACCCCAAGGTGAAATGCTCGATCTGATAAATCCCTTTTCCAAAAGTTCCTCTAGTTGGTACATCAGCTCTTTCATCTCAAGAGGCGTAAGTCGATAACGTGCTTTGGCAACGGGCTGGGCACCAGGCATTAAATCTATTTCAAACCCCGTTTCCCGATCAGGAGGCAATCCAGACAATTCCTCAGGGAACACTTCCGGTTAAAGGCACACCACGGGTACTTCACTTAACTCTTTCACTTTCACGTCTTTGTCGATCACATAAGCCAAGTAGGCCTCACACCCGCGCCTCATATACTTTTATGTCTTCATCATTGGGATTACATTAGTAAACGGAATGTCACGTTCCCCGTAAATCACGACCTCGCTGCCACCAGGAGCATTGAGAATCATCTTTCGTTTACACACAATACGGGCTTCATTGGCAGCTAACCAATCCATTCCCAATACTACATCGAATCCCCCAAGGCTATAACAAATAATTTAACTGGAAATCTATGGCCCTCTATCTTTATGGTAAGGTCTTCTACCAATTCTACTACTTTAGTGTCCCTACCCACGGCAGTCTCTACAGTAAAGGCCTTTTCTATCTTGGAAGTTTTGTATTTCAATCTTTTACAGAACGAGGAGGATATAAAACTTTTACTAGCACCCGAATCAAACAGAACATAAACAAAGACGTGTTCAAGGATGAACGTACCTGACACCACGTTGGGATCTCCCCTTGCTTCCTCCTATGTCAGGGCATAGTCTCTGGTCCTAGCTCCCCCTTTCTCAGCCTCCTTTGCCTTTTCATTGTTTACCGCCCTAGGCTTGCGACAGTCCCCGGAGATATGACCTGACTCGCCACAGTTGTGACACTTTCCATAGTTGCTAGAACCCGGGGAACGGGTACAATCTTGAGATATGTGCCCAATCTTGCCACAACGGTAACATATGTCCAGCCCATACTTGCACTCCCCAAGGTGCGCCTTACCACATTTGCCACAGTTGAATTTTCCTTAACCCTTGGCTTCTTACTTTTCGAGGCAGACCAATCCCCGCCCGAGAACTTATTGGCGTTAGACCACTTCTTTTGAGTTTCAGCGGGGGTTGCACCTTCTGTGGCCACATCATCAAAAATCTTTCCACTCATAGCCACAATAGATTCAAAATCTCTAGGAGTGTTGGCATTAATGATCGTGCAAACTCTTGCAGGTAGCTTCTGGATATAACATTTGATCCTTCTTTCTTCCGTGTTCACCAAATGTGGGACCAACTGAGTTAACTCATTAAATTTGGAAGTGAACTGCCGGTGCATCATGCTACCAGCCTTGAGTTCCACAAAGGCTTATTCCATCTCGTCAATCTCATTTTAGGGGCAAAACTTTTGAATAACAAGGGCCTTCAGATCGTCCCACTTCATTCTATCAATATCTCTTTCAGACTTAGCTTTCTTCACATTTTCCCACAAGCTCAGTGCCTCGAAGGCAAAAGAATGAGCATCAAACCCTACCGCCTGGTCAGCACGGCATTCACTCATCTTGATGACTACAATCATGCGGTCAATCCAGTAGTATGCGGCAATAGCATCTTTCTTGCCGTCAAAAGTTGGCGGATCACAGTTCCGGAAGGACTTGTAGTCATATCCGCGCATCTCATTATAGTCGGAGTCAATCACTTTCGGACTCAGTTTCAATCACATTTCTATTCATGGCTCGTAGGCCCCTTCCCCTTTCTTCTTCTACAGTCTTCAGGGACTAGGTGAGTGTTGCAGGTAGAACTGCAGCCACTTCGTCGGCTATTTCTTTCCTGAAAATTGGCTCTAAGACTAAGCCTTCTTCTTCTTCTTGAGTTCCATGGTCATTTTGAGTATTTTCATTTTTATTATCGATCGACACCGATCCGTGAACAATGGGTTCTCTTTCTTTCCTTTCAACGTGATTGAAGTGGCATCCACCCCTATGTCCAGTACTTGCCCCTCTCTTAGCACCTCTCCTTCCAGCCATGATGTTTTCTTACTTCGAACAAGGAATACTCGTGTCATCATGATAGACTATTATCTAGAACACCTTGATGTAATGTAAATTATTAATTACAGAGAACGGTATGAAATTACTAATTTACTTTACTTCTGGGTTCTGAACATTCCCCGTCAGAGTAACATCTATACCCAAGTCCAGAGTTTCTACATCAGGATACATTCTTTCTACCTTTTTATTCTAAGGCATTTAGTGTCTACGTTCAAAGCTAGGACATGGACCACCTCTATATTCTAATTCCTTTACTGTATACTGTTTCTACTGTTATCTATCACTAAGGCCTTACTGTTCTTCTTTCGTGGCTTGGCTGCTCTAACTGGCATCCCATTCTTCTGTCTCATTCTCAGTTTAAGTTCAGACATTTTGGAGAATGTCCGAATCTATCAAACTATGGCTCTGATACCAACTTGAAAGGACCCATACCGGGTACCTCTCATAGCGTGCAAACATAGCATAAACATAGTTCTTAAACCTTGAATTAAACATTCAAAAACATTAACAACGGAAGTCTTGTACAAAATTCAGAGTTGACAAAAACTTTAAAACATAACATTGCTCACATTCATAATTTAATAATGGGGATGTCAGTCTTCTTGTCAGCAGCCATCCAACCATCCTCTTCTAAGGCCTTACGACATGATGTCTTTTTTTTTCCTTTGCTACCTGATGTGCGTACTAAAAAGTCAGCTAACGCTGGTGAGTTCAGGTGTTTCTTTTTCTCTACCTTATATCAAATGTTTTCTATAAAAACGTTCTTTAAACATACATATTATATTATATTATATACATAATACAATAAAATATTTCTTTCGTATATACTTTGTACTTTATTCTTTAAGTCATACATTAATGTCTACAATCTGTTCTGTGCCCCCAAGCGGGCTTCTTCATTCTTATTTCCCGAAGGAACTTTCTTTAGCAAGTATTGTTCCCTAAGGCTCTACGTCCAAAGGTAGATACCCACTTTTTGTGCCCCCAAGCGGCCTTCTTCATTCTTACCTATCAACCGTCGCCGCTAGAGTAACCGTCATTACTCATCTTAACCGGTTGTACAACATCCTCGTTATAGTGCCCTGCGGAGCACTGTCCCCATTTTTTTCATGGTACTTCATGGACTCGTCCATGACGCATGATGTCGACCAGACGGTTTATATAAAACTCTACTTAACCTAACCTATACTCCTAAGTAATAAATGGAGTACCTTCGACTAAACCGCACTGACAGGCAAGTGAACCTATCGAGTGTAGCACAACTTAATGGTAAACCAAGTTATCTGTGACACCTCAGAATTTTTTTTATTATTTATTTATTTTAATTTTCGGGACCAAAATTCTTTCAACTAGGGGATGATGTGACAATCCGACTTTTAAAGTTAACTCCGCTAGAATTCCCGTTAAATATCTTGTTAAAACCTAACCGAGTTAACCCACTGTTAAACCATAGGGACTATTCTATCAATTCCCAAACTCGGAAACAGGAAACTAGAGGGACCACTTCTGTAATTAACCCTAACTTGATTTCTGTTTGACTTTAGAAAGTCAAACTCGCAGCTTTAATCCAATTCAAACGCTCATGATCGAATTCGCCTGATTTAGTAAACGTTGTACACGTTTCAGTCATTAACGACTACCATCAACACCTTAAACCCGACAATGATTCGTAATTAAGACCTACTATGCATAATTAAGACCTAACCGTCGAGTTCATCACTATTTCTCACCAATGCACATCAATTCGCGAATTATTTCTCAATCAATTACTCTGTACACCTCAAACGAACCACAAAGAACCTGTTTCACACGCCTAATCGTTCGGAGAAGAGGTCTGTGTCGCCGGAGACTAAACCACGCGACGTCGGAGGCCATTCTAGCCGACCACCATCAATCCTTCATCTAATCTGGTAATTGATTACACTTCTAGTTTCGTTTCTGTCCCTAAATCAAAAGCCCTATGGCTAATTGGGCTTACAATGTTGAATTGGTCATGAACCGATTCCTAAGGTTCATCTAAATACGGTTTAATCGAATTCTACTCTAGACCCCTTAAATTCAATTGATCTACATCAATGGCTTCGCAATTAGTCACTCACTAAAAGCCCTATGATAATTTGGATCCATAACACTGAATTAAACATGAACCCATATCTAGGGTTCATATGTTTTTGGTTTGATCGAACCGCAATCCAGTCATCATCTCAATCAAATTAAACCACATGGATTGACTCACATTCCTTTTTTTGTCAATAGCCCTATGATTCCAACATGTTTTACCATCTGAATTGTTCAAATCGAATCCATGCTTAGAACCTAGGGTTCGGCTTTTCAAACTGGAAGTTAACGATCTAAAACTTGATGATTTCGAAATTAACTACACCTACAGGTTCGAAATACCTCGATCATCAAAACCCCTATGTCTTTTGGTTCAATCGAAATCGAATTCAGTGGATTCAGGGGGGAGTTCGATTGGACTTGAGTAAAGGGGAAGAGCACAAGGGTGTTGAGGATTAAAACACATTTGATCCGAATTCTTGTGCGAATCCCTAGCGGGCGGAGTTGGTTAAAGCTTAGTGCCTACACGCAGGAGACCCGGGTTCGAAACCGGTCTCCTGCAATTATATTTTCGAGGGCTTTTTCATGAAATTCTTTTTATAAAAACTAACTCTTATATTATATTATTAACATATTAATATGTTTTGAGCCCGTAAACCACCCGTAGGCTCGGGTGTGGTTGTATAACCCGTTTTTATTAAAATTCTCACTTTTAAAATAATAGATTTTATATTATTTTCAACCCGTGACTCCAATTATAAATAATATTTATATATTATTTTAGTCATGTTTATAAACTCTATGAAACGTTTCAAATTAATTAAATAATATAAATACTTATATTATTTAACCACGGTTTCATAATCAAATTAAAAATAATATATTTATTATTTTTTCACACAAATGATAATTTTATTAATCATACAAACTTAAAAATAATATATTAAGTTATGTTATTTATTTAGACCATTTTAAATGATACAAACACACGAATAAATATATTTATTATTATTATTCGTATTAGAGACATTCGACACGTAGCGCTTTGATCTTAATAGTTATATTAAGAAATTTATATAATTCCGTAGACACGTTCGTCTACTCTTAAATCCTTAGAAAGCGTTAAGATGTTCTAACTTCCGTGTTGTCGTCACAAATCCCATATTACCTAACTTATGTGTTTATAATTCTAGGGCATACGTAAGCCGTGCAGGCTAACACTTGAGATTTCAAATCTCATACTTTTGTGAGACTACCTACTACGTAACGCAGGTGAGTTTCACGACCCCTTTTACTGTTTTTATTTGGGGGAGAAAACATGTCACAACCCTTTTTGGGTTATTCTAATTCATATGATATCACTGTTGAGGCTAAGCGTAACACACTATCATGAAAAGTCCTCACACACATCGGACCGTTAATATGGTATGAGCAAGGTAATTTTGGTAGTACTACTGGGTTTGACAAACCCCACACACGTTAGTCGCGCTAACTCGATTGGAGGTCGAACGAGTGTTATATTGACCTTAACAGATTAGTCAGAGTTGATAGACCTGACTGGAGGCAAATAAACAAACAAACTGTCAGCTTCGGTTGCGAGCGCTTTAGCAAAACATGAATATAGGCATGCAACCTATTGATATACATATTGAATGTACATAATACGCAAATGCTTTATTTGAAATGATTGAAACCTGTGAACTCACCAACCTAGTGTTGACTCGTTTTCTTACATGTTTTCTCAGGTTGGCACTCAGGATCACGTTAAGTCATGCATGTGTCTTGGACTATAATTGAAATAATTATCTATTGAATAATCTTTATGTTTCGTTTGTATTTGCATTTGGGCGCATTTTTTTACGCATTTACTTTTGTTTAACGCTTCCGCATATACACTCTGAACCTTGATCTTTTATGTTATTACATTTCAAGTCCCATATAGTGTCGTTTAAAGTAACTGATGTCTGAGATCCTGGTATGTCACCTTCCAAAATGGTAAAACTCCGTTAGTGGAATTTGGGGGTGTGACAGATTGGTATCAGAGCCATTGGTTATAGAAAACTAGGACTGTATTCTAGACTATAGCCACACACATTAGTTACTTGGCATAGACACTCGACATAGACACTTACTCCTTATGTTTCAGGAATTATGTCTACACCACCATCTTCACCACCTACCATTCAGGAACATGGCATTCATTCCACTGCATCACCGGAGCCCAAAAGACGTAGGCTTGAGCCCATTGATGACTCTATGGTGTATGGAGAGCCCATGCATATCCGAAATAGGAGTGACTGGGATTGGTACCCCGGTTTACTGAGCAAATGGGTTAGACAGGAACGAGTTCCATCACCGTACTTTGGAGCTTCATCATCATCAGAACCACGTTTACCATTGCTACCTTATCACTTGGAGCAAGCCTTTGCAGCATTTGTAGCAACTATGGATCGGGAGATCCATAATATGAGAGACGCAACATGAGCGATCATAGGTCTGTTAAGAGGGGAGAAACAGACGGATCACAGGATGGATCTGCTAGTAGCAGAACTGGCAGGCACTGACCACTTGCATAATGCATTAGTGGACGAGGTAAGGGCGTTACAGGCTAGAGTGAATGTCCTCGAAGAGGCTGAGGTAGAATCTCAGGAAAGAATTGGGGAGTTAGAGATACAACTTGCAACTGCATTAGAGCCAGTTGAAGTACCCGAACTTGAGCCTGAAGATGAGCCCGAGGAAGTAGAGGAGAATGATGCTGAGTCAGTCATCTCATCCGCTGGCAGTGGAGTTTGATATTCCATTCTATTCTATCTTATCTTATTTTGTCATTTCTTTAAGTTTAAAAAAAAAACCTAAATGGGTAAGGATGTTCCCATACCAATAAAATCTTAGTGAACTGTTTGCGTTGAGTTATTTATTCTATGGCCTTATGATTTAAGTTAGCCTTGTACTATAATCATAAACCTGCATGTCTTTACGCATATCCTTCTATTTGCTTACACTTGAATGAGGTCAATATGCGATGTATTTACTCATTTCTTATGTTTGTGAATATGAAGAATCATGGCCGGACGTGGTCGTGGCGGTCACAACGGTGGTCGTGGAAATATCAACCTGACACCAGTCGAACTGGCCGCGTTGATTAATGACAGCGTTGCTGAAGCCTTAGCAGCACACATTGCAGGTAAACCTGTTAACAGTTAACTCTAGGCAACCGACTGTACGCATTTATTCCACTCTTTCCTAAACCCAACCTACTCTTTCCAATCAAGGGCAAGCGAACAGTCTATAGAACAATCAGCATGTCTATACCTTCAAGACATTTATGGACTGCAAGCCCCACACATTCAGTGGAGCTGAGGGAGCTGTCGGATTACTCTGATGGTTTGAAAAGATTGAATCTGTGTTCTCCATGTGTAACTGCCCTGTAGCCGACCGAGTCAAATTTGCATCTAGAACTTTAGAGGGTCCTGCCCTAACGTGGTGGAATGCACAGGTCCAGATGCTAGGTCTGGACATGACCAATGCATCACCATGGGCAGATTTCAAGATCATGATGAAGGAAGAGTACTATCCCCGGGATGAGATTCAGAAACTCGAGGGAGAATTCTGGAATCTGAAAATGGAGGGTTCTGAAACAGAACTCTACACTACTCGCTCGCACAAGCTAGCGGGGATGTGTCCTCACATGGTTACACCATCCTACAAGCGGATAGAAATGTTCATCAGTGGATTAGTACCACAAATCCAGAGAATGGTTACTTCATCCAACCCCACTACCATCCAACCCCACTACCATCCAACAAACCATCCGTCTTGCTCACAAACTGACGGACCAAGCTGTTACCCTAGGGACACTACCTCCTAGGAAGTCAGCATCCAAGTCTACTGACAACAACAAGAGGAAGTTTGACAGTAGCAATAACAACATGGGATTTTAGCCGAATCAGCCACAGCAACCACCACAGCGTAGGTTTGAACCTACGAAGAACTTCAACCAGTCGACCTTTTCGGGTCAGCATCAGAGTGGTTATACTGGGAGACACCCGGTTCTTGTGACAAAAACCGTTGCCAGCGGTGTCGCAAGATGGGCCATGCTGCCAAAGACTGTAGAGGGGAATTACAAGCCAAGCAACCCTTCCAACAACCAAGTCTTACCAAGGGTTGTTTTGAATGTGGAAAAGAGGGACACTTCCGAAAGGATTGTCCACAATTAAAGAAGGGTGGAAACGACAACAACAACCACCAAGACAATAATAACAACCAGGACAATAATGGAGGGAATGGTGCAAAGGGGCGAACCTGTGTGCTAGGATCTGGAAAAGCTCGTTATGACCACAACGTGGTTACCGGTAAGTTCCTTATAAACAACTATTTTGCTTCTGTACTATTTGACACTGGTGTGCTGATAGGAATTTCATGACTAATAAACTTAGTAACCTACTAAGAAAAACCCCAACCCTGTTAGAGAACAAATACACCATAGAAATAGCAGACGGACAAATAGTAGAAGCAACTCATGTTATTAAGGATTGTAAACTTGAACTGACTAGTCATAAATTTGACATTGATCTCATGCCGGTCACACTCGGTAGTTTCGATGTAATTGTCGGAATGTACTGGGTATCTAAGAACCAAACCTTAGAGGATATGCTACGAGCTTGTGTGATCGATTTCGGTAACACTTAGGAGTCTCACTTACCTCTAGTGGAGTTCTCCTACAACAACATTTATCACACTAGCTTCAAGGCAGCACCATTCGAGGCATTGTACGGACGTAAATGCCGATCTCCTATCTATTGGACTGGAGTTGGGGATAGCCAAATTACAGGTCCCGAACTTATATTCGAAACCTCTGAAAAGATCGTTCAATTCCAAAACCGTATTGCGGCAGCTCGTGATCGTCACAAGAGCTACGCCGATAAGCGTCGTAAACCGTTAGAGTTTCAAGTAGGCGTCATGGTTCTACTCAAAGTCTCACCTTGGAAAGGTGTAATTCGCTTCGGGAAGCGAGGCAAACTGAATTCTCGTGATGTTGGACCATTCAAGATAGTGAAGAGAATCGGGCCAGTAGCGTATCAAATGGACCTACCTGAAGGACTTAGTGGTGTACACAACGTATTTCACGTCTCAAACTTGAAGAAATGTCTGGCAGACGAGTCACTCGCGGTTCCTCTTGAGGAACTACACATCGATGAACAACTGCGGTTCGTTGAAGAACCGGTAGAAGTCATGGATAAGGAAGTCAAAACGTTGAAACGCAGTAAAATCCCTATTGTCAGAGTTCGTTAGAACTCGAAACGCGGACCGAAATTCACGTGGGAGCGCGAGGATCAGATGATACGCAAGTATCCGCATCTGTTCAAGCACTCCACGTCAAATTCTTAAGGTACAATTCTAATTTTCGGGACAAAAATTCTTTTAACTAGGGGATGATGTGACACCTCAGAATTTTTTTATTATTTATTTATTTTAATTTTCGGGACGAAAATTCTTTCAACTAGGGGATGATGTGACAATCCGACTTTTAAAGTTAACTCCGTTAGAATTCCCGTTAAATATCTTGTTAAAACCTAACCCAGTTAACCCACTGTTAAACCATAGGGAAACTAGAGGGACCAGGCTTTAATCCAATTCAAACGCTCATCATCGAATTCACCTGATTTAGTAACCGTTGTACACGTTTCAGTCATTAACGACCACCATCAACACCTTAAACCCGACAATGATTCGTAATTAAGACCTATTATGCATAATTAAGACCTAACCGTCGAGTTCATCACTATTTCTCACCAATGCACATCAATTCGTGAATTATTTCTCAATCAATTACTCTGCACACCTCAAACGAACCACAAAGAACCTGTTTCACACGCCTAATCGTTCGGAGAAGAGGTCTGTGTCGCCGGAGACTAAACCACGCGACGTCGGAGGCCATTCTAGCCGACCACCATCAATCCTTCATCTAATCTGGTAATTGATTACACTTCTAGTTTCGTTTCTGTCCCTAAATCAAAAGCCCTATGGCTAATTGGGCTTACAATGTTGAATTGGTCATGAACCGATTCCTAGGGTTCATCTAAATACGGTTTAATCGAATTCTACTCTAGACCCCTTAAATTCAATTGATCCACATCAATGGCTTCGCAATCAGTCACTCACTAAAAGCCCTATGATAATTTGGATCCATAACACTGAATTAAACACGAACCCATATCTAGGGTTCATATGTTTTTGGTTTGATCGAACCACAATCCAGTCATCATCTCAATCAAATTAAACCACAGGGATTGACTCACATTCCTTTTTTTGTCAATAGCCCTATGATTCCAACATGTTTTACCATCTGAATTGTTCAAATCGAATCCATGCTAAAAACCTAGGGTTCGGCTTTTCAAACTGGAATTTAACTATCTAAAACTTGATGATTTCGAAATTAACTACACCTACAGGTTCGAAATACCTCGATCATCAAAACCCCTATGTCTTTTGGTTCAATCAAAATCGAATTCAGTGGATTCAGGGGGGAGTTCGATCGGACTTGAGTAAAGGGGAAGAGCACAAGGGTGTTGAGGATTAAAACGCATTTGATCCGAATTCTTGTGCGAATACCTAGCGGGCGGAGTTGGTTAAAGCTTAGTGCCTACACGCATGAGACCCGGGTTCGAAACCGGTCTCCTGCAATTATATTTTCAGGGGCTTTTTCATGAAATTCTTTTTATAAAAACTAACTCTTATATTATATTATTAACATATTAATATGTTTTGAGCCCGGAAACCACCCGTAGGCTCGGGTGTGGTTGTATAACCCGTTTTTATTAAAATTCTCACTTTTAAAATAATAGATTTTATATTATTTTCAACCCGTGACTCCAATTATAAATAATATTTATATATTATTTTAGCCATGTTTATAAACTCTACGAAACGTTTCAAATTAATTAAATAATATAAATACTTATATTATTTACCCACGGTTTCATAATCAAATTAAAAATAATATATTTATTATTTTTTCACACAAATTATTATTTTATTAATCATACAAACTTAAAAATAATATATTAAGTTATGTTATTTCTCTAGACCATTTTAAATGGTACAAACACACGAATAAATATATTTATTATTATTATTCGTATTAGAGACATTCGACACATAGCGCTTTGATCTTAATAATTATATTAAGAAATTTATATAATTCCGTAGACACGTTCGTCTTCTCTTAAATCCTTAGAAAGCGTTAAGATGTTCTAACTTCCGTGTTGTCGTTACAAATCCCATATTACCTAACTTATGTGATTATAATTCTTGGGCATACGTAAGTTGTGCAGGCTAACACTTGAGATTTCAAATCTCATACTTTTGTGAGACTACCTACTACGCAACGCAGATGAGTTTGACGACCCTTTTTACTATTTTTATTTGGGGGAGAAAACATGTCACAACCCTTTTTGGGTTATTGTAATTCATATGATATCACTGTTGAGGCTAAGCGTAACACACTATCATGAAAAGTCCTCACACACATCGGACCGTTAATATGGTATGAGCGAGGTAATTTTGGTAGTACTACTGGGTTTGACAAACCCCACCCGCGTTAGTCGCGCTAACTCGATTGGAGGTCGAACGGTTGTTATATTGACCTTAACACATTAGTCAGAGTTGATAGACCTGACTGGAGGCAAACAAACAAACAAACTGTCAGCTTCGGTTGCGAGCGCTTTAGCAAAACATGAATACAGGCATGCAACCTATTGGTATACATATTGAAAGTACAGAATCCGCAAATGCTTTATTTGAAATGATTTAAACATGTGAACTCAACAACCTAGTGTTGACTCGTTTTCTTACATGTTTTCTCAGGTTGGCACTCATGATCACGTTAAGTCATGCATGTGTCTTGGACTACAATTGAAATAATTATCTATTGAATAATCTTTATGTTTCGTTTGTATTTGGATTTGGGCGCGTTTTTTTACGCATTTACTTTTGTTTAACGCTTCCGCATATACACTCTGAACCTTGATCTTTTATGTTGTTACATTTCAAGTCCCATATAGTGTCGTTTGAAGTAACTGATGTCTGAGATCCTGGTATGTCACCTTCCAAAACGGTAAAACTCCGTTAGTGGAATTTGGGGGTGTGACATTATCGAACCCTAGAGACACTACTATAACTATATTAGACTCTGACTCGGACTAAAGATTGATGATTGTGGGTTGACTATACTAAATATTAACTACTAATGCAACAAACAAGATCGACTCAAGCTATCAAGATAAAGAACTAAGGTAATATCAGAGATGGGAAGAATACTACCTAGGTGTGAATCCTAATTGCAAAGCACAACTTCTATCAGTTCTGGAAACTATGATGGATCTGGGTTTCTATGGAAACAACTCTAGACTACCTAGTGGATCCCTAATCACTCTGAGGGTGTCACCAACTAAGGAACCTAAAGATGTAATAACTCACCAGATAGTGGATTACCTTTCGTCTCTCCAACAATGATAAAGTAACCGAAACACAGATCACCTTTCAGTGTTACTGTTCACAATACATTCGAAGAATGCACGGGGTAATCTCAAGATAAGAACTATGATTCAGAATAGCAACAATCACTAGACACCTAATACCAACTTCCTCTCAGACAGCTGACACTCGGATTCCTAATGACGAAGACTAAACGACTATCTCTCACTTCTCGGGTATTGAGACAGGATACACACTCGGTTCTAATGACTCTCAATCACAACTCCTATGGCCACTATTTCTAGCAAACCACACAAACAATCACAAACCCTATAGTGTATGACCTATATACGCAAATCAAGCTGGAAGACATCCACAATTAACGTACGGAATTATAATCAATCACACATCACAGTAAAGCATACATATTCATCATAATTATCATCAAGAAACCTTTTACAAAACCAATAAAACATCATTATAATCCAAAACCAGTAAAAATCGCAACTTTAACAAGCAATCATCATGAGACCCGGGCAATATCAATGTTTTAGCCTAGGATCATGCTTAAAACAACTAGAACAGAAGTATAAACATAAACCATGGTTTCAAACTATCAAATCAAACACAAAAATCGAATCTTGAACGCCAAACAAGTTGAACTACAAACCCGGGATCCAAAGATTCAAGCTTTTCTCTTCAATTAGCTTCCTAACTCCTAAAATCACCTCTGGTCTCTCTCTAGACGGCAATAATTCAAACTCCTTGCAAAATGGCTATCAAATTCTATTTAACTCGATTTTAGGGTTTTTCTCAGAATTTTAGTCTCTCGCTTACCGCAAGACATTGGGCTAGATTCCTCGCGTAGCGCGAGGAACAAATTAGTCGAGCGCGCTTCTGGATTCGCTCACGTACCGCGAGGCTCTCTTCTTCCTGTCTCGCGTACCGCGAGAACTCTATTTTCAATATTTTTTACTTTTGAATTTTAGGCTTCCCTTTTCTTGCTCGGTTTCTTCATGTATTCACTTGAAATCTTCACGAGCACCTGTAAATATACAATAGACTCAATAGTATACAAAAACGACTCAAAACGAACACAAAACTAAGTAAAAACACACTAAAACTATAGGAATAAAGATGTGTGCTTCGCACTACATCAAACATCCCCACACTTAACCTTTTTTCATCCTCGAAAAGGTCTGTAAATGGAATCATAACTCAGATCTAACTTAACAAACTCAATTACCAATTAGCAAAAACATACTCACGTGTTAAAAAGCAATAATCAGTATTTATGTCCGATTATACCCAAGCACCAACTATCTAGCCCCCGTAATGTGTTCTAATTCCATTTTATACATTTATCAATCAACCTATATGACTCACACCTAGAAGTTACAACTCTACCTAATCCCGTCTCATAGTCATGTTTAGGCACGAATTAAACCATATAGATTTACCCTACCACGTTAAACTAAGAATTATTTGTTTAAGAAATTAAATGAAATCGTGTATGAATGGTATGATAATGAGCATTAATTCAAGCAAATGAACTTTCGTCTGGAGGCGTTTCAACCAAATCGCTATCCTGGAAGTTAACACATAGACTAGATTCTAACAATAAAGCACATAAGAATCACTTAGGGGTGTTTTCTCCAAGTAGCCTGATGGGATTCAGTGGTGATCAGTTTGACTTTTTATCAAAAACGGGTTTTGATAGAGAAATTAATTAATTCAATTAATTAATAAATACGCAGTGGAAAATAAAATAAAAAACCTATTTAACAACACTGGTAAACCGAACAGGATCTGGTTATGAACACGCAAACACAAAAAACAATTAATCTACTCATGAGATAAATTATACCTTGGTTAATGATTAACCGGTTGAGACACCTAGGTACAACGAACCGATGCTAGATCATGAATCGAAAGCGAGAGGACGGGACGCACCAGGGTTGGCCGGAACTTGCAAAAGCGGCGGCGATTGGGCTGCTGGAGAACCGCATGCGGCGGCGGGACTAGTTAGTATGATTGGCCGGCGATCACAAAAGGATAGTATAACCTCCTCTTGTATGGCGGCTATCACAAATCATAAATAAAATAGCAAAATATCCCTTGCGGCTGATTTTCTTTTCGATCCCATGGTAAAAGAATTATTATATATATATATATATAATTTTATATTAAAACCCTAAATCATATAATAACCCTTTTAAGTCACTATCGGGCCTCAAACCCAATAGTTAATGATAAGCCCGAAACCATTTAATTTGTTTTAATAAAAGATTAAAACAATAAATATATTTTATTATTTATAAACCTGTGTAAATAATAAATCTCGTGTAACGAATATATATAAAATATATCATCTCGCTAACAGATCGTAATTACGTTAAGCGGGTTAAGTGGATTTAAATGTTCGTTGCCCAAGGTGTAACCCTTACGGGTTATAGCTCGGTCAGTCAAGTTGTCCGTCGGGGCGATCCAACAATCTCCCACTTGGATGATCCATGATAAATCAACGCAAACAGTCAGCGGCGCTCTAGCTGCACATGGCTGTCCCTAACAAGGCATGACGCTTTAAAGTCATTAACCAAATATCTTGGTGTTAGTAACAGCTAACTAAAGCAAGACAATAGACTTATGTCAATAGTTGTCATTCATCCTTTCCGTATATAGACATCAATTGAATCAATGAGACATGGATTTAGTTCATTCTCATATAGCGTTCAATTATTATTGTTCTTGATCAAGAATCAAAGTGGTCCAATCAAACACACAGTAAGTTTGGGTAAGGCCTTACACTTCACCAGTTTGAATCAACGAGGGCGCCACAATGCCTATCTGTTACATATAATGTAAGAGTACATAATCCCTTATTGACTACATACAACTCCCACTGAACTTCAGAACTATTCCTAATTAAAGCCTTTATGACTACGCGACAGCGTTTGACACTGATTAAAGAATGGTTCTTGGTAAATGGCAGTTCTAGTACGTATCTTAGGTCAGAGGATACTAATGAGTATACCAATAGCAAAACATCTTATGACAAAGATCCATGAAGATGATTTGATGCGAGTTACATCCAACGTCATTCAAAATGAGGCCTGTGAAGTTCGGAGTCAACTCCTTGAGCCGAAGTTCAGAATAGTCTTAATTCAGAGACGTTCCCACGAGTCTGATCGACTACGGATAATTAAGAATACAAGATTCATGGATTAAACGTATTAAAATCGAACATAGTTATAAGAATTCAGAATTGCATTTAAATCAGTAAACCAAAAAGAATTCAAAAGTACAACTATTTAATTGTTCGCACATTCAAAATACTAAATCAAAACATATCACTAGCAAATCTAAGACCAATAGCATCTCTATGAAGATCATGCTTGTCCTGAGTCATGGGCTTAGTAAACGGGTCCGCTAGGTTTTGATCTGTGTCTATTTTGCTTATCACGACGTCTCCACGTTTCACAATTTCCCGTATATAGTGGAACTTCCTTTGAATGTGCTTGGCTTTGTGATGAGATCTGGGCTCTTTGGCTTGAGCTATAGCACCTATGTTATCACAAAGTATCTTGATTGGTTGGCGAATACTCGGAACCACATCGAGGTCAGTAATGAATTTCTTCATCCAAGCAGCTTCCTTAGCAGCATCTGATGCGGCTATATACTCAGATTCGGTGGTTGAATCCGCCACTACACTCTGCTTGGAGCTTTTCCATGAGACAGCTCCTCCATTAAGAGTGAATACGAAACCTGACTGTGAGCGAGAGTCATCTCGGTCGGTTTGAAAGCTAGAATCAGTGTAACACCGTACAGTGAGCTCCTCTTTCACTCCTCCAAATATTAAGAACATGTCTTTGGTCCTTCTTAAGTACCTCAGGATGTTCTTGACTACAGTCTAATGGGCAATGCCAGGACTTTGCTGGAAACGGCTGGTCATGCTTAAAGCATACGACACGTCAGGTCTAGTGCACAACATAGCATACATGATAGAACCATCGCTGAGGCATATGGAATTGCTTCCATTTCCTTAATTTCAATGTCCATGGAAGGAGATTGCGATTTGTTCAACACAGTGCCTTTAGTCATCGGAACACCTCCTTTCTTGGAGTTTTCCATCCTAAAGCGTGTCATCATTTTGTCTATGTAAGTACTCTGACTTAGCCCTAGAAGCCGCTTAGATCTATCTCTGCAGATCTTGATTCCTAGAATGTAAGCAGCTTCTCCAAGATCCTTCATTGCAAAACAAGATCCTAACCATTGTTTGACTTTGTCAAGCACATGGATGTTGTTTCCAATGATCAGTATATCATCCACATACAAGATGAGAAATGATATAGTGCTCCCACTAGCCTTTCTGTAAACACAAGGCTCATCTTCATTCTTGACAAAACCAAATTCTTTGATTTTCTGATCAAAATGAAGATTCCAGCTTCGAGATGCCTGTTTAAGTCCATAAATGGACTTATTCAGATAGCACACCCTACTAGGATACTTTGGATCAACAAAACCGCCAGGCTGAACCATATAGACATCTTCAGAAAGATGCCCATTAAGAAAAGCGGTTTTGACATCCATTTGCCATATCTCGTAATCATGGTACGCGGCTATGGCAAGCAGTATCCTGATCGATTTGATCATAGCAACGGGTGAGAAAGTTTCATCATAGTCATTACCTTGAGTTTGAGTGAAACCCTTTGCAACTAGTCGTGCTTTATAGGTTTGTACATTACCATGCATGTCCGTTTTTCTTTTAAAAATCCACTTGCTCCCTATTGCGTGAGAACCGGGGGTAGCTCAATCAAGTCCCAGACCTGATTATCACGCATAGATTGCATCTCGGCGTTCATGGCTTCAAGACATTTCTCGGATTCAGGATCTGAGATAGTAGATTTGTAGTTTGTAGGTTCGTCATTTGACTCATCTACTAACAGGACTTTAGAAGCTTCAAGATGCCATAGGTATCTATTAGGTTCTTTACGAGACCTGCTACTCCTGTGAACGCTTGTTGATCAGACGCTCCGACTTCCTCAGCGGTTGTTTGTGTTTCTCGAATTTATTCAAGATCCATAATATTATTTTCGGTTCCTCGATTTAGAAGATCTTCCTCGAGAAAGCGTCCTTTCCTTTTGATGGAAACAATGTGTGCATCAGGATGATAGAAATAATATCCGCTTTTGTTGTAGTAACCGAAGAAAACAACTTTTTCGCCTCTGGGATCGAGCTTGTCATCAGAATCGCCGGTGACATATGCATCACATCCCCATACTCTAAGGTAAGACAAATTGGGTTTAGACCCGTGCCATATATCATATAGGGTTTTGTCCACCTTCTTAGTCGATGCTAGATTTACAAGGCGGGCGGCGGTCATAAGAGCATAACTGTCACACCCCAACCGGTGGCGGAATACGTCGGGGCGGGACATGCGGACTGTTCAAAAGCTCAAGGTTTACTAAAGTTGAAGTATTTAAACAACCAATTTCATTAAAACATCAAAATTCCACAATACAATAATAGGAAAATACATAAATAGTTTCTTTAAATTTCATTCTAGGTCCTCGATCCTAAGTGAAGCAACTTGTACTTATTCTCAAGCATTAGTACCTGAAACATGATGAAATGAGAGGGTCAACTAAAAAGTTGGTGAGCATACATATGTTTTGACATACAACAAGTTTAAGATGTTTTATACAATTCATACGATACATGTGTATATGGCATTTATGGAGAACCTATAGTTAAACTATGTACAATCAAACCTTTGACTGAGGCATAACACGCAGGTTACCCTTATGTAAAGTCGGTAACAAACACCCTAACCGGGTGGGTTTGTCAGACACAATAGATCCATCAATGTTAACCGTTGGCTTGTATGTAGTTAATGATTATTCTAAATTCATGTATATGTAGTCTTAAGTCATAGCATTCAAACATAAAGCATGTAACACATAATATCATAGTATTGAATTGTATTTAAGTCTATGTAAAAAGCTTTAAAGAATAGATCATGTTTCACTCCAAAATATGTAAAAATGTAAAAGAGGTGCTATGTAAAACTCACTTGATTCAAGAGTGTAGCTAGCATGTGAAACTAGATAACAAAACGATCCTTGGAATCTCACAAGGTTAGCCTAGTGTGTAAAGTATATGGATATGTATTAATAATATGTACAAAAAAAAATCTAAGTCTAAGACTATGATTTAATTGAGTGTGTGTACGAAAGTTTTGAGTTGTGGGTGTTTGTGGCATGCACGGTGTAATATTAAATTCAATAGTTTCTAAAATAATCGGGTTCGGGTTGGATAACTAAATAAATCAAACAATTATTATTTATTTATTTAGTTTAGGGAAATAGTATAGGTATTATATTTATTTAAATATGATTTAAATGAATGATATCCTTATTTATAAAAGTGGGTGATCCTAAATTTTTGAACTTATGGAAATTATATTTTTAAAATCCATAGTGTAAATTTTATAAACAATAAATAAATCTATTTATTTATTTACTATTTAAAATAGTGATGGGTTAAAAAGGATTTCTTTTTATAAATTTTGAATCAAGTTTAACATTTAATAAGGCTTTAATAACTTTTCCTTCGAGAGCAAATAATTTTTTTTATAAAAGTCTTATGACAACGAGTATTTAATTTAGAAATTCTCCTTTTTTTATTAATATATGTTTTTAACAATAATATTCGAAATAAAAATGAGTTCATATTAAGATTAGGCAAATTTAGTTCCATTCTGTTAGAAATATTGTGAGATTTTATAAAATAATTTTTATAAATTTTTCCGAAGCTTGAAAACGGTTTTAAAAATCAAACAGGTCGCCGAGACTAGAACCCGGGCCTACGCTGAGTGGGCTGGGCGGACGAAACCACTGGACCAGGGCCTGTTATTGGTAACTATGCGGGTTGGGTTTGTATTAGCAAAGGAAGACAGGGAGCCGGTCTTCGCTTAGGCACTGCGCAAAAAGGAAAACAGGCCGGGTATGAGGGCCGTGGGTTTCGAACCCACACCACCGGGTCCGATGGCGTCTGGTCTTAACCAGTCGGACTGGGTGGTTCGCTGGTACTAATTGAAACAGAAAAAATTTAAATGAAAGTTCCAAGTTCATCAACTCCCCAAATTTCGAAATCGTAATACCCACCTAGAACCCTAATTCCAATTGGATCCGATACCCTCTGCCATCCTGAATTGGCAGAGGGCTTTCGATACACATGTAATTACGAATTGAATGGTAGAATTCTTACTTGAAACGGTTGAAGCACGAGTGCAGACGGCTTCGAGTTTGACCCGATTGTTCTCGGTGATCGACAGGTAAGCAGGGGTGGAATGAGACTCAATCGAGGGTTGGGAGAGTTTATATAGTGTCGTGCGAAGGTTCATAGTGATTCAATACATTTAATTTTATCATTAACGTATGATTCGATTGAGAGGTTTACGGGTGTCAATTACGGTTCTAATTACGCGTCATCCCACTGTCACAGGACAGATTGGGTCGCGAAATAGGACTAGGTTCAGAGGGGATCGGTCTAAGCATGATTTTCGGGATTGAAACGCGTCTAATTTATTGGATTGCAACCGAATTGATTCGGCTTTGACTCCATAAGTCAAATGGATTTGAATTTGAATTCGACCGCGTGATAGGTGGAATTGGGCTGCTACTTGGGTCAGGGTAGGGCTGATTCACGAGTTTGTGTGTAATGGAAGTCCATAACAACGGGCTTAATCGATTTCATAAGTGGGATTTCATAAATTTGGGCATGTTTGACTTTTAAAGTCAAAATTGACGGGTGAGAGTCCAATTTGAGCCCTAAGAGGTCTAATCTAGATCAAGGGTTCTATTGAGAGTGTTGGGGGGTTCATGTTTAGGGTTTAAAAGACTTTGGGAAGGGAAGTTCAAGATCAACTTGTTCGAAAACGTGTGTATAAATGTACATGTGAACATAAGTATATATATATATAACTGGATTTGTTTGAAAGCTTCATAAGTAATTATCGAGCTTTCTGATCATGCATGTCATATGTATTGTTCAACTTGGGAAATTAATATAAAGTATATGTCCATGTAATCCTAGAAATGTATCAAATGAAATCAAAGTTTGCATTATAATTGAATTGTCGCTTATTGCACCAAACAAAAAAAATCAGAGATGTTACAGTATCCCCACGTTGAGGGAATTTCGTCCCAAAATTTCAACTAGTTGAGGCTGCTGAATCAGAAAAGAGGTGTGGATACTTATGCTTCATTTGATCTTCTCGTTCCCAAGTGAACTCATGACCGTGCTTAGAATCCCAACGAACTTTGACAATAGGAATACGGCTTCGCTTGAGTCGCTTGATCTCACGATCCATGATTTCTACGGGTTTCTCAACGAAGTGCATCATGTCATCAATGCGCACATCGTCAAGAGGTATATGGAGGTTCTCGTCAGCAAGACATTTCTTTAGGTTGGACACATGAAAAGTGGGATGTACATTTGCAAGTGATGGAGGTAACTCGAGTTTGTAAGCCACTCTCCCAATCCTTTCGAGGATTTTGAATGGCCCCACATAGCGAGGTGCTAGTTTACCCTTCTTCCCGAAACGGATCACCCCCTTCCAAGGAGACACCTTTAGAAGTACAAGATCCCCGACTTGAAATTCCAAGGGTTTGCGTCTTTTGTCGGCATAGCTCTTTTGCCGACTCCTCGCTATTTGAATGTTGTTACGGATTTGAATGATCTTGTCGAAAGTTTCTTGGATTAGTTCAGGACCGGTGATTTGTGCTTCACCAATCTCGTTCCAACAGATAGGAGAACGACACTTCCGACCATAGAGAGCTTCAAACGGAGCCATGTTGATGCTGGTGTGGTAGCTGTTGTTGTAAGAGAACTCAATAAGGGATAGATGTGAATCCCAATTGCCACCAAAATCGATTACACAAGCTCTAAGCATGTCCTCAAGAGTTTGGATTGTTCGCTCGGTCTGACCATCAGTTTGGGGATGGTAAGCCGTGCTTAAATCCAAACGTGTACCAAGAGCAGTTTGGAGAGATTGCCAAAAGCGGGAGGTGAAACGAGCATCTCTATCGGAGATTATGTTTAATGGGACACCTTGACGGCTCACGATTTCGTCAATGTAAATTTGGGCCAATTTCCTAACTCGATAGTCTTCACGGATGGGTAAGAAATGAGCAGATTTGGTGAGGCGGTCAATGATCACCCAAATGCTATCATAGCCACTTGAGGTGCGAGGGAGTTTGGTAATGAAATCCATAGCTAAGTTTTCCCATTTCCATACAGGGATTTCAGGTTGTTCAAGCAAACCAGAAGGACATTGGTGTTCAGCTTTGACTTTGAAACAAATTAGACATTTTGCAACATAAAGTGCAATGTCTTTCTTCATTCCGGGCCACCAGTATTGTTGGTGAAGACCCTTCTACATTTTATCAGCCCCGGGATGGATGGAGTAACGAGTTTTGTGTGCCTCGTTCATAAGGACTGCGCGAAGGTCATCACGATCGGGGACCCAGATGCGATTCAAGTAATAGAGGAGACCATTAGGTTTGGTTTCTAATAGGAGTTCAACACCACATGACATTTCATTATACAGGTTACCCTCGGTGACCGAGACGTGTTGAGCTTCTAGGATGCGATTTTGGATATCGGTTTGAATTCTAACATAATGAAGCATGACGTGGTCCTTACGACTCAAGGCATCGCCCACAACATTCGCCTTACCGGGATGGTACCGAATCTCGCAGTCATAGTCGTTAAGGAGCTTGACCCAACGTCGTTGCCTCATGTTGAGTTCCTTTTGATTGAAGATGTGTTGGAGGCTTTTGTGGTCAGTGAACACCACACATTTTGTACCATAGAGGTAATGCCTCCAAAAATTTAATGTGAAGATGACCGCACCCAACTCTAGATCGTGCGTCGTATAATTTTTTTCGTGAATTTTAAGTTGTCTTGATGCATAAGCGATCACCTTGCCCCGTTGCATGAGAACACAACCGAGACCTTGGTTTGATGCATCGCAGTAGACCACCAGATCATCGTTGCCATTAGGAAGAGTGAGAATAGGAGCATTGCACAATTTTTGTTTGAGGAGTTGGAAGGCTTCCTCTTGTTTTGGTCCCTACTCATAGTGTTTACCTTTGTGGGTCAAGGCCGTGAGAGGGACCGCAATCTTAGAAAAGTTTGAAATGAAACGACGGTAATAACCAGCAAGACCAAGAAATGAACGAACTTCGGTAGGGGTCTTAGGGGTACTCCAATTCTTAACGGCTTCGATCTTTGCGGGATCAACATGGATTCCCTTTTCGTTGACAATATGACCCAAAAATTGAACTTCCTTTAGCCAAAATTCACACTTGGATAACTTAGCATATAGTTGTTCTTTTCTTAAAAGGTCCAAAACCAACTTAAGGTGTTGTTCATGATCTGATTTGGTCTTGGAGTAGATCAAGATGTCGTCAATGAAAACGATCACGAATTTATCTAGGTATGGTTTGCATACGCGATTCATGAGATCCATGAAAACCGCGGGGGCATTGGTTAGCCCAAAAGCATAACCATAAATTCGTAGTGACCGTATCTTGTACGAAAGGCAGTCTTTGGAATATCCTCCTCTTGCACACGAAGTTGGTGATATCCGGATCGAAGATCAATCTTCGAGAAGTAAGTGGAACCTTGGAGTTGATCAAAGAGATCATCAATCCTCGGCAAAGGGTAATGGTTCTTGATGGTAAGTTTGTTGAGTTCGCGGTAATCAATACACATCCGGAATGAGCCATCTTTCTTCTTCACGAATAGAACGGGTGCACCACATGGTGAATGACTGGGGCGAATGAAACCTTTATCGAAAAGTTCTTGAAGCTGACTTGCGAGTTCTTGCATTTCAGAAGGTGCTAGACGGTATGGAGCTCTAGCCACAGGATTAGCTCTTGGTATAAGATCGATATGAAACTCTACTTGATGAACGGGTGGAAGACTGGATAGATCTTCAGGAAATACTTCGGGAAAGTTATGGATGATGGGGATGTCTTGAATACTCTTCTCTTTGTCTTTCTTTTGAACAACATGAGCTAAAAAGGCCAGATATTTCTTTCGTAAGTACTTTCGAGCCGTGGTGCATGCCATGAGTTTAAGCCCACTGCATGGTTTCTCGCCAAAGACTTTTAACGTATCACCCGAACGGAGAGGAATTCGGATGCACTTCTCGAAACAAACGACTTCGGCATGATGGCTAGATAGCCAATCCATACCTATGATGATGTCAAAGCTCCCCAATTGCATGGGTATGAGATTTACGGAAAAAGAATATTCATTAAGTTCGATGAAACAATCGCGGATAATGGAGTCAATGATGATGGGGTTTCCATCCGCCACTTCAACGGTAAAGATTTTCTCTAACTTAGTTCGTGTTTTAGCAAGTAAAGGTTCAAAATCAAATGAAACAAAGCTCTTATCGGCACCGGTATCAAATAGTATGGAAGCATATTGGTTATTAACGAGGAACGTACCGTTGACCACATCATTGTTGGTCTGGGCTTCATTAGCATTTATGTTGAAAGCACGCCCTCTAGCTCCACCTTGATTTGGGTTGATAAGGTTTGGGCATCGGTTTCGGAAGTGGTTTGGGTTACCACATTCAAAGCAAGCATTCCCATTAGCGATAGCTGGAACCCCTTTGTTTCCTTGGTTGGCTAAATTGCCAGGTGGGTTGACTCTGCAGGTGTTGGCTAAATTCCCATATTTTCCACAGCTGGCACATATCCGACACGGTAGGTTTGGGAAGTGATGGTAATTACACGTGTTGCACAAAGGGTTGCTGCCCACATAATGCTTCTTGATGGAATTCTGAGCCATAGGAGCAACCTGTTTGACTGGGGCAGCTGGGGTAACAACAGCAAAGTTCCTAGCCTTTCGTTTCTTGTTGAAGAAAGGTTCGGGTTTGGTCCCCTTGCCGGGCTCAGAGATTATTGTTGTGTCTGGGACTTTCTTGGCACCCTTCCTTGTTAACGTGCCTTTACATGGTTATCGGTTAGGGTGGCGGATAGGCGGATGGTGTCTTCAAGGGTAGCTGGGTTTCTCCCTAGGACAGAGTCTTGAATCTTCATCGGCAGGCCACCGATGTATTTTTCAATACCCCGAGCCAAAGGTGTGACCATATGAGGTACTAGAAGACTTAGTTCATGGAAACGGGTGGTGTAGGCTAAACTTTCACCACTATCTTGGGCAAGATCCCAAAATTCGGCTTCTAACTTCTTCATTTCGTTGCGAGGACAGAACTCCTCAGTCATGAGCCGTTTGACCTCATCCCATGGAAAAGCCATTGCAACATCTATGCCCCTATTTCTCTTTTCGCCATTCCACCAAGTGAGCGCCCGTTTTTGGAAGACGCTGGTGGCATAGCGGACCCGGAGGTTGTTGGGACAATTGCTGTTGAGGAAAGTGCTTTCAATGCTCTCGAACCATTGCAAAAGGCCCGTGGCTCCTTCAGTGCAATAAAACTTAGTGGGGTTGCACGAGTTAAAGTGCTTGAAAGTACATTGCGGTGGGTTGGCACCACCACCCCCATTAGTTCCATGGGTTCCACTAATGGCTCCATTAGCTTAGGTGAGTTGAGTTACAAGTTGTGCAAGAATGGCAGCAATGTCGGTGTTGTTGTTGGTCATGGTAGCACGACGGGGAGGCATTCTACAGATTTGCACAACACAAGAAGAGATGTAAGAACTTATGAGGGTTGATTGAATTTAAAAGATACGATAACAAATAAAAACGTAAATCATAGTTTGGATTGTACTCAAATAGTGATATAATCACTTGAATACTGTGACACATTAAGGTTATTTAAACTCATATAATTTTCAAGGAGACGTGCCTTAGCCTATAAGTAAACACTCATTCCAGGAATTCCCAGGAAAGCATACGGGTCCCTCGGTTGATTGGGATTTATATGAAATGCTTTCCTAGACAGAAAACCCAGAATACAGGTGTCACCCTTCCAGATTGCACGTGCCCTCTAATAATTAACAAAGTTTAAAACCTTAACGAGGAAGTAAAGGAATCCTATAGATTTAAATTTATGGAGTTTCCACATGCTATGATGATGATGACAGAGAAGTAGGTAAGAATGTTATGAGGCTTAGGGTATGGGTAGGGATATTGTTTATTTAATTTATTATTTAAGCATGGTCTAATAAGTCATGAATTTTAACAAGTAAGGCACCAAAATTAAATAATAATTTAACATAGTAAACATGTAACACATAGCATGTAGCACATCATAGAACATGGCAATAATGGGTGTCCTAAGGTTATAGTCTAGGTCAAAGGTGTCTAATAACCTAATTCCCTATAACCAAGGCTCTGATACCAATTTGTCACACCCCAATCGGCGGCGGAATACGTCGGGGCGGGACATGCGGACTGTTCAAAAGCTCAAGGTTTACTAAAGTTGAAGTATTTAAACAACCAATTTCATTAAAACATCAAAATTCCGCAATACAAGAAAAGGAAAATACATAAATAGTTTCTTTAAATTTCATTCTAGGTCCTCGATCCTAAGTGAAGCAACTTGTACTTATTCTCAAGCATTAGTACCTGAAACATGATGAAATGAGAGGGTCAACTAAAAAGTTGGTGAGCATACATAGGTTTTGACACACAACAAGTTTAAGATGTTTTATACAATTCATACGATACATATGTATATGGCATTTATGGAGAACCTATAGTTAAACTATGTACAATCAAACCTTGGACTGAGGCATAACACGCAGGTTACCCTTATGTAAAGTCGGTAACAAACACCCTAACCGGGTGGGTTTGTCAGACACAATAGATCCATCAATGTTAACCGTTGGCTTGTACGTAGTTAATGATTGTACTAAAGTCATGTATATGTAGTCTTAATTCATAGCATTCAAACATAAAGCACGTAACACAAAATATCATAGTATTGAATCGTATTTAAGTCTATGTAAAAAGCTTTAAAGAATAGATCATGTTTCACCCCAAAATATGTAAAAATGTAAAAGAGGGGCTATGTAAAACTCACTTGATTCAAGAGTGTAGCTAGCACATGAAACTAGATAGCAAAACGATCCTTGGAATCTCACAAGGTTAGCTTAGCGTGTAAAGTATATGGATATGTATTAATAATATGTACAAAAAAAATCTAAGTCTAAGACTATGATTTAATTGAGAGTGTGTACGAAAGTTTGGAGTTGTGGGTGTTTGTGGCTTGCACGGTGTAATATTAAATTCAATAGTTTCTAAAATAATCGGGTTTGAGTTGGATAACTAAATAAATCAAACAATTATTATTTATTTATTTAGTTTAGGGAAATAGTATAGGTATTATATTTATTTAAATATGATTTAAATGAATGATATCCTTATTTATAAAAGTGGGTGATCCTAAATTTATGAACTTATGGAAGTTATATTTTTAAAATCCATAGTGTAAATTTTATAAACAATAAATAAATCTATTTATTTATTTACTATTTAAAATAGTGATGGGTTAAAAAGGATTTCTTTTTATAAATTTTGAATCAAGTTTAACATTTAATAAGGCTTTAATAACTTTTCCTTCGAGGGCAAATAATTTTTTTTATAAAAATCTTATGACAACGAGTATTTAATTTAGAAATTCTCCTTTTTTTTTATTAATATATGTTTTTAACAATAATATTCGAAATAAAAATGAGTTCATATTAAGATTAGGCAAATTTAGTTCCATTCTGTTACAAATATTGTGAGATTTTATAAAATAATTTTTATAAATTTTTCCGAAGCTTGAAAACGGTTTTAAAAATCAAACAGGTCGTCGGGCCTCGAACCCGGGCCTGCGCTGAGTGGGCTGGGCGGACGAAACCACTGGACCAGGGCCTGTTATTGGTAACTATGCGGGTTGGGTTTGTATTAGCAAAGGAAGACAGGGAGCCGGTCTTCGCTTAGGCAGTGCGCAAAAAGGAAAACATGCCGGGTATGAGGGCCGTGGGTTTCGAGCCCACACCACCGGGTCCGATGGCGTCTGGTCTTAACCAGTCGGACTGGGTGGTTCGCTGGTACTAATTGAAACAGAAAAAATTTAAATGAAAGTTCCAAGTTCATCAACTCCCCAAATTTCGAAATCGTAATACCCGCCTAGAACCCTAATTCCAATTGGATCCGATACCCTCTGCCATCCCGAATTGGCAGAGGGCTTTCGATACACATGTAATTACGAATTGAATGGTAGAATTCTTACTTAAAACGGTTGAGGCACGAGTGCAGACGGCTTCGAGTTTGACCCGATTGTTCTCGGTGATCGACAGGTAAGCAGGGGTGGAATGAGACTCAATCGAGGGTTGGGAGAGTTTATATAGTGTCATGCGAAGGTTCATAGTGATTCAATTCATTTAATTTTATCATTAACGTATGATTCGATTGAGAGGTTTACGGGTGTCAATTACGGTTCTAATTACGCGTCATCCCACTGTCACAGGACGAATTGGGTCGCGAAATAGGACTAGGTTCAGAGGGGATCGGTCTAAGCATGATTTCCGGGATTGAAACGCGTCTAATTTATTGGATTGCAACCGAATTGATTCGGCTTTGACTCCACAAGTCAAATGGATTTGAATTTGAATTCGACCGCGTGATAGGTGGAATTGGGCTGCTACTTGGGTCAGGGTAGGGCCGATTCACAAGTTTGTGTGTAATGGAAGTCTATAACAACGGGCTTAATCGATTTCATAAGTGGGATTTCATAGATTTGGGCATGTTTGACTTTTAAAGTCAAAATTGACGGGTGAGAGTCCAATTTGAGCCCTAAGAGGTCTAATCTAGATCAAGGGTTCTATTGAGAGTGTTGGGGGTTCATGTTTAGGGTTTAAAAGACTTTGGGAAGGGAAGTTCAAGATCAACTTGTTCGAAAACGTGTGTATAAATGTACATGTGAACATAAGTATATATATATATAGATAACTGGATTTGTTTGAAAGCTTCATAAGTAATTATCGAGCTTTCTGATCATGCATGTCATATGTATTGTTCAACTTGGGAAATTAATATAAAGTATATGTCCATGTAATCCTAGAAATGTATCAAATGAAATCGAAGTTTGCATTATAATTGAATTGTCGCTTATTACACCAAACAAAAAAAATCAGAGATGTTACAATAACTCCAGAAGGAGTGAGGCAAGTTAGTTCTACACATCATCGATCGAACCATATTAGGTAGGTTCGATTTCTCCTCTCGCTCACGCCATTAAGTTGGGGTGTGCCAGGAGGAGTGGGCAGAGAAATAATTTCGTGCTCCTTCAGATGATTAAGAAATTCTAAGCTGAGATACTCGCCACCTCGATCTGATCGAAGTGTCTTAATAGATTTATCGAGTTGTTTCTCTACTTCGTTTTGAAACTCTTTGAACTTTTCAAATGTTTCATGCTTGTGTTTCAAAAGATAGATATAAGCATATCGACTATAATCGTCAGTAAATGAAACGAAGTATCTTTCATGATTTCTAGACATGGTTCTGAAAGGGCCACACACATCAGTGTGTATAAGGCCTAACAGATCCTTGGCTCGTTCACCAACATGGGTGAAGGGGTCCTTTGTGAGTTTGCCAGCTAAACAAGACTCGCAATTATCAAATGAGTCATGTCCGGTAGGTTTAAGAATTCCCTCGGATTGGAGTCTTTTAATGCGTGCCTTGCTTATGTGGCCAAGTCGACAATGCCATAGAAAAGTATCATTAACGCCAGATTTGATAAGTTTAGAAAGATTATATATGTTATTGTCAGTTTGAACGTCAATCTCATAAATACCGTTTTGAGGTTTAGCCTCAAAATAAAAGATATCATTTAAGTAGGCAGAAATAGCAATACCATTAAAAACGTACTTAAATCCTTGTTCAAACAATAAAGAAACTGAAATAATGTTTCTGGTTAAACCAAGTGCAAACAAACAATTGTTTAAAACAACCACAAGGCTAAAAGGACATGAGAGATGATATGTTCCAGTTGCAAGAACTGGTACTCTTTTCCCATCACCAACGATGAGCTCTATGTCGCCTTATTTCAGCTTCCTCCAACTTTTAGGCTCCTACAAGACATTAATGATGTGGTATCCAGATCCAGTATCAAATACCCATGTGTTGCTAGAAATAGTAAAAAATTTCAATAACATAAATGAGAATACCTGAAGAGGTGCCCTCACCCCTGGCCCTCTGCAGCTTTAGCTTGGCTAGATATTCAGGACAGTAACGTTTCCAGTGCCCCATTTTGTTACATTCAAAGCATTGGCGCTCCTCAGGAGGGGTTGCTTTTGAAGCTTTCTTGTTATTGTTGGTGGCAGGCTTGGCAGCAACATTAACCTTCTTCTTGCATTTGCTATTATAACCTCTTTTCTTGGGGTTAGGTTTTTTAACACCAGTAGATCTGACCATCAGAACTTGATTTTTCTTTCCTTGGATATTCATCTCGGCCGTTTTGAGCATACCATGTAGCTCGGCCACTGTCTTCTCCAAGCCATTCATGTTGAAATTCATTACGAATTGAGCATAGGAGCTTGGGAGAGAGTTTAAGATGAAATCAGTAGCCATGTCATCCTTCATGGGATATCCAAGTTTGTTCATCTGGTCGATGTACCCTTTCATCTTAAGTACATGAGCACTACAGGCGTGCCCTCTTGCATCGTACGGCGAATTAGCTGAGACATGGTTTCATAGCGTTCTTGTCAGGCTTGTTTCAGGAACATGCCCTTAAGTTGCTCAATCATGTCAAAGGAACTCAGGTCCTCCATGCTCTTTTGGAGCTCACGGGACATGCAGACTAGCATAAGGCAGGCCACCTCAGTGGCATCATCTCTTTGTTTTTCCCAGGACTTACGAGCGGCAGCCATGTTACCATCGGGTGCCTCAGGGACTGGTGCATCGAGAACATAGAGCTTCTTGGCCATCTTGAGAACTATTCTCAGATTGCACTGTTATCCGGCTTTTCTTTCTCAAGGATAGACTTGAGAGCGAAGGAGTTATTAGTATTATTATTTTCAGTAGACATGTCAATATAAGCAAAGAAAATAAATTAGTATAAAGAAAGTGAAAAATCCTTATTAATTTATGACCCAATTACAGAAATTAGAATAAGGAGTGAGAATCTAGCTAAATCAGTCACTAATGGTAGCTGTGGCATACAACATTAGTAAGTGGGTAACTAGACTGACAATTAGTGTCAATTGTGGAAAGATGCACAACTCTCGTGTATAAGGCCGCTAAGACACGACATGTCTATGCATTGATACGTTTAGCCTCATCTATGCCCACTTCTAATCTCTTGACAGCTGCGGCATGTAACAAGAGAGAAAAGTAATAGTCGTCCTAAAACAGGTACTTGTAGAGGGTCCGGATGTGTCAACGAAACCCTTGCGCCTTGGAAGGATAAACTACGCATCCGGTGCGGTGCTGTGGCTCCAAACACCGATGTTTCGTTTTATGCTCCAAGTGTTCCTTATAATAGGATGGCATAGACCATTGGTTTTAAATATGGGTTCCAATTTTAGTGTTTACCGAACAGGGTCAAACACAACGAATGATTCGTGTGTTGTAAAAGCCAGTTTTACAATTTAAAGTCATGACAAATTTGATGAACCCTTTCATCTCTCAGGACACTTAATTTTAAATAACCTATTAAAACTAAGTTTGTCGCGACTTGAATAACCGGTTAAAGTTAATAGTTGAAAACTATTAAGTTATAAGTTTTGAAATTAAATTCAGTTTAAATTATAAAACTTTAGTGGTTATTTATTTTATTAAAACAAGCCAGTTGTTATTTTTATAAAATTCTACAAGTTGTAAAAAATAGAACTTGTGGTGACAGATTGTGACATTTTAAAACTCCTTTTAAAACGTTTGGTGTTTGGTTGGTTTATTATAAATTTAAGTTATAAAAAAATATAAGCAACCATAAAGCAAATAAATATGTAAATCTTTTAGGGCCAAGTTTGTTTGATCTTGCTAGAGCCAGTTAGCAAGACCAAACAGGTCACGGGGTCCACAAAATTAAAACAACCACAAGGATGGACTTCCGTGCATCTAGTCGTCTCAGATGACTCCCACTGACTCCATGATTCCTGTTGCGTCTTCGGATTTGTCTTCGGGTTTTTATTACATTACATCAAATAAAAAAGCCTATTCTATTACAAATTTGAGCCATCAAAAGTGGGCCAAAACCATAAAACCAAAAACTGAATAATAAGCACAAACAACTCAATCACATGGGTCAGACTAGATTTACATATTCAACACATTCACATACGGGCAATATATTTGGTCAAATAAAAAAAAGACCAAATTAATAAATAAAAAAATTTCCCCAAAAACAGATCAGATCAGAAACTTCAAGATAGTTAAAGTTTGTGATTAATCTAACCGGTGAAACCAGACCGGTTCCGATTTTCGTGTTATAACTCAGGCTTTGATACCACTGTTGGGATTCAGTGGTGATCAGTTTGATTTTTTTTTTTATCAAAAACGGGTTTTGACAGAGAAATTAATTAATTCAATTAATAAATAAATACGCAGCGAAAAATAAAATCAAAAACCTATTTAACAACACTGACAAACAGAACAGGATCTGGTTATGAACACGCAAACACAAAAAACAATTAATCTACTGATGAGATAAATTATACCTCGGTTAATGATTAACCGGTTGAGACATCTAGGTACAACGAACTGATGTTAGATCACGAACCGAAAGCGAGAGAACGGGACGCACCAGGGTTGGCCGAACTTGCAAAAGCGGCGGCGATTGGGTTGCTGGAGAACCGCAGGCGACGGGACTAGTTAGTATGATTGGCCGGCGATCACAAAAGGATAGTATAACCTCCTCTTGTACGGCGGCTATCACAAATCATAAATGAAAAAGCAAAATAGCCCTTGCGGCTGATTTTCTTTTCGATCCCATAGTAAAAGAATTATTATATATATAATTTTAGATTCAAACCCTAAATCATATAATAACCCTTTTAAATCACTATCGGGCCTCAAACCCAATAGTTAATGACAAGCCCGAAACCATTTAATTTGTTTTAATAAAAGATTAAAACAATAAATATATTTTATTATTTATAAACCTGTATAAATAATAAATCCCGTGTAACGAATTTATATAAAATATATCGTCTCGCTAACATATTGTAATTACCAGTTAAGCGGATTAAGTGGATTTAAATGTTTGTTGCCCAAGGTGTAACCCTTACGGGTCATAGCTCGGTCAGTCGCGTTGTCCATCGGGTCGATCCATAAATCCGACATAGTCATCCCAGAGGGTAACACATAAGCAAAACTCAGTATTCTAACAATTAAACTCATGAATTATGGATATGGATGCGGGCGCCACCAAACTCGAATTTATTCTCATAAAAAGAGAATGGTGTGCCAAAAATTTCAAAAACAAATAAATATTATCTTAACGTGGTACCTATCACCATATGTTGATAGTTTCAGTATTACCGACATCCTAAGATGAGTACCCACACGATTTCATGATTTTATTACGTGATTAATCCTAAGTAGCACTCACAGGCTATTTAAGCTATTCAAACTGGATGGGTCTACCAAAACATCAATAATTAAAAGCGTTTTCTATTATTTATATCACTTAAAACTCAACAAGTAGTTCCAGTTGTATTATCATTTTCCATGTATAAGTAGTTATTTCCAAGGACATTTTTGAAAATTTTTTAAATTTTTTTCTATTTTTAATTTTTCTAAACAAGACAAACTAGACACTCACATCCCCACACTTGAAAAACACATTGTCCTAAATGCTGATAATGTATATGCTCTCGAATGAAAATCCAACTCCGTTCTTCCTTGTATGCACCGTATAGCATTTTGGTCGCGGTTGCACAGACTGCTGGGTTGCTCAATAATATCAGGATCAATTCCGTCCGAATGGACATTGAGTACGGACGGAATGATGTACACCTGCAAAATAAACTCACACAATACCCGCAGCATCAAACTGACTCAAATTAAAAATAAAAGACTCAACTGACTCAAGATAGATAGCAGAGAAACATACTCGATGTGTGGCAAACACATAGACATGAATGCCACAGCAAAGTAGATCAACAGTCACGAACGGTTTTAAGTTTCCCATGGTAATGGAAAGTAATGAATGAATAGAAGTGATAGATGATGGTGATAATGGATGATGGATGGATTATGATAGAGGTGGTATGATGGTGGTGGTGAAGGGTTATGGGAAACCATGAACAAAAAAAAGAAGAAAGGCAAATCCAGGGAGTCCCCGTGTACCGTGAGAAAACCAAGACCACTCCTCGCATACCACGAGGAGATGAAATTTAGCAAGCCAATATTTCCAGTCCCTCGCGTATCGCGAAGGCTTGGATCCCCTTCTTCGCATACCGCGAGGGAGTATCATTCACAGAAAGATAATTGCCTTTTTCAATTTTTATACTTAGAAAATTTTTGGTCTCCTAAAAATCTTTTTCATCCAAATCTTTAAAAACTCATTCCAATGATAAAAAAACCAATGTAAAACATACCTGGAACTTCGTTCCCAATGATTTTCCTCACCAAATCAAGCACGAATACCTGCAAAATTTGACACAACCAAAACACATACCGAAAAACACAAAAATTGACACGGACTCAGACCAAGTAATGCACACAAACTCTACATCCCGGGTACTTGCCCGACACTCAAACAATCCTATCAGGAGGCTTCTCCTTGATCCTAACTGGAACCGCCTTCATCCTACGCGGTCTACCGGTCCTCCAAATCCTCAGCAACTTCACACCCTTTCCAAACACTGAACTTTTAGCAGTTAGATCTTTCCACCACAACTTAAATCTACCCGGTCTGAAGATGATATGCATCAAATACCCTCGATGTCCCCACACGTGGGGGTTTCATTATCTTTAATTCACAAGAGACACTCGACGCTCGAGTCCTCTTACGGAGTGGCCTAGACCTATGGGCACTAGCACTAGGACTCAACTTTAGAATTCTCCCCTCAACATGGATACTAATGGCGGGTGAGGGCTTGGGCACAGGTGGTTCTAATGATGTGAACTCCACAAACTCAACCTTTGGTGTCTCACAGACTATCTCCCCCACTTGTGCTAAAATCTCACTCAAAGTGTAATCATCACCGTCAGCACTTAAAAATGGGGACCCTACCAAATTCCTTTCAAATTCCTCAAGCCAATCCGACGGGTCCTCTATCATTCCTTTTTCATCCCTATCAACAGCATCCTCTACTGGATTAGAGTCTCGATGTTCGTCCATGAAGGCATCAAACATGCACACGGAGTGGCTCTGCTCGCCAACATCCTTCACAGACTTTGTAGCGTCGAATGTGATCGACTCATCCCCCACACGAAGTGTGAGTTTCCCATCAAAGACATCGATCATTACTTTGGTGGTACGTAGGAATGGGCATCCTAGGATGAGTGGGACTCTATCATCTGCATCCATGTCCAGAATGACAAAATCCACGGGGAAGACAAATTTGCCTACTTTCACTAACAGATTCTCCATAATTCCCCGTGGATACTTGACTGAGCGGTCAGCCAAGGATATGCTCATGCGCGTAGGCTGCGGTTCCTCTAGGTCTAGCTGTTTATAGACAGAATATGACATCAGATTGATGCTAGCACCCAGGTCAGCCAACGCGTGGTTTAAAGGCAAACCGCCAAGCAGACACGGGATCGTGAAACGACCCGAATCCCCCATTCTCTCCGGCAGTTTGTTCTGAACCATTGCAGAACATTGCTCATTAAGTGAGACTTTAGAGATCCCCTCTAGCTTCTTCTTATTGGAAAAAAGATATTTGAGCAACTTTCCATACTTAGGCATGTGCTGGAGGACCTCTATAAATGGGAGATTGACCTTGAGTTGTTTGAACATATCAAGGAAGTGACCATATTCCCTACGTGTTTATGTGGCAACAAGCGAGCTGGGTAGGGAACACGACTCAGGTCAATCTCGAGGGACTTCATCTCCACCCCCTTCTTCTTCTCCTCTGCCTTCTCGGAAGGCTTCTCCATTTCTATCTCCTCATCCACCGGCTCTTCTTCTTCTACCGGTGGGCTTTCTTCTCTTCTGCTCTTCTACTCCTAGTTGACACAACATTCGACTTGGGCTCCTCTAACATCCTAGCATCGATCTCAGCAAATCGAGCTCTCCAATCTATCTTCTTCACCTCTTCAGGCGAAGGAATGCCATAGTCAGCGTTGTGGGAGGCTTCCTTCTCTACTCTCCTCCTCTCTATGACTCATGACCGACACGGCCATCACTGAAGGATTGGGGCCTGAATATGGACATCCCTGTCTGTCCTTAAAGATCTTCGCGATTTCTCCTACCATGCGTTGCAAGTCCTGAAATGCCGACTGCTGATTCTTCAATAAAGTGTCATGGCATCCGGTCTTTGCCGAGCGTCCAAGTCCTGCTAAACTAAGTGGGCAAGCATCTGTGTATGATTCTCTATCATCTCTTCAATCTTCCTTGTGTTGACAGTGCTTCCCGAACTCGCTCCTTCTTCAGCTCCTCCATACTGATTCTGGCAACTATTGAACCTAGGAGGGTTGTTTCCAGATCTCCATCCCGAGCCAAAAGAATTATTATAGTTGTTGTACCCTCAGTTCTGGTTCTGGTTGCCAGCAAAACTCACCTACTCCTGATGATTGACAGGGCAATCTCTGGTGTCGTGTCCTCCCCTGCACACCTCACACCCAAGAGCACTGAGCTTCAGCTCCTTGATCTCGTTCAACATAGTTGCAAGTGCAGCAGCCACGCTAGTATCAGGAGTGACCTAATACACACCTCTAGGAGAAGAGGCGGGTATCCTAGCACTAGGAATGGAAGTCCTTGTAAAGGACTGTTGTTGTTCCGCCAGAGCAAAGCTCTCAAACATCTCCTCACACTCAACAGGCTCGAGTTTGTCCATGATATGGCCTCCCGCAGCTATGTTGAACATTTGGTGCTTCTCAAAGGTAAGGCCATTATAGAAATTCTCCACAATTGCCTAGTCAGAAATACTATGTTTGGGGCATCGGCTCAACAGTGTGTTGAACCTCTCCCAGGCCATGTGATAAGGCTCGTCTAGGTCCATCTGGAAGGAATGGATCTGTTCCCGAAGGCGAGCGGCCCCGGAAGGTGGATAGTACTTTGTCAAGAACTTAGCTTGAAGATCCTCCCATGTGGTGATAGAATTGTCTGGGAGAGTGTCAAGCCAAGTAGATGCATGCCCAGAGAGCGAGAATGGTAAGAGATGCAAATAGATAGCGTCATTAGACACACCCGTGATATTGAAAGTATCACATATGCGCGCGAAGCGTGACAGGTTTCCGGGTGCATCCTCATCCTCGAGGCCATGAAATTGAGTGGCATGAGTGATCGTGCTCATGACATGTGACGGGATCTGCCATGTATTGGTGTTCGGAATAGCGGGGCGTGTGATCGAAGATCTCGCCCCAGTGACCCCGTTACTGGCCCTCTGGTGCATGGTACGTCTCATTGGTGGGTCAGCGTCGCCTGTGATAGGAAATGGAATTGGGCTAGTAGAACATACCTGGTTGCTGCAGAATGCTTTCAATAGCTCCCGGAAGTCACGGGTGCGCTCGTGCAGCTCTCGTTCGGGCTCTAAAGAAGCAGAATATGGTGGTGATCCCTACGAACGAGTGTGGTGCATAAACTGACACAAGAATAAAAGAAAAAAAAATAAAGACTCAAAAACAGAAAGACTCGATCCTATGTTAGACACTCAGATAAGACACACAAGTAGCACAGAATACAAAGACACACAATTAAGACTCAAAAGTACCAAACCAAAAATCAAACTAAGAACTAGTCAGAGCTAATATTGCTATTGCCAAGTGTCCCCGGAAATGGCGCCAAAAACTTGATATTGCCCAGACGGTCTACATAAAACTCTACTAAACCTAACCTGGACTCCTAAGTAATAAATGGAGTACCTTCGACTAAACCGCACTGACAGGCAAGTGGACCTATCAAGTGTAGCATAGTTTAATGGTAAACCGAGTTATCGAACCCTAGAGGCACTACTATAACTATACTAGACTCTGACTCGGACTAAAGATTGATGATTGGGGGTTGACTACACTAAATATTAACTACTAATGCAGCAAACAAGATCGACTCAAGCTATCAAGATAAAGAGCTAAGGTAATATCAGAGATGGGAAGAATACTACCTAGGTCGGAATCCTACTTGCAAAGCACAACTTCTACCGGTTTCTGGAAACTATGATGGATCTGGGTTTCTAAGGAAACAACTCTAGACTACCTAGTGGATCCCTAATCACTCTCAGGGTGTGACTAACTAAGGAACCTAAAGATGTAATAACTCACCATATAGTGGATTACCTTTCGGTCTCTCCAACAATGATAAATTACCCGAAAGACAGATCACCTTTCAGTCTTACTGTCCACAATACATTAGAAGAATGCATGGGGTAATCTAAAGATAAGAACTATGATTCAGAATTGCAACAATCACTAGACACCTAATACCAACTTCCTCTAAGACAGCTGACACTCGGATTCCTAATGACGGAGATTAACGACTATCTCTCTCTTCTCAGGTATTAAGACAGGATACACACTCAGTTCTAATGACTCTCAATCACAACTCCTCTGGCCACTATTTCTAGCAAATCACACAAACAATCACAAACCCTAAAGTCTATGACCTAGATACGCAAATCAAGTCGGAAGACATCCACAATTAACGTACGGAATTATAATCAATCACACATCAAAGTAAAGCATACATATTCATCATAATTATCATCAAGAAACCTTTTACAAAATCAATAAACCATCATTATAATCCAAAACCAGTAAAAATCGCAACTTTAACAAGCAATCATCATGTGACCGAGGCAGTATCAATGTTTTAGCCTAGGATCATGCTCAAAAAAACTAGAACAAAAGTATAAACATAAACCATGGTTTCAAACTATCAAATCAAACACAAAAATCGAATCTTGAACATCGAACAAGTTAAACTACAAACCCGGGATCCAAAGATTCAAGCTTTTCTCTTCAATTAGCTTCCTAACTCCAAAAATCGCCTTTGGTCTCTCTCCAGATGGAAATAATTCGAACTTCTTGCATAATGGCTATCAAATTCTATTTAATTCAATTTTAGGGTTTTTCTCGGAATTTTAGTCTCCCGTGTACCGCGAGACATTGGGCTAGGTTCCTCGCGTACCGCGAGGAACAAATTAGTCGGGCGCGCTTCTAGATTCCCTCGTGTACCGCGAGGCTTTCTTCTTCCTCTCTCGCGTACCCCGAGAAATCTATTTTCAACATTTTTTACTTTTGAACTTTAGGCTTCACTTTTCTTGCTCGGTTTCTTCATGTATTCACTTGAAATCTTCACGAGCACCTGTAAATATACAATAGACTCAATAGTATACAAAAACGAACGACTCAAAACGAACACAAAACTAAGTAAAAACACACTAAAACAATAGGAATAAAGATATGTGCTTCGCACTACATCAACGCAGCATCGGCTTCGAGTAGCACTAGTCTCAAGGACTATACTACTACCTCAAGACTTGATACTATGCTTAGGGTACCACTAGTCTCGAGGACTATGCTACTACCCCAAGTCTTCCATCGTATAAGCATACTCTTACAGATTAGACAATGTATTTGACTTATTATTCTTCCATTTGTTTATAAAACATATAGTTAAATAAACCATTCTTTCTTCTCTTTCAGTTTATAAAATATATAGTTAAATAAACCATTATCTTCTTCTTATCTTCAGTTTATAAAACATATAGTTGAATAAACCATTATTTGTTATCTTGCTTTCTTACAAAACGTTTAATTAATAAACCGTTATCTTTCTCATCTTTCTTTATTACAAAACGTTTAATTAATAAACCGTTATATTTCTTATCTTTCTTTATTACAAAACGTTTAATTAATCAACCGTTATTTTTTTAATCTTTTTTTCTTACAAAACGTTTAATTAATAAACCATTATATTTCTTTCTTACAAAACGTTTAATTAATCAACCGTTATCTTTCTTTCTTACAAAACGTTTAATTAATCAACCGTCATCTTTCTTATCTTCCTTTCTTACAAAACGTTTAATTAATAAACCGTTATCTTTCTTATATTAGTTTCTTGCAAAACGTTTAATTAATAAACCGTTATCTTTCTTATCTTTGTTTCTTACAAAACGTTTAAGTAAAAAAATACATTTATTATAAACGTCTAATTCTTGAGTATGCACATCATCCTAAAACAGTAAAAATAGGGATTCTTGAACTCACCTGATTTTCTTAAGGATTAACTTACTCAGCAAGAACTACGAGCTAGGTGAAGGCTAAAGGATCTGTTAAGAGTCACGAACTAGACAAATTAACACCAAGTTACTTTGTCTGAAAACTTTATGTTCGAAATCTATTTTGATCGAAATCTAGTCATTCGAAAAGTCTTACTTCCCCTAATATTTTCGTTCGAAAATCTCCTGTCCAAAAACTATTTATGTCGAAATATTTTTCGACCAAAATCTTTTCCTTTGAAAACATTTACTTCTGAAACTATTTTGGTCGAAATCTTTTTCGATCGAAAACCGTATCGATCGGATGTGTACTGTCCGAAAACTATCTATGTTCGAAAATACTTTTCGGACGGACTAGAGTTTTCGGACCATGCATCGAGATTTCGGACGATTCATATGTTCTTGGCCAAAATCGTCGTTTTTTATCCAAGTTTGAATCTTTTTACATCCAAAACTTTATTATGACATCCATGAAGCTAAATCTATGATTTTTAAGCCGTTTTACTTGTAAAAATCCCGAGTTTAGATGTGAAACCCACATAAAACCCTAAACCCCATTTTCAAATTAAAACTCAGATATGGAAGCGTTTCATTACCTGATTTCTGCTAGTTTCTCCTTCTCCAATCGACACAAAGCTCCAGCAATGATCTCGGGCCAAGGTGACGATCTCGATTGTGGGTTATGGAGTTTTCTCTCTCTAGTTTCTCTCTCTATGGTGTTGAGGTGAAGGTGATAAATGGAGAAGGATGGGGGATGAGGAGGGTTTTACCCCTTCCTTGCGCCCTTGCATGGCTGGCCCATGCCTGAGCCCACGAGCCCGTGTATCTTTTCTTTTCATTCCTTCCTTTACCCGATACCCGTCGCCTTTCGTTTTATTCTTTTCTGTTATTTATTTTCGTGATGTTACAAGAATAGTAATAAATGAGGTAGCAATCAGGCAAAGTCTAAGATTTGGTGATGAAGCAACCTACCCAGCTGAACTTTCTAAATAGGTTGTAGAGCCAGTTTTAGAGAGGAAGAGTTATGAAGGCGGATACCCACCAATACAGAAGAGACTATTGCACCCTTATTAGAAGTACCTCGCCCATGTTGTTAATCAATGCTTGTCCGGAAGGAAGGGAGGTTATGACACCTTGAATGCAAACATGCCATCCACCACAGTAGCTCTTGTAACAAACAAAAATTTTAATTATTCACATATAGTATTTTGATAAATTCAAGAATAATGTCACCAGCAGGAAGAAGAAGAAGTTTTTGATGTAACCAAGGTTTATTCAAATGGTGATAAACTCTCACTATGTCGATCTAGTTCCAACACCGGGCAAGATAATCCTGAAAGTTATGGGAAAGGACATTTTCTCTTATATGTCCATGAACAAATTGAACAAGTATCTGGCACTAACTCCATTTGAGAAATTTGGGGCATTCCCTAAAATAGTAAATCAACTGGGTAAACCACAAGTTCAAGAACGCCAGTAAGAGCCAGTTCAAGAGGATGTTTGAGGAACCGCTGTAAATATTCAGGTTCCTATTCGAGAACTGACAGTTGAACCACAGGGTGAAGAGCCTGTTTATGAAGAAGCTTTTAATCTTGATACGTTTATTGTAGATGAATACAATTTTAACTTTTAGCAGTAGAATGAAAATCAGGGATATGAGAATTAGAAATTTTGAATCAGTGAGATGATGAAGGTTTAGTTTTTGACAGTTCAGAGACCGAAAGTGAAACAGAGAGACCAGAAGGTTAAAGCAGGTGAACAAATACAACATTCGCAATCGCAAAAGCAACCACCACAGTTTGAGAACCTGCAATCACCGCTCCATAATCCTTTAGCAACAGATGATATTGACAGGATTCTAAACACACCGCCTGCTCCAAACGTCCAAGATAAAGGAAAGGACCATGTTGATGATTTTGACTTTCCTGAATATGTCCCTGTTGATGTGGATGCACTTCAATGGCGGGTATTTATTCTTGAACAAGAATCAACAGTCAAAGACAAGAAGATAGAAGATTTGAGAAACATTATTAACATTCAAGATGTCTAGATTGAAGGCTTGAAAGCTAATATGATTTATGTCTTTAAGGAGTTGGATAAGTTGAAAAAGAAGAAAGAAAAGAAAGGGAAGGGAAGAGAAAGGATAGTTGTGGAGATGGTAAAGGGGATGGTGGTGATGATGATCAGGGCAATGGTGGAGATGGTAGCAATAGTGGAAAAGATGAAAGAAACAAGAAATATGATGTTAATAAAATTGATGATGATGATGGTGGTGAAGGGTTAGATAAAGCCCTTGTGATTTATGAAGGATCATAAGGAAGTGGCGGTCATTCACAAGCAAATGATGATGAATTAATCTTTGATATTGAAAATGAAATTGAGGGAGGTATGGAAGATGCTCAAACTCTATTCCATGTTCTTTTTCAAGACCAAGAGCAAGTAAAAGAAGCAGAAACACAGAGTGATGAATTGGATCCTGAGTTAGCCGAATTATTCGAAGGTATCGATGATGAGGTTAATCTCCCCGATAAATCTATCTATGTAAATGCTCAGGGGGAGGTGATTGCTGGCATTAACAGTGTCTTATCACCGAAAGTAACTCACCTCCTCCCAAGGAATCTTCATCAGCTGCTTCTATGGAATCTTCTTCATCAACACCGGCTTGGAAACTAGTTTCCCCTAACACTAGGAAGTCGTGGTTTCGTCCGCTAAGCCCTCCAAAATAAGTCCTTTGGACAACCAGCTCAGATGATCTATTTGCTAAGAAAAAGGACGGCTCAGACATCTTGAGCCGGATGTTTGATGTAGAAAAATATCTATATTTGGTGAAGAGGGATAATGGAAGAATTGAATATTACAAGGATCCCAATGACTTCAGTTCATTGCCAAAGGTGGTTCTTCACAGACTGAATGAAGCCCTATTCTTTAATCCAGGCAGAGTCAACAAGGCTTGAGATTTTGTAAGATTCTTGAACAAAGAATGCATGACTAAATTCCAAAATCTGAAGCCTGTGAAAGCCAAGAGGAAGAGAGATAAAATGAGTATGAATCCAAGAACCGGAGATTATTGGATTAATCTCGTGTATCCTCGACCAAAGATTATCAAAGTTGTTCCCGTTTATGCCGGGCTTCTAGATAAGTCACTGAAGAAACTAGAATTAGGGATGGCAATGGGTCGGGTTCGGGCCGGGTATCTATAATCCTAAACCCATACCCAGTTATAAAATCATGTCCCATATCCGACCCATTACCCGTCAGGTTTGTGTCGGCTAATTACTTGTCTGGTATCGGGCATACTCGCGGGTATCGGGTATACCCGTTAGTATCGGGTATCGGGAATACTCGCGGGTATCGGCCAATACCCATAGGGTATGTGTCATGTATATTTCTATGACTCTATTTTTATATTTTTCATAACATATTAAATATGAAAAAATTACATAAATTAATATCATCAAATACATATTTCAAAAGAAAATTTAATTTTCCGTATAATTAACCTATTAAAATAAAGTATTAAAAGGCAAAGATTAAGGAAAAATAAAAATATAAATTAAAACTTTTCGTGTATATGATTCGGGTATATGGTTCGGATAAACGGGTATGTGATTTCGGGTAAATGGGTCGGGTATCACCTAATCTCATACCCGTCCCATACCAGCGAAATATTTTAAAACTAATCCCGTACCCGGTCCCATACCCGTCGGGTTTCGGGTATACCCATCCCGAAAGTTTCGGGTATACCCATCGGTCTTGGGTTTTTTGGCCATCCCTAACTAGAATATTGGATATACAATCCGTTATCTGGGCATGTTAGTATCTACTATGAAGATAGAGAGTTTTTGATAGCATAACCCATGAATCTTTTGAAGTTTGGGAAAGAAGATATGTTGCGGTTGAGCAAGAGAAGGCTATCAGTGCCTGAGTTGAATCAATATGAAACTAAACCGTTTACAAAGGTTTTGGGTATTGCTCTTGCTAAAGTCCTATATGCGGGTGGTGGTGATCACAACACTACATTAGAGATTTAAAGACTACTTTAACTGCATCATCCTACGGGAGATTGTAAAGAATAATCAAAGAGGCTGATGCATCAAGGATCACCAGAGTTTTTTTTGTTCAAACATATGTTTTAGAGTGAACTTTGTATTTGAGCGAACTTGGGCGAATACTAAGTTCACGCAGGTATACTCATCTACGTGAACTATGTGTGTGTACCCAAGTTCATGCAAGCCCATATGTTTGAGTGAACTTGCTTAGTATAAATAGTTACCTTAGATCATTGTATTAGGGTTAACGAGTTAGACGAGTTTGTGAGTATTTTGAGCAGTAGTATTGTTATCGGTTTATTAATCAATATACGGAAAGTTATCGAGTGAATTCATCTCTTACCCTTTGATATTCTTGTTTTAGTATTGATTTGGATACCACCCTAATCAATATTACGTGTTGATTCCGTATTGTTGAAGATCCTAAGTGAAGAACCGGACCTTACAAAATCACAAGTGGATATGATCAACAAGTTCTAACATGTTAAATGTCATGCAATTCAAGATTACAGCGTTCTACAAATGAAAATCAACTTGCTATACTCATGGATCAAGATGCAATCATCAGCGTGGATATGTTGGGATGTTAGAGAGATTTTACAAAGATGAATTAAATCATTAAAAATAAGTTTTATAAAATAAAGGTCATTTTTCACATGGCTTTTTTTATAAAACTTGGAAAGTGTTTTCATAAAACCAAATCCTTGTAACTAAATTTTAATGACCTAGATGGATTTGAATTTTAAATTCAAATTGGAAGGCATGTTGGTGGATCTTTCATTTATAGAGTATATTCCAACATAATCTTGCGTTGGAGACACAAACTTACCACGAATGGATTAAAGCCCAAGACATAGATGGAAAATATCTTTTTACAAAAGACAAATCTTTTCATTTTTGTATAAAGGGCTACTATTCATGATATGGGTCAATTGGATGGTTTGATAAAGTTAAAATCTATTGTACTCAAGTGGAAATGACTCTAGGGTGGGAGATTAGACAATCTCCGATGTTCAAAAAAGTTGGCCAAAATCTGGCTCCCAGGTTGAAGGTCGATGGGATGGTTGGCCATGCCTGAGTTGGCCCAGATTTTCCTTTTTGGCAATAAATAGGAGTCTTGGTTCAACCTTCATGCTCACCCCTTTTGTTCTAAACTTTCTAAATACATATCTAATACATTTCTCTCTAACTACCTTGATATTCAAACATTATTTGAAGAAAGAACATCAAGGATCAAGATCAAGAGCAAAAAAAAAAGTTGCACCACAAATTTCATTATAGTAATTCTTGTGTTGTATGTGAGGGGTATTCACTAATAATGTTTAGTGAATATTGTGTAACTTGTGAGAGATAACACTATCTTGATATAGTGTTGGTTTATGAGTGAATACACTATCTTGATATAGTGTATAGTTGTGAGTGATTCACTATCTTGACATAGTAAGAAGTGTAAATACATCTTGACATAATGTGTTGAAAAAGGTGATCACTATCTTTGATTAGTGAGACGTTATTCAAGGTGATCACAACCTTCTAATTAGTGAGACGTTGGTGTACCAGTGATCCCTTCCATTTAAGGGAAAAGACTAGTGGAGCAACTCTTGATTGAGGAATTAAAGGAGACGACATAGAGTGGATTAGATAACATCCCTTTGAACCTTTATAATTTTGTCTTTTCAACCCTAAACTCTTTACATTTATTGCCCATTCACTATCTTGACTTTTAATTAGTGTGAATCCATACAAGATTAGATTTTAAATAAGCAAAAGTTTAAGAAAACCTATTTAGTCCCCCTCCCCCTTCTCCAGATTTCTATTATGTGTACATGAGTGTCATTAATTAATTACAGCATAATATCACTTAATGCCAGATTTAATTCATGAATCACATAGTATGGGAGTCTTCGAAACAGAGATTCCATAGTCTCTGAATTAGGTTTTCATCTAAATAACTTGAGAACAGCAACTTGCAGTAGCCACACATTCTGCTTCAACAGTGATGTTGATGCCATTTTTTACTTCTTGGATACCCAACTAACCAGTTTTCCTCTTAGAAGCTGGCAGCTTCCTTATGTACGTTTTCTATCCAGTTTACATCCAACATGATATGGGTTAATGCAGGCCAATAAATCAAAGCATGGAATCCTTTGGATGTCATAATCCTAAGTTGGGAGTTCCTTTGAGATATCTAAGGATTCTCCTCACAGCTGACATGTGGGACTCTTTTGGTTTACTCTAAAATCGTGCTAGAAGGCATGTGGAGAACATGATGTCGGGTTTACATGCATTTAAGTACAAGAAAGATCCTATCATACCTCTGTAGGTTCTTTCATACACGTCTTTTCCTTCATAATCATAGTCTAGTTTGGTTCCTGTGGCCATTGGAGTTTTCATAGTGGAAGACTCGTTCAAAGAATATTTCTTCAGAAGGTTCTTAACATATGGTCATTAGTTTATGAAGATTCCTTTTAAAGTTTGTTTCACTTAAAGCCCAAGGAAGAAATTCATCTCCCTCGTTATACTCATCTCGAATTTCAACTGCATTAAATTTGCAAACTTCTTGCACAACTCTGGATTTGTAGAATCAAATATGATGTCATCTACATATACTTGGACAAGTATAATATGACTCTAGTGATTCCTAAAAAATAAGGTGGTATCAATAGACCCCTTTTGAAAGCCGAAAGATACGAGAAATGCGGCAAAGTATCATATCATGTCATGGGAGCTTGTCTTAGACCATATAGTGCTTTGTCTAAGCCGTAGACATGGTTTTGAAACTTTGAACTTTCAAATCCGGTTGTTGCTCGTCATATTCTTCTTCTGATAATTTACAATTCAAAAAGGTTGATTTGACATTCATTTGATAGACTTTGACATCCTTAAAAGAAGTGAATGCAAGGAATATTTTGACAACTTCTAGCCTGGCCACTGTGCAAATGCTTCGTCAAAATCGATGCCTAATAGTGGATTTCAAAAACCTTCTTTTAGCAGCAGAAATTCTCAGTCATTTATTTAAAAATATATAAAACCAGTTAGATATTCATATAAGTTAGGTGTTACTCATCGTTCATTGCAACATAAATATAAATGAATACTAAATCCACTATATCAAGTAAACATAAATAATATCTAACTAAATCTGTTAGGTCTTGTCATTAGTCATCTACCCTTTCCTCACCAACGTCACGCTTAATCATCTTACGTAACCTGAAAATGGTACACATCGGTTTTCAAAAATAAGTATCGGCTATAAACCTTATTCAACGCATGCAATGATGGATATTAAAAGATTTAGGAATCTAGCAATTTCTAGTTAACTATCCTAAACCGAATAAGGGTACGCTAAGATGAAATCAACATATTATAATAATCACAATCTAATACATGAGGTTTAATGATTCTAGACCAGGATTTGTCATATGTTAATTGAAATTGCAATAATATATCTTTGAAACATACACATACGTTAAACACATAAATTCACTTTAGTCATCAACATGTTCAAATAAGAAAAGCAAACTCAAATAACAAATCATATTGAATAAAAGAGCAAAACAAATCCTACACCAGTGTGTGATCATATGAAATTTAGTCAATCATAGTAAACAAAAAAAATCAGATGTTGTCACCACACGATTCTCCATTTGAAATTTATTAACTAAAATTCTTGACTTTGTTCCACGATTTAATTAAAAATAAAAGACTAAACTCTTTTTTTTTCGAGTAAAATACAAATTATGTCTTTTATAAATATAGCAAATTGCATGGTATGTACTTAGACTTCAATGATCACACTGGATGTCTTTTTTTCGAATTTTTGCACATTCTCTATACTTTACACTAACTGATATTAAGTTTTTCTGTTAAGTTCAGTCGTGTGTCTTGCACATGAGGGCAATACGGTCATTTTACCGTTAAAAGGACGAAAAATGTAATTTTATCTAAAATAAATATTATCAACAACAAAGATTGAACCCTCTAGTAACTGAATTAGACCTTTTTTCTTTGAACCGTGTGTTCTTTTCTTCTTCCCCATATGAAACCTATGGAACCTTTATTTCTTTAGAAACCATTGCCCCACACCTCTTGTAAGACATGATTAGGATTTCAATTCTCAACATTAGTGATTCTTGTTGCTCTTAATTTCCAATTGGTAAACCGATTGATAGTCCTTAATTTATAGCACTTCTGGACATCGATCTCCCCCATTTTCACACCGCCCCCATCATAGCCTAATCGATGTTATCCACAACCGACGAGACACGAAGCCATCGCCTGTCTAAACCCAAATCACAGATATGAAACGGCCTGAAATTGAGCTTGGAGTGGAGATGTCAAAACCCAAATTGCAAATCCCAAACCCACCTCAAAACCTAGTCGATTCAAGTAGAGATCGGTCAAAACCAGATGAAGGGCCAGAGAGGGGCGTCAGAAAAGATGAAGTGGTCGGCTCTGCCTCTAGATCTCATCAGACCTTCAACAGTCGTCACCATGAATCTTGGTGTTCTTGCAAACAGAGCGAGAGAGAGAGAGAGAGAGAGTAAAGATGAAAAGAGAGTAGTAGTGGTGGTGAACTGATCTGGGTTATGTTGTGCCTGTCGAAAATGCGGTTGTGATTCCAGGAGGGTGGGCGGCGGTTTTAGAGAGAGATGGAGATATATATAGAGAGAGAGAGATGATCATTGTAGAGAGAGAGAAAGGAGGTGGAGCGGATGAAATGGTGATTTAAATGGCCCCAAATTATTATTATTAGGGATAAAAGTCTGATCAAAAGAGGGTCTGAAATGAGAAATGTATCTAACGGGGCACATGAGTGGACTTAACCAAGGAAATGAATAGAAGTTAGTGCAAAGGATAGAGAATATGCAAAAAATTTAAAAAAATGTAAGAGAAAGGATTCTCTAAGTAGAGAATTTTGTCTAAGTAGGCTAAGAAATAATATTGATCATCAAATTTGATAATTAATGATTGAAATTAAAGTTTATGAAAAAATATGGGTGGAAGAGTATTTAAGTGACAGCCATTTTTGTTGACTTTATTTAAATGTTCTCACTTTTTTTAAACGTTCATAACTTTTTCATACGAAATTATTTTTAAAAAAAAATTATATCATAAAATAGAGCATTTTTTTCTCTTTAATTTGAGTATAGTATTGTTATATAAAAGATGTAAATTTTAAAAAAATTTAAAAACTGTGTTGTATTTTTCTAGGTTGAATATATGTGTTGTATTTTCCTATGCTGAATTTCTATGATGTATTTATCTGTGTTGAATTTGTATGCTGTATTTTTCTGTGCTGTGTTTTTGTAACTATGCAGAATTTATGCTTTATTTTTGTAACTGTGTTGAATTTGTGTTTTGTCATAACTGTGTTGAATATTTCATTGATGTATTTTTGTGTAGTTTTAATTGTGATGTATTTTCTTTGCTATGTATTTTATACTATACATTTCGTGATGTATTTTTTGTGTTGTATTTTTGTACTGAATATGTAGTGCTCTATTTTTTGTGCTATTTTAACCGTGATGTATTTCAAATATGTTGTGTATTTTAAACCAACAAACGCCAAACCACCAAAATAACAAACCATATAAAGGTATCCGGTATGCATTCCCAAATCACGCCGTGCTCCTATGTGGCACCCCAAATCACGGCGTGAAGCTAAAGCGACACCGCCCCCTCGATCAAGAAACCACGGCGTGAAGTTGTGGCGTGAGATTTATCACGCGATCATTGTCCTCTTTTTGGTACAAATTGTACCGTTGAACGGTATAAAATATTACCGTTTGAAATAAATAATAATAATTAATAATATTAATTTTACTCACTTAAATACCCAATTTTTACTACATATTTTTCACACCAATTTTCTAAAATTCTACACACCAATCTTCTAATTTCTAATCTACTCACTATTTTCTACCAAAACTTATTAATCTTCTATACTCATTTCTAATATCCCCAACTCAAAAATGAGTAACGACCCGAACCAGAACCAACACTTTTGGGCTCAATACGCGGCTCGTGATATCGCGTTTGGGGCCAACCCCAACTTTCAACCCAACCCAAACTTCCAACCCAATCCAAACTTCCTATCCAACCCAAACTTCGTACCAAACCCGAACTTTCAAATGTTTAACTACCAACCCCAAATGTCTCAACCGGGTACACCACTAGAATTTGTACCCGAAACTCAAGAAATGCCACAAGAAACCGTGGACGAAAATCTAAATGTCTCACGAAAAAAAGGAAAGAAGAAGGTTTCGCAAGAGACTTCTAGCCGGACGAATACAAAAAAAAAGTGGGAAAAAGACGAGCCACTATTATTGGTTAAGGCGTTTATAGACGTCTCGGAGGATCCAATAATTTGTAACAATAATTTTGGTTTTGTATTTTTTAAAATTTTCCATTTTTTTATTTTTATGATTATTAATTTGAATATTTGTTTTTTGTAGGCAACGCCCAAAACAAAAAAAACATTATGGACAAGGGTTCAAGAAAAATATGAATCTTTTATGCACCGGAAGACGTGGAAATACCCCGTCCGATTGGGAAGAAAAAAGCAAAAGCCCAAGAATCGGGCTCGGGCTCAGGCTCGGGATCGGTTTCAAGACACGACGAAATCGGCGAGAAAATGGTCGAACAAATGACAAGATTTAACAACGCCCAAGACGAGAGGATGGATTGGAAACGAACAAAACAAGAGATCGAAATTCTTGGTATCGATCTTGAGTCACTAACAACCGCCCAACGTTTTTTGATTGAAAAAAATCAAAAGAAGATCAAAGAACGTCATGGTATCCCGTAGGTTTTGGTTATGTTTTTTTTTAATTAATGTAATTTTTTTTTATTAATGTAATTTTATTTTATTAATGAATATTATTTTATTATGTTTAATTTTATTTAAATAAAAATTCAAAAATAAACATTAAATTATCACACCACCACAATCACATGGGTATACCCCTTGCCATGTGATTATGGTGTGATTTTTCCAGAATCTGACGTGGCTCCACGTGGCGTGCACTTTATTATCACATGACACCATAATCACATGGGTATACCACTTAGCCTAAGCAAATCAACGAAATAAACTCTCAACTTGGAAAAATAGACCCAAGTTGACAAAATCAATGGTGTAGCTTTCTTTTGGTTTGTTTTTACATGAAAAATAAACCCAAGTTGATAAAATCAGTTATCTCATTATTTAGAGTAAATTGCACATATCGTCCTCTATATTTATACTCTTTTTCAGATAATAAACCCAAGTTGATAAAATCAGTTATCTCATTATTTAGAGTAAATTACAGATATCATCCTTTATGTTTATACCATTTTTCGGATATTGTCCTTTAGCAAAAAATTATCACGTATCATCCTTTATGTTTAAAACCCTTCCACGTCTTGTCCTTTCCCCCAGACGGCATTAACTTTTAAAGTTAAAACGAGTCACGTGGACCCCACGTGAGGGCAAAAAGGGTCTTTTCATCGAAGTGGACCCTCCCTTTGATTTCCCCCTTCAGAGGTACCGTTTGATCTTATCCTAATCTCTTCTCAGTACCTTGACTTTTCTAGGGTTCATCTCCCTCTCAAACAAGCTGGAATCCATGGACAGAAAGTGATTATTGTCCATGGATAAGGTAGTCAACAGACCTCCAATCATTTTCTCCTTCGCGGGCATTACAACAACAATTAAGGGTTCTTTTGTGAAATTGCAATTAGTCTCACCAGAAGCAACAATTCGTAAACCCTCACGAAATCATACTCGAAAACCGAATCAAAACAAAACAATATAAATTAACCTAAAACTTTTTAAATCAGTCCATAGCGATTGTCGTGGGGGTTTTCTCTCTGATTTCCGGCGAAGATCCGGAGTCAAGTAGACGGACGAGCATCGGAATGACTCCCTGCGCGACGAAGATGAGAACGTTCTTACCAGATTTATCGCCTCAACTCGTACAGAATCTCTCTTCGAAATTAAAATGGAAGAAACGTGGAGGGTGGTGGCGGTGTTGATGGTGGGCCTGAGAGGGTAAAGGGAGGGTGGTTTATGGCGGTGGTGATGTTAGGACAATGGTGGTGCTCAGATCGGAGGGGTTTGTGCGGTGGTCAGCTGGTGCTCAGATCGGAGGGGTTTGTGCGGTGGTCAGCTGGTGCTGGTGGTGGTGTTTGGCGGTGGTGGGCAGTGGGCACCAGATTTTAGAGAGAGAGATGAGATAGGGTTTATTATTTTTGTTTATATATATATATATATATATATGATTGTGGGTAAAAGGACCAAAACACCCTCTAGTTTTAGTTTAGATACAACTACAAACACACAACTAACTTGAAAAGAGAAAAGTACCTGCTTGGTCGATGTTCTGACCAACTAAAATCCTAAACCAACGAGGAGTGGGTTTGTCAACCTCCATTTTATCAAAAAATTAAGGCGACACATGTAATAAGTCCTTTCGCTTGGTTGAAATGCAGACAAATCCCCATCAAGAGTTTCTACACATCCCATGTTCTCGCCGGCAAGCGTAAAGAAGACGGAAAAACGAAGTCTGGGTGATTAACTAAAAATCAGTTACAGGTACGATTTTAGCACGTAACCTAACTGACTCATGCTCACTGTATACTACAATTACTTAGATCTAGATGTTCATCTATAACAACAAACGAACTAAAGAAATCCAACGGTTAGCTCTAAGATTTGGTAAGCAACATTCACCAAATGATTTATCTGAAAGAATACCTAATATCATGAACGAATAATCAAATTAATATTTATCACACAATAAACCGCAAATCACAGTACACAAACACAAGTTGTATCTGATAACAAGCTACGATTTCTAATTAGGTGATTGCATCTCGAATCAATTGAACAGTTGTACCAAATAAAGAAGGATGAACTTCTTCCCATGGCGAAAAATCTGGTCCATAATTGCAGCCGCGTCAATTATACCACAAAACAGCACAACAGCAAAAAAAAATCATTGAATCTCAATAACTTAGAAGATTAAAAACTCTACAGATCTGGAATAAAATTACTTGAAGTACAAATAATAGAAGCCAAACAAAATAAAAAAGAGAAGTCAAACAAAAATACAGCACAATACAGTAGAGTCAGAAAAATAAAAATCTAAACAACAAAATCCAGAAAATTCCAGCACAATCTGAAATACACAAATCCAGCACAAATCTTTTTTCAAAACAATTTATCTTCCTAGTTATTAAACCCCTAGCTTTATATACATTGATATATTGCCCAATATGATTCAGTTAAAATAAACACAAACATGCATGAAAATGGATTCAAAGATAGGACTCCAAAATTTCATTAGCATTAACAGTAGGTGGATATTAAAATTTTCATTCCAACCCAACTGTAGATTAAAATGAACTTTTAGTTACAAAAAAGTAATTGAAACTTTTTTGAAGTATTAAGTTATATTGAAAAACAAACCTATTGTTAACGTTCAGAACATTAGACCTCTCAAATTGATTACCAACTCGTCTAGACAGATAACTTTGCAGCTATTGAATTAGATTGACATTCACAGCCAATTGGATAATCAAAAACAAATGAAATCTACAGATGGAGAAAGATTTACATTTCCTGACGCGAGCAGTAGGAAACGCACAAGCAGAGCATGCTGAACCTTACACACAGTGTGTATGTGTGTGTGTGTTTTTTCTTCCTCCTCTTACCAAAAACTCTATGTTCCTTTGCCCTAGATTCTAAACAACACACAGCTGATGAAATCAATCAAATTTTAAACGAACTGATACAAATAAAAGTACGAGGGATTACCACCTCTCCAGATTGAGAAGAAACAAAACCCTAGAACCACGAGGCTTCAAGAAAATGTAAACCGCAGGTGAAAAGTTTTTTAAGCGATCTTATAAATGCAATTAGGGTTTTAATTTGAAAAAGAAATGTGCGATTTTGGTAAAAGAAGAAGGGACGAGAGAAGGAGGAGGAACAATGTTTCTGGACTAAACTATCCTTTTCTCTAACTTCTTATGATTTGTCATGTGTCATCTTTACATTCCTTCTTACCTTAGTTAGGCAAAATCTACTTCTTATTTGATCTTTGAGAAATGATCAAATAAGAAGGGGATTTTCCCTAAGTAATCTAAGAAGGAATCTAGAGGTGACACATGCCATATTAAAAAAGTTAAGGGGAAGGGCAATTTTGTCCATTACAAAATTCTTAAACACGTCCACATCCTTTCTCGTTTTGAAAATCCAGCACATCTCACTTGCAAGGAGGCTTCTAGTCACCACCACTCATCCTTCTCTCCCAATTCACCTCTCCCCCACAACCATCGTTTTCGCACCACCATCCATCTTATCTATTCCCCTCAGTCTAAAATCATCGCACACAAAGAGGACTCCATCACTGTAGCCATCAAGCCCCACTACCATCACTCATCTCTCTCTCCATGTTTCTCTAATGTTGGTCGAGAGCAGCACACCTACACACACCCTTCGATTGAACCCCTAAATCACCACTATATTCTCTATACTCCGATCAACAACATCCATCACTCAACCAAATGGCAGAGGTGTTTTTTTATACTCTCAACGCCGGCATTCAACCTCCTACTTCTCCCTCCGACGCAGCTGCTATGAAGCTTCAGAATTTCTACAGAGGTTATCACACTCATCGCCTCTTGGTAGATTCTACTGTTGTTGCAGAGGAACTCTGGTACGCGTTCATTTCAAACGCGCGTGTTTATATATTATTCACATGTTTTTGTGATTTTTTTAGTTTGTTGACTTCACTGCAAAAGTCAATGACGATTTATCTTTGGATTTGTGAAGGTGGAAAGCGCTTGATTTCGCCCTATTAAATCATAGCACAATTTCATTCTTTGACTTTGAAAAACCAGAATCAGCAGCTTCTCACTGGAACAGTATCTCTTTGAACACTTCTAAGGTATATATCAAACAAAAACAAGAAGACACAAGTTTTTTTTTGTGTTAATTAACAAGTAGGTGTGATTTTGATTGTTAATAGTAAAAATTAGTTGTTTTTTTCATTATTGATTCAAATTTGTAGCAGCTGGGTAAAGTCAAATTTAGCTTGTCACTAGATTGGAAAGCTCATAAATTGGCATTTCAACACTAGATTCAAGCTGTAAGTTTTTTATTGATCATATTTTATCCTTTTCTGGTATAAGAAATAAAAAATATATGTTTGGATCAATTTTTAAGTTGATTATTGATGTGCTGTTTTTGCCGCTGTGTTGTTTTTGTTACTGTGCTGATTTTTCTGATGTGCTGTTATTGATGTGCACAGTGTGTATGTGTGTGTGTGTGTTTTCTTCCTCCTCTTACCAAAAACTCTCTGTTCCTTTGCCCTAGATTCAAAACAACACACAGCTGATGAAATCAATCAAATTTTAAACGAACTGATACAAATAAAAGTACGAGGGATTACCACCTCTCCAGATTGAGAAGAAACAAAACCTTAGAACCACGAGGCTTCAAGAAAATGTAAACCGCAGGTGAAAAGTTTTTTAAGCGATCTTATAAATGCAATTAGGGTTTTAATTTGAAAAAAGAAATGTGCGATTTTGGTAGAAGAAGGGACAGAGAGAAGGAGGAGGAACAATGTTTCTGGACTAAACTACCCTTTTCTCTAACTTCTTATGATTGTCATGTGTCATTTTCAGATTCCTTCTTAGTCTACTTAGGTAAAATCTACTTCTTATTTGATCTTCAAAAAAAGATCAAATAAGAAGGAGATTTTCTCTAAGTAGCCTAAGAAGAAATCTAGACATGTCATATTAGAAAGTTAAGGGGAAAGGCAATTTTGTCCATTACAAAATTCTTAAACACGTCCACATCCTTTCTCGTTTTGAAAATCCAGCACATCTCACTTGCAAGGAGACTTCTAGTCACCACCATTCATCCTTCTCTCCCAATTCACCTCTCCCCCCACCACCATCGTTTTCGCACCACCATCCACCTTATCTACTCCCCTTAGTCTAAAATCATCGCACATAAAGAGGACTCCATCACTGTATCCATCAAGCCACACTACCATCACTCATCTCTCTCTCCCTATGTTTCTCTAATGGAGGTCAAGAGCAGCACACCTACACACACCTTTCGATTGAAACTCTAAATCACCACCATATTCTCTATACTCCGATCAACAACATCCATTACTCAACCAAATGGCAGAGGTGTTGTTTTCTACTCTCAACGCTGGCATTCAACCTCCTACTTCTCCCTCCGACGCAGCTGCTATGAAGCTTCAGAAGTTCTACAGAGGTTATCACACTCATCGCCTCTTGGTAGATTCTACCGTTGTTGCAGAGGAACTCTGGTACGAGTTCATTTCAAACACACGTGTTTATATATTATTCACATGTTTTTGTGATTTTTTTAGTTTGTTGATTTCACTGCAAAAGTCAATTACGATTTATCTTTGGATTTGTGAAGAGGAACTCCAACGGCTCAGCCACCACCGACGGTCCATTACCCTCAGGCACCACCGATGGTCCACCACTCCACCACAGGCTCAGCTACCGGCCACCACCAGTCAAGGTAATTATGTGTTAATTTTTTTCTTCCAATTCCACGATTCACACAATTGAGCCCTAAGTTTTAATTGTTAATTTAGCCCTAAATTAGGTGTTTTGTTGAATCTTGAGCCCTAAATTAGGTGTGTTGTTGAGTGTTGAGCCCTAATTGTATAAACTACGAAAAAGTACACAGTTTACTGTCAAGAATGCTAGAAGAGCTTCACGAATAATCGGTTAGCTATTACGGTATGTCATGTAAAATACTATATTTTTGCTATGTTTATTGTTATAATATTAATCGTCATTTCAAAAAAATTTAGTTTATATATTTCGTTAGAAAGGGCCTTTTTTCGGCTCGGCCGGGGCACTTAAATCCTTGGGTCCGGCTCTGTTCACATTCTTTCTAGTACAAATCAGTAGAAGGAATGAACATATTGCATTTTTTCGGCTCGGCCGGGGCACTTAAATCCTTGTAATCCTTTCGTTGTAAACTATGTACGCGGTTCTAATTATGAAACGACCAAGTCTCATATCTTTGGGGACCAAATTGTTGAAGGATTGAAGCTTATAATCTCATATTGCATTTCCATTGCACTTGAGGGGGGCTAATTGGAAGTTTTGAGATTTAAACTGATAGAGAATTGGAATGTTCAATTGCAATTTAGATCGACTTTAGAGAAGAGAACATGGAAAAAGTGCGGGAAGATTTTTATCGCAGAAAACTCAAAAGGAAATTACAAGGAAAATCCGGGGCTATGCCCTCTCTCCATGCATCAAGTAGGAGCCTCAAAAGTCTAACAAACTCATACCTACCTCTCAATGCATTATTCCTTACTACTTAAACCATCTCTCCCCTAACAAACTCTTAGTCACTTTTAGAAACTTTCCCTTTGCCCCTTCTAGAATAAACGTGTAGTAATTTAGGCTTATCTTTTGAAAGGACTAAGGAGTCATCCGTATCACTGCTTCCCCCTTCCAATAAAGTCTTGACCTCAAGACTTGAATCTTGATCAATTGAGCACCTTGAAACCATAAGGGAGAATAGATGGCCTGATTAAACTCCCCTGAATCAGCCGATCTGGATAAAGCATCAGCAACTCAATTTTCACGACCTGATTTGTATTGAATAACAAAATTGTACCCCAATAAATAAGTACGCCAATGTTACATGGCTACGACGAGCGCCTTCATTTTTAACAAATTTACGATAGTACCCCGTCAACCACCAAAAAACACGTACGCCTTTTAAATGTTTAGGGACTGGCCAATCAAGAACCGCTGCAATTTTCTTTGGATCTATAGATACCCCTTGACACACAATGGTGTGCCCCAAAAAGTCGACAGAGGCTTGACCAAGAAGAAGCCCCTGTAACCGAATAGAATTGCCCTCATACTGGAATTGCATCCAAGAGTTATGCCAATCATGAATCACCTCACCCAAAGACTGTAACCATGCCAAATCCAATATCATATCAAGGTCCCCTGTATCGAAAACCAGAGCGTCGATCACAAAGGTGCAAGGGCCTATGTGAACCGGAAGACGTTGACAATGCTCAGTGACAAAAACATAGTGGCCAGCCCCCAATTTGATACGAATGTCGGAAAAGGTGGTAACAGAAAGACCCAACGCAAGAACCATACGACGAGAGACAAATTTGTGGGTGGCACCACTGTCCACTAACATACTAACCGGAATTCCTTGTAAAGCCCTTCCAATCATAAAGTTCGAGAAATCCCGTTGTCAGCCAAAAGATCATCAGACTCCAGAACCATACACTTGCCCGTAGGAGTGTCCCCTGCCCCCGGGTCATCATGTGCACCCTAAGTGTCCAGTAAAAAAATTTCCCCCTCCAAGGCGTCATACTCATCATCCCCTAATAATAAAACCCTAAGTGTTCCCTCAGGGCATTTGTGAGCCGGACCGTATTATTAACCACACCGAAAACACAAGCCCTTCTTCTGACGGTCCTCCCACTCAGTGCGAGAGAGAGACCGAACCCCCTATCACGGTAAAACAATTAGCCAACATCGGTGGAAGAAGGGAGAGGCCATTTAGGAAGGGAGGTCGAACGAGACACACGAACATTAGAAACCCTGTTGTTGGATGTATTAGGAAATAAGGTTTTAGGCTCAGATCGGCCCAAAGTATTGAGCCCATCATTCGAACCAGTAGGGTGTGGCCCATAGTGATTGAGATAACGAAAGCGGGAAAGAGAACCATTACCGGAATTAGGTCGGAGTATTTCTTCCACATCCTTCGCCAAGTACATCGCATCCAGACGTGACTGAGGGCAATGTAACCTGACCCACTTTTTGACGTCGTCCTTCAATCCGGCAACAAAATATCCCAAGGCTTGAGACTCCGGTAAATGAGGAACCAAGGACATGAGATACTCAAAATCATCAGTATAATCATGAATTGAATATGACTACTGAATATTAGCCAATTTCTCATACGGATTATGAATCTCCAAACCACTGAAACGTTGGAGTAATTCGGATTGAAATTCAATCCATGATAGAAAATCATGTAATCGTGAACTAGTGTTAAGCCACCCCAACCATACTCAATTGAGCCAAACGAAGACGCAGAGGATCAGGAGTGTTGTTGATATCGAAATAGAGCGTAGCCTTCTGAATCCATCCCTAGGGATCGAAACCACAAAACTCAAGGAGTTTGACCTTCTTCACAGCCCATGGTAAACCGGAAGGAGAGTCACTCGGACCAGATTTGGAACTAGAGGTGGAGAAAACCTGATGTAATGCAAAGCACACATCTGTATTCAGTTGTTGTATTCCTTGCAAGAAGGGGAAGCAAAGAAAGAAATCTCACATATCTAAATCGACGAATTCTATCATAACTCCGTTGGAGCTGCTGCAGATGGATTTGTTCGTTCCTATCAGTATCAGGAGCATTGGTGGAAAATCGTACTGCTTGGTAGTAACTGATGATTACTCCAGATTTTCATGGGTTAAGTTTCTTTCTTCTAAAGTTGAAACCATTGAGTTAGTACAATACTTAATCCTGGGTTTGGAGAATATATTCAATCTGAAAGTCAGAAGAATCTGGAGTGACAATGGCACCGAATTTAAGAATAGCAAATTGGGCTTATTCTGTCTACAAAAAGGAATTCATCATGAATTCAGTGCGCCATATGTTCCTCAACAAAACGGTGTCGCTGAACGAAAGAACAGGACTTTGGTCGAAACAGCTCGCACGATGCTTGCGGATTCTAAGCTTCCAGTCACATTTTGGGCTGAAGCTGTGAATATTGCGTGTCATGTTTTGAACAGGGTCTTGACCGTCAAGCGATATAACAAGACTTGCTACGAATTGCTGAATAATCGAAAGCCGAATCTGGATTATTTACTACCTTTTGGTAATCCTTGCACCCTATTGAAAGTTTGAGATGTCCCAACAAAATTCAGTGCGAAGGCTATTGAAGGGATTTTTCTGGGGTATGTGGATAATTCAACAACCAAGAGGGTTTATAACAAAGAGACGCGCCAAGTTGAAGAATGGTTCCATATTGATTGTTCAAATCGGTCTTTACCACAAATGGCAATTAGTCCGGATTGGGCATTTGATTATGAAAACTTATTCAAGTCTTTTCATTTCCCTTCTGATATTTCTACTGAAGATGCTGCTGTTCTTTTTTATTCTTGTCAAGATGCACAGCACAATGGATTTCTACCAAATGCAGTTCCAAATTCATCGATTCCATCTACTTCAGCTCCCGATTCTAATGTTGCTTCTTGTTCAGGTCCACAAGATTCAGAGAGTGAGGAGGATAATGCTATTTTTCAAGATTATTCTGCTGATCCGTTGTTGGGTGATGATCCATTACCTTCGACACAGGCTGAGGGGGAGATTCCTATAAATTTAGACTCGGATATTCCTATTAATCAAGATTATTCTTATCAATCTGACTCTACTCAAGTTGACGTGTTGCCGGTTCCTGAGGTTGCATCCATCAAGGAACTCAAAGATCATCCAGTGATGAATATAATTGGAAATTTACAGGATGGAGTGAAAACACGTTCTTTTGTTGACAATACTTGTTTGTATACATGCATTAAAGATTCTGGTGTTCTTGATGATTGCTCACATTCTTGCTTTATTTCGTAGGTTGAACCCAAGAATGTTGAGATGGCTTTAAATGACAACAATTGGATAGAAGCTATGCAGGAAGAACTTCCTCAATTTGACAAATTCGATATTTGAAAGGAAAACAACGTTTGGGGCTATGGAAATCTACAACAGTTCTTAGGTAATCGACTTGTGTCCTGGCAACGCAAAAAGCAAACCACATTCTCCATTTCTACATGCGAAGCAGAATATATCGCTGCTGCGAGTTGTTGTTCACAGATCCTGTGGATACAACAGCAATTGAGAGATTACGGTTTGAATTTCACAGGAACCCATATGCTTATTGATAATAATGCTACTATGTCCATAACTAATAATCCTGTTAAACATAGTAAAACTAAGCACATCGAAATTCGATATCATTTTATTCGTGATTGTGCAGAGAAAAGGTTGATTGAGCTGGTCAGGGTACACAGTGATGATAATTTTGCTGATTTGTTTACCAAGGCATTTGATCGTACCAGGTTCCCGAATAAAAGCTTTTCAAAATCATAATTTCATGAAAATTTTGTTTTTAAATTTCTTTATTGCTTTATTACATTTCTGCATTTACATTTTCAGTCAAAAAGTTCTTAATTTATAAAAAGTAAAAACAAATTGAAAATATATAAAATTTGACATCATTTGAGGTTAGAGAAGAAATGATAGTACATCAATGATTAGTTCATTTCACACGACCTTAGTAGACCTTTAATATATGATTGATTAAACTGAGTTGATTTGATCTAAATTTCAAAGTCTGCATAAATGAGAAATGATAGTGTTGTGAATGCTCTAATCTTGATAATTTGTTTTCAAATTTGTGTATGAGTTTTGAAACTTAAATTGTCAATAGACTAAAAGCGTTTTGAAACTAATAGTAGTGTGAAAATTAAATATAATATGATTACATCTGTGATTTAAATCCATTATATGCCTGGGTGTGTGTGTAAAAGATCATTATCAGATAAAGAATATATGGTTATAAAGAATTTCATGAGACCAATATCGAATTATATCTTTAGCACAAATTGATTTCAGTTCACTTCACTGCTCATGCCCCGAAAAACATGCAAGGTGTTGTTGAACTAAGATATGCTTTCAAAATCTGTTGAAACATATATTCGCCCTTGGATCAGTTAGATACATCATCTAGTCTGACTCCATTGAATTTTATCCAGATAATAGTTGGATCCTCATACTTGAATCAGTTGATTCTCATTATACAGCCAATCCATTATAATCTTCTGATTCTGAATCATCATGATTCTTATATCCTTTGGGATCTTTTTTATACTTGTGCTAAAAGAGATAATTTTATCTTGGAAATTGATCTAATCTTAACATTAATTGTATATGTCTTGAAGATAGTGCAACTTATATTTCTGTTTGGCATATATGTGGGGTACACGATGTTTTTCATCTAAATGGTACTAAATCACATGAATTTGGAGAATAAACGCTTATAGTTTCAAATCATATAATATTGACAAATTTAAGAATTCATGCTTTATATTTCAAATTCGGTATAAATAAATGAGCATTTTATAACCTGATCTTATTTACTATGAAATTTATCGCGTATCATTTCAAATATTATTCAAATTGAATGAGTTTCAAAATGAAAAAGATGCAAAGTGCACAAAACTGAGTTGGATGGTTTCATATTGTAGGTTACCCTTTGTTATTGCTAAAATGTGTGATGAATTAATTGGATACTGATATGATCTTCTTGCTCATGATGTTTATTAAAAAATATGTGATTTCAGTTTGTACAGATAAAATCAAAAAATATGTGATTCCATTTGTATAGATAAAACTCAAAAAGATTTTAATTTTTATTTTCCATGAAAATTCTAAACTTTTATTAAAATTGTTCGGGATTGGATCGGATACATGATGATGACGAAAGTTCAAGACTTGAAAGGTTGAAGTTGGTAAAATTTTGTTCAAGGCAAAAGTGAATAGATATTAAGTTCGCTTGTGTACAGTGAAGCGAACTTAATAAGTTCGCTTAAGAACAGTGAAGCGAACTTAATATGGTTGTCTGTGGATGGTGAAGCGAACTTAGCATGTTCGCCGAAGGCTTGTTAAGCGAACTTAACAAGTTCGCCTAAATAAGTGAACTTAATGTGTTTAAGGTTCTTGGCCAAGCGAACTTGACAGTCATCGTCTTCATTTTTCAAGCGAACTTATCTGAAAAAAAATTCAAAATTTTAATCTGTGTTGTTGGAGTTGTTTGCCGATTCTATCATATTCAAAATTGATTTGCGAACACAACTACGGTAATTTCACTGATTATTGTCCGTTCATTTGTGAGAAAATCAAGGATTTTGGTCCGGTTTTCATTCCGTATTTGTTTGCCCTAAAATTATGGATTTTCCATATTTAATTCTTGAAATTGTTCATTGTTAATGACTGAGTGGTGCTAGACGTTGGGTTTATAATGGATAATTTGAGATTTTATAACAGATTTGCCAAATTTTAAATTTCTGGGTTTGAATTTGAATCGTCACAGGTTCAGGCGAACTTGTTCGAAGCGAACTTGTCCAGACGAACTTAATAAGTTCGCCTCTTGCAACACTAAGTGAACTTATTAAGTTCGCCTAGGGGTCAAAGGGTATTTGGACTTGTGATTTTTGAGTGTTAGAAATTTTAAAAAAAAATAATAATTGTGTAAATTTTGTTTGTTTGTTTGTGTTTGATATTTTTTACTAATGTGTTTTGTTGTCCGAATGTTTTCAGATGGCTCGACGTGTCGAATATAAACATAATCAGGTGGCATTCTTAGATCCTAACATGTCAGAGACTGTCAATTTTCAAGGAATTATCGGATTTCTGAACCGTTCGCGTCTCCATACTGCGTTATCTGCTGATCCTTACATCAGTTTGGTATACATACAACAATTTTGGGATACAGTTCATCAGGATACGGACGTAGAACCTCATGTTCTTCGTGCCACTGTCAATAATACTGAAATTTCCATATCTGAAGAAATAATTCGTGCTGCTCTTGATTTGGGTGGTAATGCTGAAGACCCATTGTCGTATCGTGGCATTCTTATTATGGGTTGTTTTCAAAGAATGGGTTATCGTGGGAAACAGAATGATACACAAGCCCGTAAAGGTGGCTTAGTCGGTGAATGGATGTATTTCCTACATGTGATTATTCAATGCATCTCTCCTCGTAAAGCTGGAACCGATGGTTTAAAGATGGCTCTTCAAACTGCAATGGTGGTTTTAACGTTGAATAAGCGATTCAATTTTGCACTTTACTTCTATCGAGAGATGGTCATGCAGATTAATCCGGCTGAAGGTCAAGGATTTTTGATGTATCCTCGCTTTATTCAAATGATTCTAAATCATCTTATTCCGGATCTTCCACAACATCCTATAAGATTAACTTTGACTCCAATGTCAAAGCGTATCTTTACTGATTGCTCGAAGGTGAAACAGTAGAATGCCGCATTGATACCAGTTAATACTCCTTTGTTTGGTCACTTAATCAATCCTGATTATGTTGCACCACCTAATGACAACTGGTTTCATCCTGATGAAATTGCTCAATCTCAAGGCTTAAATGTTCCACAACAACAACAGCAACCACAACAACAACAAATTCCACAGCAACCGATACAACAACAAGTTCCAGTTCCACAAGTTCAGGTTCCCGTACAACCACATATTCCTATTCCTGAACAAGTTCCAATTCCACAAGCTGAGGTTGAAATACCTATTCATGAACCTGTTCAAGAGGAGGTCGTTCATGCACATGAACATGATCTAGGAATGAACATGGATGATTTCGTTGATGACGCTGTGAACTCGCCCATTCATGAAGCTGAAGGGAATGTGGTGACTGATGATGAATCTAGTTCAAGCTCAAGTGATACGATATTATCTGTTAATGAAAGCACTGACTCTGATGAATCTAGGGATTTTTCCTCAGATCATTATGAACGATTAGCTGCTATTCCACTGGCTAATGCTGGAAAATGCATTAAATCTCAAGCCAGAAGGCCAAGAAGAAAGTTTGTTCGGGATCCTCCTTCCGGTTCAGTACATGGAAAAAGATCCTTGGTTGATGAAAGTACTGATTCTGATAGTGACTTCAATCCAGATCCAAAAACTCAAAAGCTAATGTCTGCTTCAATAGCTGCTGCTCAATCTTCGCAGGGAGTAGAGGATGCTAATTTTGTTGCTTCCTTGATTATTACTCCTCAAAGATCTAAAGATACATCTCCGGTTACAAATCCTGTTCCTCCTATTATTACTCCTACTGCAAGTCCTTCGATTCCACAATCGTCAGCTGGTCCGTCAAAGCCTTCTGATTCTGAAAGGATTACTATCCTTGAATCTCAAGTGCTTACACTTCAAGCTCAGGTGGATACTCTTGTGTCTACTGATTCACAACAGCAGCTGGTGATTCAGACTCAAGCTCAACAGATAGCTGACATGCAAGCATAGGTGTCTAAACTCATTCAGTGTCTTGACGCTCAGGGGGAGTTGAGGATACATGATACATGTCACACAGAGTCTATTCAAAGACGTGATGATGAAGACAATGATCCTGCTGGAAATGTTGAGGGTGATCGTCAATACACTGACGCTAATCCTATATCAAAGGTTCAGGGGGAGTCGACATCACAATCACTTGAAGGAAACAAAGATACTTCTGGGGCTAATGAAGAAGAAATTCTATTATTGGAGTTCTTTACAGATTCTGAAGAAGAAGAAGTTGAAAAGATTGCATGTCTTGATGACATTGATGATTTATTCAATGACATGGATGATGAAGTGTCTGAAAATGAAATAGAAGAAGGAGAGATAGTAGAGATAGAGATAGAGAAAGATAAAGATAATGTTACTTATGAAGGCTGTGATGGTCTTAAAGTGCCGTATAACTTCATCCAGGATGATGTTATTCCTGAATTCACTTATGAAGGAGTAACAGATTCTATGGACTCTGTTGAAGATGTCACTCTGCCTGAAGATACTGCTGATTCAAAGATGGATACTGATGATGAGAATATTCAATCCGATAAAGATGCTGAAACTAAAACTACTCACACTGAGTCTCCGAAGGTTAATGAAGAACCTGTGATGTATAGAAATACAGGGATGACAAGAGAACATTGGAGAGAAGTTGTAAATAGTTGGATGAAGGTACTACCCAAGTCTCCAGCACAACCTGCTCAGAAAGAGAAATATGTGAATAACGAGCGGTGTGTAGGAAGGATCATAAGTTGGTTTTATGATGGTGATACAAAATTATTTGCAATTAAAAGATCTGACGGTGTTCAGTACTTAAAGCCGAGGATCAAGTATTTCAATACCTTACCAAGGTGTGAAATGAATGGTCTAGCTTCAAAGCCTCTTATTAATAGATCAAATAATGGTTTTGCTGATGTGATAGCAAACTTAATCAAGAGAGAAGGTAGTTCAGGAAAATATGAACGACTGAAACCACAAAAAGGAAAGAGAGTGAAGAACACAGATTAAAAGACTGGGAAGGTAACCTGGAAGTACAAGTATAAACCAGTTCGTGTTGTACACAAGATAACGTTGAAGAAGATTCCTCAAGACTTTCTTGGGAATATGAAATGGTGGTATATTGATATCAATACTGGTGAAGCAAGGATTGAAGATAAAGACAATAAGGTCATTGTATGTTTCTATGATGCGAGGAATCTTATAAATTTCTCAAAGAAAGATCAGAGGACGTTGCGAAAGAATGAAATAATGTTCACTGATGAATGGAAAGAACAAGGATTACAGTACAAGAGAGTTTTGGAGATATGCAGAAGATATGGAGTGCATGCTGGCAGCAGACTACCGGATAACTGGAAAAGCTCATCATGAAGAGTGAAGACTGTAGATCAAGCTATTGTCAAAGGGGAGTCTGTTAGGACAAAGTTTGTAATGACAAAAGCTTGTAATAGTTAGATCTTATGTCTTTATGTTTTTGTTATGTAAAAAGTCACTAAGTGTTTATTCAAGTTTACCTAGAGGCGATATCAGAGGCGAACTTAATAAGTTCGCTTAAGTCTATCTGAGGCGAACTTGTTAAGTTCGCTTAGTCTGTTAGAGGCGAACTTAATAAGTTCGCTTATATAAGGTCAGACGGCTATATATATGTATGTTTACAGAGTCAGTCGATACGCATAGAACAGAGAATTATCGATTAGTCTGATTGAGTCTGTAAACACCATTGTGATTTGGAATACAATTGAGAATGTTATTTATGTGATTGTCTACATTGTCTTTTATGCATATAAACGTTGATTCGTTGGATTCCGCACTCCGAGTTAACGTCACGTCTTATCACGAGATCGATCCGTAGAAGCGCCATGAGGACCTACACATCTGATTGGGCGGTAGAATTAGAGAAGTTGTTGGAAGAGCCGGATGATTACGATGATGAGATGCCTGATGATCTGCTCGAGATGATAGCTGAATTTGATGAGATCATAGGAAAAACCCCAAGTGTGGGGAGGTTAGAGGAGAGTGTTGAGGATCCCGATGATCCTGGTGAAGGTTTAGGGGTCACACTGTTAGAAATACCCGTACCCAAGCCCTTATCCATCCTTGTTATTCATTCTGAGGGGAGAGCTGCTAAGCCGATAGGTCTAGGCCGCCTCATAAGAGAACCCGTGCGTTGAGAGATTCATCGAGGGTGAGGGAAGTGAAAACCCCAAGTGTGGGGAGGTTTATGAGCGATAAGCTACTTGGTTATTTGAGTCATATTATCTTCGGACCGGGTAGGTTTAAGATGTGGTGGAAGGATCTGTGTGCAAAAAGTGATATTAGTTCAATATTTCATGGGAGTAGTTGTTTGCTAGAGATGTGGAGGACCGGGAGACCGCGAAGAGTGAAGGCAGTACCGGTTAGGATTAAGGAGAAGCCTCTTGATAGGCTTGTTTGAGTCTCGGGCAAGTGCCTGGGATGCATTTATTGGTGTGAGTCAGTGTCATTTTTGGTGTTTTTTGGTGTGTGTTTTGTTCGTGTCAGTGTTTTGTAGGGATTCGCGCTTGATTCGGTGAGGAAAGTCATCAGGAACGAAGTTCCAGGTATTTTTACATTTGTTTCTATGCTTGGAACAGGTTTATATTGAATTTGGGTGAAAAGTGTCACACCCCCAAATATATTTACTTAATAAATAAATACAGGTTGCAACGATTGGTTCATTACACGATAGCGGAAGCGGTAATTGTGATTTCTAAGACTTGATTACATATACAATTACTAAAACTAAGTAATACTATGATCTAAGTTCTTCTAGATCAGCGATAGACTTGAGACTTGATATTCTACGTCCTTCCAGCTACTAGGAATTGATCCAACATAGCTAGCCTATTCCAACCGCGCCATGGCTAAAGGTTACCTGATAAACATACTTGAAAATGTCAACACAAAGGTTGGTGAGTTCACAGAGTTAGTTATATCAGTGCTTATAGTTTTTCCCGAAAATATGTACATGACTTTACCGTCATAAAACTAAGTAGTTTTCCCCGAAAAACTATACATGACTTAACCGTCATAAATAATAAGTAGTTTTCATTTGAAAACATACCCATGACTATACCGTCATAAAATATGTAGTTTTTCTTTGAAAACATTACCATGACTTAACTGTCATAAATCCAATGTTTAAACATGATCATTTGAACCTGATCAAAACTCTTTTGTAAAATTCAATTGTTCGTAAATAGTTCCAGTTGCATGTGATAATCAGAATAAGAATTGTTTGACCCATTTGTAAACTAGCTAGGAATACAAATAATATGTTCCTACATGAGCCGTAACCAAACCATGACAATTGTTCTTCGCCCCTAATTTCGTTATCCGGTTCTATGCGGCCATAAATCCTCCAGATTGTGGTTAGCGCGACTAACCATGACCGGGAGACGTCACTCTCCATAGTACTATTCATAGGACCCTAGGCTACAGTTAATGGTTACTAAATTGTTCCAGGGGACTTTAGCGGCCTAAAATCGTTTAACTCATGTAAACATAAAAGTCGAGTCTTATTATCTTGTTATCACATAAAAATAGTTGTAAGTATGTTCTTCCCCCAAATATTGAAAACAGTAAAAAGGGGCCGTGAAACTCACAAGAAGTTAAACCAGAATGTTCATATTGTCAAACGTATAAGCAATGTAATTCATGTTTTCAAAACATAACAAGTAAGTATGTTTCTCCCCCGATGTTTACAAAACAGTAAAGAGTTAAAAGGGGGCCGTGAACTCACCTTGAGTTTGTGTATGCTTGCAATGATAATTGTTCTAGTCAAACTTGACTATTCGTACCCTAATTACAAAAAGGGTAATTCGTGTTATGACCGAATGTCTCATATGCAAATTGTTCACCGACTTAGCAAATCTGATTGCTTTTGTTTAAATATCTTTTTAGTTTTTCAACACTTGTTTCGTTATAAATTAGTTCTAAGTTACTGCCCAATGGGCTTGAAACAGGTATCGAAACTACCTAGTTTCGATTGAACAGAACAGATGTCGAAACTACCTAGTTTCGATTGAGCAAACTGGGTATCGAAACTACCTAGTTTCGATTGGGTAAGAAAGGTATCGAAACTACCTAGTTTCGATTGAGTAATAGGTATCGAAACTACTTAGTTTCGATTGAGTAAAAAGGTATCGAAATTACTTAGTTTCGATTCAGTAAACAGGTATCGAAACTACCTAGTTTCGATTGAGCAAACAGGTATCGAAACTCCTAGTTTCGATTACTGAAATTTTAAATTGACAGAATCAGTTTCAAAACTTTATTCATACATATACGCGTATATTCATGTTTTAAATCTTGAATTTGACACACTTTTCTGGTTATTTTACTTACGTTCGAATAAACTGTATGTTTAGCTACGGTTTTAAAGAAAATAATATGAATAATATTGAGTTTTTTTACCTCTAGACAGAGATGATGATTTTTGAGAGAAACAGAGAAGATGGTCTTGAATTCTCTTGGTTAGAAATCCTTGGAAGCTCCTTTTAATACCGAAATATGGTGGATTTTGTCTTAAAACTTGACTTCGATTTGAAGAGAAATGGGGAAGATTGCCGTAAGAAATGAGAGATAAAAAGGAATTATGAGAAAGGTGATTGAAGTAGTATGGTTTATATCAGAATTCTCACTATTAAGGTATGGGTTTATCTCTGAAACTTGGTTAAGAAAGTCAATGAGTTGGGGGGAAAGACCCACTTGTCTCGGCCGATTGATATATTTGGGTTTAGGGTTAAATAAATCAAATAATTAGATTTAAGTGTAAATTAATATTGATTAGAGTTTTTAAATGGTAAAAAAATTCGGATTGAGTTCTTCACGGTATTACAATTTATCAAGTTTATGGCTTGCTAACGAAAAATATTGAAATCTTGAATTGTATAATTTGTTGAGGTGATTATTTGTAGGTATACGTACCTAAAGGTGACGCTACACGATAGCATTTTCGAAAGAGTTCGTTAGTTTACTTTTACGTATATTATATGATTTATTCTAAAAATAAATTATTGACCAATCGTAAAATTTGTGTAGCATATACGTCTGGATATTTTTCTGGTTATTTAATTTAACCACTCTCGTTCGTATTAGTCGGTTTATATGACACGTGAACCGGTAACTCCTAGAATTACCAAAATATGAAATAAGACAATGTACGATTTTTGTTAGACCTTAATGTCCTTGTTTGTGAAATTAAATAAATCACAAAAAAAATTAAAATGTAAACTTGTTTATAGTATGTACGGATATTGACCTGAAATGTCGGGTGTCACAAAAAGAAGTTTGAGTGGTGAAAATTTGGCTAACTATAAAAACCCTCAAAACTTTCTGTTACCATGACCTTCTCGCGGTACGAGGCAGAAATCCCCAAGGTCTTCGCGGTATTCGACAACCAAAAGTAAGGGCCGACTTGATATTCAACCCCTCGCGGTACGCGAGGAGTGGCCGCTTGTTTTCTCGCGGTACGCGGGGACCCCCTGGTTTTGCCTTGTTCCCTTGTTTTCCATGGTTTTCCACATTCACCATCACCATCCATGATCCATCATTCATTCATCCATTATCATGATCATCTATCCTCTATCATAATCAACATCGTTCACCATTACCATGGGAAACTAGAAACCGTTTGTGACCGATGACCGACCTTGCTGTGGCGTTCATGTCTATGTGTGTGCCACACACCTTGATGTGGCATTCATTTCTATGTGTTTGCCACACATCAAGTACATTTCTCTGCATATCCATCTATCTTGAGTCTTTTAAGTTTTTAGTGAGTCAGTTTGAGTCAGTCGAGTCTTTATTTTAATTTGAGGCAGTTTAATGCTGTGGGTTTGTTGTGAGGTTATTTTGCAGGATTTATCATTCCGTCTGTACTCAATCTCCATTCGGGCGGGATCGATTATCACTATTACACAGTTTGTAATGGCAACCCGGCAGTCTGTGCAACCGCGATCGAAATGCTATACGGTGCACATATGGAAGAACAAAGCTGGACCATTCATGCTACATTACCAGCTACGTCGGTTCCTTTTATTTTTGCATTTTTATTTTTTGTTGTGTTTTGCTTCATATTGAGGACAATGTGTCTTTCAAGTGTGGGGATGTGAGTGTTTAGTTGAGTCTAGTTTGTCTTGTTTATAAAAATGCAAAAATACAAAAAAAATAATTTTTTTTTGAAAAATGTCCTTGGAAATAACTGCTTATACTTGGAAAATGATAGTACAACTGGATCTATTTGTGATTTTAAATAGAATAAATAATAAAAAACGCGTCTAGTTAGTGATGTTTTGGTAGATCCAGCCAGCTAGTAAAGCTTAAATATTCTGTTTGTGTTGTTTAGGAATTATATGGATTTAAAATCATGATATCTTGTGGGTAATCATCTTAGGGTAATTGGTAATACTGAAACTGTCAACATAGGGTGATAGGTACCACGTTAAGTTAAAACTTAGAGGTTTTTGAAATTTCTTGGTACACCACTCTCTTTTTATGAAAATAAATCCGAGTTTGGTGGCTCCCGCATCCAAATTCCATAATTCTTGAGCTAATATGAGTTTCGCCTACGTGTCACACGTCGGGTTCCAGCCTGATTGGAACACCACTGGGTTGATTCTTATGTGCTTATTGTTTAGACTGTAGTCTATGTGTTACATTCCGGCATAGTGACTTGGTTGAAACGCCTCTAGATGAAGTTTAATTTGCTTATTAATGCTCATTATCATCCATTCATTCATATTTCATCTGATTTCTAAAACCTGTAAATTTTAATTTAACGTGGTAGGGTAAATCTATTTGGTTTGATCCGTGCCTAAACATAACCATGAGATAGGATTAGGTAGAGTTGTAACTTTTAAGTGTGAGTCACATAGATTGATTGATAGTTGTACAAAATGAATTAGAACACTATACGGGGGATTGAAAGTTGGTGTTGGGTTTAATCGGACAGAAATACTGATTATTGTTTTTTAACACATGAGTATGTTTTGCTAATTGGTAAATGATGTTAGTAAGTAGATGCCTGTTATGATTCCATTACAGACTTTTTCGAGGACGAAAAAAGGTTAAGTGTGAGGATATTTGATGTAGTGCAAAGCACACATCTGTATTTAGTTGTTTTAGTGCGTCTTTAATTAGTTTTGTGTTTATTTTGAGTTGTTTTGATGTACATTTGAGTCTATTGTATGTTTTCAGGTACTCGTATGAATTACAAGTGAATATGTGAAGGAACCGAGAAAGAGAAGAAAGTCCAGGGTTCAAAGTGCAAAAAGTGAGATTTTCAGACCTTTGCGGTACGCGAGAAAAGGAGAGAAATTCTTCGCGGTACGCGAGGATTTCCAGAATCAGCCGCGACTAAATTGTCCTTCGCGGTAGGCGAATGACTTGGGATTATTTCTCGCGGTACGCGAGGGATCTAAATTTCGCAAAACCCAAGATTTCCATTTTAAGTAGATTTTTATGCCCATTCTTTGGGGAGTTCGATTTCTTACCGTTCAGAGAGAGTTAGAAAGCGATTTTTGGGTGTAGGAAGCAACTTTGAAGCTAAAGGTTCAAGCTTTGGATTCCGGGTTCGTTATATGAGCGTTCTAGGTTTTCAAGATTCGATCTTTGTGTTTAAATTCTGTGTTTGAAACCATGTTTTGTTCTTATTACTTCTGTTTGAATGTTTTGAGAATGATTCTAGGCTAAAACTTATATATTGCCTAGGTCAATTGATGAATACTTGTTAAAGTTTCGGTTTTTATTCGGTTTTTGGATTCAATTAATGGATTTATGATTTTTGTAAAAGATCTTGAGTTGATAATTGTGATGTTATTGCATGTTTAAATCTGATCTTATGTGTGATTTCAATTCCTTGTGTTGATTATGGTTGTCTGCCAGTTTGATTAGCGTATCTTGGTTATAGATCTGAGGGTTTGTGATTAGGGTGGTTTGCTAGACGTAGCAGGCATAGGAATTGTCTTTAATTACTGATTAGGGTTGAGTATGTATCCTAGTTCAATACCCGAGAGGTGAGAATTAGTAGTTTAGTCTTCGTCATTAGGAATCTGAGTGTCAGTTGTCTGAGAGGAAGCCGGTATTAGGTGTCTAATGATTGTTGCTATTCGTGTCATAGTTGTTATCTTGAGATTACCCCGTGCATTCTTTGAGTGTTTTGGTGGACAGTGAGACTGAGAGGTAATCTGTCTATTAGGGTACTTGGTCATAGTTGGAAATACCTGAGAAGTGATCCAACAATCTGGTGAGTTATTACATATGTAGGTTCCTTAGTTGGTGACACCCTAAGAGTGATTAGAGATCCACTAGGTTGTCTAGAGTTGTTTCATTAGAAACCCAGATCCATTATAGTTTCCATAACCGATAGAAGTTGTGCTTTGCAAGTAGGATTCCGACCTAGGTGATATTCTTCCCATTCTTGATTTCAGCTTTAGTTCTCTGTTCTTGATAGTTGAGTCGACCTTAGTTTGTTGCATTCCTTAGTTTGATATTTAGTGTAGTAATCCCTCCACCAAATCAATCTTTAGTCCGAGTCAGAGTCTAGTTTTGTTATCATAGTGTCTCTAGGGTTTGATAATCCGGTTTACCATTAAGCTGTGCTACACTCGATATGTACACTTACCTGTCAGTGCGGTCTAGTTTATAGGTTTTCCATTTATTACTTAGGAATCTAGGTTAGGTTTTGTTATTATTTTAATAGACCGTTTGGACGACATCAAAACCTTACCAGAAAAACCCTATCCGGGCGAACCATCAACGTTATTCTTCTCCTGATGCTTCATCCTCACGAGAACCACCTTTCGAAACTCACCGGATTCTGCTCGATCCTCTTCTAACGCTTTAAGAGTTGTTTTGATTTCAGCAACATCACCCTGAAGTTGTTTGATCTGACTTTCCTGTGCATCCATACGAGCATTCGAACATGTTTCCATGGTAATTGAAAAAAAAAGGCAGGTCAAGGAAGGTCAGACCAATGATAGAGAATTGGAATGTTCAATTGCAATTTAGATCAACTTCAGAGAAGAGAATAGGGAAAAAGGCCGGGAAGATTTTTATCGTAGAAAACTCAAAAGGAAATTACAAGGATAATCCAGGGCTATGCCCTCTCTCCATGCATCAAGCAGGAGCCTCAAAAGTCTAACAAACTCATACCTACCTCTCAATGTATTATTCCTTACTACTTATACTATCTCTCCCCTAACAAACTCTTAGCCACTTTTAGAAACTTTCCCTTTGCCCCTTCTAGAATAAACGTGTAGTAATTTAGGCTTATCTTTTGGAAGGACTAAGGAGTCATCCGTATCACAAACCCTCCCCGTGACAACCTTAATCGGAGTTGCCGATTTCTCCTCATGTTTGGCAAACGATCATCGCACAAGAGACGAAACCACCGGAACACTTTCGTTTGAGGAGTCCACCATAGAATCTGAGGTAACTGCCCCAATCCAAACCTTGTTTGATTTTTTGCTTGATCAATCCTTTGATGGAACATTTGAATTTGTTTTAGGGTTGGTGTGTTTGGCTAAACCATGAACAAGGAGGAAAGGGCGGGTCGATTCAGCACAATTAGCAAGGTATGTCTGTTCAATCCTTGCCTGTTCAGTCCTTAGCTCAATTAATTCACGTAACCATGAACCGTGGATGTGTAGGGGGTTTACGGATTTGATGCAGGAAGCCGTGAACGTCCTTGAATGGGTTCTAGCTCACGAATTCAGGTAATCTGCGGCCTTTTCTTGGTGTTGGCATTAGTCTATCAATCTAGCCAAAAATTGCATACTCTCGGTTTGTATTAAGGTTGTGGTTCAGCCGTGACTCTAGCCTAGAAAGAACGGGACCGTGAGTATCTCACCACTCGAAACTAGGTATGATTACATTATGTCCATGGCTATGTTGTAATTTCATGCAAAGGTGACACCTTTGGAATGGGTTCTTTCGGGTGGGATCAAGATTAGGGGTGGTGTTATACTGTTATTGGCGGAAGCCGTGAGGTGATAGGTGGGAGACCACCTTTTGCACAGGTGTATGGCGGTGATAGGTGATAATGGTTTATTGATGGGTTTGTTGTTTGAACCGTTTGAAGTTGATTGAGAGGAGGTTGATGCATGGGAATTAATCACCATGTGCATGGAACGTGAATATAGAACTTGAATGGGTCACAGGTTAGGTTGGTTAAACATAGTCGGGGATGATATGTAGAAGCAAAATTTATTTTCAGATAATTGTTTTGATATCGGGAGAATTTCATATATATAAACTTACAAACTTTGAAATATAATTTTATTTCTATAAAATTTATTTCCAAATTTTGCTCTTTTGACCTATTCGCTTATTCCTTTAGTTTTAGGATAGATGTTAATGAGATGTCATGTGTGAACAGGTTCTTAATCGTATTCTAGGACCGACTTCCTTCGAAGTCCTCTAGCTTTTTGCGACTCGACTTACTACGCTAAGGTGAGTTCTTGACGCCCTCTTTAAAATGTTTTGATGTCCAAGGGCTAATATACATGCTATGTGTTGGGTTATATAGGCTGATGCATCCAAAACCGAACCAAATACTGAAGACAGGTCGAGAAATGGCAAAGAAACGAAGAACAGCAAAACTTTCACTAGCGAAAGTTTTGGCGCAAGAAAAGTTTAGGCGAAAGAAAAGTTTAGGCGAAAGAAAAGTTTTGTTGAAAACTTTCGCTGAAAGTTTTCTAGCAAAAATTTTTTAATTTGTATAAATATCGTTTTTGTAACTTGTTGTGTAAGCTTCTTCTTGTTTATCATTTTTAGCTATTTTTAGAAACATTTGAACAAAAAGTTCAAAACACGTCTTTTTCAAAACTTTCGCTGAAAACTTGCACTTGAAGTTCCGCTAAAAGTTTCCCTAAGAGCAAAAAAACTTTCGTTCAGAAGACTTTCACTAGTTTTCAAAATCTTCCGTTGTTGAAAACTTTCGCTCGAAGAATAACTTTTGTTGGAAGCAAACTTTCGCTGAATTTCAAAAACTTTCGTTTTTGAAAAACTTTCGCTGAAACCTTCAAAATTTTGTCAGAAAAGCTCAAATTTCTGTAAATTGCATGAAAACACTAAAAAACACAAATCAAGAGCAATAAGGCTCTAATATCAAATTGTAGTCCCAAACTCTATGAATCTCGGTGAAATCTTGATTCAAGCAATCCAAACTAGCACAACAGACCAATAAACCAGACCTGAGATGCCAAAACAAGCTATGAAGGTGCAACAATGGTTAAAGCGCGATAATTATAAAAATCCAACACAAAACATCTTCTATTAATGCCAAAATGAAGTGATTACAATAGAAAAGCTCACTATACGATCAAAATCTAACCCAAGCTACACAAATCGTCCCTAATAACCGAAAATAGCTAGAAAATACACAAAAAGAAGCTTACACAACAAGTTACAAAATGATATTTATACAAATTCAAAAAGTTTTGCCAAAAAACTTCCAACGGAAGGCGAAACAAAAGTTTCACCGAAACTTTTCTTTCGCCAAAACTTTCGCTAGTTAAAGTTTCGTTGTTCTTCGTTTCTTTGATGTTTGTCGATATGTCTTCAGTCTTTGGTTTGGTTTTAGATGCAACATCCTATATAACCCAACAATCTCCCCTGAGGCTGTTGCATTCAAAACCGCTTTACTTTGTAGTGCCTATTGAATGTTGAAGATTTGAAACTTTAGCTCGCGTTTTTAACGCCAGAGTGATTACAAGTGTTAGGATCCACTAAGATGATTCTACTTTGTATAGATTAGCGAAAACAATCTAAACAATTATGAATTGATAGTATGAACACAAAAGACAACAAATCAAAGTAGGACTATCAAAACACTCGTATATTGAGAATGAAAACTGATAATGATTACAAGTCATACGACTGATACTTATACAAGTGTGAGAGTAACTGATTGCGAGATATTCTCCACAATCATAAGCCAAAATGTTACAAACTGAGTTATAATTACATAACTATACGGTTACATTCAAACGGAAATAGTTAAAGATAAGATCCCATAAACTTCTCTTTTGATATTCAACATCTTTGACCGGTAAGTCATCGGAATCTACCTCGACAACAACTTCATTATCCTTTGGTAGTAACTCTGCCTTGGTAGCAACTTAGATCTTCGATAGCTATTCCCAATGGTAGCAAATCTGTCTTTACTCACATCCCAACAATCTCCCCCTAGACAGATGCTACCAAAATGTTCTTTATCCTCGAACTTTAAGAAAAGCCTGAGCAAATGCCTTGATCGTTTGCTTAATATTGACAGCTATCCGATTCTTCTCCTTGTTGATCACCGATATCTGCTAAGTTTAGAAGAGACTTTTCATCTAGGCATAACAGATTAACAGAGCTGAAGATCTCCCTTGACCCATTTTCTCTTTTCACTTCAAAATTTCCATTTAAATACTCCCAAGGAAGTAATGGGAATATATGAAGATAATGGAGTCACTTCTTCTTGCCCCCACACAGTCCAGACGGATTGCCTTATCTTCTCAAGAAGCTTATTCCCCTTTTTAGTCTCAATTGCCATCGGCAGCAGGCTCAATAGTTTTAGTTCGGCAGCAGGCAGAATACTTAATTCGGAGATCTCATTGAAGGTAGAGAATGTGTAGTCAATTCTCTTAATCACAAATCTTTCCAAGCATGTCATATAACCATTTAGAAAATTTAGATGACTTATCCTTTTCTTCACTACTATCCTACTCTTCTTCATTTCTAAAGAATTTTGCTCTTTCTTCATCTTCATTCTTTTCCATACTTTCTTCAGAGGACAAGTCTTCCAGTTTTCTATGAATCAAATTGATCACAAACTCCCCACACTTATCATTTGATTCATTCTGCAGTGAAGATTGATAAGAGCTTGTAAGTCATCAGGAACCAGAAACACAATACTATCAGCAGATAGGTACTTATGTTTCCAATTTTGATAAGTTTTCAGAAACTTCTTCTTTTTGCTCAGTAATCCCCATACGACAATAGGAATTATTTCAAGTGGATCATCATCAACAACCTACTTTCTTTCATACCTAGTGAATCCCTTTATCTTTAATGCTTCAATCAGACTGATAGTACTGTCATTTTCATTGTATCTATCAATCCCTAAACTCACAATATTTTGAAGATCTGAGTCTGGTAACTCCATTGCATATGAGATACATTTAAAGGTTTTTCTGTTGTCATCATCTCTCTTGATCGTATACCTTTTCCTAATGTGGCACCATGAGATAAGTTTGGCTTTTCTTGTCTTCATTGCTAAGCTTTTCTTCCTGTTTTGAGAAGATGGAGTTAATACTTGTTTTTCAGGAGATGAATTTTGATGCCGAGAAGGATATGTGATAGGAGATGGTTGATGAGAAGGTGGCTTGAACTCAGAACTTTCTTTGATTTCTTCCCCTTTTTCCTTCTTAATTTTTAAGATTTCCTTTGGAAAGGAGCTTGGAGCAATACTGGACTTGATAGTTGATGTAGTGCGAAGCACACATCTTTATTCCTATTGTATTAGTGCATTTTTTATTAGTTTTATCTTCGTTTTGATTCGTTTTTGTGTACTATTGAGTCGTTGTTATGTTTACAGGTGCTCGTGAAGATTACAAGTGAATACATGAAGAAACAGAGCAAGAAAGTGAAGCCCAAGGATTAAAAGAGAAAAAGTTGAAATTCAAGTTCTCGCGGTACGCGAGAGAGATAGATAAAAGCCTCGCGGTACGCGAGGGAATCCAGAAGAGGCGCCCGACTAATTTGTTTCCCGCGGTACGCGAGGAACCCATACCAATGTCTCGCGGTACGCGAGAGACATAAATTCCGTGAAAAAAACCCTAATAGAATTATATTAGAATTTGTATGCCATAATATGAGGAGTTCGACATTTAGCCGTCTAGAGAGAGACAAGGGGCGATTTTGGAGCTTAGAAGGTTAATTGAAGAGGAAAGTTGAAGACCTTTCTTCCGGGTTTGTTAGATTTAATGTTTTTGGTTTCAAGATTCGATTTTTATCTTTGTTTGCTTTGTTTGAAACCATGATGATGTCTTATACTTCTGTTTTGATGTGTTTGAATATGAGTCTAGGCTAAAATAGTGATACTGCCGGGGTCTTTATGATGATTGCTTGTTAAAGTTACGATTTTTATCAGTTTTGGATTCTAAAGTATGGTTTAATGATTTTGTAAAGAGTTTCTTGATATTAATTGTGATGTATATGCACGCTTTGATTTGATGTATGTTTGATTTCGATTCCGTACGTTGATTGTGGATGTCTTCCATCTTGATTTGCTTATCTTGGTTATAGACTTTAGGGTTTGTGATTAGTTGTGTGGTTTGCTAGAAATAGTAGCCATAGGAGTTGTGATTGAGAGTCATTAGAACTGAGTGTGTGTAAGGCCCTCAAACCAGCCACCCTATAGTTGGTCCTCATAACTGGTTATACTTTTTAGAAGTACTTGTTTTATTTAACAAACGTACAGCGGAAGTGTTTCTAAATCAATTATTTCTCTTTAAGGTCATTAATGTTATTAAGCTTACCTCACGAATGCCTGCACACCAATCCGAGTAACACAACTCCCAAGCCAAGATACGATGACCCCAAGGTCACCTGCAACACAATCTAACGTACACACAAAGTCAGCTACGCTGAGTGAGTTCTAATGGTTTAATTTAAACAAAAGCCAACTCGTCTCATTTAACATTTATTTCCACTCAAGACTCTCTTGTCTTTAGAAAATAGATTTGTCAATTATTAATGGATATATAACCCCCGTTATCTTACAATATCCTAAAGGATTCACCACCCCAGACTCAACCCACCATTTTAACCTAGTAAGTATCTCCGACATGGATCGAACTTACCACTTTGATAACTCAAAGTTTACCACACTTATTAACCACATGCTGGTTATCTTAACCACCCTCTAGACACCATCTTAACCAGCCCTAACCAAGACTCTCACAAACAAACTGGCATAACAGTTGTAAACACCACATCACAATCCTGACACAATGGTCAATCTAACTCTACTCACCACATTAATACTATCTCATGCACAATAAATATAACCCAACACTTTTATGTAGTTTAACACAAATATATATGCACACACACATACCTCATCACTGCACCCTCGTCAGGGCGTTCGACACACCCCAAGCTCATCACTGTCCTGTTGGACATCATCACCTTTGGTGACCTCCCGAAGGACTTCGTCCTCCACAATCCCGTTTGCGTGTCGTAATGATAATAACGCAAACATAATACCCGCTGTGTCACAAGGACAACGATACAATGCACACAACACATGTATAATCACATAACATTATACTTTATGTACATGACTCATTAACTGCACCTGCATTTCTCACATATCACTAGGACAAGGTATCCTACACATATTCATAAGCTTTTAGCTCATACCCCGACTCACCCCGACTAACTCATAACACAATCCCCTCCTAATATATCAACACTCATACAAATACTATATCTCATTATCTAAGCATATACCACATACATGCACACCCTGTGACACCTCCTAGTCATACCCGTACGACGTGTAAATACAATCCCGACTCGCCCCTATTAGGTTACTACACGACCCACGACCATATACCCACCTGTAACCCGCACACCCTATGGACACATACAGTCCCCTAGCCCCACATTTAACTATTTAACTTCATAAACTCATTGGGTTACTCTCCAAGGTTCTTTACACATTTAATGCAATAAAGCATGTATTGGAAGTTGTACGATAGCCCCAAAAACGTTAAAACATTTAAAAAAAGGGAATTAGAAACTCACCGTAAATGATGAACCTCAGTCCTTGCTTTGCAACTCAATCGATCACGCCTGAAACCTGAACGTGTCAACGCATGACCACATGATCAGACACGTTCTAATCGTACATTGATTGACTTGTAAATATAATTACATTCTCAACATTCGTCTCGTCTTATCATCAGTGCCTCCTCATGAAACACTAGCTTCCCATGCATGCACGTACGGGTGCCATGCATACCATTACCCGTCCTTAATTCGTAAACACTGAATCGTATTGGGCCGCCCTTGTTCCGTTTAAAACTCACCTGCTCAAACCGGGTTTTCATGTGCATACGTAAATGATGCCATGCACGGTCTTGTCCAGATAGAACCCCGAATCCACGCGAACACATTTACCCAAGCCCGGTTCCTCCCATGCATGCGTGTCATGCAAACGAAAAACCGTAACCGGTCTTGTTAATAATCTCCTACTCCTCTCCCGTGTACCACTGTCTTCGTCTTCCTTGCCGGGACAAAACCCTAATCACTCACCACTCTGCCAAAGTTGTCGGGATACCACCATGAACCACCACCAAAGCCAATATCGTCCCCGGCCATCGTCTTCATCGAACATCACCGTCACGGCCACCATAGTGGCCCTCATCGTCCACCATGGTGTACCCCCATAACCACCGTCATGCGCCATCGTAGAACCATACTGCCATAGCCTCTCCGACAGCCACCGAATGCTACCCTCAGGTTGTTGCCACCCTACGCACGTCGCCCATGCAGCCATGGTCTGCACCGTTTCCCGTCGACCCTCCCTACTCATGTCGTAACAACCGTGCTCCCCCTTTCCCAGTCCTGCTTCGTCCCTCCATGGCCTACCGCCATCCCCTTATTCCCCGTGACCACCACCACAGGCCGACACCCCTTCTCCGCCTCCTTCATTGTTACCCGAGACCAAAACCCCAAAACCCTAATCGGATGTGTCAAGCAAAAAACGAACGAAAGTCGAAAAGAAAAATGAACAAGGATTTACCTTAGATAGGAATGGAGTTCCCGCTAGAATCTGCCTTGAGATCACCGTTAAACCACCACCGTCTGACCGCCTCTCACCTCCTTTGTGGGTTCCCTTCATGCCGTCGTGTACGCCTAAAGCAGATATGGCTCTAGGGTTGTGTTTAGGTGGTTTAAATACATCACGAGCTTACACTCGAGTCCCTGCACTAACTTTTGCATGTTTTAAATTTCAAACCGTTCGCAATATAGTTAACCGGGTCCCTTGCTTTTCATTAATCCAGTTATTACTAGAAAACCCCGCTAACCGGGTCCTTTTATCTCTACGAATAGAGTTTTACATGGAGCACCCGCCAACTTACTCATCTACCTGAGATATGGGTCGCCCTTTGGTCCGAATCATAAATTAGTAGAATTCTCTGGATGTTACAAGTCTATCCCCCTTAAAAGAGGATTCGTCCTCCAATCCTATTGATGTGTTATGGAAGGTCTATAAAAACTAATATAAAAACCTAACCCAGACACTCTAGCTTTAAATTTATAAATCTAGAATCAACCTAATACTAGATGACACAATCGGCAAGTGTACCGACCGATGTAGCAAAGTCAAATGAAGTCCGGATATCGAACCCATGAGACACTAGCGACAACTCTATCTAGACTCTGACTCAACTAACTAAACTGAATTATAAACGGGGGAATTTGTGTAACTGAGATAGTAACTAATGAAACTCTCTAACTAATGACACCAAATATAAAGCAAGAGACTTTAGACAAATCACAAATGGGGAAAGCACTACCTAGATTCTGAATCCTATGCATACACCTTGGAAATCTCTCAGATACGGAAACTATGATGGAACCGGGATCTTAGAATACGCCACACTTAGACAACCTAGTTGATCCCAGATCATTCTCCGGGTGTGACCAAAAAGAAACCCTAAGGGACGTGTGAAACTCACCAGTTAGTCGGATCACCTCTCAGCTATTTCCAACTGTCACACCCCCAAATTCCACTAACGGAGTTTTACCGTTTGGTGTGTGACTAACCAGGATCTCAGTCATTAGTTACATCAAACGACACTAAATGGGACTCAAATTGAAATATTATAAAAGTTTAGAGTAAATGCGGAAGCGTTTAAACAAGAGAGTAAATGCGCACAACAACGCGCCCAAGTATAACAATAACGGATACATAATAAATGTTCAACAGATTGACAATTATTGAATATATCATGTTGACACCATGCATGCCCTAACGTGCACCCATGCCTTAGCTTAGCGTCGTGAGAAAACATGTAAGAAAAGTATCAACACAAGGTTGGTGAGTTCACAGGTTTCAGTATAGTGATAAAGCGTTTACCAGATTAATGTACAATCAACATATATATACCAATGAGTAGCTAACCCATGTTCATGTTTGCTATTACGCTCGCAACCGTAAATTGACTGTTTGTATTGCCTCCCACCAGGTCTATCAACCACGGTGCATGTTTAGGTCAATATTGCACCCGTTCGATATCCAATCGAGTTAGCGCGACTAACGCGGGTGAGGTTTGTCAAACCCAGTAGTACTACCCAACAAACCTCGCTATGTTCATATTTAAACGGTTCGATGTGAGGACTTTCATGATAGAGTTTACGCATAGTCATAACAATTGATATAAAATGAAGTACATAAATCAAAAGAGTTTGTATCATGTTTTCTCCCCCAGTTTAAAAGCAGTAAAAAGGGGCCGTGAAAACTCACCTGCGTTGCGTAGTAGGTAGTATCACACAAGTATGAGATTTGAAATCTCAAGTGTTAGCCTGCACGACTTACGTATGCCCTAGAATTATACACATAATAGTTAGGGATACAATAGGAATATGTGACGACAATTTGGGAGATTGAACGTCCTAAAGTAACGCTCTAATAATTAAGAGTAGACGGGCGTGTCCACGGAGTTAGGAATTACTTTACGCGACGAATGACAAAAATAATAATAAATATAATCGGGTAAATAATATAACTAATTATATTATTATTTAGTCTCAATCGATACACGATGTGATAAAATGATTCGAAATAATATAAATATATATTATTTAATAATACGGTCACGGTTTGAAAATAATATAAACATATTATTTTATACGAAGTTACGGTTTGAAAATAATATAAACATATTATTTTTATTTGATAATACAGTGATATTTTATTCATAAAAGTGGGAATAATATAAAAATAGGTTACTAATCCAAACCCGAGCCAACTGGTTGTTTCCCGGGCAAAAACACATTTATATAATAATATAATATTATAGGGTTTGATTTTTATTAATTAAATATTGGCAGAAAAATGTTTAAAAATAATTGTGGGAGCCCGGTCTCGAACCCGGGTCTCTCCCACACACACACTGCTCTAACCATTACGCCCGCTAGGGTCATCGCGTCCATACCCGGTTTTAAAAGCTTTTAATCTAAAAGTTCCTTGTGTTCTTCCCCTTTACACGAAACCGGACCAAGCTCCACCCCAAAACCAACGAATTCGTTTTTGATTGAAGTATAAGACATAGGGGTTTTGATAACCGGGGTATTGCGAACCTGTGGGTTCGTTTAATTGCAAAAACAACATCTCTAGGGTCGTTTAATTACCGAATAAGGATTCAAACCCTAGTTTTTGAATTCAAGTTCGAATTGAGAAATTTAGATGATAGAACATGTTGAAACCATAGGGCTTTTGATTAAAATGTGTTTGCGAACATGATGGCCTCAATTAATTGGATTAAAACAGGTTCTAAGGCAGTGACCGATTAACTTGTCCCCATATGAACCCTAGGTTACGGGTCATGACCAATTCGATAAAGCTAGCCTCTAAAAGCATAGGGCTTTTGATCTTGACATCGATACGAGTCTGTGATCGTGATCAATTTCGGAATTAATTATCGAATTGATACATTTCGATTAAATCCGAAAGCATATGAACCCTAGAATTGGTTTATGAAGAATTCGATGGTGCAAGCCCTGATAATGATAGGGCTTTCAATCTAGATGAATAAATGAAACTATAGGTATTAGTGATTACCAGATTGGATGTCGAATTGATGATATTCGACTAAAACGAATGTCGATGGCGACGGCTTCAGTTCTCGGCGACCACTGCAGCGATTCCGGCCAAAATGATGTGTGGGATTGCTTCTGAGTTGCTTGACTGAGGTGTGCAGGTGGTCAATTGGAAAGATCGCTATCGAATTTGAGGTATACGCGACCATGACCGAAGGTTACGACTTTAACATCCAATAATGGGATTAATTGTGCGTAATAATGATGTTAATTGATTCAATTATGAATGTTTATGACCTCAACGTGCATTTCAGTTACATATTTGGATCGGTAACAGCTATAACCCGCGAATTTGGTTCGAAGGGGTTACGGGTTTGACTTTTAGAAGTCAACAGAAGCAAAATTGGTTGGTTTTGACTTTGGGAAGTCAATTGATTGGGTTTTAAGACTTGGCAGATTCAGTCCCTGAAGTTTAAGGTACAAAACTGACAGGAATAGTCCCTGAGGTTAAATTTAACTGGATTTAGTTAACGGGGTTACGTTTCAGTTAGGATATTTAACGGAATTATTAACGGATTTAATTTGAAAATTCCGGGTTGTCACATCATCCCCTAGTTGAAAGAATTTTCGTCCCGAAAATTAAATCATAATAAAAAAAATTCCCGGGATATCACACCAACAACACTAAAGTACTCGCTAGACAGATTACCTCTCAGTCTCACTATCTTAATACACCTTTCAGTGCAAGGAGTAACTTGAATTCACTTGACAAGACAAGGAATAACAATGACGCTAAGAAACCCTAGGAAACCCTCCTCTCAGAGCAGTTACCTAAAAACTTAACAGCAAAGATTACCCTACAACTATCGCACCTTTTAGCTATTGAAGTAGGCAGAATACTTAACCTTAACAAACTCTCAATCAATATTCCTATGGTTACAACGTTAGTGAACCATAAACAAATCACATGCACACAACTAGTGACCTAATATGCGACCATACATGAAAGACATTCACAAAGCAGCATATGGAACAATCAACAGATCATAAATCAAGATCAAATACGCATACACATCCAATCAAACAAAACCATGTTCTTTACTTTAATATTAATCCTTCAATAAAAATCGAAATCCGAAATCAAACCAATTAACGACGCATAATCATCAAAATCTTGGTAGCTAATGAAAGTCTAGCCAATCATCACGTCTAATAACATCAAAATAGAAGAATAAAAAAAAAGAACTCATGGTTTCAAATCTGGAAAAGTAGAACAAAGAAAGAAAACAAGAACCGGATGATGAAATCGACCCGCTCTATAATCTCCAACTTCAGTCCAAGTCTCCGATTGATCCTAGAAGCCTTTTCCCACTTAGAATCACCTAAAAGCTCCTTTCTTTACGTCTGGAATCGAATTATTAAACCCTAGGATTGATCTCAAACTTTTATACCATGAAAATAGGCCAAAATATGCGTATCTGGGGTCTCTCGCGTACCGCGAGGGAATCTGGCAAGTCTCTCGCGTACCGCGAGAGACAAACTAGTCGTGCAGGTTTTCCGGTCCCTCGTGTACCGCGAGAAAATGGACCTAATCTCTCGCGTACCGTGAGAGAATACTGAATTTTTGAATTCCTCTTCTCGAGCTACCCCAAATTCATATATTATGGGCCCCGTAACTAATTTTCTAGCCCGAGATATGCCTATTCTAAGGTTGGACTCTTTTTTGACTTTTTTCGTTTCCATCTCAGGTTCTCATGTGCTTGTTTCTTCACACGTCTTGATCGTTTAAGCTCCAATTCTTCCTGAAATTCCTACAAAACATAACATAACTAATTACAAGCTATAATTGACTCGAAACGACTATAAAACTATACGAAAGCACTACGAAATAGAAGGGAAATGCATGTGTGCTTTGCAACACATCAAACATCCCCACACTTAACCTTTTTTCGTCCTCGATAAAGAACTCCGCAATGGAATCAAAATTGGAATCTAACTTAACAACTCATCAATCACCAATTAGCAAAACATACTCACACGTTAAAAAGCAACAATTAGTATTTCTATCCGGTTAAACCCAAGCACCACTTTCAAGCCCCCGTTACGTGTTCTAATATTACATTACCAAGCATATCAATCAATCTATGTGACTCACACTTAATAGTTACAGCTCTACCTAATCCCGTCTCACGGTCATGTTTAGGCACGGATCAAACCATATAGATTTACCCTACCACGTTAAACTAAAATATACAGGTTTCAGAAATCAGATGAAATCATGAATGAATGGATGATATATGAGCATTATTAAGAAAATTAACTTTCTTCTAGAGGCGTTTCAACCAAGTCACTATCCCGGAAGGTAACACATAGACTACAGTCTAAACAATGAAGCACATAAGAATCAACTCAGTGGTGTTTCAATCAGGCTGGAACCCGACGTGTGACACGTAGGCGAAACTTAGATTTCAATCAAATAAGCTCAAGTATATGGAATATGGATGCGGACGCCACCGAAACTCGGATTTATTCTCATAAAAAGAGAGTGGTGTGCCAGGAAATTTCAAAAACCTCTAAATTTTAACTTAACGTGGTACCTATCACCCTATGTTGACAGTTTCAGTATTACCGATACTCTAAGATGAATACCCACAAGATATCATAATTTTAAATCAATTAATTCCTAAACAACACAAATAGGATATTTAAGCTTTACTAGCTGGGTCTACCAAAACATCACTAATTAAACACGTTTTCAATTATTTAAATCATTTAAACTCACAAGTAGATCCAGTTGTACTATCATTTTCCATTTATTATGCAATTATTTCCAATGACATTTCTCAACATTTTTTTAATTTTTTTTGTATTTTTTAATATTTATAAACAAGACAAACTAGACTCAACTAGACACTCACATCCCCAAACTTGAAAGACACATTGTCCTCAATGTGAAGCAAGACACAACTTAAAAATAAAAAAGACAAAAATAAAAGGAATCGACTTAGCTGGTAATGTAGCATGAATGGTCCAGCATTACTCTTCCACGTGTGCACCGTATAGCATTTAGGTCGCGGTTACACAAACGACTGTCGGGTTGCCTTTACAAGATAGATAAGATGAGAATTAACCTCGCCCGAATAGAGATTGAGTACGGACGGAGCGATCAAAACCTGCACAATAAAACTCAAATAAACCCGCAGCATTAAACTGACACATGTTACAGACTCAAAGTAAAAATTAAAGACTCGACTGACTCACTAAGAACTTAAAGACTCAAGATAGATAGCATGCAGAGAAATATACTCAATATGTGGCAAACACATAGACATGAAAGCCACAGCAAGGTCGGTCATCGGTCACGAATGGTTTCAAGTTCTCCCATGGTCGTGGTGTGAATGGATGATGAAGGTGTCAGTATTGAATGATAATGAATGATGGATAAAGGATGATATGTGGTATGATGACGGTGGTGATAATGGATGGTGGATAGAGGATAGAGGTGTGAATGATAATGGTGGTCGATGCGGGTGAACGGTAAACGAAACCATGGGAAAACAAGGAAGAAGGGTGAAACTAGCATTGCTCATCGTACCGCGAGAGAACCGGCAGCACTCCTCGCGTACCTCTAGGAGGTAGAAATTAATCTGGCTACTTGGTTTGTCTTTCGCGTACCGCGGGGACTTGTTGGTAACAGAAAGTTTTGAAAATTTTCCAACTTTTATACTTAGAAAATTTTTGATCATTTAAAATTTTGTTTCACCCAAATTCCTTAAAAACCTATTCCAAGCATAAAAACACATGTAAAAAATACCTGGAACTTCATTCTCGATGATTTTCCTCACCAAATCAAGCACGAATCCCTACAAGACACAAGCAAAACAAAACACGCAAACCGAAAAGCACAAAAATAGCATGAAATTAACCGAAAAAACTCGTACAAACTCTACACCCGGGCACTTGCCCGAGAACCAAACCTAATCAGTAGGCTTCTCCTTTATGCCGCCCCCGTCCGACCCGTTTAGTGTAATTGGTCTACCATCGATTTGACAAACTCTGATGACAGACCTTAAATGGGTTTTGAAAAATCTAAACGGGTCGGTCCACCAATATTTAAACTTACCTGGACCAAACCTGATACGTGGCATGTAATGTGGTGATCGATCATCTCTAGTATACTACATCCTACAGTCCTTATGTGACCATCCCTGGACCCTTAAAACATGCCGGTCCAAGCGTCTCTGTGCCCTGTCCCGTGGTCGTGCTGATTTGGGTGGCGATCCACCATCTACTACCTCCACGGGCTCGTTGTGGTTCTCTTCATCTACAACCACTTCTTCCTCTTCTTCAACTGGTGACTCTTTGATCTCCGTAGTCGGATTTCTTTCCATCTGAGCTTTTAAGGTTTCTAACTCGCTAACTGGGTCAAATTCTCCATCTTCTGCAAAAGTTGGCAATCCCACCAACTCGTCACCAAACTCGTCTTCCCATGACGGCTCATCAACAATCTCTTCCCCTTCACCAAACATCAGTCCTTTAGAATCAGAGAAAACCACATCTTCCTCTTCTTCTTTGTCTCTAATCCTTGAGCCAAAATATTTCTCGAATTCCTCCACATCTATTAACTCATCATCTTCACTCTCATTCCAAGAACAATCATAAACGCCCGGCCGAGGTTGCTTAACATCCTGCAGAACCGAAGGTGGGACTAGTGCTGAGTATTGTGGACTTGTAAGTTGCACCTCTTCCGTTAATGTCCCCGGTTCTGGAGCTGCTTCTTCTCTTTCTAGCTTGATACTTTCTAGCTCATCCATCAAGCTCCCATTTTCTTCCAGAAAGTGCTATTGCTCGGGTTTAGTTATCAGGTGCCACTGAGTGTTCATGATTTCTTGCACCTTCTTCTGCTCCTCCTTGATTTTATCTTCGTCCCTTATTACTTATACCAACTCATTCTCACAAGACAAGTCTAAAGTATCACAATGAACTATGTGATCTTGTGTAGAAGTTGTCAAACCAAAATAAGTAATGCAATCAAGGTCATAATACTTACCTCGAGATGGGACATGCGTTTCGCCTTATGTCACTGTGACCTGCACGTCGTCCATTGTTGCCTCCAGTTCTGGAGTTTCCAGAATCACTTCCCCTGATGCAATTTCAGTTCCAATAACATTCCTTTCACAATCATAAATCATAAGTTCCAGATTCTTTGGCCGATGTGATCCAATGCGAGCAATTATTGTTTGGATCTTTCTCATACTGCGCATTTGCCTCTTTGCACCAGGCATTCAACTCCTCTTGAGTTCTGTATTCCTCATATGGTTGTACCTGTGGATAAACATGATCATAGTAGTCTGCAGAATATCCCGATGAATATGGGCAATGACGAGTAAAATGGGGTCCTCCACAGATCTCACACATAATAACAAAAATAATTAGACAGACTCAAGATACAAACTAGACACACTAAAAACAAAGACTCGCCAAAGGACACACAAACTAGACTCAACAAAATAGAAAAGACTCAAAACACAAAATGACCAACTAATCAGATAAGTTCAATCAAAGTTAGATACGCTATGGTCTAAGTGTCCCCGGCAACGGCGCCAAAAACTTGATGTGTTATGGACGGTCTATAAAAACTAATATAAAAACCTAACCTAGACACTCTAGCTTTAAATTTATAAATCTAGACTCAACCTAATACTAGACCACACAACCGGCAAGTGTACCGACCAATGTAGCAAAGTCAAATGAAGTCCGGATATCAAACCCATGAGACACTAGCGACAACTCTATCTAGACTCTAACTCAACTAACTAAACTGAATTATAAATGGGGGAATTTATGTAACTAAGATTGTAACTAATGAAAATCTCTAACTAACGACACCAAATATAAAGCAAGAGACTTTAGACAACTCACAAATGGGGAAAGCACTACCTAGATTCTGAATCCTATGCATGTACCTTGGAAATCTCGCAGATACGAAAACTATGATGGAACCAGGATCTTAGAATATGACACATTTAGACAACCTAGTAGATCCTAGATCATTCTCCGGGTGTGACCAAAAAGAAACCCTAAGGGGCGTGGGAAACTCACCAGTTAGTCGGATCACCTCTCAACTATTTCCAACAACACTAAAGTACTCGCTAGACAGATTACCTCTCAATCTCACTATCTCAATACACCTTTCAGTGTAAGGAGTAACTTGAATTCACTTGACAAGACAAGGAATAAAAATGACGCTAAGAAACCCTAGGAAATCCTCCTCTCAGAGCAGTTGACCTAAAAAATTAACACCAAAGATTACCCTACAACTATCACACCTTTCAGCTATTGAAGTAGGAAGAATACTTAACCTTAACAAAGTCTCAATCAATGTTCCTATGGTTATGATGGTAGTGAACCATAAACAAATCACATGCACACAGCTAGTGACTTAATATGCGACCATACATGAAAGACATTCACAAAGCAGCATATGGAACAATCAACAGATCATAAATCAAGATCAAATACGCATACATATCCAATCAAACAAAATCAAGTTCTTTATTTTAATATTAATCCATCAATAAGAAACCGAAATCCGAAATCAAACCAATTAACGACGCATAATCATCAAAATCTAGGTAGCTAATAAAAGTCTAGCCAATCATCACGTCTAATAACATCAAAACAGAAGAATCAAACAAAGAACTCATGGTTTCAAATCTGGAAAAGTAGAACAAAGAAAGAAAACACGAACCGGATGATGAAATCGACCCGCTCTATAATCTCCTACTTCAATCAAGTCTCCGATTGATCCTAGAAGCCTTCTCCCACTTAGAATCGCCAAAAAGCTCCTTTCTTTACGTCTGGAATCGAATTATTAAACCCTAGGATTGATCCCAACGTTTTATACCATGAAAATAGGCCAAAATCTGCGTATCTAGGGTCTCTCGCGTACCGCGAGGGAATCTGGCAAGTCTCTCGCGTAACGCGAGGGAATCTGGAAAGTCTCACGCGTACCGCGCGAAAATGGACCCAAGCTCTCGCGTACCGTGAGAGAATTCTGAATTTCTTACTTCCTCTTCTCGAGCTACCCCAAATCCATATATTATAGGCCCCGTAACTAATTTTCTAGCCCGAGATATGCCTCTTCTAAGGTTGGACTATTTTTCGACTTTTTCCGTTTTCATCCGTTGTTCTCGTGTGCTCGTTTCTTCACACGTCTTGATCGTTTAAGCTCCAATTCGTCTCAAAATTCTTACAAAACATAACATAACTAATTTCAAGCTATAATTAACTCGAAAAGACTATAAAGCACTACGAAATACAAGGGAAATGCATGTGTGCTTTGCAACACATCACCTATGTCGGCGCAAACCAACACAACTCATCTTTTCCATTCATACTTGTGCACCAAACCCTTAGGTGTCGTTCACTCATGGTGTACATTAGCATAGTCTCTTTACGCTACCTCTTGGTCACCATTCTTGGTGTTTTGAAGAATTCCTATCTACTGCTCATTTTCAACATTGGGACTTGTAGGACCAACTACATATCACCTCATTACTTGCTCTGCCCAATTTTACTCAAATGGCACAACGCTATCAATTACCCGCTCACCTGTCACATTTCATTTTGACTCACGAGCACAATTGCCTTTGTCTCCTGTATAACCCTAATGATCTTGTCATTTCGACGGTCACCTCTCCAAGTAGGCTCCAAACCTTGATCGTCATCCTGTGATGATTTTCCAAACTCAAGTCCCCTGACTACCCATAAGGGTATTACTTCTGCTCTTCTCCGATGACCTCCAGGAGCTTGTGCCAAGCTACACTGGTCCCCACAGAATTTCTCTCCTATAGTATATTTTACTTTATTATCACTCATTCAATAAGTCCCTTAAATACGTACATACACCCAACATTAGGGTCATCTTAAGCATACCACTTGCCTCACTTGAATGCTCAACAGGAGCTCACTTTAAGCTAATCACATGCTTACCAGCATGAGCATTTCCTTTCCAATTGCTTATGTGCGATTATTCACTTACCCCTCCTGAGTTTCACCTTACTCGTGGTTGCCCTAACATAACCATGCGATCGCCGACTGCATCTCGTTTATCATGTATGAACATGAAGTCAGTCTACTCAGAAGCTTCAGCTATCCGTTGTCTCATTAAAAGAGAACATCCCCATTCCTCTTGTTCCTCACATCGACCGGATCCTTCAAATGGAACGTGTTCCATGAAGACCCTTCGTCACCTCGTTAACTCCGTGCTGAAATCTTTGGCGTCACCACCTTAATCTCATCATGGATATCCTTGGTCCAACGTCCACGTAATCGCTTTCATCACTAACTCTTCAGCTCCTCCCATTGGCTTCGTGCTCCGAATTTCTCGAGATATAAGCATAGGCATCTCATAAGAGCACCTCACCGATCGTCCAGAAAGACATCAAAACTACTTGCATCACCTCGATGTATCAACATCAAGAAAATTATCAAGATATAAATACTATACTTGAGCATACTGACCACCCGTCCTTTGCACGACTAAGCGTGTACTACAAGGACACACACTGAGATATATAGCTACAGAACGCACAACGTTCTACACAAGTACTAGTAACCCTAAACTCTAAACACACATCACGTGCACAAACATAAACTGCTAGATCTGAGTAAATCTACGTGCATACAATATGACCTTGTTAGGACATAGATTTGTAATGACAAAAGCTTGTAATAGTTAGATTTTATGTCTTTATGTTTTTTATTATGTAAATGTCTAAAGTTACTAAGTGTTTTACAAGTGAGCCTAGAGGCGAACTTGTTAAGTTCGCCTGGTCTATCAGAGGCGAACTTAATAAGTTCGCTTAGGTTTAACTGAGGCGAACTTGTTAAGTTCGCCTAGTCTGTTGGAGGCGAACTTAATAAGTTCGCTTACAGCAGGTTAGTTTTCTATATATAGGTTTACAGAGTCATTAGACAAGAGGACTGATCAGAGAGAATCGAGAGATAGAATTGTCTGATTGAGTCTGTAAATCATTGTGAATTGAAATATAATTGAGAAGTTTATTTACGCGTGTTGTTTCAATTGTCGGTTAGTATACAAATGTTAACATGAAGGATTCCGCACTTCGTGTTATAGCAACGTCATATTACGAGTTCGATCAGTAGTTGAGTTACCTGGACCTACAAGTGGTATCAGAGCATATGCTCGTGAATTAAGTACGATTCTTGGTGATTAGTGACGGTTTTGTGTACAATTCGAAAAGAAATTCAACATTTTTGAAATTTCTACATCAATGGAGTTTTTCAAGTTCTTGATGATCGTTCTCTGCTGAATTCGTGTTTTTGGAAGTGATTTTGATGAAATTAGACCGATAGAAATGTTATATTTGATAAAATTCATAATCCTACGGTTCAATTTCCTTAAATTCCATCAATTCGCTGAGAAATCATGATTTTTGAAGTTCTTGGTTCGTGTTTGGGTAAAGATTCCTCTGAGTTTGTTACAGCAGTTTAAGCGAACTTGCTAGTTCCTGTGCAAGCGAACTTAGCAAGCGAACTTATTTAGTTCGCTTCTTACATAGCAAGCGAACTTAATTAGTAAGCGAACTTACCGGATTTCCTCCTTAAGCGAACTTGTCTTGTTCGCTTGATCTCAAGTTCGCTTGGTACTCACTAAAGCGAACTTATTAAGTTCGCCTGAGGGTAAGACTGCTCAATACTTGGAAATTTTTCAGAAAATTTTTTAAAAAAAATCATGGCAAATATGGTTCAAGTCACAAATATGTTCAATTATGACAACGAGATCGGTACATCTAAAAAACCTCCGAAGTTGTTGAATCTAGCTGATTATTCAAATTGGAAAGATCGGTTTGACCAGTTTGTATCTTTTACCGATACTAGTTTGTGGATTCCGATTTTGGAAGGATATACGCATCCTACTTATTCATGGATGGGAAAGGATGATGTTCCGAAGCCGGTGTCAGCATTAACTACTGAAGAGAAGATGTTATTTGATCGAGAAAAGAAAGCAATGGCTAGCATTTCTATGTCTCTTCCAAAGGAAATATATCATAGTTTTAAACAGTTCAAGTCTTCTCAAAAACTGTGGGAAGCATTACAGAAAAGGTGTGAAGGGAGTTTGGATGTGAAGAAGAGTAGAAAAGAGTTACTAAAGAAACAGTTCCTAGTCTTTAAACATTTTCAAAATGAATCTTTGGTTGATCTTGCTACAAGATTCTATCATCTTCTTAGTGAACTGGCTAGTGCATCTGTGGTATATGAGACTGAGGAAATCAATGATAAATTCTAGGAGGCTTTACCATCAAAGTTTGATGTGTATATGGTTTTGATCAAAGAAAATGTTAAGTACAAAACCATGTCTCTTGAAGAAGTCCTAGGGAAGATTCAGTCACATGACATGAATATGAAGAAGAAAGAGACTAATATGGAGCATATCCAGGATCCCTCAATGTATTTTGCCAAATCTGCTGGTAAATCTAGTACTGGAGTGGCATTCTTTTCTGGTGATGCTCAAGAGTCTTCAAATGATCAGTGTTCTGGAGTTCCAATTTATTCTGGTCATTCAAGCCATTCTAGATTTTCTGCTACTACAGCTTCAACATCATCTGGATCTCATGTGAATCAGAAAGTTGCTGATGATTATCTTGCTATGTTTTCTTCATTCATGGCATCATATGAAAATTTCATTGGAGGTAAAATACATGATCCTGAGGTTATAGAAGAAGATTTCAGACAGATTGACCCTGTTGATCTGGAAGAAATGAATATCCAATGGAATATGGCCATGTTAATGCGACAAGCTAAAAATTTCTTGAAGAGAACTGGCAGAAAATATATTGGTTCAAATAGTCGATCGCGTATGGGTTTTGATAAGAGCAAAGTTAGGTGTTACAACTGCCAAGAGTATGGTCACTTTGCTAAGGAGTGTGTGAAGCCGAAGGTAGAATTTGATTCTCAAAAGAAGCAATCTAACTTTCAGCATAATAGGAATCAGTCACATGGTTCATCTGGTAATCAAAATCATGGTCCTTCTGGTAATATAAATCATGCATCTGCATCATCAGCTTTGGTTGCTCAAAATGACGAAAACTATGATTGGGGCATTCATCTGGAAGATTTGGTGGGTGCTGTGAGTCAGGCTTTTGTTGCAAAAATTCATTCAGAAAAACCAGAAGAGTCTACTGATGATGAAAGTTCAAGTGATGATTCGTGTGATGGTGATAGTGTTCCAAGCTTTGATGATGAGGAAGAAAGAGGGCAAAGTATTGATTCTGATGCTGCGTCAGGGGTTGCTGAGGAAGAAATTGTTCTTACAGAAAATGCTTCAGTTGGTGATGATTCAGAGAATATTCCAATTGCCAAAGTATTCATGGCAGACATGTCTGATCCGTCTAAGGTAAAAGACTCTGTTTGTCATATATACTGTTCTAATTGCATTTCTGTTAAAGATAAACTGCAAAAAGTCATGGATGATAACACAAACTTGATGTGACATGAAATCAATGCATTCAGTTAATCAGAAACTGAAAGATAATGATAAGCTGTGCATTGATAGAATTGAGTCTTTGAAAAGAGACTTAAATTCTCTTGGGTTAAAATACAAAGAACAGGGTTATCATCTAGATATGGCTTATGCTGAAATCGAAAAACGAAATGAAGTAGTTGCTCAAAAGAACAAGGAGATTTCTGATAAAGAATCTGAGTTGATAAAATTACATAGAAAGCTGGAACAGTTTGAGAATTCATCTGTAGTTTTGGATTATTTCAATGCTAATGCTGATCCACAAAAAGGGTTGCTAGTATTGGGTTTGTTCCTCCACTGTTCAATGCAAATTATGTGGTTGAGCCTGAAATCATTCATGAAGAGGAAATTGATCCCAAGACAGTATTAAAAGTGAATCCAGTGACGGGTGAAGACATGGTGTATGATTCTGATACAGAGGATGAGGTGTTTGATGATTCAAAGGTTGAAGGCATTCCGAAAGAAGTTAAAATTGATGAACCAAAGGTTGTGAAGAATGTTACTCAGGATAGATGAATTTTGACTGAACCTGAAGAGGTGAAAGTGGTTCCAACTAAACTTTCTCCAATCTTACAGTCAAGTGGGTTTGTTGCAGCTGGTTATCAAAAAGTAAATTCTTCAAAGGTGTCAAAACAGACTTATGTTCCAAAGAAGCCAATAAATTGTTCTGAGCATTCCTCCAAAGCTTATTCTTCTGATGGTTCTTCAAATTCAAAGAAAACATCTTATTTCAGAAGTTATCAAAAAAGAAGAGTGTGTTTTCATTGCAATGAGGCTGGTCATATTTTGATTAATTGTCCATACAAGAATCAGGGTAAAATGAAGACTGTTCCTTCACAACCGAAAGTGGTGAAGATTCTGAAAAGAAAAGATGAGGGAAGTCGTCTTCTAGTTTGGAGAAAAATATGCCTGGTCGATCTTTTGTTAAATCCCCTAGATTTAAACAACAGAATACATTGAATGTTAAATCCTTTGTATGCAAAGAGAAACTTGAGATTCCAAAAGTTGGGATTTCAAAAGATTCTTTTCAGGAGGCTAAATTGTCAAGACCTCAAAGAAGAAGAAGAAACAGAAAATTAAAGAAAATTTTGGAAACATCTGAATCTGACAATAATATATCAAATAACGTTTTTCAAAATAATAAAAATGGTTCTTCTTTGAAAAGGTCTGTTTGTCAAACTTCTGTTCCAAAAGTGAATGATAAAATTGATTGTAAATTACAAGAAGTTGTTTATTTTGATCAATCCGGACGACCCAAGACCACGATGGCTTGGGTTCCACTTTCTAACTGATTCTCGTTGTTTATGTAGGGACAACCAAGGAGGACTATCAACAATACATGGTATGTGGATAATGGTTGCTCTCGACATATGACAGGGAATGTTAGATTGCTTGAGGATGTGATTAAAATGGATGGAGGTTATGTCGCTTTTGCGGGTAATAAAGGCGGGTACATAAGTGGCCAGGGAACGTTAAAGAATGACAAAGTCAAATTTGAATAGGTGAATTATGTTGAGCAGCTGGAACACAATCTTTTAAGCGTATCACAAGTCTGTGACAAGAAGTTTTCGTTCCATTTCAACGATCATGAATGCTATATTCTGTAATCTGGTTTTGGGATTCCTGATGAATGGATTCTCATGAAGGCTCCGAGGATAAATGACACGTATGTCCTTGACATGAGTGTCGCCACAACAACGGATTCAATTCCAACATGTTTACTCTCCAAGGCTTCGGAATATGATTCAATATTGTGGCACAGGAAGTTAGCTCACATTAACTACAGGAAGATGAACTACATTGTTAGGAATGATCTTGTGCTTGGTATTCCGAAAATGAAATTCTCAGTTCCTGATGATTGTATTCCGTGCAAGAAGGGGAAGCAAAGAAAGAAATCTCACAAATCGAAATCGACGAATTCTATCGTAACTCCTTTGGAGTTGCTGCATATGGATTTGTTCGGTCCTATCAGTATCAGGAGCATTGGTAGGAAATCGTACTGCTTAGTCGTAACTGATGATTACTCCAGATTTTCATGGGTTAAGTTTCTTTCCTCTAAAGCTGAAACCACTGAGTTGGTACAATACTTAATCCTGGGTTTGGAGAATTTATTCAATCTGAAAGTCAGAAGAATCAGGAGTGACAATGGCAGTGAATTTAAGAATAGCAAAATGGGCTTATTCTGTCTACAAAAAGGAATTCATCATGAATTCAGTGCGCCATATGTTCCTCAACAAAACGGTGTCGCTGAACGAAAGAACAGGACGTTGGTCGAAACAGCTCGAACGATGCTTGCAGATTCTAAGCTTCCAGACACCTTTTGGGCTGAAGCTGTGAATACTGTGTGTCATGTTTTGAACAGGGTCTTGACCGTCAAGCGACATAACAAGACTTGCTATGAATTGTTGAATAATCGAAAGCCGAATCTGGAATATTTACTACCTTTTGGTAATCCTTGCACCCTGTTGAAAGTTCGAGATGTCCCAACTTAATTCAGTGCAAAGGCTATTGAAGGGATTTTTCTAGGGTATGTGGCAAATTCGACAACCAAGAGGGTTTATAACAAAGAGACACGCCAAGTTGAAGAATGGTTCCATATTGACTGTTCAAATCGGTCTTTACCACAAATGGCGATTGGTCCGGATTGGGCATTTGATTATGAAAACTTATTCAAGTTTTTTCATTTACCTTCTGACATTTTTGATGAAGATGCTGCTGTTCTTTATGATTCTTGTCAAGATGCACAACACAATGGATTTCTACCAAATGCGGTTCCAAATTCATCGATTCCATCTACTTCTGCTCCAGATCCAAATGTTGCTTCTTGTTCAGGTCCACAAGATTCAGAAAGTGAGGAGGATAATGCTATTTTTCAGGATTCGTCTGCTGATCCGTTGTTGGGTGATGATCCATTACCTTCGACACAGGATCAGGGGGAGATTCCTTCAAATTTAGACTCGGAAATTCCAATTCCTCAAGATTATTCTTATCAATCTGAATCTACTCAAGTTGAAGTGTTGCCGGTTCCTGAGGTCGCATCCATCAAGGAACACAAAGATCATCCAGTAACAAATATAATTGGAAATTTACAGGATGGAGTGAAAACACGTTCTCTTGTTGACAATACTTGTTTGTATACTTGCATTAAAGATTCTGGTGTTCTTGATGATTGCTCACATTCATGATTTATTTCGCAGGTTGAACCCAAGAATGTCGAGATGGCTTTAAATAACAATAACTGGATAGAAGCTATGCAGGAAGAACTTGCTCAATTTGACAAACTTAAGGTTTGGAATCTGGTTGTTCTTCCGAAAGGTGCGTATCCGATAGGAACAAAATGGGTGTTTAAATGTAAGAAAGACGATAGAGGTGTCGTGGTACGCAACAAGGCAAGATTAGTTGTCCAGGGCTTCAATCAACAGGAAGGAAATGATTACACCGAGGTTTATGCGCCGGTTGCACGGCTTGAAGTTATAAGGCTGTTTCTAGCTTTTGCTTCTTTTAAAGGTTTTAAGGTGTTTCAATTAGACGTCAAGAGTGCATTTTTATATGGAAAGGTCAAGGAGGAAGTCTATGTGTGTCAGCCGTCGGGGTTTGAAGATCCACTGCATCCGAATATGGTTTTCAAGCTTGATAAGGCTCTCTATGGTCTTCATCTGGCTCCTCGTGCGTGGTATGAGACTTTATCCACACATCTTTTGGCGAATGACTTTGTTCGTGGAAAGATAGACTCGACCTTATTCATAAAGAAATCAGGGGGAGATTATCTACTGGTACAGATTTATGTGGATGATATTATTTTTAGCTCGACAAATGAAGGGTTGTGCAAAGACTTTGAGGGTGTAATGAAGTCGAAATTTGAAATGTCTGCTATGGGAGAGTTATCGTTTTTCTTAGGTTTACAAGTAAATCAAAAGGATGATGGTTTCTTTATTCATCAGTCCAAGTATGTCAAAGACATCTTGAGCCGGTTCAAGATGGAGGACTGTACCCCATACGATACTCCAATTCCGGTCAATCATAAGCTGCATTCTGACTCGGAAGGAAAAGATGTGGATTGTCGACTTTACAGAGCTATGATTAGATCCCTCATGTACTTAACCGCTTCAAGGCCGGATATAATGTTCGTCGTGTGTATCTGTTCCAGATTTCAGGCAAAGCCAAAAGAATCTCACTTAATTGCTGTGAAAAGAATCTTTCGGTATTTAAAAGGAAAACAACGTTTGGGGCTATGGTATCCTCATGGTTCTAACTTTGATTTCAATGCTTATACTGATTCCAATTTTGGTGGTTGTTGCCTGGACAAGAAATCTACAACAGGTGGTTGCCAGTTCTTAGGTAATCGACTTGTATCTTGGCAATGCAAAAAGCAAACCACAGTCTCGATTTCAACATGCGAAGCAGAATACATCGCTGCTGCAAGTTGCTGTTCACAGATCCTGTGGATACAACAACAATTAAGAGATTACGGTTTGAATTTCACAGGAACTCCCATGCTTATTGATAACAATGCTACTATGTCCATAACGAATAATCCTGTTAAACATAGTAAAACTAAGCACATCAAAATTCGATATCATTTTATACGTGATTGTGCAGAGAAAAGGTTGATTGAGCTGGTCAAGGTACACACTGAAGATAATTTTGTTGATTTGTTTACCAAGGCATTTGATCGTACCAGGTTTGAATTCCTAATTAAAATGATTGGAATGATCAATCCCGAATAAAAGTTTTTCAAAATCAGAATTTCATGGAAAAAATTTTAAGTTCTTTTATTGCTTTATTACATTTCTACATTTACATTTTCAGTCAAAAAGTTTAATTTTTGAAAAGTCAAAACAAATTGAAAAATATAAAATTTAACATCATTTGAGGTTAGAGAAGAAATGATAGTACATCAGTGATTAGTTCATTTCACACGACCTTAGTAGACCTTGATATATGATTGATTAAAATAAGTTGATCTGATCTAAATTTCAAAGTCTGCATAAATAAGAAATGATAGTGTTGTGAATGCTTTATTCTTGATAATTTGTTTTAAAATTTGTGTATAAAATTTGAAACTTGAATTGTCAATAGGCTAAAAGCGTTTTGAAACTAATAGTAGTGTGAAAATTAAATATAATATGATTACATCTGTGATTTAAATCCATTATATGCCTGGGTGTGTGTGTAAAAGATCATTATCAGATAAAGAATATTAGTTTTTAATAAAGATTTTTCTATGAGATCAGTTTCTGGTTATGTCCTTAGCACTATACATTCGATTTGCTTCAGTGCCCATGTCCCGAAAAGCATGCAATTTGAAGTATAATCAAGATATGTACTTGACAACATCTGTCAAACATATACTAGCCCTTGGATCATATTGATATTCATCTTTATTAATTCCATTGAATTCATAATCCAGATAACAGTTGGATCCACGTACCTGAATCTTATGATTCCACAGATATAAGCCAAAATATTGAATCGTTCGATTCTGAATCTCATTGATTCCTATACAATCCAATTTGGATTCTGCTATTCATGTGCTAAGTGATGTCTCCTCATTCTGAATATTCGGATAATCTTTAGTAAAATCTTATATATGTCTTGAAGATAGTGCATTTATTTTCTATTTGGCATATATGTGGGGTACACAATGTTTTTCATCTAAATGGTACTAAATCACATGAATTTGGAGAATAAACGCTTATAGTTTCAAATAATATAATATTGACAAATTTAAGAATTCATGCTTTATATTTCAAATTCGGTATAAATAAAAGAGCATTTTATAACCTGATCTTATTTACTTTGAAATTTATCGCGTATCATTTCAAACATTATTCAAATTGAATGAGTTTCAAAATGAAAAAGATGCAAAATGCACAAAATTGAGTTGAATGGTTTCATATTATAGGTTACCCTTTATTATTGCTAAAATGTGTGATGAGCTACTCAGATACTGATATGATCTTCTTACTCATGATGTTCATTCAAAAATATGTGATTCCGTGTGTACAGATAAAATCCAAAAATATGTGATTTCAGTTTGTACAGATAAAAACCAAAAATATGTGATTCCGTTTGTATAGATAAAATCCAAAAATATGTGTTTCCGTCTGTATAGATAAAACTCAAAAAGATTTTGATTTTTTTGTTTCCATGAAAATTCTAAACTTTTATTAAAATTGTTCGGGATTGGATCAAATATGTGTTGATGACGGAAGTTCAAGATTTGACAGGTTGAAGTTGGTAAAATTTGTGTTCAAGGCAAAAAGGTTGAAAAGCAACTAAGTTCGCCTGTGTACAGTGAAGCGAACATAATAAGTTCGCTTAAAACAGTGAAGCAAACTTAATCTGCTGTCTGGGGTAAAGGGAACTTAAGGGTGAAGCGAACTTATCTTGTTCGCCGAAGGCTTGTTAAGCGAACTTAACAAGTTCGCCTAATTAAGCGAACTTAATCTGAATAAGGGTTTAATCAGGCGAACTTGTCATTATCATCGTCTTCCTCAGATTAGGCGAACTTGACCGAAATTTTCAAAAATTTTAAACTGTGTTGTGAGAGTTGTTTGTTGGTTGTATCTTATTCCAAATTGGATTGCGAATCTAACAAAGGTATTTTCATCGATTTTCATCCGCTAAATTGAGAGTATTTGGTACTTTTTCTCTCGGTTTTACGTCGAAGCTTACAACGGCAGAATTTGACCTAATTTTTGACCAAAATTGAACATACTGTTTGGTTATAAATTGATATTCGACTGTTATTCGATGCTTAGTTCATGATTTTATCTCGATTTGTCGAATATTGAAATTCTGTGTTTGAATTTGAAACGTCACAGGTTCAGGCGAACTTGTTCCAAGCGAACTTGTAAGTTCGCCTCTTGCAACACTAAGCGAACTTATTAAGTTCGTTTAGGGGTCAGAGAGGATTTGGATTTGTAATTTTTTGAGTGTTAGAAAAAAAAAATTTGTTAAATTTTTTTTTGTTTGTTTTGTTTTTAATTTTGTTAGTGTTTGTGTTTGTTGTTTTTACTAATGTGTTTGTTGTCTGAATGTTTTCAGATGGCTCGACGTGTTGAATATAAACATAATCAAGTGGCTTTGTTAGATCCGAATATGTCCGAAGCAGTTAATTTTCAAGGCATCATAAATTTTCTGAATCGATCACGACTGCATGTTGCCTTATCTGCAGATCCCTATATCAGCTTGGTGTATATACAGCAATTCTGGGATACGGTACATCAAGATACTGACGTGGAACCGCATGTACTTCGTGCAACAGTAAACAATACTGAGATTGCAATTTCTGAAGAGACGATTCGTGCTGCTCTTGATTTGGGTGGAAATACTGAAGATCCAATTTCTTATCCTGGAACTCTTATTATGGGTTGTTTTCAACGGATGGGTTATCGTGGATGACAGAATGATACCCAAGCTCGGAAAGGTGGATTAGTTGGTGAATGGAGGTATTTCATGCATGTGATTATTCAATGCATCTCTCCTCGAAAAGCTGGTACTGATGGATTGAAGATGGCTCTTCAAACAGCTATGGTGGCCTTAACATTGAATAAACGATTCAATTTTCCACTTTATTTCTATCGGGAGATGGTTATGCAGATTAATCCAGCTGAAGGTCAAGGTTTCTTGATGTATCCTCGGTTTATTCAATTGATACTCAATCATCTTATTCCTGATCTTCCACAACATCCAATAAGATTAACGTTGACTCCGATGTCAAAACGTATATTTACCGACTGTACGAAGGTGAAACAGCAGAATACTGCATTGATTCCAGTCAATACTCCTTTGTTTGGGCACTTAATCAATCCTGATTGTGTTGCACCACCTAATGAAAACTGGTTTCATCCTGATAAACTTGCTCACACTCAAGGCATCAATGTTCAACAACAGCAACAAACCACAACAACAACAACAGATACCAGTTCCACAAATACAAGTTCGTGTACAACCTCAAATTCCTATTCCTGAACAAGTTCCTATTCCACAAGCTGATGTTGATATACCTATTCAGGAACCAGTTCAAGAAGAGGTCGTTCATGACCCTGATCACGATCTAGGCATGAATATGGATGATTTCGTTGATGATGCTGTGAACTCGCCCATTCATGAAACAGAAGGGAATGTGGTGACAGAAGCAGATTCTAGTTCCAGCTCAAGTGATACGATATCATCTGATGATGACAGCACTGATTCTGATGAATCTAGGGATTTTTCCTCAGGTCATTATGAACGGTTGGCTGCTATTCCACTGGCTAATGCTGGAAAACGCATTAAATCTCAAGCCAGACGACCGAGACAAAAGTCTGTTCGGGATCCTCCTTCCGGATCAGTACTTGGTAAAAGATATTTGGTTGATGAGAGTTCTGACACTGATAGTGACTTTAATCCAGATCCTACACGTCAAAAGTTAATGTCTGCATCGATTGCTGCTGCAAAATCTTCTCAAGGAGTCGAGGATGCTAATTTTGTTGCTTATATGATGGTGAATCAAAATTGTTTGCAATCAAACGATCTAACGGTGTTCAAAACTTAAAGCCAAGGATCAAATATTTCAATACCTTGCCGAGGTGTGAAATAAATGGTCTAGCTTCAAAGCCACTCATAAATAGATCGAAGAATGGTTTGGCTGATGTGATAGCAAACCTGATAAAGAAAGAAGGTAGTTCGGGTAAGTATGAACGGCTGAAACCACAAAAGGGAAAGAGAGTGAAGAACACAGATCCAAAGACTGGGAAAGTAACCTGGAGATACAAGTATAAACCAGTACGTGTTATTCACAAGATACCATTAAAGAATATTCCTCAAGATTTTCTTGGAAATATGAAATGGTGGTATGTTGATGTTAATACTGGGGAAGCAAGGATTGAAGATAAAGATAATAAGGTCATTGTGTGTTTCTATGACGCAATGAATCTTATTAATTTTTCAAAGAAAGATCAGAGGACGCTGCGAAAGAATGAGATCATGTATACTGATGAATGGAGAGAACAAGGTCTACAGTACAAAAGAGTTTTGGAGATATGCAGAAGATATGGAGTGCATGCTGGCAGCAGACTACCTGATAACTGGAAGAGTTCAAGATAAAGACTGAAGACAGAAGATCAAGCTATTGTCAAGGGGGAGTCTGTTAGGACATAGATTTGTAATGACAAAAGCTTGTAATAGTTAGATTTTATGTCTTTATGTTTTTGATTATGTAAATGTCTAAAGTTACTAAGTGTTTTACAAGTGAGCCTAGAGGTGAACTTGTTAAGTTCACCTGGTCTATCAGAGGCGAACTTAATAAGTTCGCTTAGGTTTAACTGAGGCGAACTTGTTAAGTTCGCTTAGTCTGTTGGAGGCGAACTTAATAAGTTCGCTTACAGCAGGTTAGTTTTCTATATATAGGTTTACAGAGTCATTAGACAAGAGGACTGATCAGAGAGAATCGAGAGATAGAATTGTCTGATTGAGTCTGTAAACCACTGTGAATTGGAATATAATTGAGAAGTTTATTTACGCATGTTGTTTCAATTGTCGGTTAGTATACAAATGTTAACATGAAGGATTCCGCACTTCGTGTTATAGCAACGTCATATTACGAGTTCGATCAGTAGTTGAGTTACCTGGACCTACAGACCTCGTCATTTACAGACACACAAACTCCTGAACCTTGCCTCTTACTCACTGCCTCTTACTCACTACAATGGTAGCCCCTGACACACGTCATCATATACTCATACATAGTTTACTCGGTCATACCCATACGGGTCGTACCCATACTTCAAGATGACACACTACTCATTCTAGACATAAAACATCGCTAAACATTCATACACACAAGATATAAAATATCTTATTTCCCCACAGGATCTGGTCCTGAACAAGCATACCTAGACATAAGGTATGTACCTACAATTTCCCACAGGACCTCGTCCTGAATATTTACACAAGGTGCAACACACCCCTTACACTTTAAACATCACCTAAACATAACACATAGGTGACGATATCTTAAGACCGTAGACACACACAATTAATCAAAACTCAGGTCTACACAGGTCTACTCATACAGTCTAATCAACCAAGCTCTAGTATCACATCAAAGATTACATTTAGTATGAACTCACGTTGTTCAAAAGGTAATCACATACTCACACATAATTAACACTGCACCACCAATAGAAAGCTATCACACATGCAACTATCATTAACTACGTTTTAAACCATCCCATGGTAAGATTCACTGTCAAGGTTAAATTCAAGCAATTGAAAAACCAAGAACAAATATTTCGTCACAAAAGAGCCTGACGGCCACTACTCAAAATGCTCTAGTCCTCTCGTGGTAACCACCACTGCTCTAATCACTGAATAAGACAAAGTTGTCACCCACTTGTTCTTCGTCATCAGATTCCTCCAACCCTCCGTTTTCTGATTCGGTGTTGTGTCTTGAAGGCTGACTTCTGACTGCAAATTTATTTCTTCCTCTCTAACCACCTCTCTTGTAAAAGGATCTACTGAGTCCACCTCTCATAGTTGCCCCGGTAGTACTGGGGCATTAGGTACCGGAAGCGCCAGAATCACCTCATGTGCTGGTAGCTCCTGCTCATCCTCAGTCGCCGGTGGAACCACCGTCAAAGGAACAGGTGCTAAGATTCGTCTTCTCCCAAAGATAAACGTACGAACATCAGCCACACGTCTAGCCTGCGGTTCTGTCAACCTCCTGATGAGAGTTCACAGCCTAATCCATCTAGTCCGAATCGTCATGGCCATCAGTACCTGCACAAGATAGAACATTGGAGTGATTACTATGGTCGTCAAATTCAGAATATGAGAGTAATTATAGACTGCCAAATCATGGTGATCAAATGCAATTTGGTGGTGTGACACCTACCACAAAAATGTCCAAGATTTGACTAAGGTACAAACCACAAGGACAATAAGTGTAAATAACCTATAGATCAAGGTTCAAAAAGTAGAAATCATGAAAATTCAACTGTAACGGACTGTCACAGACGGTAACGAACCGTCACAAGACGGTAACGGACCGTCACGAACGGTAACGGTCCGTTACGGGCTAGGCACGCGAACCCTGATAGCTTGCCACGTGTCCAATGGCTCATCTTCAAAATCTGACGCGTGGAAACCCTATAACGGACCGTCACGCCTGGTAACAGTCTGTCACGGCGCCAGATTCACCCGGGTGCGCCACACATCAAATCCATAACGGACAGTCACACCTAGTAACGGCCGTCACGACCCAAAATGACCAGAGGGCAGCACGTGTCTGATGACTCGCGAACCCTAGTTTGGTGACGGACCGTCACCACCCGTAACGGTCCGTCACGGGCTTAGAGCTTGCCCTATAAATAGATGATCGAGTTCAGTCCCATTCTTCACACCAACATCAACTCTATCTTCCATTTCTTGTTCCAGATACCATCTAGCTCGATGATACCGGTTCGATTTCCGCTCTTCGTAGTGCCAGGTTAAGCAAGAAACGCTCGTACAGGTGCTGGTACGCTAGAGAAACCAAGTTAAGAAGATAGTCTATAAGCTTTCGACTTAGAGGCTCATTCCTATAAACCAAGGTGAATATTTTATCTTTTTGAAAACTTGTGTCAAACATTTTATTTACGAAAATGGCCAAATAAAGGTTAAAGGAATAATGCTCAACGTTCTTCTACGAACAAAGCATTCAGGCCATAGGTATGCGTAAAACTTGCAAGGGATACACGGGTCTCGGGTGATATTCCCGGATTGCAGTCGGTGCTTGTCTTATAACAACTTCTGAGGCAAACCTGTCCATTGTTATTAGACATGACGCCAGTGTATACTGTGGTGCGATTGAACAGGTCGTGCCTGCTGAATGTGTGGATAATTGTGATTATGAAATTAATACTTGTTTGTGCCAAATGATTTTAAATTTCAAGATAATTGTATTCACCGGCGTTCGCGCTGACGTTTTATTTTTAAAATGTTTTCAGGAATGAATAAACTAAAATAAGAACGGGTATGGGCAGACATCAGATCTGACCTAAGAAAAGAAAATGTGAGAGGCAGACATCAGATCTGACTTATGAAAAGGATAGACTTACACGTTGGATTCTCAGGCCTCGTGTGTAGAAAATCCTAAAGAAAAGAAAAAGGGAGATAGAACCAGAACCCTGGGTAATACTATTTCCAGTGGCTATAAATGTATTTGATTTCAAACATTATTTTGTAATCAAAATGAAAAGGGTATTTAAATCCCTATGTTTATAAAGTAAAAATAAAACTTTTGTCTTCCAACTGAGTTTTTATATTTACAAATACAACCCTTGAGGTTGAAAGAATGTTGAAACGATCCTTTTTGAAAAAGACTTCCACTGTATTTATAAAAACTCTGAAATCAAGTTCATATGTGATACCAATCGAGGTCGCACGTGTCCAGGGGGTGCCTGGGGTGGGGTGTGACAGGGTTGGTATCAGCGCCAGAAGTTTTAGCGAATTAGATACTTGGATCTAGTATGTAGGCTTTAACCATAAGTTTATCTATTATTTAAAAATTAAGATAAGAAAACAAGGTAATCTTCTGACCGGTATGTAGTTATCTGACAAACAGAAGTGTTCTATCTAAGGAAAGAGCGGTGAATAAATCTCTCCTAGACCCGTCGCTCTTACCTGGGAACATATCTGTTGGAGGTACTACTCTGGAAAGATAACCATCCTTGTAGAACTTTAGTTAAGACAAGGATACTGGATTTAGTATCTAACTCTTGGCCAAAATAAGATAAGTACTAATATTTTAAGATTGCAGATGTCTGGAGATAATTCTGTACCTATTTATTATGACCCCAATCCTCCAATTAAACAAGAATCACATGAGTATCATCCTTTAGGATCTCGAATGAACCCTATCTCTTCACCCTACTATATCGACAATCCATTTGCCATTCTCTCTGATAACAACTCTCCCGAATACCACCCTCAATCTTATAACTCTTCTAGTCAATGGATGGAAGCTTGTTCAAACTTCAGCAACTGGAATACAAATAACCAACAACTGCAAGGAAACAATGAAGCTGAATCAAGTTATATCCAGCAGAATAATTCAATAGAAAAACATCCATCTGAGGAATCCCACCAATATGAACATGCTTCTGAAAACCCGGAAGACTATCCATTCAATAATCCTATTTCAAATAGTTCCGACTATCAATCTTATAATTCTGAAACTCCTGTTTTATATGACCCCTATATGTTTCCTGAACCTCCATATGATAGCCCTTTCAAAGAATATTTCCAAGCTCCTTCGGAATACCAAAATACTTATAACGATATTATGATGGGACTTCGTAAGCCCCATCCTAAATATGGTTATACAGAAAGTATGCCCTCTTCGCCTATTGAATGTTTAGACCGTTCGTTGCGTCAAACGGACGAAATAACAAGAAAGAAGATAATGGACAAAGCAAGAACCAAATTTTATAGGAAACAAGTCTACGAGTATGGAGAGGACTTGATGACTCTTGGAAAAGAACTTATGAAAGATTAGAATCGTTTTTGTTGTATTTTGTAATATATTTTCTATAATAATAAAATATCGTTTTGTTTATTTTTCAGAATGGTCGGAAAAGGCAAGGTCCTAGCTTTATTCGTAAATTTGCTCCAGCTAGTTATCATGAACGAAAACCAATGAAACAACTATAGAAAATAATGAGGAAACTGAAAGTTCAACTTTTAGAAGCCTTAGAGAAATAGGAAACCCTAGTGTTCCCTATAATCCTTCTATAAGTTTTCATTCTGCTCCTATCGCTGGAAGTTCTAATGTCACCCCATTATATTCCCAAAATTTTCATGAGAGATATGTCGATATGCCTTATGAGAATAATCCTGAAAAAGAAGAACGTGCTGACTCTAATATACCTTACATTTCATACTATGAGACGACTCCCATCCCTGCTCCTCATATAAGTGACAATGCATCGGGAAGTGAAAGGGAACGAATGTTACTAAACAGAATAGCTGAATTGGAACGAGAGAAAGCTAAAGTCGAAACTCGGAATACTTTGTTAATAAAAGCTCTTAAAGAAAATAATTTTTGAAATTTCTAGGAACAATAAGTTCTATATGTATCATCTTCTGTAATATACTATTATCAATAAAAAGGTTTTGTTTTGATTCCAATCCTATTTCTATATAGTATGTCGAAAAATATCGGACCTTCACAACACACCAGGGGAAAGAAGAAACAGACAGCAGTTGAAAATTCTGCTACTGAATCTCGAAAGGGACTCCAAAATATGATCACGGAAGGGATCAAGGACTCTCTTCCAATGATCTTTACTGAATTAGAAAAGAGACAAGATGATAGGCTATCTGCACAGCCATCAAATAAAAAATCTATCAATTCTCAACCTTTAACCCAGCATAACCGAACTATCACTCACTCTCAGCCAGTTACTCTTAAACCTGAAGGTTCCGCAACTCATAAGACCGAGAATACTAAGAAAGAAAAACATTACCATGACTCTTCTGAAGATGAGAGTATGGGTAATAACTATGGTCATATAGAAAAGAAGAGGAAAGTGGTTGGATGTACATACAAGATGTTTCAGGACTGCAAGCCATATAACTTCTCTAGGAGAGAAAGAGGAATTGCCACATTAAGGTGGATAGAAAAGACTGAATCCATACTGGCTATCAGCAAATGTGCGGAAAAAGACAAGGTTCTTTATGCCTCGAACTTATTCAAGGACCAAGCATTAAAATGGTGGAACAACATTGTTGTTGCCAAAGGAAGAGAAGCAGCCTATGCAATGGGCTAGAGTGCTTTCAAAACCCGAGTAGAAAAGAAGTACGTTCCCCAGAATAAGAGGGAACAAATAGAAGGAAAATTCTTAAGTCTTAAGATGATAGGAACAAATCATCAGGAGTATTCCACCAAACTCCTTGAATATGCTAGAATAGTTCCACATCTTGCTACCCCTGAATCAAACCTGATTAAACGTTATATTTGGGGTTTGATTGGAGAAATTCGCGACATGGTCAAAGTCGCAAATTGTGAAAATCTTTATGATGCTATGGATCTAGGAGCATCACTAACCAGTAGTTTGATTAGAAACCAGGAGGAGGGAAAGAAGAAGAAGGAATCTGGGAAAGGCCCAAGTGGATCAAAGAAATCCAACTTTACTCCTCGAAACAACAACTCTTCCATTCCAGAATGTCCCAAGTGCAGAAAGAGGCACTTAGGACAATGTCGTGTTGGACTTTTCTGCAACTTTTACAAGGTGTCCGGTCACAAAGCAGAGAATTGTTTCAAGAAGAAGCAACTCACTTGTTTTGAGTGTGGTGAAATCGGCCACATCAAAATCAATTGTCCCAAGCTAAAGAAACCTGATGGGACTGGTCCAAAACCTGCAGATGGAGTAAAGAAGAATGCGCGAGCATTTGTTCTCCAAACTCGTGAAGCAGCAGGTATGCCCGATGTCATTACGGGTACATTTCTTGTCAATGATATTTATGCTCGAGTTTTGTTTAACTCCGGTGCAAACCAAAGTTTTATAGATCATAGATTCTGTAGACTGTTAAATAAAACTCTTGCTAAATTAGACAAGAAATACGTGGTAGAGACTGCCAACGGTGACCTAGTCCAAATCTTTGAAATCTTAAACGATTGTAACATCACACTATCAGGACATGTTATTCCTGCACAACTGTTGCCAATGACTTTGACATGTTTTGACATTGTCCTGGGAATGGATTGGTTAGCCTCTAACCAAGCCCGTATCCTGTGTGATAAGAAAGCTATAGAACTTCGTTCAAAAGGCAATATCATAACTATACATGGCAATAAATTATCCAACTCTGTTGGAATAATTTCCATGTTAAAAGCCACAAAATATTTACGAAAAGGATGTTTAGCATACCTCGTATCTATAACCACCGACACTAGGAAGAAGATCGAAGATGTGCCGGTTGTAGCAGAGTTTCCTGATGTTTTTCCCGATAAACTGTCTGGAATTCCACGTGAAAGAGAAGTAGAATTCAGAATTAATCTAGTACCAGGTACGACACCAATTGCCAAAGCCCCATACAGATTAGCTCCAACGGAGATGGTAGAATTAAAGAAACAGTTGGATGAATTGCTCGAAAAAGGATTCATAAGACCAAGCTCGTCACATTGGGGAGATCCGGTCTTGTTCGTTAAAAAGAAAGACGGCTCGATGCGCATGTGTATCGACTATCATGAACTGAATAAAGTCACGATTAAGAACCGTTATCCACTCCCCAGAATCAATGATCTCTTTGATCAACTCCAGGGAGCTTAATGCTTTTCAAAAATCGATCTTCGTTTTGGCTATCATCAAGTTTAGGAAGAAGATATTCCCAAAACTGCCTTCAGAACTCGGTATGGTCATTATGAGTTCACGGTAATGCCGTTTGGACTTACTAATGCATCAGCAGCTTTCATGGATATGATGAATCGAGTATGCAAACCTTACTTAGACAAATTCATCGTATTCATTGACGATATCCTTATTTATTCCAAGAGTAAGGAAGATCATGCTAATCATTTGAAAATCTTGTTAGAACTCTTGAGAAACGAAAAGCTTTATGCTAAATTCTCAAAATGCGAGTTCTGGTTATCAGAAGTTCAATTCCTTGGATATGTCATTAACGTTGATGGCATCCAAGTTGACCCGGTTTAAATTGAGGCTATATCCAAATGGGAAATCCCAAAGACTCCAACAGAAATCCATAGTATCCTCGGATTAGCTGGTTACTATCGAAGATTTCTCCCGAATTGTTGTACCATTAACTTCTCTGACTCGTAAGTCAGTTAAGTATGAATGGGGTCCTAAACAATCTGAAGCTTTTGAAACTCTGAAACAGAAACTAACACAAGCACCCATACTAGCCTTGCCAGATGGAAATGAAGGCTTTTTAGTATACTGTGATGCTTCACACACCGGCTTTGGTTGCGTGTTAATGCAAGGATTGGGTGCCATAATCTTCGCATTGAAATTATGGAGGCACTATCTATATGGAATCAAATTCACCATATTCACTGATCATAAAAGCCTAAAGTACATACTCAGTCAGAAAGAACTAAATATGAGGCAAATACGTTGAATGGAAGTCATAAATAATTACGATTGCGAAATCTGTTATCATGGTGGCAAAGCAAATGTTGTAGCTGACGCCTTGAGTAGAAAGAAACATGATAAACCTAAACGAGTTCGTGCTTTAAGACTCGATCTCCAAATCGATCTTATCACTCGTATTAAGGAATCTCATAAACTTGTTTTACAAGAACCCAACCTTGATAAAGAAGGATTGGGAGGAATGATCGATCAATTGATCAAGAGTAATGATGGAATTCTTAGAATGAATAAAAGAATTTGGGTTCCTATCTATGGAAACGTACGTGAAGAAATTCTTGAAGAAGCCCACAAATCCAAATACACCATGCATCCTGGAAGCGATAAATGTACAAAAACCTAAAAGCCAATTATTGGTTGATAGGAATGAAGAAACATATCACTATCTATGTTGCAAAATGTTTAATCTGTTCTCAAGTTAAAGCTGAACATCAAAAGCGTCTGGCTTGTTATAGCAACTTGAAATTCCTGTCTGGAAATAGGAGATGATAACCATGGATTTCATTACTAAACTTCCACGAACCAGTCATGGGAATGATACAATCTGGGTTATTGTTGACATACTTACTAAATCTGCTCATTTTCTTCCCATGAAAGAAACATTTAGTATGGATAAGTTGGCACAGTTATACGTTAACAAAATCATTTAATTACATGGTGTACCACTATCTATCGTGTCAGATTGAGATAGTAGATTTACTTCTCGATTCAGGCAAAGTTTTCAAAATGCTCTAGGTACAAAATTGAATCTTAGCTATCATACGAGTATACAGGCCGCTCCTTTTGAAGACTTATATGGTCGTAAATGTCGAACTCCAATCTGTTGGTCCGAAATAGGTGAAAATTAGTTATCCGGACATGAAATAGTCCTGGAAACGACTGAGAAAGTTACTCAAATAAAAGATAGATTAAAAGCGGCTCGTGATCGTCAAAAGAGTTATGCTGATAAGAGATGAAAGTTGTTAGAATTTAATGTCGGTGATAACGTTCTGCTGAAAGTTTCATCATGGAAAGGCGCAGTAAGATTTGGGAAGAAAGGAAAATTAAGTCCTAGATTCGTAGGACCGTTCAAAATCTTGAAAAGACTTGGGTCTGTGGCCTATCAACACAAATTACCAGAAGAAATGAATGGAGTACACGATGTATTCCATGTGTCAAATCCACGCAAGTGTTTGACAGATGAATCTCTGGTAAAGCCCCTACAATATGTAGAGGTAGATGAAAAATTAAGATTCGTAGAGCAACCTCTGCAAATCGAGGACAGGCAGGAAAAGAGATTGAAAAGAAAGAAATTGATGATCGTGAAAGTAAAATGGAACTCTAGACGTGGACCTGAGTACACGTGGGAACTGGAGTCTAAAATGAAAAAGAAATATCCTCACCTGTTCGAATAATCTCAAGGACGAGATTAAAACAAGTTGGGGAGGATGTAACACTTGCACAAAAATGTCCAAGATTTGACTAAGGTACAAACCACAAGGACTATAAGTGTAAATAACCTATAGATCAAGGTTCAAAAAGTAGAAATCATGAAAATTCAACGGTAACGGACCGTCACAGATGGTAACGAACCGTCAAAAGACGGTAACGGACCGTCACGGACGGTAACGGTCCTTTACGGGCTGGGCACGCGAACCCTGATAGCTTGCCACGTGTCAAGTGACTCATCTTCAAAATCTGACGCGTGGAAACCCTATAACGGACCGTCACGCCTGGTAACGGTCCATCATGGCCCCAGACTTACCCTAGTGCGCCACGCATCAACTCCGTAACAAACCGTCACGCCTGGTAACGGTCCGTCACGACCCAAAATGAACAGAGGGCAACACGTGGCTGATGACTCGCGAACCCTAGTTTGGTGATGGACCGTCACCACCTGTAACGGTCTGTCACGGGCTCAGAGTTTGCCCTATAAATAGATGGTCGAGTTCAGTCCATTTCCACATCCCACACTCGATCTTCTCTATCATTTCTTGTCCTAGAGCTTCCTTAGCTCATTCTCGACGATCCCGGTTCGACTCCCGCTCGTTATAGTGCCCGGTGTAGGAAGAAACGCTCGTAGAAAGGTCAAGACGCTAGAAAATAAAGTCAAGAAGATAGTCTATAAGCTTTCAACTAAGAGGCTCATTCCTATAAACAAAGGTGAATACTTTATCTCTCTAAAAACTTGTGTCAAACATTTTATTTACTAAAATGGCCAAATAAAGGTTAAGGGAGTGATGCTCAACGTTCTTCTACGAACAAAGCATTCAGGCCATAGGTATGCGTAAAACTTGAAAGGGATACACGGGTCTCGGGTGAAATTCCTAGATTGCGGCTGGTGCTTGTCTTATAATAACTTCGGAGGCAAACGTGTCCATTGTTATTAGACATGACACCAGTGTATACTGTGGTGCGATTGAACAGGTCGTGCCTGCTGAATGTGTGGATAGAACATAAAGTTGTGATTATGAAATTAATACTTGTTTGTGCCAAATGATTTTAAATTTCAAGATAATTGTATTCACTGGCGTTCGCGCTGACGTTTTATTTTTAAAATGTTTTCAGGAAATGAATAAACTGAAATAAGAACGGGTATGGGCAGACATCAGATCTGACCCAAGAAAAGAAAATGTGAGAGGCAGACATCAGATCTGACCTATGAAAAGGATAGACTTACACGTTGGATTCTCAGGCCTCGTGTGTATAAAATCCTAAAGAAAAGAAAAGGGAGATAGAACTAGGGGATTGATCAACCCTGGGTAGTACTATTTCCAGTGGCTATAAATGTATTTGATTTCAAACACTATTTTGTAATCAAAATGAAAAGGGTATTTAAATCCCTATGTTTATAAAGTAAAAATAAAACTTTTGTCTTCCAACTGAGTTTTTATATTTACAAATACAACCCTTGAGGTTGAAAGAATGTTGAAACGATCCTTTTTGAAAAATACTTCCACTGTATTTATAAAAACTCTGAAATCAAGTTCAAATGTGATACTAATAGAGGTCGCACGCGTCCAGGGGGTGCCTGGGGCGGGGTGTGACAGGTGGTCCACATTACCGCTCGGATTCTAAACCTTCCCCATTGTATTCACACTAGCTTTCTATCTTTCACACACACCGGATGCACATGCATCCCACACAACTCTCGTAGCACCACACAATAATCTAGCAAGTCATCATCTTTATCACCATATCACACCATCAAAGGTTACACACAAAATTACTAAGTCATATCGACACACCAAACTATCTCACGTAGTGATAATTAATGCTTCTCTGCATTACTCAACTCACATCATAGTCTCGTTCAGTCACACCACACAACTTCAAGTAGTTCTACATAATAGTATCGCACATATCACACATCATGATCCCACAAGGAACCATAAATCACTTACTTACACCGATTACTTCACCTAGTGTAACAATACACAAACTGTAACATCCATGACTTTTTGGCTAAAGTCTTACCTTATTTATTTCAATAATATCACTATATTTAAATCATGTATTTATTCAAGCATTTTTTTATATATATTAAAATGAAAATTTATAGTTAATTTTTATAAATTTATAATGAGTGAAAAACCAAATTTTATAAAAATACATTCATTTTAATAAATGATCCATTTACACATCTATACATATATATTTTCATCTTTTTATATCCAGAGTTTATAAAAAAATAAAATTTCATCTTTTATAAATGATAACAATTTTACATATATCTTTTTATAAAAGATAGAAATTATCCATCTTTTCTTTTTAATTCATTTAACTAACTTTTTTTCTAATTTTGACTTTAAAAGTCAACTCCTCCCAAATCGGTTACAAAACCATCGAATTCGTGTGCAATAACTCGAGGGGATCGTGCTAATACGTTACTACAACTGTTTCGTCGGATCCTAAAGACCCAATTAAGCCGATTCATTGATTTGGAATACCATACGGTCCGTAACCGTCCCTCTTTCAAACGCGAATCAAATTGTCCCTTGTACGTGAAATTGAATCTGTAAATCGGGTCTACCACCATCGCACCACCCCTCTAAAACTCCTTTGAGCACCGATCAATCGGCATTACGCTTCTGGAACCCTATCGATCACTAACAACAGCCGAGAATACATGCAAGCCTTGCTCGCTCGATACTCCATCATACGAGGTAAAATCTTAGCGCATTCAATTCGTAATCAGGGCCTGATCAAAACCCCTTTATCAATTTAAGCTATCAACATCGATCGGGATCGATTTGGATTTAGGGTTCTTAGTCAGTTTTTATGATTGGGGAGGGACGGTGGTTAAACCTTGTATGTTTTTATTTAATCGGCTTCGTATTCAGACCAGCGAAACCACCTGTCTGACTGGTTAGGCCACTGCACCATCAGACCAGGTGGCATGGGTTCGAAACCCATAGCCGCACCCGACCGGAACTTTTTGTGCGCGCCTTGGGCAGTAGACCCAGTTAACTTTCACCCATTGATTATAATCAGCCGAGCCGCCCTTGTGCACAAGCGTCTCGTTTGGCCCAGCGGTGCAAGCCATCTGAGCACACAGGATCCACCCGGGTTCGAACCGGGTGGCCTGTTTATATTTTTAAATGCCATTTAGAAGACTCCAAAAATTTTATAAAAAATATTTTTATAAACCTTGAAACATTTATAGCAGAATAAAATCAGAATCATGAAATTTCAATAGAAATTCCGATTTAATTCGAATTAAAAAGTTAAATTGCATATTAAACTTTTAAATCAAAACTTTAAATATTTAAACTAATTTCTAAATAAAAACAATATACTCATTTTCAAAAAAAAATGTTGAATAAATAAATAAAGTTATTTATTATAACACACACAAAAAAATAAATATACTTTTTACGCACCTTTATAAATAACTATCATTTTTACATATCTTTATGAACAAATAAATAAAAGGATTATTGGATTTTAATAATTCCACCTTTTACCAATTGGCCAATAATAATCCCAACTGAGAATATTCTTACCACTAGTCCCTACTTTCAAACTATTTTGTTACATTGGACTCCCCGTTAAAAAAACTTAACGCCGTTAGATTTTATATGACGTGGACATCTGCAAACCGCCGAAAAGTCGAGCCAAGCTAGCAGTGGTCTCGTGGTGGGTTTTGAAATTGGCTCTGGTGGTGTTTAACTAGTCTCGTTGGTCCGGCAAGTCCAAACAGAGATAACGGTAGTGTTTAACGAGACAAGTTAAACACCACCAGAGCCAATTCAAAACCCACCACGAGACCACTGCTAGCTTGACTCGACTTTCCGGTAGTTTACAGATGTCCACGCCATATAAAATCTAACGGCGTTAAGTTTTTTTAACGGGAAGTCCAATGTAACAAAATAGTTTGAAAGTAGGGACTAGTGGTAAGAATATTCTCAGTTGGGATTATTATTGGCCAATTAGTAAAAGGTGAGATTATTAAAATCCAATAATCCTAAATAAAATTCTTTATTTAAATAAGATAAATCACACGACTCATTTTATAACTAAATTATTAAATAATAATTATTTAATCTATTTAGTTACCCGGACCCAAAACTTAGTATAATTATTTTAAGACTATTTATATAAATTCCTCATTTTATGAAACTTTTCATTCAAGTACGAACCACAAATACTTACCACTCCAACACTTGCCGCACACCACCGATTCAACCCTAGACTTGGACATAGAATATTGTACACTATTAATTCAATATATATTCCACACTAGGTTAAACGTTGCGCATTACAAGGATCACATTACTATCTAGTATCTCGTGTTAGCTACGCCTTCGAATCAAGTGAGTATTCACAACCCCTTTTTACTCTTTTACATTTTTGGGGTGAAACATGAACACTATTCAACTTACATGTTTACATTTACGCAAACAACACAACTACAAATCCTATTTACATTCATGTGTGCAATTTGAGCTTTATGCCCGAGTGCTAGGTGTGCTAACCTCTTGTATGCTATTATGTGCAATCATTAACTATACAAGCCGACGGTTTTCAATGATATATCTATTGAGTCTGACAAACCCACCCAAGTGGAGGTGATTGATACCGACAACACAATTTGCATACTAGTTACTAAGGTTTGATTGTACTTGGTTACACAATAGCGGCTCCCCATAAATGCCTTATTTATCATGTTATGTAAAGGATTTGGTTTACAAACTATATGCTATCTATGTACAAACTTGTGTTATACTCACCAACTTTTTAGTTGACCTTATTTTATTCATGTTTCAGGTGCTTTCATATGAGTTTGATCAAGACATGCTACACATAGGCTTTGGACCTAGATAATCTTAATTCAAAAACAAATTGTATTTCATTATGTACATTGAATTTGATTCGTATTTGTTTGAATGGAATTTGATTTAACATATTACAATTTAGTCAACCTTGAGCTCATGAACAGTCTTACATGTCCCGCCCCGATGATTCCGCCATCGGTCGGGGTGTGACAGATTGGTATCAGAGCCTTGGTTATAGGGAACTAGGTTATTAGACACTCTTGACCTAGACTATAACTTTAGGACACCCATACAATGCTATGCTGCTACTTGTTACATTTTCAATTCATGTGTGATTATTTTTACATGCTGTCCTAAGTATTTACACAATATGATACAATACATGATGACTTATGTGTCACACTACTTGATAACTCTCATGCTTACACTCATTACTACCTACATGCTATATGATTATTTCCTATGTGAATATCTTCATATGTTATACTATATGATTACATTACATGATACAATACTCAATAGTTTATGTGTCAACTTTTCCTTCTATTCATAGCTACCTACTTAAATTATTTAAAACACTATCCTAAGTTTAACACACACACATACACACCAAATTATTCATACACATTTAGACTCCCATACGTGATACCATCACCTTTATGAACAAAGACTTAAATTATTAGGCCTAATGTCCACCAATAATAAACCAAGAAGCCCATATATCCTACAAGAAGAAGAAGCCCACTAAAATGCATAAACCTTACTCTTGGACCTCAAGGCCCAGTTCACAACAATTCTCATCATAACCATGAGCCCAACAATAGTATTATTAATACATGATGGCTGGAAGAGTGTGTAAGCCCACGAGGAATTTTGGCTAAGGAAAGATAGGGTACTTAAGTGTGTCTTAGTGACCCACCCCTCTTTCCTGGGAATTCTCCTTAGGGATACATTACTTATAGGTCAAGTGTATTTCTAAAATACTATCGTGAAGGTTCGGCGTTATGACAAGTCAAACTCTAAAACCCATAAGAACTTCTATATTTGACATTTCATATTTCATTATCACTTACAACTTTTTCATTGCTTTTCTGCTAGACATGGACTCCTACCCTCCTCCCTCCCCGGTTTACCGTCCTTGATCAGAATCTGATTGGGAGGAAGACGCTGAGACACCCGTGTATTGGTCACCAACACCCCCAGCTGCTAGGCCAAGGTTTGATGTAAGGGCGGACTGGATTAGGAACACCGACCCGAGACTTCAAACACCTGAATCACCCGTACCCATAAACCCGTATCATACAACTCACCCCCGTAATCAATTACCACCCCCACTAAGAGACCCATACCTAATGCCCGACCCGTACCTTCCTAACCCTTGGGTAAGGCATACCATGGCACCCTCTGGTGTTATGGGAATTCCAACCAATGACTTCCATCAATATGTAAGAAATTCAGAATTCGAGAGGCAAAGGATAGAGCAGGGAGTAATACACGACTTGCAAAGACAAAGAATGGATAGCTTATCAAACCAATTAGGATACCAAAAGGAGTTAATCTCCATCCTCGAAAAAGAAATACAAGAACATCGCACGGAGACCGCTAGGACTGAAGCCAGATCTGCTACTCGAGTGACTATAGCGGTGCTCATCTTGGCAATTATCTTCTTCCTAGTGGAAAGCTACCAGAGACGTTAGAAGAAGCTTCTACTGATTTCCTTTAAATTTTCGATTTGTGAACCATTTCCCTATGTTTTTTTTAATAATGTTTAACATTTCAGCATTTAATCAATTCCATATATTTCAACTCTGCAGTTATTGTTCATTGATTTGACCCGTGGGGCGTAAATTACACCTGTTGTATTCCCATCAAATTTTCTCAAATATCATTTCTTTCATTCAACATGATTTAGTACATTACCAACAATCTCTTTCATTAAATAAATCATCCTATTTGTGATTTAAGCAAAACCTCGTTATCTTGTTTAAACAAAATGTTTAACGAATTTTTAGATAATATCAAAAACATAAATTTTCCATAAAACTTTTTCACCTAATAAGGAAGGTTAATGCAACCAATTTTATAAAAATATTTTTTTTTTAAACTGATAAATAATTATGATTTTTCTTCATTAAAGTAAATATTTCTAAACTTTGGCTAAATTAATATACTACTACTTGTTTAGCCAATAGTTGAAAATTTAAATTAAAAATATTTTCTCATAAATTGCGTATTCATTTAAAATATGCGATTCAATGATTTCACTACTTTATATATCTACAACCAAAGACAATTTCCCACTTTCTATGTTCAAACAAATACCCGTATTTGTAAACACAAATTCCCGAATATTTCCAAAACCTCCTCGTTACCTTTCACTCGACGCTTCAAGAGACGATCCATACCGCGTAAACGTTAACCTTTCCCACCAACCTCAATGAGATTTGAGGACTTGAACCTAACTACCACATGATGCAAGAACGCCAAACAACACGTTTGTCCGCAGCACTCGATCACATGCAAAACCCGTTAGTACACATCGCACGCGAAGTTCAATACTCACGTATACACGTTTACAATATATCCAACGCAACCACATGATACATGAAACTCAATTGATTACAAAGTACTTTATACTAAACGATGTACACTATACAAGATACATGATACTACGTTGCTAACACTATACATGAGATCCATTTTCTTCAATACACATAATACTATATTGTTTACATTACACGTTATAGTTTATCGATTACAAAATACAAGACGCTAAATTGTTTACTCTATATATATGAGACTTATTTGATTACGAACTACGTGACACTAGATCATACACGAGATTTGTGTGCTTACTATATACTCGAAACAAAATTTGCTTACCATTATTGCAATGGATCGATTTCATTATACACAAGACATGGTCATGCACTTTGTACACCAAAGTTGAAGGCCATGATACATTGAAACGCCTCGGGGTTTGACGTATTCTTGTTCAAACACGAGCAAACTAAGAAACTTTAAGTGTTACTACTTTACTACTCTTTAGTTGCGAACTGACCTGATTAGGGACATAGTTACTTGTTAGCGACTTTTATGTGTAAACAATAAGACGTGATCATAGTGAAATTTTGCCCCCTTACCCGCACACAACGAAACGATCTATACGGACCATACGATGATTTGAATAATTACGGGTGCACACGGAATTATAAAAATCAGCGCATGGAAACTATAGTGAAATTTTGTCGTGTGTTATGACCTAAAACTTATCATGATGTGTAACAACGAAACTGATGTAATGTGACAAGGGCATGGTGGATACGCCAATGGTACTTCCTATATATAAGACTCCTACCATATTATCATGAGTGGCGCTGTTAGTGTCACGTGAAGTGTTGACCCAGACCAATAGTTATGAAATCTTTTACCCACTAACAATTTTGAGTATATTAGACTAGATACTACACAAACTCTAAAATTTAAAATCCCTCCAAATCCATGTCAAGTAATACCTTCCATACTTAACTGGAGCTTTAGACTTAAATCCTATTGTCTATCATACTTCCCAAACCAATAATCAAAACTCCAACTCACTTCCTTCCAGATTCAGTAGTCTCCGCTAGTTAAATTTCGGGACGAAATTCCCTTAACAGAAGGAGACTGTAACATCCATGACTTTTTGGCTAAAGTCTTACCTTATTTATTTCAATAATATCACTATATTTAAATCATGTATTTATTCAAGCATTTTTTTATATATATTACAATGAAAATTTATAGTTAATTTTTATAAATTTATAATGAGTGAAAAACCAAATTTTATAAAAATACATTCATTTTAATAAATGATCCATTTACACATCTATACATATATATTTTCATCTTTTTATATCCAGAGTTTATAAAAAAATAAAATTTCATCTTTTATAAATGATAACAATTTTACATATATCTTTTTATAAAAGATAGCAATTATCCATCTTTTCTTTTTAATTCATTTAACTAACTTTTTTTCTAATTTTGACTTTAAAAGTCAACTCCTCCCAAATCGGTTACAAAACCATCGAATTCGTGTGCAATAACTCGAGGGGATCGTGCTAATACGTTACTACAACTGTTTCGTCGGATCCTAAAGACCCCATTAAGCCGATTCATTGATTTGGAAAACCATACGGTCCGTAACCGTCCCTCTTTCAAATGCGAATCAAATTGTCCCTTGTACGTGAAATTGAATCTGTAAATCGGGTCTACCACCATCGCACCACCCCTCTAAAACTCCTTTGAGCACCGATCAATCGGCATTACGCTTCTGGAACCCTATCGATCACTAACAACAGCCGAGAATACATGCAAGCCTTGCTCGCTCGATACTCCATCATACGAGGTAAAATCTTAGCGCATTCAATTCGTAATCAGGGCCTGATCAAAACCCCTTTATCAATTTAAGCTATCAACATCGATCGGGATCGATTTGGATTTAGGGTTCTTAGTCAGTTTTATCGATTGGGGAGGGACGGTGGTTAAACCTTGTATGTTTTTATTTAATCGGCTTCGTATTCAGACCAGCGAAACCACCTGTCTGACTGGTTAGGCCACTGCACCATCAGACCAAGTGGCATGGGTTCGAAACCCATAGCCGCACCCGACCGAAACTTTTTGTGCGTGCCTTGGGCAGTAGACCCAGTTAACTTTCACCCATTGATTATAATCAGCCGAACCGCCCTTGTGCACAAGCGTCTCGTTTGGCCCAGCGGTGCAAGCCATCTGAGCACACAGGATCCACCCGGGTTCGAACCGGGTGGCCTGTTTATATTTTTAAATGCCATTTAGAAGACTCCAAAAATTTTATAAAAAATATTTTTATAAACCTTGAAACATTTATAGTAGAATAAAATCAGAATCATTAAATTTCAATAGAAATTCCGATTTAATTCGAATTAAAAAGTTAAATTGCATATTAAACTTTTAAATCAAAACTTTAAATATTTAAACTAATTTCTAAATAAAAACAATATACTCATTTTCAAAAAAAAATGTTGAATAAATAAATAAAGTTATTTATTATAACACACACAAAAAAATAAATATACTTTTTACGCACCTTTATAAATAACTATCATTTTTACATATCTTTATGAATAAATAAATAAAATTCTTTATTTAAATAAGATAAATCACACGACTCATTTTATAACTAAATTATTAAATAATAATTATTTAATCTATTTAGTTACCCGGATCCAAAACTTAGTTTAATTATTTTAAGACTATTTATATAAATTCCTCATTTTATGAAACTTTTCATTCAAGTACGAACCACAAATACTTACCACTCCAACACTTGTCGCACACCACGGATTCAACCCTAGACTTGGACATAGAATATTGTACACTATTAATTCAATATATATCCCACACTAGGTTAAACGTTGCGCATTACAAGGATCACATTACTATCTAGTATCTCGTGTTAGCTACGCCTTCGAATCAAGTGAGTATTCACAACCCCTTTTTACTCTTTTACATTTTTGGGGTGAAACATGAACACTATTCAACTTACATGTTTACATTTACGCAAACAACACAACTACAAATCCTATTTACATTCATGTGTGCAATTTGAGCTTTATGCCCGAGTGCTAGGTGTGCTAACCTCTTGTATGCTATTATGTGCAATCATTAACTATACAAGCCGACGGTTTTCAATGATATATCTATTGAGTCTGACAAACCCACCCAAGTGGAGGTGATTGATACCGACAACACAATTTGCATACTAGTTACTAAGGTTTGATTGTACTTGGTTACACAATAGCGGCTCCCCATAAATGCCTTATTTATCATGTTATGTAAAGGATTTGGTTTACAAACTATATGCTATCTATGTACAAACTTGTGTTATACTCACCAACTTTTTAGTTGACCTTATTTTATTCATGTTTCAGGTGCTTTCATATGAGTTTGATCAAGACATGCTACACATAGGCTTTGGACCTAGATAATCTTAATTCAAAAACAAATTGTATTTCATTATGTACATTGAATTTGATTCGTATTTGTTTGAATGGAATTTGATTTAACATATTACAATTTAGTCAACCTTGAGCTCATGAACAGTCTTACATGTCCCGCCCCGATGATTCCGCCATCGGTCGGGGTGTGACACAAACGGTAAGTAATAATTACTACTTAACTCGAAAGACGTACCTCTTGGCTCGCGGTTACTCGTGGTGGCATTTGTTACACCCTTGTCGAAATTTCAGTTTAAGTTAAGGTAATTTATTATTATAAAACACCGATTTTCTCTTAAACCTCGGCTCTGATACCAACTTGTAAGGCCCTCAAACCAGGCACCCTACAGTTGGTCCTCATAACTGGTTATACTCTTTAAAAGTACTTGTTTTATTTAACAAACGTACAACGGAAGTCTCTCTAAATCAATTATTTCTCTTTAAGGCCATTAATGTTATTAAGCTTACCTCACGAATACCTGCACACCAATCCTAGTAACACCGCTCTCAAGCCAAAATACGACGACCCCAAGCTCACCTGCAACATAATCTAACGTACACACAAAGTCAGCTACGCTGAGTGAGTTCTAATAGTTTAATTTAAACAAAATCCAACTCGTCTCATTTACCATTTATTTCCACTCAAGACTCTCTTGTCTTTAGAAAGTAGATATGTCATTTATTAATGGATAGATAAACCCCGTTATCTTACAATGTCCCAAAGGATTCACCACCCTAGACACAACCCACCATTTTAACCCAGTAAGTCTCTCCGACATGGATCGAACTTACCACTCTGATAACTTAAAGTTTACCACACTTATTAACCACATGCTGGTCATCTCAACCACCCTCTAGACATCGGATTAACCAGCCCTAACCAAGACTCTCACAAACCAACTGGCATAACAGTTGTAAACACCACATCACAATCCTGACACAACGGTCAATCTAACTCTACTCACCACATTAATACTATCTCATGCACAATAAATATAACCCAACACTTGTATGCAGTTTAACACAAATATATATGCACACAAACATATACCTCATCACTGCACCCTCGTCAGGGCGTTCGACACACCCCAAGCTCATCACTGTCCTGTTGGACATCGTCACCTTTGGTGACCTCCCGAAGGACTTCTTCCTCCACAATCCCGTTTGCCGTGTCGTAATGACAATAATGCAAACACAATACCCGTCGTGTCACAAGGACAACGACACAATGCACACAACACATGTATAATCACATAACATTATACTCTATGTACATGACTCATTAACTGCACCTGCATTTCACACATAGCACTAGGACAAGGTATCCTATACATATTCATAAGCGTTTAGCTCATACCCCGACTCACCCCGACTAACTCGTAACACAGTCCCCTTCTAATATATCAACACTCATACAAATACTATATCTCATTATCTAAGCATGTACCTCATACATGCACACCCTGTGACACCTCCTAGTCATACCCGTATGACCTGTAAATACAATCCCAACTCACCCCTATTAGGTCACTACACGATCCACGACCATATACCCACCTGTAACCCGCACATCCTATGGACACAAACAGTCCCCTATCCCCACATTTAACTATTTAACTTCATAAACTCATCGGGTTACTCTCCAAGGTTCTTTACACATTTAATGATATAAAGCATGTATTGAAAGTATTTACGACAGCCCCAAAAACGTTAAAACATTTAAAAAAGGGGAATTAGAAACTCACTGTAAGTGATGAACCTCAGTCCTTGCTCTGCAACTCAATCAATCACGCCTGAAACCTGAACGTGTCAACGCATGACCACATGATCAGATACGTTCTAATCGTACATTGATTGACTTGTAAATATAATTACATTCTCAACATTCGTCTTGTCTTATCATCAGTGCATCCTCGTGAAACACTAGCTTCCCATGCATGCACGTACGGGTGCAATGCATACCATTACCCGTCCTTAATTCGTAAACACCGACTTGTATCGGGCCGCCCTTATTTCGTTTAGAACTCACCTGCTCAAACCGGGTTTTCATGCGCATATATAAATGACGCCATGCACGGTCTTGTTCGGATAGAACCCCAAATCCACGCAAACACCTTTACCCGAGCCTGGTTCCTCCCATGCATGCGTGTCATGTAAACGTAAAACCGTAACCGGTCTCGTTAATGATCTCCGACTCCTCTCCCGTGTACCACTGTCTTCGTCTTCCTTGTCGGGACAAAACCATAATCACTCACCACCCTGCCAAAGTTACCGAGTTACCACCGTGAACCACCACCAAAGCCAATACCGTCCCTGGTCATCGTCTTCACCCAACATCACCGTCACGGCCACCACAGTGGCCCTCACCGTCCACCATGGTGTACCCCCATAACCATCGTCATGCGCCATCGTAGAGCCCTATGGCCACAGCCGCTTCGACAACCACCTAGTGCTACCCGCAGGTCTTTGCCACCCTACGCACGTCGCCTATGCAGCCATGCTCAGCACCGTTTCCCGCCGGCCTTCCCTGGTCATGCCGTAACAGTCGTGCTCCCCCTTTCCCAGTCTTGCTTCATCCCACCATGGGCTACCACCATCCCCTTCTTCCCCGTGACCACCACCATAGGTCGGTACCCCTTCTCCGCCTCCTTCATTGTTACCCGAGACCAAAACCCCAAAACCCTAATCGGATGTGTCAAGCAAAACACGAACGAAACTCGAAAAGAATATGAACAAGGATTTACCTTAGATAGGAATGGAGTTCCCGCTCTAATCTGCCTTGAGATCACCATTAAACCACCGCCGTCCGGCGGCCTCTCACCTCCTTTACGGGTTCCCTTTGTGCCGTCGTGTACGCCTAGAGTCGATATGGCTCTAGGGTTGTGTTTAGGTGGTTTAAATACCTCACGGGCTTACACTCGGGTCCCTACGCTCTCTTTTACGTGTTTTAAATTTCAAACCATTCGCAATATAGCGAACCGGGTCCCTTGCTTCTCAATAATCCAGACATTGATATGGGTCCCTTGTATTCACTAGTAATTGATGTTTGTTAAGTTAGATCTCAGTTATGATTCCATCGCAGCTTTTTCGAGGACGAAAAAAGGTTAAGTGTGGGGATGTTTGATGTAGTGCGAAGCACACATCTTTATTCCTGTTGTATTAGTGCATTTTTTATTAGTTTAATCTTTGTTTTGAGTCGTTTTTGTATAATATTGAGTCGTTATGTTTACAGGTGCTCATGAAGATTACAAGTGAATACATGAAGAAACCGAGTAAGAAAGTGAAGCCCAAGAATTGAAAGAGTAAAATTTGAAATTCAAGTTCTCACGGTACGCGAGAGAGACAGATAAAATCCTTGCGGTACGCGAGGGAATCTAGAAGAGGCGCTCGACTAATTTGTTTCTCGTGGTACGCAAGGAACCCATACCAATGTCTCGCGGTACGCGAGAGACATAAATTCTGTGAAAAAAACCTAATCGAATTATATTAGAATTTGAATACCAGAGGTGATTTTGGAGCTTAGGATGTCAATTGAAGAGGAAAGTTGAAGACTTTGCTTTCGGGTTTATTAGATTTAACGTTTTCCATTTCAAGATTTGATTTTTATCTTTTTTGTCTTTGTTTGAAACCATGATGATGTCTTATACTTCTGTTTTGATGTGTTTAAGTTTGATTCTGGGCTAAAATAGTGATACTGCCTGGGTCTTTATGATGATTGCTTGTTAAAGTTACATTTTTTAAGTATGGTTTAATGATTTTGTAAAGAGTTTTTGATATTTATTGTGATGTATATGCATGCATTGATTTGATGTATGTTTGATTTCAATCCCTCGTTGATTGTGGATGTCTTCCAGCTTGATTTGCGTATCTAGGTCATAGACTTTAGGGTTTGTGATTAGTTGTGTGGTTTGCTAGAAATAGTAGCCATATGAGTTGTGATTTATAGTCATTAGAACTGAGTGTGTATCATGTCTCAATACCCGAGAAGTGAAAGATAGTCGTTTAGTCTTCATAATTAGGAATTCAAGTGTCAGCTGTCTGAGAGGAAGTAGGTATTCGGTGTCTACTGATTGTTGCTATTCTGAGTCATAGTTCTTATCTTGAGATTACCCCGTGCATACTTTGAATGTATTGTGGACAGTGAGACTGAAAGGTGATCTGTCTTTCGGGTACTTTATCGTTGTTAAAGAGACCGAAAGGTAATCCACTATCTGGTGAGTTATTACATCTTTAGGTTCCTTATTTGGTGACACCTTGAGAGTGATTAGAGATCCACTAGGTAAACTAGAGTTGTTTCCTTAGAAACCCAAATCCATCATAGTTTCCAGAACCGGTAGAAGTTGTGCTTTGCAAGTAGGATTCCGACCTAGGTAGTATTCTTCCCATCTCTGATTTCTTCCGTAGTTCTTTACCTTGATAGTTTGAGTCGACTTTGTTTGCTGCATTAGTAGTTAATCTTTAGTGTCGTCAACCCCCCATCAATCAATCTTTAGTCCGAGTTAGAGTCTAGTATAGTTATAGTAGTGTCTCTAGGGTTCGATAACTCGGTTTACCATAAGGTGTGCTACACTCGATAGGTACACTTGCCTGTCCGTGCGGTTTAGTCGAAGGTACTCCATTTATTACTTAGGAGTCTAGGTTAGGTTTTGTTAGTTTTTATATAGACCGTCTAGGCGACATCAAGTTTTTGGCGCCGTTGCCGGGGACACTTAGCAATAGAAATATTAACTTTGACTAGTTCGTTGTTTGATTTTCGGTTTTGTTTTGTTTTTGAGTCTTAATTGTGTGTCTTTTTCCTATCTGCTATTTGTGTGTCCTATCTGAGTGTCTAACATAGGATCGAATCTTTCTGTCTTGAGTCTTTATTTATTTTCCTTTATTCTTGTGTCAGTTTATGCACCACACTTGTTCACAGGGATCTCCACCTTATTCAGCTTTTCCAGAGCCTGAATGAGAGCTACACGTGCGCACCCGCGACTTCCGGGAGCGTTTGAAAGAGTTGTGCAAATCCCAGGTACGTTCTACTAGCCTAATTCCATTTCCTATCATGGGCGACGCTGACCCACCAGCGAGACATACTGTGCACCAGAGAGCCAGTGACGGGGTCACCGGGGCGAGATCTTAGATCACACGCCCCGCTATTCCGAACACCAATACATGGCAGATCCCGTCACATATCATGAGCACTATCACTCATGCCACCCAATTTCTTGGCCATGAGGATGAGGATACCCGGACACCTGTCCCGCTTTGCACGCATATGTGATACCTTCAATATCACGGGTGTGTCTAAGGACGCTATCTACTTGCGTCTCTTCCCAATGTCACTCCCCGGGCGTGCATCCACTTGGCTTGACACTCTCCCTGACAACTCTATTACCACATGGGAGGATCTTCAAGCCAATTTCTTCAAGAAGTACTATCCACCTTCCAGGGTCGCTAGCCTTCGGGATCAAATCCATTCGTTCCGTATGGACCCTGACGAGCCTTATCACATGGCCTGGGAGAGGTTCAACACACTGTTGAGCCGATGTCCCCAGCATAGTCTTTCCGACTGGGCGATAGTGGAGAAGCAGCAAATGTTCAACACATCTGCGGGAGGCCATATCATGGATAAACTCGAGACAACCGAGTGTGAGGAAATGTTCAAAAGCTTCGCTCTGGTAGAACATCAGCAGCCATCTACTAGGACTTCCAATCCTAGTGCTAGAGCACCCGCCTCTTCTCCTAGAGGTGTGCATCAGGTCACTCCTGATACTAGCGTGGTTGCTGCACTCGCAGCTATGGTTAAGGAGATCAAAGAGCAGAAGCTCAGTGCTCAACGGTGTGAGGTGTGTAGGGGAGGCCACGACACCAGAGATTGCCCCGTCAATCAACAGGAGCAGGTGAGTTTTGTTGGTAACTAGAACCAGAACCGAGGGTATAACAACTACAATAATTCATATGGCTCGGGATGGAGATCTGGAAATAATTCGCCTGGGTTTAATGGTCGCCAGCATCAGTATGGAGGAGCGGAAGCAGGAGCGAGTTTAGGAAGCAGTGTCACAACAAGGAAGATTGAGGAGATGATAGAGAATCAGACACAAATGCTTGCCTACTTAGTCCAGCAAGACAGGGACGCTAAGCAAAGATTGGATGCCCACGACACTTTATTGAAGAATCAGTAGTCGGCATTTCAGGACTTGCAACGCAAGGTAGGAGACACAGCGAAGAGCTTGAAGGACAGAAAGGGAGGTCCATCTTCAGGCCCTAATGCTTTAATGATGGTCGTGTCGATCATGAGTCATAGAGAGGAGAAGAGAGTAGAGAAGAAAGCCTCCTAATGCGTTGACTATGGCATCCCTTCTCCTGAAGGGGTGAAGAAGGTAGATTGGAGAGCTTGATTTGCTACGATCGATGCTAGGATGTTATAGGAGCCCGAGTCGGCTGAGGTGATGGGACCAAGGACCTCAGTTCAAGCTGTTTCGAGTAGGAGTAGAAGAGCAGAAGAAAAGGAGAACCCACCGGTAGAAGAATAGGAGCCGGTGGATGAGGAGATAGAAATGGGGAACCCTGCCGAGAAGGCAGAGGAGAAGAAGAGTGGGGGTGAGAGTAAGACCCCCGAGATTGACTTGAGTCGTGTTCCCTACCCAGCGCGCTTGCTGCCACATAAACACGCTAGGGAATACGGTCACTTCCTTGATATGTTTAAACAACTCAAGGTTATTCTCCCATTCATAGAGGTTCTCCAGCACATGCCTAAGTATGGAAAGTTCCTCAAAGATCTTCTTTCCAACAAGAAGAAGCTAGAGGAGGTCTCTAAAGTCTCACTTAGTGAGCAATGTTCTGCAGTGGTTCAGAACAAACTGCCAGAGAAGATGGCGGATTCGGGTCATTTCATGAACCCGTGTTTGCTTGGCGGTTTGCCTCTAAACCACGCGTTGGCTTACCAGGTGCTAGCATCAATCTCATGTCATATTCTATCTATAAGCAGCTAGACCTAGGTGAACCGTAGCCTACGTGCATGAGCATTTCCTTGGCTGACCACTCAGTCAAGTATCCATGGGGAATTGTGGAGAATCTATTAGTGAAAGTAGGCAAATTTGTCTTCCCCGTGGATTTCATCATTCTAGATATGGAAGTGGATGATAAAGTCCCGCTCATCCTAGGACGCTCGTTCCTACGTACCGCCAAGGCATTGATCGATGTCTTTGATGGGAAACTCACACTTCGGGTGGGGGATGAGTCGATCACATTCGATGCTACAAAGTCCGTGAAGGATGTTGGCGAGCAGAGCCACTCCATATGCATGATCGATGCCTTCATGGATGAACATCGAGACTCTAATCCAGTAGAGGATGATGTTGATAGGGATGGAGGAGGAATGATTGAGGACCCGCCGGATTGGCTTGAGGAATTTGAAAAGATTTTGGTAGGGTCCCCATTTTTAAGTGCTGACGGTGATGATTTCAGCTTGAGTGAGATTTTAGCACAAGTGGAGAAGATAGTCTGTGAGACACCCAAGGTTGAGATTTTAGAGTTCACATCATTAGAACCACCTGTGCCCGAGCCCTCACCCGCCATTAGTATCCATGTTGAGGGGATAATTCTAAAGTTGAGTCCTAGTGCTAGTGCCCATAGGTCTAGGCCACCCCGTAAGAGAACCCGAGCGTCGAGTGTCTCTTGTGATTTAAAGATAATGCAACCCCCAAGTGTGGGGACGTCGTGGGGTAAGGAGTTACTAGGGTATTTGATGCATATCATCTTCGGACCGGGTAGATTTAAGTTGTGGTGGAAAGATCCAAGTGCTAGAGGTTCAATGTTTGGTAAGAGTAGGAGTTTGTTGAGGCTAGGGAGAGCCGGTAGACCGTGTAGGATGAAGGCGGTACCAGTTAGGATCAAGGAGAAGCCTCCTGATAGGTTTGTTTGATTCTCGGGCAATTGCCTGGGATGTGGAGTTTGTATGCTTTCCTTGGTTTGAGTCCGTGTCATTTTATGTGTTTTTCGGTGTGTGTGTGTGTGTGTGTTTTGTTTGTGTCATGTTTTGTAGGGATTCGCACTTGATTGGGTGAGGAAAATCATCGGGAACGACGTTCCAGGTACGTTTACACTAGGTTTTATAGGTGGAACGAGTTTTAAAGAAGTTAGGTAAAGAAAGAATTTAATGGGTAAAAAATTTTCTAAGTATAAAAGTTGAAAAAATTAATTATCTTTATGTTACCATAGTCCCCTCGCGGTACGCTAGAGAGGAAGGGGCAGCCCTCGCGGTACGTGAGAGACAAGAATTATGGCCGGGCTAAATTTATCCTCCTCGCGGTACGCGAGGAGGGATCCCATATGCCTCGCGGTACGCGGGGACTCCGTGGATTTGCCTTTCTTCTTTGTTTTTCCATGGTTTCCCATAACCGTTCACCACCATCACCATCATTCACTACCATATCACCATCACTATCAATATCATCCATTCACACCATTACCATGGGAAACTTGAAAAACCATTTCGATCCAATGATCTACCTTACCATGACTTTCATGTCTATGTGTTTGGCACGCATCGGGTACGTTTCTCTGCATTCTATCTATCTATCTTGAGTCTTTAATTCTTAGGGAGTTAGTTTGAGTCAGTCGAGTCTTTATTTTAATTTGAGACAGTTTAATGCTGCGGGTTTGTTGTGAGGTTTATTTTGCAGGTTTTATCGTCCCGCCCGTACTAAATCTCCATTCGGCGGGGTCGATCCTCACTTATATAAAGTTTGTAAAGGCAGCCCGACAGTTCATTGTGCAACCGCGATCGAAATGATATACGGTGCACACAAGGATCAACGAAGCTGGATTGACATTCGAGAGCATATACATTACCAGTTAAGTCGCTTCCTGTTTTTATTTTTTGCATTTTTATTTTTAGTTGTGTCTTGCTTCACATTGAGGACAATGTGTCTTTTAAGTGTGGAGATGTGAGTGTCTAGTTTAGTTAGTTTGTCTTCTTTATAAAAATTCAAAAAAAAAATACAAAAAAATTAAATTTTTTTTTAAAATGTCCTTGGAAATAACTGCTTATACTTGGAAATGATAGTACAACTAGATCTACTTGTTGAGTTTTAAATGATTTAAATAATAGAAAACGCGTCTAATTAGTGATGTTTTGGTAGACCCAGCCAGCTTGAATAGCTTAAATAGCCTGTGACTGTTACTTAGGATTAATCACGTAATTAAATCATGAAATTATGTGGGTACTCATCTAGGGTGTCGGTAATACTGAAACTGTCAACATAGGGTGATAGGTACCACGTTAAGATAATATCTATTTGTCTTTTAAATTTTTGGCACACCACTCTCTTTTTATGAGAATAAATCCGAGTTTTGGTGGCGCCAGCATCCATAAATTCCATAATTCATGAGCTTATTTGTTAGAATACTGAGTGTTGCTTATGTGTTACCCTCTTGGATGGACACTTGGAGAAAACACCCCTAAGTGATTCTTATGTGCTTTATTGATATGACTTAGTCTATGTGTTACATTCTGAGATAGTGACTTGGTTGAAACGGCTCTAGACGAAAGTTCATTTGCTTATTAATGCTCATTATCATACCATTCATTCCATGATTTCATCTAATTTCTTAAACAAATAAATCTTAGTTTAACGTAGTAGGGTAAATATATATGGTTTGATCCGTGCCTAAACATCACCGTGAGACGGGATTAGGTAGAGCTGTAACTTTTAAGTGTGAGTCATATAGGTTGATTGATAGATGTATAAAATGGATTTAGAACACATTACGGGGGCTTGATAGTTGGTGCTTGGGTTTAATCGAACAGAAATACTGATTATTGTTTTTTTTAACGCGTGAGTATGTTTTGCTAATTGGTAATTGATGTTTGTTAAGTTAGATCTCAGTTGTGATTCTATTGCAGCTTTTTTGAGGACGAAAAAAGGTTAACTGTGGGGATGTTTGATATAGTGCGAAGCACACATCTTTATTCATATTGTATTAGTGCGTTTTTTATTAGTTTTATCTTTGTTATGAGTCGTTTTTGTATACTATTGAGTCGTTGTTATGTTTACAGGTGCTCATGATGATTACAAGTGAATACATGAAGAAACTGATCAAGAAAGTGAAGCCCAAGGATTAAAAGAGAAAATTTTGAAATTCAAGTTCCCGCGGTACACGAAAGAGATAGATAAAAGCCTCGCGGTACGCGAGGGAATCTAGAAGAGGCGCCCGACTAATTTGTTTCTCGCAGTACGCGAGGAACCCATACAAATGTCTCGCGGTACGCGAGAGACATAAATTCCGTGAAAAAAACCCTAATCGAATTATATTAGAATTTGAATGCCATAATATGAGGAGTTCGACATTTAGCCGTCTAGAGAGAGACCAGAGGCGATTTTGGAGCTTAGGAGGTCAATTGAAGAGGAAAGTTGAAGACTTTGCTTCCGGGTTTGTTAGATTTAACCTTTTCAGTTTCAAGATTCGATTTTTATCTTTGTTTGCTTTGTTTGAAACCATGATGATGTCTTATACTTCTGTTTTGATGTGTTTGAGTATGATTCTAGGCTAAAATAGTGATACTTCCTGGGTCTTTATGATGGTTGCTTGTTAAAGTTACGATTTTTATCGGGTTTGGATTCTAAAGTATGGTTTAATGATTTTGTAAAGAGTTTCTTGATATTAATTGTGATGTATATGCATGCTTTGATTTGATGTATGTTTGATTTCGATTCCTTACGTTGATTGTGGATGTCTTCCAGCTTGATTTGTGTATCTAGGTCATAGATTTTAGGGTTTGTGATTAGTTGTGTGGTTTGCTAGAAATAGTAGCCATAGGAGTTGTGATTAAGAGTCATTAGAACTGAGTGTGTATCCTGTCTCAATACCCGAGAAGTGAGAGATAGTCATTTAGTCTTCGTAATTAGGAATCCAAGTGTCAGCTATCTGAGAGGAAGTTGGTATTAGGTGTCTAGTGATTGTTGCTATTCTGAGTCATAGTTCTTATCTTGAGATTACCCCGTGCATTCTTCGAATGCATTGTGGACAGTGAGACTGAAAGGTGATCTGTCTTTTGGGTACTTTGTCATTGTTGGAGAGACCGAAAGGTAATCCACTATCTGGTGAGTTATTACATCTTTAGGTTCCTTAGTTGGTGACACCCTGAGAGTGATTAAGGATCCACTAGGTAGTCTAGAGTTGTTTCCTTACAAACCCAGATCCATCATAGTTTCCAGAACCGGTAGAAGTTGTGCTTTGCAAGTAGGATTCCGACCTAGGTAGTATTCTTCCCATCTCTGATTTCTTCCTTAGTTCTTTACCTTGATAGTTTGAGTCGACTTTGTTTGCTGCATTAGTAGTTAATCTTTAGGGTAGTCAACCCCCCATCAATCAATCTTTAGTCCGAGTCAGAGTCTGGTATAGTTATAGTAGTGTCTGTAGGGTTCGATAACTCGGTTTACCATAAGTTGTGCTACACTAGATAGGTACACTTCCCTGTCAATGCGGTTTATTCGAAGGTACTCCATTTATTAATTAGGAGTCTAGGTTAGTTTTTGTTAGTTTTTATATAGACCGTCTGGGCGACATCAATAGTTATTCTTTATTGTGATGCTATCTGTTCTTTTCTCACCTGTTTAGCCATTTCACTTGTAACACCCCAATTTTCAAGAGAATAAAAGCACAGGGACTAAAGTGTAATTAGTCCAAAGTTTAGGGACTAAAAATATGAAAGTTGCGACGGTAGCGGACCGCTATCAAGTCCCTGACGGTCCGCTACTTGTTGGAAGAGGCAATAATGAGAGAATGACACGTGTCAGGACACTAAGCATCAGTCGCAACCCTATGGCAGACCGCTACGAGATCTATAACGGTCTGCCACGCTGCAATTTGGATAGCGGACCGCTATCCTTGACCATGACGGTCCGCTACTTGGGCAATACGCAGGACAGCTGGCAGGTGGGCGGTAGCGGACCGCTACCCTCTTGTCTAACGGTCCGTTACCGGTGCAGGTTTCAACCTATAAATAGGTTCAATTGTCGTTCATTTCAAACACAAACACACAACATCACACACACTCATTGGGAAACATGCAAGAAGACCTGGTACGACGCGTTAAAGTGCGAGTGCGGTGCATTTCGAGTGCGGTGCATTTCGAGTGCGGTTCGAGTTCGGAGAAACGTTTAAAGCGAGGAACGAAAGCGTAGGAAACAACCCAAGATTTATAGTAAGTACACTGGACCCATACCTTAAGCAAATTATTTATGTGATTATGTGTTATGTGCTATGTATGAACTAAGGTACGGGGAAAATGGGGATTAGTCTAAATACTAAACTAGAATAATGGAGTATCTATGAAATATCAAAGGGGTGGTGGGCACATCGCTGATACACCCTATATATAAGCTCTTTGATACTTCGGGGTGAAACCATTATAATGTTTTAGGGGTATAAACTAAGGATAAATAGCATGGCATAACTGCATGCTAAACAAACATGAATACACAGCGGAAGCTTAATTCCAAATAAAGGAGTATTCATGAGACATTAAAGGGATGGTGGGTATGTCACTGGTACACCCTATATATAAACTTCTTTAATGTATCATGGAGAAACCTTTACGAGGAATTAGAGTAGGGACCGGATGAAAGCATGGTGAGAGATTGTGCTACGCATGATAAATAATCGTGTGATACACGATGAACGTGAGTATGTGAATGTATGGTAACAAATCATACAATACATGCTAAATGTGTATATGTGATGGGAACGAGTCTAAACCCTAAAATAGAGTAACGGAGTATTCACGAAGTGTTAATGTCACACCCTTACCACAGCGATTTCCCACGGGGCGCGACCGTCAAGGATCATATTACCACAATAGAGTAATGCAATATTCACGAAGTGTTAATGGACCACAAACTTTCTATGATTTGATTGTCGTACGGATAATGCTACAATATTACCATAAGCACACCGAAACCGAAGCTAACGGTAACTGTAATGTAATGTAGTGCCTCTACCATGCCTCACGTAAGCATGGGATGATTAGGCTAATAATGCACCCGTTTTGACCTCCGATCAAAGTTAGCACGACTAACGCGGGTGTGGTTTGTCAAACCCAAATAGTACTATCATGATTACCTCGCTTAGAAATGAAACTAACGGTCCAATTTTGAAAGGACTTTATATGTTATGTAACCGCTTATATAACATGTGAAATCATATAGGTGTGATTGTGTCCAAAGAAATAGTAAGTTTGCATATAATCTCCCCCAAAAAGGAAAACAAGTAAAAGTGGGGCTGTGAGACTCACCTGATGTGCGGTTGAGTGAAATACGCGAAACGAATAACTAGCGAAAGTCCGAATGCAACCGACCTAACCATGCCCTAAAACGTTTAAGGCTATAAGGTCTATGAAATGTGTATATTTGGTTATGCGACCAAATACACCCAAGTAACTCGATATGAAACATGTATTTGACGTTTCGAAAAGGTTGATCAAGTTTGATCCGACGACCCGTTGGTGACAGATTTTCGATAAGGAAAATATGTTTATTTAAAAAGTAAATATAAGTAATAATAGTAACATTAGATGCTCATGAAACCTTGAAATAAGATGGAAATCTGACTCGGGTCATAACCCCGTAAATATATAAAATATATTTTAACCAAAACCAAACTAGAAAACACATGATTAGTTTAAACCATTGTAACTCTTTTATTTAATAAAACCACTTAGTATATCAAACCATATCCTTGTAATAAAATCCAAGTATTATCGTAATCAATCCCAAAATACTACTTATACATAATATTTAACTAAATATTTAAATACTACACAAACTAAAGCATCATGAATCCATGTAACAAGTCCAACCCAAGTAATATATATTAACCAAAAGTTTTAAATGTTTATAAGTATCATAATAAACACACTTGAACTTTCAAAAGTATTTTAGAACTTGAAACCCGATTTTTGAACTAGAAAAGTTACTAAAAATAGAAACGTAAACAAACACATGCAAATAACCAATGTCACCAACCAAATGTACCAACATGAAGTAGTAATCAATATTTACAAAAATATTAGTTTGTTTAGTGTGTGGACTTGAAGTAACCGAGAATTGGGTGTAATGGGTTTAACATAATTCATTAGTGAAAGTAAAGATGAACATAAAGAAGAAAGTGCTCACGTAAACAAGCAAGGTTTGGAATGAAGACGAAAATGTGAGGCCTTTCTCTTGCAACTCTAGAACTACGCTTGAAAACACCTCGAGATGTATTTGAAATAGTCAAATAATCAACAAAGTGGGGTGGTGGTGGTGTATGGTGGCCGACGACTATGGGGGGTTTGGGGGTTACTTTGCTAAGGGTGGTAAAGGATGAAAGTGTTGTAAGAGTGGGTATTTATAGTGGTTTAAGGGGAGGGTTAGGAGGGATAAAGGGGATTTTGAATTTCAAAATGTAGAGGGAGAGAGGAGAGCAAAGGGTTACGGTCAAAGAGAGGGGAGAGGGGAGAGGGGAGGGGTGTAGGGTGGCTAATAATGGTGGTGGTTGTGTGTGGGTGTGGGTTTGTAATTTCCAAGGTAATCTAATAATTAAGATTTTGTAAAAAGGTTTTTATAAATCTATAATTTAATTAAAATACTTTAATACCACAAAGCCTACTGGTGGAGTAGTAGCCCTATGACTTTCCAAATGGAAGGTCATGAGTTCGAGTCTCGCTTGGGACAAATTGTTCCAGGTTGATCCAGGGGGTTTCTCAGTTGTGGGTTTCCTCCTAGTTGGGTCCCAGGTTCGAGTCCGCTGCGGTTACAACCCATTGAGAAAGACATGCATGACTCACAAGAACACCCGTGCTGCTCCCGAAGGATTCGTTTTAACTTGACACTCTCTAACGAACCGCTACCCCTTTTGTTCTCACACGTCCAACAAATATCCCATTTCTAGTTCAAGTCAAGTCACCGCTAAAACCAACTTGTTGACCGTGTTGGGATACCACCTCCACGATTTGATTTTTGGTTTTTTTTTTGGGTTTTCAGTTTGTTTGCACACTCCTACTTGGACACGATGCATCATTAACACCGTCAACACAGTCATCCTTTGTACTTTGCTTTCCGAAAGACGATCCACCTATAACAATAATATTTCACACCACGTTACCTTCTGTCAAGACCCGTTCTTGTAACCAAACCACTAGATTTTAACTAGACACATGCCCGCCATTTCAATTCACATTTTAAACATTCGTTACAACCAAGTTAATCTAGGATTCGTTTTGACCTAATACTCTCTAACGAACCGCTACCCTTTTTGTTATCACACGTCCAACGAATATCCCATCTCCAATTCTAGTCAAGTCGCCGCCAAAACCAACTCGTTGACGTTGTCGGGCTACCACCTCCAACATAAACAGTTCCATAGACGAAATCCGTCGCCTTTGGTCGATCGAAGGCTGTTACTGCCTTTCCGCCATTCATCGCAGGACTAACTGCCGTCGTTGACCATCGTAGGTAGCATGTAGGCTTACCTTCAACCGCCATTAACCTCATCATCGGTGAACATCTCACCTCTGATCTTGGCTGAAAGCTTTTATTCTCCAAAACTTAAGATGAAAAATAACGTAATAAAACTTTAATGTTGTGTTCCTGAGTTTCATTTAAAGAGAGAAGAGAAAGGATTTGGAAGGAAGTAGGGAAAATTGGTGTTTAAGAGTTTTTTTTATGGAGAGAAAAGAAGATAAGAGAAGAGAAAGTGAGGTGTTTTAAGGCTAAACCTTCCAAATTGGAAAGAAATGAAGAGAAAGGAAAGGAAAGGAAGAGAAGATGTCACACCCGTAACACAGGACAACTATCTAACCAGAGTAGTACCTCCAACAGAGATGTTCCCAGGAAAGAACGACGGGTCTAGAAGAGATTCATACACCACTCTTTCCTTAAACAAAATATTCCGTTTGTCAGATAACTACATACCGGCCATAAGGTCGCCTTCTAGTTACTATAACTTTGATATCAAAAACACATAGCGGAAGACTAAATCATAACTTCTATTAACATCAAAACATTGTTTACATCATGTTTAACAAAAGTTACATCATTCGTTCCTAACAAGAAACATATCATTCTGGACTTATAGTTCCAGGCATGCCCATCATCTGGATCATTCATTGTTTCATTCTAGTCCTGGAAATGTCTTGTCTAATGACTATCTGTGATGTGTTTAAAAACATTTGATAAAACATGGGTCAACACAAAGCTGGTGAATTTATAAACTAAAATAGTTCATTAAAATGACCCACCAAAGTATCTTGAACACATTCATGGGCTTCAACACCTAAATGCATAGACAACTATGAACAATCATTCAGTATATATATAACCAAAGACCGTTCCACGGGTCCTGTCCAACATGTCCTTCCATGGGCAAGTGAAATACAATAAGCGCTTAGAATACGTTATATATAAAAAATCGGTGCAATCGTTTCAAGGTACTTAAAACGTTTTCATAAATCAATCATGTCAGACAAGGTCATGATTGGGTTCATGCATCACAGTTTAAGGACTCACCTGGACAGTATCCTAGCTTATCTAATCAGTAATATGGCAAACACCTTGGGCAGAGTTACTAGATATGTAAGTACATTGCTTAATCATACAAACCTAGCTTAATGGTGTATAATCAAAGCTTAATGGGAAGTCGGAACCTTACCTTGGCACTATCTATTGTAATTTGAAGTTGAATTGCTAGAAACCGGACTCTCGCACGCGAACCAGTGCTCGGGATCGGAACACCAGAGTGTGTGTGTGTTGGTTATGGTGTTTTAGTGTGTGTAGAATGGCTGGAATCGTTCAAGTATTTATAGAGCAAAATGTGCACCCATAGCGGACCGCTACGCTAGGTGGTGGCGGTCCGCCACCCAGTGAGGCGGTTTAATTGGATTGGGGCACATGTAGCGAACCGTTATGGTCTGGCTTAGTGGTCCGCCACCCATTCCACTTGTCAGATTCCAATCGGTGAGTCACAGAACACGTGTCAGCTCCTGATTATTTCCTTCCTCAACATGTAGCGGACCGCTAAGGTCCTTGGTAGCGGTCCGCTACCCCTTAAATTTTCAGAATTTCACTTTAAGTCCTTGAAGTTTATTTGTTTATGTATCAACCCCTCAACTTTGAAATTTGGCAAATTTTAACCTTTTAATTTTTAGGGAATTTTCTAGATGTTATAGAAAAGAAAAGAAAGGGACAGATTCCCGTCTTTTCTTTACTTAAGTTAAACTCGGGAACACAGCGTAAGTGTGAACGTCTCATCTCCCTAAGTTTTATTAGATTTTACGCCTCGCACCCTCGAACTTAAAGTCCACATAGTTTACATACTTTACAAATTCAAACCCAAAACTTTGGATGTTACGCGACGAGAATTGTTAAACTGTGAAAAGAGTTTGTATGTTTTTTTTAATAAATATGCATTCCTAATTCCTAACTAAAAACATTTGAAGAAGAGATGTACAGTTGTTATTCACGAGTGGTTAGTTTTGTCGGTTGTGCCACGTGGCACTGGATGATTGGCCGATTTTTTTTTAATATAGGGTACAAAGAACAAAGCAGATGGTACAAGTGGTTTTGGGCTTCGCTCTTGCGCCGGAAATATGCCGTTCTTTTGGACGGAAAACCAATAAACGGCCGCAACCGGATTTTGTTCTTCGGCCGAAAAAAACTATAAATCGGAGACGGTGATGACGGATTTTAACGACATCCGTTACAATGACAACATATCTGAAAGAAATATGCAAAAATGGCGGTGGGGAGTGGTGGATCTGGTAAGAGTAACGTCAGGCGGAGATGGACGGTGGAGCTGATTTGCGGAGGCGGCTTCGCCGGAGAGTGGAATCGGCAGGAAGAGGCGAGAAACACAGTTATATGATTAAGGTATTTGGAGCAGATTCAAGACTAGAAGATCGAAACTAACCCAAGTTAATTAAAAATTCAACCATTTAACCAGTACACACAACAAAAAACAAACAAAAAAGATGGGTTTCGTCGGAGAGTGGAATAGGGTGGAGGTGGCGAGAACAGATTGTTTAAAACAAAATGCCAAAATGGAGACGATAAGTATGAATTAAGTTACAATTTTAGTCCTTCAACTATAGGTTAACATGCATGTTTGGTTTATTTACGTTTCCTTCCTTATTTTTTTTTTCTAATGACCAAAATGCCTTTTTTAACCTGTTCAGTTTATAATTTCTGTTTTCCTCAACTTTTTATCAATGTTATTTTTTTTATTATTATCATACAGATCGTCATGTTTGAACTAACAATTAATAATTTATAAAACAAATTTTGAACTATTAATTAATTCATCATTAGTCACCTGGGTTGGTAGCCCAGCGGTAAGGTTCGGTCCTTGGGGGTGACAGTATTATGTTTATTTTTTTTAAATAATTTTTAATCCAGCTTTTTTTAGATTTGTTTTTTATAAGTTCTTTGTTTTTTCCCTAGGGTTTAACATTTTGTTTTATTATATAAGAACATTTTATTTTTCCCCTATTTTTTTCGTTGAAAATTTTAACACTCCCGTTCTATCAACGTTTTCAAAAATACACTATAGGTTAAATACGTGTCCGCCGTATAGCGCGGGTATCAATTCTAGTTTTAAACAACGACGGTGGATTGGTTTTTCTATTGAAACCGGGCGAGAACACTAATATGCCTATTGGGCCGTAAAAGAGTGTTTACGAATGAGGCCCAGATAAGCCCACTCTGTATACAAAACCCTAAAAATCAAATACTCGTCGGTTAATTAATTTTAGGGTTCTTCATTGTTGCCGTATCAACGCTTGACTCCGAATTTCTACCGATGGTCAGTCTCCTAACTCAATTCATCCATTTTCTTAACTTCTATTCGTTCAATTTACATACGGTGATTATCCAACTAATTGTTGATTATTTGATTACCTGAAGGCTCCGAAGAAAGGTGTGAAGGCGGTTGCAACTAAGAAGAAAACGGTATGTATTGAGATTGATTTAACGTTTTCATTTGTAACAATAGTTTGTTAGTTAGTTAAGTTGTTAGTTGATTAGTTAGTTGTATCAGCCACTATAAATACCTAATTTGTATCTTTCTAGATTTAAGTTTAGATTAGAATTTCGTTTGTACAAAAACTTAGGGGATGTAACCCAGACTAGGCTCAAGCTTGGCTGGTTTAACCTGCAGAGAATTCTCGGCTTGTTTGGATCGGTCTCGGTTTGTTTATTATTTATATATTAATTAATTTATATATATTTGTAATTATTTATAAATATTTTTATTATAATTTTTATATGTAACAGGATACATATTATTTAGCTATTTTTATAATAATTTTATATATACTAACTATTATTATTATATAAATAATGGGCTCGTTTATTAAACAAGCTTATTTTTAGGCTTGAGCTCAAGCTCGTTTAAGTGCGACTCGATTCAAGCTTTTAGCTAGCCGATCTCAAGTAGCTCACGAGCCGCTTGGCTCGTTTACACACCTACAAAAACTATTATTATTCATTTCCAGTAGCTAACAGCTGCATTATGATATTTGTTATAATTTGAACAAACGACGTGTTGGGTTATCTCACACACACCCACACACAATTTTAACGCGGATCAGTCAGTGTGACCTACGTCCACGGGTTGCAAACTAGTTGTATATTATTATTCAGGTGCTCAAAGAATTAGAAGTACAAAGCTCTGTATTTAAAGACTAATTCTAGGGTTAACAAAATAATTTTGAGCTGGCTAAAATTAACATCAAGTGGGCCGAACCAAGGCTAGGGCTGGCTGCCCTCCCATGGCCAGACCTCCACACTATCGGCATCCCGACACGACGTTAATTTTGGAGTCGATTTTTTTTCGAATTAACTCAAATAAACTGGTTTTGTTTGCAACGATGGTGGTTTAATTGAAGTTTTTGTTAATTGTTGGTGTCTCTTCAGGAGAAGGTGGTGAATCCATTGTTTGAGAAACGGCCAAAGCAGTTTGGGATAGGTGGAGCCTTGCCGCCTAAAAAGGATCTTCACAGGTTTGTGAGATGGCCGCAAGTTGTTCGAATTCAAAGGAAGAGGAGGATCCTCAAGCAGCGCTTGAAGGTCCCGCCAGCTTTGAACCAGTTTACCAAGACGCTTGACAAGAATCTTGGTAATTGTTCGTTTTCTAAGCATCATTTTCATTGCTTTTTTCTTTATGCTATTTGTTTTTATGCTAGATTTAGGTTTGTGATCTTTAAGTTTATGCCTGTTACATAATGCTCACCTCCTGTTTATGGTAGTATACTACTTTCACAGTGTTGTAAAAATCGGGATTAATCAGTGGATTATTTGGTAATAAGTGGATTACCTTGTAAATTTGGGCTAGTCGGACAGTTAATCGGTAATCGGGATTAATCGGTCCTAATCGGACCTAGTCGGGATTAATCGGCCTAATCGGACCTAATTGGGATTAATCGGCCCAAATTGAAATGTGGGGTTTAAAAGGAATTAAGCCCAAATAACGACCCGATCCATAGATCCATGGGTTTTTATTTAACCTAATCGCAAAACTGAAGGTTGTTCTCCACCTCCGACCTGTTCTCGCTGATGCTTTAACCTAATCGCTACCTGCTGCTTCAAATCGATGACCACCTGTGCTAATACGGACAAGACGATGATGAAATTTGAAGTATTTAATATTAGAAGTGTTTGATTTTTGAAGTATTTGAGATTTTGAAGTAATCTATATCTATACTATATAATAAATAAATGTTTTTCTATGCCAAGTGTCATCTTCATATTCATTCTCATTATTTTTTCCCTGCCTCTCTCTCTAATTAAATACTTCTTTATATTTTAATAATAATATCTTTTTAAAGAAAATACTAATTATACTAATCACACACATTTATTTGAAATTATCCATTATTATAAGAAACTTTGAAATCTAAGTATGTAACTTTTATTTTCAATTAAATAGTAATGAAATTCAAATTACATTAAATAGTTATTAACGTATTTTCGAAACCCAATTATATATTAATTTTTACATGTTTTGAATTTTTTTTCTATACTTAGTATATGTAATACATTTTTACACATGTTAAATATATACATAAAGATTTAAGAATTTTATGTATTGATATTTTCCCCCCCGTGTGTAGACACGAGATCTAATCTAGTATAATAATATGTTAATGTTTGTATTTGTGTATATATACATATATATATATATATATATGTATATATAGATCCATGGGTTTTTATTTAACCTAATCGCAAAACTGAAGGCCGTTCTCCACCTCCGACCTGTTCTCGTTGCTGCTTTAACCTAATCGCTACCTGCTGCTTCAAATCGACGACCACCTGTGCTAATACGGACAAGACGATGATGAAATTTGAAGTATTTAATATTAGAAGTGTTTGATTTTTGAAGTATTTGAGATTTTGAACTAATCTATATCTATACTATATAATAAATAAAGGTTTTTCTATGCCACGTGTCATCTCCATATTTATTCTCATCATTTTTTCCCCGCTTCTCTCTCTCATTAAATACATCTTTATCTTTTAATAATAATATATTTTTAAAGAAAATACTAATTATACTAATAAGACATATTTATTTTAAATTATCCATTATTATAAGAAACTTTGAAATCTAATTATGTAACTTTTATTTTCAATCAAATAGTAATGAAAGTCAAATTAAATTAAATAGTAATTAACGTATTTTCGAAACCCAATTATATATTAATTTTTACATATTTTGAATTTTTTTTCTATCCTTTGTATATGTAATACATTTTTACACATGTAAAATATATACATAAAGATTTAAGAATTTTATGTATTGATATTTTTCACCCCGTGTGTAGACACGGGATCTAATCTAGTATAATAATATGTTAATGTTTGTATTTGTGTATATATATATATATATATATATATATATATAAGTTTGAAAAACTACTTATAAATTCCAATCTGACTAATCTCGATTAATTGCTAGCTGGTACCCCGCCGCCCGACTAGCGCCTAGCGATTTTTACAACACTGTACTTTCATAAGCACTGTTGGTGCTTTTTGCAAAGCGTGAGGTGCTTGCGTATCACGCACTCGAAGGGTTGCTCTATGTACAACCAAATAAGCTTTATTTACAAACAAAAGCTGTGTCTCTCACATCTAGTTTTACATATTAACCTTTTTATCAAGCAAACCGTTGATAATATCCTCATTCTTTTGGTTGTTTTTACGTATCAGTCTCTTGCGAAACCTAATTAACCAAGTTTGACCAATTTTGATCCAGAAGTGCACGAGGCACAGTCTGAGGCATTTTCCTGATCGCCTCGTGCGCCTTGCGCATCAGGCATGCCCTTTTAAACCAAGTTGTGAGAATTGCAGCCCTGAAGTAATGTCCTTTTGAATCGCTTTCCATGTTTATAATTTTCTCTTTCTTATTGATGCAATATGCAGCGACTACTCTGTTCAAGATGCTACTCAAATACAGACCCGAGGATAAAGCAGCAAAAAAGGAACGCCTCTTGAAAAAGGCTCAGGCTGAGTCGGAAGAGAAGACAGTTGAAGCAAAGAAGCCGATTGTTGTGAAGTATGGTCTGAACCATGTCACTTACCTTATTGAGCAGGTTTTTATAATTTCTCATAGCCAGAATGTATTACTTTTAGATGTAGCAATTTGACTTGGTTTACTTATGAATGGGTCGATTTGTGTTATGTTGTATTTTTAACAAATTAAATGGGTAAAATAAATAAATAACTTTTTTCGAAGCATATTTTGTATGCATACAACACCAATTAAGAATGTAATTTTAAAGATTATATTATTACTGAAGTAATGAAGTAATATAATTTTTTAATTTTGTTTGACATTCATTTATAGAGCACATGTTTTTTTTTTTTTTCGTAACGATCTTTATTGTTTCATTTCAGAACAAGGCACAATTGGTAATCATTGCTCATGATGTTGATCCAATTGAATTAGTTGTCTGGCTTCCTGCACTTTGCAGAAAGATGGAAATCCCCTACTGCATTGTGAAAGGAAAATCTCGATTAGGAGCCGTAAGTTTTCTATTTATACTTTCTGTTTTCATCATTTCATATGGAACTAACAAATCTTTTTATGCGTTTCAACAGATTGTTCATCAGAAAACCGCTGCAGCACTGTGCTTGACTACAGTCAAGAACGAAGATAAAATGGAATTCAGCCGAATATTGGAAGCCATCAAGGTACCCTTCAGTCTTCATGTATAATATTGTTAAATATACCGTTGACTTCTTGACTTTGAAACCGATTTGATATTTCAGGCCAACTTCAATGATAAGTACGATGAGTATAGGAAGAAGTGGGGTGGTGGGATAATGGGATCAAAATCACAGGCAAAGACCAAGGCAAAAGAGAGAGTTCTTGCCAAGGAGGCTGCTCAGAGGATGAATTAGAGGGAGCATTTGGTCATATATTGAAACTTTTTGTGACCTTTAAGAATCATGTTATTCCATTTTTGGTCAAATACTTGTTTTGTTTTTGTTTATGGTTGTTTTTTGCACTTGCTATTAATAATGTTTTTATGGATTCTAACATGTTTTTTTAGACTAAATTATACAGATGCATACACGGCATGATAATGTTAACAAACGTTAAAAAAATATAGGAAAGAAAAACGACTCGCCTGTCGTGATCTTTGCACGACACTCTTTATCGTCAGTTATCCTGTTTTACCTTCCGTAAACGCTCACCGGCTCTCTTCAACTTTGATTTTCACCTCCTGGATTCTATTTTCAGTCGTTATTAGCCAATATAATGCACAAAAAACCAGTTTGGGAATCTAAACTGGTTTAAAAACCGACCCTAATCGATATTGAAACCGGTTTGAGAGAAACTGGTTTGTAACCCTTTAGACTGCAACTGGTCAAACCTGAATCAAGCTAGTCATAAGCCCCTCCTGAACCAGTTTTAGCCAGGTTTTAAACCGGTCAAACCCCCTCAAGAACCGGTTTCAACCTAAACCGCTTTGACCAAAAACAGTTTTGACTTTTGGTGACCAAACCCAAACCGGTTGCAAACTAAACCAGTTTAGGATTTAAAACTGATTTGTGCATCGCGAATCACCGGCGGTTGTACAGTTGGTTCACTTCACTTGGCCAATAGTAATATTGTAAGTTGTATTTAATAAAGGATTATTGGATTTTAATAATCCCACCTTTTACCAATTGGCCGATAATAATCCCAACTGAGAATATTCTTACCACTGGTCCCTACTTTCAAACTATTTTTTTACATTGGACCCACCGTTAAAAAAACTTAACGCCGTTAGAGTTTATATGACGTGGACATCTGCATACCGCCGGAAAGTCGAGCCAAGCTAGCAGTGGTCTCGTGGTGGCTTTTGAAATTGGCTCTGGTGGTGTTTAACCGGTCTCGTGGGTCCGGAAAGTCCAAACAGAGAAAACGGTGGTGTTTAACGAGACCAGTTAAACACCACCAAAGCCAATTTCAAAAGCCAACACGAGACCATTGCTAGCTTGGCTCGACTTTCCGGCGGTTTGCAGATGTCCATGTCATATAAACTCTAACGGCGTTAAGTTTTTTTAACGAGGAGTCCAATGTAAAAAAATAGTTTGAAAGTAGGGACCGGTGGTAAGAATATTCTCAGTTGGGATTATTATCGGCCAATTGGTAAAAGGTGGGATTATTAAAATACAATAATCCTTTAATAAAATAAGCAAATAAAAAACTTTAAGTATTTTGAGTAGATATATGTATTATTAGTTCTTTTAAGTTAAACTTTTCTTCATCAAACTCGAAGCTAATCGGTCTAACTCGGAGCTAGTCGCTCCAACTCGGTCAAGTCGGATTTCCGCAGTTTTTCACCTATTTTCGTTGTATTTCACCGATTCTTGTTGGATTTTCGCTATTTTTCACGGGGATATCTTGAAAGACGAATTAAATGATTACTATGTCTATAATATTAAATAATGAATATCAATTTTTGAAATACTTTAGTATTTGAACATGTATCATTTTGATTTATATTGATATTCATGTATTTTGTTATAAATATTAGTAAACTTATGATATTTGACATATATATAATTTTCCGAAAATTAATTTCATTATAATTTACCATGTACGAGTACCCCCTCCTAGGCCGAGTACTCACAACTCCCTAGTCGACCGACCTGGCAGCGTCTAGCGAGTTCTGTAACATTGATCATATTCATATAAACTCATTTAAGTTTGAAGTAATAGCGACTTGATCGGATTGATTGGATTAAACAGCTTAAAAAGTGACAATAACATAGTTTCTTTATCCAATATTCGTGCTTGTGCAACATTATTTATTTACCAAAAAGAACTAAAACGGGCAAAGGCGAACAACTCAACCCGTTTAGAACTGTATTATAAACTAGCTTAGAACCCATGTAATACACACGGGGTGAAAAATATCAATACATAAAATTCTTAAATCTTTATGTATATATTTTACAGCTGTAAAAATGTATTACATATATTAAGAATAAAAAACAAAATTCAAAATATGTAAATATTAATATATAATTGGGTTTCAAAAATACGTTAATTACTATTTAATGTAATTTGACTTTCTGTTACCATTAGATTAAAAATAAAAGTTACATAATTAGATTTCAAAATTTATTATAATAAGAGATATTAAAATAAATGTGTTTTATTAATATAATTAGTATATTTTCTTTAAAAATATATCATTATTAAAATATAGAGGTGTATTTAATAAGAGAGAGATGCGAAAAAAAAATGATGAGAATAAATATTAAGATGACACGTGTTATGAAAAAATCTTTATTTATTAGATAGTATAGACTAGTTTTGAACGGCTCTATCCGTTACCCAACAGGCCGACCACCCCGTTCTCTGCTAGCCCGTTTTACCATCTATAAATCACAAACAAATGGTGGAAAAACTCATAATAAGATATATAAGTATACAACAAATGTGATCATGTTGTATCAAGTCAACACTGATTGTATTTGCCAACTGATATCCACTCCAGTCAATCCCAGATCAGCTTTCTAAAATGAGCTGTCAGATGTAATATTCCATATATTTACATCCTGCCCACTAAAAAACAGACCATAATCACTGAATCAGCCATTTGATCACCTAGCTTTACCAAAATAGCCATTCATCAAATACTTTTTCAATTTAATCAATGAGGATATTTCGCCGTTTGTATCGCTGTTAAAAATAAAATTTTCCAACTTTTTTTTTGTAATAAATCTGAAAAGGGAGCGAAAAATGATTTAATGGTGAAAAATTGAAAAAAGTTGTCAGCGAAATTTTCAATAAAGGTGGCGAAATATCATATACAAATTTCGCTGACTGCGAAATTTCAGAATGGACAATGAAAATGCAGAGTGAAAATATCCTTGGGTTCTTATATTTGGAAACACACGTACCCACATATTCATAATGTCCTTTCTAAAAATAATAGATACGAACGAAAAATAAAACTAACTTATAGCATCAAAGAATTTATGTGGGCATTCAAAGTTAGTCTCTATTATTTTGTTATATAATACATTATTTACTTTTGTTTTTGTATTTCATCTAACCGCCATGCCATTAGCCTGTTTGTCCAAGCCTGAACATGATGTAAAAAATAACTGTTATTATCATTTGAAATAAAATAATATGCCGTCTCTATGTTTTAAAAACTTACAATTTGACCGATATAACCAATTCCACCACGTAACCCCTAGAAGGGTACCCCAAAAATCTATGTCAAGTGGAGTATGACCCATGTAAAATACCCTACACCAATCGACATCTCCGTTGTACAAGGACTGGACAACATTTTGTGACTAATTTTTACATGTCTGGAATTGCCAAACATGGTTCTCTACTACTGCCGGAATATCGTTAGAAGAGAACGTCTTTCGTTTCTTCTTCTTCCGTTTATTCCGTTTCTTTCGTTTGATGACATCTTAATCACAGAAGTTGGGGTTTTCTCCTTTTTAGCGACCGAATGTATATGTCAAGATTGTGTATGTTTGCTGGCTTGTATGCTCAATTTATAGCTATGAGTGTTCATTCTTGGAGGAAATTTTTTTTGTTAAAAATTATTTTAATACATTTAAAATTTTCAAACTACCAACTTAACCCATTATTTTTTTTATGAAAATTTATTTTAATGAACATAATCTAATTTTACTAATTTTTTAATTCTTCCCCCACCTACTTTCTTTACCAAATCACACTATAAATACTAACACATTAACAAGATTACGCACCAAAATTATTTTACCAAATCCCACTATATTGAGAAATCCTCCATGGTTGTATGCGACTATGGTAGAATTGTCATCATTCGTACTTCTTGGACTGATCATAACCTTGGCCGAAGGTTCTACTGTTGTCCACTGCCGGTAAGTACATGAGTTTCTTTTTACTTGACTGTCATTTTCTGATTTTGGGTTGTTTATGCAGAATTCAAGATGCCGATTTATCGGTTGGATTGACCCACCGATGTGCCCACGTTCAATTCAGATTATTGCTCGTCTTTTGAGGTCTAAAAACAAACTTGAGAGGGAAGTGATGGTGTTGGAAGCTGAAATTCATAAAAAGAAACTTCAAAATGTTTTCATGTTCTTAGCATTAGGATTTTTAATTGTGATCATTGCTTGGCTTCTGTAAAGTTGGACGGATCATGTAATGCTGAAAGACCCTACTTTGATGTTGTATTGTATTATTACTAGTTTTAACGTGTTGAAAGACCCTACTTTGATGTTGTATTGCATTAATACTAGGTTTAACGTGTTGAAAGACCATACTTTGATGTTGTATTGTATTATTACTAGTTTTAATGTGTTGAAAGACCCTACTTTGATGAAGTTGTAATATTTATAGATTTTTTGTAATTTATTCGTTTGTAGCTATATTATTTAAATTAAAAAAACTAAATTTTTAAAAACTATTTTTCTCTAACTTTGAAGCAATTTATTTATATTAAACAGATATTAATAATATTTTTCATGAACTCGTCCACTAAGTATCACGTGAGCTCTACGTAACGAACCAACCCGTGTTCAAAACCGATAATATACGAGGGAGATATCAATGCCTAAAGTTGCTTGTTTCAACTTCAGTAAACTAAAAAAACTAAATTTTTAATAACTCTTTTTCTCTAACTTTGAAGCAAGTTAATTATATTTAACATACATTAATAATATTTTTCGTGAACTCGTCCACTTAGTATCACGTGAGCTCTACGTAACGAACCAACACGTGTTCAAAACCGATAATATACGAGGGAGATATCAGTGCATAAAGTTGCTTGTTTCAACTTCAGTAAACTGAAAAAACAATTTTTAAAAACTCTTTTTCTCTAACTTTGAAGCAAGTTAATTATATTTAACATATATTAATAATATTTTTCGTGAACTCGTCGACTTAGTATCACGTGAGCTCTACGTGACGAACCAAGCCGTGTTCAAAACCAATAATATACAAGGGAGATATCTGTGCTTAAAGTTGCTTGTTTCAATTTCAGTAAACTAAAACTAATTTTTTAAAAACTCTTTTTCTCTAACTTTGAAGCAAGTTATTTATATTTAACAGATAATAATAATATTTTTTGTGAACTCGTCCACTTAGTATCACGTGAGCTCTACGTAACAAACCAACCCGTGTTCAAAACCGATAATATACGAGGGAGATATCCGTACTTAAATTTGCTTTCTTTCATAAGATAAACACAACATTTCTGTAATACAACGAAAACATACTTAAACATAAGTTAACAATAACACAATAGATATAAAAACCTAACGTGGCAAAGAACGCCAAAAATAAATCTGATCAGCCATAAACCGCTAGTACACCATGCATTTATGTTTCAAATCTCCGTTTATATTTAGTGGTTTACCTGTTACCAGATGTTGAGTTAGCATATAAAAAACACCCCTTCATTACCAACCAGTTCATCGTGGGACTGAACAAATTCATCATTAGCTTCGTACAACATTACTCTTTCAGAGTATCCGGTCTTTTTCCAGTAACGAAAGTTCACAAACAACATTGTGAAATAAACCGAGATATTCATTAATTTTGGGTGCACCAACCTTGAATAAACATCCCCGGAGACGTTTTCACTCCAATACAATACCATATTTAGTGTCCGCATATCAACTCGGACTAGTAACCATTGTTGATTTTGAATACAAAACGGGGAAAAACGTAGGCGGCCTCCCAAAATGGAGGAAAAGGGTTGAGTTTTCCACTTGCAAAGGAAACGACACCCTTGTTAGGTGAGTCTAGCAAGAAATCATAAAATTGCGGTGGTAGTATTGTCCACCGCATATTTAACAATCCACAATTAATTATCTCTCTGTCTCCAATTCATCATCTTCCGACCCAACCTTCTATGTGCTGTAAAATAATATAGAAATATTAGTAAAGAAATATTTTTAAGCAAAAATAGTTAAAATAAAATATATCGAATTTTTACATCCGGTAGTAGTACCGTTATTACGATAACCCAAAAGAGTACTGTAAGGCTTCAAACCCGGGAGGCCTCACTTGTTGGAATTACTCATTCACAAACAGTTCTTAAACATGAATATCAAATAACGCAGCGGAATCATTCATTCATTCATAACTAAAAACTTGTTCATACATGCGGAAGCGTACATTGTCAAATACATAAACTTAACATAAACAAATCATAACGGGATGCCAGTCTTCATGATCGACCGGGTAACTCTTCTCGCTTGCCAAGCATCACCGTCCATCGTCCATACCTGCCTTAACCTGAATGTGCACACTAAAAAGGTCAGCTACGCTGGTGAGTTCTAGCATTTCATAAAAACTTTAACATCAACATTTGCCAAAAACGTATCATTCATTTAGTAAAACCTTTCACAAAAGCATGTAATAATCTAACATCTTTAAAAAGGTTTTGTACCCATATCATCATCAACATCATAATCATAAACACCATTAAATGGATCGTTCATTAAAACTTTTAACATTCATTTAAGTCATACATTATTATCTAAATCTGTGTTACCCTTCGTTCCGTCATTTAGTATGGTATTGCCCCTAAGGCTTAACTGCATGAAGACCGACAATACCATACATTCCTTCAATTCCCTTATGGTATTGCCCCTAAGGCTTAACTGCACGAAGACCGACAATACCATACATTTCGTCAATTCCCTTTTGGTATTGCCCCCAAGGCTAACTGCGCGAGGACCGACAATACCCATTCAGTTGCCCTTATGGCTCTCATGTCCATAAACCGACAACTTCCATCGACGGTTATGACTCTCAGCCATAACATCGTCGGATCATAATTTAACCTTACATAGGGTCACGTTAACCCCTGAGTAACCGTCGTTACTCCCTTACCAGTTGTACAACATCATAACCATTGGCATGCCACAAAGACATGCCCCTGTTGTTCTTGTGGCAACTATGGCTCGCTGTCCATAATCTACCACAAGGCTGGGAATCTCATTCCCAGACTTCATTCGTCAATTCCATTCATTCGACAGATTAGATTTGTAATGACTTCTTTAAAACCTTTACCTCTTTCTCTTCTCATTAAACATTTCCTCATTTAAACCGTTCATAAAGCATTCGTAACCCTTTTTGGCAAAAACATTTCAAAACCTTTCCTTTCGTAAACATCGTTTCAACATTTCAAAACCTTTCCTTTCGTTAAACATCATTTCGTTAAAACATCATTTCGTTAAACATCATTTCGTTAAACATCATTTCGTAAGTATGCACACCAGCCCAAAAACATTAACAAAACATTTAAAAGAGGGCTCTAGAACTCACCTGATACGCTATTATGGGTTGTCCTAAACGAAGGTCCAACAACGTCACTTTCGATCTGAATTGATTAGTTAAATACACGTCAGACCAATCCCGAATCTAACGGCTTAACCATTCTAACATACTGACTTCACTTAATCAGTTCTAATGTCTGCGCACTTAGCAAGTGCGCAGACTCTGCTTCCTGCGCACTTAGCAAGTGCGCAGGACCTGCTCTGTGCGCACTTAGCAAGTGCGCACGACCTGTTCTTGGCGAAAACCCTAACTTTCACATTCGGGTCTGATCATGTCAAGATCCCGAACCTGTTGCATTCAAAACGTTCTTTTTCCATTAAGGAACTCAAATCCTTGATTATCTTTCAGTTTCATCCGTTCAAACCTTACCTTTTCACCCAAAACCCGAAAAACCCAAAAACGAACTAAAACTCAGATTTAGGTCGGATTGTTACCTGAATCGAGTTTCTGATCTGGAGGTTCTTCTCACGAGTTATGGAGTAACACCTTGCTGAAGTCTCGGGTCGATCCGCCAACTTTCTCTCTCTACGGTTTCTCTCTCTAAAAAGTTGCAAATGAGAGAAAAGGGGTGGCATTGGCTATTTATAGCCCGCTGACCCATCCGACCCGACCCGTCATGCCTTGTTCGTTTATTCCGTTATTATAACTGTCGTTTTATTTTTGGGATGTTACAAGTACCCCAAAAACGTTGGTCAAGCTTTGTATGACCAAAGAACACGGCATAATAGCAGAACGGCTTGTCCCCGTTTTTATAGAATTCAAGAAAATTTTTGGACCAACTAACACACTCATCGTCTGGGATTGCCTATCCGCGTACAGTAACACTGCGTCTGGGACGCTGAAAGTTGTCATGACCGGCCACCGTCGGGTTTTCAGGTTGGTTTTCGGGTGGGGTTTGCTAGCCGGGAGATGAGGATCCCTCGTTGTTCTTTGAAAGTTATCATGACCGGCCACCGCTGGGTTTTCAGGTTGGTTTTCAGGTGGGGTTTGCTGGCCGAAAGACGAGGATCCCTGCGTACAGTAACACTACGTCTGGGACGCTGAAAGTATGTACGATAGCCCCAAAAACAAGTAAAAAGTCAATTAGAAACTCACTGGTTACGAAGATCACACTCTCGTGTTGCAACCCGACCGTTCACGCACAAGCCCGAACCTGTTAAACGTATGATCACATGATTAGAATACGTTCTAACCGTACATCAAATAACGTACAACATAAACTCCACACTCCAACTCGTAATTCCAATCGTCGAACCCTAGCCCTATGAATATACTTTTCCCGAGCTGGGTTCCCATGCAAGCATGTATGCCATGCAAAACCCTAGCCGGCCACCCTTTCCGACCTCCATCTCCTCCACCGTGCATCACCATGCATGTCATCTTCGTCTTCCTCATCATGACCAAACCCTAATCGGGTAACACCACTACCACCAACACCTATGGCCTCCACCCGAGCCACCCGAAACATCATCTTCCTCATCCTCCACCGTTCACCCCTGTGACGCGCCATAACAGTAGCCGCCGACAGCCTCCTCCTCCTCGTCACCCTCTCTCTCTTCCTCTCAGCATCCGTTCACCACACTAACCAGGCACCACCATGACCCATCTATGCCATCTTCCACCGTCACGCACAACCACCTAGTCATCGCCATCACCTGCTACAACCCGTAGCCACCGCCGTCGTCACCTACGACCGTAACCACCACCGCTACATCTCCACCGATAACCATCTCATTCAAGAAAAACGGAAACAAGAATGGGATTAAAACGTAAGTGAGAATTACCTTGACGTATCATGAAAGCCACACTAGTCAGAGCACCCTCCACCGTCGTCCTCTTCCTTCTCCGTCACTGGTTCTCCCCTCTCGCGGCTCTCCTTTCCGTCTCACTCCCTAGGTCAAAAAAGACCTAGAGTTTTCCCTTAAAGGGATATCTAAACCCTTAAAAGTTCCATACGGGTCCCTCCGTTTCCGTCTTGCGTGTTTCGATCTCGAGTTACTTCCTAAATGACTAACCGTGTCCTTTACGGTAGTTAAAGTGCACTTTATGCGACAAACCTTGCTAATCATTCTATTTGATAAAGATCCGTGCCGCTCACTATCCCGAACCATTAACTTTCAAATTTTTGGGATGTTACATAGATTTTGAGTTAGTAGTTTTAGGTAATGATAATGATGTGTTACAGTTGGCTAATTATATGGAGGATCACAAGCTTATTGATGTTTATATCGAACATGGTGAAACCAAATTGAAAACTTATTTCACATCCCCATAACATTCAAAACTGGTGATTGAGGAGTTGGAGGATGTAGGAAGCTATAATTTTAGGAAGCCAAAACCTTTGCCTTCAAAGAAGTTGTTTATACGATGGCATAAGAAGGGTGGGCCAAATAATGAATAATCTGTTGAACAATTTGTACAAGTAGAGGATGTTAAGAAACTAGTGGATGATGATGTGGATCAAGTAGATGTACAAGTAGAGGGTGTTGAGAAGCAAGTGGAGGTTATTATGGATCAAGTAGAGGTGCAGGTAGAGGGTGTGGAGAAGCAAGTAGAGGGTGTTGAGAAGCAAGTGGAGGGTGTTGAGATGTAAGGCCCCAAACCGGGAGGCCTCATTTGTTGGATTTACTAATTCACAAACGGTTCTTAAACTTGAATATCAAATAACGCAGCAGAATCATTCATTTTCATACATAATTAAAACATTGTTCAACATGCGGAAGCGTAACATTGTCTAAAACATAAACATAACCTAATCAAATCATAACGGGATGCTAGTCTTCATGAACAATCGGGTAACTCCTTTTGCCAGCCAAGCATCATTGTCCAACCTTCTAACATGTCCTTAACCTGAATGTGCATACTAAAAAGTCAGCTACGCTGGTGAGTTCTAGCTTTTACATAAAACATTAACTTCAAATATTTGCCAAAAACATATCATTTAACTTCATTAATAAAAGCATACGAAAACATGCAATAACATAACATAACCCATAAGTCAAGGAACATATCGAATTTGCGCCTTCTCGTAACCGCTAATTCCAAACATCACATACCGGCGGAGAAACCTAAGAATCACCACCACTAGGTCTTTCAACACCATACATTACCTGTAGGCGGAGAATCCTAGGGCCCGATACTTAAGCCATTCAACACCAAACTTCAAGCGCGGCATCACAAGGATGACACGTACCAAACTTCAAGCACGACATCACATGGATGACACGTACCAAATTTGAAGCACGATTACCCCGCGAGGTAAATCGTACCAATTTTAAGGATCACGATAATCCCCTTGGTGACCGTCATTACCCCAGTTATACAATAGTTGGTCAGCCACAAAGGCCCCTATATAGGTAATGCCCATAACATACATCCCATATCCATAGCTTCGATCCCATAGGAATCATGACAGATTCGTTTGTTTGTGACTTTCATAAACATTCACTTCTTTTATTTCAAAACTTCAGTTAAAGCATTCGTACGTTTTATTAAAAATCATTCGTTCATTCGTAAACTTCTTTTGGCAAAATATCTCATAAACGCTTCTTTCATAAACTTTCCTTTCAGAACATCATTTCATAGATCGTCACATACATTATTCATAAACATCGTTTTATAAAATAGTCACATTGTTACGTATGCACACCAGCCTGAAAATATTTAGAGAATGGCTTCTAAAACTCACCTGATGAGCTAGCTCAATGTACTATCTCAACTCTATAGAAGACGCTCGAAATCTGAATCGATAATGAAACGTGTCAAATTTTAAACTCATTCTGTCCTGGGCAAAACTAGGGTTAGTTTCGCCCTACAATCCCACGCGAACCTATAGTACTTTCGCTCCCTTACATACGGCGAATCTAGGCATAAGACGAAACTACTTCAAACGAAACTAGGCTAGTTTCGCTTCCCATATCCTGGCGAATCTATTCAGTTTCGCCTCATGATCAGTTTCGCCTGCCTGCTTAGTTTCGCCAGGTCGTCCTCCCCAAATAACCCAAACCGTAATGAGGACGTCTAAGTAAAATACGTTTCTTTAGTTCTAACGAAAATCAGACAGAGTTCTGTTTGTTTTTTGTCTAATCTAGACACTTCAAATTGTCTATTTCCATAGCTAAGTCAAATTCAATAATCCATAATCAACCGAGTTTTAGCTACTAGTATCGATAGTGTTAATTTCCATTATATTTGACAAGTGACACTTATATATATATACATACATATATATATATACATACATATATATATATATATATATATATATATATATATATATATAAACTAATTAATCTTGTTGGTTGTCGTTTTCATTAACTATAACTCTACACATCCCCTCGAACATGGTATTCATGACCCGAGCCGATAATAATAATTAATATTTTACGGGTTATAAGGAATGTACCCCCACAACGCTGCGTCTAACATGCGAACCCGTATCGTACCCGAAACCCGATACGAACCGCTTCTTTTGGCTATGTCCATAACTAGGTCAAACAGACTCTGAATCGGATGATTCGAAAGCCCATAGTTTCATATCGACACCCCGACTACATCTTTATCACGATCAATCCTCACCATTCTCGTTATGCAAAACACCATAGACCCTCCGTGAGCCACCATGCTACCACCATGAAGTTCCCACAACCACCACCAACTCACTGCCATTGGGCCACCACCATGGGGTTGTCGTAACATCACCACCATATCACCACCACCCTCCACCGTGAACCACCATGTACTGTTATGGAACCACCGTGATCACCGTGAAGCTTATACAACCAACATCTCATTCAACGTGAAGCTGCTACAACCACTACCACCATTTCTGTCGTCATCTCCTCCACCATTAACCACGAGGCTGTTTCCAACATCATCACCATAACACTATTGCTCCCATCCCGTAGAACTAACATCATCGCCATCCTTCAACCACAACCTGTTTAATTGCTGACATCACGGCTCATCGAAAACTCAAGGAGCTCCGAATAGAAGGTGGTTGTAAGCACCACCGTAACCCGCCACCATGGAGCTCACCACCGTCCTCCACCTCCGCCATAGTGTTCGAACCCCAAACTATCACTCTCTCTCTTTCTTTCTCGCTTCCGACATACCGGCAACCCCTCCGAGGTCACCTGTGTTTGCAGGTGCGATTTCTGCTCTTTCTTGGCCGGAAACCCAGGTGATGTGGTCGTCCTCGTCTCTTTCTTGCGTGTGAAACAGACCCGAAAGATGTCCTGTGAGCTTCACCACTTAACCCAAGCTAGGTATGATTGCAGGTCGGCCAGATTAGGGTTTCGCGAAGGTGATGGGGGCGCTACCGGTTGCAGTCGACGAAGAAGATGGTTTCAAATGGGGTGGTGGCTGTAACATGAAATGGGAATATTAGGTTTAAGTGATTTTATCCTTTTGCCCCCTCATCTTTGTAAAAATAACACTACCAGCTTTTAGCTTAAATTAATTATTAAATCACCGTACCGTACTTTTAGCTTAATTGTTACATGAGAAGAAAGTGGAGGATGTTGTGGATCAAGTAGAGGTGAAAGTAGAGGCTATTGAGAAGCAAATGGAGAATTTTGTGGATAAAGTAGATGTAAACTTGCATGACTTTGAATATGATTTTGATAATGTTGAATTTGTCGGTGAGTTTCCCATGCCTGATATAAGTAAGAGATGTTGATCACATTGATGATAGTGAGGCAGTGACTACATAGTGGACAAAGATAATGAGGTGGACGAGGTTAAAGTAGACATGAGAGATTTTAATGACTTTATAGATGAAGAAGAAGAGTATGTAGGGTCAAGTAATAACGAGGATGTTCAAAGGGCAAGTAACAATGAAGATATTCAAAGGGCAAGTAACAATGAAGATGTTCAAGGAGCAAAGAATAATGAGGATGTTGAAGTATCAAATGTGTGTGGCTTGAGTAACCGGTCACTTGACAATGGCACTAAGGAGTCATCAGATGACTTTGAATCAACACGGAGCAAACTGTTGAGGGAAATAAGGAGAAAAATGTCACACCCTCAAATTCCACCTACGAGGTTATACCGCGAGGCGCGTGACAAACCAGGATCATTGTCATTAGTTATATTAAACGACTGATCGTGGTGTCAAGGTCAATCAAAAACACTTATAAAAACTACTGCTTAGCTACCTTAGACTGTAGACAGGGAAGTAGAGTTGTCGAATCCACAGGGAATCAGTGGAAAGAATGAATTGTAATAGTTTAGCAAATTCCTTTTAATCAAATTCAAATTAAATAAAAATGTAACTCCCTCCAAACTTCAGGTTATAGGTTTATGCAAAACTCAGTTGTTTAATTGGACACCACATAGACATAGTGTTGGAAAATCAGTTGAAACAATAATTGAAGACAGGTTGTTGTCAGCTAACCTATACAACCAGGTTCGTCACAAACCAGTATAAACCAATTACCCAATTTATCAATGCCATGTAACCCCCCTTTAGTCACCCAACCCTGGTACTAGGTTTTATCATCAACCGAACAAGATTGTAAACGAGAAAACTCAAAGTATAAATATAAATCGTTTAATTTAACTAATACATCAATTTACTCAGTTATTGTCAGAAACTAAATAGATCCAAAACATAAACAAACTAAATCAAACATGAAACATATACGAACCGTCCGCTGAAGGAAGCTACAAATGGTTTAGCCGCTCATAATTTCGGTTTCGCTTCTTTTCTTTCTCTCGGTCCCAACGTAGCAACAACAAAAATCTGCTGCCCTCCTCAGAAATCGTGCCCTCGGCACACCTTCCAAATTGCCGTCGAAAAAAATCCTCTACCTCATTCGCGTTGAATTCCTCTTTCTTTTTAATTTCTCTCGTGGGCCTCAAACCAACTTTCAATGGCCAAATATACATAAACATTACAAGCCGAACTCCAATTAAATAACCCAACGCATTCTTGATGTTAAAGCCCACGTATGCAAGAGTCCTTTACATTTTCCATTTTATTTGAGCCCAACTAACTTCTAAATTGTTGTTGCCTTTAACCGTCCAAACTCACGCATGTAGCATTCTTCATATTTTGATGACCTCTTTCTTTAAATTCCATTTAATGCTTTTAATCACCAATTAATTACGTTCCTCCAAAAATCAATACTTTCAATTCGTGGACTTTTCACAATTGTTAGAATCTTTATTTCTTCATCATTGCACTTGATTGCTTCATTCTCTAGACTTTAAATCTTCAATATTAGCTTTAGCTCACTTTTCTTTTCAACCTATAAAATATAAAAACCAATCAAAGTAAACTGTTTCATTTATACTTAAGATTAAAAACACATAATTATATACAACTAGCATGGATGAATCAACCACTTATCAACGACCACTATATGAGTTTTAAAATAACAATGTTGCTCATTAACATGAGAAAATACCGTTAAGTTTGTAAGTAATGCGGAAGCGTAAAATAAAAGTAAAATTCAAGAATGACCAATGCACAAAACAAGGCGCCCAAAACCAAATAAGTTGAAATAAATAAAGCGTGTTTAAACTGTTTAATGAAAACCATGTGACTCCAATGCATCATAATCCTGAAGTGTACCTTAGCGACCTGAGAAAGACATGTTTAAAGTGTCAACACAATGTTGGTGAGTTCACAGGTTTGTAAATCAATAATGTTTGATGTTAGCAAGATAATGTAAATAAAGTATATCAACAGATAGCTAGTCTATGTTCATGCTACTTTAAGTGTTTCGCAACCGAAACAAACTGTTTGATTTGTTTGTCTTCCACCATGTCTACCAAAACAATGGCTATGTGTTTAGGTCAATATTACACCCGTTTGACCTCCAGTCGAGTTAGCGCGACTAACGCGGGTGGGGTTTGTCAAACCTAGTAGTACTACTCAAGATTCCTCGCTATGTTCCTATACTAACGGTTCGAGATGTAAGGACTTTCATGATAATGTTTGCACTTTAGTACGCAAGTGATATAACAATAATACATAAATCCGAAATTGTTTGTGTGCATGCTTTCTCCCCCAAAAAGAAAAATAAGTAAATGAGAAGGGCCGTGAAACTCTCCTCAGGGTGCGTGCTAAAACAGCTAGTAATAAATAGGTGACCCGCTAACGGCTACATATATTACATAAGTCTATGAGTGTGTGTTCGAGCTCGTTCATAAGACCCTTTGCATCCAAACAATCCCATTGTATATGTGTTTTGAAAAGAGTTAGCTAGTTTGACTCAGGTTTTATCCAACGACCCGTTGGTGATTCAATGTATGAATTAGTGTTCAATTAGTATAATACTATCATATTATACAAATAAGATCATGCAGGTAACACTTAACAACAATTCTTTGATGTTCTAGCATGTTAGCACAGTCATTACATTTAGTAAGTTATCACATTAAGAAGATATGATCAAGACTCACGTTTTTTGGAAACTATCATTACCAACATGTTCAGGAGACCAATCTAACACGCCCTAGATCATCCCATCACATACTATATGTCTAGAACTCAACATGTATTTCATAATTCCAATTAAAGTTTACTTTTAAAGTAAGTTAAGAACACAACAGCAAATTCAATGATTTAAAGTTCCTAACATGTTTCTATGTTCATCATAACACATAACAAATCATCATATTGCACCAACCATGTTTAGAAATCACATCTTAAATTGCAAAACCCAAAAAGTTACTATATATAGCAAGCTATGAACATCATGCGTGATTTCAAAAATCTAACACTTCAAAACATGTTATTATGTCCTAACTAACATAAAACTATCATCAAACTACAACATGCATGTCCAAATTGCAAACCATTGACGTTCATGACAAATAAAGTTTCTACTTTTAGAAACCCTAAGAAACCGAGCCAGATACATGAAATCCAATTCACCAAAACACATTATCATGAATCAATTAACGTATAAACATCATCATATCACATCAATCACGTCTAACATGCGATCTAGATAATGAATAAAGTTACTAATAATAGTAACCCTCGGTTCTCATGCAACTAGGGTTTTACTAACAACATCATATCCATGCAAATATCATAACAACACATAATTAACATTAAAGTTGACATCTTTATTGATGAAAACCATTGTTTGGATGAACTAGGGTTTCACATACACCATAATGGCAAAAAGCATATAAATATGAATAAAAATCTTACTTGATGCGTTACTAGAGATGATTAGCACTTGGATTGATCAAAAACACCAACAATTGTACTAGAGAAATCGATTTAGAGATGGTTGGAGGGTGGTGGGTGGTCGACGATCTCAAGGGAGAAGAGGGGAGGGGGTTTCGGCCAAGGGAGGGGGTTTGGGATTAGGGTTTTATAAAAATTCTATATATAATGCACTCCATGGGTTTAGGATGGGTTATAACATGGGTTTGGGTGATCCATGGGTTATCTAGATGAATAATAGATTAATTTAATTAAATCAAATTAAATAAAATGATTCCAAATAATTATTTTTATAAAATCTTTTTATAAAAAACTACTAATGCATTAAAATCACGTTGTTACGCGTAGATGTACGCGGTTTCACGGAAGTTCACGAATTAAGCATAAAATCACATAACACAAAATTCCACATAAATTATATTAAATATAATTGTTTGGAATATTATTTTGATTATTCACCAACGTTCGGGGACAGACTTATGGGATTCGGAAATTCTCTAAATTACCGTTACGTGAGTGTTTGTACAATAACCGACACACTTAATTAACCCTAATCAAGTGTAATGCATGAATGAATGATTGAGATAATGGAGTTTGTGTTAACGGTGTTAACCTGAAAATGTCGGGTGTCACATCATCCACTTGTTGAAAGAAGTTTCGTCCCGAAATTTAACTTGTACCTTCTGTGTTTGTCGTTGTTCTCTTGAAAAGTTGGGGATACTTGCGCATCATCTGATCGTCGATCTCCCATGTGAACTTCGGTCCACACTTCGAGTTCCAACGAACTTTGACAATAGGGATATTACTATGTTTAAGCGTATTGACCTCTCTATCCATGATATCAACCGTTCTTCAATGAAGCGTAACTGTTCATCGACTTCTAACTCTTCGAGTGGAACCACGAGTGTCTTATCTGATATACATTTTTTTTAAATTTGAGACATGAAAGACATTGTGTACTCCATTAAGTTCCTCAGGTAGGTTCAGTTGATACGCTACTGGACCAATTCTCTTCACTATTTCGAACGGTCCAACGTAACGCGGATTTAACTTGCCCCGTTTCCCAAAACGGATTACATCTTTCCAAGGTGAAACTTTTAATACAACTTTGTTGCCCACTTGAAATTCCAACGGTTTTCGACGCGTATCGGCATAACTCTTTTGATGGTTACGGGCTGCCGCTATACGATTTTGGATTTGCACAATTTTCTCCTGTAGTCTTGTGCACAAGTTCTGGACCCGTAATTTAGCCATCTCCTACTTCAGCCCAACAAAGAGGTGATCAGCATTTCCGTCCGTACAGTGCCTCGAACGGTGCTGCGTTAATGCTAGTATGGTGGCTGTTATTGTATGAGAATTATACTAAAGGCAGATGAGTCTCCCAACTATTATCGAAGTCAATTACACAAGCACGTAACATGTCTTCCAGGGTTTGAATGGTACGCTCACTTTGGCCATCAGTTTGAGGATGGTACACTGTGCTCATATCCAGGCGTGTGCCTAGAGATTTTTGTAGCGATTGCCAGAAATGTGAGATGAATCGAGTGTCTCGATCAGAAATGATGGAAATTGGCACTCCGTGCCGAGAGAATACTTCTTTCAGATAGATACGAGTTAACTTCTCCATTCTATCAGTCTCTTTGATTGTTAGGAAATGAGCGGATTTGGTTAAACGATCTACGATCACCCAGATGGTATCGCATCTGCTAGGGGTTCGTGGTAGCTTGGTGATGAAGTCCATGGAAATCTGCTCGCATTTCCACATCGGGATTTCCGGTTGCTGGAGCAAACCAGACAGCTTTTGATATTCAACTTTGACCTTGGAACAAGTCAGACACTTTCTCACGTAGGTGGCGATATCAGCTTTCATGTTCGGCCACCAATACAGAACTTTCAGATCATGATACATTTTATCGGGATCGGGATGAATAGAATATTGAGGCGTGTGTGCTTCGTCCATCACAAGTTCCCTTAAGATCCCGTACAGCAGGACCCATATTCGCTCTGAGAAATAGGGAATACCGTCCGATCTAGTCTCGAGTTGTTTCTCCATGCCACGCGTGGACTCTAACTATATATTATCATCTTTCAGCGCTTCGAGTTGAGCATTACGGATTTGATCGGGTAATCCGGTGTGAATAGTGAGTTATAGTGCTCGAACTCGTCTGGGTTTGGTTTCTTTTCAGCTTAAGGCATCAGCTACCACGTTAGCTTTGCCCGGATGGTATTTGATAGCACAATCATATTCGTTCAAAAGTTCGATCCAGCGACGCTGTCGCATGTTCAACTCTTTCTGCTCGAAGATGTGCTGAAGACTCTTGTGATCGGTGTAAATGGTGCCGTACAAGTAATGTCTCCAGATTTTGAGTGCGAACACCACGGCTCCCAACTCCAAGTCGTGAGTCGTGTAGTTCTTCTCATGGATTTTCAACTGACGGGAAGCGTAAGCGATGACCTTTTCGCGTTGCATTAACACACAACCGAGAACCTGAATGGAAGCATCGCATTATACTATAAAGTAATCTGTTCCCTCTGGCAGGGATAAGATGGGTGTGCTACAGAGTTTCTGCTTCAGCAGCTAGAATGTGGATTCTTGGGTGTCACCCCAGTTATACACAGTACCTTTTGGAGTTAGGGCAGTGAGTGGTTGAGCGTTCTTTGAGAATCCCTCGATGAATCGACGGTAGTAGCCAGCCAAACCTAGAAATTGTCGCACCTCCGTTGGAGTCGTTGGTGCTGCTCAAATCTTGATGGATTCCACTTTGGTTGGATCGACATGTATTCCTTTCTCGTTGACTACATTCCCTAAGAATTGAACTTCGCGAATCCAGAAATCGCATTTGGAAAATTTGGCATATAAATGCTCTTGCTTCAGCAGTTCCAGAATTAAACGCAGATGCTCCTCATGTTCTTCCCTGCTCTTGGAATATATGAGGATGTCATCAATGAAAACGATGACGAACTTGTCGAGATAGGGTTGACACACTCGGTTCATGAGATCCATAAATACCGCGGGTGCGTTGGTTAATCCAAATGGCATGACCAAAATCTCGTAATGGCCGTATCGGGTTCTGAATGCAGTTTTAAAGATGTCTTCCTCTCGAACTCTCAGCTGATGATAACCTGATCTTAGATCGATTTATGAATAAAAGGTCGACCCTTGGAGTTGGTCGAACAGATCATCGATACGGGGAAGTGGATAACGGCTCTTGATAGTCACTTTGTTTAGCTCATGATAATCGATACATATACGGAAAGTCCCATCTTTCTTCTTGACGAATAGGATTGGGGATCCCCATGGCGATGAGCTAGGTCGGATAAAACCCTTATCCAACAACTCTTGAAATTGTGTGGATAATTCTTGTAAGTCATTCGGTGCAAGTATATACGGTGCTCGTGCAATAGGTGCTGCTCCGGGTGTTAGATCAATCTGAAATTTGACCTATCTGAAATTCGACCTGTCGGTGAGGTGGAAGTCCAGGAAAGTCCTCGGGAAATACCTCGAGAAAGTCACGAACGATAGGAATATCATCAATCTTCTTTTCTTGAGAAGGTTTTTCGGTGACAAGGGCTAGAATAGCGGTATGACCTTTACGCAAACACTTCTGCACTTTCATTGAAAGATATGATGCCTACGACTGCACCACTCTTTTCGCCTTGAATAGATGGGATTTCTCCGCTACAGAGGGGAATACGAACGATTTTTCACGACAGATGATCTCGACTTGATTTTTGGATAACCAATCCATACCGACAACAATGTCAAAACTGCCAAGTGTAACTAGCATGAGATCGATATCAAGTTTATGACCAGACAGTCCTAGCTTACATCCCTTGAGGATGTGAGATGCTTCAATTATCTTACCGCTAACTCTATGATGTACTTGGGTTCTAATACGGTTGGGGTTATTTCTAACAGTTTACTAAGGCGTTTAGATATGAAGCTCCTATCAGCACCAGTATAAAAAAAACAGAAACAAAACAATCGTTTAAAGGAAACTTACCGGTAAGGACATTATGATCATCCCTTGCTTCTCCCGAACCAATCACGAAGGCTTGACCTTTCGCACCTTTCCATTGTTGTTATTGTTGTTGCCATGGTTGTTGTTATTACCGTTCCCATTGCCATTCTTTTTCAACTGTGGGCAGTTCCTGTTGAAGTACCCTTCTTTCCCGCACTCAAAACAACCCTTGGGTGCTTCACTTGGTGGTGTTGGTTTAGCTTGGAGCTCACCTCTTCAGTCTTTGGCCGCATGGCCCATTTTACCACACCGCTGGCAGCGGTATTTATCACACGGCCCATTATGGTGAAAGCTGCACTTGTTGCACTTCGGGTACTTCCCAGCATATGTACCCTGGTTCTGGTTGGAAGAGGTAGACTAATTATATGTCTTAGTAGGTTCGTACCTACGATGTTACTGCTGTGGGGGTGGATTAGCTGAGAAAGCTTTAGAGTTGGTGTTGTTGAACTTGCACTTGTTTCAACAATCATGGTGACCATGCCTCTCGGGGGTAGGGTACCCTGAGCTACAACTTGGTCTGTCAGCTTGCGGGCCAGTCTGATGGTCTGCTGGATAGTAGTGGGGTTTGAAGAAGTCACCATGCTTTGGATCTGAGGGGCTAGACCCTCAATGTACTTCTTGATTCTTTTATACGCCGGGGTTACCATTTTAGTACATAAAACTGCTAATTTGTGTGAACGGGTAGTGTAAGCCTCGATCTCTGAACCCTCCATCTTCAGGTTCCAAAACTCACCTTCTAGCTTTTGTACCTCATCACATGGCCAGTACTCTTCTCTTAGCATTGCTTTGAATTCCTCTCAGGGTAATGTGTTAGCCATATTCAGACCTAACATCTGAACTTGAGAGTTCCACCAAGTAAGGGCGGGACCTTCGAGTGTGCCAGATACATACTTGAATTGTTTAGCTTGGGGACAGTTGCACATTGCGAACACAGACTCAACCTTTTTCCATCCAATGGAGCAAACCGACCGCTCCTTCAGCACCACTGAACGTGTGGGGCTTACAGTCCTTGAATGTCTTGAATGTGCATGCCTGATGGTTAGCAGGTTGACCTGGATTTAAAACATATATACTTTTAAGTATACAAGGTTCGGAAACGAGTTTAGAGTAAGTATTGATTCAGCAGAGTCGATAGATATTGGATTTACCTCCAGTATGTTGCGCGACCTGATTGGCTGCTAGGCTTCACCCACTCTGTCGTTGGTTAGTGCAGTAAGCTCGGTTGCAGTCATGTTAATGTTGCCACGCCCTCCATTGCGTCCGCCACGTCCGCGTCTGTGACACCCGACATTTCAGGTCAATATCCGTACATGTTATAAACAAGTTTACATTATAATTGTTTTTGTGATTTACTTAATTTCACAAACAAGGACATTAAGGTCTAACAAAAATCGCACATGGTCTCATTTCATATTTGGTAATTCTAGGAGTTACCGGTTCACGTACCAGGATAACCCGACTAAATACGAACACTAGTGGTTAAATTTACACTTAAATCTAATTATTTGATTAATTTAACCTAACCCACCCCTTGACTTTCTCGGCCGAAGCCAGAGAAGACCCCCCATTCACACTACTGTTAACCCATACCTCATGACACAAAAACTCAGATATAAACCATATCACTTCAATCAAAATCTCACAATTCCTTATTATCTTTCATCATTCTTACGGCAATCTCCCCAATATTCTTCAAGTCGAAGTCAAGTTTTAAAGCAAAATCCACCATATTTCGGTATTATAAGGAGCTTTCAAGGATTTCTAACCAAGAGAATTCAAGACTATCTTCTCTGTTTTTCTCAAAAATCGTCATCTCTGTCCAGAGGTAAAAATTCGATACCATCCATATTATTTTCTTTAAAACCGTAGCTAAACATACAAATCGTTCGAACGCAAGTAGGATAACAAGAAAAGTATGTCAAACTCAAGATTAAAACATTAAAATATGCAGGACTGATTCTGTCAATCAAAAGTTCAGTAATCGAAACTATAGTTTCGATACCTATTACTCAATCGAAACTAGGTAGTTTCGATACATGTTGTTCAATCGAAACTAAGTAGTTTCGATACCTATTGCCCAATCGAAACTAGGTAGTTTCGATACTATTCTTTCCAATCGAAACTAGGTAGTTTCGATACCCAGTTTGTTCAATCGAAACTATGTAGTTTCGATACCTATTACTCAATCGAAACTAGGTAGTTTCGATACCTGTTTACTCAATCGAAACTAGGTAGTTTCGATACCTATTACTTAATCAAACTAGGTAGTTTCGATACCTGTTTTGCTCAATCGAAACTAGGAAGTTTCGATATCTGTTCTGTTCAATCGAAACTAAGAAAGTTTCGATACCTGTTCATCAGTCCCATGGGGCAGTAACTTAGAACTATTTTATAACGAAACAATTGTTGAAAAACTAAAAAGATATTTAAACAAAAGCAATCAGATTTGTTAAGTCGGATGAACAACTTACGTATAAGACTGGTAGTTTTAACACATTAGTACCCTTGTGTGATTAGGGTACGGATAGACAAGAACTAGCACAAGTTTGTTTGCTAGGATTTCATCGAACACAAGGTGAGTTCACGGCCCCCTTTTAACTCTTTACTGTTTTATAAACATCGGTGGAGAAACATACTTACTTGTTATGTTTTGGAAAACATGAATTACATTGCTTATACGTTTGACAATATGAACATTCTGGTTTAACTTCTTGTGAGTTTCACTAACCCCTTTTTCTAAAGTTTTTGAAATGATTTGGGGTGGAAACATACTTGTAAAAGACTATTGTATGTAAATGAATTGAACTAATGATCTGACCGTATGTGTGTATTGAGGGAAAAGTAAAGCGCTTAAAGTCCTCTGAATAAATTAGTAACCATTAGCTATGGACTTAGCCCTGGATTATATGAATAGTACTATTGGGGGTGACGCCTCCGGTCATGGTTAGTCGCGCTAACCAGGGGTCCAAATAGCCGAATGACCGCATATTTTCTTACTCGCAGAAAGGCGGGGGGAGGCACAGAATGTTGGGGTTTGGTTACGGTCTCGTACATTACATACTATTTTGTATTCCTTGCAAGTTTACAAATGGGGTCAATAGATCGGATTAGTATTCAGATTCATTGGTAATACATGCAAAAGGGTTCTGATCATGTTAAAGTGATCAGGTTTAAACAAAGGGTTCTGATCAGGTTAAAGTGATCAGGTTTAAACAAAGGGTTCTGATCAGGTTAAAGTGATCATGTTTAAACAAAGGGTTCTGATCAGGTTAAAGTGATCAGGTTTAAACAAAGGGTTCTGATCAGGTTAAAGTGATCAGGTTTAAACAAAGGGTTCTGATTAGGTTAAAATGATCAGGTTTAAACAAAGGATTTTTGATCAGGTTAAAATGATCAGGTTTATAAAAAGAGTTTTGATCAGGTTAAAATGATCAGGTTTATACAAAGAGTTTTGATCAGGTTAAAATGATCATGTTTAAACATTGGATTTATGACGGTTAAGTCATGGTAATGTTTTCAAAGGAAAACTACTTATTTTATGACGGTATAGTCATGGGTAATGTTTTCAAATGAAAACTACGTATTAATTATGACGGTTAAGTCATGTATAGTTTTTCGGGGAAAACTACATATTTTATGACGGTAAAGTCATGTACATGTTTTCGGGAAAAACTATAAGCACTAATATAACTAACTCTGTGAACTCACCAACCTTTGTGTTGACACTTTCAAGTATGTTTCTCATGTAACCTTTAGCATAGGAATTCCAACCATTGCCGAACAATTGCCGAACACCCAAGACTTGAGCATAGGAATTCCAACCATTGCCGAACAATTTGTGTAGACTATTAGTGTATGGAGTTACACTTGGGTAACATTAGTTACACTAATACAATTACAGGGCACATGTAGTGAACACTTAAACACATACAATAATGTGGAAATAATAAACACTTATAACATGTTACTGTTAGGATTACGAGTCAAGAATAACGGGTACTCAGCATACTGCAACCTTAGAAGATCGAGTTACGAGCTGAGCTTGGACGACGATGGCGGCGATCGTCAGTTACCGATCTTAGTATCACAACAGGCTGAACCCGTACCAGAATCTATACCTATACCTGCACCACAACTACTCCAGCCATGGAGGCAACTATCTTCCTAACGTATGTACGGTATAAATACTCTCCCTCATAAGTTGTCGGATCGGATGCCTAGACTCTCGCCATGATATATGGCAGACATGATTGCCCAGACAGAAGGGAATTCAAGGTAAATAAGCAGGACTAAATGGGAGAGAACTCCAAGGGTCAGGAGACCCAGACATGCATCAGGATCATGTGGATCCATACATATATACAGACTTGGAGCAGGAGTTGCTCGACACTCATTTGAGGATCTCTGCCCAACACATAGTGCCTGAATTTCACCATACACATTTTATTTTAAGAGACACTGGTGGTGCCTCTCTACCATTAGCCTCATCCGACAACAGCCATATTCGGCAGACTCATGAGTATTGGTACACATAATTAAGAGTAATCCGATAAAACAATACACACTCCTGTACAAATGTGCAAACGCAATCTAATGATTATTTCAAATCCCTTTTGATTAAAAGCTAGGGATAGAAGAAACACTATAGGGATCAGGCAAGGCAAATTATCATTACGGGTGCACACATAATCATAATTTGCAGTGCATGGGAACTTTAGTTAGTCTTGCTGTCTAAGCTGATGATCAACCCATGTTCTCAATCACTTGATTAAGGATTGAATCTTAACAAATCAGACTTCTCAATTAGGTGCTCACAAAGCATTCTCCTAGTTTTGGAGAAACGAGAGAAATTCAAATTGAATTCAACCAATCCTTAGTAAATCCTGAACGACGAAGGAATTCGCACATTCATTCTTTGAGATTCTACTTGTCAAGAATGCTTCAAATTGAGCGTTACCACAACTAACACTTACATTAATTGCACAACTATTGTGGGAGATTATAGCGTAATCTCAGGATCCATCATACAGTTCAATCTCACAATTGCTTGAAAGTTACGCCAAGAGTGTTATGCACTAACTTCAGTAATAGGGCAGGATATTATTCTGACCCGCATACACATGGCACCTATGGATATTGTGGAAGCTCGACATGAGACAAGTAGGAAATCGGACATTTCAGAATGTCGGTCAAACAGGATTGCTCTCGCAGCCATTGACATTCAATATACCTTTAAGTCTAACTATTCTCTCGGTAATGGATAAGCCGGGGTTGATGCTCAAGCGAATGCCAAAGAAACCTAAGTGTGGACTAACGACTATTGTCGCACTAACAGGGAAACGACATGCAAAACTCTTAAAGGAGTCCCAAATGCGGAATTCCATGCTAATCTCATTAGTTCATGATATGCATAAGGGACGTAAGCTCGAGCTATTCACAACAGGCCACTATCCACAAAGAGTTGAGAAGAATAATTTATTACTCTTTTGTACTCGCACTTCCCCAAAGTTCATCTTGTTGGATGGATCCCAGATTTAGCCTAGAAGAGAGGTGTGACTGCATCTTTCACTCCTAGTTTTCTATAAATGGGAAGCTCTAGAGCATCTATTGTTAAGAAATGATCTCTTGGAGTAGACTCAGTTAGAATACAAAAGTCTCGACGTTCAACACTCATTACCTCAAGTTTATCCTTGTGCTAAGGATTTTGAGACTATAACCTGAATGAGTGGAATACGTAATGGTAGATCACCAAAGTACCATTCAAACCCTAAGGAAGTGCAGACACACTGAATGACTACAAGATGGCATTTGTAAAACTCCTAAAACATCTCAGCCAACTTAAAGGGTTGACAAACCCATAGCCCATTTTGGGGAAAACACTAATTTGATGAGACCATTCTCACAGTATTACTATTCATTCCCTCAGCTAGACGGAATGTGAATATTCCAAACAAACATCGAACTTCGTATGGATTACATACTTTGAAGGTATGGTAGTCGAGACATGAGTTTACATATCAGGACACTACAACCCAAAGGCTAGTCTGCCTCGAAAAGTAGTGCAAGCAAAGGGGTAAAGTAGTGATTAGACTCGAAGTTCGCAAATAAGAGCTCCCAAGGAACATCAATTCCTAGCTCCATGAAGGCACATGGAGAGGAAAATCCTAGAAAACATGAAACCTGAAATAAGAGAAAAGTCTTAGTCCGGGAAAATGCTTTTGGAAAGCATAAGAGGGACAAACATAAAGTTTCATTTTCATACTTTTTCATTTCTACCCAATATACAACAAAAACTGGGACACCTCGTCGAGTAATTCTTTCATAAGACCGAGTTTCTCACCATGGGAAGCTCCGGTCCTGTTTGTAAAGAAAAAAGGATGGAACCTTTAGAATGTGCATTGGTTATCGGGAGTTGAACAAGCTGACAATCAAAAACCGGTATCCTCTTCCTCGAATAGACGATTTGTTTGATCAACTTCAAGGTTCCAGTTTCTATTCCAAAAATTGACCTACGATCAGGGTATCATCAACTGAAAATTCAGGAAGAAGATATACCAAAAATGGCTTTTAGGACTCGTTACGGTCACTACGAGTTCCTAGTTATGCCATTTGGATTGACTAATGCACCGGCCGTTTTCATGGATCTAATGAACCGCGTGTGCAAGCCATACTTGGATAAATTCGTGATTGTATTTATCGATGACATATTAATATATTCACGAACCAAGGAGGAACATGAACATCATTTGAAATTAATCTTGGAACTACTCCAGAATGAGAAGCTTTATGCCAAATTCTCTAAGTGTGAGTTTTGGATCCGAGAGGTTCACTTTCTCGGACACGTCATCAATAAGAAGGGTATTCACGTAGACCCAACCAAGATTGAAGCTATCAAAAACTGGGAAGCACCAAGAACTCCGACTGAGGTGCGTCAATTTCTAGGTTTGGCAGGATATTACAGACGATTTATCAAGAATTTTTCAAAGATAGCCTTGCCTTTGACCACGTTAACTCAGAAGGACAAAAAGTTTGATTGGACTGATAAACAAGAATCAGCGTTTCAATTGTTGAAACAGAAGCTTTGCAGTGCACCAATCCTATCCCTTCCCGAAGGAACTGACAATTTCATCGTGTACTGCGACGCATCACACCAAGGTCTGGGATGTGTAATGATGCAGAGAGAAAAAGTCATAGCGTATGCATCTAGACAGCTAAAAGTACATGAGAAAAATTATACGACTCACGATCTGGAATTGGGTGCTGTCGTGTTTGCACTCAAGATTTGGAGACATTACTTATACGGTACAAAATGTACTATCTTTACAGACCACAAGAGTCTCCAGCACATCTTTAATCAGAAAGAACTCAACATGAGGCAACGTCGTTGGGTAGAACTACTGAATGATTACGACTGTGATATCAAGTATCACCCTGGTAAGGCAAACGTCGTAGCAGATGCCTTGAGTCGTAAGGAACGGGTTAAAACTCTCCGTGTTCGTGCCCTAGGATTGACAATTCATACGAGTCTCATGACTCAAATCCGGATGGCACAACAAGAGGCAATCAAAGAAGAAAACATTCAGAGTGAAGCTTTACGAGGAATGATCAGACAGTTAGAGCCAAAACCAGATGATACTTTATACTTTGCAAATAGAATTTGGGTGCCATGTTTTGGTAACTTACGGGAGTTGGGTATGGACGAAGCCCACAAGTCCAGGTACTCTATTCACCCAGGTTTGGATAAAATGTATAAGGATCTGAAAGAACTATACTGGTGGCCGAACATGAAAGGAGAAATTGCTATTTATGTCGGTAAATGCCTGACATGTTCAAAGGTAAAGGTAGAACATCAGAAACCGTCGGGATTGTTACAACAACCCGAGATACCTCAATGGAAATGGGAACAAATTTCAATGGATTTCATTACAAAGTTACCCAAGACGTCGAGCGGGTATGACACTATATGGTAATTGTCTGTCGTTTGATGAAATCCGCGCATTCCCTACCAATAAAGGAGACAGATAAAAGTAAGAAGCGTGCAAGGCTAAATATTAAGGGAATTAAGGCTAGGCATGGTATGCCAGTTTCCATTTTCTCTAAAAGGGACAGTCGATTCATGTCAAGAACCTGGCAGTCTGTACAAGAAGCCTTGAGCACACGCCTTTACATGAGCACTGCATATCATCCCCAGATGATCGGTCAAAGTAAAAGGACCATCCAAACTTTAAAAGATGTGCTCCGTGCGTGTGTAATCGATTTCAGAGGAAATAGGGATACTCACCGCCGTTGGATGAGTTTTCATATAATACCAACTACCATACCAGCATTAAAGCCGCTCCTTTGAGGCTTTGTATGGTTGTAAGTGTCGCCCATCTCTATGATGGGCGGAGGTTGGCGAAAAGCATTTGACTGGTCCTGATATTGGCTAGGGAACCATTGACAAAATGGTCAAAATAAAAGATCGTCTGAAAGCCACTCAAGACAGACGAAAGAGAGTTGAGCTAGCAACAGACGAAAACCATTAGAATTCCAAGTGGGAGACAAAGTCATGTTGAAGGTCTCACCTTGGAAAGGAGTTGCAAGATTTGGCAACCGTGGCAAGCTTAACCCTAGGTACGTTGAACCATTTGAAATTTTGACTAGGGTTGGCCCTGTAGCATACAAACTCAATTTGCCACAAGATCTAAGCAATGTACATGATACATTTCATGTATCAAATCTCAAGAAGTGCTTATCAGACGAGACATTAATTATACCGCCTGATGAGATTCACATATATAATAAGCTACACTTCGTTGAGGAACCCATTAAATTCTCAGATTGGAAGGTTCATAAAACAAGGCGTAGCCGGATTAAATTGGTTAAGGTACGTTGAGATTCAAAGCGCGGCCCCGAGTATACGTGGGAGCGGGAAGATAAAATGAAAGCCAAGTATTTGTCCTTGTTCACGAACACTCCATGTAAAGATGACAAGAACTGAATTTCGGGACGAAATTCTGTTAACATGGGGAGAATGTGACACCCGACATTTCAGGTCAATATCCGTACATGTTATAAACAAGTTTACATTATAATAGTTTTTGTGATTTACTTAATTTCACAAACAAGGACATTAAGGTCTAACAAAAACCGTACATGGTCTCATTTCATATTTGGTAATTCTAGGAGTTACCGGTTCACGTACCAGGATAACCCGACTAAATACGAACACTAGTGGTTAAATTTACACTTAAATCTAATTATTTAATTAATTTAACCCAACCCACCCCTTGACTTTCTCGGCTGACGCCAGAGAAGACCCCCCATTCACACTACTGTTAACCCATACCTCATGACTCGAAAACTCAGATATAAACCATATCACTTCAATCAAAATCTCACAATTCCTTATTATCTTTCATCATTCTTACGACAATCTCCCCAATATTCTTCAAGTCGAAGTCAAGTTTTAAGGGAAAATCCACCATATTTCGGTATTATAAGGAGCTTTCAAGGATTTCTAACCAAGAGAATTCAAGACTATCTTCTCTGTTTTTCTCAAAAATCGTCATCTCTGTCCAGAGGTAAAAATTCGATACCATCCATATTATTTTCTTTAAAACCGTAGCTAAACATACAAATCGTTCGAACGCAAGTAAGATAACAAGAAAAGTATGTCAAACTCAAGATTAAAACATAAAAATATGCAGGACTGATTCTGTCAATCAAAATTTCAGTAATCGAAACTATAGTTTCGATACCTATTACTCAATCGAAACTAGGTAGTTTCGATACCTGTTGTTCAATCGAAACTAAGTAGTTTCGATACCTATTGCCCAATCGAAACTAGGTAGTTTCGATACTATTCTTGCCAATCGAAACTAGGTAGTTTCGATACCCAGTTTGTTCAATCGAAACTATGTAGTTTCGCTACCTATTACTCAATCGAAACTAGGTAGTTTCGATACCTGTTTACTCAATCGAAACTAGGTAGTTTCGATACCTATTACTTAATCAAACTAGGTAGTTTCGATACCTGTTTTGCTCAATCGAAACTAGGAAGTTTCGATATCTGTTCTGTTCAATCGAAACTAAGAAAGTTTTGATACCTGTTCATCAGTCCCATGGGGCAGTAACTTAGAACTATTTTATAACGAAACAATTGTTGAAAAACTAAAAAGATATTTAAACAAAAGCAATCAGATTTGTTAAGTCGGATGAACAACTTACGTATAAGACGGGTAGTTTTAACACATTAGTACCCTTGTGTGATTAAGGTACGGATAGACAAGAACTAGCACAAGTTTGTTTGCTAGGATTTCATCGAACACAAGGTGAGTTCACGGCCCCCTTTTAACTCTTTACTGTTTTATAAACATCGGGGGAGAAACATACTTACTTGTTATGTTTTGGAAAACATGAATTACATTGCTTATACGTTTGACAATATGAACATTCTGGTTTAACTTCTTGTGAGTTTCATTAACCCCTTTTTCTAAAGTTTTTGAAATGATTTGGGGTGGAAACATACTTGTAAAAGACTATTGTATGTAAATGAATTGAACTAATGATCTGACCGTATGTGTGTATTGAGGGAAAAGTAAAGCGCTTAAAGTCCTCTGAATAAATTAGTAACCATTAGCTATGGACTTAGCCCTGGATTATATGAATAGTACTATTGGGGGTGACGCCTCCGGTCATGGTTAGTCGCGCTAACCAGGGGTCCAAATGGCCGAATGACCGCATATTGTCTTACTCGTAGAAAGGCGAGTGGAGGCACAGAATGTTGGGGTTTGGTTATGGTCTCGTACATTACATACTATTTTGTATTCCTTGCAAGTTTACAAATGGGGTCAATAGATCGGAGTAGTATTCAGATTCATTGGTAATACATGCAAAAGGGTTCTGATCAGGTTAAAGTGATCAGGTTTAAACAAAGGGTTCTGATCAGGTTAAAGTGATCAGGTTTAAACAAAGGGTTCTGATCAGGTTTAAACAAAGGGTTCTGATCAGGTTAAAGTGATCATGTTTAAACAAAGGGTTCTGATCAGGTTAAAATGATCAGGTTTAAACAAAGGATTTTTGATCAGGTTAAAATGATCAGGTTTATATAAAGAGTTTTGATCAGGTTAAAATGATCAGGTTTATACAAAGAGTTTTGATCAGGTTAAAATGATCATGTTTAAACATTGGATTTATGACGGTTAAGTCATGGTAATGTTTTCAAAGGAAAACTACTTATTTTATGACGGTATAGTCATGGGTAATGTTTTCAAATGGAAACTACGTAATAATTAAGACGGTTAAGTCATGTATAGTTTTTCGGGGAAAACTACATATTTTATGACGGTAAAGTCATGTACATGTTTTCGGGAAAAACTATAAGCACTAATATAACTAACTCTGTGAACTCACCAACCATTGTGTTGACACTTTCAAGTATGTTTCTCTGGTAACCTTTAGCCATGGCGCGGTTGGAATAGGCTAACTATGTTGGATCAATTCCTAGTAGCTGGAAGGACGTAGAATATCAAGTCTCAAGTCTATCGTTGATCTAGAAGAACTTAGATCATAGTATTACTTAGTTTTAGTAATTGTATATGTAATCAAGTCTTAGAAATCACTATTACAGCTTCCGCTATCGTGTAATGAACCAATCGTTGCAATCCGTATTTATTTAATAAGTAAATAAATTTGGGGGTGTGACAGCGTCCTTGTCTAGACATGATCTTTACATTCACAATATACGATAATGAGAAAATATTCCGCATATAATCATCATACACGTACAAGTAACCAAAAGTAATCACAAACCACAACATCTAATATTCCAATTGTAACGAACCAAAATCCGGGTTTCGTTATAAATAAATAAATATTCTAATAAATATTATGGAGAAAATAATATTTTAGAAATAAGTTGAAACAAGTGGGTTTCAAGTTAGTAATGGGGTTATATTAGTTTTTATCTAATTTTGGAATGAAATGGGTGAAATGGGTGAAATGGAAGTTGAGGGGCTAAAGGTGTAAAATGGCCAAAATCTGTTATTTGACTAGAAGAAGTCAAAATTGAGACTTCATTTATGTTTTGGTCGTTCTTGTGCAAGAGAAAAAAGGAGAAAACGAATTGAAGCCAAAATCGTGCATTTGAGCTTGAATTTGTGAAGGTCTTGGCTCACACATCACCTTCCTAACATCAAGTAAGTGATTATCTTCCATTGATTTCACCTTTGATGAGCTAGTAGGTGGGTTTTGTAGAAATTCGAAAATTTATGATGCATGTGGTTAATTGGTGTTAAATTGTTGATAATCTAGCTAATCTAAAGGTAAAGAATGGTGATTTACATCATAGAACCCTTTGATTATGATTATGAAAAGTTAGGGTTCATATGGAGAAATTTGGGGGTGTTTGGATTATAATGATAGGATGTTGAATTAATGAATGGTTAAGTGTTTATATGATGTTAGACACTTGAATGAACACCAAATTAACCTAATGAAAAATATTGAATGAGAAATTAGTGTCGAGGAATTTTAATGAAACTCAAGTAGGTGAATTTGGATGGAAAGAGGGTGTTTGGATATGAGGATAACTCAAGCGGGTCAGTTTGGGTTGGAAATAGGAAATTGGGTTGTGAACCCAATTATAATGTTATTGTGATGTATGATTAGATTACTAAACTAGGTGTATATGTTTATATAATCAAGTTGTGAATCAAGAAGGTGGTGCGGGATCTTCTAACCCGAAAGGTAAGTGCTTTTGCACTTACTTAGTATTGTTGAAAAATGGTGTTATATGCAATGTTGTATGCATAATGTGTTAAGTGATATGAATGTGAATGAATGTAGTCATAGTTGTATTACTATAATGGAAATGTGTAAATGAGGTTATGATCTAAGTATCATAATGGAAATGGGATATGAGGTTATGATCTAAGGATCATAATGGAAATGTGGTAGTGAGGTTATGGTTTAAATACCATATTGGAAATGGGATATGAGGTTATGATCTAAGTATCATAATGGAAATGAGGATATGGCCTATGTGCCATAATGGAAATGGAAATGTGTATTTATGAATGTTATATGAAAGGAATTGTAGGTGTTATGCAAGTTATATGTCGCCTAATGTTAAAATTGGGTGGAAACGGGTCAAATGGGTGAATGGGTGAAAACAAGTTGTAATTACTTGTTTGATATGTTTATCTTCATTACTAATGGTTGTTGCATGTGGTGTTATGTAGGAAAAGCTCCGGGATAGTCAAGGTCAAGTCTATGGCGAATGTTGGATTCTCGTATGCATTTTTTGGTGATTTCTGGTGTAATTAGAAGTCCATCTAATGGATGTAAATGGATACTTGAAATTGTAGTTTTTTATGCAAAAGTATGTTATTTTGAATGTTAGAACCCATATTTAAGTGTTCGGAAAATTTTGTGGCAAAATGGGTTAATGATGAAAATTGTAAAAATGGTGAGAATGGAAGGTGCTGTCAGGGAACATGGTTGTGTTCATCTGAACACAGTTGTGTTCAGGCTTCAGGGGAACGAACACTACTATGACAGAAATTTTGTAAAAAAAAATGTCTTGGGATAAATGCTTCCGCATGTGTAAAATGTTTATTATAGCTAGTGTTTAAATTAAGGGTTGTTACAACTTGGTGTTACAACTTGGTATCAGAGCAATGGTTTGAGGGATTTGGTGCGGGTGGCACCAAACTCAAACCAGGTGCTCTTGATATGGGGGAAATAATACGAGAATCCGTGAAGGACTTGACTAAGACTCGGAGCTTACGGAAATGAAAGGTTAGTAATGATTTTATAAGGTGGTTATGTATATGGTGTATGTGTATATGTACGATTGAATGACAAAGTGTTATGTGTGCCGAAACTTGTCTTGTGAATTGTTGCATGGATTTGATAATTACAATTGGGCATATTGTATTATTAAACATGTCTGGCCAATGTGATTGATAAGACAATATCTGTAAGGGTCATTATGATAACCATATAACAATGAACATTAGCAAGGAGTAGGTGAAGGTGGTTATATGTGTATGTATGTATGTATGTATGTATGTATATGGATGATTAGATGGGGGTAATACACATACACATAGATAAGATATAGTGCCTTAACAAGTGGGTAGATTAAAGACCTATAAGTAGGTAGAACATCTATAACTTAGTTAAAACTTGGTCGGGGAGACTAAGGGACACTTGTGTAAGTAGAAGAAATGGTAGATGAAAGTCATGTTAAGGACTCAAGTATGTTAGAGTCTAGATGTGTATCACCTCGTGGGTGGTGAGGAACATGGAATGGGTTGGGAGAAATAGAATGCATCAATCTAGCGGAGAATGGCTAGAGCTTTCTATCATGTTGTATCGATCTTCCTTCGAGGAAAATAGGGATCTTTGAGGTGATCCTTGGGAGGAACGGTATGAAGCCTAGAGAGCGGGAAGTATAATGGTTGGTGAACCGAAGTGGAAGGAAAACCTTGTTTTCACAAGGGGTTCGTGGTGTGCGAACCAAAGGAGTTAAAGGGTGAGAGTTAATCATTGATTAATCAGCAATGAATCACTATAATGGTATTGGCTTTAAGCAATCCATTGTGGTTGAAAGAAGATGCATTACTCGTGATGAGTCAACTTCGGGTCGTGGCGGAGGATTGGTGGATTATTATTCGTAGAGAGAAAGGCATAATGGTGTGAAGGCACCTGCATCGGGGGATTCAAGAGGTAACGTTGAATTACCATCGATTGCAAGCCATGGTGGGTGGCATAGTGGAAGAGTTCCTTTACATGCAGTGGACAGCAGAGGTGATCAATAAGATTTCGGGAAAGTGTTTTATTATTGGTCGAAGTCGCTCGAATCTTGGAATCATCAAAGAAATGTAGACAGATCGGGTTTCTCGATGCTATCTGTTGACATTATAAAAGGGGATCCTTGCGTATACGAGTACAACTCAGGTGGAGTCAATTATTAAATTGCGCAAGGGAAGGTTGAACACAGGAGATAAGTGGAAAACGAAGAGTAAATGAGAAGTGGCTTCGTGAAAGCCGAAACATTCTAGCCGAGCTAGAAACCCTTTATGTGAAGAAATGCCGTACATTGCTATATGTCTGGAGGATAACACAAATGGGGAGAAAATTAGTAATTTGCTTAGGCCTATGGGTCACGCATTTCTAATCACCATAGTCATGACTGAAGCTTTTCGGTCGTTGTGTTGGATGAAAGGCTAAGCAGATCGGTGGATTCGGGTGATCATCATTAAGGGTGTCATAATGTTGATGTTTACATGTTTTAATAACATGAGGTTGTGGATGAAACGATCACATGGATTTTGATCCGATGATTGTAAAAGAGGTGTTAGGTTACTTAGTAACCATATCATTGTCAAGTATGATAAAGGGGTGACGTGTTAATCTGTTCTCATTAGAGACAGTGAAACACGAGGTATACGAACCGGTGTATACACATGGCTTGTGCCATTGACATCAACCGGGGATATAAAGGGATACTTAGTATTCCAGTTGAGAAAGAGGATTTGATAAAGTGGTTCAAAAATCCAAGTATCCCATGGTTAAGAGTGTTAAAATTCAAGTGGAAACTTGACGTTATAAAAGTTTTCCTTTGAAATGAGTGGACTCCATAATACATTTTTGCGTGGCCATACACGAAAGTGTTAGGAGGATGGAACTGTTGTTATTTCATATGGTGAAGATGAGATAAATGATAAACGTTTCGTCTAAATGAATCAGTGACTATCTTAGATAGTGGGCGAACTAATTGGTGCAATAAGTAGACAAACTGCGTATCGTTGTCGAAGGAACCATTAAAGACGGAGATAACCTTGGGGGAGTAACGAGGGCGTATAGAGTTATGATGCAATTTGGGTAGTAATAGACCGGTTGACAAAGATTGCACATTTCCTTCCTATAAAGGAAACGTATTCATCGGTTAGATTGGCGGAAATCTATGTGAAGGAAATAGTGTCACGTCATGGTGTACCGGTGACGATCATATCGGATCGTGATACGAGATTTACTTCTCGTTTTTGGAAGAAATTCCATGAGGATATGGGGACTAGATTGAATCTTAGTACCGCTTATCATCCTCAAACGGATGGTCAAAGCGAGCGATCAATTCAAACGCTCGAAGATATGTTACGCGTGTGAGCGTTGGATTTTGGGGGAAGTTGGAACGATCATTTACCGTTGGCGGAATTTTATTATAGCAATAGCTACCATTCTAGTATTGGTATGCCGCCTTTTGAGGCATTGTATGGGAGGAAATGTCGAACACTAGTATGTTGGGGTGAAATTGGTCAATGGGAACTTGGTAGTAAAGAGATGGTCAAGGAAACTAATAGTAGTATTAACCAAATAAGGGCAAGCTTGAAGGCGGCTCAAGATCGCCAAAAGTCCTATGCGGATAATAGAAAGCGGGCGATTGAGTTTCAAGTGGGGGACTTTGTGCTTTCGAAAGTCTCTCTTTGGAAAAGGGTGATACGGTTTAGGAAATGGGGGAAGTTAAGTCCACGTTTCATCGGACCGTTTAAGGTGATAGCAAGGGTGGGTGCGATAGCTTATCATTTGGAACTACCGGAAGGACTAAGTAGACTTCATAACACGTTTCATGTGTCTCATTTGAAAAAAATGTTTGGCGGATGAATCTACTTTTATCCCATTAGATGATATTGAATTGGATGAAAAGTTGAATTATGTTGAGAAACCGGTGGCAATCTTGGATAGGAAGGTGAAGCGTTTATGCAATAAAGAGATTAGCCAAGTTTTGGTGAGGTGGAAACATAAGAAGGGAGCAGAAATGACTTGGGAAACCGATGAAGAAATGCTCAAATATTATCCGAACCTTTTTATGTAAAGTCGGGTTTCAGGGACGAAACTCAAATAAGGGGAGGTGATTTGTAACGAACCAAAATCCGGGTTTCGTTATAAATAAATAAATATTCTAATAAATATTATGGTGAAAATAATATTTTAGAAATAAGTTAAAACAAGTGGGTTTCAAGTTAGTAATGGGGTTATATTAGTTTTTATCTAATTTTGGAATGAAATGGGTGAAATGGAAGTTGAGGGGCTAAAGGTGTAAAATGGCTAAAATCTGCCATTTGACTAGAAGAAGTCAAAATTGAGACTTCATTTGTGTTTTGGTCGTTCTTGTGCAAGAGAGAAAAAGGAGAAAACGAAATTGAAGCCAAAATCGTGCATTTGAGCTTGAATTTGTGAAGGTCTTGGCTCACACATCACCTTCCTAACATCAAGTAAGTGATTATCTTCCATTGATTTCACCTTTGATGAGCTAGTAGGTGGGTTTTGTAGAAATCTAAAAATTTATGATGCATGTGGTTAATTGGTGTTAGATTGTTGACAATCTAGCTAATCTAAAGGTAAATAATGGTGATTTACATCCTAGAACCCTTTAATTATGAATATGAAAAGTTAGGGTTTATATGGAGAAATTTAGGGGTGTTTGGATTATGATGATAGGATGTTGAATTAATGAATGGTTAAGTGTTTATATGATGTTAGACCCTTGAATGAACACCAAATTAACCTAATAAAAAATATTGAATGAGAAATTAGTGTCGAGGAATTGGAAATGAAACTCAAGTAGGTGAGTTTGGATGGAAAGAGGGTGTTTGGATATGAGTATAACTCAAACGGGTCAGTTTGGGTTGGAAATAGGAAATTGGGCTGTGAACCCAATTATAATGTTATTTTGATGTATGATTAGATTACTAAACTAGGTGTATATGTTTAGGTAATCTAATTGTGAATCGAGAAGGTGGTGCGGGATCTTCTAACCCGAAAGGTAAGTGCTTTTGCACTTACTTAGTATTGTTGAAAAATGGTGTTATATGCAATGTTATATGCATAATGTGTTAAGTGATATGAATGTGAATGAATGTAGTCATAGTTGTATTACTATAATGGAAATGTGTAAATGAGGTTATGATCTAAGTATCATAATGGAAATGGGATATGAGGTTATGATCTAAGGATCATAATGGAAATGTGGTAGTGAGGTTATGGTTTAAATACCATATTGGAAATGGGATATGAGGTTATGATCTAAGTATCATAATGGAAATGAGGATATGGCCTATGTGCCATAATGGAAATGGAAATGTGTATTTATGAATGTTATATGAAAGGAATATGCAAGTTATATGTAGCCTAATGTCAAAATTGGGTGGAAACGGGTCAAATGGGTGAATGGGTGAAAACAAGTTGTAATTACTTGTTTGATATGTTTATCTTCATTACTAATGGTTGTTACATGTGGTGTTATGTAGAAAAAGCTCCGGGATAGTCAAGGTCAAGTCTATGGCGAATGTTGGATTCTCGTATGCATTTTTTGGTGATTTCGGGTGTAATTAGAAGTCCATCTAATGGATGTAAATGGATACTTGAAATTGTAGTTTTTTATGCAAAAGTATGTTATTTTGAATGTTAGAACCCATATATGGCAAAATGGGTTAATGATGAAAATTGTAAAAATGGTGAGAATGGAAGGTGCTGTCAGGGAACATGGTGAACACAGCCATGACAGCAACCTCGTTTCTTTTCTAGAGTTGAATATGAACACGGTTGTGTTCATCTGAACATAGTTGTGTTCAGGCTTCAGGGGAACATGGTAGTGTGCATCTGAACACTACCATGACAAAAATTTTGTATAAAAAATGTCTTGGGATAAATGTTTCCACGTGTGTAAAATATTTATTATAGCTGGTGTTTAAATTAAGGGTGTTACACCAATAATAATCCTTGATCAAATAAATTGTAAGGGGTTACAAAGTAATATAAATCAAAACATTAAAATTCAGAAATATTTGTTGGATGGGAACAACCCTGCCCATCTAGGTTTAGAAAGAAGAGAAAGAACATCACATCTCACTGTCTGCTGAAGAAACAAGAGATCCCACATCATCATCCTCATCTGGTTCTTCCTCAGGTTCTCCTTCCTGTTCGTTCCCTACCGAATTGGCAACCTCAAGTTGTGCCTCTAATTCCTCAATCCTCGTCTAAGCTGTTGCAAGACTAAACTCTAGTCCAATCACGCGGGATTCCAAGTACTTGAATGCCGCAACCAAATTTTCGTGTACAACATCAGTGTCGCCTAAACTCGCAGTCAGTTCCTTTAGTTTATGATTGGCTTTGTTCCCTTGCTGTAACAATCCAGTGATCTCACCAACTGCATCACGCATGTTTCCAATTTCTCGGTCCATCTTTGCCACGAAGGCAACAAAGGCCTGTTCTAAGGGGTAGTGTAAGGGTGGTAGAGTTTGCGAGGTAGAGGTAATGTCAGCAGTAGATGGGGGTGGGACTTGCTCCTAACGAACCCAACTCCTAATCATGTCGGGGTACCTATGCCAGTCCTGAGTGCTATCCCTGACACGAACGGTAAAAGGCTCAGCATTAACTATGGTGTTATCAACGGGGTTAAGTCGGCGTTTCTTAGACTCAGGTGATGGTACGGTAGGAACAACGGGTTCCTGGTTAGCCGGGGATGTAAATGCCATGTATGAGTGTCTGTGTTGTGTAACTAATGAAATGTGTGTGTGGTTATAGTCCAAGTCTATTACTAATGTAAACCTAGTTCGCTAAAACCAGTGGCTCTGATACCAATCTGTCACACCCTCAAATTCCACCTGCAGGGTTATACCGCGAGGCGCGTGACAAACCAGGATCATTGTCATTAGTTATATTGGACGACCACTATATGAGTTTTAAAATACCAATGTTGCACATACAGTCGCTGCTGAGTCTCCTTATCCTTCTGCACCAAGTGAGCAAGCATCTGTGTATGCGTCTCCAACATCTCTTCAATTTTCTTCGTGTTGACACCGCTTCCTACACTTGGTCCTGCTTCACCTCCACTTTGTTGATTAGAGCGGGCATTAAACCCAGGCGGGTTGTTTCCAGATCTCCATCCCAAGCCAAAAGAATTATTATAATGATTATTGTACCCTCGGTTCTGGTTGCCCGCAAAGTTCACCTGCTCTTGCTGACTGACGGGGCAGTCCCTGGTGTCGTGGCCTCCTCTACACATCTCAAACCGTTGAGCTCTCAGCTTCAGCTCCTTAATATCATTCGCCATCGCTGTGGGCGCAGCAGCCACGCTAGTATCAGGGTTGACCTGATGCATACCTCTAGGAGAAGAGGCGGGTGCCCTAGCACTAGGAATGGAAGTCCAAGTAGATGGCCGTTGTTGTTCCGCTAGAGCAAAACTCTCGAACATCTCTTGACACTCAGCAGGCTCCAGTTTATCCATGATATGGCCTCCCGCAGCTGTGTTGAACATTTGCTGCTTCTCGAAGGTGAGGCCATTATAGAACTTCTCCATAATCGCCCAGTCAGAAAGACCATACTGGGGACATAGGCTCAACAATGCGTTGAACCGCTCCCAGGCCAAGGGATAAGGCTCGTCAGGGTCCATCCGGAAGGCGTGGATTTGGTCCCTAAGGCGAGCGACCCTCGAAGGTGGATAGTACTTTTTCAGAAACTTGCTTGCAAGTCCTCCCATGTGGTGATAGAATTGTCGGGGAGGGTGTCAAGCTAAGTGGAAGCATGCCTAGAGAGCGAGAATGGAAAGAGACGCAAGTAGATTGCGTCCTTAGATAAACCCATGATATTAAAGGTATCACATATGCGCACGAAGAGGGACAGATGTCCGGGTGCATCCTCGTCCTCGAGGCCATGGTACTGAGTAGAATGAGTGATCGTACTCATGACATGTGATGGGATCTGCCAAGTATTGGCATTAGGGATAGCGGAGCGGGTGATCGAAGATCTTGACCCAAGGACCCCATCACTGGCTCTCTGGTGCACGGTACGCCTCGCTGGTGGGTCAGCGTCACCCATGTTAGGAAAAGGAACTGGGCTAGTGGGACGTACCTGGTTTTTGCACAATTCTTTCAAACGCTCCCAGAAGTCGCGGGTGCGCTCGTGAAGCTATCGTTCGGTCTCTAAAGAAGCAGAATACGGTGGTGATCCCTGCGAACGAGTGTGGTGCATAAACTGAAAGACATAAAGAAAAATAAGAAAGATTCAAAAACAGAAAGACTCGACCCTATGTTAGACACTCAGATAGGACATACAAGTAGCAGATAGGACAAAGACACACAAAAAGGAAAGAAAACAAACCAAAAATGACTAAAAGAACTAGTCAAAGCTAATGTTGCTATTGCCAAGTGTCCCTGGCAACGGCGCCAAAAACTTGATGTCGCCCAGACGGTGTATAAAAACTAACAAATAAACCTAACCTAGACTCCTAAGTAATAAATGGAGTACCTATGAACTAAACCACACTGACAGGCAAGTGTACCTATCGAGTGTAGCACAACTTAACGGTAAACTGGAATATCGAACCCTAGAGACACTGAACAGCTAAACTAGACTCTGACTCGGACTAAAGATGATTTGGTTGGGGGTTTACTACACTACTGATTAGACTAAAACCAAGGAAGCAAACTAATGAATGACTTGAACTATCTAGACAACGAACTCAGGGAAATACCAAGAATGGGAAGAATACCACCTAGGTCAGAATCCTACATGCAAAGCTCAACTTCTTCTGGTTATGAAAACAATGATGGATCTAGGTTTCTAAGGATGACAACTCTAGACCACCTAATGGATCCCTAATCACTCTCAGGGTGTCACCAACTAAGGAACCTAAATATGTACTAAACTCACAAGATGGTCAGATTACCTTTCAGTCTCTCCAACAATGATAATGTACCCAAAAGACAGATCACCTTTCAGTCTCACTGTCCATAATACATCGAAGATGCACGGGGTAATCTCAGGTCAACAACTATGACTCGGAATAGCAACAAATACTAAGGGAAACTTCCTCTCAGACAGATTTCACTCAGACTCCTAATACTGAAGACTAACCGATTATCTCTCTCTTCTCGGGTATTGAGATAAGACACACACACTCAGATCTAATTAACACTCAATCACAAATCCTATGGTTACTACGTCTAGCAAACCACACAAACAACCACAAACACACAGTCTATGATCTAGATATACTACTCAAACTGAAAGACATTCACAAGCAGCATATGGAACTATAATCAATTACAAATCAGGTTTAAAGCATGCATTACATCATAATTATTAAACAAAGATCGTTACAAAACCATTAATCCATTAAAAGATTCTAAAAATCGATAAAGATCGTGACTTTAACAAATATTCATCTAATGACCCAGGAAGTACCTATGATATAGCTAAGAATCATACTTAGAACATCCAAACAGAAGTAATAAAGCATAAACATGGTTCAAACACAGCAACAACGAATAAAGATTCAAACTTTAAAACCGAATACGCTAATACAACGAACCTGGGATCCATAGTCTTCAACTTTGCACTTGATTCCGCTTCCTATCTCCCAAAATCGCCTCAAACTCTTCTCTAGACGACATGAAATTGAACTCTTCGAATTATGGCATTACAATTTGATTTAAAATCGAATTCTAGGGTTTTACGGATTTTATGTCCCCCGCGTATCGCGAGAGAACATGGCCAACCCCTCGCGTACCGCGAGGGATAAATTAGTCGGGCCCGGATTTGAGATTCCTCAGGTACCGCGAGACGTTTCTCCTGTCTCCTCGCGTACCGCGAGGGACTGATTTTCACCAACTTTTTCACTTTTATTCTTCGAGCTTCTCTCGTGCTCGAAATCATCATGATTTGACTTGTTATTCACACGAGCTCCTGTAAACACAACAAAGACTCAATAGGAAACAAAAACGGCTTAAAACATATATAAAACTATCTAAAAATGCACGAATACAATGGAATAAAGATGTGTGCTTTACAGTACATCAATTACCTCGCTATGTTCCTATACTAACGGTTTGAGATGTAAGGACTTTCATAGTAATGTTTGCACTTTAGTACGCAAGTTGTATAACAATAATACAGAAATCCAAAATTGCTTGTGTGCATGCTTTCTCCTCCAAAAAGGAAAGTAAGTAAAAGAGAGGGGCCGTGAAACTCACCTCAGGGTGCATGCTATAACAGCTAGTAATAAACAAGTGACCCGCTAACGGCTACCTATATTACATAAGTCTATGAGTGTGTGTTCTAGTTGGTTCATAAGACCCTTTGCATCCAAATAATCCCATTGTTTATGTGTTTTGAAAAGAGTTAGCTAGTTTGACTCAAGTTTGACCCGACGACCCGTTGGTGATTCAATGTATGAATTAGTGTTCAATTAGTATAATACTATCATATTATACAAATAAGATCATGCAGGTAACAATTAACAACAATTCTTTACTGTTCTAGCATGTTAGCACAGGCATCACATTTAGTAAGTTATCACATTTAGAAGATATGATCAAGACTCACGTTTTCTGAAAACTATCATTACCAACATGTTCAGGAGACCAATCTAACATGCACTAGATCATCCCATCACATACTATATGTCTAGAACTCAACATGTAGTTCATAATTCCAATTAAAGTTTCCTTTTAAAGTAAGTTAAGAACACAACAACAAATTCAATGATTTAAAGTTTCTAACATGTTTCTATGTTCATCATAACACATAAGAAATCATCATATTGCACCAACCATGTTTAGAAATCACATCTTAAATTGCAAAACCCAAAAAGTTACTATATATAGCAAGCTATGAACAACATGCGTGATTTTAAAAATCTAACACTTCAAAACATGTTATTATGTCCTAACTAACATAAAACTGTCATCAAACTATAACATGCATGTCCAAATTGCAAACCATTGACGTTTATGACAAATAAAGTTTCTACTTATAGAAACCCTAAGAAACCGAGCGAGATACATGAAATCCAATTCACCAAAACACATTATCATGAATCAACTAACGTATAAACATCATCATATCACATCAATCACGTCTAACATGCGATCTAGATAATCAATAAAGTTACTAATAATAGTAACCCTCGGTTGTCATGCAACTAGGGTTTTATTAACAACATCAAATCCATGCAAATATCATAACAACACATAATTAACATTAAAGTTGACATCTTTATTGATGAAAACCATTGTTTGGATGAACTAAGGTTTCACATAAACCATAATCGCAAAAAGCATATAAAAACGAATAAAAATCTTACTTGATGCGTTACTAGAGATGATTAGCATTTGGATTGATCAAAAACACCAACAATTGTACTAGAGAAATCGATTTGGATATGGTTGGAGGGTTGTGGGTGGTCGACGATCTCAAGGGAGAAGAGGGGATGAGGTTTGGGATTAGGGTTTTATAAAAATTCTATATATAATGCACTCCATGGGTTTAGGATGGGTTATAACATGGGTTTGGGTGATCCATGGGTTATCTAGATGAATAATAGATTAATTTAATTAAATCAAATTAAATAAAATGATTCCTAATAATTATTTTTATAAAATATTTTTATAAAAACTACTAATGCATTAAAATCACGTTGTTACGCGTAGACGTACGCGGTTTCACGAAAGTTCACGAATTAAGCATAAAATCACATATCACAAAATTTCATATAAACTATATTAAATATAATTTTTCGGAATATTATTTTGTTTATTCACCAACGTTCGGGGACAGACTCGTGTGAATCGGAAATTCTCTAAATTACCGTTACGTGAGTGTTTCTGCAATAACCGACACACTTAATTAACCCTAATCAAGTGTAATGCATGAATGAATTATTGAGATAACAGAGTTTGTGTTAATGGTGTTAACCTAAAAATGTCGGGTGTCATAAAAAAGAAGCAGCAACAAACTGGTGGGGTTGAAGCAGGAAGATTTTATGTGGGCTAGTTGTTTGGCCGTGAAAAGGAGGTGAAGGATTTAATCAAAAGGCGTACCATTGAATCTAGGAGGGAATTGTCATTATTAAGAAATGAGAAAAGAAGAATAAGGACAATATGTGAAGGGAATGTGCCATAATACCATTGTAGAACCAAAGACTGATTGCTACCAAATTATTCTAAGTACAAATGCTGCTGATAGGCTTATCAGCAGCATTCAACACATATGGCTGCTGATAGGCTTATCAGCAGCATTCAACACATATGGTTGCTGATAGGCTTATCAGCAGCATTCAACACTTGTTGCTGCTGATAGGCTTATCAGCAGCATTCAACACTTGTTGCTGCTGATAGGCTTATCAGCAGCATTATTCTCACTCTTGCTGCTGATAGCTTTATTCACTGAATACCAAACGTTGCAGCTGACTATCCATGTGAAGCGCCTCTGACACCTTTCTGCAAAAGCAACTGCCACACTCCAAGCAGAAGGAACCTCAATGGTGCAACCAATAAAGGACAATGACGCGCGTCTCCAAGCATGCAAACAATGATGCCTAAGAAGACGTTTCAGTAAAGTTATCTAGATTAGCCTTTGCGTGTAATTTAGATTAATAAACAAGATCAACGGCTTGTGTTAGATCTGATCCTTAGAATCAAGGGTCTGTCTTGATTCTAAGTTACTATAAATACTGTGTAAACACTTCATAGTAAGTGTGTCTTTTATGTGCTTTTCGTGTGCCTTCATAGTGATCTTTAATAGTGTCTTGAGAGAGTTTTTACTTGTAATCTTGTAATCTCAGAAGTATAATACAACAGTTCATTTATCAGTATTCTTGCTGTTTACTTGTTTACCTTGTTGGTTGCTATTGTTTCCGCCAATATCAACTATAATAGAATCACCTTGTAATCTTACGATCCTACAAGTGGTATCAGAGCTTTGGCTCAAGATTAAACAAACTAACATTTGTTTAATCACTTTCTGATTCTATTCAAAACTCTATTCTTGATCAAGTCACATCAAAACAAAAATGGCACAAAGCAACGAGCTTGAAGACATCCTGAAGCAGCAATACGAAAACTTTGTCTGCAATGAAGGTGAGTCACTAACCAGAATGTATAACAGGTACACTTACTTGGTAGGAGAGCTGCAGTGCTCTAAGGTTAAACTGGAGAATGAAGGGATAATCGGGACATTCTCAAAAGGTTCATCAGATCTCTTCCTAGTTGCTGGACACTTTACACAGTGTCAATAAGAAGAACTGAGAATCTGAAGACTCTGCAGATGACCGAGCTCTTTTGTATGCGAAAAGCCTATGAATTAGGAATAATTCAAGCCAAAGAAAGAAGCTCAAGCCATCAATCAGCCTCTTCCACCACCTCTCCCGCGCTTCACTCTGACCTCTCAGGTCCTAGTTCAAGCGACTACTATCCTACCAGACAAGCACACCAAGCTCAGCGAAGACACCAACAACAGCAACATGTCACTCCTCCAGCACAAACTGCAGCTTGTGCAAATGTTGGAACTACTGACTTTGACTGGAGCTTCCAGCCTGAGGATCTTTCTGCCAACAATCAAGCTCTCATGGCAGACACATTAGAGGTATCCTCTCTAACTTCAGACACATCAGAGGTACCACCAAAAGTATATGAAAATCTATGTACTCAAGAGTGCATTGATAAGGTCCTTGGATATAGGAAACATAACCAGAAGCTCATAGATCAAAATGAAGAATTTCACCAAATGAAATCTGAATTTAAAAAGGTTGAAAATAGTTACAAGGAAAAGAATGATTGTTTAAAGAAAGAAATTTCATCATTAAAACATGAACAAACAAACCTTGAAACTCAAATTGATGATATTCTGGTTAAGTTGAAAGCTGCAAGGGCTGAATTGGCAGACCAAAAGGTCCATGTGGAAAAATATGAATTTGCATCCAAAAAGCTGCAAAGACTTTTGGATGTTCAAATCCATGAAAATGTAAAAACTGGGCTGGGATATCATGCTAACCAGTATAAAACCGTCGCACCTCCTGCTGATTACGTTGCCATCCATGAACCAAGCTTCAATCTAGCAAATCTTGACATGGCCAACCGAAATCTTGACCCTGCTGTCAAAGAAACCCCTGTGCAAGAATGCACTACTTCATCAGAGACTGAGTCAACTTGCTCAGACTCCATTGAAACAAGTAATGCCTCATCTCCTCCTGCCCCTCAAATGATAGTCACTAAAGATGAAGTCCCGATTATCCCTTCAATACCAGTTCCTAAACCATTCAAACAAATCAGAATTAGCTATCCTCCAGAAGGAAGAAAGCTAACTATTGAAAAGGGACAGTCTTCCACCTCCACCAACTCAAAGCCTTCTTCCAATTCAGTCCAGCCAAGGAAGGTGTTTAACACATATCATGCGCCTGAAGAAAGGGTTCCATATGTTCAAAAAACATTGGAAGAAGCTACTTTTGAGCACAACAAAGCTCACCCCTGGAACTTCAAAGACCTTTTCAAAAGAAAGGATTATGTGTATCTTTCAAGGGATAAACTGGCAAAATCATGTTTTGTCTGTGGAAATTATAACCACACTACCAGCACCTGTTTTTACTACCTACAGCAGCAAAGAAACCTCAAGCAACATGCTTTTGAGAAGACAAAGAAGAACAAACAGGTATGAAGTTTTGAAGCTAAGACAACTCAATTCAGAAAATCTCTTTCTCCACCAAGGGAGCAGCTGTCAAAACCTCAACAATCTTGCATCATCTGTGGAGAATCAGACCACTTTGCTGCAAACTGTAAGTTTAACCCTTTTAACCAGATTCTTCATCAAGCCCCTCAAAGAAGAGGGTAAAGAAGGATCAACATACATCGGTTGTTAGTCCAGTTAAGCCCAAGAAAACAAAGCAGAAGCCTTCAGCGGCAACCAAGTCTGCTGCTGATAAGCTAAAATCCTCCGTAGCAAGAGTGCCCACTGCTGATAAGGCAAAATCCAAGGCAAAGCCTACAGTAGCAAAGAATGCTGACACTTCAACAACGCTGTCAGCAGCAGGATCCACTGTCAACAAGCGAGAAACATCAGTAGCAAAATCTGCTGCTAGTAGAGTGAGGAAAACTAGAAAAACACCAATAATGCAATGGAAAGCCAAATCATCAGATACAACGTCTGCTGCTGAAAAGAAAAAGAAAGCTGGAAAACCACCAACTCAACAATGGAAGGTAAAGAAAACACCAAGCACCATCATCGGTTAAGCTGAATGCATCTATCTTCTGTTGTAAATATGTCTGTCTAATGTTGTAAATAAAAGTTATAAGTCAGCAGCATTTTTGCCTTTCAGCTGCTGACAGGTTTAAATTTTCATCAGCAAAGCCCTTGCCACTGATCGCTTTAAGTTATCAGCAGGAACAAGTTTCCTGCGGATAGCTTTAAGGCGGTCAGCAGCAACCTTTTTGCTGCGGAATGAATACAACAGTCAGCAGCACCCAAATCTGCTGCTGAAAGACTTAACTATCCGCAGCAACCAAGTTTGCAGCGGATAGCTCACCATCGGCAGCAACCAAGTTTGCTGCTGATGGGTAAAACAAGTCTACATTAACTTTTACCCGCTGTAAAAGTAAATATCGTCAGTCTTAACCATGACTGCTCGAGTGGTTTACAGCTGTAACAATGAAAAGTGAAACAGGTTGTACTGTACAAGTAAAGTTGCTTTTTCTTCGTCTGCCGTTATATCACCATCTCAAACGTTCCCACAACCTCTTCATATTAAATTTCAAACCTAGCTCCCATCACTTTCTCTCCCGTCCCCACAGCATTCAAAGCCCTCCATAATTAACCACCATTCAAACACCCTTCTCTCTTCCCTCCAAATCCATAACAATGGCAGGCGCAGACATAAACAACCCCAACGACAAGTTTTCCCCAAATCACAACCTCACTGCATACCTAATAAAGGGCAAGAAATCCGAAGGTTTCGATGATATGATCGACTTCCTTTGTCGGTCCAAAATCCACCATGCCCTAACAGTCAACCCAACCATCTATACTTCCCACATGGAAGATTTTTGGAGCTCAGCCGTGTATTCTACTGACCAGGGCACTCCCCAAATCAAAGGAACAGTAGACGGCAAAGAGATGATCATCACTGAAGCAAAGCTCCGCCAACACCTCAAGCTTCAAGATGAAGGGGACGCCATCTCTTACCCAAGAGACGTATACATGAGGACCTTTGTATCCATAGGGTACACTGGGAATCAAACAGAGTATACGATAGAGAAGGCACTCATGGGTCCCAAATGGAAGTATCTCTGCCACACTCTTCTCCAATGCATATCCCAGAAGAGGAGTGGCTGGAACCAACTTAGCTCTGGACTTGCGTCGGCAATTCACGGTATGATAATTGGGGCGGGTTTCAATTTTTCTCACCTCATTCTTGAAGGTTTGAGATACAACCTTCAAGAAGGGGTGAAATCACAGTTCTTCATGTACCCAAGATTCTTACAGGAAGTGTTCAACATTGAGCACCAAGATCTTTCAAAAACTGCAAGAATCTACTCAATTCTGGGACATAAGAACAACATTTTTCAAAGCATGAGAACAGTTTCATCAAAGTTCTCAGGGGCCGATGTTCCATTGTTGTCTACAATGGTGAACACGCAAAGTGCCCAGGGTGACAGTTCAGCAAATCTAGCTGATACTGATCCCACACCCTCCACCTCACTGCCACAAACTCAAACTACTGTTTCCCTTGATCGAACCCCTGTGCATTCTACTGAGGATGCACATGCACATACATTACTCACCCACAGTTTGATTGCTCAACCGGAACACAGGGCCCCGGTTGCAGCCAAATATACAAGGAAGAGGGGCAAGATAACTCCTTCTTCTCTTGCCTCCAAGGCCCAAACCCAAGCCAACATCCCTCACTCAGAATCACAACATTCTAGTGAGAATATCATAAGGGAAAGCCACACTGCTAGGGAGACTCCTTCGGAAGTCTCTCTATTAGGATTAGGATCACTTCCCGGATCCATAGAACAGCCCTTTGAGCCATTCATATCTTCTTTGGACTTAAGTGTTGAGGAACCTGACCAAAGTGATGTACCTTCTCCAACTACCACTATCAAGGAGGTACTGATTAGTCTTGCTTCCGAAACACCCAACCCAAGTTCTTCACCCTTGAAGGTCCACTCTGGGAGTAATGATGGAGTGGATGTGGAAGAGGCTGTCACTACTGCTGGTCCATCAACTGACCAGGAGGACAGTGACAACATCTTTAAGACCTCAACCACGGCAACTCATGGTGAGGGTGTTTCCTTGGAAACTCCCCTCACTGAGAGGAATCCCAGGCGCCAAGAAACCACGGGTGATGGGGATGCTGAGGCTCGGCCTACAGCCCCATCTGGGTCTAAGGATTCCACAACTGTGGATGAGGACAGACTGAAACTTCATAACTTGGAATTGATGGCCAGGGTGGCTATGCTAGAGGCTGAAATGTCCAAACTAAGACACCAAGTCGCTATGCATGAAGCCCATAAATGCCCAACTTTAGCCACTCCCTCTCTTGTATCAGTAGGCACCCAAACTGATGCTTACCTGTCTGCTGATGCAACCAAAAAGGGAGAGATGGTTTCTATGGAAGAAGATACAGACAGTCTTGACGACTGGATTCAAGAGCAGGTTGTACTTCAAAGCTCACAATTCAAGCCAGCTTTTGTCCAAGTTCATGACTTGCCAGTCCCAGATAATGAAGATGAAGAAACATCTGAAGACTGGAAATTGGTCGTCAGGGCTGTCGATGAAATGCTGAATGATGTTGAAGACACAGAACAAACAAATACATCATTCAGCATCCTTCCTGAAGCAGCAGCCATCATTGGTCAATCCTCAACCCCCCAACTATTCAGATCATCAAAGAAGCTAGAATTTGACTCCATCCTAGCTTGGGGGTATGATGGATCAGCTGAGAGGTTTTGGATTGGATAGGAGTTCAGCGGAGTAGAAGAGCTGAACTGGAACTCTCTCAATGCCCTCCAAGTCCTACAGCTACACGTATCAAACTGCATCAACAACTCAGCAGATCTCTCAGCAGAACTTGCCATTGGCAGGTTCTATGACCTGTTGGAGGATAATCTACCCAGGGTCCAAAGATTCCTACAAGCAGCACATCGGGTAGCTTATCCTGAATCCTCGGTGGCCGCAGAAAGGAGACTGACTCCTAGCAATCTTGAAATAACAAGGAGCAGTCTTCTCACTGAAGAAGAAGTTCTGGGCCTTCAAAAATTCATGTATGCCTTCCTGGTCAAGGACTTGGACGTGCTAGGTTGGGTGAGCACTAAGTCTCTTGACCACACTCTTCTGCTCAGCAACGGCTCCTCTCTCATCATCAACACCAGGAACATCCTTCATCTGCCCTCAGACTTCCTATTCAAGATTTTTCAGCTCAGAGCCAACATCTGCAATATTAACTCATTAGAGAGCCAGGCAATGATGGTCACCATCAAAGCCCATCTTGAAAAAGAAGGACTGATTCCTCAGGAAGAGACTGTGTCAACTTCTGATACTGACTCCAACTCAGATACTCCACAAGTTGACATCACATCTACAGCTTTTGGCACAAGATCTTCCATCAGGGATCAACTGAGAGAAATAGAAGGTCCTGAGTATCAACTTGATGAAGACAGTGACCGTCCCTTGTCAATCTCTCAACTTGCCAATGAAGCTGAGGCAGAGATCCCAATAGCAGCATCATCATCTGCTGTTGTGATCAGTGAAGCTGAAGCAGAGGCATCCAATGTAAACAAAGGAAAGGGAATCATGACTGATGAAGATGAAGAGAGGTTGCTAAAAGAGAAAAGAGAAAGGGAATAGAAAAGAAGAAGAAGAGAAGAAGAGGAGATGGCTGACATGAAAAAGGCTCAAGAAAGAAAAACAGCCATTCTCCTAAGAGAACAAACCATCCAACTGTATGCTAAACAGCTGGATGAACTGAAAAGAAAGATTCCTGCAGTTGACCGGATTGAAGAAGATGCAGCTCTTGCTCTTCAACTGCAGGAACAATTCAATAGAGAAGAGGAAGAGGTGGAGAAGAAGAAGAAAGAAGAAGTTAAGTTCAAAATAACCGATTCTGAACTAGCTAAAGAAATGAGGGAGGAGTGGATAAAGACTCTAGTCTCTCAAGGTGAGGATGCAGACTACCTTGAGAAACTATCAACTAAAGAAGTCTACAGAGCCTTCATGGGTCAGCAAGGTCAGTTGGCAAAGAAGAAAAAGGCTGAAGAAGAAGAAAAAGCCAAACAACAATCCAAAAAGACCATTGCCTTTAATAAACGGACCCATGAAGAAAGGAAGGTCATGATTGACTTCCTTAAGGCTAGAGGAGATAGTGGAAAGAGGCTAGGTCCCATGAATTTCATGAACCTGCAAGCCCTCTACTTCAAAGTTAAAAAGGATGAGGAAGAAAGACTAGGGAAGAAGGGCTCCAAGAAAAGGGTACTTATCAAAGAAGAAGAAAAACCAAAGACAAAGAAACCCAAGCCTTCTCCCTCACCTACCTCTTCCTCAGTCCATCATCCTTCCACTCTCCTCCCCAAACCTTCCACTCCTCCACCCAACAAGTCCAAATCATCCCACCCAGCTCCCACTCATCAACAGCCTCCCCTGAAGAAATCCAAATCCTCATCTGAACCTGAAGACTCAAGAGACATAGTTGAATGGGTCTACAATCCACAGGATCAAAGGTTTGAGATCTTCAGGGGGAGAACTGAAAGAAGAAGATCTACATACAGGTCTATTGATGAGGTTCTGTAACTACCAAATTCAGACCTAAGAAGAATTTTGGAGCTGGGTGAAGCTCATGAGCCTGCAAATGAGAGTGGGAAACGTCTTGTGCTAGCAATCAAACACTACTTCAACCCTAGCAAAGATGTGATCATTAACATCAAACCACTTAAGTCTCACTCTCCATTTGTATCTTGGTCCTACAATGCTGATTTGGATGAGTTCACTCTGATTGATGTAAAGAAGCAGCAGATGAGATGTTCAAGCAAAGCAATCTACAAAATGCCACACAAAGACATCAAGACTCTGTCTGAACTTCCACTGAACAATCCCAACAAGGATCCAAGAGGCTATGAGGTTGAAAGGATAGTCAGCCACATGCAAAAGCTTCAGCAGCAAAGTGATTAGAAGAATTTTGGTTGCATCAGTCTAGGGGAGTTTGTAGAACCAAAGACTGATTGCTACCAAATTATTCTAAGTACAAATGCTGCTGATAGGCTTATCAGCAGCATTCAACACATATGGTTGCTGATAGGCTTATCAGCAGCATTCAACACATATGGCTGTTGATAGGCTTATCAGCAGCATTCAACACTTGTTGCTGCTGATAGGCTTATCAGCAGCATTCAACACTTGTTGCTGCTGATAGGCTTATCAGCAGCATTATTCTCACTCTTGCTGCTGATAGCTTTATTCACTGAATACCAAACGTTGCAGCTGACTATCCATGTGAAGCGCCTCTGACACCTTTCTGCAAAAGCAACTGCCACACTCCAAGCAGAAGGAACCTCAATGGTGCAACCAATAAAGGACAATGACGCGTGTCTCCAAGCATGCAAACAATGATGCCTAAGAAGACGTTTCAGTAAAGTTATCTAGATTAGCCTTTGCGTGTAATTTAGATTAATAAACAAGATCAACGGCTTGTGTTAGATCTGATCCTTAGAATCAAGGGTCTGTCTTGATTTTAAGTTACTATAAATACTGTGTAAACACTTCATAGTAAGTGTGTCTTTTATGTGCTTTTCGTGTGCCTTCATAGTGATCTTTAATAGTGTCTTGAGAGAGTTTTTACTTGTAATCTTGTAATCTCAGAAGTATAATACAACAGTTCATTTATCAGTATTCTTGCTGTTTACTTGTTTACCTTGTTGGTTGCTATTGTTTCCGCCAATATCAACTAGAATAGAATCACCTTGTAATCTTACGATCCTACAACCATCAACCAGCAAACCAGGGTGATGGGCTAAGTAACCAGGATAGTAGGCCCAATAAAGAGGGTGATGGGACAAGTCAAATAAGTGGGCCAACTAGGCAAGTGGTTTGTCAAGTGCAGACAAAATAAAAGGAAAAGTTAAACTGTATCATGCCCTTGGGTTCTATATTCAACCAAAGAAAAAACAGCAGGAGAAATTTGGTAGGTGAAAACATACAAATCCAACCACATATGTCTTCAATCTAGAAAAGTTGAAGTTTTCACATATGGGTTTGTGTCAAAAGAATCTTGGATGATCAACATGTTGGATCTAGTATACTCAAGTGTAAACATGATACAATACTACTAATGGAGTTGATCCTAAAGAGTCACACAATGAGCAACGACACTTGTTATTAATGTGTTACACACATTAAACGCGAAAGATAATTGTGACATTAATTATTCAGGGAATAATTAATATATATTATTATCTATTATTATTTGAGAAATAATAATTAGATAATAATACAAGGGTTAAAGTGTATTATTTATATTATTGGGAATATATAAATGATATATATATATATATATATATTATATAAAAAATATTATATAAATATATTCCATATATATCTAAATGGAATATGCCATGGAATATGTTGCTTAATATACCATTTAGTTTGGATTATAAAAGAGATTAAATATAGGCATTTAATCTTGAATCAAAACTTGAAATCCTAGCCACCACCACCACAAACCTGCTACACCCTCCCTCCATTTGGAATTTTTGACCAAAAGGAAAAAAGAAGCGGGGGCTTCTCGTTTTGGGTGATGCTGGTGAATCTCGCGTATTGGCTAGCACCGTTCGTTGTTGTATCGCCGTGGATATCATTAGTCAAAACATCCATTAACGTCAACAAGATCAATGGTTAGAGAATTAAGTGTCTTAATTATTCTTCTTCATCTCCGGTTTCTGCCGTTCTTGCATCTGGATCTTTGTTCCGTTTTCCCATCTAGATTTTGATTAAGACTTCCGCTATGCTTTGGGCTTTGATAAATAATTTGAAAATCTAAAACTATATGACAAATCCCAACAGTGGTATCAGAGCCGCTTTTGCGAGACTCTAGAAACCCTAATCGGTTTAAAGTTGTTAAATCGGATAAAGTATTAATTTTTACGATAAAGATCAAAACTTTATTTTATTTAATTGCAACAATTTTTATGTTACCAATATTGTATTTTTAATTGGTAATAAAGTTGCATCCTTTCGTTTGGTGGATTGTGTTCTTAATTGTAAACCGAGCCTTGACCCTGTGTGAATGTTTGTTTGGTTGAATGTTTTATTTTTCTAGTTTGTATTCTTGTATTGTATTTTTAGGGTTGTTTTGGGAGCAATTATTGCAATAGAATAGGGTTTTATATTTATTTCAATTACAACCAAGAATTCAAGATGAGACGAACGTGGAAATCAAGATGGAACGAAAACCGGCAAAACCAGTGATACTAGGAGTCAAGAAAGATGTCAAAGCAAGTGGGAGCAATTAAGTGTTTTGATTGTCCAAAATTATATGACCTAGTTAAGTGTCTTAAATTGGCTCTTGAGGCACCAGACGAAACCGTTGGCTCGAATTTACAATTGGTTGTTTGTTTTATATATTTTTGCGTGGTTGATATGAGATACATATATAAATGCAAAATTATTTTATTAAAACGAACAAAAGAAGTTTTAGAACGGGGTTTAAAACTAAAACAACACAATTAAAACGACGAGATATTAAGATTATATTTTAGTTATCTCGTGAAGGTTTTAAAATTAAAGAGTTAATTTTATAATTAAAATTGAGTTTTTGGATTATAATTGAAATAGAGATTTATATAAAACTCATAAATTAATAAAAGAGTTTATTAAATTAAAATTGGTTACGCGTTTATACCAACATACATTTAATTAGGGTATTAATTTGAAACGTCCGATAATGTTTTATTAAAACACAAGAACCAAGTAAAATAGAGATATTAAAAACAATCATGATTTTATTCGTTGCGAAATATTTTGACACGAGATTCAAAAATATTTGAAAATCTATTTAATAATGATAAGTTTGGTGCCGCTCTCTTTGGATCACTTGGACGGTATATTCAAATTCAAAAATTTTGGTTTGGGTATGTCAGACAATGTGTATCGTGATATCCGAGAGTCTCGGGCTAGTTCATATAAGTCCAAGAGAAGGATGACCTATCACTCAATGTTTGTGGGTAAGTGCTCAGGCCAAACACAAACTAGAGTAGGCACATATGGGATTAAAATGTGCCAACATGACAAGTAATTGTCTAAACGATCCCATAAGGATTAGGAATTGTATAGTTGATACAATTAGTAACCGTTACTTACCTATATAGCTATATTCGTGTATCGTGCATGGTCCCTACACGACTATGGTGAAATATGGATCCTAATTATTAATTGTTTAATGTTTTATAAGATAAAATTAAAAGGTTATTAATTAACGAATAAGGTTTAATCGAAAATACTAAACTAAATGATTTTTGTGTTATAGATGTTTTTAGAAGCAAATATTCCCGAAAAACCACAAAGTCCTCTTAGAACTATTATGAGAGATACCGAACTTGATGGTAAGAATTTCCCTCGAAGGTTCCGAATCTTGGAATTAATTCTCTTGGAAGAAAGGAAGTCCTACCTACTTGAGGCTCCCATACCTAAGAAGCCACTTGCTAGTGATTCCATTAATGTAAAGCTTGCATGGAAATTCCACATGGATGACTCATCAGATATGTCTATGTTCCTATTCAACTGTATGACTCCTAAGCTTGAAGCTGAACTTAAGTATCTTCCTACTTATGAAATGGTCAAGCACTTGAAAGAAAATTTTGGTAAATCGCGTCTTAAGCAGTTCAAAGTCTTTCGAAAGCTTGCATCGTATCGAATGAAGGAAGGAACATCACCTAGCAAACATATTATGAAAGTAATTGTCTACATTGATAAACTTGAAGAACTTGGCTCTCCTATTGGTGAAGTTTTAGCTTTGGATGTGATCCTAAGCTCTTTTCCCAAATCATATGACATCTTCATTAAGAACAATATCATGAGAGAGAAAATAAATTATATTCCAGAACTACATGAGATGTTTAAAGCCACTGAAATGGAATCTTCAATGAACGGGGGCAAAGAACAACAGTCCAAAGAACAGGGTAAATAGAATATGAAAGATCTTCCTAAGATTTAACATAGTGTTAAATCTGGGTATTGGGAGGAGACTTCGGTTTCAAACCTTGCTGAGCTCGAGAAAGGAAGTGATGATGAACGAAGCATTTCATATATCTATATAATAGAATTATATTCTTATTCCCTTGAAACCTGGGTATTTGATACTGGTTGTGGTACTCACATTTACAATGATTTGCAGGGACTGAGAAGAATTAGATAATTGAAGCCAAGCGATTTGGATCTGCATGTTCGGAGTGAAAATCGTGTTGATGTAAAGGCAATATGACAATATTCCTTATTATTACCAAATGACATGTACTTGACATTAGGTGTTCCTAGCTTGACTAGGAATATTGTTTCAGTTTCTCGTTTGTGTTAACAAGGATTTCATTATGTTTTTTATGATACTGACATTTTGGTTTATTTCAATGATATGTTTTATTTTGAGGCTAGGCCTCACAATAGTATTTATGAAATAAACTTAAGTAGTTGATGTGTTATCATTTATACATATTTTGCATGCATAATAGTCCCCATATTATGGTACTAATTGATTAATAACCTTGCAATTGATACTTAAAGCGTCAATATTTCATAATTGCAGGTTATTCGGCGTTCCGAAGTAAACAAAGATAAAGCCACTCAAAAAAATCAAGAAATCAAGCTTTTGGAGGACCAAACCCGAGCTTTGACCCCCAAGAAGTCAAAACAGGTCAACAACAAGTCAAACAATAGCTAAAGGACAAAACAAGGAAGCAGTGCATCCCATTGCACGATCGTGCATCCCATTGCACGTTCGTGCAATCCCATTCTTGCTCCCCAAGGCTTTGGTACACCGTCCTGTGTACCCTGTTTGATTCCCGAGGTGTTTGCACGCCTGTGCAATCCAATTCATGGTCGTGCATTGCTTATTTTGAGGCCTATAAATAGATGGCTTGAGTTCTTCATTCAACACACCTTTCCATACCCCAACACACCATTCCATACCTCAAGACACTATTCCAGAGAGAGTATTTCGTAGTTAGAGTAGATCCTCTTTGTCCGCAATAAGGGAGCCTAGGAAACTTAGCGTTACGCTAGTTAGTATTGCCATTCGTGGCTAAACTCTTTGTATTGCTTGGGTGAAGATGAAGTTTGGTGCATGTTAATGTTTGACGTATTAATCTAATGGTATGTTTATGTCTTTAACTATTTGCTCTTAAAACCACCTCTTGGTGGGCGTTTTATTGTTGTCTAAATCTGTCTTTATATTTGTGAGTGTTCTTGATTTTAAAGTGTAAGACCATAAAACCTTTTTAATCAAACTTCTTTTGAAACTTGTACGTCTTTATACAAGCAGAGATTGATAAGCCAAGGCTTGGTCAATACTAGTAAGGTCGTACGTCTTTATTCGAACTTATTATGCGACCAAGAATTGGTGAATTCATGTTGGGAACGGTACGTCTTTATACATGGTCCCATTGTTACATCGCCACCCGATGAGCAAAGTATAATCACCTATTTAACAATAATACTTAAGCATTTAAGTTTGATGTTCTAAACCAACTTGGAGATAACACCAAAGAGTTGAGGGTAAATGTTGTCCCTAACGAGAGGCACTACTATTTTAATTTAAATATTTTAATTTGGGAATCAAATGTCGTGAGTACGAGGCTCTAGCGGTGACCCGATTCACAAGTTTGTAGTAGTCATACCACTGGATTAGTCAACTTAACATTATCACGTACCAAGCGGATTCGAAGCCCAAAGCAATACTCTTTGTAACCTGATTATTTCCGAGATATTTACTTTACTGCTATTTACTATTCTGTTACTTACATTTCTGTTACACACATCACGCACATTTTTTACTTTCTTGTCATTTACTTTACCGTAATTTACTTTTCTGTCATTTACTTTTCTGTCATTTACTTTTCTGCTTCACAAGCACACAAAACCCACTCACTAATTAAATCGGCTAAACGATAACAAAATTTGAGTATCGGAACTCGACCATGCCCATTGGTTTGATACTTGATTCTTACCTAAACTATATTACGCTGCGATATGTGTACTTGCCTATTGTGCGTGTTTTAAGTTTGAGTATTTATTCTTTTATAAATTTATAACCTGATCTCATGAAACCATTTCTAAAACAAATATATATTTATATATATTTTATATACTTATCACGTGCAATATCAGTAGTTCATGTAATAATTCTATCTATACGCTAAATTCTAAAAGATCAAAGTTTGATCTTAACAAGACATATATGTGGCACTTGAGACTTGGTCACATAAGTAAGAAACGCATATCAAAGCTCCAGACTGATGGAATCCTAGAATCCACTGGTTCAGAGACGTTTGATATTTTCGAATGCTTAAGTGGTAAGATGACTAAGGCACCTTTCTTAGGAACATGTGAGAGAGCCTCAGATCTATTAGATCTCATACATACTGATGTATGTTGTTCATTTAGGACAATGTCTAGATCTGGCGAAAGATACTTTATAACATTCACAGATGACTATAGTCGATATGGGTATGTTTATTTGATGAAACATAAACATGAAGCTTTTAAAGTATTCAAAATCTTCCAAAATGAAGTTCAAAATCAGGGTAAAACAATAAAGGCCATTCGGTTGGATCGAGGTGGCGAATATCTAAGTTACGACTTTGATGGTCGTCTTAAGAATTGTGGAATAATTCCATAATTGAATCCACCTGGACCATCGCAACATAATGGTGTGTCTGAAAGGAGAAATCAAACATTGTTAGACATGGTTCGATCGATGATGAGTCGTACAACCCTACCACACTCCTTTTGGATTTATGCCTTGGAAACCGGAGCCCAAATAGGCAACATGGTTCCAACCAAAAGGTTAGATAAGACCCCATATGAGATATGGTATGGAAAGAGTCCAAACTTATCATACCTAAGGTTCTGGGGTTGTGATGCTTACGTTAAGCATGAGACTTCCACTAAATTAGAACCCAGAGGCGAAGAGTGCATTTTCGTCGGTTATCGAAAGGGGACTAAAGCATATTTTTTTTTCTACAACTCTGTTGAGAATAAAGTATTCATCAATAGGAGAGAAGTTTTCTTAGTAGAAGAATTTCTCACCAGAGAGCTGATAGAAAGAAATCCGAATCTTGAAGAGATTCAAAAATCAGAAAATACAGAATCTTAGGAAGATCCATCAAATTAACAAACAGTTGTTGAGCTTGAAATACAGAATTTTCGTGGAATAAATGTAACAGTGAGTGCCCACAGGTCTAGTAGAGCTCGTCATGAGCCTAAGAGATATGGTTATAACATCAGTAATGACAGAGTATATTTAGTGGATCAAAGTGAAACCACTAACTACAAAACTGCTATTTCAGATCCTGAACCTGAAAAATGGCTATAAGCCATAGGTGCTGAGATGCAATCCATGTATGATAACCAAGACTGGGACTTAGTTGATTTACCTCCAAACTGTAAGGCAGTTGGAAGAAAATGGGTTTTCCAAATGAAAATTGATATGGATAGAAATGTACAAACCTACAAAGTAAGGCATGTAGCTAAACGGTTAACTTATACTCAAGGAATTGATTATGAGGAAAATTTTTCTCTAGTAGCCATGCTTCAGTCCATCAGGATCCTGATTGCTATAGCAGTATATTATGATTATGAAATACGGAAAATGGATGTCAAAACAACTTTTCTGAATGGACATCTAGGTGAAGATGTTTATATGGTTCAGCCAGATGGTTTTGTTGATCCTAAACATCCTGATAAAGCGTAAAAGTATAAGAAGTCCATTTATGGACTAAATTAAGCATCTAGAAGCTGGAATCTTCAATTTGATGAGAAAATCAAGGAGTTTGGTTTTAGAAGGAATGAAGATGAGATGTGTTTACAAGAAGACTAGTGGGAGCATATTACATTCTTAATCTTTTATGTGGATGACATACTACTTGTCGGAAATGACATTTCGATACTTCAAGAAGTTAAATCTTTGATCGAAAAGTGTTTTACAATGAAGGATCTGGGTGAAGCCGCTTATATTCCAGGAATAAAGATCTATAGAGATAGATCTAAGTGACTTATTGGCATAAGTTAGAGTGTGTACATTGATAAAGTCATCAGACGTTTTTCAATGCAAGATTCCAAGCGTGGAACCTTACCCATGGCACATGGAACTATCTTAGATAAATCCCATCATCCCAAGTCGGACACAAGAGAATATGTAAAGAGTTCCATATGGTTCAGCAATCAGATCGATCATGTATGCTATGCTATGCACTAAACCTGATGTGTCGTATGTTTTGAGCATAACAAGTAGATATCAGCAAAACCTGGGAGAATGCCATTGGAAAGCAGTTAATAATATCCTAAAGTATTTGAGAAGGACTAAGGATATGTTCTTGATATATGGTGGATTGGATGAGGTGCTCACTATAAAGTGTTACATTGATTCTAACTTCCAGAAAATCGAGATAATTCTCAATCATAGATGAGATATGTTTTCACACACAACGAAGGAGCAATTATTTGAAAAAGTACCAACTAAAGTGTTGTTGCTCAATCTAAGACTGAGTTTGAATACATTGCAGCAATGGATGCAGCAAAGGAAGCAACTTGGATGATGAAATTCATTACTGATCTAGAGGTGATACCGAACATCAAGGAACCTATAGAGACATTCTGTGATAATTCTGGTGTTATTATGCAAGCAAATGACCCAAGGTCACATAATAGCACCAGGCACATCGAGAGGCAGTTCCACTACATACGAGAAGTAGTAGAACGAAGGGACATCAAGATAAGAAAAAATCACATAGATCTGAATCTAGCAGACCCGTTCACAAAGCCGATAAATCAAGTCAAGTAGGAGAAGCATGTTATTTCTATCGGGATTCGTTACGCTAGTGATTGGATATGATGTGTACTTAGTATTTGGATAAATTTTGGCATTGTAAACAATATCATTTTATCTGATTAGAAATAAAGGTTATTGTCTTTTACATTAATGAGTACTGTGTTCTATATTAGCACATTTAAATCCTTGAATAGAAGTTTCATTCTAAATGTCCGTAGTCGATTATAATTATAGTAATGATTATGAAATAAGGCTATTGTGAGTCTGTTGGTTAGTATTCACCGAATGAGAATTGGCAAAGTGTTATTTACAGAGTAATAAATATTGGACGTGACTCGTTTCAAAACTACTTCATGGATCTTCGTCATGAGTAGGTTTTGAAATAACATTGTCTTTTGTTTCCTCATATCTGAGATGCATACTTGAAGCTTCATTATACAAAAGGTTGTTCGATGATATTGTCTAACACTATCCCTAACCAGATGATCATAAAGACCTTAGTCAGAAATGACTAGATATACAGTGAGAGTTTTATGTAGTCAAGAAGGGATCTGTACCCTTACTAATGTAAATATAAGACGTTTGTGGGCCCCTCGTTGGTTCAAACTGGTATTAAATGTGTGGCGATTCTCAAAATTAGAGTTTGTATAGAGCACTTTGAATATCGATCGAAAAATAGAATAATTGAACGCAAGTGTGAATGATCCGATCAATGTCTCATGTTTAGTGGTATGTCTAAATAACATAAAGGATAATTAACAAATAGTTGTAGACTATTACAACAGTAAGAGAACCTTGACTGATTGGTAATGATGGATGACTTATAAAAGTATCTGGCCACATTAGGGGCAGCGCAATGTTGCTAGACGCCCTACATTGTCCGTATTGGTATATATGTTCGAACTTGTGCAAACGAGAGATTGTTGGATCTAGTATGATCAAGTGTCAACATAATACAATACTGCTAATGCATTTGATCCTAAAGAGTCACACAACGAGCAACAACACTTGTTATTAATGTGTTAGGCATATTAAACGTGAAAGATAATTGTGACATTAATTATTTAGGGAATAATTAATATATATAATATTATTATCTATTATAATTTAAGAAATAATATTAGATGATAATACAAGGGTTAAAGTGTATTATTTATATTATTGTGAATATATATATATATACGTATATATATATATAGGGTTGAGTTTATGAGAAACCTAGAAAACTTCTTCCCCAAATTTTTAAACATTAATAACTTTTTCGTACGTTGTTATTTTTAAAAAAAAGTTGCACCAATAAATCAAGCATTTTTATCTTTAATTTGAGTATAATGTTGCTGTATAAAAAACAAAAAAGTTAACATGTCGTAACTTTTTCGATACCCATCATACTGCATGATGATACTACTTATATGTAGTATGGTTATAATACATATATGTAGTATATATAGTATGATCATACTACATATATGTAGTATTATTATCTATTATAATTTAAGAAATAATATTAGATGATAATAGAAGGGTTAAAGTGTATTATTTATATTATTGTGAATATATATATATATATATATATATATATATATAGGGTTGAGTTTATAAGAAAACTAGAAAACTTCTTCCTCGATTTTTTAAACATTAATAACTTTTTCGTACGTTGTTATTTTTTAAAAAAAGTTACACCAATAAATCAAGCATTTTTATCTTTAATTTAAGTATAATGTTGCTATGTAAAAAATAAAAAGTTAACATGTCGCAACTTTTTCGATACTGCATATATGCAATATCATCGTACTGCATGATGATACTGCTTATATGTAGTATGGTAATGCTACATATATGCAGTATATATAGTATGATCATACTGCATATATGTAGTATCGAATAAATCTGAAACATTAAAAACGTGTTTTTTTAATATAGTAACATTATACTTAAATTAAAGATAAAAAATGTTTGATTTTATGGTGTAATTTTTTTTTAAAGTGTAATGTATGAAAAAGTTATTTAGGTTTAAAACTGAAGGGGGTGGAGTTTTCTAGTTTTCTCACCAATTATAAGTTTTTTCTTGATCCTATATATATATATATATATATATATATATACACATACATATTCGAAAATATTATATAAATATATTCCACATATATCTCAATGGAATATGCCATGGAATATGCTATTGAATATACCATTTAGTTTGGATTTTAAAAGGAGATTAAATCTAGACATTTAATCTTGAATCAAAAGTTGAAACCCTAACCACCACCACCACAAACATTCGCCACCCTCCCTCCCTTTGGAAATTTTCGGCCAAAAGGAAAAAGAAGTCGGTGGCTTCTCGTTTTGCGTGCTGTTGGTGAATCTCGTGCATTGGCTAGCACCGTTCATTGTTGTATCATTATGGATATCATTAGTCAAGTCATCCACTAACATTAATAAGATCAAAGGTAATATAATTATAGTGTTTTAATTATTCTTCTTCATCTCTGGTTTCTACTGTTCTTGTATTTGGATCTTTGTTCTGGTTTCCCATCTTGGTTTTGATTAAGACTTATGCTGCATTTTGGTCTTTGATAAATGTTTTGAAAAGCTAAAACCATACGGGAAATCCCAACACATCCAGGTTGAAGCCAATCCAAAAGTGTCAATTAAAACTACTCAAGAGGAGTAACAAAGAAGATATGAACTAAGTGTTTCAATGATGACGGCTTTCAGGGCAAAAACCAAAGCTACAAATCAGTTGAGGGGTGACTACAAGGAACAACACACAAGGTTAAGAGATTACATATTGGAGATTCAAGGTACTAATCCAAACGTCACTATTAAATTTGTTGTAGAAGATGAAACAAATTCAGATTCCCTAACAAGGATTTTGAAGAGAGTTTACATCTGTCTTAGGGCTTTAATTGTTAGGTTCAGATGGAGCATTTTAGAAAGGACCTATCGAGGTCAACTTTTAACTGCTGTTGGTATTAACCCAAACAATGGCATTTATCCTCTAGCATATACCATTGTTGAGGCTAAAAACAAACTGTCCTGGACATGGTTTCTTCATGTGTGGCTGATGATCTAGATTTGGCCAAAAACAATCATTTTACCTTCATCTCTGATAGGCAAAAGGTATGTTTCTATTTCATATTAATTTTCTAGCTTTTATAACTTGTTAACAACGTTGTTAATATAGTGTTAACTTTCGTTATCTAGGGACTTATACCTGCAATATCCCAAGTGTTTCCTGTTGCTGAAAACAGGTTTTACCTAAGGCATTTGCATCAAAACATGAAGTTGTAATGGAGGGGGAAAGCATTCAAGGATATGTTCTGGGGTTGTGCTACTGCTATAACTGTCCAAGAATTCAGAGTGAAGATGGAGCAACTTAAGACATTCAATAATGATGTATACAATTGGTTGTCTAGTATCCCACCACAACATTGGTCAAGAACCCATTTCATAGGTAACTAACGAACAACATTGTGTAGTTAATTGGTTAATGTGTAGTTACTTGGTTTGTATAGGAAGAGCAAAAACATATGTTCTATTGAACAACATGTGTGAGGTCTTAAATGGGAAGCTTGTTGAAGGAAGGGATAAACCAATCATCACAGCTTTGGAACATGTCAGGGGGTATCTTATGAAAAGGATTGTCAATGTAATCAAGGTTATTGAGAAGATAAATGGGCCACTAACACCAACTGCCACAAAGCTTATGGAGGGTATAAAGATAGAAGCTACCAAATATAATGTCTTATGGAATGGGTGGCCAAAAATACTAGGTTAGTGATCGTTGGGTGACCAAGTTGTTGTTGATGTTGTCGAAGGACATGTATATGTAGAAGGTGGGAGTTGACAGGATTGCAATGTAAATATGTTGTTGCTGTTAACTAGGATATGGCACTGACCGGTCAGAAGGTGGTACGGCTAGAAAGTTAGGCATATTCTTGTTATTCACTTGATACATGGAAAAGTGTATACTCATACAAAATTGGCCCACTGAATGGGAAAAACATGTGGCCTAAGTCCTTGTGTCCAACAACACTTACCCCCATCAGACCACAACCCTATTGGCTGGCCAAAAAAGAAGAGGAGAAGGAACCAAGTTGAAGTTGAGGATGACATGGATAGAGGTGGTGACAAGAAGGTACAAATCTGTGACATGTTCTAAATGCAAGAATTATAGTCATAATGCAAGAAGTTGCAAAGGACAGAGAGATTCACCACCAACTGTTTGATATTTATGGTGTTTTGCAAGAAGCTTTTGGACCATGTTATGTATTTTATTATGGTTTATGATGGTTTAGGCAATGTTAAATATTTTGTTATGGTTTATGTGGGTTTAGATAATGTGATATCTTTTGGTATGATTTATATGGGCTTAGATAATGTTTATGTAAGTTTATGGTGTGTTCTTATTTTGTTATGTAATAGATGCGTTAAAACAATATTATGCAATGATTGAATTGCAGTTTTAATTTCTGCCAATATGATATGCAATTTTGGTTAAGGAAATTCAATGCATTCATTAGACAAGGAATTGCAGTTTTGGTATGCATACACTGGCAGGATAATGGATGCATTTAAATGGTATGCATACACTAGGAGGATAATGAATGCATTTAAATGCATTCATTAGACAAGGAATTTCAAGTTTTGGTATGTATTTTGGTATGTATTTTTAGGTTTTGGAATGCATTTTGGTAAACACAAAAGACATGACATTTTTGCCACAAAAGACAAGGTTTTTTTTTCATTACAAAACATCAAGCATAGTCGTTACATGATTTGTCCAACTTTACGAATGACAAGCATTGATCACAATTAAGAAACTTAATGTTAAAAACATTAAATTTTTTTTGAGATTTCTTCTTGCGAATTTCAGCTTCCACCATCTTCCCCTCCTTCTCAAGTTTTTTTTACTTTAAAAGGCTAGGAATAATCTGAACGTGGGCACATCGTTGGTCAACTCATCCGATTAATCGGCATTTTGACTTTTGCATAAAAAACCCCAAAATCAGAAAAATGAAATTTGTGTACATGGAGACGTTGAACTTATCGCTAGAGGACAAGAGTAGAACCGTCGGCCAGGGTTCTGATCAGTCCAAGAAGTTCGAACGACGGCCAGTCTCCCACAGTCACAAACAGCCATGGAGCTTTTCTCAGTAAAGAAGATGAAGTTGGTATGGGCCACGTGCAAGCTTTAAGGCCTTAAAAAGGGAATTAATAAATATGATATGAAAAGACAAAACTACCCTAACGTGGGATTCACATGAGGGGAGTTAACGTCTGAAATTGACGGCCATCCAAACTGGGGGCCATGGATGTTACAATAGTGCAAACTATTAAACCATAGTTGTAGTTTCTCAATCCTAGGGGCCATAAGTGAAATCCGTGTAAATCATAGGGGCCATCTGTGCCATTAATTCTAACTAATACGAATAAATTTCCAATAAAACATGAGTACATTTTATACTTACAGTTTTTATTCACACAATTTTATCAAACATGCTTTTTGGTGCTGTTTTGCAATGTCATACACTGAGCCCGAGTGTATTTAGTACATCTATCTAACATATTGACACCACATGCTAAGTTAAATGTATATTTTGGCTTGTATAACTCCACTCTCAGCTTAAGTACCTTTGGGATTGTAGGAACGACTATTACAAGGAGTATCACTAGAAACGAGAATAATGAAGCAAGTAGCGGATGAGAATTTATAAATGATTTGCTTTTAGGAATGCATATAAATCAACATGAAAAACTTTATGATCTAAGCACTCAAACAACCCATGTTGATGTTTTCTCTACGTTGTCTATTACATAGGTTTTTTTTAATTGTTTGAGTCTGAATGTTAATCAAGTACTCAACTATAATTTACCCTTAGTTATATTTTTATTAGTGTAAATAATACTTGCAGGGCCGGCTCAACATATTTTGTGTTCTAATGCGAGCGTTGAAATTGAGGCCTTCTATGAAAGTTTTATAAATATATTAAAAAATTTAAAATGTAATTTAATGGAGCGTCAAAACGTATAATGTTGACATAAAAGTTGTGAAATTATCATTTCTCTCTGAAAACACAAAAGTTGAGACTACAAATTAAAGTAGTTTTTCAATTTTTGGGGTCCTACAAATTTGAGGGCCTAAAGCGGTTGCTTTAGTTGATTGTATTGTAGAGCCACCCCTGAATACTTGGTGTTTCTTTTCATTGAATGTCGAAGCTTGTAGTTGATGGATTTTTAATGAATTTGTTAGAGCCAAGAGTTAGGGTTGTTTGATATCCTCTTAATAATATCATTAATAGGCCACCTCTGAATCGGTCAGAGGTAAGAGGTGTTTGTTTCAGATTTTGTCAGCCTCTTAATGGTTCAGCACATAAACCATGTTAAACCATTCAGAGCTTTTAATGTTTCAACTCATAATGAACCAAAGAGCTCTTATTGTTTCCTTACATATTCAAATATATAGTGTGGGATTTTGAGAATAAAGTAAAGACAGAGACCAAATAGAGTGCACAATGGTCATAAAAACTTAAAAGTCTAGTAGACATTGCATTAGTTAAGATTCACAGGTTAGCAGAGCCGTCCCTGAGATTTCAAATGCTTTGTGTGACTAGTGAAAATGAGCCCCTAATCCAAAAGTGAAGCAATAAAAAAAGCGATTTTAAACAGTTTTCAAAAAGTTAACCAGTAAAACTAGCCCATGTATTTAACTATATTTATCGATAATAAAAAAACAGCGACGGACCCAAAGCATTTAAACCGGGGGTCGCAATAGAAATTTTTTATATACCCTAGTATATATAAATTATTTTTATCATGTGTAACAAGCTTGAAAACGACTATGTATTAAAGATTTCAAATCTTAAAATGTTGTAAAACTATTTTATTTTAACATGTATCATTCATTTTTCTTGGGTAAACCAATGAAAAAAAGATCTTTTAATAAAAAAATTATATTTCTTGTGCATTAAATAAAGTAATAAGGTAAAATAAATTTAATAAAAATCATAAATCTTATTTTATATTAAATAAAATAAATTAATAAATTAACAATTGAGAAAACATTTACTCTTTTTTCCTTACAAAACAATTATACAAAAGGGGCTACCAGCGTAGAGCTTTACAAGTAGATGGTAAAGTTATCATTTGATTTTAGGTCAAAGTTAAACATTTTAAAAAGTAATAAGTAATAAATAATAAATGAATAATCTATATCTATATACTATATAATAAATAAAGGTTTTTCATAACACTTGTCATTTATATGTTCATTCTCATCATATTTTTTCCGCATCTCTCTCTTATTAAATACACTTCTATCTTTTAACGATAATATATTTTTCTAAAAATAGTAATTTATACTATATAATAAATAAAGGTTTTTCATGCCACGTGTTATCTCCATATTCATTCTTATCATATTTTTCCCGTCTCTCTCTTATTAAATACACTTCTATTTTTTAATAATAATATCTTTTTCTAAAAATAGTAATTATACTAATAAAACACATTTATTTTAAATTATCTCTTATTATAATTATAAGAAACTTTGAAATCTAATTATTTAACTTTTATTTTAAATCAAATAGTAAATAAAAGTCAAATTACATTAAATAATAATTAACGTATTTTTGAAATCCAATTATATATTAATTTTACATATTTTGAATTTTATTTTCTATCATTAGTATATATAATACATTTTTACACCTGTAAAATATATACATAAAAATTTAAAAATTTTATGTATTGATATTTTTCACCCTCATATGTAATACATGTGTTCTAAGTTAGTAAAGTATTTTATTAGGCTTTTTAAGTGGACTCAATTTTTATAGCTCATTCATATTACTCATCTTCTTCCTTGTTCTTCTTTCTCATAACCAAAAAAGTAAAAACCATTTGCATTCTACAGCCACTCGTTGCCGTCAACTACCGCTCTTTTTGACCGGAAAATTTTCCGTTCATGTTTTTTTCCCTTTAACAGCTCTATCAGTAGTAAAGAGAGCCCCTCAAAATTCTGGCCCTGAGCGGTCGTCCACCCGGCACACCCTTAGGGCCGGCCCTACAAGTGAGCATAAAAAGAAAAAAAAAACATAACAAACCTTATATCTATACTATATAATAAATAAATGTTTTGATATGACACTTGTCACTATCTTATTTATTTTTAACATTTTTTCTTGTCTCTCTCTCTCCTATTAACTATACAAATTTTCTTAATTGTTTTTTATAATTTTTTGTTTCCCGCCTCTCTCTCCTATACATAATAATGAATTTTATAAAACATTTTTTAGTTTAAAAAAAATAGTTTTGTTCATAAAACATTTTTATAAATTGAACATTTCTTTTATTCTTTTTATAATTATATAACGTTTCTAGAATTTGTATTAAAAAACTATGTAATATGTAAATCTTTATTACTAATTATATAATATTGCATTTATTCAACCCGTGTATACACGAGTTTTCTAACATAGTAAGATTGGGATACTAGTCAATGACACACATTAGATGACTAATCTCAATCAAAGGCTATGAATATTGTCCTTTTGAAGTTTTGGATCCAACAACCACCAAACGGTTATAAATAGATGAAGGTGTTGAATTGAAGCCCTTGAACGAAGAATTTTTAAACAACAAATATATCCTTTTAAATATACTTGGGTTGATCAGAAAAACCAAATGTAATAAAACTATAACCAAAATATATACAAAATTGAAATAACCAAACCAATTGAAAATCATATTAACCTAACCCAACTATCAATACCCACCATCTATACTATATAATAAATAAATATTTTTTCATGCCACGTGTCATCTCTATATTAATTCCCATCATTTTTTTTCGTCTATCTCTTATTAAATACATCTCATCTTGTAATAATAATATATTTTTCAAGAAAATACTAATTATAATAATAAAACACATTTATTTTAAATTATCTCTTATTATAAGAAACTTTGAAATTCAGTTATCTAAGTTTTGTTTTCAATCAAATAGTAAATGAAAGTCTAATTACATTAAATAGTAATTAACTTATTTTCGAAACTCATTTATATATTAATTTTTACATATTTTTAATTTTGTTTTCAATCCTTAGTATATGTAATACATTTTTACACATGTAAAATATATACATAAATCTATACTATATAATAAATAAAGGTTTTTTCATGCCACGTGTCACCTCCATATTAATTCTCATCATTTTTTTCCGGCTCTTTCTCTTATTAAATACATCTCATCTTTTAATAATAATATATTTTTCAAAAAAAAATACTAATTATACTAATAAAACACATTTATTTTAAATTATCCCATATTATTATAAGAAAATTTGAAATTCAGTTATGTAAGTTTTGTTTAAAATCAAATAGTAAATGAAAGTCTAAATTACATTAAATAGTAATTAACGTATTTTTGAAACCCAAATATATATTAATTTTTACATATTTTTAATTTTGTTTTCTATCCTTAGTATATGTAATACATTTTTACACATGTAAAATATATACATAAATCTACACTATATAATAAATAAAAAGTTTTTTCATGTCACGTGTCACCTGCATATTAATTCTCATCATTTTTTTCCGCATGTTTCTCTTATTAAATACATCTCATCTTTTAATAATAATATATTTTTCAAGAAAATATTAATTATACTAATAAAACAAATTTATTTTAAATTATCCCTTATTATTATAAGAAACTTTGAAATTCAGTTATGTAAGTTTGTTTTCAATCAAATAGTAAATAAAAGTCTAATTACATTAAATAGTAATTAACGTATTTTTGAAACCCAATTATATATTAATTTTTACATATTTTTAATTTTTTTTTCTATCCTCAGTATATGTAATACATTTTTACACATGTAAAATATATACATAAATCTATACTATATAATAAATTAAGGTTTTTTCATGTCACGTGTCACCTCCATATTAGTTCTCATTATTTTTTTTTGACTCTTTCTCTTATTAAATACATCTCATCTTTTAATAATAATATATTTTTCAAGAAAATACTAATTTACTAATAAAACACATTTATTTTAAATTATCTCTTATTATAAGAAATTTTGAAATTAATTTATGTAAGTTTTGTTTTCAAGCAAATAGTAAATGAAAGTCTAATTATATTAAATAGTAATTAACGTATTTTCGAAACCCAATTATATATTAATTTTTACATATTTTTAATTTTTTTTCCATCCTTAGTATATGTAATACATTTTTACACATGTAAAATATATACATAAATCTATACTATATAATAAATAAAGGTTTTTTCATGCCACGTGTCACCTCCATATTAATTCTCATCATTTTTTTTCCGCATGTTTCTCTTATTAAATACATCTCATCTTTTAATAATATTATATTTTTCAAGAAAATGCTAATTATACTAATAAAACATATTTATTTTAAATTATCCCTTATTATTATAAGAAACTTTGAAATTCAGTTATGTAAGTTTTGTTTTCAATCAAATAGTAAATGAAAGTCTAAATTACATTAAATAGTAATTAACGTATTTTTGAAACCCAATTATATATTAATTTTTACATATTTTTAATTTTGTTTTCTATCCTCAGTATATGTAATACATGTTTACACATGTAAAATATATACATAAATCTATACTATATAATAAATAAATGTTTTTTCATGTCACGTGTCACCTCCATATTAATTCTCATCATTTTTTTTCCGACTGTTTCTCTTATTAAATACATCTCATTTTTTAATAATAATATATTTTTCAAGAAAATACTAATTATTCTAATAAAACACATTTATTTTAAATTATCTCTTATTATAAGAAACTTTGAAATTCATTTATGTAGGTTTTGTTTTTAATCAAATAGTAAATGAAAGTCTAATTACATTAAATAGTAATTAACGTATTTTCGAAACCCAATTATATATTGATTTTTACATATTTTTTATTTTTTTTTCTATCCTTAGTATATGTAATACATTTTTACACATGTAAAATATATATATAAAGATTTAATAATTTTATGTATTGATATTTTTTATCACGTATGTAGACACGGGTTCTAAGCTAGTTTATATTATATATGTACTTATATGGGGTGCTCCATTTAATTTCTTCCACTCTTAAGTTTTTATGCTATTTATATTTACCATCTTTAGATTGATTTTCTATAATTCACATACTACTAGACAAGATGCTAATTGTAGATAAACTAACCACATTAGAAAACATGATGAAGTTATACCAACTTACCGTTGTAGCAAAGACTTAGAAACATTTAAAAGTATGGTTAAAATTTCGTATTAATCATCTTAATCCAATTCATATATTGTTTCATGTTATTGAAATAGAAAAGTAACAAGAGTGTTTAACCAAATCATTACAACACTTTTAACCATTAGCACGTTTATAACTTGATTATAACTCATCTACAACCTGCAAACCCATATGACTCATTTGGATAAATGAATAAGAAAGGTCATCTTCGGTTATACGATTTTAAGTGTGTCTAGGCTAGGGTTTATGTTCTCAATATAGATTTATGGGTGGTATTCGAGTTTAATGATTCAAGACACAAAACCCATAAACTCATTTTGACACACAACCCAGAACTCGTTTTAACTCATTTTGACACAAAACCCAGAACCCATATGACTCATTTTGATAAATGAATAAGAAAGGTCATCTTCGGTTACACAATTTTAAGTGTGTCTAGGCTAGGGTTTATGTTCTCAATATAGATTTATGGGTGGTATTCGAGTTTAATGATTCAAGACACAAAACCTAGAACTCACCGACTCGACACGACTGACAACCCTAGTTGGAAGGAAGGAGCTTAACCAAACTGAATTTTTAAATTTTTTTTATGATATAAATCTAAAAGATAGTTTTTTTACATTGAAACTTCTTTGAGTGTAAGGCCTCAAACCCGGGAGACCTCACTTGTTGAATTTACTCATAAACATAGTCGTCAAAATACTGAACTTAAATTAAAACATTGCAAACGTAGCGGAAGCATACATTATTCAGTTACATAAACAACGGAAATCTTAATATTTAAAAACATTGTCTTAACACGTAAGCAAATAAACATGATGTCAGTCTTGAGCCAGATAGTCTTTACGTCTTTGCCCGTCCCTTCCTTTTGCTACTTGAAATGCATACTAAAAGTCACTAACACTGGTGAGTTGTAGTTTAAACCAATTAGATATAAACAATATTTCTTTATACATGTGTGTGTATATATATATATAATAAATAAAAATAAATTGGAACACGTGTCAGTCAATTTGGCCCTCTAAAGTTGTTTTTCGCGGCTAGATTATGTGTAAGAAAAAAACTCACGCGGATGTATATTTTTATACGGATCCGGTTATGTTTCCGGGTTATAACCCGGTTAGTTGTCATACGAGGGTAACTCTTTCATTTGCAAACCCTAAAAGACATCGCTAACGTCTCTGCACCAAGAAATCATCCGGTAGATCTTGAATCACAGATTGATAATTCAACATCTTTGGAACAAATCGTTAATCGAAACATTATTTTGATCGATTGAAAATGCCAAATCTTTTTTTGATCGACATGTCATCCCGGCAACTTTTCTCTGTCTGTATATTTGGAACTCCCTTTTCTTTTTCTTTTTACAGCTGCTGTCCCTCTCTCTCACAGGTTTGGAAATTAGGTTTTGTTTTCTTATGAATTCTTGTCCAGGGTGTTTGCTTTGCTAATGTTGTCTTTCGTCATTTTTTTGTTTTTTTTGCAGGTTTTGATGTCTGCTTTTCTTAGGTAAAAACTTTTTTGTTAATTTTTACTTGGTGTTCCTTATATTGATTATTTTTTGTTTTAGTTTGCGATTTAAATATTGAATACAAGGTGTTTGTTGAAATGCCTAAATGAGTTTTCAATTGGGATGTCATTTAGGTTGCCTGGTAGAAAGAATTTAAGCAACTTGGAATCTGGGTATCCTTAAGAAGTTCTTAATTGAAATGGATTTTAGGTATCTTGAGGGAAAAAAGCTGCAGATTTTCTTAGATAGGTGAATTAGAATTGGGTTTTAGGGTTTGTTGAAAAAGTTGTTCACAGTGGCATAACCCCAAAACTTATCATTGATATGTTACAATTTATGTTTGCGTTTGTTATTGATTTACACTCTTAGCATATTATGATTGGGTATGTTACAAAACAATGGTGCAGATAGGTTTCGGACAATTCGGCCAATCACCAAAATCTGTTCACTTTAAAGAAATCATTGATTTGGTATGTATTACAACCTAAAGATTTTATGTTATCTGATGCTACTATATTTAATTTGGTTCATCACAGCCAGGAAGTGATTTTGTAATAGCCCTTTCGAAACCAAGGTCCCCATGATGAAGGCTTTCTTATCCCTGGAGGAACTAACAAATACTTCGAAAAAAATGAGCAGTAGGTCATACCTTTTTATTATGGGTAGTTTGGTTGAACAACATGTTGGGTAACGACTCTAAATTGACACAAATTATCTGTGCATATATTTTTTAATGAGTTTCGCAAATAATTTTCCTAAAGTTTGATTACAGTAATTTGAATATACATTTGTTTAGCATCAAGCAATTTAGGAGGTTGTGAAAACTTGATTATTTAAGCAACGGGTTAGTCAAATTTATGGAAGCCAAACTTACCTTTTGGGACTGCCAAGCTACTGAGGGAATAATAATAAACAAAAAAAAAACTCACCCAGTAAAATCCCACTCGTAGCAGGCTATTGGTAGGGTCTAGGGAGGGTAAGATGAGGGCAAACCTTTCCTCTATCTCAGAAGATAGAGAGGTTGCTCCCTTTGAGACCCCGGCCCTGAGGGAGTAAAAGTAAACTGTATTTGGTTTCCTATAAGCTATTATTTATCTTAAATGCTATAGTAACTGTATTTAAGAAACCATGCAGGAATCGAAGAAGACACCAGAAGAACAGTCCTTAACCCAAGTTTCACACGAGTCACAAAGTGACCAGCATACACTCATGTTCACTTCACTGGTTCAGCCTCCATTTCAAGCAATGACAACAGAAAAGTTTCTAGGGAAGATATTGAACTTGTAAGTAATAATGTTATATCTTTATGTGTATTAAATACTTTCTATATAATTATAAAACCAGTTTGGATTATGCAGGTCTTGATCTTATGCTTTATTGTTGTAGGTCCAGAACTTGATAGAACATTGTTTGCAATTATATATGAACATAGATGAGGTGGTGAAAGCTCTTCTAAATCGTACGAGGATAGGTCCTGATTTTACAACTTTAGGTACACACTTCCTAATTCCCTACAAGTAATCCCACATTTTTGGATTGTATTTATTTCATTTTCTTATAGATTGCCAAGGTTCTCATCATAAGTTTAAGTACCACTCGATATTGACATTTGGAAGACAATTTGGCAAAAATTGGAAGAAAATGCCGAAACTTTCAGAGCCTATTACATAAGGCTGAAACTAAAGAAGCAATTCATTTTGTTTAATCATTTGCTTGAACACCAATATCATCTTGCAAAGTATCCAATGCATCGAAAGCTTCCTCTTGCTCCCATACAGAACGGCATCCATCCCATGCCAGGTAAAGTTATGTTTAATTAGACACAATTAAACAAAATTACCATATTAAATTATTATTTAATTCCATTCCTTCAGTGCAGTTAACAGCTTACCAACGGGATACCATGTTCTACCACAACCTTCAATGCCAGCTACAGGCCAACCTAATATGAATCCCATGGGTATATCCAACTGTCATGTGGTCATTGGTGTCCATGCTCCAAGTAACTTCCATCCTATGAGGGTGAACTCTGGAAATGAGTGAGTTTATATCGATTCCTTTTTATGCAATTTTCATTTGTTTAACTTCAAATTTGTAACATTTTCAATTTTGTCATCCTTGCAGAAGTATGGGGATGGATAATAATGCAGTTGATGTGGCGCCTGCTATTCCAGGGAACAGGGCCATTTCACCCATGTTGGATATGCCTATGAGTTCTATATCAGTGGCATCCAGTGGCCTTTTCCCTTTTACTGCATCTGAAATATCAGGAATGGGAGTTGACACATCAGCTCTCGACACAGCTTTTCCATCTGATGTGGCAAGTTCTGTAGGGTTGCATTTGCCACCTGATAATGGAAGTTCTAGACCTTTTGGTAATATCCCTTGGAATTTTAGCCTTTCAGATCTAACAGCTGAGTTGTCAAACTTGGGAGGTACATCAAATTACTAACTTACTTGTTTGCAAAATTTAAAACATTCTTTGGCATTGGCAGTTAAACTGATTAAGATTTTAAATTGATTGTTTTCAGATCCAGGAGCTCTTGGAAACCATCCGGGTCCCCCTTTTTTTCCATCTGATTCAGATATGTTACTTGATTCCCCTGAGCAAGAGGACATTGGTACAAACTCTATATCCCTGATTTTGTGTTTAAATTCTTGTAATTTATGAAAATGGTGGCACAGTGGCATTAATAAATTTGATTTTTTTTCCTTAGTGGTTGTAATTTATGAAAATGGTGGCACAGTTGCATTAACAAATTTGATTTTTTTTTCCTTAGTGGAAGAGTTTTTTGCTGACTCAGTTCCTGGAACACCATGCTCCAATTCAGATGACGAAATATCCTAATTTAAGGTTAGATTCAAACTATCGTATTGGAGAAACTCTTTGGGATAGGAACACAGTTATGTACAATAAAATGTTACACAAGGAACTGCTATGTCCATTTTATTCATGGTTGGAAAAATCGCTAGGCTGGCGGTGGGGTGGGGTGGGGTGGGGCGGGGCCTAGGCCTAGGCGGGATTAATCGGATTGGAATTTTTATATGTAATTTACAGTTTTTTATATATATACACACATTTTTATATGTAATTTTTATAAAAATGTTCATTTTTAAATATTTATACACATATTTGGCTGGAATTTGAAGAGTTTGGCTGGAAAATCCAAGGTCTGGAATTTGGCCGAAAATTTCAGGTTTTTGCCGGAATTTTCGTCGGAATCTGGCCGCCTAAGCCCGCCTAGGACCGATTCCGATTAATGGTCCGCCTAGCTCAAAATTACAAGTTAAATGGCCGCCTAGTCCCGATTTTTACAACACTGATTTTATTATATCCTGGATCTTATTCTTACAACCCACCCTCTTTTATGTAACTTTAAATTCCTTTTAGCTGGATACAAATGAATTAGATTTAGTTACATTCATAACTTTAAATTCATTTTTCCGTTCTATCTAATAAAAATTCTGCATTTATGTAATTTTTTTATTACATTATAGAATTATGTAATTTCTATTATACATATTATTGTAAATTTGTTTTACATATTATTGAAATTTCATTTTTCTATTATACAAGTCCGTGTTATACACTGGTCTATAACCTAGTATATATATATATACTAGTGGGTTGGCCCGCGCAAAGCGTTGGGTATCACCGAGACTCTTTTGGAGAGCGCAATCTAACCCGAACTGTCTTAAACACTGATTATATTTGGTTGTTATTATTACTATTATAGCTATGTAAATATTTAGTAATTATATACTTAAGCATTTAAATAGTTATAAATAATTAACATCCAATATTTTAGCTTCATTTCATTTCCCCAATAATTGAAGATCCACAGTTTCAACTTCAGTTCGTGCCTTGATTTAAGCCGTAAAACCTTAACCGTTATTTCTCGTTTGGTTGGTCGGTCGTTCCGACCAACCTGGCGGGTTTGGTGTGAAAAATTTTAAAACGGTAGTTAACGGTTTGTCTCTAAAATTTTACGTTTTTAATTATTATTCACTCTATTAAAAATGGATGACAATGAACAGTAAACCCAACCAATGGGGTGCTTTCACATGAAAACTTTTATCTATGTATGTACGTGTGTGTATATATATGAAATAGATTGAGAGCAAGAGTGAGCGTTAGCGCAGTTGATTCGCGTGCCACACCCACACGTAGGTGGCAATGGTTCGAGCCCAGACCCCAACCCCACCCCCCACGCGCGCGGCTAGTTCTTCCCTTTTCCAATCTGCTTCATTTATTTATTTATTTGTTATATACATATAAAAGCGGAAGCGGATGTAGAATAGAAATGGGCGTCGACCCAGGTGATTCGCGCGCCACACTCACATGCGCATACACACGTCGCAGGTTCGAGGACCCCCTGGACCAATGCTGGTTCTTCTCTTTTGCGATTACTATTTTTTTTTCTTTTTTTCATTTTCTTATTATTTAACTAAAATACAATTATAGTTTTTGAAATACTAAATTAACTTAATTAATCATCTATTATTTTTATAAAAAAAAATTACAATTTTAGTCTTTAAATTATCTAAATCTTTATAGTTAATTTTGGGAATATTTTGTTTTCTCCTATAACTTGTAAAATAAGAAATTTTACAAAACTTAATACTTAATTTAAATAGTATTTTGTTATAAAAATATAAATTGTAAATGTAAATTTAAATCTTAATTTTAAGTATTATAAATAAAATAATACTTAATGTAGTGAATTAAATAATCTCATGTGCATTAAAAAGTGGTAATTATTGAGTGTTGGGCTTTAATTGTGGGGTTAAATGGTAATTGAACACATTTTATGCATTGATAAGGTGTACCTTATGCACAACAATTTGTGTTAGGTGTCTTAAATTTTTTGGTAAATTACAAGCATGTCTTTCAATATGTTTTATGTAGTAGTATAGATAAATACACATTAACACCTCAATTGCCTTCATTTAACATTCATTGGTCATACACATATGGGTGATCAACCCGTCATTACATAAGTCATAAAGACAAACGTTCCGTCCTACCGTCGTAGTCCGTCATTCATACCGTCCTACCGAAGTAGTCCATGATACATACCGTCCTACCGAAGTAGTCCGTGATACATTCATACCGTCCGGCTACCTTTCTAGCCGTCCGTGATACATACCGTCCTACCTTCGTAGTCCGTGATTCGCTCGTTTACCCTAAGGCATCCATTTCCCATATGAACTATATATACAACCGTGCTTCGATTAAGGTGCTCAGTATACCGTAGTAGTCCGTATTTAGTCTACCTTTCTAGATTTTAACATAACATCTGCATAATAGTCATATGGTTGTCTGTCTACCGTAGTAGCCGCAATCATCGTACCGTCCTACCGAAGTAGTCCGTATTTCCGTCCTTAACGTTTAGTACATTCATAACATGCAATATATAAATATAAAGCAAGATTACATTCGTTTAACGTTAAGTCGTACATTCGTTTAACGTTAAGTCATACATTCGTTTCATTCTTTGTAACCATTCATTTGTCATTTCATCGTTCATCATTTACTTTCATATAACAGATACGGTCATATTATCATTCATAACATTAATTCACTTTGCACGTATACAAAAAATCATTTACACATAACATATAAGGGGCACATAGAACTCACCTGATGAGTGGGGTTCCTGAAGTATAACAGCTGGTTGGTGAGCGTCACTAAGGTCACACACAATCTGTATAATCAAGTCATACAAGATAAGATAACGGACCTAACCGACACTAGACGTTTCTATCTTTAGGGTTTGGCGAACTTAGACAAGTTCGCCCATTATGAATTAAGCGAATATGGTAAGTTCGCTACATAGATCTTAGGCGAAGATGTGATAAGTTCGCTATCAGGGGTTAAGTTCGCTACATTGGGCTTAGGCGAACATAGTAGATTCGCCTCTTTGGCTTTAGGCGAACATATGGTAAGTTCACCCCTTAGACTAAGCGAACATGCACTAGCGAAGATGCTAAGTTCGCTTGAACGGCCCGTGTCAGTCATCTTCCCCAACAAGAACCCTAAATCTGACCTGTTAATTCTAATCGCTCAAGCTTCAAACTTTTTACGTTCAAAACGTGCTATTTCCATCCATGAGTTTAGATCTATAATTTGTTTTAAGTTTCATACGTAAAAACCGTAACTTTTTATGAATTTAACCCGAAACCTAAAACTACAAAAATCTCAGATTTGAGCTACTGCTTGGGTCCGATTTCTGTTGCCTTGCGTTGCTATGATGATGACTAACGATCCCCGAGCTTTTGAGCCGTTTTCCTTGCTTTCTCTCTCTAGACCCGCGATCTCTCTGTCTAGCCTTGCGCTTGGAATGGGGGAATGAGGGTGGAGATGATGGAGCTGCTGATCATGAGGGTTTTACCGCCCCTCATGATCACATGGGCCGACCCATTTCCCTTTGCTTCCCATTCTTTTCATTACACTTCGCGTTATAAGCCCGACCTTATTTCATTTGGTTGTTTTATATTTCACTCTTTGGGATGTTATATTGAGGTACACCAAATTTTCAAATATAAAATGTATAAACCTATTTTGAGAATTAGGTATTATGAATCACCGATTTATGTAATTAACTATGTTAAAAGTTTTAATTCTTTTTTAGATGCTTATATTACATAAAGAAAAACGTTAATCATCTCTATGATATTGATTTCCCACAAATACATTTTTCAATGCACAGTTTAGAGAAAAACCTATCCTAGATTAGCAATGTCACCACAAATATTAAATGTTTCGATTATCTTATGGACTAAAAAGTGATATTATTCTCAACTTATTTTATATATTTAAATAAAAATGAATTTAATAAAATCTAAGAAAATAGTCTTGAAATAGCAGTGTTGTAAAAATCGCTAGGCGCTAGTCGGGCGGTGGGGTAGGGCCTAGGCCTAGGCGGGATTAATCGGGGCCTAGGCGGGATTAATCGGATTGGAATTTTTATATGTAATTTTCAGTTTTTTATATATATACACACATTTTTATATGTACTTTTTATAAAAATGTTCATTTTTAAACCAAACCAAAGGTTTTCGCCGGAATTTGGCCGGATATTTCAGGTTTTCGCCGGAAATTGGCCGGAAATTTCAGGTTTTCGCCGGAATCTGGCCGCCTAGGACCGCCTAGGCACGATTTGGACCGTCTAGCGATTTTTGGACCGACTAGGTCAAAATTATATCATATCACATTATATTTGAACACATTTGAAAATATGTAAGATTAAGGGTGGACACCGCTCAAGCCAACCTTAAATTGGGTTACGGAGCACAGAAGCCCTCGTAGAAAGTACAATTTCATAGAGCTTAATATTATTTCACAGCGTCTGCAATGAAGGAGGTTTTTTGCCCTATCATAGGAATATCCCCAATGTAAGCAATTTCTCTGTTAGTTTATTCCAATTGTATATCGGGGTTCCAAATGGTAGATCAAAATTATCTTTTTGTTAAGCATTTCAAAATCATCTTTTCTTATTCACTTTGGTACTAATACTTGATAAAATAACAAAGCTTCATGTTTTCAACTTGTTTTCACTTTCCATATTTATCGATCCTTGATGATTGTCCTCACACTAATCACTGTCTTCATGTTTTAAAAATCTCAGTCTATCAGGATCTGGTCATAACATGTTGATTGCTCATAGCTTTCTAAACTGGGTATTGAGGCCTTGTAACCGCTACGATAGGTAAAATCTCAAGCCATTCGTGTCTTTTTTATACTTGGTCAAACAGTTAACCATAAACTATAAAAGCTGATGAATTGTCATCTACGTCACATGGGCTTGACTTGAATATTGCCACAGTGCCTGATTTAAATCTTCTAGGGATGAAGCAGATCATTGTAGTAGTGGTGGATCTCAAAACTCAATGGGAACAGATCTAGTTGATTATTAATGAATGCCTGATTTTCTCACCATATGGACCTCAAGAAAGCATCTCATATATTCGTAGCCAATTTAACCAATTTGTAAACTTTTAGTCTTTTTTACATTTAAAGTATTCGTTTTTATTTCATACAAGTATGTCGGGAACAGATCTAGTTGATTATTAATGAATATCTGATTTTCTTGTTGATTTATCTGTTTTAAGGTATGTTAGGTTTTCATACTATAACACATAGCTTAATGGATTTAAAGATTAATGCAACATCTAAACCAACTATTTTCATAAAACATTGTTGGAATAAAATGTATTTTCCAGCCTCGCAAATGAAACAAGTGTTTATTTAGGGTGTGAATTTCTAACAGGAGACAATTCTATAATACGAAATTTCCAAAGTTTTTGGTATGTTTTTATATAATTTGATTAGTTGTCTTGAATGTAAAGCTATGCAATTTTATGAATTGTAGAATCTATAAATTGTGATTACTTTTTGAATTGATTTTATTATAGAGAAAAGTGATTTGAGAAAAGATTCAAGCTTTATTGTGTGTTCAACAAGAGATACAGGGCCCTATTTATAAAAAAATTTGAGAATGATCTAAACATCAATGTTTTCAGAACCGGACCGGACAACGAACCAAACGCCTTAAAGGTTCATTGGTCGGACCGGATTTAGAACCGGGTAATAAGATAAATAAGTTCAAAAAAAATAAACCAATATATATATAAAAAGTTAAAGCTAAATTCAATTGAAATTAAAAAAAATATTTATTATATAGTTTTCTTGTTAAGTGTGATATATTTATTTAAAATACTCAAGAGTACCTGCTTACCTACTTATTCATTCCTGCATACCTATTATTTATTTTTTCAAGATTATGACTTATGAGTACTCTACTTCCTCCACCCTTTTAGCTTCAAGACTATTTTACTTCAAAATTAGGAGAGAGACGATCCTCCATTTTCATTTCATCACTTTATCACCTTTTTCCTTCCACTTTCACTTTCACTCTTCAATGGATGGCTTTCTTCGACCGGTGAAACATGGCATAAGAGGAAGCTCCGACCGCTGTTAACGAAGGATCTTATTTCCATCCAAGCAAGTTCAAAGCTTTACATTTAATGAAGGAGCTACCCTCTAACTAGATCTGAACCAGAAAGCAAAACGTCATGCATCTCCGGTCCGGCCACGGTCAGCGGTCCAACCGGAAACCTCTCAAACCGAGCGGTTATTTTGAAAACTGTTCAAAAGTATAGAACCGGACCGCCGGTGTACACGGTTCCCGGTCGGACCGGTCCGACCGGCCGGTCCGGTTTTGATAACATTGCTAAACATGGATAATTTATAATTGAATCCCTTAATTAAAGGGATTTATTCTCTTTGATTTGTATCCTTGAACACACTTGTGATTACAACTGTGTTTGAGTTGTTTCTTTAACACCGCCCCTCAAGTTGGTAATGGGGTCACACATACCTAACTGGCTGATACATTTGTGAAACACTATCCCACATACTTTCATTAATACATCAGCAAATTGATCTTCTGACAGAACAAACGGTAGGGTTTTAATCCCTTCATTGAGTTTTTCTTTTATGAAATGTCGATCCACTTTAACATGTTTTGCTCTGTCATGTAGAACTAGATTCTCGAAGATAATAAATGCAACTATATTATCACATAACAACTTCAACGTGTCATACAATGGAAATCCTGTCTCTGTGATCAATTTTTTTATACATATACTTCATTTGCAATACCCCTAAATTTGGATTCGACACTTGATAGTGCCACAACCATTTGTTTTTTACTTCTCGATGTTACTAGGTTCCCTCCTACAAATGTAATACCCTGATGTGGATCTTCGGCCAATTTGTTTTCCGGCCCAGTCAGCATCTGTGTATGCCCACACATTAAGATGTCCATTTGGCAAAATAGAATACCTTTTCCCTGGCATGATTTTAAGTATCTTACTATGCGTATGGCTGCATCCATGTGATCCTTTCTAGGGTTGTGCATAAACTGGCTTATGATTCCTACAACATGAGAAATGTCTAGTCTTATATGTGCTAGGTATATTAGTTTCCCTGCTAACCTTTGATATCGTTCTTTATCAACCGGATCTGTTTCGGTATTGTTGTGAATGTCACAGTTTATCATCACCGGGGTGTCTACCGGTTTCCTATCCATAGCTAAAATATCTTGAATGTATTTCCTTTATGACATGAAGATTCCCTTGGTAAAGTGTATTACCTCAACTCTGAGAAAATACTTAAACCCTCCAAGATCTTTCATCTCAAATTCTGAGAATAAGTTCGTTCTAAGACACTCCATTTCTTATGTGTCGTTTCCTGTAATGATCATATCGTCTACATAAATGATTAAACAAGTAATTTTATCTCCCCTCCTTTTTAGGAATAGTGTATGGTATTAGTTGCTTTGTACGTATCCATATTTTTTCATTGCTATAGTGAACCTCCCAAACCATTCCCTAGGAGAATGTTTGAGAACATATAAGCTTTCTTTAGTCTACACCATAGTTACCTAAATCGCGGTACGCTCCGGTACAGGTACGTGGACCGGGTACACGATTCGCTAGTGGTGATGTATTAAGTACGTAGGGGGTAGCTTCATTTCGGTACGAACCGGTACGGTGTACCATAGAGTTCGATACGAACCGGTACGGTGTACACAATTCAACACATAAATTACCAAATTCCAAAATCCAAGTTACCAAAATTCCAAATTACCAAAATCCAAATTACCAACACATAACAAAACAGAAAACAGAAACATAAAAGTTCAAAATTTCTAATCTAGCCGCTTCCTTTTTTATTTTCCCGTTCTCAACGCCTCCATCAAGATCTTCCCAAACCATTTCCTCTAAGCGAGCACTTGAACTTTCTATATATGCGCTTTCCGGATTCATGTCCCACTTTTTGTGGGGCCAGATTTATAAGAGTCTGAAAAACGAGATTGAAGTCTAATGTTTGGAGTGAATAAAGACAAGTTTATCAGCTCTCTTGCAATTTAAACGATTCCGCTTGACATTATGGATATAGAGTATGTACTCCAATTTCTCTCTGCCGAAGAGCCACTAATCGGTTGGGAGAGTACTTTTTTTACTACTTCCGCCAATTCTGGAGTCTCCGATCCATATGTAGCCCACCAATCAGTTATGTCCATTGTCATAGCATCGACTTGTGTTGCGGTCCTAGAATAAATTCCTTTCTTCATATGAAATGTCGCAAATTGTTCTCGTAACATCCTTTCTTCATCTTCATTTTTCGCAATTCTATGAAACGCTTCCATAACAGAGTACAATTTCTTTGTCTTGGTTAGGAGCTTTTCTTGTCATGCCACTGGGTGCCAACTTTTCTAGATAGTGTATATCATAAAATCTTGGACTTAAAGCAAACCCCAAACAATGAAGTGGGATTGTCATTTTCTCCCACCTAGCCATAACAATATTTTTAACTTGAGGATAATAACATGAGTATTTATTTTCCCTCATAATATCGTTGATTTCACCTAGCATGTTGTTCATTTTTTCGTAGATTTCTCCCATTTTGGGACCTTCACAATCACAAAACTTAATTAGCAAAAAAATGGGTTTTGTAATAGCCAAAATATTCTCAACTTCTTCCCAAAACTCGTCATCTTTAATCGTATCATTGACTTTTGCCCCAACTATTCGAGTGTTTTCGTCCCCACTTTTGACCCATTCCCGCCAAGAATTGAAGACGATAGTTGTGGCAAGTGCCTCCCTACAATTCATTAACCTTCTCAAGAGTATATAATGTGATGCAAAACGAGTGTTTACAACCTTCAATAACTCCAACTTTGAGTTTTCTTTAAAAAACGATAAGGCATGGGCGTGGTTAAGAAAATACTTGACAATAGCCTTACCTTTCTTATATGTGTCGGTTAGCCAATAAAATTCGGTCGCCAAGTCTTTAAAAATCAGATTTAAAGTGTGAACACAACAAGGGGACCAAAAAAATGTTTATAAACCTTCTCGATCTCATGTCCGGCCGCTTTGCAATTAGCCGCGTTATCCGTTACAACTTGCAACACATTGCTTGGTCCAATGGTCTCGATGGCTCCAAGAAGAAACTTAGAAATCGCTACCCCCGTTTTTTCCACCCCTAAAAAGTCTCCCGAGTACATAAACATTGCACCATGCGAATTAACATTGATAAGTGGATTATGTTTAACATTAGACCACCCATCCAAGACGATTGAGACTCCTTATGTGTACCACATGTCTTTAACCGGTGTTAGCTCCATCTCAACATCTTGTACACATTCATCAAGTAATATGGTTCTCGCTTTTTCACACGATGGGGGTTTGTATCCATCCGGTGCATGCTTGATGGCACTAACCATTTCAAGAAATTGCGGGTTGTGTAATACATTGAAAGGAATCTCGTTTGCACACAATCCTCGAATGATCTTCAAATCCACCTTGTTTTTCTCCAATATGCCAAAAGATTCTTCAATGCGTTTCTTTAAAGATGCATTTTTAGAGAGTACCGAATTCTTTAAACACCTTGAAACTCGATAATTTTCTGCTTCTTTTACCTTCTTCGAAAGCCTTTCAAACATCTCTCGATCTCTAACCACGACCAGACATCTTTTAATTTCAGCTTTTTTCCCCGCAGTAGCCCAAAAAAATGGACATGAATTCTGGTGTAAGTGCTCGTAAACTTACCTTTACAGTGATTGCAAATCCACTGTTTAGAACCTCCTGGATTCTTGCTGTTTTCTGCACCAAGCAAGGTTACTTAATCAAGGATTAGTTGGATCTTTCTCTTCAATTGATTTTCCTGCTTGACTTCCACTAGCTGCTAATATTTATTGAACCTCATCTTAAAGGTCAATGTAACCTTGTGTCTCACTGATATGGGTCTCACTATCATCTCCGGGAGTATTGCGATTTTTGTCAAAGGCCATTTGATGAAATTGAAGAAAAAGAGGAGTAGAAATAGAAATTGATAATGAAAATTGGTAATATTTGTAAGGTATTTATAAGATAAAATTGATCATTATTACAATTAAAGAAATACATTTATTGAATTACAATTAAAACGATCCGATCCAACTAATCGGTTCATTATAGGGAAAATGTTTTTTAATATCAACAATTATTGTACAACCAAATATTTTGGGAGGAATCATGAGATGTGATGGTTGACAATATGGGTGGACAAAGTTTGAAGTGGGCTTTTATGATTTTAACACGATATTGCATGCAGTTGACAAGGAAAGATAGTTGTTGTGACTGCCTTGGCCAAAAAAACATCGGAACTTGGAATTTGAAAATTAGGGCTCGGGTAGTTTCTAAAATGTGTCGGTTCTTCCGTTCAACAACACCACTTTTTTGTGATGTATATGAAGTATTTGGTGTATTATACCATGATTTTGAAAAAAAAAACGAGTATTTGAATTTGACTTTTGAATTGAGTTTGAACTAGGTGTATATTTATGGGCTATGGTGTTCATAAAAAAAGATAGATGTTAATATAGAAATCAAGCTTGCATGATTTACAAGATATTTATACTTAAAAAACCCATAAATATCCATCAACAAACAACAAAAATATCGAAAATCTCCTACAAAAGAGTTAGGAGCAGTACCCAAACATCATAGTGTATTACTGAAAAAGGAAATTTGATTTTTTTTCTATTGACGGATAGGATTGTCTATGACGTTTTTTTTTTTTTTGCCAAAACACAGGTTTCACAATGATTTGAATTATTACTTTTAAATAAAGATGGAAACTGTTGGCGCGAAACCACAATTGATATTGACCGGACTCAAGAACACGAACACGATAATTTGGGGGGGGGGGGGACTCCCGGACTCTTTTCTGTATATTGATGATCTAGTGAAATTTAATTACAAAAGATTTATAAGGAAATAAAACAACTAATACTAATCATATTCTAAACATGATTGATATTTAAAATTCAAACTAACCGGACTCTATCTATTCAATACTTGCTGCGCAAGACTTTATTTCTACGCAAGGAATATTCCATCATTCACCTCCTTACTCCTTGCTCGTACCTCCCAAATCCACCACTCCGAGCAACTTTCTCATCTCTTTAAATTTAAGTCTTGGCAATGCTTTCGTGAGTATATCCGCCTTTTGCTTACAACCTTGAACATGTTCAACTTGAATCTCTCCCCTCTCAACATACTCTCTTATAAAGTGAAAGCGGGTATTAATATGTTTACTTCTACCATGAAAGACTGGATTCTTTATCAAGGCTATTGCCGATTGATTATCTATCCAAAGGGCCACCTTCTCTTCCTCACATCCTGTTAGGTCACTTAACAATCCTTTTAGCCAAATAGCTTGGCATGCCGCCGATGCCGCCGCCATGAATTCTGACTCACACGAGGATAAGGCAACGGTTTGTTGCTTTTGTGAGTTCCAAGATATCAACGCATTTCCATAATAAAATGCCATGCCGGTAGTACTCCTACCGTTACTTGCGTCAGTTCTGTGTGAGCTATCACAAAACCCTACAAGTTTATTGTAGCCTTCCTTTGTATAACACAGTACATGACCGATTGTTCCTCTTACATATCTAAGTATTTGTTTCAACACTTGCCAATGTGATTGCTTAGGTTGTTTCATGAACCTACAAACCATTCCCAAGGAAAAGTTTTAGTCGGGTCTCGCGTGGGTTAAGTACCTTAGGCTTCCCACGAGCTTTCGATATTCGGTGGGATTCACATCTTGGCCTTCTTCATCATTTGATAATTGTAACCGTGACTCCATAGGATACCGAGTAGGATTACAAGATTCAGTATTTTCTTAGCATAACCTTCTTGCTTCAGAGTTATCATTCCACCCTTTTGTAATACCTCTAGACCCAAATAGTGGGTAAGCAACCCGAGATCTTGCATTTCAAATTGATTCTTCATTTGTGACTTAAAATCTTCGATCTCCTTTAAACTTGAGCCGGTAATAATTAAATCATCAACGTAAATTCCGACTGTAATCAATTCTTCTTTCAACACTCTTGTATATACCGCTGATTCTCTAGGACATCGTTTGAAGCCAATCATCTTTAGCGTCTTATCCAGTTTTTCATTCCAAGCCCGTGGGGCTTGGCGTAGCCCATATAACGCTTTGTGTAACCGGTACACCATGTTTTCTTTTCTGGGAACCAGAAAACCTTCCGGTTGTTTTACGTAGACAACTTCCTTCAATTCAACATTTAAGAATGCCGATCTGACATCCAAATGGTAAACAAGCCAATCGTTTCGGGCTGCCAAGGCTAGAATTAGCCGTATAGTTTCTATGCGGGCAATGGGAGCAAACACCTCCTCGAAGTCAATACCCTTTTCTTGGACATACCCTTTAGCCACTAGTCTCACTTTGTATTTAGACACTGTTCCGTCGACATGTCTTTTAATTTTAAACACCCATTTAAGTCCTATGGCTTTGTTTCCCGGTGGCAAAGGACATAGTCCCCACGTTTTGTTTACTTCGATCGACACCAACTCGTCTTTCATTGCTTCCATCCATTCGTTGTAAACTTTAGCTTCATAATAGTTCATTGGTTCATCATTGGGTGCCATGTAGTCCTCTTGTAATAGAACATAGTCTTCAAGATGTTTGGGAACATTGACCATTCTTGTCGATCGTCTAACCTTGGGATTTTCGGTATCTTTTGTGTGGTCATCTCCTGGTTTGGTCACATTCTGAGGGAGCTGACCTGTAGCTCTCTGATCTGCTCGAGAAGAACTGGGCTGGTCACTTCGGGCTTAACTGGATGACCCACCAAACTGATCTGAAACAGTTGTGTTTCTGGCCTCGATGTGAACTGGGCTGGGTGGCCCATTAGGCTGGTCTGCTCCAGGTTGTTCAGTGCCCAAATCTGCATCTTCTGTTTCATTTTGATTGTTTGAAGGAATACAAATTTTTTGCTCCATGTTAATTATAAACTCAACCCATTCAGGCCCCACTCCAATTTTCATTGTTTCGCCAATTCTTTCCCATTCCAATGTCTTGTTTTCTTCGAACTTGACATCACGACTCACATAAATTCTGTTTTGGAGTGGGTTGTATAGTCGGTATGCTTTAGTTCCAGGTTCGATGCCAAGGTGAACCACTTGCTTGCTTCGGTCATCAAGTTTTCTAAGACCAACTGTTGGGACCTTCATATGGGTTAAACATCCAAACACCCTAAGGTGTTCAATACTTGGCTTTCATCCTTTTAATACCTCATATGGTGTGACATTTTTTAAAAGCTTTAGTAGTGACTCGGTTCAACACATAAACGGAGTGTCTCACCGCTTCACCCCATAGATTTTGAGGGATATCTAACGCCTTCATCATACTTCTTGTAGAGTTCAACACCGTTTGGTTCCATCGTTCCACCACCCCATTTTGTAGAGGCGAATAGGGGGCGGTGAAGAACCTTTTAATTCTCATTTGGTCACAAAATTCGGTGAACAACCCGTTTAAGAACTCACCACCCCGATCACTTCTTAAAGCTTTTACCTTCAAATTGTGTTCTAACTCTACCTCCTGATTAAATTTCTTGAAAACACCAAGTGCATCACTCTTGTTTTTGATGGTATAAGCCCACATGTAATGGGTGTAGTCATCCACAAATAACATGAAATAACGATTCCCTCCAAGTGTCGAAGGTGATATCGGTCCACATAGGTCGGTGTGAACTAGTTCAAATGGTTTTGAGACTCGGTACATGGATTGCTTAGGAAATGAGTTTCTGTTTTGTTTTCCCAACATGCAAGCATCACAAACTTGTTCCTCTTACATGGTGGTTAAATTACTATGTACCAAATTTTTATTTTTCATGTCATTTATGGATCTAAAATTGAGATGACCAAGTCTTGCATGCCAAAGCCAAGCTTGGTTATTTATTGAAGATAACAAACATACCGACGTTCCAATTTTGAGAGTGATCTTATAGAGACGGTTTGCACTTCTTTGAAATTTCATCATCAACTTGTATCCCTCTTCATAAAGCCATAGTTGATCCTCATCCATCCATACCTTACAACCATTTTCCGTCATTTGGCCAAGGCTAAGAATGTTACTACATAAATCGGGTATGTAGTACACGTCGTCCACAACTCTTTGTTCTCCGTTTTTGCAATCGAAAACTATGGTTCCTTTTCCTTCAATTCTTACTTTTGACCCGTCACCAAAGCGAACTAACCCGTTCACTTTATGGTCAATAGTTGATAAGTGTTGTGCACATCCGGTCATGTGATTTGATGCACCATTGTCTAGGTATCAAACCAATGAATCGTGTGGCTCATTTGCATAGATCTTGGGATGGACTTTCTCTTCATTTAACAAAACTTTATCTTCTATTTTTTCAACAGAAGCCATCATTAAGGTTGGCCCTTTATTACCTTGCTGGTTTACTTTATTCACTTGGTTGAGGTGTGCTTCTTGATTATCTTGTGGCTTAGTACACTCCCATGCAAAATGACCATAGGTATTACAATTGTAGCACCTTACATTCATCTTATCACAGTTTCGGTTTTGATTGTTTTTCCACCTTTGGTTGTCATCTTTACGAGGTTCGCTACTGTGGTTACTTCTTCCACGACCTCGACCTCGACCGTTACTTCGGCCACGGCCTCTTCCTCTTCCCCGGTTGTCATGGTTGTACGCCCCACGAATCCGTCCTTGGCCTCTTTGATTTTGATCACTATTCCTATTGTTAGAAGAGTAGGTCCTTGTGTAGAACAACTTACTGTCTTTGTCAACAAAGTCCTCGTTTCCCTTGATTCTTTCCTCATACGCTTTAAACCGAGCAATACAATCTTCAAAGGTTAAGGTATTTAGATCGGCCACTTGCTCAATGGTAGCCATAATCGAGATGAACCGAGGTGGCATAGCATCGAGTAAGCGTTTAACGACTACCTTGTCTTCCAAGTCTTCTAGACTATTGAATTTTTGTACGTACTCGGACATCTTGCCGATGAAGTCTTCCTCTCCTTCATCCTAAGACTAGCAAACTCCTGTTGAAGGGTTTGTAATTTCGCTTGTTGGACACGTTCGGCACCCAAGAATCTCACCCGGAGAGACTCCCAAATTTCCCGAGCACTTCTTGTTCTAGCTACTTGGGCCAGAATGTTCTCGGGTAATGATTGATAGATGAGTGCTCGTGCGTATTTGATCTTCTTTTCATCAGCTTGATCGCCGGTCACCGGATCAACAGTTTCCCATAAGCCCTTCGCGTCGAGTAAAGCCTCCATTAGGATCGCCCACGTACCATAGTTGGTGTTCGTAAGTTTGGGACAAACTAACGATGTTGGGCTGGAGTCTTGTTGAACAATGATCTGATTATGTTCACCACCTTCTGCCATGTTAATGGATCTTGGAGATCTGTAATAAAAACTGGATCGGAAGTTGAGCGTTGCTCGTCGGTTCCGTTTTCGAAGTCTTCTGTGATCAAACAAACTTGATCGGAAGTTGAGTTACTTTACTCGTCGGCTCCGGTCTTGAAGTTTTCTGTGATCAATCAAACTGAACCGGAAGCTTGAGTTTTGCTCGTCGGCTCCGATCTTGTAATCTTCTGATCTTCAATGTTTTCTCCGAGTCACAAACCTAGTCTCTCTGATACCAATTGTTGGCGCGAAATCACAATTGATATTAACCAGACTCAAGAACACGAACACGATAATTTGGGGGGACTCCCGGACTCTTTTATGTATATTGATATCCTAGTGAAATTTAATTACAAAAGGCCTAAACTATTTAGAAGGAAATAAAATAACTAATACTAATCATATTCTAAACATGATTGATATTTAAAATTCAAACTAACTAGACTCTATCTATTCAATACTTGCTGCGCAAGACTTTATTTCTACGCAAGGAGTATTCCATCATAAACAAGGTATGAATATAACCATTTGAGGGGTGACCAAGTCTCATGTGACATAGCCATCATTGTCGTTCAGATGTGCCAAGGGCTATACCTGCTTGCCCTATTCGAAAGACTTCGTCAACATAGTATAATCCATCTCGTTCAGCACCACGAACAATTATCGCCTTTGTACGGATATCCTATAAAAAGGAAAAAAGTCGACGTCATTATGGCAATGCAGTTAAGTTTCTTTGTGGCTTGATCAATAGGCAACAATTTATACCATAAAGATGTGACAAATATGCATTTTGACATTTTTAGTGCATGATAAATTTTCCTATGCTAGATTTCTCTACTAGGGAGAAATCACCACTAGCATTTTGAATCTGATCTTTGTAAGGCTTAACGAGGGAAACAATATCATTTTGAATCTGATCTTTGTAAGGCACCCCGGAATCAAAAAGCCATTTTTTTTAAACTAAGTGACTCGTTTGCGATACAAGCTTTTTTTTTAACGTCGAACATTGAATGTTGTGACGTCGCATCCCCCGTCACATGTGAGAGCCTCGTCCAACTCCGGCCAATATGTTGTCTTAACCGGGCCCACTTGGCGTCAGAGTTGGAGAGCATCCAAAGAAAAATCCCACCCAATACGGCCCCTTTCAGGCTTGAGAGAGAGCCGAGGCTCGAACCCTGAATCGGCGTGGGTAAAAACCAGGTGCATTAGCCTAAGAGCTAGGCCTCATTTGCATGCCGCAGATACTAATGGGGAGGGCAGAGATTGAACCTGGGTCACAAGGAACACCAGGTCTCTCCCTTACCACCCACCACCAGCTCATTAGCGTTTGCGATACAAGCTATACCGGTATGTTTAAATTTGGAGACATTTCTGAGTTTGGTTAGAATATTAAAAAAACCATAGTTGTTTTTAAGAAATATTATACATATATATATATATATATATAGGGGTAGATTCAAATAAAAAGTGGTTTTTCGCTAAAAAACATAAGAAATGACAAAAATCTTAATAAACGATATCAAACGAACTCCGATTGAGTTCATTTCAGCGGCGTTGAAACCGTCTTGTCGAACTCTAACATCTTAGCTTTTAGGGTATATATATATATATATATATATATATATATATATATTTGTATAGCTGTATATGTATATAGATGTACATATATACATATATATATACATATATATATATATATATATATATATATATATATATATATATATCTCGATGGTTTCACCCTTTTTAGCTACCTTCATGAGTGAATATAGATTACCCTTCAAAAACATGGGTTCTCTGTACAACACTTGTTTAACAACCCCAAAAAAGCACTAACAGCAGGACAAATATATATATATAGGAGGGTTCCAGAGAAATCCACATAATTAGGCGAAACCGAGAAAACCACTAAAAAAACCAATTTTAACAAATAATATAATAATATTTATTTTTTATTTTATTTTATTTTTATTTTTTTATAAGAGTATCAATTTAATATTACACATTTTTACCAAAAAATCATTTAAAAATTGGGTTACGTATACGTAATCCATAGTGTTACGTATACGTAAAAAGAAAACAAAAAAATTGCGATTATGTATACATAACACATAGTATTACACATTGTCTTAGTGGTTTTCTCGGTTTTGTGCTAACTATGTGGTTTTCTCGGGAACCTTCCCCTATATATATATATATATATATATATATATATATATATATATATATATATGGGTGGGTTCCAGAGAAAACCAATAGGTAGGTGAAAACCGAGAAAACCACTAAAAACACCAATTTTAACCAATAATATAATAATATTTATTTTTTATTTTATTTCATTTTTATTCTTTTATAAGAGTATCAATGTAATATTATAAATTTTTACCAAAAAATCATTTAAATATTGGCTTACGTATACGTAACCCATAGTATTACGTATACGTAAACAGAAAACAAAAAAATTCTAAAAAATTGCGGTTAGGTATACGTAACCCATAGTATTACACATTGTTTTATTGGTTTTCTCGGTTTTCGCCTAACTTTGTGGTTTTCTTTTGTTCCCTCCCCTATATATATATGATTTAAGTACACGAATAGTCCCTGTAATATGTCCAAATTTTGGATTTTGTCCAAATTTGAAAAAATAAATTGTCAGTCCGAATCTATGTATAAATGTACATGTTTGGTCGCTAGAGTAGATGAGAGTTAACTTTTCTGTTAAATATTTTGAAAATGACCAAAATACCCTAGATTAAAAAACAAAAAAAATAAAAACTAGGTTTTAAAAAAAAGTGGTGGTGCCGCCTGAGAACTAGGGTATGAATATTGTTTTTTTTTGTTTTATTAGTTTTTTTAATCTAGGGGTATTTTGGTTATTTCCAAAATATTTAACAAAAAAGTTAGAGTAAACTGCAGTTTTCGTCCCTAAGGTTTGTTGCTATTAATAGGTTCAATCCCCCTTAACAATATGGGTCCATGATGTTACATTTCTTAATAGTTTACATCCCTTGCCCTAACGCCCGTCCAATATGCCGTTACTTCCCTATCACGTGTCCCTCACGTGAGGGGTATTTTGGTCTTTTTGCCTCGATTATATTACAACGTTCATATTAAAATCCCCAATTTCACCAGATCAAACCTAATTTCTCATCTATCCACAAATCCATCCTTCGGGTAAATTTTTTTCAACAATTACGAGTTCTAGGATGTCCAATTCCAACAACAGTTGCCCTCAAGAAAGTTATTTCGTTTCAAACGATATCGATTCACCACCAATTTGTTCTTGTGGGTCTCTTATATTGATTCGAACTTCTTGGACGGAAGCAAACCTTGGCCGTCGCTTCCATTGCTCTGTAAGAAAACTTAAACCTCATTCTTTTACTATGTGTTATTTTCTGATGTGTGGTTTGGTGAATTGTCAGAGAGCAAGGTGTGGTTTTGTGAAATGGTTAGATCCTCCAATTTGTGTAAGGTTGCTATGCCCTAAATTACACATATTTTGTATGCATAATAATCCCCATATTATGGTACTAATTGATTAAAAGCCTTGTAATTGATACTTAAAACGTTAATATTTCACAATTGCAGGTTATTTGGTGTTCCAAGATAAACTGAGCAAAAACCAGCCTAAAACATGAAGAAATCAAACTTTTGGAGGACTAAACCCGAGCATTGACCCCCAAGAAGTCAAACCAGGTCAACACAAGTCAACCAACAGCTAAAAGACGAGCCTGGGGAGCAGACAGAGGGATGCACGACCGTGCATCCCTTTGCACGGTCGTGCAATGCCTGTCTGTCCTCCCCAGACTCCGGTACACTGTCCTTTGTACCTTGTTTGATTCCCGAGGTGTTTGCATGCCTGTGCAATCCAATGCACGGCCGTGCATTGCTCATTTTGAGGCCTATAAATAGATGGCTTGGTTCTTCATTGAGATATCCCTTACACAACCCAAGAACACACCGGAGAAAGCTTATTTCGTAGTTAGAGTGTAGTAGTAGTGAGTAGAGGGGCTCTTCCTCCTTGTTCCGCAATAGGGGAGCCTACGAAACTCAGGGTTATGCTAGTTAGTATGGCCATTCGTGGCTAGACTCTTTGTATTGCTAGGGTGAAGATGAAGTTTGGTGCATGTTAATGTTTAACGTATTAATCCAAATGATGTGTTTATGTCTTTAATCATTCGTCCTTAAATCCCACCATTTTGGTGGGTTTTTATTATTGTCTAAATCCGTCTTTATATTTATAAGTGTTCTTGATTTTAAAGTGTAAGATCGTAAAATCTTTTTAATCAAACTTCTCTTGAAGCTTGTACGTCTTTATACAAGTAGAGATTGATAAGCCAAGGCTTGGTCAACACTATTAAGGTTGTACGTCTTTATACGAACTTATTATGCGACAAAGAATTGGTGAACTCATGTTGGAAACGGTACGTCTTTATACTTGCTCCCATTGTTGCACCGCCTCCTCGTGAACAAAATATAATCACCTATTTATGTAACAACCCCAAATTTAGGGCTTGATTTTTTTTTACGTGTTATCCATTCTGATACCTGAACTACTGGATAGCAAACTCGAACACTCTGGGCTACTAATTAGACATTGTGCTTATACAAATGAACTTGGCCCATTGAACTTGGCCCAACTGTAGATAAACAAACTCGACCCATAAATGTCATGTATACGAACCCAATCGAAAACCAACTAATAAACATTGTTTGGCGGATCGTTTCACGATTCGATATAATCCATAATAATTACGAATTAAACCATTTACGCGAAGAACTATTAGAATGATTAACGTGCTCGTACGGGTTATTACCGGTTATCCGACGCAATAGAATATTTAGACGTCAAATCCCAAATAAATAAAATTAATAAGTACTAGTATTTATCCGGGCGACTGATTAGGAGTTTACGCGAGAAATGCGACGTTGGACGCGCGACTGCGACAAACACCGGTGTGGACATCAGCGGGTCTTGCTAGATTCGGTATAACTAAATAATATAAATAAGTATATATTCTATACTTATCGCATTAAATTATTAATGTTATTACTATTTAAGAATTAATAACTACTTGTGGAACGCGACATGCTTTACCCGGAACAAACGCGTGTGAACACGCGGTACAAGATCGATACCGGCTATTTTAGAAAAATAGCATAATAAAATATATAATTATTTATTATTATAATTAATAATATTAGTATTAATAAATAATAGAACTTATCGAAGAGAATCGTTAGTCTGAGCAAGCGCGTGTGGCACGGTGTCAACGTATACCGGCTTAGACAACAGCCGAAACGGAGTTTATACAAAAAAAATATTTAAAGACTATATATATATATTGCCATGATATATAAATTATAGGACTTATAAAATAATAATTAATCTCGAGACGCGAAACGTTTAATCTGAGTATATGCGGTTAGACACGCGGTACATGAGCACTATCCGGCTATTCTAGAACTGAGCGATTAAGAAATTAGATTAGATGATTATTTATATCTTTTTGTTATTATTATCAATAATATTATTTATTTAGGCGGACACGTAAGAGACACACGGTGCCGACGCATACCGGCTTGGACAGCAGTTGAAACATAAAATCTTATGAAATAAACATTTAAATTATATTTATTAGCACGTCTAATTTTTATAAGAAATATAGAATAAAAATTTGGATTTAATTAACGAGATGAAAACTTGAGTGAACACACAATATGCAAGTGAGCAGTCCAGGTTACACTGTTATTTTACTTAGCTCTAGAACCTTCAAGATTTTATTATTATTTATATATCTATTCTTTTTCTTTTTCCAAGAACTATCTTTTAAAATCAGATAAAATCATTTCAAAGATATGATTTCCTAACTAAATCTTATCTAAATCTTCATTTCAAATCTTACAAAACCTCATACGGTTTTAGAAAACCATTAAACCAATTCTCTCTCATAATAACCATCTATTCACAGTATTTTCTTTCATTTACCCTTCATCCTTAAAACACTCTTCCATATCCTTTTCAAATGCTCCCAAGAGCTTCGAGAGAGAGAGAGAGCACGAAAGGAAGAAGGAGAGCAGACAAGGAGGAGGTCGGCCCTCTCCATCGGCCGACCCTCGACGACCACCAACAACCTTCATCTTCATCCCGTCTTCATGTCTCTACCCCACAAACCCTAACCCACACAAATCCTAGAGAGAGAGAAACGGATGGAGAAAAAAGAGAGGGAGGCCGACAGGCGGCTCTCCGGGTGTCCCTCCGGGCGACGATGGTGGCGGACTGTGTGATGAAGACGATGGCAGTAGCAGCTGCCCCTGGCGGCTAGGGTTTCGCTGGTCAGCGGCGGCGATGGCGGGATGAGTCAGGCGGCAGCGATGGTGGTGGATCCTGGTGAAGACGGTGACGACGGCTAGGGTTTTCAAACCCGTTTTTCCGGAAAACCCGTCGTTCTGATGAGCCTTGTTCCTGCTTTCGTGTTTAAATCCAGGTGTATACCTTACACATTCTGCATTAATTTTCTTTTTATTTATTTTCCGGCTAGTCCGATTGTATAGTGGTCAGGTTTCCATTCCCTAATGTTAAATGGGTATTTTGACATGTTACGGCGATAACGTGACGTCACCCGAATAGACGGGACTGCTCAGGTCGTTCCTGACAGTCCCGGGTTTCGGTCAACAAAGGTCAAACCTGGTCGACGCGGGTCAAAGTCGGTCAACAGCAGAAAACTTGGGTCAAAGGTGGTTAACGGTTCTCTAAACGTGTCTTTAAACGAGCGGGTTCACGTACCTGTAGTGAGGTATAAACGCCCGCAAGTTTCTTATTTATTTTGTAATTTTGTATTTTTTGCAATATGTAAACGTGTGTAATCGTTAGTTGAGCTAAACCGACTCCATCCCGGCCACTTGGGATTTAGATGTAAAATCGAACCTTGTTCGTGTATTTGTAATAACCGGGTCTCCGTCCGAACAAAGAGAAAATATAAAATCTATATATATGCATATATATATACATATAATTATAAATCCAAAATATTACTTAGGTACTTATATAATTATTTATAAATTTTTTTTATAAAAACCGAATATATAAACATAAGTATATACATTTAGTTATAGAAATTAGACGCTTTATTTAGAAATATAATACGTATATATACACAAATATATAATTATAAATTATATTTTTTTGAAGTTAGATTTATAAAAACTATTACAACTCCATATATATGAACGAAAATAATAATAAATATAAATTAAAGACGATATTTTTATAATACATGAAAGTTATAATATCATATATATAGTTATATTTATAACCATACGACTTCTAGTTTTATACACCCATATTTATGGATATTAGTATTTTAAATATATAATGTTTTTGTTATTATAGTTTCTTCTAATCATACATAATCATACATATTAGGGATAGTTAGTCTAGAACTAATTGATATTAATATGATATAAATTATTATTTTTGTTAAAAGACATATTATTTTTTATTATAGGTTAGTATTATTATTAAAAGTCTTATATTATTATTATTATTATTATTTTACTTAGAGTAAAACATTATAGATATTTATTTAAAACTAAATAATATTAATAAGGGCAAAGATTATTATTATTATTAAAAGTGTTATAACAAAAACTTTATAAATTATTATTTATAATATAATACTCATATAATATTTTATTAATATTACACTTAATTTCATTATTACTATCACTACTTAAGATTTATTTATATAGCATCATATGAGTAAATATTTTTTTACTTAATATGATACACTTTTGTTAAACGATATTTTAGTTATTACACATGATATTGTATCTATTAAACTTATTTATAAATATTATTTTCAACTTGTAGTACTTGTAATGTATTTTGCTTTAATATTACTAATGTTATAAATATTTATACTATTCTTGCTACTATTATTTGTATAAGTTTTAGATATATGATATAAGTATTACCGTGACTTTTATTGATATTATTTTTAAAGTAAATGCTACTTTTATTATTACATATACATACACAAATTTTATTTTGCTTAGTTAGCAATAGTTATCAAAAACGATATTTGACAAGATATTATATATATATATATATATATATATATATATATATATATATATACAAACATTCTATAAAACTTTAAATACTTATTTTCTATATAAATATGCCTTATGTGGCTTTATACAATTATGAACTTGGTTATTACCAATACTTACAAAACAAACATTATAACTATATTTTAATATAAGACGACAATAACTAATTTTTTTCAATACTTAGGTATTATGATATACAAATATGTTTTGATCACTTTTGTGCCTAATTATATATATGTAACTATAAACCTTGATTATTTCTCTTGAAACACTTACAACTACTAAAATATATTTATTGTTATAAATAATATATACACATACACACACATATATCGTGTAAATAATACTTAGTATTACTTTGATTCGAGTCGAAAAATTGTCTTACTATTTATAATAGAGCATATGCATAAGTCTTACCATCATACACGAATATCAAGTGCAACTATTAGAATAATAAATGGAGGTTTATAACCCGAGACTTCTACCAAAACGACCCCAACACCTTACTGAATCGGTCGAGCTCAACCACATGGTTAATGACATTACTCTAGTACAATATACTAATGTCACAATTATAATTAAGATTGTCTTAAAGTCTACACACACGATAGCAATCTCGCAACTTTAGCATATTGTTTGGACACATACAAGATTACCAGGTGAGTTCATGTGCTTTTTCCCCTCTTTTACTTAAAACTTTTGGAGTGATTACATGCTTCTATTTTGTTTACATACTTGGTGTATTAATTAAATAAGGTCATTTTTAGCTGCCATAACGAATCCCCGAACTTTAGCACACAATCATTAACTCCTTTGGAGCCAGCGAATATATGGGTAGTACTATCTGGTGAAACCTCCGCACACCATGGGCCCGACGTAACTGGGACAACCTCCCATGGAATGATAATCATATAATGATGATAAATATTGTCACACCCCCAATTTCAACTAACGGAGTATTACCGTTTTGGGAAGTGACAAACCAGGATCTCAGACACTAGTTACATTGAACGACTCTACATGGGACTCAAAATGAAAATATCTTTTAAATCAGAGTATCAATGCGGAAGCGTAAAGAAAGTAAATGCGCAAAATACACGCGCCCAAAACCAAAGTCCAAAAGTCTCAAAAGTCCAAACCAAACAAAGTACAATAAAATAATTCAACCAAACATAAATAGACACAAAGCAAAGCAGTTGAATCCCATGCATGCCCTAACGTGCACCTGTGTCTTAGCTTAGCGTCCTGAGAAAACATGTAAGAAAAAGTGTCAACACAAGGTTGGTGAGTTCACAGGTTTCAAATAAATAAGTAAGCGTTACCAGATTTATGATCATTCAATATGTATCTATAGGTAGCTAACCTATGTTCATGTTTTAGCTCAAGTGCTCGCAACCGAATTTGACTGTTTTTTTATTGCCTCCTGCCAGGTTCTATCAATACTGACCATGTGAATAGGCTAACATTTCACCCGTTCGATATCCAATCGAGTTAGCGCGACTAACGCGGGTGGGATTTGTCAAACCCAGTAGTACTACTAAACATTACCTCGCTAAGATCCATATTAACGGTTCGAAATAAGATGAGGACTTTCTGTGATAGCATGTTACACTTAGCTTTAACATTGATAGCATATGAAATACAAAATCTACAAAATCAGTTTAAGCATGTTTTCTCCCCCAAGTTAAAAGTAGTAAAAAGGGGCCTTGAAAACTTACCTGCTTGGCGTTGAAGGTAGTTCACACTAGAAGTAAGTTTGGATCCACGAGTGTAAGTCTCAAAAGACCTACGAATGTCCTAGAATTATAAATATATAAATTAGGAACGATAAAGGGAATTGTGACCGAGACAAGGAAAGAACGTCTTAAAGAACCGCTCTAACAAACGAGAGTGGACGAACGTGTCCACGGGTTTAGGAATTACTTTACGCGACGAACGACGTAAATAATATATATATATATATATATATATATATATATATACGAGTGATTAACATAACTAATTATTATTTAGTCTTGATTGGTTCACGGTGTTATATAAAAAATGATTTGAAATAATATAAATATATTATTTAATAATACGAGTCACAATTCGAAAATAATATAAACATATTATTTTACACGCGTTTACGGTTTAAAATAATATAAATATATTATTTTTTTACTTATTAATAATAAAAGTGCACAATTTATAAAAATAGTTATAATTTATAAAAATAAACAAAATATTTAAATCCCGAGCCTATGGGTTGTTTTCCGGTTTAAAACCCATTTATATAATGATATAATATTAAAAGATTTGATTTTTATTAATTTAATATTCCAGAAAATTGTTTAAAAAAAGAATGTGGGAGCCCGGCCTAGAACCCGGGTCTCTCCCACACAGACACATCGCTTTAACCAGTCCGGCCGCTAGGCTATCGCAACAAAACTCAGATCGAAAGCCTTTTGATCAGCAATTCCCGAGAGTCCTTCCCCCTACCCAGTCGCGACTGGTTCCAGTTCGATACCCGTGAATTTGATCGCGACAATGAAGCTTAGGGGTTTTGATTATTGAGTCATTGCGATTCGGAGTGTATGATTAATTGCAAAAATTTACAAGTTTCAAATCGTTCAATTACGTTTTTAAGAATCGAACCCTAGAACAAGAACTCAGAATCAAATTGATCGAATTCGATATTTATTTATCATAGGGCTTTTACTAAACGAGGAATTACGAATCTGATCATGCAGTTTAATTTGATTAATACAGTGCCTAATATTGAAAGCCCCAAATTGAATAAGAACAAACCCTAGATTATGAATTGAGTTCAATTAGATGATATAAGCCCCGGTTTTCATAGGGCTTTCCATCTAGGCGTGAAGACGAAACTACAGAAGTGTTTAGTTACCACAGTGATGCTCGAATTGATGGTGTTCGATAAGAGCCGATGCCGACTGTGACTGTCGTGGTCTCCGGCGACGTCTGCTGCTTCTCCGACCAATTTGGATTGTGCTAAAGCTTCAGAGAGGATCACCGAGTGTGTGCAGCGTATCAATTTGTGAACACAATACAAGCATTCGCTCAATTTGATGTGTAAACGACGGGGGTCGACGGTTACGAGGTTGATGGCCATTATTGATATTAATTCGGTAAATTAACGAAGATTGAATGTACAATGATGGTCGTGATTAACATTGGAGTCGATTTCGGTTATGAATTCCAACAGACATGATCGAGATATTCGGGTTTGAGTCACATTTGTTGCGGGTTTGACTTCTAAAAAGTCAACACAATCGATTTTCTTCGATTTGACTAATGGAAGTCAACAAATCAGGTTTTGCATATTTGTAAGACAAACCCCTATAGTTTTGATATTAAATACTAACAGAATCGGTCCCTGGGGTTTGAATTTAACTGGATTAACTAACTGGGTTAGGTTTTTAACAGAAACGTAACTGTTCATCAACATGTAGTTCCTCAAGAGGAACTGCGAGTGATTCGTCTGCCAGGCATTTCTTTAAATTTGAGACATGAAAGACGTTGTGTACACCACTCAGTCTTTCATGTAAGTCCAGTTGATACGCTACTGGTCCGATTCTTTTTAATATTTTGAAAGGTCCAACATAACGAGGATTCAGTTTTCCTCGTTTCTCGAAACGAATGACACCTTTCCAAGGTGAGACTTTGAGTAAGACCATGTCACCTATTTGAAATTTCAAAGGTTTACGACGCTTGTCGGCATAGCTCTTTTGACGATCACGAGCTGCCGCCATACGGTTTCTAATTTGAACGATCTTTTCGGAAGTTTCAAATACAAGTTCAAGACCTGTGAGTTGGCTATCTCCAACCTCGGTCCAACAAATGGGAGAATGGCATTTCAGTCCATAAAGTGCTTCAAATGGAGCTGCCTTGATGCTAGTGTGATAGCTGTTGTTGTAGGAGAACTCCACCAATGGTAGGTGAGACTCCCAAGTGTTACCGAAATCGATCACACAAGCTCGTAGCATGTCCTCCAGAGTTTGGATAGTACGTTCTGTTTGACCATCAGTTTGAGGATGGTAAGCTGTGTTCATATCTAGACGCGTGCCTAAGGCCTTATGTAACGACTGCCAGAAACGAGAAGTGAATCGTGCATCACGATCCGAAATAATGGAGATTGGCACTCCGTGTCGAGAGACTACTTCTTTCAAGTATATTCGAGTGAGTTTATCCATTTTGTCAGTTTCTTTGATTGCTAGAAAGTGAGCAGATTTTGTTAGTCGATCAACAATTACCCATATAGTATCACATCCGGTAGGGGTTCGGGGTAATTTGGTGATGAAGTCCATGGATATTTGTTCCCATTTCCACATGGGAATTTCTGGTTGTTGCAGGAGACCGGATGGTTTTTGATATTCAACTTTTACCTTCGCGCAGGTCAGACACTTACTAACATAAGTGGCTATATCGGCCTTCATCTTCGGCCACCAATATAGTACTTTTAGGTCATGGTACATTTTATCGGAACCCGGATGAATGGAGTAACGAGATTTATGAGCTTCATCCATGATTAGTTCCCTTAAATTTCCGAACACTGGAATCCATATCCGTTCGACAAAGTAACGAATTCCGTCAGATTTTACTTCAAGTTGTGCTTCCATGCCGCGAGTACCTTCTAACGGTAGGTTATCTTCTTTCAAGGCTTCAAGTTGAGCGCTACGGATTCTGTCAGGCAATCCAGGGTGAATAGTAAGTTGTAATGCTCGAACTCGTTTGGGTTTTGTTTCCTTTCGGCTTAGTGCATCAGCCACAACGTTAGCTTTACCCGGATGATACCGGATCGCACAGTCGTAATCATTTAAAAGTTCAACCCAACGACGTTGTCGCATGTTTAACTCCTTCTGCTCGAAGATATGCTGAAGACTCTTGTGATCGGTATAGATGGTGCATTTGGTACCGTACAAGTAATGTCTCCATATCTTAAGTGCAAAAACTACTGCTCCCAACTCTAGGTCATGAGTGGTGTAGTTTTTCTCGTGAACCTTTAACTGACGTGAAGCGTATGCGATTACCTTTTCGCGTTGCATTAAGACACAACCCAGACCTTGAATAGATGCATCACAATACACAACAAAATCGTCGGTTCCTTCCGGAAGAGCTAAAATAGGTGCACTGCAAAGTTTCTGTTTGAGGTGTTGGAAAGCTGATTCCTGGTTTTCGCCCCAATTATAGGCTTTTCCTTTTTGAGTTAGGGCGATGAGAGGTTGTGCAATCTTTGAAAATCCTTCGATAAAATGACGGTAATATCCAGCCAATCCCAGAAATTGTCGCACCTCAGTCGGAGTCGTCGGTGCTGCCCAATTCTTGATGGCTTCTATTTTGGACGGGTCGACATGTATCCCTTTTTCATTCACTACATGCCCTAGAAACTGAACCTCTCGAATCCAGAATTAACATTTGGAAAACTTTGCATAAAGTTGCTCTTGCTTAAGTAGTTCCAAAATTAGACGCAGATGTTCCTCATGTTCTCCCTCGTTCTTGGAATAAATAAGGATGTTGTCGATGAAAACGATAACAAACTGGTCAAGGTAAGGCTTACACACACGGTTCATGAGGTCCATGAATACCGCGGGTGCGTTGTTTAAACCGAAAGGCATGACCATAAATTCGTAATGGCCGTACCTCGTTCTGAATGCAGTCTTAGAGATATCTTCTTCTCGGACTCTTAACTGATGATAGCCGGACCTAAGATCTATTTTGGAATAGAAACTTGATCCTTGAAGTTGATCAAAAAGGTCATCAATGCGAGGTAAAGGGTAGCGGTTCTTGATTGTGACTTTATTCAGCTCCCGGTAATCAATACACATACGGAACGTACCGTCCTTCTTCTTGACAAATAATACTGGAGCTCCCCACGGTGATGAACTAGGTCGGATGAAACCTTTATCCAATAAGTCTTGCAATTGAGTGGACAGTTCCTGCAATTCACTAGGTGCTAATCGATAAGGTGCCCGAGCGATTGGCGCTGCTCCAGGTGCTAAGTCGATTTGAAATTCCACTTGACGGTGCGGTGGCAAACCGGGCAGATCCTCGGGAAATACTTCCAAAAATTCACGCACCACGGGAATATCTTCGATCTTCTTCTCTTCTGACGGCTGCTCAGCAACAAGGGCCAAAATAGCCGTATGCCCCTTTCGAAGACATTTTTGTGCTTTCATGAAGGATATAATGCCCATGACTGCACCAACTCTTTCGCCTTGGATGGAAAGGGTTTCTCCATTCGAGAGAGGTACACGTACAATCTTCTCACGACAGATAATTTCGGCTTGGTTTTTAGATAGCCAATCCATGCCAACAATTATATCAAAACTACCAAGTATGACCGGCATAAGGTCGATATCAAATGTATGTGTAGCTAGCTCAAGTTTACATCCTTTAAGTATGTGAGTTGCCTCAATTATTTGACCGTCAGCTATCTCTATTATATACTTATCTTCTAATAGAGATGAAGTTCCTTTTATCATATTACTAAATTTCTTAGATATAAAAATTCTATCAGCACCGGTGTCAAAAAGGATAGAAGCAAAGAAATTATTTACGAGGAACTTACCGGTAACCACATTATGGTCGTAACGGGCTTCTCCAGATCCTAGTACGAAGGCTCGTCCCTTCGCACCATTTCCTCCCCCATTGCCATTATTTCCACCATTTCCATTGTTATTGTGGTTAGGTTTGTGATTTCCATTACTCCCTTTCTTCAACTGAGGACAGTTCTTCCGAATATGCCCTTCCTTTCCACACTCAAAGCAAGCCCTAGTAGACCCCGGTTGTTGGAAGGGTTGTTTAGTTTGTAATTCACCCCTGCAGTCCTTAGCAGCATGGCCTATTTTACCGCACCTCTGGCAACGATTACAGAACCCAAAGTGGTGTAAGTTACACTTGTTACACTTCGGGGACTTTCCCGCATAACAACCCTGGTTTTGGCCAAAAGAGGTCGACTGATTGAAGTTCTTGGTAGGCTCGAACCTACGCTGTTGCTGTTGTTGCGGTTGGTTAAACTGGGGCTGGTTGGGTTAAGGTCCTTTGGGGTGGGAGTTAGAGTGGTTGTGGGTGTTGGAATGGTGATCGAACTTGCGTTTGTGGCTGTCGGTGGGTTTAGCAACTGAACCTCTTGGAGGTAAAGTTCCTTGCGTCACCGCCTGATCGGTCAATTTGTGAGCAAGTCTGATGGTCTGTTGGATGGTGGTAGGGTTGGATGAGGTCACCATGCTTTGAATCTGAGGTACCAAACCTCCAATGTATAGTTCAATCCGTTTGTAATCCGGAGTCACCATGTGTGGGCACATGGTAGCAAGTTCGTGCGAACGGGTGGTGTAGAGTTCAATTTCCGAACCCTCCATCTTAAGGTTCCAGAACTCTCCCTCTAGCTTTTGAATTTCATCTCGTGGGCAATATTCTTCCTTCATCATTGTTTTAAATTCCTCCCACGGGAGTCCATTTGCCATTGCTAGTCCCAACATTTGAACTTGGGCATTCCACCATGTTAGGGCCGGGCCTTCTAAAGTTACAGCAGCAAATTTCACTTGGTTAGCCACGGGGCAGTTGCACATGGCTATTACTGATTCAACCTTCTCAAACCAGCGAAGTAATCCAACTACTCCTTCAGCTCCACTAAAGGTGTGGGGCTTGCAGTCCATGAATGCCTTGAAAGTGCAGGCTGGCTGTTGATTTTGCTGGCCTGGATTTGGAAATACAAATTGGGTTGGAATTATAGAGTTTAGAAAGATGTTCTTAGGAGAAGGATTGACACTACTAGTCAATAGTTAAAGCATTTACCTGCAGCATTCTGTGCTGCTAGGGCCTCTGCCACACTATGGTTTATCAAAGCTGCTAGCTCTGCTGCCGTCATGTTGATGGTACCACGACCACCGGCACGGCCTCCTCGTCCTCTCCCAGACATGATTCTTCACAATCACAAATGAAAAACAATGAGGAATATATCGCCTATTAAACATTATTCAGGTACGAGTAAGGAAATACAACATCTAATATTTTGAAAATTAACTAAATTGTAAGGCTACAAAATAAATAACTCAAATATTAAACTTCTCATGCTTTTATTGGATGGGAACAACCTTACCCATCTAGGTTTGAAAAGGGAAATAACATAAGCAAAAACAAACATGAAAAGGAAGATAGATTAGGAAGATCCTCAAACATCCTCGTCATCAGAAGAGACGTATGACTATGCATCATCGATCTCCACTGGCTCTTCCTCAGCTGGTTCCCCCTCTAAGTGCTCCTCCTCGAAGGGCTCATATTCAAAGGGCTCCTCCTCAAAGGGTTCCTCCTCATCGTCAGATACTGGAATGTCTTCCGGGTGTAGGGCCGCTTGCGGTTGGGCTTCCAAGTGAGTCACCCTCTCTTGAAGGCCTTCAGCAGTGTGGTTTGCCACATGTAGCTGAGCTTCCATAGCAGCTAATCTCTCCAGAACTCCTTGCATATCATCATCCATAGTGTCAGCCCTCGTCTCTAGGTGTGCCACACGATCCACTAAAAGGCTGTGGACATGGTCCGTTGCAGCTAGTTCGGTAGTCAAGTGTTCTACTCCTACCCTATTCTTCTCTACTTGGGGTCAATTCTCCATAAGTTTAGGTATCTCCTCGGTGGCATCTTGTACAAAACTTAACTCCTTCAACATATAAGATACAAATGCTGCGAAGGCTTGTTCCATGGTGCATGGTAAGCTAGGTAGTGTAGATGATGAAGATGCGGATCCAAAGTACGATGATGGAACATCTCCCATTTCGATCCACCTTTGGATCATATGTGGGTATATATCCCAATTGAGAGCATAATCCAATGCTCGAGCGTTGCTAGGCTCGCCTTGGTCAATTGAGGTAGTCCGACGCCTTTTGGGCTTCGGGGATGAGAGTACAGGTACCTGTTCGATATCCAATCGAGTTAGCGCGACTAACGCGGGTGGGATTTGTCAAACCCAGTAGTACTACTAAACATTACCTCGCTAAGATCCATATTAACGGTTCGAAATAAGATGAGGAATTTCTGTGATAGCATGTTACACTTAGCTTTAACATTGATAGCATATGAAATACAAAATCTACAAAATCAATTTAAGCATGTTTTCTCCCCCAAGTTAAAAGCAGTAAAAAGCGGCCGTGAAAACTCACCTGCTTGGCGTTGAAGGTAGTTCACACTAGAAGTAAGTTTGGAACCACGAGTGTAAGTCTCAAAAGACCTACGAATGTCCTAGAATTATAAATATATAAATTAGGAACGATAAAGGGAATTGTGACCGTGACAAGGAAAGAACGTCTTAAAGAACCGCTCTAACAAACGAGAGTGGACGAACGTGTCCACGGATTTAGGAATTACTTTACGCGACGAACGACGTAAATAATAATATATATATATATATATATATATATATATATATACGAGTGGTTAACATAACTAATTATTATTTAGTCTTGATTGGTTCACGGTGTTATATAAAAAATGATTTGAAATAATATAAATATATTATTTAATAATACGAGTGACAATTCGAAAATAATATAAACATATTATTTTACACGCGTTTACGGTTTAAAATAATATAAATATATTATTTTTTTACTTATTAATAATAAAAGTGCACAATTTATAAAAATAGTTATAATTTATAAAAATAAACAAAATATTTAAATCCCGAGCCTATGGGTTGTTTTCCGGTTTAAAACCCATTTATATAATGATATAATATTAAAAGATTTGATTTTTATTAATTTAATATTCCAGAAAATTGTTTAAAAAAAGAATGTGGGAGCCCGGCCTCGAACCCGGGTCTCTCCCACACAGACACATCGCTTTAACCAGTCCGGCCGCTAGGCTATCGCAACAAAACTCAGATCGAAACCCTTTTGATCAGCAATTCCCGAGAGTCCTTCCCCCTACCCAGTCACGACTGGTTCCAGTTCGATACCCGTGAATTTGATCGCGATTTAACAATGAAGCTTAGGGGTTTTGATTATTGAGTCATTGCGATTCGGAGTGTATGATTAATTGCAAAAATTTACAAGTTTCAAATCGTTCAATTACGTTTTTAAGAATCGAACCCTAGAACAAGAACTCAGAATCAAATTGATCGAATTCGATATTTATTTATCATAGGGCTTTTACTAAACGAGGAATTGCGAATCTGATCATGCAGTTTAATTTGATTAATACAGTGCCTAATAATGAAAGCCCCAAATTGAATAAGAACAAACCCTAGATTATGGATTGAGTTCAATTAGATGATATAAGCCCTGGTTTTCATAGGGCTTTCCATCTAGGCGTGAAGACGAAACTACAGAAGTGTTTAGTTACCACAGTGATGCTCGAATTGATGGTGTTCGATAAGAGCCAATGCCGACTGTGACTGTCGTGGTCTCCGGCGACGTCTGCTGCTTCTCCGACCAATTTGGATTGTGCTAAAGCTTCAGAGAGGATCACCGAGTGTGTGCAGCGTATCAATTTGTGAACACAATACAAGCATTCGCTCAATTTGATGTGTAAACGACGGGGGTCGACGGTTACGAGGTTGATGGCCATTATTGATATTAATTCGGTAAATTAACGAAGATTGAATGTACAATGATGGTCGTGATTAACATTGGAGTCGATTTTGGTTATGAATTCCAACAGACATGATTGAGATATTCGGGTTTGAGTCACATTTGTTGCGGGTTTGACTTCTAAAAAGTCAACATAATCGATTTTCTTCTATTTGACTAATGGAAGTCAACAAATCAGGTTTTGCATCTTTGTAAGACAAACCCCTATAGTTTTGATATTAAATACTAACAGAATCGGTCCCTGGGGTTTGAATTTAACTGGATTAACTAACTGGGTTAGGTTTTTAACAGAAATTTAACGGAATTTACTAACTGAGTTAACCCGAAAAGTCGGGTTGTCACAAATATATTGTGACATATATTCGTTTAACGGTTTTAAACTTATGTTGGCAGGCATGAGTAATTAGACCCATAACAATAAGGGGTATGGGTTAGGGGAATATTATTATTTCTAGATGTCCACAGGTTGTGGCCATAGGGTTGATTATGAACTTGTTTAATTCTACACCATACATATTTGGATACTCAATATAAATTCTCTATTATTTAAACTCGTGAACTCACCAACTGTTTAGTTGACACAATATTTTTAAGCATGTATTCAGGTACCATTCTCGAGTTTGGAAATTAGCAACCTCGACACGAGCTTGCTTGAAGATAGATGATTCCTTAGAAGACTTACGTCGAGCCATATATTCCACCTGAGAAAGCTTTGATGAGAAGATATAATCCATTGTTTCATTATATTTTTAGTTAGTGTTTAGTTGAAATGAACCTTTGTAAATGTATAATTTGACTTAGTTGGACCAATGACATTTATAAACTATATGTCACGTTATTTCCGCTGTGTTTTGTTTTGGTATTCGATCGTTACGCCTAGCCCCCTGGTCGGGTTGTGACAATTTAACTCTAATACAAAGCATTTTACGTTCGATGTCTTAAACCAACCCGGAGATTGCCATTCGAAGGGTTGAAGGTAACTGTTATCCTTAACGGGAGGCACTACTACTTTTTAAAGATTTTAATTTGCAAATCAAATGTCGTAAGGACGAGGCTCTAGCGGTGACCAGGGTCACAAGTTTGTAGTATTCATATCACTGGATTAGTCAACTTAACATTATCACGTATCAAGCGGATTCGAATCCCGAAGCAATACTCTCTGTGACCTGATCATCTCCGAGATATTTACTTTTCTGCTATTTACTATCCTGTTCGTTACATTTCTGTTACACACATCACGCACGTTTTTACTTTTATGTTATTTACTTTACCGTTATTTACTTTTCTGTCATTTACTATTCTGCTTCACAAGCACACAAAACCCACTCACTAATTGATCCGGCTAAACGATAACAAAAGTTGAGTACTGGAATTCGACCGTGTCCATTGGTTTGATACTTGGTTTTTACCTAAACTATATTATGCTGCGATAGGTACACTTGCCTTTTGTGTGTGTTTTTAAGTTAAAGTAATCATCATTTTATAAATTTAAAACCTGATCTCGTAAAATCATCCTAAAAATATATTTATTATATTTTTATATACTAAAAACGACATATCAAAGGTCAAAAAAGGTTATACATGGACTGCTAAAAAGAATGAACGAACATCAGGAATTAGCTATTGCAAAAGCTAATGAAGCAAGAAAGCTGAGTCCACAACCTCATCAACCTCATCAATCTTATGCACCTCATCAACCTCATTAACCTTATGCACCTCATCAATCTGCAGAGAGTTAGAACCCACACTTTCGGCCATTTCTATTTGAGTGAACTGTTTGTTAAACTCTACAACCTGAACAACATATGTATTAGTCCTATAAAATGACCGTTGCATTTGTGACCGTTAGAGGCTGCAGATGCCTGCCAAAACATGCTGTAGATCCCTGTTCTGAATAGGCTACAGATGCCTGCCAAAACAGGCTGCAGCCTGCCAAAACATGCTTCTGTTCCTGCCATTACAAACTGTACAATTACCAACATGCTACAGATTCCAACTTTCATTAACGTTACAAACTATACAATTACCAACATTACAAACACATTTGAGCATTACCATTACCAACAGTAAAATTGCCAGATGCCAATAACATTACCAGCAATACAAAGAGTAATTAGAAACATTACAAAGTACCATAATTGTTCATCGAGAAATTACAACACATTACAAACATAAATTAGAAACTGCATAATTATTCAGAAACAAACTACAACCCATTACCAAAATTACATATCATTGTTCATAAAGAAACTGCATAACAAAAGCCCAATTCAACCCTGATATTGCAAAAGCCCCATTCAACCCTGAGATGGTTTGGGAGCAGACTGAGATGCAGGCTGTGACCCTGACCCTCCTTGTGCCTGACTCTGACCTTTACATCCTTTAAAGTTATGACCAAGGTTTTTGCATTTACCACATTTGACAGTACCTCCTTTCCTGGTCAACTTCCCTTGGCTTGAAACAAGTTCTTACAATTCAAAAAACTGACCTTCTCCTCTTCTTCTTAGGTCTACCAATCTGAGTATGATGTTTGGGTGCAATCAGTGTGGTTGGACAAGCAGATGGGATCCACAAGTCTTTACCATTAATTGGCTCAAGTGTGTTCTTGTATACATCCTTCCAAGTTTTTAGCCAATAAACCTCAGAAACCCATTTTTCTGGAATTTCTACATTAAAACCATGATTAGACATGTCCCATATGCATGTTTCCTACAACTGCATGTCTTCTGGTCCATATTCACCACACGTTGATCAGACCCATGCATACTCACCTAAGACATTATACCATATTTTAGAACATATCATTACAAATATTATTATGAAACAAATAAGCATGTACCTCATATTTGTGGAAACCAGCCATAAGAACATTGTATTTAGAGGCTTCCTCTTTAATGGCATTGAATATTTTAGTTGCTTAGGGTGTCAATGGCCCTTCACTTTTGCAATTGCCCTATTCACCACAATGATTCTTTTTTCATGTATTGTCTTATGAAATCTAAACAGGTTATGATAGGCTTGTCTCTTGCTCCAATTAACTGCTTGTTAAATACTTCACAAATATTGTTAAGAAACACATCACACTTTGACCTTCCTGTTTAGGCAAGCAAACATGAATTAATTGTTTATTAATAATTAATAACATATAATAATCAAGCTAATTACCACTTAAATGTGCCTTGGACCAACTGCCTGGTGGAATTTGCTTCAGCCAACCATACAAACTGGAATCCAATTGTCTTATTTCCTCCATCTTTCTGTCAAATACAGGAATAGTGGTAGCACTAGCACAACTCCAAAGCATGTTTTTGAATACTCATCCTCTCCACTTTGACTTCATATTGTCATGAATGTGTCTCAGGCAGTACCTGTGCTCAGCACTAGGGAACATCTGGGATAATGCAGGTACAAGGCCCTATCATCCAAAACAGGAATTACAAGTTAAAACATATGTACACTTATGAATATAACAGGTTCAGAATTAAAACATACGTACTTTTTGCCTGTCACTTATGAATGTGAAATTAGATCTGGAACTTAGATCAAGATCATCTCCAAGACATGTTAAGAACCATGTCCAAGAGTCTTTAGTTTCAGCTTCAACTAGTGCATATACAACTGGATAAATACCATTATTGGCATCAACACCTACAACAGTCAATATTTGTCTAGGATATGGACCTTTCATGAAACATCCATCCAAATGAAGACTCTCTCCCACACTTCCTAAAACCTACTTTTAAAGCATAAAAAACATATGTACACCCTCCTGAACCTCCTAGTTGGACTACTTGGATTAGGTTCAGATTTAACATCAATCTTAACAGTAGACCCAGGGTTAGATCTAATCAACTCCTCACAGTAGTCTCTCAATAACCCATGATGGTCTTGGTAATCACCAAACATTTTCCTTGTGGCAATAGCTTTAGCCCTGGACACTTTCATTAATGAGATTTGGATCTGACGTTTCTTTTGAAGTTGATCCTGCAAAGCTGCCAATGGTATTGTGGGGTTACCATCAATTAAAGGTGCAATTTCTCTTGCTATAAATTGCATGGTGTATAGATTTATTTTTTGGGTTTTTAAAAATTGGTGTTGCCTATTTAAAGTTTTCACACACCATGGATCTGAAGTATCTCTCCTAGAGATATGCAAAGACCAAGGGCAAGTGGGCTTTGGATACTTTTTCCTAGGTGGGGTAGGTTTTCTTTTTGACTACTTGTGGAACACTGTACTTTTGAGGCAGGGTTCTTTTTAATGCTATTTTTTTGGGACCTTTAATTTACTAGTATTTGAACACTCACCACCTGTGAAATCTGGATTACTACCCTGCAAACTACTCTAAACCTGAACTTATCATTTTTCTCAATGAAAAGTTGTCTTCTGGTCTCAATGGCATGCTCCTTTACTATACACTTCATCTCTTCCTTGTCATGAATTACTTGTCCAACATTGAATGGAGATTTTGTAATATAGCCTTCTTTTTCTTTCTGCCTCATTTCCTTGAGAGCCTTTTTTTAATGGTGACACATCATCTTCACTATTGCTTTCAAAATATTCATCCTCATTCATGCTCTCATTTTCCACTTCTAAATCCTCATCAAAGTCATCAACAACAGACCTGAAGTCCTCTATGTCCACTTCTAGATCCTCTACAAGGTTGTCATCTACTATATAATCAGAGTCATCTTCCTCTTAATCAGACCCAACGTCATCACTTTTTTCAGACCCAACATCATCATCATCAATCTCAACATCACCTTCTTTATCAGCTGTATCAGACCTAACCTCACATTCTTTATCAGCTAAATAAGACACAACCTCACCTTCTTTATCAGCTAAATCAGACACAACCTCACCTTCTTTATCAGCTAAATCAGTCCTATCTTGGTCATCTAAATGAGTCCCAGTCCTAGCTTTTTCATCTAAAAGAGTATCAGGTTTGTCATAAGACCGCATTTTTGCCTCCTCTACATCAGAACCAATTTCCCAACCTATTTCCTCATGATCAGTACATTCAACCTCTACTTGATGCTAAAGAAAAAAATTGTTAATTTTTGTGTTCTAGTGCTCAACATAAATCTCAATCACCTTGAAAGTTTCCACTATTGAACACAACTGAGCTACATCAGCCGTACTACCCAATGTCCTTTGACCTACGTCCAAATCCAAGTTTGGAAGCTTATAATGATAGTAAAAGGCCATATCACATGGGTAGCCTAATGATTTAAGCATCTCCACCAACACAAACTGATCAAAATCATTAGTATCAGCCATATCAATGTAGTCAGACTTACCAATTATATACTTCCTACAAGGAGAGTTGGCAAATTCACTACCATGGAAGATTTTTAGACTGAACATAGTAGGTTCATTTGCTGATTTAAAAGAAAAAAATGATGAATAAGTTAAACACTATACAAAATGCATAATTGCAAACCAAGAAATAAACCTTACCATAAACCATGTATGGCTCGAATTCTTGGTCTGCACCACGAACCATCCATAACGAGCCCCACATTGCCATGGAATGATACTTCAATCGGGATGAATTAGGGTTTCAATTGGGGGTGTGATGGAAATGCTTCAATCTGGGGTGTGAAGGATTAGAGTTACGAAATGACGAATACGAAGATGATTCAGAAGGTTGTAATATAATCGAGGCAAAAAGACGAAAATACCCCTCACGTGAGGGGCACGTGAGGGGGGAGTAACGGCATATTGGACGGGCGTTAGGGAAAGGGATGTAAAATGTTAAGAAAAATATAACATGAAGGACCCATACTGTTAAGGGGGGACTGAACCTGTTAATAGTAACAAAACTCAGGGACGAAAACTGTAGTTTACTCGAAAAGTTAACTATTATCCATACCAGGGACCAAACATATTACGTTTATACATATAATTTGGTACTGTTAGTATATTTTTTCAAACTTTGAGACTAAATCCAAAATTTAAACATACCACAGGACCATCCGTGTATTTAACCATATATATATATATATAATTCAAAATTTAAACATTATATATATATATATATATATATAGGATGAAAACCCACCTAAGTTGTGAAAACGTTGAAAACTCTGCAAAAAACCAGTTTTAGAAGACTTTTTTTTGGAAAAGCTTTTATATGTAATTTCAAAACTTAAAACAAATCAAAAAAGCACCGACACGTTTTTTTATAATTTTTTTAAAAATTCTGCCCAGTTGTTTTACATATGTAACATGTTATGTTACTTAAGTAACAAGTTGTTTTTACACTGGGTGACAGAATTTTTTGTCCATTTTTTAAAAAATAAAACCGCTCGGCGTTTTTTTATTTTTTTTAATGAAAATCTTATGAAAGTTGCTTAGAAGGTTTTTCAAAAAAGAAAAAAACATGTAAAAACACGTTTTTTTGGAGAGTTTTTAACGTTTTTTCATTATATCCTTCCCATATATATATATATATATATATATATAGAGAGAGAGAGTGAATATGGTGTTGTCACACATCTAAGCTTAGATGCGAAACATTCTAAAACTACGTCGTTTTGTTTACATTGACATCAAAATTATTAATAGGCTTCGAAACAGTCTCCTAATTTCATTTCATTATAATGTATAAATTCACGTCTTCTCCATTACCTTACGCAATTTTGTAGAATTCTTGTAATGGAGAAGAAATTGTGCCATTATTGATTAATTCAAAATCGATGATGGTAGAACTGGCATAAAAACATTCTTGGCACAACCTACAGTTTGAAAACAAAATTGTAAATTCAATTCGTTGCATTCGTGTGTGTGTTTTTTTTGTTTTGTGCTTCGTATCGATTGTTCCCACCAATTGGTATCTGAACGTAGGTGGGCTACATTCTAGTGTTTCAAATAGCAGGAGGTGGGGCGCATAACCATTCTCCAAGAAGGCAACGCAGGGGCTGTAGAGAATCGGCTTGTGATCAAAGGTTGGAACCAGGCAAATAAAGCCGAACCATAAACTCTCGATAGCTTATGCTAGGAGTGGTGCGAACCCACTGAATTAGCAAGTGATCATACAACAGAGGGAGATGAGTGCTTCGTCATTAACATTCCCTAAGTTAACGAGCACAAACTACAATACGTGGACCGTTATGATAGAAGCGATTCTTGATGCTCAAGGATTATGGGCAACCGTAGACCCGGTTACAGGTGATGCGGTAGAGGAATAGGAAAAACAAGCTTGCAAGGGCTATGATCTATCAATCACTCCCTAAAAATATTCTTATGCAAGTAGCTAGAACTCGAGTGCAAGAGAAATTTAGGAAACACTTCGTGTGAGGTTTCTAGGTGTAGACCGGGTGCAGCAAGCACGTTTACAAACGTTGAAACGAAAGATTGATAATGCGAAGATGAAGGACAATGAAACGGTTAAACATTTTACAGGCAAACTATATGTGTTTGTCACGAAAATCAATAGCATGGGAGTGAATTAGGGTTTTTGTAGGGAAGATGACAACCCGCAGGCGAACTTGTTAAGTTCGCTGGGCTTTGAGAAGCAAACTTGATAAGTTCGCTAGAATGCAGCAAATCTGCCAAGTTCGTTATGAGCAAGTTTGCTAGGCATGGAAGGAACGAATTTATTAAGTTCGCCGGCTAGGTTCGCTTAGCCAACACCAAGCGAACATAGCCTAAGTTCGCTTGTATGTTCGCTAAGGTTATGTGGGGCGAACTTAGCCTTATGTTCGCCTATGACAGAAGTAGCAAACCGTTAGAGTCGAGATTAGTCTGATGTTTATTTAATTAATCAATTCAGATCGTGTGTGACGCTTGTTGGACCATATTAGGACAACCCAAGATTAGCTTATCAGGTGAGTTCTAGAGCCTTACTTTAATGTTTTTAATTATGTTTTGGGCTGGTGTGCATACTTACGAAATTATGTTTTATGAAAGGGAAGTTGAAATGTGTTTATGAAAGGTTTTTCCAAATGAAGTTTATGAAATGTTTACGAATGGAATGTGATTTAATAAAACGTGCGAATGCTTTAACTGAAATAATATAAAGGAGGTAAAGTTTTTTATGAAAATCACAAAATGAACAAATCTGCCATGAATTCCTTCAGGAATTGAGGTATGTATGTATGTATGGGCCTTAACTTTATAGGGGCCTTTGTGGCTGGTGTAACATTTCTCAAAATTTTGTTCCCAAAATAATAAAAATATAAAGTACATGGACTATAACTGTAAATATACGAAATAACAAGGACCAAAAGTGAAAAACTTGAAAATTAGATGATACCGGACCGTCACGGTCCGTTACGGGTTGAACACGCGTACAATGATGACGTGCCAAGTGTCCGGTGACTAAGGGGTACGTATGACGAACCGTCACGCCTCGTAACGGTCCGTCACGCCGCAAACCGACCAGAGGCTGACACGTGTCAGCTGACTCGCCAACCCTAATTCGGTGACGGATCATCACCATCGATAACGGTCCATTTCAACCTAGCGGTGATGGACCGTCACCATCCGTAACGGTCCGTCACAGCCACCAAAAGTCACTATAAATAGCAATGTCGGGTTTAAACACTTTTTCATATCAAAACTCGAATTCCAGAGTTATTAACTGATATCCCACTATCCTAAAACCATTCCCACTCATACGTTTAAGTTCCCGAAGTGCTGGATAATCCTAGAAATGATCAAGAAGCTAGAAAATGCTCATTTGGAGAAACCAAGCTAAGTTGATAGCAGAGAAGCTGCCCGCTTAGGCACTCAGTGTAGAAGATTCTTAAGCCGAGACTCTGTCAAGGTGAATACTTGTATTTTTATAAAATGATTTCAAAACTAAAAATAGTTTTGATTATGATCTGAATTGAATGAATTAATACAACCATTGGTCACATAAGGTGATTTACTATATAGCAGTCAGCCATAGAGTCCGTATATATACACGTGTTACAGATGAGACGCTGTAACAGGGCTAGGGGTTGAACCCTTGATTGTTATGAAAGACCTATCGCTTGAGGCGTAAGGTAGAATATTGAACAAACGTAAAAATATATCCAAGGTGCCTGGTGTGGCTGGTGGTTAGAAAGTTTACTGTGTAAATTGACCGAAAACTATGGGCAAATTGTTCTATTTTTTCACGTTTGTCAGATTATGATTTCCAATATACTTGTATTCGTCGGCTTATGCTGATAAAATATTTTCAAATGTTTTTACAGGTAACCAATGATGAATTGATATTGATTTAGCCATGGAATGAATGAAACAATGATGTCATGAAAATGGGAACGTCCACCCTAGACACCAGCTTGAAAGAAATGGCTCATATAACCTTGATTTTGTAAATTAAACGTTTGTGTACAATATTAGGGTTTATTCCTATTTATGAAATGAAATGAAACTGGAGATTCCCCCGTCTTTTGAAAAGATCCCGTGTTATGAAAATATCCCGCTGTGTTTATAAATCTCTGATAAGATAAAATAAGAGAGATGTACCAATCGTTGGACACACGCCCGGGTAGGCTAAATCCGGGGTGTGACAGGTGGGTATTAGAGCCATTTGTTTCAACATATTAGATACTAGAGATTAGTATCTAAGCTGTAACTTGATTATGATATTATTTGGTTTTAGCAAATAAGATACTTAGGTAAGGTATCTAAGCTTTAACCAGGATAAAACTGCCTGCTAAGAAAACTAGGTAGATTTCCCTAATAATTAAGTGATAACTATACAGATGTCTAGAAATAGTTACTATGCTTATATTTTTGGATGATCTGAGGAAGAACGTTATCATCCTACAGGATCCATGGAAAATCCTGTAATCATTGTTGATACCGGTGATTCCCTTTCTGATCTTGTCATTTCTTACAACGAGTCTGATAATCAAAATCAATCTAGCTCATCCTGGATGGAAGCTAATTTGGATTTTGAAAATTGGAGAACTGATACTCCACCTTCGGTAAGACAGGTAGATATAAATGAAGCTGGACCAAGCCGGTCTACTAAACCAAATATGCGTGTTAGAATGTCAATAGAGCATGTACACGTATATGCAGAGGAAATGGAGGAGGTATATCAAGAGATGTCAGAGGAAGTAGAACATGAAATAGAGACTCAAGACCCATATCTCTATCTAGTTGGTAAAGAAAATCCTTATACTCTTCCAACTATGTTAGAAGAATATATCAATGAGCCAATTGATGGTCCTAATGATCCGTACCATAATATGTTTAACAACATATTCTTTGGTATTCGTGAACCACCTCCTCAGTATAACTATCTTTCAGCTCATCTTGAAACACCCATAGAATTCCTTGTTCGTACCTTAAGAGAAACAGATGAAGTGAAGAAAGAATCAAGGTAGCTCATGGAAAGGGTTCGACAACTGGAGGAAGAAAGGGAAAAGAAAAATAAAAGAAAAGATAAAAATAAAGAATAAATAAATATGGACCAAGGGTAATCATCCGACTGGTATGTAGTTATCTGGCAAACTTAATGTTCTGTCTAAGGAAAGAGTGGTGTATAAATCTCTCCTAGACCCGTCATTCTTTCGTCGGAATATTTCAGTTAGAGGTACTGCTCTGGGACGATAACCACCCTGATCTACACAATGTAATAAATAATATAATTTACTATTTCAGTATGTAAAATAAAAAGTATAAATAAGAGTATTTTGTTCTGTTCAGATGACTGGAAAAATAAATTGTCCCTTTTATGTTCAAAAATATGCTCCACCTGGATATGAATTCCATCTTACAAATGAAACGGATTTAGAATCTGAAACAAGTTCAAGACATACAGGAAGTACTTATAAGAGCTTAGGAGAATTAACACCTCCAGCAAATCCTTATGTACCTTCTATTAGTTTTTATTATGCTCTAACGGCTGTAAGCCGGAATCCGAATTATGGAGAAAATCCATATTATAATCCTTATTATTATAAGGGACTACTTGAAATCCCATATGAAAATAATCTCGTTCCTGAAGGAGAAGAAAGAGAAGATTCAAATAGGCAATATGAATATTATGAGCCTACGAATATACAAAATCCTCAAGAAAATGAGGAAAACTCTGATAATGATCATATAAGAGCCTTACAGGAATGAGTAGCAGAATTAGAAATAGAAAATCATAGATTAGCATCTGTGGATGCCTAGAATAGAGCATTAAGACAAATGCTAGAAAATGCCCTTAACCAGAGTTATATGTAAATTTCTTTCCAATCTCTGTAATGTATATTAATAAATTCCCCTTGTGAATAGAATGTCGAAACAAGGACTTTCTCATAATACAAGGGGCAAGAGTAAGCAAATTCAAAATGAAAATTCTGAAAAACTGCAACAGAAAGCAGAAATAAAGAAAATGGTTGCAGAAGGAATTGAGGAAGCTCTTCCTAATATTCTGAAAGCTATGAAAGAAGAGAAATCAAAAAATAAACTAGCTAAATCTAAAAATAATCAGGAAGAAAACAATAGTTCAAATGGGGATAATTCTGAATATGATGAAGAAGAAACTAGTAAGAAGAGGAAGAGAAAGAAGGGATGTACATTCCGTGCATTTCGAGTATGTCAAACGCTTGAGTATGTAGGAAATGAAGGAGCAGTAGCAACTCTAAGGTGGCTGGAAAAAGCTGAATCTGTTATCTATATCAGCAAATGTGCTGATGAAGACATGGTGCTTTATGCATCAAATTTGTTTAAGGATGAAGCATCGGAATGGTGTAATTCTATCATTCAAGCCATTGGCAGGCATACGGCCTATGCAATCGAATGGGAAGAATTCAAGGAGATGGTGATCCAGAGATTCTGTCCCACAAATGAAAGAGAGAGAACTGAAACTAAATTCTTAAATCTTCACATAGAAGGAACTAAGCATCAGGAGTAACATCCACCCTACACCTAGGAGGAATCCTAACTGATGGTATGATCATGAAGCAGGAAGAAGAGAAGGCAAGGGAATTGGTCAAAAAGGCTACGGAGAACTAGAAAAATAATTCTCCTTGGAAGAAAAGAAATCAACCTGCCAAAGGAGGATTTAATTCTTCTATCCCTGAATGCAAAATCTGTAAGAAGAGGCATACCGGAGAATGCTTCTTCAAGAAAACTTACTGTCATTTTTGTAAGCAGATTGGGCATATGTTTGAAAATTGCCCAAATAAAAAGAACATCTCTTGTTTCATGTGTGGGGAGACTGGCCATTTCAAATCAACTTGCCCAAAGCTTAATCAGGTAGGATCTAGTGGGCAAATGCCAATGAAGGAAATAAAAAGAATGTACGAGCTTTCGTACTTAATACTCGTGATGCTGTAGCTATTCCAGTTGCAGTCACTGGTACATTCCCCATTGATAATGTTTATGCTAGAGTATTATTTGACTCTGGTGCAAATCTAAGTTTTATTGATTATAAATTTTGTAATCTATTAAACAAGCCCTTAGTTCCATTAGATAGGATTTACGAAGTAGAAACGGCCGAAGGAAATCTCATCAAAATCTCTGAATCCTTAGATGATTGTACTATCACAATATCTGGACATATCATGCCTGCACGATTAATGCCTATAACATTAGCAGGATTTGATGTTGTCTTAGGAATGGATTGTTAGCCAGTAACCAAGCCCATATCCTTTGTGATAAAAAGGCTATAGAAATCCAAATTTCTTATGGAAAACCTTTAACAATCTATGGAGACAAACAAAACCAACCTCTGGGATTCATCTCAATGTTGAAAGCAACTAAATGCTTTCAGAAGGGATGCATTGCATATTTGGTTCAGATTTCTACTAGTACAAAAGAAAAGAAGATTGTCGATGTACCGGTATTAGCTGAATACGCAGATGTATTTCCAAATAAATTACCTGGTATACCACCCGAAAGAGAAGTAGAATTCAAAATCAATCTTGTACCAGGAACGAAACCAATTGCCAAAGCTCCATACCGTTTAGCCCCAACTGAAAAGAAAGACTTAAAGAAGCAATTGGATGTATTACTGGAGAAAGGCTTCATTCACCCAAGTTGATCTCCTTGGGGTGCTCCAATTCTTTTTATTAAAAAGAAGGATGGTACAATGCGAATGTGCATTGATTACCGAGAATTAAACAATGTAACGATTAAGAATCGTTATCCCCTTCCTAGAATCGATGATCTATTCGACCAGTTACAAGGCGCTTGCCATTTTTTTAAAATAGATCTTCGATCAGGATATCATCAACTAAAAGTTCAAGAGGGAGATATTCCTAAAACTGCATTCCGAACCAGATATGGACATTATGAGTTCACGGTTATGCCGTTTGGACTTACTAATGCTCCTGCCGCATTTATGGATATGATGAATCGTATCTGTAAACCCTACCTAGATAAATTTGTTATCGTTTTCATTGACGATATACTTATTTATTCTAGAAATGTGAAAGATCATAAGAATCATCTTAGTACAATCCTTGAACTTTTGAGAAAAGAGAAATTGTACACTAAATTCTCTAAATGTGAATTTTGGCTTAGAGAAGTACAATAATGCAGAAGGTATTCAAGTAGACCCATCAAAAATTGAAGCTATATCCAAATGTAAAATTCCTAAATCTCCAATAGAAGTCCGTAGTTTCTTGGGTCTTGTAGGATACTATAGACGATTCATTCAGGATTTATTAAAGATTGCAGTTCCTCTGACTACTTTAACATGTAAAAATGTAAAGTATGAACGGGGAACAAAGCAAGAGGAAGCTTTTCAAACCTTGAAATAGAAACTAACACATGCTCATATACTGGCTTTGCCAGATGGAAATGAAGACTTTGTAGACTATTATGATGCCTCACACGGCGGCCTAGGTTGTGTGTTAATGCAAAGAAACAAGGTTATTGCCTATGCATCTCGTCAGTTAAAGACTCGTGAAAAGAACTATACAACTCATGATCTAGAGTTAGGTGCTATAATTTTCGCCCTGAGATTATGGAGACACTATCTCCATGGAGTTAAATTTACAATTTATACTGACCACAAAAGTTTAAAATATATCTTTGGTAAAAAAGAACTAAACATGAGACAGAGAAGATGGTTAGATATCTTGAGTGAATATGATTGTGAAATATGTTACCACGAAGGGACGACAAATATTGTTGCAGATGCCTTAAATAGAAAAGAAAGAGAGAATCCTAAACATGTTCGTGCTCTTAGACTTGAACTTTGTGTAGATCTCTTGTCTCAATTAAAAGATGCTCAACATTCTGTTCAAACAAAAGAAGAATTAAAACATAAAGGAATGAAGAGCATGATTGAACAATTAGTGAAAGGAGACGATGAATTACTTCACATGAATAAAAGAATCTGGGTTTCGATCAACAAAAATCTTCGAGAAAGAATACTCGAAGATGCACATAAATCAAAATATATGATGCACCCAGGAAGTGATAAAATATATAAAAACCTGAAGGACAATTACAGGTGGATTGACATGAAGAAAGATATTGCTATATATGTTGCAAAATGTCTTACTTGCGCCCAAGTAAAGGAAGAACACCATAAACCTTATGGTTTATTGCAACAACTAGAAATACCAGTTTGGAAATGGGAAATGATAATAATGGATTTTATTACTAAACTTCCTTGAACCAGTCGGGGAAATGATACTATCTGGGTTATCATTGACAGATTGACTAAATCTGCTCATTTTCTCCCATTGAAAGAAACCTTCGGTATGGATAGATTGGCTCGTCTGTATGTAAATGAAATTGTATCTTTACACGGAGTGCCATTATCCATAGTGTCAGATAGAGATAGTCGCTTTACATCTCGATTCTAGCAATGTTTCCAAAAAGCCATGGGAACTCGTCTAAACTTAAGCATTGCCTATCATCTACAAACAGATGAGCAAAGTGAAAGAACAATTCAGACTTTAGAAGATATGCTCTGAGCCTGTGTGATAGACTTAGGTGGTAGTTAGAATGATCACCTAACCCTAATGGAATTCTCATATAACAATAGTTATCACACAAGCATTCAGGCAGCACCTTTTGAAGCCTTATATGGTAGAAAAAGCCGAACTCCTGTATGCTGGGCTGAAGTTGGAGAAAACCAAATGTCAGGACCTGAACTTGTTTAGGAAACAACTGAGAAAGTAGCTCAAGTACAAGAAAGATTGAAAGCAGCAAGAGATAGACAAAAGAGCTACGCAGATAGACGAAGAAAGCCACTAGAGTTTGAAATTAGAGAAAAGGTGTTATTAAAAGTATTACCTTGGAAAGGAGTTGTTCGATTTAGAAAGAAGGGTACACTAAGTCCTCGATTTGTTGGACACTTCAAGATTATTAAACGAATTGGACCAGTGGCTTATCAATTAGAACTACCATAGGAAATGAATGGAATACATGATGTATTTCATATATCTAATCTTTACAATTGTCTGGCTGATGAATCTTTGATAATACCTCTACAAGATATAGAGGTGAATGAAAAACTAAGATTTGTAAAGCAACATCTACAAATAGAAGATCGGCAAACTAAAAAGTTGAAGAAAAAAAGATTGAAACTTGTTAAAATCAAATGGAATTCTATACGTCATACTGAATACACTTGGGAACTAGAAGCAAAGATGAAGAAAAAGTATCCACGCCTATTCCAGTAATCTCGAGTACGATATTTTTCAAAAGGTGGGGAGAATGTAACATTTCTAAAAATTTTGTTCCCAAAATAATAAAAATATAAAGTACAGGGACTATAAGTGTAAATATATGAAAGAACAAGGTGTTGAAGCACGTTTGTGTGACAAACACTCTTGATATTGTCTTAGCTTTTGTACTTGTCTTGTATGTATTAGTCTTTGTATGTTAGTGTCTGTACGTATTAGTTATCGAGTTGTAATTACTAATGTATGTACTAGGAGTCTGTTTTCTCTAAGTGTTTTGCGCACTTAGCATGTGCGCAGGAATTACTTCCTGCGAACTTAGCAAGTACGCAAGAATACTCTGCGTACGTGTTAAGTACGCAGGAACAATTTGCTTTGCGCACTTAATAAGTGCGCAGAGATCAGGTCTAGTATAAATAGGCTAGGTTAACAGAAGTTATGTACGCAGACATTTTTGCACTCAGTTGTATTCTCTCTGTAACCTTCAAGTTTATAATAGACGGAGTTTGAAAGTTAATTTGTTGTCGGTTTACTTTGTGTTACTTGATTCTCCACCTGGTCACGGGCATTCCGCACCCGGTCCGACTAGTCACACACCCACACGTAACAATTCGAGACACCCGGGGACCTACAAGTGGTATGAAAGCCTAGATCTTGATTTCGAGTGTTGTGAGTGTGTTAGGAGCATTTTCTACACATCATACAGAGGTTTTGCAAGCAAAAGTGGGTGTTTTTGTTGATTTTTATGATAAAATAGGGGTAGCTCTTAAGCACTATTTTAGAAGCAAAAATCACTCAAAAGCCGACTTTTGTTGTGTATTTGAGTGTTTTGAGCATCAAAGGTTGGTTAGAAACGAGTTTCTGACCCTTTGGCTCATTTTGTTTGGTCGTATCTTTAATTTTTTCTGTCTCCGGTGAGATTCGAGTGACCGAAAAAACTTGGCGAGGGTTGGTGAAAAGTGACCTGCGTACTTACCCTTTTTGGCCAAAAGGACAGTGTACGCAAGACCATTTCTTGTTGCGTACTTAAATCCTTGTTGTGTACTTGTCATTTACTCCTGCGTACTTGTTAAGTACGGAAGAGCAAATTCTAAATACGCAAGACCAGGTTTTTAAGTGCGCAAGGCCAGATTCAAGTGCGTAAGTTGTTTTGATTTTTCTGAAATTTGACTAAGTGTTTCACTATGGCAAATCTTCAGAACCTCGGTAACCTTCTTAATTATGACAATGAGATTGGAACCCCACAGAAACCACCAAAGCTGCTTAATGTAAATGATTATTCAAACTGGAAATCACGCTTTGAGCATTATATCTCATACACCGATTCTTCACTTTGGATACCCATTTTATAGGGTTATAAGCATCCCACATATACATATCTTTATGAGGAAGTTCCCAAGCCTATCTCCAAACTTGATGAAGAAGAAAATAAAGTTTATTATAGAGAGAAGAAGGCACACGGATCTATTACTATGACCTTGACCAGGGAGTTATTTCACAGCTTTAGGGGATACGATAACTCCAAGGATCTCTGAAAGGCTTTGTAGAAGAGATTCGAGGGAAACAGTGACATCAAGAAGAGTAAGATGGATCTTCTTAGGAAGCATTATGAGTGCTTCAGAAATCCGGAGAATGAATCTATAAATGAGCCTATCTCTAGATTCTATCATCAGCAAACTGAGCTGAAAGCTTATGACCTGATCTATCCGAATGAGGAGTTAGTTGAGAAATTTTTGGATGCCCTACCACCAAAATTTGATATGTACACCACTCTGATGAGAGAGAACTCAAAGTTTTTATGAGATGACTATTGATGAAGCAATCTGAAAGGTTCAAGCATATGATATGAATCTAAAACGAAAAGATAGCTCAGGGAGACCTCAAATACAAAACCCTTCGATGTATTTTGGGACGTCTTCCACATCCAAGTCATCTGGTTCTGGAATTGCCCTTTTCTTAGGGAACTCTCATGAGGAGGATAACTCAATTATCTGTGGTGGTCATGCTTGCTATGCAGCATCTGGATCTGGTTCTGGTTCTGGATCTGGATCTCATCACTAGAATTCCTCAAGAAATCCTTCTCCTATATCTTCAACTAACCAATTATCAATAGCCAAGATAGCTGAAGATCATGTGGCTTTATTCTCATCATGCATGCTTGCCTATGAGAACTTCATTGGAGGTAAGCTCACGGATCCTGAAACCATAGAAGAAGACTTCAATCAGCTGGATCCGAATGATATGGAGGACATGGATATTCAATGGAATATGGCCATGATCTTGAGAAGGGCGAAGCGCTTCCTGAATAGAACTGGTCGGAAGTTTATTGGTGGACATTCAAATGCCAAGGTGGGATTTGATAAATCCAAAGCCAAGTGCTACAAATGCAATAACTTTGGGCATTTTGAAAGAGAATGTCAAAAGGACAAAGCACCGGCCTCGGGGTTCACCAGACCTAGCCAAGGAAACAATCAAGGGTACAACAACTCCAACAACCGCATTCAAAGTCAAGGTGGAACGTCCAATGCTTTGGTAGCATAACAAGACGACATCTTTGATTGGGGTGTTCCTCCGGAGGATGCCCTTATTGCTCAAACGCAAGTTGGTCTCATGGCTGAGATTATGGAGATGATGGAAGCAGAGGAACGGGAAGCTTCTGTGGCTGACCAAGAAGAGTCTACAACTATAGTTGCCCTCATGGCTATTAGAGAGGCATCATGTTCATCTAATGAGGTAGATTCTAACTCTTTTGCTGTCATTTCTTGTTCCAAATGTCTAAGCTTAAAGGTTGAAAATTCTAAGCTTCAAGACAAAGTCAAACCCCTTCGTATTGCAGCTTTAAGCTACAAAGAAAACGAAAAATGATACACAGATTCAATTGAAACGTTGAAGAAAGAAAAACGTGATTATTCACTTAAAATTAGCGATGAACAGTTTCATTTGGATGTTGCGTACAAGGGGTTAGAGAAAAGGAACAATGAGATCAACAGGCTGCAAAATGAGATCTTGCAGTTGAAAGGTAATATTGAGAAGTTGAAAAATTCTCGTTTTATGGTGGAACACTACGAGTCTGTAGTGAGACAAGTGAATGGCTTAGGGCTGGGTACTAATGCCATTCCTCCACCAGTAAGCGGGAAATTTGTCAACGGCTTAATTGACATTGATTTGTCTTGCCTTGATATGTCCTCGAGTCACGATGATTCCTCTAACATGGATGATTCCTCAAGTAAGGCTGATTCCGCATCTGATGAAGAGTTCCTTACTGCTTCTGATGATGGGTCTGAGAACACCGAAGGAGTAGTCTCTGAGGAGTTGCTCGGTGAACAAAAATTTAAGAAAAACATTATCACTGATAGTGATAATTGTATTTTGACTGAACCTGATATTGTTGAATCAAATGAAAAATTAAAAGTGATGCTTTATGGGGGATATAAAAACATTAATCAAGTTAAAAAGGAAGCCTTTTCAGCTCATTTTGGGCTTGGCTATAAAGAAAATTTGCAAAAATATTATATTCCCAAGAACCAATCATCATCGGGTCAAACTAGTGTTCACCAAACAACTTCTCCTGCTTATCATGCTGAGTCATCTAATTTCAGATCTAATGAGCCTTACATGGGGACTTACAAAGAAAAGAGAACTTGCTTTCACTGTGGTATGGTTGGTCACATCTTTGTGAACTGCCCTGTTAAGAACCAAGGGAAACGGCCAATTGTTTCATAACCGGCTGTTATCTCTAAGTCACTACCAGTGAAGCATTCCAAGAGTCCAAAAGAAAATGTGGTGAAACCACTAGTAAAACCTATGGTAAAACCAAAGATCACATCAGAGGCTAAACCATGTGTTCCAAAAAAGGAAATGATACCTGCTAAACCTTATGCTTCTACCTCTGGTAGTGCACCTACCGGTGAGAAACCTGTGGTTAAGCTTTCTAAGCCACATAGGAGAAGAAGGAACAAGAGATTGAGGAAGCTGGAATAGCTGGCTGGAATTCAGCCAGGTGAAGCTTCTACTAGTTCACCTGGTGTTTCTGAATGCAAGCCGACTGTTCCAGTAAAACAAAAGAAAAGGTCCTGGAACAAGAAATATAAAAGTTCTCAATCTCTTGGTCCCAAGTCTTCTAAAGATTCATCCATTTTTGACAGTCACGACTGTGAATTAATTAAGGTTGTTTATTTTGAGAAAGACGGACGACCTAAGACCACTATGGCTTGGGTCTCCAAATCTATATAATTTATTGTGACTCGTGCAGGGACATCCGAAGGGCATTATCTCTAATCATTGGTATGTAGATAGTGGATGCTCCCGGCACATGACAGGTAACATGGCCCTGCTTCAAGATATGAAACCATTCAGAGGCGGCTATGTGGCCTTTGTAATCGAGAAGGGCGGCAGTATTACTTGTCAAGGCGTGGTTTCAAATGGTTGTGTCAGCTTCAACAACGTCAAGTACTGCGAGCAGCTAAAGCATAACCTGTTGAGTGTTTCTCAGATGTGCGACAAGGAGTACTCAGTTATGTTTGATAAGACAGAATGCATGATTCTCAAACCTGGTTTTGAAGTTCCTGAAGACTGGATTCTGATGCGAGCACCAAGGAAAACAACACTTATCAAATTGATATGAGCGTGGCAACAACCACCTCATCAGTTGCTACTTGTTTGCTTACCAAAACGACAGAGCTTGACTCTATCTTTTGGCATAGGAAAATCGGACACATTTCTTATCGTAAAATGAATCATCTTGTCCGAAACGGTTTGGTAACCAGTGTTCCTAAGCTGAGATTTGCTGTTGCAGATGATTGTATGCCTTGTAAAAAGGGCAAACAACAACGGAAGTCTCACAAGCCCAAGCTCCAAAACTCCATCGATACCCCTTTGGAGCTATTACATATGGATCTGTTTGGCCCCATAAGTATCATGAGTATTGGAGGTAAGTCATACTGTCTAGTTGTAACTGATGAATTCTCACATTTTTCTTGGGTGCATTTTTTAGGTACAAAGGTCGAGACTACTGGCATTCTTCAATACCTGATCCTGAGCTTGGAATTTGTTTGCAAGTTGAAGGTTAGAAGAATAAGGAGTGATAACGGAACTGAATTCAAGAATAATTTGATAGAATTTTTCTGTCTCAAGAAGGGGATCCGTCACGAATTTAGTGCCCCGTACACACCTCAGCAGAATGGAGTTGCAGAAAGGAAGAACAAAACCCTAATTGAGACTGCAAGGACAATGCTATAAGATGCAAAGCTTCCTGTAACTTTCTGGGCAGAAGCATTAAATACAGCTTGTCACGTTTTGAACAGAGTTCTGGTTGTGAAGAGGCACAACAAGACTTGCTATGAGTTGATTAACAATCGACCTCCCAATCTTGACTACCTAGTTCCTTTTGGTAGTCCCTGTTCCTTATTTCTACAATACAAAGACCGCAAGTCTAAGTTTCATGCAAAAGAAGTAGAAGGCATCTTCTTAGGATATGTTGCCAACTCGCCTTGCAAGAGAGTGTACAATATAGGAACTCGTACCATCGAGGAATGGTTCGAAGTGGATTGCAGTAAACACAGCATTCCACCAGAACCAACTGGTCTAACTTGGGGTTTTGATTATGATGCGCTATTCAAGTCTTTCAACCTTCCTGATTTATCTGCCGATGATGCTGCAAATGTGTATGAATTCTTTGGAGGCAGTGATGACTCCAGTTTCTCAACCCGTGTAACTGTACCGATTGTAACTCCTGATTCCAATGCTACATCTGTACGTGGAACTCATGAAAATGATAACATAGAAGTTTTTCATGTTGATGGAAATGACGCTCAAGCTAATCCTAACACTCGTGTAGGAAATGAAGCTCCAGCTGATCCAATTAACATTGAATCTTCTTCTTCTGGAACAAAGGATATGGGGGAGTTGAGCACGAACTTCGATCCAGAAATTCAGGAACCGGATATACCAGAGACGAGAGTGCATAAGAATCATCCAATTGACAACATTATTGGTGATCCTCATGCCGGTGTTTAGACTCGTCATAGGACCATTAATGAGAACACTAGTTTGTACTCTGAGATACTTGACACTGGTGTCATGGAAACAAGTTTGCATGCTGCATTCGTGTCCCAGTTAGAGCCGAAGAATGTGAAGGAGGCTTTCGCTGACAACTGCTGGATTGAGGCGATGCATGATGAATTGTTTCAATTCCAAAAGTTGCATGTGTGGGATTTGGTTGACATGCTAAGAGGCGTATAACCAATTGGAACCAGATGGGTGTTCAAGTGCAAGACGGATGATCGTCATGTCGTAGTGAAGAATAAAGCAAGGTTGGTTGTTCAAGGATTTTATCAACAAGAGGGCCTGGATTACACTGAAGTATATGCCCCAGTTGCTAGACTTGAGGCAATTCGACTGTTTCTGGCTTATGCCTCCTATGTCAGCTTCAAGGTCTATCTACTTGATGTGAAGAGTGCTTTCCTGTATGAAAAATTTCATGAAGAGGTCTATGTCACTCAACCTCCCGGCTTTGAAGATCCGCATAATATCTATAAAGTGTATAACAAAGCACTTTATGGTCTTCATCAAGCACCTCGGGCATGGTATGAGATGTTATCAAAACATCTACTGTCAAATGGTTTCGACCGTGGACACATTGACTCGATCCTCTTCATTCGGAAAGTAGGAGGTGATATTCTTCTTGTACAAGTGTATGTCGACGGCATTATCTTTGGGTCTACAAATGAAGAGATGTGTAGGGAATTAGAACAGGTGATGAAGTCCAAGTTTGAGATGAGTAACATGGGTGAATTATCGTTCTTCCTGGGTCTGCAAGTCAGTCAAAGAGAGGATGTCATCTATCTACATCAAACTAAGTATGTGCAGGACATCTTGTCAAAATACAAGATGAATGATAGCAGTACTTATGGCACACCTATCCCCGTCAATCATGGTATGCATCTAGACAAAGATGGAAAGGATGTGGATTGAAAATTATACCGTGGGATGATCGGATCTCTTATGTATCTCACGGCTTCAAGGCCCGATATAATGTTTGATGTATGCTTGTGCTCAAGGTTTCAGTCACAACCGAAGGAGTCTCATATGATAGCTGTCAAGAGGATATTCAGATACTTGAAGGGAAAACCCCGATTGGGTCTTTGGTACTCCAAGCAGCAATCATTTGACCTCAAAGCCTGTACTGATTCAGACTATGGCGGTTGTAACCTTGATAGAAAGTCAACTTCTAGAGGATGTCAATTCTTGGGAGACAGGCTGGTTTCCTGGCAGTGTAAGAAGCAGTCAACGGTTTCTGTCTCAACATGTGAAGCAAAGTACATTGCTGTAGCGAGCGGTTGTTCTCATATATTGTGGATTCAACATCAATTGAGAGACTACGACTTAAACTTCACTGGAACTACACTGTTCATTGACAACAATGCCACCATGTCCATCGACAACAATGCCACCATGTCCATCACAAACAACCCAGTGAAACATTCCAAAACTAAACATATTGAAATTCGCCACTATTTCATCCGTGATTGTGCTGAAAATAATGTCATTGAACTTGTAAAGGTTCACACGGATGACAACTTTGCTGAACTTTTCACTAAGGCGTTTGATCGAACCCGTTTTGAACATCTTGTCAACATGATAGGAATGTTCAATCCAGAGTGAAAACTTGTTTTTCTTAAATCAAAATTAATTCATGAGAGTTAAATTTTATTTCTTTTAAGTTGTCTGTATAGTTCTTTTAATTTTCAAATATTTTACAAAAATCCAAACAAAATTGAAAACGAAAAAATTTCCAAGTTCTCTTGAGAATAGAGGAAATGATAGTACACCAGAAATGATCTAAACGTCCTAGACTGCACATATGGAAAATGATTGCGTCATGCTTACTTGATCGTTTAAATTGTTGTGTTCTTAATCTGCTTGTTTACAAGTAATTTGAATTGTTAGTAGGCTGTAAGCATCTTTGAATCATTAGTAGTGTGGAAATTAAATCAATACTACAACTGTGATTTGAACGATTTTTTGCCAGTGTGTGCGTAAAAGAATGCAAAAGATCATTATCGGATACAGGATGTTAGATTTTGGCAATTATTTTCTTCTGAGACCAGTTTCGGGATAGGTCGTTAGCACAAATAATGCGGTTCATCTCACTGCCCATACCCACAAGTATGCAATGAGAGATTGAATCAAGACATGTCTTTACATCAACCGTTGAGCGTGTATTCACCCTCGAATCACTCCTGATTCATTGAATTCAAATCTAGATAAAAGTTGGATTCCCTTACCTAAATACTCAAACACCATATTCATTATCCTGAATCATCATACCGATATTCACTGAAGAAATCACATGAAACCAAGACAAATGAATCACTCGATTCTGAATCTTATGATTCCTGATAATCCTTATGGATTCTGTTTGATTTTTCCTGTTCTAATTGATGTAGCCTCAATTTGGAAATTTAAAAAATCATTGAGAAAATCTTAGATGCCTTGAGACAGTGCAATTTACATTTCTGTAGCATAATAGTGGGGTACACGTTGTATATCTTAAAATTAATACCTTAACACACAAGAACGTGATACAAAGATGCTTATGGTTTCAAATCTTATAATACTGCCAACTTGAATTACTTGTTTATGTGTGCTTATTACATATGAATAAATAGTAATCCAGGACATGATCCCATATTCTTTGATGTTTATCTTGTATCATTTTTGCTATAGTCTAGCCTGATATGATCCTCTGCTCGTGTCTTTGAACAAAAATAATGTGTGTGAATATGTGTATATCGTTACTCTAAAAAGATCAAAAAGATTTTAAGTTTGTGTATAGTTCAATTCCAATCAGAAAAAACCAAAAATATTTGTGTTTAACCTTCGTGAATTGACTTTGAATCCTCTTGATTGAACATTTTTATCTTGTTCATTTTTTTTCTGACTTGACTTCTTCATAATTTGAGTTGAAAAATCTGGGTAAACATGAGTCTCTGCTTACTTATTAAGTGCGCAAGGGTTAAACCCTGCGTACTTAACAAGTACGCAAGACTTAAGTCATGCGTACTTAGTAAGTACGCAGGAGTTAAGTCCTGCGCACTTAACAAGTACGCACGACTAATATTGTGTGGGTATATATACAAGAATTAGAAATTCTTCTGAGTTTATCTCATTCAAACTTCTTTGACACTGTTGTATACCCACTGATCCTTTATCACTCAAAATTTCGTGTGTCCCTAAACGGTTTTTCGTCCCGACCTTAGTTTCAACATCATCTAACTTGCATTTGGTGAGAATCTTGGAGCATTTTATCCGTTAAATCTCGAGTTTTGGACCGATTTGTGAACTTGAAGAACTAGGTTTTGGAATTTGAGTTTTGACAAATTTTGGTTGTTTTTAGCTAACATTATGATCTAAAACATGTTTAAAATCACTAATCGAAGCTCGATCATCACATAATCATCCTTAACTATCTTTGATCTTGGTTTTGACCTTTGGTTTGACCGTGGGGTTACGTGGGTCGACACTTATGTCAAAATGACCAGTTTATAGTGCATCCTTGATGTTGGGACAAGTTACATTGGTCAAAATCATGGTTTTCGATCGTGAGGCAACCAACCTCATCATCATCCTTCACAAGTTTCTGATTTTGGATTTTCAAAAATTTGCCTAAGTGTTAAGTCATGCGTACTTAACAATTACGCAAGACATAAGTCATGCGTACTTGCTAAGTACGCAAGACCTAAACCCTGCGTATATGACAAGACTCAGAAGGAAATTTCTGAATTTTTTCTAAGTCTGGATTTTCAGTTGTTTGTGAATGTACTATACTTGGTCATGTGTATTCAATTCCAATGAGTCTTCTTGTTCTTATTATGTTTACTGTTTGTTTGTGCAGTGATGGCTCGTGCGTTTATAAGAGAATTCAATCTGCTGGCTCTAACACAACCCGAGTGGAAGGGTTCTGCACTTCAATATCAGGAGATAGTCGATTTCCTGAACCGCTCAAAGATCAGCTATGCCATCTCTGCTGATCCTATTGTCTCAAGACCATATCTGGAGCAATTATGGGAAACTGCTGATCACGACTGTATAGTAACCCCAAGCATCATTAGGGCTACTTTAGCAGGTCATGATATTGCTATTTCTGACGACACCATCAGACGAGTACTACAGTTTAGGGACTTATCAACTGATCCGATGACTTACCCTGATTACTTCGTTGATGGATGCTGGAGACAAAGGATGGGATATGTTGGTACCATGGACTACTCCTCGTATAAGAAGATGTGGGTACTTGATTAGTGGCGTTACTTCGCGCATGTCATGATCATGTGCATGTCTGCTAGAAAGGCGGGAAAGGATGCCATGGGGTATGACTTGGCAGCTGCAATGGTTGGCCTCTCTATTAACAAGGGTTATAACTTTTCAAAGTATATCTACAAGTCTATCACCAATCAGATCAATGCTGCTGATAGGTTTAGATTTCTATTATACCCTCGGTTCGTGTAGTTGTTGATTAATGATGCTGTACCCAATCTACCTCAGATTAGAGAGAGAATACAAGTCAAACGGGTGGACAAGAGAGTGTTTGCACAATTTCTAAAGCCAGGCAGTGTAGAACCTACCCCTGAGCGCACTCCTCTCTTTGGCCACCTAATAAATGAAGCATATGTGGCCCCTGCTGACTTCATATGGTATAGTGCAGAGTCTGAGCCTGAACTCAGTGAACATAGTGATGAACAACAAGAAGAAGAGGAAGTTGAATGTGAAGATGATATGTCTGACGATGAAAGAGACGAAGAACATGGAGTTGGAGGTGTTGAAGATTCCGACTCAGAAACGACCGAGTCAGATTCCTATGATTCTGATGATGCACCATCCCAGGCACACCCAAGAAGATTGATGAAGGTGACCCTTCCCGAGTCATCTTCCAAGAGAAAGAGACAAGCGACTAGCAGTGAATATAAGCCCGATTCTGATTCGGACGCTGCTATAGAGAGACGCAGAAGAGAAAGTATAAACAAGCAACGGGGGGATATGCCGCACCAAGCTATCCTTCGTGAGGTAGAAGTCAGTGCTCAGAGGCAAGCATGTCTCATGGCTGCGAGTATTGATTCCACTTTTACCTCACCTTCACAATAGCTTTATAGGCGACAGCGGAGGAGGCCACGTGTAACATCTGATGTGGCTACCACTTCTATCATAGAGGAGGTTCCTGTGATAGTGTCCCTCCCTGTGCTATCTGTTCAAGTGGCGGTGACAACTCTTATTCTAACCGAGTCTGTCACCATCACCCCTACCACCATCCAAACAACCACCATCCCTACCTCAATTCCCACAACCACTCGTCAACACATCAGTGAACCATTTCCTGAGTTAGATTTTACTCATGGATTTGATTTTGATGTAATATTCACATTCCTAAATCATCAAGCAGAAGCATCGTCTTCCAGGGACCTGATCCTCGTGATACCCGGATCACTACCCTAGAGACTCAAGTTGCTAGTCTTCTTGAAACGCTACGGAAATCGAGAGAAGAATCTGACAAACAACAGGGGCAGATTAACTCTCTGATTGATGAGGTAGCCGCACTAAAGAAACATCGGGCATCTGATGAAAAGCAGCGTTTAGAGTATGACACTATGGTAAAATTGGTCTGTGATATGGCCAAGACGCTTGCTGCTCAGGGGGAGAGTTTGAAGGAGCTGTTGGAAAAGCAACCACCTAAGCCTAGTAGTGAAGAGACTTGTCACTTAGTTGATCTAACTAATGGTGATGATCAGGACAAGGATCCTGAAGCCGGACCGAGTGGAAGTGAGAAAAAATCGCTGGCTTTGGCGATTGTTCCCATTTCTGTCGTGTCTATGGATGAGGGGGAGTCTACTCAGAATGAAGGTGGAGGTGATGCTTCAGGTGGTAATAAAGGAAAGTCGGTGGCTGTCTTTTTGAAAGATCTATCTGACGATGTGTCGGATGATGTGATCCTATTCTTAGAGCCAGACTATTCCAAAGAAGCACAGATCGAAGCTCTCTGCAATCTGGAAGAGGGAGAGATCGACTCTGGTGACGACTAGGACGAGGAGGATGATGATGTTGTAATCGAAGTTCCCAAGGGCAAAGGGGAAGGAGAGTATGAGTTTGAAGATGGAGAGATTTTCAAAGTTCCATCCTTTGAAACTCATCTTGAGAAAGGTTCAGTCGAGTCTGCTAGTACTGTTGAGGCATCGACTAAAGCCTCCCCTGCCGACCCTACACCTGTGGATCCAGAGGCACAGAAAGACAAACATATGCGTGCAAGTTCATCGAAGGATCCGGCTCCTGTCTAGCAAAAGACATCAATCTTAGACAAACATGGAGCGACAGTGATGATCTTAGCTGTGAGGTTCGAGGAGGATAAGAAGTTGTTTGCAATCAAGCGAGCTGGGGGGTTCAATACTTGAAACCAACCAGCGAAGCTTTCAACTCCTTGCCAAGATACGACCTCATGAACCTAGCAAACCGAGAGCTGCTGGGTCACTCAAATCACGCAGTAGCGATGGGTTTGTGGCAGGTTCTATAGCGAGAGGTAAGATCTGGGAAGTTCGAAATGTTTAAGCCTCAAGTGCCCAAGCAAGTCAGGGACAAGAATGTTAGACATCCCGTGACTCATAAAAGCTTAAAGAAACTAGTATACAAGCCAGTGCTGTGTGAAACCAAGATTCCCCTGAGCAAGTTATCTCAGGATATCCTCGGTAACATATGGTACTGGTACGTAGATCCTAAATCGGGCGAGGCAGTGGTGATTGGAAAGGTGTGGTCCGAGAGTGGAAGCTTAGTGCCAAGGGAACTAATCAAAGTGTTTGATGAAGTCTACTTCATAAAGTTTTCTGTGAAAGATTTGGAGGCGCTAGCTGACAAGTACTGCATGTACACGGACGAGTGGACAAAGTTCCTTGCTTCTAAATAAGACAAGGTGATCAAGTTCTGCCTTGATTACAAGAAGAAGATGGAAGCTAAAGCTGGGGAGCAGTGAAGACCGAAGACAATCCAGAGCTGTTGTCAAGGGGGAGTTTGTTGAAGCACGTTTGTGTGACAAACACTCTGGATATTGTCTTAGCTTTTGTACTTGTCTTGTATGTATTAGTCTTTGTATGTTAGTGTCTGTACGTATTAGTTATCAAGTTGTAATTACTAATGTATGTACTAGTTGTCTATTTTCTCCAAGTGTTTTACGCACTTAGCATGTGCGCAGGAATTACTTCCTGCGTACTTAGCAAGTACGCAAGAATACTCTGCGTACTTGTTAAGTACGCAGGAAAAATTTGCCTTGTGCACTTGTTAAGTGCGCAGAGATCAGGTCTATTATAAATATGCTAGGTTAACAGAAGTTATGTACGCAGACATTTTTGCACTCAGTTGTATTCTCTCTATAGCCTTCAAGTTTATAATAGACGGAGTTTGAAAGTGATTTCGTTGTCGGTTTACTTTGTGTTACTTGATTCTCCACCTAGTCACGGGCTTTCCGCACCCGGTCCGACTAGTCACACACCCACACGTAACGATCCGAGACACCCGGGGACCTACACAAGGACCAAAAGTGAAAAACTTGAAATATGGACGGTAACGGACCGTCACGGTCTGTAACGGTCCGTTACGTGATGGTCCGTTAAGGGCTGAGCACGCGTACAATGATGAAACCCTATGACGCACCGTCACAGCCTTGTAACGGTCCGTCACGCCGTAAAACGACCAGAGGCTGACACGTATCAACTGAATCGCCAACCCTAATTCGGTGATGGACCGTCACCATTGGTAACGGTCCGTTACAACCCAACGGTGACAGACCATCACCATCTGTAACGGTCCGTCACAGCTGCCAAAAGTCACTATAAATAGCAAGGTCGGGTTTAATCACTTTCACATATCAAAACTCGAATTCCAGAGTTATTACCTTATATCCCACTATCCTAAAACCATTCACACTTGTACGTTTAAGTTTCCGAAGTGCTTGATAATCCTAGAAAGGATCAAGAAGCTAGGAAACGCTCATTTGGAGAAACCAAGCTAAGTTTCTTAGTAGACACGCTACCCGCTTAGGCAGTCACTGTAGAAGATTCTTAAGCCGAGACTCTATCAAGGTGAACAGTTGTATTTTTATAAAATGATTTCAAAACTAAAAATAGTTTTGATTATGATCAGACTTGAATGAACTAATACAACCATTGGTCGCATAAGGTGATTTACTATATATCAGTCAGCCCATAGAGTCACGTATATATACACGTGTTACAGATGAGACGCGGTAACATGGCTAGGGGTTGAACCCTTGGTTGTTATGAAAGACCCATTGCTTGAGGCGTAAGACAGAATATTGAACAAACATAAAAATATATCCAAGGTACCTGGTGTGGCAGGTGGTTAGAAAGTTGACTGTGTAAATTGACCGAAAACTATGGGCAAATTGTTATATTTATTCACGCTTGTCATATTGTGATTTCCAATATACTTGTATTCAACAGCTTATGTTGATAAAATATTTTTAAACGTTTTTACACGTAACCAAGGATGAATTGATATTTATTTAGCCATGGAATGATTGAAACAATGATGTCATGAAAAAGGGAACGTCCACCCTACATATAACCTTGGTTTTGTAAATTAAACATTTGCGTACAATATTAGGGTTTATCCCTGTTTATGAAATGAAATGAAACGGAAGATTCCCCGTCTTTTGAAAAGATCATGTGTTACGAAAATATTCCGCTATGTTTATAAATCTCCGATGGGTAGGCTAAATCTGGGGTGTGACAGCTGGCTAACGGTTATATAACTGGGTGGATAAAGGGGAGACGACGGTCATCATGGGGATACCGGGATCCCTAATGAAGGTACTATTCCCTATGAGGGAACAATGCTTAAGGTGAAGGTATGAGCTATCCTTTGGGAGCCGTGCTTAAGAGGAATTGACGGTTACAAACGGATAATGGTGGGTGTGGGTGCTCTATGAAGCAACGTGCTCTAATGAGGAGTTGACGGTTATAGAAAGGTGCAGATTCGGTTTATTGTTATTTTATTGCATATTTTATGTATGCTTTTATTAACAATGAATGAATGTTATGTTTTGGCAAATGTTTTAAGTTAAAGTTTTATGTAAAGCTAGAACTCGCCAGCGTAGTTGACTTTTAGTATGCACATTCAGGTTAAGGACATGTACGGATATGGACGGTGATGCTTGGAAAACGAGGAAGAGTTACCCGGTTGATCTATGAAGTCTGGCATCCCATTATGTTTATGTTATTGATAATGGTTATGTTTTAGACAATGTTTGGAATGTATGAATGATGAACAAGTTTTAATTTATGTTGAAATTAATGTTCCGCTGCGTTATTTGATATTCTGGTTTAAGAATTGTTTGTTTATGAGTAATTCCAACGAGTGAGGCCTCCCGGGTTTGGGGCCTTACAAGTTGGTATCAGAGCAATAGTTTGAGAGATTTGGACACTCCCAATGTCTGAACTTAAACTATGAATGGGACCAAGAACGGATGCCACTACGGGTAACGCGAGCCACAACATCAGGTATGAAAGTAGTATGTATATGGTATGCCTTAGAAAGTATTAGATAAAGACTTGTGTTCTGATGGAATCATAAAGGTGGTCAAATAGAAGTCAAAAGGTAGTCTAATGGTTAATTGCAGATGACCAATGTATATAAACATCTTATAATACTTGTTGAATTCTATTTGGTAACTAGCGTGATGACATTAGCTTCCTTGTCTTCTAGAACAAAATGGTAAGAAGAGGAGACGAAAGGCGTGGTGGGGGCCATACCGGGGGTCGTACCAGACGACGCGGTAGGGCACCTACCCATCAAGTGTACAGTGAAGAGGCAAGTGTCCATGTGGACCCGTAAGCTAGTGTGCATGAGACCGTTCTTAGCCCTGTGGATGAGCAACAGTTCTTTTTCGAACCAGAAGTGAAGGAGGCCCTAGCACGGGAATTTACTAAGATGATGAAGGCTTCCTTGCCAGACTTATTGGCCGAAGCATTGAAGAAGGCTAGCGGGGTAGGCAGGTCTAACCCGCCACCTGGTGCCCCGATCATTGAGGCAGTCAACGTACCACTTACTCGCGGTTGCGACTATACGTCCTTTAAAGCTTGTGACCCGCCGGTATTGACTGGGAAGAATAACACAGTGGCTACTTTTGACTGGATAATTCATATGTAGGCCGCCATCTATCTCAGCGAATGCTAAGCGGATCAGGTTATGAAGTTTGCTGCTAACTACTTTAGGGAGGAGGCGTCTTATTGGTGGGAAGGTGTACGACAGGCTAAGGGGGACGTGGCTGCTGACTCGATGATGTGGAACGATTTGAAAACTCTGGTGATTAAGAACTTTTGTCCGAGGAACGAGATTGAGAAGGTGGAGAGGGAATTTTTGGGCTTGAAAGTCGGAAGTAAGACACGTTGGCAGTACACCGTTTAGTTCAATGAACTGACGCGTCTGGTGCCACATCTTATCACAACCGAGGAGAGGAAGATTGCTTGCTACATTCAAGGGCTACCGGACAAGGTCCGCTCATTTAATTTATCAAGGCAAACACTCCTAGTATGTATGATTCGGTGGTGGAAGTTAGCGGTGTAGTGTATAATGATCTCGCATTGAACGATGCCGCCATTGAGGAACCCAAGAAGAAACCAAGCTTCCCAAGCAAGCGAACCAGTGGAAAGATGTTTGGGGCTCCTGATAAGAGGGCTCGGGTGGATGAGCCGACTATTTGTAAGAAGTTTAGAAAGGAGCACGTGGGTGAATGTAGACTGGATCTAATCTATGCTTCAAGTGCGGCAAGACCGAGCACTACTCTCGTGATTGCCCACAACTCTACAAGTACTATAACTGTGGGGATACCGGACATTTGAGTAAGGACTGTTCGAAGTCGAGAATGGGAGAAGCTTGGAAAGGGAAGGGCGCCGAAAAGAAGGATGAAAGGCCCCAGGCAAGGACTCGAGCGTATGCAATGACGCAGGAACAAGCGAGGGTAGACCCCGACGTGGTGTCAGGTACGTTCATCCTTGACAACACTTTTTTTCTGTATTATTTGATTCAGGTGCTAGTTAAAGTTTTATATCAGCTTCCTTCAGTAAACGTGTAAGATACGCAGTTAGTAAAATAGAAAGAGCCTTTAGCGTAGAAACCGCTGAGGGTAGAACCACGAGAGTGACTGATGTAGTTGACAACTCCATGATAAAGATAGAAGGCCATAGGTTCCCTGTCATATTGTTTATTATGGTTCTGGGAGGGTTTGATGGCGTATTGGGTATGGATTGGTTAACTGACAATGAAGCACAAATCATATGTAAACGAAAGATAATTCGACTCAAGGCTCCAGCTGGTAGTGAAGTCGAGGTCCTCGGGGATCGTGATGTCCCGATGCCTAACATTATCTTGATGATTAAAGAAAAATATTACTTGAGGCGCTGATGCGAGGCCTATCTGGTATATGTGATTGACAAATGTAAGGAAGCGAAGGAACTAGACGACGTGCCCATAGTGCGCGAGTATCCAGAGGTGTTTCGAGAGGATTTTCCTAAAGTTTCGCGCGACCGAGAAATTGAGTTCAGAATATGTTTAGTACCAGATGCCCAGCCCGTAGCCAAGGCTCCATATCCACTAGTACCAGTGGAGATGAAAGAACTAATGGCATAGTTGGACGAGTTACTGGAAAAGGGATTTATCAGACCGAGCATCTCGCCTTGGGGTGCCCAGGTGTTGTTTGTGAAGAAGAAATATGGTTCTATGAGGATGTGTATCGATTATATGGAGCTGAATAAGCGTCCGTGAAGAACAAGTACCCTTTGCAAAGGATCGACGATCTGTTTGACCAACTGCAAGGCGCAAGTTGGTTCTCAAAAATCAACCTTCGGTCTGCGTACCATCAGTTGAAGGTGAGGGAAGAAGACATACCGAAAACCATGTTTCACACGGGATATGGACATTTCAAATTCCGTGTGATGTCCTTCGGATTGACAAACGCCCCCGCATCGTTTATGGACTTGATGAATAGGGTGTGTCGACCGATGCTGGACCGATCAGTAATAGTGTTCATCGATGATATCCGCATCTACTCTAAAAATGAGGGTGATCACGCATGTCACTTGAAGTAGGTGTCAGAAGCCTTGAATAATGAGAAGTTATACGCAAAGTTCTCCAAATGCACATTCTGGCTTAGGGAAGTCCAATTCCTAGGTCACGTCATTAACCCGAATGGCATTATGGTCGACCCAGCCAAGATAATGAGGTAAGAGACTGGGATATTCCTAAGATGCCAAATGAAATCCGTAGTTTCTTGGAATTGGCGGGCTACTCTCAAAGATTCATTCAGGATTTCTTGAAGATATCTTTTCCCTTGATAAATCTAACACAGATGGAAGTGAAGTACGAATGGGGTCCGACCCAGGAAGAGGCTTTTAAGGAACTGAAAGAAAATCTAACTCAAGCTCAAGTCTTGGCCCTACCCGAGGGTAAGGAAAACTTGGTAGTTTACTCGGACGCTTCGGGTCAAGGATTGGGGTGTGTACTGATGCAACGTGGGAGAGTGATCACATACGCATCAAGGCAGTTGAAAGTTCACGAAGTCATTTATCCTACCCATGATTTGCAACTTGCTATTGTCGTATTTGCATTAAAGATCTTGAGGTACTACCTCCACAGAGTGAAGTTTATCATTTACTCCGACCAAAAAATTTTGAAGTATTTCTTCGAACATAAGCAGCTAAATATGAGGCAGAGGCGATGGTTGGAACTCTTGAAGGATTATCATTGTAAAATCATATACCATCCTGGAAAAGCGAATGTGGTGGCCGACGCTCTAAGCCGAAAGGATGTGCCAGCTCCTATTAGAGTGAAGGCTTGCCAATTGTTGATGACACTGGATGTTATTATTAACTAATAAACATGTACAGAGAAAGATGGAGGCTCTATATTATTCAAGTGAAGATTAGGTTACAATGAAGAGAAAACAAACATTAAATAGGTAGGCTAAGCCTTACAAGCTAAATGGATAAAGCCCATAAACTAACTTATTATGCAAACATCCCCTCTCAAACTCACAATGCAACAGAAATAAATATTGAGAGTTTGTCACACAAAAAACAAAACCGAAATGCTGATTGAGCCTTGGTGAAAACATCAGCAATCTGCAAGGCTGATGGAACAAAGGGAAGCGAGATGGTCCCGAGCTAAAGATGATGACGAGTAAAATGACAATCTATCTCAATATGTTTTGTCCATTCATGAAAGACATAGTTCTTGGCGATCTGCATAGCACTTTGATTATCACAATGTAATGGGGTAGGTGAGGAAATGACAACCCCCATGTCTGCAAGAAGCCATCATAACCAAACAATTTCACATGTAGTCACATCCATAGCACGATATTCAGCCTCAGTAGAGGACCTAGAAACAACATCATGTTTCTTACTTTTCCATGAGATTAAGGAATCACTAAGGAAAATACAGAAGCTAGTATTGGATTTACAATCATTAGGATCAATATCCCAATCAGCATCACTATATCTACGCAATTCCAGAGAAGATGTTGAGCGGAATAGAAGACTTTGAAACTGAGTGCCATGAAGATATCTCAAAATACGAAGAACAGCTCCCCAGTGAACAGAAGTAGGAGCGGTAACAAACTAACTAACCACATGAACAGCATGCGCGATATCAGGGCGAGTAACTGTAAGATAAACCAAACTGCCTACAATGGTACGATATAGGCTTGGATCAGGTAGAGGAACACCATCAGTGGGAGAGTAACGCGCTTTGGTTTCAAGAGGAGTGTCTGCAATTCTTTTTTTAGAGAGTCTAGCACATTGAAACAGATCAGAAATATACTTTGTATGAGAGAGAAGGTATCCCTTTTTAGATTGGGCTACCTCAATTCCCAAAAAATACCGTAATAATCCCAAATCTTTCATAGCAAAACGGTGAGCTAAGTCACATTTCAAAGACTTAATGCCATCTTAATCATCGCATGTAATAATCATATCATCCACATATAAAGACAAGAGAATGTGTACAGCATTCGTACATCAAACAAATAATGTTGAATCATGATTGCTAGGAAGGAAACCAAGGGAAGTGATGACTGTAGATAATTTCTCAAACTAGGCACGAGGAGCCTGTTTGAGCCCATATAGAGGTTTTCGAAGCCGACAAACTTCACCGGGCTGATGAGCTATTCCCGGTGGAGTCATGTATACCTCCTAATGAAGATCACCATTTAGAAAGGCATTTTTGACATCCATTTGACAGATCTTCCACTGACGAACGGACGCAACAACTATTAAAGTACGAACTGTCGTCATTTTTTCCAGCGGGGCAAAAGTTTCCTCATAATCCATACCATACGTTTGCGAATATCCTTTTTCCATAAGTCTGGCCTTGTATCGTTCAACAGACCCATCAGACTTTATTTTAATCTTATACACCCAACGACAACCAACTTTATGTTTAACTGTTGGTAGTGGAACCAAATCCCATGTGTGAGTCTGATAAAGAGCTGTGAGCTCTTCAGCCATAACATTCTGCCATAGAGGGTTAGAGACAGCCTCTTTATTTGATTATGGTTCAGACAGATGATGAATGCTTGCGATAAATGAACCAAACAAGATCTTCCACTGACGAACGGACGCAACAACTATTAAAGTACGAACTGTCGTCATTTTTGCCACTGGGGAAAAAGTTTCCTCATAATCCATACCATACGTTTGCGAATATCCTTTTTCCATAAGTCTGGCCTTGTATCGTTCAACAGACCCATCAGACTTTATTTTAATCTTATACACCCAACGACAACCAACTTTATGTTTACCTAGTGGTAGTGGAACCAAATCCCATGTGTGAGTCTGATAAAGAGCTATGAGCTCTTCAGCCATAGCATTCTGCCATAGAGGGTTAGAGACAACCTCTTTATATGATTCTGGTTCAGATAGATGATGAATGCTCGCTATAAACCAAACGAGGCATAGTAAGAAGAGTATGCAAATCTGGTAGTTGGGTAGACTTACATTCACGAGTAGACTTTCTCGGAGGTGGAGGACTTCTAGTTTCAACCGACGGAGGATCAGCAGTAGTACCGGATGATGTGGATGGTTCATGAGCTAGCACATCATGTGCAATAGGCGTATCTGGAGCAGACATATTAGGATTAACAGACGAATCTAGAACATCAAAGTTTGAGACATCAATGTTGGTAGCAAAAGGATCAATGTTCTGAAGATCTGAATTTGTTACATCATGTGACTTAGCTGGAATTGAATAGAAGGGAATATCTTCAAGAAAGGTAACATGCCTTGATACATATAACTTCTGACTTACAGGATCAAAACAACGATATCCTTTCTGTCCCGTGCCATATCCTTTGGGACCACTGGCATATCATAAGAAAACACATAAGGCTGACTTATTTGTCAATTTGTCTCATTCAACATGAGGACGGAGAGCAAAGCAAGTACATCCAAAAACCCGTAACTCACCATAATCTGGGCGTTCACCAACAAGACTTTCAAATGGAGACATCCCATCATTGTGAGAAGTAGGGATCCTATTAATCACATGTTGGACGGTAAGGAGTGCTTCTCCCCAAAAGACACTAGGTACCTCAGCGGATAAAAGGAATGAGCGAGCGGTCTCCATAAGATGATGATGTTTCCTTTCAGCAACACCATTCTGTTGAGGGGTGTCAGTACAAGACGATTGGTGTTTGGTATACCATCTGATTCAAGCAACTGGTAAAATCATTAGAGGTGTATTCACCGCCTAAGTCACACCTTAAGCACTTTATCACAGCCAAATGTTGCGTCTTAACATAGGCCCTAAAGGTTCTGTAAATTGCCAAAGACCTCAGATCTACATTTCATAAGGTACACCTAGGTATAACGAGTGTAATCATCTATAATGGAAGCATAATACCGTGAACCACCCTTAGTGGATACCGATGATGGTCCCCACACATCAGAATGAACAATATCAAAAGATGTAACAGAACGAGAAGTATTTTTATCAAAAGGTAAAGCAGAAAATTTAGCAAGTTTGCAACCACTACAATCAGAAATATCACAAGTGTTCAACTAACCCAAAACACATATGGAAACCAAAAATTTTAAACGAGATGCGGACACATGTCCCAAACGAGAATGCCAAATATAAAATTCAGATGACAAAGGACTTAAACGAAAAGAAGATAAATCAACACTGGAGGCAGCAACACCAGGTGCAGGCACTTTGAGTTCTTCTAAGACATATAAATCTCCCACCCTATGGTCGATCCCAATCACCCTCTGAGTGTGTTGATCCTGCATAACACAAACAGAGTCACAAACGAAAACCTAAATTCCAGACTTACACAATTGACTGACCGAAGCAAGATTTAAGGCAAGCTTTGGAATATAATAGACATCATTGAGAGACACATGAGAGGTAGAAACAGAGCCAACACCCTCTACTGACATAGATGTAGCACTAGTAGACATTACAGAAACGGGAGAAACTGGAGACAAAGAAAGAAAAGAAGACAAATAGGGAGACAAATGATGTGAGGCACCAGAATCTAAAATCCATAACGATGACGAAATACCTAAGGTACCAGATGAAGACAGCCCCGTAGCAGACATGGCGGTAGGGTTGGCGGCAAGAAACTGTTTAAATTGTTAAAAAAACATGCGGATCCAAAGCAGACGATGGTTTAGCAGTTTTCTACAGATGGTGGTGTAGCAGCAGCAGTAAACTGAGGTGGTCTAAATGTCCATGATGATGGACCAGATGAACCAGCAGAACCAGATAAGCGAGACAGAAATTGTCCACTTGATCTGTTCTGCTGTGGGGTTTCTGCAAGTTTGGATTCTTTGAGCTAAGTAATAACGGACATTGAGACTTCCAATGAATTTTCCCTTTGCAGAAGGCACATTCATCAAAAGCAACTTTAGCACCTTGTCTAAACTGATTAGGGGGAACGGCAAACACAGCTGGAGTAGTAGTTACTTTAGGACCCTTATCAACTTGAGACTATAACCGAATTTCCTCTACAATCAACTCGTGAACAACTGAATCAACTGTTGGAAGAGGGGAACGATGAAGAATCATTCCACACAGTCCTTCAAAATCTAAACGTAATGCCATAAAAAACTGTACCAAACATTGTTCCTCCCTTCTAGAAATATAAGGTTTAAACACCTTCAGTTCTGCGGATTCTGTAAGTGCCAATTGATCCCATAAATCCGACATAGCTCCATAGATTTCTTGAATGGTCATCTCATTCTGTTGAAGAGCACGAATATCCAACTCTAACTGATACTGCTTGACAAAATTAGACTAAGTATACAGCTTTTCCAAATGATCCCAAACTTCCTTAGCTGTATCATACTTAGCCAACTGAATACCAATGGACTGACTTATAGAGTTGTTGATCCAAGTGATAACTTTAGAGTTATCCGTTTCCCATGTATCAAGAGCTAAGGTATACTCAGCAGCCTTAGACTTATCAGTAGGCTTTCCCTTAGTACCTGTGACATAATCTCACATATTTTTCCCTCGAAGAAAGTTTTTCATCACATAACTACAGTAGGCGTAGTTTTTGCCATCCAGGCGAGTACTAATGGACTGAAGAGAGTCATCTTTCCCAGCCATATTATCAAATCAGAACGACAACAGAATCAAAAAGAAAAGTAGTTTCTATAGGGTAGTTTCGATAGGGGTAGTTTCGATAAGGGTAGTTTCGATAGGGTAGTTTCTATAGGGTAGTTTCTACAACATATAAGAAATTAGGGTTACCTAGTTTCAATGATGGCGGCTCAGATTTAGTAACCAGACGAAAGCGAAGGTGACGAACACGAAGACAACAAATCAACAAGCTAGCATGAGCAAGAACAACGAGACATCAACAAACAATCCTTCAACAACGAACAAACCAAAACGACCAAATCAACAACGGAGCGGAAGTGACAACAAAATCTTCAATCAAGCATGGATCGAATCAGCTCTCTAACCATGTTAACTAATAAACATGTATAAAGAAAGATGGAGGCTCTATATTACTTAAGTGAAGATTAGGTTACAATGAAGAGAAAACAAACATTAAATAGGTAGGCTAAGCCTTACAAGCTAAATGCGCTAAAGCCCATAAACTAACTTATTATGCTAACAGTTATGACAGAGATCGAGAAAGCTTAGGACGAGGCACTTAAGGAGGAGAATATAAAGAAAGAAAGGATGGTTGGTCAACAGAAGAAACTGGAATACAACACCCTTGGTGTAAGAACCCGTTTTAGATGGGTATGGATACCTATGTGTGGCGAACTTAGAACCAAAATCCTGATGAGGCTCATAAGTCTCGTTACTCTATCCATCCTAGTACCAATAAAATGTACCAAGATCTGAGAAAGAAATACTGGTGGCCCGGAATGAAAAATGATGTGACGAAGTATGTAAGCAAGTGTTTGACTTGCTCACAAGTAAAGGCCGAGCACCAAAAAAACATATGAAAAGATTTATCATCTTGATATACCGGAAAGGAAATGGGAACACATTACCATGGACTTCATAACTAGCTACCTCACACAACAAAAGGTATTGACACCATTTGGGTAATTGTGGACCGATTGACGAAGAGCGCTCATTTCCTACCTATCCGCGAGACGTTCATGTCTGAAAGGTAAGCGGAAGTATTTATCAACGAAGTGGTGACACGGCATGGGGTGCCTTTTTTGATTGTATCTGACCGGGACACACGATTCACATTGAGGTTCTTGAGAAGATTTCATGAATCAATGGGCACGAGGTTAAATATCAGCACAGCATACCACCCGCAAATGGATGGTTAGTCTGAAAGGATTATTCAAACATGGGAAGACATGCTCCGTGCGTGCATCATAGATTTCGGCGGTAGTTGGGACAACCACCTGCCATTAGCTGAATTCTCCTACAACAATAGTTATCACTCGATGATAGGCATGCCGCCTTACGATATGTTGTATGGGAGAAGATGCAGAACCCCGGTTTGTTAGGGTGAAATTGGACAGAAGGAACTGGGAAGTCTCGAAGTCGTTAAGGAGACATCGGAAAGGTTCGACCAGATCAAGGCACGAATGAAGGTTGCCCAGGATTGCTAGAAATCCTACGCGGATAAACGACGAAGGCCTATCTAATTTAATGTTGAGGACCAAGTAATGTTGAAAGTGTCGCCCTGTAAGGGATCATACGATTCAGGAAAAGAGGAAAGTTAAGTCCAAGGTTTGTTAGGTCGTTCCAAATATTAGCACGGGTTGGAGAAGTCGCATATTGGGTGGAGTTGCAAGGAGTTCATTCTATCGATACTATCATATCACTTTCTACTCAAGTAGACGTCCTCACCACTCGACTCAATCAACTTAGCAAGGACAAGACCACCACCTACAAAACAACCCCTATAGTAATACCTACAATTCTGGTTGGAGGAACCATCCAAACTTCAGCTCGAAGGATAACAACAGTCAGCGTATGTAAGGCCCCAAACCCGGGAGGCCTCACTTATTGGATTTACTCATTCACAAACAGTTCTTAAACATGAATATCAAATAACGCAGCGGAAAAACTTCATTCATTCATCATAATTAAAACTTGTTCATACATGCGGAAGCGTAAACATAGTTTAAAACATATTTACATCATAACTAAACATAACGGGATGCCAGTCTTCATGATCAGCCGGGTAACTCTTCTCGTTTGCCAAGCATCACCGTCCATCCTCATAACCTACCTTAACCTGAATGTGCACACTTAAAAACGTCAGCTACGCTGGTGAGTTCTAGTTTTCGTTCGTTTTAAGAAATGGTTCATCATTCAAACATTCATTAGGGTTTAACATTCGTATAAGAAAACAGGGCCTTTCATTCGTAAACCTTCGCATATTTAAACACAATCATTTGTTTAAAACATTAACATTCATTTAAGTCATACATTATTATCTAAATCTGTATCGTTACGCGTCTCTATGTCCCCGTAGGAACTTTTAATGTTGTGGGCAACCGTTACGTATCGCCGTCATTGCCACAACCATACACTACGTGGGGTCAACCGTTACGTATCGCCGTCATTGCCCAACACGCATCTTTCCTTTGGAAATCAACCGTTACGTATCGCCGTCATTGATTTCCCATTACCTCGTTCGCTTAGGATGATCGTCATCACCCGAGTAACCGTCGTTACTCCCTTTACCAGTTGTACAACATCAAAACCATTGACATGCCACAAAGACATTGCCCATGTTGTTCTTGTGGTAACTATGGCTCACTGTCCATAATCTACCACAAGGCTGGGTATCACATTCCCAGACTTCATTCGTCAATTCCATTCATTCGACAGATTAGATTTGTAATGACTTCTTTAAAACATTTGCCCCTTTTTGTTTTCTTTTCATAAAACCTTTCCTTCACTTTCAAAACCCTTTACCTTTTCATTAAACCATTTCTTTATAACATTCGTTCGTAAGCATTTCGTTCATAAACTTTCTTTCCATAAACCTTTCGTTCCAAATCATTTCCTTTCGTAAACGTAGTTTCATAAACATCATTTTATAAAACATCATTTCATAAAACATCATTTCATACGTGTACACACCAGCCCGAAAACATTATATAAAAACATTTAAAAGAGGGCTTCTAGAACTCACCTTATAAGCTAGTCTCGGTTGTCCTAATCAAGGGTCCAACCACGTCACTTCCGATCTGAATTGAGTAGTTACATACACATCAGACCATTACCGACTCTAACGGTTTAACCATTCTAGACATACTAATCTCTACTCAACAGCCTGATGTCTGCGCACTTAGCAAGTGCGCAGACCCTGCCTCCTGCGCACTTAGCAAGTGCGCAGGTCCTTCCTCCTGCGCACTTAGCAAGTGCGCAGGTTCCTCCTCCTGCGCACTTAGCAAGTGCGCAGGACCTGCTCCGTGCGCACTTAGCAAGTGCGCACGACCTGTTCTTCGCGAAAAACCCTAACTTTCGCATTCGGTCTGATCATGTAAAGATCCCGAACATGTTGCATCCAAAACGTTCGTTTTCCATTAAGGAATTCGATTCTATGATTATCTTTCAGTTTCATCCACAAAAACGTCCGATTTTCACCCAAGACCCGAAAACCCAAAAACGAACTAAAAACTCAGATTTAGGTCGGATCGTTACCTGAATCGAGCTTCTGATCCGGAGGTTCTTCTCACGAGTGCAAGAGACACGAGCGGGTGCAATCTTGTGTGATTCCGACACTTTCTCTCTCTACGGTTTTCTCTCTCTAGAATTGCAAATGAGAGAAACATGTGGTGACCCTGGCTATTTATAGGGGAGACCTCCCCAAGCCCGGTTCGCGACTGACCCGGCCCGACTTCGGCCCGCTTGAACTCGTTAACTTTATTTCTCGACATTTTGGGATGTTACAAGTCTACCCCCCTTATAATAGGTTTCGTCCCCGAAACCTATCACAAGTCAAATAATTGAGGGTACGACTCCCTCATCTCCGCCTCCGTTTCCCATGTAGCCTCCGATCCCTTTCGGTGCCTCCATTGGACTTTAACCAATGGAATAACTTTATTACGCAAACGCTTTTCCTTTCGGTCTAAGATAGCCACGGGTTCTTCGATGTAATTAAGGCTGTTGTCGACCTCGATGTCAGTAAGTGGTACGTGAGCTGATTCATCCGCCAAACACTTTCGCAAGTGTGATACATGGAAGGTAGGATGAATCCCACTTAACTCATCAGGCAACTCCAACCGATAAGCGACTTCACCAACCCGTGCCATTATCCTGAACGGTCCGACAAACCTCGGACTTAACTTTCCTCTCTTTCTGAATCGAATGATTCCCTTCCACGGGGACACTTTCAACATTACTCTGTCCCCAACATCAAACTCGATAGGCCTTCGTCGTCTATCCGCATAGGATTTCTGACGATCTTGTGCGGCCTTCATTCGTGCTTTGATCTGATCAAACCTTTCCGACGTCTCTCTTACGACTTCGAGACTTCCTAATTCCTTCTGTCCAATCTCACCCCAACAAACCGGGGTTCTACATCTTCTCCCATACAACATTTCGTAAGGCGGCATGCCTATCGTCGTGTGATGACTATTGTTGTAGGAGAACTCGGCTAACGGCAGATGGCTGTCCCAACTGCCACCGAAGTCAATAATACAAGCACGGAGCATATCCTCCAATGTCTGAATGGTCCTTTCGGACTGACCATCCGTTTGTGGGTGGTATGCCGTGCTGATATTCAGCCTCGTGCCCATCGACTCGTGAAATCTTTTCCAGAACCTCGATGTGAATCGTTTGTCCCGGTCAGATACGATCGTCAAGGGCATCCCATGCCGCGCTACTACTTCGTTGATAAATACCTCTGCTAACCTTTCCGACGAGAATGCCTCGCGAATAGGTAGGAAATGAGCACTCTTCGTTAAACGGTCCACAATTACCCAAATGGTGTCATGACCTTTAGCTGTGCGAGGTAGCTTAGTTATGAAGTCCATGGTAATGTGTTCCCACTTCCATTCTGGTATGTCAAGTGGTTGAATCTTTCCATACGGTTTCTGGTGTTCAGCCTTTACTTGCGAGCAAGTCAAGCACTTGCTTACATACTTCGTCACATCACATTTCATTCCAGGCCACCAGTATTCCCTCTTCAGATCTTGGTACATTTTATTGGTACCGGGATGGATAGAGTAACGAGACTTATGAGCCTCATCCAATATTTTGCTCCTAAGTTCGCCACCCATAGGTATCCATATCCGTCCAAAACGTGTCCTAACACCTAGGGTGTTATATTCCAATTTGTCCTGTTGGCCAACCATCCTTTCTTTCTTTATAATTTCTTCTTTAAGTGCCTCATCTTGAGCTCTTTCGATTTCGCTCATCACATCCGATGTTACCACCAACTGGCAAGCTTTCACTCTAATAGGAGTAGGCACATCCTTTCGGCTTAGAGCGTCAGCCACCACGTTTGCCTTTCCAGGATGGTACATTATTTCACAGTCATAGTCCTTCAGGAGTTCTAACCATCTCCTCTGCCTCATATTAAGCTCCTTTTGTTCGAAGAAGTACTTCAAACTTTTGTGGTCGGAGTAAATAGTAAACTTTACCCCGTACAGGTAGTGCCTCCATATTTTCAATGCAAACACGACAGCAGCAAGTTCCAAATCGTGAGTCGGATAGTTGACTTCGTGAACTTTCAACTGCCGCGACGCATATGCAATCACTCTACCGCGTTGCATCAACACACACCCTAATCCCTGACCCGACGCGTCAGAGTATACCACCAGGTCTTCACTGCCCTCGGGAAGGGCCAAGACTGGAGCCTGTGTTAGCTTCTCTTTTAATTTCTTAAACGCCTCATCTTGGGTCGAACCCCATTCGTACTTTACTTCTTTCCGAGTCAACTTTTTCAATGGCGAAGCTATTTTCGAGAAATCCTGGATGAATCTCCGATAGTAGCCCGCCAATCCCAAGAAACTGCGGATTTCAGTTGGCGTCTTAGGAATGTCCCATTCACTTACCGTTACTATCTTTGCTGGGTCAACCATAATGCCGTTCGGGCCAATGACGTGACCTAGGAATTGGACTTCCCTAAGCCAGAACGCGCATTTGGAGAACTTAGCATACAACTTCTCCTTCTTTAGAGCTTCCAACACTTCCTTTAAGTGACATGCGTGATCACCCTCATTCTTGGAGTAGATAAGGATATCATCGATGAACACAATTACCGATCGATCCAGCATCGGTCGACACACCCTATTCATTAAATCCATGAACGCTGCGGGGGCGTTCGTCAATCCGAAAGACATTACGCGGAACTCGAAATGTCCATAACGCGTGCGAAATGCAGTTTTCGGTATGTCTTCTTCCCTCACCTTCAACTGATGGTACCCGGACCGAAGGTCGATTTTCAAAAACCAACTTGCGCCTTGCAACTGGTCGAACAGGTCATCGATCCTTGGTAAAGGGTACTTGTTCTTCACCGTTCGTTTATTCAACTCGCGATAATCGATACACATTCTCATCGAACCATCTTTCTTCTTTACAAACAACACCGGAGCACCCCACGGCGAGATGCTCGGTTGAATAAATCCTTTCTCAAGTAACTCGTCTAGTTGGACCATATGTTCCTTCATTTCCACTGGTGCTAGTCGATATGGAGCCTTAGCCACGGGCTGGGCATCTGGTACTAAGTCAATTCGGAACTCAATTTCTCTATCGCGTGGTATCCCAGGCAAATCCTCTGGAAACACCTCCGGGTACTCGCGTACCACGGGTACATCGTCTAGTTCCTTCACTTCCTTACACTTATCAATTACATATACCAGATAAGCCTCGCATCCGCGCCTCAAATAATTCATTGCCTTAATCATTAAGATGACATTTGGCATCGGGGCGTCACGATCTCCAAAAACCTCGACTTTGCTACCATCCGGAGCCTTGAGTTGGATTATCTTTCGTTTACATATAATTTGAGCTTCATTGGCAGTTAGCCAATCCATACCCAACACCACATCGAACCCTCCCAAAACCATAACAAACAATCTGACAGGGAACCTATGACCTTCTATTTTTATCGTGAAGTTGTCGACTACATCGGTCACTCTCGCAGTTCTACCCTCTGCGGTTTCTACGCTAAAGGCCCTTTCTAACTTACTAACAGTGTACTTCACTCGTTTACAAAAAGACGCAGATATAAAACTCTTACCGGCACCCGAATCAAATAACACAGAAACAAGAGTGTTGTCAAGGACGAATGTACCTGACGCCACATCGGGATCCGCCCTGGCTTGTTCTTGCGTCAGTGCGTACGCACGAGTCTTTGCACGAGATCCTTCTCCCTTCTTTTCCGGGCCCTTTCCTTTCCCGGTTTCCCCCATCCTGGGCTTGGTACATTCTCGGCTCATATGGCCGAAATCCCCACAGTTGTAGCATTTGTAGCCTTGCGGGCATTCTCGAGAGTAGTGCCCGGTCTTGCCACACTTATAGCACAAGCTAGATCCCAGTCTGCATTCACCTACATGCTCCCTTCCACACTTCTTACAAACAGTCGGCTCACCCACCCGAGCCCTCTTATCACGAGACCCAAACATCTTTCCCCCAGTTCGCTTGTTTGAGAAGCTCGGTCTCTTCTTTTGCTCTTCAACGGCAACAACATTCAGTACCAGATCGTCAAATACTACGCCACTTAGCTCTACTGCCAAATCATAGGTAGTAGGGGCGTTCGCCTTAACATAGGTGCGGACCTGATCCGGCAACCCTTGAATATAACAGGCAATCTTTCTCTCTTCAGTAGTGGCGAGGTGTGGCACCAGACGTGCCAGTTCATTAAATCGGGTTGTGTATTGCCGGTGCGTCATGTTCCCGGCCTTCAAACCCAGAAATTCCCTTTCCACCTTCTCAATCTCGTTCCTTGGGCAGAAATTCTTAATCACTAAAGTTTTCAAGTCAGCCCACATCATTGCATCCACAATCTCGCTCCCTTTAGCTTGACGTACACCTTCCCACCAGTGGGATGCTTCCTCCCTCAAGGAGTTAGCAGCAAACTTCACTACTTGATTAGCTCGACACTCGCTCAGACGGATGGCGGCTTCCATACGTATTACCCAATCAAAATTAGCTACCGTGTCCTTCTTCCCAGTGAGTATCGGCGGGTCACATGCCTTAAAGGACTTATAATCACATCCGCGAGCAGGCGGTGCATTGTCGGTCTCATTGTTCTGAGCACCAATTGCCGCGCTAGACCCACCCGCCCCATTGACCTGCTTCAACGCTTCAGCCAACAGACCTGGCAGAGAATTCTTCATCAATTCTGTGAATTCTCGAGCTATTGCTGCTCTCACTTCTGGTTCAAAAGTGAAAGGTTGCTCTTCAACCTGTGTCTGCTCAGCTTCATGCACACTAACCGCCGGTTCAGTGTGAACACTTCCTTCTTCACTGTGCTCTTGGAGCGCAGGAATCCTGCCACGCCCACCATTTCGACCGCCGGTACGACCACCGGTACGGCCACCACGCCTTCCGTTCCCTCTCCTTGCCATTTCGTTCTATAAGACGAGAAATCCAATGTCATCACGCTAGTTAACAAATAGAATTCAATAAGTACTGTAAGATGTTAATATACACTGGCCATCTGTAATTAACCATTACACTACCTTTCGATTTCTATTTGACCACCTTTGTGATTCCATCAGAACACAAGTCCTTTCCTAACTCTTTCTAAGGCATACTATATACGTAAATATATACTACCTTCATATCTGATGCTGTGGCTCGAGTTACCCGTACTGGCATCCGCTTTCGGTCCCATTCAAAGTTTAAGTTCAGACACTGGGAGTGTCCGAATCTCTCAAACTATTGCTCTGATACCAACTTGTAAGGCCCCAAACCCGGGAGGCCTCACTTATTGGATTTACTCATTCACAAACAGTTCTTAAACATGAATATCAAATAACGCAGCGGAAAAACTTCATTCATTCATCATAATTAAAACTTGTTCATACATGCGGAAGCGTAAACATAGTTTAAAACATATTTACATCATAACTAAACATAACGGGATGCCAGTCTTCATGATCAGCCGGGTAACTCTTCTCGTTTGCCAAGCATCACCGTCCATCCTCATAACCTACCTTAACCTGAATGTGCACACTTAAAAACGTCAGCTACGCTGGTGAGTTCTAGTTTTCGTTCGTTTTAAGAAATGGTTCATCATTCAAACATTCATTAGGGTTTAACATTCGTATAAGAAAACAGGGCCTTTCATTCGTAAACCTTCGCATATTTAAACACAATCATTTGTTTAAAACATTAACATTCATTTAAGTCATACATTATTATCTAAATCTGTATCGTTACGCGTCTCTATGTCCCCGTAGGAACTTTTAATGTTGTGGGCAACCGTTACGTATCGCCGTCATTGCCACAACCATACACTACGTGGGGTCAACCGTTACGTATCGCCGTCATTGCCCAACACGCATCTTTCCTTTGGAAATCAACCGTTACGTATCGCCGTCATTGATTTCCCATTACCTCGTTCGCTTAGGATGATCGTCATCACCCGAGTAACCGTCGTTACTCCCTTTACCAGTTGTACAACATCAAAACCATTGACATGCCACAAAGACATTGCCCATGTTGTTCTTGTGGTAACTATGGCTCAATGTCCATAATCTACCACAAGGCTGGGAATCACATTCCCAGACTTCATTCGTCAATTCCATTCATTCGACAGATTAGATTTGTAATGACTTCTTTAAAACATTTGCCCCTTTTTGTTTTCTTTTCATAAAACCTTTCCTTCACTTTCAAAACCCTTTACCTTTTCATTAAACCATTTCTTTATAACATTCGTTCGTAAGCATTTCGTTCATAAACTTTCTTTCCATAAACCTTTCGTTCCAAATCATTTCCTTTCGTAAACGTAGTTTCATAAACATCATTTTATAAAACATCATTTCATAAAACATCATTTCATACGTGTACACACCAGCCCGAAAACATTATATAAAAACATTTAAAAGAGGGCTTCTAGAACTCACCTTATAAGCTAGTCTCGGTTGTCCTAATCAAGGGTCCAACCACGTCACTTCCGATCTGAATTGAGTAGTTACATACACATCAGACCATTACCGACTCTAACGGTTTAACCATTCTAGACATACTAATCTCTACTCAACAGCCTGATGTCTGCGCACTTAGCAAGTGCGCAGACCCTGCCTCCTGCGCACTTAGCAAGTGCGCAGGTCCTTCCTCCTGCGCACTTAGCAAGTGCGCAGGTTCCTCCTCCTGCGCACTTAGCAAGTGCGCAGGACCTGCTCCGTGTGCACTTAGCAAGTGCGCACGACCTGTTCTTCGCGAAAACCCTAACTTTCGCATTCGGTCTGATCATGTAAAGATCCCGAACATGTTGCATCCAAAACGTTCGTTTTCCATTAAGGAATTCGATTCTATGATTATCTTTCAGTTTCATCCACAAAAACGTCCGATTTTCACCCAAGACCCGAAAACCCAAAAACGAACTAAAAACTCAGATTTAGGTCGGATTGTTACCTGAATCGAGCTTCTGATCCGGAGGTTCTTCTCACGAGTGCAAGAGACACGAGCGGGTGCAATCTTGTGTGATTCCGACACTTTCTCTCTCTACGGTTTTCTCTCTCTAGAATTGCAAATGAGAGAAACATGTGGTGACCCTGGCTATTTATAGGGGAGACCTCCCCAAGCCCGGTTCGCGACTGACCCGGCCCGACTTCGGCCCGCTTGAACTCGTTAACTTTATTTCTCGACATTTTGGGATGTTACAGCGTAACATCTCCGATTTTATTATCTTTAATTGCAATTCAATATAATACATTTCAAACCCGGTTCTATTTCAATGTTTTATTTTATTCGTGCAAACAATTAAAACTCTAGAAATCAAGGGAAATTCTAAATTCTACATCACCTTTATCTCAAAATCTCTAAGTAAATATATACAAGTGCATACACATATATACACCTTTATCCCGGCCCAATTACCATCCCGATTCGATCAAAACGTGCGGTTAATTTCAAATTCAAGGAAGTTTGACTCGGTAGAGTCAAACCGATCTAATTCAAGAATGAATCAGCGAAATTAAAATGCATTGATGACTGTAAATCACACCTAGACTGTTTACGCATGAATCCAGACTGTTACACGACCCAATTCACTTTCTATCATCGAATTTACGCGTGAAATCGTGCCGACAGTTGTCATCTACGAGGCTGAATCGAATCGAGTAATTAGAATGAAATTGGACGAAGTAAATCACTCATACACTTTCGCATAGTCCATTTCAAACTCTCTGCACCCTTATTCGCGCCCCATTTCACCCCCACATCTTGATCGACCACGAAGAAATCCATCTCTGACATTCTAGCCGACGGCATTCAATACTCAATCATTTCAAGTAAGTCTTGTGTTATTAACTTCGTAATCTATTGCCGAGCAAAAGCCCTCTGTCAATTCCTCACGACAGAGGGTAACAAAACCCAATTTCGATTGGGGTTCATACCAGTTCTTGCGCCAATTAGGATTTGAATTTTGCTTCGATTTCAATTAGCGCATTTAGATAATTAGATTTCGTTATATACCGGCGAAACCACCTGGTCCGGCCGGTAAGCAACTGCACCGACGAACCAGGTGGCGTGGGTTCGAAACCCACACTTGGTGGTTCTTTTTACTCGTGCCTCAAATCCAGACCCGACCGCCTGTATTGATCGGGTTATATTCAAATCAAACTGACTCTATAACAAGAAAAACTCCTGGTCCAGTGGTTGCGGCTTGAGACTCACACAACAGCCACCCGAGTTCGAACGGGGTAAGCTGCTTATTTTTTTTAAATCAGTTTTTAAAGCTCCAAAATTTTATAAAAATTATTTTATAAAACCTCACAATATTTCTAACAGAATAAAACCAGATTCATTAATTTTCAATATAAATCCATTTTTGTTTTGAATTTATGATTTGAATTGTATATTAAAAGTTTAAAACAAAAATTTTAAAATATTTAGATTAATTTCCAAATAAGGACATTTTTTTATAAAAGTTTATAAAATATTAACTCATTTAAAGCAAACTAGTATTTATTTTAAAGATGATAAATAAATAAAATTTTTTTTATTATAATACACAAATAAAAAAATTCTTTTCTAAATATAAATAGATATTTACATTCTACAAATTTTAACATATTTTTCACAAACAAATAAATAAAAATTATTTATTTATTTTATTTATTTAAATTAAACACTATCCACATAAGTAGAATTTCTTTTTCTAAACATATATTTACATTCTACAAATTTTACCATATTTTTCACAAATAAATAAATAAAAATTATTTATTTATTTTATTTATTTAAATTAAACACTATCTACATAAGTAAAATTTATTTTTCTAAACACATATTTACGTTCTATATATTTTAACATATTTTTCACAAATAAATAAATAAAATTATTTATTTATTTAATTTATTTAAATAAATGAAATTATTTGTTTATTTTATTTATTTAAATTAAACACTATCCACATAAGTAAAATTTATTTTTCTAAACATATATTTACGTTCTATATATTTTAACATATTTTTCACAAATAAATAAATAAAAATTATTTATTTATTTAATTTATTTAAATAAATAAAATTATTTATTTATTTTATTTATTTAAATTAAACACTATCCACATAAATAGAATTTCTTTTTCTACACATATATTTACGTTCTATATATTTTAACGAATTTTTCACAAATAAATAAATAAAATTATTTACTTATTTAATTTATTTAAATCTAACCCTAAGTCAATGACTATTAAGTTTATACAAATATACCTTGAACTCATAATACACATTAAATTCTTATACAAGCATAGCATGCCTTTACATGGAATAACACAAACTTTTTTTTGTACAAATCCACATACATCAAAACCCGTTGAATCCTAGACTTAGACATAGACCTTTGTACATGCTATTAACTCAATATACATTACACACTAGGTTAACGTGGTGCGTTACAAGGATCGTTTTGCTACCTAGTCTTGCGTACTAGCAACACTCTTGAATCAAGTGAGTATTACATAACCCCTTTTTCTCCTTTACACTTTTTGGGGTGATTCATGAATTTTATACAAACAATAGCTTACATTTACACAAACTACACAAACACAAATCCTATTTACATTCATGTGTGCAAATTTGAGCTTTATGTTTGAGTGCTAGGTGTGTTAACTTTGTGTGCAAATTATGTGCAATCATTAACTATTTAAGCCGACGGTTAACAATGATAAATCTATTGAGTCTGACAAACCCACCCAGATTGGGGTGATTGTTACCGACAACACAATTTGCATGCTAGTTACAAAGGTTTGATTGTACTTTAGTTACTGATAAGCGACCAAAGTTTTATGCATTAAAGGGTGTAACATGTTATATTTATGTAAATTAACATGTGGAATACAAAAGTTTTGTGTAGCTATGCATGTGCAGTTGTTGAAAGCTTAAAGTATGATTTTGGAAGATATTAGGCAAGAGATGCAAGAGTCGGAAGAGACACGGAGAAAACGGGGCAGAAACTCAGGACCTGGCGTAAGCCTACGCCACCCAGCGTAAGCTTACGCCGCCCAGCGTAGGCCTACGCCTGAACATTTCTTTCACAGCAGCTTCCATGGCGGCGTAAGCTTACGCCAACCCAGCGTAGGCTTACGCTGATTACGTCTTCTGGACGCGAATTTTCGGGAAACAGCCGATTTTGGTGTTTAATTGGGGTTTCTTCCCCAAATTCAAAATCATCTTTGGCTACACACTTCTTGGGCGATTTGGGAGTTCTTGGAGGCGAAGGAACACGATTCTAACACCCAATTGAAGATTGATACTCGAAAGATTGAAAGATTAAAGATGAATTCCACAACCATGAGCGGCTAATCCACCGGTAATCATTCTCGGGTGGATTGTTTGTAAGTTTTTAGGGTTTTATCATGTGCTAGCTTTGAGAAACAATTCTTGTAATCATTTGGTTTGAAATACTTGAATCTTTGTGTTTAGTATGGTTATGAACTCACGGGAGTCAATAAATTCTTGCACCATTGACCCCGTTAGATGATAATTGCTATGAACTTTGATTTGTGTTGAATCTATTGATTAATCTAATTCTATATTGCATACATTTGTCTCGATTTCATTCGTGAATATTGTCTTACACTATATGCCGATGATGTATGAATGTTGATGTTCTTGGTTAGATTTGGTCAATTTGATTTGGATAACCATTTGATTGCTTGAACTCATATGTTGGTGTGATAATCTCTAATTACTTGTGAACTTGAAACCCAGGTGTGATTCCTTTTTAATTATTGTTTACAACTTAAACCGTTTTGTTTGGTACTTGATTACTATTGATCATAATTGTTACTTGATAATCATTGCTTGTTGGAGTTGTTAATTTCACTTAAATCGTTGCTTGTGTTTGGTCAGAAAGACCCATTGCCACTTCATAAATCACTTTGTCAATTGAAGTTAAGCATCAACCACAAACTCTTCGTGGTTCGACACCCTTCTTACCCTAACTAGTTTAAGGTGATTAGGACACTCTAATTCTTTATCTTTGACCGGTCCCTTCGACACCGATCAAATTTTGGCGCCGTTGCCTGGGAGTGTGTGCGCTTGGTGTTTTATTTTAGTTGACTTTTGTGACTACTTGTTTCTTGTTTTGTTTGGTTAATATTCTTCTATTTTTGTGTTACGCGTGGTGTTTGTTTGTGTGTGCAGGTGACAGAATAGTGCATGCGTACCCGTTCATCCGGGAGGACTTCACTGCTTGTTCATGTATTATAGTGTCTCAAGCATGTTGATCTCACCATGAATATAGACACTAGTGAATGTTTCCATTGTAGGAGCACATCTCATCGGAACAATGATTATCCATATTTTTTGAAGTTATGTGGGAAAGTCTGGTGGCGTCGAATCCCTTATCAATATGAAGATTGTGAGAAGCGTCGAGTGCAATATTGTTTATCTCGAGTCGATCGAGAGTTGGCTCCACTTCATCATTCAAAGCAATACCGCTTACAATTGTTAAGTTACAAATATGATCTTTTATGCACCGGAAGGCGAAAGGGAGAGCGAGGCCTTTCAGTTAACGAACAGTCTCAGGCAAAACAAATGTGGGTGTCTTCACAAATTGGGGATACGGTTGTGGAGAATAATACCACACCAATGCCTTCAATTGCTGAAGAATTAACGAGTGCACTATCCGTGAATGATGATGATGAAGAGGGGGAAGAAGAGGTTGTGGATATTTCTGAGCATATAGTTGAATGTTTAGACTCAGTCAATGACATGGAACCTTTTGAGGAATCAGTGACTGAGATATTGACGGTTTATTCTAACCATCCTCCCGTTTTAGTTACTCGAGGCAATAAAGTTGGGGATGAGGGTCCGAGGATAAAGATTAGGAAGGTGGGACTACAAGACATTGGACAGTCTAGTCGGAAGCAAGCCCGCATCGATTTAGCCGACATGTCGATCACAATAAGTCAGGATTGGACACGACACGTCAACTACCGGGCATACATTGGAAATTCGGTGGGAAAATGTGGAGTTAGATTTTCAGACATTGCATCCATTTACATGCAGGTTTGAGAGAACGAGTTTGGAGGGAACACATAAGATATCGGGCTTTTGTTGGCAATGTGGTCGGTAAGTGTTCAGTGTGACCATCATGAGAGACACAAGAGGTAATATCGGGCTGAGGACAATAAACTTAGCGCTAACCGGGAGGCAACCCGGCTTGTGATTGTCTTTATTTTGTCTTTGTTTTGTTTTGTGTTGTGTTGTGTGTTTTAGTTTCGTCACCATAGCAACACTCAAGTGTGGGGAAGACTCATGGAAGACTTACGAGTCCATTTTTTGGTGGTGGTTCAGGCACTCTATGATTGCCTCTAATCAGGTTCATGTACTCTTTCTCATATTTATGTTGTTTTGATTGAACTATTTTGTTTTTGTTTATTTTTGTGTTTTTTTTTTGTTTGAAACTTGGGTGAGGCTTGGGTTAGGCTTGGGTTGATGCTTATGGTTATGGGAATCTTTGAGTTGGATATTTAGAGATATTGGGTATTGGGTGTTTTGGCACCCACTAACCGCACTTTTATATTTCATAACTATTTACATTGGGACAATGTAAGGTTCAAGTGTGGGGATGTGGGAAATCTTGGAAACCAATCTTGGAAACCATACAAATTTTTTGATAATTGTTTTACAAAGTGTTTGGTAGAGGTCTTTGGTCATAGTTAATTCACTAAGTACTTGATTAAGTCTTTCCAACAAATATATAAAAAAAAAATTGGAAATGTTGAATTCGGGAGTAACAAAGTTGAAGGTGATGGTTTGCATGCACATGTCAGTAACCTATTCCCACCGTTTTTGTGAGATTTTGAGCCAAATTGATATATATATATATATATATATATATATATATATATATTCGCTTATTTGAGTGGTTGGCCACTTTGTTTCACATTTTAGAACTTGCATATTATTGATTCATGTTGAGACCTTGAACCAATTAATTGCACAAAAATGATAAAGGCATTAGGAGAAACCTTTTTATTTTTAGCCATTTTTATATCCTTACCCGTTAATATCCACTAGATGCCCACTCTAAGCCTATACCTTTTCTGTTGACAAAACCCATAACATTAGCCCATTCACCTTTTTAGCCTTTTCTTTTTAAACCCGTGAGTTGGAATTCAATTAACTTAGATTATTGAAGTTGCAATTGCATAAAAAAATGAATGAAAAAGAAATACAAAAATAGTATTGGGTCAACATTTGTCCAAAGGTTTTGAGTATTAGTTTGAGCTACAATAAAAGATATTATTGGGTCAGTTTAACTCAAGTTTCATTTGATAGTTTGAAGAAATAAGAATTTTAGTGTTGATGGGTCATTTATACCCATAGTAGAGATTTGAAAGTTTTAGGATTGATTTGTAGTTTCATTAGTTGAATTCCACTAACCTTTAGCCACTTTAAAAATCCTTATCCATACCCGTAACCCTAGCCTACATTACAACCCTTAAAAGACCTTTTGATTTGTGCGTTTTAGTTGTGTTAGTAGGTGGAGATGTGATCAATATGCAAGCCTATGATAATGTGGTTCATTGTTTGGTTTCGAGTGAAAAATACTAGCACATCATCGCTAGCCCATATATGAAACCGAGTGGAGTGATTGATTGTGAGGGGTGTGTGCATTCAAAGCCATAACTGGATATGATTTAAGCTCGTTCAACTGTTTCCTTTTGTTTAAAAAGTCATAAATTTTTTGTTGGATTGTAAATCTATTGAGAGTATAATTCTTATGAATCTGGCATGACCTTGGACCTTAACTTATGTTGAGTTAAAACAATTGTTTGAGAATTTGTAATGTGGATTTGAAGCAAAAGACTTTGCTTGAGGGCAAGCAAAACTCAAGTGTGGGGATGTGATAAGCGACCAAAGTTTTATGCATTAAAGGGTGTAACATGTTATAATTATGTAAATTAACATGTGGAATACAAAAGTTTTGTGTAGCTATGCATGTGCAGGTGTTGAAAGCTTAAAGTATGATTTTGGAAGATATTAGGTGAGAGATGCAAGAGTCGGAAGAGACACGGAGAAAACGGGGCTGAAACTCAGGACCTGGCGTAAGCCTACGCCACCCAGCGTAAGCTTACGCCGCCCAGCGTAGGCCTACGCCTGAACATTTCTTTCACAACAGCTTCAAGTGTGGTGGCGTAAGCTTACGCCAACCCAGCGTAGGCTTACGCTGGTTACGTTTTCTGGACGCAAATTTTCGGGAAACAGCCGATTTTGGTGTTTAATTGGGGGTTTCTTCCCCAAATTCAAAATCATCTTTGGCTACACACTTCTTGGGCGATTTGGGAGTTCTTGGAGGCGAAGGAACACGATTCTAACACCCAATTGAAGATTGATACTCGAAAGATTGAAAGATTAAGGATGAATTCCACAACCATGAGCGGCTAATCCACCGGTAATCATTCCCGAGTGGATTGTTTGTAAGTTTTTAGGGTTTTATCATGTGCTAGCTTTGAGAAACAATTCTTGTAATCATTTGGTTTGAAATACTTGAATCTTTGTGTTTAATATGGTTATGAACTCACGGGAGTCGATAAATTCTTGCACCATTGACCCCGTTAGATGATAATTGCTATGAACTTTGATTTGTGTTGAATCTATTGATTAATCTAATTCTATATTGCATACATTTGTCTCGATTTCATTCGTGAATATTGTCTTACACTATTTGCCGATGATGTATGAATGTTGATGTTCTTGGTTAGATTTGGTCAATTTGATTTGGATAACCATTTGATTGCTTGAACTCATATGTTGGTGTGATAATCTCTAATTACTTGTGAACTTGAAACCCGGGTGTGATTCCTTTTTAATTATTGTTTACAACTTAAACCGTTTTGTTTGGTACTTGATTACTATTGATCATAATTGTTACTTGATAATCATTGCTTGTTGGAGTTGTTAATTTCACTTAAATCATTGCTTGTGTTTGGTCAGAAAGACCCATTGCCACTTCATAAATCACTTTGTCAATTGAAGTTAAGCATCAACCACAAACTCTTCGTGGTTCGACACCCTTCTTACCCTAACTAGTTTAAGGTGATTAGGACACTCTAATTCTTTATCTTTGATCGGTCCCTTCGACACCGATCAGTTACACAATAGATGCTCCCCATAAATGCCTTATTTATCATGACATGTAAGGATTTGCTTATTCATATTTATACACTATCTATGTACAAACCTATGTATGCTCACCAACTTTTTAGTTGACCTTATTTTATTCATGTTTCAGGTGCTAATGTGTGAGTTTAATCAAGACAAGCTACACTTAAGTTTGGACTTAGTTAATTTAAATTCAAAGAACAATATGTATTTTCATTTATGTACTTGTCGAATTTTGCTATTTGTGTTTGAATTGTTTGAAATGAAATTGATGATTAAATATTGAAATCTAGTGAACCATGTGCTCATGAACAGTCTACATGTCCCGCCCCGACGTTTCCGCCGTCGGTTGGGGTGTGACAGATTGGTATCAGAGCCTTGGTTATAGGGAACTATGTTATTAGACACCCTTGACCTAGACTATAACTTTAGGACACCCACTTATACCATGCTTCATGATTATGTGTTATGTGCTATATGTTATGTGTTACATGCTTATTATATTAATATTTATTTCATCTTGATACCTTATTTGTTAAAATTCATGACTCATTCGACTACACTTAAATAATAAATTAAATAAACAATATCCCTCCCCTTACCCTAAGCCTCATAACCTTCTTGCCTACTTCTTTATCAGTATCATCATAGCATGTGGAAACTTCATGGAGTTAAATCTATAAAAATTTCTTTATTTCCTCGATAAGGATTTTAAACTTTGTTAATTATTTGAGGACACGTGCAATCTGGAAGGGTGACACCTGTATTCTGGGTTTTCTGTCTAGGAAAGCATTTCGTATAAATCCCAATCAACCGAGGGACCCGTATGCTTTCCTGGGAATTCCCTGGATGAGTGTTTACTTATAGGCTAAAGCATGTCTCCTTGAAAATATATATGAGTTTAATTAACCTTGATGTGTCACAGTATTCAAGTGATTATATCACTATTTGAGTACAATCCAAACTGTGATTTACTATTTTATTTGTTATCTTTTCTTTTAAATTCAATCAACCTTCATAAGTTATTACATCTCTTCTTGTGTTGTGCAAATCTATAGAATGCCTCCCCGTCGTGCTACCGTGGCCAACAACAACATTGATATTGTTGCTATCCTTGCACAACTTGTAACTCAACTCACTCAAGTTAATGGTGCCACAAACGGTAACCATGGAACTAATGGTGGTGGTGGTGCCAACCCACCGCAATGTACCTTCAAGCACTTCAATTCGTGTAACCCTCTTAAGTTCTATGGTACCGAAGGAGCAACGGGACTCCTTCAATGGTTCGAAAGTATTGAGGGCACCTTCCTCAATAGTGACTGCCCCGATAACCTTCGGGTCCGTCATGCCACAAGTGTCTTCCAAAAACGGGCACTCACATGGTGGAATGGGGAAAAGAGAAATAGAGGTATAGAGGCAACCATGGCCTTACCATGGGATGAGGTTAAGAGACTAATGACCGAAGAGTTCTCTCCTCGGAATGAAGTGAGGAAGCTGGAAGCTGAGTTTTGAGATCTTACTCAAGACAGTGGTGAAAGTCTGGCTTATACAACCCGATTTCACGAATTGAGTCTCCTTGTGCCCCACATGGTCACACCCTTATCCCGCTGCATTGAAAAGTACATCTGTGGATTACCTAGGCAGATTCAGGATACTGCCTTAGAGAGAAATCCCGCAAAACTTGAAGATGATATCCGATTATCTGCTACTTTGACCGACAACCATGTGAAAGCAGGTATCCTGACTAGGAAGGGCACCAAGAAGGCCCCCGACACCACAACCCCTCCCGTACACATCAAAGAAGCCAGAACTGAACCCTACCACAATAATAAAAAAGAAAGGCTAGAAATTTTACTGTGGTCACTCCTGTTATGCCTTTTAACCAAGTTGCCCCCATGGCTCAAGTACCAGTCAAGAAGCCATATGTGAGGACCTACCCACTCTGTGCGACATGCAATTATCACCACCCCCAAACCATTCCCTGTCGCCTTTGCACTCACTATGGGAAATATGGCCATACGGTCAATGTTTGTAGAGCCAAAGCACTTGCAGGCCAAGTCAACCCACCAACCCGAACCAATCAACAAGTGACTAACCAAGGTGTTCTCGCCTTAGCAAGTGGGCGTTCTTGTTATGAATGTGGCAACCCAAACCACTTCCGTGACCAGTGCCCGAAGTTTATCAATGCTAGACAAGGCGGAGCTCGTGGGCGTGCTTTCAACATCAACGCCAATGAAGCTCAAGCCAATAATGATGTGATCAACGGTACGTTCCTTGTTAATAGTCAATATGCCACCATTTTATTTGATACCGATGCAGATAAAAGTTTCGTGTCACTTAAGTTTGAACCCTTACTTGCAAAAACACGGTCCAAATTAGAGAAAACCTTCACTGTCGAAGTAGCAAATGGTGACTCCCTTACAATAGACTCCGTTATCCACGACTGTTCTCTAGAACATAATGATCATACATTTCCAATCAACCTCGTGCCAATGCCACTAAGAAGTTTTGATATCATCATAGGCATGGATTGGCTGTCAAATCACCATGACGAAGTCATCTGCTTTGAGAAATGCATCCGAATACCCCTTCGTCAGGAGAAACGTTAAGAGTCTTTTGTGAAAAACCTTGCAAAGGACTCAAGTTAATGTCATGCACTACCGCCCAAAAGTACCTACGAAAGAAGTACGTAGCCTTCCTAGCCCATATTGTTCAAAAGGATGTCAAAGAGATGAATATTCAAGACATCCCCATCATCCGGGACTTTCCCGAAGTATTCCCCGAAGATCTATCTAGTCTTCCACCCGTTCGACAAGTAGAATTTCGCATTGACCTTGTACCCGGAGCTAATCCAGTAGCTAGAGCTCCATACCGTCTTGCACCTTTCGAAATGCAAGAACTTGCAAGTCAACTCCAAGAACTCTCCGACAAGGGCTTCATCCGTCCAAGTCATTCACCGTGGGGGTGCACCTGTCTTATTCGTCAAGAAGAAATATGGGTCATTCCGCATGTGTATTGACTACCGCGAACTCAACAAACTTACCATCAAGAACCATTATCCATTGCCTAGAATTGATGATCTCTTTGATCAACTTCAAGGCTCTACTTGTTTCTCGAAGATTGATCTTCGATCTGGTTATCACCAACTCCGTGTACAAGAGGAAGATATTCCAAAGACTACCTTCCAAACAAGGTATGGTCACTACGAGTTCATGGTCATGCCTTTTAGGCTAACCAATGCACCCACGGTTTTCATGGACCTCATGAATCGTGTGTGCAAACTATACCTCGACAAATTCATGATCGTCTTCATTGATGATATCTTAATCTACTCCAAGACTAAATCCGATCATGAACAACACCTTAGATTGGTTTTAGACTTCTTGAGAAAAGAGCAACTTTATGCCAAGTTCTCCAAATGTGAATTTTGGCTAAAGGAGGTTCAATTCCTGGGTCATATCGTCAACGAAAAAGGAATTCATGTTGACCCCGCTAAGATCGAAGCTGTTAAGAATTGGAATGCCCCTAAGACCCCCACCGAAGTTCGTTCATTTCTTGGGCTTGCGGGATATTATCGTTGTTTCATTTCAAATTTCTCTAAGATTGTTGTTCCACTCACCGCTTTGACCCACAAGGGTAAACCCTATGAATGGGGACCAAAGCAAGAAGAAGCCTTCCAAACTCTCAAGCAAAAGTTGTGCGATGCTCCTATTTTGACTCTCCCCGACGAGAATGATGATCTAGTTGTCTACTGTGATGCTTCCAACCAAGGCCTCGGTTGTGTCCTCATGCAACGAGGTAAAGTAATCGCTTATGCATCAAGGCAACTTAAGATTCACGAGACGAATTATACAACGCACGACCTCGAATTGGGTGCGGTGGTATTCGCATTGAAGATTTGGAGACATTACCTCTATGGCACAAAATGTGTGGTGTTCACCGACCACAAAAGTCTCCAACACATCTTCAACAAAAAAGAACTCAATATGAGGCAACGACGTTGGGTTGAACTCCTTAACGACTATCACTGCGAGATTCGTTACCATCCTGGCAAGGCGAATGTTGTAGCCGACGCTTTGAGTCGAAAGGACCATGTCATGCTTCATTGTATCCAAATTCAAACCGACATTCAAAATCGTGTCTTAGAAGCTCAACACGTCTCGGTCACCGAGGGTAATATGTACGAGGAAATGTCGTGTGGTGTTGAACTTCAGCTTGAATCAAGACCCAATGGCTTACTTTATTACTTGAACCGTTTATTGGGTTCCCAATCGTGATGATCTCCGTGCATTTCTCATGAACGAGGCCCACAAGACTCGTTATTCTATCCATCCTGGTGCGGATAAAATGTACCAAGATCTTCGCCATCAATATTGGTGGCCCGGTATGAAGAAGGACATTGCCCTCTATGTTGCCAAATGTCTAACTTGCTCCAAAGTCAAAGCCGAACATCAACGTCCTTCCGGTTTACTTGAACAACCGGAAACTCCCGTGTGGAAATGGGAGAACTTAGCTATGGATTTTATTACCAAACTCCCTCGAACCACAAGTGGTTATGATAGCATATGGGTGATCATTGACCGCCTCACCAAATCTGCTCATTTCTTACCTATCCGTGAAGACTATCGGGTTGGGAAATTGGCCCGAATTTACATTGACGAAATTGTGAGCCGTCACGGTGTTCCCTTAAACATAATCTCCGATAGAGATGCTCGATTCACCTCCCGTTTCTGGCAATCCCTCCAAACTGCTCTTGGTACACGATTGGATTTAAGCACGGCTTACCACCCCCAAACTGATGGTCAGACCGAGCGTACAATCCAAACTCTTGAGGACATGCTTAGAGCTTGTGTAATTGATTTTGGTGGCAATTGGGATTCACATCTATCCCTAATTGAGTTCTCTTACAACAATAGTTACCACACAAGTATCAATATGGCTCCATTTGAAACTCTTTATGGTCGTAAGTGTCGTTCTCCTATCTGTTGGAACAAGAATGGTGAAGCACAAATCACCGGTCCCGAGCTAATTCAAGAAACATCCGACAAGATTATTCAAATACATGACAACATTCGAGTAGCGAGGAGTCGGCAAAAGAGTTATGCCGACAAACGACGAAAACCTTTGGAATTCCAAGTCGGTGACTTTATTCTTCTAAAGGTGTCTCCGTGGAAGGGCGTGATCCATTTTGGAAGGAAAGGTAAGTTAGCACCTCGCTATGTGGGTCCATTCAAAATCATTGAGAGGATTGGGAAAGTGGCTTACAAACTCGAGTTACCTCCATCACTTGGCAATGTACATCCTACCTTTCCGGTGTCTAATCTGAAGAAATGCCTTGCTGACGAGAATCTCCATATACCTCTTGACGACGTACGCATTAACGAAACGATGCACTTCGTTGAGAGACCGGTAGAAATCATGGATCGTGAGATCAAGCAGCTCAAGCAAAGTCGTATCCCTATTGTCAAAGTTCGTTGGGAATCAAAACGTGGTCCTGAGTTTACTTGGGAACGAGAGGACCAAATGAAGCTCAAGTACCCCCACCTATTTGCTGATGCAGTCGCCCCAACTAGCTAAATTTCGGGACGAAATTCCCTCAACATGGGGATACTGTAACATCTCCGATTTTATTATCTTTAATTGCAATTCAATATAATACATTTCAAACCCGGTTCTATTTCAATGTTTTATTTTATTCGTGCAAACAATTAAAAACCTAGAAATCAATGGAAATTCTAAATTCTACATCACCTTTATCTCAAAATCTCTATGTAAATATATACAAGTGCATACACATATATACATTAAGTTAAAAAGTAAACCTAACAGTGATCGAACCCCACCTTGAGTTTGAACCCTCAAGTTTGACCTCATCTACCAAATTTGGACCACATTTGACTTCCAAAAGTCAACCCGGCCAAAACCACTTCAATTCGGGAGGAGACTTGATCGAGCCGACTGTTTTAGACCTGCGTGGAGTCCTGGATCAAGTACCAGTCTTATCCCGGCCCAATTACCATCCCAATTCGATCAAAATGCGCGGTTAATTTCAAATTCAAGGAAGTTTGACTTGGCAGAGTCAAACCGATCTAATTCAGGAATGAATCAGCGAAATTAAAAACGCATTGATGACACTGTTTACGCATGAATCCAGACTGTTACACGACCCAATTCACTTTCTTTCATCGGATTTACGCGTGAAATCGTGCCGACAGTTGTCATCTACGAGGCTGAATCGAATCGAGTAATTAGAATGAAATTGGACGAAGTAAATCACTCATACACTTTCGCATAGTCCATTTCAAACTCTCTGCACCCTTATTCGCGCCCCATTTCACCCCCACATCTTGATTGACGAAGAACACCATCTTTGACATTCTAGCAGACGGCATTCAATACTCAATCATTTCAAGTAAGTCTTGTGTTATTAACTTCGTAATCTATTGGCGAGCAAAAGCCCTCTGTCAATTCCTCACGACAGAGGGTAACAAAACCCAATTTCGATTAGGGTTCATACCAGTTCTTGCGCCAATTAGGATTTGAATTTTTCTTCGATTTCAATTAGCGCATTTAGATAATTAGATTTCGTTATATACCAGCGAAACCACCTGGTCCGGCCGATAAGCCACTGCACCGCCGAACCAGGTGGCATGGGTTCGAAACCCACACTCGGTGGTTCTTTTTACTCGTGCCTCAAATCCAGACCCGACCGCCTGTATTGATCGGGTTATATTCAAATCAAACTGACTCTATAACATGATAAACTCTTGGTCCAATGGTTGCAGCTTGAGACTCACACAACAGCCACCCGGGTTCGAACCGGGTGAGCTGCTTATTTTTTTTAAATCAATTTTAAAGCTCCAAAAATTTTATAAAAATTATTTTATAAAACCTCACAATATTTCTAATAGAATAAAACCAGATTCATTAATTTTCAATAAAAATCCATTTTTGTTTTGAATTTATGATTTGAATTGTATATTAAAAGTTTAAAACAAAATTTTTAAAGTATTTAGATTAATTTCCAAATAAGGACATTGTTTTTATAAAAGTTTATAAAATATTAACTCATTTAAAGCAAACTAGTATTTATTTTAAAGATAATAAATAAATAAAAATTTATTTATTATAATACACAAATAAAAAAATTCTTTTCTAAATATAAATATATATTTACATTCTACAAATTTTAACATATTTTTCATAAATAAATAAATAAAAATTATTTATTTATTTTATTTATTTAAATTAAACACTATCCACATAAGTAGAATTTCTTTTTCTAAACATATATTTACATTCTACAAATTTTAACATATTTTTCACAAATAAATAAATAAAAATTATTTATTTATTTTATTTATTTAAATTAAACACTATCCACATAAGTAAAATTTCTTTTTCTAAACACATATTTACGTTCTATATATTTTAACATATTTTTCAGAAATAAATAAATAAAATTATTTATTTATTTAAATAAATGAAATTATTTTTTTATTTTATTTATTTAAATTAAACACTATCCACATAAGTAAAATTTCTTTTTCTAAACATATATTTACGTTCTATATATTTTAACATATTTTTCACAAATAAATAAATAAATATTATTTATTTATTTAATTTATTTAAATAAATAAACATATTTGTTTATTTTATTTATTTAAATTAAACACTATCCACATAAATATAATTTCTTTTTCTAAACGTATATTTACGTTCTATATATTTTAACGAACACAAATAAATAAATAAAATTATTTACTTATTTAATTTATTTAAATTCAACCCTAAGTCATTGATTATTAAGTTCATACATATATACCTTGAACTCATAATACACATTAAATTCGTATACAAGCATAGCATGCCTTTACATGGAATAACACAAACTTTTTTTTTGTACAAATCCATATACATCAAAACCCGTTGAACCCTAGACTTAGACATAGACCTTTGTACACGCTATTAACTCAATATACATTACACACTAGGTTAACGTGGTGCGTTACAAGGATCGTTTTGCTACCTAGTCTTGCGTACTAGCAACACTCTTGAATCAAGTGAGTATTACATAGCCCATTTTTCTCTTTTACACTTTTTGGGGTGATTCATGAATTTTATACAAACAATAGCTTACATTTACACAAACTACACAAACACAAATCCTATTTACATTCATGTGTGCAAATTTGAGCTTTATTTTTGAGTGCTAGGTGTGTTAACTTTGTGTGCAAATTATGTGCAATCATTAACTATTTAAGCCGACGATTAACAATGATACATCTATTGAGTCTGACAAACCCACCCAGATTGGGGTGATTGTTACCGACAACACAATTTGCATGCTAGTTGCAAAGGTTTGATTGTACTTTAGTTACACAATAGCTGCTCCCCATAAATACCTTATTTATCATGACATGTAAGGATTTGCTTATTCATATTTATACACTATCTATGTACAAACCTATGTATGCTTACCAACTTTTTAGTTGACCTTATTTTATTCATTTTTCAGGTGCTAATGTGTGAGTTTGATCAAGACATCCTACACTTAAGTTTGGACTTAGTTAATTTAAATTCAAAGAACAATTTGTATTTTCATTTATGTACTTGTCGAATTTTTCTATTTGTGTTTTAATTGTTTGAAATGAAATTGATGATTAAATATTGAAATCTAGTGAACCATGTGCTCATGAACAGTCTACATGTCCCGCCCCGACGTTTCCGCCGTGCGGGAATATATCAGCCTTGGAGAGTACAGGGCAGGTGGACCCACTTTGTTTGGCCTTGCAATGGGATGCACGACCGTGCAAAGCCTATCTTTGAATGTTATTGACTTTTTGACTTCCTGTGTTGAGTTCTTGGGTGCATGAACATCTTATTGGCTTTAAGGTGCTGATTTCCCCTTGATTTTGATTGATTTCTTCATATTTTTGTAATCAAGGGTTAATTATCCTGTTATTTCAAAAAGGAATGAATTAAACATCAATTCCTATCAAAATGCCTAAAAGTATGATAAATATGGGGATAATTATGCATGAAAAACTTGTATAAATTGTGAGATATCAACTATCTCCAACATCAGTCCAACAGATTGGAGTTCTGCATTTCCTTCCATATAAAGCTTCGAAAGGTGTAGCTTTTATACTTGAATGGTAGCTGTTGTTGTAGAAAAACTCGATTACTTGAATGTACTCATGTTAATTCGAGTTCCTAATTCCTTCTGGAAACTAGTCTAGAATCTAGATGTGTGAACCGACTATCTCTATCAGAGATAATAGATAGTGATATGCCATGGTGGCTCACAATCTCATTAATGTATAATCTGGCAAATTTGTCCATTGAATAGTTCTCATTAATGGGAATAAAATATGTCAATTTGGTCAGTGTATCGACCACAACCCAAATAGCATCATGCCCTTTTTTGGTTCTCGACAATTTTGTAACAAAGTCCATTGTAATTCTTTCCTATTTCCACACAAGAATCTCCAACTGTTGTAGTTATCCTGTGGGTTTCTGATGTTCGATCTTGACTTAGAGAATGATGTTATCAAATCAAGAGATCATGAGAAGTTTAGGTTCGCATCATGCATTAATTGGCATGAGAGTCGCTAGCGACACTCTGAAAGTCGCTAGGTCGGTTTCAGCCGACACTCTTAGAGTTTTGGCTCACAGATTAGCGACTCTCAGTGATCCTCTACATGCGTGATTGGCGACTCTCTTAGGGTTTTCAAGAAGAGGTGGCTTTCTTGGAGACCAAGGCTTAAGGGGCTATATATAGGGCCTTAGGGCTTCATTTGCTGTGGTTGGTTTATGTTTGAGCCATCCCCCCGGGGGGAGCTCACCTAGGGGGGAGCTATGTAGTTTCTATGTACAAAATTAATGAAATTTCTAGCTTTTTGGATCTTCTATCTGTTTATTATCTTGTTAGATTGTTTGTATGGCTCACAACGACCCATCTCTACCCATTTCTGTCAAAAATGAAGCTGGACCGGATCTTGGAGGGTTTATCAAAGTTAAACATTTCTCTATGTACTGGGTTATAGATCTCTTCATGTTCAGCCTCCAATAATGATTCTTCAAGCCTTTGTACATTTTATCTGCTCCAGGATGTATCAAGTATTTTGATTTGTGAGCTTCGTCCATTACTTTCGTTTGCATTTCTCCGAGTTTAGGAATCCAGATTTTATGTCCAAATCTTAAGATTCCATCATCGCCTTTAGTTAGTAGCTTCTCTTTACCAACCATCCCTTCTTTCTTAATATTTTCATCTTTTAGTGCTCGAGTCTGAATTTCCTTGATTTGATCCATCCAATCTACCTTGATTTCTAATCTAAATGCTCTTATCTTAATCAGTTTGACTTTCTCCTTCCGACTTAAGGTGTCTACCACAACATTAGCTTTCCCGGGATGGTATTTGATTTCGCAATCATAATAATTGATGAGTTCCATCCATCTCCTTTGTCTCATATTCAATTCCTTCTGATTAAATATATGTTAGAGACTCTTATGGGCTATATATATCACACACTTAGTACCATATAGATAGTGTCTCCAAATCATTAGAGCAAACACTATGGCACCAAGTTCTAAGTCGTGTGTAGTATAGTTCTTCACATGAACTTTAAGTTGTCGTGATGCATAGGCTATCACCTTATCGCGTTGCATCAATACGTAACCCAGACCAATTCGGGAAGCATCACAATAAATGACAAAGTCATCGTTCCCGTTGGGTAATGCTAGGATTGGTGCACTACTAAGTTTCTGCTTAAGGGTATTGAATGCTTTTTCTTCTTTCTGACTCCACTCAAATCTTACTGCTTTCTGAGTTAAAGCAGTTAATGGAGTAGCAATCTTAGAGAAGTCTTGTATAAACCTTCGGTAATATCAAGCTAACCCAAGAAAGCTTTGAACCTCAGAGGGTTTTTTCGGAGTTTCCCATTTCATGATAGCTTCAATTTTGACTTGATCCACTTGGATCTCTTGCTGATTTATGACATGGCCGAGAAACTGAACTTCTTGTTTCCAAAACTCGCATTTGGAAAACTTTGCATAAAGTTTCTTGTAGGGATTAGTATTTTGAAGCTATGACGTCAATGTATTTTGAACAAATGTGTTTTATGTATTCTACATTCTGTCTTTAAGTAGTTTATGTTTTCTTGTAATTTACTATTTTTTTTAGTTTAAGTGTTGGGCCATAGAAAATACCTAATTTCGATTGAGATATGTTCAATCGAAACTAATAGTTTGGATAGATAGGTTATTTCGACAGAGGGACTTGTTTCTGTTGTAAATGCTCAATCAAAACTAGTTGTTTCGATGAGCATAGTTCGATACTTGTCAGCAGCCTATATATAGCCCTGTTTGAGAATGTTTAGGGTGTGAGTGATGACTGTAACCTTAATGTAGGTCCTGAGCAGATCCGTAAACATAGATATGCGGAGAAAACCATCAAACGATCTGAATCAAGAGGCGGAATCCCTTGATCCGGTATCACTCTCGAATCAGAAAAAGGTAGAGACGGGCGCGGGAATCACATACACGAACAGATATATAAAAGTGATAAAGAACAGATAATTGAAAGCATAAAACATATGATTCTTTCATTGATATGAAAATGATAAAGCTCCTCACACACTCACAATTAGTCTCACCCCAGGGTGAATCCCCCTTGGGTGGTGATTCCCTCTACAGACACACACTCCTCCTATGAGGTATTCTACAATATATAGGAGGCCAAGCACATGTGCCTTTTTTTCAAGCCACCGCCAAATGGGCCTGAAAAACAGGTATCGAAACTAGCTAGTTTCGATTGAACAAATGTTCAACCGAAACTAGTAGTTTTGATACTCTAGTTTCTATTGACAACATCAGTCTCAATTTTATACCCAACAATCTCCCCCTAGACTGATGCTATCAGTTCTTGTCCGACTCTGTCTTTCGTCTTCATAGATTGACTGATGATCTAATGCCTTTTGTTGTGATTCTCCCCCTCAACCTCCTATCTTGTAGGCAAATGATAAAGGTTTGAATCCCAAGTATTTAGCAATAAATAACCATCTTTCTACAAAGATTCTTTACATTCTCGAACACTTAATCAACTTGTGCCTTCTCTCCCCCTAAAAAGAGGTCAATTTTAAGGGGACGCTCACTTTGTCTTGCATCTTCATAACTCTGCTGATAATCTGAAGCCTTTCATGGTGATTCTCCCCCTGAAGTGTAGAACCTCCTATTTCTAGGCAAAAGATAAGGGATCGAATCACCATGTAATCAACAACCAATGATCCAGTTCGTCACAAATATGTTTGACTTTGCTACCCACTGCTCAAACTTGAACTTTAAATAAAGGAATTACGACTGGCTCAGGCAGAACATCATGTATATTTTTGAAGAAACGAATTTTTTGAAAACCCGAAAATGTTGTCTCCAAGTTTTCAGCCAAAACTCCCCTCCATCTATGCAATATCCTATAAAAAAAATTATTGAAGAAATTCTCCAAAATACTCTTTTTTTTAATATCCTTGAGAGTACTTGGACAGTTCTGCATGTAGATTCGATAGGCTATACTTCAGTCGAAACAAGGCTAGATTCGTAGAGACAGTACCGAAACAAAAAGTTTCGATAGGGAGATTCTTCAACCGAAACTAGTAGTTTCGATAGGAGATTCTTCAACTGAAACTAGTAGTTTCGACACCCCTAGTTTCGATACCCTAGTTTTGACATCCTAGTTTCGATGTTTTCTACTTCTGATTTAGGGCTTCAACAGTAGTTTCGATAGAACATGTTCATCCGCCACCTAGTTTCGACCAAAATCTTCATCCTTCAGCTACTTCGATACCCCCAATCCAGGTCTGAAAAATGCTTCAGAAAGCCTTACATCTTCAGTTTTTGACAGTGTGAATGTAGAACAGCAGTCATGAACCTGCTACACATCGATTTCTTCATGTTTAACGTCTCAATGGTGGGTTTTCTCTAATTTTGGAGCGGATTTGAGCAATAAAGAGCCACCATGGCTCTGATACCACTTGTAGGTCCTGAGCAGATCCGCAAACACATATCTGCGGAGAAATCCATCAAACGATCCGAATCAAGAGGCGGAATCCCTTGATCCGATATCACTCTCGAATCAGAAAAAGGTAGGGACGGGTGCGGGAATCACATACATGAACAGAAATATATAAAAGTCAAAAAGAATAGATAATTGAAAGCATAAAACGTATGATTCTTTCATTGATATGAAAATGATAAAGCTCCTCACACACTCACAATTAGTCTCACCCCAGGGTGAGCTCCCCCTTGGGTGGTACTTCCCTCTACACAGACACACACTCCTCCTATGAGGTATTCTACTATATATAGGAGGCCAAGCACATGTGCCTTGTTTTCCAAGCCACCGCCAAATAGGACTTAAAAACAGGTATCGAAACTAGGTAGTTTCGGTTGAACATTTGTTCAATCGAAACTCCTAGTTTCGATACTGTAGTTTCTATTGACAGCATCAGTCTCAATTTTATACCCAACACTTAACATTCCATTTTCACAGTTTCTTAAGCTTATACAAGCAGTGTGGTTATTCATTGTTGGTTTTTACAACTCTATATCATTTTGTATTAAGTTCTTTTGTGGTTAGCCTATTATCTTCACCATTGTCCTGTTTTTTGTGACTATTTCACCACCATACACACCTATTCCACAGGTGTGTGTGTGTGTAATCAATCCGTTGAGTGATTTTTAAATAAAATCAGGACTTACAATTGGAATCAGAGCTATATGCTCTTGATTTTTTAGTATTATCAAGTTTTTGGGATCGATTTTAGGTTAACTTCTTTAGATATTCAAGTTTGTCTAATTTTCGCAAGTTTGAGTATTGTTCCATTGTTTTCAGTACTATTTCATCGCTTTTATGGTCATCTCTTTGAGTTTTTTGGATTCGGAGTTTGGTTTGGTAATTAGGGGTAAAAGGAGAAACATTCTCTGGTTGCTTATTGGTCATCGAAACTAGGAGGAGACAGACTATGTTTTTTGTTGATCATCGAATCTTCTATTCTGTACTTTTTGTCTGCTGTAAGGTATCATCGAAACTAGTAGTTTGTCTTATCCTCATCGAAACTAACCCTTGCAGTGAAACTTGTATGCTATCGAAACAAGTTGCTATCGAAACTTATAGTTTCTGTTCTGTCTGTGTCAATCGAAACTAGTAGTTTCGATTCAGTATTTCTTGAATCGAAACTAGTTGTTTCGATACCCTATGTGCTATCGAAACTAGCCTCTGCTTGTTTCTATTCTTCTGTGATTATGGATTCTTCAAGCAACAATGAGTATGCAAGTGGAAACAAACCCCTGTTCTTATATCTACTAGAGACTTTGATGACTGGACAAAGAAGATGAAGACTTTCTTTCAATTCTATGATCATACTCTTTGGAATTCCATAGTTGAAAGACCACACACGCCAATTCATACTGCAACAAATGTTCAGCGTCCTAAGACTGTTGCTAAGTATGATGAAAAAGATATTACCTTGATTTCCAAAGAAAACAAAGCATTTGGATCCATTGCTATGGCTCTTCCCATGGATGTGTTCAATACATTTGCTGAGTATAGCACTTCCAAAGATATTTGGGTGGCTTTATGTACAAGGTATGAGGGAAGTGCAGAGATCAGGGAAAGCAAGAGAGATTTGATCAAGAAACAGTATGAGATGTTTAGTTGTGTCTTTGGTGAGCCTATGTCTGAATCAATCAACTGTTTCTCTAGCATCATCTCAAGATTGAAGGTTATGGGAACTGAGTATCCTACTGTGGAGAAGAACAAAAAGTTACTTGATTCACTGCTTGAAGAATGGAACATGTGCAGAATCATGATAAAAAAGACTGAAAAGCTGAGTGATATGTCTCAACAACAACTTTACAGCATTCTAGAGTCCTATGAATTGGAGATTAAGAAGGGTGCCATAACTCCAACAAATCAGTCTGGAAACGCTGCTCTTCTGGCTGAACAAGGTTCCTCCAACCAGTCTAACAAACCAACTATGGCCTATTATCAAACTAATGTTCCTCCTTCAATGTCTGGAGTTCAGACTTCCAGCTCCACTACCACACATACACAATCTCCTATGATTCTTGATGATTACCTGCCTATTACGACTACTTTCATGTCTTGTTATGATGCCTTAATTTGACACCGGTCAGTTTTCAACCTGATGATCTGGAATAGATCAATTCTGACGATCTTGAGAAGATGGACATTGATTCGTGTATGGCTATGTTAGCTCTAAGGACTAAGAGATTCATCAAGCGAACTGGGTTGGACAGATTCAGAATGGGAAAGACTTTGGGTTTTGACATCAATAAGGTCAGATGCTACAACTGTGATTAGCTGGGCCACTTTGCTAGGAACTGCAAGGAGCCTTCCACCAAGGATCATCAAGAGAAGAAAAATTCCAATGGGAAGCAAGCTGTCAATTCTTGAACTTCAACCCCAACTTCCACCTCTAAGGCCTTGGTATCTCAAGCCGATGGGCATTATCATTGGGGTGATCAGAAGGAGGATGCATCTGATAAAGCTTTGATGGCTGACATTGAAGAGAAAGACAAGCTTGTCATAATACAACATGCTGAGGATATTACTGCTATTCCTGTTGAGGTTCTTTCTAAACTTTGTCTTTCTCAATCTTGTATTAATGAAATTCAGAGATATAGATTCATCAACCAGGTGTTGGTCGATGAACCTGATCATATAAAATTAATGTATGATTCTTTGGTTGAAAATGAGAAACTTTATTTAAAGAAATTCGTGACATTTCTACTGAAAACAGATTTTTAATTGTGCAAGTGACCACCAAAAATAACACCAATCAAGTTTTAATTGAAAAACTTCAAAAAATAGAAAAAATAAATTTTCAAGTTAACAACATGAGTATGGATCAGAAAATTTTGTTTGGAATCATTGATAAGCAAATTCATAAGAAAGTCATTGAAGGTATTGGATATAACTCACACCCTCCGCCTTTTTCCAAGTCGGGTAGATTTGCTGACATGCCGACTCCACATGTTCCCACACCTTTTATATGTACTCTATCTGCAAATGATTATATTAAAACGCCATATTCTGATGATTTTGCTTCTTGTGCAGAGTCTAACTATGTGAGTACTGAAGATGATTGTGATGAGCGTACTAGTAAGAGAAGTGATTTAAATGAACATCAGTCGGATGAATGTAATAATATGTTCGTGTCAAAACCTAATATTTGTGAGCACGTTAAAAATTTGTATTTTTACTTCGTGCCTTCTGAGCATGACAATTTGGCTAATGACATTTCTAAGTTTAAAGATGCTTTGCCTTTCGTTCCTAAGTTTGTTAGTGCTATGAGTTGTATTGCAAATTTTTAAAGTGTAGTAATATTCGTGACTGATCTTCCTCAAGAAACTATGAGCAATCAAGAGTTTTTCAGATTAAAGAAAGACCAAAATCTTCAAGATAGAAAAGAAGATGAAAGAGTTGCTTCTAGTTCAAATGCCTCAACATCACAATCATCTTCATCATCTTGTGATGATTATTATCAGGCTAATCAGCCATGTGGTAAAACCTGTTTTAGTTGTGGAGAGCCTGGTCATGTGTTCAAAAGTTGTACTCTCTCCATATATCAGTTCTATAATTCGACAGAGTTATCTTCTGCTTTGCTTTTAAATGAGTGTCTTCCAAACAGTTTGATTGATAAAAACATTTCTAAATCCAAACACAGTAGATGTTTGAGACGTAAAAGGCAAAAGAGATTTATGAATAGGTCGAGAAAACCTTGGCAAGTAAAAGTTGATAATTTTAATGACGACCATAATTCACTTAAAGAAGACTCTGATTGTGATTTTCGTGAAGTATCTTTTTAATGATTCATTAGAAAATTTCAAGTCAGCAATGGCTTGGGTACCAAACTCTGATTGATAATCTATGTGCAGGGGCAATCGAGGAGGACTGGAGACAACATCTGGCATGTCGACAGTGGTTGCTCAAGGCAAATGACTGGCCAGTTTTTGTTGCTACAAGTTATCAACCATTAGATGGAGAATATATTGCCTTTGCAGGCAATCCAAGAGGCGAAAAGATAGAAGGACAAGGAACTGTGTCCAATGGAGTCAACAGCTTGGAAAGCGTGAACTTTGTCCCGCAACTGAAATAAAATCTGCTGAGTATCTCCCAGATTTATGATAAAGATTTCTATGCTCTATTCAATTCAAAGGAGTGTTTAATTCTGAAACCTGGAGTGATTATTCCTAAAGACTTAATTCTTATGCGTGCTCCCAGAAGATTCAACACCTACAGTCTAGAAAATATGAACAATCCATCAGGAATTGAATCATGCTTTCTGTCCAAGGCCTCAGAAAATGAGTCCTTCCTTTGGCATAGAAGATTGGGCCATGTCAACTTCAAAACCATGAATCGCCTCGTTCGAGAAAACCTTGTTACTTATCTTCCTATCAAAGATTTCTCTCCTGTATAGCATTGCATTGCATGTTCTAAAGGAAAACAACATAAATCCTTTCATCGAACCGCCTTAATGTTTATGAGCGTCCAAACCAACGAGTCAAATAGGGTATGTGATGCAGAAGCATCTGATTTAATTGAACCCAAACCCGTACCAAACTCATACCCGTGAAAGACCTGTTAAAGTTGGATGGAAGATAGCTATTTATTTGGAAGAGCTCACTTCAATATTTTTTATTTATTTGAATTTTAATTTCCTAATCTTTTATTTAGTTTCCTATTTGTTTTATGATTCTGAACTATAAAATGGGATCTAGGGATTATTGTTTAGTTAGTTTTTAGTTTTGATTATTGTAAAGAAACCTTTGAGGTTTCTTGAACCATTTGGTTCAATTTAAGATTTTGATTTAATCATTGAGTTATTTGAGCCTTTTGATTGCGTTTCCGCATCATTTGGTATCAGAGCTTTTGGTTATCAAATGGCTGCCCGTGGAGATGATCGACGCCCTACTCGCAGAACCGCCGACCGAGGCAGCGATGGAGTCTATCCTGACCCACGGGGTCTTAAGATCAAACGGCTCCAACAACGGGTCCAAGATCTTGAAATACAACCAGAGATCAAACGGCTCCGACAACGAGTCCAGGATCTTGAGTTACAACGGGAGAGGCGCGTTAAGGAAACCGAACCGGGAACCATCGTCCGAGACGATGTGAACGAGGAAGAGGAGCATCCTTTTGGCCACCCCCACCCTCGGTTCCTCGAACTGGTCTATGATAATGAATCTGTTCAGGAGTGCTTATCGAAAGACAAAACTATATTCGATGAAGACAGGATTAATTTTGATGAAGACGGGATTGCTTTCGATGAAGAAGAATGTTTGTCTGTGCAAACGGTTCTTAGAGGAGTTACCATCCAAGAGGATGAGTCCATGCGAGAAACGGACGATATTGATCATGAGTATGCGAAGGTTTCGTCAGGTATGTATGTTTTTTTTGTAGGAAAATGAGGTTGGTAATGATGGTGTTCAGTTGATTCACGGGGATGGTAATATTTTCAATGTTCTCAAGACTCGAGGACGAGTCTTTTTTGAAGACAGGGGAAGGAGACGAGTAGAAAGGTGCATAGCAACCCAATAGACGCAGGTGGTATGAGTCAAGAGTCGGGCGAGACGACACGTGAAGTTGAACTGTTTAGGCGGGTCATGATGATAATGAATAGGAACCGGGTTGATGTTCCTTTCTATCCAGGTGGCTGGTTTTGGTCCGGGTTCGTGTTTTCAAGCTTACGGAAAACTCGAGGACGAGTTTTCTTTTAACCCGGGGAGTATGATGTAGGAGCATCCGATTTAAGTGAACCCAAACCCATACCAAACTCGTACCCGTGGAAGACCCGTTAAAGTTGGATGGAACATAGCTATTTATTTGAAAGAGATCACTTCAATATCTTTTATTTATTTAAATTATAATTTCATAATCTTTTATTTAGTTTCCTATTTGATTTATGATTCTCAACTATAAAATGGGATCTAGAGATTATTGTTTAGTTAGTTTTGAGTTTTGATATTTGTAAAGACACCTTTGAGGTTTCTTAAACCATTAGGTTTGATTTAAGCTTTTGATTTAATCATTTTTGATTGCGTTTTCGCCAGGGGCGGATCTATATGGTGTTGAGAGGGGGCAAAGGCACCCACTCAAATCTTGCTAACACATGTAAAAATATGCGTGATTTTTCAATAGTTTAGGTTAGGCACCTATTAGTATTTTAAGAGACACCTTAAGGCCCAAGAAAGGAGATGAAACCTGAGAAATGCTAGAAAAAAAAAAGAGAAAAAGAAACAGTGTAAGAAGATGGAAAGAGATTGCAGAGGGTAGTGATGAAAACCTAGGTGAAAAGAAGAAAGTAAGTGGGTGCGCTCTAGCTGTGAAAATGGGCTAAGGGACAGCCCACAAATCAATTGAATAATGATGAATTTTAATTTGATTTTTTTATATAAAAATACACAGCTACACAACTTAAGTTTACTTTTATCTTGTTGGTAAACTAAAATATGTTTATGAATCCATTTTTCATGCATGTGAAGATGACACTTTGTAAATCTGAAAGTTTCTAGAATCTTGATATATATTAGGATAAGTTAAAAATAATATATATTTTATAAGGGTAAATTGATAATAATGTAAAAATTTATTTATATTATGTAAATATATGATATTTTATGTTTGGATTCGTTATAAAGTTTGTAAGGTGTTTATGAAATTCTCTCATTCACAAGTTTGGATTCGGTATATATGATGACTTTCCGATCAAAAGTTTCTTGTTCCGCCACCGAAGAAGAGTGGTTTTGGTGGAGAATGTGAATAGTAAAGAGATAAATCAAAGAGAAGATGATGTTGATAATAGCTTGGTAAGTGGGAACCGGGACAGCTAAAATAACTAATTAAAGATATTAGGTATTTGTCATAACAAAATAACAAATTAAATTGGTTTAGGTTGCGATTAAGTTTATTATGTTAAATCGAATAAACTTTCATCATTTGACATGTTTTGATCGGATCATTTTCTCATATTTGACCCGTTTTGATCGATCAATTTGTGCTCCCGCTGACCGAAAATCTTAGATTCGCCACTGGTTTCCGCATCATTATGTTTTGGATTTTATTTTTCAAAACGACGATATAGTGTCTTTAAATTCAAACTATATTATCACTACAACAATATCACCCTATCCCGACGATTTTTTTTGACCCTATAGCGACGACTTGTCGTCGGTATAGGCTATACCGACGACATGTCGTCGGTATAGATGTCGTCGGTATTGCTTCGTCCCAATAGCCAAGATTGTCGTCGGGATAAGTGTCGTCGGGATAGGTCAGCCTATACCGACGACTTGTTGTCGCTATAGGGTTTAATTAAAAAATTAAAAAAGAAACCTTATACCGACGACATGTCGTCGGTATAGAGTCCTACCCTGTACCGACGACATGTCGTCGGTATAGGTTGACACTATACCGACGACATGTCGTCGGTATAGGCTTTTTTTGTTTTTTTTAATAATTTTTGAAAAAGGCCTATAGCGACGACATGTCGTCGGTATAGGTCTTTTCTGTTTTTATTTTTTATTTTTTAATTTTTAATATTTTATCCAGAAATATTAAATTTCTAAAAACAAAAACCTGCAAATCATAAATATAAACCATTCAAACATTCAAATCGGATAAAAACTAATATCCGAAATATAAACCAAACATTCAAATTGTTCGACACACAAACTTGTTCGACACACAAATTTGTTCGACAAATCAAACATTCAAAACATAAACTTGTTCGACACACAAATATGCAAATTGTTCAAGACAAATACCAACAAAAAAGGTAAAGGCTCAACAACTCCAAGCTAATTATCATCGCTGCTAGTTCGGCGATCCCACATTCGACGCATTTCATCAATTTGTCGTTGCATTTCAAGCATTTGTTGATTATGTGTACGACGTTCTTCCTCTCGTCAACCGCAACGAGTTTCGAACTTGTAACAAAATTAAATAAAGTTACATATACATACAAACATACATAAGCATATGAATAAATACCCTCTTATATACCTACACATCACAATTACATACATACATACATACATAAATAAAAGCCCAATTACATAATTACAAATATATACACACAAACATACATACATAAATAAATGTCCAATTACATAATTACAAACATATAGATACAAACATACATACACATATATACATTCATATTAACTAATCATCATAAACATAAATTACACACATACATACAAACTAAACATTCAAACTAATCATCATAAAGACAAATTACACACATACATACACATACATACAAACACTAAATTACATAAACTAAATTATATAAAATAATCACACATCTAAACCAAATGACCTAAACTAATCATAATTTAATAATTCCATCATACATACAAATATACATACATACATACACATACATAACACATACATACAAAATCATAAAAATCTTAGATCTAAACCAAATTTCATCACAAATTAGTAATTAAAACGAGTACTTACCTTCACAAAGCTAGAAATCAAGAAATGGTGAAATTCCTCCAAAACCTAACCAAAATAAACAAACAAAACTTCAAAATCTTGAAAAAGTAGCTAAAATATGAAACCCGGATGTTACCTCACCTTAAATCCCGAGAGTTTTTGTGAAAGTTGCTCCCAATAAATATCATCTTATATACCTACACATCACAATTACATACATACATACATAAATAAAAGCCCAATTACATAATTACAAACATATACATACAAACATAAATAAATGTCCAATTACATAATTACAAACATATACATACAAACATACATACACATATATACATTCATATTAACTAATCATCATAAACACAAATTACATACATACATACAAACTAAACATTAAAACTAATCATCATAAACACAAATTACACACATACATACACATACATACAAACACTAATTTACATAAACTAAATTATATAAAATAAACACACATCTAAACCAAATGACATAAACTAATCATAATTTAATAATTCCATCATACAAATATACATACTCATACATACAAACATACATACATAACACATACATACAAAATCATAAAAATCTTTGATCTAAAGCAAATTTCAACACAAATTAGTAATTAAAACGAGTATTTACCTTCACAAAGCTAGAAATTCAAGAAATAGTGAAATTCCTCCAAAACCTAACCAAAATAAACAAACAAAACTTCAAAATCTTAAAAAATTAGCTAAAATATGAACCCGGATGTTAGCTCACCTTAAATCCCGAGAGTTTGTGTAAAAGTTGCTCCTAAATAGCCCAAAAACGCTGAAATCGCCGGAGAGACAGAATTGGGGGAGTTTTGGAGAGTTTTTGATGAAAATGAAGTTCTGTCGTCTGGTTTCCCTATTTGTTCGCGCTGCACCCTATAGCGACGACATGTCGTCGGCATAGGTCCACTTGTCGTCGGTACAGGTGGCCTATAGCGACGACATGTCGTCGGCATAGGTTTCGTAGGGTGTTGACCAGTCAATAAAGGTAAAAACCCTATCCCGACGACATGTCGTCGCTATAGGGTTTTCTAGAATTTTTTTTAATTTTTAAAAAAAAATTATTAAAAAAAAAACAAAAAGAAAATCAAAATTAACCTATAGCGACGACATGTCGTCGCTATAGGTTTTCCCCAAAAATTCATTGAGCGCCAGTTTTCCCTCCAACCTGCTCAACCCTATAGCGACGACATGTCGTCGCTATAGGGTGTCCCATTCAAAATTTTGGAAAAACCCTATCCCGACGACATGTCGTCGCCATAGGGTTTTCCAGAATTTTTTTTCAATTTTAAAAAAAAATTATTAAATAAAAAAACAAAAAGAAAATCAAAATTAACCTATAGCGACGATATGTCGTCGCTATAGGGTTTTCCAGAATTTTTTTTAATTTAAAAAAAAAATTATTAAATAAAAAAAAAATCAAAATTAACCTATGGCGACGACATGTCGTCGCTATAGGGTTTTCCAGAAATTTTTTTAATTTAAAAAAAAAAATTATTAAATAAAAAAAAAATCAAAATTAACCTATAGCGACGACATGTCGTCGCTATAGGGTTTTCCAGAATTTTTTTTAATTTAAAAAAAAAAAATTATTAAATAAAAAAAAAATCACGATGTCTCGGACGTTTGTGAAACACCCAAGACCAGCCTGTATGGCCCCAAACTGGGTACCCTACAGTTGGTTCTCATCACTGGGTGTTCTCTTTAAAAATACTCGCTTTATTACAAACAATCAGTGGAAGTCTTAATTTAAAATAGTTGTAACCCTTTATAAACTCAATATCAATCTTAATCTTAGCTTACAAATGCCTACACACCAATCCGAGTAGCACCGCTCCCTAGCCAAGATACCTCACCTGCAAACAATCTAACGTACATACAAAGTCATCTACGCTTAGTGAGTTCTAACAGTGTATATTAACAAGAAATACCATTTGATTGAACTCAGAACATTACAATCCTTTATAAAACGATTTGTCGTTTATTGACATGTTAATAACCCACACTTCAACACTAACTCATAAGGGTTCAACGACCCAAGATGTAACATCCCGGTTTTTCATAAAATAACTGGGTTTGTAATTATGTAAATTATTGTAAAGGTTAACGGGTAATTAACGGGGTTTTGGCGGGTTTTATTTAAAAACGTGAACAAAACCAAGCCCGGGAGACCTTGGGTGTGCGTGGGCCAAGCCTGGCCCTAGGGAAGAACACCCTTTAGGGTGCAACGCAAATATGGAGACCCCATTTTCACATTCAGCCGTCGAAGAGCAAGGAGGAGAGGGAGAGAGCCGTTCATCGCGTTTCAAGTCCGATTTGATGTATTTTGTCGATCTCTAATCATCCTTAGTGTGTCGGGATCCTTGAATCAATACTACACATGTTTCATAATTCTAGGGTTTAGAAGAGAAGTTGAGTTTCAATGAAGACGAGGTGATTCGGGAATTCGATTGGCACGGGTTCTCTGATCTAGAGGTATAATCTTGAAAACCTTCCTGTTTAAATGCTTGTTTGTGATCATAGGGAACCTTCATGTGTGTGCATGGGTTCGGCCGAACCCTAGAGGTGGCCGGTTGGGGGGATGGGTGTCCGACGAGGCATGGGGGATGGGTGTCCGACGAGGTGGCCTATAGCGACGACATGTCGTCGGCATAGGTGTCGTAGGGTGTTGACCAGTCAATAAAGGTGTCCGATGGGTGTCCGACGAGGCATGAGGAAGCCCGGAACCCGTTAATTACACAAGGAGGAGAGGGAGAGAGCCGTTCATCGCGTTTCAAGTCCGATTTGATATATTTTGTCGATCTCTAATCATCCTTAGTGTGTCGGGATCCTTGAATCAATACTACACATGTTTCATAATTCTAGGGTTTAGAAGAGAAGTTGAGTTTCAAAGAAGACGAGGTGATTCGGGAATTCGATTGGCACGGGTTCTCCGATCTAGAGGTATAATATTGAAAACCTTCATGTTTAAATGCTTGTTTGTGATCGTAGGGAACCTTCATGTGTGTGCATGGGTTCGGCCGAACCCTAGAGGTGGCCGGTTGGGGGGATGGGTGTCCGACGAGGCATGAGGAAGCCCGGAACCCGTTAATTACACAAAGAATTTTTCCAGAATTTTTTTTAATTTAAAAAAAAAAATTTGACCGACGGAAATTTATTAAATAAAAAAAAAACAAAAAGAAAATCAAAATTAACCTATAGCGACGACATGTCGTCGCTATAGGGTTTTCCAGAAATTTTTTTTAATTTAAAAAAAAATCTATTAAATAAAAAAAACAAAAAGAAAATCAAAATTAACCTATAGCGACGACATGTCGTCGCTATAGGTTTTCCCCAAAAATTCATTGGGCGCCAGTTTTCCCTCCAACCTGCTCAACCCTATAGCGACGACATGTCGTCGCTATAGGGTGTCCCATTCAAAATTTTGGAAAAACCTTATCCCGACGACATGTCGTCGCCATAGGGTTTTCCAGAATTTTTTTTAATTTAAAAAAAAAATTATTAACTAAAAAAAACAAAAAGAAAATCAAAATTAACCTATAGCGACGACATGTCGTCGCTATAGGGTTTTCCAGAATTTTTTTTAATTTAAAAAAAAAAAATTTTGACCGACGGAAATTTATTAAATAAAAAAAAAAATCAAAATTAACCTATAGCGACGACATGTCGTCGCTATAGGGTTTTCCAGAAATTTTTTTAATTTTAAAAAAAAAAATTTTGACCGACGAAAATTTATTAAATAAAAAAAACAAAAAGAAAATCAAAATTAACCTATAGCGACGACATGTCGTCGCTATAGGTTTTCCCCAAAAATTTATTGGGCGCCAGTTTTCCCTCCAACCTGCCTCAACCCTATACCGACGACATGTCGTCGCTATAGGGTCTCCCTGCCAAAATTTTGGTTTTGACCTATACCGACGACATGTCGTCGGTATAGGGTGACCTATGCCGACGACAAATGTCGTCGGTACAGGTGGCGTCGGGACAGGGTCAATTTGTTGTAGTGTATTGCGACATGATTATTTCTACATACGTTTCGTCTCGATGTTCACAATCGAGTCCTTACAACGCGCCACGCATCGGAACGTGGTTCCCATTTCTAGTTTCTAGTTATAAAGTAAAACTACATACGGAAAATTGAACGAGTCTATTCTCAAATAAGTTTGCCATGTGGGACACAAATATCCAATTGGTTGGATGAGGATTAAAGATGCAAGAAGTTGACCAGCCTATCCAAAATCAATTGACTCCATAGTCAACTACGTTTTAATATCTTATTCAGTTGTACTAGAAGGAAGCCAAAATGGAATTTTCCTTGCTGTCGAAATATCAATAAACTAAGGAGTGAAAAGGTAAATATTTCTCTTTTTATTAAAATTCATTCTATTACAAAGTTGTTGATATTTTAAAAAAGTTCACACTGTTTTAGACCTGATATATTAAAAATAATTAAATAAGAAAAAAGAAAATCTTGAAAAATAGTTATAATTAATATTTTCATAACCGAACCAGACAACGAACCGGTCGTCTTAGGGTCTAATGGTGACCAGATTTAAGAACCGGATAACATTATAAATAATATAAAATTAAAACTATGTATATAGATACAAAATATAAAATTATTTTTTATTTTAATGTGAAATTGAAATTTTAATGATATATGAAGGTTTAAATAAATAAAATATGCAACTTGAAATGTTAAATTAATTAGAAAATGAGATTTTGAAAGAAAAAAATACTAAAAATAAGGTTTGAAATCCGGTCCGACCACATCCTCCGATTCACATGTCCGACCAGTAACCGACTGGTTCAAATAACAGCAGTTCAACTACACGCACCCGGATCGTTTATGTGTTCAGTTTAGAGTTCTAAAAACACTACTTTCAACTTATCAAATATTACCTTTTGGTTATTAGAAAATAAATATTAAGATCCCTACAATTGAAGTAGTAAAACCCTAAAAAAATCACCGGATATTGCCGGTTACCTCTCACCTTCTCTCACCCATATATACCACTCCTTCCTCAATCCTCATATTACAATCGCTCCGAGTGCTTCCAACATGAAGAATATAACGTTACGTCACCCTTCCGGCAACAAATCCACCGGCAGAAAGGCTAAGCGTACCACCACCAATGTTTTGCAATCATTCACAACGCTATGTTTGCTCTGCGCCAAACAAGCTCTTATAGCTTCTCGAAAGCTAAAGGACAACTCAAAGATCTCGCAAGACTCTTCGATGATCCAACGGCCGAAAAAGCTGATCGCCACCATAAGCAACAAGGCAATCAAGCTTCGCCACCGCAAAAATATAACGGTAGGCGAAGGAAATATAAGAGATGACGGCAGTCCAGAATTTGGCGATGATGGATTATGGCAGAGGGAGATTCTGATGGGTGATAAGTGTCAGCCGTTGGATTTTTCCGGTGTGATTAATTACGATAAAGATGGAAAGCGTAAGGACCAGTTTCCCGTTCGTTCTCCACGTGCAAATGAAAGCTTGTTTCCAGGTCACGTGACAAAGTTTGATTGGGTCCCACCACGTGAATGATAACCTGGTGATCCTGATAGTTAAGCGGTGTACCATACGACCAAAATGATTGAAGTTTCAAATCTTGTAGTGTACATGTTGTGGTGTTATATGTCGTTTTGAATGGTATTATATGAAAACTTCGATTTTCTATGATTCTCATCTCCTTTTTTTTTTTCTGTTGCATGTTACTTTTTTGTAATTTTACATTGAATTTTTCTGATTTATGTTAATTACGAAGAAATTATTAGAGCATCCACGATGGTGGATGAAACAAACACGCCACATAATGTAGCATATCAGATTTTCACCTATTCTTTAAAAACATCAATTTTTAATTCAACATTATATCTTTTCCAAAAACTCGTTTTTTAATAAAATATAATTAAGTAATTATGTGGTATGTGCCATCGATTTGATTTAGTCTCATTTTCAATTGGGTCATCTTTGTTTTTACTCTTAGTCCGATCTCTAAGACTTAATTTCTCATTTTATCATCTTTAACATGTTTACAAACTTGTAGAAACAATTTATAGAAGATAAAATTGATTTCTCATTCTATGTATATGTTAAACAAAGTGGAAAATACAGAGATCGGAATAGGCTACTGTATGAAATTAAAATGAAGACCGAATAGTCCAACATATAAAGGCAAAGTACATATGAAATGGAGCCAAAAATAAAGGAGAAAGACTAGGACCCACTAATTGTCACACCCCTACCGATGGCGGAATTTACGCGAGGGGTGACGAATTGAAATCGTAACAATAATTAAAAAGAAATACTATTAAATTAACCGGATAATTGAATTACATTGTTTAAAAAAAACAAAAAACCAAACAAGATAGATAAACAAATTGTCTTTATTAAACTTTATAAATAACTAAGTAATTATGTGGTATGTGAGAGGGGCCATCTATTTGATTTAGTCTCAATTTCAATTGGGCAGCCCATCATCTTTGTTTTTACTTCTCTAAGACTTAATTTCACATTTTATAATCTTTAACTTGTTTACAAACTTGTAAAAACAATTTATAGATGATAAAATTGATTTATCATTCTATGTATCTGTTAAACAAAGTGGAAAATACAGAGATCGGAATAGGCTACTGTATTTCTGCACACACTCATTGTTTGCTCGAAAGCTTATGGACAGCTAGGGTTTTTTCCATAGAGAAAGAGAGGTGATGGTGTTCTTTCACGGAGAAAGTGATTTATCTATATTTTTATTTTTTAAATGACATGGGTAGTTTGGTCTTTTTATAAAAACTTAACTGAAAAAATGAATGACTTTAAGTCCGGGCCGGCCTAGAAGAGGCGCAGGGAGTGCAATGGCACAGGGCCCATATCTGAAAGGGGCCCTTTTACAGCCCAAATGTAGTGGATCTAAACTAAAGCATACAATTCTTATTCTTAAACTTTCTATTATATTCTTGTTATTTTATTTTTGTTAATGTGAAAAGATCATCTCTCTTAGAATCTTTACCATGTTGCACGCGAAAGTCTTTAGTTAGGTTAATTTGTTTTATCATAATTTAAAATCTTTACCATATTTATTATAATCTTTACCACTTCACTACTCACTCATGTAAGTTTCCTAATTTTTAACTCTTAAGTTAAAACTGTTTTATACTTTTATTATAATTGAAAATACTTTTAATTTCTTTCATTATCTTAAATTCTTTCAATGTTTTGTTTAAGTTAATTTGTCTTTCTTTAACCTTTTTAGGGATTAGAGGGAACAGAGAAGTCGTGAACGTCAAGAAAAGGTTCTACGATTGCCGATCAGTGGCTCCAGGTCTTACAGAGTATGGATTATGAAGAATTAATTAACAACTTTGCTTTCAAAAATGATAGAAGAGCCTAACGATTCGTTTCATTATTTAATATATATTATTATGCTACAATTACTTTGTTTTCTTTATTGTTATTACAATTTTCATCGTATTAATGAATTTTTTTCATATATATAGCTTTATATTTTAGATTTTTAGGGGCCCATTTTTTAAAGTCGCACAGGACACCCGAAATCTCCGAGACGGCCCTGGTTAACTCGTTTTTCATAAATTTGACTGGGTGTTCATGACGTGGATAAATTTAAAAACATTAAATATTCAATAACTGATATTACTTTATAAAGTTTAAATAAATTACTTCAAATCTTAAAATTAATTAACTCTCTTTAAAACACAACGCTCTCTTTAAAACACAACGCAAGTGAATAGTTCCCCCACATATTAGTGTCTGACATGTGGAAAATAACTTTTTTTTTCGTTTTAATCCCTCATACTATATATAATAAACGCTTTTAGTCCGCTTATTTTTTTAATATTTACGTTTTTCTTTAATAACTTTACGTCGTTAATTTTTTTTAAACGGAAAGCGCGGATTTTTTTAGTTTTTTTTGTCAACGTCTCGGTAATCCCTCATACTATATATAATATACGCTTTTAGTCTTTTACTTTTTTAATATTTGCGTTTTTCTTTAATAACTTTACGTCGTTAAATTTTTTTAAACGGAAAGTGTGGCTTTTTTAGTTTTTTTGTCAACGTCTCTGTATAAATTTTTATTGAAAACGGAGTTGTATTCATATTCGAGTATTTTGTTTTGGTATCTTACGCTATTACGAGTCTGCATTTCGACGTAAGTTTTATCCCCGCAGATGAGCCGAACCGATAACAACCATGCCATCGCCGAGTAGTGAGCGTGAATCGTTTTATTAATATGAAATATCAATATAGTAATAGAAATTTAATAATTATTTATAAAAGTTGGATAAAAAGAAGTAATAAATAACGAAAAGATTATTAGACGAAAAAGAGGAGATTTAAAGGAGGTGAATAGATATTTCATGCCATTGGGTCGACATGCAATATGTCCTGTGATCGGGCACAATTATTATTTTTTCGGTTGAATTTTTTTTAGATGTATACAAATGGAAATGGAAATAAAACAAAATTAGCGTTGGTTGAGATGGTTGTTTGCGCCCACGACTGTATTCCAAGTGACTCAGATTCGAGTCCCGGGAGAGCCTTTTCTTGTTTTTTTTAATCAGCCTTTTCTTTTGTTTTTTATAATTATGTTTTGTACTTTAGCTTTCTTTTTTTGTAACGTTGTTTTTTTTTTACGTTAGGTCAATAACATTAGACGGGTCATCTAAACAGAGCATTACAAATTTTAACCCTCCAGCCGTAACGCGTAGATTTAAAAACCTAGTTATATATAAACCTTCAACGTGCCAGTATATTATTAAGTGATAGTATGCAGGAAAATCAAAATCATGTGAGGTAAAATATATTTATTTTGTATGAAACTAACTTTTTCATACTCAAGTCGTTGAGGTTTCTATCGATAAAAAATAGATCTAAAGCTCAATTCTTTTTAATGGAAAGATTGATGTAATTTTAATTTATTATAATCACTAGGTTAAAATCTCGTGTATTACACGAGTTGAATAAATATAATATTATATATTAAATAATAAAAAATTTATTTTTTAAAAACTCGTGTTTTACACGGGTTGAATAAACCCGTGGAATACAATATAATCTGTTAACACATATACTCGTTAAAAATATGTCAGTATATTTATTAATATAAAGATTAGTATTTTCTTTAAAAATATATTATTATTAAAAGATAGAGTGTATTTAATAAGAGAGAGAAACGAGAAAAAAATGATAAGATTGAATATGATATAGATGTTATAGCTTCTTTGAAGTGTTTGTCCTGATTCCGGCTTTGGCTTGGTTTTAGGTGTTCTTAATAAAATTTGCCTTTCAAAAAAAAAGATAAATACTGATGTATAGTCTAGGGGCGTAAACGTTTGACTTAAATTGGTCAAATCAAGTGAACTATTGATTGGTTTGGTTTAAGAGATGGGTTTTAAAACTTTAAACCCTAATTTTTTTCCTTAAAACCAGATAAGTTTGATTTACAAAAATACAAAATGATTTAGAAACTCTCGATACCAACCAAATCGTTCACTTGATCATAGTAATATGAGAAAACTAATATGTTATTTCGGTTCACTATTTTTATTTCATATTAGTTATAGTTTTTGGATCCTCCTAATTTAGACCAAAAGCTCAAATATGTTCCACAAAAACCTTAAAGGTCGTCGGTATGAGTTATAATTATTCTTCATTTGACGTTTATGTGTAAGAACTGGGTATTTTTGGAGAATTTATACTTTTTATTTTGTATAAAAATATTAGATTTTTTATGTATAATATTTTAGTCCCCCAATTTAATTGTTGAAGTCCACCGCTTGTTGAAGTCCACCACTATTAATGTGTACAATTATTTTTTCTTTACATAGAGTTGTATTTTATAAAAATCAATGCCAATCAATAAGTTATGATAAAGTCAACGTAACTCATATTAAAAATTATCTTCTATGTACAGTCTATCAAGTTCAAACCGTGAAACCAAATCATAATAACAGTTTAGTTTGATTTGATTTTAATTTATTAAGGACGTGTTTCTTAAGCGGGTTCAGCGGGTGGTCAGCAGTAACACCGCATATATTTATGGGGGGAACTTTGTGTTTAGTAGAGTAGGATTTGCTATTCAGAAGGGGGGTAGCGGCGCAGCTTGTTGCCCGTCTACCTGCCATTAGTTTGTAATTGTGGCGGTCATCTCGTATTCGATTTATGGATTCCGATTGTAAAAAAAAAAAAAAAAAAAAAAAGTTTCTTATTTAAAAATATTAAAAATAATTATTAAAAAATTAATTTAGGGTAAATATTATATATACACTTACAAAAATGGGTAAATATCATATACATCCAACCAAAACTAAATATATCATATATATCTAATTTAAATGATTTTTTTTTTATTTTATGGTTACCCCCTATCCATTATATGATTTTTTATAAGAAATTTTTTTTTAGTTTTATCTCATACGTAAAGGAGACGACGACCATCATGATTCTCCAAACTCATTCAGAAGACATCGTCGATTGCGAGTTCCATTGCTAATTCAATCGTGTTTTGGTAGTTGTTATAAAAGAAAACGGATTCCTTCATATATGATATATAAATGCTATAAAATAAAGCTTATAAATTTATAAAACAAAAAAAAAGAGAGTTAAATATAATATTTTGAGAAAACTGATTTTTATGGGTAAATGTAAAATTTTAAAGTTAAAAATAGGTAAATATGAAATTTTAAAGTTTAAGATGGGTAAAATATGAAATTTTAAAGTTTTAGAAAAAATGGGTAAAATGCTTATTTCTTAAATTGTTTTTAATAAAATGGGTATATATAATATTTTTACATGTTCTAAGGGTATATATGATATTTTTAGTTTTGGTTTGTTATATATAATATTTTTCTAGTTTGTAACTATAAATGAAATTGCCTATTTTATTTAATCTAAAAACCCATTAAAATCAATATGTGAACTATAATTATTATTATTATTATTATTATTATTATTATTATATAAAAAAGCAACTTGACACTAAATTGAAAATTCAAAGTTTTGAATGTCAATATTTAAAATCACAAGTGTCCCCTTGGTGTGTAAAGAAGACCTTAAAGTCCACATGTAGTAGCGGTCAACGATGCTATTTCTAATTTATTATTTATACATATGTGTACGGATGTTTCCTTCGTCGTTTTATCTTGATATTTTGAAATATTTATAGATGATAATTTTTATATATAGTGTAGATTTTAATACGTAAATTAGATAATTTTTATTCTAAGATTGAATAAATATAACATGTCGAATGATCTCAAAATAATAATTGATTACGTGTTTTATCAGATTTAAATTAAGATTGTAATTAAACTAAGCTCGAACTTGATCAATAAAGATTTAATTCATACTAGAGAACTTGAGAAGTAATTCAAGTTGAGTTGGATTCTTTATATGTTTATGTAGGAAACCGTTCGTATAAAATAATAAAAACAATTTATTAATTCTAATTACAATACAGAAAAGAAATAAAGCAGTAAATTACACTACATGTTACAACTGAAATAAATTAAAAATACAAAGAATGGGGAAGAAGCAGAGAGTTGTGGATGAGGATTCGTGTCACACCCCGGCTGACGACGGATTATACACCGGGGCTGACGCGGTTGTTCATAAGCTCATGATTGCCTATTAAATGCGTTACTATAATTAATCACCAAAGTTAAATATTCATTACAAAGAGAATTTGAAACATATAGTTCATAACATAACAAAATTTAAATTATTTATTGCTATGTCCATAGTCCTATGTGATCAAGCATGGTTCTCAAACAGATGCACCTGAAACATGTGAGTAAATCTCAATTATAAGTAGTTGGTGAGTAACATAGGTTTTGACACCAAACAAAGTTGATTAAAGCTTACAATTCAATATGTTCGAAGCATGTCTAAAGCATAAATGTGAAAACGTACAACGTTTCAATCGTACAATCAAACCGTGGAAATGAAAAACTGTGTGTACAATCCAACTGATTGTGTTATGGAAAAAGTAGTAAGTTGTATACACAAAACCCGCCAAGGTTTGTGTTAAGTAGTGAATCGGATTCCCGTATAAATGATCATGTTAGGTACTACCTTAGGTCTGTCTCGCAAGTTAATGATTGTACTAAACATGAACACACGTATGGTCGCTAAGTAGTTTAAGACATAAAGCACATAGACATTAGCATGAGAACAAAGGTATTGAATTGTGTATGTATAGTAATGTAAACATGTCTCACCCCGAGTATTTGCAAACAATAGTAAAGTTAAAGGGGTTATGAAACTCACCTTGCAATATGAAGCTTTGTATGTCACACAAGTATGATGTTTGTTGCACAAAAGTTCGAGCAATTCACAAGATCAACCTAAGTCTGATGGTATAAGTGTATTAATGATTTGAACAAAATGACATAAGAAATCCTAACACACGAAGGGATTGATGAGGGTTCTTAATTAAGTAAGGAAGTAATTGTTTGAGTTTCAAATAATATTTATATAAATCTTGATAAATAATTGTATTAAAATACGTGAATAAATAAATGAATAATTAGCATGCATAATTAACTACATACTTAAATAAATAAAACCTTTTATTCATTTTAGTTTGATTTTTTTATGCAAAATAATTGAAAAGAAACTAATGATTTTATTTATTGATAAATAAACCAAATTTTAAAGTGTAATGCTCTAAATAAATACTTAAACCATAATTAATTGATTAAAAGTATTAAATGTGTTTTCAATGCTTTATAAAAAGATTGTAAAGTTTCTCTACAAGGTAATGGGCTTATAAAATAATCAAGTTTATATGTTAATTATAGTTTGTAAACCTAAGATTTTAATTAAATATTTGTTTAAGATAATTATATTAATTTAACTAAAATTTATTATGTTTCCATCCTAATAATAATAAATAAAATGTTTCTCTAGAAAACTCGTAAATCTAAAGGTCAAAGTTTTATGGTTTTACATAAATGAATTTTCTAGAAGAATGAATGAGTTAATAAATCGAGTTTTGTAATTTTGCTTGCCATCCTTGATAATAAATACATAAATGACAAAGTAGTTCACGCTATAACTCAATCAAAACCCGTTACTCTCAAACCAGAGGGTTCTGCTACTCATCCAACCAGGAAGACTGAAAGGGAGAAGTATTACCATAATTCATATGAAAATGAAGGGATGAGTAATAATTATGGTCATGTGGAGAAAAAGAGGAAAGCTGTCGGATGTACTTATAAGATGTTCCAAGATTGCAAACCTTACAATTTCTCTAGAAGAGAACGAGGAATAGCCACATTGAGGTGGATTGAGAAAACTGAATCTGTACTTTCCATAAGCAAGTGTACTAAGGAAGACAAGGTCCTTTATGCTTCCAACTTATTTAAAGATCAAGCTTTAGAATGGTGGAACAACATTGTTGCTGCCAAAGGAAGAGAAGCAGCCTATCCTATGGGCTGGAGTGCCATCAAGACGAGAATTGAAAAGAAGTATGTTCCCCAGAACGAAAGGGAACAGATTGAAGGAAAATTTCTGAGTCTAAAGATGATTGGAACTAATCATCAGGAGTATTCGACTAAACTCCTTGAGTATGCTCGAATAGTTCCTCATCTAGCTACCCCTGAATCTAATCTAATAAAGAGATATATTTGGGGTTTGATTGGAGAAATCTGTGACATGGTTAAGGTTGCCAATTGTGAAAACCTTGACGATGCTATGGATCTGGGAGCCTCCTTGACTAGTAGTCTGATTAGAAATCAAGAGGAAGGGAGAAAGAAGAAGGAATCAACTGGGCAAGGCCCAAGTGGATCAAAGAAACCAAACTTCCATTCTTGAAATAACAATTCTTCTATCCCTGAATGTCCAAAGTGCAAGAAAAGACACTTGGGACAATGTCGATCTAGACCTTATTACAATTTCTGTAAGATGTCTGGACACAAAACAGAAGATTGTTACAGAAAGAAACCCATCACTTGTTATGAATGTGGTGAGGCAGGCCACATCAAAACTTATTGTCCCAAATTAAAGGAGCCTAAAGGGACAGGTCCTAAACCCGCTGAGGGAATAAAGAATAATGCACGAGCATTCGTTCTCAATACTCGTGAAGCAGTAGGTATACCCGATATTATTACGGGTACATTTCTTGTCAATGATATTTATGCTCTAGTTTTGTTTGACTCTGGTGCAAACCAAAGTTTTATAGATCATAAATTCTGTAGATTGTTAAATAAAACTCTAGCTAAATTAGACAATAAATATATGGTAGAAACTGCCAACGGGGACCTAGTCCAAATCTCAAAAATCCTCAACAGTTGTAATATCACACTATCAGAACATGTTATTCCTGTACAACTGTTGCCTATGAATTTGGCAGGATTTGACATTGTTCTAGGAATGGATTGGTTAGCCTCTAACCAAGCCCGTATCCTATGTGATAAGAAAGCCATAGAACTTCGTTCGCCGAAAGGCAACATTCTTACAATAAATGGAGATAAATTATCCAACTCTGTTGGAATAATTTCTATGTTAAAAGCCATGAAGTACTTAAGAAAAGGATGCTTAGCATACCTTGTATCTATAACCACCGACACTAAAAAGAAGATTGAAGAAGTGCCGGTTGTGGCTGAATTCCCTGATATCTTTCCTGATGAACTGCCTGGAATCCCACCTGAAAGAGAACTAGAGTTCAGAATTAATCTTGTACCTGGTACGGCACCTATTGCCAAAGCACCGTACAGATTAGCTCCAAATGAGATGGCAAAATTGAAGAAGCAATTAGATGAATTACTGGAGAAGGGATTCATTAGACCAAGCTCATCGCCTTGGGGAGCTTCGGTCTTATTCGTCAAAAAGAAAGACGGTTCAATGCGTATGTGCATTGATTATCGCGAGCTGAATAAAATCACGATTAAGAACCGTTATCCGCTTCCTAGAATTGATGATCTTTTTTATCAACTTCAGGGAGCTCATTGTTTCTCAAAAATCGATCTTCGTTCTGGCTATCATCAATTGAAAGTCCAAGAAGAAGATATTCCCAAAACAGCTTTTAGAACTCGATATGGTCATTATGAGTTCACGGTAATGACGTTTGGACTTACTAATGCACCAGCAGCATTCATGGACATGATAAATCGAGTTTGCAAACCTTACTTGGATAAATTCGTTATCATGTTTATCGACGATATCCTTATTTACTCCAAAAGTAAGGAAGAACATGCGAACCATTTGAAAATCTTACTTGAACTTTTGAGAAATGAAAAGCTATATGCTAAATTCTCAAAATGTGAATTCTGGTTGACAGAAGTTCAATTCCTTGGTCATGTCATTAACGCATATGGCATCCAAGTTGATCCTATCAAAATCGAAGCAATATCCAAATGGGAAATCCTGAAGTCACCAACTGAAATTCAATTTTTTCTCGGTTTGGTTGGTTATTATCGAAGATTTATCCAAGATTTCTCTCGAATTGCCGTTCCATTAACTTCACTGGCTCGCAAATCAGTTAAGTATGAATGGGGACCTAAACAATCCAAAGCCTTTGAAACTCTAAAACAGAAATTGACTCAAGCACCCATGCTAGCTTTGCCAGATGGAAACGAAGACTTTTCAGTATACTGTGATGCTTCACACACCGGCTTTGGTTTTGTGATAATGCAAAGAAGCAAAGTCATTACTTATGCTTCCAGACAATTGGAAATTCATGAAAAGAATTATACGACTCATGATTTAGAGTTGGGCGCCATAATATTCGCATTAAAATTATGGAGGCACTATCTATATGGAGTCAAATTCACTATCTTTACCGATCACAAAAGCCTAAAGTATATATTCAGTCAGAAAAAACTGAATATGAGGCAAAGGCGATGGATGGAAGTCCTGAATGATTACGATTGTGAAATATGTTATCACGAAGGAAGAGCCAATGTTGTAGCCGATGCCTTGAGCAGAAAAGAACATGAGAAACCTAAACGAGTTCGTGCTTTAAGACTCGATCTTCAAATCAATCTTATCACTCGTATTAAGGAATCTCAACAAATGGCCTTAAAAGAACCAAACCTTGAAAAAGAAGGTTTGGGAGGTATGATCGACCAATTGGTCAAAGGCAATGATAATATTCTTAGAACAAACAAAAGAATATGGGTTCCTATCTATGGAAACGTGCGTGAAGAGATTCTTGAAGAAGCTCATAAATCAAATACTCGGTGCATCCTGGAAGTGATAAAATGTACAAAAACCTAAAAGCCAATTACTGGTGGATAGGGATGAAGAAACATATCGCTATATATGTTGCAAAATGCTTAACCTGTTCTTAAGTTAAAACTGAACATCAAAAGCCGTCTGGCTTGTTACAGCAACTTGAAATTCCTGTCTGGAAATGGGAGATGATAACCATGGATTTCATTACTAAACTTCCCCGAAGAATTCGAGGAAATGATACTATATGGGTTATCATTGACAGACTTACTAAGTCTGCTCATTTTCTTCCCATGAAAGAAAAGAAACGTTCAGCATGGATAAGTTGGCACAATTATACGTTAATGAAATCGTGTCTTTACACGGTGTGCCACTATCTATTATGTCAGATAGAGATAGTAGATTTACTTCTCGATTCTGGAAAAGCTTTCAAAAAGCCCTCGGAACAAAATTAAATGTTAGCACTGCCTATCATCCTCAAACGGACGAGCAAAGCGAAAGAACTATTCAAACTCTGGAAGATCTGTTAAGGGCTTGTGTTATTGATCTTGGAGGAAGTTGGGATGACCACTTACCTCTAATGGAATTCTCCTATAACAATAGCTATCATACGAGTATACAGGCTGCTCCTTTTGAAGCCTTATACGGTCGTAAATGTCGAACTCCAATCTATTGGTCTGAAATAGGAGAAAATTAGTTGTCTGGTCCTGATATAGTTCTGGAAACAACTGAGAAAGTCATTCAAATAAAAGATAGATTGAAAGCGGCTGGTGATCGTCAAAAGAGCTATGCTGATAAACGACGAAAGCCGTTAGAATTCAACGTCGGTGATAACGTTCTATTGAAAGTTTCACCATGGAAAGGCGTTGTAAGATTTGGAAAGAAAGAAAAATTAAATCCTAGATTCGTAGGACCATTCAAAATCTTGAAAAGAGTTGGGCCTGTGGCCTATAAACTCAAATTACAAGAAGAAATGAATGGAGTACATGATGTACTCCATGTGTCAAATCTGCGCAAGTGTGTAGTAGATGAATCTCTCGTAATACCCCTACACGATGTAGAGGTAGACGAAAAGTGGAATTTTATAGAACAACCTTTGCAAATCGAGGACAAGCAGGAAAAGAAATTGAAAAGAAAAAAATGATGATTGTGAAAGTAAAATCGAACTCCAGACGTGGACCTGAATACACGTGGGAACTGGAGACAGAAATGAAAAAGAAATATCCTCACTTGTTCGAATAATCTTGAGGACGAGATTAAAACAAGGTGGGGAGGATGTAACACCTGCCTCAAAAATGTCCAAGAAATGTCAAGGTTAGAACCTATAAGGACTTGTGTATCTAAAGTACCAAAGTATAGGGTTAAATGTGAAAATTCATATCGGTCCGAAGTGAATAAGGTTGTTGATATCGGACCGAGGCGAAACTCAATCAGATATCGGACCGATATCCATTTTCATAACGGTCCGCAATAGGATGAAAGGTCGGTTATCGGACCGACATCAATCCATAATGGTCCGCAAACCTCCTCTCAGCCGCAATTTTGTGATGCTGACACGTGTCCTATGACTCAGCCCTAGAATCTTACACGTGTCACGATGTCGGACCGACATGGTCCACATATCAGTCCGATAGGAACCCAAAACATGTGCGGTCCAATCAGATGTTGACATTTAGGGCTGACGCATACATGACTGGATGTCGGACCGACATCCCTTCCATATCGGTCCGACGTAGATCCAGATTTCAGCCTATAAATAACTAAACGATTTCAATCATTTTCTCCATCCCAAACATGAATTCCACTATCAAAACACGTTCCAGGTGATCCCTAGCCCGCTCTCTATGATCCCGGTCCAACTCCCGCTCATTTTAGCTCCAGGATTAAAAAGAAACGCTTGTAGAAGTGCTGGTACGCTAAAGAAATAAACTTAAGAAGCTAGTCTATAAGCTTTCAACTTAGAGGCTCATTCCTATAAACAAGGTGAATAATTTATCTCTTTCAAAACTTGTGTCAAACATTTACGTTTACGAAAATGGCCAAATAAGGTTAAGGAAGTAATGCTTAACGTTCTTCTACCTGAAAGCATTCAGGCCGTAGGTATGCGTAAAACTTGCAAGGGATATACGGGTCTAGGGTGAAATTCCCGGATTGTGGCTGGTGCTTGTCTTATAACAACTTCGGAGGCAAACCTATCCATTGTTATAAGACATGACGCCAGTGTATACTGTGGTGCGATTGAACAAGACGGGCCTGCTGAATGTGTGGATTGAACATTAAGTTGTGATTATGAACTAATGCTTGTTTGGTCCAAATGATTTTATGTCAATATAATTGTATTCACCAGCGTTCACGCTGACGTTTTATTTTCAAAATGTTTTCAGGTAACGAATAAAAATGTGAAAGAAAGAGGAAATAGGTAAACATAAGATCTGACCAAGGATAAGTGAAGGGCAGACATGATATCTGACCCGGGGGACTATAAAAGGATAACTTACACGTTGGATTCTCAGGCCTCGTGTATAGAAAATCCTAAACAAAGAAAAGAGGAGATAGGATCGGGGGACTGATCAACCTCGGATAGTACTATTTCTGGTGGCTTGAACTTGTCCTTGAGAGACAAGAAATGTATTTGGTTTCGAACTTTGTTTTGTAATCCAATGAAAAAGGGTATTTAAATCCCTGTGGTTATGAAAGTAAATACAAGACTTTTGTTTTCCAACTTAGTTTTGATATTTACAAATACAATCCTTGAGGTTGATCAAAAGGTGAAACGATCCTTGTGAAAAAGACTTCCGCAATGTTTTATAAAATCCCTGAAATTAAAACACGTACCGATCAGTTGTCCACACGTCCAGGGGTTGCCTGAGGCGGGGTGTGACATATCCTAAGGTTATAGACTAGGTCATTGGTTTCAAATAACCTAATTCCGAATAACCATGGCTCTGATTCGTTATCTGTCACACCCCGACCGACGGCGGATTATACGCCAGGGCTGACGCGGTTGTTCATAAGCTAATGATTGCCTATTAAATGCGTTACTATAATTAATTACCAAAGTTAAATATTCGTTACAAAGGGAATTTGAAACATATAGTTCATAACATAACAAAATTTAAATTATTTATTGCTATGTCCATAGTCCAATGTGATAAACCATGGTCCTCAAACAGATGCACCTGAAACATGCGAGTAAATGTCAACTACAAGTAGTTGGTGAGTAAATGAATGGCACTTGATTTGGGGAGAATTACATCTGTAAATTACAAGGAAATTGGAAGGGTTGAACGAGTGTGACTTTTTAAGAGTCAAAATTGGGTTGATTCTTACCAGGGTTCAACAAATGAAAGAAAGGGTTCAGTTAGGTGAAGTGAGGGGGGGTTTCAAAGGCTAAAGTGGGGGTCTTTTGGCTTGGAAAGGGTTCAAGGCTAAATTTATTTGATTTTAATTCATTTTAGTTGTTTATATAATTGTTTTCCTAAGGTTTTATAAAAATCTCATTATTAAATATTTATAAAGGGATAAATTTCCTTTTTATAAGATAACAAATGGTTTATTTAACAAAGATCAATGTATAGATATATTTACATACTTATTCATAAAATAAATATATGGATGTATTTAAAAGGATGTAAATATGCGATCTAAACTCATAACTTTTATTTATACATTCTTCTTATATAAAGTTAAAAGTTGTATGCTTGATTTATTTAGTATAATCAAATGTGTTTATGTTTGCATATATAGCTACAATTAAATACATATATATATATATATATGATGAAAATGAAAGATGTAGTTACATGGTTTTAAACAATTACATGTGTTTATATATTAGAGAAATAATAAGTTGTGCAAGGTTGAAGTTTTAAATTGACATATGTTTAAAATAATAAATAAATAAAATATCACCGGAAAATCGTGCATGTTACAATTCGTATTCAATACGGGTCCATTAAAGCAAATTTCGAGTCTCCCAAGAGAACTCATTTGTTTCCTAGGGTACAACAGCCGAATCAGTATCTACTTCCGGGGAGGACCTAGCACCTAAAAAAAATACTTTGACAGAGAAGAGTAAGAGGAATGGAAGTTGCTTTGTTGCAAGTCTTTCAAGTGTATTTGGTGTGTGTTCAACCGAGGAGCACCTTGGTATTTATAAGGGAAACAAAGTTGAAACATTTTAAAAAGAATTAAAACGAAAATAATATGAATTAAACGTCTTCAATGCATTTTATTATGTTTTAATTCTCCAACTCGTAACAGACTTCTTTTTCAAGATTCTGTGTATCAGAAGTTGTGGAACTGAACTTGTTTACTCGGGAGTCACTGGTCATGCTGACAAGATTTCCTCCTCCTGAGTAGAATGGCCTTCTTGAATAAACTGATCATGCTGACCAGAATTACTCTTCCTGAGTAGACTTGGTCATGCTAACCAGACTTACTCTTCCGGAGTATACTTGGCTCTCTTGAGTAAACTGGTCATGCTGACCAGGTTTACTCCTGAGCTGACCTCGCACCAGCCTTCAAAAATACTAAGGAAGTGCCAAGTGCGCTATCAAAACGCCACATTACGCCCATGTCACGCACGGGCATGTGTGAGTTCAGGTGCTTTGCACCCTATAGGGTCCCACTAGTGTTTACCTAAAAGGAAACAAATTCCTTAGGAGGCTCCCACTAATATACCACTCCAAGATTGGTCCCCCCACCTATGTGGGACAAGTTTCCACACTTTTCCTTCCAATTTTCGTAACTTTACACTTTCTTAAACACCCAACTTTGAGCATCAATATATCATTCATATTAGCTCTGTTTTGGACGTGGTTTTGTTCGTTGCGTAGCCCTCACAACATAGAACATAAACCCAGAAAGAAATACGTAAAACTACATTGTTTGCATATATTCATTTCTGTCCGAAGTTAACAAAAAATCATTTTTGTAACTTAGTGAAAAACACATGTTTTCACTCAAAATTTCCAAAAATCCCCCCACGTGAATGGAGATCGACCCTTGCTCCTAAACATCAAGAAACAATTTCAGCAGTTGAATATTACCGGATAGGTAGGTGTTAGCTTCGAACCTTCCATTGTGATGCATACTTAGTCTCCTAATGGTTTGGTAGACGCGATGTCTTTGAACCAACCACCGTTTATGTAGAAGACAATACACATTACACAATACTCTCCCTGTTCTGGTTAACCCCTCATTGTCGTGTCTAATAATGGTCCTGGAACACTTGCCTGGTTCAGTGAGAGCTCTTGGATTTGCGCCCCCCATAAATCCATTTAAAGCGACCTCACTTCTCTCTCACAATGGTGATTTAACTTAAAATCAATAAAAGCATCAAGGTTAGCATAATTTACATAAATCATTAACCACAATTATGCTTAGCCTCATAACTTGTCACTTCTTATTTGAGGAATGAACTAGGAAGTGATTAAAAACTCCTTTTTTTTAATTTAGGAGGATATATATATATATATATATAACCATATATATTAGCTTATATATCAACTTATACATTAGTTATGCCCCCACAGTGACCACCCTTAGATATACAATTAGGTTGTCCTATTGAACTTAGATCTTGGGATCTCTAGTCTTCTAAGATAGGTTTTCCTTCATATATCATATTTCATGGGCTTTAGTCCCATTCCTCTTGACGACTGATGTACTAACTCTTTGCTCAAGCCTTTTATGAGTGGGTCCGCAATGTTATCTTTTGACTTCACATAGTCAATTGTGATAACCCCCGTTGAGAGTAGTTATCATACCGTGTTATGGCTACGTCTAATATGCCTTGATTTGCCATTGTACATTGAGCTTTTAGCTCTGCCAATTGTTGATTGACTATCACAATGTATAAAAATAGCCGTCAAAGGCTTTGGCTATCTTGGAATATCTTCCACAAATTGACGTAGCCATTCCGACTCTTCTCCAGTTTTATCCAAGGCGATAAACTCAGATTCCATCGTGGATCTGGCTATAACAGTTTGCCTAGATGACTTCCAAGCTATAGCATCACCTCTAAGTGTGAACACATACCCACTTATAGATTTGGAATCTTTTATGTCCGAGATCCAATTAGCATCACTGTATCCTTTTATCACATCTGGATCATGGTTATAATGTAGACCATAATCTCTTGTGTATCTTAATTATCTTAGCACCCTTGTTATAGCTTTCCAATGTTCAGAACTTGGATTACTAGTATACTCGCTTAGTCTGCTCACAGCATAAGCCAAGTCGGGTCTAGTACATGTCATTAGATACATTAGACTACCAATGATCCTTAAGTACTCTAACTGAGCAACACCCTCACTTCTATTTTTACACAGATGTTGGGTGGTATCAACCGGAGTTTTAGCTACATTCGTGTCATCCAAATTGAATTTTTCAAGGATCTTGTCCACATAATGAGTTTAACTTAGCACAAGACCATTTTGGGTTTTTGTAATCTTTACTCCAAGAATTACTGTGACACCCGGTAAATTTCAGGTCAATATCCATATCCGACTAACACATATATTATTGTATATGACATGCATCCCACTTAATTTTATAGTAATTAAGTCCATTTCACACCTAACAAGTCAATCCGTTTACACGTATCGGTAATCCGGAAGATTATCAGGTCAAACACGCATACTACGGCACGACCGTTGGTGATATTCTAAAACAAATACCTAGACATATAATCTGTGCGTGTAAATTATATGTAACACTGTGATTTAATTAATCATGCCTATATGAATTTTTCGATGATTTATAGAAATACTTTTATTTTTAGCACAGTCCGGTAAACACGCAGTGTGCACTAGCTAGGTGAATAATTCTAACCAGACACTTAGACGTATATTTGGTGTGCACAAATTACAAGTAGTACCGTGATATGTTATTTTAAATCTCTGTGAATTTTTCAGGAATTTTCGGAGAAACTTTCGGTTTTAACGCAGTACAGCCAGTCCAGAGTATGTACCGACAGTTTCAAATAAAAATCTAAAAATTTTATATGTTAAACATACCGATATGATTCAAATTATTTTTAAATAATTTCGTTTATACCAGTTCGGGAATTCCGTTAATAAATCGGTGACTATTCGTTTTCCACCACCCGGTGTCCCAAGACCCTATATAAACCCCCACCACTCCCCATTTTCATCTTTCACAACTCTCTCTCTCTCTCTTCCTTCTTTCTTCTTTGGCCGAAACCCACACCCACACCACCATCTTCACCATTTTTTTGTTTTTTGATCTTGTTTTCTTCAAATCCAAGCTTCCAACATCAAGAATCAAACATTTGCAAGAGATTTCATCCATCATTTCATCACATTTTCAAGTTTGGTAAAGATCAAAACCCACTTTTTCTCTATTTTCATCTTCATGATCTTATGAACATGCATCCAAGAAAAAATCATTTTTATGAAAGATTAATCATGGATTCTTGAATAAAATGAGTTTTCTAACAAAATGGTACATATTGTTGGTGGTTTTGGGCTCGGGTTTGTTCTTAGGCTCGGTTTCCATATAAGGAAACTTTATTGTATGAGCATTTGTTAGATGATGTGTTATTGATGATTTGATTATGGATTATGTTGTAGTAATGTTTGTAGATGGATAATATGTGAAAACTTTGTTGTCAAAAGTGTTGGATGATACATACATGCTCGTTTTTGTTATTTATGGAAACTTTAAATTTGGGGTTTTTGTTAAAACAGGTTATGATGTGATTTGTTTGGTGGAAATGATGCATAAACACTAAATATAGACATTGTATGATTTTTTTTCGGTAAAATCACATGCTAATGATGTTTTTAGAAACTTTATTTCTTGACATGTATGAACACTTGATGATTTGGCACATTTAAAGCATGAAACTAGTATAGTGAACATTATGGCAGAATGATTGACAAAAATGATGGGTTTAAATGCATGTGTATGAGTTCTAGAGCCCGGTTTCTAAATAAGGAAAGTTAATTTTTCTAAGAGTTGTGTTTGCAAGTTGTTAACATAATTAAAAAGTTTAAGTGACTTAGTAATACCAAACTAAGTACATTATATGATAATATATGTTATTAGTTCATGAACTTGACAATTTGACATGATCTTGCTATAATAGGAAACTATAATTATCCGAAACCCGCATACTTGCCTATTTTTAGCAACGAAACACTGAAATGTTTTATGTGTGTTATAACATGCCTAATTTCAATGTATCAAAAGTTGTGTTTTAAGTTCTAAATTCCAATTGAATGTTCTAATGTGTTTATTAAAATACTAATAGGCAATTTGAAAGGTGGTTTAAATTCTATGTTAGGATTTGAATGTTTAAGTCCAACATGTCACCAACGGGTCGTCGAGTCAAAACATCTTTGAAATATCAAAGTCACTTTTCAAATAACTTATTTGAATGCATAGAGTTCCATAGTCCAACATTTGCAATACTTAGACCATAAAGTCCTAAATGTTTCCTAGGGCACGAGTAGGTCACCTCATTTAGCCGGATTTGCTAAGACTTGGCATATCATTTCACTGCTTTATCAGGTGAGTTTCACGGCCCCCTTTTACTTGCTTTATACTTTAGGGGAAAAACATGCAGAGTCTTACGAAACATACCAGCTTTACAAAGGCATACAGGCTTTACAAAGACACACAAGTTTTACAAAGTGTATACAAGTTTTACAAAAAACATTTCAGTTTTACAAAGACATCAGTTTTACAAAAGCATATCAGTTTTACAAAGACATCAGTTTTACAAAGACATCAGTTTTACAAAAACATTTCAGTTTTACAAAGACATCAGTTTTACAAAAGCATATCAGTTTTACAAAGACATCAGTTTTACAAAAACATTTCACTTTTACAAAGACATCAGTTTTACAAAAATATTTCAGTTTTACAAAGACATCAGTTTCATAAAAGCATATCAGTTTTACAAAGGCATCACTTTTACAAAAGCATATCAGTTTTACAAAGAAATCAGTTTTACAAAATCATATCAGTTTTACAAAGACATCAGTTTTACAAAAGCATATCAGTTTTACAAAGACATCAGTTTTACAAAAGCATATCAGTTTTACAAAGACGTACGCGTTTTACAGAAACATACGATGTTTTCACTCCTACAAAGACTTACAAAAACATGCACGGTTTTCACATGATAACGAGGTATTCCGATCTCAAATGGGTTACATGGGTTTACAAGGACATCATAACAAAAGTACCCAGGAACACACACTATAACCATTAGCTATGGAGTTAGCCTATGAATATATGAATAGTAATATTGGGTTGACACCCCCATTAATGAAGTTGGTTGCGCCAACTATCAGTTTAATGGATGCATATTATCCGGAAATTTCACTTCAATGAACATTGACGGGGAAAAAATCAAGAACCGTCTAGGGTTGGTTATAGGCTCATGGTAATTGCATTACTTTTTGTTGATTCCTAGCTAGACAACAATAGATCACCTTAGGACTCGTTTATCACATTTATGACGTTTTCATTTTCCAATTTACCAAAAGCTTTCCAAGCATGTCCATCGTGATGTTCAACAAGATTATTAAACATGTGTTTATCATGCTTTTGACGAAATGTTTTTCAAACATTTCAAGGGAATGTCCTATGGGAATTCCAACTACATTATTTTCAAGATTAAACCCTAGAAGCCGAAGAGACCTTATTGTCAAACCTCGAGACAGATTTGACTTATATGGTTCTAAAACATTGTACTAGTTTATGTTAGTACTTGTAATGGTGTTCAACACTTTAGAAATCTTCATTTTAGCTTCCGCAACTATGTAATGATATCAGTCGTTACAACCTTGAGTTATTTATCAAGTAAATGTTTTGGGGGTGTGACAATTACATCTACTAGACCCATGTCTTTCATGTCAAACCTTGCTTTCAACATTTCTTTAGTTGATTTGATCATCTTATCATCACTTCCAATGATAAGCATATCATCTACATAAAGGCATAAGATCACATAACCCCCCGTTGTGTCTTTCACATAGACACATTTGTCACACTCATTTAATTTGAAACCATTGTCAATCATGACTTGGTCAAACTTATGATGCCATTTTTTTGGAGCTTGCTTCAAGCCATACAATGACTTGACTAATTTACATACTTTTCCCTCTTGACCGGGAGCGGAGAAACCCTCGGTTTGCTCCATGTAAATTTATTCTTCTAAATCTTCGTTAAGGAATGTCGTTTTTACATCCATTTGGTGAACTTCAATTTTTCTTAAAGACGCAATGGCAAGCACCAACATGATAGAGGTTATTCGAGTCACATGCGAGTAGGTATCAAAATAATCTAGACCTTCCTGTTGTCTATATCCTTTGATCACTAATCTAGCCTTGTATTTATCAATACCACCATCGGCTTTCATCTTTCTTTTGAATATCCAACGATATCCAAGTGGTTTACAACCCGGAGGAAGATCTACTAGCTCCTAAGTATGGTTTTGCAAGATAGAATCAATTTCATTCTTGATTGCTTCTTTGCATTGAGGTCCTTCCGAAGAGGTAACCGCTTGACAGTAGGTATTGGGCTCACCCTCCACCATATACGTCATAAAGTCTGGTCCAAAATATTTTTCAATCCTTTGACGTTTACTTCTTCTAGGTTTATTCTCTTCAACCTCCGGTCGTTCATGTGTTTCATCATGAACCTCATCATCAACCGGTTTTGATGAGCTTGCGTGTTCTTGTCCTAAACCAGAAAACAATGTTTCAAAGAATGATGCATTCCTTGATTCCATGATAGTGTTCTTGTGTATGTCGGGATTCTTAGACTCGTGTACAAGAAACCGATATGCACTACTGTTATGAGCATATCCAATGAATATGCAATCTATAGTTGTGGGTCCTATCTTTTGCAACTTAGGTATCGGTACAAGTACCATGGCTAGGCACCCCCACACTTTCAAATATTTTTATGATGGCTTTCTTCCCATCCATAGCTCATAAGGGGCGTCATTCCTTTTCTTTTGGGGTATCTTATTTAAAAGATATGTAGTCGAGAGAATGGCTTCCCCCCACATGTCCTGGCTCAAACCGGAACTAATCAACATGGCATTCATCATCTCTTTCAATGTATGGTTCTTACATTCCGCAATGGCATTTTGTTGTGGAGAATAAGGAGCGATACACTCATGGATAATTCCATTTTGTGCACATACATCCGCACATGGTGAAACATATTCACCTCCTCTATCACTTCTTACAACCTTGATTTTCTTGTTGAGTTGATTCTTAACCTCATTCTTATACAAGATAAACTTGTGTATTTCTTCATTCTTACTTTTAAGTAAGTAGACATAGCAATATCTTGTACTATCATCAATAAACGTGATGAAGTACTTATTACCACCTCTTGTGGGTACTGATTTTAAATCACATACATCCGTGTGAATTATATCAAGGGGTTGGGTTATTCGTTCAACCGTTTTGTATTGTGATCTTGTTAGTTTGGATTCAACACACGTTGCACATTTAGACTTTGAATCAATTTGGAATGTCGGAATGTAGTTTAAATTAATCAAATGATGGATTGAATGAAAATTAACATGTCCTAATCTACCATGCCAAACATTTGAATCATAAAACTCGAGGATATAAGTAGAAGTAGATGCCATTTCATTCATTTTGTTCTTTACAACCATAATGTTAAGTTTAAACATAGCATTAAGGGCATAACCCTTTCCTACAAACACTCCTCTCTTGGTCACCACGACCTTATCAGATTCAATAACAAGTCTAAAACCAAACTTATTGAGAAACCTGTAACACCCGAATAGTTCCCAAGTAAAATGAAGGCTGAAAGTAGCAAAAGACAAAGTTCAGGGGTTAAATTGCAAATTCTACAAAACTGGAGGACTAAAAGTGAAAATTTTGAAAATATACGCATGTCGGACCTACATCCGATACATATCGGTCCGATATGTGTTGACAAAGGCATGAACCAGGTGTTGACATGCGTCCTATGACTCACCGGAGAAATTCTGACACGTGGCACCAAGTCGGACAGACATCCAGGACCATTGCGGTCCGACAGCCGCAAAAAGAAGGCGGCCCAATAGTAGGGCGACGCATGTAGGGCTTAGGCATGCAAGGGGAAGTCGGACCGACATCCCCCTACATGACCGTCCGATATGGGACCAATTTCACCCTATAAATAGATGGGTCGATTTCATTCCTTTTCACACACAAACACATTCACCAACACACACATAAGCTCTGATAGCTCAATTCCTGAGGTTTTGGTCCGCTCTCGAAAGTCCAGTTTCTCGCAATTCGTCCGCAAACTGCCATATATCGTGTCGAGGTAAGGTTTCAAAACACCCTGAGGTTCCTTCGTGTAAACCTAAGATAGGGATATTGATTATGATAATGTCGAATATGATTCAGGGTTCTGTCGAGGTGTTGATTATTATAGTTGATCAGAAAAGAGGTTCTACTTAAGGTGAGTTCCTCTTAACTGCTTTCAATAACATGTTTTGCAAACGATTTTGTATATTAGATCCCAATACTAGCCGTGCATATATCCTATAATAAGTACTTATTATGGCCATGATTGGTAGGGGCTGAGGGACAAGATTGATCCTCTTGTTTTAGACTGGTCCATGTGTGGCCAGCAAGCCGGAAGGTCCCGGTATATATGTATGTTATAGACTCAGAATCCATGTGAGGTTATTGGGTGATGGATTGGATAAAGAATGATTGTCAGACCCAGACAGGCATTTCACTCATGTGTCAAAGATACATGTTGTAAAAATACGATTTTGTTCATGAACTCACCAGCGTTATGCTGATCCAAAATGTTTTCAAATGTTTTTGAACACAAGTGAACCCTAGCTTATAGTTGGCATTCCAAAGGATGTACGGATGTTGGATATAGGGATGACTGAGGGCAGGTCCCTATGTGACTATAAGTCCTGAGTGGGTGGCATGATTCTTCGTGAACTATAAGTCCAGAGTTTTATGTTATATTGTACCAGTCAGTCCCTATTGTAAAACTTTATATTATGAAATAAAGTATTTATGATTTTAAGTCTTCTGCTGTGTGTTTTTTATATCAAAGTCACAGTAACTAGAAGGCAACCTTCAACCTGTATGTAGTTATATGACAAAAGGAATGTTCTGTCAAGGAAATAGCGATGTATAAATCTCCCCTAGACCCGTCGCTCTTACCTAGGAACATATCAGTTGGAGGTACTACTCTAGTAGATGACTGTTCTGTGTTATGGGTGTGACAAGTTGGTATCAGAGCCGCATTTTAAGGGATTTAGGTGCTAATAGGAAAGATTAGTATCTAGACTTAAACTAAATGCTCTGAGAATAGTTGGAATGCCATAGGATGAAGGTTAAGGTGTTGATTATCAGTATGAATATAAAAGGTGATATCAAGAGAACAGATAACTAACTACATTCTTGGCCAAATGTCTTTAATTTCTGATTTTCTGGTTCATAACCAGTTATACGAATTCTGATGTCATACATCTGTATGTATAGGTAACAATGGTTAGACGAGGAAGAGGAAGAGGTAGGGGAATAGGTCGAACCCCGGTTACTAGGAACTGTAGACAAACTGAAAATAACACTGATACTAATGATCATCACGAAACAAATGAGAACGACAAAAATACCAGTGCTCATGCTGAGGAGGTGGTTATGCCTGAAACCCAGTTCCAAGATGTTGTGGCTAGTGAAGTAACAAAGGCTTTACGAACCACACTGTCCGGACTATTAGACGAAGTTCTTTCAAGGAGAATGGGTAATGGAACTACTGGAGGAGGAACCAACAACACCGGAGGAGCAAATTGGAATGCCAATACTAGCTTAGTAACAAGAACTGAGAATCATGAAGGATGCAACTACAAATCCTTCGGAGGCTGCAAACCCAAGTCGTTTGACGGAAAGAAAGGAGCCATTGATACTACACAATGGATCACAAAGATGGAAGCTGTTATCAAGCTTAGTGAGTGCAGGAGTGATCAGGCAGTCAAGTTTGCTACCAACTCTTTAGAAACCATAGCATTAGATTGGTGGGAGTCTGTGAAACAAGCCAAAGGGGAGCAGGCTGTGGACAACATGAAATGGAACGAGTTTAAAGAACTAGTTCTGCAATGTTTCTGTCCACATAATGAACTTGATAAGATTGAGGAAGAGTTTCAGCGTCTGGAAGCTGGAACAATGACTCATCAGGAGTATGCAACAAAATTTGATAAGATGTCAAAATTGGTGCCACATCTGGTGACACCCGAATCCCGAAGAATCAAACACTTCATTAGGGGGTTACCACTGAAGGTACGAACCTTAGTGAGAACTTCGGCACCTCAAACAAAGAATACGGCTCTGTCGTTAAGTGCCACGATTTATGATGATGTGGAAGCACAAGAAGCCAAGGATAAGGCTGAGAAGGCCATTGAGATAAAACCTGTGGAAACAAAGAGGAAAAGTGAGGAAGTGATGTATCGATTTAAATCAAGGAATTGTCCTTCTCTTAAATGTTACAATTGTAATGAGATGGGACATATTTCGAGAAATTGTACCAAACCCGAAGGAAGGGCAAAAGGTCGGGCATTTGTGATAGGTGAAGGAAAGAGGAACAACAATGCCAAAGTGATAGCTGATATGTTCCTAGTTAACGATGTTTATGCTAAAATCCTATTTGATACAGGAGCAAATAGAAGTTTTGTTTCAGATGCCTTTAGTTTGAATTTAGGCATTAAACCTACCCCACTTGAGTGTGCTTACATAGTTGAGACGGCAAGTGGTGAGCAGATTAGGATAACCAAATCGTATACGAATTGCAAGATGACTCCGGGCAACGAAAATTCAGTGATAGAATTGATGCCAATGAGTATGAGCAAGTACTATGTTATCATTAGAATGGATTGGTTAAACCAATACCATGCTCAGATCGATTGTGATCAACGGACTGTTAGGATTTGTAGACCTAACGAAGAATCTATGTTGATACAATGTGATAGTGATAAGAATAAGATTGAAACGATTTCTGTAGCTAAAGCTAAGAAATGTATGAATACATGATATAGTGTATTCATAGTTTATACTTTAGATTCCAAACCTGAACGTCAAATTGCGGACATTCCTGTAGTATGCGATAACCCGGATGTATTTCTGGAAGAATTACCCAGTCTACCACCGGATAGACAAATCGAATTCCGAATCGAACTTATTCCGGGAGCCAAACCCATCGCTAGAGCACCGTGTCGTCTAGCACCATCTGAATTAAAAGAGTTGATGAGGCAGGTTCAAGAATTATTGGACAGAGGTTTCATACGTCCAAGTACTTCGCCTTGGGGAGCACCAGTCTTGTTTGTGAAAAAGAAGGACGGAAGCACGCGGATGTGTATAGATTATCGAGAATTAAACAAACTCACTTTGAAGAACAAATATCCATTGCCAAGAATAGATGATTTATTCGATCAGTTGCAAGGAGCTAAATACTTCTCGAAAATCGATCTTAGATCTGGATATCACCAGTTGAAGGTACATGAAGAAGATATACCTAAGACTGCTTTTAGAACTCGATATGGACACTACGAATTTTTGGTTGTGTCATTTGGTCTAAAGAATGCTCCCGCAACATTTATGGACCTAATGAATCGAGTCTGTAAAACATTTCTTGATAAATTCGTTATAGTATTCATAGACGATATCCTTATCTACTCCCGAACTCAAGAAGAGCACGCCAAACATATTTAGATAATCCTGGAAACTCTTAGAGAAGAGAAGTTGTATGTTAAATTGTCCAAATGTGAATTTGGAAACAAGAGGTACAATTCCTAGGACATGTTATAAATCATAAGGAAATCCAAGTAGATCCAACCAAGATTGAAGCCATTATGAAGTGGGAGACTCCAAAGACACCGACTGAAGTGCGAAGCTTTCTTGGTCTAGCCGGATACTACCGAAGGTTTATACAGGACTTCTCCAAAATTGCTACCCCATTAACTACCCTAACTCAAAAAGCTATGAAGTTTGAATGGAGTCAAAAGCAAGAGGAAGCATTCAAAACCATTAAACAAAAACTTAGCTCTTCACCAATCTTAGCATTACCTGAAGGGAATGATGACTTTGTCATCTATTGTGATGCTTCCCGTATCGGTCTAGGTTGCGTATTGATGCAGCGAGAAAAGGTGATAGCCTATGCATCACGACAACTTAAGATTCATGAAAAGAACTATACCACACATGATCTTAAACTTGGTGCCATAGTGTTTGCTCTAAAGATTTGGAGACACTATCTGTATGGTACTAAGTGTGTGATATATACAGACCATAAAGTCTCTAGCATATATTCAATCCGAAGGATTTGAATATGAGACAAAGAAGATGGATGGAACTCATTAATGACTATGATTGTGAGTTGTAGCAGATGCATTAAGTCGAAAGGAGAGAGTCAAACCAATTAAGATAAGAGCTCTAAGATAAACTCCAATTCATAGAGCAACTTCTTAAGATCTTAGGAACTCAAGATCAAAAGTTGAGAAAGAAAACTATACCAATGGTACTAGTACAGGGCAAGGTCAGAAGGAAGCCAACAAAACGTGGGAATTAACAGAACAGATGAAAGCTAAGTATCCCCATATGTTTTGATTAAATCTTGAATTTCGAGAACGAAATTCTTTTAAGGAGGGGAGATTTGTAATGCCCGGAAAGTTCACAACTAAAATGAAGTTCAAAGTAGCAAAAGACAAAGTTCAGGGGTTAAATTGCAAATTTTCCAAAAATAGAGGACTAAAAGTGAAAATTATAAAAATAGACCGATGTCGGACCGACATCCGATACATATCGGTCTGATATGCGTTAACAAAGGCATGAACCAGGTGTTGACATGCGTCCTATGACTCACCGGAGAAATTCTGACACGTGGCACCAAGTCGGACCGACATCCAGAACCATTGCGGTCCGACAGCCGCAAAAAGGAAGGCGGCCCAATAGGAGGGCGACGCCTGTAGGGCTGACGCATGCAAGGGGAAGTCGGACCGACATCCCCCTACATGTCGGTCCGATATGGGACCAATTTCACCCTATAAATAGATGGGTCGATTTCATTCCTTTTCACACACAAACACATTAACCAACACACACATAAGCTCTGATATCTCAATTCATGAGGTTCTGGTCCGCTCTTGAAAGCCCGGTTTCTCGCAATTCATCCGCAAACTGTCGTAGATAGTGCCGAGGTAAGTTTCTAAACACCCTGAGGTTCCTTCATGTAAACCTAAGATAGGGATATTGATTATGATAATGTCGAATATGATTTAGGGTTCTGTCGAGGTGTTGATTATTATAGTTGATTAGAAAAGAGGTTCTGCTTGAGGTGAGTTACTCTGAACTGCACTCTATAACATGTTTTGTAAATGATTTTGTATCTGAGATCCCAATACTATCCGTGCATATATCCTATAATAAGTAATTATTATGGCCATGATTGGGAGGGGCTGAGGACAAGATTGATCCTCTTGTTTTAGACTGGTCCATATGTGGCCAGCAAACCGGAAGATCCCGGTATATATGTATGTTGTAGACTCAGAATCCATGTGAGGTTACTTGGTGATCGATTGGAAAAAGAATGATTGTTAGACACATACAAGGCATTTCATTCATGTTTCAAAGATACCTGTTGTAAAAATACAACTCACCAGCGTTATGCTGATCCAAAATGTTTTCAAATATTTTTGAACACAGGTGAACCCTAGCTTATAGTTGGCATTCCAAGGGATGTACGGATGTTGGATATAGGGATGACTGAGGGCGGGTCCCTATGTGACTATAAGTCCTGAGTGGGTGGCATGAATCTTTGTGAACTATAAGTCCAGAGTTTTATGTTATATTGTATCAGTCAGTCCCTATTATAAAACTTTATATTATGAAATAAAGTATTTATGATTTTAAGTCTTCCGCTGTGTGTTTTTTATATCAAAGTCACCCTTCAACCGGTATGTAGTTATCTGACAAACAAAATGTTATGTCAAGGAAAGAGCAGTGTATAAATCTCTCCTAGACCCGTCGCTCTTACCTGGGAACATATCAGTTGGAGGTACTACTCTGGCAGATGATTGTCCTGTGTTACGGGTGTGACACAACCAACCCGACACAAGATTCTTGCGTATCTCCGGTATATAAAGTGTGTTACTTAAGGTGAGTTCCTTCCCGAAAGTTCAAGATCACATTGCCTTCACCCTTGATGTCGGTAGTAGCTTTGTTCCCCATGTAAAGCTTCGGATCACCCATTGTCTCTTTGAAGGTGCTAAAGAGGTTCTTGTCACCACAAACATGGTGAGTAGCACCCGTGTCAACATACCAACCTTGCGGTTTGTCACCCACAATGTTGACTTCTGCAATCATAGCCAAAGCTTCGGTTATCATTGCAACCGTGTCCATCTCGACATATTCCACCACATTCGCCCTCTCATGCTTTGGTGCCTTGCAATTGTAGGCCCTGTGTCCATTTTCTTGACAGTTCTAACACTTTCCTTGGAAAAGAGATGGTTTTTTTTCATTGCCCCCTTCTTTGGTCCAAGGTTAACCATTTTTGCTTTCCTTTTTCCCTTCGCCCCACCTTTGGCTTTGTTACCTCGTGAGGACTGACCGGTTTCAACAAGGTTAACCTTTGCAAAAGTATGCACAAGGCTACCCTTTTGAGCCAACTTGTTGTCCTCTTCGATACGAAAAATGGCAACTTCTCAATCATTGCTGCCACTTGAAAAGTCTCACTTAGGGTCATCCCCTCGGCATGGATATCATGTAGTATAACTTGCAGCTCTTGAACTTGATTGATCACAGTTTTGGAATCAACCATTTTATAGTCCAAGAAACGGGCCACACCAAATTTCTTTGTTCCAACATCCTCTGTTTTGTACTTCTTTTCTAAAGACTCCCATAATTCTTTAACAGTCTTTATATTGTAGTACACGTTATACAAAGAATCCACGAGGCCGTTTAACACGTAGTTAAGGCACAAGAAATATGAATGCTTCCAAGCATCTACCGCGCTCTGAACTTGAACGTCGGTCTCCCCTTCCTTAGGTTGGGGAGCAGATTCAGTGAGGAACCTAGCAAGGTTCAAGGTGGTCAAATAGAAGAATATCTTCTGTTGCCACCTCTTAAAGTGCAATCTCGAGAACTTGTCGGGTTTTTCAGCATGATTGGCTACAGTGTTTGCACCAACATGTTATTAGCCACAGGGGTCACAATGGTCTCAGGAGGGGTTACCATTTTTCTGAAATAAAAAACTTTCCACGTTAGATTCCAGAAAAAAAAAATATATAAGTAATCAGAAAGAAACCAAGATTTTTCCTGTTTTGAAATAAAGTACCACTTTGAAATGAAAACAGAAAAAGAAAAACTGTTTTTAAAACACTAAACTATTCTGAGACAAAACTTGTTTGAATCAAAATAGAAAAGCTTGAAGAAAAACGAACGGTGTTTTAAAATTTTGTTTTAGGATTGTTGGAAACCGTTCGTATAAAATAATAAAAACAATTCACTAATTCTAATTACAATACACGAAAGAAATAAAGCAGTAAATTACAGTACATGTTACAACTGAAATAAATTAAAAATACAAAGAGTGGGGAAGAAGCAGAGAGTTGTGGCTGAGGATTCGTATTCAATACGGGTCCCTTACAGCAAATTTCGAGTCTCCCAAGAGAACTCGTTTGTTTCTCAGGGTACAACAGCCGAAGCAGTGTGCTCTTCCGGGGAGGACCTAGCACCTGAAAGGATACCTTGACCGAGAAGATTAAGAGGAAAGGAAGTTACTTTGTTGCAAGTGTTTCAAGTGTATTTGGTGTGTCTTCAACCAAGGAGCACCTTGGTATTTATAGGGGAAACAAAGTTGAAACAGTTTAAAAAGAATTAAAACAAAAATAATATGCATTAAACGTCTTCAATGCATTTTATTCTGGTTTAATTCTCCAACTCGTAACACACTTCTGTTTCAAGATTCTATGTATCAGAAGCTGTGGAACTGAACTTGTTTACTCTAGAGTCACTAGTCATGCTGACCAGATTTCCTCCTCCTGAATAGAATGGCCTTCCTGAGTAAACCGGTCATGCTGACCAGAATTACTCTTCCTAGGTAGACTTGGTCATGCTGATAAGATTTACTCTTCTGGAGTAGACTTGGCTCTCCTTAGTTGATTTGGTCATGTTGACCAGATTTACTCTTTCGGAGTAGACTTGGCACTTCTGAGTAAACTGGTCTTGCTGACCAGGTTTACTCCTGAGCTGACCTCGCACCAGCCTTCAAAAATACTAAGGCGGCTCGCGGTGAGCGAAGTGCCAAGTGCGGCATCAAAACGCCACATTACGCTCACGCCACGGGTGCGCTTGTGCGAGTGCGAGTCCAGGTAGGGTCCCACTAGTGTTTACCTTAAAGGAAATAAATTTCTTATGAAGCTCCCACTAATATAACACTCCAAGATTGGTCCCCCCCCACCTATATGGGACAAGTTTCCACACTTTTCCTTCCAAATTTCGTAACTTTACACTGTCCCCCGACCTAATCGTGTCCTAAAACGCTTCGGACTATTAGTTCAATGAAATGTTTAAACTTGATCATGTGACCAATTCACCCAACTCGACTCCTTATAAAACGTGTGTTTGACTTTTAAATGTTTGACCATGTTTGACTTGACGACAAGTTGGTGACACGCTTGACTCGATAAAACATATTTATTATAAAAATAAATATAAACAATAATTAAAGTTACAAGTATTCACAAATCCATATCGTCTTGAGTTCTTTTGAGTTTAAGTCCAAAAATAATATTTGCAACTCGGTTAGTATAAAATATATTTTATTTTTATAAATATATATTTATACATATATTTTTGTAAACGCCTTGTAATAAAAATAATCTTCTAAAAATTATTTTTATCAAACGAAATTGTTAAGTTTTTCATATATCTAAAATGTTTTCCATACATGTTTAATAAACCTTTTTATGACAAAAATATAATCCAAGTGTCCAAACACTAACTAAACATAACTCCACTAGTGTCCATAGATTCACGCAATCAAATAACTCAAGTATTTTATATCATGCAGTGTTTCTAAGTAGTTATATGTGTATTAACAAGTGCATTTCCATCATCAAAACCATTTTAGGGCTTAAAACTCGGTTTTTGACTCAACAAAGTTTCCTTATTTAAAAAGTGGCTCCAAAGACTTGCATGTAGTAAAAATGATCGTCCAACACAAAAACCTACATATATCTTATGTAAAAATACTCTTATCAACTCAAATGACCATAAATCTATGTTTAACTCAAAACTCGGTTTTGAAATCAACAAAGTTACTATATTAAGGAATGTGATCCGTCAACATGCATGTAACCAAAATGATGATCCATCATCATGCATGCATCATCCAAACCATAAAACATAACAAATCACAAATATAAAGCATACCAAAATTTACAAAAGAAATAAAAGTTACATATTTTAGTCTTTTTAAAATGATGAGATTTGTTGGGTGTAAAGGTTTAAACACAATAATAAATAAAAGATAACAAAATAGACAAATGGAGTGGGTTTCATACTTAAAGAGGCAAGGATGATAGAAAGCTTGAATCCTTGACTTAAAATGGCCTTGAGAACACCTAAGATGTTGCTTGAATGACTTAAAGATCAAGAAAAATGGTGGTGTATGTAGTGGTTGGGGTGGCCGAAATTTCAAAGGAGGGAGAGGGGGCTTAGTTTGCTTGATTTTCTCTAAGGCTTTGCAAAAGTGAGTTAGTGGAAGTAGTATGGGTATTTATAGGTGAGATTAGGAGGGAATATGGATTAATAAAAAATTCAAAAACAAGATAATGATGGGGGTGGGGGTAGGGGACGTCACATAGGGGGGAGGGGGTTTGTGTGTGGAAGTGAGTTTATATTTCCATGTAAATCATGATTAGCATCTTTAATTTTTATAAATTTTATAAAATATAGTGAATTTAATAAAAGATGGCATTTATTTTATATATACATCTTTAATGGATAAGTCATTTAATAACTAATTTGACATTTTTTGTATATTAGTTGATACCAGTGCAATACGCAGTGTAATCCGGACTACATTTTTGACAAAACATTTGATAAAAATTCTCAAACTTTTATTTTAGACACGAAATAATTAATCGCATTATTACATAAAATTTTTATACTCCAAATCATATTTTGAATTATTCGTCTCTAACGTCACCAACGTTCATGTGTGACAGGACGCGTGTGTGACCCGGTAATTCACTGAATTACCGATACGTGATAACTAATGATCGGACTTTGTTATGTATAAAATGAACTTAATTATTCTAAATTAAGTATGATATGCACTTATTTGTACAAAATTATGAAAATGACGGGAATGATTAATGACCTGAAATTGTCGGTTGTCACAATGTGTTAGGTTGAAGTTTTGACTTCTTAATAGATCCTTTGAAAAATTGCATTGCAGGTGCAAGAGGAAAGGAACTACCTATATCAGTATGAATTTTAGCCGCTTCAAAGGAGCTTGGGACTTGGCTTCTATGTACTCATTGAAGGATAGGACACAAGGCTAGTAAAAGATAGTGTCAAGTAAGAACTAAGGAATATAGTGAACTTGTGTGTATATTATCTTCATGTATTCAAATGGATAACAAGGATTCAATTCATAGTGACACCCTGATATTCAAATATTTGGAATGTGTAATATACTAAAATATAAATTCAATCTTCAAGACATTTCTATTTATCCATGAGTTTTGTTTCTATTATAATGTGTTTTAAGTGAATCAAGGATTACACTAAAATAGGGGAGGAATGTTGGTGATTTTAGTGTATTTGGGTTTACTTGGTGACCAAATGAGAAGTCATGTTGAAACATCAAACAAGTTGGTAAGTGTGGAATGCATACTTGTTTGATGATCTTATGACTTCTGGTGCTTAAGACCTTGTTGTGTCAAAGGGGCGAAGCCCACTGAACAACGTGGGTCCGGGGGCAGCGCCCCTAGTTAGCAGGGTCCTAGGGGCGACAACCCCTAGTGGGGTCCAAGGAGCAACGCCTCTGACGAAAAATTTTATTTTGCATGTTTTGTTATGCATAAAAAACTGAGTTTGGAAGTGAAAACTGCTGAAGGATTGTAAGGCCTCAAACCCGGGAACCCTCACTTGTTGGATTTACTCATAAACATAGTTATCACTCACTGAACCTTAAATAAAAACAATCAACATAGCGGAAGTGTACAATCATTCAGTTACATCAACAACTGAAATCTAACATTTAAAACATTGTCTTAACATAAAATTAGATAAACAGGATGTCTGTCTTGTGCCAGGTAGCCTTCACGCCTTTGCTCGTCCCATCTTCCTATTTCCTTAAGTGCATACTAAAAGTGAGCTAACGCTGGTGAGTTCTAGTTTAAAGCAATTAGGTATAACATCATTCATTTGTACGTACACATTTATATATATATATATATATATATATATACACACATATCATTTCCTTCATTGAACATTCATTGGTCATACACATAAGGCTGATCAGCCCACCATTGATTGTGTAAGTTTCAAAGCCAGACGCTCTGTCCTACCGTCGTAGTCCGTCATTCTTTTACCGTCTGGCAAACCTTTGGCCGTCAATAATTTTCTTATCGTCCGGCAAACCTTTGGCCGTCCGTCATTCTTTACCGTCCAGCAAACCTTCGGCCGTCCGTCATCGCCGTCCTACCATCGTAGTCCGGAATTCGCCCGTTTGCCTTAAGGCAACTATTTCCCATACAAACTATATATGCAGTCGTGCTTCGATTAAGAGCCTCCGTCTACCATAGTAGTCCGTATTTAGTCTACCTTTCTAGACTTTAACATTTCGTCTGCATATTAGTCGTATGGTCGTCCGTCTACCCAGGTAGCCGTCGTCATCGTATCGTCCTACCGAAGTAGTCCGTATTTCCGTCCATAACGTTTTTGTACATTCATAACATGCAATATATATAAATATACAACAAGATTTCATTCAATTATGTTATGACGTTCATTCATTTCATTATTTGTAAACATTTGTTTCATTCTTTGTTCATCATTTACTTTCATATAACACGTATGGTCATATTAACATTTATACATTCATTCATTGCATGTATACACTTCAGCCCCAAAACATTTAAAATCATTTACACGTAACACATAGGGGGCACATAGAACTCACCTGATTGTCGGTATAATGCTAGGTAAATGCTAAGCGATCTGTATGAATTAAATATGTGAAATAGGTCAATTTCTGCTTGTGCCGCCTACAGTGTCGCAACAGGTAGTGTCTCCTGAGCATAGTGTCATCCAACACGTAGTGTCGCTTGACTGTGTCGCCAGAACTTGTGTTCCGGACTTAAGGGTGGTTTGTTGTGTCGTTGGTCCAACTGTCGCGTGGGCATAGGCGACATTCTTTAGTGTCACCAGAGGAATCACACGTGTCCAATCATTAAGGTTCTTGGAGAACACGTCATTCCCCCCGTCAAACCCCAACTAGTGTCTCCACATGAAGGTGGCGACACTAATCAGTGTCGCCTGAAGAACAATACATCAAACAGGCTTGTTTTTTGTTCAAACTTGTAACTTTTTATATTCAAATCGTTTATTTTACTTCCACAAAGTCAGATCTAGACTTAGTTCGTTTTTTAACACGTAAAACTCCTTATTTTAAAAGGAAAACCCTAGTTTTATCCCAAAACCCCATTTTTAACAAAAACAGAGATTTAGGTCAGATCTATACCTCAAAAAACTGTGGTTGCTTTGTTAAACTCGATCCCAATCGTTGGAGAAACGCCTTGAGACAGATATTAATCTAATCCAAGGTGTCTTGAAGCTCTCTCTAGACTCTCTTCTTTCTCTCTCTAAACGAAAAATGATGGAGGTGAGGGAATGGGGGTTGATTAGCTTCAGGTGTTGGGTTTATGCAACCCTAATGGGCCAAGCCCAAGTCCCAAAGTTTACTCCATGCTCCCTTTCTCTTCAATAGGCCTAACCAATAAACTTCGGGTTTCCGGATGTTACAAAGATGGTCATCCGGACAAGTTTGGTCATCCTGACCAGTTTCTTCCTCCGGAGTAAAGATTGCTCTTCCTGAGTAAACTTGCTCTGTTGGGTGAGTTTTGCCTCTCCGGATTAGATTGGATCTCTGGAGTAGATTGGCTCTCCTAAATAGATTGCCTCTAGTGAGTAGATTACCTCTCCGGAGTAGAATGGCTTAACAGTTATGTTTGAAGGTTGTGGCAGTTTTTTAGCCAATAACTATCATAACGTTCCAGTGTAACTGTTTACCCCTTATATAAATATGAATTTGGTCATTGTATTATATACAAAAATCTCTAACAGACTTTCACATATTCGTTCTTGAATCTCTGAGGGTCTGTTTGGTAATGGAATGGACGAGGGAATGGAATGAACGAGGTAATGGAATGGACAAAGGAATGAAATAGACCATTCCATTCCATTGTCTTGTTTGGTTACCATGAGGGAATGAAATAAATTATTACTTTATGTTGTTTAGTAGTCTAGAAAAGACGAAGGAATAAAATCGGTGGTGAGTGGCAGTAGTGGCGGTGGTTGGCGGTGGGTGATGGCGGCGGTGATGGGTGGTTGTGGGTGAGGGTGGCGGTGGCGGTGGTGAGTGGTGGAGGAGGCGACTGGTGGTGGTGTTGGTGAGAGGTAGCGGTGGGTGGTGGTGACGGTGGCGGTGGTGGGAGTTGGCGGCGAGAGATGGCGATGGGTGATGGAGGCGGTGGCGGCGGCGGTGGTGGGAGGTGGTTGGTGGTGGTGGTAGGAGGGTGTGGTGGTGATGAAGGGTAAAAGAGGGGACGGAATGAAAAAAAAACAAGGGAAGTGGATGGAATGAATTTGAAGGATTTAGAGGGAATGACATTTCTTGTGAAATGGGTGATTCCATTTCATCGTCCAACTAAACACCATTTTTTTCATTCACTCGTAATCGTCCATTCCATTCCACCTCTCATTACTGCATACCAAACGCTACCTGATTCTTATCCGATTGATTCTTATCTCACGATTGTTAGAGAATCCAAGTCACATCATATACACGAACCCAGAATTCCTACACCAGTCTCGTAAAAACCTACAATATTATTGCGTTCTAATTTATATTAAATTGTACATTTTATTGAGTCGTTAGATTCTTTTATTATTAGGATTCTGACGACCGTAAGATTTTCTAAATGAGTATCTTATTATCATATGATTATTTTATAAAGATATAACTTGTTTGTATTTCAAGATTATTTATTTCTTTTTTTATACATATCCGTTATTTAAAATTTAAAATTCAATAATTATTAGATTTTTGATAAGCTATATAGAATACCGAAGAAGTAAAGTCTACTAACTGATAACTTGATATCTCATCTTTTATCTCTAATAAAAGAATACTTTTGAGATACACTTGTCACCTTGTGGTGCTTTCTCACCTATTCCCCCCTCCCCCCATAAAAAAAACCACTCGAAAACCGATTTTTACTTTATGCGGTTTCTTACGACCCAAAACACTAAACGCGCGGACCTTTTTTACTTGTACTATTAGTGGATCCGATTTGGCAACTTAGTCCGCTCGCAATCCCCTTTTCTATGATTCAATTTTCTTTCTCAACCTTTTTTTCTCAAACCCTAGATATTATCTCTGATACGTAAAGGTGTGGGATTTGGATTATGTTATGTAACCAATAGATAAATAACGTGAGTAATGGTTATGATATGATATGTATGATAAGCAATGTGTGTTTAGTGAGTTGTGTGTTAATGATTTGAATGACTTAGGTAGAATTGGCATTGTAAGTAAGTTGTGTGAATTGGTTATACGAGTGAGCTGGTGTGAATAGACTTGTATAGATAACGTTACACGAATTTGTTTTGTGTAAGAAAGTCTATATGAGAAAATTCAAATGAAAAAGCTTGTATAACTATATTTGCATGGATGAGCTTACATAACCATATCTATGTAAGTTAGTTTCCAAGAGTGTTAGGATGTGTGAGTTAAACATTGGGTTTTAACTAAAGTGTGAATAAAAGCGTTTTAAAGACTTATAAAAGAAATGTCGATCTAAGGGTTAGAATGTTATGGTGAGTGAGTGTGGGGAAAAATGTTGACTAGTGTGTGTGTGTGTGTGAGAGAGAGAGAGAGAGAGCGAGAGAGAGAGGTAGAGAGAGAGAGTGTGTGTGTGTGTGTGTGTTTGTGTGTATGAAGTCCACGACAGTAGCAAACCAGTGTGAAGTCCACGATAGTGACAAATCAGTGTGAGTATACGTTGATAATGTGTGTAGGCTCAATTATATCCTATACCCATGTGTAGCAAACATTTGGTTTTGTAAAATGTGAGTATAGTGTGATTAATGAAGAGTATGTGATGTGAGTAAGCAATTGTGAGGTGTGTGTGGTACATTAATATGGTATGTACAGTTAGTGTGATTATCTAAACTTAATCATTTAATAAAGTGTTTTTTTGAACGTATTACTTAATGTTAGATAATGAAAGTATGTTTTGAAAGGTATAGACTCACCCGCGTAAGCTGTGAGTTAAGGTGGGTTGTGTCATGGCATCGCCGAATTGTCTAACAAGCCATATTGAGGGTTTAAATTGCATTAAAATGTGATTTTGCAAAGAGTTCCGCCATGTATTATGAGCAACTCTAACAAAACGCTGCACCTTGTCATATTTCAAAATGAAATCAAAATCTCAAAAGGAATCACTAATCCAAGATCAAAATATTCGGAGGACTCTTCTCACCAAGTTTTCGAGGTGTAACAATCCGATCATATATCTAGGTGTAAATACATCATGCATAAGGAATAACAAGCATTCAAATAGGTTCATTTTATCATCAACAACCAAGCTAAGTCAAGCCAACACTAAGTAACAATAGTAATCATGCCTTCAAAGGTACGTTTCGTTATTACTTTACGAGTCCAAGGGACTACAACTCAGGTCATAACAATACGAGCCGAGTTGACTCGAATCATAATTTTCAATCCGAGTGGAAGGCTAGTAAGCGGCTCATATTCAACTCAAGTCAGTAAGTTGGTTCATGTTTTTAAAATTTGATGATTTTGTATTTCTTTTTATCTAATCCGACCAAAAAAAAGAAGTTGCTAATTGAACATAAGTTAATACCTTTTTGCACACTTTGTCCAAAAAAGTTGGAAAGGAAAATGATGTCAACATATAGATGCCAAACAAAAACAGATCCCTGAACCATGTTCTTTTGCCGAATTTGAGATGCATCACATACTGTTTTTTCGTTTACAAGTCTAGCATTTCACTCCTAATGCAATACGGATTAGTTTCATCCTGACGGAGGTGGCGGTGGCGGCATCGACATCTGCATCATAGAAAGGTGATCGTGACCGCCAGCGAACTGTTGAGGAGGTGGTGGAGCCCTCCACACATGCTGACCAGACATGCCTGCTGGCGGTGGAGGCGGCCTGTTCATCATCTGAGGTATGTTTGAAGGTGGTGGTGGAACATTAGGCGGAGGCCTGAACTGCTGGAGGTGTTGTGGCGGCATGCCCTGAGGCTGGCCCATCTGCTGCCACTGTGGTGGTGGAACCGACATTTGCATGGGTTGGTAGATATGGGTGGGTGGTGGCGGAGGGCGGATTGCTTGCATAGTCGGAAGTGGTGGAACCACACCGTTTGCAAAAGGCCGAGGAGGAAGTGGAGCATCGTTCGGTTGGCCGACACTAGGAAGTGTAGGGGGCCCACTTGCAAACATTGTGTGGGGCCTGCTTTTCTGCGTGCCCGGGTTACTGCTTGCCAGTGTCCTCTCTGCAGAAGCAAAAAATCATAATTTTAAGTTACACCAACTAAAACAAAAATGATTCTGTAAATTGTTTTACTGGGACGCTGTCAAAATTCAAAACCGGGATAAAAAAATTTATCGACTTATTTTCATAATAATGCCAAGCCTAACCCGCAGGTAGAGGTGTGAATTTCTAACCTGACACGAAATTCACAGGTTTGGGTTTAGATTAAACGGGTTCGGGTCACCTTCGGGTCGAACCCCCAACACTGGTCCGTGTTCGTGTCGACCTGACGGGTTTGCCGGTTTACCCATATATTTTATATTTATTTTTTACAATGTATTTCCCGTAATAAATTGAACTATCTAGGTTATTTTATGCCAAAATTTAGAAGTTCAAATACAACTAGTGTTAAGACCCCGCGGAGGCATAGAACCGTGAAAAAAATCACGTCGAAACGTTGCCGCGAAACGTAACGCACATTGAAACGTAGATAAACATAAGAACGACGCGTCGGTATATTCGTAAATAACGAAAAAAGTCACGTTGTTGTAAAAACGTTTGCGACCTTTAAGAAACTATTTAATGAACTCAAAGAAAACTATTTAGCGAAAAGATCAAACCGTAAATAAATAAAAACACGTAAAAAAAAGTTGTAAAAAGGTTAAAAAAAATTGAGTGCATGTGTGTGCTGCTTAAACGTAGATAAACATAAGAACGAAGGGTCGGTATATTCGTAAGTAACGAAAAAAGTCACGTTGTAAATACGTTTGCGACCTTTAAGAAACTATTTAATGAACTCAAAGAAAACTATTTAGCGAAAAGATCAAATCGTAAATAAATAAAAACACGTAAAAAAAAGTTTTAAAAAAGGTTTAAAAAAATTGAGTGCATGTGTGTGCTGCATACGAATGTGTTAGGAAGAAAGCACAAATAAAGACAAAAAAATAAGTGATGTGTGTTGTAGTTTGCAGCTTAAAGTTTGAGTTATTTACTATTTTGACACCATGCATAGAAGCTTGTAAGCTATGCACTATCACTCTCAAGTTTGGCAATTGTAATTGTAACTATATAAATTTGGAATAGTTTGAACCTAATTGCCTAAGAAAACAAAAGAAATATATGTAAATTTGTAATTTTAAAATATTAATATGCAATATATATATATATATATATATATATATATATATATATATATATATATATATATAATATTCTTTTTCAGGTTGAGCAGGTCGTGTTCATGTCAACTCACGAATACACGTGTGACGTGCCATGTTCGGGTTCATGTGTCTGACACAATTTTCAGGTTCGTGTCGGGTTTGACCCACCAACCCGAATCGTTTAGCAGGCTTACCTGCAGGCGTGCCATGACGTTCTCCCTTCGTGTCTTTCTTGTAAGCATAAGACACTGTTATCTGGCGATTGCATAGATATTGTCCGTTCATCGACTGCACAAAAATACAAAGAAAAAATCATTAATAATCAAAATTGTATAATTAGTAAATTACATAACTATATAAGTTACTAAGTGTCAAACTTGTATATTTAAAAACATTTACATATTAAAAAATAAGTTTACTTGGGTTTTATCTGTGTTGTCAAAAGCCCTCCAGGCGAGCGCCTAGGCGCAAATTTAAAGCCCAGCGCAGCTATAGCGCCTGGAGGTGACCAAGGCGCAGATCTGGGCTTTTTTTGCAAATGCTAGCTCAGGCGAGGGCTTTTGTTAGGCGCCAAATCAACCAAGGCGTGGGCTTTATTCATTCAAGCGCAATCCAGTAATTAATTTCGAATTTTTTTGACTACTTTTTAGTCTTTCACTGGCGGCTGGCCCTAGAAAAAATAGGGACTACCAAATTAATTCCAAATCAACGATCTTTTGTATATATATACACATCATTGAAGGTTACAGAATAACAAATTGAAGTTTAAAGAAGCAAGAAATGGTATTCAAATTTTGGTATTACTTTTGATTATCTATTACTTTTATCTTTTGGTACTAATTATAATAGTTTTTTTTAATATTAGTGGTGTGGTATTAGTTTTCAATGTATAATATACTTTTTTGTTTTTTTCCTCTCTATATGCGCCTTTTTTATCTCAGGCCCTCGCTTTTTTTGCGCCTAGCGCCTAGGCCCGAGGCAGTGCCTATGCGCCCTTGAGTGCGCCTATCGCATTTGACAACACAGGGTTTTATAATGAAAAACATACAAAAGCCTAAATGTTAAGGTGCAAATCAAAATTTTGGTGAACCTAAAATATCAAATGTTGGATTTAGAGTAGTTCATGAATTTCTAATATTTGAATTCTTTCTGACCTAAATGAGGAACAGAAAAAAAAAATAATAAATTAATAATCTGTCTTTGAAGAATCTGCATACCTCTATAGCAGCATCTGAAGCCTCAAAAGAATCATAGCTAATGAATCCAAATCCACGGGAATTCCCTGTCTCGGGATCTCTCATGATCTGAAACACATAATTTTAGGTAAGGAACTTCAAAAATCTTCATTATAGGTAACCAACTTTCAATAATTCAATTCTATTTTAGTTTAGGGGAAATAGCATATATCCCCCTCTAAAGATGCAAAATATCATATTTTCCCAAGTTCGAAAACACAAGTTTTCAATGATAACACACAATAAAAAAAAATAGTTAAAACCGGTAAAACCAAACCGTCAAACTACCAAACTGTTAAAACCGGTCAGTCCAGCGGACCCACCCGGTCAGTTCAGTAACATACCAAACTGTAGTTAGCGATTCGGCCCAAAATTTTCATCAAAACAGGCCAAACCGGACCATGAACACCCCTTAGTAGTACTTACCTATGTTAAATTTACCTGTTACCCAAAATAGAAAAAATTGGAAGTTTGTAGCTTTTTATGAGAGGAATACTATATTACCCAGGAAATACCGTATTAAACAATGATGTATGAGAATCATATGTACATAGCATAAGAGGTGAAAAAGGGAAATACATTATTTAAAATGGGGAAGTTCATGAACACTTGATGAATTATTGGATAAGTAAATACCAAGAGGTTTAAAATGGGTACGGAACATTGGTGAATTAACTTCATGTTGAGTACTAATGAGATACGCTGTCTTTATAGAAAATGTCGACATCTTGATCAAGGGTAACGGGTAAGCAAACAAAAACAGAAATTTGAGAAAAGTTGGTTACCTTTTTATGCAATTAGTCCAACTAGATACTTTATAACCATAACAAATAAAAATAAAATTAGAAAAGTTACCTTGGGATTTGTAACAATAACTCCAAAAGCACTGAAAGTATCATAGAGAAGTTTCTCATCCACATCCTGCAAAAAATAGTGGCAAGTCAAAACTGATACAAATTTACAAGTCTACAAATTCATGACAGAAAAGATGAATGAAATTCATGTGTATGTATGCAATAGAATCTTACAGGATCCAGGTTTCCAACAAAAAGGTTTGCTCCTACATCCAAGCTTTTCTTATCTTGTGATGCCTGCAACGCAAAACAGAATAAAGCAACAATCATATTTCACTATTTTTCTGCACTAATGACAAATACAAGGAACCCAGAAGTTTTTGAGGAAAGATTAAAGTTAATACCTTATTCACTCGTATTGGTTTCCCATATAGCTTGATCATATTGAGAACTTTTATAGCCTGCATCATCAGCAACAAATGCCACATAGATTTCAGAGCAAAAAGCGGATATCAAAGTTCACAAACTTAATGAAACAATCAAACATACAATCATAAAAAGATATGTATGATTGTACCCAAACTCACAAACTTATTTATTTAAAATGGAGGAAGATCTACTTTGGACCCAAACTCGGACACGCCGACACGGGTAACTCGCAGAACCCAATTATCTAAACGGGCCACAAAAGGGTTGGCAGGTCAACCTAAATCCCATAAAATAATATTTAGTTTGAACAAAAGTAAACAATTATAATATCACCCATCCATTTGTTAGCTTTTTAGTTATGACTCTTAGGTTGTTCAAGCTTAGCAATTAACCAAAAAGAGTTGGGTATCTTAGTACAAAGGTTAGAAGTCGTAAACTTACTATTGATGTTCTTGTATTTATCTATAACTATGGCCATATGTGAAATTGACTATTGAGGCTTGGTTACATAATGAAATAGAAAGATTACTAAGATAAGAGAACCAAGGCATGACATGCTCACTTTCAGAAGAAAAAGAAAATACTTTTTAGATGTTAATCCATTGTTAGAAAGTCTGTATAACTTTGCTAACCCTCCCAGGCTCAACTACTCACAATTTATGGTCAGCCACTATTAATAAAATTGACAACAAAAAAAATCACAGCAACACTAATACTTACATAGTCTGCATCTTCTTCACTTCGGAACTCTACAAAGCCATATCCTTGGTGGAGATTAGTGACTCTATCTTTAGGAACATACACATTAACTGAAGAAAAAAATGCACAAGTCAGTACAAACTATTTAGAAATACAAGACGCAGTTTTAAAGTGTAGTTGTAGAAATTTGATGTTATTCAAACAAGATGAATGAGCATGCAAAGCACAAAAATAAGAATAAGAGCAAAAAATGTGACTATTGTTGAAGATTAAAGTTTAGCATGCATCCGCTTAGGCGCTTATTAACCAGTAGAAAAGATAAAACAAATTGGTTTGCTTACAATCAACTAAGTTGTATGAGTAATTACTCCATGTAATTTTAGTGCATTACAAATTTACAATAGTATAATGCTGATTCTTGTTCACGTGTTTAACTCGAAACAGTTTAGTACTATAAAGGCCAAGAACATACCAACTGGGCCAGCTTGAACAAATAACTCCCACAATAACTCTTCACTTGCCTGCAAAGAAAGAAATAATATTAAATCACCTCCACTAATGCAATGAAATTATGAAAATTAAAAAGCAACACCACAAGGAGCAAGTTTACAACATTTGACACAGGATTGTAAACTATAAATGGTCCACTACACTACTAGAGGAAAAGAAACAAGTAATCCATCTGTTCAAAAATATATACTTTAGATATCAAACTTAGAAATTTAATTTACAAAACTGGCCCCAACAGTTTGCAAGTGAATGTCACATGCTTATCAATCATCTGTCAGTAGCAACAAAGATTCATTGAATTTAGTAAGTGTGAAATGCAGCCTATTCAGTACATCCACATATCAGCTAACTAGCTAAGAAAATGATGTACAAATGGTTGTCCTATAAAAGTGCCTGACTAAAATAATATCACTGAATAATGCCTTGGTGAACAAACCAAAAGCTGATCAAGTGTGAAATGAAGTTGATATAAATTCGGTTAAAAAGCGCGCCTAGGTGCAACTCGCAAGGTAACCTTAGGAACAGTTGTTAGGTTTTTGTGTAGGCAAGGCGAACTATGAACAAAAGGCGAAGGTGAGCCGCGCTTTTCAGGTGAAAAATTAGCGTGCTTTTTGTACCGGGACTGAATTTGTGCTTCAGAATATTGTACAGCAGGCTTTTTAGGTTGTACACATAGATTATTTAGATATTAAACCAGAGCTTATTTGTGTCTAAATTTTGAGAAATGATGCTAGAAACCTATAAGATATATATTAAAATTTTATATAATTAATTGCGCCTCGCCATAGGAAAATAGCATCCCTTCTGTTAAAACAGTGATACTTTGGAGCTGAATTAGATTGGTTATTAGTCGTATTTGCTTGTTTATTGGATCAAATTACATAAATTAGGGTGGTCCTTCAACGGTTCAACCAAGCAATTGAAGTTGCGGTTCTATAAATACGATAATTATTCAAAAAGATGGTAAAGATGGTCGATAACAGTACCTGAGGATCGAGATTGCCGACGTACGCTGTGGCGTCTTGATTCCTCTCCGCCGAGTGTTGCCCTAAGAGATTAGCCCCGACGCCGGGAGCTATTCTAGTTGTCATCCTCCTCTTCTCAGTTTGCTGATGGAACCCCCTCGAATTTCCAGGACCCAAATATTAAAACCTAGGTTTTGAACGCCATTGACGATATGTAAAACTTGTAAGGATCTATTTCGAAAACGTGTAAACCGGAAAAAAAAAATCGCATCCAAACATGTTACGGTAAATCTGGAATTTTATAAAACATTATTAGAAAAACCAAACATTAAAATAGCATCGATAATGGCATGATTCGATAACTTGTACATTATCACGAAAACTCGGTTTTGAATGAAAATTATATCGACATGTACATAAAAATAAGCATGTCGTAACTCGCAAATGTATATTAAGAATGTTATAAAATATCGTATTTTAAAATTAATAAGAGAAAAACAAAATATGCTCAAAATTAATTATAAAAACTAAAACTAAAATAAAATGACTACATGTATAAAATTAAATATATTTTAATTATTTAATAGTATAGCTGGTTTAATATCATATTATTAAAAGAGTAAATTACGTTTTTGCCCCTGTGGTTTGGGTACTTTAACTATTTTAGTTCAAAAACAAATCTTTTGACATATCAAAACCTGTGGTTTAAATTCTATAACCCTTTCGGCCCCTGGTGCTAACACCGTCCCTTTTTTCAGTTAAATATGATCATGTGTCTGTCATATAAGGGGCATTTTAGTCTTTTAAATCAAACCCCTTTTATCTTTTTCACATCCTATTTTCATCTTCATCTTCCCCAAACTGACACCCTAATTGATAGTCATCGTCTCCACCATTGGGGTTTGAATTTATAGCATACAAACATATAATCAGATCCGTTCAAAATTATTCCCGTACGATATGCATATGAAACCCAGAAGCATTAAGAGAAAAGTTGCTAACAAATATTGAATTGGCCTCTCTCTCTACTCTCACTCTCTCTCTCTTCAAATGGTGGCTTAAGAGGTGATCGAAGAGGGCGATCAGAATTACCAGGAAATGGTGGTGATTATCAAGTTTTTGGATCCTTGACGATAAGATTTTCTTCTGAAAATTGCAGGGGTTTAGTAACTATCATCCACCCTCAAAGCCCTCATCATTATCCACTTCTTTTAAGATCCGTTTTTCTGCTACTAGTATACCTAACCTGCTACGATTAAAAAAAAAGTATACCTAACCTGCTACGATTAAAGATCTCATCATTATCTGGTTTGGGTTTCGATTCATTGTTGGATGTCTTGGTTTTGGGTTTCGATTGATTGTTAGCATATCTTCGTTTTGGGTTTCGATTGATTATTGTTAGGGACGGAGTAGGCGGCGGACCAGTGAGGAGATTTCGGTGATCCTGCATCGTTTGTGGTAGTACTGGCGGAGGAAGAAGATCCAGAAGCGGCGGCAGTGGAAAGTGATGGAGTGTTGGGATTCAGTGGTGATCAGTTTGACTTTTTATCAAAACGGGTTTTGAAAGAGAAATTAATTAATTCAGTTAGTTAATAAATACGCAGCGGAAAATAAAATCATAACCTATTTAACAACACTGACAAACCGAACAGGATCTGGTTATGAACACGCAAACACAAAAAAACAATTGATCTACTGATGAGATTAATTATACCTAGATGGTTAATGATTAACCGGTTGAGACACCTAGGTACAACGAACCGATGCTAGATCACAAACCGAAACGCAAGAACGGGTGGCACCGGGAAGCGCCGGACAAGGCGGCGGACGGTGGCAAGGGTGGTGGCCGGAAGTGACAAAGGCAGAATGCCTTTTTCCTTTTTCTTCCTTGTCGCTAGTTTCTTCTGTCGAAGAACCAGGCAAGTCCAAAACCAAAACAACCAAGAATTCTGGCGGCTATCTTTATCTCTTGAGTTAAAAACTTATTTAATAGATTTATTATTATATAACAATAATAATAAACCCTACTAATTGTTTTCGGGCCCATAGTCCAACACGAGATAAAAGGCCTGTATCCATTTAATTGTTTTAATAAAAAGATTAAAACAATAAATATGAATTATTATTTATAAACCTGTATAAATAATAAATCCTGTGTAACGAATATATATAAAATATATCGTCTCGCTAACAGTTCGTAATTACCAGTTAAGCATGTTAAGTGGATTTAAAGTTCGTTGCCCTAGGTGTAACTCTTACGGTCATAGCTCGGTCAGCCGCGTTGTCCATCGGGTCGGTCCATAAAATCCAATAATCTCCCACTTGGACGATCCACGATAAATCAACGCAAACAGTCAGCGGCGCTCTAGCTGCACATGGCTGTCCCTAACAAGGTATGACGCTTTAAAGTCATTAACCAAATATCTCGGTGTTAGTAACAGCTAAATAAAGCAAGACAATAGACTTATGGCAATAGTTGTCATTCATCCTTTCCATTTAAAACATCAATTGAATCAATGAGACATGGATTTAGTTCATTCTCATATGGCGTTCAATTATTATTGTTCTCGATCAAGAATCAAAGTGGTCCAATCAAACACACAGTAAGTTTGGTTAAGGCCTTACACTTTACCAGTTTGAATCAACGAGGGCGCCACGATGCTTATCTGTTACATATAATGCAAGAGTACAAAATCCGTTATTGACTACATACAACTCCCACTGAACTTCAGAACTATTCCTAATCAAAGCCTTTATGACTGGCAGTTACGTGACAACGTTTGACAGTGATTTAAGAATGGTTCTTGGTAAACGGCAGTTCTAGTATGTATCTCAGGTCAGAGGATACTAATGAGTATACCAATAGCAAAACATCTTATGACAAAGATCCATGAAGATGATTTAATGCGAGTTACATCCAACGTCATTTAAGATGAGGCCTATGAAGTTCGGAGTCAACTCCTTGAGCCGAAGTTCAGAATAGTCTTAATTCAGAGACGTTCCCACGAGTCTGACCGACTACGGATAATTAAGAATATAAGATTCATGGATTAAACGTATTAAAATCGAACACAGTTATAAGAATTCAGAATTGCATTTAAATCAGTAAACCAAAAGAATTCAAAAGTACAACTGTTTAAATGTTCGCACATTCAAAATACTAAATCAAAACATATCGCTAGCAAATCTAAGACCAATAGCATCTCTGTGAAGATCATGCTTGTCCTGAGTCATGGGCTTAGTAAACGGGTCCACTAGGTTTTGATCTGTGTCTACTTTGCTTATCACGACGTCTCCATGTTTCACAATTTCCCGTATATAGTGGAACTTCCTTTGAATGTGCTTGGCTTTGTGATGAGATCTGGGCTCTTTGGCTTGAGCTATAGCACCTGTGTTATCACAAAGTATCTCGATTGGTTGGCGAATACTCGGAACCACATCGAGGTCAGTAATGAATTTATTCATCCAAGCAACTTCCTTAGAAGCATCTGATGCGGCTATATACTCAGATTCGGTGGTTGAATCCGCCACTACACTCTGTTTGGAGCTTTTCCATAAGACAGCTCCTCCATTAAGAGTGAATACGAAACCTGACTGTGAGCGAGAGTCATCTCGGTCAGTTTGAAAGCTAGCATCAGTGTAACACCGTACAGTGAGCTTCTCTTTCACTCCTCCAAATATTAAGAACATGTCTTTGGTCCTTCTCAAGTACCTCATGATGTTCTTGACTGCAGTCCAATGGGCAATGCCAGGACTTTGCTGGAAACGGCTGGTCATGCTTAAAGCATACGAGACGTCAGGTCTAGTGCACAACATAGCATACATGATAGAACCAATCGCTGAGGCATATGGAATTGCTTCCATTTCCTTAATTTCAATGTCCATGGAAGGAGATTGTGATTTGTTCAACACAGTGCCTTTAGTCATCGGAACACCTCCTTTCTTGGAGTTTTCCATCCTAAAGCGTGTCATCATTTTGTCTATGTAAGTAATCTGACTTAGCCCTAGAAGCCGCTTACATCTATCTCTGTAGATCTTGATTCCTAGAATGTAAGCTTCTTCTCCAAGATCCTTTATTGCAAAACAAGATCCTAACCATTGTTTGACTTTGTCAAGCGCAGGGATGTTGTTTCCAATGATCAGTATATCATCCACATACAAGATGAGAAATGATATAGTGCTCCCACTAGCCTTTCTGTAAACACAAGGCTCATCTTCATTCTTGACAAAACCAAATTCTTTGATTTTCTGATCAAAATGAAGATTCCAGCTTCGAGATGCCTGTTTAAGTCCATAAATGGACTTATTCAGTTTGCAGACCCTACTAGGATACTTTGGATCAACAAAACCATCTGGCTGAACCATATAGACATCTTCAGAGAGATGTCCATTAAGAAAAGCGGTTTTGACATCCATTTGCCATATCTCGTAATCATCGTACGCGGCTATGGCAAGCAGTATCCTGATCGATTTGATCATAGCAACGGGTGAGAAAGTTTCATCATAGTCAATACCTTGAGTTTGAGTGAAACCCTTTGCAACTAGCCGTGCTTTATAGGTTTGTACATTACCATGCATGTCGGTTTTTCTTTTGAAAACCCATTTGCTCCCTATTGCCCGAGAACCGGGGGGTAGCTCAATCAAGTCCCAGACTTGATTATCACGCATAGATTGCATCTCGGCGTTCATGGATTCAAGCCATTTCTCGGATTCAGGATCCGAGATAGCAGATTTGTAGTTTGTAGGTTCGTCATTTGACTCAGCTACTAACAAGACTTCAGAAGTTTCAAGATGCCATAGGTATCTATTGGGTTCTTTACGAGACCTGCTACTTCTGCGAACGCTTGTGTTCATGTCTGACTCATCAGCAACAACTTCTTGTTGATCAGACGCTCCGACTTCCTCGGCGGTTGTTTGTGTTTCTTGAATTTCTTCAAGATCCATAATATTATTTCCGGTTCCTCGATTTAGAAAATCTTCCTCGAGAAAGCGTCCTTTCCTTTTGATGGAAACAATGTTTGCATCAGGATGATAGAAATAATATCCACTTTTGTTGTAGTAACCGACGAAAATAACTTTCTCGCCTCTGGGATCGAGCTTGTCATCAGAATCGCTGGTGACATATGCATCACATCCCCATACTATAAGGTAAGACAGATTGGGTTTAGACCCATGTCATATCTCATATGGGGTTTTGTCCACCTTCTTAGTCGGTGCCAGATTTACAAGGCGGGCGACGGTCATAAGAGCATAACTCCAAAAGGAGTGAGGCAAGTTAGTTCTACACATCATCGATCGAACCATATTAAGTAGGGTTCAATTTCTCCTTTCGCTCACGCCATTAAGTTGGGGTGTGCCAGGAGGAGTGGGCAGAGAAATAATTCTGTGCTCCTTCAGATGATTAAGAAATTCTAAGCTGAGATACTCGCCACCTCGATCTGATCGAAGTGTCTTAATAGATTTATCGAGTTGTTTCTCTACTTCGTTTTGAAACTCTTTGAACTTTTCAAATGTTTCATGCTTGTGTTTCATAAGATAGACATAAGCATATCGACTATAATCGTCAATAAATGAAACGAAGTATCTTTCATGATTTCTAGACATGGTTCTGAAAGGGCCACACACATCAGTGTGTATAAGGCCTAGCAAATCCTTGGCTCGTTCACCAACATGGGTGAAGGGGTCCTTTGTGAGTTTGCCAGCTAAACAAGACTCGCAATTATCAAATGAGTCATGTCCGGTAGGTTCAGGAATTCCCTCGGATTGGAGTCTTTTAATGCGTGCCTTGCTTATGTGTCCAAGTCGACAATGCCATAGAAAAGTATCATTAATGTCATATTTGATACGTTTAGAAAGATTATATATGTTATTGTCAGTTTGAACGTCAATCTCATAAATATCGTTTTGCGGTTTAGCCTCAAAATAAAAGATATCATTTAAGTAGGCAGAAATAGCAATACCATTAAAAACGTACTTAAATCCTTGTTCAAACAATAAAGAAACTGAAATAATGTTTCTGGTTAAACCAGGTGCAAACAAACAATTGTTCAAAACAACCACAAGGCCAGAAGGACATGAGAGATGATATGTTCCAGTTGCAAGAACTGGTACTCTTTTCCCATCACCAACGATGAGCTCCATGTCGCCTTGTTTCAGCTTCCACCAACTTTTAGGCTCTTGCAAGACATTAATGTTGTGGTATCCACATCCAGTATCAAATACCCATGTGTTGCTAGAAACAGTAACAATTTCAATAACATAAATGAGAATACCTGAAGAGGTGCCCTCACCACTGGCCCTCTGCAGCTTCAGCTTGGCTAGATATTCAAGACAGTTACGTTTCCAGTGTCCCATTTTGTTGCATTCAAAGCATTGGCGCTCCTCAGGAGGGGGTGCTTTTGAAGCTTTCTTGTTATTGTTGGTGGCAGGCTTGGCAGCAACATTAACCTTCTTCTTGCCTTTGCTATTAAAACCTCTTTTCTTGGGGTTAGGCTTTTTAACACCAGCAGATCTGACCATCAGAACTTGATTTTTCTTTCCTTGGATATTCATCTCGACCGTTTTGAGCATACCATGTAGCTCGGCCACTGTCTTCTCCAAGCCATTCATGTTGAAATTCATTACGAATTGAGCATAGGAGCTTGGGAGAGAGTTTAAGATGAAATCAGTAGCCATGTCATCCTTCATGGGATATCCAAGTTTGTTCATCTGGTCGATGTACCCTTTCATCTTAAGTACATGAGTACTAACAGGCGTGCCCTCTTGCATCGTGCAACGAATGAGCTGAGACATGGTTTCATAGCGTTCTTGTCGGGCTTATTTCAGGAACATGCCCTTAAGTTGCTCAATCATGTCAAAGGCACTCAGGTCCTCCATGCTCTTTTGGAGCTCACGGGACATGCAGGCTAGCATAAGGCAGGCCACCTCAGTGGCATCTTCTTTTTGTTTTTCCCAGACCTTACGAGCGGCAGCCGTGTTACCATCGGGTGCCTCATGGACTGGTGCATCGAGAACATAGAGCTTCTTGCCATCCTGATAACTATTCTCAGATTGCTCTGCCACGAGAGAAAGTTGGTGTTATCCAGCTTTTCATTCTCAAGGATAGACTTGAGAGCGAAGGGGTTATTAGTATTATTATTTTCAGTAGACATCTGTCAAGATAAGCAAAGAAAATAAATTAGTATAAAGAAAGTGAAAAATCCTTATTAATTTATGACCCAATTACAGAAATTAGAATAAGGAGTGAGAATCTAGCTAAATCAGTCACTAATGGTAGCTGTGGCATACAACATTAGTAAGTGGGTAACTAGACTGACAATTAGTGTCAATTGTGGAAAGATGCACAACTCTCGTGTATGAGGCCGCTAAGACAAGACATGTCTATGCATTGATACGTTTAGCCTCATCTATGCCCACTTTTAATCTCTTGAAAGCTGGGGCATGTAACAAGAGAGAAAAGTAATAGTCGTCCTAAAACAGGTACTTGCGGAAGGGCCGGATGTGTCAACGAAACCCTTGCGCCTTGGAAGGATAAACTACGCATCCATTGCGGTGCTGTGGCTCCAAACACCGATGTTTCGTTTTATGCTCCAAGCGTTCCTTATGATAGGATGTCATAGACCATTGGTTTTATATATGGGTTCCAATTTTAGTGTTTACCGAATAGGGTCAAACACAACGAATGATTAAATCATACGTGTGTTGTAAAAGCCGGTTTTACTATTTAAAGTCATGACAAATTTGATAAACCCTTTCATCTCTCAGGACACTTAATTTTAAATAACCTATTAAAACTAAGTTTGTCACGACTTGAATAACCAGTTAAAGTTAATAGTTGAAAACTATTAAGTTAAAAGTTTTGAAATTAAATTTAGTTTAAATTGCAAAACTTTAGCGGTTATTTATTTTATAAAAACAAGCCAATTGTTATTTTTATAAAATTATACAAGTTGTAAAATTAGAACTTGTGGTGACAGATTGTGACATTTTAAAACTCCTTTTAAAACGTTTGGTGTTTGGTTGGTTTATAATAATTTAAGTTATAAAAAAATTAAAAGCAACCATAAAGCAAATAAATATGTAAATCTTTTAGGGCCAAGTTTGTTTGATTTTGCTAGAGCCAGTTAGCAAGACCAAACGGGTCACGGGGTCCACAAAATTAAAACAACCACAAGGATGGACTTCCGTGCATCTAGTCGTCTCGGATGACTCCCACTGAATCCATGATTCATGTTGCGTCTTCAGATTTGTCTTCGGGTTTTTATTACATTACATAAAATAAAAAGTCTATTCTATTACAACTTTGAGCCATCCAAAGTGGGCCAAAACCATAAAACCAAAAACTAAATAATAAACACAAACAACTCAATCACATGGGTCGGGCCAGATTTACATATTCAACACAATCACATACGGGCAATATATTTGGTCAAATAAAATAAAAATCGACCAAATTAATAAATAAAAAAATTGCCCCAAAAACAGATCAGAAACTTCAAGATAGTTAAAGTTTGTGATTAATCTAACCGGTGAAACCAGACCGGTTCCGATTTGCGTGTTATAACCCAGGCTCTGATACCGATCGGGAGAAAGGCTCTGATTCAACGAGATTAACAAGATTTCATCGAAGATGTAGATATAACCATGAATAAAGGAGACAACTCCCTGTTTAATCACCATCAGATCTCATTCAAAAGTCTAAAATGCCCCTCACATGACAAGCACATGATCATATTTTACTGAAAAAAGGGACGGCGTTAGCACTAGGGGCCGAAAGGGTTATAGAATTTAAACCACAGGGTTTGATATGTCAAAAGATTCTTTTTTGGACTAAAATAGTTAAAGTACCCATACCACAGGGGCCAAAAGCGTAATTTACTCTTATTAAAAAAAAGTGGATTGGTTTTGTTGTAGTGCCATGCGGAGAATGGGATCATGGAATCCCAACGAACTTCCATTGTAGGGGAGAATGGGATCATGGAATCCCAATGAAAGATATGATTTGAGGTCATGAGCCTCACAAAGGTGTATTGGTGATTGAAGTCTTTGAACTTCACTTGTTGGTGGTTAATGAAGTCTAAGAACTTCACAAGGGTGAATTGGTGATTTGAGATCATTGAATCTCTCAGGAATTTGTATGATTTGGATAAATGGGCATAAGCTAACCAAAGGGGTATATATGGTTGCTGTATGAGTGTTATTGGGGTCATATGGTATCTTAAAACCCAAAGGAGATTGAGGTTAATACGTTAGAATGGCTGGAAATCGGCAAAAATATGAAATCCCCAGGGGGTGGCGTAGCCTACACCAGAGGCCTCTGAGCTACGCCCTCCCGTACGATGGTATAAGTTGTTTTGGTGTTTGGGTCGGTCTTTAGGGTATTGACTTGGGGTTATATATCATTACTAATAGTGTTATGTGGGGTATTTTGGGTGTAGGTAAAGCTCCGGTCTAGCCTCGTGATGCAAGTCAAGCGGGATTGGATTCTCATGAAGACTATGTCGTGTTTTTGGGTGGTGTTAAACCTAGCCTCCTTGTGTGGTCTTTAAAACTAATGCTTTTGATAGTAAACAATGTATGGTGATACATGTTGGTGATTTATCACCTTAACTTCAGTTTTGGGATGTAAACATCTAATGTGGTGTCATTTTTGTTGTTAAACTATAATGATGTTTTTGGAAATTGTAAATGGGTCCAAACTTCCGTTTGTTGTTAAAAGTTTTAATTGGTTTGATTTTCCGGGTGTTACATGAATCCTCACGAATAAAGGTCTTAATGAAAGAAAATAGAACGAGGATTGGGAAATGAAAAATCAACGATGGAAGACGAGCACTTCCTGATCAATTAGGAGATACAAACTTAGGACATACCTTCAACAATCTTCAAGTCAATCACTTCATAAACCTAAATACTCAAGTCATTTCATCTTATGTTCGAGAATTCTATGTTAGATTGACATTCAATGATGAGGACAATATTCTGGAGTTTAAAATGTATGGAAAGAAATACAACCTTCGTCTTACCGACTTTGAAAATATCAATAGAACTCCTGGTAAAGGAGAAACCTTTTACCCATCTTATCATTCACTTGAGAATCTCCCGTCAAGCCTAAGTCAATCTGAAGTCATCTCCATTGTTTGCCTGAAATACACGCTAAAACAAGTCATCTTACGCCGGTAAGTTCTAAGTTGCATACACATTTATCAAAACATAATAATAAAACATATCTTGAGCACTTACAACAATTTCAATATATCCCTCTAATTCTACCTATTGTGCCAAATCACATATATATATATATATATATATATATATATAACTTTATCAGTTTTATAAATTCCAATGCATAACACTGCTCTTATATTGGCACCACCATGTATATATTGGATCTGTCATACATATATATAGGGGTGTTTAAAAAAATCCAAATGCGAAACCGAACCCAAATTATCCGAAATTCTGAATCCGAATTATCCGAAAATTCGGATATCCGAATTTTCGGATTCGGATTCGGATTCGGATATTAATTTTGAAAATTTTCGGATATTTCGGATATCCGATATCCGAAATATTAATTTTTTTTTTTAATTATTTATTTATTATACTTAAATATATAACTAAGGCATGGAGAAGAAACCCTAAATCCATATTCCGTGCATTTTCAACTTTTCATTCTCTCGCTCAAGCCTCCACGCGACCACGTCTCCAGACTCCAGTGCTCCACCGGCCACCGCCTGTTGCCGCCTACCGCCTGTTGCCGTTCTACAAGACCAGTAGACCACCAGTCCACCGGACCACCACGACACCACTGTCCACCCGCTTCACCCGTTCACGGTTCATCGCCATCTGCCCGTCTCCATTGTTCATGAAATGATTTTTGTGGCTTCTAAAGATATCTAGTCAAACTCCAGATCCGGCGATTTATTGTGATCTGAAATGATTTTTGTGGCTTCTAAAGATATCTAGTCAAACTCCAGATCATGGTTTTGAAATGATTTTTGTGGCTTCTAAAGATATCTAGTCAAACTCAATTGTGATTTTTTGCTGCAAATCAATTTAAGTGGCTCCTCCTATACTTTATGTTTTATATATATTGGATAATAGATTTAAGTTGCTCCTCCTATACTTCCTATATGAATAGAATGGAAATAGATAAAGATTCTTGAAAAAAAAACGGATATCCAAGTTACTATCCGAAATTTTCGGATATCCGAATTTGAACACCCCTACATATATATACCTGAATTTTGCGAATCGAATAAAACTTGCAACGCATAGATCAAGATATAAATTTTTAAGATACTTAATCCCATGTATGATGTATCCCATTTTGAAATATGTTAACATGAACTCACAATAATCTAAGCGTTTATCTGTGTGTATTCCGGTCCAAAATAAATTAAAAAGGGTAAAAGTCATAGAAACTCCCCTGCTAGGTGTTGCCCGACATATTCCAATGCCTCAGCTTAATATGGCCTCATTTTTCACAATGGGTCGAGCCTATAACATATAAAATCATTCTATGTTTATAAGATCGTCTAACTTGACAAGCATATTCGTTTATTATTCGATGTTCTAAATAACATGATGGGTCCAGAAATATTATTATAACTTTCTGATGAAATGACCCGTGATTAAATCTCATGGATTAAAATAATCTTCTTGCCCATTAAGATAGTCCGTAGCATTTGATTTCTTCCAAAAACTCATCTTGTATACCCGACACAACCCATCAGTTGTTATAACCCTTAATATTTATAAAATATAAATATTCCATAACTTTCGTTCCTCTCGATTCCTTGTCGGGGTTTTTTACCCAATAACCACTTTAAAATCCATTTCATCAAATACTATATATACCTGAGAACTTTATCCAATCATATACCTTATATAAACTATCCCAGATTCATAACTTAGAGCTTAAGGAGAAAGTTTATACCTCCGGTGAAATTGGTTTGGGTACGCGAAAACACTTGAAAACCCACATGCAACACGATACCACCATAAGAAGCTTTTTTTGTAATAGCAATCATTCTCCACCATTAGATATGTCATGCAAGTACGTTTTAGCCACAAGGCAACTACTAGTTTCTTCGATTTTTTCATAAATCTACTGTTGTAAACATAATCATTTATGGACCTTGAGAGCTGCTTTAGTTAATTCAACCATTGAGTATGATGGGCTAGATGTTAGGAAGTTACTGTCTAGAGATCAAAGTTATCCGATCGTTGGATCTCTGAGAAATTAACGATCTTTGCGATAGCGTTTCCAAAAATGAAGTTTACTAAATCAACCGTAACGAGTCTAAGTCCTTCGATATAGGTTAGTTATTCTTTGCAACTCGCAAGGCAACCTTAGGCATATGTGTTAGGATTTTGTGTAGGCAAGGCAAACTATGTACAAAAGGCACAGGTGAGGAGCGATTTTCAGGTGAAAAATAGCATAAGGCATGGTGTTGAGGCTCGCTTTTTGTACCGGGGCTGAATTTGTGCTTAAGGATGTTGTACAACAAACCTTTTAGGTTGTACATATAGGTTATTAGATATTAAACCAAGTTTATTTGTGTCTAAATTTTGAGTGAATGATGCTAGAAACCTATTAGAAAATATATTCCATAACTCATCTTGTATACCAGACACAACCCATCAATTGTTATAACCTTTAATATTTATAAAACATAAATATTCCATAACTTTCGTTCCTCTCGATTCCTTGTCGGGGTTTTAACTAATAACCACTTTAAATTTCACCAAATACTATATAGAACTTTATCCAATCAGATACCTCACATAATCTATCCCAGATTCATAACTTAAATCTTAAGGAGAAAGTTTATACCTCCCGGTGAAATTGGTTTGGGTATGCGAAACCACTTAAAAACCCACCTGCAACACGATCCACTACCAACATAAGAAGTTTTTTTGTCGTAGCAATCATTCTCCACCATTAGATATGTCATGCAAGAACGTTTTAGCCACCATGCAACTACTGGTATCTCCGGTTTTTTCATAAATCTACTGTTGTAAACAGAATCATTTACGGACCTTCAGAGCTGCTTTAGTTAATTCAACCATTGAATGATGGTCTAGATATTAGGAAGTTACTGTCTAGAGATCAAAGTTATCTAACCGTTAGACCTCTGAGAAATTAACGATCTTTGCAATAGCCTTCCATAACGAGTCTAAGTCATTCGATATAGGTTAGATATGCTTACCACGATGAAAACCATTGTCGAGAATCATCTCCGGTCAAAATTCTGTTGCGGACCACCATTGACCACCGCCGAAAACTGTTGCAAACCACCACCGGCCACCCTCTCTCTCTCTCTCTAAATTTCCTACAATATTTTTTGTCAAATGAGGTTGAAAAAGCCTGTTTATATACATAGACATTTTGGTAAATTACAATTTACCCCCTTTAAGTTTGACTTTTTTTACCCATCAAGTTTTATTCTCTCATATTTGGCTCCTTAAATTTGAGTGTTAGAGCATGTAAGAGGTAAAGTTCCTCGGCGACATAATCAACAACGAGATCATAAGTGCTAACCCAGATAAGGTCCATGAGGTCATCAAGATACAATCCCTGTAGACATTCCCAAGAGTTTAGTGTCTTAATGGTTGTCTTGCAACTCTCCATTAGTTTTTATCAAAATCAATCGAACAATCATTGTCGTTTTTCTGGACTTTAAAATAGTTATACACATTGTAGTTTGAGGATGCTTTCATGGCTATGAACACTTTGATTGCGAGTTTAACTCCAGTTATGACTTCGAAGATCATAAAGAACTTTTATTATACATAGAAGCATGGCCGGAGGCAATAAGTACCGTTGAAAGATCCGGAGAGCAACCCCTAGTATACTTATTAGCAAGGCACTAAGAAAATGAAAAGATTGATACCCAACTCTTCAAAAATTGGTCTTGGTGCTAGACTATATTTCATGACACCTATGTCGCTACTTCCAGGCCCATTTAATAGTCATACTTACTCACCATCCATTGAAAGACATTTTACACAACCAGAAATGTTCAAACACTTAGTATAAGTGGGTCAGATCTTAATAGACTTCCTCATTGAGCTTCCGGATCCTGTATAGGGGGACAAGAGAAAATGTAATCAGTGAAAATAAAGAACCAACGGAGAACACTAATTCTTATGTCCACAAGCACCGGACACTTGGGTCCTTTACATAGATATGTCTTGTAGCTGTGAAGGTACATGGGTTAGACTTATCATTATAGACCCAACAGGTCTAGAATTGGGCTATGCCTTACGTCGGAACTTTCCAAGCACAAACAATGTGGTCAAGTATGAAGCATTGTTGGCTGCATTAATAACTATCATAATATGAAAGGAAAAAAACTCAGGGTACACGTTAATTTTTTGTTAGTCGTTAACCAATTCCGAGGAGAATTTTAAGTACAAGACTTATCATTGTGCAAATATGTGGCAAAGGCTTTAAAAAATCGCAAAAGCTTTTGACATATGTGCCATTGTACATGTTCCTCGAAGTCAAAATAAAAGGAAGAATGCATTAAGTAAGTTAGCTTCTTTAGATTCCACACACTTAACAAAGGAAGTTTTGGTTAAAATGTTACATGATAGTTTACCCGTAGATGAAGTTTACACTCTCATGGAGGAAGAATCTCCCAGTTGTATTACCCCAATGTTATACATATTGGAGGTTGGAAGAAGTTTCGGAAGAAGGAAATATCATTTTGGAGGTTTGATAAACCTCAAATTTATTAAGAGCATCATCAATATCTTTGCTTAATTTTTATGTAGATATCGACTCGGGTTGAGCACCCTCGAATTACCTCAACAACGTGCAAAAATAAATCACAACATTTCGGGTTAAGCATCCTTGAAGTTCCTTGATAAAACCTTGTGACGTGCCGATAACATGGATCAAACAGTAATCTTGAATCAAGAACAGGTAGAGATGGGTGTGTATGAGTATGATAAAAAAAACAAGAACATATAAGAACTTGTAAAAACATCAAAGCATAAAGTATGTAATAAATCACTGTTTACTCATGTAAATGCCATGAAGATTTACAAGAATAATCTAAGATCAAGATCTTAGTGGTGGAACTCTGATCCGCCCCTTGGAAGATGTCCAAGGGATGAGGTTGCTCACATGGTGGCTAGGGTTTCTTACTTTTGGATATGAGATGTCCGATCGTCAATTAAGTCAACGTTACTATCGAGCTACAATTCAAAGAATTACACTTTGGGCAACGAGTAATTGATAATATTTAATTGTAAATATTATCGTTTACCAAACACGGTTTTATGAAACGACAAATAAATATTTAGAGAAATATTTATCGGTGAATTCAGTAATTAATTCTTTAGAGAAATAATTAAAGCGTGAAAGGTTTAAATGTTTGAGAGTTAAACGTTAATTGGTAAAATTTACTAGTTATTTATAGTTAGTAAAGCACATGGTTTAAAAGTAATTAACAGTTAATTACTGGGAATTAAAAGTTAATTCCCAAAGGGTGCATTTAGTAAATTAGGGGATTATTAATATATCCTTAATGCTAAACCCTAATAATCCTTAATGCTAAACCCTAATAACCATTCTAGCCACCACACCATTTGCGCAAAGGATAAGGCCGCCACGCCCTCCCCCTTGCCGTCTGCAACCACAGCCGACCACCGTGCCACCGTGCGGCGTCGCAAGCCGCTCCGTCGCTGTTCCCGTGCTCCGCGCAACCATGTGACGGTTTTCTTTATTGCGGGTTCATGATTAGTCACTAGCGAGACGCTCGTTGAACTAATGTGTATTTCGTTTGGTTAATCGTCTAAAGTATATATGTTTTACCCGCTATGGTTGGTTTAATTTTATTGTTTATATGCATGTAATTGGATCACCGGCAGGATCCCGGTTTAGAACCGTTAATTTGTACTAAATGCTTCCGCTCATAAATCGGATTTGTTTATTTAAAAGGTTTAAATTAATTTTGATTTAAAAGTTAAATCTGGTACAAGAATTCCCAACAGTGGTATCAGAGTCACCTTTACGCGCGTTTAGACATAATATTATTTATTTTTTCGATCTTATGTTTTATTTGTCAAAACTTTTGTTTAACAAAAAGATCGTACCTTTTTCGTTTGGTTTGGATGTGTTTGACAAATTGAGCTCTAGTGACTAGTGGTTGTGTTTGGTTTATCTTTGTATTTTTATGGATTATTTGGAACCCGTTGTAATAGTTAAGTTTATTTATTTTTATTGTATTTGTAAATAAATTGTAAACATAACGAGACGAATACTTGAAGACCAAGGCGGACATAAACAGGATTAAAGATGGAGATCTTGGACTAAGTGGGAGATAGTAAGATTATTTATTTTTGTTATCCCTTAAACCAGTCCGGTTTTCGTTTGATGGCTCGAACGAAACCGGACAATATTTACTAGCTACTCGATTTATATGTTTTATTTATTTTTGTGGTTGTGACATTATTTAGGATAATAATTAAAACGCAAATATTTTTATAAAACTTTTGACACAATCTTAAAACGACGAGATATTTAAATTGTTTAAAAGATTTCTCAGAAAGGTTATTAAATAAAAGTGTTTTTATTTAAAACTAAAACATGTTTTAAATTTAATAGTTTTATTTAAAACATGTTGAATCTAATTAAAGAGTTGATTAGTTTAAAATATAGTTCAATATTAATGACCAATTTAGATTAAATAAGTTATTTAAAATTGGATCGTGTCGAGTGTTGAAAGCCATTTCACGAACAAAAATAATAAAATTGGTTTACTAAAATTGCACGCCTTGGATCATGCTCATCATCGTCTAAAATGTTTTTGACGCTTACTCGGTAATTTAAAACATTAAAGCAAATCCCAAATTAAAATCGATATTTCTGCGCCACCCCTAAATTGTGACACTTCAACTGATCTATCTAAACCCTCGGTGTTAGTGAATTACCCTGCATCCGGCCCTACGGTTTGGGTTGAAGGTACAGCCGCGATTCCTGAGGCTCTACGGTTACGATTGAAGGACAAATATCACTTAATTCATTTAAGTGGGCGTAGTTGAGGGAAACGTATCTAAGCTTGACAATAATCGTCATGCCCCTCAAACCGAGAATTATGTAGTTGACACAATTGGTAATCGTTACCTACCAACCTAACCATGTCAGTGGAGAGTGCTCAGCCATTCACTGATCTATAGTGAACCGGGATCTCACTCATAATTATATATTTTTGCAATTGGGTCATAAATTTAATTAGGCCGTTATGCATGAAAATACTAAAATTTTATTTTTGAATTTTGTAGATGTCTAACGAATCCAATCCCAACTCCTCATTCTCCCTAAAGTCAATCCTTAATAAGGACAAACTTGATAACTCTAACTTCATGGATTGGTACTGAAACCTGAAAATTGTTAGCAAGGCTGAGAACAAGATGCATGTTCTTCGAGGAACCAATCCCAGAAGAACCTACTGCTGCTACGGGCATTGCTCGTATGACATGGGATAAGCGTGTGGATGATTCCATTAAGGTCTCTTGATTGATGCTGGCATCTATGATACCAGAACTTCAGAAGAATCTGGTTGATATGCCAACCTACGACATGATTAGGCAACTGCAGGAAATGTTCAAGCAACAAGCCCGTCATGAACGCTTTGAAGTGGTGAGATCACTAATAAGTTGTCGTATTCAAGAAGGTTCTTCGGTCAGCACTCATGTGTTGAAGATGAAGAGATATATTGATCACTTAGCACATCTTGACTCTCCCTTGAGCAATGAGCTGGCAGGGGATATTATCCTCAACTCACTGCCTAAATCATATGACCAGTTCACTTTGAACTATAATATGAATGCTTGGGATAAGACCATCCTAGAGTTGCATATGATGCTCAAAACAAGGAGGATCGAGTCAGGAAATCTGAACCCAAGGGGAAAGGCAAGAAAAGCTTCAAGGGCAAGGGAAAAGGCAAGGATGTTGCCAAGAAACCTCTGAAGGATGTCAAATGTTTTCATTGTGATGAAGCTAGACACTGGAAGAGAAACTGCCCCAAGTATCTAGCTGAATTGATGCAGAAAAAGTCTTCCGGAGGATAGTCCTTGATGTCGTCCAGATGGTCTACGAAAACTAAACGAAAACCTAACCTAGACACTCTAGTAATACACTAGAAATCCTATAAACTAGACCATAATGACAGGCAAGTGTACCTATCAAATGCAATACAGCTCAATGGAAGTCCGGATATCGAACCCACGAGACACATGCACTAACTAAAACTAGACTCTGACTAGAACTGAAATATTTGGTTTGGGGGGAATTCTACGAACTAAGATTAAACTAATCAAAAGTAAATGAAAACCAAACGACAACTAACTATCACACAGAAGAATCAGATGAAATCAAGATTGGAGGAAGCACTGCCTAGGTAAGAATCCTATTTGTAAAACTCAGACTTCTCTCGGTTATGGTAACTATGATGGAACTGGGGTTCTAAAATATGACACTCTCAGAATACCTAAAGGATCCCTGATCATTCTCAAGGTGTGACCTAATAGGAATGCATAACGCTCACCAGCTAGTCGGATTACCTTTCAGTCTCTCCAACGACACTACAGTACCCTAAAAGATAGATCACCTTGCAGTCTCACTATCACAATACATTCGAAGAATGCAAGGGGCAATCTCAGAAAAAAACGATAAGACACAGACTAGCAAGGATACTAAGAACCTAGGGGAAACCTCCTTTCAGAGCGTTTACAGCTAGACACCTAACACCAAAGACTAACCGACTACCTCTCACCTTTCAGCTATCGAGACAGGAAGAAAACTCAGCTCTAATAAATCACCAACTAATATTCCTATGGATCACTACGTCTAGCAATACCATAAACAGCCACAAACATAAAGCAAGTAACCTAAACATGCATCTATAACTGAAAGACATTCAATAAGACACATGCGAAATAATTAATCAATGCTAATTCAGAATCAAGCATGCATAAACATCTTATCAATTGCAAAGAGATCCATTACAATAATGTCAAACAATCAAAAGTAACCATAAACCGATAAAAATCCAAACTTTAACAAATAATCATCACAAACCTAGGCAGTATATGAAGTCTAGCCAAGAAACATACTCAAAACCAGAAAATAAATCATAAAAGTCTTGAACATAGTCTCAATCAAACTAATTAGAAACAAGAAATTGAAAACCATGAACTGAACGAGTAGAATCTAACCAACCTGATCAATAAAGCTCCAATCTTTGGCTCCAATTGCTTCTTGCACTCTCAAAATCGCCCTCCTCTGATGCTCTGACGGCTAGAAATCCAATTCTCCTCACAATAGCATTACAATTCTTTTAATTATCGATTTAGGGCTTTTTCCCGGGTTTTCTATTCTTCGCGTGTCGCGAACCAATATTTACGGCCCTTGGCGTGGCGCGAAGGCTAAAACAGTCGGGCCCAATTCTGAAGTTTTTCGCGTGTCGCGAAGTCCTGTCTCACCATCTTCGCGTGTCGCGAAGACTTTAATTTCCAACGTTTTAATTCTTTTTCAAGGCTCCACTTCTTGTGCTCGGTTTGTCCATGATTTAACTTTGACTTCCATATCTTCTTCACACGAGCACCTGTAGCATGACACAGACTCAGAACGAAACAAAAACAAATAAAAACGAATACAAAACTAACTAGAATTTGTACAAAATACAAGGATAAAAGACATGTGTTTTGCAACACATCAAACATCCCCAAACTTAACATTTTTTCGTCCTCAAAAAAGAATCTACAATGGAATCACAACTAGAAAACATACTTTCACAATCTCATTAATTCATTAGCTCAAATATAATCACGCGTTAAAATGCAATAATCAGTATTTATGTCCGACTAAATCCAACCACCAACTAATCAAGCCCCCGATTATGTTTTAATATCACATTACAAAGCATTCATTCTATCTATGGGTCTCACACTTAGAAAGTTACAGCTTAGCCTAATCCCATCTCAAGGTCTATCAAAGCATGGGTTAAACCATATAGATTTTCCCACCACTGTAAAAAAAAAGTTATATGTTTTAAAAATTAATCAAGATGAATAATGGATGAATGAAATGAGTGATATGAGCATTTAGAAGCAATATAATTATCAAACCTTACGTAGTGGTGCTTCAACCAAGCTGCAACTCAGCGTGTGGCACATAGGCTGCAGTTCTAGCAATTAAGTACATAAGAGTCAATCCAGTGGTGTTTCAATCAGGCTGGAACCCGACGTGTGACACGTAGGCGAAACTTAGATTTCCAAATTATTTAAGCTCATGATAGTGGAATTATGGAATACGGGCGCCACCAAATCTCGGATTTATTTTCATAAAAAGAAAGTGGCATGCCAAAGAATTTTAAAAACATATAACTTTTTAAATTTAACGTGGTACCTATCACTCTATATTGGCAGATTCAGCTTTACCATTTGCCCTAATATGAGAACCCATAAGATATTCTGATTTAATCATTTAATTATCCTAGTTAACACTCACAGGATATTTAAGCTTTTCATAGTCGGCTGGGTCTACCAAAACATCACAAATATACACGCTTTCCATTGTTTATTTCTCATTTAATTTCAACAAGCAGATTCTAGTTCTACCTATCATCTTCCATTTATTTGCAAAAACTCTAATTCAAAGGACATTTTTTTCAATTTTTTTTAATTTTTTGTATTTTTTTATATTTTTTTAAGTAAAACAACCTAAACAAACTAAGATAGACATAGTCTCCCATCCCCACACTTGAAACGCACATTGTCCCCAATGTGAACCGAGAAACGACGTAAAAAAAACAAATAAATAAAATAAATTATACAAAAAGTAAAATAGAAAAGACTTAGCTGGTAATGTAGCAATGATCTTGGTCAGCTTTGCTCTTCCACATCACATTCGTACAACTGTATAGCATTTCATTCGCGGTTGCACTCACGACTCTTTCGGGTGCCCTTTACATGTAAATCATGCTCGGATCTTCATTGTTCGAATGGATATTGAGTACGAACAGTTTGATTGAAACCTACAAAATTAAGCTCAAGCAAACCTAAACAGCATCAAACTGACTTAATGTACAGACTTGATAAAAAAACAAAAGACTCTACTGACTCGACACGACTCAAGATAAAATAGGGAAACGTACTTGATGAATGACAAACACATAGACATAAAAGTCAAAACAAGGTATAATCGATCTCGAACGACGCGAAGGTTTCCTATGGTGGTCAATGTCGGTGGATGGTGATGGGTGGTGGTGTGATGATAGATGATATAATGGAATGTGAAGGTGGGTGATATTGGGTGGTAAATGGTGGTGGTTTTTGGGAAACAGAGGAAGGTGGGAAGGAAAAGGGGATCCTCGCGTGTCGCGAAAAGCCAGAGGACAACCCTCGCGTGTCGTTAAAGATGAGCTTCTGGTCTTCGCGAGCGCGAAGACCTGTTGTTCACAGAAGGTTTTGGGCATTTATACATAGAAAAATTTTCAACCCCCAATTCCTTATGCACCCCATTCCTCTAGAAACCTGTTCCAACCTACAAGGACAAGTTCATACATACCTGGAACTTCGTTCTTGATGACTTTCTTCACCGAATCAGATGCGAATCCGTGCAAAACAAAATACAAACAAAAACACACAACCGAAAACACCAAATATAGCACGAAAGTATACACAAAAGACTTATACGCACTCTACACTCGGGTTCTAACCCGAGAAACAAACAAACCTAATCAGGAGGCTTCTCCTTTATCCTCCTTGGAACTGCCTTCATCTTGCGAGGCACACCTGCTCTCCACATCACACACTCATCAACTATCCTCGAATGACCACCACTACTCTCTCTCAGATCCTTCCACCAGCATTTAAACCTACCAGGTCCAAAAATAACTTGCAACATATACCCAAGCAACCTTTCTCCCCTAAATATCCCCACACTTGGGGCTTGCATTATCCTCAAATCGTGTTCACCTCTTAACTCTCGCATCTTCTTACATGGCGGCCTAGACTTAGGGGTGACTCGGTATCTCTCCCCTCAGAATGAACAACAATAATGGGTAAGGTCTCAGGAATAGGTATCTCTAAGTAGGGATGAGATCGGTACCGTACCGGTACCACTGAAAATACCGGTACCGAATTTATGGAAAAGTGGTACCGGTACCAAATTTATCGGTACGGTACCGGTTCGGTACGGCATGGGTACTCGTTACAATATGTTCATCTTAAGACGGTACCGGTACCGAATTTTTGAAAAAGTGAGTACCGATACCGGTACCGAATATATCGGTACGGTACCAGTACTCGGTACCAAATGCTCATCCCTATCTCTAAGGATGTGGCCTCAATACTCTCACCCAGATCTTCAGGATCCTCTACAGTCTCAACCATCCCCACACTTGGGGTTTTCCCTATCATTTCCTCTAGTTCTACCATCATGTCCTGCAGAGCATTAGGCACCTCATCAAAATCATCATCGGGTGCATTCAGTAACTCCTCTAAACCCAGTGCCCAGTCCGATAGCTCTCCTAAATTAGGCGCGAGCTCTCCAACTCCACTATCTCGTAAACCAGAATCCCGATGGTCATCCATGAAGGTATCAATCAAACAAACAAATTTGCTATGCTCACTACCCTCCTTCACAGACTTCATGGCATCAAAAGTAACTTTCTCATCCCCTACACGAAGTGTGAGCTTTCCGTCAAAGACATCAATCAATGCCTTGGCGGTACTCAGGAAAGGGCGTCCTAGGATGAGTGGGACTCTATCATCGACCTCCATGTCGAGAATCACGAAGTCAACGGGGAAAAAAATATATCTACCTTAACCAATAAGTTCTCCACTATTCCCTGTGGATGTTTGACCAAGCGGTCAGCCAAGGATATGCTCATGCGCGTCGGCTTCGGGTCACATAGGTCTAGCTGCTTATATATAGAGTATGGCATCAGATTGATGCTATCACCTAGATCAGCCAACGCGTGGTTCATAGTCAAACAGCCGAACAGACACGGGATCGTGAAATTACCCGGATCTGCTAATTTCTCTGGCAGCTTGTTCTGAACCACCGAAGAACACCTCTCACTTAGAGAGACTTTTGAGACTTCCTCCAGCTTTTTCTTATTAGAAAGCAGATCTTTCAAGAATTTAGCATATTTGGGCAAATACTGGAGGACCTCGACGAACGGAAGATTGACCTTTAATTGCTTGAATAGATTTAGGAAGTGACCGCATTCCTTAGCATATTTATGAGGCAAAAGATGGGCTGGGTAAGGAACAAAGCTCGGGTCAACTTCAGGGGTCTTCTTCTCCCCCTCACTCTTCTTCTCCTCTTCTTTCTCAGCATGCTTCTCCATCTCTAACTCTTCATCCACCAGCTCTTCTTCCTCCACCGGTGGTTCCTCTCTCTCTTCTCCTCTTCTACTATGAGTTGTCACGGCCATCACTGATGCATTAGAATCCGAAGATGAGCCTCCCTGCTTATCCTTCAGATTCTTCGCGATGTCTCCTACCTTGCGCTGCAGATCTAGGAATGCAGAATGCTGATTTCTTAACAAAGTATCATGTGCATCCAACCTCTGCTAGGTCTCCTTATCCCTCACTATAAGCTCAGCAAGCATCTGAGTCTGATTCTCCAACATCTTCTCTATCCTCTTGTCTCTCTCACTGCTCCTTGCACTCATGCCAGCATCTCCACCACCGAACTGATTTATGCGCGATTAAAACCCAGGTGGGTTCCCTCCGGCTCTCAATCCCGAGTTATATGAATTTCCATATGCGTTGTTGAATCCTTGGTTCTGGTTACCTAAAAAATCTACCTGCTCTTGCTGACTGACAGGGCAGTCTCTGGTGTCGTGGCCTCCTCTACATACCTCACACCTATGAGCGCTTAACTTTAGCTCCTTAATCTCCTTCACCATAGATGTAGGTCCCTCGGGTGTGGCGGATCGTCACATGCAAGTGTGTTCTTGAGTCGGACCGGGTGCGGAATACCCGTGACTAGGCGGAGAGTCAAACAACACAAAGTAAACCAACAAGAGAATCACTTTAAACGTTCGTCTATTATAAACACTTGAAGGTTACAGAGAGAAATACTGAGTACACAAAGTCTGCGTATATGCCTGCGTACTTGCCTACTGTCAACCTATCCTATTTATACATGACCTGGACTATGCGCACTTAGAAAGTGCGCAGGGCAAATTTCTCATGCGTACTTAGCAAGTACGCAAGGTATTCTTGCGTACTTGCTAAGTACGCAGGAACTAATTCCTGCGCACATACAAGTGCGCAAAACACTTAGAGATTTCAGCAACAGTCAATATGTAAAAGTAAATACAACTCGATAACTAATACATACAGACGCTTACAAAAAAAACAAATACATACATGAAAGTAAAAAACTAGGACTCTATCCAGAGTGTTTGTCACAGGAAAGTGCTTCAACAAACTCCCCCTTGACAACAGCTCTGGATCGTCTTCGGTCTTCAGTCTTCAGTCTTTGGTCTTCAGTCTTCACAGCTCTGCATCTTTAGCTTCCATCTTTTTCTTGTAGCCAAGGCAAAACTTGATCACCTTGTCATATTTAGAAGCAAGGAATTTCGTCCATTCATCCGTATGCATGCAATACCTGTCTTCTAGTGCCTCCAGATCTTTCACAGAGAAGTTAATGAAGCAGACTTCATCAAATACTCTGATTAGTTCCCTCGGCACTAAGCATCCACTTTCTGACCGTACCTTTCCTATCACCACAGCCTCGCCCATTTTAGGTTCTACGTACCAGTACCATATGTCACCGAGGATATCCTGAGATAACTTGCTCAGGGGAATCTTGGTTTCACATAGCACTGGCTTGTATACCAGTTTCTTTAAGCGTTTCTTAGTCACAGGATGTCTAGCATTCTTATCCTTGACTCGCTTGGGCACTTGAGGCTTGAACACTTCAAACTTCCCAGATCTTGCTTCCTGCTGTAGAACCTGCCACAAACCCATCTCCACTGCGTGATTTGAGTGACCCAGCAGCTCTCAGTTTGCTAGGTTAACAAGGTCGTATTTAGGTAAGGAGTTGAACGCTTCACTGGTTGGTTTCAAGTATTGAACCCCCCAGATCGTTTGATTGCGAACAACTGCTTATCTTCCTCGAACCTTACAGCCAAGATCATCCCTGTTGCTCCTTGTTTGTCTATGATAGAAGTCTTTTTCCAAACAAGAGCTGGACCCTTTGATGAACTAGCAGGCATATCTTTATCTTTCGGTGGCTCTGGATCCACATGTGTAGGGTCAACTAGGGAGGCTTCAGTCGATGCTTCAACGTTACTAGCAGTGTCGACTGAACCTGTGTCGAGCTGAGATTCAAAGGATGGCACTTCAAAGATCTCACCATCTTCGAACTCATACTCTCCTTCCACGTCGCCCTTGGGAACTTCAATAACTACATCCTCATCATCTTCATCCCAATCATCACTAGAGTCGATCTCTCCTTCTTCAAGATTGTAGAGAGCATCAATCTGTGCTTCCTTGGAATAGTCAGGCTCTAAGTATAAGATCTCCTCATCAGATAGATCCTTTAGAACATCAGCCGCTGACTTTCCTTTGTCACCACCAGAGGTATCACCACCTTCCTGATGAGTAGACTCCCCCTCAGCCATTTGAATAGAAGAAATAGGCACGATTGTTAAAGCTTGGTGCTCACTTCCACTAGGACCGACTTCGGGATCCTTGTCTTTGTCATCATCCTTAGTCAAATCAACAGGATGACACGGCTCATCACAGTAGGTGTTGATGTCTTCTCTTTCTATTTCTCTTTCTCCCCCTAAGCATCAAGCTTCTTGCTCAGATCAACAATTAGTTTGACCATCGGTTGATGCTCTTTCTGCTGCATATCAAACCTCAGCTCAAGAGCTGACCTGTATCCCAGAATCATATTATTTGTCTTAATTAGAAGCTCGTTCTAGGCCATTACATTCTTGAGTCTCTCGTCTGTCCCCGATCTCTAGCTTCTTAGAATTCTAACTTCGTCCACCAATGAATTAATCTGTGCCTGTTGAGCGTCAGATTCCTCCTTTGACTTCTGAACAGTTTCCAGTAGACCAGCAACTTAGGTTTCCAGAATTTCTATCCTTTCTTCATTAGGATCAGGATGTCTGGATATAGACATTTCAGCATTGTGAATTGAGGAGGAGAAGATAGTATCAAAGTCAAACCCCTGAGTGAATTCTCCATAGTTGAAGGGTTGACTTATAGGTTCGGTGGTTATAGGGATTGTGGATGTAATGATGGTTGTAGGGGTGATGGAAGGTGTGATGGTGACTGACTCTGTTAGAATTGGAGTAGTCACCGCCACCTGGACAGATGTGACAGGGAGGGTTACTGTCATAGGAACCTCCTCTGTGCTAGTAGTGACCGCCACATCAGGTTGTACCTGTATCCTTCTCCTCTGTCGCCGGTATAATTGCTGTGAAGGTGGGGTAGAGGCTGAATCAGTACTTGTAGCCGAAACTTGTACTTACTGCTGGGCACTGACCTCTACCTCACTGGGAATAGCATGTTGCTGCCTATCCCCCCTGTTTTTGTTTATACTTTCACGCCTTTGTCTTTGAATAGCAGCGTCAGAGTCAGAATCTGGCTCATATTCACTGCTTGAGGACTGTCGCTTTCTCTTTGAGGATGACTCAGGAAGGTTCACCTTCGTCGTTCTCCTCGGGTGTGCCTGTGATGGTGCATCATCAGAATCAGAAGAATCAAACTCTATCTCTTCGGAGTCGGATCCCTCAGCACCATCATGACCTGCTTCTTCGTCTCCACTTTCCGACGATTCATCCACACTTTTGTTGTTGTTGTTCATCCGAATGTTCACTTAGCTCTGGCTCTGAGTCTTGGCTAAACCATCTCCAGTCAGCTGGTGCCACATACGCTTCATTTATCAGGTGGCCAAAGAGTGCGGTGTGCTCAGGGGTAGGTTCTACACTCCCTGGCTTTAAGAATTGTGCAAACACCCTCTTGTCCACCCTCTTGACTTGCAATCTCTCCCTAGTAGCAGGGAGGTTTGGCAACGCATCGTCAATCAGTAGTTGCACAAACCTTGGGTATAACAAGAACCTGAACCTCTCAGCCGTGTTTATCTGATCATTTATGGCTTTGAATATGTATCTTGAGAAGTTGTAGCCCTTGTTGAGAGATAAGCCAACCATGGCTGCAGCAAGATCATGACCCATTGCATCCTTTCCAGCCTTTCTTGAGGAGATGCACATGATCATGACGTGGGCAAAATATCTCCATTGACCGAGCACCCACATTTTATTGTATGAAGCATAATCTCTAACACCGACGTACCCCATTCGTTGCCTCCAACAACCATCCACAAAGTAGTCTGGATAGGTAGTTGGGTCGGTGGAGAGATCTCGGAATTGCAACACCCGTCTAATTGTGTCTTCAGAAAAGGCAATGTCATGACCCACCATGGTAGCCCTTATAACATTGGGGGTTACCGTGCAATCATGATTCGCGGTCTCCCAGAACTGCTCGAGATATGGTCTTGAAACAATCGGGTCTGCAGAAATAGCATAACTGATTCTTGAACGGTTCAAGAATTCAACTATCTCGCGGTACTGTAGTGCAGTACCCTTCCACTCTGGTTCTGTACGTGCTAGAAGATTGAACTCATTTGTAAACGCACGAGCCATACCTGCAAAAACACACAGAAAACACAATAAGAACAACAAGTTTCATTGGAATTGAAAACACATGACTCAGTATAGCAGTTACTCATTGAGCTGAAATTTCAGACTTAGAAATTTTTCACAAGTGTTGGTCCTGCGTACTTAGCAAGTATGCAGGGATTTGTTCTTGCGTACTTAACAAGTACGCATGAATTACTTCTTGCGTACTTGTTAAGTGCGCAAGAATTGCACTTGTCAAATTTTTCAGAAATCCAAAACTTCAACAGATGATAACATTGATGTGGATTAGGTCACCACAAGGTCGAAATCAGTGATCAAGACCATTGGAACCAATATCAACACCAATCAATTGCTATTCTTGTCACAATTTGACCTAAATGACAACCCAGTCAAAACGACTGTCAAACGAGGGGTCAAGGTCAAAATCAAGAATCAGTAAGGACGATTAAGCACTGATTAAGGTTCGAAAGATGATTTTAAACATGTTATAGTCTTAATGTGTTACCAAATCGACTAATAAACGTCCAAAATGAAGATTCAAATTTCAAAATCTATAATCGGTCCTTAGTTCTCGATTTAGCAGATGTAATGTCTCTAGATTCTCACCAATTGATTGTATAACGATGATGATACTAGTAACGGGACGAAAAATCGGTTAAGAACACTCGAATTTTTGAGTAAAGTTTGCAGAGGGAAATGAACATGCGTAAATATTTGAATGAGATAAAAATCTGAAAAATTTTCTAAGTCATGTTTTTATACCCAACACAAAAAGGTCTTGCGTACTCGCTAAGTGCGCAAGACTTAACTCCTGCGTACTTACTAAGTGCGCAAGACTTAACTCTTGCGTACTTGTTAAGTACGAAGTGCTTACTTCATGCGCACTTGTCAAGTACGCAGAAACCCTTATGTGCGTAAACTTTGAAATTTTCTCCATTTTCTGATGTACTATCATTTCCTCTTTTCTCAAGTTAACTTTGAAATTTTCTCCATTTTCTATTTTTTTTTTGATTTTGTAAAATATTTTGAAAACTAAAAGAACTATACAGAAAATTTTAAAGGAAATAAAATTTAACTTTCATGAATTGAATTGATTTAAGAAAAATAGTTTTTCACTCTGGATTGAACATTCCTATTAAGTTGACAAGATGCTCAAAACGGGATCGATCAAATGCCTTCGTGAAAAGGTCTGCAAGATTGTCATCCGTGTGAACCTTTACAAGTTCAATTAAATGCTTTTCAGCACAATCACGGATGAAATGATGGCGAATTTCAATATGTTTCATTTAATGTTTCACCGGGTTATTTGTGATGGACATGGTGGCATTGTTGTCAATGAACAGAGGAGTTTCACTGAAGTTCAAGCCGTAGTCTCTCAATTGCTGCTGAATCCATAATATTTGAGAACAACCGCTCGCCGCAACAATGTATTCTGCTTCACAAGTTGAGACAGAAACCGTTGACTGCTTCTTACATTTCCAAGAAACCAGTCTGTCTCCCAAGAATTGACATCCACCAAAAGTTGACTTTCTGTCAAGGTTACAACCGCCATAGTCTGAATCAGTGTAGGCTTTGAAGTCAAATTACTGCTGCTTAGAGTACCAAAGACCCAATCGGGGTTTCCCTTTCAAGTATCTAAAAATTGTCTTCACAACTATCATGTGGGACTCCTTCGGTTGTGACTGAAACCTTGAGCACAAGCACACAGCAAACATTATATCGGGTCTTGAAGCTGTGAGATACATAAGAGATCCGATCATCCCACGGTACAATCTGTAATCCACATCCTTTCCATCTTTGTCAGGATGCAGACCATGATTGACTGGGATAGGTGTGCCATAAGTACTGCTATCATTCATCTTGTATTTTGACAAGATGTCCTGCACATACTTGGTTTGATGTAGATAAATGACATCCTATCTTTGACTGACTTGCAGACCCAGGAAGAACGACAATTCACCCATGTTACTCATTTCAAACTTGGACTTCATCACCTGTTCGAATTCCCTACACATTCCTTCATTTGTAGATCCAAAAATAATGCCGTCGACGTGGACTTGTACAAGAAGAATGTCACCTCCTGCTTTCCTAATGAAGAGGGTCGAGTCAATCTGTCCACGGTCGAAACCATTAGACAGTAGATGCTTAGATAATTTCTCATACCATGCCCGCGGTGCTTGATGAAGACCATAAAGTGCTTTGTCGAGCTTATACACTTTATTGATATTATGCGGATCTTCAAAGTCGGGAGGTTGAGTGACATAGACCTCTTCATGAACTTTTCCATATAGGAAATCACTCTTCACATCAAGTTGATTGACCTTGAAGCCGACAAAGGTGGCATAAGCCAAGAACAGTCGAATGGCCTCAATTCTAGCAACTGGGGCATATACTTCCGCGTAATCCAAGCCCTTTTGCTGATAAAAACCCTGAACAACTAACCTTGCTTTGTTCTTCACAACAACATGACGATCATCCGTCTTGCATTTGAACACCCATCTAGTGCCAATTGGTTGTACGCCCCTTGGCAAGTCAACCAAATCCCACACATGCAACTTTTGGAATTGAGACAATTCATCTTGCATCGCCTCAATCCAGCAGTTGTCACCGAGAGCCTCCTTCACATTCCTCGGCTCTAACTGGAACACGAATGCAGCATGCAGACATGTTTCCATGACACCGGTGTCAAGTATCTCCGAGTACAAACTAGTGTTCTCAGTAATGGTTCGATGACGAGTTTGAACACCGGCATGAGGATCACCAATAATGTTGTCAATTGGATGATTCTTATGCACTCTCGCCTCTGGTACATTCAGTTCCTGAATTTCTGAATCGAGGTTCGTGCTTTACTCCCCCATATCCTGTGTTCTAGAAGAAGAAGATTCAATGTTAATCGGATCAGCTGGAGCTTCATTTCCTACACTAGTGTTAGGATTAGCTTGAGCGTCATCTCCATCAACATGAACATCTTCACTGTTATCACTGTCAATAGTTCCAGATGCAGATGCAGCATTGGAGTCAGGAGTTACAATCGGTACAGTAGCACGTGTTGAGAAACTGGAGTCATTGCCGCCACCCAATAATTCATATACATTTGAGGCATCAACTGCAGACAAATCAGGAAGATTGAATGACTTGAATAGTGCATCATAATCAAAACCCCAAGCTATACCAGTTGGTTGTGGTGGAATGCTGTGTTTACTACAATCCACTTCAAACCATTCCTCGACAGTATGAGTTCCTATATTGTACACTCTCTTGCAAGGCGAGTTGGCAACATATCCTAAGAAGATGCCTTCCACCGGTTTTGCATGAAACTTAGACTTGCGGTCTTTATATTGTAGCAACAAGGAACAGGGACTACCAAAAGGAACTAGGTAATCAAGATTGGGAGGTCGATTGTTGATCAACTCGTAACAAGTCTTGTTGTGCCTCTTCACAAACAGAACTCTGTTCAAGACGTGATAAGCTATATTAACTGCTTCTGCCCAGAAAGTGACAGGAAGCTTTGCATCCGACAGCATTGTCCTTGCAGTCTCAATCAATGTTCTGTTCTTCCGTTCTGCAACTCCATTCTGCTTAGGCGTGTACGGGGCGCTAAATTCGTGACGGATCCCCTTCTTGAGACAGAAAAGTTCCATCAAGTTATTCTTGAATTTAGTTCCGTTGTCACTCCTTATTCTTCTAACCTTCAGCTTGCAAAGAGATTCCAAGCTCAGGATCAGGTATTGAAGAATATCAGCAGTCTCGTCCTTTGTACCTAAAAAATGCACCCAAGAAAAACATGAGAAATCATCAGTTACAACCAGATAGAATGACTTACCTCCAATACTCCTGATACTTATGGGGCCAAACAGCTCCATATGTAATAGCTCCAAAGGGGTATCGATGGAGTTTTGGAGCTTGGGCTTGTGAGACTTCCGTTGCTGTTTGCCCTTTTTACAAGGCATATAGTCATCTGCAACGGTAAATCTCAACTTAGGAACACCGGTTACTAAGCCGTTTCGGACAAGATGATTCATTTTACGGTAAGAAATATGTCCGAGTTTCCTATGCCACAATATAGAGTCAAGCTCTGTCGCTTTGGTAAGCAAACAAGTAGCAACTGATGAGGTGGTTGTTGCCATGCTCATATCGATCTGATAAGTGTCGTTTTTCCTTGGTGCTCTCATCAGAATCCAATCTTCAGGAACTTCAAAACCAGGCTTGAGAATCAAGCATTCAGTCTTGTCAAACATCACCGAGTACTCCTTGTCGCACATCTGAGAGACACTCAACAGGTTATGCTTCAGCTGCTCGCAATAGTTGACATTGTCAAGGCTGACACAACCATTTGAAACCCCGCCTTGACACGTGATACTACCGCCTTTCTCTCCAGCAAAGGCCACATAGCCGCCTCTGAATGGTTTCACATCTTGAAGCAAGGCCATGTTACCTGTCATGTGCGGGGAGCATCCACTATCTACATACCAACGATTAGAGATAGTACCCTTCGGATGTACCTGCACGAGTCACAAAAAGAATTAGTTAGATTTGGAGACCCAAGCCATAGTGGTCTTGGGTCGTCCGTCTTTTTCAAAATAAACAACCTCTTTTAACTCACAGTCATGACTGTTCAAAATGGATGAATCTTTAGAAGAATTGGGGACAGGAGATTGAGAACCTTTAACTTTGTTGTTCCAGGATCTCTTCTGTTTCTTAACTGGAACAGTAGACTTAGGTTCAACAACAGCAGGTGAACTAATGGAAGCTTCACCTGATTGAACTCCAGTCAGCTGTTCTAGCTTTCTCAACCTCTTGTTCCTTCTCCACCTCTATGGCTTAGAGAGTTTCACCACAGGTTTCTCACCAGTAGGTGTACTACCAGAGGTAGATGCACAAGGTTTAGCAGGTTGCTTTCCCTTTCTTGAAACATATGGTTTAGCCTCAGAGGTTATCTTTGGCTTTACCATCGGTTTTACCGGTGGTTTCACCGCATTTGTATTTGGACTTTTGGGATGTTTCACTTGTGGTGACTTAGGGATGACAGCCGGTTGTGAAACAATAGGCCGTCTCCCTTGGTTCTTAGAAGGACAGTTCACAAGAATGTGAGCAACCATACCACAGTGAAAGCAAGTCCTCTTGTCTGTGTAAGTCCTCCTGTAAGGCTCATTATATCTGACATTAGATGACTCAGCATTATGAGTAGGAGGAGTTGGTTTGTGAACAGGAGTTTGACCCGATACAGATTGGTTTTTGGGAGTATAATATTTTTGCAAATTTTCTTTATACCCAAGCCCATAATGAGCTGAAAAAGATTCTTTCTTAACTTGATTAAGATTTTTATACCCCTCATAAAGCATTACCTTTAATTTATCATTTGATTCAATGATATCGGGTTCAGTTAAAATACAATTGTCACTATTAGTGATAATGTTTTTCTTAACCTTTTGTTCACATAACAACTCCTCAAATACTACTCCTTCAGGGCAGGTGTTAACAGACCCATCATCAGAAGCAGTAAAGAACTCCTCATTAGATGCGGAGTCAGCCTTACTTGAGGAATCATCCTTGTTAGAGGAATCATCCTTACCTGAGGACTCATCAAGTCAAGTTAGATCAATGTCTACTAAGCCGTTGACAAATTTCCCGCTAACTGGTGGAGGAATGGCATTAGTACCCAACCCTAAGCCATTCATTTGTCTCACTACAAACTCGTAGTGCTCCACCACAAAACGAGAATTTTTCAACTTCTCATTAGTACATTTCAACTGCAAGATCTCATTTTGCAGCTTGTTGATCTCATTGTTCCTTTTCTCTAACCCCTTGTATGCAATATCCAAGTGAAGTCGTTGATCGCTCATTTTAAGTGAATAATCACGTTTTTCTTTCTTCAACGTTTCAACTGAATCTTTAAATCGTTTTTCGTTTTCTTTGTAGCTTAAAGCTGCAATACGAAGGGGTTTGACTTTGTCTTGAAGCTTAGAGTTTTCAATTTTTAAGCCTAGACATTTGGAACAAGAAATGACAGAAAGAGGATTAGAATCTACCTCATTCGATGAATGTGATGCCTCTCCGATAGCCATGAGGGCAACAACAGTAGGTCAGCCACATAAGCTTCCTTTTCCTCAACTTCCTTCTCCTTAGCTTCCTTTTTCTCAGCTTCCTTAATCTCCATGATCTCAGCCATGAGACCAACCTCAGTTTGTGCAATGATGGCATCCTCAAGATGAACACCCCAATCAAAGCTTTCGTCCTGTTGAGCTACCAGTGCATTGGACGTTCCACTTTGGCTTTGATTGTGGTTGTTTGAGTTGTTGTAGCCATGGCTGTTTCCTTGGCTAGGTCTGGTGAAACCCGAAGCCAGTGCTCTGTCCTTTTGACATTAACGAGCAAAGTGTCCAAAGTTCAGACACTTGTAGCACTTGGCCTTGGATTTGTCAAAACCAACCTTGGCATTAGAATGCCCGCCAATGAACTTTAGGCCAGTTCTGTTTAGGAAACACTTGGCTCTCCTCAATATCATGGCCATATTCCATTGAATATCCATGTCCTCCATGTCATCTGGATTCACTTGATTAAAATCTTCTTCAATTATTTCAGGATCGGTAAGCTTGCCACCAATGAAGTTCTCATAGGCAAGCATACAAGATGAAAATAATGCTACATGATCTTCAACTATTTTGGCTATAGCTGTCTGATTAGCTGAAGGTGTAGCAGGAGGATTTCTTGAGGGATGTTGTTGATGAGATCCAGAACCAGATCCGGATGCTGCATAACATGCATGACCACCACAAGCTTTTACAGTTTCTTCCTCATGAGAGTTTCCAGAGAAAAGGGCAATTACAGAGCCCGATGACTTGGTTGTAGAAGACGTCCCATGATACATAGAAGGGTCTTGTATCTGAGGTCTTCCTGAGCTCTCCTTTCTTTTTAGGTTCATGTCATGAGCTTGAACCTTTCCAATTGCCTCATCAATTATCATCTCATAGAATTTAGGATTCTCTCTCATCAGGGTTGTATACATCTCAAACTTGGGTGGCAAAGCATCCAGAAACTTTTCCACTAATTCTTCATCAGGATACTTCAGCTCAAAAGCTTTCAACTCCGTCTGCAGATGATAGAATCTAGAGATGAGCTCGTCTATATATTCGTTCTCCAGAAATCTGAAGCACTCATACTGCTTCCTGAGAAGATCTCGTTTACTTTTCTTGATGTCACTATTGCCCTCGAATCTTTTCTGTAACGCCTTCCAAAGATCCTTGGAGTTATCATATCCTCTGAAACTATGGAATAACTCCCGAGTTAAGGCCATAGTGATCGAACCGTGAGCCTTCTTCTCTCAATCATAAACTTTCTTTTCTTCTTCTTCGAGTTTAGATCTAGGCTTGGGCATTACTTCATCAAGGTAAATATGTGTGGGATGCTTATATCCCTCTAGAATAGGTATCCATAACGAAGAATCGGTATAAGAAATGTAATGCTCAAAGCGTGCTTTCCAATTAGAATAATCATTTACATTTAGCAACTTTGGCGGTTTCCGAGGGGTTCCGATATCGTTGTCATAATTCAGAAGATTACCGAGATTCTGAAGATTTGACATGGTGAACACTTAGTCAAATTTCAGAAAAGTCAGAGACACTTGCGCACTTGGTATTGGCCTTGCGTAATTAGAGAAATGGTCTTGCGTAGTTATGATTTAACTTAAGTATGCATAAGATTGGTCTTGCGTACTTGGTAAGTACGCAGCAAGACTGAAATTTTTGCCAGATATGGTAAGTACGCAGAACACCTTTTCACCAACTCTCACCAAACTTTTCCGGTCACTGGAATCTCACCGGAGATGGCAAAAATCGGACAGATGAACAAACAAAATGAGCCAAAGGGTCAGAAACTTGTTTCTAACCAACCTTTGATGCTCAAAACACTCAAATACACAACAAAAGTTGGTTTTTGAGTGATTTTTGCTTCTAAAATAGTGCTCAAGAGCTACCCCTATTTTATCACAAAAATCAACAAAAATACCCCCTTTTGCTTGTAAAATCTCTGTAGAAAACTCTCCAAACACACTCACAACACTCGAAAACAAGAGCACGGCTTTGATACCACTTGTAGGTCCCTCGGGTGTGGCGGATCGTCACATGCAAGTGTGTTCCTGAGTCGGACCGGGTGCGGAATACCCGTGACTACGCGGAGAGTCAAACAACACAAAGTAAACCGACAAGAGAATCTCTTTAAACGTTCTTCTATTATAAACACTTGAAGGTTACAGAGAGAAATACTGAGTACACAAAGTCTGCGTATATGCCTGCGTACTTGTCTACTGTCAACCTATCCTATTTATACATGACCTGGACTATGCGCACTTAGCAAGTGCGCAGGGAAAATTTCTCATGCGTACTTAGCAAGTACGCAAGGTATTCTTGCGTACTTGCTAAGTACGCAGGAACTAATTCCTGCGCACATACAAGTGCGCAAAACACTTAGAGATTTCAGCAACAGTCAATATGTAAAAGTAAATACAACTCGATAACTAATACATGCAGACGCTTACAAACAAAAAGAAATACATACATGAAAGTACAAAACTAGGACTCTATCTAGAGTGTTTGTCACAGGAAAGTGCTTCAACAATAGCCGCAAGTGCAGCTGCCACGCAAGCATCAGGGGTGACATGATGAACACTTCTAGTGGATGAGGCGGGTGTCCTAGCACTAGAAATGAAATTCCTAGTGCATGGTTGATGTTACTCGGCCAAAGCGAAGCTCTCAAACATCTCCCCGCACTCCTCAGGCTCCTTCATCTCCATTATATGGCCTCCTGCAGCAGTGTTGAACATTACTTGCTTCTCGAAGGTGAGGCCATTATAGAACTTCTCTACGAGTGCTCAATCCGAAAGGCCATGCTGGGGGCATCTGCTTAACAGGGTGTTCAACCTCTCCCAAGCCCTGTGGTAAGGCTTGTCAGGGTCCATGCGAAAGGAGTGGATCGGGTCCCTTAGACGGGTGGCCTTGGACGGTGGATTGAACTTTTTCAAGAATTTGGCCTCCAGATCTGCCAAAGTGGTAATGGAATTCTAGGGCAGGGTATCCAACCACGCGGCGGCATGACCAGAGAGCATGAAAGGGAAAAGATGCAAATAGATAGCGTCATCCGTAACACCAGTAATGCGAAAGGTATCGCAAATACGCGTGACGTGGGACAGATGTCCTGGTGCATCCTCGTCCTCCAGTCCGTGGAATTGAGTCAAGTTAGTGATGGTACTCATAACGTGCGAATGGATTTGCCAATTATTGGTATTGGGCCCGTTTGGGCGGGTGATCGAAGATCTGGCCCCTGTGAATATATCACAAGCTCTCTGGTGCGTGGTACGTGATGTCGCCCAGACGGCCATGCTGGGGGCATCTGCTTAACAGGGTGTTCAACCTCTCCCAAGCCCTGTGGTAAGGCTTGTCAGGGTCCATGCGAAAGGAGTGGATCGGGTCCCTTAGACGGGTGGCCTTGGACGGTGGATTGAACTTTTTCAAGAATTTGGCCTCCAGATCTGCCAAAGTGGTAATGGAATTCTAGGGCAGGGTATCCAACCACGCGGCGGCATGACCAGAGAGCATGAAAGGGAAAAGATGCAAATAGATAGCGTCATCCGTAACACCAGTAATGCGAAAGGTATCGCAAATACGCGCGACGTGGGACAGATGTCCTGGTGCATCCTCGTCCTCCAGTCCGTGGAATTGAGTCAAGTTAGTGATGGTACTCATAACGTGCGAATGGATTTGCCAATTATTGGTATTGGGCCCGTTTGGGCGGGTGATCGAAGATCTGGCCCCTGTGAATATATCACAAGCTCTCTGGTGCGTGGTACGTGATGTCGCCCAGACGGTCTATAAAAACTATATTAAAAACCTAACCTAGACACACTAGTAATACTCTAGAAAACCTATAAACTAGACCGCACTAACAGGCAAGTGAACCTATCGAATGTAGTAAAGCCTAATGGTAAACCGGATTATCAAACCCTAGAGACACTGTATAACTAAACTAGACTCTAACTAGAACTAAGAATATTGGTTTGGGGGGGTTTACTACTACTGATTAAACTAATGAAAACCAGACGAATGACAACTAACTATCAAAGCAGAAGACTCGGAAAATATCAAGGATGGGAGAGCACTACCTAGGTCGGAATCCTACTTGCAAAGCTCGGACTTCTACCGGTTACGAAAACTATGATGGAACTGGGTTTCTAAGGATAACAGCTCTAGACAACCTAATGGATCCCTAATCACTCTCAGGCTGTCACCAAAAGGATACTCTACAGATGTAAAACGCTCACCAGATAGTCGGATTACCTTTCAGTCTCTCCAACGACAATACTATACCCTACAAACAGATCACCTCTCGGTCTCACTGTCACTGGACATTCAAGGAATGCACGGGGTAATCTCAGGTCAACAAGCTATGACTCGGATTAGCAACAATTACTAAGAACCTAAGGCAACTTCTTCTCAGACAGTTTACACTCAGAATCCTAATAACGAAGACTGACCGACTACCTCTCACCTTTCGGGTATCGAGATAAGAAGAACACTCAGATCTAACCTACTCTCAATCACCGTTCCTATGGATTACTACGTCTAGCAAACCACCACCTAATCACAAACACATAGTCTATGATCTAGATACACTACTCAAATTGAAAGACATTCACAAGCAGCATATGGAACTGTAATCAATTATAAATCAGATTCAAAGCATGCATATTCATCATAATCATTGAACTAAGATCCTTTACAAAATCATCAAACCAACATTAAAATCCAGAAACCGAATAAAGGATCAAAACTTTAACAAGTTATCATCAATGACCTAGGCAGTTTATATAGTTTAGCCTAAAATCATACTTAAAACATCCAAAACAGAAGCAAAAGTACCAAACATAGTTTAAAACAATGAATCAAAGACAAAAGATCAATACTTGGGAACCGATTACGTTAAACTAACGATCCCGGAATCAAAAGCCTTCAACTTTAGCTCCGATCGACTTCTCTAACTCCAAAATCGCCCTGGATTATCCCTCTGGCGGCTAAAACTCGAACTCCCCCTCATTATGGCAATCAAATTCGATTTAATAACAAATTAGGGCTTTTTGCGATTTTATAAGGCCCTCGCGTACCGCGAGACACATAGCCTGGCCCTTCGCGTACCGTGAAGGACAAAACAGTCGGGCCACTTTCTGGGTTTCCTCGCGTACCGCGAGAATCTTGAGTTCCCTCTTCACATACCGCGAAGAACTTGATTTCCAATATTTTTTTTCTTTTTCTTTGGACTTGTTCTCGTACTCGATCTCTTCATGATTTAACTTGGTTATTCACACGAACACCAGTAAACCTGACATGACTCAAAACAAACCTAAAACGAGTAAAAACGAACACAAAACTATCTATGAACGCACAAATACAATGGAATAAAGGATGTGTGCTTTGCAACACATCAATACGTCTAGCAGGTGGATTTGCATCACCCATGTTAGGAAATGGAATAGGGCTAGGACTACGTACCAGATTCTCGCACAAAACTCTCAAACGCTCACGAAGGCTGCTACTGCGCTCGTGAAGCTCTCGCTCGGGCACTAAAGAAGCTGTAAATTGGGGTGATCCCTGCGAACGAGTATGTTGCATAAACTAGAAGAAAACAAAGCAAATGAAGAAAGACTCAACACATAAAAAACTCGACCTAAAATTAAGACACACAAATAGCAAACAAGACAAAGCACGCAAATACGACCTAAGAAGAACAGAAATAGACTACTAAACTAAACTAAACTAAACATAAAAGAAAAAAATAAAAACAAATAACTAATCGAAGCTAATTTTGCTATTGCCAAGTGTCCACGGCAACGACGCCAAAAACTTGATGTCGTCCGGACGGTCTACGAAAACTAAACGAAAACCTAACCTAAACACTCTAGTAATACTCTAGAAATCCTATAAACTAGACCACAATGACAGGCAAGAGTACCTATCAATTGCAATACAGCTCAATGGAAGTTCGGATATCGAACCCACGAGACACTAATTAAAACTAGACTCTGACTAGAACTGAAATATTTGGTTTGGGGGGGATTCTACGAACTAAGATTAAACTAATCAAAAGTAAATGAAAACCAGACGACAACTAACTATCACCTACAGAAGAATCGGATGAAATCAAGACTAGAGGAAGCACTACCTAGGTAAGAATCCTATTTGTAAAACTCAGACTTCTCTCGGTTATGGTAACTATGATAGAACCGGGGTTCTAAAATATGACACTCTCAGAATACCTAAAGGATCCCTGATCATTCTCAAGGTGTGACCTAATAGGAAACTATAAGGAATGTATAACGCTCACCAGCTAGTCGGATTACCTCTCAGTTTCTTCAACGATACTACAGTACCCTAAAGATAGATCACATTGCAGTCTCACTATCACAATACATTCGAAGAATGCAAGGGGTAATCTCAGAACAAAACGATAAGACACGAACGAGCAAAGATACTAAGAACCTAGGGGAAACCTCCTTTCAGAGCGTTTACAGCTAGACACCTAACACCAAACACTACCTCTCACCTTTCAGCTATCAAGATAGGAAGAAAACTCAGCTCTAATAAATCACCAACTAATATTCCTATGGATCACTACGTCTAGCAATACCATAAACAGCCACAAACATAAAGCAAGTAACCTACACATGCGTCTATAACTGAAAGACATTCAATAAGACACATGCGAAATAATTAAGCAATGCTAATTCAGAATCAAGCATGCATAAACATCTTATCAATTGCAAAGAGATCCATTACAATAATGTTAAACCATCAAAAGTAACCATAAACCGATAAAAATCCAAACTTTAACAAATAATCATCACAAACCTAGGCAATATATGAAGTCTAGCCAAGAAACATACTCAAAACTAGAAAACAAATCACAAAATTCTTGAACATAGTCTCGATCAAACTAATTAGAAATAAGAAATTGAAAACCATGAACCGAACGAGTAGAATCTAACCAACCCGATCAATAAAGCTCCAATCTTTGGCTCCAATTGCTTCTTGCACTCTCAAAATCGCCTCCTCTGATGCTCTGACGGCTGGAAATCCAATTCTCCTCACAATATCCTTACACTTCTTTTAATTATCGATTTAGGGCTTTTTCCCGGATTTTCTATTATTAACATGTCGCGAAACAATATTTACGGCCCTTCGCGTGGCGCGAAGGCCAAAACAGTCGGGCCTAATTCTGAAGTTGTTCGCGTGTCGCGAAGTCATATCTCACCATCTTCGCGTGTCGCGAAGATTACAATTTCCAACTTTTTAATTCTTTTTCAAGGCTCCACTTCTTGTACTCGGTTTCTCCATGATTTAACTTTGATTTCCATATCTTCTTCACACGAGCACCTACAACATGACATAGTTTCTGAACGAAACAAAAACAAATAAAAACGAATACAAAACTAACTAGAATTTGTACAAAATACAAGGATAAAAGAGATGTGTTTTGCAACACCTCAGTCCTCAGGTGTGTTCGTTTTTGAGATCTGTTCTCTATCTAGCAAATTTTGGGTGTTAGACATTTGATGTGGTTGTCACATTTGTAATGATTTGTAGGGACTAAAGAAGGTTAGGAAGCTGAAGCATGGCGACTTGGAGCTCCATGTGGGAAATGGGCAAAATTTCATGGTGAAGGCTATAGGAGAATATGTTCTTTCACTTCCTTCTAGTCTTGAACTTGTTTTGAACAATGTTTATTTCATTCCTAGTTTAATTAGGAATATTGTTTTTGTCTCCGCTTTCCGAGGACAAGGATTTAAGTATGTTGGAAATAATGCAAGGGTTTTAACTTTTAAAACAATTAGTTTACAAAATCAGATTTGCGAAGCGGAAGCAAATAAAGGCACGCGATTACTAAAGTTCCAAACTATATCCGACAGTGATCCGATTACATGAACAATTAGACAATATATATATATATATATATAATCCAACCATAGCGGGTATTAAGAATTATACCTTTGACGAAAACCCGAAAGCTTCACACTTTGGTACAAAGAGCGTAACGCTAGTGACGCGTTCATGAACACCCGCAATCCACAAAACCGACCACTCGGTTTAATCCAAAACCGGTTCGCAAGATGGAACCCGGTTTACGGCCGAAAAATGGCTCATGCAAGGGAGCCGGTCGGCAACACCCGGCCAGCGGCAGGAGGCGGCGGCGGTGGCTGTCAGCGGAAGTGGTAGGCGGTGGCTGCCAGCGGAAGTGGTAGCCGATGGCAGCTGCGCAAAGGAGAAGGGAGGGGTGGCGGCATTTTTTGGCTCTAGATTAGCTTAGGGTTTGTGATGTAAGGTTATATTTATAACCCACTTAATTACAAACTGCACCCGTGGAAATTAACTTTTAATTCCTAGTAATTAACAATTAATTACCTTTAACCCTCGAGCTTTTACTAATTACAAATAATTAGTAAAACTATAATTATTTTATGTTTAACACTTAAACATTTAAATCCTCCGCAAATAATTATTTCTCTAAATAATTAATTAACTCATTCACCGATAAATATTTATTCGCCGTTTAATAAAACCGTATTTCGTAAACTATAATATTTACAATTAAATATTATCAATTTGCTCGTTGCCCAAAGTGTAACTCTTTGAATCATACCTTGATAGTAACGTTGACTTAATTGACGATCGGACATCCTATATCCAACAATCTCCCACTTGGACGATTCATCAATTAATCGGTTCAACGTAGACAGTGGTGAACGCCTAGCTGCATCTCACTGCCCCTAGCAAGGTATGACGCATTACAACCGTCAACCTTTTCCTTGTGTTCAAGTAACTCTTACTTGACCAAGTACAACAGTCATGGTAAACTTATCTATGTATCCTTTCTGTTTAGGGTATCCATTGAACATGAGACATGGATACAAGTAATTTCTCATATTTTGTTCAATCATTCTTGTTCTCGTTCTCCGATTCAAAGTGGTCTAAACAAACTACTCTTAGTTTGAGTGTGGCCACACTTTTTATACCAGTTCGAATTAACGAGGGCGCCAGAATGTCCAACTCCAGATCAAAGGAGAACCTAATTCCTTTGGTCACGTACAGCTCCCACTTAACTTCAGATTTATTCCTAATCATACCCTTATTACTGCCTTTCACGGAACAACGTTAGATATGGTCAAAGAACAAACTTCAGTTAAAGTTAGTTCAAATTTGAGCCTCGGGTAGAAGGATTGATAGATCTTTACCATATTCAAAACTTCTCAAGACCTTGATCCATGAAGATAGTTTTGAAACGAGTTACGTCCAATAATATGATCTCCAACTACTTGGACTTTCATTCAAAATGAACCAATCATCTAATTCACAATAGTCTTACGTTCAGATTGATTCCCATGAATCTGATCGACTACGGACATTTAGAATTCAATATTCAAGGATTCTAAAACGTACAAAATATCGAACATAGAAACATCTATTTATAGTGCGTTTAACCATTAAATCAAGATAAAATGCCAACGTATCTATATTGTTCGAAAGCACCCAATACTAAATACAAATCAAACTCAAAGTCTAGCAAATCTAAGACCTATCATCATGCTCCTCATGAAAAAATTGAAGTATAGATTTAGTGTATGGGTCAGCTAGATTTTGATTTGTGTGAACTTTGTTTATTACGATGTCTCCAAGTTTCATGATCCCATGAATGAAACTTATAAGGAAAAACCCTTTGGAACTTCTTTCCAACTCTTAGATGCTATCTGAACTCTTTCAGAGTATCAGCTTCTAATGTTTCCAAAACTGCAGCATCTTATGTTGTGTCATAGTTACTAATGGAACTCTTTCATTGGTAACATTGATAGTCTTTATGGTGTATTTAATCATTCTTAATGATTGCCCCTTTTTGGTGTTCATATCTTAACTATTAAGACAGCAGTCCTTGACTAATAAGTTATTATGACTTTTATGATCTTATTCCAAGAACTCTTCTTGTTAGTCAAAGATGGCACTCTCGTATCTTAACTCTTAAGATAGTAGTCATCCATCATGACTCTTTATGATGCTCACCATTTTATGCTTCTCAAGCATTTCCTTTTATTCTGATATTCTTGATTTCAAAATTCTTTCATCATATGAAAACATTGACGTAACCAATTATCTCTTAGATGAACCCAGATGAACTCTTTCATCTTCATCTTGTGCTAATACAATACTGGATAAAAGATAATGTTAGCAATTTGTCTTCATTAACTTGTCACACAAAGCCTTAAGATAATTTTATTAATGTTGATGGATTGCAATGACTCTCATTTTAGCATTCCACCTTCATATATCTCATATATGGTTGCAGTCAACAAATGTTTGAAATCCATCATCTAAGATACTTTCTCTATCAGTGATATGTTAAACTCAGAATGTTAGCAGTGTATCACTATACATTCTATAATAAGAACACTTTTCCCCTTTCATGGTATTCCATGTATCTCTATACACCCCTCATGATAATGTGTCTCCACACATTGTTTTGGTCTAGGTACTCGCTCCCACTAGCCTTTGCATATATCATATTGAATCCTCCTTGAGTTGATCTCATCAATCTAAAGATTCAGTAATCTCGGACATAATCAGACATTCATACTTTCTTTGAAGCTATTTTATTGCAAAAATATTCTTGTATTCACAATACATATTTATTTTGATTAGTTTACTCAATTGTTCAAAACTTGTAATATGTTTCCTATCCAAGGAACTTGGAATGGAATTCCTTTGTTATCAACTGTTGATAATGCATCAAGCTTCTAGCATGAATAATCCATATATTGTTTCTAAAAAAATTTCTATCTATTCATGAATTATATTCATATGTAGTCTGGTCAAATCTCATTTGTCCCATTATGAATTACGCGTCTAAGTCATTATGAAATGATATACTAAAGAATCCCATTCTTTCGTCATATGATTTTATGTGAATATTCTAAAAGATCTTATCTTTTGTTTATGATTTCATATAATTTCATATATCCTTAAAGATCTTATCTTTGCATATATGAATCTATATGTTCATGCATTTGAATAATATATTTTATTCAGAACTTAAGCAACATTTGCTTGTTGTTCAAAAACCAGGTGCATACTTGGTCATAAATAGTTTCAATCTTACTCTTAAGATTCTTAAAACCATAATGACCTATTAAGGTAACACACGAAACTCTTTCGTATAGGAGTTCATGACATCCTATCCTTAATTGTTCGTAGAACCCTTCCTAATTTCATATCTCATATGATACATCATACCTGTTCTGGATGAACCTTTCGGTTCTTGGCTAGTGTTTGTAATTAAGTTCTGTCAATTTTGGGATAGTCGATTTCTTATGACTAACTATTTAGTCGTAGAACAATGATAACTCTCGTCGCCCTTTATATCTTATCTCATAAGATTGTTCCTAGATAATTTATTGAAACCCTTTCAATCATTTAAATTGATTAAGTCATGCATAACATTATATCTCATATAACGTTCTATAAGACTTAGTCAATTAATTTTGTTTTAAAGTTATTCATGGTATCCATTAGATCCGATCTAACGTTTCATCTTTTTGACTTGATTAACATGTCTTACACTTTTCATAGCTCATGTCAGTTAGATGTTTTGAATTCTTAATTCAAATTAGGCAACAATATATTGCATAAAATATTTTGCAACGACAAGTCTCACTTATATAAATAAAATTATCATGCAATACGAAAAGGAAATAAATCCAGAATTCAATTTGTTCTAAACAAAATAAATGCAACATCATCTAATGGTGTATTTAGAAACTTGAATCAATTGAATCTTCAAGCTTCATTCGTCTTCCTTTTCTTTTCACTTCCCTTCTTTTCTTCTATCTCTGCAAAATAACAAGTTTGCATATATTAAAAGTCTAACTTTTAAGTGATAAAGAAATAGGGAAAAGTTGCCAAGATACCTGAAATGAATGCTTTGAAACATTCTCTAGCATCAACAGCCTCAGGCATCTCTCTGACACGGCATCTGGGTTTAGAGAGGCGCATCTTGGTCTCACCAATAGCTTTGCCCTTGTCCCCGGTCTTGATAGTATTCACTGGTACCTCTTTGCTTGTGAAGGACAGGTGAAGATCATCATTGAATATAGCTCTAATGATGTGGTCACTAGGGTAAACCCCGGTCCTCTCAAGCTGGTCAATAAAGCATGTCATGCTTCAATCATCTTGGGGTTCCACCTTGGCGTACCAAGAAATGAAATCCCTCACCTCTTCATAACGACTTGGTTGGTGCTGTTCCCTAATATAGTCGTCACATAAGTCATCAACAAAGATGTCAATGACTAAGTGATCGTCTAAGGGAATATATGCTTTCTTGAGGTCTTCCACTTTATTCCTCATGATCATAACACGCCTTGGATCCTTCATTGTGACTTTCTCAATGTGTTCCTCTAATGAGGAAGAAGGATCCTTGTTGTAATCTTGATGGTATCTCTCCTACAATTCACGGATCATGTCATAAGCAGTCAAGCGCAGAAGCGCGACTCTAATCCCTAGGCTGATAGATGCTAGCATAAGGTCTGACACGGTACTCGCATCATCTTTAAATTTGTTCCAATCTTCTAGAACAAATTCGATGGCATCTAAGATGGCTGCTTAGGCAACGGGAACTTAAGAACGTGCAATTTTTCTTGTTGTATCTGAGGACATTCTTCAAATTATAGTAACATGAGAAGAAATTCGTTCCATCGAGTTTAACTTTCAGAATGTCGGAAAAAGGCTCTAGCAGGCCCATGTAAGAAGGTTGAGACATCTACAAAATCCAGAATAAAGTTTAGTATTTTCATGCTTAACCGTTGTTGGAACATGATAAACCATTGTATTCCAGTCTATGTATAGGGGCTAGTTTGTAATTAATGTAAGTTAAGAAATGGTCAGAGAGTCACTAGTGACTCTCAAGAATCATGAAGTCGGTTACAGCCGACTCTCGCTGAGAGTTGGTCGTGCAGATTGCCGACTCTTGCTATGTTCTATAAATAGCTGACCAATTTCTTGACATTTAAACCTTTTGCTAGAATTGCTGTGTAATTGCTGCTTGTTAGGCTTGTTAGAGGGTGTTGTTGTAATCTTTTGGTTAACCAGGAGCTAATACGTATTCATTCCGGTGGATTTATAAGAATCTGAGTATTAAATGTTTCATTCATGTTGCTCTTCATCTTTGCTTTCTTTGATTCATCAACAAACAGCTTCCTAATGGCTGATTTGTTGATTTGATCTCGACTAGAATCATTCTAGCACTGAAATCCAAGCTATCAGGACCTACAATTTGGTATCAGAGCCTCTGTGCTCTTGATTTTAGTGATTTATTTGGTATTTCTGTTGTTTTTGGATAGATCTGAATTTCTTCATTTCTGGGTTTGATTTGTATCAAGTTCAGTGTAGAAATAAAGACTGATGGCTACAAAATTCTCTAAGTACAAATGCTGCTTACTTCAGAGATTGCTGCTGACCAACAAACTGCTGCGGATAAGCTTATCTGCAGCGGATACTTGTTCTTCTGCTGAAGAACAAATATGTTGCGGATAGGCCTTATCTGCTGAAGACCAAAGTTTCAGCTGATAGGCATATGCTGCTGATCTCCAAAGTTGCAGCTGATAGCCATCTCCACTGAAGATCAAACGTTGCAGCTGATTGTTCTTGATAAAGCAACCATTACCACTGACAACTTTCTGTTGCTACACAGACACACTCCACGCAGAAAGAATGTCATTAGTACAAGACAATAAAAGACAACAACGCTCTTCTCCAAGCATGCAAGCAATGATGCCTTAGAATACGTTTGAATAAAGTTAACTAGCATAGTTATTATTATTGTCTGTACATGTAGAATAGCTTCACTACAAGATCAACGGTTTGTGTTAGATCTGATCCTTAGAATCAAGGGTCTGTCTTGATTCTAAGTTACTATATAAGCAGTACTTAGAGTCATTGTACCAAAGTGTTTTTCTTAGAGTTTTCTCTGTAATCTTGTAAGCATTGAAGCTTAATACAAATTGCATTTATCAGTACTTCTTGTGTTTACTTGTTTACTTTGATTAAGTTGTGATTTTTTCCGCCAATCTCAACTGGAATAGAACCATCTTGTATTTACCGATCCTACAAGTGGTATCAGAGCTTTGGCTCACAGATTAAAAAAACTCACACTTGTTTAATCACTCTCGGTTCTATTCTAAACTATCTCTTTGATAAAGTCTCTCAATATCAGCAAATCAAACAAAATGGCTCAAAACAATGGATTTGAAGATATCGGAAGCATCAACAGGCCACCAAGACTGGTGTCTGGGGAAGACTACGATATGTGGAAGAACAGAATGGAAAGCTTCTTCTGCTATCAGGAATATGGGATGTGGAAATCCATTAAAGATGGACCATACATACCCATGGTGTCCTCAGCTGATTCCGGAGGTACACTGGTTCCCAAAGAAACCTCCAAGTACTCTGATGAATACATCAAGAAAATGGAGGTAGACTTCAAAGCCTTGGGAGCCATCCAGATGTGCTTACCAAATGAATTTTTTCACAACTTCAGAGGTTACAAAACTGTAAAGGAGCTATGAGATGCTCTTGAAAAGATGTTTGCTCGTTCAGAAGAAGTCAAAGAAAACATAAGAGACATCCTGAACCAGCAATATGAAAACTTCGTCTGGAAGGAAGGTGAGTCTCTAACGGTTTAATATAACAGATTTACCTATCTTGTAGGTGAGCTGCAGTGCTCAAAGGTGAAGCTGGAGAATAAAGAAATCCTCAAGAAGTTCATCAGGTCTCTACCTAGTTGCTGGACACTCTACACAGTGTCCATCATAAGAACTGAGAATCCGAAGACTCTCCAGATGACTGAGCTCTTCGGTATGCTAAAAACCTATGAGCTAGAGATGATTCAGGCAAAAGAAAGAAGCTCAAGCTACCAAACAGCCTCAACATCCACCACCACCTCCTCTGCCCTCCACTCTGACCACTCAGGTCCTAGTTCCAACAACTATTATGCTCCCATCGTCACTCATCCCCAAACTCCAACCTCTCAAACAAACACATCACCATTTCTCCTAGAAGCTCCTCCTCAAACCTCAACCTCTGATGCTTTTGTTTCTGAAAACTCAAGCAACATGTCCTTTATCAAGGAGGATCTAGAATGCTTTCATCCAGATGACTTAGAAGAAATAGACATACAGCACTCGTATGCCATGCTATCTATAAGAGCAAAAAGGTTCTACTCTAGAACCGAAAGACCCATTCCAAGTAACAACTCCAACACCAGAGTTGGCTTGGATAAAAGCAAATTAAGATGCTACAACTGTAACCAACTTGGTCACTTTGCTAGAGAATTCAAGGCACCTAGGGCAAACCCAGCAGCTCCTCAATCAAGACAAGCTCACCAAGCCCAACCAATACAACAACAGCAACAAGCTACTCCTCCAGCTCAAACTCCAGCTTGTGCAGCTGTGGGAACTTCTGACTTTGACTGGAGCTTCCAGTATGAAGATATTCCTGCTAACAACCAAGCTCTTATGGTAGACACAACTGATATACCGCCTCAGGTATATGAACATCTCTATTCCCAAGCTTGTATTGATAAGGTGTTAGGCTACAGAAAGCATAATCAAAACCTTATAGATCAAAATGAAGAGTTTCATCAAATGAAATCTGAATTCACAAAAGTCGAAAACAGTTATAAAGAAAAAATTAACTGCCTAAAGAAAGAGATTTCATTACTAAAACATGAACAAACAAATCTTGAAACTCAGACTGATGATCTACTGGCTAGATTAAAACCTACCAGAGCAGAATTGGCAGAACAGAAAGTTCATGTTGACAAATATGAATTTGCATCCAAAAATCTGTAAAGACTTTTGGATGCTCAAATTCATGACAAGGTAAAAACTGGTCTGAGGTATCATGCTGAACAATACCAAGCCGTTGCACCTCCTGCTGACTACGTTGCCATCCATGAACCAAGCTTCAATCTCTCAAATCTTGAAAAGGCAAACCGAGATCTTGATCCCTCAATGCATGAACCACTAGTGCAAGAATGCACTACCTCGTCAGAGTCTGAGTCTGAGTCAACTTGCTCAGAGCCCACTAAAACTGAGGAGGCCTCATCACCAGTACAAATACCAGCATCGCCTGTTCTTGAAGTCATTAAAACAAGTGCTCATGTCCCTTTACCAGCTGTTCCGGCTCCTATGCCTTTTAAACAAATCAATATCAGTTATCCTCCAGAAGGAAGAAAACTAAATGTTGAAAAGGGACAGTCTTCAAACTCCACCAACTCCAAGCCTCAAAGGAAGGTGTTTGACATATGTCATGCGCCTGGAGAAAGAGTTCCATATGTTCAAAGGACATTGGAAGAAGCCACTTTTGAGCACAACAAAGCTCACCCTTGGAACTTCAAAGACTTGTCAAAAGAAAGGATTATGTTTACCTTTCAAGGGACAAACTGGCTAAATCATGCTTTGTCTGTGGCAAATACAACCATACTGTCATCACTTGCTTCTACTACCTTCAGCAGCAAAGAAACCTCAAGCAACATGCTTTTGAGAAGACAAACACGAACAAATAGGTAAGAAGTTTTGAAGCCAAGACAACTCAATTCAGAAACTCTCTTTCTCCACCAAGGAAGCAGTTGTCAAAACCTCAACAAACTTGCATCATCTGTGGTGAATCAGACCACTTTGCTGCAAATTGTAAATTTAACCCTTTCAACCAGATCCTTCATCAAGCCCCTCATAAACAAAAGCCGACCAGCAAAAGAACTTCTACAGAGAAACCCTCTGTCAACAAGGTAAAGAAGGATCAGCAGACATCGATTGTTGAACCATCAGCAGCCAGCAAAATTGTTGGTAATCAAGTTAAGCCCAAGAAACCAAAGGACAAGCCTTCAGCATCAACCAAATCTGCTGTTGCTCAAGCAAAATCATCAACAGCAACAAAATCTGCTACTGATAAGCCAAAGCCATCAGCAGCAACCAAATCTGCTGCTGCTCAAGCAAAATCATCAGCAGCAACAAAATCTGCTACTGATAAAGCAAATCCATCAGCAGCCAAAGCAAGATCCGCTGCTGACAGAGAAAAGAGAACTGGAAAACCACCTCCTCAGCAATGGAAAGCCAAGATCTCAGCTGCTATCCCTCCAAGAATCATCATTGGTTCCGTTGAATCTGACATTCCAAGAACCCTTTTCTTCAAGGATACAAGCTCTTGGATTCCTCCCACTAACTAGATCTCTCTCATATGCAGGGACAGCCAGGTCACAAGAATAACACCTGGGTGGTAGACAGTGGTTGTTCCAGGCACATGACAGGCAACAGATCTATCCTCTCCAACTTCATATTCTTCAATGGAGGATATGTTGCCGTTGTGAGTGACTCAAAAGGAGGATCTATTACTGGACAAGGGACTGTGTCAAATGAAAGAATGAGTATTGACAGAGTAAATTATGTCAAAGAATTGGACTTCAATCTCATGAGTGTTTCCTAGGTCTGTGATCAAAAGCATTGGATGCTCTTCACAGACAAAGAATGTTTTGTACTATCTCCTGGCTTATCCAAACCTCCTCCAGAAAAGATTTTATTAACTGCTCTGAGAAAAGAAAATCTTTATGTTCTTGACATGAATAAGGTCACTCCATCTGGCAATGTATCCTGTTTTCTGTCAAAAGCTTCAGTTAATGAATCAGCTCTCTAGCACAGGAGATTAAGCCATGTTAATATCAAAACTATCAACAAACTGGTGAAGGATAATCTTGTCAGAGGGCTTCCTGACAAAGAATTCCAGCTAGAAGATCATTGCATTGCTTGCTTAAAGGGGAAGCGACACAAGAGTTCTCACAAGCCCAAGACTTTGAACACAAATGACACTCCACTATAGCTGCTACATATGGATCTCTTTGGTCCTACAAATATTATGTCAATGGGCAAGAAGTCATACTGTCTGGTGATAACTGATGACTACACCAGATTTTCATGGGTATACTTCTTGAGAACTAAAGATGAAACTGCTGAGATCCTCAAATCCTACATACTTAAGGTAGAGAATCAAAGTAATCAGAAGGTAAAGATCATAAGGTGTGATCAGGGCATAGAGTTCAAGAACCACACTTTGAACTGTTTCTGTGAGAGCAAGGGAATTGAAAGGCAATACAGTGCTCCAAGAAATCCTCAACAAAATGGAGTTGCTGAAAGAAGAAACATAACTCTAATTGAGTCAGCAAGATCTATGTTGGCTGACTCAAAACTACCTCTCACATTTTGGGCAGAAGCAGTCAGCACAGCCTGCTATGTGCAAAATAGAGTTCACATAGTCAAGCCTCTTAACAAGACACCCTATGAACTATGGTTCCAAAGAGTTCCATACATTGGATTTCTAAAACCTTTTGGATGTCCATGCACAATTCTGATCACACATGGGGTTCTTCCTAAGTTTGGTGCCAAATCTGATGAAGGATATTTTGTGGGCTATTCCTCTTAATCCAAGGCCTACAGAGTATTCAACTCAAGAACAAGAATTGTGGAAGAATCAGCCAATATGGAATATAGAGAACACATTGTCTGTGAACAGGGAAAAGGCCCAAACTGTCTTTTTGACATAGACTCCTTCACCCAAATATTTGAGCCTCTCATCTTCTCAAATATGGAGACTACCTCTACACAAGCACCTTCTTCCACTCTCTCCACTGACTATAGACTGGATTTCCCTAAACCTTCTATCAGTCTGAAAAGACCATCCATTGATCCTCCATCAGTTGTGGAAGCCATTGAAGCAAGTGAAGACGGAACAAGACTCTCCAGTGTTACCAGTAACAGCCTGTCTGAAACTGAACATTTGGAGGACGACTCTTCAGTAAATGTTGTAGATGCTGAAGATACTATTGCTGAAAATAATGATGTGGATGTTGATGTTGAAGACTCTTCCACCATGAATGAAGAGACCCCTGATCAAAATCAAAGCAATCTTCAGCAAGGGATACAGCTGGAAGTGGTACCAGCACAGAGGATCCACAAGCAACATCCTCAAGAAAACATTATTGGCCAAGTTCACCAAGGAGTTCTAACAAGAAGCAAATCTCATGAGGCCAATATATGTTTGTTTTCATGATTTCTATCTCAGGTGGAACCAAAGAAGATAGATGAAGCTCTGCAACACAGCAGTTGGATTGAGGCAATGCAGGAAGAGTTGCTGCAATTCAAGAGACAGGATGTCTGGAAGCTTGTTGATCTTCCACCTGGTCAATCTGCCATTGGCACAAGATGGGTATTCAGGAACAAGCAAGATGAAAGAGGCATTGTAGTCAAGAACAAAGCCAGACTTGTAGCTCAAGGCTACACTCAGGAAGAGGGAGGTGACTATGATGAAGTCTTTCCTCCTGTTGCCAGACTATAGGCCATCAGAATCTATCTGGCATATGCTGCATCCAAGAATTTTCTAGTCTATCAAATGGATGTCAAGAGTGCCTTTCTGTATGAGAAGATTGGTGAAGAAGTATATGTCAAACAGCCTCCAGGCTTTGTAGATCCTGCACATCCTAACCAAGTGTTCAAACTAGACAAAGCTCTATATGGCTTACATCAAGCTCCAAGAGCCTGGTATGAAACTTTGTCTGGATATCTAATAAGCAACAACTTTAGAAGAGGCGCCATTGACCAGACCTTGTTTATCAAAGATGAAGGGGGAGAAATCTTACTGGTTCAAATCTATGTAGATGACATCATCTTTGGATCAACAAGGAAGAAGCTGTGTAAAGACTTCGAGATCCTGATGCACTCAAAGTTTGAAATGAGCTCAATGGGTGAGCTAAATTTCTTTCTGGGTCTTCAAGTCAAACAAGTCCCAAATGGAATCTTCATCAGTCAATCCAAATATGTCAAGAGCATTCTGGAAAGATTCAAGATGGCTGACTGCTCTGCTGCAAGAACCCCTATGCAAGTGCACCATCAGCTGACTCCAGACAAAGATGGTCAAGACACTGATCAACATCAGTACCGGGCAATGATAGGGTCTCTCATGTATCTCACTGCCTCAAGGCCAGATATCATGTTTGTAGTATTTCTCTGTGCAAGATTCCAAGCAGCTCCAAAGATTTCACATCTTCAAGTTGTCAAGAGAATTTTCAGATACATAAAGGGAGCCCCAAGACTTGGGCTATGGTATTCTAAAAATGATAAGTTCAATCTGTATGCATACACTGACAGTGATTACGGGGGATGCAACTTGGACAAAAAGTCCACATTAGGGGGGTGTCAATTTCTTGGAGGGAGACTGATTTCATGGTAGTGCAAGAAGCAAACATGTGTTTCAACTTCTACAGCAGAAGCAAAATACATTGCAACTTCAAGTTGCTGTGCTTAAGTCATCTGGATACAGAATCAAATGCTGGATTATGGGATGACTTTCATGGCAACTCCCATTTTTTTTTTTTTGTTACTGATTTTTTTTTTGAAATCCTTTGAAATGGATATTCATTTTTTTTTTGAAATCCTACATTCAGAAATTGGCTTTGAAATTCATTCAGAAACTTGTTTTTGATGAGTTTGGCAGATCTGATTTGTATTGTGGTTTAGATATGAGCATTCAGGGATTGATTTTATGAAGTTTTGTGAAAAAGAGTGTGTTTTGTTCTTGAGCCGACTCTCCAGAGCCGACTCTTTTTATTCAGCCGACTGTTGCATTATCTAGCCGATTGTCCGGCGGACTCTCTAGTTGTGCTGCCGACTCTTCCCTTGATTGGCAGATTGTCCAAGCCGATTGTTGCTTCTTCTGTCGACTCTCTTAGTAAACGCAAGTTTACGACTCTTGTGCACTATAGTTCATAGTCACTGAGTTTGATCAGCCGAATCTTACAAGCCGACTCTTCCTGGTTCAGCCGACTCTCTGTTTGATCGAGCCGACTCTCTGATTTACACTCCTTTTTTATTTATTTCTGATTCTCCGTCTTTCAAGATGTCTGTTACTTATGTTACTCAAGCTGCCCTGGAAACCGGCTCCATGTCAAGACCCCCAAAGCTCCTGTCACCTGATGATTTTTCAAACTGGAAAAACATAATGATGGCATACTTCTATCTGACTGATTTTGGTCAATGGATCTCCATAACTAACGGACCTCACTGTCCTTTGACTACCGTAACCGATGGTGTTACCCAGCAAACTGATCCCGCACAGTATACCGAGAATGATAGAACTTTAATCACTCGTGATTACAAAGCTTTTGGTGCATTGAACATGGCACTTCCCTCCGATATAATGAACATGTTCGAAGAATACCGGACTACACACACTTTATGGGAACGTTGTGCGTATTCTATGAAGGAAATGCAGATTTGAAGGAAGGGAAGAAAGGTATGCTTCAAAAACAGTATGATACCTTCGGCAATGTCAAAACACATCGCCAGATTTATGGAAATTTCTAGCAAACTGAAGCAAGCCGGGGTTGTGATCAGAAACTATGAACTTATCAAGAAACTATTGGATTCGTTACCTCATGAGTGGAGTATCCAATGCATGATGATAAAAAGACAATATCTTAATGAAGCATCAACTATGTCCGAGGTTATCAACACTTTGAAATCCTTTGAAATGGATATCGAGAAGAGACAAATGAACCAACTTGGATACAACAAAAGCATGGCACCGGCTAATGCAACATTCATCACACCTACCACTTCAAGCAATCATGGAAGTTCCTCAAGAGTTGTTCCAGCTATGGTTTCCTCTCCTTCCACCAATCAGCAAAGCTCGTCAAATACTGCATCTAATGGAAGCCAGAGCAATAATTCTGTTTCAAGTCTATCGACTGAGCATGTGGCATTATTTGGTCTTTTTCTTAACAGCTATGAGGCGCTTCTTACTGAAGATTTTAAAGCCAGTGTCAGTCATATTGAGGATGTGTTTCAGGTGGATCTTGACGATATGGAAGAAATTGATCTGCAGTGGCAGATGGCTATTGTAACATCCATGATGAGACATTGAATCTTTTTAATCCCGAACTTGCTCATAAGTTATTCTAAACAATAATGACACTCGTTTTTAATCCCGAACTTGCTCATCACAAGATGAGACATTGAATCTTTTTACTTTAATTATGTATCAATTCAAAGTTTCAATATTGCAATTCCATATTATATATATAACACATGTATATATATATATATATATATATATATATATATATACTTTACTATAAAAATTAATAAAATTTATAAGCTTAATGATGTATTTACATCCTTTTTTTATATACATTTATCTAATTATTCATTTATAGATATATATGTAATCATTTATAAATATATGTATGTAAACATATTTATATATTTTAAACAAGCCATGCTAAAATATTTGGTTGGTTTTAAACAAGATATATATATATATATATATTTGACATTATTAAATAAATCCTTATAAACTTATTTAGATTAAACCTAATATGTCTAGTTTTTATAAAGTTTATAAAAATCAATTTAATTATATATTTGAAAATGATTTTAAATCAAATAAAGATGGTTTGAACCCTCCACAAGCAAATGGACCCGCTCAACGCCCTTTAACCCCTCTAAATGCCTTTTGAACCCCCCCCCCTCCCATATTAGTTGAACCCTTTCACTTTGAATCCTGGATATTATCAAGACTCAATTTTGACTTTCTAAAGTCAAACCGACCAAAAACCAATTCCATATCTATGAATTCAAGGGTCTCAACTCTTGCTAATCTCAGGAGAACGTTACTTGATCAATTACAAATAATTATGACGAGTCAATTTGATCTTAATCAAAGACTTAAACCCAATCAAGTTTTTTTTCGGTTATGGAATTCAAACCACAATTTTTTACTCAAACCCCGTAATTTCAATCGATTGAAACTTGTAACGTGCGTATTAATCATACCTCAAAGTCCCTAAACCATATGACAATCGAATGCCACTCAAAATTCGCCTTCTTGTCTTCATTCACCCCTCTCGGTCGTGATCAGCAGTAGGGGATGAGACTACATCTTGTTCGTCGAATCAAGGACAAATTCCAGGTGATTAACATTCATTCTTACTCGATTTAACTTCATATTCCAAAAGCCCTTTGGATCGGATACGAATTGTTTTGGATTCGGTATCTAGGGTTTCGTTTTAGCTAATTGGGGAAGAAAGGTCATGGGACTAACTGTTTAAAGGTTAATCGAAATCATTCCTTACAAGGCTTGATGCCCAGATCACTTGGTTAAAACACTCCCCCCTTTTCAAGCAAGGTCACGGGTTCGATCCTAGGGGTGGCCGTCCCTGTTTCTTTTATTTTTACCTTATGTTGTTTTAATTCTAGCATACACACACATATATATAAATTTATATATATATATATACTTTTACATACAAATATTTCTTAAGGGGGTTTAAGACTAAAACACCTACACATTACCTTTATGGTTACATATATATATAATGTTCCTATAAACAATTAACGTTATAAGCAAAATTCTTCATAGATTTTTCAAAAGTTTACAATTAGTATCATTTTCAAATATATATATATATATAACTGATTATCCTAATTATCGCAAACGTATAACGACCGTGTTTGGGCATTATTATTTTATACACGCGTTTTATCTTGATACTAATATATTTATTCTCAAGCTTGAAAAACATGATCATAAACTCGATTTTATTAACAAATTATTTCTATAAAATTCATTTTTTTTATTATAAAACTAATAATTTTTCAAGTAAAACCGTTTTATTTATTATTAGGACTAAAACCTAATAAATTTTAGATAAATTAATATTTTTACTCTAGACAAATAATTATTTAAAATTCTAGGTTTGTAAATAATAATTAGGTAGCGTTTGGTATGAAGGAATGGGAGGTGGAATGGAATGGACGATTATGAGAGAATGAAAAAAAAATGGTGTTTGGTTGGACGATGGAATAGAATCACCCGTTCCACAAGGAATGTCATTCCCTCTAAATCCCTCAAATTTATTCCATCCACCCCATTGTTTTTTCATTCCATCCCCTATTTCACCCTTCATCACCACCACCACCCACCACCACCAACCACCACCCACCACCACCTCCTACCATCGCATTCACCACCCACCACCACCACTGTCGCCACCGCCTCCACCACCCACCGCCATCTCTCGCCGCCGCCACCAACAACCACACCACTGCCACCCACCGCCACCACCCAGCCCCACGTCCCACCTCCGCCACCACCCACCGACACCTCCTACCACCGCCACCGTCACCACCGCCCACCGCCACCTCCCACTACCGCCACCGTCACCACAACCCACCGCCACCACCACCACCCACCGCCGCCACCACCACCACTGTCGCCTCCTCCACCACCAACCACCACAACTGTCACACCCCAACCGACGGCGAAAACGTCCGGGCGAGACATGGAGACTGTTCATGAGCACATGGTTGACTATGTTGTAATATATTAAAGCATCAAATTTTATTTCAAGTTCAAACCAAACAAAATTAAAAAATAACAAGGAATGGAAATACATAACGAGTTCTTTTATTTTAATAACTAGGTACACAACTTATGTGTAGCAAACTTGATCAATCTCAAACATTCGTACCTGAAACATGGTTAAAACAATGTCAACTAAAAAGTTGGTGAGCATACATAGGTTTTGACTCTAAATAGTATCATTATGTTGTGTGCATAGAATCCATACAAATCATGCTTAATAAGGCAAATATGGAGAGTTACTATTGTGAAACCAAATATTATAATCAAACCTTTGTAACTAGCATGCAAAAACCAGAATGTGTTGTCGGTAACAATCACCCTACGTGGGTGGGTTTGTCAGACTCAATGGATCTATCATTGTTAACCATTGACTTGTATAGTTAATGATAGCACATGTAAATTACACACAAAACAGTTTACACACCTAGTACTCAAACATAAGGCTCAAATTTGTACACATGAATATAAGGTGGAATTGTATTGTGTACATTGTAACATTGTATAATTGAAACTCATGTTCCACCCCAAAATATGAAAAATGTAAAAAGCCGCTATGTAAACTCACTTGTATCAAATATGTAGATAGCACAAGAGAATAGGTAGGAAAGTGATTCTTGTAAATCACAATTTAACCTAGAGTGAAAATGTATGAACTTGAGTTATGATCATGTACAAAGTCTAAGGCAAATCTTGGGTTTCACGGGTTTTGAGTGCAGGGATTTGTACAAAAAGGGTTTGTATCATATTATGTAGGGGGATGTGTATATGTTTGTGTTCGTATTTGAATAAGGGTTTAAAATAAAAAGAAAGTTTGAAGTATGTGGTTTTAATAATAAATGGTTTAGGGTTTAGGTTTTAATAACTAAATAAATAAATTAAATAATAAATTTCTCTTTATTTATTTATTTAGGAGTAGTGTGGAATTATTTTTATGCAAAAATTTAAATAAATAATTTTGTTTTATTTATTTATCTATAAAAAAATGTGTCAAAATATAGTGTAATTAGTATATATTTAAGATAAAGTTTTGGGTTTTACTCTAATATGCATAATTTAAAGATTTATAAAAGTTTAATTATGAAATGATAGTGTATGTATATTTTTATAACAAAATGGGTCATATAAAAGTACTAATTAAAAATAATAATTTATTTAACATAGTTTGTTTATATTGTAAATGTAGATTTTAGAATCACTTAAATAGTGAAAATAATACTTAAAATTCAAAATCAGATTATCTTTGTACTAATTGGGTCCAAAATGGTTTTAGGTTTTATAAAATAATAATTATAATTAATTCTGATGTTGAAAAATGGTTTTTTTTTAAAGGAACGCCACCCGGCTCGAACCCGTGTGGGTTCTGTGAAGGCAAGCGAGGAAAACCACCAGACCAGGGGACTAACCCGTGATACGAGACCGTTCGTAAAAATATTAACCTAGTCCTGAAAGGGGGGCCGGGTTTGGTTGCCGGCTGGTGGGGGTTGTGGGTTTCGAACCCACGCCACTTGGTCTGTGGTGCAATGACTTACCATCCGGACCAAGTGGTTTCTCTGGTTCTATAGGATTCCGATTAGTTAAATAGTATATATGGATCTAATCCCAAATTCAAATTACCGCTTAAATGAACATGAACCCTAGATTTAAATCGGTTCGATTGTTTATTGCTCCTACAAATTGATATGGGGCTATTGAAATACGCCCTAAAACGAATCAAATGTGGCAAGTTTTACTTGTTTTGGTGCAGGGACGAGTGAGAACGGCTGGAACGAAGATCCGACTGTTCTTGGTGCTCGACAGAATTCCAGAGGTGTAATGCCAATCGATTGGGGGTTGGGAGAGTTTGAAACAGGGTTTGTGAAGGTGTGGGGATGGTTTGCGGTGTTTAATTTTGTCTTAAACGACCAAAATTATACGGATTTGAAAATGACAGCTGTCGGCGTGATTCACGCCTCAATTCGTTCGATCCTTGATGAAATGGGTCGTGTTTTTGGTCTGAATTCATGATATAAACGTTTGTGCGTGATTTGCGGGCTTGATCCGCGATTAATTTTTTGATTGAGGATCAAATCAAGCACGGTTTGACTCTGGAGAGTCAAATTATTTCGAATTCAAAATCAACCGCGTATTTGATTGAACCGGGCTGTTAAATGGGTCAGAATATGGCCGAATATTGATTATGTAAACATGGGTTGCCCATATCAATCGAATTCAATCGATTTCAGCCTTGAATTGTTTGATCCTTGGGCTGTTTTGACTTAAAAAGTCAAAATTGGTCATGGTTCTTGAGTGGGGGGTCAAAATTGAAGTCAAAAGGGTCAATTTCATAGAGTGGGGTTCAAATTGAAAGTTCAAATTGTAAATATTTATATGTACATATTTATAAAGTGATTTTTATTTAAAACTTTATAAATTTTATAATTAAACGTGTTGTGAAATGTTTTAGTATAAAAATAAAAATAATTTTCATTTATATATTTTTCGTATGAAATAATATATATATATATATAAAATAAATATATATAAAAAATATATTAACTTAATTTAAAATGTGTGTGTATATGTAAAAATTTGAGTTTGTATTTGAATGAGACCTTAGATTATAATGTTTGCATAGATAATACAAAGTATTGTAATAGAATTGGAATAGAGAGGTTGTTTATTGCACTAAGACAAATACAAAGAAAATCAGAAATGTTACAGTATCCCCATGTTGAGCGAATTTCGTCCTGAAATTCAACTAGTCGATACTACTGAATCAGCAAAGAGGTGTGGATACTTGAGCTTCATTTGATCCTCACGTTCCCAAGTAAACTCAGGACCGCGTTTAGAGTCCCAACGAACTTTGACAATAGGAATTCGGCTTCGTTTGAGCTGCTTTATCTCACTATCCATAATCTCTAACGGTTTCTCAACGAAGTGCATCGTGTCATCAATGCGCACATCGTCAAGGGGTATGTGGAGATTTTCATCAGCAAGACATTTCTTCAGATTGGATACATGAAATGTAGGATGCACATTGCCAAGTGATTGAGGTAACTCAAGTTTGTAAGTCACTTTCCCAATCCTTTCAAGGATTTTGAACGAACCTACATAGCAAGGTGCTAGTTTTCCTTTCTTCCCAAAACGGATCACACCCTTCCAAGGGGACACCTTTAGAAGTACAAGATCACCGACTTGGAATTCCAAGGGTTTTCATCGTTTGTCGGCATAGCTTTTTTGTCGACTCCTCGCTACTCGAATGTTGTCACGGATTTGTATGATCTTGTCGGAGGTTTCTTGGATTAATTCGGGATCGGTGATTTGTGCTTCACCAATCTCGTTCCAACAGATAGGAGAACGACACTTACGACCATAGAGAGCTTCAAATGGAGCCATGTCGATACTTGTGTGGTAGCTATTGTTGTAGGAAAACTCAATGAGGGATAAATGTGAATCCCAGTTGCCACCAAAATCAATAACAAAAGCTCTAAGCATGTCCTCGAGTGTTTGGATTGTTCGCTCAGTTTGACCATCAGTTTGGGGATGGTAGGCCGTGCTCAAATCCAATCGTGTACCAAGAGCCGTTTGGAGGGATTGCCAAAAGTGAGAAGTGAAACGAGCGTCTCTATCGGAGATTATGTTCAAAGGAACACCGTGACGACTCACAATTTCATCAATGTAGATTCGGGCCAATTTCTCAGCCCCGTAGTCTTCACGGATGGGAAAGAAATGAGTTGATTTGGTGAGTCGGTCAATGATCACCCAAATGGTATCATAACCTCTTGAAGTGCGAGGGAGTTTGGTAATGAAATCCGTGGCTAGTTTCTCCCATTTCCACACGGGAATTTCCGGTTGTTCAAGCAAACCGGAAGGACGTTGATGTTCGGCTTTAACTTTGGAGCAGGTTAGACATTTTGCAACATAGAGTGCAATGTCTTTCTTCATACCAGGCCACCAATATTGTTGGCGAAGATCTTGGTACATCTTACCCGCACCAGGATGAATAGAATAACGAGTCTTGTGTGCCTCGTTCATAAGAAATGCATGGAGATCATCACGATCGGGAACCCAAATACGATTCAAGTAATAGAGCAGACCATTGGGTTAAGATTTAAGCTGAAGTTCAACATCACACGACATTTCCTCGTACATGTTACCCTCGGTGACCGAGACGTGTTGAGCTTCTAGGATACGATTCTGAATGTCGGTTTGAGTTCTGACACAATGAAGCATGACATGATCCTTACGACTCAAGGCATCGGCTACAACGTTCGCTTTGCCACGATGGTAACGAATCTCACAGTCGTAGTCATTAAGGAGTTCAACCCAAAGTCGTTGCCTCATGTTGAGTTCTTCCTGGTTGAAGAAATGTTGGAGACTTTTGTGGTCGGTGAACACCACACATTTCATGCCGTAGAGATAATGTCTCCAAATCTTCAATGCGAATACGACCGCAGCCGACTCAAGATCGTGTGTCGTATAATTCTTCTCATGGATCTTGAGTTGTCTTGATGCAATTGCGATCACCTTGCCTCGTTGCATGAGAACACAACCGAGTCCTTGGTTTGATGCATCACAATAAACAACTAGATCATCATTGCCATCAGGAAGAGTGAGAATAGGAGCATTGCACAACTTATGCTTGAGGATTTGAAAGGCTTCTTCCTGTTTCGATCCCCACTCATAAGGTTTACCCTTGTGGGTCAAGGCGGTGAGAGGGACGACAATTTTGGAGAAGTTTGAGAGGAACCGTCGGTAATAACACGCTAGTCCAAGAAATGAACGAACTTCGGTAGGAGATTTAGGGGCACTCCAATTTTTAACAGTTTCAATCTTAGCAGGATCAACATGAATTCCCTTGTCATTAACAACATGACCTAAGAATTGAACTTCTTTTAGCCAAAATTCACACTTGGAGAATTTGGCATATAGTTGCTCTTTCCTCAAAAGGTCTAGAATCAATCTAAGATGTTGATCATGATCCGTCTTAGTCCTGGAGTAGATCAAGATGTCGTCAATGAAGACAATCACGAATTTATCAAGGTATGGTTTGCACACGCAGTTCATGAGGTCCATGAAAACAGCGGGTGCATTGGTTAGTCCGAAAGGCATAACCATAAATTCTTAGTGACCGTATCTTGTTCGGAAGGCGGTCTTTGGATTATCTTCCTCTTGCACACAGAGTTGGTGATAACTGGATCGAAGATCAATCTTCGAGAAGCAAGTAGAACCTTGGAGCTGATCAAAGAGATCATCTATCCTAGGCAAAGGGTAGCGGTTTTTGATGGTAAGCTTGTTGACACGGTAGTCAATACACATGCGGAATGATCCATCCTTCTTCTTAATGAATAATACGGGTGCACCCCACGGTGAATGACTTGGACGAATGAAGCCTTTGTCAGAGATTTCTTGAAGTTGGCTTGCAAGTTCTTTCATTTCAGAAGGTGCGAGCCGGTATGGAGCTTTAGCCACGGGGTTAGCTCCGGGCACAAGATCAATGTGAAATTCCACTTGTCGGACGGGCGAAAGGCCGGATAGATCTTCGGGAATACTTCAGGAAAACCCCGAATGATGGGGATGTCTTGAACACTTCTCTCTTTGTCATCATTTTGGACAACATGGGCTAAAAAAAGCCACGTACTTCTTTCGTAAGTACTTTTAGGCAGTAGAGCATGACATTAGCTTGAGTCCTTTACAAGGCTTTTCACCAAAGACTCTCAACGTGTCACCCGATGGTAGGGGTATTTGGATACATTTCTCAAAACAGATGACTTCGGCATGGTGATTTGACAACCAATACATGCCTATGATGATGTCAAAACTCCATAATTGCATCGGTACGAGGTTGACTGGGAACGTGTGTTCATTGAGTTCTTGGGAGCAGTCAGAGATAATGGAATCAATTGTGATGGAGTTACCATACGCTACCTCAACGGTGAATGTTTTTTCTAGTTTGGATCATGTTTTTGCAAGTAAAGGTTCAAAGTTAAGTGACAAAAAACTCTTATCAGCTCCGGTGTCAAATAGTATAAATGCATATTGTTTATTGACAAGAAACGTACCGTTGACCACATCATTGTTGGCCTGATCTTCATTGGCGTTTATGTTGAATGCACGCCCACGAGCCTCGCCTTGGTTAGCATTGACAAGCCTTGGGCACTGGTTACGGAAATGGTTCGGGTTGCCACATTCAAAGCAAGCACGTCCATTTGCAATGGCTGGAACCACTTGATTAGCCACTTGTTGGTTGGTTGGTTTGGTTGGTAAGTGCCTTGGCTCAACAAATATTGGTTGTATGGCCATGTTTCCCATAGTGGTTGCAAAGGCGGCAGGGAATGTTTTGGGGGTGATGATAATTGCATGTGTTGCAAAGTGGGTAGCTGCCCCCATAAGGTTTCTTGGCTGGATTTTGAGCCATAACTGGAGCAATCGGAGTGACCACAGCATAGTTTTTAGTCTTTCTCTTCCTATTGTTGTGGTAGGGTTCAGTTTGGACTTCTTTGATGTGTGTGGGGGGTGTTGCTGTGTCGAAAACTTTCTTTGCACCTTTCCTTGTTAACGTACCCGCCTTAACATGATTATCATTTAATGTGGCAGACAGGCGGATAGCATCTTCAAGGGTAGTAGGATTTCTTCCTAGAACGGTGTCCTGAATCTGTCTGGGTAAACCACTGATGTACTTTTCGATGCACCGGGACAGTGGTGTGACCATATGGGGCACAAGAAGACTCAACTCATGGAAGCGATTTGTGTAGGTCAAACTTTCACCACTGTCTTGGGCAAGATCCCAAAACTAGGCCTCTAGCTTCTTCACCTCATTTTGAGGAGAAAACTCCTCGATCATGAGCCTTTTCAGCTCATCCCATGGAAAGGCCATTGCCAAATCCATACCTCTAGTTCTTTTCTCACCATTCCACCATGTGAGCGCCCATTTCTGGAAGACGCTGGTGGTATGACGAACACGGAGGTTGTCAGGGCAGTCACTATTGAGGAAGGTGCCCTCAATACTTTCAAACCATCGGAGGAGTCCCGTAGTCCCTTAGGTGCCATATAATTTGATGGGATTACATAAATTGAAGTGTTTGAAGGTGCATTATGGCGGGTTGGTGCCACCACCACCTCCACCATTAGCACTGCCACTGGTGCTTCCATGGTTGTTGTTATTATTGGCATGGGTGAGTTGGGTCACAAGCTGGGTGAGAAGAGCAACAAGAACAGTGTTGTTGTTGTTGGTCTCGTTGGCACGACGGGGAGGCATTCTACAGATTTAAACAACACAATGAGAGATGTGAGAATTTATCAAAATTGCTTGAATTTGAAAGGATATGAGAATAAATAAACATAAGAAATCATAGTTTAGATTGTACTTAAAAAGTAACATAACCACTTGAATACTATGACAAATTAAGGTTAATTAAATTTATATAACTTTCGAGGAGACATGCTTTAGCCTATAAGTAAACACTCATCCCGGGAATTCCCAGGAAAGCATACGGATCCCTCGGTTTATTGGGATTTATATGAAATGCTTTACTAGACAGAAAACCCAGAATACAAGTGTCACCCTTCCAGATTGCACGTGTCCTCTAATAATTAACAATGTCTAAAACCTTAACGAGGTGTAAAAGAAAATTTAATAGATTAATGTCTATGAGTATGATGTTCCACAAGCTATGATGATGATGACATAGAAGCAGGCAAGAAGGATATAAGGCTTAGGATATGGGTAGGGATATTGTTTATTTAGTTTATTATTTAGGTATACCTAATAAATCATGAATTTCAATCAATTTAGGTGTCAAATAAACTAATACATAAAACAATAAGCATGTAACACATAGTATGTAGCACATATCACATAAACACATAGTAAGGCATGGGTGGGTGTCCTAAGGTTATAGTCTAGGTCAAGGGTGTCTAATAACCTAATTCCCTATAACCAAGGCTTTGATACCAATCTGTCACACCCCAACCGACGGCGGAAACGTCCGGGCGAGACATGGAGACTGTTCATGAGCACATGGTTGACTATGTTGTAATATATTAAAGCATCAAATTTTATTTCAAGTTCAAACCAAACAAAATTAAAAAATAACAAGGAATGGAAATACATAACGAGTTCTTTTATTTTAATAACTAGGTACACAACTTATGTGTAGCAAACTTGATCAATCTCAAACATTCGTACCTGAAACATGGTTAAAACAATGTCAACTAAAAAGTTGGTGAGCATACATAGGTTTTGACTCTAAATAGTATCATTGTGTTGTGTGCATAGAATCCATACAAATCATGCTTAATAAGGCAAATATGGAGAGTTACTATTGTGAAACCAAATTGTACAATTAAACCTTTGTAACTAGCATGCAAAAACCAGAATGTGTTGTCGGTAACAATCACCCTACCTGGGTGGGTTTGTCAGACTCAATAGATCTATCATTGTTAACCGTAGGCTTGTATAGTTAATGATTGCACATGCAAATTGCACACAAAATAGTTTACACACCTAGTACTCAAACATAAGGCTCAAATTTGTACACATGAATGTATGATGGAATTGTATTGTGTAATTTTTAACATTGTATAATTGAAACTCATGTTCCACCCCAAAACATGAAAAATGTAAAAAGCGGCTATGTAAACTCACTTGTATCAAAGATGTAGATAGCACGAGAGAATAGGTAGCAAAGTGATTCTTGTAAATCATAATTTAACCTAGAGTGAAAATGTATGAACTTGAGTTATGATCATGTACAAAGTCTAAGGCAAATCTTAGGTTTCACGGGTTTTGAGTGCGGGGATTTGTACAAAAAGGGTTTGTATCATATTATGTAGGGGGATGTGTATATGTTTGTGTTCATATTTGAATAAGGGTTTAAAATAAAAAGAAAGTTTGAAGTATGTGGTTTTAATAATAAATGGTTTAGGGTTTAGGTTTGAATAACTAAATAAATAAATTAAATAATAAATTTCTCTTTATTTATTTATTTAGGAGTAGTGTGAAATTATTTTTATGCAAAAGTTTAAATAAATAAATTTGTTTTATTTATTTATCTATAAAAAAATGTGTCAAAATATAGTGTAATTAGTATATATTTAAGAAAACGTTTTGGGTTTTACTCTAATATACATAATTTAATGATTTATAAAAGTTTAATTATGAAATGATAGTGTATGTATATTTTTATAATAAAATGGGTAACATAAAAGTACTAATTAAAAATAATAAATTTATTTAACATAATTTGTTTATATTGTAAATGTAGATTTTAGAATCACTTAAATAGTGAAAATAATACTTAAAATTCAAAATCAGATTATCTTTGTACTAATTGGGTCCAAAATGGTTTTAGATTTTATAAAATAATATTTATAATTAATTCTGATGTTGAAAACGGTTTTTTTAAAAAGGAACGCCACCCGACTCGAACCCGGGTGGGTTCTGTGAAGGCAAGCGAGGAAAACCACCAGACCAGGGGACTAACCCGTGATACGAGACCGTTCGTAAAAATATTAACCTAGTCCTGAAAGGGGGCCGGGTTTGGTTCAAGTACACGCGCAAAAAAGCCGGCTGGTGGGGGTTGTGGGTTTCGAACCCACACCACTTAGTCCGTGGTGCAATGACTTACCATCTGGACCAAGTGGTTTCGCGGGTTCTATAGGATTCCGATTAGTTAAATAGTATATATGGATCTAATCCCAAATTCGAGTTACCGTTTAATGAACATGAACCCTAGATTTAAATCGGTTCGATTGATTATTGCTCCTACAAATTGATATGGGGCTATTGAAATACGCCCTAAAACGAATCGAATGTTACAAGTTTTACCTGTTTTGGTGCAGGGACGAGTGAGAAGGGCTGGAACGAAGATCCGACTGTTCTTGGTGCTCGACAGAATTCCCGAGGTGTAATACCAATCGATTGGTGGTTGGGAGAGTTTGAAACAGGGTTTGTGAAGGTGTGGGGATGGTTTGCGGTGTTTAATTTTGTCTTAAATGACCGAAATGATACGGATTTGAAGATGACAGTTGTCGGCGTGATTCACGCCTCAATTCGTTCGATCCTTGATGAATTGGGTTGTGTTTTCGGTCTGAATTCATTATAGAAACGTTTGTGCGTGATTTGCGGGCTTGATCCGTGATTAATTTTTTGATTGAGGATCAAATCAAGCACGGTTTGACTCTTGAGAGTCTAATTATTTCGAATTCAAAATCAGCCGCGTATTTGATTGAACCGGGCTGTTAAATGGGTCAGAATATGACCGAATACTGATTGTGTAAACATGGGTAGTCCATATCAATCGAATTCAGTCGATTTCAGCCTTGAATTGTATGATCCTTAGGCTGTTTTGACTTAAAAAGTCAAAATTGGTCAAGGTTCTTGAGTGGGGGGTCAAAATTGAAGTCAAAAGGGTCAATTTCATAGAGTAGGGGTTCAAATTGAAAGTTCAAATTGTAAATATTTATATGTACATATTTATAAAGTGATTTTTATTTAAAACTTTATAAATTTTAGAATTAAACATGTTGTGAAATGTTTTAGTATAAAAATAAAAATAATTTTCATTTACATATTTTTCGTATGAAACTATATATATATATATATATATATATATATATATAATATATATAAAAAAATATGTTAACTTAATTTAAAATGTGTGTGTATATGTAAAAAATTAAGATTGTATTTGAATGAGACCTTGGATTATAATGTTTGCATAGATAATACAAAGTATTGTAATAGAATTGGAATTGAGAGGTTGTTTATTGCACTAAGCCAAATAAAAGGAAAATCAGAAATGTTACAACCACCTCCTACCATCGCCATCGCCACTGCCACCCCCAACCACAACCACCCACAGCCGCCGCCATCACCCACCATCACCCACCACCACCCAATACCGCCACCCACCACCACTCACCACCGATTTTATTCCTTTTTCTTTTTTAACCTACCAAACAATATAAAGTAATGATTTATTCCATTCCTTCATGGTAAACAAACAAGACAATGAATGGAATGGTCCTTTTCATTCATTTGTCCATTCCATTACCTCGTCCATTCCATTACCACATACCAAACATGCCCTTAGTATATATAAACTTAATTATTTATAAACCCCTTTACCTTGTAAAGAAACTTAATACCCATTTTTGTACAACCTATTTTATAAAACATTAACATATATTTCATTCTTTTAATTAATATTTAATCTTGATTTGATTAATTATTTAATTATGACTTTATACTTCAAATTTGTTTTATTTACATCGTTAAACGATTTATTATTTAAATCTTGCCTTAATTTCTAAATAATTAGGCCATTATCTTTCTTTCGAAACACTTTTGTCCGTGGGAATGAAACTAAAAAATAAAAGGTTTTTATTTATTGATCCATTTGTTCAAACTTATTATTTTTATTTATTTCATTTATTTAGAACAAACTTATTCATTTATTCATTATAAACAAAAGTACATAATTTGGTTATTCATATTTACACATACTAAATGACTTCCAAACAAATGAAAACATGTGTTCATGCACACATACTTTTACATGAGATTTCATAAACAACATTGGAAACTCAAACAAACACACTCTTACTTTGCCAAGTCCACACCCAATTCCTTTGTGCATTAGGACTCCCCTTTTAGGCATTTGAACAACCCATTGATACATTTATACTATTCAATCATAGGTTAACCTTGTGGTTAGCTAAACACTTATGCAACATCTTGTTCGTGTGATCTCCAACTACTTATTACATGTGAGTTTCATAGCCCCTTTTACATTACTTTTGTTTATAAATACTCAGGATGGAACGTGTTTACAATACTTTACTTTGCATAATTCAAATACTATGTCCTTATGTAGAGTCTATGTGCTTCATGTCATAAACTACTTGGTGTTACATGTGTTCATGTTTTAGTACAATCATTAACTTGAGTTGTGAGCCTAAGGTATTACTTATTATGATCATATATATGGGAACCCGATTCATTACTTAACACAAATCTTGGCGGATTTGTGTATACATTTTGGTACCTTTCATAACACAATCAGGTGGATTGTGTATACCTTGTTCATATTTCATTACTTGATTGTACACTTGGAACCTTGTATGTTTTCACATTTATGCCTTAGAATTGATATGGATATAATGAATTGTAAATCATTTTCAACTTTTGTTGGTGTCAAAACCTATGTTACTCACCAACTACTTGTAGTTGACATTTACTTAACATGTTTCAGGTGCACCCGTTTGAGGACAAGTCTTGATCATATAGGACTATGGACTTAGTTATATTTAATTCAAGCTTTGATTATGTCATGTTTCCTTTGAACTATGTGTTTCTCATATCCTTGTAATGAATACTTAATATGGTTGAATAAATATTGGAACTTATCTAATAGTTGATCATGTGCTTTTGAACAACCGTGTCTGCCCCGGCGTCGGTCGGGTTGTGACAGATTGGTATCAGAGCCATGGTTATAGGGAATTAGGTTATTAGAAACCAATGACCTAGTCTATAACCTTAGGATACCCCTTGTGTGATTATCCTACATGTCATCATATGTGTTATACTGCATGCCACGATACGTGTTACCATATGAGCTATGTTATTTGATACCTCTTGTGTTTACATTAATTGCTACCTATGTAATACCTTAATTGCTACATTACTTGATTAACCTACACGTTACCTATTTGATTAACCTAAATGCTACCCTAAGTATTACCATATCTTACACATAATCTTATTTAAGTCCTTACACCCCTTCAACCTTATGCCTTGAGAATTATGTCATCCTTATCATCACTTGCGAGAAATTTAAACCCTTAGACCTTACCATTCAAGGAAAGGAAGCTACTTGAATAGATGAAGTTCACCTTTGAACCACAAGACACAATCCATAATGATTCTCGTCATAACCATGAGTTCAAATAATAGTGTTAATAGTACATGATGGCTGAAAGAGTGGGTGTAGGCCCATAAGGGATTCTAACTAAGGAAAGACTGGGTACTTAATTGTGTCCCTTGTGTCCTACCTCTCTTTCCTGGGAATTCTCTTTATGGGTACACTACTTATAGGTCAAGTGTTACTCCTAACATACTATTATGGGAACTCGGAGTTATGACTAGTCAAATTTTAAACTCATGAAAACCTTTGTACTTAACATTAAGCGTTTTATTATCACTTACGACCTTTTTCTTTTCGTGCTAGACATGGCCTCTTACCCTCCTCCCTCCTCGGAATATCACCCTAAAACAGAGTCCGAGTAGGAGGAAGACTTCAGATCCCCATCACTAGACAACCGGTCACCGGCACAACCAGCTGCCAAATCCATGTTTGACCGCAGAGCAGGTTGGCTTAGGAGCACAGGCATGAGACTCCGAGCATCTGAACCACCCCCGCTGAGAGACCTTTATCTAGCACCTAACCCATACCATCCAAACCCAGGGACAAGACAGACTATGGAACCTACCAGTGTTATAGGAGTTCCAGCTGATACCGCTCACCAATATGTGAGATCCATAAAGTTCCTGAGGCAGAGAATGGAGCATGGGATAAGGCACGACCTGCTACGTCAACGGATAGATAGCCTGTTGGGTCAAGTGTGGTACCAGGAGGACCTAATTGCAAATCAAGGTACCCATATAGACATAATGGAAGGAGATAGGGAGATATTTGATGCACGTACGGAAATAGCTAGAGCTTAGGCCCGGTTTGCAATACGAGTAACCATAACGATGTTCATCTTGGTGCTCATCTACTTCCCGGTGGAAAGCTACCTGAGACGTTAGCCGGATTCTCTATTTTCGTTTTTAAAATTTTAATTTGAAACTGTTACTCTATGTTTGGAATAAGTGTTTGACATTTTATCATTTCAGAGTTAAAATTTTATCTTACAATTATCTTATAAGAATGCCATTACTCGTCGATTTAATATTGCAAGCATAAAATGCATCTGTTATATTTTCATCAAGATTACTCAAACATCATGCAAAAAAAAAATTACTAAATTTGAGAAGTACATTCCAAACCCCCCTCCTATTGAATAGCACATTGTAAATTCTTGAAGAGACGTTTTTCTAATAGGCTTGAAACACATATCCTGTACCATATCCCAAGAACACATACACGAGAAATATGTTACCTTTTGCTCGTGCGGTGGGAAAGAGGGACAAAAGGAGGAGCAATCAAGACATTTCTATCGTACGAGACTTTCCGGATGTGTTCCCCGAAGATCCATCATGTCCTCCCCTTGTTCGTCAATTTGAATCCCGTATCGACTTGTACCTGGATCTAACCCCGCAGCTAGACTTTCTCTTCGTCTTGCTCCCTCATAAATGTATGAGCTTACTGTCCAACTTCCAGAAGATGAATCATTTCGCATGGGCGTTGACCATCCATATTAACATTAAAGAATTTAAAATTTTAAAACTCGGCTACCCACATTGTGCATGAACACTGAGCAACACGCTCGTCCATGAAGCTCAATCACCTACGAAATTCGATAGTTTACATTACTCATGAGATTTGATTATTTACATTTGATTGTTCACATTATCCACAAGACTCGATTGTTTACATTATACACGAAACTTGATTATTTTAAAATTGATTGTTTACATTATACACGAAACTTGATTATTTTAAATTGATTGTTTACATTATACATGGAACTCGATTGCTTGCAATTGATTGTCTACATTATACATGAGGCATGATTATTCATTTTACCCATGAAAGTTGATAGCTATAAACTTTGAGCTACTCGGGGTTTGACATATTCTTGTTCAAACACGAGGAAGCTATAAACTTTGAACTACTCGGGGTTTGACGTATTCTTGTTCAAACACGAGGAAGCTATAAACTTTGAACTACTCGGGGTTTGACGTATTCTTGTTCAAACATGAGGAAGCTATAAACTTTGAACTAGATGTATTCTTGTTCAAACATGAGGGAGCTATAAACTTTATGGGTAATCTTGAGGATTGTGCCATCTATCTAGGACAACTATAGGGTTGTGCCATATTGTCATTCTTTTATTCTTTGATTGATTCTATTATTTATGGGCATAGTTATTTGTTAGCAACACATATGTGAAAACAATAGTTATGAATTAAGTGATTTGGTGTCCTTTCTTGACCCGCACACAATGGAATGATCTATACGGACCATGCGATGATTCGAGTAATTACGGGTGCACAAATAATTATAAAAGTCAGCGCATGGAAAACATAGTAAATTCTGTCGTGTGTTGTGACATACAACCTATCGTGATATATAGTAACAAAACTAATGTAATATGATAAGGGCATGGTGGATACGCCGATGGTACTTCCTATATATAAGTGTTCATGTCATATTGTCAGAAGTAGCGTTGTTCGTATCACGTGAAGTTTTATATTATTTTGACCTTGACCGATGTTTGTGAAATCTTGTATCCAGTGATATTTCTAGAACATATTAGACTATATCCTAAACAAGTGTTGATCATCAAATTTCAAGCGATGCATTCCATCATTTGAGTCCAAAATATTCCTCGACAATTTTCTCCTTAATCCTCCTCAAACTAAAAATTCACTATCAACATTCATGTCTGACCTTGAGTATCAAACATGAATCTTGTTATCAATTGTACCCCTCAAACTGACAGTCAAAACTCGTTGAAAATCCAAACCCTCATCCTTTTTCGGATTAAGTAGCCTCCAACAGTTGAATTTCGGGACGAAATTCCATCAACTTGAGGATATTGTAACATCCATGATTTTCTGATATCATTTTTATTTTATTCTAAACAATAATGACACACGTTTTTAATCCTGAACTTGCTCATCACAAGATGAGACATTGAATCTTTTTACTTTAATTATGTATCAATTCAAAGTTTCAATATTGCAATTCCATATTATATGTATAACACATGTATTTATATATATATATATACTTTACTATAAAAATTAATAAAATTTATAAGCTTAATGATGTATTTACATCCTTTTTATATATACATTTATCTAATTATTCATTTATAGATATATATGTAATCATTTATAAATATATGTATGTAAACATATTTATATATTTTAAACAAGCCATGCTAAAATATTTGGTTGGTTTTAAACAAGATATATATATTTGACATTATTAAATAAATCCTTATAAACTTATTTAGATTAAACCTAATATGTCTAGTTTTTATAATGTTTATAAAAATCAATTTAATTATATATTTGAAAATGATTTTAAATCAAATAAAGATGTTTTGGACCCTCCACAAGCAAATGGACCCGCTCAATGCCCTTGAACCCCTCTAATTGCCTTTTGAAAACCCCCCATATTAGTTGAACCATTTCACTTTGAATCCTGGATATTATTAGGGGTGTAAACGAGACGAGCCGAGCCGAGCCCGAGCCTGGCACTAATCGAGCTTGACTCGTGGGATTATCTTGAAGCTCGAGCTCAAGCTCGGCTCGGTTCGAGCCTATAATTTTTTGATCGAGCTCGGCTCGTGGAGTGACAATAAAGCTCGAGATCGGCTCGACAAGGCTCGATTTTATTCAAAACTATTAAACGATCAAAAGCTCGGCTCGAGCTCGGTTATAGGAAGCCTTAAACGAGCCAAAGCTCGGGTCGAGCTCGATTTGAGGGGTTAAATTGAATAATATATTAAATATATAAAATAAAAAAAAATTTTGCTATGCTCGTTAAGGCTCGCGAGGCTAAACGATTTAAGAAGGAAAAGCTCGAGCTCGGGCTCGATAATTAAACGAGCCATATTTTAGGCTCGAGATCGGGCTTGGGCTTGTTAAGGCTCGGCTTGTTCGAGCTTTTTACCGATCCGATATCGAGTAGCTCTCGAGCCGGCTTGACTCGTTTACACCCCTAGATATTATCAAGACTCAATTTTGACTTTCTAAAGTCAAACCGACCAAAAACCAATTCCATATCTACGAATTCAAGGGTCTCAACGCTTGCTAATCTCAGGAGAACATTACTTGATCAATTACAAATAATTATGATGAGTCAATTTGATCTTAATCAAAGACTTAAACCCAATCAAGGTTTTTTTTCGGTTATGGAATTCAAACCACAAATTTTAACTCAAACCCCGTAATTTCAATCGATTGAAACTTGTAACGTGCGTATTAATCATACCTCAAAGTCCCTAAACCATATGACGATCGAATGCCACTCAAAATTCGCCATTCTTGTCTTCATTCACCACTCTCGGTCGCGATCAGCAGCAGGGGACGAGACCACATCTTGTTTGTCGAATCAAGGACAAATTCTAGGTGATTAACATTCATTCTTACTCGATTTAACTTCATATTCCAAAAGCTCTTTGGATCGGATACGAATTATTTTGGATTCGGGATCTAGGGTTTCGTTTTAGCTAATTGGGGAAGAAGGGTCATGGGACTAACTGTTTAAAGATTAATCGAAATCATTCCTTGCAAGACTTGATGCCCAGATCACTTGGTTAAAACAGTCCCCCCCTTTTAAAGTAAGGTCACGGGTTCGATCCTAGGGGTGGCCGTCCCTGTTTCTTTTATTTTTACCTTGTGTTGTTTTAATTCTAGTGTACACACACATATATACATATAAATATTTATATATATATATATATATATACTTTTACATACAAATATTTCTTAAGGGGATTTAAGACTAAAACACTTACACATTACCTATATGGTTATATATATATATAGGGGAAGGTTCCGCTAAGAAGTGGTTTTTCGCTAAGAAACGCTAAGAAGTGGGTCAAACGAACTCCGATTGAGCTCATTCGAGCAGCGTTGGAACTGTCTCATCGAACTCTAATCCGGACCCAAAAACCTAAACCCCCCTCCACCCGCACCCCCAAAAACCTAAACCCCCCCCCCCTCCAACCCCACCCCGAAAAGCCTAAAACCACCACCCACCCCCCAAAAACCTAAACCCCCCACCCCACCCCCCCAAAAACCTAAACCCACCCCCACCCATCCCCAAAAACCTAAACCCACCCCCACCCATCCCCAAAAACCTAAACCCCCACCCCCACCCCCCAAACAAAACCTAAACCCTAAAATCTAAACCCTAAGGCTAAAATCCTAAAATTCAACGCTAAGATCTAAACCCTAAAAGCTAAGATGGTAGAGTTCGACGATACGGTTCCAACGCCGCTGGAATGAGCTCAATCCGAGTTCGTTTGATATCGTTTCTTAATGTTTTTGTCACTTCTTAGAGTTCTTAGCCGAAAACAACTTCTTATTTGATCCTCCCCCTATATATATATATATAATTATAATGTTTCTATAAACAATTAACGTTATAAGCAAAATTCTTCATAGTTTTTTCTAGAGTTTACAATTAGTATCCTTTTCAAATATATATATATATATATATATATATATATATATATATATATATATATATATATATATATATATATATATATATATAACTATAATTGATTATCCTAATTATCGCAAACGTATAACGACCATGTTTGGGCATTATTATTTTATACGCGCGTTTTATCTTGATACTCTAATATATTTATTCTCAAGCTTGACAAACATGATCATAAACTCGAATTTATTAACAAATTATTTATGAAAAATTCATTTTTTATTATAAAACTAATAAATTTTCAAGTAAAACCGTTTTATTTATTATTAGGACTAAAACCTAATAAATTTTAGTTAAATTAATATTTTTACTCTAGACAAATAATTATTTAAAATTATAGGTTTGTAAATAATAACTAGTATATAAACTTAATTATTTATAAACCTCTTTACCTTATAAAGAAATTTAGAACCCATTTTTGTACAACCTATTTTATAAAACATTAACCCATATTTTATTTTTTTAATTAGTATTTAATCATGATTTGATTAATTATGACTTTATACTTCAAATTTGTTTTATTTACGTCGTTAAACGATTTATTATTTAAATCTTGGCTTAATTTCTAAATAATTAGGCTATTAATTTTTTTTTTGAAACACTTTTATCCATGGGAATGAAACTAAATAAATAAAAGGTTTTTATTTATTGATCCATTTGTTCAAACTTATTATTTTTATATATTTCATTTATTTAGAACAAACTAATTATTCATTTATTCATTATAAACAAAATTACATAATTTGGTTATTCATATTTACACATACTTAATTGTTTACAAACAAATGAAAACATGTGTTCATGCACACATACTTTTACGTGGGATTTCATAAACAACATTGGAAACTCAAACAAGCACACTCTTACTTAGCCAAGTCCACACCCAATTCCTTTGTGCATTAGGACTCCCTTTTTAGGCATTTGAACAACACATTGATACATTTATACTATTCAATAATAGGTTAACCTTGTGGTTAGCTAAACACCTGCACAACATCTTGTTCGTGTGATCTCCAACTACTTATTACATGTGAGTTTCATAGCCCCTTTTACATTACTTTTGTTTACAAATACTCGAGGTGGAACGTGTTTACAATACTTTACTTTACACATTTGAAATACTATGTCCTTATGCAGAGTCTATGTGCTTCATGTCATAAACTACTTGGTGTTACATGTGTTCATGTTTTAGTACAATCATTAACTTGAGTTGTGAGCCTAAGGTAGTACTTATTATGATCATATATATGGGAACCCGATTCATTACTTAACACAAATCTTGGCGGATTTGTGTATACATTTTAGTACCTTTCATAACACAATAAGGTGGATTGTGTATACATTGTTCATATTTCATGGCTTGATTTTACACTTGGAACCTTGTATGTTTTCACATTTATGCCTTAGAATTGATATGGACATAATGAATTGTAAATCATTTTCAACTTTTGTTGGTGTCAAAACCGATGTTACTCACCAACTACTTGTAGTTGACATATACTTAACATGTTTCAGGTGCACCCGTTTGAGGACAAGTCTTGATCATATAGGACTATGGACCTAGTTATATTTAATTCAAGCTTTGATTATGTCATGTTTCCTTTGAACTATGTGTTTCTCATATCCTTGTAATGAATACTTAATATGGTTGAATAAATATTAGAACTTATCTAATAGTTGATCATGTGCTTTTGAACAACCGTGTCAGTCCCGGTGTATAATCCGCCGTCAGTCGGGGTGTGAAAATTATGTTGCTCTAAGAGCCAAAAGATTCATGGATCGCGCGGGAAAGAAACATCTGGGAGGTAAATCCACTGGTTTTGATAAATCCAAACTGAGATGTCACAATTGCAAGGAACTGGATCACTTCAAAAGTGAATGTCCTCATCCAATCACTAATGCCCTTCCCCTTCCCACCATTGTTGCCATCACTGAAGGGAATGAACAAACTGATAAGGCAAAGGAACCGGTTAATGCACTGGTCGTCAATGACTTCAAATGGAGTGATGAGATCGAGGAAGCTCAGGATGATATCTGCACGGCTCTGATGGCTAATGTTCCCTCAAATCAGTTCGTAGTTCACGGTATGGAAGCTAGCCTGGTTGAAGAAGAAAAAAAGGATGTTCTTAGAAAGATTGTGATCAATACAGATTCTATCGGACCAGCTGCCTATTTGAAACAATTTGTTCTTCAAGGAATAGAAAGTCAAGTGAAAGACTCTGAAGGAAGCATGAAGCTTAATGCAAATATCAAGATAGAGACAGGGAAGTGTGTGGAGGAAATGAATGCTTATGAAGAGAAGAATGTGGCTCTAGTTCCAGCTCAATGGATCGAGTTGACTCTCCAATGAGTGCTTGTGATGGAACTCAAACCAATGGCGATGGAAGCTCAAATCAAGGATGCATCTGCAGAAAGACCCCTACTGAGTTGATTCCGCCAAAGGTAAAATCTTGTTTATGTTCTTCTGATTGTGTTGACATGATCATTCACTATCGTACTTTGAACGATCTTATCATTCGTGAAAATGACGATGCTCTTGGTATCTTTAACCAAATCAAGAAAAGTGAGGTTTCTCTAAAAATCGTTTTAAATCAACATGAAATCCAAACCTTAAAAGAATTTGTGTATAGAAAAGAGTTTTTAGTCACTGATCTAACTGAAAAACTGACTCCTTCACGAAGTGAGACTGTTAAACTTCAAATAATCATTGATAAATGGAATGTTAGTAAAAAGGTACACGACACCATGACTGATTGTCAGCAGCCTGGATTTATGAAAAAGGGAGTCGGTTATTTGGACTCTACTGATTTTGAAAGGAAATTTTTTTATCCTCCTACTGAGGGTCATTACAGCCCTACTCCTTCACCTCATCCTAAAAATGATCTTGCTAATGTCTTTGTGTCTGCTACTAATGTAAATATTGCAAGTTTAACAAATGGGCAAGATGATGAGGTTCAAGATGATTGTGGTGTTGGATTAGGTCATAGTGAGTGCAATAGGGAGTCTGTTAAGTTTTCTTTTTTAAATTCAAAGAAAGCAGAATCATGTATGTCTGATTTTGTGGGTAGTAATAGTGAGTCTAATTCTAGTTTAGACAGGTTAAACTCTCATTGTAATGAACTCAATAGCCGTAATATTTTTAATTATATTAATGTTTTAAATTCTGATGATTCGATTGTATCAAAAGCAAGAAATCAGTTTGAAAGATTCATGACAGAAGAGATTCCAATATACACCCCCACATCAACAAGTCAATGTGATAGTCAAAGTGATCCAGACTATCTATCTACAAAGGATAGTGAAGAAAGCGAGTAGGACTCAGAACGCTCCACTGAAGAGTCATTTGAATCAAACAATGAATCCAATTGTGAATCAGAATCGGTGACTGAAGTAGTTGAAGTCAAAATCAAAATTGATGGCGATTCAGAAAGAAAAAAGATCAACACATGTTGACAAAAAAAAGGATAGTCACACCAAAGGCAGATTCAGAAAGTCGTTCAAAGTGTCATCTCAGCAGCAATCATCCTCATCATCTTACCAACCACCACACAAAAGAAAATCTTTTGAGCATGTTAATTGTTTCACATGTGGAAATGGTGGTCATACTACTAGACAATGCAGTAATGCATCATATCACAATGATTGGGTCAAATTTGAAAGACCTAGAATGCATAATGGTGGGGGTAATTATAACAGATACCAACATGTTCAACATCCTTTTTTATCACAAAATTAACAAATTTCGTCAAAATGTTAACAATTTCTTAAAGGGCACATGCTGGTGGAGAACTAGACTTGATAGAACTACTGATGTAACTGTTCCACCCAATTGAAAAAGACTTGGGTTCCGATTTCTCAATAATTTATCTTGTATGTGACAGGGTTTTCCTAGGAGGACTATTGATAATGCATGGCATGTTGATAGTGGGTGCTCTCATCACATGACCGGACTAAAAGATCTGCTGACCGACTTCCGAATTATCGATGGGGGATACATTGCTTTTGCCGGCGATGAAAAAAGGAGGAAAGATTACCGGACAGGGAAATGTGTGCAATGGAACTCTCACCTTGGAGAAAGTCGATCTTGTTCGTGAACTTTGCTACAATCTCATGAGTGTATCACAAATCTGTGATAAACGACTTTCTATGCTGTTCAACAAAGCTGAATGCCTCTTCCTCAAGCCAGGACTCGTTGTTCCTGATGATTTGATCTTGTTGAAGACACCTCGAAAAAACAACTACGTGGTGGACATGAATGATCCCGAAGCAAATGCATCCATTGCGTGCTTATTGTCTAAAGCTTCTAACACTGAATCACTACTGTGGCATCGTCGACTTGGTCATGTGAATTTTAAAAACATAAACCATTTGGTAAAACAAAACCTTGTGAGAGGTTTGCCTTCCAAGCATTTTATCTTTTCAGAAAAATGCATGGCCTGTGCTAAAGGCAAACAACACAAGAAGTCACACAAGACCAAAGCAATGAATTTTATTTCTGTTCCTTTACAATTGCTTCATATGGCTCTTTTTGGAGCCGTAAGTGTAAAAAGCATCTCTAAAAATTCTTATTGTTTGGTTATGACAGATGATTTCTCAAGATATTCTTGGGTTAATTTCTTAGCTACCAAAGATTAAACCGTAGAGGTGCTGAAAAGTCTTATTCTGCAAATTGAGAAGATATGCAAGCGTTTGGTGATTTCTATCAGAAGCGACCATGGAACCGAGTTTAAGAAACATGTCTTGAATGAATTTTGTGAAAGCAAAGAAAAATCTAGACAATTCAGTGCTGCCAGGACTCCATAGCAGAACGGAGTTGCTGAAAGAAAGAACCGAACATTGATCGAGGCTGCTCGAACAATGCTGATAAATTCAAAGCTTCCAGTTATTTTCTTGGCAGAAGCATTTAATACTGCTAATTATGTTCTAAATCATACTCTGGTGATCAAGGCTCACAACAAGACGCATATGAGCTTTTTCATGGAAGAAAGCCCTTGATTGAGTTCTTTAGAGCATTTGGATGCTCGTGTACTCTGTTGAACACCGTTGAGAAACTTGCAAAGTTTGGAGCAGTAGGTGATGAATGTTACTTTATTGGATATTCGTCATCTCAGAAAGCATACCGAGTCTACAACAAGAGAACAAAGATCGTGCAGGAATCGTACTATGTCGATTGGCAGGAATCTAACTCTACAAACACTGGAACCGGTCCCGACTGGTTTTATGATGCAGATGTTGTTTTCAATAACATCATTCTGCCTGCACCAATCATCCCTCAGTCCACTCCATCTTCTGAACCATCATTCATTCCATCCATCAACGCAGATGATGAATTTATGCCTTTTTCAACTAGAATAACACCGATTGTTGCTGATCCTTTGTCTGTATCAAACAACAGTGCGGTAACCTCTCCCCACTTTGAGGCTACTGAGACTACTCATGGTGAAACTTATGGTGATGCCTCTTCTGATCAAACAGTTCCTGTCAATTCAAATGTTGTTCCTCTTTATCAGAATCTGGCAAATGATCCCGTTGTCAATGCTGACAGTGATTCGGAAGAAGAAGAAGCTGATTCTATTCCTGATGTTCATTTGACAAATCTTCCAGAACAAGTTGATGTTACAGATGGGCCAAGTTTCAAGACTCTTTCAGATCATCCTTTGGAGAAAGTGATTAGACCTATCGTAGAGGGTGTTCGTACAAGAAGTTACTCAACTCTTTACAACGTGACCCTATGTGTGTTTCTTGTCACAGGATGTTCCAAAGAATATCTCAATAACCCTGAAGGACTCAAGCTGGATTGATGCTATGCAAGATGAATTAGCTCAGTTCAGAAAACTGAAGGTGTGGGATCTCATTGACCTTCCAAAGAATAAATACCCGATTGGTACTCGTTGGGTATTTCGTAACAAAACAGAAGAAATAAATGTCGTGATCAAGAACAAAGCTCGTTTAGTGGTGCAAGGGTTTTCACAAGAAGAGGGTATTGATTATGGGGAGGTGTTCGCTCATGTTGCTTACGCTTGTCACAAGAACTTCAAGGTCTATCAAATGGACGTAAAAAGTGCGTTCTTATATGGGAAGGTGAAGGAGGAAGTGTATGTGTGTTAGCCTCCCGGGTTTAAAGATCCAGATCATCTAAACCGAGTCTACAAACTAGACAAAGCCTTCTATGGACTGCATCAAGCCCCAAGGGCTTGGTATGATACTCTCTCTAAGTATCTTCTACAGAATGGCTTCGTACGGGGGAAGATTGATATGACTTTGTTCAAGAAGAAAATCGAAAAAGATATCATGCTTGTGGATATTTATGTAGATGACATAATATTTGGTTCTACTGATGAGAAGCTATGCAGGGAGTTTGAGAATGTGATGAAATCTAGATTCGAAATGAGCAGAATGGGAGAGCTCACCTTCTTTCTTGAATTAGAGGTTAAGCAGTCAAATGAAGGAACATTAATTCATCAGGCTAAGTACGTTCAAGACATGCTCCAAAAGTTCCGGATGATTGATAGTAAGGCAGCCTCAACACCTTCTGCTGCTCAAAAACCTTTGACTTCTGATCCTGAAGGAAAACTCGTTGATAGACATCATTACCATTCGATGATTGGCTCCTTGTTGTATCTCACAGCTAGCCGTCCAGATATTATGTTTACAGTTTGCTATTGTGCTCGATATCAAGCTAATCCAAAAGAATCCCATGAAATCACCATGAAAAGAATCTTCCGCTACTTAAAAGGCACTCCCAAGTTAGGGCTTTGGTACCTAAAGTCTAATAACTTTGATTTGATTGCCTACCGTGATAGCGATCATGGAGGATGTCATCTTGATAGGAAATCTGTGTCAGGAGGATGTCAGTATTTGGGACACTGCTTAGTATCTTGGCAGTGCAAGAAACAAACTTATGTCTCCATCTCATCCGCTGAAGCTGAGTATCTCATCCGCTGAAGCTGAGTATGTCGCTGCTTCTGTTTGTTGTTCTCAAATCCTATGGATCCAGCATCAGATGATGGATTATGGGATCAATTTAAAGCAGACTCTGATGTTTATTAACAATGAAGTGTGTGTGAAGATCGTCAAGAACCTAATTTATCATTCCAAAACAATGCACATTGATCTGCGGGTTCATGTTATCATGGATACATATGAAAAGGAATACATTCAAGTCCTTCCGGTGAATACAAATGATCAAAAGGCTGACTTATTCACGAAGGCGTTCGATAAATCTAAGTTTCTGATCTTGTCAAGAAACTAGGATTATTGAACTTTGAGTAACATCTTCTATCCCCTTCCTTTGTGTTTATTTGTATATATCTCTGTTTATATTCATTCTGAAAACTCCAAAAAGATTTTCTTAACCGGATTGACTTGGATATTGAGCTGCAAAAACATTTTTCATCTTTTATTTTTGAAAATTCCATTTAAAGAAAGGTGTCTCAAAATAAAATTTTCGGGGAAAGTTTGCATAGAAAAGAAAAGGAATGAAAAAGATAAGTTTCTGTTGTGTTTGCATAACTGTTTTTGTGGGAAATGATAGTTAAACTGACTTGACTTGGTCACTGCATGAATAGGACCGAAAGGAAGAAGCGGTTATACTTCAAGGACATGTTGGTAGGCGCAGCACTTCAATCTGTAGACTACAACTCAGTGACAAAGATAAAGACAGCTTATAAGTGTACACCCGTCTAGCTCAAGATTGCACATAACCATAGTCCCGTCAGAAAGGGTTTGCGAGTTATTTTATATATATACACACAAAAGAAAATATCAAAAAGACACGCAATGACGTGCATTAGGTAAATAAAAGACACAATGACGTGCAACTGCAAAAGACACCAATGTTGTGCATCTTAGTACTGAATCGATCTACAAAGCAGAAACTCTTGAGAAAAAGACACGCAATGTTAATGTCGTGCAATAGGAAACAAGTCAAAAGATACACAATGTTTGTGTGTACATATTATATACGTAAATATATTTTTTTCTTTTGGGTTCTTGTGGTTGTTGTAAGGTTTCTTGACAAGAACATGGCTTGTAAGTCCGACATGCAAGAAAGTCCAACTTATTTCAATAATCATAACATTTAAGTCCGTCGTGCTATGTCTCTGAACCAAAATTATTTTAAAGATTCCCTTTACAGTTCACATATCTGTGCTAGTTAATGCTCAATTAGCTATATCTTAGGATTCCTGATGATCATCTTCTCTGATTATGTGATGGCATATACCTGAAGCTCTCATCATCAGACTCAAAAAACCATGAGGATGGGTAGGTTATTCCTGACAAGTGTGGGGACCACTGATTTCATCTTAAAATTACCAAAACATTATAAATAATCGCTGGTTGTACGTTGAAATTCATGGTGCATGGGCTTAAGAGGACAAGCATACCAACAGTCATTCGTAAGCCGTGGACATCCAAATGCAAGAAGAACAGTTTGAGTGACAAGTTAAGTCAGTATGATTTCACAATACAAGTTTGCACGTTCTAAAGTATTGCCTTAAAAATTTTTCATCTTGAAATAACTCACTCTGCTTCTTAGCATGTTTTAAAGGTTTTTGTGGTCCTTATTTTCCCTAGTACAAAGTTTTATGGGTCTTACAATCAAAATTCAGTTTGATAATCAAGTCAAATTGGTAGAAAGTTCCTTTTTCTTTGAATTTTAGCTTTTGCCGACTCTCTGGGTCGACTGTTGAGAGTCGGCCCTTGCAAAATCCGGGTATATATATATATGTTTGAATGCATTTACGATCTTGCCCTAATTCTTCTCCTACACCTCCGGTGATTTACTCTTCCAGTCATAAAAGCTTCCATTTTCTCCGATTTAAACTCGGTTGTGTGGATTTTACTTCCTTTATAGGTGAAATTCTGATGCATAATGTGTTTTTGATCATTGCTATACCTGTTCTGTGATTAGATACAGATTCAGGAAAGGTTTTACGGATCTGAAATGGACATTTGGGGCTTTTGACTGTTCATATTCTAGAGCCGACTGTCTCAATGAAGAAAACAACAAGTATCGGCACATGGGCCAACACTCTGTGTATTAGAAAAACAATATCTAGGTCGATTCTCACTATATGGCCGACTCTTGTGGTCAATTATCATCTTTTGAACGCAAGTTCAAGTCGTGCCCAACTATTTAAGTGTCACTGAGCGCCGATTGTCCAGAAAAATCCATGTGGAACTGCCGACTGTCTGAAAATAGGTGTCGTCTGTCAAATTGTGACCGGACGACTCTCTCTTGACCAGGGCAGAATCTTGCCCTTGTCCAGCCGATTCTCACTTATATGTTAGCCGATAGTCGCCCAAAATTTGGCAGAAACTCGGCGGGCCGACTATTAGTGTTCACAAGCAACTCTCTGGCGACTCTCAGTATTATAGCCGATTGTCCCTATGTGTCTCAGCCGACACTCAACGGACAATCTCTCTCATGACCTATGGCCGACTCTTGGCATTATGTGGCAGATTGTGTTTAACTTTACTAGTTTAATGAATTAGTTCCTTATGAATATTCAATTACTGATGTTTATATGCTCAATTTGCACAGATTATGGCAAAAGAAAGACTTGCAAGTGATAATCATCACAACATGGCTATCAACTTCCCTAGACCTATTCTAGATTAATTCAATGACGTGGTCAGTTGGTTGCTGCAAAGCAGGATCTCATACGCATTTTCATGGAATGAAGCTATCTATAAGGAATTGATTAAGGAATTTTGTCTAAACTCAGAATTTACAACTCATGTGGTTACTAAAAGTCCTCAAATTATATCTACAGTTCACGGTCATGAGGTTCTTATTTTAGAAAACTCAGTTAGAAAAGCATTGAGATTAGGAGACAATCCAAGTGATTCATATGCAATAGACAAGGACGAAGTTAAAAGACGTTTCGTTGAAGATCTAGGTGATGAAGGACCTTTCAGAAAGAATGAGATAATGAAGTGTGGCTTATCCAAAGATTGGAAAGCTATAGTATACATTTTCATCCACTCCTTGTCACATAGAAAAGGAGGATACGATGCATTGAGAATGCAGTGGGGTGGCATCTTGTTGAAGATATGTAGTGGTGAAACGTTTAACGTCTCTCGTCATATACTTAATTTCATGTGCAGCAATGCACGAGATAACAAATGGCTGTTGTATCCACAATTCATACAAATGATTTTCAACCTCTCAGTCAAGAATCTTTCTCCAAAAGGAAATCCTATGGTGCTTGCAAAGGTCGACTCTCGATTCTATAGACTTATTGAGAACGCATCATGAATGTTCTGGTAAATGGACACCTCTCTTTGAGGGAATGTATAAAAAGGAAAGGTTATCATCAATCAAAGAAGCTTCAAATGATAATAAAGAATCAAAGAAACGTAAGAGAGTTGAAAAGGCTATGTCTGAGAAGGTAGATAGCAAGAAGAAAGAAATAGAGATAGAGAGTAAGGAAGACCTTTGAAGGCGAAAATAAAAAAAGGAAAAGCTATTGATCTGGAAGGAGATAGAAAGAAAAGGTCAAAAGTTAAAGGTCATGGTGAAGGACTCATGAAATCAGCAAGAATTGCTTATCTAAAGGAACAGCAATGGAATCGTTTGGAAGTATCAATCACTCCTCTTATCTCAAAGGAAGTCATCGAAGCAGATTTTTTGGCAAGCTTCGCTCTAGATGCTAAAGGGCATCCTCCGCCCAAGAAAATAGAGGGAACCTCAGGCACAAGACTCTCTCCTATAAAGAAACAATCTCCCTCTCAATCTGGTGCTTATAAAAGAACAAATGTATTAGCAAGAAAAGGTATGATGCAATCAAGAAAAGGTGTTCCTCCTCCAAGAATGAAGACACTGGATCAAAAGGGAATTCTGAAAGAAGTTCAAGCATTAAGAAAAATTCAAATTAAACAAAGCAAGGATATTGAAAGTTTAAAGCTTCGGTTAGAAAATCAAAAGAGGGTTAATAAAGCCCAGAAAAGTAGCATGAATGATATAGCAAAAGCTCTGGCCGTAATGAGAAGAAGTGGTTCCATAATACTTAACGAACTAAACCGTTTAAGAAAGAACAAGAATGAAGAACCCATGTCTTTTGAGGATGTATTCGATGAAGCCAGTATAAAAGATAAAGACATTATTGGAACAAAAGAAGAAGAAGAAGAAGAAGAAAAGCACAAGGATCCAGCGGATGAGAGGCCCAAGGAAGACTGAAGACACTGGAATGCAACGGTTTCGGGGGAAATTGTTGGAACCTGATAAACCGTTGTATTCCAGTCTATGTATAGGGTTTAGGGTTTAGGGTTTTCGAGGGAAATTGTTGGAACCTGATAAACCGTTATATTCCAGTCTATGTATAGGGGCTAGTTTGTAATTAATGTAAGTTAAGAAATGGCCAGAGAGTCGCTAGCGACTCTCAAGAGTTGCTAAGTCGGTTACAGCCGACTCTCGCTGAGAGTCGGCCGTGCAGATTGCCGACTCTTTCTATGTTCTATAAATAGCTGACCAATTTCTTGACATTTAGACCTTTTGCTAGAATTGCTGTGTAATTGCTACTTATTAGGCTTGTCAGAGGGGGTTGTTGTAATCTTTTGGTTGTATTCATTCCAGTGGATTTATGAGAATCTGAGTATTTTATGTTTCATTCTTGTTGCTCTTCATCTTTGCTTTCTTTGATTCATCAAGAAACAACTTCCTAATGGCTGATTTGTTGATTTGATCTTGACTAGAATCATTCTAGCACTGAGATCCAAGCTATCAGGACCTACAACCATCCTAATTAGATTTATGACCCACAGACAAAAATATTTAATTAGGAATGAGATCCCGGTTCACCATAGCTCGGTGAATGGTTGAGCACTTTTCACTAGCACGGTTAGGGAGGTAGGTAGGCACGACTAGGTAAGTAGGTAAGGAATACCAATTGTGTCTACACAAATCTCGGTTTGAGGGGCATGACGAGTATTGTCAAGCTTTGGATACGTTTCCCTCAGCTACGTCCACTTAAACGACTTAAGTGATATTTGTCCTCCAATCATAACCGTAGAGCCGGCCTAAGTAATTCAGGAATAGCGGTTATACCTTCAACCAAAACTGTAGGGCCGGATGCAGGGTAATTTACTAACACCGGGGGTTCGGATAGATCGGATGAAGTGTCACAAGTTAGGGTGGCGCAGAAATACGATTTAATTTGGGATTTGCTTTAATGTTTTAAATTACCGTGTAGGGGTCAAAAACATATTGGACGAGTAGGAGCATGAGCCAAGTCGTGCAATTTTAGTAAACCAATTTTACTATTTTAGTTCGTGAAATGCCTTTCAACACTCGACACGAATCAATTTTAAATACCTTATTTTAATCTAAATTGATCGTTAATCGTGAACTATGTTTTAAACTAATTAACTCTTTAATTAATTTAAATTAGTTTTAAATAAAACAATTAAATTTAAAACCCGTTTTACTTTTAAATAAAAACACTTTTATTTAGTTACCTTTCCGAGAAATCTTTAAACCTTTTAATTTTCTCGTCGTTTTATAAGATCGTGTCAAAACGTTTTTTAAAATATTTGCGGTTTAAATTATTATTCTAAATAATTGCAACAACTAAAAAGAATATAAAACAAACAATCGAGCCAACAGTAAAGATGTCCGGTTTCGTTCGATCCATCAAACTAAAACCGAACCGGTCTAACGGACAAAAAAAATATATTCTTGCTATCTCCCACTTAGTCCAAGATCTCCATCTTCTAGTCCCGTTTGTATCCGTCTTTGGTCTTCTAGTCCTCGTCTTGTTCGGTTTACAAAATTATTTACATTTACAATAAAAATAAATAATAAACCTAACTATTACATCGTGTTTCAAATAACCCATAAAATATAAAGAATATAAAAATCAAAGTTCATGACAAACACAACCACGGGTCACTAGGGCTTGATGTTCCAAACACAATCAATCCAAACGAAAAAGGTTCGATCTTTTGTCAACCTAAAGTATCGACAAATAAAACGAAGATCGAAAGATAAATAATTATGTCTAAATGCGCGTAACGGTGGCTCTGATACCAATGTTGGAAATCGTGCAAGGGTTTTAACTTTTAAAACAATTACCAAATCAGATTTGCGAAACGGAAGCAAATAAAGACACACGATTACTAAAGTTCCAAACTTTATTCGACAGTGATCCGATTACATGAACAATTAGACAATATATATATATATGTGTGTGTGTGTGTGTGTGTGTGTGTATATATATATATATATAGGGGAAGGTTCCACTAAGAAGTGGTTTTTCGCTAAGAAATCCTAAGAAGTGGGTCAAACGAACTCCGATTGAGCTTATTCCAATGGCGTTGGAACCGTCTAATCGAACCCTAACCCGCCCCCAAAAACCTAAACCCCCTCCACCCGCACCCCCAAAAACCTAAACCCCCCTCCAACCCCACCCCGAAAAACCTAAAACCACCACCCCACCCCTAAAAAGCTAAACCCCCACCCCACCCCCCCTAAAAACCTAAACCCACCCCCAAAAACCTAAACCCCCCACCCCCACCAAAAAAAAAACCTAAACCCTAATGCTAAAACCGTAAAATTCAACGCTAAAATCTAAACCCTAAAAGCTAAGATGGTAGAGTTCGATGAGACAGTTCCAATGCCGCTGGAGTGAGCTCAATCGGAGTTCGTTTGATATCGTTTCTTAAGGTTTTGTCAGTTCTTAGGCTTTTTAGCGAAATATCACTTCTTATTTGAACCCCCTATATATATATATAAATATATATATATATAATCCAACCATAGCGGGTATTAGGAATTATACCTTTGACGAAAACCCGAAAGCTTCACACTTTGGTACAAAGAGCGTCTCGCTAGTGACACGTTCACGAACACCCACAATCCACAAAACCGACCACTCGGTTTAATCCAAAACCGGTTCGCAAGATAGAACCCGGTTCACGGCGGAAAAATGGCTCACGCAAGTGAGCCGGTCGGCAACACCCGGCCAGCGGAAGGAGGCGGCGGCGTCTGACGGTGGGCGGCGATGGCTGCCGACGAAGGTGGTGGCCGATGGCACCTGCGCAAAGGAGAAGGGAGGGTGGCAGCATTTTTTTGACTCTAGATTAGCTTAGGGTTTGTGATTTAAGGTTATATTTATAACCCACTTAATTACAAACTGCACCCTTGGAACTTAACTTTTAATTCCTAATAATTAACAATTAGTTACCTTTAACCCTCGAGCTTTTACTAATTATAAATAATTAGTAAAACTATAATTATTTCATGTTTAACACTTAAACATTTAAATCCTCCGACGCATTCACCGATAAATATTTCACTAAATATTTATTCGTCGTTTAATAAAACCGTTTTTCGTGAACTATAATATTTACAATTAAATATTATCAATTTGCTCGTTGCCCAAAGTGTAACTCTTTGGATCATACCTTGATAGTAACGTTGACTTAATTGACGATCGGACATCCTATATCCAACAAAGTATGCTTTTGATGGTGATTACTACATATTTGGATGATTACACTTCAGGTTTAATCATAACTCGTAATACGTCTGGTTAAAAGAATAAGACACGCGAGTATGTACGATAGCCCCAAAATTGTAAAAATAGTAAAACGGGGATTAGAAACTCACCGGTTGCTATGAATCCAAATCCTTGTTTTGCAACTCGCCCCTTCTCGCTCGAAACCCAAACATGTCAAACGTATGATCCAAAGATCAGATTACATTATAAACGTATGTCTAATACGTATAAAGAAAATAAACATCGACACTCGTCTCATCAGCTCAACGTTCTATCTTCACGTGAATTGAGTCGTCCTTGACCCTTTTAGAACTCGAATACCCAAACCGGTTTCCGTTCCAAGCGTGCATGTACACGCGGCCATGCAGAAACCATAGTCTCACGGCTACACGCGTACCCGAGGGTTTCTCCTCCCATGCATGCACGCGTGCATGCATACACATGCAACCCTACTCGTTAAAACGTCGCTGATGCTCATGTTGGATCGTCCTCAGCCTGATTGCTCGAACTGAGTCCCCACGCATATACCTGTTACCAAGCCAACACTAGCCGTGGGAACCCTACTCGTGAATGGCTCAAACTGACCTTCCGTCACCATCATCGTGCATCGCTTAACTGCTCCCCACCATGCACCACCGTGCCGCCTCCATCTTCTTCGTCATCCCGTTGTGTACCACTAACCCGCTGCCACCGTGTGCCACCGCCCTCTTTGTTTACAACTACTCCGCCATCGAGTCACCACCCTTAGGCCGTTGCAGCCCTACGCATGTCACCAAGCCGCCACAACGAGCATCGACACCAACCGGTCTTCCCTATCCTCGTCGTCCTCGTCGTATATCGCCACCGAGTTAAGACACTACCACCTCACCCCATCGTCGTCGTCCTCCCCAGCTACCCCTGAGACCACCTCCTCATCCGGCTGTCTTCATCGTCCTCCTCCTCTTGCCGTCGATCACGACCACCAACCAAAACCCTAACGGGTTATCAAGCAAAACTCGAATGAAAAACTCGTACAAAGTTAAAACGAGGATTACCTTAGGTACGTATGAAGTTCCCCGCTCAAAACCACCGAGGAACCCCTGCTGCCGGTCTCCCGTCTTCAGTGTCCCTTCTTCCTCTCTCGTTTTGCCGTCGCAAGCTCCCTAGGCCGAATAGCCTAGGGGTTTCCCCTATAATTGCTATATAAACCTTTAAGGGTTTACATCTAGCCCCCCTCAAATTCCGTTTTGCATGTTTCTGCCTCAAACTTCTTCTTAAACGACTAAACAAGTCTTTAATTGTCGTAAAAAAGCCTCATACGTGATAAACCCTGCTCATCATTATAATTAATAAATATTCGGGTCGTCTACTAACACAAAACTTTAGCTTATGGATTTTCGGGATGTTACAACCCAATCTATCTATCAATTATAATAAATAAAGGTATTGAAGTGCCACATGTTATCATTCTAGAGCCTCTAAATTTTTGTTTCCCGCCTAAACATTTTTCATTTATCTATTTTAACGCATTTTTTTAAACTTCTAAATTGATTAAATATCATTTAAACGTTTCCATATTCCTTATGATTTTAAATTTTAAATATTAAATGTAGGATAACTTTTGATTGACCAATAACTTTATTTTTTAAATACATTACTTATAATTAAATTTAACTAATTCATTATAATTCATAAGATTTAGAGATATTAATATTTATTTTTTAGAATATTATGAATTGTTATTATATAAATGTTTTATTTATGTTAAAACAATTACATACGCCCCCCCCAACACGTGTGTATATATATATATATAATATTATCTACGGTTTATATTACTTAATAAATAAAAATCCTAGGGGCACTTAGCGTAATTCTATAGCCCATCCGTTTATATTTTCTCACCTAAACCATTCTAGCCCATTATTTTAGGCAACTAAATTATTTCTTATCATTCAATATCATAATAAATTTATATTCTATCATTGTTTAATATTTGAATATCAACATAATAAAATAAAATATTTGTTGTAATTTTTTTTAATCAGTAATGAATATAAGATTTAAATTGAAAGTTTTTGTTTCACAAAATCTAATAAAATTGAGTTATCTTTTAACCGTGGCCCTCTAAAATATTATCATAATAATTTATTAACATATAAAATATTTATTTATTGTATTCATTTTATTATTCAGCCCGTGTAATACACGGAATCTAACATCTTTATATTATGCTATAAATAAAAATCTTAAGGGGCACGTGTCATTTTCTAGTGTATTCTCAACATATTTTTTCCGTTTTTCTCTTCTATTAAATAATGATATTAAAAGAATATATATTTTTAAATATTTAATATAAATCTAATTATGGATACTTATTATTTAATCATGATTAATCAAATGAATTTAATAAGAATTGACGTTTATCAATTACATAAAAAATTAATACATAGTTGAAAAAAAAATATTTTAAAACTTAACTTAACATAATTTATAACTGTCACATTAAAGTATATTTTTAAAAAACATATTTTGACGAGTGTATATATTAACATATTACATTATATTTTATTCAACTCGTGTAATACACGAGTTTTTAAAAACATAAATTTTTTATTATTAACATTACATTTATTTAACCAGCGTAATACACGAGATTCTAACCTAGTAGTTTTATAAATAATTAAGTTTAGTGTTTGATAAGTGTAAAAAAAGAGTTAATTACTATTTGAGTCCCTGACGTTTGATCATTTTAACTAGTTGAGTCCCTTATGTTTAAAATGGTTGCTCTGAACCCTGACTTTTAATTTTTTTCATCTGTTTGAGTCCAGATGGCTAACGTCGTTAAATTTAACAGTTAACTTTGTTTTGAAATGACCAAAATACCCTTAGGGACTCAAATGGTTAAAATACATTAATATATTCTACCCTCTTTCTTCCCACCCCCACCCCCACCCCCACCCCCACCCCCACCCCCACCCACCCCCACCCCCACCACCACCCCCCCGCCACCCCCCACCACCGCCGCCGCCACCACCACCACCTTCTATTCTTCTTAGGCATTTCATCGAACAGTTGGCGTGCAACCTCTAATTTGCCACATTTTCACATACCTATTAATCACTGCAGTACGTGTAATAACATCTCTATTCAAGCTACTATCAAATAATCTACTACAATAGTCTAAACGATTACAAACAACATACAAATGAATCAACCCATTTTGAACAAAATCATAACTTTCCCACCCTAATTTAATCGTAAGGTTATGACACTCAATTCCCAAATTAACTTCACAAAGATTAGCACAAGCTCTAAGAGCGAACGAGAATGGCAAGATTCATGGCAGAAATCGGGGAATCTGGCCTTGAAATCAAGCTCCCCTGAAATCAGCAAACCCTAATTTTGAAACTTGGAGTTGGACACGACGAGATCAGCTTTTGTTTCTGATTACATGTATGTGTACAGAGAATCTAGTAAGGAGAAGAATGTTTTCTAATTGAGCCAATTACCCCAGACAAAATGTGTGAGAGAGACAGATCGCCACCACCATCACCTGAAACCCACCTGAAGCGTTGGACATCTGAACCACATGAAGACGAAGTCGCCAGACTGAGATGAAGACCAAACCGTTGCAGCCCTGCTCGAATCGGCCCCTCTAGATCTGCCACCATATCTAGCCACCACGAGGGCTTGAGATTAGGCAGGGGTTGTGCCGGACATAAGGGTTTAGCCGTGGGGAAGTTGGTGGCTAGAAATGGTGCCGGAGGTGTGGCCGGTGGTCTTGTCGCGCATGATAACGGGAAGGAGGGCCAGAAATGGTGCCGGAGGTATAGCCTCCACGAGATTTGAGGGGTAGATCTTGTTGTTATGCAAATCGATTTGAGGGAAGGAGGGTCTGTATTTGAATCTGGTGGGTACACAAATTTACCTAGGTTTGAAGAAGAAGCCAATGGTGGTGGTGGCTCCGTCTGAAGAAGAAGTCAGGTGGTGTGAAAAAGAAGCCGATAGTGGTGGTGGTGGAACTCATTGTTGACGGTGATGGTGTTGGTGGTCACCGGCGACACATGACGGGAACAAAATGGGGGGTGAGGTGGGGTGGGGGTGGAAGTGGAGGCTATATATAATTTTGTATATATGTGTATATTTTCGTAACTTATGTGTTTAACCTTTGAGTCGGTAAAGGTATTTTGATCCTTTTATAAATAAGTTAACTGTTAAATCTAATAGAGTTAGTTAAAAGAAATCAAACAGATGTAAAAATAAAAAGTTATGATTTAAAGCGATGATTTTAAACATAAATGACTCAACTACTTAAAATGGTTTAACGTCGTTGACTTAAATAGTAATTAACAAAAAAAGGAAAAAAAAAAAAAAATTTTCACACCCTAAAGTAAACGGTTTCAAAACTTTACCCTAAATCATCGTCATAATTCTCAAAAAAAGACCCTCAAATTCGAAACCTCCATTTTCGATTCATCAATGGAGTTTCCATCCTTCAACTACTAATCCGTCATGGAAGTTTCAGAATCATACACTCCATCGATTAAAAATTCACCACCGAATCACCACCGCCGTATCAACTAATCGCTGCCGATGGACCCTCGCCGACCGTCTCGCGTGATCGATCCCAAAGTCCGGCAGGTCGGCTTCTTCACCGCTGTTCCGCCTCTAGAACACACTCATTCTGGACCGACCGATACCACTCCCGCTCAATCTCCTCTCTCCAATTCCATCTCTCCTGTAATGATACCACCGCCTCCGTCTCACGCCGTCACGGCGCCAGTTCCGGCGGCATCTCAATTGCCTGTCCATACGCCGGTGGAGAGCTATACTCTGTCTGATTCCGTTTTCAGCGCCTCTCCAACTCGATCGCCGTCGATCCAGTTGGGACTCGACGGAGAGTTCTCGGAGGATTCTGTTAATTGGATGAAGCGGAGCAATTCCGGAAGATTCACGGTTGTTCTTCCTACCGGCGGCAATAGTTTGACACAAGCAGTTGAAGCATCGATTGATGGTAGTAAACGCAACAATCTCGAAATTAATGGTGATTATTTGCCAAAGCTTTTTCCGTATTAGGTTTAAAGAGTTTGCATGCTTAGATTATTCTGTACATGCTGAATTTAGATTTGGTATACAGTTTTTTTGTTTAAGAAAGCTACAGATAGGGATGCAAGTATTTGCTTAAATTGTGTAAAAACTGAAAGAGTCATTTAACATAAGGCGATTGCGATTTAGGTTTGAGCGAAGGGCGTGTTGTTGCATATTTTAACTGTTAAGATGTGTGGTGATTTTTTCTAGTGGTCCTGATATTGTCTCCAACTATTAATTTGCATCATCAAGTCTTTTAGGTCAAAAAGAAATTAGAAAGGATTTGTAAGAGGTGTAATAATGGGGCTAATATTTGATTGGATGACTAAGAGTCATTGGTTTTGTCCCACAAAAGATGAAATCTCCTTTTAGCTTTCGAAAACGCAGTTTTTACATTATGTGTCTCCTTTGCTTCTTGTTCTTTTAGGAACTCAATAACAATGCTATAAAATTTCTTCTTGTAATCGTCTTTGTTTTTGGTAAATTCATTGAGTGTGATTCAGAAGGTGGTTATATATATTTATTCATTTTCTGTAGGATTTTTATAACATAATCTTTAGGATTATTAGTGATAAAAGTGAACTTTTAGATCTTTGTGGATATTAAGAATGTTTATAATGCAGTTTTGGAGGAAATCACACATCTAAGGAATAGACATTCTCTTTAATCCGGGAATATTTGGCAACAAGATCATATTACAAGAGGGTGTATATTATAGTTTTTTTAATTTTTTGATCTTAAGATCTACGTTATGGATTATTTAAAATGCCTTATATGAATTCGTGCTTAAATCCAAGCGTTACAATAACTGTTAGGGCTATAGTTTCCCTGTTTCAGTATATATTTTATTCTCTTAGACAGACTGCAGGCTCTGATCTTATGTACACACGTGTGATCCTTTCATATTTATGCGCGCGCACACACACACACACATATATATACATGGGTGTGTATACAAGGTTTTCTGATAAACGTAATATATGTATTTTTGTGATGCAGAAAATAGTGGAGATATTGTTGAAGGGTCAACGCAAAAGAATTCAAAGCCACTAAAAGAAAAAACAACAAAGGCTGAGAGGCGTGCTTTGCAGGAGGCTCAACGAGCTGCAAAAGCTTCTGCCAAAGGTTGACTTTTTTCAAAAGAAAAAGATAGAGGATTTAGTAGTCAGTTTTTTTATGAACTATGATTTTCTCAATTAATAGGAAATAGTCTTGTATTTTTATCTGGTTGGACTTGAAAATATATGCCTAACCATGTAACATCTATAATTCAATAGATATTTCCTTTTTTGTCAGTGAATTAGATTTTGACTAGTTAATCAGACATGATATATATATACATATCAATATGCATGTGTGCGCGCGCGTGCGCAGATGCACGTGTTCCTGTTTCAGGGAAGACTTAGTGGAGACAAATATCATGTAATCAGCTTACTACTGTAGGTTTAGGGTTAGTTAGTGTTCTCTTTTTCCAGATTTGACTCACCAGATCTGTTAGGTATCACACGAACACAACACACGCAACACACACTAAAGCAATAAACGACACGAGATTTATAGTGGTTCGGGGCCATTATGACCTACGTCCACTTGCTGCAACTAGGGTGTTTATTAGATTTAGGTGCTCAGAGAATTACAAGTACAATGATTGATATATATAGAGACTAGATTAGGGTTTCTAACTTAACCTACAAGTTAAGCCCAACCCACGAGTAGGAAGCCCCTAGGGCCGACTCCTGTAAAAGGCTCCACACTCGACAATCTCCCACTTGGAGGCTTTGACAATCTTCAAGCTTTACTCCGACTTCACTTGTACTTCTGTAATCCCCATTACCGCTAGTTGCAGCGGCCTTCTCATCAAGTAACCTGAAGTCCAGTTGAAGCTATGCAGAGCTTCAACTTATCTAAGGTAACCACCTTAGTCAGCATATCAGCCAGTGTTGTAAAAATCGCTAGGCGCTAGTCGGGCGGTGGGGTAGGGACTAGGCGGGATTAATCGGATTGGAATTTTTATATGTAATTTTCAGTTTTTTATATATATACACACATTTTTAGATGTAATTTTTATAAAAATGTTCATTTTTAAACCACACCAAAGGTTTTCGCCGGAAATTTCAAGTTTTCGCCGGAAATTTCAGGTTTTCACCGGAATTTGGCTGGAAATTTCAGGTTTTCGCTGGAATGTTCGCCGGAATCTGGCCGCCTAGGCCCGCCTAGGACCGCCTAGGCCCGACTAGGCCCGATTTGGACCGCCCAACGACTAATTGACCGACTAGGCCAAAATTAGTCCTCCTGTGACCGCCTCGCGATTTTTAGGCGCCTAGGCGCGATATTTACAACACTGATATCAGCTGGATTCTCTGTTCCTTTAATCTTCTCGAGCTTTAGGGTGCCATCATTAATCAACCCCCTAATAAAGTGATATCTCAGCTGAATATGTTTCGTCTTGCCATGAAACACAGGATTCTTTCCTAGATGTATGGCTCTCTGGTTATCACAAAACAACGGGCTATCTGGCTATTTCTTCCCAAGTTCTTCTAGAAAATTCTTCAACCAAATCAACTCTTTACTGGCTTCAGCACAAGCCATATACTCAGCTTCAGTAGTTTAAAGAGCAACGCTCTTCTGTAATCTGGACATCCAATTGACCGCAGTTCCTCCCACTGAAAAAACATACCTAGTTGTGCTCTTATACGACTCCTTGCAACCCCCAAGGTCAGCATTCGTATAGCCTCTCAGAACAATGTCTTTGCCTGAAAACCGTAACCCCATCTTTGAAGTGCCTTTCAAATATCTTAGCAGCCATTTGACTGCCTCCCAGTGTTCTTTTCCTAGATTAGGCATATAATGACTGACTACCCCCACGGCCTGTGCTATGTCGGGCCTCGTGCACACCATGGCGTACATAAGACTTCCTACAGCTGATGCGTAAGGAACCTTAGCCATTTCGGCTATGTCTTCTTCAGTTTTAGGCGACTGGTCTTTTGAAAGCTTAAACTGACTCCCTAAAGGAGTCTTCGGGACTTGGCATCTTTCATCTTGAATTTCTCTAACACTTTCCCAATGTACTTTTCTTGAGATAGTGTCTGAGATCCGTCTTTGTTCCTGGAGATACTCATTCCGAGTATCTGTTTGGCAGCACCTAGGCCCTTCATCTCGAATTCCTCGGACATTTGCTTTTTCAATTTCTTTATCTCCTTCATATCGGAACATGCAATTAGCAAATCATCCACATACAATAAAAGGATGATATAAGATGTACTGAACTTCTTGACGTAGCAACAATGATCCATTTCACATCTTGTATACCCGTTACGACCCATGAAGTTGTCAAACTTCAAATACCATTGCCTTGGAGCTTGTTTCAGCCCATACAAACTTTTCTTTAACCTACAGACCAAGTTTTCTTTTCCTTTAACCTGAAACCCTTCTGGTTGGGCCATGTAGATATCTTCATCAAGATCACCATGTAGAAAGGCCGTCTTGACATCTAGCTGCTGTAGATGAAGACTCTCAGCAGCAACGATACTTAGGACTAGCCTGATAGTAGTCATCTTCACAACCGGAGAGAAGATTTCATTGTAATCAACCCCCGGTTTCTGTTGGAACCCCTTAACTACCAGTCTGGCTTTGTAACGCTTAGAACCATCTGATACGAACCCAGATTTGGAATCAGGCCCAGCTTCACTTTAGATCAGATTTGGAATCAGGCCCAGCTCCACTTTAGATTAGGAGATCAGGCCCAATTAGCTATAAAACCGTTCCCGCTATTCCCTTAGTTAAGTATCGATGTTTTAGGGTTAATTTGATTAGTCGATGTTTATGTTTATGAAATTGGTTACTTTGTAACTTGGAGAAATCACCCTTTTCAAATTGGGTTTATCATCAATTGAATCATTTGTTTGCTTTTGATTTTCTGGTTTCTATCATTGGTTCCATTGCCGGGAAATCGAAGATTTGCAGCAACCCACCAGACCCGATTGCCACACAATTAGTTGTTATCGTTGCAAAATTGGAATTGATGGAGTCCGTGAAGGATGAATTTGAGAGTAGCGACACTACCCCTGACCAAATCGCTACCCAATTAACCACCAAAACCAACAACACTCTGCCATCTCCAGATCCGTCAGTTGCGCTCGTTGCTCAATTAGCAATCATCTCGGCCCGATTAGACTCCCTGGTCGCCATAAAGGAGGATATCCAAGCGATCAAGGCTTGGATGTGTGACAAGGAAGAGTCTCGTTCAAGTGAGACGGGAAATCTCAAATTGACAGAGACTACTGAGGGGACATGTAAAATGCTAGAAGCTGCAAATGAAACCGATGCTCAGACCATTCCAAAAAAGGAGGAACAAGAATATCATGGAGAGACGAACAATGCAGAATTAGAGTAAAATTTTTTCAACAGGGATGACACCCTGAAGTTACTCTGTGCTAACTCACACAAAGATCTGGATCGGATGAAGGCTCAGACGGATAAGCAACAGCCTGACTGGTTGTTTCAAAAGGCAATCAAGGCTTGGATGGATGACAAAGTAGATGGGCCAGCAAAGCGAACAGAAATCGATTCCGTCTTCCGAATTCCAAACTCTAATGGACAAGATTCTTTCCCGGCTGCACCAAAATTCGGGCTTGAGAAAACACAGATTTTAGCTCATAATGGGTCCATGAAGCGGGTCAGCCTACAATTGAATGGCTTATTGCTTGGCACAACGTTTTCCTTCTATTCGACTTGAGGACAAGTCGATTTTCCGGGCCGGAAGTATTGATACGAACCCAGATTTGGAATCAGGCCCAGCTTCACTTTAGATTAGATTTGGAATCAGGCCCAGCTCCACTTTAGATTAGGAGATCAGGCCCAATTAGCTATAAAACCGTTCCCGCTATTCCCTTAGTTAAGTATCGATGTTTTAGGGTTAGTTTGATTAGTCGATGTTTATGTTTATGAAATTGATTACTTTGTAACTTGGAGAAATCACCTTCTTGAATTGGGTTTATCATCAATTGAATCATTTGTTTGCTTTTGATTTTCTGGTTTCTATCACCATCACTTTCATCTTTGATTCTGAATACCCATTTGTTCTGCAATGCTTTCTTCTCGGATGGAAGTTTTGTTAGAGCCCAAGTTCTGTTCTTCTCTAAAGATTTCTTTGCATCCTTCATTGCTATCTCCCACTGCAATGAATCTTTCATATTAACGGCTTCTGAATAACACTGAGGTTTTCCATTCTCTGTTAATAACAGAAAATTAGCAGATGGAGAATATCTCTCAGGAGGTGCGGTAGCTCTAGTAGATCGCCTGACCTACTGAGCTTCAGGAGGTGGAGCAGGCGGAGCTGAAGATGTAGACTCTTCTTCTTCCTCTGAACTTTCACTATCAGTAGAATTATTACCAAAACCTGTGCTCCCACTGGTTGACTCAACATCATCATTATCGGAGTTAGCCCTGTGCTCCCACTATCAGAGATGTCTTCTGGAGTAACGGTCTCCCCAGATTTATTTACGCCCTCGTCTTCAAACTCAACCTGTTCTTTCTGAACCTGCGACTTTTCTTTCCTATCTTTGTATAACTCAACCTCATTGAATGTGACATGTTTGCTTCGGATTACCTTCTTGTTTTCAAAATTCCAAAGCCTGTAGGCCATGTTGTCTGACCCATAACCAATGAATGTGCATTTCTTGGTTTTTGAATCTAGTTTATCCCTGTCACCATCTTTCAACAAACTGTAAGCACTACAACCAAAGACCTTTAGATGTTTGAGACTTACCTCCTTTCCTTGCCATTCTTCCTTTGGTATTTTGAAACCCAAAGGAATTGAAGGTCCACGGTTAATCAGATAGGCAGCAGTGTTAACTGCATCAGCCTAGAACGTCTTAGGAAGCCCTGCATTCAATCTCATGCTCCTAGCCCTCTCATTCAGTGTTCTGTTCATCCTCTCTACAACTCCATTCTGCTGAGGAGTTCCCGGGACAGTCTTGATCATCCTAATCCCGTGCTGGGCACAATAATCAAGAAACTCTTTGCTGATGTATTCGCCCCCATTATCCGATTTTAAGCATTTAACCTTCAAATCAGTTTCATTTTCAACAGCAGCTTTCCAATTCTTAAAGGTATTAAAAACATCAAATTTATTTTTCAAAAATTAAACCCATACCTTTCGTGTGGCATCGTCGATGAAAGTCACATAATAAACTGATCCTCCCAATGATGAGACTGATGTCGGTCCATACACGTCCGTATGAACCAGCTCTAGCTTCTGGGCTTTTGGAGTCTTTCCGGTCTTCACAAATGATACCTTCTTCTGTTTACCGAGAACACAAGATTCACAAAACCCGGTTTCCACTTTCTTCAAGTCTGAAAACTTGTCTTTAGCTGTTAACATCTTCATTCCTTTGACGCTCATGTGTCCGAGCCGTTGGTGCCACAAATCAGATAGACTCGGACCAGGTGTAACTGCATTTACACCATCAGCAGGTACTTCAACTATGTATAACGTACCTCTTTTCTTACCTTTGGCGATCACAAGATTACCCTTCTTTACTTTCCACTGACCTCCTCCACAATTAACTTCATAACCCAAGTCATCTAACTTTCCGACAGAAATTAGCTTCCTCCTTAGATTAGGAATAACTCTGACATCTTTCAACGTCCAAATGGTACCCTGTGAGGTCTTCAAGTCGACATCACCTATTCCTGTAATGTTAAGAGTCTTGTTATCAGCTAAATGAACCTTACCAAGGTTACATGTTCTTAGATTCTTGACCATATCCGGGCAGGAGACTGCGTGAAAAGAAGCTCCCGAATCCATAATCCATGATTCAACTGGGCTTTCAACACAACAGATAAGAGTATCATCTGTCTCTTCACAGATTAGAGCATCATCAGATTCTTCACCTGTCACATTGTTCATCTCTTTCTTTTCTCTGGCAGCCGATGGTTTAGGGCATTGACTTCTAAAATGGCCCTTTTCTTTGCAATTCCAGCATTCAATGTCAGCCCTTGTTTTTTACTGACCTCTCCTTCTGGATTTAGACCTGCCTTTGTTCTTTCCTCTCTCACTCTTTCTTCCCCTTGATTCAGTGTTTAACAAGGAGTTAGATGATTCCCCGATGCTTCTTCTTCTAGAATCTTCATTTAGAATCAAGTCACGAACTTTGCTGAAGGTTAACGCGTCAGAATTAACCGAGCTAGTGACTGCAGTGATAGTTCCTGACCAGCTGTCAGGCAATGAAGACAAGAGTAGGCAGGCTTGCAATTCATCCTCAATCTTGAATTTAACGGATGCTAAGCGTCTCAGATGAGAATTAAAGAGGTTGATGTGGTCACTGACAGAACCCCCTTCTTTCATACAAGTATTGACTAGCTCCCGAATCAAAAAGACTTTATTCGCCGCTGAAGGCTTCTCATACATGTTAGATAATGCTTCCATGATTCCACGTGTTGTGGTCTCGTCTAGGATGTTGTATGCAACATTCATTGACAGAGCAAGCCTGATCGTTGACTTAGCCTTCTTGTCAAGAGCTAACCATGCTGGTGTTATTGGTGTGGGCGGTGCTTCTAGCACTGAATCCAGATCCTTCTGTATAAGCAAATATGTGATTTGCATCCTCCATCATCCAAAGTTTTGACCATCGAACTTCTCAATTTTCAACTTTCCGTCCTCTGCCATTTAAAACAAACTGCAATGTTGTAACGAGTCGAATCAGAGTCTGACAACAGTGAACAAACACAACAGTGGCCGGAGCCTGAACTTGTTGACTGTTCTATTGAACACTGTCTTCTACTATCAAGACTCCAAGAAACTGATGACAACCGAGTTCGTATGATTAAAAAACAGTAACAAACGGTATAAGCGGAAGCGAAAACAGGAACAGAAACGAATACTTATCTGTTCTGGCGGCAGTGGGCGGTGATGGACAGCAGTAGCGGCCTGAACTGGCGGCTAAAGGACAGCAAAACGGCTGATGTCGCAGTTCCGGCGACAAAACAAGGCTGAAACAGTAGAATTCCTGTGACAGAAGGCTGATGTCGCAGTTCCGGCAACAAAACAAGGCTGAAACAGTAGAATTCCGGTGACAGAAGGCTGATATCGCAGTTCCGGCGACAAAACAAGGCTGAAACAGTAGAATTCCGGTGACCAGAAGCTATTCCCGAAGATCTGGACAGAGATCGAGCCTTGATCTGGCATAATCAACCAAAACAGAGCCAGAAAACAAGATTCTGGCGGCGGCACGGCGGAACCCTAGCTCCGGCGACGGCTGAATCCGGCGGCAGCGGCGGCTGAGATCTGATCGGAAAAGGGGTGGCGAGTGTCAGGAAACGAAAAACCCAGACTGATTCCGGCTGAAACAGCGTCGGAAAACGATTTCAGGGCTGAAAAACCCTAAAATCCGGCGATGACGGCGGCGACGGCGGCAGTCAAAACCCTAGTTACTCCAGGGGCGGTTGTGATGGTGATTCGATCAAGAGCTAGGTGCTCAGAGAATTACAAGTACAATGATTGATATATATAGAGACTAGATTAGGGTTTCTAACTTAACCTACAAGCTAAGCCCAACCCACGAGTAGGAAGCCCCTAGGGCCGGCTCCTGTAAAAGGCTACACACTCGACAAGATCCACTATTATACTATATATTTACGAATCCAATTACAAGATGTTGAAACCCTAATCTGTTCCGTTATGGTATTTACTATTTCTTTATATGTTGAAATAGAAAGTTGGCTATATTAATAAACTTCTCTCAGAAAAAAAAGTATGGTCATAATTATCAGTTCTTCTATATGGAAGGGCATTTAAAATGCGTGTTTCTAATAGTGGTAGTGGTTCTATTTTTATTTTGTATATCGAGTGTCTATAAGATATCTAGTAATCTATTTATACAATTGGTGTTTATGCATTTCAATTGTGAGTTAAGAAGAAAATCATGTAAGAATATTGTTAAAGTACATTTATTCTTTTTCTATTAATCTTATTGTTGATATTCTGTCAGTAGCTGAGGGCAATAAACCTGGTGGTACATTGGGCATGTCAGCTCCAGCACAAAAAAGTAAACCTGTAAAACAGGCTAATCAGAAGAAAGATGTTCAACCATTGGCTTCTTCTAGTGGGGTTCCTGAGAAGAAAAGGGGTGATAAACCACCAGAGAAAGATAGAAAGAAAGACGTGCCACCTCCACGCATGCAGTTTGATGACAAGAGTCGGGTTGAAAAAGCTAAAAAACGATCAGTAGTCAAACAGACTGAGGCTAGAAATAGAGTGGAGTTATTTAGGCATTTACCACAATACGAGCGTGGAAACCAGCTTTCTGATCTTGAGTCAACGTTTTTCCAACATGATGACGTACATCCTGCTGTTTACAAGGTATGCGATGTTAACTCGTTTCTAAATTGTTTAATACTTTAATGTTACTTCTTTTGGGCTAATCATAAACCTGAAACTGGTGCTTGTTGTATTTACTTTGAAAAATTAATAGAAGTCAGTTTACTAAACTAAAAAGGGACCCTGCATCAAGTTTAAGAATGCTAAAACAGTCGAGCTTAGATGTGCAAATGGGCGGGTCAGATGGGTTAGTTTACAGTCCAAAATGGGTCAGGTTGGCTCATTACACTTTTTGTTCATTTTAACACTAGTTGGTCAAATATTACTAAAAAAAGATATTATTTCATGATAATTTAATATTAAAAACTATTTATGAAGTTGAACACATTAAAAATACGAGTAGGATAACATTCAACACATTGGAGCTTCTTATTTATCTTTTTTTTAAATTCTACCCATTTGAAATGTTCAATAGTAAATTGGTTGGATCGAAATTGCCACTTCGATCGAGCTTAAGGGGTCAAGTAAAAGTAATGATTTTATGATATTTTTTTTAGGTTGGTTTACAATTTTTAACTGGGGACATAATGTGGAGCAATACTCGTTGCATAGCAATGCTTCAAGCATTTCAGAAAGTCATTGAGGACTACTCTACACCACCTGAGAGAACCTTAGCTAGAGATTTAACTGCAAAGATCAATAGCTCAGTCTCATTTTTGAACGAATGCAGACCCCTTTCAATCAGTATGGGAAATGCAATTCGTTTCCTAAAAGCTCTTATTGCAAAGATAACATTGACTCAAACCGAATCAGAAGCAAAAAGCTCTTTATGTACAGACATTGACCGTTACATAAATGAAAAAATAGTACTTGCAGACAAGCAAATAGTCAAACATGCAGTTACAAAGATTCGTGATGGTGATGTTCTTCTCACATACGGTTCATCATCTTTGGTTGAAATGATTATATTGCATGCTCACGAACTTAGAAGGCAATTTCGGGTAGTAATAGTTGACTCTCGCCCAAATCTTGAAGGTCAACAACTGCTTCGTAAGTTGGTTGAAAAGGGTTTGAGTTGTACATACACTCATATAAATGGTGTTTCATATATCATGCATGAAGTTACAAAAGTCTTTCTTGGGGCGGCTTCTGTATTTTCTAATGGAACGGTATATTCGACTGTTGGGACCGCGTCTATTGCTATGGTGGCACATGCCTACCATGTGCCGGTTTTGGTTTGTTGTGAATCTTATAAGTTCCATGAAAGGGTACAACTTGATTCAATATGTTCAAATGAACTAGGTATGTATGCTGTATTCTTGTCACTTTCCGTCTCTCTGTTTCTTTCCCGTACAGGTGACAAATTGGGGCCTAGTCAGATAAGTTGGATAACGGGTCAAAATGGGTCGGGTTGGTACACAGATAATGTTTATTTTTTTTTCAATTAAATTTATTTATAAATAATTGATGTGTTAAATATGATTACCAAAAACTATATCACTACAATGGTAACGTTTAGAATTTTGAATAGAACAATTTAAGAGGTTTGCAAATTTCGACCCGTTTGTCCCATTTCACCTGTTTCGTTCTTAGCTAGATTTTTTATTTGACCTGATTGAGTTAAAATATAACCTATGTCAACCCATGTATAAGTAAATGGGTCCAAATGGCCACCTCTACTTATTCGGGCAGGTAAACATTTGTGAAATATCTTTTTTCAGGTGATCCTGATGTCATAGCCAAGGTTCCTGGAAGAAAGAACAATTGTTTGGATGATTGGGCTAGCAATGATAATCTGCAACTTTTGAATTTGGGGTGAGTTTTCATAAAACATTCAGTTGAAGTAATGTCAAGCTATTTTATTACTAAGAATATGTGCAATTGTAACAGTTATGATGTGACTCCTGCGGATTACGTCTCTATGATAGTCACCGAGTATGGAATGGTAAGTCAGTTCTATATATATATATATATATATTATCATTTTGTAGGCCATTTATCATTTTTTTTGTTGTCTTATATGGTGTGATGAGAAATGAAATGTGATCATCGGCCTTTATTTAACTTGAATTTAGATGGGACCCACAAAATTTAGATTCATGGTAAATAGTAGTGATGAGAAAAATAGGCAGGTCAGGTGGGATGACGAAATGGTTTAGATTGGCTAATTTTTAGGGTAGTTGGGGGTAAAAATGACGTGGCGTGTTTAGATTGGCTAATTCTTAGGGTAGTTAGGGGTTCCACCCCCTCTACCCTAATGGGTCAAAATGGTTTTTGGTTGAAACGGGACATTTCTAGTACGGGTTGCGTTGACTTGCAAACAGTTTCTGATTTTTACAATCGTTAATTATGATTTTATTCGTTTAGGAGGTATGATGCATTAAAAAGAGACTTTGAAAGCCTCTTAGCTACATGTTTTGATTCAACCCGTTTAAGATAAAACACAACTAAATCTACACTTGCACAAGTAAATGAGTTGAAATTGCTAGTATACGTTCATGACACAGGATTAGAGAGAGCTCGTGTACTATTTTTTAGAGGCAATTACATATATCCCCTAAAAACTTCATTAATTACATATATACCAACTCAAAATTTTATTTGTATATATCCCCTTCATTAATTACATACCCAACCGGATGATGGAATCCCTGTTGTCAATAGCGACCGCTATAGCGAATAGCGAATGGTAGCGATTAGGCGTCGCTACAAGGGTTGTAGCAATAAATAGCGAAATAGGTATCTTGATAATTATAAAAGGGAGCCCATTAGGGTTTTTTTTGTATCCCGATTGAAAAAAGAATGCGATGATGATGATGAGCCGGAATATGAAGATTTAGATGATTTGTGCTAAGTATTTTAGCTTTGTTACTTTATCGCTACAAAATGAAACAGCGGTCGCTATTTATCGCTATTTGCTACATAGCATATAGGTCACTTGTCGCTATTTTTCGCTATTCGCTATTAACATCTATGGATGGAATCGATCAGAAGCGACGCTGGATGTTGGAATCGATCGAAAGCGGGAATCAAAAGGTTAGGGTTGGGATCAATAGAATAAGAATAGTCGTATTTTTTGTAAGATTAAAAGACTAATTATATAAAAGAGGGGGATGTATGTAATTTAAGTTTTGGGTTGGGTATATATTTAATTAGGGTTGAAAATAGGGGATATATGTAATTCTACGTATTTTTTATTATTTGAAATATATATATTATCTTAGCTTATTTTATGAATATAATTGTATGTTTAAAATAAACTCATGTATGGGTAATAAATATTTCAGATACCGCCTACAAGTGTGCCTGTAATTGTGCGGGAGTATGGGCAGGAGCACGTACTAATATAGAAGTCAAAATCATAACAAATCATAACCTGGAATTTGTGTTGTCGAAGGCTTTTTTGCTGATTGCATCAAATAGGTGAGAGATTTTAAATAAAATGAACTGATTACATTTTACATAGTTTTCAAAATATTTTTACATGGAAGATATTTCCTTTTACATGAATGAGAATTGTATTTGTTTATATATTTAAGTTTTTCTTAATGATTTAGGTGTTTTTCTTTTTATAATGCAAAAGTGATTCGTGTTTCTTAATTGAGGTTGTAAACAAACTGAATGAACACAAATGGGGTTTGTTCATCTTTATTTGTTTAAGTTTAACCAAACAAACGAACTAACACGAACACTTAAATAAACGTATTTTTTTGTTTGTTTTTATTTGTTAAAAACTAGCAATTAAAACCCGCGCTACGCGGTGGGCACGTATTATATACTAAATAAAAACGTTAAAACGTAGTAAACGGAAAAGAAATGGGAAAAAAAAACCGTATAAAAAAATAATAAAGAAACTAACAATTTTTTTTAAACCTGCTACACCTAGGATTCGAACCACAGGGGAAGAGGGAGTTTTAAAGGAAGCTCCTTAACCAAGTCTACCGGCCATGGTTATTGGTTTTTGATTGTGTAAGATAAAGAAAAGCGGTAAGAAAACCGTGGAAAGAAAAAAAAAGAAATTAATTTAATAATTTAAAATAATAAATATAAAATTATGAATGATTTGAAGCTATATAATATATTTTATAAAACTAAAAAGAAAATAGTGATACTATTGTAATTTGAATGTTGCAAATAGTCTACTCCTATCTGCAAAACCATTAAATTGTAATGCACATGGTTTTAAGTTAACCAGTCCAAAACCTATTACAAAAACCACTGCTGAAACCATTCTCGAAAGGACAAAACCAACCTACTCTCTCAGTCGAAGGTCAAGATGATCGTTGATGAAAAACCGTCGACCTTCTGTTTCTTTTAAATCTAAAATCGTCTACACCCTTTTTTAATTCATGATTCTTTTGTTATCTTCTGGCATGCTATCATCTTTTGGCCTCTGATATCTTATTATTGAAAGATGTTAGCCAGATCGAACACTTTAGCCCCGAAATCGCGATCGGCTAGGGTTTCGGCAAGGCTCTGCAAGCAACACCTCCAATGTCCAAAAATCCCCAGCGTCAGTCGCTCTCAGTCACCGGAGTTCGACATCGAGAAACCACCGCCGGCAGCTCATTCCATGACGCCGAAAACTGTTTTCGAAATCAGTGAACGCATGCCGTACTTAAATCCTGAAGCTGGCTGGGTCAAAGGTTTCCGGCGAAAGCTTCTCATTTTGGGTCGAAGGTTTACTGTGATATTCCGACAACAGAACCAAAAAAAGAAAAAAAATTAAACATACCAATAGAAAGTCACCACGTGGACAAACGTCCAAATGAGCCAATAATATGAAAATACTATTCACATGATCTTAAAATGTATGGTTTAGAATATATAGAGTAAATTATAAAAATGGTCCCTAAGGTTTGGTCATAATAACATTTTTCTTTCAATTGAAAACTTTTTAACACCTTAAGCCACTCACATTCATGATTTTAACCGTTTCCGTCTAATTGGGTAACGATGACTAACGATTCTGTTAACCCATCATCACGTGCACATCACGTGAGGGGTAAAAGTGTCATTTCATCTTCCACAATTCTTGTTCCCTCTTTCTTCTCTCGTTGATCCCAACTACCACCGCCGTTAATTAGTCTTTCAAAATGGGTATGTACCAAATTGAGATTTCTGACTTTGAAATCTCGGGCTCGCAAGAAGGCATGGAGATTTTCTTTGACTTCAAAATGACTGAGAAAGTTGCCGTAAGAGAAATCTGGCGGCATTTTCTCGGATTGGTTGCCGGCCGGCTTCGATGTGCTCGGTGAACGATGATTTCACCGAGGGAAGCACCAGGAGTTTCTTTTTTGAACCGAGGTTAATTCCGACACTGTCATCGGAAGCAACAACCGCATTCTTAATTCCGGCTTCTTTTTCATCGTCATGTTCACTGATACGCCGGTCATCAGATGCAACAACAGTACTCTTAATCTTCCAAACTTTAGTTGCCATTGTTGTTCATTTAGGGTTAAGGTGATCTAAGGAAATGCCTGCATCGATTCCGGTATGTTTTTCGTATTTTTGTTTTTCACTGCTGCCACTGTCAACAGAAGCAGCAACCGCGTTTGTGATTCCGGCTTCTTTTTCATCGTCTTGTTCACTGGTACACCGGTAAACGGTCCTCGTGATCCTCCAAACTTTAGTTGCCATTGTTATTGATTTAGGGCAAGGTTTATGTGATCTAACAGTAACCCTCTTTTAAGGGAAGCAATGCGTACGAAAGGTTACTCAAGAGTCCGCGGTTAGGTGATGGTGGTGGTTGGGTGATGTCGGTGACGAAATCTGCAAAGACTTTAGGGTAAGGATTTTCTCTTTGAAATGGTGTTGAAAACACGACATTACCTCTCATGTGATGGGCACGGGTAACCGTTATTAAATCGTTTGTGATTGGACGAAAATTGTTACAATTAGATTATTTGGTGGCTCAAAGTGTTACGTATCGACGAAAAATGTTAATAGGACCAAAACTCAGGGACAATTTTTGTAATTTACTCAAATATATATATTCTTGTTTGTTCATTTAAAATATAAACATAGACTATCATACACTAAAAAAAATATAAATTGTTTAAAAAATAGTTTTTCATAAAAAATATCAAGATTAAAATATACATAATATTTATGATGATACAAAGTCTTTTTATTCTACACATGGTAGGAAAGAATATGAACCATTGATTTAGGGATCAATGGTTGGGATTGAACCAGTGGTTGAGATTACACGGGTTAAATTTCAAGTTTTTTTGAACATTTGACAGTTCTTTTAAAAAATTGGTTTAAAAAAATTTACATCATAAAATCAAGAATTTTATTCTTTTTATTTTGAGTATATTATTACTATATAACTTTTATAAAAAAAATAATTGAAAAAGAAAAAAAGTCGATGTATTGTGCTATAAGGCGTGTAATTATAAACCTAAGTTACAGAATTATAAACAAAGGCTGTGTAATTATTTGTACGCAATTACTAATTAGTTATATATGGAATTTGCGTAATTATTTAACATTTATGCGTAATTTCACGTGACGCATATACCCCTCGTCTCAGGCCATGTGTTGTATTCTAGTGGCTTCGTACACTGTGTAGGTTAATATTCCTTGTATAATAACCTGTCTTTTATATATAAAGGAGGGAGGGAATGGAACAAAGCTTAACAACTAATCCGAGCCATTGATTTATATAATCAATGGTTAAAATTTTGGAGTGTCACGTGTAGGACTCGGATAAAAAAGGCATGGGAAGGGTAATATTGGAAGAGTCACTATTGCTAACCTGGATGATCTGCATCAATCTACATTTTATTTTCTCTTTCTTTTTATTGCACATGAATGTTATTCTAAGAGTATGAGGTATACTTTCATTTGGCTCTCCTAAGTGAGAGTACCTTTTCTGTCATGTGCGCGCCACATCAGATTTGTTGCTTCCTTATTTGGCTCTCACATGGCAAGGGAAATAACCAAGTGAGGGATACCCAAGTGAACATTAAATACAACAATTATTTTATATATATATATATATATATAAATAAAACATAAATAAAAATTACATTAAAAACATAAATTTTTTTTACATAAATTAAAAAGTAACAAAAAAACTAGTCCTCAATCCTATATTTTGCCTTGATCGCGTTTTGTTTTTTCTCGAAAAAGGCTTGTCTAGCCCCGTGGAAGCGATCAAGGTCGATGGCGAGAATATCCATCTCATCTTTTTATTTTTCCTCTCATTCATCTCTTTTTGAGTCAAGTTAAATTGTCGCATTTCCTTGATCATTTGTTGACCGATCTCGATGTGTGTCAGAACGGAGCGGGAGCCCGACGCTTGAGCTTTTGCTTTTTTCTTCCCGATCGGCCGTACTATTGCATCCTCCTCATCCGTTTCCTCTACTTTGATATCATATCTAGATCTTCCATCGGATGCGGCGCAACTATCGGCCATGTCAGTCAAGGATCGTTTATTTGACGATCATGGTCCGGTCTTTTTGAGGTAAATTTGTTGCCATTTCGGCGAATTCCTCAAAAGTTCTCAAATTCCAATTGGAGCCATGCCTTTAATATCGTCTTGAAAATGTCTGGTTGCTTGCATCAAAATATCCGTATCACTAACCCCGCTCTTTCGAGTCCACTCACATTCTTCGTATATCCCGTTACGACCTTTTTGTTTATATGAGTCCATTTAGAACTCAACCGGTCGGTTATGTAGTAATCGGGCCCGACGTCCATCAAGATAGTATATTTTTCTGCAACACGCTCCCTTAACGTGGTCTTGCTTTGAGCATTCCCTAAAAATAATAAAAGTATTAATTTTGTAAATAATAAAATGTTTAATTTTGTAAATAATAAAAGTATTATTTTTGTAAATAATAAAAGTATTAATTTTACCGATGATGGGATCCTCGGAGATGTCGACAAACGCCTTAGCCAACTTCAACTCCTCCTTCGTATCCCACTTTTTGGTGGTGTAGAAGTCGATTCTTTAACGGCCTTCTTCTTTTTGCTTTTTTTTGTTGGTAGGTGCGGGTTGTGTTTCGTTGACGTTTTCTTCGTTGGGTTGTGCTTGAGTTTCAGGAACAACGTTCGGGTCGGACAAGTTTATCGGTTGGCCTTGTGGTTGTGGAACATAACCCGTTGAACCAAACTGGTTTTGGTTGAACGAAAGCGGTTGATTTTGCGGACGGATTTGGAAGGCGTTTTGTTGATTGACGTAATGTTGAAACCACCACATAAGGTCATTAGGATTCATGGCTTTTTCTTTAATAAAAATAAGAGAGTGGAGATTGTTTTGATATTAGTGTGTATAAAAATTTGGGTTAATGGGTTATTTATAGGGTAAAAAAAATTAAATAAAAGATATTTTTATAAAAAAATTGCAACGGTCAAAAAATTAAAAGAAATTATGACCGTTGAACGGTCATAAGCTCCTCTCCATCGCGTGAAAGCCTTCACCGCAAGTCCCTCACCCCCTTCATGCAAGAGAGGGCGGTGTTCCTTCAACCTTCACGGCTTGAAGGGCCTCACGCTGACCCTCTCGTGAGGGTATACATCATGCCCTAAAGGTTTAGTTGGGTTTTGTCTAGTTTCTTATTCCACTTTCAATAACATAAGGTTTATAGAAAAATGGAAACTGAGACTGAGAGGTAATCCGTTTATTAGGGTACTTGTCATAGTTGGAAATACCTGAGAAGTGATCCAATTATCTGGTGAGTTTAATACGCTTTAGGTAGCTGAGTTGGTGACATCCCGAGACCGAGAGTGATCAGGAATCCATTAGGTTATCTAGAGTTGTTTCATTAGAAACCCAGATCCATCATAGTTTTCAGAACCGATAGAAGTTATACTTTGCAAGTAAGATTCTTAACCTAGGTAGTGCCTTCCCTATTCTTGAATTCGTTTAAAGAGTTCTGCTTGATAGTTGAGTGTCGTTAGTTAGAAAGTTTACATTAAGTTACAACACAAAATCCCCCAATATATTTCAGTTTAGTTAGTTGAGTCAGAGTCTAGGTAGGGTTATTGCTAGTGTCTCGTGGGTTCGACATCCGGACTTCATTAGGCTTTACTACATTGATCGGTACACTTGCCGGTTGTGTGGTCTAGTATTAGATTGAGTCTAGATTTATAAATTTAAAGCTAGAGAGTCTAGGTTAGGTTTTATATAGTTATTTTTATAGACCGTCCGAGCGACATCAAGTTTTTGGCGCCGCTGCCGGGGACACTTAGGCGATAGCGTATCTAACTTTGATTGAACTTATCTGATTATTTGGTCTTTTGTGTTTTGAGTCTTTTCTATTTTGTTGAGTCTAGTTTGTGTGTCCTTTAGTGAGTCTTTGTTTTTAGTGTGTCTAGCTTGTATCTTGAGTCTGCTTAATTAAATTTTTTTTTATTTAATTTTTATTAATTTTTTCATTATGTGTGAAATCTGTGGAGGACCCCATTTTACTTGTCGTTGCCCATATTCATCGGGGGAATCTGCAAACTACTATGAGTATGCTTATCCGCAGGTACAGCCACAGGCGGAATACAGAACTCGAGAGGAGTTGAATGCCTGGTGCAAAGAGGCAAACGAGCAGTACGAGAGGGATATCCAAGCAATATTAGCTCGCATTGGATCACACCGGCCTACAAATATAGATCGTGTGGTTTACGATCAAGATGGGAATGAGATTGGGATCGAAACTGCATCAGGGGAGTTAATACTGGGGAATACAATGGACGACGTGCAAAGCACAGTGACAGAAGGTGAAGCACAAGTCCCACCTCCAGGTATATATTCTGACCCTGATTATATTACTGATGTTGGTGTGTCAACTTCTACACAAGATAACACAGTTCATTATGATACTTTACACTTGTCTTGTGAGAATGAGTTGGTGCAGGAAATAAGGAATGAAGATATAATCAAGGAGGAGCAGAGGAAGGTGCAAGATATCATGAACAATCAATGGCACCTGATAACTAGAGCCGAACAATTACACTTTCTAGAAGAAAATGGGAGGCTCATGGATGAGCTAGAAAGTATCAAGCTACAACAGGAAGAGGAACCTCCGGAACCGAGGACAAAAATGGGCGTAGTAGTCCCACCCTCGGACCTGCAGGGTCTTAAGCAAATTCGGCCGGGTGTCTATGAATTCTCTTGGGATGAGAGTGACAATGATAGCTTTTGGAGCGATGATGAAGATGTGATTGATGATGAAGAGAATATTGAAATCCCTAAAACCCCGATTGAAGATGAATGCTTTGAAGAGGGATTAGCCGGGTTGTTCGAGACTGATGATAATAGTGAGGATGAGCTTTTAGTTAAGATTGTTGATGAGGCGTCATGGGAAGAAGAGTTTGGTGACGAGTTGGTGGGTTTGCCAACTTTTGAAGAAGATGGAGAATACGACCCACTTGGCGATCTAAAACTTCTTGAAGATCTATTATATCAAGAGCCAAGTGTGGGGATAGAAGAAGAGGTGAAAGTGCAAGAGGTTATCAACGAACCACGAACCGAGCTGGTGTCGGACCTTAAGCTTTTCACCCAAGGTAGAGAAAGGCAAGAGCCCGTGGAGGAAGAAGATGGTGGATCGCCACCTAGATCATCAAGACCACGGGACAGGGCGAGAAGACGTATGGACCGGCATGTTATGAAGGTCCTGGGATGGTCATACACGGATCGTAGGAAGGAGTATACTGGAGATGATCATGCACCACATTACATGCCACGTATCAAGTTTGGTCCAGGTAAGTTTAAGTATTGGTGGCCCGACCCGTTTGAATTTTCAAAATTGTTCTTAAGGTCTGCCACCCATGTTTGTAAAAAAGGTGGTAGACCAATCATACTAAACGGGCCGGATGGGGGCGGCATAAAGGAGAAGCCTCCTGATAGGTAGGCTTGCTTGAATCTCGGGCAAGTGCCCGGGATGTAGAGTTTGTGTGCATTCGTTAGTGTGAGTCCGTGTCTTTTCCTTTATTTTTTTTTTTTTTTTTTTTTCGGTAGTGTGTTTTGTTTGTGTCGAGTTTTGCAGTAATTCATGCTTGATTCGGTGAGGAGAATCATCGGGAATGAAGTTCCAGGTATGTTTACATTCGTTTTTATGATTGGGACGGTTTTTAGTGAGTTTGGGTGAAACAAGATTTTAAATGATCAAAAATTTTTCTAAGTATAAAAAGTGAAAAAAGTTCGAATCTTTCTGTGAAGGATGCCTCCTCGCGGTACGCGAGGAGTTTGGATGCAATATTTCGCGGTACGCTAGAGACAAAAAGAGTGGCCGGCTCAGTCTTTTGTTCCTCGTGGTACGCGAGGAGCCAGCCACATGTCTCTCGCGGTACGCGAGGGGGTCTTGACCAAAACTTTTTCATTTGTTCCCATGGTTTCCCTTACCCGTTTCCGTCCCCGTTTTCACTCACCACCACTATTCATCACCTACCTTCATACCACCACTACCATGAAGCATCACCTTTAACCACCATCATCCATCACATTAATTCACACATCATCATTCACCGACCATCATTACAACGGGAGATCTAGAAACCGTTCATGACCGATGATCTACGTAATGTGACTTTCATGTCTATGTGTTTGCCACCTATCGAGTATGTTTTCTCTGCAATCTATCTATCTTGAGTCTTTTATTTCTTAGTGAGTCAGTCGAGTCTTTTATTTTATTTTTATTTTGAGTCACTTTGATGCTGCGGGTATGTTTGCGGTTTATTTTGCAGGTTTTATCATTTCGCCCGTACTCAATCTCCATTCGGGCGGGATTGATTATCATCTTATTTATCTTGTAAAGGCAACCCGTCAGTGAGATGTGCAAGCCGCGAAGGAAATGCTATACGGTGCACACAAGGAAGAACGAAGCTGCATACTAGATTGCATCTACATTACCAGCTAAGTCGCTTCCTGTTCTGTTTTGTTTTTATTTTTGTATTTTCATTTTTAGTTGTGTTTTGCTTCACATTGAGGACAATGTGTCTTTCAAGTGTGGGGATGTGAGTGTCTAGTTTGTTTAGTTTGTGTCTTTAAAAAAAAAAAAAAAAAAAAAAAAAAAAAAAAAATTGAAAAATTTGAAAAATGTTCTTGAAAATAATTGCAAATACTTGGAAAATGATAGTAGAACTGGATCTATTTATGAGTTTAAAAGATTAAATAATTGAAAACGTGTCTAATTAGTGATGTTTTGGTAGACCCAGCTAACTAGTAGAGCTTAAATATCCTGTTTGTGTTATTTAGGATTAATCACGGAATAAAATCATGATATCTTGTGGGTATTCATCTTAGAGTAATGGTAATACTGAAACTGTCAATATAGGGTGATAGGTACCACGATTAAGTTAAAATTTAGAGGTTTTTGAAATTTTCATGGCACACCACTCCCTTTTTATGAAAATAAATCCGAGTTTGGTGGCGCCTGCATCCATTATTCCATAATTTATGAGCTATACTGAGTTTTGCTTATGTGTTTCCCTCTGGGATAGCGACTTGGAGGATACACCCCTAAGTGAGATTTATGTGCTTCATTGTTTAGAATCTAGTTTATGTGTTACCCTCCGGGATGGTGACTTGGTTGAAACACCTCTAGACGAAAGTTCTTTTGCTTATTATGCTCATTATCATCCATTCATTCATGATTTCATCTGATTTCTAAAAACCTGTAAATAGTAGTTTAACGTGGTAGGGTAAATCTATATGGTTTAATCCGTGCCTAAACATGACCTTGAGACGGGATTAGGTAGAGCTGTAACTTCTAAGTGTGAGTCACATAGATTGATTGATATGTTGTATAAAATGGATTTAGAACACGTAACGGGGGCTTGAAAGTTAGTGCTTGGGTTTAATCGGACAGAAATACTAATTGTTGCTTTTTAACACGTGAGTATGTTTTGAAAATTGAAATTTATGTTTGTTGAGTTAGATGCCAGTTATGATTCCATTTGCATATTTTTCGAGGACGAAAAAAGGTTAAGTGTGGGGATATTTGATATTGTGCGAAAGCACATGTCTTTATTCCGTTGTTTTAATGTGTTTTTAGTTAGTTTTATATTTGTTTTGAGTCGTTTTTATGTACAATTGAGTCTTTATCATATTTGTAGGAGTTCGTATGGAATACAAGTGAATACATGAAGAAAACGAGCAAAGGAACCAAGCCCGAAAAAGTCCAAGCTCTAGAAGACAATTTTCTAGATTTTATGTCTCTCGCGGTACGCGAGAGAGGAGTGGAGAAGTCTCGCGGTACGCGAAGATCTTCAAAAGCGCGCCCGACTAAATTGGCTCTCGCGGTACGCGAGGGGCTGGCCCAAATTCTCTCGCAGTACGCGAGAGAGTCGTAAATCCGGAAAAATTGGATTTTTAGGTTTTTATTGATGATGTCGGCTGTTATAGGGGGGTCGATTCCAGCCGTCAAGTTAGAACCTTTTGGCGATTTTGAGGAAGAAGAAGGCTAGTGGAGCAAGGAGTTGGAGTTTTGGAACCCGAATTGGTTATTCGTGATCGTTCGGTTTATGATTCTTCTTCTTTTATCTTTACTTTGTTTAATTGAACCTATGACTATGTTTATTACTTCTGTTTTGGTTGTTTTGAACATGTTTGTTGGCTAGATTTTGCATACTGCCTAGGTTTAAGATGATTGCATGTTAAAGTTATGATTTTTATTGGTTTTTGGATTCAATTGATGGGTTTATGATTTAGTAAAGATCTTTGGTTGATTATGTATGATGTTAGTATATATTTACTGCTGATCTTGTGGTTGTTTGTGATTTCCTGCGTTGATTGTGGTTGTCTGGCAGTTTGATCTTCGTTTTGTGGTCATAGATCTTAGGGTTTGTGATTGTGAGTGGTTTCTAGACGTAGTAGCCATAGGAATTCATAAGTGATTACTGATTAGAAGTGAATGTGTGTCCTAGTTCAATACCCGAGAGGTGAGAATTAGTCGTTTAGTCTTCGTCATTAGGAATCCGAGTATTAACAGTCTGAGAGGACGTTAGTGTTAGGTGTCTAGTGAATTTAGCTATCCGAATCATAGTAGTTAGCTTGAGATTACCCCGTGCATTCCTTGAGTGTATGGTAGACGGTGAGACTGAGAGGTAATCCGTCAAAAACTTGATGTCGCTCGGACGGTCTATAAAAATAACTATATAAAACCTAACCTAGACTCTCTAGCTTTAAATTTATAAATCTAGACTCAATCTAATACTAGACCACACAACCGGCAAGTGTACCGATCAATGTAGTAAAGCCTAATGAAGTCCGGATGTCGAACCCACGAGACACTAGCAATAACCCTACCTAGACTCTGACTCAACTAACTAAACTGAAATATATTGGGGGATTTTGTGTTGTAACTTAATGTAAACTTTCTAACTAACGACACTCAACTATCAAGCAGAACTCTTTAAACGAATTCAAGAATAGGGAAGGCACTACCTAGGTTAAGAATCTTACTTGCAAAGTATAACTTCTATCGGTTCTGAAAACTATGATGGATCTGGGTTTCTAATGAAACAACTCTAGATAACCTAATGGATTCCTGATCACTCTCGGTCTCGGGATGTCACCAACTCAGCTACCTAAAGCGTATTAAACTCACCAGATAATTGGATCACTTCTCAGGTATTTCCAACTATGACAAGTACCCTAATAAACGGATTACCTCTCAGTCTCACCGTCTACCATACACTCAAGGAATGCACGGGGTAATCTCAAGCTAACTACTATGATTCGGATAGCTAAATTCACTAGACACCTAACACTAACGTCCTCTCAGACTGTTAATACTCGGATTCCTAATGACGAAGACTAAACGACTAATTCTCACCTCTCGGGTATTGAACTAGGACACACATTCACTTCTAATAACTAATCACTTATGAATTCCTATGGCTACTACGTCTAGAAACCACTCACAATCACAAACCCTAAGATCTATGACCACAAAACGAAGATCAAACTGCCAGACAACCACAATCAACGCAGGAAATCACAAACAACCACAAGATCAGCAGTAAATATATACTAACATCATACATAATCAACCAAAGATCTTTACTAAATCATAAACCCATCAATTGAATCCAAAAACCAATAAAAATCATAACTTTAACATGCAATCATCTTAAACCTAGGCAGTATGCAAAATCTAGCCAACAAACATGTTCAAAACAACCAAAACAGAAGTAATAAACATAGTCATAGGTTCAATTAAACAAAGTAAAGATAAAAGAAGAAGAATCATAAACCGAACGATCACGAATAACCAATTCGGGTTCCAAAACTCCAACTCCTTGCTCCACTAGCCTTCTTCTTCCTCAAAATCGCCAAAAGGTTCTAACTTGACGGCTGGAATCGACCCCCCTATAACAGCCGACATCATCAATAAAAACCTAAAAATCCAATTTTTCCGGATTTACGACTCTCTCGCGTACTGCGAGAGAATTTGGGCCAGCCCCTCGCGTACCGCGAGAGCCAATTTAGTCGGGCGCGCTTTTGAAGATCTTCGCGTACCGCGAGACTTCTCCACTCCTCTCTCGCGTACCGCGAGAGACATAAAATCTAGAAAATTGTCTTCTAGAGCTTGGACTTTTTCGGGCTTGGTTCCTTTGCTCGTTTTCTTCATGTATTCACTTGTATTCCATACGAACTCCTACAAATATGATAAAGACTCAATTGTACATAAAAACGACTCAAAACAAATATAAAACTAACTAAAAACACATTAAAACAACGGAATAAAGACATGTGCTTTCGCACAATATCAGAAACCCTGCAAAGTATTATAAGAATACAATAAGTATAATTATAAGAAACTTTATCAAAATATTGCAAGACTCACTGTTAATTATGTGGTCTTTATTTATCATTTATTTATTAATTGATCATTGACCTAAATACCCATATAAGTTAATTGGTAATTATTCGATGAACATAATTACCCTTACTGACATAATTAGGTGTTCCACTTGGATGTATATATAAATAGAGAGATTATTAGAGAGTTACAACTAATGATTAATTGCCTACCAACACCATAATCTCGTCCATCTCTCTCTAAATTCGTGAGGTCCCTCCTCACCTAAATCATCCTTACGATACATCCTAAACGGAAAAATGATCATCATCAGGATCATGGCGACTTCCCTCTCCAATGTTACTGGATTACCAGGTACACGTTTATCATCTTGTTTTCCATTATCATGTTAAAAGAATTGATCAACATGTGGTATCAGAGCCTATGTTGATTAATCAATTCTTTTTTCATTCCTTAAAATGGAATTAAAATCAGAAAAACAAGGTTTTTATTGAAAATCTTTTTTATAAAAGTTCTTGGATCTGAACTTTTGTTTTCGGATCTGATTATCAGTTTTAAAACCTGTTTTGATCCCTCGTTCGGATCAAATAAACTTTTTTTTTGATGTTGTATAAAGTTCTCGGATCTGAACCTTAAGTTTTCGGATATGAATTTTTTTTTTGATATGAATAAACTGTTTTTTATCCCTAAAACTGAGATATATTTTCGAAATCCTTAATATCATGTTTTATGATTTCGATTCGAGCCTTAATATGATATTAATCAAGAACAATTTTAATGTTCTTTAGAATTGTTCTTGAGGATCCATCCTAATTTCCGATGAAATCCACTTATTTTGGTGGAAATCTGGATTGAAATCTGTTTCCTTAAATTATGTAACTTTATCTCCAAGTTTTCCCGTAAAATATTTAATTTTTTAAATTATTACGAACTGATAATCTTGGATATAATTAAACAACTTAAATTTCGAAATCAAAGTTATCCTTTAAAATTCTATCCCTTAGTTTTCGGATTAATAAGAGTTCTCGGATTCATTAAGTTTTCGAATCCATAAAGTACTCGGATCCCTAAGTACTCGGATTCCATAAGTTCTCGGATTCCCTAGAAGTTCTTGGATTCCATAACAGTTCTCGGGTTCACCTTAAGTTTTCGGGTCATAAAAGGTACTCGGCTCCTTAAAGTTCTCGGGTCATTAAAAAGTACTCGGCTCCTTACAGTTTTTGGGCCATTACAAGTACTCGGCTCCTTAAAGTTTTCGGGCCATTACAAGTACTCGGCTCCTGAAAGTTTGATCAGCGCAAACATGTGGTTTTGCTATTAACTAATGCTTTTGTTTTGTGAAACCTTAAATATTATGTTTTACAAAACCTTAAACTTACTTTAATAACACTTAAAAGTTTCACTTCTGTCCAAAGGTGATGTGATACATATGTAAATTTATTCGAGTCTAATTAAGCATTGTCACTTAGTGCATATCCTTAAACTGTTAGATATTCACATGACATCCGCCTTAAATGCATAAATGTTTCACTTCTGTCCAAATATGATGTGTTACATCTGTGTCCTGCAAACTTAATATATGCAAATTAAATGTCTCACTTCTTCCTAAAGGTGATGTGTTACATTTAACTTGCATACCTTATTTGTTCATAATACTTAAATGATTGGTCATAGCCAAAGCGAAAGCCATTGTTTAAGTAGAATCTTACTTAGTCTACTATTTTGGTGTTATAATAGATTTTATTACAGCTTCATTAGAATAATGGTCTATATTTTCTGCCTGCCTTAGTCTAAGTTGCCCCATAGTTCACTCTAAGTTCTTCTATTAGCTATGTATTTTATTCATCTCATCTAAATCCACTACAGCTCCTAATATGGGAATTGAAACGCTTACTGGTGCTAACTTTCCTTTTTAGAAAGATTCTCTAATGCTAACTCTCGGTAAGTTGGACTTTGATTATGCACTGAGAGAGGATGTCCCTCCCGATCTCACTGACAAGAGTACTGCTGACGACAAGATACTCCATGAGAAATAGGATAGGTGCAACCGAATGTCTCTATAAAAAAACTCCATAAGTATAGTCATCAGGGGAGCAGTGAAAATCCTTATAATGATTTGCAAGAAGTACAAGAAGCGGGGGGAGAGATTCGTCGCTTACTTTACTTCCGATTACTCCTCTTGTACACGACGTTGCATCGCACGTCACTGCACCACCTCCTACACACTCAGAACTTAATGCTACTCCATTTATACCTGAGAATGAAGGCACCTCAAATGATCAATATCAAGACAATACCAAACCCGATAATCAACTCAGGAGGTCGTCTAGGTCCAAAAGGCCTACTAACTATAATGATTATGTAACCTACCTGACTGAATCTGAAATGGATGCCAGAAAGTTTACCGATCCTACCTCTTACAATGAAGCCATTAGCAGTGATCAGTCTTCTGAATGGAATAAAGCCATGATTGACGAGCTTGAGTCCATGAAGAAAAATGATGTTTAGGATTTAGTTGAATTATCCAACAACGTTAAGCCCGTAGGATGTAAATGGGATTTCGTTAAGAATCAAGTGGATCAATGCACCTACCTCGTTGTTGGCTTGTGCGTCATTGGCATTAATGTTGAAGGCACGTCCACGAGCTACGGGGTTTGCATTCCCCTGATTCACATTTCATCGGTTTACATTCCCCTGGTTCATGTTTCCCTAAACCATGTTGCCCTGGTTCAGATTTGCTTGGTTCACAATGACTAACCGGGGGCAACAGTTCCTTAAATGATTTGGGTCACCACACTCGCAACAAGCACGACCCTGGGTGATGGCAGCCGGAACAGGAGCAGGAGCAACAGGTTGGTAGACTTGATTAGTTGGTGGAATACGAAAGGTGTTAACCCAATGTCCATAACGTCCACAAGTAGTGCACACACGACATGGTATGTGAGCAGGGTGGTGGAGTTTGCAGGTATTACAAAGTGGTGATGTTCTCGTATATGGTTTCTTGTTGGGGTTAGAGGTAGTAGGGGCTACCTGAGCTAGAGGAGTAGCGGGTGTGATGATGGAAAGGTTCTTGCCCTTCCTTTTCTTGTTATTGAAGGAAGACTCAGACTTAGTCTCCTTGGTGGATTCTTAAGTTTTCGGGTCATAAAAGGTACTCGGATCCTTAAAGTTCTCGGGTCATTAAAAAGTACTCGGCTCCTTACAGTTTTTGGGCCATTACAAGTACTCGGCTCCTTCAAGTTTTCGGGCCATTACAAGTACTCGGCTTCTGAAAGTTTGATCAGCGCAAACATGTGGTTTTGCTATTAGCTAATGCTTTTGTTTTGTGAAACCTTAAATATTATGTTTTACAAAACCTTAAACTTACTTTAATAACACTTAAAAGTTTCACTTCTGTCCAAAGGTGATGTGATACATTTGTAAATTTATTCGATTCTAATTAAGCATTGTCACTTAGTGCATATCTTTAAACTGTTAGATATTCACATGACATCCGCCTTAAATGCATAAATGTTTCACTTCTGTCCAAATATGACGTGTTACATCTGTGTCCTGCAAACTTAATATATGCAAATTAAATGTCTCACTTCTGCCTAAAGGTGATGTGCTACATTCAACTTGCATACCTTATTTGTTCATAATACTTAAATGATTGGTCATAGCCAAAGTGAAAGCCATTGTTTAAGTAGAATCTTACTTAGTCTATTATTTTGGTGTTATAATAGATTTTATTACAGCTTCATTAGAATAATGGTCCATATTTTCTGCCTGCCTTAGTCTAAGTTGCCCCATAGTTCACTCTAAGTTCTTCTATTAGCTATGTATTTTATTCATCTCATCTAAATCCACTACAGCTCCCATATGGGAATTTAAACGCTTACTGGTGCTAACTTTCCTTTTTGGAAAGATTCTCTAATGCTAACTCTCGGTAAGTTGGACTTTGATTATGCACTGAGAGAGGATGTCCCTCCCGATCTCACTGACAAGAGTACTGCTGACGACAAGATACTCCATGAGAAATAGGATAGGTGCAACCGAATGTCTCTATAAAAAAAATCCATAAGTATAGTCATCAGGGGAGCAGTGAAAATCCTTATAATGATTTGCAAGAAGTACAAGACGCGGGGGGAGAGATTCGTCGCTTACTTTACTTCCGATTACTCCTCTTGTACACGACGTTGCATCGCACGTCACTGCACCACCTCCTACACACTCAGAACTTAATGCTACTCCATTTATACCTGAGAATGAAGGCACCTCAAATGATCAATATCAAGACAATACCAAACCCGATAATCAACTCAGGAGGTCGTCTAGGTCCAAAAGGCCTACTAACTATAATGATTATGTAACCTACCTGACTGAATTTGAAATGGATGCCAGAAAGTTTACCGATCCTACCTCTTACAATGAAGCCATTAGCAGTGATCAGTCTTCTGAATGGAATAAAGCCATGATTGACGAGCTTGAGTCCATGAAGAAAAATGATGTTTAGGATTTAGTTGAATTACCCAACAACGTTAAGCCCGTAGGATGTAAATGGGATTTCGTTAAGAATCAAGTGGATCAATGCACCTACCTCGTTGTTGGCTTGTGAGTCATTGGCATTAATGTTGATGGCACGTCCACGAGCTACGGGGTTTGCATTCCCCTGATTCACATTTCATCGGTTTACATTCCCCTGGTTCATGTTTCCCTAAACCATGTTGCCCTGGTTCAGATTTGCTTGGTTCACAATGACTAACCGGGGGCAACAGTTCCTTAAATGATTTGGGTCACCACACTCGCAACAAGCACGACCCTGGGTGATGGCAGCCGGAACAGGAGCAGGAGCAACAGGTTGGTAGACTTGATTAGTTGGTGGAATACGAAAGGTGTTAAGCTAATGTCCATAACGTCCACAAGTAGTGCACACACGACATGGTATGTGAGCAGGGTGGTGGAGTTTGCAGGTATTACAAAGTGGTGATGTTCTCGTATATGGTTTCTTGTTGGGGTTAGAGGTAGTAGGGGCTACTTGAGCTAGTGGAGTAGCGGGTGTGATGATGGAAAAGTTCTTGCCCTTCCTTTTCTTGTTATTGAAGGAAGACTCAGACTTAGTCTCTTTGGTGGATTCCGTGGTGGATTTCTCAAAGGTCTTATTGGCACCTTTTTTCATTAGGGTCCCTGTTTAACATGATTGTTTGACAGGGTGGGTGCAAGACCGATGGCTTCCTCGAGAGTGGTTGGTTTGCTACCCAAAACAATATCCTGAATCTGCATGGGTAGGCCATTGATGTATTTCTCAATGGCTCGGGAGAGAGGAGTGACCATATGAGGCACCAGGAGGCTAAGCTCATAAAAGCGGGTAGTGTAGGCAAGGCTTTTACCACTGTCTTGTTTAAGATCCCAGAACTCAGCTTCCATTTTCTTGATCTCATTACGTGGGCAAAAATATTCATTCATGAGTGTCTTGACATCAGCCCAAGGTAGGGCTAGAGCAACTTCTATCCCACGGTTACGTTTTTCACCGTTCCACCAGGTGAGTGCCCTCTTTTGGAAGACACTAGTAGTGTAATGAACTTTCAGGTTCTCGGGACAGTCGACATTGATAAAAGTTCCCTCAATGCTTTCAAACCATTGGAGAAGTCCAGTGGCTCTCTCGTTCTGTAGAACTTGGTGAGGTTGCAGGAGTTGAAGTGTTTGAATGTACACGCGGGATTTCTCAGTGCAACATTTTGGTTCAGCTGGTTAACCATAGTCGGTAGGATTGTAGCCATTTGCTGAATAATCCTGTCAGCAAGGTTGTTCCTATGTTCACGACGGGGAGGCATTCTATAAAGGGATGAATAGGAAGTTCATAAGATGTGAATCATGTATAAGGGTTTGTAAATAATTCATAAGGTATTAGGTAAAACATGGATGGTACCCTAATGGGTACATTAACTTATCAAAGTACTTAAGTTCATCTAATGTTTGAGAAGTCATGCTTTAGCGTATAAGTGGACACTCATTTCAAGAATTCCCAGGAAAGCATAACTGGTCCATCGGTTGATTTGGATTTATACGAAATGCTTTCCTAGACAGAACCCCTAGAATACAGGCATCCACCCTTCCGGATCACACAAGTTCTCATTCATTAGTTAGAACCAACGTACCTTTGATAGTTTCATTTGGATTAGACTTTTGAGTCTAAGAGTAGGTTTCAAGTAATCCATGTAGTTGTTGTGTATGAAATTGTACCATGTAGACAAGAATGAATAGGTAGGTATAGTTAGGTAAGTGTATGACAAGTATAGAGTGGAGTTCCTAATGAAAGACATGAGTTAAACTCATGATTGGGGACTCCTAGGTTATAGTCTAGGTCATGTGTCTAATAACCTAATTCCCTATAACTATGCCTCTGATACCAATCTGTCACACCCCGGCCGGCGGCGGATTATACGCCGTGGCTGACGCGGTTGTTCATAAGCACATGATCATCTATAAATAAGTGATGATATAATTTCATCATAGTTAAAGCATCCGTTACAAATAGATATGGAAAACAAGGAGTTCAAATATAACACAAGTTAAATTCAATCTTATTAAAGCTAAGTCCATAGTCCTATGTGATCATGAAGTGTGCTCAAACTGGTGAACCTGAAACATGTGAGTAAATGTCAACTACAAGTAGTTGGTGAGTAACATAGGTTTTGACACGAAAAAAAAAGTTAAGTATAAGTTTACAATTCAGTATGTTCAAAGCATGTCTAAAGCATGTATGTGAAAACATACAAGGTTCCAAGCGTACAATTCAATCCTGGTAATGGAAAACTAGATACGCAATCCCACCGATTTCCATTTTGAAAAAGGGGCAAGAGGATACCCAAGTTATAAGTTGATACCCAACAAAACCCGCCAAGGTTTTGTGGAAAGCTATAGTTTCGGATTTTCATATAAATGATCATGTTAGGTGCTACCTTAGGCTTGGGCTGCAAGTTAATGAGTGTACTGATATGAACACATGTAATGGTCACCAGGTAGTTTAAGACATAAAGCATAAAGACAATAGTATAAGAACAAAGGCATTGAATTGTTTAAGTAAAGCATATTTAAACATGTTTCACCCCAAAAGCAAAAAGAGTAAAAAGGGGCTATGAAAACTCACTTGAGTTGAAGCTATGGATGATAGGGTTTGATGAGATGAATAGTTAATGTGAGGATTTCTCACAACAAACCTATAGAGATAATAGGTATTCTGAGTTAAATAAGATGGTGAAATCCTAAGGTTTTAGGGTTTGGTAGGATTTGGGTTGGAGGTGGACTTGTGTGGGTACTTTGTAGAAAATGTAAGTTCTTGGCTTATAGAAATAATGGTAATAATATTAGTTTGTAAGGCTAGTTTAGTAAATCATTTAAGTTACATAATTATCCTAAAGGTAATAAACAAGATTTATGGGGTAATATTTATGCATTAGGGTTTATTTATAAATAACTTATGAAATGAAAGGTTTAAATCATTATATTTTATGTAGGTGAAGTGGTTAATTAGACCGTTAGTTAATGTAAATTAAATAGTTTAATTGTTAATAATTGTAAATAAAATGATTAACAAATTTATTAATAAAAGCAATTTAATTGGTTGGTTAATCTATTAATAAATTCATTATAAATGAATTTATAAGAGACTAAATAGATTTTAAATAGAATTTAATGAGTTTTGAAATAAAATAATTATTTGAGTATTCCTAAGTTAAAAAAAAAATATAAATAATTGTTCTTGTAAAAATAATTCTTTATAAACTTGAAAGAATTTTAAAATTGTCTTAACATTTAAGGTAACTTTGTGTAATGACATTATAAGTAAATACATAATTAATTTGTTTCAAACAAAACCATCAATTATTTATAAATATAAAAGGTTTTACAATATATTTTAATGAAAACAAATTAGATAAACGCTATTTTATAATTTTAGTTTATAAAAACTTTCAAATTGTATTTATAGAATTTATAGAAATTTAATAGAGAATTTTTAAATATTAAATAAGGTGTTAAAATGGGTTTAAAAAAAGAAAAAGGAACCAAAAGGCCGGTTCTGGGATTCGAACCTGTGACCTTAGCCGGATCGCACAAACGCACCACACTAACCATCAGACCAGGGCATGATGACTTGGTCTTAACCGGTTTGTTTATGCCTTAATAAGCAAGTTCCAAGTCCTCTCTTTCCCCAATATCGCCCATAAACCCTAGCCATCAAATTGGCCTGATCGAGCAACCGATCGAACCCAAATCCATAGGGCTTTTGTCCCCCGACTCAAAACGATCCTAACGACACCGATTTTACCTGGTATGGTTGAGTGTGGACTGAGAACGACTGAACGTAGACCGGGACGAGTTCTTCGACCATAATGGATGATTTCAAGGTGGATTTCGACGCGATTTATGTGTAGGAAGCTTGCAATGGTTCTCGTCAATGGTTAGGAGTGCCAATTTATACTCAAATTGCACTGGATTAGGTCGAACGCTTGAATGTGAATTAAGGGTGAATCGGTTACGGGGTACTCATCATAAACACCATAAAAATCCAATTAAACTCGAGTAATGGGTCGCTTAATCGATCTAAATGTGTTACCGTTATCAATTTCGTTTGCAAATATCTCATTTACGAGATTGGGATTTAAACGGGTGGAACGGGTTTGAATGGGGCTCGAACTCAGGATCAGAAAAGGGGGAGGGAAGTTCCGGATTTTGACAGAACAGGTCCTTGGAGTTTCAAACGTTTAACATTTTACGTATGAACTTAAGTTTTAGTTTAAGTTTCAGAAATTACATATGGGACCCTGAACTTTTGTGAAGCCCAAAATTATTAAAATTTATAAGTTTTTATAAAATCAAATAAATCTTAACATTATATTTAATGTTATAAACATAAAATATAGTTTGCAAAAATAATATTTATTTCATAAAATCATTTTATTTATAATTAAACAATATCATTTTTATAAACCCTAATTTTTTTAGAATTTATAGTTTATCCTTTCATAAGTTGTTTATTTATAAATATATGTATGTGTATATATATATATGTATAGGTTTAGAAATAACTTAGCATATATATATATATATATATATATATATATATATATATATATATATATATATAGTTACTCAATAGAATAATGACAATTGTTTATATAATTCCTTATATAAATGTTTATTATTTTTAAGTTTGAAATAATTGTACCCAATGTGTGTGTGTATGAAATGGATAATTAGAATGCTTTCATAGATGCAATTAATGAAATTACAAGTGCCGGAAAGGTAAGGATAAAGGGCGGAATTTTTTTGTGGATTACAGTTTCCTCTACTTTTGGAAATTTCGTCCCGAAATTGTTTAGGAAGAGGGTCGTGGAAATAGGTGTGGGTATTTGGCTTTCATGTGATCCTCACGTTCCCAAGTGAACTCTGGACAACATTTGGATTCCCACCGAACCTTAACGATTGGAATACGACTTAGCTTGAGCTGTTTGATTTCTTGGTCCATAATCTCCACGGGCTTCTCCACGAAGTGCATCGATTTGTCAATTGTAACATCCCAAAAATAATAAAACGAATAAATATAGCGAGACCGGTGATTTATTCGGAATATTTAAACAAAAGGGAGCGGGCTTGGGCTCGGCTTCAATGGGCCGAGGGAAGCCCAGGTATATAAGAGGCAGGGCAGCCCCCTTCTCTGCTCATTCCCCCACTCACGCAACTTCTAGAGAGAGAAAGGAGAGCTCGGGTCTAGAGAGAGAAAGTTGACGGATCATCCCGGAATTGAGGGAGCACGTTACTGCTAAGCTCGTGAGAAGAACCTCTGGATCAGAATCTCGATACAGGTAATGATCTTGCCTAAATCTGAGTTTTTGTTCGTTTTTGGGATTTTCGGGTTTTGGCTAAAAAGGTAACGATTTTGCGGATGGAACTTGAAAATGAGCTTAGGTATAGCATCTAGAATGAAAACCGAACGTTTTGATCTAAGAAAAATTGAGATACTAACTCGATCAGACTCGCATGCAAAAACTTCAGATTTTTGGGAAGACGATCTGTGCAGGCCCATCGAAACTACTAGTTTCGACATGTACAGGTCCATCGAAACTAGTAGTTTCGATATGATATGTGCAGACCCATCGAAACTACATAGTTTCGATATGTGTAGGCCCCATCAAAACTATATAGTTTCGATATGTGCAGACCCATCGAAACTACATAGTTTCGATATGTGTAGACCCCATCGAAACTACATAGTTTCGATATGTGTAGACCCCATCAAAACTACTACCTAGTTTCGATATGTGCAGACCCATCGAAACTATCAAGTTTCGACATAAACAACCTATCGAAACTCTCAAGTTTCGATATAAGCAAATTTATCGAAACTACTAGGTTTAAGCATAGGGATGTCAAGTGTCATCTAGGAGCACTACCTTACAAGTATGGCTTTATTATAACAGATCGTGAGTGACATTAGTGACGCTCCGTAGCCAGCTAAGAGTATTTCAGAAACTGCTTATCGGGTGAGTTCTAGAGCCCTCTTTTAAATGTTTTGTTAATGTTTTTAGGCTGGTGTGCATACTTACGAAATGATGTTTAACGAAATGATGTTTAACGAAACGATGTTTTAACGAAATGATGTTTACGAAAGGAAAGGTTTTGAAGTGTTTTTGCCAAAAAGTGTCACGAATGCTTTATGAACGGTCTAAATGAGGAAATGTTTAATGAGAAGAGAAAGAGGTAAAGGTTTTAAAGAAGTCATTACAAATCTAATCTGTCGAATGAATGGAATTGACGAATGAAGTCTGGGAATGAGATTCCCAGCCTTGTGGTAGATTATGGACAGCGAGCCATAGTTGCCACAAGAACAACAGGGGCAGTGTCTATGTGGCATGTCAATGGTTATGATGTTGTACAACTGGTAAGGGAGTAACGACGGTTACTCAGGGGTTAACGTGACCCTATGTAAGGTTAAATTATGATCCGACGGTGTCATGGCCATGAGCCATGGCCGTTGATGGAAGTTGTCGGTTTATGGACATGAGAGCCATAAGGGCAACTGAATGGGTATTGTCGGTCCTCGCGCAGTTAGCCTTGGGGGCAATACCAAAAGGGAATTGACGGAATGTATGGTATTGTCGGTCTTCGTGCAGTTAAGCCTTAGGGGCAATACCATACTAAATGACGGAACGAAGGGTAACACAGATTTAGATAATAATGTATGACTTAAATGAATGTTAAAAGTTTTAATGAACGATCCGTTTAACGATGTTTATGATTATGATGTTGATGATGATATGGGTACGAAACCTTTTTAAAGATGTTAGATCATTACATGCTTTTGTGAAAGGTTTTACTAATTGAATGATACGTTTTTGGCAAATGTTGATGTTAAAGTTTTTATGAAATGCTAGAACTCACCAGCGTAGCTGACTTTTTAGTGTGCACATTGAGGTTAAGGCAGGTATGAACGATGGACGGTGATGCTTGGCAAGCGAGAAGAGTTACCCGGTCGATCATGAAGACTGGCATCCCATTATGAGTTGTTTATGTTAAGTTTATGTATTTGACAATGTACGCTTCCACATGTATGAACAAGTTTTTAGTTATGTTGAATGAATGATTCCGCTGCGTTATTTGATATTCATGTTTAAGAACTGTTTGTGAATGAGTAAATCCAACGAGTGAGGCCTCCCGAGTTTGGGGCTTTACATCAATGCGAACCTCGTCAAGTGGTATGTGAAGCTTCTCATCGGCTAAGCATTTCTTTAGGTTCGAGACATGAAATGTGGGATGAACGTTGCTGAGTTCTTCGGGTAATTCCAACTTGTAGGCTACCTTTCCAATCCACTCAAGGACTTTAAAAGGACCTACAAATCTTGGTGCAAGTTTCCTTTTCTTTCCAAAACGAACCACGCCTTTCCAAGGTGATACTTTGAGAAGGACTAGATCGCCGACTTGAAATTCTAAGCGTTTTCGACGTTTGTCGGCATAGCTCTTTTGTCGACTCCTTGCTACTTGAAGGTTGTCTTGGATTAACATGATCTTGTTAGAAGTCTCTTGGATAAGTTCAGGACCAGTGATTTGTGCTTCACCAATTTCATACCAACAGATAGGAGAACGACACTTCCGACCATAAAGTGCTTCGAAACGAGCCATGTCAATGCTCGTGTGGTAGCTGTTGTTATATGAGAACTCGACTAAGGGTAGGTGTAAATATCAATTTCCCTTGAAGTCAATGACACAAGATCTAAGCATATCTTCGAGGGTTTGAATCGTTTGTTCGGATTGACCATCAGTTTGCGGATGGTAAGCCGTACTAAGATTCAGCTGAGTACCCAAAGCCGATTGCAAAGATTACCAGAAACGAGAGATGAATCGTCCATCATGATCAGAAATAATGTTGAGTGGTACACCATGACGACTAAAAATTCATCAATGTAGATTCGAGCTAATTTCTCAACTCGATAGTCTTCACGAATGTGTAGGAAGTGAGCAGATTTTGTCAAACGGTCAATGATTGCCCAAATACTATCATGACCATGAGACGTGTGCGGGAGTTTGGTTTTAAAGTCCATAGCAATACACTCCCATTTCCACACGGGAATCTCGGGTTGTTCAAGTAAACCAGATGGACGCCGGTGCTCGGCCTTAACATTCAAACAAGTAAAGCATTTGGACATGTATAGGGCAATGTCCTTTTTCATACCAGGCCACCAATATTGTGTACGAAGGTCCTTGTACATTTTTTCTGCACCAGGATGCACAGAATAACGAGTCATGTGAGCCTCGTTCATGATGAAGGTACGAAGAATGTCACGGTCTGGAATCCAGATACGATTTAGAAAGTAGAGTAACCCATTGGGTTTGGTTTCCAGTTGGAGTTCAACAACACATGACATTTCATCGTACATGTTTCCTTCAGTGACCGAAACATGTTGTGCCTCGAAGATGCGAGTCTGAATATCATTTTGGACCTGAATGATGTGGATCTTGATGGGTTCTTTACGACTAAGAGCATCGGCTACGACATTCGCCTTACCAGGATGGTAACGAATATTGCAGTCGTAGTCGTTTAAGAGTTCAACCCAACGCCTTTGCCTCATGTTGAGTTCTTTCTGATTGAAAATGTGTTGAAGACTATTATGATTGGTGTATACCTCACATTTAGTACCGTATAGGTAGTGCCTCCAAAATTTGAGAGTGAATACGACCATACCCAGCTCGAGATCGTGCGCCGTATAATTCTTCTCATGAATTTTGAGCTGTCGAGACGCATAAGAGATCACTTTGCCTCGTTGCATAAGAACACAACCAAGGCATAAGTGGGAAGCGTCACAGTATATGACAAAATCTTCAGTTCCACCGGGAAGAGTCAGGATAGGAGCTTCACATAGCTTTTGCTTCAGTGTCTGAAAGGCTTCCTCTTCTTTTGGTCCCCACTCGTAGGGCATGCCTTTGTGTGTTAAGGCTGTGAGTGGCACCGCGAATTTTGAAAAGTTTGCTATGAAACGGCGGTAGTAGCCTGCTAAATCAAGAAACGAGCGGACTTCTGTAGGGGTCTTTGGAGCTTGCCATTTCTTCACTGCTTCGATCTTAGCGGGATCCATGTGAATACCCTTCTCGTTGACTATATTTCCCAAGAATTGGACTTCCTTTAGCCAAAATTCACACTTGGAGAACTTCGCATACAATTGCTCCTTCTTCAAGAGGTCCAAAACCAAGCACAAGTGTTTCTCATGCTCTGCTTTTGATTTTGAATAGATGAGAATATCGTCAATGAAGACGATCACAAACTTGTCCAAGTACGGTTTACATACTCGGTTCATAAGATCCATGAATACCGCGGGTGCATTGGTTAGTCCGAAGGACATAACCATGAACTCGTAATGACCGTATCTTGTACGAAAGGCTGTCTTGGGGATGTCAGACTCAAGGACTCATAACTGGTGATAACCAGAATGAAGATCAATCTTTGAGAAGTACGTCAAGCATTGAAGTTGATCAAATAAATCGTCAATCCTCGGAAGTGGATAACGGTTCTTCACAGTAAGAGTGTTGAGTTCCTGTTGTCAATGCACATCTGGAAAGAACCATCCTTCTTCTTGACAAATAAGGCGGGTGCTCCCAAGGAGAAACACTAGGATGAATAAATCCTTTGTCGGAAAGTTCTCGAAGTTGGCTCGAAAGCTCTTGCATCTCAGATGGTGCAAGATGATAAGGTGACTTGGCCACAGGATTTGCTCCTGGCACTAGGTCAATAGAGAAATCAACTTGACGTTCGGTAGGAAGACAGGGTAAGTCTTCGAGAAAAACTTCAAGAAAGTCCTTGATTACAGGAATTTCTTGGATACTCTTGTCTTTGCCTTTTCGCTCCACAATATGGGCCAAGAATGCCACACATTTCTTCCATAAGTACTTCTATGCGGTAGTGCAAGACATAAGCTTGAGTCCCTTTGACAGCTTCTCCCCATAAATGTTCAAGACATCACCCGAGTCAAGGGGGATACAGATATACTTGTCAAAGCAGACGACTTCAGCATGGTGTTTGGTCAGCCAATCCATGCCTACTATGATGTTGAAACCTCCGAGAGCCATAGGGATGAGATTAATCGAGAAGTGATGGTCGTTCAAGTTTAGGGTACAGTTTCTAATAATGGTGTCACATGAAAAAGAATAACCATCCACTACTAAAATATCAAAGGGTTTGTCTAACTTAGCTCGACTCATCTCAAGTTGTGGTTCAAATTCAAAGGACACAAAACTCCTATCGGAACCAATTTCAAACATGATAGAAGCATATTGTTGGTTAATTAGGTACGTACCGTTCACCACCTCGTTGTTGCCTTGTGCCTCATTGGCATTAATGTTGAAGGCACGTCCACGAGCTACGAGGTTTGCATTACCCTGATTCACATTCCCCTGGTTCATGTTTCCCTAAACCATTTTGCCCTGGTTCAGATTTGCTTGGTTCACAATGACTAACTGGGGGCAACAGTTCCTGAAATGATTTGGTTCACTGCACTCGTAACAAGCACGACCCTGGGTGATGGCAGCAGGAACAGGAGCAGCAGGTTGGTAGACTTGATTAGTTGGTGGAATACGGTAGGTGTTAGCCCAATGTCCATAACGTCCACAAGTAGTGCACACACGACATGATATGTGAGCAGGGTGGTGGAGTTTGTAGGTATTACAAAGTGGTGATGTTCCCGCATATGGTTTCTTGTTGGGGTTAGAGGTAGTAGGGGCTACTTGAGCTAGAGGAGTAGTGATGATGGCAAAGTTCTTGCCCTTCCTTTTCTTGTTATTGAAGGAAGACTCAAACTTAGTCTCCTTGGTGGATTCAGTGGTGCCTTTCTCAAAGGTCTTCTTGGCACCTTTTTTAGTTAGGGTCCCTGCTTTAACATGATTATCTGACAGGGTAGCTGCAAGACGGATGGCTTCCTCAAGAGTGGTTGGTTTGCTACCCAAAACAGTATCCTGAATCTGCATGGGTAGGCCATTGATGTATTTCTCAATGGCTCGAGAGAGAGGAGTGACCATATGAGGCACCAGGAGGCTAAGCTCATGAAAGCGGGTAGTGTAGGCAAGGCTTTCACCACTGTCTTGTTTAAGATCCCAAAACTCAGCTTCAAGTTTCTTGATCTCATTACGGGGGCAAAACTCTTCATTCATGAGTTTCTTGACATCAGCCCAAGGTAGGGCTAGAGCAACTTCTATTCCACGGTTACGTTTTTCACTGTTCCACTAGGTGAGTGCCCTCTTTTGGAAGACACTAGCAGCGTAATGAACTTTCAGGTTCTCGGGACAGTCGGCTTTGATAAAAGTTCCGTTATGCTTTCAAGCCATTGGAGAAGTCCCTCGTCCAGTGGCTCCCTCGTTCCGTAGAACTTGGTGGGGTTGCAGGAGTTGAAGTGTTTTAATGTACACGCGGGATTTCTCAGTGCAGCATTTTGGTTCAGCTGGTTAACCATAGTCGGTAGGATTGTAGCCATTTGCTGAATGATCCTGTCAGCGAGGTTGTTCCTATGTTCACGACGAGGAGGCATTCTATAAAGGGATGAATAGGAAGTTCATAAGATGTGAATCATGTATAAGGGTTTGTAAATAATTCATAAGGTATTAGGTAAAACATGGATGGTAACCTAATGGGTACATTGACTTATCAAAGTACTTAAGTTCATCTAATGTTTGAGAATACATGCTTTAGCGTATAAGTGGACACTTATTCCAAGAATTCTTTGGAAAGCATAACTGGTCCATCGTTTGATTTGGATTTATACGAAATGCTTTCCTAGACAGAACCCCCAGAATACAGGCATGCACCCTTCCGGACTACACAAGTTCTCATTCATTAGTTAGAACCTACGTACCTTTGAGAGTTCCATTTGGATTAGACTTTTGAGTCTAAGAGTAGGTTTCAAGTAATCCATGTAGTTGTTGTGTATGAAATTGTACCATGTAGACAAGAATGAATAGGTAGGTATAGGTAGGTAAGTGTATGACAAGTATAGAGTGGAGTTCCTAATGAAAGACATGAGTTAAACTCATGATTGTGGACTCCTAGGTTATAGTCTTGGTCAAGTGTCTAATAACCTAATTCCCTATAACTATGCCTCTGATACCAATCTGTCACACCCCGGCCGGCAGCGGATTATACGCCGATGCTGACGCGGTTGTTCATTAGCACATGATCATCTATAAATAAGTGATGATATTATTTCATCATTGTTAAAGCATCCGTTACAAATAGATATGGAAAACAAGGAGTTCAAACATAACATAAGTTAAATTCAATCTTTATTAAAGCTAAGTCCATAGTCCTATGTGATCATGAAGTGTGCTCAAACTGGTGCACCTGAAACATGTGAGTAAATGTCAACTACAAGTAGTTGGTGAGTAACATATGTTTTGACACCAAACAAAAGTTAAGTATAAGTTTACAATTCAGTATGTTCAAAGCGTGTCTAAAGAATACATGTGAAAACATACAAGTTTCCAAGTATACAATTTAATCCTGGTAATGGAAAACTAGATACACAATCCCACTGATTGCTATTTTGAAAAAAGAGGATACCCAAGTTGTAAGTTGATACCCAACAAAACCCACCAAGGTTTTGTGGTAAGCTATAGTTTCGGATTCCCATATAAATGATCATGTTAGGTACTACTTTAGGCTTGAGCTGCAAGTTAATGAATGTATTGACATGAACACATGTAATGGTCACCAGGTAGTTTAAGACATAAAGCATAAAGACCATAGTATAAGAACAAATGTATTGAATTGTGTAAGTAAATCATTTGTAAACATGTTTCACTCCAAAAACAAAAAGAGTAAAAAGGGGCTATAAAAACTCACTTGAGTTGAAGCTATGGATGATAGGGTTTGATGAGATGAATAGTTAATGTGAGGATTTCTCACAACAAACATTCAGAGATAATATGTATTCTGAGTTAAATAAGATGGTGAAATCCTAGGGTCTTAGGGTTTGGTAGGATTTGGGTTAGAGGTGGACTTTCATGGAAACTTTGTAGAAAATGTAAGTTCTTAGCTTATAGAAATAATGTTAATGACAATAGTTTGTAAGGCTAGTTTAGTAAATCATTTAAGTTACATAATTATCCTAAAGGTAATAAACAAGATTTATGGGGTAATATTTATGCGTTAGGGTTTATTTATAAAATAATTTTATAAATAACTTATGAAATGAAAGTTTTAAATCATTATATTTTATGTAGGTGAAGTGGTTAATTAGACCGTTAGTTAATGTAAATAAAATAGTTTAATTGTTAATAATTGTAAATAAAATGATTAACAAATTTATTAATAAATGCAATTTAATTGGTTAGTTACTCTATTAATAAATTAATTATAAATGAATTTATAAGAGACTAAATAGATTTTAAATAGAATTTAATGAGTTTTGGCATAAAATAATTATTTGAGTATTCTTAAGTTTAAAAAAAAATATAAATAATTGTTCTTGTAAAAATAATTCTTTATAAACTTGAAAGAATTTTAAAATTGTCTTAACATTTAAGGTAACTTTGTGTAATGACATTATAAGTAAATACATAATTAATTTGTTTCAAACAAAACCATCAATTATTTATAAATATAAAAGGTTTTACAATATATTTTAATGAAAACAAATTAGATAAACGCTATTTTATACTTTCAGTTTATAAAAACTTTCAAATTGTATTTATAGAATTTATAGAAATTTAATAGAGAATTTTTAAATATTAAATAAGGTGTTAAAATGGGTTTAAAAAAAGAAAAAGGAACCAAAAGGCCGGTTCCTGGGATTCGAACCCGTGACCTTAGCCGGGTCACACAGACGCACCACACTAACCATCAGTCCAGGGCATGATGCCTTGGTCTTAACTGATTTGTTTATGCCTTAATAAGCAAGTTCCAAGTCCTCTCCTTCCCCAATATCGCCCGTAAACCCTAGCCATCAAATTGGCCTGATCGAGCAACCGATCAACCCCAAATCCATAGGGCTTTTGTCCCTCTACTCAAAACGATCCTAACGACACCGATTTTACCTGGTATGGTTGAGTGTGGACTGACAACGACTGAACGTAGACCGGGACGAGTTCTTCGGCCGTAATGGATGATTTCAAGGTGGATTTCGACACGATTTAAGTGTAGGAAGCTTGCAATGGTTCTTGTCAATGGTTAGGCGTGCCAATTTATACTCAAATTGCATTGGATTAGGTCGAACGCTTGAATGTGAATTAAGGGTGAATCGGTTTTGAGGTACTCATCATAAACACCATAAAAATCCAATTAAACTCGTATAATGGGTCGCTTAATCGATCTAAATGTGTTGCCGTTATCAGTTTCTTTTGCAAATATCTCATTTGCGAGATTGGGATTTAAACGAGTGGAACGGGTTTGAATGGGGCTCGAACTCAAGATCAGAAAAAGGGGAGGGAAGTTCTCGATTTTGAAACGTTTAACATTTAATGTATGAACTTAAGTTTTAGTTTAAGTTTAAGTTTTAGAAATTACATATGGGACCCTGAACTTTTGTGAAGCCCAAAAGTATTAAAATTTATAAGTTTTTATAAAATCAAATAAATCTTAACATTGTATTTAATGTTATAAACATAAAATATAGTTTGCAAAAATAGTATTTATTTCATAAAATCATTTTATTTATATGTTAAACAATATCATTTTTATAAACACTATTTTTTTTAGAATTTATAGTTTATCCTTTCATAAGTTGTTTATTTACAAATATATGTATGTGTATATATATATATATATATATATGTATAGGTTTAGAAATAATTTAGCATATATATATTTACTCAATAGAATAATGACAACTGTTTATATAATTCCTTATATAAATGTTTATTATTTTTAAGTTTGAAATAATCGTACCCAATGTGTATGTGTATGAACATTAATGAAATGAAATGGACAATTAGAATGCTTTCATAGATGCAACTAATGAAATTAAAAGTGCCGGAAAGGTAAGGATAAAGGCCGGAATTTCTTGGGGATTACAACTATGATGGCAGAATACATTGCTGTATATAATGCGACATGTCATGGAATGTTGCTAAAGAATCTTATCACTGGACTCAAAGCTTTAACTCCATCTCTAGACCATTGAAGCTTTATTGTGATACCTTAGCTGCCATTAGTTTCCCAAACAGTAACAGTTCGACCGGAGCTGGATTATATCTTGATACAAAGTACTTGTTCGTACGTGAGCGAGTTGAGGAAAATAATCCTTGTATTGAGTATATAAGTACTAAAATTATGCTTACGGATCCCATGACTAAAGGTTTCCCTCCTAAAGTTTTCGAAGAACATGTTTCGAAGATGTGCTTTTCTAAAGACCTTATTTAGTTGCATAATGTACTTACTTACGTTTAATATCAAAATTTCCTCACTTATTTGAAGTTGTTTGTCTCTGAATATGTCTATGCATGCCTAAAGACATATAGACAGTAATTATACAAATCAACGTCAAGGGCTTAATTGTTAATTTGTTAATAAGTTTACTTAAGTTTTAAATTGGTATTGTAGTATGATTAATGGGGGTCTTGAGTTGAATGTTAATTCAGTGACTGTATTTCTCTGCTACAGTTTCAGTTTAGAACTATTAAAATATGGTCAGACTTACCTAATGCTCATCATAAATGATTACTCGGCCAAGTGGGAAATGTAAGACTCACTATTAATTATTTGGCCATTATTTATCAATTGATCATTGACCTAAATACCCCTATAAGTTAATTGATAATTATTCGATGGACATAATTACCCTTACTGACATAATTAGGGTTTCCTCTTGGATGTATATAAATAGAGAGATTATTAGAGAGTTAGAACTAATGATTAATTGCCTACCAACACCATAATATCGTCCCTCTCTCTCTATAAATTCGTGAAGTCCCTCCTCAACTATATCATCCTTACGATACATCCTAAACGGGAACCCAATCATCATCAGGATCATGGTGACTTCACTCTCCATTGTTACTTGATTACCAGGTACACATTTATAATCTTGTTTTCTGTTGGGTCTAAATAATAGAATGATATTATCAATCGAACGATCCAGACAAAAAACGGAGTTTTAGTGTCCGACGACACTTCAGGCGACACTCAGAATGTTGCACCTGAACATGGCGACAGTCTGAGAGTGTCGCCGTTATTACTTGGCGACACTTACTAGGGTTTCTCAGGCAGTGGCGGTTGGCTTGGGGAGCAAGGCTCAGGAGCTATAAATAGGGCATTAGGTTGTCATTTGTAATTGTTGGTTATTGTGTGAGCCACCACTCGGGGGAGTTCACCTGGGGTGGAGCTATGTATTTTCTTTGTACAAAATCAATGAAATTTATAGCTTTGGATCTTCTATCTGTTTCTATTATCTTGTTTGATTTTTTGTTTCGCGCACAACCACCCGTCTCTACTCTTTTCTATAAAAAAAACGAAACTGGAATCGAGATCTGGAGGACCCACAAGTGGTATCAGAGCTTTGGTTACTGATTTCGGCTTCCTATTGATCGGATGTACATCAGAAACCCGCCAGAGACGTTAAACAAGGCTAGATATGAAGATGTTGGGTAATTTTTCAAGTTTTTCTGGGCTGGGCAGTTCTTCGGGCGACACTGCTTATGCATATGGCGACACTCATATTCATCCAACGACTCTAGTGGTTGGAGATAATAAAATATTGAACGCAAGTTCACTGACGACACTATTGGTGACAGTCATCACTATCGCCATGTCTTTAATACTGGCGACACTAATGGCGACATTTGTAAGTGTCATCGGGATTTCATTGTTGGCGACACTGTCCAAGTACTCTTAAAAAAAGTATTTTGGGAAAATTTTCTTAGATGAATATTTGAGTGGATATTGCAAAGAAAAGGAGGATCATTGTCCAAAAACTGGGAAACGGTGTTTTCGGGTTTTTAAAAAAAAATTGTGGTTTCTTCGGCAATATATATGACGTCTTGCGTGGACCGGCCGTTTTTCCTTTGACTGAATTTCAAGATTGAGCCGTGGGAAGCAAAGTAAAGCATATTAGTGATAAGCTGGTTACTTGAAGTTAATTACATGGTCTTTCAAACCCTTATCATTTGCTTAAAATTAGTAGGATCTAACATTTCTGGGGGAGAATCAACACAAAAGGCTTCAGATTATCAGGCGAGTTATGAAATACAAGACTAAGTGGGTCACTGCTTTAATTTTATATTTTTCTTCAGGGGAGAGTGTCACAACCCATTCGGCGGCGGAATCACCGAACGTGACGTGTAGGATTGTTCAAAGGCATCGTGGCACTATTGTTGAAATATAAATTTAACCGATTTCATTAAACTAAGAATTTCAAATACAATTGTTTCAATTAAAGGAAATACATTGATAAACAAAAGACAAAAATATTTAAATTTGATATCTAAGGCAAAGTCCATAGATTCCGTTTCCATGGTAGCATCAAACATCTCCTGAAAACATGTAAAATAATATTTGATTAACAATAAAGTTGGTGAGTTCATACAAGTTTCATACATATAATAATCATGTTTAAAGCAACAATTCACATGCATAGACTTACTTTACTAATGTTGTAATGATATAATTCAAACCTATTGTTGACATAGCATACCTAGCATCCAAAGAATACTAGTCGAAAAAAAATAACATAACAAGATCGGGGGCTCCATAAAGGTAACGAAAAGCCGACGGGTGTCAATCCTATAGCGCTACACTTGTTAAGTGCGGTTTTGCAAGAATTAATGAACTATTGTATTAACAAGTTGTATTTAAGCATATAGTCAAGTTGTTGTCACATGAGCATGTTAATGAATTGTGTTTGAATAAAGTGTGAATCTTGTAGTGTATGTGTTTTGAATATGTACATGTTTTCAAGTCCCAAAGTGCAAAAATGTAAAAGGGGCAAGTATGAAACTCACGGTTTGGCGTGGTAACGAAAGGATGAACGGGAAGGTGAAGAGTCGGGAATGCCGGTTAACCTAAAAGGTAACGTAGGCATAAGTTCGGTGGAGAAGAAATAATAAATAATATATATGTATAATAGTATCAAGTTGGTCATGCATCGCCGACGGCGGACCGAAACACAAACCCCTAACTTAGTTAGGAATTCGGATGGTCAAAAGTTAGTATAGTTAGTAATATACCACTTGAAGTGGCCAAGAGAAAGGTTGGGAAATCCACAAACCTTGTTAGATTTATTTATAATATTTATGTATAGGATTTGAACACCTTGTGGCTATTGGATGTCTTATGGTAGATGAACCTATGTTCATCTACTTCATCCAAATACCTTAGCACAAGGCTTCCATCATAGAATTTTGATGGAGGCTTGGTTTGGTTTTACCACAACTAGATGTAAAATATCCAAACAAGAACATGAAGAAGAAGAAATGTTAGTTAAAAGACCACAACTTGGACCTCAAATGGTGACTTATCTTAGATGTTTACCAAGGTAAACAAATGATAAGATCCTAGAGGTTTATCCAAGAGGGTGAAGGAAGAATTGTTAAGAAAAAAAGGAAGAAACTTGAAGAAAAATAAGATTTTTACCTTATAAAATTCTGCCAAAAAATCTTGGAAGAAATGGAGCACTTGGAGAGATCTGTGAGAGAATTTGGAGAGTGTAAGGGTGGAGGAGTGAAAGGGAGTGGGTATTTATAAGTGTGGATTAGAGTTTGAGGTATTAAATGAGTTAGTTGGGAGTTGGTGGTTGAAAGGGAGGTGATTCTTTTTTTTTTAAAAGAAAAAAATGAAATAATAATAATAATAGTACTAATGATAATAATGATAATAATACTAATAATAATAATAATAATAATAATAATAAACCGAGCGTGTATGGACGTGAAACGAGAATATAAATGTAAAAAAAGTAAAACGCGTGTTTGTAATATATAATTTTGTAATATTGCACGTATGATGTTGTCTTGCATATGTATAAATGTAATGTATGTTGTAAAATGTAATTGAATAAATCCAATAAATTCATTGATCATAAGTCTCGGGTTACAATGGATTCAAAAATGAAAGTACAAGGGTACAAAATGTAAATAAACGATGATGTGGAAAGTACGGATATTACAGTCTCCCCGACTTTATAAAATTTCGTCCCGAAATTTCTTTCATGAGGAAGACTCTGAAAAAAGATGCGGGTACTTGGCTTTCATTTGGTCTTCACGTTCCCAAGTGAATTCTGCACCACGTTTTCCTTCCCAACGTACCTTAATGATTGGAATACGACTACGCTTGAGTTGTTTGACTTCACGATCCATTATCTCAACAGGTTTCTCGACAAAGTGCATTGTTGGGTCGATCAGAACGTCTTCAAGTGGAACTTGGAGATCTTCATTTGATAAGCACTTTCTCAAGTTAGAGACGTGGAAGGTGGGGTGGATGTTGCTAAGCTCGGTAGGGAGATCAAGTTTGTATGCAACAGAACCGACTTTCTCAAAAATCTTGAAAGGACCAACATAACGTGGGGATAGTTTTCCTCGCTTCCCGAAGCGAAAGACTCCTTTCCAAGGTGAAACCTTAAGGAAAACGAAATCTCCAACTTCGAAAGTAAACGCGTTGCGCTTTCGGTCGGCGTAACTCTTTTGTCGACTCCGAGCGGTACGTAGGTTGTCGTGAATTTTGAGGATCTTGTCTGTGGTCTCTTGGATTAACTCGGGTCCGGTAATTTGTGTTTCGCCGATCTCGGTCCAACAAACGGGTGACCGACATTTTCGACCATAAAGTGCCTCAAATGGAGCCATGCCGATGCTGGTATGGTAACTATTGTTGTAAGAGAACTCGATCAAAGGCAAGTGCACGTCCCAATTACCACCGAAATCAATGACACACGATCGAAGCATATCCTCGAGAGTTTGATAGTACGTTCAGTCTGACCATCCGTCTAAGGGTGGTAAGCAGTACTAAGATTGAGTTGAGTACTCATGGCTTCATCGAAGGATTCCCAAAAACGGGAGGTGAAACGACTGTCACGATCGGATATGATGTCCAAAGGAACACCATGACGACTAACGATTTCCGCGATGTAGATTTGAGCTAGCCTTGCAACGGGGTAGCTCTCGCGGATGGGAATGAAGTGAGCAGATTTGGTGAGACGATCGATGATAACCCAAATGGAATCATGACGAGAGGATGTCAATGGGAGTTTGGTAATGAAATCCATAGCAATGCTCTCCCATTTCCAAACTGGAATCTCTGGTTGCACAAGCAAACCGGATGGACGTTGGTGCTCGGCTTTCACTCTAGCGCAAGTATTACACTTCGACACATAGAGCGCGATATCCTTTTTCATACCGGGCCACCAGTAGATAGAACGCAGATCCCTGTACATTTTGTCTGTACCAGGGTGGACCGAATACCGAGACTTGCGAGCCTCATGCATGATGGAAGAACGAAGATCAGAACGATTGGGAACCCAAACACGATTCATGAAATAAAGTAAACCGTTAGGTTTGGTCTCGAGTTGGAGTTCGGAATCATAAGACATTTCGTTGTACATGTCGCCTTCGGTGATCAAAAGATGTTGGGCTTCAAAAATACGGACATGGATGTCGGGTTGCATACGAGCACAAAGGAACTTCACATGGTGCTTTCGGCTGAGGGCATCGGCATCGACGTTCGCTTTACCGGGATGGTAGCGAATTTCGCATTCGTAATCTTTGATTGTTTCAATCCCTCGGCGTTGGCGCATGTTTAGATCATTTTGGTTATGAAGATGTTGGAGACTCTTGTGATCTGTGAAGACCACGCATTTGGTACCGTAACGGTAGTGTCTCCAAAGCTTGAGAGCAAAGACGACGACGGTGAGTTCAAGATCATGAGTCGTGTAATTCTTCTCATGGATCTTGAGTTGACGGGATGCGTATGCGATGACCTTGCCTCGTTGCATGAGAACACAACCGAGACCAATGTTAGAGGCGTCGCAATACACCACGAAGTCATCGTTTTCGTTGGGAAGAGTAAGGATCGGAGCATTGCAAAGCTTATCCTTAAGTGTTTGGAAAGCTTCCTCTTCATTAGGGCCCCACTCGTAGGGTTTCCCTTTTTGAGTTAATGCGGTGAGAGGAACGGAGATCTTAGAAAAGTTGGCGATGAAACGACGGTAATAGCCCGCAAGACCAAGGAATGAGCGGACTTCGGTAGCAGATTTTGGAGCAATCCAGTTCTTGACTGCTTCGATTTTGGCTGGATCCACATGGATACCCTTATCACTAATAATGTGTCCCAAAAATTGGACTTCCTTAAGCCAAAATTCACACTTGGAGAATTTGGTGTAAAGTTGTTCTTTTCTTAGTAACTCCAATATTATGCGAAGGTGTTCCTCGTGGGCGGATCGGGATTTGGAATAGATGAGAATGTCATCAATGAAGACGATTACGCATTTGTCCAAATACGGTTTGCACACTCGGTTCATGAGATCCATGAAAACCGCGGGTGCATTGGTTAGCCCGAAAGGCATCACCATAAATTCGTAGTGTCCGTATCGGGTTCGAAATGCGGTTTTGGGAATGTCGTCCTCATGAACACGAAGTTGATGATATCCCGAATGGAGATCGATCTTGGAAAAACAAGACGCACCTTGGAGTTGGTCGAAAAGATCGTCGATGCGAGGCAAAGGATACCGATTCTTGATAGTGAGTTTGTTAAGCTCACGATAATCGATGCACATGAGGAACGATCCGTCTTTCTTTTTAACGAATAAAACGGGAGCGCCCCACAGGGATGAACTCGGACGAATGAAACCCTTGTCGGCTAACTCTTGAACTTGACCGGCAAGTTCTTGCATCTCGGAGGGTGCAAGGCGGTAAGGAGCTTTGGCAATCGGAGTCGTACCGGGCATGAGATCAATTCGGAATTCGACCTCACGGGATGGAGGAAGACCGGGTAGGTCCTCGGGAAAGACTTCGGGGAAATCGCAAATGATGGGAATGTCTTTTACACCTTTGCCCTTTTCTTTCTTTTTCACTACTTGGGCCAAAAAGGCCACGTAGTTCTTTAGTAAATATTTTTGGGCTTTGGTGCATGACATGAGTTTGAGTCCACCGGATGGCCTTTTGCCATGGATTTGCAAAACTTGACCGGATGGAAGGGGAATACGAATGAATTTCTCAAAGCAAACTACTTCGGCATGGTTCTTGGCAAGCCAATCCATGCCTACTATGACATTAAAACTCCCCAATTGCATGGGTATGAGATCGATCGAGAAGGGATGACCATTAAGGTCGAGAGTACAATCGAGGATAATCGTGTCACAAAAGGTGGATTTTCCATCCGTGATTTCGACAGTGAAGGAGTTCTCTAACTTAGATCGGGTCTTAGCTAACATAAGTTCAAATTCTAGCGATACGAAACTTTTATCTGCACCGGTATCAAATAAAACAGAAGCATACCGACCATTGATAGGAAACATACCGTTCACCACGTCGTTATCAGTTTGTGCCTGCGCCGTATTGATGTTGTAAGCACGACCTCTTGGGTTTGTGGGTTGGTTTTGGTTGGCAAGGTGTCCGAATTTGCCACACGAGGTGCATTTTCGGCATGGGAGGTTGTTTGGGTGGTGGTATTGGCAAGTTTTGCATAATGGGTAAGATCCACCATACGATTTCTTTTGGGGTGTCGGGTCTTGGTTCATCGGTACTTGGTTAACGGGGGTGACAACCGCATATTTCCGGGCTTGGGACTTGCGCTTTTTGTTGTTTTGGTGAGTAGGGGTTTTGGTTCGGTGACTTTGGGTTCGGTGGGCTCAACGGTGGCTTGGGTGGCGTGCTTCTTGGTGCCCCGAATGGTTAAAGTACCATCCTGAACACGGTTTCGGGAGAAAGCGGCCGCAAGGCGCATGGCCTTGGCGAGGTTGGTGGGTTCGGCGGCGGCGACCGTGTCCTTGATGACGGACGGGAGGCCTTGTATGTACTTGGCCACGGATCGCTCTATGGTGTCAACTTGGCGAGGCGCAAGTACGGAGAGTTGTTGGAAGCGGAGGTTGTAGGCAGCATTGTCACCGCTGTCCTGTTTGAGGGTGAAAAACTCCTCCTCGAGTGCTTGCAACTCGTGGGGAGGGCAGTACTCCTCGCGCATTAACGCTTTGAGTTCCTTCCAAGACAGGGTGATGATCTCCTCGTCGAGTTCCTTCTCGCTATCCCACCAAGCGAGAGCTTGCTCTTTGAAGAGGCTAGCGGCGTAGCGAGTCCGGAGGTGGTCCGGGGTCTCGCTTACGGAGAAGGTGTTTTCCATGCTCACAAACCACCTAAGGAGCTTGGTTGCACCTTCGAGTCCCGTGAAAGATTCGGGACGACAAGCAAGGAAGGTTCGGTAGTGTTGGGCGTGGGAGTTGGGAGTTTCGGTGTTGGATTCGACCGATCCGTTGGGGGTGAGGTTCTGGATAAGGCCAGGGATGACTTGGGCCATTTGCTTGGCCACGAGTGCGGCCAAACGCTTGTCCCTCTTGTTGTTCCTGGCGGTAGTAGAGTGGCGAGATGAAGACATCTACAAAAGGGGATTGTGAGACTTAGATCAATGGTTTTACATAAAAATTGTTGTCATATGAGTATGTAAATTTCACGTATGGCACAAGTAATAAAGTAATTTCATGTAATAGCACGTTTGGTCATGTGAATCATGTATGGAAATAGTGTATATAACAAACATGTGACGATGAAAGAGCATAAATTTAATTGGTTCTCGAATGTATTAGCGTTTTGAAGTTAGTAAGGCGAGTAGCGAAAAGCGAGCGTCCACAAGATCGAACCAAGTTAGTATAATAATAGTAGTGAAAATAGTTTATATATAAAAGAGAGGCTTGTTTGTAAAAAGTTGGAGTGTCTCGTTAGCTCGGCTCTTGAACTAACGAAAACGTCGACTAACCCAAGTGGTCAAACCTTCTATTGAGTCCGGGAAACACGTTTTGGCCTAATAGATAAAATACTCTCGCCGGTAATTCGGTTAACTGTATTTTACCCTTCCGGTTACTACGTGTCCCTAGTCAATAGCAAAGTCGAGACTTCGGCGAGATTGAAAATTTTAAGAGTGGAACTAATTACCAAATTGTGGATTTCACTCCTAGTTTGGTGGTGTCGTTCCGTTTTGTATAGGGTTGGTGCCTTAACCGTTTGAGATAGGAAATCACTCCTAACTTTAACGGTAAGGTTTCCCAAGAGCGTTTGTGAGTGGAATTCTTTTACCGTCAAGGTGAGGTTTTCACACCTAACTTGATGGTAAATTCCTAAGTCTTAGGCGGAGTGAAACTTATCACCAAATGAGGAATTACCCTCTTTTGGTGAGTTCGTTTTTTTGGTGAAATATGAGTGTCTTGATGTCTTGAAATCCATGACGGTGTATTTAGTCCAAAGAATAAGTAAGAAGCAAAGGTGGTAGAACAAGCGTATTAAGAGTCATAAGGAATGGTCTAAAACGGGTCCTTAGTTATAGGCTAGGTCAAATAAGCAATTTTCCTAATTCCCTATAACCACGGCTCTGATACCAATCTGTCACAACCCATTCGGCGGCGGAATCACCGAACGTGACGTGTAGGATTGTTCAAAGGCATCGTGGCACTATTGTTGAAATATAAATTTAACCGATTTCATTAAACTAAGAATTTCAAATACAATTGTTTCAATTAAAGGAAATACATTGATAAACAAAAGACAAAAATATTTAAATTTGATATCTAAGGCAAAGTCCCTAGATTCCGTTTCCATGGTAGCATCAAACATCTCCTGAAAACATGTAAAATAATATTTGATCAACAATAAAGTTGGTGAGTTCATACAAGTTTCATACATATAATAATCATGTTTAAAGCAACAATTCACATGCATAGACATACTTTACTAATGTTCATACAATTTGTAATGATATAGTTCAAACCTATTGTTGACATAGCATACCTAGCATCCAAAGAATACTAGTCGAAAAAAATAACATAACAAGATCGGGGGCTCCATAAAGGTAACGAAAAGCCGACGGGTGTCGATCCTATAGCGCTACACTTGTTAAGTGCAGTTTTGCAAGAATTAATGAACTATTGTATTAACAAGTTGTATTTAAGCATATAGTCAAGTTGTTGTCACATGAGCATGTTAATGAATTGTGTTTGAATAAAGTGTGAATCTTGTAGTATATGTGTTTTGAATATGTACATGTTTTCAAGTCCCAAAGTGCAAAAATGTAAAAGGGGCAAGTATGAAACTCACGGTTTGGCGTGGTAACGAAAGGATGAACGGGAAGGTGAAGAGTCGGGAATGCCGGTTAACCTAAAAGGTAACGTAGGCATAAGTTCGGTGGAGAAGAAATAATAAATAATATATATGTATAATAGTATCAAGTTGGTCATGCATCGCCGACGGCGGACCGAAACACAAACCCCTAACTTAGTTAGGAATTCGGATGGTCAAAAGTTAGTATAGTTAGTAATATACCACTTGAAGTGGCCAAGAGAAAGGTTGGGAAATCCACAAACCTTGTTAGATTTATTTATAATATTTATGTATAGGATTTGAACACCTTGTGGCTATTGGATGTCTTATGGTAGATGAACCTATGTTCATCTACTTCATCCAAATACCTTAGCACAAGGCTTCCATCATAGAATTTTGATGGAGGCTTGGTTTGGTTTTACCACAACTAGATGTAAAATATCCAAACAAGAACATGAAGAAGAAGAAATGTTAGTTGAAAGACCACAACTTGGACCTCAAATGGTGACTTATCTTAGATCTTTACCAAGGTAAACAAATGATAAGATCCTAGAGGTTTATCCAAGAGGGTGAAGGAAGAATTGTTAAGAAAAAAAAGAAGAAACTTGAAGAAAAATAAGGTTTTTACCTTATAAAATTCTGCCAAAAAATCTTGAAAGAAATGGAGCTCTTGGAGAGATTTGTGAGAGAATTTGGAGGGTATAAGGGTGGAGGAGTGAATGGGAGTGGGTATTTATAAGTGTGGATTAGGGTTTGGGGTATTAAATGAGTTAGTTGGGAGTTGGTGGTTGAAAGGGAGGCGATTCTTTTTTTTAAAAGAAAAAAATGAAATAATAATAATAGTACTAATGATAATAATGATAATAATACTACTACTAATAATAATAATAATAAACCGAGCGTGTATGGACGTGAAACGAGAATATAAATGTAAAAAAAGTAAAACGCGTGTTTGTAATATATAATTTTGTAATATTGCACGTATGATGTTGTCTTGCATATGTATAAATGTAATGTATGTTGTAAACATGTAATTGAATAAATCCAATAAATTCATTGATCATAAGTCTCGGGTTACAATGGATTCAAAAATGAAAGTACAAGGGTACAAAATATAAATAAACGATGATGTGGAAAGTACGGATATTACAGAGAGTAGGCTAAGAAGTGATCAAGCGTTCGTGAATGTCAAGAACCGTTGTCCAAAAACTAGATCACAGTGTTTTCAAGTTTTTGGAATTTTTGTTTCTTTGGCAATAGCGGATCCGGGTATTCGAAGGTCTTCTCAACTGTCCAAGATTTGAGGTTCATGTATTGGATTTAGAGTTTTGTCATCTTCTGAAGACCTGAGTGGAAATTCAAACCTTTATTATTTGCCTACAAGTTAGGAGGATCTACACTCGAGGGGGAGAATCAAAGTGAAAAGTATCGGGCTATCAGTTATTCGTGAAAACGTGTGATAGAGTTTATCTTTGGATATCAGGATATGAAGAATCGTTGGATCATTTCAAGACACATTGACAGAGTTAAACACCTTCGTGTTAAAGCCGACTATTTGATGTTAATCGTTGGAAGTTCAAGCTCTATCTATTGCCTATAAGATAGGAGGATCTACATATGCGAGGGAGAACGACAATGAAAGACGTCGAATTATCGGTTGATTCATGAAGATGCAAGACAATGTCAGAAGATATTGATAGTATCATTCTAGGGGGAGATTGTTGGGTTTGAATAATAGAATGATATTATCAATCGAACGATCCAGACGAAAAACGGAGTTTTAGTGTCCGACAGGTGACACTCAGAGTGTCGCCCCTGAACATGGCGACAGTCTGATAGTGTCGCTGTTGTCACTTGGCGACACTTACTAGGGTTTCTTAGGCAGTGGCGGCTGGCTTGGGGAGCAAGGCTCAGGAGCTATAATAAGGGCATTAGGTTGTCATTTGTAATTGTTGGTCATTGTGTGAGCCACCACCCCAGGGGAGTTCACACGAGGTGGAGCTATATAGTTTCTTTGTACAAAATCAATGAAATTTATAGCTTTGGATCTTCTATCTGTTTTTATTATCTTGTTTGATTGTTTGTTTGGCTCACAACCACATGTCTCAACTCTTTTTTATCAAAAACGAGGTTGGAATTAAGATCAGGGGATCTATCATTTTCCATTATCATGTTAAAAGAATTGATCAACAAATATAACTTCTAATTACAATAAAGATTACTAATATATTGTATCTAATACTCTCATGCAGTTGGCGTGTGACTAAATCGGATGCTTGGAGAGAATAACAATGAAAATATTGGTGTGAGTAGAACATACAATCTCGAAAAAAATTAAAATCTATAAAAACATAAAAAGTAGCTATGGTGACAGGAGGCGCGATTGCAACGGCAGGAGCTATGACTATGGCGGCACAAAAATGACGATAGAGATATGGTGACAGGAGCTAGAACTATGGCGGTATGACGTTGACGTAGAGACATGCATTGGCGTACCTATATATATTGGATGGGGGTCGCCCGACACCCATGAAAAACATTTTTTGTTTGTTATATATACGATCTATTCCCGAGCGACCCGCATGAAATTTTAACATCGACCCCCATGAATTTTTTTACCAAAACGCTAACTAAAAAATTAATTTAAAACTTTAAAAAATTTTAAATATATACTTATTTATTATTATAAACTAATTAACAAATATAAAACTATTATAAATTAATTAGTTAATTGGACCTACTCCTTAAGCCTTATAAACAATTAAGCCCGCTAGCCACTAACATTTTAACTAAATAATCTTTTGCCCTAAACAAATCTATTACTTTCTAAACAATTAACCGGCCTTGTCAAACCCTCATCTTCTCCATCAAACTATCGAATGAAAAGTGTCATCCCCTCCTCACTGCCTAATCGGCAATCGCCTAACAGTGCCGCCTCCAAGAGTTAGGTCGCTTGTCGGAGTGATGCCACAATCCGATACTAAAAGATCAAACATGAAACAACACCAGTTTATGTATTTTTTTGAAGTTTTTCTCTAATAAAGTAAGTATTTTTTTAAGTTTTACTCTAAATTAAACTTTATCATTTGATTATTTGCTAGATTATTTATTAGAATATTAGATTATTAACATATGAACAACGAAAAAAGTTCGATGACCCGACTTCCGACAAAAAAAATTCAATGACCCGATCGAAAGAAAATCCTTTTTAATCGACATCCAAACACCAAAAATTTCCTCCACCCATAAAAAAATTTTCTGGGTCTGCCACTGGAGACATGCTGCATAAAGAGAAAATAAATAAAACCTAGTATATGTACATTTTTGTATGTACAAATGTCCCTAGGCAGGACGAGTGGGAGAAGAAGATAAAGAAAATCTTCACACAAAGGGGAAGATAGGAGAAGCGAGCCGACCACCAACCAATATTTGTCAGCGAAAGTGGTGGAGAGTGATAAAAAAGTAGATAAAATTAGGAGAAGGCAAGAACCTTAAGCTCAGATACCATATACCATATAGAATAATGAAGACCCGATAAAGTGTTGTGTATTAGTAATCAATTATTTATATGAGTACAATTAAAAGAAACATAATCAAATCATATCTCCTAATTATGACAAAGATTACCTTAATGTAACTAATATATTCTATCTAATACTAGTAGCTTTATTGCTTCTCCATAAATTTGAAGGCTTGAAATGCTAAATAGCTTTAATGAGACAGGTTACATAATATTAAAAGAAAAAGACCCTGTGCCGACGCCGCCTATATCGACGACAATTGTCGTCGGCATAGGTCACCCTGTACCGACGACATGTCGTCGGCATAGGTCACCCTGTACCGACGACATGTCGTCGGTATAGGTCAAAACCAAAATTTTGATAGGGATACCCTATACCGACGACATGTCGTCGGTACAGGGTTGAGCCAGATGGGGGAAAAAATGGCGCCCAATGAATTATTGGGGAAAACCTATACCGACGACATGTCGTCAGTATAAGGTTATTTTGATTTAATTTTTGTTTTTTAATATAATAATGTTTTCGTCGGTCAAAAATTTTTTTTTTGTTAAATTAAAAAAATTATAAAATGGCCTATACCGACGATCGTCGGTATAGGCTTTTTTACTTTGTTGACTAGTCAAAACCCTACGAAGTCTATACCGACGACATGTCGTCGGTATAGGTAACCTATTGCGCCGACTTTTGAGCCTATACCGACGACATGTCGTCGGTATAGGTCTCAGCGTGAATTAACACAGAATACAGCCTTCTGCTTCCCATTTCGCCCAAAAAAACCTCAAACGCCTCCATCTCTCTCTCCGGCGATTTCACGTTTTTTTGGGTATTTTGTGGAGCAATATTCACCAATCTCTTTGGTTTTGAGGTGAGTTAACATATATTGTTCAATCTTAATAAGAAAATCAACATTTTGGTGTTTTTTGCTTAATTTCTTTGGTTTTTGTTAGGTGTTTGAAGATTTAACCATTTTTAAAGGATTTCAAGCTTAGAGGAAGCTAATTTGCAAACTTGGTTAGTAATTTTTCTACAAATTTGGTTTAGATGTATGTTTTTCTACAAATTATGTTTAGATGTATGTTTGTATGTATATGTTTGTGTTTATTTGTATGTATGTATATATGGTTTAGATGTATGATTTTATAAATATTTATGTAATTTTATGATGAAATTAGGTTTAGATGTGAAATTAGGTTTAGATGAAATTTGGGAATTTGAGCATTTATAGAAGAATTTGGGCATTTATATATGTATGTTTGTATATAATATGTATGTATATAGATGAAATTTGGGAATTTGGGCATTTATAGAAGAATTGTGTTTATGTATGTAATTTGAGAATTTGGGTATTTTGTTTATATATGTTTGTAAAGGCTATGTATGTATATACGTGTATGTATGTATTTTTATGTATGTAATTGTGTTTGTATATGTAATTTTAGAATTTAGGCATTTATTTATGTATGTTTGTATATAATATGTATGTATATTTGTATGTATGTTCGTATGTATGATTATGTAATTGTATGATTTGTATGTATATAATTGTGTATGTATTTATGTAATTGTGAATGTATGTATATATCTTTGTATGTATATGTAACTTTATTTAATTTTGTTGCAAGTTCGGAACTCATTGCGGTTGGAGAGGTGTGAATAACATCTTATTTGTGTTTCATTGAATTTTTTTAAGGTACGCATCCCGACTTTTATACCTTTATGTACGTCTCATGTTGTGTACACTAGTATGTTTATTTAGGATAACTCTTTAGAATATACCCGTCCGAAATTTATCTGATAGAGATAAATTTTGGATTGTCCCCTTTGGGACTGCTTTTTGAATATTCTATCTTATTTAGGATATGTATATATTTTAACGGGTTGACATTTAAGAAAAAATTGGTAGTTATTTCTCCTTACTCCTTCGAGTTTGCGGTTTATCTGCATACTTGGGGAGTTAAGGTGAAATGCTGCTGATTTTTTCTTAAATAGTCAACTCGTTAAAATGTATACATATGAGATAGAATATTCAAAAAGTGGGTTAGGATCCACCGCCTTAGAGTACCGATCAAATCACATACATTCGTTTATATCATTTATTACATGCAAGTATATGTGTATGCTTATAACACAATAGATATGACACTAGATATGGCAATTGATAAAAGCTGGGTTACACTGGGAAATCGGAATTCTCCGGCTTTCTTAAGCGGTCTTCGCAACTTTACAGAGACGGCCAAGAACCATGTCGACGGTCGAGGTAGAGCGTTTTCCCGTGTAGACGTTGTTGTAATGCGTGTCGACATGATTTGAACACGATATATGGCCACATACATGACCGTTGGTTTCTACAATCATATCAGAATTGGATTTATCATGGTGAACAACATCCTCGTGTGGCGGAGATAGCATCACGTTATGCCCCAAGAACAACACCAACTCCTCCAATAACTACAACAACAAATAATGAGATGTTTGATGCCATAGATGATGTGATGGCTGAGCAAAATACAAACGAGGATAATATAGATGAAGATGGAACTGGTTTAGACCCAGAGTTTGATGCGTTGTTTGAGGAGCTAAATAAGGAGTTATACCCCGGTTGTAGTCAAATGTCTTCCCTAAACTTCATAGCCAAATTGATGCATATCAAAGTCATCAACAAATGCACGAATAGTTCGTTTGACCAACTGTTAGAGCTTCTACAAATTGCAATGCCGAAGGAAAATCACGTTCCAGGGTCACACTATGAAGCTAAGAAGAAACTGCGTAAGATTGGGTTAGGATATCAGTCTATCCATACTTGCATTAATGACTGTGCACTGTTTTGGAAGGAGAATGAATCAATGCAAAACTGTCCGGTTTGTGATGAGAGTAGATGGGTTGATAAAAACATAAAGGGGAAGAAAGTACCACATAAAGTGTTGCGCTACTTTCCTTTAACTTCACGGCTTCGACGAAGGTATAGTTCAAGATTAACGGAAAAAGGAATGATATGGCATAATACTGGACGCTCAACAGATGGTATGATGCGACATCCGGTTGATGGGAAGGCATGGCAAGATTTTGATGAGAGATATCCGGAGTTTGCTAAAGAACCAAGGAATGTCCGCTTAGGTTTGGCTGCCGATGGTTTTAATCCGTTCGGTAACATGAGTCAGACTTACAGTATGTGGCTGGTAGTGTTAACAACATATAATACACCACCGTGGTTATGTATGAAAGAGTCTTCTTTCATGTTAACCTTGCTAATTCCCGGGCCTAAATCACCTAGTAAGGACATTGATGTATACTTAAGGCCGTTGGTTGATGAGTTGAAAATGTTGTGGGCTGAAGGAGTCCAGGTAAGAGATGCATCAACCAAAACTGTATTTAGGATGCATGCTGCACTGTTATGGACTATCAACGATTATCCTGCTCGTAGTAGCTTGTCTGGATGGAGTGGTCAAGGTTATAAAGCATGCCCTACGTGTAACGTTGACACACCTTCGTGCGCTATAACGAATAAGATAGCTTTTGTTGGACACATAAGATTCTTGCCTATAAAGCATAAATGGAGGAACGATCTGTCGTTTGATGGCAAGAAAGAGACAAAACATCCTCCCCGACGATTGACTAATGCTCAAATATTAGAACAACTAAAAAATCTCTCAGATCGTGTTCCGGGGAAACATCCAATGTATGGAGGGGTAAAAAGAAAGCGCCTAACATCATAGTTGAATTGGACTAAACGAAGTATCTTCTTTGAGCTCGATTATTGGTCTTCTCTGCTTTTAAAACACAATCTTGATGTTATGCACGTGGAGAAAAATGTGTGTGAGAGTTTATTGGTTACTTTGTTGATGAACGATAAATCAAAAGACACACACAAAGCCCACAAAGACTTGGAAAATATGGGTATTCGACATATGGCTAACACAAAAAAAACAACAAGTTGTACCAACCACAAGCTCCTTACTCTTTCACACCAAGTGATCGAGAACGCTTTTGTCAGTTTATTCGAGGAGTGAGACTGCCTGATGGATTTGGATCGAATTTAAAAAATAAGGTACTTCCCAATAATTCAAATATAATTGGGTTAAAGTCCCATGATTATCACATCCTCATGCAACGATTGCTGCCAATAGGGGTACGATCGGGTCTGCACAAAAATGTTTCAACAACAATCAATGACGTTTGCACATTCTTTCAAAAAATTTGTGCACGATCAGTAGATGTGAAAGACATGTATGAAGCAAATGAGGAAGTGGTTAAGATATTATGCAATTTGGAAATGATATATCCTCCAACATTTTTTGACATAATGGTTCATCTCATTCTTCATTTACCTGAAGAAGCTATTCTTGGTGGCCCTGTGTATATGAGATGGATGTATCCTTTTGAAAGATACATGAAAAAGCGCAAAGCATATGTTAGAAACAAAGCCAAACCCGAAGGCTCAATTGCGGAGGGTTATGTTGCAGATGAAGCCTTAACATTCTGCTCTATGTATCTGGACGGTATGTAGACCAAATTTAACCGACCAGATAGAAATGCAGATGCTGGCATTCCCAAAAGACAGTTTCAAGTGTTTTCTTCACAATGTCGACCAATATCGGAAAAGAAAATCAAGGCATTCTCTGAACATGCCAACAAATCATTACAATGGTTTGTGTTGAACAACTGCGATGAAATCAAAGCTTACAAATCGTAAGTGTTTTTGTCCATCTACCCGTGATAAACTATTATTATATTTTCATTTAATTCTACTAATTTAAGTTTTTTTTGTCTATCTACCAGTGAATTTGAATCTAAATTTCCTGAACGCAATATGCAAACCGATTTTTTTTCATGGTTAAAATATGAAGCAAATGTATTTTCATCTTCATCTTCTACACCCGATAACAAAGAATTAAGGGCATTGGCACATGGTCCCTTGTACGCATCTTCTTACACTACTTGCATAGTCAATGGTGTTAGATTTGTGGTACAAAATCGTGATTCCCGACGCACTACTCAGAACAGTGGTGTGGTTACAATAGGAGAAGACGATACTCCATTTTATGGTCAACTAGAAGAGATCATAGAGTTGAACTACATAGATGGTTACTCGGTTGTACTATTTCGTTGTAAATGGTTCGACACGAGAGGTAAAAGATTAATTAAGCAAAACAATACTACTATAATTGACATTGGCCGTGATTGGTATGTTGGCAAAGAATGGTATGATGATGTCCAATATATATTAGCCACACAGGCTAAACAAGTGTTCTATCTTCGAGATCCTTTTCGAACCACTGGCCAATGGATGGTTGTTGAGGACGTTCACCATCAGAAGCTTTGGGATCATCCTACTGTTGTTAATGAGATAGATATATTGCACGACACTCAATCAAATGATTATACTTTGGTTGTCGACACCGGATGCGAAGGTGGTGAATCAAGTCACGTAGGTGGTGAATCAAGTCACGTAGGTGGTGACCAAACTCCAATTCCCCATGTTGATAGTCAATCTATTACACGGGAAACTCAATCATTTTTTGGTAACTTGGTTGTCGACTTAGGCTACTTGCCTATGCGTACAACTTTAAATGAGGGTGGTGACCCAAGTCATGTTGCCTCGATTGATCTCGATGAAATTTTTATTAATGATGATGAAGAAGATGAAGAAGATGCATACAATTCAGATGATGAAGACGAACTAAATGACGACGATGAAGAAGATGATGATGTTGTTGGCACACGTTATTTTAGTGATGATTCTGATTGAATGTATGTTAAAAATGTACTATTTGTCTTTGTTAATTTATAATTATTTGTGCTTACTAATAAATTTTGTTGTAGGAAAAATGGCAACAATGGCGCATTCAAACGGTGGAGATGGTGGAGACGGTGGAGACGGTGATCCGTATCACTTCGACTCGGGTTGTACGACTGGATCTGGTGGTAAGTTACTTGTTATAGTTTAATAGATGTCTTTATAATTGCCTAACTTTTGAATGTCATGTGTCAATGTAGGTAGTTCCTCCCAAAAAAGACGATCTAAAGGCAAAAACCTAAAATTGTATAAGAAATTTGAGCAAAATGGGAGGAAGCCTCTTCCCATTGATGTAGAACTTCATGCCGGGGGGTACAAGTTTGTGGGTCCCAACGCTACGGATTTTATCCGTGCTATCTCGTTGGAGGTTGAAAAGGTTGTTCCGCCATATTATCCTAATTGGGCTAAGGTTCCAATTGAGAAGAAACGGGCTGTATATCCCACTCTTATAGTAAGTATAGATGTTTTATAATTACTTACAATTTCATAACTATTACATTTATAATTACTTTCTATTTGTAGGATTATTTTGATCTGGACTCCTGGAGAAACACTGATAAGTGGCGAGGCGTTGAACTCGGAATCACCGCCGGGTGTCAGAGGGCGTATAAAGATTACAAGAACGTGTTGAAAGTTCACTTCGTGGAGAATGGGGATACGATGATGTGGAGGCGGCGATGAATAATCCACCAGAAGATGTTGATCAAGAAACTTGGGAGACTTTGATTAATGAGCTGTTTTTAGATGCGAGCTATAAAAACCGCTCGACGAAGAATAAATAAAACCGATCAAAACAACGTTACCCAAGTTACCATGGCAGCAAATCATACGCCCAGCGCCGACACATGGAGGTATGAAAATACAGTTGTTAGTATTATATAAACATGCTTATTAATTCTTAGTGATATTCTTTTTGTTTTTCACAGGGTACCGGCCCAATTGATGTGTTTAAATCGACCCATTATAAAGAAGGGACCGGTTGGGCCAACACGAATGCATCATCAGATTATGTAAGTCAAATGATTTTGTTGTTAGACTTACTAGACTTAGAACATCCAACTGTAACTTAAAACGGGTCAAAATGACCCAAACACACTTTTAGAGACTTAAAATATCTAGCTTTAACTTTAAACGGGTCAAAATGACCCAAACACACTTTAATAAACTTAGAACATCCAACTGTAACTTTAAACGGGTTAAAATGACTCAAACACGCTTTAATAGACTTAGAACATCCAACTCGAGCCCAATTGTTGAATATTTTTGCTAGTATTATTAGTATTTGTTGTTATTAGTGTTGGTTGATTGGAATTTGTAAATTTGGGTCGTATATAACTTATAGTTTAACAGGTTGGTTATCCATTTTACAGCAGTTATGCTATCGAATTTTAGTAAAATAGTCAAGTGATTGTTTATTACATTGTTTAATGCAGGACCGAATCCAAGAGGAGTATACAAGATCCTCTGCTGAGTCTGGTGGTGACTCGTCTGCTGTCGATGAGATTGCATGCATGGAGCGTGCATTGGGTCATCGGCGTGGCCATATCCGGGGTGTCGGTCGTGTGGTGAGTAATCCCACACCAGATTTGTTCAGTACCCCCCTCTACAACCACATTGGCAAGAAATGGATGAGCGTGTAACTCAACTTCAACAACAAGTACAAGATCAACAACAATGCGAAGCCCAACGAGATGAAGAACGTCGTGTGCATAATCAACAAATGCTTGAAATGCAACGACAAATGGATGAAATGCGTCGAATGTGGGAACGCCGAACTAGCAGCGACGATAATTAGCTTGAAGTTGTTGCGCTTTTGCCTTGGTTGTCGGTGTTATTTGTTGAATGTTTGAACAATTTTTAGGTTTGTGTGTCGGACAACTTTATGTTTGAATATTTGATTTGTGTGTCGAACAGGTTTTTGTATCGAACAATATGTTTCGGATTTCAGTTTTTGAATGGTTTGAATTATCTGATTTGCAGGTTTTGGTAATTAGAAATTAAATATTTCTGGAAAATTTTGAAAATTTAATAAAAATTAAAAAAAAATACAGAAAAACCTATGCCGACGACATGTCGTCGGTATAGGTTATTTTCAATTTTTTTAATTAAAATTGGAAATATCCTATACCGACGACATGTCGTCGGCATAGGTTGGTTCTTTCCCGATGACTTGTCGTCCGGATAAGTCCAGAAGCTATACCGACGACATGTCGTCGGTATAGAATTTCTTTTTGAATTATTTAATTAAACCCTATGGCGACGACACCTATACCGACGACATCTTTGACCTATTGGGACGAGGCAATACCGACGACATGTCATCGGTATAGGCTATACCGACGACAAGTCGTCGCTATAGGGTCAAAAAAAATCGTCGGGATAGGGTGATATTGTTGTAGTGTAAGTAGTTGGAAAATATTGAAAGTTAAACTAAATTATATCATTATTATTAAGTATAAGAGTCTGAGTGTCATTGCTATAGTTATGTTTAAGGGTCATAGTTGTATATTATAATAGGTAGGGTTGAGTTCATGAGAAAACTCGTGAAAACCGACCCAAACGAACTCCGATTGAACTCATTACAGCGGCGTTAGAACCGGCTCGTCAAACTATATCTAAAGCCTAAAGCTAAACCCTAAAACCCCCACCCCCAAAAACCTAACCCCTCCACCCCCCCCCCCCCCCAAAAAAAACTTAAACCCCCCACCTTACCCCAAAAACCTAAACGCCGAGCCGGTTTCAATGCCGCCAAAATGAGTTCATTCGGAGTTCGTTTGGGTCGGTTTTCTCGAGTTTTCTCACGAACAAAGAGTTTTCTCATGATCCTTCCCCATAATAGGTAAGGGTCTAAATGTTAATTAGGTTATATCTGTGTTTCTAAAACGATGCGTTGTTTGGGAGGCACCGGTTCATAGGTTATTTATATGAGTCAATGTATGATGAACAAAAATGATGATTTTGGTAATCGAAGATTCAATGTTTATGAGTTAAATTTGGGTTCTTGTTTATCTGATTTCACCCGTGATTTTCAACAATTAGTATTAGAGTGGTAGTTTATAAACATCGACCAAGACATGTCATCAATCAACAAACAATTAGAAGCATATGTTTATAATCATTGATCAGAACTTTAGCCTATTGAATCGATTGATTGAATTCGGAATCAATTTTGCAATCAAAACAGAAGCAATTAACACAAGATCGGTGATTGGATTAGAAAATTGAAATCATTTCTTCATCTATATCTATATTATATAATAAATAAAGGTTTTTAATGCCACGTGTTGCCTCCATATTCATTCTCATCATTTTTTTCTCGCCTCTCTCTCTTATTAAATACACCTCTATCTTTTAATAATAATATATTTTTAAAGAAAATACTAATTATACTAATAAAACACATTTATTTTAAATTATTTCTTATTATAAGAAACTTTAAAATCTAATTATGTAACTTTTATTTTCAATCAAATAGTAAATGAAAGTCAAATTACATTAAATAGTGATTAACGTATTTTCAAAACCCAATTATATATTATTTTTTACATATTTTGAATTTTGTTTTCTATCCTTAGTATATGTAATACATTTTTACACATGTAAAATATATACATAAAGATTTAAAATTTTTATTTTTTGATATTTTTCACCCCGTGTGTAAACACGGGTTCTAAGCTAGTGATCAAATAAAGAAGCAACTCGCAATTGGTTTAACAGAGGCGTCGAAGAAATTGACTAAATTGAAATTGATTCTACAGACACCATCAAATTGAATCAACAGTCGGATAGTAATTCAACTAAAACAAATATTACAGGAAAAAAGAATCGGTCTAAAAAGAATCTAGTGATGACCGAAAAACCAGTGGGCTGTTATCGCAAATAACAAGAGGTCAGAAATTTGATCCAGGAAGAAATTGATCAACAACAGTTTAGCAGAGGTTTGATCAAATTCAATGGTGACCGAAAGACAATGGGCTGTTCTCGCAAGAATATGTGATCCGACTAGTAAGATTTTTTTTTCTCAGAGGAGAAAACTCGTAAAGTTCAAATCAGATATGATCCAAAACTAATAAAGTTGAAATCAAATTAATCAAAATCAAAGGAGGGAGACTAACAATCGATGAAAGCAGATGGGCCAAAAATCATCGAACAAGGCTCGGAATACGGAAAAGCGAATGTCTTGTTTTTTGGTTGATGGTCAATAGTAGGTGGCTTACGACTCGGGAAGAAATCAAATTTTGGACGTGGCTAAGGTATAGGTCGGAGGACCATGCATGAAAAAAGTTGAAGACCATCTTAAACTAAATTTAGTTGAAGGGAGAGTATCGGAAGTTAAACTAAATTATAGCATTATTATTAATATAAGGGTCTGAGTGTCATTGTTATAATTATGTTTAAGGGTCATAGTTGTAGATTATAAAAGGTCAGGGTCTAAATAATTAGGTTATATCGGTGTTTCTTAAACGAGTTGTTGTTGGGAAGGCACCGGTTTACAGGTTATTTATATGAGTCGAAGTATGAAGAACAAAAACAATAATTTTGGTATTCGAAGATTCAATGTTTATGAGCTAAGTTTGTGTTGTTGTTTATCTGATTTCACCCCTGATTTCCAACAGAAAATTGGCCCGGGCCGTTGATTGGTCAAAACATTGAATATTACTAAAAAAAAACTATTTATTACAATGATAACCGATTCTAGAATAAAAAAATCAGAGGTTACATATAAACAACTGCAAAATATTTCGGTTAGCAATAAAATACTAACCCAACTTAAATTTAATCCTCTTTGAACCCTTTTGTACCTTGAACTTCCAAATAAAAAATGTTGATAATCATATAGAAGATACAACAAAAGATTTGTATACACACAAAATGCCTCATCTTTAGAATCACACAGAATAACTTGTGGTACAGGTGTAGTCTAGCGAGCATCTATCTTTAACATGGCTGAAATTTAGATTCGGATTAGATACATGTGGTGATTTGTAAAAGTAAAAGGTGGCGAGCTGAGCAGCCAATGATAGTGCTGAAATATCCTTTCCATTAGACTATTCGTAATGAAATGTGAGAAGGTGGCGTGATGCCACCTCACCCCACCACGGGCGTTGAACACCGCGTCGTTGGTGGGTGAGGGGGGCGTGAGTCAACCAAGGTGGTGGTGTTCACCGGCGTGAGGGGAAAATGTTGATCAATTGAGCCGTTGCTTGGTCAAACTAGCCATTAATTTGAGGCTTCAAATAAAAAAAAAATATTTTTTATTTTTTTTAACTATCTATATGTACAAACCAATTATCTCTTCTTTAAAAACCTACACTCTATATATTTCTAAATACTCTCTACTTGTTTCAAGTTTCAATAACATTATTTTTTAATATAAATAATATTTATAAATTAATTAAATTAAAAAAATAATAATTATGTAATTATTACAAAACTGATCACATTCACCACACCATTATACACCTGGATGAAGGTGAGGGTGAGTTCTACTGTTGTCTACGTGACGCCTACGTGACACATGGTATACTCTCACATTCACACTAGCATTACACATGGTCTTATAAAGTTTGGTCTAGTTTTGATCCAAACACATGTCCAAGATTCTGTACAGGTGTAGTCTAGCGAGCATCTATCTTTAATTACTCCACCACATGGTGTTCCATATATACCCGATTTGGGAGATGAAAGCTGCCATGCACCACGCGCCCCGGTCATCTTCACTTGAAACTTTAATGAAGATGCATATTTTAGTTAAATCTTTCTTTATTCTTGTTAATAGTATTTGTCGTGTATGAGAGTAAAGAAACTAAAACTAGAAGTTCCATATTTTCTAATTTGATGCACTAGTTTATGCACATAAATCTATAAATGGGAATATTTTTTTGTTATAGATGGTTTTCAAAACCATGAATGGTTATATGGTTTCTAGGTGATCCGCTACTTGAACGAGCGGATGTGAACAATGTAGGTGGTGATTGTAAGGCCTCAAACCCGGGAGACCTCACTTGTTAGATTTACTGATAAACATAGTCATCATTACTGAACTTTAAATAAAACATCCATACATAGCGGATGCACATAATCATTCAATTACATAAACAGTGAAAGTCTTAAACATTAAACATTGTCTTAGTATTAAACATTTAAACAAGATGTCAGTCTTGGATCAGGTAGCCTTCACGCCTTTGCCTGTCTTTTCCTTTTGCTACCTGAAGTGCATACTAAAAGTCAGCTAACGCTGGCGAGTTCTAGTTTAAAGCAAATAGGTATAACATTATTCATTCGTTTGTACGCATTTATATATATATATATATATATATATATATATATATATATATATATATATCATTGTTTTCATTGAATATACATTGACTGTACACATTTATATGTGTATATGCATACATCATTGCTTTCATTGAACATTAATTGGTCATACACATAAGGTGATTAGCCCGCCATTGATTGCGTAAGTCACAAAGACAAACGCTCCGTCCTACCGTCGTAGGCCGTAATTCATACTGTATCTACCGAAGTAGTCCGTCCATCATTACCGTCCAGCAAATCTTTGGCTGTCCGTCCTACCGTGTCTACCGTTGTAGTTCATCCTTTCACCCTTCTACCCTAGGCATCCGTTTTCCATACGAACTATATATGCAACCGTGCTTCTATTTAGAGCCTCCATCTTACCGTAGTAGTCTGTATTTAGTCTACCTTTCTAGACTTTAACATGACCTTTGCATACTAGTCGCATGGTCGTCCGTCTACCGTAGTAGCCATCATCATTGTACCGTACTACCGAAGTAGTCCATATTTCCGTCCATAATGTTTGCATACATTCATAACATGCAATATATATAAATATAAAGCAAGATTTCATTCGTTGAACGTTAAGTCATACATTCATTGCATTCTTTGTAAACATTCGTTTCATTTTTTGTTCATCATTCACTTTCATATAACACGTATGGTCATATTAGCATTCATAACATTCATTTTCTTCATGTATACCCTCTAGTCCCAAAGCATTGGAAAACATTTGCACATAACACATAGGGGGTACATAGAACTCACTTGATGAGCAGCCTGAAGTATACTAGCTAGTCAATGAGCGTCACTAAGGTCACACACGATCTGTATAATCAAGTCATACAAGATAAGATAATGAACCTAAACGATACTAGACGTTTCCACATTTAGGGTTTGGCGAACTTAGGTAAGTTCGCCACTTTTGACTTACGCGAACATAGCAAGTTCGCTTCATTGAACTAGGCGAAGATGTCATAAGTTCGCCATCTTTGAATTTATGCGAACATGATAAGTTCGCCACTTAGACATTAGGTGAATATATGGGAAGTTCGCCACTTTTGTGCTAAGCGAACATATTAAGTTCACCACCTTGGCTTCAGCGAACATACTTTAAGCGAAGATGTTAAGTTCACTTAAAACGGCTCCGGGCGAACTTGGTGAGTTAGCCTGCGCGATCTTCTTCCCCAACCAGAAACCCTAGATCTAGTCTCCGATTTCTAGTTGCTCAAGCTTCCGACTTTTTACGTTCAAAACGTTTTATTTCCTTCCATGAGTCTAGATTTATTATTTGTTTAGAGTTTCATACGTAAAAACAGTGCCTTTATGCGTTATTACCCGAACACCCAAAAACTATAAAAACTCAAATTTAGAGGTGTTGCTTACCTCTTGGAGTCCGGATTCTGTTGCTATATGTTGCTGAGATGAAGACTAACGATCACCGAGCTTTTGAGCCTTTTCCCCTTGCTTTCTCTCTCTAGACCCGATTCTCTCTTTCTAGAATACTTGCGAAAATGGTGAGAATGAGGGAAGGGGTGGAGCTGTAGGGACTTACGAAGTCCCCTCCCCTTGCTTCCGACCCCATGGGCCGACCCCCGTGTGAAACCCATTCCCATTTCATTTAATCTCCATGTTACGAGTCTTGTCCTTACTTCATTTATTCGGTTTATTTATTTAGGGATGTTACAGTGATTCGCTAGTTGAAGTAGTGGATGTGAATAGTGAAACTGAATAAAACAAAATTAACAAAGTTGATGTTCACTTGTCTTATTCGCTTGCACTGTTCACATACGACAATTCAACTAATGGATCACCATGTGCACTATTCAGTTCCAATAGTTCAACTAGTGGATCACCTAGAAACCATATGAGATTCAAATACCCTATTAACTATACATGGTTTTGAAAACCACCTATAACAAAAAGAATTTCATCATATGCAACATTTACAATCACCGTAGAAAGAAATACCTATAGATAATTTTTTTATCCGGAATAACCTTTCTGTTTTCATGGTAAAAATAAGGGTGGAGGAGGCTGCATGAACAGTCAAATGAGAACGGAACAGGAGTGCAGAATTAGATGCCCGGAGGAAGTGAGAAAATGAAGAGAAGATTGGACCATCAAAAGGTTGAAACCCACAGCCATAAAAACTTCTTATGGGGCTGTGACAATTTTGATTATCACTTCTTTCACATCCTGCTACACCATCATTACATATCCCTCTGCACATTCTCTGTGAGGTGCAACTCTTAGCAATTACACACAAAGAACCAATAATTGAATGCCAAGAGGAAGGGAACATCGAATAGTAAATGATATAAGACAAAGGAATATCCATGGTTGGGCCCAAAGACTAATGAGTCATAGGGGCACTAGCTAGTCGTTCATATTATCTTGGATTTCATATTAGGATTTGCGATTACATTAAGGATAAAATTTAGAAGTTACAATCTCGGCTGAAATCTACATATATTAGTTGCGTACTGAGGCCTTGGGGGGCCCTCATACTTCCACTTCACATTTAACAACTTTGATATTGGTCATATTGACTACACTTCACCATGTAACCCTAACCGGGCTTACCCTCCGAAAGGGCGGGAATGGACATCCCTGGCATGTCCTACCTACGTAAGGGCATAATCACGATAAGGAATCACACGTCAGGCATGACAATTAAAAATAAGAGATAGTGTCAAGAATAGGCGAGGACCCAAAGCAACATAAGGGATTGGTTAATAGCGCCAAGCCATCCTCCCCAAACTGCAAAAATCAATAACTTACACCAAAGAGGAAACCTCTCCTAAAAACTGGTCAAATACGAAAGTTCTTCTTCCAGACTTACCAATTAGGATAGGCAAGCATCCTCTATATCCTCACAAGACCACCTCAGGACAATCCCTTCTTGTTCTCCTAACCTACCAAGCTCGGCGTCCCCTTTTGAAATAATAATTTACCAAGGCAACGAGACTCGGAAGTTAAGCAAGTCCGATCAACTATCACCCGCGGATACACGTTCATGAAAAAGGAAAATATAACCCAAGCACAACGTCACCAGCATGACTTTGATCCTCGGATTTCAAACTTCACGCTCTAGGCCAAAGCGCCAGCTAAAGTCACGAATACCCGGTCGATGAGAACCTTTCGTATTAAATCAAAGGAAGTACCTTGATAACCGGCTACAAGCCAAACTCAGGTATGAGTCTAGTGTAATGTAGTTAAAACTACATCACACTACACTGGGGGATGATGACGGGGGTAAGGACATGTGTTTCCTTCCCTCCCCATGAGCAGCACCCACCGTAGGAGAAGGACATGTGTTTCCTTCCCTCCCCACGAGCAACAACCAACACAGGATAAGGAAAGGTGTTTCCTTCCCACACCTTGCGTAAAGTACAGCAGGAGAAGAAAATCCATGGATTGTGATAGGTCTATTAACCTTGACCGACCCATAATGGACAAGCCAATTAGGGTTTCACCCACTTATCCTCTATAAATAGAATGGTTACCCCTTTATTTGAGATTCATTCCATTTGTCACAAGAACAAACATATACCTTTGACATCTCATTCCTCCCCTCTCTTGCTGATTAAACGACATTTGCTGTTGAAGCATCTCATAGCTGATTAGACAGTTTTCTCATGTTAAGTCTGGTCATCTTCAACAAGCTCCCCCTATTAAGGTCGGTCCTCTCCAACCTACTTCATCTTCTTTTGTATCTTATAACGTATACGTATGCATACATGTTTATATATTTTTGATACACCTACACACATTATTATCTTGGATAAATTACTAACTTGAGCGTCGGAGGGTGTTCTCGGACCTCCACCTCCAGGTCACCTTCTAACGAGTTCTTTGTTGTTATAGTTAGGATCTATGCTCGGAATTAGCTCGGTGAGGCTTGTTGCAGCTCCACGCGACATCAAGTCCGAAAAACCTAAAACCCCCCACCCACACCACCAAAAACATAAATCCTAAAAAAAAAAACCTTAAAAAGCCGAAAAAATCGTCTAAAAACACCACCACCACCCCCAAAAGCCTAAACCTCCAACCCAACCCCCCTAAAAACCTAACCCCCACCCCACCCTACACCAAAAAACCTAAAAACCCCCCACCCCAACCCCCCCTCTCGCCAAAAGCCTAAATACTAAAAGGTAAACCCTAAGGAAAAAACTAAACCCTAAAAACTAACATCATATAGTTCGACGAGACGGTTCCAACGCCACCAAAATGAGTGAAATCGGAGTTCTTATGAGCCGGTTATGATCGTTTTAAACCACTTTTTACATTTTTTTGACTTTGTAGCGAAACCTCACACTATACACATATACATACATGTGTATATATACATACATACATGAATAAAACAAAAATAATTAAATAAAAACTAAACAAACTTTAACACCAAAACTGGACCTCAACACCTTTCACGCCAAGGTAACTTTGCACCACCCTTTTCGTATGTGAGTAAACAAGATTAGTCCAACAATCACTCGCTAATCTTGATGTGTAAACATTTAACACCCTCACATCAGCGTTGGTTCATCATCCTTGTTTTGGGTCAAGTTAATCACTTTTTCCCTTTGTTCCTACTTCGGACATTCAGACACATAATGTTCGAGCTCCTAGCACTTGTAACAACAGGTGTGACCTTTTTCTTGTTTAAATCGACCGTCTAGACATTTCCCATACGCACGACCTATACCACAGCCCCATTCAAATTCTTCTCAGTTTAAATTCCCTCATGCACAATGTTCACACCTGTGCTTTTTCTCCATCTCTTTTCCATCAGATTTAGAGAACAGTAACTTACCATGAGTATCTTCCTCTTTGTTGGGTTATTTGATATGTTCTTCGCAGGCTTTCAACCTTCGACTGACTTCATCAAATATCATCGTATCCAACTCATAACATTGCTCTATTGAATCTACTATCTAAAGAAACGACTTTGGCATTGAATTAAGCAATTTCCTTACCGAGGCCTCCTCTTCAAAAGTTGTTCCAAGACACTTCTCCTTTAACACCAACCCACTTAATTTTTTCGCAAAAATATCAATCAAATCTCTTCCTTCATATGAAGTACTTTGAATTCCCTTCTCAAGGTTTGGAGAGTAGCCTTCTTTACCCGATCCACCCAAGAAACCGTACCTTGCAATTTTCCAACCGACTTTAACACCAAAATGGGACCTTAACACCATTCACACCAAGCTACATTTTCACCACCAGTTTCATATGTGAACAAACAAGATTAGTACAACTATATACATATACATATATATATATGGTACGTATCAAATGAAAACTCTGGGTTGCTGTGAAAACCCATAAACTCATTTCCAGCCACACATTATTTTTTCTTTTTTCTTAATTTATTTTTAATTTGTAAGGGTGTTCTAGTAATTTTACATTCACCATACATATATATATATATATATATATCATTTCTCTCTCTCTTCTTAACCTAAAACTCATTCTCCGCCTCTTCATCTTATCTCTCTCTGTCTCTAAATTGCAGAAATTAGAATCTCCTTCTCAAAAATTTAATCACAAGATTGAAGGACAATATCAAATAACATCGACCGGATCGAAGCACAAGATCGAAAAGCAAAGAACTCGGACCAGATCGGACTCTCCTTCTCAAAAAAATTCGTCGCCTGGAGTTTTTGGTTGCTGCTACTCCTCGTTTTGTCGCATCTGAACCCATTGATCTACCATATGAAGGTTTTCTAGTGATCTGAACCCATCGATCTACCATATGAAGGTTTTCTGGTGATCTGAACCCATCGATCTACCTAACGCTGCTTGAACGATTATTGGAGCAAAACCTTGCAGCGTTAACAGTGGATTGGAGCTTGGTGGTTTTTATGGTTCCAGCCCAGACGCCACCGATCTCAGATCTGAAATCGAAGATGATGGGGGCCTTTAGAGAGATAGCATTTACATGCGAGGAGACGATGGGCTTCTGTTAGTGGTAATGCTCTTCCGGTTTTATTGGGTTTATAACTTTATATTTTCCTTACGAAACTTGCATTTTATTTCTTGATTTCTTTTATTTAATATATATAATTTCACCTTTTATCGGTATATATGATTACCCATCCATGTGCCATTTAAGATTCCAACAAAAATAAGATCCGGGTAGAAAAAATATATATTTTTAAATAGAAACACAAAATGAGATGTATACTCAATTTATTGAATGGATAACAGGAGTTTGCATATGAAAAACACATCTTTTAAAAATTAAAAAAAAGTAGCTTTAAGAGGAAACATGTTTGAAATTTACCTACATGTATTTTGATTTTGTACTTATGTATTTTGATTTTACACATATGTATTTTGATTTTACCATTTATATTTAATGTTACACAGTGTATTTATTTGGATGTAAATTTTCTTGTTTTGTGTATTTTGATTTTACCATTTGTATTTGATATTACACACTGTATTTATTTTGATGTAAATTTTCTTGGTTTGTGTATATGGGTTTGTGTTCTAAACTGAATGTACACATGATTTGTATAAATATTTGTGTACTTTTTTAATATTTGGGTTTATGTTCTAAACTGAATGTACACATGATTAGTGTATATGAGTTTACACATGTGTTTGATGGATATGATTTAGGTTTTACACTACATAAAACTTGTTTTTGAGTTTTTACTCATTTTATATTGATTATTAAACAGGATCCAAGAAGGATGCAGTGTGTAATAAATGCAATTCCAACGAGTGCTATGTACCTAGGAGGAGTGGCTCCAACTCAGACCGAATTCCTTGTTAGCAATGTGGATTCATTTTGATCTTTACCTTTTTAGTTTGATTACAGTAAGCTTTGATTTCTAGGCATGCGCATTTTAGTTTTACATGTTTATTTGATTCTTTTACACGTGTAATTTGACTGTCCACATGTGTTTACAACCGATACGTCCGATACGTTTTCACAACAACTCTGGGTTTACAACCGATACGTCCTATATATATATATATATTCGTCACAACATTCAATGTTCGCCGTTCAGAAAATACAGTGTGAGGTTTCGCTACAAATTCAAAAAAGTGTAAAAAATGGTTTAAAACGCTTATAACCGGCTCATACGAACTCCGATTTCACTCATTTTGGCGGCATTGGAGCCGTCTCATCGAACTCCATGATCTTACCCTGTAGGGTTTAGATTTTAGGGTTTAGCTTTTAGTATTTAGGCTTTTGGAGTGGGGGGTGGGGTGGGGGGTTTTAGGTTTTTTTTTTTTTTTTGGGGGGGGGGGGGGGGGTTGGGTGGGTGGGGTGAGGGTTAGGTTTTTAGGGGGTTGAGTCGGAGGTTTAGGCTTTTGAGGGTGGTGGTGGTGTTTTTAGACGACTTTTTGCTTTTTAAGGTTTTTTGTTAGGATTTAGGTTTTTGGTGGTGGAGGTGGGGGTTTTAGGTTTTTCGGGTGGGGTGGGGGTTAGGTTTTGGGGGGTGGGGGTTTTAAGCTTTTGGGGGGTGGTGGTGAGGTTTTTAAACGACTTTTTACACTTTTTTGACTTTGTATAATAACCCTCCCCTATGTGTGTGTATGTGTATATATATATGTGTGTCTGTGTGTGTGTGTGTGTGTAGAGAGAGGATGGATCAAACGAAAACTCCTAAATATTGTCTGAACTCGCGAGAAACAATTAAAATTATTCATTTATCTGAAAGAGTAGCCTTACTACTAAAATATGACATTGCCATATGAATAGATATGTGTAAGTTTACAAGTACTAATATATTATAAATATTTATATATGTCTAAGTTTTTATTAGTTATATATATATATGTACAAAACTTGTCAAGAGTAATTTAGAAATGAGAGATGAAGATGAATTAATTAATTAATTAGAGAGATAAATTATTTAATATTTTATATTTACACAGTTTTCATAATAAATATGATTTTCATTGGTTATCGCTAGTTCTCGCAATATATAAGGCAATGTTCAAACAAATTGGCTTAATTGCCTAAGAATGATAAGGAGGGTATTTTGGCCCTTGCTTTTTCAAATGAGGTATGGGCCGATGATGGCAAAAACCAAAAACCTAGGTCTAAGAATTTTAGATTGATTTTTAGTTTCACGAAATCTAGTTGCTTGTGATGTTGATGAAATCGTCTGAAATCCAAGCGATGGTAATGAAATGGAACAAAATCGAATTCAGTGGGACAATCATTTAGAGATAAGTTTATTTTCAGATGTTCTATAATGATTGAAAATGCAAATTTTGACTCAGAGGACAGTTGTGTTTAGGAGCTTAGTTGTCTTATTGTCATGTCTCTATAAGTCTGTTTTGAGCTTCTGGCTTAGTTTCTGAAGGCTCTATGTTCAGTCTATGTTCAGTCCTCGGGCATCACTCCAACCAACTTGTGCTGGAATCATACCAGAGGCAACTTTTGGGGCCATAAATTTGCCACGAGAATGGGCACTAAACCAGTTCTCTTTTTCGCCTATTCATCCTGGAAATCTTGAAGAAATAGTTGGAATACATTCCAACTCAACAAGCATACCCTCACTAGGGACACAACAACTATGTTCAAGTGATGATAGCACAAGTTGGTTGGAGTGATGCCCGAGGCTTTGTTGAAAAGAAGAAATGCATTATTAGAGGTGAAAAGCGTACGTTGGGTAACGGGTAAAACAGGCTAGAGTTGAAACATTGTGTTTTCTTCAATAAAAAGTTGTTTGTCCGTTTTTACTTGTATCTAATAACATAGTGAATAATATTTTAATAAAAGGATCTAAAATAGTATATCCATTAAAAATAGATTTATCAACTTTCAACCCATTTCGACCGTTTCCATTTTACTGATGAAACATAAACTAACTAGACGCATTCATAAGTTAGCTTATCATAAAATAAATCATTAATTAAGAACATATGTAGTTAGGAAATATTAAAAACTATAATCAGGAAGCCAAAACAAAGGAGTAGATCCTCACATAATAACCATACAACATAGAGACGATCCAGATTTATGTAATGGTCATTCTAGCGGTGGAACCAAAATTTATAAAAACCAGATTTATTTATCGAGACCATCCAAAACTTATAGAGACGATCCAGATTTATGTTAGACCATCACAAAAAGTTCATTTATTTATCGACTACAACTAGGGTTCAAACTCATGTTTTTCATACAAAAACCTTAGATTTTATAGAAAATTCCGGTTACCGAGAGGTCAGCTGACCCCATTGACCTTTCCGTGGTTCCGCCCTTAGTTATTTCACATGCATGCATGGCTATATATAAAATCATATCATTAAAGTGAATATCTCAGAGGACATCCTCATGAATCTCTAAAAATGATTGGATCTTATGACATTCCATGTAAAGGGCAAGTCAGTACATACCTCTTCATGCCATATGTGTGATATGTCCAAGACAGATGGGAAAACTCTTACTTGCTCAAATTGGCGATTATAAATTATTTAATGCTACAAGTTATTGGCATATGCTCTTCAAATCCCTGGCATAACGTAGACAAAGATATTTGGAGTAAGACAAAAAGGAATTTCAAGGGATCTCACGGATGGCCGGATCCATATTGTGTTTGGGTGGGCCAATTGTTTTATAATTTACACGTGAAATTTTATAAAAGAAAGGGTCTTATTTGAACAAAAATTTATGGATCCACCACCAATGATAAAAGCCGGTAAAATCGAAAAAAAGAACCTCACATATCATCTCTAACAGATTAAGTTACTAGAAAGTATGAGTTAGTTTTTGAAAGTATTTAGATTTTCACCAGAAAAAAAAGGAGTGAATAAAATAAATTTGCAGATGTTAAATAACCATAATTTTCATTGTAATTTACCTGAATACCCTGAATGGGCATGCAGTCATCAAACTGACCATGGTCCTGACTTCCAGTCCAGGAGCAGTAACTTGCAAGGTTCAAGGACCCATCAATCTGATTATCATAAGGATTGGGCAGCAACCAAGAATCAATTTCATTTGTTGCTACTTGCTCACCAGCTTCCTGATTATTTTCAAAATGAAAAAGAGAATTAAGAGGATTGTTAGCATGAGAAAAACCATAGATGGTATTTTCAGGGGCACTTTGGTAATTTTGGAAACTAGATGAACTCAGCAGTACATTATTGTTCCAGTACTGAGTCATGGGATTGGTGCATAAACAAGGCACCATGGCTGTGTGACACACAGTGCCTATTAGAACCAAGGCCATAAGAAGTTAAATTATGGCTCCACATTTGGTTGGACTGTTTTACAATTGTTTCTTATTTTGTGGGTCCTTATATATGCATGTAAGTTATATGCTAAAGAGCGAATCCAGGGCGGGGGGTGGGGGGGTTACTAAATATTCTTGTGGCTACTTTATTTTGGGGTGGGGTAACAATACAAGAAGCTAATTGATGCTTCATAAGGGTGCATAGAATGATGGTGAAAGGGTGTATGCGATATTATTGCACCGCTTTACTCAGGTTTAATTGTTTTATCCTAGAGGAAACCTTGTATAGGCAAGAAGCCAGTTGATGATTCATAATTAATCCACGTGTGTCAAAATTTAGGGGTGTATTATGTAATTAGTTAAAGTGTGTTTAGATTAGTTTATGTAGTACTTGTAAACTAGGAGGACTAGAAGTGTCAAGAATAAAACCTATTACACCTACAATCGGAGATGCAATGAATGAAGGCAGGAGATGCAACGATTGGGAACAAACACATCTGTTCGATGTGTGTATGACGGTTAAAAAGCAAAGGACGCGATGGCTAGAAATTAGGTTATAAATAGAAGTCAAAATTGAGTCTTTAAATTAACGTTTGTTCATTTAATAAAAGATTAGTTTGATTATTTTTGTGTGTTCAATCGTTCAAAAAGAAAATACCAACAGTGGCATCAGAGCCAAAGGTTGAAGGAATCGTTTCGGTGTGAATCGATTCAGAGAGAGACAGTACCAGACGAATTCGATTGAGAGACAATCGAATAGAAAGTGGGTCAAAGAACATACCGGTTACGGAGAAACCGTAGCCACCGCCGTGAGCGCTTGCCGGAGAGAACGCCGGAGGGAAGGGAAGCCGCTATCGCCGGAAGAAATCAGAGAGACCGATTGAGAACCAAACCCCGATTGTTGCTGTTGCTAATCGAGAATCAAGTAACCATCGTGAACCAGAATCGAAGACGTGTGCCCTGTTGCTCGTGAAACATAGCGAAGAACAAAAGGGGGTTTTTTCTTTGCCCTAGTTTGCTGTTCGATCAGGTCAGGAAGGAAAAAGAACTATAAGAGAGTGGGCCGAAGGAAGTATTTGTTGTGGGTTGAGGTACACATAATAAAAAGGCAAGTGGGCCCGTTGTAATGTGGGCTGGTTAGTAGTTCAAAGAAAAGAGTGGTGGACTCAAATTGTTAGACCCAAAGAATTTAGAAAAACCGTGAAAGTGACGGTCATCGGAAGTGACGAGAAAAGATAATTGGTATTCGTGGTTTACGTTACCAAAGGAGACGAGAAAAGAAGAGACGAGTGGTGTTCGTGGAGTACGACATCAAAGAGACGAGAAAAAGAGAAACGAGAGGTGTTCGTGGTTTGCGTCACCAAGCTCAGAAAATTAGAATTACACGCAGAGGATTTGAGAGATTCCAGGTTTTACGTTCTGATTACCTTGGAATTTAAAGTTTATAGAGTTATTTCAATTTTAGTGGATTAAATTAGATTAGAAATTGCATTTGAGACTGTGTTAAAAAAACACACGGGTACGTTTTGATTTTAGAAGAAAACCTAAGTTACGATGCCAGAGAAATTAGACAAAAAAATAGTAATACATAAGGAGACGAGTTCTGTTTCCCATTTTAAATGTCCCGTCCTAAAATCTACAAATTATGTCGTATGGGCAATTTGTATAAAAACCATACTTAAGACAAACGGACTATGTGAAATGATAGAACCAAGTGCGAGTACACAAGTTGACGAGAAGAAAGATATGGAGGCGACAACGCATCTATTTCAAGCATTACTAGAAGAGATGATATTACAAGTGGCAAGTTGTAAAAGTGCAAAAGAGATTTGGGATACACTAAAGACAAGACATGTCGGTATAGAGCGAGTGCAGAAGGCACGTCTACAAACACTCAGAACATAGTTTGAAATGTTGAGAATGAAGGAGGAAGACAATATAGATACGTTCACTGCAAAGTTAAATAGTATTGTTACTAGAGCAAAAGGTTTAGGATCAGTATATGATGAACCAACCTTAGTACGAAAACTACTAAGTGCTGTACCAAAGAGGTTTGCTCAAATAGCTGCAACCATCGAGCAGTTCGCTGACCTAGATACAACAACTCTAGATGAGACAATTGGAAGGTTGAAAGCCTTTGAAGAAAGAACCAGTCTAATGGATGAAACCCCGGTGAACAATCAAGATAGTCTTTTGTTCACACAACATGACAAGAACTATGGTCGAGGAAGACACTTTAGAAACCGTGAACAAGAAAGGTTTAATACATCACAAGGAAATTGGCGTGATGAGAAGTTTAGACAAAGAGGTGGAAATGTCTCGAATGATAACTCCACGAACAAGAGTGAAAACGGTTATGATAGTAGGAAGAGAAACCCTAGAGATCAAAACCATCCTAGAAGAGATATTAGAGAAGTAGAGTGCTACAATTGCCATAAGTTTGGACATTATGCATCAAAGAGAGAGGCAAATTTAGTAAAAGAGGATGTAGAACCGACCCTCTTAATGGCAGTTACAGAAGACAAAGAGAGATATGAAGAGAATACTTCAAATGAGAAAGAAAGCAATTACTGGATGTCATTAGCAAAGTATTTTAATGACGAAGAGCTGGAGTGGCCAGGATTAGTTACTGAGAGGAATCAGAAGCTCGAAGATGCAAAGTCGAAAGAGATGAAATCAGAGATAGAGATTGATATAAAGAGAAAATTGGAGATATGGAAATTAGACATGCTTCATGAGCTTGATGTAAAGAAACAAGAACTCAAGACCGAGTTAAGAAACAGAGAATTAAAGTCTGAGAGAAAGATGAATGACAAAGAGAAGTCATTTAAAGATAAGATAGACAGAGAAATGGAGAATCTAGAGAGTTTGAGAGAAGCTACAAACAGAGAAATAAAAGAGCTGAAGTCAGAAAGAGCTAAGTTGGAAAAAGAAAAGCAAGAGGTGTTTGCAAATCAAAAGCATCTAGAATATGAGCAACTAAAAAGAAAGAAATGTGAGAAACATGGAAGGATGACATCAAAGGATGCTGAATCAAGTTGCAAAAGAAAAAAAAAAGAGAAGCTATTAGTGACTTACCATTCAAAGATGAACCAGTCAAAGCAAAGGAAGACGAATTAGTCAAAGTTCAGGAAGGAAAAATGACACAGATAGAAGAAGATGACTTACAAGCTGAAGATGATCAAGAAAGATGGGTAGACTTAGAAGATACAGTTCGTGATAAAGACAAAATTGATTCTACAAATGATGAAGACAAAGTTAAAGCAGCAAACACTTATCAAAATGGAAGAAAGCCAAAGTTCAAAGACCAAGACTTACTACAACCTGCTCAAGACAAAGATGATGGAGCTTGAAGATGTAGAAGGCATGGATTAATAAATTAGGGGGGAGTATTGAATACTAACTTATTAATCCATGTGTGTCAAAGTTTAGGGGTGTATTATGTAATTAATTAAAGTGTATTTAGATTAGTTTATGTAGTACTTGTAAACTAGGAGGACTAGAAGTGTCAAGAATCAAACCTATTAAACCTACAATCGGAGATACAATGAATGAAGGCAAGAGATGCAACGATTGGGAACAAACACATCTGTTCGATGTGTGTATGACGGTTAAAAAGCAAAGGATGCGATGGTTAGAAATTAGGTTATAAATAGAAGTCAAAATTGAGTCTGTAAATTAACGTTTGTTCATTCAATAAAGGATTAGTTTGATTATTTTTGTGTGTTCAATCATTCAAAAAGAAAAGACCAACAGGGGTAACAATACAAGAAGCCAATTGATGCTTCACAAGGGTGCATAGAATGATGGTGAAAGGGTGTATGCGATATTATTGCACCGCTTTACTCGGCTTTAATTGTTTTATCCTAGAGGAAACCTTGTATAGGCAAGTAGCCAGTTGATGCTTTATAAGGGTCCATAGAATGATGGTTAAAGGGTGTATGCGATATTAGTGCACTGTTTTATTCGGGTTTAATTGTTTTATCATATCCTAGAGGAAACCTTTTATAGGCAAGCAGATATTGCATAATGCAAACTCAACTTTAGACAGCCCTTTTGCTGTTGTGCTCATTCTATCAGTCATTGATTGGATAGTATATATGTGAATGGATGGATTGCATCTAATCAACTTTTATCGGTTCATGTTGAAAAGATTGTTAGGTATCCGGTTTTAATGCTCCAAGTAATTTGAACTATTAATGATGGCATACCTCCTAACATTTGAACATCATTAGCAACTACCTTCTCCTGATAGCATATAACACGTTTTCAAAACATCTATAGATAAGACGGGAAGCTTTATAGCTAATAAGGTGGACCTCGTATGAATCGCATACAAGGCTCACAGTAGAGAATATCCATAAGAAAACTTCTCACTATTCAACAAAATTCACCCTGTTAACCAAATGCGACATATATTTACTCGCACATAAGATCTAATGAAGTTTATTTTTCTCTGCTACTTCCTCCTAAAACCGCACACACGTACCTACCATCACATTGTGGTATGATTATGAGGTCTCATGGTTGTGGAAAGGCTTGTGGTTTCCTTTTTGTTCTGGTTTAGTGCCCATTCTCGTGGCAAATTTATGGCCCCAAAAGTTGCCTCTGGTATGATTCCAGCACAAGTTGGTTGGAGTGATGCCCGAGGCTTTGTTGAAAAGAAGAAATGCATTATTAGAGGTGAAAAGCGTACGTTGGGTGACGGGTAAAACGGGCTAGAGTTGAAACATTATGTTTTCTTCAATAAAAAGTTGTTTGTCCGTTTTTACTTGTATCTAATAACATAGTGAATAATATTTTAATAAAAGGATCTAAAATAGTATATCCATTAAAAATAGATTTATCAACTTTCAACGCATTTCGCCCGTTCCCATTTTACTGATGAAACATAAACTAACTCGACGCATTCATAAGTTAGCTTACCATAAAATAAATGATTAATTAAGAACATCTGTAGTTAGGAAATATTAAAAACTATAATCAGGAAGCCAAAACAAAGGAGTAGATCCTCACATAATAACAATACAACATAGAGACGATCCAGATTTATGTAGTGGTTATTCTAGCGGCGGAACTAAAACTTATAAAAAAATAGATTTTTTTATATCGAGACCATCCAAAACGTATAGAGACGATCCAGATTTATGTTATACCATCACAAAAGTTCATTTATTTATCGATTACAACTAGAGTCCAAACTCATGTTTTTCTTACAAAACCTTAGATTTTATAGAAAAAATCCGGTGAATTCCGGTTACCGAGAGGTCAGCCGACCCCATTGACCTTTCCGTGGTTCCGCCCTTAGTTATTTCACATGCATACATGGCTATATATAAAATCATATCATTAAAGTGAATATTTCAGAGGACATCCTCATGAATATCCAAAAATGATTGGATCTTATGATATTCCATGTAAAGGGCAAGTCAGTACATACCTCTTCATGCCATATGTGTGATATGTCCATGACACATTGGAAAACTCTTACATGCTCAAATTGGCGATTATAAATTATTTAATGCTACAAGTTATTGGCATATGCTCTTCAAATCCCTGGCATAACGTAGACCATGATATTTTGAGTAAGACAAAAAGGAATTTCAAGGAGTGAATAAATTAAACTTGCAAATGTTAAAGAACTACTCTGAATTCCATGGGAAAACTTTAATGTTTGATCCACCAACCCTTGTCTAGAAGATTGACCATAATTTTCATTGTAATTTACCTGAATACCCTGAGTCAGCATGCAGTCATCAAACTGACCATGGTCCTGACTTCCAGTCCAGGAGCAGTAACTTGCAAGGTTCAAGGACCCATCAATCTGATTATCGTAAGGATTGGGCAGCAACCAAGAATCAATTTCATTTGTTGCTACTTGCTCACCAGCTTCCTGATTATTTTCAAAATGAAAAAGAGAATTAAGAGGATTGTTAGCATGAGAAAAACCATAGATGGTATTTTCAGGGGCACTTTGGTAATTTTGGAAAATAGATGAACTCAGCAATACATTCTTGTTCCAGTACTGAGTCATGGGATTGGTGCATAAACAAGGCACCATGGCTGTGTGACACATACAGTACCTATTAGAACCAAGGCCATAAGTAGTTAAATTATGACTCCACATTTGGTTTGACTGTTTTACAATTGTTTCTTATTTTGTGGGTCCTTATATATGCATGTAAGTTATATGCTAAAGAGCGAATCCAGGGCGGGGGGTGGGGGGGTTACTAAATATTCTTGTGGCTACTTTATTTTGGGGTGGGGGTAACAATACAAGAAGCCAATTGATGCTTCATAAGGGTGCATAGAATGATGGTTAAAGGGTGTATGCGATATTAGTGCACTGTTTTATTCGGGTTTAATTGTCTTATCATATCCTAGAGGAAACCTTTTATAGGCAAGCAGATATTGCATAATGCAAACTCAACTTTAGACAGCCCTTTTGCTGCTGGGCTCATTCTACCAGTCATTGATTGGACAGTATATATGTGAATGGATGGATTGCATCTAATCAACCTTTATCGGTTCATGTTGAAAAGATTGTTAGGTATCCGGTTTTAATGTTCCAAGTAATTTGAACTATCAATGATGGCATACCTCCTAACATTTGAACTTCATTATACTACCTTCTCCTGATAGCATATAACACATTTTCAAAACATCTCTGGATAAGGCGGGAAGCTTTATAGCTAATAAGGTGGACCTCGTATGCATCGCTTACAAGGCTCATAGTAGAGAATATCCACAAGAAAACTTCTCACTATTCAACAAAATGCACCCTGTTAACCAAATGCCGCATATATTTACCCACACATAAGATCTAATGAAGTTTATTTTTCTCGGCTACTTCCTCCTAAAACCGCACACACATACCTACCATCACATTGTGGTATGATTATGAGGTCTCATGGTTGGGGAAAGGCTTGTGGTTTCCTCTTTGTTCTATGGCTAGAAGGTCCTTTGAGTGATATCCTTAAAACATTGTGATTCCTTGTAATATTTTGTGCCATCCAGTGGAGCATCATACAGCCAGAAAGAGTCCTTACCGCGGAAAGCCATGTGGTCCGGTTGATAATGACACAAGACTTTATGGGTCCATATTAGTTGGGAATATTTTCAAAATAACAATTTAATTATGTATTTTTGGGTCCATATTAGTCGGGAATATTTTCAAAATAAAATTTATGTATGTAATTTTTTTCCTACATAGGAAGAAGATGGAACTTGTAATAGATTTATAAGTAGCAAGTCTCCTTGGTGATTACTTCCATAAAAAAATGAAAGATATGTGGACTTTCAAGGTGTGAAGCATTTTAAGCGTGTGCACGTGTTGTGAGATGAATGTGGGAGATAGGTGTAATGTAGGGTTTTTATGGCACACTTCACACACTCGCAATGTGTGAGCGCGACATTTATAGTTCAAAGAGTTGTATTGCGCGGTTATGTTGTTCACTCCTATTCGGTCTAAGATAGTAGTGCTTGGTTCAAGAACTCAAACGGATCAATTCATGTCGAATCCCGAGTAGTCCTTGCGCTTAGATTTGAGCTACAACACACTAATACGTCATTAGAAGGTGACCCGAAGGTGAAGCTCTAGGAATACCTGATGCTGGCAACAATGATACATGAACTCCAAAATGATTTTGAGGATTTCAAAATTGATTAGGGTTTTTCATTTAGGCACAAAAACAGAGTACAAGAACTTAAAGGAAAATACAGATACATGGGCCTCATAGAAAGAAAACACACTGGGCTTAAATATGATATATTTAGTATCACTATACTCCCCCTCAAGTTGGAGCGTGTAAGTCACGAACGCCCAACTTGTCAAGAGGATGTTGCAAAGGTTGAGAGCCGAGTGCCTTGGTAAACAGGTCAGCAACTTGATTCTTAGAGTCAATAGCTCTTGGTTCGATCTCCTTGGATTCTACTCATTCACGCATGAAGCAACAGTCCATCTCAACATGTTTCGTGCATTCATGATAGACCGGATTGTTGGCAATGTGTCTGGCAGCTTGAATGTCACAAAAGAGAGGAGTCGGTTGTTCTTGCGAAAAACCAAGTTCCTTCATGAGCCATCATAACCATAGAATCTCACTAACTACAGCGGCCATGGCTCGATATTCTGCCTCGGCTGAGGAGCGGGACACGACAGATTGTTTCTTGGATTTACACGAGACGGGAGCCCCTCCTAGTGAAGTAAGTAACCGATCCTCGATCTTCTTGAGTTAGGGTAACCGAGCCAATCAGAGTCACTGTACGCAGAGAGATCGGTACCGTTTTCCTTTGGCAAAAAAATACCTTGTCCTGGGGTCGTTTTTAAGTATCGTAAAACTCTATTGGCTGACTCCATGTGACTTTGATGAGGATCAGAAACAAACTGACTGAGGACATTCACCGAGTAGACGATATCCGGTCTTGTCGCTTGTAAATAGAGCAATCTTCCCACAAGGCGCCTATATTGATTGGCATCCACTCTAGCCCCTTCATCGTCTTTTGCCAATTTCAGATTTTGTTCCATAGGGAAAGCGCTAGGCCGAGACCCAAGAACACCACAATCCTTCAGAATATCAAGAGTGTATTTTCGCTGACTAAGGACCAAACCCTCATTCGTACGAGTGACTTCAATGCCAAGAAAATATTTTAAGTATCCAAGGTCCTTAATGCTAAATTTTTCGTTTAGATAATCCTTTGTGGCGTGAATTTTGGACGGATTATCACCAAGAATGATAACATCATCCACATAGATCAATGCAACAACAAAGGAATTGTTATCTCTATAAATGAAGAGAGAATGATCAACCTTTGATTGAGTGAAGTTCAAGGCTAAGAGGGACGAGGTAAACTTTTGGTACTAGTTGCGCGAGGCTTGTTTCAGCCCGTATAACGACTTTCTTAGTCTGCAAACCTTGTTGTCTCTTCCTTTGTCAAACCCTTGCGGGATCTTCATGTAAACTTCCTCATAGAGATCTCCATGTAAGAAAGCGTTATTAACATCCAATTGATGAATGAGCCAACCTTTCTTAACAGCAATAGCAAGAAGTGCCCGCACTGTCGCCAGTTTTGCTATAGGAGCAAATGTGTCATGGAAGTCGACCCCTTCCATCTGAGTGAAACCCTTTGCTACGAGTCTGGCCTTGTATCGCTCAACTTCACCATTGGGTTTGTATTTTATTTTATAGACCCACTTTGAATCTATAGCCCGTTTTCCCTTTGGTAAATCTTCGAGGGTCCAGGTTCCATTTTCCTCTAAGGCCTGTATCTTTCTTTGCATGGCTGTCTTCCATTGTTCATCCTGCATGGCTTGCTTAAAAGACTTTTGCTCAACCTTTGAGTCGATGGCTTCCAAATAGGCCTTATGTGTTTTAGAAAAGTTTGCATATGAGATATAATTGGATATGGGGTAAGCTGTGGTTGACGAGGATGCTTGACCGACCGTGTGTATGGTTGGATCGATGGATGGCGGTAATTTGACAATGAAGTCTCCCAATCGCTTTGGTTGGCTTCTGAGTCTTTGTGGTCGGACAACCTCGTTATTTTCTTCATTAGTTTCATCATTTTCTTGATGGGTTTGCGGAATTTGGGCCCTAGTTTCCATTGGCGGTTCATTATTCGGAAGTTCGTTTTCATCAACAGGTAGCTCATGGGTCTCATAATCACCAAATGTGCCTTCATGATGTGACCCATCTTGGGTTTTCGAGGCAGTGACGTTCTCAACTCCATGTGCAGAATCGTTGTTGGGGCTATCAGCTTGACATTCAGTATCCCATGGAACATCCTCGTAGTACCATGGTGGAAAACTGAATAGATTTTCATTTTCCCGTTTATTGACTGGTTTGGTATTCCCAAAAGGAAAAATGTGTTCAACAAACTTGACATCTCTTGATAACACAATTCTCTTGTGTTCGATGTCGTAGATTTTGTACCCCTTTGTCCCAGGTGGGTAACCCAAAAATACCCCCGGTCTCCCCCTCAACTCGAACTTGTCTCCCTTCGTGTCAGTATTTCGGAAGTACACCAAGCATCCAAAAACTTTCATGTACTCATAATCAGGCTTTTGTTGAAAAACCATTTCAAATGGTGTTTTGTTGTCAATGGTCTTCGATGGGAGGCGATTGATTATGAAAGCGACTGTCATGACACACTCCCCCCAAAACTTCTTTGGAAAATTTGCTTCAAATCTGAGTGCTCGGGCAGTTTCGAGAAGATGCCTATGCTTGCGCTCAACGAAACCATTTTGCTGCGGCGTGTGAGGGCAGGTGGTCTCTAGAATAATCCCTTGCTCATTGTAAAAGTCTTTCATACGACTGGAGGTTAATTCGCCTCCATTGTCACAACGAATTCTCTTGATTAACTTCCCAAATTGAGTTTTCACCATTGCATGAAAATGGATTATCCGGTCAGAGGCTTCAAACTTGTGTTTTAACAGGAACACCCAAACTGAACGACGGTAATCATCCATGATTGTTAAGAAATATCTTGCCGCCGACAGTGATAGTTCTCTATATCTTCCCCATATGTCGCAATGCAAAAGTGCAAAGCATTCTTGAGTCTTGATAGAGCTGATTGGGAAAGGTAGCCTGGTGTGTTTAGCCTTGGCACAGGAATCACAGTCCATAGTCTTAAAATAAGCATTCTCAATGAAGTCAAGACACGACAATTTATTTTGTGAGGCATGTCCAAGTCTCTTGTGCCATATGTCACATGTAACTAACATTGCCTCCTTTTTGTTCAGAGCCATTCTCATCCGGTAGAGGCCTTGTTTGCACTCACCCATTCCAATCAATTCCCTTGAATGGAGGCTTTGCAAAACACAGAAATCGCGGAAGAAACTAACGACACTTTGCAAGTCCTTAGCCAGCCGGATAACTGATAGGAGATTACAAGTAAATTCTGGTACATACAAAACATTCTCAATTCTTGTTCCATTTGGTAAAAATCCCATTCCTGTCCCTCCTACCGAAACAGAATGACCATTTGGAATTGTTACTGGCATTCCATTGGAGGACTCAATTTTGCTTTCAAACCAATCAGATCTATAAGTGATGTGATCGATGCAACCCGAGTCAATGACCCATTCCTTATTTTGGTAGAATTTTCCTACCATTTTTATGCATCGAGGAATGTCTTCATCTTCAGATAATCTTTCTCTTGAAAAGAACTTCAAGAATTGTTTGTATTGTTCATCGTTTAAACTCGGAATCGGGCTTCGCTTATCTTCAACATTTACAGCCATGGTAATAGGTTGCAGAGAAGGAGACGAGCATATTTCAGATGGCGACATAGATATGATTTCAGATCTAACGAAGCTGATTTTAGATCTGAGAGAACCAATGGAGATCGACCAATCAAGGATGACGAGCTCCTTTGTGATGCAATGAAGCGGATTAGTGTTGTGTTCTTCGTTTTTGGCTGAGTGGAAGGAACCGATCTGATACCATTTCAAAATTGATTAGGGTTTTTCATTTAGGCACAAAAACAGAGTACAAGAACTTAAAGGAAAATACAGATACATGGGCCTCATAGAAAGAAAACACACTGGGCTTAAATATGATATATTTAGTATCACTATAGAGGACAATATTGCTTATCATATGGTCAAACAGCTTAAGGAAATGTTCCAAAAGTAAGTTTGACATGAGAGATTTAAAACTATTAAAACTCTCATATCATGTCACCTGCAGGAAGGTAGTCAAGTAAGCCCTCATGTTCTCAAGATGAAGAGCTATGTTGACCAGCTTGACAGACTTGGTTTTCTCTTAAGTAATGAGCTGGATGTGGATCTGAACCTCAACTCGTTACCCAAATCATTTGATCAGTTCATCATTAACTTCAATATGAATGGTTGGGAGAAAACCATCCCAGAGTTGCATGTAACGCTAAAAACTGCTGATATGAACATACCATGGAAAACATCACCTATGTGCTGATGATTAGAAAAGGGGAATTCAAGAAAAATTGTAAAGAGAAAGGCTAGAAAGGGTATGTAGAAGCTAGAGGCAAAGTTGCTGCCAAGAAGCGGAATGCAAAGAAATCTCCAAAGGATAGAAAGTGTTTACATTACAATAAAACAGGATATTGCAAGAGAAACTGCCCTAAGTACCTTGTTGAACATTAGAAGGGCAATGCTAATAAAGCAATCACTTCAGGTACTTGCATAGAACTGCTCTCTTAATTCCATGATACCTAAGTATATTGTTACCCAATTTTGCATTAATCTGAACGTACCAAAGAAACGTGAGAAGACGGATTATAAGTAATTTGGACATCCACATATGGCAGTGGAATAAATGTTGTGGCAAAGCAAAAAGACAACATTCGAGATTATGTTCAAATTACTTGTTTTAAAACATTAGTTTGTATTTTGTTCATTCAGTTTCACATTGGTGAACTAATGTTTTGATAACAGTTAATTTAGAGGATTGTCCTCATGAAGTTCTATTTCACCCTTTTATGTTCTATGATATGATTATGATTACATGTTAAAACAAAAACATGATGTTGGGATTCGTACATAGGTTTCAAAACAATTTTGTAATAAATGCAGCGGAACTTATTTGTACAAACCAATCTAGGTCAAACCCTAGATTGCCCACCAGGAGTCCAGATGCAACATAAAAGAACAAAACAACCAAAGTTAAGTTTAGGATTATACCTTCCGAGAAATAAACAACAAAACCAAACTGCAAGACCATGAAACAACGAATCTAGTTGCTAGATCTAGTAACACAAAACCTGAAAAGTTGTACTCCTTTGGTTTCCTACAACAAATATGAACCACACACAAACCCGGTCTAGCCGGTTTGTGTTTCCCGATCAACGGTGACCCGCAGTGCAACCATCAGCAACGAGCGGCGACTTCAGGCGACGACGGCGCAGGGAGGCCGGCGGAGGCTTTGCGCAAGGAGGAGGGAGTTGGCAACGACAGGGAGAGGGGAGAGGGAGAGAATTAGGGTTTTGATTTCCTTTTAGTTATGTGTTTTTCTCTCTCTATCCTTAGCTCCCAATTTATACGAAAATACAAACTTAGGGGGCAAGTTAGGGTTAATAACTATCATATAATTATTATTTAAATACATTTAATTACTAGATAGTTATTAATCATATTACTAACTTATCTATTTAAACCCAATCCATAATTATCAAACACTTTTACAATTATTAATTCTCAATTACCAACATTTGATAATTAAAATTAATTTTATTAATTTTATTTGTAATCTAATTACAAAAAAATAATCATCTATATTAACCGCTTTGTCAATTGTTGTGTTACAAACAATTAACTACTAAAATAATTACAAACAATTAATCATCTAATTTTATTTGTATTTTAATTACAAACAATTAACTCCTTAAATAATCTCAACATTCGTTGCTCATGTTACAACTCTTTGAATCTTACCTTAGCAGCAGTACTGTTAGATGTTGTTACTTGGGCATATTGTTCCCAACAGACTCCTACTTGCACAAGTCTCGATAATCTGTCAGCACAAACAGTGGTGGACGTCTTGTTACATCTCACTGCCCTTTTCTCACCCCGCCCCGGGCACCCCCAGGCATTCTGGGCTCAACATGATTATCACCTGCTTTGATTTCAGAGTTTGTATTGTGCAGCAGAAAAGTGTTTATAAATGGATCGTTTGTTTCATATTTTCAACCTCGAGGGTTGGTTTTGTCAATACAAGAATCTCGTCGTTTAGACAAAATATCTTTATTTAAATATCAGGGTTTTATAACCCAACTTGTTTGTTTACATGGAACTGAAATCAATCACCCACCAATAACTATCAGTCTTTTCTAGTCTACAAGAAATGTGAAAGCCTAGGGATCATAATCCTCGGTGCCACTAGCCTGTAATCCTTCTTGAGGTTCTTTCCTATGCTTAGGCATCAATCCACCACAACACGAACGTGTAAAAATACTTTCTGATTGCTCCCGGGTCTATATCTGTAGCCAGACCCGGCTAGTAACAAAACTACAATTACATTTGAGACTATAACTGTATCCAGTCCCGACAGGTATTGTTTATTTATTCTTTTCCTCGAAACATTTGGAAAATGAAACGTTAGCGAAAAGCTGGTGAACACTTTTATGACACAAAAATTCTTTATCATTTGGCAAAACACTTGTTAAATAATTAATCATAACTTCATAGGATAGTAGTAAACACATTACTATGTCTGTATGATGCGTGTACATCGGTCACATACTCGAGGGATGCGGGATCACCAGATCCGCGTCTGACATACACTCGATATAGGCAATTGAGCCTCTATTTATAGGCTGAGTTTGTTCCCGTAGCCGACCGTTAGTCAGGGAGCTGGAGGTTCGCTACCACTCACTTTACACGCATGTTTGACACGTGGCGGCCTGGTAGTGCATGCGCACCACATGTCTGTAGCTGATTATGTGGGCCTGCCGTAGTGGTCCGCCAAGTACCACACGTCGTTAGGGCTGATGCTTGCCCTATTGGTGTCATTGACATGTGGCGTGTGTAGAGGCTACCTAGGGAGGTGCATAGCGGACCGTTAGCTAGGACCCTAGCGGTCTGCCAGCCAAGTCCTCCCATAGCGGACCGTCACTGCATGTGATGTCGGTCCGCCAAGCCTCAAGCGGTAGAAATCCCACGCACTGGTAGCGAACCGTCAACTAGTAAGTAGTTGTCTGCCACCCCTTAAATTTCCATCTTCTTGGTTTTTCTTCCTTGTCTTTTGGGTTTTCTCAATTCTAGTACTTAGACTTTCATCAATGGAGTAATTGAGATGATATTTTGGTAGGTGTTACATCCTCCCTAACTTATTTGAAATCTCGTCCTCAAGATTATCACTCAAATAAGTGACGATATTTCTTTTTCATTTCTGATTCCAGATCCTACGTGTACTTGGGTCCACGCCTGGAATTCCTTTATACTTTGACTATAACTAGTCTTTCTCGTTTTAATTTCTTCACCTGCCTGTCCTCAATTTGCAGTGGCTGTTCTATGAACTTATGCCTTTCACCCACCACTATGTCCTGCAGTGGTATTAACAGGGTTTCGTCTGCCAAAAATTTACGCAGATTTGATACATGGAATACATGGTGTACTCCGCTCATTTCGTCTGGTAGTTCCAACCGGTAAGCGACTGGACTGATTCGTTTTATGATCTTGAATGGTCCAATGAACCTATGGCTTAAATTCTCTTTCTTTTCGAATCGTACCATGCCTTTCCAAGGAGAAACCTTAAGTAATACCTTATCCCCTACGTTAAACTCTAACGGCTTTCACCTTTTATCGGTGTATTTTTTCTTGCAGTCACGAGCCATTTTCAATCTCTCTCTTATTTGTAGGATCTTATCAGTGGTCTCTTGGACTATCTCGGGACCTGATAGTTGATTATCTCCTATTCCCAACCAACATACTGGAGGCCTTCACTTTCTTCCATACAAGGCTTCAAATGGTGCAGCCTGGATGCTTGTGTGGTAACTATTATTATAGGAGAATTCCATCAGATGTAAGTGGTCATCCCAACCTCCTCCGTGGTCTATGACACATGCACGAAGCATGTCTTCCAGAGTTTGTATTGTCCTTTCGCTCTGCCCATCCGTTTGGAGATGATACGCAGTGCTGAGGTTTAGATGCGTTCCTAGGGCTTTCTGGAAGCTCTGCCAGAATCGAGATGTGAAATTACTGTCTCTATCTGACACAACAGATAGCGGCACCTGTGCAATGATACTATTTCGTTTACGTATAGCTGTGCCAACTTATCCATTCTATAAGTTTCTTTCATAGGTAGGAAATGTGCAGACTTGGTCAGCCTATCAATGACAACCTATATGGTATCAATCCCTAGATTTGTTCGGGGAAGTTTTGTGATGAAGTCCATGGTTATCATCTCCTATTTTCATACCGGAAATTCCAACTGTTGTAACAAGCTGGATGACTTTTGGTGTTCGGCTTTAACTTTAGAACAAGTTAAGAACTTTGCAACATACTAAGCTATGTGCTATTTCATGCTAATCCACCAATAATTAGGCTTCAAATTCTTGTACATCTTATCACCTCCTAGGTGCATAGTGTACTTAGATTTGTGAGCTTCTTCGAGAATCTTTTCTCACAAGTTTTCATATATAGGTACCCAGGTTCTCTTGTTCATTCTTAATATATCGTCATTTCTTTTGACGAGTTTCTCAATCATTCCTTTCATGCCTTCTTGGTCGAGATTTACCTCTTCCAAAGCAGATTTCTATGCCTCTTTGATTTGAGTCATAAGACTAACTTGAAGTTCAAGTCTTAAGGCATGGACAAGCTTAGGCTTTTCTCTTTCCTTTCGGCTTAAGGCGTCGGCTACGACATTGGCTTTGCTTTCATGGTAGCAAATTTCACAGTCATAGTCACTTAAAACATCCATCCATTTTTTTTGCCTCATCTTTAGCTCTTTCTTGCTGAAAATGTATTTCAGACTTTTGTGGTATGTGAAGATAGTGAATCTAACTCCATAGAGGTAGTGCCTCCATAATTTCAACGCGAATTTTATGACACCTAACTCTAAGTCGTGAGTCGTATAATTCTTTTCGTGTGTCTTTAATTACCGTAACGCATAGGATATGATTTTGTTTCCTTGCATCAACACACACCCAAGTCCGGTATATGATGCATCGCAGCGATGTACAAAGCCTTCATTACCTTTTGGTAAGGCCAATATATGTGCTTGCGTCAACTTCTGTTTTAATGTCTCAAATTCCTCTTTTTGCTTTGGACCCCACTCATACTTGACTCATTTGCGAGTCCGTGAATTTAGAGGGACAACAATTCTTGAGAAATCCTTGATAAACCTTCTTTAATATCCGGCCAAACTGAGAAAACTTCTTACTTCGGTTGGTGTCTTCGGGATCTCCCATTTGGAAATAGCCTCAATCTTTGTACGGTCTACTTGGATGCCAATAGCGTTAATGACATGACCGAGAAATTTCACTTCTCACAACCAAAATTCACATTTCGAGAATTTGGCATATAGTTTCTCGTTCTTTAGAAGTTCATGTAGTGTCCTCAGATTATTGGCGTGTTCCTCCTTACTCTTGGAGTAAATAAGTATGTCGTCTATAAACAGGATTATGAATTTATCCAAGTAAGTGTAGGAATAGTGGGTCATTTTTTATTATAACAATAATATAATAATAATAACGATACTCTCATTATATATGTGAAATACATGAGTACAAAACCGTATACAAAACCAAATGAAAAAGATAAATATAAATGCAAATTTATACAACTACCATGATTATAGCCAGAGTCTTTATCGGGTACTTCAACAATTCTTTGTGTAGAATCCTTGACTTGAATCTTCACCATGTTTAGTCTTCAACTATGCTTCTTGATTGCAACAAAAGGCAAACAAAATGATGACGGTTGTAGCTGAGGCTTCGTGTTCAACACGGGTCTCTTAAAATAGATTTCGAGTCTCCACTAAGAAGGTCGTCTGTCTCCCATGGTACAACAGCCAAAGCAGTATGTACTGTCTGAGAAGGCCACGCGCCCGAGGTTACACTGGGTAAATTAGTGTATTAGAACTTGGAAAAGATAAAGATGAAGTTTAGAGAGTACTCCTCTCTAATTTTTCTTGGAAGAAATAAATATGCTAAAGTTTCATTAGTTGGTGTGATTTTGAGTAATATACATTGTTTTTCTCTACCCACTAAAATGAACCTACATATTTGTCACACCCCCGCCTCAGGCACCTTCTGGACGCGTGTGAGCATGATTGTTACCTGTTTTGATTTTAGAGATTTCATAAAACAGTGGAAGACTTTTCAAGGATCGTTTTATCATAAATCTTAACCACAAGGGTTGCTTTTGTAAATATCAAGACCCACTACGAAAACAAAGATCTTGTATTTATAAACATGGGAATTAAATACCCATTTTATCTTGATTACAAACATTGTTTGAAACCAAATACAATACTTGTCTCCGGACAAGATTCAAAAGCCACTAGGTAATAGTCATGTCCAAGGTGGATCAATCCCTTGGCACTATTCATGTTTCATCATTTAGGATTTCTTGTGCAAATGGCCTGAGAATCCAATGCACTTTATCCTGTACATATACATAGTCTTGGGCCATACCAAGTCTGCCCGACTATTCATTCCCATCATTTTTTATTTGTTACCTGAAAACATTTTAAAAATGAAACGCCAGCGCGAACGTCGGTGAATATAATTATCTTGAAAGTAAAATCATTTGGCACAAACAGTTATTAAATTCATAATCATAATATATATATTCAATCCACACATCCAGCAGGCCCTCATGTCCTGACTTTTTCGCACCACTGTATACACTGGTAGTATGTCTTATAACAATGGCCAGGACTTCGCCTCTGAAATTGTTTATAAGGGTAGTACGAGCCGCGCTCTAGGATTTTCACCCATGACCCGCGTATCCATTTCAAGTTTTACGTATACTTATGGCCTGAATGCTTTGTACATAGATGGATGTTATGCATTAATCCTTTAACACTTATTTGGCCATTTTCGTAAACATAAATGTTTGACTCAAGGTTTTAAAAGCATATAAAGTATTCACCTTTATAAAATGGAAGAGTAATAACTCTAGAATGAGCCTCCTAAGCTTGGAAGTATAGTACTGGATTCCTATCTCAACTTTCTCAAGCGTTCCTTCTACGAGTGTGTTTCTCGCTAATGCGGGAACTTAAGCGAGTGCGGGTCGAACCGGGATCACTTGGAACCTTCTAAGGGACTCCTGGAATGCTATTTGAAAGTTGGAAACGAGTTTGGATGAATGAAATGGACTGAAAATGGTCAGCTATTTATAGGGTGAAATCTGGACCCGTAAAGGACCCTTACACAGAGCTATGGCGGCCGCCACCGCCCAAGATTGCGTCAGCCCTAAATGTCAATCACTGATTGGACCGTTCTTAAGATTGCGGCTAGTGGACCGTTACCCAAAGGTGTAGAGGTCCGCTACGCTGCTACGTGATAGATTTCTAATGAATTGCGGCTGGGGGACCATTTACCACATGGCATGGCGGTCCGCCATGTGTTCACGCATCAAAAGTATTGTCCATTAGTCACTGGACATGTGTCACATGCGGGTTGTTTGCTTAACAACCAAGTAGCAGACCGTTACATATATGATGGTAGTTCACCACCAATACATTTAAGAGTGGAGGACATCCTTGGCGGACCTCCACATAACACAGGCCCTTAGCGAACCGTTAGGGTCAAGCTTAGAAGTCCGCTAAGCCCCTAATTTTGCTATTTTTCATTTTAAACCCCGGACCTTGGTATTTTAAATACTACAAGTCCTTGAAGTTCAAACCTTGGCATTTCTTGTACATTTTTGTGATAGGTGTTATATCCTTCCCACCTTGTTTTAGTCTCATCCTCGAGATTATTTGAACAAGTGAGGATATTTCTTTTTCGTTTCATACTCCAGTTCCCACGTGTACTCAGGTCCACGTCTGGAGTTCCATTTAGATTTCACAATCATAAGTTTGTTTCTTTTCAATTTTTTTCCTGCCTATCCTTGATTTGCAAAGGCTGTGCCACAAAATTAAGCTTTTCATTCACCTCTATATTTGATACGTGGAATACATCGTGAACCCATTCATTTCTTCTGGTAATTCGAGTTAATATGCCACCGGGCCAACTCGTTTCAAGATTTTGAAAGGTCCTAAGAATTGTACACTTAACTTTCCTTTCTTACCAAATCGTACAACACCTTTCCATGGTGATACTTTAAATAGAACATTATCACCTGCATTAAATTCTAGCGGCTTTCATCTCTTATCAGCGTAACTTTCTCTCGATCACGAGCGACTTTCAATCGATCTCTTGTTTGGATTACTTTATCAGTTGTTTCCTGGACTATTTCAGACAACTGATTTTCTCCTATCTCATACCAGCGTATAGGAGTTCTACATTTTTGTCCGTATAAGGCTTCGAATGGTGCAACATGTATACTTATATGATAGCTGTTGTTAGAAGAAAATTCCATTAGAGGTAAGTGGTCATCCCAACTTCCTCCGAGATCAATCACACATGCTCTTAACATATATTCTAGAGTTTGAATAGTTCTTTCACTATGCCCATCAGTCTGAGGATGATAGGCAGTGCTAAGATTCAGTTCCATTCCTAAGGCTTTCTGAATGCTTTGCCAGAATCGAGAAGTAAATCGACAATCTCTATCTGACACAATGGATAGTGGCAAACCATGCAGTGATACGATTTCATTGACATATAACTGTGTGAACTTATCCATATTGAATGTTTCTTTCATAGGAAGGAAATGAGCAAATTTGGTCAATCTGTCAATAATAACCCAAATGGTATTATTCCCACGACTTGTTCGGGGTAGTTTTGTAATAAAGTCAGTGGTTATCATTTCCCATTTCCGGATTGGAAATTCAAGTTGCTGCAACAAGCCAGATGACTTTTGATGTTCAGCTTTAACTTGAGAACAGGTCAAATACTTTGCAACATAGATATCGATATATTTCTTCATTCCTATCCACCAATAATTGGCTTTTAGGTTTTTATACATCTTACCGCTACCCGGATGCATTGTGTATTTCGATTTATGGGCTTCTTCAAGAATCTTTTCACGCGGATCACATTATACTGGAATCCAAATTCTTTGATTCATTCTTAAAATATCATCGTTTCCTTTGACCAACTGGTAAAGCATTCCCTTCATTCCTTCTTTTTCAATATTGGTTTCTTCCAAGGAAACTTTTTTAGATTCCTTAATACGAGTCATAAGATCAATTTGAAGGTCGAGTCTTAAGGTACGAACTCGTTTAGGTTTCTCATTTTCTTTTCTACTTAAGGCATCAGCTACAATGTTAGCCTTACCTTAATGATAGCAAATTTCATAGTTATAATCATTTAAGACTTCCATCCAACATCTTTGTCTCATGTTCCGTTCTTTCTGACTGAATATATATTTCAGGCTTTTGTGATCAGTAAACAAAGTGAACTTGACTCCATATAGATAGTATTTCCATAATTTTAATGCGAATATTTTGGCACCCAATTCTAAATCGTGAGTCGTATAATTTTTTTCTCATGTGTTTTTAGTTGACGAGATGCGTAAGTAATGACTTTGCTTCCTTGCATCAACACACAACTGAATCCGGTATGTGATGCATCACAATATACAACAAAGTCTTCACTTCCATATTGCAAGGCTAGAATTGGACCTTGTGTTAACTTTTGCTTTAAAGTTTCAAAAGCTTCAGACTGCTTTGGTCCCCATTCATACTTAACTGACTTGCGGGTCAAGGAAGTTAATGGGACATCAATCTTTGATAAATCATGTATGAATCTTCTATAGTACCCTGCCAAACTGAGGAAACTGCGTACTTCAGTCGGTGATTTTGGAATTTCCCATTCAGATATAGCTTCTATTTTTACAGGATCTACTTGAATGCCATTAGTGTTAATGACATGCCAATAAATTATACTTCAGATAACCAAAATTATCATTTTGAAAATTTGGTGTACAGTTTCTAATTTCTCAAGAGTTCAAGTAGTGTCCTCAAATGATTTGCATGATTTTCCTTACTTTTGGAATAAATAAGGATATCGTCAATGAATACGATACCAAATTTATCCAAATAAGGTTTGTAAATTATATTCATCATATCTATAAAAGCTGTCGGTGCATTAGTAAGTCCCAACGACATTACAGTGAATTCATAATAACCGAATCTGGTTCGGAATGCAGTTTTAGGTATGTCTTCTTCCTGGACTTTCAATTGATGATATCCAGATCGAAGATCAATTTTGGAGAAACACAACTTTCCTTGGAGTTGATCGAATAAATCATCAATCCTAGGGAGTGGGTACCGGTTCTTAATCGTGACTTTATTCAATTGACGATAGTCGATACACATGCGCATCGAACCGTCTTTCTTCTTGACAAATAAGACCGGGGCTCCCCAAGGTGACGAGCTAGGTCTACTGAATCCTTTCTCCAGCAACTCATCAAGTTGCTTTTTAAGTTCTGCCATCTTCGTTGGAGCTAATCTGTACACGGCTTTGGCTATTGGTGTCGTACCAGGTACCAGATTAATGCTAAACTCTACTTCTCTTTCGGGAGGTATATTAGGCAGTTCATTGAGAAACATATTAGGGAATTCAGCCAATACTAGCACATCTTCCATCTTCTTTTTAGTGTCAGTGGTTATGGATACAATGCATGCTAAGCATTCCCTTCTAAGATACTTCATGGATTTTAGCATAGAAATGATCCCAACAGAGTTAGATAATTTATCACCATTGATAATGATTGTGTTGCCTTGCGGTGTACGAAGTTCAAGGACCTTTTAATCACATTAGATACAGGCTTGGTTAGAGGCTAACCAATCCATACTTAGAACAATTTTAAATCCTGCCAATGTCATTGGCAACAATTGTGCAGGTATGACATGTCCATCAAATGTGATTTTACAGTCATTTAGAATTTTAGAAATTTGGACAAGATCTCTGTTTGCAGTCTCTTCCAGGTATTTCTTGTCTAGCTTAGCTAGGAATTTATTTAATAGCCTACAGAATTTATGATCTATAAAACTTTGGTTTGCACCAGGGTCAAATAAAACTCGAGCATAAACAGTATTGACAAGATATGTACCCGTAATCACATCGGGTATTCCTGCTGGCTCATGAGTATTAAGAACCAATGCTCGTGCATTTTTCCTTACTCCTTCAGCAGGTTTGGGGCCTGTCCCTTCTGGTTTCTTCAATTTAGGACAATAACTCTTGATGTGGCTCGTGTCTCCACATTCATAACAAACAACTGGTCTCTTTCTATAACAATCTTTGGTTTTATGACCCAATTGTTTGCAATAGTTGCAGTAGGGTCCTACTCTACACTGTCCCAAGTGTCGTCTTTTGCACTTCTTGCATTCTGGGATTGTAGAGTTATTGTTTCTAGGAGTAAAACCTGACTTTGGCTTTTTAAACCCACTTGGGCCTTGTCCATTTACTTCCTTCTTCTTCTTTCCTTCTTCCTGATTCATGATAAGGATGTTGGTCAATGAAGCGCCAAGTTCCATTGTGTCATCAAGGGTTTCGCACTTGGCTACTTTGACCATGTCATGGATTTCTCCAATCAAACCCCAAATGTATCTCTTTATCATATTGGATTCTGGGGTAGCTAGATGTGGGACTATCCGTGCATATTCCAAGAGTTTCGTTACATAATCCTGGTGGTTAGTGCCCACCATTTTTAAGCTCAAAAACTTTCCTTCTATCTGCTCCCTCTCGTTTAAAGGAACATACTTCTTTTCCACTCTTGTTCTAAAAGCACTCCATCCCATGGAGTTTGCACATTCTCTTCCTTTAGCAGCAATGATATTGTTCCACCATTCAAGGGCTTGGTCCTTTAACAGATTGAAAGCATTGAGGACTTTGTCCTCCTCAGCACACTTACTAATAGCCAAGACCAACTTGGTCTTCACTATCCAACTCAGAGTAGCAATTCTGCCTTCCTTTCTAGAGAAATTGTAGGGTTTACAATCCTGGAACATCATATAAATGCATCCTAATATCCTTCTGATGTTGTGTGAATATATATAAATAAATTACTTTACCAAGTTTTAATTCAGAAATGGACTCAGGTCTAATTCACACGCTACGGCAAGTGTACCGGTCGCGCGTAGCAAAGATAGTAAGCCCGAGTTATCGAACAGTGGGCACAAAAGACAGCGGTCCTCGATACTAGACCTTTATCGACTCCTAACCGATGAAAAACAAGTGATGATTTTATTTTTATTATTTTTAAAACATATAAATTGTATTAAAACAGCTAAAACACCCACCCGACTCAAAAACTGGAAAGACACGACAATACCTAGACACGAGAAAAGAAGAAGACAAAGGCGGAATACTAAAAAGACCAAACGAACTAAGACACGAGCGAAGACTAAATATGAGACAAACACTACCTAGACCAGGAATCCTATTGACTAGTTTAACTGCTTTCGGGAACAACTAATCGTGCGACACCGACTCTAAAGATAGACCGACTTAGGAATCACTAAGACACGTAGGATCTTTTCTCAGACTCACCCACACACCCCAATTATCCTAAGGGTCAAGATAAGCTCACCCGTAAGAAAGTAGATATCCTCTCAGACTCACCACTCCCTAAAACACCAAGTACTCGAAAACAGCTTCACCTCTCAGTCTCAACCGTTACTATACCCAGAGACTATCCTAGACAGACCTAAGGGCAAGGAGTAAGCACTAAGATACCGACTATGACACGAAATTGCAAGTGATAAAGCTAACCTCGACAACTCACTCTCGTGCAATTGCCACCCAAATCACCAATACCAAGAGACAACCCGACAACCTATCTTCTCTCAGACTCAAGGTTGGTAAAACACTGATTTTCAATGACATACACAACTGCTCCTACGACTGATCAAATCGTAAAAACCAAAAATACCAAGTAATTGACCCAAGACTCGAAAACCTACTCGAAACACACAAAGGAAATGAACAAGATAACAAGCGAAGCAAGTTTATGCAAGATATTCAAAAACACAACATTCATATACATTCTTAATCAGTAAAATAATAACCTTGACAATGGCATGCGTCATACGTTTAATTAAAACCCAAAAAACATTCAAACAACGTCAATTCTCATCCTAATCTATGTAGCAAACAAGTTTAGACAATCATGATAAAAACATAACCCAAAAAGTTAATAATACCGTTTGTCGTAAAACAGAAATAATTAAGCTGCCTGCTAGCTTAAATTAATTCACTTGCCTGCTTGCTAACCTAATTAATTAAGCAGCCTGCTTACGTGCTTCAATTAATGTTGAATTATGTGCTTGCATGCTTCTTATTCTCTTCGATGGAATTCTCTTTCACGACTTCTTTTTTTCTTTTCCTTTCTTCGTTCCACGAAAACTCTAAACAGCCGCCACAAGCAAATCCTTGTACCAACCTTGAACTCAAGAATTGTGCCTAAGCACAAATTTAATTCTCAGTAACCTCCAAGCTTCACTTCCCAATTCCAATTTTTCGTCTCAAGCTTCTGCCGTCCAAATATATATATATATATATATATATATATATATATATATATATATATATATATGAGATGTATCAAGAGTAAACCCACATTTGTTGAGAAAACTCAAAAACCCACCCTAACCATTCATTATAATATCATAAAAATGATGTGTGAACTATATTGATTCAGAATAAAATAATATATTTCAAGCTCATCTAATGTCCAAATTACTCCTAAAAATTAGATTGATTAGACATTTTCATTGGTATATTCCTTTTTTACTTTTTAATCGGTTACCTTATTTAATTAGTTTTTATAAAACATAATGAATTCTTATGTATGTATAAACATCAAACATTTTAAAGTCAAAGACGTATAAATTATGAATTTTCTCCTGCAAAAAATTATACACTTATTAGTTAGTTAAATAATATATTACATTTGACTTGAAAGACATTAATAATAGTAGTTAATTCAAAATATTATGAACATTTAGTTACTTAAATTAGATTGTTCGTAGAAAAAAAGTTAATTATAATAATCATAAACACTAAATTTCATCCTCTCAAAATCACAATCACATATATGTAAAAAAAATCACCCTCTTTCTCTTTCTACATATCCGTCATTAGATCCATAAGATGCAAACCAATAACTAGATTTTACATATACACATGAACAAAAACTCTTTATACATGTGTAAAATCAGTTTACACTTGTGTAAAAAAGATATGAAAATAGCATAACATATATATACACATGAGTAAAAAAACAAATACACATGTTTAACATATATCCCAAACACTAGGATTGAGAAACAAAAAGACAGATTACATATGCATATACACATGAAAAAAAACTTTTTACACATGTGTAAATTCATTATACATATGTGTAAATTCATTTTACACATATGTAAAACCCATATACAAAAAGAAGATGGAACCTAGAATCAAAGACGGATTAAAAAAAACATAAAAATAACATGGATGAAGAAAATTTTATATACGTGTAAATTCATTTTACACTTTTCAAATCTTTAACTCTAATAAAACACTACCCTTTTTTCTCTTGATTACAAACTATGTCGTTGAAGAGTGCATGAGTTTTGTTATACAAATTTTACAAAAAATGTTAAATGGTAATATATATATATATATATATATATATATATATATATATATATATATTTACGTTTAATAAATTTTCAAAATTTCCAACATTAGTTTGATTGATGACAAAAAAAAATATCATTGAAAAAGTCTAGCAATCCAATTTTCATATATTAAAGTTTTTAAACTTTTCTAACATATACATGCATAAAAAATAAAATAACATGACTTTTTACAATTTAAATTAGTCAATTTGATGAAGTACATTTAAAATATGTAAAATGCTAACATGGATAGTGTTTTATCGTATAACATTGTGTATAATTCAATTAAAAGTTAATAAAGTAGTATTTCACATTAACGTAGTAGTCTATATAACATCTTTGAGTTCGACAACAAGAAGAGTAAAAGACCAACTACTTAGCCTTGGCACGTGTAACGAATACTATTAACCAATGTTTATAGTTGAATCTAGTTGAATCCATGTATTTCAATTAACGTTTATCGTTGAACTCATGTATTTTAAAAAAGTTAAGATTGTTTGATACATTGATTATTTTTTTTATTGCCGAGGAAGGTGGTTGACAATTTTTGGAACTCCATTGTTGTCTTATCTTGAGCGATCGCAACTGGTTTCTGGTTCTGGTCTTGAGATGCAACATGAGAAGAGTTGAGCAGTGGGACCGGTGTTAATGGAGTTGATGAAGAGACACCTTTCTTCTTTGAATAATTATTTCTTAAGGAATTTTTGTTTTACAAAAGAGAAAGAAAGAAATAAGAGAGACAAGAATAAGATCTGATGGAGAGAGAGAGAGAGAGAGAGAGAGAGAGAGAGAGAGAGAGAGAGAGAGAGAGAGAGAGAGAGAGAGAGAGAGAGAGAGAGAGAGAGAGAGAGAGAGAGAGAGAGAGAGAGAGAGAGAGAGCATAATGCCCTTCAAGCATAAAAAAACAAAAAAGAAAGAAAAAAATGATTGGTTGAGGTTGAGGTTGAGTTTACGGGTTTTCACAATAACTCAAGGTTTTCATTTGATACGTCCCCTATATATATATATTATTCTTTTATTATTTTATAACCTAGCCCACTCAACCCGATTAAATTGTAATGTAGCTCCTTTAATTTAAATTTAGGCCATTAATTATTTATTTGACCCAAAGTTATTGTAATCGCTCCAATTCTCCAATGCCCAACTTTAGTCTCTTCAAATTTTTCGTTTGAGCTTGTTTTCATTCAACACCTACAAAATTCAAATATAAATTAATTAAGTAACGGTTCACCTTAATTTACTAATAAAATGTCTAAAACAAGGGTTTAATACGCATGAAATATATATATATATATATATATATATATATATATATATATATATAATAGCACGCATCAAACATACTCACACTTACACTTTGCTTGTCCCTAAGCAAAGCCCCATGCAACACATCCAACAATGTAATTAAACAAACACGATCACATCAAGCAAAATCAAATGCAAGTCATGAAATCCAAAGACACAGTTAATTCCCCAAGATTTACACGTTCAATAGATTTATGACCCAACAAGTCAAGATAGAACTAAGTTTTGAAAAACATGGGCATACTTATTGAAGTTTCACCTACTTTCAAGATCTAATCATACACGGCTCATACCCCTCATAATGGTAGTCTCCACACGGCTTGTATATGTAACTAACAAAATAGGTGCCGGTGTTTAATCTATACTCTCAAAACCTAACGGTGAAACATTAATGTCATAGGCTTGAACATCAATCAAATCTCCACCCAAATGCATAAGACAAACACACAGATCAAAAGGACTTTTATCGGGTTGTAATGTAAGGCTAGGGTTAAGGTATGGATGTAGGATATAAAAGTGGCTAAAGTGATCATAATCTGGACTCGCTAGGCTAGGAACAAATAAATGAACAAAATTACTAAACATTTGAGGATCTTTGATCTCACACTTATTCTTTTACATCTATTTTTTTTCTTTCTTTTTTTTATAACTAAACATATTTTTTTTATACTCAACGTATTCTTTTTTTTTTCAATCTTTTTTCACTATTCAGGTACTTGTGCTGTTAACATAGGCTATAATAATAATTACTAACACAAACTTAGACACTAACTTAGACCATATTAATAACACGGGTTTAAAAATAAAAAAGGCAAAAAGGCTCAAGGTGTAGCATGTAGGTTAATCAAACGAAAGGTAATAAGGCTCAAAAGGGTTCACTAAGGGATAATGTTCAAGTAGGGAAAACAAATGAAAAAGGCTAAACAAGGGGCTAAATCCTAATACCTCTATCATATCTGTGTATCATCTCTGCCTAGGGTCTCAAAATGTATCAAAATGCCCAAGTTCTAATAAAATGCAACATGTAAGTAAACACTCAACAAACGAAACAATGAATATATATGAACATAGAGAGGCTCAAAATCTCACTGAAAAAGTATGAAATCGGGTTACCGATATACGCTATGCACAATTATCAATATCCAGCTTGTTACACTATCCTAGGTATCCCAAACAATTTTATTACTTAAAAATAACCCTGTTGGGGCTACTTAATCCTGATACTTAAGGAAAACCAAATTAAGGAAACGCAAACCCGCACCCAACTCACCTTTTGCTATCGATTTACATTGAATAAAACAGCTGTGTATGTGTGCATTAGAAGTCAAAAAATGTGTCAACTTAGGACTTGCAAAAACACACTTTTTTTTTAATTATTTTTTTTTCTCAAACACAAGCTGACATGCTGACATGCTTACACTTGAAACACACATTGTTCTTAATGTGTCTAAAGAAAGGGGTAAATATAAAATGTCCAAAATATGTCACGTTCCCATCCTCACACTTAAACTGTATATTGCCCTCAATGTATAATTAAAAACAAAGTAAATCAAAAATGATGCAAATGCATAAAAAGTAAAAGGATATAACGGGACTCACCTACAGATGTAGCAAACTCTACTCCATGATATGAAGCAACCTCGAACACGCAATCTCCAAAATTAACAACCTCTCAGAGCTCGGAATAAAAGCCTGCAAACAAAGCAAACATAACAGAAGACAAAACGAAATAAAAAGAAAATAAAAACTCACCATCGGGTTGCCTCCCAGAAGCGCTAAGTTTACAGACGAGTTTTTAGCCGGACTCAGGCCACAATCTCAACTAGTTGGCTTCTCCTTTATTCTTTTCCCACTCACTTGGATCAGTCTCCTCCTCGTTCCGTCCGCTGGGAAGAATGTAACAGTAGGGCTCAAACAGACTTGGACCGATGTACCCGAGTCGACCCACCGGTCCTTAAACTTACCTGGACCAAACCTAATGTACGACATGTAATGAGGGAGTCAATCATCTCTACAATATGGTGTAATCCTATGGTCCCTGTGTGACCATCTAAGCACCCTCAAAACATGTCGGTCCATACGTCTATGTGCCCTATCACGTGGTCGTTTCGATCGGGGTGGCGATCCACCATCTCTCTCATCCATATGCCGGCTAAATCTAACATGAAGTGGTCGATTCGGTTCCTAAACTCGTGAGGAACAAGAGGTGGGACTTGTGCGGTACTTTGTGAGCTTGGTAATTGCACCTCGTCCATTATCGTCTCCCGTTGATAATTAGCACAAATATCATGAACCTTAATGCCCAATGCCTCTATTCTACGGAGTTGTTCCTCAGATTCCTTGATAAGAAGCTTAGTGCAATTGCTACCCAAATCACCAATACCAACAGACAACCCGACAACCTATCTCCTCTCAGACTCAAGGTTGGTAAAACACTGATTTTCAAAGACATACACAACTTCTCCTAAGACTGATCAAATCGTAAAGACCAAAAACACCAAGTAGTTGACCCAAGACTCGAAATCCTACACGAAACACACAAAGGAAACGAACAAGATAACATGCGAAGCAAGTTTATACAAGATATTCAAAAACACAACATTTATATACATTCATAATTAGTAAAATAATAACCTTGACAATAGCATGCGTCATATGTTTAATTAAAACCCGAAAAACATTCAAACAACGTCAATTCTCATCCTAATATAGGTAGCAAACAAGTTTAGACAATCATGATAAAAACAGAACTCAAAAAGTTAATAATACCGTTCGTCGTAAAACATAAATAATTATGATGTCTACCAGCTTAAATTAATTCACATGTCTGCTTGCTAGCTTAATTAATTAAACAGCCTACTTGCCTGCTTCAATTAATGTTGAGCTATGTGCTTGCCCGCTTCTTATTCTCTTCGATGGAATTCTCTTTCATGACTTCTTTTTTTCTTTTCCTTTCTTTGTTCCACGAAAACTCTAAACAGCCGACACAAGCAAATCCGTGTACCAACCTTGAACTCAAGAATTGTGCCTAAGCACAAATCTAATTCTCTTTAACCTCCAAGCTTCACTTCCCAATTCCAATTTTCCATCTCAAGCTTCTGCCGTCCAAATATATATATATATATATATATATATATATATATATATATATATATATATATATATATATATAATGTTACACTAAGAAGAGGTTTTTCGCTAAGAAACCTAAAACGTGGGTCAAACGAACTTTGATTGAGCTCATTACAGCGGCGTTGGAACCGTGTCATCGAACCCTAACCCGCCCCAAAAACATAAACCCCCCTCCACCCGCATCCCCAAAAACCGACCCCCCCTCCAACCCCACCCCGAAAAGCTTAAACCACCACCCCACCCACCAAAAACTTAAACCCCCCACCCCACACCCCCTAAAAATCTAAACCCACCCCACCCACCACCAAAACCTAAACCCCCACTCCCACCCCAAAAAAAAATGTAAACAGTAAAATCTAAACCCTAAAAGCTAAACCCTAAGGCTAAAATCATAAAATTCAACGCTAAAATATAAACCCTAAAACAAAGATGGTAGAGTTCGACGAGACGGTTCCAACGCCACTGGAATGAGCTCAATCGGAGTTCGTTTGATATCTTTTTTTAAAGTTTTTGTCATTTCTTAGGCTTTTTAGCGAAATATCACTTTTTATTTGAATCCCCCTATATATATATATATATATATGTTATTCTCTTACTATTTTATAACCTAGCCCACTCAACCCGATTGAATTCTAATGTAGCTCATTTAATTTAAATTTAGCCCATTAATTATTTATTTGACCCAAAGTTGTTGTAATTGCTCCAATTCTCCAATGCCCAACGTTAATCACTCTAAATTCTTCGTTTGAGATCGTTTTCATTTAACACCTACAAAATTCAAATATAAATTAATTAAGCAACGGTTCACCTGAATTTACTAATAAAAACAAGGGTTTGATACGCATGAAATATATATATATATATATATATATATAGCGTATCACATTCGCTTCTTGTCATGGTGAACATAGTTGTTTCTTGTTCCTTCCTCTACCGAGGAATTATGGTAATATTGATTCCTCTCCATTTTCTTTGTTTTATACCCCTGGTAATTAGTGGATCCTTCAGGCTTATGAGAGACAGTCATCGGTTTAGAATGATTAATGGTTTTGGTATGGGTGGCTGGGTGAGAATGTATAGATTTTTGAATCGACGGTTGAACTGAGGGTGGGTTCTTTAGATTTGTCAAGTTGTCTTTTCTCTATTTCATAGAAAATCATTGGAAGAGCTTCTTAATTCCTTCATAAATTAAATTCTGGAGCTCTGTTTTTGATGGATTTTCTTCAGCGACATTATTAACAATTGCTTGTTTCTTTTTGTCTCTGGTGTTTTGAGAATGTCCGGTTTGTTTACATATTCTAGAAAGAAACAAGATTGGAATTAAAACGAAAAGATGTTTATTGATAATATTTTACATAGAACAGAATACAGTATACAATGATATAATTTCTAATAACTATTATAATTCTTTTCTTCTAGAGCTTGAACTAGTAAAACATTTCGAGCTTCAATCTCTCCCTTTTCTTGTTCTAGTTCAGCTATGCAATTTAGCAGCATTCGTACCCTCTCATCTTCGGATGTATCTTCATTTACATGTGGAGTAGGGATATTAACTGTTTCATGATAAGGGATATATGGTCTCTTAGAGTCTGGTCTTTCTTCTCCTTTAGGTACATATCTGTTTTCATAAGATATTTTGGGAAATCCCTCATGAAAATTATGTGAATATATAGTTATAATATTATAACTTCCAGCAATTGGAGCGGAATAAAAACTTATAGATGGATTATAGGGAGTATTGGGATTCCCTATTTCTTTGAGGCTTCTGAAAGTAGAACTTTCAGTATCCTCATTAGTTTCGATCGGTGTTTCATTAGTCACACGTTGACGGTAATTAGCAGAAGCAAAACGACAAAAGAAACTAGGTCCTTTTCCTTTTCTAGCCATCTCTGACAAAAATAAAGTAGTTTTTTTTATTAAAATACTTGAATCATATTACAAACAATATAAAGTACAAAACATCAATCTTTCGTTAATTCTTCTCCAAGGATCATTAGATTCTCTCCATATTCGTAAACTTTCTCTTCGTAAAATTCTGTGCTTGCCTTATCCATAAACATCTCCTTTTAACTTCATCCGTTTCTCGTAATGAACGATCCAAACGTTCGATTGGGGAGGAAGGCATTCTATGTTTATAACCATATTGTGGTGGTGGCTCTCAGAGACCAACCATAATATCATTATAGGCATTTTGATAGGACGGAAGAGCTTGGAAAAAATCCGCAAAGGGATCGTTAATCACAGGTTCCAGAGCAATGTAGGGATCTTGGAGAACTGGGGATTCAGGATTGTAAAAGGGGTAGTCCTCCGGGTTTTCATAGACCAGAGCAATATGTTGAGATTCTTCCTTCGAGGATTCTTCCACCGGAGTGTTTTGATAAATTACTTCCATTTCAGCTAAAGAAAAAAAGATTCGTTCAGTGGGGGTTCGGACTCTCATTCTGGGTTTTCGCGATCTACTTGATTCAGCTTCATCATATCTAGATGGTGGAGTACCAAAGTTCTAGATGCTAAAATTGGAGCCAGCAACCATCCATGAACTTGCGGAGTCATAGGACTGCTGGTGGTATTCAGGAGTGGCAGTATCCGAGATTATGGAAAATGGGTCATTATCATTAGGGAAGGTAATAGGATTAATCTGAGAACCCAAAATTAGGTACTTAGGATATTCCTGCTATATAGGCCTATTCGGGTCATAATAAATATTATCTACAGACATCCTGCAACTCAAAGTATTAGCAGATATTATATCCTCTGTTCGGTCAAAACATAGATACGAAAGCCAGTATCATTATCTTAACCTTGAGGTATTTAAAATAACATAAATAAACTTATGGTTAAAGCTTAGATACAAAAGCTAGTATCTAATTCGCTAAAACATGTGACTCTGATACCAACCTATCACACCTCGCCTCAGGCACCCCCTGGACACGTGTGAGCATGATTGTTACCCGTTTTGATTTCAGAGTTTTTTCAAAACAGCGAAAGACTTTTCAAGGATCGTTTCATCATAAATCTTAACCACAAGGGTTGCTTTTGTAAATATCAATACCTAGTGCTAAAACAAAGATCTTGTATTTATAAACAAGGGAATTAAATACCCATTTTATCTTGATTACAAACATTTTTTGAAACCAAATACAATACTTGTCTCCAAACAAGTTTCAAAAGCCACTAGGTAATAGTCATGTCCAAGGTGGATCAATCCCTTGGCACTATTCCCATTTCATCATTTAGGATTTCCTATGCAAATAGCCTGAAATCCAATGCACTTTATCCTGTACATATACATAGTCTTGGCCGGAACAAGTCTGCCCGACTATTCATTCCCATCACTTTTTATTTGTTACCTGAAAACATTTTAAAAATGAAACGTCAGCGCGAACGCCGGTGAATACAATTATCTTGACAGTAAAATCATTTGGCACAAACAGTTATTAAATTCATAATCATAATATATATATATATATATATATATATTCAATCCACACATGCAGCAGAGCCTCATATCCTGACTTGTTCGCACCACTGTATACACTGGTAGTTTGTCTTTTAACAATGGCAAGGACTTCGCCTCCGAAATTGTTTATAAGAGAAGTACCAGCCGTAATCCCGGACTTTGACCTGTGTATCCCTTGCAAGTTTTACGTATACTTATTGCCTGAATGCTTTGTATGTATATGAATGTTATGTATTAATCCTTTAACACTTATTTGGCCATTTTCGTAAACGTAAATGTTTGACCCAAGGTTTTAAAAGCAGATAGAGTATTCACCTTTTTAAAAGCAGATAGAGTATTCATCAGCCCTAAATGTCAATCACCGATTGGACCATTCCTAAGACTACGGCTAGTGGGTCCTTACCCAAAGGTGTAGCGGTCCGCCACTACGTGGCAGATTTTTAATGAATTGCGGCTGGCGGACCGTTACCACGTGTCATAGCGGTTCGCCACGTGTACACGCGTCAAAATTATTGCCCATTAGTCACTAGACACGTGTCACATGCGGGTTGTTTGCTTAACAACCAAGTAGTGGACCGTTACAAGTATGATGGTGGTCCGCCACCAGTACATTTTAGAGTGGAGGACATCCTTGGCGGTCCTCCACAGAACACAGGCCCTTAGCGGACCGTTAGGGTCAAGCTTAGCGGTCCGCTAAGCCCCTAATTTGGATAGTTTTCATTTTAAACCCTGGACCTTGGTATTTTAAATACTAAGAGTTCCTGAGGTTCACACCTTGGCATTTCTTGGACATTTTTGTGGCAGATGTTACAAATTTCATTATATAATCGCACAAGCCATAACTTTAATGCCCATTAATCATGTAATAATCAAGAGTTAAATGACATACTAAATTGTAATAAACTGGACTTTTGAGATCTCATGAAACATCCTTAAGATGTCATATGAACCATCCATTTGCTTTTGGTCACATGAAACATCCATTAGATTGAAACAAGTTAGTATTGGCCATGGCATGATTAGTGACATAGCCTTGTTTATTCTAACCACTCATTTAATATTTCATTCATCCTAATTCTGATTTGGACACCATACATAATATATACTAATGAAATTAATCGCAATTACATTTAGTTATTTGTGTCCAAAGTTAGTGAAAATCATATTTTCACTAATTTTTCCAACAATCCCCCACATGAATGGAGATCGATCGGAACACACAAAATCCCCAATGGGACCTTGACAGTTGAGTCTTGCATAGGATAGGTAGGTATAAGCTTTGGACCTTCCTTTGTGAAGTTTACTTCGGTCCCTAGCGGTTAATAGATGAGATGTCCTTGAACCAACCCCTTTTGACGTTACACTTCACACAAAACTCTCCTTAGCCGGGCAGGCACATCCCCTTATAGTGATGTCCATTATAGTCCTGGAGCACTAGCCTGGTTCTATGAAAGCTCTTTGTAATTACGAACCCCACAATTTCATTCGAAGCGACCCCACTTCTCTTTCACATAATTGATTTATCTCAAATCATTAAAAGCATTAAGGTTACCATGATTTAGACAAATCATTAACCATACATTATGCTTAGCCTCACAACATGTCACTGCTGTTACAGGAATGGACTAGGAAGTAATTAAACTCCCTTTACATTTTAGGAGGATATATACAAACATATACATTAGCTTCTTAGCTGTGCCCCCACAGTGACCACCCTTAGATATATGAGTCGGTTGTCTTATTGAACTTAGATATAGGGATCTCCAGTCAACTAAGTTAGGTTTCCTTTATATACCATCTTTCATGGGCTTTAGTCTTATTCCACAACTCCATCTCTCATCAACTCTCGGTTTGTTTATTCCAAAACCATTATCTATCACTTCGTCAAGTGAATACAGATAATTGCAATTGAGATGACTTTGTTATAATGTGTTCTTAACTAGAAAGTTAATATTACCTATTGTCAAGCTCTTTAGACTATAACATCTTCTTATAATGATTGTCTTTGAAGAGTACAATTCTCATTTCAAGGCGAACACATCTCCACTATGCCTTTGGTATAAGACATCTAGCAAGATTCTAACCAATTGGCATCGAGTCATGTAACTAGTTACACTAGATGGACTCCTTATGACCTTTTTGTACTCCACTTGGTCATGTGTTTGCAATATCAGTTTGGATTACCAAATACTTATTGCCAAACTTTATAAATTCAAACGCAAGTCTCCCCTACATTTAAGTGTTATTGGATAACATCCACATGTGGTAATGAAATGTTCTCCCTTTCTACATGGGCTTGAGAAAACTTCTCACACAAGCATACCCTAAAAGATTGTTTCTTAAATGGTCCCCCCCCCACATTTCTTGCTATTTGATCAAAATTCACTTATGACAACATTTAGATACTCATGAAAAGATATACATCTTTGTATTAATGAGTTCATCATTAACTTAAATTACATTAGCTCACGAGAGCTTCTGAGCTAACCAAAGCAAAATATGCCTTAGTTTAAGCTTCCATCACTTACTAATGTTTTAACTAACTTTGTCATAAGTCTGTTTTAACTAACTTTGTCATAAGTCACATACTTAGAAAGATCTCATTAAACTAGATAACATCATTTAACATGATATAGTTAATCAAGTTTTTCATAAGTTATATCAATCTCCTTATATTGAATGAAGATAATCTTTTTGTCCATACACAAATTCTTTCTTGTGTTTAAGTACATTTTGAATGTTTGTAGTTAATTTGTCTCCTCAAAGCATCATAATTAACTAGCACTAGTCTAGCATGCTTTAGACGACAATATTCAAGCATGTGAACAGAAGATGCATCATTCTGATTCTTCACAGCCTTAAGGGATATCATAATATTCCTTGTCAACATTCATGCCTTAGTTTAGACAAAATTATGGGACTTATTCACCATCCCAAACCTTAGTGTTTAGGAAAGTCTCATAAGTTATTGTATATTACACATACATACCTTCTTTATTCAATTCAGGATCATTGCTAATTGGCTTTTGATCTCAAATCATCACCGTTGACACAAAAGACCTTCAGCCTGAGTCTTAAGCCGAGTTACTTTGGTGAACATATTCATCATCAACGAGATGAATGGTACTAGTATAAAACCACTAAAGTCTTGAGATATAGTCAATTAGATTAACAATCAACAACATGGCATTCACATTTTCCTAAAGTGATATATACAGTTCCATTGTTGTTTCCTTGAACTATGTAGGACAAACTTCCACATACTTCCAACAACTTAAAGGCGGTAGACGAATTTCCATGTCCTTCATTTCAAATGGTAAATCTTTCATAACGAATCTAGCCCGATTAATTAAAGATTTATATTAACATATATTTATTTCATATGTTAGAATTCACACTTGTGAACATGCGGGACCCCGCCACTTGTATGTCATGAGCCACGCTGTGACGTCATGCACCCGCGGGGTCTGGGCGCTCTCTAATAGGGATGCTCCACATGGCAATCACACCTCGTCGTTGTTCTGTGCCACCAGGCGCTTGCGCCCCGCAACTGCGGGTCCGTGTGCAATACCACGCGGAGCCACGCCATCATGCGCTCAGGCCACGTCATGCCTTGCCCGGAACTCATACTCGTGCCCCCCGGGAACCTGTCGTGAAGGATCATGCCACCGAGAGTCCATACTCTTCTCGGAAATATGCACATCCTCATCGAACCGTCATTTTTCTTGACAAAGAGTTCCGGAGCTCCCCATGGCTAAGAACTCGGTCGTATAAACCCTTTTCCAATAATTCATTGAGTTGTTTCTTTAGCTCGACATATCGGTTGGAGCTAATTTGTACAGAGCTCGGCCTATCTTAGCCGTACCTGGTACAAGATTAATTTGGAACTCCATTTCCCGATCAGGCGGTGTTCCAGGTAAGTCATCTGTGGACACATCAGGGTATTCAGCAACAATCGACACATCCTTGATCTCCTGTTCGTTGTTGTTGGTCGTTATGGATATCAGGTAAGCAAGACATCCATCACGAAGATATCTTGTTGCCTTTATCATGGAAATCACACCAACAGGATTGGTTGACTCCTCTCCTTTTACTGTTATGGTTTCTCCTAAAGACATATGTAGCTGAATGGCCTTCTTAGCGCAGAGGATATGACCTTGGTTAGTGCTAACCAATCCATTCCTGGCATGATGTCAAAGCCTGCCAGTTCCATTGGCAAGAGCTGTATAGGCATGACATGTCCAGATAGTGTGATGGAGCAGTCTTTTAGGGACTCGGAGACTTGGACCAGGTCTCTGTTTGCAGTTTTGACTTGGTATGTTTTTTCTAGCTTAGCTAAGGTTTATTCAATAGATTGAAAAACTTATGATCTATAAAACTTTGGGTTGCCCCAGAGTCAAATAATACCCTAGCATAAGCGTCATTGGCAAGGAACGTACCAAAAATAACGTCAGGCATTTTGGTTACCTCCATTGCATTTAGCACGAACGCTCGGGCGTTCTTTTTTACCTAATTAGCTGGTTTGGTTCAGCTTTGTCATTGATTTTGAGTTTTAGGAAGTTGATCTTTATGTGCCACTATTCTCCACATTCATAGCACACAACCTGTCTCTTTTTAAGACCTTGGTTGGTGATGTGGCCTGGTATCTTACAATTACTACAGGTGGTAGCATACCGACAGTTCCCCGTGTGCCTTCGTTTGCAAGTTCGACACTTGGGAGGGAGGGACTGATTATCTCTCGGGCTAAATCCTTGGCTAGGCTTCCTATGATGAACATGGTTTTTACTAGAGGTATCCTTCCTCTTGTTCTCCTCCTGTGTTCGGATCATTCCATTCATGAGCTGAGCGCCCAATTCAGTAGGATTGTCAATATTCCTAGGCTTCGAGACATTAACTATGTATCGTATTGTCACACCCTTAAAATCCGCCTGCGGAGTTATACCGTGAGGCACGTGACAAACCAGGATCATTGTCATTAATTATATTGAACGACCACTATATGAGTTTTTAAAATACTAGTGTTGCTCATAGTCAAGAGACAATACCGTTAAGTTTGAAAATATTGCGAAAGAGTAAATAAAAACCAAGTTCAAGGATAACCAATGACAATGATCCTGGTTTGTCACACGCCACGCGGTATAAATTTGCATGTGGATTTTGAGGGTGTGACAGATTGATATCAGAGCCACTGGTTTTAGTGAACTAGGTTTGCATTAGTAGTAGACTTAGACTATAACCACACATATTGCATTAGTTACATAGTACAGACACTCATACATGGCACTTATACATTGCATTACAGGAATGTCGACATCCCCTACATCACCTACATCCCCAGCTAGCCAGGAACCCGCTGTTCCTACTGTATCATCCCCGTTGATAACACCATAGTTTATGGTGAGCTGTTCACCATTCGTACCAGGGATAGCACTCAGGACTGGCACTGGTACCCCGACATGATCACGAGTTGGATTCGCCAGGAGCGAGTCCCACCCCCACCTACTGCTGACATTACCTCGACCTCGCAGACTCTACCACCCTTGCAGTATCCCTTAGAGCAGTCCTTTGCTGCCTTCATGGCAAATATGGACCGAGAGATCGGGAACACGCGTAATGCAGCTGGAGGATCACGGGATTGCTGCAGCAAGGGAATCAAGCCGACCGTAAGCTAAAGGAGCTGACTGTAGGTTTAGGCGAGACTGATGATGTGCACGACAATTTGGTTGCGGTATTCAAGGACTTAGAAGACCACGTGCATGGTCTAGAGTTTGGTCTTGCAGCAGCTCAGACGAGGATTGAGGAGTTAGAGGCACTGCTTGTGGTTGCCAACGCAGCAGTGAACGAGCAGGAAGGAGAACCTGAGGGAGAAGCAGATGAGGATGATGAAGGATCTGTCATTTCTTCAGCAGGCAGTGAGATGTGATGTTCTTTCTTTATTTTTCTAAACCTAGATGGGCAGGGTTGTTCCCATACAATAGATATTTCTGGATTTAATGTTTTGATTGAAATTACTTTGTAACCCCTTACAATTTATTTGGTCAGGGATTATTATTGAAATATCAGATGTTGTGGTTTGTGTTTACTTTAGTTTACTTGTAATTGTATGAAGATTATATGCGGGATATTTTCTCATTGTAGTACATTGTGAATGTAAAGATCATGTCTGGACGAGGATGTGAACGTGGCGGACGAAATGGCGGTCGTGGCAACATCTACATGACTGTTGTCGAGTTAACTGCACTAATCAATGACCGAGTGGCTGAAGCCTTAGCCACCAATCCAGCTGGAGGTAAATCTATTATCTATCGACTTTAGCGAGTCAACACTTATTCTAAACTCATCTCCAAAACTTGTATCCTTAAACAATATCTATGTTTTTCAATCCAGGTCAACACAATAACCCGCAGGCATGCACTTTCAAAACCTTCATGGACTGTAAGCCTCGCACGTTCAGTGGTGCTGAAGGAGCAGTTAGTTTGCTCCGTTGGATCGAGAAGGTTGAATCAGTATTGCGATGTGCAACTGCCCCCAGGCTAACCAGGTCAAGTACACCTTCGATACACTCGAGGGTCCCGCACATACTTGGTGGAACTCTCAGGTTCAGATGTTAGGTCTGGACATGGCTAACACCCTACCGTGGGAGGAGTTTAAAACAATGCTGAGAGAGGAGTACTGTCCTCATGACGAGATCCAGAAGCTTGAGGGTGAGTTTTGGAACCTGAAGATGGAGGGTTCTGAGATTGATGGTTACACCACACATTCTCATGAGTTAGCAGTCATGTGTCCCCAAATGGTAACCCCAGCATATAAAAGAATCGAGAGGTACATTGACGGCCTAGTCCCTCAAATTCAAAGCATGGTGACTTCTTCGAACCCCGCTACCATTGAACAAACTATCAGACTGGCCCACAGACTGACCGATCAAGCTGTAACTCAGGGTGTCCTACCTCCGAGAGGCACGATCGCCAGGGCTATTAATAGCAACAAGCGCAAGTTTCATAACACCAACTCTAAAGCCTTTCAGTCTAACCACCCCCGCAGTAAAAACATCGTAGGTACGAACCTACTAAAACCATTAATAAGTCTACTTCATCCAATCAGAATCAGGGTACGTATGCTGGAAAGTACCCAAAGTGCAACAAGTGTGGTTTTCACCACAACGGACCGTGTGATAAGTACCGCTGCCAGCGGTGTGGTAAAATGGGTCATACGGCCAAAAACTGCAGAGGTGAGACACCACCTAATGAAGAACCCAAAGGTTATTTTGAGTGCGGGAAAGAAGAGCATTTCAAGAGGAACTGCCCACAGTTGAAAAAGAATGGTATTGGCAACGGAAATGGTAATGGCAAAAACAGCAACCAGGGCAACAACAACAATAATGGGAATGGTGCGAAGGGATGAGCCTTCGTGATTGGCTCGAGAGAGGCAAGGAATGATCAAAATGTTGTTATCGGTAACTTTCCTCTAAACGATTGTTTTGCTTCTGTTCTTTTCGATACAGTTAAAACAACCCCAACCCTATTAGAACCCAATTACACCATAGAGATAGTGGATGGTAAGTTAATCGAGGAAACTCACATCCTCAAGGGATGTAAGCTAGGACTGTCTGGTCATAAACTTGATATCGATCTCATGCCAGTTACACTTGGCAATTTCGACATTGTTGTCGGTATGGATTGGTTATCCAAAAACCAAGCCGAGATCATCTGTCGGGATAAAATCGTTCGTATTCCCTTCTCTAGCGGAGAAATCCTATCCATTCAAGGCGATAAGAGTGGTGCAGTCATAGGCATCATATCTTTCATGAAAGCGCAGAAGCGTTTGCGTAAAGGTCATACAACTATTCTAGCCCTTATCATCGAGAAACCTTTCGAAGAGAAGAAGATTGATGACATCCCTATCGTTCGTGATTTCCCAGGAGTATTCCCTGAAGACTTTCCTGGTCTTCCACTTCACCGCCAGGTCGAATTTCAGATTGATCTAACACCCGGAGCAGTGCCTATTACTCAAGCACCGTAAAGACTTGCACCAAATGAGTTACAAGAGTTATCCACACATCTGCAAGAGTTGTTGGATAAGAGTTTTATCCGACCTAGCTCATCACCATGGGGAGCCCCAGTCCTATTCGTCAAGAAGAAAGATGGGACTTTCCATATGTGTATCGATTATCGTGAGCTAAACAAAGTAATTGTCAAGAACCGTTATCCACTTCCCCGTATTGACGATTTGTTCGATCAACTTCAAGGGTCGAGATTCTACTCAAAAATAGATCTTAGATAAGGTTATCATCAGCTGAGAGTTCGAGATGAAGACATCTCTAAAACTGCATTCAGAATCCAGTACAGCCATTACGAGTTTTTAGTCATGCCATTTTGGTTAACCAACGCACCCACGATATTCATGGATCTCATGAACCGTGTGTGTAAACCCTATCTCAATAAGTTCGTCATCGTTTTCATTGATGACATCCTCATCTATTCCAAGAGTAGGGTAGAACATGAGGAGGATCTGCGTTTGATTCTGGAACTGCTGAAGCAAGAACAGTTATATGCCAAATTTTCCAAATAAGATTTTTGGATTCGCGAAGTTCAATTCTTAGGCATGTAGTCAACGAGAAAGGAATACATGTCTATCCAACCAAAGTGGAAGCCATCAAGAATTGGGCAGCACCAACGACCCCTACGGAGGTACGACAATTTCTAGATTTGGCTGGCTACTACCGTCGATTCATCGAGGGATTCTCAAAGATCGCTCAACCTCTCACCACCCTAACCCACAAAGGTACTGCGTATAAATGGGGTGACCCCTAAGAGTCCGCATTCCAACTGTTGAAGTAGAAACTCTATAGCGCAACCATCTTATCCCTGCCAGAGGGAACGGATGATTACATAGTGTATTGTGATGCTTCCATTTAGGGTCTATGTTGTGTGTTAATGCAACGCGAGATGGTCATCACATTCACTTCATATCAGTTGAAAATCCATGAGAAGAACTACACGACTCACGACTTGGAGTTGGTAGCCATGGTGTTTGTACTTAAAATCTGGAGACATTACTTCTACGGTACCAGAAGCACTATTTACACCGATCACAAGAGTCTTCAGTGTATTTTCGAGCAGAAAGAGTTGAACATGAGACAGCGTCCCTAGATCGAACTTTTGAATGATTATGATTGCGCTATCAAATACCATCCGGGGACAGCTAACGTGGTAGCTGATGCCCTAAGCCGAAAGGAAACCAAACCCATACGAGTTCGAGTGTTACAACTCATAATTCGGACTGGATTACCCGATCAGATTCATAATGCTCAACTCGAAGCCCTGAAAGAAGAAAATCTTCAGTTAGAATCCTTGCGTGGCATGGAGAAACAACTAGAGACTAGATCGGACGGTATTTGCTATTTCTCGCAGCGAATATGGGTCCCGCTGTATGGAAATCTAAGGGAATTTGTGATGGACGAATCACACAAGTCTTGATATTCCATTCATCCCGGTTCCGATAAGATGTATCATGAACTGAAAGTTCTGTATTGGTGGCAGAAAATGAAAGCTGATGTAGCCACCTACGTGAGCAAGTGCCTAACTTGTTCCAAAGTCAAAGTTTAATATCAAAAGCCGTCTGGTTTGGTCTAGCAATAAAAAATCCCGATGTGGAAAAAGGAGCAGATTTCCATGGACTTCATCACCAAAATACCTCGAACCCCTAGCGGATGCGACACCATTTGGGTGATCGTAGATCGCTTATCCAAATCTGCTTATTTCCTAGCAATCAAAGAGACTGATAGAATGGAGAAGTTGACTCGTATCTACCTGAAAGAAGTAGTCTCTCGGCTTGGAGTGCCAATTTCTATCATTTCTGATCGAGACGCTCGATTCACCTCACATTTCTGGCAATCGCTACAAAAATCTTTGGGCACGCGCCTATATATGAGCATAGCATACCATCCTCAAACCGATGGCTAGAGTGAGCGTACCATTCAAACCCTGGAAGACATGTTACGTGCTTGCATAATTGATTTCGGTAACAGTTGGGAGACTCATCTGCCTTTAGTAGAGTTCTCCTACAATAACAGCTATCATACTAGCATTAAGCCAGCACTGTTCGAGGCACTATACAAACGAAAATGCTGATCACCTCTCTGTTGGGCTGAAGTGGGAGATAGCCAAATTACGGGTCCTGAACTTGTGCACGAGACTACGGAGAAGATCATGCAAATCTGAAATCATATGGCGAAAGCCCGTGACCGTCAAAAGAGTTAAGCTGATAAGCGTCGAAAACCGTTGGAATTTCAAGTGGGCGACAAAGTTTTATTAAAAGTTTCACCTTGGAAATGTGTAATCTGTTTTTGGAAACGGGGCAAGTCAAACCCGCGTTACGTTGGGCTGTTCGAGATAGTGAAGAGAATTGGTCTAGTATCATATCAACTGAATATACCTAAGGAACTCAATGGAGTACACAATGTCTTTCATGTCTCAAATTTGAAGAAATGCCTATCAGATGAGACACTCGTGGTTCCACTCGAAGAGTTGGAAATCGATGAACAGTTACGCACCATTGAAGAACCGGTTGAAATCATGGACCTAGAGGTCAAAACGCTGAAACATAGTAAAATCCCTATTGTCAGAGTTCGCTGGAACTTGAAGCGTGGACCAAAGTTCACATGGGAACGCGAGGATCAAATGATGCGCAAGTATCCTCAACTTTTCAAAAGTCAACGGCTAACACAGAAGACAATTAGCGACTTTACTTAATTTTCGGGACGAAAATTCTTTCAACAAGGGGATGATGTGACACCTGGCATTTTCAGGTTAACTTTGTTAACACAAACTCTGTTATCTAAGTGTGTCGGTTATTGCACGAATACTCACGTAACGGTAATTCGGAGAATTACCGAATCACACGAGTTTGTTCCCGCACGTTGGTGATTAATCAAAAATAATATTTCAAACAATTATTAAATTATATTTAATATAATTTATGTGAATGTGTGTGTTTTGTGATTTTATGCTTAATTCGTGAACTTTCGTGAAATCGCGTACGTTTACGCGTAACATTGTGATTTTAATTGCATTAGTAATTTTTATAAAAAGGTTTTTTTAAAAATAATTAGTAGAAATTATTTTTAATTTGTAGGATTAATTTAATTAATTAAAATCCTTTTAAATTGAACAACAGGCCTCCTAAACTTGTTTTAAACCATTCTAAGCCCATGGAGTGTGGTATTTAAGATCTTAATCAAACCCTAACCCCCCATTTGTTCCTTTTGGCTAAAATCCCCACCTCCATTCCCCTTGAGATAGTCGACTTCACCTTCATCATCCCAAGCCATTCTCAAATCAATCTCCTTTTTGCAATTGTTGGTGTTTTTGATCAATCCAAGTACCAATCATCGTTACTAACGCATCAAGTAAGGTTTTTATCCGTTCTTATTCCATATTTTTGATTTTCAGGGTTATGTAAAACCCTAGTTTCATCCAAAAATGATTTTATCAATAAAGGTGCAAACTCTAACGTTAAATGAGTCTTGTTATGATATTTGTTTAGATTTGATGTGTTTGTAAAACCCTAGATGCATGAAAATCGAGGGTTACTATTAATGGAACTTTATTTGTTTTCTATATTGCATATTAGACATGATGGATGTGATATGATGATGTTTATAGGATAGTTGATGCATGATTATGTGATTTGTGAAATTGGATTTTGTATGCCTAGCCCGGTTTCTTAGGGTTTCTAATTATGGAAACTTTAATTGTCAAGAACATGAATATCTTACAATTTAGACATGCATGTTGTAGTTTGATGATTTCTTATATGCTATGATGAACATAGAAACATGCTAGGAATTCTAAATCATGGAAATTGTAGTTGTATACGAAACTTTAACTTGGATTGTGAACCACATGTTGAGTTCTAGGCATATGATATGTGATGTGATGATCTAGGACTTGTTAGATTGGTCTCATTAACATATTAGTAATGATAGTTTCCAGGAAACGTGAATCTTGATCATACATGCTAAATATGGAAACTTACTAAATATAGAAACCTGCTAAATATAGAAACTTGCTATATGTGGTATTTGTGCTAACATGCTAGAACAATAAGGAATTGTTGTTAAGTGTTACCTGCATGATCTTGTGTGTAATATGAAAGTATTATACTAATCAAACACTAATTCATACAATGAGTCACCAACGGGTCGTCGGGTCAAACTTGGTCAAACATGAGTCAAACTTCTTAACTCTTTTCAAAACACATAAACATTGGGATTTTTTTTAGATGCAAGGGTCTTACGAACCAACACGAACACACACTCATAAACCTATGAAATATAGGCAGGCGTTAGCGGGTCACATGTCTTTCACTTGTCATTCTAGCACATACTCTGAGGTGAGTTTCACGGCCCCTCTCTTTTACTTACTTTCCTTTTTAGGGGAGAAAGCATGCACACAAACACTTTTGGATCTTGTATTATTGTATTATCACTTGCGTACTATAGTGCAAACATACCATGAAAGTCCTTACATCTCGAGCCGTTAGTATTGGAACACAGCGAGGTAATTTTGAGTAGTACTACTGGTTTGACAAACCACACCCGCGTTAGTCGCGCTAACTCGACCGGAGGTCGAACAGGTGTGATATTGACCTAAACACATTGCCATTGTTTTGGTAGACATGGCGGAAGGCAAACAAACAAACCAAACAGTCAGCTTCGGTTGCGAATCACTATATAGTAGCATGAACATAGACTAGCTATCTATTGATACACTTTAGTTACATTATCTAGCGAACATCAAACATTTATTTACTTACAAACCTGTGAACTTACCAACCATTGTGTTGACACTTTAAGCATATCTTTCTCACGTCGCTAAGGTACACATCAAGAATAGGATGCATCAGAGTTTGCATGGCTTTCATTAAACACATTTTCTTACTTTACTTACTTTGGTTTTGGGCGCCTGGTTTTGCGCATTTGGTTATCCTTGAACTTGGTTTTTATTTACGCTTACGCGATATTTTCAAAATTAACGGTTGTGTGTCGTGACTATGAGCAACACTGGTATTTTAAAAGCTCATATAGTGGTTGTTCAATATAACTAATGACAATGATCCTGGTTTGTCACGCGCCTTGCGGTATAACTCCACAGGTGGATTTTGAGGGTGTGACACGTATCTCACTAGGCATACCCCATATATATCTTTTGATCAACTTTGATTCTGGACTGGCTAAGTGTGGAACTAGCCATGCATATTCCAACAGCTTGGTCACATAATCTTGATGATTAGTGCCAATCATCCATAAGTTTAAAAACTTGTTCTCGATTTGCCCAACCTCATTGATTGGGCAGAATTTCCTTTCAACTCTTTGATAACCGGTAATTTTACCAAACAATTATTTAAATATAATTACACAAGACTATGCATATTAGACTTAATATTAATTAATTAGGTCTAGCCGGGTCTAGCAGAGTCCACCCACTATGCAACTCATGAGGGAAATTTTAGAAATTTCCGAGACATAACCATACTCGTACGCGTTGGTGATAAACTATAATAAAATAAACCTCTCGAAATATTCTCTTTATTTTTAATACTAGAGAATACTCAACTATGTGAAAATTGTTTCTAAACATTTTACACGAACTCGTATTATGGCAAAACTACTAAACTTATATTTTTATATATACACGATCCGTCCCTACACGTAACGACATTGAAAACTGACAACACGCATGTATTATACCGAACTTGAAAGTACCAGGTAACACTCACAACCATACTACCTACCCTACCCCCTGGTGCTCCCCTTCTCTCGGTCGAACCACCCCAAATGGGGGCGTCCTTTCTTCTCCTTCTTTGCCTCCCTTTCCCCAACAATCTTGTCTCAAGGAGACAAGCATGTCCTTTGTAGACGCAAGATCTAAAGGGTATTATCCTTATATATATATATATATATATATATATATATATATATATACAAGTCCCAACTCCAAACCACACCACCTTGCTCTCCTCTCTTGCTCTCTCGGCTACACCCGACCACACCCACCTCTTCCCTTCCTTTCCTTTCGGCCTTCGACGATAGCAGCAACACTACACCACTCCACCGTCCATCACCGCACACCACACCACACCCACCTCCTCCCTCCTAGTTCACGGTAGACCCACCCCCCCACTACCCCTTACGGTTTGCGGAACAAGACCAAGCACCACCACCTTTGTGCGGGATCACGGGTAGGGATCAAACAACACTCGCGGATTCCGGGTCTCGAGTGTTCAAGGCCCTGTAGCGATCTCGGGTGATAACCAAGCGTTACGGGTTGTAAAGCGTTGAATCCGGGTCTCACATCAACTCCGCCACCTTCTCTGTCGACTTTTTACGTGAGCACATTCATCCTATTTTTATTATGGTTAACTTAGTTGGTGATATTTATATAACACGGTTATACCCCGCTCATATTTTGAATATCGCATAAAAGACACGTTTAACATAAAAATGTGTTACTTAAAAATCACAAGATAGAAAACCTAATTATTACTTATGATGATTATTTATACAAAGTACTAATAATTGTAGGCATCATTTTTATAAACATATTATTAAGGTGTTTTTTTTAGTATATTAATAATATAAGTAATAATCATTTTATTATAATTATTATAAATATAAAAGGGTTTAACATCTAATACTATTTAACATGCAAAAAGGATAATAGCATTTTATAAATTACTTTTATAAAAACATACAAATATATAGGATAATAGCATTTTATAAATTACTTTTAAAAAAACATACAAATATATATACTCATATATTTGTTTTAAAGGAACAATATTTATATATACATGCATATATATGTATATTATTGAGACAAATAAAAGATAAGTTTAAATAATAAAATAATATATATATTATTTTATGACATGTTATTAACGTCTTATTTTTAATAAATATATATTAAACATTTTTATTTATTTAAGGGTCGACTTAACCCGGAAACGAGAATTTGACAAATAAAGTCTACCTTATATATTTATTAATGGAATTTTAATAAATATAACTATTACATTAGAGCAAAAAGTTGTATCACCAACGGCGGTCGAGTCGAACCCTTGTAGATTATTACAAAGCAAGGGTCAAAACTTCGGGATATTGGTCCTGTGACCAACCCACACATTGATAACTACGTAGACCTTAAGGTGTCTTAAATATTTTAGGGCATGGGTAGGTTGGAACTTATTCGGATTTTACTACTTACATCATCACTCACTACCTTGTTAGCTAAGGTGAGTTTCACGGCCCCACTTTTACTTGTTTTAAATTGATTTTAAACATACGGTGGAGAAAACTTGCTAAACTTGAAACTGGACACAAGTACCTTTATTATTATATGAGTAAACTCGTTTAACGCTCAAAGTCCCCTCTTATTCTGTAACCATTAATTATGATACAAACGTGGATATTGTGAATAGATCTATTTGGGTTGACATCCCCACCCGTGGTTAGTCCTCTAACCTTAACTGGAGGTCGGTGCATAATTTTCATCAATAATACAATCTTTAGCGTTAAGAACATTGGGTTAGGGGCACACCTAAACTTCAAGTTTCGGTTACGGGAGCTCATGGTAATAATAACAGACTTATACTATTGTTTTAATTAAGAATAGTAAAACAGATATTGTTCGGGTGAACAGTACACAACTTGAAATCTCGTGGTCCAATGGAAATTATTTATCTTAACCTGTGAACTCACCAACCTTATGTTGACTTTTTAAGCTTGTTTTCTCAAGTAACTAGAGTCAGGAAACATGGACATGCATGCACATAGACCATCGTTTGAAGTTTTCCAGTTATAACCTAGGGACGTCTAGGTCATAACCGACAAACTTGTTGTTTGGAAAACCGTACACTTTGGACTTTAAGTACGGTACTTTTGGCATGTAATGTCTTGAAGACTATTTGTGTTTTTCTTGTACTAACTTAAATTCTTTGATTATGAATGCATTTAGAAGTCGTTTGTAGTAATCAAAGGCTATTAACACCATGAAACCATTATACCCCGTGTTTCTGCCCTAGGCGGGATGACAAACTCTGTCTCTGAATGAGTTCCAGCTCATTCTGTATGCCTTGTCTCTTCCTTTGGCGGAAACCAGAGCATTCCACCATTCAAAAGCTTGGATCTTGAACAGGTTTTAGGCATAGAGGACCTTGTCCTCTTTAGCACATTTGCTGATAGCTAGGACAGATTCAGTCTTTTCAATCCAAAGGGGTGCTGCGACTCCTCCTTCCTTCCCAAGGAAGTCATAGGGTTTACAAGTCTGAAAGGTCTTGTATGAGCACCACATGTGCTTGCTTCTCTTATGATGGGGTTTGAAGCTTTCCCTGGAGCTATCACTCAAGGAGTGATTTTCCTCATTTCGGGTTCTCTTAGTTCGTGAACTTTGATGAGTGCGGGTATGGGTGAGTTCTTTTCTCTCATTCCCCATCGAGTGAGTATGGATTTTGGTGTGGTAATTAGATTCAGAATGTTCAGTAGGATGAACTGATGGCTCATTAGCTTTCTCCTTAGCTTCGGCCTCGGCTTCGGCTTTGGCAGCCTAAGCCATTTTGAAAGCCTTAGGATAGGGGGAATGGCGTCCTCAATCACTTTTGTAACTAGCCTTTGTATTTCGGCAGCCTGAGCCTCCTGCTCTAAGGCGTTATTATTTTGTTTCTTCCTTCCCCTAGTGTTAGTAGAAGGTCTAGTTCGTCTCGACATTCTAAATGAAAGACATTATTTGTCAAAAAGTTTGAAAGACGATTTGAAAATAATACAATATTTTAATCAATATGAGAAACTACAAGTACATAGACATTATCTATAGTTAGCGCTTATTGAGGTTTCTAGCTCTAATCAGGGCTTGTTGTAAGGCAGCGATCTTCGCATATTTTTTCGCATCAATTTTCTCTAGCTCAGTTATTCTAGCTTGCATGATTGCCATCCTTTCTTCCCTAATTGCTTCTTCGTTAACACGGGAAGTGTCGATTGAAGCGGGCATAGCAGAATGAAAGGTTCCATAGGGTCTGTTAGAATCAGCCCTTTCATCTCCTTCAAGGGTATAATGGTTCTCATAAGGTGTTTCAGATATTCTCTCTTGATAGCTATAATTGTTTACATAAGTTTGGTTATAGCTTTCCACAGGTGAAGCTGCATAATAGCTCATAGGAGGTTCATAATGATGGTTGGAAGGTTCTATGTCCCCTAGGTTTTGAAATGTTCCACTTGTATATTCGGTATTTGTCCTGGAATGGAATTCGGATGAGTTCGTTATTTGTTCTTCATATCCAGGCGATGCATGCCTACAAATATAGCTAGGTCCTTTACCCTTTCCTGTGATTCTAAAAGAAAAACGAAAATATTTTTATTAATACGATAAAGGAAAGTATAATTTATTGAAAAATAACAATACGACATAATCATAGTAGCTAATCTATTTTTCATCTTTTCTTTGGCTTCCTTCATCAACCCTTTGCTCCGACTCCAAATCCTTTTGGCGAAGGATTTGTGCTCCTTATCTTTCTTCGCTAACTTCTTGTTAGCCCTTGACAGATCTCTCTTTTTCTATCAATTCCTCTCTTGTTAGGATAAGTTCCTTCTTAACCTGATCGGTTTTGCGGAGCGACCGATCGAGGCAATCGATAGGAGATCCTGTCACGGAAGCAGGGTATCCAAACTTTGGCGGAGGGTCTCGTAGTCCTAATACGATATCGTTGTAGAAATTATCGTATGCGGGAGTGGGTTTGTACTTCATAGTGGTCCGTGGACTATAGTCGGCTCGGATTGCGTTCGGATCGACGAACCTTGCCTCGTATATAGCCATAGGGTTGTAATCAACATTATCTTGGATATAGGGATCCAAGATTTGCGGATGGTTCATATAGTCTTGATACGAACCAGAATTTCCAAAGTTTGCCCCTGGTTTAAGGAGCTTGCATCTGCGTAGGTTTCCTCAGTGTCAGAGTTATTACTCATATACGGACTAATGCGTAGTTAATATAGTCGGCGTAGGGTTCATAGTTATGGGTTTCAAAGGAGCGAACCCCTCAGATTCGGAGTCCTCCTATTAATCCGGATAGTTTGACATGTTCCTATATATCTCCTCTAAGCTTGCCTCTGTTATGGAGAGTTTTTCTGTCGACATCCTCATTCGAGGTTTGGTCGCCTTACTAGGTCTAGCCTCGAAATGATTAACCGGAGGAGGGGTCGGAAAGTGTGGAGGTGTGTCAAATCTACAATTGATGAAGTCTGATCCTCCCATTTGGCTTAGGTGGTCTGATTCATACTCCTCCTTCATTGTGGCTTTTGGTAATGAGTGGTACCACGAGAAGTTTTCAACCTCCATAGGTGCGAAAGGATTTTTTATGGGTTCTTGTTTGATCTCATTTGGGCGATAGTAACTACGATAGTCGTTTCCTCCTGACATTCTTATTTTTCTATCTACCTGCAGGTAATAAACTTAGTAGCTTATAAGTGTCTACCTACTTTTACTAGTAGGCATGTCTTGAGCTTAGTCTGGTTAGAGCTTAGATACTAAACTAAGTATCTAATTCTCTAAAACCTTGGGCTGCCCCGGGCACCCCCGGGCATTCTGGGCACGACATGATTGTCACCTGCTTTGATTTCAGAGTTTGTATTGTGCAACGAAAAAGTGTTTATAAATGGATCGTTTGTTTCATAATTTCAACCTTGAGGGTTGCTTTTGTAAATACAAGAATCTCGTCGTGTAGACAAAAGATCTTTATTTAAATAACATGGTTTTATAAGCCAACATTTTTGTTTACATGGAAACTGAAATCAATCACCCACTTACAATCTTTTCTTGTGTACAAGGAAGGTGAAAGCGTAGGGATCACAATCATCAGGGCCCCTAGCCTTGTAATCCTTCTTGAGGTTCTTTCTTATGCTTAGGCATCAATCCACCATAGCACGAACCTGTAAAACTATTTTCCAGTTGCTCCTAGGTCTATATCCATAGCCAGACCCGGCTAGCAACAAAACTACAATTACCTTTGAGACTATATTCGTAGCCAGTCCCGGCAGGTATTGTTTATTTATTCTTTCCCTATAAACATTTGGAAAATGAAACGTTAGTGGAAAGCTAGTGAACACTTTTGTGACACGAAAGTTATTTATCGTTTGGCAAAACACTTGTTAAATAACTATTCATAACTTCATAGGATAGTAGTAAACACATTACTACGTCCGTCTGGTGCGTGTACACCGGTCACATACTCGAGGGATTTGGGATCAACAGATCTGTGTCTGATACACACTCGACATATGCACCGGCCCTTCTCAGCCATATATTCCCGAGAAAGTATAAACATTTGATCAAACTTTACGTACACATCTATGGGAAAATCACAACTACCCCTGGGGTTATATCCGTAGCCAACCCTACAAAGCGATATGCATCAAGTATTTAGCGCATGCTTTGCCATTTTATAAACGTAAAAGTTTGATAGTTTCCTTGAAAGTGTTTAAAAGAAACGTATTTGAAAACGTATTCTAAAATTGTATTCAACGACTTATAGGGCTCTAGCACCTTAATTCAGACTTCTACGTGTTCCTCGATTTTCCTCAGCTCTAAACGCTCGAGTCCGGTTGATAAGCGAAATCCAGTCGAATTTGGGGTAGCAGCTAGAGATTCGGGACTGCTGCTGGAGGCTCGAGATCAGAGAACTCAGGAGAAGTTCGCAGTTTGAGTGAAGGTGTGAGAAATGAGATGCAATTGAGCCTCTATTTATGGGTTGAGTCTTGTCCGTACCGGACCGTTAGCCAAGGAGCAGGTAGTCCGCTACCGCCCACTTTACACACACGTTTGACATGTGCCGGCCTGGCAGTGCATGCGCACACACGTCTGTAGAGGACCATATGGGCCGGCCATAGCCGTCCGCCAAGGACCATGCGTCGTTAAGGCTGATGCATGCCCTACATGTGTCGTTGACACGTGGGGTGTGCAGAGGCTTCCTAGGGAGGTGTGTAGCGGACCGTTGGCTGGACCCTGGCGGTCCGCCAGCCAAGTCCTCCCAAGCCTTAAGCGGTAGAAACCCCATGCGCTGGAAGCGGACCATCAGCCAGTAGGTAGCGGTCCGCCACCCCTTAAATTTCCATCTTCTTGGTTTCTCTTTCCTTTCTTTTGGGTTTTGTCAATTCTAGTCCTTAGACTTTCATCAATGGCATAATTGGGATGATATTTTGATAGGTGTTACAGCCCTTATCAACGTATGACGGTTTAAATTTGTCTACTATTCCTGATAGTCAAAGTTGTCACACCCCGCCAAGGCGAAAACGCGAGCTGTCACACATATAGTTCATAGCACAAGGTATAAAGATAAATACTAAGGCATCAAATAAATTTATTAAATTCCATAATTTTATAAATACTCGTTTCAGAAACAAACAATTCCACATAACAAAGAACATTATTTAAAGTTTAATAGCTAGGTCCATAAGTACTCCTAAGTGTTCCTTCGACATCCTAATTGTCATTTCGTAAAACGTGTAAAGTAAAACTGTCAACATAAAGTTGGTGACAAAACATAGGTTTTTATAAGTCATCAAAATAAGTTGGCATAAAAAAATATACAAATTCAAACAAGTGTGCAATCATATCAACACAAAATTTCTTACAATCAACCCTTTATGTTATTTGTTATTTGCATCCACAATCCCCACGATTGTGCCGTTGACATGTTATTTGCATCCACAATCCCAAAGATTGTGCCGTTGTTTTGTCGGTTTTCCCTATATGACCCTTCTAGTACTACCTTAGGCTTATAATCAAGTTAATGATTGCAATGTTATCATTTAGTGTTCAAATATCAAGTACATAATTGAAATTACTTGTTTAAGAAAATTTTTTGATAAACAGTTTAAGTTATCGAGCCATATGTACATGTTTCACCCCAAAAGTAAAAGAAAAAAAGAGCTATGTTCTCACCTTGAATATTAGAGGGTTGACCTTGTAACTTGTAGCAATAAGATTTAAGGTTACCCTAAGTTACATAAGATACATTATTATAATATAGAAACAGTTTAAGAGAAACGACAATGGAATGATTTGGGATTTTAGGATTTTGGAATGGAAAAGCGATCGAGAACACGAATAGAGTTTGTAAATTATGTGTTTATTTATAAAATGGATTTAGGTGTCAAAAACAAGTATTATTTGTAAAAATATAAAAACTATAATATTTTTAAGACAATGCCAAAAGTGATTAAAACTAGGTTAAAAATAATCATCATGATGAAATGTAATAATATTTATAAGGATATTATTTGAAATAAATAAATTTGTTATACGAATGTGTAATATTACTATTTATGAAAAAATTAATTTAGTAAGATTAATTACTTAATGATTTATTATTACCATATTATTTGTGAAAGTAATAATATTAATATGACAAATGTACTAATAGAACAATTATTAAAATTTACATTACTAGTAACACTAACAAAATTGTATTATTAATAATATGCTATCGATCATGCCGTTTTAAACATTTAGGTTGCTAATATATTTATAACCCGTTTAACAAAACATATGGCGTTAACGAAAACATGAGCATTTTATAACTTTAAAAGTTATATATAAAATAATAGGGTTTAAATACAATAACGTTTGTCACGTTTTTTAAATATATATAGTGGTAACGAAATAATGCATACTTAATAGTAATACTGCTCATATACTATGTGTTATACGTTTGTGGTAATCAAAAGGTTTTTTTTAGAAAATAATCAAACATATATATATATATATGTATACTTTTTATTTACAAAAGATAATAATTATAAAACTCTTGAAAGTTTATAAAAAGATTTGTTTTTGAACTATAACATAATAATAATAGTTGATAATTATATAAATGTGTGTGAGTATGATAAACAAGAACAAAAATAAACAGAAAAGGGAGGTCTGTCGGGCTCGAACGCACCTGCCCCCTGTCAGGCAAGAGACTTACCACCAGACCAAGTCTGTTATTGATTAACCAGGCAGTAAGTAAAGGTTATAACCCAAACACCCCGGTTCCCTTCTTCCCTTACAACCCAAATCGCTAAACAGAGGGTCCCCCCAAAAAAAACCCTAAATCGATTACATGGAATCAAGATCAGAGAGGTTACGAAAATCAACAAGGAGTTATTACCTGGAGTCGGCCTTGTATACCAAGCAAAAAAATTCGAACCACTGGGGCTCCAAAGCCGATCACAACAAGGGGAACAAAAGGGGGAAAAGAGAACGATTTCATGGTGTTCTTGCTTGTAGTTGAAGTTGATATATATATGGTGTGCTAGAATGCGTTAACAGCTGGGATTGAGGCGCGAATTCAGGGATTTATTGATTGATTAACATCGAATTTGCGTTGATTGAAAGGGTTATCAATTTGGTTTAATTTTATGAAAACGGGAAGTAATTTGCGAATCAAATGACTGATTTCTCAATCCTTAATGATCGTGAATGACTAAGAACCGATTTAGGAAGGATTCAAACTCCGGAATTTCGGGGATTGAAGGAGGATTCACGCGTTTTGACTTTCTGGAGTCAAACAATGCGTTCTTGAGGAGTACCAGAGTTCACGAAAGAGGGTTCAACATGGGTGGGTGGGTATCCGGAATTTCGGGGATTGAAGGAGGATTCACGCGTTTTGACTTTCTGGAGTCAAACAATGCGTTCTTGAGGAGTACCAGAGTTCACGAAAGAGGGTTCAACATGGGGGGGGGTGGAGGTTTCAAGTTAAGGTTCAACTTCTGAGGGAGGTTTAAATGCAATAGATAAGGGTTCAAGGTCTACCTCTTGATAAATAAATATTTAATTATAAAATTTATTTTATAAGACTTATAAAAACTTAAAATATATATCTATATCATTGTTTAAATGCAATAGATAAGGGTTCAAGGTCTACCTCTTGATAAATAAACATTTAATTATAAAATTTATTTTATAAGACTTATAAAAACTTAAAATATATATCTATATCATTATTTATTTTGTTATTATCATTATTTTTTTCTTTTATAAAATAAAACTTCATTTTATTAATTTATGTAATTTAACAATATATATATATATATATATATATAAAAGATATAAAATAAAAGTTTAAAAATCTCAAAACTCCGAGTCGTTATACGTTTGAATGTAATAATTGATATGGCATAATATAATGTACAAGTACGTTATAACGAGGTTGAAATAATATGACAGTCACAAATGTTATCAATGCATAAAATGAAATAAAATAATACGAGCAATAGTAATGGATGTTACATAAGTACTCTTGCTTAACTATTCGTAATAGTTATGATCATCAGTCGATTGTCTTTTGATAATTAAAATCCTGTTGAATGTGAGACATGGATCGTATTTCATTCTCATATAGTGTCCAACTATGTGACAACCAATAATTTTCATGTCAAAATCCATGCAACTTAAACATTTTATGAGATTTATGTATTACATTATTTGACTTAGTTCATGTGCAAGCTAAGTTATGATCCACTAGGATATTCATACGTCTAGGATCATTTCTTTATATAAACAAATAAAATTTCATATATTAAACCAATTACAACCTTATAAAATGCATTTTTTTTTAATAAAATACCTCTTTTACTTATTTATACCCACCATTTTACAAAACACACACTTGTTTTAATCACACACCCATATCATTTTCGTGCAAAATTTAAAAAAAAAGTCAACCAAACACAAGACCCTTTGACAAACAACACCCCTATTGACCACCATGCAAACTTCCCCATCACCTCACCCATCCCCTCCCCCTCTTTCCCCCCCCCCCCCCCCCCCCCTCTTTTTCGGCCATAAGAAGGGGCTGAACCCCCCCTCTCTTCCACACACTTCACACTTCAACTTTCAAAGTAAATATCCCTTTTCTCTCTCTCTCTCTCTGTCTCTCTCTCTCTCTCTCTCTCTCTCATTCTTTCCCTCCCTATTTTTCCACCCTCTTTCACACTCACTAGGTGTTCCAAGAGCCATCTAGGGCTGGTCGATTACAAATTACCAACACCTTCTTGTTTCACTAAAGTAGACTAGTTCATTTGGGTGAAGAAGAAGACATGGATGGGTCTCATATTTGTTAATTAATTTCTTTTTATAATAGTATAAGGGGTATAATAATTTAATATTTAGTTTAATTAATATAAAGTGTATTTTAGTCATTTAACACCCACTTAATTGAAAAACTTAACGGCCATCCACTCCAGGGATCACGGGTGTTACATTTTGACAATCAAGCGACTCTCAATGTAGTTTTTCAAACTTGGAGACCAAACTTGTAATTTGTGCAAACCACATAGACCATCTTTGTAATTAACTCTTTTTTTAATAACTAAATATAATAAACAACATAAAATTCATTTTTTATTTATTTTTAAAAGTTTACAAACAACAGAAAATAGATTCACTAAAATAAAACTAATACATTTTTATTTTTATTTTTATTTTATTCGTCGTCGCCTCATCGGTTTTTGCAACAAGCCTTTTGAGACCCGTCACTCATCTCACACAAATCCTAATTGTACCAAACTTTCGCGTTCCAACTATTATGTATCACCCTAAAAACGGTAAGCATGATGGAGGAACCGTGACCAACGAATGATTGCAAATGAGCCATAACGAGAGTATTTTTTTTGTTTTTTGTGTTCTGTGTTGTGCTTTCAAGGGGTGTAATCCACCAATTTATCCAAAACCTACTTATACTAACTTAGAAGGTAAAATGGTCCACAAAATGCAAAAACATGATTGAAAACAGTTAAAAAATGGCTAGAAAGACATTTTTTAAAGCCTCCATTTCGAAATCCAATTCCAACAGCTAGAACCGTGTATAATCAAGTCGGGTGGGAACCAGCTAGGGAGAGGAACCGGGTAGGAACCTGTTTTCACTAGGGGCAAGGAACCGGTTAGAAATTAGCGGGTTTTTTCAGGTAGGAACCAAGTAAGCTGGACATCGGGTAGGAACCGGTTTCGGGCTGGTCCAAAACAACATATTTTTTTTTGGCCGGGCTCGGCCCTTTTGGGCCAGTTATGGATGGAACACAAGAAAACGGGCAGTCGGCCCTAGTTTTTTTAATTAGCCCTAATCTTGTTATTATATATACTCAGTCATGTAATTATAATTGTTTGTAGCACCTAATAAAGAGAGATCCCTAGTTCCACCCATGGATGTAGGTCACTTTGACCGAACCACGTTAATTCTTGTGTCATTTATTTTACTATCGTTTGTGCGTGTGTGTTCGCATGTTTCATTGCGTATCGACTCTGATTGATACCTAACAAGTGGTATTAGAGCTTTAGGCTCGTAAGTACTGTTCTTTCTTGCCCTTGTTCACCGGGGTTTGAAAGTAGGGATATAAATCCTTGAATAATCGTTGTAATCAGTATGATTCGTGAACACTGTTCGATTGCATTGAAGACGATGTCTGCCTTGTTCGTGATTTGGGTTTTCTAACCCTTGAAATCGTCGTCTATTTCTCTTTTCTCGAATCGTCATCAAGATCGAAGTTTGCGATTTAGAGTTTTAGGTGTTGTCGGCTGCGATACCTGACGAATCGGCGGAAACTCTTGGAAATCTCTGGATCTTGTTTTCGGATTTGCATGTCGGTTAGGTTTGTTGTGGGTCTGCTGACTTGATCGATCAATACTACTGTTGGAGCCGTGATACTTCTGACCGAAGGAAGGAGCATAGCCGTTGGGTCGAAAAAGTTGCGATCAGGGTTCGAACGGGAAACCCTTGTGAATCGTTGGGTTGTGTTGTTCTTTTTTGGTTGGTCGAGATTGTTGGCCGACAGGGCCGCCAGTGGTTGTGGTTGAGAAAGGTGATCAGCTGTTTGGGCAGTAAGTTTGACCGAGACCAGGTACCGAATTGAAACTCTTTGAAGCCGTCGATTAGGGTTTGGTTAAGAACTCTTCGATTCACAAGGTAAAGGTTAGGGTTTTGTGTTCAAGTTCGGGTTTTGACTGTTTATTATCAACCGTAAAATGGAGAACCAGGTTATGTGAAAATTCAACATTCGGGTGAAGATTTATCTGCCGGAGATCATCAGGTAACTGTTTGTAGTTTCTTTCTGATTATAGGGTTATTGAAGGAGCAAATCGATTTGTTGATAGTGTTCAGTAGAACAACTGTTAATTTCAGGCCCATGCCATTGTTGTGTATGTTTCACTATTTCGATATGTTTCCTATTTGTTATTGTTATAGCCGAAAACGGGATGGTTGTGATCGAAAGGTTTGACGGTTCGGATTTCGGTTGGTTGGTTTGTCAAGAGAACTTGTATGTGGTACTGACTAAGGATAAACCAGAGTTGTTGACGACAAGAATGAAAGAAGGGAGCTCGGTGACAAGTCATGTTAATAAAGTCAATTCAAATTTGCAGAGATTAAAATCTATTGGGATAGATTTGGATGATGAGTTGAAAGCGTTACTGCTATAACTGTTGGATATGAGATGTCAGATCATTAATTAAATCAATGTTGCTATCAAGGTACGATACAAAGAGTTACACTTTGGTCAACGAGCAATTGATAATATTTAATTGTAAATATTATAATTCACGAAACACGGTTTTATTAAATGGTGAATAAATATTTAGAGAAATATTTATCGGCGAATTCGGTAATTAATTATTTAGAGAAATAATTACATACAGATAAATTTAATGTTTAAGTGTGAAACATTAAAAGGGTTAATTTTACTCATCATTTGTAATTAGTAAACACAAGGGATTAAAAGTAATTAAAAGTTAATTGCTAGAAATTAACAGTTAATACCCTAGGGGTGCGGCTTGTAAGATTAAGGCTTATAAATATAACCTTAAACCAACTAATCTAGCCACCTCCTAGTCCCCCCTCTCTCGGTTCCGTCCGCCGCCGCCATGCCGCTGCCACCGTACGCCGCCTAAGCCGCCAGTGTTCTTTTGCGCATACTGTGAAACTGGGGTGGTGAATCCTTTGGGATATTATAAAATAACGGGGGTTATTTATATGATGAAAATCTATTCAACTATTTTGTAATGACCAGAGGGTCTTGAGTGGAAATAAAAAATAAATGTGCCGAGTTAGTTTTTGTTTAATATAAACAATTAGAACTCACTCAGCGTAGCTGACTTTGTATGTACGTTAGATTGTTTTGTAGGATAGTCTACTAGACGAGGTATCTTGACTTGGAAGCGGGGCTACTCGGGTTGGTGCGCATGCATTCGTCAGGTAACGTCATGAAAAGTTAACGAGTTTAAAGATAACATTATTAAGAGAACAACTTCCGATGTTTACTTAAATGAAAGTTAAAGTACTTTTAAAGAATATAACCATTTATGAGAACCAATTATAGGTGCCTGGTTTGGGGCCTTACAAGTTGGTATCAGAGCCATGGTTTAAGAGAAAACCGGTGTTTTTAAACAAATAAAATACCTTAACTTAGACTAAAAATGGGACGAGGGTGAAATGAATGCCACCACGAGTAACCGCAAGCCAAGAGGTGCGCCTTTCGAGTTGAGCAGTAATTATTTATCAGTAGTGTACTAGGTGAAGTAATTAGTGTGAGTAAATGATTTATGGTTCTGTGTGGAATTATATTGTGTAATATGTGTTGTAGTATTATGTAGAACTACTTGAAGTTGTGTGGCGTGATTAAACGAGACTATAATGTAGAGTAGCATTAATTGTAACTATGTGAGATAGTTTGGTGTGTCGATATGATTCTGTGATTTTGTGTGTGTAACTAAGTGTGGTGTGAAATTATGATTAATTTGATGACTTGGTAGATTATTGTGTGGTGCTATGTGAGTTGTGTGGGATGCATGTGTATCCGGGGTGTGTGAAAGATAGAAAGCTAGTGTGAATATGGTGGGGAAGGTTTAGAATCCAAGTAGTAATGTGGACCACCAAATTGCATTTAATCACTGTGATTTGGCAGTCTATGATTACTCTCATATTCTGAATTTGACTCTCATAGTAATCACCCCAACGTTCTATCTTGTGCAGGTATTGATGGCCATGATGATTGGGACTAGATGGGTTAGGCGAGGAGCTCTAATCAGGAGGTTGACAAAACGGCGGGCTAGACGTGAGGCTGTTATTCGTATGGTTATCTTTGGGAGAAGACGGATCTTAGCACATGTTCCATTGACGGTGGTTCCACCGGCGGCTGAGGATGAGCAGGAGCTACCAGCACAAGAGGTGATCTTGGCACTTCTGGCGTCTAATGCTCCCAGTACTATCAGGGCAGTTATGAGGGATGAACTTAGTAGCTCCTTTTACAGGAGGGGTGGTTAGAGAGGAAGGAACGCATTTGCGGTTAGGCATCAGCTTTCGAGGCAGGATTAGGGACCTAGAAACGAATGGCTGGAGGAGTCTGACGACGAGGTGCAAGTGGGTGATAACTTTGACTTGTTTAGTGATTAGAGCAGTGGTGGTTACCACAAGAGGACTAGAACATTTTGAGTAGTGGCCGTCAGGCACTTTTGTGACAAAATATTTATTCTTGGTGTTTCAATTGCTTGATTTTAACCTTGATAGTGAATCTTACTATGGATGGTTTAAAATGTAGTTAATGATAGTTTCATGTGTGATAGCTTGCTATTGGTGGTGCAATGTTAATTATGTGTGATTATGTGATTATCTTTTGAACAACGTAAGTTCATACTATATGTAATCTTTGCTGTAGTACTAGAGCATGATTGACTGGAACTAGTGGATAGACTCGTGTAGACCGGAGTTGTGAAATTGTGTGTGTGTGTCTACGGTCTTAAGTTAGTGTCACCTATGTGTTATGTTTAGGTGATGTTTGAAGTGTAAGGGGTTTGTTGCACCTTGTGTAGTTGTTCAGGACAAGGTCCAATGGGAAATCTTAAATATACATCTTTAGTATGTATAAATGTTCAGGACGAGGTCCTGTGGGAAATTGTAGCTACATACCTTATGTCCAGGTTGTCACACCCCGACCGATGGCGGAATCATCGGGGCGGGACATGTAGACTGTTCATAAGCACAAGGTTGACTAAATTGAAATATATTAATTGTCAAATTCCATTACAAACATTCAATCAAAAGAAATTCCAAGAAAAGAAACATAATTGAAATACATAAGTTCTTTATTTATTTTAACTAAGTCCAAGCCTATATGTAGCACATCTTGATCAATCTCACATATTAGGACCTGAAACATTAATAAGATAAAGTCAACTAAAAAGTTGGTGAGTATAACCCAGGTTTGTATATAGATAGCATATAGTTGTAAAACAAATCCTTACATAACATGATAAATAAGGCATTTATGGGGAGCAGCTATTGTGTAACCAAGTACAATCAAACATTTGTAACTAGCATGCAAATTGTGTTGTCGGTATCAATCACCCCAATCTGCGTGGGTTTGTCAGACTCAATAGATCTATCATTGAAAACCATAGGCTTTAATAGTCAATGATTGCACATAAGTGTTCACAAAAGTTAGCACACATAGCACTCGGGCATAAAGCTCAAATTGCACACATGAATGTAAATAGGATTTGTATTTGTGTTGTTTGTGTAAATGTAAACATGTAATTTGATAGAGTTCATGTTTCACCCCAAAAGTGTAAAAGAGTAAAAGGGGCTATGAAATACTCACTTGGTTTGAAGGCGTAGCTAACAAAGATACTAGATAGAATAAAGATCCTTGAAATGCACAAGTTAACCTAAAGTGTAATGTATATGGTATTAATAGTGTGCACAAAAGTTTAAATCTAAAGTTGCATTTGGATTTGTGTATAAGGCCATTGATTTGTACTTAAAAGTATTGAATAAAATATAAGGTTTTGAAATAAACATTTTTGAAGCGTTTTGTTTAAGGTTTGAGTTTGAATAATTAAGTAAATTAAATAATTACCGTTTGTGAAAATATTGTAAGTGTTAAATGTAATTAAGTGTAAATAAATAAATGTCTTTGTTTAAATATAAAGTAAATAAATAATCATTATTTTATTTATTTATTTATAAAATGTAACTTAACCATTTAAATACTTTTTAAATGAAATGTTTAGTAATAATTGTAACTTTAATTTTTTTATAAACTTTAAATAAATAATTTTCTATTTATTCCAAGATTAAATATTTGATCTTTTTAAATAGAATTAAATGCATTTTTATAAAAATCAACTATTATTATTTTGTAATTTAATCAGAAATATTTATTGTTTGAATATATAAAATTATAATTCTGCCAAAAATTTAACTCACACACGACCGTGCCTGGGAAGGGCACGATCGTGCTCGAACCACGGGCGCGACCATGCTAGTCAGGGCGCGACCGTGTTGATCAAACAGAGGGCTTAACTAACTAAATCATTAGGCACGACCGTGCCTTGGGCAGGCACGATCGTGTCTATGATTCTAAGACACGACTGAGATTAGCCAAAGGGCGTGATTGGGTCTGGACAGGAGGACAAGACCGCGCTGGTAGTCGGCACGACCGCGTCTCATGAGGCACGACCGCGCTAGATGATTAGCGCGGCCGCGTCTGTTCCAAATCAGGAACGAATTGACTAAATCCTATAATAACAGGGTTGGAAATCATAGGGCTTTCACCCATTAGATTATTACGAGACTATTAGGTTACTTTAATTGTATTGAAAACATGTCCAGAGTCGGGTTTGATTACGTTATTTTGAAAAGGAACTTAGGATCGGTTCGAGATGATTTCCATAATGAAAGCCCAAATTAATATGGGGCTTTTGATCCGTGAACTGAAACGAACGAGTATGGAGTTTCAATTACCTGGGAGGACGATGTATGGATAGCGTTCGATAGAAAAGAGTTCCGGCGGCGATGCGAATGGCTTCCGGCGTCTGCTGCTGCAATCCCTGCTAAACTAGAGAGTCCAGAAGTTTTAGTGATGATTGAGTAGCGTGAATCTGCTGCTTGGATAATTCGGACCGAAAGAAAATTTTGTGTTTTCTTGAAATGTCTAAGTGATTTTTGAGATTGATTGAATTAATCCGAGGTGTTTCGTGTAATTGAATGGTTTATTGCATTCGTTAATGAGAATGAAGTGTAGGACGGTTACGGAACTCAACGATCGGGAGATTAAAACGGTATTTACGTTTCAACTGATACTATGCGCGACCGTGCTAAGGCACCAGGCGCGATCGTTCCAAAGCAAGTCGCGCGACCGTGCCAGAACGAGGCATGACCGTGCCTATTAGGGTTTCTTGTAAATTTTCAACATCAGACCTTGTAACTTTAGTCTTTTGCCATATTTGTATAATTAGATACTTATGTATTGTTTTAATAGGATAAAACCGAGTAAAATTTGCGGATTTGCATTGAAATATAGTATTATATAGATGGTACGAAAAGAAATAAAACAGTGCACTAGAATTGAGTTTGAAATGCATTACATTAAATTGAAAATACGGATACTAAAAATCAGAAATGTTACAGTCTCCCCATGTTGAGGGAATTTCGTCCTGAAATTTAGCTAGAGGAAGCCACAGCATCAGTAAAAAAATGGGGGTACTTGAGCTTCATTTGGTCTTCTCGTTCCCAAGGGAATTCAGGACCACGCTTAGACTCCCAACGAACTTTGACAATAGGAATACGACTTCGCTTGAGTTGCTTGATTTCACGATCCATAATTTCTATCGGTTTCTCAACGAAGTGCATCGTTTCATCAATGCGCACGTCATCAAGTGGCATATGGAGATTCTCATCAGCGAGACATTTCTTCAGATTAGATACATGAAATGTAGGATGCACATTGCCAAGAGATGGAGGTAACTCGAGTTTGTAAGCCACTTTCCCAATCCTTTCAAGGATTTTGAATGGACCAACATAGCGAGGTGCTAACTTGCCTTTCTTTCCAAAGCGGATCACACCCTTCCACGGGGACACCTTAAGAAGAAAAAGGTCACCGAATTGGAATTCCAAGGGTTTTCGACGTTTGTCGGCATAACTCTTTTGCCGACTTCTCGCTACTCGAATGTTGTCACGGATTTGGATAATCTTGTCGAATGTTTCTTGAATTAGCTCGGGACCAGTGATTTGTGCTTCACCAATCTCGTTCCAACAGATAGGAGAACGACACTTGCGACCATAGAGAGCTTCAAATGGAGCCATGTTGATACTCGTGTGATAGTTATTGTTGTAAGAGAACTCAATTAGGGGTAAATGTGAATCCCAATTGCCACCAAAATCGATTAAACAAGCTCTAAGCATGTCTTCAAGAGTTTGGATTGTCCGCTCGGTTTGACCATCAGTTTGGGGATGGTAAGCCGTGCTCAAATCCAATCGTGTACCAAGTGCAGTTTGGAGAGATTGCCAAAAATGAGAAGTGAACCGGGCATCTCGGTCGGATATTATGTTCAAGGGAACACCATGACGGCTCACAATTTCATCAATGTAAATTTGGGCTAGTTTCTCAACCCGATAGTCTTCACGGATAGGCAAGAAATGAGCAGATTTGGTGAGACGATCAATGATTACCCAAATGCTATCATAACCACTCGAGGTGCGAGGGAGTTTGGTAATAAAATCCATGGCTAAGTTCTTCCATTTCCACACGGGAATTTCCGGTTGTTCAAGTAATCCGGAAGGACGTTGGTGTTCGGCTTTGACTTTGGAACACGTTAGACATTTGGCAACATAGTGAGCAATGTCCTTTTTCATACCGGGCCACCAATATTGTTGGCGAAGATCTTGGTACATTTTATCTGCACCAGGATGAATAGAATAACGAGTCTTGTGAGCCTCGTTCATGAGAAATGTACGGAGATCATCGCGATCGGGAATCCAAATACGGTTTAAGTAATAAAGTAAGTCATTGGATTTTGATTCGAGTAGGAGTTCAACACCACACGACATTTCCTCATACATGTTACCCTCGGTGACTGAGACGTGTTGAGCTTCTAAGATGCGGTTTTGAATGTCGGTTTGAATTCGAACACATTGAAGCATGACATGGTCCTTTAGACTCAAAGCGTCGGCTACAACAATCGCTTTGCCGGGATGGTAACGAATCTCGCAGTCATAGTCGTTAAGGAGTTCAACCCAACGTCGTTGTCTCATATTGAGTTCTTTTTGGTTGAATATGTGTTGGAGACTTTTGTGGTCGGTGAACACCACGCATTTCGTACCATAGAGATAATATCTCCAAGTCTTCAATGCGAATACGACCACACCCAACTCGAGATCGTGCGTCGTATAATTCTTCTCATGAATCTTAAGTTGCCTTGATGCATAAGCGATTACTTTGCCTCGTTGCATGAGGACACAACCGAGACCTTGGTTAGAAGCATCACAGTAGACAACTAGATCATCATTCCCATCAGGGAGAGTCAAAATGGGAGAGTTGCACAACTTTTGTTTGAGGGTTTGGAAAGCTTCTTCTTGTTTTGATCCCCATTCATAAGTCTTACCCTTGTGAGTCAAAGCGGTAAGGGGAACAACAATCTTAGAGAAGTTTGAGGTGAAACGACGGTAATATCCCGCAAGACCAAGAAATGAACGAACTTCAGTGGGGGTCTTCGGGGCATTCCAATTCTTAACCGTTTCGATCTTAGCAGGGTCAACATGAATACCCTTGTCGTTGACGATATGACCAAGAAATTGAACTTCTTTTAACCAAAATTCACATTTGGAGAATTTGGCATATAATTGTTCTTTCTTCAAGAGATCCAAAACCAATCTAAGATGTTGCTCATGATCGGCTTTAGTCTTGGAATAGATTAAGATGTCATCGATGAAAACGATCACGAACTTATCAAGGTACGGTTTGCACACACGATTCATGAGGTCCATGAAAACTGCGGGTGCATTGGTTAGTCCAAAAGGCATAACCATGAACTCGTAATGACCATACCTTGTTCGGAAGACAGTCTTTGGAATATCGTCTTCTTGCACATGGAGTTGGTGATAACCGGATCGAAGGTCAATCTTCGAGAAGCAAGTAGAGCCTTGAAGTTGATCGAAGAGATAATCAATTCTAGGCAAAGGGTAACGGTTCTTGATGGTAAGCTTGTTGAGTTCACGGTAGTCAATACACATGCAGAATGATCCATCTAATTTTTTGACAAACAAGACGGGTGCACCCCACGGTGAATGACTTGGACGAATGAATCCCTTGTCGGAGAGCTCTTGGAGTTGACTCGCAAGTTCTTGCATTTTAGAAGGTGCAAGACGGTATGGAGCTCTAGCCACTGGGTTAGCTCCGGGCACAAGATCAATACGAAATTCTACTTGTCGAACGGGTGGAAGACCGGATAGATCTTCGGGAAATACTTCAGGAAAATCTCGAATGATAGGAATGTCTTGTATAGTCTTCTCTTTGACATCCTTTTGAACAATATGAGCTAAGAAAGCGATGTACTTCTTTCGTAAGTACTTTTGAGCAGTAGTGCACGACATTAACTTAAGTCCTTTGCAAGGCTTTTCCCCAAAGACTCTTAACGTTTCCCCTGACGGAAGGGGTATTCGGATGCACTTCTCAAAACAAATTACTTCGGCATGGTGACTTGACAACCAATCCATGCCTATGATGATATCAAAGCTTCATAATGGCATTGGAACAAGGTTGATTGGGAATGTATGTTCATTAAGTTCTAAAGAGCAATCATAGATAATGGATTCAATTGTAAGAGAGTCACCATTTGCTACTTCAACGATAAGTGTTTTCTCTAAAAGGGATCGTGTCTTTGCAAGTAAAGGTTCAAAGTTAAGCGACACAAAACTTTTATCGGCACCGGTATCAAACAAAATGGAGGCATATTGACTATTTACAAGGAACGTACCATTGACCACATCATTGTTGGCTTGAGCTTCGTTGGTGTTTATGTTGAAAGCACGCCCACGAGCTCCACCTTGTCTAGCATTAGCAAATCTTGGGCATTGATCACGGAAATGGTTCGGGTTGCCACATTCATAACATGCACGCCCATTTGCAATAGCGGGAGTACCTTGATTAGTCACTTGGGTGTTGGTTTGGTTTGGTGGGTTGACTTGGCCCGCAAGAGCTTTGGCCCTACAAACATTGACCGTATGGCCATATCTCCCACAATGAGTACAAAGGCGACATGGGATGCTTTGGGGATGATGATAGTTGTAGGTGGCACAAAGCGGGTAGATTCCAACATATGGCTTTTTGGCCGGTGCTTGAACCATAGGTGCAGCTTGGTTAACAGGTATAGTAGGAGTGACCACAGCATAATTTATAGTCTTTCTCTTTCTATTATTGCGAGAGGGTTCAGATGTGGCTTCTTTGATGTGGGTAGGAGGGGTTATGGTGTCAGAAACTTTCTTGGTGCCCTTTTTAGTAAGAGTCCCCGCCTTCACATGGTTATCGGTTAAGGTAGCGGACAAACGGATCGCATCCTCAAGTGTTGCAGGATTTCTTCCTAGGACAGTATCTTGAATTTGCCTAGGTAGTCCCCCAATATACTTTTCAATGCAGCGGGACAAAGGAGTGACCATGTGGGGCACGAGAAGACTTAACTCGTGAAACCGAGTTGTATATGCCAAGCTTTCACCACTATCTTGGGCAAGATCCCAAAACTCAGCTTCAAGTTTCTTTACTTCATTTCAAGGACATAATTCCTCGGTCATTAGCCTTTTAACCTCATCCCAAGGTAAGGCCATTGCCACATCCACACCTCTATTTCTCTTCTCCCCATTCCACCACGTGAGTGCCCGTTTTTGTAGGACACTTGTGGCATGACGAACACAAAGGTTGTCGGGGCAGTCACTATTGAGGAAGGTATTCTCAATGCTTTTGAACCATTGAAGGAGTCCGGTAGCTCCTTCGGTACCATAGAACTTGGGAGGATTACACGAGTTGAAATGTTTGAAAGTGCATTGAGATGGGTTGTTACCACCATTTCCACCATTACCACTATTACTACCATTTCCACCATTGTTGCCATTGGTGGCACTATTAGCTTGAGTGAGTTGTGTCATGAGTTGCGCAAGAATAGCAGCAATGTCGGTATTGGTGTTGGCCGCGGGAGCACGACGAGGAGGCATTCTATAGATTTTCACAAGACAAGAAAAGATGTAAGAACTTATAAGAATTATTTGGATTTAATAGAATAAGATAACAAAATAAATACATAATCATAGTTTGGATTGTACTCAAATAGTGATATAATCACTCGAATACTATGACACATTAAGGTTAATTAAACTTATATAATTTTCAAGGAGACATGCTTTAACCTATAAGTAAACACTCATCTCGGGAATTCCTAGGAAAGCATACAGGTCCCTCGGTTGATTGGGATTTATGCGAAATGCTTTCCTAGACAGAAAACCAAAAATACAGGTGTCACTCTTCCAGATTGCATGTGTCCTCAAATAATTAACAAAGCTTAAAAACCTTAACGAGGAAATAAAGAAATTTTATGAATTTAGCTTCATGAAGTTTCCAAATGCTTAGAAAGATAAAGATAGAGAAGAGGATAGGAATATTATGAGGTTTTAGAATATAGGAAAGGATATTGTTTATTTAATTTATTATTTAAATATATACTAATAAGTCATGGATTTTTTTTACAATTAAGTCATTAAATAAAATAATAACTAATCATAGTAACCATGTAGCACATAGCATGTAACACATAACATATAACATCTAGCATGTAGCATATAACATGTAATCATGAAACATAGCATAAGTAGGTGTCCTAAAGTTATAGTCTGGTCAAGGTGTCTAATAACCTAATTCCCTATAACCAAGGCTCTGATACCAATCTGTCACACCCCGACCGATGGCGGAATTTTCGGGGCGGGACATGTAGACTGTTCATAAGCACAAGGTTGACTAAATTGAAATATATTAATTGTCAAATTCCATTACAAACATTCAATCAAAAGCAATTCCAAGAAAAGAAACATAATTGAAATACATAAGTTCTTTATTTATTTTAACTAAGTCCAAGCCTATATGTAGCACAACTTGATCAATCTCACATATTAGGACCTGAAACATGAATAAAATAAAGTCAACTAAAAAGTTGGTGAGTATAACACAGGTTTGTATATAGATAGCATATAGTTGTAAAACAAATCCTTACATAACATGATAAATAAGGCATTTATGGGGAGCAGCTATTGTGTAACCAAGTACAATCAAACCTTTGTAACTAGCATGCAAATTGTGTTGTCGGTATCAATCACCCCAATCTGGGTGGGTTTATCAGACTCAATAGATCTATCATTGAAAACCGTCGACTTGAATAGTTAATGATTGCACATAAGTGTTCACAAAAGTTAGCACACATAGCACTCGGGCATAAAGCTCAAATTGCACACATGAATGTAAATAGGATTTGTATTTGTTTTGTTTGTGTAAATGTAAACATGTAATTTTATAGAGTTCATGTTTCACCCTAAAAGTGTAAAAGAGTAAAAGGGGCTATGAAATACTCACTTGGTTTGAAGGTAGCTAACAAAGATACTAGACAGAATAAAGATCCTTGAAATGCACAAGTTAACCTAAAGTGTAATGTGTATGGTATTAATAGTGTGCACAAAAGTTTAAATCTAAAGTTGCATTTGGATTTGTGTATAAGGCCATTGATTTGTACTTAAAAGTATTGAATAAAATATAAGGTTTTGAAATAAACATTTTTGAAGCGTTTTGTTTAAGGTTTGAGTTTGAATAATTAAGTAAATTAAATAATTATCGTTTGTGAAAATATTGTAAGTGTTAAATGTAATTAAGTGTAAATAAATAAATGTCTTTGTTTAAATATAAAGTAAATAAATAATCATTAGTTTATTTATTTATTTATAAAATGTAACTTAACCATTTAAATACTTTTTAAATGAAAGGTTTAGCAATAATTGTAAATTTAATTTTTTTATAAACTTTAAATAAATAATTTTCTATTTATTCCAAGATTAAATATTTGATCTTTCTAAATAGAATTAAATGCATTTTTATAAAAATCAACTATTTTTATTTTGTAATTTAATCAGAAATATTTATTGTTTGAATATATAAAATTATAATTCTGCCAAAAATTTAACTCACACACGACCGTGCCTGGGAAGTGCACGATCGTGCTCAAACCACGGGCGCGACCATGCTAGTCAGGGCGCGACCGTGTTGATCAAACAGAGGGCTTAACTAACTAAATCATTAGGCACGACCGTGCCTTGGCCAGGCACGATCGTGTCTATGATTCTAAGACACGACTGAGATTAGCCAAAGGGCATGATTGGGTCTGGACAGGAGGACACGACCGCGCTGGTAGTCGGCACGACCACGTCTCATGAGGCACGACCGCGCTAGATGATTAGCTCGACCGCGTCTGTTCCAAATCAGGAACGAATTGACTAAATCCTATAATAACAGGGTTGGAAATCATAGGGCTTTCACCCATTAGATTATTACGAGACTATTAGGTTACTTTAATTGTATTGAAAACATGTCCAGAGTCGGGTTTGATTACGTTATTTTGAAAAGGAACTTAGGATCGGTTCGAGATGATTTCCATAATGAAAGCCCAAATTAATATGGGGCTTTTGATCCGTGAACTGAAACGAACGAGTATGGAGTTTCAATTACCTGGGAGGACGATGTATGGATAGCGTTCGATAGAAAAGAGTTCCGGCGGCGATGCAAATGGCTTCCGGCGTCTTCTGCTGCAATCCCGGCTAAACCAGAGAGTCCAGAAGTTTTAGTGAGGATTGAGTAGCGTGAATCTGCTGCTTGGTTGCGATAATTCGGACCGAAAGAAAATTTTGTGTTTTCTTGAAATGTCTAAGTGATTTTTGAGATTGATTGAATTAATCCGAGGTGTTTCGTGTAATTGAAAGGTTTATTGCATTCGTTAATGAGAATGAAGTGTAGGACGGTTACGGAACTCAACGATCGGGCGTTTAAAACGGTATTTACATTTCAACTGATACTAGGCGCGACCGTGCTAAGGCACCCGGCGCGATCGTTCCAAAGCAAGTCGCGCGACCGTGACAAAGCACTCTACGCGACCGTGCCAGAACGAGGCGCGACCGTGCCTATTAGGGTTTCTTGTAAATTTCAACATCAGACCTTGTAACTTTAGTCTTTTTCCATATTTGTATAATTAGATACTTATGTATTGTTTTAATAGGATAAAACCGAGTAAAATTTGCGGATTTGCATTGAAATATAGTATTATATTGATGGTACGAAAAGAAATAAAACAATGCACTAGAATTGAGTTTGAAATGCATTACATTGAATTGAAAATACGGATACTAAAAATCAGAAATGTTACACAGGTATACATGTTCAGGACCAAATCCTGTAAGGAAATAAGATATTTTTATATCTTGTGTGTATGAATGTTTAGGGACGTTTGTGTCTAAACTGAGTAGTATATCGTCTTGAGGTAGGGGTACGACCCGTATGTGTACGACCGGGTAAGCTCTGTGTGAGTATATGATGATGTGTGGCATGGGCCACCGTTGTGTCTATAAATGACTAGGTCATATTGTATGCACGTAGATTTAGTCAGACCTAACAGTTTGTGTGTATGCACGTGATGTGTGTTTAGAGTTTAGGGTTACTAGTACATGTGTAGAACATTGTGTGTCCTTGTATTACACGCATAGTCATTCATAGGACGAGAGGTCTGTGAGCTCGAGTATAATGTTTTTATCTTGATGATTTTCTCGGCGATGATACATCGAGGTGATGCGAGTAGTTTTATGTCTTTCTGGACGATCGGTGGGGTGATCTTATGAGATGCCTATGCTTATATCTCGGGAAATTCGGAGTGCGAGGCCAAGGGGTGGGATTGTGAGAGTTGGTGATGAAAGCGTACGTGGACGCTTGACCAGAGATATTTATGATGAGATCAAGGAAAAGACGCTGAAGATTTCAGCATGGAGTTAACGAGGTGACGAAAGGTCTTCATGGAACACGCTATGTATGAAGAATTCAGTCGAGGTGAGATACCAGATGAATAAGGATGTTTTCCCTGGACGAGACGACGAATAGCTAAAGCTTGTGAGCAGACGGACGTCATCTTCGTACGTGAGTAATGAGGCGCGGTCGGTGATCGCTTGGTAACGAAAGAGCAACCATGAGTAAGGTGAAACTTAGGAGGGGTAAGGTGCATGATTGCACATAAGTAACCGGAAAGGATATGCTCATGCTGGTAAGCATGTGATTAGCATAAAGTGACCTCATGTGGAGCATTCAAGTAAGGCAAGTGGTTAGCTGCCATATCAGACACGACGTTGATAAGTGAGCTTTTGAGAAACAATGATATCTTATGAAGATGACCCTAGTGTTGGGAGTATATAGGTACTTAAGGGACGTATTGAATGACTGATAATGAAGTAAAGAGATACTATGGTAGAGAAGTTTTGGGGAGACCAGTGTAGCTTTGCACAAGCTCCTAGAGGTCGTTAGAGATGGCATAATTAATGCACTTATGGGTAAGGTAGTGGTGCCTAGGTTTTGAAAAATCATCGCAGGATGGCGATTAGAGTATGAGGCAAGAAGGACCTAAAGGAGGAATCGGAAAAGGTAGTCTCACGGCGGTGCTATGGCGGTAGCGAGCAAGGGAGATTCCGCAACGAGTAAGGTAAATCTCTAATCCCGTTATTTTGTTTTCTCGTTCCATTTCGCTTAGAAAACCCTAAAAGGGTTGGGGCTGTGGTTATGGTTTTACGTCGGGAAGGGGGCGAGATAAGGGTGTTCGGTTGTGGTGGTCATCGGTGGCAACTGACGGCGGCGTCGACATGATGGTAAAAAATAGTTTATGTCGTGTCTTTAGTATGTATGGGCTAGAAGTCAGTATGGTGTTTGTGTGTCGTATAATTACTTATTCGGAAAGAATTGGGTAATGTGTCTAGATGTTAAGAGGATATGCCTAAAGTAAGTGTTGGATTACACACGTAAGTGATCCGTGAAAGGGTGGTGAGTCGTAGTACATGTCCAGGTAGTGTCATGTGTATATATGTGTTGCTTTGTGTGCTTGCATTGTTGTCCATGTGCACGGTCAACAATGGTGTGGAGGACGGGGTCCTTCGAGGTCATCATTGTACGCGTGATCTGGCAGTCATCATGTGGTGAGGTGTCGGTCACCGTATGGTAGATGATATAGCTACTATGTGGTTGGCTGGGTAGTCATCGTAGATGACAAGTGTGTTACTTTGTTTAGTGGCGGGGCCCTGTAACAAGGGTAAAGCTGAGCTTATGACGAGTATCCCGACGGGGATAACCCTGACGAGGGTGCAGTGACGAGGTATGTGTTTGTGTGCATATATATGTGTTAAATTGTGTGCAAGTGGTAATTTATATTAACTGTGTACGAGATGACATTGATGTGATAAATAGGTGGAATCAATGTGGTGTGTCGAGTTAGATTGGCCGTTGTGTCAGGATGAGTACATTGTGTACAACTGTTGAGTCAGTTGGTTTATGATAGTCCTGGTTAGGACTGGTAAGTCGGTGTCTATAGGTTAGATGGGTTAACCGGGGTATGGTTAATATATATAGTAAATTGTGTGTTATTAGAGTGGTAAGCTCATTCTATGTCAGAGAGACCTACTGAGTTAAAATGGTGGGTAGAGTATGGGGTGGTGAATCCTTTGGGATATTATAAAATAACGGTGGTTATTTATATGATGAAAATCTATCAACTATTTTCTAATGACCAGAGGGTCTTGAGTGGAAATAAACAATAAATGTGACGAGTTGGCTTTTTTTAAATTAAACTATTAGAACTCACTTAGCGTAGCTGACTTTGTATGTACGTTAGATTGTTTTGCAGGATAGTCTGCTAGACGAGGTATCTTGCCTTGGAAATGGGGCTACTCGGGTTGGTGCGCATGCATTCGTCAGCTAACGTTATGAAAAGTTAACGAGTTTAAAGATAACATTATTTTGAGAAAAACTTCCGCTGTTTACTTAAATGAAAGTTAAAGTGCTTTTAAAGAATATAACCAGTTATGATAACCAACTGTAGGTTGTCTAGTTTGGGGCCTTACACATCACTAGCAAGAAGCTCGTTGAACCAAGGTGTTTTTGGTTTGGTTACTCATCTAAGGTATAATTACTTACCCACTATGGTTGGTTTTATTTATTGTTTATGCGCGTGTAATCGGATCACTGGCAGGATCCCGGTTTAGAACCGTTATTTGTACTAAATGCTTCCGCTCATAAATCTGATTTATATATTTAATATGATTAAATTAATATGTTTCAAAAGTTAAAACTGGTACAAGGATTCCCTAGAGGGGTATCAGAGCTAGGTTTACGCACGTTTAGACATAATATTATTTATTTTTCGATCTTATGTTTTATTTGTCAAAACTTTTGTTTGACAAAAATTTCATGCCTTTTTCGTTTGGTTTGGTTGTGTTTGATAAATCGAGCTCTAGTGACCCGTGGTTGTGTTTGGTTTGTTTATCTTTTTAATTTTTATGGGTTAGTTGAAACCCGTTCTAATAGTTAGGTTTATTTTATTTATTTATTTATTTTTATTTTATTTATAAATAAATTGTAAACCTAACGAAACAAATACTTGAAAACCAAGTCGGACACAAACGGGACTAGAAGACGGAGATCTTAGACTAAGTGGGAGATAGCAAGATTATTTATTTATTTTTGTTATCCTTTATACGAGTCCGGTTTTTCGTTTGATGGCTCGAACGAAATCGGACAATATTTACTAGGTGCTCGATTTATATGTTTTATATATTTTGTGGTTGCGACATTAGTTAGGATAATAATTAAACCACAAATATTTTTATAAAACTTTTGACACAATCTTAAAACGACGAGATATTTAAATTGTTTAAAAGATTTCTCGGAAAGGTTATTAAATAAAAGTGTTTTTATTTAAAAGTAAAACGAGTTTAAATTTAATTGTTTTATTTAAAACAATTTTAAATTAATTAAAGAGTTTATTAGTTTAAAATACGGTTCATGATTAACGACCGATATAGATTAAATAAGGTATTTAAAATTGGATCGTGTCGTGTCTTGAAAGCCGTTTCACGAACTAAAATAGAAAAATTGGTTTACTCAAATTGCACGACTTGGATCATGCTCCTCATTATCCAAAATGTTTTTGACCCTTAATCGGTAATTTAAAACATTAAAGCAAATCCCAAATTAAAATCGATATTTCTGCGCCACCCTAAATGTGACACTTCAACTGCCCGGTGTTAGTAAATTACCCTGCATCCGGTCCTACGTTTTTGGTTGAATGTACAGCCGCGATTCCTGAGTTACTTAGGCCGGCTCTAAGGTTACAATTGAAGGACAAATATCACTAAGTTGTTTAAGTGGGCGTAGTTGACTCTGCAATGGTGAACCGGGATCTCACTCCTAATTATATATTTTTGCAATTTGGTCATAAATTTAATTAGGACGTTATGTATGAAAATACTAAAACTTTATTTTTGAATTTTGTAGATGTCTAACGAATCCAATCCCAACTCCTCATTCTCCCTAAAGTCAATTCTTGAGAAGGACAAACTTGACAACTCTAACTTCATGGATTGGTATAGAAACCTGAAAATTGTTATCAGGGCTGAGAACAAGATGTATGTTCTTGAGGAACCAATCCAGAAGAACTTGTTGCTGCTATGGGCCTTGCTCGTAAGACTGGGACAAGCATGTGGATGATTCCATCAAGGTCTCTTGCTTAATACAGAATCCATGATACCAGAACTGCAGGAAATGTTCTAGCAGCAAGCCCGTCATGAACGTTTTGAAGTGATGAGATCACTAATAAGCTATCTTATGCAAGAAGGTTCTTCGGTCAGCACTCATGTGTTGAAGATGAAAGGATATATTGATCACTTAGCATGTCTTGAATCTCCTTTGAGCAATGAGATGGTCGGGTATATAATCCTTAACTCACTGCCAAAATCATATGACCGGTTCACTTTGAACTATAATATGAATGCTTGGTAAAGACCATCCTGGAATTGCATATGATGCTCAAAACTGTCGAGATGAACATACCGACTACTGCTAAGTCTGGTCCAGTGCTGATGATCAAGGAGGGTCGAGTAAGGAAATCCGAATCCAAGGGAAAAGGCAAGAAAAGCTTCAAAGGCAAGGGCAAAGGAAAGGTTATTGCCAAGAAATCTCTGAAGGATGTCAAATGCTTTCATTGTGATGAAACTAGACACTGGAAGAGAAACTGCCCCAAATATCTAGCTGAATTGAAGCAGAAGAAGACTTCTGGAGGACAGTCCTCAGGTATATTCGTTATTGAGATCTTCTCTCTGTCTAGCAAATCTTGGGTGTTTGACACTAGATGTAGTTTTCACATTTGTAATGATTCGCATGGACTAAAGAAGGTTAGGAAGCTGAAGCATGGCTTGGAGCTCCATGTAGGAAATGGACAAAAGGTCGCGGTGAAGGTTGTAGGAGAATATGTTCTTTTACTTCCTTCTGGTCTTGAACAATGTTTATTTCGTTCCTAGTTTAACTAGGAATATTGTTTTGGTCTCCGCTTTACGAGAACAATGATTTAAGTATCTTTTAATGGTGATTATATTTCTGGATATTTAAATGATTTGTTTTCCTACAAAGCCACACAATGGAATCTATGAGATAGAGGTCCATGATAATAAAGTTTTATACAACATCTCATCCAAACGTATGAAATCAGATTTCAATGATACGTATCTATGGCATTGTCGACTTGGACACATAAACAAGAATCGCATAAAGAAACTCCAGACTGCCGGAATTTTGAATTCCACTGGTCAAGAGTCTTTTGATGATTGTGAATCCTATTTAAGTGGCAAGTTAACCAAAGCCCCTTTCACCGGTATCAGTCAGTGGGCTAAGGATCTGTTATGAATCGTACATACTGATGTATGTGGTCCATTCAGAACAATGTCTAGAAGTGGAGAGAGATACTTCGTTACATTTACTGATGACTTCAGTAGATATGGTTATGTTTATCTTATGAAGCATAAACATGAAACATTTGAAATGTTCAAACAATACCACGACGAGGTACAAAATTAGCTCGGTAAAACGATTAAGATGCTTCGATCTAATCGAGGTGACGAATATCTTAGTCAAGAGTTTGACGAACATCTTAAGAAATGTGGGATCATTTCTCAACTCACTCCACCTGGAACACCACAACTTAATGGTTTGTCTGAAAGGAGAAATCGAACTCTATTAGATATGGTTCGATCAATGATGTGTCGTACAAACCTCCCACACTCCTTCTGGAGTTTTGCTCTCGAAACTGCCACAAGAATCATAAATCTATCTCCTACAAAGAAGGGGGACAAAACGCGTTATGAGATATGGCATGGGGAGAAACCCAAAGTGTCCTACCTTAGGGTTTGGGGATGTAATTCTTATGTTACCGTTGAATCTCCGTATAAACTGAACCCTCGTGGTGCTAAGGTCATTTTCGTCGGATACCCTAAAACCAATGGTTACTACTTCTACAATCCTGCTGAAAACCGGGTTTTCATTAAACGCATAGCTACCTTCTTTGAGAAGAAACTTCTTGCTAGATGGATTGGGGAAAACCAAGTGGACCTGGATGAGATCCGAGAATAACAAGTAATCAAACCCCAAACTGAATTTGCCAATCAACATGAGACTGTTGATATTGAATTTGGAAATGTTCAAGATTCAACTGTGGCGTAAACCAACGCAGAAGTACTAGAGATCGTCATGAACCCAACCGGTATATTGAACTTCACGAGATTAACGACTTCCTGATAGTTATTCAGGATGAGGCCAATAGTTATAAGGCTGCAATCTTAGATTTCGAATCTAAGAAATGGCTTGAAGCCGTAGATGTCAAAATCTAATCCATGTATGACAATTATGTATGGGACTTGGTTGATCTTCCTTCCGAGAGTCAGACTGCAGGAATTAAGTGGATTTTAAAGAAGAAAATCGACATGGATGGAAACGTGAAAACCTTCAAAGCAAGGCAAGTAGCAAAAGGTTTTACTTAGACTTAAGGAAATGATTATGATGAAAGTCGATTAGGATCTTACTTTCTATTGATGCGTATTATGACTACGAAATATGGCAAATGGATGTCAAAACCGCATTCCTAACCGGATATCTTACTGAAGATGTCTATATGGTTCAACCGAAAGGTTTTGAAGATCCAAAGAATCCTAATAAGGTATGCAAGTTAAACAAATCCATTTATGGATTAAAATAGGCGTTTAGAAGATGGAATCTTCGCTTTGACCAGAAAATCAAAGAGTTTGGTTTTGTCAAGAATGAAGATGAACCGTGTGTCTAAAGGAAGGCAAGTGGGATCTATATCACTTTTCTGATTATGTATGTAGATGACATACTTCTCATTGGAAACCATGTTCCGATGCTACAAGACGTAAAGTCTTGGCTAGGTAAATGTTTCATAATGAAAGATCTTGGCGAAGCCGCATATATTCTAGGAATAAAGATCTATAGAGATAGATCAAAGCAGCTTATAGGTTTAAGTCAAAGTACATACGTTGATAAGGTCATTCGACGATTTCCAATGCAAGATTCTAAGAGAGGATCTATGCCCACAGCACGTGGAACCATACTGAACAATAAGCAGTGCCCTCAGTATGATGAGGAAAAGAAGAAAATGGAAAGAGTTCCATATGCTTCTGCTATTGGTTCCATCATGTATGCCATGCTATGTACTAGACTAGACGTATCATACGCATTAAGCATGACTAGTAGATATGAACAAAATCCAGGTGAGAGTCACTGGACAGCTGTGAAGAACATCCTTAAGTACTTGAGAAGGACTAAGAATATGTTCTTGATATATGGAGGACTGGAAAAAGAACTAGTTGTAAAATGTTACATTGATGCTAACTTCCAGACTGATCGAGATTATTCTTGATCAAAGACGGGATATGTATTTGTTCTGAACCGTGGTGCTATCACTTAGAAAAGTATTAAACAAAGTGTTGTTCCTAAATCCACCACCGAGTCAGAATACATTGTCGCTTCAGAAGCTTCAAATGAGGCTGCTTGGATGAAGAAGTTCATTGCTGATCTCGAGGTGATGCCTAGCATTCAGAAACCAATCGAGATACTGTTTGACAATAATGGTGCCATTGCTTAAGCCAAGGAACCACGGTCACACCACAGCATAAAGCACATACTCGGGAGATTTCACTATATGAGACATATATTGGAATGGGGAGACATCGTGTTAAACAAAGTTCACACATATCAGAATCTAGCGGACCCATTCACTAAGCCTATGCCTCTTGCTAAACATGAGGAGCATGCTGACAATATAGGTCTTAGATTTGCTAGACAGTTAGTATTTGGTGCTTTCGAACAATATAGTTACATTGGTATTTTATTTTGATTTAATGGTTAAATGCATTATAAATAGATGTTTCTGTGTTCGATATTTTATACGTTTTAGAATCCTTGAATATTGTATTCTAAATTTCTGTAGTCGATCAGATTCATGGTAATCAATCTGAATGTAAGACTATTATGAATTAGATGATTGGTTCATTTCGAATGAAAGTCCAAGTAGTTGGAGATCATATTTACAAATATTCATTAGAGAATTAATATTGGATGTAACTCGTTTCAAAACTGTCTTCATGGATCAAGGTCTTGAGAAGTTTTGAATATGGTAAAAATTTGTCGATCCTTCGACCCGAGGCACATATTTGAACTAACTTTGAATGAAGTTTGTTCTTTGACAGTACCGAATGTTGTTCCGTGAAAGACAGTGATAAGGGTATGATTGGGAATAAATATGAAGTTAAGTGGGAGTTGTACATGACCAAAGGAATTATGTTCTCCTATGATTAGGAGTTGGACATTCTGGCGCCCTCGTTAATTCGAACTGGTATAAAAACGCATGGACACGCTCAAATTAAGAGTAGTTTGTTTAGACCACTTTGAATTATAGACGAGAACAAGAATGGTTGAACATCATATGAGAAATAACTTGCATCCATATCTCATGTTCAACGGATGCCCTAAACAGAAGGGATACATAGATAAGTTTACCATGACTGTTGTACTTGGTTAAGTAAGAGTTACTTGAACCCAAGGAAATGGTTGACGATTGTAATACGTCATACCTTGCTAGGGGCAGTGAGATACAGCTAGGCGTCCACCATTGTCTACGTTGAACCGGTTAATTGATGAATCATCCAATGTTGCTATCGAGCTACGATCCAAAGAGTTACACTTTGGGCAACGAGCAATTGATAATATTTAATTGTAAATATTATAGTTCACGAAACACGGTTTTATTAAACAATGAATAAATATTTAGAGAAATATTTATCGGCGAATTCAATAATTAATTATTTCGAGAAATAATTTTATACAGATGAATTTAATGTTTAAGTGTAAAACATTAAATGGGTTAATTTTACTGATTATTTGTAATTAGTAAACACAAGGAATTCAAAGTAATTAACAGTTAATTGCTAGTGAATTAACAGTTAATACCCTAGGGGTGCGGGTTGTAAGATTAAGGCTTATAAATATAACCTTAAATCACAAACCCTAAAAAAACTAATCTAGCCACCTCCTAGTTTGCGACCCCCCAACCCCCTCCCTCTCTCTCGGTTAATACCCTAGAAGTTCGTCTAGAACTTGGTGGGGCTACATGGAGGTAGGACATTTAAAGAGTCGTTCTCCAAAGGATTTGTATTCTACTTTTGAGAATGTGTCTCGGGTTGAAACATCGGTACTCAGTGTTGACAGCAGTGACGACTCTTAAGTTCTAGATTCTGGTATTTCATTTCATGATACTCACTGGAGTGAAGTATTGGAGAATCTGTTGATTGAAGACTTTGGTGAGGTATGTGTTTATGTATCGCCAGAAGAAGCGAACCGACTTCCAAGTAGTAAAGTCTGGCTCGCTGAATCGGGTAGAGCAAAGTGGATTCATTTTGCAAGTATGAATTCTGGATCCAGGGGATGTCAGTTAAGCATGTTCGGAGGTCTAAACTAGGTCAGGAGTTTGGTAACAGTAGGAACACGGGACGTGTTTCGGGTAGAATTCCAAAACACCGTTGGGTTTTGAAGACCGGGATTCTGAATGGTAAAATCTCTCCTGGGTACTTGCTGAATTTTGGAGAGTGTTTGTCCTCTGAGGGTCTCTGGATCCGGCGTTTCAAATCCGTCGGAGCCGGTTGAGATTGAGGATAGGTCTGTGGCGGTTTCAGCCACGACTAGGTCTTCAAAGAGACTGTTAGGTTGAAGCTTGGGGGAGCTTCAACTAGCCCTTCATGTGCTTGATGAGAGGGGGGGTTGCAACTAAGGGATTTTATATGAAGTCTTAGCTTGGGCTTGGAGGACTTGTTTATAAAGATTACTGGAGTTATTGATGCTGAATTTGCTTCGATGGTTTTATATGGCAAAGCTTTCAAATGAGAGATTGTTGGGTTGTAAAAGCTTTTGGGCCGGGCTAGGCCTTTTTGGGCCTGTTACGGCTGGAACACAAGGATAGGGGCAATCGGCCCTAGTTTGTTTAATTAGCCCTAATCTTGTTATTATATGTAATCAGTCATATAATTGTAATTCTTTGTAGCACCTAATAAAGAAATATCCATAGTTGCACCCGTGGATGTAGGTCACCTTGACCGAACCACGTTAATTCTTGTGTCGTTTATTTTTCTTTCGTTTATGCATGTGTGTTCGCGTGTTTCCGTTGCGTATCGACTCTGATTGATAGGTACTGGATATCAGGTATAGAATCGTTTTTTTTTTCCAACTCTACACCGGACTATTTGTATTTGTGGCAATTATATGTTTAAAAAGAGATCCATCAAAGAGCATTTTGAACAAAAAAAATGTACTTGAAGATAAAGTTGGTTCTTCAGCCGAATTGAATCTAAGGGTGAAGGGGATGGGAAGCTCGGATGTGTTGGAGTATGAGAGAGGGTCACCGAGTAAATTGGGCACACCGCTCTCATTAAACCGAGTAGGAGCTCCGGGTTGATTGTTCGAGTGTTTTTACTCAGATGAATCCCACTCTCTATCCACACTCTCTCTAGTGGACCCCACCACTCACCACACACCATTTCTATTTAAATGTTTTTTTTAAAGTGGGTGAGTAAATGAGTAGGGTGTTTCCAATGAAATCTGAGTAAATGAGTATATGAGTAGTTTTGAGGTCACAGAATTCTATTTGGCAGTTTTGGTGAGTAAATGAGTAAATGGGTAAGGTCCCCCTTCACCCTAATGTGGACCATGTGAAAAGGGATGTCATGCCAACTATAAGGGTGAAGGGGGTCATTACCCATTTACTCATTTACTCACCAAAACTGCCCAATAGAATTTTGTCACCTCAAAACTACTTATTTACTCAGATTTTATTGGAAACACCCTACTCATTTACTCATTTACTCACCAAATTTTTTTTCAAAAAAATAACATTTATATAAAAAAAAATACTTTTTTATTAATTAAAAATACAAAAAACAACTAAAAATAACAAAATACAATAACAAGTTACAAATTAAAAAAGAACCGACAAATTAAACATAATCGTCTTCCGAATCGCTGCTTGTCCACTCCGGTAGTGTAGCAAAATGTTCAATAATATCACATCGTAGTCTAAAGTGTGTCTCTTCATCCCGCAATTCATTAATTACATCATCGTCTACTACTTCATTGGTTGGAGGGTCCATCACATAGCTAGGTGAGATTGCATTTCCGTCATGCTTTAAAATCATATTGTGCAATATGCTACATGCGTAAACCACATTTTGTATTTTTTGCCGTTTTCGTGACCGTTGCGGACGATTAATTATCCCCCATTTAGATTTTAAAACACCAAACCCGCGTTCGACATCTTTTCTAGCCGACTCTTGAACTTTCTTAAACCTTTTTTCTTTCGAGTCGACAGGGAATGGAAATGATTTCACAAAAACAGACCAAGTGGGGGTAAATCCCATCCGCAAGATAGTAACCATGTTTGTATTCACGACCGTTTACTTGGAAAGGACACTTCGGGGCGGTTCCATGCATTTCGTTATTGAACAACGGAGATTGATTGAGAACATTTATGTCGTTATTCGAACCGGCAGGACCACAATACGCATGCCAAAACCATAAGTCATTGACACCACTGCTTCCATCATGATCGTAGGGTATTGGTGATCACCGCTCATAAATTGGGCACGCAAACTAGTCGGACACATCCTCCAAACGACATGCGTACAATCGATGCTACCGATTATCCATGGAATGCCCTATCTAGTTTCATGCGCATTATACAAACATGCAATGTCGTGGCTTGTAGGTCTATGTAAAAACTCTTTGATGTATAACATAATAATAGAATTGCAAAAGTATTCTAAACATTCACGAGCAGTCCTAGTGGACATAGATAAATATTCATCATATTCGTCAGGAGGGTTACTAGTAGCGAGTTGACGAATAGCAGAAGTGCATTTCTGAATTGGCGTGAAGCTCTTCTTTAACCTCCCGTCATACCATTCGTGAAACCAAGAAAATATTGAATCCATACTTATATCCCTAACAATGCTTAAAAAAATCTTTCAGTAAGCGAAATCTCCCTCTAAACGTATCTGCGTCGTACTTGGGGCGTTCAACGAAGTAATCCTTCAACAGAACTGTGTTAGCAACTTCACGATCACGATGTACAAATTTTTTCTTTGATTTTGCCGTATCCTCAAGCTCGCTAGCCGCAACGGCAACTTTGGACAAAAACTCAATGCTACTTGATTCGGAAGTGTCGAAAAGAAAATCATTAAAACCCCTGGAATTGGATAATCCCGAAGGCAAATCAAGAATGATAGAATCGGATGAAGACATTTTGTTAAAAAAATTGGAGTTTTATAAAAAATCAATTACATATTTCCCCTTCTTAAAACCATTAATTACATATTTATACATTTCATTAAAATTAACTTATTAAGTGACTATTTTACCCTTATTTCCTAAGACCACTAATTACATATTTCCCTAAATCAAAAAAATCAATTACATATTTTCCTCTTTTCTAATAAAATTTTATATACCGACATAAAAATATATAATTTTGCTTTTATGAAATCATAATATAATATTTTATTGAAACTACTAAGAAGAAAGCTAAATATTATAATAATTTTTCACACAACTTGATCATTAAATAAATTAAAATAAAAAACTACAACACAAAAGTAAGGTGAAGTAGAGATGGAGAATTGCTAAATGTTTAATTGAAACTACCTATGAAGAATTGCTTGCATTGATTACTTTCCAGGAATGAGAATTGCTTGCACTGATTTTCGTGGATTAAACTGGAAGTACCGATTATTGCCGTCGTATGAAAATATGATGCCTCCTGTGCAGGGGCGGACTTACATACAAGCGGGGGGGTTCACAGGAACCCCCCGAGTTTCAAAATTTTTATAGAATGCTAGCTAAAAAAACTGGGGTGAACCCCTTAAAAAATTATAGGGTGAACCCCCTTACAAAATTTAACAACTAGTGTGATGGTTTAGGCTTTGCTTTATAACCTAGAAGTTGTGGGTTCTAATCCCTTCTTCACTAACATTTTTCAAAACCTTTTTTTTACCTGATTTCGTATGAGCTTTTTAATTGTTTTATGTTTCTTTTGTTTGGCACTTGGGCTGGGCTGGTATAACAAAGAAAAACATATCGCAGGAAGCCAGGAAAGGAATTAGAGAAAGAACTCATCCTGCCATCCTCCAACAATGTTTCTTCTGTTGGGAACTTTTTTTAGCTGATAAATATAATCTTATATTATCATTTATGAGGCTCCCTCACTTTAATGAGGTTGGGGTTGATATTAGTAATCATATTACAGGTCAACCAGTAGGTGAACTCAGCAGAATTTTATATGAGATAGCTGTCCAGGTTTATAACACAAGTTTTTGTAGTTTATAACACAAGTTTTTGTAGGTACTAAAACATCTGATCGTTTTGTATTAAACAAGAATAATGCATATCCATTACTTTATACAGTAGGAATGGGTGCTAATATTGTGTCTATAGGTCCTGGTGATGATCCTATAGCTTGTTATGAGAACATTACTGTATCGATCTATTACGATTCCAAATTGGTGTTAGTTAATCCATTGTATTATAATATATTTTCTAAATGATTTATCATCAAGTATATGATATTTTTGGGTTATAGATCAATTTATTAAACACCTTAGAATGTAAGGTAATATTGTCTCTATAGGTCCTTGAGATGACCCAATAGAGTGTTATAATAAATTGGGTGTATCTGTTAATATTGATACTAATAAGGTCACAAGGTAGATTTTATAAGTTGATTAGGTAAATTGATTGTTTGATAAGACTTGATTAAAATCTTATTCCTTATTAGTATATGTCAAATGGAAATCATAACTAAGAACTCTAAAATATTGGACAAATTTGTTCTTTGCTTTAGGCCTCCAAAATGGTTGAGCCGCCACGACCCGACCCGAACAATCGAACCGAACCGAACCGAAATTTTTATGTCCGGCCCTATGAAATTGGACCATCTAAAAACAGTGAACCCCCTGAAAAGAATTCTTGAATCCGCACTGCTCCTGTGGAATTGTTCATTTACGTTTAGGGTTTTTTTAAATTTTGGAGTAGGTAAATAATCGAAGGTATGAAAAGCATAAAATTGTCAATATATTATACTTTATCTGTCCATTTATAACAGCCAACTGCAAGCTTCCCCCTGATTCCCCTAGTGCATACTCAAACGGAGATGCCCCATACCTGTTAAATACGCCAATATGAATATAGATATGTAACTTGCATCTCGCTATGTTAAAATTTTTTAAACATTTGAATTGATGATCTTTTTTTCTTTGATATCGTGAGAACCCGTCGTAGGAACAATCACACGCCCCACCAATACCCTCCTAACTAAAGGAATAGATAAAATGCAGCGTGGATAAAATGCAGCTTGCGCCGGGCAGGTAGCCTTCAACGGGTTAAAGGCAAAAACCAACGGTAACTGGATTCAAAACTGAGACATCTGTTAGATGGAATCATGCACTTACCACTGTGTCAACCCCTTGATGGTTTATATTGATAATCTTGTGTTAAATATGATAACAACAAAAGTATTATTATAATACATTTCAGGCAACTTTTGATCAGTTTGACCCGTTTACCTTTTAGCTAAATCAAAGCATCCATGGATATTGAATACAGACGCGTCGTTTCTATTTATTAACTAAAGGTTGCTTGTAGTGGTGTAAACGAGTCAAGCCGAGCCCGAACTCGACTCGTTTAAGAGAGCCCAAGTTTGGCTCGTGAGTAGTTTTTCAAGCTCGAGCTAGGCTCGTTTATTATTTATTAATTATTTGATTATTTTATTTATAAAAATGTATCATTTTTATATATTTTTATAACTAGGTTAGAAACCCGTGTATCACATAAAGTATATATTAAATAGTTAGTAATAAGTGTAAAAAAATAAAGAAAATATTAAATAGTTAAGAAAAAATAAGAGGGAAAAAGAATCTTTTAAAAACTTGTTCTCGATTTGCCCAACCTCATTGATTGGGCATAATTTCCTTTCAACTCTTTGATAACAGGCAATTTTACCAAACAATTATTTAAATATAATTACATGAGACTATGCATATTAGACTTAATATTAATTAATTAGGTCTAGTCGGGTCTAGCAGAGTCCACCCACTATGCAACTCATGAGGGAAATTTTAGAAATTTCCGAGACATAACCATACTCGTACGCGTTGGTAATAAACTATAATAAAATAAACCTCTCGAAACATTTCTCTTTATTTTTAATACTAGAGAATACCCAACTATGTGGAAATTGTTTCTAAACATTTTACACGAACTCGTATTATGGCAAAACTACTAAACTTATATTTTTATATATACACGACCCGTCCCTACACGTAACGACATTGAAAACTGACAACACGCGGGCATTATACCGAACTTGAAAGTACAAGGTAACACTCACAGCCATACTACCTACCCTACCCCCTGGTGCTCCCCTTCTCTCGGTCGAACCACCCCCAAATGGGGGCGTCCTTTCTTCTCCTTCTTTGCCTCCCTTTCCCCAACAATCTTATCTCAAGGAGACACCCACCTCTTCCCTTCCTTTCGGCCTTCAACGACAGCAGCAACACCACACCACTCCACCGTCCAACACCGCACACCACACCCACCTCCTCCCTCCTAGTTCACGGCAGACCCAACCCCCCCCCCCCCTCACTACCCCTTACGGTTTACGGAACAAGACCAAGCACCACCACCTTTGTGCGGGATCACGGGTAGGGATCAAACAACACTCGCGGACTCCGGGTCTCGAGTGTTCAAGGCCCTCTAGCGATCTTGGGTGATAACCAAGCGTTACGGGTCGTAAAGCGTTGAATCCGGGTCTCACGTCAACTCCACCGCCTTCTCTCTCGACTTTTTACGTGAGCACATTCATCCTATTTTTATTACGGTTAACTTAGTTGGTGATATTTATATAACACGGTTATACCCGCTCGTATTTTGAATATCGAATAAAAGACACGTTTAACATAAAAATGTGTTAGTTAAAAATCACAAGATAGAAAACCTAATTATTACTTATGATGATTATTTATACAAAGTACTAATGATTGTAGGCATCATTTTTATAAACATATTATTAAGGTGTTTTTTTTAGTATATTAATAATATAAGTAATAATCATTTTATTATAATTATTATAAATATAAAAGGGTTTAACATCTAATACTATTTAACATGCAAAAAGGATAATAGCATTTTATAAATTACTTTTATAAAAACATACAAATATATATACTCATATATTTGTTTTAAAGGAACAATAATTATATATATATATATGTATATATATGTATATTATTAAGACAAATAAAAGATAAGTTTAATTAATAAAATAATATAATTATTATTTTATGACATGTTATTAACGTCTTATTTTTAATAAATATATATTAAACATTTTTATTTATTTAAGAGTCGACTTAACCCGGAAACGAGAATTTGACAAATAAAGTCTACCTTATATATTTATTAATGGAATTTTAATAAATATAACTATTACATTAGAGCAACAAGTTGTATCACCAACGGCGGTCGAGTCGAACCCTTGTAGATTATTACAAAGCAAGGGTCAAAACTTCGGGATATTGGTCTTGTGACCAACCCACACATTTATAACTACATAGACCTTAAGGTGTCTTAAATATTTTAGGGCATGGGTAGGTTGGAACTTATTCGGATTTTACTACTTACATCATCACCTTCTACCTTGTTAGTTAAGGTGAGTTTCACGGCCCCACTTTTACTTGTTTTAAATTGATTTTAAACATACGGGGGAGAAAACTTGTGAAACTTGAAACTGGACACAAGTACCTACATTATTATATGAGTAAACTCATTTAACGCTCAAAGTCCCCTCTTATTCTGTAACCATTAATTATGATACAAACGTGGATATTGTGAATAGATCTATTTGGGTTGACATCCCCACCCGTGGTTAGTCGCTCTAACCTTAACCGGAGGTCGGTGCATAATTTTCATCAACTATACAATCTTTAGCGTTAAGAACATTGGGTTAGGGGCACAACTAAACGTCGAGTTTCGGTTACGGGAGCTCATGGTAATAATAACAGACTTATACTATTGTTTTAATAATAATAGTAAAACAGATATTGTTCGGGTGAACATTACACAACTTGAAATCTCGTGGTCCAACGGAAATTATTTATCTTAACATGTGAACTCACCAACTTTATGTTGACTTTTTAAGCTTGTTTTCTCAAGTAACTAGAGTCAGGGAACATGGACATACATGCACATAGACCATCTTTTGAAGTTTTCCAGTTATAACCTAGGGACATCTAGGTCATAATCGACAAACTAGTTGTTTGGAAAACCGTACACTTTGGACTTTAAGTACGGTACTTTTGGCATGTAATGTCTTGAAGACTATTTTTGTTTTTCTTGTACTAACTTAAACTCTTTGATTATCAATGCATTTAGAAGTCGTTTGTTGTAATCAAAGGCTATTAACACCATGAAACCGTTATACCCTGTGTTTCCGCCCTAGGCGGGGTGTGACAAACTCTGTCTCTGAATGAGTTCCAGCTCATTCTGTATGTCTTGTCTCTTCCTTTGGCGGAAACCAGAACATTCCACTATTCAAGAGCTTGGATCTTGAACAGGTTTTAGGCATAGAGGACCTTGTCCTCTTTAGCACATTTGCTGATAGCTAGGACAAATTCAGTCTTTTCAATCCAAAAGGGTGCTGCGGCTCCTCCTTCCTTCCCAAGGAAGTCATAGGGTTTACAAGTCTGAAAGGTCTTGTATGAGCACCCCATGTGCTTGCTTCTCTTATGATGGGGTTTGAAGCTTTCCTGGAGCTATCACTCAAGGAGTGATTTTCCTCATTTCGGGTTCTCTTAGTTCGTGAACTTTGATGAGTGCGGGCATGGGTAAGTTCTTTTCTCTCATTCCCCATCGAGTGAGTATGGATTTTGGTGTGATAATTAGATTCAGAATGTTCAGTAGGATGAACTGATGGCTCATTAGCTTTCTCCTTAGCTTCGGCCTCGGCTTTGGCAGCCTAGGCCTTTTCGAAAGCCTTAGGATAGTGGGAATGGCGTCTTCAATCCCTTTTGTAACTAGCCTTTGTATTTCGGCAGCCTGAGCCTCCTGCTCTAAGGCGTTATTATTTTGTTTCTTCCTTCCCCTAGTGTTAGTAGAAGGTCTAGTTCGTCTCGACATTCTAAATGAAAGACATATTATTTGTCAAAAAGTTTGAAAGACGATTTGACGATAATACAATATTTTATTGAATCTCGGAAACTACAAGTACATAGACATTATTTATAGTTAACGCTTATTGAGGTTTCTAGCTCTAATCAGGGCTTGTTGTAAGGCAGCGATCTTCGTATCTTTTTTCGCCTCAATTTTCTCTAGCTCGGTTGTTCTAGCTTGCATGATTGCCATCCTTTCTTCCCTAATTGCTTCTTCGTTAACATGGGAAGTGTCGATTGAAGCGGGCATAGCAGAATGAAAGGTTCCATAGGGTATGTTAGAATCAGCCCTTTCATCTCCTTCAAGGGTATAATGGTTCTCATAAGGTGTTTCAAATATTATCTCTTGATAGCTATAATTGTTTACATAAGTTTGGTTATAGCTTTTCACAGGTGAAGCTGCATAATAGCTCATAGGAGGTTCATAATGATGGTTGGAAGGTTCTATGTCCCCTAGGTTTTGAAATGTTCCACTTGTATATTCGGTATTTGTTCCAGAATGGGATTCAGATGAGTTCGTTATTTGTTCTTCATATCCTGGCGATGCATGCCTACAAATATAGCTAGGTCCTTTACCCTTTCCTGTGATTCTAAAAGAAAAACAAAAATATTTTTATTAATACGATAAAGGAAAGTATAATTTATTGAAAAATAACAATACAACATAATCATAGTAGCTAATCTATTTTTCATCTTTTCTTTGGCTTCCTTCATCAACCCTTTGCTCCGACTCCAAATCCTTTTGGCGAAGGATTTGTGTTCCTTATCTTTCTTCGCTAACTTCTTGTTAGCCCTTGACAGATCTCTCTTTTTCTATCAATTCCTCCCTTGTTAGGATAAGTTCCTTCTTAACCTGATCGGTTTTGCGGAGCGACCGATCGAGGCATTCGATAGGAGATCCTGTCAAGGAAGCAGGGTATCCGAACTTTGGCGGAGGGTCTCGTAGTCCTAATATGATATCATTGTAGACATTATCGTATGCGGGAGTGGGTTTGTACTTCAGAGTGGTCCGTGGGCTATAGTCGGCTGGGATTGTGTTCGGATCGACGAACCTAGCCTCGTATATAGCTATAGGGTTGTAATCAACATTATCTTGGATATAGGGATCCAAGATTTGCGGATGGTTCATATAGTCTTGATACGAACCGGAATTTCCAAAGTTTGCCCTTGGTTTAAGGAGCTTGCATCTGCGTAGGTTTCCTCAGTGTCCGAGTTATTACTCATATACGGACTAATGAGTAGTTAATATAGTCGGCGTAGGGTTCATAGTTATGGGTTTCAAAGGAGCGAACCCCTCAGTTTCGGAGTCCTCCTATTAATCCGGATAGTTTGACATGTTCCTATATATCTCCTCTAAGCTTGCCTCTGTTATGGAGAGTTTTTCTGTCGACATCCTCATCCTCATTCGAGGTTTGGTCGCCTTACTAGGTCCAGCTTCGAAATGATTAACCGGAGGAGGGGTCGGAAAGTGTGGAGGTGTGTCAAATCTACAATTGATGAAGTCTGATCCTCCCATTTGGCTTAGGTGGTCTGATTCATACTCCTCCTTCATCGTGGCTTTTGGTAATGAGTGGTACCACGAGAAGTTTTCAACCTCCATAGGTGCGAAAGGATTTTTTATGGGTTCTTGTTTGATCTCATTTAGGCGATAGTAACTACGATAGTCGTTTCATCCTGACATTCTTATTTTTCTATTTACCTGCAGGTAATAAACTTAGTAGCTTATAAGTGTCTACCTACTTTTACTAGTAGGCATGTCTTGAGCTTAGTCTGGTTAGAGCAGAGATACTAAACTAAGTATCTATATATCTAAAACCTTGGGCTGCCCCGGGCTCCCCCGGGCATTCTGGGCACGACATGATTGTCACCTGCTTTGATTTTAGAGTTTGTATTGTGCTGTGAAAAAGTGTTTATAAATGGATCGTTTGTTTCATATTTTCAACCTTGAGGGTTGCTTTTGTAAATACAAGAATCTCATCATGTAGACAAAAGATCTTTATTTAAATAACATGGTTTTATAAGCCAACATTTTTGTTTACATGGAAACTGAAATCAATCACCCTACTTACAATCTTTTTTAGTGTACAAGGAAGGTGAAAGCGTAGGGATCATAATCATCAGGGCCCCTAGCCTTGTAATCCTTCTTGAGGTTCTTTCTTATGCTTAGGCATCAATCCACCACAGCACGAACCTGTAAAAATATTTTCCAGTTGCTCCTAGGTCTATATCCGTAGCCAGACCCGGCTAGCAACAAAACTACAATTACCCTTGGGACTATATTCGTAGCCAGTCCCGGTAGGTATTGTTTATTTATTCTTTCCCTAGAAACATTTGGAAAATGAAACGTCAGTGGAAAGCTAGTGAACACTTTTGTGACACGAAAGTTCTTTATCGTTTGGCAAAACACTTGTTAAATAACTATTCATAACTTCATAGGATAGTAGTAAACACATTACTACGTCCGTCTGGTGTGTGTACACCGGTCACATACTCGAGGGATGTGGGATCAACAGATATGTGTCTGATACACACTCGACATATGCACCGGCCCTTCTCAGTCGTATATTCCCGAGAAAGTATAAACATTTGATCAAACTTTACGTACACATCTATGGGAAAATCACAACTACCCCTGGGGTTATATCAGTAGCCAACCCTACAAAGCGATGCATCAAGTATTTAGTGCATGCTTTGCCATTTTATAAACGTAAAAGTTTGATAGTTTCCTTGAAAGCGTTTAAAAGAAACGTATTTGCAAACGTATTCTAAAATTGTATTCAACTTGATTTTGAAGCGGAGTGATAGTATACTAGGTACTAAGCAGCTCTGGGAGTTAACTTATAGGGCTCTAGCACCTTAATTCTGACTTCTACGTGTTCCTCGAGTTTCCTCAACTCTAAACGCTCGAGTCCAGTTGATAAGCGAAATCCAGTCGAATTTGGGGGGGGGGGGGGCGGCTAGAGAGTTGGGACTGCTGCTGGAGGCTCGAGATAAGAGAACTTTGGAGAATTTCACAGTTTGAGTGAAGGTGTGAGAAATGAGATTCAATTGAGCCTCTATTTATGGGTTGAGTCTTGTCAGTACCGGACCGTTAGCCAAGGAGCTGGAAGTCCGCTACCGCCCACTTTACACGCACGTTTGACACGTGCCGGCATGGCAGTGCATGCGCACACACGTCTGTAGAGGTCCATATGGGTTGTCGTAGCCGTCCGCCAAGGACCATGCGTCGTTAGGGCTGACCCTACACGTGTCGTTGACACGTGGCGTGTGCAGAGGCTTCCTAGGGAGGTGTGTAGCGGACCGTTAGCTGGACCCTGGCGGTCCGCCAGCCAAGTCCCCCAAAGCGGACTATTATTGCGTGTGATGTCGGTCCACCAAGCTTCAAGTGGTAGAAACCCCATGCGCTAGAAGCGGACCATCAGCCAGTAGGTAGTGGTCCGCCACCCCTTAAATTTCCATCTTCTTGGTTTCTCTTTCCTTTCTTTTGGGTTTTGTCAATTCGAGTCCTTAGACTTTCAACAATGGCATAATTGGGACGATATTTTGGCAGGTGTTACAGCCCTTATCAACGTATGGCGGTTTAAAGTTGTCTACTATTCCCGATAGTCTAAGTTGTCACACCCCGCGAAGGCGAAAACGCGAGCTGTCACACATATAGTTCATAGCACAAGGTATAAAGATAAATACTAAGGCATCACATAAATTTATTAAATTCCATAATTTTATAAATACTCGTTTTAGAAACAAACAATTCCACATAACAAAGAACATTATTTAAAGTTTAATAGCTAGGTCCATAAGTACTCCTAAGTGTTCCTTCGACATCCTAATTGTCATTTCCTGAAACATGTAAAGTAAAACTGTCAACATAAAGTTGGTGACAAAACATAGGTTTTTATAAGTCATCAAAATAAGTTGGCATAAAAAATAAACAAATTCAATACAAATTCAAACAAGTGTGTAATCATATCAACACAAAATTTCTTGCAATCAACCCTTTATGTTATTTGTTATTTGCATCCACAATCCCCACGATTGTGCCATTGACATGTTATTTGCATCCATAATCCCTGAGATTGTGCCGTTATTTTGTCGGTTTTCCCTATATGGCCATACTAGTACTACCTTAGGCTTATAATCAAGTTAATGATTGCAATGTTATCATTTAGTGTTCAAATATCAAGCACATAATTGAAATTACTTGTTTAAGAATTTGTTTTGATAAAAGTTTGAGTTATCAAGCCATATGTACATGTTTCACCTCAAAAGTAAAAGGAAAAAAGGACTATGTTCTCACCTTGAATATTAGAGGGTTGACCTTATAACTTGTAGCAATAAGATTTAAGGTTACCCTAAGTTACATAAGATACGTTATTATAATTAAGAAACAGTTTAAGAGAAACGACAATGGAATGATTTGGGATTTTAGGATTTTGGAATGGAAAAGCGATCGAGAACACGAATAGAGTTTGTAAATGATGTGTTTATTTATAAAATGGATTTAGGTGTCAATAACAAGTATTATTTGTAAAAATATAAAAACTACAATATTTTTAAGACAATGCCAAAAGTGATTAAAACTAGGTTAAAAATAATCATCATGATGAAATATAATGATATTTATAAGGATATTATTTGAAATAAATAAATTTGTTATGCGAATGTGTAATATTAGTATTTATGAAAAAACTAATTTAGTAAGATTAATTACTTAGTGATTGATTATTACCATATTATTTGTGAAAGTAATAATATTAATATGACAAATCTATACTAATAAATAAAGGTTTAAGGTGGACACTTTTCACTTATTCGTGTCTTCTCACGTTAGTTTTCCCGGCTCTCTCTCCTAATAATGTTCATCTATCTTACTAAATAATAATGATATTATAAATATATTATTAAAGAAAAATACTAATTATATTAAATAAGAATATATAATAGGAAATCAAAATATAACTAATTAAAGAAAAATACTAATTTGTTATATACACACACATTTTCATTTTATATATCTCGAGACGATCATAATAGTCTGACAAGTTAAGACGTATTTACAAATTTATAAGTTTTATCTTTTTTTAATATACAATCTCGTGTAATACACGGGATTATAACCTAGTGTACTAATAGAACAACTATTAAAATTTATGTTACTAGTAACACTAACAAAATCGTATTATTAATAATATGCTATAGATCATGCCGTTTTAAACGTTTAGGTTGCTAATATATTTATAACCCTTTTGTTTAACAAAACATATGGCGTTAACGAAAACATGATAACTTTAAAAGTTATATATAAAATAATAGGGTTTAAATACAATAACGTTTGTCACGTTTAAATATATATAGTGGTAACGAAATAATGCATACTTAATATTAATAATGCTCATATACTATGTGTTATACGTTTGTGGTAATCAAAAGGTTTTTTTTTAGAAAATAATCAAACATATATATATATATATGTATACTTTTTATTTACAAAAGATAATAATTATAAAACTCTTGAAAGTTTATAAAAGGATTTGTTTTTAACTATAACATAATAATACTTGATAATTATATAAATGTGTGTGTGAGAGTATGCTAAACAAGAACAAAAATAAACAGAAAAGGGAGGTCTGTTGGGCTCGAACCCATGACCTGCACCCTTGTCGAGCAAGGGACTTACCACCAGACCAAGGTTATAACCCAAACACCCTGGTTCCCTTCTTCCCTTACCACCCAGATCGCTAAACAGAGGTCCCCCCACCCCCCAAAAAAAACCCAAAATCGATTACGTGGAAAATCAACAAGGAGTTATTACCTGGAGTCGGCCTTGTATACCAAGCAAAAAAATTCGAACCACTGGGGCTCCAAAGCCGATCGCAACAGGGGGAACAAAAAGGGGAAAAAGAGAAAGATTTCATGGTGTTCTTGCTTGTAGTTGAATTTGATATATATATATGGTGTGCTAGAATGCGTTAACAGCTGGGATTGAGGCGCGAATTCAGGGATTTATTGATTGATTAACATCGAATTTGCGTTGATTGAAAGGGTTATCAATTTGGTTTAATTTTATGAAAACGGGAAGTAATTTGCGAATCAAATGACTGATTTCTCAATCCTTAATGATCGTGAATGACTAAGAACCGATTTAGGAAGGATTCAAACTCCGAAATTTCGGGGATTGAAGGAGGATTCACGCGTTTTGACTTTATAGAGTCAAACAATGCGTTCTTGAGGAGTACCAGAGTTCACGAAAGAGGGTTCAACATGGGTGGGGGGGAGGTTTCAAGTTAAGGTTCAACTTCTTAGGGGGGTTTAAATGCAATAGAATAGATAAGGGTTCAAGGTCTACCTCTTGATAAATAAACATTTAATTATAAAATTTATTTTATAAGACTTATAAAAACTTAAAATATATATCTATATCATTATTTATTTTGTTACTATCATTATTTTTTTTCTTTTATAAAATAAAACTTTATTTTATTAATTTATTTAATTTAACAATATATATATATATATAAAGAAGATATAAAATAAAAGTTTAAAAATCTCAAAACTCCGAGTCGTTATACGTTTGAATGTAATAATTGATATGACATAATGTAATGTACAAGTACGTTATAACGATGTTGAAATAATATGACAGACACAAATGTTATTAATGCACAAAATGAAATAAAATAATACAAGTAATAGTAATGGATGTTACATAAGTACTATTGCTTTACTATTCGTAATAGTTATGATCATCGGTCGATTGTCTTTTGATAATTGAAATCCCGTTGAATGTGAGACATGGATCGTATTTCATTCTCATATAGTGTCCAACTATGTGACAACCAATAATTTTCATGTCAAAATCCATGCAACTTAAACATTTTATGAGATTTATGTATTACATTATTTGACTTAGTTCATGTACAAGCTAAGTTATGATCCACTAGGACATTCATACGTCTTGGATCATTTCTTTATATAAACAAATAAAATTTCATATATTAAACCAATTACAACCTTTTAAAGTGCATTGTTTTAATAAAATACCTATTTCACTTATTCATACCCACCATTTTACAAAACACACACTTGTTTTAATGCACACACCCATATCATTTCCGTGCAAAATTTAAAAAAAAAAGTCAACCAAACACAAGACCCTTTGACAAACAACACCCCTATTGACCACCATGCAAACTTCTCCGTCACCTCACCCATCCCCTCCCCCCTCTTTCCCCCTCTCTTTTTCGGCCATAAGAAGGGGCTGAACCCCCCTCTCTTTCACACACTTCACACTTCAACTTTTAAAGTAAATATCCCTTCTCTCTCTCTCATTCTTTCCCTCCCTATTTTTCCACTCTCTTTCACACTCACTAGGTGTTCCAAGAGCCTTCAAGGGCTGGTCGATTACAAATTACCAACACGTCATCTTGTTTTGATGATCCAAAGTGAGAAGCAAGATCACTAAAGTAGGCTAGTTCATTTGGGTGAAGAAGAAGACATGGGTGGGTCCCAAATTTGTTAATTAATTTCTTTTTATAATAGTATAAGGGGTATATTTATTTAATATTTAGTTTAATTAATATAAAGGGTATTTTAGTCATTTAACACCCACTTTATTGGAAAACTTAACGGTCATCCACTCCAGGGATTTACATTTTGACAATCCTGTGACTCTCAATGTAGTTTTTCAAACTTAGAGACCAAACTTGTAATTTGTGCAAACCACATGGACCATCTTTGTAATTAACTCTTTTTTTTAATAAATAAATATAATAAACAACATAAAATTTATTTTTTATTTATTTTTAAAAGTTTACAAACAAAAGAAAATAGATTCACTAAAATAATACAACTAATACATTTTTATTTTTATTTTATTCGTAGTCGCCTCGTCGGTTTTTGCAACAAGCCTTTTGAGACCCGTCACTCATCTCACACAAATCCCAATTGTACCAAACTTTCGCGTTCCAGCTATTATGTATCACCCTAAAAACGGTAAGCATGATGGAGGAACCGTGACCAACGAATGATTGCGAATGAGCCATAATGAGAGTATTTTTACGTTTTTGTGTTCGATGTTGCGCTTTCAATGGGTGTAATCAACCAATTCATCCAAAACCTACTTATACTAACTTATTAGGTAAAATGGTCCACAAAATGAAAAAACATGATTGAAAACAGTTAAAAAAAGGCTAGAAAGACGTTTTTTAAAGCCTTCATTTCGAAATCCAATTCCAACAGCTAGAACCGTGTATAATCGAGTCGGGTAGGAACCAGCTATGGAGAGGAACCGGGTAGGAACCTGTTTTCACTAGGGGCAAGGAACCGGTTAGAAACTAGCGGGTTTTTTCAGGTAGGAACCGGGTAAGCTGTTCATCGGGTAGGAACCGGTTTCGGGCCGGTCCAAAACAGCAGATTTTTTTTTGGCCGGGCTCGGCCCTTTTGGGCCAGTTATGGATGGAACACAAGAAAACGGGTAGTCGGCCATAGTTTTTTTTAATTAGCCCTAATCTTGTTATTATATATACTCAGTCATGTAATTGTAATTGTTTGTAGCACCTAATAAACAGAGATCCCTAATTGCACCCGCGGATGTAGGTCACTTTGACCGAACCACGATAATTCTTGTGTCGTTTATTTTACTTTCGTTTGTGCGTGTATGTTCGCGTGTTTCCATTGCGTTTCGACTCTGATTGATACCTAAAAAGTGGTATTAGAGCTTTACGCTCGTAAGTACTGTTCTTTCTTCCCCTTGTTCACCGGGGTTTGAAAGTAGGGATATAAATCCTTGAATAATCGTTGTAATCAGTACGATTTGTGAACACTGTTTGATTGCATTGAAGACGATGTCTGCCTTGTTCGTGATTTGGGTTTTGCAACCCTTGAAATCGCCGTCTATTTCTCTTTTCTCGAATCTTCATCAAGATAGAAGTTTACGATTTAGAGTTTTAGGTGTTGCCGGCTGTGATACCTGACGAATCGGCGGGAAACTCTTGGAAATCTCCAGATCTTGTTTTCGGATTTGCATGTCGGTTAGGTTTGTTGTGGGTCTGCTGACTTGATCGATCAATACTACTGTTGGAGCCGTGATACTTCTGACCGAAGGAAGGAGCATAGCCATTGGGTCGAAAAAGTTGCAATTAGGGTTCGGACGAGAAACCCTTGTGAGTCGTTGGGTTGTGTTGTTCTTTTTTGGTTGGTCGATATTGTTGGCCGACAGGGCCGCCAGTGGTTGTGGTTGAGAAAGGTGATTAGCTGTTTGGGCAGTAGGTTTGACCGAGACCAGGTACCGAGTTGAAACTCTTTGAAGCCGCTGATTAGGGTATGGTTAAGAACTCTTCGATTCGCAGGGTAAAGGTTAGGGTTTTTTGTTTCAAGTTCGGGTTTTGACTATTTATTATCAACCGTAAAATGTAGAACTAGGTTATGTGAAAATTCAACATTCGGGTGAAGATTTGTTTGCAGGAAATCATCAAGTAACTATTTGTAGTTTCTTTCTGATTATAGGGTTATTGCAGGAGCAAATCAATTTGTTGACAGTGTTCAGTAGAACAACTGTTAATTTCAGGCCCATGCCTTTGTTGTGTATGTTTCAATGTTTCGATATGTTTCCTATTGTTATTGTTATAGCCGAAAACGGGATGGTTGTGATCGAAAGGTTTGACGGTTCGGATTTCGGTTGGTTGGTTTGTTAAGAGAACTTGTATGTGGTACTGACTAGGGATAAACAAGAGTTGTTGACGACAAGAATGAAAGAAGGGAGCTCAGTGACAAGTCATGTTAATAAAGTCAATTCATATTTGTAGAGATTAAAATCTGTTGGGATAGATTTGGATGATGAGTTGAAAGCTTTACTACTATAACTGTTGGATATGGGATGTCCGATCATTAATTAAATCAATGTTGCTATCAAGGTACGATCCAAAGATTTACACTTTGGTCAACGAGCAATTGATAATATTTAATTGTAAATATTATAATTCACGTAACACGGTTTTATTAAACGGTGAATAAATATTTAGAGAAATATTTATCGGCGAATTCGGTAATTAATTATTTAGAGAAATAATTATATACAGATGAATTTAATGTTTAAGTGTGACACATTAAAAGGGTTAATTTTACTCATTATTTGTAATTAGTAAACACAAGGGATTAAAAGTAATTAAAAGTTAATTGCAAGAAATTAACAGTTAATACCCTAGAGGTGCGGCTTGTAAGATTAAGGCTTATAAATATAACCTTAAATCAACTAATCTAGCCACCTCCTAGTCCCCCCCCCCCCTCTCTCGGTTCCGTCCGCCGCCGTGCTGCTGCCACCGTACGCCGCCTCAGCCGCCAGTGTTCTTTTGCGCATACTGTGAAACTGGGGTGGTGAATCCTTTGGGATATTATAAAATAACGGGGGTTATTTATATGATGAAAATCTATTCAACTATTTTGTAATGACCAAAGGGTCTTGAGTGGAAATAAAAAATAAATGTGCCGAGTTAGTTTTTGTTTAAATTAAACTATTAGAACTCACTCAGCGTAGCTGACTTTGTATGTACGTTAGATTGTTTTGCATGATAGTCTGCTAGATGAGGTATCTTGGCTTGGAAGCGGGGCTACTCGGGTTGGTGCGCATGCATTCGTCAGGTAACGTCATGAAAAGTTAACGAGTTTAAAGATAACATTATTAAGAGAAAAACTTCCGATGTTTACTTAAATGAAAGTTAAAGTACTTTTAAAGAATATAACCATTTATGAGAACCAACTGTAAGGTGCCTGGTTTGGGGCCTTACAAGTTGACATCAGAGCCGTGGTTTAAGAGAAAACTGATGTTTTTAAACAAATAAAATACCTTAACTTAAACTAAAATGGGACGAGGGTGAAACGAATGCCACTACGAGTAACCGCAAGCCAAGAGGTACGCCTTTCGAGTTGAGCATTAATTATTTATCAGTAGTGTAGTGTTACAATAGGTGAAGTAATTAGTGTGAGTAAATGATTTATGGTTCTGTGTGGAATTATACTGTGTAATATGTGTTGTAGTATCATGTAGAACTACTTGAAGTTGTGTGGTGTGATTAAACAAGACTATAATGTGGAGTAGCATTAATTGTAACTATGTGAGATAGTTTGGTGTGTCGATATGATTCATTGATTTTGTGTGTGTAACTAAGTGTGGTGTGAAATTATGATTAATTCGATGACTTACTAGATTATTGTGTGGTGCTATTGTGTGGGATGCATGTGCATCCGGGGTGTGTGAAAGATAGAAAGCTAGTGTGAATATGGTGGGGAAGGTTTAGAATCCAAGCAGTAATATGGACCACCAAATTGCATTTGATCACTGTGATTTGGCAGTCTATGATTACTCTCATATTCTGAATTTGACTCCCATAGTTATCACCCCAACGTTCAATCTTGTGCAGGTACTGATGGCCATGACGATTCGGACTAGATGGGTTAGGCGAGGAGCTCTCATCAGGAGGTTGACAGAACGACGAGCTAGACGTGTGGCTGCTATTTGTATAGTTATCTTTGGGAGAAGACAAATCTTAGCACCTGTTCCATTGACGGTGGTTCCACCGACGGCTAAGGATAAGCATGAGCTACCAGCACAGGAGGTGATCTTGGCGCTTCTGGCGCCTAATGCTCCCAGTACTACCAGGACAGTTATGAGGGGTGGACTTAGTAGCTCCTTTTACAGGAGGGGTGGTTGGAGAGGAAGGAACACGTTTGCGGTTAGGCATCAGCTTCCGAGGCAGGATTAGGGACCTGGAAACGGATGGCTGGAGGAGTCTGACGACGAGGTACAAGTGGGTGATAACTTTGACTTGTTTAGTGATTAGAGTAGCGGTGGTTACCACAAGAGGACTAGAGCATTTTGAGTAGTGGTCGTCAGGCACTTTTGTGACAAAATATTTATTCTTAGTGTTTCAATTGCTTGATTTTAACCTTGATAGTGAATCTTACCATGGATGGTTTAAAATGTAGTTAATGATAGTTGCATGTGTGATATCTTGCTATTGGTGGTGCAGTGTTAATTATGTGTGATTATGTGATTACCTTTTGAACAACGTGAGTTCATACTATATGTAATATTTGATTTAGTACTAGAGCATGATTGACTGGAACGAGTGGATAGACTCGTGTAGACCGGAGTTGTGAAATTGTGTGTGTGTGTCTACGGTCTTAAGGTAGTGTCACCTATGTGTTATGTTTAGGTGATGTTTGAAGTGTAAGGGGTGTGTTGCACCTTTTGTAGTTGTTCAGGACAAGGTCCGATGGGAAATCTTAAATATACATCTTTAGTATGTATAAATGTTCAGGACGAGGTCCTGTGGTAAATTGTAGCTACATACCTTATGTCCAGGTATACATGTTCAGGACCAGATCCTATAGGGAAATAAGATATTTTTATATCTTGTGTGTATGAGTGTTTAGGAACGCTTGTGTCTAAACTGAGTAGTATGTCGTCTTGAGGTATGGGTACAACCCGTATGGGTACGACCGGGTAAGCTCTGTGTGAATATATGATGATGTGTGACAGGGGCCACCGTTGTGTCTATAAATGACTAGGTCATATTGTATGCACGTTGATTTACTCAGACCTAGCAGTTTGTGTGTGTGCACGTGATGTGTGTTTAGAGTTTGGGGTTACTAGTACATGTGTAGAACATTGTGTGTTCTGTAGATATGTGTGTATCGGTGTGTGTCCTTGTAGTACACGCTTAGTCGTTCATAGGACGAGAGGTCAGTTAGCTCAAGTATAATGTTTTTATCTTGACGATTTTCTCGGCGATGATACATCGAGGTGATGCGAGTAGTTTTGATGTCTTTCTGGACGATCGGTGGGGTGATCTTATGAGATGCCTATGCTTATATCTTCGGAAATTCGGAGCGCGAAGCCAAGGGGTGGGATTGTGAGAGTTGGTGATGAAAGTGTACGTGGACGCTTGACCGGAGATATTTATGATGAGATCAAGGAAAAGACGCCGAAGATTTCAGCACGAAGTTAACGAGGTGACGAAAGGTCTTCATGGAACATGTTCTATATGAAGAATTCTGTCGAGGTGAGACACCAGATGAATAAGGATGTTTTCGTCGTACGAGACGACGAAAAGCTGCGGCTTGTGAGCAGACGGACGTCATGTTCGTACATGAGTAATGAGACGCGGTCGGTGATCGCTTGGTAACGATAGAGCAACCATGAGTAAGGTGAAACTCAGGAGGGGTAAAGTGCATGATTGCACATAAGTAACCGGAAAGGAAATGCTCATGCTGGTAAGCATGTGAATAGCTTAAAGTGAGCTCTTGTGGAGCATTCAAGTAAGGCAAGTGGTTAGCTGCCATATCAGACATGACGTTGATAAGTGAGCTTTTGAGAAACAATGAGATTTGATGAAGATGACCCTAGTGTTAGGTGTATATAGGTACTTAAGGGACGTATTGGATGAGTGATAATGAAGTAAAGAGATACTATGGTAGAGAAGTTTTGGGAAGACCAGTGTAGCTTTGTATAAGCTCCTAGAGGTCGTTAGAGAGAGCATAATTAATGCACTTATGGGTAAGGCAGTGGTGCCTGGGTTTTGAGAAATCATCGCAGGATGGCGATTAGAGTATGAGGCAAGAAGGACGACTAATGATCTCCACCATGGAAGGTAGCTTCTAGCAGGTGCCGGGATAGCAAGAGTTGGGAAAGCAGTCATCTGACTATGGCTGGAGAAACGAGGGGTGAGGAAACGTGTAGGTAAAACCTACAAAATCCTAAGATTTAAAGCAAGCAACGGAGAAGACTTCTCGAACCCCTAGAAGGGTGCTCGTATTACAAAGCAAAGTAATAAAAATAGGTAGTAACAAAGTGAATGTTGGCACCGAATGAATTGAGTGCTCAAGAATGTGTTGTGTAGTTTGTACCGACGCAGGATTCGAGGACGAATCCTCTTTTAAGGAGGGTACACTTGTAACACCCCAGAAACCTAAAAACTTATAGTTCGGGTTGGTGGACGACCTGACTCCATATTTATCAAAGTAATGAGTAGAGATAGCCGAAGGAGGTACGTTTAACTACCGTAATAGACTCGAGATGGTCGTTAGTGAGCAGTTCAGGTTAAAACACGTAGTGAAGGAGGGATGATGTGACACCCGGCAAATCTCGGTCAACCCCGTTAACCCTATTACAAACCCCAGGGACTATTTCTGCCATGATTCAAACTTATATGTAATCAAACTTCAAGGACTAGTTGTGTAATTAGTCAAAACTCAATATGTTGACTTTGTAAAGTCAAAATAAGTATGTGAGTGTTCTATTGACTTTTGAAAAGTCAAACTTTGATGATTTTGATCCAACTCAAACCGTAACCATCCATGGCTGTCCAAATTCGTAACCGAAGTTCATTATAATGGCAAATTCGATCATCAATGTACCATTTAACACCATCATTGATCACAAATTAATCCCATTATAATCATTTAAGTCGTAACCACCGAACTCGTCCCTTATACTCACTAAATCGATCAAATTCTCGTATCATCCTACAAACAAACGCACCTCAAACCTTTATCGAGTTCCTATGAGTCATGTGCACCCATCAATTTCACCGGAGACGTAGCAGGAGACGTCGGGGACCAACACCTCGAAGCCGCAACTATGGTCTAGCCGATTGCCATCAATTCGGTATCATCCAAGGTAATTAATCACATCCTCAGACTCGTTTCAATGTATAGATTGAAAGCCCTTTGCTGATTCAAACTTACAACATCGATCTTAGCAAGAACACTAATCTAGGTTTCCTCGTAAAACGATTTGGGGGTTTCGACCCTAAACACAATCTCAATCAAATTAACTTACATCAACAGTTTCGCAATCTCGAATACATTAAAACCCCCTATCAATTTCACCTAAAAATATCAAATTGAACTCGATCCAGTAATCTAGGGTTCGTTCATATGCGATTTGGGGCTTTTTGATCCTAGACTCGACCTCAATCCAATTAAACCAAAGGGATAGTTTCGCAATGTTCCAATCTGTAAAAGCCCTATGCTTTCAACTAATTCTATTGTCGAATTTAACCTAATTGAATTCATGTTCTTAACTTAGGGTTTCGGGTTTAAAACTGAGAATTAAACAACCATACACTTAACCATTTTACAATTAAATGAACACACGGATTCACAAATCTCCGATTTTCAAAACCCATATACTTTGGTGTTAAATCTTTGTCGAATTGGTTGGATTGGGGCTGGGGTTCGATCGTGAGTGTATGGGAAGGAAACCACATGTAGTGGAAGGTCAAAACTCATTTGATTCGGACTTGTTTGTGATTACCCTAGCGGGTGGACTGGTTAGGGTGTGTGGCTGTGGTGGGAGAGACCCGGGTTCGAGTCTCTCCACCCACATTTATTTTTAAAACTGATTTCTATTATTATTTTAATTACCAAATAAATTGTTATATTAATATAATATTATATTAAAGTGTTTTAACTCGGAAAACAACCCGTAGACTCGGGTTTGATTTTATAACTTATAATTGCTAATAATTCCACTTTTGAAATAATATATTTATATTATTTTCAACCCCGACTTCGTATGAAATAATATGTTAATATTATTTTTAACTCGTGACTCCTATTACTAAATAATATATATTCATATTATTTCGCTTTGTTTAAATATCTCGTGTGATGCTTTAAACTAATTAATAATATAATTGTTTATCTTATTTACTCACGTTTATATCCTCGAATAAAAATAATATATTTATTATTTTTGTCACGTAATTGATTATCGTATATTTTCTACGAGTTCAAAGATAATATATTAATTATATTATTTTCCTAGCCATTATTTTAATGGTACAAACACACGAATATATTTAATTCGTAATTAAGAAACCTTCGACACAAAACGTATTTATCTTAATAATTATATTAAGAAACCCTATATTCCCGTAGACACGTTCGTCTACTCATTGATCCTTATAATACGTTAAGACGCTCTAACCTTCCGTGTCGTCGTCACAAATCCCATCTTATCCCTAATTTATGTGTTTATGATTCTAGGGCATACGTAGGCCGTGCAGGCTAGCACTTGAGAATCTAAATCTCATACTTGTGTGATACTACCTACTACGCAACGCAGGTGAGTTTCACGGCCCTTTTTACTGTTTTTATTTGGGGGAGAAAACATGTCACAACCTTTTTAGTTTATTGTAATTCATATGATATCACTGTTGAGGCTAAGCGTAACACACTATCATGAAAAGTCCTCACACACATCGGACCGTTAATATGGTATGAACGAGGTAATTTTGGTAGTACTACTGGGTTTGACAAACCCCACCCGTGTTAGTCACGCTAACTAGATTGGAGGTCGAACGGGTGTTATATTGTCCTTAACACTTGCCATTGTTGATGTTAGCAATGGCGGAAGGCACCCAAACACAAACAGTCAGCTTCGGTTGCGAACGCTTAGAGTAACTTGTACATTGTCTAGCTAGCAATAGGTGTGACTTACATATGTGGATCCAGCGACACTCAAACAGTTTATTTGCATATAAACCTGTGAACTCACCAACCTCGTGTTGACGCTTTTTCTTACATGTTTCTCAGGTCGCTTTGGCACATGTTGCACACTTAGGACATGCATGGAGTCCTACTGTCATATCATTCATTTCAAACATTTTAAACAGTGTTACTTATTTACATTAATTGACGCTTGTTGCGTGTAATTACTTTTGGTTTCACTCTAACGCTTCCGCTTCCGCATTTAACTCTGAACATTTATGTTATGACTTTTGAAGTCTCATATAGTGTCGTTTGATATAACTAATGACTGAGATCCTGGTGTGTCACCTTCCAAACGGTAAAACTCCGTTAGTTGAATTTGGGGGTGTGACAGATTGGTATCAGAGCCATTGGTTATAGAGAACTAGGATTGCATACTAGACTATAACCTCACACATTAGTTACACGGCACAGACACTTATACGTGATACATTTAGCAACTATACATTGCAGTGCAGGCATGTTAATACCATCCGTATCACCCTCAGTTAGCGAGGGACACATCATTTGCATTGCATCATCATTCCCAGTGGCGACACTCGGGGAATCACCTACATCCACTCCCGTCCGAGGGCAGCGAGACGGAGCTTTCGAAGGAGTCACTTATATCACTATCACACGTTGGGTATGGTGGGATTTCTCAGGTCCATGTTATGGACGACACTCAGCACTAACGCATACCTCTTTGGGAATTGGGATCGTCGGAGACGAGTCCCTACTGTAACCACCAGCAACAATACGCCGAATGAAGGCAGACCGTTGCACGCATTATTTCCGAATCCATTGGCACGTAGATGTCATCACTTTACCGAGCCATGGGCTCGCGTCTTTGATCGATATTCTGTTGAGAATGGATCGAACACAAATCTGAGAACGCATTGTTCAATGCATACTTAAACCCTATCTTGACTCAGTTGAAAGGACGACTACTTTGTTGCTTCCTATAACTTGTATTCATGAATTAGTTTCATTTCTCGAAGTCGCATTTCGTGTACATGTTTGCTTCATGCTCTCATCTACAATCCGCTGGACTGGATTCTTGTATTGTGTTTCAACTCGAGTGAATACTCGGAGCAAACCATCCTCGACTACTCATCCCGATATGAGTTCTAATTGATCAACTTATGGTTGATGACTAAACTTCTCAATGACTTATCATATCTGAACACTCTGTACTCAACAATATAACCTAAAGGACATTATGACACAGTACAGGGAGAACTAGGGTGAGCATGCAAAGCAAATTATCATTACGGGTGCACACGTAAAAGTAATTTGAGGTGCATGTAAGTCCTGGAGAAACCTAGGGTGTGGATAATGGTCCTAATCAGTGATTTACAGACTTAAGTTTCCACTATCTGTAGAGACTCTCATAACCCACTCAACGACTAGTTGGTATCGTTAAACCTGTTCAACAATTGATAGACGCGACTATCAGGTTGAAGATATTTACAGACACACTGAGCTATTATCAATGGAAACCATCAACGTTATTTTCACTCGTGTAAGAGCCTTAGTGATCTTACGACTCTCATTCCAACTTAATCAATGGAACCACTTAGAGTGAAACTCTAGTAGGACCTCAGAGTAAAACCACCGACTCCAACTATGTACACAGAATTTGAGGAATTCTTTCTATGCTAATACGTTATTCCTTACACTCCAACAATAGATCCCATTTGAACTTGTTACCTTATCCTGTGACTAATCCTTAGTCTAACTCCGAATTTTACTCCAGCATATTCAATCCTGTAAATGGATTTCTTTCTTCACGAAATGATCCCGTTGATCCAATGACATTAGGAAACGAAGATTTAACCTAACCAACCATCAGTTGAACGCAACTACTTAAACATATATCCTATCTCTTATGCTACTGGAATCTGTATCTCATTAGACTTTCCTTTCTTACATGTGAACCTCAATCAACGTAAGCTGAACAAAGTAACTATATAGAACCGTTACCCTTTACCTCGCATAGATGACCTCTTTGATCAACTCCAAGGATCAAGTTTCTATTCCAAAATAGATCTTAGGTCCGGTTACCATCAGTTAAGAGTCCGAGAAGAGGAGATCTCAAAAACTGCATTCAGGACAAGGTACGACCATTACGAGTTTATGGTCATGCCTTTCGGTCTAACAATCGCACCTGCGGTATTCATGGACCTCATGAACCGTGTGTGTAGACCCTACCTCGATCAGTTCGTCATCGTTTTCATTGATGACATCCTTATCTATACAAGAATAGGGATGAACATGAGGAACATCTTCGTTTGATTCTGGAATTGCTGAAACAAGAACAACTATATGCAAAACTTTCCAAGTGCAAATTCTGGATTCGCGAAGTGCAATTCTTAGGACATGTAGTCAACGAGAGCGGAATACATGTCGACCCATATAAAATAGAAGTAATCAAGAATTGGGCGGCACCGACAACGCCAACTGAGGTGCGACAATTTCTGGGATGGGCTGGCTATTACCTTCGTTTCATTGAAGGATTCTCCAAGATTGCACAACCCCTCACCGCTCTAACTCAAAAGGGTAAAACCCTATAATTGGGGTGACACCCAGGAGTCAGCATTTCAGATACTTAAACTGAAACTCTGCAGTGCACCCATCCTATCTCTTCTCGAGGTAACGAATGATTTTGTGGTGTATTGCGATGCATCCATCCAAGGTCTTGGTTGTGTACTGATGCAACGTGAGAAAGTCATCGCATACGCTTCTCGTCACTGAAGATACATGAGAAAAACTACATAGCTCATGACTTAGAATTGGGAGCCGTAATTTTCGCACTTAAGATATGGATACACTACTTGTACGGTACCAAGTGCACCATCTACACCGATCACAAGAGTCTTCAGCTTACTATTCAAATGGACCTACTCATTGATAAACAGTTGCGTTTCATCGAAGAACCTATTGAAATTATGGATAGGGAAGTCAAAACATTAAAGCGTAGTAAAATCCCTATTGTCAGAGTCCGTTGGAATTCAAAACGCGGACCGGAATTCACGTGGGAACGCTAGGATCAGATTATGCGTAAGTATCCTCATCTGTTCAAGCACTCCACGTCAAACTCTTAAGGTAGTATTCTAATTTTCGGGACGAAAATTCTTTCAACTAGGGGATGATGTGACACCCTAGAAATTTTTTTTTTATTATTTTAATTTTTGGGACGAAAATTCTTTCAACTAGGGGATGATGTGACACCCGGCAAATCTCGGTCAACCCCGTTAACCCTATTACAAACCCCAGGGACTATTTCTGCCATGATTCAAACTTATATGTAATCAAACTTCAAGGACTAGTTGTGTAATTAGTCAAAACTCAATCTGTTGACTTTGTAAAGTCAAAATAAGTATGTGAGTGTTCTATTGACTTTTGAAAAGTCAAACTTTGATGATTTTGATCCAACTCAAACCGTAACCATCCATGGCTGTCCAAATTCGTAACCGAAGTTCATTATAATGGCAAATTCGATCATCAATGTACCATTTAACACCATCATTGATCACAAATTAATCCCATTATAATCATTTAAGTCGTAATCACCGAACTCGTCCCTTATACTCACTAAATCGATCAAATTCTCGTATCATCCTACAAACAAACACACCTCAAACCTTTATCGAGTTCCTATGAGTCATGTGCACCCATCAATTTCGCCGGAGACGTAGCAGGAGACGTCGGGGACCAACACCTCGAAGCCTCAACTATGGTCTAGCCGATTGCCATCAATTCGGTATCATCCAAGGTAATTACTCACATCCTCAGACTCGTTTCAATGTATAGATTGAAAGCCCTTTGCTGATTCAAACTTACAACATCGCTCTTAGCAAGAACACTAATCTAGGGTTCCTCGTAAAACGATTTGGGGGTTTCGACCCTAAACCCAATCTCAATCAAATTAACTTACATCAACAGTTTCGCAATCTCGAATACATTAAAAACCCCCTATCAATTTCACCTAAAAATATCAAATTGAACTCGATCCAGTAATCTAGGGTTCGTTCATATGCGATTTGGGGCTTTTTGATCCTAGACTCGACCTCAATCCAATTAAACCAAAGGGATAGTTTCGCAATGTTCCAATCTGTAAAAGCCCTATGCTTTCAACTAATTCTATTTTCGAATTTGACCTAATTGAATTCATGTTCTTAACTTAGGGTTTCGGGTTTAAAACTAAGAATTAAACGACCATACACTTAACCGTTTTACAATTAAATGAACACACGGATTCGCAAATCTCCGATTTTCAAAACCCATATACTTTGGTGTTAAATCTTTGTCGAATTGGTTGGATTGGGGCTGGGGTTCGATCGTGAGTGTATGGGAAGGAAACCACAGGTAGTGGAAGGTCAAAACTCATTTGATTCGGACTTGTTTGCGATTACCCTAGCGGGTGGACTGGTTAGGGTGTGTGGCTATGGTGGGAGAGACCCGGGTTCGAGTCTCTCCACCCACATTTATTTTTAAAACTGATTTCTATTATTATTTTAATTACCAAATAAATTGTTATATTAATATAATATTATATTAAAGTGTTTTAACTCGGAAAGCAACCCGTAGGCTCGGGTTTGATTTTATAACTTATAATTGCTAATAATTCCACTTTTGAAATAATATATTTATATTATTTTCAACCCCGACTTCGTATGAAATAATATGTTAATATTATTTTTAACTCGTGACTCCTATTACTAAATAATATATATTCATATTATTTCGCTTTGTTTAAATATCTCGTGTGATGCTTTAAACTAATTAATAATATAATTTTTTATCTTATTTACTCACGTTTATATCCTCGAATAAAAATAATATATATATTATTTTTGTCACGTGATTGATTATCGTATATTTTCTACGAGTTCAAAGATAATATATTAATTATATTATTTTCCTAGCCATTATTTTAATGGTACAAACACACGGATATATTTAATTCGTAATTAAGAAACCTTCGACACAAAACGTATTTATCTTAATAATTATATTAAGAAACCCTATATTCCCGTAGACACGTTCGTCTACTCATTGATCCTTATAATACGTTAAGACGTTCTAACCTTCCGTGTCGTCGTCACAAATCCCATCTTGTCCCTAATTTATGTGTTTATGATTCTAGGGCATACGTAGGCCGTGCAGGCTAGCACTTGAGAATCTAAATCTCATACTTGTGTGATACTACGTACTACGCAACGCAGGTGAGTTTAACGGCCCCTTTTACTGTTTTTATTTGGGGGAGAAAACATGTCACAACCTTTTTGGTTTATTATAATTCATATGATATCACTGTTGAGGCTAAGCGTAACACACTATCATGAAAAGTCCTCACACACATCGGACCGTTAATATGGTATGAACGAGGTAATTTTGGTAGTACTACTGGGTTTGACAAACCCCACCCGTGTTAGTCGCGCTAACTCGATTGGAGGTCGAACGGGTGTTATATTGTCCTTAACACTTGCCATTGTTGATGTTAGCAATGGCGGAAGGCACCCAAACACAATCAGTCAGCTTCGGTTGCGAACGCTTAGAGTAACTTGTACATTGTCTAGCTAGCAATAGGTGTGACTTACATATGTGGATCCAGCGACACTCAAACAGTTTATTTGCATATAAACCTGTGAACTCACCAACCTCGTGTTGACACTTTTTCTTACATGTTTCTCAGGTCGCTTTGGCACAGGTTGCACACTTAGGACATGCATGGATTCCTACTGTCATATCATTCATTTCAAACATTTTAAACAGTGTTACTTATTTACATTAATTGACGCTTGTTGCGTGTAATTACTTTTGGTTTCACTCTAACGTTTACGACTCCGCATTTAACTCTGAACATTTATGTTATGACTTTTGAAGTCTCATATAGTGTCGTTTGATATAACTAATGACTGAGATCCTGGTGTGTCACCTTCCAAATGGTAAAACTCCGTTAGTTGAATTTGGGGGTGTGACATACAAGGACCTAGTTAGCCGTTGTTGTGCAATTTGAGATCAAAATGCACATTAAGAGAAACATAAGGACCCGAGAGTAACATGCAAGGGTTTATAAGCTTCCTAGTAGCAAACCGTAGGCCACATCGGCCTAGGAGCACTCGACAGCTAAAGAAAAGTGGGAGAAAGAAAGAACCCGACAAGGAGGAACCGGAAACGGTAGTCTCACGGCGGCGCTACGGCGGTAGCAAGCAAGGGAGACTCCGCAATGAGTAAGGTAAATCTCTAATCCCGTTATTTTGTTTTCTCCTTCTGTTCCGCTTAGAAAACCCTATAAGGGTTGGGGCTGTGGTCATGGTTTTACGCGGGAAGGGGGGCAAGATAAAGGTGTTCGGCTGTGGTGGTTGTCAGTGGCAGTTGACGGCGGCGTCGACATGATGGTAAGAAACGACGGTGATAACCGGACAGGGTTTATGTCGTATCCTTAGTATGTATGGGCTAGAAGTCAGTATGGTGTTTGTGTGTCATATAATTACTTATTCGGAAAGAATTGGGTAATGTGTCTAGACGTTAAGAGGATATGTCTAAAGTAAGTGTTGGATTACACACGTAAGTGATCCGTGAACGGGTGGTGAGTCGTAGTACATGTCCAGGTAGTGTCATGTGTGTATATGTGTTGCTTTGTATGCTTGCATTGTTGTCTATGTGCACGGTCAACAGTGGTTTGGAGGACGGGGTCCTTCGGGGTCATCATTGTACGCGTGATCTGGCAGTTATCATGTGGTGAGGTGTCGGTCATCGTATGGTAGATGATATAGCTACTATGTGGGTGGCTGGGTAGTCATCGTAGATAACGAGTGTGTCACTATGTTTAGTGGCGGGGCCCTGTAACAAAGGTAAAGTGAGCTTATGACGAGTATCCTGACGGAGATAGCCCTAACGAGGGTGCGGTGACGAGGTATGTGTTTGTATGCATATATATGTGTTAAATTATATGCAAGTGATGAGTTATATTAACTGTGTACGAGATGACAATGATGTGATAAATAGGTGGAATCAATGTGGTGTGTCGAGTTAGATTGACCGTTGTGTCAGGATGAGTACATTGTGTACAACTGTTGAGTCAGTTGGTTTATGAGAGTCCTGGTTAGGACTGGTAAGTCGGTGTCTAGAGGCTGGATGGGTTAACCGGGGTATGGTTAATATATATGGTAAACTGTGTGTTATCAGAGTGGTAAGCTCATTCTATGTCAGAGAGACTTACTGAGTTAAAATGGTGGGTAAAGTCTGGGGTGGTGAATCCTTTGAGATTTTATAAAATAACGGGGGTTATTTATATGATGAAAATCTGTCAACTATTTTCTAATGACGAGAGGGTCTTGAGTGGAAATAAACAATAAATGTGACGAGTTGGCTTTTGTTTAAATTAAACTATTAGAACTCACTCAGCGTAGCTGACTTTGTATATACGTTAGATTGTTTTGCAGGATAGTCTGCTAGACGAGGTATCTTAGCTTGGAAGCGGGGCTACTCAGGTTGGTGCGCATGCATTCGTCAGCTAACGTTATGAAAAGTTAACAAGTTTAAAGATAACATTATTTTGAGAAAAACTTTCGCTGTTTACTTAAATGAAAGTTATAGTACTTTTAAAGAATATAACCAGTTATGATAACCAACTGTAGGTTGTCTAGTTTGGGGCCTTACACGTCACTAGTGAGACACTCGTTGAACCAAGGTGTTTTTGGTTTGGTTACTCATCTAAGGTATAATTACTTACCCGCTATGGTTGGTTTTATTTATTGTCTATGCGTGTGTAATCGGATCACTGGTGGGATCCCGGTTTAGAACCGTTATTTGTACTAAATGCTTCCACTCATAAATCTGATTTGTATATTTAATATGATTAAATTAATATGTTTCAAAACTTAAAACTGGTACAAGAATTCCCTAGAGTGGTATCAGAGCCAGGTTTATGCGCGTTTAGACATAATATTATTTATTTTTCGATCTTATGTTTTATTTGTCAAAACTTTTGTTTGACAAAAATTTCATGTCTTTTTCGTTTGGTTTGATTGTGTTTGATAAATCGAGCTCTAGTGACCCGTGGTTGTGTTTGGTTGGTTTATCTTTTTAATTTTTTTGGGTTATTTGGAACCCGTTCTAATAGTTAGGTTTATTTTATTTATTTATATATTTTATTTTATTTGTAAATAAATTGTAAACCTAACGAGACGAATACTTGAAAACCAAGTCGGACACAAACGGGACTAGAAGATGGAGATCTTAGACTAAGTGAGAGATAACAAGATTATTTATTTATTTTTGTTATCCCTTATACGAGTCCGGTTATTCGTTTGATGGCTCGAACGAAATCGGACAATATTTACTAGGTGCTCGATTTATATGTTTTATATATTTTGTGGTTGTGACATTATTTAGGATAATAATTAAACCGCAAATATTTTTATAAAACTTTTGACACAATCTTAAAACGACGAGATATTTAAATTGTTTACAAGATTTCTCGGAAAGGTTATTAAATAAAAGTGTTTTTATTTAAAAGTAAAACGAGTTTAAATTTAATTGTTTTATTTAAAACTATTTTAAATTAATTAAAGAGTTGATTAGTTTAAAATACGGTTCGTGATTAACGACCAATATAGATTAAATAAGGTATTTAAAATCGGATCGTGTCGTGTGTTGAAAGGCATTTCATGAACTAAAATAGTAAAATTGGTTTACTCAAATTGCACGATTTGGATCATGCTCCTCATCATCCAAAATGTTTTTGACCATTAATCGGTAATTTAAAACATTAAAGCAAATCCCAAATTAAAATCGATATTTCTGCGCCACCCTAAATGTGACACTTCAACTGATCTATCCGAACCCCCGGTGTTAGTAAATTACCCTACATTCGGCCCTATGTTTTTGGTTGAATGTACAGCCGCGATTCCTGGGTTACTTAGGCCGGCTATACGGTTACGATTGAAGGACAAATATCACTTAACTCGTTTAAGAGGGCTTAGTTGAGGGAAACGTATCCTAGCTTAACAATACTCATCATGCCCTTCAAACCGATAATTGTGTAGTTGACACAATCAGTAATCGTTACCTACCTACCTAGACGTACCAGTGGAGAGTGCTCAGCCATTCACTCTGCAATGGTGAACCGGGATCTCACTCCTAATTATATATTTTTGCAATTTGGTCATAAATTTAATTAGGACGTTATGTATGAAAATACTAAAACTTTATTTTTGAATTTTGTAGATGTCTAACGAATCCAATCCCAACTCCTCATTCTCCATAAAGTCCATCATTGAGAAGGACAAACTTGACAACTCCAACTTCATGGATTGGTACAGATACCTGAAAATTGTTATCAAGGCTGAGAACAAGATGTATGTTCTTGAGGAACCAATCCAGAAGAACCTGTTCCTGCTACGGGCCTTGCTCGTAAGACTGGGAAAAGCATGTGGATGATTCCATTAAGGTCTCTTGCTTAATACTGACATCCATGATACCAGAACTACAGGAAATGTTCTAGCAGCAAGCCCGTCATGAACGCTTTGAAGTGATGAGATCACTAATAAGCTGTCGTATGCAAGAAGGTTCTTCGGTCAGCACTCATGTGTTGAAGATGAAGGTATATATTGATCACTTAGCACGTCTTGAATCTCCTTTGAGCAATGAGATGGTCGGGGATATAATCCTTAACTCACTGCCTAAATCATATGATCGGTTCACTTTGAACTATAATATGAATGTTTGGTACAAGACCATCCTGGAATTGCATATGATGCTCAAAACTGTCGAGATGAATATACCGACTACTGCTAAGTCTGGTCCAGTGCTGATGATCAAGGAGGGTCGAGTCAGGAAATCTGAAGCTAAGGGAAAAGGAAAGAAAAGCTTCAAAGGCAAGGGCAAAGGCATGGTTGTTGCCAAGAAATCTCTGAAGGATGTTAAATGCTTTCATTGTGATGAAACTAGACGTTGGAAGAGAAACTGCCCCAAATATCTAGCTGAATTGAAGTAGAAGAAGACTTCTGGAGGACAGTCCTCAGGTATATTCGTTATTGAGATCTTCTCTCTGTCTAGAAAAACTTGGGTGTTTGACACTAGATGTGGTTTTCACATTTGTAATGATTCGCAGGGACTAAAGAAGGTTAGGAAGCTGAAGCATGGCTTGGAGCTCCATGTAGGAAATGGACAAAAGGTCGCAGTGAAGGTTGTAGGAGAATATGATCTTTTACTTCCTTTTGGTCTTGAACTTGTTTTGAACAATGTTTATTTCGTTCCTAGTTTAACTAGGAATATTGTTTTGGTCTCCGCTTTGTGAGAACAATGATTTAAGTATCTTTTAATGGTGATTATATTTCTGCATATTTAAATGATTTGTTTTCCTACAAAGCCTCACAATGGAATCTATGAGATAGAGTTCCATGATAATAAAGTTTTATACAACATCTCATCCAAACGTATTGAAATCAGATTTCAATGACACGTATCTATGGCATTGTCGACTTGGACACATAAACAAGAATCGCATAAAGAAACTCAAGACTGTCGGAATTTTGAATTCCACTGGTCAAGAGTCTTTTGATGATTGTGAATCTTGTTTAAGTGGCAAGTTAACCAAAGCCCCTTTCACCGGTATCAGTCAAAGGGCTAAGGATCTGTTAGGGATCGTACATACTAATGTATGTGGTCCATTCAGAACAATGTCTAGAAGTGGAGAGAGATACTTCATTACATTTACTGATGACTTCAGTAGATATGGTTATGTTTATCTTATGAAGCATAAACATGAAACGTTTGAAATGTTCAAATAATACCACAACGAGGCACAAAATCAGCTCGGTAAAACGATTAAGATGCTTCGATCTGATCGAGGTGGCAAATATCTTAGTCAAGAGTTTGACGAACATCTTAAGAAATGTGGGATCATGTCTCAACTCACTCCACCTGGAACACCACAACTTAATGGTTTGTCTGAAAGGAGAAATCGAACTCTATTAGATATGGTTCAATCAATGATGTGTCGTACAAACCTCCCACACTCCTTCTGTAGTTTTGCTCTCGAAACTGCCACAAGAATCATAAATCTAGCTCCTACAAAGAAGGTGGACAAAACGCGTTATGAGATATGGCATGGGGAGAAACCCAAAGTTTCCTACCTTAGGGTTTGGGGATGTAAAGCTTATGTTACCAGTGAATCTATGGATAAACTGAACCCCGTGGCGATAAGGTCGTTTTCTTCGAATACCCTAAAACCATTAGCTACTACTTCTACAATCATGCTGAAAATCGGGTTTTCATTAAACGCATAGCTACCTTCTTTGAGAAGAAACTTCTCGCGAGAGGGATTGGAGAAAACCATGTGGACCTGGATGAGATCCGAAAACCACGAGTAACCAAACCCCAAACTGAATCTGCCAATCAACATGAGACTGTTGATACTGAATCTGGAAATGTTCAAGATACAACTGTGGCGTAAACCATCCGCTGAAGTATTAGAGATCGTCATGAACCCAACCGGTATATTGAACTTCACGAGATTGACGACATCCTGATAGTTGATCAGGATGAGCCCAATAGTTACAAGGCTGCAATCTTAGATTTCGAATCTAAGAAATGGCTTGAAGCCATGGATGTCGAAATCCAATCCATGTATGACAATTATGTATGGTACTTGGTTGATCTTCCTTCCGAGAGTCGGACTGTAGGAAGTAAGTGGATTTTTAAGAAGAAAATCGACATGGATGGAAACGTGCAAACCTTCAAAGCAAGGCAAGTAGCAAAAGGTTTTACTTAGACTCAAGGAATTGATTATGATGAAACCTTCTCGCAAGTAGCATATAAGTCGATTAGGATCTTACTTTCTATTGATGTGTATTATGACTACGAAATATGGCAAATGGATGTCAAAACCGCATTCCTAACCGACATCTTAATGAAGATGTCTATATGGTTCAACCGAAAGGTTTTGAAGATCCAAAGAATCCTAATAAGGTATGCAAGTTAAACAAATCCATTTATGGATTAAAATAGGCGTCTAGAAGATGGAATCTTCGCTTTGACCAGAAAATCAAAGAGTTTGGTTTTGTCAAGAATGAAGATGAACCGTGTGTCTACAGGAAGTCAAGTGGGATCTATCTCACTTTTCTGATTATGTATGTAGATGACATACTTCTCATTGGAAACCATGTTCCTATGCTACAAGACGTAAAGTCTTGGCTAGGTAAATGTTTCGTAATGAAAGATCTTGGCAAAGCGGCATATGTTCTAGGAATAAAGATCTATAGAGATAGATCAAAGCAGCTTATAGGTTTAAGTCAAAGTATATACGTTGATAAGGCCATTAGAGGATTTTCAATGCAAGATTCTAAGAGAGGATCTATGCCCACGGCACGTGGAACCATACTGAACAATAAGCAGTGCCCTCGGTGTGATGAGGAAAACAAGAAAATGGAAAGAGTTCCATATGCTTCTTCTATTGGTTCCATCATGTATGCCATGCTATGTACTAGACTAGACGTATCATACGCATTAAGCATCACTAGTAGATATCAACAAAATCCAGGTGAGAGTCACTGGACAGCTGTGAAGAACATCCTTAAGTACTTGAGAAGGACTAAGAATATGTTCTTGATATATGGAAGACTGGAAAAAGAACTAGCTGTAAAATGTTACATTGATGCTAGCTTCCAGACTAATCGAGATGATTCTTGATCAAAGACGGGATATGTATTTGTTCTGAACCGTAGTGCTATCACTTGGAAAAGTATTAAACAAAGTGTTATTGCTAAATCCACCACTGAGTCAGAATACATTGTCGCTTCAGAAGCTTCAAAGGAGGCTGATGGGATGAAGAAGTTCATTGCTGATCTCGGGGTGATGCCTAGCATTCAGAAACCAATCGAGATACTATGTGACAATAATGGTGCCATTGCTCAAGCCAAGGAACCACGGTCACACCACAACGTGAAGCACATACTCAGGAGATTTCACTGTATGAGACATATATTGGAATGGGGAGACATCGTGTTAAACAAAGTTCACACAGATCAGAATCTAGCGGACCCATTCACTAAGCCTATGCCTCATGCTAAACATGAGGATCATGCTGACAATATAGGCCTTAGATTTGCTAGACAGTTAGTATTTGGTGTTTTCGAACAATATAGTTACATTGGTATTTTATTTTGATTTAATGGTTAAATGCATTATAAATAGATGTTTCTGTGTTGGATATTTTATACGTTTTAGAATCCTTGAATATTGTATTCTAAATTTCTGTAGTCGATCAGATTCATGGCAATCAATCTGAATGTAAGACTATTATGAATTAGATGATTGGTTCATTTCGAATGAAAGTCCAAGTAGTTGGAGATCATATTTACAAATATTCATTAGAGAATTAATATTGGATGTAACTCGTTTCAAAACTGTCTTCATGGATCAAGGTCTTGAGAAGTTTTGAATATGGTAAAAATTTGTCGATCCTTCGACCCGAGGCACATATTTGAACTAACTTTGACTGAAGTTTGTTCTTTGACAGTACCGAATGTTGTTCCGTGAAAGACAGTGATAAGGGTATGATTGGGAATAAATCTGAAGTTAAGTGGGAGTTGTACATGACCAAAGGAATTATGTTCTCCTTTGATTAGGAGTTGTACATTCTGGCGCCCTCGTTAATTCGAACTGGTATAAAAACGCATGGCCACACTCAAATTAAGAGTATTTTGTTTAGATAACTTTGAATTATAGACGAGAACAAGAATGGTTGAACATCATATGAGAAATAACTTGCATCCATGTCTCATGTTCAACGGATGCCCTAAACAGAAGGGATACATAGATAAGTTTACCATGACTGTTGTACTTGGTTAAGTAAGAGTTACTTGAACCCAAGGAAATGGTTGACGATTGTAATACGTCATACCTTGCTAGGGGCAGTGAGATACAGCTAGGCGTCCACCACTGTCTACGTTGAACCGGTTAATTGATGAATCATCCAAGTGGGAGATTGTTGGATATGGGATGTATGATCGTCAATTAAGTCAATGTTGCTATCGAGCTATGATCCAAAGAGTTATACTTTGGGCAACGAGCAATTGATAATATTTATTTACAAATATTATAGTTCACGAAACATGGTTTTATTAAACGGTGAATAAATATTTAGAGAAATATTTATCGGCGAATTCAGTAATTAATTATTTCAAGAAATAATTTTATACGGATGAATTTAATGTTTAAGTGTAAAACATTAAATGGGTTAATTTTACTGATTATTTGTAACTAAAAAACACAAGGGATTCAAAGTAATTAACAGTTAATTGCTAGCGAATTAACAGTTAATACCCTAGGGGTGTGGGTTGTAAGATTAAGGCATATAAATATAACCTTAAATCACAAACCCTAAAAAAACCTAATCTAGCCACCTCCTAGTTTGCCCCCCCCCCACCCCCATCCCCTCCCTCTCTCTCGGTTCCGTCCGCTGTCGTGCCACCACCACCGTACGCCACCTCAGCCGCCGTCGCTGTCGGTTTTCTTTTGCACAAACCGTGAGACGTTTTGTAACAGGTTTTGTGAACCGTCACTAGCGAGACACTCATTGAACCAAGGTATTTTTCGTTTGGTTAATCGTCTAAGGTATAATTACTTACCCGCTATGGTTGGTTGTATATATTGTTTATACGCGTGTAATCGGATCGCTGGCGGGATCCCAGTTTAGAACCGCTATTTGTACTAAATGCTTCCGCTCATAAATCTGATTTGTATATTTAATAAAATTAAATTAATATGTTTTAAAATTTAAAACTGGTACAAGGATTCCCTACAGTTACAATCGTTGCTTGTTAGCTGGTCTAGAACTGTTGATGTTATTCCTTGTTTGATGGTGATCAGTGGTATGAAATTTGAGGGAATCTGGTATCTTGTGCTAGGTAAAGATATTTACCAGGGAAGTACGAGTGGAGATTCATCTCATAGGGTGTTGAATGTTGACATAGGTTAACAGGGACAGTGGGAGAAGGGCAAGAAGTTCATCTAGAACTTGGTGGGGCTGCATGGAGGTAGGAAATTTGAAGAGTCGTTCTCCAAAGGATTTGGATTCTGCTTTTGAGAATGTGTCTCGGGTTGAAACATCGGTACTCAGTGTTGACAGCAGTGACGACTCTTAAGTTCTAGATTCTGGTATTTCCATTCATGATACTTACTGGAGTGAAGTATTGGAGAATCTGTTGATTGAAGACTTTGGTGAGGTATGTGTTTATGTATCGCCGGAAGAAGCGGACCGACTTCCAAGTAGTAAAGTCTGGCTCGCTGAATCGGATAGAGCTAAGTGGATTCATTTTGCAAGTATGAATTCTGGAGCCAGGGGATGTCAATTAAGCATGTTCGGAGGTCTAAACTAGGTCAGGAGTTTGGTAACAGTAGGAACACGGGACGTGTTTCGGGTACAATTCCAAAACACCGTTAGGTTTTGAAGACCGGGATTCTGAATGGTAAAATCTCTCCTGGGTACTTGCTGAATTTTGGAGAGTGTTTGTCATCTGAGGGTCTCTGGATCCAGCGTTTCGAATCCGTCGGAGCCGGTTGAGATTGAGGATGGGTCTGTGGCGGTTTCAGCCACGGCTGGGTCTTCAAAGAGACTGTTAGGTTGAAGCTTGGGGGAGCTTCAACTAGCCCTTCATATGCTTGATGAGAGGGGTGGTTGCAACTAAGGGATTTGATATGAAGTCTTAGCTTTGTCTTGGAGGACTTGTTTATAAAGATTACTGGAGTTATTGGTGCTGAATTTGCTTCGATGGTTTTATATGGCAAAGCTTTCAAGTGGGAGATTGTAGGGTTGTAAAAGCTTTTGGGTCGGGCTGGGCTAGGCCCTTTTGGGCCTGTTACGGCTGGAACACAACGAAAGGGGCAATCGGCCCTAGTTTGTTTAATTAGCCCTATTCTTGTTATTATATGTAATCAGTCATATAATTGTAATTCTTTGTAGCACCTAATAAAGAAAGATCCCTAGTTGCACCCGTGGATGTAGGTCACCTTGACCGAACCACGTTAATTCTTGTGTCGTTTATTTTTCTTTCGTTTATAAGTGTGTGTTCGCGTGTTTCCGTTGCGTATCGACTCTGATTGATAGGTACTGGATAGGTGTAGAACCGTTTTTTCCCCAACTCTACACCGGACCATTTGTATTTGTGGCAATTATATGTTTAAAAAGAGATCCATGAATGAGCATTTTGAACAAAAAAATGTACTTGAAGATAAAGTTGGTTCTTCAGCCGAATTGAATCTAAGGGTGAAGAGGGTGGGAAGCTCGGATGTGTCCGAGTAAGAGAGAGGGTCACCGAGTAAATTGGGCACACCGCCCCCATTAAACCGCGTAGGAGCTCCGGGTTGATTGTCCGAGTGTTTTTACTCAGATGAATCCCACTCTCTATCCACTCTCTCTCTAGTAGACCCCACCACTCACCACACACACCATTACTATTTAAAAGTTTTTTTTTAAGTGGGTGAGTAAATGAGTAGGGTGTTTCCAATAAAATCTGAGTAAATAAGTATATGAGTAGTTTTGAGGTCACATAATTCTATTGGGCAGTTTTGGTGAGTAAATAAGTAAACGGGTAAGGTGCCCCCTTCACCCTAATGTGGACCATGTGAAAAGGGATGCCATGCCAACTATAAGGGTGAAGGGGGTCATTTACCCATTTACTCACCAAAACTGCTCAATAGAATTCTGCCACCTCAAAACTACTCATTTACTCAGATTTTATTGAAAACACCCTACTCATTTACTCACCAAATTTTTTTTCAAAAAAATAACATTTATATAAAAAAAATACTTTTTTATTAATTAAAAATACAAAAGACAACTAAAAATAACAAAATACAATAACAAGTTACAAATTAAAAAAGAACCGACAAATTAAACATAATCGTCTTCCGAATCGCTGCTTGTCCACTCCGGTAGTGTAGCAAAATGTTCAACAATATCATATCGTAGTCTAAAGTGTGTCTCTTCATCCCGCAATTCATTAATTACACCATCGTCTACTACTTCATTGGTTGGAGGGTCCATCACATAGCTAAATGAGATTGCATTTCCGTCATGCTTTAAAATCATATTGTGCAATATGCTACATGCGTAAACCACATTTTGTATTTTTTGCCGTTTTCGTGACCGTTGCGGACGATTAATTATCCCCCATTTAGATTTTAAAACACCAAACCCGCGTTCAACATCTTTTCTAGCCGACTCTTGAATTTTCTTAAACCTTTTTTCTTTCGAGTCGACAGGGAATGGAAATGATTTCACAAAAACAGACCAAGTGGGGGTAAATCCCATCCGCAAGATAGTAACCATGTTTGTATTCACGACCGTTAACTTGGAAAGGACACTTCGGGGCGGTTCCATGCATTTCGTTATTGAACAACGGAGATTGATTGAGAACATTTATGTCGTTATTCGAACCGGCAGGACCACAATACGCATGCCAAAACCATAAGTCATTTGACACCACTGCTTCCATCATGATCGTAGGGTATTGGTGATCACCGCTCATAAATTGGGCACGCAAACTAGTCGGACACATCCTCCAAACGACATGCGTACAATCGATGCTACCGATTATCCATGGAATGCCCTATCTAGTTTCATGCGCATTATACAAACATGCAATGTCGTGGCTTGTAGGTCTATGTAAAAACTCTTTGCTGTATAACATAATAATAGAATTGCAAAAGTATTCTAAACATTCACGAGCAGTCCTAGTGGACATAGATAAATATTCATCATATTCGTCAGGAGGGTTACTAGTAGCGAGTTGACGAATAGCAGAAGTGCATTTCTGAATCGGCGTGAAGCTCTTCTTTAACCTCCCGTCATACCATTCGTGAAACCAAGAAAATATTGAATCCATACTTATATCCCTAACAATGCTTAAAAAAAATCTTTCGGTAAGCGAAATCTCCCTCTAAACGTATCTGCGTCGTACTTGGGGCGTTCAACGAAGTAATCCTTCAACAGAACTGTGTTAGCTACTTCACGATCACGATGTACAAATTTTTTCTTTGATTTTGCCGTATCCTCAAGCTCGCTTGCCGCAACGGCAACTTTGGACAAAAACTCAATGCTACTTGATTCGGAAGTGTCGAAAAGAAAATCATTAAAACCTCTGGAATCGGATAATCCCGAAGGCAAATCAAGAATGATAGAATCGGATGAAGACATTTTGTTAAAAAAATTGGAGTTTTATAAAAAATCAATTACATATTTCCCCTTCTTAAAACCATTAATTACATATTTATACATTTCATTAAAATTAACTTATTAAGTGACTATTTTACCCTTATTTCCTAAGACCACTAATTACATATTTCCCTAAATCAAAAAAATCAATTACATATTTTCCTTTTTTCTAATAAAATTTTATATACCGACATAAAAATATATAATTTTGCTTTTATGAAATCATAATATAATATTTTATTGAAACTACTAAGAAGAAAGCTAAATATTATAATAATTTTTCACACAACTTGATCATTAAATAAATTAAAATAAAAAACTACAACACAAAAGTAAGGTGAAGTAGAGATGGAGAATTGCTAAATGTTTAATTGAAACTACCTATGAAGAATTGCTTGCATTGATTACTTTCCAGGAATGAGAATTGCTTGCACTGATTTTCGTGGATTAAACTGGAAGTACCGATTATTGCCGTCGTATGAAAATATGATGCCTCCTGTGGAACTGTTCATTTACGTTTAGGGTTATTCTAAATTTTGGAGTAGGTAAATAATCGAAGGTATGAAAAGGGTAAAATTGTCAATATATTATATTTTATTAGAAAAGAGGAAATATGTAATTGATTTTTTAAGTTGAGAAAATATGTAATTAATGGTGTTAGGAAGGGGAAATATGTAATTTAAATGGGAAAGTGAGATACATATAGAGTTTGAAAAAAATAAAAAAAAAATTATGTTTAACGGCATTATAGCTGTTGGAATCACCACCCACACAACAAATGGCCGGAGTAAAATCACTCAGCCAATCTACCCGGTCAAACTACTCGGAACCCTTCTCTCTTACTCGGCTTGGCCCGAGTAAGACGCCACTTACACCCTAAGAAAGTAGAGAGTATAGAATGAGCCTCTTATCATTTGTCCATAAGAATCACAAACATCAATGTCATTCAAGAAAATAACAAGTTTGACCAAACCAGTAGCAAGTTGACCAGGAAAATTTAACATAAAAACATCATATTATTTATGTTCATAGCAGTTACAAACTTAACACTTATAAAGAAAAACTAGCAATGGCATATGTATGATAAATGCAATACCAGCTAAAGAAGTTTATATAAACTGCCATCTACCAACACACTATAGTTTAAAGAGAGAACTTTGAGATCAGCTTGTCGACGTGAATGATGATGTCATCAATACGTGGTCGGACAGTTGCTTGAGGCTGAAGCATCCATGATACAAACTGATGTAGGGCTTCTGGATAAGGCGGTTTTGGGCCTGCTGGCCACTTTATCTGTCCATTTATAACAGCCAACTGCAAGCTTCCCCCTGATTCCCCTAGTGCATACTCAAACGGAGATGCCCCATACCTGTTAAATACGCCAATATGAATATAGATATGTAACTTGCATCTCGCTATGTTAAAATTTTTTTAACATTTGAATTGATGATCTTTTTTTCTTTGATATCGTGAGAACCTGTCACAGGAACAATCACAGGTCCCACCAATACCCTCCTAACCAATGGAATAGATAAAATGCAGTGTGGATAAAATGCAGCTTGCGCCGGGCAGGTAGCCTTCAACGGGTTAAAGGCAAAAACCAACGGTAACTGGATTCAAACCTGAGACATCTACTAGATGGAATCAGGCACTTACCACTGTGTCAACCCCTTGATAGTTTATATTGATAATCTTGTGTTAAATATGATAACAACAAAAGTATTATTATAATACATTTCAGGCAACTTTTGATCAGTTTGACCCGTTTACCTTTTAGCTAAATCAAAGCATCCATGGATATTGAATAGAGACGCATCGTTTCTATTTATTAACTAAAGGTTGCTTGTAGTGTTGTAAACGAGTCAAGCCGAGCCCGAACTCGACTCGTTTAAGAGAGCCCAAGTTCGGCTCGTGAGTAGTTTTTCAAGCTCGAGCTAGGCTCGTTTATTATTTATTAATTATTTAATTATTTTATTTATAAAAATGTATCATTTTTATATATTTTTATAACTAGGTTAGAAACCCGTATATCACATAAAGTATATATTAAATAGTTAGTAATAAGTGTAAAAAAATAAAGGAAATATTAAATAGTTGAGAAAAAATAAGAGGGAAAAAGAATCTTGCGCTCACAGAATTGTGACACGTGGCGCAACCAGTTACTTATTTATTAGGTATAGATTATAATTTTTATATATAACTTAATATATATTATTTAGTTAATTATTTTATCATAATTTTATATATAATAATAATAACTATTATTATGTAAATATATTTAATTTATCATATAAATAATAGGCTAGTTTAGGTTTGTTAACCTAGTCAAGCTTGACATGTGAAGCTTAGGCTCGAGCTTGCTTATTAAATGAGCTCGTTTACAGTTTAAACTCGGCTTGATTCAAACTTTTAGCGAGCCAATCTCAAGTAGTTCACAGTCGGCTTGGCTCGTTTACACCTCATGTTGCTTGGTTGGATTTTCAGTTGTGATGAACATATAAAAATTAATGGTGTATCCTAGTTGTTGATGCAGTGGAAACAGATTAATTGCAAGAGTTCTTACATTATGGCAAACAAAGTGCAGCCAAGTGACCATACATCGGTCCGTTCATCAATGTCTGTTTGGCTGGGGCAATCCCACAATTCAGGAGCTCTGAATGGTGCTGAAACATGCTCTGAGGCCCATTCCTGACCAATATTCAAAGTTTAAACAAGGCTATAAATTATAATCAGCACAAAAGTTGTTAAAATTTTAAATAATCACCTGTAATTGCAGTGCCTCTGAGCGAGAGCAAATTTGTCTTCTAGCAAGGCGAGCACTTCCAAAATCCATTAATATTGCTAGAGGTGGTTGTCCTTTACGATGTGTTAAAAGGACGTTTCCTGGTTTTACATCATTATGTGCATATGGCGGATCAAGGGTATGCAAATGCTTCAGTCCTGCACAAAGCTGCAACCCAGTTTTTTCTTGGTGGGACACTTTGTGGATGAATATTGATTCAAAATGTTATGATTAAAGACTTACTCCAATTACAAAACCGAATTACTATGAACGAATAATACCAAAATTCCTAGAACACCCTGTTCTTATTAAAACTTTATTCGTTACAAATATGATCACCCTAATCATCTATTTATACTAACTATTACTAAATCGTATCCTACTAGAATTACAATTAAACAAACTGATAAACTTAAACAGTTCAAATAATAAATTGATAAATCCTAAATAACTTCAAAGTTCAAACTCATGTCATAGTTGTTAAAAGCCCTCGCCTGAGGCGCCTACGCGCAGTTTTAAGGCGAGGCGCAGGGTTTGGGCTTTTTGTCTGAGGCGCAGGGTTTGGGCTTTTTGTCTGAGGCGCATGCGCATATAAGGAAGTGAGGCGCAATTTTGAAAATTTTTTTTTGCTTTATTATTATTCCCTAGATTATGGTTGAGCTTATAAAAGCTTCCACAATACCTATTGAAGCTCATTTTCCAGGTATTTGATGATTTTGGTATATGACTTTGAACATTTTGGTACTAATTAGATGATATTAAATGTTATATAATAGCTTTTCTTTATTTTATTTGAAAAATAATATTATTTTTCAATACATAATATATTTTAAATATTATTTTTAAGTGCGCTTTTCTTTCTCGGGCCCTCTCATTTTTTGCGCCTTGCGAGGCCCCAGGCGAGGCCTGTGCGCCTTGCGCCTTTGATAACTATGACTCATGTAATCTTTATCTTGATTTTTCCCTTTGAATTATCAGCTCCAATATTTACTTGTCTTTTTGAATTCCGGTCGAGATCATGCCAACAAGCCTTTTACTTATATAATTTTTATTTAATGTATTAAATATATATTTATATGACAAATATTATTATTTATAAATATTATCACAAAAATAATTAAATAATAAACAAGCCGAGCTCGAGCTTGAAAAACTACTCACGAGAAGAGCTTGAGCTTTAAAAATATAACTCTAAACGAGACGAGCTCGAGTTTGAGCTCTCTTACGTTAAATGAGCTGAGTTCGAACTTAGGCGAGCTCGGGCTCGGCTCAGCTCAAGCTCGTTCACCCCCCGATGTGTGACTGTGTGCATTTGCTTATCTTTTTTATGAACACTAGAAAACACAAGCATCGCAAACCAAATTCACCAAGCTCTTACAGGGCAAATTAGACCCGTTTACAAATGAAAGGACCTGTTTAGACTTTTGGTTGGGTTTTATCTCAAACGGATACAAAAATAATTAGCTAAAAGTGGAACGGGTCAAACGGTAAGTCAGGCAAAGTATACTTTTAATGCATACAACTTCCTAAATTGTTCTTCTTCAGAAAGAGATTATTATCCTATTATATTGATTTTGTAACATAATTTTCTATAAAAGAATGGACAAGAAAGTACTTCTGGCTAAACCCAACCCGACCCAGACTACTTCAACCCTTACTAAACAACGACCCCCTTTTAACCCGTCCTTGACACATTCACATGAAACAGTGTGCCAGGTCTCCATGAATGGTGATCAATTAGTTACCTGTCTGAAAATTTGAAGAACATCAGAGGTAGAAAAAAATTCCTTTTTAGATTTCATTGTTTTTGCATTGTCCAACAATGTCCCGTCCAAATGCACTGGAAACAACAGGTATGCTTCATGTGTCCAAGGTTGTTCTGGTGTGCTCTGTCCATAAAAATAGAAGCTTTTTCAGAAATAAGCAAATCCTTGTGCAATTAATCTTAACAACGTGAAGGCATAATTCAAAACCAAAATCAAAGTTGATTTACAAAACCAGAAAAATTTATGTGAAAGAACATTAATGTTTGGATCACCTGTTAACCTTCCTATAATGCATCTTTATTGAAGAAACTGTTGATTGCATAAACTGAATTCTTTAATTGTAAATTAGCAATTCATATTATTGAAAAAACTTCTATCACGAGCTTCAAATGTTCAAAGTTTTAGTAGGACTTAGGTGCAAATAAGAATAATGAGAGTATTACTATTAGAAGTGGCAATTTCACTGTTCACATATGAATGGTTCAATTTGGGTTGTGTTTAATCTCAAATGGATCAAATAAAAAAGATATCTAAAAGGTGAACTGATCAAATGAGTTGTGTAGCAACTGCCCAAAGTCCAACTCTAAGGCACGCCATAGTAGTCAAAGGTTCAAGGTCCTAAGTGCAAGTCGCTTAAAAAGAGAGGGCTCAAGGCATGCAAGGCGCACGTGTTTCATACCAGTTTTAGTTGTTTCAGACCGTTTTTTTGCAGAAATTGGCCTGAATTTGCGCCTTGATGGACGCAAGGCATTATTGTTGCGCTGGGCTGCGCCTAGGCGCGCGCCTTGTGCGCCTTTGACTACTATGAGACACACAACCTCCTAAATCACTCTATTCAAATATTTAAATTATCAATTTTAATAACAGTGTATTTGTAATCATAATCTATCTGCTAAATTTGTATAAAACTTAAACAACCAATCAAAAGTGTCTACTGGTGAACCCAATCCAACCCTGATTATTTTGACCCGTCCTAAGAAAGAGTTGTAACCCTTATTGACACATCACCTAACCCCCAAACCACCCATCTTTCCACCTCTAATTATAACATAAAAACCAACAAAAACACAACATATTCATAACACATACAATGCCCTCAAAACATGTTTAACGCTCTACCAATTCACTTACACCAAAATAACCCGAACGTGAAATCTTTAACCATAAAATCCTTGAACTCTATAATCTTTACTTAAGTTAACACAATTCATATGATCACAAACCCTGATACAAACAGACAGAAAACACAAGGTACCTTTACTGGAATAATGGCATGATCAAGCAACGGCAGCAGATTCGGATGGCAAAACAGGGCCGAGACGCGGATCTCTTCCTTCACCAACTCCAGCTGATCATTATTCTGAATCAATACTTTCTTCATAGCATAAGTCCCATCCTCTACAAATAAAACATCATTCATTTATAAAATTCATAATAATAATTCAAACTCGCAATTTGACTGATGACGGTTCTAACTTTCACTTTCGTTGTCAATAGCAGTCAGTAGCATAATCATCATCATAGATTTACACATTGTTTTCACTCAAAATGATAATTTTGGGGAGAAACGTACCAGTGAAATCGAGTGGAATTCAAATGTAAATTTATGATGTGGACTGCCCTTAACAGCATACTACGGAGTATTAATAGTTTGGATTATTAAAATCCAATATCTAACTCCAAATAAAAGTTCAGATCAGTTCATAATCGAAAACTATAATGCAGATTGTTTGAAAGTTGAAACCCTAAAAATTGGGGGATTTGTGTGTACCAGCGATGTGAGAGGGGTCTTTGAATTTGGTGGATACGCCGGCACCGGAGATAACCTCCTTAACAAGGAAGACGTAGGCAAAGCCACCCTCACCCAGCTGCCGGACGATCTTGAAGCGGTTGTCGTTGATCCAGACATCAACGCCACCGTTGACGGCGTCGTATAGGGCGTTGAGTCCCGAAAAAGAACACCCCATTAATGGCGGATGGTAAAACCCTATTTCTGTATCTGTTGTGATATTATCAGAAACGATTTTTGTTGGAAGGGGTTTTGGATTATTGGATCTACCGGTACTACTGGTGTATTAGTGTTTGTTTATATCAAAGGAGATCTGAAGCTGGTATCGATTGCATAATCATGGCGTAAATTGGATGAGAAAGATCGTATTCGTCTTGAGTTTTAAGACACGACTGTTATAACAAATTTATATCATGGCATGATTGGGATTACTTTTGTAAGGTACTTATTTACTTATTAACTTTGAAGAAGTAAAAAGTTAAAAGTTTGTTTGGATAAAAATTTAAAAGTTGATTTTTAAAGGATAAAAAAGTTGTTTTACAAAAGTAAGTGAGGACTTACTTTTTCAAACAGTCAAAAATAGTTTTTCAAAAGTAATCCCAAACATGCCCTAATTGTATTTGTATCTTGTTTATAATCTCATAATTCTATGTGCTCGTCGGCGTATTTTTTTCTTTAGGGAAAACAAATTAGAATAGTAATCAAGTTTGTTCTAACTAGCTCATTCATTATAGATATCCTATGGTGTATAATTAATTTGGTCTAACTCAGTCCAGTACAGTTCAACCACACACAATTCTTCGGAAAATATTAGAAATCCGAGACACAACAAAACGAACATCGCGTTGGTGATAGACCGAAAATAATATTTAAAACATACTTTTACATATATGGATATATATATATATATATATATGTGTGTGTGTGTATATATAAAGTGGAGTATACCCACGTAATTGAAATTATATAATATATGTCAAACATGCATTTTACCCGAACTGCTAAACAAATATACTATTTGTTTTACCAACTCAAACCTGACATTTTTAACTCGACAAGATAAAGCTTACTCAAAAATCGGGTACATAGCGGGTATTATACCGGACTTAAACCACCGGATAACACACCACAACATTTCACTCTACCCCTACCCCTACCCCTAAACACCCCCCCCCTCCCCCTCCCCTCTCCCTTTCGGCCGACCAAAGCAAGGATGGGATGAAATTGCAAAGCACTTGTCCCCTTGTCTCATAACATGAGACCACATGGTCTCATCCAAAACTCATATCTAAAGGATATTAACCATGGAGAGTAGTATAAGAACCATGCAACACACCAAGCAAATCCCACAAACCACTCTTTCTCTCTCTCGGATCCTCACCAACAAGCATCACCACTTTCAAACCATCCTCACCACCACCCTCGGCTCTCTCTCTCCCTCTCATCCGAAATCATCACCACCACCTTCACGGCTTCATACACCGCCACCACCTCTCTTCACCATAATCATCAAGCACCACAAAACACTCTCATCTCCTCTCTTCGGCTACACCACCCGACTCCCGCCCTTCTACGGATAGCTCACACCCGAAACCCCGTCACCACCCTTCTCGGCTTCATGATCATAGCAATGGCACCACCACCTCCACACCACTCCACCACCCGACAACCCTCACCATCATAAACCATCACCACCCTCACCATCGATTTCCCCCTCCCTCACAGCCTCCCAACAGCAGCAGCACACGCCAACACCACCGTGAGCCCTCCCCTTCCCTTGCCTCCTTTGCTCTCCCGGCTTCACCACACACCACACACCACCATCGATCACCATTACAACCCCGGTTCCAACACTCCCCAGCCCCCGACCACCACCGCCGTGCGCCGCTTTCATCGCCCAGCCCTCCGCCACCTTTACGGGATTCTTTCGGGACGAAAACAGGCTCTTTTGGGTCACCGTTTCTCACCTACGGTCACCGGGTTACGTATAAGGGAAGCTTACGGATCATTTCGGGAGATTACGGAGAAGTACGGGACGTTACGGAAAGAAACCGGGCCTCACGTAGTCACCGTCACCTTCACCCGACTGTTTACATAAGATTTCGACCCGTTTATTTTAACGTAATTATAAGTTGGTGATATATTAGGATTATAATCGGGATTATAATTTAAATAACGAGATTTAGACGTGTCTGGAACTAATCGCGTTTTTAATATATAAAAGACGGGTATTTTAAAATAATAAATAATTGTTATAGAAAATAGGCTTAAAAACCCTAATGTTTATTATAATAAAATAAATAATTAATTTATTTTATAAAAACATATTTTAACCTATAAATAGTGTGGTATGAAAAAGGGGAGATTTTTTATGAAACTACCATATGACAATTACTTAATAACAATGTTTTCAGAACCGGACCGGATGTTGAACCGGTCTTCTTACCGGTCCACTGGTCGGACCGGTTCGACCGGTCGGACCGGATTTAAGAACCGGACGACGTCATAAATATTATAAAAATATATCAGTCTAAATAGCTTTTAATCCTTTCAAAAACCACCAATAAGTCAATTCCAATAATTTTAAACTAACAATTACCTACGAAATAAGAAGCCAATAGACTTAAAAAAAATAGTCAAACGGTTCAACCGGTACGACCACCCGGTTTCCGGTCCGACCGCCGGTTCAACCGGCCCGACCACCGGTTCGCTGCAGAAACGGTTCAACACATGTAACCGGACCGGTCAGACCACCGGTTCCCGGTCCGACCGGCCGGTCCGGTCCGGGTTTCAAAACATTGCTTAATAATCATAGCTACATATATATTTTTAATACATAAATATAGTATGTAGGTAAATTAATTGAGTTAAAAAGAAATCTAAAGTAATTTAATTATTTTAGATATATTAAACTACTTTCATAAATAAATAAATATATATATATATATATATATAATATCTATATATATATATATAATTACATGAAATAATTAGTATATATATAAAGAGGTTAAATAATAAAATAGGAATATTATTTTATGACAACATATTAATTAAAGATTTATTTTGATAAATAAATATATTACATATATTTATCATGTTGATCAATTTAAACAAGTTTTGGATAAACACAGACTGAGTCATAATATTTATTAAAGAATTTAATAAATATAATAAACTGAAACAATCAGTCGTATCACCAACGACGATCGGGTCGGACCCTTGTAGATTATTACAAGACAAGGGTCGAAACCTTAGGGTATTGGTCAAGTGACCAAACCACACTTAAAACAAACCTCATAGTACCTAAGATGTCTTAAATGATTTAGGGCACGAATAGGTCAGATGCCTGTTGGACTTACTACACACTTCATCACTCATCACCTCGGTAGAAAAAGGTGAGTTTCACGGCCCCACTTTTACTTGTTTGAAATGATTTTTAAACATACGGGGGAGAATACATAGCTCACATTTGGATACGAGTACATACACTGATTGTTGCATGAGTTCTCACATTTCACACTATCATACTAAGTTCTCGGGAATACTTTAACCGTTAGCTGATTCAGACGTCGAACGCATGAATAGATCTATTTGGGTTGACACCCCCACCTGTGGTTAGTCGCGATAACCTAGACTGGAGGTCTAAGCGGGTGCATACTGTCCATTCTCACACTTACAATGTTGCATGACAGAACATTGGTCGGGGATCACATCAATAACTCAGTCAAATGATGGGTTAACTCACAAACGTCAAGTGTTGGTTATGGTAGCTCATGGCAACGATGCACATACATAAGTATTGTTTGAATAACAATGCTAATCACACTGGGAAATCTCGTAGTCCAAAGAAATCACATTTTACTGCTTACTTAAACCTGTGAACTCACCAACTTTATGTTGACATTTTAACATGTATTTCTCAGGCAACTAGAATCATGGTGCATAGGCATGCCCACACGTAGAACATCTGTTGGAGACCTCCCAGAAGAACCAAGGGACATCTAGGTTATAGCCGACAAACTGTTGTATGAAAAACCGTATGTTTTAGAATTAAGTACGGTACCTTTGGCATGTAACAACTATATGGAAACAATTTACGTTTTCCTGTAACAACTTGAAACCTCTTATTATAAATGCATTAGAAGTCGTTTGTTGTAATCAAATGCTATGAACACCGTGGATCCTCACGCCCCGTGTTTCCGCCCTAGTCGGGGTGTGACAACATCTAATTAAATTATAATTCTTATAATTATCATGTAATGTGAAAGAGATGATTAATGTGTGTGCTTACAATTTTCTAATATTACCATTAACTTTATGGATGTTAAGAGTGATTGATTTACAAGTTACCAAATTAAGAAAAATTAGATCACGTTATTCATTTGTATATGTTGATTTTAAATTAAACTCATAAGTGATATAAATTCAAGTTGGGTGTAAGTGTGTAACAAGTAGTGCGTGTTAGTGGTAACGAATAAGATGAAAGATATTTTGATGTTTTAGAATTGATATAAGCATGTCTACAAATAACACAGTGTGCCTAGAAATAAATGGTTTAAACAAATAATTTCGTGTCCATGTCAATATAAGATGCGCTGATATTGTTGGATTTAATCAAAATTGGATCGAACTTTACACACGGTTTTGCCCGGACTCTTTTCTGTTTATTGAATAATAATGATCAAAAGAATTACAAATAATCCTATACTATTTATAAGAAAACAAAACAACTATACTAATTCCAATCTAAACATGACTTGTAATTTAAAATAAATAAATCCTAACAAACTTTATCTAGAACTTGCCAATCAAGTTTTCTTACGCAAGGAGTAAACTAACATTCACCTCCTTACTCCTTGCTCGTACCTCCCAAATCAACCACTCTGAGTAACTTCCTCATCTCTTCAAACTTGAGTCTTGGCAAAGCTTTCATGAGTATATCCGCTTTTTGTTTACAGCCTTGAACATGTTCAACTTGAATCTCTTATTTTTCAACATACTCTCTTATGAAGTGAAAGCGAGTATTAATATGTTTACTACTATCATGAAAGACCGTATTTTTTATTAAAGCTATTGCTGATTGATTATCTATCCATAGTGTCACCTTCTCTTACTCTTATCCCGCTAAATCACTTAACAATCCTTTTAGCCAAATAGCTTGGCATGCTGCTGATGCCGCCCCCATGAACTCCGACTCACATGAGGATAAGGCAACGGTTTGTTGCTTTTGTGAGTTCCAAGATATCAACGCATTCCCATAATAGAATGCCATTCTAGTAGTATTCCTACAGTTACTTGCATCGGTTCCGTGTGAGCTATCACAAAACCCTACAAGTTTATTGCAGCATTCCTTTGTATAACACAACCCATTACCGGTTATTCCTTTCACATATATAAGGATTTGTTTCAAAACTTGCCAATGTGATTGCTTCGGTTGTTGCATGAACGTACTTACCATTCCCATGGAAAAGTTTATGTCGGGTCTTGTGTGGGTTAAGTACCTTAGGCTTCCCACGAGCTTTCGATATTCGGTGGGATTCACATCTTAGCCTTCTTCATCCTTTAATAATTGTAACCGTCTCCATAGGATACCGAGTAGGATTACATGAGTTCATCCCGCCAAGATTCAATATTTTCTTAGCATAACCCTCTTACTTCAGAGTTATTATTCCACCTTTTTGTGACACCTCTAGACCCAAATAGTAGGTAAGCAATCCGAGATCTTGCATTTCAAATTGATTCTTCATTTGTGACTTAAAATCTTTGATCTCCTTTGAACTAGAGCCGGTAATAATTAAGTCATCAACGTAAATTCCAAATATAATCAATTCTCCTTTTGACACTCTTGTATATACCGATGATTCTCTAGGACATCGATTGAAGCCAATAATCTTTAGCGTCTTATCCATTTTTTTATTCCAAGCCGGTGGAGCTTGGCGTAGCCCATATAACGCTTTGTGTAATCGATAGACCATGTTTTCTTTTCCAGGAACGAGAAAACCCTCAGGTTGTTTTACGTAGACAACCTCCTTCAAATCACCATTTAGAAACGTTGATTTTACATCTAAGTGGTAAACAAACCAATCATTCCGGGCTGCCAAGGCTAGAATTAGCCGAATAGTTTCTATGCGGCAACGGGAGCAAACACCTCCTCAAAGTCAATACCATTTTCTTGGACATACCCTTTAGCCACTAGTCTCACTTTTTATTTAGACACCGTTCCATCGGCGTGTCTTTTAATTTTGAACACCCATTTAAGCCCTATGGCCTTGTTTCCAGGAGGCAAAGAGCATAACTCCCACGTCTTGTTTAGTTCGATCGACACCAACTCGTCTCTCATTACTTTCATCCATTCATTGTAAACTTTTGCTTCGTGATAGTTTACTGGTTCATTATTGGGTATCATATAGTCCTCTTGTAATAGAACATAGTCTTCAAAATGTTTAGGAATATTAGCCTGTCTTGTCGATCGTCTAAGCTTGAAATTATCGATATCTTTTCTGTGGTTATCACCTGGGTTGGACACGGGCTGAGAGGGCTGACCTGGAGCATACTGAGCTGTACAAATTGGACAGCCCATTAGTCTGATCTGAATCTGTGGTGTTTTTGGCTCCGTAACGGGTTGGGCTTTGTGGCCCATTGGGTTGTTCAGCTTCAGGCTGTTCCGCGCCAGTTTCCTTTTCTTCTGATTCGTGTTGGGTGTTTCAAGGAATTTTGATTTCTTGCTCCATGTTGATTACGAATTCAACCCATTCAGACCCCTCCCTGATGTTCATTGCCTTGTCAATATTCTTCCAATCCACTGTTTTGTCTTCTTCGAATTTAACATCACGACTTACGTAAATTTTGTTTTGAATTGGGTCATATAAACGATATGCTTTAGTCCGGGTTCAATGCCAAGGTGAACCACTTGCTTGCTTCTGTCATCTAGCTTCCTTAGATTAACAGGCGGGAGCTTCATGTGGGTTAAACATCCGAATACCCTTAGGTGTTCAATATTTGGCTTCCTTCCTTTTAATATCTCATACGGGGTGACATCTTTTAAAGCTTTGGTAGTGACTCGGTTTAACACATAAACAGAGTGTCTCACCGCTTCACCCCATAGGTTTTGAGGAAGGTCTAACACCTTCATCATACTTCTAGTGGCGTTTAGAACCGTTTGGTTGCGTCGTTCCACTGCCCCATTTTGTTGAGGCGAATAGGGGGCGGTGAAAAGTCTTTTAATCCATGTTTGATTACAATACTCATTGAACAAGCCATTTAGGAACTCACCACCCCGATCACTTTTCGAAACTCTAACCTTTAGTGCATGCTCTAATTCGACCTCCTGTTTGAATTTCTTAAAGACACCAAGTGTAACACCCAAAATTTTCGACCAATTTTAGCTTTCAAAACATAAGCGGAAGTAGGTCCCATAACATTCTTAACTAAACAACCCATGCTTTAATTTAGCAACGTCCATACAAGGTCCCAAAAACAAAACGAGTTTCAACAATTCAAAAGTCAACTATAACAGTATGACTTAATCATGGTTGGATGTTTATAAGTTCAAAATGAAAGTTTTACTACTTGACTACATTCATTTATACATTTAAAGGGTTTAAACACTCCTAGGGAGGCTTAAGCGTGCAACCGATGCACCAAAAGTTCATTTAATGAGAATCCAAGACTTGAAGCGCGACCCGATACTAGACTGGAGCTTTCCCTACATAAAACACCCAAATAAAACAAACATTAGTAATGATAGACACCCCACAGTTTACAAGTTAATGCCTTAACTCAGGTCCAAACGCCACTTTTCGAAAACATTTTAGCGCAAATCAGTGGATTTTCAGCGGATCATGTGATGACCAGCGCATAATGCTCCAATACCAGCGCATAATGCTCTGGTCCAGACCTGTACACACCAAAACTCATTTGTAGTGCAATCCAACCCTCCCGACTCCCCTTGGTGTTTTAACAACCCCACAACGTTATAACACTAGTATAGACACCTTTTAACACTTCCTAAACAGCTCATGTGGATTTCTTATGAATCCAAGTTAACAATCAACAATCAAGTTTTAAGTAAACTATAATTACCACCATTTACAAAGCTCAAGGCTTTTTAATTGTCAACACACCCTTGTGAGGTTCAAAACCTCAAAACTCCATATCACAATTGTGTGGTTCTTTGACCACAAACTCAAACCATCCTTGTGAGATTCTTAGATCTCAATTACCAACATCCTTGTGAATTTCGTAACTTCATACCATATCAACACATAGCTACCACATGTGAGGTTCTTAGACCTCAAACAGGAACTTTAATCATACAACAAGTGCACACACACAATTTATTAACTCAATCCTATAACCTATACAATATACCCAACATGTGAGGTTCAAAGACCCAATCCCACCCTTTCAAATTGTGAATTTCAAAGACTTCAAACCATTAATTCACCCTACCTTACATTCAATATAAACATACAAATGATGCCATAGAAACCATAAGTACTTCTAGTACTATAATTACCCTACGACATTGTGAGATTCATAGACCTCAAGTATCTTAAGCACTCACCCTTTGCATACATACACCATAAGCAATTTCAGTAAATCAACAAACACACATTTACACATATGATAATCAACCAAAATCAACATATATATTAAGTATGTACATTTACTATCACCTATCATTACTAAGTAAGTGCAAAGCACTAACCTTTTGCTAAATATGACCCTGCTTGATCTTCCAAGCTAGCTTCCTTACGACTTGATCACCTATACGACCCATTTACAATTAGTAATCCATTGATCACCAATTGACACCCAACACACCTTTATGATCTAAAGATCAATATTCTAATTTAGATTAGTTAATACAATCTTAAGTAAACCCTCAACACCCAATAACCACCTTTCAACCCATTTTGAGCCGTTTGACCCGTAAAAGTCAAACTCCCAAATTCACCAATTTCACCATTCACCAAGTTACCATAAAAATTGGAGTTTTAAGGTTAATTATGTGTCTATCAACTCCTTAGACACTTACTTACTCTTAATCCTGTGACAATCCGGACTTTTCCAGTTAATTTCGTTAGCATATTCGGTTAAATATTAACCTATTTAACCTCAACCCAAACTACAGGGACTAATCTTGCCTATATTCAAACTCATTTACACAAAACTTGAAGGGCTAACTAGTAATTAACTTATATTTGGTTTCTGTTGACTTTTATAAAGTCAAACTAACCAAAACCTAACCTAACTAACCAAACCTAAACCCTAAGGACCAATTCTACCATTTCAAAACTTCATAACATGAAACCAGAGGGACTAGTCTTGTAAATAATCAATTTTAGATTTATGTTTGACTTTCAGAAAGTAAAACTCGCGGCTATAACCAAATTTAAACGATCACGATCGTTTCTGTTGAAATTGAAACTGATATTGCACGAATATGATCATTTACGCCCATCATTAAGTCATTAAACCCGACATTGATTCGAATTAAACTCAATAATGGACAATCAAAGCATAACCGTCGACCACGATTGTAATGATCATCGAATTCGTTTAAACCTGTTGTTAACTTCACAATTGAACACCTGCGCACCTTAAACGATTCCCATTGAAGTTGTCTCACGCGTTAAATCGATCAGAAGTGGAACCAGACTCACCGGAATCAAGTTCTTCACAGCCAGAACCTGTTTTAGTTGACCACCATCAAATCAAGCTTCATTCTGGTAATTACCTACACCATTACCTTCGTTTCAGTGTCTAGATCATAAGCCCTATCACAATTGTAGCTTACAACACCGAATTAACCATGAAGGAATTCTAGGGTTCATGTACAATAGGGTTTAATCGAAATCCACTCTAGACTCAATCTAAATTCAATTAAAAGGCATGACCAGTTTCGCAAACACCCACTCATTGAAAGCCCTCTATCAATTTAACATTTTAACATCGAATTGTTTATGATCCAGTAACTAGGGTTTGTTTATGTAAACGATTTGGGGGGTTTTGATCTTAACGATTACCTCAATGAAATTAAACCACGGGGATAGGTTCGCAAGGCCTTAATCTGTAAAAGCCCCATGGTTTCATTAGTTTCTAACATCTGATTTGTTCAAATCGATTGAGATCAAACCTAGGGTTCTTCGATTCTAATTCATGCTTTAAAACGATCATAGACCCATTGATTTTCAAATTAAATGAACCCACAGACTCGCCACCACCCGATTAACAAAACCCCTATATCAATTCTTTCATTCGTGATCAGATTCGAGGGTTTGGGGATGGGTTTCGATTGTATGAATATTTGGGAGGGGACTTACTGGAATTATTGATTAAAACAATTCGGATTCGGTTTTGTTTGCGATAGCCCTAGCGGGTGGACTGGTTAAGTGTGTGTGCTTGTGTGGGAGAGACCCGGGTTCGAGTCTCTCCACACTGTTTTATTTTTAAACATTTTTTCTTGTATTATTTTAATATAAAAATCAAACCTTATATTATTATATTACTAGTTTAGTACCCCGTGTCTACATACGGGATGAAAAATATAAATACATAAAATTCATAATTATTTATGCATATATATTTTACATGTGTAAAATATATTACAACGAATAATAGAAAACAAAATTCAAAATATGTAAAAATTAATATACAATTGGTTTTCGAAAATACATTAATTATTATTTAATACAATTTGACTTTCAATACTATTTGATTCAAAATAAAAGCTACATAATTATATTTCAAAATTTCTTATAATAAGGAATGATTTAAGATAAATATGATTTATTAGTATTGTAACATCCCAAATAATTCGGAAAGAATAAACAAGTTTTTACGCGCGAAAAAAAACCGGAACGGACAACGCTCGTAGGCCGGGACGGCCGAACTTACAAGGATGGCGAACTTGAGGGGAGGATTTCCTCCCTATAAAAAGGCCTAAACCTCCATATCTCTCTCATTGTAAAGTTTAGAGAGAGAAACCGTAGAGAGAGAAAGTACCCGGATGGACCCGAGAAGCTAGCATCTTGTTCCTCCACTACTCGTGAGCAGAACCTCCGACTCAGAAGTTCGAAACATGTAACGAATCGATCTAGATCTGAGTTTTTAGCTATTTTGGGGTTTTCGGGTTTTGATTAAAAAGTCGACACTTTTACGTATGAAACTTCAAAATAATCATAGATCTGGCGTCTAGTATGAAAAACAAACGTGGAAAATTCGAAATCAGCATGCGAATCTAGGGTTCTTGAGGAAGAAAATGGTAATGTAGCAGGAGAACTAAGTTCGCCTGAACTGTAGCAGGAAAAATAAGAAAGAAGGGTTTACTCAACTATATAAACATATAGTGTGCATACTCAAGAATTTTACGTATACAATAAATGTATTTTATTACTTAAACGTTGCAAAGAAAGATAAGAAAGAAGGGTTTACTCAACTATATGTTTATAAGAAAGAACGGTTTATTTAACTATATATTTTATAAACAATAAAAATGAAATAAGTCAAATACATTGTCTAAATCCGAAAGAGTATGGTTACCATCGAATCAAGTCTTGAGGTAGTAGCCTTGTCTTTGTGACTCGCACTACCCGAAGCCTATGGTATGACAGAACATTAGTTGTTTGTCTGCCATATGAACAACCGGGGCAGTGCTCGGCAGAATACTGTAACGGGGACGTTGTACAACTGACGTATTGAGTAATAACGGTTACTCTGGTGATAACGGTCACCTAAAGAAAGAGATGGGTAAGGGCCCTTGGACGTTGAGCCTTAGGGAACATTACCTACATAGGTCCTTTGTGGACAAAAGAGATGGGTGTCGGCCCTTGGACGTTGAGCATTGGGGAACAATACCTACGTGGACAGTAAAGAAAGAAACAAATTACAGACTATTAATATATGACTTATATGGAAAGAGTACGAAAATGGTTAAGTATGTACTTGCTTATTGTAAAGTAATATATGTATTAGCAGTATGATGTAGAGGTGCACAAAAAAAACCGGTTTGGAAATCCAAACCGGTTCGGAACCGGAAACGGAACCGCCCACGAACCGGTTTTTTGTGAACCGGTTTCAAACCGGTAGGAACCGCCGGTTTAAAACCGGTTTGGATCATTTGCGTGAGGATCGGTTTAAAACCGGTTTTTTGTGAACCGGTTTGAACCGGTTTAACGTTAATTTTTTGAATCTAGCCGTTGGAAAACGGCTATATAGCCGTTAGAACCAATTTTTGACCCTTTTTTCACCCATTTTAACCCCCAAACACATTATAAATAGGTAGTGGGTGTTTTGGTTAAATCACACTTCTCAAACGCTCAAAAACGCTCAAAAAACGCTCAAGAAACGCTCAAAAAACGGTCAAAAAACGCTCAAAAAACGTTATGGCAACTTCTTCAAGTTTTGGTGTTTCCTCTTCCGAAGTTAGCGTTGTGAGAATCATACCAACAACGAGGAACCCCGCAATTTGGTCAAACTACGATCTATGTGAGATGTTTAACGGGTTGGAACGGGCTCGTTGCAAAAAATGTGGTGGGTTTTTTAAAAAGGATTCAAATTCTACTTTAAAAACTCATATGGAAAAATCTTGCCCGAGTTTGAAGAAAATTCCGGATGAGGGTCAAGCATCTATGACAAGCGATGGTGGAATTTGGAACTTCGATCCAAATATTGTTCGAGATAGAATGGCGAAATTAGTTAGTCAAAGAGGTTTGCCGTTCAACCACTTCGACAATCCGCTCACGACGAGGATGATTCAAGAAGCCCTTCAACCACGTTATCATCAAGTAAGTCGTAATATTCTTAGACGTGATTGTCTAAAAATGTGGAAAAAAACAAAAAAAGAATTAATTTTAGGTTTTGAAAAATTGAAAACCGGTGTGAACTTAACCACCGACGTTTGGTCGGCTCCACATGGTATTCCCGACTCATATATTTGCGTTACCGCTCATTGGGTTGATCCCAATACGTGGCAAATGATGAAACGTACAATCGCGTTTGATATGTTTGAATATCCTCACACGGGTCAAAATTTATTTCACATTTTAGATGATGTGATAACCGATTTTAAATTACAAAATAAATTATTTTCAATATCTTTTGATAATGCCTCAAATAATACAAATGCGGTTCAAAAATTAATATTAAAATATAATCCGATTTGCAACGGCGCTTTTTTCCATAGTCGATGTATTGCACACATCATCAACTTAGCCGTGCAAGACGGGCTTGCGGTTGAACCCGTTATTGAATTAAGTAATGCATTTCAAGTCATGCTTAAAGACGTTTTTAGTAGTAGTAAAAAAAGATACCATGAATATATTAGATTATGTAACGATACGGGTTTGATTTGCTTAGGTCCCAATTGGGACCTCCCAACAAGATGGAATTCAACTGATAAAATGTTTCATAGTGCTATACGACAAAAAGATACTTTATCAATTTTTCATGATATGCTTTCCTCAAAACCGCGTCGTAAAATTCAAAGTTTTCCATCTACGAGTTGGGACATTCTTGAAAATATAACCGAATTGCTCGAAGTTTTCAAAACCGCCACTACTTTTTTATCCGGGGTTTATTACCCCACAAGTCCCTTGGTTCTTAAACAAATATTTATAATGTGTAACAAATTAGCCGAACTTGAAAATAAAAATACTTTTTTTACGAGAATGATAAAACCGATGAAAGAAAAATTTGTTAAATATTTTAAAGAAATGCCTCCGGTTATAACTTGTGCCGCCGCATTAAACCCTACAATTAATGTTTACGGTGTTGAAACCTTGATTGATAAAATAACTTACGATTTGGATTTGAATGTCGAAGATATTCATTTTTCAACCGTAACAAAAACTTATTTTAACAAATGTTTGCAAGATTTGTTTGATATTTATTTACATAAATATGGTACAACACAAACCCCACATGATACGATGGGCGCGGGCGCATCAAGTAGCAGCTCGAGGAATGTGAACTTAAATTTGTATAACGAAATGAGAAATGAATTTACTAAACGGGCTAGAGGATCCATCCCGAGTAGCGAACTCGGAAGGTATACGGGAACAAACTTTTTATCATTTATGAGTCCGGATGTTTTTGAGGACTTTGATATTTTGGCTTGATGGAAAGGAAACGAATCTACTTTTCCGGTCCTTTCCGCCATGGCCCGTGATTTACTAACCGTCCAAGCTTCCACGGTAGCTTCGGAATCCGTTTTTTCTCTTAGTGGCAGGGTTTTATCTATTCGAAGAACTAGACTCACTCCCGCGGCAATGGAAATGTGCATTTGCTTGAAAGACCATTTGGATGCGGTAGATAGGAGACAAGATAGGGCTTCGCTTGAAGACGAAATTGAAGTTGAAGAACTCATACACGAATCTGAAGTTAACCAAGGATTGGCGAGCCCACTTACAAATGAAGAACTCGCCGAAGATGATAGACTACGAGGATCCACTAGTAACTCCGAGAATGACGGCTAATATTAAACAAAAAAACTCCAAAAAATAAAAATATTTTTTTTTCTCGTATTGTAATGTTTAATTTTGTAATGTTTTATGATTTCCGAACCCCTTCAATATGAATAAGCGTTGAACTTTATGTTTTTATTTTTCTCGTATTGTAATGTTTTGTAATTTTGTAATATTTTATAATTAAAAAAAAACCGGTTTAAACCGGTTTACCAACCCGAACCGGTCCAGAACCGAACTGAACCGGTTCAACAGGTTCGATGTTTTATACTTACAAAACCAGATTAACCCGAACCGGTTTTGGTCAAAACCGGTTTACTGTTCGCGTTGACCAAACCGGTTTGGGCCGGTTCGGTTCAAAAACCGGCTTTTGTGCAACACTAGTATGATGAATGTTTAAAGTATGTTCTAGTATATGAGTTTTTACGTAATTAACATGAAAATGAAAGGTTATTTATAAGTGTTATGAAAACATGAACTCACCAGCGTTAGCTGACTATTTTAGTATGTACATTAGGTAGTAAATGAACGAAACATGTTTGATGGCTGAAGGATCTTGGATAGGATTGCTGGATAGCTGTTGCGGCTTATGACTGACTTCCCCATTATCTAGTTTATGTTGTTTAAGACTATGAATGTTGAATGTTTTAAGTTACTTTGAATTATGTAAAGACTTTCGCTGTTTCAATTATGTTTATTCGAAGTTTAAGAACTATGTTTATGCTTATGTTGCCAACTATGAAGGGTACCCGGTTTGAGTTATTTCAAGTATTTTTTTTTAAAATATATTATTATTAAAATATAAAAGTGTATTTAATAAGAGTGAGATGCGAGAAAAAATGATGATAATGAATACGGTGACGACACGTGACATGAAAAAACTTTTATTTATTATATATTATAGATATATTAATAATTTCTTTAAAAATATATTATTGTTGAAAATATGGAAATGCATTTATTAAGAGAGAGATACGGGAAAAAATTTATAAGAATGAATATGGAGGCGACACGAGGCATTGAGAAACCTTTATTTATTATATAGTATATATTGAAAATAAAAGTTACATAATTAGATTTCAAAGTTTCATAAGTGATAATTTAAAATAAATGTGTTTTATTAGTATAATTAATATTTTCTTTAAATATATATTATTGTTAAAAGATGAAGGTACATTAAATAAGAGAGAGAGACGGGAAAAAAATGATGAAAATGAATGTAGATGTGACACGTGGCATGGAAAAACCTTTATTTATTATATAGCTAGGTTAGTTCCCGTGTATTACACGGTTAATGAAAAAAAACATATATTATTCATAAGTGTCTAAATAAGAATTACTTTAAATAGTGAAAAAAAATAAAATTACAATTACATTCACAAAACCAAATTACATAAGGTAAATTTTTTAGATTCTAGAAAGTTGATTTTGATTAATTGTTATTTGCTTAACAAACATAAGTTGTTAATTTTTTTAAAAAATTATCAATTTAATTATCTAATTATAGTACATTTGCGAGAGTTAATTTATTGATTTTGTTATAATTTAAATAATACAAAGTTCAAAAATTTCAAATCAAACGGTTTTTAAGTTCTAGTCAAATGATATAAAATAATTTTAACAATTATATTTGTTAAGCATTTATTATTTGTGAGAGGTTTAAAATCTTAAATTATAATTAAACTTTAGGTGGGAAAACCATTTTATAAAAAAACCTTTATTTATTAGGGAGTATAAATTAGTATTTTTCTTTAATTAGTTATATTTTGAATTCTTATTATATATTCTTATTTAATATAATTATTATTTTTCTTTAATAATATATTTATAATATAATTATTATTTAATAAGATATAGGTGCATTTTTTAAGAGAGAGAGGCGGGAAAACCAATGTAAGAAGGCATAAGAGAGTGACATGTGGCAATCCAAAACCTTTATTTATTAGTATGTATAGATTATATTAAAGAGTTTTAACCCGAAAAACAACCCGTGGGCTCGGGTTTGAATTATTAACCCATTTTTATATTATTCCCACTTTTAAAAATAATATATTTATGTTATTATCGAATAAAAATAATATGTTTATATTATTTTCAAACCGTGACTCCTAGTATAAAATAATATATAGTTTTATATTATTTCGCCTCGTTTAATTACTTCGTGTAACGTTTTAAAACTATAAATAATATAATTTGTTACATTATTTACCCACGTTTATATATTCGATTAAAAATAAAATATTTATTATATTTCCACACAAATGATTATTTGGTTAATCTTACGAACTTAAAAATAATATTTTAAATTATATTATTTTCCTAACTTTTGAAAACGACTCTAACGCACGAATTTATTTATTTATTATTCATTATTAACGTTCGACACGTAACGCATTTACCTTAATTATTATATTAAGATATGTATATATATATATATGTATATATATCTCCGTAGACACATTCGCTACTCTTAAATCCTTAGAATGCGTTAAGACGTTCTAACTTCCGTGTCGTCGTCACAAATCCTAAATTATGACCCTAATCTTATGTGTTTATAATTCTAGGGCATACGTAAGTCGTCTGAGACTTACACTTGTGGTTCCAACCTTTCTCTTGTGTGATCCAATCCACTACTCAAATCCAGGTGAGTTTTCACAGCCTCTTTTACTGTTTTATTTGGGGGAGAAAACATGATTCAAACACTTTTGGTTTTTGTAATTCATATATGTCATCGATTGTTATGACTATGCGTAAACTCTATCATGAAAGTCCTCACATCGAACCGTTTAAATATGAAGAATAGCGAGGTATGTTGAGTAGTACTACTGGGTTTGACAAACCCCACCCGCGTTAGTCGAGCTAACTCGATTGGAGGTTGAACGGGTGTAATATTGACCTAAAACATGCACCATGGTTGATAGACCTGGTGGGAGGCATTCAAACATAAACTGTCAGTCTACGGTTGCGAGTGCATTAGTATACATGAATATTGGTTAGCTACCTTTTATATATGTATATATATATATATATATATATATATATTGAATGTACAATAAACTGCAAACGCTTTATTTGAAATGATTGAAACCTGTGAACTCACCAACTTAGTGTTGACCCGTTTTCCTTACATGTTTTCTGAGGTTGGCACTCAGGATCACGTTAAGTCATGCTTGTGTCGTGGATTGCAATTGAAATAACTACTTTTGAATAATCTTTATGTTTATTGTATTTTGGTTTTGGGCGCGTTGTTTTGCGCATTTACTTTATTTAACGCTTCCGCAACTTTTACTCTGAACCTTGATCTTTTATGTTATTTCATTTCAAGTCCCATATAGTCTCGTTTGAAGTAACTGATGTCTGAGATCCTGGTTTGTCACCTCCCAAAATGGTAAAACTCCGTTAGTGGAATTTGGGGGTGTGACAGATTGGTATCAGGGCCATTGGTTATAGAGAACTAGGACTGCATACTAGACTATAACCCACACACATTAGTTACACGACACAGACACTCATACATGCCACACGTAGCTTCTACACATACATTTCATTGCAGGCATGTTGACATCATCCATATCACCCTCTACTGACGAGGGGCAAGTCATTCGCATTGCATAATCATTCCCAGTGTTGACACTCGGGGAATCATCATAACAACATCTACTTCTATCTGAGGGCAACAAGATGGAGCCTTCGGAGGAGTCACTCACACCACCATCATCTACACCTTTGTTACACCATCAGAGCCGAAGATGACTCCGGCTTGAGCCTATTGAGGACACAATCAGGGAACGGTGGGTCTTCTCAAGTTCGTGTTGGGGACGACACACAGAACTAGCACATATCTCTTTGGGAGTTGGGATCGTCGGAGGCGAGTCCTAACTGTACCCACTAGCAACAATATGCCGTGTGAAGGCAGACTGTTTTACGCATCATTGTAGAATCCATTGACACGTAGATGTCATCACTTTCCCGAGCCGTGGGCTCGCGCTTTAGTCGATATTCTGTTGAAGAAAGATTGACCACAAGGTTGAGAACGCCTTGCTCATTGCATACCCAAACCCTATCCTAAATCAGTTGGAAAGACGGCTACTTTGCCTCTTCTAGTAACACATATCAATGAACTAGTTTCACTTCTCGAAGTCGCATTTCGCGTGCGTGATTCCATCTACAATCCGCTGGATTGGATCATCGTAGTGTATTTCAACTCGAGTGAATACTCGGATCAAACGATTCCCGACTACTCATCCTGATATGAGTTCTAGTTGATCAATTTATGGTTGATGACTAAGCCTCTCGATGACTTATCATATCTGACAACACTCTATACTAGGCAATACAAATTAAGGGACATTTTGACACAGGACAGGGAGAAGCTAGGGTGAGCATGCAAAGAAAATTATCATTACGGGTGCACACGTAATAGTAATTTGAGGTGCATGTAAGTCTTGGTGAAAACCTAGTGTGTGGATAAATGGTCCTAATCACTGATTCACAGACTTAAGTTTCCACGGTCAGTAGAAATTCACGTAACCCGCTCAACGAATAGTTGATATCGTTAAACATGTTCAACAGATGATAGACGCGACTATCAGGTTGAAGATGTTACACTGGACTATCATCAATAGGATCCATCATTTTATTTCTTAGTGAACTTAAGACTCGCATCCAGACTCGATCAATGGAACCACCTAGATTGAAACTCTAGTAGAACCTCATGGTAAACCACCGACTCCAACTATGTAAGCTGAATTTGTGGAATTATTTCTAAACTAACATGTTATTCCTCACACTCCAACAATAAATTTCATAAGCTTGACATTGACCTCATGCCAGCCACACTTAGCAGTTTCGATGTAATTGTCAGTATGGATTGGTTATCTAAGAACTAAGCCGAGATTATCTGTCGTGAGAAAATTGTTTATCTTCCTCTCCCGAGTGGAGAAACTCTTTCTGTCTAAGGCAAAAGTAGTGGTGCAGTCATAGAAATCATATCCTTCATGAAAGCACAAAAGTGTCTACGTAAAGGACATACTACCATTTTGGCTCTCGTCGCCGAGCAGCCATCTGAAGAAAAGAGGATTAAAGACATACCGATCGTTCTTTATTACCCGAAAGTATTTCCCGAAGACTTGCCTGGTCTTCCATCACACCGACAGGTCGACTTCCAAATTGGCTTAGCTCCCGGAGCAGCGCCTATTGTTCGGGCACCGTATAGACTTGCACCTAGTGAGCTGCAAGAGTTGTCTACACAACTGCATGAGTTGTTAGATAAAGGTTTCATTTGACCTTGTTCATCGTCATGGGGAGCTCCAGTTCTTTTTGTTAAGAAGAAGGACGGGACTTTCCGCATGTGCATCGATTACCGAGAACAGAACAAAGTGACGATCAAGAACCATTATCCTCTACCCCGCATCGATGATCTTTTTGATCAACTCCAAGGATCAAGCTTCTACTCTAAGATTGATCTTAGGTCAGGTTATCATCAGTTGAGAGTCCGAGAGGAAGACATCTCAAAGACTGCATTCAGAACAAGGTACGACCATTAAGAATTCATGGTCATGCCCTTTGGATTGATGAACGCACCTGCGGTATTCATGGATCTCATGAACCGTGTGTGTAAACCCTATCTCGATCAGTTCGTCATTGTGTTTATCGACGACATCCTCATCTATTCCAAGAATACGGATGAACATGAGGAACATCTTCGTTTAATTCTGGAATTGCTGAAACAGGAACAACTGTATGCAAAACTCTCTAAGTGCGAATTCTGGATTCACGAAGTTCAATTCCTAGGACATGTAGTCCATGAGAAGGGAATACATGTCGACCCTTCCAAGATAGAGGCCATCAAGAATTGGGCGGCACCGATAACTCCGACTGAGGTGCGACAATTTCTGGGATTGGCTGGTTATTACCGTCGTTTCATTGAAGGATTCTCCAAGATTGCACAACCCCTCACAGCCTTAACTCAGAAGAGTAAACCTTATAACTGGGGTGATACCCAGGATTCAGCATTCCAACTTCTGAAGCAGAAACTTTGCAGTGCACCCATCCTATCTCTTCCTAAGGGAGCGGATGATTTTGTGGTGTATTGTGATGCATCAATTCAAGGACTTGGTTGTGTTCTGATGCAACACGAGAAGATCATCGCTTACGTTTCTCGTCAACTGAAAATACATGAGAAAAACTACATGACTCATGAATTAGAGTTGGGAGCCGTAGTATTCGCACTGAAGATATGGAGACATTACTTGTACGATACCAAGTGTATAATTTACACCGATCACAAGAGTCTTCAGCATATCTTTGAACAGAAAGAGATAAACATGAGACAACGATGATGGGTTGAACTTCTGAACGATTATGATTGTGCAATCAAATATCACCCGGGGAAGGCTAATGTGGTAGCCGATGCCCTGAGCCGTAAGGAAACAAAACCCAAGCGAGTTCGAGCACTACAACTCACCATACACAGCGGGTTACCTGACAAGATCAGCAGTGCTCAGCTTGAAGCTTTAAAAGAGGAAAATCTATCTTTATAAGGTACACGAGGAATGGAACAACAATTGGAAGTTAAGTCAGACGGCATTCGCTACTTTGCAGAGCGAATTTGGATTCCAGTATATGGGAACTTAAGAGAACTAGTTATGGATGAAGCTCACAAATCTCGATACTCTATTCATCCAGGTTCTGACAAGATGTACCACGACCTAAAGGTGTTATATTGGTGGCCGAAGATGAAGGCCGATATAGTCACCTATGTGAGCAAGTGCCTGACTTGCTCAAAGGTCAAAGTGGAATACCAAAAGCCTTCTGGTCTACTTCAACAGCCAGAGATCCCAATGTGGAAATGGGAGCATATTTCTATGGACTTCATAACCAAACTACCTAGAACCCCTAGCGGATACGATACCATCTGGGTGATCGTAGATCGCTTGACAAAATCTGCACACTTCCTTCCAATTAAAGAAACTGATAAAATGGAAAAGCTCACTCGCATTTACTTGAAGGAAGTAGTCTCTCGGCACGGTGTGCCAATCTCTATCATTTCGGATCGAGACGCTCGATTCACCTTTCGGTTCTGGCAATCACTACAGAAAGCCCTAGGTACACATTTAGACATGAGTACGGCATACCATCCGCAAACCGATGGTCAAACGGAATGTACCATCCAAACCTTAGAGGACATGCTACGAGCTTGTGTGATCGATTTCGGTAACACTTGGGAGTCTCACTTACCTTTAGTGGAGTTCTCCTACAACAACAGTTATCACACTAGCATCAAGGCGGCACCATTCGAGGCATTGTACGGACGTAAATGCCGATCTCCTATCTGTTGGGCTGAAGTTGGGGATAGCCAACTTACAGGTCCCGAACTTGTATTCGAAACCTCTGAGAAGATCGTTCAAATCCGAAACCGTATGGCGGCTGCTTGTGATCGTCAAAAGAGCTACGCCGATAAGCGTCGTAAACCGTTAGAGTTTCAAGTAGGCGATATGGTTTTACTCAAAGTCTCACCTTGGAAAATTGTCATTCGCTTCGGGAAGCGAGGCAAACTGAATCCTCGTTATGTTGGACCATTCAAGATAGTGTAGAGAATTAGCCCAGTAGCGTATCAACTGGACCTACCGGAAGGACTTAGTGGTGTACACGATGTCTTTCATGTCTCGAACTTGAAGAAATGCCTAGCAGACGAGACACTTGCGGTTCCTCTTGAGGAACTACACATCGACGAACAATTGCGTTTCGTTGAAGAACCGGTAGGAATCATGGATAGGGAAGTCAAAACGCTCAAACACATCAAAATCCCTATTGTCAGAGTTCGTTGGAACTCGAAACGTGGACCGGAATTCACTTGGGAGCGCGAAGACCAGATGATGCGCAAGTATCCTCATCTGTTCAAGCAATCCATGTCAAACTCTTAAGGTACTATTCCAATTTTCGGGACGAAAATTCTTTCAACTAGGGGATAATGTGACACCTCAGAAAAAAAAATTATTTTAATTTTCGAGACAAAAATTCTTTCAACTAGGAGATGATGTGACAATCCGGACTTTTCCAGTTAATTCTGTTAGCATATCCAGTTAAATATTAACCTATTTAACCTCAACCCAAACTACAAAGACTAATCTTGCCTATATTCAAACTCATTTACACAAAACTTGAGGGGCTATCTAGTAATTAACTTATATTTGGTTCCTATTGACTTTTATAAAGTCAAACTAACCAAAACCTAACCTAACTAACCAAACCTAAACCCTAAGGACCAATTCTGCCATTTCAAAACTTCATAACATGAAACCAGAGGGACTAGTATTGTAAATAATCCAATTTTGATTTATGTTTGACTTTCAGAAGTCAAACTCGCGGCTATAACCAAATTCAAGTGATCACGATCATTTCTGTTGAAATTGAAACTGATATTGCACGAATATGATCATTTACGCCCATCATTAAGTCATTAAACCCGACATTGATTCGAATTAAACTCAATAATGGACAATCAAAGCATAACCGTTGACCACGATTGTAATGATCATCGAATTCTTTTAAACCTGTTGTTAACTTCACAATTGAACACCTGCGCACCTTAAACGATGCCCATTGAAGCTGTCTCACACGTTAAATCGATCAAAAGTGGAACCGGACTCGCCGGAATCAAGTTCTTCACAGCCAGAACCCGTTTTAGTTGACCACCACCAAATCAAGCTTCATTCTGGTAATTACCTACACCATTACCTTCGTTTCAGTGTCTAGATCATAAGCCCTATCACAATTGTGGCTTACAACACCGAATTAACCATGAACGAATTCTAGGGTTCATGTACAATCGGGTTTAATCGAAATCCACTCTAGACTCAATCTAAATTCAATTAAAAGGCATGACCAGTTTCGCAAACACCCTCATTGAAAGCCATCTATCAATTTAACATTTTAACATCGAATTGTTTATGATCCAGTAACTAGGGTTTGTTTATGTAAACGATTTGGGGGTTTTGATCTTAACGATTACCTCAATGAAATTAAACCATGGGGATAGGTTCGCAAGGCCTTAATCTGTAAAAGCCCTATGGTTTCATCAGTTTCTAACATCGGATTTGTTCAAATCGAATGAGATCAAACCTAGGGTTCTTCGATTCTAATTCCTGCTTTAAAACGATCATAGACCCGTTGATTTTCAAATTAAATGAACCCACAGACTTGCCACCACCCGATTAACAAAACCCATATATCAATTATTTCATTCGTGATCAGATTCGAGGGTTTTGGGAGGGGTTTCAATCGTATGAATATTTGGGAGGGGGACTCACTGGAATTATTGATTAAAACAATTCGGATTCGGTTTTGTTTGCGATAGCCCTAGCGGGTGGACTGGTTAAGTGTGTGTGCTTGTGTGGGAGAGACCCGGGTTCGAGTCTATCCACATTGTTTTATTTTTAAACATTTTTCCTTGTATTATTTTAATATAAAAATCAAACCTTATATTATTATATTATTATATTAAACAGTTTTAACCCGAAAAATAACTCGTAGGCTCGGGTTTGAATTATTAACCCATTTTTATATTATTCTCACTTTTAAAAATAATATATTTATGTTATTATCGAACAAAAATAATATGTTTATATTATTTTCAAACCGTGACTCCTAATATAAAATAATATATAGTTTTATATTATTTCGTCTCGTTTAATTACTTCGTGTGACGTTTTAAAACTATAAATAATATAATTTGTTATATTATTTATCCACGTTTATATATTCGATTAAAAATAATATATTTATTATTTTTTCCACACAAATGATTATTTGGTTAATTCTACGAACCTAAAAATAATATATTAAATTATATTATTTTCCTAACTTTTGAAAACGACTCTAACGTACGAATTTATTTATTTATTATTCATTATTAACGTTCGACACGTAACGCATTTACCTTAATTATTATACTTATATATATATATATATATATATATATATATATATATATATATATATCTCCGTAGACACGTTCGTCTACTCTTAAATCCTTAGTATGTGTTAAGACGTTGTAACTTCTGTGTCGTCGTCACAAATCCCAACTTATAACCCTAATCTTATATGTTTATAATTCTAGGGCATACGTAAGTCGTCTGAGACTTACACTTGTAGTTCCAACCTTTCTCTTGTGTGATCCAATCCACTACTCAAATCCAGGTGAGTTTTCACGACCTCTTTTACTGTTTTACTTGGGGGGAGAAAACATGATTCAAACACTTTTGGTTTTTGTAATTCATATATATTATCGATTGTTATGACTATGCGTAAACTCTATCATGAAAGTCCTCACATCGAACCGTTTAAATATGAAGAATAACGAGGTATGTTGAGTAGTACTACTGGGTTTGACAAACCCCACCCGCGTTAGTCGCGCTAACTCGATTGGAGGTCGAACGGGTGTAATATTGACCTAAAACATGCACCATGGTTGATAGACCTGGTGGGAGGCATTCAAACATAAACTGTCAGTCTACGGTTGAGAGCGCATTAGTATACATGAATATTGGTTAGCTACCTTATATATATATATATATATATATATATATATTGAATGTACAATAAACTGCAAACGCTTTATTTGAAACGATTGAAACCTGTGAACTCACCAACTTAGTGTTGACCCGTTTTCCTTACATGTTTTCTCAGGTTGGCACTCAGGATCACGTTAAGTTATGTTTGTGTCGTGGACTGCAATTGAAATAACTACTTTTGAATAATCTTTATGTTTATTGTATTTTGGTTTTGGGTGCGTTGTTTTGCGCATTTACTTTATTTAGCGCTTCCGTAACTTTTACTCTGAACCTTGATCTTTTATGTTATTTCATTTCAAGTCCCATATAGTCTCGTTTAAAGTAACTGATGTCTGAGATCCTGGTTTGTCACCTCCCAAAACGGTAAAACTCCGTTAGTAGAATTTGGGGGTGTGACAAATTCATCCTTCAAACATCCCCAAATCAAAAATCCCCAAATTTGATCCTCAAGAACCCTTATTTCCAAATCATAAAATTGGATAAGGTTTCTTACATAAAAATGTGTCTATCAACTCCCTAGACACTTACACATCCTCAATTTAGCATTCTAACATCATTAATTTGAAAACCCCCAAATCAACCTCAAGAAGCCTAATTCTTGAATCATCAAATCGGATGTTAATAACAAAAATTAATCAATCATCTAGCTTTAGATAAACTAGACTAACACTTCTAAACAACAAATTACACACTATTATCCCTAATTTCGACCACTTAGGTTTCACCAACCTAAACCCACCAAGAATACATCAATGGTGAATCAAAAATTGAAATGGAGGCTTACATGATGCTTAGAAGATGATGAGCATATCAACACCTTCAGATTTCGCGTGCAACAACTTGAATTCGTGATCTCAGCCCCTCATTCTCCTCTCCTCTTCTTTGCAAACTCAAGAACACACACTTGAGTGTGTGAAAATCACACCCCCCCCCCCTTTACAAATATGACTTTTCAAATATTATAGTTTAGCCCCTGAACTTTCAATTTTTAACTTCTTATCTCCAAACTACAAGATTAAACATATGTAACAAGTCTCCAACTTTCCTTTATTTTTATTTACACCCATATAATATAATATAATTATATTATAATAATAACTTGAAAGTTGGTTCGTTACACCAAGTGCATCACTTTTGTTTTGAATGGTGTAAACCCACATGTAACGGGTGTAGTCATCTACAAATAACAAAAAATAACGATTCCCGCCAAGTGTATGAGGTGATATCGGTCCACAAAGGTCGGTGTGAACTAGTTCAAAGGGTTTAGAAGCTCGATACATGGATTGTTTTGGAAACGGTTTTCTACTTTGTTTACACAACATGCAAGGATTACAAAATTGTTCTCCTTGTATGGTGGTCAAATTTCCATGCACCAAACTCTTATTTTTCATGTCATTCATAGATTTAAAGTTGAGGTGACCAAGTCTTGCATGCCAAAGCCAAGGTCGGTCAATAATATAAGACAATAAACATACCGGTGTTCCTATTTTGAGGGCAATCTTGTAGAGACGATTTTCACTTCTTTGAACTTGCATCAACAACTTGTATCCTTCTTCATAAAGCTATAATTGATCCTCATCCATCCACACCTTGCAACCGTTTTCTGTCATTTGGCCAAGGCTTAGAATATTACTACATAGCTTGGGGATGTAGTATACGTCATCAATAACTCTTTGTTATTCGTTTTTGCAATCAAAGACTATAGATCCTCTTCCTTCAATTCTGACTTTAACCCATCACCAAAACAGACCAACCCGTTCACCTTATGATCGATGGATGTGAAGTGACTAGCACACCCAGTCATATGATTTAATGCCCCGTTATCAAGGTACCAAACCGATGAGTCATGAGGATCACTGGCATAGATTTTTGGATGGACTTTATCCTCATTTAAAAGAACTTCAACTTTAATTTTTTCAACAGTAGCCATCATCAAGGTTAGACCTTAATTATTCCTTTGTCCTTGATTGTTCACTGGATTGTTTACTTGGTTAAGATGAGCCTCTTGATTTTGTTGTGGCTTTATGCACTCCCATGCAAAGTGGTCGTCAGTATTGCAATTATAACACCTTACATTTGTTTTATCTCGGTTCTGGTTTTGATTGGAACTCCACCCCTAGTTATTGTCCCTTCGATTCTCATTACTTTGGCTATATCTTCCACGGCCTTGACTGTTACTTCTTCCCCGGCCTCGGCCTCTTCCTCTGTTGTCATGGTTATTTGCCCCACGACCTCGCCTTTGGCCTCTTTGATTAATTTGTCTACTGTTTTGGGAGTCGGTCTTTGCATGAAATAGTTTACTTTCTTTATCGACAATATCTCCTTTGCCTTTGATTCTTTCTTCAAATGCCTTGAGACGAGCTATGCAATCCTCGAATCTTAACGTATTCAAGTCAGCCACTTACTCAATAGTAGCCACAATGGAGAGTAACGTGTCGACATAACATCAAGTAGACGTTTCACCGTTACCTTGTCATCCAAGTCTTCACCGAGGCTGTTAACTTTCTGTACGTGCTCCGAAATTCTTCCGACAAAGTCCTCAACCAACTCATTCTCCTTCATCTTTAAGTTTCCAAACTCTCGCTTTAGGGTTTGTAACTTTTCCTGTTGCACTCGTTCGACGTCAAGAACCTCACTCGAGGTGATTCCCAGATTTCACGGGCACTTCTCGTTCTTGCCACCTAAGCCAGAATGTTTTCTGGTAGCGACCAGTAGATCAAAGCTCGAGCATACTTCATCTTCTTCTCGTCTGCTGCATCTCCGGTTTCTAGATCCACCGCCTCCCACAGACCTTTTGTATCAAGCATGGCTTCCATGAGCATCACCCACGTGGTATAATCCGTACCAGTGAGTTTTGGAACGGTGAGGGAGGTCGGACTGGAGTCTCGTTGCTGCACAATAATCTGATTTGGTGTTACGCCGTCTGCCATGATAACGAATCTTGAAGTCTTTTGTGATAAAGAAATCTGGATCGGATGTTGAGCTTTTTTTTCTTGCTCGTCGGCTCCGATTTGACCAAGAGGTTATTCGCCACTCTTGATTCTTGATCGTTATTCAGGAAACTCCTTCACCTGCTTCAGCTAAATCTTTTGAATCTTTATCACTAAGAAACAGCACCCAAGACAGGTTCCTTATTCCTTCGTAACTTGATCTCCAAGAAGAAAAAAAAAACCGCAAACTCTTCTGGATCGATGTCAACAGGTTATTCACCCCTGTTAACCGGATCTCAAGTCGTGGTTAATTACCCCACGACTATCAGGAATCAAGGAATAGAACCTCGCTCTTATACCAACTGTTGGATTTAACCAAAATTGGATCAAACTTCACACATGGTTTTGAGGGACACCCGGACTCTTTTATGTTTATTGAATAATAATGATCAAAAGAATTACAAATAATCCTATACTATTTATAAGAAAACAAAACAACTATACTAATCCCAATCTAAACATGACTTGTAATTTAAAATAAATAAATCCTAACAAACTTTATCTAGAACTTGCCAATCAAGTTTCCTTACTCAAGGAGTAAAGTAACAGATATTGTATATTAATGTTCTATTCCTTTTATATCTTAAATGTTAATGAACATGTCTTTTTCACACATGTCCAAAGTTATATTATTGATTGTGATAACATAAGTCGAAACTAAACTCATTAGTGATACCAATAATTGGTATTGAGTGTATCTCATCAAGATCTACTAAAAATGTTATATTAGATGTTCATGAATCTTGTTAACATGAGAAATGTAAGTTTTTCTAGTCTTTTGATCATGCATTTGAATTCTATCATATATATGCAATGGAAAAGGACAAAGTAAACAAAAGACCGGAATGAAAAAGTTAATTTTTTTTCTGTATGCTTAAGAGAGGGCAAAACTACTTAAAAAGGTGGACACGCTTGATGTTAGTAAAATGAACAAGAAAGTGAAGCAAAAGAGGAAGAGACATTTGTTGTGGACTAGGTGTAGACCGGGCAATCTTGACCCAAAGTAGGAGAAATGTGTTAGTAATTGGTTTGGATAAATAATTTTTGTATTTTGGGTTAAATTGGGCAACACCATAACATAGAATGGGATGAAATGGATAACATCTTAACACATTTTGGGTCAAGATTGGTCGTCTAAAAACTATGTAAATTTACAATGGGTTCAAACGGGTAACAACGGGTCAATGACATGTTAGGGGAGAAATCACTTAATATTACCATCGGCACCACCACCCACTGCCTCTTGCACCACCACGACGCCACCGATAGCTGTCGCCGCAACGCCACCACCAGCCGCGGAAAAAAAATATCAGATTTTGGTACTTTTCTTTTCTAAGACAACTCATTTCAACCCAAGCCACTTTTTGGTTACAACCCATTCTGATCCGAAGCAAATTGATACTTTTTTTAAAAACGACCCGTTTTGACCCGAACCCATTTTGGTCATAACACGTCCTGACCCGAACCCATCCTGACCCAAACCCATGTTTTGCATGGGAGTATAGTACCGCAGTGATGGTTGTTCGTAAATTAACGAGCAAGAAAGTGTATCTTCCATGTTTTGCATGGGAGTATAGTACCGCAGTGATGCCATCTCCACAACCACTACTCGTCAGATACCACTAACCATCTGTACCTCTACCTCAGTCCACCACCACCACCACCATCGGACTGGTCACAAAATGTCAGCTTCCTCACCCAAGAACCCCAACAATTGTCTCGAAAGATCAAGCGTCGTCTCTGCCAATTGAGAAACCTCACAGAAGATTCACATTCTAAACATGAAACCTGATCATATTACATTCATTGCCATCTTAATGACATGTAACCATGGTGGGTTAGTCAAAAAGGGTCTTAATTTCTTCAGTCAGATGCAGTCCATCCATGGAGCAGAGCCAAAACTGGAACATTATGCATGTTTAATTGACATGCTTGGTAACACAACAATTTGATGATGCAATGATGCTTATTAAAAAGATGCATGTGGAACCTGATCCAGACTTCATTGCTTAATTCATGTAAATTTCATGGTAATACATAGGAAAGAAAGTTGCAGATAAGTTGTCACAACTTGAACCAAATAAAGCAGAAAATTTATGATGTCATTGAATCGGTTTGCTCTTTTAAAACCCTAAAGGAAAGCAATTAAGCAATCATAGAAACTAAACAAACCCACATCCTACATAACTCAATGAGACGAAACTCGACTTCTCTCAATAACAATATCAATATCTACATTTCACATATTAATACCAACCTTTTCACTTTTCAGTGATCAACTAGCAACTCTTTGCACTTTCCTGCGTTCATAATTAGGATCATCCGTTGGCAGCTCATGACGACAAACAGGGCATGTGTTCCGTATACACAGCCAAGGAACAATGCAATCCCCATGGTAATGATGAGTACACGGAAGCCGTTTAGCCATTTCCCCTACACCAATTTCATCTTTGCAGACAGCACAAACCGTGTTGTCATTTTCAACATCTTCAGGAGTCATCACCACAGTCAAAAGATTATCAACCACCTGTTTGGAAGCAGGTGGTTGAACCAAAGCTGAATCACCATTATCTACAAACTGCCCAAATAACATCTCATCAGCATCATTGTAGTCATCAAACTGATCTGCTAAGTCTGCGTTTCCTTCAAGATTATCAACATTCAAGAAAACTTCCCACTCCAAATCATCAACAAAAGCCGGATTCGCTTCAAGATTGTGAGAATTCAAGAAAACTTCCCAATTGTCAGCCTCTGGTTCCCTTACATCAAGTCGCCCGTCCACTTCCTCCCACTCAAAATACTGATGTGGAGGTACACCCCATCTAATATCATCATCATCATCATCATCAACATCATCCTCTAGCTGAAAAGCATCCCAACGAAGCGCAAGAATTGCCTCATCATCACAACATTCATTAACACCAAAATCATCATCCACACCAATAATCTCATTTCCACGATCCGTATCCGAATCAGTCACACTAAATCCACCCATGAAATATGTTTCGGATCGATCGCGGCAATCACCAAACATTAATCCACAATCATCATCATCATCATAATTACTATCTTCAAAAGGAAACCCAAACCCTATCCCCAAATCTATCTCTAAATCGTCTGAATCGACAAATTCATCACCAATACAAACCCTAACCCTACGATCACAATCCACCAAATCATTCTCCACAATTACACGCGACGAAGAAGACGATTGGTCAGCGCGATTAGGAATCATATTGAATACGAAATTTACCTGATTCTGTTGATCGAATGGATCTGAAGGGGAAACATCGAAACCGTCGAGATCTTGAGACCAGTCATGGCTGCGAGGAGAAAAGGAGACTAGAAAGTCTTCGTTTTCATGATCTTCATCGTGTTCGTGGAGATGAAGACATGAAACCTCCGCCATTGATGAGGGAAGATTTGGGGGTTTTGTGTAATCGGAAAGGTTTCTTCTGTTCTTCAGCATTGTGATGTAATTTGTAACCCTAGATTTTTCTGGTTAGGAAAAAACGGACAGTTTATTGTCCGGACGTAAGAAATCTGTTTCAAAAATGCTATTCAAACAAAAATCTTTAATTTAATTTTTATGATTTTAATATTGTTAAAATAAGTTATACGATGTGTTCTTGTTTGTTGTAATTACAAAATTAATTTTTGTTTATAGTTTTTATAGATTGATTAATTAAGATAATATATAAGAAATGAGTAGTTTCTAAAATGTACAAGGGCACGTTTACAAACTTAGTTGCGCGCGTTGTGGCAGTGTCACTAACGTACTTAAGTACGTAAAAGAAACGTACGAATTTGAGCCGGATCGGTTTTGAAGATTGAACCATAGATAGGAAAAAATATTATGGCTCGTACATTGTGGCTTAATAATTAAAAAAAAGTAATCAAAACTTAAAAAAATAACAAATCTAAAAAAAAAACAAAAAAAAAAGATTGTTAGAAGCATGGATGGAACTGGTGACCTTGGCCAAACCCAGCTTTAACCAACCCACCAGAAGTAGCTTTTAATAAATTATTGGAAAATCAAATTGAAAACAACAAAAAGTGGCTTTGTTGGCAGCTTCTCATTTACTACCCACATTGCCTTTTAAGGTTTTGTTAATAGCAAAACAATAATATATTGATTAAATATTTAAATCTATAATACAATAGGATATAATGGGGGTACATATGGAACTGAACTCTTATTTATACAGCATGATGTGGCTCCGGTATCGATAATAGGGTAAGAAAACTTAGGAAACAAGCTTATCTATATTATTCGTTGATAGCCATAATAATATATATTTATAACATAAGCATATCTATATTTATTACATGTTGCCTTGGTTATCAACTGCATACGTGTGGAGATGCTGACTCGTTAAACCTTACCAAGAAAACTTAACGCGACAAAACTATAGCTAAGTGAAAAAGAGTGTAGCGTGTATTGTCTCAACCTGATATTTCTGGATGAGTTATGCTGGCTCACTAAAAATCTTACTAATAAAACTCAATGGGACAAAACTTAGTGAATAAAAAAAGAGTGAATGCAACTTGCATAAATACTCCCCCTTATTTTAACATGTATCCTTTAAGTGACGGGCGATGATCTCTTATGAAAGTTGCTCAAAACTTTTGTAGTTAATGATCTTCATGTAAAACTTATGTTCCATCCTCTCAAATATCACAAGATTCATGACAATATTGTGTTACATTTTCTAAATCTACAAGACCAACCAAACTTGTTTTGATGGGTTAGTAAATATAATCACATATCTTTTGTACCTTATGGGTATCGAAATATTTGGTTTACTCATTCCAATATGTCCTCGTTAGACACGAGCTATACATTGTCGATGAACTTAAATATATGATATATCTAATTGTGTATAGCTAGCAAGAAACATTAAAGTACAATTGCACTTAACTACGTTACTTCTAGACCAAGATTTTCTCTTTCTTTGATAAAAGATGACAAGAGATAATGATCAGACAACCTTCAACATCTTCTATATGTAACTTAATTGATGGATAAAGTTATCATTATACAAATGTTCGACATTAAGACATAAGTTCGTAATACCATCTTTCATGTCAAATTCATTCTTTAATAATTTGAACTCTTTTTGGTCTCCTCGAAAGATATAGTGATATTATCAAATATATTATAATACTAGTGTTAGAACCCTTGTATTACACGGGGCTAAATAAACAATATAATGTAAAGTGGACGTATATGCATGCTCTGTCAATGACAAAATTGATTCCTTGAAGATCTAGAGGTGAAAACTCATGTATTACATGGGTTGAATAAATAAAACTTATTATAAAACAACATTTTCTATAAAGATCTGTATGTTGGATGTTATTAGTCATTTATGAAATAAAAAATAATGAATATTTAAGAATTATAAAATTGTATTTTAAAATAAGATATAATTAAAATTTTCTTTTAATTTAGTAATTTTTAATAAACATTAGAATAAATTTTTGATATTTAAATATTTAACATCATTATTATTTAATAGGAGAGATAGGCGGAAAACAAAAATTATAAGAAAAAAATTAAAGATACTTGTATAATTAATAGGAGAGATGCGGGAAAAAAAATGTTAAGGGTTCACATAAGAGTGACAAGTGTCCCATCAAAACCTTTATTTATTTTACTTTTAATTTTTTTTACAAGACTACATACTACTAATTACCACAACCTGATGGTGTTTTAGGTGTAGATAGTGGTGCACAAAAAAACCGGTTTTTTTTTTAACCCGGTTCAAACCGGCAAACCGGTTTGGGTTAAACCGGTTTGGACCAAACCGGTTCGGGTTGCCCAAAAACCGCCGGTTTCAAACCGGTTTGAGGATTTCTGAAAAAAATCGGGTTGGGACCGGTTTTGGCTAAACCGGGTTAGGAAACCGGTTTTCAAACCGGTTTGAACCGTTGGGCGAGTTCTAGCCGTTGGCCAACGGCTATATGGCCGTTGGGGTCGATTTTGGCCGTTTTTTTGGAGTTTTTTGGACCCATAAAACACTATAAATAGGTGGGGGGTGTTTAGGGTTGATCACACTTCTCTTTACACTCTCTAATCTCTAAAACCGTTCTTTAACCGCTCAAAAACGCTCTCTAAACTCTCTCTAAACTCAAAAAAAAAACATGGAAAGTTTTGGTGTTAGTGGTTCCTCAAACGAAGTTACCGTTGTGCAAATTCTAGCAACAACGAGAAATCCGACAATCTGGTGCAATTACGATTTATGTTTGTTGTCAAACGGAAAGGAACGTGCTCGTTGCAAGTTGTGTGGTGCGTTTTTGGGGAAAGATTCAAACACTACTTTGGAAACGCATATGGAAAAATCTTGCCCGTCATTGAAGGGAATTCCAAGTGAAGGTCAAGCCTCGATGACAAGCGGAGGAATTTGAAACTTTGATCCAAATATTGTTCGAGATCAAATGGCGAGGTTAGTGATTCAAGAAGGATTGCCGTTCAACCACTTTGACAATCCGCGCTTGACAAAGATGATTCAAGAGACACTCCAACCTCGTTATCACCAAGTAAGTCGCACAACCCTTAGACGAGATTGTATAAAAATGTGGAAAAAATCAAAAAAAGAATTAATTTTAGGTTTTGAAAATTTGCAAACCGGTGTAAACTTAACCACCGATGTTTGGTCGGCTCCACATGGTATACCCGATTCGTACCTTTGCGTTACCGCGCATTGGGTTAATCCCAATACGTGGCAAATGATGAAGCATACAATCGCTTTTGACTTGTTTGAATATCCACACACCGGCGAAAATTTATTTTATATATTGGATGGTGTTATTAACGAATTTAAATTACAAAATAAACTTTTTTCAATGTCTTTTGATAATGCATCTAATAATACAAATGCGGTTCAAAAACTAAAAATTAAATATAAACCCGTTTGCAACGGCGTTTTTTTCCATAGTCGATGTGTCGCACACATCATTAACTTGGCGGTGCAAGCCGGGCTTGCAATTGAAGAGGTTTCAAACTTAATATATAGTTTTCGACAAATGCTTAAAGATATTTTTAGTAACAGAAAAAGATACCATGATTATATTAAATTTTGTCGTGATACGAATAATCTTTGCTTAGGCCCGAATTGAGACGTCGAGACAAGATGAAACTCGACTTATATTATGTTTTATAGCGCTTTACGACAAAGAGAAACTTTAGAAATATTTCATGATATGCTTTCCTCAAAACCTCGGCGTAAAATTCAAAACTTTCCGTCTACAAATTGGAACATTTTAAAAGACGTAACCGAATTGCTTGAAGTTTTCAAAACCGCCACAACTTTTTTATCCGGTGTTTATTATCCCACAAGTCCATTAGCACTAAAACAAATATATTTAATGGCTAACAAGTTGTCTGAGCTTGAAAATAAAAGCGATCTTTTTACAAAAATGATAGAACCGATGAAAGAAAAATTAGTGAAATATTTTAAAGAAATCCCTCCCGTTATAACTTGCGCCGCCGCGTTAAACCCTACCATAAATGTTTACGGGGTTGAAACCTTGATTGATAGAATTACTTACGCTTTGAATTTGGATAGCGAAGACATCCATTTTGCACAAGGCACAAAAACATATTTTAACAAATGTTTACAAGATTTATTTGATGTTTATTTACATAAATATGGTACAACTCCGACTCCACATGATACAATGGGTACATCATCAAGTGGTAGCTCTAGAGATGTTAACTTGAATTTATATAACGAAATGTTAAATGAATTTAGTAAACGTGCTCGAGGTACCACCCCAAGTAGCGAACTCGGAAGGTATGTTGGCACAAACTTTTTAGCGTTTATGCCTCCTACCGTTTTTGAGGAGTTTGATATTTTGGCATGATGGAAACAAAACGAAGCTTCGTTTCCGATTCTTTCCGCCATGGCCCGTGATGTACTAACCGTCCAAGCTTCCACGGTAGCTTCGGAATCTGCGTTTTCTTTTAGTGACAGGGTATTATCGATACGAAGGACTAGACTCACACCCCTAGCGATGGAAATGTGCATTTGTTTGAAGGACCATTTGGATGCGATTGATAGGATACAAGACCAAACTTCTCTCGAAGATGAAATTCAAGCCGAAGAAGTCATACACAACAACGAGGTTGATCTTGGAATATCCGAACCAGTCACGGATGAAGAACTAGCCGAAGATGCAAGGCTACGAAGCTCTAGTTTCGAAGACAACGCACAAGAATAATCAATCAATATTCCAAAAAATAAAACGTTGAACTTAATGTTTTATATTTGTTATACTTTTTGTAATGTTTTACAATTTTATCTTGTTATGTTTTTTAATTTCCGAACTATCCAAATATTAATAAACGTTGAACTTTATGTTTTAATTTTGTTATATTTTATTTTGGATTTTATATTAAAAACATAAAATTTATTTGATTTTTTTTTTTTAATAAAAACCGGTTTAAACCGGTTTAAGGGGCAAACCGGTTTAAAACCTACCCGAACCGGTTTGACCGGTTTACATATTTCCCTCTCTGAAACCGGTTTAACCCGAACCGGTTTGGGTCCAAACCGGTTTTGACTTTTCGTTGACCAAACCGGTTCGGGTCGGTTTGAACCGGTTTGGGTTAAAAAACCGATTTGTGCACCTCTAGGTGTAGAGGCTCTTTCACTAGCGTCTATTGTGTTTGTTACCCGTATTTAAAAGTTACAGCCCCGAGAGAAAAAATATTAAGGAAATTAAAAACAAATTATTAGTAAGAAAATAGAAACAATTAAAAAAAACATTTTTTTAAAACAAACTGAGAAAAAAACATTGGTAAGGAAATATAAACATTTAAAAAATAATATCTTTTGAAAAAGGTTTAAAACAGTGACTCCGTCGCAACATGCAGGTTTGAACTCCCTAGAGATAAGAACGATTTTGAGAGGTTTTTGCATACAACAAAAAAACTTCCACCGGTTCGACCCATTAGAGACAGAAACACAATCCAAACTGACCCATTCTTATGTAAACGGGTTAAAATTTCTACCTCTACCTCATTCCTTGACGCAGGTGTGCGGGGGCAAACTCTCCTTCAACTTATTATGCTCTACAAGCTTTACAGGAATGTTTGATACACTCAGTGTGGGAACTTTAACATATGAATCTGAGACATAATAAACAATAAATATTTATAACCAGTTTATATTTGACAATGATTGTGCATATGAGAAGCTTAAAGAGTGAGCTACTGGGATATTTTTATAAAACGATACATGTGCAAGAAAGAACTTTTTTTTATATATTTTGTCTATTAAATCTCCAAATTATCAAGACATGCAGAAAAGTATCTTATTACATATCGTAAAACATAATGAAAAAAAAACATTCTACTTTGAGTTGTCCCTGATTGAAAAATAAAATTTTCTTCTTTACAAAGATTGAAATATACCAAATTCCCCATTAGGTGATTAGGTAACAGTATATTCTAATGCAACTTATAAGTTTGGTCACAAATTTATATAAAATCCCAAAATTTCCACCAAGAAATAAAAAAAATTATATAAAATGAGAATTTCATCAACATTCAACAAAACCCACAAATATTAATATAAATCCCCAAATTTCAACCAAGAAATAAGAAAAAAGAACATAAACTTTCATAAAAAAAATGTGAATTTCATCAACATTTACCTTAGACCATGGATTCAAATTGCTATTTAGCGACCCATTAAGAGAAAAAAAACAGAACCCAAACCAACCCATTCACAAGTAAATGGGTCAAAAGTGCAAGCTCTCCGATAATGCAACATCTGCTTTTCTGATATGTGGCAAAACACGTCATAAATTTCGAAATATTTCATTCTTAAATTTCATTGTTTCCCTAGCAACTATTACAAAATATTAATATCATTAAGTTTAATCTTCATTAGCTTTTTGGATTAAAGGTTTTAAAAGAAACGAAAATTTGCATATATCTTGGTGTATCACAAAAAAAAGACATTTACATTTAGTCAGGAAAAACTGATAAAATTTGTAAAATATTCAATACATATGACCATTCTCACCTTCAACCCATAGCTACTGCTAAATAATCATTTATATAAATAAAATGAACAGACAGTTAGTAGAGTAATTATTGAAGATATAAGTAACGAATTTCTTTTACCTGAACCTAATTTCATTTAACAGTTTCAAGTGAGTCATCCCTGTAGCATGTGAACCCATCATCAACCGATAGGAAGAAGAGATCCAAGCCATAGTTGTGCTGGCGGTTTAATTCTGACATCACATATGCGAGAACTGTAGAATCTGCAAGAAATCCAAAAGGGAATTAAATGAGGTATCAAATAATACTCCATTAATAGCCACATTGATCAATTGTTCAACTACTAATTAAAAACTTGTTACATCCTTTGATATAACAAAATAAAAGGCGGTCTTGTGGTAGAAGAATCAATTATATTGATATCTTGGTGTGATTAGTCAAAGGGAAGAAAGAGATATTGGATTGAAGGTTCTATAAGAAAGGAAAATTTGCATCTACACTGGCATATAAAAAAAAGACATTTATATTTTGTTAAGAAAATATTGTAAAATATTCAATACATATGACCATTCTCACCTTCAATCCATAGCTACGGCTAAATAATCCAAAATTATTTTAAAAAAAAATCGAACCTTATATGACTATTTCGCTAGAATCAAGTTTGTGTAAACCAAAAAATGGAACAGGTTGAACTTTTAGTGGCAATTACATATATCCCCCTAAAAACTTCATTAAGTACATATTTCCCCTTCATAATTGCAAATATACCCAACTGGATGATGGAATCGATTAGAAGCGACGCTGGATGATGGAATCGATCGGAAACGGGAATCAGAAGGTTAGGGTTGGGATCAATGGAATAAGAATAGTCTTATTTCTTGTAAGGTTAACATGCTAATTTTATAAAAGAAGGGGATATATGTAATTTAAGTTTTGGGTTGGGTATATATGTAATTAGTGTTGTAAATTGGGAAATATATGTAATTCTACCTAACTTTTAAAAGCCTTAAAATTTTAAGTTCATTAAAGTTTGATAACAAAACGATATTAATACGAACAGTGATAAATTACCAATGCAAATAGGAAAGTAGGAAACCAACAATAACGACATATTTATGAATCACAGAATTTTGAAAATCAAATAACATAATCTTACAAATGATTGAAACTGAAAATTGAATGAAAACACGATGAAGTTACCTACCAAATGAAGAACCGGCAGTAAAGCACGAAACCTACTAAGTTCATGAAATCCACGAGACACCGAGGAAATCAATAATATTTGTGTGATTTGTGTCTTGAATCTAAAAAAATGAAAAGTCAGATATTAAAGCCCAGATGAAGATAAAACATTAAATTACATAAAACATTAAATCACATTCACTATTGCAAATCAAACAACTCCCATGTACGGAAAATTTAATGGAGGATTCGGATCCTTGCTGCGATTAAACAAAAACCTAAAAAAAACACTTTCGAAAGGAACATGAAAGTCAGGTAGCAGGTTAGAATGAAAGAAAACATACCGATTCAAGAGGATTGCAACAACGCAGAAGCTTGAAACCCTAGATGGTGGATCTGGAAGCGTGATCGTTACCGTATGTAGTCGACATCGTGGTCGTCTTCATCATCTCCTTCATCGTGAGAAGAAAGGCGATGGAAATTAGGGTTTCAAGTTCTGATTGCAAAGAGGTTATAAGAGATTTAAAGAACAGAGAAGATTAAGAACAATAGGTTGAATAATCAAGAAGCGTACCTGATTTCATCATCGAGAGCAGGGAGAATAATTTGTGGAAGAGAAATGAACGAACCGGCGAGGGTGAATTAGGATTTCAACTAAACGGGTCATAAACACCGGGTTATAAAGATCCGCGTGTGATGTTCTTTGGGTCATAGAAAATGGGCGGGAAAATAAACAGCAGACTTAACCACAAAGCGACACGTGTCACCTAATTTTACTTGTTTATTAGGTAGTATTGATATTGATTGATTGATATTGATATTGATATGTAAACCTCATATTGTTCTTTTAATAAAAATACATAGTGTATGTCTTGGGTTTGAATTCTGTCCACGGCAAAAAAAAGGGTATGTGACCAGGTTAGGGGGTTTACCCAGTTGGAGGTTTCTCATGTGGTGGGCTGCCCTAGATATTCTAGATGTTGCCCCGATGAAACCTAATTATACTAGAATATTTATGTGCTGCCGTTAAAAAAAAAATACATGGATTGATTACATCGCATTTATATCTCTCTTTTTCCGAGATAATCATTGAGTCAATTATACCGCACTCAACTCGACTATTTTAGTCCATACTGATATTGGTAACTTTATACTACATTTATTAAGGTTTTGATATCAATGTTTTTTGCATTTACAATCATTAACACACTTCTTTCTATCTTGGCCAATTATGCATTTGCATTCATTTTTCAGGAGTTTTGGGTACATAAACTTACTCATTTAGCAAAGCCTTTGCATTCACTCTTCAGGAGTTTTGGGTACATAAACTTAATCGTTTAACAAATCAATTTAAAAAATCAATAACATTCAGTTCATTTGCAATCCATATTGTACTATTTTTATATATTGAGTATCATAATCGCCAAGTTCAATTTCTTCCCTACGTGTTTATTGATGCACAATAATTACATCCTTAAGATGTTTCAAATGACCTTTAAGCACTCAACTGCTTTAAGAAACTAATCAGGAGTTCCAACTATATTCAATTCATTAACATATACGACAAACACAATGTATTCGGATCTAAATCTATATACAACAATCCTAGTATTCTCGAGAATTAATTTACATGATTATGGCAATTTAAATCCTTCAAGGATTTCATGTGAATTTTGATGTCATGTGAGTCACAACATTTATAAGACGCATATCAATTCTCTCTTTGTATTTCCATATTAATGTGATGTTGGAAATGTTGGACACAGTATGCCAAGTATCGACATAAATCAATATTGACAGTGACGTTGATACTTTAGGGTCACACAACGAATAACGTAAACTACTAATACGTGTAAATGAATTTAGACGTCCAAGCGAATCTAACTTGGGAAATGTCACACCCTAAAACCGGGGTTAGACTAACAGTTGGATTTACACAAAAAACATAGCCATTTTATACATAATACAACAGAAATCTTATGGTCCACAATAACTGAAAGTATTATAAACTAAATTTACAGCTATGTCTAAATACAATTTTCATCACAAATCATGCCTTGCCAGATAGCCTTCTGATGCCTTCACGCCTAACACTATGCCCGTGCACAAGAGGTCTCAATCCTATCCGGAAATACACTCTAAAACAAGTAAGCTAAAAGCTGGTGAGTTCTATATTTATTTAATTCCCTGTTACATCATGCTCAAATCATACTTCACATCAACTCTCATGACCACCCGGCTGTATCAAAACAAGTTTAGTGTATTATATCATAAATTGCAGCAAATTCAAATATGCACTTATTTAAACCCATGTTTAAATAATACTTGCCTCTTACAAGTATACACACTTATATGGTATTAACGAGCTATAATAGTCCGCTTCCAAGTGGTCACTGGTGTTGCTAACATATATATCACTCTAAAGGGTTCATCATAATATGCCCCAAGTGGACCAATCTGTCATACAGTATCGGTACCAAACTATACATATATATGCCCCAAGTCCCACACGGACTTAATGATTTGTTTAGACAATTTAACTCTTTATAATACATTGTTTAAAAGATTGTAATTTCATCAATCGGTTTAGTATACGTTCAGTCTCACAAAAATATATAAAAAGGAAATTTTCATCAAAACATTAACATGCATGTATTCCAGCCTAAAACAATTTAAAAAAATGGCAAAGTCATAGAAACTCACCTTGTTGGCGACTACATACATAATCCAAATGTCTCCCCTTATCATCCTTTCTTGTTTATCTATAGATTGAACCTATAAGAGATAAATCTTGTATTATAAGATCCTTTAACTCGACAACTCGCATATTCACTATTCTAGGTTCTAAACAACCTAACGAGTCTAAAATATCAATATCGGGTTCTAGATAAGTGGCCAGAGATTAACCACCATTAATACGCTATGAAAACGCTAAATGATATACTAAAACTCTCAGCCAATAACACGCATGACCGTAAGCATTGGTGTACTTGAGTAAGCATGGTTGTGCTTAGGTCAAGCATGGTTGTGCTTAGGTGAGGCATGGTTGTGCTTAGGTGAGGCACGGTTGTGCTTGACACATGCGGGCGTGCTTAATCCATGCATGACGTTATATGCATGCATATCGACAATTTTCAAAAAAGTAGATTTTTTTTATAATAAAAGTATAGTAAGACTATACTAAAATTAAAAAGAATTAAATGCTCGATTTTTTGGTGCATTTAAAAAAAATTATGTCGCACGGGTTCGATCCCATATATACACACACACGTACAAGGAGATTAAACATAACATAGGCTTAGTTGAGTTGGCCTAAAGACCACCCCTTCACCTGTGCCGCACAGGTTCGATTCCCACCCCTACCCCCAATTCCCACGGCCGTTGTCATTTCTTTTTTTTTAAATATATTTTCTTTGTAATTATTTTAATGTTTATAAGTAATTTTGGTATATTTTGTTTTTTCTTTTAAAACATAATGTTTTACTGTGAATGGTAATGCAGAATTATCACACCAAGCAATTGAAGAACAACCAAATTAACGTCAACACCAAACGATTTCTAAATTGATTATGAATTGAAGAAGATTACAAAGAAATTGAAAATGAACAAGAAAGCGAATGAATGATAACCAACATAATTACCCTCTATTAAACCTAACCAAAGCTTATTAACAGACAATTAACAAACTAAGAACCAAGATTGACATCTTTAGCCCCTCAAACTTTAGCCATTAAGCAAACAACCCCGTGAACATTGAGAACTTTGACAATTTGACTTTAAATGAAATTGTTGACTTTATTGTTTGACCTTCTTGTTTGACCACTACACTAACATTCTCCACCTTAATGCACAAATAAGAATCAACTCATATCATCCTTTGCAGCCATCTCATTCACATGCAGATTTGCCAAACAGTATCCAAATTTGGAACTTAGCAATGACTTAGTTAACATATCAGCAAGATTTTCATTTGTGTTAACATATGAAACCTTGGAGTTTATTACATCTCTCACAAAATGCAACTTCACATTAATATGTTTAGATCTTTCATGAAATACTTGATGCTTAGATAATTGAATAGCACCCATATTATCATACTTTATCAAAGTCTCACCCACATTAACTCCAAGCTCAGTTAAGAATCCTCTCAACCACATAGCCTCCTTAACACCTTTAGTCAAGGCCATAAATTCTGCTTCAGTTGTAGACAAGGCCATTACATGTTGAAGTGAAGCCTTCCAACTGACCACCCCATTAAGGACTTGAAACACATACCCATTAATGGACCTTCCTTTATCATAATCCTTAGCAAAATCAGAGTCAACATAACCCTGAACAACTGGATCTTGATCACTTGTTTTGCCAAATACAAGCCCCACTTATCTTGTACCACTGAGATACCTTAAGATCCACTTTACACCTTCCCAATGATGTTTTCCAGGCCTGCTTTAATACTTGATCACAATGCTCACTACAAATCCCAAGTCTGGTCTGGTACAGATCATGGGATACATCAAGCTTCCAACAGCACTGGCATAAGGCACTTTAGACATAACACTCTCTTCCTGCTCTGACTTGGGATAATCTTGACTGGATAACTTAAAATGCATAGCCAATGGAGTATCTACAGACTTACTTTGCTCCATCTAGTAATTAGAAAGAACTTTATTGATGTAGGGCCCTTGAGACAGTTTCAAAGTACCCGTCTTTCTATCTCTAATTATCTCCATACCCAAGATTTTCTTTGCTTCTCCCAAGTCCTTCATTTCAAACTCAGACTTTAGCATATCTTTTGTAGCCTTGATTTGTTCCTTGTCACTACAGGCTAAGAGCATATCATCCACATATAATAATAGGTAAACAAACTTCCCATTATCATATTCATGATAGTATACACAACTATCATAACTGCATCTCTTGAACCCTTTTGATACAACATAATCATCAAATCTGACATACCACTGTCTAGGTGATTGCTTTTCATCAGTCCCTTCAATTTCAAAACAAGTAGGCTGTTTCATGAATATTTTTTCATCAGGACTACCGTGTAAGAAGGCAATCTTGACATCCATTTGCTCTAATTCCAAATCATTCACTGCTATCAGAGATAAAATCACTCTGATAGAGGCATGTTTGACCACATGTGAGAATATCTCATTGTAGTCAATGCCCTCCCTTTGAGTAAAACCTTTAGCAAAAAGCTGGCCTTGTACATAGGAGGTTCACCACAAATTCCCTCCTTGATTTTAAAAATCCACTTACAAGACACTAATTTATGTTCCTTTGGTTTATTCACTAGAACCCATGTATGATTCTTCTTTAGAGACTCCATCTCCTCATTCATAGCCCTTAACCACTTTTCTCTATCCACTGAAGTAACTGCTTCCTGATATGTCAATGGCTCATAACTGCTTTCTTGTTCAGCCACATTAAAAACAAATGCTGAGATATATTCATTAGTTCTATATCTTGCAGGTAACATCACCTGCCTTCTGGGTCTATACCTGGCAATACCATGACCCATAGATTCACCGCTTGACTCCCCAACAATTTGACCACTGTCTTGCTTCTCAGTTGGATTATTCTGTTCAGGTAGCTCCACCTCAATTTTAATACCATCACTTTTGGAATTATTCTCTTGACTTTCCCCTGAACTATTGCCTACCACATCTTTGTACATTAAGCTTTCATTAAAAGTGACATCCCTGCTTATTATCACCTTGGGACTATTATTAGATAGCCTCCACAACCTATAGCCTTTCACTCCTTTAGGGTAACCCAAAAATACACATTTATGTGCTCTAGGGTCTAGCTTTCCCTATTTAACATGAGCATATGCCACTGATCCAAACACCCTTAGATGATCATACTTTGGCTTATCACCAGTCTACATTTCCATACGAGTCTTCATCTCAATTGCTGATGAAGGAGACCTATTTACAAGATAAGCAGCAATTGCTAATGCTTCTTCCCAAAAAATTCTAGGAAATCCTGCCCCAAACAGCATACACCTGACCTTATTCAACAGGGTTCTATTCATCCTTTCCATTAGCCCATTTTGCTGTGGTGTTCCTACCACTGTCAAATGCCTAGCTATACCATACTTTCTGCAGAATTGATCAAACTGGTTATTGCAAAATTCAAGACCATTATCAGTCCTCAATTTCTTAACCCTCCTTTCTGTCTGGTTTTCAACTAGTGTCCTCCATTCCTTAAACCTTTCAAATGTCTCATCCTTTGTTTTGAGTGCATACAATCAAACCCTCATGAAATACCATCTATTAAGGATAAGAAATATCTGGCACCCCCATTTACTGAACCCTAGCAGGCCCCCATAGATCAGTATGAATATAATCCAGTATACCACCAGTTATATGTACACTTCTATTAAATCTGACTCTATGTGACTTGCCCAATATGCAGTTTTCACAAAAACCTATATCACAGTCCTTTAGCCCACTAAACACCTGATCCTTGTTCAATTAATTCGGGCCTTGTGTACTTATGTGGCCTAATCTCTTATACCATAATTGAGCCTTAGTGTCTACTTTAGTAACAACATTGGCAAAATAGGAACTAACCTCCCCTTCTAGAAAATAGATGTTATTCTGTCTTCTAGAACCCGTTAACACTACCATAGATCCCTTAATTACTTTGACCTTACCATTTTTCATACTCACTACATATCCATCACTTTTAAAGGTCCCTAATGAAATTAGATCCTTCTTAAGTTCAAGGATGTACCTTACTTCTTTTAGGTCAATGACAGATCCATTGTTCAGCTTGAAAGTAACTGTCCTAATGCCCTTAATGCAACATGGCCTATCATCACCAAGATGAACCATACCTTGTTCATCCATCACCAAGTCTTTAAAACAGTCTTTATAGGGAGTTATATGATAAGAACACCCTGAATCCATCACTCTTGGATCCAGCCTTCGAAACAACTAGGACATCAGTAGACTCATAGCCATCTGCTGATCCTTCAGGAGGTGAACTACTTCCATGACTAGTATAACTCTTGTTCTTAGCATATTCAACCTTTTTCTTCTTCCATTCAGGGCAATCCTTCTTGAGATGCTTATCTGAATTGCAAACAAAACACCTCAATTTACCCATTGACTTTGACATTTGCTGACCCTTCTTGTAACTTCTCTGATCAGCCTTGCCTCTAACAAAGAGTCCTTCACTTCCCTCTTCCTTTGATTCACCCCTCTTCTTGAGTTCTTTTGAGTTCATTACAGTAAGAACTTCGTCCATAGATAGGCTCTCTCTTCCAAACATTAAAGTGTCCACAAAATGCTCATAACTTTGAGGTAAACTTGACAAGAAAATTATGACCCTATCTTCCTCATCAATCTCCACCTCAATATTTTCAAGATCCAATATGAGTTTGTTAAACTCATCTGTATGATATTCCAGAGACCTTCCAGACACCATTTAAAAGGTGTATAACCTTTTCTTTAGATACAATCTATTAGCCAAGGACTTTGTCGTGTAAAGCCCTTCTAATTTGCTCCATATACTAGCAGCTGTAGGTTCCTTAGATAACTCTCTAAGAACCCTATCACCAAGGCTAAGAATAATGGCACTGTGTGCCTTCTCCATAATTTGTTTCTTATCAGAATCAGACATACCTGCCAGAAATCCACCCTCACCGTTGAGTGCATCCACCAGACCTTGATGCACCAGCAGTGCCTTCATCTTTAACCTCCATAAACTGAAATCGTTCTTGCCATTAAACTTCTCAATGTCGAACTTAGTTGTTGAATTCATCTTGTCTTTCAATCGATCGAATTGTTTGAATCAAGCCAACGGGGCTCTGATACCAATTGTGAATGGTAATGCAGAATTATCACACCAAGTAATTGAAGAACAACCAAATTAACATCAACACCAAACGATTTCTCAATTGATTATGAACCGAAGAAAATTATAAAGAAATTGAAAATGAACAAGAAAATGAACGAATGCTAACCAACAAAATTACCCTCTATTAAACCTAACCGAAGCTTATTAACAGACAATTAACAAACTAAGAACCAAGATTGACATCTTCAGCCCCTCAAACTTTAGCCATTAACCAAACAGCCCCTTGAACATTGAGAACTTTGACAATTTGACTTTACATGAAATTGTTGACTTTATTGTTTGGCCTTCTTGTTTGACCACTACACTAACATTTACAAAATTTTGAATGTACCGTTACGACGTGCTTATTTATCTACGTTACGATATAAATTTAATTCAAAACCGAGTTTTCGTGATAACGTACAAGTAATCGAAGCACAACCGATCAAAGTTGAATGTTACGTACGTTTTTTTTATACTTTTTGTTTCCTTTTAAAATCTTTAAAATATGATGTTTTTTAAAATTCTAGATTTGCTGTTTCCACATGCTTATTTTTATCATCGTTTCTAGGTGAATATTTCTATATATAAATATTAATATAGATGTTGTAATCTAGGCTTTACAAATTTTAACACATCTCGTAGCACACTTGTTTCTCCTCTAGTTTTCATTCTTTAACTTAACAGTTAACACCTGGAGCGTTGTATCTCATTGACTTGTTTATAGTTATTGTCATTTCATTGGAGTTTATATAAAATGTTTCATATATCCAAACTACATATATGTCGACAAACCGGCCCATTAATATCCTTCGATATCCTAAACCATCTTCCTCTTCTTCACCTTTAAAGAGTCGTAAGCCATGACCTCACTCATCTTCACACACACATTTGGCTTCCAAGCATCAACTTTGTTCGTTTCACTTTCCATTGTCTATAAAAAGTAAAAACATGTTTTTGATATCTCAAACCTTATAAATATACCATTTTAATCTATCAAAACCCTAAAGATGACTCACTCAACAACCAACACACATTTACTAGTCTACCCTTTCCTGCCTCAGGCCATATCATCCCCTTACTTGACCTCACCCACCTCCTCCTCCGCCGTGGCCTCACCATCACCGTCATCATATCTGCCGCCAACCTCCCGCTTCTTGAACCTCTCCTCTCCTCCCACCCTTCTTCTCTACACAAACTTCTCTTCCCAGACCCCGAAATCCACCTCTCATCCCCTTATTTCCAAAGTAGCTTCCACACAAAAACTTTTTGAACCCATCGTTACATGGTTTAAATCCCACCCTTCACCTCCGGTGGCCATCATCTCCGACTTCTTTCTAGGGTGGACCAGCAAACTCGCGTCCCACCTCGGCATTCGACGCGTGGTGTTTTCGCCTTCAGGCGCTCTTGGTTCTTCAATGTTCCATAAGTTGTGGAGACACGTGGCGGAGATCAATGCCGGCAATGCTGACGGAGATGACAACTTCTTAATTTCTTTCCCGGATATCCCCAACTCGCCGGAGTTTTATTGGTGGCAATTGTCACAGGTATTATTATTATTATTATTATTACTATTACTACTGTCAACGCTGAGGGAGGTCACGACACTACTAGAAAAAAACGAACTTGCAACGAAATATTTGCAACGTAATTTTTCTGTCGTAAATTGCGACACATTTGGACAAAATTGTGACGAAAATGAAAACCCTAGCTTTCGTCGCAAATGTGTAGCAAATTGCGACATATTTCTGACAAAACCAGTAATAATCTTAATAATTGAAATAAAAATACTTTTTGGTCACTTAAAACTTATCCATTTTTTTATATAAACATTCTTTTTCTGACAAAAACATTAGTTGGACCTGTAGTTGTAGTTGGTAGGAAAGAAAACTTTTAAACGTTTTAGTTCGGCCATTGTATTATTTATTATTATTATTTTTAAATTTGAATGGTGATCACAGGCGTAGCGTTATTATAAAACGGGAGATCCGGATTTCGAATCTTTCATGAAGGGAATGTTGGCTAATATGACAAGCTGGGGAATGATATACAACACATTTGAAGAAGTGGAAGGTGTTTACATTGACCATGTAAAAAAACAAATGGGCCATGATCGGGTTTGGGCCGTGGGCCCATTACTTCCCGATGAACATGGCTCGGAAAGCACCGGGCGTGGCGGGTCGAGTGCAGTGCCACTTGACGACCTGCTCATTTGGTTGGACAAAAAGGCTAACGACTCAGTCGTATATATATGTTTTGGGAGTCGATTCGCACTAAGTGAGAAACAAATGGGTGCACTAGCAAGTGCACTCGAAGGTTGGTTTTATTTTATGTGTGAAGGAAAGCGGTTTGAGCTTCATTCCTAGTGGGTTTGAGGACCGGGTGGGGGGCCGGGGGTTCGTAGTCAAAGGTTGGGCTCCACTGTTGGTGATATTAAGACATCGGGCTGTTGGATCATTTGTGACTCATTGTGGGTGGAACTCGACGTTGGAAGGAGTTGCGGCAGGTGTGTTGATGTTGGCATGGCCGATGGGTGCGGACCAGTATGCGGATGCTATGTTGTTGGTTGACCAGTTGGGTGTTGGAAAACGGGTTTGTGAAGGTGGACCGGAGAGTGTTCACGACTCGTTTGAGTTGGCTCGGTTGTTGGATGAGTCATTGTGTGGTGATAGACCCGAAAGAGTTAAAGTGAGGGAGCTAAATGAAGCAGCTATGAAGGCAGTCAAAGAAGGAACATCAATGGGCGATTTGAACAAGTTTGTTAACTTTCTATCTGAGCTCAAAGATCATGATCAAACAAACGCTTAAAATCTGTTGTTTCTAGAGACATGTTCGTTCGGTTCTATAGGATTACTCCATTTGTTTTAATAATAGAAAAGTTATGCTTAGAAACATAAACCATAGAGTACTGTCCTTAGCAAAAAGAATCTTGTATTCTAAGCATATATTATATTGAGTTTCAAATTACGCGTCTCTTTATCCAGTCGCTGAACCATAAATTCTTAGTCGAAGGGTTATAATAATATTCTCTTCTCTACCGACTACAACTAAGGGCCAACTCATCTTTTACTTTAAAAAACTCAACTTTTATGTATAAAAAAGAGTAAAGTGTCATTTTCGTCCATGTGATTTGGCCATTTTAGTCAATTTCATCCAAAAGCTTCTTTTTTAGCTTTTACGTCCCTGACTTTTTAAAATCTAGCCATTTTCATCCACATAACTAACTCCGTCTATATTTTAACGTTAAATAAGGGGCAATTTGGTCTTTTCAACTACTTTCTACTCTCTATGGCATTCAAGAAGGATTTTAAAAAAAACCAAATTGCCCCTGATTTAACGTTAAAATGTAGACGGAGCTAGTCAGGTGGATAAAAATGGCTAGATTTTGAAAAGTCAGAGATGAAAAGGATAAAAAATGTTTTTGGATGAAAGTGGCTAAAATGACCAAATCACAGGGACGAAAATAGCACTTTACTCTATAAAAATAGGCAAATTCTGGTAAATGGGGAGGGTCAATGGATCCTCTTGACCCTCCTCTGGTTTCGTCTGTAATATTCCTCACCCTCACCCGTCTAAACCTATTTCACATATCTGAATTCTATGACTAATTAAAAGAGTACACATCGAAAAATACATTCGGAATCAAAATCAAACAAGAACAAAGACTAATCTAAATTATTTAGAGATCCGAACTCTATGTCGCATAGAAGAGAACTAGAAAAATACGACCGAAATCAAGAAGGATTTTTGAAAAAACTAAATTGCCCCTGATTTAACGTTAAAATGTAGACTGAGTTAGTCAGGTGGATGAAAATGGCTAGATTTTGAAAAGTCAGAGATGAAAAGGATAAAAAAGTTTTTGGATGAAAGTGGCTAAAATGACCAAATCACAGGGACAACACTTTACTATATAAAAATAGGCAAATTCTAGTAAACGGGGAGGGTCAATGGATCCTCTTGACCCTCCTCTGGTTCCGTCTGTAATATTCCTCACCCTCACCCGTCTAAACCTATTTCACATATCTGAATTCTATGACTAATTAAAAGAGTACACATCGAAAAATACATTCGGAATCAAAATCAAACAAGAACAAAGACTAATCTAAATTATTTAGAGATCCGAACTCTATGTCGTATAGAAGAGAACTAGAAAAATACGACCGAAATCAAAATCGAACAAGAGAAAGTTGGATCTAAAGTGGTTCGACTTCTCCTCATCAACCTTCTAAACCTATTCACAAAAAAGAATTAGACTAAAATCAACCAATAACAAATCGAACTGGAAAAAAGTTAATGCAAAAGAATCAAATACATCTATGTTTTGCACATATACTAAATATATACTACCTCCCATGAGAAGATGCAATCTAGATAGCCATATTTGATATGGCGAGGAAACAGTTCGAACATGTCCTAATTAGAACTCCAGTGTTATGAGGTTTATGTGTATAATTATGTAACCATTTAGGAAGTTACAACCTAGATTTGAGAACACATATTTCTTGCATGTCCTTATTGTTGGATAATCTTGATGGGTCGGGTCATGAAACGGGTCAAATCGGGTTTTATTTTAATGGGTCAAGCTTGTTATTTTAGCCATGTTTTAAATAAAGTGAAGGAGTCTATGGTTGACCGAATTTGTTGGAAGTTTGCGTTGGGAAGAAAACGTTGGATAGTGGAAGAGTAGGTCAAGTGTTTACCCAATCTTTAGGTGAAATTAGTAGTTTATTGCTAAGTTTATGTACCACATTGTGCCTATGTAGGCTATTTATAGCTATTTGTTTATTGAATAAAATAGAGCTTTTCTTCTGCAAGTTACATACACTTTCTTTCATATTTGAGAGCAGCTTTCATCTTTGAAATACTTTCACATATATTCGTTAGTGTGTGTTTGTGTGTGTAATCTTGGGCCTGAACCAACACTTATATTGTGAATGGATATTGATTCTTAAAATCCACCAAGAAAAAATAGTTGCTGCTCGAAATGTTCTCTTCTTGGAAGAATTCCTTCATACCTAATGGTTAGGACTGAATTCTACAACGGAACTATTAGTTCTTTAGTCAATATTGGTCTTTAATGGTTTGAAGCTCTTTATTTTTTGTTCGATAAACAGATCTATTTAACGATGAATCTGTATTGATGCTTTATTACGCAATTTTTTTCTGAGATGATAATTAAAATTCTATATCATTAATATTCTTTATTCTTTTTCTTTCTTTCTCTCATCCATCCTTTTATCACTATCCTATCTCTTTTATTTTAATTGACAACTTAGAAATATATTTTTTAAAATAAAAAAGATTTCAGTTGCTACAATAATATGAACACTATATTATATCTTGACTGGTTCTTTGGATCTAGATAATACGAAGTGATGAGTTCGTTGTTACTTCTATAGTTATATTTGTTTATACTATGGGGGTGGTTTTTTATACTAACCCTCATAAAACCAACTAGTCACACACTAAGCATAGCATTTTTATCAGAAAAAAAAATTAATTTAATTTTTACATATAAGGAAGATAACGGGAGTTGTGTAGAGTTCAAATAAATCTAAGAACCACATATATGAATCCAAATAACGGCTCTACAAATAATACCCATAACGAGAGCGACATTATGAATATATGATATACTAACAAGATACACATACCTAATCTCACAGACACACATATATACGTACACGCGCTTACACAAACACGTGCGCACACACACATACACACACATACATATATATATATATATATATATATATATATATATATATAGGGGGAGCATCAAATAATAAGTAGTTTTCCGGTAAGAAATGTCAAAAACCTTAAAAAACGATATCAAACGAACTCCGATTGAGTTAATTTCAGCGGCGTTGGAACCGTTTCGTCGAACTCTACCATCTTAGCTTTTAGGGTTTAGCTTTTAAGGTTAGATTTTACGTTTGAATTTTAGAGTTTTAGCCTTAGGGTTTAACTTTTAGGGTTTAGATTTTAGGGTTTAGGTTTTTTGTTTGGGTGGGGTGGGGGGTTTAGGTTTTTGGGGGTGGGTGGGGGTTGGTTTAGGTTTTTTCTTTTGGGGGTGGGGTGGGGGGGTTTAGGTTTTTGGGGGGTGGGGTGGGGGTTTTATGCTTTTCGGGGTAGGGTTGGAGGGGGGGGGGGGTTAGGTCTTTTGGGGTGCGAGTGGAGGGGGGTTTAGGTTTTTGGGTCCGGGTTAGGGTTCGATGACACGGTTCCGACGCCGCTGGAATGAGCTCAATCGGATTTCATTTGACCCACTTCTTAGGATTTCTTAGCGAAAAACCACTTCTTAGTGGAACCGTCCCCTATATATATATATAAATATAAATATATATATCACATGTTGGTGATTTTAGTATCATTATAATAGGCAAAGCCCCTAGACCATGGGTGTTCCAAGGGGGTGCCACATTGGCGGGCTTTGGGCAACGACGTTGGTAGGATCGATGGGGTCGAGTCCATGGCGGGGTTGGGTTGACCGGATATTTCCTTTACTGTGTTGAAAATGAAAATGTTTTGAAGAAATTTCATAATGGTATAACTATTTCACTATCTCATTACATTGGTTTTGAAGAAATTCAATTGTCAACATTGTTATCCGATTAGCATTACTACAAATCCAGATGTGAAGGCCTTTACCAAACAAAGGTGAAGTTGTATCTCAATTTGAATACTCATCATTATGGGCAGTAGGCCGGATATTTTTGACTTAATAAAGTGTAACTGGAGGTTGCTTCAGGTTTGCCTAATTAGTGATTAGTAGTAACCGGTAATCAGTGGCAACTTAATAATGAGTAGCAACTGTGCGTTAGTGGCAAGTGACCAAGAGTGACAACTTATCAATGAGCAACGACTGTGCGTCTTTGAATAGTGGACAACTAAGTCATTAGTGGAAAATTAGTCCAAGATGTTGGAAATTTGTATGTGACATCCGACATTTTCAGGTTAACTCCGTTAACACAAACATCGTTATTTCAAACATTTATTTATTCAAACTCAGTTATCTCAAACATTCACACATGCATTACATTTAATTAAGATTAATTAGAGGTGTCAGTTTCGCACAAACACTCACGTATCGGTAATTCGTAGAATTTCCGGATCACACACGAGTCGAACCCGTAACGTTGGTGAATTAATAAAAATAATTGTGAACAATTATTTTAAGATAAATTATGTGAATTTATGTGCTATGTGAATTTTATGTGAATTATGTGAACTTTCGTAATATCGCGTAGAATTATCATATTTTAATTTTACTGGTTATTTTAGTGATACTGATTATTTTTATAGATATGGAAACTTTTATAAAAATAATTATTTAAAAGAATATTATGTAGTGAATTGATTTAAATGTTCTTTTTATATTCCATGATTATCCATTCCAAATTTAAAACTTTTGAAATCCACCATATAAGGAATTTTTATAAAATTTAACTCTAATATTTTATTTCTCTCTCTAAATTTGAAATCCAAATTTAAAACAAGTTGCTCGTTAATATTTTTGACCAGCGAACGAGCTACGGGTTGGTGGTCTATCCGGGTTCGGTACTCGGGTATCGGGTTTTCTCCCGGGTATTCTTCTTTGACCATGTCAAAATTCAAAATAAATGCATTAAATGACATTGAATATAATTAATGCCATTTAAAGGGGGCATTGAAGACAATTCCATGTCTTTTTATTTTATTTTTTTTAAATTCCTCTTTGGTGTCTCCACTATAAATAAAAGTGTTTGCCCAACACTCTAAAAACACCCCTTTCCAATACAAAAATTGTATGCTTACATATAAAAGAAGAACTCCAAAACTCTCTTCATTTTCCAACGTATAATTTTAGGTTTAAAGTCTTCTCCGGCTGTACGAACAACTTCGGCCGTTGTACCCTGAGAAACATTCGAGTTCTCTTGGGAGACTTGGAATTTGTTTAAAGGGACCCGTGTTAAACACGAAGCCTCGGTCACGAATTTAGTATTCGTTTTTTATTTTTGTACTTTTATTTATTTCTTTTGTAAAAGTATTGTAATTTATAGTTTTATTTGATTATTGTATTGTATTTGGAATTTATACAAGTGTTAGTATTTACTTTTGACGGACGGTTCCTACAATCTTAAAACAAAATTTTAAAACTAACTGAGATTAGTAGTAACCGGTAATCAGTGGCAACTTAATAATGAGTAGCAACTGTGCGTTAGTGGCAAGTGACCAACAGTGACAACTTATCAATGAGCAACGACCGTGCGTCTGTGAATAGTGGACAACTAAGTCATTAGTGGAAAATTAGTCCAAGATGTTGGAAATTTGTATGTGACATCCGACATTTTCAGGTTAACTCCGTTAACACAAACATCGTTATTTCAAACATTTATTTATTCAAACTCAGTTATTTCAAACATTCACACATGCATTACATTTAATTAGGATTAATTAGAGGTGTCAGTTTCACACAAACACTCACGTATCGGTAATTCGTAGAATTTCCGGATCACACACGAGTCGAACCCGTAACGTTGGTGAATTAATAAAAATAATTGTGAACAATTATTTTAAGATAAATTATGTGAATTTATGTGCTATGTGAATTTTCTGTGAATTATGTGAACTTTCGTGATATCGCGTAGAATTATCAGATTTTAATTTTACCGGTTATTTTAGTGATACTGATTATTTTTATAGATATGGAAACTTTTATAAAAATAATTATTTAAAAGAATATTATCTAGTATATTGATTTAAATGTTCTTTTTATATTTCATGATTATCCTTTCCAAATTTAAAACTTTTGAAATCCACCATATAAGGAATTTTTATAAACTTTAACTCTAATCTTTTATTTCTCTCTCTCTCTCAAAATCTCGATCCCCAAACCCCCCTACTTGGTTGAAATCTTCAAGCAACCCAAACACCATCCGTTCTAGCTTCAATCTCGCAATTGATCGCGTATTAGGACCCCTCTAAGCGTTTCTAATAATCCTACGTAAGTCATTTCGTTCAATTTCGTTACTTTTTGTTTCCTAAATTTTAGATCAAAACCCTAGTTTATCCAAACATGGATATTTATTATAAAGATGCTAACTTTATCATTGTTTTGCATGTATTTGTTGATTTTATGGTTATTCGGAAAACCCTAGCTTCATATATTAGTAACTTGTTAGATAATGAAGCTTTTTGATTATGTAATGGAGTAGAATTGCATATTATAGATGTTTGATACTGTTGGAGTTTTTTTTGTTGAAAATTGAGTATTTTCACTAAATTGCAAAAATGACTTTTTTTCAACTTTGGACAGAAATAAATATATGTTAATAAGTTTAATATTCTTATTTCTTTCAACGTTTGTGTTCTCTTGTATGAGACCTGCGTTAGAAAACAAACCATGTTCAAAACGGAGCTAAGATGAATGAGATATCGAAGCTCAAAGTTAGGTGTTTGAAGCTGTCAAAATTCAGCATTTCCTTTAGTAGGAAAATAGGGAAACTTGTCCCACATATGAATAGAGAAACTTGTCCCACATAGGAGAAGGAAGGAAACTTTAAGTGAATTATAAGTAGAGGCACTCCTCACTTATTATCATCTAGTATCTCACACCGGTTGACTAGTAACTCACATGTGCAAGTTGCTTGTTAATATTTTTAACTAGCGAACGAGCTACGGGTTGGTGGTCTATCCGGGTTCGGTACCCGGGTATCGGGTTTTCTCGGGTCGGGTCTCGGTGACCCGGGTATTCTTCTTTGACCATGTCAAAATTCAAAATAAATGCATTAAATGACATTGAATAGAATTAATGCCATTGAAAGGGGGCATTGAAGACAATTCAATGTCATTTTAATTTTTTTAACTCAATAAAAGTGTTTGCCCAACACTCTAAAAACACCCCTCTCCAACACAAAAATTGTATGCTTATATATAAAAGAAGAACTCCAAAACTCTCTTCATTTTCCAAGATATAATTTTAGGTTTAGAGTCTTCTCCGGCTATACGAACAGCTTCGGCCGTTGTACCTGGGAAACATTCGAGTTCTCTTGGGAGACTCGGAATTTGTTTTAAGGGACCCGTGTTAAACACGAAGCCTCGGTCACGAATTTAGTATTCATTTTTATTTTTGTACTTTTATTTATTTCTTTTGTAAAAGTATTGTAATTTATAGTTTTATTTGATTATTGTATTGTATTTGGAATTTATACAAGTGTTAGTATTTACTTTTGACGGACGGTTCCAACAATCTTAAAACAAATTTTTAAAACTACCGTTCGTTTTAAAAAAAAAGTATTATCTTAAAAATAAATAAATAAAAACCTCTGTGGGTTTTATTTTTTTTGTTTCATAGAAAGTGGACTTTTTTTTTGTTCTAAGGTTTGGTTTTTCCTTTAGTAGATTTTGGTCCTTTTCATTTATTGAAAGCTTTTAAAAATCTACTGCTTCGAAAAGAGCTAATTTATTTTTTTCATAAACCTTTAGTTGGTTTTGTCATTTTTTTTTGGGAACCCGCCTTTTTTTTTAGTGGCCATTGTCTTTGCTTCTCTATTTAGTATAAATAACCTACTGTTTCTTTTGGTGTTTTTAAATTTCTTTTTTCTCTTAAGGCTCATTTAATACTTTCTATTGGTTTTATTTGACCTTCTAAAAACTATAAAATTAAAAACCTTTGGTAGGTTTAGTCTTGATTTATCAAAAAAACAAACAAATAAATAAATAAATAAAAATAAAATCTTTGTTTGGTATCTCAAAGTTGGACTTAGAGAACCTACGATTGGTTTTAATTTTTGTTTAGGAAAAAAAAATCTAATTAAAAGTGACTGAAACCTTTTGTGGGTCTCACAATTAATTAGTAGAAACCTTTAGTAGGTTTTAGTATAGTAATTATATACCATTTTTCGGTTTAATCTTTAAATCTTAAAGACTCATAATTTTCGGAAAATTTTGTTTTCAGGAAATGGCAATACCAAATAACTCTTCTTCCGTGCTACCATTAGTTGGTAACCAAATCGCAACAACGGTTGCGAACCATGCGAAAAAACCCGAAAAGTTTTCGGGATTGCACTTTAAAAGGTGGCAACAGAAGATGTTCTTCTACTTGACCACCTTGAACCTAGCTCGTTTTTAACCGAATCCCCTCCTACACCCGTTGAGGGTGAGAACGTCGACGTTCAACATGTGAGCGCCGTGGATGCTTGGATGCATTCCGAGTTCTTGTGCCGCAACTATGTATTGAACGGCTTAGTGGATGCTTTGTATAACGTATATTGCAAGATAACGACCGCAAAAGAATTGTGGGAGTTGTTGGAACGCAAGTACAAAACGGAGGATGCGGGCACAAAGAAATTTGTCGTCGCCCGTTTCTTGGACAACAAAATGGTTGATGGAAAAACGGTCATTAGCCAAGTTCAAGAGCTACAAGTTATACTTAGTGACATACACACCGAGGGGATGGTCCTTAGTGAGACCTTTCAAGTCGCTTCAATAGTTGAAAAATGACCTCCGTCATGGGTTGACTTTAAAAATTATTTTAAACATAAACGAAAAGAAATGCCCATTGAAGACCTTGTGGTTCGTCTTCGAATTGAAGAAGACAATAGGTTGGCTCTTAAGGTGAGTCAAGTGCAAATTTCCACTAAGGCCAACATGGTTGAACATGGCCAATCCTCTAAAAGCAATATATGCTTTAAGAAGGAGAAAGGGAAAGAAAAAAATGTCCTTGGTCCCAAAAAAGGGGGCGTGGAAAAGAAGTTTAAGGGCAAATGCTACAATTGTGGCGAAAATGGCCACTTAGCTCAAACTTGCAAGGCACCAAAGCGTGAAAAAGCGCACATGATGGATGATGATGGCATGCCTCTTGTGGCAATGGTCACTGAAGTGTCGGCAATGATAGCGGAAGTTAACATTGCGGGTGACAAACCGCAAGGTTGGTATGTTGACACAGGAGCTACCCGTCACGTTTGTGGTGACAAAAGCCTCTTTAATACGTTTAAGGAGGTGAAGGGTGATCTAAAGCTCTGCATGGGGAACAAAGCTACCTCCGATATCAAGGGTGAAGGGGATGTGATCTTGAAGATGACTCCGGGAAAAGAACTCACTTTAACCAACACCTTGTATGTTCCCGAGATTCGCAAGAACCTTGTTTCGGGATGGTTGCTTAATAAGTTTGGATTTCGACTTTGTTTTGAATCTGATAAGGTCGTGTTGAGCAAAAAGGGAATGTTTGTTGGCAAAGGGTATGCCCTTAATGCCATGTTTAAATTAAGTGTAATGGTTGTGAAAAATAACATGAATGACAAGGCTAGTACTTCTTCTTACATGCTTGAGTTGAATGATAATATTGATTGGCATGCGCGTCTTGGTCATGTAAATTTTAGAACTATGAAACGCTTGAGTAATTTAAATCACATTCCGAAATTCAAAATAAATTCAAAGTTAAAATGCACTACGTGTGTAGAAGCCAAATATCGATTGTAAGAACTACCAAACCACTTGATATAATTCACACCGATGTGTGCGATTTAAAAGCCATTCCCACAAAAGGTGGAAATAAGTACTTCATCACTTTTATTGATGATAGTACAAGATATTGCTATGTATACTTACTTAAGAGTAAGGATGAAGCAATAAACAAGTTTGTCTTGTATAAAAATGAAGTTGAACGTCAACTCAACAAGAAAATCAAAGTTGTGATAAGTGATAGGGGAGGTGAATACGTCTCACCTTTGGCGGATATATGTGCACAAAATGGAATTATCCATCAATATACCACTCCTGATACACCACAACAAAATGGCGTCGCGGAACGAAAGAACCGTACATTGAAAGAAATGATGAACGCCATGTTGATTAGTTCCGGGATGAGTCCGGAAATGTGATGTCATTTTAGCGGCTACCTATCTTTTAAATAAGATACCCCACAAGAAAATAGATGAAACCCCTTATGAGTTATGGAAGGGTAAACCACCACCATACAAACACTTGAGAGTATAGGGGTGCCTAGCCAAAGTAACTATACCGCCTCCGAAGGCGTAAAGGATAGGTTCCAAAACTGTAGATTGAATCTTTATCGGTTATGCACATAAAAGTAGTGCTTATCGATTTCTTGTACACGAGTCAAAGAATCCTGACATACACAAGAACACTATCATGGAAGCTGAACATGCTTCATGGTTTGAACACGTGTTTCCTTGTAAACGACAAGAACACGCAAGCTCATCGACATCGGTTGAAGATGAGGTTCATGATAAGAGACATGAACGACCCGAGGTGGAAGAATTTGAACCTAGAAAAAGCAAACGACAAAGGGTTGAAAAATCCTTTAGACCAGACTTCATGACGTACATGGTTGAGGGTGAGCCCAATACCTACCGTCAAGCGGCTACATCTTCCGAAGGACCTCAATGGAAAGAAGCAATAAAGAATGAAATAGATTCTATTTTGCAAAACCATACATGGGAATTAGTAGATCTTCCTCCCGGTTGTAAACCGCTTGGGTACCTTTGGATATTTAAAAGGAAAATGAAACCCGATGTAGTATTGAAAAATACAAAGCGAGGCTAGTGATCAAAGGATTTAGAAAAAAAGAGGGTCTAGATTACTTTGATACTTACTCGCCGGTGACACGAATAACCTCGATAAGGTTGGTGCTTGCAATAGCGGCTTTGAGAAATTTGGAAGTTCACCGAATGGATGTAAAAACCGCTTTTCTAAACGGAGATTTAGAAGAGGAAATTTACATGGAGCGACCTGAGGGGTTCTCCGCTCCCGGTCAAGAGGGAAAAGTATGTAAATTGGTCAAGTCTTTGTATGGCTTGAAGCAAGCTCCAAAACAATGGCACAAAAAGTTTGACAATTTCATGAATGACAATGGTTTCAAAATAAATGAGTGCGATAAATGTGTCTATGTGAAATACACAAGTGGAGGTTATGTGATCTTATGCCTTTATGTAGATGATATGCTTATCATTGGAAGTGATCATAAGATGATTAAATCTACTAAAGACATGTTGAAAGCGAGGTTTGACATGAAAGACATGGGTCTCGCTGATGTAATTCTTGGTGTAAAGATTACTAGAACCCAAAATCGTCTTGTGTTAAGTCAATCTCACTATGTGGATAAGATTCTTGAAAAGTTCAATTCGGGGGACATGGATATAGCTAAGACTCCGGTTGATACTACCACACATCTAAGTAAAAATAGAGGTATGGCGGTTGCTCAGTTGGAGTATTCAAGAATTATTGGTAGTCTAATGTATCTTATGACATGTACTAGACCCGATTTGGCTTATGTCATGAGTCGACTAAGCCGATATACTAGTAATCCAAGTTCCGTACATTGGAAAAGTATAACCAGGGTGCTAAGGTACTTGAGATACACAAGAGATTATGGACTACATTATAATCGAGATCCAGCTGTAATAGAAGGATACAGTGATGCTAACCGGATATCGGACATAAAGGACTCAAGATCAACCAGTGGGTATGTGTTCACCCTGGGTGGTGCGGCTATAGCTTGGAAGTCTTCTAAGCAAACTGTTATAGCTAGATCCACGATGGAATCTGAGTTCATTGCCTTAGATAAATCTGGTGAAGAGGCGGAATGGATACGTCAATTTGTGGAAGATATTCCAAGATGGCCAAAGCCTTTGTCGGCTATTTGCATACATTGTGACAGTCAAGCATCGATTGGTAGAGCTCAGAGCTCAATGTACAATGGCAAATCAAGGCATATTAGACGTAGACATAATACAGTACGACAACTACTCTCGACGGGGGTTGTCACGATTGACTATGTGAAGTCAAAAGATAACATTGCGGACCCCATCACGAAAGGCTTAAGTAAAGAGTTAGTTCAAAACTCGTCAATTGGAATGGGACTAAAGCCCGTGAAAGAGGGAGTGTAATGGAAAACCTAACCTATGTGACTGGAGATCCCAAGATTTAGGTTCAATAGGACAACCAAACTACATGAACTACGGTCACTATGGGGTACCCAAAACACATAAAAGGGAGATACATTCTTCCTAGTCCATTTCATATACAAATAAGTGACATAATTAGAGGATAAGCATAACATATGGTTGGTGATTTATGGTAATCACATGGAACCTAATGCTTTTAATGATTTATTAAGAATCACCTATGTGAAGAGAGAAGTGTGGTCGCTTCGAATGGAATTGTTGGGAGCACTATTCTTAGAGCTCTCACGGAACCAGGCTAGTGATCCACGACCATAATGGACACAACTATGAGGGGTTGACTGGATCAGGGAGATTATTGTGTGAAGTATATGGGTTGTCTACAAAAATGGTGGTTGGTTCAAGGACATTGTGTCTACCGAACCACCAGGAGACTAAGTATGCATCACAACGGAGGGTTCAAAGCTAACAACTACCTATCCGGTTAAAATTATATTTTGAAATTGAGAAAGTAAAGTTCGATCTCCATTCATGTGGGGGATTGTTGGAGTTTTTTTTTAAATTGAGTATTTTCACTAAGTTACAAAAATGACTTTTTGTCAACTTTGGACAGAAATAAATATATGTTAATAAGTTTAACATTCTTATTTCTTTCTGGGTTTGTGTTCTCGTGTATGAGACCTGCGTTAGGAAACAAACCATGTCCAAAACGGAGCTAAGATGAATGAGATATCGAAGCTCAAAGTTGAGTGTTTGAAGCTGTCAAAATTCAGCATTTCCTTTAGCAGGAAAATAGGGAAACTTGTCCCACATAGGAGAAGGAAGGAAACTTTGAGTGAATTATAAGTAGAGGCACTTCTCACTTATTATCATCTAGTATCTCACACCAGTTGACTAGTAACTCACATGTGCAAGTTGCTTGTTAATATTTTTGACTAGCGAACGAGCTACGAGTTGGTGGTCTATCCGGGTTCGGTACCCGGGTATCGGGTTTTCTCGGATCGACCCGAGTATTCTTCTTTGACCATATCAAAATTCAAAATAAATGCATTAAATGATATTGAATAGAATTAATGCCATTAAAAGGGGGCATTGAAGACAATTCAATGTCATTTTAATTTTTTTTTAATTCATCTTTGGTGTCTCCACTATAAATAAGAGTGTTTGCCCAACACTCTAAAAACACCACTCTCCAACATAAAAATTGTATGCTTACATATAAAAGAAGAACTCCAAAACTCTCTTCATTTTCCAAGGTATAATTTTAGATTTAGAGTCTTCTCCGACTGTACGAACAACTTCGGCCGTTGTACCCAGGGAAACATTCGAGTTCTATTGGGAGACTCGGAATTTGTTTGAAGGGACCCGTGTTAAACACGAAGCCTCGGTCACAAATTTAGTATTCGTTTTTATTTTTGTACTTTTATTTATTTCTTTTGTAAAAGTATTGTAATTTATAGCTTTCTTTGATTATTGTATTTGAAATTTATACAAGTGTTTGTATTTACTTTTGACGGACGGTTCCTACAGATACTTGTTATGGTTGTATTCATGTTAGATAGATTGTATGTAATTGGTTTGATGCTTTGAATTTGACCCTTAGATTTGTTTATAAATAGTTAACTCATAAAACTCGACAGGTTTAACCCATTTCTCATAACACATTAAATTATATGATAAAATGTGTAAGTATATACTATAGCCCCAAAAGCAAGTAAAAAGGGGATTATAAACTCACTGGTTACGAAGATCCAACTCTCGTGCTGAAACCCGTCCGTTCAAGCTCGAAGCCGAACCTGTCAAACGTATGATCACATGATCAGAACACGTTCAAATCGTACATCGGATGACGTATACAAATACAAACCCCACACTCCGCCTCAACCACTCGTTAATGGAAACTTTTTAGAAATTTTATCTTGCATACTAGACATGTGTTGAATGATGAGGATGTTTATGTGTTACTTGATATATGCTTAGATGAATTGTGAAATCAGACTCTGAATACCTAACCTGGTTTTACAAACCTGCTAAATAAGAAAACTTTAATTTGCAAAAGTGATCATATATAGTTGATTAGACATGTGTGATATGAATTAATGATAGAGTTATATTATATAGGACAAAATAACATGTTGGAATGTGTTTGATGTTTGAAAACATGCATGTCTCTCATAGATTACTAAAGATGGAAACTTTATCCGGAATCAAGATCAAAATGTTAGGTTCTATGCAATTGTTATGTGATGTGGCGATCTTGAGCATGTTAGAGTAATTATAAAAACATATTAATAATGATAATTCCTGGAAACATGAATCTTGAACATACTTACTATTTATGAAAACTTACTATTTATGGAAACTTTCTATTTATGAAAACCTGCTAATTATGGAAACTTGCTATCTTGATAGAACAAATAGGATTTGTTGCTAAGTGCTACAGCATGATCATGTGTGTATAATATAGTATTGTTATACTGAACAAACATTTAATCACTAACGTGTCACCAACGGGTCGTCGGGTCAAACTTGAGTCAAACCCGCAAACCTTTTCAAAACACTTAAACATTAGTATTGTTTGGATACTATGGGTTCATATCAACTTGCACGAACACGCACTTATAGACTATGAATTATAGGTGGCAGTTAGAGGTTCAGCTGTTTTACTTAGCTTTCATTTGCATACACACTCAGGTGAGTTTCATGGCTCCTATCTTTACTTACTTTCCTTTTTGGAGGAGAAAGTATGCACGCAAACATTTTGGGTTTTGTATTATTGTATTATTTCTTGCTTAGTAAAGTGCAAACATACCAACAAGTCCTTACATTCTCGAACCGTTAGTATTGGAACATAGCGAGGTGATTTTGAGTAGTACTACTGGGTTTTGACAAGCCACACCCGAGTTAGTCGCGCTAACTTGACTGGAGGTCGAACGGGTGTAAGATTAGCCTAGACATTTGCCATTGTTCGGTAGACATGGCGGAAGGCAAACAAACATACAAACAGTCAGCTTCGGTTTCGAACACTTGTAGTAGCATGACATAGACTAGCTATCTATCGGTATACGTTAATTACATTATCTAGCAAACAATGAACTTTCTATTTACTTACATCTCTATGAACTCACCTACCATTGTGTTGACACTTTTAGCATGTCTTTCTCAGGTCGCTAAGGTACGCACAAGTTTAGGATGCATGGTCTGAGCATGATTTTCACAAACAATTTCAAACTTATTTATTTCTATTATTTACTTTGGTTTGGGCGTGGTGTTTTGCGCATTTGACTATTCTTGCATTTGGATTTTATTTACGCTTCCGCAACGTTTTCAAACTTAAACTTTTGTAATCTCGTGACTATGACCAGCATTAGTATTTTATTTAAATTCATATAGAGTCGTTCCGTGTAACTAATGACTGAGATCTTGATATGTCACGCGCCTCGCGGTAAAACCCGTAGGTGGATTTTGAGGGTGTGACATTGTACATGCAGTTTAAAATTTTACAGGGGAATAAACACATACGACGATTGTGATCAAACCCCATCACATATCTCTCACTAGGGTCCATTGAATTGCATGTTAAACGAGAAATCAAAAAACCAAACCATAGAGCAGGGGCGAAGGTTACAAGGGGCCAGGGAGGGCCCCGGCCCCTGCCGTTTTTTCCGTTAGTAGTGTTAGTTTTTCCGTTTTCGTCCGAAATATTTTTTACGTATAGTGCCGGCCCCTGCTTATTTTTTTCCCTAAAGAATTCTTGGCCCCCGCTTACTTTTTTCCCTAAAGAATTCTTGCTATGTTGAGATTGTTTCGATAAGTTATGGTTGGGAAATGAAAAAATTCGATAAAAAAATAGATTGTTCATTTTAAAAATAAAAGTGTAAGTTTAAGGGGGAGAAATGAAAATTTTAAAATTCTTTTTAACCTAACCTAATTATCCCTAAAACAAAACCATCACTGCTCCTGCCCCAAATCAGTTCATTCACCACTGCTGCTCCCCGCCCCAAATCGCTGCTGTCGCCTCCATTCGCCGCCGCCGCTGCTCGCCGCTGCTCGCCGTCCACCACCAGAGGCCGGCGCCGCTGCCTGCTGCTCCGCTCACATCACAGGTGTTGAATACTACTATACTAGGCTAGCCCTAATTTTTTGATTTCTTGCATTCTTGAATCAAGCCCTAATTTGGGAAAAGGGAAAAGGGCAAAATCAAGTTGGGACATTAAGAAGAGGGAATAGTCCTTTTTGGCTTTTTACATGTTTGTTTGATACTATATTTTTGGACTCTCTGCTTTAAATGTTATATCATTGTTTTGATTTTGGTCAGTTGTTTAGATATTGGGTGAGTGCTCTCTTTTCTTATTGTGAACTAGCATCACATGTGGATCTGCAGTATGCACTATTTTCTAGCTTCTTCAGAACACAGTAATTTTCCAACAAGTATGAGTCTGAGATTTTTTTACTTCTATTTGTCTATGATGCTAGGTTGCCTGTTGGTTCTAGTTTGTTATCTAGTGCTTTATTAAGAAATGATTTGGGGCTTGGGTAACCTCAAAAGTTCTGAGAAAAGCAACCTTTGTTTGATGTTTTCAAAAACTGGGTTGTCAACAAAGGAAATAAGTTGATTTACGGTTTGGTTAGCTTTGCTCAAAACTGACCTGTTAGTTGTGTCAAGTGCATTACATAGGATTATGGATTATGCCGTGGCGGTAGCTTTTGCTGTTTATGCTTCAGGATTTCAATGTATTGTGTCCAAGATTAGAACGAGCTAATCTGAACTTCTTGATCATAATCAGTTTACCCGTGGATTAAACAGTTTACCCGCTTAACCAGCTTGCTATGCCCATCTTGACCCGCTCAACACTTTGTTGTCTTTTCTTGAGCCCATTAAGACCGATAAAAATATTGCTTATGCCCAAAATAACCCAAGATCTTATAATAAGACTCATGATGACCCAAAATGTGATGAATGAGTTTGTTTTGCCAGGTCTACTTATCTTTTTCTTTAGAGTTCCTACGGGTTGGTCTTTTATATACGAGGCTATGCGCTTTCCCATGACCATGTCTTGCCTGATATAGAGAATAACATGTTACTCTTTCTCGACCAGGATATCACATTTGTTGTTAACAAAACGTGCCAGTTGAAGTATCATGTTTAGAGACAAGTACCTTCCTATTTATGAATCAGCAAGCGCGATAAGTTGATCAACGACATTTGGATCTGCTAATGTGCTTGTATCCCCAAGCTCATCCAGCTGCCTAGAAGCAATTTTCCAGGTACTTATCATTTTTCTCTCGCATTATAATAGATTGTTTTATATTTAAAGTTATTTATTATTGATTTGTTTGGCCCGACCCGAACATATAACCCGAAACATAGCGATAGAAAAAAAAATTTGGTCTTCTAACTTTTGGTCCCCGCTTCTTAGTTTTTCAAGCTCCGCCACTGCCATAGAGGGTTTGAAAATTCATACCTTGTGCTTTTTGAAATTTGACTTGGTGATGATGTTGACGAAAAGTTCGACTAATGGTATCCACAAAGAGATAACCGGCTGTATAGGACTAAACGAACCTGATTCATTTTCCTTGGCTTGGTTCGACTGAAATTACTGTATTGAAATCAAAATTGAACAAGAAGCAATCGAATTTAAAGTTGGATCGATCTCTCCTCATCTAAACCTATTCATAAAAAAAATAGATCAAAATCAACCACTAACAAATCGAACGAGAATAAATTGATGGAAAAGAATCAAACACATGCGGTGTGTGTCGCAACACAAGGTGTAATCACCTATGCTATTAATGTTTAACTCAATTAAAATACTCCAACCCACAAACACATTTTAACTGAGATATAGATTCGGTTCAATCTAATGGGTTCTTGAGTTGACCCGTTTAACCTATTTATTTTTAAACTTGAATTTTTTTTATGTCATTACTTAAATTGGTTGATTATTTATGTCAAAATTTAAAGAGTAAACTTCAGTTTTTGTCCATGAGGTTTGAACCAAACTTCAGGTTTCATCCTCCTGCAACACATATCATCCCTGACGTTTTATGTTTTAACAATTTTCGTCCCTGGTCCTTAACTCCATTAAAATTTCTGTTAGTTTTTATATGAAATTACTAATATACCCCTTCATCTTCTTGTTCTTCTTCATCCTTAACCCACCACCACCGACGGAAGTTGGAGTTGGAGTTGTTTTCGTGGTCGCCGCCGCCGCTAGCACCACTTTTATCTATTTCATCATTTCTCCCAAAATTACCTTCCTTGTTATCCCATGAGCCCACCTTGACTGGATATAGAATCTAGCATAAACGCTTTCAATTGAACCTAGAATTGTGGAGAAGATCTTTTTCAGTTCAGTTGATGAAGATTTAAACTAATTATCTTTATGGAAAAGAAAACCACCTGTAAACGAACCTAAAAAAAACAGATTTAAAAGTAATTTGGAAAAGAAACAGATTAAAAGAAAAGAAACAGATGTATCTTGATTAAAAAAAACCCACCGGTAAACGGCCGAAAATATGTTTCTTCATCAACTTAAAAGGCCAGGGCGTAACAGATTTGAACGGCCGACAAAACCCACCAGCAAACGAACCTAGTTCTCCGGCTGGAAGTAATTCAAGTTCAACCACAATGGTTAGTTGAGCCAGATTTAATGTAGATTTGAATCTGATGAGACGAGAGAGAATATATGAGTTTTAGAGAGAGAAATGCACATATGCTCCTGGGTCTGACCCAACTCCCCTTTTCTTTTTGATCTGCTCCATGTCTTCCACCTGTTCGACGAAAGTCCCCAGTGAAATCTACATCTGAATCGTTACAAACAAGCAAACTTGCTGACCCTAATTTCTCAAGGGATTCTTGATTTTTTTTCTTATGAAATCTCTCTAATCTTGCATTATTTACTGTGATTTCTATGCCCTAACTGGGGTTTTAATTTAGAGTAGTTGAGTGACAAAACTAACCATTGTACGGATCTATTTGCTTGTTTTACTGGAAAACCCTATAACTCCAACTCCAACTCTAACTCTAACTCCAAAATCCGTCGGTGGGTTAAGGGGGTGTTTGGGATTACTTATTTACTCTACTTATTAACTTATTAACTTATATAAGTTAATAAGGTGTTTGGGAAAGCTATTTATTTAGCCTACTTATACCATTTTTCAAGAAGTAAGTTCATCCTTACTTATTACTTATAACTTATTAACTTATAGCATAAGTCAATAAGTAGTTTTCAAAGAAAATCTCAAAGTTTTTGAGAAGTTATAAATTGTGACTTATGACTTATGACTTATTACCTTTTTGAATAAGTCATAAGGAGTTTCAAATAAGTAATCCCAAACACAGCCTAAGAATGAAGAAGAAGTAGATGGAGGGACATATTAGTAATTTTATATAAAAACTAACAGTAATTTTAACGGTGTTAAAGACCAGGGATGAAAACTGTTAAAACATAAAACGTCAGGGATGATATGTGTTACAGAGGACAAAACCTGAAGTTTGATTCAAACATCTGGGACAAAAAGTGAAGTTTACTCCAAAAGTTAAAAGATAGATAGACCTTCAACGATTTCGAGTCTGAGTTGTGTTCGAAATTTTGTCAAGTTTAACCATATGACCAATAAATGTGACATTTGACAACCCTATTGATAAATATCTCTTGAACTATAAGTTTATTTGCATTTAATATTAATATCCAATCATTATTATTTCTCCAAATAATAATAATTAATATTTTTTAAATAATTATATTGCTTTACGTTTATGTGTTTAAACCCTTTGAAAGAAAAAACTTGATTTACGTTGCTTAATATGTGACCCTTTAGGATTATATAAAATCGACAATGTTGTCATATGTTTAATCATATATAAACATAGATAGTGATGATCGTCTATAACATATCAATGCCCCCAATAACATAGAACTTGTAGTCATCCATTATCATCAACCAATCTAGGCATCCGTGCTTCAAGGTTATGGTATATAGTCAGATATCAATAATCTCTTCTGTAATAAACATCTCGTTAAACATGAGACACTGATCAGTATCATTTTCATATACTATTCAACTATTTTTTTCTCAATTAAGAGTGGATTAAATAAACTTAGTTTGAGCACGACCATGCATTTCTATCAGTTGAATCAACGAGATGTAACATCCGTAATTTTATAACATTAATCTAATCGTTAAACTCAAAATATGGAGTTTAAATTATAAATTTAACCGTTGACGTAGGTTAAGTTATTTCAAGTTTTAGATTTTGTGGTTTATATGTGTAACTATGAGGGCTAAATTAAATTATATTAACATGATTACACCCTATGAAAGACTTGATGATCAATGCATAAACAACGTAAAATGGAGGACTAAATGTATGGAGGACTAAATGTGGTATTTGATCAAAACCAATTAAATATTTGTTGAGGGTGTTAGAGTTTGGAAAATCTCTTAATGAGGGTTCTTTGTATTAACATCAGTATTTATAATAGTACAGTACAAGATAAGAAATAATAAATTACATAATGAACCCTATACTATACATAAAGCTATAATACAACCGTAGGCTTCTGTAACTTATCTAACATACCCCCGGAGCCTGAGCAGAGGGAGCCTGAATGTTAAGACTGGATCTAAAGCCTAAAAACAGCTATGATGGTAAGCCTTTGGTGAATATATCAGCAAACTAGTGAGCAAAGGGAACATGCACCACACGAATCAGACCGATGGCAACACGTTCCCTTACAAAGTGTAAATCTATTTCCACATGTTTGTTTCTTTGAAGCTTTACAGGGTTGGACGCTAAATATAAGGAACTGACATTGTCACTGAACACAAGTGTGGCACGAGATACAAGACATTGTAACTCAAGAAGAAGATTACGAAGCCAAGCTGCTTCAGCAACAGCGTTAGCAACACTGCGATATTCAACTTCAGCGCTGGACCCGGAGACAACATGTTGACGTTTGGAATACCAAGACACAAGATTGTCACCAAGGAACACACAAAACCCTTATGTAGACCAACGAGTATTAGGACACCCTTCCCAGTCGGCATCAGTATAAGCAACCAAACGGTCAACAGAAGAAGAAAGCAACTAGACACCGTGATGAAGAGTACCCTCAATGTAGCGTAGAATGCGCTTCAGGGCATGAAGGTGGGGTTCAAGAGGTTATGCATGAATAGACAGACCTGGTGAACAGAAAATGTAATATCTGGACAAGTTAATGTAAGATACTACTACGCAACAGCAAGACTACGATAGATAGTGGGATCAGGCACGGGTTTTCCGGCCAAGGAAAGCTTGGCCTTTGTATCCAATGGAGTGCTGCAAGGATTACACGTGGCCATATCAGCCCGTGTAAGGATGTCTCGAGCAAAGGCAGCCTAGGAGAGAAATAAACCAGTTGCATTGCGAGTAGCAGCAATTCCAAGAAAGAAAGATAACGGACTGAGGTCAGTCATAGCAAACTCAGCAGATAGGAGAGAGATTACCGTAGTGACAAGAGCCGGAGAAGAGGCGGTGAGTATGATGTCATCAACATACAGAAGAAGATATATGACATCCTGACCACCACAAAATGTGAACAAAGAGGTGTCTGATTTGCTACTTACAAACCAAAGGGAGGAAATGTAGATAGCAAAACAATGATACCAGGCACGCAGAGCTTTTGCTTGAGGCCATAGAGGGCCTTGTGAAGTCTACACACATGTTTTAGGCGTGTATGGTCGACATAGCCAGGAGGTTGTTTCATATATACAACCTCAGCCAGATCACCATTCAGAAAGGCATTTTTGACATCTAGCTGATGAATAGGTCAGTGTCGAGAGACGACAATGCTAAAAACAATGTGAATGGTGGTCGGTTTGATTACCAGACTGAAAGTCTCATGAAAGTCCATGCCTGGTTGTTGAGAGAAACCCTGAGTAACTAGAAGACTCTTATGTCGTTCAAGCCAACCTTGGCTGTCAAACTTATGAAGATAAAGCCAACGACACCTAATAATGTTAGCACTGTGAGGACGTGGAACAAGCTCCCAAGTACCATTGGAAAGAAGTGCTGACATTTCAGAATCCATGGCGGATTTCCAATGCGGGTCACACATAGCTTGAGCGGTCGTCCTAGGGATAGGCGAATGGTCGGTGGTGGCCAAGAGGTTAATGTAAGGCCCCAAACCTGGGAGGCCTCACTTGTTGGATTTACTCATTCACAAACAGTTCTTAAACTTGATTATCAAATAACGCAGCGGAAAATACTTCAATAAAACATAACCATTACACTGTTTAACAACGGAAGCGTAACATAGTCTATTACATAAACGTATCATAATCTAATCATAACGGGATGCCAGTCTTCATGATCAACCGGGTAACTCTTCTCGCTTGCCAAGCATCACCGTCCATCATCCATACCTGCCTTAACCTGAATGTGCATACTAAAAAGTCAGCTACGCTGGTGAGTTCTAGTTTTCGTTCAAATTAAGAAATGGTTCATCATTCAAAACATTCATTAGGGTTTAACATCACTTATAAGAAAACATGGCCTTTCATTCATCATTGAAAACCTTCAAACATTTTTGCTCGTCATAAACACATTGAACGGATCATTTGTTTAAAACATTTAACCTTCATTTAAGTCATACATTACTATCTACAATCTGTACCTCTCTTTAAGCGTCTCTGTGTCCCCGAAGGAACCTTTGATGTTGTGGGCAACCGCTACGTATCGCCGTCATTGCCACAACCATTCAATACGTGGGGTCAACCGTTACGAATCACCGTCATTGCCCAACACGTATCTTTCCTTTGGGAATCAACCGTTACGTATCGCCGTCATTGATTTCCCCTTACCTCATTCTCTTAGGATGATCGTCATCACCCGAGTAACCGTCGTTACTCCTTTACCAGTTGTACAACATCAAACCATTGGCAGGCCACCAAGAAACTGCCCCTGTTGCTCTTATGGCAACTATGGCTCGCTGTCCATAATCTACCACAAGGCTTCATTCGTCAACAGATTAGATTTGTAATGACTTCTTTAAAACCTTTGCCCTTTTTCTTTTCTTTTCATAAAACCTTTCATTCATTTTCAAAACCCTTTACCTTTAGTTTAAACCATTTCTTTATAAACATTTCGTTCGTAAACCTTCCGTTCATAAACTTTCTTTCCATAAACCGTTCATTACAAATCATTTCATTTCGTAAACATAGTTTCATAAGCATCATTTTATAAACATAGTTTCATAAACATCGTTTCGTAAAAACATCATTTCATATGTATGCACACCAGCCCGAAAACATTATATAAAACATTTAAAAGAGGGCTTCTAGAACTCACCTTATAAGCTAGTCTCGGTTGTCCTAAACAAAGGTCCAACAACATCACTTCCGATCTGAATTGATTAATTAAATACACATCAGACAAATACCGACTCTAACGGTTTAACCCTTCTAAACATACTAACTTTACTTAACCAGCCTGATGCCTACGCACTTAGCAAGTGCGCAGGGACTTGTTCTTGCGTACTTAATAAGTGCGCAGACTTTGCTTCATGCGTACTTGACAAATACGCAGTACCTTCTTCATGCGTACTTGATAAGTACGCACGAACTGCTTCTTTGCAAAAACCCTAACTTTCGCCTTCGGGTCTGATCATGTCAAGATCCCGAACTTGTTTACTTCAAAACGTTTGCCTTCCATTAAGGAACTCAAATCTATGTTTATCTTTCAGTTTTATCCGTTAAAACGTTACCTTTTCACCCAAAACCCGATAAACCCAAAAACGAACAAAAACTCAGATTTAGAGATCGTTACCTGAATCTAGTTTCTGATCCGGAGGTTCTTCTCACGAGCTATGGAGCAACACACTTCTCAAATCTCGGGTCGATCCACCAACTTTCTCTCTCTACGGTTTCTCTCTCTATCTAAGCTATTTATAGGAGAGGCTCCCCTTCCGGCCCGCCGACCCATCCGACCCGACCCGACATGCCTCGTTCGTTTATTCGTCATCTTAACTGTCGTTTTATTTTTGGGATGTTACAGTTAAGCACTTCACAGGGTCTAAGAGAGCCCGTTTAACTCCGAGTGACCATGAGGTGTCTAGTTGGGAGGAGTTGGTGGTGAGTCAGATGAGATGGGACTCAATACAATAACCGGTGTCAGAGGTGAGTCGGGTGAGATAAGGTTTGGCACAACTGTCGACGGTGTCAAGAAGATGAAGTGAGGCTTCCACTAAATGAGAAATGTTGGATAATCAGTTCGGAGGACTCTGTTTCCGTAGAGTGTTTGTTTCCGTCATCATTCGGCGTGGGTGGTGGCGGGAGTGGACACTCGACAGGAGACCGAGTAAGGCCGGCGGTACCCGCAGCAACTGGGTCTGGCGGACCGAAGAGAGAATACTCAGATAAGGAGGTGGAGGAGTGAAAATAGGCATACGGGAAGTGAGTCTCATCAAAGGTGACATGACGAGAGATAATGACCCGTTGAATGATGAGATCCATGCACCGATAGCCTCTATGATCGGCAGACGGGCTAAGATAGAGACAAGTAGTAGACTGTGGTGACAGTTTATGAGGAGCAGTCGAGGATAGATTTAGGTAACAAAGACACCCAAAGACTCGAACATGGACGTACGTGGGGAAGAAGCCATAAAGCACTTCAAATGGCGCACTAAACGAGAAAGTGGTGGTAGGAAGGAGGTTGAGAGTGTGGACAGCCATGTTCAACGCCTCTGCCTAGAACATGGGTAGATAAGAGGCCTGAAACAGAAGAGTGCGAATGATGTTGTTTACCGTTCGGATGGTACATTCAGCTTTGCCATTTTGTTGAGATGTGTAAGGACAAGAAAACCTAATTTTAATGCCATGTTTTTGAAATAGGTTGATAAAAGGTTTATTGTTGTATTCACGACCATTAGCACATTGAAAAGCTTGAATGTCCGTTTTAAACTGGTAAACAACATAAGCACGAAATTTCACAAAAACTGTAAAAACATTAGATTTTGCACGAAATGGAAATACCCAAAAAAATGAGAAAAATCATCTAAGAATAAAACATAATATTTAAAACTAGTAAAGCTAAGAACAAGAGAAGTCCATACATCAGAATGTATAAGTTCAAATAAGCGACTAGTTTTGGTAACATACTGTTGAAAAGGAAGACGACAATGTTTACCTACTTGACAAGAATAACAAACATGTAACATATTACTAGAACAAGGAATGAGTTTGTGAGAAACTAAAAACTTAAAGATAGATTCGCCTAGATGGCCAGACGTTGATGCTAAGTCTGAGAAGAGACAGCAGCAAGCGAGACAACATGAGTGGACGACTGAGATGGTAATACCAGATAGAGATCTCCAATGTTGTCACATCATTGGAGGCGGGAACCCGTTTTAAGATCCTTCACAATAAAACCAAACGGATTAAACTTAACAGAAACATAATTATCAATAGAAAAACGACGCACAAAGATTAGATTTTTAACCATTTGATCAGAGACAAAAATGTTATTTATTGCCAACTTGTTGTGTGAAAATGGAAAGAAAGGGTTACCGATATGCGAGACCGGAGGTAAAGAACCATTATCAACCATTATGCCTTTAGATTTATCATAAGATATAAGAGAATGTAAATTACCTCAGTGAAATTGCATGTGATTGCTAGCCCAATGTCCATGTATTAGTTGTGGTCTTGAGCAGGTGGCTGGAGAGACATGGTGCTGAAGACTGATGCTAAATCTGTGTAGTGCGGTGATAGAACACCATAAGGTAAGGGCTGAGCAACCGAACCCTGCGAATGGCGAGGCCGACGGACCACCACGATACGGTTGACTACCAGGAGGCGGTGGAACGAGTAGCGAAGATAACTGCGGAGCGATCTGCTGTGATGGCGGTGGTAGCTGTGGTGCACCATATAAAGGTGGCATAGCAGTAGAAGTAAAGTGAGCACCATACTGTGAAGGATGATACTGTGAGATTGGAACCTGTTGTTGATAAGCATACTGAAAAGGTGCAAATTACATAGTGGACCCCCTTTGTTGGGAGTTCCCGCCTGAATAACCTGAGACAGAAGAAGAATCACCAGAAACGTTAGTAGCATTGCCCCCTTGGAATCCCCACATCTATTATATCGGTTTTTGTTATTCTGACCTTCCCTTTACTATTAACATTATGAGCTACCTGAGTGATGTAAGGGCTGTGGGGGAGTTTGGGAGGGACTCAATAGGTGTTTCAATGCCTTAACGGGACTCATGAAGGAGAAGCATGTTTTTGGCTTCTAAAAATGTGGGAAAGGGAGTTTTGTTGGTGATAACATAAACAATGCTACCATAGGATGGAGAAGTTGGCAGAGAATTTGCATTACAACATTACAAGTTCAGTATCAGAAATAAGAGAGTCAACATCAAGAAGGCCATCAGCAAGATTTTTTAAGTGATGAAAAAAAAAGGTTATAGACATTGTCCCTTTTTTAGTATTACGAAAAGTGTCTTGAAGATGAAGCATACGAGACATTTTATTATTAAGAAAGAATTCATTAATGTTGTCAAAAAGTGTTTTAGAAGTGGACTTTTCAGTGGTAATAATTTGCAAAAAATCAGGGTCACCAACATTGTAAAACCAACTCTTAATTTTTGCATCTAATGAATACCAATATTCATCATTGTCATCTTTTGGAAGAATGGTTCCATTAATGTGACCGAAAACCTAGACCGAAAACCTAGATCTTGGAAAATGGTACGCCATAGTTTGTAGCGGGTACCATCAACGTTAAGTTTAAAACCAAATTGCTGGTGAACGTTGGTGATACCGTAAGCAAGGGAGATAACAGGTGGGGAAACGATGTTGGTGACGGGTCCGGTGGTAGACATAATTATAATGTAAAAGAAAAGAAATCAAAATATTAAAAACAGGAAGATAAGGGGAGAGCTAACAGTGGGCAAAAGTTTTGTCAAAAACGGAGACCGGTGAAACCCCAGAAGAAACGAGGGAAAACGAGCAGCAGCGGAAAAAGTGCACCAAAATAAACAAACTTGATACTGGAATGAGCGGCCTGAGCAGACGAAGACAACGGTGTCAACACGGCGGCGAACGACAACCAGACGTGCCCCACGTGCGGCTAAAGCTTTCGTCAGCGGTTGTGCGTGCGTGGTCTGATGGTGGCGATTTTTGGTGTGGACCCTATTCAGGGGATGATGAAGCCAATGGTGTGGGAGGTGAGACTCCAATCGCGGCCGAAGGGGCGGCGACGTAGGGAGTGACGGCTAGGAAGAGAAGTGGAAAAAAGCAAAGGGGATTAGGGTTTAATGGGTTGATACCATGTTAGAGTTTGGAAAATCCCTCAATGAGGGTTCTTTGTATTGACATCGGTATTTATAGTTGTTGGCCTTTCGGATCATCATTGACTCGAATCAAAATCTCACAAATGAACAAAACTCACGTACACAAATTTTCTTTATATCGAATATGTTGATCTTTACATACTCAACACTTTGTATATATAGGTTCGTATGTGAACCATTGTGTCTGTTCCTAACAGACATAACCGACCGATGTTAAGTTCCATTCGGTTGTTGAATTTGGATTTTGACATTCTAGACCTTTGACTATACAAACTTTACATTCTTGACTCTAAATACATAAAGTGACTAATTACATAATGACCCCTAAACTTTAGAACCCATATGGATTAATATATTAACTTTCAATAATACTACTAGAGTACATGGTAAGAAACAATAAATTACATAATGAACCCTATGCTACATAAGGCTTATGTAAGTTATCTGACAGAGGGGATCTCACGATCTGAGTCTGGAAAATTTGATGGTGGTGTGTGCGTGTGTGGAGTCTCGACCAACAAGGAAGACGAGAACAACGAACAAAAATCAAGAAAATCAAGTGTGAAATCAATGATGAAATCATCATGCATGTTCTCAATCCTTGTAGATTTCAATTTACAACATTGTGAGTTAGTTTTACCAAAATATTCAAGTTTTGCATGTAATGGTATAAGTATTCGAACCCTATAATGAATTGGCGAAATTAAAGGGTTTAGGGATGATTACTTACAATTTGATAGTGTTTTAGCATCCATTGGTATGTATTCGTGTATTCGATGTTCCTAACACCTTCTAAGAGTCTAATATGAGTTTTAATCATAAAATGTGGCTGAATTTGAGGATTTGTGTCGAAGTGGAAGAACCCTAGACATGATTTTCGCTACTTTTACACAGATTTTTGTGCTAACTTGTAAAAATTATATAAAATCATGTTTTTATCCGATTCAGGTGTTTCTTATTTTTTGTTAGAAAGCTATACGATTCTACTATGTTTTTGTTTTGTACATCAGTAACAGATATGACCTGCAAATGGGTCAGAAATGTAAATTTCAGCAGACTATTCATGCTAAATGAAAACTGAGTTTTGTGTTTATTTATGGTTTCTCCCCAGTTTTTGAAACAAAACATATAAAATCAACCATCGATATGATTAATATGTTTCTTTTTTTGCTTTGGAAAGCTATTTGAGTCTAGTTCATGTACTTGAACTTCAAACGGGCCAAAACAGTTGATTACAGCAACGGTGCTGGAAGTACTACGTTGAAAGTGAGTTTTGTAAAAATAAAAAAAAACCAATTAAAGAGGAATGTTAGTACACGTATGAGCCAAACATGAAACACTGGTTTCAACTGATTAATTACATATAGATAGAGTATTCAAAGTGTTTAAAGTATTCATATGTGGGTTGATGCAAATATTTGCAACAATCAGATCATGTGTCTATAAATGAAGAAATTTGATAATAGAATGGAAAAGATTTAGGTTCTTATTGATGTTGAGATAGTTTGTGTATTAGACATCGACCATTGGGGTTGGTGGCCCAGTGGTAGAGGAAAATCATCTAGAAACACTAAGGTTTGAGAAGGTTATGGGTTCAAGTCTCACTCTCACATGATTAAAGACATTTGCATTTAAAAAAAAAAGATAGTTTATGTATTAATGTATGGTAATGATGATGTGGTGCATGTGAGAATCAATGTTAAAATGATCCCACACCGAGGGGCGGACTTAGTTAGGGCGGAGGTGGTTCACCGGAACCCTCTGAGTTTCGAAATTATAATAGAACGCTATATAAAAACACTGGGGTGAACCCCTAAATAAAATATAGGGTGAACCCCTATCTCCATCGACGACGGATAATATAAAATGAAAGATTAAATATAGAAGAGAAGAGATGGTGGCGGATTTGAATGATGAGAGGTGGAGATGGATCTGGAGCCGGCTAGTGGCGGAGCTCGATTCAGTTGTGCTCTGTAAGTTGGTGGCTATGGTGGTATAATGTGTAAATGTAATTGAGTTAAAAAGATGGCAGCTTGACTTTAATACCATTTTTACTTTTCAGGCATGAGAACTCACACAAAGTATTTAATAACAATTAATGAGTTTTTAGTATCTCTATGTACAATATTTTCTATTAAATTAAACATAGTAAATAAATATTACTTTTAACTACTTTTTTTTTGGAACATCGGCATTTCATTAAAATAACACCTCTAATAAGGTGCTAAAAGGTGAAAATTGTTACATATACAATAAGGGATTTTTAAATCACTCGGTTCTTGAAATTTTGCATTTTCGGTTCCTACAACTATACCAAAGAAAAAAAAATGCACGATGTCATCAAATAACATATTCTTGTTAAGACGTTTCTTCATAAACACCATGTCGTTTCTGAATCTCCACAACGCCCACCAAGCCACAATGATAATCGAACCAATCAACAACTTCTTTTGCTTTAAAACATTCAATTACTCTAGCCAATCCAATAATGAATCCGGGCTTCTAATCACCGGAAGAGGTAAACCAAGCCAAGAAGCAATCAATTTCCAAATCTGCGACGCCACCAAACACTCCCAAAATAAATGAACATTCGTCACTGGGGTGAACCCCTAAATAAAATATAGGGTGAACCCCTATCTCCATCGACGACGGAGAATATAAAATGGAAGATTAAATATAGAAGAGAAGAGATGGTGGCGGATTTGAATGATGAGAGGTGGAGATGGATCTGGAGCCGGCTAGTGGCGGAGCTCGATTCAGTTGTGCTCTGTAAGTTGGTGGCTATGGTGGTATAATGTGTAAATATAATTGAGTTAAAAAGATAGCAGCGTGACTTTAATACCATTTTCACTTTTTAAGCATGGGAACTCACACAAAGTATTTAATAACAATTAATGAGTTTTCAGTATATGTATGTACAATATTTTCTATTAAATTAAACATAGTAAATAAATATTATTTTTAACTACTTTTTTTTTGAACATCGGCATTTCATTAAAATAACACATCTAATAAGGTGCTAAAACGTGAAAATTGTTACATATACAATAAGGGATTTTTAAACCACTCGGTTCTTGAAATTTTGCATTTTCGGTTCCTACAACTATACCAAAGAAAAGAAAAATGCACGATGTCATCAAATAGCATATTCTTGTTAAGACGTTTCTTCATAAACACAATGTCGTTTCTGAATCTCCACAGCGCCCACCAAGCCATAAAGATAATCAAACCAATCAACAACTTCTTTTTCTTTAAAACATTCAATTACTCTAGCCAATCCAATAATGAATCCGGGCTTCTAAACACCGGAAGAGGTAAACCAAGCCAAGAAGCAATCAATTTCCAAATCTGCGACGCCACCAAACACTCCGCAAATAAATGAACATTCGTCTCAGAGAAACTATTGCAACAAGGACATAAAATACTCGACACTTTAATTCCCTTACCTTCCAAATTAACTCTCGTTGGGAGTCTATTAAATATCACTCGCCATGCAAAAATATTAACCTTTCGTGGAATATAGTTAAACCAAACCGTCTAACGAGCACCCATCGGTAATAAAAATTCATCAATAACCGATCTAACTCCTTTAACCGAGAATTCTGTCATATCTTCAAGCTTCCAACACCACCTATCTGAATCTGCTGACAAGGTCACCTGTTCCATAGCCTCAAGTATATTGGCGAATTGCTCCCTTTCCACTCCACCCCTAATCGGCCTCTTCCAAACCCAATTAGAACCATGAATCCGTTGACTAACTACAAATTTTTCATTCACTTCTAACCCATAAAGACGAGGGAACGAAGCTGCCAAAGGACTTTCTTGCAGCCAACAATCTGTCCAAAATTTCATAATATCTCCACACCCAATCTTCAGAACCGCATTAAGTCGGCCACACACTACTCCCTGTGTAGCCTTTCTCCTGCGAATTTGGATTCAGTCTCCTACCATATAAAGAATTTAAGCATTAAACCCCCAAGCTTTTCGGTTTCGAGACAAAACGCCATCACCATTTAAGCAAGAGAGCTTTATTGAAAGCTTCCAAGGATCCAATCCCAATTCCACCCTTTTCTTTTGTAGCCAAAACTTGTTTCCAAGAAACCCAATGCACCTTCCTCTCGTTATTTTTAAACCCCCAAAGAACCGAGAATGCAACCTTTCCAATTCCCTTAAAACACCCCAAGGCACCAAGAACCAAAGAGTTGATTAGAGATCTCGCACCAATAGAAAGAAGATCTGATTTCCAAGTGGTAAATTTCTCAGTAATCACCTTCCGGTCATCGATTCTCTGCATGGAAGATCCAAGCGGAAGCCCTAAATATGTAAAATGAAGTTTCCCTTGGTGACATCTCGTCAATGCAGCAAGATCACACACCTTTTCATAAGGCACCCCTACCACAAACGATTTGACTTGTGTAAATTAATCTTCAGACCTGGAGCCAAGTAAAAACAATTCAAAATACCAACAATCCAATTAATATTTGAACGCGTCCACTCTCCAACACAAATTGCATCGTCCGCGTAAAAAAGATGGAATAAGGTAACTTCATTTCGACCAAAACGAGCACCTTTCTCAAACCCCGCCTCAATGGAATCCTATAACGCCACATGCAACCCCTCCATAGTAATGATAAATAAAAACGGAGACAATGGATCACCTTGACGTAATCCCTAATGCATATCAAATTCCTTCATCGGGCTCCCATTAACTAATATAGACATCTTTGCTGAAGACAAACAAGCTTTTATCCACGAAATCCACTTAGATCCAAAACCCAAGAACTCCATCATTTTATATAAAAAATTCCATGAAAGAGAATCATACGCCTTTTCAAAATCTATCTTAAAAATACATAAGTTTTTTCTTTCCTTTTGGAACCATTCGACCACCTCATTCATTATTAACGACCCATCTAAAATCTGACAACCTTTAATAAAAGCCGTTTGTTCCGAACTAATAACCGAAGCAATCACCTTACTCAGCCTATTTGCTAGAATCTTTGCAATAACTTTATAAATAACCCCAATTAGGCTGATAGGACGATAATCTTTAACTAGGAACGGGCTTTGAATTTTAGGAATCAAAGAGATAAAAGAAGAATTACACCCTTTAGACATCTTTGCTTCCAAGAAAAACTTTAGAATTGCTTCAAAAAAATCCAATATCAAGACATCCCAGTACTTCTTTACAAATGCAAACGAGAACCATCAGGTCCAGGAGACTTATCCGACCCACACGACCAAATGGCCAGTTTGACCTCCTCCATTGAGACATTAGCTTCAATAAAACGACGGTCCCCTTCATCCAACGATTTGAATTTTAAGCTTCTGTTACAAACATCAACACCACAAAAGGTTTAAATTTGGATGTAAAATAATCTAAAAACACATGTTTAACACGAGAAGGCTCAGTGATTCAATCTCCATTAGCTTTGATTCCCGTAATAGACATTTGCTTCTTTTTTTTCTACACAAGTCCATTAAAGAACTTGGTGTTTTCGTCTCCTTCTAGAGGCCATTTATATTTTAACTTAAGCGCCAAATCATTAGTCTCTTGTCGATTCATAACCGCCAACCTGTCTATTAATTATTTTCTTTCATTAAAAACCAACGAATCGGAGCACCCCCTTCAATGATATTGTCACAGACATCCAACTTATTTTCCTTTGTCACTTTCTCCTCCTTAGATTACAATTTAGTAATAGCCACCCAATCTTTAACTCGAGCCTTTAATAACTTCAACTTATTTTTTAGTTTGATTAAACTGAGCCCATCCCCCAACTCCTTCCATGCCTCCTCCACCACCTTATCCAATCCTTCCAAATCTAACCAAGAACTATAGAATTTAAAAGGAATACTACCAAAATCCTATTTCTTACAACGTAGGAAAATTAGCCGATGTTCAGAAAGACCCATCGGGAAAACAAATCCGGCAACTCATCCAACGATCAAGCTTACTCAATTTTTTTTACCCACCCGAGTAAACGTATAACCCCCCATAGGCATCTCATACAAACTAATTCCGTCAATGAAAGCACTAAAAATCGCCGCATTAGGAACAAAGTCCCCATTCTCTCCGATGCCTTCCGACATGAGTTAAAGTCTCCAAAAAAAACATTACAACCCTTGGTTAGATCTCCAAAAGCAATAAATAACCTCCCAAAGTTTAACCTTCTCTTTAGCCGCGCATACACATTCACCATAAAACAAACACCTTTAACGTTCGACCAAACTCCTTCAACAATGAGCACATTATCAAAAGAGAAAATTCTTTTTCACAAACGCCGTTGGATTCCAAACAAAGAGAATTCCACCCGATTTCCCCCGATCACTTAAAGAAGCAAAATCAAAATGATTGTTTCCCCACATAGACCGAATACAAAACAGATCCGTAGCCACCATTCTCGTTTCTTGAAGACTGAGAAAGTTAACACCTTCTACTCGACATAGTTTTGCAATCCATCTCCGTTTCTCCACAATTCCCACTACGCAAATATTTAGAGACAGCGTATTCATTAATCCACCTTGTTATCTCCTATACCAGCAATCAACTGTTTAAGATCACCCCTCTATTTTATACCCAAGATTAAATATAGAAGAGAAAAGATGGTGGCGGATTTGAATGATGAGAGGTGGAGATGGATCTGGAGCCGGCTAGTGGCGGAGCTCGATTCAGTTGTGCTCTGTAAGTTGGTGGCTATGGTGGTATAATGTGTAAATGTAATTGAGTTAAAAAGATGGCAGCTTGACTTTAATACCATTTTCACTTTTCAGTCATGGGAACTCACACAAAGTATTTAATAACAATTAATGAGTATATCTATGTACAATATTTTCTATTAAATTAAACATAGTAAATAAATATTACTTTTAACTACTTTTTTTTTGGAACATCGGCATTTCATTAAAATAACACCTCTAATAAGGTGCTAAAAGGTGAAAATTGTTACATATACAATAAGGGATTTTTAAACCACTCGGTTCTTGAAATTTTGTATTTTCGGTTCCTACAACTATACCAAAGAAAAGAAAATGCACTATGTCATCAAATAGCGTATTCTTGTTAAGAAGTTTCTTCATAAACCCCATGTTGTTTCTGATTCTCCACAGCGCCCACCAAGCCACAAAGATAATCGAACCAATCAACAACTTCTTTTGCTTTAAACATTCAATTACTCTAGCCAATCCAATAATGAATCTGGGCTTCTAAACACCGGAAGAGGTAAACCAAGCCAAGAAGCAATCAATTTCCAAATCTGCGACGCCACCAAACACTCCCCAAATAAATGAACATTCGTCTCAGAGAAACTATTGAAACAAGGACATAAAAGACTCGACACTTCAATACCCTTACCTTCCAAATTAACTCTCGTTGGGAGTCTATTCAATATCACTCGCCATGCAAAAATATTAACCTTTCGTGGAATATAGTTAAACCAAACCGTCTGACGAGCACCCGTCGGTAATAAAAATTCAACAATAACCGATCTAACTCCTTTAACCGAGAATTCTGTCATATCTCCAAGCTTCCAACACCACCTATCTGAATCTGCTGACAACGTCACCTGTTCCACAGCCTCGAGTATATTGGCGAATTGCTTACTTTCCACTCCACCCCTAATCGGCCTCCTCCAAACCCAATTAGAACCATGAACCCGTTAACTTACTACAAAATTTTCATTCACTTCTAACGCATAAAGACGAGGGAACGAAGCTGCCAAAGGACTCTCTTGCAGCCAACAATCTGTCCAAAATTTTGTAATATCTCCACACCCAATCTTCAGAACCGCATTAAGTCTGCCACACACTACTCCCTTTGCAGCCTTGCTCATGCGAATTTGGATTCAGTCTCCTACCATATAAAGAATCTAAGCATTTAACCCACAAGCTTTCCGGTTTCGAGACAAAACGCCATCACCATTTAAGCAAGAGAGCTTTATTGAAAGCTTCCAAGGATCCAATCCCAATTCCACCCTTTTCTTTTACAGCCAAAACCTATTTCCAAGAAACCCAATGCACCTTCCTCTCGTTATTTTTAAACCCCTAAAGAATCGAGAACGCAACCTTTCCAATTCCTTTAAAACACCCCAAGGCACCAAGAACCGAAGAGTTGATTAGAGATCTCGCACCATTAGAAAGAAGATCCGATTTCCAAGTGGTAAGGCGGTTGTTAAATTTCTCAGTAATCACCTTCCGGTCATCGATTCTCTGCATGGAAGATCCAAGCGGAAGCCCTAAATATGTAAAAGGAAGTTTCCCTTGGCGACATCCCGTCAATGCAGCAAGATCACACACCTTTTCATAAGGCACCCCTACCACAAAAGATTTGACTTGTGTAAATTAATCTTCAGACCTAGAGCCAAGTAAAAACAATTCAAAATACCAACAGTCCCATTAATATTTGAACGCGTCCACTCTCCAACACAAATTGCATCGTCCGCGTAAAAAAGATGGAATAAGGTAACTTCATTTCGACCAAAACGAGCACCTTTATCAAACCCCGCCTCAATGGAATCCTATAAGGCCACATGCAACCCCTCCATAGTAATGATAAATAAAAACGAAGACAATGGATCACCTTGACGTAATCCCTATTGCATATCAAATTCCTTCGTCGGGCTCCCATTAACTAATATAGACATCTTTGCTGAAGACAAACAAGCTTTTATCCACGAAATCCACTTAGATCCAAAACCCAAGAACTCCATCATTTTATATAAAAAATTCCATGAAAGAGAATCATACGCCTTTTCAAAATCTATCTTAAAAAACATAAGTTTTTTCTTCCCTTTTGGAACCATTCGACCACCTCATTCATTATTAACGACCCATCTAAAATCTGACAACTTTTAATAAAAGTCGTTTGTTCCGAACTAATAACCGAAGCAATCACCTTACTCATCCTATTTGCTAGAATCTTTGAAATAACTTTATAAATAACCCCAATGAGGCTGATAGGACGATAATCTTTAACTAGGACCGGGCTTTGAATTTTAGGAATCAAAGAGATAAAAGAAGAATTACACCCTTTAGACATCTTAGCTTCCAAGAAAAACTGTTGAATTGCTTCAAAAAAATCCAATATCAAGACATCCCAATACTTCTTTACAAATGCAAACGAGAACCCATCAGGTCCAGGAGACTTATCCGACCCACACGACCAAATGGCCAATTTGACCTCCTCCATTGAGACAATAGCTTCAATAAAACGACGGTCCCCTTCATCCAACGATTTGAATTTTAAGCTTCTGTTACAAACATCAACACCACAAAAAGGTTTAAATTTGGATGTAAAATAATCTAAAAACACATGTTTAACACGAGAAGGCTCAGTGATTCAATCTCCATTAGCTTGGATTCCCGTAATAGACATTTGCTTCTTTCTTTTCTACACAAGTGCATTAAAGAACTTGGTGTTTTTGTCTCCTTCTAGAGGCCATTTATATTTTAACTTAAGCGCCAAATCATTAGTCTCTTTTCGATTCATAACCGCCAACCTGTCTATTAATTCTTTTCTTTCATTAAAAACCAACGAATCGGAGCACCACCTTCAATGATATTGTCACAGACATCCAACTTATTTTCCTCACTTTCTCCTCCTTAGATTACAATTTAGTAATAGCCACCCAATCTTTAACTCGAGCCTTTAATAACTTCAACTTATTTTTTAGTTTGATTAAACTGAGCCCATCCCCCGACTCCTTCCATGCCTCCTCCACCACCTTATCCAATCCTTCCAAATCTAACCAAGAACTATAGAATTTAAAAGGAATACTACCAAAATCCTATTTCTTACAACGTAGGAAAATTAGCCGATGTTCAGAAAGACCCGTCGGGAAAACAAAACCGGCAACTCATCCAACGATCAAGCTTACTCAATTTTTTTTACCCACCCGAGTAAACGTATAAGGCATCTCATACAAACTAATTTGGTCAATGAAAGCACTAAAAATTGCCGCATTAGGAACAAAGTCCCCATTCTCTCCGATGCCTTCCGACATGAGTTAAAGTCTCCAAAAAAAACATTACAACCCTGGGTTAGATCTCCAAAAGCAATAAATAACCTCCCAAAGTTTAACCTTCTCTTTCGCCGCGCATACACATTCACCATAAAACAAACACCTTTAACGTTCGACCAAACTCCTTCAACAATGAGCACATTATCAAAAGAGAAAATTCTTTTTCACAAACGCCGTTGGATTCCAAACAGGGAGAATTCCACCCGATTTCCCCCGATTACTTAAAGAAGCAAAATCAAAATGATTGTTTCCCCACATAGACCGAATACAAAACAGATCCGTAGCCGCCATTCTCGTTTCTTGAAGACCGAGAAAGTTAACACCTTCTACTCGACATAGTTTTGCAATCCATCTCCGTTTCTCCACACTTCCCACTCCGCAAATATTTAGAGACAGCGTATTCATTAATCCACCTTGTTATCTCCTATCCCACCAATCAACTGTTTAAGATCACCCCTCCATTTTATATCCAAGAACTTTACCCATCTCAATATAATTATTAAACCCTTCAACAAACGAAAAACCATTTACCTCATGAGCCCCCTTACTAGACATCCAACTCTGTCCGGTATTACCAAAAGCCAAGCACCGCTTTCGTGAAACCTCATTTGACGTCGAACTCATCGTAGGACTATGAAACCGTTTACCTCCAAAACCCGGAGGCTCCGAAGACGATCTCGTGACAGATCCCTCTTTAAACATCTTATTCATGCAACGACTTTTATGGACATCACCTAGGCTATCTCCCATACCTTTATCATCCACTTTCCCCACATAATGTAAAAGGATGTATAGTTTTATAAAAGAATCTTGTTACTTAAATATTTTTATGTATTATATTTCTAAATTGATTATAGTATTATTTTATGTTTTAATTAATCTATAGTTTTTCTTTATTTTAATTGTTAATTATTTATTACGTCATCCGGTTCTTAAATTCGGCCCGGTTTTAAAAACATTGTGTAATTCCGATGGAATGAGAGATGAAAAACAGAGTTGTCATATGAACCAAATTGAAAAATTAATGGATTTGCTTGTTTTCAAGAATGTGTAGTACAACTATATTCAAATTGAATAATAAATAATTATTAATTTGATTTTATATATTTATTTATTTTTAAATTAGGTATATTATTTTTCGACTTTTAAGTTTGTTATAATATTTTTTTTAATATTTTTAAGTTATTAAATTATTTATTATCTTATCCGGTTCTTGAATCCGGTACGATTAGTGAACCTCTGAGCTGCCTGATTCACTCTCGGTTCTGATTTTGAAAATTTGTTCTTACTAATTTAAGAGTTTAATTTTTAGTTATTTTGATGCATGTTTATGTTTCAAGTTAGCTCGTTTTTTATCTACGACCGGTCCGACCAGTGAACCTCTGAACCTTTCCCAACCAGAACCGTCGAACCGACCCGAATTTTTTTTTTGTCCGGTCGCATGAAATTGAAGCAGCTAAAAACAGTGATAACTAATGGCAATCTTCATACTGATTTTGTGATAGTGTTTTAAAAGAGTGTGAATGGTATGTTGAACGTAAGTAATAAGATGTTTGAGTGTTTGTTGATGTGTTCCAAATAATATATTTATTTTATGCGTATTTCCCTACATTCTAAATTGTTTTTATTGCAAATATGGTTATAATGGATCCCTAATAGGATTTTATGTTGATTTGCAGGTTTTGATGCTAAAGGAACGATTGCGTGAGGATATGAAGATGCTACAAAAAGGTTGGAAGAAAGAAGTCAAACCAGGACAAGAGTACGGCCCGTACGCCATCAAGGGTACACCCATACTTGAATGAGAGAGCCCGTATCCATTTGAAAAGGTATAGGCAGCAAAGACTTAGGCGTCGCCGCCAATTTAATGAGCATACGGCTCGTACGTCACCCGAGACAGAAAATTGCTCATAAAATTTGCTTCACTTGATTAGGGTATTATTGTGTGTCTATAGCACTACTCATCTGGTTTTGATTAGGGTATTATTGTGTGTCTATAAAATTTGCTTCACTTGATTAAGGTATTATTTGTTCTACCACTTCACATACTGTTTTTTTTTTCTTAATAAAAATCTTTCAAACAAATTTCATAAGTAAAAGCAATCATGTTAGTTATTCCAACTTAGATGAGTTGTGTCTGAATGGTTATCTCTAAAATCTGATTTTCACAAAGCTTTCCACTATTCATTGTTTCATTCCTTTTGTAGTAATTAATTTGATAAAAAAAACTCTTTTCACCAGTTAAATATTGATAGAGGATTTAGTATCAGTAGCCGACGTTTCCACGGATTGATAGCAGGTTCTTACCATTTGTTGTATTACGTTGCGATAGGTATATTGTCTATACATGTGTAGTTTAGTCCATTGATGATCACCCTTTAAAACTAAACATATGCAACCGTTTCTTAAGTATTTTTATATTACTAATTGCACACGTTAAGTTTTTGGCGTCGTTGTAGAGGATACAGTGATTCTGAAAAGAGTCTAAGTCAGTAGTTTAATCATTTTATTTTGTTTTTATCTCAAATTACTTATGCCCATATGTGCTAATTGTGCCTTGGATAGTTTCCTTAGTTACTTTTAAAGCGTAAGTTTCACAAGCTAATTGTGCCTTTAGGATATTTTCCTTAGTTACTTTTAAAGCGTAAGTTTCACAAGCGTTTGATGGAAATTACTACAGCAAATTCTTTAGAGGTCATAAAAAAGAGAAGATACCAATGGCAGCACTAGGAGATCAGAGGACGATTGCGGACTATGCAAAACCATCACTAGAGGGAGCATGTCCTAGAATTTTGAGACCAAATGTGGCAGCTAACAACTTCGCGATCCCGCCTCAACTCATTCAAATGATCCAAAACACGTGTCAATTTGACAATCTTGCTGATGAAGAACCAAATGCTCTTTGTCCTACTTTCTTGAGATGTGTGACACTTTCAAAATTAATGATGTCTCACAAGATGCAATCAAATTGAGATTGTTCCCATTCTCGCTTCGTGGAAAAGCCAGAAATTGACTAAGCTCACTACCAGCAGGGTCCATCACCACATGGGCTACCATGGCTGAGAAATTCCTATTCTGGTACTTTCCACCTTCCAGAACCACCCAGTACAGAAACATGATCTATGCTTTTGAGCAAGAAGACGGAGAAACACTCTATGAAGCATGCGAGAGGTTCAAAGAATTACTGAGGACATGTTCACATCATGGACTAGAACTCTAGATTCAAGTCCAGACATTCTATAATGGATTATATCCTCAAGCCAGGCAAACAGTCAACACCACAGTTGGTTGGATCTTTAGCAACCTTACTCCAACCGAAGCATATGCATTGCTCGAGAAATTGGCCACCAATGACTATCCATGACCAACCACGAGGGCTCGTTTACCATCAAGGAAAGCATGAGTCGACCAGGTGGACACCCATACAGCCTTAGAAGCTAAAGTATATGCCATGGCCATTCAAATTGAGAAATTGTTCAATAGCCAGATGAATTGCAACACTTGTGGAGGCTCTCATAACACAAATGCATGTCTAATTGGGACTCAACACAGCCCTCTAGAGTCCAGAGGAAGTAGACTTTGTGGGAAATCAGAACCATTACAACTCAGGGCGGAATAACCATCCAACATTCACATGGAAAGACTCGAATAACTCCAGACTTTTTTCACACTTAAAACAAATGTTATTAGGCACACCCTTCATATTAACACTTCATTTCTTTGATCAATGGTTTGTATGATAAAAACCCTTTATATTTTAACTTTTAATCTCTTTCTCTCTCTCTCTCTATATATATATATATATAGGGTCCATATATGAGGGTTCGACCCTTATACCCATCTCTTTTCCTTATTTTTTTTCCTTCCATTTTATTTGCAACCCTTCATCTTTATGTTAATCCGACTTTAGTTCCTTAATTTTTATTATTGTATCATATTAATTGTTTATTTTTTTTAAGTAAATGTTAAACTATTTAGCAACTTTTATTATTATTATTATTTATCACCACCATCGTCATCAAATTAAATGTTTGTTTTTTTAGTCCTAGTATTATGTAATTAATATAAGATTATGGGTTGTCTCTTTATTGTATGAACATTTAAAGTTTTTTCAGTAGTTTACAATGCATGAATAGTACTCACCCCAATCATCTCTTGCCACGTTTGGTATAGGTTAGATACATTAAGAGACCAATTTAAGAAACAAATACTACATAAATACATAACTTTATTTTTATTTTTACGTATATAATGGTTTTATATTTTGGTTATATAAAACATATTTTTTGTAACAAATCATAACATACAAGTTTCTGTTATATGCGCCGGGAGAAGTAAAAGTTGTACTATTGTTAAATAGGTAATTATTTTCTTGCACATGATCTTCTGATCTAGTGGTATTGATAAATACGCTCCATGAAAGTGGTGTGAATTCAAATACTGCAAGTCATATTATTAAGTGGTATTTCTGTTAAAAAAGTTAATTATTTTCTTGCTTTTGGTGTTAATTGACACATTTCCCTATGGGCCGACAGAAACTTGAGCTCATACGGTACGTTACTTCATTTCCAGAATTCCAGTCATGTTCGATTTTTTTGAACGGCGTGGACTCAACTGGCACGTCCCACCAGGGGACGCTTGTACATCAGTCTACCCATACAACCCCCAAGGAATTCGAATCTGTTAAACGTGTTCCTATTTTTTATGAAGTGCACCTTACAAGATTCGAACCCATGACCTCCACAGAGGGGAAAACTTTTGTAAAAACCCCCCTGACCACCAAGACAGAACCTTGATGGCTCCAGTCATGTTCATTTGGGTCATTTTATTTGTTGATAACTTGATACAATGAAACCCAATTGTTGCTCTATGGTTCATGGTTTACATTTGCTATTTGAACATTTGAATACAACTCCTTGTTTTTGGCCTTTATCACCAAAAATTATTTAAAGTGAATTAGATTTACCATAACCCGATAGTGGACGCTGTTTTTAAAACTAATACTTCATTAAAAACTTTGAAAACCGCGTTAACTCTTATACTATTGATTATATAAACCGACTAGCATATATTTAGATTTTAATATGTTTAAGAATACATTAAAAATTATTGTGTTTTTTATCTTAATTTTTGAGAGTGTTTGCCTACTAAAAAAGCTAGATCATTTAGGAGATTGACCATCTCGAATAGGTATTTATCAGTATTTATAGTATTTTATCTAAATGTACATATTATACATTATATGCAGCACATTTTTATACTTTTTTAAAAGAAATTCGTAAGAGATGGGATAAATCAAAGAAAGAGTTGGTAAAGATAAATAAACAGTTTTTGAATTTTCATTGAAGCGATATATATATATTTTAAACAGTTCACACGATTCTCAACATACTATTTGTTTTGAAAAGAACATGCCCCTAAAGTTTTATCATTTGTTTTTAAATCTTAATTTTGATGTTAAATGTGTTATTTTCTTGTTTTATTAATCCAACTAGTTTGGTGTTTAAGCATATGGGCGGCAATTCCTGACACGACCCAAACCCAACACGAAAAGAAAACAAGTTTAGGGTCGACTGACATGACCCATTTAAAAAATGGGTCAACCAGAACATGACCCGCTTAATAAGTGGGTTGACCTGTTAACCTGTTTAAAGGTTTTAAAAAAAATTAGTATTTGTATTTTAGAGATGAAAAGTGTTAATATTTAAAGTTAAATGTTTTGATTTTAATTTTTCCTCTAAATATTAATTTTTAAAGGTGAAATAATTTTCTCTTTTGAACAATTTATCAACTCTTCACTTCCAACAATTTTATTTTATTGTTTTTAACTACCAATTCTATAATCTTTTCATTCGTTTCTTCTAATCTCGAGTTAAATGTTTAAACCCAAGTTTGTTAATTGAGAATGAAAGATAAAGAAGCAAAAAACAATAAAAAAAGTGACCAATTAAAAAAAGGTTTTATTTGAGTCGGAGTATTAATTGTTTAAATTGTTACTAAGTCGTTAAGTATTACTTATATTCATTAATGAAAACAAAACGGGTCGACCTGAAACACGACCCGATTTTAAGTGGGTCGACACGACGTGACACGGATAAATATATGGGTTGGGGTTGAAGAATTCAACCCGTCAACCCGACACGAATGACACCCCTGTTTAAGCATACACATAAACATACAAACATTCATTCATGCATACATGATACGTGTGTTGCGAGAAAAAATTATGGTGTTTTATGCATTTCACGTTCACATATGTTGGCCATACAAACAAATAAAACCATAAAACACATTTATTTTAAATTATATCTTATTATAGAAATTTTGAAATCTAATTATGTAATTTTTATTTTCAATCAAATAGTAAATGAAAGTTAAATTACATTAAATAGTAATTAACGTATATTTATGAATATATACATAAAGATTTAAGAATTTTAAGTGTTGATATTTTTCATCCCGTGTGTAGACACGAGTTCTAAGCTAGTTATTATAATAAATAAGTAACTATAGGGACACATAACACTCTCTGATGTCTCATCACCTTTATTTTCTTGACTCTCTCTTCTATTAAATAATGAGACACGTGTCACTTTCTGATGTCTTCTCACCTTTATTTTACCGCTTCTCTCTTCTATTAAATAAAAATATTAGAATAATATATTTTTAGATATTTAATATACATTTAATTATTGAATCACTAACTACAAAATTTTAATATCAAATTATTTATGGATAGTTATAAATTCTAGCGTTACTTATCAATTTCGAAAAATAAATTTATATTATGGATAAGTATTATAGCATCAAATTTTTTTTTACATTTTAATCAACTCCATTATTTTAGACAACTAGATTAATAATTCGCTTCAGTTGATAAATTTTTTAATTCTGAATTTTGTTTATAATCATTTAAATTGTTCAATTGTTTTATAATATCTAAATCATCATTACTAAACTATTTAATTGTTTCTTTTTTTAATCCGTATAATATACGGGTTTTCTAACCTAGTATTGTAATAAATTACTATTATCTTCTGCGTGATGCAGCTGGAAACATGTATTATAAAATAAAAAGAGTGAACTTCGCTTTTGCTACCCGTGGTTTGGTCAAAATAATGATTTTGGTGCATTAGTTTCAATTTGATTTTTTTCCTCCATGTGGTATGTAATCTGTATCAATTAACTCCAACCCACTACCACCGTTAGTTTTTTCTATTAAAGATAAGTGCATTTTAGTCTTTTCACATATAGGGATTATTTTTTAAAATTTACTTAAATAATTATAGGGACCATTTTTATACTTTACCCACCCAACCCTACCTGTTGGAACCTAGGAAACCGTTGTATTCCTGATATCTATAGGGGCTTAGATGTAACTTTTGTAAAGTTAGGTTTTTGGGTCAAGAGTCGCTATGTCGGTTGACAGCCGACTGTCATCAGTCAGCAATCTGTATGGCGACTCTTGCTATGTTATCTATAAATAGCAATCCAAAAATCTAACTAAGTAGCTCTTGATTCACCCATTGTTACTATAGTCAATTTGAGAGCCGGTAGGAGGTTGAAGTTCTAATTGTAATTCCAAGTGCTTTATTGTAATCGTTTCACAGTGGAAGTAATAGATTAAAGCGTTTTATGTTCCTATTTGTGTTGCTCTTCATTTGTATTTCTCATTATCATCAACAATCAACTTCTCTATAGCTGATTTGTTGGTTGTTTCTTGTCTAGAATCATTCTAGCATAGGGACCCTATCGTCAGGACCTACAATTTGGTATCAGAGCCTTCTGTGCTCTTGATTTTAATGATTTTTATGAGTTTTTTGGGGTTTTTTTGAAACATGAATTTCTTTGATCTCTGGGTTGATTTGTAACAAGTTTAGAAATTGATATTGAAATTCTGTCAGAAACTTGTTTGTGAAGAGTTTGACATGTCTAATTGTCATTTTGGTTTAGATCTGAGCATTCTGTGATTGATTTAGTGTTATTGTGTGAAAAAGAGTACGTTGATGTTCTTGAGCCGATTGTCCAGGGTCGACTCTATTGTCTGAGCCGACTATCACTTGATCTGGCCAATTGTCCGCGTCGATTGTCTGTTTTCCCAGCGAATCTCTCAGTAAACGCAAGTTTACGACTCACTTTTGTGAGGTGGCGACTCTTCTAAGCCGACACTCCGAGTGAGTTTTTCTGATCACCCTGTGGTGGTGCCGATTGTTCTCTTTCATCAGCCGAATCTTACGAGCCGACTGTCTAGTTGATTCCGAGCCGACTCTTTGAGTTTCTCTTGTTCTATGTTAGTTTGTGTTGTCTTTGATTCAAGATGTCTGTTACTTCTATTACCCAAGCTGATTTGGAGACCGGCTCCATGCCTAGACCTCCTAAACTCCTATCCACCGACGATTTCCCAAACTGGAAGAACCGCATGAAGGCGTATTTTTATGTAACTGACTTTGGTAAGTGGGTCTCTACCACCAATGGTCCACACTGTCCTATGACCACCGGAGCTGATGGTGTAGTAGCTCAAACTGATCCCGCTGCTTATATGGAAAATGACAAACTTATGATCCTAAGAGACTATAAAGCCTTCAGTGTTATCAATATGGCTCTTCATGCTGACATCATGAACATGTTCGAGGAGTACAAGACTACTCAAACTTTATGGCAGGCGTTGTGTGACTTTTATGAGGGAAATTCATACTTGAAAGAAGGGAAGAAATATATGATCCAGAAACAATATGATACTTTCGGGAGTATTAAAGGAGAATGTTTGTCTAAACATATCTCAAGGTTCATGGAAATTTCAAGCAAATTGAAGCAAGCTGGGGTGGTCATCAGAAATTCTGATCTGATTAAGAAGCCGCTAGACTTTCTACCTCATGAATGGAGCATACAATGTATGCTGATTAAAAGACAGTATGAGAATAACGTATCCACTCTATCTGATGTAATAAATACCCTAAAGTCCTTTGAAATGGACATTGAAAAGCGTCAAATGAATCAAAATGGGTAGACCAAAACCATGGCACTAACCAATGCTGCTTTTATTGCTACAACCTCATCAAACAATGCTGCTAGCTCATCCGGAGCCATTCCGGCTATGACTTCCGCTCCAGTTAGCAATCACCAGAATCTGCCAAGCAATGAATCAAAAAGTAATCAGAATTGTACTTCTACTCCAAACCCATCTAGTGAACACATGGCCTTGTTTGGTCTATTTGTCAACAGTTATCAAGCTCTAGTTTCAGGTGAATTGAAGGCCGGGGTGAGCCACATTGAAGATGTCTTCCAAGTTGATCTGGATGACATGGAAGAAGTTAATTTGCAATGGCAAATGGCCATGTTGACTCTGAGAGCCAAAAGATTTATGGATAGAACTGGAAAGAAGCGTCTAGGTGGAAAATCTGCAGGTTTTGATAAGTCTAAACTGAGATGCTATAACTATATGCAACTTGGACACTTCAAGAGGGAATGTCCCCATCGAATTACCGATGCTCTACCTCTTCCCACCATTGTTGCAATTACTGATGGCCAAGAACAGACTGAGAAGGCTAAAGAACCAGCAAATGCTTTGGCAGTAAACGACTTTGATTGGAGCAATGGAATCGAAGAAGCTCAGGTTGAGGTGTGCAAGGCAATCATAGCTAATACTCCATCTACTCAGTTTCTGATTCATGGGATGGAAAGTCTGGTTGAAAAGGAGAAGAATGAGGTGCTGAGAAGGATTATCGTCACCACTGACTCTATTGGTCCTGCTTCTCTCCTTAGACAATTTGCTATTCAGGGGATAGAGAGTCAGGTTATTGACACACAAGGAAGTATGACTGAGAATGCCAACATCAAGATCATGGATGCAGTGAAGGTAAGTGAGGAAAAGAAGGACATTTGTCCCAATTCCAGCTCAACAGATCAAGTTAACTCTCCGACGAGTACAAGTGATGGAAGCTCTAATCAAGGATGCATCTGTAGGAAAACTACTGCTGAGTTGATTCCACCTAAGGTAAAATCTCGTCTCTGTTCCTCTAACTGTGTTGACATGATTGTTCACTATCGCACTTTAAACCAACTCATTATTCGTGAGAAATATGATGCTCTTATTATCCTCAATCAAATCAAAAAGAGCGAGATTTCTCTCAAAGTAAGTTTGAACCAAGAAAATCAAGAAATTCAAACCCTAAAAGAGTTTGTCTGTAGAAATGTATTTTTGATCACCAATTTAACTGAAAAGCTAACCTCTTCCATAAATGAATCTGTTAAATTGCAAATTATTATTGACAAGTGGAATATTAGCAAAAAGGCACAAGATACTATGCTAGATTGTCAAAATACTCCTGTTTTTTGTGAAAAAGGGGGTGGGATACTTGGATTCGCATGACTTTGAAAGGAAACTGTTTCACCCTCCCACTCATGGTCTTTATGACCCCATTCCATCTCCACATCCTAAAAACGATCTTGCAAAATTATTTGTTTATGCTACTAATGTAAATACTGCAGGTTTAAAAGAACATGATGAGGATGTTCGGGATGATTATGGTGCTGGATTGGGCCACAAGGAATGCAACCGAGATGTAACATACCAAAAATAGTAAATAAATAAATAGTGAACAGCAGAATCTGCCAAGCAATGAATCAAAAAGTAATCAGAATTGTACTTCTACTCCAAACCCATCTAGTGAACACATGGCCTTGTTTGGTCTATTTGTCAACAGTTATCAAGCTCTAGTTTCAGGTGAATTGAAGGCCGGGGTGAGCCACATTGAAGATGTCTTCCAAGTTGACCCGGATGACATGGAAGAAGTTGATTTGCAATGGCAAATGGCCTTGTTGACTCTGAGAGCCAAAAGATTTATGGATAAAACTGGAAAGAAGCGTCTAGGTGGAAAATCTGTAGGTTCTAATAAGTCTAAACTGAGATGCTATAACTGTATGTAACTTGGACACTTCAAGAGGGAATGTCCCCATCCTATTACCGATGCTCTAACTCTTCCCACCATTGTTGCAATTACTGATGGCCAAGAACAGACTTAGAAGGCTAAAGAACCAGCATATGCTTTGGTAGTAAACGACTTTGTTTGGAGCAATGGAAACTAAGAAGCTCATGTTGAGGTGCGCAAGGCACTGGTAGCTAATACTCCATCTACTCAGTTTGTGGTTCAAGGGATGGAAAGTCTGGTTGAAAAGGAGAAGAATGAGGTGCTGAGAAGGATTATCGTCACCACTGACTCTAATGGTCCTGCTGCTATCCTTAGACAATTTGCTATTCAGGGGATAGAGAGTCAGGTTATTGACACTGAAGGAAGTATGACTGAGAATGCCAACATCAAGATCATGGATGAAGTGAAGGTAAGTGAGTAAAAGAAGGACATCTGTCCCAATTCCAGCTCAACAGATCAAGTTAACTCTCCGACGAGTACAAGTGATGGAACTCAAGCCAATGGTGATGGAAGCTTTAATCAAGGATGCATCTGTAGGAAAACTGCTGCTGAGTTGATTCCACCTAAGGTAAAATCTCGTCTCTGTTCCTCTGACTGTGTTGACATGATTGTTCACTATCACACTTTAAACCAACTCATTATTCGTGAGAAATATGATGCTCTTGCTACCCTCAATCAAATCAAAAAGAGCGAGATTTATCTCAAAGTCAGTTTGAACCAAGAAAATCAAGAAATTCAAACCCTAAAAGAGTTTGTCTACAGAAAGGAATTTTTGATCACCAATTTAACTGAAAAATTAACCTCTTCCATAAATGAATCTGTTACATTGCAAATTATTATTGACAAGTGGAATATTAGCAAAAAGGCACAAGATACTATGCTAGATTGTCAAAATACTCCTGTTTTTAGGAAAAAGGGGGTGGGATACCTGGATTCGCATGACTTTGAAAGGAAACTGTTTCACCCTCCCACTCATGGTCATTGTGACCCCATTCCATATCCACATCCTAAAAACGATCTTGCAAAATTATTTGTTTCTGCTACTTATGTAAATACTACAGGTTTAAAAGAATATGATGAGGATGTTCGGGATGATTGTGGTGCTGGATTGCGCCACAAGGAATGCAACCAAGATGTAACATCCCAAAAATAGTAAATAAATAAATAGTGAACAGCAGAATCTGCCAAGCAATGAATCAAAAAGTAATCAGAATTGTACTTCTACTCAAAACCCATCTAGTGAAGACATGGCCTTGTTTGGTCTATTTGTCAACAGTTATCAAGCTCTAGTTTCAGGTGAATTGAAGGCCGGGGTGAGCCACATTGAAGATGTCTTCCAAGTTGACCCGGATGACATGGAAGAAGTTGATTTGCAATGGCAAATGGCCTTGTTGACTCTGAGAGCCAAAAGATTTATGGATAGAACTGGAAAGAAGCGTCTATGTGGAAAATCTGCAGGTTTTGATAAGTCTAAACTGAGATGCTATAACTGTCTGCAACTTGGACACTTCAAGAGGGAATGTCCCCATCCTATTACAGATGCTCTACCTCTTCCTACCGTTGTTGCAATTACTGATGGCCAAGAATAGACTGAGAAGGCTAAAGAACTAGCAAATGCTTTGGTAGTAAATGACTATGATTGGAGCAATGGAATCGAAGAAGCTCAGGTTGAGGTGTGTAAGGCACTCGTAGCTAATACTCCATCTACTCAGTTTGTGGTTCATGGGATGGAAAGTATGGTTGAAAAGGAGAAGAATGAGGTGCTGAGAAGGATTATCGTCACCACTGACTCTAATGGTCCTGATGCTCTCCTTAGAAAATTTGCTATTCAGGAGATAGAGAGTCAGGTTATTGACACTGAAGGAAGTATGACTGAGAATGCCAACATCAAGATCATGGATGCAGTGAAGGTAAGTGAGGAAAAGAAAGACATCTGTCCCAATTCCAGCTCAACAGATCAAGTTAACTCTCCGACGAGTACAAGTGATGGAACTCAAGCCAATGGTGATGGAAGCTCTAATCAAGGATGCATATGTAGGAAAACTGCTACTGAGTTGATTCCACCTAAGGTAAAATCTCGTCTCTGTTCCTATGACTGTGTTGACATGATTGTTCACTATCGCACTTTAAACCATCTCATTATTCGTGAGAAATATGATGCTCTTGCTATCCTCAATCAAATAAAAAAGAGCGAGATTTCTTTCAAAGTCAGTTTGAACCAAGAAAATCAAGAAATTCAAACACTAAAAGAGTTTGTCTACAGAAAGGAATTTTTGATCACCAATTTAACTGAAAAACTAACCTCTTCCATAAATGAATCTGTTACATTGCAAATTATTATTGACAAGTGGAATATTAGCAAAAAGGCACAAGATACTATGCTAGATTGTCAAAATACTCCTGTTTTTGGGAAAAAGGGGGTGGGATACCTGGATTCGCATGACTTTGAAAGGAAACTGTTTCACCCTCCCACTCATGGTCATTGTGACCCCATTCCATATCCACATCCTAAAAACGATCTTGCAAAATTATTTGTTTCTGCTACTTATGTAAATACTGCAGGTTTAAAAGAATATGATGAGGATGTTCGGGATGATTGTGGTGCTGGATTGGGCCACAAGGAATGCAACCGAGATGTAACATCTCAAAAATAGTAAATAAATAAATAGTGAACAGCAGAATCTGCCAAGCAATGAATCAAAAAGTAATCATAATTGTACTTCTACTCTAAACCCATCTAGTGAACACATGGCCTTGTTTGGTCTATTTGTCAACAGTTATCAAGCTCTAGTTTCAGGTGAATTGAAGGCCGGGGTGAGCCACATTGAAGATGTCTTCCAAGTTGACCCGGATGACATGGAAGAAGTTGATTTGCATTGGCAAATGGCCTTGTTGACTCTGAGAGCCAAAAGATTTATGGATAGAACTGGAAAGAAGCGTCTAGGTGGAAAATCTGTAGGTTCTAATAAGTCTAAACTGAGATGCTATAACTATATGTAACTTGGACACTTCAAGAGGGAATGTCCCCATCCTATTACCGATGCTCTAACTCTTCCCACCATTGTTGCAATTACTGATGGCCAAGAACAGACTTAGAAGGCTAAAGAACCAGCATATGCTTTGGTAGTAAACGACTTTGTTTGGAGCAATGGAATCGAAGAAGCACATGTTGAGGTGCGCAAGGCACTCGTAGCTAATACTCCATCTACTCAGTTTGTGGTTCAAGGGATGGAAAGTCTGGTTGAAAAGGAGAAGAATGAGGTGCTGAGAAGGATTATCGTCACCACTGACTCTAATGGTCCTGCTGCTATCCTTAGACAATTTGCTATTCAGGGGATAGAGAGTCAGGTTATTGACACTGAAGGAAGTATGACTGAGAATGCCAACATCAAGATCATGGATGAAGTGAAGGTAAGTGAGGAAAAGAAGGACATCTGTCCCAATTCCAGCTCAACAGATCAAGTTAATTCTCCGACGAGTACAAGTGATGGAACTCAAGCCAATGGTGATGGAAGCTTTAATCAAGGATGCATCTGTAGGAAAACTGCTGCTGAGTTGATTCCACCTAAGGTAAAATCTCATCTCTGTTCCTCTGACTGTGTTGACATGATTGTTCACTATCACACTTTAAACCAACTCATTATTCGTGAGAAATATGATGCTCTTGCTACCCTCAATCAAATCAAAAAGAGCGAGATTTCTCTCAAAGTCAGTTTGAACCAAGAAAATCAAGAAATTCAAACCCTAAAAGAGTTTGTCTACAGAAAGGAATTTTTGATCACCAATTTAACTGAAAAACTAACCTCTTCCATAAATGAATCTGTTAAATTGCAAATTATTATTGACAAGTGGAATATTAGCAAAAAGGCACAAGATACTATGCTAGATTGTCAAAATACTCCTGTTTTTGGGAAAAAGGGGGTGGGATACCTGGATTCGCATGACTTTGAAAGGAAACTGTTTCACCCTCCCACTCATGGTCATTGTGACCCCATTCCATATCCACATCCTAAAAACGATCTTGAAAAATTATTTGCTTCTGCTACTTATGTAAATACTGCAGGTTTAAAAGAATATGATGAGGATGTTCGGGATGATTGTGGTGCTGGATTGGGCCACAAGGAATGCAACCAAGATGTAACATCCCAAAAATAGTAAATAAATAAATAGTGAACAGCAGAATCTGCCAAGCAATGAATCAAAAAGTAATCAGAATTGTACTTCTACTCCAAACCCATCTAGTGAACACATGGCCTTGTTTGGTCTATTTGTCAACAGTTATCAAGCTCTAGTTTCAGGTGAATTGAAGGCCAGGGTGAGCCAGATTGAAGATGTCTTCCAAGTTGACCCGGATGACATGGAAGAAGTTGATTTGCAATGGCAAATGGCCATGTTGACTCTGAGTGCCAAAAGATTTATGGATAGAACTGGAAAGAAGCGTCTAGGTTGAAAATCTGTAGGTTCTGATAAGTCTAAACTGAGATGCTATAACTGTATGTAACTTGGACACTTCAAGAGGGAATGTCCTCATCCTATTACCGATGCTCTCACTCTTCCCACCATTGTTGCAATTACTGATGGCCAAGAACAGACTTAGAAGGCTAAAGAACAAGCATATGCTTTGGTAGTAAACGACTTTGTTTGGAGCAATGGAATCGAAGAAGCTCAGGTTGAGGTACGTAAGGCACTCGTAGCTAATACTCCATCTACTCAGTTTGTGGTTCATGGGATGGAAAGTCTGGTTGAAAAGGAGAAGAATGAGGTGCTGAGAAGGATTATCGTCACCACTGACTCTAATGGTCCTGCTGCTCTCCTTAGACAATTTGTTATTTAGGGGATAGAGTGTCAGGTTATTGACACTGAAGGAAGTATGACTGAGAATGCTAACATCAAGATCATGGATGCAGTGAAGGTAAGTGAGGAAAAGAAGAACATCTGTCCCAATTCCAGCTCAACAGATCAAGTTAACTCTCCGACGAGTACAAGTGATGGAACTCAGGATAATGGTGATGGAAGCTCTAATCAAGGTTGCATCTGTAGGAAAACTGTTGCTGAGTTGATTCCACCTAAGGTAAAATCTCGTCTCTGTTCCTCTGACTGTGTTGACATGATTGTTCACTATCGCACTTTAAACCAACTCATTATTCGTGAGAAATATGATGCTTTTGCTATCCTCAATCAAATAAAAAAGAGCTAGATTTCTCTCAAAATCAGTTTGAACTAAGAAATTCAAACCCTAAAAGAGTTTGTCTATAGAAAGGAATTTTTGATCACCAATTTAACAGAAAAACTAACCTCTTCCATAAATGAATCTGTTAAATTGCAAATTATTATTGACAAGTGGAATATTAGCAAAAATGTACAAGATACTATGCTATATTGTCAAAATACTCTCGTTTTTGTGAAAAAGGGGGTGGGATACTTGGATTCGCATGACTATGAAAGGAAACTGTTTCACCCTCCCACTCATAGTCATTATGACCCCATTCCATCTCCACATCCTAAAAACGATCTTGCAAAATTATTTGTTTCTACTACTAATGTAAATACTGCAGGTTTAAAAGAATATGATGAGGATGTCCGGGATGATTATGGTGCTGGATTGGGCCACAAGGAATGCAACCGAGATGTAACATCCCAAAAATAGTAAATAAATAAATAGTGAACTGCAGAATCTGCCAAGCAATGAATCAAAAAGTAATCGGAATTGTACCTCTACTCCAAACCCATCTAGTGAACACATGGCCTTGTTTGGTCTATTTGTTAACAGTTATCAAGCTGTAGTTTCAGGTGAATTGAAGGCCGGGGTGAGCCACATTGAAGATGTCTTCCAAGTTGACCCGGATGAAATGGAAGAATTTGATTTGCAATGGCAAATGGCCATGTTGACTCTAAGAGCCAAAATATTTATGGATAGAACTGGAAAGAAGCGTCTATGTGGAAAATCAGCAGGTTTTGATAAGTCTAAACTGAGATGCTATAACTGTCTGCAACTTGGACACTTCAAGAGGGAATGTCCCCATCCTATTACAGATGCTCTACCTCTTCCTACCGTTGTTGCAATTACTGATGGCCAAGAATAGACTGAGAAGGCTAAAGAACTAGCAAATGCTTTGGTAGTAAACGACTATGATTGGAGCAATGGAATCGAAGAAGCTCAGGTTGGGGTGTGCAAGGCACTCGTAGCTAATACTCCATCTACTCAGTTTGTGGTTCATGGGATGGAAAGTGTGGTTGAAAAGGAGAAGAATGAGGTGCTGAGAAGGATTATCGTCACCACTGACTCTAATGGTCCTGATGCTCTCCTTAGAAAATTTGCTATTCAGGAGATAGAGAGTCAGGTTATTGACACTGAAGGAAGTATGACTGAGAATGCGAACATCAAGATCATGGATGTAGTGAAGGTAAGTGAGGAAAAGAAAGACATCTGTCCCAATTCCAGCTCAACAGATCAAGTTAACTCTCCGACGAGTACAAGTGATGGAACTCAAGCCAATGGTGATGGAAGCTCTAATCAAGGATGCATCTGTAGGAAAACTGCTACTGAGTTGATTCCACCTAAGGTAAAATCTCGTCTCTGTTCCTCTGACTGTGTTGACATGATTGTTCACTATCGCACTTTAAACCAACTCATTATTCGTGAGAAATATGATGCTTTTGCTATCCTCAATCAAATAAAAAAGAGCTAGATTTCTCTCAAAATCAGTTTGAACTAAGAAATTCAAACCCTAAAAGAGTTTGTCTATAGAAAGGAATTTTTGATCACCAATTTAACAGAAAAACTAACCTCTTCCATAAATGAATCTGTTAAATTGCAAATTATTATTGACAAGTGGAATATTAGCAAAAAGGCACAAGATACTATGCTAGATTGTCAAAATACTCCTGTTTTTGTGAAAAAGGGGGTGGGATACTTGGATTCGCGTGACTTGGAAAGGAAACAGTTTCACCCTCCCACTCATGGTCTTGATGACCTCATTCCATCTCCACATCCTAAACACGATCTTGCAAAATTATTTGTTTCTACTACTAATGTAAATACTGCAGTTTTAAAAGAACATGATGAGGATGTTAGGGATGATTGTGGTGCTGGATTGGGCCACAAGGAATGCAACCGAGATGTAACATCCCAAAAATAGTAAATATATAAATAGTGAACAGCAAAATCTGCCAAGCAATGAATCAAAAAGTAATCGGAATTGTACCTCTACTCCAAACCCATCTAGTGAACGCATGGCCTTGTTTGGTCTATTTGTCAACAGTTATCAAGCTGTAGTTTCAGGTGAATTGAATGCCGAGGTGAGCCACATTGAAGATGTCTTCCAAGTTGACCCGGATGACATGGAAGAATTTGATTTGCAATGGCAAATGGCCATGTTGACTCTGAGAGCCAAAAGATTTATGGATAGAACTGGAAAGAAGCGTCTATGTGGAAAATCAGCAGGTTTTGATAAGTCTAAACCGAGATGCTATAACTGTATGCAACTTGGACACTTCAAGAGGGAATGTCCCCTATCCTATTACCGATGCTCTACCTCTTCCCACCTTTGTTGCAATTACTGATGGCCAAGAATAGACTGAGAAGGCTAAAGAACTAGCAAATGCTTTGGTAGTAAACGACTATGATTGGAGCAATGGAATCGAAGAAGCTCAGGTTGAGGTGTGCAAGGCACTCGTAGCTAATACTCTATCTACTCAGTTTGTGGTTCATGGGATGGAAAGTCTGGTTGAAAAGGAGAAGAATGAGGTGCTGAGAAGGATTATCGTCACCACTGACTCTAATGGTCCTGATGCTCTCCTTAGAAAATTTGCTATTCAGGGGATAGAGAGTCAGGTTATTGACACTGAAGGAAGTATGACTGAGAATGCCAACATCAAGATCATGGATGCAGTGAAGGTAAGTGAGGAAAAGAAAGACATCTGTCCCAATTCCATCTCAACAGATCAAGTTAACTCTCCGACGAGTACAAGTGATGGAACTCAAGCCAATGGTGATGGAAGCTCTAATCAAGGATGCATCTGTAGGAAAACTGCTGCTGAGTTGATTCCACCGAAGGTAAAATCTCGTCTCTGTTCCTCTGACTGTGTTGACATGATTGTTCACTATCACACATTAAACCAACTCATTATTCGTGAGAAATATGATGCTCTTGCTATCCTCAATCAAATCAAAAAGAGCGAGATTTCTCTCAAAGTCAGTTTGAACCAAGAAAATCAAGAAATTCAAACCCTAAAAGAGTTTGTCTATTGAAAGGAATTTTTGATCACCAATTTAACTGAAAAACTAACCTTTTCCATAAATGAATCTGTTAAATTGCAAATTATTATTGACAAGTGGAATATTAGCAAAAAGGCACAAGATACTATGCTAGATTGTCAAAATACTCCTGTTTTTGTGTAAAAGGGGGTGGGATACTAGGATTCGCATGACTTTGAAAGGAAACTATTTCACCCTCCCACTAATGGTCATTATGACCCTATTCCATCTCCACATCCTAAAAACGATCTTGCAAAATTTTTTGTTTCTGCTACTAATGGAAATACTGCAGGTTTAAAAGAACATGATGAGGATGTTTGGGATGATTGTGGTGCTGGATTGGGCCACAAGGAATGCAACCGAGATGTAACATCCCAAAATAGTAAATAAATAAATAATAACGCAATTGAGATTTTACCGTCAAAAATGAAAGGAAAATGGATGGGCTTGAGCTCGGCTCCAACGTGCCGAGGGAAGCCCAAGTATATAAAGGTCAAGACAGCCTTAGACTCTCATTTCTTCCACAACTTGCAATCTAGAGAGAGAAAGGAGAGCTCGGGCCTAGAGAGAGAAAGTTGACGGATCGACCCGGAATTGAAAGAGCACGTTACTAAGGAGCTCGTGAGCAAATCCTCCGAATTTGAATCCCAATCCAGGTAATGATTCGACCCTAATATGAGTTTTTGTCCGTTTTGGGGTTTTTCGGGTTTTCGCTAAATAGGAGACGTTTTTATGGATGAAACTTGAAAATAAGCTTAGAACTAGCATCTAGAATGAAAACCGCACATTTTGATCAAAGAAAGTTGTAAGATTAGCATGATCGGGTTAACATGCAAGAATTTCGGACTTGATGGGGAAGCAGGTCTTGCGTACTTATCAAATACGCAAGAAGGATGTCCTGCGTACTTATCAAGTACGCATGAGGAAGATCCTGTGTACTTATCAAGTACGCAAGAAGAATGTTTTGCGTACTTGTCAAGTACGCAAGAAGAATGTTCTGCGTACTTGTCAAGTACGCATGAGTATGGTCCTGCGCATTTAGCAAGTGTGCAGGACGTTAGTGAAGTCAGTATAGTCGCTTAATTCAGAATGATTTAACCGTTAGAGTCGGGATTAGGTCTAGTGTATGTGTAATTAACAAATCCAGATCGTTTGTGGCACTCATTGGACCGCAGATAGGACAGGACGAGACTAGCTCATCAGGTGAGTTCTATGTGCCCCCTTCTATGTTATGTGCAAATCATTTTAAATGTTTTGGGGCTGAAGTGTATACACTAAATGAATAAATGCTGTGAATGTCAATGTGATCATACGTGGTATACAAATATATACATACCTATATATGAACAAAGAATGAAAAGTATGATTATAAAGAAGGAATGAAAGAAGGACATAACATAAATGAATGAAATCTTGTTTTATATTATATATATTGCATGTTATGAATGTATGTAAACGTTATGGACGCTTCGATGGCAACGGCTACTTCGGTAGACGGACGACCACGTGACTATTTTGCAACCGGGACAAAAACATTCCTTCGCAAGCTAGGACGTATAAAAGGTACTCATGGACGGTCGAAGCAAATGCCTTATTACATGTAGAACAGTTGCATATATAATAGCCACGTGGGAAACGGATGCCCTAGGGCAGACGAGCGAATGGACGGACTATGACGGTAGGACGGTTTAAGAGCGGACGGACAAAGGTTGCCGGACGGATTTATGTTTCGACGGTCGGTTTTCTAGATCCGGACGGTTTATGAAAAGGGCTACGACGGTAGTTCTCACTGCGTTGTCTTTGTGACATTCGCGACAAGTATGACGGGTTGATTACCCCTATGTGTATGACCAATGATTATTCTCGCCAAAGTAAGTATGTATGTACATATGTATATACTCAGTATGAATATTATGTGAGAACAGTAAGGCAAAGAATATGCTAATGCACGTATATTATATATATATATATATATAATACTTAAAGATAAGATAAATGCTATGTATGATTGTTTTTAAACTAGAACTCACCAGCGTTAGCTGACTTTTAGTATACATTTCAGGTAAAGAAAGGAAGGGTCGTGCGAAGGCGTGATGGTTACCCGGCACGAGACTAACATCCCACTTTTATATATGTTAAGTCAATGTTATGTTTTTAATTGTTAAGACTTCCGCTGTCATGTTATGTTACATTATGTAATGATTGAATTCGAATGTTTTAAATTTAAGTTCAGTATTTATGATTATGTTTATGAGTAAATCCAACAAGTATGGTTACCCGGGAAAAGGGGCCTTACAAGTTGGTATCAGATCAATAGTTTGAGAGATTCAGACATCCCTAAATGTCTGGACTCAAGCTGATTATGGGACCAACGCACGGATGTCAGTATGGTAACCAACGCCAACGCCAGTACGGTAAGTAAGTACTAGAGTTAATGCATGTGGGTAAGAATAGATACCTTAACTTAGAACAAATAAATGTCAATGTCACAACCGATTTGAAGAGTTTTGAACCCAAAAAGCAATGTAAATTAGTAATCACAAACCGGTCACTGTAATTAACAATTTACCTTGCTCGTACTGTTCTAAAACTATGATCTGAAGGAACGGCATTGATGTATTCCCTTTATAACTATCAGGAAACTAGGAACTATGGCTGGTGGAGGAAGAACAGGACGCCGAGGCGGTAGCACTGGCCTAGTCGGTAGACCTCCATTGAATCAAAGACATGAAGAAGAAGAGAGTGTGCACGCAGAACACACTGAGAGTGTGCACGAAACAGATGTGACCCCAACTGGGGACGACAATCAAGGGTCTCTACAGTTGGAACCCGAGGTTAGGGATGCTATTGCCCACGAAGTTGTACTCACTCTGAAGAAAGTATTGGCTGATCTACTATCCGAGGCACTAAAGAAAAGTAGAGAGGAAAATAAAGGAAACCATGAAGAGAAAGTGTATGACAGTGATGGGGATGAAGTGAAGGTGGAATCAAGCAATCATGGGTGTACCTATAAAGGTTTCAAGGAACCCAAGTTCGATGGGAACAAGGATTCAGTGGCTACATTCGAATGTATTGAGAGGATGAACGCTGTAATCAACACCAGCGAGTGTCGACCGGACCAGACTGTTAAGTATGTTGCTCATTCTTTCACCAATGAGGCACTAAGTTGGTTGAGGAACATTCAGAGGACGAATTCGCCAAACGCTCTTGCCAGAATGATATGGGAAGACCTGAAGAAGCTGATAATCCAAAAGTTCTGTCCCCAGAATGAAATTGATCGAGTGGAAAATGAATTCCTAAACTTCAAGGCTGGCAGCAAGACGCACCGCCAGTATACTTCCAGGTTCAATGAGCTCGCTCAACTGGTACCCCACATGGTAGAGACTGAAGAGCGACTGATCAAGTACTATGTGAAGGGCCTACCTCAAAAGGTCCGTGTTCGTGTGAAAACTAATCTACCCTCGACCTTCGAGTCGGTAGTCAACCTGTCTGGAACCGTCTATGACGATTATGCTAACGAGGACATAGCTCCCGAAGCTCCGAAACGGAAATGGGAGAACTCGTTCAAAGGAAATGGGAAGGGAAACTACATCGCTGAGGTAAAGAAGCCTAGGGTAGAAGGGTATGAAGTTCGTAAGAAATTCTCAAGGAAACACCAAGGCGAATGTTTAGTTGGCACAACCATGTGTTACAAATGTGGGAGGTCGGGGCATTACTCCCGAGACTGCATAAAGGACGTCAAGTGCCAACGTTGTGGAACATATGGACACCTAACTAGGGATTGCAAGAAAACCAGACAATCCGGTTCGGGAAAGGAAAAGGAAGCTGAAAGGGAACAGCCGAAGGCTAGGACTAGAGCCTACGCCCTGACCGAGGAGGAAGCAAGGGGAAACCCTGATGTTATGTCAGGTACGTTCCTAGTAAATGATGAACATGCTGCTATTTTATTTGACTCTGGTGCTAGTAAAAGCTTTATATCCAATGCAATTAGTCGTAAACTAGATTGCACTATCAACACCATAGTAAAGGCCTTTAGCGTACAAACTGCCGTTGGTAAAAATTCGGCAGTATACCAAGTAACCGAGGACTGCATCATAGAAATAGAGGGCCATAAGTTTCCTTCTAGATTATTCCTTCTCACCTTAGGAGGATTCGATGTAGTATTGGGTATGGATTGGCTAGCTGCCAACGAAGCTCAAATCATATGTAAACGTAAGAGGATACACCTCAAAACTCCTAGCGGCAGTCCAATTAAGGTTTATGGGGATTGGAATTGCACGATGCCGAACGTCATCTCGATGATCAAGGCCGAAAGTTACATGAGGCGCGGTTGCGAAGCTTATCTGGCGTATGTTATTGACGATAGAATGAAAACGAAAGAACTCGAGAATGTACCCGTGGTGTGCAACTTTCCGGAAGTATTCCCTGAGGATCTACCTGGGTTGCCACCCGATCGGGAAATAGAATTTCAGATTGACTTACTGCCAGGAGCTGAGCCCGTTGCCAAAGCCCCCTACCGATTGGCTCCGTCAGAAATGAAAGAAATGATGTCTCAACTAAAAGAATTAACAGAAAAAGGATTTATCAGACCGAGCATTTCACCATGGGGCGCTCCGGTACTATTTGTAAAGAAGAAGGACGGCATCATGCGCATGTGCATTGACTACCGCGAATTGAACAAGAAGATAGTAAAGAACAAATACCCCCTGCCTAGAATAGACGACCTTTTTGATCAACTACAAGGTGCGAGTTGGTTCTCAAAGATCGATCTTAGGTCGGGTTACCATCAGTTGAAAGTAAGAGAAGAAGATGTACCAAAGACCGCGTTTCACACGCGTTATGGACATTATATGTTTCTCGTGATGTCCTTCGGATTGACCAACGCACCAGCAGCGTTCATGTATTTGATGAATAGAGTATGTCGACCCATGTTGGATCAATCAGTGATAGTTTTTATAGACGACATACTGGTATATTCGAAAAGCGAGGGTGATCACCACTGCCACCTAAGAGAGGTTCTGGAGGTGCTAAAGCAGGAAAAGTTGTACGCAAAATTCTCCAAATGCGCGTTCTGGCTTAGAGAAGTCCAATTCCTAGGTCATGTCATAAACCCAAACGGCATTATGGTGGATCCTGCAAAGATCAAAACCGTAAAAGGTTGGAACACCCCAAAAACGCCAACAGAGATACGAAGTTTTCTGGGATTGTCAGGATCCTATCGAAGATTTATTCAGGATTTCTCGAGAATAGACTCACCGCTGACAAAGCTAACACGTAAGGAAGTAAAGTACGAATGGGGTCTAACCCAAAACAATGCGTTTGAGGAACTTAAGACACGATTAACCCAAGCTCTAGTCTTGGCACTACCTGAGGGAAATGAAGACTTAGTAGTCTACTCTGACGCCTCGGTTCAAGGTTTAGGTTGCATAATTATGCAACGAGGAAAGGTAATTGCTTACGCCTCACGACAACTAAAGATTCACGAGGTTAACTACCCAACTCACGATCTAGAGTTGGCGGCAGTAGTTTTCACGTTGAAAATATGGAGGCACTATATGTATGGAGTTAAATGCACCATTTAATCCGATCAGAAAAGCCTGAAGTACTTTTTCGAACAAAAGGAATTAAACATGAGACAAAGGAGGTGGTTAGAGCTACTGAAGGACTATGATTGTGAGATATTGTACCATCCAGGTAAGGCAAACGTAGTGGCTGACGCTTTAAGTAGAAAGGAAGAATCGACACCTATCCGAATAAAAGCGTGTCAGCTGATTATAACGCCTGATTTGATGAGTGAAATATCAAAGGCACAAGATGAAGCACTATTAGAAAGAAATATAAAACGGGAAAGAATAGTAGGACAACAAGGAAATTTGGATGCAAATGCATACGGTGTACGAACTAGGTTTGGTCGGATGTGGATACCTAAGATTGGCGACCTTAGAGGCAAAATACTCGATGAGGCCCATAAGTCTGGCTATTCTTTCCACCCTGGGATAAACAAAATGTATCAAGACTTGAAGAAAGAGTACTGGTGGCCTGGCATGAAGAATGATGTGACTGAGTATGTGAACACGTGCCTAACGTGTTCACTAGTTAAAGCCGAGCACCAGAAACCATGCGGTAAAATGCAACCTTTACCAATACCGGAATGGAAGTGGGAGAAGATCACGATGGACTTCATTACCAAGCTACCGCGAACAGCTAAAGGCAATGATACCATTTGGGTGATCGTCGACCGCTTGACGAAAAGTGCTCACTTCTTGCCAATACGTGAGACTTCTTCGTCTGAAAAGCTAGCATAAATATTTATCAAGGAAATTGTGAGCAGACATGGTATGCCGCTGTCGATTGTGTCCGACAGGGATACGAGGTTCACGTCAAGGTTTTGGAAGAAATTCAATGATGCGATGGGCACTAGGCTGAACATCAGCACTGCTTACCACCCTCAAACCGATGGTCAATCTGAAAGGACCATTCAGACATTGGAGGACATGCTCCGGGCCTGTGTCATTGACTTCGGTGGGAGTTGGGACAGCCATCTACCATTGGAAGAATTTTCATATAAAAACAGCTATCACTCAACTATTGGCATGCCGCCATTTGAAATGTTGTATGGGAGGAAATGTAGGACCCCGGTTTGTTGGGGGAAATTGGACAAAAGGATTTTGCAAGTCTCGAAGTGGTCAAAGCTACTTCCGAGAAATTTGATCAAATCTATGCTCGAATGAAAGCCGTAAAAGATAGACAGAAATCATATGCGGATAAGAGAAGACGGGATTTAGAGTTTCAAGTAGGGGACATGGTACTGTTAAAGGTATCAACATGGAAAGGAATCATTCGATTCAGAAAACGTGGCAAACTAAGTCCAAGGTTTGTCGGACCTTTCAAGATTTTAGCGAGAGTATGTCAAGTTGCTTACAGAATCGACCTACCCGTTGAGCTTAGTGGAATACACCCTACGTTCCACGTGCCGCACTTATGCAAGTGCCTAGCTGACGACACAGCTCACATACCTTACGACGAGATCGAAGTAGATAACAGTCTAAATTATGTGGAGGAACCGGTAGCCATTATTGACCGAGCTGAGAAATGACTACGCAATAAGTCGATTCAATTAGTTAAAGTACAATGAAAGCATAGAAAAGGGTCAGAAGCGACATGAGAAAAAGAAGTCGAGATGAGGGGACTATACCCTCAATTGTTTAACGTATAAACGGTTTCGAGGACGAAACCTCTTTAAGGAGGGTAGACTTGTAACATCCCAAAAATAGTAAATAAATAAATAATAACGCAATAAAGATTTAACCGTAAAAAATGAAAGGAAAATGGATGGGCTTGGGCTCGGCTCCAACGGGCTGAGGGAAGCCCAAGTATATAAAGGTCAAGACAACCTTAGACTCTCATTTCTTCCACAACTTGCAATCTAGAGAGAGAAAGGAGAGCTCGGGCCTAGAGAGATAAAGTTGATGAATCGACCCAAAATTGAAGGAGCACGTTACTGAATCTGAATCCCAATCCAGGTAACGATTCGACCCTAATCTTAGTTTTTGTCCGTTTTGGGGTTTTTTGGTGTTTTAGCTAAATAGGAGACGTTGTTATAGATGAAACTGGAAAATAAGCTTAGAACTAGCATCTAGAATGAAAACCGCACATTTTGATCAAAGAAAGTTGTAAGATTAGCATGATCGGGTTAACATGCAAAAATTACGGACTTGAAGGGGAAGGAGGTCTTGCGTACTTATCAAATACGCAAGAAAGATGTCCTGCGTACTTATCAAGTACGCATGAGGAAGATCCTGAAGTACGCAAGAAAAATGTTCTGCGTACTTGTCAAGTACGCATGAGTATGGTCCTGCGCACTTAGCAAGTGCGCAGGCAGCAGGCCGTTAGTGAAGTCAGTATAGTCGCTTAATTCAGAATGATTTAACCGTTAGAGTCGGGATTAGGTCTAATGTATGTAATTAACAAATCCAGATCATGTGTGGCACTCATTGGACCGCGGATAGGACAGTACGAGACTAGCTCATCAGGTGAGTTCTATGTGCCCCCTTCTATGTTATGTGCAAATCATTTTAAATGTTTTGGGGCTGAAGTGTATACACTAAATGAATAAATGCTATGAATATCAATGTGATCATACGTGGTATACAAATATATATATATATATATATATACCTATATATGAAAATGAATTATGAACAAAGAATGAAACGTATGATTATAAAGAATGAATGAAAGAAGGACATAACGTGAATGAATGAAATCTTGTTTTATATTATATATATTGCATGTTATGAATGTATGTAAACGTTATGGACGCTTCGATGACAACGGCTACTTCGGTAGACGGACGCCCACGTGACTATTTTGCAACCGGGACAAAAACGTTCCTTCGCAAGCTAAGACGTATAAAAGGTACTCATGGACGGTCTAAGCAAATACCTTATTACATGTAGAACGGTTGTATATATAATAGCCATGTGGGAAACGGATGCCCTAGGGCAGACAGGCGAATGGACGGACTACGACGGTAGGACGGTTTAAGAACGGACGGGCAAAGGTTGTCGGACGGATTTATGTTTCGACGGACGGTTTTCTAGAGCCGGACGGTTTATGAAAATGGCTACGACGGTAGTTCTCACTGCGTTGTCTTTGTAACATTCGCGACAAGTATGACATGTTGATCACCCCTATGTGTATGACCAATGAATGTTCTCCCCAAAGTAAGTATGTATGTACATATGTATATACTCAGTATGAATATTATGTGAGAACAGTAAGGCAAAGAATATGCTAATGCACGTATATTATATATATATATATATATATATACATATATATAATACTTAATGATAAGATAAATGCGATGTATGATTGTTTTTAAACTAGAACTCACCAGCGTTAGCTACTTTTAGTATACATTTCAGGTAAAGAAAGGAAGGGTCGTGCGAAGGCGTGATGGTTACCCGGCACGAGACTGACATCCCACTTTTATATATGTTATGTCAATGTTATGTTTTTAATTGTTAAGACTTCCTCTGTCATGTTATGTTACATTATGTAATGATTTCGAATGTTTTAAATTTAAGTTCAGTATTTATGACTATGTTTATGAGTAAATCTAACAAGTATGGTTACCCGGGAAAAGGGGCCTTACACGAGAATATGTTTTATCTTCATTTTTTAAAAGAACAGGATGAGGATGTTAGAGTCATGTAATTCGGGCTATGTTGATAGCAGTAGTGAATCATGTTCTAGGATAATTGACTTTAACTCTAATTGTAATGAACACAATAGTTGTAATGACTTTATCTCTATGAATAATGTTTGTTTTAATGATTCGATTGATACCGTGTCAAGAAACCAGTTTGAAAGGTTTATGGTAGAGGAAATTCTTGTCTTCACCCTAGCATCAACAAGTCAAAGTGATAGTCAAAGTGACTCAGACTATTTGTCTACAAGAGATAGTGAATAAAGTGCATATGATTCGGATAGATGTGTTGAAACATCCGCGGAATCATACAATGCACCTGATGAAGAAGCAAATCAAATGACCGAAGTCAACACATTTATTTTAAATTATCCCTTATTATATGTGACAACCTCGACATTTCAGGTCAACACTCGTGTTCAACGAGTTCATATAATAATAATAATAGTATTATTATGTTGAAATATACTTTTAAACGAAAGGAACTCGTTGGAGAACGATAATAATAGCAAGATTTATTTGGGTGTTATAATGTCAAAATTTGATCAAGTTCGGTTCTTTACGCGTTAACACCCGAGTCGAGCGGTTTCGTAAATTTTTAATTTAAATCCGAAAGATATATATTTACGAGACACAAGGACTCGAGGGAAAATAATAAATTATAACGAGTTATTTTTGGGTAAAATAACGCCTCTATTTTTATCGGGTTCGTTTAAGCGAGAAATCAGCACGAGACCGGAGACCACGAGGGATATAAATACCCCACTTCACTCCCTTAGCTCATTTGAAACTTTTTCATAAAAAAAGTTAGAGAGAGAGGGCAGAGAATTCAGGTGGTGGTGGTCCTGCGGCGGCCGACGGCGGTCCACGGTGGTCCGGCGGTGGCCGAAGGTGGCCGGAGATGCGGTTTTTCACCCGGAACCATTTCTGGATGCTACGAACGCGATAGAAAGCTCCGATCATCCTAAATCTATGCTTAAGTTTGTTAAAAAGAGGATTTAAAATCTGTCTAGAAAGTGTTATGCATCCGCAGTTTTAAAGATCGGACGATCTCCGGAAATCCGACCGTTAGAAATGCATGAATTTTGGAAAGAATGTTGCCAAAACATAGACGCATAATCCTACTAGAGGAATTCTTTATCAGAGCTCTCTAGTTATGCTTTTTGTACACTCGAATGCGACTGATCGGATTTTCGGATTGGAAAATTTGGGTCTCAAAGAATCGTCGATCCCCGGAGATGCGACCGTTGGATCATGACGATTTTCGGACAGTAGTTTCTAAACACATATATTAATGTTTTCACTGAAGGAAATTCCAATCAGATTCCAGGAAGTATATTTTTGAATACGAACAGATTGTAACAGTTTCTAGGATCAAAAACAGGAAATTGATCGGGTTGCATGGCCATCGAAACGACATTGCATGTCAATTTTGAGCAAGTGGAAATGCAAGGGAGTTAAAAACGATCCTAATGGTGGTTTTGTTTCGTATTGCATGTGAAATACGGGAGGTTCCGCGTATGCAAACCATTTATACGGAAGGTATAAACTTTACCCGTTAAGCTTTGATTTTATGTTAAAATAGTTTTATGAGTCATTGGTTGGGAATTGAACATGAAAATATTTAGTATTGAGATATTTATTACTTTGAGTGGTTATTAGGTTATAAAACTAACACCGGTTCACGTGTAACAAATAATTGAACTAATATATATATATATATATATATATATATATACTAGTCAAATGCCCCCGCGTGTTGCGACGCGCTATACTCGGGAAAAATTAACGTCCTTAGAAGTCTTTAAAAGCTTGAAACATAGATGATAGGCTTTGTTTAACCGTATCCTCATCATGGACTTTAATTCTAAAACCATAAATTGCTTTTAAAGTCTAGATTGAAGTTCTTCGGTTGCCTACAATCCCCACAAACTCACAATGTATTATAATTCAGTGCAATGGGTAAAAAAGGTAAAATAAACAAAATAACTTAAATTATGGGTTAAATGGATAAAACAGGAAGAAAGTTGCTCATAGTGTATCATTAATATATAAAACATTCTAAGTCATTATACTTGAATACTTAGATTATGATTGAAATAATATAACTTTTGTAACCGTAGTTGAAACCCTAAATATTTATAAGAAGTTCTAAATCTTTTGGAAATAATGTTTTTCGGGTCAATCCAACCCATTTTATCCAACCCATTTTGCCACCTTTAGTTCCTTTGCTAAAATCATATACATGAACCTTGTCTTATTTTAAATAAGTTATTTATCCCAAATGAATAAAAAAAGACTAACATCTTAAAGAAAACGAGTCAAATAGGTCTAAAAGATGCCTAACGTGTATTCTTAATGTATAAAAATCCTAAATCCCTCCATGCAAAGAATTAAACTATTATTCAAATCATATAATTTTTGTAACTGTATTTGACATCATAATGGTTTTAAAAAACATGAAATTTTGGACAAAAGGTGTTTTTGGTTAATTTGACGCATTTCGTTATACAGCTTTAACACTCGAGCATGTAATGTAAGACGAATGTTTGCAGATAAAAGGAGAGAACCATAACTAAATCTCCCCTGTATTCCAATGATGTCATATTATGATAAATTACATTAACAATGCAATTTAATTAAATTTAAAAAAAAAATTGAAAATGTGCAATTGTAACATATCCCATCATATACAATAGTTTAGTTTCTTGATAGAACGGGTCAAATTGAATTTTTCTTTTGCAGAACGGAGACAAAATGTTTAAGAGTCACCCAACATATACTCAAGAATTTACAACCATCCAAATTGCTTTAGAAAAAACTCAGACCATTATTTATTTTCATGGTTTCGAATGAACTTCACTAAAATACAACTTCATGGTTTTGAATGAACTTCACTAAAGCACTAAAACTTCATGGTTTTGATTGGTTAAGTTTTATAGAAATTTCTGTGTTTTGACTCTTCTTTGACTTTAAGTCAACCAAAAGTCAACTGTACTCACTGATTGAAATCTGACCTACCGATCTCGAGTCCATGAAGCGGCGCAAGCTCATAAATTTATCTTGAACAACATTGTTTGAAAAATCAAATAGAAAATGAATTAGGATTAGAAAACAATAAATATAGAATAGATTAAGCACGTCGAAGAGAGAATTTCTTTGCTTCTTCCCTTTATTAGCGACAGTTCCTCTCGTAGCCATTTTCATCAGCAACCTTTGGCCCGTTCCACAGCAAATTTGTAGTTGGTTTCCTGCTGAATTCAACTTCTAAATTTCTGAAGATTGGTAGCTAGTTTTCTAACAAAAGTCTAGATTAAAATGAAATTATAATTAATATCTTTTGACTGTCAAAATCCAGGTTTGCAACTTGACTCGTTACAATGGAATAGAATCTTGTTTTATAATATGTTACCTGTAAAATATAGATTGCGAGCTCACTTGCTCTTCCAATTTAGTCAATTTTCAACCAAAACAAACAGCTAGATTGCCCATGCGTTGCAGCCAGATTTTATATGTGTGAATCTGATGGAAGCTATAATTTTCTGTTTTGCAGACAAAAGTTCACTGTCAATCAGTTTTGCTAGATACAAGAGTGTAGATTCACTATCAAGCAGATGAAAACTTACAAATTTTGCGATCACTATCAGTTGTGTAGATTCACTATCAAACAAGTGAGAACTTACCAATTTTGCAATCATCGCATCATGATCCTGCTCGAATGACACAACCACTTCCTCCAAGATTGGAACCATTTTTTTGCAGTGTCCACCACATGGTGCATAGATCTCTAGTAGAACTGTAAATCCGAGATTAAAAATGGTAAGATCCATAAAAAAAGGCCGCGTACTTGAAAGTGATTCAAGTCGGTATGACCCAACCCGTTATATCCATTTTGACCCATTACTCGCTAAGTTCAAAAGAAAATGTATGTTCAACCAAGTATTTTATAAATTTACCATTCTTTTTGGATTTCAAAACCGAGTCTTTAAGGCTCTTGGTAACTGCCACCTTCATTGGCTCGTCATTAGTTTCGGGGATTGGCTCTGACTTAATATATGGTAAGCTTTCCGGCCTAGAGTAACGCAAAAATAAATATCAATTGTAATGAACAGACGGTCTAGTAGAATAAAAATTAAGTAAAAAATATAATAGGTTAATTTTTTCATTTTGTTAAAAAAAACTTAACGATTATCGAAATATATATACATGCATGTAAAAACTTTAAAAAACTTTGACACAATATAAAAACTTAAAAAAAAACTTTGGTCAGAAAGTGTTTCGGGTCAATAGGACCCAACCCGTAATATCCATTTTGACCCACTACTTAACCGTCCATTTTTCACCTATGAATAATTTGGTCTTATTTAATAATAAACATAACAAAATGAATGAGCATACCTTAAAGTCCTTCAACGAAGGAGCAATATGACCGGCCTGCACATTTTGGCTAACATACTTGACACCTTTAGTGTCTTGTAGCACAAGGGCTGGTGTTTGATCTTCTTTAAGGCTAAAATACCGCAGGCTAACACACAGTTAAGTATGCGACTTAAAATCAAAAGTAAGTGTTAAAATATGAAAACAATGATTACACAATTAGAAGCACAAAGTTATTACTAAATAATTTTCTGCTTGTTCCAAAGCTCTCTAATGATAATGTTCCTTGTACATGGCTGATTGCATTTCCACTTCTTGCTCAGTTGCTGAAACATAAATGTAATTCACGTTAGTGTGTTCAAAGTGAAGTCATTGTGCAAACATGCAATAAATCATATTTCAGAAAAAAAGAATATTACATTTTCCCAAAATTTTGACATGTTTCTCGAGCATGCTTATTTTCATCAACTGAAGGAGTTGTTTATTGTTCTGATTTTCACCTCCTATAGACGGTTTAGTATTAAAGCATCGGCTACATCATTAACCTACAAATCACATAAGCGGATCAATGACCCGTAGGTAAATATAAAAAAACAAACGCTGGCCACAAAGCTCAGTACAAATTGGAAAATTCTAGCATACCATGAACTCATCTAAGCATAATAAAATGGATTCATCAAATATCTCTAAGCATAATAAATTGCTCTGAAATCTGATGAACAAACATACATATACATATATGAGTATTAGCCTTGTATTGACTTTAGAATTCAAACCTATCGGGTATCAATTCATAGTTCACATAATAGCATATGTTCACTAACAATCCACATTTTGTCTTAAATTTTACAAAATCCATAACCATACACACATAATTACTTTGAATTGAGTCAAAAGCTACAAAAAGCTACAAAGATTGAATTTTTTAATTCGAAAGTCACATTTGGGAACATAAAATTTGGATACGGACCAAAAACTAATCTGCTTAAAATTTGGTGAAGTTTTGACAAGTTTAACTATTTTTCTCTAATTTGTTAAATTTGAACAATATTATATTCATAATAAATAATCTGGATATTGAAAAATTATGAAAATTGGTCAGAAATTCTTATTTATGTATATGATAAATTGGTGAAAGTTTCAAGCGGTAAATTTTTGTTTAAGAATGGTTTTGGAATTTTGGTCCACTAAAACGTTATAAAAAGTTACTATTTTTGGAAATTTTTGTATAAAATTGTTTTTATAAAAATTTTTAGGGAATTTTGGACAGAAGTATGATCACATTAAAAACATAAATTTGGACTTTTAAATTGTGTGCTAATATCACACTAAAACCCTAATTTCCGAGGGATCGAATTTTCAAACTGTAAACCGGACTTTACGCGCGTAACCGCGTTTTTGATCAAACGAAACCGTGACTTGAGATTTTATTATATATGAATTTATAACCACTGATGTACTTTATTAAAAACTTAAACTTTAAGTTTTGAAGTCACGTAGTTATATAAAAGTCGGTTTTACAACTTTAAGCAGTTCATATGCGTATGCACGGGTTTTGGGTATGCAACTGATTACATAGCCACTTTTTGTTTTGTTGACTTGGTCACAACCTTTAGGAGTCCTGAATGCATCGTTTGTGTCTACTTGACCAGTAGGACACGATTAGGACTTGGATTTTCCAATATTTTGTCGTCTATGACACAGTACTCGCCGCACTTTTCAGGTGAGTTTCACGGCCCTCGTTACTTACTGTTTTACTGTTTTTGGGGGAAAGTTGTTTCATTTTTATTTAATCACGTGTTATATGATACATAGAATACGTGAGTTTCGCGGCCCCACTTTACTTACTGTTTACTGTTTTTTGTTTTTGGGGGAAAGCTGTTTCTTTACTTATTTTTAGTCACATGTTATATGATACATCGATACATGACTTTTTTTAATGCCTTAAAGTCCCCAATTATTGGTAATCAATTATTCGAGCGTGGCCGTTGAGAATTTTGGGTAGTACTACTTGGGTTAACACCCTCGCTCACGGTTTGGTCACGCCAACCAGACTTGTAGGGTCACTTGGGAAAGTTAGCCAATTTTTAGGCGGTTGTTTGTATTAGACTTCCGTATGGGGTACTTTATTTTTATTTCGTTGAATTTTTTATTACGGCTCATGGTTATATGTATTCTAATACATGTGTACTCGATCAATGGATTTTTGATCACTTTGGATTTTTATTAGAAACTTTTTTTATAGAGTCGCAAAACCTGCAAACTCACCAACTATTTATATAGTTGACCTATTTTCGAAACATGCTTTTAGGTAAACATAATTGAAGAAGAGATTTTTTATGGGGGCTCGCTTTTGGATTATAATTATTGTTTTTAGTTTTGGTTATTTACTTTGGTTGTAGTCAGGCATTTAGACACTTTGTAATGTTTTAGAGGTTTTTGTTTTTTGTACTTTCGTTAGAAGCATGTAGTATGGTTCGATTTAATGCACAATCTTCCATTTAGTTTCTCTTGTACTTGTGTTCAATGCGATATACCAGTTACATCCCGTAATTCTGCCTTGGCGACCTGGTATCAGAGCACTGGTTATAGAGAATTAGGTTTACTCGAGGCTAGACCTAGACTATAACTCTAAGTTTATTACACTGAACCTTAGGAATTATGTGTGCATTGCATACTACCTTTTGCTTATCTACTACACATTGCTTCGTCATAATCATGTCGTCGTCACAACACTACACGTACTCTTTTGATGATTCCGGTTATGTTTGCGGTAGTCCATATCCGTCGCTTTTGGTTAGGGTTACAAGTAAGGAGGACCCCGCAGAATATCACAAATCTGATTACGAGCCGAGGATGACGGAGGATTGAGTTATGAGTTGAACTCTGGTGATGACGCTAGTAATCACCAGTCACCGGTCTTGGTGTTCCCACAGGCTGTACCTGTACCTACACCACACCTACATTCACTTCAACTGTGGAGTCGGCTTTATTGTTGATATCTATTGTTTTCACTTTGTGCGGTATATACTTCCTTTCGTGATCTGCAGGATTGGATGGCTAGAACTTTCGCCATGAGATATGGCAGACATAATTGCTCAATCTATAGGGAACCCAAGGTGGAGAAGCAGGACTAAACGGGAGAGAACTCTACGGGTCAGGAGACCCGTTAACCTTTTTTTGTTTTGTTGGATCAGTAGATCCACATATACGTACAAATTTGTAGCATGACTTGCTCGGCTCTGATTTGGGGATCTCTGCCCTATTATTAGTACCCGACTTCCACCATACACTTTTCTTATATTAGAGGACGCCGGTTGTGCCTCTCTATAGTTACCTCCATCCAACAGCTGCCTTATATGGCAAATCCATATGTATTGGTACAAATAACTAAGCGTGATCAGATGGAACACACACACTCATACGCGAGAGTGCAACACGATGACACGATCTAATGAACATTTCAGATTCCTTTTAATTGAGAGCTTGGGATAGGGGAAACACTATAGGGACCATGCAAAGTAAATTATCATTACGGGTGCATACGTAATCATAATTTGCAGTGCATGAGAATTCTAGTAAGTCTTATTGTCCGGGTTAATGTTCATGATTAATCTGTATATCTAATCCTGATTCCTAGTCATTCGAATATTGATCGAAATTATCGTAACCATAGGGTTGAGCCAAAGACATTAAATGATATGATGTGCTACCTTAAGTGACATGGGAATTTATATTGTCTATTTTATATTTAAATCGTAACGGATCCAAAATTCTTATCAAGATTTCTTTTACACGACAATTTAGACCGAGTCACTAAAGAGATCTGTTCTCAGTTGATTTTACCTCAGTATTTGGACCAGATTTGGCAATTATTTATTAAGTATTGCTTCACGCTTGAGAACCAGCTAAAGATTTTCTCATTTCTGATTTGTTATATGTTATCAACGCATGTGACGACTCTCGGACTAACGTGAATCAAATCTTGACATTTCTGACTCCCCTAATGGATCTTCGTGTAACGTTCTCGCAGTTCTGAAGAAATATGAGAAATTCGAATATGATCTAATCAACTCCGTAGTGGATCTTGAGCAACAAAGATTTTCTCCCATCCATTTTTTTACTTGCTAAATTGTATCCTTTGAGATATTACTGGCCACGTAAATTCAATATGAGTCTTTACAACGCTCGACACTTGCAGTAAGTGTACGACTATCATTAGAGGTCTCGGCATAATCTTGGATTTTATCTTATAACCCAAATGCACTCTAACATCAATGAAGTAACAATAGGGTGGAGAAATTCCTTAAAGCAATTTAAGATTCTTTTTCTTGGGCAATACTGTAACATCCATGATTTTCCGGTCATGTTATTTTATTTTATTTTATTTTATTTTATACAATAATAACACAAGATTTAAATCCCGTACTTATTCAAACACATTATGTCACACTAATTAAACATAAATCAATTCATTTTTTAAGCCTTGCATTACATATTATCTCTCTATAACACATGTAAGCATATTTATATATATATAGGCCGATTATCTTACAAATTGTTTTAGCATGCGAAGCGTACGAAGGCACCAACATGCAACACTTGTTCTGTGGGCGAGGGGTAAATGCGTCCGTGTTATAATCACGCATGTTTTGTAATAACATATGACCAAAATCACATAATCACACATTTATAATCATGACCATAATCACGTAATCACGCATGGTATACGCACAGCACATCGACCTTTTAAAAAAAGTCATTTTTTAATAAAAGTATAGCAAGAGTATACTCAAATTAAGGAGAATAAAATGCTCGATTTTATGGTGTAATTTTTTTTAAAAAATAATGTCGTATAAAAAAGTTATGATTGTTTTAAAAAAATGGGGGAACTTGTAAAAAGTCAACAAAGGCAAGCTATTCAAATTTTACCCTTTTCGGAATCTTTTCACACTTAAAACAATCACATTTGATCTTAACCATTGATTTCCTAGATCAACGCTTCAAAATACTTCCTACGCTTCTCACCAAAAACACACTTTGTATTTAAAACTTCATCTATATATATATACATATGTATAAGTAAACATTTTGCTATAAGAAGTATATATATTAAAATGAAACATGTGATTTCTTATCACATAGATATGTATTTAATTGTGAATATGTGTGCAAACATATACATATATGATTATACTAAATAAAACAATGATACAACTTTTAATATTAAATAAAACTTATGAGCTTTAATAGTGTGTTTACATATTTTATATATATATATATATATGTATTTAATTATATATATATATATATATGTATATATTTGAACCATGTTAAATAAACCATTTGTACGATTTGTAAATTTATAAAAATTAGATTTTATTTTATAAAAACAAATAATGAATTATATAGATGAGTTATGCTTATTCTTTTATATATATAAGTTTTACAAATAAATTGGTATAAATTAAATGAGTCTATAGCAAAGAATTTAGTCTTGAACCCCCTGATTTTCATTTGAACCTTTAAATTTAAACCCCTCCAATTCTAACTTGAACCTTTTCATACTTATGAACTCTAAGTCAATGAGGTGCTAATTTGGACTTTTAGATAGTCAACAGGGAGCCAAATCGGCGTCAATGATCCAAATGCGTGTGTATTAACTTGTAATAATCATGCATACACGTTACCACAACAGTTACGATTGATTATGATGACCCAATTTACTCTAATTCAATGATTAGAATTCAAATCATCCCGAAACCATTCTATGTCTTAAACCGAATTGATGCTTGTGTTCTAGATGAAAGTGAAGCATATAATTAGGTCTAACAAGTTCACGACACCCATCTAACACCCCCTATCATCGGCAAATCAATTCCCACCCCATTGGTGCTCAAACTCGTCCCTGCTCCTCCGACCGTCGTGATTTCTGCGAGTGAACAAGAACCCGTCGTCCCTAAACCGATCAACCCGATTCCCAGGTAAAACACATGCCTTTTTGCTCGATCTAACTTCTTTTTTCCTAAAGCCCTTTGAGTCGGGAACGAATTGTATTGGATTCGGGGATTAGGGTTTCGGTTTGGTGAATTAGAGAAGAAGGGATACGGGTTAATGGTTTAAGGATTAAACAAAACCATCTCTTGCAAGGCTTGATGCCCAGATCACTTGGCTAAAACACTTCCTCGTTATAGAACAGGTCACGGGTTCGAATCCCAGAACCTTCTTTTTGTTGTTTAAACCGTTTTGTGCATAGAAATTGTGTTATGGAATTATTTCTATAAAAACATATGAAACTCATAATCCTTTTATTAATTTAAATTGTTAAATTGCGAGGAAGACCATTATTATTCATTTTTATTGGAATAAAAACCTAACAAAATCTTAACTTTGTTTAAAACGATTTCTTTAACAAATTATTCATTTAGAATTTCAAATTTATATAATGGACTTGGGATATAAATAACGTTATTTTCTTGTTCCGCTGCCTTATAAACTTCTATACAACTTTATTTAACAATTTTTGGTGATAAACCTAATAAACCTAAATCTATTTAATTTATTTACTTTAACAAATTGTTATTTAAAAGTCCTTAGTTTATAAATTATAGCTGTAGTATAAAAATGACCATGTTTATAAACCCTTTCATTTCATAAGGATTGATACATTTTTTTTATAATTCATCTTTAACATTTAAAACATACCCTTATACTCTTAATTAATAAGTAAATTTTGGTTTAATTATTAATCAATTAGAACGTCATTTTATATTCTAAAATTTGGTTTAATTACTAATTAATTAAATCAGTCTTTTAACATTTATTTCATAAGAAACCAAACTAAATAAATAAAAATGTTTTATTTATTTATACAGTTAAATAGTTACTTACTCAACTATTTTTTGTCAAATCATTTATTTCTTTAAACTATTCATTTATTTATATACTTATTTATTCATTTAGATATTTATTTAATTACTCAACTAATTAATTAATTACTCTTTGTCAAACAAGAGAACACTATTTAATTACTCATATATTTATTTATTTATTCAATTATTCGAATTAATACCATTATTTTATTTAGAAAACCCACATCAGTCCCTTCATACATTAAAATCCCCTATGTCAATTAAACAAAATTATTGATACACTTAAATCATCAAACTTAGGTTGATCTTGTGATTTCCTTGTACTTTGTGCAACAAACAACATATTTTTGTGATATTCAAAGCTATTCATTGCAAGATGAGTTTCATAGCCCCTTTATCATTACTTTTATTTATAAATATTCGGGGTGGAACATGTCTACAATTACTTTACTTACACAATTCAATTACCTATGTTCTTATGCAAAAGTCTTTGTTCTTCATGTCTTAAACTACTTGGTGATACATGTGTTCATGTTTAGTACAATCATTAACTTGTGTTGCAAGCCTAAGGTAGTACCTAACATGATCATTTATATGAGAATCCGATTCATTACTTAACACAAATCTTGGCGGATTCGTGTATACATTCTGGTACCTTACATCACCCAATCAGTTGGATTGTGCATACATATTACATGGCTTGATTGTAGACTTTGGAACCTTGTATGTTTTCACATTTATGCCTTAGATTTGGTTTGAACATATTGAATTGTAAATCATATTCAACTTTGTTTGGTGTTAAAACCTATGTTACTCACAAACTACTTGTAGTTTACATTTACCTACATGTTTCAGGTGCACCCATTTGAGGACCATGCTTGATCACTTAGAGCTATGGACTTAGTATTAATAAATTTAAGTTTTGATTATGTTATGTTTCATTTGAACAATATGTCTCTAATGAAGTTCGATATCATGAAATATGTAGCTAAATGCTTAACTTTCCTACAAGTTAAAGCAGAACATCAGAAGCCATACGGATGGTTACAACCATTAGAAATCCCAGAATGGAAGTGGGAACATCTCACTATGGACTTCATAACCAAGCTACCAAAGACAGCTAGAGGTTATAATCCCATTTGGGTGGTTGTAGATCGGCTAACTAAGAGTGCTCATTTCTTAGCAATATGTGAGACATACTCTTCAGAAAAATTAACCGATTTATTCATTAAAGAGATTGTTTCTAAACATGGAGTACCGGTCTCGATTGTCTCTGATCGAGATACTTGTTTCAATTCACATTTTTGGAAAAATTTTCATGAGGAAATGGGGACTAGATTATTGATTAGCACGGCATATCATCCTCAAACTGATGGACAAAGTGAAAGAACAATACAAACTCTTAAAGATATGTTGCGTGCTTGTATAACTGATTTTGGTGGAAGTTGGGATAGCCATCTGCCATTAGCAGAATTCTCATACAATAACAGTTACCATTCTAGTATTGGTATGCCACCATATGAGATGCTATGTGGTAGAAGATGTAGGACTCCTGTATGTTGGGGAGAAATTGGGCAGAAAAGACATAGTTCAAGCCACGTCCAAAACATTTGACTTACTCATGGCACGATTGAAAGCTGTATAAGATAGACAGAAGTTATACGTAGACAAGAGACGTAGACCAATAGAATCCCAAGAAGGAGATTACGTCTTGTTAAAGTATCTCCTTGGAAAGGTCTAATCTGATTCAAGAAACGTGGAAAGCTAAGTCCACGATTCATTGGTCCTTTCAAAATCATTAAAAGAGTCGGAAAAGTAGCTTATCAGTTAGAACTACCCGAAGAATTAAATAAGATACACAACACGTTCCATGTATCTTATTTAAGGAAATGTTTGGCGGATGAAGCTACACAAGTTCCTTTAGAAGAGATAGAGGTTGATGATAAACTAACTTACGCTGAAGAACCTATCAAGATTCTAGACACAAAAGAAAAGCAGTTACGTCACAAGACAATCAAACAAGTGTTAGTGCAATGGAAGCATAAAAAAGGATCAGAAATGACTTGGGAAACTGAGTGTAACATCATGATATCTATATTGTAATGGATCAGATCAGGGGACGACCCGAATCTCTTCTAATTTAAAATGAGGGGCTAGGGTGGTGACTTATGGGGCGTTTTTGCAATGGTGAATGTCCGGGTTAGTCGTTTTAATGATGGTTTGAGATGGAAATGTGCGAGAAAGAAGTGGAGGGACCCGAAGAGTAACACTCAGGTGTATAAAACAACATTAGGGAAAAACCCTAGGTCATTAGCGACCTAGGGAGTGTGACGGCAAGGGAGAGCCGCAAGGAGGACGAAGGCCGGCAACGAAGGAGGAAGCAGGTGGTTTGACGAGCGTGGCTTCCGTAATACGATCAAGTAATTCTCGTTTATATCTTTTCAACGCTTATTTTCATATTGCGTGTTTTACTATCGGAAAGAGGAAGGATGGCAGACCGTGGTGGTACACGGTGGTGTGGTGTTGTGCTCATAAGCCGATAGAGTGTGGGGGGAAGGCAGTCGACGACATTGGACGACGGCGGGAAGAATGGCGACTGGAACGCCGTGTGACGGCGCCCACTAGGACGGTCGGCTCGATGGTGTGCCTGACTTGGGGCAACCGGTCACGGGGGTGGCTGCGTGTGTGTCATGACGGAAATGGAGGTGGCGTACGTCGGTGGCTAGTGTTGGAGAACGATAAGGTGTTGCCCGACTAAGGGTTAGCACGACGAGGATGACGAGGACGGTGGTTACCAATGGAGACGACTTGGGCATTGGCTAGGGTGATGGTGGCTCGACGATAGTGGTGCATGGTAGTGGCCAGTTCACGGTGCACAGTGGAAAGGGAGAAACCGAAATAACACCCGGTTAGGGTTTTCTTTGCATGGCTTGCATGCGTAAGGGAGAAACCGGTTCAGTTTTACACGTTTTGTGGGTTAGGGTTTTGCATGGTGTGGTTAGGGTTGCATGGCACATGTTAGTGCATGCATGGTGCTCGGTCCGGGTATTAGATTTCTAAATGGGTCAAGGACAAGCGGATGAGGCCGAGTATCGGGGTTTATTTATAATCATACGTGTTCGAAGTATGTTTAGAACATGTTCTGACCACGTGATCGAACGTTTGACAGGTTTGCGCTTCAGGCGTGAGCGGGTAGGTGCAGAGCAAGAACATGGATCTGCCTCTCAACGGTGAGTTCTAATCCCCTCTTTTAAATGTTTTTAACGTTTGGGGCTATCGTACATACTCTCAAGACGTGTTTTATTACATTAATTGTGTATCGAGCTTCGGGGTCTAACCCGATGAGCTTACGAAGTTAATTATTTAAATATGGGTTAAGGGACTAGATGTTAACCTTAATACGTGTAGGTTAAAAGTGGGTGTATGGTCACGGGTCGTATAGTGACCTAACAGGGATGAGTCGGGATTTTATCTACTGGTCATACGGGTATGACTAGGAGGTGTCACATGGTGTGCATGTATGTGGTATGTGTTTAGATATTGAGGTGTAGTATTTGTATGAGTGTTGATATATTAGAAGGGTATTGTGTTATGAGTTAGTCGGGGTGAGTCGGGGTACGAGCTAAACGGTTATGAATGTGTAGGACACTTTGTCCTAGTGCTTTGTGTGAAATGCAGGTGCAGCTAAAGAGTCATGTGCGTAGATTATGATGTTATGTGATTATACATGTGTTGTGTGCATTGTGTCGTTGTCCTTGTGACACGGCAGGTATTTTGTTTGCGTTACTGTCATTATGACACGGCAAACGGGATTGTGGAGGACGAAGTCCTTCAGGAGGTCACCAAAGGTGACGATGTCGAGCAGGACAGTGATGAGCTCGGGGTGTGTCGAACGCCCTGACGAGGATGCAGTAATGAGGTATGTGTTTGTGTGCTTATATATTTGCGTTAAATTGCATACAAGTGTTGAATTATATCTATTGTGCATGAGATAGTAATAATGTGGTGAGTCGAGTTAGATTGACCGTTGTGTCAGGATTGTGATGTGGTGTTTACAACTGTTATGTCAGTTGATTTGTAAGAGCCTTGGTCTAGGCTGAGTAAGTTGATATCTAAGGATTTGTTGTCTTAACCAAGTGTAGAGTTAATGCGTGTACTTGAGTACGAGCTATTGGCGTAGTAAGTTCGACCTATGTTGATGAGACTGCGGGATTATTATTATTATGGGATAAGTCTTGGGTAATGAGCTATTGTGGGATATCAGGTGATAACAGGGGTTATCTAATGGTAAATGAATTGTGGACCTATTTTATAAGGACCGTGGGTCATGAATAAAGTTTAAGTAACTTTTGAAACGAGTTGGCTTTCAATTAACTAAACTCTTAGAACTCACTCAACGTAGCTGACTTTGTATGTACGATAGATTGTTTTGCAGGTAAGAGTGGCGTGACATATCTTGGTTTGGGAGCGGTGATACTCAGATTGGTGTGCAAGCATTCGTGAGGTAACTTAATGACATTAAATAACAAATAATGTTTTTAGAAAGACTTCCGCTGTAGTTTAATATATCTAAATGTGTATTTTCAAGGGAATAACCCATTACGAGAACCAACTATAGGGTGCCCGGTTTGGGGCCTTACAAGTTGGTATTAGAGCCGAGGTTTAAGAGAAAATCGGTGTTTTTACTAAAATAAATTTCCTTAACTTAAACTGAAAATGAGACGATGGTGAAACGAATGCCACCACGAGTAACCGCGAGCCAAGAGGTACATCTTTTGAGTTAAGCAGTAGTTATTATTTACCATTTGTGTAGTGTTACACTAGGTAAAGTGATTGGTGTGAGTAAGTGATATATGGTCCCGTGTGGGAACATGATGTGTGCTGTGTGCTGTAGTAATATGTTGAACTACATGAAGTTGTGTGATTGAATGAGACTATGATGTGAGTTAAGTAATGCAGAGTAGCGTTAATTGTAACTATGTGAGATAGTTTGGTGTGTCGATATGATTTAGTGATTTTGTGTGTAACCTTGGATGGTGTGAAATTGTTATAAATATGATGACTTGCTAGATTATTGTGTGGTGCTATATGAGTTATGTGGGGTGCATGTGCATCCGAGGTGTGTGAAAGATAGAAAGCTAGGGTGAATATAATAGGGAAGGTTTATAATCCGAGCAGTAATGTGGACCACCAAATTGCATTTGATCACCGTGATTTGGCAGTCTATGATTACTCTCATATTCTGAATTTGACGCCCATAGTAATCACTCCAACGTTCTATCTGGCGCAGGTACTGGTGGCCACGACGATTCAGACTAAATGGGTCAGGCGAGGAGCTCTTATCATGAGGTTGATAGAGCGGCGGGCTAGACGTTTGGCTGCCGTTTGCATGGTTATCTTTGGAGGGAGACGAGTCTTAGCACCTGTCCCATTGACGGTGGTTCCACCGGCGGCTGAGTACGAGAAGGAGCTACCAGCACAGGAGGTGATCTTAGCACTTCCGATGCCAAATTCCCCCAATACTACTAGGGCAACGGTGAGGGGCGGGCTCAGTAATTCCTTTTACAGGAGAGGAAGAAATGCATTTGCAGTCAGTAGTCAGCCCTCGAGGCACAACGAAGGATTAGGAAATGGATGGTTAGAGGAATCCGATGACGAGGATCAAGTGGGGGATAACTTCGATTTGTTTAATGACTAAAGCAGTAGTGGGTACCACGAGAGGACTATAGCACTTTGAGTAGTGGCTGTTAGGCACTTTTGTGACAAAATATTTGTTCTTGGTTTTTTCAATTGCTTGATTTTAACCTTGACAGTGAATCTTACCACGGGATGGTTTAAAACGTAGTTAATGATAGTCGCATGTGTGATAGCTTGCTATTGACAGTGCAGTGTTAATTATGTGTGATTATGTGATTACCTTTTGAACAACGTGAGTTCATACTAAACGTAATCTTTGATGTGATGCTATGACTTGGTTGATTAAACTATATGAATAGACAAGTGTAGACCTGAGTTTTGATTAATTGGGTGTGTCTACGGTCTTGAGATAGTGTCACCTATGTGTTATGCTTTGGTGATGTGTGAAGTGCAAGAGGGTGTGTTTAGTCGTACCATGATATTTAATGTCCTTATATCTTCAGGCATAGATTTTTGCGAGGTAAACGTTCTGGTGCTTAAGGACATGAAAGTGTTTGTTGATAGACTTGTATGTCGTTAATTGAGTTGCTTATGAGTACGAGTTATTTGTGTCACGTACTTAATAGTCATAGAGGGAGATCAAGCGTAAGCTTGATACTGTGTCTGGCATTAGTCAGACGGGAGATCAAGTGTAAGCTTGATATGGTGTTGACTTTTGCCAACAGGTTATTGTGTCTGACGACAGTCAGGCGGGAGATCGTGTTTGCTGGTGCCTTTGGGCCAAACAACATGATATACGTGTGTGTCTATACACGACGAGGTCATATTGTGTGCGCGTAGATTTACCCAGATCTAGCTAATTGTGTATGTGCACTTTGTGCGAGTTAGAAGGTTGAGTTACTAGTACATGTGTAGAGCAATATATGTTATGTAGTTATGTGTGTTGGTGAGTGTCCTTGTAGTACACGCTTAGTCGTGCATAGGACGGATACTTTGTGTGCTCAAGTATGATATTTCTATCTTGACTATTAACTCGACGCTGATACGTCGAGGTAAGGTAAGGAGTTTTGACGTCTTTCTAGGCGACCAATAAGGTGCTCTTATGAGATGCCTATGCTTATATCTCGGGAATTCAGAGCATGAAGCCAATGGGCGGAGCTATGAGAGTAGACGATGAAAGCGTTTACGTGGACACTTGACCAGAATGCTTATGATGAGATCAAGGTGATGAGCCTGAGGATTTCAACACGAAGTTAACAAGATGACGAAGGACCTTCATGCAACACGTTCTATATGAAGAATTCATTCTAGATGAGACACCAGAAGATTAGGGATGTTTTTCCCTGGGCGAGATGATGAATAGTTGAGGCTTGTGAGCAGGCGGAATTCATGTTCGTACACGATAGATGAGATGCGATCGGGGATCGCATGGTAATGGTAGAGAAACATAGAGAAAGACGTTCAAGATTGCACGTAAGTGACTAAGATGGATATGCCTACGCTGGTAAATCCAAGACCAGCTTAATATGAGCTCTGGTGGAGCATTTAAGGAAAACAAGCGTTTAGATGATCGAAACATACATGACAAAAGTAAATGAGCCTTGAGAAACATCGAGAGCTAATGAAGACGACCCTAGTGTCGGGTGTGTGTACGTACTGAAAGGACGCATTGAATGCGAGATAATGAAGTAATAGATGTTATGATAAAGAATTTAATGGAGACCAGTGCAGCTTTGCACAAGCTCTTGGAGATCATCAGAGAAGAGCAAAAGTAATACCCTTATGGGTAGACTATGGACTTGAGTTGGGAAATCATCGCGGGATGACGATCAAGATATGGGGCGAGAAGTATGACGGCTTCACTTTGAAAGGGTGACGAATGAACCCATTCATGAGAAGTAAGAAACCTTACTTAGGAAGATGACCGTCGTAGGGATGAGATCATCAAGACTATACGAGGAACGACGGCAAAGGTGTCGTGATTAAACTAGGGAAATGTGACGGGCGAGCAGGAAATAGACAGTGTTGTACGGTTTAAGGACGAGTAATGGAGGAACGTTTGAAAGCGGGTAACAGAACAAACTCCTCTAAACACCAAGGGTGGTGGTCGAGTTACAAAGCAAAATAATAGATTCGGTACGAGCAAAGGCGAGTGCTTGGCACCAGAGGGATTGGGTGCACGTTTGAGAATGGAAAGACGAGCCGTGTTGGTTTGTGCTGACACCGGATTCGAGGACGAATCCTCTTTTAAGGGGGGAAGACTTGTAACATCCCGATATCCGTATGGTAATGGATCGAATCAGGGGACGAACCGAATCTTTTCTAATTTAAAATGAAGGGCTATGGTGGTCACTTATGGGGCGTTTTTGCAACGGTGAATGTCCGGGTTAGCCGTTTTAATGACGGTTTGAGATCGAAATGTGCGAGAAAGAAGTGGAGGGACCTGAAGCGTAACACTCGGGTGTATAAAACAACATTAGGGAAAAACCCTAGGTCATTAGCGACTTAGGGAGTGCGACGGCAAGGGAGAGCCGCAAGGAGGATGAAGGCCGGCAACAAAGGAGGAACCAGGTGGTTCGACGAGCGTGGCTTCCGTAATACGATAAGGTAATTCTCGTTTATATCTTTTCAACGCTTGTTTTCATATTGCGTGTTTTGCTATTTGAAAGAGGAGGGATGGCCGACCGTGGTGGTACACGGTGGTGCGGTGTTGTGATCATAAGCCGATAGAGTGTGGGGGGAAGGTAGTTGACGAAATTGGATGATGGCGGGAAGGATGGCGGCTGGGAAGGCGTGTGATGGCGGCCACTAGGATGGTCGGCTCGATGGTGAGCCTGACTCGGGGCAACCGGTCACGGGGGTGGCTGTGTTAGTGTCATGATGGCAATGGAAGTGGCGCACGTCGGCGGCTAGTGGTGGAGAACGATGAGGTGTTGCCCGGCTAATGGTTAGCACGACGAGGATGACGAGGACGTTGGTCACCAACGGAGACGACTTGGGCCATGGCAAGGGTGATGGTGGCTCGACGATAGGGGTGCATGGTAGTGGCCGGTTCACGGTGCAGAATGGAGAGGGAGAAACCGGAATAACACCCGGTAAGGGTTTTCTTTGCATGGCTTGCATGCGTGAGGGAGAAACCGGTTCGGTTTTACACGTTTCGTGGGTTAGGGTTTTGCATGGTGTGGTTAGGGTTGCATGGCACATGTTAGTGTATGCATGGTGCTCAGTCCGGGTATTAGATTTCTAAATGGGTCAAAGACAAGAGGATGAGGCCGAGTATCAGGGTTTATTTATAATCATACGTGTTCGACGTATGTTTAGAACATGTTCTGACCACGTGATCGAACGTTTGACAGGTTTGCGCTTCAGGCGTGAGCGGGTAGGTGCAGAGCAAGAACTTGGATCTGCCTTTCAACGGTGAGTTCTAATCCCCTCTTTTAAATGTTTTTAACGTTTGGGGCTATTGTACATACTCTCAAGACGTGTTTTATTACATTAATTGTGTATCGAGCTTCGCGGTCTAAGCCGATGAGCTTACGAAGTTAATTATTTAAATATGGGTTAAGGGACTAGATGTTAACCTTAATACGTGTAGGTTAAAAGTGGGTGTATGGTCACGGGTCGTATAGTAACCTAAGAGGGATGAGTCAGGATTTTATCTACTGGTCGTACGGGTACGACTAGGAGGTGTCACATGGTGTGCATGTACGTGGTATGTGTTTAGATATTGAGATGAAGTATTTGTATGAGTGTTAATATATTAGAAGGGTATTGTGTTTTGAGTTAGTCGGGGTGAGTCGGGGTACGAGCTAAACGCTTATGAATGTGTAGGATACTTTGCCCTAGTGCTATGTGTGAAGTGCAGGTGCAACTAAAGAGTCATGTGCGTAGATTATGATGTTATGTGATTATACATGTGTTGTGTGCATTGTGTCGTTGTCCATTTGACACGGCGGGTATTGTGTTTGCGTTACTGTCATTATGACACGAAAAACGGGATTGTGGAGAACAAAGTCCTTTGGGAGGTCACCAAAGGTGACGATGTCCAGCAGGACAGGGATGAGCTCAGGGGTGTCGAACGCCCTGACGAGGGTGTAGTAATGAGGTATGTGTTTGTGTACTTATATATTTGCGTTAAATTGCATACACGTGTTGAGTTATATCTATTGTGTATGAGATATTAATAATGTGGTGAGTCGAGTTAGATTGACCGTTGTGTCAGGATTGTGATGTGGTGTTTACAACTGTTAAATTAGTTGATTTGTAAGAGCCTTGGTCTAGGCTGAGTAAGTTGATGTCTAAGGATTTGTTGTGTTAACCAAGTGCGTGTACTTGAGTATGAGCTATTGGCGTAGTAAGTTCGACCTATGTTGAGGAGACTGCGGGATTATTATTATTATGGGATAAGTCTTGGGTAATGAGCTATTGTGAGATATCGGGTGATAACAGGGGTTATCTAATGGTTATTGAATTGTTGACCTATTTTATAAGGACCGTGGGTCCTGAGTAAAGTTTAAATAACTTTTGAAACGAGTTGGCTTTCATTAAACTAAACTATTAGAACTCACTCAGCGTAGCTGATTTTGTGTGTGATAGATTGTTTTGTAGGTAAGCGTAGCGTGACATATATTGGCTTAGGAGCGGTGCTACTCGGATTGATGTGCAAGCATTCGTGAGGTAACTTAATGACATTAAATAACAAATAATATTTTTAGAAAGACTTCCGCTGTAGTTTAATATATCTAAGTGAATATTTTCAAGGGAATAACCCGTTACGAGAACCAACTGTAGGGTGCCCGGTTTGGGGCCTTACACTGAGGATGAAATGAGAAAGAATTATCCTCAATTATTTAAGAATTAACAGGTTTCGAAGACGAAACCTAAATTAAGGGTAGGAGAGTTGTAACATCCCAAAAATCCTAAATATAAGATGGGACACGAGTCGGTTGAGAAACGTGGCCTATGAACCCAATCGAGTATGAAACGGGAAGACTATTCACCCGGAAATAGCCCAAATCATCGCATAAGCATATCCCGGGCAAGAAAATGAGTTACGGGAGCCATAATATATGAAAATGGGGTGCTTCGACGAGGAGAATCCGAAAATGAGGTATGTCGGACCGATATCCTAAGCTTAACGGTCCGAGATGTGTTCCCGAAGCAATTCAGGAGGCTTTGACAGATTATTTGATGACTCAGCACCCACGTCGGACCGATATACTTTACACGTCGGTCCGACATGTTGATGTCGGACCGATATGATTTACACGTTGGTCCGATATGGGGATGTCGGACCGATATGAATTTCATGTCGGTCGGATATGTGCTACAGAACCAAAAAAAGAGGTTTTCACGCTTGCCACCGACTTCAGCCGAAGTCGGACCGACTTGGCATGACATGTCGGTCCGACATGGGTCCCAATTCAGCCTATAAATTGATTCTTGAGGTCGTTCAAGTGAGCAAACACACACACCAAACACCATACACACACACTCTCTCTGAAGAAGGGTTAAGGAGCTATTGCGACGCGTGTGAGTGCGAGTACGGTACGCTACGAGTGCGGTTCGAGTTCGGAGAAGCGTTTAAAGCGAGGAACGAACTTAGGAACTACTCGAGGATAATGTAAGTATACTGGACCCGTACCCTAGACACGATTATGTGAAATACGTGCTTAAATGATATGCGTTATGTGATATGTGATTTTATGAGGGTACGGGGTAATGACGGATTAGTCTAAACACTAAACCAGAATAATGGAGTAATCACGCGTATCAAAGGGGTGGTGGATACGCTGCTGGTACTTTCTATATATAAACCTCTTGATACTTCATGGTGAAACCATTATGAATGTTCAGGGGTATAGACTAATAGATAATAATTAAATATAGTGAACGTACGGGAGAACATCAATCCGGTATGTAGTTATCTGAAAAACGGAATGTTCTGTCTAAGGAAAGAGTGGTGTATAAATCTCTTCTAGACCCGTCACTCTTTCCTGGGAACATCTCTTTTGGAGGTACAACTCTCAAAGGAAAATCACCCCAGTTTACCATATATGACGAATATGAATATATTATGGAAGTATACCATGCATAATGAATCGGAATACATGATGAATATGAATACGTGAAATGCATGATGAATACGTGAATGCATGATGATATGTGCAAATATGAATGAGTATGATGGAAGGAATCTAAACCCTAAAATGGAATAACAAAGTACTCACGAAGTGTTAAAGGGGTGGTGGATACACCGCTGGTACTTCCTATATATAAACCCTTTTAATGCATTATGGAGAAACCGTTATAAAGTTTTAAGGTGAGGACTAGTTGGGGAATAAATAAGGCATATACATGAAATAAAAATAAATGCTTGATACGTTTGGGAGGCTATGAGTCAAAGATACTCAAGGTCACAAATAAAATGAGATACTCGGCCTGTAAGGTGGATCTCAATAAATAAAGAAGAAAAGTAAAGGATTTCTAAGCCTACGGGGCTGAGGAAAGAGGAACTCCAAGCCTACGGGGCTGACGAGGAAAAGATTCCAAGCCTACGGGGCTAAGGAATGAATGAGTCTTCATGACAAATGCAAGGGGTCTATACTGACGAGTATAAGAACCTTACCAATGCTCGGACCGGAGGTACGACCTAAGATGGTTGCGAGGGGTTAGCACACCCATAAAATATACGAATGACATGACCTGAGGTACGTCCGGAGATGGTCACGGGGGTGCCGAGAGCCTGGGAAACTAGAACAATAATAAGAACCTAAAGAGTTCATTATAAAATGAATGATGCAGTGTACTTACTTAGCGTAAGCTAATTCAAAAATGTTTTCCAAACACTGCAGGAAAGAAGCACGTGGAATGAGGCTTCTTGAGGATGGAGCAGTCGGAGTTAGAGATCCCTATGTAATATGATGTAATTACATTATGTTTTGTAAAACAATGATATTATAAATGATAAAGTTACCTTATCCATTTAATGGCAAGGTTTTTGTCAAACCGGGACTGTTTTCTGCCTTAAACTCTGATAAAATAATAAGTAAAATAAGTAGGTTGTTTCAAGCTACCTGAGACGTTAGCCAGACTTTCTATTCTTGTCTTTAAATTCCAGTTTGAAACTGCTACTCTATGTTTGGAATAAGTATTTGACATTTTATCATTTAGTGTTAAGTTTTATATTACAACTTAAATGCCATTACTCGTTGATTTAATTTTGCAAGTATAAAATACATTCATTATATCTTCATCAAGATTACCCAAACATCATCCATTAAAACTCTGAAACCCCGTCAAAGTTTTAAATTCTGTTAATTAGTAGAGAACATGTGCAATCTAAAAGGATGACACTTATACTCTGGATACTCTGTCTAGGAAAGCATTTCATATAAATTCAAATTAACCGAAGAATCCGTATGTTTTCCCGGAAATTCCTGGGGTGAGTGTTTACCTATAGGTTAAAGCATGTCTTCTTGAAAATATATGAATTTAAATCACTTTGATTTGTCAAAGTATCCATTTGGTTATGCTACCAAATGAGTACAATCTAAACATCATCCTTTTATTTATTGCAATTTGGTACACATACGTAAACCTTCTTTGTAAACTAATTATTTTATTACTTGATTTAATTAACATAGTTATTTTGTTCAAACAAAACATTTATCAAATCCTTAGTTTATGGATACTATCTAGAATATAAATTATTTATAAACCCTTTTACATTGTAAAGAAACTTAATACCCATCTTGTACATCTTATTTTGTAAAAACATTAACGAATATTTCATTCTTTTAATTAATAATTAATTATGACTTGATTATTATTTCATTATGACTTTTTATTTAGTTAAACTAATCGTTACTTAAATCTTGGCTTAATTATTAAATAATTAGGCCATTATTTTCTTTTGAAACATTTTGTTTTTGATAATTAAATTAAATAAATAAAAGGTTTTTATTTATTTATCCAGTTATCTATTTATTCAACTTATTATTTTCACTTATTTATGTATTAATTCATAGTCAAGAGTAAATCTCAATTACTTGTTTAATTACAAACAAAGAGCACAAATCAGTTATTCACATATACATTATTTTAAATATTTGTAAAACTTTCTCATCATCTTGCAGCTTCGGAAATGTATGAGCTTACTAGCCAACTTTAAGAAGATGAATCATTTTGCATGGGTGTTAACCATTCATATTAACATTCAAGCCCGACCACCTACATATTTCGATTATTTACTTGTTCACATTATCCATAAGAGTAGATTATTTACATTTTACACGAAACTTAATTGTTTACATGATTTGTTCACATTACTCGGGGTTTGACGTATTCTTGGTCAAACACGAGGAAGCTATAAACTTTGAACTACTCGGGGTTTGACGTATTCTTGTTCAAATATGAGGGAGCTATAAACTTTATGGGTAATCTTGAGAATTGTACCATCTACCTAGGAAAATCACATATGGAGTTGTGCCACATGGATATCCTTTTGTTCTTTGATTAACTTTATTATCTATGGACATAGTTATTTGTTAATAACACATATGTGAAAACAATAGTTATGAATTAAGTGACTTTGTGCCCCCACTTGACCCACACACAATGGGATGATCTATACGGACCATGCGGCGATTTGAGTAATTACGGGTGCACACGAAATTATAAAAGTCAGTGCCTGAAAAACATAGTGAATTCTGTCGTGTGTGATGACATAAAACCTATCGTGATACATAGTAATGAAACTTAGATGATATGATAAGGGCATGGTGGATACGCCGCTGACACTTTCTATATATAAGTGTTCCTACCATATTTTCAGAAACAACGTTGTTCGTGTCACGTAGGGTTTTATATTATTTTGACCTTGACCAATGTCTGTGAGATCTTTACCAAGTGATGCCTTTTGAACATATTAGACTTCACCTTAAACAAACCTTGATCATCAAATTCTCATCGCTCCCATTTCAAGCGATGCATTTCATTTTTGGAGTCCAAAATATGCTTCGACAGTTCTCTCCTTCAATTCCTGCAAACCAAATCCACTATCACCATTCATGTCTGACATTGAGTATCAGAGCTGAACCTTGTCATCAGTTACACTCTTCAAACCAACAGTCAAAACTCATTGAGAATCCGAACCCACATCTTTTTCCTGATTCAGTAGCCTATATCAGTTGAATTTCGGTACGAAATTCCCTCAACTTGGGGATACTATAACCATCCATGATTTTCCGGCCATATTTTTTTATTTTTTACAATAATAACACAACATTTAAATCCCGTACTTATTCAAACACATTATGTCATACTAATTAAACATAAATCAATTCAATTTTTTTAAGCCTTGCACTACATATTATCTCTTTATAACACATGTAAGCATATATATATATATATATATATATATGTATAAGCAAACATTTTGCTATAAGAAGTATATATACTAAAATGAAACATGTGAGTTTTTATCACATATATATGTATTTAATTGTGAATATGTGTGCAAACATATACATATACGATTATACTAAATAAATCAATGATGCAACTTTTAATATTAAATAAAAATTATGAGCTTTAATAGTGTGTTCACATCTTTATATATATATATATATATATGTATTTAATTATAAATATATATATAAATATGTATATATTTGAATCATGTTAAATAAACCATTTGTACGATTTGTAAAAACAAATAATGAATTATATAGATGAGTTTTATGCTTATTCTTTTATATATAAGTTTTACATATAAATTGGTATAAATTAAATGAGTCTATATCAAAGAATTTAGTTTTGAACCCTTTGCATAGCAATTGAACCCCCTGATTTTCATTTAAACCTTTAAATTTAAACCCCTCTAATTCCAACTTGAACCTTTCATACTTATCTATACTATATAACAAATAAAGGTTTTTGCATGCCACGTGTCGCCTCCATATTCATTCTCACAAATTTTTTTCCGCCTCTCTCTCCTATTTAATGCACTTCTGTATTTGAATAATAATATATATTTAAAGAAAAAAATACTAATTATACTAATAAAACACATTTATTTTAAATTATCTCTTATCACAAGAAACTTTAAAATTTAATTATATAACTTTTATTTTCAATTAAATAGTAAATAAAAGTCAAATTATACTAAAAAAATAGTAATTAACGTATTTTCGAAACCAAATTATATACTAATTTTTTCATATTTTGAATTTTTTTCTATCATTATTATATGTAATAAATTTTTACACATGTAAAATATATACATAAAGATTTAAAATTTTTATGTATTGATATATTTCACCCCGTGTGTAGACACGGGATCTAAACTAGTGAACTATAAGTCAATGAGGTGCTAATTTTGACTTTTAGAAAGTTAACAGGGAGCCAAATCAGCCTCAATGATCCAAATGCGTGTGTATTAACTTGCAATAATCATGCATACACGTTCCCACAACAGTTACGATTGATTATGGTGACCCAATTTACTCTAATTCAATGATTAGAATTCAAATCATCCCGAAACGGTTCTATTTCTTAAACCGAATTGATGCTTGTGTTCTAGATGAAACTGAAGCAAATAATTAGGTCAAACAGGTTCGCGACACCCATATAACACCCCCTATCATCTGCAAATCAATTCCCACACCATTGGTGCTCAAACTCGTCCCTGCTCCTCCGACCGTCGCGATTTATGGGAGTGAACAGGAACCCGTCTTCCCTAAACCAATCAACCCGATTACCAGGTAAAAGACATGCCTTTTTGCTCGATCTAACTTCTTTTTTCCTAAAGCCCTTTGATTCAAGAACGAATTGTATTGGATTCGGGGATTAGGGTTTCGGTTTGGTGAATTAGGGAAGAAGGGACACGGGTTAATGGTTTAAGTATTAAACGAAACCATATCTTGCAAGGCTTGACGCCCATATCACTTGGCTAAAACACTTCCCCGTTACAGAACAGGTCATGGGTTCGAATCCCAGAACCTTCTTTTTGTTGTTTAAACTGTTTTGTGCATAGAAATTGTGTTATGAAATTATTTCTATAAAAACATATGAAACTCAGAATCCTTTTATTAATTTAAATTGTTAAATTGCGAGGAAGACCATTATTATTCATTTTTATTGGAATAAAAACCTAACAAAATCTTAACTTTGTTTAAAACGATTTCTTTAACAAATTATTCATTTAGAATTTCAAATTTATATAATGGACTTGGGATATAAATAACATTATTTTCTTGTTCTGATGCCTTATAAACTTCTATACAACTTCATTTAACAATTTTTGGTGATAAAACTAATAAACTTAAATCTATTTAATTTATTTACTTAACAAATTGTTATTTAAAAGTCCATAGTTTATAAATTATAGTTGGAGTGTAAAAATGACCATGTTTATAAACCCTTTCATTTCATAGGGATTGATACATATTTTTATAATTCATCTTTAACATTCAAAACATACCCTTATACTCTTAATTAATAAGTAAATTTTGGTTTAATTATTAATCAATTAGAACGTCATTTTATATTCTAAAATTTGGTTTAATTACTAATTAATTAAATCAGTCTTTTAACATTTATTTTATAAGAAACAAAACTAAATAAATAAAAAAAGGTTTTATTTATTTATACAGTTAAATAGTTACTTACTCAACTATTTTTTTGTCAAATCATTTATTTCTTTAAACTATCCATTTATTTGTATACTTATTTATTCATTTAGATATTTATTTAATGATTCAACTAATAATTTAATTACTCTTTGTCAAACAAAAGAACACTATTTAATTACTCATATATTTATTTATTTATTCAATTATTCGAATTAATACCATTAGTTTATTGAGGAAACCCACAACAGTCCTTTCACACATTAAAATCCCCTGTTTTAATTAAACAAAATTATTGATACACTTAAATCATCAAACTTAGGTTGATCTTGTGATTTGCTTGAACTTTGTGCAACAAAAAACATACTTGTGTGACATTCAAAGTTATTCATTGCAAGGTGAGTTTCATAGTCCCTTTTTCATTACTTTTATTTATAAATACTCGGGGTGGAACATGTCTACAATTACTTTATTTACACAATTCAATTACCTATGTTCTTATGCAAAAGTCTTTGTGCTTCATGTCTTAAACTACTTGGTGATACATGTGTTCATGTTTGGTACAATTATTAACTTGTGTTGCAAGCCTAAGGTAGTACCTAACATGATCATTTATATGGGAATCTGATTCATTACTTAACACAAATCTTGGCGGATTCGTGTATACATTTTGGTACCTTACATCACGCAATCAGTTGAATTGTGCATATATATTACATGGCTTGATTGTACACTATGGAACCTTGTATGTTTTCACATTTATGCCTTAGACTTGGTTTGAACATATTGAACTGTAAATCATATTCAACTTGGTTTGGTGTCAAAACCTATGTTACTCACCAACTACTTGTAGTTGACAATTACATACATGTTTCAGGTTCACCCGTTTGAGGACCATGCTTGATCAATTAGGGCTATGGACTTAGTATTAATAAATTTAAGTTTTGATTATGTTATGTTTCATTTGAACAATATGTCTCTAGTTTCCTTGTAACGGATATTTAATATGATGAATAAATATGATAACTCATTTTAATAGTTGATCATGTGCTTATGAACAACCGCGTCAGCCCCAGCGTATAATTCTCCATCCACCGGGGTGTGACAAATACAACCTTTCTATACGATCATTCGTATAAATCCTCATTTCACTGTTTTCCATTCTCAATATACTCCTGATAGGTATTCTTAATAATTCAACTTTACAGCTACTTAAAATTCCCATTATGATTGCTCTTCACTCACTATGGTAATTTGGTACACTCAATCCCGATTCTCTTAACCACGACATTCATATTGTGAAAACCTAACCTGAGAGACTTGTTTACTTGGGAGGAGCTATCTTTACGATGTTAATTGTCGTGTTTATTTCTATCATGTTGTATTCTTACTGTGATCACTGAGCGGCTTGTGCTCAGGTTTCTTTTGGTTGGATTTACAAAAAAAAAATCATTTTGGGATAGCTATGGCTTAGTATGAAACTAATGCTCTTTTTGGTGAACATTGCTACATATGTTTTGCAAATATTGATTTCTCATGGTGCTTCGATGTCTTATTGAAACCATTTTAATGGAGAAAATGCAATTTTATGTTGGAATGACTCTTTGTGTACTGAAAATTTTATTAGTCATCATTCAAAGTTTATTTATGGTGATTATCCCTATTTGTTACTCTACGTATACTGTCATTATAGATCCGAATAGGATAGTCTCATATCCTTTTTGTACTTACTCTCCCTTAAAGGTCATTTTGATTGATTGACTTTCTGATTTCCAACAAGGTAGAGACGTGTTTGCATCCCTTACTCTCCGTCTCCTATAAATAGAAAGTCTTAATGCATCTAAGGTTAAGAAACGACTTCTTAACACGTGTCATGAGGGAATACAAATCTATGACATTCAAACACTCATTCCATCAACTTTATGGCTTAAACCCTCATGCAAAGGATTTTAAGGCTATAATCAGTATGGGTGAAATACGAAATGGTAAGTCATAGTGGTACCGTTCGAAAGCCAAGGAAGTTGCAGGCATACTGTACTACCATTTATTGGCAGATAATCAATTCGACTCTCTTCATCGCGCGATCTAAGGACAAACTCTTAAACCTTATGGTCCATTTCCACCGACTTTAATGGGAAAGCGAGGACCTAAGTTGAAATTTGAAAACCTTATCATTTGAAAGATGCGTACTAAAATCATAGTAGAGCAATTTTGAATTTATTTCCGTGTTGTACAATTCTTAACCGATTAAAGCCGTACGCTACTAGGAAGAGGAATAAGGGACGAATCTCAGTTGACTGTGCTCTCTTGAAGATCAGCCTGGGACTGCATTATCTTTAAGGGACTTATGAGCATAACGTCCTCACATTTGTCAAATTCCTAATGTTTTACTTGATCCTCTCCTATTTTCTAACGTCTACTCTATGAGAATCAAACCCTATGCTAAATTAACAATGATATTACATCAAAGTCTACCCATTTTGTGGGTTAGCAAGCTCATAATCATTTTCACGGGACACTATTTTTATGAGATTATTTCCACAACGTGACTGTTTATTTCCCCATCTAGATGAATAACGGATTACTTCCGAATCATTTCAAAACATATCAAGAAAGATGTAGACGTCTAATGTTATCCTATCAAATTTGGCCGACTCGATATGAGGAGTAGACCATGTTTTTAAATATGGACTTCTTGTTAAAATTTCAGAATTCCATTTCTGACTGTTAACCAAATTCGATTACTGGTGGTTGTCAATTCAATGTCCAACTAATGAACTGACATCTAGTCTTTTAACTAATCTACTTGATTAGATCATTCTGGATCTGTAGTCACTTTCTCTATCTAGATCTTTTGGTGACTTGATTATCATATAACCCATTGCTAACTTTCGGCAATAGGTATATGAACCTTTAGTTGAAAATCACCAAACATAGTTATATTATATCGAGACTAACACGCGAGTTAGTACCGAATCCTAATGCTTTGTAGTGAGGTTACATAGCACGGGGTCATCGCTGACATCTATTTTATGATGATGACTCATTTCCTATAACACTTGATAGGATTGAGTAAATTTGACTCTTAGCAATTTATCTTGATAGAATCCTAGTATAATCTCCCTTGTTTATTAATCTTCGGTTTCACGACTCGAGTTTGGTACAATCATATTGGTACTCATTATATACTTGCTTTGTAAAGCTTTAAGCTTGGATTACTCGTTATTAATTCATTCTTTAATGACTAATCATCACTCTTCAATTCTAGTACAAGAAGTGTGAATCTCGTCCTTTTGTTGTGTTGATTTTCAAAATTCCCTTGTATCTACTTTTACGGTTATGTTATATACACACCAACCATGTTGTGTCGCCTCATGATGCAACAACGTACTGACCTTTATGAGTAATTACTATTACTAACAATAAGTACATACAACAACCCGAGATTCCACAAAGGGATGTGGGAACAAATTTCAATAGATTTCGTTACTAGGCCTACCTAGAACATTGGGCGGCTATGATTCATTTTGGGACATTGTTAACCAATTAACGAACTCTACACATTTCCTACTTATCCGAGAGGACTTCTAGATAGAGAAGCTAGCTCGACTGTATAATTGTAGCAAGGCATGGAGTGCCTGCTTCCTTTATATCCGATAGGGATAGTCGCTTTACATCCCATTTTTGGCAGACACTATAGAAAGCTTTGAGAACGTGCTTAGATATGAGCACCGCTTACTATCCTCAAACTGACGGTCTAAGTGATCGAACTACTTATACCTTGGAGGATATGCTCAGGGCTTGTGTGATAGAACTTGGTGGTAATTTGGATACTCATTTACCTTTGGTCCGATTTCCTTACACTAACAGTTATCACACTAGCAGTAAATGAGCGCCATTGGAAGCTCTGTTTTGACACAAATGTTGATCACCATTTTGTTATGTGCTGAGGTTGGTAATAATCATTTGATTGGCCTTGTTGTGTACAAACTGAAACTACCCCAGGAGCTTAATGGTATATACGATGCTTATCGTATATCGAGTCTCAAAAGGTGTTTAGCCAATGAATCCGTAATACCACCTAAGGAAGTTTGTATTGACGACAACTTTCATTTTAATTAGGTGTTATCTCTCTGTATTCTAAACTCTTGGTATGATCATCCCTCATAATTGATAGTATTGGTTATCAATGTGACACGTTTTATTCCCAATGAGTCGTGGTGAGACTACCGACACTTTGGAACTTGATAGCACCTCTCCTACTATAATATTATGGTTACTATTTATAATAGTATTGCTTAATGGAACCAAGCAGAATGATACTTTTCCTTTCTCATAAAAGGATACTAAATCACCCAGATTTTGTATGATAATATCATTATGGATTTGTACCAACTTTGTATACCTGTGTATATCAATCCTTTGGTGGATTTCTTAATCTTCTGAATAACACAAGCAGTGTACCTTTTTGACTGATTCGGTGAAACAATGATCTATGGATTCTCTGTAGAATTCGAAGGATCTCTCTCACGCGTTATTAAATTGGCTTTTGAAACTAACTATTCGTAACCTATTCTCTATGATTCTTAATTCAAGATTTGTCAAGTCTCCCTACTATCTCTAGGAAACCAGATCTCTTTTGACAATCATACTTGAATCAAATTTAAAAACAAAACCTTTCAATTATAATACCAGTTGAATTTTGGACCGAAATTCATTCAACTAGGGGATAACGTGACAACCGTGACACTTCAGGTCAACACCCATATTCGACGAGTTCGTATAACAATAGTATTATTATTATGTTGAAACATACTTTTAAATGAAAAGAACTCGTTGGAGAACGATAAATAATAGCAAGATTTATTTGGGTGTTATAATATCAAAATTTGATCAAGTTCGGTTCTTTAGGCGTTAACACCCGAGTCGAGTGGTTTCATAAAATTTTAATTTAAATCCTAAAGGATATATATTTACTAGAAGCAAGGACTCGAGGGAAACTAATAAATTATAACGAGTTATTTTTGGATAAAATAACGCCTCTATTATTATTGGGTTCGTTTAAGCGAGAAACCGGCGCGAGAAACCGACACGAGATCGGAGACCACGAGGAATATAATACCCCACTTCACTCCCTAAGCTCATTTGCAACTTTTTCATAAAAAAAGGTTAGAGAGAGAGGGCAGAGAATTAAGGTGGTGGTGGTGGTGGTGGTTCGGAGGTGGTCCGGTGGCGGCCGACGGCAGTCCGAGGTGGTCCGGCGGTGCCCGAAGGTGGCCGGAGATACGTTTTTTCACCCGGAACCATTTCTCAATTCTACGAAATCGATGGTAAGCTCCGATCATCCTAAATTTATAATTAAGTTCGTTAAAAAGAGTTTTGAAAATCTGTCTAGAAAGTGTTATGCATGCGCAGTTTTAAAGATCGGACGATCCTCGGAAATCCGACCGTTAGAAATGCATGAATTTTGGATAAAATGTTGCCAACCATAGACGCACAACCCTAACGGAGGAATGTTTTATCAGAGCTCTCTAGGTATGCTTTTTGTACCCTTGAATGCGACTGATCGGATTTTCGGATTCTAAAAATTGGGTATCTTAGAATCGTCGATCCCTGGAGATCCGACCGTTGGATCATGACGATTTTTGGATAGTAGTTTGTAAACACATATATTAATGTTTACATTGAAGGAAATTACGATCAGATGTCGGGAAGTATATTTTGGATAGGAACAAATTGTACAGTTTCTAGGATCGAAAACAGGAAATTGATCGGGTTGCATGGCCATCCAAACGACATTGCATGTCAATTTTGAGCATGTTGAAATGCCCGGGAGTTAAAAACAATCGTAGCGGTGGTTTTGGTTCATATTGCATGTGAAATTAGGGAGGTTTCGCGTACGCGAACCATTTATACGGAAGGTATAAACTTTACCTGTTGAGCTTTGATTTTATGTTAAATAGTTTTCTGAGTCATTGGTTGTGAATTAAACCCGAAAATATTTAGGATTGAGATATTTGGTATTTTGAGTGGTTATTAGGTTATAAAACCAACCCTGGTTCACGTGGAACAAATAATGGAACTAATATATATATATATAAAACAATTTTTTTTGATGAATTTTTAAAAAAAATGTTGATCTAGCACTCAAAATCATTTTTAAACAGTAGGTTATGTTTTAAAATGAAGATATGAAAATTTTGGTAACCAAACATTTTATGGATTATTTATTAAAATTCCTACAAGTTTAATATATGAAAATTGGGAAAAATACCTCTGTGTATTAGAAAATTCTGGAATTTGGATATTGGTTAGTATATTATAAAAGATGACTCCTGTCCAAATTTCATAAAAATTGGAGTTGTTTAAGTAGGTGTTTAGTATTTATAAAGTTTAAACAAATGAATTTGGGATCATATAATCCTGGACAACTTCTGGAGTTGAAACTTTGAATGGAATCTCATATGGATCTAAAACTAATCTGGTAAAAGTTTGGTGAAGTTTTAACAAGTTTAACTATTTTTGAAAAATTGGTTAGAAATTCTTATTTATGTATATGATCAATTGGTGAAAGTTTCAAGCAGTAAATTTATGTCTAAGAATTATTTTGGAATTTTGGTCCATTAAAACGTTATAAAAAGTTACTATTTTTGGGAATTTTTGTATAACATTGTTTTTATAAAATTTTTTAAGGGATTTTAGACAGAAGTATGATCACATTAAAAATATAAATTTAGACTTTTAAATTGGGTGCTAATATCACACTAAAACCCTAATTTCTGACGGATCGGATTTTCAAACTGTAAACCGGACTTTACGCGCGTAACCGCGTTTTTGATCAAACGAAACCGTGACTTGAGATTTTATTATATATGACTTTATAACCACTGATGTACTTTATTAAAAACTTAAACTTTAAGTTTTGAAGTCACGTAGTTATTTAAAAGTCGGTTTTACAACTTTAAGTGGTTCATACGCGTATGCACGGGTTTTGGGTATGCAACTGATTACATAGCCACCTTTTGTTTTGTCGACTTGATCACAACCTTTAGGAGTGCTGAATGCATCGTTTGTGTCCACTTAACGAGTAGGACCCGATTAGGACTTGGATTTTTCCGGTATTTTGTCGTATGTGACGCAGTACTCGTCGCACTTTTTAGGTGAGTTTCGTGGCCCTTCTATACCTACTATTTTACTGTTTTTGGGGGAAAGCTGTTTCATTTTTATTTAATCACATGTTATATGATACATAGAATACGTGAGTTTCGCGGCCCCACTTTACTTACTGTTTACTGTTTTTGGGGGAAAGCTGTTTCTTTACTTATTTTTAGTCACATGTTATATGATACGTGAGTTATTTTTTTTAATGTCTTAAAGTCCCCAATTTTGGGTAATCAATTACTTGGGTTGACACCCTCGCTCATGGTTTGGTCGCGCTAACCAGACTTGTAGGGTCACTTGGGAAAGTTAGCCAATTTTTAGGCGGTTGTTTGCATTAGACTTTCGTATGGGGTGTATACTCGATCAATGGATTTTTGATCACTTTGGATTTTTATTAGAAACTTTTTTTTATAGATTCACAAAACCTACAAACTCACCAACTATTTATATAGTTGACCCATTTTCGAAACATGCTTTCAGATAAACAGAATTGAAGAAGAGATTTTTTTTATGGAGGCTCGCTTTTGGATTATAATTATTGTTTTTAGTTTTGGTTATTTACTTTGGTTGTAGTCAGGCATTTAGACACTTTGTAATGTTTTAGAGGTTTTTTTTTGTATTTGTACTTTCGTTAGAAGCATGTAGTATGGTTCGATGTAATGCACAACCTTCCATTTAGTTTCTCTTGTACTTGTGTTCAATGTGATATACCAGTTACATCCCGTAATTCCGCCTAGGCGATCCGGTATCAAAGCACTGGTTATAGAGAATTAGATTTACTCGAGGCTAGACCTAGACTATAACTCTAAGTTTATTGCATTGAACCTTAGGAATTATGTGTGCATTGCGTACTACCTTTTGCTTATCTACTACACATTGCTTTGCCATAATCATGTTGTCGTCACAACACTACGCGTACTCTATTGATGATTCTGGTTATGTTTGCGGTAGTACATATCTTTCGCTTTTGGTTATGGTTACCAGTAAGGAGCACCCCGCAGAATATCACAAATCTGATTACGAGCCGAGGATGACGGAGATTCGGCACATTAAGTGTGGAGGATCGAGTTATGAGTTGAACTCTGGTGAAGACGGTAGTAATCACCAGTCACCAGTCTTGGGGTTCCCACGGGCTGCACCTGTACCTGCACCACGCCTACATCTACTTCAACTGTGGAGTCGGCTTTCTTGTTGACATCTATTGTTTTCACTTTGTGCGGTATATACTTCCTTTCGTGATCTGCTGGATTGGATGGCTAGAACTTTCGCCATGAGTTATGAAAGACATAATTGCTCGATCTAAAAGGGAGGGAACTCTACCGGGCCAGGAGACCCATTGACTTTTTTTTTGTTTTGTTGGATCATTAGATCCACGTATACGTACAAATTTGTAGCACGACTTGCTCGACTCTAATTTGGGAATTTCTACACTATTATTACTACCTAACTTCTGCCACACACTTTTTATTATATAATAACCTCCATCCAACAGCAGCCTTATACGACAGATCTATGAGTATTGGTACAAATAAGTTAGCGTGATCAGATGGAACACACACACTCATACGTGAAAGTGCAACATGATGACACGATCTAATGAACATTTCGGATTCCTTTTAATTGAGAGCTTGGGATAGGGGAAACACTATTGGGACCATGCAAAGTAAATTATCATTACGGGTGCATATGTAATCATAATTTACAGTGCATGAGAACTCTAGTGAGTCTTATTGTTAAAGATAAGGGTATTTTAGTCTTTTAACATATAGGGATTATTTTTCAAATTTAGTTAAATAAATATAGGGACCATTTTTATACTTTACACACCCCAACCCTACCCCACTTCTTCCACTTTATCTCTCTATTTCTCTCTAGCCATCTCTAACACCACCACCACCATGGAAGAACCACCACCATAGAAGCACGCCTAAATTAAAAACAAAACCCTAACATTGGACCACCACCACACCGATGGTGGTGCTGCCAGTCCTACCCCACCCCTATTTGACATCGCAGGTCAGGCCGTCTCTGTCACAGAGTTCACACAGCCACCATCTCCAATAACCACCACCAGTTCGCACTAAAACCACCATCACCACCCCCGATGGTGGGGAAAACTCCGACAACCACTACAAACCACTATCAATAAACCACTTCCCACCACTATGGCAGCATCGACACCGCCGCCACCACATCTTCTTCTAACCGCCACCACCAGCGAAGCCCTGCAAAATCCCTAAAGTCGAAGATCCCCATCAATCGAAGCCCTACAACCACTTTCAACCTCGTACCGCCATCAACTGAAGCCCCAGATTCACACACACACACACACACACAGATATGTCCCTAATCGAACATGTAAAAACTCCATCAGCGATAGAAACCCTAGATTCTGCGGTGGTGATGGTGGTGGTGGATGGTGTTCCATATATATGTTCTCTCTTCACTTTCAGGGTTGTGTTGTGGTGGGTCAAGTGTCACCTCTATCAATCGTTCATATGTGAACCCGTCCACTTGCAATACCGATCCTTAGTGTGGGTCTTCCTTGATTTCCAAAGTTGGTGCTCCATATAGTAAGGCTTCTAACTCATCTAGATCACTAATGAAATGCCCACTTTTCTTTTCTTTTGAAATATCATAGTTTAGTTCCCAATTTGTCAAAAATCATTGCCACATGAGCGATAAGATTATTTTATTATAAAGAAATAATTGTTTTACAAACATTATCCGCTATTTATGTTACAAAGGACTGCAGGGATTCATGTCTCCGTCCGGCCTCGTCCTTCGAAGCTTCAACCATCCGGGGTGCTCATTCCTGAAATATTTGAAAATTTTTTTACATTAGCTTCCGTTAAGTAAGTACACCATATCGTCTTTTCAAAAACCATTTCAGTTAATCGTTTATTTTGGGACGCCTGGGTCCCTTATAAGATCTTCTGGATGCCTTGGGTCCATACATTCCTGTTCATTCTTCTAGGATGCCTTGGGTCCTTTATACTTTCCTGACAAGCCTTGGGTCCATATAGGATTTTAGGCCAAACCTTGGTCCCTCACACATCATTTGGACTCCTTGGGTCCATTTAGGGCAAGCCTTAGGCCCTCACAAGATCCTGGATCACGTAGATCCATGAACTCTAGTTTATTTGATTAAGATCCTTGGACAAGCCAAGGGTCCTCAGCATCTTAACTATTTCAATTTCAAGGGATCCTTGAGTGCGTAAGTCTATGGCCTCCGCATTTATTTACTTTATTCAAAACACGTGTACACGTACTTTACTTTTATCACACGTAAGCATAACGCGTATATAAATATTTCAAATAATATTAGGGAAATTACGGGTTTCCTACTTACGAGTAAGTGTACTTACTCTAACCTCGGGTGTAACACCAGGCCAATTCCGAGGTCCTAATTTTCCAACTTTGAACCCAAGGGGTTGGAATTGCCAAGTCCCGAAAATACAAGGGTTGAAAATGAAAATTTTGAAACTTTGACCGGTAGCGGACATCTACCTTTCTTCTTAACTGTCCGCTAAGGCAGTTGGTTCCATGGAGGTCCGCTAGCCAGGTCCGCTAGAGGCTGAAGAGTTGGGTGGAGGACCGCCACCACTTGGGTAACGGTCCGCTAGCCGCAATCCTCCGAGCTGACACGTGTCTAGTGACTCAGCGTAGGGTTTTGACGCGTGTACTGGTGGGAGACCGCCACGCCCTCCGTAACAGTTCGCCAGCTGCAAATTAAGGTTTGGTCCTATCAGGATTGGACATCTAGGGCTGACGCAACATCTGGGCAGTAGCGGACCGCTACGCCTTATATAACGGTTCGCTACGGGTCTAGCTTGCCAACTATAAATAGAGCACTCTGGCTTTTCATTTTTCACATACAAACTCACACTCAACTTCCAAGATTCCTGGAGCCAGCTGTACCTCGGTTTGCATGCCTTCGTTCTGGTAAAATATCTAACTTTCACTTATTTTCCGCACTTTCGCGTATTTTTGAATTCGTGCGTTAAGATACTAACTTGTCCTATAAATTTTTTTAAGTTTTACATTAGCACACAAGTACTACCCCTGAGATAAGATCAAGCTACTGTTAAGGTGAATATGTTTATCTGTCTTTATCTTCAAAACTTTGAAAGTTTTACGTTTACGAAATGTCAATACTGGTATTCAAAAGTTTGATGCAAAAGGGCGTCTATGTAAAACATCCGGGCCATAATTATACGTAAAACTTGATCAAGGGATACACGCTTTATGGGTGAAATTCCCATATTGGGGCTAGTAATTGTCTGTAACGGGATGTAAGACAGGGCCTCAGTTAAGGGACATCACAATAAGTAAGTCTACAAATGCCAGCAGTCCTTTTACAGAAATTACGGGTTTATATCGTGGTTGTACACTCAGATGAAATAGTTCTGCTGAATGGTAGATTTTACCCACATTATGGTTAAATGTTTTGATACTGTATTAGCCAACTGAAACTGGTCATGATCACCAGCGTTTGCGCTGACGTTTTATTTTCCAAAATGTTTTCAGGTAATCAATGATTATCTATAAGACTAGTACTACGGGATAGTCTTGGGGATAAATGTGTACATAAAGGGATTTTGACAGGGTTATGTGCTGCTAGCATGGAGATAACTCTGCATGAATAAAAACAAGAGGAGATGTTAGGAAGATGTATTCCTAGACATGGATACTCCCTTGTCATACACAGGGTTAGGTGCCGGAAGGTAAAACCCTTAGATGCCAATACTTGTATAGCTTGGTTTTGGTCAGGGTTAACTCCCCTGGCACAGGGCAACTACCTTGTGGCTCTAGTTTTACCCTGCTTATGTAGGTAATATGTAAATGGTCATGGACCATGGTTTTTGTATACAGAAGGGGTATTTAAATCCCTAGTGAAATAAAATGATATTTTATTTATCCCCGGATTTGGAAAATATGCAATATCAACCCTCGGGTTGAGATTTATTACAAGTTCGATCCAAAAGTAATTTCGATGCCAAACTAACTCTGCTTTCATAAATAAAATGAGATTGGAGGTGCCAATCTGGTCGCACGTCCGGGTGTCCTGAAACCGGGGTGTGATAGGTTGGTATCAGAGCCCAAGGTTTTAGCGAATTAGATACTAGCCTTAGTATCTAAGCTTTAACCATAGTTTAAATTATTATACCTAAAGATTAAGATAAGGATACTGGATTTAGTATCTAAGTTTTGATCAACATGAGGACATAATACTTATTAAAGTAGTTACTAATACTTAAAGATTTCATGATGTCTGGAGAAAATAGCCTTCCTAATTACGATCCTAATCGTCCGATCAAGCAGGAATCACCTGAATATCCTGTCTATGGATCTCAGATGATGCCAATCACATTTCCTGATGATAACGATCCTTTCATTATAAATCTAGATACTCCTACACCTGAGTATCATACCCTAACATATGATACTGAGAGTTCTTGGATGGACGTTGGTTCTGACTTTAGTAACTGGCAGTTTAATACCCCTCCACCAATAGACAACCAGGCTGGGCCAAGTACATCCTGAAAGCCTAGAATAATAGTGGGAATGCCTACTGAGAGAATTTCTATTCCAGCTATTGAAATGGAGGAACTTTATTAAAGTACACCAGTGGAGGAAACATCCGAAGAATCTCATCAGTGTACTTCTATGTCTGAAAATCCGGAGGATTATCCCTTTTATAATCCTGAGTCTCCTATCCTTCATGATCCCTATGTTGTTCCTGAACCTATATATACTAGTCCTTATGAGAATTATTTCCAAGCACCACCAGAGTATCAAAACGCCTATAATGATATAATGGTTGGTCTTCGTGAACCTCCGCCTAAGTATGGGTATGAACACAGTATACCTTCATCTCCCATAGAATGTTTAGATCGTTCGTTACGCTAAAAGGATGAAATAAACAGGGAAAGAATTATGAACAAGACAAGGACACAATTTTATGGACAACAGGTTTACAAACATGGGGAGAATCTGATGATACTTGGATCTGAGCTAACGAAGGATTAATTTGATATATTGTATTTTGTTCTTATTGTAATATATTTTTCTGTATAGTAAAAGTTGTTTGTTTTATTTACAGAAATGGTTGGAAAAGACAATGGTCCTAGCTTTCTTCTTAAATTTGAGCCAGCTAATTATTTTGAACGTAAAACTAACGAGACAACTATAGGAAATAATGAGAAAACTGAAAGTTCAACTTTCCGAAGCCTTGGAGAAATAGGGAATCCTAGTATTCCTTATAATCCTTCTATCAATTATCTTTCTGCTCCTACTGCAGGAACTTATAACATTACTCCAATATACTCACATAATTTTCATGAGGGATTTTCTGAAATACCTTATGAAAATAGATATGTTTCTGAAGATGAAGAACGAGAAGATTCTAACAAACCTTTTATCCCTTATCATGAGACAGTTCAATTCCCTATTCCTTATGTAAATGAAGAAGCACCTGGAAATGAGAGGGAATGAATATTGTTAAACCGAACAGCTGAACTTGAACGAGAGAAAGCAGAAATAGAAGCTCGAATTATTCTTCTAGTTCAAGCTTTGGAAGAAAATAATTATAATAACTAATAGAACAATAATTTCTATATGTGTACTTTTCTTGTATAAATTTCAATAATAAAAATGTCTATTTTGATTCCAATCTTGTTTATTTCTAGAATGTCGAGCAGTGTACCATCAAGTAACACCCGTGGTAAGAAGAAGCAAATGATTGAAAACGATACTGCTGAAACTCAGAAGACAGATATAACAAAAATGATTGATGTTGGAATTGAGTAAACAATTCCTAAAATTATAGCAGCTATAGAAGAAAGCAAAGTTGCTAAGAAACAAGAATCCTTGTTGCAAAAATCTAAAACAAGAGAAACGGAAAATGAAATTTCTACCCCTTAATTTTCAGAACATACTGACGGAGGTCGCTCAAATTTCCATAGTAAATCCACTAAGAGAACATACTGGGAAAGTCATGATTCCTCTATGGCTACTCCCAAGGAAGGGTATGATTCTGCATACAAGAAACAGAGAAATCTTGGATGCACGTAAAGAAATTTTAAGGATTGCAAACCTTATGAATTTGTAGGAAGAGAAGGAGCGATAGCAACACTAAGATGGCTTGAGAAAACAGAGTCAGTGCTGTCTATTTAGAGACCAAGCCTTAGAATGGTGGAATCAAGTGATATCTGCCAAAGGAAGAGACATGGCTTATAACATGGGTTGGTCTGTCTTCAAAGAAAAAGTGGAGAAGAGGTTTTGTCCCATGAATGAGAGGGAGAAGACCGAGCACAATTTTTTGAACTTGAGGATGGAAGGAACAAACCATCAAGATTATGTAACTAAGTTGTTCGAATATGCTACGTGAGTACCTCACCTGGCAACTCCCGAATCGAACCTCGTTAAGATATACATCTCGGGTTTAGTCTTGGAAATTAGAGACTTGGTAAAAGCCTCTAGACCTGAATCAATGGACGATGCCATTGAACTTGGTGCTATGCTTACAGATGGATTGATAAGGAATAGAGAAGAGCTGAAGAAGAAGGGTAATACGCACCAAAACAAAAACGAGCAGAAACGATCTGAACGTAATTTCAGTCATAAAGATACTCGTTCCCCTACTCCAGAATGCCGGCTATGCAAGAGGAGGCATTTTGGAAAATGTGGTGCAAGACCTTTTTGCAACACATGTAAAACTCCTGGGCACACTACTGAGAATAGTTATAAAAACATAAAGCCCATTGTTTGCTATGGCTGTGGAGAGCCGGGTCACATAAAAACCCAATGCCCGAAGGCAAAAGAAGCAGGAACATCGGGAGCAAAACCTGTAGAAGGCGTTAAGAAGAACGCCAGGGCATTTGTTTTGAATGCAAATGAAGCAGCCAAAATGTAGATGTGATTACTGGTACGTTTCTTGTCGACAATATCTATGCAAAGGTTTTATTTGATTTTGGTGCAAACCATAGCTTTATAGATATTAAATTATGTAAGCTATTAGATAAATCTTTAGCTAGATTAGACAACTCTTACGAAGTCGAGACTGCTAATGGGGATTTAGTTAAATTTTCTAATTCCTTAAATGACTGTAAGATTTCTATATTCGAACATGTGCTACCTGTGCAATTGTTGCCCATGACTTTAGCCGGATTCGGCATTGTTCTCGGAATGGATTGGTTATCTGCCAACCAAGCCCAAATAAATTGCGACAAGAAATCTATTGAAATCCATGTTCCTGATGGTAAGATGATTACTATCAGAGGAGATAAATGTTCCAATCCAATTGTAATTATATCACTTCTTAAGGCAACAAAATATCTGAACATAGGATGCTTAGCATACCTTATGTCACTTACATCCAACAAGGAAACAAAGCCTTTAGAAAAAGTACTTGTAGTATTTGAGTATCTGGAACTATTCCCGGAGGAACTACCAGGATTACCGCCAGATCGAGAAGTGGATTTTAGAAAAAATCTGGTACTGGGAACACCTCCAATAGCTAAAGCCCCGTATAGATTAGCACCCACAGAAATGGCTGAATTGAAAAACAACTTGAAGAATTGTTAAACAAAGGATTTATAAGACCGAGTTCTTCCCCCTGGGGAGCTCCAACATTATTTGTTAAAAAGAAAGACGGATCAATGCGTAAGTGTATTGATTACCGTGAACTGAACAAGGTCACGATCAAGAACAGATATCCGCTTCCCCGAATTGATGATTTGTTTGATCAGCTTCAGGGAGCATGTTGTCTTTCAAAGATTGACTTTCGTTCTGGATATCATCAATTGAAGGTACAAGAAGAAGACATATCCAAGACTGCATTCAGAACAAGGTACAGACATTATGAGTTCACTGTGATGCCGTTCGGACTCACTAATGTTCCGGCAACATTTATGTATATGATGAATCGAATCTGCAAACCTTATGTGGATAAATTTGTTATCATGTTCATAAACGATATACTTATTTACTCCAAAAGTAAGGAAGAGCATGCAGAACACCTGAAAGTAATTCTTGAATTACTTAAGAACGAGAAATTGTATGCCAAATTCTTGAAATGTGAATTCTGGTTATCTGAAGTTCAATTTCTTGGCATATAATAAATACCAACGGAATTCAAGTCTATCTTGCTAAGATTGAAGTAATTATTAAATGCGAAGTTCTGAAGTCACCGACCGAAGTTCAGAGTTTCTTAGGTTTGGCGGGATATTACCGAAGGTTTATCCAGGACTTTTCCCTGATTGTTGTCCCTCTTACTTCATTAACAAGAAAATATGTGAAATATGAATGGGGATCAAAGCAGGAAGAAGCTTTTAAAATACTAAAACAAAAGTTAACAAATGCTCCAATACTGGCTTTGCTAGATGGAACTGAAGACTTTGAAATTTATTGTGATGCCTCACACACTGGTCTTGGTAGGGTGTTAATGCAAAGAAACAAAGTCATTGCATATGCATCTCGACAACTGAAAACTCATGAATGGAACTATACGACTCATGACTTGGAGTTAGGTTCCATAATTTTTGCATTAAAGTTATGGAGACACTACCACTATGGAGTCAGGTTCACTATGTTCACTGATCATAAAACGTTTGAAATATATCTTTGGTCAGAAAGAGTTAAACATGAGGTGGAGAAGGTGGTTAGAGATCTTGAGTGATTATGACTGCGAAATCTATTATCATGATGGACAATCGTTTTACATCTCGATTCTGGCAAAGCTTACAGAAATCTCTTGGAACACGATTAAATTTTAGCACTGCTTATCATCCTCAAACGGATGGTCAGGGTGAAAGAATGATACAAACTCCGGAAGATATGCTTCGAGCTTGTGTAATAGACCTTAGAGGAAGTTGGGACGACCACTTACCTCTAATGGAGTTCTCGTATAATAATAGCTATCACACAAGTATCCAAGCTGCCCCATTTGAAGCCTTGTATGGAAGAAAATTCAGAACTCCTGTCTGCTGGGCAGAGATTGGAGAAAATCAATTCTCAGGTCCTGAAATAGTTCAGGAAACAACTGATAAAGTGTTACAAATTCGTGAAACTTTAAAAATGGCTCGCGATATACAGAAAAGTTATGCTGATAAACATTGTAAGCCGTTAGAATTTTCTATGGGCGATAGTGTGTTGTTAAAAGTCTCACATTGGAAGGGTATAGTACGATTTAGAAAGAAAGGAAAACTCTGTCCAAGATTCGTTGGACCATTCAAGATTTTGAAAAGAATCGGACCGGTCGCCTGTCAACTTGAATTGCCAGAGGAAATGAACGGTGTTCGTGATGTATTTCATGTGTCAAACCTGCGAAAGTGTTTGGCCGATGAATCTCTGGTAATGCCTCTGCAAGATGTAGAGTTGGATCCAAATATGAAATTCATTGAACAACCTCTGCAAATTGAGGACCGTCAGGTTAAAAAGCTGAAAAGGAAAATGCTGGTGTGTAGGTCCCAAATTCGTTGAGTGACGGATCTCTAGACTCGCAGTACGACACGGTGATAACGTGCGGAATCCATGATCGACGTGCTCGTGTAACTCAATCAACAACAACGGTGTAAATAAACGCTTTGTATTTCCACCACATTATCAGTTTACAATAATTCTGTCTCTAATCAAATCCTCCTGATATCGTCTCATCTGTCCCTGTTCATTCTGTTTCACAGACTCTGTAACTGTATATATAAGCACCAGTTCTGAAGTAGGCGAACTTAATAAGTTCGCCTCAAAGATGCTTAGGCGAACTTATTAAGTTCGCCTCTAATAGGCTAAGCGAACTTATTAAGTTCACCTCTGATAGGCTAAGCGAACTTATTAAGTTCGCCTCTGATAGGCTAGGCGAACTTGTTAAGTTCTCCTCTAGCAGAACTTACACAGAATTTTATCAACAGTTACAAAACATGTCCTAACAGACTCCCCTTTAACTGTTGCTAACAATTCTATCAAATACAAGTCAAAGACTCTAAGACTAAGACATAATATCTTCAAGCTCGTTGTCACCAGAATATGCTCCAACAGACTCCCCCTTTACAACAGCTTTAGAAGATTGTCATCCGTCTTCATATATCATCAAACACACTATAGTCTTCGTCTTGTTCATCTGCACATTCTCTTTCTATCTAGAAGAAAACTTGGGAGAAGGACCCCTTGTCAACTTCTGTCTGCACTTTTCAGTTTTTGCAAAGGAGAACAACCAAGAACAACCAACAATTAAGATTTCCATGGAAGGTGGAAAAATAAAATCTTTTTGGTTTTTCAAACATAAGAAAGACAAAATCTTTTTGGTTTTTCTCTGTACAAACTGAAATGTAAAATACAAAATCACATCTTTTTGGTCGAACATCACGAGTAAGAAGATCAGATCAGTATATATGAGATATCAATCACACATCTTGGATATAAAATCCATATAATATCAAATGGTATCCTATGTCATTCTTTAAAGTTTTGACCAATTAAACCAATATATTTCAAGATTATCACACTCTATCTTTTCAAGACTTTTATATTGCATGTTATGATACGCGATAAACATTAAAAGAAAATAGGATCAGGCTATGACACACAAATTCAAATTGTCAATATTATAAGATTTGAAACTAAAGCATCTCATTCCCACTTTCTTGTGAGTTAAGGTACCATTTAAGTATGAAATACAACGTGTACCCCACTAGTATGCCAACAGAAAGTAAATGCACTATCTTCAAGACATATGAGATTTTACTAAAGATTATCCGAATTTCCAGAATGAGGAGACATCACTTAGCACATGAATAGCAGAATCCAAATTAGATTGTATAGGAATCAATGAGATTCAGAATCGAATGATTCAACGTCTTGGCTTATATATGTGGAATCATAAGATTCAGGTACGTGAATCCAACTGTTATCTGTATTATGAATTCAATGGAATCAGTAAAGATGATTTATCAATATAATCCAAGGGCTAGTATATGTGTTGACAGATGTTGTCAAGTACATATCTTGATTATACTTCAAATTGCATGCTTTTCGGGACATGGGCACTGAAGCAAATCGAATGAATAGTGCTAAGGACATAACCTGAAACTGATCTCATAAGAAAATCTTTATTAAAAGCTAATATTCTTTATCTGATAGTGATCTTTTAACACACACACCCAGGCATAAAATGGGTTCAAATCACAGTTGTAACATATGAAATTATGTTTTCACACTACTAATGGTTCAGTGACGCTTTTAGTCTACTGAAAATTCAAATTATATGCATACACAACACTATCATTTCCTATTTGTGTAGTCTCTGAAGTTTAGATCAAAACATATAATTCAGATATATTAACATAAAGCACCAACCAGTCAATCTAAGGTCATGTGTGAAAGAACATCTACTGATGTACTATCATCTCTTCTTTAACTTCAAGTAATGTCGATTTTATCTTTTTCAATTTGTTTGGTTTTTTCAAAAATCTTTTTCAAAGAAAGTAAAACAAACAAAAATAAACCTTCCATGAAAACATTTTATGAAAAACATTTTACTTGGTTACTCAGGATTAAGCAAGTCAATCAATTAAAAACTCAAACCGATGTAATCCTGTAATTGAATGTCATTCCCTCTGTCACCAACACAGTTCTGTACTCCCCCTGTCCTCTAGACTCCCCGTCAACTAGTCAAATGGTTGCATCAACGACTTTATGTTCACCATTGACATCCTAAGTTTCAGGTTATCATTTGGACTTTGTAAAACAGTTTCCAAAACATTGTGTGTGACATATTCTCCCCCTTGAGCATCAAGTCGTTGAATCAAATAGATACTTAGTTATCAACAACTCTTTACTCTTTGCAGATGTCATTCCCTGTCATGTGCTTAGAACCACCACTATCAACAACCAAAATGTTATTAATAGTCCCTCTTGGTAAATCCTGCACAACTAACAAGAAACATTAGTTTGAAATTGGGACCCAAGCCATGGTAGTCATGGGTCTTCCATCTGTATCAAAATAATAAACTTCACTCCATTCACAATCAAATCTTTCATCGATTTTAGGAGATTGGTCTGACGAGTCAGAAACAGAAACTTTAGATTTCCAAACATACTTCTTTTCATTAAGTTCTTTTTGCTTAAAATGTGAAGTGTTTGAACATTTTCTTTCATTTGAAAATTGATTTGATTGTGAAAACTCTTGTTCTAAAAGTTTCTCATTCTTCTGTTTCTCCTCCGTCTTTGAGGTCTAGAAAGCCTAACCTCAGATTTTGAATTACCATTTGGTGTAACATGAGGTTTAACCACATTTGGGTTAACATAAGGCTTACCATGAGTTCTTACCTTTTCTGGAGTAATATGTCGGTTACCTTTGGCGTTGTGAGGACAAGCAATCTGAAGGTGACCAACAAGACCACAAGAAAAGCAAGATCTCGTCTCACGATAATCTCTCATATAAAGAATCTTCACACGATAAGATGCACTTGAAGAAGATTCACCTACATGAACTTCTTTTGGCTTTTGAGACGGAACAAACTTTTTCTCAATAGGTTTTGATTCAGGCTTCATCTTCTCAGGAACTACATGCTTCTTCCCTTTATTTTTGTAAGGACAGTTCACCACAATGTGTCCTATCTCATTACAATGAAAGCATGTAAACCTGTCTTTATAATCTCTGACATATGGAATTCTCCTTGAATTTGAAGAACTTCCAAATGTATTTTTAGTAGATGAATTAGAATCAACCTTTGAGTCTTCTTTCTTAATCTCTTTCGGTATCCCTTCAATATTAGCTTCATTAAAATATTTATCATCACTCTCATCAGAATACACCATATCTTCACCTGTGACTAGATTCACCTTCAACACGGTCTTAGGATCTAGATCCTCATCATTTACAATCTCAAGTGTTATAGAATAATTTCCGTTGAATGGTGGAGGAACATAACCAATACCACTAGTTCCCTTCCCCTCTTCAGTATTTTCATGATAATATCTTAATAAGAATGATGAATTTCCAAAGCTTTCTAACTTTCTATGTAATCTGATCACCTCTGCTTTAGATTCAGCTAGTTCCTTATCTTTCTCAACAAGATTATTATTTCTTTTCTCAATTTCTGCAAAGGACATATCCAGGTGATATGCCTGCTCTTTAATCTTCAAAGTCAGAGAACTTATATCCCTCTTCAGTGATTCTATCCTCTCAACACACACATTCTCATTATCTTTTAATTTCTGATTTACCGTGTGCATCGATTTCATATCACAAATGAGGTTTACATTGTCATCCATAACCCTCATCATTTTATCCTTAACTGAAACACAGTTAGAACAAAACGTTTCAGAGTTAGAAAATACCTCAGGTTTTACTTCTGAAGAAGATGCACCAGGAGCCATGAATACGTCATCATCAGCTTCACTCTATTGATCAACAATGATAGGCTCTGTATCAGTTTCTAATTCACTCAGATCATCTTCAACTGTTTGAAAACTTTCTTCACTCATCACATCAGTCTCAGTAGATTGAGTACTTTCACCAGAACGAATCAGTTAAATCTGTAAAAGAATCACTTCGAGATTAACTCGCTTCTCCAATACTTCTTTGATCAAGACCACAAACGCTTGAGAAGTTGCTTCACCCTTTTTCTTCAATGCTTCCCATAGATCTCTTGAAGTTGGACACTTTCCGAGACTATGAATGATTTCTTTAGGTAAAGACATCGTTAAAGTTTCACGCGTCTTCATCTCTCGATCAAACTTCTGCTTTTCTACTTTAGTAATAGCTGTCACTGGTTTAGGAACATCATAATATCCCATATAATCATAAGTAGGATGCACATATCCTTCAAATATGGATGTCCAAAAGTTTTCATCAGTTTCTGATACGAACTGTTCGAACCGGCTTTCCAGGTACGAAAATCTGATATGCACAAAAGTCTCGGTGGCATAGTTCCAATCTCATTATCATCATAAGAAATTGACATTTTGAAATTTTTGCGAAAATATCCGGAAAAAATTTCCCGCCAAAATACTCTTTTTAAAAAAATTTTAAAATTTCAAAATTTCAAAAATGATTCAAAACAAGCATATAAACTTTCCCAAAAAAAATTGGACAAGAAAAATTTTAAGTTCGCCGGTTCAGCTGTTCAACCCAAACACGAACCAAAAATTCCGAAAATCATGATTTCTTGCTGAATTGATGGAATTTGATTAAATTGAACCGTTGGAATGTGTAGGAACTGATTAGGAACACTTCTATCGGATCAATTTCATCAAAAGAATCCAAAATCAATCCAAAATGATAAAAAATTCTCCATTTTTATCAAGAACACAAAAAAGATGAAAAATCTTCAAAATCTCTGAAATTTCATGTTGATTGGACACGAAAACACCACGAATCTTCTGCTAATCAAGAACAATGGCTCTGATAGCACTTGTAGGTCCCAAATTCATTGCGTGACGGATCTCTAGACTCGCGGTACGACACGGTGATAACATGCGGAATCCATGATCAACGTGCTCGTGTAACTCAATCAACAACAACGGTGTAAATAAACGCTTTGTATTTCCACCACAATATCAATTTACAATAATTCTGTCTCTAATCAAATCCTCCTGATATCATCTCATCTGTCCTTGTTCATTCTGTTTCACAGACTCTGTAACTGTATATATAAGCACCAGTTCTGAAGTAGGCGAACTTAATAAGTTCGCCTCAAAGATGAAGTTCGCCTCTAATAGGCTAAGCGAACTTATTAAGTTCGCCTCTGATAGGCTAAGCGAACTTATTAAGTTCTCCTCTGATAGGCTAGGCGAACTTGTTAAGTTCGCCTCTAGCAGAACTTTCACAGAATTTTATCAACAGTTACAAAACATGTCCTAACATGGTGTTGGTAAAAGTGAAATGGAACTCCAGACATAGACCTGAGTTCACATGGGAACTGGAGAGTGAAATGAAAAAGAAATACCCGCACCTATTCCAGTAAATCTCGAGGACGAGATTTGAATAAAGGTGGGCAGGATGTAACACCAGGCCAATTCCGAGGTCCTAATTTGCCAACTTTGAACCCTAGGGGTTGGAATTTCCAAGTCCCCAAAATACAAGGGTTGAAAATGAAAATTTTGAATGGTAGCGGGCCGCTACCTTTCTACTTAACGGTCCGCTAAGGCTGTTGGTTCCATGGTGGTCCGCTAGCCAGGTCTGCTAAAGGCTGAAGGGGTGGGTAGCGGACCGCCACTACTTGGGTAACAGTCCGCTAGCCGCAATATGTCACACCCCCAAAATCCACTAACGGAGTTTTACCGCAAGACGTTTGACAAACCAACATCCCAGTCATTAGTTATGTCAAACGACACTATATGAATTTAAATGAAACCATTAATGTTCAGAGTAAATGCGGAAGTAAAAGATTAAGTATATAATGCGCAAAACAACCACGCCCAAAAGTCAAGTTTAATAAAATCAGATAAACAATTTAATGTTTGTAATAACTAAAAGGACTCCAATCCATGTCCTAATTGTGCAACTGTGCCTTAGTGACATGAAAAAACATGTAAGAAAATATGTTAACACTAGGTTAGTGAGTTCACATGTTTCAATTCAAATAGCGTTTGCCAGATTATGTACATTAAATATATATATATATATATATATATATATATATATATATATATATATCAATAGGTAGCTAACCTATGTTCATGTTACTAAAGCGCTCGTAACCGAAGCTGACTGTTTATGTTTGAACGCCTTCCACCATGTCTATCAACAGTGGTGATGTGCTTAGGTCAATATTACACCCGTTCGACCTCTAGTCGAGTTAGCGCGACTAACGCGGGGTGGGGTTTGTAAAACCCAGTATCACTACTCAAGATTCCCTCGCTAAGTTCATATTAAATGGTTCGACGTGTAAAGACTTTCACGATAGAGTGTTACGCTTAGCTTAACAAGTGATAATATAAGAATTTCAGTAATCATATGTTTGCGTCATGTTTTCTCCCCTTATTTTAAAACAGTAAAGAAAGGGGTCGTTAAACTAACATGAGTGTGTAGAGCGTAGTAATTAGCACCACACAAGGATGCACCAAAAACCACAATCGGATTGCACGCGGACAGTCTTCGAATGCCCTAGAATATGTTTTATGATTGTTAGGAACACATAGGATTTTGTGACGATGATATGGAAAGGTCGGATGTCCTAAATATGCTATGAATAACGAATAGACATTTTGTTATCGGGATTAGAGAATCCCTAGTTTGGTATTTAATAAGGATGTGGTATGTGTGAAACACCACTATAAATGTGATAATAGTATTAAATAAATGTTCATGTGTTTTTATGAATTAAATAATTGTATAAGTGATAATATAACTAATTATATTATTTTTAGAGTGAAAATAACCCTTAAGATGATTTAGAAATTCAATCCCAAGCACACGCGCGTTTTTCGGTAACAAACCGTCTTAATATTATAATATAATAATATAGGAATTTATTTTATTTAAAAATATTGCTTAAAAAGCTGATAAAAAAATAAATGTGGGTTGTGGGATTCGAACCCGGGTCTCTCCCACAACAGCCACACACTCTAACCATCCCGCTCACAAGGGTATTGCATTAGAGACCCGATTCAGTTTGTTTTTAACATAAAAGGTTCTTGAGTTCTTCCCTATTCGCAATCCGATCGAAATTCAACCTCAAATCCATAGATTTCGATCACGATTGAGTACGAGATTTTAGGGTTTTTGTTCCTCGATGAATTGCGAATCTACTGACGGGTTTAATTGCAAAAATACTGAATTTAGAATCGTTAATTTCCTGTTTGAAACACCGAAACCCTAGATTTTAAATCACGAATCCAATTGAATAATTTCGATAATATTAGGGGCTAGATTCATAGGGCTTTCAAAGGGTGATGGATTGCGAATCTAACCATGTAGATTAATTGGATTGAGGTTAAGTCTAGGGTAGAGTTCGATTAAACCGAATATGCGATGAACCATAGATTCGGGTTGGGTTCAATTCGATGATATAAGCCCGAATAAGCTAGGGATTTCATTCTAGAGGTGAAGGCGAGTCTGTAGATGGGATTAGTTACCTGAATTGATTTCGAATTTGATAGAGCACGACTAAAACTCAGCCTTGACTTGATGGGTTAGTCTTCGACGTCTCCTGCTGCGTCTCCGGCGTAATTGATGTGTGCAAAAGCTTCAGGGAAGTGTGAATAAGGTGCGTAGAGTGTTGGATTGCAAATGGTGAAAATTTTTTATCAAATTGAAAAGTTCTTGCAATGAGTTCGACGGTTTCGGTTAAATGAGATTAATGTGGTTTAATTACAATCACGAGAGATGTTAAAACGCCCTAAAACGGTTCAAACTTGGTCGTGATCATCATTGCAATTAATAACCGTCGCGAATTCGAACAATTTTGGAGTTTTGGTTGCAAATTTGGATCAAAGGAGTCCGATTTTGACTTTTCAAAGTCAACAATCGATTTTGAGTTAATTTCACAACTAGTCCTTGTAGTTTATGTGTATATGAGTTTGAATAATGGTAGAATTAGTCCCTGAGGTTTGCAACTAATTAAGTGAGTTATAAGATAACTGGATTTGTATTAACGGAGTTAACCAGAATGTGTCAGGTGTCACATCATCCCCTAGTTGAAAGAATTTTCCTCACGAAAATTAAATAACGTAGCTAATTTTTTTTTAAATTTCTGGATGTCATATCATCCCCTAGTTGAAAGAATTTTCGTTCCGAAAATTAAATAGTACCTTATGTGTTTGACGTGGATTGCTTGAAAAGATGAGGATACTTACAGATCATCTGATCCTCGCACTCCCATGTGGATTCCGGTTCGTGTTTCAAGTTCCAACGAACTCATAAAATAGGGATTTTACTATGCTTTAGTGTCTTGACTTCCTTATCCATGATTTCGATCGGTTCTTTAATGAAGCGTAATTGTTCATCGATTTGTAGTTCCTCAAGTGGAACCACGAGTGTCTCGTCTGCTAGACATTTCTTTAATTTTAAGACGTGAAAGACGTTGTGCACACCACTAAGTCCTTCCGGTAGGTCGAGTTGGTACGCTACTGGGCCAATGCTCTTCACTATTTTGAACGGTCCAACATAAAGAAGATTTAGTTTGACTCGTTTCCCAAAACGAATTATACCTTTACAAGATGAGACTTTTAATAAAACCATGTCGTCCACTAGGAATTCTAATGGTTTCATACGCTTATCGGCATATCTCTTTTGACGATCACGGGCTGCCACCATACGATTTCGAATTTGCACGATTTTCTCTGAGGTTTCAAGCATAAGTTCAGGACCCGTAAGTTGGCTATCACCAACTTCAGCCCAACAAATAGGTGATTGGCATTTCCTTCAGGATAATGCCTCAAACAGTGCTACTTTGATGCTAGTATGATAGCTGTTATTGTAGGAGAACTCTACTAAAGGCAACTGAGTTTCCCAACTGTTACCGAAGTCAATTCCACAAACTCGTAACATGTCCTCTAGGGTTTGAATAGTGTGTTCATTCTGGCCATATGTTTGAGGATGGTATGCTGTGCTCATATCCAGGTGCGTGCCTAGAGCTTTTTGTAATGATTGCCAGAAACGTGAGGTGAATCGAGCGTCTCGATCAGAAATGATTGAAATCTGCACTCTGTGCCGAGAGACTAGTTCTTTCAGATAAATACGAGTTAGCTTTTACATCTTATCAGTCTCTTTGACTGCAAGAAAGTGAGCGGATTTGGTCAAGTGATCTACAATCACCCAAGGAGTTCGAGGTAGTTTAGTGATAAAGTCCATGGAAATATGCTCCCATTTCCACATCGGGATTTCCGGTTGTTGGAGCAAACCAGATGGCTTTTGGCATTCGACTTTGAGCTTCGAGCAGGTCAGGCACTTGCTCATATAGGTGGCTATATCAGCTTTCATGTTCGGCCACCAATATAGAACCTTCAGGTCATGATACATTTTATCGGAACCATGATGAATAGAATATCGAGATTTGTGAGTTTCATCCATTACAAGTTCCCTTATGTTCCCGTACATTGAAACCATATTTGCTCTGTGAAGTAGCGAATACCATCCGATTTAACCTCAAGTTTTTTCTCCATACCACGCATGGCTTCTAACGGTAGGTTTTCTTCTTTCAGGGCTTCCAGTTGAGCATTACGGATTTTATCAGGTAATCCGGTGCGAATAGTAAGTTGTAATGCTCGAACTCGTTTGGGTTTGGTTTTTTTTCGGCTTAGGGCATCGGCTACCACGTTAGCTTTGCCCGGATGATACTCGATAGCACAGTCATAGTCATTCAAGAGTTCGATCCAGCGACGCTGTCGCATGTTCAACTCTTTCTGTTCGAAGATGTGCTGAAGTCTCTTGTGATCGGTGAAGATGGTGCATTTGGTACCGTAGAAGTAATGTCTCAAGATTTTCAGTGCAAACACTATGGCTCCCAATTCCAAGTCATGGGTCATGTAGTTCTTCTCATGGATTTTCAGTTGACGGGAAGCGTATGCGATAACCTTCTCGCGTTGCATCAGTACACAACCGAGACTTTGAATCGAGGCATCGCAATACACTACGAAGTCATCCGTTTCCTCTGGAAGAGATAGGATGGGTGCACTCCAAAGTTTCCGCTTCAGCGTTTGGAATGCTGATTCCTGGGTTTCGCTCCAGTTATAGGGTTTACCCTTTTGGGTTAGTGAAGTGAGAGGTTGAGCAATCTTTTAGAATCCCTCGATAAATCGACGGTAGTAGCCGGCCAATCCCAGAAATTGTCGCACCTCTGTTGGAGTCGTTGGTGCCGCCCAATTCTTGATGGCTTCTACTTTGGCCGGATCGACATATATTCCCTTCTTGTTGACTACATGTCCTTGAAATTGAACTTCGCGAATCCAGAATTTGCATTTGGAAAATTTGGCGTACAACTGCTCTTGCTTCAGCAGTTCAAGGATTAAACGTAGATGCTCCTCATGTTCATCCTTTTCTTAGAATAGATGAGGATGTCATCAATGAAGACGATGACGAACTGATCAAGGTAGGGTTTACACACACGGTTCATGAGATCCATGAACACCGCGGGTGCGTTGGTTAATCCGAATGGCATGACCAAAAACTCGTAATGGCCGGGTTCTGAATGCAGTTTTAGAGATGTCTTCGTCTCGGACTCTCAGTTGATGATAACCGGATCTAAGATCGATCTTTGAATAAAAACTTGACTCTTGAAGTTGATTGAACATATCATCAATACGGGGTAGTGGATAACGATTTTTTATAGTCACTTTGTTCAGCTCACGGAAATCAATAGACATACGGAAAGTCCCATATTTCTTCTTGACGAATAAGACTGGAGCTCCCCATGGCGATGAGCTAGGTCGGATGAAACCCTTATCCAACAACTCTTGCAGTTGTGTGGATAATTTTTGTAACTCGCTAGGTACAAGTCTGTATGGTGCTCGAGCAATAGGTGCTGCTCCGGGTGTTAGATCAATCTAAAATTCGACCTGACGATGAGGCGGAAGTCCAGGCAAGTCTTCGGGAAATACTTACAGAAAGTCATGAAGGATCGGGATGTCATCAATCTTCTTCTCTTCGGATGGTTGCTCGGCGACAATAGCTAGAATAGCAGTATGACCCTTACGCAAGCACTTCTGTGCTTTCATGAAGTAGTGATGCCTACGACTGCACCACTCTTTTCCCCTTGTAAAGAAAGGGCTTCTCTGTTAGGGAGAGGAAGGCGAACAATTTTATCTCGACAGATGATCTCGGCTTGATTTTTGGATAACCCATCCATACCGAAAATTATGTCAAAACTGCCAAGTGTGACCGGCATGAGATCAATATTAACTTATGACCAGCCAATCCTAGTTTACATCCCTTAAGAATGTGAGTTGCTTCGATTATCTGACCATCTGCTATCTCTATGGTGTACTTAGTTTCTAATCGGGTTGGAGTTGTTTTTAATAGATTACTAAGATTCTTAGATATGAAGCTCCTATCAACACCAGTATAAAAAAGGATAGAAGCAAAAAAATCGTTCAGGAGGAACTTACTAGTAACCATGTTGTGATCATTTCTTGCTTCTCCTGAGCCGATGATGAAGGCTTGACCCTTCGTACCATTACCGTTATTGCCACCATTATTGTTGTTACCGTTGTTGCCCTGATTATTACAGTTTTCGTTGCCATTTCCATTCTTCTTCAATTAAGGACAATATTTCTTGAAGTGTCCTTCCTTTCCACATTCATAGCAACCCCTGGCAGATCCCTATTGCTGAAACGATTGCTTAGGTTGAAGTTCACCTCTATAGTCTTTTGCAGCGTGGCCCATTTTACCACACTGCTGGCAACGCTGCTTATCACAAGTACCATTGTGGTGAAAACCACATTTGTTACAATTATGGTATTTTCCAGCATATGTACCCTGGTTCTGACTTGAAGAGGTTGACTGATTAAAGGTTTTGGTAGGCTCAAACCTACATTGTTGTTGTTGAGGTGGGTTAGACTGAAAACTCTTGGAGTTGGTGCTGTTATCAAACTTACGTTTGTTGTTGTCATTAGCTTTGGTAACTGTGCCCCTTGGGGGTAGGGTACCTTGAGTTATAGCCTGATCGGTCAGCCTATGAGCAAGTCAGATAGTTTGATATATGGTGGTAGGGTTAGAAGAAGTAACCATGCTTTGAATTTGAGGTACCAGACCAACGATGTACCTCTCGATCCTTTTGTATGCTGGAGTTACCATATATGGGCACATAATGACATACTCATGCGAGCGAATAGTATAAAGCTCAATCTCGGAACCCTCGATTTTCAAGTTCCAAAATTCACCTTCCCACTTATGAATTTCATCACGAGGATAGTACTCTTCCCTCATCATAGTCTTGAATTCTTCCCAAGGTAGGGTGTTAGCCATGTCCAGACCTAACATTTGGACCTGAGAGTTCCACCATGTAAGGGCAGGACCCTCTAGTGTACCGAAGGCATACTTAACTTGATTTACGTGGGGGGCAGTTGCACATAGAAAAAACCGATTCAACTTTCTCGATCCAACGGAGCAAACCAACTTCTCCTTCAGCACCACTAAACGTGTGGGGCTTGCAGTTCATGAAGGTCTTATAGGTGCAGACCTGTTAGTTGTTGTGTTGACCTGGATTGAAGTCAAGAATGCATTTAGGGATATAAGGTCTAGGAATGAGTTTCGAATGAGTGCTGACTCACTAGAGTCGACAGGTGATAGATTTACCTCCAGCATTAAGTGTTGCTTGGTTGGCTTCCACAGCCTCAGCCACTCGTTCATTGATAAGTGCAGTGAGCTCGGCTGTGGTCATATTGATGTTACCACGACCACCATTACGTCCACCGCGTCCACGACCGCGTCCAGACATGATCTTTACATTCACAAATACAATAATGAGAAAATATATCGCATATTATCATCATACGAGTACAAGTAAACAAAAGGAAGAATTAAACCACAACATCTAATATTTCAATAATTATAACGGCTACAAAGTAAATCAATCAAAACATCAAAATCCTGAAATATCTGTTGGATGGGAACAACCCTGCCCATCTAGGTTTATAAAGAAAGAAATAACTAAAGATAGGATGTCATATGCCACTGCTAGCTGAAGAAATAACTGATCCGTCATCCTCGTCCTCAGCCGGTTCTCTCTCAGGCTCATCATCCTATGCATCTCCTGCCGCATTGGCAGCTGCAAGCTATGCCTCCAGCTCCTCAGTTCTATTCTCAGCCGCTCCAAGGTCAAACTCCAGTACATTCACCTGGTTCTCTAACTCATGAAATGCTGCTACCAGGTTGTCATGCACCCTGTCAGTCTCTCCTAGATCTACTGTCAGTTTCTCAATCCTCTGGTCAGATTGATTTCCTCATTGTAACAGTCCGGTAATCTCTCCTGTAGCATCACGCATGTTGCCTATCTCCCTGTCCATCTTTGCTACTAAGGTAGCAAAGGCCTGCTCCATAGGGTACTATAGGGGTGGTAGAGTATGTATAGAAGAAGTAGTGGCTGCAAAGTATGGAGGTGGGACCTGCTCCTGTCGGACCCAACTCTTGATCATGCTAGGATACCATTCCCAATCCTGCGTGTTACCTCTGACACGCATATGGAAGGGCTCGTCGTACACTATGGTGTTGTCAATCGGGCTCAGCCGACGCCTCTTAGGCTCTGGTGAAGGTATAGTAGGAAGATCAGGTTCCTGGGCAGCTGGAGATGTAGGTGGTGTAGACATTTCTGTAATGTAAGGTATAAGTGCTATGTTTGAGTGTCTGTTTCATGTAAGTAATGCATGCATGCGGTTATAGTCTAGTATGCAATCCTAATTCTCTATAACCAATGGCTCTGATACCAATATGTCACCCCCCCAAAATCCACTAACAGAGTTTTACCGCAAGGCATGTGACAAACCAGGATCCCAGTCATTAGTTACGTCAAACGACACTCTATGAATTTAAATGAAACCATTAATGCTTAGAGTAAATGCGGAATCAAAAGATTAAGTATTTAATGCGCAAAACAACCACAAAAGTCAAGTTTAATAAAAGTAGATAAACATTTTAATGTTTGTAATAACTAAAAGGACTCCAATGCATGTACTAATTGTGCACCTGTGCCTTAGCGACCTGAGAAAACATCTAAGAAAATGTGTCAACACTAGGTTGGTGAGTTCACAGGTTTCAGTTCAAATAGTGTTTGCCAGATTATGTACATTCAATATATATATCAATAGGTAGCTAATCTATGTTCATGTTACTAAAGCGCTCGCAACCGAAGCTGACTGTTTGTGTTTGAATGCCTTCCACCATGTCTATCAATAGTGGTGATGTGTTTAGGACAATATTACACCCGTTCGACCTCTAGTCGAGTTAGCGCGACTAACGCGGGTGGGGTTTGTCAAACCCAGTAGTACTACTCAAGATTACCTCGCTAAGTTCATATTAAACCGTTCGATGTGTAAGGACTTTTATGATATAGTGTTACGCTTAGCTTAACAAGTAATAATATAAGAATTTCAGTAATCATATGTTTGCGTCATGTTTTCTCCCCCTATTTTAAAACAGTAAAGAAAGGGGTCGGATGTCTTATGATTGTTAGGAACACATAGGATTTTGTGACGATGAAATGGAAAGGTCGGATGTCTAAAATATGCTTATGAATAACGAATAGAAATTTTGTCATCGGGATTAGAGAATCCCTAGTTCGGTATTTAATAAGGATGTGGTATGTGCGAAACACCACTATATACGTGATAATAATATTAAATAAATGTTCTTGTGTTTTTATAAATTAAATAATTGTAAAGTGATAATATAATTAATTATATTATTTTTAGAGTGAAAAATAACCCTTAAGATGATTTAGAAATTCAATCCCGAGCACACGGGCGTTTTCCTGTAACAAACCGTCTTAATATAATAATATAATAATATTGGAATTTATTTTATTTTAAAATATTGCTTAAAAAGCTGATAAAAAAATAAATGTGGGTTATGGGATTCGAACCCGGGTCTCTCCCACAACAGCCACACACTCTAACCATTCCGCCCGCTAGGGTATCGCATTAGAGACCCGACTCGGTTTGTTTTTAACACAGAAGGTTCTTGAGTTCTTCCCCCATTCGCAATCCGATCGAAACTCACCCTCAAATACCCAGATTTTGATCACGATTGAGTACGAGAGTTTAGGGGTTTTGTTCCTCGATGAATTGCGAATCTACTGATGGGTTTAATTGCAAAAATACTGAATTTAGAATTGTTAATTTCCTGTTTAAAGCACCGAAACCCTAGTTTTTAAATCACGAATCCAATTGAAAATTTTCGATAATATTAGGGGTTAGATTCATAGGGCTTTCAAAGGGTGATGGATTACGAATCTAACCATGTAGATTAATTTGATTGTGGCGGAGTCTAGGGTGGAGTTCGATTAAACCGAATTTGCGATGAACCCTAGATTCGGGTTGGTTTCAATTCGATGATATAAGCCCTGAATAGGTTATGTCTTTCATTCTAAAGGTGAAGGCGAGTCTGTAGATGGGATTAGTTACCTGAATTGAGTTCGAATTGATAGAGCTAGACTAAAATGCAGCCGTGACTTGATGGGTTAGTCTCCGGCGTCTCCTGTTGCGTTTCCGGCGTAATTGATGTATGCAAAAGCTTTAGGGAAGTGTGAATAAGGTGCGCAGAGTGTTTGATTGCAAATGGTGAACGAATTTGATCGAACTGATAAGTTCTTACAATGAGTTCGACGGTTTCGGTTAAATGGGATTAATGTGGTTTAATTACAATCTTGGGAGATGTGAAAACGTCCTACAACGGTTCAAACTTGGTCGTGATCATCAATGCAATTAATAACCATCGCGAATTCGAACAATTTTGGAGTTTTGTTTGCGAATTTGGATCGAAGTAGTTCGATTTTGACTTTTCAAAGTCAACAAATCGATTTTGAGTTAATTTCACAACTAGTCCTTGTAGTTTATGTGTATATGAGTTTGAATAATGATAGAATTAGTCTCTGAGGTTTGCAACTAATTAACTGAGTTATAAGATAACTGGATTTGGGTGAACGGAGTTAACCGGAATTTGTCGGGTGTGTAGGTCCACTCGTCTCTCCTACGGATCAAACTCGAGACATGACGTAACAAGAACACGGAGTGCGGAATCCAATCGTGTCACCGACTGTGTATATGAGACAACACTAACAATGACAATCACAAACATTGTAAATAATCACTCTTTCAATAGCACCAGAACATAGAGTTTACAGATAGTTGATTACCAAGATCTCTAAAACAGAACAAGTAAACATCTATTTATAGACAAGCATTTTGCCACAGGCGAACTTAACAAGTTTGCCTAAACTAGGCCTAGGTGAACTTATTAAGTTCGCCTATTGCTGAACTTAACTAAAACATTACAAAAACATAGACATATATGATCTAAACTATTACAAGGCCTATTGTCACACTTCTATGTCCTAACAGACTCCCCCTTGACAATAGTTTGATCTTTTCTCTTTATGTTGAGCTTTTCCACTTCTTCGGTAATTTGCTCCCTGCGTATACCCCATGTTTCACACAAATCTCCAACACTCGTTTATATTGTAATCCCTGTTCACGCCATTCACTTGTAAACATAATCTCCTTTCTTTTCAGCATCAGTTGGTCTTTCTTTGAAAAGTTTATAATATTCATAGCATCATAGAAACAAGCTATGGCCTTTTTATCTTGATCTTCAATCCTTGCTTCTCCATTGTTCACATCCACACACCACCACTTCATATTACCCAGATAATCTTATGGTATTTTCCTCAATGGTATCTTCTTCACTACCTTGACTGGTTTGAACTTGTAATTCCAAATCACCTTACCAGTTTTAGAGTCAACACTCTTTATTCTCTTTCCTTTTTGTGGTTTAAGCTTTTCATACTTTCTAGAAACACCTTCTATCCTTATCAATTTTCCAATCGCATCAGCAATACCATGCTTAGATCTATTGATTAAACACTCGTTGCCAGACCATTCATCTCACACCATGGTAAAGTATTGAAGTACCTTAGTCTTGGTTTCAAATATTGTACACCATCAGATCTCTTCAAAGCAAAAATATTAATTTCTTCATCAAAGAACCAACTTATAATCCTCCCAACACATCTATCTTTGTTCACATACTTTTCCTTAAGAACAGGTGGTGACGATGAAACAGGTAATTCTTTCTTCCAACTCTAGCCATTTCTCTTTGGTCATGCCTGTATCTCTATACATCACAGGCTCTTCAGTTGTCTTAGTCTGAGCAGTGTCAAAACTAGAATCAGGCTCTTCAGTAGAGTCCATAGAGTCATTTATTCCATCAGAAGTGAATTCAGGAATAATATCATCTTGGTTGAAATCAAAAGGCACATTAAGACCATCACATCCTTCATACGTCAGCCTTGTTGTATATTTAGTAATCTCCAATTCTACTATCTCTCCTTCTTCTATCTCTAAGTTCATTTCATCTTCTAAATCATCAAACAACTCATCTAGACCATCTAAAAAGTCTATCTTTTCAGCTTCATCAAGATCAAAATCTTCTCTAAAGAATTCTAGAAGCAATACCTCTTCATTTTGTCCTGTACTTTTATCACAAGAAGCTTCAACCTAATTTGAAGTAGACTCTCCCTGAAACTGAGATATCGGAGCAACGTCAGAGTATTGACGATCACCCTTGTTCCCACTGGGATCATTATCTTCATTGTCATTTCTTTGAACTGCTTTCGTATGACAAGCATCTTTAACCACTACAGGAATCTCCCCCTGAGCGTTAATACGCTCTATTAACTGTGAAACAAGAATCTGCATCTCAGATATTTTTTTGCTTTGAGACTGAAGAAATTATTCTCTCTGAAAATCATTAGCCCTTAATACATCTACTTGACCTTGAAGACCCACAACTTGAGCTTCTAGGCAAGAGACTTTGCCTTGTAGAGCAACAATCTTAGCATCCTTTGATGTAGATGGACCAACTTGTGAAGACGTGTGAGGAGGAATTAGAGTAGGAGTAACTTGTGGAGAAGTAGTCTGAGATGGTTATGGTGATACAATTAGTGATTCCACAAAATCCACGTCATCAGCTACCTGAGTACGAGCAGCAGCTATAGAAGCAGACATTAGCTTCTTTGATTTTGGAGAAGGGATATACTCGGAATCAGAAGACGATTCATCCCGTAATGTTCTTTTACCAAGTACTGCACCAGGAGGAGGACCCCGAGCAGACTTGCGTCTTGGTTTCTTTACTTTTCTTGTACTAACAAACTTCATTCTTTTCCCAGCATTTGCCACCGGAATGTTAGCAAGTCTGTCGTAATGATCTGAGCTGAAATCTTTAGTAGCTTCCGAATCAGAATCAGACTCATCATTATTAGCAGATTCAGAAGAACTAGTGCTAGTAGCATTGACATTTCCCTTTTGATCCTGTGGAGGAGAATGTATTTGTTCTTCTTCAATGTTATGCATGTTCTCCTCATGTTGATCATCACGAACATCAGCTTGAATTTCATCATGAACCTCTACATTTGGTTCTATTACATTCTCTTGAACTTGTTGTTGTACTTGAGGTTGTTGTTGCTCTTCCGGATTAATCCAATTATCATGAAGTGGTGCAACATAATCAAGATTAACTATGTGCCCAAATAATGGTGTAGGAACTGGGATCAGTGTCGGATTCTGTTGCTTAATATTGTTACAATAAAAAAAAATCCTCTTTGTCATTGGGGTGAGAGTAAGACGGTGTTGTAGCTGAGGTAGATTTGGAATAAGATGATTCAAAATCATTTGAATGAACCTAGGGTACATTAAGAAGCCTTGACCTTCTAGCGGTGTAATTTGTGCAACGATATCCTTATAGAAAAAATGAGCAAAGTTGAAGCCTCTATTAAAAGTGAGAGCCACCATGGATGATTGTAAATAAGTCTTCAACCCGTCAGATCCAGCTTTCCGTGGTGATAAACACTGAATAAGTACATGCATAAAGTACCTCCATTGACCTACTAGTCCACCTTTTCATGCTTGAGTATCGTTAGCTCTGATCTGTAACCCATCCTTTGAAAACATCCCATAATCAACTGAGACGGTAACCCCAGCGGTTCTTCATTATTACCTCCAAGATGCAGAGCTTGTCGGATAGTGTCAGAAGATATTGCCACTTCATTGTAATTGAATGTAGCTCTAATCACATTTGGATCAACAATGCAATCATGCTGTGCTGTATCCCAGAATTGTTGAATATAATTCAGGATAATATAGGGATTTGTAGATAAAGCAACACCGATTCTTGATCTATTCAGAAAATTTATAATCTCACGGTAGTTAACGGCTTCAGACATATTTGGATCCAATAACGCCACCTGGTTATGCTTATATTCCACTCTACGATCCATCTGTACATAGCAAAGTCACAAACATATTAAAAAATTTTAATTTTTTTTTGGTAAGTTAAAACACTAATGCATACTGAGGCGAACTTAATAAGTTCGCTTAGAGTTGCAAGAGGCGAACTTATTAAGTTCGCTTGAGCAAGTTCGCTCCAAGCACTTAACCAGATCAGAAATCCAAACTTGTCTAATAGATGAAATCCGTAGCAATTAGCCACCTAAATAGCTACTATACCCACTGATACAACACAATACACCTTCAATTTCATTATCAAGACACAACAACACCTCTATAATCGACCAAACAGTTACGACGCAAAAAAAAAACCTATCTTCAGATCTTAAACATGATTCATGTGAACAATTTAACGGATAAAAGACCTTGAATCTACGTTGGTTTGAAGCGCAAACACTTTAATATCAAAAGATTAACACACAACAACTGATTCTTCAACCACAAAATTCAGTCAGAACAAGTTCGCTCAAACCACGCGTAAGTTCGCTTTATAAGTTCGATCAGATTTGAAATTGGGTAAAAGAACAAGTTCGCCTGAACTTATATATATACTCAGTCACTAGTTCACTTACCAGGCGAACTTGGTAAGTTCGCTTACCAGGCGAACATGATAAGTTCGCTTAATCTCAAACACTTGGAGAATTTTTGAAATTTCATCATTTTCAAGCTTCAACTTTCAAACACCGATCCTTTTGTTTTCCACCTGGAACATGTATCTGATCCAATCCCGAATATAAAAAAATGGAATTTTCATGGAAGCCCGAAAGAAAATGGTTTTTTTTTTTGGATTTTTGAAAGTAACTGAAACAAATGATATTTAAAACTGATAAATGAAATAAAAAAAATCTTTTTGGATTTTATCTATACAAACAGAAACACATATTTTTGGATTTTATCTATACAAACAAAAACACATATTTTTGTTCGAACATCATGAGTAAGAAGATCATATTAGTAAACGAGAAATCAGTCACACAATCTAATTAGATCTATGGGTAACCTATGATACAAATTCTGATATTTCACAGTTATATATGTTACAAACTTTTCAGATCACATTCTTTTCAATTTTGACACTTAGCCATGAAATGATACGCGATAAATTTCAAAGTAAACACGATCATATCATAAAAATACTCAAATATTCACACCGAATTTGCAATATAAAGCATGTAAATCTAGGTTGTCAATATTATAGAAGTTGAAACTACAAGCGTTTATCTTCCATGTTCTTGTGATTTAAGGTACCAATTTGATGAACAACAACGTGTACCCCACATATATGCCAACAGAAATATAAATTTGCACTATCTTCAAGACATATGACACTTATACAAAGATAATATCAATCTTCAGGATGAAAATATCTCAATTAGCACAGAAAAAGAAACAGATCCCAAAGGATATCAAAATCAGAATGATTCAATTTCTTGGTTTTGGATGTATATCATGATTGAGTGTAACAAAAGAACTCTTCAGTATAATGAATGATTAAAGAATCGATTGATTAAGTAATATAGGGTAATGTGGTCCAACTGTTATGTGGATATTCAATGGAATCAAGATATTGATCCAAGGGCGAGTATATGTTCCAACAGATGTTGTCAGAAACATATCTTAGTTCAACATCACATTGCATGTTTTTCGGGGCTTGGGCAGTGAAGTGAACTGAAAAATTATGTTAATCAATATAGTTCCATACTGGTCTTATGAAACACTTTAAGCCTCAAATTCTATATCTGATAATGATCTTTTAACACACACCCAGGCATAAAATGAGTTCAAATCACAATTGTTATCAAGAATAATTATGTTTTCACACTACTAATGGTCCAAAAACGCTTCTAGTCTACTGACAATCTAGATTATAAACATATATCCAAATTAAACATAAAATAGATTTTCAAGATTAGAGCATTTATGACACTATCATTTCTTGTTCATGTAGACTTTGAAATTTAGATCAAATCAACATAACACAAACACAAACTATCATATCATATCAACAGGTCATCTATAGTCATGTGTGATAGATTTTCAACTGATGTACTATCATTTCTTCTCTAACTTCAAATGTTGTCGAATTTTATCATTTTCATTTATTGGACTATTTTTTTAGATAACAACTTTTTGACTAGAAAGTAAAGTACAAAAATGTAATAAAGCAATTAAAAAAAATAAAATCTTCCATGAAAAATTATTTTTGAAAAACAAACTCTTTTTTCTAACACCATATTGGACAAACTCTGGTTTAGAACCAACAAATCTATCATGAACATGTTGTGTCATCACTTTCTTAAACCCAGAAGGTTTAGTAACATGCTGCTTAGGCAAATTTTCCTTGACAGACTGTTTCATCACATTATCAGATGTAGGCTTTCCCACATTCTGTCTTTGCAGAATCTTTACTACTCTTGATTGACCATGAACAACAACTGGTGTAACTTTCTCTGAAATAAGAGAATTCTTGTCTTTGTTTTTGTAAGGACAATATAACACTATATGTCCCACTTCATTACAATGAAAACAAACTCTCTTATCCTTGTATTCTCTGATATAAGGAACCCTTGTTGAAGTTGAAGAGCTTCGTGATGAATAACCTTCAGTAGATTTAACATCATTACTTCCTTGTTTCTTTGGAACATAAATCTTTCTGGATGGTTCACCAACATAAGTCTTTGAAACTTGAGACTTAACAACTTTTGGTTTTGCCATATTCACCTTCTGATTAATGAAATCACTTGTTGATTTATTTTCAACTTTTGACACCTCCTTCTTGATATCACCAGCACCTATAAAAACACTTTTAGATAAAATTGGTGAAATAGTTGGTTGTTCAACTTCATCGGGCTCTGTAAGAGTACCTCGATCTCTTGTGACTTGTTTTACCATTTTTGGTTCATCGATCTTCACATCTTTAGGAACACCATCAATTTTCTTAGCATCAAATATCTCATCATCACTATCAGAATCATAGACCATTTCTTCCCCTGTGACTGGATTAATCTTCAAAACTGTCTTTGGATCAATATCCTCTTTAGTAATGGTCTCTGGTTCTACAACAAAGTTTCCATTAAATGGTGGAGGAGCAAATCCAATTCCAGTTGTTCTCTTAACAGGATCAACATTATCATTGAAATAACCCAACAATAGTAATGAATTTCCAAAACTTTCTGGGTTTCTATGTAATCTGATCACCTCTGCTTCTTTGTTTGACATTTCTTTATTTTTCTCAGCAACAATTTCATTTCTCTTTTCATCATTCTGACTTTCTACTTCACTCCCTGAGCTTTCTTCATCACTTGAATTATCATCCTCAGATGTCTCATTAGTATGAATTTCAGCCACGAAAGCTTGACTCACAGCACCAACTAGATCCTCTAAATGAATTCCCCAGTCATAGTTATCATCACCTTGAGCAACCAAAGCAGATGATGTTGAAACATTTGCTGAACTTCCAGAACTGCTAGATCCTTGTTGTTGATTTCTGTTGTTTTGATAATTGTTCTTCTTTTGAGAATCAAAGTCAACCTTTGGCTTGTTACATTCCTTAGCAAAGTGACCATATTCTTGACAGTTGTAACACCGAACATTTGTTTTATCAAAACCCATTCTTGTTCTGCTGTTTGATCCGATGTACTTTATTCCAGTTTTTTTAAGAAAATCCTTTGCTTGCCTCATCAACATTGCCATGTTCCATTGAATATTCATCTCTTCTAAATCAACAGGATCAATCTGACGATAGTCTTCTTCAATTGCTTCTAGATCATGAATCTTTCCTCCGATAAAATTTTCATACGAAGCAACAAAAGATGAAAACATCGCCATATAATCTTCGGCTACCCTTTGACTCACATGTTGTGAATTAGATGGTTGTGATCCAGATAAAGGAATAGATGTATTTGCAGAAAAACCCGATTGGTAAGAATGTCTAGAAACATTCTCATTTGAATTATCTTGACCATCTCCAGAAAACAATGCAACTCCAGATCCAGATTTTCCAGATGTTTTAGCAAAGTACATTGAAGGATCTTGAATGTGTTCCATATTAGTTTCCTTCTTCTTCAAATTTAAGTCATGAGATTGTTTTTTTTCCAACACATCTTCAAGAGACATAGTTTTATATTTGTCATTTTCTTTGATTAGAACTGAATACAATTCAAACTTGGATGGTAAAGCTTCCAAGAACTTGTCATTTATCTCTTCAGGTTCATAAACAACATTGGCACTTCCTAACTTACTCAGTAAACGATAAAATCTTGTTGCTAGATCATCTAGAGATTATTTCTGAAAATGTTTGAATACCAAGAATTGCTTTTTCAATAACTCCTTTTGACTTTTCTTCAAATCTAGACTTCCTTCACATCGTTTTTGTAAAGCTTCCCATAACTGCTTAGAAGATTTAAACTGTTTGAAGCTGTGATAAATCTCTTTTCGTAATGACATAGAAATGCTCGCCATTGCCTTCTTTTCACGATCAAATAACAGTTTTCTTCGGTTGTTAATGAAGATACAGGCTTTGGGACATTATCACTATCCATCCATGAATAAGTCGGATGAGTATATCCTTCCAGAATAGGAATCCATAAACTGGTATCAGTGAATGACACGACCTGATCAAAACGATCCTTCCAGTTTGAATAATCAGTTAGACTTAGCAGCTTTGGTGGTTTCTGAGAAGTACCGATCTCATTGTCATAGTTGAACACATTTGTAACCTGCACCATGTTAGACATAACAACAAAAACACAAATATCATAAGTAAAAAACAAAGGTTTATAACAAAAATACCCTAAGGCGAACTTGATAAGTTCGCTTCACACCCTTCAAGCGAACTTGATAAGTTCTCTTAACCAAGAATTTGTACTAAGTTCGCCTAATAAGTTCGCCTGTAACTGACTTCTTGATTAAGTTCGCCTGTTTCAGCTAAATAAACTCAGGAAGAAGAACTCTTCAGCCAAAACACGAACCAGAACCTCCAAAAATCATAATAACTTGCTGAATTGATAGAATTTGATGAAATTGAACCATAGGATTGAATATTATATGAAATAGAACACTTTTAATGGAACAATTTCTTCAAAAACACCTCCAAATTGATGAATTCAGATCCAAAAGCCTCTCAAGAACTTGAAAACTCCATGAATATGAAAAATATGCAAAAGTCAATCATTTTTGTGTCAAATCATATACAATTCATCACAAATCAATCACAAAATCATGAGCAATAGCTCTGATACCACTTGTAGGTCCACTCGTCTCTCGTATGGATCAACTAGAGACATAACGTAGCAAGAACACGGAGTGCGGAATCCAACCGTGTCAATGACAGTGTATATGAGACAACACTAACAATGACAATCACAAGCAATGTAAATAATCACTCTTTCAATAGCACCAGAACATAGAGTTTACAGATAGTCGATTACCAAGCTCTCTAAAATATAACAAGTAAACATCTATTTATAAACAAGCATTCTGCCACAGGCGAACTTAACAAGTTCGCCTAAACTAAGCCTAGGCGAACTTTCGCCTATTGCAGAACTTAACTAAAACATTACAAAAACATAAACATATAAGATCTAAACTATTACAAGGCCTATTGTCACACTTCTATGTCCTAACAGGGTGTCACACAATCCAGCCGCAATCCTCCAAGCTAACACTGCCCGGTGACTCAGCGTAGGGTTTTGATGCGTGTACTCGTGGCGGACCGCCACGCCCTCCGTAACGGTTTGGCCTAATCAGAATTAGACATATAGGGCTGCACGCAACATCTGGGCAGTAGCGGACCGCAACGCCCTAGCATAATGGTCTGCTACGGGTCTGGATGGCCAACTATAAATAGAGCCCTCCGGCTCTTCATTTTTCACACACAAACTCACACTCAACTTCTAAGATTACTGGAGCCAGCTGTACCTCGGTTTACGTGCCTTCGTTCAGATAAAATATCTGACTTTCGCTTATTTTTCGCACTTTGCTTATTTCCGAATTCGTACGTTAAGATACTAACCTGTCCTAGAACTTGCTTTAAGGTTTACATTAGCACTCAAGGACTACGCCTGAGATAAGATCAAGCTACTGTTAAGGTGAATATATTTATCTGTCTTTATCTTCAAAACTTTGAAAGTTTTACGTTTATGAAATGTCAATACTGGTATTCAAAAGTTGATGCATAAGGGCGTCTATGTAAAACATTCATGCCATAGTTATACGTAAAACTTGATCAAGGGATACACGATTTATGGGTGAAATTCCCATATTGGGGCTGGTAATTGTCTGTAACGGGATGTAAGATGGGGCCTCAGTTAAGGGACATCGTAGTAAGTAAGTCTGCAAATGCTAGTAGTCCTTTTACAGAAATTACCGGTGTATATCGTGGTTGTACACTTAGATGAAATAGTTCTGCTGAATGGTAGATTGTACCCACATTATGGTTAAATGTTTTGATACTGTATTTGCCAACTGAAACTGGTCATGATAATCATGTTCACCAGCGTTCGTGCTGACGTTTTATTTTCCAAAATGTTTTCAGTTAATCAATGATTATCTATAAGATTAGTCATACAGGATAGTCTTGGGGACTAATGTGTACATAAAGGGATTTTGACAAGGTTATGTGCTGCTAGCATGGAGATAGCTCTGTAGGAATAAAAACAAGAGGATATGTTAGGAAGATGTATTCCTAGACATGGATACTCCCTTGTCATACACAGGGTTAGGTGCCGGAAGGTAAAACCCTTAGATGGCAATTCTTGTATAGCTTGGTAGTGGACAGGGTTAACTCACCAAGCACAGGCCAACTACCTTGTGACTCTAGTTATACCCTGCTTATGCAGGTGATATGTAAATGGTCGTGGACCATGGTTTTTGTATAGAGAAGGGGTATTTAAATCCCCAGTGAAATAAAATGTTATTTTATTTATCCCAAGATTTGGAAAATATGCAATATCAACCCTCGGGTTGAGATTTATTATAAGTTCGATCCAAAAGTAATTCCGCTGCCAAACTAACTCTGCTTTCATAAATAAAATGAGATTGGAGATGCCAATCTGGTCGCACGCCCAGGGTGTCCTGAAACCAGGGTGTGACATCGGGGCTTTTCTACGCTTGATTCCCCGCTTAAACACTTCACCTGATTCGACCGGTACTCGCAACGTGACGCACTATAACTTGCTTAATGTATTAGAAGTGTGTGTGTGTGTGTGTCTGTTTTGTGTTTTTATTTTCTCATTTGAAGGCTCAAGCCTTCAATTTATAGGATGAATTGGACTTCCTCTATTTTTGTGGCGTAGCGGACCGCGAAGCTTCCGATATCGGTTCGTTGTAGGGCTGCGGCTCCTTATTCATGGAATGGGACGTGGCAAGTCATCATTGTTGCCTTCCTGACTATGTAGCGGACGACGAAAATTACGGTAGTGGTCCGCTACCGTCTCATTTTTCAAAATTTTCATTTTTAACCCTTAAACTTTGGGTTATTTGCGGGTCTAGTCCTTCTAGTTCTATTCCTCTTTGACTTTTAGGGGTGTTACAACTCTACCCCCCTTAAATTAGGTTTTGTCCTCAAAACATGTTATTCTACAAATAAGTGAGGATAAACTTTCCTCATATCGTCTTCATTTTCTCAAGTCATTTTTGACTATTTTTTGTGCTTCCATTGGACTAGCATTTGTTTAATAGTCTTATGAAGCAACTTCTTTTTCTTTTATGTATAGAATCCTTACAGGTTCCTCGACATAAGCTAGTTTCTCATCAACCTCTATCTCTTCCAAATATACATAAGAAGTTTCGTCTGTTATACACTTCCGTAAGTATGATACATGGAAAGTGTTATGTATCTTCTTTAGTTCATCCAGTAGATCTAATTGATTGGCTATGTTTCCTACTCGTTTGATAATCTTAAAAGGACCAATGAATCGCGGGCTTAACTTGCCTCGCTTGTTGAATCGAATCAAGCCCTTTCAGGGAGACACTTTTAACAATACATAGTCTCCTACTTGGAATTCATTTGGTCTATGCCTTTTGTCAGCGTATGCTTCCGCCTATCCTGGGCAAATATTATATCATATTAATTGTTTATATTTTTTAAGTAAATGTTAAACTATTTAGTAACTTTTGTTACTATTATTATTATTTATCACCACCATCATCATCAAATTAAATGTTTGTTTTTTTAGTCCTGGTATTATGTAATTAATATAAGATTATGGGTTGTCTCTTTATTGTATGAACATTTAAAGTTTTTTCATTAGCTTACAACGCATGAATAGTGCTCACCCTAATCATCTCTTGCCACGTTTGGTATAGGTTAGATAAATTAAGAGAACAATTTAAGCAACAAAATGTTACATAAATACATAACTTTTTTTTGTTTTTAGGTATGTAATGGTTTTATCTTTTGATTATATAAAACATATCTTATGTAACAAATCATAACATACAAGTTTCCGTTACATGCGCCGGGAGAAGTAAAAGTTGTACTATTGTTAAATAGGTAATTATTTTTTTGCCCATGATCTTCTGATCTAGTGGTATTGATAATTACGCTCGATAATAGTGGTGTGAATTCAAATACTGCAAGTCATATTATTAAGTGGTATTTACTATTAAAAAATTAATTATTTTCTTGCTTTTGGTGTTAATAGACACATTTCCCTATGGGCCGACGGAAACTTGAGCTCATATGGTACGTTACTTCATTTCCAGAATTCCAGTCATGTTCATTTTTATAACAGCGTGGGCTCAACTTGCACGTCCCAATATGGGAGGCTCGTACATCAGTCTACCCATACAACCCCCAAGGAATTCGAATCTGCAGAGGGTGTTCCTAGTTTTTATGAAGTGCAACTTACAAGATTCGAACCCATGACCTCCACAGATGGAAAAGCTTTTGGGAAAAACTCCCTGACCACCAAGGCAGAACCTTGATGGCTCCAGTCATGTTCATTTAGGCCATTTTATTAGTTGATAACTTGATACAATGAAACCCAATTGTTACTCTATGGTTCATGGTTTACATTTGCTATTTTAACATTTGAATACAACTCCTTGTTTTTGGCCTTTATCACCAAAATTATTTAAAGTGAATTAGATTGACCATAACCCGATAGTGGATGTTGTTTTTAGAACTAATACTTCATTAAGAACTATGAAAACCGCGTTAACTCTTATACTATTTATTATATAAACCGACTAGAATATATTTAGATTTTAATATGTTTAAGAATACATTAAAAATTATTGTATTTTTTATCTTAATTTTTGGGAGTGTTTGCCTACTAAAAAAGCTAGATCATTTAGGAGATTGACCATCTCGAATCGGTCTTTATCAGTATTTACAATATTTTATCTAAATGTACATATTATACACTATATGCAGCACATTTTCATACTTTTTTTTAAAGAAATTCATAATAGATGGGATAAGTCAAAGAAAGAGTCGGTAAAGATAAATAAACTGTTTTTGAATTTTCATTGAAGCGATATGTATATATTTTAAGCAGTTCACATGATTCTAAACATACTATTTGTTTTGAAAAGAACATGCCCCTAAAGTTTTATCATTTGTTTTTAAATCTTAATTTTTATGTTAAATGTGTTATTTTCTTGTTTTATTAATCCAATTAGTTTGGTGTTTAAGCATAGGGGCGACAATTCCTGACACGACAAGAAACACGACCCGAACCCAACACGAAAAGAAAACAGGTTTAGGGTCGACTGACATGACCCATTTAAAAAATGGGTTAACCCGAACACGACCCGCTTAATAATGGGTTGACGTGTTAACCCGTTTAAAGGTTTAAAAAAAAATTAGTATTTGTATTTTAGAGATGAAAAGTGTTAATATTTAAAGTTAAATGTTTTGATTTTAATTTTTCCTCTAAATATTCATTTTTAAAGGTGAAATAATTTTCTCTTTTGAACAGTTTATCAACTCTTCACTTCCAACAATTTTATTTTATTATTTTTAACTAACCATTCTCCAATCTTTTTATTCGTTTCTTCTAATATCGAGTTAAATGTTTAAACCCAAGTTTGTTCATCGAGAATGAAATATAAAGAAGCAGAAAACAATAAAAAAAGTGACCAATTATAAAAAGGTTTCATTTGAGTCGGAGTATTAATTGTTTAAATTGTTACTAAGTCGCTAAGTATTACTCATACTCATAAATAAAAACAAAATGGGTCGACCTGAAACACGACCCGAACACAACTCGATTTTAAGTGGGTCGACATGACATGACACAGATAAATATATGGGTTGAGTTAGGGTTGAAGAATTCAACCCGTCAACCAGACACGAATGACAACCCTGTTTAAGCATACACATACACATACAAACATTCATTCATGCATGCATACATGATACGTATGTTGCGAGAAAAAAATCTAATCTTTTATGCATTTCACGTTCACATGTGTTGGTCATACAAACAAATAAGACCATAAAACACATTTATTTTAAATTATCCCTTATTATAGAAATTTTGAAATCTAATTATGTAATTTTTATTTTCAATCAAATAGTAAAAAAAAGTCAAATTACATTAAATAGTAATTTACGTATATTTATGAATATATACATAAAGATTTAAGAATTTTATGTATTAATATTTTTAATACCGTGTGTAGACACGAGTTCTAAGCTAGTTATTATAATAAATAAGTAACTATAAGGACACCTGACACTCTCTGATGCCTCATCACCTTTATTTTCTAGGCTCTCTCTCCTATTAAATAATGAGACACGTGTCACTTTCTGACGTCTTCTCATCCTTATTTTATCGTTTTTCTCTTCTATTAAATAATGATATTAAAACAATATATTTTTACATATTTAATATAAATTTAATTATGGATAGTTATTATATCACTAACTACATAATTCTAATATCAAATTAATTATGGATAGTTATAATTTCTAACGTTACTTATCAATTTTGAAAAATAAATTTATATTATGGATAATTATTATAGCATCAAAAAATGTTTTTACATTTTAATCAACTCCATTATTTTAGACGGCTAGATTAATAATTCGTTTCAATTTATAATTTTTTTAATTCTGAATTTTGGTCATCATCATTTAAATTGTTCAATTGTTTTATAATATTTAAATCATCATTACTAAACTATTTAGCTGTTTCTTTTTTTAACCCGTATAAAATACGGGTTTTCTAACCTAGTATTGTAATAAATTATTATTATCTTCTGCGGGATGCAGCCGGAAACATGTATTATAAAATAAAAAGAGTGAACTTCGGTTTTGCTCCCCGTGGTTTGGTCAAAATAATGATTTTGGTACATTAGTTTCAATTTTACTTTTTTCCTCTTTATAATATGTAATTTGTCTCAATTAACTCCAACCCACTACCACCGTTAGTTTTTTTTCTTTTAAATATAAGGGCATTTTAGTCATTTCATATGTAGGGATTATTTTTTAAATTTACTTAAATAAATATAAGGACCATTTTTATACTTTACCCACCCCAACCCTACCCCACTTCTTTCACTTTATCTCTCTATTTCTCTCTAGCCATCTCTAACACCACCACCACCATAGAAGAACCACCACCATAGAAGCACCCCTAAATTAAAAACAAAACCCTAATATCGAACCACCACCATACCGATGGTGGTGCTGCCAGTCCTACCCCACCCCCATTTGGCATCGCAGGTCAGCCGTCTCCGTCACAGAGTTCACATAGGGTTGTGGCTCTTGATTCATGGCATGGCGCGTGGCCAGTCATCATTGTTGCCTTCCTGACTACGTAGCGGACCATGAAAATTACGGTAGCGATCCGCCACCGTCTCATTTTTCAAAATTTGCATTTTTAACCCTTAAACTTTCGGTTATTTGCGTGTCTAGTCCTTCTAGTCTCATTCCTCTTGGACTTTTGGGGTGTTACAACTCTACCCCCTTTAAATTAGGTTTTGTCCTCAAAACATGTTATTATGCAAATAAGTGAGGATAAACTTTCCTCATCTCGTCTTCATTTTCTCAAGTCATTTTTGACCCTTTTCTGTGCTTCCATTGGACTAGCACTTGTTTAATAGTCTTATGAAACAACTGCCTTTTCTTTTATGTCTAGAATCCTTACAGGTTCCTCGACATAAGTTAGTTTCTCATCAACCTCTATCTCTTCCAAAGATACATATGAAGTTTCGTCTGCTATACACTTCCGTAAGTATGATACATGGAAAGTGTTATGTATCTTCTTTAATTCATCCAGTAGCTCTAATTGATTGGCTACGTTTCCTACTCGTTTGATAATCTTGAAAGGACCAATTAATCGCGGGCTTAACTTGCCTCGCTTGTTGAATCGGATCAAGCCCTTCCATGGAGACACTTTTAACAATACATAGTCTCCTACATGGAATTCATTTGGTCTATGCCTTTTATCGATGTGTGCTTTCTGCCTATCCTGGGCAACTTTTATATGTGCTTTGACCGGTTCAAGCTTTTCAGCCGTATCCTGAATAATTTCTTTGCTCCCCAGTTCCTTCTATCCAACTTCTCCCCAACACACGGGAGTTCTACATCTTCTAACATATAACATCTTGTATGGTGACATACCAATACTCGCATGGTAGCTATTATTATATGAGAATTCTACTAAAGGTAGATGATTATCCCAACTTCCACCAAAATCAATTATGCAAGCACGCAACATATCCTTGAGAGTCTGTATCGTTCTCTCAATATGACTGTTTGTTTGAGGATGATATGCCATGCTTATTAATAAATTAGTTCCCATCTCCTCATGTAACTTCTTATAGAAATGCGACATAAAACACATATCTCTATCAGAGACAATTGAAACGACACTCCATGCCGTGAGATAATTTCTTTGATAAACAGGTTTGCTAACTTCTCCGAAGAGTAAGCCTCACGTATTGACAAGAAGTGAGCACTTTTAGTTAGCCTATCTACGACCACCTATATGGTATTATAACCCTTAGCTGTTCTTGGTAGATTTGTTATGAAATCTATAGTAATATGTTCCTATTTCTATTACGGGATTTCTAGTGGTTGTGATCTTCCATAAGGATTTTGATGTTCAACTTTATCTTGTGAACAAGTCAAGCACTTAGCCACATACTTCATAATATCAAAGTTCATGACGGGCCACCAATAATCTTTGCGCGGATCTTGGTACATCTTCGTAGTACCCGGATGAATGGAAAACGTGACTTATGTGCTTCATCGATAATTTGAAGTCTAAACTCACCCGTTCGTGGCACCCACATACGGCCAAATCGAGTCTTGACTTTGTATTCATCTTCTTCAAAGTATTTCTCTTGCTTAACCATTCTTTTTTTCTTGACATTCTCTTCTTTTAGTGCTTCAATTTGCACATCTCTAAGCTGATTCATGTTGCCGGGAGTCACTATCAGCTTATATTCTTTCATCTTAATGGGAAGATGCTATTACTTATGGCTCAAAGCATCGGCTACTACGTTAGGCTTTCCCGGGTGATATAAAATTTCGCAGTCGTAATCTTTAACCAGTTCGAGACATCTTCTTCGTCTCATGTATAAGTCTTTCTGGTCAAAGAAATACTTCAGACTTTTTTGGTCTGTATAGATTATACACTTTGTTCCATTCAGATAATTCCTCTAGATCTTTAGTGCGAAAACAACCGCAACTAATTCTAGATCATGGGTTGGATATTTACTTGGTGTGTATTTAATTGGCATGAGGCATAGGCTATCACCTTTCCTTTTTTGCATTAAAACACACCCTAACCCAAGTTTTGAGGCATAAAAATATACCACAAAGCCTTCTGCTCCTTCTTGCAACGTAAGAACTGGAGCTTTTGTCAATCTTTCCTTCACTGTTTGGAATGCCTTCTCTTGTTCTGCATTCCATTCAAATCTCGAATTCATTCGAGTCAGCTTAGTCAACGGGTGGCTATCTTTGAGAAGTCTTGGATGAATCATTTGTGATAGCCTGCTAACCCCAAGAAGTTTCTTACTTCTGACGGAGTCTTTGGTGGAGACCATCTCATTATGACATTTACCTTAGCTGGATCAACTGAAATGCCTTCAGCATTTATAACACGGCCCAAAAATTTAAGTTTTCGAAGCCAGAATGCACATTTTAAAAATTTCTCATACAACTTTGCTTCTCGTAAAGTAGTAAGAACTTTACGAAGGTGTTGTGCGTGTTCCTCCTCGCTCCGTGAATAGATTAGAATGTCATCTATAAAGACAATGACAAACTTGTCTAATATCAGCCGTCATACTCTATTCATGAGATCCATGAAAAAAGCCAGAGCGTACGTTACTCCAAAAGCATCACCACAAACTCATAATGCCCATAACGAGTTAGAAAGGCAGTCTTAGGTACATCTTCTTCTCATACCTTGACTTGGTGATATCCGGATCTTAAGTCGATTTTAGAGAACCAACTAGATCCTTGTAATTGATCGAACATATCATCAATTCTAGGTAAAGGATACCTATTTTTAATGGTAATCTTGTTCAATTCTCGGTAGTCAATGCACATCTGCATACTACCGTCTTTCTTCTTAATGAACAGGATAGGTGCACCCCATGGGGACACACTTGGGCGTATAAACTCTTTATCCAATAATTCTTGAAGTTGCGACATTAATTCCTTCATCTCAATTGGTTCTAACCGGTAAAGAATCTTAGCCACCGGCTTAGGTTTGGGAATTAAGTCGATCTTGAATTTGATCTCTCTCTCTCGGGTGGAGCGCCTAGGAGATTCTTCAAGGAATACATCATGAATCTCACTCATGACCCGAAGTTGTTCAACTTCCTTTCTTTTCATCTTTGTATCGGTCACATAAGCTAGGAATGCTTCATGACCATTCCTTACAAAGCCTCTTGACTTAGCCATTGAGAAGAGGGTGATTTGATTCTTCATTTCTCTATATATGCTAATTTCTTTTCCCGTAGGCGATGTAAACTACACGATCTTGTGATTGTATATTATTGTCGAGTCCATTCTAATGATTATATCAAATTCTCGTATCATCACTGGAATCAAGTCGATGAGATATTCTTCTCCTTCGATAAGTAATTGGCAATCTAGGCATATTTTGGTTACTCTGAAATTTCTATCACTAGCAACCTCAATTTCTAATGTCCTTGCCAACTTAATTCTAGCTCCAGAGTTTGTGGATCTTAAGGAAATGAAGGATCAACTAGCTCTAGTATCGAATAAAACACAAACAGGTAGGGAGTTTAAGAGAAAGGTACCTGATACGACGTCAGGAATCTCTTTAGCTTCCTCTGTTGTTATCTGGAAGGCCCTTCCTCTTGGTTTCGAAGCTTTGATATGTTTGACTTCTTCAGCCTTTTTAGATCCCTCTCAGCTTTCTCGATTTGCTGCTTCAACTCGAGACATTCTCTATTTATATGTCCCGGTTTATAGCAATTGTAGCATAGCCTTACTAGACTCATGTATTGATGTGACATATGTCTAGTTTTTCCACATTTGGCACAATTAAGAGTCCAAAACCGGCACTCTCCTATATGTGGTTTTCCAAATATTTACATTCTCCCACTTCCCTTTTCGGGGTTGGGTTACTTCTAGTTCTTGCAAAATTAATCTTCTTGATGGGTGCAGGAGAGGGAATATTATCTCTCTTTCTCTTCCCATGTCTTTCTTCTTTTCTTTTGAGCTTCGATTCTCGTTCTCGAGCCCAATTGATCATTTCTTCCAAACTTGCACACTTCGATGGAGAAATAAATTCCTGAATCTCCGTTTTCAGGATTATATAATATCATGTCATCCACATTTTGAGAGTTGTGAGAAGGGAGGGACATAACCTTGCATTATCAAAGAAGATTCCTGTAATTTCATCTACCAACTCTTTATTCTGTCTGAGGTTAAGGAACTCTTCAGTGATTCTATCAATTGCCGTTCGCGGGTAGTAATTTCTTAGGAAGATTTACTTAAATTCTTCTCATTTCATCTATTTTATTTTGTCCCTTCCTTTCTCTCGTTTCACAACCCCCCACCAATCTTCAGCTCTTTCGCTGAACCGATTGGTGGCGAATGTTACCTTATCCTCCTTCTCGCAATGGCACATGTTAAAGACTGTCTCCATTGCTGTGATCCACTATTTCTAAGGGATCTATTGTTTCCTTAAAATCTTTTGGTTTACACGACATAAAATACTTGTATATGCATCGGGTTGACTTAACGTCACCCCTTGGAATGTTATCCTCCTTATTTTGAGGTTTCTCTACCTCTTTATGGTTTTCAAAGCAGCTCTCCAGAGAGCTTTGTAATTCAGCCTGAAGAGTAGGAATATTGGCCTTAATTGCCTTTCCTACTTATTTTGCAATTTGTTTCCGGATAGACTACGGAACTTGTTCTACTTCGTCTTCATTAGCAGGTGGAGACGTATATTTCCTATTTCTACATTCATCGCGTATTTCCAGATTTTGTTTCTCAGCCATGACTCATTACTGATGTGCGAACACTAATCAATTCCTTATTCGATTACCCTATTAGCAAGTCTAGGGTATGCGATACAGGCATTTCATGATTCTACCCTCTTTAAGTATTCTAGGGTTTCATCTAAGGCCATTTATGCATTTCTGTTTAGGCATATTCATCTATGCACTTCTATTTATGCATATTTACCTCCCAGCCTACTATTTGTTGATATCAATACAATATGATATTTGCGATATCATAGAGGTGCTATACATTAACCTTCATATTGGCCAGGTATGAAAGCAATCTATTATACACACTACGATATGCCAAGTACCATATTGTACTTCTATCATACAAAGTTCAGCACACATAACACCTAATTATACGTACCTTCTTCCTTGGACGGCCTCAGATTGAATCCCGTCTTTTGTATATCAAGATCACTTCTGGTTTCAGTTTAAGTACCCATTCCTAATACTCAAATCCTTCAAACTGTGCTCTGATACCAGCCTGAAACACCCACTTTTCTTTTATTTTGTAATATCAGAGTTTAGGTCCTAGTTTGTCAAAAATCCTTGCCACATCAGTTACAAGATTATTTTATTATAAAAGAAATAATTTTTTTACAAAGATTATCCGTTATTTATGTTACAAAAGACTGCAGAGATTCATGTCTCCGCCCAACTTCATCCTTGGAAACATCAACCATCCTGTGTGCTCTTTTCCGAAATGTTTGAAAAAGTTTTTACATTAGCTTTCGCTAAGTTACACCATATCGTCTTTTCAAAAACCATTCCAATTAATCATTTATTCTAGGAAGCCTTGGGTCCCTTATAGGAGCTTTTGGACGCCTTGGGTCCGTATAATTTTGTTCATTCCATATAGGATTTTAGGGCAAGCCTTGGGGCCTCACACATCATTTAGACACCTTGGGTCCATTTAGGGCAAGCCTTGTGCCCTCCCAAGATCCTGGATCACGTAGATCCACGACCTCTTGTTTATTTGATTAAGATCCTTCGACAAGCCTTGGGTCCTCCGCATCATAACCAATTTCCAGGGATCCTTGGAGTGGTATTCAAAACATGTGTACACATAGTTTACTTTTATCACACATAAGCATAACCCGTATATAATAATTTCAAAATCATATTGGGGAAATTACTGTTTCCTGCTTAAGAGTTAGTGTACTTACTCTAACCTTGGTGCTTTGCTACGCTCGATTCCTCACTTAAACGCTTCACCTCACCCAACCTGTACTCGCAACGTGCCGCAGTAGAACTTGCTTAAATGCATCAGAAGTGTGTGTGTGTGTGTGTTTTGTGTTTTTTTTCCCAATTGAAGGCCCAAGACTTCAATTTAGATGCTGAATTAGGCTTCCATTGCGGACCGCTAAGGTCGTTGGTAGATGACGAGTCATTGCCACGCGTCACCTTCTCCGACTTCCTCATCTTTTGCGACGTAGCACACCGCGAAGATTCTGATAGGGTTGCGGCTTCGGACACTTGGCTAGTCATCATTGTTGTCTTCCTGACAATGTATCGGACCGCGAAGGCTACCATAGCGGTCCGCTACCATCTCATTTTTCTAAATTTTTATTTTTAACCCTTGAACTTTGGGTTATTTGCGGGCCTACTCCTTCTAGTTGTATTCCTCTTGGATTTTTTGGGTTTTACAACTAATTGGGTAGAAGTGTTCTCATTTTCTTCTGTCAGAGGTATACGTTTCAGCTTATCCCCAAATTATTCCTCCCAAGATGGAGTAGTGTGACTAATGATTTCCCACTCAGGGTTGCTGGGGAAAACCATTTCCATCTCTTCAGGGAGCTCACCCTCCTGTCATTCTTCTCCTTCCGAATCCTCCATCATATCATCCTCACAACACAAGTGTGAAGTATATAGTGGATCTAAGGTTTAGAGATCTCATGCTTGTAATCAATTGAGCTAAGGATAGAGTACTTAACTATTTTATGTTTTACTTGATACTCATCTTCGTCATCCAGCTCGAAATTGATTGTCCAGTAGGGATCAATGAACACTGGATGTTCATAATAATCGAAACCATATAGAACTCAAGGTAGGACTCGTGTTGTGCTTTGTGGGCTTATGAATTACACTTCATATGTTATTGTCTCCGGTTCTAGGGTTCGCTCCACATCAAAGGATTGGAGAGGTTGTACTTCATCTTAATCTACCTGCTCTTTCTTCATGGTCAAATATTCCTCGATCTTGATGTAGTGTGCTTCTTTCCTATAGAGCACTTCCATGGTTTCCTAGGCTTCTATCTCACATTGCTCCAGACCGTTTCTTTTCATTCTTGATTGCTTATTCCAACTTCTCAAGTAAGGTTTGCTTATGCTCGATTTGAAATGGCGGTATACTGGTATCCTCAAATGACTATGGGCAAGGATCTAGTTCTTCAAAGTAATCTGTGGAACACCCCCATGAATAATGACAATGTTGCGTGTAATGGGGTTCCCCACAAATGTAGCACGAAGCGTCTCTGTCGCAATTCCTTTAATCAAACTACTGTCCTCCATAATAGTTCATGTAGTCGCGATCCATGAGAATCACTGCAAAGAAAACTCAAACAAAAAAGGATCAAGTGCACCAGATTGAAAATAAAAATAAACCAAATAGAAAATAAACAAATATATAAAAAAATGGTTAAACTACGGACTCATATATTTTTCAGAATCACCGTATCCCCGGCAACGGCGTCAAAAACATGATGTCTACGAATGGTATGTATAAAATATATATCAATTACACAAGCATTAAATTTATATAATGGTAAATACCAAAAACCAAACTACAGACATATATGCAACTGTAACTATCACAACTATAGTATAGTATTGGCAAGAACAAAGTATCGATCCGAGGACATGGTGGCTCCTGATACTCAATCGTTTATCAATATCTAACCGATGAACAGGAAATGCATTGATTAAACTAATGAATAAGAAACTAAAGAACAACTATGAAATAACTAGAAAAGTCTAAGGAATTCAGATGGAGAGAATAACCACCTAGGAGTCAAATCCTCTTGATTGGAATGACACTATGAAGAATAGTAGTGTGAAGTATTAGAACATACTAGATCCCGCTAAGGCTTGTACTCAAGATATAAAAAGGCCAATGCTAAAGACACACATTAACATCATATTATCAAGAAGCAATTCAGATCAATGCTACTTATGACTTAGAATCTCACAGTCATAACCGAATAGATAAGTGCCCTAGCGGTTTACAATCTACCTACTAGGCGAACAAGAAAACCTAACAAACTCTTGGATCCTTTTATTCAAACCCAATCCTAAGGTAGGGCACCAAATCAACCAATTATACACCCGAAAAGTCTGTACCCGTTAGGGATTTAAGCCAAAAAGTGAAAATGTCACTAACTCGATCTAAAGATCACTATAACCAACCAAGGAACATAACTTATATCAAGACCAATAATAGCCACACAAATCATAAGTGTAATCAACACAAGATGATATTCATGCACATAATAAGATAATAGAATCCAAGTCTTACTAAAATCATGCAAACATAAACATAAGTCAAACAATGTCAAGATTCATCTAAATCTAGATGATTACAAGAAACTAGCCAATCATAGTGAACAACATAACAAACTCAGTCATAAACATGTCTGGAATTCGAATAAAAACAAGAAAGGAATCTGAAGCGAGCCGATTAACTTGAATACACTTTAACCGGGTGAAAGAACTTCACTTCGAGCTTCAAGATGTCTTTGTTTAGGCTCCAATACTCCAAAATCACTCCTTGGACATCCTCTGCTCCTCTCTAGTTAAACCCCCTTGAAAACAGCTGTCACGATTGTTTTTATAGTTGAAAATTCGCGTCAGATGGCGTACGGGCCCAACAGTATGGTCCGCATGCCATTTATTTTGAACGATTATGTGACATCTCTTCAAAGTAGGGAAGTATATGTAACATTCTTAAAAATGTCATGCCAAATATTATAAAAATAAAAGTTAAGGGACTAGAAGTGTAATTATATAAAAGATCAAGGGTTAAAAATAAAAATTTGGATTTCTGGATAGATAGCAGACCGCTATCATATCCTAAAACGGTCCACAATGGGCAGGAGGGTCGGATAGCGGACCAACATCGATTAGATAACTGTCCGACCAGCCGCCTTCAGCCGCAATTCTTGGTGCTGACACGTGCCTTATGACTCAGCCCTATGTTTTGACGCGTGTCTTGATAGCGGACCGATATACACCTTTATAACGGTCCGCCAGCCGTAATAAGAGCTGCGGTCCAATCAGATTTGGACATGTAGGGTTGACGCAAGCATAGACGGATAGCGGACCGCTATGCCTTGCCATGTCGGTCCGACGTGGGTCCAGATTCCAGCCTATAAATAGAAAGTATGAGTACAGCTCGTATGTTTGAGTTCCCACTCTCACAAAACCATTGCTGCTCGTATGTTTGATAATTGATATCCCACGCTCACAAAACCATTCCCGCTCGTATGTTTGAGTTCCCAAAGTGCCGGATCATCCTAGAAAAGACCGAGAAGCTAGGAAACACTTATTTGATGAAACCAAGCTAAGTTGTTAAGCAGAGACGCTACCCTCTTAGACACTCCCACTAGAAGATTCCTAAGTCACGACTCTACCAAGGTGAGTACTTGTATTTTTATAAAATGATTGTGTAAATTGACCGGAAACTATGGACAAATTGTTCTGTTTATTCACTCTTGTCAGATTATGATTTCAAATATACTTGTATTCACCGGTTTATACTGATAAAATATTTTCAAATGTTTGTACAGGTAACCAATGATGATTTTGTTTGATATAGCCATGTGATGACAAAAAAATAAAGATGACATGAAAAAGGGAACGTCCACCCTAGACACCTGTTTGAAAGAAATGGCTCATATAACCTTGGTTTTGTAAATTAAACGTTTGTATACAATATCAGGGTTTATCCATGTTTATGAACTGAAATGAAACGGGAGATTTCCCGTCTTTTGAAAAGCTCCTGAGTTATTAAAATATTTCGTTATGTTTATAAAACTCTGGTGAAATAAAATAAGAGACAGGTACCAATCATTGGTCGCACGACCGGGTAGGCTAAATCCGGGGTGTGACAGTTTGCTATCAGAGCCATTTGTTTCAGCATATTAGATACTACAGATTAATATCTAAACTGTAACTTGATTAAGATATTATTTGGTTTTAGCCAATAAGATACTTAGGTAAGGTATCTAAGCTTAAACCAGAATAGACTGCCTGCTAAGAAAAGTAGGTAGACCCCTATAATAATTAAGTGATAAACATACAGATGTCAGGAAACAGTTATTACAACTACATCTTCGGACAAACCAGAGAGGAGAGATATCACCCTACAGGGTCGAGAGAAGAGCCTGTAGTTATTTATGATAATGAAGAATTAATAGTCATCTCTGATAACAAATCCATACCGCAAGTTAACTCTGAGAACCTAAATGGTTCAAGCTATTCATGGATGACGGGAGCATCTGATTTTGATAACTAGAATACGGAAACTTCACCTCCAGTTCATCATATTGGATCCAATGAAGTTGGACCCAATAGATCTACTAAAGCCAGGATGCGTGTACAAACTCCTACGGAACACCTGCACGTATCAACTGAGGAAATGAAGGAAGTGTATCAGGATACACCAGAGGAAGCAAAACCTGAAATAAAGACTCATGATCCATACCTCTATCCAGTAGGTGAAGAACATCCTTATACTTTGCCCTCGATGCCGGAAGAATATATCAATGAACCAACCCATGGACTCATGATCCATACCTCTATCCAGTAGTTTATAATTGATGAAGTTTGAAAGTGATTTTGTTGTCGGTTTACTTTCTGTTGTTTGATTCTCCACCTAGTCACGGGCATTCCGCACCCGGTTAGACTAGCCACGCGCTCGAACGTAACGATCCGAGACACCCGGGGACCTACAAACAATCTAGTGAAGCACTCAAAAATAAAGCATATTGAGATACGTCATCATTTCATTCGAGATTGTGCAGAGAAAGATTGATTGAGTTGGTGAAAGTCCATACTGATGACAACTTTGCTGATTTGTTTACTAAAGCATTTGATCGCTCACGGTTTGAATTCCTTACTCAAATGATTGTAATGTTTAATCCAACGTGAAAATGGTTTTGAAAAGGGTTTTTCGTGGAAGCTTTTCTTTTATTTTTTTTTAAGTAAATTATTTTCATGATTTATTTTCTTTAGTTTACTTGCTTTTTTCTAAAAAAACCAAACAAATTGAAAAAGATAAAAATCGACACTGTTTGAAGTTAGAGAAGAAATGCTAGTACATCAGTAGATGATCGTAGGCACATGACCATTGAATGACTACCTGGTTTCTGTATTTATGTTTGAATTTTATGCTTATATGATTTGATCTAAACTTCTTAGTTTGCACAAACAGGAAATGATAGCTTCATGACTGCTTGACATTGATTCTAAAATTTGTTAATTTGGATATTTGTATGTAATTTGAATTGTCAGTAGACTAGAAGCGTTTTTAGACCATTAGTAGTTTGAAAACATAATGATCTATGTCACAACTATGATTTGAACACATGATATGCCGGGTGTGTGTCTTAAATGATCATTATCAGATATAGAATATGAGACTGTAAGAATTTCATGGCACCAGTATCGGATTATGTCATTATCACAATTTTTTAGTTCACTTCACTGCCCACGCCCCGAAAAACATGCAATATGTTGTTGAACTAAGATATGTCTTTATAACATCTGTCAAGCATATACTAGCCCTTGAATCAAAATCACTCGATTATCCTGATTCATTGAAGAGATCCAGATAACAGCCGGACCACATTACCCTGAAATATTGAATCAATCGATTCTTTATTCAATCTTTCATCTGTTACATGATATCATTAAGAATCATCAGAGCTAAACCAATCTTTATGAATCACTTGATTCTGAATCTTTATGATTCTTTATATCCTTCAGGATCTACTTCTTTTCCTGTGCTAATTGATATAATTTTATCCTGGAGATTGATACACATATTCTTTTGCACAAAGTCTTATATGTCTTGAAGATAGTGCAATTTACTTTCTATTGGCATATTTGTGGGGTACACGTTGTTTTCATATAAATGGTATTAACTCACAAGAACGTGGGATAAAAACGCTTTTGGTTTTAAATCTTATAATGCTAACAACTTGAATTGACAAGTAGTGTATTGCAAATTCGGTATGAATAAGTTAGCATGTCATGATCTGATCCTGTTTACTTTGAAGTTTATCGTGTTTCATTTCATGATTTTCAAAATGTTTGACAGTTTGTGAATGATAAAATTGATAGTTCTGAGAAATTTCATTGCTGAGATATGAGGTTATGTTGCACAAAGTTGCATGCTTGTTTGCTGACCTGAGATTGTATGTACATAGAATAGCATAGGTCACCCTTAGATCTACTAGGGATTTTATGTCTAATGTGTGTGTGTGTTTCATCATAGATACTGATATGATCTTCTTACTCGCAGTTTTCGACCCAAAACATGTGATTCGGTATGTATAGATAAAAACCAAAAAGATTTGCTTTTATTGTTTTGCATCTTTACTTCATTTTGAAAAAATACAAAAATATTTTAGTGTGTTTTAACAAAAAGTTCAAAAAAAAAATCAAAAATATGTCATTTACTTGTTCTATTTCGTTTAAATAGAAATCTCCAAAAAGATTTTATTTCTATCTTCCATGTCATTTACTTTCTGGGATTAAGTTGCTGAACAGGTTAAAGGTTGATTGGATTGAGAGTTTTCAGTTGAACAAGTGAAGAATTTCAAAATTTTGACTAAGTTTGGGTTTAGGTGAACTTGTGGTATGTTCGCTAGTTAAGTTCGCCTGTGTGGCGAACTTGTTATGTTCGCTTAAGGGATTAGCGAACTTGTTCATTTACCCCATCTTATTGCTTTTACGAACTTGTTGAGCGAACTTCTGCCTTGAGAGTGCGAACTTGTCTGAAACTGTTGGTGTGTTTGATCCACTAAGTTTATTGTTTGGATTCTTTGTTCGTATCAGTTTGCGAGTCCTTTTAAGGTAGAATCATCAGCATTCATCCATTGATTCGATCACATTGACTATCTTTGACTTAGGGTTTCATCTGTAGTTGTGTTGTGTGCTTTTGATAGTGTTCAGAGGTTTATAATTGAAATTGATTGTATCTATACATTGGTCGAGTGTTGGTGAAGGAGTATTTGACCTTGATTCCAGTTTATTACATCGAATCATTGAAGTTTGATTTTTTCTGAGTATTCGAAGGTTAGTTCACATCTTGTAACTCTAAGCGAACTTATTAAGTTCGCCTAAGGGTCAGTACTGCCAGGACTTAGCATTTTTCAAGTGTTATGTTTTTTTTTTAAAACTTGATTTTTTTTATTTTTATTTTTGAGTTTATTTTTTATCTTTTGTTATGAAAATTGCATATGTCTAATCATGAATTCTATGTAGGTGATGGATAGACGTGTTGAGTTTAAACATAATTAGGTGGCTTTGCTCGATCCTGATATGGCTGAAGCTGCAAACTATTAGGAGATAATCAACTTCTTGAATCGGTCCCGAATCAGAGTTGCTTTATCGGCCAATCCTATTATCTGCTTGCTATACATTCAACAATTTTGGGAGACTGTTGTTCATGGCACCAATGTTGATACAAGTGTGATTCGTGCTACTGTGAATAATCAGGATATTGAAATTTTAGTGGATACAGTCAGAGCTACTTTGAGTTTGGGAGGAGCTAACACGGACCCTATTATGCTGCCAAATGTTCTTATTACTGGGTGTTTTCAAAGAATGGGTTACCGTGGAAGACCGAATGATTCTCAAGCACGTAAGGGAGGTCTAGTGGGTCAGTGGCGATACTTTATGCATGTGATTATTGAATGCTTATCTCCAAGAAAAGCCAGTAATGATGGCTTGAAGGCATCTCTACAAGCAGCCATGGTGGCTTTAACTCTAAATGGGCGGTTTAACTTTGCTCTTTACATCTTTCGAGAGTGGGTTACTCAAATTACACCGCCTGAGGGTTAGGGTTTCTTAATGCACCCTAGATTCTTGTAGGTCATTATTAACCATCTTATTCCCAACTTGCCCCCACTGAATCCAAGACAGACTCTTATTCCAATGACCAAGAGGATATTCTCTGATTATAAAACGCCAAACAACAAAATCCAACATTAATTCCGGTTGTTATGCCGATGTTTGGGCACATTATTAATCCTAATTATGTTGTACCACCAAATGATAATTGGATTCATGCTGATCCTGCCATGGATTTACCTCCTGCACAACAACAAGATGAACCTGAAGTTAAAGGGAATGCTAATTATGGTGATGAAGGTGATAATAATGATAACGGTGATGATGATGCTAGTGATGATGATAATGATGCTGATAATGGTGAGAATGTTATGAACGAACAAGTTGATCAGCAAGTTAATGAAAATGAAGAAGTATTGATTGAGGAGAATGTTGAAGTTAATGTTCCATCTCCACCTCAGGCAGAACATGTACAAGCTGAGGATACAAGCACTAGTTCCGGTTCGAGTTCTAGTACAGACTCGAGTACTACTGAGAGTGATGGGAATGAGGATACTGGTGATAGAACACATGACTTTAGTCCTGAGCATTACGCTCAGTTGGCAAAAGCTCTTTGTAGTAACATTTTGCCCACTACTTGTTTTCCCAAAAGAAAAAAGTCACTAGGAAAGAAGAAGGTGAAATTACCAAGACGCAAGACTGCTAGGGGTCCTCCTCCCGATGCAGTTCTTGGAAGGTCAAAACGCTGATGCCACTATGACATCATTAACTCAGGGGGAGTATGATAAGGTTGTTGAAGCAGAGACCATAACTAAGAAAGAAACTTCTCGAGTTGATGCTAATGTGTTAGATAATTCAATTTTTGAAGATTTCTGATGTAGATGAAGCTAATAAGCTAGAGTGTTTGTTGAATCTTGATGAGCTTGTTGATGATGATGAAGTGGATGTTGGAAGTGAGTCTGAGACTGAGGAAGGAGAGATAGTGGAATTAGAAGTGGTGAATGACACACATAAGAATGTTTATGAAGGCTATAATGGACTGAATATTGACATGGACTTATTCCATGATAATGTTATATCTGAAGAGGTTTCTGAGGGTATTGCAGAGTCAGAAGAATCAGATCATGATGTGATAAAGCCGAGTTCTGATACTGCTGAAGATAAGCCTGAAGATCAAGTGTTATTTAAGGATACCGGCATGACTAAAACACAATGGTTGGAAATGATAAAGAGCTGGAAGAAGGTTTTACCAGCTTCTCAATCGGTTCAAATTCAGAAAGAAAGATATGTGAACAAGGTCAGGTGTGTTGGTAGGAATGTTAGTTGGTTTTATGAAGAATAGTTCAAGCTATTGGCCATAAAGAGAACTGACGGTGTTCAGTATCTGAAGCCATGGCTGAAGTACTTTAACTCTTTGCTGAGATATGAAGTAATGGGTTATCAACAAAATCCTTGATTAGCATACCAGGCAATGGCATAGCTAATCAATTGCCAAGCTGATAAGAATTGAAGGAGGATCTGGGAAATATGAGAGGTTGAAGCCACAACAGGGAAGAAGATTTAATGATATAGATCCAGTTTCAAAGAAAACGATCTGGAGAAATAAATTCAAACCTGTTAGAGTTGTTCCCAAGATTCCTTTATAGATGATTCCTCAAGATTGTTTGGGTGAATTGAAGTGGCGGTACGTGGATGTCAATACGATTGAAGCAGTAGTTGAAGATATACATGGTAAGGTTCTGGCAAGATTCTTTGATGCCATGAATCTTGTTAATTTTTCTAAGAATGATTAAAAGATGCTGAAGCGTAGAGAAATTATATACACCAGTGAATGGAGAGAACAGGCGATGCAGTACAAGAGAGTGCTTTATGTGTGTGTTAAGTATGGAGTGTGTGTAGGAAGCTCATTACCAGAGAATTGGAAGAGCAAGACTTGAAGATAAAGACCAAGTTGTTGTATTCATTAGGATTCTGCACTACGAGTTCACATTGCATGTTATACGTCTGAGATCGATCCGTAGACCCGCTAGGACCTACAGGTATTTGTTGCACGTATTCATACATTGCCTCGGTCCAAGAACAAGAGGCTTTGATCATATCAGTGAAGTATTCAGCCGAGCGCTTGTTTGTCTTGCCACTCACCGTCAATTCAACTTTTCGAGGATGATCTTCGAATAAATGATAAACAACTTCTATGGTCCTAGACAAAACAAGAAGTTTGTTTTATATCCGAGATCCGTCTAGATGATTTTGAATACATTGCTGCCAGATTTAGCAAATGACGGAATCGAGTTCAATTTGGATCATATTACAGAAGCAATCTTTAGTTGCATGAGTTCGAAATGCAAAAAGAACATCTTCAGTGATACAGTCACCCCATTATTTCCGAACATGCTCACTGACAACCCAGATCCAGATTTTGGAATAGAAGATGAAATTGATGATTTGTTGAGCAGTGAAAATGAAGATAATGACGGTGATGATGATGATGATGATGATGATGATGATGATGAAGATGGTGCTGAAGGTGGAAATGTAAATGTATAAGGTAATGAAGAACAAGTTAATGTGAATGTGTAGGAAAATGAAGAAAGGGCTAAGGAAACAGAAATACAAGCAGAACAAGCAATGAATGAAGAGCCGGTTGTAACAGCTACCGAGACTAAAGTTGTAAGAGAAACTGAGACTGATATGGATGTTAATGTTGAAACTCCAGCAGCAACAACAGAAACTCATTCAAAGAAACGAAAAGAAGCTGAAAAGAGCCGGTCTGTCAAAACTCCTTCGTCTGCAGCTGGTATCACTATTCGAAGTCCTGATAGCAAACTCTAGAAAGGTATAGCAAGCACGATGAAACCGAAAGTTGGAAAAGGCAAAGGAAAAGAAAAGGTTATACCTGTGAAAGAGAAGAGACCAAAGAAATTCAGCCTGATTGATGAAGATTTAGCAAATTTTGCCACCCAAGAAATTGCAAACATTGTGAGTCAATTGAAGACACAAGTAGCAAATTTGCAGAGTCGAGAAGCCTCTAGTGCTAGAGAGCTTAGAGAATTAAATATAACCATGCATAGGCAATAAGAACAGATTAATACACTTCAGCAGCTTGTACAAGATCTTGTCAAGCATATCAGATATCATCCACGGTCTACAACTCCTCACCAGCCAATTCATACAGCACAAGAAGGACCGTCAAGTGTTCAATCTTGTAGAGATGATTCTTTTCCTAATCTTATAATAAACATACCAGGGTCTCAAGGTGATTTTGATGTCGATGAGATGTTTAATATTGAGGGTGGAGGAATGGAAAAACTGGAGAATGAAGAGGAAGGAAAAGAGAAAAAGGAAAAAGGAGAAAGAAGATGACGAAGAGGAAGATGATGAGGTCGTAGTTACAGGTGAAAAGAAAGACGACAAACTTCCTTCTGATGATGACGGTGATGGTTCCGGTAATGTTTATTTAAGTGCTACGGACTCAGAGTATGACGATGATGGTCTAACCAACAAAGATTATCAAAAGTATGAATATGTGCACAAGCAGGACTATGTAGAAGCTGATGGATCAGTAGTCAGAAAATTTAACTACATGGTGGATGAAGACAATGACTTTGATCTTCCTGAAGCTACAATTGATCCAGATGTAACTACTACTGAGGATGAGACCAAAAAGAAATCTGATGAGATTGATAAAAGTTCGTGGTGGAAGAAATATGAAAGATTGTCTATGGTGGAAAGGGTTATACAGAAAATCCAAAAGCCTAGAAAAGCTTTAACTGGGATGGAAATTTGATAAAGAAAAAGGAATGTATTTGGTGAAGCAAGAGCAAGGGGAAATACAGTACTTCGCCAATAAACACAAGCTTCAGAGTCTAAACAGGTGGGATACTTGAGAATTAAATCGTTTAGACTTAATTACATAATTCTGAGTTAATTAAAACCTTAAACATTCATCGTCTAAAAACATAAACTAGATCATCAGGATGTCGGTCTTCTGTCAGAAACAGCCACCCAGCCATCAATCTTCAAGCCCTCGAGGCTTCATATCTTTCTTTTCCTGTTATTACCTGATATGTATACTAAAAAGTCAGCTAACGCCGGTGAGTTCAAGTTTTCAAAACATTAAGTACAAAACTTTTCTTTCTCATGTTAATCATATAAAACTCATTCAATGAAAAACATTCTTTATACTACTAAGTAAATAAATCACAATACAAAATGTAACATTATACTTAGTTATTCTGAGCTCTTTTCTATTAAGTCATAAATTATATGTCAACAATCTGTTTCTGTCTTTGTTGTCCCTGAACGAACTTCTGTTCTGTCTGTCCACACAAAACCTTTGTTCTGTGCCCATAAAGGGCTTCTATTCGTAGGTGTTGTTCCCCAAGCTCAACGTCCATGGCTGGACACCAACTCTCTATGCCCATGAAGGACATGTTCTGTGCCCACAAAGGGCTTCTATTCTCAGGTGACTGTCGCCACCGAAGTAACCGTCGTTACTCTTCTAAACAAGCTGCAACTTCACCAGTTAAAGTGCCCTGCCAGGCACTATCCCATTTATTCATATGGCAAACATGCAACTAATGCAATGGCACTTCCATAGGCTTCTAATGCCAAGCACTAATCACTAGGACTACGCTACTACCTCCGGACTTTCTTCTGTGATAATCATATTCTTACAGATTAGAAAATGTATTTGACTTATCTCTTTCTTTATGTTTGTTTATAAAACATATAGTTAAATAAACATGTTCTCTGTTCTTCTCTTGTTTATAAAACGCTTTGTTAAATAAACCTATTATCTGTTCTCTTTCTGCTGTTTAGTAAACGTATAGTTTATGTAAAACTGTTTTCTATTTTATGTCTTGTTTATAAAATGTTATGTTAAATAAACATGTTTTCTGATCTCTTTCTGTCGTTTACAAAACATATAGTTCATATATACATTTTCTTTATTATAAATGTCTAATTCTGAGTATGCACACCACCCTAAAACAATACATAAAATAGGGATTCTTGACTCACCCGATAAGCTAGTGTAAACCTGCTATCAACTGCTCACTGATGTCGTTCGAAAATCTGAAAAGTTAGTCAAACTAGATCAGTTCTAAACGTTATTCTAAGCTGAGCGAAACTTAGGTTAGTTTCGCTCCATGATACTGATCGAATCTATGATATTTTATCTTTCTATCTCTCAACGAAACTACGTCCTAAGCGAAACTAATGTTTTTAGGCGAAACTGAATCTCAGGCGTAACAAGGGCCAATTTCGCTTCTCACACACTAGGCGAATCTAGTTTCGTTTCATGAATAATTTCGCTTAGATGACAGTATCGCTTGGTTGTTTTCTCCCACAGAAAACTAGGGTTTTCTGCATAGAGAGGCGACTAAGGATCCAACCCATCAAGGTGTTAACTTTTTACGTCCAAACACATTGTTTTTACATCCAAACGCATTTTAAACGCAAAAATCTAACCTTTGATCCCAAAAACTATAAAACCCAGCAAAAGCTAAAACTCAGATTTATAGCATGTTATTACGTGTTGGAGTCCGCTTTTTCTTGTTACACGATCGAGAGATGAAGGGTAACAATTCCTTGAGCTCGATTGGTACCCAAACCTGACTTTCTCTCACTAGATTTTCTTTCTCTCTCTCTCTAGAACTTGATGGTGAAAAGCTGAAATGGAGAGGGGTGTGGGTGGCTAGGCATTTAGTCCCCTTTCTCATCTTCAATGAAGGCCTATTCTGACAAGCCCATTTCTTTTATTTTCTTTTCTTTCTTCCATTTTGGCCCACTACAATCCTTTATATTCTCGGGACGTCACAAGTATACCCTCCTTAGCGGCTTTCATCCAGGCTATGATTTGGTCAAACTTCTCAAAAGTTGCCTTGACCACATCCAAACTCGCAAAGTGTTTCTGCCCAATCTCATGCCAACAGACGGGCGTTTTACATTTCTTACCGTACAACATTTCATACGGCGGCATGCCGATGGTTGCATGATAACTATTGTTGTAGGAGAATTCCGCCAGTGGTAAGTGACCATCTGATAGCGTCTTTTTAGTAGTAATAAATATATTCTATTTAGAGCTACACAATATCAGGTTTTGAATTTATAAATTAAAATATTAAATACTTTAACTAAATATACACACAATAGGCAAGGGTACCTATCGCAGCGTAGTATAGTCTGGGTAGGAACCAAGTATCGAACCATGGACACAGATCCCGTAGTCAACCCTCGCTATTGTCTGACTAGGATAATAAGTTGGAAAATGGGTTTTGTTTTAAAAGGAAAAAAGATAAGAAATGTAATTAGAAATATTATCCCGTTTAAAATGTTACTCTAGTTGTTATCCCTTGTTAATTAATGATATATTTAAAGTAAGGTTGGTCATAGTTACTAGTACTAACCCTTTCGATAGGGGAGTTAGCATTTCGTAACAGAACAGTGGATACGGTCTGACAACTGTTCCTTAATGAATCTCGGGACCCTGAACGGGGTCTTAAGTCCGCCGGTTTGCTTGTGATTCATTATTCGGGCTAATATTATCCAATGACCAACGTACGTCATGTCTTGTAACTTCCTTTGGAAAGTCGGAATGCGCAACTCCCTCCAGAGCTACTTCATGAACGCTCGGACCTAACAAATTATGTTATTAAATAGTTGTCTTTACTTATAATATTATTTCAAATAAATAAGACTTTCATTCTCAAGATCAAACCCCATGGCTCCCGTTAGAAGTCCTCTGCAAGCCGACACGAGAGAAGTAAAGAAATACCGACACAACTGGTTAGGGCTCAAATGGCATGTTGAATACCCAAACCTCCAATCAACCCATAATATTAAATCTATATAACCTGTCCGTTGCTAGCGTCAAGATTTGTATATAGACCATGCAAACTCGAATAAGCTTCACAAACAAGAAGTCTTGCTTAAGTAACTTACAAGATTTAAGATTATTAGATTGGATTAAAGATCACTTATTCTTGTCTTTTTAAGATAAATCATAGTAAAGACTTTAAAAACATAACATACTAAAAATACTTCATTAATTAATTAAAGTTCAACCAACTCGAGAAACACAAGAGAACTAGCCATGAATGACCGTACAAGTGACTCTACTAACCCTTAGATAATGTGTGGAAGTATTCCAACACCAACGGAGAGTGGGTATAGAATGCTTCTTGTTTTACTCGAACGATAAAAATCGCTTCATATTACAAGACTTTAAAAAGGAAATAAACAAAGAAAAGCTAAACGAACCAAAACCGAGAGAGTTCCGGATCTTAGCAGAGCACTAAGGCCTTCCCTACTCTTGATCTTGGACACCTAAAACACTAGAATGAGCTTGCTATTTATAGGCTAATATTTTAGCAATGCACGGTCGTGCATTGGATTGCACGGGCGTGCAAAGTACCCTTTTGCATCCGGTTTCATTTAATTAACTTTCGAATGCTGATTTCTCCTTGATTTTGAGTGATTTCTTCATGTTTTTGCATATCCAAGTCAATTATCCTATTGGAACACAAATGGATGGATTAAGCATCAATTGTTATCATATTATCTCTAATTTTGATGAATTCATGAATAATTATGCATGCAAAACATGTATAATTTACGTCATATCATAATACCCCACACTTAAACTTTGCTTGTTCTCAAGCAAACTCATGCATGATTATACCCATAGAAGTAAAGTATTGTTTAAATGTTAATCCAAATTTGTCATCCCAAATGGCAGAATGGCCCTCTTAAAAACAATGATTTGGTGGTTATACCTTTCGAGTGTTTCTCCACAAGAGGGTAGCAAGCCTAACATACTTGATGGAACTATGCTTATGCACAAAATTACAGTCTCACAAATGTTCACTCAAAACTCGGGTTAAATATATGGATAATGTATGTTAAGAAGAACACTCAATGCTACAATTAATGTTTGCATAATCATATGCTTATATAGAAATCAAATCTCCACCAATTGACATAAAATACGTGCATAAATCAAGAGGGCTTTAATAAAGGGTTGTAATGTTTGGCTTAGGGCTAGGGTAGGAAGTATTTGGAAAAAGTGGTTAATTGTTGTAAATATGACTTGGCTTAATGGTAAAAATGTAAATGATTCCTTTATTCAACTTAGATTAGACAATGTGACTAATCTAAGGACTCTTTTAAGGTCAGATCGTCAAGACCAAATCCTTTCGTCAAGAATGTTAACTTCTTCTTATCTTTGAAATATACATTGCTATCAATTCTTCATGAATTGTTCGGCTGTTTCTTCCTAATACAGTCACTTTGATCAGCTTTACATACTCCAACTTTTCGAGTAAGTTTGATTTTATTTTGATGAGATTTCTTCACTGACTTGGGCGATTTACTAATTTCATTTTGGTTGCCCCCGTTTCTTTTCACAATAATTCTTCTGTTCAAATTAAATGAGTTTCTTTCTTCAAACATAATATTATATAGACTTCTAGAGGACAATTACTCCTTAAATCATAGACAACTCGATTTTCAACTAAAAGGGGTAAAAATAAAAAGGCTAATTTTTCGGGTTTATGGGTGTGAAATATGGGTTTAGAAATGAAAAAAGGTTTATGCTAAAAGGGGCTAACTAGGGGGTAGGTAAATGATCTTGAAAAGGCTAAAGAGAATGGGTTAATCCTAATGCGTCAATCATTTTTATGCATTCTTTTAGTCCATGATCTTGAAATGTATATATTTTACACAAGTTCTAACATGCAAAGCAATAATTAGCAATCACTCTATCAAATGAAATGAGCATGTGAAATATGTAATAATTAACTGCGCCAAAAACTTGATGGCTTTTATGATAATGCTCGGATAGGCTCAGATTCTAATATAGAAACGGAAGGTAAAGGGTAATAAAGTAAAAATATGTATAAACTTATTTCTTTCTATCTGTTGTGCTTCCTAATCTTCCCTATTTGTTTCCTTGATTCACTACAACGGTATTTCAGATTGCTGTTTTTATAAGCCCGTTTATGGCAAATGATTTTTACCACTTTTTCTTTAAGATTATTTATGAATCTATCATACTTACATATTGTTTTTGAAAATGTTTTTATTACTTCTATATAACGTTTAATTCAATAGATTAGGTAGTTATTAATCTTGCAATTGTAATACTTAGGACAAGATCAGGCAGTCATTTTTATCAACGAGGTTCCACCCCACACTTAGTTTATGACAGTATGAATGTATGCAATATGATATGTGTCAAGAAGAATAAAAGTGTGGTGAAACTGATACTCCCATGATGAGACGTCATTATCATGTGTGCGAACGATCCTCATTAATGCCTAGATTATATTTCCGGGCATGAACCAAAATCTGTATTACCTGTAATGCTATGCAATGCTCAATACATAAAGTAAGTACTGAAAGGAAAAATTAAACTAATATTCGCTTAATAAAGCGGCTGAAAGGGGGGTGGTGGTGGTGCCACCATATCAATGGTTACCGAGGTAACCGGTAAAAAACTTGTACTGTCAACGCCCAACACGGGACAAAACAACCACAATTGTCAACAAGCCAACACACAAACGTCAAGAACCACAAATATCATAGACGAAAGGAGGAGAGTGCTACTACTGATATGGTGGGCGAGGCCACTGCTGGTATGGGCCAGGAGGCTGCTGATTTGGCTGGTGAGCATACGGATCCTGTAGATGATTATGAAAGTCCTGCTGCATGCCAGCCATAACGTCCCCTAATTGACCCATTTGGGTCATCAAATCCATCATCGTGGGATCGGTAGTAGTATGGTACATACCTATTCCCTATAGGTTCTCCCTCATTCTCTGAATCTTCAATTTCACCCGTCCAAATATTTCCCCGATGGCCTACTAATCGGTACACCCCATTGAACATCTTCATCATATGCATGTTGATCAATACTTGGGTGTCAAATAGTAGAATGGGTGTGTCCATCTCTGTAAGTATATCGAGGTGCACAGGGGACAAGACACCTAGGAATGAGGGAAGGTGAGTAATGTATGGTCCACCAAAGATATGGTTGTTGGAACTGTAACCGGTAGCTCTAGTAAAGAACTTGGCCAAGATGTATGCCAAGTTGCAAGAAATCCCATCAATCAAGTAGTGTAAGTGAAGGAGGTCTCTAACACTCACAATTATCCTTTCTCCCCTCGATGGAAAGGACAATGCATCGGTGCAGGTAACGGTGGTGGGGATGTCTGATCTTGGTGCTCTTTTGACTGTGCGGGTCAAAAGGTCCGGATCTGATCCTATGCCAAAACACTGATGCCTCTCCTTCTGCAAACTCCCCTTTACTATCAGCAAAGATTTGCTCAGTAATCTCCCGATGCCTATATAGCCCCATCTTCACCCCAAACTGTGCCAAGGACATCACATACCAATGTCTAGCCATCCTGAGACGCACACAGTCGTGCATTTCCATATTTACAACTGGCCTATCGAACTGAAAAGATGCCAAAAACTCTAGAGTGAGTTCCTAATAGGTGGTTTCCCTGATGGCGAAGAATATCTGCCATGGCTTTGTGATCAAAAGTACTGCATTGTCTAAGAGATTCACTTCTTCTAGACTTGGGTAGCAAATGGTTTTATGTGCCCCGAAGGTTTGTCTTAGTAATGTAGGCAGAGTCTGGTAAGCATGGGCCTCGATAGCATCATCGGGGTAAAAAATAAGCCATGGGTGCAAGTCTTGTGGTTCCTCAGGCAAAGGCTGTGGGTGAAAAGGTGGAGGAAGTGGTGGTGGAGTCTGTGGTGAGCCACCCATATGAGCAGACAAGGATGAACCTGACCTAGAACCTAATCGAGTATTTCTCCTTTTTCGTCCCGCTTGTCGGGAAGATTCTGCCATGTCCTACACAATCATCATTAGAGGAGTTAGTACATAAGAACAAGATTAATTCAATATATATATTTCAATGCATATTGGTGCCAAAAACTTGATAAGAACCATGTTTTTATAAAAATATATATGTATATAATTGTTAGACCTCACAAGGGGAACACAATTTCGTGCATGATTATAGCATGGTTATTTTTCCCGAGTCCTAAAATGGTTAATTGCAATCAATCAAACAAGGCGCAAATTTAAACGGTGTAATATGACTACTAATATAGATGGTCAACATGTTGACTTTTGAAAAGTCAAACCCGTTAAAATTCTTGACCTAATTCAACTAATCAATAATTTCCCACCAACTATTTTAATACCTAAACAAACAAGATTCATGCTCCAATTTATATTTCCATGTTCAAGAATTCTAAGTCAAAGTTCATAAACTCATCCATACAAATCAACAAATCCTACCCAAACAAGGATAAAATGAGTTACAATATGATCCTACATAGTTAAATATGCATCTAGATCAAGCATTGAGTTCATATTCAAGCATATTCAAACCAAAGTTCAAAACGAAACCCTAGCCCCCACTTGAAGAAGATTAGCTCTAATTGGAGCATAAATCACACAAAAAATGATAATGGACAAGTTTACATACCTCGGGGAAGAGAGTGGAAGCAAAAAATCAAGAGAAACTTGTGAAAATCGGGGGTTCTTGGATGATTTCGAAGAGTTCCGAGCATTTTCGGATAGTTCCGAGCATTTTCGGAGGTTGGGGTTTTGAGTAAAGTGAATGTTTTTGCAATTTTAACACCAGACGTGCACGAAGCCCAATGCACGGTTGTGCAATGGGTTGCACGACCGTGCAATCCCTTGTTGACCAATTTTGACTTTTTTTAATACTAAAATCACTTAAAAAATAGTACTTTAAAAATAAATTAAAATAAATTTTTAATTAATAGATTAATCAAAAATAATTTAGATTTTATTAAAGTACTAATTTAATTAAAAAAATATTAAAATAAATTGGTCAAGGGAGATTATCACCATAAAAAATTCCGATTATATGTTAGAAAACTTACCTTGATTATCGGCATCCAATGTCACACCCCAACCGACGGCGGAAACGTCGGGGCGGGACATGTAGACTGTTCATGAGCTCAAGGTCGACTAAATTGTAATATATTAAATCCATTTCCATTCAAACAAACATGAATCAATTCCAAAGTAAATAAATGAAATACAAATTGTTTTTGAATTACAATTAACTAAGTCCAAAGCCTATGTGTATCATGTCTTGATCAAACTCATATGATAGCACCTGAAACATGAATAAAATAAGGTCAACTAAAAAGTTTGTGAGCATACACAGGTTTGTACATAGATAGCGTATAAATTGTGAATAAACAAATCCTTACATAACATGATAAAATAAGGCATTTATGGAGAGTAGCCATTGTGTAACCAAAGTACAATCAAACCTTTGTAACTAGCATGCAAAATTGTGTTGTTGGTAACAATCACCCCAATCTGGGTGGGTTTGTCAGACTCAGTAGATCTATCATTGTTTACCGTCGGCTTGAATAGTTTGATTGCACATACATTGCACACAAACAGTTAACACACCTAGCACTCAAACATAAAGCTCAAATTTTGCATACATGAATGTAAAAAGGATTTGTGTTTGTGTAAATGTAAGCAATTGTGTGTATAGAGATTCATGTTTTACCCCAAAAAGTGTAAAAGAGTAAAAGGGGCTATGTAATACTCACTTGAATAAACGGTGCAGATAACACTAGCGAGTATGAAGCACATGTGATTCTCAAAACCACAAATTGACCTAGAGTGAAACGTGTATGAATTTGAATTAGAAACATGTAAAGAGTTCTAAGGCGAGATCTAGGGTTCAACGGGTTTTGATGTGTGGATTTGTACTAGAGTTTAGTCACTTCATGTAAAAAGGAGGTTTGTATGTTAACACACGAATTTGGATAAAGGTTTGGTATGAAAATGTAAGTTCAAAGTATGTTTGGAAAAATAATGATGTGTTAAGGTTTAAGTTTAAATAATTTAAATAAATAAATTTCTTTTATTTATTTAATAAAAACAGCGCGTCGATAACAGTAAAGTGATATTATATTTATTATAATAAATAAATCTATTTATTTATTTATTTATAATAATGTGTCAAAGTAGTGTAAATATGTATATATATATATATATATATACTTGTTTAAGAAAATATAATTCTAAACCTTAATTGAATTACTAATGTAATATGATAATTAGTTTAAATAAATTAACTACAAAAATAAATAGGTAACTAATTAAATAGATAACCCTATTATTTATTTATTAGTTTGGGTTCCATGAAAATTAAGCGTGGAATAAATGTTCTAATTAACTAAGAATTAAGTCGAGATTAATTATTAAAATGAAACATAAATTTTATATAATGGCAGTAATTATGTAAAAATGGTTTATCAATCTTTACGAGGGAAAGGTTTTATAGACAGTTTCTTATTCGTGTTAAATATATCTTATGAATTCGAGATTTTGAATAAATAGCTTGTTAAAGTATTTGTACGCATGCAATATGTATCTATTTACAAAGAGATAATAATTATATCCATTGGCCATTTTATAAAAGAGATTAGTTACTTGTTTAATTTATAAAGAGGGTGTATGAATTCACACAACTATAAAGTGGTGTGCTATCAGTAAATAATATCTATTTATTTATGCATTTATAAAAAAATGTTTCTTTATAAAAATGGTTCATGTATTTACGTAGGTATGTATATATATTTATTTTTTTTATATAAGTATATGTGTGTATGGGTGTGCGTAAAGGAATAATCCAAAGAGTAAACACAAAAGAAAAAATAGGGAATGCAGGGGACAAGCCTTGAACTCGTGACCTGCATTGTGGGGTGGAAGTGTTGTAACCAGTTGGTCCAGGCTAATGACTTGACAAGGAAGCAGAAAACAATTTGAAAACAAAGACGGCTGCTTCATCCCTTACCTTATCCAAACATCGCAACCGGCCCCCATTCATCATCAAATCCCCAAATCGACTGGCCCAACCCTAACCCCAAAATTGGTCATGATAGCACACAGATACAAGCCCGGAATGTTGGGGCTTTTAATCATGAGGTTGAAACGAGTAGATTAGATGTATTAATTACCTGGGATGGTTTCGAGATGAAGGAGTACGGCTGAAGGTTAGAACTCGTGTTCTTCGGGTCTGGATCGATCTCCAGAGGTGAGTATAAGCAGGTTTGAGAGTTTAGACAGATCTAACAGAGCATCTCGATGGAGTTAGGCTGGGTTATATGTTTCAATTTCACGTAAAACGCTCGGATTGATTTGGGATTCATAGAAACAACTATGGGATTGATATTCTAATTAAATCCTTTAGTTTACAACGGATTGAGTCGTGGTTTTGGGTTGAGATTGAGCGATCATTGACTGAGCGTGATTTGCGGCCATAAAACGCGTTTAATTCCTTGACTGGAAACCGAATATGGCTCGGTTTGACTTTGGATAGTCAACAATTTTTGAATTTCGAAATTGGCCGCCAACGTTGTTAAATTGGCAAGTTAAATGGGCAAGTTAAATGGGTTTAGAACTGGTCCAGGGTCACACAGGCGTCCAAGGCAGGTTCACTGAACCTGGGTTTGATTGATTTGTTGTTGAATTGCAAGGATTCATCACTTTTGACTTCTTTAAAGTCAAAATAGGTCAAAACTTCTTGAAGGGGTTTAAATTTCAAAGGTGGGGGTTGAAATTGAGGGTTTCTAATGTTCAAGGGGGTTCAAGACGATAAAATGAGGTTCATGACCAATTTATTTGATTTAAACTACTTATAAAATTTGTATTTATATAAAAAAAAGAATTTTAAAAACTTAAACATTATTTGTTTTAATGTCCTTAAAAAGTTCCACTTTTATGAAGTTATAAATTTTATTGATATTCCAAATAAATGACTATGTAATTACATTTATTTATAAAAGTGTACTTTACATGATTAAGTCTCATAAGTTCGATTAATATATCTAAATATATATATATATACATAGGTTATATATGACTAATATTTAAATGCAGGATTAGGAATTTGAATTTATAATAACTGCTGTAACGTAGTGTTATTATTGTATAGGATAAAATGAAATAAAGCCGGAAAATCATGGATGTTACATCCAATTTCAAAGCATTAAACTTGTCATCATCGAAAATAAAGAAGAATGTAAAATCTAAACACATAAAATCATTTGAAAGTGTTACGCCTATTTAAAATGTTTTCGAATGGCGGCACTTGAATCCATTCAATTTGCTTGACAATAACTTCGCGGTCGCGATCCTTGAAATTTCCTGCAAAGACAGGTTAACTAGAACAAGTACCAAAATAAAAACATAAATAGTAAGAATAAAAATAAAAATAAAAATAAAAAGGAAAATAAAGTAGAAATAAAATAAAAATAAAATAAAGATGAAGATAAAATAAAAATAAAAAATAAAGCAGAAATAAAATAAAAGTAAAATACAAATAAATAGTCAGTCTAACGACTTAGATCTTTCACAGAATTACCGTGTACCCGGCAACCGCGCCAAAAACTTGACAGCGTGTTTTTAGTAGTAATAAATATATTCTATTTAGAGCTACAGAAAATCAGGTTTTAAATTTATAAATTAAAATGATAATTACTTCAACTAAATATACACACAATAGACAAGTGTACCTATCACATCGTAGTATAGTCTGGGTAAGAACCAAGTATCGAACCATGGACACGGAACCCGTACTCAACCCTCGCTATTGTCTGACTAGGATAATAAGTTGGAAAATGGGTTTTGTTTTAAAAGGAAAAAAGATATGAAACGTAGTTAGAAATATTATCCCGTTTAAGGTGTTACTCTAGTTGTTAACCCTTGTTAATTAATAATATATTTAAAGTAAGGTTGGTCATAGTTACTAGTACTAACCCTTTCGATAGGGGAGTTAGTATTTCATAACGGAACAGTGGATATAGTCCGCCAACTGTTCTTTAAAGAATCTCGGGACCTTGAACGGGGTCTCAACTCCGCCGGTTATCTCGTGATTCATTATTTTGACTAAGATTATCCAATAACTGACGTACGTCATGTCTTGTAACTTCCTTTGGAAAATCGAAATGCGCAACTCCCTACAGAGCTACATTATGAACGCTCGTACCTAACAAATTATGTTTTTAAATAGTTGTCTTTACTTATAATATTATTTTAAATAAATAAGACTTTCATTCTCAAGATCAAACCCCATGGCTCCCGCTAGAAGTCCTCTGCAAGCCGACATGAGCGAAGTAAACAAATACCGACACAAACCGCCTAGTCTGGTTAGGGCTCAAACGGCATGTTTCACACCCCAACCGACGACGGAATACGTCGGGGCGGACGTGTGGATTGTTCATAATCTCATGATCAATTAAAGTTTCATATATTAATTACATCAAGAGTTCATTACAATAGTTCAAATCAACAACCAAAATCAAATACATCAACATGTTCAATTTCTTTGTTTACTATGTCCAAATCCTATATATAATATCTTGCATATGATCTCATACCCTAGTACATGAAACATGATGAAAACAATGTCAACTAAAAATATTTGGTGAGCATACATAGGTTTTGACAACACAAGTAAAGTTCAAATGTTTTGGGTATAAATCATATGATACATGGTTTATAAAGCAATTATGGAGAATCTAAGTTAAGCTAGTTGCACAAATGTGACCTTGTAACTGAAGGGCATAACAACATATGTTATCCTGATGTAAATGTAGGGCATAACAACACATGTTATCCTGATGTAAATATAGGGCATAACAACACATGTTATCCTGATGTAGGGCATAACAATCAAATGTTATCCTGATGTAATGTGTTAATTATTACACGAGTATGTCATGTATATGTAGCCTTAACAGTTAGCATTCAAGCATAAAGCACAAATAAACACATATGATCATATTGTAGATTTGTACGTAGGTAATTGTAAATAGTGTGTTATTGAGTAATCATGTTTCACCCAAAAAATGTACAAAAAGGAAAAAGAGGCTATGTAAACTCACTTGTATAGATGGTGTAGATAGCACGAACAATAGGTAGTAAAAGTGATTCTTGTAAATCACAAAGTTAACCAAGAGTGAGAATGTATGATCTTGAATTAATAATGTGTACGGAGTCTATGTCATGATCAAAAGTTCATCGGTTTGATATGTGTGGATTTGTACAAGGGGTGCGTCATTTTTAGTTTGTATAGGTTTTCAATAAAATAATCATATAAACTTTTTATTTAGAATTTTTAGTTTTGATCCGCTAGGAAGGATCAAATAATTGGTTTAAATTTTCCAAGTTGATAATTTGGTTTATAAACGATTCCCGGGCCTTGGGATTTTATAAAATAATTTTTATAAAGAAATTTGGGTTTAAACAGAATATATTAAAATGATTTTAAAGAAAAAAAAAAAGAAAACTGACCAAAGGTAGGGCACGACCGTGCCAAAGATAGGGCACGGTCGTGCTTAGGCATGGGACACGACAGTGCTTAGGCACGAGGCACAACCATGCCTGGACAAGAGGCACGACCGTGCTAATCGATTAGACCTTGTCTGGATTTTTCCAGAAAAACAAATTGTCTAATTCTTGTATTAATAACGGTTGAATTCATGGGGATTTCAAAGATTGAGTGTTTGCGAATCATACCATGTACTTTAATTGAATTGAGGTCGTGTGTAGGGTGTAGTTCGATTAAACCAAAAATGTGATGAACCCTAGGTTTTATTCGAGTTTAATTCGATGGTATAAGCCCTGAATAGGTTAGGGCTTTCATTCAAGATATTGAAAAGAGTCCGAGGATGTGTTTAACTACCTTAAACGATATCGAATTGGTGGGGTTCGACCAAACAGAATTCCGACTCTATCTCTGACGACTTCAACTTCGTCTCCGGCCAAAATAACGTGTGCAAAGGCCTCACAGATGTTCGTACAAGGTGTGTGTCACACCCCCATATTTTATTTACTTATTAAATAAACACAGGTTGCAAAGATTGGTTCATTACACGATAGCGGAAGCTGTAATAATGATTTCTAAGACCTGATTACGTATACAATTACTAAAACTAAGTAATACTATGATCTAAGTTCTTCTAGATCAACGACAGACTTGAGACTTGATATCCTACGTCCTTCCATCTACTAGGAATTGATTCAACATAGCTAGCCTATTCCAACCGCGCCATGGCTAGAGGTTACCTGAGAAACATACTTAAAATTGTTAACACAAAGGTTGGTGAGTTCACAGAGTTAGTTATATTAGTGCTTATAGTTTTTCCCGAAAACATGTACATGACTTCACCGTCATAAAATATGTAGTTTTCCTTGAAAACGTTACCATGACTTAACCGTCATAAAATATGTAGTCTTCATTTGAAACATTACCATGACTTAATCGTCATAAATCCAATGTTTAACATGATCATTTTAACCTGATCGAAACTCTTTGTATAAACCGGATCCTTTTAACCTGATCAGAACCCTTTGTTTAAAACCTGATCACTTTAACCTGATCAGAACCCTTTATTTAACCTGATCACTTTAACCTGATCAGAACCCTTTGTTTAAACCTGATCACTTTAACCTGATCAGAACCCTTTGTTTAACCTGATCACTTTAACCTGATCAGAACCCTTTGTTTATATTACCAATGAATCTGAATACTAATCCGATCTATTGACCCCATTTGTAAACTTGCAAGGAATACAAAATAGTATGTAATGTACGAGACCGTAACCAAACCCCAACTTTCTGTGCCTCACCTCGCCTTTCTACGAGTAAGACAATATGCGGTCATTCGGCCATTTGGACCCCTGGTTAGCGCGACTAACCAAGACCGGAGGCGTCACCCCCAATAGTACTATTCATAAAATCCCGGGCTAAATCCATAGCTAATGGTTACTAATTTATTTCGAGGACTTTAAGCGCTTTATTGTTCCCTCAATACATACATACGATCAGATCATTAGTTTCATTCATTTACATATGAAAATTCTTTACAAGTATGTTTCCACCCCAAATCATTTCAAAACTTAGAAAAAGGGGTTAGTGAAACTCACAAGGAGTTAAACCAAAATGTTTATATTGTCAAATGTATAAGCAATGTAATTCATGTTTTCAAAACATAATAAGTAAGTATGTTTCTCCCCCGATGTTTACAAAACAGTAAAGAGTTAAAAGGGGGCCGTGAAATCACCTTGTGTCCGATGAAATCCTAGCAAACAAACTTGTGCTAGTTCTTGTATATCCGTACCTTAATCACACAAGGGTACTAATGTGTTAAAAACTACTCGTCTTATACGTAAGTTGTTCATCTGACTTAACAGATCTGATTGCTTTCGTTTAAGTATCTTTTTAGTTTTTCAACACTTGTTTCGTTATAAAAATAGTTCTAAGTTACTGCCCAATGTGACTGATGAACAGATGTCGAAACTTCCTAGTTTCGATTGGGCAATTGAGTATCGAAACTTCATAGTTTCGATTGAGTAGTTGGGTATCGAAACTTCCTAGTTTCGATTGAGTATGACAGTTGTCGAAACTTCCTAGTTTCGAATGAGCAAAAACTGGTATCGAAACTACCTAGTTTCGATTGGCAAGAAGGGTATCGAAACTACCTAGTTTCGATTGGGCAATCGGTATCGAAACTACTTAGTTTCGATTGAACAACAGGTATCGAAACTACTTAGTTTCGATTGAACAACAGGTATCGAAACTCCTAGTTTCGATTGAAAAATCGGCATCGAAACTCCTAGTTTCGATCAGCAGGTATCGAAACTCCTAGTTTCGATTACTGCACTTTGATTGACAGAATTTGTCCTGTATATTTTTATGTTCAAATCTTCAATTTGACACATTTTCTTGTTATCTTACTTGCGTTTGAATGATTTGTATGTTTAGTTACGGTTTTAACGAAAGTGAAATGGATAATATTGAGTTTTTACCTCAAACAGAGAATGGTGATTTCTAGAGAAATAGAGAATGATCTTGAGCTCCTTAGCTTGATTCTTGAGAAAACACTTGGAACTCTTCTTATAGCACCGAAATATGGTGGATTTTTGCCTTAAACTGGACTTCGACTTGAAGGAGAATTGGGAATTTTCCGTAAGAAAATGAGAAAGCTTAAAAGAGATTGTGATATTTCGACTGAGGAGGTATGGTTTTTATCTGAATTCTCGCAGGCATGTATGGCCTCCTCTAAATGTGTGTGAATTTAGCAAGTGGGGGAATGGCTCCCCTGACTTTCGGTCGAGAAAGTCAAGCAAGTGGGTTGGGATTTAAATAAATCAAACCATTTGATTTAAGTGTAATTTTAACCACTAGTGTTCGTATTTAAGCGGGTTATCCTGGTACGTGAACCGGTAACTCCTAGAATTACCAAAATCTGAAATGAGACCATGTACGGTTTTTGTTAGGCCTTAATGTCCTTGTTTGTGAAATTAATTAAATCACAAAACAATTATAATGTAAACTTGTTTATAACATGTACGGATATTGACCTGAATTGTCGGGTGTCACATTCTCCCCATGTTAAAAGAATTTCGTCCCGAAATTCAATTTGTGTCCTCTTGAACTGTTGTATCCTTAAACAAGGATGGGTATTTTTGTTTTCGTTTGATCCTCTCGTTCAAATGGTTTAACGTACCTAGGATTAAGCTTGCCACGGTTGCCAAATTTTGCAACCCCTTTCCAATGAGAGACCTTTAACATGACTTTGTCTCCCACTTAGAATTCTAATGGTTTTCGTCTGTTGCTATCTCAACTATCTTTCGTCTGTCTTGAGTGACTTTCAGACGATCTTTTATTTCGAAGATTTTGTCAATGGTTCCCTAGTCAATATCAGGACCAGTCAAATGTTTTTCGCTAGCCTCCGCCCAATATAGCGATGAGTGACACTTACAACTATACAAAGCCTCTACGTAGCGGCTTTAATGCTGGTATGGTAGTTGGTATTATATGAAAACTCATCCAACGGCGGTGAGTATCCTTATTTCCTCTGAAATCGATTACACACACACGGAGCACATCTTTTAAAGTTTGGATGGTCCTTTTACTTTGACCGTTCATCTGGGGATGATATGCAGTGGTCATGTAAAGGCGTGTGCCCAAGGCTTATTGTCCAGACTGCCAGGTTTTGCTCTGAGTCGACTGTCCCTTTTTGAGAAAATGGAAACTGGCATACCATGCCTAGCCTTAATTCCCTTAATAATTAGCTTTGCACGCTTCTTACTTTTATCTGTCTCCTTTATTGGTAGGGAATGCGCGGATTTCGTCAAACGACTGACGATTATCATATAATATCATAGTTGCTAGGTGTTCTGGGTAACTTTGTAATGAAATCCATTGAAATTTGTTCCCATTTCCATTGAGGTATCTCGGGTTGTTATAACAATCCTGACGGTTTCTGATGTTCTGCCTTTACCTTTGAACATGTCAGGCATTTACCGACGTAAATAGCAATTTCTCCTTTCATGTTCGGCCACCAGTAGAGTTCTTTCAGATCCTTATACATTTTATCCGAACCTCGGTGAATGGAGTACCTGGACTTGTGGGCTTCGTCCATAACCAACTCCCGTAAGTTACCAAAACATGGCACCCAAATTCTATTTGCAAAGTATAGAGTATCATCTGATTTTGGCTCTAATTGTCTGATCATTCCTCGTATGCTTCACTCTAAATGTTTTCTTCTTTGATTGCCTCCTGTTGTGCCATCCGGATTTGAGTCGTGAGACTCGCATGAATTGTCAATCCTAGGGCACGAACACGGAGAGTTTTAACCCGTTCCTTACGACTCAAGGCATCTGCTACAACGTTTGCCTTACCAGGGTGATACTTGATATCACAGTCGTAATCATTCAGTAGTTCTACCCAACGAAGTTGACTCATGTTGAGTTCTTTCTGATTAAAGATGTGGTTTGAAAAGATAGTGCATTTTGTTCCATATAAGAAATGTCTCCAAATCTTGAGTGCAAACACGACAGCACCCAATTTCAGATCGTGAGTCGTATAATTTTTCTCGTGTACTTTTAGCTGTCTGGATGCATACGCTATGACTTTTTCTTCCTGCATCAATACACATCCCAGACCTTGGTGTGATGCGTCGCAGTACACGATGAAATTGTCAGTTCTTTCGGGAAGGGATAGGATTGGTGTACTGCAAAGCTTCTGCTTCAACAATTGAAACGCTGATTCTTGTTTATCAGTCCAATCAAACTTTTTGTCCTTCTGAGTTAACGTGGTCAAAGGCATGGTTATCTTTGAAAGATTCTCGATAAATCGCCTGTAATATCCTACCAAACCCAGAAATTTACGCACCTCAGTCGGAGTTCTTGGTGCTTCCCAGTTTTTGATAGCTTCAATCTTGGTTGGGATTACGTGAATACCCTTCTTATTGATGACGTGTCTGAGAAAGTGAACCTCTCGAATCCGAAACTCACACTTAGAGAATGTGGCATAACGCTTCTCATTCCGGAGTAGTTCCAAGATTGATTTCAAATGATGTTCATGTTCCTCCTTGGTTTGTGAATATATTAATATGTCATCGATAAATACAATCACGAATTTATCCAAGTATGGCTTGCACACGCGGTTCATTAGATCCATGAAAACGGCCGGTGCATTAGTTAAGCCAATTGGCATAACTAGGAACTCGTAGTGACCGTAACGAGTCCTAAAAGTCGTTTTTGGTATATCTTCTTCCTGAATTTTCAGTTGAGGATACCCTGATCGTAGATCAATTTTAGAATTGAAACTGGACCCTTGAAGTTGATCAAATAAATCGTCTACTCGAGGAAGAGGATACCGGTTTTTGATTGTCAGCTTCTTCAACTCCTGATAATTGATGCACGGTTCCATCATTTTTCTTTACAAAATGACCGGGACTCCCCATGGTGAGAAACCCGGTCTTATGAAAGAATTACTCGACGAGGTGTCCAAGTTTTCGTTGTATATTGGGTAGAAATGAAAAAGTATGAAAATGAAACTTTATGTTTGTCCCTCTTATGCTTTTCGAAAGCATTTTCCCGGACTAAGACTTTTCTCTTATTTCAAGTTTCATGTTTTCTACGATTTTCCTCTCCATATGCCTTCATGGAGCTAGGAATTGATTTTCCTTGGGAGCTCTTATTTGCGAACTTCAAGTCTAATCACCACTTTACCCCTTTGCTCGTACTACCTTTCTAGGCAGACTAGCCTTTGGGTTGTAGCGTCATGATATGTAAACTCATGTCTCGACTACCATACCTTCAAAGTATATAAGCCATACGAAGTTCGATGTTTGTTTGGGATATTCACATTCCGTCTAACTGAGGGAATGAATAATAATACTGTGAGAATGGTCTCATCGAATTAGTGTTTTCCCCAAAATGGGCTATGGGTTTGTCAACTCATTAAGTTGGCAGAAAGAGTTGATAGTCAACTATTAGTCATACGGTGTGTATGCACTCCCTTAGTGTTTGAATGGTACTTTTGGTGACTTACCATTACGTATTCCACTCATTCAGGTTATAGCCTCAAAATCTTTAGCACAAGGATAAACTTGAGGTAATGAGTGTTGAACGTCGAGACTTTTGTATTCCAACTGAGTCTACTCCAAGAGATCATTTCTTAACAATAGATGCTCTAGAGCTTCCCAATTATAGCAAACTAGGAGTGAAAGATGTAATCACACCTCTTTTCTAGGCTAAATCTGGGATCCATCCATCAAGATGAACTTTTGGGGAAGTGCGAGTACGAAAGAGTAATAAATTATTCTCCTCCACTCTTTGTGGACAGTGGCCTGTTGTGAATAGCTCGAGCTTACATCCCTTATGCATATCATGAACTAATGAGATTAGCATGAAATTCCGCATTTGGGACTCCTTTAAGAGTTTTGCATGTCGTTTTGGTTAGTGCGACAATAGTTGTTAGTCCACACTTAGGTTTCTTTGGCATTTGCTTGAGCATCAACCCCGGCTTATCCATTGCAGAGAGAATAGTCAGACTTAAAGGTATATTGAATGTCAATGGCTGCGAGAGCAATCCTGTTTGACCGACATTCTGAAATGTCCGATTTCCTACTTGTCTCATGTCGAGCTTCCACAATATCCATAGGTGCCATATGTATGTGGGTCAGAATAATGTCCTGCCCTATTACTGAAGTTAGTGCATAACACTCTTGGCGTAACTTTCAATCAATTGTGAGATTGAACTGTATGATGGATCCTGAGATTATGCCATAATCTCCCACCATAGTTGTGCAATTACTGTAAGTGTTAGTTGTGGTAACGCTCAATTTGAAGCATTCCTGACAAGTAGAATCTCAAAGAGTGAATGTGCGAATTTCTTCGTCGTTCAGGATTTACTAAGGATTGGTTGAATTCAATTTGAATTTCTCTCGTTCCTCCAAAACTAGGAGAATGCTTTGTGAGTACCTAATTGAGAATTCTGATTTGTTAAGATCCAATCCTTAATCAAGTGATTGAGAACATGAGTTGATCATCATCTTAGACAGCAAGACTCACTAAAGTTCTCATGCACTGCAAATTATGATTACGTGTGCACCCGTAATGATAATTTGCCATGCCTGATCCCTATAGTGTTTCTTCTATCCCTAGCTTTTAATCAAAAGGAATTTGAAATGATCATTAGATTGCGTTTGCACATTTGTACAGGAGTGTGTATTGTTTTATCGGATTACTCTTAATTATGTGTACCAATACTCATGAATTTGCCGAATATGGCAGTTGTCGGATGAGGCTAAGGGTAGAGAGGCACCACCAGTGTCTCTTAAAAAAATGTGCATGGTGAAATTCAGGCACTATGTGTTGGGCAGAGATCCTCGAACGAGGGTCGAGCAACTCATGCTCCAAGTCTGTATATATGCATGGATCCACATGATCCTGATGTATGTCCGGGTCTCCTGACCCTTGGAGTTCTCTCCCATTTAGTCCTGCTTACTCACCTTGAATTCCCTTTTGTCTGGGCAATCATGCCTGCCATATATCATGGCGAGAGTCTAGGCATCCGATCCGACAACTTATGAAGGAGAGTATTTATACCGCAAATACGTTAGAAAGATAGTTGCCTCCATGGCTGGAGTAGTTGTGGTGCATGTATAGGTACAGATTCTGGTACGAGTTCAACCTGTTGTGATACCAAGATCGGTAACTGACGATCGCCGCCAGCTTAGCTCGTAACTCGATCTTCTAAGGTTGCAGTATGCTGAGTACCCGTTATTCTTGACTCGTAATCCGAACAGTAACATGTTATAAGTGTTTATTATTTCCACATTATTGTATGTGTTTAAGTGTTCATTACATGTGCCATGTAATTGTATTAGTGTAGCTAATGGTACCCTAGTGTAACTCCATACACTAATAGTCTACACAAATTGTTCGGCAACGGTTGGAATTCCTATGCTCAAGTCTTGGGTGTTTTTAGTGTGATGCAAGTCTTAGAAATCTTGGTCCCTAAATGAGTCCGGTTAGAGCCTAGGTATCACTAAGGACACCTAATTCGCTAAAACCATTGCTCTGATACCAATCTGTCACACCCCCATATTTTATTTACTTATTAAATAAATACAGGTTGCAACGATTGGTTCATTACACGATAGCGGAAGCTGTAATAATGATTTCTAAGACCTGATTACGTATACAATTACTAAAACTAAGTAATACTATGATCTAAGTTCTTCTAGATCAACGACAGACTTGAGACTTGATATCCTACGTCCTTCCAGCTACTAGGAATTGATCCAACCTAGCTAGCCTATTCCAACCGCGCCATGGCTAGAGGTTACCTGAGAAACATACTTAAAATTGTCAACACAAAGGTTGGTGAGTTCACAGAGTTAGTTATATTAGTGCTTATAGTTTTTCCCGAAAACATGTACATGACTTCACCGTCATAAAATATGTAGTTTTCCTTGAAAACGTTACCATGACTTAACCGTCATAAAATATGTAGTCTTCATTTGAAACATTACCATGACTTAATCGTCATAAATCCAATGTTTAACATGATCATTTTAACCTGATCGAAACTCTTTGTATAAACCTGATCCTTTTAACCTGATCAGAACCCTTTGTTTAAAACCTGATCACTTTAACCTGATCAGAACCCTTTGTTTAACCTGATCACTTTAACCTGATCAGAACCCTTTGTTTAAACCTGATCACTTTAATCTGATCAGAACCCTTTATTTAACCTGATCACTTTAACCTGATCAGAACCCTTTGTTTATATTACCAATGAATCTGAATACTAATCCGATCTATTGACCCCATTTGTAAACTTGCAAGGAATACAAAATAGTATGTAATGTACGAGACCGTAACCAAACCCCAACTTTCTGTGCCTCACCTCGCCTTTCTGCGAGTAAGACAATATGCGATCATTCGGCCATTTGGACCCCTGGTTAGCGCGACTAACCATGACCGGAGGCGTCACCCCCAATAGTACTATTCATAAAATCCCGGGCTAAATCCATAGCTAATGGTTACTAATTTATTTCGAGGACTTTAAGCGCTTTATTGTTCCCTCAATACATACATACGGTCAGATCATTAGTTTCATTCATTTACATATGAAAATTCTTTACAAGTATGTTTCCACCCCAAATCATTTCAAAACTTAGAAAAAGGGGTTAGTGAAACTCACAAGGAGTTAAACCAAAATGTTTATATTGTCAAATGTATAAGCAATGTAATTCATGTTTTCAAAACATAATAAGTAAGTATGTTTCTCCCCCGATGTTTACAAAACAGTAAAGAGTTAAAAGGGGGCCGTGAACTCACCTTGTGTCCGATGAAATCCTAGCAAACAAACTTGTGCTAGTTCTTGTATATCCGTACCTTAATCACACAAGGGTACTAATGTGTTAAAAACTACTCGTCTTATACGTAAGTTGTTCATCCGACTTAACAGATCTGATTGCTTTCGTTTAAGTATCTTTTTAGTTTTTCAACACTTGTTTCATTATAAAAATAGTTCTAAGTTACTGCCCAATGTGACTGATGAACAGATGTCGAAACTTCCTAGTTTCGATTGGGCAATTGAGTATCGAAACTTCATAGTTTCGATTGAGTAGTTGGGTATCGAAACTTCCTAGTTTCGATTGAGTATGACAGTTGTCGAAACTTCCTAGTTTCGAATGAGCAAAAACTGGTATCGAAACTACCTAGTTTCGATTGGCAAGAAGGGTATCGAAACTACCTAGTTTCGATTGGGCAATCGGTATCGAAACTACTTAGTTTCGATTGAACAACAGGTATCGAAACTCCTAGTTTCGATTGAATAATCGGCATCGAAACTCCTAGTTTCGATCAGCAGGTATCGAAACTCCTAGTTTCGATTACTGCACTTTGATTGACAGAATTTGTCCTGTATATTTTTATGTTCAAATCTTGAATTTGACACATTTTTCTTGTTATCTTACTTGCGTTTGAATGATTTGTATGTTTAGTTACGGTTTTAACGAAAGTGAAATGGATAATATTGAGTTTTTACCTCAAACAGAGAATGGTGATTTCTAGAGAAACATAGAATGATCTTGAGCTCCTTAGCTTGATTCTTGAGAAAACACTTGGAACTCTTCTTATAGCACCGAAATATGGTGTATTTTTGCCTTAAACTGGACTTCGAGTTGAAGGAGAATTGGGAATTTTCCGTAAGAAAATGAGAAAGCTTAAAAGAGTTTCGACTGAGGAGGTATGGTTTTTATCTGAATTCTCGCAGGCATGTATGGCCTCCTCTAAATGTGTGTGAATTTAGCAAGTGGGGGAATGGCTCCCCTGACTTTCGGTCGAGAAAGTCAAGCAAGTGGGTTGGGATTTAAATAAATCAAACCATTTGATTTAAGTGTAATTTTAACCACTAGTGTTCGTATTTAGTCGGGTTATCCTGGTACGTGAACCGGTAACTCCTAAAATTACCAAAATATGAAATGAGACCATGTACGGTTTTTGTTAGGCCTTAATGTCCTTGTTTGTGAAATTAATTAAATCACAAAACAATTATAATGTAAACTTGTTTATAACATGTAAGGATATTGACCTGAATTGTCGGGTGTCACAGTGTGTGTGTAGTTTGTTTGCGCAGAGGTGATCCTAATTGATCGAATTCGGAGGATTTGATAATGGGATCGACGGTTACAAGTTTGATACTCTTAATTCGCAATCAAAGTCCTTAAAAATTATTACAACGGTTTACTAATGATTAATATCGACATTGTGGTGCGTTTCCGTTGCCGATTTGATTGGTTTGGGACGTTAAGTAATTGATTTGCGTCTTTACTGCACGAGGCGTGACCGTGCCTGGAATTAGGCACGACCGTGCTTGGGCACTTGGCGCGACCGTGCTCGTGCACTGGCGCGACCGTGTCTACTCAAATTTTGATTGAATACAAAATTAGTCGTTGTAGTTTGGTGTTTGAGTTTGAGGAATGGCAGAATTAGTCCCTGGGGTTTGTGATTGGATAACTTGGACTAACTGGACTAATTGTGTTTGTGTAAGATAACAAAACTTGAGTTAACGGAGTTATCTCTAAATAGCCGGATGTCACATCATACATATATATATTTTTGTAAGGCTAAATTATGAATTTGTACAAATGAAATTCTGAATTTAATACACTTTTGTAATTATGGTTGATGTGTCACAATGTAATGAACGAGAATTGGAGTTGAAATGCTATTACTACACAAAACAAGGCATAAGAAAGTCATGGATGTTACAGTATCCCATAGTTGAGGGAATTCCGTCCCAAAATGCAACTAGTTGAAGCTACCGTCTCACGAAAAGATGTAGTATATCCTAAAGTTCCATGGCTTACTCGTGTTTGAACAATAATACGTCAAACCCCGAGTAGTTTAAAAATGTTACAGCCTTCTCGTGTTTGAACAAGAATACGTCAAACCCCGAGTAGCTCCAAGGTGTTATAGCTTTCAACTTTAGTGAATAAAGTGTATGATCATGCCTTGCGTAAAATGTGATCAGTCAATTGTAACAATTGTAAACACTTTAGTCCCGTGTATAATGTAAACACTCAAGCTTCATGTGTTATGCACCTTGTAAAGGAATAGGTTCCATGTATAATATGAATAGTGTAGTACCATGTATATAGTAAACAATGGGTCTTATGTATGAGGTGAGCAATTTAACATTTATGTATTTTGTAAGCAATCAAGTTTTCATGTATAATGTAAAAAGTTAAATATCATGTGTGTAATCCCCAGGAAATTTCGGACTTTATTTATTTATTCCGGCACTTATATTTACCAATAACCTATTATTTGTACCAACCTATCTTAATAGAAACTATCTTATGAATCTATTTCATTACGTGAACACATATATACCAACACCTTGTGTACAAAAAAAATTTATTATAAATAATATTAGAGTTTATAAGTATTATATTATTAATTTCACAGAAGTTAATTCTATTTTATAACTTATATTTTGTTAGTTATTATTAAGAATCATTAGTTTTTATAAAAACTTATAAAAGTTAATGGTTTTGTAATTTATACAAGTACAGGGGTCATTGGGTTAAATTCTGAAACTTTAAATTCTACTCTAGACTTAGGTTTGTACATAAATTATTAAAAACATGAAACCTCAGGACCAATAAGCAAAATTTAAACTTTCCCTTTTCATTACCGTCATGTTTGACTTTCAGAAGTCAAACAGGGATGATCACCATGTAAACCAACGGCCGAATCATCAAATTCGTGCATAACAACTTCAATTAATCATGCGAATACGTTACTCGACTGGAATTAAGTAGTTCTAATGAGGCAATTTAAGTAAATTCAAGGAATATTAACCCCCCATTCATACTCGTAGCTGTCCACCCGAATGCGAATCGATTTATACATTTCAAATGAAATTGAGGCATATAACCCAATCACACACCTTCGCGACTTCACTAGCAAACTCTCTGGACGCAAAATCCCACTCCCAAATACCTCTGATTCGCGAATCCTCACGAAGAACTTGAACAAGCAACTCTCATCCGATCACACTCGTTTCTTGAACATTGCAGGTAATCTTTACATCCTCAGACTCGTTTTTACTTAGGGAATGAAAGCCCTATGATGCTAAGATCAATCGGTGGCCTTTTGGGTTAATTTGGGTAACTAGGGTTTATACGTTCATACGGGATCGATGGTGGGTTGGGCATAACCGATAAGGTTAAACGATTAGGTATGCTGTCAAGACTTTGTGCCCAGATCGTCTGGTTAATCCCTTGGCCCTCCCCATCCAAGGTCGCGAGTTCGAATCCGCAACCCACACTCAGCGCCTTTTTGCATGTGCAGTCGAAACCAGACCGGCCGCCTCCCAGTTACACGTTAAAACCATTAAGGGCCAGTCACATAGCAGTAGTTATCCCTGGTCCAGTGGTTAGTCCGGAAGCTGTTACCGGGCAAACCCGGGTTCGACCCGGGCAAGCCCCTTTTATTTTTAAAACAGTTTTTACAACTCCATACTATTTTATAAAAATTATTTTAATAAAACTGATACCATTTATAGCAGACTGGAACAAGAATTTATGAGTTCTAATCATAAAATGATTATTTTCCAACTTAAATGGTTTTAAACAACTATTTATTTTTATTTTATGTAAAAGAAATCAGTTAATATTTATTTTACAAACGAAACACTTAAAATATTATTCTTATAAATTGGGAAAAGATTTATAAACCACTTTATTATGAAACGAAATGTTATTAAAACATGGTTATTTGTTAATAGTTAAACGTTATTTAAACAAATAAAAACATTGTTTATCTAAATATACACTAAAACATATTTACAATATATATTTCGGAATTATATTTCTATATATCCAGCTTTTATTTGAATAAAAATACCAACATACACACATCCTTTACATGACTTAACAAAAACCCTTTTTGTACAAATCCCTACACTCAATCCGGTTAAACCCTAAATATAACTTTAGACCATGTGCATGTTCTGATGCAAACTCATACACTTCACTCTAGGTTAATTTGGTGATACGCAAGAATCATCTTGATACCTATTTACTCGTGCTACCTACACCATCAATACAGGTGAGTATACATAACCCCTTTTACTCTTTTACATTTTTTTGGGGTGAAACATGAACTCTATCAAATTACATGTTTAAATTTACACAAACAATACAAATACAAATCCTATTTACATTCATGTGTGCAATTTGAGCTTTATGCCCGAGTGCTAGTTGTGCTAACTTTTGTATGCGATTATGTGCAATCATTAACTATTCAAGCCGTCGGTTTTCAATGATAGATCTATTGAGTCTGACAAACCCACCCAGATTGGGGTGATTGATACCGACAACACAATTCGCATGCTAGTTACAAAGGTTTGATTGTACTTGGTTACATAATAGCTGCTCACCATAAATGCCTTATTTATCATGTTATGTAAGGATTTGTTTTACAAACTATATGCTATCTATATACAAACCTGTGTTATACTCACCAACTTTTTAGTTGACCTTATTTTATTCATGTTTCAGGTGCTTTCATAGGAGTTTGATCAAGACATGCTACACATAGGCTTTGGACCTAGTTAATCTTAATTCAAAAACAAATTGTATTTCATTATGTACTTGGAACTTGATTCATGTTTGTTTGAATGGAAATGGATTTAACATATTACAAATTAGTCAACCTTGAGCTCATAAACAGTCTACATGTCCCGCCCCGATGATTCCGCCGTCGGTTGGGGTGTGACAGATTGGTATCAGAGCCTTGGTTATAGGGAACTAGGTTATTAGACACCCTTGACCTAGACTATAACTTTAGGACACCCATACAATGCCATGCTACTACATGTTACTTTAGTAATTCTTATGCAAATATTTTTAGATGCTATGATAAGTAATTACAGTACATGATACAATATATAATGATTTATGTGTCACACTACTTGATAACTCTTGTGCTTACATTACTATCTACATGCTACATGATTATTTTTTTAGGTGAATATTTTTACATGTTATACTATACATCCTATGATACAACACTTAATAGTCTATGTGACACATTACCTGCCAACCTTTTCTACTATTTATTTCTACCTATTAGAATTATTTAGAGTGATATCCTAAGTTTAACACACACACATACACACCAAATTATTCATACACCTTTGGACTCACATACATGATACCATCACCTTTTATGAACAAAGACTTAAACTATTGGGCCTAATGCCCACCAACAATAAACTAAGAAGCCCATCTATCCCCCAAGAAGAAGAAGCCCGCTGAAATGCATAAACTTTACTTTTGGGCCTCAAAGCCCGGTCCACAACGATTCCCATCATAACCATGAGCTCAACAATAGTATTATTAATACATAATGGCTGGAAGAGTGTGTAAACCCATGAGAAATTCTGGCTAAGAAAAGATAGGGTACTTAAGTGTGTCTTAGTGACCCACCCCTCTTTCCTGGGAATTCTCCTCAGGGATACATTGCTTATAGGTCAAGTGTATTTCTAAAATACTATCGTGAAGGTTCGGTGTTATGACTAGTCAAACTCTAAAACCTATAAGTACTCCTATGTCTAACCCACAATATTTCATTATCACTTACAACTTTTTATTTTTTTTTCTGCTAGACATGGACTCCTACCCTCCCCCCTCCTCGGTATACCATCCCAGAACAGAATCTGATTGGGAAGAAGACACAGAGACACCCGTATATCGGTCACCAACACCCCAACTGCTAGGCTCAGGTTTGATGTAAGGGCGGACTGGATTAGGAACACCGGCCCGAGACTTCGAACACCTGGATCACCCGCAGCCAGAAACCCGTATCAGACACCTCACCTCCACAATCAATTACCACCCCCACTAAGAGACCCATACCTAATGCCCGACCCGTACCTTCCTAACCCTTGGGTAAGGCATACCAAGGCACCCACTGGTGTTATGGGGATTCCAACCAATGACCTCCATCAATATGTAAGAACTTCAGAAGTTGAGAGACAAAGGATAGAGCAAGGGGTAATGCACGACTTGCAAGGACAAAGAATGGATAGCCTAGCAAACCAATTAGGGTACCAAAAGGAGTTGATCTCCATCCTCGAAAAAGAAATACTGGAGCATCGTACGGAGACAGCTAGGGCTGAAGCCAGGTTGGCTACTCGAGTGACCATAGCGGTACTCATCTTGGCAATTATCTTCTTCCTAGTGGAAAGCTATCAGAGACGTTAAGCGAAGATTTCAATTTATTATCTTTAAATTCTCGATTTGAGGACCATTTCCCTGTGTTTTGAATAATGTTTAACATTTCAGCCTTTAATAAATTTCATATGTTTCAACTCTAAAATTATTAATTATTGATTTGACCCGTGGAGCATGAATTTCCCCATCATATTTTTACTAAAAAATTTTTTTTTTTTAAGTATCACCTCCTTCATTCAAATACGATTTAGTACACTACCAATAATCTCCTTCACAAACAAATCATACTATTATGTAATTTAAACAACACCTCGTTATCTTGTTTAAACAAAACGTTTATCAAACTTTTAGATAGTATCAAAAACATAAACTTTCCACAAAACTTTTCATCTGATAAGGAAAGTTAGTACAACCAATTTTATAAAAATATTATTTCAAATTGATAAATATTTATGAATTATCTTCATTAAAGTAAATATTTCTAAACTTTGGCTAAAATAATATACGACTACTTGTTTAGCCAATGATTCCACTTAAAAATATTCTCTTAGTGATAGTTGAAAATTTAAATTAAAAAGATTTTTCCCATAAATTGCCTATTCATTTAAGTTATGAGATTCAATGGTTTCACTACTTTATATATCTACAACCAAGAACAATTTACCATTTTTTATGTTAAAGCAAAGACCCGTATTTGTAAACAGAATTCCCGAATGTCTTCAGAACCTCCTTGTTACCTTTCACTTGTCGCTTCAAGAGACGATCCATTTCGCGTAGAAGTTAACCCTCCCCACCAACCTAAATGAGATTTGAGAACTAGAACCTAACTACCACATTATGCACGAACGCCAAACAACACGTTTGTCCACAACACTCGATCACATGCGAAACCCGTTAGTATACATCGCACGCGAAGTTCAATAACTTACACACGCACGTTCACAATATACCCAACGCAACCACATGATACGTGAAACTCAATTATTCTCAATATACCTAAGGCCACACAAATTACATAATACATGAAATCTATTTGGTTACAAAGTACACCCTACTAAATTGTGCACATTGTGCTATATACCTGATACTAAATTATTTATATTACACATGATACCATGTTGTTTACATTACACGTGAGAACTTATTGACCTACAAAGTACATGCTGCTAAGTTGTCAACACCATACATGAAATTCCTTTCCTACAATACACATGATACCATTTGTTTACATTACACGTGAGAGCTTAGTGATTTACAAAATACATAATGATAGTTGTCCACACTACACGAAAGACTTGTGTGTTTACTTTATACACGAGACAAAATTTGCTTACAATTAGTGCAATTTATTGATTACATTATACACAAGGTATGGTCATCCACTTTGTTCACCAAAGTTGAAGACCATAATACAGTGAAACGACTCGGGGTTTGACGTATTCTTGTTCAAACACGAGCAAACTAAGAAACTTTAAGCTATACTACTTTACTACCCTTTAGTTGCGAACTGATGTGATTAGGGACATAATTACTTGCTAACGACTTTTATGTGAAAACAATAGACGTGATCAGAGTGAAATTGTGCCCCCTTGACCCGCACACAACGGAATGATCTATACGGACCATGCGATGATTTGAGTAATTACGGGTGCACACGGAATTATAAAAATCAGCGCATGGAAAACATAGTGAAATTTTGTCGTGTGTTGTGACCTAAAATTTATCATGATATGTAACAACAAAACTAATGAGATATGACAAGGGCATGGTGGATACGCCGATGGTACTTCCTATATATAAGTGTTCCTGTCATATTGTCAGAGGTAGCGTTAGTCGTATCACGTGAAGTTTTATGTTATTTTGACCATAACCAATGTTCGTGAAACCTCTTATCCAGTGACATTTCTTGAACATACAGGCTATATCCTAAACAAGCATTGATCATTAAATTCTTATCATTCTCATTTCAAGTGATGCATTCCATCATTTGAGTCCAAAATCATTCTAGGGCAATCTTTTCCTTATTTTCACTCAAAGAAAATCCACTACTACCATCTACACCTGTCGCGACCACCGAACCTGAACCTTGTCACCAACTATACTCCCCAACCGACAAGCAAAACTAGTTGATAATCCCAAACACACGTCTCTTTTTCCTAGACCCATCTCTTAAACAATTTCGAGACGAAATTTTCTAAAGTAGGGGAGACTGTAATCCCCAGGAAATTTCGGGCCTTTTATTTTTTTTTTATTTATTTATTCCGGCACTTATATTTACCAATAACCTATTATTTGTACCAACCTATCTTAATAGAAACTATCTTATGAATCTATTTCATTACGTGAACACATATATACCAACACCTTGTGTACAAAAAAAATTTATTATAAATAATATTAGAGTTTATAAGTATTATATTATTAATTTCAAAGAAGTTAATTCTATTTTATAACTTATATTTTGTTAGTTATTATTAAGAATCATTAGTTTTTATAAAAACTTATAAAGGTTAATGGTTTTGTAATTTATATAAGTACAGGGGTCATTGGGTAAAATTCTGAAACTTTAAATTCTACTCTAGACTTAGGTTTGTACATAAATTATTAAAAACATGAAACCTCAGGACCAATAAGCAAAATTTAAACTTTCCCTTTTCATTCCCGTCACGTTTGACTTTCTGAAGTCAAACAGGGATGATCACCATGCAAACCAACGGCCGAATCATCAAATTCGTGCATAACAACTTCAATTAATCATGCGAATACGTTACTCGACTGGAATTAAGTAGTTCTAATGAGGCAATTTAAGTAAATTCAAGGGATATTAACCCCCCATTCATACTCGTAACTATCCACCCGAATGCGAATCGATTTATGCATTTCAAATGAAATTTAGGCGTATAACCCAATCACACACCTTCGCGACTTCACTAGCAAACTTACTGGACGCAAAATCCCTCTCCCAAATACCTCTGAGTCGCGAATCCTCACGAAGAACTTGAACAAGCAACTCTCATCTGATCACACTCGTTTCTTGATCATTGCAGGTAATCTTTACATCCTCAGACTCGTTTTTACTTAGGGAATGAAAGCCCTATGATGCTAAGATCAATCGGTGGCCTTTTGGGTTAATTTGGGTAACTAGGGTTTATACGTTCATACGGGATCGATGATGGGTTGGGCATAACCGATAAGGTTAAACGATTAGGTATGCTGTAAAGACTTTGTGCCCAGATCGTCTGGTTAATCCCTTGGCCCTCCCCATCCAAGGTCGCGAGTTCGAATCCGCAACCCACACTCAGCGCCTTTTTGCATGTGCAGTCGAAACCAGACCGGCCGCCTCCCAGTTACACGTTAAAACCATTATGGGCCAGTCACATAGCAGTAGTTAGCCCCTGGTCCAGTGGTTAGTCTGGAAGCTATTACCGGGCAGACCCGGGTTCGACCCGGGCAAGCCCCTTTTATTTTTAAAACAATATTTACAACTCCAAACTATTTTATAAAAATTATTTTAATAAAACTGATACCATTTATAGCAGACTGGAACAAGAATTTATGAGTTCTAATCATAAAATGATTATTTTCCAACTTAAATGGTTTTAAACCACTATTTATTTTTATTTTATGTAAAATAAATCAGTTAATATTTATTTTACAATCGAAACACATAAAATATTGTTCTTATAAATTGGGAAAAGATTTATAAACCACTTTATTATGAAACGAAATGTTATAAAAACATGGTTATTTGTTAATAGTTAAACGTTATTTAAACAAATAAAAACATTGTTTATCTAAATATATACTAAAACATATTTACAATATATATTTCGAAATTATATTTCTATATATCCAGCTTTTATTTGAATAAAAATACCAACATACACACATCCTTTACATGACTTAACAAAAACCCTTTTTGTACAAATCCCTACACTCAATCCAGTTAAACCCTAAATATAACTTTAGACCGTGTGCATGTTCTGATGCAAACTCATACACTTCACTCTAGGTTAATTTGCTGATACGCAAGAATCATCTTGATACCTATTTGCTCGTTCTACCTACACCATCAATACAGGTGAGTATACATAGCCCCTTTTACTCTTTTACATTTTTTTGGGGTGAAACATGAACTCTATCAAATTACATGTTTACATTTACACAAACAACACAAATACAAATCCTATTTACATTCATGTGTGCAATTTGAGCTTTATGCCCGAGTGCTAGTTGTGCTAACTTTTGTATGCGATTATGTGCAATCATTAACTATTCAAGCTGACGGTTTTCAATGATAGATCTATTGAGTCTGACAAACCCACCCAGATTGGGGTGATTGATACCGACAACACAATTTGCATGCTAGTTACAAAGGTTTGATTGTACTTGGTTACACAATAGCTGCTCCTCATAAATGCCTTATTTATCATGTTATGTAAGGATTTGTTTTACAAACTATATGCTATCTATATACAAACCTGTGTTATACTCACCAACTTTTTAGTTGACCTTATTTTATTCCTATTTCAGGTGTGCTTTCATATGAGTTTGATCAAGACATGTGTAACATCCCAAAAATAATGAAACGAATAATTATAGCGAGACCGGTGATTTAGTCGAAATATTTAAAACAAAAGGGAGCAGGCTTGGGCTCGACTTCAATGGGCCGAGGGAAGCCCAGGTATACAAGAGGCAAGGCAGCCCTCTTCTCTGCTCATTTCTGCCATTCACAAGTTCTAGCGAGAGAGAAGAGAGCTCGGGTCTAGAGAGAGGAAGTGACGGATCAACTCGGGAATTCAGGAGAACGTTGCGGCTGTGCTCGTGATTATATCCTTTGAAATCAGAAATCCAATCCAGTTAGGCGTTCGTTCATAATCTGAGTTTTTATGACTTTTTGAGGATTTTCGGTTTTAGCCCTATAGGTAATGATTTTTGCGGATGAAACTTGAAAATGAGCTTAGGTATAGCATCTAGAATGAAAACCGAACGTTTTGATCAAAGAAAATTTAGATATCGACATGATCAGATTCGCATGCAGAACATTCGAATTTTTGGGGAAGGCGATAAGTGCAGACCCATCGAAACTACTTAGTTTCGATATGTGCAGACCTATCGAAACTACATAGTTTTGATATGTGCAGACCCATCGAAACTACTTAGTTTCGATATGTGCAGACCTATCGAAACTACCCAGTTTCGATATATGCAGAACCAATCGAAACTACCATAGTTTCGATATGAGCCCCGATCCGAAGCTAAGATAATACATAAGCAACCTATCGAAACTACCAATCGAAACTACCAAGTTTCGATACCAAGTTTCGATACCAAGTTTCGACATAAGCAACCTATCGAAACTACCAAGTTTCGATATAAGCAAATCCACCGAAACTACTAGGTTCAAGCATAGTAATGTCTAGTGTCATCTAGAAGCACTACCTTACGTGTATGACTTTATTATACAGATTGTGAGTGACATTAGTGACGCTCAGTAGCCAGCTAAGTGTATTTCAGAAACTACTCATCAAGTGAGTTCTATGTGCCCCCTTCTATGTTATGTGCAAACCTTATTAAATGTTTTGGGGCTGAAATGTATACACTAAATGAATAAATGATATGAATGCTAATGTGATCATACGTGATATACTAATATATATTTTATATATATATATATATACGGAAATGAATTATGCACAAAGAATGGATCGTATGATTATATGGAATGAATGAAAGAATAACACAATGTGTAAGAATGAAATCTTGCTTTATATCCATGTATATATTGATTAACAAATATAAGAAAAAGTTATGGACGCTTCGATGATGACGGACTACTTCGGTAGGACGGTTGTAAGATAATGACGGACTACTTCGGTTGGACGGTTGTAAGACAATGACGGACTACTTCGGTAGGACGGTTGTAAGACAATGACGGACTACTTCGGTAGGACGGTTGTAAGACAATGACGGACTACTTCGGTAGGACGGTTGTAAGATAAAGACGGACTACTTCGGTAGGACGGTTGTAAGATAATGACGGACTACTTCGGTAGGACGGTTGGAAGTCATGACGGACGGACACAAGTTGCTGGACGGTTGTAAGAATAAAATGACGGACGGATACTAGTTGCCGGACGGTTGTAAGAATGGCGGGCCATGACGATGGACCGTGGCGTTTGTCTTTATGACATTCGCAAACAAATGATGGGTTGATCACCCTTAAGTGTATTACCCAAGAATGTAAAGAAAAGAAAAGAAAAGGTGAATGCATATATATATATATGTAATCACAAAATAAAGAAGAAAGAGAAGCAAAAGTTATGAAAATAAATGAGACCAATGATGTGAATATATATCTATATGTATTTGCGAAGAATGATAAATGAGAAGCAATTCAAGTCAATGTGTACTTATATAAACGTATATATATATATATAATTATGCATACTTATAAAGAAAAGAATGTTTATACCTAATAGCATTAAACTAGAACTCACCAGCGTTAGCTGACTTTTAGTATACATTTCAGGTAAAGGTAGATGAGGTCGTGCGATGGCGTGGAGGTTACCCGGCAAGAGACTGACACCCCTCTTTTGTTTAATATGTCTTCGGACAATGTTATGTTTTTAATTGTAAAGACTTCCGCTGTTATCATTATGTAATTGGATGACGAATGTTTTCAATATAAATTCAGTATTTTATGACTATGTTTATGAGTAAATCCAATAAGTTAGGTTACCCGAGAAAGGGGCCTTACAACATGCTACACATAGGATTTGGACCTAGTTAATCTTAATTCAAAAACAAATTGTATTTCATTATGTACTTGGAACTTGATTCATGTTTGTTTGAATGGAAATGGATTTAACATATAACAACTTAGTCAACCTTGAGCTCATGAACAGTCTACATGTCCCGCCCTGATGATTCCGCCGTCGGTTGGGGTGTGACAATGTGTATCGTGAACAACTAAGTTTCATGTATCATGTAATCAATCTTGTATCATGTATATTGTAAACAACTAAGTTGCATGTATAATGCAATCAATCATGTATCATGTATATTGTAAACAACTGAGTTTCATGTATAATGTAATCAATCATGTATCATGTATATTGTAAACAACTGAGTTTCATGTGTATTGTGGACGTGCAGGTGTAAGCTATTGAATCTTATGAGTAATGTAAACTATCGAATTATGTAGATAGTCGAGTGTTGCGGACAAGCGTGTTGTTTGGTGTTCATGTATAATGTGGGTAGTCGAGTTTTTATATATATATATATATATATATTTAAAATTCATTAGTGCTTATACGAATGGTTAATGGTGAATTGATTCGTCTTCTTTAAGTTGGCTAGCAAGCTCGAATTTACGGTGACAACTATAATAGGCGTAAATAGTTCAAACAATGACAAGATAACGTAAATGATTACAATGCGTAATTTATTCTAGATTAGATCTCTATTTGACTCCATCTGGCACTAGCTTCAATTGGTCTCATTCACTGCCTCGGTATTAACTTGAGTTTCTTTGGTGTTTATGTTGAAGGCACGCCCCCGAGCACCACCTTGCTTTGCATTGGTTATCCTTGGACATTGGTTTCAGAAGTGGTTTGGATTACCACATTCATAACAAACACACCCATTAGTAATAGCCGATACAACTTGATTGGCAACTTGCTGATTGGCTCGGTTTCCCTGGTTGACTTGACCAACAGGTGGCCCGGATTGGCAAGTGTTTGCTACATGACCATGCCTTCCACAATTGGCACATAAACATTATGGCATGTTTGGGAAGTGATGGTAATGGCATGTGTTGCACAAAGGGTTGTTGCCCACATATGGTTTCTTATTCTGGTTTTGGACTAGGGGAGCAACTTGGTTGATCGGTACAGCAGGGGTAACCACAACAAAGTTACGTTTCTTATTATTATGAGGAAGTTTGGGTTTATATTCCTTAGAGGGTTAATAAGAGGGTGTTGGGTTAGTGAATTTCTTTGCATCTTTCCTTGTTAACGTTCCCGCCTTCACATGGTTATCAGTTAATGTGGCAGCTAGGCGGACAGCGTCTTCAAGGGTAGAAGGATTTCTTCCTAGAACAGTATCCTGGATCTTCATGGGCAGGCCACCGATGTATTTCTCATGCACCGATTTAGTGGTGTGACCATGTGAGGCACAAGAAGACTCAACTCATGGAAACGAGTTGTATAGACCAAGTTCTCACCACTGTGTTGGGTAAGATCCCAAAACTCAGCCTCGTGCTTCTTCATCTCATTACGAGGACAGAACTCCTCGGTCATGAGCCTTTTAACTTCATCCCATGGCAAGGCCATGGTCACATCCACACCCCGGTTCCTCTTCTCACCATTCCACCAAGTGAGCGCCTGTTTTTGTAAGACGCTGGTGGCATAGCGAACCCGAAGATTTTCAGGGCAATCACTGTTGAGGAAGGTGTTTTTAATGCCTTCAAACCATTGAAGGAGACCCGTACCTCCTTTGGTGCCATAGAACTTGATGGGGTTGCACGAGTTAAAGTGCTTGAAAGTGTATGGGGGTGGGTTGGTACCACCACCACCTCCACCGGTAGCACTACCACTATTGTTGTTGTTAGCCTGAGTGAGTTGGTTCACAAGTTGGGTGAGAAGAGCAACAAGATCAGTGTTGATGTTGTTGTTGGTCTCGTTAGCACGACGAGGAGGCATGCTATAGATTTAAACAACATAAGGAGAGAGGTAAGAATTTATGAGAATGTTTGGATTAAAAGGAATAAGAGAATAAATAAACATGAGGAATCATAGTTTAGATTCCACTCATATAGTAATATAACCACATGAATACTATGACATATTAAGGTTAATTAAACTTATATAACTTTCAAGGAGACATGCTTTAGCCTATAAGTAAACACTCATCCCGGGAATTCCCATGAAAGCATACAGATCCCTCGGTTGATTGGGATTTATATGAAATGCTTTCCTAGACAGAGAACCCAGGATACATGTGTCACCCTTCCAGATTGCACGTGTCATCTACTAATTTCCAAAGTTTAAAACCTTAATGAGGTGTAAAAGAATGTTTAATAGACTTATGAGTATGACGTTCCACATGCTATAATGATGATGATATAGAAGAAGGCAAGAAGGATATGAGGCTTAGGGTATGGGTGTGGATATTGTTATTTAGTTTATTATTTAGATATAGCCTGATAAGTTATGAAGTCTAAAAAAAATAGGCATTAAATAAATTAACACATAATATAATAGACATGAAGCACATAGCATGTAGCATATATCATATAATCATAGAGCATGACATAGATGGGTGTCCTAAGGTTATAGTCTAGGTCAAAGGTGTCTAATAACCTAGTTCCCTATAACCAAGGCTCTGATACCAATCTGTCACACCCCAACCGACGGCGGAATACGTCGGGGCGGACGTGTGGATTGTTCATAATCTCCTTAATGAACAATTCTGCTAGCTTCTTGGATGAAAAAGTCTCACGTAGCGGCAAGAAGTGAGAACTCTTTGTCAATCGATCCACAATTACCCATTTGGTATCATGACTTTTAGTTGTACGTGGTAGCTTGGTTATGAAGTCCATGGTAATGTGTTCTCAGTCCATTCAGGAATGAACAGAGGTTGCATCTTACCGCACAGTTTCTGATGCTCGACCTTTACCTGTTAACAAGTTAAGCACTTGCTCACATATTCCTCTACATCGTTCTTCATGCCGGGCCACCACTATTCCTTCTTCAGATAATGGTACATCTTCTGGGTCCCGTGGTAGATAGAGTAGCGAGACTTGTAAGCCTCATCAAGGATCTTAACTCCAAGTTCACCTCTTTTGGGTATCCACATTCTCCCTAACTGAGTCCGTACTCCGTACATATTTGTTTCTAGCTTTTCTTGTTGCCCACTATTCTTTCTCTTTTAACATTTTCTTCTCTCAAAGCTTCATCCTGGGCACCCTCTATTTCGGTCATGAGTCTATAGTCACAACCAACTGGTATGCCTTCCCCTTAATAGAAGTTGTCATCTCCTTTCGACTCAAGGCGTCTGCCACCACCTTCACTTTTCCCGGGGGTATAGGATTTCGCAGTCATAATCCTTCAACGGTCCCAACCACCATCGTTGTCTCATGTTTAGCTCTTTTTGCTCGAAAAAGCATTTTAAACCCTTATGATCGGAGTAAATAGTGCCTCCAAGATCGTGAGTCGGGTAGTTGAGATTGTGTGTCTTTAATTGCCGGTGATGCATGCGCGATAACTTTCCCTCGTTGCATTAACACGCAGCCTAAATCCTTACCTAATGCGTCAGAATAAACTACCAGCTCTTCATTGCCATAAAGTAGGGATAATACTGGTGCTTGGGTCAATTTCCTCTTTAACTCTTCAAAGGCTTCAGGCTGGGTCTAACCCATTCATGCTTCACTTCCTTCCGGGTCAATTTTGTCAAAGGAGAGGCTATCTTAGAGAAATCCTGAATATACCTCCGGTAATAGCCTGCTAGCCCGAGAAACCTCCGTATCTCGGTCGGGGTTTACGGGATTTCCCAATCTCTCACTGTTTCAATATTTGCCGTGTCAACCATGATGCCGTCTGCATTTATCACGTGACCTAGGAATTGAACTTCCTTTAGCCAAAACGTGCATTTAGAAAACTTAGCATACAACTTCTCCTCTTTCAGGGTGTCTAACACTTCTCGCAAGTGGCAGGCGTGATCACCTTCACTATTTGAGTAGACGAGGATATCGTCTATGAACATTATCACTGATTGAACTAATATCGGTCGACACACCCTGTTCATCATATCCATGAATGCCACTGGGGCATTCATTAATCCAAAAGAAATTACGCGAATTGCATAGTGCCCATACCATATACGGAACGCGATCCTTGGTATATCTTCTTCTCTTACTTTTAGCTTATGGTATCCTGACCACAAGTCGATCTTAGAAAACCATCTTGCGCCTTACAATTGGTCGGATAGATCGTCGATCCTGGTTAACGGATACTTAATCTTCACTGTGCGCTTATTCGACTCTCTATAATCGATTCACATTCTCATGGCACCGTCTTTCTTCGTTACAAACAACACCAGAGCACCCCAAGGCGAAATGCTCGGTCTGATAAAACGTTTAACTAAAAGCTCTTCCTATTTGGTCATCATCTCTTTCATCTCCAATAGTGCTAGTCGGTAAGGTGCTTTGGCCACGGGCTTGGCACCTGGTATCAAATCTATCTTAATTAGGTTTCTAATCAAGCCGCAGTCCAGGAAAGTCCTCTAGGAAGACCTTCAGATAATGGCACACCATGGGTATGTCTTTTATTTCTGTTACTTTCATAGCATGGTTAATTACATAAGCCAGGTAGGCCTGCATCCATGCCTCATGTACTTTTCTACTTTAGTCATTGAGATCACATTCATCGACGGAATATCACGATCCCCATAAACCTCGACTTCGTCAACATATGAGGATTGGAGCTGAATTATCTTTCGCTTGGATACAATCCGATCCTCATTGAAAGATAGCCAATCCATTCCCAAAACAACATCAAAACCTCCCAAGGCTATACCAAATAACCTAAAGGGGAATCTACGGCCATCTATTTTTATCGTAAAGTTATATACCCGGTCTATTACCCTCATGGTCCTTCCAGAGTAGTTTCACACTAAAGGCTCGTTCTAACTTATTAGTTTTACATTTCATTCTTTTACAGAGCGAAGAGGATATAAAACTTTTGCTAGCATCTGAATCAAATAGTACAGAAACAGGGGTACGGTCAATATTAAACGTACTTGACACCACATTGGGATCTCTCATTGCTTCCTCCTATGTTAGGGCGTATGCACTAGTCCTTGCTCTCCCTTTCTCGGCTTCCTTTGCTTTGTCATTGTTGGCGGCCTTTCGTTTGCGACAATCCTCGGAGAAATGCCTTGATTCGCCAAATTTGTGGCATTTCCCATGACTTGGAGAGCCTGGGGCACTGGTACAGTCATAGGAGTAGTGGCCTGTTTTGCCATAATGGTAGAATATGTTCAGCCCATACTTGCACTCATCGGGGTGTCTTTTTCCACACTTTCCACACTTTCCACATTCCCCTATCTCCTCAACTCTAGGTTTCTTGTTCTTTGAAGCAGACTAGTCCCCGCCAGAGCGTTTAGTGGTGCTAGACCATTTCTTTTGAGTTTCAGCAGGGATTGTGCTTTCACCGGCCACATCATCAAAGATATTTCCACTCAATGCCACCACAGATTCGAAATCACCAGGGGTGTTGGCATTGATGATCGTGCGAACTCTCGGTGGCAGCCTCTGGATGTAACATTTGATCCTCCTTTCCTCAGTGTTCACAAGGTGTGGAACCAACTGAGTTAGTTCAATAAACTTAGAGGTTAACTGTTGGTGTCTCATTCTACCGGTGTCACACCCCAACCGACGGCCGAAACGTCAGGGCGGGACATGCAGACTGTTCATGAGCCCAAGGTTGACTAAATTGAAATATATTAATCATTCAAATTCATCTCAAGTATTCAAGATAAAAACAAATCAAACCAAGTACATAAAATGAAATACATAATCCTTTATTTAAAATTATCTACCAAAATTGAAGTGTAGCAAGTCTTGATCAAAATCACACATTAGTACCTGAAACATGAATAAAATAAGGTCAACCAAAAAGTTGGTGAGCATACACAGGTTTGTATATAGATAGCATATAGATTATGAATAAACAAATCCTTACATAACATGATAAAATAAGGCATTTATGGAGAGTAGCCATTGTGTAACCAAAGTACAATCAAACCTTTGTAACTAGCATGCAAAATTGTGTTGTCGGTAACAATCACCCCAATCTGGGTGGGTTTGTCAGACTCAATAGATCTATCATTGTTTACCATCGGCTTGAATAGTTAATGATTGCACATAAATTGCACACAAAAGATAGCACACCTAGCACTCAGGCATAAAGCTCAAATTGCACACATGAATGTAAAGAGGATTTGTATTTGTGTAGTTTGTGTAAATGTAAGCAATAGTTTGTACAGTGTTCATGTTTCACCCCAAAAATGTAAAAGAGTAATAGGGGCTATGTAATACTCACTTGATTCAAAATGCGTAGCTAACACGAGAGACTAGATAGTAACGAGATCCTTGTAATGCACAACGTTATCCTAGAGTGTAATATGTATTGACTTAATAGTGTGCACAATAGTCTATGTCTAAGTCTAGGGTTGAATTGGATGTGTGTTCAAAGAGTTAGAATTGTAGGCGTTAAGTTTTGTTAAGTATAACCTAAATAAACAATCTTTATTTAAATATAGATTAAATAGATAATTGTTGCTTTGTTTATTTATTTATAAAAATATGTACTTAGTCATATAGTGATAAAGATGTACCGAGCGTTTTATATTAAATATAGACTTACTAAATAACTTTTGTTAATCTATTTTTATAAATATGTGTAAATATAATTTTGTAGATTTAAATGTATAACTTCTATTTATTTAGAAATAGGAATTTGATCTTTTTAAATAAGGTTAATATAAATCTTTATAAAATCAAATTATTTTTTATTTGAAAATTCATTTGAAATGCTTATTGTTTTTAAAATATAAAACTTAGTATTCTGCCAAGATTTTCACACACACACGACCGTGCTTGGGACAAGGCACGATCGTGCTAGGAACACGGGCGCGACCGTGCTAGTCAGGGCGCGACCGTGTTGATCAAAACAGAAGACATAACTAAGCTGTTCACTAGGAACGACCGTGTCTGGGCCAGGCACGACCGTGTCTAGGGTTCTGAGGTACGACCAACTCTAGCCAAGGGGCACGACCGGGTCTGAGTGCGTGAGGCACGACCGGGTTTGAGTGCGCGAGGCACGGCCGTGCTGGGATTGGCAAGACCGCGTCTCATGAAGCACGACCGCGATAGGAGATTAGCGCGACCGGGTTTGTTCCAAAACAGAAACGAATTGCTTAAATCTTATGATGTTAATGTTGGAATCATAGGGCTTTCATCCATTAGGTGATTACTAGTCCATTGGTATAGGTTAATTGTATTTAAAACGTGTCCAAAGTAGGATTCGATTACACCATTTTAGAGTGAAACATAGATTCGGGTTCCTGTTGATTTCCATATTGTAAGCTCCAATTGAGTTGGGGCTTTTGATCTATAGACTAAATCGAAGATGTAGGAGGTTTCAATTACCATGATAGATGACGAATTGATAGTGCTCGACTGTGATGTGTTCCGGCTTGAATTTTGGTGACTCCGACTTCATCTCCGGACAAAATGGAATACGCGAGAGCTTGACAGAGGTTCGTACGAGGTGTGGGAGTAGTTTGTTTACACAGAAACAATTCCAAATGATCGGATTCGAGTGGTATGATAATGAGGTCGGCGGTTTTGAAATGAATACTCATGATGGAGTTTAATTCGAGATAATGCGGGTGTTTAAGACCTCAATAATGGTCGTTAATAGTTGAGACCTGTAGAACGGTTACGGAATTCAAACAATTCTGCATTTAAAACTGCATTTACGTTTCAACTGACGTGAGGCGCGACCGTGCCTATACGAGGCGCGACCGTGCCAAGGCACCGGGCGCCCGTTCCAAAGCAAGGCGCGCGACCGTGCCAAGGCACTTGGCGCGACCATGCCAGAACGAGGCGCGACCGTGCCTATTAGGGTTTCTTGTTAATTTATAAAATCAGCCCTTGCAACTTCAGCTTAGACAGAATTAGCTTGGTTAGGATTTAACAAAACACCTAACGGGATTACTAACTGAGTTAACTCTAGGAGGTGTTACCACGTGATTATGAGTTCTAAAACTTTGAATTAAAATATGTTCAGTTAACAATTAATGAGGCATAGGTTTGAATAAATATAGGATTTAATGTAGTGTTGTTATTTTATCAAGTAAAATAAATTAAAATAGGGTCAAAAAATTCAGGGATGTTACAGTCTCCCCATGTTAAGGGAATTTCGTCCCGAAATTTAACTAATGGAGGCTATTAAATCAGGCAAGAGGTGAGAGTTTTGGATTCTCGGTGAGTTTTGACTGTTAGATCTTGGGAAGTGTAACCGTTGACATAGCTTAGGCCTGATACTCAAGGTCGGATATGAATGATGATAATGAATTTAGTTTTGAAATGAACTTAAGGAGGAGATCGTCAAATAATAATTTGGATTCTAAAGGTGGAATGCATTACTTGGAATGAATTTGATGGGTTCTTGATAATTAGGGTTTGTGTAAGATGTAGTCTAATATACTTAAATTTTGTAGCGGGTAAAAGATTTCACAAACATTAGTCTGGGTCAAAACTTCACGTGACATGAGCAACGCTACTTTTGATAATTTTATAGGACACTTATATATAGGAAGTACCATCGGCGTATCCACCATGCCCTTGTCATATCACATTAGTTTTGTTGTTACATATCATGATAAGTTTTAGGTCACAACACACGACAAAATTTCACTATGCTTTCCATGCGCTGATTTTCATAATTCCGTGTGCACCCGTAATTACTCAAATCATCGCATGGTCCGTATAGATCTTTCCGTTGTGTGCGGGTCAAGGGGGGCATAACTTTCACTCCGTTCATGTCCATTGTTTTCACATAAAAGTCGCTAGCAAGTAACTATGTCCTTAATCAGGTTAGTTCGCAACTAAAGAGTAGTATAACTTAAAGTTTCTTAGTTTGCTCGTGTTTGAACAAAATTACGTCAAACCCCGAGTCGTTTCAGTGTATTATGGTCTTCAACTTTGGTGAACAAAAGTGCATGACCATGTCTTGTGTATAATGAAATCAATCAATTGCAATAATTGTAAGCAAATTTTGTTTCGTGTATAAAGTAAACACACAAGTCTCATGTATGATCTAGTGTCACGTAGCTCGTAATCAAATAGGTCTCATGTGTAGCGTGAACAATTTAGCTTCATATATTTTGTAAATCATTAAGCTCCTATGTGGAATGTAAACAACATAGTATAAGTGTATTGTAGAAGATGAAGTTCATGTATGGTGTCGACAACTTAGTGTCATGTATTTTGTAAATCAATAAGCTCTCATGTGGTATGTAAACAACATAGTATCATGTGTATTGTAGGAAATGAAGTTCATGTATGGTGTGGACAACTTAGTGTCATGTATTTTGTAAATCAATAAGCCCTCATGTGGTATGTAAACAACATAGTATCATGTGTAATGTAGGAAATGAAGTTCATGTATTGTGTCGACAGCTTAGTGTCATGTATTTTGTAAATCAATAAGCTCTCATGTGAAATGTAAACAACATAGTATGATGTGTATTGTAGGAAATGAAGTTCATGTATGGTGTTGGCAACTTAGGATCATGTATTTTGTAAATAAATATCTTTCATGTGTAATATAAACAATTTAGTATCATGTATATTGCATAATGTGCATAATTTAGTATAATGTACCTTGTAACCAAATGGGTTTCATGTTTAATGTGGTCAATCTAGAATTATGTACCAATCAAGCAATTGTTATGCATCATGTATATTGCAAACAACTAAGTTTCATGTATTATGTGCTCAATCCAGTAGCATGTGTATTGCAAATAAACATGTTCCGTGTGTTATGCGATCAATCAAGTAAATTGTGATTTGTAGACAAACTAGTTTCATGTATTATGTAATTTATGTAGCATTGGATATATTGAGAATAATTGAGTTTCATGTACCATGTGGTTGCGTTGGGTTTATTGTGAACGTGCATACGTAAGTTATTGAACAAAGTGTGTGATGTATACTAACGGGTTTTGTATGTGATCGAGTGTTGCGGACAAGCGTGTTGTTTGGCGTTCCTGTATAATGTGGTAGTAAGGTTCTAGCTCTTAAATCTCATTGAGGTTGATGGGGAGGGTTAACGTCTAGGCGGTATGGATCGTCTGTTGAAGCGACAAGTGAAAGGTAGCGAGGAGGTTCTGAAAACATTCGTGGAAATGTGTTTACAAATACTGATCTTTGTTTGAAAATAGAAAGAGGTAAATTGTTCTTGGTTGTAGATATATAAAGTAGTGAATCCATTGAGTCACATAATTTAAATAAATAGAAAATTTATGGGAAAAATCTTTTAATTTAAATTTTCAGCTATTAACAAGAGAATATTTTTAAGCGGAATTATTGGCTAAACAAGTAGTCGTATACTAATTTAGCCAGGGTTTAGAAATATTTACTTTAATGAGGAAAATCATAATTATTGATCAATTCGAAATAATATTTTTATAAAATAGATTGTATTAAGTTTCCTTATCAGGTGAGAAGTTTTATGGAAAATTTATGTTTTTGATACTATCTAAAAGTTTGATAAACATTTTGTTTGAACAAGATAACGATGTTTGTTAAAATCAAACAATAAGATGATTTGTTTACGAAGGAGATTGCTAATAGTGTACTAAATTGTGGTGAATGAGAAAGATGATACTTGGAGAATTTTGATGAAAATATGATGGGTGTAATTCACACTCAACGTATTGAATTAATGAATAATAACTTTAGAGTTGGAAAATATAAAATTTAGTAAATGCTGAAATGTAAAACATTATTCAAAACACTGGGAAATGGTTCTCAAACTGAAATAAATAAGAAAAATAATTTTGTTAACGCCTCGTGTAGCTTTCCACTAGAAGGAGAATAATTCCCAAGGCGAGCACCGCTATGGTCACTCGGGTAGCCGATCTAGCTTCAGCTTTAGCTGTCTCCGTGCGATGCTCCAGTATTTCTTTTTCGAGGATGGAGGTTAACTCCTTTTGGTACCCTAATTGGTTTGCTAGACTATCCATTCTTTGTCCTTTCAAGTCGTGCATTACCCCTTGCTCCATTCTTTGTCTCTCAAATTCTGAGGTCCTTACATATTGGTGCATGTCATTGATTGGAATTTCGATAGTACTAGTGGGTGCCATGATATGCCCTACCCAAGGGTTAGGGTGATACGGGTCGGGCATTAGATATGGGTCTCTTAGTGGGGGTGGTAACTGATTGTGGATATGGGGTGTCTGATACGGGTTTCTGGGTGCGGGTGATCCAGGTGTTCGAAGTCTTTGGCTGGTGCTCCTAATCCAATCTGCCCTTACATCAAACCTTGGTCTAGCAGCTGTGGGTGTTGGTGATCGATGCAAAGGTGATCCGATGTCTTCTTCCCAATCAGACTCTTCTTCGGGACGGTATACCGGGGAGGTAGGAGAGTAGGATTCCATGCTTAGCAGGAAAACAATGGAAAGGTTGTAAGCGATAATAAAATACTGAGTGTTAAATATAGGAGTTCTCATAGGTTTAGAGTTTGACTAGTCATAACTCCGAGCCTTCACAATAGTATTTTAGGAGTACACTTGACCTATAAGTAGTGTATCCCTGAGGAGAATTCCCAGGAAAGAGGGGTGGGTCACTAGGACACACTTAAGTACCCTATCTATCCTTAGCCAGAATCCCTCATGGGCTTACACACTCTTCCAGCCATCATGTATTAATAACACTATTGTTGGACTCATGGTCATGATGAGAATTGTTGTGGACTGGGCTTTGAGGCCCGAAAGTGAGGTTTTATGCATTTTAGTGGCTTCTTCTTCTTGGAGGACAGATGGGCTTCTTAGTTTATTATTGTTGGACATTAGTCCCAATAGTTTAAATTTTTTCTTTGTTCACAAGAGGTGGTGATATTTTTTCCTGTGAGATTAAGGGTGTATGAAGAACTAAGTGTGTATGAGTGTGTGTGGAAAACTTAGGATAACACTTTAAATAAATCAAATAGGTAGCATTGAATAGAAGACAACAGTTGGCAGGTAATGTGACACATAGACTATTAAGTATTGTATCATATGATGTAATTATTTAGTATAACATGTAAAATTATTCACATAAGAAATAATCATATAGCATGTAGTAGCATGACATAGTATGGATGTCCTAAGGTTATAGTCTAGGTCAAGAGTGTCTAATAACCTAATTCCCTATAACCAAGGCTCTGATACCAATCTGTCACACCCCAACCGACGGCGGAAACGTCAGGGTGGGACATGTAGACTGTTCATGAGCACAAGGTTGACTAAATTGAAATATATTAATCATTCAAATTCATCTCAAGTATTCAAGATAAAACCAAATCAAACCAAGTACATAAAATGAAATACATAATCCTTTATTTAAAATTATCTAGGTCCAAAACATAAGTGTAGCAAGTCTTGATCAAAATCACACATTATTACCTTAAACATGAATAAAATAAGGTCAACTAAAAAGTTGGGGAGCATACACAGGTTTGTATATAGATAGCATATAGATTATGAATAAACAAATCCTTACATAACATGATAAAATAAGGCATTTATGGAGAGTAGCCATTGTGTAACCAAAGTACAATCAAACCTTTGTAACTAGTATGCAAAATTGTGTTGTTGGTAACAATCACCCCAATCTGGGTGGGTTTGTCAGACTCAATAGATCTATCATTGTTTACCGTCGGCTTCAATAGTTAATGATTGCACAAAAATTGCACACAAAACTTAGCACACCTAGCACTCAGGCATAAAGCTCAAATTGCACACATGAATGTAAAGAGGATTTGTATTTGTGTAGTTTGTGTAAATGTAAGCAATAGTTTGTACAGTGTTCATGTTTCACCCCAAAAATGTAAAAGAGTAATAGGGGCTATGTAATACTCACTTGATTCAAAAGGCGTAGCTAACGCGAGAGACTAGATAGTAACGAGATCCTTGTAATGCACAACGTTATCCTAGAGTGTAATATGTATTGAATTAATAATGTGCACAATAGTCTATGTCTAAGTCTAGGGTTGAATTGGATGTGTGTTCAAAGAGTTGGAGTTGTAGGCGTTAAGTTTTGTTAAGTATAACCTAAATAAACAATCTTTATTTAAATATAGATTAAATAGATAATTGTTGCTTTGTTTATTTATTTATAAAAATATGTACTTAGTCATATAGTGATAAAGATGTACCGAGCATTTTATATTAAATATAGACTAACTAAATAACTTTTGTTAATCTATTTTTATAAATATGTGTAAATATAATTTTGTAGATTTAAATGTATAACTTCTATTTATTTTAGAAATACGCATTTGATCTTTTTAAATAAGGTTAATATAAATCTTTATAAAATCAAATTCTTTTTTTATTTGAAAATTCATTTGAAATGCTTATTGTTTTTAAAATATAAAATTTAGTATTCTGCCAAGATTTTCACACACACACGACCGTCCTTGGGACAAGGAACGATCGTGCTAGGACCACGGGTGCGACCGTGCTAGTCAGGGCGCGACCGTGTTGATCAAAACAGAAGACATAACTAAGCTGTTCACTAGGCACGACCGTGTCTGGGCCAGGCAAGACCGTGTCTATGGTTCAGAGGTACGACCAAGTCTAGCCAAAGGGCACGACCGGGTTTGAGTGCGCGAGGCACGACCGTACTGGGATTGGCAAGACCGCGTCTCATGAAGCACGACCGCGATAGGAGATTAGCGCGACCGGGTTTGTTCCAAAACAGAAACGAATTGCTTAAATCTTATGATGTTAATGTTGGAATCATAGGGCTTTCATCCATTAGGTGATTACTAGTCCATTGGTATAGGTTAATTGTATTTAAAACGTGTCCAAAGTAGGATTCGATTACACCATTTTAGAGTGAAACATAGATTCGGGTTCATGTTGATTTCCATATTGTAAGCTCCAATTGAGTTGGGGCTTTTGATCTATAGACTAAATCGAAGATGTAGGAGGTTTCAATTACCATGATAGATGACGAATTGATAGTGCTTGACTGTGATGTGTTCCGGCTTGAATTTTGGTGACTCCGACTTCATCTCCGGACAAAATGGAATACGCGAGAGCTTGACAGAGGTTCGTACGAGGTGTGGGAGTAGTTTTTTTACACAGAAACAATTCCAAATGATCGGATTCGAGTGGTATGATAATGAGGTCGGCGGTTTTGAAATGAATACTCATGATGGAGTTTAATTCGAGATAATGCGGGTGTTTAAGACCTCAATAATGGTCGTTAATAGTTGAGACGTGTAGAACGGTTACGGAATTCAAACAATTCTGCATTTAAAACTGCATTTACGTTTCAACTGACGTGAGGCGCGACCGTGCCTATACGAGGCGCGACCGTGCCAAGGCACCGGGCGCCCGTTCCAAAGCAAGGCGCGCGACCGTGCCAAGGCACTTGGCGCGACCATGCCAGAACGAGGCGCGACCGTGCCTATTAGGGTTTCTTGTTAATTTATAAAATCAGCCCTTGCAACTTCAGCTTAGACAGAATTAGCTTGGTTAGGATTTAACAAAACACCTAACGGGATTAATAACTGAGTTAACTCTAGGAGGTGTTACCACGTGATTATGAGTTCTAAAACTTTGAATTAAAATATGTTCAATTAACAATTAATGAGGCATAGGTTTGAATAAATATAGGATTTAATGTAGTGTTGTTATTTTATCAAGTAAAATAAATTAAAATAGGGTCAAAAAATTGAGGGATGTTACAGTCTCCCCATGTTAAGGGAATTTCGTACCGAAATTTAACTAATAGAGGCTATTAAATCAGGCAAGAGGTGAGAGTTTTGGATTCTCGGTGAGTTTTGACTGTTAGATCTTGGGAAGTGTAACCGTTGACATAGCTTAGGCCTGATACTCAAGGTCGGATATGAATGATGATAATGAATTTAGTTTTGAAATGAACTTAAGGAGGAGATCGTAAAATAATAATTTGGATTCTAAAGGTGGAATGCATTACTTGGAATGAATTTGATGGGTTCTTGATAATTAGGGTTTGTGTAAGATGTAGTCTAATATACTTAAATTTTGTAGCGGGTAAAAGATTTCACAAACATTAGTCTGGGTCAAAACTTCACGTGACATGAGCAACGCTACTTTTGATAATTTTATAGGACACTTATATATAGGAAGTACCATCGGCGTATCCACCATGCCCTTGTCATATCACATTAGTTTTGTTGTTACATATCATGATAAGTTTTAGGTCACAACACACGACAAAATTTCACTATGCTTTCCATGCGCTGATTTTCATAATTCCATGTGCACCCGTAATTACTCAAATCATCGCATGGTCCGTATAGATCTTTCCGTTGTGTGCGGGTCAAGGGGGGCATAACTTTCACTCCGTTCATGTCCATTGTTTTCACATAAAAGTCGCTAGCAAGTAACTATGTCCTTAATCAGGTTAGTTCGCAACTAAAGAGTAGTATAACTTAAAGTTTCTTAGTTTGCTCGTGTTTGAACAAAATTACGTCACACCCCGAGTCGTTTCAGTGTATTATGGTCTTCAACTTTGGTGAACAAAAGTGCATGACCATGTCTTGTGTATAATGAAATCAATCAATTGCAATAATTGTAAGCAAATTTTGTTTCGTGTATAAAGTAAACACACAAGTCTCATGTATGATCTAGTGTCACGTAGCTCGTAATCAAATAGGTCTCATGTGTAGCGTGAACAATTTAGCTTCATATATTTTGTAAATCATTAAGCTCCTATGTGGAATGTAAACAACATAGTATAAGTGTATTGTAGAAGATGAAGTTCATGTATGGTGTCGACAACTTAGTGTCATGTATTTTGTAAATCAATAAGCTCTCATGTGGTATGTAAACAACATAGTATCATGTGTATTGTAGGAAATGAAGTTCATGTATGGTGTGGACAACTTAGTGTCATGCATTTTGTAAATCAATAAGCCCTCATGTGGTATGTAAACAACATAGTATCATGTGTAATGTAGGAAATGAAGTTCATGTATTGTGTCGACAGCTTAGTGTCATGTATTTTGTAAATCAATAAGCTCTCATGTGAAATGTAAACAACATAGTATGATGTGTATTATAGGAAATGAAGTTCATGTATGGTGTTGGCAACTTAGGATCATGTATTTTGTAAATAAATATCTTTCATGTGTAATATAAACAATTTAGTATCATGTATATTGCATAATGTGCATAATTTAGTATAATGTACCTTGTAACCAAATGGGTTTCATGTTTAATGTGGTCAATCTAGAATTATGTACCAATCAAGCAATTGTTATGCATCATGTATATTGCAAACAACTAAGTTTCATGTATTATGTGCTCAATCCAGTAGCATGTGTATTGCAAATAAACATGTTCCGTGTGTTATGCGATCAATCAAGTAAATTGTGATTTGTAGACAAACTAGTTTCATGTATTATGTAATTTATGTAGCATTGGATATATTGAGAATAATTGAGTTTCATGTACCATGTGGTTGCGTTGGGTTTATTGTGAACGTGCATACGTAAGTTATTGAACAAAGTGTGTGATGTATACTAACGGGTTTTGTATGTGATCGAGTGTTGCGGACAAGCGTGTTGTTTGGCGTTCCTGTATAATGTGGTAGTAAGGTTCTAGCTCTTAAATCTCATTGAGGTTGATGGGGAGGGTTAACGTCTACGCGGTATGGATCGTCTGTTGAAGCGACAAGTGAAAGGTAGCGAGGAGGTTCTGAAAACATTCGTGGAAATGTGTTTACAAATACTGATCTTTGTTTGAAAATAGAAAGAGGTAAATTGTTCTTGGTTGTAGATATATAAAGTAGTGAATCCATTGAGTCACATAATTTAAATAAATAGACAATTTTTGGGAAAAATCTTTTAATTTAAATTTTCAGCTATTAACAAGAGAATATTTTTAAGCAGAATTATTGGCTAAACAAGTAGTCGTATACTAATTTAGCCAGGGTTTAGAAATATTTACTTTAATGAGGAAAATCATAATTATTGATCAATTCGAAATAATATTTTTATAAAATAGATTGTATTAAGTTTCCTTATCAGGTGAGAAGTTTTATGGAAAATATATGTTTTTGATACTATCTAAAAGTTTGATAAACATTTTGTTTGAACAAGATAACGATGTTTGTTAAAATCAAACAATAAGATGATTTGTTTACGAAGGAGATTGCTAGTAGTGTACTAAATTGTGGTGAATGAGAAAGATGATACTTGGAGAATTTTGATGAAAATATGATGGGTGTAATTCACACTCAACGTATTGAATTAATGAATAATAACTTTAGAGTTGGAAAATATAAAATTTATTAAAATTATTCAAAACACTGGGAAATGGTTCTCAAACTGAAATAAATAAGAAAAATAATTTTGTTAACGCCTCGTGTAGCTTTCCACTAGAAGGAGAATAATTCCCAAGGCGAGCACCGCTATGGTCACTCGGGTAGCCGATCTAGCTTCAGCTTTAGCTGTCTCCGTGCGATGCTCCAGTATTTATTTTTCGAGGATGGAGGTTAACTCCTTTTGGTACCCTAATTGGTTTGCTAGACTATCCATTCTTTGTCCTTTCAAGTCATGCATTACCCCTTGCTCCATTCTTTGTCTCTCAAATTCTGAGGTCCTTACATATTGGTGCATGTCATTGATTGGAATTTCGATAGTACTAGTGGGTGCCATGATATGCCCTACCCAAGGGTTAGGGTGATACGGGTCGGGCATTAGATATGGGTCTCTTAGTGGGGGTGGTAACTGATTGTGGATATGGGGTGTCTGATACGGGTTTCTGGGTGCGGGTGATCCAGGTGTTCGAAGTCTTTGGCCGGTGTTCCTAATCCAATCTGCCCTTACATCAAACCTTGGTCTAGCAGCTGTGGGTGTTGGTGATCGATGCAAAGGTGATCCGATGTCTTCTTCCCAATCAGACTCTTCTTCGGGACGGTATACCGGGGAGGTAGGAGAGTAGGATTCCATGCTTAGCAGGAAAACAATGGAAAGGTTGTAAGCGATAATAAAATACTGAGTGTTAAATATAGGAGTTCTCATAGGTTTAGAGTTTGACTAGTCATAACTCCGAGCCTTCACAATAGTATTTTAGGAGTACACTTGACCTATAAGTAGTGTATCCCTGAGAAGAATTCCCAGGAAAGAGGGGTGGGTCACTAGGACACACTTAAGTACCCTATCTATCCTTAGCCAGAATCCCTCATGGGCCTACACACTCTTCCAGCCATCATGTATTAATAACACTATTGTTGGACTCATGGTCATGATGAGAATTGTTGTGGACTGGGCTTTGAGGCCCGAAAGTGAGGTTTTATGCATTTTAGTGGCTTCTTCTTCTTGGAGGATAGATGGGCTTCTTAGTTTATTATTGTTGGACATTAGGCCCAATAGTTTAAATTTTTTCTTTGTTCACAAGAGGTGGTGATATTTTTTCCTGTGAGATTAAGGGTGTATGAAGAACTAAGTGTGTATGAGTGTGTGTGGAAAACTTAGGATAACACTTTAAATAAATCAAATAGGTAGCATTGAATAGAAGACAACAGTTGGCAGGTAATGTGACACATAGACTATTAAGTATTGTATCATATGATGTAATTATTTAGTATAACATGTAAAATTATTCACATAAGAAATAATCATATAGCATGTAGTAGCATGACATAGTATGGATGTCCTAAGGTTATAGTCTAGGTCAAGAGTGTCTAATAACCTAATTCCCTATAACCAAGGCTCTGATACCAATCTGTCACACCCCAACCGACGGCGGAAACGTCAGGGTGGGACATGTAGACTGTTCATGAGCACAAGGTTGACTAAATTGAAATATATTAATCATTCAAATTCATCTCAAGTATTCAAGATAAAACCAAATCAAACCAAGTACATAAAATGAAATACATAATCCTTTATTTAAAATTATCTAGGTCCAAAACATAAGTGTAGCAAGTCTTGATCAAAATCACACATTATTACCTTAAACATGAATAAAATAAGGTCAACTAAAAAGTTGGTGAGCATACACAGGTTTGTATATAGATAGCATATAGATTATGAATAAACAAATCCTTACATAACATGATAAAATAAGGCATTTATGGAGAGTAGCCATTGTGTAACCAAAGTACAATCAAACCTTTGTAACTAGCATGCAAAATTGTGTTGTTGGTAACAATCACCCCAATCTGGGTGGGTTTGTCAGACTCAATAGATCTATCATTGTTTACCGTCGGCTTGAATAGTTAATGATTGCACATAAATTGCACACAAAACTTAGCACACCTAGCACTCAGGCATAAAGCTCAAATTGCACACATGAATGTAAAGAGGATTTGTATTTGTGTAGTTTGTGTAAATGTAAGCAATAGTTTGTACAGTGTTCATGTTTCACCCCAAAAATGTAAAAGAGTAATAGGGGCTATGTAATACTCACTTGATTCAAAAGGCGTAGCTAACGCGAGAGACTAGATAGTAACGAGATCCTTGTAATGCACAACGTTATCCTAGAGTGTAATATGTATTGAATTAATAGTGTGCACAATAGTCTATGTCTAAGTCTAGGGTTGAATTGGATGTGTGTTCAAAGAGTTGGAGTTGTAGGCGTTAAGTTTTGTTAAGTATAACCTAAATAAACAATCTTTATTTAAATATAGATTAAATAGATAATTGTTGCTTTGTTTATTTATTTATAAAAATATGTACTTAGTCATATAGTGATAAAGATGTACCGAGCGTTTTATATTAAATATAGACTTACTAAATAACTTTTGTTAATCTATTTTTATAAATATGTGTAAATATAATTTTGTAGATTTAAATGTATAACTTCTATTTATTTTAGAAATAGGCATTTGATCTTTTTAAATAAGGTTAATATAAATCTTTATAAAATCAAATTCTTTTTTTATTTGAAAATTCATTTGAAATGCTTATTGTTTTTAAAATATAAAATTTAGTATTCTGCCAAGATTTTCACACACACACGACCGTCCTTGGGACAAGGAACGATCGTGCTAGGACCACGGGTGCGACCGTGCTAGTCAGGGCGCGACCGTGTTGATCAAAACAGAAGACATAACTAAGCTGTTCACTAGGCACGACCGTGTCTGGGCCAGGCAAGACCGTGTCTATGGTTCAGAGGTACGACCAAGTCTAGCCAAAGGGCACGACCAGGTCTGAGTGCGTAAGGCCCGACCGTGTTGGGATTGGCACGACCGCGTCTCATGAAGCACGACTGTGCTAGGAGATTAGCGCGACCGTGTCTGTTCCAAAACAGAAACGAATTACTTAAATCTTATGATGTTAATGTTGGAAATCATAGGGCTTTCATCCATTAGGTGATTATTAGTCTATTGGTATAGGTTAATTGTATTTAAAACGTGTCCAAAGTAGGATTCGATTACACCATTTTAGAGTGAAACATAGATTCGGGTTCGTGTTGATTTCCATATTGTAAGCTCCAATTGAGTTGGGGCTTTTGATCTATAGACTAAATCGAAGATGTAGGAGGTTTCAATTACAAGGATAGATGACGGATTGATAGTGCTCGACTGTGATGTGTTCCGACTTGAATTCCGACGACTCCGACTTCGTCTCCGGACAAAATGGAATACGCGAGAGCTTGATAGAGGTTCGTACGAGGTGTGGGAGTAGTTTGTTTGCATAGAAACAATTCCAAATGATCGGATTCGAGCGGTATGATAATGAGGTCGGCGGTTTTGGAATGAATACTCATGATGGAGTTTAATTCGAGATAATGCGGGTGTTTAAGACCTCAATAATGGTCGTTAATAGTTGAGACGTGTAGAACGGTTACGGAATTCAAATGATTCTGCGTTTAAAACTGCATTTACGTTTCAACTGACGCGAGGCGCGACCGTGCCTATACGAGGCGCGACCGTGCCAAGGCACAGGGCGCGACCGTTCCAAAGCAAGGCGCGCGACCGTGCCAAGGCACTTGGCGCGACCGTGCCAGAACGAGTCGCGACCGTGCCTATTAGGGTTTCTCGTTAATTTATAAAATCAGCCCTTGCAACTTCAGCTTTGACAGAATTAGCTTGGTTAGGATTTAACAGAACACCAAACGGGATTACTAACTGATTTAACTCTAGGAGGTGTTACCACGTGATTATTAGTTCTAAAACTTTGAATTAAAATACGTTGAGTTAAAAATTAATGAGGCATAGTTTTGAATAAATATAGGATTTAATGTAGTATTGTTATTTTATCAAGTAAAATAAATTAAAATAGGGTCGAAAAATTCAGAGATGTTACAACCGGCCTTGAGTTCCGCAAATGCTTCCTCTACCTAATCAATCTTATTTTAGGGACAAAACTTCTAAATTATGAGTTCCTTCAAGTCATCCCTCTGCGTCTTCTCTATATCTCTCTCACTCTTGGCTTTCTTAACATTCTCCCACCAACTCAATGCTTCAAAAGCAATCGAATGCGTCGCAAATTTCACAGCGTGATCTGCACGGTATTCGCTCATCTTGAAGACCGTAGTCATACGGTCAATCCAGTAGTAAGCATCAATGGCATCCTTCTTGCCATCAAAAGTTGGTGGGTCACAATTCCGGAAGGACTTGTAGTCACAACCACTCCACAAGTCATAATCCGAGTCATCGTTTTCAGAGTCACTTTCAATTATGTTTCTGTGCTTCCTCTTTCTAGCTCAACAGTCTTTAGAACCTCTGATAGTGCCGCTGGTAGAGTGCTATTCAGAACTACGGCTACCTCATCAGCAATAGCCTTCCTGACGATTGTCTCAAGAACCATGCCATTTTCGTTGTGCTCTTCATGGTTGCTAGGATTGTTCTCGCTTGCAGTATGAATCAACACCGATCCATGGACTGAATGTACACTCTCTTCCCTTTCAACACGGTTGACACGAGGTCTACCCCTGCGTCTAGTATGTGCTCCTCTCTTTGCACCTCTCTTTCCAGCCATTTCATTTTCTGACTACGAACAAGGAATACTTGTGTCATCATGATAGGCAATTATTTAAAACACCTCGAGTAAGGTAAATTACTAATTACAGAGACCTGTATGCAATTACTATTTTACTTTACTACTTGGGTTCTAAACTTTTCCTGTCAGAGTAACACTTACATTCAAGTTCAAAGTTTCTACATTAAGACATATTATGTCTACTTTCTATTCTAAGGAATTTATTGTCTATGTTCTAAGTTAGGACATGGACTACCTTCTATTCTAAGGCTTTTACTGTTTACTGTTTCTACTGATTTTTATTACTAAGGCCTTACTGTTTTGCTTTCATGGCTTTGTTGCTCTGACTGACAGCCCATTCTTCTATCCCATTTTTAGTTTAAGTTTAGACATTTTGGCGAATGTCCGAATCTCTCAAACTATGGCTCTGATACCAACTTGAAAGGACCCAAATCGGGTACCTCTCATAGTTGGCACAAACAACATAAGCATAGTTCTTAAACTTCGAATAAACACCAAAATCAAACAACGAAAGGACCCAAATCATAAAACGATGGGCCCAGATTGGCAGTCCTACATGTCATGGTAAATGTCTTAAAATAGGCACCAAGACCACATGTTGGAATCAGTTATTCATAGCAGATTCAATACACCAGTAGGATAATCAAGAAATTAGATCGAATCAGAAACACGTAGTTAATGGTGTAAATCTCAAGTCTTTATTGATATGTCAATGAAAATCCCTTACTTACAAAGTTTCAAATGAACAAGTATTTATACTAAGAAGACAAAGTATGAATTCATCTGAAATACATTTCGGTCAAAATGTATTTCGTCCGAAAATGATTTCGTCCGAAAACTATATCAGTCGAAATATTCTATACACAGATAACTCTTCCGTCTTCAGCTTTATCTGACTGTTTTATTTGCGACGGCCTACAATTAGTTCCAACAATCTCCCCTAGGCCATTGCATATCATAACATGGGAATTCTTCCAAGCTCCCCCATACACTTTGCATCATCAAAGTTGGGTCTTGGACTCGAATCTTTACCTCTCCAAACTTGTCTTGGTTTATCTTTGACCTGCCAATCTCGTTTTGGTTTTGACGTCCAAAACATCTTCAACCTATTAAAAGCTTTAGCAACTTCTTGAACCTTTCTTTGAGGTTGAGAAATGACCTTCTGTTTGGGAGACTCTCGTTTCTTAGAAAAGCAATCTCTTGCTAAATGACCCTACTTTCCACATCTGAAACATTTCTTCAAAGTAGGACATGTTCTTTGATAAGGCCCCTTTCGAGATGTTGACTTGTCTTTTGACTTCTGTTTTTCAACTTTTAAAGTTTACTCTACTCCTTCTTTAATAAACATAAGTGGAGCAAATTTATTAGAAACAAATGGGATGGTATTAGCATTAAATGAACTCTTTTTCTTGAATCCTAAGCTACCCTTATTGTCAAAATAATCCATACATTCTTGACTTTCTTCAGATTTAACACTAACGCAATCATCATCAGAAGTAAGATCACTTGGAATCTTCTATTCAACTTTATTTGCTTCATAATTTCTCCTTGGCTCCAACGAAGGATAAGCATTTAGCATAAATGGATCTAGAATGTATGGTTGAGACATATGTGAATAAAATCCATTTGTAGAAAATGGAGGAGGAACACTTTTGTATCCAATCTCACTATTCACCCTATCATTAACTTTAGCCTCAATGTTTTCACCAATACCTTTATATCCAAGCCCAGCAGTTACTTTATCATGTATTTGAGCTTCATTTATCCAACTAGCAACTTTCCCATAAATGTTTATTTTATCAACTTTAATTGTTGTATTTGCTACTTTTTCCATTTTCTCTGTCAGCAATCAATAGTTGAATTTCATAATTATTTCTCTTTAACAGAAGCTTCAAATGATAATTCTCTTTGACACAGTCATCAATCTTTCTTTTATACTCTTTCTCACGATCATTTAAAATCTTGTTCATAGTATGTGCATGATTCAATGCATCCATCAGATGTTAACTTTGTTTCTTTTATTCAATAATTTTCTCAAAACACTCCACATAACACATATTTTCATTGAGCAGTTTAGAATAAGCTTTAAGTTCATGTGATTCTTTCACTACTTCAACAACCAAATGGGATTCTATACACTTACAATTTCCTTGAAAATCATAATTGTATCCTCCTTTGATCACTATTTTGTCCTTATCTGCTTTGAGTGCATCTAACTGTAACTTTGCATACAAATCCAATAATGTGTTATATTTTAGTCCTTTATTTCTAATGTAAAGTTTATACATCATCCATTCATGTGGTTGAGCATTGAGAAAATTATCCATGACCTCTGATTTTTCATATTCAATATCAACATCCTTCAGATCATTTATCAATCTCACATATTTGTGATATTGGTCTATCGAAGATTCTCCTTCTACGCGTGTGAATACTTGATAGCTTTTTCTTAAAGCGTCTTGTCTTGCTTTTCTTTTCAAATCTTCCTTATTTACATATGTTACTGATTTAACAAGATCCAGATAAACATACCCAAGTCCATTTATAAATTATGTACACCACCTTCGTTAGCCATCGAGAATTCCTCTTTTTTTAACTACATTATTTTTTTCATAATCAGCCCGAAACATAAATCTAAACATCCTCCAAAAATTTTGACCAAGATAAATTTTCCCGCCAAAAACTATTTCGTACGAAAACTCTTTCGGTCGAAAAATATTTCGAACAAGGAGATTTCGAGCAAGAACTTCTTGGACGAAAACACATTTTGGATAAGGGATTTCGGTTAAAAACTAGTTGCACGAAAAGGATTTCGGACGAAATCACTTTTTGGTCCCTTCAAAGATGAGATTTCGGACGATGCATCTGAAACACGTTAAATCCCAACCTGCAACTTTCGAATGTCAAATTATACCCCGAAAATCATTCCAAACATCATCTCTATTGTTATATATGCTAGATAGTTTTAAATGGCGCTGAAAACGATCCAATTTGAAGACTTTTGAATCTTGAAAAAATGAAAACTTGAACCTTTCTACAAAAACAACAAAATCGAGAACCGAAAACTCTGATATCACTTGTTGGAACCAGTTATTCGTAGCAGATTCAATACACCAGCAGGACAATCAAGAAATATGATCAAATCATAAACACATAGTTAATGGTGTAAATCTCAAGTCTTTATTGACATGTTAGTGAAAATCCCTTACTTACAAGGCTTCAAATGAACAAGTATTTATACTAAGAAGACAAAGTATGAATTCGTCCAAAATACATTTCGATCGAAATGTATTTCGTCCAAAACAGATTTCGTCAAAAACTATTATGGTCGAAATATTCTCTACAAAAATAATTCTTTCGTGTTCAGCTTTATCTAACTGTTTTATATGCGATGGCCTACAATTAGTTCCTACACCGCATAAGAACAAATGGATTTTATCCATATCTTCCACCAGTTGTCCAATAGCCTGTTACTAATCACAAATACCGTTAAATTTATGACCATATTCTGAAACAAAAGAGTTACCTTTAGTTGATTGTGGAGTTGATCACAGAGATTATGAGCTCGTTCAACCGGAAGTTCTTGTAGGCCGATTCCAAATCCGTCCAAATTTTATACGCAGTAGTGATGCCAAGAACCTCTCCAACGGCTTCTTCCGTGAGAGAGGAACGTAGAAGAAGGATGACGTGTTGTTTTGCATCATGCTAAGAAGAGAAAATGGGATTTGAAGCTTCTTTGGCGTCTCTAAGAATGGTAGTCATGGGCGCTAGTGATGAACTATCAACATGGCTAAGTATTTTTTTGATAAGAAAGAAGAGGTATGAATTCATTTTTCCTTAGCAACTAGTTGCAGGATGAAGGTTTAATGGCTATCATTTTTAAAATGGTGGCCAAAGGAAGAGTTCCATCGGCAGAATTGGAGCCGGCAGCCATCAGAAGTAGGTTTGCCTTGACAGAGAAGAGACGCGAGGGAGAGATAGCAAGGAGAAAAGACAGAGATTTTATTGTTAGGCTAATACCATGTGTGAATGGGAAAATCTTATCATCCAAAATTGGTGAGAGTATATATATATATATATATATATATATATGTATGTGTGTATGTATGTATGTATGAAAGGACCAAAACATCATACACATAGTTCTTAAACTTCGAATAAATACCAAAATCAAACACTACGCCAAAAATGGGCTATGGCCACACTTTTGCTAAAACTGCCCAGCCACACTTTCGATTAAATGTGTGGCTAAAGCTCACTAATCCTAATTTTAGTCACACATTTTGTATTCGTGTGACAAAAAACACACTTTTTCTAACCTTTAGCCACACATATTTGATTCATGTGACAAAAAGCCACACATATCCAAACCTTTAGCCACACATATTTGATTCGTGTGACAAAAAACACACTTTGTTAGAAACTTTTAGCAACACATTTTTTATTCGTGTGACAAAAAACACACATGTTCGAACCTTTAGCCACACAATTTTGATTCGTGTGACAAAAAGCACACATGTTCGAACCTTTAGCCACATATATTTGATTCATGTGACAAAAAAATACACATGTTTGAACCTTTTGCCACACATATTTGATTCGTGTGACAAAAAACACACCTGTTTGAACATTTAGCCACACATATTTGATTTGTGTCATAAAAAAACACATATGTTCGAAACCTTTAGTCACACATTTTTTACTTGTGTGACAAAAAACAAATCTGTTGAACCTTTAGCCACACATATTTGATTCGTGTGACAAAAAAAACACACATGTTCGAAACTTTAGCCACACATATTTGGTTCATGTTACAAAAAAACACCTGTTTGAACCTTTAGCCAAGCATATTTGATTTGTGTGACAAAAAACACACATGTTCAAAACCTTTAGTCACACATTTTTTATTTGTGTGACAAAAAACACACATGTTTGAACCTTTAGTCACACATAATTGATTCGTGTGACAAAAACACACATGTTCGAAACCTTTAGTCACACATTTTTTATGTGTGTGACAAAAAACGTACATGTTTAAACCTTTAGCGACACATATTTGATTCGTGTGACAAATAAAGACACACACATTTCCTTCCCAAAACAATTTTAATTTTTGTCATCTTTAATTTTCATACACATTTCCCTCCCAAAATTATAATGATAATAAATATTTAAATTTTTGTCATCTTTTATTTTCACACTCAATTTCCCTCCCAAAATTCCCCGCAAAGTATTGTCACACTCAATTTCCCTTTCAAAACTTCCTCTAAAGTATTTTCACTCTCCATTTCCCTCCCTAAACTCCCCTAAATATGACATGTATACATAAAATAAATAAATAAAAGAAAATTATGTTGGGTATATAATCGGGTAAATGGGTATATAATGGGCGAAAAATAAATAAATAAAAGAAAATTATTGGGCATTAACACCTAGCTAAGACTCACTTCACTCCTATACAAGCATCTCAAAGCAACTATGACATGATAGAGACTATAATGGGCCACTAACACCAATCAAGGCCTAATACGGCCCATTAATGAAAGTAGGACATGTTATTGGGTGTTAACACCTAACTATGACTCACTACACTCCTATACAACCCTTTTAGAGCAAAATGACATGATAGATGCTAGAATGGGCCACTAACACCACTAAGGCCCAATACGGCCCATTAATGAAAGTAAGGCATGTTATTGGGCATTAACACATAATTATGACTCACAACACTCATGTACAACCCTCTTAGAGCAACTATATCATGATAGAAGCTATAATGGGCCACCATCACCAATAAGGCCCAATACGGCCCATTAATGAAAGTAAGGCATGTTATTGGGCGTTAACACCTAACTATGACTCACAACACTCATATACAACCCTCTTAGAGCAACTATGTCATAATAGAAGCTATTATTGGCCACCATCACCAATAAGGCACAATACGGCCCATTAATGAAACTAAGGCATGTTATAGGGCGTTAACACCTAACTATGACTCACAACACTCATATACAACCCTCTTAGAGCAACTATGTGATGATAGAAGCTATAATGGGCCAATATCACCAATAAGGCCCAATACGGCCCATTAATTTTGTTATGTATTAGTAATGTTTTGAATGTCATTTTGCAAAATGAGGGTTGTTTTGTTAATTTTGTTATTATTATTTCTTTAACATTCGCCTTGATTGAAATTTCTGTAGGATTTTAGAAAATGATCTTTTTAAACACGATTGGAGATCAAGGAAGAAGGTGCAGATATTTCAATATGTTGCCTTAAAGTGGGCACTAGTACTTCTTATAGGATTAGCTATAGGGCTTGTGGGGTTTTTCAATAACATTGCAGTGGAAAAAATTGCTGGTTTTAAGCTTCTTCTCACTAGTAATCTGATGATTAAGCAAAGGTAAGCCTAGAAATTTATGTGAATAGATACTCTCTGCTAACTGTGAATATACAGGAGGAAGCTTGGGCAGCTGGAGGAAGTGGGATACTTTTGAAAACTACCAATAGTGGAAAGTCATGGAGTCGTGACAAAGCTGCTGATGATATTACTGCCAACCTTTACTCAGTAAAGTGAGTTTTTAAGCAACTTTTTGATCTTACACATGATTTTTTACTTTTAAACTTCAAAAGATTTATCTATGTTTAATTTATGATGATCATCATCTTACCTATCTTCTATAGGTTTATCAACGAAAGACAAGGATTCGTGTTAGGAAATGATGGAGTCTTGCTAAAGTATCTTGGATGATTTCATGGTATGCAATCTGTTAATGCTTGCTTTTTTTTGTTTTTTCCCCCTAAATGTTGGATTTGTGAGATGAGGACAGTGTGCTCAGATGGTAGTGGAATTCAGTAAGTTGTATTATGTGTTTTGAAATACTGTTTCTTTATAACATCATTTCTAATATGTTTTGTGTGTTTTTATTGTCTTGCAGGGGTGATTTTGACCTTAATAATTTTAGAGATGGTGTCATTTTTTCTGCTTTCATGGTTGGTCTTCTTATTGCATCTCCAATATTTGCATCATTGGCCAAGAGGTAACTTGTCACTTCTAAATGGGTGGAGGGGGTTAAGGATCAAACATGGGTGGGTTCTAAGGACTCCAAGATCTTTAACCACTTGGCCACTATGGTAGGAATGTTTCTATCCATCACTCTATTTTGTCTTCTTTTTTCAATTGAATTCTCTAACCTATTGCAATTTGTATTTTTTTGGGGGTGTGTTGAATTCAGGTGGTATCCTCGGCTGATGCAAGTCATGCTAGTTGCAAGTGGTGCTGTTACAAGTGTTGTTTGTTGCAAGTGTTGCTTTTGCAAGTGCTGCATAATTTGTAGATAACTTTTGAATAAAAAATTATGTCTTTAGTTTTAAAATATAAACCTGTGTATGGATTTTGGTTTATTATTGTTAATATCATTTAGTTTTTTTTTGTTTTCTCATGCTTATTGCTATTTTTATTTTACAAAACAATTGAAAATAAAATGGGTAATTACACGAAAATGGTCATACATAAAATTACAGAATTTCATGTGTGTCTATAAATAGTGTTTAGCCACACTTACAATAATTTCATGTGACTATATAATAGATACGATCACACTTACAGTAAATTCATGTGACTATATAATAGATACGGCCACACTAGCAGTAAATTTATGTGACCGTTGCTACCCTTTAGCCACACTTAAAATTATAAAATTTTCTTGTGTGTTTAGAAATAGATTTTTGCCACACTTATAGTAAATTCGTGTGACTATATAATAGAAACGGTCACACTTACACTAAATTCATGTGGCCGTTGCTAGTCTTTTAGCCACACTTAAAACTATAAAATTTTCTTGTGTGTTTAGATATAGTTTTTAGCCACACTTATTGTAAATTCAGGTGACTATATAATAGAAAACGGCCACACTTACAGTAAATTCATGTGGCCGTTTTCTACCATTTAGTCACACTTATTAGGATAAAATGTTTGATTACAACAACCCTTTTGCCATAGTTTTTTAAATGAGTGTGGCTAAAACAATTTTTTTGGTAAATCCATGTGGCTGTTGCAACCCTTTAGATACACTTAAAATAAATTCGTGTGGTTGTTGTTTTCCTTTAGCCACACTTAATGGAAGGAATGATTGATTTCAGCAAGAAATGTTGATACCCTTTAGCCACACTTTTAAGCTGCTACGGCCACTAAAGAGCGTGTGTGACCATATGATACCTACGATGACTCGAGCTTTGGTCACAGTTGAACTAAAAAAAAGTGTAGCGAAAGGCCTACGGTCACACGATTTTTGTGTGGCCTTAGGCCATTTTTGACCCAGTGAAACAGCGGAAATCTATTATATAATTCTGAGTTAATAAAAACCTTAAACATTCATTGTCTAAAAACATAAACTAGATCATGGGGATGTCAGTCTTCCGTCAGCAACACCCACTCAATCATCAATCTTCAAGCCCTCGAGGCTTCATATCTTTCTTTTCCCGTTATACTAAAAAGTCAGCTAACGCTGGTGAGTTCAAGTTTTCAAAACATTAAGTATAAAACTTTTCTTTCTCATGTTAATCATATAAAACTCATTCAATGAAAAACATTCTTTATACTACTAAGTAAATAAATCACAATACAACATGTAACATTATACTTAGTTATTATGTGCTCTATTCTATTAAGTCATACATTATATGTCTACAATCTGTTTCTGTCTCTGTTGTCCCTAAAGGTACTTATGTTCTATCTGTCCACACGGGACCTCTGTTCTATGCCCACAAAGGGCTTCTGTTCGTAGGTGTTGTTGCCCAGGCTCAACGTCCATGGGCCGACACCTACTCTTTGTGCCCATGAAGGACTTCTGCTCTGTGCCCACAAAGGGATTCTGTTCTCACGTGACCGTCGCCACCGGAGTAACCGTCGTTACTCTTCTAAACCAGTTGCAACTTCACCTGTTAAAGTGCTTATAAAACTGTTTTCTGTTCTATCGCGTGTTTATAAAATATTCTGTTAAATAAACTTGTTTTCTGATCTCTTTCTGCGTTTACAAAACATATAGTTTATATATACCTTTTCTTTCTTTTCTGTCACGTTTAAGTAATAAAATACATTTATTATAAACGTCTAATTCTGAGTATGCACACCACCCTAAAACAGTACATAAAATAAAGATTCTTGACTCACCTGATAAGCTAGTGTAAACCTGCTATCAACTGCTCACTGATTTCGTTCGAAAATCTGAAGTGAAAGTGAAATAGATCAGTTCTAAATGTTATTCTTATCTGAGCGAAACTAAGGATAGTTTCCTACATGCTACTGAGCGAATCTATGACATTTTTGCTTTCTATTTCTCAACAAAATTAAGTTCTAAGCGAAACTAATGTTTTTAGGCGAAACTGAATCTTAGGCGAAACAAGTGTCAGCTTCGCTTCTCACACACTAGGCGAATCTAGTTAGTTTAGTTTCATGAATAATTTCGCTTGGATGATAATTTCGCTTGATCGTCTTCTCCGGTAGAAAACTAGGGTTTTCTTCATGGAGAGGCGGCTAAGGATCCAACACGTCAAAGTGTTAACTATTTATGTCCAAAAGCTTTGTTTTTTTATCATGATGCCAGATCAAAAGCTTGTTTCACGTTTTAAACGTAAAAATCTAACATTTGATTCCAAAAACTATAAAACCCAACAAAAGCTAAAACTCAGATTTATAGCATATTGTTACCTGTTGGAGTCCACTTTTGCTTGTTACAAGATCGAGAGATGAAGGGTAACAATTCCTTGAGCTCGATTGGTACCCAAAACCGACTCTCTCACTAGATTTTCCTTCTCTCTCCCTCTCTCTCCAGAACTCGATGGTGAAAAGCTAAAACGGAGAGGGTTGTGGGCGGCTAGGCTTTTAGTCCCCTTTCTCATCTTCAATTTTTTGGCCCAAGGCCCATTCTCACAAGCCCATTTCTTTTATTTTATTTTTTTTATTCCATTTCGGCCCACTACAATCCTTTATTATTTTTGGGATCTTACAAATATTAATATTACACGAAAGACAACTCTTTTTTAAACATATTTTATAGCACTATTTATAGAATTAATTTTACTGTTTTGTAGAAAACTAAAATATATTTTTTCTCTTCTGAAATGCAGATCAATTTTAATTTTTTTTATCCATTCATGAACTCTAGATTCGTTGTTATTTGAATAAGATAATGTTATCTCTAGAATATATGTTAAATTTTTATACCAAAATCATTAAGACATAAATTATCTCACAAGGAAAAGAAAAAAAAAACTCTATACTCTACTTCTCTTGAAGATCTTGAAACTTTCGACTATTACTTGTTTTCCCAAGTAAGTTGTTTACCCAAGTTAGAGTATGCAAAAAAATCATGAACGAACTAGTATCATGGTTGAAAAAATCAAAAAGGGAGGATTGATATTCAAAGTGTATATGGAAATGTGTAGGTCCCAGGAGCCTCGTCGCACAGCGGAAAAACAAAGATCTGCTCGTGATTCGTGTGGGAACGAAGAAACAAGACAGAGAAAACCACAAACATAAAGACAAGAGAATCGACAAAAATGAAACGTAATCCATAACAAAGAAGTCATCTCACATTACAGACTACATACCGAATGAGTACACATCTCTCGTTTACACTCACGGTTCATGGGGGACGGGAGAGCTCATCCCGGCCAGAACCTCTCTTATCCTTGTCCCAAGTTCCACCTACAAATGAAGACAACACCATCTATTTATAGGGGTGGGAACATTAACTGCGTACTTAGCTAAGTACGCAGGTTATTGGTCATGTGTACTTGATAAGTACGTAGGGCAAAAGCCATGCGTACTTACTAAGTACGCGGCACCAATTTGGTGTACAAGCTAAGTACGCACGAACACCCTCCTGCATACTAGCTAAGTACACCGATACATAGAATTTTATCTATAGTAACTAAAACATGCTTTTACAAAATGGCTTTCGACTCTCTCAACTAGAAGTTCTTGGATTCAGTCCTAGATCAAATATGGTTCCCTACCAAATGGAGGAATTGGATTCACGCTTTATTATCCACAGCACGGGCGTCGGTATTGGTAAATGGATCCCCAACCTAGAAATTCCAATGTTCCCGGGGATTAAGGTAAGGAGATCCATTATCACCATTCATGTTCATCATTGCCATGGAGGCACTCACGGGTATCATCAAAAAGGCATGTTTCGTTTGTTTATTTTGCGGGATTTCTATTACTTCTAACGGTCCAAGACTTTCACATTTTTTATTTGCAGATGACGTGATTTTTGTGGGAGATTGGTTGTAATCTAATGCCCTTAATCTTAGAAGAATTCTCCGATGTTTCTACTTAGACTCTGGTCTTCAAATTAATCTTTCTAAAAGTAATCATTTTGTTGTTGGTGTTAAGGATTAAGAGTTACAAATCCTGTCGAATCTGCTAAAATGTTGGGTGGGATCCTTTCCGTTCAAATACTTTGGGCTACAGGTTGCAGCAAATATGAATCTGGTAAAAAAACTGAACTCCCATTTTTAGTACATTCCAAAAACGCCTTTCAAGTTGGAAAGAAAAACATATGTCATTTGGTGGCCAAATCACACTAATCAAATCAGTACTTAACTCATTACCATCCTACTACTTCTCTTTGCACCGAACACCCACCCAGGTGATAGACAAGCTAGAGCAATTGCGGAGGCAATTCCTTTAGGGTGGCACATATTGTGAAACAAATATATGTTGGGTCTCTTAGCAAAAGGTTTTAAAGGATAAAGAATATGGAGGGCTCGGGATTAGTTCACTCAAGAATGCTAACATAGCAATGCTTGCCAAGTGGTGGGGGAGGTTTAAACAAGAAAAGCAAAGCTATGGCGGAAGGTAATTTGGTCTATCCACCACAACTCGAGATCGTGGAGCATCATCCCAGTGAAATCATCTATTCTAGGTCGGTGGAAGAATATTTTCAAAATATCAATGGATCTACAATACCTAGGGATTTAGATTACAAAAGTGATGAAAGGCATCCCTGACTGCGGTTCTGAAATATACTTCTGGCTTAACTACTGGATTGAACTCGGGCCCCTATCAGCAAAGTTCCCAACCCTTTTCTCACTGGAAGTATCGAATGTGTGTACTATTGTTGATCGGTATTCCCTATCTAATGGGTCCTTTTCTCCAAATTTCAGGTGGAAGCGCAATCATCCCTGTCGATAGAAATTCGAGAGCTCTAGCAGCTAAACTCCCTGATTCAATCGGTCTCCTTTATAGGTCCAGATTTATCCAAAATGACTAAAATGGGATCAATAGACATATATACACCGGCAGAATCAGTGTATACGGTGGTGTAATCACTCAAAATCACATTAAAACATGGTGTGGTAACCAGCAAACACTCACGAGCACAATAAATTATACAAAATTGTAAGAACCGGCAATGAAAATAAACACCAATGCTTGTATTGCTCTCAAAAGATGAAAATGGAATTTTAGGGTTTATAGCCATCACACACACCATATATATATATAGGCAAGGATAGGCTATCTCAAGGATGCTCCTATCTTAAGCACTACTTGCGATAGGAACATGTACAGGGGAGCAAATAACATATCGTAACAAGAGCCATTGCAAGTACTACTTACGATTACAAACACTTGGCATAAAATGGAAAATTACACTAAGACAAAAAGTACATTTAAAAAAGTTACATTGACCAATAGCTTACAAAATTCATACTCTACAATCTCCCCCTAAGCTATTGCATCAATGTCTTCAAGTTCTTCAACAAAAACTTTGTCTTCAAGATCTTAAAACAAATAGCTTTACATGCGGAGTTACAACCCGCTGGAATGCTTTGGCATCAGTTTCAATGTAAAGCCCCAAACCCGGGAACCCTACTTGTTGACACAAACACAAGCTAAGTAGTCTTAGACATCAAATAATATTAGACACAAACCCATAGTCGACGTCCCCATGTCAAAACACAAACGACAGTCAAGTATTTAAATTCAATCAAACACTAATCAAACGGGAATGTCATACTCGTCACATGCCGGTAACTAATTGGCATCCAAGTGCCTCCAGATCATTCCTTTTGTTTACCTGAAATACATGCTAAAACGTCAGCTACGCTGATTGAGTTCTATAGTGAGTTATTAAGGAAGTTTAATCCCGAAAACCGTTACCAAAATGGTTTTTTTCTCAAAAAGGTTTATCACATCTCCACATTTGTAGAATAGTTTATTTCAAAACAATTTATTGCATAATAACGACACACAATTTATAACCCATTTACCGCATCCGTGGACACAAGCAAACACAGCTCTCCAGCCTGACTATCATCAGACTCAGTAACCCGCTTGACTAGTCAAACACAATATCAGGCTTTCGCTCGATCTCCCGCCACGACGATTAAGTACGTGACACAACAAACACATTATCAAGCTTTCGTTCGATCTCCCTCCACGACGATTAAGTACGTGACACAACTAACACATGCACGTAAGCTTTCACTCAAAATACTCATTTTTTCACAAAACCATTCCATGCAGTACGTATATAATTATTCACTCCACATGTATTTCAAGCCCAAAAATATAAAACGTTTAAAAGTGGGCGATAGAACCTCACCTTTACTCAACACACCTCGATCACTAGAACTCACTAACTTCTCGTGCTCACCTTTCAACTTCGCACCTAAAACACACACACACACCACATACGAGTCAATACATGACCCGACATTTACTCGCTCGACTAACCCGACATCATGCATGGCCAACGTGCCCCCGCATATTACCATGCAAGACCCCTTACCCTACGTCATTTCCCATGCATGCACATGCATTCCACGTTAGGTTAAAATCATCATCGAACACCTATCAGTTATTCCTGGCTCCCTTTACGGCTCACGGTGACCCCCCCGATCCCCGCCATCGCTAAACACCTAACCCAGCCGCCTACGGCTTTCGGCCAGCCCCTCTCGGCCACCTACTGCCTCCGACCACTGCTGTCGTGCCTTCCCCGACACCCCGCAGTCACTCGGAGCTGCCACCGGCTTTCCGGCCTCACGGGTTCGCTTTCCTGGCCTTAGCATGCCCTTCTACCCGACTAAACCACACCACCGACCAACCCTAAGGGTTCGGCCGGACCCTTTTCCGTCTGTAACCGGCCCCCAATGAGAAAAAAATAAATAAATGAGAAAGGTTCGTGGTTATACCTCAAGATCGTGTGACTCGTGTTAACCGAATCCGATCAATCCCTTCTCTTGTGATTACTCAAGCCCTAGCGAAAACCCTAGAACCATAAACATTCAACGTAAGGATTTCATGATCAAATATGAGATATGGAAATCAAATGGATGCGAGAATACCTCGAATGAAACCTTGGTTGCGCAAGGCACCTCGTCTCCTTCCTCTATGTGCTCGACGGTCGTAAACAACAAGTGGGGGGTCTCCCCCTAGCTGTCGCATGCTATAGGGCATCCCTAGTGGGCCGGGTTTGGCCCATGCACGTAAACAGTCCCTCGAGTTCGCTCATTTCACGTATTTAGAACGTATTTTCACTAAATCTCGATTAACACCCATTACTCCATTACATAAATAATACACGTGTACAATAGCCCCGTATTTAAATGAAAAACTGGAATGTTACAAGTCTTCCCCCCTAAAATAGGTTTCGTCCTCGAAACCTGCGTCATTCGGAAATAAATGCGGATAGCGTTCACGCATTTCCGCCTATGGCTCCCAAGTAGCCTCGGATGCCTTACGGTGCTTCCATTGCACTTTAACAATAGGGATTACTTTTCTCCTCAGTTTCTTTTCCTTTCTATCCGGTATAAAATAAAATTAAAATGAAATGAAACAAAGGTTTTGTCTAGTCAGAAATAAAGATGATTTTCTGGAAAAGTTCTAACTAAAATCAACTGCCACTGCTAGAAAATAGAGCTTTAATGACGCACAATGTGTGTCATAAAAGAGGGTAGATGACACGCCAGAACGCGTCAAGAAAGGCCCTGTCATAAAAGAAGATGACGTACATTTGTGTGTCATCTATTTATGACACGCATTTATGACATGCATATACGACACGCATTTGTGTGTCCTAAATGTGTGTCATGGTTTTAGCTGTTTTAAAAAAGAAATATTCTTTTTATAGAATTACTAATTTTCAAATTAATAATTAATATCTAATAATACAAAATAAAGTACATGGATAGCAAAACAATCTGTTTTATAATATACTAACAAACATTACAAAAGTTAACAATATTTCATACAATTACTTAGTTTTAATCTTTTTTTTTCATATGATCTGAACTTATGTAATTACTTATCATCATTTTGACATAATTTGGTACTTTAAGTTTGGTTTTCATATGTTGGATGTGATCATGTGAATTCACCATTTTTTTGAAAGGATGTTACAATGAATTAATGGAAAAAGTATTAATAAGATATAAGAATGGAAATCAATATTCAAGAACCAACAGTAACTTATATTTTGGCTCTTGTCTATCCACCATCTTTCACATGGTTTACTAGCAGGTTTCTTTGATATGAACCGTAAAACCTAGTTATCTTTGTCTTAAAGGCGTAAGACGTAAATTCTGTTTAAAAGACATGTTTGACCAAAAATCAATACAAAATAGATATAGAGCTGCAACACAAATCTAGTGGGTCACTTGGACATTTCAACAAGCAACTTGTGTGCATTATAGAATCAAGCAAATAAACGAACTAATTCATTTCAATCTATGGAGGTTTAAAGACCATGCTCCTCAACGAGGAGGAGATTAGAATATATAGATGATACAACTTACATGAAGAGTTACAATAAATGATGAGTTACAAGTATTAAACAACTACTAAATACACAAATAAGTACAAAGTAATCATAAAGTTGGTGGTTTAATAGCCTCCTTCAAGAGATAGGGAGGAGGAACAAGGCAAAGCATTCGCCGAAAGAGCTCAAACTGAGGTCGAGATTTTTAGTGAAGATGTCCGCAACCTGGAGCTTGGTTGGAATGAAACTTGTGTGTAGTTTGCCTAAAGAGACTAGTTCACGAATGAAGTGATAATCCAATTCAATATGTTTGACATGTTTGTGGGAAATGGGGTTTTGTGTGAGAAAGATAGCACAACGGTTATCACATAAAAGAGTTGGACGATCCGCTGGTAAGGCATGTAATTATTCTAGAAGGTGTGTTATCCAAATCAGTTCAGTAGCAGTATTTGCCATGGCCGTATATTCAGATTCATAGCTTGATCTTGAGATCGTTGGTTGCTTCTTTGCACTCCATGAGACTAGGTTACCCCCCAAAAAGATGGAATAACCATATGTTGAATGTTGGGTCTCTAGGCAACGAGCCCAATCGGCATCATAGTAGCCCATGAGGGATGATTTGGTGCGTTTACTAAAAGATAATCTATACGATAATGTCCCTTTGATGTAGCAAAGACTGCGTTTAACTTGATGGTAGTGTTCAACAGTGGGAGCACTCAGGAATTGACTGACTTGATTAACGGCATAGGAGATATCCGGACGGGTGATGGTCAAGTATTAAAGTGCTCCAACGAGTAACCTATATTAAATGGGATCAGAGTATGGTTCACCATTTTTAGTGAAGGAAATGTTTGGTGATAAAGGTGTGTGGGCAGGTTTTGCATTTGTCATCTTGGCTCGGTCAAGAATTTCCCATGCATATTTTGATTGGTTTAGAATTAGCCCATTGGTAGAGTATATTATCTAGAGGCTAAGAAAGTATTTCTAGTCTCGGAGATCTTTGATTGCAAATTCTCTATGTAACCTGTCAGTGAAAGCCTTAATCACAGTGTCATTGTTGCCGGTGAGAATCAGATCGTCAACATACACCAATAGGAACATAATGCAGGTATCTTGTTTGAACATAAAAAGAGACGTGTCTGCACGGCTACCTGCAAACCCATTTTCCAAAAGAAAGGTGCTTAATCTTTGAAACCATGCATACGGGGCTTGTTTAAGTCCACAGATAGCTTTGTTTAGTTTGCACACATGATTGGGAAAACCTCAGATGAATGAACCCTGGAGGTTGTTCCATATAAACACATTCATCAAGTTTGCCATGTAGGAAGGCATTATTTACGTCAAGTTGGTGAAGTTTCCATGTGTTTAAAACAGCGATGGATAAGATGACCCGAACAGTTGATGCTTTAACAACCGGGCTGAATGTGTATGAATAATCAAGGCCAAAACTTTGACTATATCATTCGGCCACAAGATGGGCTTTGTAACGTTCAATAGACCCATTTGAGTGAAAGTTGGTCCTATACAACCATTTTGAGCCAACAATTTGTCGATGTGGTGGTCTGGAACCAGTGACCACGTGTTGTTTTTGTACAAAGCTTGTAGTTCAGACTGCATGGCCGAGGCCCATTTTTGGTCCTTCGAAGCAGTGGCAAAAGACTTAGGATCAGTAGAGGTTAATAGAGCTGTGTGTAGGGGGTGTTTGGTTAGTTCAGATAAGTCAGCAACGTGTTTGAGTTTAAAAATGCCACTTTTGGCACTAGTAGTCATAGAATGGGAGGGGATGGGTAAGGTTGGTGCATGATTAGTTTCTGGAACTGGGTCTGTGGGTGCAGAAGTGGTTTCTAGGACTGGGACAGTCGGTGCAGGAGGGTTTTTTAGGGCTGGGGTGTTAGAAGCCGGAGAGTTTAGCTTTGCTGTTTGGATTTGAGGTTGTTCGGCTGAGTCGGTATCAGGTTCAGTAGGAAATGGGACAGTGGCTGGTGTAGGATCAGGAGGGGTGGTCTGGGAGGTGTTAGGAGTTGAATTTTGGGTGTGTTCAGGGTAGAGGGTGTAGGGAGTATTTTGGGTGATAGAGGGGCTTGGTGTGCAAGGTGTGTTTGGAGTAGTGGGCAGTGGGTGTGGTGGGTTGGTATAATCGAGGAAGGTAATTATGGGGAGTGACGAGCTTTGGGAATTGGTAGAAGTACATCCATATGGGAATGTGTTTTCATCAAAACGAGCATGCCGGGATATATATACACGGGAAGTGATTGGGTCAAGGCAGCGAAAACCTTTGTACTTGGGGCTATAACCAATAAAGATGCATAGTAAGCTTCGTGGTGTAAGTTTATGTGCAGAGTAATCCATGAGATACGGAGACACACGACAGCCAAAGGTTCTAAAGGTATCGTAGTGTGGTGTATGGGAGTAAAGTAACTCAAACAGGGACTTGCCATTTAGGGTAGGGGTTGGTAACCGATTAATGATGTAGACAGCGGAAGAAAAGGCATCAACCCAAAATGGGGATGGTAAGTGGGCATTGAACATCATGGCTAATCCAGTTTCGACAATGTGGCGCTGTTTGCGTTCCGCCCTAGCATTTTGTTGAGGTGTGTAGGGACATGATAACCGGTGAAAGGTGCCCTTTGTTTCAAATAGAGTTCGGACTTTGTTGTTTGTGAATTCCGTCCCCCATCACATTGAAAAACTTTTATTTTTCTTGAAAATTGTGTTTACACAAGCGTCATAAATATTTCCAATGCATTATAAACTTCAGACTTGAGTTTTAGAGGGTATAACCAAGAGAATCTAGAGTGATGATCAATAAAAATAACAAAGTACCGGTAGGAATCATTAGAGACAACCAGTGAGGGTCCCCAAACATCACAATGAATAAGGTCAAGAGGATGTAAGGCACGTTTATAATTGGTGCCAGAAGGTAGCCTGTGGTCTTGGCCATTTGACAAGAAGTGCAAAGTCCGGGTTTTGGTAACAAAGCATTAATAGTCACATGTCCATGTTTTTGTAAAGAAATAATTGTATCAAAAGCAACATGTCCCAAACAGGAATGCCAAGTCTCAAAAGAGGCTTTAGGACTTTTATTTAAAGCAAGTAAGGCTTGATGACCCAGGTGCAAGACATAGAGTCCACTTTCACATCTTACGTGAGCTAGTTCCTGTTTTGTTTGGCGGTCCGGAATGAAAAATGAGGGTAAGAAAGTAAGACATCCACATCATTATCATGTGTTAACTTGCTGATGCATAATAGGTTTTTGGTAAGATGTGGCACAATTAAGACATCTTTTAAGAGAAGGTTATTGGGAAGAAGGGAGTGACCTTTGTGAGTGATACGGAGGGATTGCCCATTCCCAAATATAACAGAGTCAGTACTTGTGGTGGGAGCCGGATTTTTCACAGTCTCCGATGAAGAAGACATGTGGTATGTCGCGCTCGACTCAATGAACCAACCTGGTCGCGAAGTGGTAACATGGCAATGGGCAGCAAAGGCTTTTGCAAGGTCATCAGCAGTGGGACTGGTTTGAGATGCATAGGTTGATAGTTGAGGACAAGTGTTGGCATAGTGCCCATTTGTAAGGCATAGTTGGCAATGCAGGGGGCGGTAGCCACGGCCTCGGCCACCAACATGGCCGGCAGGACGAGGGTTCCGACCACCACGACCTGGAGTATCAGCAGTTGCAGTGGGGCTGAGGGCAGAAAAAGAAACAGTGGGAGGGGATGAACAACGCAGGGCTTGCATGAACAGTTCATGTCCCTCAGCCCGAGCGAGCAAATCAGCGAACAATGGGGTCGGGGGAGTGGATCTAACAGCAGTGGAGAAGGTTTCGAACGAGGGACCAAGACCACATAAGAACCAATGTAGTTGATCATTAACATCAACGGGATGACCAATTGCCGAAAGTTGGTCACACAAGTTTTTGTATGAGCGACCATATTTCGCTATGGATTTTGGTCCTTTGAGAATGAGACATAGTTGATCCCTGAGGGTGTGGACTCGTTCAATGGAAGAGTTTCCATAGGTAGCCTCTAAGGCGGTCCATATGTCAAGGGAAGTGGACAAACCAACGATTATGGTGACGGCTTTTTTCGGATAGAGAGGCATGTAGGATAATGACGGTCTTTTGGTCGGCTGCTAGCCATGAAGAATAGGCCGGGTTAGGAACATATTTTTCTTCTAGAGTGAGAGTGGGAGCCGGAGCGGAGTGAGACACATCTGTATGTGGAAGAAGATCTTGGTAGGAAAGGATTGGAATCATTTGATTCTTCCATAGGAGATAGCTGGAGGAGGATAGTTTGATAGTGACCATATGCGTGAGGGTAGTTAGGGAGATGGTGCCATCATTCATGGTGGAGGAGGTGGGCATGAGAGGGATGTGGGGAGGGAGGAGATTGACAGATGCAGGAAGAGTAAAGGGGAGAGGTAGGGGAAATGAGGGAAGGGAACTAGAAAAGGCTTTATACCATGTGGAGGTTTAAAGACCATGCTCCTCAATAAGGAGGAGATTAGAATATATAGATGATACAACTTACATGACGAGTTACAAGTATTAAACAACTACTAAATACACAAATAAATACAAATTAATCATAAAGTTGGTGGTTTAATACAATCCATCCCAAAATTCTCTATTAATAAGCAATAATCAAGATGTAGTGAAGATGCAAACCATAATTAAGCCCTAATTCATGATGTAGTGAAGATTGTTTGTAGATTTACCTAAATTGACTTTTGGGAAGTTGGTCAAGGATTGAATCGATTATAACTCAACCGAAACAAATGATAATTGGAATAACTCTCCAAGAATTTTATTATAACTGGAAAATATAACTCAAAAAACCAATTACAATAGCTCTCTAACTCTTATAATGAAACCCTAACCTGGTAACATCTATTTATAATCCTAAAACCTAATAACCCTAAGTTGGTCATTAATTACCCATTAAAACCTCTAACACATGGATTGGGCCCGTTTCATGGGCCAAACAAAAATTGAGCCAACAATCCCCCCCCCTTAATTATTGTATCCCAATCACCCCCTAGTTTCCGACTCGAAATAGGCGTGTCTTCAACTTCAATCTTGTCATCTTTGTCTTGATTCTCCCGAGGCACTTCTTGATCTCTAGCTGTGTTCTTTGGGCTCCACCTAGCTTGAACAAACACATGCTTCTTGTGATCACTACACATCCTTCCTTGGGCTTGAATCTCTTGCTTAACTTTTCCTTCAAATTCTTGAACTTTCTTCATTGGACTTTGAACTTTGGAACTTAGATCTTTGATTGGAATCTGACTCGTACTCTGCTTATCATCTTTGAGTCCAACTCTTTTAAGATCCCGACCTGAAAAGTTCTTCACTCCAACACTAGCTTGTATATCGGGACTTGCTATCTTGATACTAATCTTGTATAACCGGTTCTTGGCCCTTGTCACCTTCATCAAAAGCTTTCCAGTATCATCATGAATGGTTAGCAAATCATGTTTCATGTGGATGTCCCATCCAACTTACGTTGCTTGACAAGACTTATGATGTTGCTACGTAGGCTCGGGATGTAGTAAACATCGGTCAACAGGCGCTGCTCCCCCATTTTCCCTTCTAGCAATACCGACCCCTTTCCCCGAATGTCAATCCAAGACTCGTCTCTGAATTTCACCTTTCCTGTGACTCGCTCATTCAATTCATAAAAATAAGCACGATTACTAGTCATGTGATTCGATGCTCCATTGTCGAGATACCAAGTGTCTTTCTCCATTGGCTCGGTCTGAAAACATCTTGGTATTACCTTTTCTTCAACGAGGAAAACCGTCTCTTGATCACATCTCATCATAAACAAAGTAGGATCCTTGACTTCGGCCAAGTTGGCCTCTTCCTGTTTCCTCATAGCTTCTTCTTCCTGTTTCTTTATACAATCCGGATAATTTGACACGAAGTGACCGAATTTATCACAACGATAACACTGAACATGTGATATATCCTTCTTTTCCTTTTGGCGATCATTAGTTCTCCTTTGACCCGAGGTCCTTGATCCATAATCTTGATCATCATCTTGACCTTGCCTTCTTACATGGTTCTCATGATCTCGGTTTGTGTATCGATTACCGGAACCTGAAAATTTAGATTTGTGGTTAAACTTGGTCCATCAACATCTTGGGTCTCGGTCTCCTCCTCTTCTTCCCTGACCCGTTCCTCATATGCTTTCAGTCGTCCCACAACATCTTCAAACCCAATAGTCTTGAGATCTAAAACTTGTTCAATCGAAGCCACAATCTGAATATACTTGCTCCGGGGTAGGCTTTTGAGGAACATCTTCACTAATTTTGATTCCTCAATCACCTCTCCCAAAGCCGCTGCCTTTGATGCCGAACCCGAGAGCTTCACAACAAACTCGTCTATAGTATCTGTCTCTTTCATCCTCAGTCCATCAAACTCGGACATGAGTGTTTGTAATCTTGCCTCTTTAACGCTATCGACACCTAGATTACGCGTCTTGATCGCGTCCCAAATCGCCTTGGCTGTCTCAAGGTTACCCACTTGCAAGATCGTAGTCTCTGGGATCGATTGAAACAACAACTCAATAGCTACGTTATTCTTATCGGCTTCAATCGTACCCGTATCTATAACGTCCCAAAGCTTATGCACGTTCATGATCACCTTCATCCGCATAGCCCATACCATATAATTGGCAGGGTTAAGCATGAGACATTGGAACACCGCCGTGTTCCCGCTTCCACCGCTTGTATTGAGTTTCTTTATCACCCATGTTTTTTACGATTTCCGCTTATACTTAACCGGTGTAAATAGGTTTTGACCTAGACTCGTCAAACCCTAGTCACGTTACCGCAGATCACAAAAGCGAACCACTGATTAAAACACAAACACCACTTTCAAGACACCATCTTGCAGGGGCGGACCTACCTTATGGGTAGGGCTAGACACCATCTTGCAGGGTTTTATGTATCAACTTTTACACGCAGTTACCCCTTCATAAAAAGTCCAAATTTTAAAAAAAAATCAAATACCTTACAAAAAGTCCTCACATTTTATTAAAGGTTTTGAGGTATTCGGTTTTAATAAAACAATTGTGCTTTAGCCAGACCAAATGTTTTATTAAAACCCAATAACTCAAAGTTTCAGTTCTCAAACCCAACTTACCCAAGCGGCCGCCCAAGAAAAAAACAGAGAGCGGGAACTACGGGAACTGAGTTGAGACCACCACACGGTGCCGCCTCCGCCAAACCCCAGTCCTCCACCTCTGCAGTCCGCCATGCTAGTCGCATGTTACGGTAACATATATATGTATTCGGCCGATTTTTCGCTCAGTAGTGTTAATTTATATATATTCGCCCGAAAATTTTATAATTCCGGCCCCCTTGATAGGAAAAAAAATCTCGGCCCCACTATGTTTTTTCAAGCTCCGCCAATGATGTTATCGTCAAAAAAAATATTTATATGAAAATACAGTCTAAAAAAAATTTGTTTCATTTAAATGAAAGTACGATAAAAAAAAATTTCGTTACCCTTTAACTTATATTCTAGATCCGCCACAGTCACCTTGATAGTTACTAATATTGAATAAACACACACGCCACTATATGTTGTACTCCCAATATATGGCTTTTGCTCAGCAAAAAAAAAGACACTTCACGTGGCTCTTAAGATTAAATAAATAAACATAGCAAGCAAAAGAAACACTTTCACGTGGCTCAAAGCAAACAAGAAAACCACAACTCCGATCGCACAAACACGACTGAACCACCGCCGGTCGTACAGTTGTACCTCCGATCACGAGTACAACACCGGCAATTGATACCACCGTCAATTGCAAACCGAACACCGTTGTCGCTGATTCTTTTCGATCATAACCGCTGTACCGTCTTCGATTGTAAACACACAAGTTCAGCCTTGATCGTCACAGTTCGATCTGCGAAAAAACTGGTGGGTAAGAGCTTAACCCTGCTCTGATACTAATTCAAGGATGGAATCGAATATAACTCAACCGAAACGAACGATAACTGGAATAACTTTCCAAGAATTTTATTATAACTGGAAAATAGAACTCAAAAAACCAATTACAGTAGATCTCTAACTCTCATAATGAAACCCTAACCTGGTAACATCTATTTATAATGCTAAAACCTAATAACCATAACTTGGTCATTAAGTTACACGTTAAAACCCCTAACACATGGGTGTGCCCGTTTCATGGGCAAAACAACAATTGAGCCAACAACTGGGAGTAGTTATTTGTATAGCTTCTGAATCTGAAATTTCAATTCAAACAAGATTAAATGTCGTAGGAAGCTTGCAATTGAAGATCAACATTTGATTTGCAATTGAAGATGCAGTGAATATTGTTTTGTTGAACACTTGATTTGCAAAGGAACTCATTTATGGCGGTCCAAGTATTAACCTATATCCTGATTTGTATTTCTCGACCAAAACCGACAACCGATTTAAGATATAGGTCCGGTATTCGGGTGTGAATATGTAGCATTTTCGGGAATCAGGTTCGGGTCGGGTAACCCTAATTGGTCCGGGAAACCCGATTTGCTCAGCCTTAGTTAATCCATCATGCCGGTCCACTTGAGCCTCATCCTCCCATTTCCTCCAACTGTGGATCTGGATGGATTACAGCAAACAAAAACATATCAAAACTATATAACATGTTATATAGTTCATATTATATTATTTTTTTAAACAATTATGTAACCTTCACAACAGCCAGAAGCATTGTTAACTGTAAAATACAAAGGGCTCGTAATCCTGTAAATGAAAAACGGTAAGAAAACCATATAAAAAAATGTTGGTTATTTTAGTGTAATTAGATTAACTAGTTGACCAAATTAATCATATTAAATATTTAACAAGTTAGGAGGTGCGGAGTGCACCTTGTTTGAATTTATTTGATTACCTAATTAATACTTAGGGGCGAAGCCCCTAAGTAACGGGGGTCCGGGGGCAGCGCCCCTAGAAGCGGGGTCCAAGGGGCATAGCCCCTGGCTGGGATCGAGCTGAATTATATTTCTAACCACCAAATTATTTTTAATCTGAAAGTATCTATACGACTTTCAGATCATCCTCGGTTATTTCAAAATTCTACAGCATAAAAAGGATACGGCTTCAATTAAATATAGTAGATAGAGAATGCAATGCATGAAAGGATTTATAAAAAAAGATGATACACGAAGTAACGATTGTGGATTAACATGACTCACCTTTTGACACGTTTTCTGATTCAACACATTCAATACCCTCCTATGAGGATATAAAAAGTTTCCGGTTATTATGTTGTTGAAATTGCCGAAAACGAATTGAAATTCTTGAATACTCTGAAAAGCGTGTGCTCACTTTCAGATTAAAATTATTTGATGGTTCACCAAAATGTTAATCGGATACAAAACATAGTTTTAAAGAACACCAATATGAAGAATTGTGATGAATGTTCAATGAACCGGAGAGAATTCGTATGATCAAAAGGAATATTAAAAACTTGGAAATCAGATAACTGCCAAAGGGAGTTATCTCCTTTAATTTCAAATTTGAATTTGAATTTAATTAATTCCGCCTAATCTTTTGACAACAAATTTTATATAATAAATTATATAAAATTAATTTCTAATGTATTTTTTACAAAGCAATAAGTGTCAAAATAATTTTCGGGCTGCCGCCCCCGGACCCCGCTTCCGGGGGCGCTGCCCCTGCACCCCCGTTATATCATGATAAACTCAAATAAGCATGCACTCCACACCTCCTAACTTATTTGATATTTATGATAATATATGTTGATCAAACAAGTTAATCCAATTACAATAAAATATCTAACAATCCTCTCCTATTTTAGTACAATCCTTGATTAACTAAAATCATATCATCAAAAAACATACAAACTAATGCATAAATAAAATATCGTGACGATTGAATTTCATCTTAGTATATTATACATTCCTTATATTCGAATATTAGGGTGTCACTACGGATTGAACCCTTGTTATTCAAAGTGAATACACGAAGATAATACACACAAAAGTTTACATATTTATATGTCTTATCTTGACACTATCTTTTACTAGCTTGTGCCCTTATCCTTCATAAGCATATCAAAGCCAAGTCACAGCTTCTTGAAGCAGCAAAACTTCATGCTCACATAGTTAGCTCTTTTACTCTTGCACCTGCATACGCAATTTTACAAAAGAACTATTAAGAATTTAAAATTCTAGCTCGTTAACTTGCAGGTCTAAACACATACCTTGGGATGATGCTTCTAATGTGTTTCAATCTCTAGATGTTAAGCTTTCCACATTAAATTCAGCACCTAATGTTATGCTAGGTGGGAATTGGGCATCTTAACATGAGTGATTTCAGGTAGACTTTAATCCCATCCCTATAGCCGACTTGTGCACAAGATGTCTACTTAACCCTTTGGTTAAATGATCGGCTAAGTTTTGCTGAGTTTTTACAAACTCCACGGATATCACACCATTCATGATAAGCTCACGTATCATACTATGTCTAAAACCTAAGTGTCTAGACTTCCTATTGTATACTTGACTATATGTCTTAGCCAAGGTAGCTTCACTATCACATCTGATAGACATAGGTGATATCGGTTTAGGCCACAATGGAATCTCATATATTAAGTTTCTTAGCCATTTAGCTTCCTTACCAGCTGCTGCTAATGCTACAAACTCAGACTCCATTATTGAATTGGTGATACAAGTTTGTTTCTTTGATGCCCAAGATATTGCACCACCTCCAAGAAGGAAAACCTATCCACTTGTGGAAGAATGATCTTCCATGTTAGTAATCCAACTCGCATCTGAATATCCTTCAAGAGCAGAAGGAAATCCAGTATAACTCAAACCATAATCCATGGTTCCTTTCAAGTATCTAAATACTCGGCTAATTGCTTTCCAATTATTTGAACCTGGATTATGAGTATATCTACTCAATTTTCCAACCGCAAAGACTATATCAGGCCTAGTACTAATCATGGCATACATAAGACATCCAATAGCTCTTAAGTATTCAAGTTGAGATACTGGAACACCTTTATTAAGTAAGAGCTTAACATTATGATCTACATGAGTACTCACAGGAGAACAATCTTTTAAGTTAAACTTATTCAACATCTTCTCAATATAATGAGATTGAGAAATAGAAATACCATGTTCTCCACGTGTGATATTTATACCAAAAATCACTTCAGCCTCTCCCCATGTCTTTCATAGCAAACTTAGATGACAAAAATTCTTTAGTTTTATGAACTTGATCTTGGTTAGTGCCAAAGATCAACATGTCGTCTACATATAAGCAAATGGTTACTTCTCTACCTGAAGTATCAAATTTGCTATTTGCACACTTGTTTGCTTGGTTTAACACAAAACCATTAGACAATACCACAGTATAAAACTTTTGATGCCACTGTTTTGGTGCTTGCTTAAGACCATATAATGATTTTATCAACTTACAAACTTTGTTTTCATTGCCAGGCAAAACAAAGCCCTCGAGTTGTTTCATGTAGATCTCCTCATCCAATTCACCCTTCAAAAATGTTGTTTTCACATCCATTTGGTGAATTACAAGGTTACGTATGGCAGCAAGTGCCGATAACAACCTTATAGTGGATATCCTAGCAACAGGAGCATATGTATCAACGAAATCAATACCCTCCTTCTGCCTAAAGCCTTGGATAACCAATCTGGCTTTAAACTTGTCTATGCTACCATCCACCTTCATTTTCCTGTTGAAGATCCATTTACTTCCCAATGGCTTACATCCAGGGGTAAATCAGTCAATTTCCAAGTTTTGTTCTGCATTATAGAATCAATCTCATCTTGGATTGCTTCTTTCCAGAAAGCAACATCCCTGGAAGCCATAGCTTCACTGTAAGTCCTTGGGTCCTCCTCAATATTAAAACAATACTGATATTAAGATTCAATCTCATTTCTTGACCCTTCAACTAAATAAAGTTGAAAATCACCACCAAAATTCTTGGGTTTTCTTGCTCTTGTACTTTTTCTGGATTCAGTGCTGGTGGATGGTACATCTTCAGGATTAACTGAAGTGTTAGCAGTTTGATAAACTTCAAACTATGAATCACGTCCTTTGGTCTAGGTATATATGTAAATCTTTCTTCATCAAAGATTTCATCTCTTGACTCTATAACAGTGTTAATAGACACAGAGTCATTAGATTCTAATACATAGAACCTATAAGCCCTGAAATGCTCAACATAACCAATGAATATACAATCTATACCTCTTTCACCCAAAGTTTTCCTTTTTGGTTCAGTGAGTCAAATAATAGCTCTACACCCCCAAACTTTAAGATAACTCAAGTTTGGTGGTTTTTTGTACCAAAGCTCATATGGGGTAGTCTTGTTCCTTTTACTAGGAACTCTATTAAATAGATAATAGGCTGTTAACATAGCCTCACCCCAAAATCCATCACTCAAACCCGAATAGGATAACATGGAATTAACCATTTATTTTAAAGGCTATTCTTCCTTTCAGCTACATCATTTTGTTGTGGTGTATAAGGAGCTGTGGTATGATGTATTATACTAGTAGATTGAAAATACACTGGATCATAATACTCACCTCCTCTATCAATACGAAGAGTTTTAATTAACCCATTTTGATGTACCTCTACCTCTTGTTTATATATTTTAAATTTATCAAGAGTTTCATCCTTAGCATGTAACAAATAAACATAATAGAATCTAGATGCATATTCAATAAACGTGATAACATATTTTTTGTTTCCTAGTGAAGGTGTAGCATGTAAATCACATAAATCACTATGCATCAATTCTAATGCTTTTGTTTCTCTATTAACATCTTTGAATGGTTGTCTAGTAATCTTAGTTAAAGCACACATGTTGCATTTATCATTAACCATTTCAAAAGACATATATTTTAGCCTTTTAAAATGAACATGTCCTAGTCTAGCATGCCATAAATAAGATTTGTTCAAATTACTACTAGAACTACTAGATGTCATGCAAACAGAATCATCACTAAAAGAAACATCCAAATTTAACTTAAACATACCATTACATAGATAGCCAAATCCCACAAAAGAACCATGTCTTGACAAGATAAACTTGTCACTTTCTAAGACCTGCTTGTAGCCACAATTATTCAAAACGATACAAGATAAAAGATTCTTTCGAATCCAAGGAACATACAAATCATTGTTCAAAAGTAAAGACTTTCCAGAAGTAAAAACTAGATTAACATTTCCTAATCCCTTGATTGGTTCAGTTGCAACGTTTCCCATCTTCAAGATAGATCCATCTTCAATTGCTATAAAGTCTTTAAACCAATAAAGATTTTTGCATACGTGGCTAGTTGAACCCTGAATCATCCCACCAAGCAATCTCATTATCCTACACATAAAATACTTCAGATATTAGTGATTCATAATTCTCAACCGAATTATTATTAGGTACTTAAATCTGACCTTGTTGCTTCACTGGATCCTTAGATCCACTTGGACCAGCTTCATTCTTGCCTTTACCTCCACCTTTACCAACACGACAATCCTTCTTGAAGTGTCCAACTTTACCACACTTCCAACATGTCATCTTAGGCTTCTTATTTGGAGCCTTGTTGTTATTCCCTTGAAACTTTCGTTTCCCTTTAGCATTATGCACAACCTTAGATGATCCACCCTCTTCCACTATGTTCACAGCAGAGGTACAACCATAGTTTTATCTTCATTAACCCAAACTTTTTCCATATCTCTTATGGATTGTTCAATTTGGAAAGCACTTCCAAGTTCACCCAGGGTTAATTCCTCCTTCTTATGCTTCAAATCGTGTTTGAAGTTTTTCCAAGAAGAAGGCAGTTTGTCAATTATGCTAGAAACAGAAATGGATTCATCCATTTTCATATTGTATTGAGCAAACTGTCCCAATATCCTCAACAATTCATTATACTGTTCCATGACCGGCCTTGAATCCACCATTTTATAATTTATAAAATTACCACAAGAAATTTCTTGCTAGAGGCATCCTTTACCATATATTTGTATTCAAGAGAATCCCACAGTTCTTTTGCATATTCAATATTTTGATACACATCGAAAAGGGAATCAGCCATACCATTGAGAATGTGTCCACGACATATGTAGTCGTCGTTCTCCCATTTGCAACGCCTTCTGGTCTGGTCCAATGGTTCATTCTCCACGACTTCAGGCATGGGGGTACTCAGAACATACACAACCTTCAGAGTGGTCAACATGAAGTTCATCTTCTTCTACCAACGCCTGAAATCATGTCAAGCAAACTTGTCCAACTTTGCGAAATTCGGGTGTGAATATGTAGGTCCGGTATTCGGGTGTGAATATGTAGCATTTTCGGGAATCAGGTTCGGGTCGGGTAACCCTAATTGGTCCGGGAAACCCGATTTGCTCAGCCTTAGTTAATCCATCATGCCGGTCCACTTGAGCCTCATCCTCCCATTTCCTCCAACTGTGGATCTGGATGGATTACAGCAAACAAAAACATATCAAAACTATATAACATGTTATATAGTTCATATTATATTATTTTTTTAAACAATTATGTAACCTTCACAACAGCCAGAAGCATTGTTAAGTAACTGTAAAATACAAAGGGCTCGTAATCCTGTAAATGAAAAACGGTAAGAAAACCATATAAAAAAATGTTGGTTATTTTAGTGTAATTGGATTAACTAGTTGACCAAATTAATCATATTAAATATTTAACAAGTTAGGAGGTGCGGAGTGCACCTTGTTTGAATTTATTTGATTACCTAATTAATACTTAGGGGCGAAGCCCCTAAGTAACGGGGGTCCGGGGGCAGCGCCCCTAGAAGCGGGGTCCAAGGGGCAGAGCCCCTGGCTGGGATCGAGCTGAATTATATTTCTAATAATTTATTATATAAAATCGGTGTTAAATTTGGGCGGATTTTAAATTAAATTCGAATTTGAATTATAGGATAATGGTTTTTTCCCAGTAAAACTCAATTTTGGTCATACGATGTTTTTCTTCTGGTTCATAAAATCCTCTCAAGATTCATACTTGATTCTTGTCTCATAAACTCTGAGTTTTATCCGATCAAAGAATTTGAGTAACCACCAAATTATTTTTAATCTGAAAGTATTCTATACGATTTTCAGATCATCCTTGGTTATTTCAAAATTCTACAGCATAAAAAGGATACGGCTTCAATTAAATATAGTAGATAGAGAATGCAATGCATGAAAGGATTTATAAAAAAAGATGATACACGAAGTAACGATTGTGGATTAACATGACTCACCTTTTGACACGTTTTCTGATTCAACACATTCAATACCCTCCTATGAGGATATAAAAAGTTTCCGGTTATTATGTTGTTGAAATTGCCGAAAACGAATTGAAATTCTTGAATACTCTGAAAAGCGTGTGCTCACTTTCAGATCAAAATTATTTGATGGTTCACCAAAATGTTAATCGGATACAAAACATAGTTTTAAAGAACACCAATATGGAGAATTGTGATGAATGTTCAATGAACCAGAGAGAATTCGTATGATCAAAAGGAATATTAAAAACTTGGAAATCAGATAACTGCCAAAGGGAGTTATCTCCTTTAATTTCAAATTCGAATTCGAATTTAATTAATTCCGCCTAATCTTTTGACAACAAATTTTATATAATAAATTATATAAAATTAATTTCTAATGTATTTTTTACAAAGCAATAAGTGTCAAAATAATTTTCGGGCTGCCGCCCCCGGACCCCGCTTCCGGGGGCGCTGCCCCTGCACCCCCGTTATATCATGATAAACTCAAATAAGCATGCACTCCACACCTCCTAACTTATTTGATATTTATGATAATATATGTTGATCAAACAAGTTAATCCAATTACAATAAAATATCTAACAATCCTCTCCTATTTTAGTACAATCCTTGATTAACTAAAATCATATCATCAAAAAACATACAAACTAATGCATAAATAAAATATCGTGACGATTGAATTTCATCTTAGTATATTATACATTCCTTATATTCGAATATTAGGGTGTCACTACGGATTGAACCCTTGTTATTCAAAGTGAATACACGAAGATAATACACACAAAGTTTACATATTTATATGTCCTATCTTGACACTATCTTTTACTAGCTTGTGACCTTATCCTTCATAAGCATATCAAAGCCAAGTCACAGCTTCTTGAAGCGGCAAAACTTCATGCTCACATAGTTAGCTCTTTTACTCTTGCACCTGCATACGCAATTTTACAAAAGAACTATTAAGAATTTAAAATTCTAGCTCCTTAACTTGCAGGTCTAAACACATACCTTGGGATGACGCTTCTAATGTGTTTCAATCTCTAGATGTTAAGCTTTCCACATTAAATTCAGCACCTAATGTTATGCTAGGTGGGAATTGGGCATCTTAACATGAGTGATTTCAGGTAGACTTTAATCCCATCCCTATAGCCGACTTGTGCACAAGATGTCTACTTAACCCTTTGGTTAAATGATCGGCTAAGTTTTGCTGAGTTTTTACAAACTCCACGGATATCACACCATTCATGATAAGCTCACGTATCATACTATGTCTAAAACCTAAGTGTCTAGACTTCCCATTGTATACTTGACTATATGTCTTAGCCAAGGTAGCTTCACTATCACATCTGATAGATATAGGTGATATCGGTTTAGGCCACAATGGAATCTCATATATTAAGTTTCTTAGCCATTTAGCTTCCTTACCAGCTGCTGCTAATGCTACAAACTTAGACTCCATTATTGAATTGGTGATACAAGTTTGTTTCTTTGATGCCCAAGATATTGCACCACCTCCAAGAAGGAAAACCTATCCACTTGTGGAAGAATGATCTTCCATGTTAGTAATCCAACTCGCATCTGAATATCCTTCAAGAGCAGAAGGAAATCCAGTATAACTCAAATCATAATCCATGGTTCCTTTCAAGTATCTAAATACTCGGCTAATTGCTTGCCAATTATTTGAACCTGGATTATGAGTATATCTACTCAATTTTCCAACCGCAAAGACTATATCAGGCCTAGTACTAATCATGGCATACATAAGACATTCAATAGCTCTTAAGTATTCAAGTTGAGATACTGCAACACCTTTATTAAGTAAGAGCTTAACATTATGATCTACATGAGTACTCACAGGAGAACAATCTTTTAAGTTAAACTTATTCAACATCTTCTCAATATAGTGAGATTGAGAAATAGAAATACCATGTTCTCCACGTGTGATATTTATACCAAAAATCACTTCAGCCTCTCCCCATGTCTTTCATAGCAAACTTAGATGACAAAAATTCTTTAGTTTTATGAACTTGATCTTGGTTAGTGCCAAAGATCAACATGTCGTCTACATATAAGCAAATGGTTACTTCTCTACCTGAAGTATCAAATTTGCTATATACACACTTGTTTGCTTGGTTTAACACAAAACCATTAGACAATACCACAGTATAAAACTTTTGATGCCACTGTTTTGGTGCTTGCTTAAGACCATATAATGATTTTATCAACTTACAAACTTTGTTTTCATTGCCAGGCAAAACAAAGCCCTCGAGTTGTTTCATGTAGATCTCCTCATCCAATTCACCCTTCAAAAATGTTGTTTTCACATCCATTTGGTGAATTACAAGGTTACGTATGGCAGCAAGTGCCGATAACAACCTTATAGTGGATATCCTAGCAACAGGAGCATATGTATCAACGAAATCAATACCCTCCTTCTGCCTAAAGCCTTGGATAACCAATCTGGCTTTAAACTTGTCTATGCTACCATCCACCTTCATTTTCCTGTTGAAGATCCATTTACTTCCCAATGGCTTACATCCAGGGGTAAATCAGTCAATTTCCAAGTTTTGTTCTGCATTATAGAATCAATCTCATCTTGGATTGCTTCTTTCCAGAAAGCAACATCCCTGGAAGCCATAGCTTCACTGTAAGTCCTTGGGTCCTCCTCAATATTAAAACAATACTGATATTAAGATTCAATCTCATTTCTTGACCCTTCAACTAAATAAAGTTGAAAATCACCACCAAAATTCTTGGGTTTTCTTGCTCTTGTACTTTTTCTGGATTCAGTGCTGGTGGATGGTACATCTTCAGGATTAACTGAAGTGTTAGCAGTTTGACAAACTTCAAACTATGAATCACGTCCTTTGGTCTAGGTATATATGTAAATCTTTCTTCATCAAAGATTTCATCTCTTGACTCTATAACAGTGTTAATAGACACAGAGTCATTAGATTCTAATACATAGAACCTATAAGCCCTGGAATGCTCAACATAACCAATGAATATACAATCTATACCTCTTTCACCCAAAGTTTTCCTTTTTGGTTCAGTGAGTCTAATAATAGCTCTACACCCCCAAACTTTAAGATAACTCAAGTTTGGTGGTTTTTTGTACCAAAGCTCATATGGGGTAGTCTTGTTCCTTTTACTAGGAACTCTATTAAATAGATAATAGGCTGTTAACATAGCCTCACCCCAAAATCCATCACTCAAACCCGAATAGGATAACATGGAATTAACCATTTATTTTAAAGGCTATTCTTCCTTTCAGCTACATCATTTTGTTGTGGTGTATAAGGAGCTGTGGTATGATGTATTATACTAGTAGATTGAAAATACACTGGATCATAATACTCACCTCCTCTATCAATACGAAGAGTTTTAATTAACCCATTTTGATGTACCTCTACCTCTTGTTTATATATTTTAAATTTATCAAGAGTTTCATCCTTAGCATGTAACAAATAAACATAATAGAATCTAGATGCATATTCAATAAACGTGATAACATATTTTTTGTTTCCTAGTGAAGGTGTAGCATGTAAATCACATAAATCACTATGCATCAATTCTAATGCTTTTGTTTCTCTATTAACATCTTTGAATGGTTGTCTAGTAATCTTAGTTAAAGCACACATGTTGCATTTATCATTAACCATTTCAAAAGACATATATTTTAGCCTTTTAAAATGAACATGTCCTAGTCTAGCATGCCATAAATAAGATTTGTTCAAATTACTACTAGAACTACTAGATGTCATGCAAACAGAATCATCACTAAAAGAAACATCCAAATTTAACTTAAACATACCATTACATAGATAGCCAAATCCCACAAAAGAACCATGTCTTGACAAGATAAACTTGTCACTTTCTAAGACCTGCTTGTAGCCACAATTATTCAAGAGCTTCATCCTTAGCATGCAACAAATAAACATAACAGAATCTAGATGCATCTTCAATAAGCGTGATAACATATTTTTTGTTTCCTAGTGAAGGTGTAACATTTAAATCACATAAATCGCTATGTATCAATTCTAATGATTTTGTTTCTCGATTAACATCTTTGAATGGTTGTCTAGTAATCTTAGTTAAAGCACACGTGTTGCCTTTATCATTAACCATTTCAAAAGCAGGAATTAAACTCATTTTGGACATATCTTTTAGCTTTTTAAAATGAACATGTCCTAGTCTAGCATGCCATAAATCATATTTGTTCAAATTACTACTAGAACTACTAGATGCTATGCAAACAGAATCATCACTAAAAGAAACATCCAAATTTAACTTAAACATACCACTACAAAGATAGCCAAATCCCACAAAAGAACCATGTCTTGACAAGATAAACTTGTCACTTTCTAAGACCTGCTTGTAGCCACAATTATTCAAAACGATACAAGATAAAAGATTCTTTCGAATCCAAGGAACATACAAATCATTGTTCAAAAGTAAAGACTTTCCAGAAGTAAAAACTAGATTAACATTTCCTAATCCCTTGATTGGTTCAGTTGCAACGTTTCCCATCTTCAAGATAGATCCATCTTCAATTGCTATAAAGTCTTTAAACCAATAAAGATTTTTGCATACGTGGCTAGTTGAACCCTGAATCATCCCACCAAGCAATCTCATTATCCTACACATAAAATACTTCAGATATTAGTGATACATAATTCTCAACCGAATTATTATTAGGTACTTAAATCTGACCTTGTTGCTTCACTGGATCCTTAGATCCACTTGGACCAGCTTCATTCTTGCCTTTACCTCCACCTTTACCAACACGACAATCCTTCTTGAAGTGTCCAACTTTACCACACTTCCAACATGTCATCTTAGGCTTCTTATTTGGAGCCTTGTTGTTATTCCCTTGAAACTTTAGTTTCCCTTTAGCATTATGCACAACCTTAGATGATCCACCCTCTTCCACTATGTTCACAGCAGAGGTACAACCATAGTTTTATCTTCATTAACCCAAACTTTTTCCATATCTCTTATGGATTGTTCAATTTGGAAAGCACTTCCAAGTTCACCCAGGGTTAATTCCTCCTTCTTATGCTTCAAATCGTGTTTGAAGTTTTTCCAAGAAGAAGGCAGTTTGTCAATTATGCTAGAAACAGAAATGGATTCATCCATTTTCATATTGTATTGAGCAAACTGTCCCAATATCCTCAACAATTCATTATACTGTTCCATGACCGGCCTTGAATCCACCATTTTATAATTTATAAAATTACCACAAGAAATTTCTTGCTAGAGGCATCCTTTACCATATATTTGTATTCAAGAGAATCCCACAGTTCTTTTGCATATTCAATATTTTGATACACATCGAAAAGGGAATCAGCCATACCATTGAGAATGTGTCCACGACATATGTAGTCGTCGTTCTCCCATTTGCAACGCCTTCTGGTCTGGTCCAATGGTTCATTCTCCACGACTTCAGGCATGGGGGTACTCAGAACATACACAACCTTCAGAGTGGTCAACATGAAGTGCATCTTCTTCTACCAGCGCCTGAAATCATGTCAAGCAAACTTGTCCAACTTTGCGAAATTGTTCGTCATATCTTTCGCAGATTCTCCGTTCGTCATCTTCAGAAATAGTTTTGATCTTTGTTGATGAAATTGTAGAAACGAATTGAAATTCTTGGATACTGTGAAAGGCATGTAATCACTTTCAGATCAAAACTATTTGTTGGTTTACCCAAATGTTTGATTGGATACAAATCTGAGTTTTAAAAAACACCAATATGGAGAATTGTGATGAATGTTCAATGAACCAGAGAGAATTCGTATGATCAAAAGGAAGATTAAAAACTGGGAAATCAGATAACTGCCAAAGACAGTTATCTCTTTTAATTTCAAATTCGAATTCTAATTTAATTAATTCCGCCTAATCTTTTGACAACAAATTTTATATAATAAATTATATAAAATTAATTTCAAATGCATTTTTTATAAATCAATAAGTGTTAAAATAATTTTCGGGCGCGCTGACCTGGCATCTCGATCCCAACCAGAAGCTCTGCCAGGGGCTGCCGCCCCTTGGACCCCGCTTCCAGGGGCGCTGCCCCCGGACTCTCGTTATATCATAATAAACTCAAATAAGCGTGCACTCCGCACCTCATAACTTATTGGATATTTATGATAATATGTATTAATCAAACAAGTTAATCCAATTACACTAAAATATCTAATATATTATTCTCCGTTTCTTCATATGAAGGCCTATCAAAGAATTTTGAGGGGATACAAATATTTGATATAATGCTAGAAGTGGCTGTAAGAAGGAGAGATATGAAGCCAAGAAGCATCAACTGCACAAAGAACCAAAACATGATGATGACAATATAAAGGGTGTACAAGTAATTACTCTACAATTTGTCAGGAAAAAATAAAACCTATGGTTGTTACGACATACTGAAGTACCATAGAAACTCAAACATATTCATTCGGAGTCATGACATAACAATGTCTAAGGATATTTTCCATCCAAAAGACACATTCACATTATTACAAAGCAAGCAATTAACATACAAAAGTAAAGATTTAAAGTTACCTCAATCCTCGTTATCAGCAAAGTCATTGGTTCTATATAGCTCTCTTTTAAGATTATGTGGCTATCTACCCGCAGTTCTTCCCTCCGGAATCATATACCAACGACCTCGAAACCAGAAGCTACCGTCAATCTCTTTCCATAAACTAAACTAGTTTTATACCCCTCTCAGTCCGGGGTTTTCCAAAATAATAAAATTAAAATCAATCAAGATGTTCACAAAAAAAAAATTACTAACTGACTCGAAATTAACAACGTAACTGGAATCACAAATTAAGAGGGTAAATTACAAAAAAAAAATTTAGATAAAAATGAAACAAATCAAATACAAACACGGTTTATGCCTCCTCAGCCAATATCTCGTTATTCTTCATTGCATTTAACCTAATATTTGGCACGCCTTTTTCTTTAAGAGACACTTTGCAAGTGTTACGTTTAGTTAAAACAAACAGGGAAAATGCAAAATAGAAATAAAAAGTTTAGGCACCTTCTTTTGATTTATAATCTGCATCCATTGCAGTTTCATCATTCACTCCATCAACTTCAAAACCATTCACTATATCATATCTCTGCATTTTCAAAACATGGTTAAGTACACTAGCTTAAATAATAATAACAATGCATTTCATAGATATCTAAGTTATTGTTGCTTTAACTCTTCTGAGGGAATAAATTTGAGTGGAGGGAAATTTTAGTTTTACTAAAAGATTGTAAGATGACAAATACAAGATGACACGTATATTTTTATGGTGTACTCCGTGTTTTTATTATTTTTTTTTATTATGACATCTAAACGATAACACACACTTTTGCACGTCATAAAAATAATGTGTCATAGTTCGCGTGTAATTAAAGCCCAGTTTTCTAGTTGTGTGAATAATAAAATCTTTTTGGACTTTTTAAAATTTCAAACACTAAACGTATATACATACTCAGTAACTCCGACAAAACATATTTTTGCATAAAAGATGCAACGTAAGATCATATCTAAACTAAACATACTAATACACTTTCCTTTAAAATCAACTACTGTGAATCAATGATGATGACCAATACTGAGCAAAGGTAAATCCGACCATTTGTGTTCAAAATTTTATGTGAGATCATCGTACCATTTAAGAATAAACACTGTGTACCACACACTTTGAAAATAAATTGATTTTAAACCTATCTATCCTCAAGATATGCCCGATATCATCATACCACGCCTTAGCAGTTTGCCAACGTACCGCGATGTCAAGAACTAATCCGCACTAAAGATAAAATAAGAATCCAAGTGGATTAAAGAAAGAATCATATGATCCAGAGAATAAAAATATCCAAGTGGATACGAAAAGGTAAGAACGCTCTAGGTCTATGTGCAAACAAAACAAAAGAGGTCATAGAAAAAGTTTGAACACTCGAGATCTTTGCATAAACAAGGCCAAATTATCCAAGTGGATGGGAAAAAAGTTGAACACTCTAGATCTTTGCGTAAGCAAAACTGATATCGGTCAAACGGTCTATAAAATTAAACACAAACTAACCTAGTCACTCTAGTTAAACTCTAGACAACTCTACTATACTAGACCACAAAGACAGGCAAGTGTACCTATTAATTGTAACACAGCTAAAAGAAGTCCGGATATCGAACCCACGAGACACTGACTCTAACACAAATTAGTCTCTAACTAGGACTTAATATTTGGTTTGGATTGGGGGGAATTCTACGAACTAAGATTAAACTAGGCAATGAATACTAAATAAGATAAACGACTATCTAACAAGGACAAGGATGAAATCAATAAGAAAGGAAAGGACTACGTAGGCTGTGAATCATGAATGCTAAGCTCAACTTCTATTGGTTAAGGAATATGATATGGAACTGGGTTCTAAAGATATGACCCCCTCAAGACTGACTAATGGATTCCCGATCACTCTCGGTCCCGGGATGTGACCAGAAGACTACTCAAAGGCTATTAAACTCACCAATTTTCGGATCACCTCTCGGTATCACCTATTATGCTTTAAACTCGATAGACAGCTCACCTCTCGGTTACGCTATCTCAACACATCAAAGATGCAAGGATCAATCTGAATTCACTATATTTGACACGAATTAGCAACAATACCAGACCTCTAAGGAAATGCCCTCTCAGACAATTTGCACTCAGAAACCCTAACACTGAAGACTACCCGATTACCTATCACTTTTGCAGATATTTAGAAAAGAAGAACACCTTATTTTAATTGATTATTACTTAACAATCCTATGGTGACTACGTCTAGACAACCACAAAATAATCGCAAACACAAAGTAAACGACCTACTACACACTCATTCATGAAAGACATTCAACAAAGCATGTATGGATGAATCAACCAAGAAACAATCAATAACAAGCATGCATATTCATCAAACACATCAAATCAGATCTGGGCTAAAGCATAAAATCAAATCAGCATCCACAAACCAATAAAAATCCAATCTTTAACATCCGATCATCTTAAACCTAGGTAGTTCTAAAGTTTTAGCCAAGAAACATGATAAAGAAAGAAGAATCAGAGTTAAAGATAGCAAATGAAGTCATAAAACACAGATCAAGAACAACCGAATGATTAATCGTGACCGAATGCTTGATTCTAACCCGATTTGTCTCCAATACCTTGAAAACTTGATCAAAATCCAATCCTTCTTGCCAAAATCGCCCAAGATCCAAGCTTTGACGGCAATTAATCCATCTCCTTAAAGAATGGCCGACATAAACATTAAAACCCTAAAAATTCCTCAAAAACCGGATTAGCGGGTCTCTCGCGTACCGCGAGATTCATATGGGTGGTCCCTCGCATACCGCGGGGGACAATTTAGTCGGGGCGCTTCCGGGCTTCCCTCGCGTACCGCGAGGGAATTTCTCCTCCTGCCTCGCGTACCGCGGGGGATCTAAATTCTCAAAAAATTATTATTTCATTCCTTCGCTTCACTCTCCAACTCCATGTGCTCCTTTTCTCCAGGAATTTGCTTCGTTTTCCACATCCTCGGCACACCATAACCTGCAACTACAACCCAAACTCAGAACGAACTCAAAACAATACAAACCGATTACAAAACTATACGAATACGCCCAAATATACACGGATAAACACATGTGTGTTGCAACACATTAAACATCCCCACACTTACACTTTTTTCGTCCTCGAAAAAGAAATCTGCAATTGAATCATAACCGGACAAAGCTTTATCATTCTCAATTTTTGATCAACTCAAATATAATAACTCATTAAAATGCAATAACCGGTATTTCTATCCGACTAAACCCAAACACCAAATATCAAGCCCCCGAGAAGCTTTCTAACCCAATTTATACAACGGGTCAATCAAACTATGGATCTCACACTTAAAAGCTACACTTCCACCTAATCCTGTCTCACGGTCATGTTTAGGCCAGGGTTAGATCATGTTGATCTTCCCACCACAGTACTCCAAAATCTTTATGTTTTCCAAATATAGATGATTTGATGGAATGAAATGGAATGAGTATCATTAGATGTATGAATCAACCTTACCTAGTGGTGCATCAACCGGGTCACCATCCCGGAAGGTAGCACATAGGTTGTAGCCTTATCAATCAAGCACATAAGAATTCAACTTAGAGGTGTATCCACCGAGTCACTATCCCCATGGGAAACACATAAATCAAACCTTATTTATCCCAATTATTGGTCACTCAAGTCCCGACCCATAGGTGTATCAACCAAGTCACTATCCCGGAGGGTAACACGTAGGTCGAAACTTAAGCTTTCAATTATACTCATAATGGATGGAAAAATGGAATGCGGGCACCACCAACTCTCAAATTCATTTTCATAAACGGAGAATGGTGTGCCAAAATATTTCAGAAACATAAAAACCTTAACTTACCGTGGTACCTATCACCCTATGTTGACAGTTTCATTTTCACAGTTTCCCTAAGATGAGAACCCACAAGATTTCATGATTTAATTTAGTTATTAATCCTAAGCAACACCTTCAGGATATTTAAGCTTTTCAACTGGCTGGGCCTATCGATTCATCACAAATTAGACACGCTTTCTATTGTTTATTTTATTTTACTTTAGCATGTTATGACCAGTTGTACTATGATTTTCCATGTACTTGCAAGACTCTAATTCAAAGGGCATTTTTGAAAAATTTTCTACAAATTACCACAACAAACTCAATATACAAAACCTAGACGAATGTCTCCCATCCCCACACTTAAAATTAACATTGTCCTCAATGTGGACCGAGAAACGACGGTAAAAATAAAACAAAGATAAAAATACAAAATAAAAATAAACAAATAAAAAAAAGTTAGAAATAAAAATAAACTATACAAAAATCGGAACAGACTTCCCTGGTAAAATGGCTATGAAATTCTTCGTAAGTCGTGCTCCCTCGCCATCCATTCGAACGCGCTCAGATCACAATTATTCCAAGTACTCCTCGCGAAGGAAAGCCGCTAAATTCTAACACATACTAGAAACCACGTCAAACATAATATATATACAATAACAACACAACCAACCCGTGCCTAAAGCCCCAAATACGTACACTACTATATATACAAGAGTTTATGTACAGGAATGGAAATACAAGAATGAAATACATAAAAAGAAATACAAAAATGAAAATACATGAACTAAACTATATACAACCCGGCAAAAGGCAACCGATGATCATGACTGGTCACCTCCCGTCTCTGGCTGATCCGGCTGCTGCTTTTTTGGTGCCCTAAAGAACGGTGGGATCTCTATGCCCTGTTACGTCATCATGTATCGTATGGCATTGTCATGTCGATCTAATCGGTCAAAAATCTGATCTCACGGTGCCTCGAGAGTCGGTGGTGCCGGTGGTCTAACCCTCAACTGGTGGGGAACCTAGGGGCGCTCCATGTAGTGTAGAATCCTCTAGCGCACTGTCGGCGCCCCCATCTCTACTGCCTCCGCGGCAGGCGTCCCTGCAGGTGGTGGGCCCTGCGGACCCTGCCTGATCTCTATGAATCATGGGGGATCATCCATAGTGATGATCCCAGCTAATCTCAGCTCGACAAGACTGTACGGAAAGGTATCCGGGCCCGGTGTAAGTAGACGGCCCGGATAGCGATCAAAAACTCCCAAACGCTCTACCAGCCTGCTGATATAAGGCCCGAGCTCCAGCCTAGCCTTTGGTCCACCACGACGACCCCTGGCAATAGATGAAATGAGAATGTTTGCCAGGTTGGCCTCTCGGCGGCCAACGATGCAATATAGGCAGAAAAGATCCATATGGTTGCACTTCTCAATACCGGACCGGCGTTCGATGAGAGTGCAAGCCAGTATCCTATGAATGTAGTAGATAAAGGGGACGCGAATGGACGACTCAACCAAGGAGGAAGAGTACGGCCCATCGGCGATGGAATGTCAGAAGTCACGCAACTGACTATCGCTGACCCCCTGGTCGTGTCGCCTCCTGAATAACCAACGTAAGCTCTGTAGAAACGGTTGTGCTGCCACCTCAGCCTCGGTGTACCACCCAGTGGCAACCGCAAACTATGACACCGACATCTCGAAAACATGTCGGCCCAATGCAAACGACACTGCAGCAGGCTCCCCGAACTGGCCTGTGACGTACCTGAAGGTAATATGTAACTCGACGGTGAGCTCTAGGTAATGTGTGGCGTCACAGGCCAATGCTACCGTCCAACGGGCATCAATAAGCTCCTGTAACCTCTAGAGCTGCCCTAACTCCTCGACGAGCCCACAATCAAATCCTATGTGCTGATATAGCTCCATATCCACGAACCTCTCTAGCCAGACAGCCTCATCTGTCATTAGATCGAATCGGAGGAGGGCATGATGGTGCAAAACCCGATCCTCTATCGGTGTCGGCTCCGCGTCTTGGGAGGGACGTGCCTCAGGAACCGCGTATCGAATGACACGCGGCGCCCGACGAATCGGGCGCGGCTCCTCGGCCTCTCCCCTAGGGTGGGTAACTGGGCCCCGCCTGTGTTTGGGCGCGCTCGATGACTCACCGCGGTCAGACATACCTGAATTTACAAGTTAGAAAACAGACATACCTGTAGGTGGTGGTTAGAAGTGGGTTACGAGGCAACAAAGGGGGTGTTTTATATTTTTTTCAGAATTTTCCAGGCTCCCGCGTACCGCGGGAGACTTTTGCTTACAGTCTCGCGTACCGCGAGAGCCGGTTGGATGGATTGACTTTTCATTTCCCCGCATACCGCGAGAAAATGTTATGGAATCTCTCGCGTACCGCGGGGGATCCAAAATCCGGCAAACTCATTTATCTCTCGCGTACCGTGAGAGACACTCCCCTATTGCCTCGCGTACCGTGAGGAGCCGCCATTCACAGAAAGTTATGGCCGATTTTATACTTAGAAAAAATTTCAGCACTTAAGATTTTTTTTCTAACTTTTTTAAAAACTCGTTCCAGACTTAGAATTTTGAGCATAGGTACATGGAACATCGTCTTTGATGGATTTCTCCCTCTGCTTTGGTCACGAATCCGGGAAACACACGAATACACAATAACACACAAACCGAAAATGCACAAAAACTAGAAAAAGAAAATAAAACACCGAAATTTACAAACTCTACACTCGGGTTCTACCCCGAAGACTTACTCTCCTTCAACTTTGTGTTCCGGTCTTGTCAAAGAGGATCTCATCCCCCTCAACATTCTCAATCGGTCCTCCGATGTAGTGCTTCAATCTATGACTGTTTACCTTCCACGAACTACCTTCCCCATCATGTAGCTCCACCGTGCCATAAGGAAATACTTCTTTCACTGTGTATGGCCCTGTCCATCTCGACTTAAGCTTTCCTGGGAATAGTTTCAATCTAGAATTATATACTAACACCCTATCCCCACACTTGAAGTCTTTCACTCCCTTCAAACGACGATCGTGCAATGCTTTTGTGTGTTCTTTATAACTCCATGAACGCGCGTATGCCTAGTCGCGTAATTCATCCAAGTCATGCAACTGGAGAAACCGGTGTCATGCTGCTTATGGCAAGTCAAGGTTGACTGAATTTAAGGCCCAATACGCCTTGTGCTCTAGTTCCACCGGTAGATGACACGCCTTGCCAAAAATCATCCTAAAGGGTGTTGTCCCTATAGGTGTTTTGAACGCGGTTCTGAACACCCAAAGCGCATCACCTAACTTGTCGGACCAATCCTTCATATTCTTCCTGATAGTTTTCTCCAAGATCCTCTCGACTCCCCAATTCGCATTCTCGACTTGCCCATTAGTTTGTGGATGATAGGCAGTTGAAAGCCGATGGGTGACCCCATAGCGTGACAACACCTTCTCCATCTGGGCGTTGCAAAAGTGTGTGCCCCTATCACTGATTAGGGCTCTAGGAGTACCAAACCTACTAAAGAACTTCTTCAGAAATCCCACCACAACTTGGGCATCGTTTGTAGGTAGAGCTTAAGCCTCGACCCACTTAGATACATAGTCTATAGCCACGAGAATGTATCGGTTCCCTCTTGAGATAGGGAACGGACCCATGAAATCAATGCCCCAAATATCAAACACTTCAACTACTTGAATCGGGTTTTGGGGTATTTCATTCCGGGATGAGATTTTACCGGTGCGTTGACACGCGTCACACCGCTTCACTAACTCATGAGCATCTTTAAACACCGTCGACCAATAGAATCCAGAATCAAACATCTTCTTGGCGGTGTAGGAGGGTCCGTTGTGACCTCGTCAAGCCCTTATGATAATGCTTAAGGATCTCTACACCTTCTTCCTTCCTCACACACCTCCTCAGAACTTGTCACACCCCGCCAAGGCGGAAACGCGAGACGTGACATTCTTGGTTTCCAAAGCATATGATTACCGCAAACACGTACATGATAAATGGATACATAAACAAGTTTAAAGTTTTACATTCCAAAATGTAAATTGAGTTTACAAAAAGTGAAGATTTCGCAAATATGACTCTATTATACTGAGTTATACAAGAGAAATCCCCCAAAAGTTGTATCCATCGTGCATGCATGTAATCTACATTGCTAACCTTACGATCACGTTCAATTTCCTGAAAAACATACTTGAAAATGTCAACACGAGGTTGGTGAGTTCACAGGTTTAAATCAAATAGATCTTTGTAAAATTCAATTGTTCGTAAATAGTTCCAGTTGCATGTGATAATCAGAATAAGAATTGTTGACCCATTTGTAAACTAGCTAGGAATACAAATAATATGTTCCTACATGTGCCGTAACCAAACCATGACAATTGTTTTTGCCCCTATTTTCGTTATCCGGTTCTATGCGGCCATAAATCCTCCAGATTGTGGTTAGCGCGACTAACCATGACCGGGAGACGTCACTCTCCATAGTACTATTCATAGGACCCTAGGCTACAGTTAATGGTTACTAAATTGTTCCAGGGGACTTTAGCGGCCTCAAATCGTTTAACACATGTAAACATAAAAGTCTAGTCTTATTCTCTTGTTATCACATAAAAATAGTTGTAAGTATGTTCTTCCCCCAAATATTGAAAACAATAAAAAGGGGCTGTGAAACTCACCTTGAGTTTGTGTATGTTAGCAACAATAATTGTTCCAGTCAAACTTGACTATTTGTACCCTAATTACAAAAGGGTAATTCGTGTTATGACCGAATGTCTCATATGCAAATTGTTCACCGACTTAGCTAATCTGATTGCTTTAATTTAAATATCTTTTTAGTTTTTCAACACTTGTTTCGTTATAAAATAATTTTAAGTTACTGCCCAATGGGCTTGAAATAGGTATCGAAACTTCCTAGTTTCGATTGAACAGAACAGATTTCGAAACTACCTAGTTTCGATTGAGCAAACTGGGTATCGAAACTTCCTAGTTTCGATTGGATAATAGGTATCGAAACTACCTAGTTTCGTTCATACAGGTATCGAAACTCCTAGTTTCGATTGAGTAAACAGGTATCGAAACTCCTAGTTTCGATTGAGTAATAGGTATCGAAACTACCTAGTTTCGATCAAACAGATATCGAAACTCCTAGTTTCGATTGAGTAATAGGTATCGAAACTATAGTTTCGATTACTGAAATTTTGATTTACAGAATCAGTTTCAAAACTTTGTTCATACCTATACGCATATATTCATGTTTTAATCTTGAATTTCGACACACTTTTCTGGTTATTTTTCTTACGTTCGAGTAAATTGTATGTTTAGTTACGGTTTTAAAGAAAATAATATGAATAATATTGAGTTTTTACCTCTAAACAGAGATGATGATTTCTAAAGAAACAGAGGATGATCTTGAGCTCCTTAGCTTGATTCTTGAGAAAAACACTTGGAACTCTTCTTATCACACCGAAATATGGTGGATTTTGCCCTAAAACTTGAGTTTAGCTTGAAGGAAATTGGGAAGGATGTGGATGTTATGGTGTCGTAAGAAAGTGAGAAAGAGAGAGTGTGCTTGAGTGAGTGGTGAATGACAAGAGATGGTAAGTATATGGAAATCTTGGGAATAGATGTGGGGGGGGGGGGGGGGGGGAATGGGCTTCTCTGATTTTCGGCCGAGAAGTCAAGGGAGTGGTTTGGGTTAATTTATTTAATAATTAGATTTAAGTGTTAATTACTTAATTCATTAAGGTAATAATATTAATTAGAGTTTCAAATGGTACTTTTAATTTGGTTTAGGTTCTCCACGGTATTATAAATTTATTAAGTTTATGGCTCGTTAATGAAAGATATTGAAATCTTGGATTGTATAATTCGTTGAGGTGATTATTTGTAGGTACAAATACCTAGAGGTGGCGCTACATAGTAACGTCTTCGAAAAGTCCATTATTTTACTTTTACGTATATTATATGATTTAGTCTAAAAAATAAATTATAGTTCAACGTAAATTTTGTGTAATATATGTATATATATTTTTCTGGTTATTTAATTTAACCACTAATGTTTGTATTTAGTCGGTTTATACGGGTATGTGAACCGGTAACTCCTAGAATTACCAAAATGTAAAATGAGACAATGTACGGTTTTTGTTAGACCTTAATGTCCTTGTTTGTGAAATTAAGTAAATCACAAAAAAAATTATACTGTGAACTTGTTTATAACATGTACGGATATTGACCTGAAATGTCGGGTGTCACAGAACTCTATCAGCTCCCACAAGAAACAGATGTGGAGCATTCTAAATGTAGTGGTTGGCATCGGCAAATAATTTACGCCTATGTTGTGAAGTCATGCCCTTCACCACTACACCATCAGCCAAGTAGTTTGCTATGTCAGAAAACCATGGCAAACCTTGCGCCTCAGCACTCATGTAAAACACCGGCTTCTCGGCCGGTCTCACACTCACCATCATCAAGGACTCATGGGGAAATGTGTCCCCTATGGCCTCCTCTCGGATTTGTTCTCTACCGTGGTCCTCTAGCCTCGACAAATGGTCGGCCACCACATTCTCCGCTCCCTTCTTGTCTTTGATCTCAATATCAAACTCGAAAAGCAAGAGAATCCATCTAATCAATCTAGGTATGGCATCCTTCTTTGCGAACAGATATCGCAATGCCGCATGATCAGTATAAACGATGGTTTTAGAGAACACTAAGTATGAACGAAACTTGTCAAATGCAAACACCACCGCTAACAACTCCTTCTCGGTAGTCGTGTAATTCTCTTGAGCATCATTAAGAGTTTTACTAGCATAATAGATTGAGTGGAAGTGCTTCTCTATTCTTTGGCCTAAAACAGCCCTGACTGCATAATCACTCGCATCACACATGAGCTTAAAGGGTAAGCTCCAATCGGGGGAGATCAAGATATGAGCACAAACTAACTGCTCCTTCAAGAACCGGAATGCCTTCAAACAATCCGCATCAAACTCAAATGGGACGTCCTTCTCCAGAAGGCGGGTCATGGGTCAGGTGATCTTCTAAAAATCTTTAATGAATCGTCTATAGAAACCCGCATGACCAAAGAAACTACGAACCGATTTCACACTAGTCGGCGGTGGAAGACTACTGATCGTGTCAATTTTCACTCTTTCACTTCGATACCGGCCTGAGAAACTTTGTGCCCAAGCACAATTCCCTCAGTCACCATGATGTGACACTTTTCCCAGTTAAGCATCAACTTCGTCTCTACACACCTCATAATCATCTTCTCGAGGTTTTGCAAGCAATGATTGAAAGAACTCCCAAACACAGAAAAATCGTCCATGAAAACCTCCATGGAAGTCTCGATCATGTCCTGAAAGATGGCCACCATGCACCTCTGGAACGTGGCTGAAGCATTACACAACCCGAATGGCATACGTAAGTACGCGAAGGTACCGGACGGGCATGTAAAGGTGGTTTTCTCCTGATCCTCCATGCAATGGGGATCTAGAAATAACCGAGAAACCATCAAGGAAACAGTAGAACTACTGCCCTGACAGGCGCTCCAACATCTGGTCAATGAAAGGAAGGGGGAAGTGGTCCTTCCTAGTGGCATAATTCAGTCTCCTATAGTCAATGCACACTCTCCAACCGGTGACTGTCCTCATAGGGATCAACTCATTCTTCTCATTCTTCATGACTGTCATCCCACCCTTCTTCGGGACGGCCTGAGTCGGGATTACCCATGGGGAGTCCGAAATCATGTATATCAATCCAGCATCCAGGAGTTTAAGAACCTCCTTCTTCACCACATCCGACATGTTTAGGTTAAGTCTCCTTTGAGGTTGCACAACTGGCTTGTGCTCCTCCTCCACCAATATCCTATGCGTGCAGAAGGTCGGGTTGATGCCCTTTATATCAGTGAGTTTCCATGCAGTGGCCTGTTTATTCGCCTTCAAGACTTCAATCAATCTCTCCTTCTCCTCCTCCGTCAGTGCAGCAGAAATCACGACGGGCAAACCGGCCTCGCCATCCAAGAAAGCATACTCCAAATGAGAGGGTAGCTCTTTGAGCTCAAGGGATGGTGGTGCCTCAACCGAGGGCTTTTTCTCCTCCTCGTGGTTTTTATACACCTCAAAAACCTCTGGGTACTTAGAAGGTTTACTAGTTGGGTGGCTCGGACTTTGCTTGGGGAGAGCATCAGTCTCAACCTCCTGGTCTTCCTCCCCTAGGCGTTGTGTGTCAGGCAGGACAGCGCCACACACGTAGTAAAGGCAACGATCCATCTAAGATATAAAAATGTTTAGAAAGAACACTGAATCGTCGTGACCACTAGAATGCTTCATCGATTTCATGACATCAAAGGTGACATTCTCATCCCCCACACGATGTGTGATCTTACCGTCAAAGACATCGATCAATGCCTTGGAGGCGCGCAAGAAGAGGCGTCCCAAAATGAGTGGGACTCTATCGTCAACCTCCTTATCAAGAATGACAAAGTCCGCGGGGAAAACAAACTTATCAACCTTCACCAATAGATTCTCCACTATTCCCCGTGGATATTTGACGAAATGGTTGGCCAAAGATATGCTCATGCGCGTAGGGGCCAGATCTCCAAGGCCTAGCTTCTCGAAGAGATAGTATGGCATCAGGCACCGAGATTGGCCAACGCATGGTGCAGAGTCAACCACCAAACAAACACGGGATCGTGAAGACACCCGGATCTGCTAATTTCTCCGGTGGCTTGTTCTGGACCACCGCAGAGCATCTTTCATCCAAAGTGACAGTTGAAAGGTCCTCCAGCTTCTTCTTATTCGACAGAAGATCTTTTAGGAATTTAGCATATTTCGGCATATGCTGGAGGGCTTCAACAAAAGGAAGATTAATTTTTAGTTGCTTAAACAACTCCAGAAAGTGTCCATAATCCTTACCATATTTCTGCTGTATCAGGCGAGCAGGATATGGAAGACGAGTAAGATCAACACCAGGGTCTTCTCCTTCCCCTCACTCTTCTCCTTTTCTCCAATCTTTTCAGCACGAGACTCATTATTGGGTACTGTACTTGCTGGGACTTGCCTCTCGTGCACCCTTCGAGGAGCCTCCATCTCTATCTCCTCATCAACCAGCTCATCATCATCATATGCCGGTGCCTGCTCACTTTCTCCTCCCTTACCACTGCCCGTGGTCACCGCCTTCTGTGTGGCTTTCGGGTTAGTCTCAGTAATAACCTCCAGATAGGTCAGTTAGCCGGCACCCTATGTCTCCCACTGTGAGCTGCAAATCTAAGAATGTAGACTGATGACTCCTTAGTAAAGTATTGTGCTCCTTCAGCTTATACTGAGTATCCTGATCCGTCTTCACCAACTTAGCAAGCAATTGAGTCTGGTTAGCTAACATCTCCTCAATCCTCTTTTCACCAGCACTGCTACCAGAATTCGGTCCTGCTTCTCTATCTCCACCATACTGATTTTGACGGTTTTGAAACCCAGGTGGGTTCCCGCCAGATCTCCAATTAGAGTTGGGGTAGTTTCTCCATCCAGAGTTGAAGAGAGGGGGTTTTTGGTTCCCCAGGAAGTCTACCTGCTCCTGTTGGGTGACAGGACAATCGATGGTATCATGACCTCCTCTACATACCTCACACTTCATCGCACTCATCTTCAAATCCTTAATCTCCTTTGCCATAGCTGCAACTGCAGCAACCATGCTAGTCTTAGTAGTGACCTGATGAACACCTCTAGTGGCAGAAGTAGGTATCCTAGCACTAGGGGTGGAATTCCTAGTAGAAGGCTGCTGTTGCTCAGCTTGAGCAAAACTCTCAAACATTTCCTCACACTCCTTTGGCTCCTTCTTCTCCATGATGTGGCCCCTTGCAGTAGTATTGAACATCTGTTGTTTCTCAAATGTAAGACCATTATAGAACTTTTCAACCAATCAGAAAGGCCATGCTGAGGACACTTGCTCAGCAGAGTATTGAACCGCTCCCAAGCCATGTGGTAAGGCTCATCGGGGTCCATACGGAAAGAGTGGACCTGATCCCTCAGACGGGCGGCCTTAGATGGTGGGTAATACTTCTTTACAAATTTGGCCTTTAGATCTTCCCAAGTGGTAATGGAATCCTGGGCCAGGGTATCCAACCAAGTGGCAGAGCGACCAGATAGGGTGAACGGGAAAAGACACAACAGGATGGCGTCATCAGTAGCACCAGTAATGCGAAAGGTGTCGCAAATACGCGTAAAGCGGGACAGATGTCCTGGTGCATCCTTGTCCTCGAGTCCGTGGAACTGAGTAGAGTTACTGATAGTGTTTATCACATGAGATGGAATCTGCCAAGTAATAGTGTTAGCCATAGCAGGACGGGTAATATAGGACCTAGTACCCATGAAACCATCACACGCCCTCTGGTGGACGGTACTCCTAGCAGGTGGATTAGCATCACCCATGTCAGCAATAGGGATTGGAATGCGTACCTTTTTCTCAACTAGCTCGCTCAAACGACTGCGAAACTTTTGGCTGCGCTCCTAAAGCTCTCGCTGAGGCTCTAAATAGGCTTCAAAGTCGGGTGATCCTGTGAGCGAGTATGTTGCATAAACTGGACAGAAAACAAAGGGAAAACAGATGAACTAAGAACAAAGAAAAGACTCAAACTAAGACGCACACAAATAGCAAATAAGGAAACAAAAGAAAACAAGCAAATTAAGGAAATAAACTAGACACTCTAGTTAAACTCTAGACAACTCTACTAAAATAGAACACAAAGGCAGGTAAGTGTACCTATCAATTGTAACACAGCTAAAATAAGTCCGGATATCGAACCCATGAGACACTGACTCTAACACAAATTAGACTCTAACTAGGACTTAATATTTGGTTTGGATTGGGGGGAATTCTACGAACTAAGATTAAACTAGGCAATGAATACTAAATAAGACAAACGACTATCTAACAAGGACCGGGATGAAAATAAAAATGAATGGAAATAACTACCAAGGTTGTGAATCATGAATGCTAAGCTCGGCTTCTATTGGTTAAGGAATATGATATGGAACTGGGTTCTAAAGATATGACACCCTCAAGACTGACTAATGGATTCCTGATCACTCCCGGTCGCGGGATGTGACCAGAAGACTACTCAAAGGCTATTAAACACACCAGTTATCAGATCATCTCTCGGTATCACCGATTATGCTTTAGACTCGATAGACAGCTCACCTCTCGGTTACGCTATCTCAATACATCAAAGATGCAAGGAGCAATCTGAATTCACTATGTTTGACACGAATTAGCAACAATACCAGACCTCTAAGGAAACGCCCTCTCAGAAAATTTGCACTCAAAAACCCTAACACTAAAGACTACCCGATAACCTATCACTTTTGTAGATATTTAGATAAGAAGAATACTTTATTTTAATTGATTTATAATTGACAATCCTATGGTGACTACGTCTAGACAACCACAAAATAATCGCAAACACAACGTAAAGGACCTACTACACACTCATTCACGAAAGACATTCAACAAAGCATGTATGGATGAATGAATCAACCAACAAACAATCAATAACAAGCATGCGTATTCATCAAACACATCAAATCAGATCTGGACTAAAGCATAAAATCAAATCAACATCCATAAACCAATAAAAATCCAATCTTTAACATCCAATCATCTTAAACCTAGGTAGTTCTAAAGTTTTAGCCAAGAAACATGATAAAGAAAGAAGAATCAGAGTTAAAGATAGCAAACAAAGTAATAAAACACAGATCAAGAACAACTGAATTATTAATCGTGACCGAATGCTTGATTCTAACCCGATTTGTCTCCAATACATTGAAATCTTGATCAAAATCCAATCCTTCTTGCCAAAACCGCCCAAGATCCAAGCTTTGACGGCAATTAATCGATCTCCTTAAAGAATGGCCGACACAAACATTAAAACCCTAAAAATTCCTCAAAAACCGGATTAGCGGGTCTCTCGCGTACCGCGAGAGACATATGGGCGGTCCCTCGTGTACCGCGAGGGACAATTTAGTCGGGGCGCTTCCTGGCTTCCCTCGCGTAACGCGAGGGAATTTCTCCTCCTGCCTCGCGTACCGCGGGGGACCTAAATTCTCAGAAAATTATTATTTCATTCTTTTGCTTCGCTCTCCAACTCCGTGTGCTCCTTTTCTCCAGGAATTTGCTTCGTTTTCCCTTTCCTCAGCACACCATAACCTGCAACTATAACCCAAACTCATAACGAACACAAAACAATAAAAAACGATTACAAAACTATACGAATACGCCCAAATGTACACGGATAAACACATGTGTTTTGCAACACATCAAAAACATAAGAGGTCATCAGCGCTGACTACTATTTACCATCAGGGTGTTGGACATCGAATATCCGATCATCGATAATATCAACGTTACTATCGAGGTACGATCCAAAGAGTTACATTTTAGACAACGAGCAATTAATATTATTTAGTCATAAACATTATAGTTCACAAAACGCGGATTTAAAATTCGGTGGATAAATATTTAGAGAAATATTTAAATAGTTTATCCGGTGATTAATTATTTAGTGAAATAATTAAACGATGAAGGTTTAAACGTTCAACAGTTAAACATTAAATGGTTGATATTTACTAAATATTTGTAATTAGTAAAGCGCGATAATTAAAAGTAATTACTAGGGGATTAATTGTTAATTCCCAAGGGGTGTAGTTTGTAATTATTTGGATTATAAATACAAACATAACTCAAACCCTAAACTAGGTTTTTTGGCCTCCCCTCTTCCCTTCTTGCGCAACCGTCGAACAACACCCCCCCACTTCCGGTTTTGCTCGGATCGCTAGAAGCCACACCACAACTCCCCGTCGTCGTCGGTTCCAACCGCCGCCACTGCCGCCGCATGTAAACCGCTGTCGTCGCCCCCGTGGAGCCGTCTCCCTCCATCGCGATCCGACTTGGTTGGGTGGATCGGATTTTACGCAAAAGCCCGTGAGACGGTTTTCATTTTGCAGGTTTTCGTGAACAAGTCACTAGCGAGACGTTCGTTTTTCAGAAGTGTGAATCTTTTGGGAATCGTCATAGGTATAATCTTTAAACCCGCTATGGTTGATTTTAATTTATTTTTTATACGTGTGTAATCGGATCATTGACGGAATTCCGGTTTTGAACAGAAAACGTGTACAACCGCTTCCGCTAAAAGATACGACAAAGATAGTTGTTTTGTTTGTCTGTTAGACCGGTTCGGTTTTCGTTTGATGGATCGAACGAAACCGAACAACTTTTACTAGTGTCTCGATTTATATGTTTTATTTGTTTGTGGTTGTTGACATTATTTAGGATAATAATTATACCGCAGAACCTTTATAAAACATTTTTGACACAATCATAAAACGATGAGAAAATTAAAACGATTAAAGATTTCTCCGAAAGGTAATTTTAAATAAAAGGTGTTTTATTTAAATGTAAAACGAGTTTTAAATTAAAATTGTTTTATTTTAAAAGTAATTTAAATTAATTAAAGAGTTAATTAGTTTAACCTTTGTTCGCGATTAACGACCAATTTAGATTAAATGGGGTATTTAAAATTTGCTCGTGTAGAGTGTTGAAAGGCGTTTTAATTTATCACGAACTAAAACAGTAAAATTGGTTTTACTAAAATTGCACGACTGGTTTCATGCTCCATGTCGTCCAATATATTTTTAACCCTAATACGGTAACTTAAAACATTAAAGCAAATCCCAAATTAAAACTGATATTTCTGCGCCACCCTAAATTGTAACACTTCAACCGATCTATCCGAACCCCTAGTGTTAGTGATTACCCTGCATCCGGGCCTACGGTTTCGATTGAAGGTACAACCGTGATTCCTGAGTCACTTAGGTCGGTTCTACAGTTGCAATTGAAAGGAAAATATCACTTAAGGTTGTATTAAGTGGGCGTAGTTGGAGGAAATGTATCCAAGCTCGACAACACTCCTCTTGCTACCACAAACCGAGAATTATGTAGTTGACACAATCGGTAAACGTTACCTACCTACATAGCGGTGCCAGTGGAGTGTGCTCAGCCATTCACTGAGCAATGATAAACCGGGATCCCATTCCTACTTATAAATTTTTGCAATTGGGTCATGAATTAAATTAGGATGTTAAACATGAAAATACTAAAACTTTATTTTTTAATTTTGTGGATGTCTAACGAAATCAATCCCAACTCGTCTTTCTCACTTAAGTCCATACTTAAGAAGGATAAACTCAACAACTCCATATTCATGGCTTGGTACCGTAATCTAAATATTGTTCTCACAGCGAAGAACAAGATGTATGTTCTCGAATGACTAATTCCTGAAGAACCTACTACTATGGGTGTTGCTCGTAGGACCTGGGAGAAACATGTCGATGATTCCATCAAGGTCTCCTGCTTGATGCTGGCATCTATGATACAAGAACTTCAGAAGAATCTGGTTGATAAGCCAGCATACGACATGATCATGCAGCCGGAGTAAATGTTCCAACATCAAGCTCGTCATGAACGCTTTAAAGTGATGAGATCACTTATTAGTTGTCGTATGCATGAAGGTTCTTCTGTCAGCACTCACGTGTTGAAGATGAAGGATTACATTGATCAGTTAGCATGTCTTGACTCTATCTTAAGCAATGAGCTGGCTGGGGATATAATCCTCAACTCACTGCCTAAATCATATGACCAGTTCGTATTGAACTATAAAATGAATGGTTGGGACAAGACCATCTGGAGTTGCATATGATGCTCAAAACTGCCAATATGAACATACCGGCTTCAAGCAAGTCTGGTCTAGCGCTGATGATCAAGGAAGGCCGAGTTAAGAAATCTGAAGCCAAAGCTAAAGGCAAGAAGAAGGGCAAGGGAAAAGGAAAGGTTGTTACCAAGAAGAAACCTCTGAAAGATGCAAAATGCTTTCATTTGATGAAGCTTGGCACTGGAAGAGAAACTGCCCCAAATAGCTGGCCGAGCTGAAACAGAAGAAAACTTATAGAGGAGAGTCCTTAAGAATATTCGTTATTGAGATATTCTCTTTGTCTAGCAAATCTTGGGTGTTTTGACACAGGATGTGGTTTTCACATTTGTAATGATTTGCGGGGACTAAGGAAGGTTAGGAAGCTGAAACAAGGCAACATGTTGGCAATGGACAAAGAGTCGCAGTAAAGTCTGTAGGAGAATATGTTCTTTTACTTCCTAGTGGTGTTGAACATGTTTTGAACAATTTTTGCAACATACCTAGTTTATCTAGGAATATTGTTTCGGTTTCTACTTAGCGTGAACAAGGATTTGAATATGCTTTTAATGGTGAATTTATATCTACATAGTTGAATTGTTTGTTTTATTTTACTGCAAAGTCTCATAATGGAATCTATGAGATAGAAGTCTATAACAATAACGCATTATACAATATCTCCTCTAAACGTACAAAATTAGATTTCAATGATTTGTGGCATTGTCGACTAGGACACATAAACAAGAATCGCATCAAGAAGCTCCAAACTGCATGAATTTTGAATTCCCCCGATCAAGAGTCTTTTGATGAATGTGAATCTTGTTTAAGTGGTAAGATGACCAAAACTCCTTTTTCCAGTATCGGTCAAAGAGCTAAGGATCTGTTAGGACTCGTACATACTGATGTGTGTGGTCCTATCAGAACAATGTCTAGGAATGGAGACAAATACTTTGTCACATTTACTTATGACTTTAGTAGATATGGTTATGTTTATCTTATGAAGCATAAACATGAAACGTTTGAAATATTCAAACAATATCGGAAAGAAGTACAAAATCAGCTGGGTAAGACGATTAAGATGTTTCAATCAGATCGAGGTGGAGAATATATTAGTCTAGAGTTTGACGAACATCTAAAGAAATGTGGGATCATTTCACAACTTACTCCATCCGGAACATCACAACTTAATGGTTTGTCTGAGAGGAGAAATCGAACACTATTCGATATGGTACGATCTATGATATGTCTTATAAACCTCCCACACTCCTTCAGGAGTTTTGCTCTTGACACTACCACAAGAATCATTAATCTAGCTCCAATAAAGAAGGTGGACAAAATGCCTTATGAGATATGGCATGGGGAGAAACCCAAAGTGTCCTACCTTAGGGTTTGGGGATGTAACGCTTATGTTACTAGTGAATCTTCGGATAAATTGAATCCCCGTGGTGAAAAAGTTGTTTTCATCGGATACCCTAAAACAATTGGTTCCTACTTTTACGATCCTACTAAAAACCGGGTTTTCATAAAACGCATAGCTACCTTCTTGGAGAAAGAACTTCTTGCGCGAGGGATTGGAGAAAACGACGTGGATCTGGAAGAAGTCCGAGAAACACAAGTAACCAAACCTCAAGTAGAAACTGTCGATCAACATGAGATTGTTGAGTCTGAATCTAAAAGAGTTCAAGATTCAACAGTAACACCACGCTTACGCAGAAGTACTAGGGATCGTTATGAACCTGACAGGTATAGCAGGATTCATGAAAATGATGACATCCTGATGATTTATCAGGCAGAACCAACTAGTTACAAGTGTGTGATTCTAGATTCTGAATCTAAGAAATGGCAAGAAGCCATGAGAGCCAAGATATAATCCATGTATGACAACCATGTATGGGACTTGGTCGATCTTCCTCCCGAGTGTCGGAGTGTAGGAAACAAATAGATTTTCAAGAAGAAAACTGACATGGATGGAAACGTACAAACCTACAAAGCTAGGCTAGTAGTGAAAGGATTTACTCAGACTCGAGGAATTGATTATGAGGAAACCTCCTCGCCTGTAGCCATGCTTAAGTCTATTATGATCTTGCTTGCCATTACTGCGTATTATGACTGCGTGAAATGGCAAATGGATGTCAAAACCACGTTCCTAAACGGACACCTTACTGAAGATGTCTATATGGTTCAACCGGAAGGTTTTAAGGATCCAAAGAATTTTAATAAGGTGTGCAAGTTAAACAAATCTATTTATGGATTGAAACAGGCGTCTCGAAACTAGAATCTTCGATTTGACCAGAAAATTAAAGAATTCCGTTTTGTCAAAAATGAAAATGAACCGTGTGTTTACAGGAAGGCAAGTGGGACCTTCATAACTTTTCTGATTCTGTATGTAAATGACATACTGCTCATTGGAAACCATGTTCCTATGCTACAAGACGTAAAGTCTTGGCTAGGGAAATGTTTGGCAATGAAAGATCTTGGCGAAACCGCCTATATTCTAGGAATAAAGATCTATAGAGATAGATCTAAGCGGCTTATAGGTTTAAGTCAAAGTACATATATTGATAAGGTCATTCTATGCTTTTTAATGCAAGATTTCAAGAGGGGATCGTTGCCCATGGCACACGGAACCATACTGAATAATGAACAGGGCCCTCAATTGGACGAGGAAAAGAAGAAGATGGAAGGAGTTCCATATGCTTCTGCTATTGGTTTCATCATGTATGCCATGTTATGTACTAGACTGTACGTATCATACGCGTTAAGCATGACAAGTAGATATCAATAGAATCCTGGTGAGAGTCACTGGATAGCTGTGACGAACATCCTTAAGTACTTGAGAAAGACTAAGGATATGTTCTTGATGTATGGAGGACTGAAGAAGAACTAGCAGTTAAATGGTATACTAATGCTAGCTTCCAGACAGATCAAGATGATTCTCAATCTCAGACAGGATATGTGTTTGTTCTGAACAGTGGAGCTATTACTTGGAAGAGTACCAAGCGGAGCGTTGTTGCTCTATCCACCACCGAGTCAGAATACATTATCGCTTCACATGCTACAAAAGAGGTTGCTTGGATGAAGAAGTTCATTGTTGATCTCGATGTGATGCTTAGCATCCAGAAACCAATCGAGATATAGTGTGACAATACTGGTGTCATATCTTAGGCAAAGGAACCAAGGTCACACCACAACACAAAGCACATACTCAGGAAATGTCATTATATTAGAGATATATTGGAACGGTGAGACATCGTGTTAAACAAAATTCACACAGATCAAAATCTAGCTGACTCGTTCACTAAGCCTATGCCTCAAGCTAAATATGAGGAGCATGCTGATATGATATGCCTTAGATTTGCTAGATAGTGGGCTTGATTTGTGATTTAGTATTTGGTGTTTTTGAACATTATAGTTACATTGGTGTTTTATTTTGATTTAATGGTTAAATGCATTATAAATAAATGTTTCTATGTTCGATATTTTATACGTTTTGGTATCCTTGAATATTGTATTCTAAATGTCCGTAGTCGATCAGATTCATGGGAATCAATTTGAATATAAAACTATTATGAATGTTTGGTTAGTTCACAAAGTGAAAGCTCAAAGTGTTGAGAACCAAGATTCATAGATATTCATTAGAGAATGATATCGGATGTAACTCGTTTCAAAACTATCTTTATGGATCAATATCATAAGAAGTTTTGAATATGGTAAGAACAATCTGTCCTTCGACCCAAGGCACATATTAGGACTAACTTTAACTAAAGGTTGTTCTTTGACCATATCTAACGTTGTTCCATGAAAGGTAGTAATAAGGGTATGATTGAGAATAAATCTGAAGTTAAGTGGGAGTTATATGAAGCCAAAGTAATTTTGTTCTCCTTTAATCAGGAGTTGGACATTCTGGCGCCCTCGTTAATTTGAACTGGTGTAAAACGTGTGCCCACGCTCAAACTAAGTGTAGTTTGTTAGACAACTTTGATTTAGAGACGAGAACAAGAATAGTTGACCAACATATGAGAAATGATTAGTATCCATGTCTCAAGTTCAACGGATGGCCTAAACAGAAAGGATAATTAGATAAGTTTACCATGACTGTTGTACTTGGTTACTTGAACACAAGGAAATAGTTGACGATTGTAATACGTCATACCTTGCTAGGGACAGTGAGATGCAGCTAGGCGTCCACCACTGTTTGCGTTGAGACGATTAATCGATGAATCGTCCAAGTGGGAGATTGTTGGATATAGGATGTCCGATCATCGATAATATCAACGTTACTATCAAGGTATGATCCAAAGAGTTACACTTTGGACAACGAGCAATTAATAATGTTTAGTGGTAAATATTATAGTTCATGAAACGCGGATTTAAAATTTGGTGGATAAATATTTAGCAAAATATTAAATGGATTATTCGGTGAATAATTATTTAGTGAAATAACTAAACGATGAAGGTTTAAACATTCAAGATTTAAACATTAAACGGTTGATATTTACTAATTATTTGTAATTAGTAAAGCGCGAGGATTAAAAGTAACTAACAGTTAATTACTAGGTGATTAGGTGTTAATTCCCAAGGGGTGTAGTTTATAATTATTTGATTATAAATACAAACTTAAATAAAACCCTAAACTAGGTTTTTTGGCCTCTCCTCTTCCCTTCTTGCGCAACCATCGAACAACACCCCCCCTTTCGATTTTGCGAAAATCGCTGGAAGCCACACCACCACTCCATGTCGCCGCCAGCTCCAACCGCTACCACTGTTGCCGCGTGTAAACCGCTGTCGCCGCTCCCGTGTAGCCGGTACCCTCCGCCGCGAGCCGACTTGGATAGGTAGATCGGATTTTGCGCAAAAGGCCGTGAGACAGTTTTTGTAATATCCTGAAAATCTGTAAGCTAACGGCTCAGGTCAGTGGACGACCCAAATCTTTATTAAATTCAATGAGGGGCAAGGTTTGTCAAGTACGGTGTATTTTAACAACAATAAACGACACACATTGTCGTTTAAACAAGATGGTTTGAGATTGAAACGCGTGCAAGAGAAAACCTAGGGACCCGAATGTAAAGTGTGGGAGTTTAAGACCCTCCTAATGGAAACCCTAGGCCATAATCAGCCTAGTGGCTCGCGTGTGATGTCAGGAAGCGAGAGACGAGAGAGAGGAGGTGACGGGAGAGAAAGAAACATCCAGAAAAGAAGTAATATCAACGACAGAGCGGTCCAGCGACGGTATCAAGCCAGCGGCTTCTGAACTTCGAAAAGGTAATCCCCGTTATGTTTATTTTACGCTATTGTCTTCATTTTCTTGCATAGTTCAGCTAGGATGTTGGCCTGGATGAAGCTGGTGTTCGATGATGATGGTGACGAGGTTAAGGGCGACCGGAGGTGGCCGTAGGTGAGGATATTGGTGGTTGCGGATGGTATCATGTGGCTGTAATGCTTTGTGGTGGTGATGATCAGCACCGATGGCGAGTGCAGCTCGGTGATGGTGCAACGAGCTGTGGTGACCCGTTAGGGTTGGCGTTCGGCGGTGGGATACAGTTAAGCATGGGAGGACGACATAGTGGTGTAGGTAGCCGGTGGTGATCGGCGGGAAGCATGTGGTGTTCACGGCAAGGCCCGGTGGTTCGAGTGGAGGAGGTGGACGGCACGGGAGGCATAGGACGCCAATGATGAGCATGAATAAAATGAAGTGCATGGTGGTGCACGGTGGTGGGGTCAGAGGACGACGAGGTGGCCGATTAAGGTTCTTACCGGTTAGGGTTTGCATGGTGGTGTACGTGCATGAATAGGACCCGGTCCGAGTACACGGTTTCTAAATGGGTCAAGAACGATCCGGTATGTGTACTCGTGAGACTAGGGTTTCGTGGAGAAGGAATGTCGAGCAAAGGAGACTGAGTGTCGGAGTTTATTTATATTTTTATACGTTACTCGGCGTATGCTTAGAACGTGTTCTGATCACGTGTAACATAGAACAGAATCTGCGCTGCACTCGCCCGAGTGCAACCTACCACACTTGCGACATGCATCCTGACCATCAGTCCTAGCCTTCTTCACAAACAGAACGTTCAGGTCCTTACCAAATCTCTTATTCGGCATAGTCCACGTTTTCTCTTCCAGCTTCTTCTCTTGCAACTCAATACCCATGACATCATCATACAATGTCCCACTCAGCTCCACCGCATCGTCAAAGCTTGAAGGTTGCTGATCCTTGACTAGATGCCTAACTCGGTCCGATAGACCAACTATATATTGCTTCATCCATCGTTCATCATTACCTGCTAAGTGTGGCACCAGACGTGCCATCTCTATGAATTTTGACGTATACTCACGTTGAGTCGATTTACCAGCTTTGAGAGTCAGAAACTCTCTCTCCACCCTTTCTTGCTTTCTGGGAGCACAAAACTTCTTCCTCGCAAAACCTTTTAGATCATCCCAAGTCATGGCTTCCAACTCTTAAGTAGTCTTTCTCTCTTTCACCGAGTTCCACCGGTGCAAGGCCTTAGTAGAGAAAGAGTGTGAAACGAACTTCACAATCTGCATTGGCAAGCACTCACTGATAGAGATGGTAGATTACATCTCAGTAAGCCAGTGGTACGTGGCCACTGCATTCTTCAGACCACCGAATCTTGGCGGATCGCACTTCTTGAAGTGCCCATAGTCACAGTTGCCGCCACTTCCGGATGACCTCTTCTTCTTCTCTACCTCATCTAACACCCACTTCTCTAACTCCTCGGATGTTGCCTTCACGATGTCAGGCAAATACTCATGGATCATCCCTACAACTTCATTCTTCACCGCTTCATGAACCTCGGGTTTGAGCTTGAACCCTTCATGGTGCTTAGAGTGCACCGAAGGTTCAGCACGCACTGACAGTTCGGTATGAGCCGACCCCTCATCATGGTTAGTATCATCACCGTGAGCGTCCCTACGACGCCCCCTAGCACTACCCATAATAGTAAATTGCCTTTTTGGTGCCATTAGATTACTAAATTAATAACAAACAGAACAATATTTAGGTGCAATTTAAAACAATCCGAGCAATGCAATTAGTTAATGACGGTTGCTGTAACGAACCAAAATCCGGGTTTCGTTATTAGATAAATTAATATTCTTCATAAATATTATGGAGAAAATAATATTTTAGAAATAAGTTGAAACAGGTGGGTTTCAAGTTAGTAATGGGGTTATATTAGTTTTTAACTAATTATGTAATGAAATGGGTGGAATGGAAGTTGAGGGGCTAAAAGTGTAAAATGGCAAAATCTGCCATATTGACTAGTGAAAGTCAAAATTAGTCTCATTTGGTGTTGGGTCGTTCTTGAGCAAAGAAGAAAAAGAGAGAAAAGAGTGTTGAAGCAAGATTCGTGCAATTGAAGCTTAAATTGTGAAGGTTTTGGCTTGCACATCACCTTCCTAACATCAAGTAAGTCTTCCATTGATTTCACTTTTGAATGTGTTAGTTAGTAGGTTTTGTAGAAATCCAGAAATTTTGAATGCATGTTGATAATTAGTGTTAGATTGTTGATAATCTAGCTAAACTATAGGTAAAGAATGGTGATTAACATCCTAGAACCCTTTGATTTTGATTATGAGGAGTTAGGGTTCATATGGAGAAATTTGCGGGTGTTTGGGTTAAGATGATAGAATGTTGAATTAATGATGATTAAGTGTTTGTATGATGTTTGACACTTGAACAAAAACCAAATTAACCTAATAATAATTATTGAATGAAAAAATCAATGTTAATGTAAGGATAATGAAACTCAAGTAGGTGAGTTTGGGGTGAAAGAGGGTGTTTGGATATGATTATAACTCAAACGGGTCAGTTTGGGTTGGAAATGGAAATTGGGTTGTGAACCCAATTAAAATGTGATTTTTGATGTATGTTAGATTACTAAACTAGATGAATGTGTTTAGCTAATCAAATTGCAAAACTTGAAGTGGAATCGGGACCTTCAAATCCACAAGGTAAGTGCTTTTGCACTTACTTAGTAATTGGATCATAAAAGGTGTTATATGCAATGTTGTATGCACAATGTGTTAATTTGCATAATGTGTTATGTGGTTTGTATGTGCATAAGGTGTATGAATAAGTGAATGAAATGTAGTTATAGTATTTATACTATAATGGATATGTGGTTATGGAGTTATGGTCTAAGTACCATAATGGATATGTGGATATGAAGTTATGATCTAAGAATCATAATGGAAATGAGATGATGAAGTTATGGCCTTTGTGCCATAATGGAAATGGAAAATGTTTTGATCATGAATGTAAAATGAAAATAGTGAAACTTGTAGGTGATTATGCAAGTGATATGTAGTCTAATGTCAAATTGGGTGGAAACGGGTCAAATGGGTGAAACAAGTAGAACTTTACTTGTTTATTATGTTTTATCTTCATTACTAATGGTGATATATGTGGTGTTATGTAGGAAAAGCTCCGATGTAGTCAAAGTCAAGTTAAAGGCATTTGGCGGGATTCTCGTATGCGTATATATGTTTTGGTGATTTATTAGAAATCCCTTAAATGGATGTAAATTGGATTCACAATTGTGTTTTGGTGTATGTACTTGATGTTGAAATGTCTTTTGGTCAAAATCCCAGGTGTTTGTAATTTTTTTGGTGTCATGTTGAAATGGAAAAGTAGGAAAAATAGCTATGTGTTGAAATCTGCAGGTACAGGAAACTAACTGGAAATTTGGCGCCTCGCGGTATGCGAAGAACTGGGGAAGGTTCTCTCGCGGTATGTGAGGGACCTGTTTTCCGGCTTGGTTTTCTGAGGCTCCCCCTGGTACGCGAGGAGATGGGGCCTGGTCTCTCGCGGGACGTGAGGAATTAAAAAAAATTGAGATAAATGCTTCCGCGCATTTTAAATGTTTATTATAACCAGTGTTTTAAAAGTAGGGTGTTACAACTTCGTATCAGAGCAATTGTATGAGGGATTTGGTGTGTGCGGCACCAAACTCAAACCGGATGCTCTTGATATGGGGAAAATGATACGAGAATCCAAGAAGGACTTGACTAAGACTCGGAGATTTCGAAAATGAAAGGTAAGTAATGATTTGATAAAGTAGATATATATATATATATATATATATATACATGGTGTATATGTATATCTATGAATGAATACCAAGTAGTTATGTGTGCCGACACTTGTTTTGTTATTTGTTATATGAATATGATAGTTACAATTGCGCATAACGTATTATTAAACATGTCTGGCCAATATGATTAATAAGACGAGATGTGCAATGGTCTTTATTATAACCATATGACAATGAACATTTTAAGGATTAGGTGAAGGTGATTATATATGTATGTATGTATGTATGTATATAGGTTTAAATTTATATATATACTTATTACATATAAGAGTGTAGGTGTGATAGATACCCAAGGTAATGAAAGTGTAAGGATGTTAAAGTGTTTTGTTCTATTCTCAGTTAAGAGATGGCAGAAGAAGCGAACAATGAACCGTTGGATCCAAGAATCCAAGAAATGATTAAGGAAGAAGTGGCCAAGGCATTTGAGCAAGCCACATCCTTGTTGATGGAGGAAATGAGAGGGGCTATTAAGCTCACTCTTGAGGAGGTTATGAAAGAGAAGGAGAGGGAACCACGGGGTTATACCCTAAAGGAGTTTATGGTGATTAAGCCCAAAGAGTATGATAGGCAGGTGGACCCGATCCTTAGTCACAGATGGGTGGTGGATATGGAATCGAACTTTGAAATGACTAAATGTAAGCCCGAAGACAGGGTGATGTTTAGTGTGCTTCTATTGACAGGAAGGGCAAAGGAATGGTTATTTAATCTCCAAAAGGAGAGGGGTGAACTGGGTGTGACCTCCATGTCTTGGGAGGAGTTTAAGGTGGCTTTTCTGAAGTATCATTGCCCGCAAGCCGCAGTTAACAGGATGAATGAGGAGTTCCTCCTCATGAGGCAAAAGAATGAGTCAATAGATGAATTGGCTGGGGCCTTCTTTGATCGCGCCAAGTTCTGTCCGGACGTGGTGTTGACCGAGAAGGCGAAGATTGACAGATTTTATGCTATGTTGACTTTGGAGTTCAGAGATAGCATATCTCCATCCTCTTTTACCACACTTGTAGACTTGATAAACAGGTGTCGGGAAAGAGAGGTGGAGTTGAGGAGGCAAGAGGCAAGAGGTGAAAAGAGAAAGCGTGAAATTGTGGATCAAGTTGTGAAGAAGATAAAGGGCGGGAGCCCTAGCAAGAAGCCGTTTGTCAAGTTTTCTCCATGGGTATGCAAGGTTTGTGGAATGGAGCATTTTGAGGAATCTAGGAAGGGAACATCAAATTGCTATAAATATGGGAAGCCGGGGCATATGGCTAATCAAGGTCCAAGCCAAATTCGTATATGCTATAATTGTTACATTGCCTCGAGCTGAAGCAAGGTGGAAGTGAAAGGAAGGTTGAAATACCTAAGCCAAAGGGTAGAGCTTTCCACATCTCGGCGGAAGAGGCGAAGAATAACTCGGAAGTGGTGTCAGGTACATTCAAGATTAACTCTTTACCTGCCTAGTTCTTTTTGATTCGGGGGCTAGTCGTTCGTTTGTGTCCTTGAAATTTGTTAAGCATTCTTCGTTTCTAGGTAGCAAGTTAGATGAACCCTTAGAAATCGAGGCGGCAAATGATAAGAGTTTCCTAGTGTTTGATATTTTTATAAATTGCAAGTTAAGGGCGGGGGGTGAAACGTTCCTTATTGATTTAATTCCTATGACCATGGGGGATTTTGATGTGATAGTGGGGATGGATTGGTTGTCTAGGAACAAAGCGAATATTTGATGTGGACCTAAGGCGATTCGACTCGACTCGACTCTCCATCAGGTGAGTCCATTTACATTGAAGGTGAGAAGAAAGGTAAAGTAAGATTGTGTTCTTATGTAAAGGCAACAAAGTACATGGCGCGTGGGTGCAAGGCGTACATGGCTTGTGTTGCGGATGTGATCGAAAAAGTGAAAGATATTCGCAATGTTCCGGTTGTGAATCAGTTTGAGGATGTGTTTCCAGATGAATTACCGGGGGTTCCTCCAGAGAGGGAAGTGGAGTTTGGAATTGATTTGATACCGGGTGCTAAGCCGGTAGCCAAAGCACCTTATCGGTTGGCACCGTCAGAGATGAAAGAACTAATGGAGCAATTACAAGAACTACTAGATAAAGGTTTCACATGCCCAAGCGTCTCGCCTTGGGGTGCACCCGTTCTCTTCGTTAAAAAGAAGGATAGGAGCATGAGGATGTGTATGGATTATCGGGAATTGAATAAGTTGACGGTGAAGAATCGGTACCCGTTACCTCGGATTGACGACCTCTTCGATCAATTGCAAGGGGCGTCATGGTTCTCTAAAATCGATTTGAAGTCCGGGTACCATCAATTGAAAGTGAATGAAGATGATGTTCATAAGACAACTTTTCTCACTCGATACGGTCACTATTAGTTTACGGTTGTGCCTTTTGATTTAACCAACGCGCCCGAGGTTTTCATGAATCTTATGAACCGGGTGTGTAGACCGTTCCTCGACCGTTCGGTCATTGTATTTATTGAAGATCTTCTCATTTACTCAAGGAGCGAGGGTGATCATGCTTGTCATCTACGTGAGATTCTTGAAGTTCTTCAAAGGGAAAAGCTTTATGAAACATTTTCTAAGTGTGCATTTTGGTTGCGCGAAATCCAAATCTTGGGTCATGTGATTAATGAGAATTGGGAATACTGTCGACCCATCCAAGATAGTGGCGGTTAAAGATTGGTCATCGCCGAAAACGCCTTCGGAGATTAGAAGTTTCTTGGGGTTGGCGGGTTATTATAGGCGGTTTATTGAAAACTTCTCTCAGATTGCTTTGTCGATGACGAAGTTGACGCATAAAGAGACTAAGTTTGTATGGGGTTCCGAGCAAGAATCTTCCTTTCAACTCTTGAAAGAAAAGTTAACTAAGGCGACTGTTTTATCCTTGCCGGACGGGACTGAAGATTTTGTGGTGTATTCGGATGCCTCGCATTCGGGGTTGGGGTGTGTTTTGATGCAAAGGGGGAAAGTGATTTCTTACGCTTCTAGGCAATTGAAGACTCACGAGGTGAATTACCCTACCTATGATTTAGAACTTGCGGCCATGGTTTTTGCGCTCAAGATTTGGAGGCATTATTTTTATGGGGCTAAGTGTACGATATACAAGGATCACAAAAGTCTCAAGTACTTCTTTGACCAAAAGGACCTCAACATGAGGCAAAGGCGGCGGCTTGAATTGGTCAAGGACTATGATTGTGAGATACTTTATCATCCGGGTAAAGCGAATGAGGTGGCGGATGCTCTTAGTAGGAAGACGAGCCATTCACCTATAAAGGTGAAGTCATTTAAGATGACAAATTCATCATCTCTTATCGATGAAATTCAGGAGGCTCAAGTGTTAGCACTTGGTGGTGATTTGAAGAAGGAACAGATGGTTGCTTATGTTAATAAGCTTGGGGAAAATAGAACGGGTTTAAAGACATGCTTTGATAGAATTTGGATTCCTAGGTTGTCAAGTGTTTTGACAACTATTTTAGACGAGGCGTATAAATCCAAGTATTCTATCCATCAGGGGGCCACAAAGATGTTTTACGATTTGAGGTGTCATTTTTGGTGGCCGGTATGAGGCGTGATATTGTTAAGTATGTGGAAAGGTGTCTCACATGCTTAAGGGTAAAAGCGGAGCACCAAAAGCCGTATGGAAAGCTTCAACCGCTTGAAATACCGCTTTGGAAATGGGGAAAAATAACCATGGATTTGATCACTAAACTACCAAAGACTTGAAAGGGTTATGATACGATATGGGTAGTAGTGGATCAGTTGACAAAGAGTGTACATTTCCTTCCTATTAAGGAATCGTATTCATCGGATAGATTGGCGGAAATGTATGTGAAGGAAATTGTGTCACGTCATGGTGTGCCGGTTTCGATTATATCGAATCATGATACGAGATTTACTTCTCATCTTTGGAAGAAATTTCATGAGGATATGGGGACTAGATTGAATCATAGCACCGCTTATCATCCACAAATGGATGGTCAAAGCGAGTTAACGATTCAAACGCTCGAGGACATGTTGCAAGCGTGTGCATTAGATTTTGGGGGTAATTGGGACGACCATTTACCGTTGGAGGAATTTTCTTATAACAATAGCTACCATTCTAGTATTGGTATGACGCCTTTTGAGGCGTTGTATGGGAGGAAATGTCAAATACCCATGTGTTGGGGTGAAATTGGTCAACGGGAACTCGGTAGCAAAGAGGTGGTCAAGGAAACTAATAGTAGTATTGACCAAATAAGGGCACGCTTGAAGGCGGCTCAAGATCCCCAAAAGTCCTATGCGAATAATAGAAAATGGGCGATTGAGTTTCAAGTGGGGGACTTTGTGCTTTTGAAAGTCTCACCTTGGAAAGGGGTGATACGGTTTAGGAAACGGGGGATGTTAAGTCCACGTTTCATTGGACCATTTAAGGTGATAGCAAGGGTGGGTGCGGTGGCTTATCGTTTGGAGCTACCAGAGAGACTAAGTAGATTTCATAACACGTTTCATGTGTCTCATTTGCGAAAATGTTTGGCGGATGAATCTACTTTTGTTCCATTGGATGATATTGAATTGGATGAAAAGTTGAATTATGTTGAGGAACCGGTGGCAATCTTGGATAGAAAGGTGAAGCGTTTACGCAATAAAGAAATTTGCCAAGTTTTGGTGAGGTTGAAACATAAGAAGGGAGCGGAAATGACTTGGGAAACCGAGGAAGAAATGCTCAAATTTTATCCGAACCTTTTTATGTGAAGTCGGGTTTCAGGGACGAAACCCAAATAAGGGGAGGTGATTTGTAACGAACCAAAATCCGGGTTTCGTTATTAAATAAATTAACGTTCTTCATAAATATTATGGTGAAAATAATATTTTAGAAATAAGTTGAAACAAGTGGGTTTCAAGTTAGTAATGGGGTTATATTAGTTTTTAACTAATTATGGAATGAAATGGGTGAAATGTAAGTTGAGTGGCTAAAGGTGTAAAATGGCAAATTCTGCCATATTGACTAGTGAAAGTCAAAATTAGTCTCATTTGGTGTTGGGTCGTTCTTGAGCAAAGGAGAAAAAGAGAGAAAAAAGTTTTGAAGCAAGATTCGTGCAATTGAAGCTTAAATTGTGAAGGTTTTGGCTTGCACATCACCTTCCTAACATCAAGTAAGTGTAGTCTTCCATTGATTTCACTTTTGAATGTGTTAGTTGGTGGGTTTTGTAGAAATCCAGAAATTTTGAATGCATGTTGATAATTATTGTTAGATTGTTGATAATCTAACTAAACTAAAGGTAAAGAATAGTGATTAACATCCTAAAACCCTTTGATTTTGATTATGAGGAGTTAGGGTTCATATGGAGAAATTTGCGGGTGTTTGGATTATGATGATAGAATGTTGAATTAATGATGATTAAGTGTTTGTATGATGTTTGACACTTGAACAAAAACCAAATTAACCTAATAATAATTATTGAATGAAAAAATTGGTGTTAATGTAAGGATAATGAAACTCAAGTAGGTGAGTTTGGGGTGAAATAGGGTGTTTGGATATGAGTATAACTCAAACGGGTCAGTTTGGGTTGGAAATGGAAATTGGGTTGTGAACCCAATTAAAATGTGATTTTTTATGTATGTTAGATTACTAAACTAGATGAATGTGTTTAGGTAATCAAATTGCAAAACGTGAAATGGAATCGGGACCTTCAAATCCACAAGGTAAGTGCTTTTGCACTTACTTAGTAATTGATTGATAAAAGGGGCTATATGCAATGTTGTATGCACAATGTGTTAATTTGCATAATGTGTCATGTGGTTTGTATGTGCATAAGGTGTATGAATAAGTGAATGAAATGTAGTTATAGTATTTATACTATAATGGATATGTGGATATGTAGTTATGATCTAAGAATCATAATGGAAATGAGATGATGAAGTTATGGCCTATGTGCCATAATGGAATTGGAAAATGTGTTGATCATGAATGTAAAATGAAAAGAGTGAAACTTATAGGTGATTATGTAGGTGATATGTAGTCTAATGTCAAATTGGGTGGAAACGGGTCCAATGGGTGAATGGGTGAAACAAGTAGAACTTTACTTGTTTATTATGTTTTACTTCATTTCTAATGGTGATATATTTGGTGTTATGTAGGAAAAGCTCCGATGTAGTCAAAGTCAAGTTAAAGGCATTTGGCGGGATTCTCGTATGCGTATATGTGTTTTGGTGATTTATTAGAAATCCCTTAAATAGATGTAAATTGGATTCACAATTGTGTTTTGGTGTATGTATTTGATGTTGAAATGTCTTTTGGTCAAAATCCTAGGCGTTTGGAATTTTTTTGGTGTCATGTTGAAATGGAAACGTTGGAAAAATGGCTAAGTGTTGAAATCTGTAGGTCGAGGAAATTCACTAGAAATTTGGCGCCTCGCGGTACGCAAAAAACTGGGGAAGGTTCTCTCGTGGTACGCGAGGGACCTGTTTTCTGGCTTAGTTTTCTGAGGCTCCCCCGCGGTACGCGAGGGGATGGGGCCTGGTCTCTCGCGGTACGCGAGGAAGTAAAAAAATTTGGGATAAATGCTTTCGGACGTTTTAAATGTTTATTATAACCGGTGTTTTAATAGTAGGGTGTTATAGTGGCCAATCGCCATTACCCTTTCGCCTTGTTTTTCAGGTTTTAAACCATCGCTATACTGCATCTTGGCATAACGCCCCTGTCTTAGCCTTCAAACACAACACACACACTAACTCATACCTGGTTCTTCTGGCTTTTGGTTACGCGTGATGACATTCCCTACACATTGGTCTCATTCTCAGTCTAAGTCTAGGCATCGAAGATGCCCTAATTATTTAAACATGGCTCTGATACCAACTTGTAAGGCCCTAAACCTGGGAACCCTACTTGTTGGCATAAACGCAAGCTAAGTAGTCATACACATCAAACTATACTCAATTCATTGTAGCGGAAATCAAATAGTCAAACATGATCAACGACCCGACCCAAACATAATCCAAACTAAGTACTAATATTCAAATGTCTCAACCAAATGATTCATAAATAAATGTCATCACGATCATGCACGGTAACCAAACGCTATTCAGAAGCCGTCAGCTCATATATCCTTTTTACCTTAAATACATGCTTAAAACGCCAGCTATGCTAAGTGAGTTCTATAGTAGTTTATTAGGGATATTCAATCCCGAAACCGTTAAAAAAATGGTTTAAGTCTCAAAGGTTTTAGCTCATAAATCATTTATATCCAAACGTGTATTTATAATCAACGACACACGATTAAATCCCATTCACCGTATCCAAAGACAGAAGCGAACCCAGTTCCCGCCTTATTGCCATCAAATACAATAATCCGTTGACTAGCATCAACACAACGATAAGCTTACGCTTGATACCCGCCACGACCGTTAGGTACGTGACACACTCTCATGCACAACATACAAACATACGTTCATTTAATAATAATATTAATCACAATACACCGTCTACGCATACATTCATACACAACAACTCCCTACACATGTATTCATGCCCAAAAAACTAAAACAATTAAAAGTGGGCAATAGAAACTCACCTTAGTTCGACACGATCCGATCTTTAGAATCTGCTAACCTCCCGTGCTCGCCTTTCGACCTTGCACCTAAAACACACAACATATGAGTCAATACGTGACTCGACATCCGTACCCTGCTCACTTAGCTAGAACTACCACTAAGTGCATGGCCTCCATCGCGCATTAATGTTACCAAGCATGGCTCCTACGTGCCACGTAACCGCTCACCCAAGTCCCATGCTATCCCCGGGCCACCGAAATCCGTAAACCCCGACTCGGTACTTCATTCCTCACCCTAGGCTTACACCTTGTACCGACAAACCCAAGTTTAGTCCTTCCCTATCTTCCTGACGACTCCTAGCAGCCCCGCCACCCATTTGTTGTCGTAGTCTGACCCAAACACAGCCGTAATGGCCTTCGGCAGGCCATTCTCGTCGCCGTCCTTCTTCGGCTGCTGCTGCCGTGCCACCCGAAGTCACCACCATCGCGCGACCGGCCTGCGGGTCGCCCTTCACTGTTTTCGTGGCCATCGTGATTCTCCCCCACACCTTTCTCGTCTTTTCAGACCACCTCAGCCGTAGCCGGTCACCTCCGAGTGACATCGGGTTCCTCCTCTCCTTCTCTCGACCTCGCGTCTCACCCATGAACTCCCTCCGGGCTCTCGGCTATCACTAATCTCTACTAACTCTCCCTCTAATCGATACATAAACAATAACACGAATAAGATGAATGATTATACCTTGAAACCGGGTGATTCATGTGAGCCGATTACCCGACCGAATACTCCCTTCTCGAGTTTCGTTCTTGCAAAAGCCCTAGAATCATAAAATGATTATTATGATCATCCAGAACCCAAAACACATAAGTGATGATTAAAGGATCACGAATATACCTTGATTCCGAAGAGAAAATGACGAACGGCTCGCTCTCTCCTCTCTTCCCATTCTCGGCAGCCACAAACTCCCAATGGGGAGTCCCCCCATGCGTAACACCCTTTAGGGTGTTGTCTTTCAGACCGGGCTTGGCCCTTGCGCGCCACCGGCAATCCCCGGGCTTGGCCCGTCTTGTAATTTTTATTAAAAACCCCTATACGTCTCACCAATTACTAGCCATTCCCTCAATTTAATTACATACAACAAATCCCGCTACTTTACCGTCCACTATATACGAATATATACACATACACACCACTCCCGCTTATTAGGTAAAACTCGGGATGTTACAAGAGGTCGGTTGAGTTAACCGGACTTCGTGTTGATACGTGTGCTATATTTCAAGTTAGTAGTGTAGTAGGTTCGATCCAGGTCGGTGAGACTTACTGGGTTATGAATATGGGTTGAGTCTTGGGTTGTTAGAATCTTATGGGAAAAGGTTAGTAGTAGGGGTAACCGATATGTTAATAACCGACAAACCGTTTTATAAAGGACTAGAATGTCCTGAGTTGAAATAATTAATGTTTGTGACGAGAAAGTTTCTGTTTAAAATAAATTGTTAGAACTCACTCAGAATAGCTGATTTTGTATGTACGTTAGACTGTTTTGTAGGTGCTCTCACGTGATGATGTATCTTGTCTTGGGAGCGGTGCTACTTGGGTTGGTGTGTATGCATTTGTACGGTATGGTGAAACGAAATAATGATTTTAAAATACAAATATTGTTTTGAGATAAGACTTTCGCTGTATGTTTTAAATAAAAGTTAAGTGTTTTCAAAAGTATGCACTGTGAATGAGAACCAACTGTAGGGGGCCGTTTTGGGGCCTTACAAGTTGGTATCAGAGCCGAGGTTTAAGAGAAAATCGGGGTTTTTAATTACCTAAACTTAAACCGAAAATGGGACGAAAGTAACGAATGCCACCACGAGTAACCGCGAGCCAAAAAGTACGTTTTTCGTATTGTGTTTAATCGTTAGAGTTTTAGTTGTGTAGTGTTACACTATGTGAAGTTGTTTGGTGTAATTACATGGTTTGGTTATTCAGTGTGGATCTAGGATATGTGAAGCTGTGTGTTGTGAAAATTGTATTATGTGTAACCACGTGGTAGTTAGTGTTTGGTGTTTTGTGTGGATTTGTGTGGGAGGTATGTGCTTCCATTGTGTGTAAGGTAGAGAGCTAGTGTGAATATGTTGGGAAACGTTTAGAATCCGAGTAGTGATGTGCAGTGGCGAAGCTTGAAGAAAAACGCAGGGGGGCCGTGGCGGAGTCCTATAATTTTTTTTCCTATCGCTATGTTACGGGTTATATGTTCGGGTCGGCGATTCGGTTCGGGTCGGGTCAAACAATAAAAACTTTAAATATTTAACAAACGACCGTTCTTACACATAAAAAACTAGATATTTTTTAACAAAGATGAAAGACTTAAAATATTCATGATGATGCGAGAGAAAGGGTGGGTACCTGGAAAAAGAATTACAGTTCAGCTCGACAACCTTTAAGATCTTTGAATTCATCGATTATGGATTCCGAATCAAACTTTTCAGCAATTTTTAATTCTATATAAATTACCAAGCTATTCGCGAGTTACTCATCTGACATCTTATTGCAAAGGCGAGTCTTGAATATTTTCATTGCTGAAAATCCTCTCTCTGTTGTTGCAGTCGAAACTGGAAGTGTCAAGATTAGCCGAACCACTCTATCAACCACTTAACTTGGTATTCGTTGTCATTTCCACTTTAAAGACATCCAATTGATATCGTAACTGAATCCTCTCCTACTCCGTAAAATCTTCAGGATAATATTTCTCGACAAGAAGACCAATCTGATCAACATTAATCTCTTTTGAAACTAAACTAGAACTAAGAGATAACCACTCCATCGCTTGCTTATTGAATCTACTATTCAGCTCATGTAGTTGTTTGTCCAATGTTGATGTAAACAAATCTACTTGGTAATAATGTTCAAAGTTGTCGTTAATGAAAATATATGTGCTTAGAAATTCCTCTAATACCATAAAGAAACTGAATATTGAAGAAAAAAAATTGGATAGTGAAATATACCAACCAAACAGTGTCATGTGACAGTGACAACGTCTATACAGATATTCCCATATTATCATTATTATACTTTATCCATCAGATTTTGATTTCTACTAAAGTCTTTATTTTTGTTTTACGTTTTTCTTTCCTATTAAATAATTCTCATTTCTATTAAATAATAATGATTTTTAATAATTAAATATCTAAAATTTATTCTAATATTTTATTAAAACTTACTAAATCATAAGAATATTTCAATTATATATTATCTTAAAATATAATTTTATAAATTTTAAATCTTCATTATTTGTTATTTATATCGCTTAAATCTATATTATTTGTTATTTATAATTCTTAAATCTTTATTATTTAGTGTTATAAAATCATGAATAATCGGGATTAGTCGGTAATCGATGGATTACCTTGTAAATTTGGGCTATTCGGACAATTAATCGGTAATCGGTGCTAATCGGGATTAATCGGCCCTAATCGGACCTAGTCCATCGGCCCAAATTAATATGTGGGTTTTAAACGGAATTAAGCCCAAATAACGACCCGATCCATGGATCAATGGGTTTTTATTTAACCTAATCGCAAAACTAAGGGCCGTTTTTCACCTCTGACATGTTCTCGCTGTTGTTTTAACCTAATCGATACATGTTGCATAAAATCGACCTGATGCATCAAATCGACGACCACCTGCAGCTTCAAATCGACGACCACATGTGCTAATACGGACAAGACGAAGATGAATTTTAAAGTATTTGATATTAGAAGTATTTGACTTTTGTAGTATTTGAACTATTTTATCTTTGAAGTATTTAAACTATTTGATCTTTTGTATGACCCCAAACCGGGCACTCTACAGTTGGTTCTCATAACGGGTTATTCTCTTTAAAATGTATAAAGTATCAATTAAACTATAGCGGAAGTCTTTCTAAAAACATTAATTATTACATTATCACACTTACCTCACGAATACCTGCACACCAATTCGAGTAGCACCGCTCCCAAGCCAAGATACATCAACCAAAAAACTCACATGTAAAACAATCTAGTGTACACACAAAGTCAGCTACGCTGAGTGAGTCCTAATAGTTTGATTTAAGTTAAAGTCATCTTATCACAGTTAATATTTATCTCCACACAGGACCCTCCGGTCCTTAGAAAATAGTTTTACTAGTTATTCTCATATAGATAACCCCTGTTATCTTATGATATCCCAAAAGGTTCACCACCTAAGACTCGTCCAACCATTTTAACCCAGTAAGTCTCTTCGACATGGATCGAGCTTACCACTATTATAACTCAAAGTTTACCACACATATTGACCACACACTGGTTATCTCAACCACCCTCTAGACACCGACTTAACCAGCCCTAACCAAGACTCTCACAAACCAACTGACACAACAGTTGTAACACAATGTCCTCATCCCGACACAACGGTCAATCTGACTCTACACACCACATTAATATCATCTACTCACCACATCAATATCATCTCATACACAATTATTATAACTCATCACTTGTATGCAATTTAACACATATATATGCACACAAACACATACCTTATCACTGCACCCTCATCAGGGCGTTCGACACACCACGAGCTCATCATTAACCTGCTCAATATTGTCACCTTTAGTGACCTCCTGAAGGATTTAGTCCTCCACATTCCTGTTTGCCGTGTCACAAAGACAACGATGCAAACACACCCGTTTTCCATGCCACAAGGAAAACAATGCAAACACAACACATAACACATAATACACACTATCACATATTATTTATATGCCTAGTTACTAGGCCTGTACCATATACACATTCCCAGGATAATATATCCTACTCAAACTCACGAGTGTCTAGCTCACATTCTGACTTACTCCGACTAACTATTAACACGACACACAACCATAATCCTCTTAACCCTAGCTCACATAATTACAATGACACCTCGTAAACCCTCCGAGTCATTAATAAAGAATTTAGTTCATAAACACCTCGGGTTAAACCCAAAACTCATAACTCGTTTAATAAAAAAAACTTGTCTCACAAGCGTGTAGATAGCCCCAAAAACATTAAAAAAATTTAAAGAAGTGGGGGATTAGAAACTCACCGGTTGCGAAGCTTTCCTTCCGTAAGCCGCATACCCGCAAACGCGTAGTCCAACGCGAACCTGTCGTCAAATGAATTACCCAGATCAACCTTCATATCGCAATAATGCTAACCCACCTACTCTGGACCAGTAGCTACAAACTCGGTCTAAATTGCCCCAAACCGTACAACCGACGCGCTCGTTCGTGTACAAAAACCCCTAAATTAACGTTACCCAAAAACGTTCCCGAATGTCATCCCTGACAACTTTCTACCATCCCAAAATAGTCCCCAACAATGAATATAAAGTTCTATGGGGTCATACCTTTGCGTACAAGCCGTTCTAAGGGGTTTTGTACGAAACTGCTGAGCATCACGCGAAAAGAAAACTTGTTTTGCTCATATCTCGACCATACGAGCTCTGTTTCGCGCGATCCACCTATCCACGCGTTCGTCTCGATACACCTGACCTCATAAAGTAATTGCTGTCGGCCGTCGCCGCCACCACTACTGCCAGAACGTAGACTCGTCTTTCAGCACGTTAGGTTTTGCGCGTCAAAATACGAGTAGCTTAAAACCGACCCAAATGAACTCCATTTTAGACGAATAATATGTCCACGCGTCCGTATCGCCGAACCCTTTCAGACCCACCATTCTCTGTCGTCGGAAACCGCCGCCTCCGTAGCCGAAAAGCCAAACAGTGGTCGGAATTCGCCTAATTTGAGCGTCCGTCTTTGCGTTGCTCGAATCCCTATCAAACGAACTTATGAATTGGACAAATAATATATCCACACGACCGTGTCGCCAAACCCTTCCACCTCCAACCATCGTCGCCACCTGCCGCCGTCGGAAACCCAAACAGTGGCCGGAAATCCTCGCTAGATTTCCATTCTCGCTTGATTTCTTCACCAATCGTCTCCATATCGCCTTCTAACAGCCTTAACACTGAAACCAAGCAACTTTAATCGAAAAACCATCCAAAACCAAATAAAATGAGAAAAAGGAGATTACCTCGTCATGTTTCACAGCCTCCCGATCAAAAACCATCGCGTCCCGATCAAAAACCATCGCGTCGCCGCCTTGGTTCTTTGCCCGATCACCTTCATCGCCGGCTTCTCCTTCCCTTGCGCCTCTTACCGGCTGTCGCACCCCCTAGGTCTCTAATGACCAAGGGTTTTCGCATAATGTGGTTTATAAATAACCACTAGTTTCATTTCGGGTCCCTGCAATTCCATCTTATACGTTTCGATCCTGAATCTTCCCTAAACGACCAACGGTGTCACCAAATGTTGATAACACGCCTCATGCGTGACAAATCTAACTCCTGTATTACATTTCATATAGGTCCGGGTCGTCCACTAACCCTAAATATTAGTTTATAAATTTACCGAGATGTTACAAGTCTACCCACCTTAAAAGAGGATTCGTCCTCGAATCCTGCGTTGGCATAATTCAACAACACTTATCCCTCGACTATGTCCGGTGCATCCCAGTCCTTAGGCGCCATCCGTTCACATTTGTACACCCGGTCGATGTCATTACTTTTCAATACTATCACCATCCTTGGTGTTCTAAGAAGTCTTCTCCCTTTGCCCGCTTTCAACTTTGAGTCTTGTAGGATCATCTACATATTCCTTTATTATTCGATCTCTAGCCTTCACTTCTATAGCACAACCTCCTCAATTACCTGTTTACCTATCCTGTTTTCCTGATTTGCTCACCGCGCCTATACCGTCAGTTTTTGCATAGCCGTAATGATTTCGTCATTCCGACGATCATTCTCAAATAAGGCTCCTTTCATTTCATAATCAGGATCGTTCATTGTCCTTCTCATCTCGTACTCTAATCTCCACCCAGCGATGATTCCTTAAAACTCAGGTACCCTTGTCTTGCCCACAGATGTGATACATCTCTCGTTCTTAAATGACCTCCAAGAACTGGTGCCAAGCTTTACTGATCTCTCCTAGTGGTTCCCCTGCACAATATTTCTTTACTTCTTTATTACGTGTTTAATATGTCCTTCAAGTATGTACATACACCCAACACTAGGGTCATTCTCATCAACCCTCGATGTCCTAAAAAGCTCACCTACCACCGTCATGTCTGTTTCACTAGCCAAACATTTGCTTTACTGGAATGCTCCACCAGAGCTCCCTTTAAGCCAGTCATAAGTTTGCCAGCATAGGCCTTTCCTTCTCAGTCACTTATGTGCAATCCTACACTTACCCTTCTCTCGTTCCACTTTTCTCATCATTGCTGTATCGATGCCACACGATCACCGATCGTGTCTCATTCATTAAATGCGAACGTGAAGTCCGTCTTATCACAAACCTCAGCTACCCCTTGTCATGTTCAGAGTAAATATTTCCACGCCTATTGTATCCTACCTTGAAAAAATTCTCTATATGGAACGCATTCCATGGAGATCCTTCCGTCACCACTTTTACCTCGTGCTAGAATCTTCAGCGTCGTCATCTCGATCACGTCGTAACTATCGACGACCAAGCATCCACGTAACACTTTCATCATCAACTCTCATAATTTCACCCCTTGGCTTTGTGCTCCAAATTCACGAGATATAAGTATAGGCATCTCCCACGAGCACCTCGCCGATCGTCTAAGAAATTGTCAAAACTCCTCGCATCATCTCGGTACATCAAATGCCGAGAAAATCATTAAAGATAGAAGTACTCCTCCAGAATACATCGTCTAAATGTCCTACACACGACCCACCGTGTACTACAAGGACATACACCGACACAACATAACGACAGAACACACAGCGTTCTACATACGTACTAGTAATCCCAAACTCTAAACACACACAAACTGCTAGACCTGAGTAAAATACATGCATACGACATAACCATGTCATTCGTAGACACACAAACTCCTTAACCTTATCTCTTACTTACCACAACGGTGGCCCCTGCGACTCGTTATCACGTACTCACACAGAGTTCACACGGTTGTAGCCCACACGGGTCATACAAGAGGTTTATAATGACACACTACTAAGTCTAGACACAATTCATCACTCTACACCCTCACACACATAAGATATAAAAATATCATAATTACCCACAGGATCTTGTCCTGAACATTCATAGATACTAAAGATCTATATTTATAATTTCCCACAAGACCTTGTCCTTAGCATTTACTCAAAGCACAATACACCTCTTGTACTTCAAACATCACCTAGACATTAATACCTAGGTGACACTATCTTATGACAGTAGACACAGACAATTTCAAAACTCATGTCTATACAAGGATACTCACACCATCTAATCAACCATGCTCTAGTTATCACAACAAAGGTCACATTTAGTGCTAACTCACATCATTTAGAATGTAATCACATAATCACACCATACCGCACATATTCCACTACTGTAAACACAACCATACGTCGTCACAAACACAATTATCATGAGTTATGTTCAACTCACCATGCGGTAAGACTCACAGTAAATGTCAAAATCAAATAATCAATATTTGAATTAAGCATCACCCCTTGTAAACGTCAAATCAGTCATAACATCAAATCACTCTGAAATCTCTCATGACAACTGCCACACTAACTAATCATCAAGCAATCGAACATCCCGAACACTGCCCACAAAATTACTTCTAGACCCCGTCAGATGCATCTGACGTGTCCGCTTCTGGTTCCTCCTGAAACAGAACTCTCTTAACCGCCGCAAGCGGTCGATCTCTCCACCACGCAGGTACACATTCTGGAGGAAAATCACGTACAGCTAACATTGCTCTCCATCTCCATTCCGTCTTTCCAATCATAGCTCCACGCGGTATGTCGCCGACCGAAGCTCCAGTCACACTTGGCGCGAGGAACGCCAACATCACCCCCATCTCACCATCAGATCCATCTATGGCAGTCGTCGGCTTGACCTGTCGATCTACAGTCCTCTTAGTAAGAGTTCCACGCTTGTATGAACTCGTACGCTTGTCATAGCCTCCTAATCCTACTCAAGATAGAATGTTGGAGTGATCACTTTAGGCACAAATTTAGAATTTGAGGATAATCATAGACTGCTAAATCACGGTGATCAAATGCAATTTGGTGGTCCACATTACTGCTCGGATTCTAAACCTTTCGCATCATATTCACACTAGCTTTCTACCTTTCATCCACACCGGATACACATGCATCCCACACAACTCACATAACACCACGTAACAATCTAGCAAATCATCATATTTATCACAATTTCACACCGCGCATAGTTACACACAAAATCATACACCAAACTATCTCACATAGTTACAATTAGTACTACTCCACAATACCTAACTCACAAAACGTAATCTCACATAATCATACCACACAACTCCACGTGGTTCTACATAATACTGCTCCACAGCACGTATTACACAGCATGATTCCACACGAAACCATAAGTCATTTACTCACACCAATTACTTCACCTAGTGTAATACTACACAAATGATAAACAATAATTACCGCTTAACTCGAACGACGTACCTCTTGGCTCGCGGTTACTCATGGTGGCATTCGTTTCAACCTCATCCCATTTTCAGTATAAGTTAAGGCATTTTATTGTTATAAAAACACCGATTTTCTCTTAAACCTCGGCTATGATACCAACTTGTAAGGCCCCAAACCGGGCACTCAACAGTTGGTTCTCATAACGGGTTATTCTCTTTAAAATGTATAACGTATCAATTAAGCTACAGTGGAAGTCTTTCTAAAAATATTAATTATTACGTTATCACACTTACCTCACGAATGCTTACACACAAATCCGAGTAGTACCGCTCCCAAGCCTTTGCATACAAGCCGTTCTAAATGGTTTTGTACGAAAATGCTGAGCACCACGTGAGAAGATAACTTGTTTTGCTCAAATCTCGACCATACAAGCTCTGTTTCGCACGATCCACCTATCCACGCGTTCATCTCGATACACCTGATGTCAAAAAATTATTGGTGTTGGCCGTCGCCGCCACCGCTGCTGCCAGAACGCGGACTCATCTTTCAGCACGCTCGGTTTTGCTCATCAAAATACGAGTAGCTTAAAACAACACAATTTAACTCTGTTTTAGGCGAATACTATGTCCACGCGTCCGTATCGCCGAACCCTTTTAGAGCCACCAGTCGCCGGAAACCGCTGTCTTCGTCGCCTGAAATGCAAACAGTGGTCGGAATTCGCCTAATTCGCGCGTCCGTGTTTGTGTTGCTTGAATCCCTATCAAACGAACTCGGAATTGGATAAATAATACATCCACATGACCGTGTCGCCAAACCCTTCCACTTCCAACCATCGCCGCCACCTGCCCCCACCAGAAACTAGAACAGTGGCCGAAACTCCTCGCTGGATTTCCGTTCTCGCTTGATTTCTTCACCAATCGTCTCCATGTCGCCTTCTAGCAGCCTTAACACTGAAAATAAGCAACTTTAATCGAAAAACCATCCAAAACTGAATACAACAAGAAAAAGGAGGTTACCTCGTCGTGTTTCGGAGCCTCCCGATCAAAAACCACCGCATTGCCGCCTTGGTTCTTCGCCCGATCACCTTCATCGCCGGCTTCTCCTTCCCTTGCGACTCTAACCAGCCTTCGCACACCCATAGGTCTCTAATGACTAAGGGTTTTCGTATAATGTGGTTTATAAATGACCACTAGTTTCATTTCTGGTCCCTACAACAAGAAAAAGTATTTGATATTTTGAACTAATATAATAATATGTTACTGTTTGTATTTGTATATGTATATATATATATATATATATGGGGAGGTTCAAATAAAAAGTGATATTTCGCTAATAAGCCTAAGAAATGACAAAAATCTTAAGAAACGATATCAAACGAACTCCGATTGAGCTCATTCGAGCGGCGTTGAAACCGTCTCATCGAACTCTACCATCTTAGTTTTTAGGGTTTAAATTTTGGCGTTGAATTTTATGGTTTTAGACTTAGTATTTAGCCTTAGGGTTTAGGTTTTTTTTAGGGGTGGGGGGGTTTAGGTTTTTGGGGGTGGGTTTAGGTTTTTAGGGGGGGTGGGGTGGGGGTGGGGGTTTTAGGATTTTCAGGGTTAGGTTGGAGGGGGGTTTAGGTTTTTGGGGGTGCGGGTGGAGGGTGGTTTAGGTTTTTAGGAGCGGGTTAGGGTTCGATGAGACGGTTCCAACGCCGCTGGAATGAGCTCAATCGGAGTTCATTTGACCCACTATATATATATATATATATATAGTATAGGGTTCCACTACAAAGGGAAAAAGTGTAGGAAGGAGTGGTAGGCTGACACATGGCATAGTCTCAATTTCACACGGAGGGGTAGAATAGACATTGCAGGGTTCTTATTACATGTTAATTACATCCCTTTTTTCCGTTTCTCCGGATCTCGTACAGTTATTTATATAATTCTTCGCGTTTTTTGTTTCATTTAATTAGGGTTTTGTGATCTTGCGATTACCGATTTGATTTTCGCTTTTCTTTCCACTTTATCATGTCGGATTCTTCTATTCCTGATATCCAAGGTATTGCATTTTGATCGATAATTGTATTATGCTTGTAGATTGTATAATTAGTTGATTGATTATGGTGTTTTTTTATTTGATATGTAATTTGAGTTAATGTTATACGTTATTACATAATTTTATAGTGTTTTGTTGATTTTATTTATGTTTACCCGTACAAAATTAAACGTATGGTGTTTTGTTTAGTGTTATATCGCATGGCGTTTTACAATGGTGTTTTTATTCACATAATTTATGTTGTATTTGTTTGTGTCGTTATGTGAAACTGTATGGTTTAGGAGTCTTCCGAAATTATTTATCGTTTGTATATTTAGTATGGCGTTTTATTATGTTAGTAATTTTTGAGCATATATTCGCAATGTTAATTTTGTGTTAAAATTTATTATATAATGTATGGCATTTTAGAATGAAAGTTGGTATTGTAGTTTCAATCTGCTTATTTATTATTGTGTTTTGTAGTATTATTACTTATGGCGTTTTTTGTGATACCTTGTAGAATACAGTTATAGTGTTATTGGGATTGAAAGCATTTCACCAAATACCGGAAGAAAGTTATACATACCTGATGTCATTGAAGAACTAAAGCCTAAGTGTGGACTTATTTTTGATAAAATTGAGGATGCTTATAGTCTTTATTAGAAGTATGCTCTAGTCGGAGGTTTTGCTGTCCAAAAGAGTACAGAATATAGTGGTGCTTGTGGTGTTAGTAAATTGAAGTATTTTGTTTGTTCCAAAGAGGGTTTTCATAAGATGAAAAATGTTAATACATTGGATGATACCAAAAATAAGAAGATATACAGAAGAAATCCGTCCAAGAGGACCGGTTGTAAAGCTAAAATTTGTCTCAACCCATATGAAGATAAGTGGAGGATTTATAAGTTTGTTGAGGAACACAATCATGATTTTGTAGATGAACATGATATGCATTTCTTGCCTTCTTCAAGACGATTGACACACCTTCAAAAGCATATTATTTATAGTAAGTCTATAATAAACATTGGACCTATCAAGGCTTTTAATGTGATGAGAACTATGTTTGGTGGTTTTGAAGAGGTTGGTGCTTCTAAGGAGGATTGCAAAAATTTTAACAGGGAAATTAATTTATTTATCGGTGAATACGATGCGCAGATGGCCATTTCTCATCTTATGGATAAGAAAGCTAATCTTCCTAACTTTTCATGTGATTATATTACCGACAAAGAACAACGATTGAAAGGTTTGTTTTGGGCTGATGAAGAATGCAAGAGGAATTATTATGTATTTGGGGATGTGATGTCATTTGATGCTACATACCGGTCAAACAGGTTTTGTTCTGAATGTGGCATGTGTAGCGTTTTTTTCATATGTGGCGTTTTTTTGTTCTGTTTCAAATGTGGCGTTTTTTTGTCAGGTATTCCATGGTGTTTGTTCTATTTACTGGTATAGATAATCACAGTAACAATATTACTTTTGGGGCTGCTCTTTTGGGATCAGAGACATCTGAGACTTACAATTGGTTGTTGACTGTACTTTTGAAGGCTTTTGGTAATGCACCTAAAGTTGTTGTGACTGATAAAGATCTAACTATGAAGAAAGATATTGAGGAGGTATTTACAGACACCCATCACAGGTTATGTATGTGGCATGTGATGCACAAAGTCTCTACAAAGGTATATATTTTTATTTTTTTATATGTTGTATTATGGTGTTTAAATTCACATAAAAATACTTATGGTGTTGTTAACAGTGTCAAAGTGGTTATGGTGTTTTTTTTTTGTTATTATGCTAATTAGTAATTTTTTTAATTTGCATTGAAGGTTGATCATCAGCTATGTAACTCAACTGATTTTAAACAAGATATTTGTAACATAGTTTGGACTGATGCTCTCACACCCCAAGAATTTGAAGAAAAATGGGCAGATGTTATTGACAAGTATGATCTTTATGAAAACAGTTGTTTGTTTGATATATTTGGGTTGAGAGAATCATGGATACCAGCTTACTATCGGGACGAGATTCTTTCTGGTCTAATGAGAACGACGTCGAGGTCTGAAAGTGAGAACCATTTCTTTTGTCAAGTTTGCAATTCGAAATCTATTTTGATGGAGTTTTTGTCTCATTTTGAAACAGCTATTGAATCCCAACGTCATACTCATAGGAAGAATGACCATGATACTCGTTATACATGTCCTCAATTTATAACAGATTGTGTTTTTGAGGAGCAAGCTGCTGAAATTTATACAAAAACTGTGTTTTTTGATGTTCAGCATGAGCTTGTAAACTACAGAAATGCTTGAAAGCAAAGTATGAAGAAGTTGGTGACTTTATTAGGTTTTTATAAAGGATTTTGAGCAGCCATGTTCTTCATTTTTTCAGGTACATGGTGTTTTTTTATGGTGTATTTTTAATGTTGACGAGAGTTATTTACTTTTCTATTTTATGGTGTTTTCTTTTCTTCACATGGTGTTTTTTGACAAAATCATTCTATTTTTTTCAAGTTATGTTTCGCAAAGAAGATTCTACTATATATTGTAGTTGTAAACGTTTTGAACAGTTTGGGCTTTTATTGACATATTTTTTATGTTTTGAAGCTGACTGATATTAGGGAATTTCCAAAACAATACATTCTCCGTCGTTGGACTAGAGATGTTGTCCCAAATAGCTCTAAACTTTACACCTCTAGGCATGGTGTTATTTCAAGTGATAACTACAGTGTTCAATCTTTATTGTGTGATATAATGTTTGCAACGGAATACAACATTAATCGTCTTTCCAACAATCTTGGGGAACTTTCTCTATATAAGAAACATCTGGAGAGTTACATGTCTAAAGCGGATGATGTTCAAGTTATTGCCCCTGCTCCTAGCAAAAGGGATAGGGTTGCTGAAATGGTTGGACACTCTGTCAATGAAAAGTATCATGTAAGAGTACATGTTGGAATCAAGACCAAAGAATGTGGTGCGTATAAATGCCAAAAATCAAAGCATGAAGAAGCTATGATCAAGGCATGGAAGAAATATGGACAATGTCAAAACTGTTTTGAATATGGCCATTATTCATCCACTTGTTCCAAAGAAATTATAAAGACAACACCTGGTGAAGGTTCATCTCGATCATTAAAATCTTCTTCGAAGAAATCTTAACATATCTTTTCTTAGAGTAACTTTTAATGGAATGTTGGTGCGTTTTTTTTATGGTGTTAAAACATTGATCATTATGGATCCAGTTGTTTACGGCGTTTATTATTCCTTTAAGTTTTTTTTACTTGTCTAGTGTTTAATGGATTGTTGGTTCTACGTTTATGGCGTTTTTTATGGTGTTAAAACATTGACCATTATGCATCTAGTTGTTTACGGCGTTTATTATTCCTTTAAGTTTTTTTTACTTGTCTGGTGCTTATGGTGTTTAATTTAAAAAATACTTTATGGCATTTTAATCTTACATTCTTAATAAAAGCAAAAATATAAAACCATTCCAACTATTAATATATTTCATCTTAATATCATCCATCACCATACATATAAACCCAAAAAAGTAAAACCAAACACCAACTAAACCATACTTACTAAACATTCACATAATAAACATCCAAAAACATCAACCCCAAACATACCCACACCATCACCATCTAAATCTTCTTTATAATCTCCCCCTTCTCATCCAAATTTTTCAACACACTGTCATTCCTATCCAAACCCAGCTTGATCAGGAAACTCACTGACTCATCCGCACCCACCTGTTTGTGAAAGTAATCCATGGCAGAATCCCTTTCTGGTGTTTTTTCCATCCCCAAGAGCTTGTACATCACCTCTACTATTTTTTTTTCGTTTGAACATGCCAAGTAGTATAAATCTGTTAAGTTAGACTTAACAGATTAGTGAACCTCTTTCTCAGCGGAGTTATCCTTTAACATTTTGTTTTTAATTTCATGGGTGTTTGAAGATGAAGAAAAAGCCATTTATTTTTGAAGGTTGGATTGGTTTTTTTTTAGGTCAATAAAGTGTATCTTTCATGCATGCATATATATATATTGAGGAATAAGTAATACGTAAGTACATGGTGTTAATTTATTACCACGCGTTTTTAACTTCACCGTAAAACGTGTTACCATTGTATCAATTCGTTTTCATTTCCAATGCCATTAATATGTATTAAATGTTGGTAGGCGTATCTTTATGGTGTTAGTTGCACCCATGGACATTAATAGGCAATAAATGTTTTGAGTATAAGTATCAGTCTAAGGTGTTAACTTCTTCTCATCATTTCACCGAGCACATCACTTCATCTTACACAAAATCAATTTGCATTTTTATGGCGTCTTCATCATCACACAATGCAAACAATGACGCAGATAAATAGTCCTCATAACAAATAGTCCACAGTCTATTCCGTTATCTTTTGTCCTCCTTATAGACACCACTTTTTCATTGTGCTATTTCTGTTCCTTTATTTGTTTCCATGTACCTCATAACAAATAGTCCACAGTCTATTCTGTTATCTTTTGTCCTCCATTCCATCGGGACTCTTTCAACTTTTGCCTCCTTTATCAGCTTTCCACTAGGATGGCATTACTTAATCAAATAATGACCAAAAGCATCCCTCTGCAAAATAGCCATTTTGTTAAAATTTATGGTGTTTATGTTTTCATATTACCACTAGGAATGGTGTCTTACCATAATATTTGGCCATCCTTCATATCTTTTACCAAGTGATATTTTTGGCTGCATAGCACTGTTGTCTTTTTCAAATTGAAACACATCACATAAAAATGTGCTCTGTGTATAATTGGAACGAACGCTAGATCGAATCCAACCAAATTAGGCCTCTTCACCTCTTTGAGCATTGTCTTCATGTTTCTATTGAATTCTTGATTTATATATTCAGTACTTTTCTTATAATTGTCTCTATGCTGTGTAATCAAAATAATTACATTACTATATAAAATTAACGTTATAATAATTATGGTGTTTAAACATTACATACCAACATGATATCTGTGCAGAATAGTCTTGACAATGATTCCTTTTACCTATACCTTTCCTCATGATTTAGGATGTGTGCCCACACATGAATAATGTTGATGTGGATGTAATGTCCAGGTCTCAAACTTTCAAACACCACCCTTGGAATTTCAGACTCCCCTGACATTTTGAAAATGATGTCCTTGCAAATTATACATGGTGTTTTAATGATGAACATTATTATTAATAACTATGATGTTTATGAGTATGATGTCTTTGTAAAAATGTAATATTCATACCATTCGGACGCATATGCAGAGAACAAATAGTTGGCAAATTTCCCTCAAATCTTGTTATCTTCTTTGTCAGACTTACCTCTCTATCAACATATGGTGAGCAAAACCTTTCCGGCAATTTTTTTTTCTTTCTTCTCTTTGTTTGTTATCCATAACATATTCTACCCTTTCCGCAACGGTTGTTGTTAATGGAGATTGAACATTTGATACACCTATTCTGGATCCAACTGGTTTTTTTTCAGATTCTGCATCCAAAATGTTGTTTTCTTCTATGAATTTGTGTATATCAACTTCTCCACTGTCTTCTTCTATTTGATTCTGCATTGGTTCAACTTCTTTGTTTTCTTCTGGTGTTAGTTGTGAGATCAATTTAAATGATGGTGGGTCAAATGACATTTTTTCAAATATTTTACCTTCAACCTTCTCTTCATTACATTTTTTTGAATCCAACTTTGCATCCTTATTGATAATTGATGAAATTGTTTGAGGTGTTTCATCATATACTGGCTCATCATCAAGGCTTCCTTCTTGTGATTTCTTCTAAGTAATTTTTTCTGATGTCTGGATCTCACCACATTTCCCTAATGTGTCATTATTTGGTGTCTGGTCATAATGAGGGTGCATCTTTTCATCAACGAAAATGAACTTGTTCATACATAATATGGTATGTCTTTCTTTGCTTGATATATCTTTTCCATCCTCTTTCTAATGTATCATCTGTTTTAAATCTCCAATTGGAAGATCCAACACTTCCTTAATACTATTCAAATAAAAAATGCTCCGATTTCTCCTTTTCATGCAAAAAACGATTGCTCTTATAAATGAAATTCCATTCTTCAATCTGTTTTTCATCATCTTTCTTCACTGATTTCGTTTCCAATTCGTCATTACACAAATTTTTAATATCCTTTACAAGCTCTCTTTCAAGCATCAGCTGCTTCAACATTTTCTCCAAATCTTCATTACGCTACATTGCCATGTCACGCTCTGATTTTATGTATGTGTTTTCCTTCTCCAATGTTGTTTCTCTCAATTTTGATGCTTCCACCTCGTCTTTCAAAGTCTTAATCTCATACTCCAAGTTCTTAATGTTTACCTCTAATCTCATATTCCAAGTACTAGCCTTTGTTTATTGGTTTTATTTTTCATGCCTTTTTGTTTTTTCTTCAGTTTTGTTTTGCTTCCAGGTTTCATATAGTCTTCAATGTTCTTCAGATGTGTTTTACAAACCCATTCAATTGTATAATGCTCACTTTTCCTTTTTTGCTCTTTCATTTATATCATTCACCACTACTAGCTGCAATAATGAAAAAGACAATGTTAGTTGATCGTGTTTATTTGTGTTTTATACATTTAGTATAAGATTTTTAAACATACCGCGACCAAAGCCAATGGACCATTGAAATGAGTGCTTGGATTCCATGCTGCTTTACTTTTGTTCAAGCATCTGATCATTTATTAACACCATTTCAGTTCTTTAATATCAATGTTTTTTTAACAGATGTTAAAAAACCTTGGTTTACCACACTATTCTTATTGATTTCCCCAAAAACAGTGAAAAATCCAACAAAAAAAATTCAAAATGAACTTTCTTCCTGATTCTTGCATTTCACCCATCCTTCTAAAAAATTCAAGTACAAAAGGTCTTTTTATCCATGTGGTGTTTTTTTGTAGAAACTTCTCCATTTCGCCACAACTACATCCTTACCACTGGGTCTCTTTTCCTGTATGGGTATAGTACCAAGTGGTATTCCCATTACTTTGTGCACAACTTATAGTGTTATCTGAATCAGACGTTTCCAAACATTTAATGTGCTTGTATCTGCGTTGTAGTTTTGAACCATCCAGAATGCAAGTTCTGTTGGGATACTGTCTAATTTTAGGTTCAAAACTGGTTCAAATCCCATTTCATTGACCGTTCTCTTTTGATCATCGTTAAAAGTTGCAAACCAGTTGATTAGGTTTGACGGAGTTATTCTTGGTAATATTTTCTTACTAGTGAACTCATAATATTGATTCTCAACTTCTGCTTCTGGTTGTTTACCACTCTTACTTCTATAGATTTCTTTATGTGTCCTTTTTGGTTGTGGTGTCTTTGATATGGTTTTTGGTGGTGGTGGCATCACAAAGTCATCATCATCATCTCTTTCTTCACGCTGCATTTTCGCCTTTTTTCCACGTGCAAATTCTGGTTGAATAGAAGTCTTTGGTGTTTTTTTTGGAAACAGGCTTTGGTAGTTTCAATTTCAATTTCTTGCTAGTTGGTAAACATATCTCATTTTCTTCTTCGACCACAACCCTTTTTAATTTCAATTTCAGTTTCTTTCTTATGGTTCATTAATTTCCCCAACTGTTTATCACAACAAACATAAACATACCCTATTATTTAACCTATTATTTACCTCTATATCATAATGTAACTGATAAAGTGCATATATATTAACCTGGATGCTCCATTTCTTCTATTTCCTCTTCGTCCAAAATAATTGGTGTTTCTTGGTCGTTTGTGAATTTGCTAAATGAAGTTCGTAAAGAAATTCTATAACTTTTCCTTTTCCCTGCATACAATTTAATTTTTATAAACACCATACATCAGAAACATATAAACACCAAAATAAACACCATACATCAGAAACATATAAACACCATATATCAGAAACACCATAATTCATAACACCATACATCAGAGACACTGAACAGTGTAAACACCAAACATCAGAGACAAATTACATTTTAAACACCAAACATTTTAAACATCAGAAACACATAACATTTTATACACCATACATCAGAAACACTGAACAGTATAAACACCATACATCATAAACAAAGTACATTTTAAACACCAAAACATCAGAAACACCGAACAGTATAAACACCAAACATCATAGACAAATTAATTTTTAAACACCATGCATCAGAAACACTGAACAATATAAACACCAAACATCAGAAACAAATTACATTATAAACACTATGCATCAGAAACACTAAACAGTATAAACACCATGCATCAGAAACAAAGTATATTTTAAACACCAAACATCAGAAACAATTTACATTTTAAACACCATGTATCAGAAACACTGAACAATATAAACACCATACATCAGAAACAAAGTACATTTTAAACACCATACATCAGAAACACACAACAATATACGCCATATCTTTAAAACAACAAAATTAACACACATAAACAGCATAATACTTCTAGATATCATTTTGACTTAAACATTCAAATGGAAAACACTAAATACCTATTTGTGTAAACACTATACAATAGAAAACCCCCAAATGGTAAACTGCATGTTATGAAACTAAATAGGTCATAATTTACTGAAGACATATGTCAGTGACACCATAATTTCATTCGAAATATCTAATTAATTGCAAACGCCATTTAGTTGTAGTCGTTTACCTTTTTTCGAGCTTGAAGAAGCATTCAATTTTCCGTCTTTCCTACGATTAGGTGTTCCTGAATCAGTTAAAACACAAAATTTCAAACGCCATTACTTAATAATTTTGCATTTCACTGAAATGTTTCTTACTTTTATATATTAACTTGTAATGATCATTAGACACCATTGTTTTCGAATAAGATTTGAATCGCGAAATCGACGGAGCGGTTAGGGTAATTTTTTGGATTTCTCTAACGTTTGAAAATATTTCGTATGTTGGCATTTACTATATTACCCTCGCGCTCTAAAAAAAATTGGACCTACTTACAAAAACGCCACCACGTGTTTTGATCCGTTGATCATTTAATCTAACGGTTCAAAACAATTCCCTACACTTTTTCCCTTCTTAGAATATCCCTCCCTTATATATATATATATATATATATATATATATATATATAGGGAGAGATTCAAATAAAAAGTGTTTTTTTCGCTAAAAAACCTAAGAAATGACAAAAACCTTAAGAAACGATATCAAAAGAACTTCGATTGAGCTCATCTCAGCGGCATTGGAACCGTCTCGTCAAACTCTACCATCTTAACTTTTAGGGTTTAGCTTTTAAGGTTTAGATTTTAGGGTTTTAGCCTTAGGGTTTAGCTTTTAGGGTTTAGATTTTAGTGTTCAGGTTTTTTTTTGGGCTGTGGGGGGTTCAGGTTTTTGGGGGTGGGTTTAGGTTTTTGGGGGAGTGGGTGGGGGGTTTAGGTTTTTGGGGGGTAGGGGTGGGGGGTTTAGGCTTTTTGAGGTGAGGTTGGAGGGGGGTTTAGGTTTTAGGGGGTGCGGGTGGAGGGGTTTAGGTTTTTGGGGGCGTGTTAGAGTTTGATGAGATGGTTCCAACGCCGCTGGAATGAGCTCGACCGGAGTTCGTTTGATCCATTTTTTAGCGTTTCTTAGCGAAAAACCACTTTTTAGTGGAACATTCCCATATATATATATATATATATATATATATATATATATATATATAAGTTTGACAAATTACATATAAAAATTCTAATCCGATAAATCCCTAGTCGATACCTCAGTGCTCGACTAGCTCATAGCGATTTTTACAACACTGTCAATGGCTGATGATATCTAACATACAAATCTTTATTGAAACTGCTGGTTTACAGCAAATTGGATTTATTCAATCTATGTAATATATGAGTTTCTAACATAGTATACATATATATATATATACACACGCACAGATAAAATGTATCTTTATATTAAAATAATATAGACGTTTATTGTATGTACACACACATAGACCTTAGGATATAGGGGTGGGGGTTGGGTCTAATGGCAAAACCATTTGGAATTAATAGTGGTGAAACTCCCTTTAAGAATAATATAGATGTTTATTGTATATACGCACACATAGATCTTAGGATATAGGGGTGGGGGTTGAGTCTAATGGCAAAGACATTTTGAGTTAGAGTGGTAAAACCCCCTTTGAGGTTAAAATCTCGAGCCTCGTCTATAAACGGGTTAATGTAAATTATTAGGAGTAGTTTAGAAGCCTCAAAATGGTATCGCTGATAAAAAAAGTAAACTGTCATTTTAATCTCCGTTAGTTTCATCCAAAAAAATTATTTTTCTCCTGTGTATACTCGTGGTTTACGAAACTTGCCATTTTAATCCAACTGTTTAACTCAATCCATAATTTAACGTTTAATAAGGGGTATTTGTGTCTTTTTATATATTTCTTTAAAATATATAAAAACAAATATATTGATGGAATTAAGTGATTACATACAATTACCCATCATTTGACGTTAAAATATGGATGACGTTAAGTGATTGGATGAAAATGACAACTTTTGTAAATCATAAGGATTCACAGCAAAAAATAAACTTTTTTAATGAAACTGATAAAAATGGCTAAAACATAGAAATGAAAATAACAGTTTACTTAAAAAAAAATTTATACTATATAATAAATAAAGGTTTTTTATGCCACGTGTCGCCTCCATATTCATTCTCATCATTTTTTTCCCGCATCTCTCTCTTATTAAATACAAATCTATCTTTTAATAATAATATATATTTTAAAGAAAATACTAATTATATACTAATTAAACATAATTATTTTAAATTATCAATTATTATAACTTATAACAAAATTTGAAATCTAATTATATAACTTTTATTTTCAATCAAATAGTAATACAAGTCAAATTATATTAAATAGTAACTAACGTATTTTCGAAACTTAATTATATATTAACTTTTATATATTTTGAATTTTGTTTTTTATCCTTTGTATATATAATAAATTTTTATACCTCTAAAATATATTAATAAATATTTAATAATTTTATATATTTATATTTTTCACACTATTTATAGTACACAGATTCTAACCTAATATATATATATATAGGGGTATGTTCTTTTGAGAACCAACAAAATGTTAAGAACCGTGAGAACCGCATTAACTCTTGCTCTATTTATAATATAAATTGACTAGATTTCATATACATTTCAATATGTTTAAGGTTTGGTTTTAAAAGATCTCGAATTTATAGTCGTTTTTTTAAATGCATATATGCACTCACACTATTGCACAAATGAATGCATATATGCATATTTTTATACTTTTCTTAAAAAAAATTCAGGAGAGAGGAGATAAACTCAAACTAAGAGTGGGAAGGGATAAATAAAACATTGTTGTTGAATTTTACTTTTTTCACTAAAGCGTTATGTACACGTTTTGTACGGTTCTTAACATATAGTTGGTTCTCAAAAGAACATGCCCCTCTATATATATATATATATATATATATAGATTCAAGATTAAAAAAGAGGCATGAATGTGCGGCTGACTAGAATAGGAAAGCGACTATGAATTGTCAAAGAGACATATGTACGGCAAATTTACACCAATAGGAGTAAGCAACGTGGCAGAAGGAGAACCAAACAAAAGCTGAGACATTTGATTGAACAAAGTGGCCGACAAGAGGATAAACCATGATCTCCGGATTCGGAAAACCTCCGGCAACGTCTCCGTACACGTGTCCCTCATTCACATCCGTCGATTTTCACCCCCGGAATGCACGGACCTGCTCAGAAATAATTTACGGTTAAGAACCTAAACGACCCAACTACTATCTTAGCGTATACCTAATATTTTTATAAAATGCAAATGTCTTGGATTCAAGTCTCACTTGTAACAAAAAAATGGTCTAAGTTAGACAAGAAAGTTTTCTCACCTATGATAAGTGTTCTCCTAAAATATGTGGAGATAATCTGATGGATCAGTGACCCGTCAGTAATCTAAATTACCGTTAAAAAAAAATAACTTAAACGATGATCCTTAGGGACTTGGGGTGGTTTGATTTATGGAAGTGTTGGAAATGTTTATTAATTTAAATAAAAGAAGAGAATATTAAGATTATTTTAGAAAATTATTTACTTTACATATTGAAATTGGATAATAATAATAATTATTATTATTATTATTATTATTATTATTATTATTATATAAATAACTGAATTAATTATTAAAATTATTTTTTCTAATTTTTTTATTTGTTTTAAATAGTCTGTAAATGTGAAAAAAGTTTTGTAACATTTTTTTATAAATAATATATTAGTTATCGTTTATATTTTTTTATAAATTAAAACTATTGTTGATATTTTATTTAACCGATACAAATAGATTAAACAAGCAAATATACACGGTAAACTACTGCAAATAGCAAGTAACTCAAGTAACTGGCAGGCGCTCGGGAGGACGGATGAGAGCAAAAATTTCCTCTATCTTAGAGGATAAATAGTATGCTCTCAGTGAGACCGACTCCAAAACTAGCTTGAATTTACCCAATTTCAAAGTTCGCGGTTAAAACATTAATTGAACCAGACAAATATTAAAATCAACCTTTTATATATTTTATTTGTTATAAATAGTATGCTATATGTCAAAAAAAAAAAACTTTGTAACATTTTTTTACAAATAATATTTAGTTTTCAGCTTATTCTTTTTAATAAATAAAAATGATTATTAATATTTTACTTAACTAATATATAAATAAATTTATTAGCTTGAATTTACCCACTTTCAAAGTCGGCTGTTAACTAATGGTTAACCAAACCATCTTTTCCTATAAATGAATTAACCGATTCATTTATAATCGAACCATCCGATTATGAGAATCTAAAAACTGGAACATCAGTTATATTTTCAGTTTTAATATATAATTGACTAATGCCCTTCCCTAATTTAAAACATGAAGTTTAGACGATGAGTATTACTAAGTCATAACCCATTTAGACACGTATGGAGAGAGATCATTGTGCCTTGGTTGCTTTTTTCATCATCGACATTGATCCAAACATATCGGATGTCTTTAAAATCACAAGATCAATCGTCATCTATTGTTATATCATAACGTATAGACCCACTACTCATGTGATTTGTTTTGTGCAACGTTATCAACTTATCAATAGATGAGGGCATGAATGGTGTCATGACGTAGATAGATGTATCCATGACAGCACAAAAAAGAGTGGGGTCTATGCTAGTTTAGTGCTCCTTGTATTAGGGTAATGTTTGTTTAATCTTCGTAATGATTTAAAACTACATGATATTGGTATTACAACATTCATGACTTAAAAACTACAAGGCACTGATAGATATTTTCATTATACATTTGCAAATGGTTATGATATTTTAGGCCTTGTTAACACTTAACAATAGTATTGTTAGGGGTTAACTTTCAAGTGCATGATCCTGAGTCTAGTGTAGTCCGGAATCCAAGATCCTTGGACTCTTCGGTATCCTGACTATTAATATTACTAACGGCTATTTGTTCCCTATCTTGATTTATGTTCGCAGGTAAAACATGTTTATCCACTCATTTTTGAAGAATCGGTCAAGAAGTTAGAGAAAACGTGTAGAACATGCTGGAGAAGCTTCAAACGGTCATATTGGAAGACTTAGTATACTCCGGGATTCTCAGATAGTTTGTTATTTTCTTTTTTGTATTTAAACAGAAGTACGATCGATTAGAAAACACATTCACAATACAATTACATACTCATAAGCTCTTTAACACTTAGTACTCGATCCATTTATGCTCATATTGTATTCTTTTTGAAGATTAATAAGAAGAACAGGAGACAAGTGACGATTTATCACTTCCCGAGGTTTTATGCCGGAGATCCTCAAGGATTGAGGGCTTTCCTCGTAATCACTCGTGTCATTTTACTGCTTTATACACTTTGTTCATCACGAAATCTTACAAGCACACTACCTCACATTCTAAGTTTGATAACAAAATTACATTTGTTAATTTTTAGTCAAAACAATTTGGCGCCCACCGTGGGGCAAGTGGTACTTTTTATCTTAAAATCTTTGTTAAAATTTGCAGTCAATCACTACTTTTCCAAACTTGTCGCAAAAATGTTGTCCCAATCCAAGTCAGTTTCTTCTTCAACTCCGTCTTCAAGCTCTGGGTTGAACAACCCTTTCCCTCCTCGTCCTTCATTCTAGAAAAAGAATGATAATCTACCTAAGAAAACAACTTCTGCTAGTTTTTCGGGATCCGGATTGCCTGCTGGAGGACCTGTGTTTGTTTCGAACAACGACATCTTAACTTTGTTCTCAGAAGTAAAGCAGTAGATGAAACAGCAAGAAAAGACAAATCAGATGTTGTTTAGGGAGCCTGAAAGGATAAAAGAATCGAAGAAACTAGTGGAAACGACAACCTCGCTACAACCAAGGATCATGAACTTTGACTCTGTAGGATTCTCAGGAAATCATCAGGGAGATATCATCCCTATGCAGACTGGAACCACTACATTTAGTCCAACTCCAACTGTTAGAGTCACTGCAAACCGGGATCTTGAAATCACCCCAGGATCCTCATCGCAGGATCCTAACATTGGTAACACTTTCAATCAGTTTTTAAACGCTAACAAATTTATGCAGGATATAAGGATCAGTCCATTCATGGCCAAAGAGCTGAAGAATATAAGGGATATGATCTCCAGCGTACCGGGTGTAGTCCCATCGATACCGGAAGCACCCTCAGCCAGTCACGGGATCTCCAGATTCGCTCCTCCAATATGTGATGCGGAAATCCCGAAACGCTTCCAAACTCCCAACATGAAGTTATATGATGGAACTACGGATCCCGAAGAGCATGTCACCCAATACAGGGAGAGAATGGAAATCAATCCCATTCCCTTAGATTTAAAAGAAGCTTGCTTATGCAAGGGCTTTGGGTCCACTCTGACAGGGTCAACCTTAAAATGACTGCTAAACGTTCCTCCTTATTCAATAACTTCATTTGCTCACTTAGTTAATTTGTATAATAACCAATTTTCTTGCAGCAGAACATTTGAAAGACTAACGAGTGATTTGTATAGGGTAACCCAGAATGCCGGAGAATCCCTTCGGGATTATGTTAGCAAATTAGGCCGGGAATTCCCGGATATCCCAAACCTTGACATCGCTACGACGGTCCAAGCTTTTAAAATGGGCTTAAAGAAGGATTCCCCGTTTTACGAAGACCTTGTCAAGAATCCTTGTAGGAATATGGACGAAGTCAGGAACCGAGCCTTAAGATTCATAAGGCTCGAAGATGACAAGAAGATCCAACAGAGAATGGGTGCTCCAATCAGCTACATCCAACCCAACCGGAAAACTGACTCTATGCCCTACAAACCTTACAGATCCATGCCTTAAAATCACAAAGTCAATGCGTAGAGGATGACGAAGATGAAGAGGAGTTGTAACATTTCTCAAAATTTTGTTCCTGAAATAATAAAAATAAAAAGTACAGGGACTATAAATATAAATATATGAAAGAACAAGGACCAAAAGTGAAAAACATGAAAAATTGACTACGGACCGTCATGGGCCGTTACGGGCTGAGCACGCATACAATGATGACGGCACGTGTCCGCTGACTAGCGGGTTGATTCTGACGCGTGGAAACCCTATAACGGACCATCACGGCTCCGTAACGATCCGTCACGCCGCAAAGTTACCAGAAGCTGACGCGTGTCAGCTGACTCGCCAACCCTAAATTGGTGACGGACTATAACACCCTTAATATCAAACACCAGTTATAATAAACATTAACACACGCGGTAGCATTTATCCTAAGATTTTTTTTTTATTTTTTTATTTTTTTTACTGTTCGCGTGTCGCGAACTTCTGGGCCCTCCCTTCGCGTGCCGCGAGGGAGTCCCAAAAACACAAGTCTAGAAGGCCAGGTCTTCTGTCCTTGGTTCTTCGCATGGCGCGAAAACACCAAGCAAACAGAGAGTTAGGATTTTTGCCCAGTTCCAACACTTAGCCAAATTTTCCATCTTTTACCATTTCAACATAACCAAAAAAATATCCCAAACACTTGGGTTTTTGACCAAATATTCATTCACCAAAATATACACCAAAACATAAATTCTTGTTTCACATTTGCATCCCTTTCGAGAATTTCAATTTACATACCAAAATCACCAAAATGTGCATACGAGAATCCAACATTCGCCATAGAATTGACCTTGACTATCCTAGAGCTTTTCCTACATAACACCACATTTAACATCATTAGCAATGAAGATAAAACATATAAAACAAGTAAATACTACTCATTTTCAACTATTCACCCATTTGACCCGTTTCCACCAAATTTGTCATTAGGCTACATATCACTTGCATTTCACCTACAAGTTTCATTTTTTTTCATTTATCATTCATAATTAACACATTTCCATTTCCATTATGGCACATAGGCCGTAACCTCATTTCCGTTATGGTACTTAGATCATAACATCATATCCCATTTCCATTATGGTACTTAGACCATAACCTCATTTCCATTATGGTATTTAAACCATAACCTCATTACCACATTTTCATTATGATTCTTAGATCATAAACTCATATTCACATTTCCATTATAGTAATACAATTATAACTAAATTCAATCACATTCATATCACTTAAAACATTATGCATACAACATTGCCTATCACACCATTTATCATCAATACTAAGTAAGTGCAAAAGCACTTACTTTTAGGGTTAGAAGACCTCGCACCACCTTTAAGTTTTGCAATTTGATTATCTAAACATATACACCTAATTTAGTAATCTAACATACAACAAAATCATATTATAATTGGGTTCACAACCCAATTTTCCCATTTCCAACCCAAATTGACCCGTTTGAGTTATACTCATATCCAAACACCCTCTATCATCCCAAACTCACCTACTTGAGTTTCAATGTCCTTACCTTAACACTAATTTTTCATTCAATTTAAATCATTATGTTAATTTGGTGTTTGCTCAAGTGTCTAACATTATATAAACACTTAATCATCATTAATTCATCATCTTATCATCATAATTCAAACACCCCCAAATTTCTTCATATGAACCTTAACTTCTCATAATCAAAATCAAAGAGTTTTGGAATGTTATTTACCATTCTTTACTTTTAGTTTAGCTAGATTATCAGCAATCTAACCCCAATTTAACCCATGCATCATAAATTTCGAATTTCACCCAAAACCCACCAAGAACACCATTTATGGTAGATTCAAGAGATGAGGGAGGAACTTACTTGATGTTAGGATGGTACTGTGTGAATCAACACCTAAATCCCGAGCATGCAAGTCACCAATTTCGTTCTTGATCATTTTTCTCCTCTTCCTCCTTTTTCTCTTGCAACCATCGACACCCACACCCACCAAAATCCTGAATTTTGACTTCATATAAGTCAAATATGGCAGATTTGTCATATTTACACTTTCAGTCCCTCAACTTCCATTTCATCCATTTTCATTCCAAAACTACACAAATACTAACATAACTCCATACAAACTTGAAACCCACTTGTTTCAACTTATTTCTAAAATATTATTTCCACCATAATATTATTTAGAACTTTTATTTATTTTATAACGAAACCCGGATTTTGGTTTGTTACAAATCACCTCCCCTTATTTGGGTTTCGGGGACATAAAAAGGTTCGGATAATATTTGAGCATTTCCTCCTCGGTTTCCCAAGTCATTTTCGCTCCCTTCTTATGTTTCCACCTCACCAAAACTTGGCTAATCTCTTTATTGCGTAAACGCTTCACCTTTCTATCCAAGATTGCCACCAGTTACTCAACATAATTCAACTTTTCATCCAACTCTAAATCATCCAATGGGACAAAAGTAGATTCATCCGCCAAACATTTTCGCAAATGAGACACATGAAACGTGTTATGAAGTCTACTTAGTCCCTCCGGTAGCTCCAAACGATAAGCCACCGCACCCACCCTTGCTAACACCTTAAACGGTCCAATGAAACGTGGACTCAACTTCCCCCGTTTCTTAAACCGTATCACCCATTTCCAAGGAGAGACTTTCATAAGCACAAAGTCCCCCACTTGAAACTCAATCGCCCGCTTTCTATTATCCGCATAGGACTTTTGGCGATCTTGAGCCGCCTTCAAGCATGCCCTTATTTGGTCAATACTACTATTAGTTTCCTTGACCACCTTTTTACTACCAAGTTCCCGTTGACTAATTTCACCCCGACACACGGGTGTTCGACATTTCCTCCCATACAATGCCTCAAAAGGCGGCATACCAATACTAGAATGGTAGCTATTGTTATAAGAAAATTCCGCCAACGGTAAATGGTCGTCCCAACTACCCCCAAAATCCAATGCACACGCTCGTAACATATCCTCGAGCGTTTGAATCGTTCGCTCGCTTTGACCATCCGTTTGTGGATGATAAGCGGTGCTAAGATTCAATCTAGTCCCCATATCCTCATGGAATTTCTTCCAAAAAAGAGAAGTAAATCTCGTATCACGATCCGATATAATCGACGCCGGTACACCATGACGTGACACAATTTCTTTCACATACATTTTCGCCAAAATATTCGATGAATACGTTACCTTTATAGGAAGGAAATGTGCACTCTTTGTCAACCGATCCACTACTACCCATATCACATCATAGCCTTTTCGAGTCATTGGTAGTTTAGTGATCAAATCCATGGTTATATTCTCCCATTTCCAAAGCGGTATTTCAAGCGGTTGAAGCTTTCCATATGGATTTTGGTGCTCCGCCTTTACCCTTAAACATGTAAGACATCTCTCCAAATACTTAACAATATCACGCCTCATACCTTGCCACCAAAAATGACACCTCAAATCATAAAACATTTTTGTTGCTCCCAGATGGATAGAATACTTGGATTTATGCGCCTCATCCAAAATAGTTGTCAAAACACTTGACAACCTAGGTATCCAAATTCTATCAAAGCATGTTTTCAACCCCGAACTATTTTCCCCAAGCCTATCAAAATATGGAACCATCTGTTCCTTCTTCAAATCACCACCAAGTGCTAACATTTGAGCCTCCCGGATTTCATCAATAAGAGATGATGAAATTGTCATCTTAAATGACTTCACGTTGATAGGTGTATGGCTCGTCTTCCGACTAAGATCATCCGCCACCACATTTGCTTTACCTGGATGATAAAGTATCTCACAATCATAGTCCTTGACTAATTCAAGCCACCGCCTTTGCCTCATGTTGAGGTCCTTTTGGTCAAAGAAGTACTTGAGACTTTTGTGATCCGTGTATATCGTACACTTAGCCCCATACAAATAATGCCTCCCAATCTTGAGCGCAAAAACCATGGCCGCAAGTTCTAAATCATGGGTAGGGTAATTCACCTCGTGAGTCTTCAATTGCATAGACGCGTAAGCAATCACTTTCCCCCTTTGCATTAATACACACCCCAACCCCGAATACGAGGCATCCGAATACACAAAAAAATCTTCGGTCCCGTCCTATAAGGATAAAACAGGCGCCTTAGTCAACTTTTCCTTAGATAGTTGAAAGGCGGATTCTTGCTCGGAACCCCATGCAAACTTAGTCTCTTTACGCGTCAACTTCGTCATCGGCAAAGCAGTCCGAGAGAAGTTTTCAATAAACCGCCGATAATAACCCGCCAACCCCAAGAAATTTCTAATTTCCGAAGGCGTTTTCAGCGATGACCAATATTTAACCGCCACTATCTTGGATGGGTCGACAGTAATCCCTTTCTCATTAATCACATGACCCAAGAATTGGATTTTGCGCAACCAAAATGCACACTTAGAAAATTTTGCATAAAGCTTTTCCCTTTGAAGAAATTCAAGAATCTCAAGTAAATGACAAGCATGATCACCCTCTCTCCTTGAATAAATAAGAAGATTGTCAATAAACACAATGACCGAACGGTCTACACACCCGGTTCATATGATCCATGAAAACCGCGGGCACGTTGGTTAAATCGAATGGCATAACCGTAAACTCATAGTGACCATAACGAGTGCAAAAAGCCGTCTTATGAACGTTGTCTTCTTTCACTTTCAACTGATGATACTCGGACTTCAAATCATTCTTAGAAAACCATGACGCCCCTTGCATTTGGTCAAAGAGGTCATCAATCCGAGGTAACGGGTACCGATTCTTCACCGTCAACTTGTTCAACTCCCGATAATCCATACACATTCTCATGCTTCCGTCCTTCTTTTTAACGAAGAGAACGGGCGCACACCAAGGCGAGACGCTTGGGTGTATGAAGCCTTTATCGAGTAGTTCTTGCAATTGCTCCATTAGTTCTTTCATCTCCGGTGGTGCCAACCTATAAGGTGCCTTGGCTACCGACTTAGCACCCGGTATCAAATCAATCCCAAACTCTACTTCCCTCTCTGGTGGAACCCCCGGTAAATCATCTGGAAACACCTCCTCAAACTGATTCACAATCGATACATCACGAATATCAATCACTTTCTCGAACACATCCGCAACACATGCCATGTATGCCTTGCACCCACACACCATGTACTTTGTTGCCTTCACATAAGAACATATCTTAATCTTACCTTTCTTCTCACCTTCTATGTAAATGGACTCACCCGATGGGTAATCAAGTTGTATCGCCTTAGGTCCACATAGGATATTCGCTTTGTTCCTTGACAACAAATCCATCCCCACTATCACATCAAAATCCCCCATGGTCATAGGAATTAGGTCTATAAAGAACGTTTCACCCCCCGCCCTTAACTTGCAGTTTTTATAAACATCGAAAACTAGAAAGCTCTTATCATTAGCCGCCTCAATTTCTAAAGGTTCATCTAACTTGCTACTTAGAAATGAAGAATGCTTAAAAAATTTCAAGGAAACAAAAGAACGACTAGCCCCCGTATCAACTAGTACTAGTGCAGGTAATGAGTTAATCTTGAATATACCAGACACCACTTCCGGGTTAGTCTTTGCCTCTTCCACCGAGATATGGAAAGCTCTACCCTTTGGCTTTGGTATTTCAACCTTCCTTTCACTTCCACCTTGCTTCAGCTCGGGATATGTCCGCCCTATTGTGCCCGGGCTTGTAACAGTTATAGCATAAACAAATTTGGCTTGTACATTGACTAGCCATGTTCCCTGGCTTCCAACATTTATAACAATTCAAAGTCCCCTTCCTACATTCCCCGAAATGATCTTTCCCACAAACTTTGCACCCTCGAGGAGAGAACTTTCTAAAGGCTTCTTACTAGGGCTCCCGCCCTTTATCTTATTCACCACTTGATCCACAATCTCCCTTTTACTCTTTTCCCCTCTAGCTTCTTGCCTCCTCAACTCCACCTCTCTTTCTCGACACCTGTTTAGCAAATCTACAAGGGTGGTTAAAGAGGATGGAGATATGCTATCTCTGAACTCCACCATCAGCATAACATAAAACCTGTCAATCTTCGCCTTCTCAGTCGACAGCACGTCCGAACAGAACTTGGCGCGATCAAAGAAAGCTCCAGCCAATTCATCTATTGACTCATTCTTTTGCCTCATGAGGAGGAACTCCTCAGTCATCCTGTCCACTGCGGCGTGAGGGCAATGATATTTCAGAAAGGCCGTCTTGAATTCCTCCCAAGTCATGGAGGTCACCCCTAATTCATCCCTCTCCTTTCGAAGATTCAACAACTACTCCTCCCCGTCAGTAGAGGAACACTAAACATAACCCTGTCCTCGGGTTTGCACTTTGTCGTCTCAAAATTCGATTCCATATCCACCACCCACATGTGGCTAAGGATCGGGTCCACTTGCCCGTTATACTCCTTGGGTTTGATTACCATAAACTCTTTGAGAGTACAACCTTGTGGTTCTTTTTCCTTTTCTTTCATAACCTCCTCAAGAGTGAGCTTAACACCCCCTCTCATTTCTTCCATAAGCAAAGATGTGGCTTGCTCAAATGCCTTGGCCACTTCTTCCTTAATCATTTCTTGGATTTTTTAATCCAACGGTTCATTGCTCGTCTCTTCTGTCATATCTTAACTGAGAATTAGAACAAAAACACCTTAACATCCTTACACTTTCAATATCTTAGGTATCCATCACACCTACACTCTTATATGTATTAAGTATATTAATATTTATATACCTATATACATACATACATATATAATCACCTTCACCTAATCCTTAAAATGTTCATTGTCATATGGTTATCATAAAGACCCTTGCACCTCTCGTCTTATTAATCATATTGTCCAGACATGTTTAATAATACGTTATGCCCAATTGTAATTATCATATTCATATAACAAATCACAAAATAAATCACATAACACCTTGTCATTCATTCATACATATACATATACATCATATACATATATCCACTTTATCAAATCATTACTAACCTTTCGTTTCCGTAAGCTCCGATTCTTAGTCAAGTCCTTCATGGATTCTCGTATCATTCCCCCATATCAAGACCCTCCGGTTTGAGTTTGGTGCCTCGCACACCAAATCCCTCAAACCTTTCCTCTGATACCAAGTTGTAACACCCTTAATATCAAACACCGGTTATAATAAACATTTACACACGCGGAAGCATTTATGCCAAGAATTTTTTTATATTGTTCGTATGTCGCGAACTTCTAGGGCCCTCCCTTCGTGTGCCGCGAGGGAGTCCCAAAAACACAAGTCCAGAAGGCCAGGTCTGTCTTTGGTTCTTCCCGTGGCGCGAAAACACCCAACAAATAGAGAGTTAGGATTTTTGCCAAGTTCCAACACTTTTTACCATTTCAACATAAACAAAAAAATATCCCAAACACTTGGGTTTTTGACCAAATATTCATTCACCAAAATATACACCAAAACATAAATTCTTGTTTCAAATTTGCATCCCTTTAGAGGATTTCAATTTACATCCCAAAATCACCAAAATGTGCATACGAGAATCCAACATTTGCCATAGACTTGACCTTGACTATCCCGAAGCTTTTCCTACATAACACCACATTTAACACCATTAGTAATGAAGATAAAACATATCAAACAAGTAAATACTACTCGTTTTCACCCATACACCCATTTGACCGTTTCCACCCAATTTGTCATTAGGCTACATATCACTTGCATTTCACCTACAAGTTTCATTTTTTTTCACTTATCATTCATAATTAACACGTTTCCATTTCCATTATGGCACATAGGCCACAACCTCATTTCTGTTATAATACTTAGATCAAAACCTCATTTCCCATTTCCATTATGGTACTCAGACCATAACCTCATTTCCATTATGGTATTTAAACCATAACCTCATTACCAATTTCGATTATGATTCTTAGATCATAAAATCATATTCACATTTCCATTATAGTAATACAATTATAACTACATTCAATCACATTCATATCACTTAAAACATTATGCATACAACATTGCCTATCACACCATTTATAATCAATACTCAAAAGCGCTTACCTTTTGGGTTAGAAGACCCCGCACCAGCTTCAAGTTTTGCAATTTGATTACCTAAACATATACACCTAGTTTAGTAATCTAACATAAAACAAAATCACATTATAATTGGGTTCACAACCCAATTTTCCCATTTTCAACCCAAATTAACCCGTTTGAGTTATACTCATATCCAAACACCCTCTATCACCCTAAACTCACCTACTTGAGTTTCATTGTCCTTACCTTAACACTAATTTTTCATTCAATTTAAATCATTAGGTTAATTTGGTGTTTGCTCATGTGTCTAACATCATATAAACACTTAATCATCATTAATTCATCATCTTATCATCATAATTCAAACATCCCCAAATTTCTCCATATGAACCCTAACTTCTCATAATCAAAATCAAAGAGTTCTAGGATGTTATTCACCATTCTTTACCTTTAGTTTAGCTAGATTATCAACAATCTAACCCCAATTTAACCCATGCATCATAAATTTCGAATTTCACCCAAAACCCACCAAGAACATCATTTATGGTGGATTCAAGAGATAAAGGAGGAACTTACTTGATGTTAGGAAGGTATTGTGTGAATCAACACCTAAATCCCGAGCATGCAAGTCACCAATCTCGTTCTTGATCAATTTTATCCTCTTCCTCCTTTTTCTCTTGCAACCATTGACACCCACACTCACCAAAATCCTGAATTTTGACTTCATATAAGTCAAATATGGCAATAAGTCAAATATGGCAATAAGTCAAATATGGCACATTTGCCGTATTTGCACTTTCAGTCTCTCAACTTCCATTTCATCCATTTTCATTCCCAAACTACACAAATACTAACATAACTCCATACAAACTTGAAACCCACTTGTTTCAACTTATTTCTAAAATATTATTTCCACCATAATATTATTTAGAACATTTATTTATTTTATAACGAAACCCGAATTTTGGTTCGTTACACGGACTGTCACCCTCGGTAACGATTCATTACGACCTAGCGGTGACGGACCATCACCATCCATAATGGTCCGTCACAACTGCCAAATTTTAATATAAATAGCAAGGTCGGGTTTGATCATTTCCTAATCCAAAAACTCAATCTCTAGAGTTATTTAAAACATTTCCACTCCCCTAAATCCATTCCTGCTCGTACGTTTAAGTTTCAGAAGTGCCAGGTCGCTCTAGAGAAAACCCGAGAATCTAAGAAACGTTCATTTTGAGAAACCAAGCAAGATTCTTAAGCAAAGACGTTGCCCACTAGGACACTCACTTTAGAAGAATCCTAAGTCCAACCTCTGTCAATGTGAATACTTGTATTTTTATAAAATGATTTCAAAAATGAAAATGGTTTTGATTGTAATCAGACTTGAATGAATTAATATAACCATTGGATGCATAAAGTGATTTACTATATAGCAGTCAGCCCATAGACTCACGTATATATACACATGTTACAGATGAGACGCTGTAACAGGGCTAGGGGTTGAACCCTTGGTTATTATGAAAAGCCCATTGCTTAAGGCGTATGGCAGAATAACGAACATAAAAAAATATATCTAATGTCCCTGGTGTGGCTAGTGGTTAGTCCGTTAACTGTGTAAATTGACCATAAACTATGGGCAAATTGTTCTATTTATTTACACTTGTCAGATTATGATTCCAATATACTTGTATTCACCAGTTTATACTGATAAAATATTTTCAAACGTTTTACAGGTAACCAAGGATGAATTGATATTGATTTAGCCATGTGATGACAAGAAATGAAAGATGTCATGAAAAAGGGAACGTCCACCCTAGACATATGTTTGAAACAAATGGCTCATGTAAACCTTGGTTTTGTAAAATAAACGTTTGTGTACAATATCAGGGTTTATCCCTGTTATAATGAAATAAAACAGGAAATTCCCCGTCTTTTGAAAAGATCCAGAGTTATTAAAAATATTCCCCTGTGTTTATAAATCTCTGATGAGATAAAATAAGAAACAGGTACCAAATCGTTGGTCGCACGCCCGGGTAGGCTAAATCCGGGGTGTGATAGGAGTATCCTAAGATATCTGATTACTGTTTTTCTCTTGATACAACAGGTTTAATGTTTGTTATGCGGTATCTCAATAAAAAGACTAGGTGGCCTCGAAAGAACGAAAAGAGCCCGTGATGGAAAGATAAGTCCAAATGGTGCGCATACCTTGAGGATTTCGGCCATATGAATGAAGATTGCATCACTTTACGGAAGGATATAAGCTACATCCTGAGTAAAGGCCATCTCAAAGAATTCCTGGGCAGAAGAAAGGAGAAAGCCAAGGATCATGACACGATCCTGCTGAGAGAGACAACCCCACCGCCAGATGCCAAGGTAATAAGTTTCATATCTGGTGGTTCTGACATATGTGGTACTTCTTATTCCGCAGCAAAGAGAAATGTAAAGGAAGCAATGATGGAAAAAGAAGATAGACCTATCAAAACGTCGACCTTAACATAGAAGAAAGTGATCTCTTTTGATGAGGAAGATAGAGACAACGTGCAAGATCCTCACCATGATGGTTTGGTGATCACTCTATACATAGCCAATTACTTCATTTGTAGGATCCTGATTGACGGAGGAAGTTCAGTAAACATTATACAGCTAGAAGTTCTAAAAATGAGGGGATCCCTGATTTCCAAATTATTTTGAAATCCTCAGTATTTTTAGGATTCAGTGGACAAGTTAAGAACACAGTTGGAGAAATAAAGCTACCAATCTACATTGAGGGGGTAAACTTTATACAAAGATTTTGTGTCATTGACTATTTATCTTGCTATAATATTATCTTAGGGAGACTCTGGATACATGACAAGAAAGCAGTGCCATCAACATACCACCAGTGTGCAAAATGCCGACCCCTTGGGGGGTAGTAAAGATCAATAGCGATCAACAGAAAGCTAAAGACTGCTACATGTCCTCAATGAAAGCTTCTACAAAGACTAAACAAGCATATCAATTAACGAAGCAAGCTAGGGATGTTCTAGAAGCTAAAGAACAAGATGTCAAGGAAGTATCCCTGGACGTTGATGGCCCATATATTAAAGTACTTATAGGAACCTAATATCCCTGAGGATATTGAGAAAGATCTCTTGGGCTTCCTGAAGGGTAGAAAATCAACTTTCGCATGGAAGCACGAAGATATGATAGGTATATCCAAAAACATTATAGCTCACAAACTTGGAATTGATAAAAATTTCAGGCCAATACATCAAAAGCGAAGGAAATTTGATCCTGAAAGGAATGTGATTATCCGAGAAGAGGTGGAAAGACTCCTCAAATCCGGAATGATTAGGGAAGTAAAATTCCCAAGATGGTTGGCAAACGTAGTAGTAGTAGTACAGAAGAAAAATGGGAAGCGGAGAGCTCAGAGATCTCACCAAAGTTCGCATTGTAGCTTATCAACAGAGGATAACAAAATAATACAACAAGAATATAAGGATCAGAAAATTTCAAGTGGGAGACCTGGTATTAAGAAAAACATTTCAGAATACCATCAATCCCACCAAAGGAAAGCTTGCACTGAAATAGGAAGGTCCATATTTGATAGACTCAGAAGCAGGCAAGGGAGCTTACTGGTTAGATACAATGGAAGGAGAGATCTTGCCAAGATCCTGGAATGCTATCCATCTCAAAGCATATTTCATGTAAGTTAGAATTTAAATTCTAACTAAGACTGGTATGTATTCTATCCCTGTTTATTTTTATTGTCTTTTATCAAAGTACTCACTTGAGCGTCGGAGGGGTGTTAGCCTGGCTAACACCCACCTTCACCAAGGTTTAATGTTTTGCAGGAAGGATCCCCAAGGATCCTGACAAAAGTGTTAGAAACTGGCCATCTCTCTAAGTATAACGTATTCCAAATCCCTTCAAAGGTTTAAAGGTTTTCACCTTTCTACGAATTGAGTTTAAACACTCCGCTTGGACGCATGATATCCAAATATAGTTCAAGGTGGTGCGACCAGTCCATGTAACAGTGGCTGAAAATTTCATCAGTATTGGCTATATGTTCTACCTTACGGATATATTCAATGGCATAACACAGACGTGTTATTCACCGGGCTTGTCCTAAGTATTTAACACTTGCGTGTTGACATAAGTTTTTGGCTTGTCCCAAGTTTTTAGCATTCACATGCTAACTCAAGAATTGGCTTATCCCAAGTATTTAACACTTATGTGTTAACTTAAGTTTTTGGCTTATCCCAAGTATTTAGCATTAATATGCCGACTCAAGATTCAGACACTCAAGTGGATTGGGGACATCCCTGAGAATCCTGAGGTACGATTACTAACTAAATGATTTGTTTGACAGCTATACGCAGGGGACAACTAAAAGCTTTCATACTTTGAGTGTATTTGGACTCCCTATCATTATCTGGTATGTATATCTACCTAGCCTGATTCTCAATAAAGGTATTTACTTAAAATTGCTTGCTAATTTTCAATTTTGGGTAAACCCGAAAGTTTGATGGCTAAGTCATGGTATGTTTGTAACTGGTGTTCTTCCGAACTATTTATCAGTAACAAAGTATGTTTTTCAAAATCAAAGTTTAAAACATAAGATGGTATCCTTAAAAGATATCTAAACCTATTTTACTAAATATCATAAGGCCTAATTACTTAAGGATCCTTATTTTCTAAGAATATGTCAAAACACACTAAACGCATAACAACCATGGCATATAATCTTAAGTCATCTACCATTCATCAACTGCCAAAAGATCAAGAGAAGGTTCGAATTTCGTCCTAAACCAGGAACTAGCCATCCGAACCATCGGTCACATGCAGGTTATATTGTTCAAGCATCGAATCCCATAAACCGGGATCCCCAAAGACAGAAAAGTAAAATTGTTCAATAGGAAAGATCAACAAACATGAAAATTAAAGCTTCAATCACCAAGATCATAAGCGTATGACTTAGGCCTTGTCTATATTACCTTCATCATCCTGCCCAACCACCATCTCCTCAGCCTTTCAGCTGCCCTCAGCCTTGACCATCCGGTTGCCCACTTCAACCTCTTACACCGGCTCGACCCCAAGCTTTGCCACAACCTTCTTCCATTCTTGGACATCCCAGGCAGCCCGATCAAAATCCTTGTCATCAGCCTCCCTATCCATTTTGATCCTAGCTTGGAAAATGGAGATTGCAGCTGATTTTTAAGCCTGTTCATAGGATTCTTTGAGATCCTGAGCATGCTTGGCATGGGCGCATTCCAGCTCCATCTTTACCCGGCTGAGCTCTTTGGCCTCCTCTACTATTTTCTTGTTCTTGGCAGTAGCTATCTTTTGTAGATCACTGACCATCTTTTTGGCCTCGTCAGCTTCCTTTACAACTGACTCGTAACACCTGGTCATCTGCTCTAGGCCCTTTTATAAATAATGTGTTAGAATTTCTTTAATGCAGGATCAGAATCCAGGATACTGAAAATATCTTACGAGATGGCTGAGGACATGGAGCTTCTTGTAGGCCTCAGTATAGTCCATCCCTTCAAAGATAGCAACCTCAGCAGTGTCACCAAGTTTTCTCTTTTTACCTGCGGTAACCTTGGGACGAGGAGTGGGGATCTCAGGCTTGGAAGCTTCGGCAGTCGGCTGTTCCTTTTCTTTCTTAATTATCTTACTCTTAGAAACCATGCTATTAATATCGTCAAGGGAAAATCGGGAGCTTGATTGATGAGCACCTGTTACAGGATAATGGGTAAGATTCCTAGATATACATTTAACTAACATATAGCTAAAACTCTCTCTTTTCTTATCAGACAAAGCTAATTGGGAACCATACTTCGGGATTCCTATAAAGAGTCAGAATAATTCAGAATCATGCAAGTGCTAGTGAGGGAAATATTATTCTTACCTGAAGACATGTTGGGCTCAGAATACCGAATATTGAAACTGACTTCACTGATAGCAGACTCCAGATGGAAGTATCTTTCAATAGCCGGGATCTCTAGTAGAGCCTCAATCCTCTTATAAGTATCACTTCGGGCTGGGGCGAGATCAGATTGGGAGATGTACAGAAATCAAAAGAAATCCTTGAGAAACAAATAAACGGTGTTATATCTAAACAAGGATCATGACTATGTCCTACCCTTTTTAACCCATCGGAGAGGCAAGAGATCCCCATCCGGGATAGAATCTTGCTTCACAAAGAAAAATTTACCCCTCCAATCAGAATCATTTTAGGTGGCTTTGAGGACTAAAGGTGTGCAACCAGACTTAAGTTGGAAAACAATTCGGGAGGATCCATGGGTTCTCAAGTTGTATACACCGACTATCTCAGAGATTCCGATGGTAAGAGAATGAAGATGGTTCAGATTTTCCAAGGTATATAAAATTCTCCAAGCCATGGGCATGAATTGGGAATAGCTCAGACCGGTAACTTTGAAGAACTCGGAAATCAATGGTGGAAAGGGATAAGTAAGACCGAGAGTAAAAGGATAAGCTAAGAAACAAACCCAAGTTGGTGATACGAAATCAGCCCTGACCCGAGGGTCAAAAGCTCTAAATTAGATCTTTTTAAGGAAGACATTTGATGTTTTCAAAAGATCAATATCTTGGTTAGTGAAGGTACATTTCTCCTGATCGGGATGGCTAAGCATCCCTTGGTTGGAGAAATCCTCCACCAACTCAACAGCACCTGAAGCTTGTGAACGAGTTAATTGTTTTTTACCCATTCGAAAAACAAGAGATTTTCGCTGAAGAAAAACAAGTTCGAAGGAAGATTTTTACCTTTTTCCTGCAACTCCATGTAAAGAAGACGGTAGAATATAATGGAGAGCGAAGAAGATAATTATAGCCTATTTTTGATAACGGCTAATTCGCATGGAGAATCGGGCCACGTAACATCGAGTATCATCAAGTTTATTTGAGATTATATCCTTTAAATTTTGAAATTCAAAAAATTTACAGCTGTAATGGTAATAGACAGCTGTCAATTTTGGGGACAATTGTTAGGGGTTAACTTTTAAGTGCATGATCCTGAGTCTAGTGTAGTCCGGAATCCAAGATCCTTAGACTCTTTGGTATCCCGACTATTAATATTACTAACGGTTATTTGTTCCCTATCTTGATTTATGTTCGTAGGTAAAACGTGTTTATCCACTCAGTCCTGAAGAATCGGTCAAGAAGTTCAAGAAAACGTGTAGAACATGCGTGGATAAGCTTCAAACGATCATATTGGAAGACTTAGTAGACTCTGGGATTCTCGGATAATTTGTTATTTTCTTTTTTGTATATAAACAGCAGTCGGTCGATTAGAAAACACATTCACAATACAATTACACATTCACAATACAATTACACACTCACAAACTCTATAACACTTAGTACTTGATCCATTTATGCTCATATTGTATTCTTTTTTAAGATTAATAAGAAGAACATGAGGCAAGTGATGATTTGTCACTTCCCGAGGTTTTATGCCGGAGATCCTCAAGGAATGAGGGCTTTCCTCGTAAACACTCGTGTCATTTTACTGCTTTATACACTTTGTTCATCATGAATTTTACAAGCACACTACCTCACATTCTAAGTTTGATAACAAAATTACATTGGTTAATTTTTAGTCAAAACAGGTATCATATTGAGATGCCATAGATGGTGCGACCGGTGGCTAAACATTTGCCTAATATTGGACTTTGTTAGCATGAATCCTCTAGTTAATGCTTCGCTTTGAAATCGCCTCCATTTTTCCATGATAGAAGCTTGATATGTCCTAAATTATACATGTTTTACATGCATAATAATCCCCATATTATGGTACTAATTGAATAATAACCTTGCAATTGCTACTTAAATCGTTTATATTTCATAATTGCAGATTAAACAACGTCCCGAGAGAAAAAGAGTGTGACAACCGAGAAATTCAGGCTAATATCCGTACAAACTCATTAATCTTGAACTCATTGAAATCATGTGCACTAGACTAAATTTCTATAATTTAGGTCATTACATGCATAGCAAAGTCCACTCATGTCACATCTTGGATTTGATAATTTTAGAAATTTCTGGGTCACACACCAGATAACCCGACACACACGTACATTGGTGACAAATATCAAATGTTAGGAAAACATTATATCTCATTATTTTATGTGATTATATGTGTAATAATATAAATATATATGTAAATATATATTTGGTTATTGTTTGGGTTCGTTAACGCGTATTTTAAACTTTAATACGTAATTTACGCATTTAACGCGTCTAAACTATGAGCATATATATATATATATTATATACCCGACACATTTTTTATTATAATTTGACGTTCTAGAATTTATTTATTTAAAACCAAGAATTTAGCGGGTATTATTTGCGAGTATTGTACCGCGTTTGAACCACTACCACCTACCATCACATCACCATCATTACCACTTTACCTTCCCCACCTTACCCCTCAATCATGTCAACCAACCCATCCCCTAATCCATACCTTGTCATATGTGAATGACAAGAAAATCTTAGAACACCATCCCTTGTCAAGTCCATGTAATCATGATGCTAAATATTTTGAATATATATAGCATGCTTAGTTCATTTGGAACACACAAGAACAATCTCCATCTCATTATCGGCTCTCTCTCTAGAACCGAAAACACACACGCATATATCTCCTGCATTTTCAAGTGAAGATCAAGGTGTTTCCAAGGATTCAAGCCATCGTTCATCCATCAAAATCCTTTTCCTTGCTTGTTTCAAGTGAGTTTTCTCATACTAAGTCTGGATTTTATTGAGCCTACTAATTTTTTTGTGTAGGAGATTCACCCAAATAATGGATTGTTCAAAGAAAAAGTCACAATTTTAGACAAACATGTTGCTGGCAGAATTTTTAGCCAACTTTGGAGGGTCGTATCTTAATCAAAACTAAACAAAATTGGACGTTTCTTGAGTCTAAAACTAAGTTAAAAGAGTCATCTTTCCATCCCAAGTGGTTTCATAATTTTTGGTCGGGATTTGTTACCCAAAAGGTTGGTACAAGAAAACGGGTCAAAGCTGAAATTTCTGACAGATTTCTAAAGGCAACTTGTTGGGGTCATAACTTGTTCAATAATGGTCCAAATGGCTTGATTTTTCTTTCTAAAACTATTATTTTGTGTTGGTATTAAAACCCTTATGGCCTCTCATCATAAAATTAACATTTTGACCCCGAACCGTCAAGATTCCCAAGACCTACCCGACAAAACCGAAGCTATTAACGAAATGGTATTATGATTTATGTTTGAAACCCTTAAAATTATTTGAAGACCATGATCCATACCTTTCTGTGAAGCCAGGATACTTATTTATGTATGGTAAAAATTCCATAATTTATTGAGTTCGATTAACTAACTAAAAACACGACACGGGTGGACTTAAAAACCCAAATACTTTACAAAAGACGATTTTGGTATGAAAACTTTACTTCCCATAATAAATGTGTATATGTATATATATATTTATTTATTTATTTTACCTCCGGACTTAAAGTTAATTAATTGGATACAAGGATTCAAGGACGTATTTTGTAGTACACATTATTTATATTTATATAAGTTATATAAATATGTTTTCTGGAAATCATAACAAATCACCAACGGTCGTCGTGTCAAAACACTTGGAAACATAACAAATACTCATGTCGAGTCTAGTTGGGTGAATTGGATACATGATCAACTAGCACATTGGAAACAATGTATAGACCTTATAATGTCTTATTGTACCATAGGACGCGGATAGGTCAACTCACGCATTCATGGACTTTGGTAGTTGCTACTTGTTTTGCTTTGCTTCATTGTTTGCTCATCAGGTGAGTTTCATGGTCCCTCTTTTTAATAGTTTTGCTTTTAAATACTTGGGGGAGAAAACATGCTAGCATCACAATTTGGATATGAGTAGAAACATGACATCATTGGTTGCATGAGTAGACTTATTATCGCATCTAACTACTCTTTTATACTGTGATCATTAGCTATGGGTAGACGTGGAAATTGTGAATAGATCTATTTGGGTTGACACCCCCACCCGTGGTTTACCGTGCTAACCATGATTGGAGGTCAAAACGGGTGCATTATTGTCCATCTCATTTCAACTTTTTGTGATAAGACGTTGGTAGAGGCAGAAACCGAAATAGAAACAGTCAAGTTTGATCATAGGACTCATGGTAACTGCATCACTGGTTGTGTTATTTCGGAAATGCCATGGGTACGAACTCGTTATCCGGCATCAAAGTGTTTTGTATAAAAAGAGTCATTTGAAACATTAAAACTTGTGAACTCACCAACATTATGTTAACTTTTTAAGCATGTTTTTCTCAGGAAATTAAGGATGGTGCAGTCACACACATTTAGGAGCCTTTTTGGGAGTTTTCCTTTTAGAGCTTATACGTCATAAGTCATAGTTGAAAAACTCGTTACTTGTGAAACAATTTGGAAACATGTCGTTTATGAAACAATTTGTATTTGGTTATGTGTAAACATTGGAAACCTTTTGGTTGGTTCGTTTAGTTGTGGATGTTCGATGTAAACAAAGGCTGTCGAAACCATGTTCGTTACATCCCGCGTTTTCGCCTTGGCGGGGTGTGACAGATTGGTATCAGATCCATTGGTTATAGAGAATTAGGTCCCTTTAGTGAGGCCTAGACTATAACCTTAAGCTTAAACACATCGAACTTTAGGAAACATATTATTGGAGAAGTTAGAATGATTATGTATGTAAATTTACACTTACAGGTGCGCAACGTAATGGTAAATTTACAATACACATGAATTCTGGCTGATCCTATTGTGTGAGCTAAGTCTAAGATATGAAAGTCGGTATAGTCTTACGCTCGAAACATTGAATCATAGGAAGTTGAGCGCATTTCATATCATACCTTGCATTTAGACTTGACATACAGGAACTATGTGTATATATGTAGTATACCTATATACTTGTATACTTAACTTATCAACCTAAGTCATGTCATCATCAAATTCGTAATTGACCCTCTTCCAAGTCATAAAGGAAGAACGATCAGAACTCTTCGGTAACAATTACTTTCTCGGTAATAGTAAGAATAAAACTCTGAGTTCTGACCCTCAATACCTGAAATAAGAAAACATAGGTTGATCATAAGTCAAGAACATAGTACTCGTCTCTACTATCAACGAGAATGATGGAACACAAAACCGAAAAGATGGACATAATCGGCCATTAGTTGTTTGCAACTCGAGAGGGTCGTTAGATAGGAGAACAAGACATGTAGTGGAGTATGGACTTGTTCCTACATAACACTAGTGACCCGAAGCAATTCTATATGCTATTTAAATTAGCATGGACAATCGATGAATGAAACCAATGTTCTTTCTATCTTAGCCCATCTAAATGCCCGACACACATTATTAGTCTCGTGCTTATCTTATTGCACCATATTGGGTCTAGAAATTAGGGTTACACTTCCATTGTCTATCCGACTATGTTAGTAGTCTCATGTCGTGGTTACTTTAGAAATCTTGTACCAGACTAGTGGTGTGGACAGTTGAAGGCATTGAAGCAAAGGATCTTCAAAGTACTAACAGGAGTATAATAGATTCAAATCTATTAATACATCATCTCTGTACTTATTACGTTATTGAAACATCCTACTTATTTATTATTATCATATATGAGTTTAATGCGGAAAACGGGTCGCAAATTTTTCAAAACCTTATCACTAAAGTGATAAAGATATATTTTATTAGAAATAATGTTTTTACATAAACTATTACATTATGTAACATAGGGATTCTTCAACTCCGACCGGCCACGTCCTCAGGAAGCTTTATTCCACGTGCCTCTTTCCTGCAATGTTTGGAAAACGTTTTTGAATTAGCTTACGGTATGTAAGTACACTACATCATTAATTTAATTATGAACCCTTTAGGTCCTTCCGTATCATAGACTGGGCACCTCTACCAGGTCCTTCCGCCTATAGACAAGGAACCTTTCTATTCTCATATTTAAGGCCCTTTCGTCCCGTAGACTCGACACCTTTTTTCCATTCATTCTAGAGATCCGCCCCGTAGGCTGGACATCTCTTTTTATTGGGATCTTGAGTATCATAGACTCACAGCCACCCAATATATGTCCAACCAGCACTTACCTTAAAACATCATCACGGTTTCCCCACGGTGCACTAAAGAGGCTTATATATATGAAGTAGCAGCGGTGTATCCACCACCCCTTTAATACTTTGTGAGTACTCCGTTATTCCATTTTAAGACTCGTTTCCGTCATACATTCATATTTACTCATATAACACGATCATCTATCATGCATTCACATATTCACATTTGACACATATTGCATATTCGCACATATATCATGACCTCTTGTCATACTTTCGTATTCATCCCTGCTCTAATTCCTTATAAAGGTTTCTCCATGTTATGTTAAAGAGGTTTATATATAGGAAGTACCAGCAGCGTATCCACCACCGCTTTAACGTCCCATAAATACTTCTTTACTTATAATTAAGCTTTCCCATCTAATTCTCATTTAGTGGAATGATCTTTTTATGCTTTAATCTTAACTTTTGCTCTAATCCCTAACAAAGGTTTCGTCATGTTATGTTAAAGAGGTTTATATATAGGAAGTATTAGCGGTGTATCCAGCACCCCTTTAGCATCTCATGAATACTCCTTTGTTTAAGATTAAGTGTTTCTAATCATTTATTTGATAGCATAACTTCCTCATGCATTTATCCCATCCTTGCCCTAATTCCACGTAAAGCTGTCTCTATGATGCATTAAAGAGGTCTATATTTATGGTGTACCAGCGGCGTACCCACCACCCCTATAATACATCACGGATATTCCTTTATTTAGAATTAAGCCCTCCATTGTTCATACTTATCATATATTGTAAATTGGGTGATTATCCTTCCAGAGTAGTACCTCCAATAGGGATGTTCCCAGTTTATACACCACTCTTTCCTTAGACAGAACATTCCGTTTGTCAGATAACTACATACCGGTTGGAAGATCTCCCGTTCGTTTACTGTATTTTCATTATTATCTTTTAGTCTATACCCCTAAAAATTCATAATGGTATGTAGTTATCTGACCACCCCTTTAACATCTCATGAATACTCCTATGTTTAAGATTAAGTGTTTCTCATCATTTATCCCATCTCATGAATACTTCCTCATGCTTTTATCCCATCCTTGCCATAATTCCTCGTAAAGGTGTCTCTATGATGCATTAAAGAGGTTTAAATATTCATAATGGTTTCACCACAAAGCACCAAAGAGATTTATACATAGGAAGTACCAGCGGCGTATCCACCACCCCTTGGATACGTCGTGGCTACTCCATTATTCTCGTTTAGTGTTTAGACTAATCCACATTTCCCCGTACCTTAGTTCCACACATAGCACATAACACATAATCACATATTTCACATAAACATTTATCTAAGGTATGGGTCCAGTGTACTTACATAGTCTCGGGTCGTTTCCTACGCTCGTTCCTCATTTAAACGTTTCTTCGGATCTGAACCGCACTCGCAACGTACCGCATCCGCACTTAAACGTGCCGCACCAGCTTCCTTAAATGTCTTCGGATTCGTGTGTGTGTGTGTGAAATAGTGTTTGTATGTGATGTTTTTGCAAGTGAATGGTTGATCCCCTCTATTTATAGGAAAAATCCTGAGTCCGTAACGGACCATTACCGTTGGTGACGGTCCGTTACCGTTTTCTAGGCCTTCAAGCACTTTCTGACCATGTAACGGACCGTCACGGCTCATGACAGTCCGTCATGTCCTTACGGTGAGATGAGTCACTGATACATGGCGTAAAATAGTGAGTTTTCGCAATTTTGTGGCGTGACGGATCGTCACGGACCGTGACGGTCCATCATGGCTTCTGGGGGTTGTGACGGACCGTTGCACCCGGTAACGGTTTGTTATGACTACATTTTCAAATTCTCCTGGCCGAGGCACCCAAGTTTCATATATTATTGCTCTCGTAACTCATTTTCTAGCTCAGGATATGCCTATATGAAGTTTTGGGCTATTTCCGGGCGACCCGTCTTTCTGTTTTCGCGTCCGGTTACGTTCTAGTGTCGCGTTTCTTAGAAGACACGTGTCCTAACATATTGTTAGTAGTTTTTGGATATTACAAATCTACCCACCTTATTTTAGGTTTCGAGTCCTCGAAACCTATTAGTCCATAAATAATTGAGGATAAGTCTTTCTCATTCCTTCCTTGCTTTCCAGGTCGTCTCTGACCCTTTTTGTGTGCCTCCTATTGCACTATCACTTGTTCAATTATCTCGTGACTTATCTGTTTTTTCTTTGTGTCTAGAATCTTTACAAGTTCTTTGACATAAATTAGTTTCTCGCTAATCTATATCTCTTCCAGAGGTATATGAACAATTTCGTCTGCTATATACTTTAGTGGAACGTATTTCGGTTCTTCAGGTAGCTTTAGTTGATAAGTCACTCTTCCGACTTGCTTAATGATCCTTAAAAGGACCAATGAATCATCTTTCCACGTTTCTTACTTCGAATTAGACCTTTCCAAATAGATATAAGACGAAATCACCTTTTTGGAATTATATTGGTGTTTGTCTTTTGTCTAACAACTTTCTAAGTTGTGACATACATTTCTTCATTCCAGTATGTGCTGATGGTAAGGAGTCTTAGCCACTTGCTTAGTTTCCATAATTAAATTGATTTTGAATTTGATCTGTCTCTCAGGCGGAACACCTGGGAGATCGTTTGGGAAAACTTAAGGAAATTTATTCTACTATTATAACTTGCTTCAGTTCTTTCCTTTTATCTTCACTCCAGCCGCATAAGCTATAAAGGCTTGGTGACCTTGTCACACATAGCTATTTATCTTTTCGATCGTACATTACATGATCTGGTTCGTCATAATGACACTAAGTTCTTTTTCCTACATACGTCGTGGATCGTACAATCTTTTTGTTGCAACATGTATAGATAACCGGTCCATTCCGATGGTCACATCGAATTCTTGCATTGGTATCAGGATTTGATTGACGAGATATTCTTCTTTCTTGATTAGTAGTTGACAGTCTCGGCATATTTTGGTTACTACGCAGTTTCTATTACTTGCGATTTTAACCTCTAATGCTCTAGTCCACTTACTTCTATTTGAAGTTTCTTGAATTTATATATAAATAATCGACTAGCCCCTGTATCGAATTAAACATAAGTAGCTAGGGAATTCAAGAGGAAGGTACCTGATGCAACGTCAGGAACATCCTTTACTTCCTCGGTTGTGATCTGGTAAGCCCTACCTCTTGGTTTCGGAGCCTCGATTCTTTTGATTTCATTATCTACTACTCTTGATTCTTCACCAGTCTTTTCAGTCTGTTATCGTAGCTCAGGACATTCTCCACTGAAGTGTCCTGACTTGTAACAAGTGTAGCATAATCTAATTGGACTTGTACACTGATGTGTCAGATGTCCAGTCTTCCCACACTTCATGCAATTGAGAGGCCTGAGCCGACACTTTCCAGAATATCTTCTTCCATAGATTTCACAGTCTCTTATTTCTTTCTCTTGAAAGGAATCGCTTTCAGGTTTTCTAAATTTAATTCTCTTAAGAGGCATAGGAGATGGGTAATTCTCCCTTATTTTCTTCCTGTCTCCTTCTTCCTGCTTCTTGAGCTCTGTTTCTCGTTCTCGTGCCCAATCGATCATTTCCTCCAAGTTTACGCACTTGGACGGATGAATGATTTCTCTAATTTCTATTTTTAGAATGAGATGGTATCGTGTCATCCACATCTCAGAAGTTGTTTAATAAAGCAGGACAGAACCTGACTTTATCGAAGAAAATGTCAGTAATCTCATCCACTGATTCCTTTGTTTGACGGAGCTGAAGGAACTCCTCAGTGATTCTGTCTATTGCCGCTCGCGGGCAATAATACTTCAGAAAAATATTCTTAAATTCTTCTCACTTCATCTCTTTGATCTTATCTCTACCTTTCTCTCTCTTCACTATGCCCCACCAATCGTCAGCTCTTTCTTTGAGTTGGTTGGTGGCGAAGGTTACTTTGTCCCTCTTACTACAATGACAAGTATCTAACGTTGTTTCCATTGAAGATATCCATCTTTGACTCTCCAAGGGATTAATGGCTCCCTTAAACTCCATTGGTTTGCATGTCATAAAGTCCTTATACATGCATCGGTTTGATTTAGAATTTCCATCTTCTCTGTTATGAGGTTGCTCAATATTCTTATGGTTCTAAAACCAGCTTTCTAATGAACATTGCAGTTCTGCTTGCATAATTAGGAGGTTCGCATCGAAAGCCTTTCCTACTTCTAACGCAATCTGTCTTCGGATATTATCCGGGACTTGTTCTACATTGTTCTCGTCGGGAGGTGGAGACACAACTCTCCTATGACTCCTTTCGTTGCGTATTTGATGCTCAGTCATCGTTACTGATAAACGAGTTTCGTTTAATTACTCGCTCGTTCACCCTAATTATAGTCTAAGGTTTCATATTTACAGGCCTCATACTATTCTAACCCTTAATTAAGCATTCTAGGGTTTTACGTAAGGCCCCTTCATACATTTACACATACTCACATTCACCTATACATTTTAATCATGTATAATCGCATTCCTGGCTTACTATCTGCTGAAATAAGTTATCATGTGATGTTTGCGATATCACGGGGTCCCATACATTAGCTCCAATACTAGCCAGGTATAAGGCAATGTATGTTACGCATCATGATACTCCCAACTATCATATGGAGCTTATCTCATACAAAGTTCAGCCCACGTATACTCACACATTTATGTTTAAGCACTGCAATTTTAAACATACATGCTTCCTCGAACGGCCTCGGATGGAATCCCTATTTATATCACGAGCACTTATGGTTTGAGTTTAAGTATCCTTCCGATACTCAAATCCCTCAAACCGTGATCTGATACCAACTTGAAACATCCTACTTATTTATTATTATCTTATCAGGGTTTAATGCGGAAAACGGGTCCCATATTTTTAAAAACCTTATCACTAAAGTGATAAAGATATATTTTATTAGAAATATTATTTTAACATAAACTATTACATTATGTAACATAGGGATTCTTCAACTCCGCCCGGCCAGGTCCTCAGGAAGCTTTATTCCACGTGCCTCTTTCCTGCAATGTTTAGAAAACGTGTTCGAATTAGCTTACTCTAAGTAAGTACACCACATCATTCATTTTATTACGAACCCTTTATGTTCTTATTATTGTTCATGTTCCTGGGCTCTCGGCGCCCCCATGACCATCTCCGGACGTACCTCCGGTTACGTCCCTCGTATATTTTATTATTATTCATTTTAGGCCCTTCCGCCTCATGGACTGGGCACCTCTACAAGGTCCTTCCGCCTATAGACTGGGCACCTTTCTATTCTCATATTTAAGGCCCTTCCGTCCCGTAGACTTGGCACCTTTTTCAATTCATTCTAGAGATCCGCCCCATAGGCTGGACATCTCTTTTTATTCGGATCTTGAGTATCATAGACTCACAGCCTCCCAATATATTTCCAACCAGCCCTTACCTTAAAACTTCGTAACGGTTTCCCCACGGTGCACTAAAGAGGCTTATACATCAGAAGTATCAGCGGCATATCCATCACCCCTTTAATACTTTGTGAGTATTCCATTATTCCATTTTAAGACTTCGACTCGTTTCTGTCATACATTCATATTACACATATAGCACGATCATCTATCATGCATTCACATATTCACATTTGACACATATTGAATATTCGCACATATAGCATGACCTCTTGTCATACTTTCGTATTCATCCCTGCTCTAATTCCTTACAAAGGTTTCTACATGTTACGTTAAAGAGGTTTATATATAGGAAGTACTAGTGGCGTATCTACCACCCCTTTAACGTCCCATAAATACTCCTTTACTTAGAATTAAGTTTTCCCATATAATTCTCATTTAGTGGCATGATCACTTTATGCTTTTATCTTAACTCTTGCTCTAATCCCTTACAAAGGTTTCGTCATGTTATGTTAAAGAGGTTTATATATAGAAAGTACCAGCGGCGTATCCACCACCCCTTTAACATCTCATGAATACTCCTTTGTTTAAGATTAAGCGTTTCTTATCATTTAGTTGATAGCATGACTTCCTCATGCTTTTATCCCATCCTTGCCCTAATTTCTCGTAAAGGTGTCTCTATGTTGCATTAAAGAGGTTTAAACATTCATAATGGTTTCACCACGAAGCACCAAGAGATTTATATATAGGAAGTACCAGCGGCGTATCCACCACCCCTTGGATACGTCGTGGCTACTCCATTATTCCCGTTTAGTGTTTAGACTAATCCCCATTACCCCGTACCTTAGTTCCACACATAACACATAAACATTTATCTATACGGGTCCAGTGTACTTACGATAGTCTCGTGTCGTTTCCTACGCTCGTTCCTCGCTTAAACGTTTCTCCGGATCCAAACCGCACTCGCAACGTACCGCATTCGCACTTAAATGTGCCGCACCAGCTTGCTTAAATCTCTTCAGATTCGTGTGTGTGTGAAATGGTGTTTTTATGTGATGTTTTTGCGAGTGAATGGCTGCTCCCCTCTATTTATAGGCAAAATCCTGAGTCCCTAATGGACCGTTACCATTGGTGACGGTCTGTTACCGATTTCTTGGCCTCCAAGCACTTTCTGTCCATGTAATGGACCTTCACATCCGTCGTGGCCTTAGGGTGGGATGAGTCACTGATACGTGGCGTAAAATGGTGAGTTTTCAAGATTTTGCGGTTTGACGGTCCGTTATGGCTTATGGGGGGTCGTGACGGACCGTTACACCTAGTGACGGTCTGTTATAACTCCATTTTCAAATTCTCCTCGCCGAGGCACCCAAGTTTCATATATTATGGCTCCCGTAACTTATTTTCCAGCTCGGTATATGCCTATATGAAGTTTTGGACTATTTCCGGGTGAACCGTCTTTCTGTTTTCGCGTCCGGTTACGTTCTAGTGTCGCGTTTCTTAGCCAACACATGTCCTAACATATTGTTAGGAGTTTTGGGATGTTACAGTTATTTATGCGTTGATGCTAGTATGTTGACGTACTCAAAGAATATGTCACCCAAGGAGCAAATCGACGTAATACAAATGTTCTGGAAGGTGAATTATCATTCGTAGATCCACTCGCCATACAAGGAAAGGTGGATGAACTTGATACCCCTGTTACACAAATCGCTGAGGCTATCCAAAGCACCGGAACGACTGCAAATGCTGACAATGAACACCATACTCATACGTACGAGAAATGATGTTCTTATAGAACCCTTGCGTCCTACAAGCCATTCATGGAACGGAAGGAGTCATCAAAACCCTCAAATGAGTAGAAAGAATTGAAACGATTAACAACATCAGTGGATGCTCTGTTAACTAATAAGTGATGTACGCTACACGATTATTTCAAGGTGAAACATAAGCGTGAAGAGTTTTGTTATATCTTAAGCATTTGAGCTGGTACTTTTTGGATATCTGGGATTCGCACTTAAGAACCTTAAGTACTTGTAAGATATTAAAATAATGAATGAATGAATGAAATATTCAGAACTCTCATTTTACTCCTGGATTGTTTGACACTAGAGTCGATAAATATATCCAACCAAATCGAATTCTTGATCGATCAAGAAGCTAGTTGTCTAAAGGATACCCACAATTGTCAAAATAACTAAAAGTAAGGATTGACTGCTCGGGATGACGAATCAAAGTCGTGTGTAATGAAAATATCGTTCAGACCCTTCTATCAAATATTGAGACGTTTGTAACTAAACAAAAAGATTCAAAACAAGTTTTAAGAATCACTTTGTGTAAAGACTCAGAAATGTTTGAGGAAGCAGAGTCAAGTTTAATAAACCTTTGTGACTAATAAGTGACGTAAGGAGAAACACATACACAACATTCATGTTACACAGGATTAACAAGAGGTGTTCTTAAGGAATTGCCGAAACATTCCCCTAGCAGTTGACAACTACAGGAATACAAGAATCTTCCGACCAGCTATGAGAACTACTAGACAAGGGATACATCTTACAAAGAAGATGAATCATTTAGAGTAAGTATTAATTACTGAGAACTACACCAGTTGACAAGAAAAGAACCGGTACCCTCTCTGGAGAGTTGTCAATCGGTAGATCAACTTTAAGGATCAACTTGGATTGACCTTAAGTTAAGATGCAATCAATTGAGAATTCAGTATAGCAACATAATAAACATAGTCCTTAGGACTCGGTATGGAAACTACAAATTCCTGGTAGTGACGTTTGAGTTAATCAACACACTTGCGGTATCTACATATTTTATTAATCAAGTTGTAAAACTTAATTAGATAATTTGGGGACGTGATTCATCAATGACATCTTAAACTATTCACAAGGCAAGAAGATCATAAAAACCTTCGTAAATTAGTTTTGGAATTAGTTACAAAAGAGAAATCGCGTGCCAAATTCTCTAAGTGAGAATCTCGACTTCAGGAAATGCATTTTCTTAGGTATGTGAATTAACGAGAAACATTCACATAAATCCTTGAAAATGGTGGAGGGAATTTAAGAATCTCCCGGAGAACGAAAAATTTCTGGATTCGGTTGGCTATTACCGACAATCCATTGGAAATTTTCAAAGTTTAGGCATCCCTGAAGGTGATGAGTTAGTAAGAAAGCAAGAAACAACATTTCAGCTTACTAGAACGGGAGTGATCCCATACACAAGATTTATTTCTTCCTGAGGGAAAACAACCAAATTTGTCATGTACTAAGACGCATTACACTAAAGCATTGATTGGGTGTTAAGACAAAAGGACAATGACATTGCGATTGTATTTCAACAAGCCAAGCTACAAAAAGAACAATACTACCCATAACTTGAAAATTGGGAACCATAGAATGGTACACATGAGATTTGAGGACATTGTTGAATGTCTCATGATCACCGGCCACGAGGGTCTCCAATGTATCTCCGAGTGGGTTAAACTTATCATACGTCATAATAGGCGAGGAAAAATCACTCGGTGAATATGAATGGGAAATGCATTATCACATGAGATAAAACTAATAGAGTACCTAACGCATCAAGCGGATAGGGAAAGAGTCAAACTTAATGAGGTACATGCACTAGGGATGTCAGTCCCAAATGAGGAATGCACGAAAGATAAACAATCGAGGATAACGATGTAAGGAACATATTCTTGGTGGAGAAGAATCAAAATGGGAACCTAAGTATACTGAAGTTCTCTAATTCAAGATCAGGACATGGATTCACGACACGAACATAATAGAGAACTCAAGTTTGGATAAAGTTCACAAGTCTAAGTACTCCGTACCTTCAGGAACGGATGAAATGTACAAAAACTTTAAGGGATCCTATTATGTATAAAGAAATTGCTTTATATGTCGGGAATTGCATAACCGGTGCTGAAGGCACATCAGAAATCATTTAGGGTGTCATAACCATTGGAGGTTCCACCATATAAATGGGGGCAAACCTCTATGGATTAATGATAGATTACCTAGAATAGATTATGGATCAGCAAGCAACATGGATTATCGTGGTTCGATTAACCAAAAATAGGTACGTTGCTGTTTTACATGGAAGATTTCAAAACTATAAGATTCGACTAGACTGTACGTCAACTATTAGCTGGACCTAAAGTACACATTCTATTATCTCTGATAGAGAAAGACACCTTACTTCCAAGAGATGGAAGAAAGTCATAAGGACACGCTTGGAATTGAACATTTCTGAATATTCTCTGATCAATGGTCAAAGAGGAAGAATAATTCAAACCATTGAGGATACACACAAAATTTATGTGGTTGACTTTAATGGGAGCTAGAATGCTCGCCTACCCGTAAATCATATTTTCATACAATAGCGAAATGTACGCTATCCAAGGATATATTGATAGAAGCGTCATTCCTCTCGTGATGAACTAAATTGGGAATAACATATTTATCAGTCCGGAATTCATTTAAGATTTGAATAATGAAACTCCTCGAGTAGGAGACATTGTTGAACAATCAAAGGTAGTCAGGGATATTAAAAACTATAAGTAAACCTCTGTAACTTCAAGTTGATAACAAGGATCTGTCATAAGATAACATAAAAAAGAGTAAAGTTCTCTTAGCAAGAATGATAAACTCTCTCTAATATACTTTGGATCAATTAAGATTCTGGATAGAATCGGTTCTGCGACGTATAGACTCAAGTTACCTAAGGATACTCAGCAGCTTGCATGACATGATTTATGTTCAAGGAATGATTGTCTAAGGACTCGCTACTTATAGTACCAAAGGAAATTCACTTTGATGACAAATTTCACTTTGAAAATAAAGTCACTGAGAATTCATGACATTAATGGATTTAATGAGTGGTAGAAAGGTGAAATTCATAAATCAGATGAGACACTTGTTATACCACTAGAGTAGATTCAGGTTGGCGAAAAGCTTCATTTTGAACCGGTTGAAATCATGGATCGGGAAATCAATAGACTGAAACAGAGTCGCGTTCCTATGGTAAAGGTTAGATGGAACTATAGACGAGGACTAGAGTTTATTTGAGAATGCAAGGATAAGATGAGACTCAAGTATCCCGCTCTGTTTGAGAACACCCCAGCAACAGATGACACATGTTGAATTTCGGGATGAAATTCTCTTAACAGGGAGAGAATGTGACAACCGAGAAATTCAGGCTAATATCCGTACAAACTCATTAATCTTGAACTCATTGAAATCATGTGCACTAGACTAAATTCCTATAATTTAGGTCATTACATGCATAGAATAGTCCACTCATGTCATATCTTGCATTCGGTAATTTTAGAAATTATCGGGTCACACACCAGATAACCCGACACACACGTACGTTGGTTACAAATATCAAATGTTAGGAAAACATTATATCTCATTATTTTATGTGATTATATGTGTAATAATATAAATATATATAAAATATATATATATATATATATATATTTGGTTATTGTTTGGGTTCATTAACGCGTATTTTAAACTTTAATACGTACTTTACGCATTTAACGCGTCTAAACTATGAGCGTATATATATATATATATATATATATGTGTGTGTGTGTGTGTGTGTGTGTATGTATTATATACCCGACACAATTTGATTATAATTTGACGGTCTAGAATTTATTTATTAAAACCGAGAATTTAGTGGGTATTATTTGGGAGTATTGTACCGCTTTTGAACCACTACCACCTACCATCACATCACCATCATCACCACCTTAGCTTCCCCACCATACCCCTCAATCACATCAACCAACCCATCCCCAAATCCATACCTTGTCATATGTGAATGACAAGAAAATCTTAGAACACCATCCCTTCTCAATTCCATGTAATCATGATGCTAGATATTTTGAATATATATAGCATGTTTAGTTCATTTGGAACACACAAGAACAATCTCCATCTCATTCTCGGCTCTCTCTCCTGCGCTCTCTCTAGAACCGAAAACACACACACATATCTCTTGCGTTTTCAAGTGAAGATCAAGGTGTTTCCAAGTGTTTGCAAGGATTCAAGCCATCATTCATCCATCAAAATCCTTTTCCTTGCTTGCTTTAAGTGAGTCTTGTCATACTAAGTCTGGATTCTATTGAGCCTACTAATTTTTTTGTGTAGGAGATTCACCCAAATAATGGATTGTTCAAAGAAAAAGTCACAATTTTATACAAACATGTTGCTGGCAGAATTTTTAGCCAACTTTGGAGGGTCGTATCTTAATCAAAACTAAACAAAATTGGACGTTTCTTGAGTCTAAAACTAAGTTAAAAGAGTCATCTTTCCATCCCAAGTGGTTTCATAATTTTTGGTCGGGATTTGTTACCCAAAAGGTTGGTACAAGAAAACGGGTCAAAGCTGAAATTTCTGACAGATTTCTAAAGGCAACTTGTTGGGGTCATAACTTGTTCAATAATGGTCCAAATGGCTTGATTTTTCTTTCTAAAACTATTATTTTGTGTTGGTATTAAAACCCTTATGGCCTCTCATCATAAAATTAACATTTTGACCCCGAACCGTCAAGATTCCCGAGACCTACCCGACAAAACCGAAGCTATTAACGAAATGGTATTATGATTTATGTTTGAAACCCTTAAAACTATTTGCAGACCATGATCCATACATTTCCACGAAGCCAGGACACTTATTTATGTATGGTAAAAATTCCATAATTTATTGAGTTCGATTAACTAACTAAAAACACAACACGGGTGGACTTAAAAACCCGAATACTTTACTAAAGACTATTTTGGTATGAAAACTTTACTTTCCATAATAAATGTGTGTGTATATATATATATATATATATATATATATATATATTTTACCGCCCGACTTAAAGTTAATTAATTGGACACAAGGATTCAAGGACGTATTTTGTAGTATACATTATTTATATTTAAATAAGTTATATAAATATGTTTTCTAGAAATCATAAATCACCAACGGTCGTCGTGTCAAAACAGTTGCAAACATAACAAATACTCATGTCGAGTCTAGTTGGGTGAATTGGATACATGATCAACTAGCACATTGGAAACAATGTATAGACCTTATAGTGTCTTATTGTACCATACGACCCGGATAGGTCAACTCACGCATTCATGGACTTTGCTAGTTGCTACTTGTTTTGCTTTGCTTCATTGTTTGCTCATCAGGTGAGTCTCATGGTCCCTCTTTTTAATAGTTTTGCTTTTAAATACTTGGGGGAGAAAACATGCTAGCATCACAATTTGGATACGAATAGAAACATGACATCATTGGTTGCATGAGTAGACTTATTATCGCTTCTAAGTCCTCTTTTATACTGTGATCATTAGCTATGGGTAGACGTGAAAATTGTGAATAAATCTATTTGGTTGACACCCCTACCTGTGGTTAGTCACGCTAACCTTGATTAGATGTCAAAACGGTTGCATTATTATCCATCTCATTTCAACGTTTTGCGATAAGACGTTGGTAGATGTAGAAATAGAAACAGTCAATTTTGATCATAGGACTCATGGTAACTGCATCACTGGTTGTGTTGTTTCAACAATGCAATGGGTACAAACTCGTTATCCGGCATCAAAGTGTTTTGTATAAAATAGAGTCATTTGAAACATTTAAACTTGTGAACTCACCAACATTATGTTGACTTTTTAAGCATGTTTTTCTCAGGAAATTAAGGATGGTGGAGTCACACATATTTAGGAGCCTTTTGGGAGTTTTCCATTTATAGCTTATACCTCACAGACTATGGTTGAAAAACTCGTCACTTATGAAACAATTTGGAAATATGTCATTTATGAAACAATTTGCATATGGTTATATGTAAAAATTTGAAACCTTTTGGTTGGTTCGTTTAATTGTGGATGTTCGATATAAACAAAGATTGTGGAACCATGTTCGTTACATCTCGCGTTTCTCCTTGGCAGGGTGTCACAAAGACCGTAAAACATTTTCAATCAAACTTCTCTTGAAATTTGCACATCTTTATATAAGTGGAATTTGATAAGCTAACACTTGGTTGATCTTGATAAAAATTATACGTCTTTATACGAACTTTGTCATGAAACCAAGAGTTGGGAACTCATGTTGGGAACAATACGTCTTTATACATGGTCCCATTGTTGCACCGCATTCCGGTGAACAAAGTTTAATCACTCTTTTAATAAAAATATAGGTATTTAAGTTTGATGTCTTAAACCAACTTGGAGGTCAATCTTACGCATACGAATGTACGGATCTATTAAAGAGATGAGGGTAATGATGTCCCTAACTGGGAGTCTTACCATTTCATTATTAAAGAGCATAATTTGTGAACCATATGTTCTGAGAATGAGGCTCTAGCGGTATACCGTTCACACTTTTGTATTAGTCACACCATCGGACTAGTTAACATAACATTATCATATACCAAGCAGATTAGAAGCCTAAACCAATACTCTTTGTGATCTGATTATTCTCGAGCTATTCACATTTCTGCTATTTATTTTTCTGTTGTTTACATTTCTGTTACACACTTCACGCAGATTTTACATTCTCTGTTATTTACTTTACCGTCATTTACATTTCTGCCATTTACTTACTTGTAATTTACTTTTCCGCATCACAAGCACACAACACCCACTCATTAATTAAACCGGCTAAACGATAACAAACGTTGAGTATTGGAACTCGACCATGTCCATTGGTTCGATACTAGGTTCTTGTCTACACTATATTACGTTGCGATAGGTACACTTGCATATTGTGTGTGTTTTTAAGTTTGAGTATTTATCATTTTATAAATTTAAAACCTAATCTTGTGAAAACCTTTTTGATATATAATAAAATATATATATTATATTTTATTAACTTAGAAAAACACAACATCAAGCTTTTGGCGTCGTTGCGGGGGAGACGGTGATTTCAAGAAAGACTCGAGTTAACGAATTAGCCTTTTTAACCTTAACATTTTCCATCTGTTTTTCTTTTAACGTTTGTTTCAGGTAGTGTTTGATCTATAACTCAACTACCGGTTTATAGCAACCTTTAGCAGAACCCGAAAGATTCTTTCACCGCGGATTACGAGAAAAATATATCAAGGAAATGACCGTAGAAAACCGCACTATTTCCGAATTTGCAAGACCTTCACTTGAAGCCTTGGGGTCTAGTATCACAAGGCCGACGATTGACGCAAACAACTTTGAGATCAAATATCATGTCATTCATATGATCCAATCATAATGTACTTTCCATGGATTACCCGATGAAGACCTTCATGCCCACATTGCAAATTTTCTTGAAATTTATGACACTTTCAAACTGAACGGGGTTTCGAATGATGCTATTCGACTCCAAATGTTTCCTTTCTCTTTAAGGGAACGAGCTAAGGCATGGCTAAATTCTCTCACTACCGGGTCAATCACTACATGGGATGATCTAGCTTAAACATTCCTCTCGAAATATTCCCCGCCAGCAAAAACTGCTAAATTGAGAAACGATATTACCACTTTCGTTCAAGAGGATGGTGAGCCACTATATGAGGCATGGGAACATTTCAAGGACATGTTGAGGAAATGCCCTCACCATGGGCTAGAAATTTGGCTACAAGTATCATCATTCTACAATGGATTGAACAATCAAGCTAGTCAGACACTTGACAATACTGCTGGTGGTATTTTTGGAAACAAAATACCACAAGAAGCTTATAACCTAATTAAGGAAATAGCTATGAACAGCTATCAATGGTATAATTTGGGAAATAATAGGGGAGCCAGGCATGGTATTCACTCTATTGATATTGTCATTTCACTTTCTTCTCAAGTAGACGCTCTCACCACTCGACTCGATCAAATAAGTAAAGGCAAAGTAAATGTTAAAACTGTTGGAGAAACAAAAAGCACCACTATGGATGTTGAGCAAGTTAGCTTTATTGGAACCAATCGCCTGCAAAACAACCCCTACAACAACACCTATAATCCTAGATGGAGGAACAATCCGAATTTCAGCCGGAAGGATAACAACAATCAAGGACCATCTGATTTTAGGCAACAACAATTTCAGCAAATACAACATCAAAACTTTCACCCGCGTCAAAAATTCCAAGGAACTAACAAGCCAAGTAACGGGTTAAGTCTAGAAGACGCGGTAACTAAGTTGATAACTACAACTGAAAGTCAAGCCCTCTTAGCTGATGCTCGTCACAAATAATATGAAGAAAAGTTTAGTCTCCATGAAGCTGAATTTAGAACACATAAAACAACTCTCCAATCCATTGAAATACAACTGGGGCAGATTGCAAAGCTCTTATCTTAAAGACAGCCAGGATGTCTTCCAAGTAACACTGAACCTAACCCAAAAGCAAATGTTAGTGCTATTACTCTCAGAAACAGTAAGGTTTATCCAGAACCGCAAATGCCAGAAGAAGAAAAAGCTCAAATGGCACCACCAAGGGAGATATTCATTGGAATCCCACTTCGCCCACCTACCATAGAATCAACCTCACAAGATTTGCTACCAAGAGAAACTTCACAACCCACTCCAGTGAGCACTCCTGCTAAAACTTCAACAAAAACTACGGTGTACACTCCTGAGAATGTGTCACCAACTGAAGAAACAAAGAGAACTTACAAACCACACATACCTTACACAAGAAGACTGGTTAAGCAAATGATTGACGAACAATATGAGAAATTCATCGAGCTCCTAAGCCAAATCCATGTTAACCTACCTTTTCTGGATATAATACAACAAATGCCAAAGTATGGTCGATTCTTGAAGGATTTCCACACTAACACGAGAAACATGGAAGAAGCAGTTAAAAGAACTAACAAATGTGTCGCTCTCAATGAATGATGCCTTCCGAAAAAACTCTCTAATCCGGGAAAATTTTCTCTACCATGTTCTATCGGACCACTGCCATTGACTTTCGCTCTCACTGATTTGGGAGCAAGTGTGAATGTAATGCCTTACAATATGTTCAGAAAAATAAAAATTGGAAATCCTCAAGCTGTCAAACCAACCATCTATGGGGATTATCGAGAATTTACTGGTAAAAGTTGGCAGGTTTGTCTTCCTTACCGATTTCAGGGTTTTAGAAATGGGACCCAAATATTCTATACCTTTGATTATGGGTCGCCCATTCTTAGCCACTGCTAGAGCAGTCATCGACATGAATTAAGGTATCCTGACACTTGGTGTTGGAAAACAATCGGTAACCTATAACATTGAGGGGTAACAAATGTTTATATAATGATCCCTTTGAAATTGCATACTTCATTGACACTAATCTGGATTACCAGCTGAAGAAAGCTAAAGAAATCAATCAAGGAAAGAAACCTACTGTTGTTAAGCCCGACCTTGGTAAGGACCTCAACAACACTAACTGGATTGATAACTACTGGGACCAGCAGCAGAAATTAACTAGGGAAAAGACTTTCAAGGAAGGAATGGGAGAAACGGGGGAGATCCGAAACCCCCACTGTCACACCCCAACCGACGGCGGAAACGTCAGGGCGTGAAGCGTGCAGACTGTTCATTGCTCATGGTTTGCTAAAGTTTGAATATTTAATAATTGTTTTCATTGCAATCAATAAGTTCAATCAAAACACAAACAATCCACAAAACAAAAATGTAAATTACATAGAATAAACTGGTTTAATTGAATTCTAGGTCCAAAAATCCTATGTGTAGCATATCCTGATCACTTCAAACATTGGTACCTGAAACATGGTTAAAACAGGGTCAACTAAAAAGTTGGTGATAATACATAGTTTTTATTGTGAGATAGCAAAATACGTGTTGTGTGCATACAGTTCAATACAACATGACAATTAAGGCAATTATGGAGAGAAAACTATCATGTGACCTATACAATCAAACCTTTGTAACTTGCATGCAAAATTGTGTTGTCAGTAACAGTCACCCTACCTGGGTGGGTTTGTCAGACTCAATAGATCTACCACTGTTTACTGTCGGTTGTTAGTTAATGATTGTACATGAAGAGCATAATAGTTGGTCTACACGTCTAGTACTCAAGCATAAAGCGCAAAATTTGTATACATGCATAGGATGGAACTGTATATGTGTATAATTGAAAACATGTAAATAGAACGCATGTTCCACCCCAAAAGTTGTAAATAGTTGAAAAGGGGGCTATGTAAACTCACGTGTTATGCAGAGTGTAGGTTGCACAAGCAAATGGAAAACAGCGGTGTGTTGTAGATCGCTAAGTTCGACCTAATGAACAATGTATACGATTATGTATTATTGAGTTGCGTTTATTCGGTGTTGGAAGTGGATTAAGTTTAAGGTTTGTTTAGATAAAATATACTATTTTGTTTAAAATGTTTGCTAGATAGTATTGATACATATATATTTATTTAATTTTAAGTTTAAATAAATAATATTTGTTAAAGACAAAACATATAGAATATATTGTTGTTTATAAAAATAATTATATAAACTTATAGTATTTTATTAATTTTAATTTAAAGAAAAATTAAATAGTCGATCTTTGTTAAACGATAACTGGTTCTGGATATTTTATAAAATAATACTCTTTATAACATTAGAATATAATATATATTAAATTGGTTAAAATTAAGATTCTGTTTGAAATCGAACATGACCGTGCTCGTATAAGGCACGACCGCGCTCATCAACGGGCGTGACCGTCGTGGTCTGAAGCGCGCCCGTGGTCGAGTCAGAAGGTTACAAAAGGGTCTGTTTACGAGACACGACCGTGCTCGTAACCGGCACGACCGCGCCTAGGTCAGGACTTGGTTTGATCGGCAACCACGACCGGGCCTCTCTCGGGGCACGACTGTGCTTGCTCAGGCACGACCGCGCTCGTAGGACAGCGCGACCGTGTCTGGTCGATTCCATAAGCAATTTTGATTGATCTTATATTAAAATCTGTTGGATTCATAGGGTTTTCAGTAAACAAGTGTTGGCGAATCCAATCACACCATTTAATTGGATTTATAACGTGTTTATCGTGTAGTTCGATTAAAACCATTTATTTTCAAAAACTTAGATTCGAATCAGTTTAATCGTGTATTAATCTTCTGAATTGATTTAGGGCTTTTGTTTAGGATGGAGAAACGAACAAGTTGGACTACTACTTACCTGATTAGATCGGGCAACAAGTGCAGACGGCTACGGGAGGAATATCGCGGCTTTTAGGAGATCGACAGAGGATTTGGGACGATGTTTAGACGAATTGAGAGTTGTGGAATGTTTATAGGAGTCGTACGAAGTCTGTATCGTGGTTTGATTTGTCTTGATTTGGTCTTAATTACGAGATTTGATTTAAAAAGGAAGTTGGTTTAAAGGTACGCGAATTCGGACGATTTGACGCGTATTTGGTCGGGTTTTAGGCTTAATTGGTCGAATAACTTATTCTACAAGTATCGCGATTTCTAAAACTCGTTTAAATCTATTTTTGGACAAGATCTGTGTCGGTTTGACTTTGCAGAGTCAAACTGTATCTCAGGCGCGACCGTGCTTAGGACTAAGCACGACCGTGCTTGTGTAGGTTTTCGGGAGTTTCAAGACTAGTCCTTGTAGTTTTGTAATATTTGATGTTGTTTTGAGTTTTTATCAAGTTTGGTCCTTGAGGTTTGTCAAGATGGTTTTAGTTAATATTTGATATTTTAAACGCGTGTATGCTTGTTATTGAACATGAAACAATGATCGTAAAATTTGGAATAGGAATCGTCTTTTATTGCACGGCATAGATTAAATAGGAAAACATGAAAATCAGAAAGGTTACAGTATCCCCATGTTGAGGGAATTTCGTCCCGAAATTCAACTGGTTGAGGCTACTGCTTCAGCAAAAAGATGTGGGTACTTGAGCTTCATTTGGTCTTCTCGTTCCCAAGTAAACTCGGGTCCTCGTTTAAATTCCCAACGAACCTTGACAATAGGAATACGGCTGCGCTTGAGTTGTTTTATCTCACGACCCATAATCTCGACTGGTTTCTCAACGACGTGCATCGTCTCATCAATGCGTACATCATCAAGCGGTATATGGAGGTTCTCATCAGCCAGACACTTCTTGAGGTTGGATACATGAAATGTAGGATGTACGTTGCCAAGTGATGGAGGTAACTCGAGCTTGTAAGCCACTTTCCCAATCCTTTCGAGGATCTTGAATGGTCCCACATAGCGAGGTGCTAGCTTGCCTTTCTTCCCAAAACGGATCACCCCCTTCCAAGGAGACACCTTTAGAAGTACAAGGTCATCGACTTGGAATTCCAAGGGTTTGCGTCGTTTGTTGGCATAGCTCTTTTGCCGACTCCTCGCAACTCGAATGTTATCACGGATTTGAATAATCTTGTCGGATGTTTCTTGAATTAACTCGGGACCGGTGATTTGTGCTTCACCAATCTCGTTCCAACAGATGGGAGAACGACACTTACGACCGTAGAGAGCTTCAAACGGAGCCATGTTGATGCTGGTGTGGTAACTATTGTTGTAGGAGAATTCGATAAGTGTCAAATGCGAATCCCAATTGCCACCAAAGTCGATGACACAGGCTCTCAGCATGTCTTCAAGAGTTTGGATTGTTCGCTCGGTCTGACCATCAGTTTGGGGATGGTAGGCCGTGCTCAGATCCAGTCGTGTACCAAGTGCTTTTTGAAAAGATTGCCAAAACCGGGAAGTGAAACGTGCATCTCTATCGGAGATTATGTTCAAAGGAACACCGTGATGACTCACAATCTCGTCAATGTAAATACGGGCCAACTTCTCCACCTTATAGTCTTCACGGATAGGCAAGAAGTGTGCGGACTTAGTGAGGCGGTCAATGATCACCCAAATGCTGTCATAACCGCTCGAAGTGCGAGGGAGTTTAGTAATGAAATCCATAGCTAGATTCTCCCATTTCCACACGGGGATTTCCGGTTGTTCAAGTAAACCGGAAGGACGTTGATGCTCAGCCTTGACTTTAGAACATGTGAGACATTTTGCTACGAACAAAGCAATGTCTTTCTTCATACCAGGCCACCAATATTGGGAACGAAGATTTTGGTACATTTTATCCGCACCGGGATGAATGGAATACCGAGACTTGTGTGCCTCGGTCATGATGAAAGCTCAGAGATCGTCACGATCTGGAACCCAAATACGATCTAGAAAATAAAGCAAGCCATTGGTTTTAGTCTCTAGTTGGAATTCAGCACCACAAGACATTTCCATATACATATTGCCCTCGGTGACCGAGACACGTTGAGCGGCTAGAATACGAACTTGAATATCGGAATGGATCTTGACACTTTGAAGCATGACATGTTCCTTGCGGCTTAGCGCATCGGCTACAACATTAGCCTTGCCGGGGTGATAACGAATCTCGCAATCGTAATCGTTGAGGAGTTCAACCCAACGTCGCTGCCTCATGTTGAGTTCTTTTTGGTTGAAGATATGTTGGAGGCTTTTGTGGTCGGTGAACACCACACATTTCATGCCATAGAGATAATGTCTCCAAATCTTCAATGCAAATACGACAGCACCCAACTCAAGATCGTGCGTCGTATAATTCTTCTCATGGATTTTGAGTTGTCTTGATGCATAAGCGATCACCTTGCCTCGTTGCATGAGAACGCAACCAAGACCTTGGTTTGAAGCATCACAGTAAACAACTAGATCATCTTCACCTTCAGGAAGGGTGAGGATAGGAGCATTGCACAACTTTTGCTTGAGAATTTGAAAGGCTTCTTCTTGTTTCGGTCCCCACTCATAAGGTTTACCTTTTTGGGTTAAGGCAGTGAGAGGAACAGCGATCTTGGAGAAGTTAGAAATAAACCTTCGGTAATAACCCGCTAAACCAAGGAACGAACGAACTTCGGTAGGGTTTTTAGGAGCTTTCCAATTCTTAACAGCTTCAATTTTGGCGGGGTCAACATGAATTCCTTTTTCATTGACGACGTGGCCCAAAAATTGCACTTCCTTTAGCCAAAAATCACACTTGGAGAACTTGGCGTATAGTTGTTCGGTTTTCAAGAGATCCAAAATCAACCTAAGGTGTTGTTCATGATCTTCCTTAGTCTTTGAATAGATCAAGATGTCATCAATGAACACGATAACAAATTTATCAAGGTATGGTTTGCACATGCGATTCATGAGGTCCATGAAAACAGCAGGTGCATTGGTTAGCCCAAAAGGCATAACCATGAACTCGTAGTGACCATATCTCGTTCGGAAGGCGGTCTTGGGAATATCCTCCTCTTGCACACGGAGGTGATGATAACCGAATCGAAGATCAATCTTCGAGAAGTAGGTAGAACCTTGGAGTTGATCGAAGAGGTCGTCAATCCTAGGTAAAGGGTAGCGGTTTTTGATTGTGAGTTTGTTGAGTTCTCGATAGTCAATACACATGCGGAATGAACCATCCTTCTTTTTAACAAACAAGACTGGTGCACCCCACGGTGAATGACTCGGCCGTATGAAACCTTTGTCGGCGAGTTCTTGAAGTTGGCTTGCAAGTTCTTGCATCTCGGAAGGTGCAAGCCGGTATGGAGCTTTAGCCACCGGGTTTGCTCCAGGTACAAGATCGATGCGAAATTCCACTTGTCGAACAGGTGGAAGACCGGGCAAGTCATCAAGAAAGACTTCAGGAAAATCTCGAACGATGGGGATGTCTTGTACACTCCTCTTCTTGTCTTCTTTTTGGATAACATGGGCTAGGAAAACCACGCACTTCTTTCGTATATACTTTTGGACGGTGATGCATGACATTAGTTTGAGTCCTTTGCAAGGTTTCTCACCAAAGACCTTCAATGTTTCACCAGATGGGAGTGGTATACGGATGCATTTTTCAAAGCACATGACTTCGGCGTGGTGCTTTGAAAGCCAATCCATACCTATGATGACGTCAAAACTCCCTAATGGCATTGGTATGAGGTTGATTGGAAAAGTGTGATTATTTAACTCTAGGGAACAATCATGGATGATGGTGTCAATAGTAACGGTGTTACCATCGGCTACCTCAACGGTAAAGGTTTTCTCTAGTGTAGACCAGGTTTTTGCAAGTAAAGGTTCGAAGTCTAGTGACACAAAACTCTTATCGGCTCCGGTATCAAATAGTATAGAAGCATAACGATTATTCATAAGGAACGTACCGTTAACCACATCAGTGTTGGCCTGAGCCTCATTGGCGTTGATGTTGAAAGCACGCCCACGAGCTCCGCCTTGGTTAACATTGACCAGTCTGGGGCACTGGTTATGGAAGTGGTTCGGGTCGCCACATTCAAAGCAAGCACGTCCATTTGCAATGGCTGGGATGACTTGGTTAGTTGCTTGTTGATTGGCTTGATTTGCTGGGTTGGTTTGGTTGGCAAGTGCCTTGGCTCGACAAATATTGGCTGTGTGGCCATGTTTCCCGCAGTGGTTGCAAAGGCGACAAGGTATGCTTGGAGGGTGATGATAGTTGCAGGTGTTGCAAAGTGGGTGGCTGCCCCCATAGGGTTTCTTTGCTGGGTTCTGAGCCATGGGTGCAACTTGATTCACTGGAGCAGCCGGAGTGATTACAGCACAGTTCTTGACCTTTCTTTTCCTAGTGTTGCGGTGTGGTTCAGTTTGGACTTCTTTGACATGAGCGGGAGGTGTTGTTGTGTCAGAAACTTTCCTGGCACCCTTTCTTGTAAGTGTACCCGCTTTAACATGGTTGTCAGTAAGTGTGGCTGACAAGCGGATAGCATCCTCCAAAGTAGCAGGATTTCCTCCTACCACAGTATCTTGAATTTGTCTAGGTAGACCACCAATGTACTTTTCAATACACCTAGACAGAGGTGTAACCATATGTGGCACAAGTAGACTCAGCTCGTGGAAACGGGTGGTGTATGCTAAGCTTTCACCACTATCTTGAGCAAGATCCCAAAATTCCGCCTCTAGCTTCTTCATCTCATTTCGAGGACAGAATTCCTCAGTCATGATCCTCTTCAACTCATCCCACGGCAGTGCCATTGCTACATCCACTCCCCTAGTCCTTTTCTCACCATTCCACCAAGTAAGCGCCCTTTTTTGAAAGACACTAGTAGCATGACGAACACGGAGGTTGTCGGGACAGTCGCTATTGAGAAAAGTGCTCTCAATGCTTTCAAACCATTGAAGGAGTCCCGTGGCTCCTTCGTTACCATAGAACTTGAGGGGATTGCAGGAGTTGAAGTGTTTGAAGGTGCATTGTGGCGGGTTGGCACCACCACCACCTCCAGTGTTAGCACTCCCACTAGCATGGCCATTAGTGTTGTTGTTGGCTTGGGTAATTTGATTTACCAGCTGTGTGAGTAGAGCAGTCAGGTCAGTGTTATTGCTGTTGTTGCTGTTGTCACGACGGGGAGGCATTCTACAGATTTAGACACAATAAGAGTTGTGAGAATTTCTTGGATTAAATAGAAGGATAAATAGATATAAGTAATTCATAGTTCGGATTGTACTCAAATAGTGACATAATCACTCGAGTACTATGACATATTAAGGTTAATTTAAACTCAGATAATTATCAAGGAGACGTGCTTTAGCCTATAAGTAAACACTCATCCCAGGAATTCCCAGGAAAGCATACGGATCCCTCGGTTGATTGGGATTTATATGAAATACTTTCCTAGACAGAAAACCCAGAATACAGGTGTCACTCTTCCAGATTGCACGTGTCCTTTAACAATTAAACAAAGTCCAAAAACCTTAACGGGCGTAAAAGGAAATTTTATAGACCAAGCTATGTTGATGATGACATGGAAGCAGGCAAGAAGGATATGTGGCTTGGGATGTGGGTAGGGATATTGTTTATTTAAGTTGTTATTTATATATACATATAAAACATTTAGCATATATCACATAGCATGTAGCACATAGCATGTAAATCATGAAGCATGGCATAAGTGGGTATCCTAAAGTTATAGTCTAGGTCATGTGTCTAATAACCTAATTCCCTATAACCAAGGCTCTGATACCAATCTGTCACACCCCAACCGACGGCGGAAACGTCGGGGCGTGAAGCGTGCAGACTGTTCATTGCTCATGGTTTGCTAAAGTTTGAATATTTAATAATTGTTTTCATTGCAATCAATAAGTTCAATCAAAACACAAACAATCCACAAAACAAAAATGTAAATTACATAGAATAAACTGGTTTAATTGAATTCTATGTCCAAAAATCCTATGTGTAGCATATCCTGATCACTTCAAACATTGGTACCTGAAACATGGTTAAAACAGGGTCAACTAAAAAGTTGGTGAGAATACATAGTTTTTATTGTGAGATAGCAAAATACGTGTTGTGTGCATACAGTTCAATACAACATGACAATTAAGGCAATTATGGAGAGAAAACTATCATGTGACCTATACAATCAAACCTTTGTAACTTGCATGCAAAATTGTGTTGTCAGTAACAGTCACCCTACCTGGGTGGGTTTGTCAGACTCAATAGATCTACCACTGTTTACTGTCGGCTGTTAGTTAATGATTGTACATGAAGAGCATAATAGTTGGTCTACACGTCTAGTACTCAAGCATAAAGCGCAAAATTTGTATACATGCATAGGATGGAACTGTATATGTGTATAATTGAAAACTTGTAAATAGAACGCATGTTCCACCCCAAAAGTTGTAAATAGTTGAAAAGGGGGCTATGTAAACTCACGTGTTATGCAGAGTGTAGGTTGCACAAGCAAATGGAAAACAACGGTGTGTTGTAGATCGCTAAGTTCGACCTAATGAACAATGTATACGATTATGTATTATTGAGTTGCGTTTATTCGGTGTTGGAAGTGGATTAAGTTTAAGGTTTGTTTAGATAAAATATACTATTTTGTTTAAAATGTTTGCTAGATAGTATTGATACATATATATTTATTTAATTTTAAGTTTAAATAAATAATATTTGTTAAAGACAAAACATATAGAATATATTGTTGTTTATAAAAATAATTATATAAACTTATAGTATTTTATTAATTTTAATTTAAAGAAAAATTAAATAGTCGATCTTTGTTAAACGATAACTGGTTCTGGATATTTTATAAAATAATACTCTTTATAACATTAGAATATAATATATATTAAATTGGTTAAAATTAAGATTCTGTTTGAAATCGAACACGACCGTGCTCGTATAAGGCACGACCGCGCTCGTCAACGGGCGTGACCGTGGTGGTCTGAAGCGCGCCCGTGGTCGAGTCAGAAGGTTACAAAAGGGTCTGTTTACGAGACACGACCGTGCTCGTAACCGGCACGACCGCGCCTAGGTCAGGACTTGGTTTGATCGGCAACCACGACCGGGCCTCTCTCGGGGCACGACTGTGCTTGCTCAGGCACGACCGCACTCGTAGGACAGCGCGACCGTGTCTGGTCGATTCCATAAGCAATTTCGATTGATCTTATATTAAAATCTGTTGGATTCATAGGGTTTTCAGTAAACAAGTGTTGGCGAATCCAATCACACCATTTAATTGGATTTATAACGTGTTTATCGTGTAGTTCGATTAAAACCATTTATTTTCAAAAACTTAGATTCGAATCAGTTTAATCGTGTATTAATCTTCTGAATTGATTTAGGGCTTTTGTTTAGGATGGAGAAACGAACAAGTTGGACTACTACTTACCTGATTAGATCGGGCAACAAGTGCAGACGGCTACGGGAGGAATATCGCGGCTTTTAGGAGATCGACAGAGGATTTGGGACGATGTTTAGACGAATTGAGAGTTGTGGAATGTTTATAGGAGTCGTACAAAGTCTGTATCGTGGTTTGATTTGTCTTGATTTGGTCTTAATTACGAGATTTGATTTAAAAAGGAAGTTGGTTTAAAGGTACGCGAATTCGGACGATTTGACGCGTATTTGGTCGGGTTTTAGGCTTAATTGGTCGAATAACTTATTCTACAAGTATCGCGATTTCTAAAACTCGTTTAAATCTATTTTTGGACAAGATCTGTGTCGGTTTGACTTTGCAGAGTCAAACTGTATCTCAGGCGCGACCGTGCTTAAAGTTAAGCACGACCGTGGTTGTGGCACAAGCGCGACCGTGCTTAGGACTAAGCACGACCGTGCTTGTGTAGGTTTTCGGGAGTTTCAAGACTAGTCCTTGTAGTTTTGTAATATTTGATGTTGTTTTGAGTTTTTGTCAAGTTTGGTCCTTGAGGTTTGTCAAGATGGTTTTAGTTAATATTTGATATTTTAAACGCGTGTATGCTTGTTATTGAACATGAAACAATGATCGTAAAATTTGGAATAGGAATCGTCTTTTATTGCACGGCATAGATTAAATAGGAAAACATGAAAATCAGAAAGGTTACACCCACCTAAAGAAAGACTGATGAAGCACGTTCGGGTCCGGCCAACGACCCTTAAATAAACATGGCGCTTTCGGGAGGCAGCCCGATGATTATGAATAAATTGAGACGTTGGTGCATACGGTAGAATACATGGACCTCGGGTTTGTTTTCTAAGTTTAAGTTTCTCGTACTTTCGCCTCTAGGTATGCCTTCTCGATAATAGGACTTTGTAGTTTTTACATTCCGTTTTATTTTCCGTTATATGTTTTCTTTGGTGTCAAGTAGCATTTCATCACCAAGTAATCTCACTATTTCTTTGAGGAGTTTTGCTCCACCACCACAGGCTTGGGCGCCGACAAATTACGTCAAGTTTTGATGTAACATTGATGACAGCCGTAAGCATTGGCCATAGGTTATATACCGAATTGACCGGGGGAGTACCAGTTTCTTTTCCCTTAAAACTTCATGCATTTAACTTCATGCATATCATTCCATTACATGCATTTGTACATTAAAGGCAATGTAAAGTTTTAAGTGTGGGGTGGGAAATTGAGATTCGGGACTGACTTGTTTCCTCAAAGCAATAAACTAAACTTGTGATTATCTACCCATTTAGCTTAAACTTTATTTTCACCTAAACTTTGTTTTCTTTAAAAACCCTAAAAGTTTTTAAACCTCTTTGAGTTCGCGCTTAAATAAACTAACGGGAATAGATGGAAATATGGCAAGTAGAAACAAATTGATATTATACATAACAAATCACTAAACCCTATCCCATCCATTTTTCAAGTGAGAATAATCTGAGCCTTTCCCGAGCATTACTATGATTTTTCACATGCTCTTTCGTTTGGCATATTGAGTGTTTTCGATCAAATTTTATGAATAATTAGAACGTGTATGACTTATATATATCAAGACCATGAACTATTAATTGTATGGAAATGATTGAGGCACCTAGGACTTTATTACCCCTTTACTATCTTTTAATTTGTCGTTCATTCAGCCCGTCTACTTAAATATCCACCTAGATAGCCCCTTTATGCTTTAGCCTTTTTCTTTTCTACTACCCATTACACACTTATCCCACGGTTATTGGCTAACCGTCTTCAAGATGGAGAATCATTAGTTTATCTTGTTTCGTTATTTCAAGTATGCAACCGTTAAGACAATTGAGAAAGAATCCGAGTCATTCAAGGAATTGGAATACACCAAAAGAAGTAGATGTATTAGGGGAAACAGCCGAACGATCTACAAGGGAGATAATGAAAAATATTTCAAGGAAATTGAGGAAGTGGAATTGTTAAAGAATCGGTCTTGATGATTATGTTCTTTAAAAAAAAGATATAGAAGTTGGTCTTTTACCGTTGAGACCTTAAAGAGCTGGAATGCATTATTTTGATTTTCATTTGCTTTCTTGTATTCATTTCGCAAAGTCTGGATTACCACCCGAACTCTGTGAAAAAGTTTTTGAAGCAACATTCGATGTAAGGAAACGGTGGCACAAACAAGAACAATTACCATCATTCTGTGGATTGTCGAAAAATGCCGCAAAGAGAAGAGCCAAAAGATATGGCAATTGTGTAAAATGTGGCAACTGGAGCCACGAAGGAAAGTGCAGCAAGAATCAAACTTAAAAACCAACATGAGTATACACATCTGATCGAAGGGGGTTCTATTAGGTTTAAAGCCGAAAGATCCATAATGAAAGGCAGTAATGTGTATTACACAGTGAAGGACGAGTTGAGTATGATACGAAGTATCGATCTTGGCAATCTAACCATTAACGAGCCCTCGGATTAGATATACCCTCATAATCTGAGTACTGTAGAGTAGGGGTGAGCAAAAAACCGAATTAATCGAAAAAACCGCACCGAAAAAACCAACCCAAACTAAAACCGACGGTTTTGGTTTTGTATTTTTTGAAAACCGAAAATTACGGTTTGGTTTCGGTTTTGTATTTTTTAAAAACCGAAAAAAACCGAACCGAACGTATACATATACTTTAATTATATATTGTGTGCATGCACGTTTCTTAATATATATTATATTGTGTTGTGTGCTTTTATGTTAAAAATGTATACATATTTGTGTTACACGTATTAGCATTAATAGTAGGTTATTATTTATATTTATTGAATTTATGAATTATAATGTTTATTTTTTATATTGAATATTTTTTAAGGATACTAATAATTCTTGTAGCCTAAGATATTTAGACCAAAATATGTGATAATCATTAGTTAATAAAAAAAATTTAGGCCCAAAATTTCAAACCCATGTTCATTATTTTGGGCCATTTTTCTTTTATCCCAAAAATTTCAAGCCCAATTGGTTTTAAAACCTAAAAAACCGAACCCATTATCAAAACGAAAACCGAAAAAACCAAAACCGAACGGTTTTAAAAAACCAAAAACCGAACTTTCGGTTTTGGGTTTGGTTTTACCCCCAAAATCGACCCAAACCGACCCATGCCCTACTATAGAGGGAGCCGGTAGTATTTTCCAATCTTAAGCCAAGAAGTCTTAGCCGTGTGTCCAATGTTAGCTACAACCTCTTAAAAAAACTTTAAAATCACAAAAAGATTTTCATCTTCACCCTTTTATTCTTCCTTTTCTTTTTAGCCACATTACAACAATTTTAAAGTCCTCTTGGTTCATGTATTTTATTTAGTTAGTTGTTGAAGATTTGATTTGCATACAAGCTTATGACCATTGCATAATTCGATTTGAACCTGCGTGTTTTGCTTTACTTACATTATCCATATATACAACCTGAGATTCGAGTGAACATTGTGAGTAGTTAAAGAATATAATTGAAGTTCTAGTAGGCTTGTTATGAATTCCATCATCCTAAACATAGAAAAGCACAAAAATAGAATAAGCGACTCATAAGTTTTCCGAAGTCTCCACTTACTTGGAGCTTCTTTTCTTAAGTTTTTAGTTATGGGCCTGATTATTCATGAGTTTGCTTGAGGACAAGCAAAGTCTAAGTATGGGGTATTATGATATGTCCAAAATTATACATGTTTTGCATGCATAATAATCCTCATATTATGGTACTAATTAAATAATAACCTCGCAATTTCTACTTAAATCGTTTATATTTCAAAATTACAGGTTAAACAGCATCCTGAGAGAAAAAGAGCTAAAACAACTAAAAAACATCAAGAAAGCAAGCTTTCTCTTGAGATAGGAAGGAGCACACCCGAGCTTTGACCCCCCCCCCCCAAGAAGTCAACATTGGTCAACATAAGTCAACAATCAGCAAAAGACAAAAGGAGGGAGCAAAAAAGCAATGCACTATCGTGCATCCCATTGCACAACCGTGCAAAGCTTGCCACATGTCCCAAGATGCCCTCGTACCCTGCCACGTGTACCTTTGATTCCCTGGGTGTTTGCACGGCCATGCATTGGCCATCCGAAGGCCTATAAATAGGAGGCATGGGTTCCTCATTCCACACACCACCTAAAAGAAGAAATTATAATCCTACAGTCCGTTTCTGTAGTTTGTAGGAGATAGTAGGGAGGCTCTTCCGCTTTGTTTGCAATAGGGGAGCCTACGGAATTTAGCTCTATGCTTGTTCGTATGGCCATTTGTAGCTAAACTCTTTGTATTGTTAGGGTGAAGATGAAGTTTGGTGTATGTTATTGTTTAACTTATTAGTCTAATGGTATGTTTATGTTCTTTAATCATTCTCTCTTAAAACCACCTTCATGGTGGACTTTTTATCTTTATCTAAACTAGTCTTTAAACTTGTGAATGTTCTTGATTTTAAAGTGTAACACCGTAAAAGCTTTTTAATCAAACTTCTCTTGAAACTTGTACGTCTTTATACAAGAGGATTTTGATAAGCCAACACTTGGTTGATCTTGATAAAAATCGTACGTCTTTATACAAACTTTGTCATGAAACCAAGAGTTGGTGAACTCATGTTGGGAACAGTACATCTTTATACATGGTCCCATTGTTACACCGCATCCTGTGAACAAAGTTTAATCACTCTTTTAATAAAAAAATATAGGTATTTAAGTTTGATGTCTTAAACCAACTTGGATGTAGATCTTAAGCATACGAATGTACAGATCTATTAAACAGTTGAGGGTAATGGTTTCCGTAACTGGGAGTCTTACCATTTTATTATTAAAGAGCATAATTTTTTAACCAAATGTTGTGAGAATGAGGCTCTAGCGGTATACCGTTCATACTTTTGCATTAGTCATTCAATCGGACTAGTTAACATAACATTATCATATACCAAGCAGATTCGAAGCCTAAAGTAATACTCGTTGTGATGTGATCCGATTATTCTCGAGCTATTTACCTTTCTGCTATTTACTTTTCTGTTATTTACATTTATGTTACACACTTCACGAACATTTTACATTCTCTGTTATTTACTTTACCGTCATTTACATTTCTGTCATTTACTTACTTGTCATTTACTTTTCCGCATCACAAGCACACAATACTCACTCATTAAATAAACTAGTAAAACGATAACAAACGCTGAGTATTGAAACTCGACCGTGTCCATTTGTTCGATACTTGGTTCTTGCCTAAACTATATTACGCTGCGATATGTGCACTTGTCTATTGTGTGTGTTTTTAAGTTTGAGTATTATCATTTTATAAATTTAAAATCTGATCTCGTGAAAACCGTTTCAATATATAATAAAATATATACTATATTTTATTAACTTACAAAAACACAGCATCAAAGCTACACTCCAATCTAACCATCATACATTTCTAATAGTTATACCTTGTCAATATTACTTAAATATGTTCTTGGTGCTCACACATTCTCGTATGTTGCTAAGTTGAAAATGTCTACACATTGTTCTCACTTTAATAATTTAGAGACTAATTTAATAAGTGCTTGTATGTAATTCATGTTTTCCTGGTGGAGAGACATTAGGGAATAAAACCGAAAATAATCACTTTAGTAGGAGTTTATGCCTCGTCAAAATAGGTAGGTACAAACTTATAGTAAAGTGCTTAGTTTAGCTCTTCTCCTTGTAACGCCTCTTTCGTTCAATAAATCATGAAATGCATTCAAATCTTGTACAACTACAAATGTTGAATTATTTTGTCAAAATTGGTGGCTAACTTAAGGGGACAACTTGAATACATTCTCAACTTAACATAAGATGAGGATCTTTGACCGCTAATAACATGTTCAATGTAAATTATTGTTAGTGGCTGCCTTAAAAAGTTAGTTAACTTGTGGTCCTAGAGGTGTAATTATAACAAAGTTGGTTTCTGTTAGGGAAAAAATATTTTGTAATGCTCAATGGTTCTCATATCTCCCAACAATGTATACAAAATTGATAAAAATAATATTGGATCACATTATCTTCATTAGCTTTGGTTGATTCATTAGCTTTGGTTGTTGTAATCAGTATTGATAATATATTACTATTAAGTGTAAATTGTTTGATGTATCCTTATCTTTATTTATATTAAATTTGACAATTTAAACAAACAGTTTCATACACAAATATATCTTTATTGTGTATTTGGTTCTCGTGTATAATGTCAGCTACATTGAATACATATCTTATTGTTATAAATAAAGTTTCTTACATTATTTTGAGTTGATTAGCCATTTCTTTTTAATCAAACAACAGATTATGTAAATTATAAAGATGATAAAATAAAAAAGATGAAAAATAGTAAAAAAAAAAAGAGCATTAAATTCTAACAAATATGAATCACATACTCGAAGACATGCACTTCATCATGAAGAAAGTATAATATGCAAGCAAAAACTGATACACCATATGACATGCATTTTATGGGTTAAAGTATGTTATGCAAGAAATAATAGATACGAGACAACATATTCGCATATGTCTTAGATATATACATTATTCCTAAAACGGCTATAGATGTATAGCATACTTGCAAAAAATGGTCATTTTGGTGTTTTCTCGGAGAAGGTAGAAGAGTGTGTCCGTTGGTGTGAATTTCCTACATGACACATACCGAACACGAAAGTCACTAGTCTGGGTTGAGCCTGAACTTGTCCGGGTTAATTAAACCCGCAAACGCAGTTAACTAAACGGGAAGGTCTTGGGTCAACCTGACATGTTTTGTGGTTGAGCCTGTTTTATAAACTCTTTAATGTATTTTATGTCAAAACGCAGATTGGTTGGGAATTTATGTAAAGTTTAAAGTCATTGGGTAATCTTTGTCCAAACTTAAAGGATAATAGAGAAATGGGTGTAGATATACATAATTTAAGAGTAATTGTTTCATAGACAATTGTGTTTATTAGATTAAGTTTTTAATTTTAGAGTAGTAATTTACAAAAAAAACATAGTTTAAATGGGTAGTGTATGTTTTGAACTGCGAGTACTTGAGTCTTGTTTAAGTTTGTGTGCCTGACATGATTTTTAGGTTCGGGTTTGTGTGGTGTTTAGGTTTGTGTAAAACTTTTGGTATCATATAGGTTTGACTCGACAACCTGTGAAGACGATCCACTCAACACCCATGAGCCACGAGAAAGAGAGTAAAGGGATCATTTTTGTTAGGTCTATGATCCTTAGAAATGATGATTGCTAAACACAAGTAATTTCTACTGATGGTAGTTACTGCCGATGATAAGGATATTGTTGATTTGGTGTTAGTGCTAATGGGTATCATGGGTGAAAAATGGTTCTGGTTGATATTTACTATCGAAGGTATAAGTTCCACTAACAGTAGTTGATGAAGAGTTTTGCTGTCGACAAGAGCAACTTGCTATTAATAGCAAGTTTCTACTAAAAAATGAAGTTCAAGCTAATGCAAGATGTTATTGATGGCAACTTGTGGCTAATAGTGTAAGTTACTACTAGTGGTAACTTGCCACTAATGAAGAGACTTACTACTGAGCCGACCACTAATGAAGAAAAGTTACCACTAAGCACCTTACCACTGATGAAGAGTTAACACTGAACGTACCACTACAGACAGAGTTTCCACTGATGAAGGTGTTTTGACGTGTTAAAGGAGCAAAACGCCATTACAACAAAGCTCCATATAAGTCCAGTACTAGTACTTGTTTGATCATAGCGAATCACAACTTTCTATTTTGGGTGTGGGATCATAGCGAATCACAACTTTCTATTTTCATACTTGTTTGATATGAATTCGTTGTGTGTAACTACTATGTGTAAGTTAAGAGCGGTCACCTCGATCGGTTCATAGCTAGAGTTTTAATTTATGAATCAGTTGTTCTTCGATTGTAAACCGTAACTTAGTATTATGAATATTTTGATTATCAGTTGAAGCATTAATTCTGAAAACACTATTCTTAATTTGTTGTTATCGTTCTTACTGTAATCGTTGAGTGAAAAGGTAAATCTTAATTTACTAATAACTATTTCGCTGCAACAAATCCAACAAATCAATTAGGGTATTAGCTTAATTTGATCTAAATCTAGTAGATCCCTTCACAAAGTTGATGCCTCGGAAGAAACATGAGTTGCATGCTGGTGCCATCGAGATTCGTTACACTAGAAAGTGGTTGTGATCTATATTGGTATTTGGAACTGTAACAGTTACATTTTATCTGATTAAGAAATAAAAGGTTATTGTCTTTATTCTTTAATGTTACTGTGTACTGTGTTTGCAATGTTTAAGTCCGTGAGTAAAATGGTTTATTCTAAAAGGTCCGTAGTCAATTTGGATTATAGGAATAACCCCGAACTAGGACTACTATGATGATCTTTGACTCGATTTTCATGAAGGAAAACAGGCAAAGAGTTGCAGTCAAAAGATCACAAATTCTTATAAGAGTCTAAGTATTGGACATGACTCGTTTCAGAACTACTTCATGGATCATTGTCATAAATAGGTTTTGAATCTAGCATTATCATCTGTATCTTCATACCTAAGATACATATTGAACTAGATTATATGGATGGTATACCCTAACACTAGTCTAACGTTGTGTCCTTAATCGGGTAGTCATAAGGGCTAGAGTTAGGAGTATTTTGAAGTATGTTGAAAGTTATATGTAGTCAACACGGGATCTGTTACCGTGCAAGCGGAAGACATCACTCGGCCCCTCGTTGATTCAGGCGGGTGAAATAGATGGTCTTGTTGAAACTAACTTTTGGAAGACTACTTTGAATCTAAAATCGAGAATATAAATAATTGAACACCATACGAGAATGAAAGTGATCCATGTCTCATGTTCAACGTGATGTCGAATACAGAAAGATAATCTAAGAAATGCGTAGAAACCATTACGATGTTGAGTAAAGAGTTACCAGGACTTCAAGTAATGGTGGATGTCTTGTGAAAGCGTCCTACATCGATGGAGGCAGCATGATGTTACTAGGCATCCTCTGCTGTCTGCTTTTAACATAGAGTTGATGACTAGCGCAAGTGGGAGAATGTTGGGTTTATATGCACAAGCATCAACATATGGTTACGATACCATTGTTGTATGATCCTAAAGAGTCTAACCACCACACCACTAATAACCCCCCCCCCCCCCCCCGAGAGTTCTCTGTAGACGCAAGTAATGAGGGCATAGGGTGCCCTTTTTGGTTCGCGAGTTTTGCAATCATGCGCAAAGGCTAGCACCAGCGTCATTGAACTGTTGTTGATATCTCAAGTGAAAACATCTATTCAGTTGCTTGAAGATTAAGGTAAGATTTAAATATTGTATCTTCATCTTCTTCTCCGATTTCGCGAGTTCTTGCATCTGGATCCTGTTGAGGGCATTTCTGATTTGATCAAATATGGTTTCATGATTGTTTTCTTTTACTGCATTAAATCTGTTTTTATTAAACGTATCATGAATCCCCAACAATTATATAAACGGTACCATGTATAAGAATTTATAAGGGTCTGTTTGGTATGAAGTAATGAAATGAACGAGTGAATAAAATGGACTACTGAATGGAATAGACAAAGGAAAGAAATGGATCATTACCATTCCATTGTCCTGTTTGGTTAGCATATGAGAATGAAATGAATCATTACTTCGTGTTCTTTGGTAGACAGAAAAATATTTTATAAAAAATAAAATATCTTTAACTAGTAAATTTATATTATGGGTCGGGTCATGAGCCAGGCCATGGTTCGGGACTTAGGCCGACCCAAAGTTCGGGTCATCAGGCATGTCATGGTTCTGGTGATGGGTCAGGGCATGGATCGGGTCATGTTCGGGGCATGAATTGGTTTGTGCCATGGTTCGAGTCATGGGTGGGGGCATGGGACGGATCATGGTTTGGGGCATGGGTCGGGTCATCGGTCGGTCATGATTCGGGTCATGGGTCGGGCATGGGACATGTCATGGTTTGGGACATGGGTCCGGGAATGGGTCGGGTCATGGTTTCGGTCATGGTTCGAGTCATGTGTCGGGCCATGGTTCAGGTCATGGTTCGGGCTATGAGTGGGGTCATGGGTCGGGCCACGGTTCGAGTCATGGTTCAGATCATTAATTAAACAAAGTCATTCCATTCCTTGAAGGAATGAAAAAAAAACCCCTCCCCCAAGGAATGAAAATCAATAGAAGGGTAAGAATCACATTTCTTATGTAATGGTTCATTCCATTCCTATGTGATTACCAAACATATTTTTTTTCATTCCAACATCATGACCTATTCCATTCCACCATATATTCATTCGTACCAAACTTTACCTAAGTCTTAATGTATTCCCGTGAATATTCGGTTTCATGTCAAGTTTCCCCATTAAAATTATATGCAATACATGGTAAGATTTTCATAATTTAAGAAATTTAGACTAGCATGTATCCCATTTCCATAGTTAACATGAAACTCACCCTTTTTCCTCAAGCTTTGCAAAGCTCCTTAATAGTTAAGCCTCTCGATCGATATCAAAGAGTGATACCTAATGCATAGAAACGTTTAAGTACTTACTTCTCAAGGTTTTAAATCTTAGAGGCTTAGTAATTAAGCTATTTCCTCGAGTCATCAACCGTTTTTTGTTGAAACCAATTAAATAAACCATCATGTGGTTCTTTAGAGCAAGGGGTATACTCGAGTGATGAGGGTCTCAAGTGATGGAAAAGTGCACGCCACGTGACGCCACGTCATTTCCTTAAATTATCACGCTCCCGATCACGGCTCAAGGGGGCGGTGTACCCAAGTTTTCACGACGTGATTTCATGGCCACATAGGTAACAACCCCGTTGAACGGCTAGAACACATTTGATTTCACGCGTGAAAAAATTCACGCCCTCTAATCACCCCCCCCCCCGATCACGGCTCGAGGGGGCGGTGTACCCAAGTGATCACAGCGTGATTTCATGGCCACATAGGATCACGACTTAGAATGTTTCATGTATACCGGATGATCTTAGGATTCAAAATATCAATTTCAAAATTCTGTACCATAGCATGATACGACCTATATTGTCGACACCCTACTAGTACGAACATCATTGAACTGTTGTTGATATCTATTGAACTGTTGTTGATATGACCTGTATTGTCGACACCCTACTAGCAACAACAACAATTCATACGACGTCTATATATATGTGTGTGTGTGTATATATATATATATATATATATATGGGGAGGATCAAATAAAAAGTAGTTTTTCGCGAAGAAATCTAAGAAATGACAAAAACCTTAAAAAACGATATCAAACGAACTCTGATTGAGCTAATTTCAACGGCGTTGGAACCATCTCGTAGAACTCTACCATCTTAGCTTTTAAGGTTTAGATTTTACGTTTGAATTTTAGGGTTTTAGCGTTATGGTTTAGCCTTCGCGTTTAGCTTTTAAGGTTTAGTTTTATGGTTTAGGCTTTTTTTTGGGGGTGGGGGTGGGGGGGTTTAGGTTTTTGGGGTGGGTGGGGGTGGGTTTAGGTTTTTTGGGGGGGGTGGGGTGGGGGGTTTAGGTTTTGGGGGGTGGGGGTTTTAGGCTTTTCGGGGTAGGGTCGGAGGGGGGTTTAGGTTTTTGGGGGTGCGGGTGAAAGGGGGTTTAGGTTTTTGGGTCCGGGTTAGGGTTCGATTAGACGGTTCCAACGCCGCTGGAATGAGCTCAATCAGAGTTCGTTTGACCCACTTTTTAGCGTTTTTTAGCGAAAAACCACTTTTTAGTGAAACCGTCCCCTATATATATATAGGGGAAGGTTCCGCTAACAAGTGGTTTTTCGCTAAAAAACGCTAAAAAATGGGTCAAACGAACTCAGATTGAGCTCATTCCAGCGACGTTAGAACCGTCTCATCGAACCCTAACCCGCCCCCAAAATCCTAAACCCCGCACCCCCAAAAACCTAAACCCCCCATCCAACCCTACCCCGAAAAGCCTAAAACCACCACCCTCACCCCTCAAAAACCTAAACCCCCCCACCCCACCCCACCCCACCCAAAAAAAAAACCTAAACCCCCCACCCCACCAAAAAAAAAACCTAAACCCTAAAGCTAAACCATAACGCTAAACCCCTAAAATTCAAACCTAAATCTAAACCTGAAAAGGCAAACCCTAAAAGCTAAGATGGTAGAGTTCGACGAGACGGTTTCAACGCCGCTGAAATGAGCTCAATCAGAGTTCGTTTGGTGTCGTTTATTAAGGTTTTTGTCATTAATTATTTGAACCGGCCCCTGTATCTTTAGCGAAATGGTTTTTCGCTAAAAAAAACCTAAGAAATGATAAAAAAAAACCCTTAAAAAACGATATCAAACGAACTCCAATTGAGCTCATTTCAGCGGCGTTGGAACTGTCTCGTCGAACTCTACCATCTTAGCTTTTAGGGTTTATATTTTAAGATTTAGATTTTAGGGTTTAATTTTATGGTTTTACCCTTAGGGTTTAGTTTTTTTGGGGGTTGGGGTGGGGGGTTTAGGTTTTTGGGGGTGGTTTAGGTTTTTGGAGGGATGGGGTGGGGGGTTTAGGTTTTTGTGGGGTGGGGGTGGTGGTTTTAGGCTTTTTGGGCATTGGCGGACCTAGCCTATTGTCGGCGGGTCGGCCGACACCGTTAAATTTTTTTCTTTCTTTGTTATATATATGGTATATTTCCGAGCGACCCCCATAAAATTTTGACACCGACAACTATAAAATTTTTACGCCGATCCTCAAGAAATATTTTTTTAGGATTATAGATTTTTATAAATAAAAACCAATTAAATCAAATCTTTAACCCTATAACAATTAACCCATAACCGAATAATTATAAAACTTTTAAACCAAAACTTTAATAGTTTAATCCAATAAACTTTAAATAAAATAGGCTCAAATAAAAAATAAACCCAATACTCATTTAAATATTTTAAATCTAATTAACTATTGAAAAAAGAGTTAAAAGTCGTGTTTGTTATATTGAAAAAGAGTTGCTTAGAAAAATTATATACATGATGTAATGGTTCGGTTTGAAAAAATAAAAAACCGTAGAGAACAATTATAGCGATATTATTTTTTAATTATGCATTTTTAATGACAAACATCATATTATTATTGTTCGTTTATAATTTTGTTAGTTTTCATCGTTTTGTTGTGTTACCTAACCCGACCCGACTCGGGCCAAAAAAAAATTAATTATTGACAATCGATCACAAAAAATCTTCGACCCCCATAAAAATATTTCCTGGGTCCGCCACTGTTTTCGGGGTGGGGTTGGAGGGGGTTTAGGGTTTTTGAGGTGCGGCGGATTGGGGTTTAGGTTTTTAGGGTTGGGTTAGGGTTTGATAAGACAGTTCCAACGCCGCTTAAATGAGATCAATCGAAGTTCATTTGACCAATTTATTAACGTTTTTTTAGTAAAAACCCACTTATTAACGAAATCTTCCCCTTTATATATATTAACTAGGTTAAAGCCCATGTTTTACATGGGTTGAATAAATACAATTTATTATAAAACAATATTTTTTATAAACATTTGTATGTTTAATGTTATTAGTCATCGGTGTAATAAAAGATAATTGAAATTTTCTTATGATTTACTAATTTTTAATAAAATATTAGAATATATATTAGATATTTAATTATCTAACTCATTATTTAATAGAAGAGAAAGACAAAAAACAAAAATATAGATTTATCAGAAGTATACAAATAGCAAGTATAGTTATTCATTTAGTGTTGTATATATACTTAGTAATAAAGATCTAATATTACACATTATATAACTTTTAATACAAATTTTAGAAACGTTATATAATTACTTTTTAAAAATGTTTATAAAAAGAATGAAAGAAATGTTCAAATTATAAAAATGTTTTATGAATAAAGCTATTTTTTAATTAAAAAATATTTTATAAAAATAGTTATATAAATAATTATTATTTAATAGGAGAGAGATGTGGAAAATAAAAATTATAATTTTTTTTTATAGAAACTTGTATCATTAAATAGGAGAGAAAGACGGAAAAAAAATGTTAAGAATGAATATGAGAATGACATGTGACACCCCAAAACTTTTATTTATTAGTATGTATAGATTTGTAATTTTCTCCGTATTCAACTTCGGGTTAGTTTTTATATTGCGAGATGGCGTAATTTTACGAGGGCTACTTAAAGCCTACAGTGCTACACCCTACCTACACCTGTAGTTACTGTAACTCTGATTTACCTACAATAAATAGGGCTAGTATCGTAACTATGCATCCGATGGCAAAGGTTGTAATTCTTGACTTGCGGCAGGGTTATTCCCGTAATCCACGGAAACACTTCATTTATTCTCAGTTCCTTACAGAATAAGACTCCAGTTTTTGTGTAGCAGAGATGTTAAGATATTTCACAATCACTCTCTCACTCATATTTTTCTAGAGAGAGAAACAAAACCTCAAATGTGAGCTCAGTTCCTTCAAAATCCAGTGTTAAATCCTTGTTTCAGATCCGATTTCTTCAAGTTTTACGAAATTTGTGGTGATTTTTGGCAGAAATGCAGGATATACATTCGATTGGGAGCGGTGGCGGTCGGAGGTTGTTCGGTGGTGGCGGAGCTAGACGGTTGAGACCGCAGAACCACCAGCAAGCTAACAGTCCCCAGGCGTTGAAATGTCCGCGTTGCGAGTCGTTGAACACGAAATTCTGTTACTATAACAACTATAACCTCTCTCAGCCACGTCATTTCTGTAAAAACTGCCGGCGGTGCTGGACTAAAGGTGGAGTCCTCCGTAACGTCCCCGTCGGCGGAGGTTGCCGGAAGAAAAAGCGATCTAAATCCAAATCGAGCAACAAAAACCGTTCATCTGTACGGAAATCGTCAAATTCACAAAATTCGAGTAGTGATAGCTATAGCCTTACTGCCAACACCACGGCTGCGAATACAACGGCGACGGTGATGGTTACGGCGCCGATCACGGCCGCGGAGGCGTTGTCAGGTATTAATTATTCACCCTCCGCACCGACGTTGCTTCAGTTTCCAGAAGCTTCCACCGGATTTCTAAACCCTAGCTTCGATCCACCGCTACCGGAAAACAACATTTTCCCTGAGATCGACGCGTTAACGAGCATGTTTACGTCATCGACGGCTCACTTACCGCTGGAATTCAACTTATCCGCCGGCATTTCGCCGTTCCGGTTGCATCACACCGGCGAACAACAATGGATACTCACAGACCACACCGTCGGAGATGATTTGAAGGTTCCGACGGAGTTCTCTGACTTGCCTGACAAGACAACCGACGCCGGACTTGGTACGGAGGATTGGAATAATTGTACGGATCAGGCATTGTTTGATCTAACAGGAACCGTTGATCAATCGTACTGGAATCAAACTCAGTGGGATCAATGATGATGATCATCATTATCATGATCATGAGGTTAATTACCTTCGTTAACAAAGATAACAGAAACAGAAAAATAGAGATATAACGATTTGGATCTCTTATGTAAATCTATATTTTCCCCTGAAAATTTCTGATTTATGATCTTGAGATATGTTTTGGATTTGATGTCTTATTGTTCATCCGAAACTAAACTCTTGTTACTTTTTTTTTGTTTGGGCTGTGAATTTTTAGCATCAAATTGATAAGAAAATATATATTCGTGTTTAAGTTTATGTTCGTGGGTTGATAGTTAGTGTTTGTATTGTTATTGTTAAACTAGTTTTTAGAAGAATTATTGATAACGAGAAATTTTTGCACATGTTCCGCGGTGGAATTTTGAGCTTAAACGGTTGATGAAACGGTGACGTTAATGTGGTTAAGAAAAAAAACGTGGGTAAATACGTAAAAGAAAAGTATGAAGTTACGGCGACTTTGTTGTGGAGATTAAAACATAGATAAAAGATAGTTATATAACGGTACTGATATTTTTCAGTCAGTTCTGACAATTTCATTTTTAAATGGAGACTGATTTGGAGTGTCGCCTTTTGGATCTGAATCTTGAAAATTACCAGTTTCTTTTATCCACTCAAATTGGATTTTCATCTTGCCCTTTGATGATGTTGATGACGATGATGATGTTGTCTGAAAACTTCCCATATCATCTGATGATTTCCAGGAGCGGTGATGGTTGTGGTTGTTGGTCGGAAAAAGGGTGTTTTCTTTAACCTTTTTCGACGATCATGAATGGATGTGGGGGTGGTTTAGATTTTTGTTAGGTCTTCCTGAATTGGGGAAGATTTGGTTTATAAATTATAATTATGTTTTTTTAATTACTCTGAAAAACTACACAAATGGTCCTCTAACTATTAAAGTAGCTTAATAAATAACGTAATTGTTTTCTATGTATAAAAAGAATAAAATGTCCTTTCATTTAACAGAAATATTTAATGAGGTTAAAGGCTTGACTTTAATTGAAACCACAGTGACTAAAAATGTGATATCAGAACTAATGGTTTAAAAGCGATATTTGAACCAAACCACATGAACTAAAACCATACTTTACTCTTTCTAAAATTATAAACAATTAGGTTGTTGGTCTACTAGCCTCCGCTTACCCCTCTTACATGGGAAACGCGGGATTCAAGTCCCACTTTAAACCATTTTTATAAATAAAACCCGAGGTTCAAGTCCCACTTTAAACCATTTTTATAATTTTTTTGGCGGTACAATTGGAGAACTTGCAAAATGTTCTCTCAAGAAATTTTATTTATTTATTTTCAAACAGGTTCCTAAAGATTTTTTTTTTCATTTTTAATTCTTTAAATACATTATTGTTATTATTAATATAACTGTTATTATCATTATTTTACTATTATAATTATTATTAGTTTTTTTTCTATTTTTTTGTATATGGCTTTCTTATTATTATATTTTATTAATACTTTTAGTATTATTTTTTTATTATTATTTATATTATCTTTATTATCAGTATTATTATTATTATTTTTACTACTATTATTATAATTATCTTTTTAATTTTTCATATTCGAATAATGATCAAGTTTCGCGGGTCAATGAAATAACAAATCGGCACCTATTATTTTTTTATAATGTACATACTATCGATGCATCGGGCCAGGGAAATTTAAACTTAGAACTAATTACTAAAATTCACATATAAATGCATCAAGGATATTAAAGAAATTAAAATACTATTTAGTGTGGATTGGGTGTATAGGGAGAATGTACGAACCATGTAATGGGCATGTGGGACGGGTTGGTAGTGGAGGGCCATGGAGGCCCCATTTATATTCGTATTTGCAGCCAACTCAAGTTTTGTTAATAAATTTTATTTTCCTAAATTGTGTATTTGAACAAACCTTTTTTTAATGAGATTATTATTTTATATACTAAATAATGATTTTATTGTTAATTTCCTAAATTATGATAGTGACGTTGTTTATAATAACTACTTAATCATTAATTAAGGCGCAGTATTATGACTAGTGAAAAAAAAATCAAACACTTCCTCTTGCCCCTTTACTCATGATCACAATCAAGCCCCGTCCTTTCACGCCCAGGGGTGGTGTTCTGGGCGTGATAGGTCTATGTGACACCTCCACACGCCCATTACAGATGGTCTTAGTCATAATCATAATAGATGGTGGTCGTGATGGTGGTGATAGTGGTTGTGGTGGTGATAGACTGGTGGTGATAGTGTAAATGTGTAACCAGTCCACTACTTTTGAAATACATTCACGGTGGTAGCGGTGGTGGTCAACTCAGTATTTCTTTGTTATTTCTATAAATCCATCTTATTTTTCTTTTATCAAATGCTTGTTAACCTTGAAATTTTGCTTTCATAATAAAAATGACAAGAGAAAATAATAATAATAATAATAATTATTATTATTATTATAATCCTTTTTAACAAATGCTTATTATTAATGGCGGGCTTAATTAAAATGATATATGAGTTCCAGGGTCGGCTCAATCTTTTTTGCGGTCCAAAACGAATTATAAAATCGGAGCCATTTTCACAAAAAGATACAATTTGTTTTTTAGAATCTTAAAACATGTGAATATGATAATGCACATTTTTTTATACAATTTCTTAAAGTCACACATATTAAAGTTGGATTAAGTTTTGTTTTACTTATCAAAACCTGAAAATTAAACGAAGTTCAATCGTAAAAAAAATAAGAGCCCCATAAATACGGGGACAATAAACTGCCTTTTTTTGTATAGTCGAGCCACCCATGATGAGTTAATTATATTGATATCTCATAACTTAGAGCATTCACATCAGCTCCCTTATCCCATCCCTACAATTTAACTAAAAATTATCATTTCTTAAATTTATATCTTACTTTTTAAAAAGCTTTCACACCAGACTCCATATATCTATCCCTTATTTCAATTAAATGATACTTCTTTATTTATTTATTAATATTTTTTCTCTTTTTCCACTCACACACACTTACAAAAATTATATAATAATGCATAGAAGATGAAGATGGGGTGAATGATGACCCCGTAAATAATAAGGGTGGTTATAGTTTGCTCTAAAAATATAGAGGATGAAGATGAGGATGGAGAAGCTGATGTGAGTGTAAAATTACATGATTTTTCATGTTTTCTTTATCATTTAGAGATAAGGGTAGAGATGGAGGAGATGATGTGAATGCTCTTACACACTCAATTCTAGACTAGAACCTTGATCTCTAGTGTTTTAACTTTTAAGGGAACTCTTAATATTTACTGAATACTATTAGGTGATTGCATTTTAGACGTATTTGTATCACTACACACGATACAACATGTTTGATGGTGACTAAATCATTTCACTTTGGTTACCCTTTAAAGACTTTGATATAAATATATGATTATGCATGAATTAACACTAATTTTTGGACTCAGAAATAAAATTTTCACGTTATGGAATGAAATTAAGAAATTTTTTTTTTAAAAGTATCGAGTTTTGAAATCATAAGGTCGACTTGTTATGTCACATTGGCCAACACACACTGTAATTATGAAAACCATGTAGTTCATGCACGGAATTTACATGAAAATAAGGAAAAAGGAAGCGAGATGGACCGGGCCTTGAGCCGGGTCACTAGGTGGGCCGAGCAGAATGTGAGGATGGACCTTAAGACCATAAACCTCCTTTCACCCACCTCATTTTCTCACTTCATCTTCCCTACTTTCTAGAGAGAGAAACACCTAGAGAGAAAAAGTGTCGGTTTTGCCCTCAAGATCGATCCAACCTTCTTCTCCAGTGATTACACGAAGCTTGGCTCAAGAAACGAGCCGATTAGAGGTAAGAAACTTGTCTAGATCTGAGATTTTGTTAAAAATGGGTTTTTATGAGTTTTCTTAAAAAAGATCAGATTTTTACGTGTGTTTATGCTTAAAAAACATAGATCTAGCTTCATGGTTAAGATTAGAACGTTTTGGAAGGTAAAAGTTATGATTTCGACTAAAAACGGGCCTGTATGAGATTTTTGTTCTTCGGCCGACACTCGAGTGTTGCCACCTGTAAAGTAGCGACACTCGACGGGGACGAAGACATGGAGAGTGTCGACCCTCAGAGTGTCGTCCCTCCTATAGCATGACACAATGTAAGGCCCCGAACCAGGCACCCTATAGTTGGCTCTCGTAACGGGTTATTCTCTTGAAAATACTCATTTTAGATATATTACACTACAGCGGAAGTATTTCTAAAAACATTAATTAGTATTTAATGTCATTAAGTTACCTCACGAATGCTTGCACACCAATCCGAGTAACACTGCTCCCAAGCCAAGATATGTCACGCAACGCTTACCTGCAAAACAACCTATCGTACACACAAAGTCAGCTACGCAATGTGAGTTCTAATAGTTTAGTTTAATTAAAAGTCAACTCGTCCCAAAAGTTAGTTAAACTTTACTCAGGACCCACGGTCCTTATAAAATAGGTCCACCATTCATTTACAAATAGATAACCCCTGTTATCACCCGATATCCCATAATAGCTCATTACCCGAGACTCGTCCCATAATAATAATAATCCCGCAGTCTCATCGACATAGGTCGAACTTACCTACACTAATATCTCAAGCTCAAGTATACGTATTAACTCGACACTTGGTTAACACAACCAATCTCTAGACATTAACTTACTCAGCCTTTACCAAGGCTCTTACAAATCAACTTACGTAACAATTATAAACACTACATCACAATCTTGATCCAACAGTCAATCTATCTCGACACATCACATTAATATCATCTATTTGTCACATCAATCACATCTCGTACACATATAATATAACTCATCACTTGCATGCAATTTAACACATATATATGCACACAAACACATACCTCATCACTGCATCCTCGTCAGGGTTATCCCCGTCGGGATACTCTTCATAAGCTCAACTCCACCCTTGTTACAGGGCCCCGCCACTAAAAACAGCGACACACTCGTCATCTACGATGACTACCCAGCCACCCATACGGTGACTATATCATCTACCATACGGTGACTGCTAGAGCACACGTACAATGATGACCCCGAAGGACTCCGTCCTCCACACCAATGTTGAGCCAATCCATGGACAACAATGCAAGCACATAAAGCAACACATATAACACATAACATCATACTCTAGTTACATTACTCATTAACTGCACCCGCACCCCACACATAGTACTAGGATAACATATCCTACACGTGTTCATAAACGTTTAGCTTATATCCTGACTCACCCCGACTAACTCATAACACAACACAATGCTAATGTAGCAACACACATACTAATACTATGTCTCATTATCTAAACACATATTATGTACATGCACACCCTGTGATACCTTCTGGTCATACCCGTATGACTTTTAATTACAATCCCGACTCACCCCTGTTAGGTCACTATACGACCCGTGACCTTATCCCCACCTGAAACCTACACATCTTTTAGACACGCACAATCCTTTAACCCCACATTTAACTATTTAACTTCATAAACTCATCGGGTTAGACCCCAAAGCTCGGGATACATTAAACGTAATAAAACATGTCTCAAGAGTATGTACGATAGCCCCAAAATGTTTAAAACATTCAAAAAAGGGGATTAGAAACTTACTGTTACGAAGATCTAATTCCTGCACTGCAACGGTCTCCTTGCACGAAACCCGAACCTGTCAACGTATGATCACATGGTCAGAGTACATCCTAAACATGTGTCAGTTACGTATAAATATAAATGATCCCGACTCTTGTCTTGTCCACTCGTCCCTTCTTCCATGCATCAACCCTAGTCCACGTGTCCGCCCAAACCGGGTTATCCCGGACCCGTTTAGAACCCGCATGCATGTATGTTTTCGTGCTATACAAACTATCACTCCTCTAGAGTACACGTACACGAACCGGGTCTCCCATTCACACAGAAGCCATGCACGTAAAAGCCTAACCACACAAATGTATGCATTCGCGTTAGGTCCTTGTTGCATGCCTACTCAGTGAAACTCTTGTCGACCTGTCGTCGTGTCCCGTCCTCGTCCTCCTCGTCTAGCCATAATCCTAATCGAGTGTTCCGATCTCTAACCCCCACTCACACACATCACCGCCACGAACCACCAGCCATGTAGTTTTCATGCGTGACGCCATCAAGCACCATCATACCTGCTACCTTTATCTTCTCCACCAAGTCACACCCATGCCAGAACGTCTCCATTGCCGTTGCCACTGCTCCCCATCGTAGAACGCTACCGCTGCAGACCCCAACTGCCGTCAGGCACCACCGCCGTGTACTCTTTGTTCTCTCGTAGCCCGTAACCTTACTCTTTTCCTTCTTGGTCATTGCACCCAGCCCCAACGGGTCACTGCAGTTCCGTCGTAGGCTGCCGAAAGTCACCACCTCCACTAGCCGTTTCCACGACCAAGAGCTAAGAAACCCAACCCATGATCTCACGCATAACCGGAAATCAAGACATGATCGAAGCAATATAATGAACGGGATTACCTTGATGAAGTTGTGAAGTCGCACAGTCTGGGACACCGTCGTCGGCCTTCCTTCACTCTTCCCTATTTTTCGTCCGCCGTGCGCCACCCCGAGCCACCACACCGGCTCCTCTTCCTCTTGTGCTGTCGTCGCAAAGTGCCTAGGCCGAATGGCCTAGGGTTTGTTCAATGATGGTGATTAAATGTTCATGGTTTACATCCGGGTCACTCTAGCTCTGTCTTGTGCGTTTCCATCACAAGTTTGGTAATAACGGCTAACCAGGTCCCTTAACTTTGATAAAACAAACTCCATGTGAAACCATTATAGTCTAAGTCATTATAAGGGATTTGGTTCCTTCTTTAACTCAATCCAATAGTTAACGGATTTCCGGGATGTTACAAGTCTACCCCCCTTAAAAGAGGATTCGTCCTCGAATCCTGTGTCGGCACAACTAATTCAACACATATCTTTCGTTTCATACTCGTGCACCAACTCCTTCAAGCATTCACCTTTATCATATCCGTTTTCATTACCCTGCCTTGCAACATGACCGCCCTCTTGGTGTTCAAAGAAATCTTCTTCATTGCCTGTGACAATACCTCGTTCCCTTTGTCATTCTTAACCACATTGTATGTACCATCACTGGTACTACGTAACACAACACAGCCAAACGTCCGCTCACTTGTCACACTTCATTCTAGCTCACAGGAAAAATTGCCCATGTATCTCGTATAACCCTAATGAACTTCTACATACCAACGATCATTCTTTCCAAGTAGGTCCTTGTCGTTCACATACAGGTGTAATAGTTGCTTTAATATCATGTGTCTGTCATGCTCCTCTTATTTCTACAATTGCCATCTTGGGATGATTCCTCAAACTCAAACCCATTGCCCTACCCATAAGGGCATCCCTAATGTCTTCCTTCGATGATCTTCAGGAGCTCGTGCAAAGCTACTCTGGTCTCCACTAGATTTCTTTATCATAGTATCTCTTTATTTCGTTATCATGCGTTCAATACGCCCCTTAGACTTGCACATACACTCAACACTAGGCCATTTTCAATAGCTCTCGATGTTTCTCAAGGCTTATATGCCTTTGTCATGTCCGTTTCGTTCATCTAACGCTTGCTTCCTTTAAATGCTCCACAGGAGCTCATATTAAGCTGGTCTTGGATTTACCCGCATAGGCCTATCCTTCTTAGTCACTTACGTGCAATCTTGCACGTGCCCCTCGTGAGTTTCCCCTTTCTCTATGTTGCTCTACCATTACCATGCGATCCCCGTCCGCATCTCATTTATCATGTACGAACATGAAGTCCGCCTGCTCACGAGCCTCAGCTATTCGTCGTCTCGTTCAGGGAAGGCATCCCTATTCCTCTTGTATCTCACCTTGACTAAATCCTGCATATGGAACGTGTTCCATGAAGGTCCTTCGTCATCTTGTTAATTCCATGCCGAAATCTTCAGCGTCATTACCTTAAGTTCATCGTGAACATCTCTGGTCAAGCGTCCACGTAAACGCTTTCATCATCTACTCTCACAGCTTCGCCCATTGGCTTCGTGCTCCGAATTCCCGAGATATAATCATAGGCATCTCATAAGAGCACCTCGTCGATCGTCTAGGAAGACGTCAAAACTCCTCGCATCACCTCGACGTATCAACGTTGAGAAAATCATCAAGATAGAAATACTATGCTTGATTACACTAACCATCTGTCCTATGCACGACTAAGCGTGTACTACTAGGACATACACCGACATACATCATTACACAACACACATTGTTCTACACATGTACCAGTAACTCAACCTTCTAACTTACACAAAGTGCACATACACAACTAGCTAGATCTGGGTAAATCTACACGCATACAATATGACCTCGTCATTTATAGACACACAAGTATATCATGTTGTTTGGCCTAAAGGAACCAACAAACACGATCTCCCGCCTGACTTCCGTCAGACACAATAACCTGTTGACAAAAGTCAACACCATATCAAGCTTACACTTAATCTCCCGCTTGATTAATGCCAGACACAATATCAAGCTTACGCTTGATCTCCAGCCTGACTAATGCCAGACACAATATCAAGCTTACGCTTGATCTCCCGCCACGACTATTAAGTACGTGCCACAATTAATTCATACTCATATGCATCTCAATTAACGACATACAAGTTTATTCACAAAACACTTTCATGTCCTTAAGCACCCAATCATTTACCTTGCGAAGATCTATGCCTTAAGATATAAAGACATTCAATACCATGGTAAGGCTAAACACCCACTTACATTTCCCACATCACCTAAGCATAACACATAGGTGACACTATCTTAAGATCGTAGACGCTCACAAGTAATCAAAACTCAGGTCTTCACAGGTCTACTCATATAGTATGATCAACCAAGTTCTAGCATCACATCAAAGATTACATTTAGCATGAACTCACGTCGTTCAAAAGATAATCACATAATCACACATACGACTATCATTTATCATACCCAAATCGTCTCGTGGTATAACTCGCACTAAATGTTAAAATCAAATAGTCAATATTTGAAATAATCATCACACCACGTAAACGTCTAATCACTCAAAATGTTAAATCACCCCACAATCTCTCGTGACAACCATCACGTCCAAAAGTCATCTAGAATTTCAGCGTCTCAAACAACGCTTGCAAGATTACTACAGGACCACATTAGGTGTATCTGATGTGTCCTCCTCTGGTTCCTCCTCATCGGACTCCGTGTCAATCACCAGGTCCTCTTTAAATAAAGCTCTCTTAGCTGACGCACGTGTTTGATCTTTCAGCCATACAAGTCCACATTCTGGAGGGAAATCACGTACTTCCGACACAGCCCTCCTTTTCCATTCTGTCACTCCGGTCTCAGCACCACGCAGGACGCTGCCATCCTCAGCTCTAATCACACTTGAAGCGGGAAGCGCCAACGCCACTTCTATGTCACTGTCCTTCTTGTCTACAGCCGCCGCCTGTTTGTCCTTACGACCTGCTCCTCCCCTAGCCAGAGCTCCCCATCTGACAGATCTGGTACGTTTTGTCTTAGCCATCAGTACCTACACAAGATAGAACGTTGGAGTGATTACTATGGGCGTCAAATTCAGAATATGAGAGTAATCATAGACTGCCAAATCACGGTGATCAAATGCAATTTGGTGGTCCACATTACTTCTCGGATTCTAAACCTTCCCCATCATATTCACACCAGCTTTATATCTTTCACACACCCCGGATGCATATGCATCCCACACAACTCACATAGTATCACACAATAATCTATCAAGTCATCATATTTATCACAATCTCTGCAAGGCCCCAAACCCATGAGGCCCCACTTGTTGGATTTACTCATTCACAAACAGTTCTTAAACATGAATATCAAATAACGTAGCGGAAAATTTCATTTAAACATGACGTCATCATTGTTCATACATGCGGAAGCGTGAACATTGTTTAAAATATAAATACATCATAACTAAAACATAACGGGATGCCAGTCTTCATAGTCAGCCGGGTAACTCCTCTCGTTAGCCAAGCATCACCGTCCATCCTCATAACCTGCCTTAACCTGAATGTGCACACTAAAAATTCAGCTACGCTAGTGAGTTCTAGCATTTCATAAAAACTTTAACATCAACATTTGCCAAGAACATATCATTCATTCATTTAGTAAAAACCTTTCACAAAAGCATGTAATAATCTAACATCTTTAAAAAGGTTTCGTACCCATATCATCAGCAGCATCATTATCATAAACACCGATGAACGGATCGTTCGTTAAAACTTTTAACATTCATTTAAGTCATACATTATCGTTATCTAATTTTGTATCTTACTTTACGCGTCACAGTGTCCCCGAAGGAACCTTTGGTGTTGTGGGCAACAGCTACGTATCGTCGTCATTTCCACAACCATACACTACGTGGGGTCAACCGTTACGTATCGCCGTCATTGCCCAACCATTCACTACGTGGGGTCAACCGTTACGTATCGCCGTCATTGCCCAACCATTTACTACGTGGGGTCAACCGTTACGTATCGCTGTCATTGCCCAACCATTTACTACGTGGGGTCAACCGTTACGTATTGCCGTCATTGCCCAACCATTTACTACGTGGGGTCAACCGTTACGTATCGCCGTCATTGGCCAACCATTTACTATGTGGCGTCAACCGTTACGTATCGCCGTCATTGCCTAACACGCATCTTTCCTTTGGGAATCAACCGTTACGTATCGCCGTCATTGATTTCCCTTACCTTATTCACTTAGGATGATCGTCATCACCCGAGTAACCGTCGTTACTCCCTTACCAGTTGTACAACATCAAAACCATCGACAGGCCACCAAGACACTGCCCTGTTGTTCTTATGGTAACTATGGCTCGTTGTCCATAATCTACCACAAGGCTGGGAATCACATTCCCAGACTTCATTCGTCAATTCCATGCATTCGACAGATTATATTTGTAATGACTTCTTTAAACCTTTACCTCTTTCCCTTTTCGTTAAACATTTCCTCATTTAGACCGTTCATCAACATTCGTAAACCTTTTTGGCAAAAACACTTCATACCCTTTCCTTTCGTAAACATCGTTTCGTTAAAACATCATTTCGTTAAAACATCATTTCGTAAGTATGCACACCAGCCCAAAACATTATATAAAACATTTAAAATAGGGCTTCTAGAACTCACCTGATAAGCAGTTTTTGAAATACTCTTAGCTGGCTACTGAGCGTCACTAATGTCATTCACGATCTGTTATAATAAAGCCATACTTGTAAGGTAGTGCTCCTAGATGACACTTGACATCCCTATGCTTAAACCTAGTAGTTTCGATAGATTTTCTTATATCGAAACTTGATAGTTTCGATAGGTTGTTTATGTCAAAACTTGATAGTTTCGATGGGTCTGCACATATCGAAACTAAGTAGTAGTTTCGATGGGGTCTACACATATCGAAACTACGTAGTTTCGATGGGTCTGCACATATCGAAACTAGGTAGTTTCGATGGGGTCTACACATATCGAAACTATGTAGTTTCGATGGGGTCTACACATATCAAAACTAGTAGTTTCGATAGACTTGCACATATCGAAACTAGTAGTTTCGATGGGCCTGCACAGATCGTCTTCCCAAAAATCTGAAGTTTTTGCATGCGAGTCTGATCGAGTCAGTATCTCAATTTTTCTTAGATCAAAACGTTTGGTTTTCATTCTAGATGCTATACCTAAGCTCATTTTCAAGTTCCATCCGCAACATCGTGACCTTTTTAGCCAAAACCCGAAAATCCCAAAAACGAACAAAAACTCAGATTTAGGCAAGATCATTACCTGTATCGAGATTCTGATCCGGAGATTCTTCTCGCGAGCTTAGCAGTAACGTGTTCCCTCAATTCCGGGACGATCCGTCAACTTTCTCTCTTTAGACCCGAACTCTCCTTTCTCTCTCTAGAAGTTGCGTGAGTGGGGGAATGAGCAGAGAAGAGGGTTACCCTGCCTCTTATATACCTGGGCTTCCCTCGGCCCATTGAAGCCGAGCCCAAGCCCGCTCCCTTTTGTTTAAATATTCCGACTAAATCACCGGTCTCGCTATATTTATTCGTTTTATTATTTTTGGGATGTTACAAGTCTACCCCCCTTACAATAGGTTTCGTCCCCGAAACCTATCATAAGTCAAATAGTTGAGGGTACGACTCCCTCATTTCTGTCTCCGTTTCCCAAGTGGCTTCCGATCCCTTTCGATGTTTCCATTGGACTTTAACCAATTGGATAACTTTGTTACGTAAACGTCTCTCCTTTCGATCTAGGATGGCCATGGGTTCTTCGATGTAGTTAAGGCTATTGTCTACCTCGATGTCAGTAAGTGGTACGTGAGCCGATTCATCCGCCAAACACTTTCGCAAGTGTGATACATGGAAGGTAGGATGAATTCCACTTAACTCATCAGGCAACTCTAACCGATAAGCGACTTCACCAACCCGTGCCATTATCCTGAACGGTCCGACAAACCTCGGACTTAACTTTCCTCTCTTCCTGAATCGTATGATTCCCTTCCAGGGTGACACTTTAAACATTACTCTGTCCCCAACATCAAACTTAATAGGCCTTCGCCGTTTATTCGCGTAGGATTTTTGACGATCTTGTGCGGCCTTCATTCGTGCTTTGACTTGATCAAACCTTTCCGACGTTTCCCTTATTACTTCCAGACTCCCTAATTCCTTCTGTCCAATCTCGCCCCAACAAACCGGGGTTCTGCATCTTCTCCCATACAACATTTCGTAAGGCGGCATGCCTATCGTCGTGTGATAACTATTGTTGTAGGAGAATTCGGCTAATGGCAGATGATTGTCCCAACTGCCGCCAAAATCGATAACACAAGCACGAAGCATATCCTCCAATGTCTGAATGGTCCTTTCGAACTGACCATCCGTTTGCGGGTGGTATGCCGTACTGATATTAAGTCTCGTGCCTATCGCCTCGTGAAATCTTTTCCAGAACCTCGATGTGAATCGCGTGTCCCGGTCGGATACTATCGTCAAAGGCATCCCATGCCGTGCTACTACTTCGTTAATAAATACTTCCGCTAACCTTTCCGACGATAATGTCTCGCGAATAGGTAGGAAATGAGCACTCTTTGTTAATCGGTCCATAATTACCCAGATGGTGTCATGACCTTTAGCTGTGCGAGGTAGCTTGGTTATGAAGTCCATGGTAATGTGTTCCCACTTCCATTCTGGTATATCAAGCGGTTGAATCTTTCCATACGGTTTCTGGTGCTCGGACTTTACTTGTGAGCAAGTCAAGCACTTGCTTACATACTTTGTCACTTCATGTTTCATTCCGGGCCACCAGTATTCCTTCCTCAGATCTTGGTACATCTTATTGGTACCGGGATGGATAGAGTACCGAGACTTATGAGCCTCATCTAAGATTTTGGACCTAAGCTCGCCACCCATAGGTATCCATACCCGTCCAAAACGTGTCCTAACACCAAGAGTGTTATATTCCAACTTGTCCTGTTGGCCAACCATCCTTTCCTTCTTAATGTTTTCTTCTTTAAGTGCTTCATCTTGAGCTCTTTCAATTTCCCTCATCACATCTGATGTTACCACCAACTGGCAAGCTTTCACTCTAATAGGAGTAGGCACATCCTTTCGGCTTAGAGCGTCAGCCACCACGTTTGCCTTTCCAGGATGGTACATTATTTCACAATCATAGTCTTTCAACAGTTCCAACCATCGCCTCTGCCTCATATTAAGTTCCTCTGTTCGAAGAAGTATTTCAAACTTTTATGGTCGGAGTAAATAGAAAACTTCACCCCGTAAAGGTAGTGCCTCCATATTTTCAATGCGAATACGACAGCAGCAAGTTCCAAATCGTGAGTCGGATAATTAGCTTCGTGAATCTTCAACTGCCGCGACGCATACGCGATCACTCTCCCGCGTTGCATCAACACGCATCCCAATCCCTGACCTGAAGCGTCAGAGTATACCACTAGGTCTTCATTGCCCTCAGGAAGGGCCAAGACTGGGGCTTGGGTTAGCTTCTCCTTCAATTCCTTAAACGCCGCATCTTGGGTCGAACCCCATTCATACTTTACCTCCTTCCGAGTCAACCTTGTCAATGGCGAAGCTATTTTCGATAAGTCCTGGATGAATCTCCGATAGTAGCCTGCCAATCCCAAGAAACTGCGGATCTCAGTTGGCGTCTTAGGAACATTCCATTCCCTTACCGTCATTATCTTTGCTGGGTCAACCATAATGCCGTTCGGGTTGATGACGTGACCTAGGAATTGGACTTCCCTAAGCCAGAACGCGCATTTGGAGAACTTAGCATACAACTTTTCCTTCTTCAGAGCTTCCAATACCTCCTTCAAGTGACACACGTGATCACCCTCATTCTTGGAGTAAATGAGGATATCATCGATGAACACGATTACCGACCGATCCAGCATTGGTCGACAAACTCTATTCATCAAATCCATGAACGCTGCGGCGGCGTTCGTCAATCCAAAAGACATCACGCGGAACTCGAAATGTCCATAACGTGTGCGAAATGCAGTTTTCGGTATGTCTTCTTCCCTCACCATCAACTGATGATACCCGGACCGAAGGTCAATTTTCGAGAACCAACTTGCGCCTTGCAATTGATCGAACAGGTCGTCGATCCTTGGTAACGGGTACTTGTTCTTTACGGTACGCTTGTTCAACTCGCGATAATCAATACACATTCTCATCAAACTGTCTTTCTTCTTCACAAACAACACCGGAGCACCGCACGGCGAGATGCTCGGTTGGATAAATCCTTTCTCAAGTAACTCGTCTAGTTGGACCATAAGTTCCTTCATCTCCACTGGTGCTAGTCGATAAGGAGACTTAGCCACGGGCTGGGCATCTAGTACTAAGTAGATTCGAAATTCAATCTCTCTGTCGGGTGGTATCCCAGGCAAATCCTCTGGAAACACCTCCGGGTACTCGCGCACTACGGGTACATCGTCTAGTTCCTTCACTTCCTTACACTTGTCAATCACGTACACCAGATACGCCTCGCATCCGCGCCTCAAGTATTCTGTTACCTTAATCATCGAGATGACGTTTGGCATCGGGGTGTCCCGATCTCCAAGAACCTCGACTTTGCTACCATCCGGAGCCTTGAGTCTGATTATCTTTCGTTTGCATATAATTTGCGCTTCATTGGCAGTTAGCCAATCCATACCTAACACGACATCGAACCCTCCCAAAACCATAACAAACAATCTGACAGGGAACTCATGACCTTCTATTTTTATCGTGGAGTTGTCAACTACATCGGTTACTCTCGCAGTCCTACCCTCAGCAGTTTCTAAGCTGAAGGCCCTTTTTAGCTTACTAACAATGCACTTCACTCGTTTACAAAAAGTCGCAGATATAAAACTCTTACTGGCACCCGAATCAAATAGCACAGAAAAAAAAAGTGTTGTCAAGGATGAACGTACCTGACGCCACGTCGGGGTCCGCCCTGGCTTGTTCTTGCGTCAGTGCGTACGCACGAGTCTTTGCTCAGGGCCTCTCTTCCTTCCTTTCCGGGCCTTTCCCTTTCCCGGCTTCACCCGTTCTCGGTTTCGGGCATTCCCTACTCAGATGACCGGCATCCCCACAATTATAGCACTTGAAGTGTTGTGGCATTCACGGGAGTAGTGCCCGGTCTTGCCACACTTAAAGCACAAGTTAGATCCCAGTCTGCATTCACCTACATGCTCCCTTCACACTTCTTACAAACAGTCGACTTGTTCACCCGAGCCCTCTTATCACGAGTCCCAAACATCCTTCCACCAGTTCGCTTGTTCGAGAAGCTCGGTCTCTTCTTCGGTTCCTCAATGGCGGCGACATTCAGCGCCAGATCATCAAATACCACGCCGCTTAGTTCTACTACCGAATCATAGGTCGTAGGGGCGTTTGCCTTAACATAGGTGTGGACCTGGTCCGGCAACCCTTGAATGTAGCAGGAAATTTTTCTTTCCTCCGTCGTAACAAGATGTGGCACCAGACGTGCCAGTTCATTGAATCGGGTTGTGTACTGCCGGTGCGTCATGCTCCCGGCCTTCAAACCCAGAAATTCCCTCTCTACCTTCTCAATCTCGTTCCTTGGACAGAAGTTCTTGATTACCAGAGTTTTCAAGTCATTCCACATCATCGAGTCAACAACCTCATCCCCCTTAGCCTGACGTACTCCTTCCCACCAGTGGGATGCTTCCTCCCTCAAGGAGTTAGCAGCAAACTTCACTACTTGATTTGCTCGACACTCGCTCAGACGGATGGCGGCTTCCATACGTATCACCCAATCAAAAGTAGCCACCGCGTCCTTCTTCCCAGTCAGGACCGGCGGGTCACATGCCTTAAATGACTTATAGTCGCACCCACGAGCAGGCGGTGCGTTGTCGGTCTCATTTTTCTGGGCACCAGTTGCCGCACTAGATCCGCCTTCCCCACTAACTTTCTTTAATGATTCAGCCAACAGACTTGGCAGAGAATTCTTCATCAACTCGGAGAACTCTCGAGCTATGGCTGCTCTCACTTCTGGTTCAAAAGTGAAAGGTTGTTCTGCAACTTGTGTCTGCTCAGTTCCATGCACACTAACCTCCGGTTCAGTGTGAACACTTCCTTCTTCACTGTGCTCTTGGCGCGCAGGAATCCTGCCACGCCCACCATTTTGACCGCCGGTACGACCACCGGTACGGCCACCACGCCTTCCGTTTCCTCTTCTTGCCATTTCGTTCTATAAGACAAGAAATCCAATGTTATCACGCTAGTTAACAAATAAAATTCAATAAGTACTGTAAGATGTTAATATACACTAGCCATCTGCAATTAACCATTACACTACCTTTCGATTTCAATTTGACCACCTTTGTGATTCCATCAGAACACAAGTCCTTACCTACCCCTTTCTAAGGCATACTACATACACATACTCTACTTTTCATACCTGATGCGTTGGCTCGAGTTACCCGTACTGGCATCCGCTTTCGGTCCCCTTCAAAGTTTAAGTTCAGACACTGGGAGTGTCTGAATCTCTCAAACTATTGCTCTGATACCAACTTGCAAGGCCCCAAACCCAGGAGGCCCCACTTGTTGGATTTACTCATTCACAAACAATTCTTAAACATGAATATCAAATAACGCAGCGGAAAATTTCATTTAAACATGACGTCATCATTGTTCATACATGCGGAAGCGTAAACATTGTTTAAAACATAAATACATCATAACTAAAACATAACGGGATGCCAGTCTTCATAGTCAGCCGGGTAACTCCTCCCGCTAGCCAAGCATAACCGTCCATCCTCATAACCTGCCTTAACCTGAATGTGCACACTAAAAAGTCAGCTACGCTGGTGAGTTCTAGCATTTCATAAAAACTTTAACATCAACATTTGCCAAGAACATATCATTCATTCATTTAGTAAAAACCTTTCACAAAAGCATGTAATAATCTAACATCTTTAAAAAGGTTTCGTACCCATATCATCAGCAGCATCATTATCATAAACACCGATGAACGGATCGTTCGTTAAAACTTTTAACATTCATTTAAGTCATACATTATCGTTATCTAATTTTGTATCTTACTTTACGCGTCACAGTGTCCCCGAAGGAACCTTTGGTGTTGTGGGCAACCGCTACGTATCTCCGTCATTGCCACAACCATACACTACGTGGGGTCAACCGTTACGTATCGCCGTCATTGCCCAACCATTCACTACGTGGGGTCAACCATTACGTATCGCCGCCATTGCCCAACCATTTACTACGTGGGGTCAACCGTTACGTATCGCCGTCATTGCCCAACCATTTACTACGTGGGGTCAACCGTTACGTATCGCCGTCATTGCCCAACCATTTACTACGTGGGGTCAACCGTTACGTATCGCCGTCATTGCCCAACCATTTACTACGTGGGGTCAACCGTTACGTATCACCGTCATTGCCCAACACGCATCTTTCCTTTGGGAATCAACTGTTACGTATCGCCGTCATTGATTTCCCTAACCTTATTCACTTAGGATGATCGTCATCACCCGAGTAACCGTCGTTACTCCCTTACTAGTTGTACAACATCAAAACCATCGACAGGCCACCAAGACACTGCCCTGTTGTTCTTATGGTAACTATGGCTAGCTGTCCATAATCTACCACAAGGCTGGGAATCACATTCCCAGACTTCATTCGTCAATTCCATGCATTCGACAGATTAGATTTGTAATGACTTCTTTAAACCTTTACCTCTTTCCCTTTTCGTTAAACATTTCCTCATTTAGACCGTTCATCAACATTCGTAAACCTTTTTGGCAAAAACACTTCATAACCTTTCCTTTCGTAAACATCGTTTCGTTAAAACATCATTTCGTTAAAACATCATTTCGTTAAAACATCATTTCGTAAGTATGCACACCAGCCCAAAACATTACATAAAACATTTAAAATAGGGCTTCTAGAACTCACCTGATAAGCAGTTTCTGAAATACTCTTAGCTGGCTACTGAGCGTCACTAATGTCACTCACGATCTGTTATAATAAAGCCATACTTGTAAGGTAGTGCTCCTAGATGACACTTGACATCCCTATGCTTAAACCTAGTAGTTTCGATAGATTTGCTTATATCGAAACTTGATAGTTTCGATAGGTTGTTTATGTCGAAACTTGATAGTTTCGATGGGTCTGCACATATCGAAACTAATTAGTAGTTTCGATGGGGTCTACACATATCGAAACTATGTAGTTTCGATAGGTCTGCACATATCGAAACTAGGTAGTTTCGATGGGGTCTACACATATCGAAACTATGTAGTTTCGATGGAGTCTACACATATCGAAACTAGTAGTTTCGATGGACCTGCACATATCGAAACTAGTAGTTTCGATGGGCCTGCACAGATCGTCTTCCCAAAAATCTGAAGTTTTTGCATGCGAGTCTGATCGAGTCAGTATCTCAATTTTTCTTAGATCAAAACGTTCGGTTTTTATTCTAGATGCTATACCTAAGCTCATTTTCAAGTTCCATCCGCAAAATCGTGACCTTTTTAGCCAAAACCCGAAAATCCCAAAAACGAACAAAAACTCAGATTTAGGCAAGATCATTACCTGTATCGAGATTCTGATCCGGAGATTCTTCTCGCGAGCTTAGCAGTAACGTGTTCCCACAATTCCGGGACGATCCGTCAACTTTCTCTCTCTAGACCCGAGCTCTCCTTTCTCTCTCTAGAAGTTGCGTGAGTGGGGGAATGAGCAGGGAAGAAGGCTGCCCTGCCTCTTATATACCTGGGCTTCCCTCGGCCCATTGAAGCCGAGCCCAAGCCCGCTCCCTTTTGTTTAAATATTCCGACTAAATCACCGGTCTCGCTATATTTATTCGTTTTATTATTTTTGGGATGTTACAAGTCTACCCCCTTACAATAGGTTTCGTCCCCGAAACCTATCATAAGTCAAATAGTTGAGGGTACGACTCCCTCATTTCTGTCTCCGTTTCCCAAGTGGCTTCCGATCCCTTTCGATGTTTCCATTGGACTTTAACCAATTGGATAACTTTGTTACATAAACGTCTCTCCTTTCGATCTAGGATGGCCACGGGTTCTTCGATGTAGTTAAGGCTATTGTCTACCTCGATGTCAGTAAGTGGCACGTGAGCCGATTCATCCGCCAAACACTTTCACAAGTGTGATACATGGAAGGTAGGATGAATTCCACTTAACTCATCAGGCAACTCTAACCGATAAGCGACTTCACCAACCCGTGCTATTATCCTGAACGGTCTGACAAACCTCGGACTTAACTTTCCTCTCTTCCTGAATCGTATGATTCCCTTCCAGGGTGACACTTTCAACATTACTCTGTCCCCAACATCAAACTCAATAGGCCTTCGCCGTTTATCCGCGTAGGATTTCTGACGATCTTGTGCGGCCTTCATTCGTGCTTTGACTTGATCAAACCTTTCCGACGTTTCCCTAATTCCTTCTGTCCAATCTCGCCCCAACAAACCGGGGTTCTGCATCTTCTCCCATACAACATTTCGTAAGGCGGCATGCCTATCGTCGTGTGATAACTATTGTTGTAGGAGAATTCGGCTAATGGCAGATGACTGTCCCAACTGCCGCCAAAATCGATAATACAAGCACGAAGCATATCCTCTAATGTCTGAATGGTCCTTTCGAACTGGCCATCCGTTTGCGGGTGGTATGCCGTACTGATATTAAGTCTCGTGCCCATCGCCTCGTGAAATCTTTTCCAGAACCTCGATGTGAATCGCGTGTCCCGGTCGGATACTATCGTCAAAGGCATCCCAAAAGTTAGTTAAACTTTACTCAGGACCCACGGTCCTTATAAAATAGGTCCACCATTCATTTACAAATAGATAACCCCTGTTATCACCCGATATCCCATAATAGCTCATTACCCGAGACTCGTCCCATAATAATAATAATCCCGCAGTCTCATCGACATAGGTCGAACTTACCTACACTAATATCTCATGCTCAAGTATACATATTAACTCGACACTTGGGTAACACAACCAATCCCTAGACAATAACTTACTCGGCCTTTACCATGGCTCTTACAAATCAACTTACGTAACAATTATAAACACTACATCACAATCCTGATGCAACAATCAATCTATCTCGACACATCACATTAATATCATCTATTTGTCACATCAATCACATCTCGTACACAATTAATATAACTCACCACTTGCATGCAATTTAACACATATATATGCACACAAACACATACCTCATCAATGCTTCCTCGTCAGGGTTTTCCCCGTCGGGATACTCTTCACAAGCTCAACTCCACCCTTGTTACAGGGCCCCGCCACTAAAAATAGCGACACACTCGTCATCTACGATGACTACCCAACCACCCATACGGTGACTATATCATCTACCATACGGTGACTGCTAGAGCATACGTACAATGATGACCCCGAAGGACTCCGTCCTCCACACCAATGTTAACCTAACCCATGGACAACAATGCAAGCACATAAAGCAACACATATAACACATAACATCATACTCTAGTTACATTACCCATTAACTGCACCTGCACCCCACACACAGCACTATGATAACATATCTTACACGTGTTCATAAGCGTTTAGCTTATATCCTGACTCACCCCGACTAACTAATAACAAAACACAATGCTAATGTAGCAACACACGTACTAATACTATGTATCATTATCTAAGCACATACTATCTACATGCACACCCTGTGATACCTTCTGGTCATACCCATATGACTTTTAATTACAATCCTGACTCACCCCTGTTAGGTCACTATACAACCCGTGACCTTATCCCCACCTGTAACCCGCACATCTTATGGACAAGCATAATCCTTTAGCCCCACATTTAACTATTTAACTTCATAAACTCATCGGGTTAGACCCCAAAGCTTGGGATACATTAAACGTAATAAAACATGTCTGAAGAGTATGTACGATAGCCCCCAAAACGTTTAAAATATTTAAAAGAGGGGATTAGAAACTCACTGTTATGAAGATCTAACTCCTGCACTGCAACGGTCTCCTTGCACGAAACCCGAACCTGTCAACGTATGATCACATGGTCAGAGTACAATCTAAACATGTGTGAGTTACGTATAAATATAAATGATCCCGACTCTCGTCTCGTCCACTCGTCCCTTCTTCTATGCAACAACCCTAGTCCACGTGTCCGCCCAAACCGGGTTATCCCGGACCCGTTTAGAACCCCCATGAATGGATGTTTACATGCCATACAAACTATCACTCCTCTAGAGTACATGTACACGAACCGGGTCTCCCATTCACACGCAAGCCATGCACGTAAAAGCCTAACCACACAAATGTATGCATTCGCGTTAGGTCCTTGTTGCATGCCTACTCAGTGAAACTCTTGCCGACCCGTCGTCGTGTCCCGTCCTCGTCCTCCTCGTCTAGCCATAACCCTAATCGGGTGTTTCGATCTCTAACTCCCACTCACGCACATCACCGCCACGAACCACCAGCCATGTAGTTTTCATGCGTGAAGCCATCAAGCACCACCATACATGCTACCCTTGTGTTCTCCACCAAGTCACACCCACGCAGGAACGTCTCCATTGCCGTTGCCACTGCTCCCCATCGTAGAACGCTACCGCTGCAGACCCCAACTGCCGTCAGGAACCACCGCCGTGTACTTGCCGTTCTCTCGCAGCCCGTAATCTTACTCTTTTCCATCTTGGTCATTGCACCCAGCCCCAACGGGTCACTGCAGTTCCGTCGCAGGCTGCCGAAAGTCACCACCGCCACCGGTCGTTACCATGACCAAGAGCTAAGAAACCCTACCCATGATCTCACGCATAAGCAGAAATCAAGACATGATCGAAGCAATATAATGAATGGGATAACCTTGACGAAGTTGTGAAGTCGCACATGTCGGCTTCCCTTCGCTCTTCCGGGTTTTCCGGCCGCCGTGCGCCACCCCGAGCCACCACACTGGCTCCTCTTCCTCTTGTGCTGCCGTCGCAAAGTGCCTAGGCCGAATGGCCTAGGGTTTGTTCAACGATGGTATTTAAATGTTCATGGTTTACATCCGGGTCCCTCTAGCTCTGTCTTGTGCGTTTCCGTCACAAGTTTGGTAATAACGGCTAACCAGGTCCCTTAACTTTGATAAAACAAACTCCACGTGAAACCGTTATAGTCTAAGTCATTATAAGGGGATTTGGTTCCTTCTTTAACTCAAATCCAATAGTTAACGGATTTCCAGGATGTTACACACAAATTCCTGAATGCAAGTTCATGCGACACTATGGTATGCCTGGTCGACACTATCATGAGACACTATAGAGTGCCTGGTTAACACTATCAGGTGACACTATAGAGCGCCTGGTCGACACTATCAGGTGACACTATAGAGTGTCAGCCGACACTATCAGCCGACAATATAGTGCTTGGCGACACAAGCACAAAATAATAGATTCCGTGTTTCAACTTATGTATAGATCACGAAGCACTTGTGTAGCCAATGCATAGTTTACACAGTAGATTGTGTACCAGGTGAGTTCTAATCCCCTTTGCTGCCTACTTTTGGGGTGGTGTGCATACTTAGTAAGCGTTTATTATATTGTTATATTAATAAAAAAAGTAAATGCTATGTTTATTAAAAGAGGCAAAAGCAATATTTTATGCAAAGAATGATGTTTATGAAATGTTTACAATCAGCAAAGATGTTCTTTTTAAAATAATGAAGGTAAAGTTTAAAGAAAGTCATTGCATTAACAAAGAAAGTAAAGATAACGCTTCCTTCGGGAATAAGTACGAAGTCAAGATATGGTTCCTTCGGGACAGATGTTACTATGTACAGAAAGACAGTTATGGGCTATGTCCCACTCTATAAGAACCTTTGTAGTTCGCTAACGGTTGATTAATTGGTTCTCAGTGGTAAGGAGTAACGACTGTTACTCACAAGGGCTTTGTGCCAAGTTTGTCGTCCTAGAGCTAAAGAGCCATAGGTGACGAGTTTGTCTTCCTAGAGGTAAAGAGCCTTAAGAGACATAGTGAGTAGTGAATCTTAGGATATACTGCAGTTACAAATGGATTTGATGGTATGGTGAAATAGTTACGGTGATGCATAGTGTAATCTTTCCTAATTGTCGACCTTTAGACTTGAGCCATCGGGGCAATATGGAAAGAATCAGAAAGTTAAAGATAAGTTTCAGCTAAGATAACTCATGAATGACTTAAAAGTTTATATGTAAAGTTTTTGCCTTATTGGCATTTAAAGTTATGTTCAAGCAAAACCCTCTTCTTTTAATATATGTATTATGTTTTATATAAGCGTTAGAACTCACTCAGCGTTGCTGATTTTTAGTATGCATATCAGTTAAGTGTAGGTGACAGTAGAAGGAAGTGAATGCTTGGCTTCAGCAAGAAGAGTTACCCGAAGACTAGAGTCTGGCATCCCGTTTATGTTGTTTTAAGACAAGTTTAAATTTGTATTAGACAAGTTATGTAAAAGACATGTTATGTATTCCGCTGCTTATGTTAAAGTTTTAATTGGTTCCAATGTGATTTGGGAATGTTTTATGTTTAAAAGCTATGAGTTGATGAGTAAATCCAATACGTAAAGACTGCCAGGTTCGGGGCCTTACAGTGTGAAAACGATTAAACATGTTATGCACTACGTTAATCTTTCCCATACAACACACCGATGACCGACAAGGGTATGAACACTATTAACCCTCTACGAATATGGGCCACTTTTTTTTTTATCAATAATAATAATAAAATAAAAAACATATACTCTTGTTATCGGTGGCAAATGAACTAGTACAATACTATTTACAAAACGAATGAAATAAGTAAAATATAAAACAAATTTGTATAACAAATATGATTCTAACCGGAGTTTTCAACGAGTTCGAGTCTTCGTCTGTAAAATGAACTAACTAATCTTTATCGGTGGTTGAGGATTCGTGTTCAACACAGGTCCCTTAAAACAGATTTCGTGTCTCCTCTTAGATGAAGGTGTCTAACTCCCAGTGTACAACAACCGTAACAATATGCGTACTGCCAGAGACGACTCACGCGCTCGAGGTTGGGTAAGTGGTGTTGTCGAATTATGAAAAAGATAAAGTAGAAGATGTTGTGAAAGCATAAACAATTAGAGAGTACTCCTATCTAATTTTCCCAAAAGGTTTATAATGTGTGTGTGTGTTGTAGCAAGGTTTTCCAAGAGATTTAAAATGAATTGAAAGTCCACTTTTATGCTCACCCAAAACAAGAAAACCGAAATCTCATCGTCTATAACAGAAGCATTAACAGTCTAGTTAAAACTGCTCCGGTGGGTAGCAACCTCCTCGCGCATATCTCATCGTCTTAGCTTCGTTTAGACAAGGTCTGGTTTGTTCCGAAGCTCTCACATAGTAGAACACAAACTTAAATAATTCATTATATAAAATTTATATAAATATAATTATTTGTGTCCAAATTTAGTGAAAAACTCATTTCTCACTAACACATGAATGGAAATCAATCAAAACGCACAAAATTCCAATATATATATATATAGGGAAAAATTCATTTCAGAACACTTAAATATTGCGAGAACAAGGGGAACAAACCTAAATCGTTTATTTTTTTTATCCATGGTAAAAAAATTTAAAAGTTTATACTTCTTACATACACATATATATGTTTATGTACATAAAAAATAATCAAACTAATTTTTTCATATCTTTTTATATATTTAAAAGTTTCCTACACATGTGTAGGTTATGTGTAGGTAAAAAGACCTACACATGTGTAGGTATGCATATAAACGGAATTTTTTCATATTTTTTGTTTGAATTTCATGAAAAATAAATAAACATTACATTTATACAATTTTCTTATATGTTAAAACTTTTTAAGATTGGAAAAGTGAATGATTCATTTTGTTCTGCGTGTTCTCGCAATATTTAGTTTTTTGAATTGAATCTTCCCATATATATATATATATTGGAATTTACTCCCATCTCAGATTTGCTCACGATGTGCCCCCATCTGCTTCTTCTGATCTGCTCACGACCAGACGACAACGATCTTGGAGGTGACTAGCTAGGGACAACGATGGGAAGCATGTATGGGGTGTTGAAGCATGTATGGGAAGAATCAGGTCAGTCATGGGTTTTTTAGTTTGATCGAAGAAGAATGAATACAAATCAGAGAAATAACTAGAAGTTGAAGATCTGTAAATCCATATTTGGTGTGTAATTTTGCAGGGCATGGGTGTGGCTTTGTAGGATATTTTTTGTCAGAGAAATAACTAGAAAACTCAGTTTTTCATTAAAACAACTTTTCTACTCTTTTGTGTTCTTGATCCACTTTGTTGCTTTAATTTCATCTAATTTTTGGGTTTAAAGATAATGAGATCTAGGTGTTGAAAAGGATCTTGTTGCTTTTTGATCTATTAAAATTTCAGTCTTACTGGGGTTGTATTTTGGGTATTGTTTAGTTGCCTACAAGGTGTTTGATGATTTTCTGCAATGATGCAGACTAATCAGAAAAGGAAGGTATGGTTCAATTTTCTTGTTTTTTTTGACGTTATGACATGATATGTTATTATGTTAATTGAAAACTTTGATGGGATATTAAGAAATCTGGTAATATGATATGCACTAAAAAGTTGTAAATAATTGTTCATTGAAAGTTGTAAATAATTTGAAGAGACTGGAATAAAAAGATTTTCTTGCATTCAGATCTGATTTTACACATTTTTTTTTAATTTCTACACATGTGTATTTTGATTTTACACATGTGTAAACCCAAATTATTTATTTTTTGGTTTTCTTGCTGATCTATTTTAGTAGTAGTATTATGCTTAATTTTTCAGTTAATACTTGGTAAACATACCCTCTTTAAATTCAAGAATATGAAAATCTCAGGATATTCAACTGTTTTTAAGTTCCAGAATTTACAAGATTTTATAAGAATTTTTTTTTATCATATTTTTGATAATTTTAGTTATTTGAAAACCAAATCGCCTTGTATTTTCTCTTTACACATGTGTATTTTTTATTTACACGTGTATTTTTTGAATATACACATGTGTAAACTTAGTTTTCACACATGTGTAAACGGAGTTAGACCCATGATACACTGTGTAAACTGAGTTTTTACTGGGTTTTTTGTATATACACATGTGTAAACTGAATACACACATGTAAACCCTGCTATATCTTCGTTTCCCTGCTTTAAATAGTTGCTAATTCATGTTAAATCTTTGTTTCTTTTTTCAGAACATGTTGAACAATCTAAGATGGTGTAAAAGTTAGTTCTTGGTTCAAGACGGTATTTCATGGATATGTTTTACACTACATAGAATCTGTTTTTGAGTTTTTTTTCATATTTATTTGATTATTACACATGTGTATTTAATTTTTTACACCTGTGTATTTTGATTCTACAGATGTGTACAAATGTATGTTTTTGAATTATTCTTTATTTTTTGGTTCTGATCATTACTAAAAAAGAAAAAAAAACGTGTATTTGATTTTGAAGAGATTCAGGAGAGAGAATCTGTGGAGAGAGAGAGAAAAATAATAATTTTTTAAAATAAGATTTAATAAAAAGAAGGAAAAAATGTACAATTACCTTTATACCCATTCATTAAATCTAGACCACATGTTTTCTTCAATAAAAACAAAGAAATCCATATTTAATCTACACCACACATTTTTTTCCAAATAATTTAACATGTGGTCCAGATTTGTTTTTTAGTTATCTCTCTAAATCTTTGTTTACAAAAGATACATTCCATATATATATATATATATATATATACATATAGGGGACGTATCGGTTGTAAATCCTGAGTTGTTGTGAAAACCCTTAAACTCATTTCTGGCCACACATTCATTTCTTATTATTTTAATATGTGGTTGTAATTAATTCTGAATTTTTAATATGTTTAATAAGAAAACTTGTGGCTTAGATTAAATATAGGGGTATAAGGGTAATTCTACTTTTTTCTTTTTTTCTTTTTACAAATTAGTGATTACATGTGCACTACTTTTGTCTTTTTACAAATCAGAAAAAAAAATTGCATCCAAATACCAAAATATCTAAATAAATCATTAAAAAATATATATACAAATACTCATATATTTACAAATCAGAGAAAAAAAACCTTAAATACACATGTGTAAAATCAAATACACATGTATAAAAATAAAATATATAAGTGTAAAAATGAAATAAACAAGTGTAAAACAGAGCCTCAAGTTGACAAACTCCAACTTCTTCATATCTGTAACTCAATATATGATTGCTTTCAGTTCTGCAACTCCGATCACTCAGATCTGCTAAGTGTAAATTCAATCAAATACACGTGTAATTTAATCAAATCACGTGTAATTTTCAGTTTACACATGTGTAAACACAGTATTCACAAGTGTAAATTCAGTTATACATGTGTAAAATCAAAATCTGGGTTTTTTCAAATATGAGTTTTAGTATATTCATCCGACTGATTTAGTATACCAACTGTTTTGAGGGGGAAAAATGTTACACTTGTGTAACAGGAGATATATATGTGTAAATCGAATATAAACATGTGTAACTTACCTTGTGTAAATCGAACATACACATGTGTAAATCGAACATACACATGTGTAAATCGAACATACACATGTGTAAATCTAGAAAACCATAGATGACTAACTTGTTTTAGCTCAGCCATGTAATCAGGGTTCCATTTCTAATCAAAAATAAAGATTGATTTTGTCAATCAAGCAAACTTTGAAGTATACCTTTTGTAAAACAATTAAATTAACCCAGATCTAGTCTCATAACAATTTCCAAATTAAAAAAAAATTAACCCATATAACAAGCAAAAAACAGTTGAACAATCATGAACCAAAACTAAAAATATGAATCTACGGGAGGCAGTTGAAGGCGACTTCGAGGTTGTTGCACTACTGTACAATCCAACAATGGCACAAAATCAAGAATCACAGACACAAAAACCTAAAAAGCTAAGGCAAAGGCATGCCTTTATGCAGTAGTTTCATTAAAGAACTTCGCTAGTTTCAATTAAAAGGACTTTTATAGAAATTTTGAAGCATACCTTTTGTAAAACAAGCAAATTAACCCAGATCTAGTTTGATAACAGGTGTTTGTAGAGGTGTCGCGGCGGCAGTCAGCGTTTACAGAGGTGTCGCGACGACAGAGGACGGTGGTAGTGGGCCGTGGTGGTGGCAAGCGGACACAGTGGGGGTGCACGATGGGGAAGACGATATCCGGTTAGGGTTTTGTTCTGAGATATGAACATTGATGCCTTCTTTTTTCCTTCGAGATCTGAACATCGATGCCTTTTTTCTCCGAGATCTGAACATCGTTGCCTTCATCTATGGCGGGCAGTGCGATGGTGGTGAGGAGTGGTGGTGCGATGGTGGTTGCCCAGAGAGAGAGGGAAGGATGTGATGGTAGGTGCGGTGGTGGTGGTCTGGGTTCAAATAGGCAAAGGACATGGTGGTGGTGGGGATTTGCTGAAAAATAGAAGGGGAAGAAGATGAGGTAGATCGGTTCTAAGATCTTGAAGGTTGGGTATTTAGAAAGAGAGGGAGAGAGTCAGACGAAATGATAGGAGGGCAGATTTAGGAGAAAGAGAGTGAGAAAATGACATAAATGCCCCCATAGATTAAAAATAAACTAAAAAATTCAAAAAATAAATGAGTAGATGAGAAAGGGTTTATGGGTTTACATAATAATAGGAGGTTTACAAATAATATGTCATATATATATATATAATATATTCTTAACCTAATAAATGATTAGAAGAATCGTCAAGTGTCACAACCACATTTACTCCCAACCAAAATCTCTCGCCGATTCTCACTGATACCCGAATGATGAAAAATACGCGGGTCTGACCCGCCCTTCTTCATTTTGTAACCCTAACTTTTCTTTCACAGACGCTTTCACCGATTCCTTACTCTCCTCTCATTCTGTTCTACGGCTTCTTCATCACCATTGATCTTCATCCACTTGCTCATCTACCTTAACTTCCGATAGGTATGTAATATCATAACTTCATCGTTTTTATTTGTCCTAAATCTCTTAGATTTAACATGATTTGTCGATTGTTTTTGACCTATTTTCCCTAAATAGTTTTTCTAACATTAATTATTTTATCGCCATTCTTTCTTCATCGCCCGTTCTTCTATCGGTTAAGGTTTGCCCTATCAATCCTGTGTCTATTCAGAAACCTTAATTATTTATTTTTTCGGTTGATGGATTAAGGTGATGGTGCAATTTTTTAATCTGCCTTTGATGATGCAATGCTTCGGTTTACAGATTTTAAAATTTATGTTTCTTTAAATTTGAATTGTGCACCAAATTTGCTTACCTGTGTAAAATTTGAAATTTTAATATGTTTTCTAGAACAAATGGTCTTCCAACATTAATCTTGCTTTGTAATATATGATTTGTCACTTTAAGCAGATTTGAAGTTTTTGATGAGGAACCAGGTGAACGATGAAGATCCAGCTGGCCAGAGGTATATGTTGTTTATGATTTTATGCCTAAACTAGGATTAGCATTAGAGCATTCCCATCAGTTTCCCTATCATAATCTCTATAATTACACTAAAAATTACTACATTTTCTCTCTCATTTTCAATTAAATAATACTTTTTTATACATTTATCATTATCTTTTCTCTCTCCTCCACTCACAACACTTTCAAAAAATATTAAAAAATTTATGCAGCTGAACAGTGTTTTCCCCAAATATACAAAAAAATTATACATTTTCTCTCTCCTCCACTCACAACCACTTTAAACCACTCCTTAAAATATAGAGAACCTCACTCACAAATATATGAGAAAGCTGCTGTGAATGCTCTTAGTGGGGTAAATTTCAAAATAGTTTATCTAAAAATGATACAGTTGGTGTCTATTTACTTTTATAGGGTCAAATGTGTAGAGTTAGAATATTTGATGATTGTAGAGGGGAAGATAATAATTGCTAAAACAAGTTGGAAACTAGAGAAGGCATTTTTGTCTGGGTAATTATAACATCTGTGGTAATAGCGAGTAATTTGGGGTATTGATATTTTTGAATAGTTGGTGTTTGCGTATGTACAATTTGTTGCTTTTGTGTTGAGAAAGATGTTTCTTGATCGTTTTGTTTGTTAACAAGAAATCATGTTTTTTGTTTCAGTTTTTGCAAGATGTGGACTGGAATAAGGGCTTTTTGATGAGCACGGTGATTTTCAAACCGATTAAAATGTAGTAAAGGTATACAAAATTCTCACTTGTGCTTACAAAAAATGCATATATTCTTTATTGTTATGTTTGTAATAGATTTATGTAAATTAGAGTGATGTGTGATGAACATAATATATATATATATAGGGGGGTGAGTTCACTAGAAAACTCATTTTCATGAGAAAATCAAAAAACTCCTCATTAAAGGAGCTGCATATGTGTAGTACACCCAAAGGCCTAACCCCCACCCAAATTCTAAACCCCCCACCCATCCCCCTCCCAAAAACCTAAACCCCCCACCCACCTCCCAAAAACCTAAAAACTTCTCCACCTAAACAGGTATATTGAAATATTTTTGAATGCAAGATTTTGTTTTCATCTCTAAAGTTTAATTACTGTAAATATTCTTGCCTGAGAACAATAGTTATGAATATTTATTAGTTATTACCACAAAATGACTTTTGGTTACATTACTAGAACCAAGGCATCGTCACTTATAAAGAAGTGTTTAGAGATTTGTGATTTGTAATTTATTTTCATTGTTTCCTCTTTTATGTTATAAAAATTCATTATTTATGTAGTTTTTTTAATCATATTGTAGAATTATGTAATTTATATTATAAATATATTGTAATTGTCAGTTACACATTATAGAAATTTATAATTTCTATTATACAACCCCGTGTAATACACGGGTCTATAACCTAGTATATTTGCAAGATTTAACTTAAGGTCATTACCCGTCTAGGCTTTTCTAGGGAGTGCTTGACCTTTAGTGATTAAAATCATAATCTGATAGATTGTCATTTGAAGTTGGGGGGATTTTATGCTTAGATGATATTCTTCCTTCTATTGATTACTCTTTAGATAAAATAACTCTTTCAAAAGAAAGTCCGAGTGAATATTGATAACAGTTTAGTACCGGGAGTTGCACATCACGTCCACGGATCGACACTTGGTTCTTACCATTACTATACTATACATACGATATGTGCGCTTGCCTATATGTGTGTATAATTTGGTTAATAATCATTTTTATGAATTTAAAACTTAAATTGTGTAAAGGTCTCTACTACAATTAATTTTACATTTGTTAACACACACATCATAAATCATTTTCATTTTTATAAAAACTTAACTTTTAGGTCATTTTTATTTCTCTATCTAATTCCCCCAGCATATTCATGTTATAGCTTGCACCTTCCTTTGTAAGCATGATCATATTGTTCTTGAAGGTTGCATCTTGATCTTTCACCATTGCTAGGTACTTGGTTTAAAAAAGCGCGAGGCGAAACGTTTCGGTCCCAAAATCCGAGGCGCCACGCCTCAAGCGCGAGGCGAGGGCTTCACGTATGCGAGGCGCTAAGCTAAAAAAAGTAATAAAAAATTTAGTAACATTCTTAAAACCTCCCACCAAATGTTGTTTCAGTCTAAAAACTCCTCATTTGAGTAATTTTCACAAAACTTGCAAGAAAAACAACTTAAAAATTGATTTAAGTAAAGAGGAACTGCAATTGGAACTCAAATTCATAACAAAACAGTGAAAAAAAGGTTGAAAATACATGAAGCGCGCCTCGCGTCGCCTCGCGCTTCAAGCCTGAGGCGACGCCTCAGGGCGCTTCATGTATCTCGGGCGCCTCACCCATTTGAGGCGTTTTGCCCACGCTTAAGGCAGCGCCTCAGGGCGCTTTTTTAAACCAAGGCTAGGTATACGCAGCGGAACACAATCACACACACAAAAGCAATAAACATAACACAAGAATTATAGTGGTTTGGTCGGTAGACCTACATCCACTTTGCAACTAGGGATCTTATTATATTTCAGTGCACACCTTTTACAATTACATAGACAAGACTTAAATAGAGAACAATCAGGTTAAATGACTTAGGGAACAAGAAACCCGAATAGTAGGCCCGCTTAAAAACTAAGCCGGCCCTACTAGCCAACTTAACCCTAATTGGCCTAATGTAAGGCCCCAAACCGGGCACCCTACAGTTGGTACTCATAACGGGTTATTCCCTTGAAAATACTCATTTTAGATATATTAAACTACAGCGGAAGTCTTTCTAAAATCATTAATTACTATTTAATGTCATTAAGTTACCTGACGAATGCTTGCACACCAATTCGAGTTGCACCGTTCCCAAGCCAAGATACTTTAACGCAACGCTTACCTGCAAAACTATCTATCGTACACACAAAGTCAGCTACGCTGAGTGAGTTCTAATAGTTTAGTTTAATTAAAAGCTAACTCGTCTCAAAAGTTATTCAAACTTTACTCAGGACCCACGCTCCTTATAAACTAGATCCACAATTCATTAACCATTAGATAACCCCTGTTATCACCCGATATCCCATAATAACTCATTACCCATGACTCATCCCGTAATAATAATAATCCCGCAGTCTCATCGACATAGGTTGAACTTACTACACTAATAACTCGTGCTCATGTACACGTATTACTCGACACTTGGTTAACACAACAATTCCCTAAACATCAACTTACTCAGCCTTGACCAAGGCTTTTACAGATCAACTGACATAACAGTTATAGACACTACATCATAATCCTGACGCACCGGTCAATCTAACTCTACTCACCACATCAATACTATCTCATGCACAATAAATATAACTCAACGCTTGTATGCAATTTAACACAAATATATAAGCACAAAAACACAAACCTCATTACTGCACCCATCCTCAGGGCGTCCGACACACCCCGAGCTCATCACTGTCCTGTTGGACATCGTCACCTTTGGTGACCTCCCGAAGGACATAGTCCTCCATAATCACGTTTGCCATGTCATAATGACAACAATGCAAACACAATACCCGCCGTGTCACAAGGACAACGCCACAATACACACAACTCATGTATAAACACATACATTATACTCTATGTATATGACTCATTAACTACACCTGTACTTCACACATAGCACTAGGATAAGATATCCTATACGTATTCATAAGCGTTTAGCTCATACCCCAACTCACCACGACTAACTCATAACACAATACCCTTCTAATATATCAACATTCATACAAATACTATATCTCATTATCTAAGCACGTACCACGTACATGCACACCCTATGACATCTCCTAGTCGTACCCGTACGACCTGTAAATACAATTCCGACTCATCCCTGTTTGGTCACCATACGACCCACGACCAAATAACCACCTTTAGACCTAGATCACATGATCTCATAAACACCGTCGTAGACCCTCAAACTCATTACTGAATGTTTTAGTTCATAAACACCTCGGGTTAAAACCCAAAACTCTTAACACGTTTAATACGTTAAACATCTCTGGTAAGTATGTACGATAGCCCTAAAAACAGTAAAACATTTAAAAGAGGGGATTAGAAACTCACCGGTTATGTTGAACCTCAGTCCTTGCTTTGCAACTAGTTCGTCCACGCTCGAATCCCAACCTGACAAATGTATGATCACACGATCAGGATATGTTTAAAACACACGTTGTATAACGTATAAATAAAATAGATCCCGATACTCAACCTCATTCGCTCGTCATATCATCCCTATGAAACCCTAGTTTCACGCGTTCATGTGCTCCGGACCGTCCTTGACTCATTTGGAACCCGCATACCCGAACCGGGCTTCATCCCATGCATGCACATACGTGACCATGCAAACTATAATCCCACGAGAGCACCCGTACTCGGGCCGTGTTCCATACATGCATGCATGCCATGCATGAAGAACCCTAACCATGCGTAACGTACGAGTCCACCCCGTAGTCCACCATCTCACACATCTTCGTTCCCTTCAATGTGCTCCATCATCCCATCATCCTCTCCATCATGTGCCGTTAACCGGTCACCACCAAGCACCGCTAACCTCCTCCTCGTTGGGCAACTCGAGCCGACCTATACACCCGTCGTCCTTCGTTCCACGTCGCCGCCGTGTAACCACAGCCCTCACCGACCCCTTCACCATGCCATCACAGCCATCCAAGGCTGTCGTCGAGCACCGCCCTCCTTCTCCTTCTTCCCTGGCGAGTTTGCCATACCCGTCAAGCACCACCGTGGGCCTCGTCCTTCTCATCGGGTAGCTCAGCCGGTTCCCTCTTTTCTCTTCTCGACATCCGAACCACCGGCATTATATATATATATATATATGAAATATATTTTAAATTACTCTTTTATTTGTAGACAAAAAGAAGGTAAATAAAAGAATAAAAACAAGGATTTTTTAAACGTTGGTTTTCCTTTCCAACGTTCACCAATAAAACGTTTTGTCTCATAATAAATAGAAATTGGTAGAGGAAAATCCTCTAGAAACACTAAGAATTAAGGAGGTCATGTGTTCAAGTCCCACTCCCATAGAAATTAAGAAATTTCCCTTTAAAAAAAAGAAGGTAAATAAAAGAATAAAAACAAGGATTTTTTAAAAGTTGGTTTTCCTTTCCAACGTTCTCCAATAAAACGTTTTGTCTCATAACAAATAGAAATAAGTCAATACTAGTGATTCAGTGAACTATGACATGTGACTTTTTAATTTAATTAAATTAATAAGACTAATTAGTTAACACCCGTTAGAAATTAATTTATCATTGAAGTTACATATTAAATATTATTTTAGATGCGTATAATATTAATTAATTATATGCCGTTCAAAAAAAAATTAATTATACATAAATATTAATTTCTTAGCTTTATCTTCAATTTCCTGGTATTACATATGTTTGTTATATATTTTAAATTACTCTTTTATTTGTAGACAAAAAGATGGTAAATAATAGAATAGAAACAAATTAAGATTTTTCAAACATATGTTTTCCTTCTCAATGTTCACCAATAAAACGTTTTGCCTCGTAACAAAAAGAAATAAGTCAATAACAGCGAACTATGACATGTATGTGACTTTCCAATTAAATTAATAATAGTAATTAGTTAAACCCCGATAGAAATTAATTTATCATTGAAGTTTCATATTTATATATTTAATAAAAAGCTAAGCTTATGAGTAGTGTTTTATTATTATTTTACTAGATTAGAAACCCGGTGTATTACACGGGTTGAATAAATGTAATGTTATATATACTTAGTAATAAAGATTTACATATTTATAACATACTCATAGTTTTTAATACAAATGCATGTGACATCCGGCCACCACACCAGCCGGCGCGCCTCTCTCTCTCTCTTCCCTCTCCTGCCGACTGTCACCTCCACGCGACACCACTCCACCACCGCTGCCACATGCGGCAACCCGCATCCGCCAGTGTGATCACCACAGCCGTAGCCACGACCACACCCCAAACCCTAGTAGGGTTTATCACTACACAAACGTAAACAAACATCCGATAAAAAAAGTGTACGGGGATTACCTTCTCATGATACGGAGTCGCACGGTTGAAACGCCACTTCAAGATCCACTGTCTCCGTCTCTTCGGACCTCCGACATCTCTCCATTTCTCGTCTCTTTTCCTTCCTGCCGTCGCACGTACGTAGGCCAAAAGTGGCCCATGGTTTCTCATAGTATGGTATTTAAACCGTAAGAACTTTCAATTGGTCTTTGTGCTTCTTTCTCCTACGCTTTGATCCCAAACTACACATTAAACGGTTAACCGGTCCTCCTATTCTCGTAGAATCAAGATTTACCTGGAAATCCCTGCTAACCAGGACATTTAATAAAAAGTCCGTTAGTCCACTAACCTGAACCATTAGATTACGGATTTCGGGATGTTACAAGTCTATCCCCCTTAAAAGAGGATTCGTCCTCGAATCCCGTGTCGACACAAATCACCACGACCTATATTTCTGTTCACGCTCGTGCACCAAATCCATCTAGTGTCAAGCATTCACCTTCGTATTTGTCGACTCTATTACTTTGCTTTGCGACTCGACCATCCCCATTGGTGTCCAAAGAAGCCTTCTTCATTACCTGCTTTCAACTTTGTGGCTTGTAGGTTTCACCTACGCATTCTCTCGTTACTCGTCCTTCCAATTATTACTCAGACGGCACAATACCGTCAACTACCTGCTCGTTTATCCCATTTTCTATTTTACTCACGGACACCTTTGCCGTCGTTCTTTGTATAATCCTGGTGATCTCGTCTCTAACGGTCATCTCCCTAGATGTGCTTCTTGCCTCTCATGTCTAAGGACATTTTTCGTTCTTCTCTACTGAAGTCGTCACACTTCTCGCCTCACACCATGATCACCATCCTGCGATGAGTTTTCAAACTCAAGCCCACCGCTTACCCATAAGGGTATTACTTCTGCCATTCTCTGATGATCTCCAGGAGCTTGTACAAAGCTACACTGGTCTCCACAAAATTCATCTAGCATAGTATCTCTTTACTTCATTACCATGCGATCACCGACGACAACTTGTTTATAATTTACGAACACGAAGTCCGTCTGCTCACCAGCCTCAGCTATTCGTCATCCCGTCCGGGGAAAGCGTCCCTATTCATCTGGTGTCTCGCCTCGACTGAATTCTTTATATAGAATGTGTTCCATGAAGGTCCTTCATCACCTTGTTAACTCCGTGCTGAAATCTTCAGCGTCATCACCTTTACCTCCTCATAAACATTTCTGGTCAGGCGTCCACGTAAATGCTTTCATTGTGTACTCTCACAGCTCCATCCATTGGCTTCATGCTCCGAATTCCCGAGATATAAGCATAGGCATCTCATACGAGCACCTCACTAGTCGCCTAGAAGACGTCAAGACTCCTCGCACCACCTCGATGTATCAACGTCGAGAAAATTGTCAAGATAGAAATACTATACTTGAGCATACTGACCACCCGTCCTATGCAAGACTAAGCGTGTACTACAAGGACACACACCGACACACATATCTACATAACACACAATGTTGTACACATGTACAAGTAACCCCAAAATCTAAACACACATCACGTGCACACACACACACCACTGCTAGATCTGAGTAAATCTACGTGCATAAAATATGACCTCGTCATTTATAGACACACAAACTCTTGAACCTTACTTCTTACTCACTACAATGGTAGCCCCTGCCACACATCATTATATACTCATACAGAGTTCGCTCGGTCGTACCTATATTTCAAGACGACACACTACTCAGTCTAGACACAAAATATCCCTAAACATTCATACACACAAGATATAAATATCTTATTTCCCACAGGATCTGGTCCTGAACTTGCACACCTAAACATAAGGTATGTAGCTACAATTTCCTACAGGACCTCGTCCTGAACATTTATACATACTAAAGATGTATACTTTAAATTTCCCACAGGACCTCGTCCTGAACGACTACACAAGGTGCAACACACCCCTTACACTTCAAACATCACCTAAACATAACACAAAAGTGACACTATATTAAGACCGTAGACACACACAAATAATCCAAACTCAGGTCTACACATGTCTACTCATACAGTCTAATCAACCAACCTCTAGCATCACATCAAAGATTACATTTAGTATGAACTCACGTTGTTCAAAAGGTAATCACATAATTAACACTGTACCACCAATAGCAAGCTATCACACATGCAACTATCATCAACTATGTTTTAAACCATCCCATGGTAAGCTTTCACTGTCAAGGTTAAAATCAAGCAATTGAAAAACCAAGAACAAATATTTCGTCACAAAAGTGCCTGACGACCACTACTCCAAATGCTCTAGTCCTCTCGTGGTAACCACCACTGCTCTAATCACTGAGCAATTCAAAGTTATCACCCACTTGTTCCTCGTCGTCAGATTCCTCCAGCCATCCGTTTCCCGATCCCGAATCCTGCCTTGGAGGCTGATGCCTAACCACAAATGTGTTCCTTCCTCGCCAACCACTTCTCCTATAGAAGGAGCTACTAAGTCCACCCCTCATAACCGCCCTGGTAGTACTGGGAGCATTAGGCGCCGGAAGCGCCAGAATCACCTCTTGTGCTGGTAATTCCTGCTTATCCTGTAGAATCAAAGACTGATGGCTTCTAAATTATTCTAAGTATAAATGCTGCTGATAGGCTTATCAGCAGCATTCAACACATGTTGCTGCTGATAGGCTTATAAGCAGCATTCAACACATGTTGCTGCTGATAGGCTTATCAGCAGCATTCAGCACTTGTTGCTGCTGATAGGCTTATCAGCAGCATCATTCTCATTCTTGCTGTTGATAGCTATGTTTCTTGAAGACAAATCATTGCAGCTGACTATCCATACCAAGCGTCACTGACAACTTTCTGCAAAAGCAACTGACACACTCAAAGCAGAAGGAACCTCAATGGCACAACCAATAAAACTCAGCAATGCTCTTCTCCAGACATGCAAGCAATGATGCATAAAGAAGACGCTTCAATAAAGTTAGCTAGTTTAGCTTTAACGTGTAAAATTAGCTTTTGTATAAAAGATCAACGGTCTGTGTTCGATCTGATCCTTAGAATCAAGGGTCTGTCTTGATTCTAAGTTAGTATAAATACTGTGTAAACACTTCATTGTGTGTGTGCTTCTTCACAGAGTTTTCATTTGTAATCGTTTATTCACAAAGCTTAATACAACAGTGATCTTACTAGTATTCTTTATGTCTGTTCGATTACATTTGTGTAGTTGTTATTGTTTCCGCCAATTTCAACTAAGAATACAACCATCTTGTAATTTCACGATCCTACAAGTGGTATCAGAGATTTGGCTCAGATTAAACAAACTAACACTTGTTTAATCACTTCTGGTTCTATTCTAAACTCTCTCTCCTTTAAAAAGTCACCAAGAACAAAATGGCACAAAGCAACGGGTTTGAAGACATTGGCAGCATCAACCGACCACCAAGACTGGTGTCGGGAGAAGACTACGACATGTGGAAAAATCGCATGGAAAGTTTTTTCTGCTATCAAGAGTACGGAATGTGGAAATCCATCAGGGACGGACCCTACATTCCAATGGTGGCATCTGCTGACTCTGGAGGACCATCAGTTCCAAAGGATCCCTCCAAGTACTCGGATGAAGATATAAAAAAGATGGAGGTGAACTTCAAGGCACTAGGAGCTATCCAAATGTGCCTTCCAAATGAAGTTTTTCATAACTTCAGAAGTCACAAACCGCCAAAGAGCTCTGGGAGGCTCTTGAGAAGATGTTTGCTGGCTCAGAAGAAGTCAAAGAAAACAGAAGGGACATCCTGAAGCAGCAGTATGAAAACTTCGTATGGAAGGAAGGTGAGTCCTTAACTGTTTTATATAATAGATTTACTTATCTTGTAGGTGAGCTGCAGTGCTCAAAGGTGAAACTAGAGAATGATGATATTCTCAAAAAGTTCATCAGGTCTTTACCTAGCTGCTGGACACTCTACACGGTGTCCATTAGAAGAACTGAGAATCTGAAGACTCTCCAAATGACTGAGCTCTTCGGTATGCTGAAGACTTATGAGATAGAGATGATTCAGGCAAAAGAACGAAGTTCAAGCTACCAAACAGCTTCAACATCCACCACCACCTCTTCTGCTCTTCACTCTGAGTACTCAGGTCCTAGTACTAGCAACTACTATCCTCCCATAGTCACACATCCTCAAACTCCTACCTCTAAAACAAACACATCACCATTTCTTCTTGAAGCTCCTTCTCAATCCTCATCCACTACTGCTTTTGTTTCTGAAAACTCAAGCAACATGTACTTTATCAAGGAGGATCTTGAGTGCTTCCATCCAGATGATCTAGAAGAAATGGATATACAACACTCGTATGCCATGCTCTCTATAAGAGCAAAAAGGTTCTACTCTAGAACCGGAAGACCCATTCCAAGCAACGGCTCCAACACCAAAGTTGGCTTGGATAAAAGCAAATTGAAATGTTACAACTGTAACCAACTGGGTCACTTTGCTAGAGAATGTAAGGCACCAAGAGCAAATCCAGTCACTTCTCAGTCAAGACAAGCTCACCAAGCCCAACCCAGACAACAGCATCAAGCTACTCCTCCAGTTCAAACTGCAGCCTATGCAACTGTTGGAACTTCTGAGTTCGACTGGAGCTTTCAATATGAAGAACTTCCAGTCAGCAATCAAGCTCTAATGGCAGACACTACAGAGATACCACCTCAGGTATTTGAACATCTTTGCTCTCAAGCCTGTATTGATAAAGTTTTGGGTTATAGAAAGCATAACCAAAACCTTATAGATCAAAATGAAGAGTTTCATCAGATGAAATCTGAGTTCAAAAAGGTTGAAAATACTTATAAAGAAAAGATTATCTGCCTTAAGAAAGAGATTTTATTGCTAAAACACGAACAAACCAATCTTGAAACTCAGATTGATGATCTTCTTGTCAAATTAAAAGCTACCAGAGCAGAATTAGCAGAGCAGAAAGTTCACATTGACAAATATGAATTTGCATCCAAAAAGCTGCAAAGACTTCTGGATGCTCAAATTCATGATAAGGTAAAAACTGGTGTGGGGTATCATGCTGAACAATATCAAGCCGTTGCACCTCCTGCTGACTACGTTGCCATCCATGAACCAAGCTTTAATCTGGCAAATCTTGATATGGCAAACAGGAATCTTGATCCTTCTAAGGATGAACCATTGGTACACGAATGCACTACCTCATCAGAGTCTGATTCAACTTACTCAGACTCCACTGAAACAAGTGAAGCTTCATCTCCTCCTGCCCCTCAAGTCACTCTGACTAAAGATGAAGTCCATTCAGCTCAAGTACCAGCCATTTCGGTACCAGTTCCTACACCATTCAAACAAATTAAAGTTAGTTATCCTCCAGAAGGTAGGAAGCTAAATACTGAAAAGGGCCAGTCATCATCTTCAGTCCAGCCAAGGAAGGTGGTTGACATATGTCATGCACCTGGCGAAAGGGTTCCATATGTTTAAAAAACATTGGAAGAAGCTACTTTTGAGCACAACAAAGCTCACCCTTGGAATTTCAAAGACCTTTTCAAAAGAAAGGAGTATGTATATCTTTCAAAGGATAAAATGGTAAAATCATGTTTTGTCTGTGGAAAATATAACCACACTGCCAGCACCTGCTTCTACTATATTCAGCAGCAAAGAAACCTCAAGCAACATGCTTTTGAGAAGACAAAGAAGAATAATCAGGTAAGAGGTTTTGAAGCTAAGACAACTCAATCCAGAAAATCTCTTTCTCCACTAAGGGAACAGTTGTCAAAACCTCAACAATCTTGCATCATCTGTGGAGAATCAGACCACTTTGTTGCAAATTGTAAGTCAAATTCTTTCAATCAGATTCTTCTTCCAACCCCAGTTATACAAAAATCTATAGGCAAGGTGAAGAAGGATAAGCATACATCTGTCTCTAAGCCATCAGCAGCCAAAATAACTGCTGCTGATCGAGTAAAGACCAAGCAACCAAAAGGAAGGCCTTCAGCAGCAACAAAGTCTGCAGCTGCTCAAGTAAAACCATCAGCAGCAGTAAAACCATCAGCAGCAACAAAATCTGTTGCTGATAAGCCTAAATCCTCAGATACAACATCTGCTGCTGAAAGGACAAAGAGAGCTGGAAAACCACCAACTCAACAATGGAAGGTAAAGAACCACCAAGCATCATCATTGGTTCAGTTGAGTGCGTCTATCCTTTGGTGTAAATATGTCTGTCTTATGTTGTAAATAAAAGTTATATCTTAGCAGCATCCTTTTGGCTGCTGACAGGTCTAATTTTCAGCAGCAAAGAATTTGCCCCTGACTGCTTGAACTTATCAGAAGGAACAAGTTTCCTGCAGATAGTTTTAAGGATGTCAGCAGCAACATCCTTGCTGTAGATCATTGCATCTATCAGCAGCACTTAAGTCTGCTGCTAACAAACTTAACCTTCTGCAGCAACCAAGCTTGTAGCGGACAGGCTTATCCATCCGCAGCAACCAAGTTTGCTGCTGATGGGTAAATTTAAGTCCAAATTAACTTTTACCCGCTGTAAAAGAAATTAACGTCAGTCTTTACCATGACTGCCTCGGTGCATTACAGCTGTAACAATAAAAGGTAAATAAGGTTGTACTGTACAAGTCGTTTTGCTTTTTCCCTCATCTGCCGTTATAAGACCAAATCAAATTTTCTTTACCACCTCCTCACATTCAATTCAACCCTAACCAACTATCACTTTCACCCTAAGTCCCCACCACATTCAAAACTCTCCATATTCTCCATACTCTCAAGTCTCCACCATATTCAAATCATCCCTCCAGAATCAAATGGCTATGGCAGATATCGACAACCCAGATGACAAGTTTTCCACATACCATAACCTAACAGCATACCTTACCAAAGGAAAGAAATCCGATGGTTTTGACGATATGATCGATTTCTTATGTCGATCAAAGATATACTTTGCACTCACCACTAACCCTACCATATATATCCCTCACATGGAGGATTTCTGGAGTACCGCCGTCTACTCAACCGAACAGGGGATTCCCCAAATCACAGCCAAAGTAGACGGCAAGCATATCACCATCTCGGAAGCTACACTCAGAAAACATCTTAAGCTTCAAGATGGGGGAGCAACCATCTCATACTCGAAGGACGAATACATGAGGACCTTTGTCTCCATTGGATACACTAAAAATCAAACCGAGTATACGATCGAGAAGGCGCTGATGAGCCCTCCATGGAAGTATCTCTGCCACACTCTTCTCTAATGCATATCTCAGAAGAGGAGTGGATGGCATCAGGTGAGCTTTGCACTAGCCTCCGCCTTCCATGGTATGGTCACTAACCAAGGCTTCAACTTTGCACATCTCATTTTTGAGGGTTTGCGATATAACCTTCAAGAGGGTGCAAAGCAGCAATTTTTCATGTACCCAAGATTCCTGCAGGAAGTTTTCAATCAAGAACTAAAAAACTTTCAAAACCTGCAAGAATCTACATCATGTTGGGTCATAAAAATAACATTTTTCAAAGCATGAGGACTATTTCCAAAAAGTTCTCAGGGGTCAACGTTCCATTGTTATCTACAATGCTGAATGTACAAAGTACCCCGGGTGACAGTTCAGCAATCCCAGCTGATACTGATCCCACACCCTCCACCTCACATCCTGAACAACAGTCTGCATCCACCATTCGAATCCCTGTGCATACTACTGAGGATATACAGGCACAAAAATTACTTACACCACTTTTGGATGTTTTTGTTCAACCGGAACACAGGGCCCCGGTTGCAACAACATATACTAGAAAAAGGGGCAAGAGAACTCCTTCTTCTATTGCCTCCAAGGCCCAAACCCAACCTAACAGCCCTCACTCAGAATCACAACATTCTGGTGAGAATATCATAAGGGAAAGCCACATTATTAGGGAGACTCCTTCGGATGCCTCTCTATTAGGATCAGGATCACTTCCCGGATCCGTAGAACAGCCCCCTGAGCCCTTCCTTTCTCTTCTGAACTTAAGTGTTGAGGAACCTGATCAAGATGATTTACCTTCTCCAACTACCACTATCTCGGAGGTACTGATTGATCTTGCTTCCAACACACCCAACCCAAGTTCCTCTACCCTGAAGGTCCACTCTAGGAGTTATGAAAGAGTGGATGTGGAAGAGGCTGTCACTACTGCTGGTCCATCAAATGACCAGGAGGACAGTGACAACATTGTTAAGACCTCAACCACAACAACTCACAATGAGGATGTTTCCTTGGAAACTCCCTTCACTGAGATGAATCCCAGGTGCCAAGAAACCATGGGTGATGGGGATGAAGAGGCTAGGCCTAAGGCCCCATCTGGGTCCAAGGATTCCCCAACTGTGGATGAGGATAGACTGAAACTTCATAACTTGGAATTGACGGCCAGGGTGGCTATGCTAGAGGCTGAAGTGTCCAAACTAAGACACCAAGTCTCTATGCATGAAGCCCATCAATGCCCAACTTTAACCACTCCCTCTCTTGTTTCAGTAGGCATCCAAACTGATGCTTACTTGTCTACTGATGCAACCAAAAAGGGGGAGATGGTCTCAATGGAGGAAGACACAAACAGTCTTGACGACTGGATTCAAGAGCAGGTTGTAATTCAAAGCTCACTATTCAAGCTGGATTTTGTACAAATTCATGACTTGCCAGTCTCAGATAACGAAGAAGAAGTGACATCTGAAGACTGGAAGTTGGTCGTCAGGGCTGTTGATGAAATGCTGAATGATGCTGAAGACACAGAACAAAAAAATACATCATTCAGCATCCTTCCTGTAGCAGCAGCCATCATAAGTCAATCCACTACCCCCAAACTGTTTCAAACTATACAAAAGCTAGAATTTGACTCCATTCTAGCTTGGGGGTATGATGGATCAGCTGAGAGTTTTTGGATTGGATGGGAGTTTAGTGGAGTAGAAGAGCTAAACTGGAACTCTCTTAATGCCCTCCAAGTCCTACAACTGTATTTAACTAACTGCATCAACACTTCATCAGATCTCTCAGCAGAACTTGCCATTGGAAGGTTCCATGACTTGATGGAGGATAATCTACCCCACTTCGAAAGACTAATACAAAAAGCACAACGGGTAGCTTATCCTGAATCTTCGGCAGCAGCAGTAAGAAGACTGACTCCTAGAAGACTTGACATTATAAGGAGCAGTCTTCTCACTAAAGAAGAAATTTGCTGCTTAAGAAGATTTCTGTACTCCGTCATGGTCAAAGACTTAGATGTGCTGGGATGGACAAGCACTAAGTCTCTTGACCACACCTTCTTACTAAGCAACGGTTCCTCTCTCACCATCAACACCAGGAACATCTTGTCACTTCCTACAGACTTTCTCGACAAGATCTTTCAACTCAGGGCAAATATCTGCAATGTCAACTCACTTGAAATCCAGGCAATGATAGCGACTGTCAGAGCCAAACTTGAACACGTAGGAAGAATTACTGAGGAAGTATATGTGTCAAACTCTGACACTGATACTGACTCACCTTCCCCTCGAGTAGACATCTGTGCTGCAGCATATGAGTCAAGATCAACAATCAAAGAAATGCTGAAAGAAGTCACAGGTCCTGAGTGCAAATCGGATGAAGCCATTGACCTTCCCTTGTTCACCTCTCAATCTGCCAATGAAGCTGAGGCTGAGATCCCAATAGCAGCACCATCATCTGCTGCTGTGGTCAGTGAAGCCGAAGCAGAGGCATCCAATATAAACAAGGGAAAGGGAATCAAGACAGATGAAAATGAAGAGAGATTGCTAAAAGAGAAAAGAGAGAGGGAAGAGAAGAGAAGAAGAAGAGAAGAAGAGGAGATGGCTGACATTAAAAAGGCTCAAGAAAGAAAAACAGCCATTCTCCTCAGAGAACAAACCATCCAGCTGTATGCTAGGCAGCTGGATGAACTGAAAAGAAAGATTCCTACAGTTGACCAGATTGAAGAAGATACAGCTCTTGTTCTTCAACTGCAGGAACAATTTGACAGAGAAGAAGAAGAATTGGAGAAGAAGAAGGAAGAAGAAGCTAAGTTCAGAATAACCGATTCTGAACTAGCCAAAGAAATGAGGGAGGAGTGGTAAAGGCTCTAGTTTCTCAAGGTGAGGATGCAGACTACCTTGAGAAACTATCAAATAAAGAAGTCTACAGAGACTTCATGGGTCAGCAAGGTCAATTGGCAAAGAAGAAACAGGCCGAAGAAGAAGAAAAAGCCAAACAATAGTCCAAGAAGACCATTGCCTTTAATAAACGGACCCATGAAGAAAGGAAGGTCAAGACTGACTTCCTTAAGGCTAGAGGAGAGAGTGGACAGAGGCTAGGTCCCATGAACTTCATGAACCTGCAAGCCCTCTACTTCAAAGTCAAGAAGGATGAGGAAGAAAGATTAGGGAAGAAGGGATCCAAGAAAAAGGTACCTATTCAGGAAGAAAAAGAAACAAAAGCAAAGAAACCCAAGCCTTCTCCCTCACCTACCTCTTCCTCAGTCCAACAACCTTCCACTCTCCTCCCCAAACCCTCCACTCCTCCACCCAAAAAGTGCAAACCATCCCACCCAGCTCCCACTCATCAACAGCCTCCCTTAAAGAAATCCAAACCAACACCTAAACCAGAAGACTCAAGAGACATAGTTGACTGGGTCTATAATCCACAGGATCAAAGGTTTGAGATCTTCTGGGGGAGAACTGAAAGAAGAAGATCTATCTATAGATCTGTTGATGAAGTTCTGCAATTGCCAGATTCTGATCTTGACAGAATTTTGGAGCTGAGTGAAGCTCATGAGCCTGCAAATGAGGGTGGGAAAATTCTTGTGCTAGCCATCAAACACTACTTCAACCCTAGCAAAGATGTGATCATTGACATCAAACCACTCAAGTCCCACTCTCCAATTGTAAGTTGGTCCTATAATGCTGATTTGGATGAGTTCACTTTAACTGATGTAAGGAAGCAGAAGATGATATGTTCAAGCAAACAATCTACAAAATGCCACACAAAGACATCAAGAATCTGTCTGCACTTCCACTGAACAATCCCAGCAAGGATCCAAGAGGCTATGAAGTTGAAAGGATAGTCAGCCACATCCAAAAGCTTCAGCAGCAAAGTGATTAGAAAAATTTTGGTTGCATCAGTCTAGGGGGAGTTTGTAGAATCAAAGACTGATGGCTTCTAAATTATTCTAAGTACAAATGCTGCTGATAGGTTTATCAACAGCATTCAACACATGTTGCTGCTGATAGGCTTATAAGCAGCATTCAACACATGTTGCTGCTGATAGGCTTATCAGCAGCATTCAGCATTTGTTGCTGCTGATAGGCTTATCAGCAGCATCATTCTCATTCTTGCTGCTGATAGCTATGTTCCTTGAAGACAAATCGTTGCAGCTGACTATCCATACCAAGCGTCACTGACAACTTTCTGCAAAAGCAACTGACACACTCAAAGCAGAAGGAACCTCAATGGCACAACCAATAAAACTCAGCAATGCTCTTCTCCAGACATGCAAGCAATGATGCATAAAGAAGCGCTTCAATAAAGTTAGCTAGTTTAGCTTTAACGTGTAAAATTAGCTTTTGTATAAAAGATCAACGGTCTGTGTTCGATCTGATCCTTAGAATCAAGGGTCTGTCTTGATTCTAAGTTAGTATAAATACTGTGTAAACACTTCATTGTGTGTGTGCTTCTTCACTGAGTTTTCATTTGTAATCGTTTATTCACAAAGCTTAATACAACAGTGATCTTACTAGTATTCTTTCTGTCTGTTCGATTACATTTGTGTAGTTGTTATTGTTTCCGTCAATTTCAACTAAGAATACAACCATCTTGTAATTTCACGATCCTACGGTGGAACCAACGTCAATGGAACAGGTGCTAAGATCCGTCTTCTCCCAAAGATAACCGTACGAACAGCAGCCGCACGTCTAGCCCGCCATTCTGTCAACCTCCTGATGAGAGCTCCCCACCTAATCCATCTAGTCCGAATCGTCATGGCCATCAGTACCTGCACAAGGTAGAACGTTGGAGTGATTTCTATGGGCGTCAAATTCAGAATATGAGCGTAATCATAGACTGCTAAATCACAGTGATCAAATGCAATTTGGTGGCCAACATTATTGCTCGGATTCTAAACCTTCCCCATCATATTCACACCAGCTTTCTATCTTTCACACACTCCGGATGTACATGCATCCCACACAACTCACATAGCACCACACAATAATCTAGCAAGTCATCATCTTATCACAGTTTCACACCATTCAATGTTACACACAAAATTACTAAATCATATCGACACACCAAACTATCTCACATAGTTACAACTAATTCTATTCCACATTACTCAACTCATACTACAGTCTCATTCAATCACACCACACAACATCAAGTTGTTCTACATAATACTACAACACATCACACTATATGATCCCACACGGAACCATAAATCATTTACTCACACTGATTACTTTACTTAGTGTAACACTACACAAATGGTAAATAATAATTACTGCTCCACTCGAAAGACGTACCTTTTGGCTCGCATTTACTGGTGGTGGCATTCGTCTCATCCTCGTCCCATTTCCAGTTTAAGTTAAGGCATTTTATTTTTTTAAAAACATTAGTTTTCTCTTAAATCTGGATTTGATACTAACTTGTAAGTCCCCAAACCGGGTACCCTACAGTTGGTCCTTATAACGGATTATTCCCATGAAAATACTCATTTTAGATATATTAAACTACAACAGAAGTTTTTTAAAATCATTAATTACTATTTAATGTCATTAAGTTACCTGCCGAATGCTTGCACATCAATCCGAGTAGCACCGCTCCCAAGCCAAGATACTTTAACGCAATGCTTACCTGCAAAACAATCTATCGTACACACAAAGTCAGCTACGCTGAATGAGTTCTAATAGTTTAGATTAAATTAAAGCTAACTCGTCTCAAAAGTTATTTAAACTTTACTCAGGACCCACGCTCTTTATAAATTAGATCGACAATTCATTAACCATTAGATAACCCATGTTATCACCCGATATCCCATAATGACTCATTACCCATGACTCATCCCGTAATAATAATAATCCAGCAGTCTCATCGACATAGGTCGAACTTACTACACTAATAACTCGTGCTCATGTACACGTATTAACTCGACACTTGGTTAACACAACAATTCCCTAAACATCAACTTACTCAGCCTTGACCAAGGCTCTTACAGATCAACTGCCATAACAGTTATAGACACTACATCATAATCCTGATGCATTGGTCAATCTAACTCTACTCACCACATCAATACTATCTCAAGCACAATAAATATAACTCAACGCTTGCATGAAATTTAACACAAATATATAAGCACACAAACACATACCTCATTACTGCACCCTCGTCAGGGCGTTCGACACACTCCAAACTCATCACTGTCATGTTGGACATCGTCACTTTGGTGACCTCTCGAATGACATAGTCCTCCACAATCTCGTTTGACGTGTCATAATGACAACAATGCAAACACAATACCCGCCGTGTCACAAGGACAACGACACAATACACACAACACATGTATAAACACATACATTATACTCAATGTATAGGACTCATTAACTACACATGTACTTCACACATAGCACTAGGATAAGATATCCTACACGTATTCATAAGCGTTTAGCTCATACCCCAACTCACCCCGACTAACTCATAACACAATACCCTTCTAATATATCAACATTCATACAAATACTATATCTCACTATCTAAGCACGTACCACGTACATGCACACCCTATGACACCTCCTAGTCGTACCCGTACGACCTGTAAATACAATCCCGAATCATCCCTGTTTGGTCATCATACGACCCACGACCATATAACCACCTTTAGACCTAGATCACATTATTTCATAAACAACCTCGTAGACCCTCCGACTCATTACTGAATGTTTTAATTCATAAACACCTCGGGTTAAAACCCAAAACTCTTAACACGTTTAATACGTTAAATATCTCTGGTAAGTATGTACGATTGCCCCAAAAACAGTAAAACATTTAAAAGAAGGGATTAGAAACTCACCGGTTATGTTGAATCTCAGTCTTTGCTTTGCAACTCGTTCGTCCACGCTCGAATCCCAACCTGACAAACGTATGATCACACGATTAGGATACGTTTAAAACACACGTTGTATAACCTATAAATAAAATAGATCCCGATACTCAGCCTCATTCACTCGTCATATCATCCCTACGAAACCCTAGTTTCACACGTTCATGTGCTCTGGACCGTCCTTGACTCATTTGGAACCCGCATACCCGAACCGGGCTTCATCCCATGCATGCACATACGTGATCATGCAAACTATAATCCCACGAGAGCACCCGTACTCGGACCGTGTTCCATACACGCGCCATGCATGAAGAACCCTAACCATGCGTAAAGTACGAGTCCACCATCTCACACATCTTCGTTCCCTTCAATGTGCTCCATCATCCCATCGTCCTTTCCATCATATGCCGTTAACCGGTCACCACCAAGCACCGCTAACGTCCTCCTCGTCGGGCAACTCGAGCCGACCTATACACCCGTCGTCCTTCGTTCCACGTCGCTGCCGTGTAACCACAACCCTGACCGACCCCCGCCGGTCCCTTCACCGTGCCATCACAGCCATCCAAGGCTGTCGTCGAGCACCGCCCTCCTTCACCGTCTTCCCTGGCGAGTTTGCCATACCCGTTGAGCACCACCGTGGGCCTCGTCCTTCTCGTTGGGTAGCCCAGCCGGACCACCCCTCTTCCTTCTTTTATCTTCTCGACATCCGGCCACCACACCAGCCGACGCACCTCTCTCTCTTCCCTCTCCTGCCAACTATCACCTGCATGCGACACCACTCCACCACCGCTGCCACCTGCTGCAACCCGCCGTCGCCAGTGTGATCACCACATCCGTAGCCACGACCACACCCCCAAACCCTAGCCGGGTTTATCACTACACAAACGTAAACAAACATCCGATAAAAAGAGTGTACGTGGATTACCTTCTCTTGATATGGAGTCGCACGGTTGAAACGCCACTTTAAGCTCCACTGTCGCCGGCTCTTCGGACCTCCGACATCTCTCCCTTTCTCGGCTCTTTTCCTTCCTGCCGTCGCACGTACCTAGTCCAAAAGTGGCCTAGGGTTTCTCATAGTATGGTATTTAAACCGTAAGAACTTTCAATCGGTCGATGTGCTTCTTTCGCGTACGCTTTGATCCCGAACTAGACATTGAACGGTTAACCGGTCCTCCTATTCTCGTAGAATCAAGATTTACCTGGAAATCCCTGCTAACCAGGACATTTAATAAAGAGTCCGTTAGTCCACTAACCTAAACCATTAGATTACGGATTTTCGGGATGTTACACCTAAAGGCCTTCTAACCCAACAATCTCCCACTCGAAGGCCTTGCGATAAACACCAAGTGCGCCAACGAGTACACATCAGTCCATGTCTTTAGTAAACGGTAATCGGTAACAGGAATAGAAGTTTTCAGGTACAACTCTCAATGAGCAAACCAACTTCAATCCACACATCCCAATTTCACCTAGTTGTAGTCGGCCCAAACACATCAGTAACCTGATGGGCCCGTTGAAGCAACCCAGTCTCAAAAGACTCCGTTTTTGCATCCTCAATCCCAACTGATCCCCATAGACTCGAATCATCAGATACAAGGATCCTCAGAGGAACACTCCCTACTAGCAGAATCATAACAGGAGAGATTTCATTCGGAACTTTAGTCTTCCGAACCCAACGTCGATTTTCATACTGTGACGGAACACCCCTCGTGCTCCCACTGTCACCAAAATCCATACACGTTCAGACCTTCGAATATGCTCAACCGAATTTCCTGAAGTCCTAGAGTCCCTTTCTGTAAACTTGACTCGTTTAACTGTCGAATCGACGAGCCCGACTTTGGTGTCCGTCTTAACAGGGATGACGGAACATGTACCATGCATAGCGACCCTTTCTAGAATCCCTTAGCAATCACGAGATTATTCTACAGAACCTTCCACTTATCACCACCAAACTTCACGTCTAAACCCTGTACATCCAATTTCCCAACAAAGATCAACTTTGTTTCAAGCTTTGGAATGATTCTGACGTCATTCAAGGTCCAAGTAGTACCCAAAGCAGTAATCAGATCCAAATCTCCCAAGCCAGTCACCTCTAGAACATCACCATTTCCCAACCTAACCTTCCCAAAATCGTGTACTTTAACATTCCGCATGCCATCATTGCTATGGGTAGCATGGAATGATGCACCGGAATCCATGACCCAAGATTCCACCCTGCTTTCAACACACAGTATCAACGCATCATCGTCCGATACATTTTCAGCAGTGTTTAATCCACTAGAATTCTTCTTCGGACATTGACTCCTAAAATGTCCTTTCTCGTTACAATCCCAACAACGCACACTAGGATGAGCCCTAGACGAGCTCCTGCTCTTACCCTTGCTGCTCCCACTATTCCTACTATTATCCCTTCCCCTACCAACATGTAACATCTCAGAAGAAGAGCCTGCAGTATTCCTACGGCGAACATCTTCACCTAATACCAAGTCACGCATCTTTTCAAATGTTAAACCATCAGGCCCTACAGTGTTGGTGACAGCTGTCACCATTCCAGACCAACTGTCAGGCAGTGAAGATAGCAAAATTACAGCCTTGGTCTCATTATCAAACTTCATTCCAGCAGATGATATTCTAGCCAATAGTGAGTTCAGATTGTTAATGTGCTCGGTCACTGAACTTCCCTCTTTCATTCTCATTGTGAATAGTTCTCTCATCAGGAACACTTTGTTAAATGCAGACGGCTTCTCATACATGTTCGAGAGAGCCAACATCATACCACGAGTCGTGGTTTCAGACATGATGTTAAAAGCAACGCTCCTCGATAACGCAAGTATGATAGCCCCTCTAGCCTTTTTGTCCTTGGCATTCCACAAAGTTTCCTCAGCTTTTTCCCTCTTCTCAGGTTTCTCTTCAAGTACCACATTTAAATCCTTTTGCCCTAGTAATGCCTCTATTTGCATTTTCCACTAACTAAAGTCAGACCCGTTGAACTTTTCAATCACCAATTTCCCGTCTTCGCCCATAGTGTCAAACGAAAAATTAAAAGATCAAAGTAACCAAGTTCTAAAGTTGATAAAAAACCCTGTCAATCTATTAAAAAACAATCGATAGAATAGATCAGCAGTAGCAATCGATCAACAACAGCAGTCGATCAACAACAGAAATCGGCGGCTGCGATTCTAGGGCTGAACCCTAATCGCGGCGGCGACGGAGGCCCAAAGGGTAGAAACCCTAATCGGTGGTGGCTTGGCAGAGAAGATAGCGACTCAGGCAAAAAAAAAAACCTAATCACGAACGTGTGTTGATTTAATCTTCTGATACCCGAACCCTGGAGATAGTAGGAAGATCGAACAGAAAACTAAGAGCCTAATCTCTGATACCACTTGTTAGGTATACACAGCGGAACACAATCACACACAGAAAAGCAATAAAGAGAACACGAGAATTATAGTGGTTCGGTCGGTAGACCTACATCCATTTTGCAACTAGGGATCTTATTATATTTCAGTGCACACCTTTTACAATTACATAGACATGACTTAAATAGAGAACAATTAGGTTAAATGACTTAGGGAACAAGAAACCCGAATAGTAGGCCGCTTAGAAACTAAGGCGGCCCTACTAGCCAACTTAACCCTAATTGGCCTAAAGGTCTTCGAACCCAACAACCATAACTTCCAATTTTGTGTTTGATCATTGCCATCACCACCATATATGTAAACTTGGACTTTATCATCTCTAACATGTTAGAACTTGTTGATTACATATATTTGTGATACATTGACATGTCTAGTGATATGTATGTTGATATATGATTATCTTTAATGAACACTTGATTAACACATGTTTTTAAATTTCTATCATTATCATAATAAGGATTAATCACATTTTAATCCCATCATAATTTGACCTTGATGTCCGAACACTTACGACTGATCCGGGGAGTTTTTTTTCCAGTCGGTTCTATTTTCGTTGCTTTTTGGTGATTCTTACCCTGGACTCCTGCAGCTGATATGATGTTCATGATCTTGAAGCCTTTATATCCTTAAGTGAAGGATATAAGCGATTGATTCCTGGTACTTTCTAGACTAGAACTGAAACCCTAAATGAAGGTCTTAGTTTGGTCACTCTTCGTTCCACTATTAGTATTACCCACTATAAGCCATTCTTTGAACTATCTTGCTGCTGGAGTACTCTGTAAACATCTCTAACTGTAAGTCTGGTTTTAAATTCTTGTTAATCATGATTATATGATCCCATAGGAATAGACATTCTGTGGAAATTGAAGGCAACTGACCACCGGTTAATGTGTTGCATGTCAAGGTCGATCAAGTTGTTTTGTTGTACAAACTTAGTGAATTCTATTAGTGATACGCAACGGAGATTATAACAACTTATTAAGTTATTGTTTGATTAACAAAACAAGCAATTAACACAAGATATATTCCAATCTCCGTTGTATTATTTGCAATGATAACTCGTACACTCGTCACTTTGCAAGAGACTTACAATTGTTTAAATAAACTGAGATTGGAAATGATTCGACCCCAATAACTCTATAGTGGTTGTAAACAAACTAACCATAATTAACTTCTCCAAACTTCTAGCAACTAATACAAACATCAATTAAACTGATACATAGTTAATTACATGAAAATAGGAATAGACTAACACATGATCACACTTTTTGTAACTGCTTTGACATGTCAGCAATGATCAGCAACAAATATGCCTCTCAGTAGAAACAAGTTAATTGGCATTAACTTGTTCTTCGGCAGTAACAATATCTCTGTAGTAATAGCGATCTTCGGTAGTAAATCAACCTTCAGTATTAACTTTGTTCTTCTGTATTACCTTTTACTTCAGCACAAACTTCTATCTTCGGTACAAACTTTACCATCAGTAGTAAAGTTGTGGTTAACTTTAAGAAGTAGTAAGTTTTGCTTTAGGATTTCTTAGAAAATAAAATCTTTTTGTGGAGAAATTTATGGATCAGCATAGCATCATTTCCTTTCTCAAATAAAGATCATTTCCATCTTCTCTTGCAATTAACAACCGTTGGAAGCCAATCAAGGAGATATGCTAGCAAATGATTTATTTCCATCTTTGTTCTCGTTGTAATGTCTATTTAATATTGTCTTGATCAATGTAAAAGAATACAACAAAATAAAAAGAAAAACAACTTTCTCTGATTTCATTTTGAATCAGGATTAACATCAAACGATAGTAATACTTAGGAGTATACATATAATAATTTGTGTTTCATGATTACAGTTTATGCATCATCATCTGTGTTTGTATGAACTAAATGTAAATATACAATTGAAATGTGAATTTAAAAACCACAAGTCAGAGAAGATGAATAATATATGCTAAAACTTGATAACCTCGGAATAAAGTCAAGTCTCGGGTTGGATGAATAAACCAATTTTTTTTTGTAAAATAAATATAATATGGTTTTAGGTTAGGAAATGTGGTCTCTATTCTATTTAAAAAAAAAATTATCTTTTAGTTTCTTACATAATTATATTTCCTCAAACAAAAACACTTGCTTATAATGTAGTTATAACTTGTAACACCATTAAACAATGAGCCGCACATCCAAAGTATATTTAAACACTACTTTGAGTGGTTTTAAATAGGGGACTATTAACTACACACGGGAAATGCTAATCGCACTTGGTCATATACGCATCGTATAGGGCAATACGATGCGTATAGCCCTTCACAAATTCCCGTGCCCGACATTCTCTTACAACCTGTCATTCAAACCTCGTATACGCATCGTATAGGTCAATACGATGCAGTTTAGGATACGAGATTCCTTCTGCCACTAAACCCATCACATAGTACCTTATACGCATCGTATTGGGCTATACGATGCGTATTGGGCCCAAATTTTGTGTATTTAATAATGCAGAATTCTCATTCGAACCGAACGAACGTATGCTTTCCAAAAAAAAACTATAAACATGTCTTGGTGGTGGGATGGTAACTACGGTTTTCAGGTATATTCTAACGAGTCGGTGGAAAACAACCCGCAAAGTTCTGGCGTTCAAGAGGTGAACCGGGAGGAGGTCTCGTCCGACGTTTATTCTCATCAACGGGTAAGGCTTCCGGATTTGAACGAGCCACTGAGCAATCCCGAGTTCGTATACGGTGAACCGTCTTACCTTACACAGCCCACGAACGACTACGTATACGGTGAAGTCTCTTACCCGACACAACAAACCGACGACTACGTATACGGTGAAGTCTCATACCCGACACAACAAACCGACGACTACGTATACGGTGAAGTCTCATACCCGACACAACAAACCGACGACTTCGTGTCCGAAGACGAGGAACAAAACCATCAAAACGTGTCGTATAAAACTGACCAGAATTTTCAGTCTCGTGAACAGTTGGTGGACTGGGCGGTCAGGATAGGACGTGAGAATGGTTACGTCCTTGTCACCCGACGATCGAGGAGAAAAGGCGACGATTCGACGGAACCGTTTATCAAGGTGTGGCTTGTGTGTGACCGTCACGACGAACGTGCGTCTACTGCCACGGTTAGACGTGCCGGTAGCAAGAAAATAGGTTGTCCCTTTAAATTAGAAGGAGAGTACCAAGAAAATACTGGTGATTGGAAATTAACGGTGAAGGATGATAGTCAAAACCACGATCCTAGTCAACATCTTGAGGCGCACTCCTTTGCGAGGAAACTGTCTCAGTCGGAACAACTTTTGGTGGCGAAGTTGTATTCGCAAAATATGTTGCCATGAAACATTCAGGCAACTATAAGGGAACAAAACCCAGAGAGTAGTTGCATTAAAAAGGACATTTATAATGCGATACAAAAGATAAAAAACGAAACGAGAGTCGGTGAGACTCCAATGCAGATTCTGGAAAACCTGCTTTCTTCTAAAAAATACGTCTACTATACTCGGGAAGATCCTGCCACAAATATTGTGGAGGAGATATTCTTTGTTCATCTGAGATCGTTTGAGATGTGGCGTGCGTTCCCGCACGTGTTGATGATCGACGCGGCTTTTATATTGAATATTAGCGGGTAAAACTGGGTAGATTAGCGATTTTTAGGTTTGAATTTAAGAACTATACGCCACGTATAGGGCCATACGTGGCGTATAGTTCGTCTTAGGAAGACGATGAAGCCATACGCCACGTATAAGTCTATAAGCTGCGTATGGCTAGGATTACCCGGTCACTTGCCTGTGTATGGCCTGGTTTGGGTCGCGTATGGCTTGGTTTACCCGGAAACTCGCCCGCGTATGGCTTAATTGGCTTGCGTATGGCTTATTTTGCTCGGCAACCGCCTATACGTCACGTATAAGCCTATACGTGGCGTATAGGTTTTTAAAAAATTAATAATTATTATTATTATTTATTATTTAATATTTAAAATAAAAAAATTAATTATTATTATTATTTATTATTTAAAATTTAAACAATATATTATTATTATTATTTATTATTTCAATTAAAAACAATATATTATTATTATTTATTATTTAAATTAAAAACAACATATTATTATTATTTATTATTTAAAATTTAAATAATATTATATTATTATTTATTATTTAAAATTTAAACGATATATTATTATTATTATTATTTTTATTTAAATTAAAAAATTAAAAACAAATAATTATTATCAGATATGGCGGATCATGATGATGATATTGAGATGGATCAGCTAGACGATCTTGCGCACTAACCTTTTCTGGATTTTCAGCCCGATACGGAGGCTTATTCCCGTTGCCAGAAGCTCCGGGAGGTGCAGATGGGTCGAGGAGGTGCAAGAGGCCGAGCGAGCTAGGGCCATCATCAGTCAGGACACGCCATGGTCGCGTCTTTTTGACCTTTCTTTTGAGGAGACATACCGAGAGCTGGTCGTCGAGTTTCTTTCGACGTTCATCTACTCAGAGACTGGGCTGCAGCCTCTACCCGGGGAGGCGCCGGATATTGATCCGGATCGTATTTCTTTTTCTATTTTTGGGGTCGTTTACCGTCAGACCCTCCATCAGTGGGCCGTCACGACGGGCTTATACTACGAGCCAGAGACGGTCACGCCGTTTTTCACCGAGGCGGTGACGGAGGTGGAAAAGGAGGAACTCCATGTTTTTTGGGGCTTGATTTCAATAGTCCTTGGTTGGGTACCAAGGGGAGGGTCTCGGGTATTAGAGACCCTTTGTATAGATATCTGCACCGACTTATTTCGACGTCGATCGCACTGCGTCTGAAAAGCCGTGAGTGGTGCACTGATAGAGATCTTTTCTTCCTTTTCTGCCTGCTTACTGGGAGGCGGTGCGACCTGTCCACGAGCGTGGCGCTTTATTTTGCTTCTGCCTATATGCGACAGAAGCGCAGACTTTTATATGGCGGTGCTTTCATCACGCATATCATGCGGTCGGTCATACCATTTGACGACCATGAGCCTGCGATGTTACCGCCCATTCCCCCTGTCCGATTAGACCGTCGCACGGAGAGCGGCATGCGCATCACGCACCGATTCCCGCAGGGCCTTCGGTTCGTGGGGGTCATCCAGGACCAGGTTTGGGTCCCGGTGCCTTTGCCGCAGATTCCTGGACAGGGGGACCCGCCTATGCCTCAGCCGCTACAGGGTGTGGCGATTGAGGACGAGCCGCCACACGTCGAGCAGGTCCACGAGCATCCGCCACAGCATCCCCGACACGTACGTCGGTCTGTTAGGCTGGATAGGGCTACCCAGGCATTGCTTGATGGCCTTGTTGCCGACTCACGGCGACAGGGTCGTCAACTCGATCGCATGGAGGACCTGATGATGTGGGCGGTTGGACAGCTCGTGAATCAGTCACGAGCCGCCGGCATCGAGCCACCCCCACTACCACCGCCACGTCATTATCCGGACGAACCCGTTCAGGGTGAGGGCGGGGCGGGTCAGGGTGACGCCGGAGCGGGTCAGGGTGACGGCGGAGCCGGTCAGGGTGACGGCGGAGCCGGTTAGGTTTAGTTTTTTTATTTGTATTTTGTTTCTTTCGTTGTTATGTATGTAAAACATTTTGATGTATATATTTAATTTTTTGATGTAATGTATATAATTTTAGTTTATTTCTTTGGTTGTAATGTTTAATATTTTGTTTGGTTTGTAATGTTTAATATTTTGTTTGGTTTGTAATGTTTAATATTTTGTTTGATTAACAAACTTATATTAACAAAATTATATAAATTAAAATAAAAAAAAATATATATATATATATAATTAAATAAAAAATACCTATACGTGGCGTATAGGTCAATACGCCACGTATAGGATTCATAAAACTCCCAAATCTTCCAACTTTTGAATCAAAAATATAACCCGTGCCTCATACGCTGCGTATAGGTCAATACGTCACGTATTGGACCAGCCGCCAGACAGAGAGTGACACGTGGCATTCTGTTGGCAGTGACTGAACTCTATACGCCCTCGTATTGACCTATACGAGAGCGTATAGGGCGGCGGCGGGTCCAATTAGCAATATTCCGTGTGCGGTTAGAATCACCCTTTAAATATGAGTTAAGCCCCCTAGTGAGTTGGGGTCCATAGGGTGATATATATATATACATATATACCTTAGCCGTTTCAAAGCAATACATCTCGATCATGTGTAATGTGGGGTTAAGGTTAGGAAATGTGGTCTCATTTCTAGTAACTGCTACCCCTACGTTAGAACTCATGATTCATGACCATTCTACTCTCCATCTCATGCAACTACCCTAGCAAGTGCCATTCTTTTATCCAGTGAGTTACAAGTCTCATAAATCAGTAACGGTCGTGCCATCAAATCAAACGAGCGAGAATTGTTTGCATCACATTGTACTAGTCTCGATTCATCCATGCGTGCATTGGATATTAACATAGTGGTTACCTTTTGATACTAAAAACAAACACTAGACACCCATGGCCCAAATGTGTTGAAACTGACAACATGAACAGTACCATAGACCGGAAGAAGTATTTAAGATCATCTTAAGTAGCACAGACGGGAAGAAGTATTAAAGATCATCTTAAGCAGCACGCACATGATTTGTTTGCAATTTTTCACATAAGAACATGATAATCATAAATGACGTATGAGTTAGGATGGATATGAAATGAATGGATATTTGTTGAATTAAATATTGTGAATAGTTAAAACCTATTAGAATTTAGTATATCATTGAAGTTACATATTAAATATTTTTTAGATACATAATGTACAAATATAATATTAATTATACTTAAATGTTAATTTCTTAGTTTTATATTCAATTTTCTTGCATTATGTATATATATGAAATATATTTTAAATTACTCCTTTATTTGTAGACAAAAAGAAGGTAAATAAAAGAATAGAAAGAAGGATTTTTTAAACGTTGGTTTTCCTTTCCAACGTTCACCAATAAAACGTTTTGTCTCATAACAAATAGAAATAAGTAAGAAGATAAATAAAAGAATAAAAACAAGGATTTTTTAGAAGTTGGTTTTCCTTTCCAACGTTCACCAATAAAACGTTTTGTCTCATAACAAATAGAAATAAGTCAATACCAGTGATTCAGTGAACTATGACATGTGACTTTTTAATTATATTAAATTAATAAGACTAATTAGTTAAAACCCGTTAGAAATTAATTTATCATTGAAGTTACATATTAAATATTATTTTAGATGCGTATAATATTAATTAATTATATGTCGTTCAAAAAAAAATTATTTATACATAAATATTAATTTCTTAGCTTTATCTTCAATTTCCTGGTATTACATATGTTTGTTATATATTTTAAATTACTCTTTTATTTGTAGACAAAAAGATGGTAAGTAATAGAATAGAAACAAATTAAGATTTTTCAAACATATGTTTTCCTTCTCAATGTTCACCAATAAAACGTTTTGCCTCGTAACAAAAAGAAATAAGTCAATAACAGTGAACTATGACATGCATGTGACTTTCCAATTAAATTAATAATAGTAATTAGTTAAAACCCGATAGAAATTAATTTATCATTGAAGTTTCATATTTATATACTTACTTATTAAAAAGCTAAGCTTATGAGTAGTGTTTTATTATTATTTTACTAGGTTAGAAACCCAGTATATTACACGGGTTGAATAAATGTAATGTTATATATACTTAGTAATAAATATTTACATATTTATAACATACTCATAGTTTTTTAATACAAATTCTAGAAACGTTATATAGTTATTTTTTAAAAATGTTTTATGAAAATAACGAAAGAAATGTTCAATTTATAAAAATGTTTTATTAACAACCTATTTTTTTAAAATAAAAAACGTTTTATAAAAACAATTATAGAAATCATTATTATTTAATAGGAGAGAGATACGGGAAACAAAAAATATAAAACAATTAACGAAATTTGTATAATTAATAGGAGAGAGACGAGAAAAAAGGTTGAGGATGCATAGGAGAGTGACAAGTGTGCCAGCAAAACCTTTATTTATTAGAGAGTATAGATATAGATTAGTTCTTCAATACGTATATTCTTTTTAGAGAGTGATAACTAATAAGGAAGTTAGCTAGATTGGTTTGATGATGGGCCTCCAAGGAAGACTAGTGTCGGTTGAATGGTCTATAAAAACTAAATAAAAATTGACCTAGACACTCTAGTTAAAACTCTAGAAATCCTATAAACTAGACCACAATAATAGGCAAGTGTACCTATCAATTGTAATACATCCTAATGTAAGTCCGGATATCGAACCCACGAGATACAGACTATAACTAAAACTAGACTCCGATAAGTAAATAAAAGGTTAGGTTTGGTTTGGGGAAGGGGGGGGGGGGGGGGAGCTATGAACTAGGATTAATCTAAATAAACTCAAAAGTAAGTAAATGAAGAAGACTGCTAACGACAAATAACTATCACTCAGAAGAATCGGATGAAATCAAGAATCGGGAAGGCACTACCTAGACAAGAATCCTATTTGTGAAACTAGGATTACTATCAGATATGGAAACGATGATGGAACTTGGATTCTACAGAATGACATCCTTGGGCGACCTAGTGGATCTCTAATCAATCTCAGGATGTGACCAAAAGGAAACTGTAAGGAGTGTATAACGCTCACCAGATAGTTGGATTACCTTTCGGTCTCACCAACGATACTAAAGTACCCTAAAGACATATCACCTTTCAGTCTCACTATCCCAATACACTCAAGGAATGCAAGGGGTAGTCAAAGGACAATTGAATTGACACGGACTAGCAAAGATCCTAAGAAACCTAGGGAAACCTCCTTTCAGAGCCTTTACACCTAGACACCTAAAACCAGAGACTAACTTATTGTCTCTCACCTTTCAGATATCGAGACAGGTAGAACATTCAGATCTAATAACTCACCAACAAATATTCCTATGGATTACTACGTCTAGCAATACCATACACAGTCACAAACACACAATAAACAACCTAAACATGCACCTATAACTGAAAGACATTCAACAAGAGGCATGCAGAACATAAGTTAATAACAAATCAGAACTAAATATGCATATAAATCAGATCAAACATGTAAAGATTCATTACAATAGTATCAAACAATCATACGATAACCAAAACCGATAAAGATCCAATCTTTCAACACATAATCATCAAATCTAGGTAGTATCTATGAGTTTAGCGAATCATCATGTTCAAAACTAACAAACCAGTAGTAAAAGTCATAAACATGGTATCAAACAAACTGATTGAATGCAAAGAAATGAATAATGGAAACCGAGCGATTGATATCTAACCAATTCTATCCCCAAAGCTCCAAACTATGGCTTCAATCTCTTTCTCTTCTCCCAAAATCGCCTAGAACCTCTAATCAGGCGGCAAAAAGTCGAACTCCTCTAATAATGGCCTTCAAAAACATTAAATATTCAATTTTAGGGTTTTAGCTGGATTTTATGTTCTTCGCGTGTTGTGAAGATGGGAGTGGACTCATGCGCTTGGTGCGAAGTCAAAAACAGTTGGGCTCAGTTTTCATGATCCTCACGTGCCACAAAGATCTCTAGCTTCCTGTTCGCGTGTCGCGATCTCTAGAATTTCCAGATTTTTTATTTTTCTTTATTCTTTTGTCCTTCTCTACTCGTGTGCTCTCTTTCTCCAGGATTTAACTTCATTTTCTACTTCTTTAGCACACGATCACCTACAAACATGACCCGAACTCAGAACGAACCAAAAGCGAATAGAAACGAACAAAATACTCACTAAAACGCACAGAAACAATAGGATAAAAGCAAGCGTTTTGCAACACATCAAATATCCCCACACTTAACCTTTTTTCATCCTCGAAAAAGAATCTGCAATGGAATCATAAACGGAACGCTAGCTTTCACAATCACATTCATTCATTAGTTCACATATAATCACATGTTAACTACAACCATTGGTATTTCTATCCGACTAAACCCAACAACCAGCTTATCAAGCCCCCGGTTGTGTTCTAAACCCATATTACCGAGTTATCATTCTATCTATGGGTCTCACACTTAGAAAGCTACAACTCAGCCTAATCCCATCTCAATGTATATCAAGGCCCGGGTTAAACTATATAGATTTCCCACCACTATAAACAAGAATTTATATGTTTTCACAATTGATTTAGATGAATTATTGATGAATGATTTGAGCATTTATTAACATATGAATGAACCTTACCTAGTGGTGCTTCAATCAAGCTGTAATTCTATAACATCCCAATTTTTAAAAAAATACAAGTTGAAGAACTAAAATGATCATTTGACAAAACCCTAGGGGGTTAAAGTGACATTATATTAAAGTATAAAGGGTTAAAGTGCAATTGATTCAAAGTTCAAGGGCTAAAAATGAAAATTGTGAAAATGGTCAGATGTCGGACCGACATCAGAGGGGATATCGGTCCGATATGTAGGGAGCAAGGACTCATCCGGGAAGTGACACGTGTCAGCTGACTAATCTACAAAATCTGACGCGAGGAAGGTCGATAGCGGAACGAAGCAAATGGGCATAACGGTCCGATATGTGTTCACCAAGCCAAATAAGCCGCCCCAATTGGATGTTGGACCGACATCCATTTACATATCGGTCCGACATGGACCCATCGACCAGCCTATAAATAGATGGATCATGAGCTCAGTTTTGAGACATCCCACACAACAAACACACATACAAACACACACTTAGCCTTGTTAAGCGTGCCCAAAAGTCCCGGTTCGTGTAGAGAAGTCCAGTTTCCAGCTTTTCGACACCAATACGCAGTAGATAGGTCTAAGGTAAGGTTCCGACTAGTTCATAATAACTTGGTTATTTCCACTAAGCTAGGAACTTATGGTTAAGTAATGTTATAATGACTTAGGACTGTGATCCAAGTTGTTGTGCTAGCTACATTAGCACATAAAGATTATTTGAAAGAGAAGAAAGTTATAGGTCAGTTCTATGATGCCCTTTTTAAATGTTTTTAAATATTTTGGGCATGATGCACATGTTATGAATGTTTTAGATACTGTATGCTATTGATTTAAATATATGAGCCAGTATCCCTGATGTTGCAAGAAAAATGTTTATGTTATAAAATAAAAGGCAAACATCTGACCAGTATGTAGTTATCTGGCAAACAGAATATTCTGTCTAAGGAAAGAGTGGTGTATAAATCCCTCCTGGACCCGTCATTCTTTCCTAGGAACATATCAGTTGGAGGTACTACTCTGGGAAGATAGCACCTTGTAATGTTTTAATGAAAGAGAAGATTATGGTTTGACACGTAAAATGTTTTAAGGATTTGTCTTGGTTTACCAAGATAAGTAATGATGAAAATATGTCATTGGCAGTGATTGCATTGACATGGAATGTTTTAACCATATTGGTCTGTAAAAGAATGTTTTATCAAATCCCACATAATATCTTGCAACTTATGGGCTGTGATTGCTATATCTCCGAAAGGGAACGAATTGAATGCAGACCGTTACATTCCTTCGTGGTATGTAATGGGGGAATGGACCTTTATAATGGGAATGGAAAGTGGTGACCACCACTTAAGAGGTTTAAGAACCTCGATAAGATATAAGTTGTACAAGAATAAATGTTATGTTGGGTAAGGGCGTATGTGAAAAGGTAAAAGTGATGTTTTAAACATGTCATATACAAACCATTTGAATGGATCAAAGATACTTTGATTAAACCTAGAACTCACCAGAGTAATCTGACCCTTGTTTAAGCATGTGCGTCAGGTAAGAATGTGGCCTCAAGCAGTTAGGATAAGGAGGCGTCATGAGTTGGCTATCTAGCATCAAAGCTGAAGACTGGAATTAGGATTATGTTGTACTTTCTTTATGAATGTACTAAGACAAGTTTTATAAATAAATAAAGAAATTTTATTTTTAAAGTCTTCCGCTGTGTATGTTTCTCTGATTACTATATGTTCATGAGTAAATCCGACAAGTGACCGGCATTCCGGGTGATCTGGGATGTGGGTGTCACAAGTCGGTATCAGATCTATAGTTTGAGAGATCTGGATACTTACCCAAGTTTCTAGATTTAAACTAGGATTAAGGGACCGTAAGAATGTAGTAGTGATGCCAGTCAAGAAAGCCTGATGCCAAAGTAAAGGGAAAAAGGTATGAGTATTTAGTACGAACATGAGAGAAAGATAACTAGAGCACCGAAAGTGGTGTAAATAATTAATTTCGTCATGGCCACAGTTATTAATGTTTACAATACACTTGTGTTCTGTGCTATCAGACTATCATGCGAATACTAAAACACTCTATATCTTTTGTAGAAAATGATCGGTAGAGGAAAGAGTAAGAAAGGAGGAAATGTCAATTCCAATACTCCTAGAAGGCAGACGCGGTCTACCGCAAATGCCGAACCTGAAATAGAAAATAGGGATCTTATAGAAGTGAATGAACCGGCATTGGAACCACAAAGGCAAAATGCCATAGACACAGCTGTGGTTAAAGCCTTAGATACATCTTTGCCTATCTTATTGGCTAGCCTAGAAGAAACTAGGAAAAAGGATAAGACGGAGGAGGTTACTAAGAATGTAGACGACAACGATCTTTACAAATAGGAATCTTACGATTCTTATGAGATCAGACCAGTGAAGAAAGGAAGGAAGGGATGCTCTTACAAAGCATTCAAAGATGGCAGTGCTCCAAAGTTTGATGGTACAAAGGATGCCACAGTCTCTCATCAGTGGATCAGGGAGATTGAAGTAGTAATCAAGATCAGTGAATGCAGAGAAGATCAGAAGGTGAAATACGCCGCTCATTCATTCGTATCAGAGGCGTTATGTTGGTGGGAGAATCTGGTCATAGCTATGGGAGAAAAGGCTATTGACTGAATGTCATGGGAGGAATTGAAAAAATTACTAATTGAGGAGTTATGTCCTGATAACGAAATGGACAAACTCGAGAGAGATTTTCTCAGGTTTGAAGCCGGTAGTATGACTCACCGTGAGTATACTACTAAATTCAATCATATGGCTCGTTTGGTACCTCATTTAGTAACCCCTGAAGCTGTGCGAATTAAGAGATACGTACAAGGGTTACCATCTGAAATCTGAAGGTTAGTGAAAACTTTGGAGTTGAAAAGATTTAGATCTATCGTACAACTTGCTTCGACTATGTACGACGAGATCTATGGTTCTCGCCTAGTGGAATCGAAAAGAAAGTGGTCTGAAAGTTCTTAGGGCCATAAGAAGCAGAACGATGGTGGATGGAAGAAGAAGATAACTACTAGTGGTATCACTAAATGTACCACCTGTGGAAAGAATCACGCCGGAGAATGTAGATTAAAGTCCGGCATATGCTTTAAAGTTGGCAAGGTAGGGCATTTGGTGTATAACTGCCCTATCAAACCTAAATGTTTTAAGTGTGGAGAAATTGGGCATAGAATGTTGGAATGCCCAACTCTTAAGATTAACAATCCCGAGCCTTTGAAGGTGAATGAAGGAGAAGCCTCTAAAGCTAGGAGTAGGGCTTATACCTAACAACCAAAGAGGCTAAGGCGTTGCCTGACGTAGTATCTGGTACGTTTCTTGTTAATCACGTGCCTACTACTGTATTATTTGATTCCGGTGCTAGCAAAAGTTTCGTATCCGTAGATTTCTATCCTCTCTTAGCTAGACCTACGATAAGATTAGATGAAATCTTTGAAGTAGAAACGACTGTTGGAAAGACGATGAAGGTGGGAGAAGTCATTCAAGATTGTTTCATCAATCTTGAAGGGCATAAATTTCCTGTTAAACTATATTCGATGATCCTCGAGGGATTTAATGTAGTCTTGGGAATGGACTGGTTATCAGCAAATGATGCCCATATCATTTGCAACAAGAAAGCAGTTTAGATACAGACTCCGGACAGCAATTGGATCACAATCCACAGTGATAAGATAAGATCAGCCATTAGAATCATTTCCATGTTAAAATCTATGAAGTTTATGAATCAAGTCAAAGAGGCCTACTTGGCATACGCTATTGATTCCAAAGTGAAGACTAAGAAATTAAAAGACGTGCCAGTAGTCTGTGACTTTCCTGATGTATTTCCCAAAGAATTACCAGGAATACCTCCTGAAAGAGAAGTGGAGTTTCGAATTGACTTAGTGCCTGGTGCTAAGCCTGTAGCTAAGGAACCTTATCATTTAGCTCCATCAGAAATGAAGAAACTAATGTCTCAATTACAAGAGTGGTTAGACAGAGGTTTCATCAGACCGAGTATCTCACCTTGGGGTGCTCCGGTATTAATCATGAAGAAGAAGGATGGTAGTATGCGTATGTGCATAGACTATCGAGAGTTGAACAAACTTACCATAAAGAATAGATACCTGTTACCAAGGATTGATGACCTATTTGATCAATTACTAGGAGCAAACTGGTTTTCCAAAATCGATATAAGGTCGGGTTATCATCAATTGAAAGTGAGAGATGAAGATATCCCAAAAACAGCCTTCCGTACGAGATATGGACACTATGAGTTCTTAGTAATGTCATTTGGTTTGACTAATGCCCCCGCTTCATTCATGGATTTCATGAATAGAGTATGTCGACCAATGTTGGACCAATCTATGATTGTGTTCATTGATGATATTCTAATTTACTCCAAAAATGAAGGTGATCATGCATGTCATCTCAAGGAAGTACTTGAGACACTTAGAAAAGAGGAATTGTATGCAAAATTCTCTAAGTGTGCGTTTTGGCTCCGAGAAGTTCAGTTCTTGGGTCATGTGATAAACGCAGAAGGAATTCTCGTGGATCCTTCAAAGATAGAAATGTTGATGAAATGGAACCCGCAAAAGACACCTACAGAGATACGCAGTTTCTTAGGTTTGGCTGGTTACTATAGAAGATTTATTCAAGGTTTCTCTAAAATTGCTACCCCATTGACAAAACTTACAAAGAAGGAGACAAAGTTTAATTGGGGAAGAGAGCAAGAAATTGCTTTCAAAAAGCTGAAAGAAAAATTAACTCAAGCTCCGGTTTTATCTTTACCGGAAGGACCAGAGGATCGGGTAGTTTACTCTGATGCTTCGTATCAGGGACTAGGGTGTGTATTAATGCAGAGAGGCAAGGTTATAGCCTATGCTTCATGGCAACTCAAACCCCATGAATCTAACTACCCAACTCATGATATAGAGTTAGCTACAGTAGTATTTGCACTTAAAATATGGACGCATTATCTATATGGAGTTAAGTACACAATCTACACAGATCATAAAAGATTAAAGTATTTCTTTGAGCAAAAAGATCTAAATATGAGGCAGCGAAGATGGTTAGAGCTGATAAAGGATTATGATTGTGAAATCCAATATCACCCAGCGAAAGCCAATGTGGTGGCAGATGCTCTAAGCCGTAAGGAAGAGCATCCTCCTATCAGGGTGAAGTCATATAAGTTAATTTTAACTCCTGATGTCACACCCCGCCAAGGCGGAAACACGAGGCACGACGTTACATGGTTTCCAAAGCATATGATTACCGTAAACACATACACGATAAATGGATACATAGACAAGTTTAAGGTTTTACATTCCAAAATGTAAATTGAGTTTACAAAAAGTGAAGATTTCGCCGATATGACTCTATTACAATGAGTTATACAAGAGAAATCCCCCAAAAGTTGTATCCATCGTGCATGCATGTAATCTACATTGCTAACCTTCCGATCACGTTTAATTTCCTGAAAAACATACTTAAAATTGTCAACACTAGGTTGGTGAGTTCACAGGTTTAATCAAATAGTTCTTTTGTAAAATTCAATTATTCGTAAATAGTTTCAGGTGCATGTGATAAACAGAATAAGAATTATTGACCCATTTATAAACTAGCTAGGAATACAAATAATATGTTCCTACATGAGCCGTAACCAAACCATGACAATTGTACACGCCCCTAATTTCGTTATCCGGTTCTATGCGGCCATAAATCCTCCAGATTGTGGTTAGCGCGACTAACCATGACCGGGAGACGTCACTCTCCATAGTACTATTCATAGGACCCTAGGCTACAGTTAATGGTTACTAAATTGTTCCAGGGGACTTTAGCGGCCTCAAATCGTTTAACTCATGTAAACATAAAAGTCGAGTCTTATTCTCTTGTTATCACATAAAAATAGTTGTAAGTATGTTCTTCCCCCAAATATTGAAAACAGTAAAAAAGGGGCCGTGAAACTCACCTTGTTTTTGTGTATGTTAGCAACGATAATTGTTCCAGTCAAACTTGACTATTCGTACCCTAATTACAAAAAGGGTAATTCTTGTTAAGACCGAACGTCTTATATGCAAATTGTTCACCGACTTAGTAAATCTGATTGCTTTTGTTTAAAATATCTTCTTAGTTTTTCAACACTTGTTTCGTTATAAAACAGTTCTAAGTTACTACCCAATGAGACTGATGAACATGTATCAAAACTACCTAGTTTCGATTGAACAGGACATATGTCGAAACTTCCTAGTTTCGATTGAGTAAACAGGTATCGAAACTACCTAGTTTCGATTAAGTAATAGGTATCGAAACTACCTAGTTTCGATTGAGTAAACAGGTATCAAAACTACCTAGTTTCGATTGGGTAATAGGTATCGAAACTACCTAGTTTCGATTGAGCAAACAGGTATCGAAACTCCTAGTTTCGATTGAGTAAACAGGTATCGAAACTCCGAGTTTCGATTGAGTAAACAGGTATCGAAACTATAGTTTCGATTACTGACTTCTGATTGACAGAATCAGTCCTGCATATTTTTATGTTTTAGTCTTGAATTTGACACACTTTTCTTGTTATCTTACTTGCGTTCGAACGATTTGTATGTTTAGCTACGGTTTTAAAGAAAATAATATGGATGGTATCGAGTTTTTACCTCTAAACAGAGATGATGATTTTGAGAGAAACAGAGAATGATCTTGAGCTCCTTAGCTTGATTCTCGATAAAAACACTTGGATGTTTCGTATAACACCCAAAAAAATAGATAAATTTGAGCTTGAAAATGGATGAACTCTTGAAAATATGATGAGGATGAAGGCGTTGATGTTGCTGCCGTAAAGAGAGAAAAAATATACGCTGGAGTGTGTGTTTGGAATTGGTAAGTGATAGCTATGATGGAAGGTAAGCTCTTGTCAAGTTTTAGAAGGCAAGAGGTATGGTATAAGGATTAAAGAATTTGAATGAGAGAAGTACAGTAGTGTGAATGGGGGGGGGGGGGTTCTCTGGCTTCGGCCGAGAAGGTCAAGGGGGTGGGTTGGGTTAATTAACTTATTAAGGGTATTAATCTCAATTAGATTTTAAGTGTAAATTTATTTAATCCATTAAGTGTATTAATATTAATTAGAGTTCCAAATGGTAATTTAATTTGGTTTAGGTTCTCCACGGTATTATAAATTTATTAAGTTTATGGCTTGTTAACGAAAGATATTGAAATCTTGGATTGTATAATTCGTTGAGGTGATTATTTGTAGGTATATATACCTAAAGGTGACGCTACATGGTAACGTCTTCGAAAAGTCAATTATTTTACTTTTACGTATATTATATGATTTAGTCTTAAAAATAAATCATATTTCAACGTAAATTTTATGTAATATATATATATATATATATATATATTTTCTTGGTTATTTAATTAAATCCCTAACGTTCGCTTTTAGTCGGGTTATCCTGGTACGTGAACCGGTAACTCCTAGAATTACCAACTATGAAATGAGACCATGTACGGTTTTTGTTAGACCTTAATGTCCTTGTTTGTGAAATTAAATAAATCACAAAAACAATTAAAATGTAAACTTGTTTATAACATGTACGGATATTGACTTGAAATGTCGGGTGTCACATTCTCCCCATGTTAACAGAATTTCGTCCCGAAATTCTATTCGTGCCATCTTGAACCGGTGCATCCTTAAACAAGGAGGGGTATTTTGTTTTCATTTGAATCATAGTTCAACGTAAATTTTATGTAATATATATATATATATATATATATATATTTTTTTTTTCTTGGTTATTTAATTAAATCCCTAACGTTCGCTTTTAGTCGGGTTATCCTGGTACGTGAACCGGTAACTCCTAGAATTACCAACTATGAAATGAGACCATGTACGGTTTTTGTTAGACCTTAATGTCCTTGTTTGTGAATTAAATAAATCACAAAAACAATTAAAATGTAAACTTGTTTATAACATGTACGGATATTGACCTGAAATGTCGGGTGTCACATTCTCCCCATGTTAACAGAATTTCATCCCGAAATTCTATTCGTGCCATCTTGAACTGGTGCATCCTTAAACAAGGAGGGGTATTTTGTTTTCATTTGATCCTCTCGTTCCCATGTATACTCACGACCACGTTTTGAGTTCCAACGTACTTTAACCAGTTTGATTCGACTACGTCTCAGCTTTTGAACTTTCCAATCTGAAATCTCAATCGGTTCCTCGGTGAAATGCAACCTGTCGTCTATGTGAATCTCATCAGGCGGTATAATTAACGTCTCGTCTGATAAACACTTCTTGAGATTTGATACATGAAACGTATCATGTACATTGCTTAGTTCTTGTGGCAACTTGAGCTTGTAAGCTACAGGGCCAACCCTAGCCAGTATTTCAAAAGGTCCAACGTATCTAGGGTTGAGCTTACCACGGTTACCAAACCTTGCAACGCCTTTCCATGGTGAGACTTTTAACATTACTCGGTCACCAATTTGAAATTCTAATGGTTTCCGTCTGTTATCAGTATAGCTCTTCTGTCTGTCTCGGGCCGCTTTCAGACGGTCCTTAATTTTGAAGATTTTATCAGTGGTTTCCTGGACAATCTCAGGGCCTGTCAAATGTTTTTCACCAACTTTCGCCCAACATTTTGGTGAGCGGCATTTACGACCATATAAGGCTTCAAACGGAGTTGCCTTAATGCTCGTGTGGTAGCTGTTATTATAGATAAACTCCGCTAACGGTAAATGAGTATCCTAATTACCTCTGAAGTCAATTACACACGCACGGAGCATATCCTCTAAAGTTTGAATGGTCCTTTCGCTTTGACCGTCCGTTTGTGGATGGTAGGCGGTGCTCATGTCTAGGCGCGTGCCTAAGGCTTCTTGTAACGACTTCCAAATCATTGACATGAAACGGCTATCCCTATCAGAGATAATAGAAACTGGCACTCCGTGTCTTGCCACAATTTCTTTAATGTAGAGTCTTGTAAGTTTCTCTGTCTTGTCGGTTTCTTTAATTTGTAGAAAGTGAGCAGATTTCGTTAAACGGTCTACAATTACCCATATGGTATCATAACCACTGGACGTCTTGGGTAATTTTGTGATGATATCCATAGAAATCTGTTCCCATTTCCATTGGGGAATTTCGGGTTGTTGTAACAAGCCAGACGGTCTCTAATGTTCTGCTTTTACTTTTGAACACGTTAAGCATTTACTGACATATGTGGCAATATCTCCTTTCATATTGGGCCACCAATATAATTCTTTTAGATCCTTATACATCTTATCTGAACCTGGGTGAATGGAGTACCTGGACTTGTGGGCTACATCCATAATTAACCCACGTAAGTTACCGTTACTCGGCACCCAAATTCTGTCCATGAAGTAAAACGTATCATCTGACTTAGACTCCAATTGTTTGATCATTCCACGTAGTGCTTCATTTTGGATGTTCTTTTCCTTAAGTGCTTCTTGTTGTGCCATTCGGATTTGAGTAGTAAGACTCGTACGAATTGTTAATCCTAGGCCACGGACACGAAGAGTTTTAACTCGTTCCTTGCGACTTAAGGCGTCTCCTACGACATTGGCTTTCCCGGGATGGTACTTGATATCACAATCATAGTCGTTTAGTAGTTCTACCCAACGAAGTTGTCTCATGTTAAGTTCTTTTTGATCAAAGATATGTTGGAGACTCTTATAATCAGTAAAAATAGTGCATCTCGTACCATAAAGATAATGTCTCCAAATCTTGAGTGCAAACACAACTGCGCCCAACTCCAAGTCATGGGTCGTATAATTCTTTTCGTGCACTTTTAGTTGTCGTGAGGCATATGCGATGACTTTGTCTCTTTGCATTAACACACAACCAAGTCCTTGGTGTGATGCATCGCAGTATACGACAAAGTTGTCGATTCCTTCAGTAAGGGATAAGATCGGTGCACTACACAGCTTCTGCTTCAGCAATTGGAAAGCTGACTCTTGCTTGTCACTCCAATCAAACTTCTTTTCTTTCTGGGTTAATGTGGTTAAAGGCAGAGCTATTTTTGAAAAATTCTCAATGAATCGTCTGTAGTAGCCGGCCAAACCCAAAAATTGACGTACTTCTGTCGGAGTCTTTGGTGCTTCCCAGTTTTTGATAGCTTCAATCTTGGTTGGGTCTACGTGAATACCCTTCTTATTGATGACGTGTCCGAGAAAGTGAACCTCTCGGATCCAAAACTCACACTTAGAGAATTTGGCATAAAGCTTCTCATTCCTGAGTAGTTCCAAGATTAATTTCAGATGATGTTCATGATCCTCCTTGGTTCATGAATATATTAATATATCATCAATAAATACTATCACGAATTTATCCAAGTATAGATTGCACACTCGATTCCTGAGATCCATAAAAACAGCTGGTGCGTTCGTCAAACCAAATGGCATAACTAGGAATTCGTAGTGACCATAACGAGTCCTAAATGCCGTTTTTGGTACATCTTCTTCTTGGATTCTTAGTTGATGATACCCCGAACGTAGATCGATCTTAGAGTAGAAGCTAGAACCTTGTAGTTGATCGAACAAATCGTCTATTCGAGGAAGTGGATATCGGTTTTTGATTGTAAGCTTGTTTAATTCCCGGTAATCAATACACATCCGAAAGGTTCCATCCTTTTTCTTTACGAACAAGACCGGAGCTCCCCAGGGTGAGAAACTCGGTCTTATGAAACCTTTATCAAGCAACTCCTGGAGTTGATTTGATAATTCCTGCATTTCAGAAGGTGCTAATCGATACGGTGATCGCGCAACCGGGGCGGCTCCTGGTACCAAGTCGATTCGGAATTCGACTTGCCTCGGTGGTGGTAATCTAGGTAAGTCTTCAGGAAAAACTTCGGGGTAATCCTTAACGATTGGTATGTCTTCAAGTCGGCGTTTCTCGGGTTTCTTCTCGACGACGTGAGCCAGGAACACGCAATAGCCTTTACGTAGGTTCTTACGAGCTTTCATGCAGTTTATCATCCTCAATGTTACTCCACTCTTCTCACCTTGAACCGAAAGAACTTCTCCGTTCGGGAGAGGAATATGAACAATCTTCTCAAAACAAACAATCTCGGCGTGATTCTTCGACAACCAATCCATACCAATAACAACGTCAAAACTTCCCAAGTCAACAGGTAGTAGGTCTATACTAAATGCGTGGTTCTTAAAACATAAGGTACAACCTTGAATGACTTCTTCGGTTTTAATTAATTTCACGTTTGTAATTCAATTGTATAATTTTGGTCTAGTTTGCTGGGCTTAATACCGAGTAGGGACTTAAAGTCATTTGACACAAAACTCATATCAGCACCCGTATCGAAAAGTATAGAGGCATAGTGATTATTTATCGGGAACGTACCAGTGACAATGTTTGGATCTTGTCGTGCGTCTCCAGCCCCCATCACAAACGCTCTTCCACGGGCCTGATTGTCGTTTCGGTTCTTCAACTTTGGACAGTCTTTTCTAAAGTGCTTTGGATCTCCACACTCAAAGCATCCCTGATTCATCCTTTCTGCTCCTGGGTTGACCTTTCCTGCTACTTGATTGGTCTTATTAGGGTTCGCATTGTTCCAACAGTTATGGGCTAGATGCCCATGCTTTTTACACTTTCCACATTGGGTACACCTTCCACTGTGATGATACCCACATTTGTCACACTTCGGTAGTGTTCCAAGATATCCTTTTTGTTCCACAGTGTTGACAGCATAGGCTTTCATAATTTCAGGTCTCTTGTAAGTTTGATTCTTGTTTTGATTACTTAGTTTTCCAAACCATTTCCTCTTTTCTCCAGACCTTCCTTCCTCGGTCTCCTTCTTCTCAAACAAACCATCACGCACATCATTATCTCTTAGTTTGGAAGATAGAATTATAGCGCTCTTGGCATCCATAGGGTTCGATGAAGTTACCAGGCTTCGGATTTGAGGAGCAAGACCCCACAAATATCTTTCAACCTTCTTGTATTCTGGGGTAACCATGCGTGGAACTAAACTTGCTAACTCATTGAATCGGTCAGTGTAACCAGCCACATCATCTCCTATCATTTGAAGGTTCAACATTTCAGTTTTGATTTTCTGCAATTCATTTCGAGGACAGTACTCCTCGATCATCATGGCTTTTAGATCATCCCAAGATAGCTGGTAGGCAGTCTGTCTTCCCACGGTTTTTATCTGAGAATTCCACCAGGTTAATGCTTTGTCAGTAAGTGTGCAAGTGGCATATGTCACCATACAGTTAGCTGTGCATTCACTAATATCAATCACAGATTCCATCTTCTCAATCCACCTCATCAGGCCTACTGCACCCTCGGTGCCATTGAAGTTGCGAGGGTTGCAGGATAGAAAGGCCTTATAAGTGCACTTCTTGTTCGAAGCATCTGTAGGGTCACAAGTCAATATTTTAATAATGTTGTTAACTTAGATCGTGACTGTGTTACAGAGGTGTTTACACATCCTATTACCTCCAGAACCTCCAGTAGTGCCACTGCCTCCTGCACCTCCTCCGCTACCACTACCATTTCCTCCGCCGTTATTCCGATTGGCTTCGTACTGCTCCAAGGTGGCGGCTACACGTTGTGATATAAGTTCCTCAACTTCTACGGAAATCGTCATGTTCTTTTCACCAGTAGTGTCACGCGGTGCCCTTCTTTTGGGTGCCATGGGTCTGAAGTCGAAATGGGGTTATTGTGTGACGATATTCAGTGTCTACGATATCCGTACAATATAATGATAAGTTATGAAATGCATATGCAATGAAAAACGTTTCAGTGGGTCATTTAGATTATAGACTAGGTTCGATTTTAGACTCCTAGTTCGCTATAATCAATGGCTCTGATACCAAGTCTGTCATACCCCTCCAAGGCGGAAACGCGAGGCACGACGTTACATGGTTTCCAAAGCATATGATTACCGCAAACACATACACGATAAATGGATACATAGACAAGTTTAAGGTTTTACATTCCAAAATGTAAATTGAGTTTACAAAAAGTGAAGATTTCGCCAATATGACTCTATTACAATGAGTTATACAAGAGAAATCCCCCAAAAGTTGTATCCATCGTGCATGCATGTAATCTACATTGCTAACCTTGCGATCACGTTCAATTTCCTGAAAAACATACTTAAAATTGTCAACACTAGGTTGGTGAGTTCACAGGTTTAATCAAATAGTTCTTTTGTAAAATTCAATTATTCGTAAATAGTTTCAGGTGCATGTAATAAACATAATAAGAATTGTTGACCCATTTGTAAACTAGCTAGGAATACAAATAATATGTTCCTACATGAGCCGTAACCAAACCATGACAATTGTACACGCCCCTAATTTCGTTATCCGGTTATATGAGGCCATAAATCCTCCAGATTGTGGTTAGCGCGACTAACCATGACCGGGAGACGTCACTCTCCATAGTACTATTCATAGGACCCTAGGCTACAGTTAATGGTTACTAAATTGTTCCAGGGGACTTTAGCGGCCTCAAATCGTTTAACTCATGTAAACATAAAAGTCGAGTCTTATTCTCTTGTTATCACATAAAAATAGTTGTAAGTATGTTCTTCCCCCAAATATTGAAAACAGTAAAAAGGGGCCGTGAAACTCACCTTGTTTTTGTGTATGTTAGCAACGATAATTGTTCCAGTCAAACTTGACTATTCGTACCCTAATTACAAAAGGGTAATTCTTGTTAAGACCGAACGTCTTATATGCAAATTGTTCATCGACTTAGTAAATCTGATTGCTTTTGTTTAAAATATCTTCTTAGTTTTTCAACACTTGTTTCGTTATAAAACAGTTATAAGTTACTGCCCAATGGGACTGATGAACATGTATCGAAACTTCCTAGTTTCGATTGAATAGGACAGATGTCGAAACTTCCTAGTTTCGATTGAGTAAACAGGTATCGAAACTACCTGGTTTCGATTAAGTAATAGGTATCGAAACTACCTAGTTTCGATTGAGTAAACAGGTATCGAAACTACCTAGTTTCGATTGGGTAATAGGTATCGAAACTACCGAGTTTCGATTGAGCAAACAGGTATCGAAACTCCTAGTTTCGATTGAGTAAACAGGTATCGAAACTATAGTTTCGATTACTGACTTCTGATTGACAGAATCAGTCCTGCATATTTTTATGTTTTAGTCTTGAATTTGACACACTTTTCTTGTTATCTTACTTGCGTTCGAACGATTTGTATGTTTAGCTACGGTTTTAAAGAAAATAATATGGATGGTATCGAGTTTTTAGCTCTAAACAGAGATGATGATTTTGAGAGAAACAGAGAATGATCTTGAGCTCCTTAGCTTGATTCTCGAGAAAAACACTTGGATGTTTCGTATAACACCCAAAAAAATAGATAACTTTGAGCTTGAAAATGGATGAACTCTTGAAAATATGATGAGGATGAAGGCGTTGATGTTGCTGCCGTAATGAGAGAAAAAATATACGGTGGAGTGTGTGTTTGGAATTGGTAAGTGATAGATATGATGGAAGGTAAACACTTGTCAAGTTTTAGAAGGCAAGAGGTATGGTATAAGGATTAAAGAATTTGAATGAGAGAAGTACAATAGTGTGAATGGGGGGGGGGTTTCTCTGGCTTCGGCCGAGAAGGTCAAGGGGGTGGGTTGGGTTAATTAACTTATTAAGGGTATTAATCTCAATTAGATTTTAAGTGTAAATTTATTTAATCCATTAAGTGTATTAATATTAATTAGAGTTCCAAATGGTAATTTAATTTGGTTTAGGTTCTCCACGGTATTATAAATTTATTAAGTTTATGGCTAGTTAACGAAAGATATTGAAATCTTGGATTGTATAATTCGTTGATGTGATTATTTGTAGGTATATATACATAAAGGTGACGCTACATGGTAACGTCTTCGAAAAGTCCATTATTTTACTTTTACGTATATTATATAATTTAGTCTTAAAAATAAATCATAGTTCAACGTAAATTTTATGTAATATATATATATATATATATATTTCTTGGTTATTTAATTAAATCCCTAACGTTCGCTTTTAGTCGGGTTATCCTGGTATGTGAACCGGTAACTCCTAGAATTACCAACTATGAAATGAGACCATGTACGGTTTTTGTTAGACCTTAATGTCCTTGTTTGTGAAATTAAATAAATCACAAAAACAATTAAAATGTAAACTTGTTTATAACATGTACGGATATTGACCTGAAATGTCGGGTGTCACACCTGACTTTATGACTCAACTCAGAAATATACAGATAGAAGCATTAAAGGCAGAAAATGTTAAGAAAGAACAAATGACTAGACAAGAGAAATACTTAGAAGAGAATGAGTACGGAGTTAAAATTCGATTCGGCCATATGTGGATACCACACATGGGAGAATTTAGAGTTAAAATTCTGGATGAAGCTCATAAGTCATGATATTCAATTCATCCGGGGACTACAAAAATGTGCTAAGATCTATGCCGAGATTATTGGTGGCCTGGTACAAAATTTGATATCATGAAATATGTGGCTAAAGGATTAACTTGATCACAACTAAAAGCAGAACATCAAAAGCCTTATGGCAGATTACAACCACTAGATATTCCAAAATGGAAGTGGGAACATATCACTATGGACTTCATAACTAAGCTACCAAGAACAGATAAAGGTTATGATACCATATGGGTTATAGTTTACAGGCTAAGAGTGCTCACTTCTAACCAATACGTGAGACTTACTCTTCAGAAAGGTTAGCAGAGGCATTTATCAAAGAAATTGTTTCACAGCATGGAGTGCAAGTTTCAATTGTATCTGACAGAGACATACATTTTACGTCGCGTTTCTGGAAGAAGTTCCACAAAGAGATGGGAACTAAGTTATTGATTAGCACGACATATCATCCTCAAACGGATGGTTAAAGTGAAAGAACAATATAAACACTTGAAGATATGTTGCGTGCCTGTATTATTGACTTTGGTGGAAGTTGAGATAATCATTTACCTTTGGTAGAATTTTCGTATAACAACAGCTATCATGCAAGTATTGGCATGCCGCCATATGAAATGTTGTACGGGAGGAGACGTAGAACTCCCATCTGTTGGGGAGGAGTTGGACAGAAAGAGCTTAGAAGTAAAGTGATCGTCCAAGCTACAGGTGTAAAGTTAGATCAGATTAGAGCTCGTCTAAAAGTTGCACAGGACAGACAAAATTTTTATGCAAATAAAAGGCGAAGACCAATACAATTCCAAGTTGGAGATTAAATTCAATTGAAAGTATCTCCATGGAAAGGAATCATTAGATTCAGAAAGAGAGTGAAGTTGAGTCCAAGATTAATTGAACCGTTTAAAATTATAGCTCGAGTAGGGAAAGTTGCGTATAGACTGGAATTGCTAGAGGAATTGAGTGGAATCCACTCAACCTTCCATGTATCGCACTTGCGAAAGTGTTTGGTAGACGAAACCTCTCATGTGCCACTAAATGATATTGAAATAGATGAAAGATTGAATTATGTCGAGAAGCTAGCGGCTATACTCGACTAGAAAGAAAAGTGGTTACGAAATAAAGTGATCAAGCAAGTAAAAGTTCGGTGGCAACATCGAAAGGGATCTGACACCACATGGGAAACAGAAGAAGAAATGAGGCAATCTTATCCCTACTTATTCGAGTAAATGTCCGGTTTCGAGGACGAAACCTTTGTAAGGGGGGTAGATTTGTAACATCTCGATTTAAAAAAAAATACAAGTTGAGGAACTAAAATGATCATTTGATGAAACCCTAGGGGGTTAAAGTGACATTATATTAAAGTATAAAGGGTTAAAGTGCAATTGATTCAAAGTTCAAGGGCTAAAAATAAAAATTATGAAAATGGTTAGATGTCGGACCGACATCAGAGGGGATATCGGTCCGATATGTAGGGAGCAAGGAATCATCCGGGAAGTGACATGTGTCAGCTGACTGATCTCCAAAATCTGACGCGTTGAAGGTCAATAGCGGACCGACATGGGATCCATTGCAATCCGCAAGCCGCAATAACCCATAGCGGACCGAAGAAATAAGGCATAACGGTCTGATATGTGTTCACCAAGCCAAATAAGCCTCCTCAATTGGATGTCGGACCGACATTCATTTACATATCGGTCCGACATGGACCCATTGACCAGCCTATAAATAGATGGACCATGAGCTCATTTTTGAGAAATCCCACACAGTAAACACATATAGAAAACACACACTTAGCCTCGTTAAGCGTGCAAAGAAGTCCCGGTTCGTGTAAAGAAGTCCGGTTTCTAGATTTTCGACACCAATACGCAGTAGATAGTTCTGACGTAAGGTTCAGACTAGTTACTAATAACTTGGTTATTTCCACTAAGATAGGAACTTATGGTTAAGTAACGTTATAATGACTTAGGACTGTGATCCAAGTCGTTGTGCTAGCTACATTAGTACATAAAGATTATTTGAAAGAAAAGAAAGTTAGAGGTGAGTTCTTTGATGCCCTTTTTAAATGTTCTTAAATCTAACGTGGTACCCATCACCCCATATTAACAGTTTCAACTTTACCGTTTCCCCCAAGATGATAACCCATAAGATATCCTGATTTAATTATCCAATTAACCTATTCAACACTTTCAAAATATTTAAGCTTTCAAAGTCGACTGGGTCTACCAATGCGTCACAAATTAGACGCGCTTTCTATTGTTATTGTTTCATTTAAATTCAATAACTAGTTCCCAGTTCTACCTATCATCTTTCATTTAATTGCAAAATTCTATCAAGGACATTTTTTTTTTGAAATTTTTATTTTTTGTATTTTATAAATTTATTTTTATTTTTTTATATTAACAATAATAAACTAATTAACTAAACTATGATAGACGTAGTCTCCCATCCTCATACTTGAAACGCACATTGTCCCCAATGTGGGCCGAGAAACGACGGAAAATAAAACAAAATTAAAGAAATAAAAATAAAATAAAGTAATATGCACAAAAATCGGAACGTACTTCCCTGGTTAAGATGACAGATTTCCTTGTAAGTCGTGTTCCAAGCCCTCCAATCGAACGCGCTCAGCCAACCAAAATTTCAAAAATTCCTCACGAACGAAAGCGGTAATTACTAACAGTAATATCAAACAACCAAACAGTAATGATATTAATATGTACAACCACCCAGCCAAGCCCCCAGTATAAACCATATAATATATCAATATTCAGTACATGCCAAGATAATAAAAACAGAAATAAATAAAAATCACAATAAAGCAAAATACAACCCGGCTAGAACGGCAATGCTGACTCAACTCTGATCTCCACCTGTAGTATTATCTGGCTCAACCTGCTCAGAATGATCTGAAACTCGGAAAAACGATGGGATCTCAATGCCCTGCTGTGTCATCATGTAGCAGATCGCATCATCCTGCCTATCCAATCTATCAAAAATCTGATCTATGAGCACCTCTAGGCGGTGCTGGTGGCCGCTGTTAGAGTGGATGCTGGCTCTAAGGCCGCTCAATGTGATGCAAAACCCTCTGGCGGGCGGTGGGCGCCCCCATCTGGATGGCCTCCGCTGTAGGCATCCCGATAGGTGGTGACACCTATGGACCCTCTCTAGCCTCAATCCATCTCGACGGCTCATCCATGGTACAAATGCCTGCCATTCTCAAGTCATTTAGACCAAAATCGATCGTATCCGGTCGGGATGTAAGCAGATGGCCCGGATAACAATAAAAAACTCCCAGTCTCTCAGTTATCCTGCTGATATACGGTCCTAAGTCCAATATTGCCTCAGGCCCTCCTCGACGACCCTTGGCCAATGATGAAAGCAGTATAGTAGCCAGGTTGGCCTCTCGGCGGCCAACTTTGCAGTACAAGCAGAATATATCCACCTGATTACACTTCTCGGTACAGGACTTGCGTCCGACGAGAGTGCAAGCAAGGATCCTATTTATGTAGCGGATAACGGGATCTCTGATAGAAGACTCCAAAATAGAAGTAGAATACGGCCCGTCGGCGATAGAGCTCCAAAAATCCCTCAACTCGCTATCATTGAACCCCTGGTCATGACGCCTCCTAAAACAACTTCTAAAACTCTGAACAAATGGTGGTTCAGCCACCTCGGCCTCGGTGTAAAATCCAGTCGCCAACGCGAACTAGGGACCGACATCTCATAAACGTGTCGTCCCAAAGAAAAAGATACAGCCGTCGGCTCATCGAACTGCCCCACCGTGTACCATAAAGTAGAATGGAACTACACTGTAAGCTCTCGGTACTGGATGGAATCACAAGCTAAAACCGCCATCCATCGGGCTCCTAGAATCTCCTCTAACTATCCCGCTGCCCTATCTGATCGATTAGCTCCCAGCTGATACTCCGGTGCTGCAAAGGCTCCATCTCAACAAACTTCTCGCAACACAATGAATCCTCGGTCGCAATCTCAAATCGAAGCAGGGTGTGATGACTCAAAATCCTATCGTCTAACGGAATCGGCTCCGCGTCAGCTGCCGGGCGGACCTCTAGAACAACGTATCTAATCACTCGTGCTGCTCTACGTCAGCTGCCGGGCGGGGCGCCTAGGGTGCTCGAAGAAGGCAATCCTAGCAACAAGTACATGTCTGCAAAACAAAGTTAGACAAATATACACATCGAATAAGGCATTCCTAGCAACAAGGACGACTATATAGCATTTCTTTCGTTGTCGTCCTAGGTACAGTTAAATAATACACTAAATTAAAAAGAAAATAAAAAAATGAAAAATTCAGGAATACCCTGTTCAAAACCATATAATAGACAGAACCATCTCTAAGACTTGATCTAAACACACTATACAATAAATTAAATTGTAATAAATGACTCAAAAGACTCGAACAAGGTTAAACTAAAAACTAAAACTAAAAATTTAACTAAATATAAGACTCTACTTGACTTAATAAACAAACATGACGGACCCACAATTTCAAAAGCCTATTTATTAAAAACTTGAATAATAAGAATCACATAACTCGACACAAAAATAAACTAAAAAAATTAGAATTAACTAAGTACAAGATTCTACTAGACTCACTTTACAAACCCAATTTAAGTGATGCTATCGTGCCACAAATTCACTAAGTCCCCTTGACTAAAAACAACAACTTTGCAGTTTAAGAATTTTAAAAATAAATTAAAAAACTCCCTTTTGCAAACAATGTTTACCATTTAAAAACCTGCAAATTCAAGCTCCATTCAAATAAATTTAGCCAATTTTTTCTATTTACGGGCTGTGGCACACAAACAACTAAAATTCAATACCAATTTGCTCATTTACACAACATGTACGTCTAAATGGAGTCAAAACAGAAATAAAGCCCATAAACAAATACATGACATACCCCCAGGCATTATAACTACCCGGACTCGGAGTTATGCAACGCCTATGACTACCCGGACTCGGAGTTAATTACAACCTACCCCTAAATAAAATAGACCTAAACAACCAAATTACAAACCAACCCGACTCAACTCAAACTAATTGACTCCAATTACAAACTAAACGACTCAATCTACTAAATGGAACAGGGAACGATACCTGATTGGCGACAAAATGCAGTAAATTGAGAGCGAAGATGAGCGAAATCAAACCCTAGCGTTTCCCCTGAGCTGGTGCGTGTGGAGTATGAGATGGCTGTAATGGTGGCGACGGTGGTGGAAGGTAGCTGGTTTTGTAGGTGGCCGGAATTGATGGATGAAGGTGGTAAATGGTGGCGGTGACCGGAAGTGGTGAGGTGATCTTGGTGGGTTGACTTTCACCTCTTCGCGTGGTGCGAGGAGGTGATTTCTGAAAACGCCATTTGAGTTCGTCGTGTGACGTGAAGACTCAGTAGGGGACTTTCGCGTGGCGCGAAAAACAAGATAGTCTGATTTTCCCATTTGTTCTTGGCGTATCGCGAGAAATCCTGCCCTGATGTTCGCGTGGCGCCAAAGGGTGGTAATCACACGAAGTTTACCCCGTTTTTACGTAGAAAAATTTTTGACCTCTAAAATTCTTTTTCAGCCAAACCCTCTAAAAACCCGTTCCAACTATAAGATCAGGTGCATACATACCTGGAACTTTGTTTTTGATGATTTTCTTTGCCAAGATGGTCACGGATCCCTAAAACACACAAACAAACGAAAACACACAAACTGAAAAGACACAAGAAAGACCAAAAATAAACACAATGATTTATACAAACTCTACACTCGGGCTTTAACCCGAGGGCTTACTCTGACTCACTTATGCTACCCTGGTGTGTCGAGAAGAACCTCATCCCCCTCGACATTCTCAATCGGTCCTCCGATGTAGTGCTTCTGTAAGACACAGTTTTATTATGTGGCCCTTCTAATCATTTATCTAATTATTAAATGATCAAATTATTTATTTATTTATTATTAACCTATGGCAAGTAATTACTAAATGGGCCTAATTACTCTTAATGGGCCATTAATAAGTTTCCCATTAGGTGTACATATAAATCAAGAGATAATTAGAGTAAATTGACTAATGAATCATTCAATTACTATCACCACTAAATCGTCCCTCTCTCTTATGTAACCGTGAGTTCTTACGAACTCACCTTAGCCATCCTAACCGTACACCCTAAACGGGAACCCGATCTTTCTAGCGGATCATGACGTCTTCCCTCTCTGTGGTTAGCTTATTTTGATTAATCAGTTCTTGTTTCATTCCCTAAACTGGAATTCAAATTAGAGAACAACTTTTTGTTAAAACCGTATGAAAAATCGTGCTAACAGTTTCACGCTTTTCCTTTTTTGTTAATATATCACGTTTTTTGATCTCCTAAAATCGAGATACATTAAGTTTTTTGAAATCTGTTAAAAATAATGTTTCAAGATTTCGATTACAGGTTTAAATCTGATAATAATGAAGAACAGTTTTATCTAATGTTCATGAAACTATTCTTCGTGTTCATCCTAATTTTAGATGAAATTCCTTTATTTTGGAAGAAAATCATGATTATAATATGTTTTTTTCTAATTTAAGGTAACTTTATCTCCAAGTTTTTTTTCAAAATCTGAATAAATAAATTAAATGTTTTTGAAATTTAATAAAATCTTGGATATACTTAAAACCCTTAAAACCGAAATTAGACAAATCAAAATCCCCTTATTTTGGGATATGTGAGGATGTTGATTCTGTTTCTTAAATCATATGTCATTATCTCCAATTTTGTATTAAAATATTAGTTTTTTTATTATTTTAAAATTATGAACTGATAAGATTTTGGATATACTAAAAATCTAATTTTTTTTTGAAATTAGAATATATTCAAAATCCCTTCAATTTTGCACATGCCTTATCAGGTTCAATCTCACGGTTTATGATTCACGGGTTTAACTTCACGGGTATATCAGTTCACAAGTATTTTAGTTTATGGTTTATATTTCACGGTTTAAGTTCACGTCTTAAATTCACGGGTCTTAAAGTTCACGGGTTATGTTTATGGGGCCGTGAACCTTACCTGAGCCATGAAATCTTACCTGAGCCGTGAACCTTACCTGAACCGTGAACCCTTACCTGAGATGTGAACCCTACAAGAGCCGTGAACCCTTACCTTAGCCGTAAACCTTACCTGAGCCGTGAACCCTTACCTGAGTCGTGAACCTTTACTGAGCCATGAACCTAGCCTTATTTATGTGCCTAAAATTCCTCTCGGGGCTCCACCCCGAATCCCGCCAGTTCATTAAAAATCCGCGATAACAGGGAGGTTTGCTATTAATAAATGCTTTTTTTGTTAAACCTTAAACTTAAATGTCTTACAAAACCTTAAAACTTACTTGAATAACACCTAAAAAGCTTCACTTCTGTCCAAAAGTGATCCGATGCATGTATAAATGTATTCAAGCTTAATTAAGTGCATATCATGATATTAAACTAATTGTTTTGTTAAATCTTATACTTTACAAAACCTTAAATTAGAAAACATGATTAACTTAAATAACACCTAAAGTTTCACTTCTGTCCAAAGGTGATGTGTCACTCTCGTAAAGTTATTTAAGTCTAATTAAGCACTAGTTCGCCTGAAATACATGAATGTTTTTACTTCTGCCTAAAGGTGATGCGTTACATATGTGTTCCGCGAACCTAATTATGTGCATTCAAAACAAATTTCTCACTTCTGCCCAAAGGTGATGTGTTACATTCCTATTGCACATACTTACTATTTAAACTTAAATCGTTCCTAATGCTTAAACAATTGGTCATTAACCAAAGTGAACGCCCGTTGTTTATGTAGAACCTAACTAATCTATTAATTTGGTGTTTTAATAAATTTTTATTACATCTTCGTAAAATAATTGTTCTTTAGTAGAACCTTATTTAATTTATTATTTTTGTCTGCCTTAGATTATTACCCCATAGATCACTGTAAGTTCTTCTTTAGCTATTTGTACATTATCCACTCTAGTTTCTAAGATGAGTTTTGCTTAATTAAGAGTTTCCATAAATTTTTTTGCTCTTATTGAGTCTTGATTATACCTTAAGACATGACACTTCTGCTGCTCTTTCTGATAAAAGTACTACAGAAGAAAACTAGAGCATAAGAAATATGATAAGCCAAACACAATGTCTCTTATGGTAATCAAGAACTCCTTTCATGATTGCTTTCAGGGGAGCTATTCCAGATTCTAAATTTCCTAAGACTAATTTATTCTCTATGGAAATGGAAGAATCAAAATAATTCATAAGATGCATGCAAACATTCTACTTCTAAATAAAAGATTAAGTGACATCCGTGAACACATCATAATATACACTGACATGACCCATAAACTATGGGCTTATACATCGAAATCAGTGAAACTTTTTCAGTGCGTGCATAATAATTTTTCCCCTAGTACGATTAGTTGCCTTAAAAATCAACTATAACACTCAGAAGCACCAAAGGAAAATGAGTGCATTGATAGCAACATACGTATAGGAAAAAGGAACGCCTAAAACTAGAAAACTGGATGTTATTCACCTCACTATCACTAAACCTAAAAAATGAAGAAAAGTTACTATAAAGAAGATAGTTCTAAGGTCAGGGAACAAAATACAAGTATTGCTGCCAGCTCTTACATTCTCCAAGGAGAAATCTTACTACAAAACTTATGCCATTATACTAGGCTTAAACAATTAGACCATCTATAAACCAAGGGACTAGCTGGCTAAGATAAGGTAGTTACTACTTAATTATTTTTGAGTAAGCTAATATTAATATTCCAATCAACACATGATGCGTTGAGTCTAGTTCTATACGTTTCCTTACAAGAATTCAACTAATAATTAAGATAAGAAGTTGAATTTAAATGTTAAGGCTACATAGAACCATTAAATAATTGATCTTTGATTTAGACTTTATGATACCTTACATATTCTGGAGAATACTCGGAATTTAGTATCAATAATAAAGCTACACTTTGACAGTTATGAGGTTTGCATGGCCAAAACAAAGTTAACGTTAACTTAAACTCTCATATTATTGGTTATCATTATCTGCATAGAAACCTTTATGACATAGAACTAGTTGATACAATAAACTTTCACAACTTTTGTTATCATGAAAATAAAATTTAACAAAAGATAAATGAGACCTATGCACTTCATCCATTAAGACCAAATTTTGTGAGAAATCATGACCAGGTCGATGCAGGATGAATTGTTACCAAATCTCATTCTTAGTGACTTTAAATCATGTGTTAAACGCCCTAAATATCAAATGGCTAAGGGAATAAAGGAGGGTCCACCAGAAGTTATCCCAAATGGAATATTTGGACATAATTCATTCATCATTTAGAAGATTATTTACTTGTATCTAGTCTGTTTCCTACGGCCCAAATCTTTAAAGATATCAATTCATATATACTTAATAGAATTCCTTCTAAATTTGTCTCTAAAATTTCTTATCAAATTTTGGACGATAAGGAAATCAAGTCTAAAATATATGAATGGTTCCCACGTTACACGCATCATTGAAACTTGTCATGTGTAGTTCCTAGAGACCTCAACGATTAGTGGGAGCATTGAGTGTCCTAATTATAACTTGCGAAAGTTGCAAGAGGTGGGGGAGTGACAACTTGATCTTACCTCAAATTACACCTTTTGTACACGACACTTCTCCATCACAACTTGTCTCCTTAGAATCTAAAGCTACTCCTAACAAAGTCTCATATATGCTAATATGTGGGCAAACTTAGATTTCTTACATAAACTAAAGTAATCCTCAACAAGAGAAACTAACATAAACATCATTAAGTTGTTTCTCTATTAGAATCTATTGGTCTTCAAATGTTAGATACAATGTTGACTCTAAGCATGCTGAATTACTTAAAATTTCTAAGGTCAGTAGAAGTAGTAAAAGTCCTTATCATGACTTGCCAGGAGTACAAGAGACCGGGGGAGAGACTCGTTAAATTTAACTCCGTATTTAACTCCGATTACACCTCTTGTACACCATACTGCATCAACTCCTACACAATTAGAAACTAATGTTGCTCCTAATATACCTGAAAATGAAAGCATCTAACCAAGAGCTAATCTATAAACTTGAAAGTCCTAATAAACCCAACAAATCAACCCAGGAGGTCATCTAGGTCTAAAAGGCCTACTAACTTTGATGATTACGTATCCTACCCGACTGAATTTGAAATGGACGCTGGAAAGTTTACCAATCCTACTTCTTAAGCCATTAGCATCAATCATTCTTCCAAATGAAATAAAGCTATCATTAGCAAGCCTGACTCCATGAATTAGAATAACATTTGGGATTTGGTTGAATTACCTAAGGGTGTTCATAACTAAACTAAATCCAAATGGAAACTCATGATTGATTTCTAAAGGTTATACTCAAGAAGGAATAAATTATCAAAGAACCTTCTTATCTGTTTTACAAAAGGTTTCTTTGAGGATCATTACTGTTCTAGTAGCTTACAATAACTTAAAGCTACATTAGATGGATATTAAAACAACTTTCCCTAACATTGACCTACATGTTCATAAAGTAACACGAAAGTTCTAAACTGAAGGTTAAGAACACTTATTCTGTAATTAAATGAAATCCATGTATGGGTTGAATGAAATCATAATTCAACTCTCTTCATCAATAACTAAGTGAATTTGTACAACTACCTCATGATGAGTGAGAAAAAATTATGCAAACTTGTCCTTATATAGATGACATTCTTTTGACAAGTATATGTTACATGAGTCAAAGCATTGATTACTCATATTTTGACATGATGGATCTCGGAGATACCTCTTATGCGATAAGTATCAAAATACACCGAGATAGATATGGGACATTAGTTTCGTCCCATAATCTTTACACTAAGCGAATCCTTACACGTGTAACATTTAAATTGTTCTCCTTTAGAGGCTAATATGATAAATGAAAATTATATCCTTATGCTTCCTTAATTAGAAGCCTTATGAAGGTTAAAGTCTATACTTGTTTAAAGTCTATACTTGTTTAGATATTGCTCACATTACTAAACACTAGACTAGTCTAGATTATTGTAAAAGCATTTAATAGAATGTTGCAATATCTTTAACAAACGAGAGACTATAAGTTAAAGAAGAAGTGAGAACTTAAAACGGTTGAATACTCTTATTCTGATTTTGTTCTATTCAAAGAAAACAAAATGTCAATTTCGGGGTATATCCTAATGTCAGTAGATAGACCTATCTCATGGAGCAGTCATAAGGAACTATTAATAACAACCTAAGTTTCAATGACATAATATGTTGCTGTTCACAACATAATTGTCACTAAATGTTGTTGGAGAATTTATCAGTGGACTCATAATTTAGTAACTCCACATAAATACCATATTATAGACTTATTGTGATAAGTCAGCTACCCTTACTTCTCGAACAGTAACAGTTCGAGCGGAGCTACATTAAATTTCGATACGAAATTATTGTTCGCTAGTGAACAAGTAGAGGAAACTAAATCTTTGTATCGAATACATTCATGATATGCTAATGGATCCAAATAACTAAAGGTCTATCACCCATAAGTCTTATGTAAGCGCTTATAATTAAGACGGGTTTACTAATAACCATACATAATTGCATAACGTACTATGAATGATTAATTATTAAAATTTCCACACTTATTTGAATTTGTCTGTCTCTAAATATGTTTATGCATGACTAATGACGTATAGACAGTAACTATACAAATCAACGTTAAATGGCTTATTTGTCAATTTGATCCTAAGTTTACTTAAGTCTTAAATTGGGATTGTAGTATGATTAATGGGGGTCTTGAGTTAGATACTGATTCAATGACTGTATTTCTCTACTACAGTTTTGGTTTAAAACTAAAATGAGTATTAAATCTGCTGACTTACTAATGCTCGTAATAAATGATTACTCAGCCAAGTGGGAGAATGTAAGACCCGGTTTTATTATGTGGCTCTGATAATCATTTATCTAATTATTAAATAATCAAATTATTTATTTATTTATTATTAACCTATGGCTAGTAATTAGTTGATGGGCCTAATTACTCTTAATGGGTCATTAATGGGTTTCCCCTTGGGTGTACATATAAATAGAGAGATAATTAGAGGGAATTGACTAATAAATCATTCAATTACTATCACCACTAAATCGTCCCTCTCTCTTCCGTAAATTTCCCGATCAAAAAAAGAAAGAAATTTTAAAAATGCTGGACCATCCCCTATTTCTATGTTATCCACTTTTTCAATCAAAAATCCGAGTTTTTTTCTTCTATTTTTTAACTCACCTTAGCCATCCTAACCGTACACCCTAAACGGGAACCCGATCTTCCTAGCGGATCATGATGTCTTCCCTCTCTGTGATTAGCTTATCAATTACGATTTACATTATTGTTTTCCCTTATCATGTTCAAGAATTGATCAACAGCTTCTAGCTATGACTGTTTACCTTCCAAGAACTACCCTTCTCGTCCTGTAGCTTTACCATACCATACTGAAACGTTTCCGTCACCGTGTACGGTCCTGTCCACTTGGACTTAAGATTTCATGGGAATAGTTTCAACCTAGAGTTATAAACCAATACCTTATCCCTACACTTAAATTCTTTCACACTCCTCAACCGACGATCATTCAACGCCTTCATGCGTTCTTTGTAACTCCACGATCTCGCATATACGTCGTCCCTCAACTCTTCTAACTCATGCAATTGGAGAAACCGGTTTCTCGCTGCTTGAGGCAAGTCAAGATTGACCTCCGTTAAGGCCCAATATGCCTTATTTTCTATCTCCACTAGTAGATGACACACCTATCCATAAACCATCCTAAAGGGTGTGGTCCCAATAGGAGTTTTGAATGCTGTTCTAAAGGCCTAAAGTGCGTCATATAACTTGTCGAACCAATCCTTTCGATTTCTCCCAATAGTTTTCTCCAATATCCTCTTCACTCCCTTATTTGCATTCTCTACCTGCCCGCTAGTCTGTGGATGATAGGCAGTCGACAACCGATGGGTTACCCCGTAGCGTGATAATACCTTCTCTATCTGGGCATTGCAGAAATGCGTGCCTCTATCACTAATCAAGGCTTTGGGGGTCCCAAACCTGCTAAACAACCTCTTCAGAAATCCGACCACTACTCGGGCATCATTACTTGGTAAGGCTTGTCCGTCAACCCACTTAGAAACGTAGTCTATCGCCACAAGAATGTACCGATTCTCTCGAGATGATGGAAACAGACCCATGAAGTCAATGCCCCAAATATCAAATACTTCAACCACTTGGATAGGGTTCTGAGGCATCTCATTACGGGATGAGATATTACCGGTGCGCTGACACGTGTCACACTGTTTCACTAACTCATGAGCATCCTTAAACACTGTTGGCCAATAAAAACCAGAATCAAACACCTTCTTAGCGGTGTAAGAGGGCCCATTATGACCTCCTGTAAAACCCTCATGACAATGTTAAAGGATCTCAACTCCTTCCTTGCTCACACATCTCCTTAACACTCTATCAGCTCCTACTCGAAACAGATGTAGATCATCTCAAATGTAGTGGTTTCCATCGGCAAAGAATTTAAGTTTCTGTCGGGATGTCATGCCCTTAACCACTAAACCGTCTGCCAAGTAGTTTACTATATCAGAAAACCATGGCAAACCTTAATCCTCAGCACTCATATAGTACACCGGCTCCTTGTCCGGTCCCAAACTCAACATCATCAATGACTCATGGGGAAATGTGTCCCCTATGGCCTCCTCCCGGATCTCTTCTCTACTTGGATCCTCTAATCACGACAAATGGTCAGCCGCCACATTCTCCGCTCCCTTCTTATCCTTGATCTCAATATCAAACTCAGAAAGTAGGATAATCCATCGAATCAATCCAGATTTGGCATCTTTCTTTACGAAAAGGTATCGTAATGCCGCATGATCAGTATAAACGATGGTCTTAGTTAGCACTAAATAGGATCAAAATTTATTAAACACGAAAACTACCGCCAACAACTCCTTCTCGGTAGTCGTGTAATTCTCTTGAGCATCATTAAGAGTTTTACTCGTGTAGAAAATCAGTTGGAAGTGCTTATCTCTCCTTTGGCCTAGAACAGCCCCAACTGCATAATCACGAGCATCACACATGAGCTCAAAGGGTAAGCTCCAGTCGGGGGCTATCAAGATGGGAGCACAAACCAACTGCTCCTTCAAGAACTCAAACGCCTAAAGACAGTCTGCTTCGAACTCAAACTGGACATCTTTCTCAAGAAGGCGTGTCATGGGCTGGGTAATATTTGAAAAGTCTTTAATGAAACGTCTATAAAAACCCGCATGGCCCAAGAAGCTACGGACTGATTTCACACTAGTCGGTGGTTGAAGCTTACTGATTGTCTCTATCTTAGCTCTATTAACTTCATTACAAGCACGTGAAATCTTGTGCCCAAGTAAAATTCCCTCAGTCACCATGAAGTGACACTTCTCCCAATTCAACATCACCTTCGTCTCTATACATCTCCTCATCATCTTCTCCAAATTCTGCAAACAATGATCGAACGAACTTCCGAACACAGAAAAATCATCCATGAACACCTTAATGGAAGTCTCGATCATATCTTGAAAGATGGCCACCATGCACCACTGAAAGGTAGCAGGAGTATTACACAACCCAAATGGCATACGCAAGTACGCGAAGGTACCATATGGGCATGTAAATGTGGTTTTCTCCTGATCCTCCGGTGAAATAGGGATCTGGAAATAACCCGAGAAACCATCAAGGAAACAGTAAAACTGCTACCCTGATAGGCGCTCCAGCATCTGGTCAATAAAAGGGAGAGGGAAGTGATCCTTCCTCGTGGCATCATTCAGTCTCCTATAATCAATGCACACTCGCCAACCTTTGACTGTTCTAGTAGGAATTAACACATTCTTCTTATTCGTCACATTTGTTATCCCACTTTTCTTCGGGACGACCTGAACTGGGCTCACCCATGTGGAATCAGAAACAGGATATATCAATCTAGCATCAAGAAGTTTATGGACCTCCTTCTTCACCACATCAGGCATGTTAGGGTTAAGCTTCCTTTGAGGTTGAACAACAGGCTTATGCTCATCCTCCATGAGTATCCTAAGCGTGTAGAAAGTAGGGCTGATGCCCTTAATATCCATGAGTTTCCATGCAATGGCCTGTTTATGTGTCTTCAACACATCAATCAACCTATTCTTCTCCTCCTTCGTCAATGCAGCATATATAATGACGGGTAAACTGGCCTCACCATCTAAGAATGCATACTCCAAATGTGAAGGTAGCTCCTTAAGCACAAGGGATGGTGGTGCCTCTACATAGGGCTTCTCCTCCTCAGTACTCTCAATGACCTCAAACACCTCTAGGTACTCGGGAGGCTTACTAGCAGGGTGGCTCGGACAGTGCTCCGGGGGAGCGTCAGTCTCAACGTCCTGGTTCTCCTCGCACAGGTGCTGCGTGTTAAGTAGGCCAGCTCCACAAACGTAGTCAAGGCAACGATCCATGTGAGATATGAAAGTGTCAAGAAATAACACTGAATCGTCCTGACCACTCGAATTCTTCATCGATTTCATGACATCAAAGGTGACATTTTCATCCCCCACATGAAGTGTGATCTTACCATCGAAGACATCGATCAATGCCTTGGCGGTGCGCAAGAAGGGGCGTCCCAAAATGAGTGGGACTCTATCATCAACCTCCATATCTAGAATGAAGAAGTCCGCGGGGAAAACAAATTTGTCAACTTTGACTAAAAGGTTCTCTACTATTCCCCGTGGATACTTGACCGAATGGTCGGCCAAAGATATGTTCATGCGCGTAGGGGCCGGATCTCCAAGGCCTAGCTTCTCAAAGAGAGAGTGTGGCATCAGATTGATGCTAGCACTGAGATCGGGCAATGCGTGGTGTAGAGTCGAGCTGCCAAACAAACATGGGATCGTAAAGACACCCGGATCTACTAATTTCTCCGGCAGCTTGTTCTGGACCACCGAAGAACATCTTTCATTCAGAGTGCCTGTCGAAAGGTCCTCCAGCTTCTTCTTGTTAGACATAAGATCTTTAAGTAATTTAGAATATTTGGGCATATGTTGGAGTGCCTCGACGAACGAAAGATTGATTTTGAGCTGCTTAAACAACTCCAGAAAGTGTCCATAATCCTTAGCATATTTTTGCTGCATCAGGCGAGCAAGTTATGGAACACGGCTCAGATCAACCTCGGGAATCTTCTTCTTCCCCTCGCTCTTCTCTTATACTATCTTCTCAATGGGAGACTCACTGTTGGGGCTGTACTTACTTGGATTCGCCTCTCATGCGCAACTCAAGGGTCTCTATCTCTATCTCCTCATCCACCAGTTCTTCATCATCATGCACCGGTGGTTGCTCATTTTCCCCTCCTCTGCCACTGCGGGTTTTCACCGCTTTCAAAGTGGCTTTCGGGTTGGTCTAAGTACTACCCAAAAAGGAACCTCCCTGTCTGTCAGTCAGCTGCCTCACAATGTCTCTCACTGTGCGCTGTAAATCTAAGAATGCAGACTGCTGACTCCTCAATAATGTATCATGCTCCTTCAACTTTTGTTGAGTCTCCTGATCTCTACCCATTAGCTGAGCGAGCATCTGAGTCTAGGTAACCAACATCTCCTCTATCTTCTTCTCACTCCCACTACTACCCGATCTCTGACCTCCATCTCCACCACCATACTGATTCTAGCAGGATTGAAACCCAGGTGGGTTCTGCCAGATGTCCAACTAAAGTTAGGGTGGTTTCTCCATCCCGAGTTAAACAAAGGGAGTTTTTGATTCCTTAAGAAGTCCACCTGTTCCTATTGATTGACAGAGAAATCTATGGTGTCATGACCTCCCCTACACTCCTCGCATTTCTGAGCAATCATCTTCAGCTCCTTGATCTCCTTGGCCATAGCCGCGAGTGCAGCAGCCACACTAGTGTCAGTTGTGACCTGATGAACACCTCTAGTGGAAGAAGTGGGTGTCCTGGCACTAGGAATGGAATTAACACCTGATGAAAAGTAGAAGGCTCTTGTTGCTCGGCCAAAGCAAAGCTCTCAAACATCTCCTCGCACTAGCTCGGATCCTTCTTATCCATGATATGGCCTCCTGCAGCTGTATTGAACATTTGTTGCTTCTCAAAAGTCAGGCCATTATAGAACTTCTCAACTAGTGCCTAATCAGAAAGGCCATGCTGGGGGCATCTACTCAGTAGAGTGTTGAACCACTCCCAAGCCATGTGGTAAGGCTCATAAGGTTCCATGCAAAAGGAGTGGATCTGGTCCCTTAGTCGGGCGGCCTTAGACGGTGGATAGTACTTTTTCAAGAACTTGGCCTGCAGATCTTCCCACGTGGTAATGGAATCCTAGGGCAGGGTATCCAACTAAGTGGAACGACCAGAGAGTGTGAACGGGAAAAGACGTAAAAGGATTGCATCACCAGTGACACCAATAATGCGAAAGGTATCACAAATACGCGTAAAGCGGGACAGATGTCCTGGTGCATCCTCGTCCTAGAGTCCGTGGAACTGAGTAGAGTTACTGATGGTGTTCATGACATGAGATGGAATCTGCCAGTTTTAGTGTTAGGCACAGTAGGGCGGGTGATAGAAGAGCTAGCACCCGTGAAACTATCACATGCCCTCTGGTGGACGGTACGTCTAGTAGGTGGATCAACGTCACCCATATCAGCAATAGGAATAGGAATGCGTACCTTTTTCTCATAGAAATCTCTCAAGTGCTCGCGAAACTTCCGGCTACACTCGTGAAGCTTTCGCTCGGGCTCTAAATAAGCAGCAATATGGGGTGATCCCTATGAACGAGTGTGTTGCTTAAACTGAAAAAGAAAACAAAGGAAGAAATGACAAATGACAAAAGAAATACTTTAACTACGACTCAAAAATAGCAAATAAGATGAAGAAAGAAAGCAAATAGGACTTAAAACAAAAATTAGACTAATAAATTAAACTAAACACAAAAGAAAGATAAAAAAAATAACCAAATAAAGAACTAATCGAATCTAATTTTGATATTGCCAAGCATCCCCGGCAACGGCGCCAAAAACTTGATGTCGGTCAAATGGTCTATAAAAACTAAACAAAAACTTACTTAGACACTCTAATTAAAACTTTAGAAATCCTATAAACTAGACAACAATGACAGGCAAGTGTACCTATCAATTGTAACACAGCCTACAGGAAGTCCAGATATCAAACCCACGAGGCACAGACTATAACTTAAACTAGACTCCGACAAGTAAATAAAAGGTTTGTTTGGGGGGAAGCTTTGAACAAGGATTAATCTAAAAATGAAGAAGACTACTAATGACAAATAACTATCACTCCTAAGAATCAGATGAAATCAAGAATCGGGAAGGCACTACCTAGACAAGAATCCTATTAGTGAAACTCAGATTACTATCAGATATGGACACGATGATAGAACTGGGATTCTACAGAAGATATCCTTGGACGACCTAGTGGATTCCTAATCAATCTCAGGATGTGACTAGAAGGAAACTCTAAGGAGTGTATAACGCTCACCAGATAATTGGATTACCTTTCGGTCTCACCAACGATACTAAAGTACCCTAAAGACATATCACTTTTCAGTTTCACTGTCCCAATACACTCAAGGAATGTAAGGGGTAATCAAAGGACAACTGAATTGACACGGACTAGCAAAGATCCTAAGAAACCTAGGAAAACCTCCTTTCAGAGCCTTTACACCTAGACACCTAAAACCAGAGACTAATCGACTATCTCTCACCTTTCAGATATCGAGACAGGTAGAACATTCAAATCTAATAACTCACCAACAAATATTCCTATGGATTACTACGTCTAGCAATACCATACATAGTCACAAGCACACAGTAAGCAACCTAAACATGCACCTATAACTGAAAGGCATTCAACACGAGACACGTGAAACATAAGTTAATAACAAATCAGAATTAAATATGCATATACATCAGATCAATCATGCAAAGATTCATTACAATAGTATCAAACCATCATACGATAACCAAAACCGATAAAAATCCAATCTTTCAACACATAATCATCAAATCTAAGAAACCGAATGATTGATATGTAACCAATTCGATCCCAAAAGCTCCAAACTATGGCTTCAATCTCCTTTTCTTCTCCTAAAATCTCCTAGAACCTCTAATCAGACGGCTAAAACTCGAACTCCTATAATAATGGCCTTCAAAAACATTAAATATTCAATTTTAGGGTTTTAGCCATATTCTATGTTCTTTGTGTCGCGAAGATGGGAGTGGACTCCTGCGCGTGGCGCGAAGGCCAAAACAGTCAGTCACAGTTTTCATGATCCTCGTGTGCCGCGAAGTTCTCTAGCTTCCTGTTTGTGTGTCGCAAACTCTTGAATTTTCATATTTTCTTTATTTTTCTTTATTCTTTTCTCCTTCTCTCCTCGTGTGCTCTCTTTCTCCAGGATTTAACTTCATTTTCTACTTCTTTAGCACACGATCACCTGCAAACACGACCCGAACTCAGAATGAACCAAAAACGAATAGAAACGAACACAATACTAACTAAAACGCACAGAAACAATAGGATAAAAGCATATGTTTTGCAACACATCAAAGACGAAAGTTCAATCCTTGGCCACCCCTTCCCATAAAAAGCCTTATTTTTTTTTTCATTTGAGTATTTTTAATAGATTATATTACATTTTAACATGTATTTACCAAATTTTAATTTACGCCCTTCAATTAAAGAAATTACAGAAATCGTCCTTTATGTTTAAACTTGTTACAATTTTCATCCTTTCCACTAACGGACGCCTATTTTTGGCGATAAATGCAACCATGTGCCACCATCGAGCCTTCTGGTTGAATGGTATATAACATCCTAGAAATTCATATGTCAATGGTGCGGGTTTGGGAGTAACTCGAACCCTTTCGAAATAAGAGGAATGGTAAAGATTTTCATACGAGCTGCGTTCAATTTCTGGGAACGGCATAATTGGGCGTGTAAAGAAGGTTCGAGATCGAAACACGTGAGAACGAAACCCGAGGACTAAAGTGTAAACCCGCAAAGGTTTAAATACCATCTTTAGGCAAACCCTAGGCCATTTGGCCTAGGCTTACAATTGATGACGGAAGCGAGAGAGGAAAGCCGGAGAGGAAGACGGCGGTTCAGGGCGGTAGTCGCACGATGAAAACCAAGTGCATGAACAGGTAATATCGGGTTTTATTCATTCACGTGGTTTTATTGTTTTATTTCGGGTTTTGATGAGTGTGTGGGTCTCTATGTTCATAGCCGACGACCAAGTTAAGATGTCAATGGTGGCCCGTTGTGGTGGTAGTTTGGGAGTGCTGGGTGGCGCGATGAAGGACGGATGACGACGGCTGAGGTGGTAACCTCGGGAGTAGCCGGAGATAACGGACCCGATGGAGTCGATGGCGGGAAGCGGTTATGTTTGGCAGCCGTGGTGGCGCTGCAGTGGCGTGAAGCGGAGGAGGCCAGGTGGGAGGCCGCCAGGGCTTGCCGATGAGGAAGACGATGGTAGCGCATGGTGGTGGAGCTCGGTGGTGGCCGGATTTGCGGTACAAGGGGACAAGGATGAAGGGAATGCTGGTGATGGGATGATGGTGCACGATGAGGAAGACGAAGACGATGGGGATGGTACTGGGTGTACTCGTATGACAACGATGATGGACTCGACTAGGGTTTTTGCATGGCGTGCATATATGGGAAATCGACATGAGTTCATACGTTTCACGGAGTTAGGGTTTTTGTATGGTATGGCTAGGCTTAGCATGGCACAAGTAAGTGCATGCATGCAGCCGATTCGGGTACGCGAGTTCTAAATGGGTCAGGGACGATCCGGTTCATGTGAATACGTGAAACTAGGGTTTTATGGGGATGGAATGACGAGCAGACGAGACTAGGTGTCGAGATTTAATTATTCATGTGTGATCGACGTATCTTTAGAACGTGTCTGATCATGGGATCATGCATTGACAGATTTGGGCTTCGAGTGAGAGGACGAGTTGTAGATCAAGGACTAAGACTCAGCTTAACCTGTGAGTTTCTAATCCCCTGCTTTTAAACGTTTTAATGTTTTGGGGCTATCGTACATACTCGCGTGTTTCAGGCTATTAAACAAACGTGCTACGAGTTATGATTTAAATAAGAAGTCTTTTATGGGATAATCATGTAATAATTAAAATAAGGGTCTACGTGGGATCCTTAGGAGGTGTGGGCAAGAGTTATGATGATTTGTGTGTGTCGGGTTATGAGTTAGTCGGGGTGAGTCGGGAATTGAGTTAAACCTGTGATGTTTATATAGAGGAGAGTTAGCATGGGAACCGTACGTGGTTCATTAGCAAATCATGTGAATGCTAGTAGGCTGTCATGAGTTATGTGTTGGATGTTGTGTGTATTGTGTCGTTGTCCTTATGACACGACGGGTATTGTTATTGTGTCGTTGTCCTTGTGACACGGTGGGTATAGTTATTTTGTCATTGTCCTTGTGACACGACGGGTATTGTGTTTGCATCGTTGTCTTTGTGACACGGCAAACAGGATTATGGAGGACGAGTGATCGGTGATGAAGGGACCGGTCAAAGATAGAGAATTAGTGTGTCCTAATCACCTTAAACTAGTTAGGTAAGAAGGGTGTCGAACCACGAAGAGTTTGTGGTTGGCGCTTAATTTCAATCGACAAAGTGATTTATGAAGTTGCAATGGGTCTTTATGACTAAACACAAGCAATGATTGAGGTGGAAATTAGTAACTTCAACAAACAATGATCATTAAGTAGAAATTACATGTAACCGATCACTAGCAATCAAGTAACAAACAAACTGTTTAGATTGTAAACAATAATTAAAAAGGAATCACACCCGGATTTCAAGTTCATAAGCAATTAGGGATTATCACACCAAATATATGAGTTCAACCAATCAAATGGTTATCTAAATTTATTTGACCAATTCTAACCAAGAACATCAACATTCATACTTCATAGGCAAATAATGCAAGACAACATTCACAAACGATATCTAGACAAATGTATACAATGTAGAATTAGATTAATTAATAAATTCAACATAAACCAAAGTTCATAGTAATTATTATCTAACGAGGTCAATGGTGCAAGAAAATATCCACTCAGTGAGTTCATAACAATACTAACACAATGATTCAGGTACTTCAAACTGAATGATTACAAGAATTATTTCTCAAATCTAGCACATGATAAAACCCTAAAAACTTACAAACAATCCACCCGTGAATGATGATTAGAATCTCATGGTGGTGGAAATCATCTTCAATATTTCAATCTTTCGGGTCTCAATCTTCAATTGGATATTGGAATCGTGTTTCTTAGTCTCTAGGAGCTCCAAAAATGGCCACAGACTGCTTTTCACCCGATCCCCCCCCCCCCCGAATTTGGGGAAGAAACCCCTAATTAAACAATGAAATAAGACAGTTTCCTAAAAATCCACATCTGAAAAAGTAACCAGCGTAAGCTTACGCTCCTGCCTTGAGGCTACTGACTTTGAAAAGGACCCACATTTTTAATAGGTGACCATCGGGATTATGATCTAGAGAGAGATTGATGAACCCACCCCTAACTTAGGAGAGATATATGAATGGGCGGTAGATTTGGAGAGATTGTTGGATGAGCCGGATGAATACGGTGAAGAGGTGCCTGATGATTTGCTCGAGATGATGGCTGAATTTGATGAGATCATAGGAAAAACCCCAAGTGTGGGGAAGTTGGTGAAGGTTGTTGAGGATCCCGAGATCCTGGTGAAGGTTTAGAGGTCCCACATATAGAAAATCCCATCCCTGAACCGTTACTTAGCACCATTGTACTTTTTTAGTGGAGAGCTGCTGATAGTTGGAAATACCTGAGAAGTGATCCAACAATCTGGTGAGTTTAGTACACTTTAGGTAGCATAGTTGGTGACACCCTGAGAGTGACTAGGGATCCAATAGGCTGTCTAGAGTTGTTTCTTTAGAAACCCAGATCTATCATAGTTTTCAGAACCAATAGAAGTTGTGTTTTGCAAGTAGGATTCCGACCTAGGTGATATTCTTCCTATCTCTTGATTTCATCTTAGTTCTTGGTCTTGATAGTTGAGTCGACATTCGTTTGCTGCATTCTTAGTTAACATTTAGTGTAGTAAACCTCTTAAACCAATTAAATCTTCAGTCCGAGTCAGAGTCTAGTATTATTATCATAATGTCTCTAGGGTTCGATATTCCGATTTACCATTAAGCTATGCTACACACGATAGGTACACTTGCTTGTCAGTGCGGTCTAGTTCATCGGTTTTTCATTTATTACTTAGGAGTCTAGGTTAGGTTTAGTAGTTTATTTTATAGACCGTCTGGACGACATCATGTTTTTGGCGCCGTAGCCGCTGACACTTGGCAATAGCAATACTAACTATGATTAGTTCTTTGTTTGATTTTTGGTTTAATTGAGTCTTTTCTTTTCTTTTGAGTCTTGTTTATGTGCTTGTCTTCTGTGCTCCTTGTGTGTCTAACTTAGGATAGAGTCTTTTTGTCTTTGAGTCTTTTCTTTCTCTCTTATCTTGTGTCTTTCTGTTTATGCACCATACTCGTTCGCAGGAATCACCATCTTTTGCAGCTTTTTCAGAGCCCGAACGAGAGCTTCACGAGTGCACCCACGACTTTTGGAAGCGTTTGAAAGCATTCTGCAACAACCAGGTACGTTCTCCTAGCCCAATTCCATTTCCTATCATGGGCAACGCTGATCCACCAACGAGGCGTACAGTACACCAGAGGGCCAGTGATGGGGTCACGGGCGCGAGATCTTCGATCACACGCCCCACTATACCGAACACCTATTCTTGGCATATCTCGTCACATGTCATGAGTACGATCACTCATGCCACCCAATTCCATGGCCTCGAGGATGAGGATGCACCCGAACATGTGTCCCGCTTTACGTGCATATGCGATACTTTCAATATCACGGGTGTGTCTAAGGACGCAATCTACTTGCGTCTCTTCCCATTCTCCCTTTCTGGTCATGATTCTACTTGGCTTGACACTCTCCCAGACAACTCAATCACCACATGGGATGATCTCGAAGCCAAGTTCTTCAAGAATTATTATCCACCTTCCAAGGCCGCTCGCCTTAGGGATCATATCCACTCATTTCGGATGGATCCCGACGAGCCTTATCACATGGCCTAGGAGCGGTTAAACGCGCTGTTAAGCCGATGCCCCCAACACGGTCTGTCGGATTGGGCGATAGTGGAGAAATTCTACAATGGTCTCACCTTTGAGAAGTAGTAAAATGTTCAATACAGCTGCGGGAGGTCATATCATAAATAGACTCGAGCCTGATGAGTGTGAGGAGATGTTCGAGAGCTTCGCTCAAGCCAAACAACAGCATCCACATTCTGTTAGGAATTCCATTCCTACTGCTAGAGCACCCGCCTCTTCTTCAAGAGGTGTGCATCAGGTCACTCCTGATACTGCGTAGCTGCTACACTCGCAGCAATGGCTAACGAGATAAAGGAGCTGAAGCTCAGTGCTCTTAGGTGTGAGGTGTGTAGGGGAGGCCACGATACCCGAGATTGCCCTGTAAATAATCAGGAGCATGTGAGCTATGCTGGCGACCAGTACCAGAACCGAGGGTATAATAACTACAATAATTCATTTAGCTCGGGATGGAGATCTGGAAACAACCCACCTGGGTTTAATGGCCGCCAGCAGCAGCAAGAAGGAGGAGCAAGCTCGGGAAGCAGTGTCGACACCAAGAAGATAGAGGAGATGATTGAGAACCAGACACAAATGCTTGCCCACCTGGTCCAGAATGACAGGGATGCTAGGCAGAGATTGGATAGCCATGATACTTTATTGAAGAATCATCAGTCGGCATTCCAAGATTTACAGTGCACGGTAGGAGACATCGCGAGGAGCTTGAAGGAGAGGCAGAGTGAAGCATCCGTGGCCTATAAGGGTTCTAATGCTGTAATGATGGCCGTGTCAGTTAGGAGTGTGGAGAAGAAAGAGGTTGTAGAGGATGACTCCCACTCCATTGAGTATGGCATAACTTCGGTAGAGGAAGTGAAGAAGGTAGACTTGAGAGCTCGATTTGCTGAGATCAATGCTAGGATGGTAGAGGAACCCGAGTTGAAAGCTGTGTCGATAAGAAGTGATAGGGCAGAAGAGAAGGAGACCCCACCGGTTGTAGAAGAAGAAGAGCCGGTGGATGAAGAGATAGAGATGGAGAAGCCTGCCGAGAGGGCAGAGGAGAAGAAGAAGAAGGGGGTAGAGATGAAGTCCCCCGGGGTTGACTTGAGTCGTATTCCTTACTCAGCACGCGTACTGCCATATAAGAATGCTAGGGAATACGGTACCTTCCTTGATATGTTTAAACAACTCAAGGTCAATCTTCCATTTATAGAGGTCCTCCAGCACATGCCTAAGTATGGCAAATTTCTCAAAGATCTTCTTTCCAACAAGAAGAAGCTAGGGGGGTCTCTGAAGTCTCACTTAGTGAGCAATGTTCTGCTGTGGTGTAGAACAAACTGCCGGAGAAGATGGCGGATTCGGGTCTGTTCACGATCCCGTGTCTGTTTGGCGGTGTGCATCTAAACCACGCGTTGGCTGATATGGGTGCTCGCATCAATCTGATGCCATATTCTGTTTATAAGTAGCTAGACCTAAGTGAACTGTAGCCAACGCGCATGAGCATTTCCTTGCCTGACCGCTCAGTCAAGTATCTACGGGGAATTGTGAAGAATCTTTTAGTGAAAGTCAGTAAGTTTGTATTCCCCGTGGATTTCGTCATCCTAGATATGGAGTTAGATGACAAAGTCCCACTCATCCTAGGACGTCCGTTCCTACAGACCACCAAGGCAATGATTGATGTCTTCAACGGGAAACTCACACTTAGTGTTGGGGATGAGTCTATTACTTTCGATGCTATGAAACCCGTGGAGGATATTGGCGAGCGTAGCCACTCCGTGTGCATGCTTGATGCCTTAATAGGTGACCATCGGGACTATGATCCAGAGAGAGAGAGAGAGATTGATGAACTCGCCACTAACTTAGGAGAGATATGTGAATGGGCGGTAGAGTTGGAGAGATTGTTAGATGAATCGGATGAATACGGCGAAGAGGTGCCTGATGATCTGCTCGAGATGATGGCTTTTGATGAGATCATAAAATAAACCCCACGTGTGGGGAAGTTGGTGAAGGTTGTTGAGGATCCCGATGATCCTGGTGAAGGTTTAGAGGTCCCACATATAGAAAATCCCATCCCTGAACCGTTACTTAGCACCATTGTACTTTCTGACTACTCTAGGTCTAGGCCGCCTCGTAAGAGAAACCGTACCGTCAGAGAGTTATCCGATTTTATGTTGCTACAACCCCCAAGTGTGGGGAGGTTTATGAGTGATAAGATACTTGGTAATTTGAGTCATATTATCTTCGGACCGGGTAGGTTTAAGATGTGGTGGAAGGATCTGTGTGCAAAATGTGATATGAGTTCAATATTTCAATGGAGTAGTTGTTTTCTAGAGATGTGGAGGACCGGGAGACCGCGAAGAGTGAAGGGGGGTACCGGTTAGGATTAAGGAGAAGCCTCCTGATAGGTTTGCTTGAGTCTCGGGCAAGTGCCCGGGATGTAAAGTTTGTTTGCATTACTTGGTTTGAGTCCGTGTCATTTTCTGTGTTTTTCGGTATGGGTGTTTTGTTTGTTTCATGTCTTGCAGGGATTCGCGTTTGATTTGGTGAGGAAAATCATCAGGAATGAAGTTCCAGGTATGTTTTACATTGGTTTTTATGCTTGGAATAGGTTTTAAGGAATTTGGGTGAAACAAATTTTAAATGATAAAAAATTTTCTAAGTATAAAAGTTAGAAAAATTTCAAAACTTTATGTTACCAACAAGTCCCCGCGGTACGCGAAGCATTTGGGGAGTCCTCTCGCGGTACGTGAAGGACAAACCAATCGGCCAGCTTAATTTTTGCCTCCTCGAGGTACGCGAGGAGTGCTGCCAATTCTCTCGCGGTACGCGGGGGTAATGCTGGATTCACCTTTCTTCCTTGTTTTCCCGTGGTTGTCAATAACCATTCACCCACATCTACCACCACCCATCACCATACTACCACCTTCACCTTTATCCATCATCCATCCATTATTACACCCTTATCCATCATCATCCTTATACCATCACCCTCATCCATCATCATCCTTCTACCATCACCCACCATTCATCACCACACATATCATCCACTAACGACCACCACCGACCATGGGAAACTAGAAACCGTTTGTGACTGATGACCGACCTTGCTGTGGCATTCATGTCTATGTGTTTTCCACCCATTGAGAGTGTTTCTCTACATCTATCTATCTTGAGTCTTTTAATTCTTAGTGAGTCAGTTGAGTCTTTATTTTAATTTGAGTCAGTTTAATGCTATGGTTTTGGTTTGAGGTTTATTTTGAAAGTTTTATCATTTCTCCCGTACTCAATCTCCATTCGGGCAGGATTGATCATCAGTTATACATACTTTGTAAAGGAAACCCAGCAGTCTTATGCAACCGCGACCGAAATGCTATATGGTGCACACAAAGAGGAACGAAGCTGGATTTTCAATTCGAGAGCATATACATTACCAGCTAAGTCGCTTCATGTTTTTGTTTTTATTTTTATTTTTGCATTTTTATTTTTAGTTGTGTTTTACTTCACATTGAGGACAATGTGTCTTTCAAGTATGGGGATGAGTGTCTAGTTTAACTAGTTTGTCTTGTTTATAAAAATAAAAAAAAATTACAAAAAAAATTAAAAATTTTGAAAAAATGTTGTTGGAAATAACTGCTTATACATGGAAAATGATAGTACAACTGGATCTACTTGTGAGTTTAAATAATATAAAAAAATTGAAAACGTGTCTAATTAGTGATTTTTGGTAGACCAAGCTAGCTAATAAAGCTTAAATAGCATGTTTGTGTTGTTTAGGAATCAATTGAATTAAAATCATGATATCTTGTGAGTATTCATCTTAGGGTAAATGGTAATACTGAAACTGTCAACATATGTTGATAGGTACCATGTTAAGTTAAAATTTAAAGGTTTTTTAAATTTTTGGCACACCACTATCTTTTTATGAGAATAAATCCGAGTTTCGGTGGCGCCCGCATCCATATTCCATAATTCTTGAGCTTATTTGATTGAAATCTAAGTTTCGCCTACGTGTCACATGGCGGGTTCCAGCCTGATTGAAACACCACTAGGTTGATTCTTATGTGCTTATTGATATGACTTAGTCTATGTGTTACCTTCCGGGATAGTGACTTGGTTGAAACGCCTATAGACGAAAGTTTAATCTGCTTATTAATTCTCATTATCATCCATTCATTCATATTTCATCTTATTTCTGAAACCTGTAAATTTTAGTTTAACGTGGTAGGGTAAATCTATATGGTTTGATCTGTACCTAAACATGACCGTGAGACGGTATTAGGTAGAGTTGTAGCTTCTAAGTGTGAGTCACATAGGTTGATTGAGATAAATGTATAAATTGGAATTAGAACACATTACGGGGGCTAGATAGTTGGTGTTGGGTTTAATCGGATATAAATACTGATTATTGCTTTTTAAAGCGTGAGTATATTTTGCTAATTGGTAATTGATGTTTGGTAAGTTAGATCTGAGTTATGATTCCATTTGCAGCTTTTTCGAGGATGAAAAAAGGTTAAGTGTGGGGATATTTGATGTAGTGCAAAGCACACATCTTTATTCCATTGTTTTAGTGCGTTTTTAGTTAGTTTTATCTTTGTTTTGAGTCGTTTTTGTATACTTATTGAGTCTATGTCTTGTTTTCAGGAGCTTGAGTTAATTACAAGTGAATATACGAAGAAACCGAGCAAGAGAACGAAGCCGGAAGAAAGTCTAGGGTTCAAAAGTGAAAAATGTTGAATTTCAGTTTCTCAAGGTACGCGAGAAGTCCATAGAATTCTCTCGCGGTATGGGAGGGAAAGGAAAACCGGCCGTGACTATTTTGTTCCTCGCGGTACGCGAGGAACCCAACCCAAATGTTTCGCGGTACGCGAGAGAGCTATTTTCTGAGAAAAAACCCTAATTTTGATTTAAATAGATTGTGATTCCCATTATGAGGAGAGTTCGATTTCCAGCCGTCTAGAGAGAGACCAGAGGCGATTTTGGGAGATTGGAGGTCAATTGAAGGCTAAAACTTAAATCTTTGGATCCTGGGTTTGTAGTTTGTAGTTCTAGGTTTTCAAGATTTGATTTTTATCTTTGTTTGCGATGTTTGATACCATGGTTTTGTGTTTATACTTCTGTTTTGGTTGTTTAAGCATGATTCTAGGCTAGAACATTGATATTGCCTAGGTCACATGATGAATACTTGTTAAAGTTTCAGTTTTTATTGGTTTTTTGATTCAATTAATGGTTTATGATTTTGTAAAAGATCTTGAGTTGATTATTGTGATGTTATTGCATGTTTAGATCTGATCTTGTGTTTGATTTCAATTCCTTGCGTTGATTGTAGTTGTCTGCCAGTTTGATTAGCGTATCTTGGTCATAAATCTTAGGGTTTGTGATTATGGTGGTTTGCTAGATGTAGTAGCCATAGGAGTTGTTTTTTATTACTGATTAGAGTTGAGTACGTATCCTAGTTCAATACCCGAGAGGTGAGAATTAGTCATTTAGTCTTCGTCATTAGGAATCCGAGTGTCATATGTCTGAGAGGAAGTCGGTATTAGGTGTCTAGTGATTGTTGCTATTCGTGTCATAGTTGTTATCTTGAGATTACCCTGTGCATTCTTTGAGTGTATTGGTGGACAGTGATACTGAGAGATAATCTATCTATTAGGGTACTCTATCATAGTTGAAAATACCTGAGAAGTGATCCAACAATCTGATGAGTTTAGTACACTTTAGGTAGCTTAGTTGGTGACACCCTGAGAGTGATTAGGGACCCACTAGGCTGTCTAGAGTTGTTTATTTAGAAACCCAGATCCATCATAGTTTCCAGAACCGATAGAAGTTGTGCTTTGCAAGTAGGATTCCGACCTAGGTGATATTCTTCCCATCTCTTGATTTCATCTTTGTTCTTGTTATTGATAATTGAGTCGGCATTCGTTTGCTGCATTCTTAGTTAACATTTAGTGTAGTCAACCCCACAAACAAATTAAATCTTTAGTCTGAGTCAGAGTCTAGTATTATTATCATAGTGTCTCTAGGGTTCGATATTCCGGTTTACCATTAAGCTGTGTTACACTCGATAGGTACACTTGCCTGTCAGTGCGGTCTAGTTCATAGGTTTTTCATTTATTACTTAGGAGTCTAGGTTAGGTTTAGTAGTTTATTTTATAGACCGTCTAAACGACATCAAGGACGTAAGCTTACGCCCCAGCTAAACTGCTTTTGTTTTGGAATTGTGCCCAGCGTAAGCTTACGCTGGGTTGGCGTAGGCTTACGCTCCCTGACAGAATTTTATCATTTCAACTTTTTCCTTCTTGCTTTCACATGCGGTCTTCCATTACTCTTGCATTTTTCGCATAATGCTTCAAAAAGTATCGTTTAAGCTTCCACCACATGTGCTTGCACAACTACACAAAATCTTTGCATTCCACATACTAATTGAAGTAAATATGCAATATTAATCACACAAATAAACAAAATTTTGGCCGCTCATCACATCCCCACGCTTGAGTTTTGCTTGCCCTCAAGTAACTCTTTTGCTTCAAATCCACATTACAAATTCTCTAATAAATGTTTCGACTAAGCATAAGCTAAGGTCCAAGTTCATACAAGATTCACAAGAATTACACTCTCAATAGATTTACAATCCAACAAACAATTGATGAAACTTCAACACAAGGAAACACTTGGACGAGCTTAACTCATTTCTAGTTATGGCTTTGCATCCAACATACCTTCACAATCAGTCACTCCACTCAGTTTCATATATGGACTATCGATGATATGCCAGTATTTCTCTCTCAAAGCCAAACAATGAACCACATTATCATAGGCTTGCATATTGATCACATCTCCACCTACTAAAACACCTAATAGTGCATAAATCAAAAGGTATTTTAAGGGTTGTAATATGGGCTAGGGTTATGGGTATGGATAAGGATTTTAAAAGAGGCTAAAAGTGAGTAGAATTCAACTAATGGAACTACAAAACATTCTAACACTTGCAAATCCTATTATGGGAATAAATGACCCATCAACTCTAAAGTTCTTATTTCTTAAAACTGCATAATGAACCTTGAGTTAAAATTGACCCAAAATCAATATATATATATATATATATATATATATATATATATATATATATATATTTAACTCAAACTAATACTCACAACCTTGGGTTAAAATCGACCCAATAACAATTTTTTTATATCTCAATTGCAACCGCAACTACACAATTATCTACCATAAGTTCTAAGTTAATTGAATTTCAACTCACGGGTTTAAAAAGAAAATGCTAAAAGGTGAATGGGCTAATGTTGTGGGTTTTGTTAAAAGAAAAGGTATAGGCTCAAAGTGGGCATCTAATGGATATTAACGGGTACGGGTATAAAAATGGCTAAAAATAAAAAGGTTTCTCCTAGTGCCTTTATCATTTTTGTGCAATTAATTGGTTCAAGGTCTCAACATGTATCAACAATATGCAAGTTCTAAAATGTGAAACAAAGTGGCCAAATACTCAAAAAAGAAAATATATAGAAACGATGGAAAATAGGTTACCGACATGTGCATGCAAACCATCACCTTCTACTTTGTTACTCCCAATTCCAACATTTCCATTTTTTTTAAACATTTGTTGGAAAAACTTAATCAAGTGACTACACGAATCAACGATGACCAAAGACCTCAAGAAAACACTTTGCAAAACAATTTTTCAAAAATTTTGTATTGGTTTCATTGATTACCCACATCCCCACACTTGAACCTTACATTGTCTCAATGTAAATAATTATGAGATATGAAAGTGCGGTTTGCGGGTGCAAAAGAATATTCAACACCCAAATCTCCAAAATTCCCTTCAATGATTCCCAATACCATAAGCACCAACCCCAGACGTAATAAACAAGTTCAAAAGAAAAACAATAAATAGTTCAACATAAACAACCTAAAACACAAAAACAAAACACACCAAAACACATTAAAACAAATAAGACAAAGTAGTTCAATTACTGCAAGAAAACGATAGAGAGATACATAGACCTGTTTGAACCGCTCAGTAAATGTCAAGATTAGTTGTCCTCACTGTTTTCCTCCTCATCATCATCTTAATTACCTTCCTCTCCATCATCGCCATCATCATCATCAGCTTCATCCTCATCAGCACCATCATTGCCAGGCTTGTAGGGCCAATACGCTTTAGGTCTAGTCATACGGCTCCTACTGCAGGGGCTAACCAAAAAACGATTCATATAACTATCGAGTCATATCCCTCATGTTGTTTAGACCTCCTTGTGAAACTCCACTCCAACCTTGGCCACTTGTATCCGATGCCGGATAAGGGGCCACCCACTCAGAATGATGGCTCTTTGGGTAGCGATGATATGTATCACCCATGTAATATGGAGGCAAAGATTCCCAATCAGTGGGAGCCGGGTGTGAAGCGTATGGTATGCCTTGATGATAATCATTGTAATGGTGCAACTATTCATTATCCCTAAAATTCCTGTTGATTTCCTCCTCTTGAGACCACATCATCCCCATCCTAAATCTCATGTCTTCCTCTAAACTCTGTGTTTGCCTTTCAAACATGATGCGTGTTTTCAAACATGATGCGTGTTGGTTCTTCCCATGTTGGATAGCTTGTTGGACGGGCATGCTCTATCGCTTCTGTGTAGGATTGTGTGTAACCTAAACCATACCCAAATTTATAGTTGAACCCATACCCCATATCACCCGTCCCCGGTGTTGGTCCCGTGTGACCAACATTTTCATCATCCAAATGCATCTCTTCCTCTTTTTCAACATCACTCCTTAACTCCTCTAGAAACCTGGTTGTCGTAATATCAGTCAATACATGGGTTCTTGCTATTAACTCATATCTCCCACTCCCCTTTTGCATTGACTTCATGGTGTATGGCTGATGCTTAATTGTTAACACCGCCCATTTTTGGAATTTTGACAACAACCTGCAATGAGGAATCAACATCCTCTCTCTTTCTTCTCGCGACTCCCAAATATTCCACATAATCAATTGCTTTGCTGACATAACTGGAGAACCTGTTAATAAAGCGTGAAGAATCATGACCTCATAAAAACGCACCTTGGTTTTATCCCCTGTCCTAGGGGTCACATTCAACAACACAAAAACCAGTAACGATTTCGGAAGTGGTTTCAACATATCTCTTTTCAGCACTAACTTTGACACTTCACAATGTTCATCTACCACAAAAAGTGCCCTTATCATGGTTGACCAAACCCCTTCATTTACCACTTGAACTTTTAACTTCGCATAAGAGATATATTCATACGGTTCATTATTTTTCGCTCCAGAATCAAAATGGGCAATATTGTCAATAGAATGATATGAGAAATATGCTTGCTTCTCATTTACCTTGCCCCTCAAAATTGAAGTTTGGGGCTGATTATCACCTTTAATTCGCTGTAACGTAAACATCCATTCCGCAATTGCCTCACCATAGACATCATCAACCCTATCATAGTTTAAATCAAGACTTTCTTCCCATCTGATTCGCTGAAAACAATTGACAACCCCATACCTTTCGAAGTCTGGTTCATAAATTTGCCTTTCACATGCAAATAAGGATGAAAACCCCCAGCCAGGTTACTCACCTTCTCCAAATAAAATGCCTTTTGTTATGTATATGGAAAGGACGATACCCTATGAGGCTTCCTCCATACAATGGGCCCTCCTGTTTCCTTTTCGAACTCGTGTGCAATTTCTTCCTCAGTTTCACTTCTCTCATGCAAAAGGCGGTGTTCCTCGCCCTTTTTGACCGACTTCTAGACGATGATTCGCCTACCTTTCCTATCCCTTTCGTGGATTCTTTTTGTTCTTCCCATTGTTCCTACAATTACATAAAGCTGACATAAGTCAAAGAATTCACCAAGAATCGAACTTGTAACAATTCTTTATTAATATTGCTAGTTGAGTCCACTCCATGCTAACACTTTATCCTTTGAAAACACATATTTCACTAAAAATAATGATGCCATTTTCATCAAAAACAAGTTTACATGTTATTATAAAATTTCAAAATTTCATTCAAAATCTTAACTAAGTCCCACTTCAATAAGCAATATTACAATCACACCACAAGCTTTACCAATGGAATCATTCTACCCACAAATTTCAACCTGCTCAACACTTCATGTACTTCCCCCAACAAACAAGACAAACTCATATACCTTAACTACATGCTTCAATGCAATAACAATTCAAGATTTAACTTTGTACCTTCAAATGACGAATTATTGTAATGAATACATACCTTTGAGTTTTAGATGATGTAATCAAGGAGAATGATGATTTTACACTTCACTTAACACAAAAGCCCCAAAACATTTTGAAACCCAAGATTTTGGGTTCTCACAAACGCTATTGATTCTGCAACTACCGCTTGGTAGGGTTTACTTATCTTGCAAAGTTATACAAAAACCCTAAACCAATTTAAGATTTTGATGGAATAATGGTGGATTAGAGGAAGAATATGAAGAATGAAGATAGGGGTTTCTTGAGAGAGAAGATGGAAAATAAAACGAAAGAAAAGACAGGTGGTAAATGAGTGAAGGCAAAGGAGAGAGAAAAGTAAAAAAAAGTTGAAATCCAAAAATTCGGACTTACATGATGCTGGGCCTCCCGCCCAAGCAAATTCCCAAACCGACGTAAGCTTACGCAGGGAGGGCGTAAGCTTACGCTCCCCTCCTGATGCTTCTGTTTGTGAAAACCACCTTGCGTAAGCTTACGCCCAGCGTAAGCTTACGCTGACCCCCAAAAACTCCACTGATGCTACTGACTTGGAAATGCATCCTACGTAACCTTACGTTGGGATGACGTAACCTTACACTGACCCCATTTTCAGTTTCTCGAACCCCCTAAACGAACGTGTTTTGTCCCTAAAACATCGAGACCTACTTTAACACCCTACTCTCTCCATGCTCTTGTCCCCACTTAAATCTTGCAATGGTTAAACACAACAACGAATTATGTACAACGCACACAACAAACACAAATCATGAAAGAAAACATCAAACAAGTCGGGTTGCCTCCCGGATAGCGCTAAGTTTAATGTCTTCAACCCGACATTCCTTCACTTTGTTACTCATGCTCGTCTGCCACCATACTCAATAAGAATGCTTCGGCTTGGTTTGTTGTTCCGTTGATCTCGTTGATTTCAAAATAAAAATTCAATCGGTGGCCATTCACAACTTGCCTTAAGTGGTCATCAAAGTCTTCAATCTCTATATCTCCATACTTTCCAACCCGTGTGATAAAAAATGATCCTGTCCATTTACTATTTAATTTTCCCGGAAAGAATTTCAATCTCAAATTATAAAGTCACACTCTTTGACCCACTTCAAATTCTTTATTCAGGAGCTTGGCATCATGAACCGCTTTCATCTTGTCCTTATAAGCGGACGCATATTCATATGCCTCATTCCTCAATTCCTCCAATTCAATTAGGATTAGCTTCCTCTCTTTCCCTACAACATCATAATCCACATTAACTTTTTTAATTGCCCAAAGTGCCCGATGAGCTAACTCAACTGGTAAATTACAACCTTTTCCATAAACCAACTGTAGAATCAAAGACTGATGGCCACAAAATTCTCTAAGTACAAATGCTGCTGATCTCAGAGTTTGCTGCTGACCAACAATCTGCTACGGACAAGCTTATCTGCTGCGGATACTTGTTCTCCTGCTGAAGAACAAATCTGATGCGGATAGCCTTATCTGGTGAAGACCAAAGTTGCTGCGGATAAGCTTCTCAGCAGCATCAACACTTGATGTTGCTGACAGGCAAATCATCAGCAGCTCTGGATGGTTACATCTTGCTACTGATCAACATCTTTGCTGCTGACAGCCTTGTGCCTTGAAGACAAATCGTTGCAGCTGACTATCCATACTAAGCGTCACTGACAACTTTCTGCAAAAGAAACTGACACACTCAAAACATAAGGAACCTCAATGGCACAACCAATGACGGGCAACAATGCTATTCTCCAAGCATGCAAGTAATGATGCATAAAGAAGACGCTTCAATAAAGTTAACTAGATATAGACAAAACGTGTAATAGTTAGCTAGATACAACAGATCGACGGTCTGTGTTAGATCTGATCCTTAGAATCAAGGGGATGTCTTGATTCTAAGTGAGTATAAATAATCTGTAAATACTTCATTGTATGCGTGCTTTTTGTGCTTTCTGATAGAGTTTCACTTGTAATCGTTTACCTGCAAAAGCTTAATACAACAGTGTTCTTATTAGTATTCTTTCTGTCTGTTCGATTACATTTGTGTAGTTGTTATTGTTTCCGCCAATTTCAACTAAGAACAGAACCTTCTTGTAATTTCACGATCCTACAAGTGGTATCAGAGCTCTGGCTCAGATTAAACAAACTCACACTTGTTTAATCACTTCTGGTTCTATTCTAAACTATCTCTCTTTCATCAAGTCACCAAGAACAAAAATGGCACAAAGCAACGGGTTTGAAGACATCGGCAACATCAACTGACCACCAAGATTGGTGTCGGGAGAAGACTACGACATGTGGAAAAATCGCATGGAAAGTTTTTTCTGCTATCAGGAGTACGGAATGTGGAAATCCATCAGGGATGGACCCTACATTCCAATGGTGGCATCTGCTGACTCTGGAGGACCATCAGTTCCAAAGGATCCCTCCAAGTACTCAGAAGAGGATATAAAAAAGATGGAGGTGGACTTCAAGGCATTAGGAGCTATCCAAATGTGCCTTCCAAATGAAGTTTTTCATAACTTCAGAAGCTACAAAACTGCCAAAGAGCTCTGGGAAGCTCTTGAGAAAATGTTTGCTGGCTCGGAGGAAGTCAAAAAGAACAGAAGAGACCTCCTGAAGCAGCAGTATGAAAACTTCATCTGGAAGAAAGGTGAGTCTCTAACTGTTTTATACAACAGATTTACCTATCTTGTAGGGGAGCTGCAGTGCTCAAAGTTGAAGCTAGAGAATGAGGATATTCTCAAGAAGTTCATCAGGTCTCTACCAAGCTGCTGGACACTCTACACAGTGTCAATCAGAAGAACGGAGAATCTGAAGACTCTCCAGATGACTGAGCTCTTTGGAATGCTAAAAACCTATGAGCTAGAGATGATTCAGGCAAAAGAAAGAAGCTCAAGCTACCAAACAGCCTCAACATCCACCACCACCTCCTCTGCCCTCCATTCTGAGCACTCGGGTCCTAGTTCAAGTAACTACTATCCTCCCATCATCACCCATCCTCAAACTCCAATCTCTCAAACAAGCAGCTCACCATTTTTCCTAGAAGCTCCTCCTCAAACATCAACCTCTGCTGCTTTTATTTATGAAAGCTCAAACAATATGTCCTTTATCAAGGAGGATCTGGAATGCTTTCATCCAGATGATTTAGAAGAAATGGACATACAGCACTCATATGCCATGCTCTCTATAAGAGCAAAGAGGTTCTACTCTAGAACCGGAAGACCCATTCCAAGTAACAACTCCAACACCAGAGTTGGCTTGGATAAAAGCAAACTCAGATGTTACAACTGTAACCTACTGGGTCACTTTGCTAGAGAATACAAGGCACCAAGAGCAAATCCAGTCACTTCTCAGTCAAGACAAGCTCACCAAGTCCAACCCAGACAACAGCATCAAGCTACTCCTCCAGTTCAAACTGCAGCCTGTGCAACTGTTGGAACTTCTGAGTTTGACTGGAGCTTTCAATATGAAGAACTGCCAATCAGCAATCAAGCTCTAATGGCAGACACTACAGAGATACCACCTCAGGTATTTGAACATCTTTGCTCTCAAGCCTATATTGATAAAGTTTTGGGTTATAGAAAGCACAACCAAAACCTTATAGATCAAAATGATGAGTTTCATTAGATGAAATCTGAGTTCAAAAAGGTTGAAAATACTTATAAAGAAAAGATTAACTGCCTTAAGAAAGAGATTTCATCGCTAAAACACGAACAAACTAATCTTGAAACTCAGATTGATGATCTACTAGTCAAACTAAAAGCTACCAGAGCTGAACTGGCAGAACAGAAAGTTCATGTTGAAAAATATGAATTTTCCTCCAAAAAGTTACAAAGACTTTTAGATATTCAAGTCCATGAGAAGGTAAAAACTGGACTTGGGTATAACAATGATTAGTACAATGTTGTTCCTCCTCCTGCTGACTATATTGCCATATACTAACCAAGCTTCAATGTTGAAAATATTGACACTGCAAACCGAAACCTTGATCCTTCAACGGATGAACCTCTCATCGAAGACTGCACTACCTCATCGGAATCTGAGTCAACCCACTCAGACCATGATGAAACCAGTGCAGTTCCTGCTGTTCTTCCAGCTGTTATAGCCCCTGTACCATTCAAACAGATCAAGATCAACTATCCTCCAGATGGAAGAAAGCTAGAAAAGGGACAGACATCAGAACCCACAAACCCCAAGCCTCAGTTCATGCCAATCACAAAGAGAAAGGTATTTGATATATGTCGTAAGCCTGAAGAAAAAGTTCCATATGTTCAAAGGACCCTAGAAGAAGCCACCTTTGAACATAACAAAGCTCATCCATGGAACTTCAAGGATCTGTTCCAAAGAAAGGACTATGTCTACCTTTTAAAAGACAAACTGGCAAAATCATGCTTTGTGTGTGGCAGATATAACCACACTGCCAGCACCTGCTTTCATTACCTGGAATATCAAAGACATTCAAAGCAGCATGCCTTTGAAAAGACTAACAAAAATAAGAAGGTAAGAAGCTACGAAGATAAAGCAACAAAGTTCAAAAAGTCTCTATCTCCCTCAAGAGTGAAGCTGCCTAAATCTCAACAAACTTGCATCATTTGTGGTGAATCAGACCACTTTGCTGCAAACTATAAGTTTAACCCTTTCAACCAGATCCTTCATCAAGCTCCTCAAAGACAAAGGGTAAAGAAGGATCAGCATACATCGGTTGTTAGTCCAGTTCAGCCCAAGAAAACAAAGCAGAAACTTTCAGCATCAACCAAGTCTGCTGCCGATAAGCTAAAATCCTCCGTAGCAAAATCTGCTGCTGATAAGGCAAAGACATCAGCAGCAAGAGTGCCCACTGCTGATAAGGCAAAATCCAAGGAAAAGCCTACAGTAGCAAAGAATGCTGACACTTCAACAAAGCTGTCAGCAGTAGGATCTACTGTCAACAAGCCAGAAACATCAGTAGCAAAATCTGCTGCTGATAGTGTGAGGAAAACTAGAAAATCACCAATAAGGCAATGGAAAGCCAAACCATCTTCAAGCACTGTCATTGGTTCCATTGACTGCAAACATACTGAAAAGGATAAACTAACAACCATCTTTTTCAAGTCTGCAGACTCTTGGGTTCCTTCTACTAATTAGAAATATATCATGTGCAGGGACAGCCAGGTCACAAGAATAACACTTGGGTGGTAGACTGTGGGTGTTCCAGGCACATGACAGGCAACAGATCCATCCTCTCAAACTTCAGACATTTTAATGGAGGATATGTTGCCTTTGGAAGTGACTCAAAGGGAGGATCCATCACTGGACAAGGAACTGTGTCCAACGAAAGAATGAGCATTGATAAGGTCAACTATGTTAAAGAATTGGACTTCAATCTCATGAGTGTTTCCCAGGTCTGTGACCAAAAGCATTGGATGCTCTTCACAGATAAAGAATGTTTTGTACTGACTCCAGGCTTATCCACACCTCCTCCTGAAAGCATTTTATTAACTGCTCAGAGAAAAGAAAATCTCTATGTACTGGACATGAATGAAGTCACTCCATCTGGGAGTGTTTCCTGCTTTTTATCAAAGGCATCAGTTGATGAATCAGCTCTCTGGCATAGGAGATTAAGCCACGTTAATATCAAAACTATCAACAAATTGGTGAAGAATAATCTTGTCAGAGGGATTCCTGACAAAGAATTTCAGCTAGAAGACCACTGCATTGCATGCTTAAAGGGGAAACAACAGAAAAGCTCTCACAAGCCCAAGACCTTGAATACAAATGACACTCCACTGCAACTACTGCATATGGATCTCTTTGGTCCTACAAATGTCATGTCAATGGGCAAGAAGTCGTACTGTCTGGTGATAATTGATGACTACACCAGATTCTCATGGGTATACTTCTTGAGAACTAAAGATGAAACTGCTGAAATTCTCAAATCCTACATTCTCAGGGTAGAAAATCAAAGTAATTAAAAGGTGAAGATCATAAGGTGTGATCAAGGCACAGAGTTCAAGAACCACACCTTGAACTCTTTCTGTGAAAGCAAGGGGATAGAAAGACAATACAACGCTCCAAGAACTCCTCAACAAAATGGAGTTGTTGAATGAAGAAACAGAACTCTTATTGAGTCAGCAAGATCTATGTTGGCTGACTCAAACTGCCACTCACATTCTGGGCAGAAGCAGTTAGCATAGCCTGTTATGTGCAAAACCGAGTTCTAATTGTCAAACCCCTCAACAAAACACCCTATGAACTTTGGTTTCAAAGAATTCCCTATATTGGGTTCCTAAAACCTTTTGGGTGTCCATGCACCATTCTCATCACACATGGGATTCTTCCTAAGTTTGGTGCCAAATCTGATGAAGGATATTTCGTAGGCTATTCCTCTCAATCAAAGGCCTATCGAGTATTCAATTCAAGAACAAGAATTGTTGAAGAATCAGCAAATGTGGAATGCAGAGAACACATTGTCTGTGAGCAGGGAAGAGGACCAAACTGGCTCTTTGACATAGACTCATTCTCCCAAATATTTGAGCCTCTCACCTTCTCAAATATGGAGTCTACGTCTACACAAACACCTGCCTCCACTTCATCCACTGACTACAGCCTGGATTTTCCAAAATCTTTTGTCAGTCTGAGAAGACCATCAATTGATCCTCCATCAGTTGTGGAAGCAATTGAAGCAAGTGAAGCAGGAACAAGACGGTCTAATATCACCAGCAACAGCCTGTCTGAAACTGAAAATCTAAATGAAGACTCTTCGGTAAATGCTGTAGATGCTGCTGATGCTCTTGCTGAAAGTTTTGATGTGGATAATGCGGTTGAAGACTCTTCCACCATGAATGAAGAGGCCCCTGATCAAAATCAAAGAAATCTAGAGCAAGGGATACAGCTGGAGGTGGTACCAGCACAGAGGATCCACAAAGAACATCCTCAAGAGAATATTATTAGTCAAATACACCAAGGAGTTCTCACAAGGAGCAAATCTCATGAGGCCAATATATGCCTGTTTTCTTGTTTCTTATCTCAGGTGGAACCCAAGAAGATAGATGAAGCACTCAAACACAGCAGCTGGATTGAAGCAATGCAGGAAGAATTGCTGCAATTCAAGAGGCAGGATGTCTGGACACTTGTTGATCTTCCACCAGGTAAATATGCTATTGGCACACGATGGGTTTTCAGGAACAAGCAAGACGAGAGAGGCATTGTAGTCAAGAACAAAGCCAGACTTGTAGCTCAAGGCTACACTCAGGAAGAAGGGATCGACTATGATGAAGTCTTTGCTCCTGTTGCCAGACTGGAGGCCATCAGAATCTTCCTGGCATATGCTGCATCCAAGAATTTCACTGTCTATCAAATGGATGTCAAAAGTGCCTTTCTGTATGGGAAGATTGGTGAGGAAGTACATGTCAAACAGCCTCCAGGATTTATAGATCCTGCACATCCTACTCAAGTGTTCAAACTGGACAAAGCTCTGTATGGCCTACATCAGGCACCAAGAGCCTAGTATGAAACCTTGTTCGGATATCTACTAAGCAACAACTTCAGAAGAGGTGCCATAGACCAGACCCTGATTATCAAAGATGAAGGGGGAGAAATCTTACTAGTTCAAATTTATGTTGATGATATCATCTTTGGATCAACAAGGAAACAGCTGTGCAAAGACTTTGAGACTCTGATGCACTCAAAGTTTGAAATGAGTTCAATGGGTGAACTAAATTTCTTCTTGGGTCTACAAGTCAAACATGTCCCAAATGGAATCTTCATCAGCCAATCCAAATATGTAAAGAACATTCTGGAAAGATTCAAAATGGCTGACTGCTCTGCTGCAAGAACCCCCATGCAAGTGCATCATCAACTGACTCCAGACACTGATCAACATCCGTATCGTGTAATGATAAGGTCTCTCATGTATCTCACTGCCTCAAAGCCAGATATCATGTTTGCAGTATGCCTCTGTGCAAGATTTCAAGCAGCTCCAAAAGTTTCACATCTTCAGGCTGTCAAGAGAATCTTTAGATACCTAAAGGGTGCCCCAAGACTTGGACTATGGTACTCTAAAAATGACATGTTTAATCTATATGCATACATTGACAGTGACTATAGGGGATGCAACTTGGACAAAAAGTCCACTTCAGGGGGATGTCAGTTTCTGGGAGGGAGATTGATTTCATGGCAGTGCAAGAAGCAAACATGTGTTTCAACTTCTACAGCTGAAGCAGAATACATTGCGGCTTCAAGTTGCTGTGCACAAGTCATCTGGATACAAAATCAAATGTTGGATTATGGGATGACTTTCATGGCAACTCCAATTCACATTGACAACATGAGTACTATCTCAATCACAAACAATCCGGTTCAGCACTCAAAGACAATGCACATTGACATCAGGTATCATTTCATAAGAGATCAAGCTGAGAAAAAGAGGATTATTTTAACCAAAGTTCATACGAATGAGCAATATGCTGATTTGTTTACAAAACCTTTTGATGAAGCTAGATTTAAATATTTAGTTGAATCAATTGGTATGATGAACTTTGATTAAAATTCTTCTCCACTCTATTTTTGTGTTTTGTTTTATGTTGTAAATAAAAGTTATAAGTAAGCAGCATTTTTGTCCTTCAGCTGCTGACAAATTTAATCCTCAGCAGCAAAAGATTTCCAGCTGACTGCTTTAAGTTATCAGCAGGAACAGGCTTCCTGCGGATATCTTTAAGACTGTCAGCAGCAACATCCTTGCTGCGGATTATTAAATCCATCAGCAGCAGATAAGTTTACTACTCATAGACTTAACCTTCCGCATCCACAGCAATCAAGTTTGCTGCTGATTGGTAAATTTATGTCCAAATTAACCTTCACCCGCTGTTAAAATTCCCGTCAGTCTTTACCATGACTGCCTCGGTGCATTACAGCTGTAACAATAAAAGCTGAATTGGGTTGTACTGTACAAATCATTTTGCTTTTTCTCTCCTCTGCCATTATAAAACAAATCAAATTTCCACCTCTTCACCTTCCACTTCTCCCTAAACCAACATCACTTTCCTTCAAGTCCCCATCACTTTCTTTCAAGCCCCCATCACTTTCAAAGCCCTTCATCACTCACTGTCATACCCAACCAAGTGAAAGATATCCGAAGGATTCAATGATATGATGGACTTCTTATGTCGATCAAAGATCCAATTTTCCCTCACAAGCAACCATGTCACACATATCCCTCATATGGAGGATTTCTGGAGTACCGCCGTCTACTCTACCAAACAAGGAATTCCCCAAATCAAAGCCAAGGAAGACGGCAAGGATATCCCCATCTCGGAAGCCACACTCTTCTCCAATGCATATCTCAGAAAAGAAACGGATGTCATCAGGTAAGCTCCGCACTTGTCTCCGTCTTCCATGGTCTTCTTCTTGCGCTTCTTCGCGCGACCGCCGAGAAGAAGGACGAGGAGAAGATTTGACTCCTTCTGGATGTTGTAATCGGCTAGGGTTCTGCCATCCTCGAGCTGTTTTCCGGCGAAGATTAGACGCTGCTGATCTGGCGGAATACCTTCCTTGTCTTGGATCTTTGCATTCACGTTGTCGATTGTGTCGAAGGATTCAACCTCAAACGTGATCGTCTTACCCGTTAGGGTTTTCACGAAGATCTGCATTTTCGCCGATCTGAAGTGATAACATGAGAACTGTTTCCAAAAAGTTCTCAGGGGTCAATGTTCAATTGTTATCTACAATGCTGAACATACTGAGTACCCCGGGTGACAGTTCAGCAATCCCAACTGATACTGATCCCACACCCTCCACCTCACATCCTGAACAACAGTCTGCTTCAACCATTCGAACCCCTATGCATACTACTAAGGATGCACAGGCACAAACATTACTTACACCTGTTTTGGATGATATCGTTCAATCGGAACACAGGGCCCCCGTTGCAACGACATATACTAGGAAAAGGGGCAAGAGAACTTCTTCTCTTGCCTCCAAGGCCCAAACCCAACCTAACAGCCCTCACTCAGAATCATAACATTCTGGTGAGAATATCATAAGGGAAAGCCACATTATTAGGGAGACTCCTTTGGATGTCTCTCTATTAGGATCAGGATCACTTCCCGGATCTATAGAACAGACCCCTGAGCCTTTCCTTTCTCTTCTGAACTTAAGTGTTGAGGAACCTGATCAAGATGATGTACCTTCTCCAACTACCACCATCTCGGAGGTACTGATTGATCTTGCTTCCAACACACCTATCCCAAGTTCTTCTACCCTGAAGGTCCACTCTAGGAGTTATGACAGAATGGATGTGGAAGAGGCTGTCACTACTGCTGGTCCATCAAATAACCAGGAGGACAGTGATAACATTGCTAAGTCCTCAACCACGGCAACTCACAGTGAGGATGTTTCCTTGGAAACTCCCCTCACTGAGAGGAATCCCAGGTGCCAAGAAACCATGGGTGATGGGGATGAAGAGGCTAGGCCTAAGGACCCATCTGGATCCAAGGATTCCACAACTGTGGATGATGACAGACTGAAACTTCATATCTTGGAATTGACGGCCAGGGAGAATATGATAGAGGCACATCAATGCCCAACTTTTCTTACTCCCTCCTTTGTATCAGTGGGCACCCAAACTGATGCACATTTGTCCACTTATACAACCAAAAAGGGGGAGATGGTCCCGATGGAGAAAGACTCAGACAGCTTTGACGACTGTAGGCTGTATTTCAAAGTAGAAGATGGCTGTTTTCGAAGCTTTTTCCTTTGGTTGAAAGGGTAGTCAGAAATGTGCAAAAGCTTCAGCAACAAAGGCAATAAGAGAATTTTGGTAGCATTAGTCTAGGGGGAGTATGTAGAATCAAAGACTGATGGCTACAAAATTCTCTAAGTACAAATGCTGCTGATCTCAGAGTTTGCTGCTGACCAACAATCTGCTGCGGACAAGCTTATCTGCTGCGGATACTTGTTCTCCTGCTGAAGACCAAAGTTGTTGCGGATAAGCTTCTCAGCAGCATCAACACTTGATGCTGCTGACAGGCAAATCATCAGCAGCTCTGGATGGTTACATCTTGCTGCTGATCAACATCTTTGCTGCTGACAGCCTTATGCCTTGAAGAAAAATCGTTGCAGCTGACTATCCATACCAAGCGTCACTGACAACTTTCTACAAAAGCAACTGACACACTCAAAGCAGAAGGAACCTCAATGGCACAACCAATGACAGACAACAATGCTCTTCTCCAAGCATGCAAGTAATGATGTATAAAGATGACGCTTCAATAAAGTTAACTTGATATAGACAAAACGTGTAATAGTTAGCTAGATACAACAGATCAACGGTCTGTGTTAGATCTGATCCTTAGAATCAAGGGGCTGTCTTGATTCTAAGTGAGTATAAATAATCTGTAAACACTTCATTGTATGCGTGCTTTTTGTGCTTTCTGATAGAGTTTCACTTGTAGTCGTTTACCTGCAAAAAGCTTAATACAACAGTGTTCTTATTAGTATTATTTCTGTCTGTTCGATTACATTTGTGTAGTTGTTTTTGTTTCCGCCAATTTCAACTAAGAATAGAATCATCTTGTAATTTCACGATCCTACACCAACCGATACGGAGTTGTGCCAATAGGAGTTTTGTATGTTGTTCGATAGGCCCATAAAGCATCAGTCAATTTGGTTGACCAATCCTTTCGGTCATCTCGAACGGTTTTTGGTAAGATATCTTTGATTTGCCTATTAGACACTTCCACTTGTCCGCTTGTTTTAGGATGGTAAGGAGTTGCTATTCTATGATCCACGTCATACCGTTTTAGTAATTTGCCAAATTTAAATTTTTTGAAATGAGATCCCCCATCACTTATGATGACACGGGGATACCAAACCTTGAGAATATGTTTGTTTAGACAAAGTTACACAAAACAGTATGATCGTTCGTCTTAGTGGCTATCGCCTCGACCCATTTAGATTCATAGTCGACCGCCACTAAGATATACAAATTGCCAAACGAGTTTGGGAATGGGCCCATAAAATCGATTCCCCAAACATCAAAGATGTAAATTACAAGAATCGGTCTCATGGGCATTTTTTCTCTTTTAGAAACGCTCCCTAACTGTTGACATTTGATGCAATGCTTCGCAAACTCAAACGAATGCTTAAACAAAGTTGGCTAGAAAAGGCCGCATGAAAGAATTTTGTATCTCGTCTTTTGGCCACTAAAATGGCCTCCACATGCATAAGAGTGCACATGTGCTAGAACACTTAGGATCTCCTCATCCGGTACACATCTTCTAATCATTTGATCCGCTCCCACTTTAAACAAATCCAGTTCATCCCAAATGTATTGCTTTGCTTGTGATAGAAAGTGACTTTTTTTTCTTTTTTATCCAATGGCTTGGAATTGAAACTGTTGCAAAAAAAATTACAATGTTAGCAAACCAAGGTACAGATGAAACATACATAATATGCTCATCAAGGAATGATTCATTTATCACTCTAGTGAGGTCTTCATCATCAACCACAATCCTTGATAAGTGGTCAGCTACCACATTCTCACTACCCTTTTTATCACGGATCTCCACATCGAACTCTTGTAACAACAAAATCCACCTTATGAGCCTCGGTTTAGCATCCTTTTTCTCCATGAGGTACCTGACAGCACTATGATCAGAATAGATAATAATTTTTCTACCCCATATAAAGGACCTAAACTTGTCTAATGCATATACCACTGCAAGTAATTCTTTTTAGCTGTGGTGTAATTCAATTGAGCATCCGAAAGAGTTTTACTCGCATACTATATGGCAACGGGTTTCTTCTCAACCCGTTGTCCCAACACCACCCCAACCGCATAATCACTAGCATCACACATAATTTCAAATGGAAGTGACAAATTTGGTGATTGCAAAATTGGGGCATCCACCAATTTCTGTTTCAAAATATTAAAAGCATGGATACATTCATCATCAAAATTAAAGGGTGCATCTTTTAAAAGTAAGTTACATAACGGTTTTGTGATCGAACTAAAACCCTTAATAAACCTTCTATAAAATCCCGCATGCCCCAAGAATGACCTAATGCCCTTAACATTCGTGGGATGAGGTAGAGTAGATATAACTTGAACTTTTGAATGATCTACCTCAATCCCACGACTCGAAATCACATGACCCAATACTATCCCCTCTTAGACCATAAAATGACTCTTTTCCCAACTCAAGACCAAATTTGTTTCAACACACCTTTTTAAAAGTTTTTCTAATTGGCCCAAACAAGAATCAAAAGATGTACCAAAAATGGAAAAACCATTCATAAAAATCTCCAAAGACTCCCCCACCATATCTGAAAAAATACTCATCATACACCGTTGAAAGGTGGAGTGGCATTACATAATCAAAACGGCATTCGCCTAAATGCAAAAGTACCATAAGGACACGTAAAGGTTGTCTAATGTTGATCCTCGGGTTGTATATGAATTTGGTTGTAACCCGAATAACCATCAAGAAAACAATAATATTTCTGACCTGCTAGTTTTTCCACAATTTGATCAATGAATGGTAATGGGAATGATCTTTTGAGGTAGCCGTATTCAATTTCCTATAATCAATACAAATCCGCCACCCGGTTACCGGCCGAGTGGCTACCTCCTCACCTGAGTCATGCTTGATGACTTGGATGCCCGCTTTCTTAGGCACGGTTTGTGTTGGACTCACCCATGTACTATCGAAAATTGGGTAAATGATGCCAGCGTCCAACCACTTGAGAACCTCCTTCTTCACAACTTCCCTCATATTCGGATTTAACCGCCTTTGTGCATCGTGAGATAGGGAGACGGCTTGATCCGTGACAATCTTGTGCATAACAACCGAGGGACTAATACCCTTCAAATCTGCAAATACTCCATCCAATTGTTGCCTTATGGGCGGCCAAAACCTTCATCAACTCACCCTCTTGTTCCTTTTTCATATCCTATGCAATGATTACCTGTAGGGTGTCATTCTCTCTAACAAAAGCATACTTAAGTTGCTTTGAAAACTCCTTCAACTCGACCTTTGGGGGTTGCTCCAACGATGGCCTCAACTTGCTAACAATATGTTTGGGTAAGCTTTCCACTTGATGAGTCCACGGTGGTCTCCCATCCTTGATTGCCATAATTTCAACCCGTTTTTCCTCTTCTTCCAATTCTTTGCTTGTCTCAACTTGTACCCTGTCACATGAAAAGCATGTCTCTGCGGTGCTATCCTCATTCACAATAGAATGGCAAAGAGGAATGCACTCGTCAACAATGTCCGCCATAAAGCATTCATAATTGATTAGAGGGTTAAATGCATGTGAAAAAAACATTTAATCTCAACTTACGATTCCCAAACGTCATGTCAACCGTTCCATTTCGGCATATAGTTTAAGCATTTACGGTTGCCAAAAACGGTCTAACAAGGATAATCGTAGGTTACTTTGTCCTATCAGATGAAACATAGTCAAGAACCAAAAAATCAACCGCAAAGTAAAAGTCTTCCACCTTCATAATAACATCGGTCAATATTCCTCGGGGAAGCTTAGGAGTTAAGTCGGCCAAAACCACGATGGTGTCGGCTTTCCTAAGAGGACCAGAGTCATATTGATCATAAATACTTCCCGGAAGAATACTAACACTAGCTCCAAGATCTAGGAGTGCCCGTTTTATTTTGAAATCACCCACTTGAATAGATATAATAGGCGCCCCCAGATCTTGTAGTTTAGGTGGAAGAGCACCTGAGAGTATAGCATTCACATTAGCAGTTAAAATAAGTTTCTTTGGGAATTTATGATTCTGCTTTTGTGTACACAATTCTTTCAAGTATTTTTGATAAGCTGGAATTTGTTTAATGGCATCCAAAAGTGGTATGTTAATTTTGACTTGTTTAAACATATCCCACATTTTTTATTGCTGTGGGCCCCTTTTATTTACCATTTTTGCTTTAGATTGTTCAATTAGGGCCTCAAGATAGGGAACAAAACCACCCGTCATATCCTTTCCTTTAGCAATAATTGATTCATCTTTAAAATCGGTTTACATTTCTCAAAAGTTTGATCAATTGGTTATTTAGCATTAACAAATTCTAGTTCGCCTTCACTTACTTCTCCCTTAACAACATCCTCCACTAATCCCTCAACCATTTGTGGTGGACGCTCAACCTTGTTATCAACAATTTTCCCATTACGAAGAACACTAACCTTACCAACATTCACATTGCTACCATTCTTTGAACTCGACACTTGATTTTGTGGGTTTAAGGTGGTGTTACTAGGTAGCTTTCCTCCACTTTATTTTTTCCGCCAATTGCCCCACTTGTCTTTCCAAAGCTGAGTGGAACTTGTCTCTCACTTCATTCTCCTTTTTGGATTCTTTCATTATCTCTATAATTGCATCCAATTTTGAGCTAACCGAATCATCACCCCCCGATGATCCACCTTGTTGTTGATGATCTTGATTGTAGTTCCTTGAGGGGTAGTTTGTGTTCCGGTTGTTGTTGTAAGAGTTTCGTTGGTAACCACCCGAGTCGTAGCTACCTTGTTGGCGCAGTTGATATGAGGATGATGAGGTGTTTTGATTCACACCTTGAAAGTTGGGGTTCATTTGATTCGCCACATTCCCATACTTGAAATTTGGATGGTTTCTCAACCCCGGGTGATAGGTGTTTGAGTTAATGTCATATTGCTTCCTATCACCATACACTTGATTGACCTCTTCTTGTTTCCCTTATTGAAATGGGCAATCTATAGTTTTGTGGCCTAAATCCCCACAGTCTTTACAAACATCAAACCTGGCTTTTACTCCTGTTACTTCTTTCTTCTCACCTTTCCTCAACAACGCCAATTATCTTTCCATGGATGCCAACCTATCTTTTGTTTCATAGTCTGGGACAGACTTAGAAATCGGGTGTTTGGTTCTTTGGCTAGACGAAGCTTCAGCTTTGGAGTTTTGGCTCATCCTTTTCTAAGAAATCCCAATCATCTTCCTCGGTATTAGACAACAGCGTCCCATTACTCATGGACTTCAAGTATTTCCTCTCCTCTTGAGTCAAACCATCCACAAAACACTTCACTAATTCCCACAACTCGATCTGATGATGTGGGCACTTCCTCAATAACTCTTTGAACCGTGCAAATGTTTCATGTAAAGGTTCACCCGTTTGTTGTTGAAAGGTCTGAATCTCAGTTCGGGAGTCATCCGTCTTCGCAACCGAGTAAAATTCATCTAAGAAGACTTATTGCATTTCATCCCATGTGTGGATGCTATTAGTCAGCAATGTGATGAACCATTTCTTTGCCCTATCCTTTAGGGAAAACTAGAAAAGTCAGAGTTTGACTTCGTTTTGGTCAAAGTTCTCATCCCCAATAGGGCCACAAATGGCGGCAAACTCGGCTAAATGAGTGTATGGCTCTTCGGTAACCATTTCGTGAAAATAAGGGAGGACGTTGATATAATTAGGCCTTGACTTGAACCTCTTTATTCCTAGAATTGGTGAAACAATCGGTGAAGCATTCTCCCTCCGAAATAGCCAGTCAAAACCAACTATTAACACCACCAACGGGGGCTACCGGTTGTCTTCGGTTGTCATTGTTGTAACCCCTTTGAAATCTCCTCCCCTCTTGTCGAGGAGGGTAAGCGGGTCTCTCGGGTATACCAGTTCGACCCGTTGGTTGTCTCACCCCTTGATGCACGTTATTCACTTCTTATTCATCTCCATATCCGTACCCCTCTTGATATTCTCCAAATTGACTGTGCTCACCATCTTCGTAACCATAGTCTCCAAACCCATTACCTTTCACTTCATCTTCGTTGTCCCCATACGCAAAATGTTCATCATCCTCATCATCCCAACCATCATCCTCATTGTGTTGTGATCCAAACAAGTTTCTAGGAGGGGTTTGACGTGGTTTTGGTCCCTTCCTACCTTGGTAAGTAGGATTGGTATGGTTAAGAACCGGTCGGTTTTGATGACCCTGGCTCGACCCGCGAGGTAGATTATTGTTAATAGGCATGGATGGAATTGGGGAGCGATGAGGTGGAGAGGTATCTTGCGGTGCTACTCGGATTGGTGTGCATGCATTTGTAAGGTAAAGTTAAGAACGTTAATGAGTTTAAAAGATAATTACCATTTTGAGAAAGACTTCCACTCTATGTTTTGAAAGTTAAGTGTTTTAAAGAGAATACCCAGTAATGTGACCCAACTGTATGGTGTCCGGTTTGGGGTCTTATATGGTAGCCTCATGACTTTCCAAATAGGAGGTAATGGTTTCGAGTCTCGCTTGTAACAAAATGTTCCCGGTTGAGCCAGGGGGTTTTCTCAGTTGTGGGTTTCCTTCTGGGTGGTGTGGGCCGGGTCACTACGCTTCTGTTCTTCGGGCGAAAGGGTGATCTAGGGTGTCCGAGCCTTTGCTGTTAAAAAAAATGCAGTCATGTGCCCCTCACGTGAGGTCAAAATCGTCTTTTTGTGTTCAATAAAAGAATAAATTACACTTTTTGTCGTTTATTTTTATATCAAATTTCAGATTTCATCATTAAATTAAGATAATATTAGAAATTATCCTTTATGTTTAAATTTGTTTACACGTTTCATTCACCACCACCACCGCTGCCACCGTTATTTTGGTTCATATATGATTTTTATTCTTACTACTATAATTGATATTATTTTTATTAATATTATTATTCCTTTTTTTCAAATTCACGCGATCGCCACGTCAAAAAAATGAAAGCCTCTGCTTTCTACTATTGGTCAATGGAATGACACATTCTAATTTGCTTTTTTCTCTTAAAACATTTATAAACTCTAATGAGTTTTATTTTCTTCGTAAACTCTTATCAGTTTTACTACAGAAATACATAACTTATTTTTAGTTTAATAACTCATAACATACAAGTTTCTCGATGCATCACACGGAAGAAGTTACTAGTTAAAAATAATATATCGAACTGAGTTTGAAAAGTTGTCCATAAATCGAGCTCAAGATTTAAAAATAAAGTTTGGAACGAACCAAGCTTGAGTTCTCTTAAATTAAGTAAACCAAACTCGAAATTAGACAATTTCAAACTTGACCCGACTAGTTTACGCTGTAGTTTCGTAGCTTTTTTTAACTCGTAATTTTAAAGAAAACACAATAAAATTTGTTTATTTAGAAATCTCGATTCTCAATCAGTGATGGAACCAAAATATCTTTGTCAGATGGTCATCATACGGTTTTTTTCTTTACCGACTATAACCAATGGGTCAAACTCATGTTTTTCTTAATAAAAACATAACTTTCATATATAAAAGTTGAACAAATTCTGATGAATGAAGGGTCAATGGACCCTTCTGACCCTCCAGTGATTCCACCCCAAGTAACCATTCTTTATCAAAAGAATCAAATATTGAACAATAAAAGTTCAACATAATAATATCACTTATTAATTGTACAATTTAATTTTCAAGAAATTAGGAACTGATATCAACTTTCAACAACATCATAAATAAGTTGGATAATTCAGAACCTCAATTGGGCACTTGTCGATAGGACATAGACATTGTAGGCGGGACAAAACTAGTTGCTAGACTAGCTATGATGTTTAACTTTCATTGTAAACAAACAAACTAAAAATCAAAAATAAAACTGAACGTAAGCAAATTGAGTTATTAAAATATGTTACATGCAGGGGCGGATGTATGTGGAGGGCAGGGGTACCTGTCGGTACCCCTTAACTTTCGACGCTTAGTGGGATTTTTTTTTTACCGTTTTATGTTTCCCGATACCACTGAACGAAATTTTAGATACTCCTAAAATTTTCTTACAAATCCCAACACTCTTAAAATTTTATTAAAATCATAAACTTTATAGAAACCCAAGAAATTTAAAAAAAAAAGTATTCTACTAATTAAATTTGCAATTTGGGTTTAATTATATAAACTTTATAAAAACCCAAGAAACATTTTAATTATAGCCCAATCAGGGGCGGCTGGAAGGCACTGCGGACAACACGACCGTAGGGGGCCCAACATTTCGAGGGGCCCAAAAAAAAATTTATATATATATTTAAAATTTTCGAGGCTTTAAAAAAAAATTATTGGGCCTTTTTAAAAAAGTAATTTTCATTATGGGCCTTTTTTTACAGCTCGTGTAGGGCATTCAAATTCTCGGAGACGGCTCTGAGCCCTAATCAATTAACATATAATTGGGTTTCATTTACTTAAATGTACGAAAAAAAAATTCCTTGAATTTACTTCAATACCAAAAAAATTTTGTTTCATTTAATTGAATGTACGGAAAAAAAATTTTGTTTCATTTACTTTAATAAAAAAAATTGTTTCATTTACTTGAATGTACGGAAAAAAATATTTTGGACCGAGACCGATACCCCTGAATTTTTTTCCTAGATCCGTCACTGGTTACATGTCCGCTAGAAACCAAATCAAATTATATAATCGGTTGACGATTTTGTTTTATGGTTTGAAGAAAATCCAAACCTAAAAAAACCAAATTCATCACATACACACACGCATGAACGAATGTTCGCTAGCGTACGCACCAACCCAAACACCCACACACAATACATATACTAGGTAATGGGCTAACCCCACCTACATGCAGCCCATACACTCTGGATTGACGAAAGGCTCCTGGCCCAATAAGGTCCACCAAGCAGAAAGACTACAACTATCAGGGACGGGGCCTCACCAAGACCTACAACCCGTAACCATGAAGAAAACGACAATAGGTCTTAAAGCTAATGACAAGCATGCCAAGCATTAACTGTTCGTCATCTCAAACCTTAAACCCCCAAGTCCATGCTAACGACTAGCATTCAAACCCAGGCATGCTGCAAGTAGCCAGCTAGACAAAATGATAACTCGCATGAAATATTGAAATGACATGGAAATCAGGTATAAAAACATTCTTCCTCTGTGAAGGAAGGCATTCCATCTCCTTAACCTACTTTCATTCAGTGCATTTACATTCACTTGATCAACCCCTCACCGGAACGATCACTTGTTCTCATGCGGGAGAATAGTCACGGCGACACCCACCGGGGTCCTCTGCGGTGAGACTAACGATGTTCTAGAAAGAATCAACTCCACAACCATTCAGTGCATCCTCTCAACCTAAACCCCTCGACAAATATTGGACGCAACACTGGCACCATCCGTGGAATTGTAATTTTGGTCTGATCACTAAAGAATCTTTGAAGTCAATCTCTTTCACACTCACCAGCCGTTGCATCACCTCGTTATGAAGGGATCAAAGGATATGCCTCCACTGCCAGGGCAGACACCAAAAACTACCCACACATATACCTCCACGGTACATGCCAACCCATACCTGACGGGGTTGATCACCTATAAAGACTCACCGTTCATTGAGGAGGGTGGAAGTATATCAAAACATCATGAAGGACCTTCTATAACCCTTGAGTTTGTACGTAATAATAGGGAAGCGCTAAAGGCCTATCTAGTTGAGTTTGACCTGGTCGAAAGACTAAATGAAGTACGGGCAAGGTTGAGTTACGAGTCAACCTCGGCTGAGGAGATCCCGACTGGTGCAAGGTGTTAGAGCCATAAGGGTCCTATGAGCACACCCTCGAGCCATGTTGAACCCGTAGGCCTCATCGTCTCTTTTGAACCCTCGAGCCAACTCCTTCCCACTAGTGGCGGAACTTAAACCTTTGAGCAGGGTCCTGGATTTTTTTTCCTACCAAGGGGGCCGGAACTATAAAATTTTCGGCCGAATACGTATAAATTAACACTACTGAGCGAAAAATCGGCCGAATACGTATATATTAACACTTCTGAGCTAAAAATCGGGGGGGAGGCGGGCCCCCCGGTGCCCTCACTATATTCCGCCACTGCTTCCCACAGAACCTGTGAGCCAAATCACCCAACTAGATCCCAAGGTCGAGGCATTCCCACGGGACCCTCGAGCCGAAATATCCCTACTACAACACGCCTTTAGCAATCAACCACACCCTTAGACCCCGACCGAGTTGTTAGCTTCTTTGTTAGCAGCTATTGCCCCGTAACAAGGACACTCGACCTTAGAGTCGCCACCATTCCCCACACAAACCACATCTCGACCTATAATCCATGTTGCTGTAGAAGATCCACCCCTACTCCCTTACCGGTCAGCTGACCAAGCAGAGGTGTCAAAGTTCATGAAGCGCATCGCAAAGCCCCCTCTACCCCAAATCTGAGGATCTGGTCTAGTGTAGGCAAATACGATGGCGCTCAAGACTACGAAGATTAACTTCACACATTCTCAGGGGAGGACGAGTTGGGGTGTTGGGATTCGTACAAGGGTTTCGAAACAGTTTTGATATAAACTCAACGGAAGAAATATGTACGAACCAATCTAGGACAAAACCCTATACTACCCACTAAGAGTCCAGATGCAAACATAACAGAACTAAATCAATCATAGTCAGGTTTAGAGTTATACCTTCCAAGAAGTAAACAACTAACCAAACAGTAACACCACGAAACAACGAACCCAATCGCTAGATCTGGTAACACGAAAACCCCGGGACAACCGAAATCCTTCGGTTTCCTCAAAGATCGACCCACCACGCAAACCCGGTCCTGGAAAACTGGTTCGTGAAGCTTGAACAGATGTGGCAATCCAGGCACTACAACGGCAGTGGTTATCGGCGGTCTGAACGACTGAGCGGTAGCGGCTTGGTGGCCGTCGGCGGCTAGAATGAGAGAGAAAAGGGGATTAGGATTTTTGCCTCCTTAGTTGTGTGTCTAGTATTCAACCCCTAATCCCTTATTTATAACTTTTATAAATCTTGGGGAGAAAGTTAGAGTTTTGATAATTAAACCGTTTAATTATTAAATAAATACTTTGACAGACTAAATTATATTTACACTAGTTTGAAAAACGAGGGGCCTAGAGACTTTTGCCACTTACCGAAGTAAGGGAACATATTCCTTCGACTACATACAACTCTCACTAAGTTTCATGTTAACTCCCAACAAAAATCCTTATTATTGCCTGATCAAAGAACAGTGTTAGATCATGTCAAAGAGTAATCTTACACATAATCAAGTTCTAATATGCATCTTAGGTCTGAGGATACAAGGACTATGCCATTTTCAAAACCTACTTATGACAATGATCCACGAAGTAGTTTTGAAACGGAGTGCTTTCAATATTCATTCTCTAATGAATATCTGTGAATTTCGCCTTCAACTCCTTGAACTTTCATCATGTGAACAAACCATAATTCACAATGGTCTTAATTCAAACTCTATTCCCATATATTTGATCGACCACGAACTTTCAAAATAACCATTATTTAAGGATTCTTAAACGTACAAATATTGAACATAGTAAAAATATTAATGATAAGAAACGTAACCATTAAATTGAAAATCATTCAAATATTAATGTTATCGTTCAAAAACATCCAAATACTTAACACAAGTTATATCCACTCACTAGCCATCTTAAACCCTATCTTGCTAGCATGCTCCTCATGTTTCACATGAGGCAAGGGCTTAGTGAACGGGTCTACTAGATTATGATCCGTATGCACCTTGTTTATAGTGACGTCTCCACATTCTAGTATCTTCGTATCTCCATGTTCCAGTATCTTCATGAGTATGTGCTTGTGATGTGGCGTGACCTTGGTTATTTTGCTTGAGCAATAGCACCGTTGTTGTCACATAATATCTCGATAGGTCTCTCAACACTAGGCATTACCCCGAGATAGCTATGAATTTATTCATCCAAACAGCCTCCTTCACAGCATCGGATGCCACAATGTATTCATACTCGATGGTGGACTGAGCAACAACACTCTGCTTGAAACTTTTCCAAGGTATTGCTCTACCATTCATTGTGAATATGAATCCCGTCTATGATAGAGAATCATCTCGATCAGTTTGGAAGCTAGCATTGGTGTAACACCTTACAGTGAGCTCTAATTCGACTCTTCCATATATTAGGAACATATCTTTAGTCTTTCTTAAGTACTTTAGAATGTTCTTCACATTAATCCAGTGAGCATCCCCTTGATTCTGTTGATATCTGCTCATCATAATCAAAGCATACGAGACATCTGGCCTAGTGCATAACATGCCGTACATGATTGATCCTATCACAGAAGCATAAGGAACCCTTTCCATCCTTCTTTTATCCTTATCTGTATTTATTCAAGATCGTTCCATGTGCCATACGCAAGAATCCTCTCTTGGAATCTTGCATTGAGAAGAGTTGTATAACCTTGTCAATATATGCACTCTGGCTCAAACCTATAATTTGCTTTGATCTATCTCTATAGATCTTTATTCCCAGAATATGTGGCTTTACCAAGATACTTCATTGCGAAACACTTTCTAAGCCAAGATTTTACTTCTTGCAAGGTTGGAATATCGTTTCCAATGAGTAGTATGTCATTTACATACAGTATTAAGAATGTAATTGTGCTCCCACTTGCAATCATGTAAACATAAGACTCATCTTCATTTTTTATAAAACCAAACTCTTTGATTTTCTCATCGAAACAAAGGTTCCAGCTTCGAGATGCTTGTTTCAACCCATAAATGGATTTTTGGAACATGCATACCTTGTCAAGATTCTTTGGATCGAAAAAATCTTCCGGCTGAGCCATATGTACCTTTAGTAAGGTGTCCATTTAGGAAAGTCGTTTTGATATATCCATTTTCCATATCTTGTGGTCATAATATGCCGATGTAGAAATTAGAATTGTGATTAATTTAAGCATAGCCATTGGCGAGAAGGTTTCCTCAAAATCAATTCCTTGAGTCTGAGTGAATTCTTTCGCAACAAGTCTAACTTTGAAAGTTTGCACATTTCCATCCATGTCGGTTTTCTTCTTAAAACCCCACTTGCTCCCTAAAGTCTTACAGTTTGGAGGTAGATCAACTAAGTTTCAGACTTTGTAATCATACATGGATTGCAACTCTGCCCCCATGGCTTCCAGCCATTTATCAGATTCCGAATATGAAATTGCAGTCTGATCCACCAAAAGGACATCGTCATTTTTCATGAGAAATCCATATCTTTCAAGTTCCGGATGATTCCTACTCGACTTGCGGACGCCTGACATTTCAACTGATCCCTGGATCCCCTCTGGCTTAGGTTCAATAGCTCCTTGTTAATTTGTAGGTTCAACCTCTTATGAAGTTACTTGTGGTTCTTGAACTTCTTTTTGATCCATAGTATTTCTAGTCGGCCCTTTCGTAGGGAATTCTTTCTCAAGGAAAAATCCTCTACGAGCTATAAAGACCCTGTTTTCATTAGGTTGATAGAAATAGTAACCTCTTGTCTCCTTTGGATATTCGACGGAAACAACCTTTTCGTCTCTGGGTTCTAACTTGTTGGAAGTCTCACATTTGACATAAGCTTCACAACCCCAGACCTTTAGATATGACAAGATGGGACATATCTCATATGGTGTTTTATTCACCTTCTTGGTTGGAATCATGTCAACAATTCGAGCAGCAGTTTCAAGAGCATAACCCCAAAAGGAGTGTGGCAAGTTAGTTCAACTCATCATAGATCGAACCATATCCAATAAAGTTAGATTTCTATCCTTTTGGAAACACCATTGTGTTGTGGCATTACTGGTGGAGTGAACTATGAAACTATTCCACATTATTTTAGATGTTCATTGAACTCATAACTCAAGTACTCATCACCTCAATCCGATCGATTGGCTTTTGTTGTTTTATCGGGATGATTTTGCACTTTAGTTTGAAAAGCTTTGAACACTTCAAAACCCTCATGTTTATGTTTCATCAGATAAACATATCCATATCTACTTTAATCATAAGTAAATGTAATGAAGTATCTTTCACCTGTTCTAGTCATTGTCCCGATAGGTCCGTATACATTAGTATGTATCAGTCCTAACAATATGTGGCTCTCTCACCAATACCAGTGAAAGGCGCCTTTGTTATCTTGCCACTCAAGCATGATTCGTATACCTTGAACGTTTCCGTCCGAGTGGATCCTAAGATTCCATCCGTCTAGAGCTTCGATAAGCGTTTCTTGCTTATGTTCCCAAGTCAACAATGCCACATATATGACTGATTGAAGTCTGACTTTGATCTTTTGGTGTTGATTGTGTACGTAGAAGTATCGTTGCATGAATCACTCACATCAATCTCATATATTCCATTATGAGGCCTAGTCTCAAAATAAAACGCATTATTCATGTAATTCAAAATGTTATCACCACTAAAAACATAATTAAAACCTTGTTCACGTAAACGAGAAACTGAAATTATGTTCCTAGTCAAGCTAAGAACATAGCAGACATTGTCTAAAATGGAATTTGAGAGAAAATTTCTTCTTGGGAAATTCTCTCTTCATGCCCCGTTATTTATCATAATGGAAAGAAGGGAGCCACCATCTTCACATGGAATTCAACTAAATCTGCACTAAGTAATCTTCTTTCATTTATAGTTTTAAACTTATAAAGTATACTATGCGAGTTTACTAATTCTAACACGTTCAAGCATTCTCTTTAGTTTGACATAATGATATAGCTCCAAGAATATTCTTTAGTTTGATTACTTTAAGATTGAACAAATGGTGAACACAATCACGCTTTCTATTTGTTTCTACTTTCTCCAGGGTGATGAAAAGTTGGGCTAGGAGACACAGGCTTTTGCAATTTATAACGTTATGAGGTAGCAAGTCTAATTAGTTCTTTCAAGTATGCTATTACACTCATGAATATTGTTACAATACTTGTTTATTTCATTATCAATTGCTTGTTTATACTCTTAAACCATCACGATAAAACATGTAACAAATATGAAGAACACCATGAAAGAAAAAGGCAGAGAAGCCATGCGACAAGATATTGACAAGCAATGAGAAAACCTTGAAGTTACGATGAAAAAGCTAATGGAACATCCACCTCTTGAAGGTTGATAGTTTATAGCATGAATAGGAGGTTTTTATTACTATTTATTATTGTAGTTGACAGTTTTGCGTTGATTTTAATTTTTTTTTTTTTGAGTTTGGACATATGTTAAAGTACAATATAAGATTATCTATGTTATTATTGTATTGATGTAATTGGGATAATAATGCATACTGATTGCAATTTAGTGCTTGAAACAATGATATTACAAAGTTGCATTTGTTATAACTAAAATTGTAAAAAATATTACATATACTGTAAAAAAAAGATTGCATTTTTGTCTTCTAAGAACATAATAATGGTTGCACTTGAGTGTATAAAAAGTTGCATTTTCATAAATAAAATTATAATAAAGGTTGCATTTAAGTATGTAAAAGTTGTATTTAAGTATGTAAAAGGTTGCATCCTAAAAAAGTTGCATTTGAAGAGTACATGCAACTCTTATGAAAAAGGTTGCATTATCTAAAAAAGGTTGCATTAGGTCTAATGCAACTTCACCTAACGTAGCCCTTGATAAAAGGTTGCTTTAGGCCTAATACAACCTTTTACTGGGGTTGCATTAGTATCATTTTGTTGTAGTGGGTGTACTTTGTTTCAGTCAATTTTGGACACAAAAGTGCCACATTCCCCCATTCACGTACCTAAACCAATGCTTGGTTTGGATCCGCCATTCTTTCTTTCTCCTTCTTCCTTACTAGGTTTCCTTCTTCCTTCTTTCCTGTTTGATTTCTTCTTCCTTCTTTCTCCTACTCCTTCAATACATCAAGAAACGAGTTCTTGATTACCTACTCAACAAGAAAAAAAATTCATTGTTTCTTTCTACTCATTCAATACATAAAAAAAAACGAGTTCTTGATTACCTACTCAACATGAAAAAAAAAACTTCCCTTGTTTCTTCCTACATACCTTTTTCACTTTCACTTCTTCATCAAGAATAAGTTCTTGATTCCCTATTTCCTTCTTGCTTCTTGGCTAGACCCAACACTTCCGTCTTTATTCGATCACAGTACCAAATAGCTTGTAGCTCTTATACCAATTGTTGGATCTGAGATCACTTGCACACAATGTAATACACAGTTTTATGTGTGGCTCTTATAATCATTTATCTAATTTTTAAATGATCAATTTATTTATTTATTTATTAACATATGGCTAGTAATTAGTTGATGGACCTAATTACTCTTAATGGGCCATTAATGGGTTTCCCCTCGGGTGTACATATATATAGAGAGATAATTAGAGGGAATTGACTAATCAATCAATTACTACCAACACTAAAATCGTCTCTCTCTCTCTCTCTCCCATAACTGTGAGTTCTTACGAACTCACCTTAGCCATCCTAACTGTACACCCTAAACGGGAACTCGATCTTCCTGTGGATCATGACGTCTTCCCTCTCTTCGGTTAGCTTATCATGTATGATTTATATTATTGTTTTCCATTATCATGTTCAAGAATTGATCAACATGTGGTATCAGAGCAGATGTTGATTAAGCAGTTCTTGTTTCATTCCCTAAACTGTAATTAAAATCGGAAAACAAAAGCTTTGTTAAAACCGTATGAAAAATCATTTAATTTTGTATTTTTCGGATCTGGTCTTAGTACCAGGTTTCAATATTATACGTTTTGATTTCCTAATATTAAGTTTTTCGAAATCTATTGTGTAATTAAGGTTCGAAGATTTCGATTCCAGAAAGGTTTATATTAATAGTTATTTTTTCGAAGATGTTCTTGATGTTCATCGTAATTTTAGTAAGGATTCCCTTTTTTTGGAACAAAATCAGGATTATAATCTATTTTTCCTAATTTAGGGCAACTTTATCTCCAAGTTTTTTTCAAAATCTGAATTAATAAATTAAATATTTTCGAAATAATTTTCAAAATTTAATAAAATCTTGGATATACTTGTAAGATCGATGTTTTAAAAGATGGTTCTGAGAATATTGATAAATTAAAATGTATTACTCTTCAAAGTTTACAATTTGCAGAGAAAACTCTAAGCAAGCATGCTAACAACAAAAGAGAAATAATACATATAAAGGAACTTAGAATTAAGACAGACCCTTGATTCTAAGGATCAGATCAAACACAAACTGTTGATCTTGAACTGATGAGAAGCTACACTACTATTGGTTTACAATATAAAGACAAGTAGCAAAAAGACAACTGCAGTGAAAAGACTTCTGCAATGAAAAGACAACAGCAAAACAAAGGTCTTCTTAGTAATCATTACAGGACAGAGCATAATAGGAGCATTGTCTTTTTTCATCTGCAACAATAACATTCCTCTGCTGATAGGTGTGTCAGTGTTGCAGAGGAGATGTTAGTAGTAAAGTCAAGGTTGCGGATGATTTGCCTATCAGCAACATCAATGTTTGATGTTGCTGAGAAGCCTATCAGCAGCAACTTTTGATCTTCTACAGATAAGGCCTATCCGCAACATAGTTGTTGATCAACAGCAAAGAGTGACTATCCACAGCATAAACACTTATCCACAGCAACTTCATCAGTGCCAAAATTGTGGAGCCCGCAGTATTTACACTTAGAGAATTTTGTAGCCATCAGTCTTTTTTCTCTACAAACTCCCCCTATACTGATGCTACCAAAACTCTTTACTACCTTTGTTCTTGAAGCTTTTGCATGTTCAGGACAATCCTTGCTGTCTCATAGCCTTTAGGATCCTTGTTAGGATTGTCAAAGGGGATTTCAGACAGAGATTTAACGTCCCTGCTTTGCAAGCTGAAGATAGCCTTGCTGGAACACCTCATCTTGTATCCTTTGACATCTTCCAGTGTGTATTCATCTTTGGCAGCATTGTAGGATCATTTGACAAGAGGAAAGTGGGATTGGAGAAGTTTTGCATCAATGACAACATCTTTGCTAGGGTTAAAGTAATGTTTGATTATTAGCAAGAGATGCCTCCCACTTTAATTGTCATGCTTATGAGCTTCACCCAACTCCAAAATTTTCTTCAGAGCATAATCTGGAAGTTGCATCACCTCATCAACATATTTGTAGATTGATCTCTTCTTTTCTACCTCTCCTCTAAACACTTCAAACCATTGATCTGGATCACTGTAGAACCACTGTACAATCTCTCTAGACTCTTTAGAGATGGTAGAAGGTTGGGTTTTCTTTTTAGGAGGTTGTTGATGAGAGAAAGCTGGGTGAGAGAATTTGGACTTTTTAGGAGTAGGGGAAGGAAGTCTAGGAGGGTAAGAGGGAACTTGTTGGACAGAAGGAGGATGGACTACGGGATTGGTTTTGGGCTTCTTTGTTTTTCTTTCTTCAGTAGTGGTATCGACCCTCTTCAATAGATTAGTCTTCTTCAGTCTTTCCTCTTCTTCCTTTCTCACTTGTCTGTAGAGGGCTTGAAGGTTTATGAATTTCACGGGACCTAGCCTCTTTCCACTCTCACCTCTTGCCTTTAGAAAGTCTATCATAACCTTTCTTTCTTCATGAGTTATCTTATTGAAGGCAATGGCTTTCCTAGACTTTTGTCTTGCCTTTTCGTCTTCTTCTGCCTTTTTCCTTAATGGAAAGTTCTCCTTGTTGACCCATAAAGGCCCTGTAGATCTCTTTATTTGATAGTTTCTCAAGGTAGTCTGCATCCTCACCTTGAGAAATAAGAACTGTTATCCATTCCTCCCTCATTTCCTTTGCTAGCTGAGAGTAAGTTATTCTGAATTTGGCTTCTTCAGCCTTCTGTTTCTCCCTCTCTTCATCTTCTCTATTTAGTTGTTCCTATAGCTGGAGAGCCAAAGCTTCATCTTCTTCTATTTGTGAAGCTATAGGAACCTGAACTTTTGTTGCATCTAGAGATTTTGCAGCTAGTATAGAATCTGTTGTTCTCTGAAGAGCATGGCAGTTTTTCTCTCTTGATCCCTTTTCAGTTATGCCATCTCTTCTTCTTCTCTCTCCCTTCTTATTATTTCTACTTCTCTCTTTTCTTCTTCAATCTTCTTCTCTTCTTCTTCTGTCATGATTCCCTTCCCCTTGTCTTTGTTGGATGCATCTGCTTCTACTTCATAGACCACAATAGCGGATGAGGAGGTTGCTATTGGAGTCTCAACATAAGCTTCATTGGCAATTTGTGGAGTAGATAGGGGAGGAGCATTTTCTTCTACTTCTTATTCTTCATCAACACTCAAAGACTTCCATTCCTTCGTGATATTCAGTTCAGTGGTCTTTGCAGATAATGTTTTAGTATTAAGCACAACCTTTGGAGAGGAAGGAGGTGACCCAGATGATTCAGATGGTGACTCCATGGCAATCCATCCACCATTCTTAAAGAAAGACTCAACAAGTTCTATCATTTTTCGACTTTTAGATGAATCAAAAGCAAAATTCTGTGATCTTAGCTCCCAGACTTTATAAAGGAAGTCATGATTTAGCATTAGTATCTCTTGGATGTTGTTGATCTCAAAGGATGATCCATTACATAAGAAGAATTTGATTCCCGAGGGATCAGTGTTGGACCATCCATAGACTTCAAGTCCTCTTACCACTTCATTATAAAGATATCTCCTTAAGCATAGAACTTGGTCTTCTATTAGGACATTGCTTTTCATCAATCCCAGCCTTTGAACTCCTCTTTCTTGGGCTACACTTGAGGACTCTGCTTCTTCTTCCTTAAGGCAGAGATAGGCAACCTTCTTGGCTTCTTCAAGGAGTCCCTCAAACCAAGGCATATTATCTTCTATTAGGTCATAAAAACGATCAATTGCAAGCTTAGCAGAGAGATCCTTGGAAGTGTTGATGCAGTTTTCAGTCTATAAAGCCAAGATGTCAAGGGCACTTAGGTTGACCCAATCCAGTTCTTCAATCCCAGAGAACTCCCATCCAATCCAAAATCTCTCAAATAGGCCATCATATCCCCATGCTAAGATTGAATAAAACTCCAAATTGTTTGCTGATAATGGGAATTAAGGAGATATGACATGCCTTGAGATGTTTGCAGCAGCTTGGAATACTTGGACTGTAGGGAATGCTTCTTCTTCTTTCTCACTCTCCATCTCCTCAGGGAATGCTTCATCTACAGCCCTGGCAACTAATCTCCATTCCTCAGAGACCTCTTCTTCTTCATCTCTGGAAACCATCAGTTCATGAACTTAGACAAAGGTAGGCTGGAAGAGTGTTCTTTGAAATGCTTTCTGCTCTTTGAACCAAGCCACAAGGCTATCAGCATCATCTTCAGACATTTTCTCCCCCCTTTTTCTAACATCTGTGCATATGATTGAATATGTTTGGGTGCCCACTGATACAAGGGAAGGAGGAGTCAATGTTGGGCACATGTGGGACTCATGCACAGAGACATGATGTCCTAGTTTAGACACTTCACCTTCTAGCAGAGCAACCCTAGCCGTCAATTCCAAATTTTGAAGTTTCAGACTATCCTCATCCACAGATGTGGAATCCTTAGAACTAGATGGGGCCTTAGGACTAGCCTCTGCCTCCCCATCACCCTGGTTTTCTTGGCACCTGGGATTCCTCTTAGTGAAGAATGTTTCAACAGAAACATCCTCACCATGAATTGCCATGGTTGGGGACTTAGTGATGTTGTCACTGTCCTCCTGGTCAATTGATGGACCAGAAGTAGTGACAGCCCCTTCCATATCCACTCTATCAGAACTCCTAGAGTAGACCTTCTTAGGTGATGAACTTGGGCTGGGTACATTGGCAGCCAAGTCAATCAGTACCTCCTTGATAGTGGCATTTTGAGAAGGTACATCATCTTGACTAGGTGCCTCTGCACTTAAGTTCAAGAAAGAAGAAAAGTGTATGGGCTCAGTGGGGATTTCTATGGACCCGGGATGTGGTCCTGATCCTAATAAGGATCCTTCCAAGGAAGTTTCCCTAGTGATGTGGCTATCCCTTTTGATATTCTCACCTAAATGTTGTGACTCTAGATGAGGGCTTTCAGGTTGGGATTGGGCCATTGAGCCAAGAATAGAAGGATTCTTCTTGCTCTTCTTTTTCTTTCTTTTATAACTAACCTCAACTAGGGCCCTTTGTTCCAGTTGGGCTTGAAAAATGGGGGTGAGTATTTGTTGTACCTGTTCACCCTGAGTAAGTTGCATAAGGGTTCGCTCAAGCGAAGCAATTGTTGTAAGTTTAGGCTGTGAAGTGGAGGGTGTGGGATCACTATCAGCTGGGACTGCTGAACTGTCACCCTGGGTACTTTGTATGTTCATCATTGTAGATAACAATGGAACATTGACCCCTGAGAACATTTCTGAAACTGTTCTCATGCTTTTAAAAATGTTGTTTTTATGTCCCCCTATCGTATAGATTCTTGCATTTTTTGAAAGATCTTATAGTTCATTGTTGAAAACTTCCTGCAAGAACCTGGGATACATCTAAAATGATTGTTTTCCCCTTCCTGAAGATTGTATCTCAAACCTTCAAAAATTAAGTGAAAGAAGTTAAAGCTATGGGCAGTTACCATACCATGAACTGCAGATGCCAGTCCAAAGTTGAGTTGGTGCCATCCACTCCTCTTTTGAGATATACATTGGAGAAGTGTGTGGCACAGGTACTTCCAGGGAGGACCCAACAAAGCTTTCTCAATGGCGTACTCCTATTGCTTTCCAGTGTACCCTATGGATACAAAAGTCCTCATATATTCATCTTTGGTGTAGGAGTTGGGAGCACCTTCATCTTGAAGCTTGAGATGTTTTCTGAGTGTTGCTTCGGTTACAGTGATGTCTTTGCCATCCACTTTGGTCTTGATTTGAGGAATCCCCTGTTCAATGGAATAAGAGGCGGAGTTCTAGAAATCTTCCATATGGGAGATATAGATTTTTGGGTTGACGGTTAGGGCGAAGTGTATCTTTGATCGACACAATAAGTCAATCATGTCATCAAACCCCTCAGATTTCTTCCCCTTTACTAGATATGTTGTAAGGTTATGGTATGTTGAGAATTTATCATCAGGGTTGTGTATATCAAGGTTTACCATGGTGATGATGAGTGGAGGGAAAGTGGAAGCTTTTGAAAGTTGGTTATGGGTGCAGGGAGCTTTGAATGCCTGAATGCGGGAGAGAAAATATGGAGAGTTAGGTCAGAATTGAATGTGAAGAGGTGAAGGAGGGAATTTAATTTTGTTATAACGGCAAAGGCTTAGGGTTTTGGGCAACGGTCACTTGTACCGTACAACAAGAAGAATCGTAGGTATGGCATCTACAGTAACACTTTACTTTTTACTATTTTACAGCTGTAACACACTATAGTAGTCATGGTAAAGATTGACAGTGACTTTTTACAGTGGGTAAAAGTTAATTTGAACCATTTTTACACATTTGCAGCAAACTTGGTTGCTACTGATGGATTTACTGGTCTGCAGCAATGGATGTTGCTGCTGATTGCCTTAAATTTATCCGCAACAAAAATGTTTATGCAGATGGCCTAAAGAAATCAGCAGCAAAAACTTTTGCTGATGATAACTAAACCTATCAGTAGCAAAGTTGTTTGCTGCTGATAGATGAAGTTATCAAAAATGACAACATATTTTTAAATTTTTAGAAGATTTTTATTAACAACAAAAGAAAGACATACACATTTATTAAAAAAAAAATTAGAGAAGGATTTTAATCAAAGTTCATCATTCCAATGGACTCAACTAGATATCTAAATCTAGCTTCATCAAAAGCTTTAGTGAACGAGTCAGCATATTGCTCATTGGTATGAACTTTGGTTAAAATGATTCTCCTTTTCGCAGCTTGATCTCTAATGAAATGATACCTGATGTCAATGTGTTTTGTCTTGGAGTGCTGCATATGATTGTTGGTGATTGAGATAGCACTCTTGTTGTCAATATGAATGTCATTCCATAGTCTAGCATCTGATTTTGAATCCAAATCACTTGAGCACAGCAACTTGAAGCTGTAATGTATTCTGCTTCTGTTGTTGATTTTTGACACACATGTCTACTTCTTGCATTGCCAAGAGATAAGTCTTCCTCACAGAAATTGACATCCTCCTGATGTGGATTTCTTGTCCAAGTTGCAACCTCCATAATCACTGTCAGTGTATGCATACATATTGAAATTTTTATCTTTGGGATACCATAGCCCCAGCTTTGGAGCTCCTTTCAGGTATCTAAAAATTCTCTTGACAGCATGGGGATGGGAGGTCTTTGGTGCTGGTTGAAATCTTGCACATAGACATACTACAAACATGATATCTGGTCTGGAATCAGTCAGTTACATGAGTGATCCAATCATTGCTCTGTATTGATGTTGATCAGTATCTTGACCTTTTTTGTCTGGGGAGAGTTGATGATTGACTTGGATTGGTGTCCTTGCAGCAGTGCAATCAGTTAGCTTGAATCTTTCCAAAATGCTTTTGACATGGATTGGCTGATGAAGATTCCATTTGGAACTTGTTTGACTTGGAGACCCAAAAAGAAATTTAGTTCACCCATTGAACTCATTTCAAACTTTGAGTGCATTAGGGTCTCAAAGTCTTTGCATATCTTCTTCTTTGTTGATCCAAAGATGATGTCATCTACGTAGATTTGCGCCAGTAGAATCTCTTCCCCTTCATCTTTGATAAACAAGGTCTGATCAATAGCACATCGTCTGAAGTTGTTGCTAAGTAGATATCCTGACAAGGTTTCATACCAGGATCTTGGGGCTTGGTGTAACCCATATAAAGCTTTGTCTAATTTAAACACTTTGTCAGGATGTGAAGGATCTACAAAGCCAGGAGGATGTCTAACATAGAATTCCTCGCCAATATTCTCATATAGAAAACCACTCTTAACATCCATCTGATAGACATTAAAGCTCTTGGATGTAGCATATGCTAGGAAGATTCTGATTGCCTCCAGGCTGGCAACAGGTGCAAATACCTCATCATAATCAATTCCCTCTTCCTGAGTGTAGCCTTGAGCTACAAGTCTGACTTTGTTCTTGATTACAATCCCTCTCTCATCTTGTTTGTTCCTAAAGACCCACCTTGTGCCTATAGCAGTTTGTCCAGGGGGGCAGATCAACTAGGGTCCACACTTCTTGTCTCTTGAATTACAAAAGCTCTTCCTGCATTGCTTCAATCCAGTTGCTGTGCTGCAGTGCTTCATCTATCTTTTTTGGTTCAACTTGAGACAGAAAGCAGGAGTACAGACAGATATTGGCTTCATGTGACTTTCTTCTTGTTTGAACTCCTTGTTGAACTGAACCAATGACATTCTCTAGAGGATGTGTTTTATTAATTCTTTGGGCTGGAACAACATCCATCTGGATTTCTTGGTCAAGATTGCTTTGGTTTTGACCAGGAACATTTTCAAGAGGGTTTTTTTATAGAATTGTCTTCAACAGCAACAACATCTTCAAGTGAGTTGTCAGCAGCATCAGATGCAATACCCTCATCTACAGTAGGTGCCTCTATGTCAGCTGCAGAGTGATTAATGTTCTCATCTTGATCTTTATTGTCAGAGAGACTGTTGCTGGTGACATTTGAGTTACTTGTTCTAGCTTCACTGGCTTCAATAGCATCAATAACATATGGAGGATCAATGGATGGTCTTTTGATTCTTTTAGACGGACCATTGAAGCCTAATATGTAGTCATCAATTGATGAAGTGGCTGGGTCGTGTGAGGATGAAGACTCCATATTTGAGAAGATGAGAGGCTCAAATATTTGAGAGAAGGAATCTATATCAAACAGCCAGCCTGGCCCTTTTCCCTTTTCACATGGAATGTGTTCCCTACATTCCACATTTGTTGATTATTCAACTATTCTTGTTCTAGAGTTGAATACTCTGTAGGCTTTGGATTGAGAGGATTATCCCACAAAGTATCCTTCATCAGATTTGGCACCAAATTATGGAAGAACACCATTGGTGATAAGAATAGTACATGGGCTTCAAAGGGTTTTAGGAAGACAATATAGGGAACTCTATTGAACCATAATTCATAAGGTGTTTTGTTGAGACGATTGACAATAAGAACTCTATTTTGTACATAACAAGTTGTACTAACTGCCTCATCCCAGAATGTGAGAGGCAGCTTTGAGTCAGCCAACATGGATCTGGCAGACTCAATTAGAGTTCTGTTTCCAGCTTATATGTCTTTAACATACCAAACAGCTCAGTCATTATGAGAGTCTTCAAGTTTTCAGTTCTTCTAATTGACACTATATAGAGTGTCCAGCAAATTTGAAGGGATCTAACGAACTTTTTGAGAATATCTTCATTCTCTAGCTTGACCTTAGAGCACTGCAGCTCACCCACAAGATAAGTGTACATGTTGTATAGGTTTGTAAGGGACTCACCATCCTTGTATACGAATTTTTCATATTATTGCTTCAGAATGTCTCTCCTGTTTCCCTTAACCTCTTCAGATCCAGTAAACATCTTCTCTAGAGCTTCCCATAGCTTTTTAGCAGTCTTATTTTCTCTGAAGTTGTGAAACACTTCATTTGGCAGGCACATCTGTATGGCTCCTAGAGATTTAAAGTCTACCTCCATCTTCTTAATATCTTCCACTGAATATTTTGAAGTTTCTTTGGGAACAGATGGACCTCCGGAATCAGCTGAGGCCATCATAGGCACATAAGGACCATCAATTATGGATTTCCACATTTCATATTCTTGATAACAGAAGAAGCTTTCCATTATGTTCTTCCACATGTCATGATCTTCCCCAGACACCAGCCTTGGTGGTCTGTGAAGGCTTCCAATATCATCAAATCCAGTATTTTGTGCCATACTTTGGATGGATGATGTGCAACAAAGAGATAATAGTAACAGAACCAGAGAGTGAAACACATGTGAGTTTGCTTAATCTGAGAGCCAATCTCTGATACCACTTGTAGGATCGATGTTTTACAAGATGGTTCTGTTTAGTTGAGATTGGTAGAAACAATAACAACTATGCTAAGTAACAAGAAACAATGAGAATACTGGTAAATGCAAATGTATTACTCTTCAAAGTTTACAAGTTACAAAGAAAACTCTAAGCAAGCATGCTAACAACAAAAGAGAAATAATATATATCAAGGAACTTAGAATCAAGACAGACCCTTGAATCTAAGGATCAGATCAAACACAAGCCGTTGATCTTGAACTGATGAGAAGCTACACTACTATTGGTTTACAACATAAAGACAAGTAGTGTAAGGCCCCAAACCCGGAAGACCTCACTTGTTGGATTTACTCATTCACAAACAGTTCTTAAACTTGACTATCAAATAACGCAGCGAAAAATTTCATTTCAAACATAACATAACATTGTTCAACATGCGGATGCGTAACATTGTCTTAAACATAAAACATAACGGGGTGCCAGACTTCGTTATCAGTCGGGTAACTCTTCTCGCTTGCCAAGCATCACCATCCATCGCCCGTACCTGTTCTTAACCTGAATGTGCATACTAAAAGTCAGCTACGCTGGTGAGTTCTAGCTTTACATAAAACTTTAACATAATCATTTTGCCAAAAATATAACATTCATTTATTTAACAAAAGCGTACATAAAACATGCAATAACTTAACATCATCATAACATCGGAACATAGCATCATATCATAAGTCAACATAAACCGAATATGCGCCTTCTCGTAACCGTCAATTCCATACATCGCATACCAGCGGGTGAACTTAAGGCTCGTTACCTCTAGGTGGACTAAACATATGTCTCCTAATGTTCGTTACCTCTAGGTATATAGGACATAACTTAGGCACTATTTCCCCGCAAGGAATAGTACCTTCCATCGGGATCCCGGTAATCCCATGGGTGACCGTCGTCACCCCATCCTCAACCAGTTGTACAATCATTAGCTAACAACAAAGGCCCCCCGTAAGGGTGAGGCCAATACATACATACCCTAGCTCCCGGAGGAACCCGTGGCAGATTCGTTCATTCGTGACTTTCACAAAAACCTTTACCTCATTTTAGTTAAAGCATTTGTACGTTTTATTAAATAATGTTTCATTCTTAAACCTTCATAAACTTCATTTGGCAAAACATTTCATAACATCCTCCTTCGTAAACATCATTTCATAGTCATCGTTTCGTAAACATCATTTCGTATGTATGCACACCAGCCCAAAAACATTAATTAAAACATTTAAAGAAGGGCTTCTAGAACTCACCTGATAAGCTAATCTGGGTTGTCCTGAACAAAGGTCCAACAACGTCAGTTTCAATCTGAATTGATTAGTTAAATACACATCAGACCTAATCCCGACTTTAACGGTTTACTCGTTCTGTTTTAGGCGAACATACTAACTTCACTAACCAGCTATATATACCCATAGACCTGATGCCTGCACACTTAGCAAGTGCGTAGGGCCTTGTTCATGCATCCTTAATAAGTACGCAGGCTTCGCTTCTTGCGTACTTGATAAGTACGCAGGCTTTGCTTCTTGCGTACTTGATAAGTACGCAGGACCTTCCCCGCAAAAACCCTAACTTTTTGCATGCAGATCCGACCTCGTCAAGATCCAAACTTTTTACGTTCAAAACGTTTGCTTTTCATTCTAGATGCTAGATCTATGTTTACATTCAAGTTTCGTACGTAAAAATGTCATCTTTTTATCCAAAACCCGAAAACCCTAAAACGAACAAAAACTCAGATCTAGATCAGATCGTTACCTATAACGATCTTCTGATTCGGAGGTTTTGCTCACGAGCTATGGAGTAACACACTTCTTCAATCCCGGGTCGATCCGCCAACTTTCTCTCTCTACGGTTTCTCTCTCTTGATGTTGCAAATGAGAGAAATGGAGGTGACTTGGGCTATTTACAGGGAAGGGACTCCTCCCCTCATTTTCGCCGACCCCTGTGGCCCAACCCATCACGCCTCGTTCATTTATTCCGTTTGTCTCGCGTTTAACCCGTTATTTTAACCGTCGTTTTATTTTTGGGATGTTACAAGTCTACCCCCCTTACAATAGGTTCGAAACCTATCATAAGTCAAATAGTTGAGGGTACGACTCCCTCATTTCCGTCTCCGTTCCCCAAGTAGATTCTGATCCCTTCCGGTGCTTCCATTGGACTTTAACCAATTGAATAACCTTATTACGTAAACGCTTCTCCTTCCTATATAAGATGGCCACGGGTTCCTCAATGTTGTTAAGGCTGTTGTCGACCTCGATGTCAGTAAGTGGTACATGAGCCGATTCATCCGCTAAACACTTTTGCAAGTGTGATACATGGAAGGTAGGATGAATCCCACTTAACTCATCAGGCAACTCCAACCGATAAGCGACTTCACCAACCCGTGCCATTATCCTGAATGGTCTGACAAACCTCGGACTTAACTTTCCTCTCTTTCTTAATCGTATGATTCCATTCCAGGGCGACACTTTCAACATTACTCTGTCCCCAACATCAACCTCAATAGGCCTTCGTCGTTTATCCGCGTAGGATTTCTGACGATCTTGTACGGCCTTCATTCGTGCTTTGATTTGATCAAACATTTCCGACGTTTCTCTTACGACTTCAAGACTTCCTAATTCCTTCTGTCCAATCTCACTCCAATAAACCGGGGTCCTACATCTTTTCCCATACAACATTTCGTAAGGCGGCATGCCTATCATCGTGTGATAACTGTTGTTGTAGGAGAATTCAGCTAACGGCAGATGACTATCCCAACTGCCGCCAAAATCGATAATACAAGCACGAAGCATATCCTCCAATGTCTTAATGGTCCTTTCGGACTGACCATCCGTTTGTGGGTGGTATGTTGTACTAACATTGAGTCTCGTGCCCATCGCCTCGTGAAATCTTTTCCAGAACCTCGATGTGAAACGTGTGTCCCGGTCAGATACGATCGTCAAAGGCATCCCATGCTGTGCTACTACTTCGTTAATAAATACGTCCCGCGAATAGGTAAGAAATGAGCACTCTTCGTTAGACGGTCCACAATTCCCCAAATGGTGTCATGACCTTTAGTTGTGCGAGGTAGCTTGGTTATGAAGTCCATTGTAATGTGTTCCCACTTCCATTCCAGTATATCAAGAGGTTGAATCTTTCCATAAGGTTTCTGGTGTTCGGCCTTTACTTGCGAGCAAGTCAGACACTTGCTTACGTATTTCGTCACCTCATGCTTCATCCCAAGCCACCAGTATTCCTTCCTCAGATCTTGGTACATTTTGTTAGTACCAGGATGGATAGAGTAATGAGACTGATGAGCCTCATCTAAGATCTTGGTTCTAAGCTCGCCACCCATAGGTATCCATACCCGTCCAAAACGTGCCCTAACACCAAGGGTGTTATATTCCAACTTGTCCTGTTCGCCAACCATCCTTTCCTTCTTTATGTTTTCCTCTTTAAGTGCCTCATCTTGAACCTTTTCAATTTCCCTCATCACATCCGATGTTACCACCAGCTGGAAAGCTTTCACTCTAATAGGAGGGGGCACATCCTTTCGGCTTAGAGCGTCAGCCACCACGTTTGCCTTTCTTGGATGGTATATGATTTCACAGTCATAATCTTTCAGGAGTTCCAACCATCATCTCTGCCTCATATTAAGCTCCCTTTGTTCGAAGAAGTACTTCAAAATTTTGTGGTTGGAGTAAATAGTAAACTTCACTCCGTAAAGGTAGTGTCTCCATATTTTCAATGCGAATACGACATCAACAAGTTCCAAATTGTGAGTCGGATAATTGACTTCGTGAACCTTCAACTGTTGTGATACATACGCGATCACTCTCCCGCGTTGCATCAGCATGCACCCCAATCCCTGACCCGAAGCATCAGAGTATACCACCAAGTCTTCATTGCCCTCGGGAAGGGCCAAGACTAGAGCTTGGGTTAGCTTCTCCTTCAATTCCTTAAACGCCTCATCCTGGGTCCAACCCCATTCGTACTTTACCTCCTTTCAAGTCAACTTTATCAACGGCGAAGCTATTTTTGAGAAATCCTGGATGAATCTCCGATAGTAGCCTGCCAATCCCAAGAAACTTCGGATTTCAGTTGGCGTCTTAGGAATATTCCATTCCCTTATCGTCATTATCTTTGTTGGGTCAACCATAATGTCATTCGGGTTAATGACGTGACCTAGGAATCGTAGGTGATAGGAGTGTTTGGCTTAACGTAGGTGCGGACCAAATCGATTTATAGACGGAATCAGGTATGCAGTATTTACTGATAAAAGTATTCGGTCTTGTCCGGCAGTCCCTGAATGTAGCAGGCAATCTTTTTTTCCTCAGTCATGACAAGATGTGGCACTAGACGTGTGTGTACTGCCGGTCCATCATGCTCCCGGCCTTCAAACCCAGACATTCCCTCTCTACCTTCTCAATCTCGTTCCTCGGGCAGACATTCTTAATTACCAGATTTTTCAAGTCATTCCACATCATCGAGTTAACAACCTTGTCCCCTTTAGCCTGACGTACACCTTCCCACCAGTGGGATGCTTCCTCCCTCAAGGAGTTAGCAGCAAACTTCACAACCTGACTCGCTCGGCATTCGCTCAGACGAATGGCAGCCTCCATACGAATCACCCAATCAAACTTAGCCATCGCGTCTTTCTTTCTAGTGAGAACCGGCGGATCACATGCCTTGAAGGACTTATAGTCGCAACCGCGAGCAGGCGGTGCGTTAACTGCCTCAATGATCGGGGCATCAGTTTCCGTGTTGGGCCCGCCCACCTCATTAGCCTTCTTCAATGCTTCTGCCAGCAGATCCGGCAGGGTAGCCTTCATCAGCTCAGTAAACTCGCGTGCCAGGGCCACCTTCACTTCCGGTTCGAAAGTGAAGTGTTGTTCTTCCACGGGAGTCCGTTCAGTTCCATGCATGTTGACTTCCGGCTCTGTGTGGACACTTCCCTCTTCACTGTACTCCTGACGAGCAGGAGTCCTATTACGACCACCGGTACGACCGCCAGTACGGCCCCCACCACGCCTTTCGCTCTTTCGTCCCGCCATTTCGTTCTATAAGACAAGGAATCTAATGTCATCACGCTAGTTAACAAATAGAATTCAACAAGTACTGTAAGATGTTAATATACACTTGCCATCTGCAATTAACCATTACACTACCTTTTGACTTCTATTTGACCACCTTTATGATTCCATCCGAACACAAGTCCAAACCTTAACATTTTCTAAGGTATACTATATATGTAAATATATACTACCTTCACACCTGATGTTGTGGCTCGAGTTACCCGTACTAGCATCCGTTTTTGGTCCCATTCACAGTTTAAGTTCAGACACTGGGAGTGTTCGAATCTCTCGAACTATTGCTCTGATACCAACTTGTAAGGCCCCAAACCCGGGAGGCCTCACTTGTTGGATTTCCTCTTTCACAAACAGATCTTAAACTTGATTATCAAATAACGCAGCGGAAAATTTCATTTCAAACATAACATAACATTGTTCAACGTGCGGAAGTCTAACATTGTCTTAAACATAAAACATAACATAAATAAAACAGAACAGGATGCCAGACTTCATTATCAGTCGGGTAACTTTTCTCGCTTGCCAAGAATCACCATCCATCGCCCGTACATGTCCTTAACCTGAATGTGCATATTAAAAGTTAGCTACACTAGTGAGTTCTAGCTTTACATAAAACTTTAACATAATCATTTTGCCAAAAACATAACATTCATTTATTTAACAAAAGAGTACATAAAACATACAATAACTTAACATCATCATAACATCGTAACATAGCATCATATCATAAATCAACATGAACCGAATCTGCGCCTTCTCGTAACCGTCAATTCCATACATCGCATACCAGCGGGTGAACTTAAGGCTCGTTACCTCTAAGTCATCCGTCACCCAGGTCTCCTAAGGCTCGTTACCTATAGGTGGACCAAACATATGTCTCCTAAGGCTCGTTACCTCTAGGTAGACAGAACATAACTTAGCCACTATTTCCCTGTAAGGAATAGTACCTTCCATCGGGATCCCGGTAATCCCATGGGTGACCGTTGTCACCCCATCCTCAACCAGTTGTACAACCGTTAGCCAGCCACAAAGGCCCCCTATAATGGTGAGGCCAGTACATACATACATACCCTAGCTCCTATAGGAACTCGTGGCAGATTCGTTCATTCGTGACTTTCACAAAAACCTTTACCTCATTTTAGTTAAAGTATTTGTACGTTTTATTAAATAATGTTTCATTCATAAACTTCATTTGGCAAAACATTTCATAACATCCTCCTTCGTAAACATCATTTCGTAGTCATCGTTTCGTAAACATCATTTCGTAAACATCATTTCATATGTATGCATACCAGCCCAAAAACATTAATTAAAACATCTAAAGAAGGGCTTCTAGAACTCACCTGATAAGCTAATCTGGGTTGTCCTAAACAAAGGTCCAACAGCGTCACTTCCGATCTAAATTGATTAGTTAAATACACATCAGACCAAATCCTGACTTTAACGGTTTACTCGTTCTGTTTTAGGCGAACATACTGACTTCACTAACCAGCTATATATACCAATAGACCTGATGCCTGCACACTTAGCAAGTGCGCAGGGCCTTGTTCTTGCGTACTTAATAAGTATGCAGACTTCGCTTCTTGTGTACTTGATAAGTACGCAGGCTTTGCTTCTTTCGTACTTGATAAGTACGCAGGCCTTGCTTCTTGCGTACTTGATAAGTACGTAGGACCTTCTTCCCCGCAAAAACCCTAACTTTTTGCATGCAGATCCGACCTTGTCAAGATCCAAACTTTTTACATTCAAAATGTTTGCTTTTCATTCTAGATGCTAGATCTATGTTTACATTCAAGTTTCATACGTAAAAATGCCATCTTTTTATCCAAAACCCGAAAACCCCAAAACGAACAAAAACTCAGATCTAGATCAGATCGTTACCTGTAACGAGCTTCTGATTCGGAGGTTTTGCTCATGAGTTATGGAGTAACACACTTCTTCAATCTCGGGTCGATCTGTCAACTTTCTCTCTCTACGGTTTCTCTCTAGATGTTGCAAATGAGAGAAATGGAGGTGACTTGGGCTATTTATAGGGAAGGGACTCCTCCCCTCATGTTCGCCGGCCCCTCTGGCCCGGCCTGTCATGCCTCGTTCGTTTATTCCGTTCATCTCGCGTTTAACCCGTTATTTTAACCGTCGTTTTATTTTTGGGATGTTACAAGTAGCAAAAACACAATTGCAGTGAAAAGACTTTTGCAATGAAAAGACAGCAGCAAAACAAAGGTCTTCTTAGTAATCATTGCAGGACAGAGCAGAATAGGAGCATTATCTTTTGTCATCTGCACCAATAACATTCCTTCTGTTGATAGGTGTGTCAGTGTTGCAGAGGAGATGTCAGTGGTAAAGTCAAGGCTGCAGATGATTTGCCTATCAGCAGCATCAATGTTTGATTCTGCTGAGAAGCCTAGCAGCAGTAACCTTTGAACTTCTGCAGATAAGGCCTATCCGCAGCATAGTTGTTGATCAGCAGCAAAAAGTGACTATCCGCAACAGAAACACTTATCCGCAGCAACTTCATCAGTGCTAAAATTGTGGAGTCCGCAACATTTACAGTTAGAGAATTTTGTAGCCATCGGTCTTTTTTCTCTACAATACTTAAAACCCTTAAAACCAAAATCAGATAAATCAAAATCCCCTTATTTTGGGATAAAGTAGGATTTTGATTCTGTTTCCTAAAAAAACGTGAATCTCTGTCTCCTGGTTTCACACTAAATTTATTATTTTTATTATTTAAAAATCTGCGGACTGATTAGACTTGGATATATGTTGAAACACTTTAGATTTTCGAAATCAAAATATATTCAAAATCCCTTATTTTTTGCACATGCCTTATCGGGTTTAAATTTCATGGTTTTATGTTCACGGGTATAACAGTTCAAGGCAAGAGACTTCACAGGTTATACTTCAGGGGCATCATAGTTCACGGGTCTTAGTTTATCTCTAAGGATGGACAAGTGGTTGGACCTAGCTAGATCATAACTGATATGTACAAGAATTGATGTTTTTTATATATATGTACAATTTATCTTTGCAAATAGTCAAATATTGGTCAGTAGATGGTAAATGGTCAAGTGGTCAGTATATGGTCACATGGTCAATTGTTATGTCTTTGGATTTCAGTATACGGTCAACTGTGCAACTGCTATGTCTTTGATTTGATTTATATTAGTTTGATTTATAGAAGACCTGGTGAGGGAAACTGCTAGTGAGGTTGTTCAACAAAACCAGCAGTTGTGTCTATTTGAAATTAAAATAGTTAAATGGTCTATTGTTATCAATTGATGCAATTGTAGACCAATTGCAAATGGTCAGTATTTGGTCAACTGTTATCAATATATGGTGAAATGGTATGTAATTGCTGCAATTGTAGACCAATTGCAAATGGTCAAATATTGGTCAGTATATGGTAAATGGTCAAGCTATTGTCAACTGGTCAACTGTTATGTGTTTGGATTTCAGGATATTGTCAACTGTGCAACTGCTATATCTTTGGTTTGATTTATATTAGTTTGATTTATAGAAGACCTAGTGAGGGAAACTGCTGGTGAGGTTGTTCTCCAAAACCAGCAGTTGTGTCTATTTGAAATTGAAATGGTCAAATGGTCAACTGTTATCAATATATGATCAAATGGTATGCAATTTTAGACCAATTGCAAATGGTCAAATATTGGTCAGTATATGGTAAATGGTCAATATATGGTCAACAGGTCAAATGTTATGTCTTTGGATTTCAGGATATGGTCAACTGTGCAACTGCTATGTCTTTGGTTTGATTTATATTAGTTTGATTTATCTTTGCAATTGGTCAACTGTTATCAATATATGGTCAAATGGTATGTGATATGTCCTAAATTATACATGTTTTGCATGCATAAAAATCCCCATATTATGGTACTAATTGACTAATAACCTTGCAAATGATACTTAAAGCGTTTATATTTTACAATTGCAGGTTATTCGATGCCCTAAGATAAACAGAGCAAAAACCAGCTTAAAACATGAATAAATCAAGCTTTTAGAGGACCAAACCCAAGCATTGCTAGTTAACAAGCAGCTAAAAGACAAGCCTAGGGAGCAGGCAGGGCATTACACGGTCGTGCAATGCCATGCACGACCGTACATTGCTAGTCTTACTTCCCAAGGCTCCGGTACACTGTCCTGTGTACCCTGTTTGATTCCTGAGGTGTTTGCACGCCCATGCAATCCAATGCACGGCCGTGCATTACTCAATTTGAGGCCTATAAATAGAAGGCTTGGGTTCTTCATTCCACACACCCATCCATACCTCAAGAACACACCAGAGAGAGCTTATTTCATAGTTTAGAGTAGATAGTAGTGAGTAGAGGGGCTCTTCCTCCTTGTTGCACAATAGGGGAGCCTACGAAACTCAGCGTTACGCTAGTTAGCATGGCCATTCGTGGCTAAGCTTCTTGTATTTCTAGGGTGAAGATGATATTTGGTGCATGTTAATGTTTGACGTATTAATCTAGTGGTATGTTTATGTGTTTAATTATTCGTTCTTAAAACCACCATTTGGTGGGCTTTTATTGTTGTCTAAATCCGTCTTTATATTTGTGAGTGTTCTTGATTTTAAAGCGTAAGATCATAAAACCTTTTTAATCAAACTTCTTTTGAAACTTATACGTCTTTATACAAGCAGAGATTGATAAGCCAAGGCTTGGCCAACATTATTAAGGTCGTACGTCTTTATACGAACTTCTTATGTGACCAAGAATTGAACTCATGTTGGGAACGGTACGTATTTATACACGGTCCCATTGTTACACCGCCTCCCGGTGAGAAAAATATAATCACCTATTTAACCTTAATACAAAGCATTTACATTCGATGTCTTAAACCAACCCGGATATGACCATTCAAAGGGTAATTTGTTGACAAGTACGCAGAACCCTTCTTCCTGCGTACTTGATAAGTACGCAGGATCTGATTCAGGCGTAAGAACCCTAACTTTTTGCAAGCGGGTCTGATCATGTCAATATCTAAATTTTCCTTGATCAGAACGTTCGGTTTTTATTCTAGATGCTAGATCTTTGTTCATTTTCAAGTTTCATCCATAAAAACTTCACCTATTTAGCTAAAAACCGAAAATCCTAAAATAATCATAAAAACTCAGATTATGATCGAACGCTTACATGGATTGGAGTTATGATTCAGAGAAGATGATCACGAGCACAGTAGCAACGTTCTCCTGAATTCCCGAGTCGATCCGTCACTTTCTCTCTCTAGAACCGAGCTCCCCTTTCTCTCTCTAGAATTGCAAATGGTGAAAAGAAATAAATTATGGCAGCCCTTGTCCTTTATATACCTGGGCTTCCTTCGGCCCGTTCGAGCCGAACCCAAGCCCATCCATTTTTATTTCGTTTCTTTGACAATAATAATCTCGATCGTGTTATTATTTATTTATTTACTGCTTTTTTTTTGGGATGTTACACTGGAACTCGACCGTGTCCATTGGTTCGATACTTGGTTCTTACCTAAACTATATTACGCTGCGATAGGTACACTTGCCTATTGTGTGTGTTTTTAAGTTAAAGTAATTATCATTTTATAAATTTAAAACCTGATCTCGTAAAACCATAGTAAAAATATATTATATTTTTATATATTAAAAACGACACATCAGTATGCAATTGCTGCAATTATAGAGCAATTACAAATGGTCAAATATTGGTCAGCATATGGTAAATGGTCAATATATGGTCAAATGGTCAGTATATGGTCAAATGGTATGCAATTATAGCAAGCTTTATTTAACTGTAGTTTCCTAATGAGAAACTACATTGCATTGCATAAACCAAATACACAATCATCAACCAAATACACAATCAGTACAATCAAATAACAAAACAACGATCACATGCATCAACCAAATAACAAAAAACTGATATATTATATATGACCATATTTTTTACAAAAAATTCATAACTACAAACATAAATTCAAAACTACAACACTATGACCTAGCATCAGATAACAAATCCTCATCATCCTTAGATGAGGATGTGGTCCATGTAGTATCTCCTTCACTATGCTCACCTGGTATCCTCCTCTGCCTAAACAGAGCATCAGAGACGAAGGTGGAGTCCTGCACCCTCACAAGGTAGAGGGAGAGTTCAGTAGCATCCCTCCCGTTAAAGGCCACAACCCTCATATCATTGTCACTGTACACTTCAACAGCATACTCCAGTGACAGGTATGGGATCCTGAAAAAGGTGGTAAAATACCCAACCGTTGTGTACCCTAGAGCTTTAACCATATGGTCAAGCTCTTTGTACGAAAAGAGATCAATGTTGACGTAGTCAACAAAGCTATCAACGCCGTCGTTGTATTTCTGCTTGCCGACGGGAGTGGCTCTGAAGTGGCCCTTGTGGTAGATCTGCAGCGTGATGGGCCTCGGATTACTAGAAATTTCAACATTAGGTTACACATTTTACCTTAACAAACACAACTTTAAGAATACTATACCCTGGTAGTGTGGTGTTGCACCACCGGTTGCTCGTACTCTCCATTTCGGCGCTATTTTGATCTTTTTTCTTGTTTCGAGATAAGGGCGACATAGGTTTTTTGGTTGAATGAAAACCTAATTTGGTGAATTAGTATTTACAAGAGGGTGTGCCCCGCGTCTGGTCGATCATCTTTCTCTGACAAATTGAATTTGGCGGCTTGAATTGGAAAGACCATATGCCACACGCACTATTAACCGTCCACTGATTACTTTTAGCAACACATAAAACGTTTAACCGTGACCATTGATTACTTTTAGCCACACAAAATAACTGTAACAGTAACCATAAAATACTTATAGTTATAACTATTTAAACACGCGTGGCTAATAAACACTACTATATATATATATATATATATATATATATATATATATATATATATATATATATATATATATATATATATCTCTTTGTATTAGATTTTAGCCACATCATTAAACAAAACCAATGGCGGTTTGTCACATTTAGCCACTGCATTTGTTTTATTTACTAATTGCAAAACACTACTATTTGGTCACACAACCTAAAATAAGGGGCCATATCTATTAGCTCTTAGCCACAACACTAAAAATATACTATGTCAGTTCGTCACATTTGGCCACACTATTCGAGAGTGGCTAGTAGATGTCAGATTTTTGTTTTAAAGTGTGGCAAATAGATGTGTTTTTGGTCACATGAATAACAAATCAAACAAATACCATAACAGTTGGTCACATTTGGCCACACTTTTCTAGTGTGGCTACTAAATGTCACAGTTTTTTCTTAAAGTGTGGCTAATAGATGTGTTTTTGGTCACATGAAACAAATACTGTGGCCGTATATCACATTTGGCCACACTTTTCTAGTGTGGCTACCAAATGTCACACTTTTTTCGTAAAGTGTGGCTAATAGATGTGTTTTTGGTCACATGTATAAAAAAACAAACAAATATTATGGCCGTAGATCACATTTGGTCACACTTTTATAGTGTGGGTACTAAATATCACAGTTTTTTCTTCAAGTGTGCAAAAGGTTTTGAACTGTTATACGTTGGTCACATGAATAAATAAAATGTATGGCCAAAAGTAGGATAGAAGGTTTTGAAATGTGATTAATGACCTTTAGCTACACATTTAATTGAAAGTGTGGCAAGGCGTTTTTTGAATAGGTGTGGCCTTAGGTCACTTTTGGCGTAGTGATTATATCCATTCTAATATCAAGAAAAAGGTAAATGGGATCCACACATGTCCACTTCATTCACCCCTCTTCCCTTTCTTTTCTTTCTTCTTTGACCAGGAAATACTGCCAAGACCATCTTTGTCCGTTTTTTTCTGACAAGTACACCAACGCCGTGACCCAACTCCATCTTTTACATTTTCTGGTTGATCGCTCTCCCATTCTACTGTTCCAACTTTTACTTGTACTCTCGGCATGTTTGTTGGTAAATTGATCTTATGATAACTCCCATTTGAATCTCTGCATTTCTCGATCTGTCATTTCACTTCTACTTATCGCGCTTCATCGTCATTTTTCTCCACAACTCGGAACATTCCAACCACATTACGATAATTTGCTCTTCTGCAAACTCATATCGGACCAATTGAACATATATCCCGGCGACCATTTTTTGTCCATTTTCGGTGGTGAGGAAGAATAGGATAAAAGGAACGAGTGTTATAGCAGCTGATCGCAGCTCCATCTTTCAGAACAGTTTATTCTTAGACACTTGGAAAGAAAATCACATAATTCATCCGAACTTTAAGCTGGAAACTTCGGCAGCTCGTCGGAGTACCCAATTTGACACAGAGTGTAAACTCCTCTGCCTTGCCATGCTGGCTTTCTGGTGACCATTTTGATAATTGTACACCCTAATGAGATGTAGGTCCCTCGGGTGTCACGGATCGTCACATGCAAGTGCGATGGCTAGTGGGACCGGGTGCGGAATACCCGTGACTAGGTGGAGAATCAAACAACACAAAGTAAACCGACAAGAGAATCACTTTAAACTTTCGTCTATTATAAACACTTGAAGGTTACAGAGAGAAAATACTGAGTGCACAATGTCTGCGTACTTAACTTCTGTCAACCTATCCTATTTATACAAGACCTGATCTTTGCGCACTTAGCAAGTGCGCAAGGCAAATTGCTCATGCGTACTTAGCAAGTACGCAGAGTATTCTTGCGTACTTGCTAAGTACGCAGGAACTAATTCATGCGCACATACTAAGTGCGCAAAACACTTAGAGAATTAAGCAACTATCAACATGTATTAGTAAAAACAACTCGATAACTAATACATACAGACGCTTACATACAAAGACAAATACATACAAAGAAAGTACATAAACTAAGACTCTATCCAGAGTGTTTGTCACACAAAACTGCTTCAACAAACTCCCCCTTGACAACAGCTCTGGATTGTCTTCGGTCTTCACAGCTCTGCATCTTTAGCTTCCATCTTCTTCTTATAGTCAAGGCAAAACTTGATCACCTTATCGTATTTAGAAGCAAGGAACTTTGTCCATTCGTCCGTATGCATGCAGTACCTGTCAGCCAGTGCCTGTCAGCCAGTGCCTCCAGATCTTTCACAGAGAAGTTTATGAAGCAGACTTCATCAAATACTCTGATCAGTTCCCTTAGCACTAAGCTTCCACTATCTGACCACACCTTTCCTATCACCACTGCCTCGCCCATTTTAGGATCTACGTACTAGTACCATATGTTACCGGGGATATCCTGAGATAACTTGCTCAGGGGAATCTTGGTTTCACACAGCACTGGCTTGTATACTAGTTTCTTTAAGCATTTCTTAGTCACAGGATGTCTAGCATTCTTGTCCTTGACTCGCTTGGGCACTTGAGGCTTAAACATCTCGAATTTCCTAGATCTTACTTCACGCTGTAAAACATGCCACAAACTTATCGCTACTGCGTGATTTGCGTGACCCAGCAGCTCTCAGTTTGCTTGGTTCACGAGGTCATATCTAGGTAAGGAGTTGAAAGCTTCGCTGGTTGGTTTCAAGTATTGAACCCCCCGGCTCGCTTGATTGCAAACAACTTCTTATCCTCCTCGAATCTTACAACTAAGATCATTCATGTTGCTCTGTGTTTGTCTATGATAGAAGTCTTTTTCCAGACAGGAGCAGGATCCTTTGATGAACTAGCAGGCATATCTTTGTTTTTCTGTGCCTCTGGATCCACAGGTGTAAGGTCTTCAGGGGAGGCTTCAGTCGGTGCTTTAACATTACTAGCAATCTCGACTGAACCTGTGTCTAGCTGAGATTAAAAGGATGGAACTTCGAAGATCTCTCCATCTTCAAACTCATACTCTCCCTCCCCGTCGCCCTTGGGAGCTTCGATAACTACATCATCATCATCTTCATCCCAATCATCACCAGAGTCGATCTCTCCTTCTTCAAGATTGTAGAGAACCTCGATATGTGCTTCTTTGGAATAGTCAGGCTCTAAGCATAAGATCACATCATCAGATAGATCTTTCAGAACATCAGCCACTGACTTTCCTTTATCACCACCGGAAGTATCACCACCTTCCTGATGAGTCGACTCCCCCTCATCCATTGGAACAAAAGAAATGGGAACTATCGCCAAAGCTTGTTGGTCACTTCCACTATAACCGACTTCAGGATCCTTGTCTTTGTCTTCATCCTTCGTCAGATCAACCGGATGACAAGGCTCATCACCGGTAGGTTTAGATGTCTTCTCCTTCTCTTTTTCTTTCTCCCCTGAGCAGCAAGCTTCTCGGTCAGGTCAGTTACTAACTTAACCATCATTTCATGTTCTTTTCGCTGCATGTCAAACCGAAGCTCTAGAGATGACCTGTGTCCCAGAATCATATTGTTTGTGTTGATCAGAAGTTCGTTCTAGGCCATCACATTTGCTTGTCTCTCTTACGTCCCAGCCCTCTTGCTTCTCAAAATAGTAACCTCGTCCACCAACGAATTTATTTGAGCCTGTTGAGCCTCAGATTCCTCCCTTGATTTCCAAACAGTTTCTAGTAACCCAGCCACTTGGGTTTCCAAAGTAGCTGTCCTTGCATCATTAGGATCAGGATTCCTAGACATAGAGGCTTCAGCATTATGGAGGGGAGAGGAGAAGAGCATATCAAAGTCAAAACCCTAAGAAAAATCTCCAAAGTTGTAGGGTTGACTGATATGTTCAATGGTGGTAGTAGGGATTGTGGATGGGATGGTAGTTGTAGGAGTGATGGAAGGAGTGATGGTGACAGATTCGGTAAGAATCGGAGTTGTCACCGCCACTTGGACAGATGGTACAGGGAGGGTCACTATCACAGGAACCTCCTCTGTGATATCAGTGACTGCCACATCAGGTGTTACCTATGGCCTCCTCCGCTGTCGCCGGTACTGCTGTTGTGAAGGTGGGGTAGAAGCTGAATCAGTGCTCGCAGCCGATACTTGTACTTGCCTCTGAGCACTATCCTCTACCTCACGAGGAATGGCTTGTTGCTGCCTATCCCCCCGTTGTTTGTTGATACTTTCACGTCTTCATCTTTGTATAGCAGTGTCCAAGTCAGAATTTGGCTTGTATTCACTGCTCGTCGATTGTCGCTTTATCTTAGAAGATGACTCAGGAAGGGTCACCTTTGTCAATCTTCTCGGGTGTGCCTGTGATGGTTCATCATCAAAATCAGATGAATCAGACTCTGTATCTTTGGAGTCGGATCCTTCAGCACCATCATTAACTGCTTCTTCGTCTCCTCCTTTAGACGATTCATCCACACTTTCAACGTCCTCCTCTTCTTGTTGCTCGTCAGAATGTTCACTGAGTTCAAGCTCAGAGTCATAACTAAACCATCTCCAATCATCTGGTGCCACATACGCGTCATTTATCAGGTGGCCAAAGAGTGCGGTATGCTCAGGGGTAGGTTCTACACTTCCTGGCTTTAAGAATTGTGCAAACACCCTCTTGTCCACCCGTTTTACTTGCAATCTCTCCCCAGTAGTAGGCAGATTGGGCAACGCATCATCAATCAGTAGTTGCACAAATCTTGGATATAACAAGAATCTAAACCACTCAGCTGTATTGATCTGATCATTTAAGGCTTTGAAGATGTATCTTGAGAAGTTATAACCCCTGTTGAGAGACAAGCCAACCATGGAAGAGATGCACATGATCATCACGTGGGCAAAGTACCTCCACTGATCTAGCACCCACATCTTCTTGTATGACGAGTAATCCTATACACCGACGTATCCCATACGCTGCCTCCAACATCCATCCACAAAGTAATCAGGATAGGCAGTTGGGTCGGTGGCGAGATCTCGGAACTGTAAGACCCGTCGAATGGTGTCCTCAGAAAGAGCAATATCACGACCCGCCACAGTAGCCCGTATAACATTAGGGGTTACCGTGCAGTCATGTTCCACTGTCTCCCAAAACTGTTCCAGGTACGGTCTTGATACTATTGGGTTTGCTGATATAGCATAGCTGATCCTTGAACGGTTCAAGAAGTCAACTATTTCTCGGTATTATAGTGCAGCACCCTTCCATTCCGGTTTTGTATGTGCTAGGAGGTTGAACTCACTGGTAAAGGGACGAGCCATAACTGCAAAAACACACAGAAAACATAATAAGAACAAGAAGATTCATTGGAATTGAATACACATGACTAAGTATAGCAGTCACTCACTGAACTGAATTTCAGACTTAGAAAAATTTCACAAGTGTTGGTCATGCGTACTTAGCAAGTACGCAGGGATATCTTCTTGCGTACTTAACAAGTACGCAGGAATATCTTCTTGCGTACTTGTTAAGTGCGCAAGAATTGCACTTAGTCAAATTTTCCAGAAATCTAATTTTCAACATATGATCAACATTGATGTGGATTAGGGTCACAAGGTCGAAATCCTTGATTAAGACCTATGGAACCAATATCAACATCAATGAACTGCTATCCTTGTCAAATTTTGACCTAAAAACGACCCAGACGAACCGACGGTCAATCAAGGGGTCAAAGGCAAAATTATGGATCATTAAGGACGATTAAGTAAAGATTAAGGATCGTTTGATGATTCTAAGCAAGTTTTAATTATAATGTGTTACCAAAACAACCAAAAGTTTGTCTAAAACCAAGATTCAAACCCTAAAATTTTCAAATTCTAAATCGGTCCGAAAGTCCAGATTGCATGGATGAAATGTCCTAAGATTCTCACCAAATGATGTTAATACGATGATGAAACTAGAATCGGGACGAAAAATCTCTTTGGAACATACGAAAATTTTGAGGACAAAATGGGCAGGGGGTAATCTACAGACGTTTAAATTTTGAATGAGATAAACGTAAAGAAAATTCTAAGTCCTGTATATATACCCAACACATATTGGTCTTGCGTACTTGCTAAGTGCACAGGACTTAACTCCTGCGTACTTACTAAGTACGCATGACTTAAGTCTTGCGTGCTTGTTAAATACGCAGGGTTTACCTCATACGCACTTATCAAGTACGCAGAGACCCTTGTGTGCTCAAACTTTCAACTCAAATTATGAAGATTTCAAGTCAAATAACGAACAAGATAAAAGCATTCAATCAAGAGGATTCAAAGTCAATTCAAGAAGGTTAAACATAAATATTTTTGGCTTTTTTGATTAAAATTGAACTATACACAAACTTAGAATCTTTTTAATCTTTTCAAGATAGAAATATACAAGTATATACACACACTATTTTTGCTTAAAGACACGAGTAGAGGATCATATCAGGCTAAACTTTACCAAAAATGATACAAGATAAACGTCAAAGAATATGGAATCATGTCATGAATTACAAGTTATTCATACGTAATAAGCAGATAAACAAGTAATTCAAATTGATAATATTATAAGATTTGAAACCATAAGCATCTTTGTATCACGTTCTTGTGTGTTAAGGTATTAATTATAAGATATACAACGTGTACCCCACTGATGTGCTACAGTAATGTAACTTGCACTATCTCAAGGCATCTAAGATTTTCACAAAGATTTTCAAATCTCCAGAATGAAGTTACATCGTTTAGCACAGGAAAAATCAAGCAGAATCCATAAGGATTATCAAGAATCATAAGATTCAGAATCGAGTGATTCAGATGTCTTGGTTTAATTGGATGTTCTTCAATAAATATCATATGATGATTCAGGTTAATAGATATGGAGAATGAGGATTTAGGTAAGGTGATCCAACTTTTATCTGGATTTGATTTCAATGAATCAGGAATGATTCAAGGGTGAATACATGCTTAACAGTTGATGTAAAGACATGTCTTGATTCAATCTCTCATTACATACTTGTGAGTATGGGAAGTGAGATGAACCGCAGTAATTGTGCTAAACACATAATCCGAAACTGGTCTCTTAAGAAAATATTTGCTAAAATCTTACATCCTTTATCTGATAATGATCTTTTTGTATTCTTTTACACACGCACACATGCATACATGGGTTCAAATCACAGTTGTAGTCTATATTTAGTTTCCACACTACTAATGATTCAAAGATGCCTACAGCCTACTGACAATTCAAATTACTTGTAAATAAACAGATTAAAAACATAATAATTTAAACCAATAAGTAAGCATGATGCAATCATTTCCCATATGAGCAATCTATGGCGTTTAGATCATTTCTGATGTACTATCATTTTCTCTTTTCTCAAGATAACTTTGAAATTTTTCTCCATTTACTATTTTGTTTGAATTTTTATAAAATATTTGAAAATTAAAAGAACTTTACAGAAAATTTAAAAGAAATAAAATTTAACTTTCAAGAATTGAATTGATTTAAGAAAAAACAAGTTTTTCACTCTGGATTGAACATTCCTATCAAGTTGACAAGATGCTCAAAACGGGATCGGTCAAACGCGTTAGTGAACAGGTCAGCAAGGTTGTCATCCGTGTGAACCTTTACAAGTTCAATGAGTTGCTTTTCAGCACAATCACGGATGAAATGATGGCGAATTTCAATATGTTTAGTTTTAGAATGTTTCACCGGGTTATTTGTGATGGAAATTGTGGCTTTGTTGTCAATGAACAGAGGAGTTCCAGTGAAGTTCAAGCCGTAGTCTCTCAATTGCTGCTGAATCCACAATATTTGAGAACAACCGCTAGCTGCAGCAATATATTTTGCTTCACATGTTGAGATAGAAACCGTTTACTGCTTCTTACACTGCCAGGAAACCAGTCTGTCTCCCAAGAATTGACATCCACCAGAATTTGACTTTCTATCAAGGTTACAACCGTCATAATCTGAATCAGTGTAGGCTTTGAAGTCAAATGACTGCTGCTTAGAGTACCAAAGACCCAATCGGGGTTTCCCTTTTAAGTATCTGAAAATCCTCTTTACAGCTATCATATGGGACTCTTTCGGTTGTGACTGAAACCTTGAGCACAAGCATACAGCAAACATTATATCTGGCCGTGAAGCTGTGAGATACATAAGAGATCTGATCATCCCACGGTATAATTTGCAATCCACATCCTTTCCATCTTTGTCAGAATGCAGACCATGATTGACGGGGATAGGTGTGCCATAAGTACTGCAATCATTCATCTTGTATTTTGACAAGATGTCCTGCACATACTTAGTTTGATGCAGATAAATGTCATCCTCTCTTTGACTGACTTGCAGACCCAGGAAGAATGACAATTCAAACTTTGACTTCATCACCTGTTCGAATTCCCTACACATCTCTTCATTTGTAGATTCGAAGATAATGTCATCGACATACACTTGTACAAGAAGAATATCACCTCCTACTTTCCATATGAAGAGGGTCGAGTCAATCTGTCCATGGTCGAAACCATTAGACAGTAGATGTTTAGATAATGTCTCATACCATGCCCTAGGTGCTTGATGAAGACCATAAAGTGCTTTGTCGAGCTTATACACTTTATTGATATTATGCGGATCTTCAAAGCCGGGAGGTTGAGTGACATAGACCTCTTCATGTACTTTTCCATACAGGAAAGCACTCTTCACATCAAGTTGATAGACCTTAAAGCCAACATATGAGGCATAAGCCAGAAACAGTCTAATGGCCTCAAGTCTAGCAACTGGGGCATATACTTCTGTGTAGTCCAAGCCCTCTTGCTGATAAAAACCCTGAACAACCAACCTTGCTTTGTTCTTCACCAACATGATGATCATCCGTCTTGCATTTGAACACCCATCTGGTGCCAATTGGTTGTACGCCCCTTGGCAAGTCAACCAAATCTCACACATGCAACTTTTGGAATTGAGAAGGTTCTTCTTGCATTGCCTCAATCAAGCAGTTGTCAGCGAGAGCCTCTTTCACATTCTTCGGCTCTAACTGGGACACGAATGCAGCATCCAGATATGTTTCCATGACACCAGTGTCAAGTAACTCAGAGTAAAGACTAGTGTTCTCAGCAATGGTTCGATGAAGAGTTTGAACACCGGCATGAGGATCACCAATAATGTTGTCAATTGGATGATTCTTATGCACTCTCATCTCTGGTATATTCGGTTCCTGAATTTCTGAATCGAGGTTCGTGCTTAACTCCCCCATAAAGAAGATTCAATGTTGATTGGATCAGCTGGAGTTTCATTTCCTAAACGAGTGTTAGGATTACCTTGAGCGTCATTTCCGTCAACATGAACATCTTTGCTGTTATCACCGTCATGAGTTCCAGAAGCAGATGCAGCATTGGAATCAGGAGTTACAATTGGTACAGTAGCACGTGTTGAGAAACTGGAGTCATCACCGCCACCAAATAATTCATATACATTTGCAGACAAATCTGGAAGATTGAAAGATTTGAATAGCGCATCATAATCAAAACCCCAAGCTGGACCAGTTGGTTATGGTGGAATGATGTGTTTACTACAATCCACTTCAAACCATTCCTCGACAGTACGAGTTCCTATATTGTACACTCTCTTGCAAGGTGAGTTGGCAACATATCCTAAAAAGATGCCTTCCACCGCTTTTGCATGAAACTTAGACTTGCGGTCTTTGTATTGTAGCAATAAGGAACAGGGACTACCAAAAGGAACTAGATAGTCAAGATTGGGAAGTCGATTGTTGATCAACTCATAACAAGTCTTCTTGTGCCTCTTCACAATCAGAACTCTGTTCAAGACGTGACAAGCTGTATTAACTGCTTCTGCCCAGAAAGTGACAGGTAGCTTTGCATCTGACAGCATTTTCCTTGCAGTCTTAATCAAGGTTCTGTTCTTCCGTTCTGCGACTCCATTCTGCTGAGGTGTGTACGAGGCACTAAATCCGTGACGGATCCCCTTCTTGAGACAGAAAATTTCCATCAAATTATTCTTGAATTCAGTTCTGTTGTCACTCCATATTCTTCTAACCTTCAACTTGCAAAGAGATCCAAGCTCAGGATCATGTATTGAAGAATATCAGCAGTTTCGTCCTTCATACCTAAAAAATGCACCCAAGAAAAACATGAGAAATCACCAGTTACAACCAGACAGAATGACTTACCTCCAATACTCCTGATACTTATGGGGCCAAACGGATCCATATGTAATAGCTCCAAAGGGGTATCGATGGAGTTTTGGAGCTTGGTCTTGTGAGACTTCCAAAGGCATACAGTCATCTGTAACGGTAAATCTCAGCTTAGGAACACCGGTTACCAAACCGTTTCAGACAAGATGATTCATTTTACGATAAGAAATATGTCCGAGTTTCCTATGCCACAAGAGAGAGTCAAGCTCTGACGCTTTGGTAAGCAAACAAGTAGCAACTGATGAGGTGGTTGTTGCCACGCTCATATCAATCTGATAGGTGTCGTTTGTCCTTGGCGCTCTCATCAGAATCCAGTCTTCAGGAACTTCAAAACTAGGTTTGAGTATCAAGCATTTAGTCTTGTCAAACATCACTGAGTACTCCTTGTCGCACATCTGGGAGACACTCAACAAGTTATGCTTCAACTACTAGCAGTAGTTGACATTGTCGAAGCTGACACAACCATTTGAAACCAAGCCTTGACACGTGATACTACTGCCTTTCTCTCCAGCAAAGGCCACATAGCCGCCTCTGAATGGTTTAACATCTTGAAGCAGGGCCATGTTACCTGTCTTGTGTCAGGAGCATCCACTATCTACATACCAACGATTAGAGATAGTACCATTCGGATGTCCCTGCACGAGTCACAAAATGAATTAATTATATTTGGAGACCCAAGCCATAGTGGTCTTGGGTCGTCCGTCTTTCTTAAAATAAACAACCTCAATTAACTCACAGTCATGACGGTTAAAATGGATGAATCTTTAGAAGAATTGGGACTAGGAGATTGAGAATTTTTAACTTTGTTGTTCCAGGATCTCTTCTGTTTCTTAACTGGAACAGTAGACTTAGAATCAACAGTAGTAGGTGAACTAATGGAAGCTTCACCTAATTGAACTCCAGGCAGTTGTTCCAGCTTTCTCAATCTCTTGTTCCTTCTCCTTCTCTGTGGCTTAGAGAGTTTCACCACAGGTTTCTCACCAGTAGGTGTACTACCAGAGGTAGATACATAAGGTTTAGCAGGATGCTTTCCTTTCTTGAAACATATGGTTTAGACTCAGATGTGATCTTTGGCTTTACCATAGGTTTTACTGGTGGTTTCACCACACTTGCTTTTGGACTTTTGGGATGCTTTACTGGTGGTGACTTAGGGATGACAGCCGGTTGTGAAACAATTGGGCGTTTCCCATGGTTCTTAGAAGGGTAGTTCACAAAAATGTGACCTACCATGCCACAGTGAAAGCAAGTCCTCTTGTCTGTGTAAGTCCTCATGTAAGGCTCATTAGATCTGGCAATAGATGACTCAGCATTATGAGTAGGAGGAGTTGGTTGGTGAACAGTATTTTGACCCGATAAAGATTCGTTTTTGGGAGTATAATATTTTTGCAAATTTTCTTTATAACCAAGCCCATAATGAGCTGAAAACGCTTCTTTCTTAACTTGATTAATGTGTTTATACCCCCCCATAAAGCATTACCTTTAATTTATCATTAAAATTCAATGATATCGGGTTCAGTCAAAATACAATTGTCACTATTAGTGATAATGTTTATCTTAATTTTCTGTTCACATAATAACTCCTCAGATACTACTCCTTCAGGGCAGGTGCTTTCAGACCCATCATCAGAAGCAGAAAAGAACTCCCCATTAGATGCGGAGTCAGCCTTACTTGAGGAATCATCCTTGTTAGAAGAATCATCCTTACCTGAGGACTCATCAAGGTAAGACAAATCAATGTCTATTAAGCCGTTGAAAAATTTCCCGCTAACTGGTGGAGGAATAGCATTAGTACCCAACCCTAAGCCATTCAATTGCCTCAATATAGACTCGTAGTGTTCCACCACAAAACGAGAACTTTTCAACTTCTCATTACTACATTTCAACTGCAAGATCTCATTTTGCAGCTTGTTGATCTCATTATTCCTTTTTTCTAACCCCTTGTATGCAACATCCAAGTGAAACTGTTGATCGCTGATTTTAAGTGAGTGATCACGTTTTTCTTTCTTCAATGTTTCAATTGAATCTTTAAATCATTTTTCATTTTCTTTGTAGCTTAAAGCTGCAATACGAAGGGGTTCGACTTTGTCTTGAAGCTTAGAATTCTCAAATTTTAAGCTTAGACATTTGGAACAGAAAATGAAAGTAAAAGGATTAGAATCTACCTCAATAGATGAACTTGATGCCTCTCTAATAGCCATGAGGGCAACAGCATTTGTAGACTCTTCTTAATTAGCCACAGAAGCTTCCCTTTCCTCAGCTTCCATCATCTCCATAATCTCAGCCATGAGACCAACCTGAGTTTGTGCAATAAGAGCATCCTCCAAATGAACACCCCAATCAAAGCTTTCGTCCTGTTGAGCCACCAATGCATTGGACGTTCCACCTTGACTTTGATTGCGGTTGTTAGAGTTGTACCCTTGGTTGTTTCCCTGGTTGCTTCCCTGGCTTGGTCTTGTGAATCCAGAGGCAGGTGCTTTGTCTTTCTGACATTCACGAGCAAAGTGTCCAAAGTTCAGACACTTGTAGCACTTGGCCTTGGATTTGTTAAAACCAACCTTGGCATTTGAATGCCCACCAATGAACTTTCGGACAGTTCTGTTCAAGAAACACTTGGCCCTCCTCAAGATCATGGCCATATTTGTAGGTCCAGATTTCACTTGAAATCACTAATTTGATCGATTACACACACACAGGCGGAAACTGTGTGTGTGGTGGTGAAGCAGATGATAGAAAAAGTGTTGGTGAAGATAACAGGCTAACCATGAATCAACACGCAAATGGTATGAAAATGTAAGAACACAGTGAATAAACAACTGCAAATTGTATTGATTCAAGAACAATGTGAAAGAAAAGGTTCAGGGTTACAGCCGCTACTCACACCCTAAACATTCTCAAACTAGGCTATTTATAGTAGTAACAGGTATCGAAACTATGTTCAATCAAAACTACTAGTTTCGATTGACCATTTACAAGTGATACACAGACTGTCGAAACTACCATCTATCGAAACTACTAGTTTCGATTGAACAAACTCAATCGAAATTAAGTAGTTTCGATGGCCCAGACTTAGCTAATAAAGCAGTAAATTACAGAAAACTGAAATTACATTTAATGAAATGACATAAAGTAAACTAGTCTAAAAACTGTTTAAACATACAATAAATGACAACAGCTTATACATAAGATATTACTCTACAATCTCCCCCTAAGCTGTTGCATTACTATCTTCAGCTCTTCATCAAGCAGCTGGTCCTTCAGTTGTCCTTGGTATAAAAGGTTTAACATGGAGAGATACAACCCGTTGGTAGGCCTTAGCATCAGCTTCATCTTCATCACTGTATGCCTGAATGTGATTTTGAAAAAGAATCTCTAGATCTTCAAGCTGAAATTTCAACAGCTCCATAGGCTCAAAGATAGTGATATCTTCCTTGCCCTCACACTCTATCACTGCACTGCCAATGATTGGGTCGTAGTACCACTTTCTGAAAGTTTGTAGCTGGACAGGTACAGATTTTGGAATGGTGATGGTCTTGTGAGTTTGGGCAGGCTTGTACCTTAAGAACACATATGGCTTGTTAGTCTTAGGATGAAACCTTGTCTTTGAGATTTTCTTTTGAGTTTTCCTAGGCTTCATTCCTTTGAAATCATTATTGACTTGAGAATGCAGAAATTTCTCAAAGTCATAAGCCATCATGACCTTCCCAGGGTTTTGAAGGGGAAGTTTGGCTAAATCCCTGAGGTCATAGAAAGGAAGGGTCTGGAAGTCAGTCATATTTTTAAAGTGCTGAACTCCCCCTCTATATCTTCTTATAATAAAGAGCTTCCTTTCAGCATCATACTTCCAGCTAATTGGAGGCCTCTTTAGTTCTTGATGCTCAGCTATCCATTCATATGTTTTAGGAGTTTCCTCCTGAATGATCTTCCTAAACCAAGACTTTCTTGAAATTGGAGGTTCAGGTGAAACAGAAGGTGGATCTTGTGCTGGACTGGATACGGAGACTGTAGTGGTTGGTTCAGGAGTGACTGTTTTGATAAGATTAATCTAAACATCTTCTTCACCTTTTTCTTCGTCAGATAAGGTTTGAATTTCATCTCCGTCTTCCGTAAAGTATCTAGTTCTCTCAGTCTCTTTTTCTTCAGTGGTCAGGATTTCTGGATAAAGATCATTATATCCATAGTTTTCAATGTCATCTAAAAGGGTATTCAGCTCATCATCAGATGGGATGTCTTCTTCATCAAGAATCACGGTCTCTATTTCAGTGGAAGTCCCTTTCCCTCTCTTCCTTGCATCTCTTCTCTCACTTGCTGAAGGAAGGTTTAGTTATGTTTCTTCAACTTTGACTTCAACTGCCTCTTTTGTCTTTTCAGTATGGCCAGCAAATATAGTTCGTGCAGATTCTGGATTAGTCACAAGGTCAGAAGATGAGGGTTCAACTACAGATGTGGTCTCCCCCTGAGCTGTTGAAGTAGTTGGTTGTTTTTGCACAGGTTTAACCATTGAGGCTTTGAGCTGCTCCACTGCTTCAGCTAAAGCCTTGAATTCTTCTTTTTGCTGTGAGATTAGTCTCTGTTGTGTTTCAAGTTGAGTTTGTTGAATCTCAATCTGAGTATGTAAACCCCCAACTTCCAGCTTCAGGTCTTTAACCTCTTCCTGGACATCATGCAAATTAGTTTTTAATCCTTCAATTTCTTCATCTTTCTCTTGAATCTTATCCTGCATTTTCTTCAGTTCAAGGCTTAAAGTTTTAACTCTTGGTACAGGAGAGGTTGAATCATGAGTTGGTGATGTGGGAGTAGTATGGATGGGTGATTGTTGTGGAGATGGTTGTGGAGTGGGTTGTGGAGATGGTTGTGGAGTAGCTAATAGAGAATCTGATGAGGATGACAAGTCTTCAAATCCAGTTTTGATTTTCTTTGCCTTAGGCTCTTCTTCCTCAAAATCAGAACCTGACTCAACTTGTCGTTTGGAGGAAGATGCAAGATGCTTTGTTCTATCATCCGAGTCAGACTTGTAGTAGTCAGATCCATAAATTCCTGCATCCAGAGTTCCACTTGATTCTGCAACTTCCTCCTCAACTTCATGCATGCCAGCTTCAACATTAACTGCTGGCTCTTGAATTATCTGTATTTGTTCAACAAAATGAGCCTCTATCACAGGCTCAATGATGGGTTGTTCTTGTTCTTGAACATTAGGGACGTTTATCTCAATCTCAGCTTCATCAATAGGTGCATTACCTTGATCTTGCTCAACTTCCATTTCTTCTTCTTCAGATGATAAGTTCTCTTCTTCAAGATCAGGGTCAATATCAGGGATAAATTCTTCTTCTTCACCAATAATATGACCAAACAGGGGAATGTCAGCTATAGCCCTGTTGGTTCTCTTGTTAGTACTTCTCATATAGCTGAGAGTCTTGGCAATCATATGGTCAAACACAAAGGTGTTCCCACCTTGTTGCAGCTCAGGATGAAGATGATTGATGATAATTTGTAAAAATCTTGGATATGCCAGAAATATTTCCTTCACAGCTCCTGTTAGATTGTCCTTTAACTGTCTAAAGATGAAGCCAGAAAAATTGTAATCTCTTCCCTTGATTATCCCCAAAATTGCTGAGCCCAGAGTGCTATTTGCTGAATCAAACCCTCCTTTTCTGATTGATAGGCAGTGAATAAACACGTGCACTATGTATCTCCAGTGGCTTGGTAAGGAGTTCTTGATTATCTGGCCACTTTTGAATTCATCTGGATGACCCAATCTTCTGAAGCATTCTTTAACATAGAAGATTGGGAATTCAATGGGTGCATATGGATTTTCATTAAACTGAAGCACCTCTCTAACTGTAGCTTCAGAAAATAAGACTTCTTGGCCAAGCACGGTTGCTCTAATGTGCTCCACATTTTCAACTGTGATGATTTCTGCAGTCTCCTAAAATTCTCTTATTGATGTCTCAAACACCGGCAGATTGTTGCTGATGGCAAAGCTAATGTTGGAGTTTGCCAGGAAGTTTAAGACAGGAATGAACTCTGTAGCTTTTGGATCATTGGCATTGAGGAATGCACAGACATTGTGTCTTTTTACAAATAAGAGATCCATACCTGTAAAATTCATCAATTTTGCACAATAACTAAGATTTCTGAAAATACTTAATCGAAACAAGGTATATCAATACTTAGAAAATTTTTGAAGTCCTAACTGTCGAAACAACTAGTTTCGATTTGAGATGAACTTGGTTAATTTAACAAACAGCTTTATCGAAACAAGTAGTTTCGATAGAAACTATAAGCTTTGATCAACACTTAGAAAATTTTTTAAATCAACACTGTCGAAACAACTAGTTTCGATGGAGATGAACTTATCGAAACTACTAGGGCAAGTTTGGGTGTCGAAACTAGTAGTTTCGATTGAAAAACTTTTGAGAAATTTTTGAAAATGTTGAACCCCTTTGTCGAAACTACTTGGTTTTGAAACCCAAACCCCTCTGATTCATTATACTCAGACTAATATATATAAAAATTTAATGAAGGGTTTAGAGTGGCCTGTAAGTGACGGAACTTCATCTTACCTATTGTGAGACTGTTATCTGCAAGAATACACATTAATCGTGAGTTCAAAGATGATAAAGATGTATGCAAACACGGATAAGCACAAAAACGACTGTTATTATGAAGATTTAGTCGAACAAATTTTTAAAGTTTGAAATCCTAGGTCTGCCGATTTGCAAAAATCATACAAAATGAAGTAGTGAGACGTTACCTGATGATGGAGACGATAGTGACAACAGGGGAAATCAGCTGATATCTTGCAACTCAGACCGATGGTTTGAGAGATTTTGTGAATGACAGAGAAGACGAAGAGGGTTTGAAAAAGTCGAGTGAATGACAGTATGAAGGGAGGGATTGCTTATGAAGGCTTTTAATTTTCGTGAGACAAAAGACAAAAATGCCCCTGTCGAAACAAGTAGTCTCTATAGGACAAACTAGTTTCGATATGCACAAAGTAGTTTCGATAGTTCAAATTAGTTTCGATATGTACAACTAGTTTCGATAGTTCAAAGTAGTTTCGATAGTTCAAATTAGTTTCGATATGTACAACTAGTTTCGATAGGTCAAAGTAGTTTCGATATGTACAACTAGTTTCGATATTTAATAAATAAAATTATACACAAGATATTTACACTTTTCTTCTTGAAAAAGATCCAACATGAGATCAGATCTGGTCAGTCTCTTGAAACACTTCCTTTTGCAATTCACTACTGTGAGTCCCTGAAGATAGCTGGTATTTGTGCAAAGTAAACCCGAACATTTGTTTGTACAAAGATTTAATGTGATTAGAAGGTACCATTTAAGCAATATACAAGGTGTACCCCACATATTAAAATAAAATGATTTTGAAAAACTATCAATCCTCAAGAAGTACCCATCTTCATCCTATCGTCTCTTTCTGATTAACCAAGGTACCGTCTTAGTAATGTCAACGTACCACCAAAATAAAATAAGATATCCAAGTGGATTTAGAAAATTAAAATAAAATATATCCAAGTAGATATTAAAAAGGTACGAGCATTCTAGATCTTTGCGTAAGCAAAACAGAAGAAGTCGTAAAATTATCCAAGCGGTTAGAAAAATGTTGAACACCCGAGATCTTTGCGTAAGCAAAACAGACGGGGTCAAATCATCCAAGTGGATGGGAAAAGGATGAGCACCCGAGATCTTTGCGTAAGCAAAACATACGGGGTCATCGGTGGTAAATATCGTTATATTGACGGTCACTTGGCGTATGAATAGGAATCCAATACGTAAGCCTGTATCTGATTGAATCGGTTTTCTTAGATATAAAAATGGGTTAGATGTTTCAATAATAGATTCAAACACACAAGTATGAGATATATATTAGGTTTTCACACTACTTACAAGTTTTAACCATATGTCGGGCCTACCAGCTATACCTCAGTAAACACCATCGCTTTTGGTCTATTCCATGTCCAAGAGATGAGGTCAGACACTATCATTTCTCAAAGGTCAGATTCAATTTTTTCTAAAACTTGTAAGATTATATACACAGCAATTCTTTTCAATATTAAAATATTATATTTCTTCCCCAAAAGATTTGCGTGGATACTGTACATAAAAATAAAATCTTTTCGGAATTTTCTTAGACAATTTAAACAGAATTAAAAAAAAATTATTTACACAATTTACTGAAAGTTGATCATTCCAAGCATCTCCACCAGTTGGGCAAATCTGGTAGAGTCAAAAGCCTTTGTGAAGATGTCTGCGGTTTGTTTATTAGTTTTGACTTCAACAATTTGAATATGCTTCTTTTCCACACAATCACGGATAAAATGATGTTTGATTTCAATGTGTTTTGTTTTGGAATGCTGAACGGGGTTTTTGGTGATATGGGGAACAGCAGTGTTGTCACACAGAATGGGTGTCTCATGGAATGTGATCCCATAGTCAAGCATCTGATGGTGTATCCATCTGACTTAGGAACAACAGAGGGCTGCGACAATGTATTCGGCTTCGGCGGTGGATTGGGAAACGGTGGATTGTTTCTTACATTGTCATGAGACAAGGCGGTTGCCAAGGAATTGACAACCTCCAGAAGTGGATTTTCGGTCTAAGTTGCAACCCCCGTAGTCTGAATCTGAATAAGCCACAAGATCAAACAAGTCAGTTAGGATACCAGAGACCCAATTTTGGCTTATACCTTAAGTATCTTAAAATACGTTTGACAGCAGATAAATGAGAGAGTTTAGGATTAGCCTGAAAACGTGCACACAAGCACACTGCAAACATGATGTCGGGTCTGCTGGCCGTGAGATACATGAGAGATCCTATCATAGAGCGATAGAGATGTTGATCAACGCTTTCACCATCCACATCAGGAGTCAAACAATGTCGAACTTCCACAGGAGTTTTTACTGGATGGGAATCAGCCATTTTAAACTTGGTCATGATTTCTTTTACGTATTTTTCTTGATGGATAAGGATTCCTGACTCAGACTGATCAACTTGTAGTCCCAAAAAGAACTTCATTTCCCCCATGGAGCTCATTTCAAACTTAGATCGCATCACTTCTTCAAATTCTTTGCAGAGACGGGGATTTGTAGATCCAAAAATGATATCATCCGCATAAATTTGCACCATGATTGTATCCTTTTCATCCTTCCGTTTGAACAAAGTTTGGTCAATTGCTCCTCGTGTGAAACCATTTTCAAGCAGATGCTTTGATAAAGTTTCATACCACGCACGAGGTGCTTGGTGAAGACCGTACAATGCTTTGTCTAACTTGTAAACACGGTCTGGAAAATTAGGATCAATGAAACCTGGCGGCTGCTTGACATATACTTCCTCTTGAACTTTGCCATACAAAAATGCGCTTTTGACATCCATTTGATGGACGGTGAAGTCCATGTAGGCTGCATAGGCGAGAAACATTCGGATGGCTTCCAAACGAGCCACTGGTGCAAAGACTTCCTCATAGTCAATCCCTTCTTCTTGATAGAAACCTTGAACCACCAGACGAGCTTTATTTCGAATCACAGTGCCAGCTTCATCCTTTTTGTTGCGAAAAACCCAACGAGTGTCAATTGGAACTTTGTTCTTGGGAAGATCTACCAAATTCCACACATGCAGCTTTGAGAATTGCTGTAGCTCTTCCTGCATTGCTTCCACCCAGCTGTTTTCTAGTAGAGCTGCTTTGATGTTCTTTGGTTCAGCTTGAGAGATGAAGCAAGAAAACATGTTGTTTTCAAATGCTTCACAGGCACTTCGGGTACTAACACCCACATTGAGTGGTCCAATGATGTTATTGGTGGGATGAATCTTGTGAATTCGCAGTTGAGGAATTTCATCTTCTTCCACGACTTCTTCCAAATTGGTAAGATTTTCAGCAGGAGGATCGGCAATATCATTAATAGGATCTTCAGCAGGTGATTGTGGTGCAACATCTACTATTGGAATGGAGTTTTCTTCAACAGTTTCACTTGTTGCACCAGAACCGGAAGACTCCATATTAGATTCAGCATTAGCAACCACAGGAATTTCAACCTGGCAGATGAGGAAGAGCCTTGATCATTTATGTTCCCTAGATTGTTCACAGAGAAGTAAGGATTAGCATGAGTTGATTCAATAGAGAAATCAGGAAGATTAAATGACTTAAAAACTGAATCGACGTCAAAGAGCCAATTGGGACCGTCTCCTGCGTCCGTATGATTGTTTTCATGCCAATTGATATCAATGGACTCCATCACTATCCTTTTCTTCTTATGGTAGACATGAAAAGCACGTTGATTGGATGAGTAACCAACAAAATAGCATTTTCAAACTTGTTGAGCTGATCTGAAGTGTTCAGCATTGTGCATACACACCCAAATTTTCTGAAGAAATCAATAACTGGCTTGCCCTTGTACATGATCTCATAAGGTGTCTTGTTGCAACTTTTAGTGATAAGAACCCGATTTTGCACAAAACATGCAGTGTTGACTGCCTCAGCCCAGAAAGTCACGGGAAGCTTAGAGTCAACAATCATAGTTCGTGCAGCTTCAATTAAAGTGCGGTTTCTTCTTTCAGCTACACCGTTTTGTTGAGGAGTACGAGGTGCACTAAATTGTCGAGAAATTCCTTTGCTTTCACAGAAGGAATCAAGAGTTGTATTTTTGAATTCTGTTCCATGATCGCTGCGAATAGTCTTCACACTTAGATTGAAAAGGTTCTCAATTTGAAGCAGATAGGTTTTTAAAATCTCTGGCGTCTCATCTTTCTTGGCTAAGAAAAACACCCAAGTGAATCGAGAAAAGTCATCTGTTACCACCAGATAGTATGACTTTCGTCCAAGACTCATGACATTCACCGGACCAAAAAGATCCATGTGAAGCAATTGGAGAGGAGAGTCAATGGAATTGGTGGATTTAGGCTTATGTGAAGATTTGTGCTGTTTTCCTTTGGAACATGAGATACAGTGTTCTATAGGAGTGAAATCTTTGAGAGGTAATCCAGTTACTAGGTTGCCTCGAACCAGTCGATTCATTGTTTAGAAATTGACATGTCCCAACCTCTTATGCCACAGGAAAGATTCATCTTCAGAAGCCTTTGAGAGAAAACACGATTCAATGCCCGATGGGTTGTTCATATCCAAGCTATATGTGTTGTATCTTCTGGGAGCACGCATGAGAATAAGTTCTTCCGGAATCACCACTCCCGGCTTCAAGATAAGACATTCTTTTGAATTGAATAAGGCACAAAAGTCCTTGTCACAAATCTGTGAAACACTCATCAGATTGTATTTCAACTGAGGAACAAAGTTGACAAATTCCAGACTATTTACTCCATTTGATACTGTTCCTTTTCCTTCAATCTCTCCTCCTCTTGGGTTTCCAGCAAAAGCAACATACTCTCCATCAATTTGATGATAATCTTGCAGCAAGTTAAAGTGTCCAGTCATATGTCTTGAACATCCACTATCTACATGCCAGATGTTATCGTCGGTTCTTCTTGATTGACCCTATACACAACGAACCATTTATACGATTTGACCAATATTGTTTCAGTCAAGAGATTTTAGTGTCAGGATATGACCTCACATTAGAATCAGAATTACAACCATCCTTTGATGAAGCATGGTCATCAAATAGAACATTATTTTTAATTTTCCAAGTTCGTTTTAATTAGATTTTAGCATTTTTAATTCTTTTACGCCTAGATTTCCTACTGTGAGAAGACTTAGGCAACACATATGAATTTAATGAACTTTTGGAAGGTGATTCTTCATTAGAATTTGTGGTTGTCAATTTACAACTTTTTGAAACGTGATTTGAGGCATCACAACTAAAACAAACGTTTTCACAAGATATCTTAGCCTGATAATAGTCATCACACGATGAAGATGATTGTGATGTTGAGGAATCTGAACATGAGACGGTTCTCTCATCAATAACTTTGTCTTGAAGACGATGTGCTTCCTTTAATCTGAAAAAGTCCATGTTGCTCATGGTTTCACGTGCTACATCATTCACAATAATTCCTGCACTTTTAAACTTGGTAACACATGGCATAACATTCAAAGATTTAGGAACAAAAGGCAAAGCATTTTTAAATTTAGAACATCACATCCCAAACCCGTATGCTCAGCAGGCATAGAATCAAAATACAAGTTTTCAACGTGTTCACAAATATTTAGTTTAGACACGGACATATTATTACATTCATCTGACTCAAGTTCTTTTAAAATAGTTCTGTCATTGGTACTCTCATCACAATCATCTTCGGAATTTACACAATTAGATTCTGCACAAGAAGCAAAACTGTCAGAATCAGAGGATGTAATGTAATCATCAGGAGATAATGTGCAAACAAAAGGTGTGGAAACATGTGGAGTTGGCATATCAGCAAATCTCCCTGATTTAGAATAAGGAGGTGGATGAGAGATATACCCAAGACCTTCTGTGCCTTTTCTATTAAATTGTTTATCAATTATTCCAAACAGAATTTTCTGATCCATATCCATGTGGTCAACCTGTAATTTAGCTTTTTCTGCCTTTTGGACTCTTTCAGTTAAGATTGTATTATTAATGGTTTGAGTATTGAGTTGCACAATTAAAGAGAGATTTTCACCAGAAATATCACGAATTTTCTTTAGGTAAAGTTTCTCATTTTTGGCCACAGAGTCATACATCACCTTAATATGATTTCGTTCATCAATCAAGGCTTGATTGATGAATCTGTATTTTTGAATTTCATTCAAGCAAGATCTAGAATTACACAGTTTAGAAATAACCTCATCAGGCACAGCAGTGAGATCCTTAGCAGGTTCAATCATGACACACTTGCCCATGTCCTCCACATCAGCCATCAAGGCTTTATCAGCAGCTTCCTCAGCTTGGTCTCCCCAATGATAATGTCCATCAGTTTGACACACAAGAGCTGTGTTTGTCTTTGGAGGATTGGCAGCTTATTTTCCAGAGGAAATCTTCTTTTCTTGCTGATCCTTGGAGGACGGCTCCTTGCAGTTTCTGGCAAAGTGACCCAGCTGATCACAATTGTAGCATCTCACCTTCTTGATATCAAACACAAGTGTCTTTCCCTGCTTGAATTCGTCTATGCCAGTTCTTTTGATGAATCTTTTGGCTCTTAAGGTCAACATGGCCATGCACCAATCAATGTCCATTTTCTCCAAATCATCAGGATTAATATGCTCCAAGTCATCAGGTTGAAAACAAACCGGTGTTAGATTTCCAGAAATCAGTGCATCATAGCATGACATGAAAGCAGTCATGATTGGGACATAATCATCCGGAATCATGGTGACAGTCTTTTGAGGAGCAGAGGAGCTGGTAGAATTAATTGCAGCAGCTGAAGGAGGGACATCAGTCTGAAAGTATGGGCTACCGGATGAGATTGATCCAGCAATAAGAGCTGTGTTTCCAGACTGATTTGACGGGGTGACTGCTCCCTTCTTAATCTCAATTTCATAAGATTCAAGAATGCTATAGACTTCCTGTTGAGACAGATCACTCAGATTCTCAGTCTTTTTTATCATGATTCGATACATATTCCATTCCTCACGAAGAGAATCTAGGAGTTTCTTGTTTAGATCAAGAGTAGGGTACTCAACTCCCATTACCTTCAACCTTGATACAATGCTTGAGAAACGGTTGATCAAATCAGATATTGATTCTCCCCTTACACTGCTGAACATCGCATAATGTTTCTTGATCAGATCCCTTTTGCTTTCCCTGACATCCTCACTTCCCTCATATCTTGTGCACAATGCAGCCCATAAGTCTTTGGCAGTTGTGTACTCGGCAAAGATGTTGAAAATATCCATAGGAAGAGCCATGGCAATAGTCCCGTAGGCCTTGTTGTCTCGGGCAATCAAGGCAAGATCTTTCTCATCATACTCAGATACTAACTTAGGACGTTGAACATCAGCAGTGGTAGTTACGGGCTTGTGGGGGCCATCGGTGATAGAACTCAACAATGTATAATCGTGAAATTGAAAGAAAAGCTTCATCTTTTTAGTCCGGTCATCAAACTCTCTTGTGGACACAAGAGCAGGTGGTCTATTTCCCCTAGAATGTTCTGTTGAACTTGAAGTGGCCATAATATTCGGAATCGAAACTAAAATAGTAACTAGTTTTGATTGAACAACTTTTATCGAAACAACTAGTTTCGATAGGACAACTTCTATCGAAACAACTAGTTTCGATAGGACAGCTTTTATCGAAACAACTAGTTTCGATATTGAAAATTTCACAGGCAAGTTTCGATAACCACAGTTTCGATAGAGATAAGACAAAAATCTAGTTTCGATAGTACCTTCTCCCGACAAAATGTAGACAAGAAGTTTCGATGATCAACAGAGATCAGAAACTGTCCCCTGTAGTTTCGTTGTCTTCTTCTCCAAGCTCAGAAATACTCCATTAATGACAAGCTCCAAAAATCAGTAGTGCAGAAATGACAAAACCAATCCAGCGAAAACCTTCGTCTAACACTCCTGATCACTAATCCAACCTCCGATTCTTAAAATACGAGCAAAAACCCTTGGAAATCGATGAAACAGTAACCTTCAATCAATAAACCAGTACTTCCGAGAATAGATGTGCAAAAACCCAAAATAAGCTTCGAATACCCTCAGTAAACACCTAGAATCGATCAATAAACCTGATAACACTCAAAAACACTAGAGCATAAAGCTCTGATACCAATTGTAGGTCCAGATTTCACTTGAAATCACTAATTTGATCGATTACACACACACACAGGCGGAAACTGTGTGTATGGTGGTGAAGCAGATGATAGAAACAGTGTTGGTGAAGATAACAGGCTAACCACACTATGAATCAACACGCAAATGCTATGAAAATGTAAGAACACAGTGAATAAACAACTGCAAATTGTATTGATTCAAGAACAATGTGAAAGAGAAGGTTCAGGGTTACAGCCGCTACTCACACCCTAAACATTCTCAAACTAGGCTATGTATAGTAGTGACAGGTATCGAAACTATGTTCAATCGAAACTACTAGTTTCGATTGACCATTTACAAGTGATACACAGACTGTCGAAACTACCATCTATCGAAACTACTAGTTTCGATTGAACAAACTCAATTGAAACTAAGTAGTTTTGATGGCCCAGACTTAGCTAATAAAGCAGTAAATTACAGAAAACTGAAATTACATTTAATGAAATGACATAAAGTAAACTAGTCTAAAAACTGTTTAAACATACAATAAATGACAACAGCTTATACATAAGATATGACTCTACAATATTCCATTGAATATCCATATCCTCCATATCATCCGGATCCACCTGATTGAAGTCTTCTTCGATGGTTTCAGGATCCGTTAGCTTGCCGCCAATTAAGTTCTCATAGGCAAGCATGCATGATGAGAATAAAGCCACATGATCTTCAGCTATCTTGGCTATTGTTGATTGGTTAGCTGAAGATGTGGGAGAAGGATTTCTTGAGGGATTCTGGTGATGAGATCCAAAACCAAAACCAGATGCTGCATAGCACGCATGACCACCACAAGCCTTTACAGTTTCTTCCTCATGAGAGTTTCCTGAGAAAAGGGCAATTCCAGAGCCTGATGACTTGGTTGTAGAAGACGTCCCATAATACATAAAAGGGTCTTGTATTTGAGGTCTTCCTGAGCTCTCCTTTCTTTTTAGGTTCATGTCATGTGCTTGAACCTTTCCAATTGCCTCATCAATTGTCATCTCATAAAACTTAGAATTCTCTCTCATCAGGGTAGTATACATCTCAAATTTGGGTGGCAAAGCATCCAAAAAATTTTCAACTAATTCCTCATTTGGATAAATGAGATCAAAAGCTTTCAACTCAGTCTGCAGATGATAGAATCTAGAGATGAGTTCATCTATGGATTCGTTCTCCAGAAATCTGAAGCACTCATACTGCTTCCTGAGAAGATCCCTTTTACTCTTCTTGATGTCACTATTACCCTTGAATCTCTTCTGTAACGCCTTCCAGAGATCCTTGGAGTTATCGTATCCCCTGAAGCTGTGGAATAACTCCCTGGTCAAGGCCATAGTGATAGAACCGTGTGCCTTCTTCTCTCTATCATAAACTTTCTTTTCTTCTTCATCAAGTTTAGAGATAGGCTTGGGAACTTCGACATCAAGGTAAATGTATGTGGGATGCTTATAGCCCTCTAGAATGGGTATCCACAATGAAGAATCGGTATAAGAAATATAATGCTCAAAGCGTGCTTTCCAGTTTGAATAATCATTTACATTAAGCAGCTTTGGCGGTTTCTGAGGGGTTCCGATCTCGTTGTCATAGTTCAGAAGGTTACCGAGGTTCTGAAGATTTGACATGGTGAACACTTAGTCAAATTTTAGAAAAAGTCAAAGAAACTTGCGCACTTAAAGAAGTAGACTTGCGTAGTTAGGATTTGCTCTTGCGTACTTGATAAGTACGCAGGAGTAAATGATAAGTACGCAGGAAATAACTTAACTACGCACCAAGATTGGTCTTGCGTACTTGGTAAGTACGCAGCAAGACTGTACTTGTTGCCAAATAAGGTAAGTACGTAGATCACTTTTTCACCAACTCTCACCAACCTTTTCCAGTCACTGGAAACTCACCGGAGATGGCAGAAATCGAAAAATTGACCAAACAAAATGAGCCAAAAGGTCCGAAACTCGTTTCTAACCAACCTTTGATGCTCAAAACACTCAAATACACAACAAAAGTCGGGTTTTGAGTTATTTTTGCTTCTAAATTAGTGCTCAAGGGCTACCCCTAATTTATCAGAAAAATCAACAAAAACACCCACTTTTGGTTGCAAAAACTCTGTAGGATGTGTAGAAAATACTCCAAACACACTCACAACACTCGAAATCAAGAGCAATGCTCTGATACCACTTGTAAGTCCCTCGGGTGTCACGGATCGTCACATGCAAGTGCGTTGGCTAGTCGGACCGGGTGCGGAATACCCGTGACTAGGTGGAAAATCAAACAACACAAAGTAAACTGACAAGAGAATCACTTTAAACTTTCGTCTATTATAAACACTTGAAGGTTACAGAGAGAAAATACTGAGTGCACAATGTCTGCGTACTTAACTTCTGTCAACCTATCCTATTTATACAAGACCTGATCTTTGCGCACTTAGCAAGTGCGCAAGGCAAATTGCTCATGCGTACTTAGCAACTACGCAGAGTATTCTTGCGTACTTGCTAAGTACGCAGGAACTAATTCCTGCGCACATACTAAGTGTGCAAAACACTTAGAGAATTAAGCAACTATCAACATGCATTAGTAAATACAACTCGATAACTAATTCATACAGACGCTTACAAACAAAGACAAATACATACAAAGAAAGTACATAAACTAAGACTCTATCTAGAGTGTTTGTCACACAAAAGTGCTTCAACATGAGAGGATAATAACCGATGTTAAATACTGGTCCTGTAGAAGCATGTTTTTGTAACTATAGATTAAATTCTATGTATCGGTGTACTAGGCTAGTATGCAGGAGGGTGTTCCTGCGTACTTAGCTTGTTCACCCTACGTTAGTAAGTACTCAAGGCTTTTGCCTTGCGTACTTGGCAAGTACGCATGACCAATGCCCTGCGTACTTAGCCAAGTACGCAGGTAGTGTTCCTGCCCCTATAAATAGAAGACTTGTCTTCATTTGTAGGTGGAACTTCAGGTACTAGGTTGAGAGGTGTCCGGGTCGGGACGAGCTCTCCCGACCCCTGGACCGTGAGCTTAGATGAGAGATGTGTGCTCCTTCGGTATGTAGTCTGTAATACGGGATGACTTCTATGTTATGGATTACGTATCGTTTCATTATCTTTTGTCTTTGTTCGTGTTTCTCTGTCTCGTTTCTTGGTTCCCACACAAATCACAGAACAGGTCCGTGTTATCTCCGTTGCGCGACGAGGCTCCCGGGACCTACAAGTGGTATTTGAGCCTCGGTGTTCGTTGATTTGTATTCCAGTTTTGATTTTTTAGGGTTTTGAGCAGATACGAGTTCGTACTATTTCAGACCTAAAATCATTAAAATCGAGTTTGTTATCCCTTAATTTGGTGTTTGGAGGGCTAAGGGTTTGTTAGATGATGATTTCTAAGCTTTTGGAAGCATCAATTTCTCAGATCCATCACTTTTCGAGCATTCTGCTCAAGATACGTCAAGAACACTGCTGTACTGAACAAGTACGCAGAATTACCTTTTCTGCGTACTTGCTAAGTACGCATGGGTTAGCCCTGCGTACTTAATAAGTACGCATGATAAGTGACCTGCATACTTAGCTAAGTATGCAAGAGCATTTCTCTACGCACTTAACAAGTACGCATGGGTACTTGGCTTTGCGTATTTACTAAATATGCATGAACACTCTTTATGTGCGTATTTACTAAGTACGCATGAACTAGAATCTGGGATTCAAAAAAAAAATGTACACGTGTTTCGAGCCATTTTTGGCGGGAAAACCTTCCTTGGCCAAATTTTTTAGAGATCATTTATACGCGTGTTTCGGGCCATTTTTGAGAAGATAGTAATTTTGGTTTTTCCGGACCAGAATTTGTATACAATGTGGCTTGGCGAAACACGGACGAGATTTTTGTTGGATGATACCACTTGTCATACATTGTTTAAGTGTCCATACGTGAAAATATAGGCTACGAGTATCCAGGATACTTATTTAATAGGGTATGAATGCTGAACTAATGGGAGCAATTGGGTCGTCATCGGCTAAAGGTCTCGTTCTATTTGTGAAGATGTGGCTGCTTTGGGTCTTTTGGAAAGAGAATCATCTTGTTTAGGTATTCAAACTTGAATATGTAGGCTACGAGTATCCGGGATACTTCTTTAATAGGGGATGAATACTGGAACAACTTGAACCCAAGGATTTGCTGTTTTGGATCTTTGCAAATGAATAAAAGAATAAATTCTTGGAGTTGGCTAGTTGTGCTTTTTGAGGATTTGAGTGAAGTGATGATGAAGCTTGTCATAGTTTACAGAGAAATGGGGGAGATGTATAATCAACCGTGATTTCTCGTGTAAACTATATTTTTTTGTGTTTGATTATATCATGTGTGTTTCAAGATGAAGCTGGATATTCGTTGGATTATTAGTTGAAGATGAAACCTTTATCATTTGTCGACGGGATAAGAAACGTTCCCTTGTTTCTGGTCTAGTCAGGAGAAGCTTACATTGAAAGGGGAAATTGGAAATGAACATCTTCGGGAATTTGGTTGACTCGTGAAGATACAGGATAGAGTTGGACACATCTGGTGTGAAGACTTAAGTTTATCTGACTAGAATTCCTATGGGAGCTGATTAGTTTGATGCATGTTATTGGAAATTCAAACTCTCTATCATATGCCAGCTGATTTGGAGTTGTCTTAGTCTACTATTGTTACCTGGTTAGGAAGACATTGTCAGACTCAGAGTTCTAAGTCAGGGTGGAGGTTGCTACTGCTGAGAGGATGAACTACAATGAGTTGTGTTGGGTTAGTTGGTTCTTATTGAAGCACTTGGTTTGGTCTACAATGAAAGCTACAGTTAAGAAGGAGTCGGGTTTGTCATCACTCGGCAACTGAAGACTGAAGTTTGAAGATTTGAAGATCTCAAGTGGAATGCCAGAAGATCAAGTCTCGCCAGAAGACACGTGATGTCATTAGTTTAGAGGGAGTCTGTTAGGACATTCTTTGTAAACTGATGATTATCAGTGTTAGTGATAGATAGAATTTGATGCTATAGTTAAGAGGGAGTTTGTAGAAGCATGTTTTTGTAACTATAGATTAAATTCTATGTATCAGTGTACTAGGCTAGTACGCAGGAGGGTGTTCCTGCGTACTTAGCTTGTTCACCAGTTGGTCCTGCGTACTTAGCCAAGTACTCAGGTAGTGTTCCTGCCCCTATAAATAGAAAAATTGTCTTCATTTGTAGGTGGAACTTCAGGAACTAGGTTGAGAGGTGTCCGGGTCGGGACGAGCTCTCCCGACCCCTGGACCGTGAGCTTAGATGAGAGATGTGTACTCCTTCGGTATGTAGTCTGTAATATGGCATGACTTCTATGTTATGGATTACATATCGTTTCATTATATTTTGTCTTTGTTCGTGTTTCTCTGTCTCGTTTCTTGGTTCCCACACAAATCACAGAACAGGTCCGTGTTATCTCCGCTGCGCGACGAGGCTCCCGGGACCTACATGTCCAATGTGGGAGCATAATCCGCTATTAATATCATGGCGTTTTAGCTGTTCAATCAAACTAAAGTGTTAATAGACTACTTCGGAAGATGAGCTCGAGAGGGGGAGAGGGAGGCCGGCGTGATTTCGCGGAGGAGAAGATGAAGTGGACGAAGAAGAAGATGAAATTGTGGGCAACGGAGAAGAAATTAGCGTCCATCAATGTATAATATTTTATATCGTTATATGTGGGTCCCACCACTATTTAATATATATTATATATTTTTTTTATTTTTAGTTTTATGTTTTATATTTTTAATAGTAAGAGTAGTTTGGTCATTTCACAACCAGTTAATAGAAAAACTTAACATCCATTTACTCTTGGGACCATCGATGTTACGGTTGAGTAACCCGTAGAGATTAAAAATGTAATAGTTCAAAGTTAAGGACCATACTTGTAATATAAGATACCACATGGACCATCCATGTAATTAACTCTCCCATCCAACGGGTTTTAACCGTACTAAACGAATACTCCTTTCAAAATCAAAACAATTTCTGTTTCAGTGACTGAAATCGTATCCTTGATCCGAATCCTATCTCGAAGTCATAATTCCAGTTCAAATCAAGACAACGAAGAACCATAAATGCATCATCAGTCATTTCAGCACTTCGATTTGGAGCAGCCCAATGCTGTTTTGGGCTTTGGTGGCGGAGAACCACCTTCATGGCTTTCCGGCGAAGATCTTCGCCCCTCTTCGCCTTCCCACCACCGCAATCCTGCCGCTAACAACGTTGACCGCCTCCTATACGATGACCTCGTCCAGATCGTTCCTCTCCTTCAGTCGTTGATTGTATGCTCCCCTCTCTCTCTCACACACAGTCACACTTACGCCTGTGCTTATGCAAATTTCGAATTTAGGGTTTTTATTGTAACTTGTTCCAAGTAAATCATATAACAGACTTAAATTAGTATTCTATTGCGTTCTATATTTACTTCAATTGGATTAGGGTTTCTTAATTTTTAGTATTTCTTATGTTCTTATGTGCACTTTGATTCAATTAGGGTTTCATGAAATTGGTTAGAGTGGAGCAAAAAACCGAATTAACTGAAAAAACTGAAAATTACGATTTGGTTTCGTTTTTATATTTTTTAAAAACCGAAAAAACCCGAACCTATGTATACGTATAAACTTTTATAATATATTGTATGCATGCATATTTCTTTATAATATATATTATATTGTGTTGTGTGCTTGTATGTCAAAAGTGTATGCATATTTCTCTTCATAGGATCAAAAGGCTAGTAGTTCATACACTCGTAGGGGGTCAATGATCTACACCAAGAAACCTTCAAGAGAATCAATTTCTAACAAGGTAATTCTTCATTCTCCATAGATTTTGTATTCCCTATCAAAATTCCATAAGTTGCAAGGTTTACATTTTGTATAATGTTGAAGCATTTTCAGATGACTGAAGGGAAAGGTAGGAATAATCAATCAATTCTAGGGAAAAATCGTGGGGAAAACGAGCAAGATGGAGGTGGTGACGGGTTCTCCATGTGTTCCTCGAGCGCAATGTTGACAAAAGATAGGGAGGAGTTGTGTGAGTTGCGGAAGAAAGTGGAGGATTTGCAGAAACAATTGTTAGAGAAAGATGAAATCTTGAAGTCAGCAGAATCTTCAAAAAGTGAAAGTGATTGTGTTCATGACGTCCTAGATCAAATGAAAAAACAGGCGATGGAAAAGGATGCTTTGCTGCGGTCTGCTCAAGCACAATTAGCCGATGTAAAGGTATTGAATATTGAGAATTTGATAATCGGCTATGTTATCACAGAATATATAAAATAGTGCTCTTGTGTGTGCTTTTGTTGTTTGAAGTTCTAATAATCATATGTTTGTGTTTGGCTATCTTCGGTTTTTTGAAAAGTAAAAATTTTAAATGACTAAAAATGACATTTTTTTGAAAAGAAAGAGGCTATTTGTGAAATGGGATTAAAATCCTCTAAGATTAGGGTTTAAATAACCTTTCAAGGTAAGCGCCTAATTTCCCTCTAGCAGAAATCTCATGTTCAAATACAGCTTCCACTTGTTTCTGTCTATGTTGTCAAAGGCGCAAGGCGCTTAAAAGGCAAGGGCTTTTTCAAACGAGGCGTGTAGTATAAAGTTACCATTTTTAGGGGCTTTAGACATGTTTTAGGCTGTTTTAGGTTGATTCCAGGTTTGTTTTGGTTTAGTGTAGGCTTTTTTAGACTGTTTAGACCTCTTCAGACGATTTTTGGCTGGAATGGTATCATAGGTGATGCAAGCAGCTCAGTACCAGAACCCGACCCGTTAACCTGATCCGACTCGTATTGAAGACCAGCTAGAAGCCGCCAAAGTGGAGTTTATTTTAAGTTTATTTTTAATTCAGTTTATTTGTTTTTATCTCTTATTTGACTTTGTTTAAGTTTGGTTTTATTTGTTTGGGTTGTTGCCTATTTTGTAGGATCTGGGATAGTTTATATTCCAGGTTTCTCCTGTTAAGAACGGGGATTGTTTTTGTTTAATAAATAATTGGCACTGCTTCTGTTTGGGAAATTCTGAGCTCCACTGATTATGCATAAGAAATTGCATCAGTTGGTATCAGAGCCCAGCACAGCTCGATGGCAGAACGTGGAGGACACAATCGACGACATCACCGTAGAGACGCCGACCGAGGCAACGAGGATGCCGGGAGAGACCCACGTGATATCGCGGAGATTGCGAGGTTGCAACAACGGGTTCGGGACCTGAAGTTGCGACATGAAGAGTACTATGATGAATCTGATACCGATGACCAGGAGTATGTAGAAGGTGACGGGAACCCGTTCGGTCGACCGGGTCGACGAAGGGAACCAGTAGATCCAGATCTACTTCGAAACATGGGGATAAAGATTGAAATTCCAGAATTCGATGGTCGAGCAATGCCGGATGAGTTCATCGATTGGCTCAGTACTGTGGAGCGTATTTTCGACCTCAGGGACATTTCTGACTCGAATAAGGTAAAACTTGTGGCTATTAGACTTCGTAAATATGCTTCTTTATGGTGGGATCATAAAAAAAAAAGAGGGCTCAGGAAGGTAGGTCAAAAGTTAGGACCTGGAACAAAATGAAAAAGCTTTTAAAGGAGAAATTTTTACCAGCTAATCGCCAAGAAGCTTTTTTGGAGTATCATAACCTATCCCAACGGACCTCCACCGTTGAGGATTTGATTAATGAGTTTGACAGGTTAAGGATGAGATGTGGGGCTGAAGAAGACGAAGAAGAACAGATCATTGCCAGATTTTTGGGTGCCTTACGGTCAGACATATCTGATATGGTTCAACTCCAACCATATTGGAGCTTTAATGATGTGTGCCAACTGGCACTGAAAGTTGAGAAACAACTCAAGGCAAGGTCCAAAAACATACTATCCAAACCCGGCCCATTCAAAGCCGAGGTTGCTCATAGTCCAACACCTGGTACAACAACCAACCGGTCCGGCCCAATCAAAGCCGAGGCTACGGGGGGTTCTTCCGGTTCAACCGCTACACCAACTCGTGTCACAAAATGTTTTAAGTGTTATGGATTAGGTCATTTCGCCCGAGACTGCCCAAATAAGCACCTTGTTACGCTTACCGAAGACACCGACCCTGTTTTCGATACCTATGAGGATGAAACTGGATCAGCAATGTATGGGGAGGTTATATACCCGGACAAAGGGGAGTCTTTGGTTGTACAGCGAGTCCTTAGTACAGTCCCGAGAACCAGTGTCGACGATACCATGTGGCTTCGTAACAATATTTTTCGCACCAGATGTACTGTAAAAGGGAAGGTTTGCACAATTATAGTTGATGGGGGAAGCTGTGAAAACATGGTGGCCGCTAGTATGGTTGAAAAATTGGGCTTAAAGGCTGATCCACACCCTGACCCGTATCAATTAACATGGCTGAAGAAAGGTAATGTAGTAAAAGTCACGCAAAGATGCCTGGTAAAGTTCTCGATTGGCAATAAGTATGCAGACGAAGTATGGTGTGAAGTTATTCCTATGGATGCGTGTCATCTCCTTCTAGGGCGACCGTGGCAATACGATCGACAAACGAAACACGATGGGTTTAAGAACACTTACTCATTTCGGAAAGACGGAATCAACGTCATTCTCGCACCCTTAGATACTCGAGAAACAGGGACAGAAGCTGTTGTGCTCACAAAATCAACCTTCATTGATTTCACCAGACTCACTGCACCACCGTTCATACATGCTCTGGTGGTGGTAGAACATAATACATCAGGGGAAGCGCCACCCATTGAAGTACAACCTCTTCTGGCATAATTTACTGATATATTTCCGGATGAAATTCCAGCAGGATTACCACTTATGCGGGATATTCAACACTGTATTGATCTTATTCCTGGTTCGGTCATACCTAATAAACCCACATATCATATGAACCCTAAAGAATTCGAGGAACTCCATCGACAAGTCACCGAGTTACTCAACAAAGGACTCATTCGAGAGAGCATGAGCCCTTGTGCCGTTCCAGCTTTACTTGTGCCAAAACCCGGGGGGGCGTATCGCATGTGTATCGACAGTCGGGCAGTCAACAAAATCACCATCAAGTATCGCTTTCCTATACCCCGTTTTGAGGACCTCCTTGATCAATTACATGGGGCTTCGGTGTTTTCCAAAATTGACCTACGTAGCGGATATCATCAGATTCGTATGCGACCCGGAGACGAGTGGAAGACCGCGTTTAAAACACGTGACGGTCTCTACGAATGGATGGTTATGCCTTTTGGGCTTTCAAATGCTCCAAGTACGTTCATGCGTTTAATGAATCATGTGTTCAAAGCTCTTATAGGACAATGTGTTGTCGTTTATTTCGATGACATCTTAGTATTTAGCCCGGATGTCCAGCAGCACCTCCGACACCTCCGACAGGTATTCACAGTCCTTCGGGAACAAAAACTTTATGCTAACAGTAAGAAATGTCACTTCCTCTCGCGGGAAGTCCTATTCTTGGGCTATCTTATTTCAAAACAGGGAATTCGGATGGACGAGTCCAAGATTGAAGCTATTTTGTCATGGCCGACTCCCACTTCTATTCATGAGGTTCGAAGTTTTCACGGCCTCGCATCCTTTTACCGTCGTTTCATCCGAAATTTTAGCTCCGTGGTGGCTCCCATTACTGATTGTTTAAAAGGCCAAACGTTTACTTGGTCCAACCTTGCTAGTAAGGCATTTGAAGAATTAAAGTTGCTGGTCACCCAAGCTCCCGTACTCGCCTTACCCAATTTTAACATCTCCTTTCAAGTTGAATGCGACGCATCGGGTTTCGGCATTGGAGGAGTCTTGAGTCAAGAAACCCGCCCCATTGCTTTCTATAGCGAAAAACTCTCTGATGCGAGACTGAAGTATAGCACATATGACAAAGAATTCTATGCTATTATTAGAAGTTTAGAGTACTGGCGTCACTATTTACTACCGGGAGAGTTTGTATTATTTTCAGACCACCAGGCCTTACGGTTTATTAATGGCCAGCATAAGCTAAATGCTCGTCATGCTAAGTGGGGGGAGTATCTGCAGGATTTTTCTTTTGTCATTAAACATAAGGCTGGTAGTCACAATACTGTAGCTGATGCCTTAAGTTGACGTCGAAACCCCCTAACTTCACTGCAGGTTCAAGTCGAAGGATTTGATGTTTTTCGCAGCCTTTACCCGGATGACCCCGATTTCTCAACACTATGGGTGGAATGTCAGTTGGCACCTTCAAAAGGTTACACCGTCCAGGATGGTTTTTTGTTCCGTGGACCTCGGTTGTGTGTTCCTCGATGTTCGCTACGAGATGCTATTATTCTGGAAAGCCACCAAGGGGGTCTAGCAGGGCACTTCGGACAAGATAAAACTTTTAAGCTGATCCAAGAACGTTTTTTTTTGCCAAAAATGAAGAGTGATATCAACCAGATTGTCGACCGGTGTCGTGTCTACCACGTTGCCAAAACTCACCACTCAAATGCGGGCTTGTATACTCCACTGCCAGTCCCGGAAGGCCCATGGGAAGATGTTAGTCTCGACTTTGTAGTGGGACTTCCCCGTACTCAACGACAAAAGGATTCGATTATGGTGGTCGTGGACCGATTTTCCAAGATGGCACACTTTGTTCCATGTGCCAAGACGTATGATGCAAGTCAAGTAGCCCGTCTTTATTTTGCTGAAATTGTGCGTCTCCATGGGGTACCCAAGTCTTTAACTTCTGACCGGGATGTTAAGTTTGTGGGACATTTTTGGAGGACACTTTGGAAACGTCTGGGTTCAAGGTTACACTTCAGCAGCGCTCACCACCCTTAAAGCGACAGCCAAACGGAGGTAACAAACCGCACCCTTGGCAATCTGCTTCGTAGTCTTGTTGGAACCCACCCTAGGCAGTGGGACACAATCCTTCCCCAGGCAGAATTTGCTTACAGCCGGTCTGCACACCGCTCAACGGGAATGTCTCCTTTTTTATTGTCTATGGTCGGAACCCATTCACTCCATTGGACCTCACACCGATACCTACCATTGATCACTTTTGTACTGATGGGGAAGAACGTTCAGCCCAGATCAAAGAAATTCATAAGCAGGTACGCGCACAGATTGAGAATAATAATATTGTTTATCAACGACGAGCAAATACGCGTCGAAAGAAGGTCGTCTTTCAGGAAGGGGACCTTGTGTGGATTCATTTGAGTAAGAATAGATTTCCAGGTGGACGGTTTGGTAAGCTACAGCCCCGTGCCGCTGGCCCGTTTAGAGTTCTCAACCGCATCAATGATAACGCCTATAAAATTGACTTACCGGGTCACTACAATGTTTCTGCAACTTTTAATGTGGCTGACCTGTCCCCGTTTGTTCCAGAGGAGGATGACCCATTTGACTCGAGGACGAGTCCTTTCGAAGAGGAGGAGAATGATGCAAGCAGCTCAGTACCAGAACCCGACCCGTTAACCTGATCCGGCTCGTATTGAAGACCAACTAGAAGCCGCCAAAGTGGAGTTTATTTTTAATTCAGTTTATTTGTTTTTATCTCTTATTTGACTTTGTTTAAGTTTGGTTTTATCTGTTTGGGTTGTTGCCTATTTTGTAGGATCTGGGATAGTTTATATTCCAGGTTTCTCCTGTTAAGAATGGGGATTGTTTTTGTTTAATAAATAATTGGCACTGCTTCTGTTTGGGAAATTCTGAGCTCCAATGATTGTGCATAAGAAATTGCATCAATAGGTTTCTGTCTTAGCCCCTAAAGGCCACCTGCTCAGTTGCGCTTTACCTGGTCCCGCTAGCCAGCAAAGTATTTGTGGGCCCATGGAGTTTCCATTCACAGTTACCAAAAGAAATTGCATGCCATCATTATTACAGATACAATGATAACTCTGTGAGAGTGGTTTTCAGAACTGAAATGTGTTATTGATGGCCTTTGTCACAGATTAAACTTGCTGATAAACAAGCATCTTTAGAGAAATTACAGTGGGAAGCAATGACTTCCAACAAAAAGGCGGAGAAACTCCAAGAAGATTTGAATGCCATTCAAGGAGAGACGTCATCATATACACTGTTACTCGAAGGTTTGTCAAATGACAATTATACCCTTTCGCACCAAGACTGTTATGATGTCACCCCATATGCCGGTCACCTTCCTGAAATAGTAAGCTATATGCCACCTGCGGCATCCCCATTGGTTCAAGGTCATTTTAAAATTTGTACTTTGTCTAATCTGCTGTATAATATGCAGGATGATATGGATGAGTTGGAAATGAGCAAAATGGAAGAGGCACAAGAAGCCTACATGGCTGCCGTTGCAGCTGCAAAAGAGAAGCAAGATGAAGTGTCGACCACTATTGCCGCCAATGCTAGGTTACATCTGCAATCTTTTGTTTTAAGAAGTTGACTGGTGGGTTGATCTGAGTTTGCGAAAAGCCGAGTGTTTTGTCAAAACAGAGCAATTAGTTCACTATTTTTTATAGAACACTATATTTGGCAAAAAATAGATTTAGTTCACTATTTTTAGTTTTTTACTATACTATGTGTTTTTTAAGTTTGTATTCTCGCAAGCGTATTGGGTATATTAGAGGTCGAAAGTAGGCTGGTTAGTGAACAGGTCAGAGCGGGTACATTCACTTATTTGTTTATTATTTTTTAAATAGTTAACGTGTTAAATATAGTTATGAAAGATGTGTTAGGTGCTCGAGTAGAACAATTTAAGATACTACATGTACTAAATACACTTTTTGGGTGATTTTGATTCGATTCTTTGGAGACGACTCTATCCTCATCAACCACTACTTCAAATGAGTTATAATTTCCACCTCTGTAATTCGAGTAATTATAAATGTAGAAGTTATTTGGAGACTATTAATATTAGATACTATTTATAAGTCTTATAAATAGTATTATATTGGATAGTTAAAAAGGGGAAATTTACCATCCAAAACATGTAAACAAGCCAAATCTACCATCCATGTTTTGTAGGGCCTAATTTTTCACTAAAAATATAAAAGATTAGAGTGTTCTATAAAAATGGTTTTTTTCAATGGAGATCACAAATAAGACAACCTCGTTAGGGCTTGTATTTTAAAAAATATATAAATGGTAATAAATAACATTTTTGGATTTTGCTTTAAAAAAATAAGTGTAAAGTCAAAACTTTATCTTTAAGCATCATATAATCATTAGAGCATCTTTGATACGTTCACGTTTAGAATCCTATAAACGTGTCATCCGAGATTTTCACGCATCATAAAAAAACATATATTCTGTCTTCAATGCTACATCTACTTTCAAACATTTAAAACACACACATATAATAAAATATTGGTTGTGTGTGAGAGGGGCCCACCATCCATCCATCCGCTTATGTTTGGATTTCTGGACGCCCACGTCCGTTTGGACGCCCACGTCCGTTTGGACGTGTCCTCCAATGGCATCCATCGAAGCATATGGAAATTGACGTTGGAGGTGCTCTTAGCAAGGATGCGTGATATAATGTTGTAATATCCGAGATTTTCCGAGCTATCTTTTCCTAAAACTTTTGTACGTGTTATTATATTAAAACTCGATTTCATATTAAAAACTATTTCCTTAAACAATAAATATTAATTTTAAATTAATATATATAGTTAAGGAAAAATAATTTATACTTAAAACATATATGTGTTTATATATGTGAAGGTTATTTAAAAAGTATAAATATATATTCTTAAAACTTTATAAGTTTATATAAACTTAATACTTAAACTTATAATAAATATTATAAATCATTTTTTTTGTGAAAAACTTATCAAACTTATTTGGTTTTATAAAAATAAAACATATTTAATTGTTTATAAAGTTCGGGGACTAAAACTGCAAATTTCAGAACTGTTTAAAACTTAAAATTTAAGTTTTTACATAAAAGAACAAAGGCTGGAAACTATAGGGACTTGTTGTGTAATTTACGCAAACTCCCGACTCAGAACCGGTCCCAAGTTCGATCCCGGCCACACCCGTTTTTCACCCTTTTTCATTGAAATCGCGTTTTTGTCCAAATTCATTGAACCTCGAGACTCGCCTGAGGCGTGCGACCAACGATCGATGCTAATTAATGCTCGATTTCGAGCCTAGCACCCGCGTGAGTTGCAAATTAACTCGATTGAACCGACCGCGAACTTCCCACCTAATCGAGCATTTAACGCTTGAATCCGCTATAAATATCGGTTTAGAAACCTCATCAACATCACCCCTCAACTCTATTTACTCTCCATTCTTCTGATTAACACCTGCATCCTTCGATTCGGAGCTGAAACCGCCGACGACCACCACAGTCTCGTTCTCCTTCGTTACGACACCATTTCAGGTAATTCTTGAGACCAAACCTTCTTATCAACATGTAGAACGAAATCCCTCTGTCGAATTACAACGACAGAGGGATGATCAATGCGTATTTGACGGGTTTTGATCTAGGGTTCATAAGGGTTTTGGATTCGATTTGAGTTTCTGTTTAAATGATTTCCGTTTCAGAGTATTCACTAACAAACCCATAGTCGGGATGGTTAGTGTGTGGGTGTGTACGGGCGACCCGGGCAGAGACCCGAGTTCGAGCCGGGTTTTGCCCACTTTTTGCTCATTTCGCCTATTGTGCCTTTATTTCATTTCAAAAAATATATATATATATACATACATATATTTTTATACAATAAGCAGGGAACAATTTATAAAATTTAAGACTTTAAACTTTAATTATTTTCTGTTTAAAACTTTAAACCTTAAATAAACAAATTATATAAATTTTATAAACAAAATTTATAAAATTTGCACATTACTTAGTAAACATAAATAATTTATTAAAGACTAAAGCACGACTTATTTAGTTGTGTAAAACAAGGAAATATTACACATCATTGTTTGGAAATTTGCATAAACCTATATAAATCGATACATTTTATTTAAACGTTAAACTTGTGATTTTAAAACGTAACTTTATGAGAGATCCTATTTAAACACTTTATACACGCATAAATACGTATTATTTATTTAAACTTATAAACATTATTTACTTACATTTTAATTCGTAAAGAAAATGCTTAATACTCAATTTCTTTAATAAATCTTAAATATTTTCATAGGAACTAATCTAAATAAGATTCTTTTAGATAAATGTTCATTCTCAATGATTATTTATAAATACTTATTTAGTATCATCACAACAATTATCGGTAAGCTTTAATAATTATCCACACTTTTGATCATAAATCTTTAATAATACTTATCCTTTGAATAATTATTTATCCTTAAATATATATTAAGCTTTGAGAAATATTTAATCTTTAGACAATTATCGTTAATCTTTAAGGAGTATTTAATCCTTCAATTATCTATTGTTACAACCCTAAAACTTAGAAACTATCTTGATTATTATCATCTAACATATGTAAATTATACTTGTAAAACTTTTTGAATAATTATTTTAATTATTCTAAACTATAAACTCATTAAACATTTATACAAAGTCTTGTGTCATTTATTCAAAATCTTTATTTTAAACTTGATCTAAATTAATCCCATCTCCCATTTGGAACCCTAAACAATCTTGAAATCCTAGATCCTTAGTCTTAGACTTTTTACTTAAAACTTTAGACTTATATTCTTAGGCTTATTGTGAGGATATTCTCCCTCAAAGTCTTGCAAATACTTATCTGTGTCGGATACTCTTCATCAATCCATGTGAGTATACTTAGCCCCTTTTTTCTTTCTATGCTTCTGGGTGAAACATGTTCAAAATTCTTAAACTTATACAATTCTTGTACAACTATGACTACGTGTTTATTCTTATGTTAAACTTGAGACTTGTATGCTTAGATTAAACTTAAAACTAGCACATTCATTAACTTTGATCAAGCCTATGGTAACAATGATAGATCTATTGTATTTGACCAATCCACCTTGATTGATTGACCCTTTCGGGGGGGAGCCCTTGGTGATTGTTACTGAATTAAACTTTAAACTTGAGACTTATAATGGTAATATGCGGGTTATGCCTAAACTTGGTTGGAGGGTTGAAGTGCACAATGTTTAAGATACTTGTTCTCATACTTACATTATAGAATGCATGAATCATAGTGATTTGTAATTCTTCTCAAATACTTGTTAAACTGTGTCAAAACCTTTGTATCTCACCAACTATTTTGTAGTTGACAGATTCTTTCACATGTTTCAGGTTTACATCATGAGACTTATTCGTGATCATATAGGATGCTTCGGAGCTAGACTACTTAAATTAAATGTTGTATTCGTATTATTCTTCCTTGTATTGAATCTTAAATTATTCATTAATGAAATATCGAAACTTTAATAGTTAACCTTGTGCTATTGAACAACCGCGTCCGCCCCGACGTATAATCCGCCGTCAGTTAGGGTGTGACAAATGTGAAGGGTGAAATATGTACAAAGCTGATATAACATGGATTATATCCTTTTATTAAGAAAAAAGTTTTCTTTAGAGGAACTTTTACTAGCAATTTTTTTTAATAGCAATTTTTTCTTTTAATAGCAATTTTTACTCCTAAAAAATAATGTTCTAAAAAAATTACCTTCTTTTCTTTTAATAGCAATTTTTACTCCTAAAACCACATAAACCTCTAATTGCACCCACACCACTTTTGTTAGAGGCAATCATCAATGCCACTAGATCATGGGTAAAAAAAGATTAACTGTTAAATCTATTCTTGTCGGCTTTTAAATTAAATGAGATTGCTAACGGTTCGATTTTGATTTTTAATACTTTAGTTTCTGTTTTTAATGATCGAAACTAGGGCTGACATAACATGTCAGACACGACACGATAAGACAAGATGACCTGTTGTGTTCAACACGAACACGACACGATAACTAATCATGTCATTTTTTTCTAAACACAAACACGACTTGTTTAGAAACAGGTCAACTGTTAAGAGACCTGTTTAGAAAAAAATGCAAAAACTTCATAAAATTTTAAAAAATCAAATCATAACATCCATTAACATAATATATCATAAACCTTTTTAAAACAAAAACCATAAAAGTCTAATAAAAATAAACATCAAAGACATTAAGAGTAAAATATAAAAACATCAAAGACATTAAGAGTAAAATATAAAACATCCATTGGGCTTGGGTTGGGCGTAGAATATAGATGGAAATAGGATGTTAAATGTTAACATGTCGCTAACGGGTCTTAACAGATTTTTTTTAAAAGGCGAACATTGAATGTTGTGACGTCGCACCCCCCGTCACATGTCTTTAATCTGTTTAGACACGAATTTAACTGTGTCGACCTGTTTAAGACACGAAACCTGTTAAGGTCAAACACGGGTCATGTTAATTACGTGTCGTGTCGTGTTAACAGGTTCGTGTCAAAAATTATAACCCCTAATCAAAACCTTAAACCAAAAACCGTAAAAAAAAAAAAAAAAAAAAAAAACGGAACACCCTATTTATCTATGGAATTCATTCTTTGGAAGTTAGAACTTTGAAGGCTTCCATGAGTTCCACCAATCAACGTTACCTGCTCCGATTAGCTCTATCTGCCGGGAAATCACCGCTCAGGTCACCAACTCCGCATCCGACTCCATCGTCGCCATGGCCTCCTCCACCGAACAAGAATTCATGCCACACTATCGCTCCATGCTCACCACGTTCCCTAGATCCCACCGGTTTTGGGACGCCAAAATCGCTTCGAGAATCGGCGAAAAACTAGGGTTTCGTCTTAACGACATAGGCATCTCTGACGTCGAAATTGACATCCCCGAACAACCTTCACTGCCGATTCATTACCGGAAAATGATCGCCCCGTTCTTAAAACGCGCTGGAATTAGCGTCTCCGGTTCAGAAAATTTTGGAAGAGAAGGTAACTGAAAGTTGTTACATAGAACAGTTTTGTATTCAGTTGAACATTTGTTACTACTTGTATTTTGTTAACAAATAATAGTAATTTATGAGATCAATTTGATTCCATAAGGATGATATGAACATCAAAACATCTTCACTTGACACTAATAGATTGAACATAATTACATAAGAAATGATGAAATTTTGCTGAGGCATTTAGGTTAGCAAGGAAATTGCTTATTAGATGAGATAGCAAGGAAATTGCTTATTAGATGAGGTATATACCAAAAAAATGCTACAGTAACAAAGGTACCCGTATAATCCCACATATAGCAAAGCTACTTGGAGCCCTCAAAGTTGAGGGGAAGGCGCTAGCACGCCTCACGTATGCGAGGCACGTTATACATTTATACTCATAAATATCATAAATTAATTCTAGATAATATTTTTTACATTAGTAACTATTAAACACCTCAAATTAAAATAATTAAAAAATACACAGAAAATCTCTATGTACAACCAAAGAAGCTTTAGTTCTCATACCACGCCACGCTCTCTCTTTTGTCTATATATACACTAACACACTTATCTCCTTTTCTTTTATATCTATAGACTAACCCCAAGTAGTTTCTCTCTCTTCTTTTTATCTTTTCGTAGTTCATTCTAGAAAATCTTATGCTTCATCACCTTTGAGGCTTTGAGGCGTTTCCATATCGCCTCACACTTGAGACGCGCTTTTTATAACCAAGTGTGTAATGTCCTATTTGTCTTCAACCAAAATAGAAAAATGTAACCGGTCACACATATTGCAAGCAAAAACTATATTCCCATTACGCGTCTTGTCTACATATAATTACGGAAACATTTAACACAATACCATATCCAACCACTATATCCAGAAGTCCATTCATATCCATCTTTCTCATGGCTCACATCCATTTTGCATTCAATCATGAGGTTCCATTTGTGAACTTGTGTCTTGCAACATTTCTTTTCTAACTTTTATTTTGGTTCATAATATTTCTTTTCATAACAGAGACCATCAACAAAACAAAACTAAACTCAGAATGGAAAAGAAACTGCATGAGTGGTCCAAAATGTAAATTACATGACATTTATTACAACTCATGAACACATGATATGATTAAACTTGTACTTCTGAAGTGAAATCATGCCCGTCCTTGTAGATTTATGCATCCATAACATTATATATATTATCTACTGAAGCATCCAACGGGGCATGGCGGTCAACAGTTGACTTTGTCTCTGTGTTTCCTCTATTTCTCCATTACCTCCTGCCTGGTACATCTCACTGCATTGCATATGGAATTCATCATATCCTGTTTGAGAAATATGCTGCCTTTTTTTTGCATGAGGTAAGTGTCAACTATCAATGGTCAGTCCATAAGTTTTCAGTTACTCAAATCCTACATGTCTCGACCGACTAGGTAGATATACATCACTAGGATTAATTTACTTTCCCTTTCTACTAGAGCTGCCAATTTGACCCGTTTACTTATGAATGGATCGATTTGGGTTATGTTTGATTTCAAACAGGCCATATAAAAAAAGTTAACTAAATGGGGAATGGGTTGAAATTTGTTTAAAGACATGTAGTCAAAAGCACACACCTAGGCGACTGCCTCAGGTAGACACAAAGCGATAATAGATTGAGAGTGAGATCAGAGGCTAACCCGAGGCTCAACTGAAATAAGGAAACGTTCTCATCAGTTTGCTGGTCCACGAGAGGCTGTCGAGTTAGTTCTTTCTCCTTTTCTTTAATCTGCTTAGTTTTAATAAGTATATAGACATCATTTTCTTGGTTTTAATTTTAAATTGAACAACTCAAAGGCAAGTTGTGTTTACCTCCTTCAAGAGCAAGCTATTTTGATCCTGCAAATTCTTGTCCTGCAAGTATTTTTGTTTTGGTCAAAAATCACATTATCATGTTAGCCCCTTTTTGGTAACGTAAAAGCGTAGGAAATTACTAAAATGCCCTTTAGTTTTCACATAACTCAGTCTGCTTATGAAATCTGAATATGTTTCTTGAAAATGGCATACCTTCTTTTGTAGCTCAGAGATTGATTCTAGCATCAACTGGTTCTGCAGATCAACAGACACCGTGAATACGGGTATGTAAACTCAACTCAAGGGTTCCTAAGGGGATGTTTGGGATTGTTTATTAATCAGATAAGCGATCCCAAACACCCCCTTTGGATAAAATCTTTGTACCTTTCTTATTCTAAGACGTCTAAGAGCCGTTTCAAGTTGCTGCTCTATGTTCTGAAATTCCTTGAGACTCAAGGAATCAAGGTCTTCTCCCATGAAATTCCTATGATGACCAAACATGATGTCAATTAGAGGTGGCGAGATTGACTAACTAAGCGGTTTGAGTAACCGGTCAAAATAGTAAAAGAAACACTTTTTTGACCTTTATAAATAATTAATGCCTTAAATAGTTATGATTAAAAACAATACTACTAAACTTATAATCTACATCTTTGAATAAAGAGAGGACTGATTGAAGAGGTTGTTTGCATTAAAAGTAAACTTTATTGGACTTTCAACCCTTTTGACCCATTTGACGTATTCTCTTTTCAACTATTTTTTTCTATTTGACCCATTTACCACCTTTAAAAAGCGTTGTCTCACTAGGGTTGACAATGGGTCGGGAATGAGACAGGTATTGGTAATCACAGTCCCATACCCGATTATAAAATTGTCTCATACTCGGTCCGTTACATGTCGGATACCCATTACTCAATACCAACGGGTACACGGGTATCGGGTATACCCATTTATGATCTTATGTGGTTAAAAATGACCCGAAACCCGATCTTAAATTCACCTCAAAACCGACTTGAAATATTAAATACTCAACTACATTTCAAACAATCTATAATTTGAATAATATAAAAAGTCTAACAACCTTAACATACTATTTATTATTTATTTTTAAATTATATAAATTATTCGGGTAAACAAATTGGGGTAATTGAGCAGGTATCGCCTAATCCCATACTTGTCTCAAACCCTGAAAATTTCTAAAACTAATCTCATACCCGAATATCCGTCCTGTTACCCTTCCAGAATGTTTCGGGTTTCCATTTGGGTTCGGATTTTCCGCCATCCACATACTAGAAAAATACACCTTTAGTTTTTGCATTTTTTGGGTATATACCTCTGGGTTTTCTGCAAGAGCTCTATTCTAGCCTTCAGTTTTGAATGTTCCAATGCCCAGCTTGCCTAAAATTATTTAAACTAGTAACTTTAAGTCATTTTATAAGTAATAAATTTGGTAAAAAAGGAAATGTTTCAATAACAAGTGATTTAACATAAAGCCATGACGTACTTGAGATTTATGATCGGTCCTATTAAGCTCCCTTTCTGTGTACGAGTGTCGTTCATACCTCTCAAGGATCCTTACCATTCTGTTGTCAATAATATAGGTTAATCTCCAAGCACGTCTCACAAGTAATTGTCAAACCTTGATATCCAACTAGTTCATCAGAGGTGAAAATTTTGACTCATTTACTTGTTAAACGATTTGAGTTATATTTTATATATCATCTTTGAAAATCCCTCAGGATTGTGAAAATAGTATTGTTCACCATAGGTGAAAATTTTGACCCATTTACTACCATGTTTTCACGGTCCATTTTAAACAATACAAATCTATTTGAAAATAAAAAAAAAAGTTATTTTAATTTTTAAGGAAATAATAAAAGAAACGAAATAAACTCATTGCCTAGGATATTAATTTACTCCAAGGATCATAAAACCAAATGCAAGTTGATTTATCTACTATTGGATTTGTTACTTTTCCTGTAGAGAAAGGTGTGTATGCATAAATATATTGTATCTAAAATGATAAAACAAATATAGATATTATATTATATGTATACAAGTTAGAAGTGTAGTTGTAAGTTGAAGAGATGGGATTATATTTCATCATCTCTAATTCATTATTTAGTTATGTAATATCCGATTATTTATCTTTTTTTTTTGAACGGCGAACATTGAATGTTGTGACGTCGCACCCCCCGTCACATGGGAGAGCCTCGTCCAACTCCGGCCAATATGTTGTCTTAACCGGGCCCACTTGGCGTTAGAGTTGGAGAGCATCCAAGGAAAAATCCCACCCAATACGGCCCCTTCCGGGCTTGAGGGAGAGCCGAGGCTTGAACCCTGCATCGGCGTGGGTAAAACCCTGGTGCATCAGCCTAAGAACTAGGCCTCATTTGCATGCCTCAGAAATTAATGGTGTTGGCAGGAATTGAACTCGGTTCTCTTAGGACTTCAGGTCTCACCTCAACCACTACACCACAACCTCTTTGGCATCCGTTATTTATCTATTTGATTATTTGTATGTGTAAATATAAATAGATTTTGACTAAATGAATTATAATGAAGGGGAGCCTTTAATATATACAAGTAAGAAGCCGTAATAACTATAATTAATAGGGTGTAAAATGATTAATATGTTTATTAAACTACTCAAATTTAAAATGATTTTAACCGTCCTCACTAAAAAACAGTTGTTCAAAAACAAAGAAAACTAATTTTTCTATGCCCTAGACTAATATAGATCATTAAATAGGGATTTTATGGGTGATGGGTATTTCATTTCTTCGCACCATGTAAAATGGGTTAAACTGCATCATGTAATGCATAATGAAACCCGGGTTAAACTGAATTATGTAATGCATAATGAAACCCCATTTCAGACTTGAGCGCACATCCGTACGTGTAAATACTTTAGACACATATTTGTACTGTGTAAAATGGGATAAACGCACCATGTAAATGGGTTAACCGCAAAGTTCTCGGTTTTTTATGTATGATATTTTAAAAAAAATAGTGAAGTATATATTAGTTATTTGAATTTAAAAAAAATCAGTGAAGCTATAATTTAATGAGAAATGTCAACAAAAGGACGCATTCCCTCTTTTACCCATCCCAACCATTAGTAATTTCTAATTAATTACTAAATTGGCACCACATCAATTTTAACCATTAAACTGAATGATCAAAGGCCTAAAATCTTTCTTTTGGTGACTTTGTATTTGATTAGCCCCATATAGTAATATCATACTCAAATTAAAGATAAAAAATACTCGATTTTATGATATAATTTTAAAAAAAAAATGACGCATAAAAAAGTTATTCACATTTATAAAAATGGTGGAAAGGAAAAAAGTCAACAAACGGTGATTAATACCTATTTTGTCCATCCTTGCCAAAACTCACTTAACATTGAAGTCCACGTGACACTCATTTCAATCTAGCCCTTGGTTGCCCTTAATCAACGACTAATATTTCTTTCTATACTTTTTAGACCATTTGGTCTTTTTAGTTGAACCTAACTCTATATATATTCTCGAATATTGAAGAAGTATGTCTCATGAATAGAGTTAGGGGATAACAACGAATTTTTGTAGTCGGTTAAAGTGTATAACAATAACTTTATATGAACTTCATTCCTATGGAGAGATGCATTTTACTCTCATCAAAGCCGGGTAACAAAAAGAAGGAACTTTATAATGAAATGAAAGAAAGGCGAAGGAAAAGAATTGGGCTCCTTCGGTTACTGTTCTATCCGTTCTAATCCTGGCAGTTTTTAATGCTATTGAGTTTCCCGCTCCTGAATGAGAAGTGGGTTTTTTATTCCTACGGTCTTCGCCTGGGAAAAGTGATCTTTGAAACTGAAATCGGCTAAAAAGTAACAGAATAGGCTTTAGAGTAACTCTTTCCAAATAGGTTGAGTAACCGTCCTTTATACCTTTATAGTATAGAAATCGAATGAAAAGACTTATGTCTCTTTTTTTCATTTATAAAAAGTAAGATGAATCTACGCTCCTCGGCCTATAGTAAGTGAATGAGAGGGTATGGGATTCCGGGTCTTTTTCCAGTCAAAATTGACTAAGAGGCAATCCCATTTTTTCATGATAATGTGAAAAGACTCGGTTCCTTCTTTCTTCCCTAGCGAAATGTAGCAGGAACAGCCTTCCGCAGTCGCATTAAGGAGATTTTTTCTTGAAACTCTTTACTCCTTCACCTGTAGCAAGTACTCATTTCTATTTAGTTGTTTTCTTACTCTATCCAGCTATTGAACCTGGGTTCCCTCTGCATATGGTAATAGAGAGTTAGACAGCTTAGAGAGCTCCTCAAAGGGCTAGTTCTCACTCTGTTTTGGGGGCCCCCAAGACTGTCTTTCCATGTGTTTCCTAGTCTATATAGGTCCAATCTCCTATTCCCTTGTCGAATTCAAGGATTCCAATCAGCTCAAGGATTAGAATCAGTTCAACACTGCAGTCCATGTGAGGCTAGATCTTCTAAGTATTAGAGAATATCAACAGCATTATCCAAGACCGGATAAGCCGCAAAAAAGAGGCCAGAAGGTCAGAAAGTCTTGCATCCCTTGCTGAGTTACTATAATCATAATAGGCATTCCCATCTCGAAGAATAGAAAGCGCTAATAACATCCTCTACTCGATCAGTCCCGATTCGAACCAGACTCGACAAGTCTTGTTTGTAGAAAAAGCATCTAATCGAACTATTTACAAAGGAGAAAGGGACCCAGAGAGAGGGGGAGTATGCGAAGGCTTACCTGAGCTCCTCTTAAGGACCTTTCAAATAAAGGAGGTGAGAGACATAAATCCCTATTTACCTAGAAAGGTTCTCGCTTTTCGCTCTCTGATCCTCTTTCGTGTGCAACGGTTAAGAGTGGAAAACCGCTCCTCTAACTTGAGTGGCTTGACGCTCCTATGACACTCCTAGTTGGAACTCGTACCCCTTCGCTATTTATCCTCAGTTATTGTCCCAGGTGAGGAACTGCTTGTATCAGACCTGATTCTCGCGCAACAAGATCTTTTGTGAGTGCCTTCCTTTGGGGCTTGAGGCTCATCTCATGATGTTCGTCTTGTCTGATTGGTTTTTTTGTCTTGGTTGGTACGCTCCCCCTTGTGAAATAAGTCCTCTATCTGCACACTAACCTGGGAGACTTTCCCCAGTTTCCCCTTGATACTTCTAAGCCGCTTTGAATTGGCATGTGCTCGTTGATGAATCATCAATCCATTATGCCGTCACGTTAGCCGGACTTGCTGGTATCGAGAGTGGAGTGGTAAAAGGCGAATGAGCCTGTTTACCCAATTAGTAACAAAAGCATGAAATTGCTTGATAGTTCTTGGTTTACAAGAATTTATTATGCTGACGGTCTATCTACAGTCATCCCCTATGCGCTAACTCGATCTGATTCAGGGCAGGAGCAGGCCGTGTATTATCTCAGCAGGGTCTTACAGGGCCCTAAGAAGAATTCTTCGCCGATCGAGAAGATGTGCTTATCGCTCTACTTTGCAGCAACCAAGCTCCGACACTACTTCCTTTCCACAACAGTGTTGGTAATTGCTCGAACGGACCTGATTAAGTATATGCTGACCAGACCCGTTTTGAAGGGGAGAATTGGGAAGTGGATCCTAGGGCTAGCCGAGTTCACTTTTCGGTACGTTCCTATGAAGGCGGTCAAAGTACAGGCATTTGCAGACTTCTTGGAAGATCATGCCATGAACGTTTTCAAACCAGTGGAGCTCGATGAAGAAGTCCTCATCTTTGCAGAGTTGGTTCCATGGACTCTCTACTTCGATGGATCTAGCACTTTGGGGACTGCAGGGGCCGGAGTGGTATTAGTATCACCTTCAGGCCAGGTCCCACAAGCTGCTAAAAGATTGATGTTTCAAACATGGTTGTATCACCGTTGGGAAAGCATTAATGAACTACGCCATCCCTGACACTTATGAAGTGAGATACCTACCATACGATATCACCCGCAAAGCTAAGAGGCCACTGGCACCGAATAATACCCATAAAGAACGCTAACCGCCACGGGCATCTGATGCCATCCGATAAGGGAGAACTCTAGAAAAGAATTTTACCAAAAAGCTTGATTCGAATCATCATGCTCGATAAAAGGAAAAAGAGAAGCTCAAATAGAAAACAACACTAATGTTAGTAAGATAGCGATCCAGGCAAGCGCCAAATAAAGAAGGGGGCACAAGCAAGCGCAAGAATCAAAGCAGGGTAAGATCGAAGAGCTTGGACAGCAAGCAAGCGAGAAGGAATCCCTCAAAGGCACAATAATGGAATGATGGAGCTAATCTGCTTGCTTGTGCAGGCGATGACAGCTAAGCTAGGGAACGACAAAGGAGCTTCGAGTGACGGGCTGTCGAAGAGCAAAGAAAAAAAGTCACTCGAAGCTCTGCCCTTTGCTTTGCCCCGTGCTGTCTTCCTCCAATTTCCCCCACCCAATAGGCATGCAGTTAATTGCCCTTCTCTTACCTCATCTATAGGCATTTCTATCCTCCCGCGCGCGAGATCAAATCTACTACTCTACTACCTTCATGCTGAATTTCTTCAATAAGACGGAAAATGAATAGCTTATTCATAATCTTAGAGGCCTTGCACCGCTACATTCAATTGCTCTGTCATAAAGAAAGGGAAGGAAATCCTTTTTTGATCAATCGTCTGAACCTGCCTTTCCTTCTTTGCCAGGAGGGGTGGGCCAATCACTAATGGATCTCTCAACGAGAGCCTCATTCTGTCTAGAGGAAATTTCTTAGGTTTAGTTGGATCCGGTTGATTATGCGATTCGGTAGATGATTCGGAAGTTGATTCAACGATAGATGTAGTCGATGGGCTAAATCGTCGAACTCATCATTGCCCCAATCTTCCATGTAGGCTCCCTGCTCCGCCAGCGCGACAACTGTCCGAATCATTTGACGCTTCTTCTCACCGAGCAGCCCCTCGACTTCTACTTAAGGTTCGGGGAGCTCCGGCAGGGGAACTTGAGTTTCAGCAGAACCTTCCCTTTTTTATCTCTCCTTTCCAACTTTATATGAACTTCATTCCTATGGAGATATGCATTCTAAAGTTAGTTCATTCATGTTGAGACATGCACTCTAAAGTGTGATAATATCCGAATTGAGGTATTAGAAACCAACTATGAGATAAAACTAAAATATCTCCTACGGGACCTAACACTATAGTAATGAGTGTGCTGCGGTTGTCACTACAATATTAAGTCCATATTTTAAGAGGACTTACACAAAGCATGTGTTTGATATATGCCCATGACACAACATGCACGAGTGTCACTGCCAATGACAAATGGACCTTTAGGGTTACAAATGTATAGTAAGTAGACAATAATATGATTTGATGATGTTCAACGCAATATGTTTTACGAATGTCGTAATGATATACCATGGCTAAAGACAAACATTAACCAACTATGAAGTTTCACACCCATTGTCATGTCCATGAAGGTCGTTATGCCGGTGACATCATCCGTAAATGCTGATGACTTTTTACTTACGTTATGATTGTGAAATGGGTCTGACACAATTTGTATAAGAATTTCAATGAGATTACTTCTACAATTCTTCATAACCTCTCTCCCAGCAGCCTTAGTCGACTATTCTAAGTTATTGCCATGATTTTGGCATGCCAAAAAGACACAATATATTATCTATACCTTAAGTGAGTGAATATATGAAAATTAAGAACGAGAAGATAGTTTAGATTACTCTCCTATCTTGGCATGTGTTCCTCTTGGTTTTAAAAAGTGAGAAGGCACCGACAGTGTCTAAAATTGAGGCGTAAAGCACAAGGCGCAAAAGCGCACTGCTTTCCATACGCAAAGCGCGATATAAATATATTTATCAAAGGTTTCTATCATCATTTACCTAAATTTTAGACACAAATAAGCTCTGTATATGGTTGAATATCTAAATAATCTATATGTACAACCTAAAAAGCATGTTGTACAATATACTGAAGCACAAATCTAGCCCCGTACAAAAAGCGCGTCTCAACGTAACAGCTTATGCTAAATTTTCTCCTGAAAGCGCGCCTCACATGCGCCTTTTGTATATCGCTCGCTTTGCCAACACAAGAGCACCAGGATCTGTGCCTGAGGTCGCCTTGCGCCTTAAGCGCACTTCTTAAAACCAAGGTGTTCCTTCTCCCTTCTTCTAGCATTCTCTAGGTCGATTTAATGCAAAAGAATAAGAATCCTATATAAGCCATAATCCACGTGTGATAATCTTGTATTGGACTTTGTTGATCTACCATCCAATAGCAAGACTATTGAGTGGAAATGAGTCTTCATGGATGGAAATGTACACACTTATATGATACGATTTATAGTAAAGGGAATTACGCAAACTCATGGAAACATGTAGACATGCTTAAATTCATTAGAATACTTATAGTTATACCAACATATTGCTATTATGAGATCTGAAAAATGATTGTAAAAAAAACAGTCCTCAAATCTGATAAGAATTGGTACGTATTAACGTTTTCTCAATGATTTGGAGGTTTGAAGTTAGAGTGAAGAGTTTGTGGAGTGTTGGAGCTGGACTGGAAAAGAGTAAGTTGAAGTCAGAGGAATACGACCTTAGTACGCCCCCTACGACCGTTGTAGTATAGCCCGTACCTGTATCTCAAAACCTTAGGCAAACTAGGACAACACTCTTCCGCACATTAAGGCGTTGTGGCCTAGCCGAAGGCAGCACGTATGCAATCCTGTAAAGACCCGTATCCCGCGAAACACAGAAACCCTAGTTGAATGTTATAAAAGCCAATGTTGTGCCCAACTTGAGAGTACGACGAACCAGAGTGTGAAGAACACTGATTTGAAGCAGAAGGGCTGATCCCGGAAGAGAAGAGGCTTGTAGAGTGAAGATTAAGCTACCGATTGGTGTTATTGAACATCTATCGGCTCGGTTTGCTTCTATTTACATTTCCAAACATTTATGTGATCATGTTTAATTCTGATTTGAGTATGTCTTTCATTTCTATGTGTGACTAAACATTTATAGCCATTTGGATGAGATGATTCTTTGTATGGGTTGACAGTTGGATTAGTTACTAATGATTGTGTGATTTTAATAGATCATTCTTTGCTAATCTTATGGTGTATATGTTTGCAAATTTCAATTAGCCTTTAATCCAATTTATGTGGTTTTGGTTAATCAGACTATGAAGTTATGCATGTTAGATCTAATCTTAACTGTCTCCAGATTTTATACCGGTTCTAAATCTGGGCCTTGACACCTTAATCGGTAATAGACACATTGGTGAAATTGCTAATAAAGTTTGTGACCTGCCTTAGGAGTAGATCTGAATAAAAGGGTCTATAACCTCGTTAGGACTTTTCTTGTTGACCAGACATGGATTGTAAATCGCTAAGCCGCTTATCTGTTCATGTTTAAATATGGAAGCCTTAAGCTATAAATTGGTAATTAAAGATTTCTTCTTGAAACTAGGGTTTTAGTGTGAGTCTATAGCATTAATTCTCTGACTTTCTGGGATTAACCTTACCGAGGCTGTAATCCATTTTAGCACTTCACACACCGATTATTCTTAATCATAAATTTTATAATGGTTTTCATAATTAATCCAGTCTCGTTTTGTTATCCTATCTTAGATGACTCAAGTCTAAATGGTTATCTCCAAACTCTGATTTTCTGACAGTTGTTATGAATGAAAAGAACGAGCTGATCCCAACTCGAACCGTGACTGGTTGGCGAGTCTGTATTGACTACCACAAGTTAAACGGTGCCACCAAAAAGATCACTTTCTATTGCCATTCATTGACCAAATGCTTAAACAACTCTCTGGAAAACAATTCTATTGTTTCTTGTACCATTTCTCGGGGTATTTCCAAATACCCATCGCCCCCGAGGACCGGGAGAAGACCACATTCACATGTACTTATGGTACATTTGCGTATCGTCGCATGTCATTCGGATTGTGCAATGCACCAGCCACTTTTCAACGGTGCATGATCGCTATATTTCATTATATGATAGAGGAATCCATTTTCTACCGATGAAGGAATCTTTTAGTATGGATAGATTGACCCGTTTATATGTAGATGAAGCTGTATCCTTACACGGTGTGCCACTATCTATAGTGTCAGATAAAGATAGTCGTTTCACATCTCGATCCTGGCAAAGTTTTCAAAAAGCAATGGGAATCCATCTGAATTTAGGTACCGCGTACCATCCGCAGATGGATGGGCATAGTGAGAGAACAATTCAGAAATTAGAAGATATGCTTCGGGCCTGTGTGATTGACTTAGGTGGTAGTTGGGATGATCACCTACCCCTAATGGAACTTTCAGATGACAATATTTATCACACAAGCATTTAGGCGGCACCATTTGAAGCCTTGTTTAGAAGAAAGTGTCGAACGCCTGTATGTTGGTCCGAGGTAGGAGAAAGTCAACTATTAGGACCTGAACTAGTACACGAAACAAATAACAAAGTGATACAAATACGAGAATGATAGAAAGCAGCTCACGATAGGCAAAAGAGGTATGCTGATAAAAGGAAAAAAAGCCATTAGAATTCAGCATAGGAGACAATGTGTTATTGAAGGTATCACCTTGGAAAGGCGTAGTGCGTTTTGGAAAGAAAGGAAAATTAAGTCCATGTTTTGTTGGACCTTTCAAAATTCTAAAACGAATCGGACCAGTAGCCTATCAGTTGGAATCACCAGAGGAGATGAATGGAATACATGACGTATTCCATGTATCCAATCTACACAAATGTCTAGCAGACGAATCTCTGGTAATGCCTTTACAAGATGTAGATGTAAACGAAAAGCTAAAATTCATAGATCAACCTCTACAAATTGAGGACCGACAGATAAAGAAGTTGAAAAAGAAAATACTAGTGTTGGTCAAAGTAAAGTGGAACTCCAGACGCGGTCCTGATATACATGGGAATTGGAATCGGAGATGAAGAAAAAGTATCCACACCTATTCTAGTAAAATCTCGAGGACAAGATTTAAATAAAGGTGGGGAGGATGTAACATCCAACAAATTTTGGTCATAAATTTAGCAAGAAATAAACCCCACAAGTTTAATGTGTAATTGTATCAAAATCCAAGGATCAAATTTTTTTTTGGAAAATTGGGACGGTAACGGATTGTCACAGGTCATAATGGTCCGTTACGGACCCATGAAGGTTTTAACCGGGTGATGCCATGTGTCTCGGTGACTCATGATGGAAATCTAATGTGTGTAACCCTATGACGGACGGCCATGACCTTGTAACGGTCCATCACGCCGCAAAATGACCGGCAGCAGACGTGTGTCAAGCTGACTCGCAACCCTAAAGCGGTGACGAACCGTCACCAACCATAACGGTCCGTTGCGACAAGGTGGTGAAGGACCGTCACCCCTCATAACGATCCGTCATGGACCCAACTTTTGACTATAAATTGAATTCAAGACCCCGTTCATTTTCACACATCCCACATTCGAATTTTCAGATCTGATACTCGTATCCCACCTCCACAATTACGAATCTGCTTGTAGTTTAACGTGCTGCACTCCTAGTTAAGCAATAAATGCTCGAAAGAAACGCATAGAACCTCTACCAAAGTAACCCAAGGATATAAACAATTGTAGAGGTGCTGCCTAACTAAGAAGAGGACAGTATAAACTCTCTAAGCTTTCCAAAAGCCAAGATTTTGTTAAGGTGAATACATGTTACATTTTTAAACGTTTTCAAAAATATGAACTGATTTTGTTTTATGGTCTGACTAAAATGAACTACTAAAACCATTTGGTTGCATAAGGTAGTTTACGTGATAGCATTCAGGTCATAGGGTCATGTATGATTGGATCTAAGTTATACACGTGTTACAAATGAAATGATGTAATGGGGCTAGTGCTACGGCTTGGTTGTTAGCATCACGTAATGTGCATACGGTTGTGGCTAACATAAAATGCAGATCATCCGAGAAAGTTACTGGTGTGACCAATGGTTATACCTTTGGATGAAATAGTCCCACTGAATGTGTAAACTGACCATCCAAATATGGGTAAATAGTTTTATTTATTCAGTTTAGTCAGATTTAAATATATATGTATTCACCAGCTTTCGCTTATATGTTTTCAAAACATTTTCAGGTAACAGAGGATAAATTATTGAAATGGTTATGCTCGAACGACAACTCCTTGGCAAGGACTAGAAAGAAATGATGTCGGAAGGGAAGATAAATCCCTAGACATCTACTGTAACTGTTGGCTCTATAATCCTTGGTTTAAACAATGTTTTGTAAGACTCAGGGTGTGATTCCCCGTTGAAATAAAATGAAATATTTTGAGTTATTGGAACTCTTAAATTATTTCTGCTGCAAAACTCTGAGATTTATGAAAACAAGAAAACAGGTATCAACTGATGGTCACACGCCCGGGGTCCTAAAAACCGGGATGTGACACTTTAAGCCTTATATTAGTTATATTTATTAGCTTGTTTTGAGTGATTACCAACATGATTTCATTATTTTAGAACTTGTGCATGTTATGCGGCCTGAGACCATGACTGAGACAATACACAGAGATGATTAAGGCACTAGGATTTACCCCTGCTTGTTTAGCCTTTTATTTTTATTTCCTACCCAACCTTAACCGTTAGTACACCACTTTGAGCTTGTACCTTTTTTTTGTTAACCCACGTTACACGCATATTAAGATTGTTAAGCCTTTTTTTATTTTAAACCCATGTGTTATTAATCCGGTCCATCATGTGTCTAACTCTGGGTACTTATGTTTGTGATTGGCAGTATAACCAATATATGTATCACCAACAAAAGAAGCTAGATTGATTATTTTATAAAAAAAAAGAGTTATAGAAATAAATAAATAAGTGTGTGGATCAAAGATCCACAAAATAGTTAGTTTATTTGTTTTGTTTTTTTTTCCAGTTTAGCTAGTTCAGACTATAACCACTTACCCAATTTTAAATTCCCTATTCCGTACCCTAACCCTAGCCTTACACTACAACCCTTATAAACACCTTCTGATATGTGTGCATGTTTTATGTGACTGGTGGATGGTTGATTTCTTTACAAGCCTATGATAAAAATGTTTCATAGCTTGAACTGAGAGTTCCATACATATATACTAGCTTGTCATGCTAGATTCCAGAAATCAACCGAGTGGAGAGTTCACTGTGAGAGGTGTGAGTACATCTTAGGAATTTAAGGTGAATTGAGTTCGATTAAGTGATTCATGTTTTTAAAATCGTAACACCATTGACTTGTTTAGGATGTAAATTTTTTAAATGTGTAAGTCTTGGGGATGGTTGTAAATTAGGAACGCAAATAACATTTGGTTAAGATAAGATTTTGTTTTTGACTAGCCATGCGCAAGAGTTTGCTTAGGGATAAGCAAAGATGAAGTGTAGGGATGTTTGATGTATTTTCTCACTAAATAGCTAAGTTTTATATTGTTTTCACCTCAAATCTGATAAGAATATGTACGTATTGACATTTTCTTAATGATTTGTAGGTTTGAAGTAGAGTGAAGAGTTTGTGGAGTGCTGGAGCTAGACTAGAGGAGAGTGAGTTGAAGTCAAAGGAATACGATCTGAGTAGGTCCCATATCAACCGTTGTAGTACGGCCCGTACATGCATCTCAAAACCTTAGGCAAACTAGGGCAACACTCTTTCGCACATTAAGGCGTTGTGGCCTAGCCGAAGGCAGTATGGCCCATACGACCCATATCCCGTGAAAACAGAAACCCTAGTTGAGCATTATAAAAGCCAATGTTGCGCCCAACTTGAGGGTATGACGAACCAAAGGCTTAAGAACACTGATTTGGAGTTGAAGGAATGATCCTGGAAGAGAATAGGCTTGTAGAGTGAAGAATAGGCTACCGATTGGTGTGATTGAACATTTATCGGCACAGTTTACTTCTATCTACATTCCCAAACAATTATGTGATTATATTTAGTTATGATTTGTGTATATCTTTCATTTCTATGTCTGGCTAAACATTTATAGCCATTTGGATAAGATGATTTTTTGTATGGGTTGACAATTGGATAAGTTACTGATGATTGTGTGATTTTAATAGATCTTTCTTTGCTAATCTTATGGTGTGTATGTTTGAAAATTTCAATTAGCCTTTGATTCAATTTGTGTGGGTTTGATTAATCTTACTATGATGTTATGCATGTCTGATCTAATCTTAACTATCTCCTTATTTTATACCGGTTCTAAATCCGGGGCTTGACACCTTAATCGGTAATAGACACATTGCTGAAATTGCTAATAAATTTTGTGACCTGCCTTGGGAGTAGATTTGAATAAAAGGGTCTATAACCTCATTAGGACTTTCCCTGTTGACCTGACACGGATTGTAAATCGCTAAGGCGTTTATCTGTTCAGGTTGAAATAGGGAAGCCTTAAGCTATAAGTTTTGGTAATTAAAGATTGCTTCTTGAAATTAGAGTTTTAGTGTGAATCTATAGCTTTAATTCTCTGATTTTCTTGGGAATAACCTTACCGGGCTCTAATCCATTTTAGCACTTCACATACCGATTATTCTTAATCATAAATCTTATAACGATTTTCATAAGTAATCCAATCCTATTTTGTTATCCTATCTTAGATTATTCAAGTCTAAATGGTTATTTCCAAACTCTAATGTTCTCACAGTTACATTCGTTAGTATAAAGCAACCGTCTATTTTACATTGATTAACGATTGGTAAAGGATTAAGTATCAAGAGCTAGCATGTCCACGGATTGATATTCGGTATCTTGCCAATGCTATACTGCATAACGATATGTATACTTGTCTATACGTGTGTAGTTTAGTTTTTGGCGGTTTACCCCTTTTAAAAACTAAGCTTGTGCATCTATTTTTCTGAATAAAATTTATATTACTATCTGGACACTTCAAACGTTCTTAAGTACTTGCAAAGAACTAAGGTATGGACGAAGACCTAAGTATAAAAGGTTATAAAAGCAAAAATTTTCAAACCAATTATGTTGATTTCTAGTCACAATTAAGACGTGTTCTTATCAAATGGTGGGTCCATCAACTAGAAGAGTTCAAAGTAGAGTGATGTGTTCTAAATTATACATATATTTAAACACATTGCTCCGCATTTTAAACAATTTTTATTTGTAAATTCACATGAATCGATACTTAATTAGTTTATATTCGAATTTTGTAGGTTTCAGGAGAAAACGAGCTAAAGTGATGAACTTATATAAACTGGAAGCTCGAGTTGGTGGGTTAATGTCAATATCAAAGGAATTGGAAGATAGTTTACTATAAAGTTAACAAAAATACGGGCTTGATGTTGAAGATATATCTAACAAAAAAAAGAGTTCACTAATCATATGGACAACAGTAACGTGGGTTTCAACAACGGTAATTGGGATGCACTTTAAATTACATTTTGGGCTGATTTAGCAACACTACTGGGTGGAGATTTCAATCAAATCGGATAAAAAGAAAGTCAGTGGAGCTGATGAAAATAAAATGGGGTTCGCATGTGGAGTTTAATTTCAGTTTAGTTCTAAGTGAAAATCCTATAAAAAATCAACATATTTTCTGTTTTTCTCAGAAAAGTCTTTTTTGTATATAAAAAACCAACATACTCTCTCTTTTTTCTCACAAAAGTCACACAACAAATTTTTGTATAAAAAACCAACACTCTCTCTTTTTTCTCACAAAAGTCACACAACAAATTTTTATACATAAAAAACCAACATACTTTCTTCTTTTTCTCACAAAAGTCCGTCGACAACTATTTAGCCTAGCAAATGAATCGGCAGAAGCAAGGCAAAGGAAATCGATTGACAAAAGCAAAAGTAAAGCAAGCGATTCGATTGCAAAACGATTTGATTGTTTATGTGTTTATCAGATTTTATAGGTATTTTTACAAAATGTATTTAATTTGATTACAAATCATCTCTTTATAGAATAAATTTGTCGGTCGATTTCCTTTGCCTTGCTTCTACCAATTCATTTGCTAGAGTAAATAGTTGTCGATAGATTTTTATGAGAAAACCAGAAAGTATGTTAGTTTTTTATGAGGAAAAATTTATTGAATGACTTTTGTGAGAAAAAAGAAAGAGTACTTTTGTTTTTTATGTGCAAAAAATTATTGATGGACTTTTGTAAGAAATGATAGAGAGTATGTTGGTTTTTATGATATTTTCCCTAGTTCTAAATTAGTCTTTAATTAGTTTAGTTTATTATTTAATCAGATATTTGAGATGGGTATTTTCATTTTGGTTCGCATTAGCCATAATACTTTTCGTGTTTTATTTGTTATTTTAACTATGAACACTCACGTATTAGTTTCAGTTCTATATGTTTAGTATTATGATGAGCTAAATAATTTGAGTCACATAGGATGGATGAAACTTGCATTATTATTACGATTTAAACGTTTCTTTGGTGCGTTATGTTGGTTTTAGTTATACATTCTTGTTCTTGATTATCTATTATACAACTTGATTAATTCTGTTTTTCTGTGGTTGACGCTATAACTATCACTTCCATTCTTAAAGTTTGACTTTTAAGGCAATTGATTACTAACATGATAATTGAGACTTTTAGGATTATATTTGGTTGAATAGGTGAATTCTCGTTTACAATTAGGTTTGAAAGAATTGAATTATAGATGCTAAGTACTTCTCGGGGCTTTGGTTATTTAGGTTACAGACTACTAGCGTATGTTAACCTCTATATTCGGATAAAAAACGACGAGTTCTGGCCAAGAACTTTTGAATCGTTCGAAAACAGGATGAATGGTCCCACCTAGCTTGAAGTTTCAATTGCAGAGTGAGATAATTCCGTAAAAGTCAAGTGAGTTCTCATTGCCATTTTTCTATAACGGTTTTGGGCTATCATGCATACCGACATAATGATAGTTTTTAAAGTTAAAGTTATAGTTTTTATAAAAATGTTATTTTTATAAAAAGAAATAGAAAGTGTTAAAGATTATAGTATCATCTTTAAAATATATTTTGAAAAAAGGTAAAAAAGTTAAAGTAAAGAAGCTGCACTTCGGTATAGTTTGACAGTGACAGTGACGGTAACAGATGTTATATTATATGCTTATGTGTTAATATGTGTTATTTGTCTATGTGTTATGTGTTTCAGTGACATTATATTATGTGTTGTAATATAATTACATAGTAGTTGCATAGTAGAAATTCCTAAAGGCAAGCAAAGTAGAAATCTCACCCCGAGGTGTGAGCAAGTAAGTAGAAAGTCTCACCCTGATGTGTAAGCAGACAAAGGAGTCTACCCCCAGGTGTAAAAGAGAAAGTTCCACCCTGAGGTGTGGGCGCAACAAAGTATAAGTCTTACCCTTAGTGTAAGCGAGAAAAAGGATCTTGTCCTCGGACATTGATCTATACGTGATAGTTAAAGTATGTGATTGTCACTTGTCCTGTACGAGTGGAAAGTAAAATTTCAAGCATAAATGAGGACACCTTAACTGGTTTCCTCAAAAGTAAAGTTTCAAAGAGTAAAGGATGACACGTAACTGGTTTCGTCCAAAGTAAAGTTTTAATGAAAAAAAGAAACAAGACGATTTTATAAATTGTAACGTTGCAAGGTTTTAAAATAAATGTAAAGTTGTTTTAAAATTATTTAAAGAAAACTTATTTTATTTTTATAAAACTAAGCTACCTAAAACAAAGTTATAGTTTAAAGTAAAGATAGAACTCACCAGCGTTAGCTGACTTTTTAGTATGCATGTCAGGTAGCAAAGGTAAAGTAAAGTAAAGTAAAGAGTTAAAGGAGCCGTAAGGGCTGGATAGAATGGACTGCCAGGCTGCTGCACTGAAGGCTGATATTTCCTTTCCCGATAGTTTATGTTGAACAATGAATGTTAAAGTTTAATTCAAAGACTTCCACTGTAATAAATTCTTATTACCAGTTTGAGAGCTATGTTATTATGTTTTGTGTCAACTATAAGATGTACCCGGTTTGAGGCGTTTCATTGTCGGTGAATACCGTGTCCACGGATTGTTATCAGGTTCTTGTCAATAAAATGCATATCGACATATACACTTGCCTAACATATGCAGTTGAGTTGTTTGGTGAAAATCCTTTTAAAGCTTAGTAGTGTAATCATTTACCAAATTAAAGTATATATACTTTACACATATCATAGAGCACCAAGGCAGAGTCCATTACTATAGGAAGTATGTAGCAGTATGAGAATTCATGAGGATTTTTTTTAGATGAAGAAATTAAAATCAAATCTTGGGTTGATTGTAACACCATTGGAAAATCCACATCGAGGTGGACATGAGAGATGATAATGAATTAATATGAAATGTTTCGTCCTAAATACCATCAACATGTTTTAGGCACATTTGTTATAGATGAGAAAATGAGAAAAGAACTTCGTTTTGTTAAGCGTGTTTGGGTAGTAGTAATTCTACTCGGGCAATCAAAAACAAATATATGAGCTTCTTTTTATGGGTAAAACGAATAATACTAGATTGATATTAAGGCAATTGATTACTAACATGATAATTGAGACTTTTAGGATTATATTTGGTTGAATAGGTGAATTCTCGTTTACAAATAGGTTTGAAAGAATTGAATTATAGATGCTAAGTACTTCTCGGGGCTTTGGTTATTTAGGTTACAGACTACTAGCGTATGTTAACCTCTATATTCGGGTTTTGGTGTCTTTAGGTTCATTGATTGAGTTTGATTGTGTAGGTTCATGACTTTCGGTAGTTAGCGTGTGTCTATAGCGTCTAGCATCTGATTATTGTGGGTTGGATAGGCTTAGCAGAAGTGTAGTCCATCTGACCCAAACTCGCATATGTGTTATTAGTTGTGATTCATGTAACTTTAGGTGGCTAGGGTGTGACCGTCATTCTAGCTTTCCAAAGAGTTACATGAATAAGTCTCTTTAAAGAGAGCCTATTCTAGATCCGACTTTACTCGTGTAGACAACAACCTCACCATATTTTGTTTAAGTTACCATTGTTAGTGTAAGTAGATTTGACACCTAAGTGATCATTTCCTTGACTGATTTTCTAAAACCTACATTTGCTTTTTCTTGTTTTGTTTGTTGATTCATTAATTCCTTAATATCATTAGTTAATTAAATATGAAAATCATTTGTTTTGATCGGTTGAATATTGACGACGGTTTATTATCTCTAACATCCCAAAAATAAAAGAGAGATAAATAAGACGGGTTTGGGAACTAAAGATCAAGGGACGATCGGGTCGAGAAAGGGGAAGAAAGCCCACGGGCTTGTGGGCACGACCTGGGCATAAATGGAGTGGAAAGGGGGCTTAAGCCCTAGCTTCCCTCCCTTCCTTCCATTCATCATATTCATTATCTTTAGCCTAAAGAGAGAGAATAGAGAGAGAAATCTTTAAACCACACCCGATACTTCTATTGTGATCTCAACTCGCTACTGGATCATTGTAGAGGAGCGAAGGAGAAAAGATTACGCGAAAACAGGTAACAAATTCGTCCAAGATCTGGGTTTCTGTTTTTTTAAAAGTGGGTTTTAGGGTTTTAAGTGGGTTTCAATCAAAGTCGGGATTTTTACGTATGAATTTGCCTAGAAAGAATACATCTAGATTCATAGAAGCTAGATAAGAGTTTTGGAGTTAAAAAGTTGGAAACTTGGATAAAAAACGACGAGTTCTGTCCAAGAACTTTTGAATAGTTCGAAAACAGGATGAACGATCCCACCTAGCTTGAAGTTTCAATTGCAGAGTGAGATAATTCCATAAAAGTCAAGTGAGTTCTCATTGCCCTTTTTCCCTAACGGTTTTGAGCTGTCATGCATACTGACATAATGATAGTTTTTAATATTAAAGTTCGAGTTTTTATAAAAATGTTATTTTTATAAGAAGAAATAGAAAGTGTTAAAGAGTATAGTATCATCTATAAAATATATTTTTAAAAAAGGTAAAAAAAAGTTAAAGTAAAGAAGGTAAAGAAGCTGCACTTCGGTGTAGCTTGAGAGTGACAGTGACAGTAACAGTAACAGTAATAGTAACAGATGTCATATTATATGCTTATGTGTTAATATGTGTTATTTGTTTAAGTGTTATGTGTTTCAGTGACATTATATTATGTGTTGTAATATAATTGCATAGTAGTTGCATAGTAGAAAGTCTTACAGGCAAGCAAAGTAGAAGTCTCACCCCGAGGTGTGAGCAAGTAAAGTAGAAAATTTCACCCTGAGGTGTGAGCAAACAAAGGAGTCGATCCCGAGGTGTAAGAGAGAAAGTCCCACCCTGAGGTGTGGGCGCAACAAAGTAAAAGTCTTACCCTTAGGTGTAAGCGAGAAAAAGGATCTTGTCCTCGGACATTGATCTATACGTGATAGTTAAAGTATGTGTTTGTCACTTGTCCTGTACGAGTGGAAAGTAAAATTTCAAAGCGTAAATGAGGCCACCTTAACTGGTTTCCTCAAAAGTAAAGTTTCAAAGAGTAAAGGATGACACGTAACTCGTTTCCTCCAAAGTAAAGTTTTAATGAAAGAAAGAAACAAGACGATTTTAAAAATTGTAACGTTGCAAAGTTTTAAAATAAAGGTAAAGTTGTTTTAAAATTATTTAAAGAAATCTTATTTTATTTTTATAAAACTAAGCTACCTAAAGCAAAGTTACAGTTTAAAGTAAAGATAGAACTCACCAGCGTTAGCTGACTTTTTAGTATGCATGTCAGGTAGCAAAGGTAAAGTAAAGTAAAGTAAAGAGTTAAAGGAGCCGTAAGGGCTGGATAGAATGGACTGCCGGGCTGCTGCACTGAAGGCTGATATTTCCTTTCCCGATAGTTTATGTTGAACAATGAATGTTAAAGTTGTTAAAGTTTAATTCAAAGACTTCCACTGTAATAAATTCTTATTACCAGTTTGAGAGCTATGTTATTATGTTTTGTGCCAACTATAAGATGTACCCGGTTTGAGGCGTTTCATTGTCGGTGAATACCGTGTCCACGGATTGTTATCAGGTTCTTGTCAATAAAATGCATATCGACATATACACTTGCCTAACATATGCAGTTGAGTTGTTTGGTGAAAATCCTTTTAAAGCTTAGTAGTGTAATCATTTACCAAATAAAAGTATATATACTTTACACATATCATAGAGCACCAAGGCAGAGTCCATTACTATAGGAAGTATGTAGCAGTATGAGAATTCATGAGGATTTTTTTTAGATGAAGAAATTAAAATCAAATCTTGGGTTGATTGTAACACCATTGGAAAATCCACATCGAGGTGGACATGAGAGATGATAATGAATTAATATGAAATGTTTCGTCCTAAATACCATCAACATGTTTTAGGCACATTTGTTATAGATGAGAAAATGAGAAAAGAACTTCGTTTTGTTAAGCGTGTTTGGGTAGTAGTAATTCTACTCGGGCAATCAAAAACAAATATATGAGCTTCTTTTTATGGGTAAAACGAATAATACTAGATTGATATTAAGGCAATTGATTACTAACATGATAATTGAGACTTTTAGGATTATATTTGGTTGAATAGGTGAATTCTCGTTTACAAATAGGTTTGAAAGAATTGAATTATAGATGCTAAGTACTTCTCGAGGCTTTGGTTATTTAGGTTACAGACTACTAGCGTATGTTAACCTCTATATTCGGGTTTTGGTGTCTTTAGGTTCATTGATTGAGTTTGATTGTGTAGGTTCATGACTTTCGGTAGTTAGCGTGTGTCTATAGTGTCTAGCATCTGATTATTGTGGGTTGGATAGGCTTAGCAGGAGTGTAGTCCATCTGACCCAAACTCGTATATGTGTTATTAGTTGTGATTCATGTAACTTTAGGTGGCTAGGGTGTGACCATCATTCTAGCTTTCCAAAGAGTTACATGAATAGGTCTCTTTAGCGAGAGCCTATTCTAGATCCGACTTTACTCGTGTAGACAACAACCTCACCATATTTTGTTTAAGTTACCATTGTTAGTGTAAGTAGATTTGACACCTAAGTGATCCTTTCCTTGACTGATTTTCTAAAACCTACATTTGCTTTGTCTTACTTTGTTAGTTGATTCATTAATTCCTTAATATCATTAGTTAATTAAATCTGAAAATCATTTGTTTAGATCGGTTGAATATTGGCGACGGTTTATTATCTGTAACATCCTAAAAATAAAAGAGAGACTAATAAGACGGGTTTGGGAAATAAAGATCAAGGGACGTTCGGGTCGAGAAAGGGGAAGAAAGCCCACGGGCTCGTGGGCATGACTTAGGCATAAATGGAGCGGAAGGGGGGCTTAAGCCCTAGCTTCCCTCCCTTCCTTCCATTCATCATATTCATTATCTTTAGCCTAAAGAGAGAGAGAGTAGAGAGAGAAATATTTAAACCACACCCGATACTTCCATTGTGATCTCAACTCGCTACTGGATCATTGTAGTGGAGCGGAGGAGAAAAGATTACGCGAAAACAGGTAACAAATTCGTCCAAGATCAGGGTTTCTGTTTTTTTAGAAGTGGGTTTTAAGATTTTAAGTGGGTTTCAATCAAAGTCGGGATTTTTACATATGAATTGGCCTAGAAAGTATACATCTAGCTTCATAGAAGCTAGATAAGAGTTTTGGGCGTAAAAAAGTTGGAAAATTGGATAAAAAACGACGAGTTCTGGCCAAGAACTTTTGAATCGTTCGAAAACAGGATGAATGGTCCCACCTAGCTTGAAGTTTCAATTGCAGAGTGAGATAATTCCGTAAAAGTCAAATGAGTTCTCATTGCCCTTTTTCCCTAACGGTTTTGCGCTATCATGCATACTGACATAATGATAGTTTTTAAAGTTAAAGTTTGAGTTTTTATAAAAATGTTATTTTTATAAAAAGAAGTAGAAAGTGTTAAAGAGTATAGTATCATCTTTAAAATATATTTTTAAAAAAGGTAAAAAAGTTAAAGTAAAGAAGGTAAAGAAGCTGCACTTCGGTGTAGCTTGACAGTGATAGTGACAGTAACAGATGTCATATTATATGCTTATGTGTTAATATGTGTTATTTGTCTATGTGTTATGTGTTTCAGTGACATTATATTATGTGTTGTAATATAATTGCATAGTAGTTGCATAGTAGATAGTCCTGCAGGCAGGCAAGCAAAGTAGAAGTCTCACCCCGAGGTGTGAGCAAGTAAGTAGAAAGTCTCACCCTGAGGTGTGAGCAGACAAAGGAGTCTACCCCGAGGTGTAAGAGAGAAAGTCCCACCCTGAGGTGTGGGCGCAACAAAGTAAAAGTCTTACCCTTAGGTGTAAGCGAGAAAAAGGATCTTGTCCTCGGACATTGATCTATACATGATAGTTAAAGTATGTGATTGTCACTTGTCCTGTACGAGTGGAAAGTAAAATTTCAAAGCGTAAATGAGGACACTTTAACTGGATTCCTCAAAAGTAAAGTTTCAAAGAGTAAAGGATGACACGTATCTGGTTTCCTCCAAGGTAAAGTTTTAATAAAAGAAAGAAACAAGACGATTTTATAAATTGTAACGTTGCAAGGTTTTAAAATAAAGGTAAAGTTGTTTTAAAATTATTTAAAGAAATCTTATTTTATTTTTATAAAACTAGGCTACTTAAAGCAAAGTTACAGTTTAAAGGAAAGATAGAACTCAACAACGTTAGCTGACTTTTTAGTATGCATGTCAGGTAGTAAAGATAAAGTAAAGTAAAGTAAAGAGTTAAAGGAGCCGTAAGGGCCGGATAGCATGGACTGCCGGGTTGCTGCACTGAAGGCTGATATTTCCTTTCCCGATAGTTTATGTTGTACAATGAATGTTTAAGTTGTTAAAGTTTAATTCAAAGACTTCCGCTGTAGTAGATTCTGATTACCAGTTTAAGAGCTATGTTATTATGTTTTGTGCCAACTATAAGATGTACCCGGTTTGAGGCGTTTCATTGTCGGTAAATACCGTGTCCACGGATTGTTATCAGGTTCTTGTCAATAAAATGCATATCGACAGATACACTTGCCTAACATATGCAGTTGAGTTGTTTGGTGAAAACCCTTTAAAGCTTAATAGTGTAATCATTTTCTAAATAAAAATATATATACTTTACACATATCATAGAGCACCAAGGCAGAGTCCATTACTATAGGAAGTATGTAGCAGTATGAGAATTCATGAGGGTTTTTTTTAGATGAAGAAATTAAATCAGATCTTGGGTTGATTGTAACACCATAGGAAAATCTACATCGAGGTGGACATGAGAGATGATAATGAATTAATATGAAATGTTTCTTCCTAAATACCATCAACATGTTTTAGGCACATTTGTTATAGATGAGAAGATGAGAAAATGAGAAAAGAACTCCGTTTTGTTAAGCGTGTTTAGGTAGTAGTAATTCTACTCGGGCAATAAAAACAAATATATGAGTTATTTATGGGTAAAACGAATAATAGTAGATTGATATTAGGGATTAGTTGTTACATCGATATTATTTTTAATTGTGCTAATCCTTGGTTTGTATCTAAATGTCTTTTGCATAACATCTTGGCATAAAGTTGTAACATGTTCATGAATTTTCTTTATAATAAATATTCTAATTATAGATCAACATTGTTTTACTGAGAACAAACATTTTGAAAACATATTTTCGTATTGTAAGGGAAAAGAAAAAACAAGTATGAGTGTTTTACAAACTATTAATATTGATTATTTAGAACTTATTGTAGATGTGTTTACAAGATGGTTATCATTTACTCTGCACAAATATCAGTATAACAAAATATATATGTATAACATGTTCCACAATTAGATGTATGCCAAACTTTGCCAATGGGGTTGGTGGCCCATTGGTAGAGAAAAATCATTTAGAAACACAAAGGTTTAAGAAGGTCATGGGTTCAAGTCCCACTCCTGTAGGAATAAAGAAATTTGCTTTTAAAAAAAAAGATGTATGCCAAACTAAGTTTGAGGGACACGCCAAAATGTACACGTTTGTATTAGATAGAATAACGCGTAATTCTTTTTATTATAACCAGGAGATATGATTTCATTATGTTTCATTTATAATTATTCTTATTTAGTTTTATATATACTTGATTAATAATATATAATACCTTACAAAATTTCCATAATTCTACATGGTCTGGAGCCTTTGAGTTTTTGCCTTCTTCTTTTCTCTATCTTCCTATATCTTTCCATAGGTTTTGCTGCTAGATCTAGGTTGGTCATTGTTCCTCTTCCCCTATCATATCCCTAGTGTGACGACTTTCTTTCCCTTTTTAATAACTCTCTCATCTTGCCCAAGGACGCATTGTACATGTATAACTTAGGCTTTATTTATTCTTCTCTTGACGACTTTCTTTCCCTTCTTGATATCCCTCTTGTCCTGACACCATAGCCTGCGGTGATGCCTCTTCTGCCGCTATGGCCTTAGATCCGTCGCCACAATGTTTTCTTACTATTTATGTATTTTATAGGTTTTTTTAGATTTATGTTCTTATATGAATATATTCCTTGTTTTAAGTTCCTGTCTTTTCTTCTTTTTGAGGGAGTATATTAGTCACATTTTTTTGTAATTTTCTTTACGATATGATTTGATTAAGTTTTTTTTATAACTATTTTTATTACATTCTTATATATATTTGATTAATATTATATAATATTTTATGAGCTTTCATTATTTTATAGCGTGTAGCTTCCAAATATTAAAGTGCGGGAATTGTTTTGTAGAAAAAAAAAGTTGTATTAAAGTTAATTGAAAAAATAATAAGAATAATGACATTCATTAATTGACAAAACATGCTTGATTCAAAGAAATGTTCAGAACTACATATTTACCCTAAAGAAAGCTGGCGACTATAAGTTACTTAAAAGGTAAAACAGTAGTCATGTTTGAACACTCTAAAATGGGTCCGAAACACCCATGCTAATTTTAAAACATCCATAGAAAAATGTATGAATTTAAAAATGTATGAATTTGTTGTCCAAAATGTTTTCAGTATGATCGGTTTTGCTATTCAAACGAGGTTGCGGCGCAACTTTTACTCCGTTTACCTGTCATTTTATTGTAATCGTCATTTTTATTAAAAAACCATAATCATATTATGTTGTTTTACAAGAAATATTTAATGATTAATAAAATAGTTACTTTTTTTTTGCGTGCAAGCTTCATAAGTGGCAGATAAACTGACAAAAAGCTGTGTCACAATTCGTGTTGAACAGCAGAACCGATCTTACTAAAAACATTTTGGACAACAAAAGGGTATAAATTTAGAAACCAAAGTAACCAGACAAAGAGCATGACATGTTTCTTTCATCGTACAGATTCATGGTGAATGATCTACTTCAATTCTACATGTTCCAATCAACCCTAAACTGATGCAAAAGTTAATTAAGTGTTGAGAGAGAGAGAGAGAGAGAGAGATCATACGAAGTATCGGTGGCATACTCGGAGAGCTTTCCATGGGTGGAGAAGACGATGAGGGCAACATCAACATCACATAGTACGGAGATCTCATGAGCTTTCTTCAACAATCCAGACCTTCGTTTGCAGAAAGTTACCTGGCGATTGATTTTGTTCTCAATTCTCTTCAGTGTCACCTTTCCTCTCCCCATCACCTGATCACTGCTTCCGCTGGTGGTGGTTGTGGAAGAAGAATATATTACCAAGTTTGGAAAATTATGTCACCTATTTGTTTCTATCTTTTGATCATTCTACTCCACATATTATTCTGGGAATCTGAATATTTATAATTATAAGTTTTCATGTAAAAGTATCTAAATATCTATAATATCACTGTTTATTATTATTATTATTATTATTATTATTTGTCCTGGACAAGGTTTAAACCCACAACCTCTTTTAGGTTTTAGTTTTAAGGTTTAGGGTTCGACGAGCCAGTTCCGACATCGCTGGAATAAGTTCAATTGGAGTTCGGTTGAGTCGGATAATGAGTTTTTAAAAAAAAAAATTAGGCTACTTAGGAAAACCCCAGTTTTTATTTGATCATTTTTAGTCTACTTAGGAAAAACCCAGGTTAATAATCAACTTTATAAAAGCTAATCAAACTATTGCATTCATTTTATATTATCAGAAGGAAAAAGTTGACATTTTTGAAAAATAATATATATTGTTTAAAACATTTCTTCAAAAATTGAACGATATCATTTAACTAGGTCTAGGTGTATAACAATATAACGTTTCTTTGATCTCAGCCAATCAAATTTTCTATTAACGGCGGTAACTAATGGACCCGTATGTCGTAATCAGAATAATTTATAATGTCACACGTAATTTTTTAGTCTCGTAAACCGCTCTCTTAATTATTTTTACCAAATAACAATGGGTAGTATGTTCATTTTATGCATCAAACAACAGATAACCTTTTCTTTACTAATCATGCTTTTGGAAAATCAGGGTGGTCATATTTACTTTTTTGAAATTAAGTTTATTTACTCCAACTTATATATTAACAGTTATTTACTTATTTATTATATTATTAAATTTCAGTGGTTTAAAATAGTGGTTATGTTATAATTTAAAAAAAAACCTATATAATTGTAGAGGAGCAAGTTTAGCTTTTTTTAGAAAAAAGAAACACATAAACCATGAAGATATAATAGGATAACGTACAAAAAAGGATACTGTAGTTTGAAAGGTTTAAGGTTGCTGGATTGATGGTATTGGGACTTAGATTTGGTGGTATTATAAAACCAGGATGGTATTATAGAAAACGTTGTCTCATTCTGATTGGTGGAAGGACAATTTAAACGCTGAGGCTGTCTGCTCCATACAGGGCCACATCGTACACGTGCGTGGCAACGTTGGGCTCGCTTAACTGTTGCTTGTCGTTTTCTATATGTATAGGTAGATTAGAATAATAAAAATCATAAAATTCATAAATCTCAAAGTTTCAAATTCAAAAAAATTAATGCATTAAAATTTAAATACTTGTATGTGATATAGTGGGTTATCTTTTTTAGCCCTATAATTTCTCAATTAATAGATCAATTCACTAGATTAAAATTCTGTGAATTACACGGGTTGAATAAATATAATTTTGTATTCTTAGTAATAAAAAAATATGTTTTTAAAAACCTGTGTGAATAAACTCGTTTATTACACATGTTGAATAAACTCGTTTATTACACGGGTTAAATAAACCCGTTTATTACACGGATTGAATAAAATATAATATAATTTGTTAACACATACACTCGTCAAAATATGTCTTTAAAAAAATGTATTTTGACGAGACAGTTATAAATTCTGTTAAGTTAATTTTTAAAACATTTCAACATGGTATTAAATTTTTTTATGTAATTGATTGATGTTAATTCATTTAAATTCATTTGGTTAATGACACAATAAATATTCATAATTAAATAATAAGTATTTATTATTAAATTTATATTATTAAAAATATTTTTTTAATATCATTATTTAATAGGATAGAGGCGAGAAAAACATGTTAAGAATACACCAGAAATTAACACGTGTCCCCGTAGGATTTTTTGTATTAGTATAAAGATTTGTTAACTTAGTTTGGACGGGAAAAAAAATAGTTGACCTTATAAAAAAAGATACATGACACCTACATATAGTAATTTATTATATTAAAGATTATTTTTTATTATTATAAAGATTTGTTAACTTCGTTTGGACGGGAAAAAAAGAATAGTGACCTCATAAAAAAAGAACACAGGACCCCACATATAATGATTTATTATATTAAAGATTATATATGTAATCCGTTTAAAATATCTAGAAAAATAAAAGTAGTTATTTTATAATATAATTATATTTTATAACCACGTGAGAATAATTCATATACCAAGACATAAAGTGAGATAAAAATGATGGCTTTAATTCGTACATTATCCTGATAATTGTGTATCATTATTTTTTAAATTCATATATGAAATATTAATTATCAAGTAACAACCACGGTGTCCTTTAGTTGAGTGTTAGTCTATGACTTTTCAAACAGAAGGCCATAGGTCTTTTCAAATAAAAGGCCATGAGTTCGAGTCTTGTTTGAGACAAAATTTGTTCTAGGTTGAGACAGAAGGTTTTTCCAGTTGTTGGTTTCTTCCTGGGTGGCGTGGGGTGAGGTTCGAACCGGGGTGGGGACTCTGGGCCCGATTAAGATAATAACGTCCCCCAACCGTTAGACCATCTACTGTCCAAAATATATATATATATATATATATATATATATATATATATATATATATATATATATATATATATATATATAAAGTAACACTTACACCGGATGACGAATATTTGTGTAGACCTTGAGGTAGGGCTGGCAAAACAGGTAATTCGTGTCTAAACAGGTCATAGGCGACGCGAATAACACAAGTATCAAATTTGAATACGACTCATTTAACTTCTTTATATCTAATGTGTATAAGACAGTTGTATCTTTTATGTACCAAGAAGGAGAAATGATGGAGTCTAGCCTCTTAATTTTACTTATTTTTTAAAATGTATAAAATTACATAGTGTACTTTTTCTTAAACAGGTTTAATCGTGTCTTAAACAGGTAGGAATTGCCAGCCCTACCTTGAGGGTTGTCATACATAGAGACTCGTTGGCTACCTCCACATTCGTGACCTATGCATAGTCATGACTTGGGACTCATTAGGTGGTTTATAGAGATTATCTCATCAACGGCCCAACCTTTCGGTGAAGTTTGGGACTTGAACCCAACCCGAATCTATTTCCTTCGACGGTATGGATCAATAGCTTATTAATAAAGCGAGGGCTTTAGGCCATAAAAAATGGGACGCTCTTTATAAACATTTTCTAGTTCATTTTATATTGGTTATTTTTTTTTATTTATTTGAAGCCAAGTGTCTTGTTGCTAGCAGCCTCTCTATCATTGGATAAAAGAATGTTTGTCTTCATCTCACTCTTTTCTAACTTTACAAATAGCTCTGTTATAAATAAGATTTAACTATGTATATATGTTTATTTGTTTGTTTGTTTTTTCAATTTATCTTTAGGGTTTGGACAGAATGTTAAACCTAGGTATGAATATTAGTGTCCTCGGATGTATGATACATCGAATTGGAGCCATGGAGGAAGTTAACTGACAAAGGGCTTTCGATTTATATTACATTCAAATAGTCGATGCTCGTTTGGCACAGTCTCCCACGTCACACTCTAAAAGATATGAATCTTCATCTATCTCCAATCTTCTTTTTCGAGCTCCAACATCACAAAAAGAAACACCATCTTCTACCTCCGGCTTCAACCACCTTGTCTCGTCATTACAATCGATGGGGACCAAGTTCAGTCGTAACTCCCAATCGAGATACACAAACTAATCGACCAATCCTATCACAATTAAAGGTGGATTGTGATAGGTGTTGGTATTTGAAGGCGACAATGGAGGTACGACTATTTTGATTCCTACTTTGGTAATTGATATAATTAGTTCTTTGCTTAATATATTGTTAATTGCTAGTTCCTTTATAAACCTAGTTCTTCGCCAATTTGGTAACTGATACCTAGTTTTTCCCTCATTCACTGTGAGTCTGTCATCGCAATGGTATTCGAGGTCTCAAGCCCGGATAAAGGATAAAGGTTTATAACATTGAAATTTGGAAGAGTACTCGATAAAGTTAAGCCACCCTTGAATGAACCCATGCATATACTTAGTGTTGTAGAAGTTGATGGTCCTTGATTCTCGATGATGCAACATTCAATGTTACAGAATCCCTCTCTTTACATCCTTTAATGTGGCCAAACCTTTGAAACTAGTGTTGACATTGGGACACATTCATGTCATGTCATATCATGCAATATTTGTTGATCGTTGAAAAATGCATTTCTAATAAATAAATAAAAGTTGATAAAATTGAAGTTTCGAAAGAAATTTAATGATTCATGAAATTTGTTCGCTTATTTTATGACCATATAGATGAAAACTCATATAACATTCTCACTAATGCATAAAATATATTCAATTTTATCTTTTAGAAAAAAAAGGTTTAAAACTCGAAATGACATTGTTTTGTATTATTATTTGAACATAGAAAAAAGACATTTCTTTGACTAATGTTTTGGCTGTGTTAAATGTTCTACTTTTTTTTTGTTCCTATACAATTTTATCGTAATAAACACCTTACCTTTTAAGTTTCTTTAGATCGTTCGTAATGAAGGTTTTTCACGTCTCATGGACGCTCACATGGCAACGGAAGGACAAGAGGCTCACGTATGGTCCATTACGCGATGGCTGGTTTTTGAGTGGGAAGTTCTTAGGGATTACGCGATGGCTGGTTTTTGAGTGGGAAGTTCTTAGGGACAGACGCCTGCAGATGAGTAAGGGGTTGGGTTTTGATTTTTTTTTCTCTAGTTAAATACGGTTTTAGTCTCTGTGCTATCTCCAAAATAACCATTTTAGTCAAAAAATTGTAATTTAGTCTTTTCAGTCCATTAGTTTTATTTTAATTTCAATTAAAGCCATATGTCTAACTAGAGGTGCACAAACAAACCGGATCCGGATCCGATCCGAAAGATAATCCGAAACCGGATCCGACCCTAACCGGATAAAAAAGAACCGGACCGGATTTTTTAGGATCCACCGGATCCAGAACCGGTTTCAAGGATTTATGCGGACCGGATTAAAATCGGATAAAATGGAACCTGACAAAATCGGACAAAAAAAATCCGGATCCAATTGGATAAAATCGGATATTTAGTCGGATCTGATTCCAAATAGGTTCCAAATCTCATACCCCAAAACCGGATCCGATCGAAACCGGTTTCACCGGATCCGGTCATTGACCACGTTTGACTTATTCGATCCGGATCCGGTTAAAAAAAACCGTTTTGTGCATCTCTATGTCTAACGACCATCCATTTTCTATTAAATTTGTGTGAAAAGACAAAATATACTCATGATTAAAAAAACTATAAAAAAGAAATTAAAACATAATAATTATTTTTTGTCAAATCTATAACCGAAGGGATTATTTTTGTCATTTGCTCAAAAAATTAAAAATACAAACTACGAAACCAAAAATATAGTTCAATCGCCATCGCCATCTCTACAACCCCTAACATAAGAACCCTAATTATTCATCCACTACCAAGTCATCCGCCACTGATGTGTTATATATATATATATATATATATATATATAGGGTTAGTTTCAAATGAGAACTTATAAATACTTGAGAACTCGTGATAACTCGTCAAAAAACCAATTAAAACCATTTTTTTTCACTATCTTTATTATTAAAATATAACATAAAAAATGATTTATCTCTTCAATTAGATCATCTTTATCCTTAAACAAATTTATATACATGTGTAAATGGTAAACACTTACACATGTGTAAGTGGTAAACTTACACAAGTGTATAGTTTTTTAATATATGAAGACATGTAAATTTACATGTATAAATTCATTTTTTTATGTTGTATTATAACAATAAAAATAGTAAAAACAAAAAAAATGGTTTTGATTGGATTTTTGACGAGTTCTCGCGAGTTCTCAAAATATTTAGGAGTTCTCAAATGATCCATTCCCTATATATATATATATATATATATATATATATATATATATAGAACTATTAAATATTTTGAGAACTCGCGAGAACTCGTCAAAAAATCAATCAAAACCATTTTTTTTGTTTTTACTATCTTTATTGTTATAATACAACATAAAAAAATGAATTTATATATATAAATTTACATGACTTCATATATTAAAAAAAATATACACTTGTGTAAATTTACCACTTACACATGTGTAAGTGTTTACCATTTACACATGTATATAAATTTTTTTAAGGATAATTTAGAGAGAAGTGATGAATTAATTGGAGAGATAAATCATTTTTTATTTTATATTTTAATAATAAAGATAGTGAAAACAAAAAAAAATGGTTTTAATTGGTTTTTTAACGAGTTCTCAAGTATTTATTAGTTCTCATTTGAACCTAACCCTATATATATATATATATATACAGGGAATTGATCATTTGAGAAATTTTAAATATTTTGAGAACTCATCAAAAAACCAATCAAAAATTTTTTTATTTTTATTACCTTTATTACTAGAATGAAACATAAAAAAATGAATTTATATATATAAATTTACATGTATTCATACATTAAAAAAAATATACACATGTGTAAGTTCACCACTTACACATGTGTAAGTGTTTACCATTTACACATATGTATAAATTTTTTTAAGAATAATTTAAAGAGAAGAGATGTATTAATTTAAGAGATAAATAATATTTTATGTTGTATTTTAATAATAAAGGTAGTGAAAACAAAAAATAATGGTTTTAGTTGGTTTTTTTGACTAATTCTCAAATTATTTAGAGTTCTCATTTGAACCTAACCCTAAATATATATATATATATATATATATATATATATATATATATATATATATTACACAATTAAGTTTAGAAATTGGTATTTACTAAGGGACTAAACTACACACAATAGACAACTGTACCAATCGAATGCAGTATAGTAATAGCAAGTATCGAGTATCAATCCAAGGACACGCAAGCTCTCGATACTCGATCTCTATCAATAGCTAACCATTTTAATAAAGAAGCTTTCAAATTTAATTAACTAAATAACTAGGAACTAAAATCTAATGCAAAGCTAAACAAACACAGATAGAGGGAATTTAATTAAAGAGAAAATATCACCTAAGAGTCGAATCCACTAAGACTAACAATGCTGATCTTCAACAAACTTATGGTGTGGTTGTTTCCTACGCGAGTAAACTCGGATCTAGAAGAGGCTACCGCTGAAGACACCTAATCATGCAACTCTTTGGAAAGCTAGAACGATGGTCACACCCTAGCCACCTAAAGTTACCTAAATCTAAAACTACACATATGCTGGTTTGGGGCAAATGAACTAGAATCCCACTAAGGCTATCTAATTCCACGATAATCAACGAACTAACGCTACAGACACACGTTAACCTTCATGAACCTACATAAACAAATTAAACCAATGAACCCAAGAACACCAAAACCCAAATATTTTAGACTAAACCTACGCTAACAGTCTATAATCTAAATAACCAAGCCCTGGGAGGTACCTAGCATCTAAAGTGAGGGTTTTCAGACCTAATTTATATGGGAATTCGTCTAACTAACCCGATTTAACCTCGATAGACTCAACTATCACGTTAATGATTAATTGCCTTAGAAAGTCAAACTAAAAAGTCAACCCTAAGAGTGGAAGCACTCGTTAAAGCATCAACCACAAAAAATCAGATAGCTAAAAGCATTCATTCAATGATTAAAACAAGTTTATATAATTGAAAACCAACAAAACACCATAATCGTTTGCATAAAATAACCAAAATAGTCAAAGTATCATCAAATCTAGATGATTATAGGAATTAGTTCATAATTAAAGATGAAAAAACAATCTCAGATGTTAACGGTTGGTATTCATGATAGAAACAAGAATAGCAAATTGAAAAGAATCCAAAACGGGTATTCTACGATCCCGAATACGTACTCTCGAACCAAATTGTTGGGATTCATACAAAGGTTTTAAAAAAATTTTGATATAAACGCAACAGAACAAAATGTACGAACCAATTTAGGCCAAAACCCTAGACTGCCTAACATGAGTCCAGATGCAAACAAATCATAAACAAAACAACCATAGTTAGGTTTAGAGTTATACCTTCTGAGAAGCAAACGTCAAACCAAACTGTAACACCACGATACAACGAACCTAGTCACTAGATCTGTTAACACGAGAGCCCCGGGACAACCAAACACCTTTGGTTTCTTTTAGATTGAGCCACACACGAAACTGGATCCTAAACGAGTTCGCAAACACCCGCAGCGCAATGGCGGCAGTGGTCGGCAGTTTGGGCAGAGACGCACGACCGACGGCGGTGGCGGCGTGACAGGTCGGTTGCCGGCGGCGGTGGCTTGCACAAAGGAAGGGGGTGTGGCGACTAGGAGAGAAGGTGGGTAGTGATTAGGGTTTTCAATGTGTTGTATATTTTAGCCTCCAATTCTTAATCCCTTATTTATTGATTCTCCTAAACTTGGGGATTAAGTTAGGTTTTAGTAATTAACATTTAATTATTAAATAAATACATTTTAATTCACTAATTAATTATCAGAGTAAATTACAAATTGTGTCCTTTATATATATATACCAAATTTCATGGTATGTACTTAGGCTTCAATAATTACACTGGATGTTCATTTTTTTAGAAATTTTGCACACATTGAGTCATTTCTACTAACTGGGGTTATCTTTTCCTGTTAAATTCCCATAATTGTCATTTTAACATCTAAAGGGTTGTTTATGTAATGCGATTCTAAAAATCAAAAATAAAAAAGAGTGGGACCCACTCTTTAATAAAATTCTCTAATAATAATAACAATAATAATAATAATAATATAAACCTAAAATTGGGGATTTTGATGGTTTCTTCTCCAAACTCATCTCCTGAGCTCGCCACCATCACCGGACTCAACCCTCGTCCTACTTTTTCCGACGAACAAAGAGGTTTACAGGCAAGACACACCCTTGCAAATCACCGCTTGAAACCCTAAACAAAGCCTACCACATCGCATCTTCACACGACACTACGAAATCCTGCAAACCACGATATCTGTTTGGTGAAGAAGAGGTTCGTATCTAGACAGAAGCGGTTTTCGGTTGTGGCGATGCTGAATGGTGGTGGGTTATCCCCCCTCGTCCCACGATATTTGTTTGGTGAAGAAGAGGTTCATCGCAGTCCCTCTTTCTGTCACCGACTAGAACCACTATCCCCAATCTCTACTCTCGGTATCGTTATTCCGACAACCCTACAAACCGATCTGGGTTTTTCAATTTGTAAGACCCCAACCCGGGCATCCTACAATTGGTTCTCATCACTAGGTATTTTCTTTAAAATACTCGTTTAGTAAATCAAAAATACAACGGAAGTCTTTCTAAAACAATAATTATTATTAATGTCGTTATCATCATTAAGTTTACCTCACGAATGCCTGCACACCAATCCGAATAGCACCGCTCCTAAGCTAAGATACGCCGACCCCAAAGCTCACATGCAACAAAATCTAACGTACACACAAAGTCAGCTACGCTGAGTGAGTTCTAATAGTTTAATTTAAGCAAAAGCTAACTCGTCTCGATTAATATTTATCTCCATTCAAGACCCTCTAATCTTTATAAAATAGTTTGATAAATTATCAGCGTATTGATAACCCATGTTATCTTATGATATCCCAAAGAGTTCACCACCCCAGACTCATCCCGCTATTTTAACTCAGTAAGTCTCTCCGGCATGGATCGAGCTCACCACTCTGATAACTCAAAGTTTACCACGCATATTAACCATACACTGGTTATCTCAACCAACCTCTAGACACCGACTTAGCTAGACCTAATCAAGACTCTCACAAACCAACTGACACAACAGTTGTAACACAAAGTCCTCATCCCGACACAACGGTCAATCTGACTCTACAAACCACATTAGTATCATTTACTCACCACATCAATATCATCTCATACACAATTATTATAATTCATCACTTGCATGCAATTTAACACATATATATGCACACAAACACATACCTCGTCACTACACCCTCGTCTGGGTTACTCTCGTCAGGGCTTCCCTCGTCAGGGTGTTTGACACACCTCGAGCTCATCACTATCCTTTTGGACATTGTCACCTTTGGTGACCTCTCGAAAGACTTAGTCTTCCACAATCCCGTTTTTCGTGTCATGGAGACAATGATGCAAACACAATACAAGCCGTGCCACAAGGAAAACGACACAAAACACACAACATCAAGCACATAAGCCACAACAGTCTACTAGCATTTACATGCCTCTTCAATGAACCACATATGGGTTCCCATGCTAACTCTCCTTATATAACATTCATAGGTTTAACTCAATTCCCGACTCACCTCGACTAACTCATAACATGACACGCACGTCAATAACTCTCATAACTCCAACTCCCATAATTAGACTGACACCCCGTAGACTTTTCGAATAATTAATGAAAGGTTTAGTTTATAAAACACCTAGGGTTATACCCAAACTCTTAATTCATTTAATATAACAAACACCTCTTGCAAGTATGTACGATGGCCCTAAAAACATTAAAACGTTTAAAAGGAGGGGATTAGAAACTCACTGTTACGAAGATCTAACTTCTGCACCGCAACGATCTCCTCGCACGAAAACCGAACCTGTCAACGTATGATCACATGGTCAGAGTACATCCTAAACATGTGTCAGTTACGTACAAATATAAATGATCCTGACACTCGTCTCGTCCGCTCGTCCCTTCGTCCTCGAAAACAAAAACCCTAATCCACGTCTCCGCTCAATCCGGGTTATCCTGAACCCGTTTAGAACCCGCATGCATGCACATTTACATGCCATGCAACGCCTTAGTGTCGTAGGTCACATGTACCCGAGCCGAGACCCCCATGCACGTCCGAAATTCAACGTGTAAACCTCAAGTTCACAAAACCCTAATCGGGTGTAACCCGATCTCATGCTTCTCCCCGTTCACCACCACCACCGTACATCACCACCAAGTGTCCCCCGTCGTGAACCATCGTCGTGTTCTGTCACCTCGTATCGCTCTCGCTCTCCCACCACCTTCCTAGCCATGATGAGAAACCCTAACCAGCCTCCCATTCCCCGTCAGAGCACCGCCACTACTCTTGTTATCGTCGACCACCGCCGTAACCCGCCACCATAGTCGGCTCCCGTGACCACCGACACCACCCTTGCTGCCGCCTTTGGTTCCCGGCGGCCTCCGAATCCACCACCACTATCACCCGACTCCTTGTCTCTCTCTGTCTCGGCCATCGGCTCCATTCCTTACGGTTCACCGCCGAGCTCCTTGCTCGAGGGCTGCCACCCTCACACACCAGCACCACACTGCCGTCGTTACCTTCACCGATCACCGTAGACAAAGGTCAACCCCAATCGGGTTTCTATGCAGAAACATACATGAGATAATAACAAGATAAAAATAGAAACGGGTGTGCCTTAACAAGGTTCCACGGTGCCGTCTAGTCCCACCTGGTTTTCCGACGCCGTCGCGCACCGCCCTGAGCCACCACCGTCTCCTTCTCCGGTTTCTCCCTTCCTCGCTGTCCTTTGCGCACTCCCTTAGCCGAATGGCTTAGGGTTTGCCAAAGTGTGGCTTATAAATCTTTCAATAGTTCACTTCGGGTCCCTCCGAATTCGTTTGACGCGTTTCTAGCTCCAGTTTTGCCATAATAGATAACCGGGTCCCTCAAGACTCGTCGATGAACAATTATGTGCTAACCATGCTAACATACCCGCTTAATAGAGATTTGGGTCACCACCGACCCGAACCAATTCGGGATGTTACATGATAAAATGAGAGGGTCAACTATAAATAGTTGGTGAGCATACATAGGTTTTGACACCACGAGTAAAGTTCAAATGTTTTGTGTACAATTCATATGATGCATAGTTTATAAAGCATTTATGGAGAATCTAAGTTAAGCTAAATGCATAAAAGAGACCTTGTAATTGAAGGGCATAACAACACATGTTATCCTAATGTAGGGCATAACAACACATGTTATTCTAATGTAAATGTAGGGCATAACAACACATGTTATCCTGATGTAAATGTAGGGCATAACAACACATGTTATCCTAATGTAGGGCATAACAACACATGTTAGCCTGAAGTTATGTATTTGTATTTGCACGTGTACATCATGTATATGTAGCCTTAACGATTAGCATTTAAGCATAAAGCACAAATAAACACATATGATTATATTGTAGAATTGTACGTGTATAATTGCAAATAGTGTTTGAATGTAATCATGTTTCACCCCAAATGTGTAAATAAGAAAAAGGGGCTATGTAAACTCACATTGGTATTGTGTCTTAAACTTGAACTAGTTCGCGAGAGCGAGAGAACCGGTTTAACGATGCCCTAAATAATTAAGATATGTTATTATAATGTGGAATGGTTTAAGGGAACAACAAAGGAATGATTTGGGAACTTAGGGTTTCAGAATTGATGAGTGATCGAGGATACGAATGAAGTATATAAAAAAAGATTTAGGTGTCCATGAATATTATTTGTAAAAATGTTAATATAATAACTACATTATTAAGATAATGCCAAAAGTGAAAAATTAGACATTTAAAATGATCATCATTTAGAAATAGTATTTTTAAGGATATTTTCTTAAATATGTAAATAAATTATTTATGCGAACTTTTAATAGTAAGATTAATTATTTAATGAGAAATCATCATATTACTACTAATATTATGTAATAATGTGATACATATACTAGTAAAACAATTATTGAAACTTATGATATTAGCAATACCAATGAAACCGTATTATTGATAATAATATATCGTAGATTATGTCATTTTAAGGGTTTAGTTATAAATGTGTATATATATATATATATCACCCTTTAGTTTAATAAAATCCGTGACGCTACAACCAAAACTATTATTATTATTACAAAAAAATGAAATGTTATTTACGTTCTTGAAATATATAATGGTAACAAAATAATATGTTCATAAAATAATGATGCTCAAATTCTAACAAAGCGTTTAAGTATTAAAACTAAACATAAATGCGTATATATATATGGATATCAATCTTAATTAAAATGATAAAGTCTCAAGATACACATAATTTATTTATTTGGAATCTGAATTATTTACTAGTTATATGTATATAAAATACATATTTTGGATGGGTTGAAGGAGTAACAACAGAGAACAAATTAAGATACCATAAACTAAATAGAGAAAAAAAAAATCACAGCCGCAAAGGCTTGAACTCACGACCTGATTGATGTTATTAGTGCATGGGTTTACCACTGGACTAAACTTATATGATGGTTAAGAATTTAGAAAGGAAATTTAAAACCCAAAAGTTCAGTTAAGTTCCCTTCCTCTTTAAAGTCCAGGTCGCACCCTTCCCTCATGAAACCCTAAATTGAATACCAAAACAAACAGAGGTGATTCAAAGGGGGTGTGAAAGGGTACCTGAGGATGATAGCGGAGGCAAGAAGGATATCGAGCATCTTTGAGTCGTCGTGAGTCGAGAGGCCCTCCCTCTTTTGCCGATCGTAAATCGAGAGGAGAAGGAAAGAAATTGGATTTGGAGGTCTTGAAGCTTGTAATCGATATGGTTATATAAAAGGGTGAGTAGAAAATGTTAACAGCAGGTAAGTCAAACAAGAATCGTGTAATTAGCTTGATTTACGGTTTTTGAGACTTGATTTGTGGGTTTTCAAAACCCACGACTGTAAGTCCAAGGATTGTCTCAAAATCTTGGTTTTTCAAAACCCACGACTGTAAGTCCGAGATTTCAGGTGATTAGAATGGGATTGAATGTGGTTTGACTTTCTAGAAGTCAAAATTGGCTTCAAATAAGATCCAGGGTTCAAGACCACTTTAAAACGTTTGGTTTTATTTATAAAACTTTTGACATCTTAATTGTTTGATTAGTTACATATTTCTATAAAGAAATGTATTTTATATTTCATGAAAATTACAATTTGTTAAATAGTTTAAAATATATATGTATTCACATATTCATTTAAAAATTAAGTACATATATACATTTAGGAGGTGTAAGCACGTGATTATGAGTTTTAAAAATTTGAATTGAAATACGTTCAGCTAATAATTAATTAGGCATAGGTTTGAACAAGTACAGGATTTAATGTAGTGTTGTTATTTTATTAATTAAGATAAACTAAAATAGGGTCGAAAAATCAGGGATGTTACAGTCTCCCATGTTAAGGGAATTTCGTCCTGAAATTTAACTAGTGGAGGCTACTAAATCAAGAAAGAAGTGAGAGTTTGGATTCTCAATGTGTTATGACGTTTGGTTTGAGGAGTATAACTGATGAAAAGATTTAGGTATGTTTCTCAAGGTCAGGTATGAATGATGATAATGAACTTAGATTTGAAATGAACTCAAGGAGGAAAACCGTCGAATAAAAATTTGGGTTCTGAAGGTGAGATGCATTACTTAGGATGGAATTGATTGGAATTTGACGATCAGGGTTTGTTTAAGATGTAGTCTAATACGATCAGGAATTGTAAGTTGATAAGAGATTTCACAAACATTGACCCGTCAAACAACATAAAACTTTACGTGACACGAATAACACTACTTCTGATAATATGACAGGAACACTTATATATAGGAAGTACCAGTGGCGTATCCACCATGTCCTTATCATATCACATTAGTTTTGTTACTGTATCCCACGATAGGTTTCATGTCATAACACATGACAGATTTCACTATGTCTTCCATGCGCTGATTTTTATAATTACGTGTGCACCCGTAATTATCCAAATCGTTGCATGGTCCACATAGTTCATCCCAGTGTGTGTGGGCTCCAGGGGGTAACACAAAAACACTTAATTCGTAACTATTGCTTTCACGTATGTGTTGCTAACAATAACTATGTCCATAGATAGTAGAGCCAATCAGGTACTAAAGAGTAATAACGTGGCATAATTTAGGGTTTCATAGCTTCCTCGTGTTTGAACAAGAATACGTCAAACCCCGAGTAGCTTTCATGGATAGGGTGAATAGTCATGCCTTGTGTATGATGTACTTAGTCAATTGAAACAATGTAAACAATCTAATTCCGTGTATAATGTAAACACTCATGTTTCATATATGATCTAATGTCATGTAGCTTGTAATCAAATAGGTTTCATGGGTAACGTGAACAATTTAGCATCATGTATAGGTAAGAGATGAATTTCATGTATGATGTTAACAACTTAGTATCATGTATTTTGTAACCAAATAAGGTTTCAGGTGTGATGAAAATGATTTAGTATCATGTATAATGTGCACAATTTAGTATCATGTACTTTATAACTAAATAAGTTTCATGTGTTATGTGATCCATCTAGTAAATTGTGACTTACAATAAACTAGTTTCATGTATCATGTGATCGTGTTGTGTATCTTGTGAACGTGCATACGTAAGTTATTGAATTTCTTGTGTGACGTATACTAACGAGCTTCGTATATGATCGAGTGTTGTGGAGAAGCGTGTTGTTTGGCGTTCATGTAAAATGTGGTAGTTAGGTTCTAGCTCTTTAAATCTCGTTGAGGTTGATGGGGATGGTTAAGGTCTACGCGGTATGGATAGTCTTTTGAAGCGGCAAGTGAAAGGTAACGAGGGGTTTTGAGAACACTTAGGGAAATATGTTTACAAATAATTGATCTTTGTTTGAAAATATGAAGTTGTAATTTGTTCTTGATTGTAGATATATAAAGTAATGAAACTATTGGGTTAAATAATCTAAATAAATAGACAATTTATAGGAAGAATCTTTAAATTTAAATTTTCAATTATTAATAAGAGAATATTTTTAAGATAATTTATTGGCTTAAACAAGTAGTCGTATATTTATTTAGCCAGGGTTTAGAAATAATTATTTTAATGAGGAAAAATCATAATTATTTATCAATTCGAAATAATATTTTTATAAAATGGGTTGTATTAAATTATCCTTGCAAGGTGTAAATGTTTATAGAAAATTCATATTTTTGATACTCTCTAAAAGTTTGATAAACGTTTGGTTTGAACAAAATAAAGAGGTTGTTTAAATCTAATAGGATGATTTGTTTATGAAGGAGATTGCCGGTAGTGTACCAAATCGTGTTGGATGAAGAAGGTGATACTTGGAGGATCTCAATGAAAATATAACGGATGAAGTTCACATTCAACGTATTAAATCAATGAATAATGACTTCAGAGTTGAAAAAATATAAAATTTATTAAATGTTGAAATGGTAAACATTATTTAAAACATAGGGAAATGGTTCTCATACTGAAAATTTAAAGACAATAAATAATGGAAAAATAATTTTTGTTAACGTCTCTTGTAGCTTTCCACTAGAAGGAGAATAATTCCCAAGACGAGTACCGCTATGGTCACTCGGGTAGCCGATCTGGCTTCAGCTTTAGTTGTCTCGTGCGATGATCCAGTATTTCTTTTTCGAGGATGGAGATTAACTCCTTTTGGTACCCTAATTGGTTTGCTAGGCTATCCATTCTTTGTCCTTGCAAGTCGTGCATTACCTCCTGCTCCATCCTTTGCCTCTCAAATTCTGAGGTCCTTACATATTGGTGGATGTCATTGGTTGGAATTCCCATAACACTAGTGGGTGCCGTGGTATGCCTTACCCAAGGGTTAAGATGATACGGGTCGGGCACCAGATACGGGTCTTTTAATAGGGGTGATCTAGGTGTTCGAAGTATTGGGCCGGTGTTCATAGCCCAATTTTCCCTTACATCAAACCTTGGCCTAGCAGTCGGGGGTGGTGGTGACCGATACATGGGTGACCTGATGTCTTCTTCCCAACCAGACTCTGCTCCGGGACGGTATACCGGGGAGGAAAGAGAGTAGGAGTCCATGTCTAGCAGAGAAATAAAGAAAAGGTTGTAAGTGATAATAAAATATTGAGTGTTAAATATAGGAGTTCTCATAGATTTAGAGTTTGACTAGTCGTAACACCGAGTCTTCACAATAGTATTTTAGAAATACACTTGACCTATAAGCGATGCATCCCTGAGGGGAATTCCTAGGAAAGAGGGGTGGGTCACTAAGACACACTTAAGTACCCTGTCTTTCCTTAGTCAGAATCCCTCATGGGCCTACACACTCTTCCAGCCATCATGTATTAATAACACTATTGTTGGGCTCATGGTTATGATGAGAATTGTTGTGGACTGGGCTTTGAGGCCCGAAAGTGAGGCTTGTATATTGTAGTAGGTTTCTTCTTCTTGGAGGGTGAGTGGGCTTCTTGTTTATTATTAATGGGCTTTAGGCCCAATAGTTTAGATTTAGATCACAAGAGGTGGTGACAGTATATGTGTGAGTTTAAGGGTGCATGAAGAACTAAGTGTGTATGCGTGTGTGGGGAAACTTAGGATAGCACTTTAAATAAATCAAATAGGTAGCAATGTATAGAAGGCAAAAGTTGGCAGGTAATGTGACACATAGACTATTAAGTATTGTATCATATGATGTAATTATATAGTATAACATGTAAAAATATTCACATAAGAAATAATCATGTAACATGTAGTAGCATGGCATAGTATGGGTGTCCTAAGGTTATAGTCTAGGTCAAGAGTGTCTAATAACCTAATTCCCTATAACCAAGGCTCTGATACCAATCTGTCACACCCCAACCGACGACGGAAACGTCGGGGCGGGACATGTAGACTGTTCATAAGCTCATGGTTTGCTAAAGTTGAAATAATTAAACAGTAAATTTTTCATTTCATAACTCAAATAATCATTTACATCATTTACAAGAATTTAAGAATACATGAATCTCCGTATTAAAATTTAAGACTAGGTCCTCAACTCTAAGTGATGTAGCTTGAATCATAACTCAAATAACTGTACCTGAAGCATGATAAAATGAGAGGGTCAACTATAAATAGTTGGTGAGCATACATAGGTTTTGACACCACGAGTAAAGTTCAAATGTTTTGTGTACAATTCATATGATGCATGGTTTATAAAGCATTTATAGAGAATCTAAGTTAAGCTAAATGCACAAAAGAGACCTTGTAATTGAAGGGCATAACAACACATGTTATCCTAATGTAGGGCACAACAACACATGTTATTCTAATGTAAATGTAGGGCATAACAACACATGTTATCCTGATGTAAATGTAGGGCATAACAACACATGTTATCCTAATGTAAGGCATAACAACACATGTTAGCCTGAAGTTATGTATTTGTATTTGCACATGTACATCATGTATATGTAGCCTTAACGATTAGCATTCAAGCATAAAGCACAAATAAACACATATGATCATATTGTAGAATTGTACGTGTATAATTGTAAATAGTGTTTGAATGAAATCATGTTTCACCCCAAATGTGTAAATAAGAAAAAGGGGCTATGTAAACTCACCTTGGTATTGTGTCTTAAACTTGAACTAGTTCGCGAGAGCGAGAGAACCGGTTTAACGATGCCCTAAATAATTAAGATATGTTATTATAATGTGGAATGGTTTAAGGGAACAACAAAGGAATGATTTGGGAACTTAGGGTTTCAGAATTGACGAGTGATCGAGGATACGAATGAAGTATATAAAAAAAGATTTAGGTGTCCATGAATATTATTTGTAAAAATGTTAATATAATAACTACATTATTAAGATATTGCCAAAAGTGATAAAAATTAGACATTTAAAATGATCATCATTTCGAAATAGTATTTATAAGGATATTTTCTTAAATATGTAAATAAATTATTTATGCGAGCTTTTAATAGTAAGATTAATTATTTAATGAGAAATCATCATATTACTACTAATATTATGTAATAATGTGATACATATACTAATAAAACAATTATTGAAACTTATGATATTAGCAATACCAATGAAACGTATTATTGATAATAATATATCGTAGATTATGTCATTTTAAGGGTTTAGTTATAAATGTGTATATATATATATATATATATATATATATATATATATATATATATATATCACCCTTTAGTTTAATAAAAGCCGTGACGCTACAACCAAAATTATTATTATTATTACAAAAAAATGAAATGTTTGTTACGTTCTTGAAATATATTATGGTAACGAAATAATATGTTCATAAAATAATGATGCTCAAATTCTAACAAAGCGTTTAAGTATTAAAACTAAACATAAATGCGTATATATATATATATATGGATATCAATCTTAATTAAAATGATAAAGTCTCAAGATACACACAATTTATTTATTTGGAATCTGAATTATTTACTAGTTATATGTATATAAAATACATATTTTGGATGGGTTGAAGGAGTAACAGCAGAGAACAAATTAAGATACCATAAACAAAATAGAGAAAAAAAAATCACAGCCGCAAAGGCTTGAACTCACGACCTGATCGATGTTAGTGCATGGGTTTACCACTGGACTAAACTTATATGTTGGTTAAGAATTTAGAAAGGAAATTTAAAACCCAAAAGTTCAGTAAGGTTCCCTTCCTCTTTAAAGTCCAGGTCGCTCCCTTCCCTCATGAAACCCTAAATTGAATACCAAAACAAACAGAGGTGATTCAAAGGGGGTGTGAAAGGGTACCTGAGGATGATAGCGGAGGCAAGAAGGATATCGAGCATCTTTGAGTCGTCGTGAGACGAGAGCCCTCCCTCTTTTGCCGATCGTAAATCGAGAGGAGAAGGAAAGAAATTGGATTTTGAGGTCTTGAAGCTTGTAATCGATATGGTTATATAAAAGGGTGAGTAGAAAATGTTAACAGCAGGTAAGTCAAACAAGAATCGTGTAATTAGCTTGATTTACGGTTTTTGAGACTTGATTTGTGGGTTTTCAAAACCCACGACTGTAAGTCCAAGGATTGTCTCAAAATCTTGGTTTTTCAAAACCCACGACTGTAAGTCCGAGATTTCAGGTGATTAGAATGGGATTGAATGTGGTTTGACTTTCTAGAAGTCAAAATTGGCTTCAAATAAGATCCAGGGTTCAAGACCACTTTAAAACGTTTGGTTTTATTTATAAAACTTTTGACATCTTAATTGTTTGATTAGTTACATATTTCTATAAAGAAATGTATTTTATATTTCATGAAAATTACAATTTGTTAAATAGTTTAAAATATATATGTATTTAGATATTCATTTAAAAATTAAGTACATATATACATTTAGGAGGTGTAAGCACGTGATTATGAGTTTTAAAAATTTGAATTGAAATACGTTCAGCTAATAATTAATGAGGCATAGGTTTGAACAAGTACAGGATTTAATGTAGTGTTGTTATTTTATTAATTAAAATAAACTAAAATAGGGTCGGAAAATCAGGGATGTTACAGTCTCCCATGTTAAGGGAATTTCGTCCTGAAATTTAACTAGTGGAGGCTACTAAATCAAGAAAGAGGTGAGAGTTTGGATTCTCAATGTGTTATGACGGTTGGTTTGAGGAGTATAACTGATGAAAAGATTTAGGTATGTTTCTCAAGGTCAGGTATGAATGATGATAATGAACTTAGATTTGAAATGAACTCAAGGAGGAAAACCGTCGAATAAAAATTTGGGTTATGAAGGTGAGATGCATTACTTGGGATGGAATTGATAGGAATTTGACGATCAGGGTTTGTTTAAGATGTAGTCTAATACGATCAGGAATTGTAAGTTGATAAGAGATTTCACAAACATTGACCCGTCAAACAACATAAAACTTTACGTGACACGAATAACGCTACTTATGATAATATGACAGGAACACTTATATATAGGAAGTACCAGCGACGTATCCACCATGTCCTTATCATATCACATTAGTTTTTTACTGCATCCCACGATAGGTTTCATGTCATAACACATGACAGATTTCACTATGTCTTCCATGCGCTGATTTTTATAATTACGTGTGCACCCGTAATTATCCAAATCGTTGCATGGTCCACATAGTTCATCCCATTGTGTGTGGGGTCCAGGGGTAACACAAAAACACTTAATTCGTAACTATTGCTTTCACGTATGTGTTGCTAACAATAACTATGTCCATAGATAGTAGAGCCAATCAGGTACTAAAGAGTAATAACGTGGCATAATTTAGGGTTTCATAGCTTCCTCGTGTTTAAACAAGAATACGTCAAACCCCGAGTAGCTTTCATGGATAGGGTGAATAGTCATGCCTTGTGTATGATGTACTTAGTCAATTGAAACAATGTAAACAATCTAATTCCGTGTATAATGTAAACACTCATGTTTCATATATGATCTAATGTCATGTAGCTTGTAATCAAATAGGTTTCATGGGTAACGTGAATAATTTAGCATCATGTATAGGTAAGAGATGAATTTCATGTATGATGTTAACAACTTAGTATCATGTATTTTGTAACCAAATAAGGTTTCAGGTGTGATGTAAATGATTTAGTATCATGTATAATGTGCACAATTTAATATCATGTACTTTGTAACTAAATAAGTTTCATGTGTTATGTGATCCATATAGTAAATTGTGACTTGCAATAAACTAGTTTCATGTATCATGTGATCGTGTTGTGTATCTCATGAACGTGCATACGTAAGTTATTGAATTTCTTGTGTGACGTATACTAACGAGCTTCGTATATGATCGAGTGTTGTGGAGAAGCGTGTTGTTTGGCGTTCATGTAAAATGTGGTAGTTAGGTTCTAGCTCTTTAAATCTCGTTGAGGTTGATGGGGATGGTTAAGGTCTACGCGGTATGGATCGTCTCTTGAAGCGGCAAGTGAAAGGTAATGAGGGGTTTTGAGAACACTTAGGGAAATATGTTTACAAATAATTGATCTTTGTTTGAAAATATGAAGTTGTAATTTGTTCTTGGTTGTAGATATATAAAGTAATGAAACTATTGGGTTAAATAATCTAAATAAATAGATAATTTATAGGAAGAATCTTTAAATTTAAATTTTCAATTATTAATAAGAGAATATTTTTAAGATAATTTATTGGCTTAAACAAGTAGTCGCATATTTATTTAGCCAGGGTTTAGAAATAATTATTTTAATGAGGAAAAATCATAATTATTTATCAATTCGAAATAATATTTTTATAAAATGGGTTGTATTAAATTATCCTTGCAAGGTGTAAATGTTTATAGAAAATTCATATTTTTGATACTCTCTAAAAGTTTGATAAACGTTTGGTTTGAACAAAATAAAGAGATTGTTTAAATCTAATAGGATGATTTGTTTATGAAGGAGATTGCCGGTAGTGTACCAAATCGTGTTGGATGAAGAAGGTGATACTTGGAGGATCTCAATGAAAATATAACGGATGAAGTTCACATTCAACGTATTAAATCAATGAATAATGACTTCAGAGTTGGAAAAATATAAAATTTATTAAATGCTGAAATGGTAAACATTATTCAAAACATAGGGAAATGGTTCTCATACTGAAAATTTAAAGACAATAAATAATGGAAAAATAATTTTTGTTAACGTCTCTTGTAGCTTTCCACTAGAAGGAGAATAATTCCCAAGACGATTACCGCTATGGTCACTCGGGTAGCCGATCTGGCTTCAGCTTTAGCTGTCTCCGTGCGATGATCCGGTATTTCTTTTTCGAGGATGGAGATTAACTCCTTTTGGTACCCTAATTGGTTTGCTAGGCTATCCATTCTTTGTCCTTGCAAGTCGTGCATTACCCCCTGCTCCATCCTTTGCCTCTCAAATTCTGAGGTCCTTACATATTGGTGGATGTCATTGGTTGGAATTCCCATAACACTAGTGGGTGCTGTGGTATGCCTTACCCAAGGGTTAAGATGATACGGGTCGGGCACCAGATACGGGTCTTTTAATGGGGGTGATCTAGGTGTTCGAAATATTGGGCCGGTGTTCATAGCCCAATCTGCCCTTACATCAAACCTTGGCCTAGCAGTCGGGGGTGGTGGTGACCGATACATGGGTGACCTGATGTCTTCTTCCCAACCAGACTCTGCTCCGGGACGGTATACCGGGGAGGAAGGAGAGTAGGAGTCCATGTCTAGCAGAGAAATAAAGAAAAGGCTGTAAGTGATAATAAAATACTGAGTGTTAAATATAGGAGTTCTCATAGATTTAGAGTTTGACTAGTCGTAACACCGAGTCTTCACAATAGTATTTTAGAAATACACTTGACCTATAAGCGATGCATCCCTGAGGGGAATTCCTAGGAAAGAGGGGTGGGTCATTAAGACACACTTAAGTACCCTGTCTTTCCTTAGTCAGAATCCCTCATGGGCCTACACACTCTTCCAGCCATCATGTATTAATAACACTATTGTTGGGCTCATGGTTATGATGAGAATTGTTGTGGACTGGGCTTTGAGGCCCGAAAGTGAGGCTTGTATATTGTAGTAGGTTTCTTCTTCTTGGAGGGTGAGTGGGCTTCTTGTTTATTGTTAATGGGCTTTAGGCCCAATAGTTTAGATTTAGATCACAAGAGGTGGTGACAGTATATGTGTGAGTTTAAGGGTGCATGAAGAACTAAGTGTGTATGAGTGTGTGAGGAAACTTAGGATAGCACTTTAAATAAATCAAATAGGTAGCAATGAATAGAAGGCAAAAGTTGGCAGGTAATGTGACACATAGACTATTAAGTATTGTATCATATGATGTAATTATATAGTATAACATATAAAAATATTCACATAAGAAATAATCATGTAACATGTAGTAGCATGGCATAGAATGGGTGTCCTAAGGTTATAGTCTAGGTCAAGAGTGTCTAATAACCTAATTCCCTATAACCAAAGCTCTGATACCAATCTGCCACACCCCAACCGACGGCGGAAACGTCGGGGCGGGACATGTAGACTGTTCATAAGCTCATGGTTTGCTAAAGTTGAAATAATTAAACAGTAAATTTTTCATTTCATAACTCAAATAATCATTTACATCATTTACAAGAATTTAAGAATACATGAATCTCCGTATTAAAATTTAAGACTAGGTCCTCAACTCTAAGTGATGTAGCTTGAATCATAACTCAAATAACTGTACCTGAAGCATGATAAAATGAGAGGGTCAACTATAAATAGTTGGTGAGCATACATAGGTTTTGACACCACGAGTAAAGTTCAAATGTTTTGTGTATAATTCATATGATGCATGGTTTATAAAGCATTTATGGAGAATCTAAGTTAAGCTAAATGCACAAAAGAGACCTTGTAATTGAAGGGCATAACAACACATGTTATCTTAATGTAGGGCATAACAACACATGTAATTCTAATGTAAATGTAGGGCATAACAACACATGTTATCCTGATGTAAATGTAGGGCATAACAACACATGTTATCCTAATGTAAGGCATAACAACACATGTTAGCCTGAAGTTATTTATTTGTATTTGCACGTGTACATCATGTATATGTAGCCTTAACGATTAGCATTCAAGCTGTCACACCCCGACCGATGGCGGAATCATCGAGGCGGACAATGTGGTGATTGTTCATAAGCACATGATCTACTAAGGTTGCATAATTCATTAATAGTATTTAAATACCAAATATCCAAATACAATTCAAGTTACAACACCCTATTCTAGAATATTACACATAATTATTTTACTAGGTCCAAAGCCTTATGTGTAGCACCTTCAACACATAGTCACACAATCACATATCTTCACCTGAAACGTAATCCAAAACAAGTGTCAACTACGAGAGTTGGTGAGTTTACATATGTTTAAATAAAGTAAAAGTTTAGTTAAAAACGTTTATACAATTCATAGTTTGACATGGTATGATATGGCATAATGTGGAGAATTCACTATATGTATACCAATTGTAAGCATGTAATTATGTATATAAGCATAAAGGTTTAACGTGATAGGCATAGCATACAGCTACCCTAAAAGTGATAGGCATGGAATCAAGACTATGTGGGTTACACATAATTTAAACCATCCTAAAAGTATCCATAGCATAACAAGTGACCATGCACAAAAGCATAATAATCTACACATGTAAACACAAGTTGAATTGTATGTAAGTATGCACAGATTACGTTTCACCCCAAAATGTATAAAAATGTAAATAGGGGATATGTAACTCACCTGGCTAGTGGATATGATAATCCACGAGTGCGGGTGATAAGGACGTTGAAACCTAAGCGTGTTGGAACCCTATGTGGATAGATAAGTATTATTGTACGTTTGTATGAGCGTATTCGTATTTAAATGTGTATGGGTTTTATAATAATACCCTTTAATATTTATTTGTATAAAATATGGTAGAAAATAATAATGATTTGGTAAAACTTTAACTTTAAAAATTATATATATATATTGTTAAAATATTTCATTTTTAAATAAATAGTTATTATGTATTTATAAAAGTTCCTATTTATTTAATTATTTATATTATCATTATTACTATATATATTTTTTTGTAAGTTGAAACTATTTTAATAAATTTATAAAAAAATAATATTTATTATTTTATAAAAATTTTTGTGGGTTAAATATGTATAAAAGAATTTTAGTGGTTTCCGGAATAAACGAACGAGTAAACTGACTCGTTTTAGTTTTTATTGTATTAAAAGAATGTTAAAATAAGTTAAAATAAATAAATAAAATAAAACAGAATAAAAAAATTGGGCCGAAGGCCAACCGGGATCGAACCCGCGACCTACAACACAAACACACACACGCATAACCAGCCGGGCTACTGCCCATCGCTGGTTATGTGTGTACCGTTTAATTAATAAACCCAATGCGAGTTGGTCGCTGGTTCTCGGCAACTCGTGGACCAAGTCACCGAGAGCTTCTGATTGCTCGAAAATGGTCAAAATTTGCTCGGTAACCGATATGTATTAGTTAGCCATTAGCAAAACGAAGGTAAAGGAATGAAATGCGGCGATAATACCTGAATCAAAGTGGTCCAAGAAGTTGGAACAAAAACTCGAAAAAGTGCACAACTGAACTCGGGTTCTGGTCCAAATTGGAACTTCAAAGGGGGCTAGGGAGCTTCGTCTGGATGTCACGAACACAGTGGTATCCTCAATTTAAAGAGAGAGTAGACAGAGAGGGGTGGCGAGCTCGTGCAGGTCCGTAAATGCCCATTTATAGCTGAGCCCAATCCCTATAATGAAATATGCAATTGAGGGTGTCTGGACATTCGTCTGGACGAGACGAAGCTAACGAGCTATCAAGCACGCGTGGAGGTTGACTGTCGGCTCGAAATCGTGGCGTGGGTTCTCGGCCATAGACACGATCCGACTTTTCGTATGATTAATCGACAAATTGGTCGAGGGCTTTTGTTCGCGTGGGGACGACGAGGCCAGAGCCGCCTTTAGCAGCTGTCGAGGTGTAGGGAACAGCCCTGTCGGGGTGTCACCGGAAAAAGCCTCGGACCGCCGGACAAAGGGAAAGGGATGACCGGAAATACGATTTGGACTTTGGCAAGAATGGTCCCTGGAGTTTGTTTCTGTTTTAATTTAGTCCTTGCATTAATTACGGATGAGTCCTTGTGGTTTAGTTTGGCCACGTTTAGTCCCTGAACTGATTTATGTTTTAAACCCTATTAGTTTCAAAATTTTCAAAACAGCCCTTTAACTTTTATAAAAAAAAATAATTTGTTAAATTTCTTTTTAATTTCATTTGTATTTTACAAAACTTATTTATTATTATTATAAATATTTTTATAAAAGTTAATTATTTTATTTAACTAGATTATTTTATTTAAATAGATTATTTTATTTATAAATGACCCTTTTTAAATTTAGATTTTTTATATAAAATTTTATATAAGTTTAAAACTTATAAAATTTTATTCATTTTAAACCCCTAAATTATATATATATATATATATACTTGCATAAAATTTTAAATAAAATCACTTGCATTCCAATAGAAAAAAAAATGTTTACAGGATACATAATATAAAAGCGTGAATAAAAACCCGAAATGTCACAGTCTCCCCATGTTAAAGGAATTTCGTCCCGAAATTCAATTTACGAAGGTTATAGAAGCGGGAAAGAGATGACAAAAGACTTAGGATGGAGTTACTTCACAAGAGAAAGATTCAGCGGGGAAATATCGTATGATAACGGATGACGATGCTAATTTGAGTCGAGTTGTCAACTAATTGCTCTAATAGTATAGTGAGACTTATGCATACAATTGTTCATACACGCATGAATGTAAACTACATGAAACCATACTTAACAATATTGGTGCCAATCATCTCGTGACATGGCATTTTCCTTTAAAACTCCACCCCACGGGTGTTCATATTTTCAAATTTTGCAAAAACATTTTCAAAAACCGGTCCTCCTCCTAGTACTTATGCATGGTTTATACTCGTTATATCAAGTGGGTTTATGTATAGGGTGTACCAGCGGCTAACCCACCACCCCTTTGATATACCGGGGATTCCCCGTGCATAATTACTAGGATTTAGAACTTCAACAATTTAAGTAAACTTTAACAGAGCTAACAAGTTGTATGACTGGATTTAAACTTAATAGGTTTGTTTCACAAAAGTATAGGAATGAGATGAATGGTGATAGCATAGCTGTTATATGCAATCACGGGTTATAGAACTCATAGCAATGGATTTCCCATCCGCTATTTCCATGATATACGAGTTATCAAGATTGGTTGGTTGTTTAGCAAATAGTTGGTTAAAAGCAAGAGACACAATTTTTTTTCTATTGGCTTGAATATTGAATAAAACGGATGTATAAAGATAGTGAACAAAGGAGCGTACCGTTGACAGTGTCGTCATTGGCCAGAGCCTCGTTAGCATTTATATTAAATGCTCGTCCACGAGGACCACCTTGATTTTGAAGTCTTGGACATTGGTTTCGAAAGTGGTTTTGGGCTCCACATTCATAACAGGCCCGTCCATAGGTGACAGTGAGAGGCACTGGATGATTGCCTTGAGTAGCTTGATTAACAATAGTGCGAGCACGGCAAGTAGTAACAATGTGTCCATAGCGTCCACATTTTGAGCATAGACGGCATGCAGCATGCGGGGCATGGTGATACTTGCAAGTAGGGCATTGGGGATATGAACCTACATAATTTCTCAGAATTTGACCCGCAGTAGTAACTTGGGTCACAGGTACGGCAGGAGTGATGGCCGCAAAGTTTTGGGCCTTGTGCTTCTTATCATGATGGGAAGATTCGGGCTCTTCGTCTTTGTCGGACACGGAAGTAGCAGCTTTGTCGACCACTTTCTTGGTACCCTTCCTGGATAAGGTACCCGCTTTGACGTGATTGTCAGTCAACACAGCAGACAAACGGATAGCGTCTTCGAGAGTGGAGGGATTACTTCCCAATACGGTGTCTTGGAGCGGCATAGGCAGTCCACCTATGTATTTCTCAATTCCCCGTGCCAAGGGAGTAACCATGTGGGGCACGAGCAGACTTAGTTCTTGAAAACGAGTGGTGTAAGCCAAGTTCTCTCCGCTATCTTGGGTGAGATCCCAAAACTCAGCTTCGAGCTTCCTTATTTCGTTGCGAGGACAGAACTCGTCAGTCATAAGTCGTTTCATTTCGTCCCAAGACAAGGACATAGCGGATTCGTTGCCTCGAGTACGTTTCTCACCGTTCCACCAGGTGAGAGCTCGTTTTTGGAAGACGCTGGCAGCATAACGGACCTTGAGACCATCGGGACAATCGCTGTTTAGGAAAGTACTCTCCATACTTTCAAACCATTGAAGAAGGCCAGTTGCACCTTCCGTCCCGAAGAATTTGGTGGGGTTGCAAGAATTGAAACGCTTGAATGTACAGTATGGTGGGTTTGCGCCATTCCATTGTGTGTTAGACCCATTACTGTTGTTGTTAGCTTGGATCATTTGGCTTACTAGTTGGGTAAGTAGTGCAGCAAGGTCAGCGTTGGAGTTGCTAGAGTTAGCATTAACCGCGCGACGGGGAGGCATTCTATAAGTACCATAAGAAAAGACAAGAACTTATGAGACTTTGGATAAAATAGGAATGTATGTGCCACGGTTGGTAGACTGTTCACAATAATGCAAGTAGGAACGCGAGATGACACTCATCATGTCGCGTGATAATGTATGTTCTGACTAAAACTGATCACATATTTCATTCAAAAAAATTTTATAACACAAAAGGGATAGGGGAAATAAACCATGAAATCTATTCCTGGGAGGATATGATAACATAGATCATTATTCGCGTAATAGGAATGGCCGGGATTCGCATGCACTATAAATTGTTATTACGTGTGCACCCGTAATAATGATTTGTTTTGCATGTTCGTCTAGTTCTTCCTATCTTGCTATAATGTCCCCAAATTTTGAGTTTAGGTTCGGATCGTATTCTTGTGAATACAATGACTTATCAACGTTAAGTAATTCCTCAAAACATTCAAAGAGACATGCTTTAGCCTATAGGTAAACACTCACTTCAGGAATTCCCAGGAAAGCATACGGGTCCTTTTATTTGGATTTATACGAAATGCTTTCCTAGACAGAAAACCCAATGTACAGGTGTCACCCTTCCAGATTGCACGTGTCCTTTACTGGTTTCAAGAAATTAAGTTGTTGACGAGATTTTCAATAGACTTGAGAGTCTATGAGTATAAAATGTGTAGGAATGTTGCAATTAATTAGGAAAGAGTGTGGATAAGGATAGGTAGTGTATTTTGTTTGCATAAGTTTGTTTGTCAAATGTGTATGTAAAGTATGTATCATGTATCAAAGTCTTGTATGTATGTGTATAAGTCTTATGTACCAAACTTAGGAAAATTCAAATAATACCTAACTACAAATAATTCACATAGCAAATAATCATTTAGCACATAACATATAAAAGGGAGTCCTAAGGTTATAGTCTAGGTCATCGTGTCTAATAACCTAATTCCCTATAACCATGGCTCTGATACCAATCTGTCACACCCCGACCGATGGCGGAATCATCGAGGCGGACAATGTGGTGATTGTTCATAAGCACATGATCTACTAAGGTTGCATAATTCATTAATAAGATTTAAATACCAAATATCCAAATACAATTCAAGTTACAACACCCTATTCTAGAATATTACACATAATTATTTTACTAGGTCCAAAGCCTTATGTGTAGCACCTTCAACACATAGTCACACAATCACATATCTTCACCTGAAACGTAATCCAAAACAAGTGTCAACTACGAGAGTTGGTGAGTTTACATATGTTTAAATAAAGTAAAAGTTTAGTTAAAAACGTTTATACAATTCATAGTTTGACATGGTATGATATGGCATAATGTGGAGAATTCACTATATGTATACCAATTGTAAGCATGTAATTATGTATATAAGCATAAAGGTTTAACGTGATAGGCATAGCATACAGCTACCCTAAAAGTGATAGGCATGGAATCAAGACTATGTGAGTTACACATAATTTAAACCATCCTAAAAGTATCCATAGCATAACAAGTGACCATGCACAAAAGCACAATAATCTACACATGTAAACACAAGTTGAATTGTATGTAAGTATGCACAGATTACGTTTCACCCCAAAATGTATAAAAATGTAAATAGGGGATATGTAACTCACCTGGCTAGTGGATATGATAATCCACGAGTGCGGGTGATAAGGACGTTGAAACCTAAGCGTGTTGGAACCCTATGTGGATAGATAAGTATTATTGTACGTTTGTATGAGCGTATTCGTATTTAAATGTGTATGGGTTTTATAATAATACCCTTTTAATATTTATTTGTATAAAATATGGTAGAAAATAATAATGATTTGGTAAAACTTTAACTTTAAAAATTATATATATATATATTGTTAAAATATTTCATTTTTAAATAAATAGTTATTATGTATTTATAAAAGTTCCTATTTATTTAATTATTTATATTATCATTATTACTATATATATTTTTTTGTAAGTTGAAACTATTTTAATAAATTTATAAAAATATAATATTTATTATTTTATAAAAATTTTTGTGGGTTAAATATGTATAAAAGAAATTTAGTGGTTTCCGGAATAAACGAACGAGTAAACCGACTCGTTTTAGTTTTTATTGTAATAAAAGAATGTTAAAATAAGTTAAAATAAATAAATAAAATAAAACAGAATAAAAAAAATTGGGCCGAAGGCCAACCGGGATCGAACCCGCGACCTACAACACAAACACACACATGCATAACCAGCCGGGCTACTGCCCATCGCTGGTTATGTGTGTACCGTTTAATTAATAAACCCAATGCGAGTTGGTCGCTGGTTCTCGGCAACTCGCGGACCAAGTCACCGAGAACTTCTGATTGCTCAGAAATGGTCAAAATTTGCTCGGTAACCGATATGTATTAGTTAGCCATTAGCAAAATGAAGGTAAAGGAATGAAATGCGGTGATAATACCTGAATCAAAGTGGTCCGAGAAGTTGGAACAAAAACTCAAAAAAGTGCACAACTGAACTCGGGTTCTGGTCCAAATTGGAACTTCAAAGGGGTCTGGGGAGCTTCGTCTGGATGTCACGAACACAGTGGTATCCTCAATTTAAAGAGAGAGTAGACAGAGAGGGGTGGCGAGCTCGTGCAGGTCCGTAAATGGCCATTTATAGCCGAGCCCAATCCCTATAATGAAATATGCAATTGAGGGTGTCTGGACATTCGTCTGGACGAGACGAAGCTAACGAGCTATCAAGCACGCGTGGAGGTTGACTGTCGGCTCGAAATCGTGGCGTGGGTTCTCGGCCATGGACACGATCCGACTTTTCGTATGATTAATCGACAAATTGGTCGAGGGCTTTTGTTCGCGTGGGGACGACGAGGCCAGAGCCGCCTTTAGCAGCTGTCGAGGTGTAGGGAACAGCCCTGTCGGGGTGTCGCCGGAAAAAGCCTCGGACCACCGGACAAAGGGAAAGGGATGACCGTAAATACGAATTGGACTTTGGCAAGAATGGTCCCTGGAGTTTGTTTCTGTTTTAATTTAGTCCTTGCATTAATTACGGATGAGTCCTTGTGGTTTAGTTTGGCCACGTTTAGTCCCTGAACTGATTTATGTTTTAAACCCTTTTAGTTTCAAAATTTTCAAAACAGCCCTTTAACTTTTATAAAAAAAACAATTTGTTAAATTTCTTTTTAATTTCACTTGTATTTTACAAAACTTATTTATTATTATTATAAATATTTTTATAAAAGTTAATTATTTAATTTATAAATGACCCTTTTTAAATTTAGATTTTTTATATAAAATTTTATATAAGTTTAAAACTTATAAAATTTTATTCATTTTAAACCCCTAAATTATATATATATATATATATATATATATATATATATACTTGCATAAAATATTAAATAAAATCACTTGCATTCCAATAGAAAAAAAAAATGTTTACAAGATACATAATATAAAAGCGTGAATAAAAACCCGAAATGTCACACAAGCATAAAGCACAAATAAACACATATGATCATATTGTAGAATTGTACGTGTATAATTGCAAATAGTGTTTGAATGTAATCATGTTTCACCCCAAATGTGTAAATAAGAAAAAAGGGGCTATGTAAACTCACCTTGGTATTGTGTCTTAAACTTGAACAAGTTCGCGAGAGAACCGGTTTAACGATGCCCTAAATAATTAAGATATGTTATTATAATGTGGAATGGTTTAAGGGAACAACAAATGAATGATTTGGGAACTTAGGGTTTCAGAATTGACGAGTGATCGAGGATACGAATGAAGTATATAAAAAAAGATTTAGGTGTCCATGAATATTATTTGTAAAAATGTTAATATAATAACTACATTATTAAGATATTGCCAAAAGTGATAAAAATTAGACATTTAAAATGATCATCATTTCGAAATAGTATTTATAAGGATATTTTCTTAAATATGTAAATAAATTATTTATGCGAACTTTTAATAGTAAGATTAATTATTTAATGAGAAATCATCATATTACTACTAATATTATGTAATAATGTGATACATATACTAATAAAACAATTATTGAAACTTATGATATTAGCAATACCAATGAAACCGTATTATTGATAATAATATATCGTAGATTATGTCATTTTAAGGGTTTAGTTATAAATGTGTATATATATATATATATATATATCACCCTTTAGTTTAATAAAATCCGTGACGCTACAACCAAAATTATTATTATTATTACAAAAAAATGAAATGTTTGTTACGTTCTTGAAATATATAATGGTAACAAAATAATATGTTCATAAAATAATGATGCTCAAATTCTAACAAAGCGTTTAAGTATTAAAACTAAACATAAATGCGTATATATATATGGATATCAATCTTAATTAAAATGATAAAGTCTCAAGATACACACAATTTATTTATTTGGAATCTGAATTATTTACTAGTTATATGTATATAAAATACATATTTTGGATGGGTTGAAGGAGTAACAGCAGAGAACAAATTAAGATACCATAAACAAAATAGAGAAAAAAAAATCACAGCCGCAAAGGCTTGAACTCACGACCTGATTGATGATAGTGCATGGGTTTACCACTGGACTAAACTTATATGTTGGTTAAGATTTTAGAAAGGAAATTTAAAACCCAAAAGTTCAGTTAAGTTCCCTTCCTCTTTAAAGTCCAGGTCGCAGCCTTCCCTCATGAAACCCTAAATTGAATTCCAAAACAAACAGAGGTGATTCAAAGGGGGTGTGAAAGGGTACCTGAGGATGATAGCGGAGGCAAGAAGGATATCGAGCATCTTTGAGTCGTCGTGAGTCGAGAGGCCTTCCCTCTTTTGCCGATCGTAAATCGAGAGGAGAAGGAAAGAAATTGGATTTGGAGGTCTTGAAGCTTGTAATCGATATGGTTATATAAAAGGGTGAGTAGAAAATGTTAACAGCAGGTAAGTCAAACAAGAATCGTGTAATTAGCTTGATTTACGGTTTTTGAGACTTGATTTGTGGGTTTTCAAAACCCACGACTGTAAGTCCAAGGATTGTCTCAAAATCTTGGTTTTTCAATCAATTTGATTGATTGCACAACCCAAACGATCGCAAATGAGTAGGGAAACGATTTGGGAGAAATTACATCCCGAGATTTCAGGTGATTAGAATGGGATTGAATGTGGTTTGACTTTCTAGAAGTCAAAATTGGCTTCAAATAAGATCCAGGGTTCAAGACCACTTTAAAACGTTTGGTTTTATTTATAAAACTTTTGACAACTTAATTGTTTGATTAGTTACATATTTCTATAAAGAAATGTATTTTATATTTCATGAAAATTACAATTTGTTAAATAGTTTAAAATATATATGTATTCACATATTCATTTAAAAATTAAGTACATATATACATTTAGGAGGTGTAAGCACGTGATTATGAGTTTTAAAAATTTGAATTGAAATACGTTCAGCTAATAATTAATGAGTCATAGGTTTGAACAAGTACAATATTTAATGTAGTGTTGTTATTTTATTAATTAAAATAAACTAAAATAGGGTCGGAAAATCAGGGATGCTACACTCCCCATTCCCCACTTTCGACTTTGGAGCTTGTAGGATCATCTACATATTCCCTTATTACTCGATCTCCAACTTTCACTTCTATGGCACAACATCGTCAATTGCTTGCTTACTTATCCCATTTTCCTAATTCGCTCACCGCACCTTTACCGTCATTTTTTTGCATGGCCATGATGACCTCATCATTCCGACGGTCATTCCCAAATAAGGCTCCTTGCCTTACATAATCAGGGTCATTCGTCGTCCTTCTCATCTCGTACTCTAATCGCCACCCAACGATGATTCCTTAAAACTCAAGCACCACCCTCCTTGTGTTTCACAGAAGTCTTCTCCGTTGGTCCTTTTCAACCTTGGGACTTGTAGGTTTTACCTACTCGTTCCCTCATCTCTTGTCTTTCTAGCCATTACTCAAACGGATGCATTTCCAACTCTCGTTATCCTGACACTTGGTAGAAGATGCCTTCCGTGATTGCCTTGATTACTAACCCTTTCATGAAGGTTTCGTTGTCATTGTCCTTGACAATGCCTAGTCGCCCTTACAGAGTGAAGTCGTCATACTTCTCGCCTCATACCTTGATCGCCATCCTGCGATGATTTCTCAAACTCAAGCCCACTGCCCTACTCATAAGGGTATTACCTTTGCCCCTCTCTGACGATCTCCAGGAGCTTGTGCAAAGCTACACTGGTCTTCACAAAATTTCTCTACTATAGCATCTCTTTATTACATTATCACGCATTCAATACTCCCCTTAAGCATGTACATACACCCAACACTAAGGTCATATTCATCATCTCTCGATGTTTCTCAACAACTCACTTACTTATGTGCAATCCTGCACTTACCCCTCCTGAATTTCACCTTCCTCTCATTTCCCGCATCGACTGAATCCTTCATTTGAAACGTATCCGTAAAGGCCAATTCGTCACCTCGTTACTCTACGCTGAAGTCTTCAACGTCGTCATCTCGATCACTTCATAACTATCTCCGATCAAGCGTCCACATAACGCTTTTAGCATCAACTCTTACACCTTCGCCCATTGGCTTCGTGCTCCGAATTCCCGAGATATAAGCGTAGGCATCTCTTAGGAGCACCTTACTGATCGTTTAGAAAAACGTCCAAGCTCCCCGCATCGCCTCAATGTATCAACGTCGAGAAAACGTCAAGATAGAAACACTATGCTTGATCACACCAACCACCCGTCCTATGTACGACTAAGCGTGTGTTACTAGGACACATAACGTCAGGTTATAATAACAAGACCTATAATGTTCAAAGTATAAATAGGTACATCATATCAACTCTCTAACTCGCACAAAGTGCACACGTAACTAGCTAGACTTGAGCAATTCTACGGGTATACAATATGACCTCGTCATGTATAGACACACAAACTCCTGAACCCTACCTTCTATTCACTCCCAACGGTAGCCTCTGCCACACGTCATCACATACTCCCACAGAGTTCCCACGGTCGTACCCCATACGGGTCGTACCAATGGTTCAGGACGACACACAACTCAGTCTAGACACAAGACGTCACCCTAAACATTCATACATACAAGATATAAAAATATCATAATTTCCCACAGGACCTCGTCCTGAACATTTACACCTACTAAGGATGTATAATCATAACTCCGCACAGGACCCCGTCCTGAATACTCACACAAGGTGTAATGCACCCATTGCACTTCAAACATCACCTAGACATTAGCACACATGTGACACTATTTTAAGACCGTAGACACAGACAATTTCAAAACTCATGTCTATACGAGTCTACTCACACCATCTAATCAACCATGCTCTAGTATCACAACAAAGATCACATTTAATACTAACTCACGTCATTTAGAATGCAATCACACAATCACACTATACCACACATTATCCACTACCGCAAGCACAATCCTACACCATCACAGACACAATTATCGTTAATTATGTTCAAATCATAATGCGGTAAAACTAAAATAAATACCAAAGATCAAATAGTCAATATTTGAATTAAGCATCACACCACGTAAACGTCAAATCACCCCGCAATCTCTCATGACAACTGCCACATCCACTAATCATCAAGAAGTCAAGTATCTCAAACAGTGCTCACCAAATCACTACTGGACCACATCAGGTGCGTCTGTTGTGTCCTCCTCTGGTTCCTCCTCCTCGGATTCCGAGTCATTCACCGGGCCTCTTGAAATAGAGCTCTCTTAGCTGACGCATGTGGTCGATCTCTCAGCCATGCAGGTCCACATCCTGGAGGGAAATCGCGTACTGCTGACACCGCCCTCCTTTTCCATCCAGTCATTCTGGTCACAGCACCACACGGGATGCTGCCATCCTCAACTCTAGTCACACTTGGCGCTGGAAGCGCCGACACTACTCCCATGTCACTGTCCATCTCATCTACAGCAGCCGTCGGTTTGTCCTGACGATCTGTGACTGATCTAGTACGCCTTGTTTTAGCCATCAGTACCTGCACAAGATAGAACATTGGAGTGATTACTATTGGCATGAATTCAGAATATGATATCAATCATAGACTACCAAATCAGGTGATCAAATGCAATTTGGTGGTACACATTACTGCTCGGATTCTAAACCTTTCACATCATATTCACACTAGCTTTCTACCTTTCATACACACCGGATGCACATGCATCCCACACAACTCACATTACACCTCGCAATAATCTAGAAAATCATCATATTAATCACAATTGCACACCACACATGGTTACACACAAAATCACTAAACCATGCCGACACACCAAACTATCTCACATAGTTACAATTAATGCTACTCCACATTACTCAACTCACAACATAATCTCACTTAATCACACCACACAACTCCATGTAGTGTTACACTACACAATTAACACTCTAACAATTAATGCATAACTCAAAAGACGTACCTCTTGGCTCGCGGTTACTCGTGGTGGCATTCGTCTCGCCCTCGTCCCATTTTCATTTTAAGTTAAGGTATTTTATTTTAATAAAAACACCGATTTTCTCTCAAACCTCGGCTCTGTTACCAACTTGTAAGACCCCAACTCAGGCATCCTACAATTGGTTCTCATCACTAGGTATTTTCTTTAAAATACTCGTTTACTAAATCAAAACTACAGCAGAAGTCTTTCTAAAACAATAATTATTATTAATATCGTTATCGTCATTAAGTTTACCTCACGAATGTCTGCACACCAATCCGAGTAACACCGCTCCTAAGCCAAGATATGCCGACCCCGAAGCTCACCTGTAACACAATCTAACGTACACACAAAGTCAGTTACGCTAAGTGAGTTCTAATAGTTTAATTTAAGCAAGAGCCAACTCCTCTCGATTAATATTTATCTCCAGTCAAGAAACTTTGGTCTTTATAAAATAGTTTTATAAATTACCAGCATATAGATAACCCCTGTTATCTTATGATATCCCAAAGAGTTCACCACCCCAGACTCATCCCGCCATTTTAACTCTGTAACTCTCTCCGACATAGATCGATCTCACTACTCTGATAACTCAAAGTTTACCACGAATATTAACCATACACTGGTTATCTCAACCAACCTCTAGAAACCGACTTAGCCAGACCTAATCAAGACTCTCACAAACCAACTGACACAACAGTTGTAACACAAAGTCCTCATCTCGACACAACGGTCAATCTAACTCTACACACCACATTAGTATCATTTACTCACCACATCAATATCATCTCATACACAATTATTATAACTCATCACTTGCATGCAATTTAACACATATATATGCACACAAACACATACCTCGTCACTACACCCTCGTCTGGGTTACCCTCGTCAGGGCTACCCTCGTCAGGATGTTTGACACACCTCGAGCTCATCACTGTCCTGTTGGACATTGTCACCTTTGGTGACCTTTCGAAAGACTTAGTCTTTCACAATCCCGTTTACTGTGTCACAGAGACAATGATGCAAACACAATACCCGCCGTGCCACAAGGACATTGACACAAAACACACAACATCAAGCACATAAGCCACAACAGTCTACTAGCATTTACACGCCTCTTCAATGAACCACATATGGGTTCCCATGCTAACTCCCCTTATATAACCTTCACATGTTTAACTCAATTCCTGACTCACCCCGACTAACTCATAACATGACACGCACGTCAATAACTCTCATAACTCCAACTCCCATAATTACACTGACACCCCGTAGACTCTCTGAATAATTAATGAAAGGTTTAGTTTATAAAACACATCGGGTTATACCCAAACTCTTAATTCATTTAATGTAACAAACACCTCTTGCAAGTATGTACGATAGCCCCAAAAACATTAAAACGTTTAAACGAATGGGATTAGAAACTCATTGTTAAGAAGATCTAACTTCTGCACCATAACGGTCTCCTCACACGAAAACCGAACCTATCAACGTATGATCACATGGTCAGAGTACATCCTAAACATGTGTCAGTTACGTACAAATATAAATGATCCTGACACTCGTCTCGTCTGCTCGTCGCCTCGTCCTCGCAAAAACAGACCCTAATCCACGTCTCCGGTTAATCCTGAACCCGTTTAGAACCCGCATGCATGCACGTTTACATACCATGCAACGCCTTAGTCTCGTAGGTCACACGTACCCGAGCCGAGACCCCCATGCACGTTCGAAATTTAACATTTAAACCTTAAGTTCACAAAACCCTAATCGGGTGTAACCCGATCTCATGCTCCGCCCCATTCACCACCGTGAACCACCACCACTATGCATCACCACCAAGCGTCCCCCGTCGTGCGCCATCGTCGTGTTCCGTCACCTCGTATCGCTCTCGCTCTCCCACCACCTTCCTAGCCATGATGATAAACCCTAACCAGCCTCCCATTCCCCGTCGGAACACCGCCACTACTCTTGTTCTCGCCGTCCACCTCCGTGACCCGCCACCACAGTCGGCTCCCGTGACCACCGGCACCACCCTTGCTGCCGCCTTCGGTTCCCAGCGGCCTTAGAATCCACAACCACTGTTACTCGACTCCCTCTCTCTCTTTCTCTCACTTCTATCTCTCTCTCACTTCTCTCCATCCCTCACGGTTCACCGCCGAGTTCCTTGCTCGCAGCCTGTCATCCTCACACACCAGCACCACACTACCGTCGTTACCTTCACCGGTGACCGTAGACGAAGGCCAACCCCAATCGGGTTTCCATACAAAAACATACACGAGATAATAACAAGATAAAAACAGAAATAGGTGTACCTTAACGAGGTTCCACGGTGCCGTCTAGTCCCACCCGATTTTTCGGCGCCGCCGCGCACCGCCCTGAGCCACCACCGTCTCCTTCTCCGGCTTCTCCCTTCCTCGCTGCCGTTTGCGCACTCCCTTAGCCGAATGGCTTAGGGTTTGCCAAAGTGTGGCTTATAAATCTTTAGTTCGCTTCGGGTCCCACCGAATCCGTTTGACGCGTTTCTAACTCCACTTTTGCCATAATAGCTAACCGGGTCCCTCAAGACTCGTCGATGAACAATTATGTGCTAACCGTGCTAACCATGCTAACATACCCGCTTAATAGAGATTCGGGTAACCATCGACCCGAACCATTACCTTTCAAGAATTCGGGATGTTACACAATTCATGTTCCAAAACCAGCTTTCAAAAGGAGAAAAATCAAGTGTTTCTTAAAGGCTATGTATATGAAGATGGTCTTGTTAGGTCTAAGAGTTTAATCGACAAAGACCTCGATGAACTCAAAGGGTGTTTTGATTTGGGGTTTGGGTTCTATTGCTAAGAGTTTAACCGATTTAGGGTTTGGTTGATGAAAACTGCGTCCCCGCCTCATGCCTCGGTTGCTAATTGAAAGATCTCAAGTCCTGGTGATCATCCTGAAGAAGTGAAAGCATAGCTCGAGTATTGGGCACAAGCAGTAGCTTGCACAATTAGATTATGCCATTAACAAAATTTTTTATTTATACACAATTGGAGAAGTGGTCGGAGAGCCGACGGTGCTTGACCCTACAGCTGGTGGCGGTGGTGGATAAGGGAGGGGGTTGTGAATTTTGTGCCATGATACGTTTCAAATTCTTGCTCTGGAGATAGGGTTGGGTTTTGACAAACGAAAATGATTGTTTGTATTTACATATCAACTCAAATCTTTGAGTTTATTACACAAATAGTCCTTAAAATGTTAAAATGACAATTATACCCTCATGTGCAATGCACATGAGGGTATTTAACAAAAAAAGATAACCCTAGTTAGTGTAAAGGATTCAATGTGTGCAAAATTTTCAAAAAAAAGGACATTCAGTGTAATTTTTGAAGGCTAAGGACATACCGTGCAATTTGGTATGTATATAAAGGACATAATTTGTAATTTACTCTAATTATTAATCCAATTAATAATTAATCTAGCAAATGAACCTAATCAGTGATTATCAAATCATTTAATAATCATAAAATCAGTTTTCTAATTATCAAGTTTTTGATAATTAACTAATTTAATTTCTTTTAATTATTCGTAATCTAATTACAAATAATGAAACGTGTCCTTTTTGCCTTAAATGCGATCGTGTTTAGACTATTTAACTCTTTAAATAATTTTATTGTTCGTTGCTCATGGTGCAACCCTTTGGATCTTACCTTAGTAGCTTTACTGTCAGATGTCGTTACTTGGACATACTGTTCCCAACACCAAAACCTTCAACTTGTGTGATAAAGCTTCGAACTTGACCTCTAGTGATGGTTGGATTGGACTTATATGACCAAGACACAACGTATAACTAGGTTGCCATTGATATTCGATCCCAAAATGTCAAAGCAAATCTTCCATGTACATGTTTAAACCCGATTTTAATGTTTACAACCTGGTTATTATGCAAGACTATTATCATTAAGTGAAATGATAATATAATTTGAATCATGACATATTTATTAATATGTTTATGCGGTTACATATAATATTGTTGGATATATTCCCAAGACACAATATATAATAATATGGCTATTGGTATATGATGTTATAAATGTCAAACATTAAGCAACTTTATCTAGTAAACATTTGATATAATTTAAACGCTAAATCGCGTCAAGACTAGACATATTATTATTTAGTGAAATAGTAGATACAAATATTATAAATTATTTATATTTGTGATAAATTAATATAAAGTATAAATATTGATTTATATTTAATGCAAGTATCTTTATTGGTAGCTCTTTATGTATTAATGTAATTAGTTAATTAGTAAGGAATCTGGATTAATTAATTTGTAAGACTTTAGTTATTGTTCCAACTAAATAGTTATCGATCTAGTTCCAATTAAATTATCTAGTTGGATAAAGTACCAATTGTTAACTAATGTTATTTAAGGAAAGGGGGCATGATGCTTTTCTTGTTACCACATACGAGGATGGTGGCTGATGTGTCGTGTTTGTAGTGATTATTTTTAGGGTTTATACTTTAACACAATTATCAGGTTTTAAATTTATAAAATGATAAAAAAAAACTTCAACTAACTACACATGATAGACAGGTGCACCTATCGTAGTATAATATAGTTTAGGTAAGAACCAGTTATCGAACCAATGGACTTGATAACTTTCAATACTCAACTGTTGTTATTGTTTAGTCTAATAATAACGATAGTGGTTTTTAAAATGTAAAAACAAGTGAGGCAACAAAACGATGTCGTTATCAAAGGCATATCACTTGGGCTAGAATCCACTTGGTACTAAACTTATATTTTAGAAATAAGTCAATGATGTCGTTAAAATCAGTAAAGGGGTGAGCAACTCCTTGGTCAGCTTATTATTCTTAATGACCGTTAGAAGGCTAACAGGCTCCCGAAATGCTAACGCTTCCTCGGATCATTATTTGGACTAAGATATTGTGTTAACGTGGCTCCTATGTAGGGTTACACGCCGTATGAGTCACTGGAAAGTTGGAATGCACAACCACCTCAAACCCCACTCTCTGAAGGAGTTAAGATTACTTAAATTAACTAGTTTATTGATGTGTGCACTTAGTAACATAAAAAATATTTAAGAAATTGCTTGCATAAGTTTAGTTTTAAAAGGTAATCACCAATATACTAAACTACACACATCTAGACATGTATACTGATGTGCTTAAAATTACACATCTTTATTGCATGATTTCACCCCCATTTTACGACAATTGTTAGAAATTTCATAAGCTCAGACACTTATTAACTTTGTTTGTGAATTTCATGTTTTTGTGAAGCTCAAGTGCAAAAAATGGATTTTCCAAGAAGTTCCAAGAGGAAAATTAGGGTTTTGTGCATTCCAAGAAGGAGGCACGTCACACCCCTACTAGGCACGCTCGTGTCTAACCCTAACCCTAAATCAGCCTTTGCTTGCTTCCCATGATCGTGCGTTCGTCTCGACATCCCGAAGGGAATAGTGAACAGTATCCTCGAAGAACGAAGATCCAGTGGGCTTTATTTACATCTTTCCTTTTAAATAAAATAACCATAAATAAAAATAGCATTTTATTATTTCCATTTTTTTATTTTTGTTATGTTATTTATGGTAGGTTAATTTCCATAAATTAAAAGATAATTAAATAAAGACTCTTCTTTTCCAAATCAAAAATCCGGAAAATGTCACATTTATCACTTGTGGTTGTTAACAAATAATTATGAATTCTATCAAATATTTTTAAATTTCAATTACCTAAATTTAAGGGATACGATTTTTGAAACTCTCTTCTATATATATCAATACTCATTTATCAATTAACCATCACAAAATACAATATGCCAAATCGTGGGAGCTGTGTTTCATAAAATATCAATACCAGGTAAGTTTTACATATGTTTGGATTATATGTGTTTTTCAAATATGACATCAATTCATATTAATAACAGAATTCCCTTTCCTCTCAATTTTCACAACCGAATTAACAAACTTTTGAGAATCTCTTTGGATTCTCCAGAGTGTTAATGTGTTCATCCATTGATTTCTCGATCATGAACATTAAGAATCCATATCATTGGTATCAGAGCTAGAAATCCTTGGCTCTTGAAATTGCAATCACTAAAAACATGGCAGAATAGTCAAATTGAAGCAGCAAGAACCCTAACAGTCCACATCAGCAATGTGCAGAACGATGGATCGGATGTATCAAGAATGGCTTGAAACAGTGATCAAGACATCAACAATCAAAATTCTCAATCGATTCCTCTAATAAAGACATATAAACAACCAAGAAATCACTTGAAAACAAGAATGCCCAAGTAATTTCAGAAATTCATGATAAGGTAACTAGGTTATCAATACGAGTGAATCAGTTGGTGCATGATCAAGATAGTTGGTTAGAGATGATGATTCCTATTCTCCAATACAAAACTTGTTCTGTTATCATCAATAAAAATAGAGGAGAATTTGAATTAGACTATTCTTCAAAACTTACTAAGACTGAGACTGCCCACCAGGTGTTTGATGAAATGCCTGATCAGATTATGAGTAAAGGAATCCTAAGGAAGTTAACAATTTGTCTTGGTCAAGATATAAAGAATCATTAACAAGAGATGATGATTCTACAATTGTGAAAAGAATACCAAAATAGATTGGTAATGTAAAGGAGTATTATGCTTCATTTAACAAGATAATTGATCAATTACAACCTTCACAAGATTATGCATTGAAATGTTTCATGGAAGGATTGCAAGACGACCTTCAAATTAAGGTGAGAAGGTTTAACCCTACAACTCTTTATCATGCTTATTGTCTTGCAAAGTTAGAAGAAGCTATTTTAGAATCCATTTTCAAATCCCAACAATCTAAAGTTAGTCATCACCCACAATCCTCAAATGTCTGGTCTGATAATCTTAGCATGGGTGGAATTCCCATTTTTGAAAAACAAGTTGCAAGAGAATCAGAGTAAGCCATTAAGATAATCATAAAGGGTAATGATATGGGGTCACAACTGATGATGATTCAAAAAATGATGAAAAGGGAGTTAAGAGTGATTTTGCTGAGAAAGTAATGGAATATGAGACTCCAGGAAATGAATCAGATAGTAAATTCAAACATGTTACATTTGTTAAAGAGAAAAATAGAGCTGATGATACAGTTGAAACAAAGGTTAAAAACCGTAAGTCATGTCATAAGTCACATGTCTTAGATCACCAACATTTTTATACCTATTCTATACAGAATTATTATGGTCACAAGTAACTATAGAATAAATTTAACTAATTAAATCAAATCTTTTTTTATTAGAAACGGATATCATAGCTATATAATGAAAACCTTAAGTAAATAAAAAGTTCATTATTTCTGATTTCTTATTTTTTTTATTGCTACATATTAAACCATAATTATTATAGGTTTTATACTTGTGTGTATTTTATCATTCTTAATGTATCATTTATGTAAATTCCTTCATTATATATAGAAGTGGGTCTCCTCCCTAACTGGGTGTGGAGTTACCAAAGCATTCATGGTATCAGCCATTTGCTTTTACTCCCTGTGACCCTTCTCTTCCCCTTCCTCCCTGTCACATATTCTTCCCCTTCATCCCCTTGCCCTTCATCTTCCTCCATGGTTGCATCCTCTTCTAACCATGCAGAAATCCCAATGAACACTGTATTGCACATGATTACTATCAAGTTGTCCTCCTCCAATTACCTGCTTTGGAAGAACCAAATGATCCCTCTCTTGTCTTACCAAAATCTGCTGCCTCATGTCACTTGCCTGTCCACTACTCCGGCTGCCGAGCTTACTGTCGGGGACAAATCCAGTCCAAATCCGGCATATTGCGCCTGGTTCGCGGCTGACCAGCGTGCAATCATAATTATTCAGGCCTCCCTCACTGAAGAAGCAGTCTCTGAAATAGTCAGGCTCACCTCCGCGAGGCAGATTTGGGTGGCCCTCGAGGCCGCTTACAGTAACTCATCAGTAGAACGCATCCAGAATCTGCGTGATCAACTGAGACAAATCTCTAAGGGTAAGAGTTTTGTCTCTGATTTAAGACGCCGGATCAAACACATCAGTGACCAACTGTCCGCCATAGGCCATCTGGTTGAAGCATCTGACAAACTACAATGGTTTCTTTGAGGGTCTTGGGGCATCATTTGAAACTTTTTCTACCGCCATCCGTACTACTCGACCAGCCCCAATTTTTAGGGATCTTCTTGCTCAAACCGAAAGCCACGAATTGTTTCTTCGCTCATTACACAGGTCTAGCACACCACCGGTTGCCTTCACTGCTCAGAAATCTCGGTCCCCTTTTTCCAGTAGAAGCCGTGGTGGAAGGGCCTTTCGTGGTGGTAGAGGACGTGGCCGTCTGATTCCCCATTGTAAACTATACCAGAAAGACGGCCACTATGCTAATTCACGTCCTCAACTTGCTAATTTTGCCACCCTTGCTCCTGGATCAGCTTCTGATTTAGCCAAGGCCTTTCATGCTCAGTGTCACGTTACCTCCTCCGGACCCGACTGGTATGTTGATTCCGGGGCTACTGATTATATGATTTGTAAGGCCCCAAACCCAGGAACCATAGTTGTTGGCATTCTCGACAAGGACAATAGTTCTAGACATCAAATAGTCTCATAAATGCAGTGGAAATAAAAGTTAAACCCATATCCGGCGCCAAATCACCTAAACAAAAGACTAGTCAAATTATTAACTCAAAACAAGCGTTCAACTGTTCGGGAATGTCATAGTTCTAATCATAACTGGGTAACCGCTTACCAATACAAGAGCCGCCAGCCAACTCCTTTTCCTTACCTGAAATACATGCTAAAAGTCATCTACGCTGAGTGACTTCTGTAGGGAGTTTAAAGAAAGGTAAACCATCCAAAAATCGTTATCATTTCACAAAAAAACTATTGCAACACGTTTCATATTTAAAAAGGTTTATATTGTTTTCTGCACAAAACTCATTTGAAAACCCGTTGTAAAATACAAGCTTTCACGACCACCCGTGACAAACGTCACCATTGCTCCCACGGAATTCGCCACTGCACGTGCAGTACCCTTGTTAGAGTCCGTCAGCATTCATCCCCGTTTACTGTACCATCAGGTAACAGCAAACACAATTTCCCGTTTGACCACCGTCAAACAACATAGCCTCGTTTTACCACATCAAACTAAAGTCGTCTCGCGACATGTGCCACCCGCACATATCACTACAATCCTCCCAAATCACACATGCATAACAAAAACAGTAACACATATGCAAGCATATAAGTCATTTAAATAAATCAATTTACCGTACCAAAACACGTATGCCTTGCGCTTGTTAAAAATCATTTCATCACATGCATTTCATGCTCAAAAGCTGTTAAAACATTTAAAAAGGGTTGGGTGATAGAACTCACCTTTTTGCATAACGTTACGCTTCCTAGAACTCACGCGCACCTCGCTGTCAACCTTTGACTTCGAACCTACAACAGGTAATTTACGAGTCAACATACGACTCGAAACCGACCCACTCGGTTTACTCGTCACCACACGTGACTAAACTCGCACCTAAACTCTTCACCATACGTGACCAACTCAACCCCCCGTGGTCACCGATGATCACCATCGGACGTCACCGGTCACCTCCGGCTCTACCTCAGATTCCCGTCGATCCCCGCCGGTCACCGGTAGCTGCTAGCCGGACCCGTCGCACCACCGCAGCCTTTCGCCGCACTCGAACAGCCGCCCCGGCCTTTCGTGCTGTTGTCGTTCACCGTCTGACGCCAGTCTAACCGCCGTACGTGGCTCCGGGTCTCCCGTACCATACCGTCGGCCACCCGACAACTTTGCTAGCCACCCTCGTGGTCTCGGCCGAACCAACGCATATGCATAATGCGTTCGAATCAATAAACAAAAAAGATTTCGTGATTATACCTTAAAATCGCATAACTCGTGCAAATCGAATCCCCGATTGAACTCGTTATTAAAGAAACCTAAACCTTTGCAAAACCCTATAATCATAAACGTGTTATGACATTGATTCAACGATCAAAACACGTAACAGGGAACCAAGGATTGTGAAAATACCTTAAACCAGACTTGAATCGCGAAGAAATCACCTCGTCTCTCTCCCTTGTTGCTTGTGGCCGAAAAGTTGTGAATGGGGACTCCCCTTCACGTCGACACCATATAGCGTTTCCCTATGGGCCTAAATTTCAAAACCGACGCATTCGATCCCCCTCGTTTTGCCTTATTCGCGTTTTAAACCAAATTTCGTTCAATCCCCGTTAAACTTTCGTTAATTCTTTACAAGAAATATATAATTACACTAACCCCGTTAACTTATAAAAACCGGGATGTTACAAGTCTCCCCACCCAAAAGGGGTTTCGTCCTCAAAACCTGCGTCATTCGTAAACAAATGCGGATAACGCTCACGCATTTCTGCCTCAGGCTCCCAAGTATCCTTAGATCCTTTACGGTGCTTCCACTACACCTAAACGATAGGAACCACTTTCTTTCTCAATCTCTTTTCCTTCCGGTCCAGTATTGTAACTTGTCCTCAACATAATTTAGCTTATCATTGATCACGATATCATTCAATGGCACGTGCTCCGTAGCATCCGCCAAACACTTCCGTAAATGGGACACGTGAAATGTTGGGTGTATCCCTACCAGTTCTTCTGGAAACAACAGTCGATAGGTGACACTACCCACGCGCTCCTCTATCTTAAATGGTCTAATATAACGCGGACTATGCTTCCCATGCTTCTGAAATCTTATGATACCCGTCCAGGGTGACACTTTCAACATAACTCGATCGCCCACGTTAAACTCTGCGGGCCACCGTCTTTTGTCGGCATACGACTATTGCCGATATTACGCGGCCTTCATCCTTGCTTTTATGACCTCAAACTTTTCTGATGTCTCTTTCACCACATCAAGACTTCTTAACTCTTTCTTTCCAATCTCGCCCCAATAAACAGGGTCCTGCACTTTCGTCCATACAACATTTTGAATGGTGATAATAACACATAGCGTGTCTTCCAATGTTTGTATCGTTCGCTCAGATTGTCCGTCGGTCTGAGGGTGATATGCCGTACTTATATGTAATCGAGTTCCCATTGCCTCGTTGACCCTTTTCCAGAATTTGGATGTAAATATCGTGTCCCTATCCGACACAATCGAAACCGGCACCCCATGCCTAGTAATGATCTCATTAATAAACACTTCGGACATTTTTCCAGACGAGTACGTCTCTCGAATGGGTAGAATATGGGCGCTCTTGGTTAGACGATCAACCACTACCCAAATTGTGTCATGTCCCTTCACTGTTTTAAGCAATTTGGTAATGAAATCCATTGTGATATGCTCTCATTTCCACTTTGGGATCTCTAATGGTTGAATCTTGATGTACGGCTTCTTGTGTTCAGCTTTCACCTGCAAACACGTTAGGCACTTGCTCACATACTGAGCCATGCCGTACTTCATGCCTGGCCACCAGTAATTTCTCTTCATGTCCTGATACATCTTTATAGTTCCAGATGAATCGAATACCTTGACTTATGAGCTTCGTCAAGTACTTTCTCTCGGAATCCGCCAAATCTTGGTATCAATATGCGGTAACCCCTCATTCATAGGGCATTCGTTGAACATGAGACATGTATACTAATCATTTCTCATATGTTGTTCAACCATTCTTGTTCTGGTCTCTAATTCAAAGTGGCCTAAACAAACTACTCTTACCTTGAGCGTGGCCAGGCGTTTTACACCAGTTCGAATTAACGAGGGCGCCAGAATGTCGAACTCCTATTTAAAGGAGAACATAATTCCTTTGGCCACATACAACTCCCACTTAACCTCAGGTTTACTCCCAAGCATGCCCTTATTACTACCTTTCACGGAACATCGTTAGATATGGTCAAAGAACAAACTTTAGCTAAAGTTAGTTCAAATATGCCTCAGGTCGAAGGACCGATAGATCTTACCATATTCAAAACTTCTTATGACATCGATCCATGAAGATAGTTTTGAAACGAGTTACGTCCGATATCATTCTCTAATGCATATCTATGAATCTTGGTTCTCAACACCTAGAGCTTTCACCCCCATGAACTAACCAACCATTCATAATAGTCTTACATTCAGATTGATTCCCATGAACCTGATCGACTACGGACATTTAGAATATAATATTCAAGGATACTAAAACGTATAAATGTCAAACATAGAAACACCTATTTATAATGCATTTAACCATTAAATCAAAATAAAATACCAATGTAACTATAAAGTTCGAAAGCACCAAGTACTAAATTACAAATCAGACCCACTATCTAGCAAATCTAAGGCCTATCATATCAGCATGCTCCTCATGTTTAGCTTGAGGCATATGCTTAGTGAACGGGTCAGCTAGATTCTAATATGTGTGAACTTTGTTTAATACGATGTCTCCCTGTTCCAATATATCTCTAATATAATGAAATCTCCTGAGTATGTGTTTCGTGCTGTGTTGTGACCTTGGTTCATTTGCCTGAGCTATGGCACCAGTATTGTCACACAGTATCTCGATCGGTTTCTGAATGCTGGGCATTACACCGATATCAGCAATGAATTTCTTCATCCAAGCAGCTTCCTTTGTAGCATCTGATGCGACAATGTATTCTGACTCGGTGGTTGATTGAGCAACAATGCTCTGCTTGGTACTTTTCCAAGTAATAGCTCCACCGTTCAGAACAAACACATATCCCATCTGAGATCGAGAATCATCTCGACCTTTCTAGAAGCTAGCATCAATATAACATTTAACTGTTAGTTCTTCCAGTCCTCCATATATCAAGAACATATCCTTAGTCCTTCTCAAGTACTTAAGGATGTTCTTTACAGTTGTCCAGTGACTCTCACCAGGATTCTATTGATATCTACTTGTCATGCTTAACGCGTACGATACGTCCGGTCTAGTACATAACATGGCATACATGATGGAATCAATAACAAAAGCATACGGAACTCGTTCCATTTTCTTCTTTTCCTCGTCTGACTGAGGGCATTGTTGGTTACTCAATATGGTTCTGTGTGCCATGGGCAATGATCCCCTCTTGGAATCTTGCATTGAAAAGCGTCGAATGACCTTATCAATATATGTACTTTGACTTAAACCTATAAGCCGCTTCGATCTATCACTATAGATCTTTATTCCTATAATATAGGCGGCTTCGCCAAGATCTTCATCGCGAAACATTTCCCTAGCCAAGACTTTACATCCTGTAGCATAGGAACATGGTTTCCAATGAGCAATATGTCATCTACATACAGAATCATAAAAGTTATAAAGTTCCCACTTGCCTTCCTGTAAACACACGGTTCATCTTCGTTTTTGGCAAAACCAAACTCTTTGATCTTCTGGTCAAATCAAAGATTACAGCTTCGAGACGCCTGTTTCAATCCATAAATGGATTTGCTCAACTTGCACAACTTATTAGGATTCTTTAGATCCTCAAAACCTTCTGGTTGAACCATATAGACATCTTCAGTAAGGTGTCCGTTTAGGAACGCGGTTTTGACATCTATTTGCTATATCTCATAGTCAAAATACGCAGCAATGGCGAGTAAGATCCTAATAGACTTAAGCATGGCTACAAGCGAGAAGGTTTCCTCATAATCAATTCCTAGAGTCTGAGTAAATCCTTTCTCTACTAGCCTAGCTTTGAAAGTTTGCATGTTACCATCCATGTCGGTTTTATTCTTGAAAATCCACTTGTTTCCTACAGGCCGACACTCGTGAGGAAGATCAACCAAGTCCCATACATGGATGTCATACATGGGTTGTATCTCGGCGCTCAAGGCTTCTAGCCATTTCTTAGATTCAGAATCTAGAATTACAGACTTGTAACTAGTAGGCTCAGCCTGATCAATCATCATGATGTCGTCATTTTCATGAATCCCGATGTACCTGTCGGGTTCATGACGATCCTTAGCACTTCTACGTAAGCTTGGTGTTACTGTTGAATCTTAAGTTCTTTTAGATTCAATGCCAACAATCTCATGTTATCAGCAGTTTCAAATTGAGGTTCGGTTACTCGTAGTCCTTCTCGTGGTCCTTGGACTTCTTCTAGACCCACGTGATTTTCTCCAATCCCTCGCGCAAGCAGTTTCTTCTCCAAAAAGGTAGCTTCACGTTTTATGAAAACCTAGTTTTCAGTAGGATTGTAGAAGTAGTAACCAATTGTTTTAGGGTATTTGACGAAAACAACTTTATCGCCACGGGGATTCATTTTATCCGTAAATTCACTGGTAATATAGGCGTTACATCCCCAGACCCTAAGGTAGGACATTTAGGGTTTCTCACCATGCCATATCTCATAAGGCGTTTTGTCCACCTTCTTCGTAGGAGCTAGATTAATGATTTTTGTGGCAGTCTCATGAGCAAAACTCCAAAAGGAGTGTGGGAGGTTTATACGAGACATCATAGATCGAACCATATCTAATAGAGTTTGATTTCTCCTCTCAGAGACACCATTAAGCTATGGCGTTCCAGGTGGAGTAAGTTGTGAAATGATCCCACATTTCTCTAGATGTTCGTCAAACTCTAGACTAAGATATTCTCCACCTTGATCTGATCGAGGCACCCTAATTGTCTTACCCAACTGATTCTCTACTTAGTTCTGGTACTGTTTGAACATTTCAAACGTTTCATGTTTATGCTTCATAAGATAAATGTAACCATATCTACTGAAGTCATCCGTAAATGTGACGAAGTATCTCTCTCCGTTCCTAGACATTGTTCTGAATGGACCACACACATCAGTATGTACGAGTCCTAACAGATCCGTAGCTCTTTGACCGATACCGGTAAAATGAGCTTTAGTCAAGTTACCACTTAAAGAAGATTCACATTCATCAAAAGACTCTTGACCGATGGAATTCAAAATTCCTTTGGTTTGGAGCTTCTTAATGCGATTCTTGTTTATGTGTCTAAGTCGACAATGCCATAGATATGTATCATTGAAATCCAATTTCGTACGTTTAGATAAGATATTTTATAATGTGTTATTGTTATGGACTTCTATCTCATAGATTCCATTATGAGTCTTTAAAGTAAAATAAAAAAACAATTCAAACATGCAGAAATGAAATCACCATCAAAAGAATTTTTAAAACTTTAAAACCTTGTTCACGCAAAGCAGGAACTGAAACAATATTCCTAGATAAACTAGGTATGTAGCAAACATTGTTCAAAACCACTAAGAAGTAAGAGAACAAATTCTCCTACAGCCTTCACAATGACTCTTTGCCCATTGCCAACATGGAGCTCCAAGTCGCCTTGCTTCAGCTTCCTAACCTTCCTTAGTCCCTGCAAATCATTACAGATGTGAAAACCACATCTAGTGTTAAACACCCAAGATTTGCTAGACAAAGAAAAGATCTAAATAACGAATATACTTAAGGACTTTCCTGCAGAAGTTTTCTTCTGTTTCAGCTCAACCAGATATTTAGGGCAGTTTCTCTTCCAGTGCCTAGCTTCATCACAATGAAAGCATTTTGCATTTTTCAGAGGTTTATTCTAGGCAACAACCTTGCCTTTGCCCTTGCCCTTCTTCTTGCCTTTACCTTTGGCTTCAGATTTCTTAACTCGACCATCCTTGATCATTAGCACTGGACCAGACTTGCTAGAAGTCGCTATATTCATCTCGGTAGTTTTGAGCATCATATGCAACTCTGGGATGGTCTTGTCCCAACCATTCATATTATAGTTCAAGACGAACTGGTTATATGACTTAGGAAGTGAGTTGAGGATTATATCCCCAGCCAACTCATTGCTCAAGGGAGAGTCAAGACGTGTTAAGTGATCAATGTAACCCTTCATCTTCAACACGTGCATGCTGACCGATGAACCTTCCTGCATACGACAACCGACTAGTGATCTCATCACTTCAAAGCTGTAACATTTCTAATTTTCCTCCATGTACTTGTTCTAGTGCAATAAACATTGCTCCAGTTCCATGTCTTATGCCATATTTCAATTTTAAGATTTCATCCATACAACTTTAATTCTTTACATGATCACATATACACATACTAACCCAAGCTCAAACCAAGTTAAAAAGTTTTTACAAGTTTATCCTATAGCTATATATAAATATATATATATATACAGATATTATTATAGAAATTTCATATATAGTTGAAGGTTAAAATATTTATAAACCAATGTTATTACATTCAAGGGCTTGTTCCCAAAACTTAGGATTTTATTTAAAAAAAAATCAACTTATAAATACACACACACACACACACACACACACACACACATATATATATATATATATATATATATATATAAATACACTAATATATTTCAAAAGTTTGATTATTTAAAAGTTATAATCAATATATATATATATACACATACATTTACATTTTTTATAAATAAGTTTGAACCCCTCTTAACCATTTGAACCCTCTAATCGAACCCTTACCATTGGATTTGACCCCTATTGACCTTCAATATTGACCACATTCAACAATTTTGAGCAAATTTGACTACCAAAAGTCTAAAGTACCGAATCCTTGCCAAATCTCGGATGATCACGACCCAACCCGACTGTATTGGACCTGTTTTGAAACCTAGATCATATACTAACCAGTCCAAGGCCCAAACGACATATTAATCTGACCATTTAAGCGGCAAATTTCAAGTTTTACAAAGTTTGACTTCGTAAAGTCAAAACCGTGTTCAATCCATCCCATGCGCAACCAGTCCCGTAAATAACGCGCAATCAACCTCTGTATGAATTCAGACCTCAAACACGACTCAATTCATCCAAAAACAAATCGAATACGCGTGAATTGATCCCGACAACTTTCACTTGCCTTCAGTAATCGAATCGGGTATTTACGATGAAAATAAATGAATTAAATCCCCCACACACCTTCGTAGAACCCCATTCAAACTTTCTGAAACCTGTATTGCCCCCTATTCCGCGTCCGGATAGCGATCGAGCACCAAGAACATCGTTACTGAACTTATAGCCGTCTGCACTCGTTGCCCAAACCTAGCAAGTGAGTTTTATGTCATTCGAATAGTAAACGAATCCTTAACAATAGCCCCTTATCAATTCGTGCAAACATAAGTTATCGAGGTCAACTGAGATTAGGGTTCTTGGCCGGATTGCTCGAAGTCAGATTGGGGGGGGGGGATAGTTCGATTCAGTTATCGCATTTATTATTTTTGTTTCCTTTAGATGTCAGCGAAACCGCCCAGCCCAGCCGGTAAGCCACTGCACCGCTGGGCTAGGTGGCGTGGGCTCGAAACCCACAAACCCACAAGACCGGCTCTTTTTGGCGCGAGCATAAAACCCTGACCCGACCCCCTTTCCTTTGTCTGTTAATACGGACCCAGACGAGTTTTGAACATGTAACAGTACCTCTGGTCTGGTGGTAAGACTCTTGGGCATCACAGAATCCACCCGAGTTCGAACCGGGTGGCATTCTTTTATTTTTAAAAATCATTTTATCAGTATTAAAAATATAAAAAAAAATATTTTATAAACTTTACACCCTTTAGAGTGGATTAGTACAATAATTTGCAAAACATTATCATAAAACAACCATTTATACAAATTTAAAATGTTTAAACACCTCATCTTTAATATAAAATTATTTAAAAATTTATTTTAAACCAAATCTTTACATTTTAAAAATAAGAAATTTAAAATTTATTTATAAAATTTTGACAAAGATTTTCTATAAACCTATTCCTATTTTGTTTTTAAACAAATTTCATAAAACAAATAATATAAATCATTTTCCTATCAAATTAAATATATTAGGGTTTTAAACCCTCTTTACACAAATAAAACCCAATTCTAAATATATAGTAAATTGTTTACATCCTCGCATATTTTAAGAACACGTCATCTTAAATAGATAAAACGAATTTATCTAAATCAATTTTCTTTTGCATTAATAATCTAATTAAGGTTTAATAATTATATTTAGTATAATGTCACATTTATACTCATAGATAATCACTATGTATATTTGACACATTTTTCTAAATAAATAAAAATAAATTTATTTGTTTAAATCATTTTTTTTTGTAAACATGATCTCATAACTACTTTTCCAAATAAATAAATATAAAGGGTTTATTTATTCAATTTAGATAGTTATTCAATTTAAAACCCTAATTCTTTTATTATTAAATTATATATTTTGAACAAACATCTTTCATAAAAATTCTCACTTAAATACAAACACAAAATACATCATTTACACAATAACTAATTCAAATGAATTCAACTCTAGGTTAACCTTGTGAGCTACAAGGATCACTTTCCTACCTATTCTTCCCGTGCTATCCACACCCCTAATACAAGTGAGTTTACATAGCCCCTTTTTCGTATTTACATATTTGGGGTGAAACATGATTACTCAATAACACACTATTTAGAATTACATACGTACAATTCTACAATATGATCATACGTGTTTATTTGTGCTTTATGCTTGAATACTAATTGTTAAGGCTACATATACATGATATACACGTGCAAACACAAATACATTACTTCAGGCTAACATGTGTTGTTAGGCCCTACATTAGGATAACATGTGTTGTTATGCCCTACATTTATATCAGGATAACATTTGTTGTTATGCCCTACATTAGGATAACATGTGTTGTTATGCCCTTCAATTACAAAGTTTCATTTGTGCATCTAGCTTCACTTAGATTCTCCATAAATGCTTTATAAACCATGCATCATATGAATTGTATACAAAACATTTGAACTTTACTTGTGGTGTCAAAACCTATGTATGCTCACCAACTATTTATAGTTGACCCTCTCATTTTATCATGTTTCAGGTACAGTGTTTGAGTTAAGATTTCAAGTCGCTTCACTTAGGATTGAGGACCTAGTTTTAAATTTAATAAAGTTATTCATGTATTTTTATTCTTGTAAAAGTTATACTTGATTACTTGAGCTATGAAATGAAAGTTATTGTTTAATTATCACAACTTTAGTAAACCATGAGCTTATGAACAGTCTACATGTCCCGCCCCGACGTTTCCGCCGTCGGTTGGGGTGTGACAGATTGGTATCAGAGCCTTGGTTATAGGGAATTAGGTTATTAGACACTTTTGACCTAGACTATAACCTTAGGACACCCACACTATGCCACGCTACTATATGCTACAAGATTACTGCTTTGTATGAATATTTTTACATGCTATCCTAACTAATTACACTACATGATACAATACCTAATAGTCTATGTGTCACACTACTTGATAACTCTTATGCTTATATTCGTTGCTATCTACATGCTACATATTTCATTCATTAAGTACTATTCTAAGTTTTAACACACACTCATACACACTTAGTTCTTCATGCACCATTAAACTCACACATATACTGTCACCACCTCTTGTGATCTAAATCTAAACTATTGGGCCTAAAGCCCATTAATAATAAACAAGAAGCCCGCTCACCCTCCAAGAGGAAGAAACCTACTACAGTATACAAGCCTCACTTTCGGGCCTCAAAGCCTAGCCCACAACAATTCTCATAATAACCATGAGCCCAACAATAGTGTTATTAATACATGATGGCTGGAAGAGTGTGTAGGCCCATGAGGGATTCTGACTAAGGAAAGACAGGGTACTTAAGTGTGTCTTAGTGACCCACCCCTCTTTCCTGGGAATTCTCCTCAGGGATGCATTGCTTATAGGTCAAGTGTAGTTCTAGAATACTACTGTGAAGACTCGGTGTTATGACTAGTCTAACTCTAAACCTATGAGAACTTTTATACTTAACACTCAGTATTTCAATGTCACTTACAACCTTTGCATTGTTTCTCTGCTAGACATGGACTCCTACCCTCCTTCCTCCCCGGTATACCGTCCCGGAGCAGAGTCTGATTGGGAAGAAGATATCAGGTCACCCGTGTATCGGTCACCACCACCCCCAGCTGCTAGGCCAAGGATTGAATCAAGGGCAGATTGGGCTATGAACACCGGCCCAAGACTTCGAACACCTAGATCACCCCCATTAAGAGACCCGTACCTAGTGCCTGACACGTATCATCCTAACCCTTGGGTAAGGCATACCACGGCACCCACTAGTGATATGGAAATCCCAACCAATGACATCCACCAATATGTAAGGACCTCAGAATTTGAGAGGCAAAGGATGGAGCAGGGGGTAATGCACGACTTACAAAGACAAAGAATGGATAGCCTAGCAAACCAATTAGGGTACCAAAAGGAGTTAATCTCCATCCTGGAAAAAGAAATACTGGAGCATCGCACGGAGACAGCTAAAGCTAAAGCCAGATCGGCTACCTGAGTGACCATAGCGATACTCGTCTTGGGAATTATTCTCCTTCTAGTGGAAAGCTACAAGGGTCGTTAACAAAATTTTTTTTTCCATTATTTATTGTCTTTAAATTTTCAGTTTGAGAACCATTTCCCTATGTTTTGAATAATGTTTACCATTTCAGCATTTAATAAATTTTATATTTTTCCAACTCTTAAGTCATTATTCATTGATTTAATATGTTGAATGCGAACTTCATCCATTATTGAGATCCTCCAAGTATCACCTTCTTCATCCAACACGATTTGATACACTACCGGCAATCTCCTTTATAAACAAATCATCCTATTAGATTTGAACAACCTCGTTATTTTGTTCTAACCAAACATTTATCAAACTTTTAGAGAGTATCAAAAATATGAATTTTCTATAAACATTTACACCTTGCAAGGATAATTTAATACAACCTATTTTATAAAAATATTATTTCGAATTGATAAATAATTATGATTTTTCCTCATTAAAATAATTATTTCTAAGCCCTGGCTAAATAAATATACGACTACTTGTTTAAGCCAATAAATTATCTTAAAAATATTCTCTTTTTAATAATTGAAAATTTAAATTTAAAGATTTTTCCTATAAATTGTCTATTTATTTAGATTATTTAACCTAATAGTTTCATTACTTTATATATCTACAACCAAGAACAAATTACAACTTCATATTTTCAAACAAAGATCAATTATTTGTAAACATATTTCCCTAAGTGTTCTCAAAACCCCTCGTTACCTTTACTTGCCGCTTCGAGAGACAACTCATACCGCGTAGACCTTAACCATCACCATCAACCTCAACGAGATTTAAAGACCTAGAACCTAACTTCCACATTTTACATGAACGCCAAACAACACGCTTCTCCACAACACTCGATCACATACGAAGCTCGTTAGTATACGTCACACAAGAAATTCAATAACTTATGTATGCACGTTCACAAGATACACAACACGATCACATGATACATGAAACTAGTTTATTGCAAGTCACAATTTACTAGATGGATCACATAACGCATGAAACTATTTAGTTACAAAATACATGATACTAAATTGTGCACATTTTACATGATACTAAATCATTTACATCACACCTGAAACCTTATTTGGTTACAATCATGCATGAAATTCATCTCTTACATATACATGATGCTAAATTGTTCACGTACCCATGAAACCTATTTGATTACAAGCTACATGACATTAGTGTTTACATTATGCATGGAATTAGATCGTTTACATTGTTGCAATTGACTAAGTACATCATACACAGGGCATGACTATTCACCCTACCCATGAAAGCTACTCGGGGTTTGACGTATTCTTGTTCAAACACGAGGAAGCTATGGAACCCTAAATTATGCCACGTTATTACTCTTTAGTACCTGATTGGCTCTACTATCTATGGACATAGTTATTTGTTACCAACACATACGTGAAAGCAATAGTTACGAATTAAGTGTTTTTGTGTTACCCCATGGACCCCACACACAATGGGATGAACTATGTGGACCATGCAACGATTTGGATAATTACGGGTGCACACGTAATTATAAAAATCAGCACATGGAAGACATAGTGAAATCTGTTGTGTGTTATGACATGAAACCTATCGTAGGATATAGTAACAAAACTAATGTGATATGATAAGGACATGGTGGATACGCCGCTGGTACTTCCTATATATAAGTGTTCCTGTCATAAAATCAGAAGTAGCGTTATTCTTTCCACGTAAAGTTTTATGTTGTTTGACGGGCCAATGTTTGTGAAAATATCTTATCCCATCAATTCCATTCCAAGTAATGCATTTCATCCTTAGAATCCAGAATTTTATTCAACCGTTTTCTCCTTGATTTCAAACTTAACACCATCATTCATATCTAACCACGAGTATCAAAACCTGTGTCTTGTCATCAGTAATGCTCCTTAAACCAACCATCATAACTCATTGTGAGTCCAAAACTCTCACCTCTTTCCTGATTCAGTAACCTTCACTAGCTAAATTTCGGGACGAAATTCCCTCAACTAGGGGATACTGTAACATTTCTAATTTTCCTCCATGTACTTGTTCTAGTGCAATAAACATTGCTCCAGTTCCATGTCTTATGCCATATTTCAATTTTAAGATTTCATCCATACAACTTTAATTCTCTACATGATCACATATACACATACTAACCCAAGCTCAAACCAAGTTAAAAAGTTTTTACAAGTTTATCCTATAGCTATATATATATATATATATATATATATATATATATATATATATATATATATATATACAGATATTATTATAGAAATTTCATATATAATTGAAGGTTAAAAAATTTATAAACCAATGTTATTACATTCAAGGGCTTGTTCCCAAAACTTAGGATTTTCTTTAAAAAAAAATCAACTTATAAATACACACACACACACATATATATATATATATATATATATATAAATACACTAATATATTTCAAAAGTTTGATTATTTAAAAGTTATAATCAATATATATATATATATATATACATATACATTTACATTTTTTATAAATAAGTTTGAACCCCTCTTAACCATTTGAACCCTCTAATCGAACCCTTACCCTTGGATTTGACCCCTATTGACCTTCAATTTTGACCACATTCAACAATTTTAAGCAAATTTGACTACCAAAAGTCAAAAGTACCGAATCCTTGCCAAATCTCGGATGATCACGACCCAACCCGACTATATTGGACCTGTTTTGAATACTAGATCATATACTAACCAGTCCAAGGCCCAAACGACATCTTAATCTGACCATTTAAGCGGCAAATTTCAAGTTTTACAAAGTTTGACTTCGTAAACTCAAAACCAAGTTCAATCCATCCCATGCGCAATCAGTCCCGTAAATCACGCGCAATTAGGGCTGTAAATGAACCGAACGTTCAACGAACAGTTCATGAACCGTTCGGCGGGAAGTTCGTTTACGTTCGTTCGTTTAATAAATGAACGAACACGAACAAGTATTTTCGTCCGGTTAACTAAATGAACGAACATGAACAGATGTCTCGTTCGTTCAATTGTGTTCATGAACGTTCGGTAACGTGTTCGTGAACATTCGTTCATTTACGTTCATTCGTTCACGTTCATGTTCGTTTGTTTATGTTGTTCATTAAAGATTTTTGTATATTTCTATTTTATTTTATCTAAACTTTTTATATTCTTTAATTTTTTTCCTTAACAATTAACTAAATAAAGTAAGTTCAATACAAGTACATAAAACTTGATATTAAAATGATATTATTAAATGTTCATTTCGAAAGACATTAAGGTTGCATCAAAAGTCCTAAACAAGGCTTCGTTCGTGAACCATTCGTGAACAAGTCCAGTTCCTTAATGAACGAACATGAACACGAAATTTCGTTCGGTTAGTGTTCGTGAACCGTTCATGAACAAGTTAAATACTAAGCGAACGAACACGAACAAGGATTCGTTCGGTTCGGTTCGGTTCGGTTCGTTTACAGCCCTACGCGCAATCAACCTCTGTATGAATTCATACCTCAAACGCGACTCAATTCATCCAAAAACAAATCGAATATGCGTGAATTGATCCCGACAACTTTCACTTGCCTTTAGTAATCGAATCGGGTATTTACGATGAAAATAAATGAATTAAATTCCCCACACACCTTCGTAGAACCCCATTCAAACTTTCTGAAACTTGTATTGCCCCTATTCCACGTCCGGCTGGCGATCGAGCACCAAGAACATCGTTACTGAACTTGTAGCCATCTGCACTCGTTGCCAAAACCTAGCAAGTGAGTTTTATGTCATTCGAATCGTAAACGAATCCTTAACAATAGCCCCTTATCAATTCGTGCAAACATAAGTTATCGAGGTCAACTGAGATTAGGGTTCTTGGCCGGATTGCTCGAAGTCAGATTGGGGGGGGGATAGTTCGATTAAATTATCGCATTTATTATTTTTGTTTCCTTTAGATGTCAGCGAAACCGCCCAGCCCAGCCGGTAAGCCACTGCACCGCTGGGCTAGGTGGCGTGGGCTCGAAACCCACAAACCCACAAGACCGTTTCTTTTTGCGCGAGCCTAAAACCCTGACCCGACCCCCTTTCCTTTGTCTGTTAATACGGACCCAGACGAGTTTTGAACATGTAATAGTACCTCTGGTCTGGTGGTAAGACTCTTGGGCATCACATAATCCACCCGAGTTCGAACCGGGTGGCATTCTTTTATTTTTAAAAATCATTTTATCAGTATTAAAATTATAAAAAAAAATATTTTATAAACTTTACACCCTTTAGAGTGGATTAGTACAATAATTTGCAAAACATTATCATAAAACAACCATTTATACAAATTTAAAATGTTTAAACACCTCATCTTTAATATAAAATTATTTAAAAATTTATTTTAAACCAAATCTTTACATTTTAAAAATAAGGAATTTAAAATTTATTTATAAAATTTTGACAAAGATTTTCTATAAACCTATTCCTATTTTGTTTTTAAACAAATTTCATAAAACAAATAATATAAATCATTTTCCTATCAAATTAAATATATTAGGGTTTTAAACCCTCTTTACACAAATAAAACCCAATTCTAAATATATAGTAAATTGTTTACATCCTCGCATATTTTAAGAACACGTCATCTTAAATAGATAAAACGAATTTTTCTAAATCAATTTTCTTTTGCATTAATAATCTAATTAAGGTTTAATAATTATATTTAGTATAATGTCACATTTATACTCATAGATAATCACTATGTATATTTGACACATTTTTCTAAATAAATAAAAATAAATTTATTTGTTTAAATCATTTTTTTTGTAAACCTGATCTCACAACTACTTTTCCAAATAAATAAATATAGAGGGTTTATTTATTCAATTTAGATAGTTATTCAATTTAAAACCCTAATTCTTTTATTATTAAATTATATGCTTTGAACAAACATCTTTCATAAAAATTCTCACTTAAATACAAACACAAAATACATCATTTACACAATAACTAATTCAAATAAATTCAACTCTAGGTTAACCTTGTGAGCTACAAGGATCACTTTCCTACCTATTCTTCCCGTGCTATCCACACCCCTAATACAAGTGAGTTTACATAGCCCCTTTTTCGTATTTACATATTTGGGGTGAAACATGATTATTCAATAACACACTATTTACAATTACATACGTACAATTCTACAATATGATCATACGTGTTTATTTGTGCTTTATGCTTGAATACTAATTGTTAAGGCTACATATACATGATATACACGTGCAAACACAAAAACATTACTTCAGGCTAACATGTGTTGTTAGGCCCTACATTAGGATAACATGTGTTGTTATGCCCTACATTAGGATAACATGTGTTGTTATGCCCTACATTTACATCAGGATAACATGTGTTGTTATGCCCTTCAATTACAAAGTTTCATTTGTGCATCTAGCTTAACTTAGATTCTCCATAAATTCTTTATAAACCATGCATCATATGAATTGTATACAAAACATTTGAACTTTACTTGTGGTGTCAAAACCTATGTATGCTCACCAACTATTTATAGTTGACCCTCTCATTTTATCATGTTTCAGGTACAGTGTTTGAGTTAAGATTTCAAGTCGATTCACTTAGGATTGAGGACCTAGTTTTAAATTTAATAAAGTTATTCATGTATTTTTATTCTTGTAAAAGTTATACTTGATTACTTGAGCTAAGAAATGAAAGTTATTGTTTAATTATCACAACTTTAGTAAACCATGAGCTTATGAACAGTCAACATGTCCCGCCCCGACGTTTCCGCCGTCGGTTGGGGTGTGACAGATTGGTATCAGAGCCTTGGTTATAGGGAATTAGGTTATTAGACACTTTTGACCTATACTATAACCTTAGGACACCCACACTATGCCACGCTACTATATGCTACATGATTACTGCTTTGTATGAATATTTTTACATGCTATCCTAAGTAATTACACTACATGATACAATACCTAATAGTCTATGTGTCACACTACTTGATAACTCTTATGCTTATATTCGTTGCTATCTACATGCTACATATTTCATTCATTAAGTACTATTCTAAGTTTTAACACACACTCATACACACTTAGTTTTTCATGCACCCTTAAACTCACACATATACTGTCACCACCTCTTGTGATCTAAATCTAAACTATTGGGCCTAAAGCCCATTAATAATAAACAAGAAGCCCACTCACCCTCCAAGAGGAAGAAACCTACTACAATATACAAGCCTCACTTTCGGGCCTCAAAGCCCAGTCCACAACAATTCTCATCATAACCATGAGCCCAAGAATAGTGTTATTAATACATGATGGCTGGAAGAGTGTGTTTGCCCATTAGGGATTCTGACTAAGGAAAGACAGGGTACTTAAGTGTGTCTTAGTGACCCACCCCTCTTTCCTGGGAATTCTCCTCAGGGATGCATTGCTTATAGGTCAAGTGTACTTCTAGAATACTATTGTGAAGTCTCGGTGTTATGACTAGTCCAACTCTAAACCTATGAGAACTTTTATCCTTAACACTCAGTATTTCATTGTTACTTACAACCTTTACATTGTTTCTCTGCTAGACATGGACTCCTACCCTCCTTCCTCCCCGGTATACCGTCCCGGAGCAGAGTCTGATTGGGAAGAAGACATCAGGTCACCCGTGTATCGGTCACCACCACCCCCAGCTGCTAGGCCAAGGATTGATGTAAGGGCAGATTGGGCTATGAACACCGGCCCAAGACTTCGAACACCTAGATCACCCCCATTAAGAGACCCGTACCTGGTGCCCGACCCGTATCATCCTAACCCTTGGGTAAGGCATACCACGACACCCACTAGTGTTATGGAAATCCCAACCAATGACATCCACCAATATGTAAGGGCCTCAGAATTTGAGAGGCAAAGGATGGAGCAGGGGGTAATGCACGACTTGCAAAGACAAAGAATGGATTGCCTAGCAAACCAATTAGGGTACCAAAAGGAGTTAATCTCCATCCTGGAAAAAGAAATACTGGAGCATCGCACGGAGACAGCTAAAGCTAAATCCAGATCGGCTACCCGAGTGACCATAGCGATACTCGTCTTGGGAATTATTCTCCTTCTAGTGGAAAGTTACAAGGGTCGTTAACAAAATTTTTTTTCCATTATTTATTGTCTTTAAATTTTCAGTTTGAGAACCATTTCCCTATGTTTTGAATAATGTTTACCATTTCAGCATTTAATAAATTTTATATTTTTCCAACTCTGAAGTCATTATTCATTGATTTAATATGTTGAATGCGAACTTCATCCATTATTGAGATCCTCCAAGTATCACCTTCTTCATCCAACACGATTTGATACACTACCGGCAATCTCCTTCATAAACAAATCATCCTATTAGATTTGAACAACCTCGTTATTTTGTTCAAACTAAACGTTTATCAAACTTTTAGAGAGTATCAAAAATATGAATTTTCTATAAACATTTACTCCTTGCAAGGATAATTTAATACAACCTATTTTATAAAAATATTATTTCGAATTGATAAATAATTATGATTTTTCCTCATTAAAATAATTATTTCTAAGCCCTGGCTAAATAAATATACGACTACTTGTTTAAGCCAATAAATTATCTTAAAAATATTCTCTTATTAATAATTGAAAATTTAAATTTAAATATTTTTCCTATAAATTGTCTATTTATTTAGATTATTTAACCTAATAGTTTCATTACTTTATATATCTACAACCAAGAACAAATTACAACTTCATATTTTCAAACAAAGATCAATTATTTGTAAACATATTTCCCTAAGTGTTCTCAAAACCCCTCGTTACCTTTCACTTGCCGCTTCGAGAGACAACTCATACCGCGTAGACCTTAACCATCACCATCAACCTCAACGAGATTTAAAGACCTAGAACCTAACTACCACATTTTACATGAACGCCAAACAACACGCTTCTCCACAACACTCGATCACATACGAAGCTCGTTAGTATACGTCACACAAGAAATTCAATAACTTATGTATGCACGTTCACAAGATACACAACACGATCACATGATACATGAAACTAGTTTATTGCAAGTCACAATTTACTAGATGGATCACATAACACATGAAACTATTTAGTTACAAAATACATGATACTAAATTGTGCACATTATACATGATACTAAATCATTTACATCACACCTGAAACCTTATTTGGTTACAATCATGCATGAAATTCATCTCTTACCTATACATGATGCTAAATTGTTCACGTACCCATGAAACCTATTTGATTACAAGCTACATGACATTAGTGTTTACATTATGCACGGAATTAGATCGTTTACATTGTTGCAATTGACTAAGTACATCATACACAGGGCATGACTATTCACCCTACCCATGAAAGCTACTCGGGGTTTGACGTATTCTTGTTCAAACACGAGGAAGCTATGGAACCCTAAATTATGCCACGTTATTACTCTTTAGTACCTGATTGGCTCTACTATCTATGGACATAGTTATTTGTTAGCAACACATACGTGAAAGCAATAGTTACGAATTAAGTGTTTTTGTGTTACCCCATGGACCCCACACACAATGGGATGAACTATGTGGACCATGCAACGATTTGGATAATTACGGGTGCACACGTAATTATAAAAATCAGCACATGGAAGACATAGTGAAATCTGTTGTGTGTTATGACATGAAACCTATCGTAGGATATAGTAACAAAACTAATGTGATATGATAAGGACATGGTGGATACGCCGCTGGTACTTCCTATATATAAGTGTTCCTGTCATAAAATCAGAAGTAGCGTTATTCTTTCCACGTAAAGTTTTATGTTGTTTGACGGGCCAATGTTTGTGAAAATATCTTATCCCATCAATTCCATTCCAACTAATGCATTTCATCCTTAGAATCCAAAAATTTTATTCAACAGTTTTCTCCTTGATTTCAAACTTAACACCATCATTCATATCTAACCACGAGTATCAAAACCTATGTCTTGTCATCAGTAATGCTCCTTAAACCAACCATCATAACTCATTGTGAGTCCAAAACTCTCACCTATTTCCTGATTCAGTAACCTTCACTAGCTAAATTTCGGGACGAAATTCCCTCAACTAGGGGATACTGTAACATTTCTAATTTTCCTCCATGTACTTGTTCTAGTGCAATAAACATTGCTCCAGTTCCATGTCTTATGCCATATTTCAATTTTAAGATTTCATCCATACAACTTTAATTCTCTACATGATCACATATACACATACCCAAGCTCAAACCAAGTTAAAAAGTTTTTACAAGTTTATCCTATAGCTATATATAAATATATATATATATATATAGATATTATTATAGAAATTTCATATATAATTGAAGGTTAAAAAATTTATAAACCAATGTTATTACATTCAAGGGCTTGTTCCCAAAACTTAGGATTTTCTTTAAAAAAAATCAACTTATAAATACACACACACACATATATATATAAATACACTAATATATTTCAAAAGTTTGATTATTTAAAAGTTATAATCAATATATATATATATATATATACATATACATTTACATTTTTTATAAATAAGTTTGAACCCCTCTTAACCATTTGAACCCTCTAATCGAACCCTTACCCTTGGATTTGACCCCTATTGACCTTCAATTTTGACCACATTCAACAATTTTAAGCAAATTTGACTACCAAAAGTCAAAAGTACCGAATCCTTGCCAAATCTCGGATGATCACGACCCAACCCGACTATATTGGACCTGTTTTGAATACTAGATCATATACTAACCAGTCCAAGGCCCAAACGACATCTTAATCTGACCATTTAAGCGGCAAATTTCAAGTTTTACAAAGTTTGACTTCGTAAACTCAAAACCATGTTCAATCCATCCCATGCGCAATCAGTCCCGTAAATCACGCGCAATCAACCTCTGTATGAATTCAGACCTCAAACGCGACTCAATTCATCCAAAAACAAATCGAATATGCGTGAATTGATCCCGACAACTTTCACTTGCCTTCAGTAATCGAATCGGGTATTTACGATGAAAATAAACGACTTAAATCCCCACACACCTTCGTAGAACCCCATTCAAACTTTCTGAAACCTGTATTGCCCCCTATTCCGCGTCCGGCTGGCGATCGAGCACCAAGAACATCGTTACTGAACTTGTAGCCGTTTGCACTCGTTGCCCAAACCTAGCAAGTGAGTTTTATGTCATTCGAATCGTAAAAGAATCCTTAACAATAGCCCCTTATCAATTCGTGCAAACATAAGTTATCGAGGTCAACTGAGATTAGGGTTCTTGGCCGGATTGCTCGAAGTCATATTGGGGGGGGATAGTTCGATTCAGTTATCGCATTTATTATTTTTGTTTCCTTTAGATGTCAGCGAAACCGCCCAGCCCAGCCGGTAAGCCACTGCACCGCTGGGCTAGGTGGCGTGGGCTCGAAACCCACAAACCCACAAGACCGGCTCTTTTTGCGCGAGCCTAAAACCCTGACCCGACCCACTTTCCTTTGTCTGTTAATACGGACCCAGACGAGTTTTGAACATGTAATAGTACCTCTGGTCTGGTGGTAAGACTCTTGGGCATCACATAATCCACCCGAGTTCGAACCGGGTGGCATTCTTTTATTTTTAAAAATCATTTTATCAGTATTAAAATTATAAAAAAAAATATTTTATAAACTTTACACCCTTTAGAGTGGATTAGTACAATAATTTGCAAAACATTATCATAAAACAACCATTTATACAAATTTAAAATGTTTAAACACCTCATCTTTAATATAAAATCATTTAAAAATTTATTTTAAACCAAATCTTTACATTTTAAAAATAAGGAATTTAAAATTTATTTATAAAATTTTGACAAAGATTTTCTATAAACCTATTCCTATTTTGTTTTTAAACAAATTTCATAAAACAAATAATATAAATCATTTTCCTATCAAATTAAATATATTAGGGTTTTAAACCCTCTTTACACAAATAAAACCCAATTCTAAATATATAGTAATATATTTACATCCTCGCATATTTTAAGAACACGTCATCTTAAATAGATAAAACGAATTTATCTAAATCAATTTTCTTTTGCATTAATAATCTAATTAAGGTTTAATAATTATATTTAGTATAATGTCACATTTATACTCATAGATAATCACTATGTATATTTGACACATTTTTCTAAATAAATAAAAATAAATTTATTTGTTTAAATCATTTTTTTTTGTAAACATGATCTCACAACTACTTTTCCAAATAAATAAATATAAAGGGTTTATTTATTCAATTTAGATAGTTATTCAATTTAAAACCCTAATTCTTTTATTATTAAATTATATGCTTTGAACAAACATCTTTCATAAAAATTCTCACTTAAATACAAACACAAAATACATCATTTACACAATAACTAATTCAAATGAATTCAACTCTAGGTTAACCTTGTGAGCTACAAGGATCAATTTGCTACCTATTCTTCCCGTGCTATCCACACCCCTAATACAAGTGAGTTTACATAGCCCCTTTTTCGTATTTACATATTTGGGGTGAAACATGATTACTCAATAACACACTATTTAGAATTACATACGTACAATTCTACAATATGATCATACGTGTTTATTTGTGCTTTATGCTTGAATGCTAATTGTTAAGGCTACATATACATGATATACACGTGCAAACACAAATACTTTACTTCAGGCTAACATGTGTTGTTAGGCCCTACATTAGGATAACATGTGTTGTTATGCCCTACATTAGGATAACATGTGTTGTTATGCCCTACATTTACATCAGGATAACATGTGTTGTTATACCCTACATTAGGATAACATGTGTTGTTATGCCCTTCAATTACAAAGTTTCATTTGTGCATCTAGCTTCTCTTAGATTCTCCATAAATGCTTTATAAACCATGCATCATATGAATTGTATACAAAACATTTGAACTTTACTTGTGGTGTCAAAACCTATGTATGCTCACTAACTATTTATAGTTGACCCTCTCATTTTATCATGTTTCAGGTACAGTGTTTGAGTTAAGATTTCAAGTCGCTTTGTCACACCCCAACCGATGACGGATTATACGTCGGGGCGGACGCGGTTGTTCAATAGCACAAGGTTGACTATTAAAGTTTCAATATTTCATAAATAAATAGATTCAATATTTCATAAAGTTTCAACATTTGAAATAACAAGTATACAACATTTATTTAATAAGTAGTCTAGGTCCAAAGCGTCCTATATGATCACAAACAAGTCTCATGATGTAGAATCTGAAACATGTGAAAGAATCTGTCAACTACAAAATAGTTGATGAGATACAAAGGTTTTGACACAGTTTAACAAGTATTTGGAAAGAGTTACAATTCACTATGATATATGCATTCTATAATGTAAGTATGAGAACAAGTATCTTAAACATTGTGCATATCAACCCTCCAACCAAGTTTAGGCATAACCCGCAGGTTACCCTTATAAGTCTCAAGTTTAAAAGTTTAATTCAGTAACAATCACCAAGGGCTCCCCACGAAGGGTCAATCAATCAAGGTGGATTGGTCAAATGCAATAGATCTATCATTGTTACCATAGGCTTGATCAAAGTTAATGAATATGCTAGTTTTAAGTTTAATCTAAGCATACAAGTCTCAAGTTTAACATAAGAATAAGCATCTAGTCATAGTTGTACAAGAATTGTATAAGTTTAATGTTTTTGAACATGTTTCACCCCAAAAGTATAGAAAGGAAAAAGGGGCTAAGTATACTCACTTGGATTGATGAAGAGTATCCAATAAGAGTAAGTTTGCAAGACTTCGAGAGGGAGAATATCCTCACAATAAGCCTAGGAATATAAGTCTAAAGTTTCAAGTATGATCTTATAAGACTAGGACAAGAATTTTAAGATTTCAGGATTTGACTAGGGTTTCAAATGGGAGACGGGAATGATTGTGTTTCATAAAGTTTGAATCAAGTTTCAAATGAAGTTTTGAATGCATAATGTAAGACTTGAATACCAAAGTTTAGTAAGTTTATAGTTTAAAACAATTATCTATCGGTTAAATAATTATCAAGGGTAGATAATAATTATTCAGAGAGTAACTGATTTCTAAGAGTAAATGATAATTATTTAAAGAATAAATGATAATAACAACTATTCCAAGATTAAAATAGTTATTAGGTATAAATAATTTTCATTTAAAGGGTATATAATTGTTAAGGATAAATAATTATTTACAAGAAGAACTTGTTTATCTTAGCAATATAAATCTTTAAGGATTTGTTAAAGAATTTAAGTATTAAACATTTTCTTTACACACTAAAGTGAAATGTTTATAAGTTTAAGTAAATAATAAGTATTTATAAGCGTGAAAAATGTTTAAATAGAACTTCTCATAAAGTTTATATCTTTAAATGTAAGTTTATAAATGATTAAGAAACAAATAAAGTATAATTATTTTTTTCTTTTTCAAATTTGAATTTTGATTATAAAATTATAAGTTTATAATGTTTCCTTCAAATGGTAAGTTTATAAGTGTAAGTATTTAATTTAAAGTTTATGCTTTAAAAGTATAAGTTTATAAATGTTTTAAAGTCTTTATAAAGTTTATAGGTTTATAAAAGTTTAAAGCATATTTATTTTCTCATGTTTTATATAAACAATAGGTTTATGTTTATATGAATTTTATAAAGTGTGTAAATTTATAAATAAATTTTATAAACTTTTCTGAGTTTATAATTTAAATTAATGATTTGGATAAAAGAATCCTTTTTAATTTAGAGAACAAATAATAAAGTAAGTTTATTATTTTTAAATAAATACTTCTGTGAAATTATGAGTTTTATAAAGGTTTTAAAAGTATTTTTAGTTTTTATGGATTTAAAACCAAAATTAAAGATTTAATTAATTATAGGTTTAACTAAGTTTTATTTAATTAAAAATGTTCCTGAATGTAAAAGTGTAAATAAAAATTGGATTTAAGTTTATAAGTGCATAACATAATTTATAAAATTATAAAAGTTTAAAAACTGTTTTTAAAAGGCTAAACACAAATAAAATGGGCAAAATCGGTTTACCCGGACTCGAACTCGGGTTCTTGTCCGGGTCGCACCCACACCCAAGCACACTGACCATCCCGACTACTGGTTCATTAGTTTAAAACGTGGAAAAGAAAATTCTTAAACACAAACCCAAGGCATCCCCCAAATCGTATGAACCCTAGAATCGAAATCTCCCAAATACGAATCGAATAACCCTCTGTTTATGCGTTTAAACAGATGGCTTTTGATCCTCACATGAAAACGAAGGTTTGGCTTTTCGAATTACCTGAAATGGTGTCGGATTGATCGATTTCGAGTTTGGCTTTGGCTTCGGCGGTCACGGGTTTTAATCGATACTTGCAGGTTTTAGTTCGGTAAATTGAGAGTGCAGGTAGTTTTGGTGTGGTTTTGGTGAGGTTTTGCAGTCGCTATTTATAGCTAATTTGTGCATTTAATGATCGAACGGGTTGTGGATGGGTGGTTGAGCCGGTCGGAGTTAATTCCGACTCTATGCGCGGCCTCGATCGAAAATGGAAGTTAATGCACCTAGGGGACGTGTCGCATGCGCGAGATGAACCCGAGGTTCATCGAATCTGGACGGGATTCGCGTTTTTGAATAATCGCGGGTGGGAAACGGGGTTAGCTGGGATCGAACCTAGGACCGGTTTTTGAATTCTGGAAGTTTAAGCTTGTGGCAGAACAGGTCCCTGCTGTTTCTGGAGTTTAACGTTTCAGGTTAAAGTATAGTTTTAGTTTTAAAACAAGTTTCAGCATTTGACAGTTTTGGTCCCTTGACTTTATGAAGATAAATATATATATTCTTTTGTTTTTATAAAACCAAATAAGTTTTATAAAGATTATAAGATATAAGTATACATATATTTATATATAAATATATATATTTATAATCGATTCTCATACAATTATGTATATATATATATGTATAATAAATGAATCCACATTTATTATTTAGAATTATGTTTTAAGATTTGGATTCGAATGCGCACCGGGGTTAGGGTAAGGATAGGTCGAAAAGATACCGGATATTACAGTCTCCCCTACTTTAGGAAATTTCGTCCCGAAATTAAAGTAGAAGGTTTCCGTTTTAAGTCTTATGATACGCACAAGGATTATGAGAAAGATACTTCACGTCCCTTAGTAAACTCTGGGTTACGTTTAGAATCCTAATTGAAATGACAGGAATAAGATTACGCTCAAGTTTCTAAGTTTCCAAAGTCTGGGGTTAACAAAAGTTTCCCTACAAAGCATATAGTTTCATGGGAATGTATCTGAAGATCTATTTTCAGAATTGCATTTGAGAGAATAACTGATGAATTTCCATTCAGGATTTCAAGTGAGATGCATCACTTAGGATGGATTCGATGATAGTTTAATGATTTGAGTTTGTAGACTATTACGTCTAAGGATTGATACGGTACTTAAGTTTCGTGGCTACCTTTTACGATAAGTCTTAGATTATAGCACATGACAAGGTTTACTATGTCTTCCCATACGCTGATTTTCATACTTACGTGTGCACCCGCAAGCATTTAAATTGTCGCATAGTCTGCATAGGTCCTTCTGTTTGTGTGTGGATCAAGAAAGAGTACAAGAATTTGTTTAACACACGACTAAGGTTTCCTCGTAAGAGCGATCGTTGATTAACAAGTCCCTTAGAGAGAAACGTCATTCGATAATTAAAGAGAAAATAATGTGACAAGATTTAGAGTTTCAAAGTTTCCTCGTGTTCGAATAAGAATACATCAAACATCGAGTAGTTTAAAGTCTTTACACTTCCCTCGTGTTTGATCAAGAATACGTCAAACCTTGAGTAGTTTAAAAGTCTTATACGTTCCTCATGTTTGAACAAGAATACGTCAAACATAGAATAGTTTAAATTGTGTTTGAACAAGAATACGTCAAACATAGAATAGTTTAAAGTCTTATACGTTCATCATGTTTGAACAAGAATATGTCAAACATGGAGTAGTTTAAAGTCTTATACGTTCATCGTGTTTGAACAAGAATACGTCAAACATGGAGTAGTTTAAAGTCTTATACGTTCATCATGTTTGAACAAGAATACGTCAAACATGGAGTAGTTTAAAGTCTTATACGTTCATCATGTTTGAACAAGAATACGTCAAACATAGAGTAGTTTAAAGTCTTATACGTTCATCATGTTTGAACAAGAATACGTCAAATATGGAGTAGTTTAAAATCTTATACATTCATCATGTTTGAACAAGAATACGTCAAACATAGAGTAGTTTAAAGTCTTATACGTTCATCATGTTTGAACAAGAATACGTCAAACATGGAGTAGTTTAAAGTCTTATACGTTCATCATGTTTGAACAAGAATGCGTCAAACATGAAGTAGTTTAAAGTCTTTTAGTTTAGCTTCAGTGTGTAGAAGTGTACTATTATGCTTTGAGTATAAAGTGGTTATCTAAATACTCTAGTATTAAGAGCGGTGTGGGACAACGTTTGGAACAGGATTAACCGTTATACGCTCTTTCCCAGAAGATTCGAGTTGTCCAGAAGGTTAGGTGGATCCCGATTGTGTTGGTTTTGTGAATAAGGCAGGGGAGGTACTCTGCTAAGAGGGCAATGTCCTTCTTCGTGCTAGTTTCTAGTATCAAGAGTGAAATTTTCTCGTGTATCCGAAATGAACGTTTATCAAGTTTTATAAGGGTTAGTTAGGACGAACACAAAAGTTTAAGAATCCAAGTATGAGTTTGAAGATAGGGTATGTCAGTTGGTTTCAAGTTTCAATATTGAAACCAAGTTTTACATGACGTTTTGTTGTACATGCTTACTTTGGTTTAGAAGGTGTTCAGTTTTCAAGGATACGGTTTCGAATGTTTGTATAAGTTTTTACATGGCTCAAAAGTCTCTAACCTTATAGTTGTGTATACGAAGTTTGATGTTTTAGCAACGTGCATTTAAGCCTTTAGTTCTCGTTGTGACATATAGCAAATCTTTTACGTGGCAAGAGTTTGACGGAGAAAGTCTTCTAGTATAGGGTAACGGGAAAAGTTTTAGAAATGATAGTATGTTTACAAATGATTTGTCTTGTTTCATAAAATAATACATAGTTTTCTTTTATATAGTGTATAATTAAGATGTTCAAGAATAGTGAGTTAAACAACGATGAGTAGTATAAGTAGGACTTACAGGGATGTATGTATGGTTGTCCAAGGAAAAGTTGGTCAAGTTCAGAAGTGTTAAGTCTATATAAGGGGTAAGGATCATAGTTGATTACGGCAGTGGTTTGTAAGTCGTGTTGTTTTAAGAGAGTGCTTACGAATTAGAAGGTTTGTTCAAAGTTTATTCTTCAAGTATGCGTGTGTCACTTAGGATTTTTATAGTTTAATGCGACGTTGTTAATTATCTCAAGTACTAACGTGAGCTACTCTTGACGAAAGTGTTTGGGTAGAAGTGTTAAGTTTATAGTGCTGGAAGGAAAGTCAAGCTAGTAAGTGATAACAAGATAAATTTCAAAATAACTTTCGTTAAATGTTTCAAAATTGGGACTTCTAGCCCTTACATAATACAATTTAAACGGAAAATTAAAGTGTATAAGTAAGTTGGTTTAATATGTTCAAAATGTTTTTTTTTATTCATAATACTGAGTTATCACAGTAATACTTTCAAAAATAGTTTTGATTGGAAGTTGATGGGCTAACGAGGAGGATTCCCGGAAGAAAGGGGTGGTCATAAGGACTCACTTAAGTACCCTATTTCCCTAGCCAGAATTTCCTCGTGGGCCTACAACTTCTCTTAGTTATTGTCACCGATGTTTGGGGTTTATGGTACTATGTCAAGGTTTCATTGTGGGCTTAGAGTTTTTAAACGTGGAGCTTGTCTATTCCATGGTAGGCTTCTTCTCTTGTGGGGAAAACGATCAGGTTACTAATCCCTTTGTTAATGTACTTTAGATTTAAAAGACGTTAAGTTTTGTTTACCAGAAACGGTGAGGTGGAAGTTTTAAAGACGTATGAAAGTTTCGGGATGTAATAAAGTGTAACAAAGTTTGAGTAAATCGTCAAATGAAGTTGTGAGTGATAAAATGAAAACACTAGAGTTTCCCCTTTAGTGTCAAGTTTATAAAATAATACATGGTTTTAAATGTGCTAGTATTACAAGGATCATGAAGTTTAAGAACGTATGAAAGTTTTGAGATGTATAAAAGTCTTGAGTTAGTTATCAAATGAAACTTGGTTAAGTGCTAAGGGGGTAAGGTAAAATACAAGGGTTACCTCTTAGGTGTCATATTTATAAAATAATGAAGTTTTGTAGAAGAATTTGTAGGGTAATACATAGTTCTAAGGGTTGTATTACAACGATCATGAAGCTTATTGGGTAGTATCTGCATAAATATAAGTTTATGTATATAGTCTTTAAGTATAGTCTCGTAAGAATTTCTTCTTGAAGGTAACTCCTTTAGGTCATGACGAGTAAGCATGCTGTCATGTGACAAGACGGGACTTAAGAATCATAGAATAAAGGTTATAGAGGAAAGTTTTTGAATCATGAATTTATGAAACGTAAAGTATTTGAGATGGTACTCATTTAGTGCATATCACTAAGCGAGTACTTTGACATATCAAGAGAAATTTGAGCTCACTAATGTTTAGAGAAGTCATGCATTCCTATAAGTCGATACTCATCCCAAGAATTCCCAGGAAAGCATACGGGTCCAACGGTTGATTTGGATTTATACGAAATGCTTTCCTTGACAGAATTTCCCAGGATACAGGTATCCGCCCTTCCGGTCCGCACAAGTTCTCATACATTGTCTAGAACTTAAATACTCTTGACGAGAATTTATTGGAGGATTTGACTTAAAGCCTAAGAATGTATCCTCGACGTAGTAGACTCTTGTAGCACGTAGGTAAGTAGAAACGTAGAATCTCCAAGCGTTCACGTATAAGATTTAAGAATAGAATGAGGAGAGAATTCCTAGTAAATGACATGAGATAACTCATGTTTGGGTCTCCTAAGTTATAGTCTAGGTCATGTGTCTAATAACCTAATTCTCTATAACCAAGGCTCTGATACCAATCTGTCACACACCAACCGACGACGGATTATACGTCGGGGCGGACGCGGTTGTTCAATAGCACAAGGTTGACTATTAAAGTTTCAATATTTCATAAATAAATAGATTCAAAGGAAAAAAAAGTATACAACATTTATTTAATAAGTAGTCTAGGTCTAAAGCGTCCTATATGATCACAAACAAGTCTCATGATGTAGAACCTGAAACATGTGAAAGAATCTGCCAACTACAAAATAGTTGGTGAGATACAAAGGTTTTGACACAGTTTAACAAGTATTTGGAAAGAGTTACAATTCACTATGATATATGCATTCTATAATGTAAGTATGAGAACAAGTATCTTAAACATTGTGCATATCAACCCTCCAACCAAGTTTAGGCATAACCCGCAGGTTACCCTTATAAGTCTCAAGTTTAAAAGTTTAATTCAGTAACAATCACCAAGGGCTCCCCCCGAAGGGTCAATCAATCAAGGTGGATTGGTCAAATGCAATAGATCTATCATTGTTACCATAGGCTTGATCAAAGTTAATGAATATGCTAGTTTTAAGTTTAATCTAAGCATACAAGTCTCAAGTTTAACATAAGAATAAGCATCTAGTCATAGTTGTACAAGAATTGTATAAGTTTAATGTTTTTGAACATGTTTCACCCCAAAAGTATAGAAAGGAAAAATGGGCTAAGTATACTCACTTGGATTGATGAAGAGTATCCAATAAGAGTAAGTTTGCAAGACTTCGAGAGGGAGAATATCCTCACAATAAGCCTAGGAATATAAGTCTAAAGTTTCAAGTATGATCTTATAAGACTAGGACAAGAATTTTAAGATTTCAGGATTTGACTAAGGTTCCAAATGGGAGACGGGAATGATTGTGTTTCATAAAGTTTGAATCAAGTTTCAAATGAAGTTTTGAATGCATAATGCAAGACTTGAATACCAAAGTTTAGTAAGTTTATAGTTTAAAACAATTATCTATCGGTTAAATAATTATCAAGGGTAGATAATAATTATTCAGAGAGTAACTGATTTCTAAGAGTAAATGATAATTATTTAAAGAATAAATGATAATAACAACTATTCCAAGATTAAAATAGTTATTAGGTATAAATAATTTTCATTTAAAGGGTATATAATTGTTAAGGATAAATAATTATTTACAAGAAGAACTTGTTTATCTTAGCAATATAAATCTTTAAGGATTTGTTAAAGAATTTAAGTATTAAACATTTTCTTTACACACTAAAGTGAAATGTTTATAAGTTTAAGTAAATAATAAGTATTTATAAGCGTGAAAAATGTTTAAATAGAATTTCTCATAAAGTTTATATCTTTAAATGTAAGTTTATAAATGATTAAGAAACAAATAAAGTATAATTATTTTTTTCTTTTTCAAATTTATATTTTGATTATAAAATTATAAGTTTATAATGTTTCCTTCAAATGGTAAGTTTATAAGTGTAAGTATTTAATTTAAAGTTTATGCTTTAAAAGTATAAGTTTATAAATGTTTTAAAGTCTTTATAAAGTTTATAGGTTTATAAAAGTTTAAAGCATATTTATTTTCTCATGTTTTATATAAACAATAGGTTTATGTTTATATGAATTTTATAAAGTGTGTAAATTTATAAATAAATTTTATAAACTTTCTGAGTTTATAATTTAAATTAATGATTTGGATAAAAGAATCCTTTTTAATTTAGAGTACAAATAATAAAGTAAGTTTATTATTTTTAAATAAATACTTCTGTGAAATTATAAGTTTTATAAAGGTTTTAAAAGTATTTTTAGTTTTTATGGATTTAAAACCAAAATTAAAGATTTAATTAATTATAGGTTTAACTAAGTTTTATTTAATTAAAAATGTTCCTGAATGTAAAAGTGTAAATAAAAATTGGATTTAAGTTTATAAGTGTATAACATAATTTATAAAATTATAAAAGTTTAAAAACTGTTTTTAAAAGGCTAAACACAAATAAAATGGGCAAAATCGGTTTACCCGGACTCGAACTCGGGTTCTTGTCCGGGTCGCACCCACACCCAAGCACACTGACCATCCCGACTACTGGTTCATTAGTTTAAAACGTGGAAAAGAAAATTCTTAAACACAAACCCAAGGCATCCCCCAAATCGTATGAACCCTAGAATCGAAATCTCCCATATACGAATCGAATCATCCTCTGTTTATGCGTTTAAACAGATGGCTTTTGATCCTCACATGAAAACGAAGGTTTGGCTTTTCGAATTACCTGAAATGGTGTCGGATTGATCGATTTCGAGTTTGGCTTTGGCTTCGGCGGTCACAGGTTTGAATCGATACTTGCAGGTTCTAGTTCGGTAAATTGAGAGTGCAGGTAGTTTTGGTGTGGTTTTGGTGAGGTTTTGCAGTCGCTATTTATAGCTAATTTGAGCATTTAATGATCGAACGGGTTGTGGATGGGTGGTTGAGCCGGTCGGAGTTAATTCCGACTCTATGCGCGGCCTCGATCGAAATTGGAAGTTAATGCACCTAGGGGACGGGTCGCATGCGCGAGATGAACCCGAGGTTCATCGAATCCGGACGGGATTCGCGTTTTTGAATAATCGCGGGTGGGAAACGGGGTTAGCTGTGATCGAACCTAGGACCGGTTTTTGAATTCTGGAAGTTTAAGCTTGTGGCAGAACAGGTCCCTGCTGTTTCTGGAGTTTAACGTTTTAGGTTAAAGTATAGTTTTAGTTTTAAAACAAGTTTCAGCATTTGACAGTTTTGGTCCCTTGACGTTGTGAAGATAAATATATATATATATATTCTTTTGTTTTTATAAAACCAAATAAGTTTTATAAAGATTATAAGATATAAGTATACATATATTTATATATAAATATATATATTTATAATCGATTCTCATACAATTATGTATATATATATATATATATATAATAAATGAATCCACATTTATTATTTAGAATTATGTTTTAAGATTTGGATTCGAATGCGCACCAGGGTTAGGGTAAGGATATGTCGGAAAGATACCGGATATTACACGCTTCACTTAGGATTGAGGACCTAGTTTTAAATTTAATAAAGTTATTCATGTATTTTTATTCTTGTAAAGTTATACTTGATTACTTGAGCTATGAAATGAAAGTTATTGTTTAATTATCACAACTTTAGTAAACCATGAGCTTATGAACAGTCTACATGTCCCGCCCCGACGTTTCCGCCGTCGGTTGGGGTGTGACAAAAGTGCTCATGACGAGCTTGCTGTTGGAACATTTCTTCCAGCTTCCTAACCATGTCGTATGCTGGCTGATCAACCAGATTCTGTTGAAGTTCTGGTATCATGGATGCCAACATCAAGCAGGAGACCTTGATAGAATCATCCACATGTTTCTCCCATGTCTTACAAGAAATGCCCGTAGTAGTAGCAGGTTCTTCAGGAATTGGTCCTTCGAGAACATACATCTTGTTCTCCGCTCTTAGAACAAATTTCATATTACTGTACCAATCCATTAAGTTGGAGTTATTGAGTTTATCCTTCTCAAGGATGGACTTAAGTGAGAAAGAGGAGTTGCGATGGATTTCATTAGACATCTACAAAATTCAAAAACAAAGTTTTAGTACTTTCATGCTTAATATCCTAATTTATTTTATGACCCAATGGCAAAATTATATAATTAGGAATGAGATCCCGGTTCACCATTGCTCAGTGAATGGCTGAGCACCTTTCACTAGCATGGCTATGTAGGTAGGTAACGATTACCGATTGTGTCAACTACATAATTCTCGGTTTGGGTGGCAAGATGAGTAATGTCAAGCTTAGATACGTTTCTCCTAACTACGCCCACTTAATACGACCTTAAGTGATATTTTCTCTTCAATTGTAACTGTAGAACCGACCTAAGTAACTGTCATCCTCCTCCGCGACGTTTCTCCTAACAAACACTCCAACACCTTTCTTCCATCTATAAAAATCGATGGATGCATACACTTGCACACTTTGCACTTACAAAATCCAAGAACAAATTCTAGAGAGTTTTAACTAGGAGCTTGAAGATTCAAGAGAGTTCTTGAGGTGTAGGGATCAGTTTTGTTAGCAACACAAGTCTTTATCACCTTCTACTCGGGATTCTTCTCCTAGCTTTGTCTAGTGGTATGAAACCAACACAATCTTTATTTTCATCTTTATTCTCTTATTTAAATCATGTTGTTCACCATAAAAACAAAACGGATTTGAGAAGTTAATGATTTTTATAAAAGTTTAACTTTGTGAAGTTTAAAAACCAAAGCTTAGTATATAAATATATATACATGGCCAAAAATTAGGGTATATATGTGTATATGTTGTTGTTTGATCATATGATGATAAGATGTAGGTATTAAGTTAAAAGCACGGTTAATAATCTAAAGAGGTGGTTAAAACTTGATGAAAGGTGAAGCATATATATATATATATATGTATATAAATCATGATTATAGATAATAAATGTGACGTTGTTAAGTATAAGAATGTGTATATATATAAAGAAATCGAAATAGATACATATACATGATTATAGTTGTTAAATTGGAAATGATCAAGTAAGATATACATGTAGAAGTCGGGATGTATGCATGTACATATGTGTGTTCATAACTTGTTAACATGGAAATTGTTTAGTGGATATATGTTGGATCGGGATCTACCTTGATCCAATGATTCAACACATTAACCGAACCAAATCGTGCGGAATCCGATTTGATTGGCAATCCAATCTATGACACGGATCGGGTCTTAAGAAACGAGCGGATTAGATGTCGAGACGAAGGTTTCTATCAACCCTTTGGTGTAGAGAAGTTGGATACAAGACCTGGAAACTCTCAACGGACAGAGATTCGACAATACAGGTGCAGAGAGTTTGTGTTTTGTTGGTTCTGCTCTGGTCAGTCTCTCTATGTGTATATCTGTTGTATTTCCGTGTTGTATGTGCTCATGAAGTGAAAGTTATATATATAGTGCAGAGGCCATTCGTACGAATGAGCCATGTGAATGGACTCATTCGTGCGAATGAATCAGCAGAATGGTTCATTCTTAAGAATGAATCATCAGAATGGTTCATTCGTACGAATGAATCATTCTCATGACTTATTCTAGCGAATGAATCATTCTCATAAGCTATTCGCGCGAATGGATCATTCTCATGATCCATTCGTGCGAATGGGCCTTTCATTAGCACGATTGATCAACGTTATCGCTATTTATCAGATCGTTTAATACACAGTCATTATATATGAGTAAACATTAAGGATAAACATGTAATTTCATTACTACATCAAATAATTACATTAAACATAGATGAAATACATATTACAAGGGATTAGGGACATATTATGCATCTACATACTCCCCCTTGGACCTAGATCCCTTCAAAATGACCTAACTAACATTAGTTGGTCTTCAACATCTCTTTTGTACGAGTTTTCCAGTTAACTCCGGCGTGTATGTCAAAAGCAAAGCATATACGTATTACTTTCACATACTGCAACGCCTGGTCTATATCTGCAACTTCAAAAAACGGTTGACACTTGTATAGAGTTGTAACATCTTGTTCAGACAAGTTGGTCAGCCACAAGGGATCAAAGACCCTGATGGTCTCCCATGACCCTTCTTTACAAAGCACTATAACAGCTTCACCAGTACGCCCATCATAGTACCACCATTTGAACTGATCTGAGAAGTCCTGGATCATTTTCCTTAAAGGAATCTTCTTCATGATCGTTGGAGGCTTCCACTTTAAGACAATTAGGGGCTTCTTGGTGACTGGATGAACCTTTTCCTTATGAATGTAACGTGTAGGCATTTGTGGCTTGAAGTTCACCCACTTCTTCCGGTATTCGTATTGTAATTGACGTTCAAACCATTCGGATAGACCGGAAGATTCGCTGTATAGAAGCTTTAGACGCGCCAATTGATTTACTTCAAATGCGGGCAGCGTCTTGAAATCATGAGGGTACTTGAAATATTGTATGCCCTTCTCTCTTTTTATAGCATAGCAGCTTAAGTCGTTGAAGTATGCCCAACTGATTATACGACCATCAGACTTGTGTCCTTTGAGTCGATAAACTTTAGTGTACTTGGTTGGAGGAGAGGACTTTGAGTTCTTTTTTAATTCGGCCATGTATTCCATCCACTGAATTTTACGTTCATTCAGCTCGTCAATGTCAATAGTGGAGGGACCGGCTTCATCCTGTTTGTTGTCGATAATGCGGTTGACCTCCTCGTCGGACTGCTGAGTGAATAAGTCCACGAAGGAGGGAAGATCATCACCATCTACTGATGTGTACTTTGGATATTCTTGATCAGTGATGTCTTCGAATTCAACCTCATCAACGTCTTCTAGTTCGTCAGAAGAGGGATAATCAGTTGTTGAAACAGATGCCTCTTCAGTAATGACTTCGTCAGGATTCATTTGAAATAGCTCGGCAATCTGTTCTTTTGACAAGCAATGCACGATTTCCCCTTCCTCTTTGTCATAAATAACTGAATGTTGGATGATCCCTTGCATGTCAAGCACATAAGTTAACTTTGAAGGTTGTTGCTTGAGAGGCATCACATCCAAAACTATTTTCATAAACAAACAAAAAATAAACATGTGAGAATTTTAAATTTCATTGATTTAATCAAAATAAAACTGAAATTATTTACATAATAATCTAATATTTACAAAAAGACAACTTAAAACACTTAAAACAAAAAACTATCAACCTTCAGTGCCCTTTTGTGTATCTGATGATGGGCCTTCTGATTTGTCTGATTTTTGCTTAGTGCGTGCCTCTGCTTCTGCTGTCTTTGAAGCACTTGTTGCAGCACCAGCATTGGCACCATCATCCTTATCTTTGTCATTATTATCATCATCATCGTCACCATCATCATCCTCGTCATCATCATCATCATCATCATCATCATCGTCACCATCATCACCATCTTTGCGAGCACCCTCAATTCTGGGTGTCGTGTCCCTTCTGCTTTCTAAGTCTTCCAACAGTCTCTTATTTTCCTCCTCTATCCTTTGTATTCTCTGAGCATGTGCATCAACATTTTTAGACAACTGTTGATTCTGGTTTGTAGCAGTGAGAAGGAGGGCTTGTTGATCATTGCATCTATTGGAAAGACTTGTGATGGCTTGGGCTTGTTCAGTATTTTGCAGAGTCAACTGACTGATCTGCGAGCCCTGAAGATCTAAACGCTTTGACTGTTCTTGATTTTGAGCCAGAAGCTGCAGTACCAAGCTGTTTAGAGTGATGATTTGATCGTTCAACGAAATAGTCGGCAATGATGTTGATGACTCAGCTCGAGTAGTGGCTGGCTGTGATGTATGAGCAGTCGTGTAGATGGGAGGAGGAATCGGAGGCACAGTTTGTGTCTGAGGCATGGATGTTGACATTGGAGCCTCAGACCTGGTGGCAGTTGCTGTTGTAGCAGAGGTGCTCTCCGTCCTTCTGACAAGTTTGAACTTTTGGCGTTTGGCCATTCTCTTCATTCTTCCTTTCTTGACTGGGGTAGATTGGGAAGAAGGAGCAGCAGATACTTGTGGACAGTCAGGGACAAAGTCAGCATCCCTGACGTCATCATCATTAACCCTTGAGCTTCCTTGATCTGCTCCCCTCTTTCGTTTTGTGGCGACCAATCTTGCCCCTTGTTGACTGATTTCGAATTCATCTTCAGTTTCCTCAGAATCAGTAAACAGGACGGTGTCCAGGTTAACGTCTTCTGGGTTAGTTGGAAGGGATGAATCGATAGCAGTAACAGTAGGAGTGGTGGCAGCGGTAGATGGAACATTAGGAGCATTGCCACCACCTCCCTGACCATCTTGGTCGTCGTCATCTTGGTCGTCAGCTGGAGGCACAACAATATCCTCCCTGTCAGAATCACTATTATCGTGACGCCAATTTCTGTTTGCAGGTGCCATATAATCAGAATTTGCCAGATGTCCAATAAGGCGTTTATGTGGAGGCTTTGTTGGTCTTCCCCTATAAGTCTGTACCCGGTTTAGTGTGACATCAGTCATATGCTCCAGCCTTATCATGTCAATATCGGATCGTGGCAGTAGAGGAAGTTGGTCATCGATTATCATCTGTAAGAATCGGGGGTACATGAGATACGCATTGTCCCCTTTTAGCGAGATGTTTTCCTTCAGGTGTGTGAACACCATCTCTGAAAAGTTGAACGGTATGTTCAACACTAGTGCCACAAATGCGCTCTGTATTGTTTCGCGCATATCATCAAATCCGCCACGACGGGAACCGAGGCAGTGAAGAAGAACGTGTCCTAGATATTTATACTGGGGACAGAGGTTCGCCTTGTTGAGAACGCCTTCGGCGACATTCCCGTCGTACTTTATTCTCATGAAGCATCCACGGACCAGATATTTATCCAGTGTCACTGGATCTTCAGGATGATCACCGAATTGACACAATCGGCGAATGTGAGAGGCAGATACAATAACCTCCTGTCCTGCAATCTTTCCCCGTATCACAGTTGGAGAAACTTCACAGTCTATTTCAGCTGTGGCCCAGAATTCCCGTTGATGAGAAGCATAGGGAGTGCAGATATAAGATATAGCATGGGCTATCCTGGATCGAGACAAGAACTCAATCATTCCAATAAACGGTCTTGCATTCTTTGAAGTTGGGATCATGTAAGCACAAATGTTGCTTTTTGTTGAAGCTTTAAGAACAACTGGAGCTCTGTGCGCCATAACGATCAGTCTGCAAACACAAAAACATGAAGCACATCAGATCAGTACATGCAAGATTTTGGAAATATGAACTTTTGGACCATTTTCCCTCTGTACGAATGAACCCTAAAAGTTGGTTCATTCGTGCGAATGGATCATTCTGCCTATTTATTCGTGCGAATGAGTTTCATTCATATGAATGAGTATTCATTCGTGCAAATGAGTCTTCATTCGTGTTAATGAGCGTTCATTCGTGTGAATGAGCATTCATTCGTGTGAATGAGCATTCATTCGTGTGAATGAGTTCTCATTCGTACGAATGATCATGAAGAATGTGTCCATTCGTATGACAGACGGGTCGCGATCCAAATTGTCCAAAAATCAACCAACACATGAAAAGATTTGTCGAAAAAGACATCAACACACTCGACTATGGTTTTCAACCAATATTCGACATTTTAATTGGTTTATTAAGTCAGATTTTAAGATTTTAGGTTTGGTTTTCGTTTTGAGCCCTAAATCTAGTCGAACATCCTCGAATCGGTATACACTTGATGAATACTTGTAGATTTATACCTGTAAAAAGAAATCGAATGATTAGATCGTGATTTGACGGAGTTTTGTTCAAAATCAGAAATTGATCGAACAGACGTGCGAATGCAGATTTTGAATTGTGCGAATGATGCTGCACATGCGAATGAATGGCATATTTATAGGATGGCCTGGTTCATTCGTACGAATGGACTCTCATTCGTGCGAGTGGACTCTCATTCGTGCGAGTGAACCAGATTTGATTCATTCTGCCACTCATTCGTACGAATGGACCATTCTGGTCAGTCCATTCGTGTGAATGATCTATTCTCCTCATCCATGCGTACGAGTGAGCCATTCTGCTCATCCATTCGTACGAATGGATAACCTCATTTAGTAAATTAAACTTTTCAGGTTAAATGAGGTATCCGACCACATTGGTCTTGACAACAATTTGATTATGAAGTGAGGGATCAATTATGAAGTTTTGGAATAGTTTATGAAGTACAGGAACGATTTGATCAATCAGGGAGTCAAGCGGTTTTCAAATTTGGTTGATAACAGTCGTTCGAGTCTTATCAGATAATCTAAAATTCAGAAAAATTAAAATCTTTTTGGATTTTTTGAATATGTAATACTGAAAATAATATCAACAAGATATATACACGCATGTCTTAGTAAGAATGATCCTTATGAGAAATCATACAGACTTAGTGACTAATGATCTGAGACATTTTGAATTTTGTAGATACAACTATACAATGGTATTTACACATCTTTTTGTGAGAAAGATCCGAACATAGGATCAGTACTAAACTCATAGCAATCAGCAACATTGCAAATTATCTGAGCTTTAAGTACACTTAGTCAAAATGCGATCATTGATATGTTTGTCCATCTTAAACTTATGCAGACCTTTTCTCAACACTTACAAGATGATCTTGAAGGATTAAGTCCATTATCTGTGTGTCCCACACTAGTTAAGAATTGACTTGAATTACTTTTCAAAACATGTTAATGTTTCAAATCAGCACAACTTACTTAACCAATCATCATAAGTTCATGAGATCTTAGTTATTCCCTGTTGCTTCTTTACTAGACCAAATTTTTTTTTTTTTTTTTTATAGTTTTTTTAGTATTCACAGTGACAGCCATCAGCTCATGGACGGCTTCAGCCAGGTATTTACAAGGCAATATGGCACGTATACAGCTAACGGTGTTTGTGTTCATCTTATCCCATGGATGGCTTCAACCAGGCTGCAACCCGGTAATATGGCACATATACGGATTCGGATTCATACTTTTATTTTATTCTTAATCGCATGGACGGCTTCAGCCAGGTATTTACAAGGCAATATGGCACGTATACGACTTCATAATCTAATTTTTAATTTTATAACTACTTTCTGATATCTCATTAAACCGATGATAACTGGTGTGCACAGAATGAGAAACACCTTCAGTTTCTATTGTTGATTTTCGTCAATCCTTTCACCATTATGTGACTCACAAGACAATATCTAATATGGTATTGATTTATCATCAATGGTCGAGATTCAGTAAGATAAGCCTATCAATGCATCACATGTCGACTTAGTGTGACTATTCACTATGACATTAAATGCAATGTGCTTCATACATATGGTTAGTGTGCCATCACTTCCCAAAGGTTGGATACGATTTCTCATTTTTGAGTTTTTCAGATGTTTTTGGGTTTTAGTCTGTACAAAAATGGAAAATCTTTTTTTTTTTTTTTTTTTTTTTTTTTTTTTAATAACAAACTGTACACAAAATAGAAATCTTTTTGGAGTCTCAGAAAACTAGCGTCTGTGTACTATCATTTTTCTCAGCGAGAGATCATTTTCTTACTGACATTTTCTCCCCCTAAAATCTTAAAATGAAAAATCTTTTTGAGTTTTTGAGATTTTTAATAAACGCAAGAAAGAAAATATATACATGAACGTAATTGATAAAAATGATTACTGACTCGACTCTTGGTCCGGAACAACGTCATCCTTCTTTTTCATGCCGTTTACCTCTAACAAGAATAAAAATCTTGGTTTGTCAAAGGCTTTTGTATAGAGGTCGGCCTTTTGGAAATCAGTGTTAATTTGAACCACATCAATCAGTTTCTTTTCAAAACAATCACGAATGAAGTGATATTTTATGCCGATGTGTTTGGTTTTTGAATGCTGAACCGGATTCTTAGTGATAGCTATGGCAGCAGAATTATCTACATAAATAGGAGTGTTAGAGAATTACAAACCGTAGTCCCGAAGTTGCTGTTGAATCCAGATAATCTATGAACAGCAACTGGCAGCAGCGATGTATTCAGCTTCACATGTAGATGTAGCCACTGAAGTCTGCTTTTTGCATTGCCATGTCACAAGACGGTTTCCAAAGAACTGACACCCTGCAGATGTAGACTTGAAGTCTGTTTTGCAACCACCATATTCAGAATCACTATATGCAGTAAGCTCAAAGTTATCATCATTAGAGTACCATAATCCAAGATCAGGAGTACCCTTCAGATAACGAAAAATCCTTTTGACAGTAATTAAGTGGGAGACTTTTGGTTTTGACTGATATCGGGCACAGAGACACGTGGCGAACATGATGTCTGGTCGAGATGCCGTGAGATACATGAGAGATCCGATCATGGCTCGATAGAGAGTAGCATCAATATACTCCCCCTTGTCATCAGGCGAAATCCCGTGATTGATCGCCAATGGAGTACCAGCAGGTTTGGCATCAGTCATACTGAATCGGCTCAGTATGTCTCCAACATAATTTGTTTGATGAAGGAAAACCCCTGTCTCAGATTGATCTACTTGTAGCCCTAGAAAGAACTTCATCTCTCCCATGGAACTCATCTCGAATTTGTCCTGCATAACCTTTTCAAATTCTTTGCACAGAACATCATTCGTCGATCTGAAAATAATGTCATCCTCGTATACCTGTACCATTAAAAGTTCTCCACCCTTTTCTCGAATAAACAACGTGCAGTCGATGACACCTCTTCTAAATCCGTTGTTCAGAAGATGAGTGGAAAGTGTCTCGTACCACGCTCGCGGAGCTTGGTGCAATCCGTACAGTGCCTTGTCCAATTTGTAGACACGGTCACGATGCATAGGATCTTCAAACCCGGTAGGTTGACTGACGTATACGACTTCACTGATTTCTCCATGAAGGAATGCACTCTTTACATCCATTTGATAAACTTTGAACCTTTTGTAGGATGCATAAGCAAGAAAAATTTGAATTGCTTCCAAACGAGCAACCGGTGCAAACACTTCATTGTAATCTATACCTTCAATTTGCCTAAATCCCTGAACGACCAAACGAGCCTTATTTCTTATGACTATTCCTTGATCATCCTTTTTGCAACGAAGAACCCATCGAGTACCAATCTTCTTAGCTCCTTTTGGTAAATCAACTAACTTCCAAACTCTGAGCTTCTGAAATTGGAGTAGTTCTTCCTGCATTGCATTTACCCAAGATTCTTCTTTTAAAGCATCTGTTATAGACCGTGGTTCGATTTGCGAGACAAAACATGAGTGCGCACAATCGTTGACCACACCAGATTCCATGATTTCTGAGTAGACTCCAGAGTTGATTTGACTCCTAGTCTTGACACCAGATGTGGGATCACCAATAATATTCTGTTGAGGATGAATTCTATCAATCCTACCCACAGGATGAGCAGGAACCTCAACAGTTTGATCAAGGTTTGTGATACTCTGTTCAATTGCAACAGAATGTGAAACATCATCACTCAATTGTATAACATCATGGGAAGGATCTTCAATCTGCTGGTCTATTTCTTGTCGAGAACCCTCATACTTTGAAGAAGAAGAAGAAGAAGAATGATCATCCTGTGTGACTAGTGTGTTACTGGAGGACTCAGGAATGTCAGATGATGAGGGAGTAAATTGCACATGTTCATCAGATGCGTTTTGAGCATCATACATCATTTGAACAGCAACCTCCTCATCTGAACATTCTGGAGGAAGATTAAATGAGGCAAAAAGTTCTTCATAATCAAACATCCAAGGAAGACCTTTTCCAGCAGCAGGAGAGGTATACTTTTGAACATCAACATGGTACCATTCTTCTACATTCCCAGAGACTTTGTTGTAAACTCTTTTATTGGGAGTGCTGTAGCCTAAGAAGTAACCTTCCTCTACTTTCTCGTTAAACTTGCCATGAGCATCCTTTTTCAACATGGTACATGGAGCGCCGAACGGTTCAAGATACTGTAAGTTCGGTTTCCGTCGATGCAACAATTCAAAGCAAGTTTTATCGTGACGCTTGACAACTAGAACCCGGTTGAGCGTGTAACACGCATTAGCAATAGCTTCATTCCAGAACTGCACGGGTAAGTGTGAGTCAGCGAGCATAGTCCTTGCTGCTTCTATCAAGGTCCGATTCTTCCTATCAGCAACGCCGTTCATTTGTGGAACATATGGCGCACTGAATTCATGGTGAATACCAAGTTTTTGACAGAACGTTTCCATAAGGTGATTTTTAAATTCAGTACCATTATCAGAACGGATCCTCCTAACCTTTAGCCTATACAGAGACTCCAATTTGGTAATCAGAATCTCCACATATTCAAAAGTTTCAGATTTTTCTTTTAAGAACATCACCCAAGAATATCTAGAATACTCATCCGTCACAACCAAACAATATAAGTCTTCAGCAATGCTCTTCCGGTTGATAGGACCAAACAAGTCCATGTGTAAGAGCTCTAGTGGTATAGTGATGGAATGTTGAGATTTGGGTTTATGAGATTTCTTGGTTTGTTTACCTTTCTTGCAAGAAACACACACGTCAGGAAGATGAAAACTTTTCACTGTGACTCCTTCAACAAGATTTTTGTGCACCAAATGATTCATTTTTCTGAGACTGAGATGTCCCATTCTTTTGTGCCATAAAATAGAATCCTTCTCAGTGGCTTTTGAAACAAAACATGATGCTGTGGACACTGAGGATGATGCTTGTGACATGTCAAGAATATAGAGATCATTCACTCTTGGAGCAGACATAATCACCATGTCTTCTGGAATCATAAACTCCTTTTTCAAAATATAACAATGCTTGTCATCAAAATTAACCTTGAACTCCTTATCACAGATTTGAGAAACAGAAAGTAAGTTGTTATCCAACTGTTTGACAAAGTTGACCTTCTCAAATTTGACAGCTCCATTAGACAGTGTTCCTTGAGCTTAGATAAAACCACCTTTATCACCTGCAAATGAAACATAGCCCCCTTTGATGTTTCTGACGTCGAAAAGGAGAGCTAAGTTCCCAGTCATGTGCCTGGATGCCCCACTATCAACAATCCAATTATTGCTAATAGGATTGTAAAGGACAACCTGCACAAGAAAGAAAATAATTAGTTTAGGTTAGGAACCCAAGCCTTTATGGTCTTGGGTTTCCCAGTCTCATCTACAACAGTACAATCCATCCATTGTCCTTGTGGATTTTTGGAACAACCACCTGACTTTGAAGTACCGTCGTCAGAAGCATCATCTGATTTTGCTTTCCACACATGTTCTTTGTGCAACGACTGTTTGTGGTAAACAGTGGATTGCTTAACGATTTGTACAGGTGTGGAACTCGAATCAGAGACCAACAAGTCATGCATCTTTTGTTTAACTTTCTTTTGATGCACTTGTTGTTAGGTAAAAGAGTTAGATTTTGACTTTAAAACCTTTTGTTTATTTTCTGAAAAATTGTTAACTCTTTTACTTGGCTTCTGAAGATAAGGACAGTTGACAACAATGTGTCCTTTTGTACCGCACTCAAAACAGTATCTCCGCTCAACCATCCTCGGAGATCTGTATTGATTTTCACTTTGGTGAGATTTTGAACCACCAGCCTTAGTTTCTTTTTGTTCAGCTGAAGAGAGTGACTTGTTTGATTTAACAGACTCTCCAGCTTTAACAAAATTAACCTTTTTGATTGAGGCTTTGGTTACTTGACTCTTCTGATTAGAAGTAGTGGGATAAGCTGGACGGCAATTGGTTTGTTTAATTTTAAAAACAGTTTTAGAAGCAGATTTTGAAATACCAATGCTGTCATTCTGAGGAGCAGACGAGCTATTGTGTCCCAAACCACGAGTAGGGCACTCATCGTCGTCTTCATCCCACTCTTCTACTATTCCATCAACACACTGGGACTTTGAGGTCGAAGCACCATTATCGTCAACCTTTTGTTGAGAAATTTTGTTTTCGGTTGGATCAACGACAAGTGGCGTTTTGACCTTAAAGTCAATGATTGGGTTATCATCCGGTGTGTTTACCATGGTATTCAACACCGGTGGAGGACAATTTTTATACCCAAACCCAGCATTTTTCTGTCCTGGAGTGGACCGTGAAATCATGTAATCAAGAAGGTAAGAAGAGTTTGAATAACTTTTCAACTTTTGATTTAGAGTTTCATAATCACACTCGACAAGCACCAGCTTTTTCTTTGTTTCATCAATCGTGTTTAAATAAAAAGTGATGGCATTTTGTTTGTTGATAACACAGATTTCTAATTCATGAACTTGCCTGTTTAAAAGATCAATTTTGTTTTTGAAGGCAAGTTCGTTTCCCTTTAAAACACGGTTTGCTTCAAGACAATTAGTTAAATCAGCAATTAAATCTGTGTTGTGACTTTTAAGTGTCTCAATTTTCTTTTCAAGTTCATCACAATTTAAACACGGTTGAGATTCAGACTCACTTTCAAAACTTTCAGAATTTACCTGAATGCCTGTGGATGTTTTTACCATAAAAGCACAGCTACAGGTAGATTCAGAAGAGGAATTGTTAGTATCCACATCAGCTGTTGATTGACCTGAAGAGACGACAGATGATTTATGTTCATACTCATGTGTGAAGCCAGAACTGTTTGAAGATGTGTCGTCTGCAGCTGATGAACTTTCTGAAGCAATCTCTTTCTCAGCATCAGAATCTGATTCTTCATTGATTTCTACAGTCTTTGCCATGTAAGCTCCATCCCCTGAACTGCCATCAGTTCCAAATTTAAAAGACCAATCAACAGTCTCATCTGTTTGAACAACCATAGCTTTTGTTCCACTTGAAGTGCCTTTATCTTGTGTAAGAGTAACTGGAACAATGTTTGTTTCTGTATTTTGAGTTTGTGGCTTCGGTTGGCTTTGACGGTTGTTGAAAGGGTTGCGGTTTCCAGTCTGTTTAGGCTTTTCACATTGCCTAGCAAAATGCCCTTTCTCACCACAGTTAAAACAAACAACAGCAGACAGATCAAATCCATAAGTAGTGTCTTTGTTCCCTTCGAGAGTTTTACCAGTCCTTTTTACATAATCTCTCGCTCTTCTGACTGCACTTGCAAGAGCCCACATTATATCAATTCGATCCATTTCATCCTTATCAATCTGAGCATAGTCTTCTGCTGTCAGATGACTGTTTCCAACCTGTCCAGCAACAAGACTGTCATATGAATTGACAACGGTAGACAACAGCGCCATGTGTTCCTTGGCCACTTCGATAGTAACTTTGTCGAAGTTGTCTGTTTGCAATTTAATGGGGCTTGGTTGAGGAGTACTAGCAGTATTTCCCTGCTGTGGAACCGAGCTTGAAGAAACTGAAGCGTGAGCTTTTGAAGACTGGCTGGCTGAAACATTTGACGTGTTTGATACAAACGCAGTCTGCAAAGGAGCATTTTGTTGAGTTGATGTAGAATAGTACAATGAAGGATCCTGAGCTTGTACGCCTCTCTTTAACTTCCACTTATTCATCACCTCTTGTTCTCTCAATTTCTGAAGAAATTCATTTATGTCAATGGTTTCAAGAGTATTGTTTTGTTTGAGAACCATCAAGAATGAATCCCATTTTGGTGGTAGCGCATCTGCCAAGCATTGAACCTTTTCTTCTTTTGTTGTTTTGACCCCATGGGCATGCAATTCACTCAACAAGTGATAGAATCTCTCAAATAGATCATCTAAGGACTCATTCCCAATATACATGAAATTTTCAAATTCCTTCTTAATGGCCTTAGCATTGATAGCTTTCAACGAAGCATTTCCTTCGTGACGTTGTTCTAAGGCATCCCACAGAGATTTTGAAGATGTAAACTGCCGGAATTGATGAAATATTTCTCTTGACATGGCCTGAGATAGGATAGCATATGCCTTCTTTTCTAAGTCATAATCTTTCCTTTGTTGTTCACTTAAAAGGGAAAGAAAAACAGTACTTCCATCCTCATTCAACACCTTTTGATATCCACTCTCTATCATCATCCATAAGTTTGTATCAACTCCATTAATGTGTATCTCAAACCTGTTTTTCCAGTGATGATATTCGTCCATTGTCATGAGTTTTGGAGCCTTGTTAGCATTTCCAGCTTCATTATCGATTAATAACAAGTTTTGGATTTTGCTGTTCTGACTGGCAACAAAGGCTAAGTCCGACATTGTAAAAAACGAAGTTTTTCGACACTTGAAAAATTTTCAGAAGAGATTTATGCGAATGGGTCTATTCGTGCGAATGGAATTATCTATTCGTGCGAATGGAATTATCTATTCGTGCGAATGGAATTTTCTATTCGTGCGAATGGAATTTTCTATTCGTGCGAATGGAATTTTCTAGTCGTGCGAATGGAATTTCTATTCGTGCGATTGGAAGTTTGAACAATGAGCGGGAGACTTGATCTATTCGTGCGAATGGTAGGAGCCATTCGTGCGAATGAAGTTCATCATGGTAGCCATTCGTACGACAGAGAGCAGTTTGACTTTTTTGCACCAAAAAGCACCAATGATTGATCCTTTTATCAGATCTGGAAATTGAGATGATCAGATCACTCAGAAACAATAATCACAAGATTTAAATGTGGCTAAACAACGATCAAGTGATCTTTATAACATTCAAGAGGATAGAAAAAGCAAGATTTAAAGGCAAGATCAGATTTTCTATGTTGAATCTAGAGCACACAGCTCTGATACCACTTTGTTGGATCGGGATCTACCTTGATCCAATGATTCAACACATTAACCGAACCAAATCGTGCGGAATCCGATTTGATTGGCAATCCAATCTATGACACGGATCGGGTCTTAAGAAACGAGCGGATTAGATGTCGAGACGAAGGTTTCTATCAACCCTTTGGTGTAGAGAAGTTGGATACAAGACCTGGAAACTCTCAACGGACAGAGATTCGACAATACAGGTGCAGAGAGTTTGTGTTTTGTTGGTTCTGCTCTGGTCAGTCTCTCTATGTGTATATCTGTTGTATTTCCGTGTTGTATGTGCTCATGAAGTGAAAGTTATATATATAGTGCAGAGGCCATTCGTACGAATGAGCCATGTGAATGGACTCATTCGTGCGAATGAATCAGCAGAATAGTTCATTCTTAAGAATGAATCATCAGAATGGTTCATTCGTACGAATGAATCATTCTCATGACTTATTCTAGCGAATGAATCATTCTCATGAGCTATTCGCGCGAATGGATCATTCTCATGATCCATTCGTGCGAATGGGCCTTTCATTAGCACGATTGATCAACGTTATCGCTATTTATCAGATCGTTTAATACACAGTCATTATATATGAGTAAACATTAAGGATAAACATGTAATTTCATTACTACATCAAATAATTACATTAAACATAGATGAAATACATATTACAAGGGATTAGGGACATATTATGCATCTACAATATACACATGATTAGGAACCAAAATATATATGTATATATGTATGTATATGGTGTAGTTGGTAACTTGTTGTTCACCATAAAAACAAAAGGGATTTGAGAAGTTAATGATTTTTATAAAAGTTTAAATTTATTGATTGCACCCTAAGGTGTAGAACCGACCTAAGTATCTGTTGGAGTCTCTGCCTGCCATCGCTGCCTTTGTAGCGCAGCCTTTCGGAGCCACCCTAGCCACTGTCGTCCTCCTCCGCGAGCCGAACCGGAAGGAGCCGTGAACCGGTTTTGATACTAGGTGTGTTTTGTGGGAAGATTTTGTGTGACGAGTTCGTTTAAAGTCAACTAGCGTGACGTTCTTTGTACCCGAGTGTTACAATCCGGTTATTCGTCAAATGTATAAATCTAAACACCTTATGGTTGTGTTGTTTTATATTATTATTGTCTAAACACTATGTAATTGGATCACTATCCGATAAAGTTTCAAACTTTATTATCGTGTGCTATTGTTTACGTTTCCGCCATTGTAAATATGATTTTATAAAAGTATTGTTTTAAATGTTAAAACCGGTGCACGATTCCCAACAGTGGTATCAGAGCCATCTTTACGCGCGTTTATACATAATTATTTATTTTTCGATCTCCGTTTTATTTGTTAACACTTTTGGTTAACAAAAGATCGAACCTTTATCGTTTTGGATTGATTGTGTTTTGGTATATCGAGCCCTAGTGACCCGTGGTTGTGTTTGTCATGTTTTGGTTTTATATTCTTTGTATTTTTTTTTGTTATTTGGAACCCGATGTAATAGTTAGGTTTCTTTTATTTATTTATTTTATTGTAAAAGTATAAATATTGTAAACCTAACAAGACGAAGACTTGAAGACCGGAGATTGACAAGGACGGGATTTGAAGATAGAGATCTTGGACTAAGTGGGAGACGACAAGTTTATTTATTATTTGTTATCCCTTAGACCGGTTCGGTTTTCGATGGCTCGAACGAAACCGGACAACCTTACTAGTGGCTCGGTGTTTGTTTTATATATTTTGTGGTTGCTAAAATTATTTAGGATAATAATTTAAATTACAAGTATTTTATAAAACGTTTAACACGATCTTATAAAACGACGAGAATATTAAAAAGTTTAAAACTTCTCGGAAAGGTAATTAATAAAAAGGGATTTTATTTAAAAGTAAAATGAGTTTTTAACTTTAGTTGTTTTATATAATAACATCATTAAATTAATTAAATGTTAATTAATTTAAAATTTAGTTCGCGACTAACGACCAATTTAGATTATAAATAAGGTATTTAAAATTGGACCGTGTCGAGTGTTGAATGCGTTTCACGAACTTACATATAATAAAATTGGTTTACCTAAATTTGCACGACTTGGCTCATGCTCCTCGTCGCCCAAAATATTTTTGACCCATAACCGGTAATTTAAAACATTAAAGAAATCCCAATTTAAAATCGATTTCTGCGCCACCTTAAATTGTGACACTTCAACTAATCTATCCGAACCCCCGGTGTTAGTGAATTACCCTGCATCCGACCCTACGGTTTTGGTTGAAGGTATAACCACGATTCCTGAGTTACTTAGGCCGGGTCTACGGTCACAATTGAAGGACAAATATCACTTAAGTCGTCTAAGTGGACGTAGTTGAGGGAAACTATCCAAAGCTTGACCTTGCTCGTCATTTGCCTCAAACCGAGAATTGTGTAGTTGACACAATTGGTATTTTCATACCTACTTATCTAGCTATGCCAGTGGAGAGTGCTCAGCCATTCACTAATACATGGTGAACCGGGATCTCATTCCTAATTATATATATTTTTTTCCTTGGGTCATTAATTTAATTAGGAAATTTAAGCATGAAAATACTAAACGTTATTTGAATTTTGTAGATGTCTCAATCTGCTGATGTGGTTATTCTTGAGCGTCTTAACAACTTCCTTAACGTTAAACTCGATGAAACAAATTTCTTGACCTGGTACTACAATCTGAAGAACGTCCTTAGATTCAACAAGAAATTACATGTTCTTAAGTTCCCCTTACCTAAGCAGCCACCTGAGGGTTCTAGCGAGTTTGTTCTAAATTCCTGGAATAAACTTAAGGATGATACCAATGTTATATCCAACCTTATGCTTGCATCTGTTAGCCCTGAGATTAAAGAATCACTCCAGTGCTTGACTGCTTATGACATGATCCGTAACATGAAGGAAAGATTACATCAAGATTACAACAAGGATCCTTCTCACTCTTTAATGTCACACATTAGAGACGTTGTGTTGGAGAATCCGAGACGTGCTATGATCACGAGGAAGAAAGTGGCAGACCTCGAGAAAGCGTGCATTCCTATAGACAATCACTTGGTCATAGATATTACTATTGATGACGTATTTGACGACTATAAATGGAAAAAGCGTGTACTTAGTCGTTATGACGAAGTTATGGATTTCATATCCTGGTACGCCAAGATGGAATCCGAGGATGCTTTAAGTATGACATGCTTTATTGACCAGCTTGAGAGGATTGGGGTTTACCCTAGTGACAACATCATTCGAGCTATATTCAATGATGGGCTTCACTTGTCCTACACAAGCAAAGAGGTATCGGATGACACTGTCAAGACCGGGGATAAGGGCATAGCTATTGGTGAGACCAAGACACACCTCTCTATACCCCGATGTCGTGTTAGAGAATGCTTCAAAGCATATACTCCAGGTATCTTGGCAATTTTTCTATTGTTTCTTTATCACTTAAAAGTTAGACTTTTAACATATGTGCAAAACTTGCTATTTTGCATAAATGAAAGAAAAGAAGGAAAGAAAGAAGAAAAGGAAGACGGACAAAGCTTGAAGATTACTTTCAAGATTTGATTACACCATTAGATGATGTTACGTTTATTTGTTTTAGAACAAATTTAAATTCCGGATTTATTTTCTTTTAAATATTGCTTGATTATTTTAAGTATGACTTATTTTAAATCTTTTTCACATTATGACTATTGCCTAACTATGAATTGAGAATTTAATACCATCTATCCGATATGTAAAGACATGTGAGACATGTTATTCAGGTCTAATAGATATTACATTAGATCAGATCTAATAGATTCCATGAAACAAATTAATTAAGTCTTATAAAGGGTTATATAAGATATAATGTTTTACGCATGACTTAATAATTAAAAGAGTTTCGATAAAGTTTCTCTAGAAACAATCTTATAAGATAAGATATAAAGGAGCGATAAAAGTTATCACTACTTCAAGACTAAGTGGTTAGTCATAAGTATACAACTACCCTAATTGACATAATCTAAATCACAAGCCTTGAACCGTGAGGTTCATCCGGAACAGGTATAACAACACATATGAGATATGAAAATATAGGAAGAATCCTATGAAAAATTAAGGATAGGTTGTTATGAATTCCTACACGAAAGAGTTTCATGTACCACCTTAATAAGTCTTCAAACTTTATCATAAGATTGAAACTGTTCATGACCATAATATACATGGTTCTTGAACAAGAAGCAAATGTTGTTTAAAGTTCTGAATAAATGGTATGATTCGATTGCATAAATACAAAATTCATATTTACACGCTGTAAGGCCCCTATTTCCCGGGTGACCTCACTTGTTGGATTTACTCATAAACATAGTCATTAATTACTGAACTTTTAATTAAAACATTCAAACACAGCGGAAACATTCAACATCTGAGTACATTACAACGGAAGTCTTAACATTCAAAACATTATCCATTGTCTAAACAAAACATAAGGTGGGATGTCAGTCACATGCCGGGTAGCCTTCACGCCTTCGCACGACCCTTTCCTTTGTTACCTGAAATGTATACTAAAAGTCAGCTAACGCTGGTGAGTTCTAGTTTAAAACTATTAAGTATGATCATTCTTTTCTTTATAAGTATACATAATTATATACATACATTTCTACAAATACGTATTCATAGTATTTACTTTTCTTTCTTCATTCTTATGTGATTACATAGATATGTATCCACCTTTTCTTCCTTTATTCTTATGCGATTACGTAGATATGTATTCACCTTTTCTTTCTTTAACATTCATTGGTCATACACATAAGGGTGATCAACCCATCTTACGGTACGTATATCACAAAGACATACGCCCTTGAGCTACCGTCGTAGCCCTTTTACTCGTCTGGTCCTAGAAACCGTCCGCCTTAACTTTAGTCCGGCCAAACTTCGGCCGTCCTTCTTTACCGTCCTACCGTCGTAGTCCGTCATATTCGCCCGCCTACCCTAAGGCATCCGTTTCCCACGTGAACTATTGTTTATGCAACCGTTATACTATTTTAGCATTTACTTCGACCGCCCTTTTATGCTTTTTGTACGTCCTAGCTTGCGAAGGACGTATCTTTCCCGGTTGCAAAATAGTCACGTGGTCGTCCGTCTACAGAAGTAGCCGTTAACTTCGTTTCCGTCCATAACGTATACTTACATTTATAACATGCAATATAAATAATTATACAGCAAGATTTCATTTATTTACGTTATGCCATTCTTTCCTTCATTCTTTGTAAACATACGTTTCATTCTTTGTTCAAAATTCATTCTTTATATATATATATACATAAAATATATATTAGTACATCACGTATGATCACATTAGCATTCATATCATTCATTCATTTAGTGTATACATTTCAGCCCCAAAACATTTAATAAGATTTGCACATAGCATAGAAGGGGGCACATAGAACTCACCTGATGAGTAGTTTCTGAGATACACTTAGCTGGCTACTGAGCGTCACTAATGTCACTCACGATCTGTATAATAAAGTCATACACGTAAGGTAGTGCTCCTAGATAACACTAGACATTACTATGCTTGAACCTAGTAGTTTCGATGGATTTACTTATATCGAAACTTGGTAGTTTCGATAGGTTGCTTATGTCGAAACTTGGTAGTTTCGATAGGTTGCTTCTGTCGAAACTTGGTAGTTTCGATAGGTTGCTTCTGTCGAAACTTGGTAGTTTCGATAGGTTGCTTCTGTCGAAACTTGGTAGTTTCGATACGTAACTTATGTATTATCTTAGCTTCAGATCGTGGGCATATCGAAACTAGGTAGTTTCGATGGGTCTGTATATATATCGAAACTGAGTAGTTTCGATGGGTCTGCGCCTATCGAAACTAAGTAGTTTCGATGGGTCTGCACCTATCGAAACTAAGTAGTTTCGAAGGGTCTGCACCTGTCGTCTTCCCCAAGAATCTGAAGTTTTTGCTTGCGAGTCTGATCGAGTCAATATCTTAATTTTCTTAGATCAAAACGTTCGGTTTTCATTCTAGATGCTATTCCTAAGTTCATTTTCAAGTTTCATCCGCAAAATCGTTACACTTTTTAGCTAAAACCCGAAACTTCCCAAAACGAACAAAAACTCATAATGTGATCGAATCGTTACCTGGATTGTAATTCTTATTCGGAGGTTTTGCTCACGGACTCAGCTGTAACGTGCTCCTCCAATTTCGTGACGATCCGTCGACTTTCTCTCTCTAGACCCGAGCTCTCCTTTCTCTCTCTAGAAGCTGCGTGAGTGTGGAATGAGCAGGGAAGAGGGCTGCCTTGCCTTATATATATACCTGGGCTTCCCTCGGCCCATTGAAGCTGAGCCCAAGCCCGCTCCCTTTTGTTTAAATATTCTGACTAAATCACCGGTCTCGCTATATTTATTCGTTTTATTATTTTTGGGATGTTACAAGTCTACCCTCCTTAAAGAGGTTTCGTCCTCGAAACTGTTCATACGTTAAACAATTGAGGGTATAGTCCCCTCATCTCGTCTTCTTTTTCGCACGTAGCTTCCGACCCTTTTCTGTGCTTCCATTGTATCTTGACTAACGGTATCGACTTATTGCGTAGTCGTTTCTCAGCTCGGTCAAGAATGGCTATCGGTTCCTCTACGTAATTTAGACTGTTATCCACTTCGATCTCGTCGTAAGGTATGTGAGCTGTGTCGTCAGCTAGGCACTTGCGTAAGTGCGACACGTGAAACGTAGGGTGTATTCCACTAAGCTCAACGGGTAGGTCGAGTCTGTAAGCAACTTGACCCACTCTTGCTAAAATCTTGAAAGGTCCGACAAACCTTGGACTTAGTTTGCCACTCTTTCTGAATCAGATGGTTCCTTTCCATGGTGATACTTTCAACAGTACCATGTCCCCCACTTGAAACTCTAAATCCCTTCTTCTCTTATCCGCGTATGATTTCTGTCTGTCCTTTGCGGCTTTCATTCGAGCCTTGATTTGATCAAACTTCTCGGAAGTAGCTTTGACCACTTCGAGACTTGCAAAATCCTTCTGTCCAATTTCCCCAAACAAACCGGGGTCCTACATTTCCTCCCATACAACATTTCAAATGGCGGCATGCCAATAGTCGAGTGATAGCTGTTGTTATATGAGAATTCTGCCAATGGTAGATGGCTGTCCCAGCTCCCACCAAAGTCAATGATACAGGCCAGGAGCATGTCCTCCAAGGTCTGAATGGTCCTTTCCGATTGTCCATCAGTTTGGGGGTGGTAAGCGGTGCTGATGTTCAATCTAGTGCCCATCGCTTCATTGAATTTCTTCCAAAACCTTGATGTAAATCTAGTATCCCTGTCGGACACAATCGACATTGGCATACCATGTCTGCTCACAATTTCCTTGATAAAAATTTCTGCTAGTTTTTCTGACGAAGAGGTCTCACGTATTGGCAAGAAGTGAGCACTCTTTGTCAAGCGGTCGACGATCACCCAAATGGTATCATTGCCTTTAGCTGTTCGCGGTAGCTTGGTAATGAAGTCCATTGTTCCCACTTCCATTCCGGTATTGGTAAAGGTTGCATTTTACCGCATGGTTTCTGGTGTTCGGCCTTAACTAGAGAACACGTTAGGCACTTGCTCACGTATTCTGTCACATCATTCTTCATGCCAGGCCACCGGTATTCTTTCTTCAAGTCTTGATACATTTTGTTTGTCCCGGGGTGGATAGAATAGCGAGACTTATGGGCCTCATCGAGTATTTTGGCTCTAAGCTCGCCAATCTTAGGTATCCACATTCGGCCAAACCTAGTTCGTACACCGTAGGCATTTGCATCCAAATTCCCTTGTTGTCCTACTATTCTTTCCCATTTTATATTTCCTTCTAATAGCGCTTCGTCTTGTGCCTTTGATATTTCACTCATCAAATCCGGCGTTATAATCAGCTGACACGCTTTGATCCGGATAGGTGTCGATTCTTCCTTTCTACTTAAAGCGTCAGCCACCACGTTTGCCTTGCCTGGATGGTACAGTATCTCACAGTCATAGTCCTTCAGTAGCTCTAACCACCTTCTTTGTCTCATGTTTAATTCCTTTTGCTCGAAAAAGTACTTCAGGCTTTTGTGATCGGAGTAGATGGTGCATTTGACTCCATACAGATAGTGCCTCCATATTTTCAACACGAAAACTACTGCTGCTAACTCTAAATCATGTGTTGGGTAATTAACCTCGTGAATCTTTAGTTGCCGCGATGCGTAAGCAATTACCTTTCCTTGTTGCATAAGTACGCACCCCAAACCCTGCCCCGAAGCGTCAGAATAGACTACCAAGTCTTCATTTCCCTCGGGTAGAGTTAAGACTGGAGCTTGGGTTAATCGTGCCTTAAGTTCTTCAAACGCGTTGTTTTGGGTTGGACCCCATACATATTTCACTTCCTTCCGCGTCAACTTAGTTAGTGGCAAGGCTATTCTTGAAAAATCTTGAATGAACCTTCGATAGTAGCCTGCCAATCCCAGGAAGCTTCGTATCTCTGTTGGTGTCTTTGGGACGTTCCATTCCTTTACTGTCTCGATCTTTGCACGATCCACCATGATGCCGTTTGGGTTTATTACATGACCTAGGAATTGGACTTCCCTAAGCCAGAACGCGCATTTGGAGAATTTTGCGTACAACTTTTCCTGCTTTAGCACCTCCAGAACCTCCCTTAGGTGACAGTGGTGATCACCCTCACTTTTCGAATATACCAGTATGTCGTCTATAAACACTATCACTGATCGATCCAACATGGGTCGACATACTCTATTAATCAAATCCATAAACGCTGCTGGTGCGTTGGTCAATCCGAAAGACATCACGAGAAACTCATAATGCCCATAACACGTGTGAAACGCGGTCTTTGGTACGTCTTCTTCTCTTACTTTCAACTGATGGTAACCCGACCTAAGATCGATCTTTGAGAACCAACTCGCACCTTGCAGTTGATCAAAAAGGTCGTCTATTCTAGGCAGTGGGTATTTGTTCTTTACTGTTCTCTTGTTCAACTCATGGTAGTCAATGCACATGCGCATGTTGTCGTCTTTCTTCTTTACAAATAGTACCGGAGCGCCCCACGGTGAGATGCTCGGCCTAATAAATCCTTTTTCTGTTAGTTCCTCTAGTTGAGACATTAATTCTTTCATTTCTGACGGCGCCAATCGGTAGGGGGCTTTGGCAACGGGCTCAGCTCCTGGCAATAAGTCAATCTGAAATTCTATTTCCCGATCGGGTGGTAACCCAGGTAGATCCTCAGGGAATACTTCCAGAAAGTTGCACACCACGGGTACTTCCTTGAGTTCATTCATTTTTATTCTATCATCAATAACATATGCCAAATAAGCTTCGTAACCGCGCCTCATGTAACTTTCAGCCTTGATCATCGAGATAATGTTCGGCGTCGTGCAATTCCAATCCCCATAAACCATAATTGGATTGCCGCTAGGAGCTTTGAGGTGTATCCTCTTACGTTTACATATGATTTGAGCTTCGTTGGCAGCTAACCAATCCATACCCAATACTATATTGAATCCTCCTAAGGTGAGAAGGAATAATCTAGAAGGAAACTTATGGCCCTCTATTTCTATGATACAATCCTCTGTTACTTGGAATACTGCCGAATTTTTACCCACGACAGTTTGTATGCTAAAGGCCCTTGCTATGGTGTTGATAGTGCAACCCAGTTTACGACTAAATGCATTTGATATGAAGCTTTTACTGGCACCAGAGTCAAATAAAATAGCAGCATTTTCATCATTTACTAGAAACGTACCTGACACAACATCAGGGTTTCCTCTTGCTTCTTCCTCAGTCAGTGCATAGGCTCGAGTCCTAGCCTGCGGCTGTTCCTTTTCCCTCTCTCTTCCAGAACCAGATTGGCCGGCCTTCCTGCAGTTCTTTGTCAGATGTCCAAACAATCCACATACTTGACACTTGATGTTTCTTACACATTCCCGAGAGAAGTGCCCCGGCTTCCCGCACTTATAGCATGTGGTGGTGCCGATTTTACATTCGCCAAGATGTTGCCTTCCACATTTCCTGCATGTTTCATATTAATCCGACCTTGGCTTCTTAGTTTCAGTTGTTACATTCCCTCTTCCGGTGCCTCTAGACGGGTTCTCCCACTTTCTCTTTTGTGTCTCTGTTGGTGGGTCCTCATTGGCATAATCGTCGTAGACGATTCTGCTCAAATTTACTACCGACTCGAAGGTCGAGGGTAGGTTGGCTTTCACGTGGACATGGACCCTTTGAGGTAGGCCCTTCACATAGTACTTGATCATTCGCTCCTCTGTCTCCACTAGGTGGGGTACCAGTTGAGCTAGCTCATTGAACCTAGAAGTATACTGGCGGTGTGTCTTGTTGCCAGCCTTAAAGTTTAGGAATTCATTTTCCACTCGATCAATTTCATTCTGGGGACAAAACTTCTGAATTATTAGCTTCTTTAGGTCTTCCCATGTCATTCTTGCAAGAGCGTTTGGGGACTTTGTCCGCTGGATGTTCCTCCACCAACCTAGTGCTTCATTAGTGAAAGAATGAGCAACATATTTAACCGCCTGGTCCGGTCGACACTCGCTGATGTTGATTACAGCGTTCATCCTCTCAATCCATTCGAGTGTTGCCACTGAATCCTTGCTACCATCAAACTTGGGTGGGTCTCCATCCTTGAAACCTTTGTAAGTACACCCACGACTGCTTGATGCCACCCTTACTTCATCCCCGTCACTGTCATAAATTTTCTCTTCATTGCTCCCTTCATCCTCTTCCTTGCTTTTCTTTAGTGCCTCGGATAGTAGATCAGGCAATATGTTCTTTAGAGTGAGCACAACTTCACGGGCTATAGCATCTCTGACTTCAGGTTCCAACTGTATAGGCCCTGGATTGTCGTCCCTAGTTGGGGTCACTTCTGTTTCGTGCACACTTTCGGTGTGTTCTGCATGCACACTCTCTTCTTTTTCAAATCTTTGGTTCAACGGAGGTCTACCTACTCGGCCAGTGCGACCGCCTCGGCGTCCAGTTCTTCCTCCTCAAGCCATAGTTCCTAGTTTTCCTGATGGTCATAAAGGGAATACATCAATGTCATTCTCTCAGATCATAGTCTTGGAACAGTACGAACAAGGTAAATTTTTAATTACAGTGACCGGTTTGTGATTAGAAATCTACATTGCTTTTCGGGTTCCAAACTCTTCAAATTGGTCGTGACATTGACATCTATTGGTTCTAGGTTTGAGTATCTATTCTTATCTAAGTGTATTAACCTTAGTACTTACTTACTGTGCTGGCGTTGGCGTTGGCTACCCAGACTGACATCCGTGCGTTGGTCCCATAATCAGCTTGAGTCTAGACATTTAGGGATGTCTAAATCTCTCAAACTATTGCTCTGATACCAACTTGTAAGGCCCCTATTTCCCGGGTGACCTCACTTGTTGGATTTACTCATAAACATAGTCATTAATTACTGAACTTTTAATTAAAACATTCAAACACAGCAAAAACATTCAACATCTGAGTACATTACAACGGAAGTCTTAACATTCAAAACATTATCCATTGTCTAAACAAAACATAAGGTGGGATGTCAGTCACATGCCGGGCAGCCTTCACGCCTTCGCACGACCCTTTCCTTTGTTACCTGAAATGTATACTAAAAGTCAGCTAACGCTGGTGAGTTCTAGTTTAAAACTATTAAGTATGATCATTCTTTTCATTATAAGTATACATAATTATATACATACATTTCTACAAATACGTATTCATAGTCTTTACTTTTCTTTCTTCATTCTTATGTGATTACATAGATATGTATCCACCTTTTCTTCCTTTATTCTTATGCGATTACATAGATATGTATTCACCTTTTCTTTCTTTAACATTCATTGGTCATACACATAAAGGTGATCAACCCATCTTACGGTACGTATATCACAAAGACATACGCCCTTGAGCTACCGTCGTAGCCCTTTTACTCATCCGGTCCTAGAAACCGTCCGCCTTAACTTTAGTCCGGCCAACCTTCCGCCGTCCTTCTTTACCGTCCTACCGTCGTAGTCCGTCATATTCGCCCGCCTGCCCTAAGGCATCCGTTTCCCACGCGAACTATTGTTTATGCAACCGTTATACTATTTTAGCATTTACTTCGACCGCCCTTTTATGCTTTTTGTACGTCCTAGCTTGCGAAGGACGTATCTTTCCCGGTTGCAAAATAGTCACGTGGTCGTCCGTCTACAGAAGTAGCCGTTAACTTCGTTTCCGTCCATAACGTATACTTACATTTATAACATGCAATATAAATAATTATACAGCAAAATTTCATTTATTTACGTTATGCCATTCTTTCCTTCATAGGTTGCTTATGTCGAAACTTGGTAGTTTCGATAGGTTGCTTCTGTCGAAACTTGGTAGTTTCGATAGGTTGCTTCTGTCGAAACTTGGTAGTTTCGATAGGTTGCTTCTGTCGAAACTTGGTAGTTTCGATAGGTAACTTATGTATTATCTTAGCTTCGGATCGTGGGCATATCGAAACTAGGTAGTTTCGATGGGTCTGTATATATATCGAAACTGAGTAGTTTCGATGGGTCTGCGCCTATCGAAACTAAGTAGTTTCGATGGGTCTGCACCTATTGAAACTAAGTAGTTTCGATGGGTCTGCACCTGTCGTCTTTCCCAAGAATCTGAAGTTTTTGCATGCGAGTCTGATCGAGTCAATATCTCAATTTTCTTAGATCAAAACGTTCGGTTTTCATTCTAGATGCTATTCCTAAGTTCATTTTCAAGTTTCATCCGTAAAATCGTTACCCTTTTTAGCCAAAACCCGAAACTTCCCAAAACTAACAAAAACTCATAATGTGATCGAATCGTTACCTGGATTGTAATTCTTATTCGGAGGTTTTGCTCACAGACTCAGCTGTAACGTGCTCCTCCAATTTCGTGATGATCCATCGACTTTCTCTCTCTAGACCCGAGCTCTCCTTTCTCTCTCTAGAAGCTGCGTGAGTGTGGAATGAGCAGGGAAGAGGGCTGCCTTGCCTTATATATATACCTGGGCTTCCCTCGGCCCATTGAAGCCGAGCCCAAGCCCGCTCCCTTTTGTTTAAATATTCCGACTAAATCACCGGTCTCGCTATATTTATTCGTTTTATTATTTTTGGGATGTTACACACGCAAAGATGAGATCCTTAAAGATATATGAAAGTTTGTCATATTCAAAAGATGAGATCTTTTAGAATAAGCATATGGAATCATGTGATGAAAGAATAAGATTCTTTAGTAAATCACTTCATGATAACTCAGATGCACAATCCATATTATGACAAATAAGATTTGATCAGACTACACATGAATGAGATTCATCAAGATGTAAAAGATGTTTTGGAAACAACAAATTGATCGTTCATACTAGAAGTCAGACATATTATCAAAAGTTGATAAAATAGGAATTACATTCCGAGTTTCTTTAAGAAGAAACATATTACAAGTTTTGAACAATTGAACAAACTAATCAAAATGACAATGCATTATGAATACTAAATTGTACTTGTAATAAGGTAGCTTCAAAGAAAGTATGAAAGTCTGAATATGTCCGCGACTACTGAATCATTAAAATTGATAAAGATCAATTCAAAGAAGATTCAATATGATAGATGCAAAGGCCAGTGGGAGTAATTATCTACGACAAGGAAATGTGTAAAGACACATTATCAAGAGGAATGTATAGAGATACATGGAACAACACAAAAGGGATGATAAGTGTTATCATAGAATGTACAGTGATGCATTGCTAAAATTACGAGTTTAAACATGTCATTAAAAGATAAAGTATCTTTAGAAATGAATTACAAAATAGTATTGATTGCATCCATATATAAGATATATAAAGGAAAGATTCTAAAGTAAGAATCATAGCAATCTATTGACATTAGTAAAACTGTCACAATGCTTTGTGTGACAGATCTATAAAGACAAATTACTAACATTATCTGCAATTCTTAATAACATTAGGATAAGATGAAGATGAAAGTGTTCATGTGGTTTCATCTAAAGATAATAAGCTATTTCAATACCTTCATATGATGAAAGAACTTTGAAATTCAACTGTGACAAGACAAAGGATTATGCTTGAGAAGCATAAATTGGTGATATTCATAAAGTATTATGATGAGATACTGCTATCTTATCAGATAAGATACCAAGAGTACTAGCTTTGACTATCAAGAAAAGGTTCTTATAACAAGTTCATAAGAGGTGTGACTACATGTCAGTCAAACAATACTATCTTAAGAGTTAAGATATAAACACCAAAGGACGATCATTAAGAATGATTAAATGAATACACCACAAGATATATCATTGTTATCTAATGAAAAGTTTCATCAGTAACAATAACACAACATGAGATGTTGTGACTTGGAAACATCATAAGACAGTGTTTAGAAAGTGTCTAGATAACTTCTGATAGTTGGAAAGGAGTTCCAAAAGAGGTTTTTCAATCATAAGTTTCATTCATGGGATCATGAAACTTATAGACATCATACTAAAACAAAATTCACACAAATCAATATCTAGCTGAACCATTCGCTAAACCTATACCTCAATCTGTATATGAGGAGCATGTTGATAGGTCTTAGATTTGCTGGACTTGAGTTTGACTTGTATGTTAGTATTGGGAGCTTTCGAACTATATATATATAAACATTAATGTTTTATATTGATTTAATGGTTAAATGCATTATAAATAGATGTTTCTATGTTCGATATTTTCCTTGAATGTTGTATTCTAAATGTCCGTAGTCGATTAGATTCATGGGAATCAATCTGAATGAAAGACAATTGTTAATTGGATGATTGGTTCATTGCGGATGAAAGTCCAAATAGTTGGATGTCATATTATAGATAATCATTAGGGAATAATTATTGGACGTAACTCATTTCAAAACTATCTTCATGGATCAAGGTAAGTAGTTTTGAATATAGTAAGATCTATCAATCCTTGACCCGAGGTACATACTAGAACTAACTCTTACTAAAGGTTATTCTTTAATCTTATCTAACGCTGTACCTTAATAAGCAGTAATAAGGGTATGATTAGGAATAAATCTGAAGTTAAGTAGGAGTTGTACGTGACCAAAGGAATTCTGTTCTCCTTTGATTAGGAGTTGGACATTTTGGCGCCCTCGTTGATTCAAACTGTTATAAATCCCGTGGCCACGCACAAACTAAGAGTAGTTTGTTTAGACCAATTTGAATTGGAGAACGAGAAAAAGAATAGTTGAACCACATATGAGAAGTAACTTGAATCCATGTCTCATGTTCAACAGATGACCTAAACAGAAAGGATACATAGATATGTTTGCCATGGCTATTGTACTTGGTTAAGTAAAGGTTACTTGAACACAAGGAATTAGTTGACGATTGTAAATATGCCATACCTTGCCAGGGGCAGTGAGATGCAACTAGGTATCCACCACAATCTACGTTGACTTGATTAATCGATGAATCGTCTAAGTGGGAGATTGTTGGATATTAGATGTCCGATTATCGTTAATATCAACATTGCTGTTGAGGTACGATCCGAAGAGTTACACTTTGGGCAAAGAACAAATCATAGCGTTTAAATGTTAAAAGTTATTTCACGAAATGCAAATTTGGAATTCGATGGATTAAATATTTATAGAAATATTTAATAGTCATCTCGTATTTAATTATTTAGAATAATTAACTAGCGATAGACGGTATGAGGTTTTATTTATATATATTAATGGAATATATATTAATAGGTTTATATTTAATATTTAAATATAAAACATGTCCGGGTTACGCAAGAGTTGTTTATGATTAGTGTAATTATAAACTACGGGGACTAAAACTGATTAAGTGTTAATTAGTTAGTCATTAAACGTTAATTACCCTAGGGTTGACTTGTAAATTAGTTTACTATATAAACATACTTAAGTCAAAACCCTAAACCAATTTTTTGGTGGCCACCTCTCCTTTTTGCGATCGAAACCGAGAACCTCCCCCCATTCGGTTCGCAGGTCGGCCACCTCTCTGCTGCCGTGAACCACCGTCGTCTCCGCCTGCCATCGTTGCCTTTGTAGCGCAGCCGTTCGGAGCCACCTTAGCCACTGCCGTCCTCCTCCGCGAGCCAAACCGGAAGGATCCGTGAACCGGTTTTGATACTAGGTGTGCTTTGTGAGACGATTTCGTGTGACGAGTTCGTTTAAAGTCAACTAGCGTGACGTTCTTTGTATCCGAGTGTTATAACCCGGTTATTCGTCAAAGGTATAAATCTAAACACCCTATGGTTGTGTTGTTTTATATTATTAATGTCTAAACACTATGTAATCGGATCACTGTCGGATAAAGTTATGAAGTTTATTATCGTGTGCTATTGTTTACGCTTCCGCCATTGTAAATCTGTTTTTTAAAAGTATTGTTTTAAATGTTAAAACCGATGCACGAATCCCAACAATTTCTCGTTAACAACATACCTGCTACTGTGTTGTTCAACTCAGGAGCTAGTAGAAGTTTTGTATCTTTAGATTTCTATTCATTGTTAGCTAGACCTACTGTAAGATTAAGTAAAACCTTTGAAGTCGAAATTACTATTGGAAAGACGATGAAAGTGGCAGAAGTCATTCAAGATTGTTTCATCGATCTTGAAGGATACAGATTTCCCGTTAGACTATGTCCTATGATCCTCGAGGGATTTAATGTATTCTTGGGAATAGACTAGTTGGCAGCAAACGATGCCTAGATTATTTGCAACCAGAAAGCAGTTCAGATGCATTCTCCAGATGGAAATTGGATTACGATCCACGGTGATAAGATAAGATTAGCCGTAATCATTTTTATGATGAAAGCGACAAAGTTTATGAGACGAGGAAGTGAAGCCTACCTAGCATATGTTATTGATTCCAAAGTAAAAACTAAGGAATTAAAAGACGTATCAGTAGTCTGTGACTTTCCTGATGTATTTCCCAAATAATTACCATGAATACCTCTTGAAAGAGAAGTGGAGTTTCGAATCGACTTAGTGCCTGGTGCTAAGCCTGTAGCTAAGGCACCTTATCGATTAGCTCCATTAGAAATGAAGGAACTAATGTCACGACTGCAAAAGTTGTTAGATAGAGGTTTCATTAGACCGAGTATCTCGCCTTAGGGTGCTCCAGTTCTTTTTGTGAAGAAGAAAGATGGTAATATGCGTATGTGAATAGACTACCAAGAGCTGAATAAACTTACCATCAAGAACAACCCATTACCTAGGATCGATGATTTGTTCGATCAATTACAAGGAGCAAGGTGGTTCTCCAAAATCGATTTAATGTCGGGTTATCATCAGCTAAAGGTTAGAGATGAAGATATTAAAAAAAAGCCTTCCGTACAAGATATGGACATTATGAGTTCTTAGTAATGTCATTTGGTCTGACTAATGCCCCTCCCGCATTCATGGATCTCATGAATAGGGTTTGTCGACCAATGTTGGACCGATCTATGATTGTGTTCATTGATGATATTCTAATTTACTTAAAGAATGAAGGAGATCATGCATGTCATCTCTAGGAAGTGCTGGAGATACTTAGAAAAGAGAATTTATATGCAAAATTCTCTAAGTGTGCGTTTTGGCTCCGAGAAGTTCAATTCTTGGGTCATGTGATAAACGCAAAAGGAATTCTTGTAGATCCTTCAAAAATAGAGACTGTAATTAAATGGAACCCGCCAAAGACACCTACAGAGATATGCAATTTCTTAGGTTAGGTCGGTTACTATAGAAGATTTATTCAGGATTTCTCCAAGATCGCTACCCCATTGACAAAAATCACAAAGAAGGAGATAAAGTTTGTATGGGGAGCAGAGCAGGAGAATTCTTTCCAAAAGCTAAAGGTGAAATTGACTCAGGCTCCAATATTGTCTTTACCAGAAGGGACAGAAGATCTAGTAGTTTACTCTGATACTTCGTATCAGAGATTGAGGTGCTTAGTCATGCAAAGAGGCAAGGTTATAGCTTATGCTTCACAGCAACTCAAACCCCATGAAACTAACTACCCAACCCATGATTTAGAGTTAGCTGTAGTAGTATTTGCACTTAAAATATGGAGACATTATCTATATGGAGTTAAGTGCACAATCTACACAGATCATAAAAGCTTAAAGTATTTCTTTGAGCAAAAAGATCTTAATATGAGGCAGCGAAGGTGGTTAGATCTAATAAAGGATTATGATTCTGAAATCCTGTATCACCTAGGAAAAGCCAATGTGGTGGCAAATGCTCTAAGCCGTAAGGAATAGCATTCTCCTATCAGGGTGAAGTCATATAAGTTAGTTGTAACTCCTGACTTTATGACTTCGCTCAAGAATGTCCAGACAGAAGCCTTGAAAGCAAAAAATGTTAAGAAAGAAAGAATGGTTGAACAAGAGAAATATTTGGAAGAGAATGAATATGGAGTTAAAATTCGATTCAGACGTATATGGATACACATATGGGTGAATTCAGAGTTAGAGTTCTAGATGAAGCTCATAAGTCATGATATTCGATTCATCTGGGTACTACAAAGATTTACCAAGATGTGCGCCAAGATTATTGGTGGCCCTGTATGAAATTCGATATCATGAAGTATGTGGCTAAGTGCTTGACTTGTTCTCAAGTTAAAGCAAAGCATCAAAAGCCTTAGGCTGATTGCAAGCATTAGATATTCCGGAATGGAAGTGGGAGCATATCATTATGGATTTCATAACAAAGCTACCGAAGACAGCTAAAAGTTATGATACCATATGGGTAATAGTAAACAGATTGACTACGAGTGCTCACTTCTTACCGATATGTGAGACTTACTCTTTAGAAAGGTTAGCAGAGGCATTTATTAAAGAAATTGTTTCACGGAATGGAGTGTCGATTTCAATTGCATCTGACAGAGACACACGTTTTACGTCACGTTTCTGGAAGAAATTTAATGAAGAGATGGGAACTAAGTTATTGATTAGCACGACATATCATCCTTAAACGGATGGTCAGAGTGAAAGAACAATACAAACACTTGAGGATATGCTGCGTGCTTACATTATTGACTTTGGTGGAAGTTAGGATAGTCATCTACCTTCGGTAGAATTTTCATATAACAATAGCTATCATGCAAGTATTGGCATGCCGCCATACGAAATGTTATATGGAAGAAAATGCAGAACTCCCATATGTTAGGGAGAAGTTGGACAGAAAGAGCTTGAAAGTAAAGAAATTGTCCAAGCAACAGGTGTAAAGTTAGAACAGATTAGAGTTCGTCCAAAAGCTCCTCAGGATTAACAAAAGTCTTATGCAGATAAAAGACGAAGACCGATAGAGTTCCAAGTCGGAGATTTGTTCCATTAAAAGTATCTCCGTGGAAAGGAATCATTAGATTCAAAAAGAGAGTGAAATTGAGTCCAAGATTTATTGGACCATTTAAGATTATGGCTCGAGTAGGGAAGGTTGCTTTTAGACTAGAACTGCTAGAAGAATTGAGTGAAATTCACTCAACATTGAAAGTGTCTGGCAGACGAAACCTCTCATGTACCACTGAATGATATTGAGGTAGACGAAAGATTAAATTACGTCTAGAAGTTCAGTGGCAACATAAAAAGGGATCTTGTAACATCTACGATTTTCAGGCCATAAATTTTCTTTAATCATTTTATTATTTAAGCACTTGAAAACCCGTACTTGCCTAACACCTCATACCACACTAATTTCTATCTCAATGTGTATTAATTTGAAATTTTCAACTCCTCAATAACATATTATTTTCTACTAAATATATATAACATGTATGTATAATTATATAAACATATATAAACTTATGAATATATATACATGTAAACTTACATATGGTCATATTTCTATTTATTAAACCATTTGTAATTTTATAAAAAATGGAGTTCCTATATAAGGTAGCTTGAAATAAAATAAAATAATGTTTTAGACTTTATTACAAGTTTAAAAAAAAACTATTTTTATAACAAAATCTCAATTTATTAAGTCTTGAACCTCCTCATCAACCTTTGAACATTTGGCACCCTCAATTTGAACCCGTTGTAAGTGTTCGAACCCATTACCCACTCCTTTGACTTCCCGAAGTCAAACAAAAACACAATTTGTACAAATTCGAGTATCAATCGGACACCCCCGGTTTATATGGACTTGCCTTGTTCATATAATTGATCCTCGATCATTTTCCTAGACCAAATAAACGCGTTAATTTAACAATCTAAGTCGTTGATTTCAAATTCAAACACGTTTTGACTTCCGTGAGTCAAACCGAGACAAATTGATCCTCAAATCACGGGATTTAACACGTTTAGCGGCCACCAATCTCGCGCAGAGGACACTCGAATGTTTACAAACCCAAATCACGACTAAATTCATTTCGAATTGAATAAATTGATTTGAATATCATTCTTGTAATCGTTTTCTGTCAAACCCGAATTAAATTGAGCTTTTAAAACAAAATTGAATGGTAAGAATCAGTCACACACCTTCGCCATCTCCATTTCGAACTCCCTGCACCCAAAATCACACCCCACATCATCTCGGTGCGTGAATCGAACCTCAAGAAATCAGACCTCTGACCGGTTAGTCGACAGCACTCTACGCCCCACCATATCAGGTAATACTTAGTTCATTCGAATCGTAAATGGGTCCATATCAATAGCCCTATGCCAATTGATGTTAGCAAAATCTGTCGAACACGATTTGAATTAGGGTTCTTACCTGTTTTTACGTATTCTTGAATTGGGGTTGATTTTCGGATCTCTATTTAATCAAACGGAACCTCTTTTAGACCAGCGAAACCCCCGGTCCAACTGGTTAAGACACTACACCGTTGGAACGAAGGGCGCGGATTCAAAACCCGCATATCCAACCCTTTTTGCGTGTTCCTTTTTACCAGACCCGACCCCCTGTTGCCTTCTGGTTAATACCAAACAACCCGGGTCTACAACATGGATCAACCCTTTGCTACAACGGTTAAGACCCTAAGCCTCTACAGAACCCACCCGGGTTCGAACCGGGTGGTGTAAACTTTATTTTTTAAACTGTTTTTAAAGCTTCAAAAAATTTATAAAAAATATTTTTATAAACCTTACAATATTTGTAACGGAATAAAATCAGATTTGTAAATTTTCAATATAAATTCAGTTTTATTACGAATTTCGTTGTTCAAATTGTACATTAAATAATTAAATAAAATTAACTTCCAAATAAAATATTTATTTTTATAAAGTTTATAAAATTTTACCTTTATTTAAATCAAATACTTATTTTTAATGATAAATAAATAAATAAGTTTATTTATTATAAACTACAAAAAAAAGGGTTAAAGGTATATTTATTATAAATAAATATCATTTTCACGTCATTATAAATAGATATCATTTTCACATCTTTATTAATAAATATCATTTTCACTCATTTATAAATAAATATTATTTTTACACATTTCTATGTATAAATAAATAAAAAAAAATTATTTATTTAATTTTTGTTTAAGAAAATCCACACACCATTTTCATAACTAAATAACTAAAATTATTTAGTTATTCAAACCCAAACCCCAATTAAAATATTTTAAAACTATTCATTTCAAATCTTCCATTTTATACAAAACCAATTCAAAGAACAAACCACAGTTTCCTACACTCATGTACATACTACCACTCTTTGTACACACACTCAACTAAATCCGAGACTTAGACCTAGACTATCGTACACCTTATTAATTTGATATATATTACACACTAGGTTAACGTGGTGAGTTACAAGAATCATTTTGCTACCAAGTCTCGCGTGCTAACTGCACCCTTGATCCATGTGAGTTTACATAGCCCCTTTTTCTTATTTACATATTTGGGGTGAAACGTGATTACATTCAAACACTGTTTACAACTACACACGTACAATTCTACAATATGATCATATGTGTTTATTTGTGCTTTATGCTTGAATGCTAATTGTTAAGGCTACATATACATGATATACACGTGTAAACACAAATACATTACTTTAGGCTAACATGTGTTGTTAGGCCCTACATTAGGATAACATGTGTTGTTATGCCCTACATTAGGATAACATGTGTTGTTATGCCCTACATTTACATCAGGATAACATGTGTTGTTATGCCCTACATTAGGATAACATGTGTTGTTATGCGCTTCAATTACAAAGTTTCATTTGTGCATCTAGCTTAACTTAGATTCTCTATAAATGCTTTATAAACCATGCATCATATGAATTGTACACAAAACATTTGAACTTTACTTGTGATGTCAAAACCTATGTATGCTCACCAACTATTTATAGTTGACCCTCTCATTTTATCATGTTTCAGGTACAGTTGTTTGAGTTGTGATTCAAGCTACTTCACTTAGGGTTGAGGACCTAGTCTTAAATTTTAATATGGAGATTTATGTATTCTTTAATTCTTGTAAATGATGTAATTGATTTCTTGAGTTATGAAATGAAACTTATTGTTTAATTATTACAACTATTAGCAAACCATGAGCTTATGAACAGTCTACATGTCCCGCCCCGACGTTTCCGCCGTCGGTTGGGGTGTGACAGATTGGTATCAGAGCCTTGGTTATAGGGAATTAGGTTATTAGACACCTTTGACCTAGACTATAACCTTAGGACACCCATATTATTCCATGCTCTATGTACATGACATTAGTCACATTACTAAATTCTACATGATTTCTACTTTGTGTGAATATTTTTACATGATATTCTAAGTGGTACATCGCATGATAAAATACCTGATAGCCTATGTACTACACTACCTGATAACTCTTGTGCTTTTAAGCATTGTTATCTACATGCTACCTATTTGATTTCATTAAGTGTTATCCTAAGTCTTATCACACACTTACTCACACCTAATCCTTTATGCACCCTCATTTTTGCACACATGTCACCATAATCATTTGTGAACAAAAATTTAAACTCTTAGGCCTAAAGCCTATTAAGATTTTAAAATCCCGTCAAAGTTTTGAGTTCTGAAAGTTAGTAAAGAACATGTGCAATCTGGAAGGGTGAGTGCCTGTACTTTGGGTCTTCTGTCTAGGAAAGCATTTCATATAAATCCAAATAAACCGAAGGATCCGTATGCTTTCCAGGGAATTCCCGAAGTGAGTGTTCACCTATAGGCTAAAGCATGTCTTCTCGAAAGTATAAGAACTTGAATTACTTTGATTTGTCAAAGTACCCATTTGGTTATGATACCAAATGAGTACAATCTAAACACCATCATTTTATCTATTACAATTTACTACACCTAAGCCTTCTTTGTAAACTAATCATTTTCTTATTGGATTTAAACAACATCGTTATTTGGGTCCAAACAAGGTCTTTATCAAACCCTTAGTTTATAAACAGTATTTGAAATATAAACTTTCTATAAACTTTTTCACCTTGTAAGGAAACCTAATACAACTTGTTTTATAAAAAAAACATTGTTTTTCTAAATTAATAATTAATTATGACTTTCGTTAAATTAATTATTATTAAACTTTGGCTTAATTAGTAAATAACTTAGTCATTATTTTCTCTTAAAATATTCTCTTTTGTAATAACTTAAAATTAAATAAAAAGGTTTTCAATTAATTGTCCATATAGTTAATTATTCAACTCTTTTTCATCGTTTTATTTACAATCAAGAATAAATTACAACTACTTGTTTATTTACAAACAAAGAGCACAAATCAGTTATTCGTAAGCACATTGCCCTGAATATCTACACAACATTCTCATTATATTTACTTCTCCAGAAATGTATGAATGTACTAGGCACTGTAATGAGATGAATCATTTCGCGTAGGCATTAGCCATCCTTATAAACCTCAACAAGGTTTAAAAGTAAAATTTCAACTAACCACATTATACATGAACACCAAACAACACGCTTATCTACAATACTCGACTACCTGTGAAATTCGATAGTTTACATCACACATAAGGTCCAATAACTTACATATGAAGATTCACATGATACATTAAACTTAGTTATTACAATATGCATGATACTAGGTTAATCACATGATACATGAAACTTGTTGGTTTGATACATGATACTAGATTGAGCACATTATACACGGTCACATGATACATGAAACTTAGTAGTTGCAATATACATAATGTTACACTGATCACATAACACATGAAACTTGTTTGCAAAATACATGATACCAAATTGTTCACACTATACAATATACAGGATGCTATGTTGCTCATATTATACCTGAAACTTCATTGTTTACAAAATGTAGATACTAAATCGTTTACATTTACAAAATACATTATACTAAACTGTTTATGTCATACATGAAAACTTATTTGATACTAAATTGTTCACATCCTACATGAAACTTATTTATTTACAACACACATGATACTAAATTGTTCACATTATACATGAAATCTATTTGTTTACAATGTACATGACACTAGATCATACATAGAACTTTTGTGTTTACATTATACACGGAACCAAATTGTTTACAATCGTTGCAATTGATCAATCACATTGTACACAAGGCATGATTATTCACCCTATCCATGAAAGCTACTCGGGGTTTGACGTATTCTTGTTCAAACACGAGGAAGCTATGGAACCCTAAATTATGCCACGTTATTACTCTTTAGTACCTGATTGTCTTTACTCTCTATGTACATAGTTATTTGTTAGCAACACATACGTGAAAGCAATAGTTACGAATTAAGTGTTTTTGTGTTACCCCCGGACCCCACACACAATGGAATGAACTATCCGGACCATGCAACGATTTGGATAATTACGGGTGCACACGTAATTATAAAAACCAGCGTATGGAAAACATAGTAAATTCTGTCGTGCGTTATGACGTAAAATTTATCGGGATATACAGTAACAAAACTAATGTGATATAATGAGGGCATGGTGGATACGTCGCTGGTACTTCCTATATATAAGTGTTCCTGTCATATTATCAAAAGTAGCGTTATTTATGTCACGTAAAGTTTTATGTTGTTTGATGGGTCAATGTTTGTGAAATCTCCTATCTACTAACAATTCATTAACATATTAGACTAGATCCTAAACAAATCTTGATTTTCAAACTCCCATCGCTCCCATTTCAAGTAGTGCATTTCATCTATAGAATCCAAATTATTACTCGATAGTTTTTCTCCTTAAATTCATTTCAAAAACTAAATCCGTTGTCATCATTCGTGTCTGACTACGAGAAACAGGCTTGAACCTTGTTATCAGCTATACTCCTCAAACCAACAATTCATAACTCGTGGAAAATCCAAACTCATCTCTTTCCTGATTCAGTAACCTCCACCAGTTCAATTTCGGGACGAAATTCCCTCAACTTGGGAATACTGTAACATCTACGATTTTCAGGCCATAAATTTTCTTTAATTATTTTATTATTTAAGCACTTGAAAACCCGTACTTGCCCAACACCTCATACCACACTAATTTCTATCTCAATGTGTATTAATTTGAAATTTTCAACTCCTCAATAACATATTATTTTCTACTAAATATATATAACATGTATGTATAATTATAAAAACATATATAAACTTATGAATATATATACATGTAAACTTACATATGGTCATATTTCTATTTATTAAACCATTTGTAATTTTATAAAAAATGGAGTTCCTATATAAAGTAGCTTGAAATAAAATAAAATAATGTTTTAGACTTTATTACAAGTTTAAAAAAAACTATTTTTATAACAAAATCTCAATTTATTAAGTCTTGAACCTCCTCATCAACCTTTGAACATTTGGAACCCTCAATTTGAACCCATTGTAAGTGTTCGAACCCATTACCCACTCCTTTGACTTCCCGAAGTCAAACAGAAACATAATTTGTACAAATTCGAGTCTCAATCGGACACCCCCGGTTTATATGGACTTGCCTTGTTCATATAATTGATCCTTGATCATTTTCCTAGACCAAATAAACTCGTTAATTTAACAATCTAAGTCGTTGATTTCAAATTCAAACACGTTTTGACTTCCGTGAGTCAAACCGAGACAAATTGATCCTCAAATCACGGGATTTAACACGTTTAGCGGCAAAAAATCTCACGCAGAGGACACTCGAATGTTTATAAACCCAAATCACGACTAAATTCATTTCGAATTGAATAAATTGATTTGAATATCATTCTCGTAATCGTTTTCTGTCAAACCCGAATTAAATTGAGCTTTTAAAACAAAATTAAATGGTAAGAATCAGTCACACACCTTCGCCATCTCCATTTCGAACTCCCTGCACCCAAAATCACACCCCACATCATCTCGGTGGGTGAATCAAACCTCAAGAAATCAGACCTCTGACCGGTTAGTCGACAGCACTCTACGCCCCACCATATCAGGTAATACTTAGTTCATTCGAATCGTAAATGGGTCCATATCAATAGCCCTATGCCAATTGATGTTAGCAAAATCTGTCGAACACGATTTGAATTAGGGTTCTTACCTGTTTTTACGTATTCTTGAATTGAGGTTGATTTTCGGATCTCTATTTAATCAAACGGAACCTCTTTTAGACTAGCGAAACCCCCGGTCCAACTGGTTAAGACACTACACCGTTGGAACGAGGGGCGCGGGTTCGAAACCCGCATATCCGACCCTTTTTGCGTGTTCCTTTTTACCAGACCCGACCCCTGTTGCCTTCTGGTTAATACCAAACAACCCGGGTCTACAACATGGATCAACCCTTTGCAACAACGGATAAGACCCTAAGCCTCAACAGAACCCACCCGGGTTCGAACCGGGTGGTGTAAACTTTATTTTTTAAACTGTTTTTAAAGCTTCAAAAAATTTATAAAAAATATTTTTATAAACCTTACAATATTTGTAACGGAATAAAATCAGATTTGTAAATTTTCAATATAAATTCAGTTTTATTACGAATTTCGTTGTTCAAATTGTATATTAAATAATTAAATAAAATTAACTTCCTAATAAAATATTTGTTTTTATAAAGTTTATAAAATTTTAACTTTATTTAAATCAAATACTTATTTTTAATGATAAATAAATAAATAAGTTTATTTATTATAAACTACAAAAAAAAGGGTTAAAGGTATATTTATTATAAATAAATATCATTTTCACGTCATTATAAATAGATATCATTTTCACATCTTTATTAATAAATATCATTTTCACTCCTTTATAAATAAATATTATTTTTACACATTTCTATGAATAAATAAATAAAACAAAATTATTTATTTAATTTTTGTTTAAGAAAATCCACAAACCATTTTCATAACTAAATAACTAAAATTATTTAGTTATTCAAACCCAAACCCCAATTAAAATATTTTAAAACTATTCATTTCAAATCTTACATTTTATACAAAACCAATTCAAGAACAAACCACAGTTTCCTACACTCCTGTACATACTACCACTCTTTGTACACACACTCAATTAAATCCGAGACTTAGACCTAGACTATCATACACATTATTAATTTGATATATATTACACACTAGGTTAACGTGGTGAGTTACAAGAATCATTTTGCTACCTAGTCTCGCGTGCTAACTGCACCCTTGATCCATGTGAGTTTACATAGCCCTTTTTTCTTATTTACATATTTGGGGTGAAACGTGATTACATTCAAACACTGTTTACAACTACACACATACAATTCTACAATATGATCATATGTGTTTATTTATGCTTTATGCTTGAATGCTAATTGTTAAGGCTACATATACATGATATACACGTGCAAACACAAATACATTACTTTAGGCTAACATGTGTTGTTAGGCCCTACATTAGGATAACATGTGTTGTTATGCCCTACATTAGGATAACATGTGTTGTTATGCCATACATTTACATCAGGATAACATGTGTTGTTATGCCCTACATTAGGATAACATGTGTTGTTATGGTCTTCAATTACAAAGTTTCATTTGTGCATCTAGCTTAACTTAGATTCTCCATAAATGCTTTATAAATCATGCATCATATGAATTGTACACAAAACATTTGAACTTTACTTGTGGTGTCAAAACCTATGTATGCTCACCAACTATTTATAGTTGACCCTCTCATTTTATCATGTTTCAGGTACAGTTGTTTGAGTTGTGATTCAAGCTACTTCACTTCGGGTTGAGGACCTAGTCTTAAATTTTAATATGGAGATTTATGTATTCTTTAATTCTTGTAAATGATGTAATTAATTTCTTGAGTTATGAAATGAAACTTATTGTTTAATTATTACAACTATTAGCAAACCATGAGCTTATGAACAGTCTACATGTCCCGCCCCGACGTTTCCGCCGTCGGTTGGGGTGTGATAGATCTGACCCCACATGGGAAACAGAGGAAGATATGAGACAATCATATCCCTACTTATTCGAGTAAGTAACCGGTTTCGAGGAAGCAACCTTTGTAAGGGGGGTAGATTTGTAACACTCCAATTTTTAAGAAATACAAATATAAGGAATAAAATGGTCATTTGATGAAACCTTAGGGTTATAAAGTAACATTATGTTAAAGTATAAGGGGTTAGAGTACATTTGATTCAATGTTCAGGGGCTGAAAATGTAAATTTTGAAGATCTGACAGATGTCGGACCAGTATGGATAGCGGTCCGATATGTAGGGTGCAAGGGATCACTCAGGATATACCACGTGTTGGCTGACTAGCCATTAAGATCTTACGCGTGTATAGTAGAAAACAGACCGACATGAGGACCATAACGCTCCGTTATGACCATAACGAACCGACATCATGAACATAGCGTTCCGCTATGTGATCGCCAAGCCAATAAGCCGCCTCATATGGATGTCGGACCGACATCCATATGTATAACGGTTCGCTATGAACCCAAATCATGCCTATAAATAGAAAGGTTGGGATTTCAGTCGGAGACATCAAACATCATTCAAAACACACAATTAATTTCTGACCTCGATTCCCTAGCCCCGGTTCACGTAGAAAAGTCCGGTTTCCAGCCTTTCGGCCCCAATAAGCATTAGATAGTTCCGAGGTAAGGTTCTGACTAGTTCCTAATGACCTGGTTACTTTCACTAAACTAGGAACTTGTGATTAAGTAATGTTATAATGACTTAGGACCCTGATCCAAGTCGTTGTGATGTTTACATTAGCACATAGAGATCATTTGAAAGAGAAGGAAGTTAAAGGTGAGTTCTATGAGGCCCTTTCTAAATGTTTTACTTTAAATTTTTTGGCCGGTATGCATGCTAGAAAGATTTACATAAACGTTATACACCTTGATTTAAATATTTGGGATATCATTCATGTTGCAAGAAGTTATGCATAAAATATGTTTAAATTTTAAAACTAAGTAACGGAGTATTCATGAGATATCAAAGAAGTGTTGGGTAACCATCCGAACGGTATGTAGTTATCTAGCAAACAGAATGTTCTGTCTAAGGAAAGAGTGGTGTATAAATCCCTCCTAGACCCATTATTCTTTACTAGGAACATCTTTATTGGAGGTACTACTCTGAAAGGATAACCACCTTATCTTCTTTGATATACCATGGAGAAACCTTTACAATGATTTAAGATAAAGACAGATTTTGAAAGAGAGAGAGAAAGAAAGAAAGAGATGAGCACTTGCCTTTTGGCATAGTTTCATAAAAGTAAAGATTTTGAGAAAGGAAATTGTTTTGGCACGTAAAACATTTTAGAACTTATCATAGTATACCCAGATAGGTAATGACAGAGAAGTCAAGGTTTTACCTTGACTAGTAGAGGTCTTGACATTCATTATCTTGACAAAGAGTATAGAGAAAGGGATAGAGTTTTTGGCATGTTTTGACATGTCAACTATTTTGACCATATTGGTCTGTAAAGAAAGAAAGAAAGAAAATATTTTGCCACGTCTGGCCAAATGCCACATAATATCTTGCAACTTAGACGCAGAGAATTACTGCATTCCTTTATGGAATGTAGTATAGACACCTTGTGCAAGGGTATGTATAAGTGATGACGACCGCTTGGAAGTTAACGTGACCTCGGAAAGACAAGTGTGCAAGTTTATACTTACACCATTTGAGACTTCACACCCTCCTAAGACTAAATGATTAACACCTATCATTTATTTTAGTTTAAACAACCCAATCAAACCTTCACACCCAACCATAAATGATTCAACCCAAATGACCCATTAAGGACTTATCCAAGTTCCACCCAAAATCCCAAGGTTCTTGATTTACCAAATTGCTTAAGGAATTCAACGAAGTATTGTGTTTATTAATCACCATAAACACTTACCAGTCCCCCAATTCACCATTTAAACATACCCAAATCAAAACCCCTAATTTTTCACCTCAAGAACCCTAATTTTGAAATCATTATATTGGATGTCAGAATCATGATTCTCCAACATTAACAACACTAAATTAAGGTTTATAAAATACATTTAACCAAAATCACCACACTAATTGACCCAATTCGGGTTTTCTATCAATCCCACCATATATATATATAGGGGACGTATCAGTTGTAAACCCTAAGTTATTGTAAAAACCCAAACACTCATTTCTGGCCACACATTTATTTTCTTGGTTCTTTATTTTTTTTTTAATCTGCTGGGGCTTTAGATTAATTTGACTTTTACCACATATATATACACACATTTCTCTATCTCTCTCTCTCAAACATAAAGATCTGATATTCATGTTTCTCTCTTTTAAACATAACCATCTTCATCTCTCTTTTTCTTCAAGATTGATGAACGGACCACAAAGATCCAAGATCTCTAGTGCACCTAACAACACTGATGAAAGGACCGCAAAGATCAAGGATCCAGAAGCGGTGGACGATTTCGGTGGTCTAGAGATGAGCAAAATATCTTTCCTTCTATCATGATTTGCAGATCTGAAAGATCTCTCCTTCAATCGTGATTTGCATATCTGAAAGATCTGGTTGTAAATCTTTCAAGTTTAAAGAAATCTCGGTTTTTGTACCGAGGTAATCTGTTCAACTAGTTTACGAGGAATTTGTTAGAGTCTTTTTAACTGTCCTTTTGTCTCATGTTCTGTTTGAATATGAGAATTACACTCCAGCAGGTGACTCCAACAATATTACATTAGCCACTATTATTTGATAATAGTTTAGCCTCTTTTCTTACATTTATGCACGATAAAGATTAATTAAGTGAATTTTATCATGTAATTCCTTTTAGTCCCAATTTTTTTTTCTCTGTATTGGGATTATCAAATGTTGTTTAGTGTCTTAATGTGGACTAATGCCCGACTTACTTTTTTTTGACATTTCTACCTTTTTATGAACTTATGTTTTGATATGTTGGTAATTCCTTTTCCCCGATCTATTTACTTTTTTTTAAACACTGAAAATCATAAATCTTTGATTTGGTTAATTTAATAAATTTATTTAGCAAAATCCGATCTTAAATTTTTTGGGACTAAAATAGACTAGAGATTGTTTGTTAACTTTGTTTTACTAAAATTGTAACATCCCGAAAATAATATGGAACGTCGTGGGTCGGAGATAATATCGAATAAAAGGACGGGTCTAGTGATGAAATAAGAGAAAGGAACGGAAATGGGCTCGTAGCGTGGGCCTTGGGCCGAACAAGGAAGGAAGGGGAAAGGGCTACAAACCCTAGCCACCTCCACCCCCTTCCTCACTTCATCTTCTTCACCAAATTCGTTTAGAGAGAGAAGGAGAGAATTTTTTAGAGAGAAAGCTCAAGAAACACCATTAAAGCCTTGGATCTTGCATTCATCTTCATTCTCCATCATCATAGATTGATACTACACGAAGAGCAACGTGTTTTGAGGTAAGGATTGACCTCATATTTGTTGTTTTTATTGGAAATGGGTTTTAGGGTTTCTTGGGTTTAATCACATAAATATCGGATTTTTTCATATAAAAACACCTAAAAGGTATATATCTAGCTTCATGGAAGTTGGAGAAATGATTTGGACATAAAAAGTTATGATTTTGGACCAAAAACGAGCCTGCATGGAATTTTTGTTCTTCAGCCAACACTCGAGTGTTGACCACCTGCAAAGTGGCGACACTCGACGGGGAAGAAGACCCTCAGAGTGTCGACCCTCCTATATAACATGACACTAAGTCCTGAACGCAAGTTCAGGCGACACTCTAGTGTGCTTGTCGACACTACCAGGCGACACTCTAGTGTGCCTTGCGACACTATCAGGCGACACTATCAGCCGACACTCTTAGCCGACACTCTTAGCCGACACTATCAGCTGACACTATCAGCCGACACTCTCAGCCGACACTCTCAGCCGACACTTTCAGCCGACACTCTCGGCCGACACTCTCGGCTGACACTATCAGCTGACACTCTTGGCTGACACTGTCAGCCGACACTCTCAGCCGACACTAGCATAAAATAATAGATTCCGCGTTTGACTTATGTGCAGATCGGTCTACGTGTTAGCAATAGATAAGACGTCAACTTCAAATTTGAATATCGATAGTCGAGTGAGTTCAAGAATCCCTATTTTACTGTTTTAGGGTGGTGTGCATAATCAAGAATTATACGTTTATAATAAATGTATTTTTTTACTTAAATAAAGATACGAAAGAATGGTTTATTCAACTATATGTTTTATAAACAGAAAGATACGAAAGAATGGTTTATTCTACTATATGTTTTATAAACAGAAAGATAAGAAAGAATGATTTATTCAACTTTATGTTTCATAAACAGAAAGATAAGAAATTAAGTCAAATACATTGTCTAATCTATAAGAGTATGATTATCACCGAAGCAAGTCTTGAGGTAATAGAAAAGTCCTTGAGACTAGTGCTATCCAAAGCCGATGTTGCATCATGGACCGAGACCATGACGTACCATGAGAAAAATCGGGACAGTGCTCGGCTGAACACTATAACGAGGATGCTGTACAACTTGTTAAGAAGAATAACTATCGTTACCTAAGAAGTCCCTAGTTGACACAAGTTATGAGTATCAGCCTTTAGACGTTGAGCGTTAGGGAACAATACTCGCTGAGAAAGAAAGAAGTCCTTTGAGGACACGAGAAGTCCTTCACGGACAGAAAGAGAAAGATACAAATTTAGACTAATAATGTGTGAATTAACAAAAAAGAGCACATAATAACTGAGTATTTATCTACATGTTGTATTGTGATTTATGTACTTAGTAGCAGAAAGAATGGTTATCGTTAAAAGAGTTTTACATGAGTAATACGTGAAAGAAATGTTTTATGCTAAATGTTGTAAACTTCAACTCACCAGCGTTAGCTGACTATTTTAGTATGCACATCAAGTAATAAAGGTAAAAAGAAGATATGAAGCCGCGGGGGCTTAGTAGAAGATGGTTGGATGGCTGCCGCTGATGAATACTGACATCCCCATTTACTAGTTTTATGAATATTGAACGATGTTGAATTAAAAGTTTTTATTAACTCCGAAATATGTAAAGACTTCCATTGTTTCAATTCATGTTTACTAGAAGTTTAAGAACTATGTTTATGCTATGTTTGTCAACTATGAGAGGTATCCGGTTTGGGTCCTTTCAAGTTAGTATCATAGCCATAGTTTGAGAGATTCAGACATTCGCCAACAATGTCTGAACTTAAACTGAGAATGGGACTGAAGAATGGGATGTCATTCATAGCAGCCAAGCCATGTAAGTAGAACGGTAAAATCCTTAGAATAGAAGGTAGTCCATGTCCTTACTTAGAACATAGACACTAAATGCCTTAGAATAGAAAAGTATAAAGAATTTGCCTTAATGTAGAAACTTTGAACTTGGATGCGAATGTTACCGTGACAGGAAATGTTCAGAACCCATGTAGTAAAGTAAATTAGTAACTTCATACCGATCTCTGTAATTAGTAATTTACATTACTCGATGTCTTCTAAATAATTACATATCATGATGACACGAGTATTCCTTGTTCGCGGTTAGAAAACAAAATGGCTGGAAAGAGAGGTGGTAAGAGAGGGGCACATACTGGACGTAGGGGTAGACCACGTGTCAACCGTGTCGAAAGGGAAGAAAGTGAACCCTCAGTTCATGGATCGGTGTCAATTCGTACTACAAATGAGAACGCTCCTAGTGACCATGGAGCACATGATGAAGATGACTTAGTCTTGGAGGCAGTTGTTAAGAAAACCATAGCTGATGAAGTAGCTGCAGTTCTGAAAAACACATTGATAGCAGCACTAAATGAGGCTCTGAAGACTGTGGAGGAAGAAAAAGGAAGGAGCCCGAGGGCCGAGAACATGAACGTAATTGAATCTAAGTTAAAAAGTGATTACTCCAACTAGGATGAGAAGTGCGGATGTGACTACAAGTCCTTCCGAAACTGTGATCCACCAACTTTTGACGGCAAGAAAGATGCTATTTTCGCATACTACTGGATTGACCGCATGACCACGATGATCAAGATGAGTGAATGACGTGCTGATCAAGCGGTGAAATTCGCAGCGCATTCGTTCGCCTTTGAGGCATTGAGTTGGTGGAAGATTGTGAAGAAAGCCAAGTCTAAGAGAGATATCGACAGGATGAAGTGGGATGACTTGAAATCACTTATAATTCAAAAGTTCTGTCCCCAAAATGAGATTAACAAAATGGAGGAAGCTTTCGTGGAACTTAAGGCCGGTAGCATGACGCACCGACAGTTCACCTCAAAATTCAATGAACTAACCCAGTTGGTTCCACACTTGGTGAACACCGAAGAGAGGAGAATCAAATGTTACATCCATAAACTTCCTCCAAGAGTTCGCACAATCACTAACGCCAACACCCCTACCAATTTGGAATTTGTGGTGGCATTAATTGGTAAGGTCTTTGATGATGTGGTCGTTGAAGGCACAACACCTGCTGAAACTTAGAGGAAGTGGTCTAATACCACTAAGCGCTCTGGCAGGGACTGGTCCGCATCAAAGAACAAGAAAGCTAGAGTTGAGGGCTCAAGAGAATGTGGGAAGTGTGGGAAAAGGTACCCAGGGGAGTGCAAGTATGGATTGAACCTATGCTACCATTGTGGCAAGACAGGGCACATATCCCATGATTGTACATGCCTCAGGTTCTACCAGCTATGGAAAATGCCACAACTGTGGTGAATCTGGTCATTTTTCTAAGGATTGTGGTAAGCCAAGTAAGGCCAACAATGAGAAGGCAAGGGAAGCTGAGAAAGGAGGGGCAAGGACCAGAGCATACGCCCTGACACAGGAAGAGGCAAGGGGAGATCCTAATGTGGTGTCAGGTACGTTTATCCTTGACCACGCCTTTGTTTCTGTTCTGTTTGATTCAGGTGCTAGTAAAATTTTTATATCCTATCCGTTCTGTAAAAGACTGAAATACAAAACCTCCAAGGTAGAAAGGGCCTTTAGTGTGGAGACTGCAGTGGGTAAAACACTAAAGTATTAGAACTGGTAGACGACCTTACCATAAAGATAGAGGGCCATAGATTTCCTGTTAAGTTATTCATTATAGCCTTAGGTGGATTCGATGTAGTATTGGGAATGGATTCGTTAGCTTCCTGTATTGCTACATAATTGAGAAACGGAATTTCAGATTGATTTGATGCCAAGTGCCCACCCCGTTGCCAAAGCACCTTACCGACTAGCTCCATTGGAGATGAAAGAGTTGATGGCCTAAATGGAATAACTTTTGGAAAAGGGGTTTATCAGACCGAGCATTTCGCCTTGGGGTGCTCCGGTGCTGTTTGTAAAGAAGAAAGACGGTGCCATGAGAATGTGTATCGATTACATAGAATTGAATAAAAGGATCGTAAAGAATAAATACCCGCTACCCAGGATAGACGATCTGTTCGACCAACTGCAAGGCGCAAAATGGTTTTCTAAGATCGACCTGCGGTCGGGTTATCATCAACTGAATGTAAGAGAGGAGGACATACCCAAGACTGCATTCCGTACGCAGTATGGACATTACGAGTTTCGTGTGATGTCCATTAGGTTGGCAAATGCCCCTGCAGCATTCATGGATATGATGAACATAGTGTGTCGACCGATGCTAGACCGGTCAGTAATAGTCTTTATAGACCATATCCGCGTTTACGCAAAGAGCGAAGGTGATCATGCCTGTCACCTACGAGAAGTTTTGGACACAATGAAAGAAGAGAAGTTGTATGCTAAGTTTTCTAAATGCGCGTTCTGGTTGAAGGAGGTTCAGTTCCTAGGTCATGTGATTAACGCATAAGACATCATGGCAGACCCATCAAATATTGATGCAGTGTGGAATTGGGAAACCCCAAGGACACCGACAGACGTACGGAGTTTTCTAGGGTTGGTATACTACTACCGGAGGTTCACTCAGAATTTTTCAAAGATTGCATCGCCTTTAACCAAATTGACACGCAAGGAAGTAAAATACGAATGGGGCCGGGGCCAGGACCAGTCTGATGCCTTTGAAGAATTAAAGAAGATATTAACCCAAGCACTAGTGCTGACCCTACCCGACGGTAATTAGGACTTGGTGGTGTATTCCGACGCATCGTGTCAGGGGTTAGGTTGTGTGCTAATGCAACGAGGGAAGGTGACTGCGTATGCATCGCGACAGTTAAAGACTCACGAAGTCAACTACCCAACTCACGATCTTGAGCTTGCGGCAGTTGTCTTGACATTATAATTTTGGAGACATTACCTTTACGGAGTCAAATGCACCATTTACCCCGACCATAAGAGTTTGGAATACTTCTTTGAGAAAAAAAAGTTAAATATGAGACAACGACGGTGGCTAGAACTGTTGAAAGACTATGACTGTGAAATCCTTTACCATCCCAGGAAAGAAAATGTAGTTGCTGACGCCTTGAGTCGAAAGGAGACGACAACTCCTATCAAGGTGAAGGCATACCAATTGTTCGTAACTCCAGACCTTATGAAAGAAATAGAACGTGCCCAGGATGAAGCTCTGAAAGAAGAAAATGTTAAACGAGAGAGAATAGTGGGTCAGGAAGAGAAACTGGAGACTAATACTTATGGGGTACAGACATGGTTCGGGAGGATGTGGATACCCAGGGGTGGCGGAATTAGAGTTAAGATTCTTGACGAGGCTCAAAAGTCTCACTACTATATCCATCCCGGTACCAAAAAGATGTACTACGATCTAAAGAAAGAATACTGGTGGCCCAGCATGAAGTATGATGTAACTGATTATGTGAGCAAGTGCCTAACTTGTTCACAAGTTAAAGCCGAGCACCAGAAACCATGTGGAAAAATGCAACCTTTGTTCATTCCCGAGAGGAAGTGGGAACAAATTACCATGGATTTCATAACCAAGCTACCGCGTACAGCAAGAGATTATGATACCATATGGGTAATTGTGGATAGGTTGACGAAGAGTGCTCACTTCTTACCTATACGTGAGACTTTTTCATCTAAAAAGCTAGCAGAGTTGTTCATTAACGAGATTATGACCAGACACGGTATGCCCTTGCCAATTATGTCAGACTGGGACATGTGGTTCACGTCGAGGTTCTGGAAGAGTTTCTATGAGACAATGAGTACTAGACTTAACATCAGCATAGCTTACCACCCGCAAACCGATGGTCAGTCCGAAAGGACCATTCAAACTCTTGAGGACATGCTCCAGACATGTATCATTGACTTCGGTGGTAGTTGGGACAGTCACTTACCACTGGCAGAGTTCTCCTATAACAACAGCTATCGTGCGACTATTGGCATGCCGCCTTATGAAATGTTGTACGGTAGGAAGTGTAGGACACCCGTCTGTTGGGGTGAAATTGGGCAGAAAGACTTTGCAAGTCTGGATGTAGTCAAAACAACTTCTAAAAAGTTTGATCAAATCAAAGCCCAGATGAAAGCCGCTAAGGATAGACAGAAATCTTATGTGTATAAAAGGAGGAGAGATCTCGAGTTTCAAATTGGAGACTGGTTCTGTTGAAAGTGTCCCCGTGGAAAGGAATAATCCGATTCCGAAAAATAGGAAGGTTGAGTCCGAGGTTTGTCGGACCGTTTAAAGTTTTAGCACGAGTTGGGGAAGTGGCGTATCGTTTAGAACTGCATGACGAATTGAATGAAATTCATCTGACGTTCCATGTATCGCACTTGTGAAAGTGTTTAGTTGACAAGTCGGCGCATGTGCCACTCGATGACATTGAAATAAACAACAACCTTAACTATATTGAGGAGCCCATAGCAATTGTGGATAGAGAAGATAAACGACTACGCAACAAAGTTATTCAACTGGTCAAGGTTCAATGGAAACATCGAAAGGGATCGGAAGCCATGTGGGAGACTGAGTCGAAAATGAGAGAGTTGTACCCTCTGATATTTGACCTATAAAAGGTTCCGAGGACGAAACCTCTAATAAGAGGGGTAGACTTGTAACATCCCGAAAATAATATGGAACGTCGTGGGTCGGAGATAATATCGAATAAAAGGACGGGTCTAGTGATGGAATAAGAGAAAGGAACGGAAATGGGCTTGTAGCGTGGGCCTTGGGCCGAACAAGGAAGGAAGGGGGAAGGGCTACAAACCCTAGCCACCTCTAACCCCTTCCTCACTTCATCTTCTTCACAAAATTCGTTTAGAGGGAGAAAGAGAGAATTTTAGAGAGATAAAGCTCAAGAAACACCATCAAAGCCTGGGATCTTGCATTCATCTTCATTCTCCATCATCATAGATCGATTCTACACGAAGAGCAACGTGTTTTGAGGTAAGGATTGACCTCAAATTTGTTGTTTTTAATGGGAATGGGTTTTAGGGTTTCTTGGGTTTAATCACATAAAGATCGGATTTTTACGTATAAAAACATCTAAAAAGTATAGATCTTGCTTCATGGAAGTTGGAGAAATGATTTGGACATAAAACTTTATGATTTTGAACCAAAAATGGTCCTGCATGGAATTTTTGTTCTTCAGCCGACTTTCGAGTTTCGACTACCTGCAAAGTGGCGACACTTGACGGGGACGAAGACCCTCAGAGTGTCAACCCTTAGAGTGTCGACCCTCCTATATACAATGACACAAAGTCCTGAACTCAAGTTCAGGCGAAACTCTAGTGTGCCTGACGACACTATAAGGTGACACTCTAGTGTGTCTGGCGACACTCTAATGCGAGACTCTAGTGTGCCTGGAGACACTACCAGGCGACACTCTAGTGTGCCTGCCGACACTCTCAGTTGACACTCTTAGCTGACACTATCAGCTGACACTCTTAGCCAACATTCTCAGTCGACACTCTCAGCCGACACTCTCAGCTGACACTCTCAGCTGACACTCTCAACCAACACTCTCTTATGACACTCTCAGCCGAAACTCTCATATGACACACTCAGCTGACACTATGAGTCGACACTATCAGCCAACGCTCTTAGCCGACACACTCAGCCGACACTATCAGGCGACACTAGCACAAACTAATAGATTCCATGTTTGATTTATGTGTAGATCGGTCTACACGTTAGCAACAGATAAGATGTCAACTTCAAATTTGAATATCCATAGTTTGGTGAGTTCAAGAATCCCTATTTTACTGTTTTAGGGTGGTGTGCATACTCAAGAATTATACGTTTATAATAAATGTATTTTATTACTTAAACGTTTGCAAAGAAAGATACGAAAGAATGGTTTATTCTGTAGGTCCCTGTGTCGTGACGTATCTCTAGACTCGCGGTACGACACGGTGATAACGTGCGGAATCCAAGATCAACGTGCAACGTGTAAAACAATCAACAACACAGCGTAAATAATCTTCTTTGTATTTCCACTAAGAAACTCTGTTTACAAAGCTCTCTGTTCTTGACTCTCTCTCTCTCTCTCTCTGGTCTCTCTAATATGACATGTAAACATCTTATTATAGGGAAACCACAAAGACCACATGCACCCCCTCAAGATGCTTAGGAGAACTTGTTAAGTTCGCCTCTCTAAGAAGCTTATGCGAACTTAACAAGTTCGCTAACTTACAACATAGAATTTTAACAACAGTTACAAACCGTGTCCTAACAGACTCCATCTTAACTGTTGCTAACAATTCTAACACATTACAAGTCAAAGACTCAAAGACTAAGACATAGAATCTTCTAGCTCGTTGTCACCAGAATATGCTCTAACAGACTCCCCCTTGACAACAGCTTCAGAAGATTGTCATCGGTCTTCAATAATATCAAATTGTAGTCTTCGTCTTGTTTATCTGCACACTCTCTCTTTCTAAAAGAAAACTCGGGAGAAGGACACCTTGTCAACTTCTGTCTGCAATTATCAGTTTAGGAAAAGAAGAAACACCAAGTATAATCAACAATTAAAATTTCCATGGAAGCTGGAAAAAATAAAATCTTTTTGGTTTTTTGCAAATGAAATAAAGAAAAAACAAAATAAAATCTTTTTGGTATATCTCTATACAAACTGAAATGAAATACTGAAACACATATTTTTGTTCACACATCACAAGTAAAAAGATCATATCAGTATCTATGATGAAACAAACACACATATCAGATATATAATCCCTAGCAAATCTAAGGGTGACCTACGGTTTTCTGTGTAAGAATTATCAAACATTTCTTTTCTAATGATCATGAAATGATACGTGATAAACTTCAAAGTAAACAAGATCATATCATGACTTTCTAACTTATTCAATACTAATTTGTAATACACAACATGTCAATTTAAGTTGCCAATATTATAGAATTTGAAACTACAAGCGTTTTTCTCCCACGTTCTTGTGAGTTAGTACCATTTATATGAAAAACAACGTGTACCCCACATATATGTCAACAGAAATATAAATTTGCACTATCTTCAAGACATATATGACTCGGAGGAAGATTTGATCAATCTCCAGGATGAAATTATAAAAATTAGCACAGGAAAAATAAGCAGATCCCGAATGATATATGGGATCAGGATGATGCAGAATCGAATGATTCAAATGGCTTGGCTTATATATGAGGAATCATAAGATTCGAGTACGAGGATCCAACTCTTATATGGATGTCTTTAATGGATCAGGATAATCAAGTGATTAGATCCAAGGGCTAGCATATGCTTGACATATATTATCAAGACATATCTTAGTTCAACATCACATTGCATGGTTTTTGGGGCATGGGTAGTGAAGTGAACTGAAAAATTGTGCAAATGACATAATCTGATACTTGTGTCATGATATGGGTTCAAATCACAGTTGTCTTAAAGCTATATATTTTATTTCTGATAATGATCTTTTAACTCACACACCAGGCATAATATGGGTTCAAATCACAGTTGTAACATAGATCATTATATTTTCACACTACTAATGGTCCAAAAACGCTTCTAGCCTACTAACAATTCAAATTACATGCAGATATTCAAATTAAAGCTTATAAAGATGCAGTGTTAAATAGTCATGAAGCTATCAATTCCTGTTTATGTAGACTAAGAAGTTTAGATCAAATCATATAAACACGACTTCAATTATAAGTATAGAAACCAGGTAGTCATTCTTTGGTCATGTGTGTATAATCATCTACTGATGTACTATCATTTCTTCTATAAATTCAAGTGATGTCGATTTTATCTTTTTCAAATTTGTTTAGATTTTCTAAATCTTTTTGAAAGAAAATAAAACTTCCATGAAAACATTTTTGTTTTAAAAACATGTTACTCGGTTAGGATTTAGCATTCCAATCAATCAATCAAAAACTCAAACAAGTGTAATCGAATGCCTATGCCTTTGTCACCGACACAATACTTTACTCCCCCTGTCCTGTAGACTCCCACTCAACTAGTCAAATGGTTGCATCAACGATTTTATGCTCACCATCGTCATCCTAAGTTTCAGGTTATCTTTTGGACTTGGTCAAACTCTTTCCAAAACAACATTGTGTGTGACATATTCTCCCCTGATCATTAAGTCGTTGAATCAAGTAGATTTATCAATTGTCAAACTCCTTGCTCCTGCAGATGTCATTCCCTGTCATGTGCTATGAACAACCAATATTAATGAAACAAATGGTATTAATAGCCCCTCTTGGTTAATCCTGCACATCTAACAAGAAACATTAATTTGACAATAAGACCCAACCCATGGTGGTCCTGGGTCGTCCATCTGTATCAAAATAAATGACTTCACACAATTCACAGTCGAATCTCTCATCAATCTTTGGAGATTGCATCGACGAATCAGAAACAGAAATTTTAGATTTCCAAACACTCTTCTGTTCAGTAAGTTCTTTCTGCTTAGAATGTGATGTGTTTGAACATTGTTCAAAACGTTTTTCCAATCTTCTGTTTCTCCACCGTCGCTGAGGTCTAGAGAGCCTAACCTTAGATTGTGAATTACCCTTTGGTACAACACTCGGTTTAACCTTAGCAGGTTTTACCACAGATTTTACTTCAGGCTTCATCTTCTCAGGAATGTCATGTCGCTTTCCCTTATTTTTATAAGGACAACTAATCAGAATATGACCCACTTCATTACAATGAAGGCACAAACTGTCACACCCCAAATTTATTCACTTAATAAATAAATAAATAAATCCAGGTTGTAACGATTGGTACCATTAAACAACAGCGGAAGCTAAAGTAAAGATTTCTAAAGTATTGAGCACTTTTATAATTACTAACATGAAATATTACAATGATCTAAATCCACCTAGATCAAAATCGACTTGAGGCATGACAATCATACGTCTTCGGCTACTAGGGTTTAATCCGAATGGTTAACCTATTCCAACCGTACCATAGCTATGTGTTACCTGAAAAACATACTTAAAAATGTCAACGCAATGTTGGTGAGTTCACATATTTGATTTCCGTAATGAAAGCAGCTTTTCCTTGAAAACATTGATAACGTGTACATGGCCATAATATGAAATTGTTTTCCTTGAAAACATTAACAATGTGTACGTGGCCATAAAATGAAATTGTTTTCCCAATGAAAACACCCTTTGAAAACATATCTAATTGTACACAAATAGTTTTGAGTGTATATGATAAACAAAACAAGTAATGTTGACCCATTGTAGACTAGCTAGGATTACAAATAATATGTACATACATGAGGCATAACCAAACCATGACACGGGTGTTTTGTGTGACAACCGGGACTTTTACGGTCAACACCCGTGTTCGACGAGTTTGTATAATAATAATAATAGTATTATTATGTGAAATATACTTTTAAACGAAAGGAACTCGTTGGAGAACGATAAATAATAGCAAGATTTATTTGGGTGATTATAATGTCAAAATTTTGATCAAGTTCGGGTTTATACGCGTTAACACCCGAGTCGAGCGGTTTCATAAAATTTTAATTTAAATCCGAAATGATATATATTTATGAGACGCTAGGACTCGAGGGAAAATAATAAATTACAATAATTTATTTTCGGATAAAATAACGCCTCTATTTTTATCGGGTTCGGTTCAGCGGGATACCGTCATCACAACACGCGGTACAACACCACCCCACTATATATAGTGGGGCACCACACAAAATCCCTCATTTAAAAACTTTTAGAGAGAAGTTAGAGAGAGAGCAGAGAATTCAGGTGGTGGTGGTGGTGGTCCGGCGATGGCCGAAGGCCGCCGGAGATGCGGTTTTTTCTCCTAGAACCATTTCTCGACGCTACGAACACAATGGTAAGCTCAGATTTGTCTCAATCCTTGCTTAAATTCGTTAAAAAGGGTTTTTAAATTCTGTCCAGAAAGTTTTATGCATGCGTAGTCTTAAAGAGCGGACAATCCCCGGAAATCAGACCGTTAGAAATGCATGAATTTTGGATATGATGTTGTAAACACATAGACGCACAACCCTACCAAAGGAATTTTTGATCAGTGCTCTCTAGGTATGCGTTTTGTACCCTCGAATGCGACTGATCGGATTTTCAGATTTGAAAAACTGGGTCTCAAAGAATCGTCGATCCCCAGAGATCCGACCGTTGGATCGTGACGATTTTTTGACAGTAGTTTCTTAGCACAAAAATGAATTTTTTCACTGAAGTAAAATTGAATCAGATGTTGGGAACTATATTTGTAGGACAGATTATAATAGTTTTTAGGACCGAAACAGGAAATTGATCTGGTTGCATGGTCACCCAAACGGCATTGCATGTCAATTTTGAGCATGTGGAAATGCTTAGGAGATAAAAACAATCCTAATGGTGTTTTTTGTTCTTATTGCATGTGAAATATGGGAGGTTCCACGTACGCGAACCATTTATACGAAAGATATAAACTTTACCCGTTAAGATTTAATTTTATGTTAAAATAGTTTTATGAGTCATTGGTTGGGAATTGAACCCGAAAACATTTAGTATTGCGATATTTAATATTTTGAGTGGTTATTAGGTTATAAACCCAACCCCGGTTCACGTGGAACTAATATATTTATTTTTATACAACAATTGTTTTTTATAGATTTTTATAAAGTTTTGATTTAGCTTTCAAATTTTTTTTAAAAAGTAGTATTTATATAAAAAGTGATATCTGGAAAGTTTGGTAACTAAAATATTTATAGATTATTTATTAAAATTTCTACAAGTTTAATACATGAAAATTGGAAAAACTACCTCTGCGTATTGAAAAAAATTGGAATTTGGTCAGTCATTAGTATATAATAAAAAATGACTCCTGTCCAAAATTCATAAAAATTGGAGTTGTCTAAGTAGGTGTTTGATATTTATGAATTTTTAACAATTGAATTTGAGATCATATACTTCTGGACAACATTAGGACTTAAAACTTAGAATAGAATCTCATATAGAGCTAAAACTAATTTGGTAAATATTTTGTGAATTTTGGACAGTTCTAACTATTTTTCCCGAATTTGTTAAATTTTAATAATATTATATTCATAATAAATAATCTGGATATTAAAAAATTATGAAAATTGGTCATAAATTTTTTTTTATGTATATGAACAATTAATGAAAGTTTCAAGAATTAATTTTATGTCTAAATATGGTTTTAGAATTATTATTCATTAAAACTTTATAAAAAGTTACTATTTTTGGAAATTTTTGTATAAAAATATTTTTATAAAAGTCTTAATGAGAGTTTGGACAGAAGTATTATCATATTAAAAATATAAAATTTGGACTTTTAAATTGGGTGTTAAAATCACACTAAAACCCTAATTTCGGATGAATTAGATTTTTAAACCGTAAACCTTACTTTACGCGCATAATCGCGTTTTTGGTCAAACGAAACTGTGACTTGAGATTTTATCATATATGACATTATAACTAGTGATATTCACTAATAAAATCTAAAACTTAAGGTTTCAAAGTCATGAATTTATATAAAAGCGGTTTTACAACTTTTAAGCGGTTCGTACGTGTGTGCACGGGTTTTGGGTATGCAACCGACTGCATAGACACTTTTGAGTAGTAGACTCAGTTTTACACTTTACGCGTCCTAACTGCTATTTTTTCGTGTCTACTTGGTTAGTAGGACTCGGTTAGGACACCTGTATTTGCGGTTCTTGCGGATTTAGCCGTACCTTGGTAGCACTGAGTTGCTAGCCACACTTTGCTTGCATTTGGCTGCTGGTCTTTGATAGAATTTGTATGTTAACCGTACTTTGCGGTTTTTGTTGACTATGTCACACTTATCACCGATGTTGTTCAGGTGAGTTTCGCGGCCCCACTTTGCATTTTTACTGTTTTATGGGGGGAAGTTGTTTCACACACTACACGTTGTTACCTAGGTTTACTTATGAATGTATTAAGTCCCCACTTTAACATAATCAATTAGCTTGGATGGCCGGTGGAAATTATGAATAGTACTATTTGGGTTGACACCCCCATTCAGGGTTGGTCGCGCCAACCAGACTTGTAGGGTCATTTGGGCGCATAATTAGCCATAGTAGGTATTCACATTCAACACCTGGATATAGGGACAACAACTAGACTGACGGTTTTGATTGTGGCTCAGGGTAATTATATCTTAACACGTGTACTTGATCATCTACGGATGGTTACTATTACATTTTGAAATTTATTTACTTACTTTTTATAGAGTCGCAAAACCTGCGTGCTCACCAACTATTTTTATAGTTGATCTGTATTCGAAACATGCTTTTTAGGTAAACAGTTATGGGGATAACGAGATTTAAACGGCTTGCTTTTGTGAAGAGTTATTATTATGTACTTTTGGTTGTAGTTGGGCATTTTAGACCCTTTGTATTGATTCGGAATTTTCCGTATATTTGTGCTTTCAATAGAGGCATGTAGTATGGTTCAATGTAATGCACAACTTTCCTTTTAGTTTCGCTTGTACTTGTGTTCAATGTGATATACCGGTCCCACTCCGTGTTTCCTTCTTCGGCGGGGTGTGACATTTTGCCCCTCGCTCGTACCTCACGAGCAATGTTTGAGCATATGCGGTCATTTGGCCAGAGGGACCCATGGTTAGCGTGACTAACCATGACCAGGGGTGTCGGACCCAATAGTAATATCCATAGAATCCCAGGCTAATCTATAGCTAATGGTTATAAATATGATGGTCAGGGGACTTTACGAACTCCAACTGTGTTCACTCATGCAAACATAAAGGTCGGGTCTTGTTTTCTTGTTACCATAGGAAAATGTTTGTAAGTATGTTTCATGTTTCCTCAAATGTATCAAGCAATGATGTTCCCAAATATATTAAACAGGTGTTTCATTTTTCAAACGTGTAAGGTAAGTATGTTTCTCCCCCGATATTTCTAAAACATTTAAAAGTTGAAATGGCGCAGTGAACTCACCTGGTGACGTGTCAGGAACACTAATGTCCTCCTGATAGTAATAGAAACCAATGTTCACATGATCGTCATGGATTACGTCCTACTCGAGTCATACGATACCTGTAGGCACTTAATGAGTTTTATCAACAGATCTTAAAGCTAGAGATATTATTACGTAAAGGTAATGGGTTTGGTTTCGGGTTTTGCCTCGGATCACCGGATAAACGAAAGGAATGAGCGGGAAACGAACCCATACTTTAACTCAGCCGCTGATATGAAGAGATCTAAGTCACACGGGTTCAGATCTAACACCTAGACCGTACCAGAACTGGGCTCCCCTTGCCGGAAAAGCGGGTATGTCAGAATATCGCCAGAAAACCGATCTAGCCGTCGGTTTCATGGGATGGGACCTGCACTTCCCCGTTATTTTCTTCTCCCCGTCGTTCTCATTTCCTGCACTCGAGTCCTTCGTCGTCTCCGCCGCCTGTCACAGCAGAACCCTAGCCGTCGTCCTTGTCGGAGGGCCGTATTTGTCCGATCGATGAATCGTCGGCCTCCCCCTAGTCCGTCTGAACCCCTACTCGCCGGAGCCTTCATCATCCACAACCGTGTCACTACCGGTCAAGGACCTCATGCTACTGTCTTCGTCTAAAACCACCATGTCTTCGTCGCTGCCGCTCGTCCCAAGTGGTCCCTGCTGGTGACGTCGTTGCTCCTGCCGTGGTTCGTCGGTGGAAAGGGTCGGTTGTCCTCTTTCTCTCCCTTGAAACTCTCTCTCTCTCTAGACACACACATGTGTGTGTGGTTTGGGTGAAAATGAGAAGGAAAGAGTGTGTCTATGTATAAATATCTAGGGTTTTTAGAGTCTTTAACCCGCGTAACGACTCCTTCTCGTCCCGATCATGTGTTAATAAGTCCTGGTTCCTGAATAATTATTTTAGAATATTTGGAATTATGAAACGTTAATAAAAATTTTATTCAAGTATTTTAAATCTGGAAATTTACGTTTCATTTGATGTACGAACCCGTACGCATCGGTACCGCATTTTTAACGATTTCATTCTTTTTATACATTTCGCGCTCTGATTTTATCTATTGTTATTATTATTATTCTTATAATATATAAATAATACCAGTATTTCATAATACTTAACATACCAATTATCGGTATTGTTTATAATATTAACGGGGGTATACTGTGTGTCCAATGCAACTTAACGTTTACGTACGCGTGTTTTGTGTGAAGTTTTCTCAATGGACTTTCCGTATGGATATTAATATTAATAATTAATATTAATACTTTGTTGTCTTAAATAGTCTTCGTGTCGAATATTTCATAATAACCCATTGTCTGCCGCATTAACCGTTTTAACTAAACCCCGTGAGAGTGTAAGAACACTATGTATCAATCTTGTGTTATCTCGAATCATACGCTGATCCGTTAGTTAAAGTTACATAACAAGTTCATATAATGAGCTTACAACTGGGTCGTTAATGGTTCGAGCCTGTTTATTGTAATTTAACTATCAAAGATTATTGACCCTAATTCAGGGTTGTCATATTCTCCCCATGTTAAAGAAGTTTCGTCCTCGAAACTTAGTTTAAGTTATCTCATGGGGTTGCCTCGACTTACTCAAACAAGGGTTACACATGCCGAGTTCATTTCTAGCTCTTTGGGAGAAATTTTGGTTTTGTTCACTCGATGATATACGATATCCAATACTTATTAATGATAAACTACTAGCGGATAGAACTATAATGAGTAGATCTCCTTAAATCAAGAATGCTGACAAGTAATTTACAAGTATGTCCTCAGAAATTCACTAACAAGATGCGAACAATTATATTGGATCTCAAATAAGAATAAAAAATCGAGGAGTTATAGTCGAGGAATAGGTAGTTGGTTTAAAATATGAATCGGAATGATAAGTTATGTGAGAAATCTAAGCATGTTATAGGCACACTTGACATTGGCAGCTAAGAAGTACTAGGTGGAAGTGTTGTTGTAACAATCCATTATTCATAGTAGTGATTACCTATAACGGTTAACATAATTCGGATAAGGCCTACCCGCTTAGGGGCGTTGGGGTTAAACGAAGAGAAGTATGATGATCAAATCATTGAAGGGAATGACTGTTCAATTGGAGAAATTATGTTGTTAAATTTCATATGGCAGTGTATAAAGAGAACGATAATTACAACACCACAAGGCGTAAAGTCCTAATTAAAGTTCTATGAACTGAAAGGTCATAATGGGGTAGGTCATTAACCTTCATAACTTCATTTACTTGGAAATGGGTGGTCCAGAGGAAACTGATAGTGGCCGTCTAGGTAGTGAAGTAGCTAGCTATGATATGGAGTAAGGTTTTTATGGGTCCTTGATCCTATGAGATTAATCTTGGTTTTATCTAACTTCATTACTAGTGACACCTTCACACATGTCATTCGTAACTTGGTTTAGATAGAGATCTTAACGAAATAGATGTCGACCAATAAGCTCGAAGTAATAAAAGTTTCCTAGTAACATTGAATCATCCAGATTTTTGAATCGTCGAGATTCCTATGAGTCAACACAAGATGGAAGTGAAATCTCGATGAAGAAAGAGAATGTCAAAGTATTCAGGATTGGTCTAGTTGATTTGGCTCAACAGGTACTAAAGGTAAATGAATCTTCATGGGGTTCCAAGGAAAGTGTTTGAGAATAGTCTAGCTTTAGTTGGCGAAGATTGAGTTCAATACTTCATTAACCACTGTTTGCACCGCGCTTCTAATGTAGTCTAGTACTTAGGTTGTGATATCATGATTTTTGAATTCATGACTTGACTATCATGTCCACAAGGTAGGTAAGTCTTAAGAAGTTCTAGATTCGTTTGGAAAAGTCACAGTTCATCTAGATGGTGAAGTAAAAGTCATATCGTGGAATTAGTCTCATAGAAGTAGTGTCTCTTGAAACCGATTCCGGTTTTTCCAACCACTAAATTGGTAGACTTTGATGTAATATCATTTTCAATTTAGTCTGGGGCTTTACTCTCTTTAGGTAGATATCAGAAAATGGACACGAATCAAGTATAACTTCAGGAATTTGTCTCGTGATCTAACGTTGAAGAGGGTCAAGTTGATTAGTTGCCAACAATTATTAGTAAAGTATGTATGCAACTTCCTTGGCTTTCAAATGGTATTATCATCATTTACCATTTCGTACTTCGCCCATATCAGTTATAGCCTTAAAGTCCTTAGCATAAGGGCTTAAGCCATAAAATTGAGGTAATGAGTGTTAAGTGTCAGAGATTTGTATTTTCCCTCGCACGTTTAAGAGTTTGTATGTCAGCCTCATAATTGTCTGACAACGGCCGACAGTTCATACTTAGACTTCCTTAGAATTTGCTTGAGCATAAAACATGTCTTATTGATTATCGAAAGAAAATATGGGTTTGATAACGTCTTGAATGTCAAATGTTGTGAAAACGACCGCGTTTGACATTCACTCAGAAAGTCGGTTTACTTACTTGTCTTCGGTCGGGTTTCCACAATACCTTATGGATGTCTCGTGTGGGAAGATCGGAATAGATTTCTATCCCATTATCAAAGTTACTGCAGAGCACTTGCGATGTAAATTTCAAGTAAGTGTGATACTGGATTATAAGATAAAATCTGAGATTATGTCGTGATCTCCAATAATAGTTGTACAATTACTGCAACTGTTGATCACTGTAAAGAGCAACCTGGAATTTACGTGGCAAGTAGAGTTTTCAAGGGGATATGCTTTAGAAAGTACAAACGGATGAGGGAAATCTTCGTTGCTCGAGATTCATTAAAGGGTCGGGAACATCAGCTTTGAGTTTCTCTCGTTCCTTCTGAACTGCGAGAATGTTACATGAAGATCTAATATGCGAATCAAAAATGTTAAGGCCTGATTCCCGCTAGATCGAAGATCAACCACAAGCGTTGGTAGATAAGTAAGGAGGCCAAAAAGAGAAATTTATAGCTGAAACTCAAATGGTGAAACAATTCTTTACAAGAAATTTCCAAATTCGGTCAATGTACCGAGGTCAATTTGACTGAGAATGGATTCCTTCAAATTTTTGATCGAGATTTTCATGCCAATGAAGTCTCGATGAGAGTTTTGGGTCCATTAGGTTTCAAAGATGAAAGGGATGATGTATGTTTCCACATCATTTGTGATAGCCCATCGTATCATCCGATGCTATTTTGGCTCAACCCTTTGGTTATGGAAATATCGATCATTAATCGAGTGACTAGGAATTGAAATTAGTAATACGGTTTAATCATGAACATTAGCTCAGACATTAGGACTCACCAGACTTATCATGCGCTATAAATTATGATTACGTGTGCACCCGTAATGATAATTTACTTCGCATTGTCCCTCTAGTGTTTCCTCTATCACAAGCTCTTCGCTAAAAGGGAACTGGAATGTTCATTAGGGCGCTTCATCGCGTTGCACTTTCATGTACAATGTATAGGTTTTATTAGATTGCTCTTAGTCATGCATACCAATACCCGTAGATCTGCTGACTAAGGTTGTTGTGGGAAGGAGTTAACGGTAGCGTGGCATAACCGGTGTTTTCTACTAACAAGACGTATAAGGTGGAAGTCAGGCACAACATTAGGGTAGAGATTCCCAAATCAGTGTCGAGCAAATCATGCTCCAAAATTTGTATGTACGTGTGGACTCACATGATCCTAATGAGACTATCGGTCACCTGACCCTTAAAGTTCTCTCCTGTTTGGTCCTGCTTCTCCACTTCGGTTTCCCTTCATATTAGGCAGTTCCGTCTGTCAAATCCCATGGCGAAGGTTTTTGTCATCCAATCCAGCAAATCATGAAAGGGAGTATTAATATACCACACCGAATGAAGCCAGTATAAGTCAGAAAAGAAAATCAACTCTACAGTTGGAGTAGATGTAGGTGTTTTATTATTTTCACATTGTTGTACATATTAGATACTAGTTACGTATGCCACGTATTTGTATTTAGCATAAATATAGCTAATGATACTCTAGTGTAACTACATACACTAATGGTCAACTCAAGTTGTTCGGCAACAGTTGGAATTTCTATACTCAGGTCTTGGGTGTTCTTAGTGTGATTCTGTTCTTAGAAACCTCGGTCCCTAAATGAGTCTGGTTAGAGCCAAGGTGACACTAAGGAAACCTAGTTCGCTAAAACCATTGACTTTGATACCAATCTGTTACACCCCCAAATTTATTCACTTAATAAATAAATCCAGGTTGTAACGATTGGTAGCATTACACAACAACGGAAGCTAAAGTAAAGATTTCTAAAGTATTGAGCACTTTTATAATTACTAACATGAAATATTACAATGGTCTAAATCCACTTAGATCAAAATCGACTTGAGGTTTGACAATCATACGTCTTCGGCTTCTAGAGTTTAATCTGAATGGTTAACCTATTCCAACCGTGCCATAGCTATGTGTTACCTGAAAAACATACCTAAAAATGTTAACGCAATGTTGGTGAGTTCACAGATTTGATTTTCGTAATGAAAGCGATTTTTCCTTGAAAACATTGATAACGTGTACATGGCCATAATATGAAATTGTTTTCCTTGAAAACATTAATAATGTGTACGTGGCCATAAAATTAAACTGTTTTCCCAATGAATACACCCTTTGAAAATATATCCAATTGTACACAAATAGTTTCAAGTGTATATGATAAACAAAACAAGTAATGTTGACCCATTTGAAGACTAGCTAGGAATACAAATAATATGTACATACATGAGGCATAACCAAACCATGACACAGGCGTTTTGCCCCTCGCGAGCAATGTTTGAACACTATGCGGTCATTTGGCTCGAGGGACCCATGGTTAGCACGACTAACCATGACCGGGGGTGTCAGACCCAATAGTACCATCCACAGAATCCCAGGCTAATCTATAGCTAATGATTATAAATATGATGCCCAGGGGACTTTACGAACTCCAAATGTGTTCACTCATGCAAACATAAAGGTCGGGTCTTGTTTCTTGTTACCATAGGCAAATGTTTGTAGGTATGTTTCATGTTTCCTCAAATGTATCAAGCAATGATGTTCCCAAATCTAATAAACAGGTGTTTCATGTTTTCAAACGTGTAAGGTAAGTATGTTTCTCCCCCGATATTTCTAAAACATTTAAAAGTTGAAATGGCGTAGTGAACTCACCTGGTGACGTGTTAGGAACACTAATGTCCTCCTGATAATAATAGAAACCAATGTTCACATGATGGTCACGGGTTACGTCCTACTCGAGTCCTACGATACCTGTAGGCACTTAATGAGTTTTATAGACTAACCCTAATTATGTAAGGCGAGTCTAAACTTGTATTGAGTTATCACGCGTACGGTTGAGCCATGTTAATTCATTATATTATAATACCGATCTGGTATATGATGGCCAGGGGACTTTACGAACTCCAAATGTGTTCACTCATGCAAACATAAAGGTCGGGTCTTGTTTTCTTGTTACCATAGGCAAATGTTTGTAGGTATGTTTCATGTTTCCTCAAATGTATCAAGCAATGATGTTCCCAAATCTATTAAACAGGTGTTTCATGTTTTCAAACGTGTAAGGTAAGTATGTTTCTCCCCCGATATTTCTAAAACATTTAAAAGTTGAAATGGCGAAGTGAACTCACCTGGTGACGTGTTAGGAACACTAATGTCCTCCTGATAATAATAGAAACCAATGTTCACATGATGGTCACGGGTTACGTCCTACTCGAGTCCTACGATACCTGTAGGCACTTAATGAGTTTTATATACTAACCCTAATTATGTAAGGCGAGTCTAAACTCGTATTGAGTTATCACGCGTACGGTTGAGCCATGTTAATTCATTATATTATAATACCGATCTGGTATATGTTAATAATGGTTGATGCTTAAACCCTGATTACCCAAACTGAATTGGTGATACTCAATATTGTTTGTGATACACTAGTCATATTCAAAGGTATTAGTTTATCATGCACCCGGTTGTGCGTAACCATATGCACTTATGATTAATAACCACAATTCTTGTTTGTGTGACTCTTAACAGAATGTGTGCGACTCTATGTTTTGGTGAAACTATTCTCAGAGTTTTATTTTATATATGCGTTAATACGTATGTATAATCAAAACTCTAAAATATATTTGTACAGTTCATGTATTTCGCAAGTAAACTTTCGGGTTCATGTAAGGTATACTTAGATCCGTTTGTCGATATTAATATATATATATATATATATACTTATATATATTTGTAGGTAGGTGTTTACAGTTAAGCGTCGTATTGAATAATATTTGATAGTTTATAGAAGGTATAAACATTTATAACTATACCTTTGCATAATAAAATCATTGTATATACGTGACAACATATTTTTCCAAGTTTATAAAAGTCTAAGTTTTCCTAATTATTCAAAACGTATTCTTTAGGTTTCCAATTGTTCGTGTCTTTTATCCAAAACTTCTTAATGATATGTATGTTTACTTTACATTCGAGTACATGAATATACACGTATATGTTCGAGAATAAATATCATGTTTCATAATAATCATTTAATTCTATGTAAAATGCGAATATTTTATATCCATACAGGATGTATAAGTATAGGTATCTATGCGGTACATAGTTGTATCACCTTTGTCATTTGTCAAATTCTAGTTTAGTCCTTCGTGTTATTTGATTAACGACGTGTCAAATAGATCTACATATACATGTTTCTATATAATCCTTGAAACTAAGGTTATCCCAATTGTATCTATTTTGTTTAAACCATTTTATACCACAAATATAATATAGTTGCTTTCACATTCAAATAATAATACTTAATAATTACACGAATCATCCATTAATCGTGTTTTAAGACTCTCGTTTGATCGATTACCCATTTACGGATCTATATTCTCGTTCATTAATAATTATATAGCTTAATAATTGTATATTTTCTCGTTAACAATTCGTTTAACGGTCAACGTAATTCAACCGCACGCGCGTTTAACTTTCGTGTAAATAAATAAAAACACGTTAGCGTGCGTTTATACCATTCGTACGCCTCATTTACGAACCGGCACGTCCTAACCCTTACGGTTCATGTATTGAATGAGTTTGACTTTCGTTGATCAGCGTTGACTGGGTTTGACTGAAACCCGGGACTGTCGGGAACGACTCGAAAAAGTCCCGCCTATCCAGTGACGTCCCATCCTTGCTCTAACATGTCCGAAATCCAAAAGAACACACGGGAATGAAACCCGGCCACCAAGATTACTAGATATAAACCGTTTTATCAACAGATCTGAAATTTAGAGATATTATTACGTAAAGGTAATGGGTTCGGTTTCGGGTTTTAGCTTGGATTGCCAGATAAACGAAAGTAATGAGTGGGACCTCCCCCTGGTCCGTCTGAACCCCTAATCGTCGGTGCCTTCATCATCCACCACCATGTCACTGCCAGTCAAGGACCTCATGTTGTTGTCATCGTCTAAAACCACCACGCCGTCGCCGCTGCCGCTCGTCCCAAGTGGTCCCTGCTGGTGCCGTCGTTGCTCCTGCCATGGTTCGCCGAAGGTCGGCCGGTGGAGAGGGCCGGTTGCCCTCTTTCTCTCCCTTGAAACTCTCTCTCTCTCTCTCTCTAGACACACACATGTGTGCGTGGTTTGGGTGAAAATGAGAAGTAAAGAGTGTGTCTATGTATAAATATCTAGGGTTTTTAGCGTGTTTAACCCGTGTAACGAATTCTTCTCATCTCGTTCGTGTGTTAATCCGTCCCGTGTTCCCAGATAATTATTTTAGAATATTTGGAATTATGAAACGTTAATAAAAAAATTTTTTAAGTATTTTAAATCTGGAAATTTACGTTTCATTTGATGTACGAACCGGTACGCATCGGTACCGCATTTTTAACGATTTCATTCTTTTTATACATTTCGCGCTCCGAGTTTATCTATTGTTATTATTATTATTCTTATAATATATAAATAATATCAGTATTTCATAATACTTAACATACCAATTTACGCACCGGTGTTGTTTATAATATTAACGGGGTTATACTGTGTGTCCAATGCAGCTTAACATTTACGTTAGCGTGTTTTGTGTGAAGTTTTCTCAATGGACTTTCCGTGTGGATATTAATATTAATACTTTGTTATCTTAAATAATCGCCGTGTCGAATATTTCGTAATAACCCGTTGTCTGGCGCGATAACTGATTTAACTAAACCCTGCGAGAGTGTACGAACACTATGTATCAATCTTGTGTTATCTCGAATCATACGATGATCTATTAGTTAAAGTTACATAAAAAGTTCGCATAATGGGCCTACAACTGGGTCGTTAATGGTTCGAGCCCGTTTATGGTAATTTAACTATCAAAGATTATTGACCCTAATTCAGGGTTGTCACACAAACGCCTTTGCTTGAACTGCCTCACATATGGAACTCTCCTTGAACTTGAAGAACTCCCAGATGTATAACCTCGAGATGAATAATCAACCACAGTCTCTTGCTTCTTTGGAACATAAGAATTCTTTGATTTGACAATAGGCTTAACCACTGATTGAATCTTTTCTAGGATGACATGCTTCTTTCCTTCATTCTTATAAGGACAGTTTATCATAATATGTCCAATCTCGTTGAAATGGAAATAGGCACGTCTCTCTTTATATTGTTGAACATATGGAACCCTCCTTGAATCATTTTGACTTCCACACGATTCACCAGCATAAAATCATGATTGCTTTTGACAAAAAGAACCCCCAGAAGTTTGAGTATGAGCAAACTCAGATTGCTCCAAATTCACTTTCTCTTTTATAAAATCCAGTGTGGTCTTGCTTGAAATTTTTGGAATTTCTGCATTGATATCTCCAAATTTGATAAAACCATGTTGACCCAAAACTGGTTTTAACTACTCAGTGTCATCAGGTTCTGTCAAAATGCATCGATCACGTGTAACTTGCTTCACCACTTTTTCTTCTTCAATCTTTAACTCTTTAGGAATACCCTCAACTTTGGCTTCATCAAAGCATTCATCATCATTATCATCCTTATACACCATGTCCTCACTAGTAACTGGATTGACTTGCAACACCGTCTTAGGTTCCAAGTCTGAATCATTCACAACTTCTGGTTCAACAGTGTTGTTACCATTGAATGGAGGAGGAAACCCTAAACCACCTTTATGTTTGCCTCCTTCAATCTTATCATTGTAATACTCAACCAAAAATGATGAATTGTTGTAGCCATCAAGTTTCCTATTCAATCGAATCACCTTAGCTTCAAATTCAGCAAGTTCTTTGTTCTTTTCTGCAAGATCATTGTTTCTCTTCTCAATCTCGGCATAAGACATATCCAGATGATACGCCTTCTCTTTGATCTTCAAGGTAAGAGAATTTATATCCCTCTTCAACGATTCAATCCTTTCCACGAACAATTTTTCATTATCCTTTAAGGTTTGATTTACTGTGTGCATCGATTTCATATCACAAATGAGGTTTGTGTTGTCTTCCATAACCCTCATCATTTTATCCTTCAAAGCAACACAGTTAGAACATAAAATATCATAAATAACATCTTGTACCTTATATGGATTTGATACATCAGCCATGAATACATGCTCCTTTGCTGCTTCAGAAACCATTTCTTCATCAGCTTCTGACTTTTCAGGTTCTGCATCAATTAACTTTTCTGATTCACTCTGATCCTCTTTAGCTGTCTGGAAGCTTTCCTTAGTCATCACATCGCTCTCGCTAGAATGAGTACTTTCACCATATTAAACACTCCCATTATCACTTAATATTGTAGAAGAGTTACTTTCAAAATCACTCAGCTTCGCTAATTCTTTTTTCATCAAGGCCACAAACGCTTGAGTAGTAACTTCTTCCTTGAGTACAACCTTGACACACTCTTCACACTTCTTCTGCAAAGCTTCCCATATATCTTTTGAAGATGTAAACTTCTTGAAGTTATGGTAGAATTCTTTTGGTAAAGACATTTGTAGAGTCGCAAGCGTCTTCATCTCTTGATCAAATAACTTCTTTTCTCTTTCAGTAAGAGCTGACTCTGGTTTAGGAACATTCTTTTGACCCATGAATGAACATGTAGGATGTTCATACTTTTCCAAGATGGTCATCCAAAAGTTTGCATCAGTGTCTGACACGAACTGCTCAAACCAGTGTTTCCAGCTAGAGTAATCTGCTATACACATAAGCTTCGGTGGCTGTGTTATGATCTCATTATCATAGTTCAGCATAGTCGAATTATCAGACAAATTCTTCATCTTGAGAATCTTGTGAAAATGGACAAAAGAAAATTTTTTCCTTCCAAATATATGAATTTTGGTGAACGAAAATTCTAAAATTACTATCTTCTCAAAAACAGCAAGAAAAACTCATATAAAGGTCCCCTAGAAATTTTGAACAAGAATTTCTTTTTTTTTACTCTAGCGAACTTGGATAAGTTCGCTTGAAAGGACCTCTAAACGAACTTGATAAGTTCGCCTGAATCAGAAAATCAACAAAGATGCTTCAACGAACTTGTTAAGTTCGCCTGCAACAGAAAATCTAAGTTCGCCAGAAACAACTGAAATCTCAGGAAGAACACAAACACGAACTCAGACCTCTAAAAATCATTATTTCTGATGTATATGATCGAATTTGATGAAATTAAACCGTAGGAATGATTAGGAACTGATTAGGAACACTTCTATCGGATAAAATTGTTCAAACGAATCCAAAATCAATCCAAAATGATCAAAATCAATCCATTTTTGTCAAGAACTCAAAAATGATGAAAAAGTCTTCAAACACAATGAACTTTGATGTTGATTGTGCCCGAAAACACCATGAATCTGCTGCTAATTGAGAGCAAAAGCTCTGATACCAATTGTAGGTCTCTATGATGTGACGGATCTCTAGACTCGCGGTACGCACGATGTTAACGTGCGGAATCCATGATCAACGTGCAACATGTAAAGCAAATCAACAACACAGAGTAAATGATCCTCTTTGTATTTTAACTAAGAAACTTTGTTTACAAATCTCTCTATTCTGACTCTCTCTCTGGTCTCTCTAATATGACATGTAAACATCTATTTATAGGGAAACCACAAAGACCATGTAATCCCCAGTAATTTCCTGCCTCTACTCTTACTTTTCCGACACTTGTAATTTTATTATTATGTGACTTGCATCTATCCATTTCAATAAGAGCTATCCTATCTATTTCATTACATAAATATACATGCTTTGTGTACCATTGTTTAATTCCAAAAATAACAAATGTTTATATAAGGGATTATGTAAATAATTGTTTAATATTCAATGGAATAAATATATATATATATATATATGCTAGGTTATTTCTAAATCTATATATATATATATAGATATACAAACTCATAAAAACTAAATTATATAAAGGTAAGGGTTTATAAAGAATATATCATTTAATTTCAAAGAAAATGATTTTTAATTAAAATAAAACTATTTCAATATTACAAATTATATTTTTATGTTTATAACATTTAAATATAATATAAAGAATTACTAGATTTTATAAAAATGCATAAAACTTAATAAATCTATGTTCTATAAAAGTTCAGGGTTGATTTTGTAATTTTAGAAACTTTAATTCCAATTAAAACCAAGTTTGTTCATAAAATAATAAAACTTTTAAACTTGAGGGACCTGTTGTGCAATTTCTGAAACCTTTTCCCCCTCCCAAACCGATCATGGGTTCGACTCTCACGGGCACCCGATTCCAAGTCCATTAACCATGAAATCGTCCCTGTGATATTTTCATGCGAATTCAAAACCGGCAACACGTTGTAGTCACCGAATCGATCAGTCCCTCGAAGTTAATTGAGTTTCTATGAACATATCAATGATCAACTCGTAACTGAAACCCCCATTAACAACCATTTAGGCGATCGACTCAATGCCGTACAAATTGTGTATTAATAGGAGTCCCTAGTCATTAGTGAGACTCACTACAAACTCCCCGCACCCTCAATTGCATCGAATTTCGCCGTTGTAGCACCAAATCCAGTCGAAGAACATGAATCTGCCTCGCTCAGTCGTTCTCCTCCTTTACTCGACCATTTCAGGTAATTTCGGTGTCGATGAACTCGTTTTAGTCTCACAAACGAAAGCTCCGTGGCTCGGGTTCCAATCGTCTTAGTAATCGGGCCAATTGGAAACCTAGGGTTTGCGCGTTCAATTTGGGGACGATGGTGTTTGGGCTTGCGTGTTAAAACTTAATCGCAACAGTCTAAGACCAAGGCATAAGCCCTGGTCTGATGGTTAGTGCGCGTGTGTTTGTGTGACCCGGTCCCGGCGTGGGTTCGAGGCTGGTTAAGGCCAATTTTTGGAATTTATTTCTTTTTAATCCTTTTAATACGTTATTTAATGTTTAAAATTACAATTTAATTTTTATAAATTACATAAATTTATTCAGTAATTTTTATAAAAACAGAAAATATAAATTAATGTTATTTATTTTATTTTATTTAAAAACATATTATAAATTTTTAAATAAACAATATAAATGGTGTGTTTAGACAAATCTAATTATGTTACTTCATTTATAAAATAGTAATGTTATTAAACAATTCATAATTTATTTGTTCAAGCATTACTAAACTCATTTTAAACACATTAATAATTATTTTGCAAGAATAATCGTTTAAACATTTTAAATCTATAAAAATACTTAAATATTTATTTTAAATAAACAATTATACAAGTTTAATTTGTTTACATTTAAAGGCTAAGTTATTCAATAACTCTTTTATAATTCACTTAAATGAAAGAGATTATCTAATAGTTAAATTAATTATTTTTAAAACCTTTTCCATTACATAATATACTTATTATTTATTTTTAGAATAAATAAATTCAAACCTATTTACTATATAATTGATTAAGAATCTTAATTGATTCTAATTAATTTTATAAACTATTTCCATTATTTCAATACTAATCATGAACTTATATTTTCCCTACAAAATATATATACAATTCCATATTCAAATCCCAAACCCTAGGAAACCCTAAATCTTAGAATTTCCTTATTTCCACTAAACATACATTAAGTTGGAATACAATTACCTATGTAGGTTGATTGTGAGAAATCCCCACGAGGCCTATCCATCATTTACAATTCCCATCATTTCTAGCTTCATTACAGGTGAGTTTACATAGCCCATTTTTCCTTTTTATACTTTTGGGGTGGAACATGTCTACATTTACATTACATATACAATTCAGTACATATGTTCCTATGCAAATGTCTTTGTCCTTTATGTCTTAAACTGCTTGGTGACCATTACGTGTGTTCATGTTAGTACAATCATTAACTTGTGTGGCAAGCCTAAGGTAGTACCTAACATGATCATTTATACGGGAATCCGATTCATTACTTAACACAGAACCTTGGCGGGTTTTGTGTATACATTTTGGTACTTTTCATAACACAATCAGGTGGATTGTGTATACATTTTTCATATTACATGGCTTGATTGTACGCCTTGGAACCTTGTATGTTTTCACATTTATGCTTTAGACTTGCTTTGAACATATTGAATTATAAACTTTATTCAACTTTGTTTGGTGTCAAAACCTATGTTACTCACCAACTACTTGTAGTTGACATTTACTTACATGTTTCAGGTGCACCTGTTTGAGGAACGTGCTTGCACACATAGGGCTATGGACCTAGAAATAATGAATTTAAATTAAGTTTACGTTATGAACACTTTGTTTTCTATCCCTCTTTGTAACGGATGTTTTTAATATGATGAATCATATTTGAAACGAATTTAATAGTCTATCATGTGCTTATGAACAACCGGGTCAGCCCCGGCGTATAATCCACCGTAGGCCGGGGTGTGACAGGTTGGTATCAGAGCCATGGTTATAGGGAATTAGGTTATTAGACACACATGACCTAGACTATAACCTAGGAGTCCCAAAACATGAGTTTAACTCGTGTCCTTTATTAGGAACTCCACTCTACACTTATTATACACATACTTGCATCTATTCTTACATGAATCATATTCACCTACCCATACCTATCTACACCTATCTACTTCTGTCTACGTAGTGCAATTACATGAACTACAACATTCAAGGGATTACATGAGACTACTTGAAACTACATGAAACATACTCTTAGACCTAAGGGTCTAATCCAAAATGAAACTCTCGTCAAAGGTTTGTAAGTTCTAAATAATGAATGAAAACTTGTGCAATTCGGAAGGGTGGATGCACGTATTCTGGGAAATTCTGTCTAGGAAAGCATTTCGTATAAATCCAAATCAACCGATGGACCAGTTATGTTTTCCTGGGAATTCTTGGGATGAGTGTCCACTTATAGGATAAAGCACGACTTCTCGGACATTAGATGAACTTAAAATACTTTGATAAGTCAATGTATCCATTTGTAAACTGAATGGGTACCATCCATATTTTATTAAATACCTCATGATTTTATACATAATTCGTATCTTATGAATTTCCTGTCCATCCCTATTGTAGAATGCCTCCTCGTTGTGAACGTAGAAGCAACCTTACTGAAAGGATCATCCGACAAATGGCTACTATCCGACCAACCATGGTCAACCAGCTGAACCAGAGTGTAGTACCAAGAAATCCCACGTGCACAATCAAACATTTCAATTCCTGCAACCCCACCAAGTACTACGGGAGCGAAGGAGCCACTGGACTTCTCAAATGGTTCGAAAGCATTGAAGGTACCTTCATTAATGCTGACTGTCCCGAGAACCTAAAGGTTCGCTATGCTACTAGTGTCTTTCAGAAGAGGGCACTCACCTGGTGGAACGGGGAAAAGCGTAACAATGGTATAGAAGTTGCATTGGCTTTACCTTGGGCTGATGTGAAGACACTCATGACTGATGAGTTTTATACTCGTAATGAGATCAAGAAGCTAGAAGCAGAGTTCCGGGATCTCAAGCAGGATAGTGGTGAAAGCCTTGCCTATACCACCCCTTTTCATGAACTTAGCCTTCTTGTACTTCACATGGTCACTCCTCTTTCAATATCCATTGAGAAATACATCAATGGCCTGCCCATGCAGATTTAAGATACCGTCTTGGGTAACAATCCAGCCACACTCGAGGAAGCAATCCAGCCACACTCAAGGAAGCAATCCGTCTTGTTGCTACCCTGTTAGATAACCATGTTAAAGCAGGGACTTTGTCTAAGAAAGGTGCCAAGAAAACCATTGTGAAAACCACTGCTGAATCCACCAAGGAAACCAAGACCGAGTCTTCCTTCAATGGCAAGAAGCGGAAGGGTGAGAACTTTGCCATTATCACTCCTGATGCACCTCTAGCTCAAGTAGCCCCTAATGCTTACAACCACAACAAGAGGCCTTATGGGGGAAACCTACCTTTATGCAACACCTGCAAGCTCCATCATACTTCTAACATGCCATGCCATCTATGTACTACTTGTGGACGTTATGGGCATTTGGCTAACACCTACCGCATTCCACAAGTTAATCAAGCCCATCAGCCTATTGTCCCTGATCCTGCAGCTATCACCCAGGGTCGTGCTTGTTACGAGTGCGGTGACCCTAATCATTTCAGGAACCGTTGTCCTAGGTTGGTCATTGTGAATCAAGCCAACATGAACCAAGGCAACATAAACCAGGGGAACATGAACCAGGGAAATGTGATCCAGGGGAATACAAACCCCGTAGCTCGTGGACGTGCCTTCAACATTAATTTTAACGAGGCTCAAGGCAACAATGATGTGGTGAACGGTACGTACCTAATTAATCAACAATATGCCTCCATCCTATTTGATACGGGTTCCGATAGGAGTTTCGTGTCCTTTGAATTTGAGCAACAACTTGCTATGAGTCGAACTAAGTTACATAAATCCTTTGACATATTAGTAGCGGATGGATACTCTGTTACTTGTGACACCATCATTAGGGATTGTACCCTAAACTTGAACGGCCATGACTTCTTGATTAACCTTATTCCTATGGCTCTCGGAGGTTTCGACATCATAGTTACGTATCCCTCTTGACTCGGGCAGCATTTTGAACGTCTATGGTGAGAAGCCGTCAAAAGGACTCAAGCTTATGTCTTGTACTACCGCGCAGAAGTACTTACGAAAGAAGTGTGTAGCCTTCTTGGCACACATTGTGGAACGGAAAGACAAGGGCAAAAGAATCCAAGACATTCCAGTGATCAAAGACTTTTCGGAAGTATTTCTCGAAGACCTACCCGGTCTTCCTCCTGCACGTTAAGTTGAATCCCGTATCGATCTAGTGCCAGGAGCAAACCATGTGGCTAAGTCACCCTATCGTCTTGCACCATCAGAGATGCAAGAACTTTCAAGCCAGCTTCGAGAACTTTTCGACAAAGGATTTATTCATCCTAGTGTTTCTCCTTGGGGAGCACATGTCTTATTTGTCAAGAAGAAGGATGGTTCTTTCCGGATGTGCATCGACTATCGGGAACTCAACAAGCTTACTGTGAAGAACCGGTATCCACTTCCGAGGATTGATGATTTTTTTGATCAACTTCAAGGCTCGACTTATTTCTCAGAAATCGATCTTCGTTCTGGTTATCACCAGTTACGAGTCCTTGAATCCGACATCCCAAAAATAGCTTTTCGTACAAGGTATGGTCATTATGAGGTCATGGTTTTGCCCTTCGGTCTAACCAATGTACCCACGGTATTCATGGATCTTATGAACCGCGTGTGTAAGCCGTACTTGGACAAATTCGTGATCGTTTTCATTGACGATATTCTTATCTATTCAAAATCAAAAGCGGAGCACGAAGAACATTTGCGATTGGTTTTGGATCTCTTGAAGAAGGAAAAATTATATGCCAAGTTCTCCAAGTGTGAAATTTGGCTAAAGGAAGTCCAATTCTTAGGCCATATAGTCAACGAGAAGGGTATTCACGTGGATCCCGCTAAGATTGAAGCAGTGAAGAACAGGCAAGCTCCAAAAACCCCTACGGAAGTCCGCTCATTTCTTGGCTTAGCGGGCTATTATCGTCGTTTCATATCAAACTTTTCAAAGATCGCGGTGCCACTCACAGTTTTAACACATAAAGGCAAACCATACGAGTGGGGACCGAAACAAGAGGAAGCCTTTCAAACTCTGAAGCAAAAATTATGTGAGGCTCCTATCTTAACTCTCCCTGATGGAACCGATGACTTTGTCATTTACTGTGACGCTTCTAACTTAGGCCTTGGTTGCGTTCTATTGCAACGAGGTAAAGTGATTGCTTATGCGTCTCGACAACTCAAAATCCATGAGAATAATTATACGACGCACGATCTTGAGTTGGGTGCGGTCGTGTTTGCTCTCAAAATCTGGAGACACTACTTATATGGTACTAAGTATGTGGTTTACACCGACCATAAGATTCTCCAACATATCTTCAATAAAAAAGAACTCAACATAAGACAACGGCGTTGGGTTGAACTTCTAAACGACTACGACTGTGATATTCGTTACCATCCTGGTAAGGCGAATGTCGTAGCCGATGCTCTTAGTCGTAAAGAATCTATCAGGATCCACAGCATTCAAATCCAAAATGACATTCAAACTAGCATCTTTGAGGCACAACATCTTTCAGTCACTGAAGGAAACATGTACAATGAAATGCCATGTGGTGCTGAACTCCAACTTGAAACCAAACCCAATGGTTTACTTTACTTCCTTAATCGAATCTTGATTCCGGATCGTGACAATCTTCGTACTTTCATCATGAACGAGGCTCACAAGACTCATTATTCTATACATCCTGGTGTGAATAAAATGTACAAGGACCTTCGTGGTCAATATTGGTGGCCTGGTATGAAAAAGGACATTGCTTTATATGTGTCCAAGTGCCTTACTTGTTTGAAAGTTAAGGCCGAGCACTAGCGTCCATCTGGGTTACTTGAACAACCCAAGATTCCGATGTGGAAATGGGAGTGTATTGCCATGGAATTTATAACCAAACTCCCGCATACGTCTCGTGGTCATGATACTATTTGGGTAATCATCGATCGATTGACAAAATCTGCTCACTTTCTACCCATTCATGAAGACTATCGAGTTGAGAAATTGGCTCGAATCTATATTGATGAAATAGTAAGTCTTCATGGTGTACCACTCAACATAATTTTTGATCGTGATGGACGATTCACTTCTCGTTTCTGGCAATCTTTGCAATCACCTTGGGGTACTCAACTGAATCATAGTACGGCTTACCATCCGCAAACTGATGGTTAATCCAAACAAACGATTCAAACCCTCAAGGATATGCTTAGAGCCTGTGTCATCGACTTTCAGGGAAATTGGGATTTACATCTACCCTTAGTCGAGTTCTTGTATAACAACAGCTACCACACGAGCATTGACATAGCTCCTTTCGAAGCACTTTATGGTCGGAAGTACCGCTCTCCTATCTGTTGGACTGAGATTGGTGAAGCACATATCACTGGTCCCGAACTTATTCAGGAGACTTCCGAAAAAATCATGTTAATCCGTGACAACCTTCAAGTAGCAAGGAGTCAGCAAAAGAGCTATAACGACAAACATCGAAAACCCTTGGAATTTCAAGTCGGCGATCTGGTTCTTCTCAAGGTATCCCCTTGGAAAGACGTGGTTCATTTTGGAAAGAAGGGAAAACTTGCAGCAAGGTTTTTAAAATCCTCAAACGAATTGGGAAGGTAGCCTACAAACTAGATTTGCCTGAAGGACTCAGCAACGTACACCCAACATTTCATGTCTCGAACCTGAAGAAATGCTTGGCCGACGAAAATCTTCGCCGACGAAAATCTTCACATACCTCTTGACGAGGTTCACATTGATGAGTCAATGCACTTCATGGAAAAACCCGTGGAGATTATCTATCGGGAAGTTAAGCAACTCAAGCGAAGTCCTATTCCAATCGTTAAGGTCCGGTGGGATTCCAAATATGGCCCAGAGTTCACTTGGGAACGTAAGGATCAAATGAAGGCAAAATACCCGCATCTCTTTCCTAGACCTCCTCCTAAACAATTTCGGGACGAAATTTTCTAAAGTATGGGAGACTGTAATACCCAGTAATTTCTTGCCTCTACTCTTTCTTTTCCGACACTTGTAATTTTATTATTATGTGACTTGCATCTATCCATTTCAATAAGAGCTATCCTATCTATTTCATTACATAAATATACACGCTTTGTGTACCATTGTTTAATTCCAAAAATAATAATTGTTTATATAAGGGATTATGTAAATAATTGTTTAATATTCAATGGAATATATATATATATATATATATGCTAGGTTATTTCTAAATCTATATATATATATATATATATACAAATTCATAAAAACTAAATTATATAAAGGTTAGGGTTTATAAAGAATATATCATTTAATTTCAAAGAAAATGATTTTTAATTGAAATAAAACTATTTCAATATTACAAATTATATTTTTATGTTTATAACATTTAAATATAATATAAAGACTTACTAGATTTTATAAAAATGTATAAAACTTAATAAATTTATTTATAAAAGTTCAGGGTTGATTTTGTAATTTTAGAAACTTTAATTCCAATTAAAACCAAGTTTGTTCATAAAATAATAAAACTTTTAAACTTGAGGGACCTGTTGTGCAATTTCTAAAACTTTTCCCCCTCCCAAATCGATCGTGGGTTCGACTCTCGCGGGCACCCGATTCCAAGTCCATTAACCACGAAATCATCCCTATGATATTTTCATGCGAATTCGAAACCGGCAACACGTTATAGTCACCGAATCGATCAGTCCCTCGAAGTTCATTGAGTTTCTATGAACATATCAATGATCAACTCGTAACCGAAACCCCCATTAACAACCATTTATGTGATCGACTTAATGTCGTACAAATTGTGTATAAATAAGAGTTCCTAGTCATTAGTGAGACTCACTACAAACTCCCTGCACCCTCAATTGCATCGAATTTCGCCGCTGTAGCACCAAATCCAGTCGAAGAACACGAATTTGCCTCGCTCAGTCGTTCTCCTCCTTTACTCGACCATTTTAGGTAATTTCGGTGTCGATGAACTCGTTTTAATCTCACGAACTAAAGCTCCATGGCTCGGGTTCCAATCGTCTTAGTAATCGGGCCAATTGGAAACCTAGGGTTTGCGCGTTCAATTTGGGGACGATGGTGTTTGGGCTTGCGTTTTAAAACTTAATCGCAACAGTCTAAGACCAAGGCATAAGCCCTGGCGTGGGTTCGAGGCTGGTTAAGGCCAGTATTTGGAATTTATTTCTTTTTAATCCTTTTAATACGTTATTTAATGTTTAAAATTCCAATTTAATTTTTATAAATTACATAAATGTATTCTGTAAATTTTAAAAAAACAGAAAATATAAATTAATGTTATTTATTTTATTTAAAAACATATTATAAATTCTTAAATAAACAATATAAATGGTGTGTTTAGACAAATCTAATTATGTTACTTCATTTATAAAATAGTAATGTTATTAAACAATTCATAATTTATTTGTTCAAGCATTACTAAACTCATTTTAAACACATAAATAATTATTTTGCAAGAATAATCGTTTAAACATTTTAAATCTATAAAAATACTTAAATATTTATTTTAAATAAACAATTATACAAGTTTAATTTGTTTACATTTAAAGACTAAGTTATTCAATAACTCTTTTATAATTCACTTAAATGAAAGAGATTATCTAATAGTTAAATTAATTATTTTTAAAACCTTTTCCATTACATAATATACTTATTATTTATTTTTAGAATAAATAAATTCAAACCTATTTACTATATAATTGATTAAGAATCTTAATTGATTCTAATTAATTTTATAAACTATTTCCATTATTTCAATACTAATCATGAACTTATATTTTCCCTACAAAATATATATACAATTTCATATTCAAATCCCAAACCCTAGGAAACCCTAAATCTTAGAATTTCCTTATTTCCACTAAATATACATTAAGTTGGAATACGATTACCCATGTAGGTTGATTGTGAGAAATCCCCAGGAGGCCTATCCATCATTTACAATTCCCATCATTTCTAGCTTCATTACAGGTGAGTTTACATAGCCCATTTTTCTTTTTTATACTTTTGGGGTGGAACATGTCTACATTTACATTACATATACAATTCAGTACATATGTTCCTATGCAAATGTCTTTGTCCTTTATGTCTTAAACTGCTTGGTGACCATTACATGTGTTCATGTTAGTACAATCATTAACTTGTGTGGCAAGCCTAAGGTAGTACCTAACATGATCATTTATACGGGAATCCGATTCATTACTTAACACAGAACCTTGGCGGGTTTTGTGTATACATTTTGGTACTTTTCATAACACAATCAGGTGGATTGTGTATACATTTTTCATATTACATGGCTTGATTATACGCCTTGGAACCTTGTATGTTTTCACATTTATGCTTTAGACTTGCTTTGAACATATTGAATTGTAAACTTTATTCAACTTTGTTTGGTGTCAAAACCTGTGTTACTCACCAACTACTTGTAGTTAACATATACTTACATGTTTTAGGTGCACCTGTTTGAGGACCGTGCTTGCACACATAGGGCTATGGACCTAGACATAATGAATTTAAATTATGTTTACGTTATGAACACTTTGTTTTATGTCCCTCTTTGTAACGGATGCTTTTAATATGATGAATAATATTTGAAATGCATTTAATAGTGTATCATGTGCTTATGAACAACCGCGTCAGCCCCGGCGTATAATCCGCCGCCGGCCGGGGTGTGACAGACCACATGCACCACAGGCGATGTCGCCCAGACGGTCTATAAAAACTAATAAATAAAACCTAATCTAGACTCTAAGTAAAAAATGGAGTACCTATGAACTAAACCACACTGACAGGCAAGTTTACCTATCGAGTGTAACACAGCTTACTGGTAAACCGGATTATCAAACCCTCGAGACACTACTATAGCTAACTAGACTCTGACTCGGACTAAAGATGATTGATTTGGTGGGTTTCCTACACTACTGATTAAACTAATGACAAATAATAAGAAAGCTAATGAATGACTTCAACTATTAGACACACGAACTCATGGAATATCAGGAATGGGAAGTATACCACCTAGGTCGTGAATCCTGATTGTTGGGCTTTGGAATTCTATCGGCTATGGAAACTATATTGGAACTGGGAACCTAAAATATGACACCTCTAAATCACCTAGTGGATTCCTATTCACTCTCAGGATGTGACCAGAAGGATAACCTAAAGGATACTAAACTCAACAGTTAGTCGAATCACCTCTCGGTCTCTCCAACGATACTAAAGAACTTAATGGAAATTCACCTTTCGGTCTCACTGTCTCAATACATCAGAGATGCAAGGAGTAATCTAAAGGTAACATGTTTGATATGAATTAACAACGACAAGAGACTCCTAAAGAAACTTCCTCTCAGACAGATTTCACTCAGGATTCTAACACCGAAGATTAACCGATTGCCTATCACTTTTCGGGTATTTAGACAAGAAGAACACTCAACTTTAATAGATTATTAATCAATATTCCTATGGATTACTACGTCTAGCATACCGTACACAAATCACAAACACGAAGTAGGCAATCTAATACGCAACCAAACATGAAAGACATTCACTAGGACGCGTATGGAATGATTAATCAATAATAAATACAAATCAAGCATGCATATTCATCAAACAATCAGATCTGTTACAACAGCATCAAACCCAAAAACATGAATCCAAAACCGATAAAAACCTAAAATTTAACAATCATTCATCCTTAACCTAGGCAGTATCAATTGTTTAGCCCATAATCATACTCAAAAACATCCAAACAAAAGTAAAGATCCTGAACATGGTTTCAAAAAAGTAATTTAAGACAAAGATCGAGACTTAGAAACCGAATAAACTAAAACAAACAAACCTGGAGTCAAAAGCTTCAAACTTGCACTTCAATTCTTTTCTCCAGCCCCAAAATCGCCTCTTAGAACTCTTCTGATGGCCAAAAGATCCAACCCCTCAATAATGGGGTTACAAAACATTAAATAATTCGATTAGGGTTTTTTCTCGAAACTTAGGTCTCCCGCGTACCGCGAGACACACAGCCCTTCAACTTGAACTTTTTCTCACTTCAACCATTCAACTTGATCTGATCAATCTTCCATGCTTTAGCCTGTATGAAATGTAATTCCAAATTTTAATTAAAAATTAGAATTTCATGGAAGACAGAAACAAAATCTTTTTGGAATTTTCTATAAAGTGAACTTTAACAATAACGAACATATTTTTGATTTTTCAAACTTTATGCTAAAACACACTAAAATTGTTTTGATTTTTTTTGAAGTAAAATAAAGCAGTAAAAAGAAATTAAAATCTTTTTGGTTTTTATCTTTACATACTGAATCACATATTCTTGGTCGAACACTGCTAGTAAGAAGATCATATCAGTATCTATGATAAATCACACACACGTTCTGGATGAAAAAAAATCCCTAGCAGATCTAAGGGTGACCTATGGCATTATGTGTCAATACACAATTCAATATATAACAAACATGCAACTTTTGCAATTCTTAAGATATTCAGAAATCATGAAATGATACGCGATAAACTTCAAAGTAAACAGGATCAGATCATGACATACTAACTTATTTGTACCGAATTTGCAATACGCTACATGTCAATTCAAGTTGTCAGCATTATAAGATTTGAAACTACAAGCGTTTTTATCCCACGTTCTTGTGAGTTAGTACCATTTATATGAAAACAACGTGTACCCCACATAAATGCCAACAGAAATATAAATTTGCACTATCTTCAAGACATATACGACTCGGAGCAAGATTTGATCAATCTCCAGGATGAAATTACATCAATTAGCACAGGAAAAACAAGAAGGTCCCGAAGGATATATGGAATCAGGATGATTCAGAATCGAATGATTCAAATGACTTGGCTTATATATGAGGAATCATAAGATTCATGTATGAGAATCCAACTGTTATCTTGATGTCGTCAATGGATCAAGAAAATCAACTGATTAGATCCAAGGGCTAGCATATGCTTGACAGATGTTATCAAGACAAATCTTAGTTCAACATCACATTGCATTTTTTTCAGGGCATGGGCAGTGAAGTGAACCGAAAAATTGTGCTAATGACACAATCCGATATTGGTGTCATGAAATTCTAAAAGTCATATATTCTATATCTGATAATGATCTTTTAACTCACACACCCAACATAATATGGGTTCAAATCACAGTTGTGACATAGATCATTATGTTTTCACACTACTGATGGTCTAAAAATGCTTCTAGCCTACTAACAATTCAAATTACATTCAGATATTCAAATTAAAAGATATACAGAGGCAATGTTGAGCAGTCATGAAGCTATCATTTCCTGTTTGTGCAAACTAAAAAATTTAGATGAAATCATATAAGCACAACCTCAAATATAAATACAGAAACCATGCAGTCATACTATGGTCATGTGTGTATGATCACCTACAGATATACTATCATTTCTTCTCTAACATCAAGCAATGTCAATTTTATCTTTTTCAATTTGTTTGGGTTTTCTAAAAGTAATTCAATAAAAGAAAAGAAAAAAAAACTTCCATGAAAAACCATTTTGAAAACCTTTTTCACACAGGATTATACATCCCAATCATTTTAATAAGAAATGCAAACCGTGAGCGATCAAACGCTTTGGTAAACAAATCAGCAAAGTTGACATCAGTGTGGACTTTCACAAACTCAATCAATCTCTTTTCTGCACAATCTCTGATAAAGTGATGACATATCTCAATATGCTTTGTCTTTGAGTGCTTCACTGGATTGTTAGTGATCGGCATCATGGCAGTGTTATCGATAACCATAATCCCAAAATTGTTGCTGAATCCACAGGATTTGGGAACAACAACTGGCAGCAGCAATATACTCAGCCTCACACGTAGAAATTGCAACTGAGGTTTGCTTCTTGCATTGCTAGGACACAAGTCTGTTTCCTAAAAATTGACACCCACCAGACGTCGACTTCCTATCCATGCTGCAACCTCCATAATCTGAATTTGTAAAAGCTTTGAAATCAAAGTCAGAATTATTAGGATACATTAAAGACCCGATCATCCCTCTGTATAACCGTCAATCTACCTCTTTCCCTTTCGAGTCAGACTCAAGCTTGTGGTTAACTGGAATTGGAGTACTGAATGTTGAGGCATCTGTCATTTCGAACTTCTTCAAAATATCAGACACATACTTGGTCTGATGAATATAAAAACCATCTTACTTTTGATCCACCTGAAGACCCAAAAAGAAAGATAATTCTCCCATACTGCTCATTTCAAATTTCAGCTTCATAACTCTTTCAAAATCTTTGCACATCTCAACATTTGTCGACCCAAAAATTATGTCGTCAACATAAACTTGAACTAGTAGAATATCTCCCCCTGCTTTTCGTATGAAAAGTGTGGAGTCAATCTGGCCACGTTCAAATCCATTCTCAAGCAAATGCAGGGACAAATTCTCATACCAGGCACGAGGAGCTTGATGAAGATCGTATAATGCCTTGTCAAGCTTAAACACTTTGTTGGGAAACTTTGAATCTTCAAAACCAGGCGGCTGCTTCACGTAAACCTCTTCCTTCACTTTTTCATAAAGGAAAGCACTCTTCACATTAAGTTGGAATACTTTTATTCCTTTGAAAGACCCGAAGGCAAGAAATAAACGAATAGCCTCAATCCTTGCCACTGGTGCATAGACTTCCGTGTAATCCACTCCTTCTTTTTGGTTAAATCCTTGGACAACACGCCTCGCATTATTGCGCACCACAACGCCTCGATCATCACGTTTGCGTTTAAAGACCCATTTTGTTCCAATTGACCTTGAACCCTTCGGTAAGTCAACTAAATCCCAAACATGCAGTTTGTCGAACTGAGCTAGCTCTTCCTGCATAGCCTCTATCCAACAATCATCATCAAGCATTTCAGCCACATTCATTGGCTCTGTTTGAGAAATGAAACAAGCATGCAAGCACGTCTCCGTTATACCCGTATCCACAATCTGCGCATATAAACAAGAATTTTCAGCAAGTGTTCGATGAAGGGTCTGAACACCTGCATTCAAATCACCAATAATATTGTCATTAGGATGGTTCTTATGCACACGAGTTTGAGGAATATCTGAAGTTTGAATCACTGCATCAAGATTAGAAGGCAACTCCCCCTCAGATTATGCCTGTGTGGATGAATTATCGACTATGTTCTGAATATCATTAGATGACTCCTGGAATATAATCTCATCATCTTCACTGTCACTTTCATGAGTTGTACCCGAGGTCGAAGCTACGTTCGGATCAACAGGAGGAGGAACCACAATGGAGACAACCGATCGTGGCTCGACAATTGAATCATTGTTACAACAAGACTGATACAAAATTTCTGCTTCAACAGGAGACACTTTAGGAGGAACATTAAATGATCTGAATAAAGGATCATAATCGAAATCCCATGACGGTCTTTTGGCATCCTGAGGAACAATGCGATTATCACAATCAATGTGAAACCACTCCTCAATCTGTCTGCTTTTCTTATTGAACACTCGCTTGTTGTGAGAATTGGCAACATAACCCAAAAAAAATTCCTTCAATTGCCTTCGCACTAAACTTTGTTTGAACATCTCGAGTTTTCAATAAAGTGCACGAATTCCGAAAGGGCAACAGATAATCCAAGTTCGGCTTCCTATTGTTCAGTAATTCATAGCAAGTTTTGTTGTGTTTCTTCACGGTCAAAACACGATTAAGAACATGACACGCAGTGTTCACCGCCTCTGCCCAAAACGTCACTGGCAACTTAGAGTCGGATAACATAGTACGAGCTGTCTCAATCAGCGTTCGATTCTTCCGTTCAGCTACACCATTCTGTTAAGGAACATAAGGAGCACTGAATTCATGGTGAATGCCCTTTTGAAGACAAAATAATCCCATATCACCATTCTTGAACTCCGTTCCATTATCACTAAGAATTCTCCTGACCTTCTGTTGAATAAACTCTCAAGTCCCATGATCAAGAACTTAAGAATTCCAGCAGTCTCATCCTTAGAAGCAAGAAACTTCACCCAAGAAAACCTTGAGTGGTCATCAGTCACTACTAAACATTATGATTTTCCACCTTCACTCTTGAAAGTAATATGGCCGAATAAATCCATATGAAACAACTTGAGAGGAGTCATAATTAAATTGATCAACTTTGATTTATGAGATTTCTTGTGCTGCTTCCCCTTCTTGCATGGTAGACAGTCTTCGTTTACATGAAACCTCATGGCCGGGACACCAGATACAAGCCCATTCTTCACCAAATAGGTCATTTTCTGAAAATTAATATGAGCCATCTTCCGGTGCCATAAAGTTGATTCGGACTCAGAAGCTTTAGAAAGCAGACAGGTTGGGACAGACAAAGTTGTCATCGCCGTGCTCATATCAAGCATATACGTATCATTCTTCCTTGGAGCTCGCATTAGGATCCAGTCCCCAGGAATCTCAAACCCAGGCTTCAAAACCAAACATTTTGACTTGTTAAAGTGAAATGAGAAATCTTTATCACAGACTTGCAAAACAGATAACAGATTATACTCGAGCTGTTCCACATAATTCACTTTCTCGAAGCTCAAACGTCCGTTGGAAACTGTTCCTTGACCGGATATATTACCGCCTTTCTTCCCTGCAAAAGCTACATACCCTCCTTGGATTTCTTTCACATTCTCCAATAAGTTAATGTTACCTGTCATATGCCTGGAACATCCACTGTCGTCATACCAATGGTTACCAATAGTCCTCCTTGGATTTCCCCACACATAGACAGAAAAGTTTAGTTAGTAATGGAGACCCAAGCCATTGTGGTCTTGGGTCGGCCTAATTCATCGAAATAAACAATTTCTTTCAAAACACAATCAAATATCTCCTTAATTTTAGGAGATTGTTTCATAGAATCAGAAACAGGCGACTTTGGTTTCCAGTTTGTTTTAACAGTTTCAATTGGTTTAGGACAATCAGATGTTCCACAATTTTCTTTTACCACTGGTTGTTCCAAAAGTTTCCGAAGCCTCTTGTTTCTTCTTCTTCTTTGGGCTCTCGGCAGTTTAACCTCTCCTTATGTATTCACACTTGGTGATACACTAGGTTTAACTCCAGATGAGTCAAACTTTTCAGTCTTTGGTTTAACTGGAGCCGTTGCAACCTTGATCTCAGATTTAGTAACAACACGTTTCTTTACAAGTTTAACATCAACAGGTGTTGTAACAGCTTTGACATCAACAGATTTTGTCACTGGCTTTGCCTTTGGTCCAACAAATGGTCTACCCAACTTAGGATCTTCCAAACGCTTACCAACATTCTTGTCTGGACAATTCAACAATATGTGACCAACCAAACCACAGTGAAAACATGCACGCCTCTCCGTGTAAACTCGAACATAACGTTCTTTTTTAACACCATTTGAACTAGATGATTCACATTGAGAAACAGTGTTAGATGATTGAACAACCTTGGGTTTATCAGAATTAACTCTGCTTTTAACAAAATCCACATTTGTTGTCTTCTCAATAGTATTAATTTCTTCAACAACCAACCCACCACTCATAAAAGGTTTTAAAGGTTTAGATTGTGGTTGTTCAACATCTTCATCAGGTTCTGTCAAGATACATCGATCCTTGGTAACTTTCTTGACAACAACAAGTTCATCAATCTTACAGTCTTTCACTTTTCTTTCAGCCTGTTCTGGATCAAAAGATTCATCATCACTAGAATAATCATAAACCATGTCTTCTCCTGTAATAGGATTAACCTTGAGGACGGTTTTAGGCTCTAAATCTTCTTCAGTCACTTCTTCAACACTACTAGTTGTGTAGTTCCCAGTAAATGGAGTACAAAAACCAACTCCCCCACCAACAGCCTTATCATCAAATGATGGACAATAACCTATACCTTCAACCACTTTATCACCCTTAGCTTTATCATTATAATATTCCAACAGAAAATTAGAATTCTTATAACCTTCGAGCTTTCTCATCAATTTGGTGACTTCACTCTGTGACTGGGCAAGTTCATTTATCTTTTTCTCATATTCAGTATATGCCACATCAATGTGAAAAGCTATCAATTTGGTGACTTCACTCTGTGTCATGGCCCACCTATACTTACAACCGTCCGGCAACTAGTGCCGTCCGTCATTTTATTCTTACAACCGTCCGGCAATCTTTGTCCGTCCGTCATGACTTACAACCGTCCTACCGTCGTAGGCCGTAATTCGCCCGTCTACCCGAAGGTATCCGTTTCCCATGCGACTATTATTTATACAACCGTTCTACTATAATATGCCAATTGCTTCGACCGTCCATTAATGCCAATTGCGTTGATATGCATGGGCAAGTTCTTTACAAGTTCATTTACTTTAATTTGCAAAACTTTAATATCATCTTTTAAAGATTCAATTCTGGCATTCAAAACCTCTTCATTTTCTTTCAAAACTTGGTTTGATGTATATATTGTCTTCATGTCACAGATGAGATTTGTGTTATCATCACACAATCTTATGATTTTGAGATCAGAATCAATGCATTTAGAACAAGTAACATAAACAACCTCATTTACCTGTTTAGAATCAGCCATGAATCCACTGGCTTCAGCAAACATTTCAGCTACCTTTTCTGTTACCTTCCCTGCAGCTACATTGTCATCCATCAGCACTTCACTAGTCACCTTTGCTTAAACATTCTGACTTATAGACTCTTCATTTTCAGTAACACTCCTAGAATCACTTAAATCACTATCTGAAGAACTATTATCAGAACCAGCATCTGAATGAACTTCTGCAAGAAAAGCTTGACTGATATGAGCAACAATGTCTTCTAGGTGTATCCCCCAATCATAATTCTCATCTTGCTGGGAAATCAACGCCGTAGAAGAATTCTGATTATTCTGGTTCCCTGAAGAAGTATTTTGATTCTGAACCTTGGGCTTTGTACATTCTCTAGTAAAGTGTCCATATTCCCGACAATTATAACACTTCACCTTTGACTTATCTAACCCCATTCTGGTTTTGCTTGACGCCACAATGAACTTCTTCCCTGTTTTCTTCAGATATTCCTTGCCTTGCCTCATCCACAACGCCATATTCCATTGAATATTCATCTCTTCAAGAGCATCCTTATCCAATTGCTTGAAATCCACTTCTATCATGTCCGGATCAGTTATCTTTCCACCAATAAAATTTTCATAAGAAGTCAGAAACGAAGCAATCATGGCCATCATGTCATCGGCAGCTTTCGGAGACACCTTCTGAGAACACGAATGAGTATCACTTTTAGAATTCTTTGAGCATCTCGAACCAGAAGCAACATAGCATGAAGATTCACTGCACGAACTTTCTTTCAAACCTTGACCTTCAGAAACTTCCCCTGAAAATAAAGCAACCCCAGACTTTGGTGTAGATAGCCCTTTCCCAAAGTAAATGCTAGGATCTTAGTAAACTATATCCTTATTTTGCTTATTCAAATCATACAATTGAATATTTCCCATAAGATCTTCCAGACTCAGCTCATCAAATCCAGCATGTTCTTTAATAACAATGGTGTATATCTCAAAGTGTACGGGTAATGCATCCAGAAACTTCTCAAGCACCTTTCTATTCTTGTAAGATATGCCATTATTCACCATTTCACTTAGCAAGTGATAATATCTGGACATCAATTCATCAATGGTTTCTCCCTGAAAGTGTTTAAAGACACTAAATTGTTTCTTCAGTAATTCCCTTCTGCTCTTCTTTATGTCAGTGTTACCTTCACATCTCTTAGCCAAACCTTTCCAAAGATTATGCGAGGTCTTAAACTTCTTGAAAGTATGATAAATGTCTAAAGGCAGACATATAGACAAAGCAACAAGTGCCTTTTTCTCACAATCATACAAAGTCTTTTCTTCCACTGTGAGAGCTGAAACGGGTTTTTCTGCATCCGATCTACCCATATAAGCATGTGTAGGATTTTTGTATCCCTCACTGATTGGGATACACATACTTGTATCATTGATGTTAACATAGTTCTCAAAATGACTCTTCCAGATTGAATAATCTTTCAAATTCATCATCCTCGGTGGTTTAGTCGGAGTACCAGTTTCATTGTCATAATTCAACAAGTGAGTCATGTTGTTCACACTAGCATGATTTGAATTCGACATCTTTGCAATTCTGAAAAATTTCAACACTTAGAAAAATTTGAACGAACTCTGCAATTAGCGAACTTAATATGTTCGCCTGATACAGATGAACCGAACTTAACAATTTCGCCTGAGTAATTTTGCCAGTAACTACTTCAGCAAGTTCGCTTGTTTCAGATGAAGAACAAGGAGGAAAAGTTCTAACACCCAAACGCACGAACACCACTGAAAATCTTCATTTCTTATGATTTTGAATGAATTAGATCAATTCAAACCGTAGGAATGTTCTAATGATGATTTAGAACACTTCTAGCGGATCAATTTTGGCAAAAACACTCCAACAATGATCAAATCAATCCAAAAAACCTTCAAAAACAGCAACAAACTCCATGAATGTGAAAACCTTGAAAATCTCGATCTTTGAAGACAAATCAATACGAAACGATGTCACACGTCAATCTCTAATCAAGAGCAAATGCTCTGATACCAATTTTAGGTCCCAGCGGGTCTACGGATCAATCTCAGACGTATAACACACAACACGAACTCGTAGTGCGGAATTGTCGCACCCCGTTTAGGAACGCTTACGCAGCGGAATACGAAGCGTGAGTTTGGGTGGTACAAAGTTGAACCAAGGGTTAAAGGCAAGCATAACTTAAACATAATTTATAAAAACATTACAAAGTTAGGGAAATTCAAACCACATTGTTTTAAAAAAAACATAACATGATAAACGGAAATAGTAGTTTAATTGTTCATAACATGACATGCGAATATTAACTTCGCCCAAAAGATTTTCCCCAACGCATCCCAATCACGAGCTTGCTCAATACACGTTCCATTTCCACGAACTCCATGCACCTAATTACCTGAAAATCATGCTTAAAACGTCAACAAGAATTGTTGAGTGAATTCCATAGGTTTAACAAAACGTAACGACTACAACGACCATCATGTTTAGTGACTAAAGTGAAGAGTTATAAACTAGCTAGGAATATAACAAAGACAGCGCCTTGAGCTTATAATCAACCCAAGACAACGAATAATAGTGCCCAAATGAATACGCTTTTCAAAATATACTACCCTCGTTACGACGAAAACCAATCGGCGCTACCGATTACGAGAGCGGGTTGTCAAACCCGATAGATCTACCCAATATATTCCGTGGCCAAAACCATGGCTAATGATTATAACGGCGGGGCAATCCCATGTATAACGCTCGCATGGGTACGAAACGAACGCCCTTACTCAAGCCCATCAACGAATTCACGTAACATAGTCACTTACCACGATAACGAACGAAAGCAATGATTTCCACCCCATATTTTGTAAACGTTAAATAATTTTAAAAGGGGCCATGGAACTGACCTTGAAGTGTGCAACGAAATACTAACGAAAGATAATAAGTAAAAGCCCAACGAACCAACTTCACGCTAACGACGTCCTATACACGAGGAGCAAATAATTAATAACTACAAGTCATACACGCAAGATTGTTCACCCATCTCAAGACTTGTACACAATACGCGTTTAAAATGACCCGTTGGTGTCTTACGACACGCGGTAACAGTTTTTTAACGAAAATGGTGGATTTAAACACACACAAAGCATCCCATACTTAACGAATATCATTTAAGTGAATAAATAACACTTAGAAATATCATTTTGACCAGCTTTAAAACTACAAGTAAAAATCTTCAAAAATGGTCGTTTTAACTACGCACGCGAGAACCGGGTATTAACGAAACAAGCATAAACTCACGCAAAACAACCAAGGCAACTAAAATACCTTAAAAATACATTTTATGACATAAAATATTAGTTAGAAGCTGCTTAAAGTCAGATCTTACTTGTCTTAAGATTTTACGCGAAAACCCGCGTTTAAAAGCCGAACAAGCGGCGGTTTTGCAATATTTAACCATAAAACACCTAAGTGACCACATGCACATCCCAAGTCAGTTGTTTTATCATAAAATATACTATTTTAACACACAAAACTCAGTCCTTTATTTATTTTACAATCGGTCTCCGTTTTGGCTTCGGTAAACACCCGAAAACGCGTTATTTGTAATAAAATAGTTATGTTTTAATCAAATAACTTATGTCTAGAGGTTTTCCTTCAATATACTTCATATTTTTATCAAAACTTACAGATTTTAAGTTATATAGTCCAATCCTCTTAAAAACCCGTTTCTACGCGCGTTTAACGGCTACCGAATCATGCCAAAACTCACGTTTTTACAAGGATCAAAACCCTAAATCATAAAACCAAACTTAAAACCAAAGTTTTACAGAAATACTTCTGTTCTAAAACTAAAATTTATCAGCTCAAACAATACCAACTCAAACAAGCAAAACAATGCCCCGAAAATGCGAACTACGGTCGTTAAAACATACGAACAAGCATCCGACCTTATGGGTGGCCAAACCCACGAATTTCTCACATAAAATGTGATGTTTTTACATAAAAGTTTCTGGTCAAAATATACATTAACAAACCAAGCACTTGCATGTGCAAATCAAGTCCAAAAACGCAAGATTTTGTAAGGAAAATCCATATATAGGTACATATACATATATGACATGTAGAGACCCATAGATAGGTGATATTTCCCTTAAAAACACTGATGTAAATCAGTTTTAAAATACTCTCACAAAAACTTTAAGAAACAACTTGCTAAAATGCAAGATTTTAACAAAGAAAGTACAAGAAACATGTATAGGTCCAATCCTTAGATATGGATGATCAAAATCACCAATGTTTATGGAAAACATGATGAAATTTCGGACCTTAGGGGCTGGTGTATTAGCTCACCTTCAAATCTTCTAAGAAGGCTTCAAGAACAACACAAGAACACTATGAACTTTAGGGAAACTTTGAGAGTATCCAATAAACTTTGTGTAGGTGAAAAATGAAATGGATGGAGTGAAATGGCTGCTGATTTTCAGAAATAGGAGGGAGAGAGAGAAGAGGTTTGGTCTTGATAAGAGTTTTAGCCACATAGAATGCATGCAAGATGATGATGGAAAAAGGTTGAGTATAAGCTAGATTTTTGGGGAAGAAAAATAATAATAACACCATGGGGAACTCCCCATGGCCGGCCCACACTTCACCCACACACATACTCCACATTTTTTTTACAACACAATTTAATTTAGACCCCATTATACCATAAAAACTCAACATTTTATAAAAATAAACCATCCTATACAACTTTTTATACAAAAATAAAATTTATATAAATAACACCCATATTTTTAGCTATCATATGCACTAAAAATATTTACCAAACTCAAAAGTCATTTATACGCGCTTACGATGCGTCAAACGGACACATACCGCGCGTTACGCGACGAAAATTGTCGAAACCGACAACAATTTGTAAAAATCATAAGAACACATATAATCCACCTTTATAAGCCTTCAAAAATTATTTTTGGCTAAAACGAATATTTTTAACTGTACCGGGTCGTCACCGCTGTCTAGAACGTGATTTTTAACGATACGCGCTACCGGAGCGCACAGAAACGCACTGTAAAAATTTCACGCATACTAAGGGCTTTTCTAAGTTATAAAGTGACCTAATTATACGTAATTAAGTCTTAGACGTCTACGTTCGATAACTAAAACACGTACGAAAGATATCCGGTAATAACCTGGAAAATAGGCAGACGTCACAATCTCCCCTTCTTATAGAAATTTCGTCCCGAAATTTAAATCACGACACGAGTATTTTTCTTCCTTATGACTTTCCTTTTCACGAATACTAATAGATGTGGGTACTTTTGTCTCATCTGGTCCTCGCGCTCCCATGTGAATTCAGGTCCACGCTTATGATTCCACCTTACCTTCACAAGGCGAATGTGGCTTCTCTTTGTTCTCTTTACGCTTCGGTCCATAATCTCGATAGGTTCTTCAACAAAATTCAGCTTATCATCAACATGAATTTCGTCAATCGGAACGACGAGTGTGTCATCAGCAAGGCACTTCTTCAAATTCGATACATGGAACACATCGTGAACTCGACTGAGTTCCTGGGGCAATTCTAGTCTGTACGCTACATGACCTATCCTTTCAATAACTTTGAAAGGTCCAATATATCTCGGGGAAAGCTTCCCCTTTTTCCCAAAACGAAACATACCCTTCCACGGGGAAACCTTCAACATAACGCGATCACCAACCTCAAACTCAAGAGGTTTCCTACGCTTATCTGCGTAACTCTTCTGACGACTACGAGCAGTCTTGAGTCTCTCAACAATCAAAGCAACTTTGTCGGTGGTCTCTTGAATAAGCTCGGGCCCCGTAACTTGAACATCTCCAACCTCTGTCCAACAAATCGGTGATCGGCACTTACGTCCATAAAGTGCCTCAAACGGCGCACACTGCGGGGTCGAGTGATAACTATTGTTGTACGAAAATTCTGCAAGTGGGAGATGCGTATCCCAACTACCACCGAAATCAATAACGCATGCCCGAAGCATGTCTTCTAAGGTCTGAATCGTCCTCTCGTTTTGACCATCAGTTTACGGATGACAAGACGTACTAAGCTTCACTTGAGTGCCAAATGCTTTCTGCATTGTTCTCCAACACCTTGAAGTAAAACTACTATCACGATCCGAAATAACACTACGAGGTGCACCATGGCGCGAATCGATCTCTTTAACGTAAATCCTGGCCAACTTCTCAGTAGAGTAATCTTCTCTAATATGAATAAAATGCGCTGACTTGGTCAATATGTCGACTATAACCCAAATAGAATCGTAACCACTAGGGGTTCTTGGGAGCTTAGTGATAAAATCCATGGTAATATCATCCCACTTCCATCTAGGTATTTCTGGCTGCTGGAGCAGTCCCAAAGGTCGCTGGTGCTCGGCCTTGACCTTCGAACATGTAAGACACTTTCCAACGTACGTAGCAATATCCCTCTTCATTCCTGGCCACCAATACATCAACTTCAAATCTTGATACATCTTGCTAGCGCCCGGATGAATCGAATACCGGGACTTATGAGCTTCATTCAAAATAAGATCTCGGAGATCTTGGGAGTCAGGAATCCAAATCCGACCCCTGAAACAAAGAACACCATTAACGTTGGGCTCCAAATGATTCATTACTCCGAAAATCAGATCGTCCAGAAAATTATCCTTATCTAGGAATTTGTACTGCGCTTCGAGTATAAGTGAAAGAAGATCGGTGTCAACCCTTACACACCGGAGTTGAATTCGTTGATTCCGACTAAGCGCATCAGCAACTACGTTTGCTTTTCCTGGTTGATAACGAATATCACAATCATAATCGTTCAGCAGCTCCACCCAACGTCTCTGTCTCATGTTGAGTTCCTTCTGATCAAAAATATGCTGAAGACTCTTATGGTCAGTGTAAATTGTACACTTCGTTCCATACAAATAATGCCTCCAGATCTTCAGTGCGAACACTACCGCACCTAACTCCAAATCATGCGTCGCATAGTTCTTCTCGTGAACTTTAAGCTGTCGTGAAGCATAAGCTATGACTTTTCCATTCTGCATTAAAACACAACCCAAACCTTGACGTGAAGCATCACAATACACAACGAATCCATCAGTCCCTTCAGGAAGAGACAAGACAGGTGCACTGCATAATTTCTCTTTAAGCAACTAAAAAGCTACTACTTGCTTCTCACTCCATAGATACTCCTTATCTTTCTGCGTCAGTTGTGTCAAAGGTTGCGCCAACTTGGAGAAATTCTCGATAAATCTTCTATAATAGCCTGCCAATCCTAAAAACTGTCGCACCTCAGTTGGGCTCTTTGGTGTCTCCTAGTTCTTTATGGCTTCAATCTTGGTAGGATCCACATGTATGCCCTTCTCATTGATAACGTGTCCAAGAAAATGGACCTCACGCATCCAGAACTCACACTTAGAAAGTTTGGCATACAATTTCTCATCCCTCAACAAATCCAAAATCAATCTCAGATGTTGCACGTGCTCCTCCTTGTTGCGCGAATAAATGAGTATGTCATCAATGAACACAATAACAAACTTATCCAAATACGGTCTGCAGACCCTGTTCATCAAGTCCATGAATACTGCTGGAGCATTAGTCAAACCAAAAGGCATGACTAGGAACTCATAATGTCCATATCGCGTACGAAACGCCGTCTTTGGGACATCTTCCTCCACAACCTTCAGCTGATGGTAACCTGAACGTAGATCAATCTTCGAGTAGTAGCTAGATCCTTGCAACTGATCAAACAAGTCGTCAATCCTCGGTAACGGATACCGATTCTTAACAGTGAGCTTGTTTAATTCTCTATAGTCGATGCACATCCGTAGCGATCCGTCTTTCTTCTTCACAAACAAAACCGGAGCTCCCCAAGGTGAGAAACTCGGTCTAATGAATCCCTTGTCCAATAACTCCTGCAATTGACGCGACAACTCTTGCATTTCAGATGGTGCAAGACGATAAGGTAACTTAGCGATCGGTGCAGCACCATATACTAAATCAATCCTAAACTCAATTTGCCTTGACGGTGGCAAACCGGGTAGTTCGTCAGGAAACACATCCGGGTATTCACAAACCATTGGGATCTCTTCAAGCTTCTGGTCTTCCGCCCTTGTGTCGACCACGTGGGCTAGGAATGCCGAATACCCCTTACGCAAATACTTGAGCACTTTCATCACGTTGATAATCTTCAGGTCAACAAGTCCTTTGTCACCACGGACGTCCAACGTTTCACCATTTTCGAGCGGGAGTCGAACAATCTTCTCGAAACAAATTATCTCTGCATGATACCTCGACAACCAATCCATACCAACGACAACATCAAAGCTTCCAAGTTCAACAGGTAGAAGGTCGATACTGAAAGAATGATCTCCTAACCATAGAACACAATCGCGAATAACATCACCAGTTTCTATCACCTTCCCATTAGCTAACTCTATTGAATACCTAGCATCTAACTTACTAGATTTTGTGCCGAGTAGGGGTTCAAAGTTTTTAGAGACAAAACTTTTATCGGCACCCGTATCAAATAGAATATACGCGTAATGATTATTGATCAGAAACGTACCAGTGACAACTGATGGATCATCGCGACCCTTTTTCTTCTCCATCACAAACGCTCTGCCACGAGCTTCTTGATTCTTCAGTTTAGGGCAGTCTTTCCTGAAATGGTTCGCAGATCCGCACTCAAAGCATCCTTGATTTTGCCCTCCATTCCTTGGTGGTAACACCACCTGACATCTCTGGACCACATGTCCAAACTTTTCGCAACGATCAGAAACAATACATGGGCCAGTGTGGTAATAACCACATTTGTTGCACTTAGGGTTTCTCCCTGAGTTTCCTCTTGATGCATTAGCAGCATAAAATCTACCGGAACCACGTCCTCTCTTGTTCCGCGAATTATCGTAGCGATTACCTGAGTTACCAAACTCCTTACGCTTGTTGTCAGACGACGACTTTCCTTTCTCACTCTTGCTAGACTCCTCAACAACAGGCTTCTTCCCCGAACCACTTTCCTTCAGCAATCCCATTCTCACAGCATCGTCAGTCAAAGTATAGGCTAACTGAATGACACTTTGCATGGTAGTAGGTTTGGCTGACGTAACCATGCTGCGAATATGGGGTATCAAGCCCCAAATGTATCTCTCGATTCTTATCTCTTCAGTAGGAACTAGGTGGGGAACAAGTCTAGCCATCTCATTAAACCGTGTGGTATAATCACGCACATCAGCACCAACCATCGAAAGATTCTAGAATTCTCTCTCAATCTTCCTCACTTCATTACGGGGACAATACTCTTTCATCATCAAATCCTTGAGTTCATTCCAGGTAAGACGATATGCAGCGTCTTCTCCTAACGCTTCAACCTGGGTATTCCACCACGATAAGGCTTCATCTAGCAGGCAACTTGTAGTATACTTCACCCGTTGAGCCGGGGTACAATTGCTAATTACCATAACTGACTCCATCTTCTCAGTCCAACGTGCAAAACCGATTGGACCCTGAGTACCTTTAAAGGGTCGTGGCTGACAAGCTTGAAACGTCTTATACGAGCATCCTTCGTTTGGGTTTCTTTGATTAGCATACTGGGTGCTAGGCTGTGCAGCTAGGGCTGCTTGAACATGCTGATTAATCAGACGAGCTAACTCCTCCGGGGTCGAAGGAAGATTAGTTGGGGCGTCACGTCGTGGTGCCATATTTTCTTTCTAAAACGAACAATACAAAGAATATGAGACAACACATCACGCAATAATTATATTAACTAAGTGTATAGAAGAATCAACATTACCATAATTAAAAACAACCACGAATTTCATTGATCAACCCATAATACGATTTCATTAAAAAAAATCCAACAAAAGCAGGGCGGTCAATTGTCATCCCTGGTTACAACTAAAGTGTTTTCAAAATATTGATCAATGTTTAAACAACAACAACAAACAACAAGACTAACGACTGGGACGTGAGAGCAAGTTGGCCTGAACAACCAAGGCCAATAACAAGATACATGTAGCAGCAAGTGCAGTGGTCGACTCTACTCGTCCCTCTATCGTCTCAACCCGTGCTGCAAGCTGGGACTCTCTCTGTAAACTTGCATCTGCTCTAATCAATGCCTCCTCAGCTCGACGTCTAACCTCAGTAGTCTTCTGCGCTGCTAACTCCAACGCCTTCTTAAGCTCCGCCATCTTGTTTTCCATGTCATCCACCCTTGAACGAGTTCTCTGTCCAGCCTCATCCACTCTAACAAGCTCCTCCTCTAACTCCTTAACCTGCCTGGAACGGGACGCCTGTCGTCTGTCGGCTAAGTTCACTCGCCCGCTCAGTCCATCCAACCTCATCTCATTGCGCGCCATACGCGCAGCTAACAGTGGAACAGTACGGGCAATTGGTTGCCCAGTGAGAGGTAATCTACGCTGCAGGGAAGATTCACCAATAACATATACCCGGGGTACACCTTCTTCGTCGGTCCATTCCTGGACCTGCTCTGCCAACCATCCCCATCTTCTAGCGGTATAGGCCCTAGTCCTAGGGGGCATGCTCTCTCTAATAACACCCACGGTAGCTCCATCCTCCTCATTATCAACTTCCGAGAACTTCCGCCTCTTTGCTGGTACGGTGGACTTCCTTGGAGTATACTTCATACGAGAACCACTAGGATCCACTCTAAACGACTGATGCGATGGTAACCTTGATTCACTGGTCGTCGATCTAACAGGCAATTCCGCAGCCACAAAATCTTCCTCTTCGTCCGCATCATCCTCTCCAGAATCATCATCATCATCTGAACCCTCACCATCCGAATCATCATTAGACCCATCCTCATCAGGGTCATCACCATCATCAGCTACATCATCTCCATCAACAGCATGATCCTCATTTGGATCATCACCCTCATCAACAGCATCACGAACATCAGCAACATCATCACCCATAACATCACCCTCCATTGGGTCATCATCAATAGCAGCAGCCTCTGTCATAACCACATCCTGATTAGGCTCCTCAGCAGCTATGGCTCCACCGGTAGGTCTTGGCACACTAGTAACCTCTTCGCCCGGTTCGTCTTCTGGTTCAGTCTCCGATAACCATCCGCCTTGTTTATCCCCATTAGCATTATCTAGGCACGGCGCAAAGGTGTCATAGGCAGCAGGTGGTGGTGGCGTGGGCAAAACTGGTGTCATCTCCGTGTCACTTCCGGAGGAAATTTCAATAATGGGTTTCTTTGACGACGACATCTGTGGACGTGATATATAATTGGTAAACATAATAAATTAATAATAATATTAATTCACACACAAGGGAACAACCAAGCACGTATAGGCCATGAAAAGAAATCCCTTAATAAGTCTACAACCATGCAACTTAGGCATAACAATCAACACGACGATATACCCGAATACGAACGCAATAACTGGCCAACGCTAGGCCCAGATGCATGGGAAATGGACGCTCTTTCAACCCCAAATCTTTTTAACCCAAAACTCCTTTTAAAGTTATAGTCTAGATTTTAAGAAAAACATTTTCTAGTTCCCTATAACCATTGGCTCTGATACCAACTTCTGTCGCACCCCGTTTAGGAACGATTACGCAGCGGAATACGAAGCGTGAGTTTGGGTGGTACAAAGTTGAACCAAGGGTTAAAGGCAAGCATAACTTAAACATAATTTATAAAAACATTACGAAGTTAGGGAAATTCAAACCACATTGTTTTAAAAAAAACATAACATGACAAACGGAAATAGTAGTTTAATTGTTCATAACATGACATGCGAATATTAACTTCGCCCAAAAGATTTTCCCCAACGCATCCCAATCACGAGCTTGCTCAATACACGTTCCATTTCCACGAACTCCATGCACCTAATTACCTGAAAATCATGCTTAAAACGTCAACAAGAATTGTTGAGTGAATTCCATAGGTTTAACAAAACGTAACGACTACAACGACCATCATGTTTAGTGACTAAAGTGAAGAGTTATAAACTAGCTAGGAATATAACAAAGACAGCGCCTTGAGCTTATAATCAACCCAAGACAACGAATAATAGTGCCCAAATGAATACGCTTTTCAAAATATACTACCCTCGTTACGACGAAAACCAATCGGCGCTACCGATTACGAGAGCGGGTTGTCAAACCCGATAGATCTACCCAATATATTCCATGGCCAAAACCATGGCTAATGATTATAACGGCGGGGCAATCCCATGTATAACGCTCGCATGGGTACGAAACGAACGCCCTTACTCAAGCCCATCAACGAATTCACGTAACATAGTCACTTACCACGATAACGAACGAAAGCAATGATTTCCACCCCATATTTTGTAAACGTTAAATAATTTTAAAAGGGGCCATGGAACTGACCTTGAAGTGTGCAACGAAATACTAACGAAAGATAATAAGTAAAAGCCCAACGAACCAACTTCACGCTAACGACGTCCTATACACGAGGAGCAAATAATTAATAACTACAAGTCATACACGCAAGATTGTTCACCCATCTCAAGACTTGTACACAATACGCGTTTAAAATGACCCGTTGGTGTCTTACGACACGCGGGTAACAGTTTTTTAACGAAAATGGTGGATTTAAACACACACAAAGCATCCCATACTTAACGAATATCATTTAAGTGAATAAATAACACTTAGAAATATCATTTTGACCAGCTTTAAAACTACAAGTAAAAATCATCAAAAATGGCCGTTTTAACTACGCACGCGAGAACCGGGTATTAACGAAACAAGCATAAACTCACGCAAAACAACCAAGGCATCTAAAATACCTTAAAATACATTTTATGACATAAAATATTAGTTAGAAGCTGCTCAAAGTCAGATCTTACTTGTCTTAAGATTTTACGCGAAAACCCGCGTTTAAAAGCCGAACAAGCGGCGGTTTTGCAATATTTAACCATAAAACACCTAAGTGACCACATGCACATCCCAATTCAGTTGTTTTATCATAAAATATACTATTTTAACACACAAAACTCAGTCCTTTATTTATTTTACAATCGGTCTCCGTTTTGGCTTCGGTAAACACCCGAAAACGCGTTATTTGTAATAAAATAGTTATGTTTTAATCAAATAACTTATGTCTAGAGGTTTTCCTTCAATATACTTCATATTTTTATCAAAACTTACAGATTTTAAGTTATAAAGTCCAATCCTCTTAAAAACCCGTTTCTACGCGCGTTTAACGACTACCGAATCATGCCAAAACTCACGTTTTTACAAGGATCAAAACCCTAAATCATAAAACCAAACTTAAAACCAAATTTTACAGAAATACTTCTGTTCTAAAACTAAAAGTTATCAGCTCAAACAATACCAACTCAAACAAGCAAAACAATGCCCCGAAAATGCGAACTACGGTCGTTAAAACATACGAACAAGCATCCGACCTTATGGGTGGCCAAACCCACGAATTTCTCACATAAAATGTGATGTTTTTACATAAAAGTTTCTGGTCAAAATATACATTAACAAACCAAGCACTTGCATGTGCAAATCAAGTCCAAAAACGCAAGATTTTGTAAGGAAAATCCATATATAGGTACATATACATATATGACATGTAGAGACCCATAGATAGGTGATATTTTCCCTTAAAAACACTGATGTAAATCAGTTTTAAAATACTCTCACAAAAACTTTAAGAAAGATGGTGAACAACTTGCTAAAATGCAAGATTTTAACAAAGAAAGTGCAAGAAACATGTATAGGTCCAATCCTTAGATATGGATGATCAAAATCACCAATGTTTATGGAAAACATGATGAAATTTCGGACCTTAGGGGCTGGTGTATTAGCTCACCTTCAAATCTTCTAAGAAGGCTTCAAGAACAACACAAGAACACTATGAACTTTAGGGAAACTTTGAGAGTATCCAATAAACTTTGTGTAGGTGAAAAATGAAATGGATGGAGTGAAATGGCTGCTGATTTTCAGAAATAGGAGGGAGAGAGAGAAGAGGTTTGGTCTTGATAAGAGTTTTAGCCACATAGAATGCATGCAAGATGATGATGGAAAAAGGTTGAGTATAAGCTAGATTTTTGGGGAAGAAAAATAATAATAACACCATGGGGAACTCCCCATGGCCGGCCCACACTTCACCCACACACATACTCCATATTTTTTTTACAACACAATTTAATTTAGACCCCATTATACCATAAAAACTCAACATTTTATAAAAATAAACCATCCTATACAACTTTTTATACAAAAATAAAATTTATATAAATAACACCCATATTTTTAGCTATCATATGCACTAAAAATATTTACCAAACTCAAAAGTCATTTATACGCGCTTACGATGCGTCAAACGGACACATACCGCGCGTTACGTGACTAAAATTGTCGAAACCGACAACAATTTGTAAAAATCATAAGAACACATATAATCCACCTTTATAAGCCTTCAAAAATTAATTTTGGCTAAAACGAATATTTTTAACTGTACCGGGTCGTCACCGCTGTCTAGAACGTGATTTTTAACGATACGCGCTACCGGAGCGCACAGAAACGCACTGTAAAAATTTCACGCATACTAAGGGCTTTTCTAATTTATAAAGTGACCTAATTATACGTAATTAAGTCTTAGACGTCTACGTTCGATAACTAAAACACGTACGAAAGATATCCGGTAATAACCTGGAAAATAGGCAGACGTCACAGGAATCCTAACGAATACGCGCGTACGTAATGATAAGAACAAGATGGAATACAAAGACACACAAGATTCCAAATAATCTCTTTGATTGCTCTGAATATAGTGCATACAACTTATGAATGTTAAAACCGTTAATAATGAAACAAACTAAGCAATATACATAGGCAACATACTGCCACATGCGAACTTAACAAGGTCGCCACACCCATGGCTTAACATTCTAAGAACAATTACAAACTCAAAGATTACAAAAAGACCTAATCTATTACAAAAAGCTATTTGTCACAAACATGTTCCAACAATGACGTACCATGAGAAAAATCGGGACAGTGCTCGGCAGGGCACTGTAACGAGGATGTTGTACAACTTGTTAAGAAGACTGACGACGGTTACTCAGGTGACGACGGTTACCTGAGAAGTCCCTAGTAGACACAAGTTGTGAGTATCGGCCTTTGGAGGTTGAGCCTTAGGGAACAATACTCGCTGAGAAATAAAGAAGTCCTTTGAGGACACGAGAAGTCCTTTGTGGACAGAAAGAGAAAGATAGAGATTTAGACTAATAGTGTAAGGCCCCTTTTCCCGAGAGACCTCACTTGTTGGATTTACTCATAAACATAATCATTGACCACTGAACTTTAATTAAAAACATTCAAACACAGCGGAAGCAATCATCATTCCATTACATTGACAGCATAAGTTTTAACATTTAAACATAAAACATTGTCTTAACATAATTTCAATTAACGGATGTCAGTCTTGAGCTAAGTAGCCTTCACGCCTTAGCCCGTCCTTTTCTCTTGTTAAATGAAGTGCATACTAAAAGTTTGCTAACGCTGGTGAGTTCTAGTTTAAAGCAAGTAGGCATAAACATTATTTCTTTTCATAAGTATAGATATATATATATGTATATATTTACCATTTCAAATCTTTCTTTCATATTTCATTCATATGTAAGTACGTATATAGATACATACATTCTTGCATTCATTTGCACCTTCATTGGTCTTACACATAAGGGGGATCAGCCCGTCATTAATTACATGAGTCACAAGGACAAACGTCACGGTCTACCATCGTAGTCCGCCATACTTACAACCGTCCGGCAACTAGTGTCTGTCCGTCATATCTTACAACCGTCCTACCGAAATAGTCCATCATTTTCTTACAACCGTCCTACCGAAGTAGTCTGTCATTATCTTACAACCGTCCTACCGAAGTAGTCCGTCGTATCTTACAACCGTCCTACCGAAGTAGTCAGTCATATCTTATAACCGTCCTACCGTCGTAGTCCGTCATATTTGTCTGACTTCCCTAAGGTATCCGTCTCCCACCCGAACTAATTATATAGTTGTGCATCGATTAAGGAACTTACTCCACCGTAGTGGCCTTAGTTTAGTCTACCTTTCTAGACTCTTAATTCTGGCTGCATTTTAGTCGAGTGGTCGTCCGTCTACCGAAGTAGTCGTTATCATCTTTTCCGTCCACAACGTTTATTCATACTTGGCAAACAATATATACATGGATATAAAGCAAGATTTCATTCTTACATGTTATGTCATTCTTTTCATACTTAGCAAGCAATATATACATGGATATAAAGCAAGATTTCATTCTTATATGCTATGTCATGCTTTCATTTCTTTATTTATAAACATCCTTGTCATGCTTATATTCGACATGTATTGTCTATAACACATAACATAACATTTATTCATATCATGTAAACACTCCAGCCCCAAAACATTTAAAAACGTTTGCACGTAACACATACGGGGCACATATAACTCACCTGACTGCCGGTATTTAACCTGAAGGTGATGCTTTAGCTACTATTAATGCGTATACCGATTTGCACATAAGTCAAAGAACAATTTTATATTATTTCATGCAAGACTCAGCAGTTTTGTGGGTATCGCCGAGAGTGTCGGCTAGGAGAGTCGCTAGCTACACTCATGAGTGTCGCCTGAACTTGCGTTTAGGACTTTGTGTCGTGTAATGGGTCGATACTCATCGTTTTTCTTAGAGGGCTGATTCTCAGATGGACTCTCAGACAGTCGACTTTCTGACAGCCGACTCTTCTGACAGTCAACTCTGACAGCCGACTCTCTTCTTCTTCCTCGCCGAGAGTTGCCACTTGCAAGTGGAAAGTCGGCTCAAGAACATTGAGCATTTGGAGGTCTGATTTTTTATCCAAAACCTTAACTTTTTATGTTCAAAACGTTTATCTAGCTTCCATGAAGCTAGATCTGAGCTTTAAATCGTTTTTCACATGTAAAAATCCAACCTTTATGTTGAAAACCCCATAAACCCTAAAAACCCATTTTTGAAGAAAAACTCAGATCTGAGGTTGATTCTTACCTTAAAACTCGTGGTTCTTCGTGTAGAATCAATCAAGGATGATGGAGAGACAAGATGAGAGCAGATTCCAAGCATGAATGGGTCTTTTTTGAGATTTCTCTCTCTAGAATTCTCTCTCTCTCTCTAGGGTTTCAAGGTTGAAGATGATGAATGAGAGAAAGAGAGGCTTATCATATCCTTATATACATGGGTCCATATCGGCCCATTGGGGCCAAGCCCAAGCCTGTTCCCTTACTTTTCATTTAATCCTTGATTAAATCTCGATCTCGTCATTATTTATTCGTTTTATTATTTCAGGATGTTACAAATAGTGTATGACTTAACAGAAAATAGCACAAAATAACTAAGTATTTATCTACATGTTGTATTGTGATTTATATACTTAGTAGAAGAAAGAATGTTTTTCGTTAAAAGAGTTTTACATGATTAATACGTGAAAGAAATGTTTTATGCCAAATGTTGTAAACTTGAACTCACCAGTGTTAGCTGACTATTTTAGTATGCACATTAGGTAATAAAGGTAAAAAGAAGATAAGAAGTTGTGAGGGCTTAGAAGAAGATGGTTGGTTGGCTGCCGCTGATGAAAACTAACATCCCCATTTACTAGTTTTATGAATATTGAACGATGTTGAATTAAAAGTTTTAATTGACTCTGAAATATGTAAAGACTTTCGCTGTTTCAATTCTTGTTTATTCGAAGTTTATGAACTATGTTTATGCTATGTTTGCCAACTAAGAGAGGTATCCGGTTTGGGTCCTTTTAAAAATAGACGGGAGATTGTTTGAAACTCAAAAATAGACGGTTGTGCATCAAATTTACAAAAATTAGGTTTATGTTGGTTTCGTTAGTTCTGAATTTAATGATATCTAGGGGGAACTGAATTTTGTATATGGGTTTTACACATGTGTAAAAAGTTTTTATTCATGTGTATATACATATGTAAATAGTCTTTGTGCATATGATTGAATTTTGTATATGGCTTTTACATATGTGTAAAAAAATTTGTTAATGTGTGTATATATTTGTAAACTATTTTTGTTCATATGAATTTACACATGTCGAGCGTTTTATGATGCCTTTGATGTTTAGATGGTATAGACAAGCAAATGAGGGATTGAAGCATGACAAGAAGATTTGGGTTCAAGACGGTGTAAAAGTCAAGATTTAAAAGGATCTGGGTTCAAGATATATATATGGTTTGATACACAAGTAAGGGTTCGATATGGGTTCTTTAGTTTGATTACAATAGGTTTTTTATTCCTACACATGTCTTTTTTTTTATTTTACACATGTGTATTTGATTCTTTTAAACATGTGTAAACTAAATTTTCACATATGTAATAGAGTTTACCCATGTGTTTTTTTTATTATAGACAATGTAATTATTTTTAAAGATATTTGTGTATAATTTTTTTTTTCTACTTTGTGTATATGTTTTTTTTTTTGTAAAGAAATTTGTGTATTGGGATGTAATTTTCTGATTTGTGTATGTGTAAACTAATTTTACACAAAGGTTCTTTAAAAAATCATGTTCTTGAATTTATGTCTTGTAAATGATCTGAATATATAGAGAGAGAAAATAGAGAAAGAGTTATTTTTATTAAATTAAAGAATATCAATTTACTCATTTACCCTTTTGATGGTATTTTGAGAATTTTAAGAAGAAAAAAGAAAAGAAAAAATTTAGATTAAATCTCAGCCACAAAATAAAATATACAAAATTGAATGTGTGGCCCATATTGAGTTATAGAGTTTTTTACAATAATCATGGGTTTATAATGGATACAACCCATATATATATAGAGAGAGAGAGAGAGAGTAAGTTTTAAATACAAAGTGTTTTTTTGGTGAGAAGCGTAAAAAGTATTTTGAAGCTTTGATCTAGGAAATCAATGGTTAAGATTAAATGTGATTGTTTTAAGTGTGAAAAAATTCTGAAAATGGTAAAATTGGAATAGCCTACCTTTGTTGACTTTTTACAAGTTCCCCCATTTTTTTTAAAACAAGCATAACTTTTTTATACGACATTATTTTTTTTTAAATTACACCATAAAATCAAGCATTATATTCTCTTTAATTTGAGTATACTCTTGCTATACTTTTATTAAAAAATGAATTTTTTTAAAGGTCGATGTGCTGTGTGTATACATGCGTGATTACGTTATTATGGTCATGTGTATAACATGCATGATTACGTGATTATGGTCATGATTATAACATGCGTGATTACGTGATTATGGTCATACGTTATTATAAATCATGTGTGATTATAGCGCAGACGCATTTACCCCTCGCCCACTGAACATGTGTCGCATGATCGTTCCTTCGTACGCTTCGTACGCTAAAACACTTTGTACGATAACCGGTCCCTATATATATATATAGAGGGAGGATCCCCTAAGAAGGGGATTTTGCCCTCAAATTTGATAATCAATGGTTTAAATTAAAGTGTAGGAAAAAAGAGGGGTGTAATGATATTTAATGAATAGCCACTTTTTGTTAATTTTTTTCAAATCTTTCCACTTTTTTTAAGCGTTCATAACTTTTTCGTATTACATTATTTTTTTAAAAGAATTACATCATAAGATCGAGAATTTTTTTTCTCTTTAATTTGAGTATAATGTTGTTATATAAAAAAAGACAATTTAAAAAAATCGTGATGTTTTATGGTAAAACAACACAGTTAATAGAATATGTGTTGTTTTCAAGTAAACACAGCAAATCAGCACAACACAAAAAAACATCACAAGAAAATAGCATAGCAGCAAAATCAGCACATCAACAAAAACAGACATGAAAACTGAAAGTACATGAAAACTGAACAACAAAAATTAAGCACAATAATAAAAACAGCACAGGAAAACTGAACAAAAAAAATTCAGCACAATAATAAAAACAACACAGGAAAACAACTAAACAAAATATCAGCACACCAACAAAAACCGCACGGGAAAACAACACATAAAAAAATCAGCACAATATCAAAATCAGCACAACATAAAATCAGCATAACAACAAAATCAACATAAAATCAGCACAGCAAACCATATTTATATGTTGTATTCATATGATGTATTTCTTTACTATGTTTTCTGTGTGTTGTATTTATGTGCATAGTGTTTTTTCGTGTTGTATTTCGTAAAAAATGAATAAAAGACCACACATCTATTAATCTTTGGGCTTCGTACAAATATCATTGTAATAAAAAAAAATCAAACTTATGATAATCAGAATATGGTATTCACATTTATTGAAAGAAGCTACAATTAACTAACTGAACTTGCATCCTTTTTCTAGCGAATTCATCTTCATATCACAATAATTGGGCCTTAGCCTGTGATTGTTCGTGTACTAAATTCCTTTGATCTGCAACGAGTTTTTGATGTCTTTCCTGTGTATATAAAGGAATGCATTAGAAAGCATAAATTATGAGATGTTAAAATATATCAAAATAGAGACTTTTGGGGCCAATTACTTTTGCTCCAAATACGGAAATGAAGAATTAACGTAAAATATTACTCACAATATCAAGTCGAGCCCCGCCATCAGGCCTTTGGTCCGGTGGTCAGGGGGTTTTGCCATAAAGTTTTCCTCCTGTGGAGGTCTTAGGCTCAATCCTCACAAGGTGCACTTCATAATTTCAGGAACACCCAGGACTTGAACTCTGGGCTAGGTGGGGTTAATGACATCCTAACCGACATGCCGTTCTAAAAAAAAAAATCAAGTCGAGCCTGAATACCTTCTTGATGAGCCTTCTCTGCTGCCAATTCAGTTAGACGAACTTGCTCCTGCTTTCTCATTAACTAAAATATCTAACAAAATGAACAAAATTTTGTCTGAGTAACCATTTATAACCATGGACTATGGCAATTCGTTACAAGTAAACATTTATAGCCATTCAACATACGAACATTTCACAAACATGATCATACAAACAAGCATTTATCAATGATTTCTATCATTCGTTTCCTTTTTAACCTAATTAACAGAAAATGTTAAGCAACAGTTAATCTCCATTTTCATACTCACAAAATTTGCATTCAAAAAAGAACAAGGTTGATATGTTAACCCAGAGGTGCACAAATCGGATTTTTTTTGGAACCGGATCCGTATCGGATAAGTCAACGTTGGTCAAGGACCGGATCCGGTGGAACCGGTTCCGGATCGGATCCGGTTTTGGGGTGAGAGGTTTGGAACCAATTGGAACCTTTTATCCGGTTTTATCCGATTTTGTCCGGATTTTTTGTGTCCGATTTTTGTCCGGTTTCAAATTTGTCCGGTTTTTATCCAGTCCCTTGGAAAACCACATAACTGGTTCCAGATCCGGCGGTTCCAAAAATATCCGATCCGGTTCCAAAAAATCCGGTTTCAAAAAAAACCGATTTCGGATAATCCATCGGATCGTATACGGATCCGGTTATAATGCCCACCTCTATGTTAACCAAGCAAATTCAAAAGCAGAGTACATCTTTAGATTAGTCACTGAAATGCTATAATACCATAAGCTAAATTTGTTCATAAGCAAATTTTTTCTAACCAACCGATATCCTTCTTAAAAATCTGCTTCAGATCAAAGCATCAATCTGGAAACAAAATCTAATAATGAAAACACCAAACACTTTTGAATTCTACTCGAAATTGATGCTTCTCAATTAGGTTTTGTAGAAAGGGGGAAATGGAGATTAAATATGAACACCATAAAAACCCCCAAAACCGTCCCTCTGAAGCTAAGCAGCGCCCTGCGATTCGCTTATGTTTTCAGGTATTCTCTGAACTCGTCCCCATTCTTTCTCTGGGGAGCAGTCCCAATACGAATCTGAGACGGACATTAAAGCAAACACTTGGCGGGCATCGAAAAACTCATCTTCTTCATCGTGTATTTACCCATCTTCCATTCTTAAAAATTTGAAAGCAAACTCAACCTGCAACAGGTACTCCTTAAACCCTAGATTAAGTTCCATAATTTAACCCCATTCGCGAGAGCGAACACGATTGCCAAATCAAATCTTTCATCAGCAAATATCCCTTCTAGATTGGCTTTAACTTCTAAATTCGGATAAAACGATATCCACTCAATATAGCAGAACCGAATTATGGACGTGATCGAAAAAACCACTGGTTATGGATGCCGTTGATATGTTTCAGCAAACAGGTCGAGATCGATTACGGGAAATGAGCCCACCGACGATTTGACTTCGGGTATTTGGGGATGGAGCTACGGTATGCTTCAAACAATACTAGGAAAGATTCGTGTTAAAAGGGGTTTTGCGGTGGATTTTAATAAAAGAAAACAGCACAAGAGGAGGGAAGGAAGACGGTGACTTTTGATAAAAATACCCTTTCCTTTATTTTTTAGGACTGTCACATGTCAAGCTTAAAGTCCTTCTTAGTCTACTTAGAAAAAATTCTCTTCTAATTTGATCTTTTCTATATATATATATATATATATATATATATGGAGGATCAAATAAGAAGTGGTTTTTCGTTAAGAAATCTAAGAAATGATAAAAACCAACTCCGATTGAGCTAATTTCAGCGGCTTTATAACCGTCTCGTCGAACTCTACCATCTTAGCTTTTAGGGTTTAGCTTTTAAGGTTTAGATTTTACGTTTTAATTTTAGGGTTTTAGCCTTATGGTTTAGCCTTAGGGTTTAGCTTTTATGGTTTAGATTTTATGGTTTAGTTTTTTTTTTTGTAGGGGTGGGGGGTTTAGGTTTTTTTTTGGAGGGGGGGGGGTGGGTTGGGGTGGGTTTAGGTTTTTGGGGGGGGGTAGGGTGGGGAGGTTAGGTTTTTCGGTGGGGGGTTTTAGACTTTTCGGGGTAGGGTTGGAGGGGGTTTAGGTTTTTGGGTCCGGGTTAGGGTTCGATGAGACGGTTCCAACGATTGGAAGCTTTGCCCTCTATTTGTTGATTTTAGAATTTTTGTAGTGATGTTGTATTATGTATGTTATCACCAACATTATTTTACCAAGTAACATCTGTTATAAAAATTATTGAAGTAAAAACCAATTAATGATCGTATTGAACAATTTCAAAAAACATGAAAAGTTTTGACTCTGAAATCTTAAATGAAATCAACCCTTTGACAGGTTGATGAGGATAAGAGAAAAAATTCTACTTCCAAGACTTAAAAAAAGTGTATCTGAGCGTTTAGAGGAAGAGGTATCAAGGAAATTTCAAACATTTTTAAGTAATCCATGTGCTTTTTTCAAAATTCAAATTATGAACTTTATTTCAAATTCAAATTCATATCTGATAACTTCTTTCTTGAGTGTTGAATGGTATGCAAGGATGGTTTGTTCACCTTTTAGGAGTCAAAAGCAGATAAAACTCATCAAATCAATTGTTAATGAGCTTGGTGGGCAGTATGAAGAGGTTTTCAATGACATTAAATTGGTATATTTTTATTTGTTTCACTTCTACAAATAAATTTAATTGAACACATTAGTCGTATGCGTGCAAGAACTACACAAATATTTCACAGCAAAAGCAGTTAGAAAAGCTCTTTGTTGGATTCGTTTATCTCTTGATAACATTAAGGTATGTTTTATGTGTAGCGGGTCAAATGATTTATGTGTAGCGGGTCAAATGATTGATGAAAGTTTCCCGATATGTAATTTTGATGCAAAAAACCTACAAAGTCTCATTTGATATGCAAATTATTTATAAGATTTGGTGAATTTAAAGGATATGATGATAAATTTCAATCGAAGGATGTGCTTTATTTTTGTTATGTAGGTATGATTGAGGGTCAACCTTATTGACAAAATCAATTGTATGACAGTAACAAACCTTTTTTCGTGTGATGTTATCCTTCTTTGTTCCATTATTTACAAATCTAAGCCTCATATAATTATTATGCTCTCATTTTGTTCTTGCTTTTATCTCACAAAAATGTGAACTGCTGAAGAATTTGTGCCCTCTTCAGAGTTTAGTCACTGTGATGATGTTTGTGGTCAGGTGTTTACATATAAATATAGGTTTTAAAATATTGTTATAATTATAATTTATGTTGTGATTCTTATTTGATTGAACACTCACTAATCGAGATAGAAACAGATGAAGAAGACGTTTCAAGAATCGTTCCATTCAAACTTCAATTCGGCAGGCCAGTAGCTTCACAGGTCAGAAAATTTTGTACCCTTTCATCAATTTTTATCTTTTTATGAACCAGATTGATTCCAATATGGTGAACTGTAGAGAACAGTTCCTTCCAATATTGTTGTTATATCTGAATTTGCGCGCCATAACCAATTAGGAAGTTAATTATGAATATTAATTAGGGTAAAAATCCTAGCACCAACCCACCAATTTGTATACTTTTACTAAAGAAATTTATTTAATCAACAATTTCAGAAGATTGATAGATACTGCATTTTTTCCATTTCTCATGTTTGATGTTATACTGCAGCTTAGTGGAATCTGTTTTTCATATTTTGAAGAAAAAAGGAAAAGTAGTACATTAACTTCAATCCTAATTTCTGATTTCTGATCTTGAAGTGTGCTCACTGGCATTCACGAATCCTTATTAGGTAAGGTTTTGTATGATTTAGACCTATGGAGCGCGTTAATTATTTTTTTTTTCTTTTCAAACTTACTATGTGGATGTATTTGATTTTGATTCGCTATCTGCGATTTCCTGATTATGCTTTAATTTATGTCAATTTTGAACGTAGAATCAAAGGTTATTTTCAGAACTTATTATGATCCTTCACTAAGTTCATGAACTATTTTAAGGTTTACAATCTATCACTTATCATTGAACACAACTATTTGTTTTTTGTTTGAATTCGGTATTGAAACAAGATTTTGTTTAACAACTTTATCAGATAATCACTTTGATGTAATGCTAGGTTAATTTTGGGATAATAAACCAGATTTTTGTACATGAACTGGCTAAGAGTTTGTCTGTTTGTCATAAATGGACATAAGTTGATGTACTCTGATTGAACATGCAAAAGAGGTGATAGCAAGCCTGCTGGACTTTTCAACTTTAAACTTATGTAATGGATCTGAGTAAGTCATCTTAACTTTTTAATTGGTCTCATTGTAAGACTGTTCAAATGTTTTATATATTTTTGAAGAGTCTTATATGTAGGTAAAGTAGTATATTAAGTTGCACGGGTCTATAACCACACGTAACTATAGTAGTGTACAAATCACCTCCATTTTTCTGTTCTTGGTAATCAATATGTGTAATATAATCTTCATAGTTATTAAGTTTATTAATTTTGTACTATGTTGTATACAAAGAAGTCGTTAAAGATTTGTGAATTATAATTGTAATTTCATTTTCATTATTATATCTAATATATAATTTCAGTTATAAGAAGTATTTACAGATTTATGAATTATATCGTTTTCATCGTTCAACCGTGTAATACAAAGTCTATAACCACACTTATGAAATGTAATGTAATTTGTAACTTCATATATACATTTTATGTATATTTTATTTATACCATTTTAAAGAAGTATATATACATTTTATATTTTTATCTTTTTTTTATTATTCAAACCCGTGTAGTACAGGGGTCTCTAACCTAGTATATATATATATATATAATAGATGAAATAAAAACCCACTCGAGAAGAAAAAACCGTGAAAACTCATATGTAACTTTTTTTTCCTTTTTTAGGGTAGTTTTATACATAATTTCGTTACTTTAAAAAAAATCCAAATTATGAAAAATTAAAAACAAAATCCCGTTTTTGGTTCATACGTTCAACATGTTATATACGTAACACGTAATGTTACATACGTAAAATTTTGGTGAAAATTAAAAAAAAAAACCACTCAACGTTTTTTTGATTTTTTTTTTTACCAAAAATGATGAAATTAAATATAGAAACTATCCCAAAAATCAAAAAAAAAAATTACTTATGTTTTAAAGTTTTACATATGTAACATACGGTTTTTATTATATCTTTACCCTATATATATATAGCGAATGGATCCAGATAAAACCACATAGTTAGGTGAAAACCGAAAAAACCATTAAAAAACCAATTTTAACCAATCATATAATAATATTTATTTTTTATTTTATTTTATTTATAAGAGTATCAATGAAATATTTACACATTTTTACCAAAAAATTATTTAAGTATTGGCTTACGTATACGTAACACATTGTGTTTACGTATACGTAAACAGAAAACAAAAAAATTGCAGTTGCGCATACGTAAAACACAATACGTAAAATGATTTATTGGTAAATTGTGTAATATTATATTAATACACTTAGAAATAAATTAAAAAGATAAAAAATGTATAAATTATTTGATTGACTTTTAGTGGTTTTCTCGGTTTTTGCCTAACTTAGTGGTTTTGGTAAGGATCAAATGTGAACTCGTAAATCAAAAAATTAAATTCTGACCACACATTTATTTTAATCTTATTTTATTTATTCCCAAAAAGTCAAACATTCAATTAAATATAATAAATATGTGGCTAGAATTTAATTTTTTGGTTTACACATTTAAAGTTGGTTCACATTTTATCATTTTCCTATATATAGATGTATAGGAAAAGGATCATGTATGAACTCTTTTTTATTGTGTAAACTAAAAAACCAATTTTGAGTCACTCATTTAATTCAACATATAATAATTAGTGGATGATATTAATTCTGTCTTTTTTTTAGAAATAAGTGGTTGAGATTGTTTAAGGGATATAAGAGTCATTATGCTTATCTATTTTTTAATTAGTTTTTTTAAAACCAATTCCCTCCTCTTTTTTTATACTTTAATAACTTTTTTATACATTATTATTTTTCTAAACAAAATATACTATAAAAACGAGCATTTTTTTTATTTTTACTACGGTTATAGTCTCGAAGTTTTTTTTTAATTTTTGTAACATTTTTATTACATATATGTAACAAACACTTACATATATGTAATATAAACATAGGGGAGGGTTCAAGAGAAAACCACATAGTTAGGCGAAAACCGAGAAACCACTAAAAAACTATTTTAACCAATCATATGATAATATTTATTTTTTATTTTATTTAATTTAATTTTTATTTATTTATAATAGTATCAATGTAATATTACACATTTTTACCAAAAAATCATTTAAGTATTAGCTTACGTATACGTAACACATAGTGTTACGTATACGTAAACAGAAAACAAAACAATTGTGGTTATGTAAACGTAAAACACAATACGTAAAATGATTTTTTGTAAATTGTGTAATATTATATTAATACACTTTGAAATAAATTAAAAAAATAAAAAATCTATAAATTATTTGATTGACTTGTAGTGGTTTGTTGGTTTTCGCCTAACTTTGTGGTTTTCTCTTGATCCCTACATAAATGTAAGTGTTTAAACTTTCCCTCATTTTTTTCAAAAAAATCCCCCTCTTTTTTAGAACACAAATAGTTTTTTTATACAATATCATTTATTTATAAAAAAAAATACAACACTAAATATAGCGTTGTTTTATCTTTAATTCGAGTATAGTTTTGCTATATAATTTTTTATTGTTGTATAGGTAATATGAACATACATGATATTGTTCATCCAAAAACCCTGAACCACAAGATCAATTATTGTTCTATTTATATTTTTAATCCAGCTCTTTTTTACAGATTAGCTATTTAAATTTAAGTTCCATTACACATAATGATTTAAAAATCTTAATACCTTTTAAATAGAGAATCACATAATTGTTTCGGGGCGATTTCTAGTGTCACGAGATCAATTATTGTTCTATTTATATTTTTGATCAAACTTTTTTTTACACGTGATATGAATACATGATATTGTTCATCCAAAAATCCTGAACCACGAGATCAATTATTGTTCTATTTATATTTTTTATCTAGCTTTTTTTTATTGTATGGAATTTGATATTCTATAACTTAGAAACCTGAGCAATAATAGATTGAAATTTGATTTAGTTTTCAATCCAGACAAATCCAAGCAGTAACTTATTGAAATCTAATTATGAAGTTGTATTGATGTTATATTATCAATAGGTGGTTGGTTATATTGTCATCATACCGGTTAGTATACCCTAGGCATGATTGTGATCATTTGTTCAACATCATGCGAAAAATCAGTTTTACTTTGTATTTTGACATCAGTTTTTTATGATTATGTTGTTTGTTAATATGATCAGTAACTCCTATGCGAGAAATTCAGGTACGTTATTCTTAATTCATTGTACCTTAAATGCATGTTTTTTTGGGAATGATTTGACAAAATTGTTGTAAATCATGATGGTTCATATACGATTTCATGTTTGAATATTAATACTTTAACAATATTAAAATTACCCATATTGTTTACCTCAATATAAAGTTTTTTAATTTTTCTGTTACCATTCTAGATGGTTTTTAGTAGAGATAAACACATGTACCTATTGCATACACGTAACAATATATTACATATATGTAATAAGATATTACGTATATGTAATAACATGGCATTACATATATGTAATAAGGTATTATATATATTTAACATCTTATTACATATATATATATATATATATATATATATAAAACATCTTACTACATATATATAATTTCTAAATTATTTATGACATTATTCATTTTTTAAACTGGCGCGACAAAACATTCTCCTAAGCTAAACCTTATTAGTTATAATATATGTATCTAATAAAGTTCTTAATGTCTTTGCTTTCATGTTATAAATAATAATAGGACCACTAGCCATGGGAAGTGAGGCACCAAGCTGGGCAGATCACTCTTCATAGTTGTAAACAAGATTTATATCAAATTCAAAATCAATCCCTCTATACGATTTTCTTTGGTTTTTGTTTATTGAGAGCAAGTATATATACGTGGTAGAGAGAGTTTACTTTTTATTTGTTGGTATAAATTATTACCAAAAAAGTAAATGATGTAACTATCTTTCCATGAAATACGGTTACATGAACATATGCAATTTTGGATGAACAATATTATTTATATTCATATTACATATATGTAATATCAAAATTCTGGGTGTTTGGATGAACTAACATTTAAAAACAATAAAAAATTATATAACAAGACTACACACGAATTAAAATAAAAAATGATATATTTAATGGTGTGATTTTTATAAAAAAATGGTATTGTATAAAAAAGTTATTAGTGTTATAAAAAAGAGGGGGGATTTTTTTTTTAAAATGAGGGAATTTTGAACAGTTATATTTATGTTTATATTACATATTGTAACATCTCGAAAATAATAAAGATTATCGTTGGTCGAAAATATAACGAATAAAAGACGAGTTCTCGTAATTGTAACATCCCGAGTTTTAGGACACGAAATAGTTCACGAGAATAAAAAAATTTAAAAGAAAAAGGATAGAGGGCTTGGGTCGGGTGTATGGGTCGAGAATGGGAGGGGGTTTGGGCTCCTTATAAGCCTCAAGACCAGCCCCAAACCCTCCCTTCCAACACCATTTTCGTTTTCCTAGAGAGAGAAGGTGGGAGAGAGTCTAGAGAGAGAAAGTTCTAGTTTTCGAATCCGAGCTCATAGGATCGTAGGCATACGTATCTGGAACGTTTAACTGCGGAGAAGAAGCGTTTCTAGGTAACCGATTCTCCTAGATCTGATTTTTTGTTATGAGTTGGGTTTTGAAGAAAAATCGGGTAAAGGTTGGGTTTTTACGTTTAAAAATGGAAACAAAGTATAGATTTAGACTCTCGGTTAGAAAACACACGTTTTGAACGTAAAAAGTTCGGATCTTGACGAGGTCGGATCTTCATGAAAAAGTTAGGGTTTTTGCGGGGAAGAAGGCTGCCCGCAAGCAGGTCTTGCGTACTTATCAAGTACGCAAGAAGCAAAGCATGCGTACTTATCAAGTACGCAAGAAGCAAAGCCTGCGTACTTATCAAGTATGCAAGAAGCAGCAAGTACACAAGAAGTAAAGCCTGCGTACTTATCAAGTACGCAAGAACGAAGTCTGTATACTTATTATGTACGCAAGAACAAGGCCCTGCGCACTTGCTAAGTGCGCAGGCATCAAGTCAATGGGTATATATAGCTGGTTAATGAAGTCAGTATGTTCGTCAGGATAGAAAGAGACGAACTTAGCCTTATGTTCGCCTAGCCAGAAATGGTGAAACCGTTTAGTGTCGAGTTAAGTCTGATATGTGTTGAATTGTTATGATTGTTCATATTGTGTGAGATCCGGTAGACCATTCCAGATAAGATACCAGGTGAGTTCTAATCCCCTTTTTGTCTTCTTTAGGGGTGGTGTGTATACTTAGTGTAAAGCGTTTATTACATATTTTTATATTAATAAACAAGTGAAAGCTGTATTTTTGTGACAAGTTTAAAAGAGGCAAATGTACGTTTTGAGTAAAGTATAGTTGTATCATTGGCAAGCGTTTACTATATTTTCATATACATAAACAAAGGCATGATATTTATGACAAGTTATGTTCCAGTAAAGTATAGTTATATCATTGTCAAGCGTTTACTATATTTTCATATACATAAACAAAGGCATGATATATGTTTAGTATGATCAAGTTAAAGAAAGTTTATGAACAGAAGGTGAACCAGTTGGATAAGGTCCTTGGGACAGATGTTACTTGTACAGGATGCCAGGTATGGGTGCTACCCATTAGTAAGAGTCTTGATGGCTCGTTAACAGTTGTACAATTGGGATGAGTGACGGCGGTTGCTCGGGGGACTATGCAATCCCCCATGTACCAGTTAAGCGGTATTGATCACGAGGACAATACCCGGTGTTGATCACGAGGACAACATCGTGTCGTGTGATGTTGATCACGAGGACAACATCAATGGGTCACGAGGACCAAACTATGCTGAGCGGTATTGATCACGAGGACAATACCAGTTGTTGATCACGAGGACAACATCATGCTAAGCGGTATTGCTCACGAGGACAATACCAGTAGTGACAAGGATTTGACGGATAAGTGGTACTGATCACGAGGGCAATACCAACAGCGATAAGAATTGACGGTTAAACGGTATTGATCACGAGGGCAGTACCAACAGTGACAAGGGATTGACGGCTACCTTATGAATGTTTTAAACTATTTTTGAAATGTGAAGTATGTAAAGTTTTGCCTTAAGGGCAGTATGTATGTATTAGTAAATCTTTTGCATAATTGATTTAAAGTAAACGTTAGAACTCACTCAGCGTTGCTGATTTTTAATATGCATATCAGTTAAGTGCAGGTGCAGTTGATGGATGTGGATGCTTGGCTTAGCGAGAAGAGTTACCCGAAGATCAGCGTCTAGCATCCCGATTACGTTTATGTTATGTTTTAATTTGATGTTGTTAAAGACAAATTGTATTAGACATGTTTATGTTTCCGCTGCGTATGTTGAAGTCTTAAATCGTTTCCACTGTGTTAATGAATGCCTTATGTTTAAAGTGCTATTTGTTGATGAGTAAATCCAATACGTGAGACCTCCCGGGTTTGGGGCCTTACAGTAATAGAATAAAGAAAAGGAGAAACCAGGGTGGGCTCATTGGAGCGGGCCTTGGGCCGAGTTTGGAAGAAGGGGGGAGGGCTACTGTAACATTTGAAAAATTTTCACGCCAAATATTATAAAAATTAAAGTTAAAAGACCCTAAGTGTAATTACATAAAAGATAATGGACTAAAAAATGAAAGATGGGGAATCTAGGTCGATATCGGACCGGCATCGATTATCTTATCAGTCCGAAGTGAAACTAAACCTAGATATCAGACCGATACTAAACCAAGTCAGATATCGGGTCGACATATGTTTCACATCGGTCCGAAACGAATACAGGATAAAAATCGGACTGATATCCATATCCATAGCGGTCCGCAATAAGTCTTAGGTCGGTTATCGGATCGACATCATCCCATATCGGTCCGACAACCTCCTCTCAGCCACAATTGGTGGTGTTGACACATGTCCAATGACTCAGCCCTAATGATGGGACGTGGGTCTGGATAACGGACCGACATGGTCCACATATCAATCAGACACAGCCGCAAATATGTTCGATCCAATCAGGATGCGACATCTAGGGCTGACGTGTTCTAAGGCGGATGTCGGATCGACATCCATCTGATATCGGTCCGACATGGAACCCAATTTCAGCCTATAAATAGATTTCAGTATCGTTCAATCTCAAAACATCAAAACCCGACTTCCAGACTCAAAAACACTAAAACCACTCTCCCAAATCCATTCCCGCTCAAGCGTTTAAGTTCCTGAGGTGCCTGTTAGCGTCAGAGAAAGCTGAGAAGCTAGGAAACGCCTATTCGGAGAATCCAAGCTAGACGATCGAAGCAGAGACGCTGCCCACTAGAACATTCATTCTAGAAGCCTACTAAACCGAGACTCTGTCAAGGTGAATACTTGTACTTTTATAAAATGATTTCAAAACTGAAAATGGTTTTGATCATGATCTGACTTGAATGAATTTATATAACCATTCATTGCATAAGGTGATTTACTATATAGTAGTAGCCCATAGAGTCACGTATGCATACACGTGTTACAGATGGGACGCTGTAACAGGGCTAGGGGTTGAACCCTTGGTTGTTGTGAAAGACCTGTCGCTTGAGGCGAGAGGTAGAATATTGAATAGACGTAAAAATATATCCAAGTTCCCTGGTGTGGCTAGTGGTTAGAAAGTTGACTGTGTAAATTGACCAGAAACTATGGGCAAATTGTTTTATTTATTTACGCTTGTCAGATTATGATTCCAATATACTTGTATTCACCGGTTTATGCTGATAAAATATTTTCAAACATTTTTACAGGTAACCAAGGGTGAATTGATTTTGATTAGCCATCTGATGACAAAGAAAAGATGTCATGAAAAAGGAACGTCCACCCTAGACATCAGTTGAAAGGAATGGCTCATATAAAGCCTTGGTTTTGTAAAGTAAACGTTTGTATATAATATCTGGGTTTATCCTGTTATAATGAAATGAAATGGGAGATTCTCCGTCTTTTGAAAAGATCCTGAATTATAAATTATTCCGCGGTGTTTATAAATCTCCGATGAGATAAAATAAGAAACAGGTACCAATCGTCAGTCGCACGCCCGGGTGGTCTAAACCCGGGGTGTGACAGCTACAAACCCTAGCCTCCTCCACACCCCTCCTCACTTCTTCCTCATTTGAAAATTCTAGAGAGAGAGAAGCTAGAGAGAGAAAGTCAGGTTTCCGGATTTTGAAGCTCAAGGATCGTTTCTTATCATCAGGGGAAGCAAAGGGTTGAGGAGTTGGACTCAAAACAGGTAACCGTCTTACTAGATCTGAGTTTTTCGTTATGGTGGGTTTCGGTTTATTTTGATAAAAAAGGTGAGGTTTTTATGTATGGATTGAGAAACTAATAATAGATCTAGTATCACGAAAGTGTAAGGAACGTTTTGAACATAAAAAGTTTAAATCTTGAACTGTTTGGAAAAAAATCCACCATTTCATGTAAAACCGTAGTTTCTATTGAAGAAATAGTTTCTATTGAACAAAGTAGTTTCGGTTGAACAAATAGTTTCTATTGAACAAAGTAGTTTTGGTTGAAGAAGTAGTTTCTATTGAACAAGTAGTTTCTATTGAACAAGTCGTTTCTACTGAAGAAGAAGTTTCTACTGAACAAGTAGTTTCTATTGAACAAGTATTTTCTACTGAACAAGTAGTTTCTATTGAACTTAGAAAAGAATGGATTAATGAGATGTTAATTATTAATTCAGATATATAGTGAAGCGTATTGGACCAGTTCTAGTACACAGAGGATAGCTTGACAAGTGAGCTCTTATTGCCCTTTTTCCTAACGGTTTTAGGCTGGCATGCATACTTTTAAAGAGATAGTTTTCAAAATTAAATAATATTTTATAAGAATTATATATTTTTATAAAATGAAATAGAAAGAGTTAAAGAGTATAGTATTACCTTTTAAACGAGTTTTGAAAGATAATAAAGAGCTAAAGTAAAGAACGATAAAGGAGTTGTACTTCGGTATAGCTCGACAGTGACAGTGACAGTGACAGAGACAAATGTCATGTTATATGCTTATGTGTTAATATGTGTTTTTGTCTACGTGAAAGTTTATGTGATTGCATTCTATTTGGTGTAGTAGTGTAATTGCATTGCATAATAGTTGCATAGTAGAAAGTCCTACAGGCATGCTAAAGTAGAAGTCTCACCCCGAGGTGTGAGCAAGCTAAAGTAGAATTCTCACCCTGAGGTTTGAGCAATGCTAAAGGAGTCTTACACTTCAGTGTAAGCGAGAAAGTCCTACCCTGAGCCGTGGACATTGCTAAAGGAGTCTTGCACTGAAGTGCAAGCGAGAAAGAAAGTCCCACCCCGAGGTATGGGCAGCGCTAAAGTAAAAGTCTTACCCTGAGGTGTAAGCGAGAAAGGGATCTGGTCCTCGGACCATGATCAATATGTGATAGTTAAAGTATGTTAAAGTCACTTGTCCTGTACACGTGAAACGATAGTAAAACAGAGTACAAGAGGACACCCTAGCGAGTTTCCTCAAAGCTAAAGTTTTAATAAAAGACAGTAACGTCACAATTTTATAATTGTAACGTTGTAAAGGTTTTAAAGTAAAGTTAAAGTGTTTTAAAGATAGAAAAAGAAAAGTTATTTTATTTTTTATAAAACCAAGGTACCAAAAGAAAGTTTACAGCTCAAAGTAAAGATAGAACTCACCAGTGTTAGCTGACTTTTAGTATGCATGATAGGTAGTAAAAGTAAAGCAAAGGCAAAGTAAATGAGTTGTGAGGGCTCGATAGCATGGACATCGGGTTGCTGTGATGAAGACTGACATTTCCTGTTCCCGACAGTTTATGTTTTGAACAATGTTCTTAATATTGAATGATACATGTTTTGAGTTAAAGATTTCCGCTGTAAAAGATTCTGATTTATAGTTTAGGAACTATGTTTATTATGTTTTGTGCCAACTATGAGATGTACCCGGTTTGGGGCGTTTCAAGTTGGTATCAGAGCCATAGTTTGAGAGATTCGGACAATTGCGATAATGTCTTAACTTAAACTGAGAATGGGACAAAGGAAAGAAAGGAAAGGAATGTCAGTCAGAGTAGCCCGTCCATGGAAAGATAGTAGACAGAAGGTAGTCGATGTCCTAACGTAGAACATAGACTATAATGCCTTAGTACTGATAGTAGACAGTAAATGCTTTAGCATAGATAGTACATAGTACGTGCTTTAGCATAGACAGTAGACAATAGACAGTATGTGCCTTATAGTAGGAACTCTAAACTCGAATGCGAATGTTACCTTGAAAGGAGATGTTCAGAACCCGAGCAGTAAGAGTAAATTAGTAATTTCATACCGGTCTCTATAATTAGGAATTTTCCTTACTCGAGGTGTTCTAAATTATTACCTATCATGATAACATGAGCGTTCTTTGTTCGCAGTTGACACTGATGGTAGAGGAAAGAGAGGTGGTTACACTGGGGGTCGTACTGGTCGTCGAGGTCGACCACCAGGTAACCGAACACAACATGAGGAAAGTGAACACTCCCACAACGAGACTGAATCGGTGTATGTGGAGCATAATGACAGTGGGAACCATGTGTCGTTTCATTACGATGCTCATAACGAGGATCTTGAATTGGAACCAGTTGTGAAGGAAGCTATCGCGGCAGAGGTTACGTCAATCTTAAAGAAAGTTCTACCGGAAGCACTGGGCGAGGCCCTTAAAGAGTTTGGTATAGAAAGGAAAGAGAAGAAAAAGGAAAGCGGCAGGAGAATTGTAGTCACTGACAGTGACGATTCTGATTATGAGATGGCAACTCGAGGTTGCATCTATAAGTCCTTTTGGGGGTGTGACCCGCCGAAGTATGATGGAAGGAAAGATGTTGTTGCCACTTTCGAGTGGATAGATAGGATGAATGGTGTGATCAACATTAGTGAGTGTCGTGATGACCAAGCAGTCAAGTTTGCCGCTCTCTCATTCACTAATGAGGCTTTGAGTTGGCGGAGGTCCATTGAGAGGACCAAGCCTTCTGCTGATATGAAAAAGATGAAATGGATCACATGAAAAAGCTGCTAATCACCAAGTTCTGCCTGCAGAACGAGATTGATAGAGTTGAGAGAGAGTTTCTAGGGCTTTGTGCTGGTAGTATGAATCATCGTCAGTACACCTCCAAATACCATGAGCTGGCTCAGTTGGTTCCACATCTGGTGGACATTGAGGAAAAGAGAATCAAGTATTACATCAAAGGATTGCCACAAAAGGTCCGTGTGCACGTGAAAGCCAATGCTCCTACAAACTTTAAATCTATGGTATCACTTGTTGGGATAGTATATGATGACTTCGAATCCGCGGACCCTTTGCCCACTGAGAAGAAAGCGACAAATTTCATTAAGCGGACAACAAAAGAGTGGGCGGGACCGGAGACGAAGAAATTGAGGATTGAGGATTGAGGATGGGGATGATTGTGCTAAGTTTGGGAGGAAGCACTCTGGGGACTGCCGTGTGGGTCTGAATATTTGTTATCGATGTGGAAAGACCGTGCACTACTCTCGCGAGGTGCCCCAGTGCAGCAAACAGTTATAACTGTGGAACTCTAGGCCACATGGCCAAGGACTGTCGGAAACCCAAAGCCACTGGCACTGAGAAAGGGAAGGTGGCCGAAAAGCCAAAGGCAAGGACCCAACCGTATGCACTGACACAGGAGGAAGCTAAAGGAGACCCTAATGTTGTGTCAGGTATGCTCATCCTTGACCATACCTTTGTCTCTGTATTGTTTGATTCTGGCGCTAGTAAGAGTTTCATATATATATATATAGGGAAGTTTCTTTAGGGAATCACAAACCAAAAGCTAAACCTTAAAAGTTAAAAGCTAAACCCACCCCACCCACCTAAAAACCTAAGCCCCCAGCACAAAAAAAACCCTTCCCTATCCCCCCACCCCAACCCACCAAAATCATAAATACTCCCCCTCCCCTCTCCCCCCCCCCCCCCCCAAAAAAAAACTTAAACTCTAAAGCAAAAAATTGGGGAACCGGTTCAAACGAACTCCAAATGAACTCATTCTAGCGGCGTTGAACCGGTTCCAACGCCACTGGAATGAGTTCAATCGGAGTTCATTTAAGCCGGTTCCCATCTGTTTCCCCTTGTTTGTGACATCCTTGATTTCTATGTCTGATTCTACAGTATTCTAATGCTAAGAACCTATTTGTGCCTCATACTACTTGTTATATCATTTCAATTCAAACTACTAAGCCCTAGTCTAAAGTGAGTATTCTATTTCACTTTAAAGCAGCTTACTTATTCTATTGTGATTCTACGTCTGATTCTTATGTACATACTAGAACTTGCTACTTATGGAAACATTGGATGCACTACATTCTAACCTAATAAAATCTATCAAAGTTTGTGACCTTATTTGACTAAAGTAAAACTTCAAGGACCGAAGTTACACATGTGTAAATTTAGGGTTATTTACGTAACATCTTTAAAACCATGGATTATTATTGTCTATTTATCTAATTACATATTATTATTTTTTTTTTGAAATTACTAGTAGGTAGGGGTGTTCATTATTCGAATAACCCGAAATTCGATTCGAACCGAATTCGAATAAAAATTTAGATTTCGAATTTTGGCTTATTCGAATCGAATAATTATTCGATTCGAATAAATAATTCGAAATCGAATCGAATTAGAATTCTATAATCCCCAATTCGATTCGATTCGATTTGAATAACCCGAATTTATATGAAACACCCGAAAACCGGGTATGTCTCATAGTTGGCACCAAACATAACAAACATAGTTCTTAAACCAGAAATCAAAATCTATTACAGCAGAAGTCTTTAAATTAAAACATTTATCAAACAATAAAGTAATTCATTGTCTAAAACATAAACTATCGGAATAGGAAATGTCAGTCTTCAAAGCGGCGGCCTGATGTCCATGCTATCCAGCCCTCACGGCTCCTTTACTTTACTTTTGCTTTACCTTTACTACTTGTCATGCATACTAAAAGTCAGTTAACGCTGGTGCGTTCTTTCTTTACTTTAAACTATAAAACTTTCTTTTTGGTAGCTTAGTTTTATAAAAATAAAATATAAGCTTTACTTTCACTTTCTTTGAAAACACTTTAGCTTTACTTTAAAACTTTGCAACGTGACAATTATAAAACGGTTACGTTATACCTTTCGTTAAAACTTTACTTTTGAGGTAACCGGTTAGGGTGTCCTCCTAAGACAAGTGAGTATAACATACTTTAACTTTCACACATGAATCATTGCCCGAGGTCAGGACCCCTTTAATCGCTTACACCTCAGGTTAAGACTTTTACTTTGTTGTGCCCACACCTCAGGGTGGGACTTTCTCGCTTACACCGATGTGAAGGCTCCTTTACCTGCTCACACCTCAGGGTGAGACTTTCTCACTTACACCAAAGTGAAGACTCTTTTGCCTGCTCACACCGAAGTGTGAGACTTCTACTTTGCTTGCCTGTAGAACTTTTTACTTTGCAACTACAATGCAACTACTATGCATTTATACTACGTCACATAATATAATGCCATTCAAACACATAACACATAGACAAATAGCACATATTAACACATAAGCATATAATATGGCATATATCACTGTCACAGTCAAGCTGCACCGAAGTCAAGTTGCACCGAGATGCAGCTTCTTTACCATTCTTTAATTTGCTTTACTTTCTTGAAATTACATTTCAAAGATAGTACTATTCTCTTTAACACTTTAACTTTCTTTTTATAAAAGTAACCTTTTATAAAATACTATACTTTGTCTTTCATTTTATAAAAATATATAATTCTTATAAAATATTCTTTAACTTTGAAAACTATCTCTTTAACAGTATGCATGCCAACCTAAAACCGTTACGGAAAAAAGGCAATAAGAACTCACCAGACTTCTATGAAACTTATCTCACTTAGCAAGGAACTTCGAGCTAGGTGGGATGCAAACAAATCTGTCAAGGGTCACGAATGGAACAAGGTTACAACCCATGTGTTTCATCCGAAAACTTTCTGTGTTCGAAATCTATTTCGACCGAAAACTCTAGTGTTAGAACTATTTTCTATTAATGGCTTCTTCGTTTGAAAACTTTTGTCCGAGAACTGTTTCGTTCGAAAACATCTGTCTGAAATCCTTTTTTTGTCCACAATACTTTTCGACAGAAATGTTCTACCCGAGATACTTTTCGATCGAAAAGTCATGTCCGAAATCTATGGTGTTCTGAAATACTTTTCGGACGTATCCGAGTTTTCGGACCATTCATAGAGTTTTCGGACGATTCAAGTGTTCATGGTTGATTTCGTCGTTTTTTATACACGACTCGATCTCTTTACGTCCAAAACTTGTGTTTAGCTTCCATGAAGCTAAATACATGCTTTCTAGTCGAATTCCATTGTAAAAATCCCAACTTTTATTAAAACCCACTTTGAAACCCTAAAACCCATTTTCAATACAGAAATCGGATCTGAGCTTGAGTTGTTACATGTTATAGCTTGATTCCTTCTTCTTTGGTCTTCTGTAACGTGTAGCAACGATCTCGGGCTCAAACGAGGAGATCAACGGGTGAGCTATGAAACTTTCTCTCTCTAGATTAGTTGGTGAAGATAATGAATGTGGGGGAAAAGAGAGGGTGGCTAGGGTTTTACCCATCCCTATCCCCCTTTTGCGCCACTTGCTCACGGCCCAAGGTCCGATCCGCTCGAGCCCACTTATTCTTTCATTCTTTCACTATTCCATAAGCGTCGTTTATTCTTTATCGTAAATTTCGGGATGTTACAAGTCTACCCCTCTTACAAAAATTTTCGTCCTCGAAACCTACTATAAGTTAAAAATGTGCGGGTACGACTCTTTTATTTATGTTTCGGTTTCCCAAGTAGCTTTTGATCCTTTACGATGCATTCATTGTACCTTGACTAACTGACTTACTTTGTTTCGTAACCGCTTCTCTCTCTTGTCTAGTATGGCGACTGGTTCCTAGATGTAATTGAGGCTATTATCTACCTCAATGTCGTCAAGTGGCACGTATGCTGATTCATCAACCAGGCACTTACGGAAGTGCGACACATGGAAGGTCGGGTGAATTCCACTCAACTCATCAGGTAATTCTAACCGGTAAGCAACTTCACCAATCCGCGCCATTATCTTGAAAGGTTCGACGAACCTTAGACTTAACTTCCCTCTCTTTCTGAATCGTATAATCCCCTTCCAGGGGAAACCTTCAATAGTACTTGATCCCCGACATTGAATTTGATCGGTCTTCGCCTCTAATCCGCGTAGGACTTTTGACGGTCAAATGCTGCTTTCATTCTGGACTTAATCTGGTCAAACTTCTCAAAGGTTGCTGTGACTACCTCTAAACTTCCCAGCTTTTTATGTCCTATCTCACCCCAACAGAACAGGTTTCGACATTTCCTACCATACAACATCTCGTAAGGCGGCATACCAATAGTGGTGTGGTAGCTGTTGTTGTAGGAGAATTCTGCCAACGGTAGGTGGCTATCCCAACTACCACTGAAGTTTATAATGCATGCGCGGAGCATATCCTCCAACGTCTGGATGGTCCTTTCCGATTGACCATCCGTCTGTGGGTGATAAGTCGTGCTGATGTTCAACCTTGTACCCATTGACTCATGAAATCTTTTCCAGAATCTCGATGTAAATCGTGTGTCCCGGTCAGATACAATCGATATTGGCACGCCATGACGAGACACAATCTCATTGACAAACACTTCTGCCAGCTTCTCCGATGAATAGGCTTCACGGATCGGTAAGAAGTGTGCACTCTTTGTCAGACGATCCACTATAACCCAAATCGTGTCATGGCCTTTAGCTGTGCGGGGCAGCTTTGTAATAAAGTCCATGGTGATATGCTCCCACTTCCATTCGGGTATTTCCAGAGGCTGGATTTTCCCGTATGGTTTCTGATTCTCTGCTTTAACTTGTGCGCAAGTCAGACACTCGCTTACATATCCGGCCACATCATTCTTCATGTTAGGCCACCAATACTCTTTCTTCATATCCTTGTACATTTTCGTGGTTCCTAGGTGGATGGAATATCGAGAATTATGGGCCTCGTCGAGTACTTTGGCCCTAATCTCTCTATCCTTCGGTACCCACATGTGACCACATCTGGTCCTCACTCCATGAGTGTTTATTTGTAACTTCATCTGTTGACCGACCATTCTTTCTTTCTTTAGGTTCTCTTCCTTTAGTGCTTATGTCTGTGCTTTTTCTAGCTCTGCCATAAAATCTGGGGTTATCACCAACCGGTACGCTTTCACCCTAATAGGAGAATGAGTCTCCTTACGACTTAAGGCATCAGCGACCACATTCGCCTTTCCCGGGTGGTATAGGATCTTACAATCATAGTCTTTCAGCAATTCTAACCACCGCCTTTGTCACATATTCAGGTCTTTCTGCTCAAAGAAATGCTTCAAGCTCTTGTGATCCGAATAAATTGTGCATTTTACCCCGTAAAGGTAATGCCTCCAAATATTTAGCGCGAAGACAACTGTCGCGAGCTCCAAATCGTGAGTCGGGTAGTTAACTTCGTGAATCTTTAGCTGCCGTGACGCATACGCGGTCATCTTTCCCCTCTGCATCAAAACACACCCTAACCCCCGAAGCGTCAGAATATACCACAAGGTCCTCGTTACCGTCGGGTAATGCTAACACTGGGGCTTGGGTCAACTTCTTCTTTAACTCTTCAAATGATTTAGACTGGGCCTGACCCCATTCATACTTTACTTCCTTACGTGTCAACCTTTTCAGTGGCGAGGCTATTCTCGAGAAGTCCTGAATGAACCTTCGATAGTAACCTGCCAATCCCAGAAAACTCCAAATCTCGGTTGGTGTCTTCGGGATTTCCCATTCTTGTACCGCCTCTATCTTAGCCGGGTCAACCATATTTCCGTCTACGTTAATAACGTGACCTAAGAATTGGACTTCCTTAAGCCAGAACGCGCATTTGGAGAACTTGGCATACAACTTTTCTTTCTGTAGCGTCTCTAGTACTTCTTGAAGATGACAAGCATGGTCACCTTCACTCTTCGAATAAATAAGTATGTCGTCTATGAATACTATCACTGACCTATCCAGCATCGGTCTACACACTTGGTTCATCATACTCATGAATGCTGCTGGAGCATTGGTCAAACCGAATGACATCACACGAAATTCGTAAGGCCCATACCGCATGCGAAACATTGTCTTAGGTATGTCCTCTTCCCTTACCTTTAACTGATGATATCCCGACCGCAGATCGATCTTGGAGAACCATCTGGCGCCTTGTAGTTGGTCGAACATATCATCGATCCTTGGTAGCGGATATTTGTTCTTTACTGTACATTTGTTCAACTCTCTTTAGTCGATGCACATTCTCATGGCACCATCTTTCTTCTTTACAAACAGAACCGGAGCACCCCATGGAGAAGTGCTCGGCCTGATAAAACCGCTATCCAAAAGTTCTTCCAACTGTATCATTAGCTCTTTCATCTCCAGAGGAGCAAGTCGGTGCGGTGCTTTAGCCACGGGCTGGGCACCTTGCACTAAGTCTATCTAGAACTCTGTCTCCCGGTCAGGTGGTAACCCAGGTTACTCCTCAAGAAACACCTCCGGAAAATTACATACCACTGGTACGTCTTTCAACTCTTTCACTTTTAAATCATTGTCTATCACATAGGCCAGGTAGGCCTCGCATCCGCGCCTTATATACTTCTCTGCCTTTATCATCGATATGACGTTCATTAACGAACCGTCACGATCCCCGTAAACCAAAACTTCGCTACCGTATGGAGCTTTGATCTGAACTATCTTTCGTCTACATACAATCCGGGCTTCGTTAGCAACCAACCAATCTATACCCAAAACTATATCAAACCCTCCCAAGGTCATAACTTATAACCTAACTGGGAATCTATGGCCATGTATTTTTATCGTGCAATTATCTACCAATTCATTTGCTACCCTGGTTTTGCCCACTGCAGATTCCACATTAAAGGCATGTTCTACTTTAGTAACTTTGCATTTCATTCTTCTACACATAGAGGATGATATAAAACTCCTACTAGCACCCGAATCAAATAGTACAGATACAAAGGTATGATCAAGGATGAACGTACCTGACACCACATTTGGATCGCCCCTAGCTTCTTCTTGTGTCAGTGCATACTCTCGGGTCCTTGCCTTTTACTTCTCGACCTCTTTTCCTTTCTCTGTTCCAGCAGCTTTAGGCTTACGACAGTCCTTGGCTAAATGGCCAGAGATTCCACAATTATAGCATGACGGTGCACCAGGACACTCTCGAGAGTAATGCCCCGTCTTCCCACATCGGTAACAAATGTTCAGACCCATACGGCACTCCCCGGAGTGCTTTCTCCCACACTTAGCACAATCAGTTCCATCCTCAATCCTCAGCTTCTTCGTCTCCGGTCCCGCCCACTCCTTTGCTGGCCGCTTAACAGCATTTGTCCCTTTCTTCTCAGTAGGCAGTGGGTCCACGGATTCGAAGTCATCATAAACTATCCCAGCAAGTGACCCCACAGATTCAAAGCTTGTAGGAGCATTTGCTTTAACGTGCACACGGACCCTTTGTGGTAGTCCCTTGATGTAATACTTGATCCTCTTTTCCTCAGTGTCCACCAGATGTGGAACCAACTGAGCCAACTCTTGGTATTTGGAGGTGTACTGGCAATGAGTCATACCAGCACAGAGCCCCAGAAATTCCCTCCCAACTCTGTCAATCTCGTTCTGCGGGCAGAACTTAGTGATAAGTAGTTTTTTCAAGTCATCCCATTTCATATTTTTCATTTCAGCAGAAGACTTGATTCTTTCAATCGATCTCCACCAACTCAATGCCTCATTAGTGAATGAGTGAGCGGCAAACTTGACCGCTTGGTCATCACGGCACTCACTAATGTTGATCACCCCAATCATCCTTTCTATCCACTCGAAGGTGGCAACAACATCTTTCCGTCCATCATATTTCGGCGGGTCACACCCCCGAAAAGACTTATAGTTGCAACCCCGAGTTGCCATCATAATCAGAATCGTCACCACTAGTGACTTCAGTTCTCTTGTTGCTTTTCTCTTTCTTATCTTTCTTCCCTATATCAAATTCTTTAAGGGCCTCGTCAAGTGCTTCCGGTAGAACTTTCTTCAAGATTGAAGTAACCTCTGCCGCGATAGCTTCCTTCACAATCGGTTCCAACTCAAGTGCCTCGTTTTGGGCATCGTCATGAACCGACTCATGGTTCCCACTGTCATTATGCTCCATGTGCACCGATTCAGTCTCGTTGCGGGAGTGTTCACTTTCCTCATGACGGTTTCGGTTACTTGGCGGTCGGCCTCGACGACCAGTACGAACCCCAGTGCGACCACCTCTCTTTGCTCTAGCCATTAGTGTCTACTGAGAACAAAGATAGCTCGTGTTAACATGATAGGTAATAATTTAGAACACCTCGAGTAATGTAAATTACTAATTACAGACACCGGTATGAAATTACTAATTTACTTTACTACTCGGGTTTTGAACATTTCCTTTCGGAGTAACATTTGTATCCAAGTTCAGAGTTTCTACTATAAGGCACGTACTATCTACTGTCTACTATATGTGCTAAGGCATGTACTACGTACTATTTATGCTAAAGCATTTACTTTCTACTATCTATGCTAAGGCATTATTGTCTATGTTCTATGTAAGGACATTGACTACCTTCTGTCTACTATCGTTCCATGGACGGGCTGCTCTGACTAACATTCCTTTCCTTTCTTTTCTTTGTCCCATTCTCAGTTTAAGTTCAGACATTATCGCAAATGTCTGAATCTCTCAAACTATGGCTCTGATACCAACTTGAAACGCCCGAAAACCACTTATGTCTCATAGTTGGCACAAAACATAACAAACATAGTTCTTAAACCAGAAATCAGAATCTATTACAGTGAAAGTCTTTAAATTAAAACATTCATCAAACAATAAAGTAATTCATTGTCTAAAACATAAACTATCGGAATAGGAAATGTCAGTCTTCAAAGCGGCGGCCCGATGTCCATGCTATCCAGCCCTCACGGCTCCTTTACTTTACTTTTGCTTTACCTTTACTACTTGTCATGCATACTAAAAGTCAGTTAACACTGGTGCGTTCTTTCTTTACTTTAAACTATAAAACTTTCTTTTTGGTAGCTTAGTTTTATAAAAATAAAATATAAGCTTTACTTTCACTTTCTTTGAAAACACTTTAGCTTTACTTTAAAACTTTGCAACGTGACAATTATAAAACGGTTACGTTATATCTTTAGTTAAAACTTTACTTTTGAGGTAACCGGTTAGGGTGTCCTCCTTTACTCTTTGCCACTTTACATTTCACTCATACAAGACAAGTGACTATAACATACTTTAACTTTCACACATGAATCATTGCCCCAGGGCAGGATCCCTTTACTCGCTTACACCTCGGGGTAAGACTTTTACTTTGTTGTGCCCACACCTCAGGGTGGGACTTTCTCGCTTACACCGAAGTGAAGACTCCTTTGCCTGCTCACACCTCAGGGTGAGACTTTCTCGCTTACACTGAAGTGAAGACTCCTTTGCCTGCTCACACCGAAGTGTGAGACTTCTACTTTGCTTGCCTGCAGGACTTTTTACTATGCAACTACTATGCATTTATACTACGTCACATAATATAATGTCATTCAAACACATAACACATAGACAAATAACACATATTAACACATAAGCATATAATATGGCATCTGTCACTGTCACTGTCAAGCTGCACCGAGATGCAGCTTCTTTACCATTCTTTACTTTGCTTTGCTTTCTTGAAATTACATTTCAAAGATAGTACTATTCTCTTTAACACTTTAACTTTCTTTTTATAAAAGTAACCTTTTATAAAATACTATACTTTGTCTTTCATTTTATAAAAATATATAATTCTTATAAAATATTCTTTAACTTTGAAAACTATCTCTTTAACAGTATGCATTCCAGCCCAAAACCGTTAGGGAAAAAGGGCAATAAGAACTCACCAGACTTCTATGGAACTTATCTCACTTAGCAAGGAACTTAGAGCTAGGTGGGATGCTAACAAATCTGTCAAGGGTCACGAATAGAACAAGCTTACAACCTATGTGTTTCATTTGAAAACTTTCTGTGTTCAAAATCTTTTTCGGTCGAAATCTATTTTGACCGAAAACTCTAGTGTTAGAACTATTTTCTATTAATGGCTTCTTCGTTCGAAAACTTTTGTCCGAGAACTGTTTCGTTTGAAAACATCTGTCCGAAATCATTTTTTTGTCCGAAATCCTTTTTTTGTCCACAATACTTTTTGACCGAAATGTTCTGCCTGAGATACTTTTCGATCGAAAAGTCCTGTCCGAAATCTATGGTGTTTCGAAATACTTTTCGGACATATCCGAGTTTTCGGACCATTCATAGAGTTTTCGGACGATTCAAGTGTTCTTGGTTGATTTCGTCGTTTTTTATCCAAGACTCGATATTTTTAAGTCCAAAACTTGTGTTTAGCTTCCATAAAGCTAAATACATGTTTTCTAGTCGAATTCCATTGTAAAAATCCTGACTTTTGTAAAAACCCACTTCGAAACCCTAAAACCCATTTTCAATACAGAAATCGGATCTAAGGTCGAGTTGTTACCTGTTATGGCTTGATTCCTTCTTCTTTGGTCTTCTGTAACGTGTAGCAACGATCTCGGGCTCAAACGAGGAGATCAACGGGTGAGCTATGAAACTTTCTCTCTCTACTTTCTGTCTCTAGATTAGTTGGTGAAGATGATGAATGTGGGGGAGAAGAGAGGGTGGCAAGGGTTTTACCCCTCCCCTTCCCCCTTTTGCGCCACTTGCTCACGGCCCAAGGCCCGATCCGCTCGAGCCCACTTATTCTTTCATTCTTTCATTATTCCATAAGCGTCGTTTATTCTTTATCGTAAATTTTGGGATGTTACATTATATATTATATAATTTATAATTTTTTAATATATAATATCCTCTTATTTAGGTTTGGTTTGGACTTCTAACTTCATTACTTGTGGGGTTTTTTTAAAAGTTTTGTATGGGCTTCAAAGTTCAAATCCACAAAACCTTTACATAGTTATCGATTTTTTTTATTTTTTTATTAAAAAAAATAATAATTATTCAGTTTATTCGAAATTCGATTCGATTCGAATAAGCTTATTCGAATCGGTTTCAGTGATTATTATTCGAATTCGAATCCATAAAAAATATTCAAATTCGAATAATTCGATTCGAATAAACTGAATAACCCGATTCGATTCGATTGAACACCCATACAAGTAGGTGACAGTTAAATATATTATTTATATTATTAAATAATTAAAAACCATTAAAACTATCCAATTGATAAAACTATTATTTTATTTTAAACCTATCCTAATCTAATTCCAACTAACTCACTCTTATCCTCCTCTTTCCCCACCTTTGGCCGAAATCTTCATCCCCTCCCCCTCCTAGTTCAAAATTTTTAAGCTAAAGTTAATCCATGTTTGGTCTTATTTCATTCTTGCAACTAATTCTTAGTTAATCCTTAATTGATTAGTTATCTATATGTCCTGATGTCTCTACCATTTATGCCTTGGAATATTCTAAAATATCCTTTCAAGATTTTTGAAAACCATTAAAATAATAATAAACCATATTTATCTTATTGCAATCCTAGTCAAATCCAACTTACTTTTCCCTTATTCTCTCCCAATCCCACCCTATAAATAGACCCCTTTATTTCATTCATTCTTCACACGCCAACCTATGAAATTTAGAGAGCTCTCAAGCTACTAAGAATCATCCATATCCTTCTCCTGAAGATCTAAGTAAATTTCCTTCATATTGTTCTTTCTAGTTCATACTTTTCCTTTTTAGTTTTTCTTCAAAATCCTTCATAACTATCTTAGATCTATGATTCCGAAACATGTTTATGTTATAATCATAGATCTAGTTGAAGATCAAAAGCCAAATCAAGCATTTATTAATTAAAACTCTCTTTATGAACATCAAACATCAAAATTCGTATTTTGACAGATTCACTGACCTGACTTCGGGAGGCCATATCTCCTTCAAAAAGAAACTTTTTTCAATGGTTCTTTTTTTAAATCTAGTTCAGACTCATAGGATTTAAACCATATAAAGAGCTCCTCCAAACTCCAAGAATTCAGCCCCCAAACAGCTAAAACAAAACCAGTGCGCAAATTTGTCATGAATTTGTCCAAGTTTTTACGTTTGCAATCTTTTCACCTACTTAAGATTTTGATAAAAAGAAACGATTTTTGATATAATCTATACTATATAATAAATAAAGGTTTTAGTAGGACACTTGTCACTCTCTTATGCATCCGCATCTTTTTTTTTCCGCCTCTCTCCTATTAATTATACAAGTTTTCTTTAAATGTTTTTAAAAATTTTTTTCCGTCTTTCTCTCCTATTAAATAATAATGATTTATATCATTCTTTTTATAAAATATTTTTTATTTAAAAAAATATTTTGTTCATAAAACATTTTTATAAGTTGAACATTTATTTCAGTCTTTTTATAAAACATTTTAAAAAAGATAACTATTTAACGTTTCTAAATTTTCAATATTATGGAAACATCATTTTGAATACTTAACTTTCAAATTATGAAAATTTATGAATTATAAGTATTTTTTTTCATTTTCAATATTATTGATTTATTACTTAAATTCGTTACTTATACGTAATTTCAGTCTTGAGATATTCTTATAATTTTATGAATTTTGTTATTTTTATTGTTTAACTCGTGTAGTACATGAAAATCTAACCTAGTTTGTTTAATATAATCATGTTTAACATGTTAGAATCCCATAAATTAATTAGTTTTATAAACCCTTCAAACTTGTTCAAACTTTTCATATAAAAACTCGATTTTGATATTTCTAGTTTCCTTTCAACTTTTAGAATCATGTTTCTAGTAAAACTCTCTATTTTCAATTGAACCCCTCTAGTATTCAAATTATTCATTTCAATCTCTATTAAATTCATATTTTCACTTTCAACCATTTTCTTTTCTAAACTTACAAATCATACCTTTAATTTGATTTCATATACAAATAGAGTAATTTTTAAACCGGTATGTAGCTATCTGATGAACAAAATGTTCTGGCTAGGAAAGACGGGGTTCTGATCCAACCAACTCTTTCCTTGGAACTTTTCTGTTCGAGGTACTAGTTACGATAACAACCCCTCGACTATTCTAAACTTGATTCTAACTTAACAAACTTATTTAGGGAATCCTTAAGGCATCTTATTCCAAGTTACTACAAGTGCAAGTTCAACCCTCTAACTTTTCAAGGTAAGTTCATAGCCTCTCTTTTACTTTCTATCTTTGGGGTGGAAAACATGCTCGTATTCAAACTCTATATCAATACTATTATCATACTACAAGGTTTTCATACTATCTCAATATCAACTTTCTATACTTGTAAAATTAAACGGTTTTATACACACTCTACTACAACCATTAACTTTTTAGCCAACGAGAGTACGTAAATAGATCTATTGGTCCGACAAACCCATCTAGTCCTTCAATTTGATGAATTTTGTTCAACTTGGGAGGAGCTTGGTGTACAGAAACTGCATACTATAACAACACTTTGGGTCTGATGTGTTCAAACAGGAAACTATTCTAGTCACTAGGGTTGGTTGTGGACTCGATGTATGAAAGTTTAAATTACTTGTATTGAAATTGTTTATAAATTCTACACTATTATTCTATGCTATACTTATGCATCTAAACCTATGTTCTCACCAACGTTTTACTTGACCTATTTTTGCATGTTTTTCAGGTTTTGGAAACTAAGTTGCTGCTTTGATCACGCTAGGATTTCAAGGACTCATGCTTTAGTGGACTTAGCTAGACATTAACAAAAAGAAGACTTATTTGTTCTACTTGTCTTGTTTGACTTTTGTAATCAATGTAATCAACTATTCGATTAATATAATAGAAATTTCTTTTGATCATGTGTAATGATTAAATTTCGTCGTGCTCCTGTGTATAATCCGTCTTCGGTGGGGGTGTGACACTGTTCCTCGTTTTTTGTTGTTCCCTTTTGAACCACCCTCTAAAAAAATGGGGGACTGGGGGTAACCGGCTCAAACGAACTCCAAATTAACTCATTCCAATGGCGTTGGAACTGACTCGTCGAACCGGTTTCAACGCCATTGGAATAGGTTCAATCGGAGTTCGTTTGAGCCGATTCCCCTCTGTTTCCCTTATTTTCCTCGTGTTTTTTTGTTGTTCCCTATTGAACCACCCTATATATATATATATCTGTGTGTGTGTGAAAAGAAACACATGTGAACCAACTTTAATTGTGTAAACCAAAAAACTAAATTCTGACCAGTTCACAAATGATCTTTACCCTATATATACCACAAAACATTGGTTAAACTATGCTCGTATAGTAGTTAAGATGTCAAAATATTTATGATATATATATATATATCATAAATATTTTGACATCTTAACTACTATACGAGCATAGTTTAGCCAATGTATTGTGTGTTTTTGACGTACTAACAAGCTACAAAAGGACTTGAGAGGGATAATATTAACTAGTGGTGAGCATTAGGCATTGACCGGACCGGACAGGGACTGAGACCGTTAAAGGGGTAAACTAGGGACCGAGGACCAGACCATTTTTAGATGGGTCGGTCCGGGCTTTAACGGGTCGGTCTTGGACTTTAGCATTTAAACTTGTTTAATTGAATATATATAAATATAAAATTTTGGATCCAAGACACCCAGTTGAAATCCACCAGTTGAAATCCAATCGTGTTAACAGACACAAACAAGCCCCAGTTCTTGTTCTTTCGGTTCGCTTTTAAACCAAACCTCCATCACCGCAGGCCCTCCCGCTCCTCCACACGTCTCCGCCCATCCCGTTCTTCCACCCACTGCGCTGGTCCATAAAATTCATTATGAGGGTTATATAAAATGGTAATTAATGCGATATGGGTTTGATGTTGACAACCATTAAGGGTTTTTTGGTTATAAGGTGTATGTAGCATCTATGATGGTTTAGAAATGATATTTAGTATATGGGAAAACTTCACCCAATAGTAACCAAGTTTTCTAAGTGTTTTATTTAAGTCACTCAAAGTTTTTTTGTCTCTCTAAAATCACTGAACTTTCACTAAGTGTTTCAATTCTATGTAATATTTTTATAAATGTTTAAATTTTTTAAAATTGAATGAGGCAAATGAAATATATATGAATATTAGTTACCAATAAATGAAAATTTTATTCCAATTAACTTAAAATATGAGGTAATAGTGAAGGAAAAAAAATTCACCAAATAATAAAAAAGCTTCAAAATTATTATATTTAAGCCGAATTGAAAAAAAATAATTGGTAAATAGTAAACAAGATCCATATATGTTTCATATATCTCATTTAATTTAAAAAAAAATAAACAATTTTAAAAATATTACATAGAATTGGAACACTTAGTGAAAGTTCAGTGACTTTAAAGAGACAAAAAAACTTTGAGTGACTTAAACGGAACACTTGAGAAAGTTGGTTACTATTGTGTAAAGTTACCCCTTAGTATATTTTAAAGTTACATCAAGTATGATTATGATTTGGAAGTGTTAGTTGTAAAAAGATTGGCAATTTCATTAAATCTAATATAGAATTTGAGAATTTTAGCTATTAGATGATTTTGTGATGTTAAAATTGGCCAAAACACTTGTAGAAGTGTTTTGATGACTTAATTTAAGTATTAAAAAAGAAATAAATATGAAACATGTCGGTATGAGTGTGTGGGTTAAAGATTTAAACCCAAACTCTGGCGACTTGTTATAACTTTATTTTAAAGTTGTTTGAAGCGCTAAACATGTCTTGAAGTTAATTTCAGTTTGAAAGTTCTTGAAGTGTTAAAACTTGATTATAAGAAAGTACTGTTAAAAAGGGACTTTTATGCGAGCGAACTAGACACAAACGAACTAAAAGACCTGCAATCGCTAGTTCTCTCCCCGTCGTATGTGCAATATTTTATTAGGGTTTTTTTATTATACGTACGGGTGTAAACGATGAGCCGAGTCCGAGCTCGAGCTCGGCTCGTTTAACTTACTGTGAACTCGGCTCGATTCGAGTTTTATTTCTAAACTCGGGCCCGGCTCGTGGGTAGTTTTTCAAGCTCAAACTCGGCTTGTTTATTATTAATTAATTTATATATATTTATAATTATTTTTATATAAATTTTATTATAATTTTTATATATAACATAATATATACTATTTAGTTATTTTTACATAATTTTATATATACTAATTATTGTTTTATAAATATATATTAAATATATTAATTAAAAAATCATATAAATAATAGACTCGTTTAGGCTCGCGAACTCGAGCTCGTTTATTAAAAGTAATTAGCTGTTTTATAAATAACTAGAAAAAAATACCCGCGCGTTGCGGCGGGGAGCGCAACGACAACTCAGCTCATAACGATGTAGATAAAAATAAGTACGTTGTAACGGTACATTTGGAAAGTTATTAACTAAAAACATTAATAGAATTGTTATTTTAATTAAAAAATTAATTGGTTTCAACTTCCGACAACCTGTACACTGGTATTAACACCGCAAAAAAAATAACGTAGAAACGTTAAGAAACATAAATGAAATTCAAACTTTTAAAAAGAAACCTGAAGTAAAATTTTTAAAAATTATAATTATATTTTAAGTTAAATACAATAAAAAAGCAGAAGAAAAAACTTAATAAAAAAAATAAAAAAAGAAACCTAAAAATGTTAAAAATTATAATTATATTCTTAGTTATCGCGCGTTGCAGCGATGACACATAGTTAAGTACGTAAACAGAAACATATAAAGTCGTGACGGCTCGACTCTTAAAATGAAATCTTACGTAAAAAACACGTCGCAACGATATATTCTAAAATCAAGAGAAAAGTCACGTGGTCGTAAAAATGAGAGTTAAGAAACACGAAAACGTATTTAAAAAAATAAAAATATATCATATTTGACCCGACTCGGTTTTGAATAAAATTACGTTGAAACGTAGATCAACGCGATTTGGATAAAATTAATGCGAAACGTAGATAAAATAAACACGTCGTAAGAGTATATTCGAAGTGTGAAAAAACATAACATTTTAAAAATTATAAAGAAAAAGCAAAATATGTTTAAATTTTTTTCTTTTTTGATTTATGCGTTTGTGTGAGGTGCAGCACTCTAAAACAAGAAAGCAAAAGAAAAATACGGAAAAATGGAAAAAAAAAAAGTTAGTGTGTGGGGGTTGAACTCTTGACCAAAAATATAATAAGGACTTAAGGCAAGGGGCCCATGACAGTAAGCTAAAATGGATTCTTTTGTTCTATTTTCAAGACAATACTATTTAAAGTAATTGTATAATTACTAAAAAAATAATATGTAACTGGCACTTTTATCCAAAGTCTCTTAAGTTGTATTCCATTTCAACCTTAATTTCATTTGTTCCTGAGGTGTTCAAGGCTGTTAACAAGGAGTTCAAGACTGAGTTCAAAGTTAGATAAGGTCATCCATGTCCATTTCATCTTCAACCTCAAGCACACATACACCAAAAACCTTAATCTTATGTTCTTGAACTTTGATTATGATTTTAAACTTGGATTTTGATATAAATAAACATGAGTTTTTGTCTAATTAATCATGAGAATCAAGTGGTGAAATCATAAGAAACTCTAAAAAACACACTAAATTTTTAATACTATAATGGTATAGGTTAGGAGTAGATTTTAAGTGTGTGTAAGTTTGTTGTTTAAAAAAAATTAGTTGTCCTTTCTTTAAAAACTTTTATAACTTATGTGCATATTAAATACGCAAAATTTAGTCAACCCTTCAACAAACAACATGAAAAAGGATATTAAGTTGTCGTGATATTAACCCTTCTAGAAAACCTATTTTTTTAAATGCGATAATCCAAGGTGTTTACATATGAAAGGTTTAAACCTAGGTCTCTTGAAACCCTTACTATTAGGCCATCAAGATGGTTTAACAAACTCATTTAAAACCAACATTTTGAACTAAAACTCTAAAACTTTTCTCGTTTTTTATTATTTTTGCTTATTAGCTATTAATCAAATAGTTAAATATCTTAGATTTTTTTTGGATCGGCTAGAATTTTATTAAAACACGGAAGGTATTAGCAAATAGCTAGCCCAACCAAAGCACTAGAGGACACCAAATTACAGTAATAGATTAAAATTACACCAATCTACCTACCCAATTGAATCTATTCTTCAACGCTCTATTTTTTATTCATAGAAACGAGAAAGTCTTTATGTCCTCGAAAATCTTGGTGGGATTAATCGTCTTGCCTTGAAACACCTTTTTGTTACGTGATCTCCAGATACATTAAATAGTTATTAGAAAAATCCCATTGATTAGCTTGCTTTTCTTACCATTTGAGGACAAAGTAAACGGATATTGCAATAGATCTTGAATGGAACTTGAAGGAATAGAGGCGAGTCTGCACCATTGTTGAACTCTACTCCAAAGCAATTTAGTCAAGGTACAGTGACGTACAATATGCTCAAGTGTCTTCAAAGAGTCCTGACAGATAGGACAGTTTGCGGAGTTAAACACAATACCACGCGTAGCTAAGTCGTCCATTGTCGGTAACCGATCCAATGATAGCCTCCACCCATAAAAGTTGACTTTGATTGGGCAGTTTGCGGAGTCAAATAGCTTAGATTACTTCTTCAAATTCTTGCATTATTTAAGTCTTCTTAAATAATCTCTGCTCTTAAGCTTGAAAGACCAAAACGGAAATTAATTACAAAAATAAATTAAAATATACTTATATTATAAAAAGATTAACAAAACTAATAACATCCTCATGATCCAAGAATCCATACTGCAGAAATAAATAAAAATACTTTATAAAAAATAACTCATAAAAACATCCGAGACTTCATAGTATAAGAGAGCAAAACCAATAGTAATCAAACTATGCCTCAAATCTAACACTCTATTTCCCATTAGGAAGCTGAGTAGACGGGTTGAGCTCGTCCCATGCTTCGATCCAAGTGAGCATGGCATCGGCGAGCTTGTTGAAGTAGTCATCAACTTTCCCGAGCTTAGCCTTGACCTGTTTAGAGAGCTCCTTGTAGCAGCTCTGAACCGTGGTGCACTCTTTGGGCAGGGTGGCGCCCTGGAAGAACGGGATTAGCTCCTCTTGCCAGTAGATACCCTTGTATTCTTTTTTCAGGTTCACAAACGGGTTGCTCGCCTTGCTGTGCCAGATGTATGGCAAGCCCGTCTTCACGCCTAGTCCTAGGTGGTCGCAGATCACCTATAACACGTGAATACAAAAGGGTGTTGAGTGAAAAGTGGAACTATGCATTAGATGCGGCTATTTTGACCCGTTTACATGTAAATGGGTCAATTAGGGTTATGTTTTATATCTAACTGGTTAAGTGAAGAAAAAAAGTTTGAAAGTATAATGTTTGTCCACTTGTATAATCAGTTTTGAGCCGTTAGCCAGCCCGCGCATTTTTCACCACTACTATCCGTGCACAAAATGTTTCAAGTCAACTCAATCAGGCCCGTATGAAATGTTAGTTGTTTTGATCCGTTACCTGACCGCCCATTTTGTCATCAATTTACATGTATAGAGTAGAAATCTTGGAGAAGAAAGTTATACAAAAGGGTATCGAGTGAAAAGAGAAACTATGCGGTTATATCGTATATCTAACTGGTTAAGTGAAGAAGAAAAGTTAATGGGTCAAACCGGTTGAAAGTATTTTTAGTGTATAAAAGCTAAAGCCTAAGAGGGGTCTATGGGATTTTGTTCACAAACTAATTATCTGATTATTGTGGTTTTAAAATCATAAATAATTAGTTTTGAGTGTTCGGATGGAGCCCGTACCATATCTTATAGTTTTCACCCGTTACCCAACCCATTTTTCCATCTCTACTATGAGTGCATAAAATGTTTCGGGTCAACCCAACCCGGCCTGTACCAATATTGGTTGTTCTGACCCATTACCTGCCCCACCCATTTTGTCACCAATAAATATGCATGGAGTAGAAATCTTGGAGAAGAAAGTTATACCTTCATGCACCAGCCAGCCCACATGTCATCGTATCGCCCAATTGGCTGACCATCACCCATGAGACCAAAGTACATTGCTGGACCGATTAACTCACGGTCAAAAGCGAGATTCATTCCACACATGGGGAAGAGAGTGCCTTTTGGTATGGTTAAAACAGCGTCAACAAATCTGGAAATATAGCACAAAGGATTAGACATAAAAAAAGCACAGGAAAGAGCTTTTTAAGCCACCCCACACGATGAATATTGCTTAAAATAAGACTATCCACCAGCACGTGAGCCCGCATAACGTTAGAGCTGGTGCCGTGTTCTGTTAAACAGGTCAAACACAGCACGACACGTTTACCATGACTATTGAATCCGGACACGACACTTTTAACTAAACGTGTCATTTACTTAAACACATGACACGGACACGTTTAATAAATGGGTTACATGACATGGACACGTTTAACACGATTGGGAACAACCGGTCCAATAATACAAATGACACGACACATTTAACACGATTAATATGATTAAATAAAAGATGGACAAAATCAACAAACTTGTGACTAAGGTTAAAAAAAATAAAAATTTATAATATAATTATAATTTTGAAATTAGGTCATTTTGATAAACGTGTCATATCTACCTGTTAACACGTTTAACACTGTTACTTTAACAGAGTCGTTAACGTGTAAACCCGTTTATCACCTGAACACGTTTACACCAAACATTAACCCGTTTAACTTCGTGTCGAGTCATATCATGTTAACAGGGCGTGTCATAAATTGCCAGCCCTACATAACGTAGGCCTAGTAACGTGTAAACCCGTTTATCACCTGAACACGTTTACACCAAACATTAACCTGTTTAACTTCGTGTCGAGTCATATCGTGTTAACAGGGCGTGTCATAAATTGCCAGCCCTACATAACGTAGGCCTAGAGACCACAATTGAATGGTCTATCACAAGCAATTGCTAAAAACACTTGAAAAAAGGCCATCCGTTCATGGGGCCATATAAGATGCATGGCCCACTGACCCATTGGCCACTCGGGCCAACATGACGTAGGCCCGATTGATGGATTCTCTCCTTTTTCAAGCACAATTCATCTTGTGGGACATTGCTAATTTGCTCCCATAAGATATCAACATTGTGGAAAAAGGATAAATGAAACACACCTCGTGTTCCTCTCACGAGGCTTGACAAGTTGAGTAGGTGCATCATAATCTGGGATGTTAAGCCAAAGCCCGTGAGAAACAGCAGTCGGGACACCCTCACGAAGACTAAAAGGGTATCCACGAACAAAATCGGCTCCTTCCCTATACGGATCATAAAGCGTGTTAAAGAAAAATGGCGTCGATGGAGACAATAGGTTCTTGATGTGTTGCTCCAGTGCATTGATATCATTCCCAGATGGATCTTTAGCAACCTGTCGCATCAACAACACAACACGCGCCATTACTCAAATGTCTAAAACACCCTTTCTTCTACAAGAGCAACTTAGGAAACATGACTTGAATCACTATAACGGTTTTGAATCAACAACGGTTTGGCATCAGTCAAATGTCTAAAATATCCTTTTCTATAAGGGCAAAATAAGAATCTTAACTCAATCATATAGGTAACTATAGCTTGAGAACTTCCCAAAAAGTATCATGATCCTAGTATCCTACACTGTCTACTCATGCCTAGGGGTAGGGGAGTAAACGAGCTAAACTGTTCGTGAGTTACTCGAGATCGGCCGAGTTAAACAAGCTTGAGCCTAAAAACAAGCTTGTTTAATAAACAAGCACGAGTCCGAGCTTCACTCATTGAGCTCGAGAGCCTAAACGAGCCTATTGTTTATATAATTTTTATTTAATATATTAAATATATATTTATATAATAATAATTATGATAAAAATAACTAAATAATATATTTATGTTACAAATAAATATTATATATTATAATAAAAAATATATAAAAATAATTATAAATCATCTATAAATTAGTTAATAAATAATAAATGAGCCCCGAGCCGAACTCGAGCTTAAAAAATTACTCACGAGCCGAGCTCAAGCTCTCTATAAGTTAGCTCGTGGTAAATTCCTAACACGATCTGAAACATGACATGATATGATTCACCAACCATATGCATACATACATAGCTAAGAAACATATTAATCTTAGATAATTCACAAACACCATGGTCAAAAAAGATGAAATTTCCAATAAACTACTAACAAAGATCCATTATAGAGAACATCACAAACTCAACTAACATGAAATTCATTTCATAATCAGGGGGTCCTCCATCAATTTCAATTTTCAATGTCACAAATATAGTTAATTGTATATAATCCAATATTATAGATATATTAAAAAAAACAGATCTATGTACAAAACCTCATAAAACTTGCTTAAAACCCAAGATCCTCAAAAATTCAATCAGACCCAGATCAAATCAAACAGTTTTAATCAACCATAAACCTAAAAATTGGATCTTGCGGCCCAAAATTGAACATGAAATGAAGAAAACGGAAAGGGGTAAAGGTGAAACTTACAAAGCAATCGTCATCAATGGTGAAGATATATTGTTTCTTGGAGACCATGTAACCGAAGCACCGGCAAGCAGAATCTTTGAACGAGATGCAAGAAGATTTGGGGCCCAGAATTTTGTTGATATCGTTACGATTGTAGAGTTCATAATCGAAACCTTCGGGGACTTTGATCACCTTTGAAGGATCGCCGTCTTGTACGATGATCAAATGGTAAGGTTGGAAGAATGGCCTCCACATTTCCAGGAAATCGAGGTTTCGGATTGTGGGTATGACGATATCGAGTTGATCTTTCAACAAGGGGGTGGGGGTCACAGAGGAAGCCATTGTTGTTGAAAGAGGGGTTTTTTTTTTGTTTGTGAAGGGAATTGAGAAGGGTATATATAGAGGGAAATTTGTGTGGAGGTTTTTGATGGTTTGGTAAAAGGAGAGAATCTAGAGTGTGCAATGAGGAGTTGTACTCGTTTATTATCATGGGTAGGGATTTTAATCAAGTTCGGAACGGGTATCGGTAATTTCAATTAGAGTGTGCAATGAGGAGTTGTACTCGTTTATTATCATGGGTAGGGATTTTAATCAAGTTCGGAACGGGTATCGGTAATTTCAATTAGAGATGAAAATTTTGTATCGAGTACCGGTATTGTATCGTTCGATTCGGTACGGTATTCAGTATCCACTTTTTAAGAAATTCGGTATCAGTATTTTTCGGTACCGACACTATCTAGAGATGAGCATTTTGTAACGAGTATCGGTACTGTACTGATAGATTCGGTATGACACTCAGTAGCCACTTCTCAAAAAGTTCGGTATCAGTACTTTTCATAACGGTATCGATATGGTACTGATCTAATCCATAATTTCAATGTTAAATTTGATTATAAAATTGTATAGTCCATCCTATTTCATACCAGTTGGGTATCTGATTAGTCATTACCCGTTAGTTTGTTAAAAATATATTTTAAAATCCTAAATAGATTTCTTACTATTTTTAGTTGTTATGTAATTTTGTTACCCAACGAATTAGAAAAATAAAACTAAAAAGTCGATGGATTAGCAGATTACTCTATCATCTAAGGAAAAAAGAAAATGTTTACGGGTATTGTTCGGGTGAATGGGTATGTATGCCTGGGGTAATAAGGTGGGTATAACCTAATACTACACCCGTGAAACTTTTTTAAATTAATTTTATATCCAGATTCATATCCCAATACTTGTCCTGAATTACGTAGGTTCGGTTCATTTTCTATGCATATGTAGTTGTTTGATGTGTGCCCCGGTTTCCGGCCAGCCATGTGGTCTAGTTTATAGTAGTGGGTTATTTCTTTAATTTAGTTATTTGTTTTAGTTATTTAATTCAATTATGTTGAATAGATTAGTGGGTTAGTTAATTAAGTAGTGGGTTAGTTTTGCTTTTCAATATGTAGTCTATATAAATGGTATTAGAGAATTAGAAGGATTATGAATGAAAAAATTATGAATTAGTCTTATTTATCTCTCTACTTTCTAATCTGGCATCTTTCTAATTCCTTGAAGACAACCAAGAACCACATAAGTGGTATCAGAGCCGTCGTGATCCCCTCTTGGACCCATGACTGCTCAAACTCTATCCAAACATGAGTTGTTGGATCGAATTGGATCGAATTGAGTCAACGATTGCTCAAATGATCGATCTTCTCAAAAACCGACCTCGGTTCCCAGCCGCCACCACAACACCACCCTTGGCCACTACCGCCTCACCACCACCAACCGATGTTATCAAACCATCTCCGTCAACCGCTACCCGCGTCGCCGCCAACTCCAAAACCAACACCACCAATGGCTTCTGTTTCACCACCACTAACAACAAGAGCCTCTTCAATTGTCATGTTGGCCCAAAAACCAGCCTCACCAATTGTTTCCACTGCCCCACTAAAAGCAGCACCAACTTCACTACAATATTTGGCCTTCAATGCACTTGTCTCGTTCAGTGAAAGGAGTACTTTTCTGGATAAGAAATTTGTGGAGTCCATCACGCTTGAGCAGTGGCTTGTGACTTACTTCTTTTTCCCACAAACATCCACAGAACCGGGTATCCAAAGCTGTAATCCGGAAGCGCGAGTGGCGTCCCCCGTGGCACTTTGTTACGAGTCGTCTGAATTCCGTCAGTAGAACCGAGTGGCGTCCGCCATGGCGACTTGCTCCGGATTTCCTCCTTGAGGACAAGGAGCGTTTAAGCCGGTGGAATTGATGTGTGCCCCGGTTTCCGGCCAGCCATGTGGTCTAGTTTATAGTAGTGGGTTATTTCTTTAATTCAGTTATTTGTTTTAGTTATTTAATTCAATTATGTTGAATAGATTAGTGGGTTAGTTAATTAAGTAGTGGGTTAGTTTTGCTTTTTAATATGTAGCCTATATAAATGGCATTAGAGAATTAGAAGGATTATGAATTAGTCTTATTTATCTCTCTACTTTCTAATTTTCTAATTTCTTGAAGACAACCAAGAACCAAATCATTGTTCTATAGATGTTTTAAGAAGAGTTTGCTATATGAAAAAGCATTAAACGTGGAGAAAATAAAAACAAAGTTTCAAATTAAGTTTTAAGAAGGTAATGCTTGCTTTATAAATTATAAATGAATTGAAAGTCTTACTTTTTGATGCATCTTCAATATGTTTTTTTCCTCTCTATTAAATAATGATATTAAAATGACGTCTTTTAAATAATTATGGATACTTATTATTTAATCATGAATATTTATTATATCAACCAAATGAATCTAATATGAATTAACATTTATCAATTAAATAAAAAAATTAATACTCGGTTGGAAAAAAATGTTTTAAAAATTAACTTAATAGAATTTTTAACTGTCACGTCAAAGTACATTTTTTAAAGACATATTTTGACGAGTGTATTTGTTAACAGATTACAATATATTTTATTCAACTCGTGTAATACACAGATTTATATTACACGGGTTTTTAAAGATAAATTTTTTATTACTAAGTATATAGCATTACATTTATATAACCCATGTAATACACGGAAATATAAACTAGTATTTTAATATAAAAAAAGTACTAAAACACACTAAATTCCTAGAAGTACACAAACCCATTCCAGTCCCTTCATTTTTGTTTTACAATCCTTTAAACAAACACACATTAAATTTTTTTGTCAAACATGGGTTTAAGACATAGTAACATTTTGTCAAACATGGATTCAAGACGTAGTAACATTTTGTCAAACATGAGTTTAAGATACAGTAACGCATATTAATAAACTTAAATTGTGCCTTTATGATAAAAATACAATTAATATACATTTATTAAGTCTACTATTATTATTAATAAACTTAAATTGGAACTCTAGGAATGAGATACAAACAAAGATAGGTCACTAATCACCCTAACTCTTAGTTATAACAAGAATTAACCATTGAAAACAATCTTCACCTTCAACTTTTGAATTCTTGTGTGTCGTCTAAATAAAATGAGGGCAATTACATATATCCTCCTAAAAATTTCATTAATTACATATATACCCAACTCAAAATTTTATTTTCGTATATCCCCTTCATTAATTACATATATATCCAACTAGATGATGGAATCGATCAGAAACGATACTGGATGTTGGAATCGGTCAGAAGTGGGAAGCAGAAGGTTAGGGTCGGGATCGATGTAATAAGAATAGTCGTATTTCTTGTAAGGTTAAAAGACTAATTTTATAAAAGATGGGGATATATATAATTTAAGTTTTGGGTTGGGTATATATGTAATTAGGGTTGAAAATAGAGGGATATATGTAATTCTACCACATAAAATTAATCATCTTAAGGAAATCAATGTTGACTATTTTATTATAATTGGATTGACTTGTTTACCAAGATAAATCATAGTGTACATCAAACAAGTTAGAAGGTGCGGAGTGCACGCTTGTTTGAGTTTATTATGGTTTTAAGTATTTAGGAACCTCATTGGTTGTCAACAGTTACTGATCTTCCAAAACACAAATACGTTGTTTGGTCATATATACGGTTCACACGAAAATCATTATATTTTCATACTCTTTTTCTAGAGTTTCTATGCGTTTTATCCGATTGAGAAATTCGAGAGAACCATCCCGACTTGTTTCAATCTGAAATGATCTACTAGAATCATGAATTATATATACTCGAATACTACAATCAATATACTATATGTTAGGAGACCATGTATAATTCATAAGAAATGTTTAAAATATAACATCTATCTCTCATATGAAGGGTTCATAATTAAGATTTCAATAAAACTTTTCTATATTTTCAGTTAATCTCCATGTAGGGGATTATGAAAAAAAAAATATTTTTTGTCAACTCTGAACATAATCTGTATATGTAATATTGCATGTAGTTATGCTCTCCTTGTTGAGATATTCATAACAATATATGATTTGCACAAAACTACAAATTAAAACAAATATAAATGAGATATATTATCAAAGTAAGAAAACCAATATTAAAAGTAATTGAGTAGTTGGTTTTACAATAATTTTAAAATTGTTTTAAATTCCTTGATAGTTATAACTTTTTTTTACCAAAAGCTCATTTAACACAATGATATTGTGTTAAATGATGCCTCCTACCTTAGAGGTTGAGGGTTCGAGTCCCGCTATGAACTGTGGAGTAGAACTAACAGTATATTAGATAAGGGTATCCGGTGTGGGCGTGAACCAGTGTGAGGGGTGTGAAACACAACCCCCAATGGCGTGAAAGGGGCGTGAGGGAGGGGGCGTGGGAATTTTCACGGGAGAAAGGAAAGAGGAAGGGGGCGTGAGCACTTGATTGGCTGAGATGGGGCGTGAAAGGGGTGAGGGGCGTGGAACAACCCCCCCCCCCCCCCCCCGCGAATGTGAAAGAGTGTGAAAATCACACTCACGAGTAGTATACCGGATACCCTTGAGTTGTTCTAAAGAAAAAGTTATAATTTTTTTTTGAATTACTCAATTCATAATGGTACTTTATTTGGTATTAAACTCTCTTAATAAGTGTATTAATGAGAACTTAATGTTATAGGTTACTATTTGACTCATATCGAGAACTTTTGATAGTAGGTATATGCTCCATCATTCTACACACCAAGAATCGGTTGCATCCAACACCATGCTTGCACATACCATTGTACATTTGTTGCCCATACAATAAATGTCGAATCTATTCCAAGAATAAACCTCAATTTCAAAATTCGTTTTTAGCCCCAAAATATATTAAGCCGCCACTATAGGTACATATTTGTAATTGTATACATATCATACATTGCGCTCTCATTCCAACTTTTAGATACATAAATTTTGCAACGATTTATGTTATAAGTCGGGTTGTAAACTCATTAAAGGTAAGGTGTAATCAACACAACCCAAGTTAACAAAAGACCAAACTTAAATCTGACATTTCGTCAAGTTCTGCTTAACTTCACTATCAATATCTAATAAATAAATAACTAACTGTGCAACGTGTCACAATTATGTGAGCTAAATATTCTTTTTCCCGCTAATTTAATATTTCATTTATTACTAACTAACAAATAAATATTTTTTAGATCTTAATTACTAACTATTTAATTTTTTTTATTCAACATCTGTAATACACGGGTTTCTAACTTAGTTTATTAATATAAAATATTAATCAATGTTAGAAATAAGCAACTTAATACTTTTTAAACTTGACTCGAATCACCTCAATTTAATAGTTAGTTTTTTTTTCCTTCTTTCAATGATATGGTCCTATTTCCAAATATACATTCACCTATTTGTAAAATATGTGCTAATGTCGGATAAATCGAATATAATTAGTTAGGGTGGTGAAAGTCTCTGTGGCATCTCCAAACACGTAGAAATTCCACGATCACAACAAATTATTCGATGATTCCTCATATGAGCCAGAAACATGAAGCAAATCAAACAAACACACGAACATAGAAGATAGATGTACTACAGAAACTGATACTTTATTCAATAACGAACTCGTCATACGAATACAATACTGAAGAAGTGTACATCTCTACGTTTAAGTTCCAATTCCAATCCCTATGTGAGCTCTACCTAGGGATGGTGACTCACTTCTCAAAGAGACTCACTCCCTCTCTGTTGATGTTAACTCTAGCATGCTTACCTATAAATGAACACTTAAGTTCCTATTTATAGGCAAACTGAGTCCTCAGGCGAACTTGTCAAGTTCGCCCATAACTCTATAGGCGAAGTTACCAAGTTCGCTAGTTAAGTTCACCCAAACATTCCCTTAAGCGAACTTAACATGTTCGCTGCACATACACTTAGAATTTTTGCTACAGTTACAAAAACATGCTCTAACAGGTGGAAGGGGTGGCGCGGGTTGAGTTGCTTATTGTTACTACAATAAATCGGCTCACTATGATTTCGGCTCACTAAGTTTATTTCATAAATAGTTAGGGTGGAAGGGGTGGACGCGTGAACATGATCTGACTGCAAATACTATCTTGAACAAGCAATCATTAATATCTTTAACAACTTCATTTGTCAGTGCCAATATTGCTCTTTCTTGAAAGAAATTTAGATTTTTTAAATTCAGAAGAATTTAAGGGTAGACAAAGTCAATTAAAGCAGGTATAGGTTCAACTGAATAAGTAAATAGAATATCTTTAGGTATATCAATAATTGACTCACCCTCGTTAACATCATCGACATTTCCTTCTCCCAAATCCAAAAGCCAGTTTGAAAACATCTTTGTTTGTTCAATATCTTCCTAGACTTAACCTCAAGTTTTTTGTTAACCTAAGAACTTTACATTTTTGCCAAATGTAGGAGGAACATAAAGAGGCATTCATAATATCGTGTCTGCTTTCATTTGGAATCACATGTAGAATTTGTCTAAAGTGTCCTCCAAAAACAACTACTTTTCCTCCAAAAATCATTTCAAAGTTGTTAATAATATTAGAGGTCAATATGTCCGCCATAGTTTTGTCCAAGGCTTCGAACGCATGCTTATGTATCATTGGTGCTTCGTCCCAAATAATCAAGTTTGCTTGCTCTAACAAATGGGCAACGTCGCTACCTGGCTTTATATAACAAAGAGAATCCCCATTCAAATTTATTGAAATTAGAAACCTAAAATGTGATGTCCTTCCTTCGGTTAATAGTAACGATGCAATGGCACTTGAAGTAACATTTAAAACAATCTGACCCATTATGTGATGTTTGGCCTCGTCGAGAACGCGTTTAGACCCGTGATTGGAGCGTGAAATCAGGGACGATAGCTTGATTTGCCATGAATTGATGTTACGGTCGCGGTTTTTAAAGTGGGTTACCAATCTATTGGAAATTGATGGAGATTTTGCAATTAATCAACTGATTTCTCGTCTCCCTGTTATCGTGATGATTTGGAACCAAAAATGGAAGGATAAGCTTGCGGATTTTAGGGGATTTGGAGATGATTTACACGGGTTTGATTTTTCAGAAGTCAAAATTTTTATTGTTTGAGTTCCGGGGTTCAAGACAAAAAAGAGGTTTTAAATGGGGTTCAACCTTATATTAGGAGGTTCAAGCTCATATAAGTTAGTAATTTATAATAAAAAATAAATTAACTTCTTTTGTTAAAATATTAAAAGTAAATTAATTTAAAAAACGAAAACATCTATATCTTCTTTTTATCACCGCAAGTTATCAGTGAATTTGATCTATTTCAAATTTCTTTATTTTATTCTTTAAAAAGTAATGTTAAAATGTTTTTAGACTAACTATGAAATCATAATTCATTTGTTGGATTGTTCTGAATGAAAGTTATTCACAGTTCCTAACTTCATATATATTATAAATTCATTATTTTTTATTATAAATTACTAATTTATATGAGCTTAAACCCCATATTATAAATTCATTATTATTTTTTATTATAAATTACTAACTTATAATATAAAATAATTAAAATGATACAAAGAATTATTATATATAATTTGGAATATTTTGAATTCACATCGGAATTCAACCTTTTGCTTTCGAATCAAATGAAATCAATTTTGTATTAGGTTTGTTTGTCAGAATTTCAAACTCAAGAACCTAAATTAGAAAATAAAATTAATCTAATCCGAAAGAAGAAATTATTTTCTACATTTTTTTAATGATAATTTGGATCACTGACAGACTACTAACCCACCCGATCATCTCCACCTCCCTTAGGAGAAAACCCACCATAAGTGAGAAAACCCTCTGACCCAACCTAGACCTTTTTTTTGTCACAAGTGGCACTTGAACCTAAGAACTCCTCATTTAGTAAAGTTTTGGATATACACTTTTGTCATTAGGCTGAGCTAGTGGTTGTAGTTATTTTCTACATTTAAATACTAAATCGTAATTAACAAATTACGGTCAACTATGGAATAACTTTTGAGTTTCAAACATTCTTCGTAAAGAAAGATTTCAGTTTCATTCTTTGTATTTAATTCAATTTAATTTTCTAGAATGGAGTAAAGAACTTAGGTTGTCTAAAAACTTGTCACGTGACATGTTAGTGAGTGAGAATATAACAAGTAGCAATGAGATGTTTATTTATTATAATAGTAAGATAAGATAAGATATCATATCTATATCTATATCTATACTAGGATTAGGTTCAGGTAACAAGTATTTTAATTGTAATAAGGGCGAGAAAGATTTATGGCCATTAGATTAAATTGTAGAAAAGATTTAATGGTTGAGATTAAATTGTAGAAGAAAAAGTTGTTGGAATGATATTTTAGTCTTGGCCACTTTTGTTGACTTTTTATCAAGTCCCCCCCTCATTTTTAAACGTTCATAACTTTTACATACGACATTATTTTTTCAAAAAAATTACACCATAAAAACGAGCGTTTTTTATCTTTAAAACGAGTATAGTGTCGTTATAAACAAAAACGAATTTTTTTACGTTTTTCAGCTCATTGTGTAATTAGTCAGGTCAATGTGTAATACAAGTTCATTGTGTAATACAAGTTTAATGTGTAATACAAGTTCATTGTGTAATACCACGTCTGGTCATTGTGTAATTCAAGTTCATTGTGTTACATGTATATTATCATTGTGTTTTACGTTTTTCAGCTCATTGTGTAGTTAGTCAGGTCATTGTGTAATACAAGTTCGTCGTGTAATACAAGTTCATTGTGTAATACAAGTTCATAGTGTAATTAGTCAGGTCATTGTGTAATTAGTCAGGTCACTGTGTAATACAACTTTATTGTATAATACAAGTTCATTGTGTTATACAAGTTCAATGTGTAATACAAGTTCATTGTGTTATATGTATTTATCACTGTGTTTTATGTTTTTCAACTCATTGTGTAGTTAGTCAGGTCATTATGTATTACAAGTTCATCGTGTAATACAAGTTCATTGTGTAATACAAGTTCATTGTATAATACAAGTTTATTGTGTAATACAACGTCTGGTCATTGTGTAATATCTGGTCATTGTGTAATTAGTCAAGTCATTGAGTAATACAAGTTCATTGTGTAATACAAGTTCATTGTGTTATACATGTTCAATGTGTAATACAAGTTCATTGTGTTACATGTATTTATCATTGTGTTTTACGTTTTCCAGCTCATTATGTAGTTAGTCGGGTCATTGTTTAATATAAGTTCATCGTGTAATACAAGTTCATCGTGTAATACAAGTTTATTGTGTAATACAAGTTCATTGTGTAATACCGCGTCTGGTCATTGTGTAATACCACGTCTGGTCATTGTGTAATATCTGATCATTGTGTAATACAAGTTCATTGTGTGATACAAGTTCATTGTGTAATTAGTTAAGTCATTGTTTAATACAAGTTCATTGTGTAATACAAGTTCATTGTGTAATACAAGTTCATTGTGTAATACAAGTTCATTGTGTTATACAAGTTCAATGTGTAATACAAGTTCATTGTGTTATATGTATTTATCATTGTGTTTTAAGTTTTCCAACTCATTGTGTAGTTAGTCAGGTCATTGTGTAAAACAAGTTTATCGTGTAATACAAGTTCATTGTGTAATACAAGTTCATTGTGTAATACCACGTCTGGTCATTGTGTAATACAAGTTCATTGTGTAATTAGTCAAGTCATTATGTAATACAAGTTCATTATGTAATTAGTCAGGTCATTGTGTAATACAAGTTCATTGTGTCAAATATTTTTCATCATTGTGTTATATGTTTTCATCCATTGTGTTTTACGTTTTCCAGCACATTGTGTAATTCGCTCAAATATGTCAGGTCATTGTGTAATATGCTCATTGTGTAATATCACTTCATTGTGTAATATCAGGTCTGATCATTGTGTAATATCAGACCTTTTATTACACATTGACCTGGTGTATTACACATTGACCTGGTATATTACACATTGACCTGGTATATTACACATTGACCATTATGCCCTCCCTTTAAAAACAATAAAATGACACATGTTAAGCTTAGAATCCTTCTTACCCTTTTTATTTTTAAAACCCTTTTTACTATAACCTAACCCTATGTAATAAATAAAGGTTTATCATGCCATGTGTCGCCTCCATATTCATTCTTATCATTTTTTTCTGCATATCTCTCCTATTAAATACACCTCTATCGTTTAATAATAATATATTTTTAAAGAAAATACTAATTATACTAATAAAACACATTTATTTTAAATTAACTCTTACTATAAGAAACTTTAAAATCTAATTATGTAACTTTTATTTTCAATCAAATAGTAAAATGAAAGTCAATTATATTAATTTTTAAATACTTTGAATTTTGTTTTTTATCCTTAGTATTTGTAATACATTTTTATATCTGTAAAATATATATATAAAGATTTAAGAATTTTATGTATAGATAATTTTCACCCCGTGTGTATTATACGGGTTCTAAACTAGTTTATAATATATCTCTCTTTTAGAATTGATGTTGGATAACCAAAAATGCATTCACGTATCCATTGTCGTTCGAACCTCTAAACTATTATTCACCGTGGTTTCGTCTATTATTTTTTTTTCTAACTTGTTAAATAAACTTTCTTGACTAGTTGAGTAGTCATATTTTCGTATATTAACCTTGTTTTTTCTTTTTTTAACGACAAATATATCATACTTTTACTCCTAATAGTCATATTTTCGTATATTAACCTTGTTTTTTTCTTTTTTTTAACGACAAATCTATAATACTCTTACTCCTAAATTAAATCAGATAATTCTCTTCATGCCTGGGTTCACCTCTTATCTAAGAGACAAGACTCTCTACCAAGTGGTCTACTCCCACATTGACAACCTTTTTTTTCTAACTTGTTAAATATGCTATTATGACCGGTTGAGTGGTATTTTTTAGGTGACATTTTTTTTATTTTCCACTATGACAAGGGTAAAAATTACAAACCCACACGAAATCGTTCAAACTTAAAAACGCTTGTCGATTTCGAAAGTGGAAACTCTAAGAGCATGTGGTATACTATAGTGAGTGAGACTTTAGTGAGGGGAAAAATGGTTGTCATGTGGCTCCATGTCATCTCCATCAACTCTTATACCAACCTCACTTGACAAAGAAAATACCGAAGTGAGTGAGGGTGGTGTGAGCATTAAATATATTTTTTATTAATATTTATTTAAATAATATTGATAATTAAAATTATATTAAAAAAGACATAAATAAGAATTCAAAAAATAAAAATAAAAAAACATAAATACGAGTTACATAAATTAAAAGTAAACATAAATAAAACTAACTGATTCCATATTTTGCCTTGGTCTCGTTTTGTTTCTTCTAGTGAAAGACTCGTCGGGGGTTGGTGATCTGATCGAGGTTGAGGGCGAGAATTTCCATCTCTTATTTTTCTCTCTTCCAATTAAACTTCTCTCTTTCTCTCACGTTAAATTCTTGCATTTGTTCGACCATTCGTTGGCCGATGTCGACGTGAGTGGGAATCGAGCCGGATCCCGAGCCCGATGCTCGAGCCTTTGCTTTTTTCTTTCCGATCAGACGTGGTATGCCGCCCTTGTCATCCAATGCATCTCGGTTGAGATCATACATAGATCTTCCATCGGACGTGGTCGGACTAGTATCAATGTCAGTCAAGGATCGTTTCTTTGACGATCCGTCTCCGCTTAGATTGACGTACAATGTTTGCCATTTCGGTGATTGCCTCAATAGTTCCCAAGTCGCTATTGGAGCTTGGCTTCCTCCATCGTCTTGATAGTGAGACGTTGCTTGCATCAAAATGTCGGTATCATTACAACCGTTTTTTCGGCTCCGATCACATTGTTGGTAGATCTCGTGAAACTTTAAGACATTTCGGTTTATATAAGTCCATTTAGAACTCAATTGGTCCATACTTCGGTACTCGGGGATACGCCCATTAAGGCTTCATATATTTTACCAATAGGTTTCCATAACGTTCTTTTGTTTTGAGCGTTACCTAAAAAATAAAAAATTAAATATAATTAATATTAATTTGTATAAGGAACTAATAAAAAAAATAAATAGAATTAATTTTAATTTGTATAAGGAAGTAATAAAAAAATTAAATAGAATTATATTTTAAATACCGATAACGGGATCTTCCGAGACGTCAACAAACGCCCTAGCCAAATTTAACTCTTCATCCAAATTCCACTTCTTTGTAATCCGTGAGACTGTTTTTGTTTGTGGATTTTTCTTTTTGCCTTTACTTTTGTTACGTACGGGTTGCGTTTCCTCAACGGCTTCTTCTTCCTCCTCCGGTACTTCTTGAGTTTCTGGAACAAAATCCGGATCGAGTGAGTATCCTACGGACATAGTTGACATGCTTGGGACATACCCGGGTGATCCAAACGGGTTTTGGTTGAACGGTTGTGGTTGGGTGAACGCGTTGGGGTTTGTTGGAGACCACATGTCAAACGCGTTTTGTTGCGACGCTTAATGAAGCCAAAACATGTTCGGATTGTTAGGATTCATGATTTATAGAGACGAAAGTGAGATTTTTTAGTGTAAAATATATCTGGTTAAAGGGTTATTTATAGTGTTTTAATTGAGAAATTGTTTTTTTCATTTGTTACCGTTGAACGGTAACATTTTTTTTAAAAGAGTCGTTTGACTTGTTTTCTCCTCTCCTTCCCGTGAAAAATATCACGAGTCACCCTTACCACCCCTCTCACGAAAACAAGGGGGCGGTGTGCCCTCTCCCTCACGGTAGGGATGTTGAAAAATATCCGAATCCGAACCCGAATTATCCGAAATTTTGAATCCGAACTATCCGAATTTTCGGATTCTGATATTAATATTGAGAAATTTCAGATATCCGAATCCGAATTTTTTTTCTTTTTATTTATTTATTATATTTAATTATTTACACTTGGTCCTTATTAAAACCCTAAAAGCCTATTCACTCATTCAAACATGAGCAGCCACCACGCCAGTAGTCCATTTCACTTTCACATTCGCTCCACGCTTCCAGCCTTCTTTGTTCCAAGGTTCCATCATTCCACGCTTCTAGAATCCAACCTTCTTCGTTCCAGGGTTCCATCGTGTTGGATATATGATGTCCGATCATCAATTAAATCAACGTTACTAACGAGGTATGATTCAAAGAGTTACACTTTAGGCAACGGGCAAATATATAATGTTTAATTGTTAAATATTATCAATCACGAAAGACAGATTAAATAAAAGGTGGATTAATGTCACACCCCAACCGTGCATCTTAACCACGGGTGCGACTAATTGAATCATAAACCAAGGTATAAAGACATTTACTATTAAAGTTTCATAATATTAAAAACTCAAGTACATAATTCTTAGAATTCAAATAAACAAATAATATATTCAAAAGACAAAACGCTTAAAATAGAATTTCTTCAATAGATATCTAGGCAAATCCTATGTGTTCTTGACTTGACCTATCACGAACTTAATCACCTGAAACATGTACGAAAAACAAATGTCAACTAAAAATAGTTGGTGAGAAATCACAGGTTTAATAAAAGTATAAGTTTGGTAAAGGTGACAATTCATATTCCAAAATCATCATATAACACGTAATAAAACAAGCACAAGATTAGCAAATCCAACCTAAAATGATGAATAACGAATAAGTGGTACAACTTGCAAGTTGCACTAATAACGAATAAGATGTCCAACCAAAAGTTGTCCATAAAGTATATGCGGTTTCCATCCTATGGCCCATATCTATATTACCGTTGGCTTGAAAGTTTCAAGTTAAGGATTTGCAAGTTTAACGTTTATCATGTTGTGTTCATTTACTCACATACATATATGATTCGCTTGTTTTATAATTGTTTGAAACATGTTTTAATGCGTGCCAACGCGTACATGTTTCCCCTAAATGATTTGAATAAAGTGGTGCTATAAAGTCTCACCTAAAAAGCTAGACGAGATAAGAGACTTGAACAAATAGACGAGGTGAATCACGGACCAGACCCTAAACAAATAAATAAACTAGTTTTATGGTAGGTTCGATAGTTACGAGTGTTAGATAGGCGGTTCGGGTCATAAGGTTAAGAATTAGTTGTAAAAATAGCGTTCTAGTCAATTTTCAGATTTGGACAACAAAGTAGCTGAACAGAAACGGGCTTGTTAAAATATCAAACTACGTCCAAAAATTTTGAAATTTTACAGGGAATTAGATTAAGTCGCTCCAAATAAGTTTCATTTGGAAAGTTTTTATGTTTGAGACTTGGATCATAGCCAAAAAAGTCAAACCAGACAAAAGGTACTGAAAAAGGTTTCTGTCCCGTTTTGGCTACCACGGAGTCATACTTTTGAATTAGAAAATGAGTCAATTATGGTTGGAAATAAAATTAAACGAAATATGTCGTGGAATTTGAGTTTGCTCAGTTTTCTTTAATTATGATCAAGTTACGCACAGTTAAAGTCAGCACAGTTTCAGCCCAAGATCAACAGTTGCACTTAAGTGGTCCGTTTAGGGTTTTAAGATTACCGAACGCGCAAATAAAAATTAGACAAATATTATTATGTTATTATAATACATAATATAATCAGATTGGGTTAGCCAACATGTCCCGTGTCATCGGTCTAGCCATGATATTCACAGAAGCGTTTTGGAGAATCACATAATGCAATCGCCATAGCCGACACGAGCAAGCGGATTCTATGTTTTTAATTAGCGTGTGAGTTAATATAAGTGGTAATATAGAATAAATAACATGTTTTATGTTATCAAGAACATACTAAAGCATCGGCAGAGCCACTTTTGCAATAGTTATCTTGAGGATTCACAACGGGATCCTTTGTTTGATTGTTAGTGATGTTAGCTTGATTTGTTTGTTTAGTTAAGGTTATTAGAGGGTTTTTAAGGCTGAGAGTTCACATGATCAAGGATAGAAAATAGAAAAAGATTGAGGGGATGAAAAAAGAATGAAATAAAAAGACGGTATTGAACTTCAGAAGATTACTTACTTGTTTGATCTTCAAACTCTTGGAATCCTCTATAGGATTTTTGAAATATTCAAGGGGAGGGCAAGGATTTTGAAAGTTATGAGGATTTGAGAGTGTTTGAGGGAGAATTAGCAAACAAAACAAGATGTTAAGCCTCCTATTTATACTAATGGTTGAAGGGGTGTAAATATGGAATGTCTTGGAAAACACTTTAGGGTTTTAGGGGGGCTCAAATCTGCCAAATTTAGCTTAATGGAGCTGGGTTTTGTGATTTCTTGCTTGGTCTAGGTCCAAGAGTAGGTGGGTTGGGTCCTAGCTTGGCCCGGTTGAGTGCGTGCATACGAAAATTGCGATTTTAAGCATTTCTAAGCGAAATAAGCAAATGTTTTCAACATGAAAGTTTATTGTCATAACAAAATGAGTATGTTTAGCTAAAAACATTTAATTTAAAGTTACGTTATTCGCATACGGTAGTTGGCGATTGGTGGGCGAGAAAACGGACTTTTTGAACGTTTTTCGAATTTCAGGATTTATTTAAGGAAAGTTTTGCAAAAAAACTTTGTTTTAAATAAAGAAATGAATATGTTAAACATTTAAAACATAAATTAATGTCATGTTAGACGAATTTGTCGGTTGTGGACGGTATGCAGCTAACGGCGGTTTATGTCACACCCCCAATTTTCAACTAACGGAGTTTTACCGTTTGGGAAGTGACGAACTAGGATCTCAGACATTAGTTACATTGAACGACTCTACATGGGATTCAAATAAAAATACCATATCGATCAGAGTTAATGCGGAAGCGTAAAGAAAGTAAATGCGCAAAACACACGCGCCCAAAATAATACTCCCAAAAGTCCAAACCAAACACAAATTAAAATAGTCCAAACAGTTTATTGAAACATGAATCAAAGGAAATATTTCCATGCATGTCCTATTGTGTGCACCTGTGCCTTATCTTAAGCGACCTGAGAAAACATGTAAGAAAATGTCAAAACGAGGTTGGTGAGTTCACAGCTTTCATTTTATAGAAGTGTTTAACAGATTAATGTACATTCAATATATAAATCAATAGGTAGCTAACCCATAAACACGTTAAGTACTACGCTCGCAACCGACAGCTGACTGTTTATATGCCTCCCCCCATCATGGTGCATGTTTAGGTCAATATTGCACCCGTTCGACCTCCAATCGAGTTTGTGCGACTAACGCGGGTAAGGTTTGTCAAACCCAGTAGTACTACTCAAACTACCTAGCTATGTTCATATTAATGGTCCGATGTGAGGACTTAAAGGATAATGTATACGCATAGTCATACAAGTGATATCATATATGAATTACAAGAATCAAAAGCATTTACGACATGTTTTCTCCCCCAGTTTAAAACAGTAAAAGGGGCCATGAAAACTCACCTGAATAGCGTAGGCAGTATCACACAAGAGATAAGTTGGAACCACGAGTGTAAGTCTCAAAAGACTTACGAATGTCCTAAAATTATAAACACATAAATTTGGAACAAGTTGGGATTTGTGACGACGACAAGGAAGTTAGAACACCTTAACGCTTTCTAAGGATTTAAGAGTAGACGAACGTGTCTACGGAATTATATAAATTTTTAATATGATCGTTAAGGGAAAAGCGTTACGCGTCGTACGTTTATAACGAATAATAAATAAATAAATACATTCGTACGTTAAAGTCGTTTACAAAAGTTAGGAAAATAATATAATTTAATATATTATTTTTAAGTTCGTATGATTACTAAAAATCATAGTGGCAAAAATAATAAATATGTTATTTTTAATCGAAGTAATCAGTGCGAGTAAATAATATAACTAATTATATTATTATATGGTTCCAAACGTCACACGAGGTTATAAAATGATACAAAATAATATGAAAGTATATATTATTTAATACTAGGAGTCACGGGTTGGAAATAATATAAATATATTATTTATTCGGAGTCGGGGTTTGAAAATAATATAAGCATATTATTTTAAAAGTGAGAAATAATATGAAAATGGATTATAAAATCAAACCCGAGCCCACGGTTTGTTTTTCGGGCTAAAACATTTTAACATAATATTATAATAATAGTGGGATTTGTTTTTAAATTTAAAATATTTATTACAAAAGCAATTTAAAAGAAAAACAGGGGAGGAGGATCGAACCCGGGTCTCCTCCCCATGAGCCAACCGTCTTAACCAATCCCACCCGCTAGGTCATCGCATTCTAAACTCGATTAGAATGGGTTTTAATCAATAGTTCCACCGTGTTCTCCCCCCTTGCGCGAACCGAACCAAAATCACTCTCGATTCCACCCAAATCGATCACGATTGATCTTGGATTCATAGGGGTTTTGTTTAATGGCTAAAAACGAACCTGAGGCCGATTTTAATTGTAAAAATAACAAGTTTAACATCGATTATTTACACCAGTTAACACCGAAACCCTAGCTTTGAATATGAAATCGATTTGATAAAATTGGATATTATAAATCGATAGAATCATGGGGCTTTTACTCAACTGATCATTGCGAATCTGAGGATGTAACTTAATTTGATTGAGGTTGTGTTTAAGGTTAAAAACCCCAAATTCTATTATGAACAAACCCTAGATTTCGGGTTGAGTAGAATTCGATGTTATCATATCAAATTACCATAGGGTTTTCATTATACAAGTGATTACGAGTCTGATGGTATAGTTTAATTGAATTATAAACGTGTTTAGATTGGAGTTCGGTTAAACCGTAATTAGATGAACCCTAGGAATCGGTTCATGATTAATTCGATGTTATACATTCTAATTAGCATAGGGCTTTCAAAGGATGGATGATGGCGAGTCTATCCCTGAAGTTTAATTGAATTTAGATTGGGTCTAGGGTAAAGTTCGATCAAAACATGAACATATGAACCCTAGATTCTTGATTTCGATCGAATCGATGTTATAAGCCCAAATAATAATAGGGCTTATGTTCTAGGAATAAAAATGAAGCTATAGAGGGGTTTAGTTACCAGAAACAAATTCGAATTGGTGGTGCTCGATCAAAATGGCAGCCGACTGTGACTAGCTTCAATTCCGGCGACTCTAACTGCTTTTCCGATCGAATTGATTCTCGTAGAAGCTTGACAGCGATTTGTTTGAGGTGAGAGTATGCGTAATCGAGAGAATTATAACTGAAATGAATGAATTTGATAATGATATGATAATGGTCGACGGTTTTGAACTTAATTCCCATAATTGAGGTTAATTCGAATTAATAACTGAGATTAATGTTCTAATGATGATCGATTATGGCTATCAAGTGCATAACGGTTATAGATTTCAAAGGAATGATTGTGGGATTCGGATTTGAGTCAATTTGGTTACGGGTTTGACTTTAAAAGTCAACATGATTGCTTTGCTTTTGATTTTGACTTTGAGAGTCAATAAATTGAGTTTAGGGACTTGGCATGATCAGTCCCTGGAGTTTGAGATTAGGAAAAGACAGAATTGGTCCTTTGGGTATAATATTGAGTTAACTGGGTTAGGTTTTAACAGAAACTTAACGGAATTTCTAACAGAACTAACTGAAAAGTCCGGATTATCACATCATCCCCTAGTTGAAAGAATTTTCGTCCCGAAAATTAAATAATAAAAAAAAATTCCGGGATATCACATCATCCCTTAGTTGAAAGAATTTTCGTCCCGAAAATTAAATAGTACCTTAAGAATTTGACAAGGAGTGCTTGAACAAATGAGGATGCTTGCGCATCATCTGGTCCTCGCGCTCCCAAGTGAATTCTGATCCACGTTTCGAGTCCCAACGAACTCTGACAATATGGATTTTACTACGTTTCAACGTTTTGATTTCCCTATCCATGACTTCTACCGGTTCTTCAACGAACCGTAGTTGTTCATCAATATGCAGCTCCTCAAGAGGAACCGTGAGTGTCTCGTCTGCCAGGTATTTTTTCAAGTTCGAGACATGAAAGACATTGTGTACACCACTAAGTCCTTCCGGCAGGTCCAGTTGATACGCGACTGGGCCAATTATCTTTACTATCTTGAAAGGTCCAACATAACGAGGGTTTAGTTTGTCTCGCTTCCCAAAGCGAATGACACCTTTCCAAGGTGAGACTTTGAGTAAGACCATGTCACCTATTTGAAACTCTAAGGGTTTACGACGCTTGTCGGCATAGCTCTTTTGACGATCACGAGCTGCCGCCATACGGTTTCGGATTTGAACGATTTTTTCGGAAGTTTCAAATACAAGTTCTGGACCTGTAAGTTGGCTATCCCCAACTTCAGCCCAACAGATAGGAGATCGGCATTTACGTCCATACAATGCCTCGAATGTTGCCGCCTTGATGCTAGTGGGATAACTGTTATTGTAGGAGAACTCCACTAAAGGTAAGTGAGACTCCCAAGTGTTATCGAAATCGATCACACAAGCTCGCAGCATGTCCTCTAATGTTTGGATAGTACGTTCCGTTTGACCATCGGTTCGCGGGTGTAAGTTGTGCTCATGTCTAAACGCGTGCCTAAAGCTTTATGTAACGAATGCCAGAAACGAGAGGTGAATCGTGCATCACGATCCGAAATGATAGATATTGGCACCCCGTGCCGAGATACTACTTCTTTCAAATAAGTACGAGTAAGCTTGTCCAATTTTTCGGTTTCTTTGATTGAAAGGAAGTGCGCAGATTTTGTTAAGCGATCTACGATCACCCAAATGGTATCACATCCACTGGGGTTCTGGGTAATTTTGTTATGAAGTCCATAGAGATTTGCTCCCATTTCCACATTGGGATTTTCGGTTTTTGCAGTAGACCAGAAGGCTTTTTATATTCCACCTTGACCTTTGAGCAAGTCAGGCACTTGCTTACATAGGTGGCTATATCGGCCTTCATCTTTGGCCACCAATATAACACCTTAAGGTCGTGGTACATTTTGTCAGAACATGGATGAATAGAGTATTGGGATTTGTGCGCCTCATCCATGACTAGTTCTATTAAGTTCCCATACACAGGAATCCAAATTCGCTCTGCGAAATAGCGAATACCGTCAGACTTGACCTCGAGTTGTGCTTCCATACCGCGTGTACGTTCCAGCGGTAGATTTTCCTCTTTCAGGGCTTCAAGTTGAGCACTACGAATTTTGTCAGGTCGTCCGGGGTGAATAGTAAGTTGTAATGCCCGAACTCGTTTGGGCTTGGTTTCCTTTCGACTTAGGGCATCAGCTACAACGTTAGCTTTACCCGGATGATATCAGATCGCACAGTCATAATCATTCAAAAGCTCGACCCAACGACGTTGTCACATGTTCAGCTCTTTCTGCTCGAATATATGCTGCAGACTCTTGTGATCGGTGTAGATGGTGCACTTGGTACCGTACAAGTAGTGTTTCCATATCTTAAGTGCGAAAACTACAGCTCCCAACTCTAGGTCATGGGTGGTGTAGTTTTTCTCGTGAATTTTTAGTTGACGCGAAGCATATGCTATCACATTTTCTCGTTGCATTAATACACAACCCAAACCCTGAATAGATGCGTCGCAATACACCACGAAATCATCCGTACCTTCCGGAAGAGCTAGAATAGGTGCACTGCAAAGTTTCTATTTAAGATGCTGAAATGCTGACTCTTGGTTATCGCCCCAGTTGTAGGCTTTACCCTTTTGAGTTAAGGCAGTAAGGGGTTGTGCAATTTTTGAAAATCCCTCGACGAATCGACGGTAGTATCCAGCCAATCCCAGAAATTGTTGCACCTCAGTCGGAGTCGGAGTCGTCGGTGCTGCCCAATTCTTGATGGCTTCTATGTTTGATGGATAGACATGTATTCCTTTCTCGTTAACCACATGTCCTAAGAATTGAACTTCCCTGATCCAAAATTCACACTTGGAAAACTTAGCATACAGCTGTTCCCTTTTAAGTAATTCCAGGATTAAACGTAGATGTTCCTCATGTTCTTCCTTGTTCTTGGAATAAATGAGAATGTCGTCGATGAAAACGATGACGAATTACACACACGGTTCATGAGGTCCATGAATACCGCAGGTGCGTTGGTTAATCCGAAAGGCATAACCATAAATTCATAATGGTCGTACCTTGTCCTGAAAGCAGTCTTAGAGATATCTTCATCTCGGACTCTCAATTGATGGTAGCCGGACCTAAGACCTATCTTGGAATAGAAACTGGATCCTTGGAGTTGATCAAAGAGATCATCTATGCGAGGCAAAGGATAACAATTCTTGATTGTGACTTTATTTAGCTCACGGTAGTCGATACACATACAGAAAGTTCCGTCTTTCTTCTTGACAAACAGGACTGGAGCTCCCCATGGCGATGAGCTAGGTCGGATGAAACCTTTATCCAATAATTCCTGTAACTGAGTAGATAGCTCTTGCAATTCACTAGGTGCCAGTCTGTAGGGTGCCCGGGCGATCGGTGCCGGTCCGGGTGTTAGATCGATTTGGAATTCGACTTGACGGTGTGGTGGCAGACCGGGCAAATCTTCGGGAAATACTTCTAGAAAATCACGAACAACGGGAATTTCATCGATTTTCTTCTCTTCTGAGGGCTGCTCAGCAACGAGAGCCAAAATAGCAGTATGCCCTTTTCGAAGGCATTTTTGTGCTTTCACAACGGATATGATGCCCATGACGGCACCCACCTTTTCGCCCTGAACTGAAGGGGTTTCTCCGCTCGGGAGAGGAATTCGAACAATTTTCTCTCGACAGTTGATTTCAGCTTGGTCTTTAGATAACCAATCCATGCCGACAATTACATCAAAACTACCAAGTGTGACCGGCATAAGGTCGATATCAAGTTTATGACTAGCTAGTTCTAGCTTACAACCCTTAAGAATGTGGGTTGCTTCAATTATTTGGCCATCCGCTATCTCTATTATATACTTAGCTTCTAACAGAGTTGGAGTTCCTTTTATCATATCACTAAGTTTTCTACATATAAAATTTCTATCAGCACCAATGTCAAAAAGGACAGAAGCAAAGTAATTATTTAAGAGAAACTTACCGGTGACCACGTTATGATCATGACGAGCTTCTCCAGATCCTAGCACGAAAGCTCGTCCTTTCGCACCATTCCCTCCATTACTAGCATTATTGCCACCACTGTTATTGCCTTGATTGTTGTTGCCGTTACCATTGTTACTCTGGTTATTGCCGTTACCATTTCCATTTCCATTTCCATTACCATTCCTCTTCGACTGAGGATAATCCCTCTGGATGTGTCCCTCCTTGCCGCACTGAAAACATCCCCTTGTGGATCCTTGCGGTCGGAACGGTTGCTTATTCTGAAGATCCACTCTACAATCTTTTGCAGCGTGGCCCATCTTGCCACACCGTTGACAACGGTTACAAGAACCGACGTGGTGATAATTGCACTTGTTGCACTTGGGGGCTCTCCCCGCATAACTACCTTGATTTTGACCCGAGGCGGTCGTCTGATTGAAGTTCTTAGCAGGCTCAAACTTTCGCTGCTACTGCTGGGGTTGATTGAACTGGGATCCTTTGGAGTGAGAGTTGGAGTGGGTGTTGGAGTGGTGATCAAACTTGCGTTTATGATTGTCGGTGGATTTAGAGACCGAACCTCTCAGGGGTAAAGTCCCTTGTGTCACCGCTTGATCGGTTAGCTTGTGAGCCAGTCTGATCGTCTGCTGGATGGTAGTAGGGTTGGACGAAGTAACCATACTTTGAATTTGAGGCACTAGACCTCCAATATACAGCTCAATTCTTTTGTAATCTGGAGTCGCCATATGTGGGCACATGGTAGCGAGCTCATGGGAGCGTGTGGTATACAGCTCAATTTCAGAACCTTCCATTTTCAGGTTCCAAAATTCACCTTCCAACTTCTGAATTTCATCGCGAGGACAGTACTCCTCTTTCATCATCGTCTTAAACTCCTCCCATGGGAGTCCATTTGCCATGGCTAGACCCAACATCTGGACCTGAGCGTTCCACCACGTGAGAGCCGGGCCCTCCAAAGTTCCAGCGACGAACTTGAACTGATTGGCCACTGGGCAGTTGCACATGACAATCACCGATTCTACCTTTTCGAACCACCGGAGTAGTCCGTGGGGCTTACAGTCCATAAATGTCTTAAACGTGCACGCTGGTTGCTGATTCTGCTGGTTTTGCTGGCCTGCAGCATTCTGTGCTGCTAGAGCCTCAACCACACTATCGTTGATTAGTGCCGCTAGCTCCGCTGCTGTCATATTGATGGTGCCCCGTCCACCAGCACGACCTCCACGTCCTCTTCCTGACATAATTCTTCACATTCACAAATACAAACAATGAGGAATATATCGTATATTAAACATTATTTATGTACAAGTAAGGAAATACAACATCTAATATTTTGAAAATTAAATAAATTGTAAGGCTACAAAATAAATAACTCAAACATTAAACGTCTCATGCTTTTATTGAATGGGAACAACCTTACCCATCTAGGTTTAGAAAGAGAAATAACATAAGCAAAACATAAATGAAAAAGAAAGATAGAATAGGAAGATCATCAAACATCCTCGTCATCGGAAGAAACGTATGATTGAGCATCATCAATCTCCACCGGTTCCTCCTCGGGTGGCTCCTCCTCCAAGGGTTCGTCCTTGAAGGGCTCCTCCTCGAAAGGTTCTTCCTCGCCGTCCGAAAGTGGAATGTCTTCCGGAAATAAGGTTGCTTGCAATTGGGCTTCTAGGTGAGTCACTCTTTCTTGAAGTCCCTCGACAGCATGGTTTGCTGCTTGCAGCTGGCCTTCCAGATTAGCCACTCTCTCCAGAATCCCTCCTACATCAAAATCCGAGGTGTCTACCCTCGTCTCCAAATGTGTCACCCGATCCACCAAAACATTATGGACCTGATCCGTCACTGCTAGCTCAGCAGTCAAAAGCTCAATTCCTACCTTGTTCTCCTCTATTTGAGTCTCTCACTGCAGAATGTCGGGTATCTCATCAGTAGCATCTTTCACAATGCTCAACTCCCTAGACATGTAAAATATGAAAGCTGCAAAAGCTTGTTCCATAGTGCAGGGCAAGCTAGGTAAAGTAGATGATGAGGAAGCGGAACCAAAGTAGGGTGATGGGACATTTCCCATCTCGATCCACCTTAGGATCATTTGCGGGTATGCATTCCAATTACGAGCAGGATTCATTGCTTGCGCGCTACTCGGTTCACCCTGATCAACCGAATAATCACTAGAACCAGTCCGGCGTCTTTTGGGCTCCGAGGATGATAGGATAGGTGCCTTATGTCCTGGTGCCTTAGGTGATGGAGGTGGAGTTGACGACATGTTCCTGTAACAATATATATAAGTGCCAAATTTCCAAATGAAATATAACTAATGTGTGAGGCTATAGTCTAGTATGCAATCCTAGTTCTCTATAACCAATGTCTCTTATACCAATCTGTCACACCCCCATATTTCAACTAACGGAGTTTTACCGTTTGGGAAGTGACGAACCAGGATCTCAGACATTAGTTACATTGAACGACTCTACATGGGACTCAAATAAAAATACCATATTGATCAGAGTTAATGCGGAAGCGTAAAGAAAGTAAATGGGCAAAACACAAGCGCCCAAAAGAATAGTCCCAAAAGTCCAAACCAAACACAAATTAAAATAGTCCAAACAGTTTATTGAAACATGAATCAAAGGCAATATTTCCATGCATGTCCTATTGTGTGTACCTGTGCCTTATCTTAAGCGACCTGAGAAAACATGTAAGAAAATGTCAACACGAGGTTGGTGAGTTCATAGGTTTCATTTTATAGAAGCGTTTAACAGATTAATGTACATTCAATATATAAATCAATAGGTAGCTAACCCATAAACATGTTAACTAATGCGCTCGCAACCGACAGCTGACTGTTTATATGCCTCCCACCATCATGGTGCATGTTTAGGTCAATATTGCACCCGTTCGACCTCCAATCGAGTTAGCGCGACTAACACGGGTGAGGTTTGTCAAACCCAGTAGTACTACTCAAACTACCTCGCTATGTTCATATTAACGGTCCGATGTGAGGACTTAAAGGATAATGTATACGCATAGTCATACAAGTGATATCGTATATGAATTACAAGAATCAAAAGCATTTACGATATGTTTTCACCCCAGTTTAAAACAGTAAAAGGGGCCGTGAAAACTCACCTGAATAGCGTAGGCAGTATCACACAAGAGATAAGTTGGAACCACAAGTGTATGTCTCAAAAGACTTACGAATGTCCTAAAATTATAAACACATAAATTAGGAACAAGTTGGGATTTGTGACGACGACACGGAAGTTAGAACACCTTAACACTTTCTAAGGATTTAAGAGTAGACGAACGTGTCTACGGAATTATATAAATTTTTAATATGATCGTTAAGGGAAAAGCGTTACGCGTCGTACGTTTATAACGAATAATAAATAAATAAAGACATTCGTATGTTAAAGTCGTTTACAAAAGTTAGGAAAATAATATAATTTAATATATTATTTTTAAGTTCGTATGATTACTAAAAATCATAGTGGTAAAAATAATAAATATGTTATTTTTAATCGAAGTAATCTGTGCGAGTAAATAATATAACTAATTATATTATTATATGGTTCCAAACGTCACACGAGGTTATAAAATGATACAAAATAATATGAAAGTATATATTATTTAATACTAGGAGTCACGGGTTGGAAATAATATAAATATATTATTTATTCGGAGTCGGGGTTTGAAAATAATATAAGTATATTATTTTAAAAGTGAGAAATAATATGAAAATGGATTATAAAATCAAACCCGAGCCCACGGTTTGTTTTCCGGGCTAAAACATTTTAACATAATATTATAATAATAGTGGGATTTGTTTTTAAATTTAAAATATTAATTACAATAGCAATTTAAAAGAAAAACAGGGGAAGAGGATCGAACCCGGGTCTCCTCCCCATGAGCCAACCGTCTTAACCAATCCCACCCGCTAGGGCATCGCATTCTAAACCCGATTAGAATGGGTTTTAATCATTAGTTCCACCGTGTTCTCCCCCCTTGCGCGAACCGAACCAAAATCACTCCCGATTCCACCCAAATCGATCACGATTGATCTTGGATTCATAAGGGGTTTTGTTTAATGGCTGAAAACGAACCTGAGGCCGATTTTAATTGTAAAAATAACAAGTTTAACATCGATTATTTACACCAGTTAACATCGAAACCCTAGCTTTGAATATGAAATCGATTTGATAAAATTGGATATTATAAATCGATGGAATCATGGGGCTTTTACTCAACTGATCATTGCGAATCTGAGGATATAACTTAATTTGATTGAGGTTGAGTTTAAGGTTAAAAACCCCAAATTCTGATATGAACAAACCCTAGATTTCGGGTTAAGTAGAATTCGATGTTATCATATCAAATTACCACAGGGTTTTCATTATACAAGTGATTACGAGTCTGATGGTATAGGTTAATTGAATTATGAACGTATTTAGATTGGAGTTCGATTAAACCGTAATTAGATGAACCTTAGGAATCGGTTCATGATTAATTCGATGTTATACATTCTAATTAGCATAGGGCTTTCAAAGGATGGATGATGGCGAGTCTTTTCCTGAAGTTTAATTGAATTTAGATTGGGTCTAAGGTAGAGTTCTATCAAAACGTGAACATATGAACCCTAGATTCTTGATTTCGATCGAATCGGTGTTATAAGCCCAAATAATAATAAGGCTTATGTTCTAGGAATAAAAACGAAGCTATATGGGGGGTTTAGTTACTAGAAACAAATTCAAATCGGAGGTGCTCGATCAAAATGGCAGCCGACTGCGACTAGCTTCAATTCTGGCAACTCTAACCGCTTTTCCGATCGAATTGATACTCGTAGAAGCTTGACATCGATTTGTTTGAGGTGAGAGTATGCGTAATCGAAAGAATTGTAACTGAAATGAATGAATTTGATAATGGTCGACGGTTTTGAACTTAATTCCCATAATTGAGGTTAATTCTAATTAATAACTGAGATTAATGTTCTAATGATGATCGATTATGGCTATCAAGTGCATAACGGTTACGGATTTCAACAGGAATGATTGTGGGATTCGGATTTGAGTCAATTTGGTTACGGGTTTGACTTTAAAAGTCAACATGATTGCTTTGCTTTTGATTTTGACTTTGAGAGTCAATAAATTGAGTTTAAGGACTTGGCATGACCAGTCCCTGGAGTTTGAGATTAGGAAAAGACAGAATTGGTCCTTTGGGTTTAATATTGAGTTAACTGGGTTAGGTTTTAACAGAAAACTTAACGGAATTTCTAACAGAACTAACTGAAAAGTCCGGATTGTCACAGTTTAAAAGGCGAACGATCGCACGAAAGTACTAACTAGTACTTTTAAGCATCAATTCACATTGATTGAGTTGTAAGAACATGTTTGAGATGTATGGGGGGTGGTTCATGTGTATTTAATGTGTCATAAAGATCAATGAAGTCTACGTGCGATCCATGAATCAATCACAGATAAGTATAAGTCTTTGTAATCAAGCATAAACGTAATGTTTCACAAGTGAACTAGTATTGTAACAATGTATGAATAGGATTTCAAGTAAAAATGAAATGTCATGCGGATTTTCATTGGTAAGTATAGAATGAGTACAAGTAGTGAAAAATCAGAAGTGTCACAGTCTCCCCTGGTTAAAAGAATTTTGTCCCCGAAATTCAACTAGTAGAGGCTGTAGGGTCTAGAAAGAGATGAGGGTACTTGAGTTTCATCTGGTCTTCAAGTTCCCAGGTGAACTCAGGACTACGCTTGTCTTCCCAATGAACTTTCACGATAGGGATGCGGCTATGCTTGAGTTGATTTACTTCACGGTCCATGATTTCAACGGGCTTTTCGACGAAATGCATAGAGTTGTCGATACGAACATCATCGAGAGGAACTTGAAGTGTGTCATCAGCAAGGCACCTTTTGAGGTTTGACACATGAAAAACGTCATAAACGTTACAAAGTTCGGTCGGTAGCTTGAGTCTATAGGCTACTGGGCCAATCCTTTCAAGAATATCGAATGGCCCAACGAACCTAGGGGCTAGCTTTCCCTTCTTCCCAAATCGGACAACACCTTTCCAGGGGGAAACCTTGAGTAAGACTCTATCACTGAATTGAAATTCAAGGGGCTTCCTACGGTTGTCACCATAACTCTTTTGACGATCGCCATAAGCCTTGAGTCTTTCTTGAATTTGAAGTATCTTGTCGATGGTTTCTTGAATGAGTTCGGGACCGGTGATTTGAGCGTTACCGATCTCGGTCCAACACACTGGAGATCGACACTTCCTACCATATAGAGCCTCGAAAGGGGCGCACTTGATGCTCATATGGTAACTATTGTTGTAAGAGAATTCGATGAGTGGCAAGTGTTGATCCCAACTTCCTCCAAAGTCGGTCACACAAGAACAGAGCATGTATTCCAAGGTCTGTATGGTCCTTTCATTTTGACCATCAGTCTGGGATGGTAAGCCATTCTAAGGTTCAAGCGAGTTCCCAAAGCTTTCTTTAAATATTGCCATATTCGGGAGGTAAAACGGCTACACGGTCAGAGATAATGGATAGAGGGACACCATGACATGTCACGACCTCACTGATATAGAGTCTGGAAAGCTTCTCCATTTTGTAGTCCTCACATATTGGGAGAAAATGAGCGGATTTGGTTAAGCGGTCAATAATGACCTAGATGGAGTCATGACCACTAGAGGTTCATGAAAGCTTAGTGATGAAGTCCATGGAAATTTTCTCCCATTTCTATTGAGGTATTTCGGGTTGTTGGAGAAAACCAGATGGTTTCTGGTGCTCAGCTTTAACTTTAGAGCAAGTAAGACACTTCCCTACATAGAGGGCGATGTCTTTCTTCATTCCTGGCCACCAATAAAACGCTTTCAAGTCGTGATACATCTTATCAGCACCGGGATGAACAAAATAACGGGATTTATGTGCTTCAACAAGGATAAGGGTTCGGATCTCACTCGATCCGGGGATCCAAATTAGACCCATGAAGTAAATGAGATCATCGGGTTTGGGTTCCAAGTGCTTTTCGGCACCACAATCCAACTCCTTCTTCAACTCATCATTTGCAACAACTTGTTTTGGGCTAGGAGGATCTTATATTTAAGACTGGTTTGGACCAACATTCCCATGGCTCGCACACGGGTGGGTTTGATTTGGTCTTGCGACTAAGGGCGTCAGCCACCACATTAGCTTTCCCCGGGTGGTAACGAATTTCGCAATCGTAGTCACTAAGTAATTCAATCCAACGTCGTTGCCTCATGTTGAGTTCTTTCTGGTTCAGAATGTGTTGGAGGCTCTTGTGATCAGAGAAAACCACACATTTAGTGCCGTAGAGATAATGTCTCTAGATTTTCAAAGCAACGACCACCACACCCAACTCAAGGTCATGAGTGGTGTAGTTCTTTTCGTGAACCTTGAGCTATCTGGATGCATAGGCTATGACCTTGTCTTGTTGCATCAACACGCAACCAAGACCCTGGTTTGAGGCATCACAATATACAACGAAGTCATCATTGCCGTCGGGAAGACTTAGAATAGGGGAGTTGCATAATATCAACTTAAGAGTTTGGAACGCATCTTCTTGCTTTTGTTCCCAGATGAAAGGCTTATTCTTTTGGGTCAAGGTAGTGAGTGGAAATGCAATCTTTGAAAAGTTCCAGATGAACCTTTCGTAGTAACCTGCCAAACCCAAAAAGGATCGGATCTCAGAGGGTGTAGATGGTGTACTCCAATTCTTGATAGCGGTGACTTTGGATGGATCGACGTGTATACCCTGGTCGTTGATCACGTGACCCAAGAAATGAACTTCTCTAAGCCAGAATTCACACTTGGAGAATTTAGCATAAAGTTGTTCCTTCTGCAAGGGCCAAGAACAAGTTTAATTTGTCTAATGTTGATGTTTAATGTCATTTGGATGATATGTCTTTTGGTTGTTTTGTATTTTGAATGATCCGTCTATTTGGTTGTTTTGTTTTTTGAATGTTTTATGTCATTTGGATGTTATGTCTTTTGGAACTTGGTTCAATTATGGAAATGACATGTAATTTGGATGTTATGGCATTCACTTATGAATTAGCATTTCTTTTGGTTTTAAATCACTGCATTTGGCCTGGTTATAACATGCATTTGACCTGCATTTTGGTTATAAATCACTGCAGGGATTTGACCTGGTAATAGCATTTGACATATTTTGGTTTTAAATCACTGCAGGGATTTGACATGTAATTTTGATGTTATGGCATTCAATTATGAATTAGCATTCATTTGGGTTTTAAATAACTGCATTTGGCATGGTTATGACCTGCATTTGGTTTTAAATCACTGCAGGGATTTGACCATTTGGTTATATATATTAGAACTCACTGCAGTTGCTGTCATATCCATTTGGCAAGCAACTCACTGTTGTCATAAAAAGCTCATTTGGTAAGCAAGATGGCATTTGTTAATGACCAAAAATCCAATTTCCACTGCTTTGTTAAATCACTGCATTTGTTAATGACCAAAATTTCAATTTCCATTGTAATACCACTGCATACCAAAAAAAAAAATTCTAATTTCCATTCAATCATACCAACATTCATTCAAATTCTGTTATACCAACATCATTCAATAATATTAACATTCATTCCAATTTCATTACCAAAATAAATTACATTAGGAAATGCAGAAACATACATAACAAAAGCCTAATATTCTTAGTACAATAAAATTGCTATTATTACAACAAAAAAAGCCTATCCAGCTCATGGTGAGCTTCTTCTTCAATTTCTTTGACTCTGCTACGCTTTCTTGGACTTTACTTTCAATTTCATTCTTTGATTTCAACAGTCCTGGTATGATATCAACTGATCTTTGGCACATCGCAGGATCATACCATCCTATGAAACGACATTTTGATGCCTGATTCACCATTGAACACATTCAGCGTAGATGAAGTAGAAATTACAACAATAATTTTTTTTTTATTTCTTAACTTGAATTAAAATAGGACGATTACAATAGAGTGACAGGTAAACGGGCAACAAGTTGCGCTGCAACCCCCTTTTGAATAGCAAAACCGATCCTACTAAAACCAAAGTTTTGGGTTTTAGAGGCTGAAATATTACTATGCACTACTCGTTGAACCCTGTTTAGGAATTCCACTGCCTCCGGTGCTAGGAACCCAAAAGTATCAAAAGCAAAAGGGATAAACACGTGTTGGTTCTCTAAACAAGCTTTCTCGTGTTTAGCAACTTTGCCTGATTCCGCCTTTTAAGCAGCATGACCCGCCACAACCCCATTGTCCCTAAGCCCCACAAGAGGGGGCACTCCTGTAAGGTCCACACAAGCGTGTTTCCCCCTGCCCAACCAAACACAAGAATATCAGCCGGCCGCAGAGTAGACCTCCCTTCAAGCGGATCTGTCAGAAAGTTCACGGGAGCCTCTTTTTTAGCAGAAATTCCTGCCCGTTTGAGAACATCACAAAGAACATCCCTAACCAAATCATGTTTGTATTTAAACCCAGGTAACTCTTTGCAATGGACCGCATGCTCGCCAAAAGGATCCAAACAAGCCTTGCGACAAACTGGACAGGGCTCATCAGTCGGAAACAAGGGGATCATTAGCCGATACTTACCGGTTCATCAGTAGAAATAACAAAAAAATTGAAACTTACCGGTTTTGGACACCCGTAAAACCGACGACCCGGATTTCTTGAAGTCCATGAAGTTCTAACAATTGCTTGTTTTCCACAGGTGCAGAACACCATCTTCACTCGCTTTATTTCTTCTCCAGAGGTGAGATAGGGTTTTTTTTCTTGGAAGTGATGTCGATTGAGTATTTGAGAGGGAAATGTGGTCTGACATTAAAGCAGGGTAAAAATGACATAAATGCCTCTCACGTGAGGGGCACATGTCATGAGTTAACGATGAATTGGATGGAGGTTAGTCAAAATGACATAAAATGTGCAAAGGTTTCAAAAAAAGGACATGAAGTGTAATTAATGAAGTCAAATGACACAATTTACAATTTACATAATAGATAAATGACACAATTTATAATTTACTCAAAAAAATAACATGAGTGGTCCCACAAATGACAAATCTCTTTTAACTTTTTTAAAATTTATTTGGCTCTCACAATTTAATTTGTTTTGGTTTTAATCTTTTATATCGTAAGAGTATTTTGGTTATTTAAAAAATTTTAACTACAAAACTTAACGGCCATTCACTTTATGGGCCATTCATGTTATGTTTTGTGAACAGTATGATTACCAGTGTAGTTTTTTAAAGTTAAGGATTAAACTTGTAATATGGATATATCACATTAACCATCGGTGTAATTAAACTCTAAATGTTTTTCTGATTATCATATATTTTTTTTTAATTTAAAATTACTTATGTGAAACTACAATCGGATTTCGTTTGAAGTTTGAAGTTTGAAGTTTGAAGTTCTTAGTTCTTTTGGCAGGAAGAATGGACGGCAGATGACAGGTGTGCCCATGGAAAAAAAGAATAATATTATACTTTATGTATTAATTATAAATTATTAAATCCATAATTAATAAAAAATAAAAATGTGAAACCGTGATCTAATAAGACAGTATTGGCAAAAACTTTAAAGCATAAGTTTGAATTAAAATATTAGTAAAAATAAAATATTGTGCTGATTCCAAAATGTAAATGAACCAAGAGGCTAGCTAGTGTTCTACGGGCAGTGCCTTAACTCGCGGTAATGTTAATAAAACAGAACTATTAAAATTTGTAACGTAAAAATAATATAACGTAAAAAATAAGAAAAAAATAATGTAACTAAAAACAAGAAAAAACCAAATGAAAAAAAAAATATTAAAAATAACAAAAAAAGTTAAAAAAAAAACCCTCACTCCCAAGGTTCGAACCCGACTGGGTGGGGTGGAATCTGATTGCAGCGCGCCGAGACCATGTGGGCTAAGGCCCTTTAGTGTTAAGCTACCAATAAATAAACTTAAAATCATATCTAAAATCGGCTAATTTAAAAAAAAAAGACAACCAACGTAGTTTCGCCACGTGTACTTGCCGCCTATTTCAACCAACCAGATTGTTTTAGTGTTCACACCTTAGTGTTTTGTATGTATATATAATGTATAAAGTCTTTTTTTTAACTCTTAAATACGACTACACCAACATTTACAAGATTTGAACCTACATCATTTTTGTAAGAGCAATCATTAATGTCAGTAGGTCATAAGTTTATGGACAATCTATAAAGTCTTCTAATTGGGTTTTAGAAAAATATTATTGTTGTATTATCATATGGAGTTGTTTAAAATATTTAAAGCATAACATTAAAATTGTCAATCCATGAATCACAATTCAATCTAACCCTAACTAAAAGTATTTATTTAGGCTCCTAAGTGAATTTGAAAACATCTTTACACCTATTTGTTATGATGTGTCCTTTGGATCAAGCTTAATGTACAAGTTCAACCCTAGGTAAGTTCGGGTTAATAGACCTGATCCAACCCACATACCCGTTTATAAAGGATAGACATCCACTTAATGAAAGGCCTTTTCCGTCTCCTCTCTGAGATGCATTATACGTACATACACACACTAACTTGAGCGTCAGGGGTGGTTCTTGAATCTACGGTCTTGAGACCCCTTCTAACTGGTTATCTACATGTTGTAGCCTATATTTAGTCTCAAAAATATTAGGCACGGTCTAATCGGACAACAAGACCCGTGGTCAACTTCAATGTAGCAACAATATGGATTAGAATTAAAAAGCTTTCTTTTTGACTGGCAAACACATTCTATACTCTACGCATACTTTACTAAAATCATCACACCTGCACTCTGTAGGATTTGAACCTATAATTATTTGGTTAGGAAGTATACAACTTTACCAACATGATGTCCTCTTGAATACAGTCAAACTAGATAAATGAAGTAAAATGTGAACTACTATATCGACGATAGGTTAGACATTAGAATTGAAACAAATTTTTTTAACATTTAATTATGTATATTTATGTTTTTATTATTTTATCCAGTAAGTTATAAACTAATACAACGTATTTAATTTTGTAACAGTTACAAAATTAAATTTTTTTTGGTCATCAGACCTTTGGTACGATGGTCAGAGAGTTTTGTCATAAAGCTTTATAAGAAGTTCTTGAAGTGGGTGTGGATCCCATATAGCTTTTAACGTGGTAGAAGATGGAACTTCACCGCTCTGGCTCCAATATAACATGCGTCTCCAGCAACATTATTCTTTTCTCAACTTTAAAATTTAAATAACTAGAGTAAATTACATAAATGCCCCTTTAGAATACACCTTGTATGCTCTTGGTTTTTTTTTTCTAAATTATGAATTTATTTAGGATTAGAAATGAACTGTAGAAACATAAACTAGGCTTGTTCATTTAATTTTAATCGATAAATAAAATATTATTAAAAAATAAAACAAATATTAAATTGATGCCTTCACTCAAGGCAACTGACCCACGCTCGACGACCAAAATGGCGGGCACCACAAGAGGGTGGTGTTCCCCCAACGGCCACTACAAGCCACATCAGGTCCGCTACCTCACGTGATCGGTATACCTGATAACCTAAATGAACTTTCTGACAAACTGTTCATGAACGTTACTGAGTGTTCGTTAGTTTATAGGCCTAGATTTATCCCTAGTGTTTGTCAAAACATATCATGTTTGTTATTTACTTATCATTATGAAAGTTTAAAAATATTAAACACATTTATATTTATACTTAAAAATGTTAAAAACTTAAAAAATATATAAATACCCTCCAACACCCCCCAACATTCACAAGCCGAGGAGGGCCTCTCTGACGTTGTTCTCCCGTCACGCATTGTCTTTCAATGTTTTTAAAATCATATCGGACCTAAAACTGTACCCATAACTGCTTTTGTTGGCATAGGTTGAACTAACACTGGTTGGACCGGTTTTGATTATTTTTTTTTTACAAAAATATATATAATTTTTTAATTATAAGATTTAAACTTAGAATCTCTCACACGTGTAAGTGGTTGTCAACTAATCTAGAAAGATGGTGGTGTAGTTTTTTCTAAGTAAATAATTAAATACTTTCCCCTAATTTTTTTTATTATTTGCCTTTTTTTAATCAATAAAATAATATGTAACTATTTTTTAAAAATTTGTTATGACGTCATCCAATTTTTAAGGGTTCGATAAGCATTCTCATCAGTCTACTCATCTTCATCCCTATAATTTAACTAAAAAACACATCCACTTTTAAAATTTAAGGACTTTTTTAAAACATCCCACTTCAGGTTCCCCATATATATCCCTATTCAATTAAATAATATTTTTTTTAATTCTTTTTATTACTTTTTCTCTTTCATCCACTCACAACCACTTATAAAAATAAAATAAAAAAATAATATAGGGTTGAATAGTACCTCCCTATATTTAGGGGGCTCCTAAAGTTTTCCTTTAAATTTTATAGGGATCCTCATGTGAAGTGAAAAAACAATAAGTTCTTATATTTTCTCTAAATTTTAAAGATATGGATGAGAATAGGAGAACTGATGTGAATGCTCTAACCAGTTTAGTTTCCAAACTCTGCTTAAAAACCATGGAACACATTTTTTTTCTTTTTTTGCCCTTACATCTTTTTGTGTTTTGAAGAGGAACCTATTATGCATGGATAGACATCGATCTTTGATTTTATATGTTTTCAGTTGAGAGCTAAAAGTTTAAACTCTGAAATTAGAAGTTTATAACTGAAATTATGATTATAAAACAAGACTTTATGAACATCAATTTTTATCAAAAACACACTACCAAGGATTATCTTAGATTTAACAAATTGCGTAGTCTAGTTTCGGTTTGTAACTTGTGTCTGATAATGTTACTGGAACATCAGCCCTAAAAATGTACAATAGGCCCACTGTCACATCATATGGGCCGTATGATTTGATAAAAAAAAACGGTCGTAGAGACCGTATGACTCTATTTGTGGTAATATCGGTCTTTTCAATGTCAATAATCACACAATACAGGTTGTATAATTTGACGAACAACACCTCACACGAGCCATATAAGAACATCATACAGACATATGAATATTTTCGTCATATCATACTATGTCTGTTATAGTATTTTAGTGGTGTTTATATAAATCACGCCTTTATAATTGGATAAGTGGCTACAAACATTTGGCTGCCTAATTTGGTGTCCACATCAATCACAATGCTCATCAGTCATGAATCAAGCCTAACTAGTTGACTATATATTGAAAGGTAAGCTCCAATCCTTTAAGTCAAAATAATATTTTGAATAGTTGACTTTTCTTCCATGTTTGGTAGGTAAATTCAAATCATCCAAAAATCTTAGTTTAACTAGATCTAGATTTTCGGCTTTAATTTGGTGTGCTGGATCCATCGTTTTCTGCTGTGGAAGCTGAGAAAGATCGGGGGTGAAAACAGTCATATTAGATTGTAGGAAAACCGACTTGTTTAAAAAAGTTATTAATAAAATCAAACCAACCTATGAAATGTTTTTAAAACCGGACCGGACAGCGAACCACCCGCTTTAGAGGTCCACTGGTCGGACCGGATTTAAGAACCAGATGACGTCATAAATAATATAAAAATTAAAAATATGTATATACTATAAAGCATGTTTTCTTATGTAAATTTATAATTTTAATGTTATATGAAAATTTAAATAAATAATATATGCAAATTTGAATACTAAATTAATAAGAAAATAAGATTTTGAAAGGAAAAAAAAACAAAAATAAATAAATAAAAGGTTTTGAAATCCGGTCCGACAAGCCAGTTCAAATTAAAGCGGTTCCAACTACACACAACCAGACTGGTTATGTGTCCGGTTCCCGGTCCGACCGGTTCTAAAAACACTACGTGAAACATATCATTTGAGAAAGTTGAAAGTTGTCCGTTCAAAATTGAGCGGGATCCCATCCTAGATCCGCCATTGGTCAGAAAACAATTACATAAGATTGTAGCAAAACTGAAATTTCTAAGAGTTTTTATTCATAAAATCATACGAACCTAACTCATCATTTTAGAAACTCAGGATGAGGTTGTAGTAAAACTGATTTTTACGGAAAACGTATTAGTAAAATTACATAAACCGGTAACAAATTTTGGGTTTTGATAGCCAGGGTCATTTATTTACACTTTCGATGGTAATAAAGATAACAATGCATCATCAAACACATGTTCTTTTGGTCAGGGTCTCATTTGAACCCACCCACCCTTATTTGAAGCTATTAACTTCAATCTATCTCAAACTTTCTTAAACCAAACTCAAGAGTGAATCATGAAGGCTCATCAACAACATATCATGTCGACTTTGAGCTTAGCCTTAGGTCCTCGAGCCGAGCTCTGCTCGTGCAACCCTAGTTGGCATTTTCTGACACAACACGAAAATAATCAGTTTTAGGGTTGTCATATCTAACCCATTTATTTAAAAAAAGGGTTGTGTTTGAGTTGACCTGTTTAACTCGCTTAATTAAACAGAACAACCCGCCAACTATTTTTTGACCCCTTTAAACCATCTTTGACAACCCACCAACCCGATTAACATGCTTACAACTTGATTACTACCCGCTACCCTTTTGGCACGTTTAAATAAATGGGTTAACGGGTGGTGTTTTTGTTACACAACTTTTAAGTGTGTGCGGGTGAGGGTTGATATTTTTGACACGAATAAAAATACGGGTCATGTTCGGGTCGATTGCCACCCCTAGTTGCAACATTCACCATACTGATATTGGCTTTCTCATTATTCTGATCCACACACTAACAACTTATTATTGAAGCTTTAAAATTCAAACTAACATCACCAAAGGGACACATTAAAGGATCTCCAAGACCTTTCTCATTACAGTCTTTGCAAGAACTCAAAGGTGCTTTCAAAACAATGTCTAAAATCAACTTAGAAGCACTCTATCTATCTCGAGTTTATAACAACTCCAACCTATTTCAGAGTTTATTTCTAACAAAAAACTAGGTTTTCTCTAATGTTCGCCAAACAACAAGCAAAAACTGTTAGGTGTGTAGTCTCGTTTAGAGGCGGCCGGCCCTAACTAGGGTTAGCCGGCCCTAATGGGCCTATCTATACGGTTTGGGCCTAACTTGGAGAACAAGTTAGGAACCCTAGTTTTAATCTATAAATACTCTATGTTGTAATTGTAATCTGTGTGCCCTTGAGCTTAATGAAATAACCTAGTTGCAGCCCGTGGATGTAGGTCCCCCACTGGGACCGAACCACGTAAAATTCTTGTGTCGTTTATTTTTCTGTACCGCATGATTATCGTTTGTGCATGTGTGTGTGTTGATTCCGCTGCGCCACGTTGTTCCTAACAAGTGGTATCAGAGCTTTGGCTCGTTGTTTACACACGGTCTGCACGGTTTTCGATCGAGAAAAAAGGGTAGAGGCTGATCGAGGGTTGATTCAGATCTGCTGCTACAGTACCGTCGCCGCCGCTACAGTACCGTCGCCGTCGTGAACAGTGTTTCCGGCTTGAACAGTGTTTTCCGGCATGAACAGTGTTTTTCCGGCATGAACAGTGTTTTCGGAAAAAAATTTTTTTTTCTTTTTTCTGCTGCTGTTCCAGGGCTGATTCGCAGCCTGGTTTCTTGTTTTTTGGGCCGCCGGAATTAGGGTTTTTTCAAATCCTAGGTTGCGCAAAAGGAGAAAGAAAACAGGGCTGTTTTGGAGGAAAACGGGGCTGTTTTGGGAGAAAACAGGGCTGTTCGGGACTGATTTGGAGTGATTTTGCAATTAGAGTTTCTGTTGTGGATCTCTTGGAGTTGCTGGTTTCACTCGGGTTTGCAGGTGAAGCGTCGGGTCGGGTGTTTCGGGTTTGTGTTGCGGGTTAACAGTTTGATTGTTTCGGGTACCGGGTTAAACTCTTTGAAGCCGCCGATTAGGGTTTGGTTATAAAGCTCTTGGATTCGTCGGGTAAAGGTTAGAGTTTTGTTTAGTTCTGTTTGACTGTTTATTATCAACTATTTGGGAACCGGGTTATGTGAAATTCAGTATTCGGGTTTAGATTTGTCTGCGAGGTTTATTGCAGGAGCAGATCGGTTTATTGACAGTGTTTGGTAGAACAACTGTCAAGTTCAGGCCCGTGACATTACTGTGTTTGTTTCACTGTTTCGATATATTTTCTGTGTGCTATTGTTATGGCTGGAGACAGGATGGTTGTTATCGAAAGGTTTGGCGGTTTGGATTTCGGTTGGTTGGTTTGTCAAGTGAACTTGGATGTGGTACTAACGATGGATAAACCGGGAGAAAATGGAACCAGCGGGTGTGCTGGTGATGACATAAGTGAAAAAAGGGAAGTCATGTGATATTTGCTCGGTTGAAAGATTTTTTTTGGTTAGGGTTAGATGATCGGGTGTACGATCACAGAATCCTTGGTACCGTTTGCTTTCATGAAAGCTCTGCTGTTGTTATAACCGTTTGCCGGTTAGCTGGTCTAGAACTGTGAAGCGGTTTCTTGTTCGGTGGTGATCAGTGGTACGACATTTGGCATGGGTTGGGATAACAGGGACAGTGGGAGCTGAGCATAGTTGACTTGGTGGAGCTGCATGGAGGTGTGGGACATTCTTTAGAGTCGATGTCAAAGATAGTAAATTCTGCTTCTGAGAATGTGTCTGGGTTGATGCATTGGGACTCAGTGAAGGCAGTGAAGACTCTTGGGTTCAAGATTCGGGTATGCTTCATTACTCACTTCTGTGAAGCATTGGTGAATCTATTGTTTGAAGACTTTGGGAAGATACAGGTTTATGTATCGCTGGAAGAAGGGAACCAACTTCCGAGTATTAAAGTCTTGACTCGCTGCATCGGGTAGAGCTAAGTGGATTCATTTTGCAAGTGTGAATCTTGGAGCCACGGGGATGTCAGCTGAGTGCATTCGGAGGTTTAAACCAGGTCAGGGGTTTTGGGAACAGTGGGAGCATGGGACGTGTTCTGGGTACAGTTCTAAACACCGTTGGGTTTTGAAGACCGGAATTCCGAATGGGAAAATCTCTCCATGGTACTTGCAGGTTTTGGAGAGTGGTGTTTCCTCTGGAAGTCTCTGGAGTCGGTAGTTCGAGTGAGTAGGTGCCGGTTGAGATTGAGGATGAGTCAATGGCGGGTTTTTCCATGGCTGGGTCAGTGATGACTGCTGGGTTGGAGCTAGGGGGAGCTTCAACGGGCCCTTCTGGTAATTGAGGAGTGGGCTGCTGCAACTAGGAGGATTGGATTGAAGTCTTAGCTTGTTTATGGGAACTGAAGGTTTGGAGGACTTCTGTTATTTGAAATCTTAGCTTGTTCTTGGGAGCTGGAGGCTTGAAAACTTCTAATAGTGAAGTGTTAGCTTGTTCTTAGAACTGGAGGCTTAGAGGATTTCTGTTATTGAAGATTACTGGAGTTACTGGTATAGGGTCTGCTTGGATGGTGGATTGAGGATTGCTCGAGCCTCCAAGTGGGAGATTGTTAGGTGTGTAGTCTCGTTTAGAGGCGGCCGGCCCTAACTAGGGTTAGCCGGCCCTAATGGGCCTATCTATACGGTTTGGGCCTAACTTGGAGAACAAGTTAGGAACCCTAGTTTTAATCTATAAATACTCTATGTTGTAATTGTAATCTGTGTGCCCTTGAGCTTAATGAAATAACCTAGTTGCAGCCCGTGGATGTAGGTCCCCCACTGGGACCGAACCACGTAAAATTCTTGTGTCGTTTATTTTTCTGTACCGCATGATTATCGTTTGTGCATGTGTGTGTGTTGATTCCGCTGCGCCACGTTGTTCCTAACAAAAACATAGTAAAATTCAATGCTGATAATATCATCGTACCCGTATAAGTTCATTCAAAAAGATCAATAAGCCTGTCTCTGCGTTTTCTTTGGCTTCTTCACGAAACACAACCTGATCTTCTTAAGCCTTCTCCTCTTCCTCGCCATCTTTTCTGGCAACGTCTCCCGCTTCTTCTCTTTCACCACTATAGGTTTCTTCACGAATCTTGGATCCAATTTATACGCTTTTACAACAACCGGTAACCCCTTACTTTCCGCTTCTTTAAAAAGAGCATTAGCCTTTTCAACACGCCCGTGTGCACAAAGTTTCCCCATCAAAAGATCATAGGTCTTAACCCCGGGCTCACAATCTTTCTTCATCTTTGCGAAAACCGTTAGCGCATGATCATCCCTCTCAATCCCACATAAAACTTTAACAAACTCATAGTACGCCTTCTTATCAAGCGAATCCCCAAACCCCGCTGATCTCATCCTATCAATCATTTCATCTCCCTCACCCGTTCTCGCAGCTTGATACAAACTCCTGATCAAAACAAGAAACGTTTCTTCATTCGGATGACACCCCCATTCCCCTATCCGATCAAACAACCTCATCGCATCTTGCGTCTTACGAATCTTGCACAAATTACTTATCAAAATGTTAAAAGTTTCCACATTTCTCGGAACCCCTGCAACATCCATATCAACCAACACTTTCTCCGCTTCAAATTCAAGCCTAAACGGATCTTTCTTCCTACAAAGCCTACAAACACAATCAAGAATCGCGTTATACCCAACCGCCCCAATCTCAAACCCGCCCCTATACATCTCTTGAACCAACCTCCTAGCCTCATCAAGCTTCCCATCAACACACCAACCTTTAACCAACATATCACAAATAAACTCATCCGGAAAGAACTCACTCGCAACATTAGTAACCATTTTCTCCGCATAACTACCAAACCCATGATCACACAACATAGACACAATAAACTTCAAAGAATCCAAATTCCTCACAAACCCATATTCAATTTCCATTTTTTCAAACAATGCAACTGCTTGTGTAGGTCTACCAGCCCTAACCAACCGATCTACAAAACATTCAAAAGTTTTAACACCTGAAATACCTTTGCTGGCAACAAGAACTTCATGGGTGGCCTTGAAATCGTTCCGCCGGCCGAAGTAAGCGATGAAATGGGCTAAAGATTCGTCGGTGAGCTTAAAATCGGGTCTTGTTGAAACCCATTTGTGGAAATCGAGAGCCGTGCGTCCGGCGGTTGGGGAGAGGTTGAGAGCGGCGAGGATGATGGTGGAGGTGAGAGTGATGTGGGAGAAGGTTAAATCAAGGAGGTTGGGGAGAGGGAGAGATTGGTCATTTGGGTTTTTGAGGAGTTCGTGTGAAATGGATTGAGCGATTTGTTGTGAATCTTGAATTGGGGTTTGTGAAGAGAAGAATTTGGGGAAAGATGGTGTGAAATGGGAGTAGGGTTTTGGGTGTGAGGGTTTTTGGGGGTGAAGGATTAGTTGTGATGGAGGTGGCGGTGGTGGTGAAGAGAAATGACGGCGGTGGAGGAGGAATCGGAGATGGGCCGCCGTTGACGGCGGAGATGGCCTGAGCATGTTTGTTCCAGAAATCGGAAGGAAACGACAAGAGATCTTTGAGAGTTGGAGATCGTTCGTTCGTTACCTAAAATGACTTGACCCGGATTGAATTTATCCGATCCCGAAGTCCGACTTCTTGACTTAGGATTTTGGTTGAATTTATAGTTATCCTTTTTATGAATTTTATTTGTTGTACCGACTCCCTAAGGTTTGTGTTCTCAGAGTTTACTAAAGGGAAGAAAAGAAAAGAAATATTTATTTTTCTTTTTTTTTTCTTTCTCTCTAAATCTCTTCAATTTAATAGAAATAAAATTTGTTTTCCTTTCATTTCCCTTCTTAGAAAAAAACTCTGAAACACTTTTTCTCTTATTTCCTTTTTTTCCTTCCTCTTCATTTATTTTCCCTTCTTTTCCCTCCTTAATGCTGTGTTTCCGAGTCTCATTTAAAGAGGGAAAAGAAGGAAAAAGAAAGGAAAGAGAAATTAACCATTGTTCCCGAGTTTTTTCGAAAGAGGGAAAAAAGGAAATGGGGGAAACAGTGTTCCCTAGTTTTTTTAAGAAGGAAAATTAAGGGAAAACAAGGCTTATTTCTATCCTCCTATTTTGAAAAGATTTGGAGAGAAAAGAAAATAAGGGAAAAGAAAAGAAAGGGAAGGAATCATTTTTTTCTTCCCTTTAGTAATCTCGGGAACACAGCGTAAGTTCTCAATAAATACAATTTTAATTTTTTTTGTTTTCTTCTGTCTTTTAAATATTTAAAAAAGCTTTAATTAATTAATTTTATTATAAGTATTAATTATAAGTTGAATACATAACACCACATTTAAAAAATAAAAATAACATATTTTTTAAAGACGTTTTGTAAAAAAATAAAATACTAATTAGAAAAAGTGTTTTAAAATACGTCTTAATTTATTTTATCGGCTGTGGCGGATGGTGGTAGCGGGTCGAGGTTTATAGTAGTGGAGGTTAGCGGCGATATGGGTGTTCATCGGTTCGATTTTTGGTTTTTTCTGTTTGGTTTATTCGGTTTTTATTTTTCCAGGCCTATCCATTAATCTAACAGAATCGTATTATAAATTTGTCTAATAGAACCAGATTCAGCCGAATAAACCAAATTCAAAAAATTGTATAAACTGAATTCAACATATATAGTTATCACTTATTTGGTTAAAAAAATAAATCGAATTCAAAAAAAATGTATAAACCGAATTCATCATATATATAGTTATCACTTATTCGGTTTATTTGGTTAAAAAGATAAACATAATTCAAAAAATGTATATATATATATATCCGTTAACCGAACCGTAAACTGAATTCACAATTCGGTTCAATTTTTTCGGTTAGGGATACGATTTGGTTCTTGATTTTTTTGCACACCCTTAAAAGGCAAGTAGCTTCCGTTGGTAGGTCAAACTTGGTAGTGCGGTTGTGACAGATTTATAGTGATTTTATGTCGAACTTGATAGTAGAGCTTTTAAAAAAAATAAAAACATTTTTATCATCTTTTTATAAAATTATGATTATTTTTTAAAGACGTTTTGTAAAAAATTAAAATACTAGTTAGAAATTTTTTTAAAATGCATCTTAATATATTTTACAGAGAAATAATAATTTTTCAAAAAAAGAAGAAGTAAAATGACAAGTTTTAAAGTCATTTTTTTAGGGGGAGGGGTATCTCAAATTAAGGGAGGGGTACGTATAGCCTAACCCTCTGACTAAAATTTATAATTCCATCAATTTATCAATCATGTTCCGTGGTATATTCAAATTTTGAATTGTCTCTAAATATTAATATAAAACTTGATTTTTTTAAATCTATGTATTATTAATATAAGGTAAAGATAAAAAAATACTTCTTTTTGCGCGTTTATGAATCTAACAATTATAATACATATACTTATCTTTTTATATAATACGTACAAATTATTAATTTAACCGATTTCATGAATTTAGGTTTTTCTTCTTTACTTTTTTCTAAGAAAAAGGAGACGGAGCCCCGATAAAAAATAATCGTTGGTTATTTGGTGCAATGTTAGCCTCAACACTTCTTATAGTAAATGTCTTGGATTCGAATCCTGGTAACAGCAAAAAAGGGGTCTGTGGCCAGGTCAGGGGGTTTACTCAGTTGGGGGTTACTCATGTGGTGGGCTGCCCTAGATGTTTTAGGTGTTGTCCCGAAGAAACACAATTATCCTAAAATATCTAGTTGTTCAAAAAATATATATATATATATATAGAAAAAATAAAAATATTAGATACTAGCCTTGACCAAGATAAGACTACGATCCCGATGAAAGAACCTAAATATTAGGCCTAACATTTGGGCCTTTAAGCCTGGCCCAATAGTCACTAGCATTGGCCCTATACGAACGGTCAAGAAAGTCCGGCCCAAGCCCTAACAACTTTCTAGACCACAATATGCCTAAAAAGAAATTCCAAAGTCTCTTATTGGTCCTAAAAGTGAACCAATAGATCAAAGATAACCAAGTAAAGTTATCCTTACCCATAGAGGTAAACAAAGGAACCGGAACCGGATCCGAATCTGATCCGACGAATTATTCGAAATCGGATTCGGCTGTAATCGGATAAAAAAGAACCGGTTCGGACATTTTGAGAACCGGGGGTTCCAAAACCGGTTCCATGATTTTATACGGGTCGGATAAAAGTTGGATATTCTGGAACCGGTTTTTTCGGATGAAAAAGAACCGGTTTTGTCTGGTTCTAGCCGTTGGGGCAAAAAAAACCCGGCTATATAGCCGTTAATATGACCTTTTTTTTGTATTTTTTTGGTTTTTGAGGCTTGAAACTTTATGTATAAATAGGTATTGGGGGTATGAGTTAGTTCATAACAATATTCTAGCTCTCAAAACTCAAAAACGCTATCAAAACGTAAAAAAACTCCCACTTTTACGCTAAAAAAACGCTCTCATGACTTCCTCTTCCACTTCCGCAAGCACTCAAAATTCGGTTGGTGGTTCTACTAGTACTAGCGATGCCACGGTGGTGAGAGTACTTCCTTGCTCCTGAAACCAAGAGATATGGGCTTATTTTGATTTATGCGAAATGTCTAACGGTTCGCAAAAGTCTCGTTGCAAACGTTAAGGTAAAATTTTGGGTGCAGTGAGAAATAGCACTTTGAGAAAACATATTGGTAGTCACACAAAACACACTCAAGGTGAAGTTCAAACTCATGGTAGGGATGGAGTAGTTTGACAATACAATGTCGAGAGAGTTCGTGAGAGAATGACAAATTTCGTCATTCAAGAAGGATTGCCTTTTGATCACTTTGATAACCCGCGCTTGACGAGGATGATACAAGAGACGCTTCAACCGAGTTACACAAATGTACTAGATGGAACTCGACATGGAAAATGTTTGAATCGGCCTTAAGACAAAGAGTTATTTTAAAACATTTCCATGATAAACTTGTCCAAAAGAAACATTGTTCACAAAAATTTAATAATATAAGTTGGGATACGATCGAGAAACTAACTAATTTGCTTAAGGTTTTTAAAAATGCAACTATATGTTTATCGAGAGTTAATTATCCCACGTCTTTTCTATTACTTCAACAATTATATTTAATATGTAATAAATTAAAAGAGTTTGAATATCAAGGAACTATTTTTGAAAAAAATGGTAACACCTATAAAAAGCTAAATTTAAAAAATATTTTTCGGAAATGCCGGCCGTTGTTACATGTTCGGCCGCCTTAAACCCAACGATTAATGTAACCGGTGTTGAAACATTAATTGGATTAATATCTGACGATTTAAATATGTTCGAGGAAAACCCAAATTTTGAATCAAAGACAATAAGGGATTTCAATTTGGCTTTTAATAATATGTTTGATTATTATTTACGCAAATATGGTGGAAGTGATGATCCATCAAAAAATATACGTGGATCAATGGCTTCGGGTTCAAGTTCTAGTAGTTCAAGGAACCCGGTGCTAAATTTATTTAACACTTTAACAAACGAAAATACTAAACGAGCTCGTGGAAGCACACCAAGTGGCGAGCTTGGGAGATATCAAGCAACCGACTTTATTTCAACTCTAAGATCCGAAGAGTTCGAAAACTTTGATATCTTGAGTCGGTGGCAAGGAAGGCAATGGCCCGTGACCTATTAACTGTCCAAGCTTTCACGGTAGATTCAGAATCTGCTTTTTTTCTTAATGGCATGGTTTTATCTATTCGAAAAACGAGGCTTACACCGGAATCTATGGAGATGTGTATTTGCTTGAATGACCATTTGGATGCCGCCGAACGTGTACAATATGTTGCAAAACTAGAAGGCGAGCTTGACATTGAACAAGAAATACACGTATTCGAAGTAGAACAAGGGGTGACGAATCCCCCTTCGGACGAAGAACAAGCTTATGATGAAGGCCAACGTATCTCAAGCGAATAAGATTGAAAACCGATGTTACGAATACTAAGACGAGTAGACGACGAATAACGAGTCACAATAAATAATATATTTTGTGATTCAATTATGTTTTTTGTAATTTTTTTGTACGAACTATTGTTAAATCACTTAAAAAAATATAAAAAATAAATAAAACATGTATTTTATAATGTATCTTTGTTAACTTTTAAAAAAAAAATCCGATGGAACCGGTTTTTTTTGTCCGGTCCGGTCCGGTCCCAATAGGTTCCAACTCTCCACTCCCATAACCAGATCCGATCCGGAACCGGTTCCCTCGTGTCCGGTCGTTGACCACAGTTGACGGTTCGGATTCGGATCCGAAAAAAATCCGGTTTGTGCACCTCTACTTATCCATACAACTTGATATACGAAAGTTTATATTCCTAATGATCCAAAAGTTCAACACATATGATTGCTTCACAATTAGGGAATGCAAAAAAATCCAAGCCCGATAGGTATACCTGAAACATCCGGGATGGGTATATCTGAAACCCGAAACATCCGGGATGGGTATACCCAAAACCTAACGGGTATGAGATTAGTTTGAACTATTTCACGGGTATGGGATTAAGTGATACCCAGCCCGATTATACGAAATCATATACCCGTTTACTTGAACCATATCTCGAATCATATACCTGAAAAGTTTTAATTTTTTTTTTCCTTTAACCTTTATCTTTTAATGCTTCATATTAATAGGTTAATTAAATGAATTTTTTTGAAATATGTATTTGATGATTTTAACGTTTGTAATTTATCCATATTTAATATGTTATGAAAAATATAAAAATAGAATTATAGAAATGTACACGACACATACCCGACGGCTATGGACCGATACCCGTGAGTATGCCCGATACCCGATACTAACGGGTATACCCGATACCCGACGGGTAATTACCAGACACAAACCCGATGGGTATTGTGCCAGTTATGAGATACTGTTTTATAACCGAGTATGAGACTGAGATTATAAATACCCGGTCATTGAAATCCTTGTTCACAAATTTTCCTTTATTTCCAGCCCATCTTGTCCAGGTTATGGTTTCTAACTTCCGTAACAATAACAACTTGCAAATAAAACCATACAAGCTTTTGGTTAATTTCAAGAACCCTGTCCAGCTAGAAGCCTAGAACTATTAGTCCCAAATTTGGCCCATATGTACAAAGTAATAGTACCAACAAAATGGGCTTTCCACCTCTTTAATTTCTCTAGATCTGGGCCTCCATTTGCATCCAAACTTAAAATTCCAGAGAAGGCATAAAATCAAGGGAAAAATCCCAAAATGCCTTATTACCAATCATTTCTCTCAACATGTCTTTTTGACCCATTCTTTTTCCGAGAACGTCCCCTTTAATACCGTTAGATCCGACGGTATAACGTTATTGGGCGACAATGTTTAGAACCAATTACAGCCCGCCACGTGTCACAAAGGAGTCGGATTCGCCTGTATATTTGAAAAAATCCGACGGTGTTTGAAATTTTTCTTTAACTCAACAATTTTGTAAAAAATAAATAAATAAAATCCTATTTGAAAAAAATAATGATTTTATATAAATACAATGAGATATTAACTAAACAATTTTGTAAAAAAAAAATACCGTCAGGTCCTCCGGTGTTTATAAACATACCGGCTTCCGACCTTTTTGGGACACGTGACGGGCTGTAGTTGGTCAAGAACAGCGTCGGACGACCATGTTATACTAGCGGATCTGACGGTATTAGGAGTGACATTATTGGAAAAAATGGGTTAAAGGGACATTATGGGGAAAATGATTGGTAAAAAGGACATTACGAGAATACATTTTATTTTCGTTTTAATTCTTAAAGAAGTTGTTTTGACTTTGATTTTAGTATAAATACTAAGGAATCCTTGGTATTTTAACACACAAGAATTCGCAAACACACTTAGAGTTCTTTCCAACAATTCTTCGAAATTTCCTTCTGATCTTGTTCAAGGTACTCTTTCAGGTGCTAGTGTCCTCCTCGACAGTACACACTACTTCAGCTATTGTATGATGGGAACCAAACGAATTCTCTTGTGAAACTCGAAATTTGTTTTAAGAAACCTGTATTTAATACGAAGCCTCATACATCATCTTCTTCCTTCATCTCTCTTATAATTTTACTTTGTTTAAGCTGTAAAAGTTTTGTAATGTACTACTTATTTTCTTTCCAGTATTGTAATTTGAATTTATAAAGTGTTTGATGTTAATTTTACGAACGGATTTCTTACAGATTACTCAGATGATTTTACTTGTTTTTATTTTATTCAAGATTTAAATAACTCATTTGGCACGTAGAGAGAACACAACCCACGTCGACCATTATTAGACAAACGCGTCGAAATATGCTACCTGAACCATTTTGTTTCTATTCTTGGAAAGTTTTACACACTGACAACAGGGGAAATAAGAGACGATGGGGCAAGATGAAAGAAAAGCTGAACACCGTCATCAATTACTCTTTATAAAAATGGCACAGACACCTGATGATCGTATTCTTATTTGCAGTTACAACATGATTATATTTTAGGAAACTATCATGTTGAAAAGGATGATGCTGCACAGTTATCTGCATTGCAAATTTTGGTTGAAATAGGATATGTGGTACCACACGTATTCTTTAGCGCTTTTATGCTCTCTCTCATAATCTTGCCATGTTGGTTTTGTCTGATCGATTATAGATGTGGAAGAGGTGAAACGCAATGGCAGTCGTCTGGCCATCACCGTTTTTTACCCTCCATCGCCGCTGGCCAAACGTCACCATGACCGACCATCGATGCCAGGTTCGTTAATAGGGGTGATAGCAAATCTTGTTGCTACCAAACGACATTGAGGTTTATATCAGTTGGATGATAATAATGCTTTCTTATATGGTGATTTTGATGAAGACATTTATATGAGTCCTCCTCCTGGCATGCCATTATCTTCGCCCGATTATGTTCTCAAACTCTAGTCTCTTTATGGTTTGAAACATGCCTCTCAGCAATGGTATGACAAGGTATCTGATGCTCTCAAAACCAAAGGCTATATGCGTTCTCCCAATGATTATTCTTTGTTTTCAAAGACCATGGGAGATTCTGTTGTTCATGTGGCTGTTTATGTGGATGACATTCTCCTTACGGGAAATGATGAACATGAGATGTCTGCTTTAAAGGTTTTCTTACATTTCACATTTCAAATCAAAGATCTTGACATACTTAACTATTTTTTGGGAATTGAAGTTCTTAATGTTGGGAATCCTTGTACCAATTTTAACTTTTAAAACAAATTAATTTAATCTTATTAAATAAATAAATTAGATTTAATGAGTGGAAGCGGTTGTACAAGTTAACGGTTCTAAACAGGGATCCGGCCAGTGACTTGATTGCATTCGTATAAACAGGAAAATTAAACAAACCATAACGGGTAAACAATTATACCTTTGACGATTAATCGAAAGAACAACACTTTGGTTCAACGAGCGTCTCGCTAGTGACATAACACAAACCTACAACAAGGAAAACTGTCACACGGTTGCGCAAGGCACGTGGACGGCGATGGAGCGGCAGCAGCGCGGGTGGCTCACGGTGGACGGCGGAGGTTGCAGACGGCAAGGGGGGGGTTGGCTTCTCCTTTGCACAGGTTAGGGTGGATGCAGCAAGTCTCTTTAGGGTTTTCAGTTTAAGGTTATATTTATAATCCTTAAACTTACAAACTATACCCCCGCGATATTAACATTTATTCCCCAGTTAATTAACTATTAATCTTCGCAGTTTAACTAATTACAAATAATTAGTAAAACTTAATCCTTTAATGTTTAACACTTAAACATTTAATCCTCTATATATAACTATTTCTCTAAATAATTAATTACTGATCAAACTGATAAATATTTCATTAAATATTTATTCGCTGAATAATAAAACCGTGTTTCGTGAACTATAATCTTTACGACTAAATATTATCAATTGCTCGTTGCCCAAAGTGTAACTCTTTGGATCGTACATCGATAGTAACGTTGACTTAATCGACGATCGGATATCTTATATCCAACAATCTCCCACTTGGACTGTTCATCTATTAATCGGTTCAACGTAGATAGGGGTGGACGCCTAGCTGCATCTCACTATCCCTAGCAAGGTATGATGTATTACAGTCGTTAACCATTTCCTTGTGTTCAAGTAACTCTTACTTGACCAAGTACAACAGTCATGGTAAACATATCTATATATATCCTTTCTGTTTAGGGCATCCATTGAACATGAGACATGGATACAAGTCATTTCTCATATGTTGTTCAACTATTCTTATTATCGTCTCTAATTCAAAGTGGTATAAACAAAATATTCTTAGTTTGAGCATGGCCACACGTTTTATACTAGTTCAAATTAATGAGGGCGCCAGAATGCCCAACTCCTGATCAAAGGAGAACAAAATTCCTTTGGTCATATACAACTCCCACTTAACTTCATATTATTCCCAATCATACCCTTATTACTGCCTTTCACGGAACAACGTTAGATATGGTTAAAGAACAAACATTAGTCAAAGTTAGTTCAAATATGTGCTTCGGGTCGAAGGATCGATAGATCGTACCATATTCAAAACTTCTTAAGACCTTGATCCATGAAGATAGTTTTGAAACGAGTTACGTCCAATATGCATTCTCTAATGAATATATGTGAATATGATCTCCAACTCTTTGGACTTTCATCCAAATTGAACCAATCAGCTAATTCATAATAGTCTTACATTCAGAATGATTCCCATGAATCTAACCGAATACAGACATTTAGAATACAATATTCAAGGATTCTAAAACGTATAAAATATCGAACATAGAAACTGTTATGGGTTAAATCTCAAACAAGATCCTGAATGATGCGTGATCCGGAATCCAAGATCCTGGTAACTTCGGTATCCTGAATATTAATGGTACTAACGGCTATATGTCCTCTATTTCTTTTATATGCGCAGGTAAAACGTGTTGACTCGTTTTGCCCCTGAAGAATTGGACGAGAAGTCAAAGAGAACGTGTAAAACTTGCGAGAGAAGCTCAATAACGGTCATATTTGAAGACCGAGTAAAGCTCCGGGATCCTCGGAGAGTTAGTTAGGATCATTTTTTGTATTTAATCAGCGGCTTGATCGATTAGCAACACACACAATTCACTTAGCATTACAAAAACTCGCAAAAAGCTCTGTAAACACTTAGATCTCGATCATTTACTGCTCACACTTGTAATCTTTTTACCATTTATTCAAGAAACGAGGCAGGTGTCGATTGTCACCTCCCGAGGTTTTATGCCGGAGATCCTTAAAGATCAAGGGCTTTCCTCATAAACAACCGTGTCAAATTCTACTTCTTTTTATCGATTTTCATTGATTTTACAAGCACACTACCTCACTTACTAAGTTTTGTTACAAAATTAGTTTACTTAATTTTTACCCAAAACAATTTGGCGCTCACCGTGGGGCAAGTGGTGCTTTTTGTCTTCAAATCTTTGCTAAAATTTGTGTTCAATCATTATCTTTCAAAGCTATTTTCAAAAATGTCGTCCCAATCCAAAAATATTTCTGTTTCTGCTCCGTCTTCGAGCTCTGGGTTGGTCAACCCTATTCCTCCTCCTCCATTTCAAAAAAAGTGTTAATTAGCCGAAGAAAACTACTACTGCAGGTTTTTCAGGATCCGGAATACTTGCTGGTGGACCTGTGATCATATCGAACAATGATATCCTCGATCTGTTCTCGGAGATGAAACAACAAATGGAACAACAGAGAAGACTAACCAAATGCTGTTTCGGGAGATTGAGAAGGTTAAAAAATCAAAGAAGCTAGTGGAAGTGACGACATCGTTGCAACCAAGGACATTTGATTTTAATTATTCAGGATCCTCAGGAATCCATAAGGGAGACTTTCTTCCCATGCAAACAGGAATCACTACTGTTGGCCCTACCCCAGCTGTTAGAGTTACGACAAATCAGGATCTTGGAGTTACTCCGGGATCATCGTTCCGAAATCCTGAGAATGGTAACACATTCAATCAATTTTCAAATACTAACGAATTTATGCAGGAGGCAGGAATCACTCCGTCCATGGCCAAGGAGTTAAAGAAGTTGAGAGAGATGATCTACAGTGTACCAGGTGTGGTCCAACCTATACCGGAGATGTCCTCTACCAGTCACAGGATCTCCAGATTCGCTCTGCCGATATGTGATGCTGAGATCCCCAAGCGCTTTCAGACTCCTAACATGAAGTTGTACGATGGAACTACAGATCCTGAGGAGCACGTCGCGCAGTACAGGGAACGGATGGAAATAAACCCCATTCCCTTGGACCTAAAGGAAGCCTGCTTATGCAAAGGCTTCGGCTCTACCTTAACATGATCAGCCCTGAAATGGCTACTTAACGTTAAACCTTATTCTATTACTTAGTTTGCTCACTTAATCAATTTGTTTAACAATCAGTTCTCTTGCAGTAGAACTTTTGAAAGGTTAACAAGTGAGTTATACAGGATAACTCAGAACAGCGGAGAGTCCCTTCGGGATTATATCAGCAAGTTCGGCCAGGAATCCATGGATATCCCGAACCTTGACGTTGCCACTGCAGTCCAGGCATTCAAGATGGGACTACAGAAGGATTCTCAATTTTATGAAGACCTTGTCATGAATCCTTGCATGAACCTTGATGAAGCCAGGAACCGGGCATTAAGGTTTATTAGGCTGGAAGATGACAAAAAGATCCAGCAAAGGGTGAATGCTCCGACAAGCTACACTCAACCCAACCGAAAAGTTGAATCTGCACCTTTCAAGTCATACAGATCCAAGACGTATTCTAAGCCATACAATCACAGGGTCAACATTATAGAAGATGACGAGGACGAGGAAGAATATCCTAAGTTGCCTGAATACTATTTTTCTCTTGATACAACTGGTTTGCTATTTTCTTTGCAGGATCTTGGAGAAAAAGCTAGGTGGCCTCGCAAATTTGAGAAGGGTACAGGTTGGAAGAACAAGTCCAAGTGGTGTGCTTTCCATGAGGACTTTGGTCACGTGATGGAAGATTGCATTGCTTTACGAAAAGAGATAAGCTACCTTTTAAGCAAAGGGCACCTCAAAGAGTTTCTAGGCAAAGGAAAGAACAAGACTAAGGATCACGACAGGATCCCGCAAAGAGCAAAGTCCCCGCCGCCGGATGCCAAGGTAATAGGTTTTATATCTGGTGGATCTGATATTTGTGGCACTTCTTACTCTGCAGCAAAAAGGAATGCCAAGGAAGCGAAGACAGAATAAGGGGACATGCCTATCAGAACCTCCAGCTTAACTGGAGAAAAGGTGATCTCTTTCGATGAAGATGACAGGAACGACGTACATGATCCTTATCACGATGGTCTAGTAATCACTCTGTACATTGCAAACCACTTCATCCGGAGGATACTGATTGACGAAGGGAGCTCGGTGAACATAATTCAGCATGAAGTCCTGAAGAAAATGGGGATTCCAGATTCTGAAATTATTTCAAAATCCTCAGTGCTGGTAGGATTCAGCAGAAAAGTCAAAAGCACAGTCGGAGAGATAAAACTACCGTTATACATTGAAGGGGTAAATTCTATTAAAATTTTTTATGTAATAGATTCTTTGTCTTGCTATAATATCATTTTAGGAAGGCCATGGATACACGATATGAAGGAAGTGCCCTCGACATACCATCAGTGTGTCAAATTGCCAACCCCTTGGGGAGTAGTGAAGATTAACAATGATCAGCAAGAGGCTAAGGATTGTTACACTTCTTCGATGAAAGCCTCCGTCAAAACCAGGCAAGCATTGCAATTAACGAAGCAGGGATGCTCTAGAAGCTAAAGAACATGATGTTAAAGAGATATCCCTGGATGCTGAAAATCCAGATGTAAAGATCCTTGTATGAAACACCCGAAATATTAAAACATAAATTTATACATCTTGCGGAAAATAGGCCCATAATTTGATTTTTAATTAAGAACTCATTTCACCAAAAGTAATACCTTATATAATATTTCACAAACACTCACCCAAAGAATTCTCATAAAACGCACCCGGGTTTTCTAATAAAATTTCGGCATGACCCGTTCATAAAATAAACAACCCTTACGGAGCATTAACCTGTTTAGACACCAATAAAACTAAACCAAGTGACCCAAACATCCACGGACACATCGACAAGTAGTAAAGCAATATGGAGTTTAAACTCCAAGACGCCAATACTAAAACATAATGTGAATGAAACGATTTTACAAAACAACCATGTAAAATCATGCACCACACCAACTCCAAATCTACATCCCGTTGACCCGATCCCTTGACTTGATCACCAACGCCTTTCATCATCCAAACTGTCACATGACATCACCCAACGATTAGTTAACTCACAATTCAAATATTTCTATGGTATTATCCCCGTGACCACACACACACACACACACACACACATATATATATATATATATACACATCTAATTATGTGTTTATCACCCAAACCAAATAACTGAAAATGGTTTATTTATTCACTTATCTTTTAAGTGGGGTTAAGCCACTTCTTTGACCCTCCCGTTACTCTAAAATAAATGACTCAAATTAATCCCCATAGATATGCAATCCAAGCCGACCCGCTTAATCCATGTATCTTGACCACCTCCGTATATAAACGACTCTTCATACCTGCATATCACCACCATCATAACTAATTAGCCGAAGCTAAGTGAGGACTCACATTCCACATATAATTATACATATACGATTCGAATATATAAACTTGAAGCGTGTCAAGCTTCACCCCCGAGGTAGGACTCCCACAACGGTTTACAACTCCGTTGTATACCTTTTTATTCTCTGTTGATGCACTTTCCTGTGACAACACTCTGGATAGATTCTTAGTTTGTATTTCTAATGTCTGTAATTTGTCTCTGTATGTAAGAGTCGTTATGTAATAGTTTATCGAGTTGTATTTACTTTTACATAATGTATGTTGCATTTCTTCTAAGTGTTTTGCGCACTTACATGTGCGCAGGAGAAAGCTCCTGCGTACTTAGCAAGTACGTAGGAAGACCCATGCGTACTTGTTAAGTACGCAAGAGCATTTGGTCCTGCGCACTTGCTAAGTGCGCAGGCATTAGGTCTGTATAAATAGGTTTGGTTCACAGAGGATAAGTACGCAGAACTCATATCTTAGACGAACTCATTTTGTTAAGTACGCAATTTGTAATCTCTCTGTAACCGTCGAGTGTTTATAATAGAAAGAGCTTTTATTGTGACTCTCGTGTTTGGTTTACTTTTTTTTAGTTAGACTCTCCGCCTAGTCACGGGTATTCCGCACCCGGTCCGACTAGTAGACCACTTGCATGCAACGATCCGACACAAACGAAGGGACCTACAAGTTGGAGGCATAGAATGGGATATGTCAGAGCGAGGGACTATGCTTCTTACAAAAAGATGTGGGTATTGGATCAATGGCGGTAGTTTGCCCACATCATGATTGTGTGCATCTCGTCAAGAAAAGCGGGGAAAGATGCCATGGGTCATGACCTTGCAGCAGCCATGGTGGGCTTGTCTCTTAATAGGGGCTACAACTTCTCTCGCTACATCTTCAAAGCAATCAATGATCGGATCAATACAGCAGGGAAGTTTAGGTTCCTATTGTACCCGAGGTTTGTGCAACTCTTGATTGATGATGCATTGCCAAACCTACATGCTATCGGGGAGAGAATGTAAGTAAAACGGGTGGACAAGAGAGTATTTGCTCAGTTTCTAAAGCCAGGCAGTGTAGAACCTACCCCTGTGCATACTGAACTCTTTGGACACCTACTTAATGAAGCATATGTCGCGCCAGAAGATTGGAATTGGTAAATTCCCAATTCGGCACCAGAGATGAGTGATGATTCTGATGAACAACAAGAAGAAGAGAATGAAAGTGATGGAGGTGATGACGAAGGTGGTGATGGTGGTGCTGAGGAATCCGATTCAGAAGCAACAGAATCAGTTTCTTCTGATTCCGATGACGCACCATCCCAGGCACACCCAAGGAAATCAGCACAGGTAACCCTGCCTACGTCGTCTTCTAAAAGAAAGCGACAAAGCTCGAGCAGCGAATATGAGCCGACCTCTGACTCTGACGCTGCTCTACAAAGACAAAGGCAAGAGAGTACCAACAAGAAGAGGGGCGATAGGCAAGAGGTTGCTATCCCTAGGGTTGTAGAGATCCCGACTGTACAGCAAGTACAAGCTGCGGCTGCCAGTCCAGAGTCAGAATCTACCCCACCAGCACAACAACTGTACAGAAGGAGGAGAAGGCCACTAGTACAAGGTAATGTGGCAGTCACGGCGGTCACAGAGGAGATTCCTATGACGATGACCCTACCTACTCCAACCGTCCAGGTGACAGTGACTACTCCACTTCTCACGGAGTCAGTCACCATCACCCCAACCATAACACCCACTCCCATCATTACATCCCCACTCCCACATCACACCACTGAGCCGTCAGGTCAACCCTTCAACTATGGTGATTTCTCACAAGGGTTTGACTTTGACACAATCTTCTCTTCCCCCATCCATACTGCTGAAGCCTCATCATCTAGGCATTCTGATCCGTATGAAGCAAGGATAAATGTCTTAGAGACCCAAGTTGCTGAAATGTTGAAGACCATTCAAAAGTCAAAGGAGGAGTCTGATGCTCAACAAGCACAGATCAATTCCCTGGCCGATGAAGTTAGGATTCTCCATAGCCAAAGAACAGGGACAAATGAGCAACTGAAGAATGTTATGGCACAGAACGAGCTGCTAATGAAAACCAATGAAATGATTCTAGGCCACAAAACTTCACTTGTGCTAAGGATGGATTTACAGAGAAAAGAGCACGAAGCGATGGTCAAACTAGTTGAAGAACTGACCAAGAAGCTTGATGCTCAGGGGGAGAAAGAGAAAGGGAAAGAGAAAGAGAAAGAGAAGGAGAAGGAGAAGGAGAAGGAGAAAGAAAATAAATCCACTGGTGCTGAGCCTTGTCATCCAGTCGACTTGACTAAGGATGATGATATAGACAAGGATCCTGAAGCCGGTCCTAGTGGAGGTGAGCACCAAGCTTTGGCGATTGTGCCCATCTCTTCTATTCCAATGGCTGAGGGGGAGTCTACTCAGTAAGTGGGTGGTGATACCTCTGGTGGTGGTGGTGATAAAGGGAAGTCAGTGGCTGAAGTACTTAAGGACTTATCTGATGATGAGATCCTATATCTAGAGCCTGACTATTCTAAAGAAGCACAGATCGATGCTCTCTTCAATCTAGAAGAAGGAGAGATCGACTCTGGTGATGACTGGAATGATGAAGATGAGGACGTGGTAATAGAGATTCCCAAGGGCAACGGGGAAGGAGAGTACGAGTTAGAGGATGGTGAGATCTTTGAAGTACCATCGCTCGAATCTTTGCTCGAAACAGGCTCAGTTGACATGGAAAGTAATGTTGAAGCTACAACTGAAGCCTCCCCAGTCGACCCTACACCTGTGGACCCTGAGGCACCAAAAGATAAAGACATGCCTTCTGCATCATCTAAGGGTCCAGCTCCCGTGTGGCAAAAGACGTCCATCACAGACAAGCACAGAGCTACATGTATGATCTTGGCTGTTAGGTTCGAGGAGGACAAGCAGCTGTTCTCCATCAAAAGATCTGGGGGGGTTCAATACTTGAAACCAACCAGTGAGGCATTCAACTCTTTGCCCAAGTACGACCTTGTGAACCTCGCAAACCGTGACCTGCTGAGTCACTCGAGTCATGCAGTAGCAATGGGTTTGTGGGTAACACTACAGCGGGAAGCAAGATCAGGGATATTCGAATACTTCAAGCCTCAAGTGCCCAGAAGAGTCAAGGATAAGCACGTTGTACATCCTGTGACTAAGAAGCACATAAAGAGATTGGTATACAAGCTAGTGCGATGTGAAACTAAGATTCCCCTGAGCAAGTTACCTCAGGATATTCTTGGTGACATGTGGTACTGGTACGTTGATCCAAAAACGGGCGAGGCTGTGGTTATGGGTAAGGGTAAGTCAGCAAGTGGAAACATGGTGCCAAAGGAAGTGATCAGGATATTTGATGAAGTCTGCTTCATCAACTTTTCTGTGAACGATCTGGAGGTACTAGCCGATAAGTACTGCATCCACACTGACGAATGGACAAAGCTTCTTTTTGCCAAATACGACAAGTTGATCAAGTTCTGCCTTGATTACAAAAAGAAGATGGAAGCTAAGGAGCCAGTGCTGTGAAGACTGAAGATTGAAGACTGAAGACGATGAAGATCCCTAGCTGTTGTCAAGGGGGAGTTTGTTGATGCACTTTCCTATGACAACACTCTGGATAGAGTCTTAGTTTGTATTTCTAATGTCTGTAATTTGTCTTTGTATGTAAGAGTCGTTATGTAATAGTTTATCGAGTTGTATTTACTTTTACATAATGTATGTTGCATTTCTTCTAAGTGTTTTACGCACTTACATGTGCGTAGGAGAAAGCTCCTGCGTACTTAGCAAGTACGCAGGAAGACCCATTTAAGTACGCAAGAGCATTTGGTCCTGCGCACTTGCTAAGTGCGCAGGCATCAGGTCTGTATAAATAGGTTTGGTTCACAGAGGATAAGTATGCAGAACTCATATCTTAGACGAACTCAGTTTGTTAAGTACGCAATTTGTAATCTCTCTGTAACCGTCGAATGTTTATAATAGAAAGAGCTTTTATTGTGACTCTCGTGTTTGGTTTACTTTGTTTTAGTTAGACTCTCCGCCTAGTCACGGGTATTCCGCACCCGGTCTGACTAGTAGACCACTTGCATGCAACGATCCGACACACACGAAGGGACCTACATTCTCTTCTTCTCCAGACCCCAACGCCGAGTCATTTCACCTTTAAAAACCCTGTTAGTACGAATTTAAAACACTACAAATACCATTAGTAGGTTAATTCACATCATAATAATTAAACAACATAATAGACCGACATTCATTAAGCTTCACACCGCAACTCGTCCGGTTAACAACTTATTATTACCCCCACCACACACCCTTATTAAGTTTGTAACATTCACCCTCCTTTAGTTTGTAATTCACATTAAACGCCACATACGGTAAAAATATATTTAATCGGGTTACAAACTTGTGACGCCATGATTACATCAAACCCCACACTTAACCAAAAATCCCACCATTTAGTTTATTCTAAATCAATATAAACCTCATCCACAACTCATGTATAGAGTTTTAGACACCTCGAGGTTACAACTATATAAAAGACATCCCTAACGAGTTCTCGGTTAATCCCCAACAATTTTATAAATATTATTAAACTCCCGTTTCAAAACAGCCTTAAGTGGCTGTAAAAGTTCAACGTTTACACCCACTTACAATAGGTATTTCACCTCAACTAAAATTTTTGAGTAAATTAGACACACAGAGCTTTCCGTCGATGTATAATACACCTCGAACGGACATCTGGTTAATTTACTATTAATATTTCAAAACCAGTTAAATTATGAAAATATGCTGAATTTTCAGCACTTGAATCACCCAACTCATTATTAATTTACACCATTTCTTTATGGGTTCAAACCCCCAAAACACCGTCAAAACAATACGACATTATTTAGTTAAACCGTACACAATAACTATAAATAAAACATCTTAACCATAAGAATCTCAAGTCATTATTATGACTATTCTAATCGAACCCAAATCCGAGTCACTCACCTTCGCCCGTAGGAATGTTGTTGCTTTACCACCCGTTTGACCCGTTGCCATCCGAGCTTGTTACACCTATCTTGGAAACAAATCAACTTGCAACCCATTAGAACACATAATCGGGTCGTTTATCCCTTTAATACGTATGTATTATTCACCCACCCATAATATGTGTTCTAACCAATCATTCTTTAATATACAAATAATAAACGGGTTACTCCCACCCATGAGACCCGTCATCACCCATTTGACCCGTTATCACCCGTTCTTGTTTAACCACAACCATGGGTCAAGGTCACCAATTCAACATACACCATTTCACAACAAATAATGGTCTATTTGTTATAAATCAAACCATGTTAATCCCATATTCCCATCCGAACCGTTAAGGTGATTAACTAAAAATAACATTCACATATTTAATTTATGTTAACTATTCACCATTAGCTTCATCCAAACTTTATGTTTACTAAACACCCATTGATTATTAACAAATCATTTAAATCAAGTAAACATTATAAAATCTCCCAATTTCCACTATTTATTTAGTTAGACATTTCATCAAATACCTTATGGGCATGATTAAAATTTATCATTGACATACCCATTTAAACTCCCAAAATCACCATTTTATCATCAAAGTTATCAAGTTTATTAACCATACATGTATAACTTGAAACTATAATCAAACTCCTACTTTGTTAATCAATTATCACCATAAAAGTGTGAAATTGCTAGAACCCATCATAAATCATTATGTTTACACATTTTACTCACTAAATCATAACATGCAATCAAAACCCATGACTCATGGGTTATAATAAAACATTCTAACATATCTATTATGGTTTCTACAAAGAAAACAAGTATTAGAACCCCCTTCAATTCGTGAGTTTTAGAACCACAACACCAAACACTAACTCATAGGTTTACTAACACAAAATCATAGAAATCTACTTACTTGAAGCCTTAGAAATCGAGAAGGCTAGCATAATTGAGGCTTTATCTTCCAATTTCCGGATTCAATTGATGAAATCGCACATCCCCCTTCGTTCCTTGTTGGTGTCGATACCACCAGGAGGTGTCGACCTCCCCTCCCCCAAATCCACGATCTTTTTTTTTATTTCCTTTTTAATTTGTCATTTTTCTCTTTTCCACCACATCAATTGATTTATATCAAGTTTAGTTCCTCCACTTTACAAACTTACAATTGTTAAGTGTAAGTTTACATATTTCACCCCATTTACTAATTAAATCCCTTAACTTTCAAGTCTCCATGATAACACTTAATTACTTAAGTTAGGTTAAAGCTATGATAATTATATTATCATGTATCTCTTCAACACCTTTAAATCATTATAAATATTATTTTATAGTATTTAATTAATACTATTTCCAACAACCTAACTTCACTTGACACCATATATTTATTTAAACTATCTTTTAATTCATATTGAAATCGGTATGTTACAAATCTACCCTCCTTAAGAAGGTTTCGTCCCCGAAACCGAAACACATACTAGAATAGAGTATTGTTCGAATTCTTTAATCACCCATCCCGATTACTTCTTTTTATATGCTCATACAAGGAGTCAATTCAACCCCCTGTTATCGCCACCCCAAGGTACCAACATTAAGAATTTCGTAATTTAGAACGACTTACTTTCATTTTTAAGCATTGAATTTATCCAAGCTAGTTCACGCCCCGTTGCATATCACCTATGCAACTTGCATCCATCCTTCGCCTTTAGCTTTAGTCATTCCTTAGCACCAGCATGTACACCTTTCTCAACTGTGATGCTACAACACTGCATCAATTCTAACCATAGTAGTGTACATATGATTAATAATATCCACCAGTTATCAATCAATCCCAACACCCTTTGAAGTTCATAGATTTCACCACCATGCCGATTAAGGCTTATGAACCTAAGTTCATCACTCCCATTGGGATTCAATAACTCCATGATGAACATACAAATCCCATCTCCTCATCTTTTATTACAATCCACATAAGCATGGCTATATCAAGATCACATTAGGTCTATGTGTTTACTATTTCACCCGCGACATGGATTAGTCACTTAGCACTAATGATTCCTTGTTGTTACCATGTGATGTTTCAAGTCATAAAGTATATAGCAATTACTTACTTTTTTTTATCACAATCTTGTGATTTTTTTTTCACCCGCATTTGAGATTTAAGACCTCAACCCTCCCATTATTTATTTAGGAGTTCTAGACTTTAAATCACCCATGGAATATTTAACTCCAAGTCCTACCATCCCCTTTGTACTTATGTATGACGACCGACATTTAGAGAAGTATATATATCATACAAGTCATATTAATCTACCAACAATCAATTAATCATTTAGATACGCCTAATGCGAGAACCACAACTCGCTTTTCTACATAGAGTAGTTGACTCCATGTCCACCCATGAAGTATTTGACTCCATGTCACCCGTGAAGTATTTCACTTCACTATCACCCGTTTCCACCCAATTACTCCTTAGGCAATTTAACATTTGCATAACACTATACAATTTTCTTTCTTTCCCTAATGATCACCCCATATTTGGCCAAATTTCATTTCCTTTATGGCACAAGACCATAACTTCTTTACATTTCCATCATGGTACTTAGACTATAAATTCACCACATTTACATTATGATACTTAGAACATAAATTCACCACATTTCCATTATGATACTTAGACCATAAATTCACCACATTTCCATTATGATCCTTAGACCATAAATTCACCACATTTCCATTATGATACTTGGACCATAAATTCACCACATTTTCATTATGGTATTTTAACTATAACTACATTCATACACGTGTTCATACCACATTCATACAACAATCACACCACATTCATACAACAATCATACCACATAAGTTAAGTATGCAAATATTCTACACATGTAATTATAATATATCAACATCACTAAGTAAGTGCGAGTACACTTACCTTTCGGATTCGAAGATCCCGCTTCTCCTCCTCGATGGGCAATTAGATTACTTGCAATTTCACCCTTATTACTAGAGATCACCGACTCCAATTTCCTAGAGTTTCCGTCTCAACACCTCTCGGGAACCCCGTCCCTTTTACTTTAAAGTTCTTCGTCTCTAAATTAAATCGGAGGTTATTTCACCACTACTGAGATCACAATACACCCATGTGACTCCCATATTTACCTCCACTATGAGGTCACAAAACACCCATGTGACTCCCATATTTACCACCACTACTTAGGTCACAAAACACCCACGTGACTCATAAGTAGCCCCCTACTGTAGTATCGCCCACAGATGATCAGTCTGCGTAATCCGGATGGTCACCACCGTGACTCTTACAACCGGTCACACCAAATATCACCATATCATCAGCCAAATGTCACACACCAGTACAACCCCATTCAATTGCTGCTTATCCGCATTCTATTGTTTCATCTTTTCCTGTCACAACAAAATTCAACACTATTAGTAGGATATGACCACTTACTTTTCAGTACTTTCAACACAATCATGACAATAGTAAGAACATTCTAGTTTATGTGTTGATCAATACACTGGCCTGGCATACCAATCAACACATTATACCTAGGTGTTCTTATTATCACCACAACGTGTCAAAGGCAACGAATTTCAGTTTCGTATTCATCAATATTCATAGCAATAAGCTTCCCCTTTAATATATCAACTTCACCTACAAGGGAAATTAAAATCCCATTTCATCCCACATACACCACCCAGTGGTCATAAGGCTCTAATCAACAGTTGATATATATATATATATATATATATATATATATATATATATATATTAAAATAAATAATCGATAACCATAGAACTTTTACTAACCTCGTGTATTCGGTTGCATGATCAAGTCTCGGGTCAACGTTTCCCCCATCAAGAGCACTAAGGTTGAGTTTGAATACCACCATATATTCAAATCCCTCAACCTACGACTCTGATACCAGGTTGAAACACCCGAAATATTAAAACATAAATTTATACATCTTGTGGAAAATAGGCCCATAATTTGCTTTTTAAATAAGAACTCATTTCACCAAAAGTAATACCTTATATAATATTTCACCAACACTCACCCAAAGAATACTCATAAAACGCACCCAGGTTTTCTCATAAAATTTTGGCATGACCCGTTCGTAAAATAAACAACCCTTACGGAGCATTAACCTGTTTAGACACCAATAAAACTAAACCAAGTGACCAAAACATCCACGGACACATCGGCAAGTAATAAATCAATATGGAGTTTAAACTCAAGACGCCAATACAAAAACGTAACTTGAATGAAACGATTTTACAAAATGACCATGTAAAATCATGCACCACACCAACTCCAAATCTACATCCCGTTGACCCGATCCCTTGACTTGATCACCAACGCCTTTCACCATCCAAACTGTCACATGACATCGCCCAACGATTAGTGAACTCATAATTCAAATATTTCTATGGTATTATCCCCGTGACCACATATAAATATATATATATATATACACACACACATCTAATTATGTGTTTATCACCCATACAAAATAATTGGAAATGGTTTATTTATTCACTTATCTTTTAAGTGGGGTTAAGCCACTTCTTTAACCCTCCCGTTACTCCAAAATAAATGACTCCACCTGATCCCCATAGATATGCAATCCAAGCCGACCCGCTTAATCCATGTACATTGACCACCTCCGTATATAAACGACTCTTCATACCTGCACATCACCACCATCATAACTAATTAGCCGAAGCTAAGTGAGGACTTACATTCCACATATAATTATACGTATATGATTCGAATATATAAAATTGAAGCGTGTCAAGCTTAACCCCCCGAGGTACGACTCCCACAACGGTTTACAACTCTGTTGTATACTTTTTTATTCTCTTCTTCTCCCGACCCCAACGCCGAGTCGTTTCACCTTTAATAACCCTGTTTATTCTAAATCAATATAAACCTCATCCACAACTCATGTATAGAGTTTTAGACACCTCGAGGTTACAACTATATAAAAGACATCCCTAACGAGTTCTCGGTTAATCCCCAACAATTTTATAAATATTATAAAATTCCCGTTTCAAAACCGCCTTAAATGGCTGTAAAAGTTCAACGTTTACACCCACTTACAATAGGTATTTCACCTCAACTAAAAATTATGAGTAAAGTAGACACATAGAGCTTTCCGTCGATGTATAATACACCTCGAACGGACATCTGGTTAATTTACTATTAATATTTCAAAACCGGTTAAATTATGAAAATATGCTGAATTTTCAGCACTTGAATCACCCGACTCATTATTAATTTACACCATTTCTTTATGGGTTCAAACCCCCAAAACACCGTTAAAACAATACGACATTATTTAGTTAAACCGTACACAATAATTATAAATAAAACATCTTAACCATAAGAATCTCAAGTCATCAATAAAACAAGTCATAATTATAAATAAAACATCTTAAACATATACAAATTGAAACTATAATCAAACTCCTACTTTGTTAATCAATTATCAGCATAAAAGTGTGAAATTGCTAGAACCTAACATAAATCATTATGTTTACACATTTTACTCACTAAATCATAACATGCAATCAAAACCCATGACTCATGGGTTATAATCAAACATTCTAACATATATATTATGGTTTCTACAAAGAAAACAAGTATTAGAACCCCCTTCAATTCGTGAGTTTTAGAACCACAACACCAAACACTAACTCATAGGTTTACTAACACAAAATCATAGAAATCTACTTATTTGAAGCCTTAGAAATCGAGAAGGCTAGCATAATTGAGTTTGAAAAATGCAGGTGCTACATACCAAAGGCTGGTGAACATGATGTTCAAAGAGAAACTAGGGGACACCATAGAGGTCTACATAGACGACATGGTGGTAAAATCAAAGAAAGCTGAGGATCATCTTAGGGTCCTTAGAGAAGCATTTGATATCTTGGACCAATACAACATGAAGTTGAATCCTTTCAAATGCCACTTTGGAGTGGGGGCAGGAAAGCTCTTGGGCTACATGGTAACCAAGAGAGTGATAGAAGCCAGTCCAGAACAAATCAAAGCAATCATCAATTTGAAATCCCCAGTAAACACCAAGGATGTCCAGAGACTAACCGGTAGGGTAGCAGCACTCAACAGGTTCATATCGAGATCCTCAGAAAGGTGCAAAGAGTTCTACGACATCCCGAGGAAGAACAAAAGATTCGAATGGGAAGAGAAGCATGGATGAGCACTCCAATCACTGAAATAATACTTGTCATCGGCTCCTCTATTAATGAAACCAGAAGACGACGAACCGTTATCCCTATACTTGGCAGTATCCCAAAGCACCGTAAGTGCTGTACTAGTCAGGGATCACGAGGGGCAACAACATCCGGTATACTATCTAAGTAAAAGTTTACTTGCAGCTGAAACCACGAGGGGCAACAACATCCGGTATACTATCTAAGTAAAATTTTACTTGCAGCTGAAACTAGGTACTCTTATTTAGAAATATTGATCTTAGCTTTAATAATGGCATCCACTAAACTAAGACATTATTTTGAAACTCTTGCTATTCATGTTAAGACTAACTACCCTATTAAGTGTGTCTTAAGAAAGCCAGAGATGTTAGGAAGGATGGCTAAATAGTCAGTCAAGCTCAGCACCTACGACCTCATATATGAACCTAGAACAACAATAAAGTCTCAGGCACTTGCGGACTTTATGGCTGATTTCAGCACTGACATTCAACATGAGGCAGACCTTGAAGTCGAACAACTAGAAGAGTCGAAGGATGAGTGGACCTTATTCACTGATGGTGTATCAAATATAAGAGGAACAGGTTTGGGAGTCATACTAAAATCGCTACAAGGGGACATAATACCCCATTCCATAAGCTGTGAGTTCTAGGTAACTAATAACGAAGCGGAATATGAGGCGCTGATAGCAGGATTACAACTAGCTCAGGATATCAATATCAGGTATCTCCAGGTATATGTAGACTCATTATTAATCGCTAACCATTTCAACGGCTCGTATGCAGTAAAAGTAGAAAAAATGGCCAAATACCCCGCAGTAGTTAAGCAATTATCCATGGAATTCCAAACTTTTAACATAACACAGGTGCCCAGAGAAGACAATACTGAGGCTGATGCCCTAGCAAACCTTGCTTCGGCTCTCAGGGTACCGGAAGGCATCAAGATACCTATCATACATATTCTGAGCCCAACAATTGAGAAGATAAATGAAGTATCCAACACTGAAGAAGAAGCAGATATTCAGGATCTTGAATCTAGTCAAGGATCCTAGATTTTACCCATCAAAAAATACTTGCATGATAGTGAGATCCCGAGTGATGAAAAGAACCACAAGGCTTTTCGCATGAGGGTATCTCATTTTATAATTTTAAAGAATGTTTTGTATAGAAAATCTATTGTAGGTCCATACTTAAGATGCTTGGAGAATCCGGAAGCACATGAAGTTCTAAAAGATATACACGAAGGCGACTGTGGTAACCACACTGGGGCAGAACGCTATTTTCAAGGATCCTGAGAATAGGATATTACTGGACTATCATGAGGAAGATGCTATAGATTATTCCCAGAAATGTGACGCTTTCCAAAGACACAACAACATACTCCATCAACCGGCCGAACCTTTATATCCAATCATCTCTCCATGGACATTCATGAAATGGGGAATGGATATCGTCGGCAAACTTCCCAAAGCACCAGAAGGAAAGGTCTTTATGGTAGCAATGACGGATTACTTCTCCAAATGGATTGAAGCTGAGGCATTTGTGCAAGTCAGAGTGAAAAGAGGTCATCTCCTTCATCAAGCATAATATCCTGAAAAGATTTGGGATCCCGACAGAGATAGTATGTGATAATGGATCTCAGTTCATTGGCAAGAGAACAACTGACTTCTGTGCCAGTTGGGGGATCAAAATGATAACTTCTACCCCAGTACATCCTCAAGCCAACAGACAAGCGGAATCTAGCAACAAAATCATCATTAACAACCTCAAAAAGAGATTGGGGGAAAATAAAGGAAGATGGGCTGAAGAGCTACCGTTTGTATTTTGGGCAGACAGGACAACCACGAAGAACGCAACAAGACAAACCCCGTTCTCATTGGTATTTGGTACTGAAGCCATGATCCCTACAGAAATGGTCATCCCTACTGGTAGGACCAATCTCCAGACTCTAGCGACAAACAACGAAGCTCTTGCTCATGATCTTGACATTGTGGATGAACTCAGGGATCTTACCAAAGTTCGCATTGCGGCTTATCAACAAAGGATAGCAAGATCTTATAACAAAAACATAAGGATTAGAAGATTCCAAGTGGGTGATCTTCTATTAAGAAAGGCGTTTCAAAATACTACTAATCCCAGTGATGGGAAGCTTGCACCAAAGTGGGTAGGACCGTAGTTGATTGACTCTGAAGTAGGCAAGGGTGCCTATTGGTTGGCTACTATGGAAGGGGATATCCTACCAAGATCCTGGAACGCTATCCATCTCAAAACCTACTTTATGTAAGTTTAAAACTTATGTTCTAACTGAAACTGGTATGTCTTCTATCCTTGACTATTTTTATACTTATTACCCTTGATCAAAGTACTGACTTGAGCGTCGAAGGGGTGTTAGCCAGGCTAACACCCGCCTTCACCAAGGTTTCATTTTTTGCAGGAATGATCCTGACAGAAGTTAGAGATTGGCCATCTCTCCTAAGTTAGAGAATACCTCAAAGATTTAAAGGTTTTCACCTTTCTAAGTAATGAGTTTAAACACTCCGCCTGTAGCACGCGATATTCAAGTATAGTTCAAGGTGGTGCGACAAGTCCATGTAACAGTGGCTGATAATTTCATCACTGTTGGCTATATATCTTGAATCCTACGATAGTAACAGACATGTTACTCCTAAGGTTTTTAGCATTTTCATGCTAACTTAAGTCTGGCTTGGCCCATGTTATTTTGGCTTAGCCCACATTATTCTGGCTTGGCCCACGATTTTAAATTGTCACATGTATTTAACACTTATGTGTTAACTCAAGGACTTTTCATCAATATGCTGACTTAAGATCCTTAAACGGGTTAAAGACTTATGAAGATCCTGAAATACAATTGCTAAGTCAACGACGTATTTAATGACTGTACACAGGGAACAACCAATGGTTGTTATATTTCGAACTCAACATCATAATCTGGTATGTGTGTCTACACGACTTAGTTCTCAACAAAGGTATGTATTACTTATTAATTTTCAATTAAGAGAAGATTTAAATGACTAAGTCATGATGTGTTTGTGACTGATATTCTTACATATCATTTTTCAAAACGAAACTATATTTTTCTAAGTCAAAGTTTGGTAAAAACCTAAGATGTTATGTATAATTTTTAAGGGTCCGGTATCTTCCTAAAAACTATTCTTCTAAGTTTCAGGTGCCTAAGGATCCTGATTTTCTAAAAACATATGAAAACAAACCAAACGCATTACAATCGTGGCAAGTACTCAAAAGCTAATATTAAAAGTGCAGGAAGGAAAAGTGGCCCGGGCTTCATCTAAAACCTGGACACGAATTGTCATATTGTTTATCCCTTACAGGGATCCCAAGAGCAAGAAAATTAAATTATTCAACAAGTCACAAGGATCAAAAGTTAAAGACATGAACCACAGAAAATCACAAGCACCGGACTCAGGCCTTCTCTTTATCGCCCTCATTACCCTGTTCAATCACCTCCGCTGCCACCTTCACAGAGCCCTCAGCCTCAGCCACTTGGTTGTCCACCTCCTCATCCTGCACAAACTCATCTCCTAGCTCAGCCACAAGACTTTTCCACTCATGGACATCTCATTTAGCCCGGTCAAAAGCCTCTTTAGCCATTTTTATCCTGGCTTGGAAAATTGAAATGGCAGCTAATGTTTTGGCTTGTTCATAGGATTCCTCAAGATCTTGGGCATGTTTGGCATATGCATCCTCAAGCTCTGCCTTTACCCTGTTGAGCTCCTTGTCCTCATCCGCTAATTTCTTATTTTTAGCTGCGCTATTTTTTGCAGGTCGCTCACCATCTGTTTAGCTTTTTCAGCTTCTTTCACCGCCGACTCGTAGCATCTTGTCATTTGTTCCAGGGCCTGTTACAGGAAAATATGTTAGGATTTCTCTAATACAGGTTCAACATCCGGGATACCAAATTTTCTTACCAAGTGACCAAAAACGTGAAGCTTTTTGTGGACATCGACATAGCCTAGGTTCTCAAGGGAAGTTACGTCAGCAATGTCAGAAAGTTTTCTCTTCTTGATAGCGGCAGACTTGGGGCGAAGAGTTGAGGATTCCAGCTTAGGAGCATCAGGATTTAAAGCTTCAAGGATTGGCTGGCTCATCTCCTTCTTGATGGCTTTACTTTTGGAGACCATACTACCGATATCATCAAGGGCAAACCTGGAGCTGGATCTTCGGACGCCTGTCTCAGGATATTGGGTTAAAATTCCTAAATTCGTATTTAACTAACGTTCAAATAAATTTCTCTTTCCTTGTCAGATAAAATCTGTAGTTCAGGATCCCTATAAAGATTCGGTATAATCTGGAATAATCAAGGAAAAGTTATTCTTACCTGAAGACATGCTGGGTTCGGAGTATTGAGTATTGAAACTGGCTTCACTGATAATAGACTTCTGGTGGAAGGATCTCTCGATAGTAGGAATCTCCAACAAAGCTTCGATCCTCTTATCGATATCGCTTCGAGTGGGAGCTAGGTCAGAAAACTTCAGAGCTACACGAGAAATGAAAGTCATCATCAACATGTTGGAGACACTAAAAATTGCAGGATTGCTAAGCAAACCTGGATCAGAAAAATCCTTCACTGATTCGACGATAACCGAAGCTTGCAAGCGAGTTGGTTGTTTTTTGCCCATTTACAGAAACGAAATATTACTGTGAAAGAAAAACAAGACCGAGAGAAAGCTTATACCTTTTCTGCAACTTCAAAGTGAAGAAGACGGTGAATTTTAATGAGTGAGAAGGAAGGATAATTATAGCCTACTAAAATAACGGTTAAATCGCATTGGAATTCGGGAGAGTCTCGCCACAGCCCTATCATCATTTACCATTTGAATTTCAAAAAATTTACAGATGTCGATGTAATTGACAGCTGTTAAATTTAGGGACAATTGTTATGGGTTGAATCTCAAGCAAGATCCTGAATGATGCGTGATCCGGAATCCAAGATCCTGGTAACTTCGGTGTCCTGAATATTAATGGTACTAACAGCTATCTGTCCTCTATTTCTTTTATATGCGCAGGTAAAACGTGTTGACTTGTTTTGCCCCTGAAGAATCAGACAAGAAGTCAAAGGGAACGTGTAAAACTTGCGAGAGAAGCTCAATAACGGTCATATTTGAAGACCGAGTAAAGCTCCGGGATCCTCAGAGAGTTAGTTAGGATCATTTTTTGTATTTAATCAGCGGCTTGATCGATTAGCAACACACACAATTCACTTAGCATTACAAAAACTCGCAAGAAGCTCTGTAAACACTTAGATCTCGATCATTTGCTGCTCACACTTGTAATCTTTTTACCATTTATTCAAGAAACGAGGCAGGTGTCGATTGTCACCTCCCGAGGTTTTATGCCGGAGATCCTTAAAGATCAAGGGCTTTCCTCGTAAACAACCGTGTCAAATTCTACTTCTTTTTATCGTTTTCATTGATTTTACAAGCACACTACCTCACTTACTAAGTTTGGTTACAAAATTAGTTTACTTAATTTTTACCCAAAACAGAAACATCTATTTATAATGCATTTAACCATTAAATCAAAATAAAATACCAATGTAACTATATTGTTTGAAAGCACCGAATACTAAATTACAGATCAAACCCACTATCTAGCAAATCGAAGGCCTATCTTATAAGCATGCTCCTCATGTTTAGCTTGAGGCATAGGCTTGGTGAACGAGTCCGCTAGATTCTGTTCTGTGTGAACTTTCTTTAACACGATGTCTCCCCATTCCAGTATATCTATGATATAATGAAATATCCTGAGTATGTGCTTCGTACTGTGGTGTGACCTTGGTTCCTTGGCTTGAGCTATGGCACCAGTATTGTCACATAATATCTCGATTGGTTTCTGAATGCTAGGCATTAACCCGAGATCATCAATGAACTTCTTCATCCAAGCAGCCTCCTTTGCAGTTTCTGAAGTGGCAATGTATTCTGACTCGGTAGTGGATTGAGTAATAACACTTTTCTTAATACTTTTCCAAGTGACAACACCACCGTTCAGAACAAACACATATCACGTTTGTGATCGAGAATCATCTGGATCTATGTGGAAGCAAGCATCATTGTAACAATTAATAGCTTGTTCTTCTTCCCGTCCTCCATATATCAAGATCATATCCTTAGTCCTTCTTAAGTACTTAAGGATGTTCTTCACAGCTGTCCAGTTACTCTCACTAGGATTCTGTTGATATGGCATACATGATGGAACCAATAGTAGAAGCATATGGAACCCTTTCCATTTTCTTCTTTTCCTCGTCAGACTGAGGGCACTGCTTATTGTTCAGTATGGTTCCATGTGCCATAAGCAATGATACTCTCTTGGAATCTTGCATTAAAAAACGTCGAATGACCTTATCAACGTATGTACTTTGAATTAAACCTATAAGTCGCGTTGATCTATCTCTATAGATCTTTATTCCTAGAATATAGGCGGTTTCACCAAGATCTTTCATTGCGAAACATTTATCTAGGCAAGTCTTTACGTCTTGTAGCATAGGAACAAGGTTTCCAATGAGTAGTATGTCATATACATACAGAATCAGAAAAGTGATATAGCTCCCACTTGCCTTCTTGTAGACTCACGGTTCGTCTTCGTTATTGACAAAACTAAGCTCTTGTATTTCTGGTCATACCAAAGATTCCAACGTCTAAATGCCCGTTTTATCCATAAATGGATTTGTTTAACTTGCATACCTTATTAGGATTCTTTTGATCTTCAAAACCTTCTGGTTGTACCATATAGACATCTTCAGTAAGGTGTCCATTTAGGAACGCGGTTTTGACATCCATTTACCATATTTCGTAGTCATAATACGCAGCAATGGCAAGTAAGATCCTAATCGACTTAAGCATGGCTACGTGCGAGAAGGTTCCTCATAATCAATTCCTTGAGTCTGAGTAAAGCTTTTCGCTACTAGCCTTTCTTTGAAGGTTTGCACGTTTCCATCCATGTCGATTTTCTTCTTAAAAATCCACTTACTTCCTACATTTCGACTCTCGGGAGGAAGAACAACCAAGTCCCATACATGGTTGTCATACATGGATTGGATTTTGACGTCCATGGCTTCAAGCCATTTCTTAGATTTAGAATCTAAGATTGCAGATTGTAACTAGTGGGCTCAGCCTGATCAACTATCAGGATGTCATCAATCTCGTGAAATCTGATATATAGGCCGGGTTCATGACGATCCCTAGAACTTCTGCGAATGGTTTGTGTCACAGTTGAATCTTGAACATTTCTAGATTCAGTTTCAACAGTCTCATGTTGATTGGCAGTTTCAGTTTGGGGTTCGGTTACTTGTGGTTCTCGGATCTCATGCAGGTCTAAATGGTTTTCTCTAATCCCTCACGCAAGTAGTTCCTTCTCCAATAAGGTAGCTCCACGTTTAATGAAAACCCGGTTTTCATCAGGATTGTAGAAGTAGTAACCAATGGTTTTAGGGTATCCGACAAAAACAACTTTTTCGCCACGGGGATTTAGTTTATCCGTAGATTCACTGGTAACATAAGGGTTACATACCTAGACCCTAAGGTAGGGTTTCTCCCCATACCATATCTCATAAGGTATTTTGTCCACCTTCTTAGTAAGATCTAGATTGATGATTCTTGTGGCAGTTTCGAGAGCAAAACTCCAAAAGGATTGTGGGAGGTTTGAACGACACATCATTGATCGAACTACATCTAATAGAGTTCGATTTCTCCTTTCAAACACACCATTAAGCTGTGGTGTTCCAGGTGGAGTGAGTTGAGAAATGATCCCACATATCTTAAGATGTTCGTCAAACTCTTGACTAAGATATTCACCACCTTGATCAGATCGAAGCATCTTAATCGTTTTACCCAGCTGATTTTGTACCTCGTTTTAGTATTGTTTGAACATTTCAAACGTTTCATGTTTATGCTTCATAAGATAAATATAACCATACATACTGAAGTCATCAGTAAATGTAACGAAGTACCTCTCTTCACTTCTAGATATTGTTCTGAATGGACCACATACATCAGTATGTACGAGTCCTAACAGATCCTTAGCCATTTGATCAATACCGGAGAAAGGGGCTTTGGTTAACTTGCCACTCAAACAAGATTCACAATCATCAAAAGACTCTTGACCAGTGGAATTCAAAATTCCTCCAGCTTAGAGTTTCTTTATGTGATTCTTGTTTATATGTCCAAGTCGACAACGCCATAGATATGTATCATTGAAATCTACTTCCGTAGGTTTGGAGGAGATGTTGTATAAAACTTTATTATCATGGACCTCAATCTCATAGATTCCATTGTGAGGTTTTGTAGTAAAATAAAGCAAATCATTCAAATATTCAGAAATATAATAACCATCAAAAGCATACTTAAATCCTTGTTCTCGCAAAGTAGAGACCAAAACAATATTCCTAATTAAACTAGAAATGAAATAAACTTTGTTCAAAACAAGTACAAGACCAGAAGAAAGTAAAAGAATATATTGCCCTACAGCCTTCACTACGACCTTTTGCCCATTTCCCACATGGGGCTCCAACTCGCCAGGCTTCAGCTTCCTAACCTTCTTTATTCCCTACAAATCATTACAAATGTGAAAACCTTATCCAGTGTCAAACACCTAAAATTTGCTAGACAGAGAGAAGATCTCAATAACGAACATACCTAAGGACTGTCCTCCAGAAGTCTTCTTCTCCTTCAACTCAGCTAGAATTTGGGGCAGTTTCTCTTCCAGTGTCTAACTTTATCATTCACAATGAAAGTATTTGACATCCTTCAAAGGTTTCTTGGCAACATCCTTGCCGTCGCCGTTGAAGCTTTTCTTGCCTTTCTCCTTGGCTTCAGATTTCCTGACTCGACCCTCCTTGGTCATCAGCACTGGACCAGACTTAGCAGAAGTCTGTAAGTTCATCTCGACAGTTTTAAGGATCATATGCAACTCCGGGATGGTATTGTCCCAAGCATTCATATTATAGTTCAAAGTGAACTGGTCATATGATTTAGGCAGTGAGTTGAGGATTATATCCCCGACCAGCTCATTGCTCAAGGGAGAGTCAAGACATGATAAGTGATTAATATATCCCTTTATCTTCAACACATGAGTGCTGACCGAAGAACCTTCTTGCATACGAAAGCTTATAAGTGATCTCATCACTTCAAAGCGTTCATGACGGGCTTGCTGTTGGAACATTTCCTACAGTTGCCTAATCATGTCGTAGGCTGGCATATCAACCAGATTCTTCTGAAGTTCTGGTATCATGGATGCCAGCATTAAGCAAGAGACCTTGATGGAATCATCCATATGTTTATCCTAGGTCTTACGAGCAACGCCTGTAGCAGCAGTATGTTCTTCTGGAATTGGTTCCTCAAGAACATACATCTTGTTCTCAGCCCTGATAGCAATTTTCAGGTTTCGGTACCAATCCATGAAGTTGGAGTTGTCAAGTTTGTCCTTCTCAAGGATAGTCTTTAGAGAGAATGAGGAGTTGGGATTAGATTCGTTAGACATCTACAAAATTTAAAAATAAAGTTTTAGTATTTTCATGCATAACGTCCTAATTAAATTTATGACCCAATTGCAAAAATATATAATTAGGAGTGAGATCCCGGTTCACCATAACTCAGTGAATGGTTGAGCACTCTCCACTGGCACGGCTAGGTAGGTAGGTAACGATTACTGATTGTGTCAACTACACAATTCTCGGTTTGAGGGGCATGATGAGTATTGTCAAGCTTGGATACGTTTCCCATAACTACGCCTACTTAATACGACCTTAAGTGATATTTGTCCTTCAATCGTAACCGTAGAGCCGACCTAAGTATATCAGGAATCACGGCTGTACCTTCAACCAAAACCGTGGGACCGGATGCAGGGTAATTCACTAACACCGGGGTTTCAGATATATTATCAAAATGTAGGGTGGTGCAGAAATATCAATTTTAATTTAGGATTTGCTATAATGTTTTAAATTACCGATTAAGGGTAAAAGCATTTTGGACGAAGAGGAGCATGATCCAAATCTGGTTGAAAGCTTATAAGTGATCTCATCACTTCAACGCGTTCATGATGGGCTTGCTGTTGGAACATTTCCTACAGTTGCCTAATCATGTCATAGGCTGGCATATCAACCAGATTCTTCTGAAGTTCTGGTATCATGGATGCCAGCATTAAGCAAGAGACCTTGATGGAATCATCCACATGTTTATCCTAGGTCTTACGAGCAACGCTTGTAGCAGCAATATGTTCTTCTGGAATTGGTTCCTCGAGAACATACATCTTGTTCTCAGCCCTGATAACAATTTTCATGTTTCGGTACCAATCCATGAAGTTGGAGTTGTCAAGTTTGTCCTTCTCAAGGATAGTCTTTAGAGAGAATGAGGAGTTGGGAGACATCTACAAAATTTAAAAATAAACTTTTAGTATTTTCATGCATAACGTCCTAATTAAATTTATGACCCAATTGCAAAAATATATAATTAGGAGTGAGATCCCGGTTCACCATAACTCAGTGAATGGTTGAGCACTCTCCACTGGCACGGCTAGGTAGGTAGGTAACGATTACTGATTGTGTCAACTACACAATTCTCGGTTAAAGGGGCATGATGAGTATTGTCAAGCTTGGATACGTTTCCCTTAACTACGCCCACTTAATACGACCTTAAGTGATATTTGTCCTTCAATCGTAACCGTAGAGCCGGACTAAGTATATTAGGAATCGCGGCCGTACCTTCAACCAAAACCGTGGGACCGGATGCAGGGTAATTCACTAACACCGGGGTTTCAGATATATTAGTTGAAGTGTCATAATGTAGGGTGGTGCAGAAATATCAATTTTAATTTAGGATTTGCTATAATGTTTTAAATTACCGATTAAGGTTCAAAAACATTTTGGACGATGAGGAGCATGATCTAAGTCGTGCAATTTTAGTAAACCGATTTTACTATTTTAGTTTGTGAAACGCCTTTCAACACTCGACACGGTCCAATTTTAAATACCTTATTTAATCTAAATTAGTCGTTAACCATGAACTGAATTTTAAACTAATCAAATCTTTAATTAATTTAAAATAGTTTTAAATAAAACAATTAAATATAAAACTCGTTTTACTTTTAAATAAGAACACTTTTATTTAAAACCTTTTTGAGAAATCTTTAAACAATTTAACTTTCCCGTCGTTTTAAGATTATGTCAAAAGTTTTATAAAAATATTTTCGGTTTAATTATTATCCTAAATAATGTAAACAACCACAAAAACATATAAAACATATAAATCTAGCAACTAGTAAATATAGTCCGGTTTCGTTCTAGCCATCAAACGGAAACCGGACTGGTCTAAGGGACAACAAAATAACCAATCTTGCTATCTCCCACTTAGTCCGAGATCTCCATCTCCTAGTCCCGTATGTGTCCACCTTTGGTCTTCTAGTATTCGTCTCTTTAGGTTTACAATTTTATTTACAATTACAATAAAAATAAATAAATAAAATAAACCTAACTGTTAGAACGAGTTCCAAATAACCCATAAAATACAAAGATAAATAAAACCAAAATAAATAAATACAACCACGGGTCACTAGAGCTCTATTTATCAAACATAACCAAACCAAACGAAAAAAGGACAATCTTTTTGTCAAACAAAAGATTTGACAAATAAAACATAAGATCGAAAAAAAGTATTTGTCTAAATGCGCGTAAAGGTGACTCTAATACCACTGTTGGGAATCCTTTTACCAATTTTAACTTTTAAAACAAATTAATTTAATCTTATTAAATAAATAAATCAGACTTAATGAGCGGAAGCGGTTGTACAAGTTACTGGTTCTAAACCGGGATCCTGCCAGTGATCTGATTGCACGCGTATAACAATAAAATTAAACAAACCATAGCGGGTAAACAATTATACCTTCAACGATTAACCGAAAGATCAACACTTTGGTTCAACGAGCGTCCCGCTAGTGACAGAACACGAACCTGCAACAAGGAAAACCATCACACGGTTGCACAAGGCATGGGGACGGCGATGGGGCGGCAACCGGCGATCGGCATTGCCGACGCAGGTGGCTCACGGTGGCCGGCGAAGGTCACGGACGGCAAGGGAGGGGGGGTCAGGTAAGGGTGGAGGCAACATGTCACTTTAGGGTTTTCAGTTTAATGTTATATTTATAATCCTTAAACTTACAAACTGCACGCCCGGGGTATTAACATTTAATCCCTAGATAATTAACTATTAATAACTATTAATCCTTGCAATTTAACTAATTACAAATAATCAGTAAAACTTAATCCTTTAATGTTTAACACTTAAACATTTAATCTTTCGTATATAATTATTTCTCTAAATAATTAATTATCGATCAAACCGATAAATATTTCATTAAATATTTATTCGCTGAATAATAAAACCATGTTTCGTGAACTATAATATTTACGAATAAATATTATCAATTGCTTGTTGCCCAAAGTGTAACTCTTTGGATCATACCTCGATAGTAACGTTGACTTAATCGATGATCGGACATTCTATATCCAACATTTAAGACTGACTCTGGTCTCATTATGACTTAACGCAAATTTGCTAAAGATTTGTTGGCCGAGTTTCATACCGATGACGTTTCTTCTGTTTCGTCACCTTTGCCATTGAATTTACAACTCAAACTCAATGAGGGACAAGTCCTTAATGATTCTTTGGCTTATCCTCGGCTTGTTGGCAAGTTGAATTATCTCACTTATACTCGACCTGATCTTGCTTTTGCGTTTCAGTTTCGTTGCCAGTTCATGAGTGATCCACGTGTTCCTCATTGGGATGCTGAATGGCATACTCTTCGTTATGTTAAGGGCACTTGTTCCCAAGGCTTGTTCTTTAATGACAACTCCGATTTGTCTTTGTCTGCTTGTTGTGATTCTGATTGGGCGTCTTATCCCAATACTACCCGTTCTGTGAGTGCATATTTCATATCTCTTGGGGGCAGTTCTATTTCATGGAAGTCTTAGAAAAAGCTACTATTTCTATTAACTCTGCTAAAGCTGAGTATCGGTCTCTTCGTCGGGTCACACAGGGACTTGCTTGGTTGACTCGTTTGTTTGTGGAATTTCAGATTCCTAATCTCACTCCGGTTCCTATAAAGTGTGAGAGTTAGGCGGCCATTTACACCGGTAAGAATCCTGTTTTTCATGAATGCACAAAGCATTTTTAGTTGGATTGTCATTTTGTACGTGAGAAGCTTCAAGCCGATTTGGTTCTGCTTTCTCATACTCTTACTTCTGATAAACTTGTGGATTTATTAACCAAGAGTCTTGCTGATCATCCTCACTCAGATATCATTTCAATGTTGGGGTTATATACACCTCCAACTTGAGGGGTGATGTTGGCGAAACTAGTTAGTTTCGCTTGTATTAGTTTCGCTCGTTTGTTAGGCGAAACTAGTAGTTAGTTTCGCTAGTTAGTTAATTTAGCTTCTTCTATATAAGCCTTTATGTAATCATTATTTGAGTTATCAATCTTATAACATTTGTTTAGTTGTAGTTCTTATTACCTATGTTATGATAACTATTAATTTTTTTATTCAGTTTGTTTAAATGTCAAACCGTCTTTTTTACAGTAGATAACTAAGATTTTGTATCGTGTGGTTTTCATGTTATAGGAAACCTTTCACCATTCTACTTTGAAGTGCGTTTATCTGATTAGAAAGTTTGTTCCTTCACAAGGTGCACTTCCATCAACTTGCTGCTTTTGTTTCATGTGTTTTTGGTTTGGTCTTTTCGTGGGAAGGATCACTAATGTGTTGGCGAAATCAGAGACAAAGCATCAAAACAATGCAAAGTGGGGCAATTTTCTGTTATATTTCTCAAACTTCAAAAGCAACGATTACAAGAAAATGGAAACTGAGTTTTAAAGGTGCTCGAAACATAAAGACTACTGCTATTGATTTTAAATAGTAAAGGCAAATAAAAGGAAACTGCAAATAACAAGAAAACGACTAAACCCACGTAGCAGTCTACATGTGGTACCCATTACTTCCACCTAGGTGCGTCCAGATATGCCCACGTCTTCAGCAGATTACTCGGTCAATTGTTTGCCAAGCAACATTAACCTACATAATGTGTTAGAAAACCATAAAGTTCATTGAGTTTCTAGATGTGTTTGCTTTAAACCAAAGTAGAAACTGCTGCAAACCATATATTTGTCATAGTTCTCAAAAAAGAACATGTTTCGAGGCAATATGGGTTTACACATATTATTCATGTAAAATTGTGACAGACACTCCAACTAAGAATATAATTTTGTTAATACATTTGTTGTTATCATTAGGACTAGAACTGATTATGTGAACTTTTATAATTTTTTTACTTTATTAATAATATACCATAACACATAAAATAGGGTGTAAACCATCACGTTGATTTGATTTTTTTTAACAGGTTGTCAAACACACCCATTAAACAACTTGACCCTTCAACCCGTTTGACGCCAATCCATATTTTCGTTTTTTATACCCATTTTGATGAATTTCACCAACTTCTTAATTGATATCTTTATCCGATCATACTAATAGAATTTTTTTTTCCAGAAATAAAAAGCCACACAACCGGCAAAAAAATGGCAAAGGATACACATGCTTAGCCATCAAAACACTTTTCTACATTTGGATCTGATTTTTGGCGAATGTAGTTTTCCAGCTTAGATCGTGTCATGTTGCATATATGTCTGTCTTGCGCGCGTCTAAGTTAGGTAGCCGGTTGGAAACTACTTTTAGATGCAATTTTTGGGTATGTGATTCTTCAACGTGCATTTTGTTGTAGTTTAGATGTAAATTTTGGGTACAATTGTTGTATATGGCTGTCTATCACCTTTAAGGTTAAAAAAACCTGGTATTTAGACTACATGCCGATTATAGCCCTCCATTTTTCTCCAGGGACAATTAACAATGTCATTGCAGGAAACTAAACAATCATTAACATATTTACTATTGCATAAAATGCACAAAAATTCAAATCTCGAGTCACCTAGGTCGCTCTAACTAACGTGAATGAATTGTTGATGGGGGAGGTCCATAAATATTTTTAGTGATTCTGGATTACTTTTCTTGAATGGCGAAATAAGTTATTTTTGCAGGCTGGTAAATTTCTAACAGGTTTATTTGTAACTGAATGAGGCAGTGAGAGGACAATGGTTTCTCTTAGTCGGTGGTTTTGATTGCTGCAAGTTCTAGCGCATAATGAAGGTCTAAGAGGTAATTTTGATTAGGTTGTTTGAAGGTCTAAGAGGCTGTGATGACTGAAGGTAAGATTCGCACGCTGGGGTGGCAGAATCGGAGGACAACAAGTTGGGTTCCTCACTTGCAACCTCTGTTGCAGCCAATTGCAGTCTAATAAACATATCTGAGCCTCCATAAGCTCAAGTGATGGTCATCTGCATTTTTGATGAGCTTTCAATTGCTGTGATCGACTTGAAAGCTTTCGAACGCTGCATTCTTTGTACAATTTTCTCATCCTCAAGTGGACCAATTGATGAGTATATATCGACAAAGTCACCTTACACTCCGGAGTTGCCTGTTTTGACCCGTACTGAAAGTGACCAACCCGAAATTATGCACTGTCTAATATTTATGTAACATCCCAAAATCCACGATGAATACATAAGACGGTGTACGAGAAAAGAAATAAAAGTTTATGATCAAGGTTTAGGAAATGAATGAAAGGATAACCGGCTCGTGGGTGCGGGTTCTGGGCCAAGCAAAAGCGGGGGGGGGGGGGGGGGGTTGAGTAAAACCCTTGTTTTCTTCCTCATCCTCCTCATTTCATCATCTTCTACATTCATCATCTTCATCATCTTCAAACTAGAGAGAGAGAAAGCTTCAAAGCTTACCCGAAACCTTCATACTTGAACCAAGATCGTTGTTAGGCATCACAGGGGATTGGAGAAGGAAGGATCACGTGAAAACAGGTAGCAAAACGTTCTCAGATTCGACATCTGGGTTGGAATGGGTTTTTAGGGTTTCAAATTGGGTTTTACATAGAGTTGGGATTTTTACATGTGAATTAGCGTAAAAAGTATATATCTAGCTTCATGGAAGCTAGATATAAGTGTTGGACGTAAAAATAATGAAATTTGGATAAAAAATGAAGAATTGGGCCAAGAACAATTGAATAGTCCGAAAACGCTATAAATGGTTTGTAAACGATGATACGTCCGAAAAGATTTCGGACATGGTAATTCGGTCGAAAAATATTTCGACCGAAAAAGATTTTGGTCGATAAGGTTTTCGGACAAAAGTTTTCAAACAAATTAGTTTTCGAACAAAAGTTTTTGAATGAAATAGTTATTGAGTAGAAGACGTTTTGAACGAAAGAGTTTTTGGTCGAAATAGTTTTCGACCGAAATAGATTTCGACCGAAAAAGATTTCGGACAGAGAGTTTTCGGATGAAGTGTTTTAGTCTTAATGATGTATTGACATGTCTAGTTCGTGACTCTTGGACAGATTGATTAGCATTCCTCCTAGCTTGAAGTTTCATTGCTGAGTGAGATAACCCCGTAAAAGTCAAGTGAGTTCTTATTGCCCTTTTTCCCTAATGGTTTTGGGCTGGTAAACATACTGGTAGAAAGATTTAAAAGAAAACGTATATGTTATTTTTATAAAGTGAAAGAGAAAGTTATAGTTTTTATAAAAAAATGTTATTTTTATAAAAAGAAATGTAAAGTGTTAAAGAGTATAGTACTATCTTTGAAATATATTTTGAAGAAAGTAAAGAATGGTAAAGAAGTTGCACTTTGGTATAGCTTGACAGTGACAGTGACGGATTCCATATTATATGCTTATGTGTTGATATGTGTTATTTGTCTATGTGTTATGTGTTTCTATGTCATTATATTATGTAACATAGTATAATTACACAGTAGTTGCAAAGTAAAAAGTCCTACAGGCAAGCAAAGTAGAAGTCTCACCCCGAGGTGTGAGCAAGCAAAGTAGAAAGTCTCACCATGAGGTGTTAGCAGGCAAATGAGTCTTACACTTAGGTGTAAGCGAGAAAGTCTCACCCCGAGGTGTGGGCACATCAAAGTAAAAGTCTTACCCTAAGGTGTAAGCGAGAAAAGGGATCTTGTCCTCGGACATTGATCCAAATGTGAAAGTTAAAGTTTGTAATAGTCACTTGTCGTGTACGAGTGAAAAGTAAAGTTACAAAGAGTAAAGTAGGACACCTTAACGGGTTTCCTCAAAAGTAAAATTTCAATGAAAGACAGTAACAGAACAGTTTAATAATTGTAACGTTGTAAAGTTTTAAAGTAAAGGCAAAGTGTTTTAAAGATAAAGAAAGAAAGCTTATTTTATTTTATAAAACTAGCTATTTAAAGAAAATTTACAGTTTAAAGTAAAGATAGAACTCACCGGCGTTAGCTGACTTTTAGTATGCATGACAGGTAGTAAGGGTAGAGCTAAAGAAAAGTAAAGGAGTCGTGAGGGCTGGATAGCATGGACGTCCGGCTGCTACGCTAAAGACTGACTTTCCTATTCCCGATAGTTTATGTTTGAATAATGTTTAATGATTTTGGATTATGGATGTTTGACTTAAATACTTACGCTGTAATAGAATCCGATTTTCGGTTTAAAGAACTATGTTTATTTATGTTTTGTGCCAATTATGAGACGTACCCGGTTTGCGATAATGCCTGAACTTAAAATGAGAATGTGATAAGGAAAGGAAGGAAAGGAAGGAAAGGAATGTCAGTCAGAGCAGCCCGTCCATGGAAAGGTAGTTAAAGAAGGTAGTTATTGTCCTAATTTAGAACATAGAAAATAATGCGTACAGAAAGTAGACAGTAAATTCTTTAGCATACATAGTACATTGTACATGCCTTAGTATAGACAGTAGACAGTTTGTGCCTTAACACAGGGACTCTGAACTTGGCTACAAACGTTAACTTGACAGGGAATGTTCAGAACCCAAGTAGTAAAGTAAAATGTAATTGCATACCGGTATCTGTAATTAGTAATTTACATTACTCGAGGTGTTACGAATTATTGCATATCATGATGACACGAGTATTCCTTGTTCGCAGTTAGTTACGAATAGCTGGAGCAAAGAGAGGTGTTCGTACCGGTGGGCGTACCGGTGGTCGTACTTGCCGTCGAGGCCAACCGCCGGGTAACTAAACACGAGTAAAGGAAAGTGAGCACTCCTGCAACGAGATTGAATCGGTGCATGAGGAGCATAATGATAGTGGGAACCATGTGTCGGCTCATGATGATGGGCATGGGGATGGATTGGATTTAGAACCAATTGTAAAAGAGGCTATCGTAGCAGAGGTTACTTCAGTCTTGAAGAACGACTTACCGAAACCACTGGCAGAGGCTCTTAAAGAGTTTGGCATAGAGAAGAAAGAGAAGAAAGAGGAAAGTAGCAAGAGGACTGAAGTCACTGATAATGATGACTCTGACTATGAGGCGGTAGCTCGAGGCTGCAACTATAAATCTTTTCGGGGGGTGTCCCGCCGAAGTTTGATGGAAGGAAAGATGTTGTGGCCACTTTCGAGTGGATAGAGAGGATGAATGGTGTAATCAACAATAATGAGTGTCATGATGACCAAGCGATCATGTTTGCCGCTCACTCATTCACTAATGAAGCACTAAGCTGGTGGAGGTCTATCCAGCAGCCCAAGTCCTCCACTGTTATGAAGAGGTTGAAATGGGATGACATGAAGAAGCTGATAATCACAAAGTTCTGTCCACAGAACGAGATTAATAGAGTTGAGAGAGAGTTCTTGGGGCTCTGTGCTGGCAGTACACCTCAAAATACAACGAGTTGGCTCAGTTAGTCCTACATCTGGTGGACATTGAGGAGAAGATGATTAAGTACTATATCAAAGGGTTGCCCTAGAAAGTTCGGGTGCATGTGATAGCTATGACCCAACTAGTTTTGAATCATTGGTGACACTTGCTGGGATAGTTTATGATGACTTCGATTCTGCGGGCCCACTACCTACTGAGAAGAAAGTGACATGTGTAGTTAAGCGGCCATCAAAAGAGTGGGCAAGCCTGGAGGCAAAGAAACTGAGAATTGAGGATGAGAATGACTGTGCTAAGTGTGGAAGGAAGCACTCAGTGGAGTGTCGTGTGGGACTGAACATCTGCTACCGGTGCGGGAAGACTGGGCACTATTCCGGAGAATATCCCGGAGCACCAGCATGCTATAACTATAGGACTCATGGCCACATGGCCAAGGACTGTCGTAAACCCAAAGCTGGCACTGAGAAAGGAAAGGAGGCTGAAAATCCAAAGGCAAGGACCAGAGCGTATGCACTGACACAGGAGGAAGCTAGAGAAAACCCCGATAGAGAAAACCCTGATGTGGTGTCAGGTATGTTCATCCTTGACCACACTTTTGTTTTAGTATTATTTGATTCAGGTGCCAGTAAAAGTTTCATATCATCTTCAAGGTTTAAAAGAATGAAATGTAAGGTTACTAAAGTATAACATGCCTTTAATATGGAAACTTCTGTGGGTAAAACCATGAAAGTGCTAGAGCGAGTAGACAATTACACGATAAAGATAAATGGCCATAGATTCCCTGTTAGGTTGCATGTTATAGCCTTTGGAGGGTTTGATGTGGTTTTGGGTGTAGATTGGTTATCTTCCAACAAAGCCCGAATAGTATGTAAGCGAAAGATAGTTTAACTCAAAGCTCCAGATGGAAGCGAATTTTTGGTTTACGAGGATTGTGATGGCTCGGTAACGAACGTCATCTCGATGATAAACGCATAGAAGCATATGAGACGCGGATGCGAGTCCTACCTGGCCTATGTGATAGATAAAGATATAGGAGTAAAAGAGTTGAAAAACGTACCCGTGGTTTGTAATTTTCCGAAGGTGTTCCCCGAGGACTTACCTGGGTTACCGCCCGAACGAGAGATAGAGTTCAAGATAGACTTAGTGCCAGGTGCCCATCCTGTGGCTAAAGCACCATACCGACTTGTGCCTTTGGAGATGAAAGAGCTGATGACATAGTTGGAGGAGCTTCTGGATAAAGGTTTTATCAAACCAAGCATTTCACCTTGGGGTGCACCGGTGCTGTTTGTAAAGAAGAAAGATGGTGCCATGCGAATGTGCATTGATTATAGAAAGTTGAATAAACGTACGGTAAAGAATATGTACCCACTACCCAGGATCGACGATCTATTTGACCAGCTGCAAGGCACAAAATGGTTTTCCAAGATCGACCTACGGTCAGGGTATCACCAGTTAAAGGTAAGGGAAGAGGATATACCGAAAACAACGTTTTGCACGCGTTACGGGCATTACAAAGTTCGCATGATGTCCTTCGGTTAGACAAATGCTCCAACAGCATTCATGAGTATGATGAACCAAGTGTGTCGACCGATGTTGGATCGATCGGTGATACTATTCATAGATGATATACTCATCTACTCTAAGAGTGAGCGCGATCATGCCTGTCACCTACGTTAGGTACTAGAGACATTGCAAAGAGAAAAGTTGTATGCCAAATTTTCCAAGTGCTCGTTTTGGCTGAAGGAAGTTCAATTCCTAGGTCACATTATTAACGCAGACGGCGTCATGGTTGACCCGACAAAGATCACGACAGTTAGAGAGTGGAAAATTCTGAAGACCCCGACTGAGATTCGAAGTTTTCTAGGATTGAAAGGCTACTATTGAAGGTTCATACATGACTTCTCGAAAATAGCTTCGCATCTGACAAAGTTAACATGCAAAGAATTAAAGTAAGAATGGGGTTAGTCTCAATCTGAAGCATTTGCAGAGTTAAAGAGGAATTGATACAAGCCCCAGTGTTGGCACTACCCGATGGTAGCAAGGACCTGGTGGTATATTCTGACGCTTCGGGTCAAGGGCTAAGATGTGTATTAATGCAGAGAGGAAAGGTGATCGCATATGCGTCACGGCAGTTGAAGATTCACGAGGTCAATTACTCGACTCATGACCTATAGCTCGCGGCAGTTGTGTTTGCATTGAAGATTTGGAGGCATTACCTCTATGGTGCACCATCTATTCAGACGACAAGGGCTTGAAGTATTTCTTTGAGCATAAAGACTTGAACATGCGCAGAGATGGTGGTTGGAACTGTTAAAGGATTATGACCGTGAAATCCTGTACCACCCGTGAAAGGCAAATGTGGTTGCCGACGTCCTAGGCCGAAAGGAGAATCAACCTCCTATTAGGGTTAAATCATATCAATTTGTGGCACCAGATTTTATGAAAGAATTAGAAAGAGCACAGACAGAGGTACTTAAGGAAGGATATATAAAGAAAGAATGAATGGTTAGGCAATAGGAAAAGTTAGAGACGAACAGTTATGGAGTGAGGAACCGAGGTGATCGCATGTGGGTACCAAAGGGTGGAAAGCTTAGGGTTAAAGTACTTGACGAGGCCCATAAGTCTCGATATTCCATCCACCCGGGAACTACAAAGATGTATCAAGATTTAAAGAAAGAGTATTGGTGGCCGAACATGAAGAATGATGTGACAGAGTATGTGAGTAAATGTCTGACTTGCTCACAGGTTAAGGCTGAACATCAGAATCTTGATTTTCTAGGTAGGGAGTAAAACCCATGTTTTCCTCCTCATTTCATCATTTTCTACATTCATCATCTTCATCCTAGACAGAGAGAGTAGAGAGAGAAAGCTTCAAACCTCACCCGAAACCTTTATACTCGACCCGAGATCATTGCTAGGAATCACAGGGGATTGGAGAAGGAAGGATCACGCGAAAACAGGTAGAAAACGTTCTCAGATTCGACTTCTGGGTTGGAATAGGTGTTTAGGGTTTCAAAGTGTGTTTTACATAAAGTTGGGTTTTTTAAGTGTGAATTGGCCTAAAAAGTATATATCTAGCTTCATGGAAGCTAGATATAAGTGTTGGACTTAAAGAGATTGAAATTTGGATAAAAAACAAAGAATTTGTCGAAGAACAGTTGAATTGTCTGAAAACACTATGAATAGTCCGAAAACGATGATACGTCCGAAAAGTATTTTGGACAGAACTAGATTTCGGACATGGCAATTCGATCGAAAAAGATTTTGACCAAAAGAGATTTCGGCCAATAAGGATTTCGGACAAAAGTTTTTGAATGAAATAGTTATTGAGTAGAAGACGTTTTGAACGAAAGAGTTTTCGGTCGAAATAGTTTTCGACCGAAAATATTTCGACCGAAAGAGATTTCGGACAGAGAGTTTTCGGATGAAGTGTCTTAGTCTTAATGATGTATTGACATGTCTAGTTCGTGACTCTTGGACAGATCGATTAGCATCCCACCTAGTTTGAAGTTTCATTGCAGAGTGAGATAACCTCGTAAAAGTCAAGTGAGTTCTTATTGCCATTTTTCCCTAACGGTTTTGGGCTGGTTGCATACTGGTAGAAAGATTTGAAAGGCAAAGTATAGTATTTATAAAAATGTTATTTTTATAAAGTGAAAGAGAAAGTTACAGTTTTTATAAAAATGTTATTTTTACAAAAAGAAAGGTAAAGTGTTAAAGAGTATAGTACTATCTTTGAAATATATTTTAAAAAAAGTAAAGAGTTAAAGTAAAGAATGGTAAAGAAGCTGCACTTCGGTGTAGTTTGACAGTAACAGTCACAGATGCCATATTATAAGCTTATGTGTTGATATGTGTTATTTGTTTATGTGTTATGTGTTTCAATGGCATTATATTATGTGACGTAGTATAATTGCATAGTAGTTGCATTGTAGTTGCAAAGTAAAAAGTCCTGCAAACAAGCAAAGTAGAAGTCTCACCCCGAGGTGTGAGCAAGCAAAGTAGAAAGTCTCACCCTGAGGTGTGAGCAGGCAAAGGAGTCTTACACTTAGGTGTAAGCGAGAAAGTCCCACCCCGAGGTGTGGGTACAACAAAGTAGAAGTCTTACCCTGAGGTGCAAGCAAGAAAAGGGATCTTGTCCTCGGATATTGATCCAAATGTGAAAGTTAAAGTTTGTTATAGTCACTTGTCCTGTACGGGTGAAAAGTAAAGTTGCAAAGAGTAAAGGAGGACACCTTAAAGGGTTTCGTCAAAAGTAAAATTTCAATGAAAGACAGTAACAGAATAGTTTTATAATTGCAACGTTGTAAAGTTTTAAAGTAAAGGCAAAGTGTTTTAAAGATAAAGAAAGAAAACTTATTTTATTTTATAAAACTAGTTATTTAAAGAAAGTTTACAGTTTAAAGTAAAGATAGAACTCGCTGACTTTTAGTATGCATGATAGGTAGTAAGGGTAGAGCTAAAGAAAAGTAAATGAGTCATGAGGGTTGGATAGCTCATATTCTCTATAGTTTATGTTTGAACAATGTTTAATGATTTTGGATTATGAATGTTTGACTTAAAGATTTTCGTTGTAATATATTCTGATTTCTGGTTTAAAGAACTATGTTTATTTATGTTTTGTGCCAACTATGAGACGTACCCGTTTTGGGGTGTTTCAATTTAGTTGCTTTGTTCATACCCAAGTAGAGAATATATCCTCAGTTTTATTACTTAGTATGGTTTGGATTATTTATTTTTGCAAGAAGGAAAGGGAATCATCTAGTGTAATCTGTATAAAAAAATGTTAAATTACATTTCTAAACTTTTGGACTTGAAAGCTATTCAAAGTTGTGATGAGTTTGATGAAGGTTGATAAAATTTGTAAACGGGAATTTAGGTACAATTGGAAAATCTGTTAATAGGTAAGTTCCCAAATTCTACTCAACAATTTCATGAAGTCTGGTTATGATTTTATGTGTGTTTTGAATTATTATGATTTGGTGCTTAAATGGCGGCGTGTACATGTGGTCGCAGCCATGAGAGTGGGGATCTGAGTTCGGCATTCGTCGAACGTTCAAGAGCATGACATGTTTTTGCCCATTGCGAACATCAGTTGGATCATGAAAAAGGGGTTACCGACGAATGGGAAAATTGCAGGATGCTAAGGAGACTGTTCAAGAGTGTGTTTCTGAGTTCATCAGCTATATCATCAGCGACACTACTAGAAAACATATATATTTGCTACAAAAGTTTCTGACAAGTTACCAACAAAAGAAATTTCCCACAAGTTAGCGACAACTTTCCGACAAAACAAAAACAAAAAAGTAACCTTAAGATTTCCTACAATTTTCCGACAAATTAATTAAATAAGTTAACTTATTTATTTAATATAATCTCGTCGGAATATTGTCGGAAATTACCGACGAAAGGCTTTTGTCGCTAATTCATCGGAAAATTAGTCGGGACTTTGTCGGAAATAACATTCCCTACGGGGTTTTTTCCGACAAACACTGTCCGAAACTTGTCGCTAACGGCCAATTCCGACAAATTTCCCACAAAATCTGCCGCAACAAATTTTTCAGTTTTTTAGTAATGCGAGTATGTCATCTGTCGTTTTAAATTGTTGTTTAACTGTTTGTTGTGTACATGTTTATGTGACTGATTTATGTTTAATTGGTTATGTATGATGTGGAATGTTTAGGGTAATTGATAAGTGTTAGAAGGAAAAAAGGAAACCATTAATGGCGATGATCTGCTATGGGCAATGGCGACACTAGGGTTTGAAGATTATATTGAGCCACTTAAGGTACACCTGAGTAGATAGAAAGAGGTAACCTTTCTTTAGAGGTGGCAAGAGACAAAGGTAATGGGCCAAACAAGTTGGTTCTATTTGGTATGTTTTGAAACGGTTTAGGTTGATCTGATCACTTTTTGTCCTTTTTTGCTTCATTATTTGTCTGTTAAATTTGATTAAATAAACTATTTTATCATAAATAATAATTTTTTTTATAAATAAAGTTATATAGTAGTTTGAACTTTGTATTCATCAAGAGTACACTTTGGACAATTTTCAACCTGTTTGGCCCATTTGATCCGTTGCTTTTTAAACTAATTATTTTGATTTGATCAATTTCACCCGGTTTACAAGTTAATGGGTCGTTGTTTAGAATGATTACGATAATTCTTTGCAAAGTAACTACTGATGAATTAATGCAGCTGCTTCTTATGATTCCTGATTGGATTGCTGTGTCAGATGGAGGTTAGTGAAGTTTTTATTGTTAATTTTTCAAGTAGATTGATTTCTAATATTTTATGAGATGATGGGTTCGAATGTTTTCAGTTAAAGGGCGACACCAAAGGATCAACAAAGGTTCAGGATGGATCTGCTAGGAAAGATAGAATGCAGGCTGTTCACAATCATAAATATAGCCTGCTTATAATCATAATCTGTTGAGTTATGGAGTCTAATGTGCTTGGCTCGTATGGAGTTTAGGCTCCTTTTAGGTCGTATTTGCAATCTTAAAGAACAAGGCATTAACCATAATTTGACTTTTGGTGTAAGAAAAGCTCAAATTCATTGATGCTCCGTTGAGTCGCTCGGGTTGAACTTGATTGACATGGTACAAATGAATAATAGCAGTCGGTTTGTAACCCGCCGCAACTCGTCGGGTAACCAACTAGTTCTTTCAATACTCCCTAAACCTTTTAAGAAAGCACTTTTTTTCCTTCAAATTATGTATAAACTCTTAATTAATATGTATTTTTGTCAACTAAGGATTTATGAAATTTTATAAAAAATGACAATTATAGTCTTTTCAAAGTAAAATAAAACTACAACTATCTAACGAGTTTAATAAAACTTTGATAAATTTTATCTTATTACAAACTTTTAGGTGATTTTTTCTTTTACGTATGTCACTTGATTGTAATATTCAATATTGACGTAATGTTAATATTCAATATATATTTATTTTGTAATAGTTTAATGAATTTACTAAATTTATAATTTTTAATAACATATAATAAAATTAAATTAGTTATGCTAATTAAATTAGGGAAAATATAATAAAAAATCAATATAGTTTCTGTTTTTTTCTCACTAAAGTCTTTCAACAATATTTTACACATAAAAACTAACATATTTTCTGGTTTTTCTTATAAAAATCGCTTAATAATTTTATGTTTAACAGATAGTACACTGGTTTTTTTATGTTTAAAAAACAGATAGTACACGGGTTTTTTATGTTTAAAAATTTTACGAGAAAAAACAGAAAATATGTTGGTTTTTATAGTATTTTTTTTTAAAACGGCGAAAATTTATTAAAAACACTAGCAAGAAGCTAGCAAAAGAAAATACTTACATATACAATAATGGGTTTTTAAACCACTCGATCCGGGAAATTTTACATTTCCGATTCCTACAACTATACCAAAGGAACGAAAATGAATGATATCATCAAACAACGCATATTTTTTGAATCGATTATTCTTGAATATCAAGTCATTCCTGTGTAACACCTAAAAAATCAAACCGATTAAAACTTTTTAAAACGACGCGAAAACGGTCCCAAATCCAACATTTAACGTATCCACATATTTTCATTTTACAAACACGAATTAACTACTCTAATTCCACAAAAGTAGTTTTAACAAAACTTAACCACAACAAGTTATCCACAACCTTTAATGACTCCAAAATGTTTGTAAAGACTCCCCACGAGAAGGTAAACAAATACAATCACGAAACACGTCCACGAGAATCCAATCCACATGATGCGAGACCCGAGAATCACTTCGAAGCTTTCCTACATACAAAACATCAATTTGTATATGGTTAGTAAAGATAAGCAGCCCTAGAGACTTCCCCACAAGTCCCTACAACAACGTCATGTCAAAACAACAAAATTCAACGTTTGGGCGTAGGGTGGGCGTACGACAGAGGGCTTTGGGCGTACTGTACTCTACCCTCAGACCTGCACATTTACTTTTTGGTTTTTTGGTCTAGCTTTCCCACAAGCTTGCGACCCGACTCGTTTTACTTCCCAAAAACACCACATTACATACATGACCACCTATGTATGCATATTTTGGTTTGTAACCCTTCCGCAAGTCGTGGGTAACCAACTAGTTCTTTCAATACTCCCTAAACCTTTTAAGAAAGCACTTTTTTTCTTTCAAATTACATATAAACTCTTAATTAATATGTATTTTTGTCAACTAAGGATTTATGAAATTTTATAAAAAAAATGACAATTATAGTCTTTTCAAAGTAAAATAAAACTACAACTATCTAACGAGTTTAATATAACTTTGATAAATTTTATCTTATTACAAACTTTTAGGTGATTTTTTCTTTTACTCATGTCACTTAATTGTAATTTCAATATTGATGTAATGTTAATATTCAATATTGATGTAATGTTTGAATTTTAATGATAATAATATATTTATTTTGTAATAGTTTAACGAATTTACTAAATTTTATAATTATTAATAACATATAATAAAATTAAATTAGTTATGCTAATTAAATTAGGGAAAATATAATAAAAAACCAATATAGTTTCTGTTTTTTTCTCACTAAAGTCTTTCAACAATATTTTACACATAAAAATCAACATATTTTCTGGTTTTTCTCATAAAAATCCCTTAACAATTTTATGTTTAACAGATAGTACACTGGTTTTTTTTATGTTTAAAAAATAGATAGTACATTGGTTTTTTATGTTTAAAAAATTTACGAGAAAAAATAGAAAATATGTTGGTTTTCATAGTTTTTTTTAAAACGGCGGAAATTTATTAAAAACACTAGCAAGAAGCTAGCAAAAGAAAATGCTTACATATACAATAATGGGTTTTTAAACCACTCGATCTGGGAAATTTTACATTTCCGATTCCTACAACTATACCAAAGGAACAAAAATGAATGATATCATCAAACAAAGCATATTTGTTTACTCGATTATTCTTGAATATCAAGTCATTCTTGTATCTCCATATAACCCACCAAACGACAAAAATAACTGACCCCATCAAGTATTTCTTTATTTTTTGAACTTTCAATCCTTCCAACCACTCCATCAAATCACCCGGATTTATAGTATCTGATTGTTAAATTATGTTGAAGTCGTTTGACATAAGATATATTCGAGAAGGTGGCATTATTAATTGTATGGAACTTCACCATGGGCCTTTTGTTACCCCTTTGCAATCATCACCGAAAGTGACAAAGTGACAACGGGGCTCTTCTGCTACATATAATATGTAAGTGTAATTCAAACACCAGATAATCACCCCACCAAACGATCGCTTCAGCTATTATTAATCGAATCAAATTACAAGAACACAAAATTGAAATGAAAACATGAAATTGAAATCAGAAATCAAGAACTAAAAACCTAATCAAGAAGCTTTCCCCCTTTTTGTTAACTAACAATTAACAAACTCAATTCGCCTTTCAGAAACAACTAATCACACCTCTATCTTTCCAAACTTGTCATGGCATCTGTGACTGTTACTTCCTACCAGACCAGACCTCCATAGGAGTCTTCTTATCAAGGGTAACAGATGGAGATCTATTTATAACATAGGCAACTATGGACACTGCTTCAGCCCAATACCTTTTTGGCAACCCTAAATTAGATAACATGCACCTAATCCTTTCAAGCAAAGTTCTATTCATCCTTTCCACCAAGCCATTCTGTTGTGGTGTTTCAGGAACAGTTAGGAGCCTACTAATTCCTTGATCTTTGCAAAACTTATTGAATTCTCCACTACAAAACTCAAGGCCATTATCAGATCTTAGTTTCTTCACCTTTCTATCAGTCTGCCTCTCCACTAAATTCTTCCATTCTTTGAATTTTCCAAAGGCTTCATACTTCCCCTTTAGAGCATACACCCATACTCTTCTGGAGTAATCATCAATAACTGATAGAAAATAACTAGCCTCTCCTAACGACACTGTTTTGGCTGGTCCCCATAAATTAGTGTGCACATAGTCCAGTAGGCCCTTTGTAGTATGTGTACTTCTTCCAAACTGACTCTATATGCTTTGCCTAGGATACAGTTTTCATAAAAACCTATATCATAACTTTTAAGACCAAGCAACAACCCCTGCTTATTTAGCTCTATAAGCCCACTTTGACTAATATGCCCCAATCTTTGATGCCATAACAAAGCCCAATCTTCTTGTTCTTTTGACACCAATGACACACTACCACCTATGACCTTACCATCCAGAAAATAGATGTTATTCTCCTTCCTAGTTCCAAAAAACATAATAATGGACCATTTTATGACCCTAGCCTTACCATTCCTAAGGCTAACATTACATCCTACCCTTTCAAAAGTTCCCATAGACACCAAGGACCTCTTTAATTCAAGAATATACCTGAAATCTTGTAGAGTCATCTCAGTGCTATTATCATGTTTGAACTTGACAGACCCCACCCCTTTGATCTTGTAGGCCCTATCATCTTCCAATTTGATTGAACCAAGTTCTTGAAATTCTAATTCTGAGAAAACCTCTTTAATTGGGTCATATGGAAAGAACACCCAGAATCCATTACCCACTCCCCTCTGCCAGTATCTTTGGTTACTACCAGTACATCTGCACTTTCATAACCATCAGAATTTTCTTCATTTGGAGTGTAGTTGTTCGCATACTTAGATCCACCACTTGTCCCACCCTTCTTTCTCTTCCACTCAGGGCAGTCCTTCTTCTTTAAGTGTTTCTCTGAACTGCATACAAAACACTTTCTTTTGAATTTATATTTTGACCTGGACTTATCTTTAAACTTGAAGATCCTTTGTTCAGACCTGCCTCTGACAAACAGGCCTTCCCTAGATTCCTCCATCTGATCACTAGTCTTTTTGAGTTCTTTGGAGTTCATAGCCGCCAAAACTTCCTCCATAGAGAGAATCTCTCTACCATAAATCAGTGTATCCACAAAGTGTTCATAAGATTGTGGTAATGATGCCAAGAAAATAATGGCTTGATCCTCATCATCTAAACTAACATCTATATTCTCCAAGTCTAATACTAATTTATTAAACTCATCAGTGTGATCTTCAAGAGTTTTACCTGAAGCCATATGAAACGTATACAACCTCTTCTTCAGGTACAGTCGGTTTGCCAAAGACTTAGTCATGTACACGCTTTCTAATTTTGAACTAAATTCCTACAGTTGTTGTCTCCTTTGACACCTCCTTAAGCACACGATCTCCAAGATATAGAATCAGGGCACTATGTGCCTTCTACATGATATCTTTCTTTTCTTTATCACTTAGGACAACCGGCAAATTAGCTTCTCCGGCGAGAGCATCCACCACTCCCTGGTGTACAAGCAACGCACTCATGTTAAGCCTCCATAATCCAAAATCATTCTTCCTGTCGAATTTCTCCAGATCAAACTTAGTTGAAACCATGATCGATTATACCTCCACCGTAATCGGATTCGATTTCTTACTCGAGCACACGCTAGGCTCTGATACCAATTATAATTCAAACACCAGATATTCACACCACCAAACGATTGCTTCAGCTATTGTTAATCGAATCAAATTACAAGAACACGAAATTGAAATGAACACATGAAATTGAAATCATAAATCAAGAACTAAAAACCTAATCAAGAAGCTTTCCCACTTTTTGTTAACTAACAATTAACAAACTCAATTAGCTTTTCAGAAACAACTAATCACACCTCTATCTTTCCAAACTTGTCAAACTATCTTGTGTTTGAATTACAGTAAGCATAGACTTAGTGCCGATCATATGCCTTGATAATTTTGATAAACATATTTAACGTTTTGTTTTAGAAAATTTTCTTTTATGTATGATACTACAAGAATTAGGACATATAGCGACGAAAACCGCACCTTACACACGACATATCGTGTGTATACTGTATAGGGTCCTTTGGCCTATGCCAACGATATGTCGTGTGTGTAAATCTCGTGGCTATGGAGTAGTACCAACACGAAATTATAAACACCATAAAAAAAGAAATTTTCTTATTTAACCTATTCCCACGACTTGTCGTCCTGACATATTTTCATTTAGGCGGCTACTTTTCCCTCCGCCCGCCTACCCTATCCCCACGACATATCGTGGGTATAGACCTTGACTAATCAAATTTTTAAACATACCTATCCTCATGACAAGTCGCCCACAAAAGGTGGCCTATAGAGATGACATAAGTCGTCTCAATAGACCTTGACGGGACAGAGTCAAATCCTTGTAGTGTGAGTTGGTGTTTTTTAATTTATTATGACTTTTATAATTTGCACCAACTTTGTATTCATTTCCAAAATGATTTCTACCACCACAGTTATAGCATTTCTTTCTCCTTCATGCTTTTAGCTTTTGTTATGATTTAAAAAAATTGTACTTCTTTATGTGCCGACGGTGCGGGTGCTACATTGATATCATTAGTTTAAAGAATAGGTTTCTTATATTTTTATGATTTTGAAATTTGTTTGACTACAACCACTTGAGCATATACATGAGTTCGGAGAATTTCAGATTTTACATATTTGTTATATATTACCATTTATTTTTTCTTGTAAAAGTATCTATTAACTGTTTCAAAAGAATGACTCATCATACATACATCAGCCATTGTTGCTGCAGATTCATATTTTCTCATAAAGCTGTTTGAACTTGATGAGGTGTTTGCTCAATATCTTGGTGATTGTTAAACTTAAGAGTTGACTATTCTGTTTTGATTAATATGACAATAACATAAAGAAATATAGGGAAAATCATGAGAATAGGCATGTTGACCACAATTTTTGCTCAAATAGACATTGACTTTTACTTCTTCATTGCCCACACACCCATAATCCGGCACTTTTATAGTCCACACAACCATAATCCGACACCTTTACAGCCCATACACCTATAATCCGGTACCTTTAGAGCCTACACTCCATAAATCCGGCACCTTTACAGCCCATTAAAAAGTCAATGCCAATCAGGCTCCTTCACAGCCCCACACTCCGTAAATCCGGCACCTTCACAACCACACACTCATAATCCGGCACCTTCATAGCCCAGGCGTCGATAATCCGGCACCTCCGCAGTCCACTTAAAAGTCAATGGCTATTTTATAAATTATTTTAGTCAACTTAATATTCTCATGATTTTATACAAGATACATTTTCAGAGTTGATCTCAATTGCTAGCTATCCTACCTATATTTTGTGGTTATGGAAAGGGGAAATAGGCACCCACTTATCTAGTCTTGTGCATATATAGTATATTCTGTGTATGCACATAAGTGATGAGTTTTTAGAGGACTATGATATTTAAATTCACTTATTTAACGTTCCTACTAGCTAGCTCCTCGTGTTTTCTCCATCTTATCATGGATATCATCTTGTTATTGCTAAAGAACTAGTGAGAACAAATTCATACTTCATGAACCTAGAATTCCAATTTGTATTTTATATATTAATTAAAAATATCAAAAGATCCTAAAAGATGTAAAGGGACATGTACTTGTAAGTTGTATTTCCATTCCGTTTTATCTTAGTATAATTTTGAGTTGGCTGTTTTGTTATCACTAAAAAGATGAAGATTCTTAGGCCCAAATTACATGTAGTAAAGTGTTTATTAAAATAATTGAGTTATACTTTGAATTGAACTAGTTTGATATACGGATCGTTTGTTAATAAGTGCAAAGAACTTAGCGGAAACAAATAAATATGTAGAAGTTAAACATGTATAACCACCATGTAACTCTTTCATAAAGTGAGCTTTAGGGGCTGTTTGGTAGGCTCTTAATGATTTCATTAAAAGGATTACCTCTGAATCGGTCAGAGGTAATGATGTTTGTTTCGTTAAAATCTCATTTCTTAATGTTTCTTTTTACCTCTTAATGGTTATTTTTACCTCTTAATGGTTCAGCTTTGGAATCATGCTGAACTATTCAGAGCTCTTAATGGTTTAGATTTTGCCAAACAGCCCCTTAATTGTCAACGTGTACACTAATCATCATCTCTTGGAGGCGTTTATTAACGTTTACAATTTTATTTTATTTTTTTACTTAACGTTTTATCTAGAAGGTACTCAAAGACTCAAACAACCCCTTCAAGTTAATATAAAAAACATCCAACAATAGTGAAGTCTAAGTAAAGAACAAGATTTGGAAAGTATCAATATTACAAATCTTATATACATCCATATCAAAGATAAACATTCTAGAATTATAGCAACAAACTTCCCTATATGTAATATATTGTCAGAAATTAGGGAAAATTAAAACTTTCAAGACTATCATCTATAAAGAAAAAGAATGCAACGTTAGAGTATTCATCTCAGCTTCTTCATCTCCGTCTCTATAATTTAACTAAATATCATATTTTTTCAAATTTATTTTTAAATTTATTTAAACCTCTCGCATCTCATTCTCTATCTCCCTCACATACACTTATTTTATTATTTTTCTCTTTCTACACACTCACAAAAAATATAGAAAGTTATGAAAATTGATCTTTATATATATTTAGAAAATCTCTATTTACTAAACTATAAAATTTAAAGATAGAGATGCTGATGTAGATTCAAAATATAAGAAAACTCTAAATAATAAAGATGGAAATAGATATAGAGAACATGATGTGAATGCTCTAAGAGCGAGAGAGTTCAAAACCTATCATTGGGGTGTTTTAGATTGCTAGTTTAGATTTCGAGTTTGTTATGTGATTATCTTCTAATTTCATTTATTCCACGAAACAAACTTGTATTTTTTAATATTCATAAATAAGAATCAATATTATTGACATGAGTGTATAGGGGAGGATCAAATAATAGTAATTTTTCGCTAAAAAATCTAAGAAAATGAAAAAAAACTTTAAAAAACGATATCAAACGGACTCCGATTGAGCTAATTTCAGGGGCATTGGAACCGTCTCATCGAACTCTACCATCTTACCTTTTAGGGTTTAGCTTTTAAGGTTTAGATTTTATGTTTGAATTTTAAGGTTTTAGCCTTATGGTTTAGCTTTTAGGGTTTACATTTTATGGTTTAGGTTTTTTTTTGTGGGGTGGGGGGTTTAGGTTTTTGGATGTGGGTGGAGTTGGGTTTAGGTTTTTGGGGGGTGGAGTGGGGGGTTTTAGGTTTTTGGGGGATGAGGGTGGTGGTTTAGGTTTTTGGGGGTGCGGGTGGAGGGGGGTTTAGGTTTTTGGGTCCGGGTTAGGGTTCGATGAGACGGTTCCAACGCCGCTGAAATGAGCTCAATCGGAATTCGTTTGACCCACTTCTTAGGATTTCTTAGCGAAAAACCATTTTTAGTGGAACCGTCCCCTGAGTGTATAATTGTTCTTCTTGATCATATTCATCCGGGACCTACATGTAAATACAATGGTAACCAACTTTTTTTATAAAAAGGTGGAAACGTTTCATTAAAAGACCCCTCAATTAGTATGCATACTTTTGCAAAATCTTTTATCTCATACAATCGAATTTCAATGAAAATGAAATTCACCTAAAAACCCACTTAAAACTTCTTTTTGTGGTTGCATGAGGTTCTACTGTTTGAAACTAGAGTGCGTTCTTGAATTAACTAGAAACATATTGCATTTAACTCAAAACAAATAGTAGGTCGAAATACTACTTTTTTGAAATACACTCAAAGTTTCTTGTCCTAGGAATCATGTTTCAATCCATTCAATCAATAAACAACAAAGAACAAGAAGAAGATGTGATTAACCCTAAAACGAATCTGTATTGAATTTGAAACGAACCTACCTGATTGTTTACTAACGATCTGCATATATACAGACCACATAGATCGACGTGTTCTTTTGATGAAACGTCGCATCCTTTGACAACCCTAAATACAATTTCTAATTACATTTGTTACTGCTTTGACCCCTTGACTAATTACAATTACATTCTTGACACTAAACTAGACTTACAGATAATTACAAATCTGACCTGTTAAATTTTATCCAAACTTGATCACACAATTAAAGCAGAGAATCATAGTTGTTACCCAAGATTTTATTAACTATCAATAACCACGAAATCCCCTAGTACCATATTGTATATAGATTGTCATAGCTCAAACTCCTAGGCCTCCAATGCTAACTAGAACAGTATATGCACACCTTGTCATAGGTTATTCTCATGTGGACCAAATTGAATGGAAAGAAAGTGAAGGGAAGGACCCTATTCAATATATTGTTTTAACATTGTATAGATATGTTGTATCATGGGAATTGTCTGGCACGCAAATATACTACCTTATATTAAAGACAGAAATCATTAGTTAGTTGATAGTTTAAAAAACATCATGGTACCAATTGCACATATGATGATTGAACTAGTACATCATTGTACCACTTGCAAACCTTAAGCAATCATGAAAGGCATCTCAGCATCATTTGAAAATATCTTTGACTGTTTTTACTTTATAACATCTAATTTGACCATATAATTTGATAAACTATTTAATTACAATTTAAATTTGTAACAAATTTTGATCAACAAAGATAACTTATAGCCCAACTCAAAAGAAACTATTTGAATTAATGATTATTAATATGCAAAAAGCAATTTACTATTTAAAACATCCAAAAAAAGTTATTGAGGTTAATGCTGCAATCATTCCATCTTTGGCCATTCATGGTATCTCACATGTTTGAATCCAATGATGATGGTTGCAATGACACACCATTATGTTATGTTTGTCCTTTTGAATCTTGTACAAAATTTATCTATATCTTCATATAAAAATTTGTTAATTTGGTCTTGAATAAAAATGTTAATAAAAGACATGTAACTAAATAATGACTATTTGACTAGTTCTTGATTAAAAAGAAGGAAAACTTATGACAAATTGATTAAACATGTAGAAAGTTGTCAAATTATATTCAAATGGTTTTATTCTTACATAGATTTTGACAAAGAAATATACTATTACGTTTTTAACATTGATTTTTAATCATATTTAATACACTAGATGTTAAAGTTTAAAAGATAAATAAAACTGTGAAGACAACTCGACAAACCTATTTTTAATCGTACCCAAAATTTGAGTAAGGCTATATCCTCTTTCTTTACCGCTGGTTCATGAGTTTAATAAATGAAAGAAAAGAATGAAAATGTATGAAAAAGAGAAAAGAGAGGGGGGAAAAGAAAAATATAATATAATCTATATCTATACTATCTAATAAATAAAAGTTTTTTCGTGCCATGTTTCGCCTCTATTTTCATTCTCATCATTTTTTTCCGCCTCTCTCTCCTATTAAATACACTTCTATCTTTTAATAATAATATATTTAAAAAAAATACTAATCTATATCTATACAATCTAATAAATAAAAACTTTTTCATGTCACGCCTCAATATTCATTCTCATCATTTTTCCTTACTCTCTCTCCTATTAAATACACCTCTATCTTTTAATAATAATATATTTAAAAAAATACTAATTATACTAATAAAACACATTTATTTTAAATTATCCCTTATTATAAGAAACTTTGAAATCTAATTATATAACTTTTATTTTTACTCAAACAGTAAATAAAAGTCAAATTATATTAAATAGTAATTAACGTATTTTCGAAACCCAATTATATGTTAAATTTTACATATTTTGAATTTTATTTCTATTCTTAGTATATGTAATACATTTTCACATCTGTAATATATATATATATATATATATATATATATATATATATATATATATATATATATATATATATATATGGGTTAGGTTATGGTAAAAAGAGTTTTAAAAATAAGAAGGGTAAGAAAGATTCTAGGCATGACATGTGTCATTTTATTGTTTTTAAAGGGAGGGCATAATGGTCATTGTGTAATATACCAAGTCATTGTGTAATATAAAGTCTAATATTACACAATGAACAGACATGATATTACACAATGAACTGATATTACACATAGGGGGGAGCAGTTCACGGTTCTGAACCGTTAGAACCGTAGAACCAGACCAATTGAAACCGGAACCGACCCGCGAAATACTAAACAGGCCCGGTCATCGGTTCTTCATATGGTCATTAAATGGTTCACGGTTCGGTTCGGTTAATAACCCTACGGTTTCGGTTTAGACTCGTTAGAACCGTTTGTGGAGTATTTTGGGTTTTTTTTTGTTTTGTGGAGTTGGATTGGAACTTTATTTTGCAAGAAACATAATTTGGTATAATGAAAGTGGAACTTTATCTTAATCGGTTCGGTCCAACAATTAAACGGTTTCGACCCGTTTAATACGATTCCGGTCCGGTCTGAACCATTTATATACGGTCCGGTCCTCGGTTAACATATTTCCATCCAAACGGTTCGCAGTTCCGGTCCGGTTCGGCCCGGTTCGAACCAAATGCTCAGCCCTAATCACATAATGAGCAAATTACACAATGACCAGACCTTAAATTACACAATGACCTGACATATTTGAGCGAATTACACAATAATGAGCAAATTATACAATGAGCTGAAAAACGTAAAACACAATGATGAATACATATAAGACAATGATGAAAAATATTTGACAAAATGAGTATATTACACAATGAGCAAATTACACAATGACCAGACCTTACATTACATAATGACCTGACATATTTGAGCGAATTACACAATAATGAGCAAATTACACAATGAGCTGGAAAACGTAAAACACAATGATGAAAACATATAACACAATGATGAAAACATATAACACAATGATAAAAAAGATTTGACAAAATGATGAATACATATAACACAATGATGAAAAACATTTGACATAATGATCAGACTTGACATCACACAATGACTAGACTTGATATTACACAATGACCAGACTTGATATTACACAATGACCAGACCTGATATTACACAATGAACTGATATTACACAATGACCTGACAAATTACACAATGAGCTGGAAAACGTAAAACACAATGATGAATACATATAACACAATAATGAAAAATATTTGATAAAATGAGCAAATTAAATAATGAGTTGGAAAACGTAAAACACAATGATGAATACATATAACATAATGATAAAAAATATTTGATAAAATGAGCATATTACACAATGAGCAAATTACACAATAACCAGACCTGACATTACATAATGACCTGACATATTTGAGCGAATTACACAATAATGAGCAAATTACACAATGAGCTGGAAAACGTAAAACATAATGATGAATACATATAACACAATGATGAAAAATATTTGACAAAATGAGCATATTACACAAGGAGCAAATTACACAACGACCAGACCTTACATTACACAATGACCTGATATATTTGAGCGAGTTACACAATAATGAGCAAATTACACAATGAGTTGGAAAACGTAAAACACAATGATGAATACATGTAACACAATGATGTAAAATATTTGACAAAATGATGAATAAATATAACACAATGATGAAAAACATTTGACACAATGACCAGACATGACATTACACAATTACCAGACCTGATATTACACAATGACCTGACAAATTACACAATTAGCTAGAAAACGTATTTTTTTTTCGTTTTTGTATATAACGACACTATACTCGTTTTAAAGATAAAAAAAACGCTTGTTTTTATGGTGTAATTTAAAAAAAAAATTATGTCATATGTAAAAGTTATGAACGTTTAAAAATGGCGGGGAACTTGATAAAAAGTCAACAAAAGTGGCCAAGACTAAAATACCATTCCAACAACTTTTTCTCCTACAATTTAATCTTAACCATTAAATCTTTTCTACAATTTGATCTAGTGGTCCTAAATCCTTCTCACCCTTTTTAGAATTAGAATCTTTTTTAACTGAACATTTTCCTATATATATATAGGGGACCGTTCCACTAAAAAATGGTTTTTCGCTAAGAAATCCAAAGAAGTGGGTCAAACGAAGTCCGATTGAGCTCATTTCAGCGGCATTGGAACCGTCTTATCAAACCCTAACCCGGACCCAAAAACCTAAACCCCCCTCCACCCGCACCCCCAAAAACCTAAACCCCCCTCTAACCCTACCCCGAAAAGCCTAAAACCATCACACCCACCCCCCCCCACAAAAACCTAAACCCCCCACCCCACCCCCCCTAAAAACCTAAACCCACCCCCACCCACCTCCAAAAATCTAAACCCTCCACCAAAAAAAAAACCTAAACCTTAAAAGCTAAAACCCTAAGGCTAAAACCCAAAAATTCAAACGTAAAATCTAAACCTTAAAAGCTAATCCCTAAAAGCTAAGATGGTAGAGTTCGACGAGACAGTTCCAACGCCGTTGAAATTAACTCAATCGGAGTTCGTTTGATATCGTTTTTTAATGTTTTTGTCATTTCTTAGATTTTTTAGCGAAAAAATACTTTTTATTTGATTCTCCCCCTATATATATATATATATATATTTCAAATACTAACCAACTTTTTATGTGATAACCGTACTAACCACTATAAAACAATCACATCATTTATAAATTATTTTTTCTTTTAATTGTTAAAATAGTATTTAATTATCTTGAATAAATATTTTGAACGTAAATACGGAAATGATAAGTCTTACGTATACGTACCAAATAAGTGTTTACATATATGTAACATTGACATAATGATAATTGTTACATATACGTAACATTATGTTTGAGAGTGGTTATCATGGTTATCACATAAATATTGGTTAGCATTTGAACCCCACCCTATATATATATATATATATATATATATATATATATATATATATATATATATATATATATAAATTTAAGAATTTTATGTATTGATATTTTTCACTCCGTGTGTATTACATGGGTTTTAAGCTAGTAGGAAAATAAATTAAAGATTTTATGTGTTTGATTACTTTCTCTCTAAATCCATCCATTTTGGGAGGAGGGAAGATTATTAAAAATCTTTATTTCTCTTCTTTCTATTTCATTGCCCTTAAAAACTCAGGAACACAAATCTTTTCCGGATTCTTTTTTACTTACTTTCACTTATCTCTTTAAAAATGACTTACGAACACAACGTACATTTCGAAATGATGGCAAGTCTATACCTTTTTCTTTACCCTTATTTCGTCTCCTTATTTTCCTTTATCATGTGTCATAATTATATTGTTAAAAGATTAATACATAATAAAAAGTAGTAAGATATAACACTTTTTTTAATTTACATGTTCTAAACCAAAGTTATTTGGCCCTTACTCAATTATTAAAAGATTAATACATAATAAAAAGTAGTAAGATATAACATTTTTTTTTAATTTACATGTTCTAAACCATAGTTATTTGGCCCTTACTCAACCCATTCCTTAGCCCTTTTATTTAAGTCATTTATTAAATCCAAAAGTCATTTAAGAATGATTGCTACGAACCACAAAACCTATGTATGCATGTGTTTTTAACTGCACAAAAGTGCAAGCAAATGGGAATGGTTTGTGTCATCCTCAACCCATCACTACTCAATCACCATACCTATCTATCATTGCATCTTTGACACACTATTGGAAGGTTTGATCATTACATCAGGCCAAGTGTGGAGCGTGAAAGGCAATGGCGTGATCCACCTAAGCAAATAACGCTCAGGAACACCGCCCCCTAGGCGTGAATGGGGGAGGGGGCGTGGGGGCAATCACGGTGTAAGGGGCAATTTCACTTTTCTTCCATCCAATCAAATCCTTTCACCTCATTATTCCTTTTTTTTAATTAAATATTTATATTAATATTTAACTTGATTTTTCTTAAATAACTCATGCTTGATAATGATTTAAAAAAATAAAAAACACGAGCTTGTTTATTTTATTTTTCTGAACATACAAGTATAAATTTTAATTAAAACATAGTTGTTTTAAAAAAAACTATTTTTCGTCACGTAAGTGGTTTTTTAATGAGAAGTGGTTTTTTTATTTAAGTGTATTTTTATTTTTTATAATTTTGTGTTTTATTTATTAAAATAAAAAATTTAGTTAATTATTAAAAAATAATTGCGGGGCGTGAAACCACTACGCACCTTAGTGATTCTGGGCAGTAATTGCCCCTGCGCTGATGTGGCGCTGACGTGGCGGGGCGTGAAAGAGGTGGGCTTGAAACCACTACGGATAACATTAAGGAAGGAACACAAGCATATAATTTGAAGGAAAATATAGTAACTGTAAATTCCAAGACCTCCGGCTCAGATTCGGATGATGGCAAAGTTTCCAAAAGAGAATTGCTCAGCTTGACCTAGCAAAACAGAACATTGTTAGTCTCATGAAAGGATTCAAACCGGTTACCTCTCATAGTTGGCAAACATAGCATAAACATAGTTCTTAAACGTGGAATTAAAACATTAAACATCAACAGCGGAAGTCTTGTACATAATTCAGAGTTAATAAAAACTTTTAAAACATAGCATTGTTCTCATTCATAGTCTAAAAATGGGAATGTCAGTCTAGTCAGCTACAGCCATCCTCTATTCTAAGCCCTCGCGACTTCATATCTTTTTCTTTCCTTTGCTACCTGATGTGCATACTAAAATAGTCAGCTAACGCTGGTGAGTTCATGTTTACATCATTTAGCATAAAAACATTTATTTCTCTTGTTAATCATATAAAAACACATTTAATGAAAAACATTCGTTATACTAAAGTAAAATACATTACAATACTACATGTAAATTGATACTTAGTTATTCTGTGTTCTTTCTTGTTAAGTTATACATTTATAGTCTACAATCTATTTCTTTCTCTTTCTGGTGTCCAACAAGGACTTCTCGTGTCCATAAAGGACTTCTCAGCGAGTATTGTTCCTTAACGCTCATCGTCCAAAGGCCGATACTCACAATTTTGTCCACGAGGGACTTCTCAGGTAACCATCGTCACCGGGGTAACCGTCGTCACCCATTTCTACCAGTGGTACAACATCTTCGTTACAATGCCCTGCTGAGTATTGTCCCGATTGTTCTCATGGTACGTCATGGTCTCGGTCCATGACGCAACATCAGCTTCTGGTAGCACTTGCCTCAAGGATCATACTACTACCTCAAGACTTGCTACTATGCTTAGGGTAACACTAGCCTCTAGGACTACACTACTACTCCAAGTCTTTTCTTTTCTGGGTCGCATATTCTGATAGATTAGACAATGTATTTGACTTATCCTCTTCTCTTTGTTTATAAAACATATAGTTAAATAAAACATTCTGTTCTCTTTGTTTATAAAACATATAGTTAGATAAACCATTCTGTTCTCTTTGTTTATAAAACATATAGTTAAATATACCATTCTATTCTCTTTGTTTATAAAACATTTAGTTAAATAAACCATTCTCTTATCTTATCTTTAGTTTATAAAATGTTCGGTTATATAAACCGTATCTTTCTTATCTTTCTTTCTTTCAAAACGTTCAGTCATATAAACCGTATCTTTCTTATCATTCTTTCTTACAAAGCGTTCATTTACATAAACTGTTGTTGTTCTTATCTTTCTTTGCAAACGTATAAGTAATAAAGTATATTTATTATAAACGTCTAATTCTTGAGTACGCACACCACCCTAAAATAGTAAAATAAGGATTCTTAAAATCACCAGATTTCTTAAAGATTAACTCACTCAGTAAGAACTTCGAGCGAGGTGGAGGTTAACTGATCTGTTAAAAATCATGAACTAGATGAATTAACACTAAGTCATTCTGTCCAAAAAGTCTATGTCTGAAATCTTGTTCGACCAAAATCTATTTCGGTCGAAATCTTTTTCGACCGAAAACTTATGTGTCAGAACTATTTTCTATTACATGACTGTATCGTTTGAATACATCTGTCCGAAAACTATTTCGGTCGAAATCTTTTTCGACTGAAATCTATTTTCTTTGAAAACATTTCCTTCTGAAAACTTTTACAGTCGAAATCCCTTCCGATCGAAAACTATTTTGATTGGGTGCATTCTGTCCGAAAACTACTGTGTCCGAAATACTTTTCGGACGGGCTAGAGTTTTTGACCCATTCAAAGAGTTTTCGGACGATTCATCTGTTCTTGCCCAAAATCGTCGTTTTTGATCCAAGTTTGAATCTTTTTACGTCCAAAACTCTTGTTTAGCTTCCATGAAGCTAAATCTATGCTTTTTAAGCCATTTTACACGTAAAAATCTTGACTTTTGATTAAAACCCACTTAAAAACCCTAAAACCCATTTTTCAACTAAAACAAAGATCTGAGCTCGATTTGTTACCTGCTTTTGCTTGTTTTCTTCTTCTCCAATCGACACCAAGCTCCAGCAATGCTCTCGGGCCAAGGCGACGGTCTTGATTGCGGGTTATGCAACTTTCTCTCTCTAGAACTTGAAGGTGAGGGTGATGAATGGATAGGATGGGTAAATGAGGGGCTTTATGCCCTCCCCCTTGCACCCCACGTGATCAGCCCAAGCCCGGGTCTCCGAGCCTGTGATTCGTTTTTCCTTTTATTTCCTTTCTTTACTCGTTTTCCCGCCGTCTTTCTTTTTATTCTTTTTCTTCATAAATTTCGGGATGTTACAAGTCTACCTCTCTTATTAGAGGGTTCGTCCTCGAAACCTTTTATAGTTCAAATAACTGAGGGTACATTTCCCTCATTTCGGACTCTGTTTCCCACACGGCCTCCGATCCATTTCGATGTTTCCATTGAACTTTGACCAGTGGAATAAATTTGTTGCGTAGTCGTTTATTTTTTCTATCCACAATTGCCATAGGCTCCTCAACATAGTTAAACTTGTTGTCTACTTCGATGTCATCTAGCGGCACCTGTGCCGACTCGTCAGCTAAGCACTTTTACAAATGCGATACGTGAAAAGTAGGATGGATTCCACTCAATTCTTCAGGTAGTTCCAGTCGATAAGCCACCTTTACAACTTGTGCCACGATCTTAAATGGTCTGACAAACCTCGGACTTAGCTTCCTTCTTTTTTGAAATCGAATTATTCCTTTCCAATGAGACACTTTAATAGTACTTTATCCCTAACCTGAAATTCAAGGTCTCTTCTTCTCTTATCTGTGTAAGACTTTTGCCTATCCTTAGCGGCTTTCATTCGCGCTTTGATTTGGTCAAACTTCTCAGAAGTTGCTTTGACTACATCAAGGCTTGCGAAGTCTTTCTACCCAATTTCGCCCCAACAGACGGGCGTTCTACACTTTATCCCATATAGCATCTCATAAGGCGGCATTCCAATGGTCACATGGTAACTTTTGTTGTAAGAAAACTCCGCCTGTGGTAAGTGACTATCCCAACTACCTCCAAAGTCAATGATACATGCACGTAGCATGTCCTCCAGAGTTTGGATAGTCCTTTCGGATTGACCATCAGTTTGCGGGTGGTAAGTTGTACTGATATTAAGTCTCGTACCCACTGCCTCATGGAATCGCTTCCAGAACCTCGATGTGAACCTCGTGTCCTGCTCCGTCACAATTGACAATGGCATACCGTGTCTGGCCACAATCTCGTTGATGAAAAGTTCTGCTAGTTTTTCTGACGAGTAATTCTCACGCATAGCCAAGAAGTGAGCACTTTTCGTCAGTCTATCCACAATTACCCATATAGTATCATGTCCCTTAGCTGTATGCGGTAGCTTGGTTATGAAATCCATGGTGATGTGTTCCCATTTCCATTCAGGAATGAACAAAGGTTGCATCTTCCCACAGGGTTTCTGGTGCTCGGCCTTCACCTGTGAGCAAGTTAGGCATTTGCTCACATAATCGGTTACATCGTTCTTCATGCCGGGCCACCAGTACTCCTTTTTCAAATCATGGTACATCTTGTTGGTTCCAGGATGAATAGAGTAGCGAGACTTGTAAGCCTCGTTAAGGATTTTGACTCTAAGTTCGCCACCCTTGGGTATCCACATCCTCTCGAACCGGGTTCGTACCCCATAAGCATTGGATTCTAACTTATCTTGCAGACCTATAATCCTTTCCCTCTTGACATTTTCCTCTTTCAAGGCTTCACCTTGGGCACGTTCTATTTCTGTCATAAGATCTGGAGTCACGACCAGTTGATAGGCTTTCACCTCGATAGGAGTTGTCGTCTCCTTTCGACTCAAGGCGTCGACCACCACATTCGCCTTTCCGGGGTGGTAAAGGATTTCACAGTCGTAGTCTTTCAACAATTCTAACCACCGCTGTTGCCTCATGTTTAACTCTTTTTGTTCGAAGAAATACTTCAAGCTTTTGTGGTCGGAGTAGATGGTGCATTTGACTCCATAGAGATAATGTCTCCAAATATTTAAGGCAAAGACAACTACCGCGAGCTCAAGGTCGTGAGTCGGGTAGTTGACTTCGTGAGTCTTTAACTGTCGTGACGCATACACCACCTTTCTCGTTACATGAGTACACAACCTAACCCCTGACCTGAAGCGTCGGAATACACCACTAGGTCCTCGTTACCATCGGGTAGGGTCAGCACTGGTGCTTGGGTTAACCTCTTCTTTAATTCTTCGAAGGCATTCGTTTGGGCCTGGCCCCATTCATAGTTTACTTCCTTACGGGTCAATTTGGTTAACGGTGAGGCTATCTTAAAGAAGTCTTATATAAACCTCCAGTACTAGCCTGCCAAACCTAGAAAACTTCGTACATCCGTTGGTGTTCATGGAATTTCCCAATTCCACACTACATAGATATTTGTCGGGTCTACCATGTTGCCTTATGAGTTAATCACATGACCTAGGAATTGGACTTCCTTTAGCCAGAATGCGCATTTCAAAAATTTAGCATGTAGTTTTTTTGTGACAATTCGAACTTTCCAGTTAACTCAGTTAGCAAATCCAGTTAAATCCTAACCCTGTTAACCTTATCTTTAACTTCAGGGACCAATCCTGCCTTATATCAAACTCAAATGCATGAAACTGCAGGGACTGTTTCTGTAATTACCCAAATGTCAATTTTGTTGACTTCTGAAAGTCAAACCCCCTGTTCTTGAAGCTTGAATTCACGAAAACCCGTTTGTTATAACTATCATTCACAATTATAATCATTAACGACCACGATCAACACTTTAAACCGGCATTGATTCGTAATTAACACCCATTTATGTGTAATTAACACCCATTTATGTGTAATCAAACCTTAACCGTCGACACAATAAGACTAACCATCAAATTCGATTACTTCGATCAGAATTCACACGAATTGAACCCCTGCGCATCTAAATCGCATCCCTCAGAACTTGTTTCATCATCCAATTTGATCGAAAGTAAAGCCGTGGTAGCCAGAGACAAACTCGCGCAAGTCGGAATCTGCATTTACTCGATCGTCATCAATTCGTGCATCATTTTGGTAATTTCTTACACCCATAGCTTTGTTTTCATTCCTAGATTGAAAGCCCCATGATTATTGGGGCTTATAACATCAAATCGATCAAGAACCGTTAGCTAGGGTTCATCGCAAACCGATCTAATCGAACCCTAACCTAGACTCCGTTTCAATTCAATTAAATTGCACGAACAGATTCGTCATCATCAACTATTTGAAAGCCCTATGAATCCAAACACTTTTATTATCAGAATTATGCAATTTGATTTTGTGATCATAACCTAGGGTTTCTAATGTTCGAACATGAATTAAACAGTACTAGACTTGATGTTTTTACAATTAAATACACCTGTAGAGTCCCAATTCATCGGTTATCAAAACCCCTATGGTAGTTTGGTCAATCGGGATCAAAACCTGTGGATGTAGGGGATGGATTCGATCGGATCGCGACAAAGGGGTGAAGAACACGGCGAGTTTACCCGTTAAAATCAATTCGATCTGGTTCTTGTCGCGATACCCAGGCCGGCTGAGTTGGTTAAGACTTGTGATTGTTGTGGGATAGACCCGAGTTCGAATCCCACAATCAACATTTATTTTTCTGATCAATTTTTAACTTGTATTTTTAAATGAAATCATTTCCTATATTATTTTCATCATATATTAATACGTTTTGAACCCAGAAAATACCCGTAGGGTCGAGATTGAATTTATAACACACATTTGAGTATTTTGCCTAATTTAAAAATAATATAATCTATTATATTATTCCCTAAACTATTTTTGAATTCGTGAAAACGCTCAAACAATGGTTTTGTATTCAGGTTTAGATTTATAACCCATTTTTAATATAAAATTGTTTATATTATTACCCACGTTTATGTTCCCCAATAAAAATAATATATTTATTATTTTTGTCATCTATTGAATTATCGTGTTATCTCTTCAACATAAAAATAATATAATAATATTATTTTTCTAAACCATTATCAGTGGTAGAAACACGCAAATATTTATTTAATAATATTATTCGTAATTAGAAACTTTCGATGCAAGTCGCGTCTACCATAATTAGTGAATTAAGAAATATATTAACCCGAGTACACGTTCGTCTACTCGTTGATCCTAAGTGTATCTAGGACATTCGATCGTTTCGTGTCATCGTCACAAAAATCCCATTGTATACCTGACTATTATGCTTATAATTTCAGGACATACTTATGTAGTTCTCATGCAAACTCGTGTGTTTCCTACTTGCACACTTGTGTGGTGCTATCTACTCGTACACAACTCAGGTGAGTTTTCACGGCCCCTTTTTACTTGTTTTCCTATTGGGGGAGAAACATGCATACACACAAACATTATTTTTACTTGTTTTCCCGTTGGGGAGAAACATGCATACACACAAACATTGTTTTTACTTGTTTTCCCGTTGGGGAGAAACATGCATACAAATGAATATAATTTTACTTGTTTTCCCGTTGGGGAGAAACATGCATACAAACAAGCATCATCTTACTTGTTTTCCCGTTGGGGAGAAACATGCATACGAACAGGCATCCGTTACTTGTCTCCCAGCCAGGGAGGGTCATACACACGGACATGGATCACATAGTATTTCATTACCACTTGTGTACCTAAGTGCAAACATAACATGCAAAGTCCTTACACACTCGGACCGTTAATATATGGAGTATAGCGAGGAAATTTGAGTAGTACTACTGGGTTTGACAAACCCTACACGGGTTAGACGCGCTAACTTGATTGGTGGGCTAACGGGTGTAAATTGTCCTAAACACTTGCCATTTGTTGATGTTAGCAATGGCGGAAGGCACCCAAATACAAACAGTCAGCTTCGGTTACGAACGCTTAGAGTAACTTGTACATTGTCTTGCTAGCAATAGGTGTGACTTATGTAAGTGGATGCAGCAACACTCAAACAAGTTTATTTACATACAAACCTGTGAACTCACCAACCTCGTGTTGACACTTTTTCTTACATGTTTCTCAGGTTGCTTTGGCACAGGTTGCACACTTAGGACATGCATGGAGTCCTACTGTCATATCATTCATTTCAAACATTTTAAATAGTTTACTTATTTTCATTAATTGACGCTTTGTTGCGTGTAATTAATTTTGATTTCATATTAACGTTTACGCTTCCGCATTAACTCTGAACTTTTATGATATTACATTTATGTCTCATATAGTGTTGTTTGATGTAACTAATGACTGAGATCCTGGTTTGTCACGCACCAAACGGTAAAACTCCGTTAGCGGAATTTGGGGGTGTGACAGATTGCTATCAGAGCCATTGGTTATAGAGAACTAGGATTGCATACTAGACTATAACCGCACACATGCATTAGTTACACGAGACAAACACTCATACATGATACACATGGTATCCATACATACATTGCATTGAAGACATGATGACAACATCGATACCACTCTCTTCTAACAAGGAACACGTCATTCTCATTATATCATCATTCCCAGTGGCGACACTCGGGGAGTCACCAGAACGACATCCACTACCGTCCGAGGGCAGCAAGACGGAGCCTTTGGGAGAGTCACTTACACCACCATCACCTTTCGGGTATGGCGGGCTTTCTCGGGTCCATGTGATGGACGACACTCAGCACTAACGCATGTCTCTTTGGGAGTTGGGATCGTCGGAGGCGAGTCCCTACTGTAACCACTAGCAATAATACGTCGTGTGAAGGCAGACTGTTGCACGCATCATTGTAGAATCCCTTGACACGTAGATGTCAACACTTTCCCGAGCCGTGGTCTCGCGCTTTGGTCGATATTCTGTTGAAGAAAGATTGACCACAAGGTTGAGAACGCCTTGCTCATTGCATACCCAAACCCTATCCTGACTCAGTTGGAAGGACGGCTACTTTGCCTCTTCCAGTAAGATATTCATGAACTAGTTTCACTCATCGCAGCCACATTTCATGTACATTTTTGTTTCATGTGCATGTTCCCATCTACAATCCACTAGATTGGACTCTCGTATTATGTTCTAACTCGAGTGAATACTCCGATCAAACGATTACCGACTACTCATCCTGATATGAGTCCTAGTCGATCAACTTGTGGTTGATGACTAAGCCTCTCGATTACTTATCATATCTGACAGCACTCTGTACTCGGCAATACAAACTAAGGGACATTTTGACACAGGACAGGGAGAAGCAACGGTGAGCATGCAAAGCAAATTATCATTACGGGTGCACACGTAATAGTAATTTGAGGTGCATGTAAATCCTGGTGAAACCTATGTGTGGATAAATGGTCCTAATCTGTGATCTACAGACTCATATTCCCACCGTCAGTAGAAGCTCTCATAACCTGCTCAACGACTAGTTGGTATCGTTAAACCTATTCAACAATTGATAGATGCGACTATCAGGTTGAAAATGTTTGCGGACATACTTAACTATCGTTTAATGGAATCCATCATGTTATTTGCACTCATGTAAAAGTCTTAGTGACTGTAAGACTCTCATTCAAACTTGATCAAAGAAACCATCTTGATTGAAACTCTAATTGAATCTCATGGCAAACTTATCGACTCCAACTATGTAAGTGGAATTTGAGGAGTTCATTCTAAGCTAACACGTTGTTTCTTACATTCCAAGAATAAATTTCATTTGACCCTATTACCTTATCCTGGGACTAATCATCAGCCTAATTTGATTTATACCCCAGGATATCCAACTCTGTAAACGTACTTCTTTCTTCACAAAATAATCCAGTTATTCTAATGACATTAGAAATCAGGGATTTAATCTAACCAACCATCACTGGAACGCGATTACTTAAACAGACATCCCATCCTTTATATTACTGGAATCTATAGCTCATTAAACTTATTTTACCCTTGGTCTTTGCATTAACCGACGCTTATCTTATAAGTGCGAGTCTCATTAGAAGTCTCAGCATGACTTCACATACTTCATGTTGGTGCCGTCGTACTCCAACTCTATTAGAAACCAAGTATACTATTGAGATAGCAGACAATCAGATAATTGAAGCGACTCACATTCTTAAGAGATGTAAACACGGATTGGTTGGTCATAAGTTTGATATCGACCTTATGCCAGTCACACTCAGTAATTTTGATGTAATTGTCGGAATGGATTGGTTATCTAAGAACCAAGCCGAAATTATTTGTCGTGAGCAAATTCGTTCGCCTTCCTCTCCCTAGTGGAGAAACCCTTTCTGTCCAAGGAGAAAAGTGTGGTGCTATTATGGGCATCATATCTTTCATGAAAGCGTAGAAGTGTCTACGTAAAGGTCATACTGCCCTTTTGGCTATTGTCACTGAGCAGCCATCTGGGGAGAAGAAGATTTACGATATCCCGATCGTTCGTGACTACCCGGAAGTATTTCCCGGGGGTCTGCCTGGTCTTCCGCCACATCGTCAAGTTGAATATCAAATCGATCTAGCACCCGGAGGGGCACCGATCGCTCGAGCACCTTGTAGATTAGCACCTAATGAACTACAAGAGTTGTCCACTCAGTTACAGAAATTGATGGATAAAGATTTCATCCGACCTATATCATCGTCATGGGGAGCTCCGGTCCTGTTTGTCAAGAAGAAAGACGGGACTTTCCGCATGTGCATCGACTACCGTGAACTTAATAAAGTAACGATCAAAAACCGTTATCCGCTACCCCGCCATGATGATCTGTTTAACCAACTCCAAGGATCAAGTTTTGATTCCAAGGTCGACCTTAGATCCGGTTATCATCAGTTGAGAGTCCGAGACGAAGACGTCTCTAAGACTGCTTTCAGAACCAGGTACGGCCATTACAAGTTTAGGGTCATGCCATTCGGGCTAACCAACGCACCGTATTGTTCATGGATCTCATGAACCATGTGTGTAAACCCTACCTTGATTCGTTTGTCATTGTCTTCATTGATGACATCCTCACCTATTCTTAAGAACAAAGAAGAACACGAGGAGCATCTGCATTTGATTCTTGAATTGCTAAAGCAAGAGCAATTGTATGCTAAATTCTCCAAAGTGCGAATTCTGGATTCGTGAAATGGAAATTCTAGGACATGTAGTCAATGAGAAAGGAATACATGTCGATCCAGCTAAAGTAGAAACAATCAAGAATTGGGCAGCACCTACAATGCCGATGGAGGTGCGACAATTTATGGGATTGGCTGGCTATTACCGTCGTTTCATCGAAGGATTTTCCAAGATTGCCCAACCCCTCACCGCTCTAACCCAAAAGGGTAAACCCTATAACTGGGGTGACACCCAGGAGTCAGCGTTCCAATTCCCCAAACATAAACTCTGCAGTGCACCCATCCTATCTCTTCTAGAGGGAACAAATGATTTTGTGGTGTACTGTGACGCATCTATTCAGAATGCAACGAAAAAAGTTATCGCATATGCATCGCGTCAGCTAAAGATTCACGAGAAAAATTACACCACTCATAATCTAGAGTTAGGAGCCGTAGTTTTCGCACTTAAGATATGGAGACATTACTTGTACGGTACCAAGTACACCATCTACACCGATCACAAGAGTCTTCAGCATATCTTCGAGCAGAAAGAGTTAAACATGCGACAACGTCATTGGGTCGAGCTCTTAAATTATTACGACTGTGCGATCCGGTATCACCCGGGTAAAGCTAACGTTGTGGCTAATGCCCTAAGCCGAAAAGAAACGAAACCCAAACGAGTTCGAGCATTACAACTTACTATTCACCCCGGATTACCTGACAAAATCCGTAGTGCTCAACTCGAAGCCATGAAAGAGGAAATCCTACCACTAGAAGGTACACGCGGAATGGAACCACAACTCGAAGTCAAATCTGACGGTATTCGCTACTTCGTCGAGCGAATATGGATTCCAGTATTCAGAAATTTAAGGGAACTAGTCATAGATGAGGCTCATAAATCTCGTTACTCTATTAATCCAGGTTCCGACAAAATGTACCATGATCTAAAGGTATTGTATTGGTGGCCAAAGATGAAATCCGATATAGCCACCTATGTGAGCAAATGTTTGACTTGCGCAAAGGTCAAAGTTGATTACCAAAAGCCTTCCGGTCTTCTACAACGACCAGAAATTCTCATATGGAAATGGGAACAAATATCCATGGACTTTATCACAAAGTTGCCACGAACTCCTACCAGATGTGATACTATTTGGGTAATTGTTGATCGATTAACAAAGTTCGCGAGCTTCTTAGCAATCAAATAGACCGACAAAATGGATAAGCTTACTCGTATTTACTTGAAAGAAGTAGTCTCTCGGCACGGGGTGCCAATCTCTATCATATCGGATCGTGATGCACGATTCACTGCTCGTTTTTGGCAGTCATTACATAAAGCTTTAGGCCCGCGTCTAGATGTGAGCACAGCATACCATCCTCAAACTGATGGCGAAACAGAACGTACTATCCAAACTCTGGAGGACATGTTACCAGCTTGTGTGATTGATTTCGGTAACACTTGGGAGTCTCACCTACCATTGGTGGAGTTCTCCTACAACAACAGTCATCACACAAGCATCAAGGCATCTCCATTTGAAGCACTGTATGGACGGAAAAGTCGTTCTCCTATTTGTTGGACCGAAGTTGGGGATAGTCAACTTACAGGTCCTGAACTCGTACTTGAAACTCCTGAGAAAATTATTCAAATTAGAAACTGTATGGCAGCAGCTCGTGATTGTCAAAGGAGCTATGACGATAAGCGTCGTAAACCTTTAGAATTCCAAGTAGGAAATATGGTTTTGTTAAAAGTCTCACCTTGGAAGGGTGCCATTTGTTTTGGGAAACGAGGCAAGCTGAATCCTCGTTATGTTGGACCATTCAAGTTAGTGAAGAGAATTGGCCCAGTATCGTATCAACTATACCTACCCGAAGGACTTAGTGGTGTACACAACGTCTTTTATGTCTCCAACTTGAAGAAATATCTAGCAGACGAGTCACTCGCAGTTCCTCTTGAGGAACTACTCATCGATGAGCAATTGCGTTTCATTGAAGAATCGGCAGAAATCATGGATTGGGAAGTCAAAACGCATAAACATAGTAAAACCCCTATTGTTAGAGTTCGTTGGAACTCGAAGCGCAGACCAGAATTCATGGGGGAGCGTGAGGATCAGATAATGCGCAAGTATCCTAACATGTTCAAGCACTCCACGTCAAACTCTTAAGGTACTATTCTAATTTTCGGGACGAAATTTCTTTCAACTAGGAGATGATGTGACACCCAGAAAAAAAAAATTTTATCTTAATTTTCGGGACGAAAATTCTTTCAACTAGGGGATAATGTGACAATTCAAACTTTTCCAGTTAACTCAGTTAGCAAATCCAGTTAAATCCTAACCTTGTTAACCTTATCTTTAACTTCAGGGACCAATCCTGCCTTATCTCAAACTCAAATGCATGAAACTGCAGGGACTGTTTCTGTAATTACCCAAATGTCAATTTTGTTGACTTCTGAAAGTCAAACCCCCTGTTCTTGAAACTTGAATTCATGAAAACCCGTTTGTTATAACTATCATTCACAATTATAATCATTAACGACCACGATCAACACTTTAAACCGTCATTGATTCGTAATTAACACCCATTTATGTGTAATCAAACCTTAACCGTCGACACAATAAGACTAACCATCAAATTCGATTACTTCGATCAGAATTCACACGAATTGAACCCCTGCGCATCTAAATCGCATCCCTCAGAACTTGTTTCATCATCCAATTTGATCGAAAGTAAAGCCGTGGTAGTTAGAGACAAACTCGCGCAAGTCGGAATCTGCATTTACTCGATCGTCATCAATTCGTGCATCATTTTGGTAATTTCTTACACCCATAACTTCGTTTTCATTCCTAGATTGAAAGCCCCATGATTATTGGGGCTTATAACATCAAATCAATCAAGAACAGTTAGCTAGGGTTCATCGCAAACAGATCTAATCGAACCCTAACCTAGACTCCGTTTCAATTCAATTAAATTGCATGAACAGTTTCGTCATCATCAACTATTTGAAAGCCCTATGAATCCAAACACTTTTATTATCAGAATTATGCAATTTGATTATGTGATCATAACCTAGGTTTTCTAATGTTCGAACATGAATTAAACAGTACTAGACTTGATGTTTTTACAATTAAATACACATGTAGAGTCGCAATTCATCGGTTATCAAAACCCCTATGGTAATTTGGTCAACCGGGATCAAAACATGTGGATGTAGGGAATGGATTTGATCGGATCGCGACAAAGGGGTGAAGAACACGACGGGTTTACCCGTTAAAATCAATTCGATCTGGTTCTTGTCGCGATACCCAGGCCGGCTGAGTTGGTTAAGACTTGTGGTTGTTGTGGGATAGACCCGAGTTCGAATCCCACAATCAGCATTTATTTTTCTGATCAATTTTTAACTTGTATTTTTAAATGAAATCATTTCCTATATTATTATCATCATATATTAATACGTTTTGAACCCAGAAAATACCCGTAGGGTCGAGATTGAATTTATAACACACAATTGAATATTTTGCCTAATTTAAAAATAATTTAAATTAGGCACTTTTTACGAATTCAATATATTTTTACTAATTTAAAAATAATTTAAAAATAATATAATCTATTATATTATTCCCTAAACTATTATTGAATTCGTAAAAACGCCCAAACAATGGTTTTGTATTCAGGTTTAGATTTATAACCCATTTTTAATATAAAATTGTTTATATTATTACCCACGTTTATGATCCCCAATAAAAATAATATATTTATTATTTTTGCCACCTATTGAATTATCGTGTTATCTCTTCAACATAAAAATAATATAATAATATTATTTTTCTAAACCATTATCAATGGTAGAAACACGCAAATATTTATTTAATAATATTATTCGTAATTAGAAAACAATTGATTTTTTTACGAATTCAATATATTTTTACTAATTTAAAAATAATATAATCTATTATATTATTCCGTAAACTATTATTGAATTCGTAAAAACGCCCAAACATTGGTTTTGTATTCAGGTTTAGATTTATAACCCATTTTTAATATAAAATTGTTTATATTATTACCCACGTTTATGATCCCCAATAAAAATAATATATTTATTATTTTTGCCACCTATTGAATTATCGTGTTATCTCTTCAACATAAAAATAATATAATAATATGATTTTTCTAAACCATTATCAATGGTAGAAACACGCAAATATTTATTTAATAATATTATTCGTAATTAGAAACTTTCGATGCAAGTCGCGTCTACCATAATTAGTGAATTAAGAAATATTATAAACCCGAGTACACGTTCGTCTACTCGTTGATCCTAAGTGTATATAGGACATTCGATCGTTCCGTGTCATCGTCACAAAAATCTCATTGTATACCTGACTATTATGCTTATAATTTCAGGACATACTTATGTAGTTCACAGGCAAACTCGTTTGTTTCCTACTTGCACACTTGTGTGGTGCTATCTACTCGTACACAACTCAGGTGAGTTTTCACGGCCCTTTTTACTTGTTTTCCTATTGGGGGAGAAACATGCATACACACAAACATTATTTTTACTTGTTTTCCCGTTGGGGAGAAACATGCAAACAAGTGAATATCATTTTACTTGTTTTACCGTTGGGGAGAAACATGCGTACAAACAAGCATCATCATACTTGTTTTCCCGTTGGGGAGAAACATGCATACGAACAAGCATCCGTTACTTGTCTCCCAGCCAGGGAGGGACATACACACGGACATGGATCACATAGTATTTCATTACCACTTGTTTACCTAAGTGCAAACATAACATGCAAAGTCCTTACACACTCGGACCGTTAATATATGGAGTATAGCGAGGAAATTTGAGTAGTACTACTGGGTTTGACAAACCCCACCCGGGTTAGTTGCGCTAACTTGATTGGTGGTCTGACGGGTGTAAATTGTCCTAAACACTTGCCATTTGTTGATGTTAGCAATGGCGGAAGGCACCCAAACACAAATAGTCAGCTTCGGTTACGAACGCTTAGAGTAACTTGTACATTGTCTTGCTAGCAATAGGTGTGACTTACGTATGTGGATCCAACAACACTCAAACAAGTTTATTTACATACAAACCTGTGAACTAACCAACCTCGTGTTGACACTTTTTCTTACTTGTTTCTCATGTCGCTTTGGCACAGGTTGCACACTTAGGACATGCATGGAGTCCTACTGTCATATCATTCATTTCAAACATTTTAAATAGTTTACTTATTTTCATTAATTGACGCTTTGTTGCGTGTAATTACTTTTGATTTCATATTAACGTTTACGCTTCCGCATTAACTCTGAACTTTTATGATATTACATTTATGTCCCATATAATGTTGTTTGATGTAACTAATGACTGAGATTCTGGTTTGTCACGCACCAAACGGTAAAACTCCGTTAGCGAAATTTGGGGGTGTGACAGATTGCTATCAGTGCCATTGGTTATAGAGAACTTGGATTGCATACTAGACTATAACCGCACACATGCATTAGTTACATGACACAAACACTCATACATGATACACATGGTATCCATACATACATTGCATTGAAGACATGATGACAACATCCATACCACTCTCTTCTAACAAGGAACACGTCATTCTCATTATATCATCATTCCCGGTGGCGACACTCGGGGAGTCACCAGAACGACATCCACTACCATCTGAGGGCAGCAAGACGGAGCCTTCGGGAGAGTCACTTACACCACCATCACTTTTCGGGTATGGCGGGCTTTCTCGGGTCCATGTGATGGACGACACTCAGCACTAACGCATGTCTCTTTGGGAGTTGGGATCGTCGGAGGCGAGTCCCTACTGTAACCACTAGCAATAATACGCCGTGTGAAGTCAGACTGTTGCACACATCATTGCAGACCCCCTTGACACGTAGATGTCAACACTTTCCCGAGTCATCGGCTCGCGCTTTGGTCGATATTCTGTTGAAGAAAGATTGACCACAAGGTTGAGAACGCCTTGCTCGTTGCATACCCAAACCCTATCCTGACTCAGTTGGAAGGACGGCTACTTTGCCTCTTCCAGTAATGTAACATCCCAAAAATAAAACGACAGTTATAATAACGGAATAAACGAACGAGGCATGATGGGTCGGGTCGGATGGGTCAGCGGGCTATAAATAGCCCCTTTTCTCTCATTTGCAACTTTTAGAGAGAGAAATCGTAGAGAGAAAAAGTTGGCGGATCGACCCGAGACTTCAGCAAAGTGTTACTCCATAACTCGTGAGAAGAACCTCCGGATCAGAAACTTGATTCAGGTAACAATCCGACCTAAATCTGAGTTTTAGTTCGTTTTTGGGTTTTTCGGGTTTTGGGTGAAAAGGTAAGGTTTGAACGGATGAAACTGAAAGATAATCATGGATTTGAGTTCCTTAATGGAAAACGAACGTTTTGAATGCAAACATGTTCGGGATCTTGACATGATCAGACCCGAATGCGAAAGTTAGGTTTTTTCACGAAGAACAGGTCGTGCGCACTTGCTAAGTGCGCACGGAGCAGGTCCTGCGCACTTGCTAAGTGTGCAGGCAGCAGGGTCTGCGCACTTGCCAAGTGAGTAGACATCAGAACTGGTTAAGTGAAGTCAGTGTGTTAGATTGGTTAAACCGTTAGAGTCGGGATTGGTCGGATGTGTATTTAACTAATCAATTCAGATCGGAAGTGATGTTGTTGGACCTTCGTTTAGGACAACCCATATTAGTGTATCAGGTGAGTTCTGGAGCCCTCTTTTAAATGTTTTGTTAAATTTTTTGGGCTGGTGTGCATACTTACGAAATGATGTTTTAACGAAATGATGTTTTAATGAAAGGATGTTTACGAAAGGAAAGGTTATGAAGTGTTTTTGCCAAAAAGGTTTACGAATGTTTATGAACGGTCTAAATGAGGAAATGTTTAATGAAAAGGGAAAGAGGTAAAGGTTTAAAGAAGTCATTACAAATCTAATCTATCGAATGAATGGAATTGACGAATGAAGTCTGGGAATGTGATTCCCCAGCCTTGTGGTAGATTATGGACAGCGATAGTTGCCATAAGAACAACAGGGCAGTGTCTTGGTGGCCTGTCGATGGTTTTGATGTTGTACAACTGGTAAGGGGGTAACGACGGTTACTCGGGTGATGACAATCATCCTAAGGGAAAGAGGTAAGGGAAATCAATGACGGCGATGCGTAACGGTTGATTCCCAAAGGAAAGATGCGTGTTTGCCAACGACGGCGATACGTAACGGTTGACCCCACGTAGTGAATGGTTGGGCAATGATGGCGATACGTAACGGTTGACCCCACGTAGTGAATGGTTGGGCAATGACGGCGATACGTAACGGTTGACCCCACGTAGTGAATGGTTGGGCAATGACGGCGATACGTAACGGTTGACCCCATGTAGTGTATGGTTGGTGCAATGACGGCGATACGTAGCGGTTGCCCACATCACCAAAGGTTCCTTCGGGGACACTGTGACGCGTAAAGTAAGATACAGAATTAGATAACGATAATGTATGACTTAAATGAATGTTAAAAGTTTTAACGAACGATCCGTTCAACGGTGTTTATGATAATGATGTTGATGATGATATGGGTACGAAACCTTTTTAAAGATGTTAGATTATTACATGCTTTTGTGAAAGGTTTTACTAAATGAATGAATGATACTTTTTGGCAAATGTTGATGTTAAAGTTTTTATGAAATGCTAGAACTCACCAGCGTAGCTGAATTTTTAGTGTGTATATTCAGGTTAAGGCAGGTTATGAGGATGTACGGTGATGCTTGGCTAGCGAGAGGAGTTACCCGGCTGACTATGAAGACTGGCATCCCGTTATGTTTTAGTTATGATGTATTTATGTTTTAAACAATGTTTACGCTTCCGCATGTATGAACAATGATAACGTTATGTTTAAATGAAATTTTCCGCTGCGTTATTTGATATTCATGTTTAAGAACTGTTTGTGAATGAGTAAATCCAACAAGTGGGGCCTCCTGGGTTTGGGGCCTTACAAGTTGGTATCAGAGCAATAGTTTGAGAGATTCGGACACTCCCAGTGTCTGAACTTAAACTTTGAATGGGACCAAAAGCGGATGCCAGTACGGGTAACTCGAGCCAAAGCATCAGGTATGAAAAGTAGAGTATGTGTATGTAGTATGCCTTAGAAAGGGGTAGGTAAGGACTTGTGTTCTGATGTAATGGTTAATTGCAGATGGCCAGTGTATATTAACATTTTACAGTGCTTATTGAATTCTATTTGTTAACTAGCGTGATAACATTGGATTTCTTGTCTTATAGAACGAAATGGCGAGGAGAGGGAACGGAAGGCGTGGTGGCCGTACCGGTGGTCGTACCGGCGGTCGTACCGGCGGTCGAAATGGTGGGCGTGGCAGGATTCCTGCGCGCCAAGAGCACAGTGAAGAAGGAAGTGTTCACACTGAACCGGAGGTTAGTGTGCATGGAACTTAGCAGACACAAGTTGCAGAACAACCTTTCACTTTTGAACCAGAAGTGAGAGCAGCCATAGCTCGAGAGTTCTCCGAGTTGATGAAGAATTCTCTGCCAAGTCTGTTGGCTGAAGCATTAAAGAAAGTTAGTGGGGAAGGCGGATCTAGTGCGGCAACTGGTGCCCAGAACAACGAGACCGACAACGCAACGCCTGCTCGCGGGTGCGACTATAAGTCATTTAAAGCATGTGACCCGCCGGTCCTGATTGGGAAGAAGGACGCGGTGGCTACTTTTGATTGGGTGATACGTATGGAAGCCGCCATCCGTCCGAGCGAGTGTAGAGCAAATCAAGTAGTGAAGTTTGCTGCTAACTCCTTGAGGGAGGAAGCATCCCACTGGTGGGAAGGTGTACGTCAGGCTAAGGGGGATGAGGTTGTTGACTCGATGATGTGGAATGACTTGAAAACTCTGGTAATCAAGAACTTCTCTCCAAGGAACAAGATTGAGAAGGTAGAGAGGGAATTTCTGGGTTTGAAGGCCGGGAGCATGACGCACCGGCAGTACACAACCCGATTCAATGAACTGGCACGTCTGGTGCCACATCTTGTTACGACGGAGGAAAGAAAAATTTCCTGCTACATTCAAGGGTTGCCGGACCAGGTCCGCACCTATGTTAAGGCAAACGCCCCTACTACCTATGATTCGGTAGTAGAACTGAGCGGCGTAGTATTTGATGATCTGGCACTGAATGTCGCCGCCATCAAGGAACCAAAGAAGAGACCGAGCTTCTCAAACAAGCGAACTGGTGGAAAGATTTTTGGGGCTCGCGATAAAAGGGCTCGGGTGGATGAGCCAACCGTTTGTAAGAAGTGTGGAAGGGAGCATACACGTGAATGTAGACTGGGATCTAACTTGTGCTTTAAGTGTGGCAAGACCGGGCACTACTCCCGTGAGTGCACACAACACTACAAGTGCTATAACTGTGGGAATGTCGGTCATCTAAGTAGGGAATGCCAGAAACCGAGAATGGGTGAAGCCGGGAAAGGGAAAGGCCCGGAAAGGAAAGAAGAGAGGCCCCGAGCAAAGACTCGTGCGTACGCACTGACGCAAGACCAAGCCAGGGCAGACCCCGACGTGGCGTCAGGTACGTTCATCCTTGACAACACTCTTGTTTCTGTGTTATTTGATTCGGGTGCCAGTAAGAGTTTTATATCTGCGACTTTTTGTAAGAGAGTGAAGTACACTGTCAGTAAACTAGAAAGGGCCTTTAGCGTAGAAACCGCTCAGGGTAGAACTGCGAGAGTGACCGAGGTAGTTGATAACTCCACGATAAAGATAGAGGGTCATAGGTTCCCTGTCAGATTGTTTGTTATGGTTTTGGGAGGGTTCGATGTCGTGTTAGGTATGGATTGGCTAACTGCCAATGAAGCGCAAATTATATGCAAACAAAAGATAATCCGACTCAAGGCTCCAGATGGTAGCAAAGTCGAGGTTTTTGGAGATCGTGACGTCCCGATGCCAAACGTCATCTCGATGATTAAGGCAACAGATTACTTAAGGCGTGGATGCGAGGCTTATCTGGTGTACGTGATTGACAAGTGTAAGGAAGTTAAGGAACTGGACGATGTTCCCGTGGTACGCGAGTACCCCCGAGGTGTTTCTGGAGGATTTGCCTGGAATACCACCCGACAGAGAGATTGAATTCCTAATTGACTTAGTACCAGATGCCCAGCCCGTGGCTAAGGCTCCATATCGACTAGCACCAGTGGAAATGAAGGAACTAATGACCCAATTAGACGAACTACTTGAGAAGGGATTTATCCAACAGAGCATCTCGCCTTGGGGTGCTCCGGTGTTGTTCGTAAAGAAGAAAGACGGTTCGATGAGAATGTGTATTGATTATCGCGAGTTGAACAAACGTACCGTGAAAAACAAGTACCCGTTACCAAGGATCGACGACCTGTTCGATCAATTGCAAGGCGCAAGTTGGTTCTCAAAGATCGACCTTCGATCCGGGTACCATCAGTTGAAGGTGAGGGAAGAAGACATACCAAAAACGGCATTTCGCACACGTTATGGACATTTTGAGTTTCGCGTAATGTCTTTTGGATTGACGAACGCCCCTGCAGCGTTCATGGATTTGATGAATAGAGTTTGTCGACCAATGCTGGATCGATCGGTGATCGTGTTCATCGATGATATCCTCATCTACTCCAAGAATGAGGGTGATCACGCGTGTCACTTGAAGGAGGTATTGGAAGCTCTGAAGAAGGAAAAGTTGTATGCTAAGTTCTCCAAATGCGCGTTCTGGCTTAGGGAAGTCCAATTCCTTGGTCACGTCACTAACCCGAACGGCATTATGGTTGACCCAGCAAAGATAGTAATGGTAAGGGAATGGAATGTTCCTAAGACGCCAACTGAAATCCGCAGTTTCTTGGGATTGGCAGGCTACTATCGGAGATTCATCAAGGATTTCTCAAAAATAGCTTCGCCGTTGACGAAGTTGACTCGGAAGGAGGTAAAGTACGAATGGGGTTTGACCCAGGATGAGGCGTTTAAGAAATTGAAGGAAAAGCTAACTCAAGCTCCAGTCTTGGCCCTCCCCGAGGGCAATGAAGACCTAGTGGTGTACTCTGACGCTTCGGGTCAGGGATTGGGACGCGTGTTGATGCAACGCGGGAGAGTGATCGATTATGCGTCACGAAAGTTGAAGATTCACGAAGCTAATTATCCAACCCACGATTTGGAACTTGCTGCTGTCGTATTCGCATTAAAAAATCTGGAGGCACTACCTGTACGGGGTGAAGTTTACTATTTACTCCGACCACAAAAGTTTGAAGTACTTCTTCGAACAAAAGGAACTTAATATGAGGCAGAGACGATGGTTGGAACTGTTGAAAGACTATGATTGTGAAATAATATACCATCCTGGAAAGGCAAACGTGGTGGCTGACGCTCTAAGCCGAAAGGATGTGCCTGCTCCTATTAGAGTGAAAGCTTGCCAGTTAGTGGTAACAGCAGATGTGATGAGAGAAATCGAAAAGGCTCAAGATGAGGCACTTAAGGAAGAAAACATAAAGAAGGAAAGGATGGTTGGCCAACAGGACAAGTTGGAATATAACACCCTTGGTGTTAGGACACGTTTTGGACGGGTATGGATACCTATGGGTGGCGAGCTTAGAACCAAAATCTTGGATGAGGCTCATAAGTCTCGTTACTCTATCCATCCCGGTACCAATAAAATGTACCAAGATCTGAGAAAGGAATACTGGTGGCCTGGAATGAAACGTGATGTGACGAAGTATGTAAGCAAGTACTTGACTTGCTCGCAAGTAAAGGCCGAGCACCAGAAACCGTATGGAAAGATTCAACCACTTGATATACCGAAATGGAAGTGGGAACACATTACCATGGACTTCATAACTAAGCTACCTCGCACAGCTAAAGGTCATGACACCATTTGGGTAATTGTGGACCGTTTAACGAAAAGTGCTCATTTCCTACCTATTCGCGAGACGTTCTCGTCAGAAAGGTTAGAGGAAGTATTTATTAATGAAGTAGTAGCACGGCATGGGATGCCTTTGACAATTGTATCTGACCGGGACACACGATTCACATCGAGGTTATGGAAAAGATTTCACGAGGCGATGGGTACGAGGCTTAATATCAGCACAGCATACCACCCATAAACAGATGGTCAGTCCGAAAGGACCATTCAGACATTGGAAGATATGCTCCGTGCTTGTATTATCGACTTCGGTGGCAGTTGGGACAGCCATCTGCCGTTAGCCGAATTCTCCTACAACAATAGTCATCACACGACGATAGGCATGCCGCCTTACGAAATGTTGTATGGGAGAAGATGTAGGACCCCGGTTTGTTGGGGTGAGATTGGGCAGAAGGAGTTAGGAAGTCTTGAAGTCGTAAGAGAAACGTCGGAAAGGTTTGATCAAATCAAGGCACGAATGAAGGCCGCACAAGATCGTCAGAAATCCTATGCGGATAAACGACGAAGGCCTATTGAGTTTGATATTGGTGACAGAGTAATGCTGAAAGTGTCACCATGGAAGGGAATCATACGATTCAGAAAGAGAGGAAAGTTAAGTCCGAGGTTTGTCGGACCGTTCAGGATAATGACACGGGTTGGTGAAGTCGCTTATCGGTTAGAGTTTCCTGATGAGTTAAGTGGGATTCATCCTACCTTCCATGTATTGCGAAAGTGTTTGGCGGATGAATCGGCTCACGTATCACTTACTGACATCGAGGTCGACAACAGCCTTAATTACATCGAAGAACCCGTGGCCATCCTTGATCGGAAGGAGAAACGTTTATGTAATAAAGTTATCCAATTGGTTAAAGTCCAATGGGAGCATCGAAATGGATCTGAAGCCACTTGGGAAACGGAGAAGGAAATGAGGGAGTCATACCCTCATCTATTTGACTTATGATAAGGTTTCGGGGACGAAACCTATTGTAAGGGGGGTAGACTTTTAACATCCCAAAAATAAAATGACAGTTATAATAACGGAATAAACGAACGAGGCATGACGGGTCGGGTCGGATGGGTCAGCGGGCTATAAATAGCCTATGCCACCCCTTTTCTCTCATTTGTAACTTTTAGAGAGAGAAACCGTAGAGAGAGAAAGTTGGCGGATCGACCCGAGACTTTAGCAAAGTGTTACTCCATAACTCGTGAGAAGAACCTCCGGATCAGAAACTCGATTCAGGTAACAATCCGACCTAAATCTGAGTTTTAGTTCGTTTTTGGGTTTTTCGGGTTTTGAGTGAAAAGGTAAGGTTTGAACGGATGAAACTGAAAGATAATCATGGATTTGAGTTCCTTAATGGAAAACGAACGTTTTGAATGCAAACAGGTTCGGGATCTTGACATGATCAGACCCGAATGCGAAAGTTAGGTTTTTTCGCGAAGAACAGGTCGTGCGCACTTGCTAAGTGCGCACGGAGCAGGTCCTGCGCACTTGCTAAGTGCGTAGGAGGAGGGACCTGCGCACTTGATAAGTGCGCACGCAGCAGGGTCTGCGCACTTGCCAAGTGCGCAGACATCAGAACTGGTTAAGTGAAGTCAGTATGTTAGAATGGTTAAACCGTTAGAGTCGGGATTGGACTGATGTGTATTTAACTAATCAATTCAGATCAGAAGTGACGTTGTTGGACCTTCGTTTAGGACAACCCATATTAGCGTATCAGGTGAGTTCTAGAGCCCTCTTTTAAATGTTTTGTTAAATGTTTTGGGCTGGTGTGCATACATATGAAATGATGTTTTAACGAAATGATGTTTTAACGAAATGATGTTTTAACGAAACGTGTTTACGAAAGGAAAGGTTATGAAGTGTTTTTGCCAAAAAGGTTTACGAATGTTTATGAATGGTCTAAATGAGGAAATGTTTAAAGAAAAGGGAAAGAGGTAAAGGTTTAAAGAAGTCATTACAAATCTAATCTGTCGAATGAATGGAATTCACGAATGAAGTCTGGGAATGTGATTCCCAGCCTTGTGGTAGATTATGGACAGCGAGCCATAATTGCCATAAGAACAACAGCGCAGTGTCTTGGTGGCCTGTCGATGGTTTTGATGTTGTACAACTGGTAAGGGGGTAACGACGGTGACTCGGGTGATGACGATCATCCTAAGGGAAAGAGGTAAGGGAAATCAATGACGGCGATGCGTAACGGTTGATTCCCAAAGGAAAGATGCGTGTTGGGCAACGACGGCGATACGTAACGGTTGACCCCACGTAGTGAATGGTTGGGCAATGACGGCGATACGTAACGGTTGACCCCACGTAGTGAATGGTTGGGCAATGACGGCGATACGTAACGGTTGACCCCACGTAGTGAATGGTTGGGCAATGACGGCGATACGTAACGGTTGACCCCACGTAGTGTATGGTTGTGGCAATGACGGTGATACGTTGCCCACAACACCAAAGGTTCCTTCGGGGACACTGTGACGCGTAAAGTAAGATACAGAATTAGATAACGATAATGTATGACTTAAATGAATGTTAAAAGTTTTAACGAACGATCCGTTCAACGGTGTTTATGATAATGATGATGATATGGGTACGAAACCTTTTTAAAGATGTTAGATTATTACATGCTTTTGTGAAAGATTTTACTAAATGAATGAATGATACGTTTTTGGCAAATGTTGATGTTAAAGTTTTTATGAAATGCTAGAACTCACCAGCGTAGCTGACTTTTTGGTGTGCACATTCAGGTTAAGGCAGGTTATGAGGATGTACGGTGATGCTTGGCTAGCGAGAGGAGTTACCCGGCTGACTATGAAGACTGGCATCTCGTTATGTTTTAGTTATGATGTATTTATGTTTTAAACAATGTTTACGCTTCCGCATGTATGAACAATGATGACGTTATGTTTAAATGAAATTTTCCGCTGCGTTATTTGATATTCATGTTTAAGAACTATTTGTGAATGAGTAAATCCAACAAGTGGGGCCTCCTAGGTTTGGGGCCTTATAAGTAAGACATTCATGAACTAGTTTCGCTCATCGCAACCAATTTCATGTACATATTTGTTTCATGTGCATGTTCCCATCTACAATCCACTGGATTGGACTCTCGTATTATGTTCCAACTCGAGTGAATACTCCAATCAAACGATTACCGACTACTCATCCTGATATGAGTCCTAGTCGATCAACTTGTGGTTGATGACTAAGCCTCTCGATTACTTATCATATCTGATAGCACTCTGTACTCGGCAATACAAACTAAGGGACATTTTGACACATGACAGGGAGAAGCAAGGGTGAGCATGCAAAGCAAATTATCAGGCACTTATGAGGAAGGGTTATGCAATTTATTGACGTCCCAACCCTCACCTATTTTTGTATATGTTGAACCGGCTTGGTTTTAGCGGGCATTAGCCAGAATTGGGACACTCCTCTTCTCCGTCCTGTTCCTTCTCGGAACGGTGTCGGTGAGTGGAGGAGAAGGGGTTTTATTCTTGTTTTTCTTTAACTTGCTTGGTTACTAATAGCGTTTTGTATTTCTTCTATGCAGAAGTGGATTTGCTGGACATTGTTATGGGGGGAGATATCGGCGTTACATGGTAGGCCGTAAATATCATTCCTCCCACTGCGAGGCTAAAAATGACGCTGCTTCTCAGTCTACTCCTTGTGATTCGGCCACCCTTAGGACTGTTGTTAGTCCTACAGAGTCAGAGGGGAAAGTGAACAGGTGATTCTCAATCGCCGGGGGAAAAGGAAAGCAGGAGAGTCTTCAGGCAGTTCTTCAACCAAACGTCCAAATGTTCAAGTGGTTTTTAACCGACCAGTGACTCCCTCCCCCGCTACTGTCCCTCCTCCTGAACTAGTTATCCATCTTCAGTCGATTCCCATGTAGACTGGGCCCCGATGGATTCTCCTCCCGATCATATTTCTGATGTCTCCTCCCCTTGGCCTAATATCCCGGTTTCACCTGGTGGGGATGCTCCTCCTGCTCCAATTCACACTCTTAATGGTGGAGCGTCCGGTTCTCGTCCCTCTACTGAGGATTTTTCCCACAAATTGGAACATGGGGATGAGATACCGCCTCTATCTGAAGAGGAGCGAACCTCGCCCTTCTTTACTGGCTGGTCTTTGACGAATGAAGCCCTTTTTGATTCCTGGGACGTAAGGCATGATTTTCTGGCAAATTTCGTGCCACTTGGGGAAGCTAAGTCACGAGCATAGCTTCTTCATGGCTAATCAATTATCCCAGACAGTGGAAATGCACCACCGAATGCTTTTTTATGAAAACAAGTTCCACGCGCTACTGGAGAGGTATGACGAGAATGGGGCGAAGTTGGAAAAAGCCCTATGTGATAAGCTCGGCCTTTTGAATGAGTTGGAAGAATTAGGCCATCAACTTCAAGAGACTAAGGCTGAACTCCAGAGGACGGAGTCACTCGTCCAAGGGTTTAAATTCCAAGAAGAGGAAATGGCTCGTCTATCCAAATTGGTGAAGGACAAAGAGGCAGAGTGTGTTCGGACCTCCTTGGAGATGAGCCTTCTTCAAGTGGATATGGATCACACGCGTGGTTAAGTCCGGTCGTTAGAGGTATCTTTCTTCCCATTGCTCTCTTATTCATATACTAACATTTAATTTTAACGTCTTCCTTTTGTCTTGCGATTTGTTAAGAGAGAGATAGATTTGTTGGGACGAGTGGCCCGGTTGGATGAGAATAAGCAGCACCTTGAGACATTTATGTTTAACAAGGAGGATTCCTAGGCTGCCGAGAAGGACGATTAACATCCGATCTTGCCGATGTGTCGGCTCAGAAGGAGGCGTTGGTTTTAGAAAACCATCGCCTTTCTTACGAGAGAGATTGGCTGATAGGGACTGGGTTCCAGCTCCTATATGAGAAGGTGAGAGGCAGTCGGGAATGGCTACTGTTAGTGGGTGTGGTAAACAAGGCTGCAAAGGTAGTAGGCTTTCAGGAGGGCCTAGCGGCTGGATATTCAGGTAGTGCTCAACAGATCCCTTTGGAATCTGTTGAGGGATATGATCCGGATGCCTTGCAAAGGCTCCGTGATAGCACTACAATACTACAGTCATCCAATCACTCCCTGGTGACCCGGTTAGCTGGCATGACTCAGGCCTCACTTGAAGCTATTAATGCTATCTTTACCAGGGCACCATCTTCTTCTGCTAGCACCGCACCTCCCTAGTTTTCATCTTTTTTATGTTTCCTTGTATGCTAGCTTGCTTGAACAATCCGTTGTTAGTCTTTGTAAGCTTTTCACTTTTTATTACAATGTATTTGACTTAGAATCGGTTTTCAGTCTCTCATTTAACTTTCTTACTTGCTTATCCGAGAATGATCTGACCGGATAGTCAAAGTTATTTTGTTAATCGTTTTTACCCTTGGCAAGGGGTAAATAATTATTTGTGTGACTTACCCTTGCGTAGCTCGGTAGGATAGTCTTAGTGATTTTGTTAACATGCTTACCCTTGGTAAGGGGTGGGCAATTATTTTGTGACTTGTCCGGGGATAGTCCGGCCGGATAGTCTTAGTTATTTTGTTAACGTGCTTACCCTTGGCAAGGGGTAGGCAGTCATTTTGTGACTTGTCCGTGGATAGTCCGACCGGATAGTCTTAGTTATTTTATTAACATGCTTACCCTTGGGAAGGGGTAGGCAGTCATTTTGTGGCTTGTCCAGGGATAGTCCGACTGGATAGTCTTAGTTATTTTGTTAACATGCTTACCCTTGGCAAGGGGTAGGCAGTCATTTTGTGGCTTGTCCAGGGATAGTCTGGTCGGATAGTCTTAGTTATTTTGTTAACATGCTTACCCTTGGCAAGGGGTAGGCAGTCATTTTGTGACTTGTCCGGGGATAGTCCGGCCGGATAGTCTTAGTTATTTTGTTAACATGCTTACCCTTGGCAAGGGGTAGGCAGTCATTTTGTGACTTGTCTAGGGATAGTTTGGCTGGATAGTCTTAGTTATTTTGTTAATCAAGTGTTTTTCTTGAAAACATAATCTTCATAGATAAGGCATAAACCAACATAAGAAAATGAAAATGACATGGGCTGTAATACTTTGTTTCACATGTACAACTTGTAAAAATGAGTTAATGAACGATTATCTGTTAACTTATGTATGCACTAGGACCGTCCTTGAGATTGCGGATGCCATGTATGATCGGTAAAAATGAGTCCCTAAAATATAAACTTATATATATAAGAAAAATTCATTAAAAGACGATAATTGTTATATAAAAATAAATAAAGCACAATTATTGTAGGAAAATGATTTATTTTACATAGTTAAACGAATCATGAGGCTCTCCTAGCATTTTCGGAAACAAAGTTTTTGATCAACTCTTCATAATCCATCTCTTTAAATAATCGTTCTCAATAGCAATCATTGCCAATCCATTAAGTCTTTCTTGAGACATTATAGATTGTATGTAGACTTCAACAATTTCATTTTAAAAAGCTTCTTTTTGCAGCTGCCACTGTTATTGGAATACTTAACAAGACTCTATGTGCAACTAATTCATTAGGAAATCAATTGATGTGTTTCAAATTTTAAAACATCGGTATGTTTTTTTATGCATCGAACAATCTTCAACCACCAATCACAAGCAGCCTAGGTTTTTTTCATTTAACGACAGTCGTATATCGTGATTTTCTTGATGTATCGAGTATCGACTATTGCTAGACGCCAACCGCAAGCGCCAATCCCTTTACTTTTTTTTGTTTTTTTAAGAAATAAAGATTAAAAAATAAATATATTTTAACCTAATTTGTAAACAACTTGACTTATTGGGTTCCTCTAGAATACCTTTTCAATAGAAACACAATTTTAGCCAAAAAAAAAAAAAACTAGACTTGGTCATTTCTAAAAGATGTAACTACTAACTGTGACAACCACGGCTTTCGAGGTCCTTACCGTTTCTCGACTCTTTATATATTATTTTTTTAAAATTCTACGGTATTATTATATTTTAAGTGTTTTTACGAGTTCTAGGAATATTGCCTTACACGAACACTAAGGTCCGAAATAGGAATCCCAGTTAAGTGCATAAACCGCGTGTATTGCGAACGCGTTAAATAAATGGTAAAAGTTTCAAGCCTTAATTTTATGTCTAAGTATGGTTTTACAATTTTGGTCCATTAAAACATTATAAAAAGTTATTATTTTTGGAAATTTTAGTATAAAAATATTTTTATAAAAGTCTTAATGGGAGTTTGGACAGAAGTATTATCATATTAAAAACATGAAATTGGACTTTTAAATTGGGTGCTAATATCATACTAAAACCCTAATTTCGGACGAATCGGATTTTCAAACCGTAAACCAGACTTTACGCGCGTAACCGCGTTTTTTATCAAACGAAACCGTGACTTGAGATTTTATCATATATGATTTTATAACTACTGATGTTCTTTAACTAAATCTAAAATTTAAGGTTTTAAGGTCACGAATTTATATAAAAAGCCGGTTTTACAATTTCTAACAGTTCGTACGCGTATGCACGGGTTTTGGGTATGCAACCAACTCCATAGCCAATTTTGTTTTGTTTACTTATTCACACACGTTAGGTGTCCTAAATGATTGTTTCATGTCTACTTTGTTAGTAGGACTCGGTTAGGACATCATATTTGAGGTTTCTTTGGTTAACCTTAATTTTTGCATTACCGCGCTCAGGTGGTTTCGCGGCCCCATTTTTCATTTTTATTGTTTTACGGTGGAAAAGTTGTTTCACGCGCTACACGTTGTTACCTGGGTTTACTTATGAATGTATTAAGTCCCCACTTTAACGCAAACAATTAGCTTGGATAGCCATAGTAGGTGTTCACATTCGACACCTGGATACAGGGGCCACAACTACTCTAACGGTTTTGATTGTGGCTCAGGGTAATTAAATCTTAACACGTGTACTTGATCATCTGCGGATGGTTACTATTACATTTTGAAATTTATTTACTTAATTTTTCTTATCGAGTCGCAAAACCTGCGTACTCACCAACTATTTTTATAGTTGACCCGTTTTCGAAACATGTTTTTCAGGTAAACAGTTATGGGGATCACGAGCTTTAAACAACTTGCTTTTGGGAAAAAGTATTATTGTGTACCTTTGGTTGTAGTCAGTTATTTTAGACACTTTGTATTGATTCGGGATTTTCATGTATTCGTACTTTCGTTAGAAGCATATAGTATGGTTCAATGTAATGCACAATTTTCCTTTTAGTTTCTTTTGTACTTGTGTTCAATGCGATATACCGGACCCACTCTGTGTTTCCGCCTTCAGCGGGGTGTGACACTAATAAACTTATAATTTATTTTATATATGTTAGTTGATCTACGGTACCTAAACTAGAAAAACAATTGGACGTCTTTATAATGTGGGCTCTGTGCAATCGTCCACCTGTACACCTTTAAAGCCCCTGGTATGCACCATAGAGATATGTATTATTAAAAATATTATTACTATTACATTATTGAAATATGTTCCAACTTAAAAAGTAGGCTTATGCCTAAATATATTAAATTAATAATCAAATAACTTTGTTAAATCATATATCAAATCAAATATTGCAATTACCAATTTGATAGGCAATGATCTCATCTTATTTGATTCAATAATTGTCCATAAGATAGATACTCGAGGCATATTCATTAAACTTTCATTTGTATTTATTTATTAACTTAACAAAAGGAAGATCACTTTTGATTCATATTTTAATAGTTAATTTTGCTACAAACTATGATTACGAATCATATTTATGGGTTTAGCATGCAACTTTTAGGATTTTATATGTTATGTTTTTTATGATTAATAATATTAAGCATCTTATTTAATCTAATCATGACGAATATTATATAATTAAATATCGAACATAAAGCATACTTCTCTTTAAAGTTATCTCGTCAAATCCGTCAACTTTGTAATCTCATTTGACATTATGTTGACCATAGCCATCGATGCTTTCATTTGATGCACACACACATTCTAACTACAACACGAACATGAAAGTTTATAATGGCTCATGCTAATGGAATTTTATGAATTTAGTTGTTTAATTAAAATAAGAAATTTTGGTAGCACATTCTATGCTTGATAAAGATACAAGCATTAAAAAAAAGGCATATTGATGACGTAGGTAGGTTCCAGACCAAAAGTATAAGCCCAAGGAGTGTTTAGTCTAGCCAAGATACTTAAAGTTGGGCAATACACACACTATCCCCAAGAAAGCAACGGTCTTCCCATGAAAGAGACTATGCGCCAAGACAGTAACAAAAGAGGAAAGAGCCAGACACACAGAAGTTAACAGTGTTTTCCCCCTTTTGCCTCTAAACGAAAGGACAGGTCAATACCTATCAGGAGGGAGATTAGGCAAGAAACCTATAGCAACCCTATGTCAACATATTTCATACTTAAAGGGGAATCTCAGCAAGAACGAGACAGGGACCAGATAACAAGGGGTCTGGTAGTCATCAAAATAGAACACCCAGGTTCAAAAGACAACCGACTATAGGCAAGCATCACATGTATAAATAGGAGCATACCCCAGTAAGGTAAAGGACTCAAATTGGATACTCAACTCTCTCATATGATGCTCCCTCAAGACATCTCTTCACATCTCCTTTTCTCCAGGAAGTCCATCTCTCTCATTTCTAAGTTCTTATCTTCATTCTCTCTTATATTTGTGTTTATTCATGATATCTATGTTTGATATGTTTATCTTTATATAAATAACTGACTTGAGCATCGGAGTGCTCTCGGGGCTAACCCCCCGGGCCCTCTAACGTAGATCTCATTTGTTGTTGCAGCTCAGGTCCAAACTCGAGAGTGCTAGAACCCAGGCCAACTTAGCAACAAGACCCGACCCGGATTTGAATGTAGCAACACATAAATTTCTTTTGTTATTATTCAAAAATGATAAATATATTTAATGAACCGTTTACAACGTAGAATATAAGAGTCTTCAAAAAGATGATATTTTGATCACTAAAAGATCTTGTCAATAGAATATGTTCCGATAACAATCACTATCTTGACGCACTACAAGAAGAATTCCCTTATTTATAATGCATTCAAAGACTGAATTCGTATCCATTTTAGAAAAGATATAAAGTCAAAATACTCGACAACATAATATGCCCCGAGGAGAAAGTAAGAGTGGTAAGAGTGTTTTTAGAACCGGACCGGATCGGCAGGTCAGACCGGGAACCAGGCGTAGAACCGGTCCGATTATGCATATTTGAACCGCTTTTGTTTGAACCGGGCGGTTACTAATCGGACCGGGTGGTCGGACCGGATTTCCAAAAAAAAATTATTTTGTTTTAATTTCTTTTTCTTTCAACTCTCATTTTTTTAATTAATTTAGTATTTAAAGTTTCATATTTTATTTATTTAAGTTTTCATATGTCATTAAAATTGTAAAATTATATCAAAACGTAAAATATTTTTATATTTTGTAACTATATACATAGTTTTAATTTTTATATTATTTATAACGTCATCCGGTTCTTAAATCCGGTCGGACTAGTAGACCTCTAAAACGACCGGTTCGATTGTGAAAACATTGGTCGTCAATATCAAACAAAAGAGACAAAACGACAAGAATCACATTGCATCAATGGTGGTGCTAAGGATCGTTATATAGCCGTGTAACTTTATAGAGGTATCGAAGAATTTAACATATGAAAATGATACAACATTAGAATCGGAATAAATGTTAGAGATGGGGGTATGGTGCGGATTCAAGAAAGAATCTATGGATATTCAAATCCTAAATATGACAAGTTATTACCATAGTGCCAATAAGTTAACAACAAAAAAAAGAGTAGCCTTTCAAAATGCCAAATGCAAATGGCTTAAAGCATGAAAGAATAAAGATGAATGAGATGTTAGGTATAGGACTTGATAAACAAACAAAATGTTAATGATACCTAGTGATGCGGATTGATATGCAATCAAATAGTTTAAGAAGACAAGAACACATGAATTTATTTAAAAGCTTGGAACCGAATGGTTCCAGCCGAAAGTCGGTTGTCTAAAGACTCAAAGGTCTCGATTACAATATTTGATCAAAAAACAGGTTCCCCTAAACAATAATCTTAGATCCCTATTTATAGTTGGGAATAATAGTTCAAATAGGAAACTAAATATTTCAAAAACAAGATAAATATTAAAGAAAATATTTTAAATTCAAATTTCAAATATAACTCAAAAATACTTGAAATTCAAATGATACTACATCAAACTCTCGGTCTTCAAAAAAACTTGTCCTTAAGTTTTACCTTCGAACAAAAGCCACCGCGGTCGAAAGGGAACATCGGGTCGGACAAACTTCATGAAACCAAAACACCATTTATTATTATTTTTTTTTAATTTTTAATTGATAGATTGCATCCATTAAAAGGATACTCCTCTTCCCCAAAGCTTCAGTTCCGAACATGAAACACTCGTTAAGTATCCTTCAACGGTTGCACCCCGTAAGTCGGGACGAACTGATTTGTTGCCTCGTCTGATGGATCTGCAAATGGAAAACCCATCTATTCCCCGAGTACGTGACCACCAACGCTTCTGTCGTTGCCTCTTCCGACGAATCTACGAACAAGAAGACGTTAATCCCCACGCATAGCCATTTGAACAACCAAAGCTTTGATATCAAATGATGCGGATTGATATGCAATCAAATGGCTCAAAAACACATGATTCTATTCAAAAACTTGGAACTGAATCCAGCCGAAAGTCGGTTGTATCAAGTCTCAAAGGTCTCGATTATAATATTTAATCAAAAAACAAGTTCCCCTAAACAATAATCCTAGATCTCTACTTATAGGTGGGAATAATATTTCAAATAGGAAAATAAATATTTCAAAAACAAAATAAATATTAAAGAAAATATTTGAAATTCAAATTTCAAATATATCTCCAAAATACTTGAAATTCAAATGATACTACATCAATTACACTTCACTTCTAATTTCCTAGTTTCACATTTCTAATGAACTTTTAAATGCTAATACGATCTTCTTACAATACGTTATCATATAATTACAATGACCAAACAAGTAAAGAAACGCCAAAACACAGCATCAAATTCATCGCCCACATATGTACGATCATATTCTACACAACTAACCTATGTCGTTCTTGAGTGTGACATTTGTACTAGCGTATGTCCGACGAACAAACTCGGCGTCTTGGACAAAGACATAGATAACTACTATTTATAGTTAAAAATGACAATCAACTACCAAAATAATACAATTTAACTAAATATAGATCAACCTGACAAGACAATTATCATTACATAACTTTTACATAACTTGATAGGGCATGACATGACATAAATACATGTAATGTGTAATGATACCTCATTCCACTTCTAAGGTCTACTTTCGAAATTCTTTATGATTTTTTAAATTTTAACACGACATTCATGCTACACGTTATCATATAATTACAACGACCAAACAAATAAAGAAACGTCAAAAGACGGCACCAAATTTATCGCCCACATATGTACGATCATATTCTACACCACTAACCTATGTCGTTCTTGAGTGTGACATTTGTACTAGCATATGCTCGATGAACAAACTCGGAATCTTGGACAAAGACACTGAAAATTACTAGTTATAGTTAAAAATGATAATCAACAACAAAAATAATACAATTTAACTAAATTGAGATATTCCATAACAAGACCGTTATCATTACATAACTTGAATACATAACTTGAAAGGGCATTGCATGACATACATATGCATAAGGACACGTACATATATCTAATATGCACCCAAAAAAAGTTTACATAATGCAAACCTCAAATCCACCCCAACTTTCTGAAATTCCAAAACTATCCCTCCTACTAACTAAGAAATTGGATAATTATAGCAAACTTAACTATGGTTATTAAATTAACTTGCTACATCATCAAACCCTAGCCACAGCCTTGCACACCAATGGCTTCTTCATTTCCATTGACATTTTCAAACACTCTGACAAATCAACCGGATCCGACCCGGACCCGACCCATTTGAAATTCTGAAGCAGTTGGGCCAACCAAAACTGAACCGTAGCCAAACCCATCGCCTTTCCAGGGCAAACCCTCCGACCTGCGCCAAACGGAGCCAACCGAAGATCCGAACCCATTATTGAAACCTCCGGACCCATAAACCTATCCGGGTCAAACCTTTCCGGGTCAGCCCAGATTTGACCATCATGGGTTATGGCCCACATGTTGACCATGGCCGTTGTCCCGGCTGGCACCATGTGCGGACCCACTTGGGTGTCATGGATTGCGAGCCGAGCCCATGATAGAAGCGGGCCTGGCGGGTGCAAACGTAGAGTTTCTTTCACAATTGCATGGAGGTAAGGCAGGTTCGGAAGATCCGCATCGGAGACGGGCCGACCTGACCCGACAACCCGATCCATTTCAGATTGCGCCCTTGCTTGAATCTCCGGGTGTAATACCATCCTAGCCAAAATCCATTCCAACAGAATCGCCACCGTGTCAGTTCCCCTAAAGATCATTTCCTGCAAAATTAACATCTTATTATTAATAAATTATAAAACCAATCATACAATTATATAATATTTTTTTAATTGTCTAAAATCTAGACTTAAAATCCGCCTATAAATTAATTAATCTTACCCATAAAACAGCGATCATGTCCGATTCACTAAATTTACTTTCACTTTCCAAATCAAGCAACACATCAACAAAATCGCCGTCGTGACCCGCGGTAGCTCCGCCATTCCTTCTTTCGCGATGCTCGTTAACGATCTCCGCAACGAAAACATTAACCCGAGAGACTAAATCTCTACACCTCTTCCTCACTCCTTGAACATCAAACCAACTTATAACTGGAAAATGATCACTCCAGTTAAACATCCCTAGCAACTCGTATCCTTCACTAACTAACATCTCGAGCTCAAAACCATCACCACCACCAAAACCATCATACGATTTACCAAAAACAGACATCATGACATTGTTTAAAGAAGCAAAATGAAGCAGTTTCTTCACCTCCACGTAACCGTTACGGTTCATGGAAGATGAAACCTCATGCACCATTTGTAGCCCAAATTTCTCCCGAAAACTGCCAGAATTCGATACTCGCTTAGGGCTAAACAAATGGATAGATGATATTCTTCTAAGGTTACGCCAATAGTCACCGTAGGGAGCGAATCCCATGGCCCGGTGGAACAACAGCTCGTACGCCGACTCCTTCACTGGCCGGTCGGCGAAGGCAGAGCTGTTGAGAATCTCCTTGGCAGTGTCCGGGTGACTTGAGATGACGAAACGAGTGAGTCCGACAGAGAAAGCCATTAGGGGGGTGGCATTGAAGGCGGTGGAGAGTTTGGCCAGGGTTCTGTGGGTTAAAGAGGATGTGAAGGCGAATACGAGGCCTAGAATCGGGAGACCGGATGGGCCGGGGATGGCGGTTCGTGATCGGGGTTTGGATAGAGCCCATGCTAGGCCTCCAGGAGCTAATAGGAAGGCGAAAACCGTGGCAAAAAGGAGGAAGTAGAGGAAGATTTGGGTGGTGAGGACCGGAGAAGAAGTGTTTGGGTTGAAGAGGGATGTGGAGGAAGACATGTTGAGGAGAGTTTTTGGGTGGTTGTGAAGGTGTAATGAAAGAAGAAAGGGGTAGCAGGGTTTATATAGGGAAGAAGATGACTCTGACTGACTATGAGTTATTCCTTTAAGAAGTGTTGTTGAACTAGAAACTGTACCCCGCGCTCCGCGGCTGATACCAGGCTTTAAACGGTTGAGCCGGTGACATTAATATTGCTAAGCAAAAAAAACGTGGTTAAATAGTTTTTGCCCCGCACTCCGCGACGGGAGTCGAACCTCAAACGGTTGAGGCGGTGACATTAACGTGGCTAAGCACACAAAAAAACGTAGTTAAATACATAAAAGAAAACGTATGAAGTTACGGCGACTCGGTTGTGGAGGTCGAAACATATATAAAAGACAGTTAGATAACGGTACCGATATTTTTCAGTCGGTGTCGGTCTCATTCTTCACGGTTGTCAGTCGATATATAGAAAAAAAAATATTAGAAAAAAAAAGTTGCAAGCCGCATAATCGAACCCGTGAGAAAAAAATCAGATTACGTATACCACAGATGCTAAACGCGAAATTTTAGAAACTTAAGGGGGGTGAAAGTGTTCTTTTACAATGTTGAGGGGAGTGGGTTTTAACACACTAAAATATTGAGGGGTAGATTTGGTACACACTACAAAGTTGGGGGCTAGATGAAAGGTTGAGGGGTATATTTGGCAAATACCATAAAGTATGGGGCTAGTTTGGACGGTGGCAAAAGCCACTAGCATTTCAAATTAATAGTAATGAAATACCCCGCACGTTAGGACGACACGGTTCTGAACATCGAGCCGAAATATAGGTAGAAATTCACGTCGCAACTATTTGGAATTTAAAAAACAAATATTATGTTTCTTTAAAAAATTCAAAATATTGTTATAAAACTAGAGAATAAGACAACAATAAAAGATATGATGCATTTGTTTCTTCGAATCGGAGTGTACTCTATTTGATTACTCTTTGTTTGTTTATATACACGAATGAGGAACAACTATTTTAACAATAGTGTTGAGTGTTGAGTGTGGTAATAGGTTTGTATGTCTGTCAACTCCAATAATTCATAACACTCCCCATCAGACATATTGCCACACATTCTCTTGATTATCAATCCATATGTTTCCTATTTTATGACTCTTTTCAACTTTAGGGATTAACTTTAAAATACTGGCTCATTAAAAACCTTGCTAAAGAAAACCCAGTGGAAAAAAAACTTTAGCTAAGGAAAAAAGAGTGCAGTGTATAGCTTCCCCTCAAGTTGTCATCTGCAAATTATTACATTATCCGTACATGTCTCTTTCCAATGTCATGAACGTGTTTTCTGAAAATCACCGTAGGTAGTGCTTTTGTGAAAAGATCAGCTGAATTGTTGCTAGATTGGATATATCTCATTTCAATTTTTTTGTCTTTAATAAGTTCCTGAGTGTATGAAAAGAATCTTGACAGTATGTGTTTTGTTCTGTCACTTTTGACATACCCGTCTTTCATCTGTGAGACACAAGCTGCATTGTCTTCGTAGATTGGGGTTTGATTTCTATCTTCCTCTAGCTCATAAGAGGTCAATAAGTGTTGTGTCATAGATCTTAGCCATACACATTCTCTAGAAGCTTCATGTAGTGCAATGACTTCAGCATGATTTGAGGATGTTGCATCAATTGTTTGTTTCTGAGAACGCCATGAAATTGCAGTTCCTCCATTCTTAAATACGTATCTAGTTTGAGATCTTGATTTGTGAAGATCAGATAAATAACCTGCATCTTCATAACCAACCAAACCTTCTTTCGAAACGTTAGGATAAAATAAGCCTAAATCAGTTGTTCCTTGAAGGTATCGAAAAATATGTTTACTCCCATTCTAGTGTCTTTTGGTAGGGGATGAACTGAATCTTGCTAGTAAATTAACTGCAAACGAAATGTCATGTCTCGTATAGTTAGTAAGATACATTAGAGCCCCAATTGCAATGAGGTATGGTACCTCTGGACCAAGAACATCCTCGCTATCTTCGCAAGGACAAAATGGATCATTGTCTACATTGAATGATCTAACAACCATTGGGGTGCTTAAAGGATTTGCCTTGTCCATATTGAAACGTTTTAAGACCTTTTCAGTATAATTTTATTGATGTAGAAGTATTCCATTATTCATATGCTCAATCTGTAAACCAAGACAATATTTGGTTTTTCCAAGGTCTTTCATTTCAAATTATTTCTTTAAAAGAATAATTACTTCATGAATTTCTTTATGCGTCCTAATTATATTTAGATCATCAACATATACAGCTATGATCACATATCCTGATATTGTCTTCTTAATAAATACGTATGGACAAATGTGATTATTTGTATAACCTTTACTTATTAAATAATCACTCAAACGGTTATACCACATCCTCCCGGATTGTTTCAATCCATACAAAGATCTTTGTAATTTGATTGAATACATTTCTTTAGGTTTTGAACTTAATGCTTCAGGAAATTTAAATCCTTTTGGAACTTTCATATAGATGTCATTATCAAGTGACCCATACAAGTAAGCTGTAATGACATCCATAAGACGCATTTCTAAATTTTTAGAAACTGCTAAGCTGATTAAATACCTGAAAGTAATTGCATCCATAACAGGAGAATATGTTTCCTCATAGTCAATTCCTGGTCTTTAAGAAAAACCTTGAGCTACAAGTCTAGCTTTATATCTTGTAACTTCATTTTTCTCATTCCGCTTTCTCACAAAGACCCATTTATACCCTATAGGTTTTATCGTCTTAAGTGTATTGACTATAGGTCTAAAAACTTCTCTTTTCGCGAGAGAATTTAATTCTGCCTCAATTGCATCGTTCCATTTTTGCCAATCATTTCTATTTTTACATTCTTCAACAGATCTTGGTTCTTTATCCTCATTGTTTTTCATAACTTCTAACGCTACATTATATGAAAAGTTATCATCGACGTCGATTTTGTTTCGGTTCCATACCCTTTTAGACATGATATAATTTATCGAGATCTCTTCGTTGTCAGGTACCTGTGGTTCATCTGGAACCTTCATGTCTAATGTTTCTTCAAGAGACTCCTTCTCTGGAGTTACTGTTACCTTGATGGTTTTTATTTGCTCCCTTTTTCCTTCGAGGGTTTTTATCTTTGGAACCAATTGGTCTACCACGCTTCAGACGTGCATTAGACTCATTACCAATATGTGGTTGTCTTGTCGGGACATCTATTTTTATTGGAGCATTAACAGCCGGTATATGTGACTTTGTCACCCTTTTCGGGTCAGTGAACGCATTTGGTAATTGATTTGCTAATCTTTGTAAATGAATTATCTTTTGAACTTCTAGTTCAGAATGTTTTGTTCGGGGATCAAGATAAGATAATGATAATTCATTCCAATTTATATCACTTTCCAGCTGTTTTTTGTTTCCCACTAATGTTGGGAACGTTGATTCATCAAAATGACAATCATCAAATCGAGCCGTGAATAAATCTCCCGTTGATGGTTCTAAATATTTGATGATAAATTGTGATTCATACCCAACATATATCCCTAGCCTCCTTTGAGGCCCCATCTTTGTTTATTGTGGTGGAGTAATTGGGATGTATACGGCACAACCAAAAATTCTTAAATGGGAAATTTTTGGATCTTGACCAAAAACTAATTTTAATGGGGAGGAAGCATGATAACTAGTTGGCCTGATGCGAATTAGTGCTGCTGCATGCAAATTTGCATTTCCCCAAGCAGAAACTGATAGTTTTGATTTCATAATCATTGGTCTTGCAATCATTTGAAGTCGTTTGATAAGTGATTCAGCGAGTCCATTCTGTGTATGCACATGAGGTACAAGGTGCTCTACACTTATCCCAACAGACATGCAATAATCATTAAATGTTTGGGATGTGAATTCACCGGCATTTTCCAACCGTAATTTCTTGATAGGTTAATCTGGAAAGTGTGCTCTTAACTTTATTAATTAAGCAAGTAGACGTGCAAATGCCATATTACGGCTCTATAACAAGCACACATGTGACCATCTAGTTGATGCATCAATTAGAACCATAAAGTATCTAAATGGTCCACTAGGGGGATGTATAGGTCCACATATATCCCTGTGTATCCTTTCTAGAAAATCAAAGGATTCACTCCCCACCTTGGTTTGTGATGGACGAGTAATTAGTTTTCCCTTTGAGCATGCCACACATGTAATGTCTTTAGTTTGAAGAATCTTATGATTCTTCAAAGAATGCCCACATGAACTTTCTATAATTCTTCGCATCATCATTGATCCGGGATGGCCTAACCAGTTATGCCAAGTGATGAAGTTTTCTCGATCCATAGACTTTTGGCCTATGACCGAATTTTATTCAATTGCAATAATTTGAGTACAATATAAACTAGATGCAGGTGCGGGTAACTTTTCTGATATATTCTTTTTACCCGAATTCATATTTGTCATTCTAAGGCACTCATTATGTCCCTCACGCGTAGTCTCAACATGATATCCATTTCGACGAATATATTTAAAGCTTATCAAATTTCTTTGAGACATTGGGGAAAATAGTGCGTTGTTAAATTTAAGTTGTGTTCCACCAGGTAACACTATATAAGCTTCTCCAAAACCTTCAATTAATTTTGTACTACCAGATATAATACTGACACTTGCTTCTTTTATGATTAACTTAGAGAAATAATTTCTTTTCTTGAGAATTGTATGCGTGCTTGCACTGTCTATTAGGCATGCATTTTCATCACTAATATATGAGTTTGTTAAATGCTCCATATGCTTCAAAAAAAAATACATAACAAAGTCTTATAAGTAAACTTATTTAACATGCTTCAAAAGAAAATAGGATTACAAACATAACGTCCTAAAAGAAAACATAAAGATTAAATAAAATAACTAGAAAAAAACAATTATTCATGCATAAGGAAAATTACAAGCATTCAACTTATTTGTATCCGTAGTGTGATAACCGACAAAATTTTAGAAATTACCGGGTCACGCCCTTTAACCTAACACACACGTACGTTGGTGACAAATATCAAATGTTAGGAAAACATTTTATCTCATTATTTTATGTGATTATATGTGTAATAATATAAATACATAGGTAAATATATATTTGATTATTATTTAGGTTCGTTAACGCGTATTTTAAACTTTAATACGTACTTTACGCATTTAACACGTCTAAACGATGAACGTGTATATATATATATATATATATATATATATATATATATATATATATATTATACCCGACACATTTTTATTTATATTATGACGACCTCGAAACTTATTTATTAAGACGAGTATTTAGCAGGTATTACTTGCGGGTAGTGTACCGTGTTTGAACTACCACCTAGCACCACCTTACCATCATCATCACCCTACCCAACCCCCTTACCTTTTCCCCTCAATCACATCAACCAACCCTACCCCTAATCCATACCTTGTCAAATCCATGTAATCATGATGCTAGATATTTTGAATACATATAGCATGCTTAGTTCATTTGGAACACCCAAGAACAATCTTCATCTCATTCTCGGCTCTCTCTCCTTTCTTTCTCTCTAGAACCGAAAACACACACACATATATCTCTTGCATTTTCAAGTGAAGATCAAGGTGTTTTCAAGTGTTTGCAAGGATTCAAGCCATCGTTCATCCATCAAAATCCTTCTCCTTGCTTGCTTTAAGTGATTCTTCTCATACTAAGTCTTGATTTTATTAATTCTACTAGTTGTTCTGTGTAGGAGATTCACCCAAATAATGGATTGTTCAAAGAAAAAGTCATAATTTTATACAAACATGTTGCTGGCAGATTTTTTAGCCAACTTTGGAGGGCCGTATCTTAATCAAAACTAAACCAAATTGGACATTTCTTGAGTCTAAAATTAAGTTTAAAGAGTCCTCTATCCATCACAAGTGATTTCGTGATTTTTGGTGGAGATTTGATACCCCAAAAGGTCGATACAAAAAGCGGGTCAATGCTGAAATGTTTGGACAGATTCATGAGGTCAACTTGTATAGGTCATAACTCACTCAAAAATGGTCCAAATGATTTGATTCTTTTTCCTAAAACTAGAATTTTGTGTTGGTAATAAAACCCATATGACCTCTTATGGTGAAATCAACATTACCGAAGCTGTTAACCTATTTGTGTTATGATTTTTATTTGGAACCCTTAAACCCCTTTATAAATTATGATCTATATATTTCTATAGAGCCAAGACACTTATTTGAGTTTGATAAAAATTCCATTAATTATTGAGTTCGATAAATTAACTAAAAACGCGACACAAGTTGACTTAAAAACCTGAATACATTAGTAAAGGCTATTTTAATATAAAAGTTTTACCTTCCATACTATATATTTATTTCCAACCCAACCCTTATTTTGTTGTGTAAACGTAAATAAATTTCTTGAGATACACAAAATATTTATATAAGTGTATATAAATATATCTTATTGTCACAACTCGTCACCAACTTAAACATTAGAAACATTGTTTAGACCTTAAAGTGTCTTATTTTACCATAGGGCATGGTTAGGTCGGCTCACGTATTCACAGACTTTGCTAGTTGCTACTTGTTTTTGCTTTGCTTCATTGGTTGCTCATCAGGTGAGTCTCACGTCCCCTCTTTTTAATACTTTTGCTTTTAAATACTTGGGGGAGAAAACATGCTAGCATCACATTTTGGATACGAGTAGAAACATGACATCATTGGTTACATGAGTAGACTCATTATTGCATCTAAGTCTTCTTTTATACCGTTATCATTAGCTATGGGTAGACGTGGAAATTGTGAATAGATCTATTTGGGTAGACACCCCCACCCGTGTTTAGACGCGCTAACCTTGACTGGAGGTCAAAACGGGTGCATTATTGTCCATCTCATTTTAACATTTTACGATAGGACGTTGGTAGAGGCAGAAACAGAAACAGTCAAGTTTGATCATAGGACTCATGGTAACAACATCATTGGTTGTGTTGTTTCGGTAATCCAATGTGTATGAACTCGTTATCCGGCATCAAAGTGTTTTATGTAAAACATAGTCATTTAAATATTGAAACCTGTGAACTCACCAACATTATGTTGACTTTTTAAGCATGTTTTTCTCAGGAAATTAAGAATGGTGGAGTCACACTGGAGTCGCATGCATTTAGGAGCCTTTTGGGAGATTTCCTTTTATAGCCTACGTGTCATAGGCCATAGCCATAAAACTCGTGTTTTGTGAAACAGTTGAAACATGTCTTTTGGGAAACAATTGGAAAACATGTCGTTTATGAAACAATTTGTATTTGGTTTTTGTGTAAACATTTGAAACCTTTGGTTGGTTTGTCTAGTTGTGGTTATTCGATGTAAACAAAGGATGTGGAAACCATGTTCGTTACATCCCGCGTTTCCGCCGTGACGGGGTGTGACAGATTGGTATCAGAGCCCTTGGTTATAGCTAACTGGGTTGCATTAGGTAGGGCTAGACTATAGCCATAGAACACATAGCATGGTCATTTGCATAGCATGTGCATTAGTAGGACTCATATTTTGTTGTATACAAATATTAATGTTGTCACAGCTATGTCGTCTGCCACTCACCTGATTAACATTTCTGACTTCGGGGAGAAGTATGAGTACGCACCACTGACACCAGTATCATCCATATCGTCATTTTCTGCGCCATCAGCCCCACTACTCCCGCATGTATCTGATGATGATAGCATCCCGATGGGGGAAAAAGAGGAGTTTCTGAGACTGACATCGGCGAGGAGCTTGAAGCTCCCTTAGATGCGGAGACTGTGGAGGAGACCCCAAAGGCAGTCAAGTCCGATGTTGAGCATGTTCCCAAAAGGCCTAAGACCGATGCTAGGAGGTGGAACTGATGTCCCAAACACTACGCGGGTGGAGGGATGAGGATGGTATTCCCTCGACTTACGAGATTGGAGAGCTATCTCACGCAGCGCGATCACTACCACTCATGGGAGAGCCCGTGGAGTGCACCATCCCCACCATAGTCGCTCGCGGTGTCCGACACGATCAGCAGATACAGACGCTGCAGATGGCCGTCGAGGAGGTTCAGAAGGATGTAGGTCGCCTGAATGACCTAAGAGAGCATGTGTTCACTATTGACGATGGGTTTCATCTATATGCCTAGGCACTCCTATCCCTGTATGATAGCTCATTAGAGGTTAAGGAAAAGATCACTGCCTGAGACCAGAGGATTGTCGTCGTTGAGCTGAGGGCAGTGACGGCGGAGCAGAGGGCGGTCGAAGCCGAGCAACGAGCCACCGCATCCTAGGAGCGCGCTTCATACTTGATGGCGCTTGCAGTTGTTTGTGTCATGCTAGCCTCAGCTGCCGTCCAGATATGAGCATTTTCTCACCTAGCTAGATAGACCCACATGGGCGGGTTGTGCCCATATAGTATTTATAGTAGGAAAAACTTGTATTAGTGGGGCTTTGTACCCACACCCATTTTGGTTTCTTTTGAAAACTACATAACAAGTTATTTCCATCTATTTATATTATGGCTATCGTGATGATTGTGGATGTTGGGGTTGTTTACATTTCCTGTTCATGTGTTGACATTATTTTATATATTATCTTATTTCTTTTTTTTACTTGTGTATTAGAAAGAAAACATGGCGCCGAAAGGAAGACCCAGGCGTAACACCCGGCAAGACACTGGAACAACACAATCCATGAACTCGAAGGAGATAGAGCAATTGGTATCTCAGCGAGTGGCTGCTGCAATGGCACAATATGAAACCAACCGAAACATTGGATCCGGAAACGAAAGCGGAGACAATGGTGCCGGCGGTAGCGGTACTGGTGGGCACGGCAATAGGACCGGAGGAACGAATGATGCTTAGAGAGGTTGCACCTACAAAGCCTTCATGGATTGTAAACCTCGCAACTTCAGTGGTTCAGAAGGAGCAGTAGGTCTTGTTCGTTGTATTGAAAAGATGGAGTCCGTCCTCAACATTAGTAATTGTGCTAATGACTGTAAGGTCAAGTATGCAACTTGCACTTTCCAGGATGAAGCACTCTCTTGGTGGAACTCGCAAGTCCAAACACTGACTATGGATGTTGCTTACCAGTTATGATGGGATGAATTGAAACACATGTTGAGGGAGGAGTATTGCCCAAGGAACGAACTCCAGAAGATTGAGGTTGAATTCTGGAACTTAACTATGGATGGAGCCGGAGTGGCAGCTTATACCACTCGATTCCATGAACTTGCACGACTTGTTCCACACATGGTTACTCCGGAAATCAAGAGGATTGAAAGATATATTTGGGTCTTGCACCTCAAATTCAGAGCATGGTAACCTCATCTAAGCCTACCACTATTCAAAGCGCTGTGAGATTGGCACATGACCTGACTAATCAAGCAGTCCGTTCTAGGGTATTGGTGAAAAAGGGTACTGTTGAGGCGAGTGCTGGTAGCAAGAGGAAGTGGGATGTTAATTTGGGGAAAGGTTTAGGACATCAAGTCAACAAGAAACCAGATACTGTGAAGGCATATGCCGTGGGCAAAAATGAGAAGAAGTCGTACACTGGAAACCAACCCAAATGCAACAAGTGTGGCTTCCATCATTTGGGTACTTGTGCAAGATTTACCTGTAACAAGTGCAAAAAGCCTGGGCACTTGGCAAGGAATTGTAGATCTACTGAATCTATTGTAACATCCGGTGCCAACCGGGGATGTTTTGAATGTGGAGTCGCTGGTCATTTTAGAAAGGAGTGCCCGAAGTTGAGGAACAAAGGTATGAACCCGGCTCGTAGAAGAGCATTCGCGATTGGATCTAGGGATGCATAACAAGATCCCAACGTCGTTACTAGTACGTTCCTTGTCAACAATCAATATGCTGCTATACTTTTTGACACTGGTGCCGAAAGAAGTTTTGTTTCGACTGACTTTAGCCCACTAATTGAGATGAAATCAACTAAGTTGAACGATAAATATATTGTAGAATTGGCTAATGGCAAGTTAATTGAAACTGATGAAATAGTTCAAGGGTGTACTTTGACCTTGGAAGATCACCCCTTTAGCATAGACTTGATACCCATAGAACTCGGTAGTTTCAATATCGTTGTAGGCATGGATTGGCTTTCAAAGAACCGAGTCGAGATTGTGTGTCATGAGAAGATAGTTCGTATTCCACTTTCCAATGGTGAAACCCTCTCTATCCAAGGAGAGAATAGTGGAACCGCGTTGAGAATTATCACATGCATGAAGGCCCAGAAGTACTTGCGGAAGGGATATCATGCTATTTTGGCACATGTGTCGGAGAAGAAGCCGGAAGAGAAACGACGTGAATACACATCGATCGTTTAAGACTATCCAGTATTTCCCGAATATTTGCCTGGACTTCCACCGCCTAGGCAAGTCGAATTTCGAATTGATTTGGTACCTGGCGCTACACTGATCGCACGATCACCATACCGTTTAGCGCCATCAGAGATGCAGGAACTATCCAATCAATTTCAAGAATTGTTGGATAAGGGATTCATAAGACCTAGTTTCTCGCCATGGGGAGCTCCGGTCTTATTTGTAAAGAAGAAGGACGGATCCTTTAGGATGTGTATCGATTACCTGGAATTAAACAAGTTGACGGTCAAGAACCGATATCCACTTCCTAGGATAAATGATTTGTTTGATCAACTGCAAGGTTCTAGTTTCTATTCGAAGATTGATCTACGTTCGGGATATCATCAATTGAGGGATCAAGAATAAGACATTCCAAAGACCGCATTTAGGACTCGTTACGGCCATTACAAGTTCCTAGTCATGCCTTTTGGTTTGACAAATGCACCAGCAGTTTTCATGGACCTCATGAATAGGGGTTTGCAAGCCTTATTTGGACAAATTTGTGATTATATTCATCGATGACATTCTGATATACTCAAGAACCAAGGAAGAACATGAGCAACATCTGAGGTTAATCTTGGAACTTCTTAAGGATGATAAATTGTACGCCAAATTCTCGAAAAGTGAATTTTGGATTTGAGAAGTGCGATTTCTTGGTCACGTGGTTAATGAGAAGGGTATACACGCGGATCCCTCCAAGATTGAAGCAATTAAGAATTGGGAAGCACCAAAAACTCCAACCGAGGTGTGCCAATTTTTGGGCCTGGCCGGTTATTATAGGCGGATTATCGAGAACTTTTCTAATATAGTCCAGCCGTTAACGACCCTGACTCAGAAAGACAAGAAGTTTGACTGGGGAGACAAACAGGAATCAGCTTTTCAATTATTGAAGAAAAAGTTGTGTTGTGCTCCAATTCTATCACTCCTTGAGGGAACCGACAATTTTGTAGTATACTGTGATGCGTCACACCAGGGTCTTGCCTGTGTGTTGATGCAAAAGGAAAAAGTCATCGCGTATGCATCCCGACAACTCAAGATTCACGAGAAAAACTACACTACTCATGATTTAGAATTGGGAGCCGTAGTGTTTGCGCTCAAGATATGGAGACACTACCTATACGGTACAACCGATCATAAAAATCTTCAACACATCTTTGACCAGAAAGAGTTGAACATGAGGCAGCGAAGATGGGTCGAGTTACTCAATGACTACGACTACGACATTTGCTACCATCCTAGCAAGGCAAACGTTGTAGTAGATGCCTTGAGCAGGAAAGAACGAGTCAAGACACTGCGAGTGCGAGCATTGGGGATAACAATTCATACAAGTCTCACCACTTGGATTCGCGATGCTCAGCATGAGGCACTCAAGGGAGGAAATTTGGAGAATGAGTCCTTACGAGGAATGGGCAAACAGTTTGAAATCAGATCCAACGAAACTCATTATTTCATGAACAGAATTTAGGTACCGAGTTTTGGAAATTTAAGGGAATTGGTAATGGACGAAGCACACAAGTCCAGGTATTCAATTAATCCAGGCTCAGACAAGATGTACAAGGATCTCAAGGAGTTATATTGGTGGCCTAACATGAAAGCAGAAATCGCCACCTATGTCAGTAAATGCCTAACTTGTTTTAAAGTCAAGGCAGAATACTAGAAGCCATCAGGGTTGTTGCAGCAACCAGAGATACCTCAGTGGAAGTGGGAACAGATTTCTATGGACTTTATCACAAAATTACCTAAGACATCAAGTGGTTACGACACTATATGGGTAATTTTCGACCGATTGACGAAATCTGCGCACTTCCTACCGATCAAGGAGACAGATAAGATGGAAAAGTTGACCAGGATCTACGTGAAAGAAGTTGTCTCAAGACATGGAGTGCCGATTTCTATTATCTAGGATAGAGATAGTCGTTTCACTTCAAGATTTTGGTAATCGTTACAGAAAGCGTTGGGGACACGCTTTGACATGAGCACCGCGTATCACCCACAGACAGATGATCAAAGTGAAAGGACCATCCAGACTCTGGAAGACAATGGCAGAGCCTGTATAATAGACTTCGAAAACAAATCGCATACTCATCTACCACTAGCTGAGTTCTCGTACAATAATAGTTATCACACTAGCATCAAGCCCGCACCTTTTGAGGCACTTTACGGTCGAAAGTGTCGATCACCTTTATGTTGGACAGAGGTTGGTGATAGCTAACTCACTGGCCCTGAAATCATTCAAGAAACGACCGATAAGATCTTCAAGATCAGAGACAGACTCAAAGCCGCCAGAGATCGCCAGAAGAGTTATGCTGATGTGAGACGTAAACCTTGGAATTACAAGTTGGAGACAAAGTGCTTTTGAAAGTCTCACCTTGGAAAGGGGTTATCAGGTTTGGTAAACTAGGAAAGCTAAACCCTAGATTCATTGGACCGTTTGAAATCCTAGCTAGGGTTGGCCCTGTAGCTTATCGACTTATGCTACCACAAGAACTCAGTGGTGTACACGACACATTTCATGTGTCAAATCTGAAGAAGTGCCTATCAGATGAAACACTTGTTATACCACTTGAAGAAATTCAAATCGACGACAAGCTTCATTTTGTCGAAGAACCGGTAGAAATCATGGATCAAGAAGCTGAAACGAAGTCGCATTCCTATTGTAAAAGTCAGATGGAACTCTAGACGGGGACCAGAGTTTACTTAGGAACGCGGGGATCATATGAGGCTCAAGTATCACACTCTATTTGAGAACACAACAGCAACAGATGACACAAACTGAATTTCGGGATGAAAGTCTATTAACGGGGGGAGAATGTGACAACCGACAAAATTCCAGGTCATTATCCGTACAAATCCTAGTCACATTTACATGAACCATTTGCATGATATACTTAATTTGGTTTAATTAGGTCATTTCATGCATAGCAAAGTCCACTCATGTCACATCTTGCATTTGGTAATTTTTAGAAATTACCGGGTCACGCCCTTTAACCTGACACACGCGTACGTTGGTGACAAATATCAAATGTTAGGAAAACATTTTATCTCATTATTTTATGTGATTATATGTGTAATAATATAAATATATAGGTAAATATATATTTGATTATTATTTAGGTTCGTTAACGCGTATTTTAAACTTTAATACGTACTTTACGCATTTAACGCGTCTAAACGATGAACGTATATATATATATATATATATATATATATATATATATATATTATACCCGACACATTTTTATTTATATTATGACGACCTCGAAACTTATTTATTAAGACGATTATTTAGCAGGTATTACTTGCGGGTAGTGTACCGTGTTTGAACTACCACCTAGCACCACCTTACCATCATCATCACCCTACCCAACCCCCTTATCTTTTCCCCTCAATCACATCAACCAACCCATCCCCTAATCCATACCTTGTCAAATCCATGTAATCATGATGCTAGATATTTTGAATACATATAGTATGCTTAGTTCATTTGAAACACACAAGAACAATCTTCATCTCATTCTCGGCTCTCTCTCCTTGCTTTCTCTCTAGAACCGAAAACACACACACATATTTCTTGCATTTTCAACTAAAGATCAAAGTGTTTTCACGTGTTTGCAAGGATTCAAGCCATCGTTCATCCATCAAAATCCTTCTCCTTGCTTGCTTTAAGTGAGTCTTCTCATACTAAGTCTTGATTTTATTGATCCTACTAGTTGTTTTGTGTAGGAGATTCACCCAAATAATGGATTGTTCAAAGAAAAAGTCACAATTTTATACAAACATGTTGCTGGCAGAATTTTTAGCCAACTTTGGAGGGTCGTATCTTAATCAAAAATAAACCAAATTGGATGTTTCTTGAGTCTAAAATTAAGTTTAAAGAATCCTCTATCCATCACAAGTGATTTCGTGATTTTTGGTGGAGATTTGATACCCCAAAAGGTCGATACAAAAAACGGGTCAATGCTGAAATGTTTGGACAGATTCATGAGGTCAACTTGTATAGGTTACTCACTCAAAAATGGTTCAAATGATTTGATTCTTTTTCCTAAAACTATAATTTTGTTTTGGTAATAAAACCCATATGACCTCTTATGGTGAAATCAACATTTTGACCCCCCAACCATCAAGATTCATGAGACCTATCCGACAAAACCGAAGCTGTTAACCTATTTGTGTTATGATTTTTATTTGAAACCCTTAAACCTCTTTATAAATTATGATCTATATATTTCTATAGAGCCAAGACACTTATTTGAGTTTGGTAAAAATTCCATTAATTATTGAGTTCGATAAATTAACTAAAAACACGACACAAGTTGACTTAAAAACCTGAATACATTACTAAAGGCTATTTTAATATAAAAGTTTTACCTTCCATACTATATATTTATTTTAATATAAAAGTGTACGAACTCGTTATCCGGCATCAAAGTGTTTTATGTAAAACAGAGTCATTTAAATATTGAAACTTGTGAACTCACCAACATTATGTTGACTTTTTAAGCATGTTTTTCTCAGGAAATTAAGAATGGTGGAGTCACACTGAGTCACATGCATTTAGGAGCCTTTTGGGAGTTTTCCTTTTATAGCCTACGTGTCATATGCCATAGCCGTAAAACTCGTCTTTTGTGAAACATCTGAAACATGTCTTTTGGGAAACAATTGGAAAACATGTCGTTTATGAAACAATTTGTATTTGGTTTTTGTGTAAACATTTGAAACCTTTGGTTGGTTTGTCTAGTTGTGGTTGTTCGATGTAAACAAAGGCTGTGGAAACCATGTTCGTTACATCCCGCGTTTCCGCCGTGGCGGGGTGTGACAAGTAGTGGAACCACCAGCATTCAGATCAGTTGTATCAATGTGGAAATCATCAGCATCTATATGAGTTATATTTGTAAGGTTTTTATGACCATCGGGGATATCAACATTGTTACCATCATATGTGAAATTTATCTCTATTCCTTTTCCTTTGATGGATAGGCCGGAAAATTCCACCAAGTGTTTGGGCGTACGACACGTACGAGCCCAATGATTATCGCTTCCACACCGATAACATGCATTTGGTGTAGTTCCATGTTTCTTTTTATTTCTTTCATCTTTGGGTTTCTTTTCGTGTTCATGGGACTTTTGGTGGGTTCTAGTGTTTTTAAACTGAACACCATGATAATTTCCCCAACTATTTCCACGTCCACGTCCACGACCACGTCCGCGACCTCTAGTTTGGTCATTATATATTGCCACATTCACTTCTGGGAATGGGGCTGTACCAACTGGACGAGTCTCATTATTTTTCATTAAGAGCTCATTGTTTTGTTCTGCCACAAGTAAACATGACATTAGGTCACTATACTTAGTGAAACCCCTTTCACGATATTGTTGTTGTAAGACCAGATTTGATGCGTGAAAGGTGGAGAATGTTTTTCCAACATCTCCTTATAAGTAATACTATACCCACATAGAATCAACTATGAGGTGATTCTAAACATTGTTGAGTTATACTCGCTTATAGACTTAAAGTCTTGCAACCTTAAATGGATCCATTCATAACGAGCTCTTGGTAATATTACTGTTTTCTGGTGGTCATACCTATCTTTCAGTATTGTCCAAAGGACAAGTGAATCCTTAATAGTGAGGTATTCAGTTTTCAATGCCTCATGAATATGATGGCGTAGGAAAATCACTGCCTTTGCTTTATCTTGGGTACTTGTTTCATTTCCTTCTTTGGTTGTATCACAAAGATTATTAGCTTCCAAGTGTATTTCAGCATCCAACACCCATGACAGATAGTTTTTTCCTGTAATGTCCAAAGCCAAAAATTAAAGTTTTGCAAGATTTGACATAATGGACTACAACAAAGCATTTAGATTAGTATATTTCACTTAATTTATAAAATTAAATAATTATAAAACTTGAAACAAGGTTGAACAAATAATAAAATGAATATTATAATCTACATACTCATAAAAATTGAGATAAAGTACATTGGTAGAGCTACAAACAAATAAAAGAATAAGAAAATTCCAAAATCTTTAGGTGGGAGATTGAAAAGAAGAATAAGACAAAACATAATCATTATAGTAGCTAACATTAAAGCTGGGTTAATCATCTTTGAAAATATCTTGAGTAATCTTGAGAAGAGTTTCTTCCTTCTTCTTTTTTTTAATGTGTAAGTAATGAGATTTATAATTGGTAATTTATAGTGGTAAATTTATAACCTTTATCAACGGTTATATTACCGTTTTATAATCGTTTTACAACGGTTATATACATATAAACGACTTTACAAGTAAAGTAAAGAAAAAAAATTGAGATAAAATTAGATAAGATATAAACTTAGTATGTACAATAATAAAAATAAAAATGTTAGTATAAATAAATTAACGTTAGTTACCATAATTAAAAAGTTAGATGACATAAAAGTAAAAGTTAGGTGCATAAATAAAATGTTAGATTGTTAGGATCCTCATAAATTTTGTTTATCATAGTATTTATATTGTCATTTTATATTTATAAAATCATTGTTTTGCTAATGATGAATACCTTTATTCTTTGTTGATCTTCTTGGTTGAGAGAGCACTCGTGCTGATAACGTGTTATAAAACTAGAGAATAAGACAACAATAAAAGCTATGATGCATTTGTTTCTTCGAATCGGAGTGTACTCTATTTGATTACTCTTTGTTTGTTTATATACACGAATGAAAAGAATAGGAATACGAACAACTATTCTAACAATAGTGTTGAGTGTGGTAATAGGTTTGCATGTCTGTCAACTCCAATAATTCATAACAAATATATTATATTTGATATGAGTTTTTATCGTTAATATAAGCATTAAAATAACTAAATAATTAAAAGATACTAATAATAGTAATCATAAAAGGGTTGAATCGACTAAAGGAGGGGTGGAGGCTCGATTTTGAATAACAATCATATCGAAATGTAGGTAAAAAACATTTAGGGTTCGCTTGGTTCGTAAAATATTTTTGATAGAATTGGAATCTGCCAAAGGAATTGGAATTTGAAGGAATTACAATGAATTCCTGTCATATGTTTCGTTGGCATACTGCAATGGAATATTTTGAGATAATCCTGTTTGGTTTGTAAAACTGTCAAAGGAATTGGAATGTAAAATAATCCAAAATGACATAATTACCCTTTATTGTAATTTTATATTTATATCCATAAAATTAATAATAAATACTTATAAAGTGCATTTTAATTAATTTTTATTTATGAAAAACTTCTTAAATTATAAATTTAAAATGTTACTAATAATGTGCAAAAGATATTATACCGAAGTAACATAACTATAAATAAGATTACGAACTTTCAACATGTCATAAATACTACAAACTTTGACTTACAAAATAGTAATAAAAGAACCAAACATAATTTTTATCCCATACGAAACAACAATGATAAAGTACTACCATTAGTCCAGCCAACGCACAAAAGTCAACTGTTTTTGTTAATAAAAGATTCTAGTTGAAACTACTAAAAGAGCTACGCAAAAAACTCAGTCCTTCATCAAAAACTTCACCCAATCCATCCTTTCTTCTTCCTTCAAATCCCAAAATGTTATCACACTATCTTGATCACTTTTTATCTTTTTAATTGCTCTAAACCTTTCAGATTGACTCATAGATGTCATTTTGGAAAGTTCATCAGTTATCATCCCCTTTTTCTTTTCTAAATCCATTTCAAACTTGATACCTTCACTCAATTCTTTAGACAATTATTTAGATGATTCTTTGAGACGATTGGCAAATAAAGTAACAACATTGTTGAAACTTTCAAGCATAGAATTGGACTTGTTCATGCTTTTCCTCTTCTTACTAGGTGCACTTAAAGTTTCTTCAACTTGAACAAATTCATGATGGTTATCTTCCATAGCTTCATCAAATTCATCATCATCTTCTTGTTCTTTGTTCGCCTCCTCTTCCATCTCGATAACACTTTTAACTCTATTGCCTTGAGCTTGATTTTTCCCAAAAATAACACATAATTCTTCATAGTGAAAGTTTTTTGTTTTTCCATTTGGCTGCCCATTTATGATTCTTTATCGCACAATAATAGCAAATAAAAACATCAAATCATTAACTATTATTCAAAACAGTAATATACGATACAAAAATGTTGATAAAACATATTTACCTCAAGGTAAGATTCCCAAACTCCGGGAGCATTAGTAGTCACACAATTATGTTCTTTATCATAACCAAATCCACTAGTAGCATTCAGCATATCATAAACTGGTTGCCAATCTTTTTTCATTGTTTTTATTCTCGACACGATGTGGGGTTTACCCAAAATACCCGACTCCGGGATAGATTCTTTCAATGATTGTTCAAGATGCAGCAAATATCCAAACTTAAAGCCGTTATCAGATTTAAGGCCACCAACATTTACCATGTTCACTAAAGCCTCCACAAGCTTTGCATCTTCGATACTACTCCATCCACGATAGGTTCTTAGATTGATCGACATTCTTGTAAATATAACCCCAATGAGTCAATATGATTCCAACTTGAGTTATCTAAATTGAAACCTTACTTTGACGACTCGTACGTTTGTGATTTGATGACTTGTACATTTTACGCCCAACTCCGTTTCGAACGAAATTTACACCGACAAATAGAAAGAGATAGACTAGAAATGACATTTGTTATGTTAATGACACCAAAAGGATATTAAATTAATGGAATTGGGAAGTTCGTAGTTACTTCGACTGGATGAATCGTAGCAATGGAATAATTAAGTCATAGTTCATTGGTTGAATGTATCATTAACCATTTTTTTGTACGAGGAACTTATCATGAATCCACTGATTTATGCCGCTTCCGTTATTGCTGTTGGATTGGCTGTAGGGCGTATTATTGGGGGTTTTCTCCCCCTTTTTAGCCAATGCTGAATCGATGACCTATGTATTGTGTATAAAGTAAGGTAATCATCCCACTCGACTCGATTCAAGAAGGCGAGAACCAACTAATACCTTCTTCAGGTATCTCTATTGAAATCCCATAAATGCTATTCTCCATAGAAATAGTATTCTTGCTTATTTCGATGATCCTCACGTCGTAACGGTAGATTCGAAATTTTATAGAATATCATATTTTAAAAGTTACATGGAAAAACAAAATAGCTTTAAAATTAATTATAATAATAAAATAATTATTTAAGAAAAAAATAAAATCTTACGGCTCGACGCATCCCTCCATCTGCATTGAAGAGTTGTAAACTATGCTAAAACACTTACCATTTTGGGGTTTTAAGGTTTTAGAAATTCAAATATTTACAAAAGTCATATTAAAAAGTGTTGATGCATGGTGTACATGTTACAACGGAGGCTCCTTATTTTTTATTTTATTTTTCTTTTCTTATCTTTTTACACGTGTTCATGTTTACTTATTTTTATAATTAATTATTTTATTATTATAATTAATTTTAAAGTTTTTTTTCTCATTTAACTATTAAAATAAAATGTTTTATAAAATTTTGAATATGCCGTTACAGCATTCTTATTTTTTTCTACGTTTCAGTGTAAGTTTCATTCAAAACGGAGTCGGACGTAATAATGTACAAGTCAGCAAATCACAAAACGTTCAATGTAGGAGTAATCAAATCTGCTACAAGGTTTCAACTTTTTCATTGTTTTTTTTGTAAGGCCCCAAACCCAGGAGGCCTCACTTGTTTGATTTACTCATTCACTAACAGTTCTTAAACTTGATTATCAAATAACGCAGCGAAAAATAATTCAACAAAATATAACCATTACATTGTTTAACAACGGAAGCGTAGCATAATCTATTACATAAACATATCATAATCTAATCATAACGGGATGCCAGTCTTCATGATCAACCGGGTAACTCTTCTCGCTTGCCAAGCATCACCGTCCATCATCCATACCTGCCTTGACCTGAATGTGCATACTAAAAATCAGCTACGCTGGTGAGTTCTAGTTTTCATTCGATTTAAGAAATGGTTCATCATTCAAAACATTCATTAGAGTTTAACATCACGTATAAGAAAACAGGGCCTTTCGTTCATCATTAAAAACCTTCAAACATTTTTCCTCATCATAAACACATTGAACGGATCATTTTTTTTTAAAACGTTTAACATTCATTTAAGTCATACATTACTATCTACAATCTGTATCTTTCTTTAAGCGTCTCTGTGTCCCCGAAGGAACCTTGCATGTCGTGGGCAACCGTTACGTATCGCCGTCATTGCCACAACCTTTACCATTCGTACCGTCATTTAGTATGGTATTGCCCCTAAGGCTTAACTGCACGAAGACCGACAATACCATACATTCCGTCAATTCCCTTTTGTATTGCCCCCAAGGCTAACTGCACGAGGACCGACAATACCCATTCAGTTGCCCCTATGGCTCTCATGTCCATAGACCGACAACCTCCATCGACGGCTATGGCTCACGGCCATAACACCGTCGGATCATAATTTAACCATACATAGGGTTACGTTAACCCCTGAGTAACCGTCATTACTCCCTACCAGTTGTACAACATCAAACCATTGGCAGACCACCAAGACACTGCCCATGTTGCTCTTATGTCAACTATGGCTCGCTGTCCATAATCTACCACAAGGCTGGGAATTACATTCCCAGACTTCATTCGTCAATTCCATTCATTCGACAGATTAGATTTGTAATGACTTCTTTAAAACCTTTGCCCTTTTTCTTTTCTTTTCATAAAACCTTTCATTCATTTTTAAAACCCTTTACCTTTAGTTTAAACCATTTCTTTATAAACATTTCGTTCGTAAACATTCCATTCATAAAACTTTCTTTCCATAAACCGTTCATCCCAAATCATTTCACTTCGTAAACATAGTTTCATAAGCATCATTTTATAAACATAGTTTCATAAACATCGTTTTGTAAAATCATCATTTCATATGTATGCACACCAGCCCAAAAACATTATATAATACATTTAAAAGAGGGCTTCTAGAACTCACCTGATAAGCTAATCCGGGTTGCCCTAAACAAAGGTCCCACAACGTCACTTCCGATCTGAATTTGATAGTTAAATACACATCAAACCCAATCCTGCCTCTAACGGTTTAACCATTCTAAACATACTAACTTTACTTAAACAACCTGATGTCTGCGCACTTAGCAAGTGCGCAGACCCTGCTTCCTGCGTACTTGATAAGTACGCAGGATCCTCTTCCTGCGTACCTGATAAGTACGCAGTGCCCTCTTCCTGCGTACTTGATAAGTACGCAGGATCTACTCCGTGCGTACTTGATAAGTACGCACGATCTGTTTCTTCGCAAAACCCTAACTTTCTCATTCAGGTCTGATCACGTCAAGATCCCGAACCTGTTTACATTCAAAACGTTTGTTCTCCATTAAAGAACTCAAATCTATGTTTATCCTTCAGTTTTATCCGTGAAACCGTTACTTTTTCACCCAAAACCCGAAAAACCCGAAAACGAACAAAAACTCAGATTTAGGCCCGATCGTTACCTGAATCTAGTTTCTGATCCGGAGGTTCTTCTCACGAGCTATGGAGCAACACTTTGCTGAAATCTCGGGTCGATCCGCTAACTTTCTCTCTCTACGGTTTCTCTCTCTAGAACTTGCAAATGAGAGAAGTGGTGGAGGTCTAAGCTATTTATAGGGGAGGCTCCCCTTCCAGCCCGTCGGCCCATCCGGCCCGACCCGACATACCTCGTTCATTTATTTCGTCATTTTAACTGTCATTTTATTTTTGGGATGTTACAAGTCTACCCCCTTACAATAGGTTTCGTCCCCGAAACATATCCTAAGTCAAATAGATAAGGGTACGACTCCCACATCTCCTTCTCCGTTTCCCAAGTGACTTCCAATCCCTTTCGATGTTTCCATTGGACTTTAACCAATTGGATAATCTTATTACGCAAACGCTTCTCCTTCTTTTCTAAGATGGCCACGGGTTCTTCGATGTAATTAAGGCTGTTGTCGACCTCGATGTCAGTAAGTGGTATGTGAGCTGATTCGTCCGCCAAACACTTTCGCAAGTGTGATACATGGAAGGTAGGATGAATCCCACCCAACTCATCAGGCAACTCTAGCCGATAAGCGACTTCACCAACCCATGCCATTATCCTGAATGGTCCGACGAACCTCGGACTTAACTTTCCTCTCTTCCTGAATCGTATTATTCCCTTCTAGGGTGACACTTTCAACATTACTCTATCCCCAACACCAAACTCAATAGGCCTTCGTCGTTTGTCCGCATAGGACTTCTGACGATCTTGTACGGCCTTCATTCGTGCTTTGATTTGATCAAACCTTTTCGATGTTTCTCTTACGACTTCAAGACTTCCTAATTTCTTCTGTCCAATCTCACTCCAACAAACCGGGGTCCTACATCTTCTCCCATACAACATTTCGTAAGGCGGCATGCCTATCGTCGTGTGATGACTATTGTTGTAGGAGAATTCGGCTAACGACAGATGACTGTCCCAACTGCCGCCAAAATCGATAATACAAGCGCGAAGCATATCCTCTAAGGTCTGAATGGTCCTTTCGGACTGACCATCCATTTGTGGGTGGTATGTCGTGATGATATTAAGCCTCGTGCCCATCGCCTCGTGAAATCTTTTCCAGAACCTCGATGTGAATCGTGTGTCCCGGTCAGATACAATCGTCAAAGGCATCCCATGCCGTGCTACTACTTCATTAATAAATACTTCCGCTAACCTTTCCGACGAGAACGTCTCGCGAATAGGTAGGAAATGAGCACTCTTAGTTAAACAGTCCACAATTACCCAAATGGTATCATGACCTTTAGCTGTGTGAGGTAGCTTGGTTATGAAGTCCATGGTAATGTGTTCCCACTTCCATTCCGGTATATCAAGTGGTTGGATCTTTCCATACGGTTTCTGGTGTTCGGCCTTTACTTGTGAGCAAGTCAAGCACTTGCTAACATACTTTGCCACCTCATGTTTCATCCCAGGCCACCAGTATTCCTTTCTCAGATCTTGGTACATTTTATTGGTGCCAGGATGGATAGAGTATCGAGACTTATGAGCCTCATCCAAGATTTTGGTTCTAAGCTCGCACCCACCCACCCAAAACGTGTCCTAACACCTAGGGTGTTATATTCCAACTTGTCCTGTTGGCCAACCATCATTTCCTTCTTAATGTTTTCTCCCTTAAGTGCTTCATCTTGAGCTCTTTCAATTTCCCTCATCACATCTGATGTTACCACTAACTGGCAAGCTTTCACTCTAATAGAAGCAGACACATCTTTTCGGCTTAGAGCGTCAGCCACCACGTTTGCCTTTCCAGGATGGTACATGATCTCACAGTCATAATCCTTCAGGAGTTCCAACCATCGTCTCTGCCTCATATTAAGCTCTCTTTGTTCGAAGAAGTACTTCAAACTTTTGTGGTCAGAGTAAATAGTAAACTTCACCCCGTACAGGTAGTGCCTCCAGATTTTCAATGCGAATACGACATCAGCAAGTTCCAAATCGTGGGTTGGATAATTAGCTTCGTGAATCTTCAACTGTCGTGACGCATACGCGATCACTCTTCCGCGTTGCATCAACACGTATCCCAATCCCTGACCCGAAGCGTCAGAGTATACCACTAAGTCTTCATTGCCCTCGGGAAGGGCCAAGACTGGAGCTTGGGTTAGCCTCTTCTTCAATTCCTTAAACGCCTCATCTTGGGTCGAACCCCATTCATACTTTACCTATTTCCGAGTCAACTTTATCAACGGCGAAGCTATTTTCGAGAAATCCTGGATGAATCTCCGATAGTAGCCTGCCAATCCCAAGAAACTACGGATTTCAGTTGGCGTCTTAGGAATATTCCATTCCCTTACCGTCATTATCTTCGCTGGGTCAACCATAATGCCTTTCGAGTTAATGACGTGACTTAGGAATTGGACTTCCCTAAGCCAGAACACGCATTTGGAGAACTTAGCATACAACTTTTCCTTTTTCAGAGCCTCCAACACCTCCTTTAAGTGACATGCGTGATCACCCTCATTCTTGGAGTAGATGAGGATATCATCGTTGAACCCAATTACCGATCGGTCCAGCATCGGTCGACACACCCTATTCATTAAATCCATGAACGTTGCGGGGGCGTTCGTCAATCCAAAAGACATCACGTGGAACTCAAAATGTCCATAACGCGTGCGAAATGCGGTTTTCGGTATGTCTTCTTCCCTCACCTTCAACTGATGGTACCCGGATCGAAGGTCGATTTTTGAGAACCAACTTGCGCCCTGTAATTGATCGAACAGGTCGTCGATCCTTGGTAAAGGGTACTTGTTCTTCACCGTACATTTATTCAACTCGCGATGATCAATACACATTCTCATCGAACCGTCTTTTTTCTTCACAAACAACACCGGAGCACCCCACGGCGAGATGCTCGGTTGGATAAATCCCTTCTCAAGTAACTCGTCTAGTTGTGCCATTAACTCTTTCATCTCCACTGGTGCTAGTCGATATGGAGCCTTAGCCACGGGCTGGGCATCTGGTACTAAGTCGATTCGAAATTCGATCTCTCTGTCGGGTGGTATCCCAGGAAAATCCTCTGGAAACACATCTGGGTACTCGCGTAGCACGGGTACATCGTCTAGTTCCTTCACTTCCATACACTTGTCGATCACGTACACTAGATAAGTCTCACATCCGCGCCTCAAGTAATCCGTTGCCTTAATCATAGAGATGACGTTTGGCATCGGGGCGTCACGATCTCCAAGAACCTCAACTTTGCTACCGTCCGGAGCCTTGAGTCGGATTATCTTTCGTTTACATATAATTTGTGCTTCATTGGCAATTAGCCAATCCATTCCTAACACGACATCAAACCCACCCAAAACCATGACAAACAATCTGACAGGGAACCTATGACCTTCTATTTTTATCGTGGAGTTTTCAACTACATCGGTCACTCTTGCAGTTCTACCCTCAGCGGTTTATACGCTAAAGGCCCTTGCTAGCTTACTGACAGTGTACTTCACTCGTTTACAAAAAGTCGCAGATATAAAACTCTTACTTACACCCGAATCAAATAACACAGAAACAAAAGTGATGTCAAGGATGAACGTACCTGACGCCACATCGGGGTCTGCCCTGGCTTGGTCTTACGTCAGTGCGTACGCACGAGTCTTTGCTCGGGGCCTCTCTTCTTTCCTTTCCGGGCCTTTCCCTTTCACGGCTTCACCCATTCTCGGTTTTGGGCATTCCCTACTCAGATGACCCGCATCCCCACAGTTGTAGCACTTGAAGTGTTGTGGGCATTCACGGGAGTAGTGCCCGGTCTTTCCACACTTAAAGCACAAGTTAGATCCCAGTCCACATTCACCTGCATGCTCCCTTCCACACTTCTTACAAACAGTCGGCTCATTCACCCGAGCCCTCTTATCACGAGTCCCAAACATCTTTCCACCAGTTCGCTTGTTTGAGAAGCTCGGTCTCTTCTTCGGTTCCTCAACGGCAACGACATTCAGCGCCAGATCATCGAATACCACGCCGCTCAGTTCTACTACCGAATCATAGGTCGTAGGGGCGTTTGCCTTAACATAGGTGCGGACCTGGTCCGGCAGCCCTTGAATGTAACAGGAAATCTTTCTTTTCTCAGTCGTGATAAGGTGTGGCACCAGACGTGCCAGTTCATTGAATCGAGTTGTGTACTGCCGGTGCGTCATGCTCCCGGCCTTCAGACCCAGAAATTCCCTCTCTACCTTCTCAATATCGTTCCTTGGGCAGAAATTCTTGATTACCAAAGTTTTCAAGTCAGCCCACATCATCGCATCCACAACCTCGCTCCCCTTTGCTTGACGTACCCCTTCCCAACAATGGGATGCTTCCTCTCTTAAGAAGTTAGCAGCAAATTTCACAACTTGATCTGTTCGACATTCGCTCAGACGAATGGCAGCCTCCATACGAATCACCCAATCAAACGTAGCTACCGCGTCTTTCTTCCCAGTCAAGACTGGCGGGTCACATGCCTTGAAGGACTTATAGTCACAACCACGGTTAAGCGGTGCGTTGATTGCCTCAGTGTTCTGGGTATCAACCGCCGTGTTAGACCCACCCGTCTCATTAACCTTCTTTAATGCTTCTGCCAACAGTCCTGGCAAAGAAACTTTCATCAAGTCTGTGAACTCTCGAGCTATGGCTGCTCTCGGTTTTTCTTCAACCTGTGTCTGCTCGGTTCCATGCACACCAACCGCCGGTTCAGTGTGAACACTTCCTTCTTCAGTATACTCTTGGTGCGCAGGGGTCCTGCCGCGAATGCCGTTACGACCACCGGTACGGCCCCCACCACGCCTTCCGTTTCCTCTTCTTGCCATTTTGTTCTATAAGACAAGAATCCAATGTCATCACGCTAGTTAACAAATAAAATTCAATAAGTACTATAAGATGTTAATATACACTGGCCATCTACAATTAACCATTACACTACCTTTCGATTTCTATTTGACCACCTTTGTGATTCCATCAGAACACAAGTCCTTACCTAACCCTTTCTAAGGCATACTATACATGTAAACATATACTACCTTCATACCTGATGCTGTGGTTCGGGTTACCCGTACTGGCATCCGCTTTCGGTCCCATTCACAGTTTAAGTTCAGACACTGGGAGTGTCTGAATCTCTCAAACTATTGCTCTGATACCAACTTGTAAGGCCCCAAACCCGGGAGGCCTCACTTGTTGGATTTACTCATTCACAAACAGTTCTTAAACTTGATTATCAAATAACGCAGCGAAAAATACTTCAATAAAATATAACCATTACATTGTTTAACAACGGAGGCGTAGCATAGTCTATTACATAAACATATCATAATCTAATCATAACGGGATGCCAGTCTTCATGATCAACCGGGTAACTCTTCTCGCTTGCCAAGCATCACCGTCCATCATCCATACCTGCCTTAACCTGAATGTGCATACTAAAAGTCAGCTACGCTGGTGAGTTCTAGTTTTCATTCGATTTAAGAAATGGTTCATCATTCAAAACATTCATTAGGGTTTAACATCACGTATAAGAAAACAGGGTCTTTCGTTCATCATTAAAAACCTTCAAACATTTTTCCTCATCATAAACACATTGAACGGATCATTTTTTTTAAAACGTTTAACATTCATTTAAGTCATACATTACTATCTACAATCTGTATCTTTCTTTAAGCGTCTCTGTGTCCCCGAAGGAACCTTGCATGTCGTGGGCAACCGTTACGTATCGCCGTCATTGCCACAACCTTTACCATTCATACCATCATTTAGTATGGTATTGCCCCTAAGGCTTAACTGCACGAAGACCGACAATACCATACATTCCGTCAATTCCCTTTTGTATTGCCCCCAAGGCTAACTGCACGAGTACCGACAATACCCATTCAGTTGCCCCTATGGTTCTCATGTCCATAGACCGACAACCTCCATCGACGGCTATGGCTCACGGCTATAACACCGTCGGATCATAATTTAACCTTACATAGGGTCACGTTAACCCCTGAGTAACCGTCGTTACTCCCTACCAGTTGTACAACATCAAACCATTGGCAGGCCACCAAGACACCGCCCATGTTGCTCTTTTGGAAACTATGGCTCGCTGTCCATAATCTACCACAAGGCTGAGAATTACATTCCCATACTTCATTCATCAATTCCATTCATTCGACATATTAGATTTGTAATGACTTCTTTAAAACCTTTGCCCTTTTTTTTTCTTTTCATAAAACCTTTCATTCATTTTTAAAACCCTTTACCTTTAGTTTAAACCATTTCTTTATAAACATTTCGATCGTAAACATTCCATTCATAAAACTTTCTTTCCATAAACCATTCATCCCAAATCATTTCATTTCGTAAACATAGTTTCATAAGCATCATTTTATAAACATAGTTTCATAAACATCGTTTCGTAAAAACATCATTTCATATGTATGCACACCAGCCCGAAAACATTATATAATACATTTAAAAGAGGGCTTCTAGAACTCAACTGATAAGCTAATCCGGGTTGCCCTAAACAAAGGTCCCACTACGTCACTTCCGATCTGAATTTGATAGTTAAATACACATCAAACCCAATTCTGCCTCTAACGGTTTAACCATTCTAAACATACTAACTTTACTTAAACAACCTGATGCCTGCGCACTTAGCAAGTGCGCAGACCCTGCTTCCTGCGTAATTGATAAGTACGCAGGATCCTCTTCCTGCGTACCTGATAAGTACGCAGTGCCCTCTTCCTGCGTACTTGATATGTACGCAGGACCTGCTCCGTGCGTACTTGATAAGTACGCACGATCTGTTTCTTCGCAAAACCCTAACTTTCGCATTCAGGTCTGATCACGTCAAGATCCCGAACCTGTTTACATTCAAAACGTTTGTTTTCCATTAAGGAACTTAAATCTATGTTTATCCTTCAGTTTTATCCGTGAAAACGTTACTTTTTCACCCAAAACCCGAAAAACCCATAAACGAACAAAAACTCAGATTTAGGCCTGATCGTTACCTGAATCTAGTTTCTGATCCGGAGGTTCTTCTCACGAGCTATGGAGGAATACTTTGCTGAAATCTCGGGTCGATCCGCCAACTTTCTCTCTCTACGGTTTCTCTCTCTAGAACTTGCAAATGAGAGAAGTGGTGGAGGTCTAAGCTATTTATAGGGGAGGCTCCCCTTCCAGCCCATCCGGCCCGACCCGACCCTAACATGTCTCGTTCGTTTATTTCGTCATTTTAACTGTCATTTTATTTTTGGGATGTTACATTTTTTTCCACTTACAATTTTAAAATATGATGTTTTATAAAATTTCGAATTTGATGTTGCGACGTGCATACTTTTATCTATGTTTTGACGTGAATTTTTATAACGTCATTTTTAAAACGATCAGTCGTTTTAAATGTTTTTCTAAATTGTTCGGTAAATACCAAAAAAATTCCAATTCCACCGTGGGCCAACCAAACTTGATTTTAAAAGGAATTAATTCAAATTCCTATGGATTCTGCGAACCAAACGGACCTTATGGTTATTACACGCGTGGATCTTTAAGTATGACTATTTAATTTTTATAACGTTTATAATTTTTTTAATTAATTAAAACTTATTATCATCAAAAAAATTAATAGCTCTATAGTTTTTTTTTCAAACTTACAAATTATTTTTAAATATATTTATTATCCTATGTAAAACTAAAATATAGATTCATTAAATTTTTTGTTCTTTTTTTTGTATTGGTTATTTTTAGGTTATATATTAACTAGTGGGTCCACGCTTCGCGGCGGGTTCGGCACGTAGATAAAAATAAGCAAATAACGACGGTACATTCTACGTAATGTTAAAAAAAAGCACGTCGTGGCGGTAAATTCGATCGTCACGAAAAAATTACCTCGTTGTATACGAAAGTGAAGTTATTCGAACAAAATTTACACAGAAACGTAGATAAAAATAAGCACACAGGCCGCGCATTAAAGTGGGTCGGTTTAAACGTAAATAAAAAACGTCGCAATGGTGTATTTTGAGATGAACGTCGGACGGTTTAAGAAACGTTTAAAACAACCGGTTGGTTTAAAAATAATGTTACGAAAATTCACGTCGAAACGTAGATAAAAATTGACACGTCGCAACGTCAAATTCGAAATTTAAAGGATCATATCTTAAAATTTGTAAGTGGAAAACGAAAAACAAAAAAAAATATGGAAAAATTGAAACCTTGCTTTGACGACTCGTACGTTTGTGATTTGGTGACTTGTACATTATTACGCCCAACTCAGTTTCGAACGAAATTTACACCGACACGTAGAGAAAAATAAGCACGTCGTATCTGTATATTCGAAATTTTATAAAATATGATATTTTAAAAGTTACATGAAAAAAACAAAATAGCTTCAAAATTAATTATAATAATAAAATAATTATTTAAGAAAAAAATAAAATGTTACGGCTCGACGCATATCTCCATCTGCATTGAAGAGTTGTAAACTATGCTAAAACACTTCCATTTTAGGTTTTAAGGTTTTAAGAATTTAAATACTTACAAAATTCATATTAGAAAGTGTTGATGCATAGTGTACATGTTACTATGCAGGCTCCTTATTTTTTTAATTTATTTTTCTTTTCCTATCTTTTTACACGTGTTCTTGTTTACTTTTTTTTTATAATTAATTATTTTATTATTATAATTAATTATGAAGTTATTTTGTTTTCCCCATATAATTTTTAAAATAAAATGTTTTATAAAATTTTGAATATACTGTTACAACATTCTTGTTTTTTTCTACGTTTCGTTGTAAGTTTCATTCGAAACGGAGTCGGACGTAATAACGTACAAGTCATCAAATCACAAACGTTAAATGTACGAGTTATCAAATCTGCTTCAAGGTTTTAACTTTTTCATTGTTTTTTTGTTTTCCACTTACAACTTTTAAAATATGATGTTTTATAAAATTTCGAATTTGACGTTGCGACGTGCCTACTTTTATCTACGTTTCGACGTTAATTTTTGTAACGTCATATTTAAACTGGTCAGTTGTTTTAAACGTTTTTTAAAGCGTTTGGTTTTTTAAACCTTCAATGCTCATCTCCAAATATATCGTTGCGAGGTCCCTCTTTTTTATTTTATCTATGTTATCCTCCGCAAAGTAGTTTTTATGAACAGTAACTTGATTTTTTATTCTACTTTATATTTGTAGTTAAATACAATTTTTTCATAAAAAGAAAACAAATAGCGTCCCTGGCCCAGTGATTCACGTACGTACACGTACTACAACCCCATCCGTATCTACATTTCGAATCCATCGCGGAATGCGCCATTTTAATAAAAAAAATGAAATGGTTTTATAAAATTTCGAAACCATCTGGCGCCCATCTCAAAATATACCGTTGCGATGTTTTTTATCTACATTTAAACTGACCAGCCGTAATGCGCCGCCGGTGTGCTTATTTTTATCTACGTTTCGGTGTAAACTTTTTTCGAATAACTTCACTTTCATATACAACTGGGTAACTTTTTCGTGACTATCGAATATACCGCTGCAACATGTTTCTTTTAACGTCACGTAGAATGTACCGTCGTGATTTGCTTATTTTTATCTAAGTTTCAAACCCGCCTCGAAGCGCAGGTGGTAAGCCCCTTGTTACTATTTAAAATTTTAAATGGGCCACCAGTTTTTGCGAAGGATCCGCGTGCTTTTATCTATGGATAACTTGACCCGAAAATATAGGTCACTATATGGTTGTTATGTGTGTCTAATTGAACCCTAAATAATCTTTTTACGCTACAATCCCACAAGTTCGCTCTAACCTTTTCTCGTTAATTTGCTGCTCCCCTAGGCATCTTCATCTTCTCCAACTCACCACCACCACTATGTTTTTTAAATGAAATTAAGTTATTTTTTTCATAAAAGTGACATAAATAGATAATATATGAATATTATGTTTTTTTAAGTCATGTGGTTACCTTTCTTATTTAAAAAAAAAAGCTTAAACGTTTTCACATCGTAATATCGAAAATTATATTTTTTTTGCCAAAATTTAAATATTGTTTCATAGAAAATGTTATAAATACAATATATATCAAAAAGTCAATAAGTATGTTTTTATTCTACAACTATGTTTTCTTTAAATGAACTTAAGTTATTCTTTCCATAAAAGTGACACAAATACATAATATATGAAGTTTATGTTTTTATGTCATGTGGTTAACTTTCTTATTTAAAAAAAAGTAAAACGTATTCGTGTCGTAATTTCAAAAATTATATTTTTTGACCAAATTTAGATATTGTTTCCTAGAAAGTGTTATAAATACAATATATGAAGTATATGGTTTTTATGTTATGTGTTTAGATTCCTTATTTTTTTAAACAACTAGAACGTAATCGCGTCGTAAACAAAAATCAAGTTTTTTTTCCGCCAAACCTGGTTTAACCCGGTTTTTTTTAATCCCCAGGTCCGAACCAAACCTATCCGGTTTGAAATAGGAAAAAAACCGCATGTTGCCAAAAAATGCAGGTACAGTTGGAAAAAGGAAAAAGGAAAAAAATAAATAATAACGCGGATATCCGTTTCATTATCCGAATCTGTATCCGAAATTTCGGATACAGATTCGGATAGTGAAATCAAGTATCAAAAAATTTCAGATATCCGAATTTGAACACCCGTAGTACGTAGTAGTGTTGCCGTCACAGACGTTCACCGAAGAATCTGTCGGCCTTCCCTCTCCTTCCCGGCTCTCCTCCCTCCCTCCCACCCAGTCACTTTTTCTAACCCTATATTGCCATTCAAAAAAATTGAGAAAACAACAACAATCATCATGATGACCTGGACCAATTGCAGGCCAGTACTGTGCATATCGGTGTGTGATATATATATATATATATATATATATATATATATGTGTGTGTGTGTGTATGTACAGTGAAAGCTTTAAAACTGGAATATCACGGCTATAAAAAAGAAGAAAAAATATGTTCTTATTACAGTGGAAGCTTTAAAACTGGAACCACTTGGACCAGTTTAGATTTTGAAATACAAGCGTTAATCAACGCTTTAGAAAAATTTAAACTATTTTTACACAAAGATTTTACAGTTAGAACAGACTGTGAAGCTATAGTTAAATTCATTAAAAATAACCAAAGCAAAAAAGATAAACAGAAAAAGATGGGTAAATTTGCAAAATGTTATACAAGGTAGTGGATATACTATACAGTTTGAACACATTAAAGGAAAAAATAATGGGATAGCTGATTTGTTATCTCAAAACATTAACAAATTGCTTTGTTCAGATGGATAAAAAACAGAAGGGAAAAGAGAAGATATCAGACCCTTACAGTTTAAAAAGAATCCTTCACCTATGAGTATCTCGTCTAATGACGATGAAGAAACAGAGAAGCTAATGAGCCAAGCTCTCAAAGCTGAAAAAATACACAGTTCTAGATAAGCAGCTTTATTACAGAATACTCAAGTCCCACAAAGATTTAGACAGCTTCCTCCATATTTCCTCAACTTTATACAACCACAACCTTCACAAACCTAGAAACATATTCTAAAAAGACATCCTATAAAAAACCAGTTCAAAAAACCATTTCCCCCTACAATCCCACCATTTCGTGTGGCTCTTATGCCCTACAAGTCTGCAATGACTCACACACAAAGTTTCGCCCCATTAATGGGATGAAACTAACAGAAAAACAACAATGACTTCTAGACAATTTATGACATATTCTGACCATGTCTCATGCATCCTCCTTCAAAATTCAAATTTTAAATGCGCTAAGTATACACTTTAGCGAATAAGGAGTGAAATGCCCTGAAAAACAGCCTCTAAAGTTTACACATTACATAATTTTTAGAGGCACCAAAATTGGTATTTTTAACAAATGGGAGACAGTTGCAAAGTTTATACAGTGTCTCGGACCAATTTATAAAGGTTATCAAAGCTTCTCTGAAGCTATGAAACAGCCAGAGATCACTTTGGTATAGACAGCTTTTTTATTGAACCCGAAGAGGTTCAAACTTTTTCATAAATTACAAAAACGAGTCACGAACAGATTATAAAGACTCGGAAGAAACTATTGGAAGCTTGCAAAACCAGCTTATACAGCAAGGAAAAAATACACAGTCTATACAAAGCCATATAGAAAATAGTATTCTAAAACAAAAAGTTAGCATTCTCGAAGCAAAAAATATACAGTTGTTACAAAAGGTTGAGAAAAAAGAAAACAGTTACAGAGGCTATGACTCTTTTAGAGCCAGAATGCTAGACACTCCCTGAAAATCCTGTCTTCAAACCGTGTTTGATAAATTTTCAGAATTTGAACAGATAATATCCCAAAAGATTAACACAGAATTCCCACAAAATTTGAACATGTTTCTTCCCTTCATTGGTGAAGGAGAATCTCTTGAATTACAGCATATCATGAACTTAGAAGACTATTATCTGAACCCTGAGGATTTTGATTCAGATACAGGCACATCGCCAACTATTCCAGACACTCACAGAGATTTCTAGAAAGATTGTAAAGAAATCGTATGCACTGACGTCAAAACCCACAGAGTCTATAAACTCGTCTCAATTATTTGATCGACAATCCTCTGTAGATAAAAGAAAAAAGTTTTTTGTTGTTTTGCCACTTTAATTTGTAGCCGTTTCTTTTAGCTTAGTGCGTTCTTTTATGTTTCTTGTCTTTTAGCCTTGTGCTCTGCCTATTTAAGGACAGCATCTTCATTTGTAAAAAAACACACCGAAAACATTGAATGAAATCAATCTCAGTTATGAGTAGCTAAATTCTCTCTTTCTGATTTCTCTTGTAAACCCTTATTCTCCTAAGAGTTTTCTCTAATTCTTCATACTATATCCCAAATAAAAAAAAAGTCTTTCCGCTGCAATCCTGCAATCCACTGCAAATATTCTCATCAACCACTGCAAATATACTGTAAGTTTTTATGTTTTATTGCAAGTGTCAAAAACCTCTGATACCCCAACCTATTACCAAGATTTTACAGTTAGATCATACTGTGAAGCTATAGTTAAATTCATTAAAAATAACAAAGCAAAAAGATAAACAGAACAAGATGGGTAAATTTGCAAAATGTTATACAAGGTAGTGGATATACTATACAGTTTGAACACATTAAAGGAAAAAATAATGGGATAGCTGATTTGTTCTCGAAACATTAACAAATTGCTTTGTTCAGATGGATAAAAAACAGAAGGGAAAAGAGAATATATATATATATATATATATATATATATATATATATAGGGTAAATATATGAAGAAAACCCATTGAGTTGAGAAAACTATGAAAACTCACTTTTAACGTATGTAACAACTAAAAATTGGTGAAATTTAAAAAAAAAAATTTTAGATAGATTCTATATCTAATTTTATAACTTTTGGCAAAAAATCAAAAAAGCGTCGAGTAGTTTTTTTTATAAAATCGTTGAAAGTTGTTACGTACGTAAAACGTGAATTTTTGTCATTTTTTCATGTATTACATATGTTACTGCTGACGTCATGCTGACCAATATTTATAAAAACGTTAATTTCAGTTATTTTTTTAAGATTTTTTTTTAAAAAAAGTTCTCGACGGTTTTTTTGTTTTTTTGTGACGAAAATAGTAATAAAAAAGGCTAAAAAAACATAAGTTACATTGAGTTTCAATGAGTTTTCTCAACTCAAATAAGTTTCTAATATAACCTTCCAATATATATATATATATATATATATATATATATATATATATATATATATATATTGAATTTGAGAAAATCATAAAAATGTATAATTTATCTTAATTAGGGATGAAAGAAATATATATAACCCTACAGAATTACCCGAAGCCTGAAACGTCCAAGATAGGTAATGGAGATGACAGATAGCTATAGTAGTAAAATTGGTGCTACTATATTTATAAACTAGGTTAAAATCTCGTGTAATACACAGATTGAATAAATGTAATGTTATATACTTACTAATAGAAAAATTATGTCTTAAAAAATATGTGTAATGCAATCTGTTAACACATACACTCGTCAAAATATTTCTTTAAAAAATGTAGTTTGACGTGACAGTTATAAATTCTGTTAAGTTAAATTTTAAAATATTTTTTTCAACTGGATATTAATTTTTTTATATAATTGATAAATGTTAATTCATATTAAATTATTTGGTTAATAATTTAATAACTATTCATAATTAAATAATAAGTATTCATAATAGATTTATATTAAATATTTAAAAATATATTTTTTTAATATCATTATTTAATAGGAGAGAAAAACAGAAAAAACATATGTGTCTCATAATTTAATTGTTTATTAGGTAGTATAGATAAATATCCAAAGTTTAATTATATATATATATATATTATATACATATAGGGGAAGGATAATAAGAAAATCATTGTTCAAGAGAAAACCAATGTTTTGAAACCCGGACTGGATCGGCCAGTCGGACCGGGAACCTTAGACTTGGCCGGTCCGGTTAGGTGTGTTGAAACGGTCATGCAGCGACCAGGTGGTCGGACCGGAAATCCGGTGGTCGACTGCAGATGAGTAGATCTGTAGATCGAAATGGTATCCACGGTGGTGGCTGAACTCTGAAATGGGTGGACGCTCGTAGTGGCTAAAACAGGTGGAGATCGAACCATCTCAGACAGCCGTTTTTTTTAGATCTGAACGATAATCATTCAGGCATTTAGACATTTCCACGTTCTGTTCTTCCTTAGCTCGATACTGGATTTGAAAGTAATGAAGAGGATTGAAGAGAGAAAATTGTAGAAGATGATAATGTAGAAGAAGATAAACGTATAAAACTTAAAAAAGTTCTTACACTTCTACACTTTTATCCAAAAGAAAAAGTGAGAGTAGGTTGACAGAAAATAGTTGTCATTTCAAAAGAAAAGCTGCAAAACAATTAATGTTTTTTTGAATATTTCCAATACACATTTAAAGATTTATTTAACAATTTTGAGTATGCTGGTGTTTTATATGTATTTTATATGAAATTGATTTCGTAATTTTTTTAATGAAATGACTAATTTTATATTTAAAGTTGTTTTATTTTTTTTAAATGTTTTCAATTTCTTAATGTTTAATATATATATATATATATATATATATATATATATATATATGTATTTGTACTTTTTAAATAATTTACAAACTTATCGGGTTCTTAAATCTGGTCCGACCGATCCGACCGCTCCAACTAGTGAACCTTTAAGGCGACCGGTTTAATGTCCGGTACGGTTTTAAAAACATTGGAGAAAACCAAAAAACTACTTATTAAAGGTAAAAAAATAATAATAAAAAAATCATAACTCAAAGTATAAATAAAAAACTAAAAAACTGGTTCAAAGACCATGTTTCTCACGTCGTTCCCGTTCTTATACTACAAACTCAACATATCTCAGAGGAGGAATGACACATTCTATATTTTCCTTTTGGGTCAGGAGTTATGAATTGGGCGTGACGACTTATGCCTCATCGCATGATTGCAACTCAGCCCTCGAGATTGGGAAATATGAGATCAAGTATGTACATGTATATATTTCCGGATATATTGTCTAGTCATATAGATGATAGATATGTGAGGGTTTCAGAACTCATAGACTTCTTGCTTTACTCTGATGAAAAGTTATTGTTGACATATGAAAAATTTCAGAACCAAAAATCTAACTCTTGGCCAAGATAAACTAAGCTCAGCTAGGTTTAATAGGAATTCAAGCTCATTTGAGTCCTAATTTCATGATTCGTATCTAAAACTAAGCACTCGATTCCGTTCATCAAACTCGTTACGTAATTTCAAACAATTTAGAAAGGATAAAAGTACATACGCGGTTTAGTATGTTAAAAGTTTAATACGTCAGACGACGGTTATCCGCAGATATTCGGCGTGACAAGTTATAAAAGGCAATAAATACTAATATTAAATATTATTAGTATACTCATGAAAAGCCTGTTTAGACAATTATACACGAAGAGCGTGTAAATAAACGTAAACCACGTAAGAGACCCGGTAATGAAACGTTAAAGTTACGAACATTAACGATACGTAAATTAGTATAATAGGTATTATAAATATTTATTTTTATAATACTAGAAAGTACTAATAATAACCCGAGTGTTAAAACGTTAAAATATGTCAAACGGATTTTAAACACACTGTCAATTCGTATCGAATCGGATATTCTCCCGTTATATACTAAAACAAAATAAATAATTTGAATATTTATTTTAGTATTAGTATTCATAGTATGAACGAGAAATAATTAACGAAAACGAGAATATAAAACATTCACCTTAGCGATTAAAGATGCGACCATGGCGCGTACGGACTAACTTGACTGTTAAACGCGAGTTTAAATAATAAATATCTTAAAAATATTTATTTACAATTAATCTCCTAATCATTTTACAAAATAATAATTTAAATTTATAAAGATAGGAGACGGTACACGGAGTTGACACGCGAAACTGGTAGGAGATTTACCCATTTAAAAATCTCATGTGTATATATATATTATTCCCTTCTTCTTCATTATCCAACACACACAACACACACATGTGTGTGTTTCTAGAGAGAGAACCGAGAGGAAGAAGGGGAAAGGAGGGGTCGGCCACCCCTTCGGCAGCCTCCTCCGGTGAACGAAGACGGCAACACAGCGGAGAGCACGGCGTAGGAGGAGTCCGACCGAGCAGCTGGCGGCGGATCACAGCGGACCGACGAGTGGCGGGAAGTGCACCACCTCATCTGATAGATCTCGAAGTCTTGAGTCCGATGGTGGTGGTGGTCTGCACTATATCGCAGCGGTGGTGATTCCGGCCAAAAACACTTTTCCGGCGATCTCAACAATTGAGGCTTTTGCTAGAAAATGGTTCCTTAAGGTCCGATCTAAACATACGAAGAAGTTGGCTCGAAAAAGTGAAGTTTTCCGGTCAAAAACCACCAAATCCGACCACTGTCGGTTTTCCGGCTACCGCTGCGGCGGCCGGTGGCGGCAACCGGTGGATCTAATGGAGCCCGACGAGACGGTTCCATGGCCGCTTGAATCACCTGAATCGGAGTTCGTATGACCAAGTTATGAGCGAAACAAGTTTTCTTCTCGCGTCGTGCTCAGCATTCCGTACAAAATCCCTTAGAACGGCTTGTATGCTAAAGTTATATCTATTGTTGGGTAGTAGCATGGGACCTAGAAAAATTGTCGGGGACGTCTTTTGAGAACGTTTTTCGGACACGTTAAAATGGGTTATAATTATATAATCTTTTATATAATTATCAAGTACTTGACGAATTCAAGTATGTTTTTAGCATTAGTATTTAAAGTGCGGTTTGTTGGATTATTGGTGTAATTTGATGTTGGAATTGGACAATTGGATATTGTCGGGTTTAGCAAAAAACAAACGGGACTCTGCCCAATTTTCGTTAAAAATAAAGAAGTTTGTTTCTACGTCTTAGATGTCCTAAACATGGGTTGGGTTTAGATTTGAAACCGTAATGTTAGGGCATTATCCTAGTTATATTGTTGTTGATGTTGACAACACTTGTTTAAACAATAGGAACCGTTTAGGATTGTTGCGCCCACTTGTTGTCAATTGAGCTTGTGATATTATTAGCTGGACTTGAGGTGAGTTTCACGACCCCTCTTTGCTTTTAAATGTTTTAGAAACATCGGGGGAGAAACATACTTGCTTTACACGTTTGAAAACATGATACATATTTACTTGATACGTTTGGAGAACATAACGCATATTTACAACTATTTTTATATGATAACAAGAAAACAAGACCTGACTTTTATGTTTGCATGAGTCAACACACATAGAGCGCTAAAATTCCCCTGAACATCACCAACTTTATAACCATTAGCTTCATAGCCTGGGATTCTATAAATAGTACTATTGGGGGTGACGCCCCCGGTCATGGTTAGTCGCGCTAACCGACGACTTGAGGGTCGAATGGCCGCAAATTGTATTAACACATGCTCGTGATGAACGAGGGAGGGGCATTCACCGAGTCATGGTTTAGTTATGGCTCATGTATGAACATATTATTTGTAAGGCTAGCTAGCTTACGAACAGGTCAAACATTACTTGTTTTTGTTTATCATATACATTGAATCGTTTTCGTGCAGATGGATCTGCCAATCTTTTTAGTGCAAATTGGTTTTGTTTTCATTGGAAAACTACTCGTTTTATGACCATGAGGTCATCACATGTTTTCACTGGGAAAAACTACTTGTTTTATGACCATTAGGTCATCACATGTTTTCATTGGAAAAACTGCTCGTTTTATGACATGAGGTCATCATATGTTTTCATTGGGAAAACTACTCGTTTTATGACCATGAGGTCATCACATGTTTTCATTGGGAAAACTACTTGTTTTATGACCATGAGGTCATCACTTGTTTTCATTGGGAAAATGGCTCACTTTATGACTACGAGGTCGTCATATGTTGTCAAGGAAAACGGTTTTATAATATGCCATGTATACGATATCAATGTTTCCGAGGAAAACTAATTTACATTGAAACAAAAAACCTGTGAACTCACCAACCTTTGTGTTGACATTTTAAGTATGTTTTTCAGGTAACACATAGCTATGGCACGGTTGGAATAGGTTAGCCATTTGGACTAAACCCTAGAAGCCGAACATCTTGAGTTGACCATTAGTGTATGTAGTTACACTAGCGTATTATTAGCTGTATTAATACTAAATACAATTATGTGGCATACGTAACAAACACCTACTACGTACAATAATGTGGAAACAATAAACACCTACCACATGACCCAACAGAGTATCACTGTTGGATTGCGAATCAAGGATGACGGGTACTCAACACACTGTAACCCTAGAAGATCGAGTTACGAGTTGAACTTGGGCGACGACGGTAGTAATCGACAGTTACCGATCTTAGTATCACAACAGGCTGAACCCATACCTGAACCTGTACCTATGCCACACCTACTCCAGTTGTGGAGTCAGTTTTCTTATCCAACATATGTCGTCTTCATTCGGTGTGGTATATATATATACTCTCTTTCATGATTTGCTGGATTGGATGACAAAAACTTTCGACATGAGATATGGCAGACGGAACTATCCGATATGATGGGAACCTGAGGTGGAGGAGCAGGACCGAACGAGAGAGAACTATAAGGGTCAGGGGACACATAGACTCATTGGTATCATGTGGGTTACACGTACAAACAAACTTGGAGCATGAGTTGCTCGACGCTGGTTTGAGGATCTCTACCCTGACATAGTGCATGACTTCCACTTCACAGGTCCTAATATGAGAAGACACCGGTTGTGTCTCCCTACCATTAACACCATCCAACAACAGCTTTAGTCAGCAGATCCATGGGTATTGGTACGCATGACTAAGAGTAATCCGATAGAACATACACACTATTACGCAAGAGTGCAACACGATGACACGAACTAATGAACATTACAGATCCCTTTTAGCTAAGAGCTTGAGATAGAGAAAGCACTAAAGGTACCATGCGAAGTAAATTATCATCACGGGTGCACACGTAATCATAATCTACAGCGCATGAGAAGTTTGGTGAGTGTTACTATCCGAGTTAAAGTTTATGATTAATCCGTATTCCTAATCTCAATTTGTCACACCCCGCCGAATGCGGAAACACGAAGAGGGACCGGTATATCGCATTGAACACAAGTAAAAGAGAAACTAAAAGAAAAATTATGCATTACATTGAACCATACTACATGCTTCTAACGAAAGTACGAATACATGAAAAATCCCTAATCAATACAAAGTGTCTAAAATGCCCGACTACAACCAAAGATACTCAATAATAATTCTTCACAAAAGCAAGCCCTTTAGAGCTCGTTATCCCCATAACTGTTTACCTGAAAAGCATGTTTCAAAAACGGGTCAACTATAAAAATAGTTGGTGAGTACGCAGGTTTTGCGACTCGATAAGAAAAAGTAAGTAATTTAAAATTTTAAATGTAACCATCCGCAGATGATCAAGTACACGTGTTAAGATTTAATTACCCTGAGCCACAATCAAAACCGTCAGACTAGTTGTTGCCCCTGTATCCAGGTGTCGAATGTGAACACCTACTATGGCTAATTATGCACCCAAATGACCCTACAAGTCTGGTTGGCTTGACCAACCCTGGGCGGGGGTGTCCACCCAAATAGTACTATACACAATTCCCATCGGCTATCCAAGCTAATTGATTGCGTTACAGCGGGGACTTAATACATTCATAAGTAAACCCAGGTAACCCTAATCCCAAGTAACAACATGTAATATGAAACATCTTTTCCCACGTAAAACAGTAAAAATTGAAAAGTGGGGCCGCGAAACTCACCTGACAGCGGTAACGTAAAAAGTACGGCTAAACCGAAGAACTGCAAGTATGATGTCCTAACCGAGTCCTACTAATCAAATAGACACTAAACATGCTTTTAGGACACCTAAAGTGTGTGACTAAGTCAACAAAACAAAAGTGTCTATGCAATCGGTTGCATACCCAAAACCCGTGCATACGCGTGCTTAAATCGTTAAAATTTAAGAAAGCCATAAATATTTTTTCGTGACTCTAAAATTTAAAAACTTTCAAACTTCTATAAATATATATATGTTCATACTTATATTGGGTAAAAATCCTTGCCAAGAAACCGTTTTGTCCAAAAAAAAACACTCAGTGCACGTAAAAACGCGGTTACGATAATAGTCGTTAGTTTTAAAAATAATTTTTTGTGTGGTTAGCTTCCACATTTTCAATCCATTAAATTCAAGTTATTTATGTAAACTTTCTGCTCCAAAACAAGTTTATTTATATAAATCAATTTTATACCTAAAACCAATGAAAATCATATTTTTATAAACTTTTATAACACCAAAAACATAAAAACACATCAAAACGGTTATTAATGGCCAATTCTTTAAATATAAGTTCTTTTATATAATAAATATTTTCTGATAATTTTTCAAAATTTTCCCAACTCCAGATTATTTTTTATAATTATTTTACTATTAAAAATCATGAAAAATGACTTTTATCACCTCAAATAGGGCAAAAATTACAAAAACATACTTTTACAGATTATAAATGTCCAAAACTTCTAATCCAAGCTTATATTTATGAAATAAAATTTCTGACCAAAAATTATATTTTTCTTAAATACAGAATATTTACTATATTTATTTTGTTACAAAATACATATAAATTCGGGAAAAATAGTAAAACAATTAAAAAATTAATGAAATTTGCAGAAAAATAATATTTCCTAAGTATGATGCTTTTGTAGAAATTTCAAATCAAAAAAACGTATGAAAGTATATTTCCTTATTTTCATGCCTTTAATAATAAATAAAATTTTATGAAGAGTTAGACCCTTCAATAATTCACGAAATTTGTATAGAAATTCTTTTATACCAAAATACAACGTTTTCGAGTTTTTAAGAAATTTTCAACATCTGCAGGTATATTTCCCCAATTTTGGCTATTAAAACACAATATATCTTGCAAAGATTCTAATAAGTAAACCATTGTTGGTTAGAAGCTCAAATTTTCCACATCTTCATTATAAAATATACTCTTTCAACTAAAAATATAACCAAGAGGTGATTTGTAACATCCCGAAATTTAAAACAAAGAATAAACGACGCTTATGGAATAACAAAATAAAGAAAGAATGAAAAAATAAGTGGGCTAGAGCGGATCGGGCCTTGGGCCGGGTATAGGGGGAGGGGGGGCGCAAGGAGGGGGAGGGAGTAAAACCCTAGCCACCCTCTCCACTCCCCACACTTCATCTTCACCATATTGAAGTTAGAGAGAGAGACTAGAGAGAGAAAGCTACAAGAATCCACACCAAGGCCTTCGTGTTGCTGTGAATCATTGCTGGAACATCTCTGGAGGTTGGAGAAGGAGAAATCAAACTGAAACAGGTAACAAAACACTCTTAGATTTGAGTTTAGATTTGAAAGTGGGTTTTAGGGTTTCAAAGTGGGTTTTTATAAAAAGATGAGATTTTTACGTGTAGATTTGATTAAAAAGTATGTATCTAGCTTCATGGAAGCTAGATATAAGTTTTGGATGTAAAAAGATTAGAACTTGGATAAAAAACGAAGGATCTGTTCAAGAACAGATGAATCGTCCGAAATCTCCATGAATGGTCCGAAATCTCGGATACGTCCGAAAAGTATTTCGGAACACCATATATCTCGGACAGAACTTTTCGATCGAAAAGTATCTCGGATAAAACATTTCGGTTGAAACGTATTTTGGACAGAAAGGGATTTCAGACAGATATTTTCGAACAAAACAGTTCTCGGACAAAAGTTTTCGATCGAAAAGCCATTAATATAAAATAGTTCTAACACCAAAGTTTTCGGTCGAAATAAATTTTGATCGAAAAAGATTTCGGACATAAGAGTTTTCGGATGAGATATGTAGATTATAACATTGTTCCATTCGTGACACATGAAACAGATATAATAGCATCCCACCTAGCTTGAAGTTTTAGTGCTAAGTGAGATAGACAAAGTAGAAGTCTGGTGAGTTCTTATTGCCCTTTTTCCTAAACGGTTTTGGGTTGGAATGCATACTGTTAAGGAGATAGTTCTGAAAGATAAAGTATATTTTTATAAGAATTATATGTTTTTATAAAAATAAAAGAGAAAGTGTTAAAGAGTAAAGTACTATCTTTAAACTTGTTCTAAAAGAAAGTAAAGAGTTAAAGTAAAGGATGTTAAAGAAGCTGCACCACGGTGTAGCTTGACCGTGATAGTGAAAAATGCCATACTATGTGCCTATGTGTTGATATGCGATATTTTTCTATGTGTTATGTGTTTCAATGGCATTATATAATGTGACGTTGTATAGTTGCATAGTAATTGCATTGTAGTCGCAAAGTAAAAAGTCCTGCAGGCAAGCAAAGTAGAAGTCTCATACTTCGGTGTGAGCAGACAAAGGAGTCTTCACTTTGGTGTAAGCGAGAAAGTCTCACCCTAAGGTGTGGGCACAACAAAGTAAAAGGGATCTTGCCTTCGGGCGAAGATCCACATGTGATAGTTAAAATGTTATAGTCACTTGTCATGTACGAGTGAAACGCAAAGATGCAAAGAGTAAATGAGGACACCTTAACCGGTTGCCTCAAAGCTAAAGTTTTTATGAAAGATAGTAACGTAACAGTTTTATAATTGTAACGTAGTAAAGTTTTAAAGTAAAGTTAAAGTGTTTTAAAGACAGAGAAAGAAAAGCTTATTTTATTTTTATAAAACTAAGCTACCTAAAAGAAAGTTTTAAGATTAAATTAAAGATAGAACTCACCAGCGTTAGCTGACTTTTAGTATGCATGACAGGTAGTAAAGGTAAAGCAAAAGTAAAGTAAAGGAGCCGTGAGGGCCGGATAGCATGGACACCGGGCTGCAGTACTGAAGACTGACATTTCTAATCATGATAGTTCACGTTATTGAAAATGATTACATTATCGTTTGTTGAATGTTTTAATTTAAAGACTTCCGCTGTAATAGATTCTGATTTCCGGTTTAAGAACTACGTTTGTTATGTTTTGTTCCAACTATGAGACATACCCGGTTTGGGACATTTCAACTTGGTATCAGAGCCATAGTTTGTGAGATTCAGACATTTGCGATAATGTCTTAACTTAAACTGAGAATGGGACAAAGGAAAGAAAGGAAAAGAATGTTAGTCAGAGCAGCCCATCCATGGAACGATAGTAGACAGAAGGTAGTTAATGTCCATACATAGAACATAGACAATAATGCCTTAGAACAGATAGTAGAAGGTAAATGCTTTAGCATAAATAGTACATAGTACATGCCTTAGCACATACAGTAGACAGTAGCTAGTATGTGCCTTATATTAGAAACTATGGACTTGAATGCAAATGTTACTTTGAAAGGAGATGTTCAGAACCCGAGTAGTAAAGTAAATTAGTAATTTCATACCGGTCTCTGTAATTAGTAATTTACATTACTCGAGGTGTTCTAAATTATTACCTATCATGATAACATGAGCTATCTTTGTTCGTAGTAGACACTAATGGCTAGAGCAAAGAGAGGTGGTTGCACTGGGGGTCGTATTGGTCGTCGAGGCCGAACGCCAGGTAACGCAACCGTCATGAGGAAAGTGAACACTCCCGCAACGAGACTGAATCGGTGCACGTGGAGCATAATGATAGTGGGAACCATGAGTCGGTTCATGAAGATGCCCATAACGAGGCGCTTGAGTTGGAACCGATTGTGAAGAAAGCTATCGCGGCAGAGTTACTTCAGTCTTGAAGAAAGTTCTACCGGAAGCACTGGGCGAGGCCCTTAAAGAATTTGATATAGGGAAAAAAGAGAAGAAATAGGAAAGCAGCAAGAGAACTGAAGTCACTGATGGTGATGATTCTGATTATGAAATGGCAACTCAGGGTTGCAACTATAAGTCTTTTCAGGGGTGTGACCCACCGAAGTATGATGGACGGAAAGATGATGTTGCCACTTTCGAGTGGATAGAAAGGATGAATGGGGTGATCAACATTAGTGAGTGCCGTGATAACCAAGCGGTTAAGTTTTTCGCTCACTCATTCACTAATTAGGCATTGAGTTGGTGGAGACCGATTGAAAGAATCAAGTCTTCTGCTAAAACAAAAAAGATGAAATGGGATGACATGAAAAAGCTACTGATCACTAAGTTCTGCCCATAGAACGATATTGACAGATTTGAGAGGGAATTTTTGGGGCTCTGTGCTGGCAGTATGACTCATCGCCAGTACACCTCCAAATACCAAGAGTTGGCCCAGTTGGTTCCACATCTGGTGGACACTGAGGAAAAGAGGATCAAGTATTACATCAAGGGACTACCACAAAGGGTCCGTGTGCACGTTAAAATAAATTCTCCTACAAACTTTGAATATGTGGTGTCACTTGCTGGGATAGTTTACGATGACTTTGAATCCGCGGACCCACTGCCTACTGAGAAGAAAGGGACAAATGTCGTTAAGCGGCCAGCAAAAGAGTGGGTAGGCCCGGAGGCGAAGAAGCTGAGGATAGAGGATGGGAATGATTGTGCAAAGTGTGGACGAAAACACTCTGGGAGTGCCGTGTGGGTCTGAGCATTTGCTATCGACGCGGAAAGACGGGGCATTACTCTCGAGAGTGTCCTGGTGCACCGTCATCCTATAACTGTGGAATCCTTGGCCATCTGGCCAAGGACTGTCGTAAGCCTAAATTTGCTGGCACAGAGAAAAGAAAATAGGCTGAGAAGTCAAAGACAAGGACCCGGGCGTATGCACTGACACAAGAAGAATCTAGGGGCGATCCAGATGTGGTGTCAGGTACGTTCATCCTTGATCACACCTTTGTATCCATACTATTTGATTCGGGTGCCAGTAGGAGTTTTATATCATCCTCTATGTGTAGAAGAGTGAAATGCAAAGTTACTAAAGTAGAACATGCCTTTAATGTGGAAACTGCAGTTGGCAAGACCAGGGTAGTAAATGAATTGGTAGATAATTGCACGATAAAAATACATGGCCATAGATTCCCAGTTAGGTTATATGTTATGACCTTGGGAGGGTTTGATATAGTTTTGGGTATGGATTGGTTGGCTGCCAATGAAGCCTGGATTGTATGTAGACAAAAAATAGTTTAGCTCAAAGCTCCATACGGTAGCGAAGTTTTGGTTTACGGGGATCGTGACGGTTCGTTAACGAACGTCATATCGATGATAAAGGCTAAGAAGTATATAGGGCGCGTATGCGAGGCCTACCTGGCCTATGTGATAGACAATGATTTAAAAGTGAAAGAGTTGAAAGACGTACCAGTGGTATGTAATTTTCCGGAGGTGTTTCCTGAGGAGTTACCTGGGTTACCACCTGACCGGGAGACAGAGTTACAGATAGACTTAGTGCCAGGTGCCCAGCATGTGGCTAAATCACCATACCGACTTGCTCACCTAGAGATGAAAGAGCTAATGATACAGTTGGAAGAACTTTTGGATAGGGGTTTTATCAGACTGAGCATTTCTCCATCGGGTGCTCCGGTTCTGTTTGTAAAGAAGAAAGATGGTGCCATGAGAATGTGCATCGACTACAGAGAGTTGAACAAACGTAAAGTAAAGAACAAATATATGCTACCAAGGATCGATGATCTGTTCAACTAACTACAAGGCGCCAGATGGTTCTCCAAGATCGATCTGCGGTTGGGATATCATCAGTTATAGGTAAGGGAAGAGGACATACCTAAGACAGCGTTTCGCACGCGGTATGGGCATTACGAATTTCGTGTGATGTCTTTCGGTTTGACCAATGCTCCAGCAGCATTCATGAGTATGATGAACCAAGTGTGTAGACCGATGCTGGACAGGTCAGTGATAGTATTCATAGACGACATACTTGTTTATTCGAAGAGTGAATGTGACCATGCTTGTTATCTTTGAGAAGTACTAGAGACGCTACAGAAAGAAAAGTTGTATGCCAAGTTCTCCAAATGCGTGTTCTAGCTTAAGGAAGTCCAATTCTTAGGTCACATTATTAACGCAGACGGCATTATGGTTGACCCGGCTAAGATAGAGGCGGTACAAGAATGGGAAATGCCGAAGACACCAACCGAGATTCAGAGTTTTCTGGGATTGGCAGGTTACTATCGAAGGTTCATTCTGGACTTCTCGAGAATAGCCTCGCCACTGACAAAGTTGACACGCAAGGAAGTAAAGTACGAATGGGGTCAGGCCTAGTCTAAAGCATTTGAAGAGTTAAAGAAGAAGTTGATCCAAGCCCTAGTGTTAGCATTACCCGACAGTAACGAGGACCTTGTGGTATATTCTGACGCTTTGGGACAGGGGTTATGGTGTGTTTTGATGCAGAGGGGAAAGGTGATCGCGTATGCGTCACGGCAACTAAAGATTCACGAAGTTAACTACCTGACTCACGATTTGGAGCTCGCGGCAGTTGTCTTCGTGCTAAAGATTTGGAGGCATTACCTTTACGGGGTAAAATGCACAATTTATTCGAATTACAAGAGCTTGAAGCATTTATTTGAGCAGAATGACCTGAATATGCGACAAAGGCGGTGGTTAGAATTGCTGAAAGACTATGACTGTGAGATCCTATACCACCCGGGAAAGGCGAATGTGGTCGCTGATGCCCTAAGTCGTAAGGAGACTCATTCTCCTATTTGGGTGAAAGCGTACCAGTTGGTGATAACTCCAGATTTTATGGCAGAGCTAGAAAAAGCAAAGACATACGCACTAAAGGAAGAGAACATAAAGAAAGAAAGAATGGTCGGTCAACAGATGAAGTTACAAATAAACACTCATGGAGTGAGGACTAGATGTGGTCGCATGTGGGTATCGAAGGACGAAGAGATTAGGGCTAAAGTACTCGACGAGTCCCATAAGTCTCGTTATGCCATCCACCCATGAACCATAAAAATGTACCAGGATTTGAAGAAAGAGTATCGGTGGCCTAACATGAAGAATGATGTGGCCGGATACGTAAGCGAGTGTCTGACTTGCACACAAGTTAAAGCAGAGCATCAGAAACCATACGGGAAAATCCAGCCTCTGGAAATACCCGAATGGAAGTGGGAACGTATCACCATGGACTTTATTACAAAGCTGCCCCGCACAGCTAAAGGCCATGACACGATTTGGGTTATAGTGGATCGTCTGACAAAGAGTGCACACTTCTTACCGATCCGTGAAACCTATTCATTGGAGAAGCTGGCAGAAGTGTTTATCAATGAGATTGTGTCTCGTCATGGCGTGCCAATATCGATTGTATCTGACCGGGACACACGATTTACATCGAGATTCTGGAAAATATTTCATGAGTCAATGGGTACAAGGTTGAACATCAGCACGACTTATCACCCACAGACGGATGGTCAATCGGAAAGGACCATCCAGACATTGGAGGATATGCTTCGCGCATGCATTATAGACTTCGGTGGCAGTTGGGATAGCCACCTACCGTTGGCAGAATTCTCCTACAACAACATCTACCACACCACCATTGGTATGCTGCCATATGAGATGTTGTATGGTAGAAAATGTCGAACCCCAGTCTGTTGCGGCGAGATAGGACAGAAAGAGTTGGGAAGTTTAGACGTAGTCACATCAACCTTTGAAAAGTTTGACTAGATTAAGGCCAGAATGAAAGAAACACAGGATCGTCAAAAGTCTTACGCAGATAAAAGGCGGAGACCGATCGAATTAAATGTCGGGGATCAAGTATTATTAAAGGTATCCCCCTGGAAGGGGATTATACGATTACGAAAGAGAGGGAAGTTAAGTCCAAGGTTCTCAGGCCCTTCAAGATACTGGCACGGGTTGGTGAAGTTACCTACCAGTTGGAATTGCCTGATGAGTTGAGTGGAATTCACCCAACCTTCCACGTGTCACACTTGCGCAAGTGCCTGGATGACGAATCAACACACGTGCCACTGAACGATATCGAGGTGGATAATAGTCTCAATTAAATCGAGGAACCAGTTACCATACTAGACAGGAAGGAGAAGCGGTTGCGGAACAAAGTGATTCAGTTGGTTAAGGTACAATGAAAGCATCGTAAGGGATCAGAAGCTACTTGGGAAACCAAAGCATAAATGAAAGAGTCATACCCGCACCTGTTTCACTTATAGCAGGTTTCGAGGACGAAACCTTTCGTAAGAGGGGTAGACTTGTAACATCTCGTAATTTACAAAAAAGAATAAACGACGCTTATGGAATAACAAAATAAAGAAAGAATGAAAGAATAAGTGGGCTAGAGCGGATCAGGCCTTGGGCCGGGTATGGGGGGGCGCAAGGAGGGGGAGGGCGTAAAACCCTAGCCACCCTCTCCACCCCCCACACTTCATCTTCACCATATTAAAGTTAAAGAGAGAGACTAGAGAGAGAAAGCTCCAAGAATCCACACCAAGGCCTTCGTGTTGCTGTGAATCATTGCTGGAACATCTCTAGAGGTTGGAGAAGGAGAAATGAAACAGAAACAAGTAACAAAACACTATCAGATTCGAGTTTAGATTTGAAAGTGGGTTTTAGGGTTTCAAAGTGGGTTTTTATAAAAAGATGGGATTTTTACGTGTAGATTTGATTAAAAAGTATGTATCTAGCTTCATGGAAGCTAGCTATAAGTTTTGGACGTAAAAAGATTAGAACTTGGATAAAAAACGAAGGATCTGTTCAAGAACAGATGAATCGTCCGAAATCTCCATGAATGGTCCGAAACCTCGGATACATCCGAAAAGTATTTCGAAACACCATATATCTCGGATAGAACTTTTCGATCGAAAAGTATCTCGGATAGGACATTTCGGTCGAAAAGTATTTTGGACAGAAAGGGATTTCGGATAGATATTTTTGAACAAAACTGTTCTCGGATAAAAGTTTTTGAACGAAAAGCCATTAATAGAAAATAGTTCTAACACCAAAGTTTTCGGTCAAAATAAATTTTGACCGAAAAAGATTTCGAACAGAGGAGTTTTCGGATGAGATATGTAGGTTATAACATTGTTCCATTAGTGAAACATGAAACATATATAATAGCATCCCACCTAGCTTGAAGTTTTAGTGCTAAGTGAGATAGACACAGTAAAAGTCTGGTGAGTTCTTATTACCTTTTTCCTAAACGGTTTTGGGCTGGCATGCATACTGTTAAGAAGATAGTTTTGAAAGATAAAGTATACTTTTATAAGAATTATATGTTTTTATAAAAATAAAGGAGAAAGTGTTAAAGAGTAAAGTACTATCTTTAAACTTGCTCTAAAAGAAAGTAAAGAGTTAAAATAAATAATGGTAAAGAAGCTGCACCACGGTGTAGCTTGACAGTGACAGTGACAAATGCCATACTATGTGCCTATGTGTTGATATGTGATATTTGTCTATGTGTTATGTGTTTCAGTGGCATTATATAATGTGACGTGGTATAGTTGCATAGTAGTTGCATTGTAGTCGCAAAGTAAAAAGTCCTGCAGGCAAGCAAAGTAGAAGTCTCACACTTCGGTGTGAGCAGGCAAAGGAGTATTCACTTCGGTGTAAGCGAGAAAGTCCCACCCTAAGGTGTGGGCACAACATAGTAAAAGTCTTACCCTGAGGTGTAAGCGAGCAAAGGGATCTTGCCTTCGGGCGAAGATCCACATGTGATAGTTAAAATGTTAGTCACTTGTAATGTACGAGTGAAATGTAAAGATGCAAAGAGTAAAGGAGGACACCTTAACTGGTTGCCTCAAAGCTAAAGTTTTTATGAAAGATAGTAACGCAACAGTTTTATAATTGTAACGTAGTAAAGTTTTAAAGTAAAGTTAAAGTGTTTTAAAGATGGAGAAAGAAAAGCTTGTTTTATTTTTATAAAACTAAGCTACCTAAAAGAAAGTTTTCAGATTAAAGTAAAGATAGAACTCACCAGCGTTAGCTGACTTTTAATATGCATGACATATAGTAAAGGTAAAGTAAACGTAAAGTAAAGGAGCCGTGAGGGCTGGATAGCACGGACATCGGGTTGCAACACTGAAGACTGGCATTTCTAATCCTGATAGTTCACGTTATAGAAAATGATTACATTATCGTTTGTTGAATGTTTTAATTTAAAGACTTCCGATGTAATAGATTCAGATTTCCCGTTTAAGAACTATGTTTGTTATGTTTTGTGCCAACTATGAGACATACCCGGTTTGGGGTGTTTCATGATCATATCTCAAAATTTTGATCATCATGAACATCATATTCATAAGCTTTAAACACTTGTACTAGGTTAAAGAAATAGTTATACCTCTTGATCAAACTTTGTTTGATGATGTTTATCAGCCCTAATCCTCTGTGAATACTTGAATTTAACATCTACAATCATTGATGGTTCCAAAATACAAACAAAAATAAGATTCAAGCTAAATCATTAAGTGTTCATCGTTCATGAAACACTTGTACATTTTTTTCTTGAAAGATCAAAACATGTAAACTCCTCATGGATGATTATAAACTAAAATCATCCATGAATCCTTGTTCAAAACACGTTTAGAAGGATTTTAAACACACATTTGAAGATCAAAACTTGCAAAGATCAAAATCAAAGAAGTGGGGGTTATGTAGATGATGTTTTTGCATAAAAATCTAGTTTTGCATGTGAGAAAACAATATTGAATCATGATTTTACCTTGAGGTCAGCTCAAGAAAGTGTTTAAGATATTCTTGAACATGAAGAACATATGAATGTAGAGAGAGAGAGACTTGAAACAATAAAGAGGAAGTGAGTTTTAATGAGAGAAATAATGAGAGTATGTGTGTGTATGTTTGGCCGTAAATGAGGCAAAGAAAAGGAAAAAGAACATTAAATTGCTTTTAATTATATTAATGGGTGTTTCATGTTGTGAAAGTCTTAACCATTAAGTAGTGAGGGTTTTATAAAATGTGTTATAAATCTTGAAACTAAAATTACACACATAATTTTAAAAAAAAATATATATTCTAAAAATATTTATTTTTAGCGGGTGTCATGAATAATCAATAAAAGCATATGTTAAATTATTTTTATAGCTTGAATTATGTAATAAACATGTAAACCATCAAAGATTGTTAGTTTAAAAGATTCATCAAAGGATTAGTCTAAAAATAATAAAAATATCATCATTGACCATAAATATGAACAAAATATTTAACTTATTTTTTAGGCATAATTTTGTCAATTTTCGTGTTCATGTTTACGCGTGTGTTTGCTCTAACCTTAAAATTTCTGTTTATCCTTAGCGTACTTCTAAGGTAAAATCCCTATGATTCGAAAAAAATAAAATAAAATGTTCGAGTGTTGACCTAAAAAGTCACAATTGTCACATTCTCCCCTACTTAAAAGAATTTCGTCCCGAAATTTAACTGATATTGTGATTGACAAGTACTTTCTCGAAATTCGATTCGAGTACTATTGTCAAGAAATATTTAGTTTCCTAAAGATAGTAGGGAGCTTTGGACAAATTGTGAATTAAGAATCACAGAGAAAAAAAAAATAATTACGACTAATCCGTCTCAGAAGCTAATTGAATAACACGAAGAGAGAGAGATCCTTCGAATTTCTCTAGAGAATCAATTGATCATTGTTTTACCGAATCCGTCAAAAGATATACTGTTGGTGTTATTCAGAAAATTAAGAAATATGCCATATGATTGGTATACACATGTATACAAAGTTGGTACAAGTCCAGAATGATATTATGATGCAAAATCCTGGTGATTCAGTATCCTTTTAAGAGCAAGGAAAATTATCATTCTGCTTGGTGCCTTTAAGAAATACTATTATAAATAGGAATCATAAAACTATAGTAGGAGAGGTGCTATTAAGATCCAAAGTGTCGGTAGTCTCACCACAACTCATTGGGAATAAAACGTGTCACAGTGATAACAAATACTATCGGTTATGAAGGATGATCATATCATGTATTTAGAATACAGAGAGATGACACATCACTAAAATGAAATTTGTCGTCAATACGAATGTCCTCAGGTGGTATTACGGATTCATTAGCTAAACACTTATACGATAAGTATCGTATATACCATTAAGCTATTGAGGTAGTTTTAGTTTGTATAAAACAGGACCAATCAACTGACTATTACCAACTTCAGCATGACCAAATGGTGATCAACATTTGTGTCAAATAGAGCTTCCAATGGCGCTCATTTAATGCTAGTGTGATAACAATTAGTGTAAGGAAATTCAACCAAAGGTAAAAGAGTATCCAATTTACCACCAAATTCTATCACACAAGCCCTGAGCATATCCTCCAAGGTCTGAATAGTTCGTTCACTTAGACCCTTCAGTTAGAGGATAGTAAGCGGTGCTCATGTCTAAGCGTGTTCGAAGAGCTTTCTGTAATATCTTCCAGAAACGAGATGTACAACGACTATCCATAACGAGGATAGAGAAACATGCACTCCATGCCTTGCTACAACTTAACTGATATCAGTCGAGCTAATTCCTCTATTTGAGAGTCATTTCGGATAGGCAAGAAACGTGCGAATTTCATTAATTGGCCAGCAATGGCTGAAATCAAATCGTGACCGCCAAATGTTCTAGGTCACTAAAAATGGAATCTCTTGAAATTTGTTCCCATTTCCACCATGGAATCTCAGGTTGTTGTACCTATTGATTGCCAGTAATAGTAGTTACTAATCAAAATTTGGTACATTGTTGCATCATAGGGCGATACAACATGGTTGGTAAGTATACAACATGACCGTAAAAGTCAATCGAATTTGGTTAACGGTCAAAAATGGAATTCTAAAATGTAACAAGGAGTCTACATCAAAAGATAGTCCACTTATCACATCAAGTCGTTCAAATTGGATAGGATAACATTATGTGTCCACATCTTCCTTGATGTGGATTGAAACAATTCGGAGGTAGTCCGCAGTTTGTATAGATTAGGACGTAAACAGTCATCTTGTGAAAATAATCTCATAAAAAATAGTGTCCCTCGAAATTGATACTGAGTTTGCTAGCCCTTTAAGTTGGCAGACTTTGATGTAACATCATTGTCAATTTAGGTTAGGCTTGGCTCTCATTAAGTAGACGTCAGAAAAATAGAAGAGTATCAAGTAAAACTTTAGGAGTTTGCCAAATGCGAGGACGTTATGCTTCTAGATCTCTTAAAAGCAATGCATAGATATCCCAAACGGATCTTGAAAAAGAGTGTATATAAAATTACAAGAAATTTGAGGAATCGAAAGGAATTTATATGAGTAGACCTTTAAGAAAGCAGATTCGACTATGGTTCGTCCTTGTTTTCCCATTAAAGTTGGTTGGAATGGATCATAAGGTTTCAGAGTTTGTCGAATTGACTATCTGCCAACAAGTGGTAGTACAGTAGGCCTGTAACTTCCTTGGATTTGGAATGGTATTATTATGACTTACCATCTCATATTTCACTCATATCGGTCATAGCCTTAAAGTCCCTTGCACAGGGTTTAAGCCATAAAGTTGAGGAATTGAGTGTTTAAATGTCATATTTTCGTACACTCAGAGTACGTGTTAAGAAATTGTTTCTTAACAGTAGATGTTTCAAGACTTTCTAATTATAGGAGACTGGGAGTAAGGCATGCGAACACGTCTCTACTTAGTTGCAAATCAAAGTTAATCAACATAATGATCTTTGAGGGAGTGTAAGTACAAAAAGGATATAGGATTATCCTATTCGGATCTTTATGGACAATGGGTTTGTTTGAGGAAACCCATGATTATACCCTTTACATAAGAATATGAAATAGTGAAACTAGCAGGGGTACACACAATTGAAACAAGTTTAAGAGTTATGTATGTCAGACTTATTCTTGTCTGACAATAGCTAAATGTTCACTCTTAGATTTCCTTGGAATTTGTTTGGACATAAGCATGGCTTACTGATTACAGGAAAAATATCCAAGTTGATGATGTAATGAATGTCAGATGTTATGAGAACAACCCCGTTTGACATTTATTTTGGAAAGTCTGATTACCTACCAATCTCAAGTCAGGTTTCCACAATACCTAATGGGTGTTGCGTGAAGGGAATCAGGATTGATTGTACCATATTACAAAAGTGAGTGCGGAGCACTAGCACTGGAAATTTCAGTAATTATGATGCTGGATTAATTAGAATATTTAACAGAACTACTGATAACAGTTTAGCATCTGGGAAAGAAATCAAGTTATAGTGAGTCGATGGGAAAAATTACACAGTAGAGGTTACCGTGATAGTCTTGCGATTCCTTTAGCATAAAGGTAGAATCAGATTATCGGCGGTCGTTGCCAATTGAAATATCGATAACCAATTCAGGAAGAAAAGAATTCAGGTTATGATCACTAAAAGTACAGTGAGAATGGTAAACATCAAACAAAGAGCTATTCGAGCGATTGTAAGGAAAGGTCGTATTGTCCAAGAAAATAGTTTAAATTGTTTTAAGGAATTTCTCCATCCTGTTGCTACTCCATCGATGTTTTAGCGTGTTTAGATTATAAAGTAAAATCTAAGATTATGTCAGGACCTCCGATGATAGTCGTACTCCGGTTTTAGCAAGTAAAATAGATGAGAGAAAATCTTCGTTGCTCAAGATCAACTAAGGAGTTTATTAGATCAAATTCGAATTTCTCTTGTTCCTTCAGAACTGCGAGAACGTTACACGAAGATCTATTAGGGGAGTCAAAATGTTGAGGTCTGATTCGCGCTAAACCGAGGATCAGTCACATTAGTCGATAGAAAAATAGCGAAACCGGAATGAGAAAATTCTTTAGATAGATCTCAAAGGTGAAGCAATATTTTACAAATAAACTCTAAATCCGTCTAAATACCGTGGTTAAATCAACTGAGAACAGATCTCTTCAGTGTCTCAGTCTAAATTGTCATGCAAGAGAAATCTCAATTTAAAGATGAAAGAGACGATATAAATTCCCATGTCATCTGAGGTAACCCATCGTACCATTTGTTGTCTTAGCTCAACCCTAAAGTGACAATAGTTTCGATTAATATTCGAATGACTGGGAATCGGGGTTAGAAATACAGATAAACCATGAACATTAACTCGGACAGTAAGACTCACTTACGTCTGCACCCGTAATGATAACTTACTTTGCATGGTCCCTATAGTGTTTCTCCTATCCCAAGCTCCCAGCTAAAAAGGGAACTGAAATGTTCATTGGAACGCGTCATCGTGTTGCACTTTCGCGTAAAAGTGTGAATGTCCTATCTAATCACTTTTAATTATTTGTACCAATACTCATAGATATGCTGACTAAGGCTGTTGCTGGATGGAGGTAATGATAGAGAGGCACAACCGGCGTCCTCTAATATAAAAAAAAGTGTGTGGTGGAAGTCAGGCACTAATAATAGGGTAGAGACCCTCAAATCAGTGTCGAGCAAATCATGCTACAAATTTATACGTATATGTGGATACAATGATCTAACAAAAAGGTCTATGGGTCTCCTGACCCGTATAGTTCTCACCCGTTTAGTCCTGCTTCTCCACCTCGGGTTCCCTTTAGATCGAGCAATTCTATCTGCCATATCTCATGGCGAAAGTCCTAGCCGTCTAATCCAGCAGATCAGGAAAGCAAGTATATACTGCACCAAGTGAAAACAATAGATGTCAAATAAGAAAGCTGGATCCACAACTGGAGTAGATGCAGGTGTGGTGTAGGTACAGGTACGGCTCGTGGTAACACTAAGACCAGTGACTGGTGATTACTACCATTATCACCCGAGCTCAACTCATAACTCGAACCTTCAGGCTTAATGTGCCGAATCTCCATCATCCTCGGCTCGTAATCATATTTGCGATATTCTGCGGTGTCGTCGTTACCAGTAACTATGACCAAAAGCGACGGATATGGACTACCCCAAATATAACCAGAATCATCACAAGAGTACGCGTAGTGCTATGACGACGACATAATTATGACGAAACAATGAGTAGTAGATAAGCAAAAGGTAGTATACAATTCACACATAATTCCTAGGGTTCAATGCAATAAACATAGAGTCGTAGTCTAGGTCTAGTCTCGAGTAAACCTAATTCTCTATAACCAGTGCTCTGATACCAAGTCTGTCACACCCCGCCGAAGGCGAAAACACGGAGTGGGACCGGTATATCGCATTGAACATAAGTACAAGAGAAACTAAAAGGAAAATTGTGCATTACATTGAACCATACTACATGCTTCTAACGAAAGTACGAATACATGAAATATCCCTAATCAATACAAGGTGTCTAAAATGCCCGACTACAACCAAAGCTACCCAATAATAATTCTTCACAAAAGCAAGCCCTTTAGAGCTCGTTATCCCCATAAATGTTTACCTGAAAAGCATGTTTTGAAAACGGGTCAACTATAAAAATAGCTAGTGAGTACGCAGGTTTTGCGACTCGATAAGAAAAAGTAAGTAATTTCAAAATTTAAATATAACCATCCGCAGATGATCAAGTACACGTGTTAAGATTTAATTACCCTGAGCCACAATTAAAATAGTCAGACTAGTTGTTGCCCTGTATCGAGGTGTCGAATGTGAACACCTACTATGGCTAATTATGCACGTAAATGACCCTACAAGTCCGGTTGGCGCGACCAACCCTGGGCGGGGGTGTCAATCCAAATAGTACTATACATAATTCTCATCGGCTATCCAAGCTAATTGATTGCGTTAAAGTGGGGACTTAATACATTCATAATTAAACCCAGGTAACCCTAATCCCAAGTAACAACGTGCAATGTAAAACATCTTTTCCCCCGTAAAACAGTAAAAATTGAAAAGTGGGGCCGCGAAACTCACCTGACAACGGTAACACAAAAAGTACGGCTAAATCGAAAAACTGCAAGTATGCTGTCCTAAGCGAGTCCTACTAATCAAATAGACACAAAACATGCTTTTAGGACACCTAAAGTGTGTGATTAAGTCAACAAAACAAAAGTGGCTATGCAATCGGTTGCATACCCAAAACCCGTACATACGCGTGTTTAAATCATTAAAATTTAATAAAGCCATAAATATTTTTTCGTGACTCTAAAATTTAAAAAATTTCAAACTTCTGTAAATATATATATGTTCATACTTATATTGGGTAAAAATCCTAGCCACGAAAACGTTTTGTCCCAAAAAAAATACTCAGTGCGCGTAAAAACGCGGTTACGGTAATAGTCGTTTGTTTTAAAAATAATTTTGTGTGTGTGGTTAGCTTCCACATTTTCAATCCATTAAATTCAAGTTATTTATGTAAAATTTCTGCTCCAAAACAAGTTTATTTATTTAAATTAATTTTTATACCTAAAACCAATGAAAATCATATTTTTTATAAACTTTTATAACACCAAAAACATAAAACCACATCAAAACGTGTTGTTAATGGCCAATTATTTAAATATAAGTTCTTTTATATAATAAATACTTTCTGATATTTTTTTATATATTTTCTAACTCCAGATTATTTTCTATAATTATTTTACTACTAAAAATATGAAAAATGCACTTTTATCACCTCAAATAGGGCAAAAATTACAAAAAACATACTTTTACAGATTATAAATGTCCAAAACTTCTAATCCAAGCTTATATTTATGAAATAAAATTTCTGATCAAAATTCATATTTTCTCATATACAGAATATTTACTATATTTATTTTGTTACAAAATACATATAAATTCGGGAAAAATAGTAAAACAATTCAAAAATTAATGAAATTTGCTGAAAAATAATATTCCTCATTATGATGCTTTTGTAGAAATTTCAAATCAAGAAAACATATGAAAGTATTTTTCCTTATTTTCATGCCTTTAATAATAAATAAAATTTTATGAATAGTTAGACCCTTCAATAATTCACGAAATTTGTACAGAAATTCTTTTATACCAAAATACAACTTTTCTGAGTTTTTAAGAAATTTTCAACATCTGGAGGTATATTTCCCCAATTTTGGCCATTAAAACACAATATATCTTGCAAAACTTCTAATAAATAATCCATTGTGGGTTAGGAGCTCAAATTTTCTAGATCTTCATTATAAAATATACTCTTTCAACTAAAAATATAACCAAGAGGTGATCATATCTAGAAATTTTGATTATCATCAACATCATATTCATAAGCTTCAAACACTTGTACTAGGTTAAAGAAATAGTTATACCACTTGATCAAACTTTATTTGATTATGTTTATCAGCCCTAATCCCCTGTGAATACTTGAATTTAACACCTACAATCATTGATGGTTCCAAAATACAAACAAAAATAAGATTCAAGCTTAATCTTTAAGTGTTCATCGTTCATGAAACACTTGTACATTTTCTTCTTGAAAGATCAAAACATGTAAACTCCTCATGGATGATTATAAACTAAAATCTTCCATGAATCCTTGTTCAAAACACGTTTAGAAGGATTTTAAACACACATTTGATGATCAAAACTTGCAAAGATCAAAATCAAAGAAGTGGGGTTTAAGTAGATGATGTTTTTGCATAAAAATCTAGTATTGCATGTGAGAAAACAATATTGAATCATGATTTTACCTTGAGGTCAGCTTAAGAAAGTGTTTAAGATATTCTTGAACATGAAGAACATATGAATGTAGAGAGAGAGACTTGAAACAATAAAGAGGAAGTGGGTTTTGATGAGAGAAATAATGAGAGTATGTGGGTGTGTATGTTTGGCCGTAAATAAGGTAAAGAAAAGGGAAAAAAAACATTAAATGGCTTTTAATTATATTAATGGGTGTTTAGTGTAATCATGTTGTGAAAGTCTTAACCATTATGTAGTGAGGGTTTTATAAAATGTGGTATAAATCTTGAAACTAAAATTACACACATAATTATTTTTTTAAAATATTCTAAAAATATTTATTTTTAGCGGGTGTCATGAATAATCAATAAAAACATATGTTAAATTATTTTTATAGCTTGAATTATGTAATAAATTTGTAAACCATCAAAGATTGTTAGTTTAAAAGATTCACCAAAGGATTAGTCTAAAAATAATAAAAATATCATCATTGACCATAAATATGAACAAAATATTTAACTTGTTTTTTTTAGGCATAATTTTGTCAATTTTCGTGTTCATGTTTACGCGTGTGTATGCACTAACCGTAAAATTTTCGTTTATCCTTAGCGTACTTCTAAGGTTAAATCCCTATGATTCGAAAAAAAATAACATGTTCGATCGTTGACCTAAAACGTCACAATTGCCACACAATTCCCAGTCACTCGATTAATGATCTAAATTGCTATAACCAGAGGGTTGAGCCTAAAGGCATAAGAGGATGCGATGGGCTATCACAAGTGACGTGAAAATATACATCATCTCCTTCGTCTTAGAATCCTAATAGATCTAAAATTCTTATCAAGACTTCATGGGTATGACGATCTTGACCGAAGCACAGAAGATGTCTATCATCAGTTAATTTGACCTCGATACTCGGATCGAATTTAGAAATCCTTTGTAAAAATTGTTCCACCTTTTGAGGTTCAGCTATAAAAATTTTCTCTTTTCGATCTCATTACATATCTACCAATGATTGTCGCTGATCTTCGGTCTAGCATGAGTTTGACCTTAACATTTATGATTTCCCTATTGAATATTCATGTAACATTCTCGTAATTCAGAAGGAACGAGAGAAACTCGAATTTGATGTACCCGACTCGTAATGGATCTTGAGCGACGAAGATTTTCACTCATCCATTTTTACTTGCTGATTCATGTCCTTTGAGATTCTACTTGCCACGAAAACTTTAAATTGATCTTTACAACGATCAACACTTGCAGTAATTGCACAACTATTATCGGAGAACATGACATAATCTCATGGTCTATCTTGCAATTCAGTATCACACTTACTAAAATTTACATTGGAAGTGTTATGCACTAACTCCTGTAATAGGATGGAAATTTATTCTGAATCTCTTACACGTGACACCTATAGGGTATTGTGGAAACCCGTCTTGGGACTAGTGGATAATCTTACATCCTTGTGTGCTTGTATTTTCCTAGGAATCATTTTGTTGGCTAAATCTCTGACTTCATACCGCAGGAGAGACGTATGCATATCTTTTACTCTCAGCCTTCTATAGTTAAAGAGCTCGAGAGCATCTATTGTTAGGAAATAACTTCTTAACACATGCTCAGGGAAAATACAAAACTTCGACATTTAACACTCACTACCCTAATTTCATAACTTAAACCCTTATGCTAAGGACTCTAAGGTTATAACCGATATGAGTGAAATACGTAATGGTAAGTCATGATAATACCATTCGAATGCCAGGGAAGTTGCATACATACTGTAATATCAGTTGTTGACAAATTCTGAAAACTCCTGATCCTTTCGAACCAACTTTAGTGGGAAATTAAGGACCAAATTGAAAAATGAGAACTAACCATGATATCACATCACAACTTACCAATTTATTGTAGTGTCCTACGGTTGTTAACCGTCTAAAGTTGTAGTGTCCTACAGTTGTTAACCGTCTAAAGTTGTACACTACCAAGAAGATGAACAAAGGACGAATCAATTCCGAAAGATTTACTTGATTGTCTCTATTCCCTGACATCCGCTTAATGATAAGTCAATCCTTTGACTAAACTAACCATGATATCACATCACAACTTACCAATTTAATGGACTAGCACGTTCTGAATTAGTTTCTGGGAAACACTACTTCTAAGAGACTATTTCCATGATATGAATTTTACTTCCCCATCTAGATGAACCGCGACTTTTCCAAACAAACATAGAACTTCTTAAGACTTATCTATTTCATGGACATGATAGTCAAGTCATGAGTTCACGAATCAAGATATTACAGCCTAAATACCAGAATGCAGTAGAAGTGTAGTGCAAACGATGGTAGTGAGGTATTAAACTCAATCTTAGCCAGTGAAACCATACGAGAAATCTTGAAACCTTTAATCCATTGCGACCAATATTGATGGAAAAATATCATATGGTACAGAACCTAATATGAGAGTATAATTTTAAGTTCCCAGAAAATGCTTTCGAGGAGTATAAGGGAACAATCATAACATTTCCTTTCTGAATTCTGTCACTGTTATCCGAGTACAAGAAGGTGATGGATATGCAGTTAGAAAACGAATATAAGTGAAACTACGTCACTAACACTTAGTAACTGGTTTGAGAGCCATTCTCACTTTTCCTTGAACCCCATGAAGAGTTATTAATCTTTAGTATCTGTTGAGCCTAGTCAACTACACTATTCTTGAATACTTTGATATTATCTTTCTTCTTCATCTAGATTCACCTTCATCTTTAGATGAACCATAAAAAAAATCTAGATGATTCAATGAGACTACGAGAATTTATTGTCGCGAGTTCGTTGTTCGATATCCATTTCGTTTCGATTCCAATATAAATCAAATTATGGATAACATACGTGATGATGTTATCAGTAATTGAATTTGATAAAAACCAGGATCAATCTCAGGAGATCATGTCTCCATAAAATTTTGTCCCATATCATAGTTGCCAAATTCGTTAACTAGACAACTACTGATGTTCCTTTAAACCATTCCAGCTCCTTTGTGAGAAATTGTATATGCTGATATTATTTTCTTGAACTCAACTGAATTAGTTTAACCTACATACTGATTAGATAGACGAAATGTCAAAATTAAAATATCTCATTCTAGAAGATTGAATGCACCAAGATGTTGACCCGTCGCGATGAACGGTCGATTACCAGATTTGGACTAACACATGGACATCTCATTAAAGAATCTGACCTATCTCTACCGAATGCTTGATAATTTTCTTTTAGATCCTAGCACGATTTTGTTTTATGGAGAGAAAACCCGAATATAAATAAAGAAGTATGTACTTATATACTTTCGGGAATCCGTGTGCATGAATGAACTTTTGTCTTTCATTACGAATGATGATAACCATAAAGTTACGCTCTGACGAGAATGATCCCATAATGAAATTCTTTGACATCAAATCCTTGATTGTTCACCTTGGTATGTGAGCCGTCCGTTTGGTTTGTGAAAACTCATTGTATTATTTTAAGACATTCTTTTAATGACTTACTCATTACCCGAATGTAACCCCACTGAGGGTAAACCCTTTATTCATGGGACCTTGGTGATGACACTATCACTACAAGGTATAACCAACGTCGTTCACTTGACACCATAATCAAAGAATTTTTCCTAAACCTACTCGTTGTTATAAGGTATGCTGTTACACGATACGACGATATCTTGAATACCTACATATCCAGTTTCGTCAGTTGATGAGATATTCGCTTTATCTACGAATACTGACTAAAGAGTATATTGCATTACATTTCTCTCTAAGAGCTAAAAACATGGTAAGGATATGAAATCCTAACCCAATTAAGTATAACAAATTTCGAGGACGAAATTTCTTTAAGCAGGGGAGAATGTGACATATGCAAAATTTCAGAACCAAAAACCTAACTGTTGGGCTAGACTAACTAAGCCCAGTTAGGCCCATTAGGAACTCAAGCCCATTTGAGGCCCAATTTCACGATCCGCATCTAAAACTAAGCACCCGATTCCGTTCATCAAACTCGTTACGCAATTTCTAACAAATTAGAAAGGATAAAAGTACATACACGGTTTAGTATGTTAAAATTTTAACGCGTCAGCCGACGGTTATCCCCAGATATTCGGCGTGACCAGTTATAAAAGACAATAAATACTAATATTAAATATTATTAGTATACTCATGAAAAGCTTGTTTAGACAATTATACACGAAGAGCGTGTAAGTAAACGTAAACCACGTAAGAGACGTGGTAATGAAACGTTAAAGTTACGAACATTAACGATAGGTAAATTATTATAATAGGTATTATAAATATTTATTTTTATAATACTAGAAAGTACTAATAATAACCGGAGTGTTAAAACGTTAAAATCTGTCAAATGGATTTTAAACACACTATCAATTCGTATCGACTCGGATATTCTCCCGCTATATACTAAAACAAAATAAGTAGTTTCAATATTTATTTTAGTATTAATATTCATAGTATGAATGGGAAATAATTAACGAAAATGAGAATATAAAACGTTCACCTTAGCGATTAAAGATGCGACCATGGCGCGTACGGACTAACTTGACTGTTAAACGCGACTTTAAATAATAAATATCTTAAAAATATATTTATAACTAATCTCCTAATCATTTTACAAAATAATAATTTAAATTTATAAAGATGGGAGACGGTACACGGAGTTGACACGCGAAACTGGTAGGAGATTTACCAACTTAAAAATCTCATGTGTGTATATATATATATATTATTCCCTTCTTCTTCATTATCCAACACACACAACACACACATGTGTGTGTTTCTAGAGAGAGAACCGAGAGGAAGAAGGGGAAAGGAGGAACGGCCACCCTTCCGGCGGCCTCCTCTGGCGAACAAAGACGGCAACATAGCGGCAAGCATGGCGTCGGCAGAGCACAGTAGCGGATCACAACGGACTGGTGAGTGGCGGGAAGTGCACCACCTCATCTGATAGATCTCGACGTCTTGAGTCCGATGGCGGTGGTGGTTTGCACTGGATCACGACGGTGGTAGAGATTCCGGCCAAAAACACTTTTCCGGCGACCTCAACAGTTGGGGTTTTTGCTAGAAAATGGTTCCTTAAGGTCCGATCTAAACATACGAGGAAGTTGGTTCGAAAAAGTGAAGTTTTCCGTCCAAAAACCACCAAATCCGGCCAATGCCCGGCTTTCCGGCTACGGTGGCGGCGACCGGTGGCGGAAACCTAGGATCTGGTGGAGCCCGACGAGACGGTTCCATGGCCGTTTGAATCACCTCAATCGGAGTTCGTATGAACAAGTTATGAGCGAAACAAGTTTTCTTCTCGCGTTGTGCTCAGCATTCCGTACAAAATCCCTTAGAACGGCTTGTACACTAAGGTTTGACCCGAAACACTTATAGATCTATTGTTGGGTAGTAGCACGGGACCTAGAAAAATTACCGGGGACGTCTTTTGAGAACGTTTTTTGGACACATTAAAATGGGTTATAATTATATAATCTTTTATATAATTATCATGTAATTGACGAATTTAAGTATGGTTTTAGCATTAGTATCTAAAGTTCGATTTATTGGATTATTGGTGTAATTTGATGTTGGAATTGTACAATTGGATATTGTCGGGTTTAGCAAAAAACAAACGGGACTCTGCCCAATTTTCGTTAAAAATAAAGAAGTTTGTTTCTATAACTTAGATGTCCTCAACATGGGCTGGGTTTAGATTTGAAACCGTAATGTTAGGGCACGATCCTAGTTATAGTGTTGTTGATGTTGACAACACTTGTTTGAACAATAGGAGCCGTTTAGGATCGTTGCGCCCACTTGTTGTCAATTGAGCTTGTGATATTATTAGCTGGACTTGAATTGCGTTTCACGGCCCATTGATATGTCCTAAATTATACATGTTTTGTATGCATAATAATCCCCATATTATGGTACTAATTGATTAATAACCTTACAATTGATACTTAAAACGTTAATATTTCACAATTGCATGTTATTCGGTGCTCCAAGATAAACAAAGCAAAAACCAGCTTAAAACATGAACTAAAAGACCCCCAAGAAGTCAAACTAGGTCAACATAGTCAAACAAGCAACTAAAAGACGAGCCTGGGGAGCAGGCAGAGGGTTGCACGGCCGTGCAACCATTGCACGGTCATGCAATGCCTTTCTGCCCTCCCCAGACTCCGATACACTGTCCTTTGTACCCTATTTGATTCCTGAGGTGTTTGCACGCCCGTGCATTGCTCATTTTAAGGCCTATAAATAGATGGCTTGAGTTCTTCATTCTACACACCAATTCAGATCAAAGAACACCAATCCAGACCTCGTTTGAGAGTGCAGTTCGTAGTTAGAGTAGAGAGTAGTGAGCGGAGGGGCTCTTCCTCCTTGTTCCGCAATAGGGGAGCCTACGAAACTCAGCGTTATGCTAGTTAGTATGGCCATTCGTGGCTAAACCCTTTGTATTGCTAGGGTGAAGGTGAAGTTTGGTGCATGTTAATGTTTAACGTATTAATCCAAGTGATGTGTTTATGTCTTTAACTATTCGTCCTTAAAACTACTATTTTGGTGGGTTTTTATTATTGTCTAAATCCGTCTTTATATTTGTGAGTGTTCTTGATTTTTAAAGTATAAAACCTTTTTAATCAAACTTCTCTTGAAGCTTGTACGTCTTTATACAAGTAGAGATTGATAAGCCAAAGCTTGGTCAACACTAGTAAGGTTGTACGTCTTTATACGAACTTATTATGCGACCAAGAATTGGTGAACTCATGTTGGGAACGGTACGTCTTTATACTTGGTCCCATGGCTACACGCCTCCCGGTGAGCAAAATATAATCACCTATTTAACTCTAATATAAAGCATTTTATGTCCGATGTCTTAAACCAACCCGGAGATGACCATTCAAAGGGTTGAGGATAATTGTTTTCCTTAACGGGAGGCATTACCACTTGTTAAATCTTTTAAATTTGCAAATCAAATGTCGTGAGGACGAGGCTCTAGCGGTGACCCGGGTCACACATTTGTAGTATTCATATCACTGGATTAGTCAACTTAACATTATCACGTACCAAGCGGATTCGAAACCCAAAGAAATACTATTCGTAACCTGATCATTTTCGACCTATTTACTTTCATGTTATTTACTATTCTGTTCGTTACATTTCTGTTACACACTTCACGCACATTTTTACTTTTCTGCTATTTACTTTATCGCCATTTACTTTTCTGTCATTTACTTTCCTGTTCCACAAGCACACAAAACTCACTCACTAATTAAACCGGCTAAACGTTAACAAAAGTTGAGTATTGGAATTCGACCGTGTCCGTTGGTTCGATACTTGGTTCTTACCTAAATTATATTACGCTGCGATAGGTACACTTGCCTATTGTGTGTGTTTTTAAGTTAAAGTAATTATCATTTTATAAATTTAAAATCTGATCTCGTAAGACCATTCTAAAAATATATTTATTATATTTTTATATACTTAAAACATTACGCATCACCCCTCTTTATTTTTAAATGTTTTAGAAACATCGAGGGAGAAACATACTTGTTTTACACGTTTGAAAACACGAAACATATTTACTTGATACGTTTGGAGAAGATAACGCATATTTACAAGAAAACAAGACCCAACCTTTCTGTTTGCATGAGTGAACACACATAGAGCGCTAAAAGTCCCCGGAACATCACTAACTTTATAACCATTAGCTTTATAGCCTGGGATTCTATGAATAGTCCTATTGGGGGTGACGCCCCCGGTCATGGTTAGTCGCGCTAACCGACGACTTGGAGGGTCGAATGGCAATCTTTTTAGTGCAAATTGGTTTTGTTTTCATTGGAAAACTACTCGTTTTATGACCATGAGATCATCACATGTTTTAATTTAGAAAAACTATTCGTTTTTTGACCATTAGGCAATCACATGTTTTCATTGGGAAAACTACTCGTTTTATGACCATGAGGTCATCACATGTTTTCATTGGGAAAACTACGCATTTTATGACCATGAGGTCATCACATGTATCACATGTTTTCATTGGGAAAACTATTCGTTTTATGACCATGAGGTCATCAGTTGTTTTCATTGGGAAAACGAATCACTTTATGACTACGAGGTCGTCATGTGTTATCAAGGAAAACGGTTTTATAATATGCCATGTATACGATATCAATGTTTCCGAGGAAAACAACTTTACATTGCAACAAACAAACCTGTGAACTCACCAACCTTTGTGTTGACAATTTTAAGTATGTTTTTCGGGTAACACATAGCTATGGCACGGTTGGAATAGGTTAGCCATTTGGACTAAACCCTAGAAGCCGAAGAAGAATGATTGTTAACCCTTAAGACGGTTTTGATCAATATGGTTCTAGGACATTGTACTAGCTTATTTTAGTATTTGTAATGGTGTTCAACATATAGAAGTCTTTACTTTAGCTTTCGCTGTTGTGTAATGTTACCAATCGTTGCAACATTAATTTATTTATTTATTTATTAAGTAAATGAATTTGAGGGTGTGACATATATATATATATATATATATATATATCTATAAATATATATATATATATATATATATTTATAAAGACTTTTACACATTTATAGTTTTAAAAAGAGTTTTCACCAAAGTCTAACTACACACACAACAGACAAGTGTAACCGTCGGATAGCAATATAGAAAAGGTAAGAACCAGATACCAATCCATGGATGCGGTGGAATGCAATAACGAACCGAAACTAAAATTCAATCAAGTGAGAGTAAAATATATTTGGAAGGGGATTTTAATTAAATAGCATGCAAATGTATCTAAAACTAAACTAAAATCACACAACTAAAAATCAAGGAGAGAAAATCACTTCGGTGTCGAACCCATCTAGAAAGCATTCAATAACACTCATGGAAGCATGACAAGTACACGAAACATATGTTGACTAAATTCTCATCAAAGATATCTAATCAAATTACCATTCGGAAAGCTAGAATGAATTATAAAAACTAACCACCTAAAATCATGCAATGAAGCTCATGTGTTGTAACCATGTTAATGTTTATAAAGATTGAACTAGTTTCTGATCAAGGTTGACTAATCCAACAACTAGTTGGAAAGATAACATGAAAAACACACTACCCACCTCAAGTTGATTAAAGTAGACAACAATATGCACTTCTTCAACATACAATGTTAATACAAAGTTTACATAAATTAGGGAATTTTGTCAACAAATCCTAGATAAACATAAATCTAAGCATGAAACATTATAACAAACACTTTGTCTTTCCAAACACAAGCATAAGGATACACATTCAAGAATCATAAATCATAAGCAAGACTTCATGCACCATTCCTAGTCAAAAGCCATAAACTAGCATACAAACATACACCAATTTATGAATGTAAGCATAAACTTTAAGTTTTCCAACATTATATAGCATACACAAATACAAGTCATTGTAAACAACTTTAGATTCTTAAATACTTAATTTCATTGAAGAATATTCATACGATTGTCATAACATTAACACAATTGTTGCCAATAATCCATAAATGTTGTCAAATGGATCTAAACTTCATCTAAACCAAAGTGAACAAGAGTTTAGCTCATAATGAGCACAAGAATAACAAACAAGCAGGGAAAAATGGCAAGAAACATCAATGGAATACAAGAATCAAACCACTCCTCCAAGCCTAAATGTTGTAGATGATGTATGGTGATCCTCTTGATGTTATAATCCCTCCAAGAAGTTTGAAATATGGCTGGAACAAGGATGATTCATAGCATAAAACAGTGGGGTTTTGCTCAAAGTGTCGAATGAATGAAGTCTGGGAAAACGTCTGGTATTTATAAAAGTAGGAGGCACGACCGTGCCTAATGGGGAGGCACGACCGTGCCCGAGTACCAAGCGCGACTAAGCCAAGGGTTTGGCGCGGTCGTGTGACAGTGGGTTGATCAATATGCAACTACCATTGGGTCTCATTGATAGAGGAAGTACGGATTTAAGACTCACGGGTTTACACGTGACCGTGTGGAGGCAGGGGCACGTTTGTGCCGGAGCATTTGGCTTGGAACGGTCGTGCTAATTCCTGGGCGCGACCGTGTCTAGGGTTTTGGATGCAAGCGCGGTCGTGCCAAGTAGGGGCACGACCGTGCCTCTTCAACAGAAACCCTAAAACTTCTTGAAAAATCTTGGAATCACCTTCTTCATCAACTTATCTCCACAAAAACCTACAAAACTAAAAATGAAGCAAATAAGTGTCTAAACTCGGGAAATAACCGGGAATTGATCGTGAAATGAGCGAAGTTTTTGTGCCAAAAAGATGTGTACTTCTTAACCATGGCAGATTCATATATTTTGTGACTTTCGTAAAACATTCACTTCCTTTACATCAAAATTTTAGTTAAAACATTCGTACATTTTATTAAATAACATTTCATTCGTAAACCATCCGTAAACTTCTTTGGCAAAACATCCCGTAAACCCATTTCAAAACCTCACATTCAAAATATCTTTCATAAACGTACATTCATAAAAACATTGTTTCGTATTTATGCACACCAGCCCAAAACATCAATTAAAACATTCAAAGAGAGGCTCTAGAACTCACATGATCAACTAGCTCAAACGTACTATCAACTCAATGGACGACGTTCGAAATCTGGATCAATAACCAAATGTGTCAATTCTAAATTCATTTTGTTCTGAGCTAAACTAAAGGTTAGTTTCGCTCCAACATTCCTAGCGAAACTATGGTACTTTCGCTTTCAAGCTCATAGCGAACCTAGGCATCAGACAAAACTACCTTCGAACGAAACTAGGCTAGTTTCGCTTCCCATACTCTAGCAAATCTATTCAGTTTCGCCACCTGAATAGTTTCGCCTGGTCGTCTTCCTCAGCAGAAAAATAGGGTTTTCTGTTTGGAATGGCGGCCAAGGTCTGATCTCATCAAGATCATGACTTTTACATTCAAACTCTGTGTTTTTGGTTCGTGATGCTAGATCTATGGTTTGTTTAGTGTTTCAAATGTAAAAATGCCATCTTTTAATCAAAATCATACCAAAACTCAAAAAACATAAAAACTCAGATTTAGGCTAGATCTTTACCTTCTTGAAGATCGATCCTCTTCCTTAGCGATCCAGAGACTGTTATCTCTAATCCTTGAGCTTCCTTGGAGCTAAAACCGACTTTCTCTCTCTATGGTTTCTATATCTTGAATTGGGTGAAAGATGGAAATGAGGGAAACAAGGTTAAGGCTAGGGACTTAAGCCCACCCCTCCTCCCCTAGTTCGCCACCCACTCCTCCTTTGGGCAATCCACTTCGGCCCAATACGAGGCCCGTGAACCTCGTTTTGTTATTCTGTTCGGTTCATATTAAAACCCGTTTATTATTTATCACTGTTTTTAGGATATTACAAGTCTACCCTCCTTACAATAGGTTTCGTTCTCGGAATCTGTCATAAATCAAACAGCTGAAGGTATGACTCCCTCATATCCGTCTCTGTCTCCCAAGTGGCTTCCGATCCTTTTCAGTGCTTCCACTGTACCTTAACCAATTAGATGACTTTGTTATGTAAACACTTCTCCTTCCGGTCTAATATGGCCACGGGTTCTTCGATATAGTTAAGGCTGTTGTCGACCTCGATGTCAGTAAGTGGTGCGTGAGCTGATGCATCCGCCAAACACTTTTTCAAGTGTGATACGTGGAACGTAGGATGAATCACACTTAACTCATTAGGCAACTCTAACCGATAGGCGACTTCCCCAACCCGTGCCATTATTCAAATGGTCCGACAAACCTCGGACTTTACTTTCCACTCTTTCTGAATTGTATGATTCCCTTACAGGGGACACTTTCAACATTACATGGTCCCCAACCTTAAATTCAATAGCCCTTCGCCTTTTATCCGCGTAGGATTTCTAGCGATCTTGGGCGGCCTTCATTCGTGTTTTGATCAGATCAAACCTTTCCGATGTCTCCTTAACAACTTCAAGATTTCCTAATTCCTTCTATTCAATCTCACCCCAACAAACTGGGGTTCTGCATCTTCTCCCATATAACATTTCATAAGGCGACATGCCTATCGTTGAGTGATAACTATTGTTGTAAGAGAACTCGGTCAATTGTAGGTGATTGTCCCAACTACCGCCGAAATCTATAATACAAGCACGGAGCATGTCTTCCAGCGTTTGAATGGTCCTTTTGGACTGACCATCCATTGTGGGTGGTATGTCATCCTGATATTTAACCTTGTGCCCATCGCTTCATGAAATCTTTTCCAGAACTTTGACGTAAATTGTGTGTCCCGGTCGGAAACAATCGACAATGGCACTCCATGTCGTTGTACAACTTCCATGATAAATACTTCAGCTAACCTTTCCAACGAGAATGTATCTCGAATAGGTAGGAAGTGAGGACTCTTCGTGAAACGGTCCACAACTACCCAAATGGTATCATGACCTTTAGCTGTACGGGGTGGCTTGGTTATGAAGTCCATGGTAATGTGTTCCCATTTCCATTCCGGTATCTCCAGAGGTTGGATCTTTCCATACGGTTTCTTGTGTTCGGCCTTTACCTGGGAGCAAGTCAGACACTTGCTAACGTACTTTGTCACATCATTCTTCATTCAGGCCACTTGTATTCTTTCCTCATGTCTTGATATATTTTAGTAGCACCGGGATGTATAGAGTAGCAGGACTTATGAGCCTCATCTAGGATTTTGGTTCTAAGATCGCCATCCATAGGTATCCATACCCGTCCAAAACGTGTCCTTACACGAAGGGTGTTAAGTTCTAGCTTTTGCTGTTGACCCACCATCCTTTCTTTCTTTATATTCCCTTCCTTGAGTGTTTCAAATTGAGCCTTCTCAAATTCTTTCATAACATCAGGTGTTACCACTAGTTGACAAGCCTTCACTCTAAAAGGAGTTGACACATCCTTCCGGCTTAGAGAATCGGCTACCACGTTTGCCATTCAAGGATGGTATACGATCTTACAATCGTAGTCCTTCAAAAGTTCTAGCCATTGCCTCTGCCTCATATTCAATTCCTTCTGTTCGAAGAAGTACTTCAAACTTTTGTGGTCGGAGTATATGGTAAACTTCACCCCGTAGAGGTAGTGCCTCCAAATTTTTAACGCAAATACAACGACGGCAAGTTCCAAATCATGGGTCGGGTAATTGACTTCATGAATTTTAGTTGCCGTGATGCGTACGCAGTCACCTTCCCACGTTGCATCAGTACGCACACTAATCCCTGACCAGAAGCGTTAGAGTAAACTACCAAGTCTTCATTGCCCTCGGGCAGGGCCAAGACTGGAGCTCAGGTTAGCTTTTCTTTCAGTTCCTTAAAAGCCTCTTCCTGGGTTGGACCCCATTCATACCTCACCACCTTCCGTGTTAACTTTTTCAAGGGCAAAGCTATTCTCGAAAAATCTCGAATGAATCTCCGATAATAGCCCGCCAATCCCCAGAAACTTCGGATTTCAGTTGGCGTCTTTGGGATGTCCCAATCTCTTACTGTTTCTATCTACGCTCGATCAACCATAATGCCGTTCGGTTTAATGACGTGACGTAGGAATTGGACTTCCCTAAGCCAGAACAAACATTTGGAGAACTTATCGTATAACTTTTCTTTCTTCAAGGCTTCCAATGATTCCTTTAAGTGACATGCATGATCGTCCTCACTTTTAGAGTAGATAAGTATATCATCAATGAATACTATTACCGATCGGTCCAGCATCGGTAGGCACATCCTGTTCATCAAATCCATGAACGTTGCTGGCGCGTTCATCAATCCCAAGGACATCACGCGGAATTCGAAATTCCCATATCGCGTGCGAAATGTGGTTTTCGGTATGTATTCCTCCCTTACTTTCAACTAATGGTACCTGGACCGAAGGTCGATTTAAGAGAACCAACTTGCGCCCTATAATTGGTCAAACAAATCGTCGATCCTTGGCAAAAGTACTTGTTCTTCACGATGTGCTTATGCAACTCCCTGTAGTCGATACACATCCTCATAAAACCATCCTTCTTCTTCACAAACAGCACCGGTGCACCCCAAGGTGTCATGCTCGGCTTGAAAAAACCCTTCTCCAATAGTTCGTCCAATTGTGTCATTTACGCTTTCATCTCCACTGGTGCTAGTCGGTATGGAGCCTTGGTCACGGGCTAGGCATCTGGTTTCAAGTCAATTTGGAACTCAATCTCCCAGTCGGGTGGCACACCAGGCAAGTCCTCTGGGAACACCTTCGGATACTCGCACATTACTGGCACGTCGTTTAGTTCCTTCACTTCCTTGCAGCTGTCAATCACGTATACCAGGTAGGCCTCGCATCCGCGCCTCATGCAATCTTTCGCCTTAATCATCGAGATGATGTTCGGCATCAGGACGCCGCGTTCTCCGTAAACCTTGATTTCGCTACTATCTGGAGCCTTGAGCAGAATTATCTTCCGCTTACATACGATTTGTGCTTCGTTGGCAGCTAGCCAATCCATACCCTATACCACATCAAACCCTCTCAAAACCGTGATAAATAATTTAACAAGGAACTTATGGCCTTCTATCTTGATCGTGCAATTGTCAACTACTTCTGTCACACTCGTGGTCTTGCCCTCGACGGTTTCTACACTAAAGGCCTTTTCTATTGTGCTGACTGCGTATTTTACTCGTTTACCGAAAGTAGATGATATGAAACTTCTACTGGCACCCAAATCAAATAATACAGAAACTAAAGTGTTGTCAAGGATGAACGCACCTGACACCATATCGGGTTTCCCCTAGCTTGTTCCTGTGTCAGTGCATAGGCTCGAGTCCTCGCTCGGGGTCTTTCATCCTTCTTCTCTGTGCTCTTCCCTTTCCCAGTTTCTCCCATTTTTGGCTTTGTGCATTCCCTGCTCATGTCCCGTCCTCCTCACAGTTATAACACTTGAATCCCTGTGGGCATTCACGGGAGTAGTGTCCGATCTTGCCATATTTGTAGCATAAGTTTTTCCCGATTCTGAATTCACCACTATGCCTCCTCCCACACTTCCCGCATATGCTATCAGTGGACACATTCACTCTCTTGTCCCTGTGTCCCGAGACATCTCCGCTAGTTCTCTTTCCAGACCACGCTACTTTCTTCTTTGGCTCAGCAGGGGTTTGATTACTCATATCCAAGTCATCTCATACAACCCCACTCAGATCAACCACCGAGTCATAGGTCTTGGGTTGATTAGCTTTGACATGCGTGCGCACTTTCGGGGGCAACCTGCGCACATAACACTTGAACTTTCTTTCCTCATGAGTGACTAGGTGAGAAACCAACCTAGATAACTCCTCAAACCTTGAAGTATACTGGCGGTGGGTCATGTGTTCCGCCTCCGGTGTCAGGAATTGTCTTTCAATTTTGCCAACCTCTTTCTCGGGGCATAATTTCTGAATCACAAACCACTTCATTTCATCCTAGCTCATCAGTTTCATCCCCTGGCTACCCTTAGCTTACTTCACATATTCCCACCAGTGTAGGGCCTCCTCCCCGAGTGAGTGTGCGGAAAATTTAACAATCTGGTCCTTACGGCACTCACTCCTGTTTATGGTGGCTTCCATCCTTGTTATCTACGCGAAAGTGGTAACAATATCCTTCTTTCCTTCCAATATCGGAGGGTCACAGTCACAAAACCCTTTGTGCATGCATCCCTGATTGGGTCCCCTTCGGTACGCATCCTCTTCATCATTGTCATTCTTTCTTTAGAGCTCCAACTAGCATAGCTGGGAGAGAGTTTTGCAGCATTTCATTAACCTCTCGTGCCAGGGCCACCTTGACTTCCGGTTCGAAGCTGAATTGTTGTTCGACCACTGGGGTCCTCTCAGCCTCATGCAGGCTAACCTCCGGGCCAGCATGGTCACTTTCCTCCTCGTTGTACACCTGGCGAACGGGTGCCCTACCGCGTCGTTCGATACGACGACTACCACGCCTTCCGCCTCTTCTTCCAGCCATTTCGTTCTATAAGGACAATAAATTCAATGTCACCACGCTAGTTAACAAATAAAAAACAACAAGTACTATAAGATGTTAATATACACTAGCCATCTGCAATTAACCATTACACTACCTTTTGGTGTAACAACCAAAAATTCAAACCGATTTTAAACTTTTTAAATACGACGCAGAAGCGGTCCCATATACAACATTTAACGTATCCACATGTTTTAGGTTTACAAACACGAATTAAACTACAATATTTCCCACAAAAGTAGTTTAATCAAAGGTTAATAATCAATAAGTTATCCACAACTTGTAACGACTCCAAATAAATTGTAAAACGTCAAAATCCAATTTTGAGAATCCAATATCCACCTTAGGCGAGACCCGAGATAACCACGAATCTTTTCCTACACTCAAAACAACAATTTGAATATGGTTAGTAAAGATAAGTAGTCTTAGGGACCTCTCCACAAGTCCCCACAACGATTACCAAGTCCGTAGACTCCCCCCTTTCATTGGTAAAACCCAAGAAAAGTCATTTTTAAAAATACAAATTTCTGTCATGGTAGTGTTCACTACCATGTTCCCCGAAATCCTGAACACAACTGTGTTCAGATTAACACAACCGTGTTCATATTCAGCTCTAGAAAAGAAACAAGGTTGCTGTCAGGGCTGTGTTTAGATAAACACAACCATGTTCCCTGACAGCACCTTCCATTCTCACCATTTTTACAATTTTTTTTGTATATAACAAGTATCAATCGTGTATTTACTTGTTTTCGACCACACATTAACTACCACATTAACTAAGATTTATTTGTTAGTTTATCCACCCCCAATACGAGCACCACTACTCGTTTTCCATTCCGACCCATTCCGACCTGTTTGCATCTTTATGCAATACAACACCAATATAACATGTATGACAAAAACACACACACACATGTTTACTCCCACCCATTTATCACATTTTAGTTGGCCTACAACGCCTTGGTGCGAGAACCACAACTCGTCTTACCCGTACTTGGAGTATTTGACTCTAATTCCACCATTTGAAGTATTCCACACTTCTTATTGGGTTTACGACCTCTTGGTGCGAGTACCACAACTCGTCTTACCCATACTTGGAGTATTTGACTCTAAGTCCACCCCTTGAAGTATCCACACTTCTAAACACCAAGTCACCAAATTATCACATTTTGTTTAACTAAATTTCCACATAGTCAACTACATCAATTTAAACCACATGTGCATACTACCTTGACTTTTACCACATAAGTCATTACACCAAATTCAAACCACATTATGCACAAAAATTTGACTTTTATCACACAAGTCAAATTACACCAAATTCACCACATTTACATATTAGTTTGACTATTTACCACATAAGCCAAATTACACCTATTTACCACATTTACACAATCAAGTTTGACTATTAACCACATAGTCTAATTACACCAATTTTAACATAATAGTTTGACCTTATACATCTAAAGTCAAATTACACCAACTTTACCATTATCCACAGTGGTTTGACTTATACCACATTAAGTCAATTTACACCAATTTACCACATTTACACAATTAAGTTTGACTATTAAGCACATAGTCTAATTACACCAATTTTAACATAATAGTTTGACCTTATATATCTAAAGTCAAATTACACAAAATTTTCCATTATCCACAATGGTTTGACTTATACCACATTAAATCCATTTAATCAAGTTCCAACACATACTACATTCAAGTTTGACTAATAACCACATAGTCAAGATCAACATACAACATGTAAATAGAAATTAACACACAATCTACTTACATGTAACTACTTATATACTACTAAGTAAGTGCAAAACACTTACCTTTGCTAACGAAGATTCCAAACGGTCTTCAAAGCTAACACCTTTATCGTCTTGATCACCTAAAAAATTCATTTTGTTTAGTAATCTAAATATCTCAAACTTACACCATTTGAGATACAACACTCTTCTAAGACTAAAAGACTAACATCCTCACTAGTCTTAGTTCCAACCTCAATATTCACCCATATTAACCCAAATATCAACAACATACCCAAGTTGACCCGTTTGGGTTTTAACCAAAATTCTACAATTTAATCAATTCATAATTTACCAATTCAATTGAGTTTTATACTTGAAAATGTGTTTATATTACACCATAAACACTTATACATACTCAATTCACCATTTAAACACCTTCAATTTAAAAAAATCCCAAATTAGTTTCTCATGAACCCTAATTTCTAAATCATTTAATTGATTGAGGTTTCTTATCAATTAAAGTATTAATTACTCCCATAAACACTTACCAACCTCCAACTCATCATTTAAATAACCCCAATCAAAATCCCTAATTTTACCTCAAGAACCCAAATTTCATGATTCTTGAATTGGATGTTAGAATCATGTAAAACATGATTCTCCAACATTTACAACACTAGATTAAGGTTTCTATACAACTTTTAACCATAATCACCACACCAATTAACCAAATTTTCGTTTTCAACAAAAACCTACTAAAACTCCATTAATGGAGGTTCAAGAGATGGAATGAGCACTTACTTGATGTTTGAAAGAAGATGAACACCTCAATTCATCTTGATTCTTCATGCAAACACCTTGATCTTCAATCTCAGCTCTTCCCTCTCTTCTCCCTTCTCAAAATCGTATACACACACACACACATAAGTGTGTGATTTTGCCTGATCATGTCATTTAACACAAATTGAGTTTGTGTTAAATACAAAATAGCCCCTCCATCTATCAAAATGACTCCTTGTACCCAAAATTAGTTATTTCCATCATAAAAACAAACCCTCAACTTTTTTTATTTAAAACAACACCCCCTACAATATAACTAATATATTATAGGACAAACCCGAAAGTTGGTTCGTTACATTTGGCTTCTATTTGACCTCCTTTATGATTTCATCAGGACGCATGTCCTAAATTATTACTTTCTAAGGCAAAACCATACATACTACCTTCGTGTCTGATGTTGTGGCTCGAGTTACCCACTAGTATCCGCTCTTGATCCCATTCACAGTTTAAGTCCAAACATCGGGATGTCTATATCTCTCAAAATATTGCTCTGATACCAACTTGTGAGGCCCCAAACCCAGGAGGCCTCACTCGTTGGATTTACTCATAAACAAACAGTTCTTAAACTTGAATATCAAATAACACAGCGAAACTTTCATTCAAACATAATCGTAAACATGCCCAACATCGTAAAAACATAAACATAGTCTTAATATAATCGTGAACATAAACAAAAAATAATGGGATGACAGTCTTCATGATCAGCCGAGTAACTGTTCTCGTTTGCCAAGCATCACCGTCCAACGTCCATACCTGTCCTTAACATGAATGTGCATACTAAAAGTCAGCTACGCTGGTGGTTCTAGCTTTTGCATAAAACTTTAACTTTAAATATTTTTTTTCCAAAACATACATTCAACTTTATTAATAAAAGCGTACGTAAAACATGCAATAACATCATGGGAAAAAAAAATAAGTCAACAAATATATCGAATCTGTGACTTCTCGTAACCGTCAATTCCATACATACATACTGGTAGAGAAACCTAAGGCTTGTTACCTCTACGCCATTCAACACCTAGGACTCCTAAGGCTCGTTACCTCTAGGAAGACCAAAACATACGAAAGGTCACGTTAACCCTATGAATGACCGTCGTCATTCCCTGTCACGAAGAACTAGTTGTATAACAATTGGCCAGCTATAAAGGCCTCTATAAAGGAATTGCCAATACATACATACATACCATACATAACATACATAACTTCAATTCCCGAACGAACCATGGCAGATTCATATATTTTGTGACTTTCGTAAAACATTCACTTCCTTTACATCAATCTTTTAGTTAAAACATTCGTACGTTTTATACATTCGTACGTTTTATTATATAACATTTCATTCGTAAACCATTTATAAACTTCTTTGGCAAAACATTCCGTAAACCCATTTCAAAACCTCACATTCAAAACATCTTTCATAAACGTCCATTCGTAAAAACATCATTTCGTATGTATGCACACCAGCCCAAAACACCATTTAAAACGTTCAAAGAGGGGCTCTAGAACTCACCTGATCATCTAACTCAAACGTACTGTCAACTCAACGGATCACGTTCGAAATCTGGATCGATAACCAAACGTGTCAATTCTAAAGTCATTTTGTTCTGAGCGAAACTAAGGTTAGTTTCACTTCCCATACTTTCTCTTTCATGCTCATAGAGAGCCTAGGCATCATACGAAACTACCTTCAAACGAAACTAGGCCAGTTTCACTTCCCATACTCTAGCGAATCTATTCAGTTTCGCCACCTTAATAGTTTCGCGTGCAAGCTAGTTTCGCCCGGTCGTCTTCCTCAGCAGAAAACTAGGGTTTTCTGCATGGAATGGCGGCCAAGGTCTGATCTCGTCAAGATCATGACTTTTTACGTTCAAACTCTGTGTTTTTGGTTCGTGGTGCTAGATCTATGGTGTGTTTAGCGTTTCAAACATAAAAATGCTATCTCTTAATCAAATTCATACAAAAACCCAAAAACATAAAAACTCATATTTAGGCTGGATCTTTACCTGCTTGAAGCTCGATCCTCTCTCTTAGTGATCCAGAGACTATTATCTCCAATCCTTGAGCTTCCTTGAAGCTAAAACCAACTTTCTCTCTCTACGTTTTCTCTTACTAGAATTGGGTGAAAGATGGAAATGAGGGAAACAAGGCTGAGGCCAGGGACTTAAGCCCACCCCTCGTCCCCTAGTTTCGCCACCCACACCTCCTTCCGACCATCCACTTCGGCCCAATATACGGCCCGTGATCATCGTTTTGTTATTCTGTTCGTTTCCTATTAAAACCCGTTTATTATTTATCGTTATTTTCGGGATGTTACACTAAATCAAAGTCAATGCCTCTTGTAAATTACGATGGTAACTTCAAAAAACATAAAATATCATCGTGATTTAATACATGGTTGTATATAGAAAGTCTAATCTTAAAGTTCCGATTTAAACAAAACATGTGTATAACAAATTTACTCAATCACTCAATTAAATAATTGACATAAGCATCCACGACATATGACTATTTTTACACTCCCACATTGAGATTTTATAACTGTGAGGAAAGCAATATAAACAAATGGTAGAACAAACACGACAAAATAAACTAACAGATATGAAGAGAGTTATGACGCTATGTGAACTTTAATAAGATAGACAAAAATATTTCACGAATTCGAAGTGAATATCAAAAGATAAAAGAGATATACTAATATAAATAAGATAAGTAAAACATTTCATGTATTTTATATACAACTTTACGTAGATTTTAAAGACAAAAGGCATATGAAAAATAGACGCATGATAAAATCACGAGATTAGCCGAGTTGACTAATCTATACTATATAATAAAGAAAAATCATGGAGAACACGTGCCACTCTCTGGTACTCCTCACTTTTATTTTCCAAAAAATATTAATTTTCCTGTTTCTCTCTTCTATTAAATAATAATATTAAATAATAATCTTTATATTAATAAATAAAATTGTATTAACACGTGTCACTTTCTGGTTCATTTGTATAATTTTTTTTCTGCCTGTCTCTCTCTAATATTGAATAATGATATTAAAATAATTTATTTTTAGATTTTTCATATAAATTTATGTACGAATACTTATTATTTAATTATAAATAGTCATTATATCATTAATCAAATGAACTTAACATTAACTAACATTTATCAATTAAATTAAAAAATTAATAATCAGTTGAAAATTTTTTTTAAACTAACTTAACAGACCTTATAACTGTCATGACAAATTACATTTTTAAAGACATATTTTGACCAGTGTGTGTGTTAAAAAATTACATTATATTTTATTTAACCGATATAATATACCGGTTTATTCAACCCGTGTATTACATGGGTTTTTAAAAATATAAAATTTTTATTACTAAACACGGGTTTTTTAAAATATAAAATTTTTATTATTAAGTATATAACATTTTATTTATTCAGCCCGTGTAATACACATGATTTTAACCTAGTCTATACAATATAATAAATAAAGGTTTTGATATTATACTTGTCACTCTCCTATGTATCCTCATCCTTTTTTCCCGCCTATCTCTCGTATTAATTTTACACATTTTTCTTTAATTGTTGTTTTATAATTTTTTGTTTCCCGCTTCTCTCTCCTATTAAATAATAATGATTTCTATAATTATTTTTATAAAAATTTTTTATTTAAAAAAATAGGTTTGTTCATAAAACATTTTTAGAAATTGAATATTTCGTTAATTCTTTTTATAAAACATTTTAAAAAAATAACTATATAACGTTTCTAAAATTGAATTAAAAAACTTTATAATATGTCATAAATATGTAATATATAAATTTTTATTACTAAATATATAACATTTCATTTATTCAACCCGTGTAATACACGGGGTTTCTAACCTAATATAATTATAAAAGTAACATCGATTTTAGATTTTACCAAAAATTTCTACCAATAGAAGAGGTCATGTGTCTTAATATCGCTAGGTCAACGATATATTATCTATAATATATAATAAAGGAAAACCATGTGGGACACGTGTTATTCTCTGCTTACTCCTCACATTTATTTTCCCGTCTCTCTCTTCTATTAAATATTAATTTTCCTATTTCTCTCTCCTATTAAATAATAATATTAAATAATAATTTTTATATTAATAAATTAAATTATATTGACACGTGTCACTTTCTGTTTCATTTGTATAATTTTTTTTCCGCCTGTCTCTCTCTCATATTGAATAATGATGTTAAAATAATTTATTTTTAGATTTTTCATATAAATTTATGTACGAATACTTATTATTTAATTATAAATAGTCATTATATCATCAATCAAATGAACTTAATATTAACTACATTTATCAATTAAATTAAAAAATTAATAATCAGTTGAAAAAAAATGTTTTAAAAACTAACTTAACAGACCTTATAACTGTCACGACAAATTACATTTTTAAAGACATATTTTGACGAGTGTGTGAGTTAAAAAATTACATTATATTTTATTCAACCGATATAATATACCGGTTTATTCAACCCGTGTATTACATGAGTTTTTAAAAATATAAAATTTTTATTACTAAACACGGGTTTTTTAAAATATTAAATTTTTATTACTAACTATATAACATTTTATTTATTCTACCTGTGTAATACACAGGATTTTAACCTAGTCTATACAATATAATAAATAAAGGTTTTGAGATTACACTTGTCACTCTTCTATGTATCCTCATCCTTTTTTTCCCGCCTATCTCTACTATTAATTATACACATTTTTCTTTAATTGTTTTTTTATAATTTTTTGTTTCCCGCTTCTCTCTCCTTTTAAATAATAATGATTTCTATAAATATTTTTATAAAATCTTTTTTATTTAAAAAAATAGGTTTGTTCATAAAACATTTTTATAAATTGAATATTTCGTTCATTCTTTTTATAAAAACATTTTAAAAAAGTAACTATATAATGTTTCTAAAATTGTATTAAAAACTTTATAATATATCATAAATATGTAATATGTAAATTTTTATTACTAAGTATATATCATTTTATTTATTCAACCCGTGTAATGAACCGGGTTTCTAACCTAGTATAATTATAAAAGTAACATCGATTTTAGATTTTACCAAAAATTTCTACCAATAGAAGAGGCCATGTGTCTTAATATCGCTAGGTCAATGATATATTATGAGAACATGTCGCCGGAAAAAATAAAAAAAATTAAAATTAAAATAATTAATAACTGAAAATTAAAAGAGTAAATTGCAGTTTTCGTCCCTGAGGTTTAAACAAAACATTAGGTTTCGTCCACCTGTGGCACATTTGATCCCTGACGTTTAATGTTTTAACACTTTGCAGTCCCTGGTCCTTAACTCCGTTAACTTTTCTATTAGTTTTTGGGTAAAATTACTTATATAGCCCTAACTCATCTTCCTTATCAGACCCCTTCAATTTCCCCTTAACACTACCACCCACTAGCACTCCCATCTTCTCTCTGTCGACTAACCAACCCTAACATCAAAATTTCCATTAAACCCACACCACCTGACCCCACCACCAGACCCCACCACCACCTCCTACCAGCACAACCCACCACCAACAACCCACACCTCTCCCAAATTAGGGTTCTGATCAAACCCATCTTCACCTTCGTTCGATTTAACAACCATATTTGTTGACTGTATGCTACAATGAGGTAAATTGCCACCTCCGATTGCTTTATTTTCACCTCTGATTATTCGAATTCCACCATGATGCAGACTAGAGCCGCCATTGTGCTACCCCGTCTCCGTCCACTAGTTTCTAGCGCCATTGAATACCATATTTGCTGATTTTATCTCTTATTCACAGGTTAGTGATGTTGACAGATTTAAATCAGGTCTGACACCCGACAAATTTCGGTTAACCCAAATAGTAACTCCAATGACTAATTCTGTAAATACTCAAACCTATACACATAAAACTACATGGAATAGTTCTGTAAATGCTCAAAACTCAATTCGTTGACTTCTGAAAGTCAAACATCGAGCTCTTTGATCCAAATTCAAGATCATAATTCCCAAATCGTTCAATTTCACGGATGTTATACACAATAATGATGATGTCGATCATCATTAAACGATTTCCATACGTTTTTGTGTGTTAACGATTGTGAATTAAAGCCCTAAACCTGTAATCGTCGAACTCGCATCTATGACCATCGAACTCGATCATTTGGATCACCATTCTGCAATCAAACATTCCCACACCTTATTTGCACCTCTCAGAAGCTGTTGCACACATCAATTTGGTCGGGGACGAAGCTAGAGGCGTCGGGGATTAAACCACTCGAAGTCGGAAACCCGTATGGTTGACCTCTATCAATTCGATATCGTTTAAGGTAATTGAACATATCCTTAGCTTCGTTTTCATCTCTAGAACAAAAACCCTAAGCTAATTTAGGCTTATAACATCGAATTGATGATGAACCAATTCTAGGGTTCATCACGTATTCGGTTTAATCGAACTCTAGACACGATCTCATTCCAATTAATTTATATGGGTAGTTTCGCAATCCAATGCTTGTTAAAAGCCCCATGAATCTAACTGTTAATCTTATCGGATTTAAGCAATTTGATTCATGGTTAAAACCTAGGGTTTCTAATGTTCGAACAAGAATTAATCGATCCTAAACATGATGCTTTTTCAATATCCATTGTTTAACAAAACCCCCAAACCTCTGTTGCAAATCGTGGTCGAAATCAGTGGGATTCAAGGGCGAGTTTGATCCGGTTCGCGAATGGGGGTAGAACTCAGGAGCTTTGTGTGTTAAAACCAAACAAGACTGATCCTTTATCGTGATACCCTAGCTGGCGGGACTGGTTAAGGCTTTGGTGTGTTGTGGGAGAGACCCGGGTTCGAGTCCCACAACCCACATTTCATTTTTGAGCAACTGTTTATGTTATATTTTTAAATAAAATCAATCCCTATATTATTATTATAATATATTAACACGAATTATTACCAGAAAACACCCGTGTGCTCGGGATTAAATTTATAATTCATTTTTAAGTATTATTTACATATTAAAAATAATATAATTATTTATATTATTTCCTAAACTATTATTTAATTCATAAAAACACATGAATATGTAATTAATATTATTATCTCGTGTTTAGTGACGTTTCATACGTACCACATCCATACTAAGTATTAAACTGGGGATTCTCTAATCCCGATGACAAAATGTCTATTCGTTATTTATAAGCATATTTAGGACATCTGACTTTTCCGTATCGTCGTCACAAAATCCTACGTGTTCCTAACAATCGTAAACATATTCTAGGGCATTCGTAGACTGTCCGCTTACAAACTATCGTGGTTTTGTTGCATCCTTGTGAGGTGAAAATTACTACACTCTACACACTCAGGTGAGTTTCACGGCCCCTTTACTGTTTTAAATTAGGGGGAGAAAATATGACGCAAACACATGATTACTGTAATTCTTATATTATCACTTGTTAAAGCTAAGCGTAACACTCTATCATGAAAGTCCTTACACATCGAACCGTTTAATATGAACTTAGCGAGGTAATCTTGAGTAGTACTACTGGGTTTGACAAACCCCACACGCGTTAGTCGCGATAACTCGACTGCAAGTCGAACGGGTGTAATATTGACCTAAACACATCACCACTATTGATAGACATGGTGGGAGGCATCAAACACAACAAACAGTTAGCTTCGGTTGCGAGCGCTTTAGTAACATGAACGTAGGTTAGCTACCTAATGATATATACTGAATGTACATAATCTGGCAAACATTATTACGAAGTGAAACCTGTGAATTCACCAACCTAGTGTTGACACATTTTCTTACATGTTTTCTTAGGTCACTAAGCCACAGGTGCACAATTAGGACATGCATTAGAGTCGTTTTAGTTATTGCAAACATTAAATTACTTAACTGCTTTTATTAAACTTGACATTTGGGCGCGTTTGTTTTGCGCATTAAATACTTTATTTATCGCTTCCGCATTTACTCTGAACATTAATGGTTTTTACTAAACTCATATAGTGTCGTTTGATATGACTAATGACTGAGATCCTGGTTTGTCACATGCCTCGCGGTAAAACTCCTTTAGTGGATTTTGGGGGTGTGACATTAGGGCTACTTTGATTATTTTCAATATGGATATGAGGATGTACCACCTGTTCATAGAAGTGTTTCTCAATTGCATTCCAGATTTCAGATGTTGGTGATGGTGGTGGCGATATGAGGTGGTCTGCGTTGGTGGTTGTGGTGGGTGGTCTGATGAAGAAGAAGAAGATGGAGTTAAGGGTATATGTAACACCAGGCCAGATTTTGAGATCCTCATTTGCCAAGTTTGAAAGCCCAGGGGTTGGTTTTGCCAATGCCCAAAGTTTAAGGGGTGAAAAATGAAAAATTTGGAATTCTGGCTTGTTAGCGAACCGCTACCGGAAGCCATGACGGTCCGATAAGGCTGTCAAATCCTGGAGGTCCGCTAGCCAGTTATGCCAGGGCAAATCTAATTGAGTGGCGGACCGCCACCGTATGGGTAACGGTTTGCTAGCCGCAATTTTTGGAGTTGTCACGGGTCCGATGACTAATCTTTAAAATCTGACAGGTGTCATGGTGGCGGACCGCCACACCCTCCGTAATGGTCCGCCAGCCGCAATATGAGGTTTGGCCCAATCAGGAAGTGACATATAGGGCTGATGCAAGCCAGGGCGGTAGCGGACCGCTACCACCCACGCTAACGGTCCGCTACGGGTGCCTTTGGGCAACTATAAGTAGATGAGTCTGATTCCTCATTTTGAAATATCCCAAGCTCACAAAATCACTTCCACACTTCGTGCACCTGATGTATCTCGGTTTACGTGCTCCCTTTCAGGTAAAATATCTGACTTTCGCTTATTTCCGTACTCGTGCGTTAAGGCGTTACTCGAGCTAGGAACTTGCGTAAGTCTTTCACTAACAATCAAAGGCTACCCTGAAATAAGCTCTAGCCTTTATAAAGGTGAATATGTTTATCTGTTTTTATTTTCAAAACCTTGAAAGCTTTATGTTTACGAAATGGCAATACATGTATTCAAAAGTTTGATGCATAAGGGTGTCTACGGGAAACATTCAGGCCATAAGTATACGTAAAACTTGATCAAGGGATACACGATATATGGGTGAAATTCCCATATTAGGGCTGGTAATTGTCTGTAATTGCACATAAAACGGGTTCTCAGTTATGGAACATCGCAGTAAGTAAGACTGGTAATGCCAGCAATCCTCTTACAGAAATTACCAGTGTATACCGTGGTTGTATTGGATGAAATAGTTCCGCTGAATGGTAGATTGTACCCGCAATATGGTTAAATGTTTTGATACTTTATTTGCCAAATGAGTTTGATTCCTGATGGACATTCTCACTAGTGTTCGCGCTGACGTTTTATTTTTCAAAATATTTTCAGGTAATCAATGATTTTCTGTGAGGCTAGTCCTTCGAGATAGTCTCGGGGATAGTTATATTTAAAAGATTTTGACAGGGTTATGTGCTACAGATGATGATTTCCTAGGTATGGAGATAACATGGTAGGAATAAAAACAAGAGGAGATGTTTAGGATAATGATTTCCTAGACATGGATAGTCCCTTGTTATACACAGGGATACATGCCAGAAGGTAAACCCCTAGATATCTAAGCCGACAAGGCTTGGTATTGGAAGGGTTAACTCCCCAGGCATAAGCCGACTACCTTGTGGCTCTATAATACCTTGCTTACGCATGTGACATGTAAATGGTCGTGGACCATTGTTTTGTAAATGGAAGGGGTATTTAATTCCCAGGTTATGAAAATGATTATTTATCCCCAGGATTTGGAAAATATATAATATCAACCCTTGGGTTGAGGTTTGTTACAATTTCCATCCAAAAGTATTTTTCGCTACAAAACTCACTATGATTTTCTAAATAAAATAAGATTGGAGGGGTCAATCTGGTCGCACGCTCGGGGTGTCTTGAAACTGGGGTGTGACAGGTTGGTATTAGAGCCTAAGGTTTTAGCGAATTAGATACTAGCCTTAGTATCTAAGCTTTAACCATGAGTTTTAATCACAGTTGATACCTTAAGGTTAAGATAAAGATACTTGCTTTATTATCTAAGTTTTAATCAAAATAAGGACAGAATGCCTACCAAGATAGTTGGTAGATACTAAGATAAAGATACTGGCTTTATTGTCTAAGTTTTAATCAAAATAAGGACAGAATGCCTACCAAGATAGTGGGTAGATACTAATGATTTAATTTTTTCAGGATGTCTAGAGAAAATAATTTTCCATATTACGATCCTAACCATCCGATCAAATAAGATGTCACCTGAGAATCCAGTCAATGGATCTCAGATGATGCTTATCACATTTTCGGACGATAGCGATCCTTTTGCAATAAATTTGGACTCTCCTACTCCTGAATATCATCCTCAATCCTATGAATCAGATTGTTCAGGATTAGCGGCTGGTTCCGACTTCAGTAATTGGCGGTTTGATACACCACCACAGAATGATCAGGCTGGGCCTAGTAGGTCCTGAAAGCCAAGAATGAGAGTGGAATGCCCACAGAAAGAATTTCTATTCCTTCCATTGAGATGGAAGAGGTTTATCAGATTATTTCGGTGGAGGAAAATTCTGAAGAGGAATCCTAGCATTATGTTCCGGTTTTTGAAAATCCGGATGATTATATCTTCTTTAATCCCGAATCTCCGATTCTTCAAGATTCTTATGTTGCTCCTAAACCTCTGTACTATAGTCCTTACGAGGAATATTTTAATGTTCCTTCTTCTTACCTAAATGCTAATAATGATATTGCGGTTGGACTCCGTGAGCCACCACCACTCTTTGGATATCCTTATAAAACCCCCTTGTCTCTAATTGAGTGTTTTGATCGTTCGTTATGAGAAACGGACGAAGTCAAGAAAGGGTGGTTTAAGGATAAAAAGAAGAGGAAGAAGATTGGAGCTCAAGTGAAAGAATATGGAGAGGAAATGAAGCAACTTGGAGAGAGACTGATTATATAGGATATTTGTATTTTCCTATCTTTTATTTCGTATTTTGTACCTTGTATATATTTTAATAAATTATTTTTGTTTTCTTTATATACAGAATGCTAGGGAAAGGAAAAGGACCTAGTTTTATACGTAGATATGCTCCACCAAACTATGATCAACAAATAACGAATGAGACATGATATGAACCAGGAATAGATACCGAAAGTTCAACATTTAGAAGTTTGGGGGAATTAGAATCCGTTTCAAATTTCTATATTCCATCACTGAGTATTCGTTCTGCTCCAATGGTAGGGAGTTATAATATTACTCCTATAATTCCATATAATATATACGAAGAACTTCCTGAAATCCCGTACGAACGTATCTATAATCTGGAAGGAGATGAAAGAGCTGATTCCAATCACCTTTATCTTCCTTACCAAGAAATTCTCAATGTACCCATTCCTAGGGCAGTGGAAGAACCGCCTGAGGACGATCGGGTTATAGCATTACTAAACCAAAAACTGAGCTTGAATGGGAGAAAGCAGAAAATGAAGTACTACGACTAGAACTAGAGGAAGCTATGAATCGTAGTAGCTCATAATATGTATTGTATTTTGTAATATTATGTTTACGAATAAAAGGTCTTGAGTTTGATATATGTCGATATTTTGTATAGAATGTCGAAAACCGGACCCTCAAACATAATATCTAAGTTTTATTAAGGACAGGATGCCTACCAAGATAGTGGGTAGATACTAAGATAAAGATACTGGCTTTATTATCTAAGTTTTAATCAAAAAAAGGACAGAATGCCTACCAAGATAGTGGGTAGATACTAATGATTTAATTTTTTCAGGATGTCTAGAGAAAATAATTTTCCATATTACGATCCAAACCATCCGATCAAATAAGAGTCACCTGAGTATCCAGTCAATGGATCTCAGATGATGCTTATCACATTTTCGGATGATAGCGACCCTTTTGCAATAAATTTGGACTCTCCTACTCCTGAATATCATCCTCAATCCTATGAATCAGATTGTTCAGGATTGGCTGCTGGTTCCGACTTCAGTAATTGGCGGTTTGATACACCACCACTGAATGATCAGGCTGGGACTAGTAGGTCCTGAAAGCCAAGAATGAGAGTGGAATGCCCACCGAAAGAATTTCTATTCCTTCCATTGAGAAGGAAGAGTTTTATCAGATTATGCCGGTGGAGGAAAATTCTGAAGAGGAATCCTAGCATTATGTTCCGGTTTTTGAAAATCCGGATGATTATATCTTCTTTAATCCCGAATCTCCGATTCTTCAAGATTCTTATGTTGCTCCTAAACCTTTGTACTATAGTCCTTACGAGGAATATTTTAATGTTCTTTCTTCTTACCTAAATGCTTATAATGATATTGTGGTTGGACATCGTGAGCCACCACCACTCTTTGGATATCCTTATAAAACCCCCTTGTCTCCAATTGGGTGTTTTGATCGTTCGTTATGAGAAACGGACGAAGTCAAGAAAGGGTGGTTTAAGGATAAAAAGAAGAGGAAGAAGATTGGAGCTCAATTGAAAGAATATGGAGAGGAAATGAAGCAACTTGGAGAGAGACTGATTATATAGGATATTTGTATTTTCCTATCTTTTATTTCGTATTTTGTACCTTGTATATATTTTAATAAATTATTTTTGTTTTCTTTATATACAGAATGCTAGGGAAAGGAAAAGGACCTAATTTTATACATAGATATGCTCCACCAAACTATGATCAACAAATAACTAATGAGACATGATATGAACCCGGAGTAGATACCGAAAGTTCAATATTTAGAAGTTTGGGGGAATTAGAATCCGTTTCTAATTTCTATATTCCATCACTGAGTATTCGTTCTGCTCCAATGGCAGGGAGTTATAATATTACTCCTATAATTCCATATAATATATACGAAGAAATTCCTGAAATCCTGTACGAACGCATCTATAATCTGGAAGGAGATAAAAGAGCTGATTCCAATCGCCTTTATCTTCCTTACCAAGAAATTCTCAATGAACCCATTCCTAGGGCAGTGGAAGAACCTCCTGAGGACGATCGGGTTATAGCATTACTAAACCAAAAAGCTGAGCTTGAATGGGAGAAAGCAGAAAATGAGGTACTACGACAAGCCCTAGAGGAAGCTAGGAATCGTAGTAGCTCATAATATGTATTGTATTTTGTAATATTATGTTTACGAATAAAAGTTCTTGAGTTTGATATATGTCGATATTTTGTATATAATGTCGAAAATCGGACCCTCAAACATAATATCTAAGTTTTATTAAGGACAGAATGCCTACCAAGATAGTGGGTAGATACTAAGATAAAGATACTGGCTTTATTATCTAAGTTTTAATCAAAATAAGGACATAATGCCTACCAAGATAGTGGGTAGATACTAATGATTTAATTTTTTCAGGATGTCTAGAGAAAATAATTTTCCATATTACGATCCTAACCATCCGATTAAATAAGAGTCACCTGAGTATCCAGTCAATGGATCTCATATGATGCTTATCACATTTTCGGAAGATAGCGATCCTTTTGCAATAAATTTGGACTCTCATACTCCTGAATATCATCCTCAATCCTATGAATCAGATTATTCAGGATTGGCTGCTGGTTCCGACTTCAGAAATTGGCGGTTTGATACACCACCACTGAATGATCAGAGGCTGGGCCTAGTAGGTCCTGAAAGCCAAGAATGAGTGTGGAATGCCCACTGAAAGAATTTCTATTCCTTCCATTGAGAAGGAAGAGTTTTATCAGATTATGCCGGTGGAGGAAAATTCTGAAGAGGAATCCTAGCATTATGTTCCGGTTTTTGAAAATCCGGATGATTATATCTTCTTTAATCCCGAATCTCCGATTCTTCAAGATTCTTATGTTGCTCCTAAACCTTTGTACTATAGTCCTTACGAGGAATATTTTAATGTTCTTTCTTCTTACCTAAATGCTTATAATGATATTGTGGTTGGACATCGTGAGCCACCACCACTCTTTGGATATCCTTATAAAACCCCCTTGTCTCCAATTGGGTGTTTTGATTGTTCGTTATGAGAAACGAACGAAGTCAAGAAAGGGTGGTTTAAGGATAAAAAGAAGAGGACGAAGATTGGAGCTCAAGTGAAAGAATATGGAGAGGAAATGAAGCAACTTGGAGAGAGACTGATTATATAGGATATTTGTATTTTCCTATCTTTTATTTCCTATTTTGTACCTTGTATATATTTTAATAAATTATTTTTGTTTTCTTTATATACAGAATGCTAGGGAAAGGAAAAGGACCTAGTTTTATACGTAGATATGCTCCACCAAACTATGATCAACAAATAACTAATGAGACATGATATGAACCAGGAGTAGATACAGAAAGTTCAACATTTAGAAGTTTGGGGGATTTAGAATCCGTTTCTAATTTCTATATTGCATCACTGAGTATTCGTTCTGCTCAAACGGTAGGGAGTTATAATATTACTCCTATAATTCCATATAATATATACGAAGAAATTCCTGAAATCCCATACGAACGTATCTATAATCTGGAAGGAGATGAAAGAGCTGATTCCAATCGCCTTTATCTTCCTTACCAAGAAATTCTCAATGTACCCATTCCTAGGGCAGTGGAAGAACCGCCTAAGGACGATCGGGTTATAGCATTACTAAACCAAAAAGCTGAGCTTGAATGGGAGAAAGCAGAAAATGAAGTACTACGACAAGAACTAGAGGAAGCTAGGAATCGTAGTAGCTCATAATATGTATTGTATTTTGTAATGTTATGTTTACGAATAAAAGTTCTTGAGTTTGATATATGTCGATATTTTGTATAGAATGTCGAAAACCGGACCCTCAAACATAATATCTAAGTTTTATTAAGGACAGAATGCCTACCAAGATAGTGGGTAGATACTAAGATAAAGATACTGGCTTTATTATCTAAGTTTTAATCAAAATAAGGACAGAATGCCTACCAAGATAGTGGGTAGATACTAATGATTTAATTTTTTCAGGATGTCTAGAGAAAATAATTTTCCATATTACGATCCTAACCATCCGATCAAATAAGAGTCACCTGAGTATCCGGTCAATGGATCTCAGATGATGCTTATCACATTTTCGGATGATAGCGACCCTTTTGCAATAAATTTGGACTCTCCTACTCCTGAATATCATCCTCAATCCTATGAATCAGATTGTGCAGGATTGGCTGCTGGTTTCGACTTCAGTAATTGGAGGTTTGATACACCACCACTTAATTATCAGGCTGGGCCTAGTAGGTCCTGATAGCCAAGAATGAGAGTGGAATGCCCACTGAAAGAATTTATATTCCTTCCATTGAGATGGAAGAGGTTTATCAGATTATGCCGGTGGAGGAAAATTCTGAAGAGGAATCCTAGCATTATGTTCCGGTTTTTGAAAATCCTGATGATTATATCTTCTTTATTCCCGAATCTTCGATTCTTCAAGATTCTTATGTTACTCCTAAACCTTTGTACTATAGTCCTTACGAGGAATATTTTAATGTTCCTTCTTCTTACCTAAATGCTTATAATGATATTGTGGTTGGACTTCGTGAGCCACCACCACTCTTTGGATATCCTTATAAAACACCCTTGTCTTTAATTGGGTGTTTTGATCGTTCGTTTTGAGAAACGGACGAAGTCAAGAAAGGGTGGTTTAAGGATAAAAAGAAGAAGAAGAAGATTGGAGCTCAAGTGAAAGAATATGGAGAGGAAATGAAGCAACTTGGAGAGAGACTGATTATATAGGATATTTGTATTTTCCTATCTTTTATTTCGTATTTTGTACCTTGTATATATTTTAATAAATTATTTTTGTTTTCTTTATATACAGAATTCTAGGGAAAGGAAAAGGACCTAGTTTTATACGTAGATATGCTCCACCAAACTATGATCAACAAATAACTAATGAGACATGATATGAACCAGGAGTAGATACCGAAAGTTCAACATTTAGAAGTTTGGGGGATTTAGAATCCGTTTCTAATTTCTATATTGCATCACTGAGTATTCGTTCTGCTCCAATGGTAGGGAGTTATAATATTACTCCTATAATTCCATATAATATATACGAAGAAATTCCTGAAATCCCGTACGAACGTATCTATAATCTGGAAGGAGATGAAAGAGCTGATTCCAATCGCCTTTATCTTCCTTACCAAGAAATTCTCAATGTACCCATTCCTAGGGCAGTGGAAGAACCGCCTGAGGACGATCGGGTTATAGCATTACTAAACCAAAAAGCTGAGCTTGAATGGGAGAAAGCAGAAAATGAAGTACTACGACAAGAACTAGAGGAAGCTAGGAATCGTAGTAGCTCATAATATGTATTGTATTTTGTAATATTATGTTTACGAATAAAAGTTCTTGAGTTTGATATATGTCGATATTTTGTATAGAATGTCGAAAACCGGACCCTCAAACATAATATCTAACTTTTATTAAGGACAGAATGCCTACCAAGATAGTGGGTAGATACTAAGATAAAGATACTGGCTTTATTATCTAAGTTTTAATCAAAATAAGGACAGAATGCCTACCAAGATAGTGGGTAGATACTAATGATTTAATTTTTTCAGGATGTCTAGAGAAAATAATTTTCCATATTACGATCCTAACCATCCGATCAAATAAGAGTCACCTGAGTATCCAGTCAATGGATCTCAGATGATGCTTATCACATATTCGGATGATAGCGACCCTTCTGCAATAAATTTGGACTCTCCTACTCCTGAATATCATCCTCAATCCTATGAATTAGATTGTTCAGGATTGGCTGCTGGTTCCGACTTTAGTAATTGGAGGTTTGATACACCACCACTGAATTATCAGGCTGGGCCTAGTAGGTCCTGATAGCCAAGAATGAGAGTGGAATGCCCACTGAAAGAATTTATATTCCTTCCATTGAGATGGAAGAGGTTTATCAGATTATGCCGGTGGAGGAAAATTCTGAAGAGGAATCCTAGCATTATGTTCCGGTTTTTGAAAATCCGGATGATTATATCTTCTTTAATCCCGAATCTCCGATTCTTCAAGATTCTTATGTTACTCCTAAACCTTTGTACTATAGTCCTTACGAGGAATATTTTAATGTTCCTTCTTCTTACCTAAATGCTTATAATATTGTGGTTGGACTTCGTGAGCCACCACCACTCTTTGGATATCCTTATAAAACCCCCTTGTCTCCAATTGGGTGTTTTGATCGTTCGTTATGAGAAACGGACGAAGTCAAGAAAGGGTGGTTTAAGGATAAAAAGAAGAGGAAGAAGATTGGAGCTCAAGTGAAAGAATATGGAGAGGAAATGAAGCAACTTGGAGAGAGACTGATTATATAGGATATTTGTATTTTCCTATCTTTTATTTCGTATTTTGTACCTTGTATATATTTTAATAAATTATTTTTGTTTTCTTTATATACAGAATTCTAGGGAAAGGAAAAGGACCTAGTTTTATACGTAGATATGCTCAACCAAACTATGATCAACAAATAACTAATGAGACATGATATGAACCCGGAGTAGATACCGAAAGTTCAATATTTAGAAGTTTGGGGGAATTAGAATCCGTTTCTAATTTCTATATTCCATCACTGAGTATTCGTTCTGCTCCAATGGCAGGGAGTTATAATATTACTCCTATAATTCCATATAATATATACGAAGAAATTCCGGAAATCCGGTACGAACGTATCTATAATCTGGAAGGAGATAAAAGAGCTGATTCCAATCGCCTTTATCTTCCTTACCAAGAAATTCTCAATGTACCCATTCCTAGGGCAGTGGAAGAACCTCCTGAGGACGATCGGGTTATAGCATTACTAAACCAAAAAGCTGAGCTTGAATGGGAGAAAGTAGAAAATGAGGTACTACGACAAGCCCTAGAGGAAGCTAGGAATCGTAGTAGCTCATAATATGTATTGTATTTTGTAATATTATGTTTACGAATAAAAGTTCTTGAGTTTGATATATGTCGATATTTTGTATATAATGTCGAAAATCGGACCCTCAAACATAATATCTAAGTTTTATTAAAGACAGAATGCCTACCAAGATAGTGGGTAGATACTAAGATAAAGATACTGGCTTTATTATCTAAGTTTTAATCAAAATAAGGACAGATTGCCTACCAAGATAGTGGGTAGATACTAATGATTTAATTTTTTCAGGACGTCTAGAGAAAATAATTTTCCATATTACGATCCTAACCATCCGATCAAATAAGAGTCACCTGAGTATCCGGTCAATGGATCTCAGATGATGCTTATCACATTTTCGGACGATAGCGATCCTTTTGCAATAAATTTGGACTCTCCTACTCCTGAATATCATCCTCAATCCTATGAATCAGATTGTTCAGGATTGGCTGCTGGTTCCGACTTCAGTAATTGGCGGTTTGATACACCACCACTGAAAGATCAGGCTGGGCCTAGTAGGTCCTGAAAGCCAAGAATGAGAGTGGAATGCCCACTGAAAGAATTTCTATTCCTTCCATTGAGATGGAAGAGGTTTATCAGATTATGCCGGTGGAGGAAAATTCTGAAGTGGAATCCTAGCATTATGTTCCGGTTTTTGAAAATCCGGATGATTATATCTTCTTTAATCCCTAATCTCCGATTCTTCAAGATTCTTATGTTGCTCCTAAACCTCTGTACTATAGTCCTTACGAGGAATATTTTAATGTTCCTTCTTCTTACCTAAATGCTTATAATGATATTGTGGTTGGACTTCGTGAGCCACCACCACTCTTTGGATATCCTTATAAAACCCCCTTGTCTCCAATTGAGTGTTTTGATCGTTCGCTATGAGAAACGGACGAAGTCAAGAAAGGGTGGTTTAAGGATAAAAAGAAGAGGAAGAAGATTGGAGCTCAAGTGAAGAATATGGAGAGGAAATGAAGCAACTTGGAGAGAGACTGATTATATAGGATATTTGTATTTTCCTATCTTTTATTTCGTATTTTGTACCTTGTATATATTTTAATAAATTATTTTTGTTTTCTTTATATACAGAATGCTAAGGAAAGGAAAATGACCTAGTTTTATACGTAGATCTGCTCCACCAAACTATGATCAACAAATAACTAATGAGACATGATATGAACCCGGAGTAGATACCGAAAGTTCAATATTTAGAAGTTTGGGGGAATTAGAATCCGTTTCTAATTTCTATATTCCATCACTGAGTATTCGTTCTGCTCCAATGGCAGGGAGTTATAATATTACTCCTATAATTCCATATAATATATACGAAGAAATTCCTGAAATCCCGTACGAACGCATCTATAATCTGGAAGGAGATAAAAGAGCTGATTCCAATCGCCTTTATCTTCCTTACCAAGAAATTCTCAATGTACCCATTCCTAGGGCAGTGGAAGAACCTCCTGAGGACGATCGGGTTATAGCATTACTAAACCAAAAAGCTGAGCTTGAATGGGAGAAATCAGAAAATGAGGTACTACGACAAGCCCTAGAGGAAGCTAGGAATCGTAGTAGCTCATAATATGTATTGTATTTTGTAATAATATGTTTACGAATAAAAGTTCTTGAGTTTGATATATGTCGATATTTTGTATATAATGTCGAAAATCGGACCCTCAAACATAATATCTAAGTTTTATTAAGGACAGAATGCCTACCAAGATAGTGGGTAGATACTAAGATAAAGATACTGGCTTTATTATCTTAGTTTTAATCAAAATAAGGACATAATGCCTACCAAGATAGTGGGTAGATACTAATGATTTAATTTTTTCAGGACGTCTAGAGAAAATAATTTTCCATATTACGATCCTAACCATCCGATCAAATAAGAGTCACCTGAGTATCCAGTCAATGGATCTCAGATGATGCTTATCACATTTTTGGACGATAGCGATCCTTTTGCAATAAATTTGGACTCTCCTACTCCTGAATATCATCCTCAATCCTATTAATCAGATTGTTCAGGATTGGCTGCTGGTTCCGACTTCAGTAATTGGCGGTTTGATACACCACCACTGAAAGATCAGGCTGGGCCTAGTAGGTCCTGAAAGCCAAGAATGAGAGTGGAATGCCCACTGAAAGAATTTCAATTCCTTCCATTGAGATGGAAGAGGTTTATCAGATTATGCCGGTGGAGGAAAATTCTGAAGAGGAATCCTGGCATTATGTTCCGGTTTTTGAAAATCCGGATGATTATATCTTCTTTAATCCAGAATCTTCGATTCTTCAAGATTCTTATGTTGCTCCTAAACCTCTGTACTATAGTCCTTACGAGGAATATTTTAATGTTCCTTCTTCTTACCTAAATGCTTATAATGATATTGTGGTTGGACTTCGTGAGCCACCACCACTCTTTGGATATCCTTATAAAACCCCCTTGTCTCCAATTGAGTGTTTTGATCGTTCGTTATGAGAAACGGACGAAGTCAAGAAAGGGTGGTTTAAGGATAAAAAGAAGAGGAAGAAGATTGGAGCTCAAGTGAAAGAATATGGAGAGGAAATGAAGCAACTTGGAGAGAGACTGATTATATACGATATTTGTATTTTTCTATCTTTTATTTCGTATTTTGTACCTTGTAAATATTTTAATAAATTATTTTTGTTTTCTTTATATACAGAATGCTAGGGAAAGGAAAAGGACCTAGTTTTAAACGTAGATATGCTCCACCAAACTATGATCAACAAATAACTAATGAGACATGATATGAACCAGGAGTAATACCGAAAGTTCAACATTTAGAAGTTTGGGGGAATTAGATTCCGTTTCTAATTTCTATATTCCATCACTGAGTATTCATTCTGCTCCAATGGCAGGGAGTTATAATATTACTCCTATAATTCCATATAATATATACGAATAAATTCCTGAAATCCCGTACGAACGTATCTATAATCTGGAAGGAGATGAAAGAGCTGATTCCAATCGCCTTTATCTTCCTTACCAAGAAATTCTCAATGTACCCATTCCTAGGGCAGTGGAAGAACCGCCTGAGGACGATCGGGTTATAGCATTACTAAACCAAAAAGCTGAGCTTGAATGGGAGAAAGCAGAAAATGAAGTACTACTACAAGCCCTAGAGGAAGCTAGGAATCGTAGTAGCTCATAATATGTATTGTATTTTGTAATATTATGTTTACGAATAAAAGTTCTTGAGTTTGATGTATGTCGATATTTTGTATAGAATGTCGAAAACCGGACCCTCAACACATAATATCTAAGTTTTATTAAGGACAGAATGCCTACCAAGATAGTGGGTAGATACTAAGATAAAGATACTGGCTTTATTATTTAAGTTTTAATCAAAATAAGGACAGAATGCCTACCAAGATAGTGGGTAGATACTAATGATTTAATTTTTTCAGGATGTCTAGAGAAAATAATTTTCCATATTACGATCCTAACCATCCGATCAAATAAGAGTCACCTGAGTATCCAGTCAATGGATCTCAGATGATGCTTATCACATTTTCGGACGATAGCGATCCTTTTGCAATAAATTTGGACTCTCCTACTCCTAATTATCATCCTCAATCCTATGAATCAGATTGTTCAGGATTGGCTGCTGGTTCCGACTTCAGTAATTGGCGGTTTGATACACCACCACTGAATGATCAGGCTGGGCCTAGTAGGTCCTGAAAGCGAAGAATAAGAGTGGAATGCCCACTGAAAGAATTTCTATTCCTTCCATTGAGATGGAAGAGGTTTATCAGATTATGCCGGTGGGGGAAAATTCTAGTGAGGAATCCTAGCATTATGTTCCGGTTTTTGAAAATCCGGATGATTATATCTTCTTTAATCCCGAATCTCCGATTCTTCAAGATTCTTATGTTGCTCCTAAACCTCTGTACTATAGTCCTTACGAGGAATATTTTAATGTTCCTTCTTCTTACCTAAATGCTTATAATGATATTGTGGTTGGGCTTCGTGAGCCACCACCACTCTTTGGATATCCTTATAAAACCCCCTTGTCTCCAATTGAGTGTTTTGATCGTTCTTTATGAGAAACGGACGAAGTTAAGAAAGGGTGGTTTAAGGATAAAAAGAAGAGGAAGATTGGAGCTCAAGTGAAAGAATATGGAGAGGAAATGAAGCAACTTGGAGAGAGACTGATTATAGAGGATATTTGTATTTTCCTATCTTTTATTTCGTATTTTGTACCTTGTATATATTTTAATAAATTATTTTTGTTTTATTTATATACAGAATGCTAGGGAAAGGAAAAGGACCCAGTTTTATACGTAGATATGCTCCACCAAACTATGATCAACAAATAACTAATGAGACATGATATGAACCAGGAGTAGATACCGAAAGTTCAACATTTAGAAGTTTGGGGGAATTAGAATCCGTTTCTAATTTCTATATTCCATCACTGAGTATTCATTCTGCTCCAATGGCAGGGAGTTATAATATTACTCCTATAATTCCATATAATATATATGAAGAAATTCCTGAAATCCCGTACGAACGTATCTATAATCTGGAAGGAGATGAAAGAGCTGATTCCAATCGCCTTTATATTCCTTACCAAGAAATTCTCAATGTACCCATTCCTAGTGGAAGAACCGCCTGAGGACGATCGGGTTATAGCATTACTAAACCGAAAAGCTGAGCTTGAATGGGAGAAAGCAGAAAATGAAGTACTACGACAAGCCCGAGAGGAAGCTAGGAATCGTAGTAGCTCATAATATGTATTGTATTTTGTAATATTATGTTTACGAAAAAAAGTTCTTGAGTTTGATATATGTCTATATTTTATATAAAATGTCGAAAACCGGACCCTCAACACATAATATCTAAGTTTTATTAAGGACAGAATGCCTACCAAGATAGTGGGTAGATACTAAGATAAAGATACTGGCTTTATTATTTAAGTTTTAATCAAAATAAGGACAGAATGCCTACCAAGATAGTGGGTAGATACTAATGATTTAATTTTTTCAGGATGTATAGAGAAAATAATTTTCTAAATTACGATCCTAACCATCCGATCAAATAAGAGTCACCTGAGTATCCAATCAATGGATCTCAGATGATGCTTATCACATTTTCGGATGATAGCGATCCTTTTGCAATAAATTTGGACTCTCCTACTCCTGAATATCATCCTCAATCTTATGAATCAGATTGTTCAGGATTGGCTGCTGGTTCCGACTTCAGTAATTGGCGGTTTGATACACCACCACTGAAAGATCAGGCCGGGCCTAGTAGGTCTGGAAAGCGAAGAATGAGAGTGGAATGCCCACTGAAAGAATTTCTATTCCTTCCATTGAGATGGAAGAGGTTTATCAGATTATGCCGGTGGAGGAAAATTCTTAAGAGGAATCCTAGCATTATGTTCCGGTTTTTGAAAATCCGGATGATTATATCTTCTTTAATCCCGAATCTCCGATTCTTCAAGATTCTTATGTTGCTCCTAAACCTCTGTACTATAGTCCTTACGAGGAATATTTTAATGTTCCTTCTTCTTACCTAAATGCTTATAATGATATTGTGGTTGGACTTCGTGAGCCACCACCACTCTTTGGATACCCCTTGTCTCCAATTGAGTGTTTTGATCGTTCGTTATGAGAAACGGACGAAGTCAAGAAAGGGTGGTTTAAGGCTAAAAAGAAGAGGAAGAAGATTGGAGCTCAAGTGAAAGAATATGGAGAGGAAATAAAGCAACTTGGAGAGAGACTGATTATATAGGATATTTGTATTTTCCTATCTTTTATTTCGTATTTTGTACCTTGTATATATTTTAATAAATTATTTTTGTTTTCTTTATATACAGAATGCTTGGGAAAGGAAAAGGACCTAATTTTATACGTAGATATGCTCCACCAAACTGTGATCAACAAATAACTAATGAGACATGATATGAACCAGGAGTAGATACCGAAAGTTCAACATTTAGAAGTTTGGGGGAATTAGATTCCGTTTCTAATTTCTATATTCCATCACTAAGTATTCATTCTGCTCCAATGGCAGGGAGTTATAATATTACTCCTATAATTCCATATAATATATACGAATAAATTCCTGAAATCCCGTACGAACGTATCTATAATCTGGAAGGAGATGAAAGAGCTGATTCCAATCGCCTTTATCTTCCTTACCAAGAAATTCTCAATGTACCCATTCCTAGGGCAGTGGAAGAACCGCCTGAGGACGATCGGGTTATAGCATTACTAAACCAAAAAGCTGAGCTTGAATGGGAGAAAGCAGAAAATGAAGTACTACGACAAGCCCTAGAGGAAGCTAGGAATCGTAGTAGCTCATAATATGTATTGTATTTTGTAATATTATGTTTACGAATAAAAGTTCTTGAGTTTGATATATGTCGATATTTTGTATAGAATGTCGAAAACCGGACCCTCAACACATAATATCTAAGTTTTATTAAGGACAGAATGCCTACCAAGATAGTGGGTAGATACTAAGATAAAGATACTGGCTTTATTATTTAAGTTTTAATCAAAATAAGGACAGAATGCCTACCAAGATAGTGGGTAGATACTAATGATTTAATTTTTTCAGGATGTCTAGAGAAAATAATTTTCCATATTACGATCCTAACCATCCGATCAAATAAGAGTCACCTGAGTATCCAGTCAATGGATCTCAGATGATGCTTATCACATTTTCGGACGATAGCGATCCTTTTGCAATAAATTTGGACTCTCCTACTCCTAATTATCATCCTCAATCTTATGAATCAGATTGTTCAGGATTGGCTGCTGGTTCCGACTTCAGTAATTGGCGGTTTGATACACCACCACTGAATGATCAGGCTGGGCCTAGTAGGTCCTGAAAGCGAAGAATAAGAGTGGAATGCCCACTGAAAGAATTTCTATTCCTTCCATTGAGATGGAAGAGGTTTATCAGATTATGCCGGTGGGGGAAAATTCTAGTGAGGAATCCTAGCATTATGTTCCGGTTTTTGAAAATCCGGATGATTATATCTTCTTTAATCCCGAATCTCCGATTCTTCAAGATTCTTATGTTGCTCCTAAACCTCTGTACTATAGTCCTTACGAGGAATATTTTAATGTTCCTTCTTCTTACCTAAATGCTTATAATGATATTGTGGTTGGGCTTCGTGAGCCACCACCACTCTTTGGATATCCTTATAAAACCCCCTTGTCTCCAATTGAGTGTTTTGATCGTTCTTTATGAGAAACGGACGAAGTTAAGAAAGGGTGGTTTAAGGATAAAAAGAAGAGGAAGATTGGAGCTCAAGTGAAAGAATATGGAGAGGAAATGAAGCAACTTGGAGAGAGACTGATTATAGAGGATATTTGTATTTTCCTATCTTTTATTTCGTATTTTGTACCTTGTATATATTTTAATAAATTATTTTTGTTTTATTTATATACAGAATGCTAGGGAAAGGAAAAGGACCTAGTTTTATACGTAGATATGCTCCACCAAACTATGATCAACAAATAACTAATGAGACATGATATGAACCAGGAGTAGATACCGAAAGTTCAACATTTAGAAGTTTGGGGGAATTAGAATCCGTTTCTAATTTCTATATTCCATCACTGAGTATTCATTCTGCTCCAATGGCAGGGAGTTATAATATTACTCCTATAATACCATATAATATATATGAAGAAATTCCTGAAATCCCGTACGAACGTATCTATAATCTGGAAGGAGATGAAAGAGCTGATTCCAATCGCCTTTATATTCCTTACCAAGAACTTCTCAATGTACCCATTCCTAGTGGAAGAACCGCCTGAGGACGATCGGGTTATAGCATTACTAAACCGAAAAGCTGAGCTTGAATGGGAGAAAGCAGAAAATGAAGTACTACGACAAGCCCGAGAGGAAGCTAGGAATCGTAGTAGCTCATAATATGTATTGTATTTTGTAATATTATGTTTACGAAAAAAAGTTCTTGAGTTTGATATATGTCTATATTTTGTATAAAATGTCGAAAACCGGACCCTCAACACATAATATCTAAGTTTTATTAAGGACAGAATGCCTACCAAGATAGTGGGTAGATACTAAGATAAAGATACTGGCTTTATTATTTAAGTTTTAATCAAAATAAGGACAGAATGCCTACCAAGATAGTGGGTAGATACTAATGATTTAATTTTTTCAGGATGTATAGAGAAAATAATTTTCTAAATTACGATCCTAACCATCCGATCAAATAAGAGTCACCTGAGTATCCAATCAATGGATCTCAGATGATGCTTATCACATTTTCGGATGATAGCGATCCTTTTGCAATAAATTTGGACTCTCCTACTCCTGAATATCATCCTCAATCTTATGAATCAGATTGTTCAGGATTGGCTGCTGGTTCCGACTTCAGTAATTGGCGGTTTGATACACCACCACTGAATGATCAGGCCGGGCCTAGTAGGTCCGGAAAGCGAAGAATGAGAGTGGAATGCCCACTGAAAGAATTTCTATTCCTTCCATTGAGATGGAAGAGGTTTATCAGATTATGTCGGTGGAGGAAAATTCTGAAGAGGAATCCTAGCATTATGTTCCGGTTTTTGAAAATCCGGATGATTATATCTTCTTTAATCCCGAATCTCCGATTCTTCAAGATTCTTATGTTGCTCCTAAACCTCTGTACTATAGTCCTTACGAGGAATATTTTAATGTTCCTTCTTCTTACCTAAATGCTTATAATGATATTGTGGTTGGACTTCGTGAGCCACCACCACTCTTTGGATACCCCTTGTCTCCAATTGAGTGTTTTGATCGTTCGTTATGAGAAACGGACGAAGTCAAGAAAGGGTGGTTTAAGGATAAAAAGAAGAGGAAGAAGATTGGAGCTCAAGTGAAAGAATATGGAGAGGAAATAAAGCAACTTGGAGAGAGACTGATTATATAGGATATTTGTATTTTCCTATCTTTTATTTCGTATTTTGTACCTTGTATATATTTTAATAAATTATTTTTGTTTTCTTTATATACAGAATGCTTGGGAAAGGAAAAGGACCTAGTTTTATACGTAGATATGCTCCACCAAACTATGATCAACAAATAACTAATGAGACATGATATGAACCAGGAGTAGATACCGAAAGTTCAACATTTAGAAGTTTGGGGGAATTAGATTCCGTTTCTAATTTCTATATTCCATCACTGAGTATTCATTCTGCTCCAATGGCAGGGAGTTATAATATTACTCCTATAATTCCATATAATATATACGAAGAAATTTCTGATGTATAATCTGGAAGGAGATGAAAGAGCTGATTCCAATCGCCTTTATCTTCCCTACTAAGAAATTCTCAATGTACCCATTCCTAGGGCAGTGGAAGAACCGCCTGAGGACGATCGGGTTATAGCATTACTAAACCGAAAAGCTGAGCTTGAATGGGAGAAAGTAGAAAATGAAGTATTACGACAAACCCTAGAGGAAGCTAGGAATCATAGTAGCTCATAATATGTATTGTATTTTGTAATATTATGTTTACGAATAAAAGTTCTTGAGTTTGATATATGTCGATATTTTGTATAGAATGTCGAAAACCGGACCCTCAAACATAATATCTAAGTTTTATTAAGGACAGAATGCCTACCAAGATAGTGGGTAGATACTAAGATAAAGATACTGGCTTTATTATCTAAGTTTTAATCAAAATAAGGACAGAATGCCTACCAAGATAGTGGGTAGATACTAATGATTTAATTTTTTCAGGATGTCTAGAGAAAATAATTTTCCATATTACGATCCTAACCATCCAATCAAATAAGAGTCACCTGAGTATCCAGTCAATGGATCTCAGATGATGCTTATCACATTTTCGGACGATAGCGATCCTTTTGCAATAAATTTGGACTCTCCTACTCCTTAATATCATCCTCAATCCTATGAATCAGATTGTTCAGGATTGGCTGCTGGTTTCGACTTCGGTAATTGGCGGTTTGATACACCACCACTGAATGATAAGGCTGGGCCTAGTAGTTCCTGAAAGCGAAGAATGAGAGTGGAATGCCCACTCAAAGAATTTCTATTCCTTCCATTGAGATGGAAGAGGTTTATCAGATTATGCCGGTGGAGGAAAATTCTGAAGAGGAATCCTAGCATTATGTTCCGGTTTTTGAAAATCCGGATGATTATATCTTCTTTAATCCCGAATCTCCGTTTCTTCAAGATTCTTATGTTGCTCCTAAACCTTTGTACTATAGTCCTTACTGTTACATGTCAAAAGGGTTTAATTATCTTTTTAGCAATGATAAGTAGAGGTGTTGAATTGTAATTGTTGTATTGTTGAGGGACTAGTGAGTTAGCTGATTTGTTGTTTAGATTAGTCGTTATAATCAGTTGTAAAACAGATTAACGGTATCTTGATAATGAATTGATTCGTTTCCTTCTTCTTCGATTCTCTCTCAAATTCTTATCATAACAATGGTATCAGAGCCACCGATTCTCATCGGAGCTCAATTGTGATTCTTTTATCAATTCCGCTCAATTGTTCTTGTTAATTTGAGTTCAATTTTGACCTAATTGATGTAATGGCGACTCGGCAACAAGAAATGGAACGTTTAGAGAAATTGGCGCAGGGCAATACTAGTCTAATTGAAGGACAACAAGCGATTTTGGATCAGAATTCTGAAGCAATTAAGATGTTACAGATTAGTCTGACGACCTTGGTTACACAAGTGGCTGATATTAGTACCAAATTCGGCACTGACAGAGGTGGTCCTCATCACGAGCGTTTAGTTCGTACTGGTCGGCTCGATTTTCTGAAATTCAATGGTGAAGAGGTGGAAGGTTGGGTAATTCGGTGCAATCATTTTTTTGCAATAGATAGAACACCCGAAAATGCAAAGGTCTACTATGCTGTGGTTAATCTGGAAGGTGCAGCACTTGAATGGCATCAAGGTTATGTGGAAAGTTAAAACAGAAGCGTGGATGAAATAACATGAGATGAGTATTCGAGATCAGTAATTGCTCGATTTTCTGAAAGATTGTCTGAAGATGCTATGGAGGAGTTAAAGAATCTCAATCAGACAGGTTCACTTTCTAATTACACTAGAGCCTTTGATACCTTGTTGAATAGGGTTAAATTGAATGACGAATATGCTGCTAGTTTATATGTTGGTGGTTTACAACCTGAGATTCGTTGTTTAGTCAAGATTTTTAAACCGAGAACAATGCGAGATGCTATTGCTATGGCTAAGCAGCAACATGTAGTATACACTACTCTATTTGGTGATAAGGATACTAAAAAAATTACTGCTCCTAGTTCTACTGGTACTGGCTCTAAGTTTGCTTCTTCACTGTCTGCTAAGAGTATAGTCACTCCTAGTAATACATTGGCTTTATTACCTACTCCTTCGGGTAATAGGTTGAATAAGAATGTTAAGAAGGTACCTGCTAGAGTAGCTGAAGAAAAAAGGGCTAAGGGAGAGTGTTTTTGGTGTAATGAAAAATACACCCCATCTCATAATTGCAAGTTTAAACATTTATATGTTTTGGAAATTCATGGAGATGATGAGTTAGAAGAATCGGTTTACACAGATGGGGTTAGTGAACTAGAATCAGAAGCTCAGCTATCTGTGTATGCTATGGCAGGGGTCAATTCTTTTTCTACTATGAGGGTGGTTGGTACAATTGGTACAAGACAAATACAAATTCTGATTGACTCTGGTTCCTCCCACAATTTTGTCAACTCTAAATTGGCTTCTAAATTGAATTGTCCTACTAAAGAGGTTCCTTTAATGAAAGTAAGGGTAGCTAATGGCAAAGAATTAGATTGCCACCAACTGTGCCTAGATTTTCAATGGCTTATGCAAGGGATATGGTTCAAAACTGATGTCTTATTATTACCTTTGGACAATTATGATATGGTATTGGGAATTCAATGGTTGCAATCTTTGAATGATATTGTATGGAATTTCAAGACCTTGACTATGCAATTCACTGTAGCTTCCAAAGTAATAGAGTTAAAGGGAATAAACAAGAATAATGTGTCTTTGTGTTCTTTGGAAAAGTTATCTTCCATGTTGTGTAAAGATACCCCTATGGTCAGCCTACAGTTGTTTAGTATGCAAGAAAAGGTTACTGGTTCTTTCCAACATCAGGCAACAATTTCTAATGATCAGCAGAACGATGAAATCAAAACATTATTGGAACAGTTTGCAGATGTTTTTAGCATTCCTGAAGGATTGCCACCTAATAGGGATTGTAATCATAAGATTCAATTGATAGATGACTCAGTCACTATTAATCAAAGGGCGTATAGATACCCAGTGGGACAGAAAGACATCATTGAGAAGATGGTACAAGAAATGTTAGATATGGGCATTATTAGGCCTAGTGGTAGTTGTTTTGCTTCTCGTGTTGTATTAGTCAAGAAAAAAGATGGATCTTGGAGATTATGTGTGGATTACAGGAAACTAAATGATCAAACTGTTAAGAACATATTTCCAATCCCATTAATTGAAGAACTATTGGAAGAGTTAGGAGGAGCTGCAGTGTATTCTAAATTGGATCTTCGGTCTGGTTATCATCAGATTCGAATGAATGACACTGACATTCATAAAACTGCTTTTAGAACTCACCAAGGCTTATTTGAATTTCTGGTTCTTCCTTTTGGACTCACTAATGCACCTGCCACATTCCAGGGATTAATGAATGCTGTTTTTCAGAAATTATTAAGGAAGTCTGTCCTGATTTTTTTTGATGATGTGCTTGTCTATAGTAAATCTATGCAACAACATGTATCTGATTTAAGGGAAGTCCTTCAATTGTTTAGAGATCATCAGTTGTTTGCCAAGAGATCAAAATGTTCTTTTGCTGGTGCCAAAGTTGAGTATTTGGGTCATATTATATCCAAAGATGGTGTATCTACAGATCCTTCCAAGATTGAGGCAGTACAAAATTGGCCTGTTCCTACCACTGTGAAACAATTGAGAGGATTTTTTGGCCTCACTGGATATTATAGAAGATTTGTGTCTTCTTATGGCACATTGGCCAAACCTTTAACCATTTTATTACAAAAGAATGCATTTCATTGGTCTGATGAAGCTCAAGTGGCATTTGACACATTGAAATTGGCTATGATACAAGCACCTGTTTTGGCTCTCCCTGATTGGTCTCAGGAGTTTATAGTATAGACTGATGCTAGTTCTAAAGGTTTGGGAGCTGTTTTGATGCAAGGCAAGCACCCCATTGCTTATGTCAGTAAAGCTTTGTCAGCTAGACAATGTGCTTTATCTGTGTATGAGAAGGAGTTGTTAGCTATTTTATTAGCAGTTAAACAGTGGCATCAATATCTCATCCTTAAGCATTTTACTATCAAAACAGACCAGAAGAGTTTAAAGCATTTACTGGAGCAGAAGATCACAACTCCCTTACAACATACTTGGCTCAGTAAACTAATGGGGTATGATTACCACATTATCTACAAAAAAGGCATTGAAAATCATGCTGCTGATGCCTTATCCAGAGTCCATTGTTCTACTCTCTTTCATATGGCAGTTTCTTCTTATGATCCTTTGTTGATGAACCGTATTAAGGATCATTGGCTTACAAATGTTGAAGCTCAAACACTAATCCAGAGGTTGTCTCAAGGTGAATCCATTAAGCATATGGCTTGGAATGGTAATTTGTTAACAAGGAAAAATAAACTATGGATTGGGAAACAAGATGATTTAAGGAGGGATATTCTATTCCTCTGTCATTCTTTTGCTATTGGTGGCCATTCAGGCATTCAACCTACCATACATAAATTCAAGAATATGTTCTATTGGAGAAGAGCTAATAAGGATATCAAGCAATGGGTCAAAACTTGTGATGTTTGTCTTAAGGCCAAATATGAGGCTATAGCAACTCCTGGCTTATTGAATCCTTTACCTGTACCTCAATCTGTGTTCACTAATATTTCCATGGATTTTATTAGTGGGTTACCCCAGTCTGGGGGTAAAGATGTTATTTTGGTGGTTGTGGACAGATTCACCAAGTATGGTCATTTCATTCCTCTGAAGCATCCTTTTTCTGCTATCCAGGTTGCCCAAGTAATGATGGATTCTGTTTTTAAGTTGCATGGTTGTCCATTGAACATTGTATCTGATAGAGATCCTATTTTCATGAGCCTGTTTTGGAAGGAATTCTTAAAGCTGCAAGGTATTGAACAGGCATTATCGACTGCTTATCACCCCTAGTCTGATGGGCAAACAGAAGTTTTAAATAGATGCTTGGAGACTTACTTAAGGTGCATGGTAATGACTGATCCTACCACTTAGGTGAAGTGGTTATCTTTGGCTGAATGGTGGTATAATACCACTTGGTATTTTGCCATTAAAATGTCTCCTTTCAAGGCTTTGTATGGCCTTGATCCTCCTATACATTTGCCTTATGTCAATGGGTCTACAACTGTGGCTTCTTTGGATGAATGGTTGCTTAATAGAAATGCCATGCTTATCACTTTGAAACAGTCCTTGGAAAGAGCCAGGAATCGTATGAAACAGTTTGCAGACCGCAAGAGAAGTGATAGACAGTTTTCAGTTGGTGATTGGGTCTATCTTAAACTCCAACCATATGTACAAACTTCTTTAAGGGTACATAAATATTCTAAACTTTCCCAAAAATATTATGGTCCATTTCAGGTTATTAAGAAAGTAGGGGTAGCTGCTTATACTTTGGATCTTCCTTCAGGGTCCCTATTGCATCCTACATTTCATGTTTCTTTACTAAAAAAGGCTTTTGGTCCACCAGTTCAGTCAGTTTCTCTTCCTTCTGGGCAAGACCATTTATTACAACCGTTGGCTATTCTTGATAGGAAGTTAGCTCGAAGTGGTACTAAGGCTGTTGTGAAATTCTTGGTTCAATGGGATCAATTGCCTGTGCATGATTCAACTTGGGTGGAGGCTGAGGTTTTTATGACTCGTTATCCAGATTTTTCAGTTGATTCTTGAGGTCAAGAATGCTTAATGGGGGGAGTTTTGTTACATGTCAAAAGGGTTTAATTGTCTTTTTAGCAATAATAAGTAGAGGGGTTGAATTGTAATTGTTGTATTGTTGAGGGACTAGTGAGTTAGTTGATTAGTTGTTTAGATTAGTCGTTATAATCAGTTGTAAAACAGATTAACGGTATCTTGATAATGAATTGATTCGTTTCTTTCTTCTTCGATTCTCTCTCAAATTCTTATCATAACACTTACGAGGAATATTTTAATGTTCTTTCTTCTTACCTAAATGCTTATAATGATATTGTGGTTGGACTTCGTGAGCCACCACCACTCTTTGGATATCCTTATAAAACCCCCTTGTCTCCAATTGAGCGTTTTGATCGTTCGTTATGAGAAACAGACGAAGTTAAGAAAGGGTGGTTTAAGGATAAAAAGAAGAGGAAGAAGATTGGAGCTCAAGTGAAAGAATATGGAGAGGAAATGAAGCAACTTGGAGAGAGACTGATTATAGAGGATATTTGTATTTTCCTATCTTTTATTTCGTATTTTGTACCTTGAATATATTTTAATAAATTATTTTTGTTTTATTTATATACAGAATGCTAGGGAAAGGAAAAGGACCTAGTTTTGTACGTAGATATGCTCCACCAAACTATGATCAACAAATAACTAATGAGACATGATATGAACCAGGAGTAGATACCGAAAGTTCAACATTTAGAAGTTTGGGGGAATTAGAATCCGTTTCTAATTTCTATATTCCATCACTGAGTATTCATTCTGCTCCAATGGCAGGGAGTTATAATATTACTCTTATAATTCCATATAATATATACGAAGAAATTCTTGAAATCCCGTACGAATTTATCTATAATCTGGAAGAAGATGAAAGAGCTGATTCCAATCGCCTTTATCTTCCTTACCAAGAAATTCTCAATGTACCCATTCCTAGGGTAGTGGAAGAACCGCCTGAGGACGATCGGGTTATAGCATTACTAAACCGAAAAGCTGAGCTTGAATGGGAGAAAGCAGAAAATGAAGTACTACGACAAGCCCTAGAGGAAGCTAGGAATCGTAGTAGCTCATAATACGTATTGTATTTTGTAATATTATGTTTACGAATAAAAGTTCTTGAGTTTGATATATGTCGATATTTTGTATAGAATGTCGAAAACCGGACCCTCAAACAACACCAAAGGAAAGAAAAAAGCAAATAGCTGAAAACAACAATACTGCTGAGCAAGATGCTCAGAAAGCAGAGATGGAAAAATTGATTAATGCGGGAATTGAGAAAGCAATTCCTAAAATAATAGCAGCCATCGAAGAAAACAAAGCTGCTAAGAAAAAGGAATCTATGATTTAAATTGCTAAATCTGAAGGAACTAAGAAAGAGTTCTCTAATCCTCCTTGTACAAGAAACACGGAGGAAGGACATTCCAACTACAAGAGTAAAACCTCCAAGAGAACTTACCAGGAAAGCCATGATTCTTCTGTGGCTAGTCCCAGAGAAGGTTATGAGTCATCCTACAATAAGAGAAAGGGTTATGGATGCTCATAGAAAAATTTCCAAGACTACAAGCCTTATTAGTTTGCAGGCAAAGAAGGAGCTATAGCCGCAATAAGGTAGCTAGAAAAGACTGAGTCAGTTCTTACAATAAGCAAGAAGACAAGGTACTATATGTTTCTAATCTATTTAGAGATCAAGACTTAGAATGGTGGAATCACATCATATACGACAAAGGCAGAGAATAGGCTTACGCAATGTTCTGGTCCACATTCAGAGAAAAGGTGGAGAGAAAATTATGTCCTCTAAATGAGAGGGTAAGAATTGAAAACAACTTTCTGAATCTGAAGATGGTCGGTATGAACCATCAAGATTATGTAACCAAGCTATTTGAATATGCTCGGTTAGTACCTCACCTGGCCACTCCCGAATCCAATCTTATTTAAAGATATATATGGGGTTTGGTACTAGAGATTAGAGACATGGTAGAGGTCTCTAAGCCAACATCTATGGATGAAGGCATCGAACTAAGTGCTCTACTCACCAATTGAATGGTGAGAAATAAAGAAGAATTGAAAAAGATAGAGAGCATTCCTCAAAATAGAAGCGATCACCGATGACATGAAGGCAACTTCAGTCCTAAAGACACTCACTCATCTGCTCTTGAATGTCGATTGTGCAAGAAGAAACATTTCAGCAAATGTGGTCCAAAGTTTTTTTTACAACACATGTAAAATTCCTAGGCACTCCACTTAGAACTGTTATAAGAACAGAAAGCCCATTACTTGTTATGGTTGTGGATAGCCAGGTCATATCAAGACCTAATGCCCAAAGCAAAAAGAGGCAGGGACCTCTATAACAAAACCGGTTGAAGGTGTTAAGAAAAACGACAGGGCATTTGTTTTGAATACTAATGAAGCAGCCAAAATACCGGTTGTCATTACCGGTACGTTTCTTGTCGATAATATCTAGATTAGACAAATCTTACGAGGTCGAGACTGCAAATGGAGATTTAGTTAGAATCTCTAGTTCTTTGAACGACTGTAAGATTTCTCTATCCGGACATGTCCTAATAGTGCAATTGTTGCCTATGACATTGGTTGGGTTTGACATTGTCTTGGGAATGGATAGGTTATCTACCAACCAAGCCCGAATACTTTGCAGCAAGAAATCCATTGAGATTCGTGTGCCTGATGGTAAGACGATTACTATCAAGGGAGATAAGTGTTCCAATCCAATTGGAATCACATAACTCCTAAAATGTTGCGGAGGCGTAAATAAAATCCAATGCAAGTAAAATCAAATGCGCAAAACAAGGCGCCCAAACCATGCAGATTATATAAACAAAATAAGTTCAGTGTTTGAAAATGATGGAACTCCATGCATGTCCTATGCTCGTGCTCAATACCTTAGCGACCTGAGAAAAACATGCTAAGAAGTGTCAACACAAAGGTTGGTGAGTTCACTAAGTTGTAAGTAAATAACAGTTTGATGTTTGGCAGATAGTGTAATAATGTATACCGATAGATAGCTAGTCTATGCCATGCTACTACAAGTTTCAAAACCGAAGCTGACTGTTTGTGTTTGTTTGCCTTCCACCATGTCTACCGAACAATGGCAAATGTCTAGGTCAATATTACATCTGTTCGACCTCCAGTCGTGTTAGAGCGACTAACGCGGGCGGGGCTTGTCAAAACCCATTAGTACAACTCAAGATCACCTCGCTATGTTCCAATACTAACGGTTCGAGAATGTAAGGACTTATGAGGTATGTTTGCACTTTAGTAAGCAAGCGATAGTACAATACTACAAGATCCAAAATGTTTGCGAGCATGCTTTCTCCCCCAAAAGGAAAGTAAGTAAAAGAGAGGGGTAGTGAAACTCACCTTAGTATGCGTGCAGATGAAAGCTAAGTAAAAAATGTTGGACCTCTAACTGCCACCTAAAACCATAGGTCTATAAGTGTGTGTCCGTGTATGTTGACATGAACCCTTTGTATCCAAACAATACCACTGTTTAAGTGTTTAGAAAAGATTTACAGGTTTGACTCAAGTTTGACCCGACGACCCGTTGGTGACCCGTTAGTGATTTAATGTTTGATTTGAATACTAAAACATAGTACACAAGTAGTTCAAGTTTCATGTTACACACTCATAACTATCTTAGCATGGCAAGTTATGTCTACACAATGCAAGATCAACAAGTTTCTACTTTTATATAATGTATGAAAACAAAGTTTGGTTTCCATATGTTAATCATTTGTAACACGTTTGCATGATCAATATGTTCAAAACATAAATCTTACTTGCCCTATATAGTCATAGCACATAACAATTGCCTAGAACTTAACATGCAGATCATACTTCAATTAAAGTTTCCATGTTTAGTAAGTTATGAATATCATGCATGTTTTGAGACATCTAACACGTTGCAACATGTTATTATATCCTAACTAACATGTAGCTATCATTAAACCATATCATGCATGTGTAAATAGCAGACTATGAACACTTTTGACGATTAAAGTTTCCTCTTTTAGAAAGTTTGCAAAAACCGAGCTAGGTATTAGAAATCTAATTTCACAAATCACCTATACATGAATCAAGTAGCGTATAAAAATCATCATATCATCCAAATCATGTCTAGTATACAAGATATAATTCACAAAAAGTTTCCTTTATAAGCAAGTTATGATTTCTAGCTTGTTTAAAGAGATTCAAAGCACCAAATCACCTGCATACAACCTATCTAATATTATTATAACCATAACAAGCATCAAATATCTCTAGCATGCAATCCTACAACATCACATAATCAAAAAGTTTCATCTTTTAACAAGTTATGAATCATATGCAACTAGGGTTTCCCAAATAACAACAAAACCATCAAATAAATGTAAAACAATGTTAAAGTCACCATCTTTATTGTAAAAACTCATGTTTGGATGAACTAGGGTTTCAATCAAAAATATTGGAATCAAAAAGTGACGAAATCGGATGAAATAACTTACGTAGTAGTGTTAGGAATGCCTAGAGGAGTCCGAATACGAGTTTAATTGCAAGATTGAAGATCAACCGGGTAGTGTTTGGTGGTGTTCTTGGTCACGGCGCAAAGAGGGAGGGGAGGGGGTTTGGGGTCGACGATTAGAGAGTGAGAAAGAGAATTAGGGTTTTAATTTTTTTATAAAATTCTTTATATTAAATTTGCATGGGTTTTAAATTAGGTATGGATAATCCATGGGTTATTTAAAAATAAGTTTCACTAATGACAAATAAAACCCTCTACTAATATTTTTATAAAAACTCCATCTCTATAAAAATAACTAATAACATTGATATCCGATAATTCTACGCGATTTCACGAATGTTCACATAATTCACAGAAAAATCACTAAATACATAAATTCAATAAATTTATATTAAATAATTGTTCGCAATTATTTTTATTAGTTCACCAACGTTTGAGGGTTAGACTCGTGTGCGATCCGGTAATTCTACGTGTTTGTGCGAACTGACACATCTAACTAATCCTAACTAAATGTAATGCATGTGTGAATGTTCGAGATAACTGAGTTTGTATAAATAAATGTTTGAGATAACGATGTTTATGTTAACAGAGTTAACCTGAAAATGACGGATGTCACATCATCCCCTTGTTGAAAGAATTTTCGTCCCAAAAATTAATCCAAGTTGCTAGTTGTCTGAAACAAAAAGTTTGGGTTGTCACATCATCTCTTTGTTGAAATAAATTTCGTCCCGAAATTTAACTAGTACCTTTTGTGTTTGCCGTTGAGTGCTTGAAAAGCGGAGGATATTTCTTCATCATCTGATCCTCACGTTCCCATGTGAACTCCGGTCCACGCTTCGAATTCCAGCGAACTCTAACAATTGGTATCTTACTGTGCTTGAGTGTTTTGACCTCTCGGTCCATGATCTCAACTGGTTCCTCAATGAAACGCAACTGTTCATCAATTTCCAACTCCTCGAGTGGAACCACTAGTGTCTCGTCTGATTAGCATTTATTTAGGTTTGAAACATGAAAGACATTGTGTACTCCATTGAGTTCATCTGGTAGGTTTAATTGATACGCAACAGGACCGATCATTTTCACCATCTCGAATGGTCCAACATAACGCGGGTTTAGCTTGCCCCATTTCCTAAAACGGATCACACCTTTCCAAGGTGAAACTTTTAATAACACCTTGTCACCCACTAGAAACTCTAACGGTTTTCTGCGCTTGTCTGCATAACTCTTTAGACGGTCACGGGCTGCCGCCACACGGCTTCGAATTTGCACAATCTTTTCCGAAGTCTCGTGCACAAGTTAAGGGCCTGTAATTTGGCTATCTCCAACTTCAGCCCAACAGATTGGCGATCGACACTTCCGTCCATACAATGCCTTGAACGGTGTCGCTATAATGCTAGTATGATAGTTGTTATTGTAGGAGAAGTCAATTAAAGGCAGATGAGTCTCCCAACTGTTACCAAAATCAATCACACAAGCTCTCAGCATGTCTTCTAGGGTTTGAATGGTACACTCACTCTGGCCATCTGTTTCGGGATGGTACACTGTGCTCATATCCAGATGCATACCCAGAGATTTCTGTAGGGGTTGCCTGAAGCGTGAAGTGAATCAAGCGTTTCTATCTGAAATGATTGAAACTGGCACTCCATGCCGAGAGACTACTTTTTTTAAATAGATGCGGGTTAGCTTCTCCATTTTGTCATTTTCTTTGATAGCAAGGAAGTGAGCGGATTTAGTTAGGCGATCCACTATCACCCAGATTGTGTCACATCCAGTAGGGGTTCGGGGTAATTTGGTGATAAAATCCATGTAAATCTGCTCCCATTTCCACATCGGGATTTCCGGTTGTTGGAGCAATCTGTATGGCTTTTGGTACTCCACCTTGACCTTTGAACAAGTTAGACACTTGCTCACACAGGTGGCTATGTAGGCTTTCATGTTCGGCCACCAATACAACACCTTTAGATCGTGGTACATTTTGTCAGATCCCGGATGAATAGAGTATATGGATTTGTGAGCTTCATCCATAACAAGCTCTCTCAGGTTTCCATACACTGGAATCCATATTCGCTCTACGAAATAGTGAATACCGTCAGATTTAACTTCCAACTGTTTCTCCATACCACGAGTGGCTTCCAACGTTAAGTTTTCTTCTTTTAGGGCTTCAAGTTGAGCATTACGGATTTGTTCGGGTAATCTTGTATGAATAGTGAGTTTCAATGCTCGAACTCTTCGGGGTTTGGTTTCTTTTCTGCTTAGGGCATCGGCCACCACGTTTGCTTTGCCAGGATGGTACTTGATGGCACAATCATAATCATTTAAGAGTTCGATCCAGCGACGCTGTCACATGTTCAACTCTTTCTGTTCGAATATGTGCTGGAGACTCTTGTGATCGGTGTAAATAGTGCACTTGGTACCATACAAGTAGTATCTCCAGATTTTCAGCTCAAATACCACAGCTCCCAACTCCAAGTAGTGAGTCGTGTAGTTTTTCTCGTGCACTTTCAATTGCCGAGATGCGTATGAGATAATTTCCTCGCGTTGCATTAGCACACAACCGAGACCCTGGATGGAAGCATCGTAATACACTATGAAGTCATTCGATCCCTCTGGCAGAGATAGGATGGGTGCACTACTGAGTTTCTGCTTCAGTAGCTGGAATCCTGAATCTTGAGTTTCGCTCCATGTATACGGTTTACCTTTTTGAGTTAGGGCGGTGAGAGGTTGAGCGATCTTAGAAAATCCCTCGACAAACCGACGGTAGTAGCCAGCCACTATTGGAGTCGTTGGCACTGCCCAATTCATAATGGCTTCTACTTTGGATGGATCGACATGTATTCCCTTCTTATTGACTACATGTCCAAGAAATTGAACCTCGCGAATCCAAAATCACATTTGGAAAAATTGGCTTATAGTTGCTCCTGTCTCAGCAGTTCAAGAATTAAGCGCAGGTGCTCCTCGTGTTCTTCCTTACTCTTAGAATAGATAAGGATATCGTCAATGAAAACGATGACGAAATGGTCGAGGTAGGGTTTACACACACGATTCATGAGATCCATGAACACCGCGGGTGTGTTGGTTAATCCGAATGGCATGACCAAAAACTCATCATGGCCGTACCGGGTTCTGAATGCGGTTTTGGATATATCTTCTTCACGAACTCGCAACTGATGATATCCAGATCTTAAATCATATTTTGAGTAGACACTCGACCCTTGAAGTTGGTCGAATAAATCGTCAATGCGGGGAAGTGGGTAGTGGTTCTTGATGGTTACCTTGTTCAGCTCTCGGTAATCTATGCACATACGGAAAGTCCCATCTTTCTTTTTGACAAATAGGACTGGGGCTCCCCATGGTGATGAACTGGGTCGGATGAAACCCTTATCCAAAAGTTCTTGCAACTATGTGGATAACTCCTACAGCTCACTTGGTGCAAGTTTATATGGTGTTCTGGCAATAGGTGCTGCTTCGAGTGTTAGGTCGATCTGGAATTCGACATGTCGGTGTGGTGGAAGACCGTGTAAGTCTTCAGGAAAAACTTCTGGGAAGTCGCGGACAATAGGGATATCTACAAGTTTCTTCTCCTCAGAAGGTTTGTCAGCGAAGAGGGCTAGTATCGTGGTATAACCCTTGCATAGACACTTCTGCGCCTTCATATAAGATATGATGCCCATGACTGCACCACTCTTCTCGCCTTTGACAGAAAGGATCTCTCCACTAGCCAGGGGAATACAAACAATCTTATCTTTACAGACAATCTCAGTTTGGTTTTTAGATAACCAATCCATGCCAACAATTATGTCAAAACTGCCAAGTGTAACTAGCATGAGATTGATGTCGAGTTTGTGACCAGATAATCCTAACTTACATCCCTTGAGGATATGAGTTGCCTCGATTAACTTACCGTCAGCTATTTCTATGTATATTTGTGCTCTAACGGGGTTGTGGTAATCTCTATCTGTTTACTAAAGTTTTCATAAACGAAACTCCTATCGACACCAGTATAAAAAAGAACAGAAGCAAAATGGCCATTTAAAAGAAACATACCGTTAACAACGTTGTGGTCATTTCTCGCTTCTCCTGAGCTGATCACGAAGGCCCGACCCTTCGTACCATTGCCGTTATCATTTCTCTTCAGTTGAGGGCAGTCCCTTTTGAAGTGCCCCTCTTTATCGCACTCAAAACATCCCCTGGGTGCGTCACCGGTTGGTGTCTGTCTATTCTGAAGATCTCCTCTACAATCCTTGGCCGAATGACCCATTTTTCCGCACCGTTGGCAACGGTACTTGTCACATGCCCCATTGTGATGAAAGTTACATTTATGACACCTTGGGTACTTACCAGCATATGCACCCTGGTTTTGCTGAGTCGAGCTAGACTGTGAGAGGTTTTTAGTGTAATCCCCAGGAAATTCCGGCTTCTATTCTGGCATTTGTAACCCTTTTTATTTAAAGTTTTACATAAATAAAATCATCTTATTCATGATTGTTTATACATATATTAGGTGCATTTACTTCAAGATTTAATGAAAATTAAATTAAAATTATAAATGACTAAATCATATTAAACCTACATGAATGTATATATTAAATTATTTCTTAAATCTATATAAATATGCAAATACAAATGTTATATAGTAACATAGATTAAATCATATAAACTATAAAATAAGCAAGTTTTATAAAACCATTTTACTTTAAATATATATATATATATATATATATATATATATATATATATAAAGAAACATTTAAGTTTTAATATAAAAATTATTAGAATTTTTAAAATTTATAAAACATCAAATGATTTTAGGTTCTATGGAAGTTCAGGGTTAATCGTGTAATTTCTGAAACTTATTTTCAATTTAAAACAAATTTTACACATAAAATGATAGACACATGAGACTTAGGGGACCATCCTGTAAATTTAAACCTTCGTTTCCCCCCCCCCCTCATCTATTCTAAATTTACACTCCGACCCCTTTGACCCAAGAAAGTCAACATCGGTCGATTTCAATCCCAAACCAGCGACTACGAGTGCAATGACTCGTAATGATCGTGCATAAACATTATACAACAGTTTCTGAATGCAAATCATGATCCAATTTAATGGCAATCAATAGTATTAACCTCTAATCGTCCCATAACCGTCCTCAATCAAACCCGACTTCAATATGAACATTTAACACGAAATTAGCCTATAAAAACGAGTACAACACCCTCATAACATACACTACAAACGTCTTACGCTTCGGTTAGCATCGCATTTCCCCTCTAGAGCTCCGGCGAACTCGAAGAAGGCCGACGTCGACTCCCTAGCCGTTCTCCCTCGTTACGCAACCAATTCTGGTAAAAATTTGATACCACAGTTTCGTTTTGACGTAGGGGAGAAAAGCCCCATAATATCGGGGTCGATCGCTGACTCAATCGACTGAATCGGGTGGCTAGGGTTCGGGTTTCGATTTGAGGAAGAAGACGTATGCGGGTTGGGGGTTATATACGAACCGCGTCTGTTTTGAACTAAGACTTATGCTCAGGTCTACTGGTCCGATGGTGGTGCGTCTGGTTGGCTCCCGGCAGACCCGGGTTCGAGTCCCGTGGTCTGCAATGTTTTTTAAGTGATTTTAAACCGAATTCCAACCTCATTTTTCTTATAAAAATTGTTTTATAAAACTCCCGAGACTCGGAATATTTTTATGAACCAAATTATTAATATTAAATAATTATTTAATAGTTTTAGAGAATTAAAAACTAATTAAGAAACTATATAATCGTTTTAATTAAAAAAATTTATTAACTACTTTTAATACACAATTATTTAGTATAATCTATGCTCTTTTATTGTCCATTTAACTAATTAATTAATTTAAAACGTATTAACTTTTAATCTAAATACGTATATATTCAAGTAAATATTATTTAAATATTTATTTATTATTTTGTATTCAAAATAATTATTCATATATATATATATATATATATATATATATATATATATATATATATATAAACTTGTATTCAACCCTTTATTAACGATCATATTATTTTCGTTATTAAACAAACATATTATTTTCTTATTAACAAACACATTATTCACAACAAGTAGATAAATACTCATTCAACCTAGTTCAACCTTTACTACTTAAATCTTTGGAGCATATCATTGATACATATATAAATGCAAACATAGGTTAACCTTGTGGTTAGCTAAACAACTTGTGCAACTTCACATACTTGTGATTTCAAGCTACCGAACCAATGTGAGTTTACATAGCCCCTTTTTACTATTTTTACTTTTGGGGTGAAACATGATTACAAATACATTTACATACACAATTCAATACCCTGTGTTCATATGCTATGGTCTTTATGCTTATGTCTTAAACTACTTGGTGACTATTACATGTGTTCATGTCAGTACAATCATTAACGTGTGTGGCAAGCCTAAGGTAGTACCTTTTATGATCATTTATACGGGAATCCGATACATTACTTAACACGAACCTTGGCGGGTTAGTGTTACATTGAGAACTTCACGCAATCCGGGGGATTGTGCATACATATAACATGGCTTGATTGTACGCTTGGAACCCTGTGTGTTTTCACATATGTGCTTTAGACATGCTTTGAACATATTGAATTGTAATCTATACTAACTCTTTTGGTGTCAAAACCTATGTTTCTCACCAACTACATGTAGTTGACAGTTACTTACATGTTTCAGGTGCAGCTGTTTGAGGACTACTTGCTCACCTAGGATTTGGACCTAGTTTAATTTAAATTATGTGTTGAACGTTTCATTTTCCTCTGTAACGGATGCTTTTAATTCGAATACTATATATTATCATATTTAATAGATGATCATGTGCTTATGAACAACCGCGTCAGCCCCGGCGTATAATCCGCCGCCGGCCGGGGTGTGACAGATTGGTATCAGAGCCATGGTTATAGGGAATTAGGTTATTCACACATGACCTAGACTATAACCTAGGAGTCCCAAACATGAGTTTAACTCATGTCTCTTATTAGGAACTCCACTCTATCTTTACTATGCATGCTTACCTACATCTATCTATTTTTGATTATCTGATACAACTCCATGAACTACAACATTTAAGAGTCTACATGAAACTATTTGGAAATACTTGACCTACATGAAACTTACACTTGGACTTAAGAGTCTAATCCGAATGAAACTCTCGTCAAAGGTATGTAAGTTCTAACTAATGAATGGGAACTTGTGCAATCCGGAAGGGTGGATGCCTGTATTCTAGGAGTTCTGTCTAGGAAAGCATTTCGTATAAATCCAAATCAACCGATGGACCAATTATGCTTTCCTGGGAATTCTTGGGATGAGTGTCCACTTATAGGCTATAGCATGACTTCTCAAACATTAGAAAGACTTAAAATACCTTGATAAGCCAATGTGCCCAATAGGGTACCATCTATGTTTCACCTACCATCTCATGATTAAATTGCAAACTCTTGTACATGATTCACATCTTATGAACTTTTTATTCACCCGTTTGTAGAATGCCTCCCCGTCATGAGCGTAGGAACAACCTCACCGATAGGATCATCCAACAAATGGCTACGATCCTACCAACTATGGTCAACCAACTGAACCAGAATGTTGCACCAAGGAATCCCACGTATACATTCAAACCCTTCAACTCCTGCAACCCCACCAAGTTCTACGGGAACGAAGGAGCCACTGGACTCCTCCAATGGTTTGAAAGCATTGAAGGAACCTTCATCAATGCTGACTGTCCTGAGGATCTGAAAGTTCGTTATGCTACTAGTGTCTTCCAGAAGAGGGCACTAACATGGTGGAATGGAGAAAAACGTAACCGCGGGATAGAGGTTGCACTAGCCTTGCCTTGGGTCGATGTAAAAGCACTCATGACAGATGAGTTTTGCCCCCGTAATGAGGTCAAGAAACTGGAAGCTGAATTCTGGGATCTCAAACAAGACAATGGTGAAAGCCTTACCTACACCACCCGCTTTCATGAGCTTAGCCTCTTGGTGCCCCACATGGTCACTCCTCTCTCCCGAGCCATTGAGAAGTACATCAACGGTCTACCCATGCAGATTCAGGATACCGTGTTGGGTAGTAACCCAGCCACTCTTGAAGAAGCTATCCGTTTAGCTGCCACACTATCAGATAACCACGTTAAGGTAGGGACTTTGTTAAAGAAGGGTGCTAAGAAAGTCATTGAAAAACCCACCACTGAACCCACCAAGGAAACCAAAGCTGAGTCCTCCTTCAATGGCAAAAAGAGGAAAGGCAGGAACTTCGCCATCATCACTCCTGCTGCTCCTCTAGCCCAAGTGGCACCTACTGCCTTCAACCCCAACAAGAAGCCGTATGTGGGAACCCTACCAATGTGCAACACCTACAAATTTCATCATACTGCAAACGTCCCATGTCGTGTGTGTACCACTTGTGGGCATTATGGACACTGGGCTAACACCTGTCCTGCCCCATCGGCTAACCAAATCTACCAACCTGCTATCCCTGTTCCTGCTGCTATCGCCCAGGGTCGTGCTTGTTACGAGTGTGGTGACCCAAATCATTTCAGGAACCGTTGCCCTAGGCTAGTCATCGTGAACCAAGCCAACATGAATCAGGGCAACATGATTCAGGGAAATGGGAACCAAGGGAACATGATCCAAGGAAACAGGAATCAGGGAAATATGAATCGGGGAAATGTGAATAAGGGAAATGCAAACCTTGTAGCTCGTGGACGTGCCTTTAACATCAATGCCAACGAGGATCAAGCCAACAACGATGTGGTGAAAGGTACGTACCCAATTAATCACCAATATGCTTCTATCCTGTTTGATACTGGTTCCGATAGGAGTTTTGTGTCCCTTGAATTTGAACCACAACTTGCTATGAGTCGAGCTAAGCTAGACAAACCCTTTGACATTTTAGTAGCGGATGGTTACTCTGTTTCATGTGACACCATTATTAGAGATTGTACCTTAACCTTGAGCAATCATGATTTTTCAATCAATCTTATCCCTATGGCTCTCGGAGGTTTCGACATCATAGTAGGCATGGACTGGCTGACCAAGCACCGTGCTGAAGTCTTCTGTTTTGACAAGTACATCCGTATCCCTCTTGACTCGGGTGACATTTTGAACGTCTATGGTGAGAAGCCGTCAAAAGGACTCAAGCTTATATCTTGCACTACCGCACAGAAGTATTTACGGAAGAAATGCGTGGCATTCTTGGCCCATATTGTGGAACGAAAAGTCAAGGATAAGAATCTTCAAGACATTCCTGTAATCAAAGACTTTCCTGAAGTTTTCCCCGAAGACTTACCCGGTCTTCCTCCCATACGTCAAGTTGAATTCCGTATTGACCTAGTGCCAGGAGCAAATCCCGTGGCTAAATCACCATACCGTCTTGCACCGTCAGAGATGCAAGAACTTTCAAGTCAACTCAGAGAACTTTCGGATAAGGGATTTATTCGTCCTAGTGTTTCCCCTTGGGGGCACCTATTTTATTTGTCAAAAAGAAGGATGGTTCTTTTCGGATGTGAATCGACTATCGGGAACTTAACAATCTTACCGTGAAGAATCGATACCCACTTCCGAGGATTGACGATTTATTTGATCAACTTCAAGGCTCGACTTATTTCTCTAAGATTGATCTTCGTTCTGGTTATCACCAGTTACGAGTCCTCGAATCCGATATCCCCAAAATAGCCTTTCGTACTAGATATGGCCATTACGAGTTCTTGGTTATGCCCTTCGGACTAACCAATGCACCCGCGGTATTTATGGATCTTATGAACCGCGTGTGTAAGCCGTACTTGGACAAGTTCGTGATCGTCTTCATTGACGATATCCTCATATATTCAAAATCCAAAGCGGAACACGAAGAACACTTACGTCTGGTTTTGGATCTCTTGAAAAAGGAGCAATTATACGCTAAGTTCTCCAAATGTGAATTTTAGCTAAAGGAAGTCCAATTCTTGGGTCATATAGTCAACGAGAAGGGTATTCACGTGGATCCCGCTAAGATTGAGGCGGTGAAGAACTGGCAAGCTCCAAAGACCCCTACCGAAGTCCGCTCATTTTTAGGTTTAGCGGGCTATTATCGTCGTTTCATAGCAAACTTTTCAAAGATCGCGGTACCTCTCACAGCCTTAACTCACAAAGGCAAACCCTATGAGTGGGGACCAAAACAAGAGGAAGCCTTTCAAATCCTAAAGCAGAAACTGTGTGAGGCTCCTATCCTGACTCTTTCTGATGGAACCGAAGATTTTGTCGTTTACTGTGACGCTTCCCACTTAGGCCTTGGTTGTGTACTAATGCAGCGAGGCCAAGTGATTGCTTATGCGTCCCGACAACTCAAAATCCATGAGAAGAATTATACGACGCACGATCTTGAGTTGGGTGCGGTCGTATTTGCTCTTAAAATTTGGAGACATTACCTATATGGTACCAAATGTGAGATTTACACCGATCATAAGAGTCTCCAGCACATCTTCAATCAAAAGGAACTCAACATGAGGCAAAGGCGTTGGGTTGAACTCCTAAACAACTACGACTGCAATATTCGTTATCACCCTGGTAAGGCGAATGTCGTAGCCGACGCTCTTAGCCGTAAGGAACCTATCAAGATCCACAGCATTCGAATCCAAAATGATATTCAAACTCGCATCCTAGAAGCACAACATCTTTCTGTCACTAAAGGAAACATGTACAATGAAATGTCATGTAGTGCTAAACTCCAACTTGAAACCAAACCTAATGGGTTACTCTACTTTCTGAATCGTATCTGGATTCCGGACCGTGACAACCTTCGTACCTTTATCATGAACGAGGCTCACAAGACGCGTTATTCTGTGCATCCTGGTGCAGACAAAATGTACATGGATCTCCGTACCCAATACTGGTGGCCTGGTATGAAGAAGGACATTGCCCTCTATGTGTCCAAATGCCTTACTTGTTTGAAGGTTAAAGCCGAGCACCAGCGCCCATCTGGTTTACTTGAACAACCCGAGATTCCCGTGTGGAAATGGGAGTGTATTGCCATGGACTTTATAATCAAACTCCCACATACCTCTCATGGTCATGATAGCATTTGGATAATCAGCGACCGTTTGACAAAATCTGCTCATTTCATACCCATACATGAGGACCATCGAGTGGAGAAACTAGCTCGAATCTATATTGATGAGATCGTTAGTCGTCACGGTGTACCTCTCAATATTATTTCTGATCGTGATGGACGATTCACCTCCCGTTTCTGGCAATCCCTAGAATCAGCTCTAGGTACTCAACTAAATCTTAGTACTGCTTATCATCCGCAAACTGATGGTCAATCTGAGTGAACGATTCAAACTCTTGAATACATGCTTAGAGCCTGTGTCATTGACTTAAAGGGAAATTGGGATTTACATCTACCCCTAGTCGAGTTCTCGTACAACAACAGTTATCACACGAGCATTAGCATGGCTCCTTTTGAAGCACTTTATGGTCGGAAGTGCCGCTCCCCTATCTGTTGGACTGAAATTGGTGAATCACAAATCACTGGTCCTGAACTTATTCAAGAGACTTCCGACAAGATAATGTTAATCCGAGACAACCTTCTGGTAGCAAGATGTCGGCAAAAGAGCTATGCCGATAAACGTCGAAAACCCTTAGAATTTCAAGTTGGCGATCTGGTTCTTCTCAAAGTATCCCCTTGGAAAGGCGTAGTTCGTTTTGGAAAGAAAGGGAAACTTGCCCCAAGATTTGTAGGTCCTTTTAAAATCCATGAGCGAATTGGGAAGGTAGCCTACAAATTGGATCTACCTGAAAGACTCAGCAACGTTCATCCGACATTTCATGTCTCGAACCTAAAGAAATGCTTAGCTGACGAAAATCTCCACATACCACTTGACGAGGTTCACATTGACGAAACAATGCACTTCGTGGAGAAGCCCGTGGAGATCATGGACCGAGAAGTTAAACAACTCAAGCGAAGCCGAATTCCAATCGTTAAGGTTCGATAGGAATCCAAGCGTGGCCCTGAGTTCACTTGGGAACGTGAGGATCAAATGAAAGCTAAATACCCACATCTGTTTCCAGGACCCTCTTCTTAATAAATTTCGGGACGAAATCTCCTAAAGTTGGGGAGACTGTAATCCCAAGGAAATTCCGGCTTCTATTCTGGCATTTGTAACCCTTTTTATTTAAAGTTTTACATAAATAAAATCATCTTATTCATGATTGTTTATACATATATTAGGTGCATTTACTTCAAGATTTAATGAAAATTAAATTAAAATTATAAATGACTAAATCATATTAAACCTACATGAATGTATATGTTAAATTATTTCTTAAATCTATATAAATATGCAAATACAAATGTTATATAGTAACATAGATTAAATCATATAAACTATAAAATAAGCAAGTTTTATAAAACCATTTTACTTTAAAAATACATATATATATATATATATAAAGAAACATTTAAGTTTTAATATAAAAATTATTAGAATTTTTAAAATTTATAAAACATCAAATGATTTTAGGTTCTATGGAAGTTCAGGGTTAATCGTGTAATTTCTGAAACTTATTTTCAATTTAAAACAAATTTTACACATAAAATGATAGACACATGAGACTTAGGGGACCATCCTGTAAATTTAAACCTTCGTTTCCCCCCCCCCATCTATTCTAAATTTATACTCCGACCCCTTTGACCCAAGAAAGTCAATATCGGTCGATTTCAATCCCAAACCAGCGAGTACGAGTGCAATGACTCGTAATGATCGTGCATAAACATTATACAATAGTTTCCGAATGCAAATCAAGATCCAATTTAATGGCAATCAATAGTATTAACCTCTAATCGTCCCATAACCGTCCTCAATCAAACCCGACTTCAATATGAGCATTTAACTTGAAATTAGTCTATAAAAACGAGTACCACACCCTCATAACATACACTACAAACGTCTTACGCTTCGGTTAGCATCGCATTTCCCCTCTAGAGCTCCGGCGAACTCGAAGAAGTCCGACGTCGACTCCCTAGCCGTTCTCCCTCGTTACGCAACCAATTCAGGTAAAAATTTGATACCACAGTTTCGTTTTGACGTAGGGGAGAAAAGCCCCATAAAATCGGGGTCGATCGCTGACTCAATCGACTGAATCGGGTGGCTAGGGTTCGGGTTTCGATTTGAGGAAGAAGACGCATGTGGGTTGGGGGTTATATACGAACCGCGTCTGTTTTGAACTAAGACTTATGCTCAGGTCTACTGGTCCGATGGTGGTGCGTCTGGTTGGCTCCCGGCAGACCCGGGTTCGAGTCCCGTGGTCTGCAATTTTTTTTTAAGTGATTTTAATCCGAATTCCAACCTCATTTTTCTTATAAAAATTGTTTTATAAAACTCCCGAGACTCGGAATATTTTTATGAACCAAATTATTAATCTTAAATAATTATTTAATAGTTTTATAGAATTAAAAACTAATTAAGAAACTGTATAATCGTTTTAATTAAAAACATTTATTAACTACTTTTAATACACAATTATTTAGTATAATCTATGCTCTTTTATTGTCTATTTAACTAATTAATTAATTTAAAACGTATAAACTTTTAATCTAAATACGTATATATTCAAGTAAATATTATTTAAATACTTATTCATTATTTTGTAATCAAAATAATTATTCATATATATATATATATATATATATATATATATATATATATATATATATATAACTTGTATTCAACCCTTTATTAACGATCATATTATTTTCGTTATTAAACAAACATATTATTTTCTTATTAACAAACACATTATTCACAACAAATAGATAAATACTCATTCAACCTAGTTCAACCTTTACTACCTAAATCTTTGGAGCATATCATTGATACATATATAAATGCAAACATAGGTTAACCTTGTGGTTAGCTAAACAACTTGTGCAACTTCACATACTTGTGATTTCAAGCTACCGAACCAATGTGAGTTTACATAGCCCCTTTTTACTATTTTTACTTTTGGGGTGAAACATGATTACAAATACAATTACATACACAATTCAATACCCTGTGTTCATATGCTATGGTCTTTATGCTTATGTCTTAAACTACTTGGTGACCATTACATGTGTTCATGTCAGTACAATCATTAACTTGTGTGGCAAGCCTAAGGTAGTACCTTTTATGATCATATATACGGGAATCCGATACATTACTTAACACGAACCTTGGCGGGTTAGTGTTACATTAAGAACTTCACGCAATCCGGGGGATTGTGCATACATATAACATGGCTTGATTGTACGCTTGGAACCTTGTGTGTTTTCACATATGTGCTTTAGACATGCTTTGAACATATTGAATTGTAATCTATACTAACTCTTTTGGTGTCAAAACCTATGTTTCTCAACAACTACTTGTAGTTGACTGTTACTTACATGTTTCAGGTGCACCTGTTTGAGGACTACTTGCTCACCTAGGATTTGGACCTAGTTTAATTTAAATTATGTGTTGAATGTTTCATTTTCCTCTGTAACGGATGCTTTTAATTCGAATAATAAATATTATCATATTTAATAGATGATCATGTGCTTATGAACAACCGCGTCAGCCCCGGCGTATAATCTGCCGCCGGCCGGGGTGTGACATTTAGTAGGCTCGAACTTTCGTTGATGCTGTTGATGTTGGGGTGGGTTGGACTGAGAAGATTTGAAGTGCGTACTTTCAAACTTACGCTTGTTATCAGTCAGCTTAGAAACCGTTTTTCTGGGAGGTAGTGTGCCTTGTGCGACTGCCTGGTCAGTCAACCTGTGAGCTAAACGGATAGTTTGTTGGATGGTGGTGGGGTTGGATGATGTCACCATACTTTGAATTTGATGGACTAGGCCCTCGATATACCTCTCGATACGCTTGTAAACTGGGGTCACCATCTGAGGGCATAAGGTAGCTAGCTCGTGAGAGCGGGTGGTGTAAGTTTCAATCTCAGACTCTTCCATTTTAAGGTTCCAGAACTCGACCTCAAGTTTCTGCACCTCGTCACGAGGGCAGTACTCTTCTTTCAGCATGTTCTTGAATTCCTCCCATGGCAAAGCGTTTGCCATTTCCAAAGTTAGCACTTGTATCTGGGAGTTCCACCAGGTAAGGGCTGGACCCTCCAGTGTGCTAGATGCAAATTTCACCTGGTTGATTTGCAGGCAATTGCACATGGCAAAAACCGACTCGGTTTTCTCCATACAACGGAGTAGACCCACTGCTCCCTCAGCTCCACTAAAGGTGTGGGGCTTGTAGTCCATAAAGGTCTTGTAAGTGCAGACCTACTGATTGTTGTGCGGACCTAGATTAAAGACAAAGAATATGCTCAGGAATAATGGATTCGGTTATGAGTTTAGAATGAGTGTTGACTCGTTAAAGTCGACAAATGATAGATTTACCTCCAACCGGGTTGGCTGCTAATGCTTCAGCCACACGCTCATTTATCAAGGCCGTGAGTTCGGCTGCGGTCAGATTGATGTTGCCAGGACCCCCGTTACGTCCACCTCATCTTCTAGACATGATCTTTACATTCACAAATATACAATAATGAGAAAAATATAGCGCATATTATCATCATACAAGTAAATAAAAGAAAATTAAACCACAACATCTAACATTTCAATAATAATCCTTGATAAAATAAATTGTAAAGGCTACAAAGTAATTTCAATCAAACATCAAAATCCAGAAACATCTGTTGGATGGGAACAACCCTGCCCATCTAGGTTTAAATAAAAGTAAATAACTAAAATGATAGACAGTCAATCGTCACTACCAACTAAGGTCACATCAGAAACAACATCATCATCCTCATCCGGCTCCTCCTCGAGCTCATCCTCCTGTGCAACTCCTGCAGCGTTGGCAGCCTCGAGTTGCCCCTCCAGCTCCTCGATCCTAGCTCCCGCTACCTCGAGGATAAGATGTTGCACATTCACTTGTGCCTGTAACTCATGGAATGTTGTCACTAGGTTATCATGTACTGTGTTTGGTCTTCCCTGACGCTTAGTCAGCTTCTCTATCCTCTGATCAGCTTGATGTCCACTCTACAACAGTCCGGTGATCTCACCTACAGCCTCACGCATATTACCTATCTCTCTGTCCATCCTCGGCACTAGGGCAGCAAAGGCCTTCTCCAGTGGGTACTGCAGAGGTGGTAGAGTCTCCGTAGAAGAAGTACTAGCTACAAGGTGTGGGGGCGGGACCTGCTCTTGACGGACCCAACTCCTGATCCTGTCAGGGTACCATTCCCAATCCTGTGTGTTACCGCTGACACGCACATGGAAAGGCTCGCCATATACTATGTTATCATCAGTAGGTGTCAATCTCCGCCTCTTAGGCTCTAGGGAAGGTACTGTAGGAACATCGGGTTCCTGAGTAACTAGGGATGTAAGTGACTTGGGAAAAGTAGGCATCTCTTGTAATGTGATGAATAAGTGTCATGTATGAGTGTAAGTGTTGTGTAACTAATGCATGTGTGTGGTTATAGTCTAGTATGTAAATCCTAGTTCACTAGAACCAATGGCGCTGATACCAATCTATCACACCCTCAAAGTCCACCTGTGGGGTTTTACGCGAGGCGCGTGACAAACCAGGATCTCAGTCATTAGTTACACGGAATGACTCTATATGAATTTGAATAAAATGCCATTGCTGCTCATAGTCACGAGACAACAATCTTTAAGTTTGAAAATGTTGCGAAAGCGTAAATAAAATCCAATGCAAGTAAAATCAAATGCGCAAAACAAGGCGCCCAAACCATGCAGTTTAAATAAACAAAATAAGTTCAGAGTTTGAAAATGATGGGACTCCATGCATGTCCTATGCTCGTGCTCAATACCTTAGCGACCTGAGAAAAACATGCTAAGAAGTTTCAACACAAAGGTTGGTGGATTCACTAAGTTTTAAGTAAATAACAGTTTGATGTTTGCCAAATAGCGTAAATAATGTATACCGATAGATAGCTAGTCTATGCCATGCTACTACAAGTGTTCGAAACCGAAGCTGACTATTTGTGTTTGTTTGCCTTCCGCCATGTTTACCGAACAATGGCAAATGTCTAGGTCAATATTACACACGTTCGACCTCCAGTCATGTTAGCGTGACTAACGCGGGCGGGGCTAGTCAAAACCCATTAGTACTACTCAAGATCACCTCGCTATGTTCCAATACTAATTGTTCGAGAATGTAAGGACTTATGTGGTATGTTTGCACTTTAGTAAGCAAGCGATAGTACAATACTACAAGATCCAAAATGTTTGCGAGCATGCTTTCTCCCCCAAAAGGAAAGTAAGTAAAAGAGAGGGGTAGTGAAACTCACCTTAGTATGCGTGCAAATGAAAGCTAAGTAAAAACTGTTGGACCTCTAACTGCCACCTAAAACCATAGGTCTATAAGTGCGTGTTCGTGTATGTTGACATGAACCCTTCGTATCAAAACAATACCATTGTTTAAGTGTTTAGAAAAGATTTACAGGTTTGACTCAAGTTTGACCCGACGACCCGTTGGTGACCCGTTAGTGATTTAATGTTTGATTTGAATACTAAAGCATAGTACACAAGTATTTCAAGTTTCATGTTACACAACTCATAACTATCTTAGCATGGCAAGTTATGTCAACACAATACACGATCAACAAGTTTCTACTTTTATATAATGTATGAATACAAAGTTTGGTTTCCATATGCTAACCATTTATAACACGTTGCCCTAGATAGTCATAGCACATAACAATTGCCTAGAACTTAACATGTAGATCATACTTTAATTAAAGTTTCCAAGTATAGTAAGTTATGAATATCATGCATGTTTTGAGACATCTAACACGTTGCAACAAGTTATTATATCCTAACTAACATGTAGCTATCTTTAAACCATATCATACATGTGTAAATAGCAGGCTATGAACACTTTTGACATATAAAGTTTCCTCTTTTAGAAAGTTTGCAAAAAGCGAGCTAGGTATTAGAAATCTAATTTCATAAATCACCTATACATGAATCAAGTAGCGTATAAAAATCATCATATCATCCAAATCATGTCTAGTATACAAGATATAATTCACAAAAAGTTTCCTTTATAAGCAAGTTATGATTTCTAGCTTGTTTAAAGAGATTCAAAGCACCAAATCAACTGCATACAACCTATCTAATATTATTATAACCATAACAAGCATCAAACATCTCTAGCATGCAATCCTACAACATCACATAATCAAAAAGTTTCATCTTTTAACAAGTTATAAATCATATGCAACTAGGGTTTCCCAAATAACAACAAAACCATCAAATAAATGTAAAACAATGTTAAAGTCACCATCTTTATTGTAAAAACTCATGTTTGGATGAACTAGGGTTTCAATCAAAAATATTGGAATCAAAAAGTGACGAAATCGGATGAAATAACTTACGTAGTAGTGTTAGGAATGCCTAGAGGAGTCCGAATACGAGTTTAATTGCAAGATTGAAGATCAACCGGGTGGTGTTTGGTGATGTTTTTGGTCACGGCGCAAAGAGGGAGGGGGAGGGGGTTTGGGGTCGACGATTAGAGAGAGAAAGAGAATTAGGGTTTTAATTTTTTTATAAAATTCTTTATATTCAATTTGCATGGGTTTTAAATTAGGTATGGATAATCCCTGGGTTATCTAAGGGATCCACGGGTTATTTAAAAATAAGTTTCACTAATGACAAATAAAACCCTCTACTAATATTTTTATAAAACTCCATCTCTATAAAAATAACTAATAACATTGATATCCGATAATTCTACGCGATTTCATGAATGTTCACATAATTCACAGAAAAATCACTAAATACATAAATTCACATAATTTATATTAAATAATTGTTCGCAATTATTTTTATTAGTTCACCAACGTTCCGGGTTAGACTCGTGTGCGATCCGGTAATTCTATGTGTTTGTGCGAACTGACACATCTAACTAATCCTAACTAAATGTAATGCATGTGTGAATGTTTGAGATAACTGAGTTTGTATAAATAAATGTTTGAGATAACGATGTTTGTGTTAACGGAGTTAACCTGAAAATGTCGGATGTCACATCATCCCCTTGTTGAAAGAATTTTTGTCCCAAAAATTAATCCAAGTTGCTAGTTGTCTGAAACAAAAAGTTTGGGTTGTCACATCATCCCCTTGTTAAAAGAAATTTTGTCTCGAAATTTAACTAGTACCTTTCGTGTTTGCCGTTGAGTGCTTGAAAAGCTAAGGATATTTCTTCATCATCTGATCCTCACATTCCCATGTGAACTCCGGTCCACGCTTCGAGTTCCAGCGAACTCTAACAATTGGGATCTTACTGTGCTTGAGTGTTTTGACCTCTCAGTCCATGATCTCAACTTGTTCCTCAATGAAACGCAACTGTTCATCGATTTCCAACTCCTCGAGTGCAACCACTAGTGTCTCGTCTGATTGGCATTTCTTTAGGTTTGAAACATGAAAGACATTGTGTACTCCATTGAGTTCATCTTGTAGGTTTAATTGATACGCAATCGGACCAATCCTTTTCACTATCTCGAATGGTCCAACATAACGCGGGTTTAGCTTGCCCCGTTTCCCAAAACGGATCACACCTTTCCAATGTGAAACTTTTAATAACACCCTGTCACCCACCTGAAACTCTAACGGTTTTCTGCGCTTGTCTGCATAACTCCTTTAAAAACATGTTTCACTAATAACAAATAAAACCCTCTACTAATATTTTTATAAAAACTCCATCTCTATAAAAATAACTAATAACATTGATATCCGATAAACACATAATTCACAGAAAAATCACTAAACACATAAATTCACATAATTTATATTAAATAATTGTTCACAATTATTTTTATTAGTTCATCGACGTTTCAGGTTAGACTCGTATGCGTTCCGGTAATTCTACGTGTTTGTGCGAACTGACACATCTAACTAATCCTAACTAAATGTAATGCATGTGTGAATATTCAAGATAACTGAGTTTGTATAAATAAATGTTTGAGATAACGATGTTTGTGTTAACAGAGTTAACCTGAAAATGCCGTATGTCACAATCCTCAAACGGATGGTCAGAATGAAAGAACGATACAAACTCTCGAAGATATGCTGCGAGCTTGTGTACTAGACCTCGGAGGAAGTTGGGATGACCACTTGCCTCTGATGGAATTTTCGTATAACAATAGTTATCACACAAGCATCCAAGCTGCCCCATTTGAAGCCTTGTATGGAAGAAAATGCCGAACTCCAGTCTGTTAGACAGAGATTGGAGAAAATCAATTGTCAGGCCCTGATATAGTTCAGGAGACAACTGACAAGGTATTACAAATTCGTGAACGTTCAAAAAGGGCTTGTGATAGACAGAAAAGCTACACTGATAAAGCGTCGTAAGCCGTTAGAATTATTTGTGGGCGAACGAGTATTGTTGAAAGTCTCACCATGGATGGGTTTGGTTCGATTTGGAAAAAAGAAAAACTTAATCCAAGATTCGTTGGACCATTTAAGATTCTGAAAAGAAGCGGACCGGTCGCCTACCAACTTGAATTACCGGAGGAAATGAACGGTGTTCATGATATATTCCATGTGTCAAATCTGCGAAAGTGTTTGCCTGATGAATCTCTGATAATGCCTCTTCAAGATGTAGAGATGAATGAAAAGCGGAAATTCATTGAACAACCTCTGCAAATTGAGGATCGGCAGGTTAATAAGCTGAAAAAGAAGAGGCTGGTGTTGGTAAAAGTGAAATGGAACTCCAGACTTGAACCTGAGTACACGTGGGAACTAGATAGAGTGAAATGAAAAAGAAATACCTGCACATGTTCCAATAAATCTCGAGGAAGAGATTTGAATAAAGGTGGGGAGGATGCAACACCAGGCCAGATTCCTAGGTCCTCATTTGCCAAGTTTGAAACCCCAGGGGTTGGTTTTGCCATTGCCCAAAGTTCAAGGGTGAAAAATAAAAAAATTGGAATTCTGGCTTGGTAGCGGCCCGCTACCGGAAGCAATAACGGTCCGCTAAAGCTGTCAAATCCTGGAGGTCCGCTAGACAGGCACGCCAGGGCAAATCTGATTAGGTGGCGGACAACCATTGTATGGGTAATGGTCCACTAGCCGCAATCCAGCTGTAATTTTTGGAGTTGCCACATGTCCGGTAACTCATCTTGAAAATCTGACACATGTCATGGTGGCGGACCGCCACACCCTCGGTAACGGTTCGCCAGCTGCAATATTAGGTTTGGTCCAATCAGGAAGTGATATATAGGGCTGACGCAAGCCCTAGGCGGTAGCGGACCGCTACCACCAAGGCTGACGGTCCGCTACGGGTGCCATCGGTAAACTATAAATAGATGAGTCTGATTCCTCATTTTGAAACATCCCAAGCTCACAAAATCGCTTCCACATTTCTTAGACATGATCTACCTCGGTTTACGTGCCCTTGTTCAGGTAAAATCTCCCACCTTCGCTTATTTCCGCACTCATGCGTTAATGTGTTAGTCGAGCTAGGAACTTGCGTAAGGCTTTCACTAACAACCGAAGGCTACCCTGTGATATGCTCAAGCCTCTACTAAGGCGAATATGTGTATTTGTTTTTATTTTCAAAACCTTGAAAGCTTTACGTTTACGAAATAGCAATACATGTATTCAAAAGTTTGATGCATAAGGGCGTCTACGGGAAACATTCAGGCCATAAGTATATGTAAAACTTGATCAAGGGATACACGCTTTATGGGTGAAATTTCCATATTGGGGCTGGTAATTGTGTGTAATTAGATGTAAGACGGGGTCTCGGTTATGGGACATCGCAGTAAGTAAGACTGGTAATGCCAGTAATCCTTTTACAGAAATTACCGGTGTATACCGTGGTTGTACACTCAGATGAAGTAGTTCCGTTGAATGGTAGATTGTACCCGCATTATGGTTGAATGTTTTGATATTGTATTAGCCAAACGAATTTGAGTCCTGATGGACATATTCACCAGCGTTAGCGCTGACGTTTTATTTTCCAAAATATTTTCAGGTAATCAATGATTATCCGTGAGGCTAGTCCTACAAGATAGTTTCGAGGATAAATGTATATAAAATATTTTAACATGGTTATTTGCTACGGATGATGATTTCCTAGGCATGGAGATAACTCTGCAGGAATAAAAACAAGAGGAGATGTTTAGGATGACGAATTGCTAGACATGGATATTCCCTTGTTATACACGGGGATAGGTGCCGGAAGGTAAAACCTCTAGAAGGGTTAACTCTCCAGGCACAGGCCGAGTACCTTGTGGCTCTAAATACCCTGCTTACGCATGTGATATGTAAATGGTCGTGGACCATTGTTTTGTAAACAACATGAGTGTTTAATTCCCCAGGTTATGAAAATGATTATTTATCACCAGGATTTGAAAAATATATAATATCCCTGAGGGTTGAGCTTTGTTACAATTTCGATCCAAAAGTATTTTACGCTGTAAAACTCACTATGATTTTCTAAATAAAATAAGATTGGAGCTGCAAATCTGGTCGCACGCCCGGGGTGTGACAGTATATATTTAACTTGTTTTTTTTCTAAAAATATTTACAAACTTGGTTTTTTAAAATTTTTAGAAACATGGTTTTTTTTAATATTTAGAAACTTAAATATATTAAACTTCTTGTTTTTTTAAAAATATGTAAAAACTATAAAATTATTAAAACTTAAATTTTAAATATAATTAAAAACTTAACTTAATTTGGAATGGTAAAACTAGTATATGTTTAATTTCAATTATGCATCTTTTATGTATAACTGATTTTGTCATCTCTAGCATAGTTGGTTTCTTGCTAGAGTTGGCCTGTCTTAATGAAATCCTCCCCCGTTAAAAAAATGTAAATTTTTTGGTAAAGTATGTAAATATACCGACTTTCCCTAAAAAGAATGATATATTCAAAAGTAGACACCTAATAAAATATTTTTATTGTTGTGATTTTTTTCCTCTTCATGACTATTGAATATGAATATTTGGGGTTAACGAAAGTTTATGATGCAAAGAAATTTATTTTATTAGAAAGAAAACTTAATTTGTAAATTAAATACTTAGTAATTAAAAATTTAGGAGGGTTAGGTTATGGTAAAAAAGGTTTTAAAAATAAGAATGGTAAGAAAGATTCTGGGTTTGATATGTGTCCTTTTATTGTTTTTAAAGGGAGGGAATAATGGTCATTGTGTAATATGCCTGGTCATTGTGTAATATCTGGTCTGGTAATTGTGTAATATCAGGTCTGGTCATTGTGTTATATGTATTAATTATTGTGTTTTACGTTTTAGATAATTTCGTGTTATTTTTGTCCCTGTTTTTTATGTATTAAATATAAAATAGTGATGAAAAATGTTTGACACAATAACCTGACATTAGACACAATGATCATACCTGACATTACACAATGACCTGACATATTTGAGCAAATTACACAATGAGCTAGAAAACGTAAAACACAATGATGAATACATATAACACAATAATAAAAAAATATTTGATAAAATAAGCAAAATACACAATGAGTTGGAAAACGTAAAACACAATGATGAATACATATAACACAATAATGAAAAATATTTGACAAAATGAGCATATTACACAATGAGCAAATTACACAATAATGTCGTTTTGTATATAACGACACTATACTCGTTTCTTATAATTTTTTTTGTTTTTGTATATAACGACACTATACTCGTTTTAAAGATAAAAAATGCTCGTTTTTCGTCATTGTGTTTTACGTTTTAGATAATTTCGTGTTATTTTTTACATTACACAATAACTAGAACTAGCATTATTGTGTAATTTGCTCATTGTGTAATTTGCTTATTTTGTCAAATATTTTTCATCATTGTGTTATATGTATTCATCATTGTGTTTTAAATTTTTCAGCTCATTGTGTAATTTGCTCATTATTTTGTAATTTGCTCAAATATGTCAGGTCATTGTGTAATGTGAGGTCTGGTATTACACAATGACCAGATCTGACATTACACAATTACCTAATATTACACAATGACCTGACAAATTACACAATTAGCTGGAAAACGTATTTTTTCGTTTTTGTATATAACGACACTATACTCGTTTTAAAGATAAAAAAACATTCGTTTTTATGGTGTAATTTAAAAAATAATAATGTCATATGTAAAATTTATGAACGTTTAAAAAATGGGGGGGAACTTGATAAAAAGTCAACAAAAATGGCCAATACTAAAATACCCTTCTAACAACTTTTTTTACTACAATTTAATCTCAACCATTAAATATTTTCTATAATTTGATCTAATAGCCATAAATCATTCTCAGCATTCTTATTTTAAAAATCCTTCTTATTTGAATATATCCCAAATTTAGGATATAGTTTTTGGAAAATTAATTAAATCCATATTTAACTTAATTGTCCACATGACAAATATATTGAGGTTAAAAATGTAATTCGTAACCAAAATTTTGTTAACGACATGTCATTTTCTGCAACTCTTAGATTACTTGAATATGTTAAGTTAAATCAAGTTAGACCATGCAAAGACATATATTAATTAGTTGCATGTGTCCGAGATAAAAAAAAAATACCTTATTTTACAAATCTGAGTTTATATCCTTTGCATAAAAATGACAGCTTGAAAGGTAAAATATTTAAAATAATACGCGTAGCTTTAATCTTTTTTTTTCTTTTCCAAAATACTCTATTTTTCTCTTTATTTATTTTACAAGTAGGTTAGATTCTCGTGTATTACACGTAACGAATGATAAAAATAATACAATAAATTAATATCTTATATGTTGATAAATTATTATTAGATTTTAGAGAGCCATAGTTAAGAGATGACTTAATTTTATTAGTTTTTGTGAAGGAAAATATCAATCTAAATCATATTTTCATTAATGATTTAAAAAAAATTACAAGAAATATTTTGTTTTATTACGTTGATATTAATCAAATATTAAATAATGATGGAATATAAATGTATTATGATATTAAATTATAATGAATAATTTAGTTGCCTAAAATAATGGGCTAAAATGGTTTATACGAGAAAATATAGATGAAGGGTCTCTAAAATTATATCACATGTATCGTAGGATTTTTATTTAATAAGTAGCATAAACAATAGATAATAGATTATATGTATAGGCGGAGCATCAAATAAAAAGTAGTTTTTCGCTAAGAAATATAATAAATGACAAAAACCTTAAGAAACGATATCAAACGAACTCCGATTGAGCTAATTTCAGCGGCGTTGGAACCGTCTCGTCAAACTCTACCATCTTAGCTTTTAGGGTTTAGTTTTTAAGGTTTTGATTTTACGTTTGAATTTTAAGGTTTTAGCCTTATGGTTTAGCCTTAGGGTTTAACTTTTAGGGTTTAAATTTTATGGTTTATGTTTTTTTTAGGGTGAGGGTGGGGGGTTTAGGTTTTTGGGGGTGGGTTTAGGTTTTTGAGGGGGGGGGGGGGTGGGGGGGTTTAGGTTTTTGGGGGTGCGGGTTGAAAGGGTTTAGGTTTCTGGGTCCGGGTTAGGGTTCGATAAGACGGTTCCAACGCCGCTGGAATGAGCTCAATCGGAGTTCGTTTGATCCACTTCTTAGGATTTTTTAGCGAAAAACCACTTTTTATTGGAATCGTCCCATATATATATATATATATGAGAAGAGTAAAATGAAAATCCCCTTGAGTTGAAAAAAACCCACGAAGCACATTGAAAAAAATTAGATTTTTTTTAAAAAATTTGGGATTGATTATTTATATAAAAAAAGGCCAGGTCGGAAAAAAAAATAAAAAAAACGTCTAATAAAAAAGAAATAAAAAACATGTAAAAAATAATAAAAATCTGCATTTTTTGTGCTTACGTATGTAATACGTCAGCATTTACATATGTAAAAACGTCAGATTTAAAAAAAAATTAAAAAAACTGGTTGGCATTTTTTTTATTTTTTTACCAAAAGCGATAAAATTGAATGTAGAATTCATACTAAAAATAAAAAACTTTTTTTTACATATGTAAAACAAGGTTTAATGGTTTTTTCAACTCAAGTGAGTTTTTATTAGAACCACCCCCTATATATGTGTGTGTGTGTGTGTGAGGGGGGAGGGTAGGTATGAAATTGTGTTAACATAAATAAAACACTTATATAGTAACAATTTATAATATTTTAAAAAAAAATTTAACACCTCTAAATCTTATGAATTATAATAAATAAGTTAAATTTAATTATAAAGAATGCATTTAAAAAAGAAAATTATTGATTAACCAAAAAGCTATCCTACATTTAATGTTTAAAATTTAAAATCATAAGAAATATGAAAACACTTAAATGGTATTTATTTAATTTAAGAGTTTAAAAAAAATAAATTAAAATAAATATCTGGAAAATATTTAGGCGGGTTAACAAAGATATAGTGGTTGTAGAATAATGATACGTGACACCTCAAAATCTTTATTTATTATAATTGATAGACTAGGTTAGAAACTTATGTATTACACGAGTTGAATAAATCCAGTTTATGGTAAACCAACAGTTTCTATTAAAATTTGTACGTTGGATGTTATCAACCATTAGTGAAATAAAAAATAAGAAAAATTTAATAATTATAAATAACAAATAATGAAGATTTAAGAATTATATATAACAAATAATGAAGATTTAAAAACTATAAAATTATATTTTAAGTTAAGATATAATTGAAATATTTTCTTATGATTTAGTAAATTTTAATAAAATATTATTATAATTTTTAGATATTTAATTATTTAAAATCATTACTATTTAATAGGAGAGAGAGTTATTTAGTAGGAGAGAGAGACGTAAAACAAAAATATAGACTTTACAAAAGTCGACACATGACAGATAAAATTATTCATTTATTATAATAAGGAATATTTTCTATGTAACAATTAAAACTTTTTTCTTTTATCAATTTAATTTCATCGAAAAGTTATATCAAAATAAATTAGTATTTTGTTTTGATGTCATTAAACTTCTAACGTTTTAAATATTTTTATAAAATTATGATTATTATCTCACCAAAAGTAACACCGACACGTAACCATATATGTATTGAGGTGTTACGTTAAGTCTTTTGACACATATTCGTACTAAATGACAGAGTATTCTTTCATCTAACCCTCTCCATTGTCACCAAACGTGACTATGAAGCCCTCTTCTTCAGTGTAGTTTACCGACAAAGATTTTAATCTAGTTTTGTTTTCATCTAACCCTCTCCGTATAACCTTATCTTGGCTTTCCTGCATAAACAAATAAGAAGAGTTAAATACGTTTCAAAATCCACTTATTAGTGGGTGTGTTGGGGTGACAATTTTTGACATTATACAAAACACACAAAATGATCAGGTTTTTAGTTGTCAGATTTTTTCCGTTTAATAAACGGGTCGTTTTGGGTGACATTTTTAATTAAGTAGGTCGATCTGCCAATCCGCTTAACTAAATAGGTCAACTCGTCAACTCATTTAACCCATTTATTAAAACTCACCAACTAACTCGTTTATCACGTTTACAACTTGATTACCTGTTAACCCGTTTGACTTGTTTAGAGAAATGTTTTAAACGAATCGTGTTCTCGTTACACAATTTTAAATGTGTTCGGGTTAGAGTTATTATCTTTGACTCGGATACATACATACATATATATATATATACATACATACATACATACATACATATATATATATATATATATGTGGAATTTTTTTATACCACTTTTTATTATAAGTAGAATTTTTTTTATACCATTGCTTAAACTAATAAAAGTCCATTTTTTAATTTAATTTTTATACTAAAATTAATAGTATCTGAAATCTGCATTGAATTAAAAAGGGTTGAAAACTGCCTTGTTAGGTTTTTAAATACTATACCAGTGAATATATACACCTTATTGGGACTTGAGAGTCTTTTTTTGATGTGAGTTTGTATCATGGTTTATTTTAACTTTTTGCATATGTTTTGTAGATGTGGCAACTTCAAGACAGGTCGGTTGAAACTCGCATAAATTTAACTTTCATGCAAATAATTATATTCAGATTATTATATTATAGTCAGAATAATATAAAATTTTAGTCATATTTGACACATAAGCTATACCTAATAAATAAGTAACTGCTTGCGCCATGTGTCATAATTATGTGAGTCGAAGATTAATTTTCCCGTTTATTTTATCTCAATATTTAATATTTTCTTTATTAATATTTCATTTATTTAATATTTTCTTTCTTAACTATTTCTAATCATTACTAATTATTTAATAATCATTTGTCTTTCGATTTAGTTTCGTGTAAGGCTTGTTTATGTAACGAACCAACTTTTGGGTTTATAATATAACATGTTAAACATATTGTAAGGGTGTAAATAAATAAAAAGAAAAGTTTGGGGTTTGTTGCAAAAAAGTGGGTTATATCTAGTTTTAGAAGAAGGGGTTATTTTGAAAAGTTCAAGGGGTAAAGTGTAATTACTAAAATTCTGCATTTTAGTAAATAGGGGGGGAACAAACGCATATTAGTGTGTGTTTTCGTCAAAACCAAAGGAGAAGGAGGGGACGAGCCAAGAAACTTGATTTTCTGGATTTTGAGAGTGAAAGATCATAGATTTGAGGATGTTTGAGGTTCAAGCAACATTCATGTAAGTTCATCTTCTCAATCTTCATATCCTACGTCTCCATTAATGGATTTTTAGTGGGTTTTGGTAAAAACCCTAAATGGGTAAAATTGGTGGAGTGATTAGGATTGAATCTTATTTAAAAGCTTTAATCTAGTGTTAATGATGTTGGAGAATCAAGAATTATTTGATTTTAACATCTAATTTGGGGATTTTGATTTTAGGGTTCCTGTTGGATAAATTGGGGGTTTTCAAATTGCTGATGTCAAATGGTGGTTTGGGGGTTAGTAAGTGTCTATGGTGTTAATAGACACCTAAATTAGTAAGAAGCCTCAATCAATTTGGTGGTTTATGAAATTGGAGATTTTGGTGAAACTTGGAAAAACCTTAACGGGTCAGATTAGTTGAAAGGTTGTTTTTGGGTGACGGATGTTTGGTTAAAGTTGTATTAACCAAATTAAGCTGGAGTGTTGATTATTAGATCATAGGTGTGTCTTGAGTCTCAATTTGGTGTACGGGTTGAGATCATAGGATTGTTAATTGCAATTGGATTGTTTAGGTGATCAAGGTATAAAGGAGCTAGCTTTGAAGACTAAATGGAATCATCTCTAGCTAAAGGTAAGTGTTTTGCACTTACTTAGTAATGATAGGTGGTAGTAAACACATATATTTGTTATACATGTTGATTTGTTGACTATCATGTGTGTAATTATGCATATGTTGATTTGGTAAATTTACATATGGGGAATGAATGCAAAAGGAGGGTGTTTAAGGTGCTTGAGGTCCATGAACCTCATAATGTAGTATAGTGATAAAGTCTTTGAATTACTTATGTGTTTAAGTAGAGTAATTGTATCACTATGTTGTATGCAAGGGTTGGGAGGGTGAAATAGCGGTTTGAAGTCTTTGAACTTCACAAACGAAAATGGTGGAATTGGGATCGTTGCATCCCACATGTCGATAAATAACGGATGGTTATAAAGGTTAATCGGTGTCGTGTGTGTACACTTGTTTGTATGTTTAAGAGTCGGTGTTTGAAGTCTAAGAACCTCACCCGATAGTTTATTGAGGTCATTAACTTCACTTATATTGTTGTCGCTTGAAGTCTTTGAACTTCATTAATGTCGTTATTGCTTGAAGTCTAAGAACCTCACACGAAAGTAATTTGAGGTTATGAACTTTACAAGGTTGTGTTGTGGTGTTTCAGGTCTTTAGAACCTCATATAGAGGAGTTTGAAGTCTAAGAACCTTAAAAGGTAGTTATTTGAGGTCATGAACTTCAAAACTTGTTTTGTGGTATTTGAAGTCTAAGAACCTCAGACGAAAGTTAATTGAGGTCATGAACTTTACATAGTCGCCTGTGGTGCTTTGAGGTCTTTAGAATCTCACAAAGAAGTATGATAGGGTTGTTAGGTGTTTAAAACATTCCCAAAATATTGTTAGAGGTTTAAAACGACTAGGGGCCGAGTCGGGAGGGTCGAAAATGCCAAAAACTACAAAATTGGGTGTGCTGGTGCAGGGCTGGCGTATAGGATGCTGGTCTGGCTCTTGCATATGCCGGTTGGCTAGATTTTTGTGTTTTCTTCCAAGTACACTTGGGCGGTCTTGGGACTTGTTGCATCATTACTAATGGTTATTTGGTGGTGTTTCCTTGTAGGTAAAGCTCCGTTTTGAAGTCTCGGGTCACGCTTCGTGGTGGAATTAGATTCTCTTTCGTTTTGGTGTATGTTAATGGTTGGAGTTAGAACTCTCTGTTGGGTTCATGAGACTTGATTTAAATTATCCTTTGGAGGTTTAAACTTGTTGTCGTTTTTGAAGTGTCGGTTGTTGTTTTTAAAACAAAAGCTACGTCGTTTGTCGTAGCATTGCTTTGGCATGTGTTGATTAATCAAGAGTGTTAAATGAGACCTAATTCCGCATATAAGTCCAACAGACTTCCACTTGCACGAATCTTGATCATTGCCAACACGGACAGTGGTGGACGTCTAGCTACATCTTACTGCCCCTATTAAGATACGACGTTTTATGAAACCGTCTCCTATTCTCGAGTAGTCTAAGTACCCTTACATAAGTATTCGTAATAGTCTATCAATTATCCTTTCTGTAATGGACATCTATCGAACATGAGACATGGATCAAATCATCATTCTCGTATAGTGTTCGATCATTCTCCTTCTCGATCCAGAATCAAAGTGGTCTATCAAACTCTCAGTTTGGGCATGTCCATGCACATATACCAGTTTGAATCAACGAGGGCGCTAGAGATGTCTCCCACTTACTAGTGTAAGGGAACATAATTCCATCTTGACTACATACAACTATCACTAAACTTCAGATATACTCCCAACGATGTTTCTTATTACTTCCTGGTCAATTAATATCGTTAGATTATGTCAAAGAGCAATCCTTCGTAGAATCAAGTTCCACTATGTATCTCACGTCAGTGGATACAATGGTAATATCATTTTCAAATCTATTTATGATTGTGATCCATGAAGTAGTTTAAGGCGAGTTACTTCCAATATCCATTTTCTAATGAATATCTGTGAATTTAGTCTCCAACTCTTTGGACTTTCATTCTAATGAACAAACCAACTGATTCACAATAGTCTTGATTTGATTTCATTCCCATAAAATAAATTGACTACGAAAATTTTGAATAACTTTTATTCAAGGATCTTAAACGTTCAAAGTCACCAGACATGCCCATTGACAGTTCACACTATTTTTTGTAGGGTTATGATTTTTGTAGCCTAATGTCATCATTGTATCTTTTGAACATTGTACTTTGTTTTATTTCCCTGTATTTCTGTCATTTAAGTTAGATGTATTTTTCTATTTTAGTCTATGTCTGGGCCATAGAAACTACCTGGTTTCGGTTGAGGTTGTTCAACCAAAACTAGTAGTTTCGATAGATAGGAAGTTTCGATAGGATGATCATTCATGTAAATGCTAGTTTCGGTGAGCATAGTTTCATTGCCTGTCAGCTTCCTATAAATAGCCTAGTTAGAGAATGTTTAGGGCATGGATAGCGGATGTAACCCTGCATTCTCTCTTTCACAAATTTACCTTGAATCAATACAAGCTTTGAGATATTCATTGTGTTCTTGCAATTTCACATCATTGTGTATTGTTATTCAAGTGTGGTTAGCCTGTTATCTTCACCAATCTTCTGTTTCGTACCTCTGTTTCACCACCATACACACCCATTCCGCAAGGGTGTGTGTGTGTGTAATCGATCAGTATTGTTGATTCTGCCTATAATCTGGACCTACAATTGGTATCAGAGCTTTATGCTCGTGGTTTCTGAGTATTATCAGGTTTTGTGATCGATTTTAGGTGATTTCTAGCCTCTGTTTGAAGTTTTTCTAGCACTGTTTCATTGTTTTGGGGGTACTGTTTCATTGATTTCGGGTATATTTGTTCGAGTTTCTCAATTTGAAGACTGGATTCGTAATCAGAAGCACTTTTGGAAGTTTTTCATCGGATTGGATCTCTATTATCATGACTTTGATTACAGAAGCTGTTCTTCAATGGAGTTTTTGTGAAGCTTGGGGAAGAATGTATCGAAACTACCAGGGGACAATTTATATTTTCTGTTGTCTATCGAAACTTCCTGTCGGTACTTTTTGTCTGAGAAAAGGTATCATCGAAACTAGTAAATTTGTCTTATCTATATCGAAACTAACCTTTGCAGCATTCTCACCTGAAACTACTGGTCAACCGAAACTTCTATTCACCCAAAACTAATTTTCAATCGAAACTTGTAGTTTCTGTTGGATTTCCTTGGAGTTTCAAGCAAGTTTTTCATCATCGAAACTAGTTGTTTCGGTCAGCATCTCTTCAATCGAAACTAGGAATTTCGGTCAGCATTCTGTCACCCGAAACTAGCTTCTGTTCAAGCTCTTTTTCTGAGTTATGGCACCTTCAAGCAACAATGAATATTCTGGAGGAAACAAACCACCTGCCTTAGTGTCCACAATAGACTTTGATGACTGGACCAAGAAGATGAAGACTTTCTTTCAGTTCCATGACCACACACTTCTGAACTCCATTACTGATAGTCCCTACAAGCCTGTCACTACTACTGCAGATGTTCAACGTCCCAAGACTGTGGCTGAATATGATGAGAAAGATATTGCACTGACTGCTAGAGACAACAAGGCTTACAGATCCATTGCTATGGCTCTTCCCATGGATGTGTTCAACACTTTTGCTAAATACACCACAACCAAGGATCTATGGGTAGCTCTTTGTACCAGATATGATGGAAGTGATGAAGTCAGGGAGAGCAAGAGGGAACTGATTAAGAAGCAATATGAGATGTTCAGCAGTATTCCTGGAGAGTCTATGTCTGATCTAATCAACCGTTTCTCTAGCATTGTGTCAAGATTGAAAGTTATGGGAGTTGAGTATCCCACTGTTGAATTAAACAAGAAGCTGCTTGATTTACTTCCCGAAGAATGGAATATGTACCGGATTATGATCAAGAAAACTGAGAATGTGAGCACTTTGTCACAACAAGAACTTTACAACATTCTGGAATCCTATGAGTTGGAATCAAGAAGGGTGCAGTTACTCCTACCAATCAGTCAGGAAGCACAACTCTTATTGCTGGATTAGTCTCTTCTAGCAAATCAACTATGTCTTACTTCTAGACTGATGTACCACCATCTGTTTCTAGAATTCAGTCGTCCATCTCCTCTACCTCACAGAAGCAAGCACCAATGATCCTTGATGAGTATCTGCCTATCATGACCGCTTTCATGTCATGCTATGATGCATTGATTTCTAGAAACCTGACACCGGTCAGTTTTCAATCTGATGACTTAGAGCATATCAATCTTGATGATTTGGAGAATATGGACATTGACTAGTGCATGGCTATGCTGACTCTGAGGGCCAAGAGATTCATCAAGAGGACTGGGATGAATAGGTTCAAAGCAGGAAAAACCTGGGGTTTTGACATTAAGAAAGTTAGGTTCTACAACTGTGACCAGCTAGGTTATTTTGCAAGTTATTGCAAAGAGCCATCATCAAAGGAGCAGCATGAGAAGAAGAGCTCCAATGGAAAGCAAGCTGCAAATTTTCTCAAATCCACCACCACATATTCCAGCTCTACAGCTCTGGTCTGTTAATATGGTGGACATTATCATTGGAGAGAACAATATGAGGAAGCAGCTGACAAGGCACTGATGACCGACATTGAAGAGAAGGATAGGTTTTTCATGATTCAACATGTTGAGGATCTCACTGCTGTTCCAGCTGATGTAATGTCTAAACTTTGTAAAATTCAGTCTTGTTTAAATCAAATTCAAAAATATAGATTCATCAACCAAGCTTTGGTAGATGAACGTGATCATATAAAGGTGATGTATGATTCTGTGGCTAAAAATGAGAAATTGTACTTAAAGAAAATTCGTGACATTTCTGGAGAAAACTGATCTTTAATTGTGCAACTTACTACCCAAAAGAATAATAATCAAATTTTAACTGAAAGACTTCAAAAGGCTGAAAAGGCAAATTTTCAAGTTTAACACATGGGCATGGATCAGAAAATTTTGTTTAGACTCATTGATAAGCAAATTCATAAGAAAGTCACAGAAGGCATTGGGTATAACTCTTACCCACCACCTTATTCCAAGTCTGGTAAATTTGCTGATATGCCAGCTCCTCATGCTCCCACACCTTTTGTTTGCACTTTATCTACTGATGATTATATTAAAACTTCAAATTCTTACAGTTTTGCTTCATGTGCAGAGTCAGATTGTGTAGGTTCCGAAGATGATTGTGAGAGTTCTAGTAAGAGAAATGTTTTAAATGAACTTGAATCGGATGAATATAATAATATGTCCGTGTCAAATAAGATATTTGTGAACACGTTGAAAATTTGTATTTTGGTTCTATGCCTTCTGAGCATGACAGTTTGAGAAATGACATTTCTAAGTTTAAGAATGCTTTACCTTTTGTTCCTAAATCTGTAAATACTATGAGTTGTATTGCAAATTTTAAAAGTGCAGGAGTTGTTGTGACTAATGTTCCACAAAAAACCATGAGCAATCTGGAATTTTTCAGATTAAAAGAAGATCAAAGTCTTCAAGAAAGATTTGTTGAAGAGAGAGTTGCCTTTAATTCTAATGCCTCAACATCACAATCATCTTCATCATCCTGTAATGACAATTATCAGGCTAAGCCGTCATGCGATAAAGTTTGTTTTAGTCGTGGAAAATCCAATCATATTTTCAAAAGTTGTAAATTGTCTACATATAAATTCAAAGAAGAAAATGAAGCATAATTTGTTCCAAATTCAGCTGAATGTGATTCAAATGTTTTTTCTATGTCACAACATAGAAGAGATTTAAGACGTAAAAGAATTAAAAATGCTAAAAATAGGTTGAAAAGAACATGGAAAATTAAGAATAATGATCTTTTTGATGAACATATTTCATTAAAGGAGGATTCTGATTATGATTTTCGAGAAGTGTATTGTGATGTTAAGAAGTTCCAAGTCAGTAGTGGTTGCTCAAGGTATATGACCGGCCAACAGTGGTTGACTTGGTCTGTGTACGGGCAATCACGGAGGACTAGAGACAATATCTGGCATGTCAACAGTGGTTGCTCAAGGCATATGACCGGCCAATTTCTATTGCTGCAAGATTATCATCCAATAGACGGAGACTTTGTCGCCTTTACAGGCAATCCAAGAGGAGGAAAGATAGAAGGACAAGGAACCGTGTCCAATAGTGTAAATAGCTTGGAGCATGTCAACTTAGTCCCGTAGCTGAAGTGCAATCTGATGAGTGTGTCCCAGATTTGTGAGAAAGATTTTTGTGCCTTTTTCAACTAAGAGAGTGTTTGATTCTGAAGCCCGGAGTGGTTATTCCCAAAGACCTAATCCTTATGCGTGCTCCTCGAAGATTCAATACCTATAGTCTGGATATGAATAACCCATCAGGAATCGAATCGTGTTTTCTCTCAAAAGCATCTGAAGATGAATCATTCCTCTGGCACAAAAGATTAAGACACACGATTTTCAAGACAATGAACCATCTCGTTCGAGGAAACCTTGTCATAGGTTTGCCTCTCAAAGATCTCTCTCTTGTGGATCATTGTATCTGTAACATCCGGCCTCTCGTACCAACAATATTGTCCGCTTTGCCCCCTAAGAGCTCACGGATTTGTTTTTGGTTGCCGGGGTGAAAACTTCCTAAGGGGTCACCCATCCATGGATTACTCCCACCCAAGCACGCTTAACTGTTGAGTTCTCCTCTCATCCACTACATTAAGCCCCAAAACGCATTGTGGTATTTGAGGCGGGGCATTCCTTATGAACCCAGCATGTCTCCCGTGGATAGAATAGAACAGAACGATATGTGATTTGCCTAAGGTGTTACAAACACCCCCCCATTGGGACTCATCGTCCTCGATGAGGTTTGCCCCACTATTGTAAACAGAACAGAACGGTAGTGGCTCTGATACCATTTGTAACATCCGGCCTCTCGTACCAACAATATTGTCCGCTTTCCCCCTAAGAGCTCACGGATTTGTTTTTGTTTGGCGGGGTGAAAACTTCCCAGGGGTCACCCATCCCTGGATTACTCTCACCCAAGCACGCTTAACTGTGGAGTTATCCTCTCATCCACTACATTAAGCCCCAAACACGTTGTGGTATTTGAGGTGGGGCATTCCTTATGAACCCAACATCTATCCCGTTGACAGAACAGAACAAAACTATATGGGATTTGCCTAATGTGTTACAGTATCTCATGTTCCAAGGGCAAGCAACACAAATCCACTTACAAGCCCAAAACTATTAATTCCATTGACTCTCCTCTTCAATTGCTTCACATGGATCTTTTTGGTCCTGTGTACGTCATGAGTCATGGTCGGAAATCCTATTGTTTGGTGGTAACCGATGACTTCTCTTGATTTACTTGGGTATTCTTCCTTGGAAGAAAAGATGAGACGCCAGAGACTCTAAAGATTCATTTGCTGCAGATCAAGAATTTGTTCAATCTAAGTGTGAAGACTATCCGAAGTGATCACGATACAGAGTCCAAAAATGCCATTCTGGATTCTTTTTGTGAAAGTAAAGGTATCTCTCGGCAGTTCAGTGCACCTCGTACTCCACAACAAAATGGTGTAGCTGAACGAAGAAATCGTACGTTGATAGAAGCTGCAAGGACAATGTTCGTTGATTCTAAACTTCCTGTCACTTTTTAGGCTGAGGCAGTTAATACCGCATGTTTTGTTCAAAACCGAGTCCTTATTACTAAGAGCTGCAACAAGACCCCCTATGAGATTATGTACAAGCAAAAGTCTGTTATTGATTTCTTCAGGAAATTTGGTTGTGTTTGCACAATGTTGAATACTTCGGACCAGCTGAACAAGTTTGAAGCAAAAGCTGATGAATGTTATTTTGTGGGCTACTCTTCTAATCAAAGAGAATTTCGTGTTTACAACAAGATAAGGAGAATTGTGCTGGAGTCCATTGATGTCAACTGGCATGAAAGTAATTATACAGACGCTGGGGACGGTCCTGGTTAGCTTTTTGATGTCGAATCTTTGTTTAATTCATTTAATCTTCCTGTGTTTTCTAATGTCTCTGCTCCAAGTAATCCTTTCTTTTCTGTAAACAATCTAGGCCCTATAAATGACCCAGGCTCATCGTCATACAGTTAACAAGTTGACATTCCTATTGCTAATGATGAATCAACTCTGGGCTCTTCTGATACTGTAGCAACAAGTGAAACTGTTGAGGAAGAAACTCCTCCAATAGTGGATATTGCTCCATAACCCTCTACTGCAGATCCTATTGTTGAAGAAGCTGATATTCCTGACAACAATATCACCAATCTGGAAGAGAATCTGGAAGAGGATGTGATCCCGCAGTTAAGAATTCACAAGAATTATCCCACCGACAACATCATTGGTCCATTCAACGTGGGAGTCCGACAAAGTGCCACAGAAGCAATGAATGACGGTCTCTTCACTTGTTTCATCTCTCAGGTTGAACCAAAGAATATCAAAGCTGCTTTACTTGAGAATAATTGGGTGGACCCAATGCAAGAAGAATAACAACAATTCACCAAGTTACAAGTGTGGAATCTAGTGAACCTCCCAAAGAACAAAGTCCCAATCGGCACTCGTTGGGTATTCCGTAACAAGAAGGATGAAGGTGGAATCGTGGTTTGCAATAAAGCCCGCTTGGTTGCTCAGGGGTTTTATCAAGAGGAAGGAATTGATTTTGAGGAAGTTTTTGCACCAGTGGCTCGCTTGGAAGCCATCAGAATGTTTCTCGCCTACGCAGCCTACATAGACTTCACTATCTATTAAATGGATGTTAAGAGCGCATTTTTGTATGGAAAGGTTCAAGAGGAAGTTTATGTCAAGAAGCCACCGGGTTTCATTGATCCAACCTATCCAGATCGTGTCTACAAATTGGACAAGGCATTGTACGGTCTTCGTCAAGCACCTCGTGCGTGGTATGAAACCTTATCTAAGCATCTACTTGATAATGGTTTTACATGGGGAGCCATTGACTAAACTCCGTTTAAATGGAAGGATGGTGCGGATACCATTTTGGTGCAAATCAATGTCGATGATATCATTTTCGGATCCACCAATCCGAGGTTATGCAAAGAATTTGAGGAAGTGATGCGTTCTAAGTTCGAAATGAGTTCTATGGGGGAAATGAAGTTCTTTCTTGGATTGAAAGTTGATCAGTCGGAGTCAGGAATTCTTATTCATCAAGAGAATTATGTCAAAGAGATTCTAACCAAGTTCAAAATGACTGAATCCCATCCATTCAAGACTCCTGTGGAAGTTCGACATTCTCTGTCTCCTGATTTGGATGGTGAAAGCGTTGATCAACACCTCTATCGCTCCATGATAGGATCTCTCATGTATCTCACTGCCAGCAAACCAGACATCATGTTTGTAGTGTGCTAGTGTGCACGCTTTCAGGCTAACACTAAACTCTCTCATTTAATTGTTGTCAAATGTATTTTAAGATATTTGAAGTACAAGCCAAAACTTGGGCTTTGGTATCCTAAAAATAAATTGTTTGATCTTGTGGCTTATTAAGATTCAGACTACGGGGGATGCAACTTAGACCGCAAATCCACCTCTGGGGGTTGTCAGTTTCTTGGCAACCGCCTTGTTTCCGGGCAATGTAAGAAACAAACCACCGTTTCTCAATCCACTGCCGAAGCTGAATACATTGCTGTAGCCTTTGTTGTTCCCAAGTCCATTAGATACACAATCAAATGCTCGATTATGGCATCACCTTTCATGAAACCCCCATTCTTTGTGACAACACCGCAGTTCCTCACATCACCAAAAATCCCGTCCAACACTCCAAAACCAAACACATCGAGATCAAACACCATTTCATCCATGACTATGTCGAAAAGAAACACATCAAGATTGTTGAGGTCAAATCCGACAAGCAAACATCTGACATCTTCACGAAAGCATTCGATTCTGCCAGATTTGAGAAATTGGTGGAAATGCTTGGGATGCTCAACTTTCAGTATTGTCTTATCTGTTTAAACTTGTTAATCGGGAAGACTTTCAAAAAAAATTATTTACTGTATAGTTATTTCTTTTTATCTAGTTGGAAAGCAAATCTTTTGGGGGAGAAATTGGAATTTTGTGAGAAAAGAACTGCTTTGTATATAGTTTTTTACTTAAGAAAAGTTCTTATCCTCTATCTCACTGATGTTATCAATTTTGTTTCAGGAAAATCTGATCTGACCCTGTGAAGTGATTGAGTCTGATCATATCTCTTGGAGCATGGAACGGACCATAGGCGATGGTGCTTACTGAGGTATAGCTGGTAGGCCCGACATATGGTTATAACTCTTTAGTAGTGTGAAAATCTAAATCTCAAATCGTACATGTGTGTTTGAACCCACTTCTGCTAAGAAAACCGATTCAATCAGATATAGGCTTACGTGTTGGATTCTGATTCATGCGCCAGGTGGCCGTCAATGTAACGAAAGTTACCGCCGATGACCCTGTCTGTTTTGCTTATGCAAAGATCTCGGGTGTTCATCTTTTTCCCATCCACTTGGATGATTTGACCCCGTCTGTTTTGCTTACCTAAAGATCTCGGGTGTTTAACCTTTTCCTATCCTCTTGGATATTTCTACGGCTTCTTCTGTTTTGCTTATGCAAAGATCTAGAATGTTCGTATTTTTTAATATCCCCCTGGATATTTTTCTTTTTACACCTTCTTATATCCAGTTGGATCTTATTTTATTTTTGGTGGTGAATTTGACTTACCTAGATGGTACCCTTCTTAACCTGTAAGAGATGATAAGATGAATGCAAGTATTTCTTAAGGATTGATAGGCTTTCAAAACCATTTTATTTCAAAACGTGGGGTACGCCGTGTTTCGTGCTTAAATGGTACCTTAAAGTCACATGAAATCTTGTACCAACAAATGTTCGGATTTACCTTGCACAAATATCGGCTATCTTCAGGGATTCGCAGTAGCTTTGCAAAACGAAGTGTTTTCAAGAGTATGACTAGACATGATCTCACATTGGATCTTTTCCAAAGGCTAAGTGTACATATCCTTTATTTGGTTTTGATTTTTATTTTTCTAAATGAAATTTAATCATCCTTATTAGCTTGTTTAAATAGTGTACATATGAAAGTTTCTTTTATTTTTGTCCAAGTGATTCAGGTTAACCGAAACTCCAAGCCACCCAAAACTACCAAGCCTAATCGAAACTACCAATTCACCCGAAACTACTCAGCCTTATCGAAACTAGTAGTTTCGACAAGGGCTTTCTGATCATTTGTCTAGCCTTAAAATTAAATGTCTTCATAATCAGGTTCACTTCCATGCTCATTCATCCGAAACCCCTTTACACCTTCATTTCACACAGAAATTTCTACTTTTCATCGGTCTATGTTTGCGAACATCATATTGCACATTCTGATTTTCCCTGTCGTCTTCATCATCAGGTTTGAATATTTTTGGTTTTGTTACTATTTCATAAAGTGAAACTAAGGTTTTGTTGGGAAAGTTTTTACAATCGAATATGTGCTTTTGGGGTCATTTCTTGCTTAAATCATGTTTAGAGTGTCACCATTGTTGATAACTTACTCATTTACTGTTATACTTGCAAATTACTTTAGAATTTCCAATAAGATGGATTTTCAACACCTTTACAGGCTCATCTTAACCCCTTTTTATGATCTTACTTTGCTTTCTCTAATCTGTATATAACTAGTTTATAATTTTAACTTAGTTTTTCTGCCTTTCGAATCCTTGTTCAGGGTTTTGGTATCGAAACTTGTAGTTTCAGGAAATATGATCTTTCATTTTAAAATTATTATTCTGATTTTTGAACAAGTGTTTATCCGAAACTAGTTGTTTTGATACCTAAGTGTTGACCCGAAACTAAGTAGTTTCGACATGTTTTGTTCAACCGAAACTAGTAGTTTCGGTCAGGCTTTTCTGAATTTTTTCTAAGTATTGACTGATTTTCTGATATATTTTGTCTTTGGTAGAAATGGATCTTCTATTCGTAAAGAAGAACAACATATGTGCTTTTCTAAACGCAGATGATCCTAAGAGTGCAGACTTTGTACCCGTTCTGAATTTTCTGGCTAACTCCAATGTTAGCTTTGCTATTAGTCATAACTTGCCCATCTTTGAAGCTACAATCAGACAGTTCTGGGCTATTGCTGCAAGAGTTAATATCAACAATGTGTAGCACATAAGGGCAACAGTTCATAACCAAGAATTCCTTATTTCAGAAGCTCTTATCAGAGATGTATTGCAGTTCAATGACAATCATGAGGCTCCTATTGAATACTCAAACTTCTTGCTTTGCTATTAGTCACAACTTGCCCATCTTTGAAGCTACAATCAGACAGTTCTGGGCTACCGCTACAAGAGTTAATATCAACAACGTGTAGCACATAAGGGCAACAGTTCTTAACCAAGAAGTCCTTAGTTCAGAAGCCCTTATCAGAGATGTATTGCAGTAATGACAATCATGAGGCTCTTATTGAATACTCAAACTTCTTTATCCGTGAGAGTTTTAGGAGGATGGGTCACCCTGACGAGCTCAAGAGTGGCCAGATCACCAAGACCTTCCTTGCTCCTCACTGGAGATACATTGTAAATGTGATGATTCACAGTATATCAATCAGGAAAGGTGGCTTTGATTCTGCCAATTCCATGGTGGCTTCAGCTATACTTGGGCTGATCAAAGAAAGAAATTACAATTTCTCTGGGCTGGTTTTTAGACAAATGATTGAGAATCTCGACAGCAAAGTCAAATACAAATTCCTAGTATACCAGGGGTTCCTTCAAATGATAATCAACCATCTACACCCAAATCTTCCACAAGAAGGACATCTGTTGGTCCTGGATCACATGATTGACAGGACTCTTAGTTACATGAAGAGTTAAAGTTCCAGAAGCAACATAATCATTGTAAATATTCCATTATTTGGCCATGTGATTAGAGAAGAAGAGCCTGAAGTACCTGATATAGATCTTGAAGAAGCTGTTGATTCCTCATCGTCTGAGGAAGAAGAAGAACAAGAACAGGGAAACCAAGAAGCTGAGATTGAGGTTGAAGCAGAAATACAACAAGAACAAGAAACTGAGCAACCAATTGTGGAAGCTCAGTTCTATGAACAAAAAATGTAGAACCTTGGTCCATTAAAGTTCCAAGGTGCTAATGTTGAAGCTGAAGCTAATGTAGAGGGTGAACCAGAGTCAAGTGGGACTCTTGATGAAGCCGTATATGAAGATACCGAGTCTGAAGAGGCGGTGGAACCTCCTCCTTCCTCCTCCAAAAGACCAGCTGATTCAGAATCCGACTATGAACTTGAAGAGCCCCTCACTAAGAAGATCAAAACTGGGCTGTAATCACTTACCACCTCTTTTGAGTCACTGTTTGGATCACCCAAACACCTAACACCTCCACCATCACCCATTCATAATGCTACCTCTCCATCACCAAAGCAACCCACTCCTCAACCTACACCACCTGCATCTCGTGATCAATAATCATCCCCATCCATCTCAAGAGTTAAAAGAGTGAGCCTAGATGTCAAGAAGCTCAGTGACCAACTAACCCTAAAGGATGAAGAAATCAATATTCTGAGATCTGATCTTGCTGAGCAAACGGAAGAGGTTAAGGACCTGAAGCTTGAAGTGATTACTTTAAAGAAACAATTAGAGATCCAACAGTCCCAAACTGCTGTACAATAGGAGCAGATAGCAAAGCAGCAAGAAGACCTACTTGTTGTAACTATCTTAGTCAACCAGATCAAAGCTTCCATGGTGCAATTTTCACAGTAGATAGAAACTCAAAGGGAACCAGACTCTCAGGTTTGGGGGAGACTCATGTATCTCTATCCACAGCAACTGGTGGTCCCTCTTCCCCTACATTTGTAACTAATCGGGGGTCTGCTGTGATTATGTACTCTAGTGTAGCTGGACAATCAAAAGAAGCATTGGAAGTAAAAGTGGAAGAACAAGAATATGACTTACCCTTTGCAAGTCAAAGAAGAGCTGATATGGGCAAGGGAAAGGCCAAGGAGTCTGATGTTGAATTAGTAGTCCTAGATGAAGAAGAGGTAGGGTCTGATCATGAGCTTGATGAATTATTGAAGAAAATTGATGACTTCGGGAGTATTGATGAATACCCTGAAATTGTCACTTTGGGAGAGGAGCCTGGAGAAAAGATCAGGTACTTCACAAAAAGAGGAGATGAAATAGAAGCTTTGACTGATAGTGAAGAAGAGGATCCTAATGTGAAAGTTGCCTTTGTTGAGCCTGTAACCACTGCTGGGCCAAGAGGCACTCCTGAAGAAGTTCCTCAGACTACAACAACAGCAACGCCAATAACTACAACACCACAAGAAACAACACCATCTCACCATGCCTTAGATCCTAGGAGGTCTTGGTTCAATAAATTGGAGCCTGAAGAACCATCGAAACATTATGAGTGGTTTGTTGGATATCAAGAGTTGAAAAGACCACATGTTGGGGTGGAAATATGATAAAGAAGGATCATTATTTATTGTCAGAAAATACAAAGGAGGATTGGAGCACTTCAAGACTCCTCATGACTTCAGCTCCCTCCCTAAGTATGACTTAAGAGCCTTAGCCAAGTTGCCTCTCCAAAACCATGGACATGTAAGAATTTCCAGAGATTTTGAGACTTTTCTAAGAAACCAGACCTTCAATGACTTCAGGTCTATGACCACTGCAAAGCCTAGAAGAGTTCTCTCAAAGACATGGATCCACCCTAAAACTCAAAAGCCATGGGTAAGCCTGAGGTACAAAACCTGCAGAAACTATCAAATCTATCTTACTTCCAAGGTCTGTACCTGTTCGTTCAGCTCCAGAAGTTCAGAAGGTGGTTTTATAACTCAACCATTGGAAGTGTTGTTATTGAATGTGAAGGAATGGAAGTAATCCATATCTTTGAGCCCATGGAGCTCTTAAAATTTCAACCTAAAGATTTAGAGGTTTTTTTCAACCATCCCATCCAAATTTCACATGAAGATGAAGAGGCGGATGCAAAGGCCTGTCAGAGAGTTGTGACTGTGAATGCAAAGCCCTTCTTTCAGAAATCTAGTGATGCACCAACTGTATGAAGAGTTGAAGATAATGATGCACTAGCTTAGGGGGAGATTGTAGGGTTGTGATTTTTGTAAGCTAATGTCATCATTATATCTTTTGAACATTGTACTTTGTTTTATTTCCCTGTATTTCTGTTTCGATAGATGGGAAGTTTCGATAGGATGATCATTCATGTAAATGCTCAACCGAAACTAGTAGTTTCGGTGAGCATAGTTTCGATGCCCGTCAGCTTCCTAAAAATAGCCTAGTTAAAGAATGTTTAGGGCGTGGATAGCGGCTGTAACCCTGCATTCTCTCTTTCACAGTTTTACCTTGAATCAATACAAGCTTTGAGTTATTAATTGTGTTCTGGCAATTTCACATCATTGTGTATTGTTATTCAATTGTTGTTAGCATGTTATCTTCACCAATCTTCTGTTTCTTACCTCTGTTTCACTACCATACACACCCATTCCGCAGGTGTGTGTGTAATCGATCAGTATTGTTGATTCTGCCTAGAATTTGGAACTACACTTTTTAGGCATCCCAAGTTCCTTGCATATCTCAACTCTACACCTCGATAGAGTCTGTAAAATCCAAAATAAAAAGCAGATACCTCAAGCGCGTATAAAAACAAGAATATGAGGCAGAATGGAAGGCAATGCTTTATTAAAGGTGTGAGATTTACCCTAAAATTCTCTGGAGTGGATGTGTAATCTGGCATTCTAATAGTCCATAAGCCAGAAAACACGAGGTTTGGGCAGATAAACTTAACATGCTTCACAAGCTCTATACAATTTGCTGTTTGAATACCAGATATTGCTGCAATAGTGTCATAATAACCAAGTGTGGTTAGTTAAGCACAATAGTTAAATGGAAAAAGAAACATAAATATATATATATATATATATATATATATATATATATATATATGTATGTGTATGTGTATGTATATATGGTTGTTCTTCACCTACATATCCCTCCAAGTGTGATTGTTTGTTTTACACCAACAAAGAATTTCTTTTGTTGCTGGTATGTCATGCCTTTGACTAGTATTCTGCATGCCTAAAAATTTGCAAAATCCACAAACCAAGTGATAATCCCGAAGTCATAGAAATCAACTCGTTTTGATAGAATGGAGTAGAGACTGGTGGTTGTGAGTCAAATAAACAATCATACATGCAAATAGTAACAAAATGCTAAGATATTCATTGATTTTGGACAAAGAAATTACAAAAACTTTCATCCACCCCGGGTGTGCTCCCCCTGTTGGGATTCGTACAAGGGTTTCAAAACAATTTTGATATAAACGCAGCGGAACAAAAATGTACGAATCAGTCAAGGCCAAAACCTTAGACTGCTCGCCAGGAGTCCAGATGTAAACATAATAGAGGCAAAATACAACCATAGTCAGTTAATATCTCTAACTTCCCAGAAGTAAACAACTAACCGAACGGAAACTCCACGGACAACCAAACTCCTTTGGTTTCCTTTAGATCAACCCTCACCGCAAACCAGTTCTAAACCGGTTCACAAAAATGATTTCACGGCACAAGGCCGGTCAAACGACGACGACCCTAGGCAGCGGAAGTGGCCTCCTGCCGACGGCGGAATTACGCAAAGGGGGGTGTCGGCTACTCTTAATCCCCTACATGAGAGAGTGAGAGAAAGAGAGAGAGAGAGGAGGAGATTAGGGTTCCCTTTTGTGTTATGTATCTTGCTCCTACTCTTAATCCCTATTTATAGATTATCCTAAACTTGGAGATTAAGTTAGGGTTTTAATAATTAATAATTAATTATTAAATAAATACATTTAAATTCACTAACTAATTATTAATCTAATTAATAATTAATCTAGTAAATTAACCCAATTAGTAGTTATCAAACCTTTTAATAATTATTAAATAAGTTCTCTAATTATCAACTCCTTGATAATTAACAAATGTAATTCGTTTTAATTATTCTCAATCTAATTACAAATAATTAAACGTCTACCGTCTCGCTTTAAGTGCAATCGTGTTAGATTATTTATCTCTTATAATCTCATTGTTTGTTGCTCGTTGTCCAACCCTTTGGATTCTACCTTAGTAGCAGTTCTATCATAGGTCGTTACTTGGGCCTACTAGTCCAACACCCCCGGGGTGGTGACTCATAGAAAACCAACACTAGATATTCAAACCTAATATCCTATATGTATATACCTCAAGCCAAGATCTTCTGCCAAAACCGCTTGTTTGCGAAGATCAGAAACTTAAGCAGAAGGTTTCGCCAACATTGAGAAGTTTCGCTTGGTAAAAATTTCTCCAAAGAAACTCTTGGCAAAACTTTCTCCTAGACGAAATTTATGAAAGCTTTGCCAACTATGAAACTTTCGCCAAAAAAAAAAGTTTCGTCTGGAACTTGAATTTCGTTAGGATCTTCCAATTGTATAATATTATTCTAAAATTTAAATCCAAAAATCTCCCCCTAGAACAATACTATCAATTTCATCTGACATTGTCTCACATCTTCATGAATCCATCGATAACCCAACGTCTTTCATTGTCATTCTCCCCGCATGTAACATCTCTCATTTTCCATACTTGTATGTTCTTTTATATCATGACTTGATACAATTGGAGTTTCATTTCATATTATATGTGTTCACTACATGCTTATGTTAATCAATCATTGCATGATCACCTTCATTTCATGATTTCACACTTGCGTATAATACGTATGCTAAATCGGGATGCCAAATTTGTTAATAAAAACTAAATACTTAAAGGTACACTTTGTTCCTTAAGCCTTAAATCGCTAGGAAGTCCGTTTTATATTCATTTTACGCATATGTAATCTTGAAAGCCCTTGATGGAAGAGCCTATAATGTCATACTTGGAGAACAAGCCAACAACCCTCACCCTTGAGAGGTTGCAGCCGAATGGGAGCCTCCGCAAGGCCTCATTTGCTCCACCTCCTTCCATAATTAACACCCCTTAACCCTAATTTCTCAATTATAAATTATAAACAACCATGTCCCTCTCTTCTAATAGTTCTAGGAGTCTCAAGAAAAGAACTCTCTCTAGAGTCTCAAGGAAATCGGCCAAAGAGGCTACAACATCAAGTCTCAAGAACATTCAAGTAAGTCTTGCTCATGTTCCTCCTTTGTTCTTCATGTTTTTGTTTTACTTTATAATCTTTTATTCTTGTTGTTATAATCTTCTACTACTCTTATTATTGTCTAACCCAATGTGCAGTCCATGATCATACACCTTTTATTGTAGTAATCATGGACCCAAACAAATGATTCTAACAAGATGGCCATGTTGTTTCCATAGCATTAATCGTCTTGTTATCCGTTCTTGTTCTTACCCATTCTTAATCTCTTACTGATATTAATGGATTCATGATGCTATATCTTCATTATGTAGCAATCACGACTCTAATCTTGGATCAAAACCTTAAAACAACTTTAATCTTTTCAAAAATATCATAAGAACACCAATGGTAATTTTCGGATTTTGCCAGAAAGTTTTGGTCTTCTTTAAACTGACATATCTCATTCATGTCTTAATTAAATAAGGTAAATATTTGGTCTAAAATTAATTTCATAGAGTTAGCTTTCAAACCCCACCGATTTCAACTTCAAAATCAAAGTTTTCGACCTCAAAACTGTTGACGCAAGATCAGTGGGGAAACAACTCAAGTCTGTCAAAAACCTAATTTATGTAATACTTTTGAAAGATGTAAAATTATGTAATATTTTATGAATAAATCACTAAGATATTCATCTAAACTTGGGTTTAACCCCTTGATTTTAAGACCTCATGATCTTGAAAGAATTGCTTAAGTTTAGAGTTTATCTTTCAAGATTCGTTGGAATTTTCTATCTTTAAATCTTTAGAACTCGTTTAATCTTTCCTCTTTCCTTATTGTTGTATTTCACTTAAACCTTTTCTCATACCAACACAACTTTGATTTCATAAACTCAGTTGAATATTAACACTTTAGGGCGTCCATAACCGGTTACACTTCAAGAACTCATTCAAGAACACAAGGTGAGATTTCATAGCCCTTTTTTTAATGTCTATACTTTGGGGTGGAAATATGTTTGTATTCATAATCATAACAACATTTTTAGACAATTCAATCAAATGGTTTTCATATACTTATTAAATTAAATGGCTTATACATGATTGCGTATTCATATGTCATATTCATAAAGTCCCTCTCGTTATATTCATACACAACCATTAACTTTGATAAGCCAACGGTAGTACGATGATAGATCTATTGGTGTGACAAACCCATCCAATACTCAGGTTTAATAACTTGTATATCTAAACTTTCTTACGAATTATAGCGTTTACTCATGTGTGTCAAAACATATGAACTCACCAACTTACTTTATAGTTAACCCGTTTTCGCATGTTTTCGGGTTCTGGAAATTAGCTTTAATGTTTGATGCTTTGCTCACATGATAGGATGCATGGAAGACTTAGCTAATAATAAATTTTGATTTTTTTTCATTTTAATGTTTAAAACATGTAAAACGATGGTTTATTTAATTTATTTGAAATGCCTTAGTATTTATCTTTATTTCAAGTGTTATGATTCAGTTTCGCCGCCCCCTCGTGTTTCCGTTTTAGTAGGGGTGTGACATCGCAGGTGTAGACCCTCCTATCTTGTAGGCATATGATAAGGCTTGAACTTTTAATGATTAACATAAAATAACCAGCTTTATCACAAAAGTGTTTAACTCTGTCAAACTAGCTCGATATGATCCAACGATCTTCAAGTCCTTATATCTAAAGATCAACTCTATCACACCTCTTCACGATTGTCACACCTCTTAACAGATAATTGATAATCCAATACTTATCACTGTGATTTTCCCCCTCATGTGTAGACCCTCCTAATGTTTAGGCATATGATAAAGGTTTGAACTTCCACTTATCAGTACAAAATAGTCAGCTCTTATAAAGACGACAAAATTCTGAAATGTGTAGACCAAAGTCTTCAAGTAGTTCATCCCTTATAAAGAAGAATCATAGATACTCGTAGCCTAGATGAAGGTTTAAAATGCTGAATCGCTTGATATATCATGTAACCCCAAATATTCAAATACTTGTCACTTTATAAAGAAGCATCCAGATGCTCGCAGCCTAGTTGAAGGATCGAAATACTATCAAATGTGGAATCAATGTTATACAGATAGAGTCTTACACAGTTGTGAAGATCTTCAAACATTCGACCCCAAATTTAATATTGCAAGGAAAAATACTTCCAAAAACAGTATCTTAAAGTTTTTATTCGATTCTCCCCCTTTTCTTTGTAATATCCACAAAAAAAATTTATTCAAATTTTTTTTCTCCAAAGTATTCTTTTTTTAGTATCCCGGAGAAAACTTTCGTCGGAAAAGTTATCCGAAACTTTTTTCGAAAGTTTCACCAAAACTTTCATTCGAGCGAAGCTTTTACAAGTTATCAAAAACTTTCGTTCTTGAAAATTTTCTACCGAAAGTGAAACTTTCGCAGGTCTGGACAAACTTTCGCCAAACGCAGAAACATTCGCCCGACGTAGAAACACTTTCGTCGGCTCCAAAAACAGCCCCAAATGCAGAAATTTTCTTCAAATATGTGTAGTTTTAACTTCTCTAGCGAATTTATTATGAAGTTCCGGATAAAAAATAGTCAAAATCAGTAGCCGAAGCTCTGATACCAATTGATAATCTCGAAGTCTTAGAAATCAACTCGTTTTTTATAGAATGGAGTAGAGACGGGTGGTTGTGAGTCAAACAAACAGTCATAGATGCAAATAGTAACAAAAAACTAAGAATTTCATTGATTTTGGACAAAGAAATTACAAAACTTTCATCCACCTCGGGTGAGTTCCCCCAGGGTTGTGACTCACAAAAAACCAACACTAGATATTCAAACCTAATGTCCTATATATACCCCGAGCCAAGATCTTCAGCCAAAACCGCTTGTTTGCGAAGACCAGAAACTTTCGCCAACATTGAGAAGCTTTGCCAAAAGCAAAACTTTGGCCAAAGATACTCTGGGCAAAACTTTCGCCAAAGTTTAGCCAACTATGAAACTTTCGCCTCATCCTACAGTTTCACAAAAAAATGAAAGTTTGGTCTGGAACATGAATTTCGTTAGGATCTTCAATTGTATAATATCATTCAAAAATTTAAACCCAATAGCAAGGATACTCATATGTTGTTTGGGCGCATAAAATGAACTCATGTGAATGATAGTCATTTATGCTAGATTCTTGTAACTCTTCTACTGTTGGTTTTTTCCAGGTGGGATAGTGTAACGAACCAACTTTCGGGTTTGTATTATAATATATTATTTATATTATAGGGTTTGAAATTAAATAAAATGAAAGTTGGGGTGCCTTTTATTTGTTGGAATTAACTAGTTTGGTGCTAAATGGGTTTAATTAACTAGTAGAAGGGTTGTTGTGTAATTAACACATTCCTAGTTGTGTTAATTGGGAGATGTCAGGCAAAACATACATATATGTGTGTGTGTGTTTGCGAGTTCTTCAAAGAGGAGAAAGGGGGAGAGGATCAAGCTCAAGAACTTGGGATTGCATGCTTGAATTGGAAGTTTTAGCATGCACAATCCTTCCCATTAATCAAGTAAGTTTCATCTTCTCTTCTTAATCCTCCATAAATTCTTGTTCTTGATTGGTTTGGGTGGATGAACCCTAGAGGGTCGAATTTGAGGATGATGGTGTGTAAATTGTTGTTTGGAAGTGTAAATCTAGCATTACTAAAGCTAAAGGAGTAATTAATTCATGTTGATTTCACCAAATTCGGAGTTTTGAAAATTAGGGTTCTTGAGGACCCAAATTGGGGGTTTTTGAATTGGGGTTTTTGGATGGTGAATCGAGTATAGATAAGTATTTATGGTGTAATATAAACACATTTTCAAGTATAAAACTCAATTGATTTGGTGAAATATGAATTGGATGAAATTATGGAAATTGGGGGAAAAACCTTAACGGGTCAAAATAGGTAGAATTGGTTTAGTAATGGTTAAAAGCTTTTACGGAGCTTAATAAACCAGGATTAGATAATAGTGAAGATAATAAGATCTTGGGTGGGTGTTAAACTCCAATTGGTGTATGTATTGGGGTAATTTAGATTACTAAAACATGTGGAATGTTTAAGTAATCAAGGCGTTAAAGATGTTAGCTTTGAAGAACAAGTGGAATCTTCATTGGCAAAGGTAAGTGTTTTGCACTTACTTAGTATTAGATATGTAGTCTATGTGTAAGTATTTGATGTGGTATGCTATTTACATGTTGTTAATATGTTTGACTTGTGTGGTATAAAGTTAATGCTTAATTGTTATGGTAGAACTTATATGTTTGACTCAATGTGAAAATTTAGTCAAACTAAACCATTGATGTGTGATAATGTGTGTAAATTGGCTTAAGTGGTATCTAGCTAAACTATATTAACTAATGTGGTTAAATGGAATAAAAGACTCAAGGTGGTTAGAGTCATCTAGTTTGTGAAACATAGAATGCGGTTTTAAATTGACTTAATATGTTGTTGAGTCGACCCGTTAGTGTAAAACAGTAATTTTGATTGAACACATGAAGTGTGGATACTTCATGGTGGAATTATGTGAAGTCAAAATACCATTGTGGATAATGATGGAATTGATATAAAATTAACTTAATGTGGTAAGTCAAACCATTGTGGATAATGGTGGAATTGTTGTAATTTGACTTTAGTTGGTATAGGGTCAAACTAATATGTTGATTCGGTATAATTAGACTATGTGGTTATAGTCAAACTTGAATGTGCCAATGTGATGAATAGGTGTAATTATACTATGTGGTTAATAGTCAAACTTGAATGTGCAAATGTGGTAAAAGAGTGTGATTAGACTATGTGGTTAATAGTCAAACTTGAATGTGAAAATATGGTAAATAGATGTATTTAGACTATGTGGTTAATAGTCAAACTTGAAGGTGTAAATGTAGTGTAAATGATTCAGTATGGTCAAGTGTCAACTAAAATGTAGAATGTCATAACATTAGACTAGAATTGACATAATATGGTAAAAGTCAACCGCTGGTGTTAAAACGGTGAATTGGTTGATTACATGAAGTGTGGATACTTCATGGAGGTGTTTACGTGAAGTCAAATACTTCATGAGTGGTAGTGAGGTAAAATACCTCACGGGTAAAAGTGAAGTCAAATACTTCACGGGTGACATGAAGTGTGGATACTTCATGGGTCAGCATGGAGTCAAATACTCCATGCAGAAAAAGCGAGTGGTGTTTCTCGCAATATACATGTTAGGACTTGTATGAGTCAATACATGTCTTAGATATAGGTCGTTGTACGCCTAAATGATTATATGAATGAACTTGAATTTAACCACTTCAAGAGTAGGAAACGAGTAGTGGTGCTCGGGTTTCGGGTGGATAAATAACCAATTCATGTTAGTAGATGTGGGTGACCATATATGTAGTTTAAACATGAATTTATGATGGTTAATAGCTTAAATATGCAAACGGGTCAGTCGACGGGGGGTTGCATAGGCTGAAAATCAATTTTCGAGCATGTTTGACCTGGTGCCAACGTACCATACGCCCGGGCAGAGTACCATACGCTCGGAGCGTATGATACACCCAAAATAGGTTGTTAGACGCTGGGATTTTCGGGTTTTTGGGGTTTTGGCCTGTCATTGTTGTAGGGACTTGTGGGAGATCCCTAGGGCTACTTATCTTTACTAACCATGTTCAAATTGATGTTTTGATTGTAGGGAAAGCTCCTGGGGGATCTCGGGTCTCGCATCATGTGGATTGGATTCTCTTGGTCATGTTTTGTAATTTGTTTTTGTATATATTCTCTTATGGAGTCTTTACAAACTATTTAGGGTTATCAAAAGTTGTGGATAACTTGTTGGTGATCTTTGTTTAAACTAATTTTGTGGTAATCATGTTATTTTAATTCATGTTTGTAAATCTTAACTTGTGGATACATTAAATGTTGTATTGGGACCTAACTTCCACATGTTTTAAAAGTTTTAAATTGGGTTGGATTTTTGGGTGTTACAACTTGGTATCAGAGCAATGGTTTGAGGGATTTGGTGTGCGAGACACTAAACTCAAACCTATAATGCTTTTGATATGGTCGGAGAAATGAGAATCCAATTATGGCGTGGCTGAGACACGGAGCTTAAGGGGCAAGGTTAGTATTGATTATGATGTTGTATGTTTTAATTGGTGTCCAATGTGAATTAATTGTGCCCAAAGTTGTTAAGGGATTCGTTATATGGAGATAGTGAATGTAGTTGGGCATATTACATTATCAATCATGCCTGGCCAGTTTGATTCGTTATGTAACATGTGCGAATACCTTCATGATAACCATAGGATGATGAACACCGACAATGAGTAAGTAAAGGTGGTTATATGTGTATATGTATATATTATGTGTTTGAGAATAGATGATTATGTAGGAGTAATTAATATACACATAGAAAGAGGTAGTGCCTTATAGAGTAGGACTAGAGGCCTATAGGTAGGTAGAAAACCTACAAACTTGTTACTACATGGTCAGGGATGACTGGGGGAAAACATATCTTAGTGGACGGAATTGTAGATAAAAGTTGGTTGGAGACTCATGTATAAAGGAGTCTATGTGGATATCACCTCAAGGATGGGGACGAGCTTTGGAATAGTCGGGATGAATTTAAAGCATCGATTTAGTGGAGGATGGCTAAAGTTTTCCATAATGTTGTGCCAATTTTCCTTCAAGGAAGATAGGAGCTCATTAAGGAGGTGCTTTGAAGAACCTCATGAGGCCTTAGGGCGGGATGATCAAACGTAGTAGAATACGTGGAGGAAGGAGACTTTGTCTTCACAATGGGTTCGTGGTGGGCGAGCCAAATGAGTAAATGGTGGGAGTTTATTCGGTGTTTAACAAACAATACATCACTCATGGTATTGGCTTGAAGCAATCCATTGTGATGGGCAGATGGAGTACTACTCACGGAGAGTCAACTTCGGTTCATGGCGGACAAGAGGTTGGGAGTTCTCCGTATGGAGAAAGGCTCAAAAGCGTGAGGATAATGCAACGAGGTGAATTCAAGAGACATTCTTGAGTTAGCTTTATCCATAAGCTGTTGTGGATTTTGCAATGGGGAGTTGTCTCCATGTACGTTAGACAAGTGGAATAATCAAAAGATTGTGGGCATGTCGTATGACTAAGTATGGTCTTGCCTAATCTTGGAATACCGAAAGGAATGAAGATAGATCGGCTTTCTCGATGCTATCGGTTGACTTATTGGAGTGGAGTCTCCTTAGTGGTGCACAACTCTCACTCTGGTGGAGTTTATTATTATATGATACAAGGAGATCAAACTCAGGAAACTAGCGGGGTGCGAGTAGGAATTCGCGGTGGCTTCAAGAAAGCCAAACATTCTAGCCGAGCTAGAAATATCTTTGGGGAGGCAATACTTGTTGTTGCCATATGTGGGGGAAGATACACAAGTGGGAATGATGGGATACACTACGCCTTAGTGTTCTAGTCCTAATAATGTGTGATGTGTGGTTTCAAATCATGACACATTCGAAGTGAATGTCCAGAGTTAAAGCACTCGAATCAAAAGGGGAGAAAATAAAAAATTTTAAAGCTGTCGAGCCGAACATTTCTAACTACCAAAGACGGGACTGAAGTCTTTTGGTATAATTATTGGATGATATTTTATGTGAATCGGTGAATTCGGAGGTGGTCAACATTGCGGATCTCATAATGTTGACAAATGTATGAGTTAATAATTGAAGGATTTGGTGAGAAAATCACATGGAATGGAGTCCTACGATTGTGGCGAAAATTGTGTGGTTACTTAGTAACCATAAAATGTCGTGTCTAACTAAAGGGTGACGTGTCGATCTGTTCTCGCCTAGAGACAGTGAAACACATGGCGCGGGAATTGGTGTATGCCTAGCTTAGGCCATTAACACCAATCGGAGTAATGGAATACTTGATGTTTCAGTTGTGAAGAATTTCATAAGGGTTCTATACCCGAATGTCACTTCATGGGGTTTAACCGTTCTCTTGAAGGAAGGAATAATGGAAGAATGTATACGTACATCTGTCGGGTTTGAACAAGTGTCTAAGTCCTAGTTCAACAATGAAGGTAGAGAAGGACGTTATCCAACAAATGGTATCATTTCCGTTATGTATACTATGGGATTGTGGAGGTAACTTTTTGGCTTATTAGAAGTTACGCAGTTTATGTGGATCATTGCGAAAGGTGTGTAGACCCATGTATGCTAATACGGTGGTCATTTATTCGATGTTAGTCGTTTTTATCTTGGAATCATAGTCGTTCAAGTTCATTATATTCGTGAGTTTTCTGAAATTACGTGAAAAGGAGAGGCCTTTATTCGGAATGTTTTGGTGGGCCTTTTTGGCTTTTGTGGAAATCCATTATTGGATGAGGCGGTGAATTCTGAAGACATTTATGATGACCCGGCAATAACTGAAGTAATCAAGGGTTATATGGTATTTGAAGTCATAGAACTTCATAGGTGGCGTTTGAAGTCTTAGAATTTCATAACCGGTGATTGAAAATGAAGTCTTTGAACTTCAAAATGGAGAATTTGGAGAGGGAATTGATAAATCTATACGCGGGCGAGCGTTAGAAGGTTGAGTTGAAGAAGTCTTTAAACTTCATGGGTGTTCTTGAAGTCCTTGAACTTCATGGGTGATGACTGAGACTTAAAAGCCTCATGGGTTATTGTATGTTTGACTTAGAGTTTAACTTTTGGTGGTTGAGGATGATAAGAGGCACAATCAAGTGTGTGGTTATAAGTTTCTCACTAGCATATGGGTTAAGGCCGAATACCAAAAGGTAACCTACTCTTCCGAGTGATCGGAGAACCTTGGTTCAAGAAGTGTGTGATACGATATGGTATATCTGTACCTGTTGAAGTGTTAGTTTCTTTTCATTTTGGAGGAAACCAGGTGATTAGTTACTATTGGTTGATAGATGTTGTCATCTGGATTACCAATGGAGAATTCATATTCGATTAACTGATTTACTAAATATTGAACGGTGTCGAATATCGTTTGGTTGGGTGGTATTTAATGTCGTGTGACTAAGAATCATGGGATAATTTAAGACTTGGCGTAAAAGATCTTGTTTATTGGATATGAATGAAAATTCTGCTCAAGGTGGATAGAAAACCCTGAGTGGATTTAGGGAGAAGGTGTATTGAAACTCAAATAGGAACTTTGGCGATATAAAAGTTTCCCTTAAAAAGGGGGTGTATCGAGTTCGAAAACGTGGGGGGTCAAGTCCCAGTTTGTTGAACCGTTCAAACTTCACTTTAGTTTGATTAAGTGGTATGTCGTTAGGAGCTACTCGTGGATCGTGTAGACTCCATGATACATTCCTCGTGGTTCATCCACGGGAATGTGTGGCTAGGGAAGTGGACGTTCCATCTCATAGCAGTATTGAGGCGATAGATGATGGATATTTCATCTAGAGGAACCGGTGACTATCTTAGATAGAAAGGTGAAACGCTTGTGGTATAAGCAGTTTAACCAAGTGTTGTTTCTGCGGGATCTTTAGATAAGGGGCGGAAACTACTCGGGAATCTGAGGAAGATACTCGAGTGTTACCCTAATCTATTCAAAACCCAAAATTAGGGGGTGTGATTTGTAACGAACCGACTTTCGGGTTTGTCTTATAATATATTATTTATATTATAGGGTTTGAAATTAAATAAAATGAAAGTTGGGGTGCCTTTTAATTGTTGGAATTAACTAGTTTGGTTCCAAATGGGTTCAATTAACTAGTAGAAGGGGGAGAGGATCAAGCTCAAGAACCTAGGATTGCATGCTTGAATTGGAAGTTTTAGCATGCAGAATCCTTCCCAGTAATCAAGTAAGTGTCATCTTCTCTTCTTAATCCTCCATAAATTCTTGTTCTTGATGGGTTTGGGTGGATGAACCCTAGAGGGTTGAATTTGAGGATGATGGTGTGTAAATTGTTGTTTGGAAGTGTTAATTTAGCATTACTAAAGCTAAAGGAGTAATCAATTCATGTTGATTTCATCCAAATTTGGAGTTTTGAAAATTATGGTTCTTGAGGACCCAAATTGGGGGTTTTTGAATTGGGGTGTTTGGATGGTGAATTGAGTATGGATAAGTGTTTATGGTGTAATATAAACACATTTTCAAGTATAAAACTCAATTGATTTGGTGAATTATGAATTGGATGAAATTATGGAAATTGGGGAAAAAACCTTAAAGGGTCAAAATGGGTAGAATTGGTTTAGTAATGGTTAAAAGCTTGTATGGAGATTAATAAACCAAGATTAGATAATAGTGAAGATCATAAGATCTTGGGTGGGTGTTAAAATCCAATTAGTGTATGTATTTGGGTAATTTACATTACTAAAACATGTGGAATGTTTAGGTAATCAAGGCGTTAAAGATGTTAGCTTTGAAGACCGAGTGGAATCTTCATTGACAAAGGTAAGTGCGTTGCACTTAGTATTAGATATGTAGTCTATGTGTAATTAGTTGATGTGGTATTCTATTTACATGATGTTAATATGTTTGACTTGTGTGGTATAAAGTCAATGCTTAATTGTTATGGTAGAACTTGTATGTTTGACTCAATGTGAAAATTTAGTCAAACTGAACCATTGATGTGTGATAATGTGTGTAAATTGGCTTAAGTGGTATCTAGCCAAACTATATTAACTAATGTGGTTAAATAAAATAAAAGACTCAAGGTGGTTAGAGTCATCTAATAGGTGAAACATAGAACGTGGATTTAAATTGACTTAATATGTTGTTGAGTCGACCCGTTAGTGTAAAACAGTAATTTTGATTGAACACATGAAGTGTGGATACTTCATGGAGGAATTATGTGAAGTCAAAATACCATTGTGGATAATGGTGGAATTGATATAAAATTAACTTAATGTGGTAAGTCAAACCATTGTGGATAATGGTGGAATTGTTGTAATTTGACTTTAGTTGGTATAGGGTCAAACTAATATGTTGATTCGGTATAATTATACTATGTGGTTAATAGTCAAACTTGAATGTGCCAATGTGGTGAATAGGTGTAATTATACTATGTGGTTAATAGTCAAACTTGAATGTGCAAATGTGGTAAAAGAGTGTGATTAGACTATGTGGTTAATAGCCAAACTTGAATGTGCAAATATGGTAAATAGATGTATTTAGACTATGTGGTTAATAGTCAAACTTGAAGGTGCAAATGTGGTTAAGTAGTGTAAATGACTCAATGTGGTCAAGAGTCAACTAAAATGTAGAATGTGGTAACATTAGACTAGAATGGACTTAATGTGGTAAAACTCATCCGTTGGTGTTAAAACGGTAAATTAGTTGATTACATGAAGTGTGGATACTTCATGGAGGTGTTTACGTGAAGTCAAATACTTCATGGGTGGTAATGAGGTCAAATACCTCACGGGTGAAAGTGAAGTCAAATACTTCATGGGTGACATGAAGTGTGGATACTTCATGGGTCGGCATGGAGTCAAATACTCCATGCGGAAAAGCGAGTGGTGTTTCTCGCAATAGATATGTGGATATATCAAATTGATGAATGGTCAAATGTTAGGACTTGTATGAGTCAATACATGTCTTAGATATAGGTTGTTGTACGCCTAAACGATTATATGAATGAACTTGAAGTTAACCACTTCAAGAGTAGGAAACGAGTAGTGGTGCTCGGGTTTGGGGGTGGATAATTAACCAATTCATGTTAGTAGATGTGGTTGATCATATATGTAGTTTAAACATGAGTTTATGATGGTTAATAGCTTAAATATGCAAACGGGTCAGTCGACGAGGGTTGCATAGGCTGAAAATGAATTTTCGGCCATATTTGACCTGGTGCCAGCATACCATACGCCCGGGCAGAGTACCGTACGCCCGGAGGGTATGATACGCCCAAAATAGGCTGTTAGACGCTGGGATTTTTGGATTTTTAGGGGTTTGGCCTGTCATTGTTGTAGGGACTTGTGGAGGTCCTTAGGGCTACTTATCTTTACTAACCATGTTCAAATTGATGTTTTGAATGTAGGGAAAGCTCCGAAGTGATCTCGGGTCTCGCATCATGTGGATTGGATTCTCGTGGTCATGTTTTATAATTTTTTTTTGTACATATTCTCCTATGGAGTCTTTACAAACTATTTGGGGTTATCACAAGTTATGAATAACTTGTTGGTGATCTTTGTTTAAACTAATTTTGTGGGAATAATTTTATTTTAATTCGTGTTTGTAAATCTTAACGTGTGGATACGTTAAATGTTGTTTTGGGACCTAACTTCTGCATGTTTTAAAAGTTTTAAATTGACTTGGATTTTTGGGTGTTAAAGATAGGTGATCAGCGGCCTGATTTTATGCCCCTCGTTTATCTTGAATTTCAATATTAAACTCTTGCAGGAGCAGGATCCATCTTATTAACCTTGGTTTGGCGTCTTTCTTGCTAAAGAGATACCTTAGACCTGCATGACTAGTATACACTATGGTTTTAGACAAAACAAGGAAGGAACGGAATTTTTCGAATGCAAAAACAATAGTAACCAATTTCTTTTCTGTGGTGGTATAGTTTTCTTGAGCATCATTCAAGTTTTTTCTTGCATAGTAGATAGGATGGAAATACCGCTCCTTCCTTTGACTTAAGACTACTCCAACTGAATGATCGTTGGCTTCATACATCAGGTCAAATGGCAAAGTCCAATCTGGAGTGATCATGATGATCGTCTCAACTAACTTATTTCTCAATATTTCAAATGCCTTTAAACATTCTTCCGAAAATACAAAGGTTTGATCTTTCTCTAGGAGTTAGCTCATAGGCCTTACAGCTTTTAAGAATTCCTTGATGAATCGTCTATAAAACCTTGCGTGGCCTAACAAATTTCTAACGGCTTTTACTGAGTTAGGCGGTGGTAGTAGAGAAATAGAGACACTGTTCATGGTCCACTTCTAGACCATTTGTGAAGTTTTAGGCCCCAACACAATACCTTCTTGAAGCATGAGGCGGTACTTTTCCTAGTTTAATGCCAAATTTGATTCTTCACATCGTGATAGTATTTTCTCCAGGTTTTTGAGGCAGTGTTCGAAGAACTCCTGAACATCAAAAAATTATCGATGAAAACATCAACGAAGTCTTCAATCATATCATAGAATATGGCCACCATGCATCTTTGGAAAGTGGCTGGAGCATTGCATAACCCGAACGACATTTGACGATATGCAAAAGTGCTAATTGGACAGGTGAAGGTGGTCTTCTCCTGATCTTCAAGAGCGATTGGGATCTAGAAATATCCTAAAAATCCATCAATAAAACAATAATACATAATTTCAGAAAGTCACTCAAGCATTTGATCAATGAAGGGCACGGGAAAGTGATCCTTTTGGGTGGCATTGTTCAGCTTGCGATAATCGATGCATACCCTCCATCTTGTCACCGTTCGTGTCAAGATTAATTCATTTTTATTCATTATTGACAACGGTCATTCTCCTTTCTTGGGAACGACTTGTACTTGACTCACCCATTTGGAGTCCGATATCGGGTAGATTAAATGGCATCTAGAAGCTTGATTACTTCCTTTTTTACTACATCTTGCATCTTCGGATTTACTCGCCACTGGTGTTGAACGCTGGGTTTGTATTGTTCCTCCTTTAATATTTTATGAGTATTGAAGGATGGGCTTATTCCCTTTGTATCCATCAGCTTACATGCTATAGCTTTCTTGCGTTCTCTGAGTACCTTAAGCAGTTCCTTTTTTTCATGGCATGTCAGGGAAGCAGAAATGATGAAAGGAAACTTAGTCTCACCAACCTAAAATGCATACATCAGATGAGATGGTAGCTCTTTTAGTTCTAGAGATGGCGGATCTTCAACATATGGCTTTGCTTTTGGTTCTCCCTTTGAATCATTACTTTGAAGTTTTGAGGTACATAATCCTCATCTGGCATTGGTCCCATGTGTTCATCCAGAAACCCTCAAGCTTTATATCTTGCTCCTATTCCTCCATTTGATGTTCTTTTTCGTCACTTTCATCGATAATATCATGCAGATGATAATCTACAAGGAAATCAAAACTATCTAGAGGGTAGGAGGGATCATCTTGGTTGATAGGATATTGCATTGCCTTCTTTAGATCAAAAGTAATCTTTTCTTCATTTAGATTAAGTGTCCACCTTCCTCCCCATACATCTATCAAAGCGAGTGACTTGGTTAGAATGCTTGTCCAAAAATAAGGGGGTATCCAGTCCTCCTTTTAGGTCGACAATCACAAAATCGACAAGCAACACAAATTCGTTGCTTTTTATAGAAAATCTTCAGCTATGCCCATTGGATATCTAATTATCCTATCCGGCACGTGGATCGATAGTCATGTGGGTCATAATTCCTTCAACTCCAATTTGTTATAGACGACTGTAGGCAACACATTGATGTTGATGTGTAGATAAGCAAGAGCGTTTACAGTGTGTGATTTGTTCATGATGCATGAGATCATTAGGTGGTAAGGTTGCATCTTTCCTTGAAAGACAAGGGAACATTCCTCATTTTTTGTGACATGAGGATTTTCCTCTATTTTGTATTTATTGGAGAGGATATCTTTCAAGAACTTGGCATTCCCAAGCATTTTTTATAAGCATTCCTCAAATGGGAGGTTCAGTTGCACCTGCTTCGTTAAGGCATGGAACTTCCCAAATTGTTTTTCCATTCGGCTTGGCCTAGGGATGGTTAAAGTGTTTACCACCAATTCTTCTAACTGTACGGTACTTGTTTGGCTTAGCCTGGGGTGCACCTCGTCAGAAGGTTCTGCTTCTTCATTAGTTGGTAGAGTGACAACTGATTCATCTGGACCTGAAATCTCCTTGATCTCTCTGTACATCTCTTGTGCGTCCTTTATAGCGGAGTCCAAAACATTGGATAGATCTTGTTGATCATTAGCGTAAAGCTCGACGATTTGTGCTTTCATTTCTTTCAAACTGCGAATTAACATCTATGAACTCCCTGGGTGTCACCACCCGATCGACGGCGGATTATACGCCGGGACTGACACGGTTGTTCAAAAGCACATGATCAACTATTAAATAGGTTCCAATATTTATTCAACCATATTAAATATTCATTACAAGAAAATGAGAAACACGTAGTTCAAAAGAAACATGACATAATCAAAGCTTGAATTAAATATAACTAGGTCCATAATCCTATATGATCAAGACTTGTCCTCAAACGGGAGCACCTGAAACATGTTAAGTAAATCTCAACTACAAGTAGTTGGAGAGTGACATAGGTTTTGACACCAACAAAAGTTGAAAATGATTTACAATTCATTATGTCGATATCAATTCTAAGGCATAAATGTGAAAACATACAAGGTTCCAAGTGTACAATTAAGCCATGAAATATGAACTGTGTATACACAATCCACATGATTATGTTATGAAAGGTACCAAAATGTATACACAAATCCGCCAAGATTTGTGTTAAGTAGTGAATCGGGTTCCCATATATATGATCATAATAAGTACTACCTTAGGCTTGCAACTCAAGTTAATGATTGTACTAATAACATGAACACATGTAACACCAAGTAGTTTATGACATGAAGCACAGAGACCTTGCATAAAGACATAGTAAATGAATTGCGTAAAGTAAAAGTATTGTATACACGTTCCACCCTGAGTATTTGTAAACAAAAGGTAATGTAAAAAGGGGCTATGAAACTCAACTTGTAATGAGTAGCTTTTGAATGTCACACAAGTATGATGCTTGTTGCACAAAAGTTCAAGCAATTCATAAGATCAACCTAAGTTTGATGGTATATGTGTGTTCAAATGATTAAAGAAATCCTAATGTACAAAGGGATTGGGTGTGAGTTTTTCCTTAATCAAATAAGAAAATATTTGTTTCAAGTTCCAAATAATATTTATATAGATCTTGATAGATAATTGTATTGAAGTCTGAATATGTATAAGAATAAATAAATGACTTCATTTGTTTTGTAAATAAATAGGTAAACTATATAAATAATTAGTGTCCTTTTGTTTGTAAATATACGAATTAATGAATAAATAAATGGATAATATTTAGTTGAATAAATAATAATTGACCACATAAATAAATAAATAAAATTTATTTAGTTTGATTTTTATGAAACAATAAAAAAATGATTGGCTTAGTTAGTAATTAAACCATATTTTTAGAAAAAAAAATAATGTTCTAATTTATTAATAATTAACCAAATTAATTATTAATTAAGAGCATGAAATGTGCTTTAAATGTTTTTATATAAAAGGTGAAGTTATATACAAAAGATGTATAACTCTTTACAAAATAAATGAATTTTATAAAAATAACCATTTTTATATTCCAACTATAATTTATAACCCAATGATTTTTAAATATTAATTTGTTAAAGCAGATAAATTAATAAATTTAAGTTTATTAGATTTTTTTTAACCTAAGAATGACAAATAAAATTGTTTTCCTCAAAACTTATCAATTTAAAATAATGGAACTAATCGGGGTAGTCAAGGATTTATAAAAATAATTTTTATTAAATAATTTCATGCTTAAAAACTTATTTTAAAAATATATGGCGGTGTGGAGACTCGAACCCGGGTGGTTTCTGGGGAGTGTCCATGCACAAACCACCGGACTAGTGGACTCTATTGTGTAATGGAGCCAGCTCATATGAGTGATAAGCACCAACTAGGCGGGGACCGGCTCAGGGTATGGGTGCGCAAAAGAAAGAAAAAGTACGGGGCTTGGACTCAAACCCGCGTCCATATCTGAATGGGGTTATTGTTTTAACCGTTGGACCTATGCAATTTCCATGTTAGAAATGGATTTGAAAACCTTATAATACGCACTCGATTCACCTTCTTCTTCCCCAAACACCCGCCTGTAACCCTAGCCCTCCCAATCGGCCAGATTAGTCAACGATTGCCACCCTAATCCATGGGGCTTTCATCCAGGAGACTAAGGTGAGCAAGAAGATGTAACAATTACCTGGAATGGTTGTGCAACGGAGGAGAACGGCTGGGAGTTCAGGCCCGATGTTCTTCGGACTCGTCTGCGCTTCAGAGGTGTATTAAGACATATTTTAGAGTTCAGAGAGTAGGAAGTGGGTATCGCGAAGGTGATGGATTGGGTCTTATGCCTCAATTTCATATGGAACGTCAGAATTGAATACGAGTTTGATTAAGGGGCGGTTTTGGAAAGCAAATCATCGAGATGTTATAATTGGAACGTTAAACTCAATAGAAATAGTTCGTGTAACGTCTCTGCATGATCATTAGAATTTAATGCGTATGAAATTGCTGTGATTGCAACCGAATTTGTATGAGTTGACTTATCAAAGTCAAAATCGAGTGTTTTGGGGTTCAAATCCATGATTAAGTTCAAATTGTAAGGTAAGGGGGGTTCAAATGAGTCAAGGAAGGGTTCATTTCAGGGTTCATTTGAATTGTGAGGGTTCAAGATCAATTTAATTTGTTTTAAAACCTTTTTAAACATATAAAATAATTGGATTTTATAAACTTATAAAAACTAAGCTTATTTTGATTAATTACTAATCTTTTATAAAGGGACAAACCCTATTTTTTATAAAGCTATAAATTTTATAAATGAAATTAAATATATACATTTTCATGTACATTCTTATAAATAAATACCTTTATATATATATATATATATATATATATATATATATATATATATATATATATATATATACATGTATATATATATATATATATCTGTGTGTGTGTATATGGAAAGATGTAATGCATGGTTTAAGCTCATAAGTTTTTATTTTTGTGAAATTAAAAGTCGGATACTTGATTTATTTAGTATAATCAAATATATGTTTATATATATATATTTACACATAAATACATATATATATGATGAAAATAAAAGATATAGATACATGATTAAAAACTCACATGTTTACTTTGATAGGTATTTATTATAACATGATGTTTACTTATGTGTGTATATATATATACACATTCATGTGTTATATATAATAGAAGTATAGTATGTAAATGCAAGGTTTGAAAATTTTGAATTTATACACGTTATTAATTAATATGTCATATTGTTTGAAAATGAGTGTTATTATTGTATATAATAAAGTAAAATAATATCATAAAAACATGGATGTTACAATGGGGTGGAGCCCAGAGCAGAAAAGTGATCAACTGGAGATGTCGGAAAAGGGGGGGTCCTTGAATGGAGCTGGGTGAAGGAGTATAGCATTATCCATGGGCCGCGATATGAAATAGTAGCACTCTTGGGTGTGGTGAGGATCTCCACACATATCACACTAGGGCTCCTTGTAGTATTCCTCAAAATTGAATAAATATTCCTTCGTTATTTGTTTGGTGAATTCCTCGCAATAGTGATCCATGTAAAATAATTATAAAAACGAAAGACTAATCTAATGATTCGATTTTTTCTTGAAATCACTGTGTCCCTGACAACTACGCCAAAACCTTGATGTGTATGTTTATGTTAGTAGTGATTATACAGCTATATTTTCAAAGTCTATTTTAACACAATTATCAGGTTTCAAATTTTATAAAATGATTAATACTTTAACTAACCACACATAATCAAGTGCACATATTGCAGCATAATAAAGATAATGGTTTTAATGTAAAGACAATTGAGGCAACAAAACGAGACAGGTGATTGAGAGATAATCAGATCAATGACATATCACTCGAGCTAGAATCCACTTGGTAGTAAATTAATATTTTTGCTCTAGCTACTGTTCTTAGTGATCGTTGGAAGGCTAACACGCTCCCGCAAACACTAACGATTCCTCGGATCATTATTCGGAAAAATATTATCCTATAGACGTGGCTCCCAGGTAGGTTACCACGTCATATGACTCATTTGAAAGTTGGAATGCACAACCACCTCAAAGCCACTCTATGAAGGACGTAAAATTACTGAAATTAACTTGTTTATGTTTTTAGTAATAAAATGGAAGGGCTCCCAGGTAGGGTTACCGTGACCCTCCATCTATTGGAAAGCTAAAATGATAAGACACGCTAGCCACTGCAAGACCGGAATAAAGACATCTTGACTACAACACACTTTACATAAAATATCTCTTCCACCTCAAGCCCTGAACACCATGGCTCCCACTAGAAGTCCTCTGTGATCCAGAGACAAGAGGATAGAAGAAATACCGACACAAAATGCAAGATTCAGCTAAAACTCAAAATGTTTTTGCTTGAGTTCCCAATCCCAACCAACAAAAGTATAAATCTTTACTATTTGCATCTAGTATATTATCAAAGACTTGTATGAAGACGTACAAGTTTGAATTAATGTTTAAACAACATGTATTGCCTAAGACACTCACAAGATTTAAGACTTTAGTGACTGAAAATCAAAAAAATCACATCTATAAAGGATGATCATAGTCAAGAATAACCAAGAAACATAAACACACCATTTTCATTAAATCAAAACGTTAATTTACACTAAGTTTCATCTTCACTCAAGTGACACAAGAATACTAGGCACTAGTGGCCATACAAATGAATATACAAACACTTGTTGATATATAGATCATAGAATGAAAAACAATTAATCAAACCAAAGACAATTATAGTGATTATGAAATGCTTCTTGATCTTCGGTTGTAGAAATAAAGACTGATGGCTACAAAATTCTCTAAGTACAAATGTTGCTGATCTCAGAGTTTGCTACTGACCAACAAACTGCCTGCAGCGGATACTTGTTCTCCTGCTGAAGAACAAATCTGCTGCGGATAGCCTTATCTGCTGAAGACCAAAGTTTTTGCGGATAGGCTTCTCAGCAGCATCAACACTTGATGCTGCTGACAGGCAAATCATCAGCAGCTTTGGATGGTCACATCTTACTGCTGATCCTTATCTTTGTTGCTGACAGCCTTGTGCCTTGAAGACAAATCGTTGCAGCTGACTATCCATGCCAAGCGTCACTAACAACTTTCTGCAAAAGCCACTGACACACTCAAAGCAGAATGAACTTCAATGGCACAACCAATGACGGACAACAATGCTCTTCTCCAAGCATGCAAGTAATAATGCATAAAGAAGACGCTTCAATAAAGTTAACTAGTTTTAGACTAAACGTGTAATAGTTAGCTATATACAACAGATCAACGGTCTGTGTTAGATCTGATCGTTAGAATCAAGGGTCTGTCTTGATTCTAAGTGAGAATAAATATTGTGTTAACACTTCATTGTATGTGTGATTTTTGATTGAGTTTTCATTTGTAGTCGTTTATTTGCAAAAGCTTAATACAACAGTGTTCTTATAAGTATTATTTCTATTTACTCGATTATACTTGGGTAGTTGCTATTGTTTCCGCCAATTTCAACTAAGAACAGAACCATCTTGTACTTTCACGATCCTACAAGTGGTATCAGAGCTTTGGCTCAGATTAAACAAACTCACACTTGTTTAATCACTTCTGGTTCTATTCTAAACTCTCTTCAATCAAGTCACCCAAAATCACAAAAACAAAGATGGCACAGAGCAATGGATTTGAAGACATCGGCAGCATCAACCTACCACCAAGATTGGTATCTGGGAAAGACTACGACATGTGGAAGAATCGCATGGAAAGCTTTCTCTGTTATCAGGAGTACGGAATGTGGAAATCAATCAGGGATGGACCCTACACTCCCATGGTGGCCTCTGCTGACTCTGGAGGACCACTAGTTCCAAAGGAGCCCTCCAAGTACTCAGAAGAGGACATAAAGAAGATGGAGGTGGACTTCAAGGCACTAGGAGCTATCCAAATGTGCCTTCCAAATGAAGTTTTTCATAACTTCAGAAGTTACAAAAATGTTAAAGAGCTCTGGGAGGCTCTTGAGAAGATGTTTGCTGGCTCAGAGGAAGTCAAAGAAAATAGAAGGGACGTCCTGAAACAGCAATACGAAAACTTCGTATGGAAGGAAGGTGAGTCACTAACCGTTTTGTATAACAGGTACACTTACCTGGTAGGAGAACTGCAGTGCTCCAAAGTAAAGCTAGAGAATGAAGATATTCTCAAAAAGTTTATCAGATCTCTCCCAAGCTGCCGAACACTATATACAGTGTCTATAAGAAGAACGGAGAATTTAAAAACTCTCCAGATGACAGAGCTCTTTGGCATGCTGAAAACATATGAATTAGAAATGATTCAAGCCAAGGAAAGGAGCTCCAATCATCAATCAACCTCTTCTTCCTCCACCATCTCATCAGCACTTCACTCTGACCACTCAGTTCCTAGTTCCAGCAACTACTATCCTCCCATTGTCACCCATCGACAAACTCCTACCTCTCAAACAAACACCTCACCATTTCTCCTAGAAGCTCATCCTCAAACATCAACCTCTGCTGCTTTTGTTTCTGAAACTCAAACAACATGTCCTTTATCAAGGAGGATCTGGAATGCTTTCATCCAGATGACTTAGAAGAAATGGACATACAGCACTCGTATGCCATGCTCTCTATAAGAGCAAAAAGGTTCTACTCTAGAACCGGAAGACCCATTCCATGTAACAACTCCAACACTAGAGTTGGCTTGGATAAAAGCAAATTAAAACTGTAACCTACTGGGTCACTTTGCTAGAGAATGCAAGGCGCTAGGAGTTAATCCAGCTACTCCTCAGTCAAGACAAGCTCACCAAGCCCAACCCAGACAACAACAACAACAAGCTACTCATCCAGTTCAAACTGCAGCCTGTGCAACTGTTGGAACTTCTGATTTCGACTGGAGCTTCCAGTATGAAGAGCTGCCTGTCAACAATCAAGCTCTTATGGCAGACACTATAGAGATACCACCTCAGGTATTTGAACATCTTTGCTCTCAAGCCTGTAATGATATATTTTTGGTTTATAGAAAGCATTACCAAAACCTTATAGATCAAAATGAAGAGTTTCATCAGATGAAATCTGAGTTCAAAAAGGTTGAAAATACTTATAAAGAAAAGATTAACTGCCTTAAAAAAGAGATTTCATCGTTAAAACACGAACAAACTAATCTTGAAACTCAGATTGATGATCTATTGGTCAAACTAAAAGCTACCAGAGCTGAACTGGCAGAACAGAAAGTTCATGTTGAAAAATATGAATTTTCCTCCAAAAAGTTACAAAGACTTTTAGACATTCAAGTCCATGAGAAGGTAAAGACTGGACTTGGGTATAACAATGATCAGTACAAATCTGTTCCTCCTCGTGCTGACTATATTGCCATTCACGAACCAAGCTTCAATGTTGCAAATCTTGACACTGCAAACCGAAACCTTGATCCTTCAACGGATGAACCTTTCGTGGAAGACTGCACTACCTCATCGGAATCTGAGTCAACCTACTCAGACCATGATGAAACCAGTGCAACCCCATCTGAAGCTGTTCTGAATAGAGTTGAAGTCCCTGCTGTTATTCCAGCTATTCCAGCCCCTGTCCCATTCAAACAGATCAAGATCAGCTATCCTCCAGATGGAAGAAAGCTAAACATTGAAAAGGGAGAGACATCAGGACCCACAAACCCCAAGCCTCAGTCAAAGCCGATCACAAAGAGGAAGGTGTTTGATATATGTCGTAAGCCTAAAGAAAAAGTTCCATATGTTCAAAAGACCCTAGAAGAAGCCACTTTTGAACATAACAAAGCTCATCCATGGAACTTCAAGGATCTGTTCCAAATAAAGGACTATGTCTACCTTTCAAGAGACAAACTGGCAAGATCATGTTTTGTGTGTGGCAGATATAACCACACTGCCAGCACCTGCTTTCATTACCTGGAATACCAAAGAAATTCAAAGCAGCATGCCTTTGAAAAGACTAACAAAAACAAGAAGGTAAGAAGTTACGAGGTCAAAGCAACTAAGTTCATGGAGTCTCTATCTCCCCCAAGAGTGAAGCTGCCTAAATCTCAACAAACTTGCATCATTTGTGGTGAATTAGACCATTTTGCTGAAAATTGTAAGTTTAACCCCTTCAACCAGATCCTTCATCAAGCCCCTCAAAGACAAAGGTAAAGAAGGATCAGCATACATCGGTTGTTAGTCAAGTGAAGCCCAATAAAACAAAGCAGAAGCTTTCAGCAGCAACCAAGTCTGCTGCTGATAAGCTAAAATCCTCCGCAGCAAAATCTGCTACTGATAAGGCAAAGCCATCAGCAGCAAAAGTGTCCACTGCTGATAAGGCAAAATCCAAGGCAAAACCTTCAGCAGCAAAGAATGCTGCCACTTCAACAGAGCTATTAGCAGCAGGATCTACTGTTGACAAGCCAGAAACATCAGTAGCAAAATCCGCTGCTGACAATGTGAGGAAAACTAGAAAATCACCAACAAAGCATTGGAAAGCCAAACCATCTCCAAGCATTGTCATTGGTTCCACTGACTGCAAACATACTGAAAAGGATAAACTAACAACCATCTTTTTCAAGTCTGTAGACTCTTGGGTTCCTCCTACTAATTAGAAATCTATCATGTGCAGGGACAGCCAGGTCACAAGAATAACACCTGGGTGGTAGACAGTGGTTGTTCCAGGCACATGACAGGCAACAGATCCATCCTCTCCAACTTCAGACATTTCAATGGAGGATATGTTGCCTTTGGAAGTGACTCAAAGGGAGGATCCATTACTGGACAAGGAATTGTGTCCAACGAAAGAATGAGCATTGATAAGGTCAACTATGTCAAAGAATTGGACTTCAATCTCATGAGTGTTTCCCAGGTCTGTGACCAAAAGCATTGGATGCTCTTCACAGATAAAGAATGCTTTGTACTGTCTCCAGGCTTATCCACACCTCCTCCAGAAAGCATTTTATTGACTGCTCAGAGAAAAGAAAATCTCTATGTACTGGACATGAATGAAGTCACTCCATCTGGGAGTGTCTCCTGCTTTTTATCAAAAGCCTCAGTTGATGAATCAGCTCTCTGGCACAGGAGATTCAGCCATGTTAATATCAAAACCATTAACAAATTGGTGAAGAATAATCTTGTCAGAGGGATTCCTGACAAAGAATTTCAGCTGGAAGACCACTGCATTGCATGCTTAAAGGGGAAGCAACACAAGAGTTCTCACAAGCCCAAGACCTTGAATACAAATGTCACTCCACTGCAACTGCTGCATATGGATCTCTTCGGTCCTACAAATGTAATGTCAATGGGCAAAAATTCATACTGTCTGGTGATAACATATGACTACACCAAATTCTCTTGGGTATACTTCTTGAGAACTAAAGATGAAACTGCTGAGATTCTCAAATCCTACATTCTGAGGGTAGAAAATCAAAGCAATCAAAAGTGAAAATCATAAGGTGTGATCAGGGCACAAATTTCAAAAAATCACACTTTAAATTGTTTCTGTAAAAGCAAGGGGATAGAGAGACAATACAGTGCTCCAAGAACTCCTCAACAAAATGGAGTTGCTGAAAGAAGAAACAGAACTCTTATTGAGTCAGCAAGATCTATGTTGGCTGACTCAAAATTGCCACTCACATTCTGGGCAGAAGCAGTTAGCACAGCCTGTTATGTGCAAAACAGAGTTCTAATTGTCAAACCCTCAACAAGACACCCTATGAACTTTGGTTTCAAAGAATTCCCTACATTGGGTTTCTAAAACCTTTTGGGTGTCCATGCACCATTCTCATCACACATGGGGTTCTTCCTAAGATTGGTGCCAAATCTGATGAAGGATATTTCGTAGGCTATTCCTCTCAATCAAAGGCCTATAGAGTATTCAATTCAAGAACAAGAATTGTGGAAGAATCAGCAAATGTGGAATGCAGAGAACACAATGACTGTGAGCAGGGAAAAGGTCCAAACTGGCTCTTTGACATAGACTCCTTCTCCTAAATATTTGAGCCTCTCACCTTCTCAAATATGGAGTCTACGTCTACACAAACACCAGCCTCCACTTCATCCACTGACTACAGACTGGATTTTCCCATATCTTCTATCAGTCTGAGAAGACCATCAATTGATCCTCCATCAGTTATAGAAGCAATTGAAGCAAGTGAAGTAGGAACAAGACTATCTAATGTAACCAGCAGCAGCCTGTCTGAAACTGAAAATCTAAATGAAGACTCCTCAGTAATGCTGTAGATGCTGATGATGCTATTGTTGAAAATATTGATGTGGCTAATGCTGTTAAAGACTCTTCCACCATGAATGAAGAGACCCCTGATCAAAATCAAAGCAATCTGGAGCAAGGGATACAGCTGGAGGTTGTACCAGCATAGAGGATCCACAAAGAACATCCTCAAGAGAATATTATTGGCCAAGTACACCAAGGAGTTCTCACAAGAAGCAAATCTCACGAGGCCAATATATGCTTGTTTTCATGTTTCCTATCTCTGGTGGAACCCAAGAAGATAGATGAAATACTCAAACACAGCAACTGGATTGAGGCAATGCAGGAAGAATTGCTGCAATTCAAGAGGCAGGATGTCTGGAAACTTGTTGATCTTCCACCAAGTAAATATGCTATTGGCACACGATGGGTTTTCAGGAACAAGCAAGACGAGAGAGGCATTGTAGTCAAGAACAAAGCCAGACTTGTAGCTCAAGGCTACACTCAGGAAGAATGAATTGACTATGATGAAGTCTTTGCTCCTGTTGCCAAGCTGGAGGCCATCAGAATCTTCCTGGCATATGCTACATCCAAGAACTTCAGTGTCTATCAAATGGATGTTAAAAGTGCCTTTATATATGGGAAGATTGGTGAGGAAGTATACATCAAACAGCCTCCAGGCTTTATAGATCCTGCACATCCTACTCAAGTATTCAAACTAGGCAAAGCTCTGTATGGCCTACATCAGGCACCAAGAGCCTGGTATGAAACCTTGTCAAGATATCTACTAAGCAAAAACTTCAGAAGAGGTGCCATTGACCAGACCTTGTTTATCAAAAATGAAGGGGGAGAAATCTTACTAGTTCAAATTTATGTTGATGATATCATCTTTGGATCAACAAGGAAACAGCTGTGCAAAGACTTTGAGATTCTGATGCACTCAAAGTTTGAAATGAGTTCAATGGGTGAACTAAATTTCTTCTTAGGTCTACAAGTCAAACATGTACCAAATGGAATCTTCATCAGCCAATCCAAATATGTAAAGAGCATTTTGGAAAGATTCAAAATGGCTGACTGCTCTGCTGCAAGAACCCCTATGCAAGTGCATCATCAGCTGACTCCTGACAAAGATGGCCAAGACACTGATCAACATCAGTACCGTACAATGATAGGATCTCTCATGTATCTTACTGCCTCAAGGCCAGATATCATGGTTGCAGTATGTCTCTGTGCAAGATTTCAAGCAGCTCCAAAAGTTTCACATCTTCAAGCCGTCAAGATAATCTTTAGATACCTAAAGGGTGCCTCAAGACTTGGGCTATGGTACTCTAAAAATGACATGTTTAATCTGTATGCATACACTGACAGTGACTATGGGGGATGCAACTTGGACAAAAAGTCCACATTAGGGGGATGTCAGTTTCTGGGAGGGAGACTGATTTCATGGCAGTGCAAGAAGAAAACATGTGTTTCAACTTCTACAGCTGAAGTAGAATACATTGCAGCTTCAAGTTGCTGTGCACAAGTCATCTGGATACAAAATCAAATGCTGGATTACGGGATGACTTTTATGGCAACTCCAATTCACATTGACAACATGAGTGCTATCTCAATCACTAACAATCCGGTGCAGCACTCAAAGACAAAGCACATTGACATCAGGTATCATTTCATAAGAGATCAAGCTGAGAAAAAGAGGATTATTTTAACCAAAGTTCATACGAATGAGCAATATGCTGATTTATTTACAAAAGCTTTTGATGAAGCTAGATTTAAATATTTAGTTGAATCCATTGGTATGATGAACTTTGATTAAAATCTATCTCTAAAATTTCTATTTTAAAATCTGTTTTGTCTTATGTTGTAAATAAAAGTTATAAGTCAGCAGCATTTTTGTCCTTCAGCTGCTGACAGGTTTAATCTTCAGCAGCAAAAGATTTGCAGCTGACTGCTTTAAGTTATCAGCAGGAACAGGCTTCCTGCATATTTCTTTAAGACCGTCAGCAGCAACATCCTTGCTGCGGATTATTAAATCCATCAGCAGCAGATGAGTTAAATACTGACATATTTAATCTTCAGCAGCAAAAGATTTGCAGCTGACTGCTTTAAGTTATCAGCAGGAACAGGTTTCCTGCGGATTTCTTTAAGACCGTCAGCAGCAACATCCTTGCTGCGGATTATTAAATCCATCAGCAGCAGATGAGTTTGCTGCTGACAGACTTAACCTTCCGCAGCAACCAAGTTTGCAGCGGACAGGCTTATTCATCCACAGCAACCAAGTTTGCTGCTGATGGGTAAATTTAAGTCCAAATTAACTTTTACCCGCTGTAAAAATTAACGTCAGTCTTTACCATGACTGTCTCGGTGTATTACAACTGTAACAGTAAAAGGTGAATTAGGTTGTACTGTACAAGCCATTTTGCTTTTTCCCTCCTCTGCCGTTATAAGAACAAATCAAATTTCCTTACCACCTCTTCACCTTCAATTTCACCCTAATCCCACATCACTTTCTCTCAAGTCCCCACCACATTCAAAGCCCTTCATCCTAACACGTTCAAAGCCTTTCACATTCTAAACCTTCCCTCCAAATCATACTTCAATGGCAGACATCAATAACCCTGACGATAAGTTCTCCCCATACCACAACCTTACAGCATACCTTACCAAGGGAAAGAAATCAGAAGGATTCAATGATATGATCGACTTCTTATGTCGATCAAAGATCTACTTTTCCCTCACAACCAACCCTACCATATATATCCCTCATATGGAGGATTTCTGGAGTACCGCCGTCTACTCAATCGAACAGGGGATTCCCCAAATTAAAGCCAAAGTAGATGGCAAGGACATCACCATCTCAGAAGCTACCGTTCGAAAACATCTTAAGCTTCAAGATGAGGGAGCTGTTATCTCATACTCGAAGGACGAATACATGAGGACCTTTGTATCCATTGGATACACTGGAAATCAGACCGAGTATACGATCGAGAAGGCACTGATGGGCCCTCCATGAAAGTATCTCTGCCACACTCTTCTCCAATGCATATCCCAGAAGAGGAGTGGATGGCATCAGGTGAGCTCTGCACTTGCCTCCGCCTTCCATGGTATGGTCACTAACCTAGGCTTCAACTTTGCACACCTCATTTTTTAGGGTTTGAGATATAACCTTCAAGAGGGTGCAAAGCAACAATTTTTTATGTACCCAAGATTCTTGCAGGAAGTTTTCAATCAAGAACTAAAAGAACTCTCAAAACCTGCAAGAATCTACATCATGTTGGGACATAAAAATAATATTTTTCAAAGCATGAGAACTGTTTTCAAAAAGTTCTCAGGGGTCAATGTTCCATTGTTATCTACAACGCTGAACATACAAAGTACCCCGGGTGACAGTTCAGCAATCCCAGTTGATACTGATCCTACACCCTCCACCTCACATCCTGAACAACTATCTGCTTCTACCATTCGAACCCTTGTGCATACTACTAAGGATGCACAGGCACAAAAATTACTTACACCTCTTTTGGATGTTATCGTTAAACCGGAACACAGGGCCCCAGTTGCAACGACATATACTAGGAAAAGGGGCAAGAGAACTCCTTCTTCTCTTGCCTCCAAGGCCCAAACCCAACCTAACAGCCCTCACTCAGAATCACAACATTCTGGTGAGAATATCATAAGGGACAGCCACATTATTAGGGAGACTCCTTCGAATGTCTCTCTTTAGGATCAGGATCACTTCCCGGATCCATAGAACAGCCTCCTGAGCCACTCCTTTCTCTTCTGAACTTAAGTGTTGAGGAACCTGATCAAGATGATGTACCTTCTCCAACTACCACTATCTCGGAGGTACTGATTGATCTTGCTTCCAACACACCCAACCCAAGTTATCCTACCCTGAAGGTCCACTCTATGAGTTATGACAGAGTGGATGTGGAAGAGGCTGTCACTACTGCTGGTCCATGAAATGACCAGGAGGACAGTGACAACATTGCTAAGACCTCAACCACGGTAACTCACAGTGAGGATGCTTCCTTGGAGACTCCCCTCACTGAGAGGAATTCCAGGCGCCAAGAAACCATGGGTGATGGGGATGAAGAGGCTAGGCCTAAGGCCCCATCTGGATCCAAGGATTCCACAATCGTGGATGAGGACAGACTGAAACTTCATAACTTGGAATTGACGGCCAGGGTGGCTATGCTAGAGGCTGAAGTATCCAAACTAAGACACCAAGTCTCTATGCATGAAGCCCATCAATGCCCAATTGTACCTACTCCATCTCTTGCATTAGTGGGCACCCAAACTGATGCTTATTTGTCCACTGATGCAACCAAAAAGGGGGAGATGGTACCAATGGAGGAAGACTCAGACAGTCTTGATGACTGGATTCAAGAGCAGGCTGTATTTCAAAGCACATTATTCAAGCCAGCTTTTGTTCAGGTTCATGACTTTCCAGCTTCAGATAACGAAGAAGAAGAGACATCTGAAGAATGGAAGTTAGTCGTCAGGGCTGTTGATGAGATGCTGAATGATGCTGAAGACACAGAACAAACATATACATCTTTCAGCATCATCCCTGAAGCAGCAGCCATCATAAGTCAATCCACTGCCCCCCCCCCCCCCAATTTCCACTGACTTCAACACAGCTAGAATTTGATACAATATTAGCTTGGGGGTAGGATGGAAAGTCTGAGAGGTTCTGGATTGGATGGGAGTTTGGCGGAATAGAAGAGCTAAACTGGGACTTTCTCAACAGCATCCAAGTCCTTCATCTATACCATCTATAATGCATCAACAACTCAACGGACCTCTTAGCAGAACTTGCTATTGGCAGGTTCTATGACTTGATGGAGGATAATCTACCAAACTTTCAAAGACAAATACAAGCCACAAAAAGGGTATCCTATCCTGAATCTTCAACAGCAGCAGAAAGAAGAATGTCTCCTAGAAGACTTGAAATAGTAAGGAGCAGTCTTCTCACTGAAGAAGAAGTTCTGTGCTGGAGAAGATTCCTGTACAATAGAATGGTCAGGGATGTCGAAGTGCAAGGATGGACAAGCACTGACTCCCATGACTTCACCTTCTTCCTGAGCAATGGATCTTCTCTAACAATCAACATCAAAGAGATCTTGCTCCTACCTTCAGCCTTCCTGCACAAGGTCTTTGAGCTCAGATCACTCATCTTCAATGTCAACTCTTTAGAAAGTCAAGAAATGATCAAGATCATCAAGACTTCTTTGTATAAGGAGGAATCTGGATCTGACTCAGACCTATCCTTTCTCTCTTATCCAACAGTCAGACTGAACACAGAAGAAGAATCAAAAAGAAGAGAAGAGGAAAAGATGAAAGAGGCATGGAAGGATGTGACAGGTATGGAATGGGAAGAAGATGAAGTTAGTTCCCATCCCTTATCCATTCCCAAAATTGCCAATGAAGCTGAGGCTGAGATTCCAACAGTAGCACAATCATCTGCTGCTGTGATCAGTGAAGCCGAAGCAGAGGCATCCAACAAAGATAAGGGAAAGGGAATTATGACCAAAGAAGATGAAGAAAGGTTGCTAAGAGAGAAGAAAGAAAAGGAAGAAAGAAGAAGAAGAAGAAGAAGAGGATATGGCTGAAACTAAGAAAGCTCAAGATAGACTCACAGCCATTCTCCTCAGAGAACAACAAATCCAGCTGTATGCAAAACAGTTGGATGATCTTAAAGTAAAGATTCCTGCAGTTTATCAGATTGAAGAAGATGAAGCTCTTGCTCTTCAACTGCAGGAACAATTTGACAAAGAAGAAGAAGAGATAGAGAAGAAGAAGGAAGAGGCTAAGTTCAGAATAACTGATTCTGAACTAGCCAAAGAAATGAGAGAGGAGTGGGTAAAGGCTCTAGCTTCTCAAGGTGAGGATGCAGACTACCTTGAGAAACTATCAAATAAAGAAATCTACAGAGCCTTCATGGGTTAGCAAGGTCAATTGGCAAAGAAGAAAAAGGCTAACGAAGAAGAAAAAGCCAAGCAAAAGTCCAAAAAGACCATTGCCTTTAATAAAAGGACCCATGAAGAAAGGAAGATCATGATTGACTTCCTTAAGGCTAGAGGAGAGAGTGGAAAGAGGCTAGGTCCCAAGAATTTTATGAACATGCAAGCCCTCTATTTCAAAGTAAAGAAGGATGAAGAAGAAAGATTGGAGAAGAAAGGATCCAAGAAAAGGGTAATCATTCACGAAGAAGAAAGGAAATCAAAGAAACCCAAGCCTTCTCTCTCACCCAACACTTCCTCAATCCAACAACCTTCCACTCTGCTTCCTAGACCTCCCTCCTATCCTCCCTCAAAGTCCAAATCCTCACACCCAGCTCCTACTCATCAACAACCTCCTAAAAAGAAAAACAAACCCACTTCCAAACCAGAAGACTCAAGAAAAATAATCAGATGGTCATACAGCCCTCAAGACCAATGGTTTGAAGTGTTTAGGGGGTGGACAGAACCTAAAAGATCAATCTATATATTTGTTGATGAGGTACTGTAGCTTCCAGATTCTGATCTACAAAGAATGATGGAGCTGGGTGAAGCCTCTGAGCCTGAGAATGAAGGTGGGAGACATCTATTGCTGGTAATCAAACATTACTTCAACCCCAGCAAAGATGAAATCATTGATGTCAAACCTCTCCAATCCCACTCTCCATTCATCAGCTGGTCCTATAATGCTGAGAAGAATGAATTCACTCTGACAGATGTTAAAGGACAGAAGATGAGGTGTTCAAGCAAGGCCATCTTCAAAATGGCAAGCAAAGACATCAAGACTCCATCTGAGCTTCCTCTTAACAATCCTAACATGGACCAGAGAGGATATGAGGTTGAAAGGATAGTCAGAAACATGCAAAAGCTTCAGCAACAAAAGCAGTAAGAGAGTTTTGGTAGCATCAGTCTAGGGGGAGTTTGTAGAAATAAAGACTGATGGCTACAAAATTCTCTAAGTACAAATGCTGCTGATCTCAGAGTTTGCTGCTGACCAACAAACTGCTGCGGACAAGCTTATCTGCAGCGGATACTTGTTCTCCTGCTGAAGAACAGATCTGCTGCGGATAGCCTTATCTGCTGAAGACCAAAGTTGCTGTGGATAGGCTTCTCAGCAGCTTCAACACTTGATGCTGCTGACAGGCAAATCATCAGCAGCTTTGGATGGTCACATCATGCTGCTGATCCTCATCTTTGCTGCTGACAGCCTTGTGCCTTGAAGACAAATCATTGCAGCTGACTATCCATGCCAAGCGTCACTAACAACTTTCTGCAAAAGCCACTGACACACTCAAAGCAGAAGGAACCTCAATGGCACAACCAATGACGGAAAACAATGCTCTTCTCCAAGCATACAAGTAATAATGCATAAAGAAGACGCTTCAATAAAGTTAACTAGTTTTAGACTAAACGTGTAATAGTTAGCTATATACAACAGATCAACGGTCTGTGTTAGATCTGATCCTTAGAATCAAGGGTCTGTCTTGATTCTAAGTGAGTATAAATATTGTGTAAGCACTTCATTGTATGTGTGCTTTTTGATTGAGTTTTCATTTGTAATCGTTTATTTGCAAAAGTTTAATACAACAGTGTTCTCATAAGTATTCTTTCTGTTTACTCGATTATACTTGTGTAGTTGTTATTGTTTCCGCCAATTTCAACTAAGAACAGAACCATCTTGTACTTTCATGATCCTACAAGGTTAAGTTAACTCTTTCTTTTTCTCTCTCTTTCTCTATATATATATATATATATATATATATATATATATATATATATATATATATATATATATATATATATATATATATACATATATATCAAGGAAGAGACATGTAGGGACTCTCCCAAATATTACTTGTGAAATGAGGGGGCTTGAGCCTCTATTTATAGGCTGAAAAAGGGGGAGGCACGCCTGTGCCTCCGTACTCCATGCAAATCACCTTTTGTATGGAGTTCAACTTTTTCTGGAAAGTCTTCAAAAGTACATGGCCGTGCATAATCATGCATGAGAATGCCTGGTGTTGACTGTTCGTTGACTGGCTTCTAGAATCTTCCTGATGGTTTCAGGAGGAGGCACGTTCGTGCCTGGCCTCTGACTTTCATAGATCTTTGACTTTTCTTTGGTTTTTTCTTCCTTAGTCCTAATTCTAATTGCCCAAAAAGAGATCAAATATATGGATGATTATGTATGATAAAGATGTATAATTGATGACATAATAGGCCATAACCGGCAGTGAAGGGAAAGATAGTGCAGAGTTGAAGACTTGGCTGACGGGTCACGAGTTTTGGGGGACATTGAATTTGGGGAAGGCGAGAGGTCGATTATGGCGGAAGGGGCTGAATTAGTTTAGGATCGGGAGGGAAATCAAAAGGTTTAGGGGGGAAGGGGAAAAGTCGGGAAATTATTTTGGGGGGAGGGAATTAGGAAATAAAAACTTTTTTTTTTATTTGAACAAATTACTATAAAAAATGTGTAGGTATAAATATAATATTAAAAAAATGAAGTTATAACTATATAAAATATAACATTATATATTTTTATAAAAGTATACATAACTTATATAAAATATGTGTTAAAAGAAATGAACGTAAATTATATAATTAAATTATAAGTGTTATATAAAAATATATGTATATAAAATTATATAAATCATTTCTTAAAAAATTATAATGAATCATATATGTCTTAGTAGTTTATATTAGACTCTAAGAGCCATGAAAGCTTTAAATGGGGCATGATATGCTTTATTAGGTTTTAACTTGTTATATTATGATTCAACGAGTCATGTTACATTGCAGTGAGTTAGAAGGGGTTAGTCATGTCTTAATAAACCATATTGAATTTGAAGAGTCATGAAAGCTACTAATGGGGTATGATGAGACCTAATCATACATGTATGTCTTAATGTGTCATATTTGGACTTAAGAGCCATGATAAGTGTTAGATGGGTAATAATAGGCCTTAATATGTTATGTCATATTGATTGTATAGAGTTGACCCTGATTGACCTCCCATCACTTACCATAATTGACCGATATTGACTCCAATTAAATATTATTAATCCTAGTTGACAATCACTGATCATCATTGAACCTAAGTGACGCAGCATTAATATGATTTACCCAAATTGACCCTTATTAACCAATATTCATCCTAGTTGACTATCATTAACTATTATTAGCCTTAATTGACCATTATTAAACCTAATAAACCCCCATTAACCAACATTGACCCTCATTGATCATGGTTGACCTAATGAGACATATTGAGTGATACATATTTTAATGAATATATTAAATCATAATAAGTCTTAACGAGCCATTATTGGTCACTTAGGTCTACGTATGATCTCATTAACTAACAGTAATCCACAATGACCAATATCAACCATAACTAACCACTATTGATGAATATTGACCATAACTGGCCCTCGTTGACCTAATGGGGCATATTGAGTGATACATGTCTTAATGAGTATATTAGATCATAATAAGTATTAACAAGACATTATAGGTCACTTAAGTCTATGTATAACCATGATTAACTAAACTTAACCCTCATTAAGCAAGATTTACCACAATTGACCAACATTGATTAATACGGACCCTAACCGACCCTTATTGATCGTCACTGATCAATAAAAGTTGCCAGCGTTTTTGCGACCATAATTTATTAATATTTTTTTTACTTTTAAATACTAGTCACTAACCTAAATCGCATAAAACGTTTAATATTATTAGTAACTAGTAAATGAGTTTAAGATATTACGTATTCGAGACTAATATTTTAGTCTCTATTTTACACCTTTAGTGGGAATTCAAACTGAACAACAAAAGTCACTAACAAGTGTTAGTTTGTGCTAGCTCTTTAGTCACTTCGACTTGGGATTTCACACTAATTAAAGAACAAAAGTGGTGTTGTTTTTGTAATATTGATTCTTTTTTGTCTCATTAATCTTCTAGTAATTGTATAAATTCTTTTGTTGATTACAAGATACTTACTCAGCAATAAATTTTCTTAGTAAAAAGAATTTCGAGTTAAACAACATACGATTTACTTTTTCACACTTAGACAGTTCATTAAGATAATATTTATGTCGACACACGACCGTTATAAAACCATTATTTCTATATAATATATGCATTTATCACCTACAAATATATAAAGGGATTTATACAATATACACTAGTCAATTAATAAAAATATATATAACATTTTTAGAAATAATTGATGAAGAGGTAAATAGAAAAGGAGAAGGTAAAGTAGTAGGTAGAATATTTTTCTGATTTACAAGTACTTAGTACTTCGTGTGTGGACGGGGAATGCTACCTCGAGGTAGACCACAATAGAGCAGGGCCTGCTCATGGTGATGTGATTTCTGGATCAAATGCCATGTAAAAGAAATATTCTTTATACAATATTCAATAATAATTTTACAAATAAGTAAAGTTATTATTACTTTGAATGATTTAATTTAGAGATTACAAGTGATGTATGTTTCAAAAGTAGGAATGATTATTATAATATTTTCAAAAAAAAAGGGACGGGCAGCTTTAAAAATAAATAATTACAAAGATATTTATCTAAATTATTTTATATATCATAAAATTAAATTAAATAAAAGAAAACATATTAAGGTTTGATTGTATGTAAAATAATTTTAAGAATGTAAAAAACACCTAATTGTGAAGATACGTGTTAATTTTTTTTCCTACCGGTTTTAGTTTGTTAATTTGGCTAATTTATTCTCTACACGCCAATCAATTATAAAAAGCTTAACCCGGTCACACGTCAAAATTTTATCTCTACACGCCAATCAAGTATACACTTCTCTAACGCAACCAATTTCTTGGTAATGTTTTCTTAAAAAAAGTATTTAAAATAATTGCAAAAAAAAAAAACCAAAAAATCGCTGCCAATAAAAAGGGCATAAAATCAGGCATTACACGGCCCGAACCCACACCATCAGTTAGTAAGGGCAAGGCTCCCACCATTGGGTTGGGTCGTTTGGTAATGGAAATGGGAATCAATTATATTACCATTAAGTGGCTTCTTTTACTTTAAGAAAAAAAAGACCAATCTCTTGCTGCCACGTGGCAGCAGGGTCCAATAACAGTGAAGAACTATTCCTCTATATTCGGCACACCCTGCCTGGTCGAAAACACGGGGTGCAATGGGTCGTTGGTTTACATAGTCTTTGATCACAGCAAACGACCTCTAAATGTCAACATAGATTTCAAATTTGATTAAATTGTTTCAAACGAATCATAAGTCAAATAGTTACCCTAACGGTAACATCAAAAGTAACGACAACAAGTTTTACAATTATAGTTTAACGCTATAGACAATAAAAGGAAAACTCTAAAAGCTAAAACATGCATGGTGACCCTGTGTGTTTTATTTCCTAGTTGAGGTTCCCAACTGGTACGTCAATGACCTGAGAAATACATGATAAAATGTCAACATAAAGTTGGTGAGTTCACAGGTTTAAGTAAGTAGAAAACTATGTTTCCTTTGGATTACGAGATTTCCAATATGCTTAGCATTGTTAATCAAACAACACTTATGTATGTGCTTTGTTACCATGAGCTACCATAAATGACACTTAACTATGTGATTGTTGTGCCCCGCCCAATTTTCTGTCATGAAACATTATGAGTATGTATGGACAGTATGCACCCGCTTTGACATCCAATAAAGGTTAGAGCATTGTGAGTATGTCATGAAAGAATTGGAATTGTCTAATATCAACTCTCGAGTTGAAATTTTATTCAAAATCGATCCAAAATATTTTTCGCTGCAAAACACTCAAAATAAGATAAGTTGGAGGTACCAACTAGTATCGCACGCCCGGGGTGAACTGAAACCGAGGTGTGACATGTGGTGTATCTATCTGCTAATTACTTAAATCAGAATATGCCCGGTATCCTGAAAGATCAGATTCTTTCTTCCTCTTTATTGTGTGGCTATTTACTTCCATTCCCTAGTTCTCCTCAGAAGGGTGGTAATGGTAGACTCCACTGGAATCATCGCTTGATAGCTATATCGGTCGTTCTCTCGTTCCAGGGGAATAAGGTACTTCCTGAGGTTCTTTCTCCACCATTTGGTCATCGATATGACGTAAATTATACATGTTTTGCACGCATAATTATCCCTGAAATCATCACAATTAGAGACAATATGATAATAATTGATGCCTAATCCACTCATTTGTGTTCCGATAGGATAATTGACCCAGATATGCAAAAACATGAAGAAAACACACAAAAACAAGGTGAAATCAGTATTCGGGGGCCAATTGAACGAAACCGGACGCATGAAGTCAAACCAGGAGATCAAAAAGTCAGCAGGGACCGGAAAAGGGCAATGCACAGTCGTGCATTGCCTTGAACGGCCATGCAAACCCTAATCTGGGTCCCTGTACTCCCTAAAGCTGCCAGTTTTCGCACGTGAAAGAAAAGGACACTTTGCACCCCCGTGCAATCCAATGCACGGCCGTGCATTGCCAAAATTTTAGCCTATAAATAGCAAGCTCATTCTAGAGTTTTAGGTGTCCATTACCAAGGGTTGAGAAGGCCCTACAGCTCTGCTAGAGCCGGAACTCACTCGGTTTTGGTCCGTTTTAGTTTTTTCTTTGTTTATTTTCTTTTAAAGTTTTGTAATATGAACTTATTCTTCTCGTTCGAGTGAAACAAGAGGCAACCTATACCCACTCTCCCTTGGTGTTGAAACACTTCCACACATTATCTAAGGGTTAGTGGAGTCACTTGTACGGTCATTCGTGGCTAGCCCTTTTGTGTTGCTCGAGTTGGTTGAATTTTAATTAATTAATGAAGTATTTTTAGTAAGTTATGTTTTTAAAGTTTTTACTGTAAGTTATTTTAAAAAGACAAGAATTAGTGATATTTAAACCAATCTAATAAACTTAAATCTTAAGAGTTATTCAAGCAAAACTTCTTGCTTGGGAAGCTTATTCAATGTTTGTACGGTCTATATACAAATCTTGGTGCTAGCATGGCCAGTTAGTATAGATTTAATATTATGGGTTGATTGGAGGTTTGGGAATTCAGCAGGCCGTTTGAGCCCTAAACAGACCGGGCGGTTTGTGTCGGTATTTCTTTACTTCTCTCGTATCGGCTTGCAGAGGACTTCTAGCGGGAGTCATGGGGTTTGATCTTGAGAAGGAAAGTCTTATTTATTTAAAATTATATTATAAGTAAAGATAACTATTTAAGAACATAATTTGTTAGGTCCGAGCGTTCATAAAGTACCTTTGGAGGAAGTCTTGCATTCTGACTTACCGGAAGAAGTTAGAAGACAAGACGTACGTCAGTCACAGGGATAATATTAGTCTGAATAATGAATTGTGAGATACCGACGGACTTGAGACCCCGTTTAGGGTCCTTTATTTTCATTAAGGAACAGTTGGCCGACCGTATCCACTGTTCCGTTACGAAATACTAACTCCCTATCGAAAGGGTTAGTACTAGTAACTATGACCAACCTTACTTTAAATATAACATTAACTAATAAGGAATAACAACTAGAGTAAAACAGGATAATATTTCTAATTACATTTCTTATCTTTTTATTTTCCCTTTAAACAAAACCATTTTTCAACTTATTATCCTAGTCAGACAATAGCGAGGGTTGAGTACGGGATCCGTGTCCATAGTTCGATACTTGGTTCTAAATAGAATATATTTATTACTACTAACAACACGCTATCAAGTTTTTGATGCTGTTGCCGGGGATATATATATATATTTATATTTCTATCTATATATAAAACACACATCAAGTTTTTGGCGACGTTACACGGGTTACGGTAATTATGTGAAAGATCTAATCCGTTGGACTGACTATTTTTGTTTTCTCTTTATTTTCATTTTTATTTTGGTGCCTCTATTAACTAATCTATCTTTACAAGAATTTTCAAGGAATCGCGACCGCGAAATTTTTGTTACGAAAAATAAATAAACATAAGTACCGCCTTTCGAAAGCAAAAATTTTCTTTTTAGGCATAACGTTTTCGGACGGTTTTTAAGTGTTTAAGTTTTATTTTCTTCCTTATTTCCTCTAAATAAATAAATAAATAAAAACAAAAAAATAGTCAAATTTGGTCAGACGGGGGCAATTCACGACCGTGCATTGGGCTCCATGCAGTCAAGTGTTGAATTGGAGCAGAATTTTCATTTTCTTAAAACCCTTACCCCCAAACACTTGTTAGATGAATTGGATATATTGACACTCGTGGTTTTTTACCGGTTACGTAGATAACCGTTGATATGGTGCCAGCACCACCACTTTCGGCCGCCCTAGTAGGCAATATTAGTTTAATGTTCTTTTTATTTCCAGTAATTAATTGTGTCTTGAGCTTTGAATAAACAGGTAAAGGCAAGTTTTGGCTCATTCTGGGAAATACATTTTAGGCGATGGTGGGAATCGACCACATGCATGGTGATGACGTCTCATCAGAGGAGTATTAGTTTCACCACACTCTTATTATTCATGACACATATCATATTGCATACATCTATATTGTCAGAAATTAAGTGTGGGGTGGAACCTCGTTGATAATTTGGCTTCCTAATTTTGTCCTAAGTATTACAAGTGCATGATTAAACTACCCAATCCATTGGATTAAATATTTATAGAAGTAATTAAAACATTTTAAAAAATAATTTGTAAGCATGACAGCTTCTGAAATAATCTAAACGCAAGAGTCTTAAAAATCATTTGGCATAAACGGGCTTATAAAAACAGCAATTTGAAATACCGTTGAAGTGAATCAAGGAAACAAATAAGGAAGATTAGGGCGCACAACAGAAAGAAAGAAATTAGTTTATGCACATTTTTACTTTATTACCCTTTACCTTCCGTTTCCATGTGAGAATTTGAGCCTATCCGAGCATTATCATGAAAGTCATCAAGTTTTTGGCGCAGTTAATTATTACATATTTCACATGCTCATTTCGTTTGTTACAGTGTTTTGCTAATTATTGTTTTGCATGTTAGAACTTGTGTAAAATATACTTTTAAGATCATGGATTAAAAGAATGCATAAAAATGATTGAGGCATTAGCATTAACCCATTTTCTTTAGCCTTTTCTTTTTCCTTACCTACCCTAAACATTATCCCCTAGTTAGCCCCTTTGAGCCTAAACCTTTTCGTCTCTAAACCCACATCTCAAAACCCATAAACCCGAAAAATTAGCCTTTTATCTTTTAACCATTTTAGTTGAAAATCGAGTTAGCTATGATTTAAAGAATAATCATCCGCCGAAAGATTATAGATCCATCCTATGTTCGAAGAAAGAAACTCATGAAAAGAAGAATTATTATGAAAAGAAGAATTATTGTGACAAGAAAAATGGGTAACCAAAAAGGAATTCATAATCGCCCAAGCTAGTGAAGAAATCTCATCAAAAGAAAATCAAAATTATTCAAAAAATTGGAGTATGCAAAGCTAATCAAAGTGGATGTATTAGAAAGAAACAACCGAACAATTCTTGAAGAATTGATAGCAATGAATATTTCAAAAACAAGAAGAAATTGACGTTCTTAAAGAAAGGATTTGGTCTTGACAATCTGACCTTAAAAGAGTCCTTAGATAAGTCACAATGTCTAATCTAAGTTGAATGAAGGAATCAATTACCTTTTTATCATTAAGCCAATTCAGATTTTCAACATTTAGCCACTTTTCCCAAATACTTCCTACCTTAACCCTAAGCCAAACATTACAACCCTTTACAAAGCCCTCTTGATTTATGCACATATTTTAAGTCAGTTGATGGAGATTTTATTTCTATACAAGCCTATGATTATACAAGCATTAATTATAGCATTGAGTGTTACTCTTGACATACATTGTCCATATATTTAACCCGAGTGTTGAGTGAACATTTGTGAGACGGTAACTTTGTGTATAATCATAGTTCCATTAAGTATGTTGGGCTTTCTACCATCTTCTGGAGGAACACTCGAAAGGTATAACCACCAAATCATTGTTTTTAAAAGGGCCATTCAGCCATTTGGGTATAATCATGCATGAGTTTGCTTGAGGACAAGTAAAGTTTAAGTGTGGGGTATTATGATATGACGTAATTATACATGTTTTGCAGGGATAATTATCCCCGAAATCATCACAATTAGAGACAATATGATATTAATTGATGCCTAATCCACTCATTTGTGTTCCGATAGGATAATTGACCCGGATGCGCAAAAAACATGAAGAAAACACTCAAAAACAAGGTGAAATCAACATTCGGAGGCCAATTGAACGAAACCGGACACAGAAAGTCAAACCAGGAGATCAAAAAGTCAACAGGGACAAGAAAAGGGCAATGCACGGCCGTACATTGCCTTGCACGGTCATGCAAACCCTAATCTGGGTCCCTGTACTCCATAAAGCTACCAGATTCCGCACGTGAAAGAAAAGGGTACTTGCACGCCGGTGCAATCCAATGCACGGTCGTGCATTGCAAAAATCTTAGCCTATAAATATCAAGCTCATTCTATAGTTTTAGGTGTCCATTACCAAGGGTTGGGAAGGCCCTAGAGCTCTGCTAGAGCAGGAACTCCCTCGGTTTTGGTCCGTTTTAGCTTTTTCTTTGTTTATTTTCTTTTAAAGTCTTGTAATATGAACTTATTCTTCTCGTTCGAGTGAAACAAGAGGCAACCTATACCCACTCTCCCTTGGTATTGAAACACTTCCACACATTATCTAAGGGTTAGTGGAGTCACTTGTATGGTCATTCATGGCTAGCCCTCTTGTGTTGCTCGAGTTGGTTGAACTTTAATTAATTAATAAAGTATTTTTTAGTAAGTTATGTTTTTAAAGTTTTTACTATAAGTTATTTTAAAAAGACAAGAATAAGTGATCTTTAAACCAAACCAAACCAAACCAAACGTACCCAGTATAATCCCACACATAGCTAACGATATTAGTAGGGTCTGGGGAGGGTGTGATGAGGGCAAACCTTACCCCTATCCCAAGGGATAGAGAGGCTGCTCCCGTTTAGACCCCCGGCTCCATGGGAAAGAAAAAGATAAAAATATAAATAAAATTAATGAGTAATAAAGTAAAATAAATCTAACAGTAATCTAACATTGATCTTTAAACCAATCTAATAATCTTAAATCTTGAGAGTTATTCAAGCAAGACTTCTTGCTTGGGAAGTTTGTTCAATGTTTGTACGGTCTATATACAAATCTTGGTGCTAGCATGGCCAGTTAGTATAGATTTAATATTATGGGTTGATTGGAGGTTTGGGAATTCAGCAGGCCGTTTGAGCCCTAAACAGACCGGGCGGTTTGTGTCGGTATTTCTTTACTTCTCTCGTATCGGCTTGCAGAGGACTTCTAGCGGGAGTCATGGGGTTTGATCTTGAGAAGGAAAGTCTTATTTATTTAAAATAATATTATAAGTAAAGACAACTATTTAAGAACATAATTTGTTAGGTCCGAGCGTTCATAAAGTACCTTTGGAGGAAGTCGTGCATTCCGACTTACCGGAAGAAGTTACAAGACCATCTGTATGTCAGTCACAGTGATAATATTAGTCCGAATAATGAATTGTGAGATACCGACAGACTTGAGACCCCGTTTAGGGTCCGTTATATTCATTAAGGAACAGTTGGCCGACCGTATCCACTGATCCGTTACGAAACACTAACTCCCCTATCGAAAGGGTTAGTACTAGTAACTATGACCAACCTTACTTTAAATATAACATTAATTAATAAGGAATAACAACTAGAGTAACACCATAAACGAGATAATATTTCTAATTACATTTCTTATCTTTTTATTTTCTCTTTAAACAAAACCCATTTTCCAACTTATTATCCTAGTCAGACAATAGCGAGGGTTAAGTACGGGATCCGTGTCCATGGTTCGACAGCGATAGGTACATTTTCCTATTGTGTGTGTCTTTAGTTAAAGTAATTATCATTTTAATTTATAAATTTAAACTTGATTTTGTGTAGCTCTAAATAGAATATATTTATTACTACTAACAACACGCTATCAAGTTTTTGATGCTGTTGCCGGGGATATATATATATATATATATATATATATATGTATATATTTATCTACATATAAAACACACATCAGTCATGGTTAAAGAAATATGTATAATAACAATCCTTTCCATACATGTTGTATAATAATATTTAGTACTAGTACATACCTATTTTTTCTATAGGCAACATACCTTATTCAGGCATCAACTTACCCTAGTTAAAACCTAGATACTAATAAAGTATCTAATTCGCTAAAACCTTTGATTCTGTAAGGCCCCAAACCCTGGAGGCCTCTGGTATTGGATTTACTCAACAACACATAACACTTTATACATAAAAAATTCAACACTAGCAGCGGAAACAATTTAAACTTTCAACATAACAGCGGAAGCATAACATGTGTAACACAACCTTGTCAAATGCAAACTGAAACTTGTCTTAAACAACTAAACATATATTGGATGTCAGACGATGATCTTTGGATAACTCTTCTCGCCAAGCTAAGCATCCACATCCATCTACTGCCACCTACACTTAACGGATGTGCATACTAAAAATCAGCAACGCTGAGTGAGTTATAACGTTTACTTTAAATCAATCATACTAAAGATTTATTAATAGATACATAATGCCCTTAAGTCAAAACTTTACATACTTTACTTTTCAAAATAAGTTTAAAAACATATGATATAACCATCAATTCCTTTACACTGTACTGCCCTCAAAGCTCACGTCCATGAACCGACAAGTACTGCTTTACCGTCAATTTCCTTGTCACTACAGTACCACCCTCATGATCAACGACCATGAACCTACGAGTACCTGGTCAATGCCCTCATGATCAACGACCATGAACCGACAATACCCTGGTCAATGCCCCCATGATCAACGACCATGAACCGACAATATCACTTAACGCTAAGGGGGTTGCGTGGTTCTCCAGAGAAACCGCCGTCACTAATCCCAGTTGTACAACCGTTAACGAACCACAAAGGTTCTTACTAATGGGTAGAACCCATATCTGACATCTTGTACAAGTAACGTCTGTCCCAAGGACCTTTACAGCTGGTACACATTCCCGTAGGAAATCTATTCACTTTCAGTTCATACAAATTTCTTTAACTTGATCATAACTTTAATCATGTATTATGCCTTTGTTTATGTATATGAAAATATAGTAAACGCTTGCCATAATTACCTTTGCTTTTACTGAAATATAGCTTAACACATATATCATGCCTTTGTTTATGTATATGAAAATATAGTAAACGCTTTCCATAAAGATATATCTTGCTTTATTTAAAAATTCTAACACGTATATTATGCCTTTGTTTATTTATATGAAAATATAGTAAACGCTTGCCAATAATATAGGTATGCTTCGCTCAAAACGTACATTTGCCTCTTTTAAACTTTACACTAGAACATAGCTTTTCACTTTTGTTTATAATATATAAAATTTAATAAACACTTTACACTAAATATGCACACCACCCCTAAAGTAGGCAAAAAGGGGATTAGAACTTACCTGGTTTACGATCTACTGCGGAAACTAAAAAGCTTTAGGCTATACAAGTGCTACGTGATTTGAACGAATACAATACATGACATTGGTTAAACTTTGCTAGTGTCAAGAGACAGTGTCGGCCAGACTAACAGAGTGTCGCCGACAGTGTCGACCAGGCAAACAGAGTGTCGCCCGACAATGTCGACCAGGCAAACAGAGTGTCGCATGATGTAGTGCGAGGCACACATCTTTATTCCTATTATTTTCATGTGTTTTTACTTAGTTTAACTTCGTTCTTATTCGTTTAAGTATGTATTTGAGTCTTTTATATGTTTTCAGGAGCTCGTGTGGATTAGGAAGCTATACATGGAGAAACGGAGCAAGAGATTGAAGCCGGGAGATATAAAAGCAAAAAGTTGGATTTTTAAGGTCTCGCGGTACGCGAGAGAGACATAAACATGTTCTCAAGGTACGCGAGGAAAGTAAAAGAGGCGCCCGACTAATTTGTTCCTCGCGGTACGCGAGGAACCCAGCAAAATGTCTCGCGGTACGCGAGAGACAGGAAAATCATGAAAATCCCTAAATTCAAATTATATTAGAATTACAATGCCATATTATCAGGAGTTCGAATTCCATCCATAGAGAGAGAGAGAGACCAGAGGCGATTTTGGGAGTGAGGAAGCAGATTGGAAGCCAAAGGTTAACTCTTTGGATCCGGGTTCGTTGATTATAGCGTTCTTGGTTTCCAGATTAGATTTTTATTCTTTGATTACTATGTTTGATACCATGATTTGTGTTTATACTTCTGTTTTAGTTGTTTTGAGCATGAATCTAGGCTAAAACAGTGATACTGCCTGGGTCTTATGATGATTGCTTGCGTAAAGTTATGATTTTTACTTCTTTTGGATTCTATAGTATGGTTCAATGATCTTGAAACGAATCTTATGATATTGATTGTGATGTATATGCATTCTCAGATCTGTTTTGTGTTTGATTATTAATTCCGTACATTGATTGTGGATGTCTTCCAGCTTGATTAGCGTATCTAGGTCATAAACTTTAGGGTTTATGATTGTTTATGTGGTTTGCTAGAGATAGTGACCCATAGGAGTTGTGATTGAATGTTAGTTCGAACTGAGTGTGTATCCTATCTCAATACCTGAGAAGTGAGAGATAGTCGTTTAGTCTTCGTCATTAGGAATCCGATTGTCAGTTGTCTGAGAGGAAGTTGGTATTAGGTGTCTAGTGATTGTTCCTATTATGAGTCATAGTTCTTATTTTGAGATTACCCCGTGCATCTTCGATGTTTCGTGGACAGTGAGACTGAAAGATAATCTGTCTTTCGGATACTTTATCATTGTTGGAGAGACCGAAAGGTAATCCACTATCTCGTGAGTTATTACATCTTTAGGTTTCTTAGTTGGTGACAACCTGAGAGTGATTAGGGATCCACTAGGTTGTCTAGAGCTGTTTCCTCAGAAACCCAGATCCATTATAGTTTCCAGAACCGGTAGAAGTTGTGCTTTGCAAGTAGGATTCCGACCTAGGTAGTATTCTTCCTATCTCTGATTTCTTCCTTAGTTCTTCATCTTGATAGATTGAGTCGACTTTGTTTGCTGCAATAGTAGTTAATCTTTAGTGTAGTCAAACCCCCCCCCCAATCATCAATCTATAGTCTGAGTCAGAGTCTAGTATAGTTATAGTATTGTCTCTAGGGTTCGATATTCCGGTTTACCATTAAGCGGTGCTACACTCGATAGGTACACTTTCCTGTCAGTGTGGTTTAGTCGAAGGTACTCCATTTATTACTTAGGAGTCTATTTAGGTTTTTGTTCATTAGTTTTATAGACCGTCTGGGCGACATCAAGTTTTTGGCGCTGTTGCCGGGGACACTTGGCAATAGCAATATTAGCTTTGACTTGTTTCTTTGTCTTTTGTGCTACTTGTGTGTCTTATCTGAGTGTCTAATATAGGATCGAGTTTTTCTGTTCTTGAGTCTTGATTAGTTTTCTTTTATTCTTGTGTCAGTTTATGCACCACACTCTTTTGCAGGGATCACCACCATATTCTGCTTCTTTAGAGCCCGAACGAGAGCTGCAAGAGCACATCCAGGACTTCCAGGGGCGTTTGAAAGCATTCTGCAACAACCAGGTATGTTCTACTAGCCCAATTCCATTTCCTATCATGGGCAACGCTGACCCACCAGCGAGGCGTACGGTACACCAGAGGGCAAGTGACGGGGCCACCGGGGCGAGATCTTTGATCACACGCCCAGCTATTCCAAACACCAATACATGGCAGATCCCGTCACATGTTATGAGCACGATCACTCACGCCACTCAATTTCATGGCCTTGAGGATGAGGAATCACCCGGACATCTGTCCCGCTTCGAGCGGATATGTGATACCTTCAATATCATGGGTGTGTCTAAGGACGCTATCTACTTGCGTCTCTTTCCATTCTCATTCTCTGATCGCGCATCTACTTGGCTTGACACCCTCCCCGAAAATTCTATCACCACATGGGACGATCTTCAAGCCAAATTCTTCAAGAAGTACTATCCACCTTCCAGGGTCGCTCGCCTTCGGGATTAAACCCATTCATTCTGGATGTACCCTGACGAGCCTTATCACATGGCCTGGGAGTGGTTTAATACGGTGTTGAGCCGATGTCCCCAGCATGGTCTTTCCGACTAGGCGATAGTGGAGAAGTTCTACAATGGTCTTACCTTCGAGAAGCAACAAATGTTCAACACAACTGCGGGAGGCCATATCATGGATAAGCTCATGCCAGACGAGTGTGAGGAGATGTTCGAGAGCTTCGCTCTAGCAGAACATCAGCAGTCATCTACTAGGACTTCCATTCCTAGTGCTAGGATACCCGCCTCTTCTCCTAGAGGTGTGCATAAAGTCACTCCTGAGACTAGCATGACTGCTGCACTTACAGCTATGGAAAACGAGATCAAGGAGCTCAAGCTCAGTGCTCTTAGGTGTGAGGTGTGTAGGGGAGGCCACGACACCAGATATTTCCATGTCAATCATCAGGAGCAGGTGAGTTTTGCTGGCAACCAAAACCAGAACCGAGGGTACAACAATTACACCAATACTCATGGCTCAGGATGGAGATCTGGTAACAACCCGCCTGGGTTTAGTGGTCGCCAGCATCAATATGGAGGAGCTGAAGCTTGAGAGAGCTCGGGAAGCAGTGTCAGCACAAGGAAGATTGAGGAGATGATAGAGAATCAGACGCAGATGCTTGCCCACTTAGTTCAGCAGGACAAGGACGCTAGGCAAAGACTGGATGCCCACGACACGTTATTGAAGAATCAACAGTCAGCATTTCAGGACTTGCAACGCATGGTAGGAGACATCACGAAGAGCTTGAAGGAGAAGCTGAGTGAAGCATCTACGGCCTATAAGAGTTCTAACGCTTAAGTAATGGCCGTGTTGATCTTGAGCAATAGTGGGGAGGAGAGAGTAAAGAATGAAGTCTCCCACTACGTGACTATGGCATCCCGTCGGTTGAAGAGGTGAAGAAGGTAGATTGGAGAGCTCAATTTGCTGAAATTGATGCTAGGGTGTTGGAGGAGGCCGAATCAGCTGAGGTGACGGGACCAAGGACCTTAGTGAATGTTGTGTCGACAAGGAGCAGGAATGTATAGGAGAAAGAGAGCCCACCGGTAGAAGAAGAAGAAGAGCCGGTGGATGAGGAGATAGAGATGGAGAAGCCTGCAGAGAGGGCAAAGGAGAAGAAGAAGAAGGGGGAGGAGATGAAGTCCCTCGAGATTGACTTGAGTCGTGTTCCCTATCTAGCTCGCTTGTTGCCACATAAACACACTAGGGAATATGGTCACTTCCTTGATATGTTCAAACAACTCAAGGCCAATCGCCCATTTATAGATGTCCTCCAGCATATGCCAAAGTATGGCAAGTTCCTCAAAGATGTTCTTTCCAACAAGAAGAAGCTGGAGGGGATCTCTGAAGTCTCACTGAGTGAGCAATGTTTTGTAGTGGTTCAGAACAAACTTCCGGCAAAACTGGCGGATTCGGGTCGTTTCACGATCTCGTGTCTGCTTGGCGGTTTGCCACTAAACCACGCTTTGGCTGATCTGGGTGCTAGCGTCAATCTGATGCCCTATTCTATTTATAAACAGCTAGACCTAGGTGAACCGCAGCCTACGCGCATGAGCATTTCCTTGGCTGACCGCTCAGTCAAGTATCCACGGGGAATTGTGGAGAATATGTTAGTGAAAGTAGGTAAATTTGTCTTCCGCGTGGATTTTGTTATTATGGATATGGAAGTGGATGATAAAGTCCCACTCATCCTAGGACGCCCGTTCCTACGTACCGCAAAGGCAATGATCGATGTCTTCGACAGGAAACTCACCCTTCGTGTGGGGGATGAGATGATCAAATTCGATGCTATGAAACCAGTGAAGGATGTTGGCGAGCATAGCCACTCCGTGTGCATGATCGATGCCTTCATGGACAAACATCGGGATTCTAATCTAGTAGAGGATGTTGTTGATAGAGATGAAGGAGGAATGATAGAGGACCCGCCGGATTGGCTTGAGGAATTTGAAAAGAAATTAGTAGGGTCCCCGATTTTAGGTGCTGACGATGGTGATTGCAGTTTGAGTGAGATATTAGCACAAGTCGGGTCATTAATATGTGAGGCACCTGTGGTTGAAAGTGTAGAGGATCATGAGGATTCGGTCAAGAGGTTAGAGGCCACACCTTTAGTGATATCACATATTGAGCCTTTAACCTGTACTTGTGTACATGTTGAGGGGATAGAAGCCGAGTCATCACGTAAATATAGGCCGCCCCGTAAGAAACTCCGAGAGTTGAGTGATTTTGTTGATATAGGGAGAGTGAAAACCCCAAGTGTGGGGATGGTTAGGAGTGACAGCTTGCTAGGATACTTGAACCGTGTTATCTTTGGACCAGGTAGATTTAAGTTGTGGTGGAAAGACTGTATTGGTGCATATGAGATACATTTAGAGTTTGATAGGAGTATGAGCTTGATGAGGTTGTGGAGAATCGGTAGACCGCGCAGGATGAAGGCGGTACTGGTTAGGATCAAGGAGAAGCCTCCTGATAGGCTTATTTGAGTCTCAGGCAAGTGCCCGGGATGTAGAGTTTGTATGCATTACTTGGTTTGAGTCCGTGTCATTTTCTGTGTTTTTCGATATGTGTGTTTTGTTTGCGTCGTGTCTTGCAGGGATTCGCGCTTGATTCTGTGAGGAAAATCATCAGGAATAAAGTTCTATTTATATTTTACATTGGTTTTTATCATTGGAACAAGTTTTTAAAGGATTTAGGTGAGAAAGATTTTTAGAAGGCCAAAATTATTCTAAGTATAAAAGTTGAAAATCCTTCTTAACTTTCTGAGAATAGCACCTTCTCGCGGTATGCGACGCCGGAAAAGAAATTCTTCACGGTACGCGAGAGACAAAAGTTTTAGGCCGGCTTAAAAGTTGCCTCCTCGCGGTACGCGGGGAGTGGCCGCATGGTTTCTCGCGGTACGCGGGGGAGTGCTGATTTCACCCTTCTTCCTTGTTTTCCCATGGTTTTCCACACCGTTCACCGTTCACCACCTCCCACCATCATGTATCACCATATCCATCTTGCATCACTTCCATCCATCACTATATCATTCACACCATTCATTTATACCATTCATTCATACCATCCGACCACCACGACCATGGGGAAATTGAAACCGTTCGTGATCGATGATCTAACTTGCTGTGGTTTTCATGTCTATGTGTTTGTCACACATTGAGTACGTTTCTCTGCATATCTATCATCTATCTATCTTGAGTTTTTAAGTTTTTAGTGAGTCAGTTGAGTCTTTATTTTAATTTGAGTCAGCTTAATGCTGCGCGTTTGTTGTGAGGTTTATTTTGCAGGTTTTATCATTCTGCCCGTAGTCAATCTCATTTCGGGCGGGGTTGATCATCACTTATATGTAGTTTGTAAAGGCAACCCGGCAGTCTGTGCAACCTCGAGCGAAATGCTATACGGTGCACACAAAAAGGAACAAAGCTGGATATATTCACTACTACATTACCAGCTAAGTCGCTTCCTGTTTTATTTTTGCATTTTTATTTTTAGTTGTGTCTTGCTTCACATTGAGGACAATGTGTCTTTCAAGTGTGGGGATGTGAGTGTCTAGTTTAGTTAGTTTGTCTTGTCATAAAATGTGAGGCCCCAAACCCGGGAGGCCTCACGTATTGGATTTACTCATCAACACATAGCACTTTAAACATAAGACATACATTACACAGCGGAAACGATTTAAATCTCTACATACGCAGCGGAAACATAACATGTCTAATACAACTGAAACTTGTCCTAACCAACATAATCAAAAGAAACATAAACAGGATGCCAGATGCTGATCTTCGGGTAACTCTTCTCGCCAAGCCAAGCATCCACTTCCATCTACTGCCACCTACACTTAACTGATGTGCATACTAAAAATCAGCAACGCTGAGTGAGTTCTAACGTTTACTTTAAATCATTTATACAAAAGATTTACTAATACATACATACTGCCCTTAAGGCAAAACTTTACAAAACTTTACATACTTCGCTTTTCAAAAACATAATTTAAAACATTCATAAAGTATGTGTCAATTCCTTGTCACTGTTGGTACTGCCCTCGTGGTCAATACCGCTTAACCGTCAATTCTTATCACTGCTGGTATTGTCCTCGTGATCAGTACCACTTAACCGTCAATTCCTTGTCACTGTACTGCCCTCATGGCTTACATCCATGAACCGACAAGTACCTGGTCAATGCCCTCATGGCTTACACCATGAACCGACACTACCGCTTATCCGTCAATTCTGTTACACACTGGTATTGTCCTCGTGATCAATACCTTCTGGGTCCTCGTGACCCAATGATGTTGTCCTTACGGGCAACACCACATGACACGATGTTGTCCTCGTGATCAACACCGGGTATTGTCCTCGTGATCAATACCTCTTAACTGGTACATGGGGGATTGCGTAGTCCCCCGAGCAACCGCCGTCACTCATTCCAATTGTACAACTGTTAACGAGCCACCGAGACTCTTACTAATGGGTAGAACCCATATCTGACATCTTGTACAAGTAACATCTGTCCCAAGGACCTTTACAAACTGGTACACATTCCCGAAGGAAAGCTGTTCACTTTACTGTTCATAAAACTTTTCTGTAAATCTTGTTCATAACTTTCATATATAATATGCCTTTGTTTATGTATATAAAAATATAGTAAACGCTTGCCATAAAATATATATCTTGCTTTACTTGAACATACTAACATATATATTATGCCTTTGTTTATGTATATGAAAATATAGTAAACGCTTGCCATAAAATATATATCTTGCTTTACTTGAACATACTAACATATATATTATGCCTTTGTTTATGTATATGAAAATATAGTAAACGCTTGTCATAATATAGATATACTTTCCTCAAAACATGCTTTTGCCTCTTTTAAACTTTTCACTAAAACATAACTTTTCCTTTCAGTTTATAATATATAAAATATAATAAACACTTTACACTAAGTATGCACACCACCCCTAAAGAAGGCAAAAAGGGGATTAGAACTCACCTGGTATCTAAGCTGCAACGGTCTACTGGATCTCACACAATCTGAACAATCATAACAATTTGACACTTATCAGACTTAACTCGACGCTAAACGGTTTAACCACTCTAACATACTGACTTTACTTAATCAGTCCTGATGCCTGCGCACTTGGCAAGTGCGCAGACACTGCTTCCTGCGCACTTAGCAAGTGCGCAGACTTCCCTTCCTGCGCACTTAGCAAGTGCGCAGGCTCCTCTTCCTACGCACTTAGCAAGTGCGCAGGCTCCTCTTCCTGCGCACTTAGCAAGTGCGCAGGACCTGCTCTGTGCGCACTTAGCAAGTGCGCACGACCTGTTCTTGGCGAAAAACCCTAACTTTCGCATTCGGGTCTGATCACTTCAAGATCCCGAACCTGGTTGCATTCAAAACGTTCGTTTTCCATTAAGGAACTCAAATCTATGCTTACCCTTCAGTTTCATCCGATTAAACATAACCTTTTCACCCAAAACCCGAAAAACCCAAAAACAAACTAAAACTTAGATCTAGGAGAATCGGTTACCTGTAATCACTTCCTTTTCGTTGCTAAACACCCACGAGACTCTTGCTAACGATCCTTGAAGCTCTAATCCAAAAACCGGGACTTTCTCTCTCTAGACTCTCTCTCACTTTCTCTCTCTAGAATCCGGAAATGAGGATGGAAATGAGGTCTTTGGGTTGTTCTTGAGGCCTATAAGGGCCCAAACCCTTCCCCTTTCGGCCCATACACCCCGGCCCAAGCCCGCTTCCTTTCTTTTTATTTAAGTTTTAATTCCTCGTGAATTCTCTCGTGCTCTAAAACTCGGGATGTTACATAAAAATTTAAAAATACAAAAAAATTGAAAAATTTTGAAAAATGTCCTTGGAAATAACTGCTTATACTTGGAAAATGATAGTATAAATGGATCTACTTGTTGAGTTTTAAATGATTTAAATAATAGAAAACGCGTCTAATTAGTGATGTTTTGGTAGACACATCCGGTTTGAATAGCTTAAATAATTTGTCAGTGTTACTTAGGATTAATCACTTAATTAAATCATGAAATCGTGTGGGTACTCAAGGGTGTCGGTAATACTGAAACTGTCAACATAGGGTTATAGGTACCACGTTAAGTTAATATCTATTTGTTTTTGAAATTTTTGGCACACCATTCTCTTTTTATGAGAATAAATCCTAGTTTGGTGGCGCCCACATCCATATTTCCATAATTCATTAGCTTATTGTTAGAATACTGAGTTTTGCTTATATGTTACCCTCCGGGATGGCCACTTGGAGAAAACACCCTTAAGTGATTCTTATGTGCTTATTAATATGACTTAGTCTATGTGTTACCTTCCGGGATAGTGACTTAGTTGAAACGCCTCTAGATAAAGTTTAATTTGCTTGAATTAATACTCATTATCATCCATTCATACATGATTTCATATAATTTCTTAAACAAATAAATCTTAGTTTAACGTGGTAGGGTAAATCAATATGGTTTAATCCGTGCCAAAACATGACCATGAGACGGGATTAGGTAGAGTTGTAACTTTAAGTGTGAATCATATAGATTGAAGGATATACTTGGTAAAGAATTATTAGAACACATAATGGGGGCTTGATAGTTGGTGCTAGGGTTTAATCGGACAGAAATACTGATTATTGCTTTTTAACGCATGAGTATGTTTTGCTAATTGGTAATTGGGTTTGTTAAGTTAAATCTGAGTTATGATTCCATTGCAGCTTTTTCGAGGACGAAAAAAGGTTAAGTGTGGGGATGTTTGATGTAGTGCGAAGCACACATCTTTATTCCTATTGTTTTTGTGCGTTTTTACTTAGTTTTATCTTTGTTTTGATTCGTCTAAGTCTGTATTTGAGTCGACTGTATGTTTTCAGGAGCTCGTGTGGATTAAGAAGCTATACACGAAGAAACCGAGCAAGAGAATGAAGCCGGGAGAAATGAAAGCAAAAATTTGGATTTCAAAGGTCTCGCGGTACGCGAGTGTAACATCCATGACTTTCCGGCTCAATTTTACCCTAATTATATTCCATAATAACACTATATTTAAATCATGTATTTATTCAAGCATTTTTTTTTGCATATAAATCGTTAGATAAATTAATATTCGTTTCAACCATTAAAACCTTGCGTTTGCATATAGATTACTACAACACCTATTTTGGTAAATTATTATATGGATGTATCTATATATATACACATATAAAATTTTACTTATTAATGATTTATACAAATATATTTATATATTACAAATAAAACTTATAGTTAATTTTTATAAGTTTATAAAGAGTGAAAACCAAATTTTATACAAATACACATATATTTTATTAAATGATCCATTTACACAAATTGAAATTTTATTAAAATAAATTTTCATCTCTTTATAAATAATAACAATTATATATTTTTTTTTAAACCAAATAAATTGGTTTTGAACCCCATGGTAATACCTTGAACCTCTTTAAACATTTGGAACCCTCAACTTGAACCCATTCATCAAGAAATTTCAAATTTTGACTTCCTTGGACAAGAGGTTGACTTCAAAAAGTCAACAGTCCTTCCCCGAGAAAATCAAGGCCAAATTGAGTCAAGACCCGTCGGGTTGGGATTTGCCTTGTATACTAGGACATCATGAGACTATTTCCAAAGCCATTAAGCGACACAAATCGTTCATTTTCGCGGTCAATGGTGAATTCAAAAACAATTCAAACTGGTTTGACTTTGCGGAGTCAAACCCGCATCAATTCCTCATTAATTCTTACAACAAACGCGTTCTAAATCCCGCAAATCACGGTTAACGATTTCCTCATGTATCCAGTACCATATTCGAGACCCAATTCATCCTTAAGCATTCGAATTTATGCGTAATTTGGGCCGACAGTTAGCATACTCAAACTCATACCCAAATCGTTCCATTAAGGGGGAATAAACGAATTAGTGTAATCACACACCTCCGCATATCATATTACAAACCTTCTGCACCCTCGCTTCGATCTCATTCCACTCTAGGAGCTTCATCGAATCCGAAGAACTTCGGACCTAAACTTCCAGTCGTTCTCCTCCAGTGTGTGACCCTTACAATTTAAATTTGTCACATTACACTCGTAATCATTCTGGGTTTGAAAGCCCTATGGTCCTGAGGTCGATTATTACTCAATCGAATCGATTTCAGAACTAGGGTTCCAACCAACGCAATGTAGGGAAGGGGATGGGTGTAGGACTCCTTGTTAAATGATTTTCAACATGGTCTTTTGTCAAGGCATTGGCCCTAGATCACTTGGTTAACACCTTGTCCCCATAGAAAACAGGTCGCGGGTTCAAAACCCATAACCCGACATTTTTTTTAATCCATTTCAAATACTGAATCCGGTCTCCATGTAAAGACACGTTAATTCAAATTCGGACCGACTCTATGACAGGGATACTCCCCTGGTCCAACGGTTGGTGCTTGATACTTTCACCGGGTAGACCCGGGTTCGACCCGGGCCGTGCCCATTCTTTTTTTAAAACCGTTTTAAGGCTCCAAAAATTATAAAAAAAATATTTTTATAAACCTTACGCTATTTGTAACAGAATAAAACCAAATATGTAAATTTTAATATAAATTCAGTTTTATTATGAATTTCGTTGTTCAAATTGTGTATTAAAATAATTAAAACAAAAAAAAAATATTCATTTAATTTATTTAAATAAATGAAATTATTTATTTTATTTATTTAAATAAAACACTATTCGCATAAGTGGAAATTCTTTTTCTAAACATATATTTACAATCCATATATTTTAATATATTTTATTTATTTATTTTATTTATTTAAATTAAACACTATTCGTATAATTAGAAAACCTTTTTCTAAACATATATATTTTAACATATTTTTTTTCACAAATAAATAAATAAATAAAAATTATTTATTTATTTAGTTTATTTAAATAAATGAAATTATTTATTTTATTTATTTAAATTAAACACTATTCACATAAGTAGAAATTCTTTTCCTAAACACACACACACACACACACATATATATATATATATATATATATATATTTACACTCTATATATATGTTAACATATTTTTCACAATTAAATAAAATTAATTTATTTAAACCCAACCCTACGTCGGTGACTATTAAATTCATACATATATACCTTGAACTCATAATACACATTAAATTCGTATTTAAGCATAGTATGCCTTTACATGGAATAACACAAATCTATTTGTACCTACCCACACACATCAAAACCCGTTGAACCCTAGACTTAGACATAGACTTTCGTACACACTATTAACTTAATACACATTATGCACTAGGTTAACGTGGTGAGTTACAAGGATCGTTTTGCCACCTAGACTGCGTGTTAGCTACACTCTTGATTCAAGTGAGTTTACATAGCCCCCTTTTTATTTTGTACTTTTGGGGTGAAACATGATTTACTTTTGAAACTTTTTGCATAGACTTAAATACAATTCAATAGTATGATATTATGTGTTATGTGCTTTATGTTTGAATGCTATGAGTTAAGACTACATATACATGACTTTAGTACAATCATTAACTCCGTACAAGCCAACGGTTAACATTGATAGATCTATTGAGTCTGACAAACCCACCCGGTTAGGGTGATTGTTACCGACTTTACATTAGGGTAACCTGCGTGTTATGCCTCAGTCACAAGGTTTGATTGTACACACTTAGTTTAACTATAGATTCTCCATAAATGCCTTATACACGTGTATCGTATGAATTGTATAAAACACTTTAAACTTGGTTATGTGTCAAAACCTATGTATGCTCACCAACTTTTTAGTTGACCTCGTTTTCATCATGTTTCAGGTACTAACGCTTGAGAATAAGTACAAGAGGCTTCACTTAGGACCGATGACCTAGAATTTAATTTAAAGAGACTATTTATGTATTTCTATTTTCCTTGTATTGTCGGATTTATGTTTAGTTGTGATATGAAATTGGTTGTTTAATTATTTAAACTTTAGTAAACCTTGAGCTTTTGAACAGTCTACATATCCCGCCCCGACGTATTCCACCGTCGGTTGGGGTGTGACAGTTTGGTATCAGAGCCCTGGTTATAGGGAATTAGGTTATTAGACACTTTTGACCTAGACTATAACCTTAGGACACCCACAATATGCCATGCTACTATATGATTACATGATTAATGCTTATGTGAATATTTTTACATGTTATCCTAAATAATTTCAATACATGCTACAATACTTAATAGTTTATGTGTCACACTACTTGATAACTCTTGTGCTTATATTCATTATTACATAAATGCTACCTATGTGTTTCATTAAGTACTATCCTAAGTTTAACACACACACATACACACCAAATTCTTCATACACCTTTGAACTCACATACATGATACCATCACCTCTTGTGAACAAAGACTTAAACTATTGGGCCTAATACCCATTAATATTAAACTAAGAAGCCTATTTATCCTCCAAGAAGAAGGAGCCCACTGAAATGCATAAACCTTACTTTCGGGCCACAAGTCCCAGTCTACAACAATTCACATCATAACCATGAGTCCAACAATAGTGTTATTAGTACATGATGGCTGGAAGAGTGTATAGGCCCATGAGGAATTCTGGCCAAGGAAAGACAGGGTACTTAAGGGTGTCCTAGTGACCCTCCCCTCTTTCCTGGGAATTCTTCTCAGGGATACATTGCTTATAGGTCAAGTGTATTTCTAAAATACTATTGTGAAGGCTCGGTGTTATGACTAGTCAAAATCTAAACTTATGAGAACTCCTATGACTAACACTCCATATTTCATCATCACTTACAACCTTTTATTGTTTTCTGCTAGACATGGACTCCTACTCTCCTCCCTCCCCGGTATACCATCCCGGAGAAGAGTCTGATTGGGAAGAAGACATCGGGACACCCGTGCATCGGTCACCAACACCCCCAGCTGCTAGACCAAGGTTTGATGTAAGGGCAGATTGGATTAGGAACACCGGCCCAAGACTTTGAACATCTGGATCACCCGCACCCAGGAACCCGTATCAGACACCCCATCTCCACAATCAGTTACCACCCCCACTAAGAGACCCATATCTAATGCCCGACCCGTACCGTCCTAACCCTTGGGTAAGGCATACCACGGCACCCACTAGTGTTATGGGAATTCCAACCAATGACATCCACCAATATGTAAGGACCTCAGAATTTGAGAGGCAAAGGATGGAGCAGGGGATAATGCACAACTTGCAATGACAAAGAATGGATAGCCTAGCAAACCAAATAGGGTACCAAAAGGAGTTAATCTCCATTCTTGAAAAAGAAATACTGGAGCATCGTGCGGAGACGTCTAAAGCTGAAGCCAGATCGGCTACCCGAGTGACCATAGCGGTGCTCGTCTTGGGAATTATTCTCCTTCTAGTGGAAAGCTACAAGGGACGTTAACAAAATTTATTTTTTTTTATTATTTACTGTCTTTAATTATTCAGTTTGAGAACCATTTCCCTATGTTTTGAGTAATGTTTAACATTTCAACATTTAATCAACTTTATATATTCCAACCCTAAAGTTATTATTTCGTTAATTTGACACGTTGAGTATGAATTACACCCATCATATTTTCATCAAAATTTTCCAAGTATCACCTTCTTCATTCAACACGATTTAGTACACTACCGACAATCTCCTTCGTAAACAACCCAACCTATTAGAATTAAACAACCTCGTTATTTTCAAACCAAACGTTTATCAAACTTTTAGAGAGTATCACAAATATAAATTTTTCCATAAACATTTTCACTGTGTAAGGGAACTTAATACAACCTATGTTATAAAAATATTATTTCGAATTGATAAATAATTATGATTTTCCTCATTTAAGTAATTATTTCTAAACCGTGGCTAAATCAATATACGACTACTTGTTTAAGCCAATAATTCATCTTAAAGTTATTCTCTTATTAATAATGGAAAATTTAAATTAAAAGATTTTTCCTATAAATTGTCTATTTATTTAGATTATCTAACCCAATAGTTTTATTACTTTATATATCTACAACCAAGAACAATTTACAATTTCATATTTTCAAACAAAGATCAGTTATTTGTAAACATATTTCCCTAAGTGTTTTCAAAACCCCTCCTCGTTACCTTTCACACGCCGCTTCAAGAGACGATCTACGCCGCGTAGACGCTAACCATCCCCATCAACCTCAACGTGATTTAAAGAGCTAGAACCTAACTACCACATTTTTCACAAACACCCAACAACACGCTTCTCCGCAACACTCGATCACATGCAAAACTCGTTAGTACATGTCACAAACGAAATTCAATAACTGATGTATACGCGTCCACAAGATACACAACACTATCACATAATACATGAAACTAGTGTATGTGCAAAATCACAATTTACTGGATTGATCACATAACCCATGAAACCTGTTTATTGGCAATACACATACTACTTGCTTGAACACATAATACATGAAACTTAGTTGTTTACAATATACATGGTACATGACAATTGATTGTTTTATATACAATACTTGATTGATCATATTGAACACGAAACTTATTTGGTTACAAAGTACATGATACTACATTACTTACATTACACATGAAAGACTATTGGTTTACAAAATACATGATACTAGGTTTAACACCATACATGAAATTCATTTCTTGCAATGCACATGATACTACATTGTTTACATTACACGTGAAAGCTTGTTGATTTACAAAATACATGATATCAAGTTGCTCACATCACACAAGAAACCTATTCAATTACAAGCTACATAATACTAGATCATACATGAGACTTGTGTGTTTACATTATACATGAAACTAAACTGCTTACAATTGATGCAATTTGATTTATTACACACAAGGCATGGTCATGCACTTTGTTCACCAAAGTTGAAAACCATAACACATTGAAACAACTCGGTGTTTGACGTATTCTTGTTCAAACATGAGTAAACTATAGAACTTTAAGTTTTACTGCCATATTTCTCTTTAGTTGCTAACTGACCTACCTACTAGGGACATAGTTACCTTTTAGCAACTTTTATGTGAATACAATAGAAATGAACGGAGTGAAATTGTGCCCCTCTTGACCCGCACACAACGGAATGATCTATACAGACCATGCGATGATTTGAGTAATTACGGGTGCACACGGAATTATAAAAATCAGCGCATGGAAAACATAGTAAATTTTGTCGTGTGTTGTGACCTAAAACTTATCATGACATGTAACAACGAAACTGATGTGATATGACAAGGGCATGGTGGATACGCCGATGGTACTTCCTATATATAAGTGCTCTATCGTATTATCCGAAGTAGCGTTGTTCATGTCACGTGAAGTTTTATGTTATCTTGACCTAGACTAATGTTTGTGAAACCCCTTTATTTACCGACAATTTTAAGCATATTAGACTACATTTTACACAAACCCTAATTATCAAGATTCCCATCAAATTCATTCCAAGTAATGCATTTCACTTTTAGAATCCTAAATTTTATTCGACAGTTTTCTCCTTAAGTTCATTTCAAAACTAAATTCATTATCATCATTCATATCCAACCTTGAGAAAACACACCTGGATCCAGTTATCAATAGCACTCCCCAAACCGACAGTCAAAGCTCGTTGAGGATCCAAACCCATCTCTTTACTGATTTACTAACCTTCACTAATTCAATTTCGGGACGAAATTTCCTCAACTAGGGGATACTGTAACATCCATGACTTTCCGGCTCAATTTTACCCTCTTTATATTCCATAATAACACTATATTTAAACCATGTATTTATTCAAGCATTTTTTTTGGCATATAAATCGTTAGATAAATTAATATTCGTTTCAACCATTAAAACCTTGCGTTTGCATATAGATTACTACAACACATGTTTTGGTAAATTATTATATGGATTTATCTATATATATACACATATAAAATTTTACTTATTAATGATTTATACAAATATATTTATATATTACAAATAAAACTTATAGCTAAATTTTATAAGTTTAAAAAGAGTGAAAACCAAATTTTATACAAATACACATATATTTTATTAAATGATCCATTTAAACAAATTGAAATTTTATTAAAATAAAATTTCATCTCTTTATAAATAATAACAATTATATAGTTTTTTTAAACCAAATAAATTGGTTTTGAACCCCCATGGTAATACCTTGAACCTCTTTAGACATTTGAAACCCTCAACTTGAACCCATTCATCAAGAAATTTCAAATTTTGACTTCCTTGGACAAGAGGTTGACTTCAAAAAGTCAACAGTCCTTCCCCGAGCAAATCAAGGCCAAATTGAGTCAAGACCCGTCGGGTTGGGATTTTCCTTGTATACTAGGACATCATGAGACCATTTCCAAAGCCATTAAGCGACTCAAATCGTTCGTTTTCGCGGTCAATGGTGAATTCAAAAACAATTCAAACCGGTTTGACTTTGCGGAGTCAAACCCGCATCAATTCCACATTAATTCTTACAACAAACGCGTTCTAAATCCCGCAAATCATGGTTAATGATTTCCTCATGTATCCAGTACCATATTCGAGACCCAATTCATCCTTAAGCATTCGAATTTATGCGTAATTTGGGCCGAAAGTTAGCATACTCAAACTCATACCCAAATCGTGCCATTAAGGGGGAATAAACGAATTAGTGTAATCACACACCTCCGCATATCATATTACAAACCTTATGCACCCTCGCTTCGATCTCATACCACTCTAGGAGCTTCATCGAATCCGAAGAACTTCGGACCTAAACTTCCAGTCGTTCTCCTCCGGTGTGTGACCCTTACAGGTAAAATTTGTCACATTACACTCGTAATCATTCTGGGTTTGAAAGCCCTATGGTCCTGAGGTCGATTATTACTCAATCGAATCGATTTCAGAACTAGGGTTCCAACCAACGCAATGTAGGGAAGGGGATGTGTGTAGGACTCCTTGTTAAATGATTTTCAACCTGGTATTCTGTCAAGGCATTGGCCCTAGATCACTTGGTTAACACCTTGTCCCCATAGAAAACAGGTCGCGGGTTCAAAACCCATAACCCGACATTTTTTTTAATCCATTTCAAATACTGAATCCGGTCTCCATGTAAGGACACGTTAATTCAAATTCGGACCGACTCTATGACAGGGATACTCCCCTGGTCCAGCGGTTGGTGCTTGATACTTTCACCGGGTAGACCTGGGTTCGACCCGGGCCGTGCCCATTCTTTTTTTAAAACCGTTTTTAAGGCTCCAAAAATTATAAAAAAAATTATTTTTATAAACCTTACGCTATTTGTAACAGAATAAAACCAAATTTATAAATTTTCAATATAAATTCAGTTTTATTATGAATTTCGTTGTTCAAATTGTGTATTAAAATAATTAAAACAAAAAAAAAATTATTCATTTAATTTATTTAAATAAATGAAATTATTTATTTATTTTATTTATTTAAATAAAACACTATTCGCATAAGTGGAAATTCTTTTTCTAAACACATATATATATATATATTTACACTCTATATATATGTTAACATTTTTATTTCAATTAAATAAAATTAATTTATTTAAACCCAACCCTACGTCGGTGACTTTTAAATTCATACATATATACCTTGAACTCATAATACACATTAAATTCGTATTTAAGCATAGTATGCCTTTACATGGAATAACACAAATCTATTTGTACCAACCCACACACATCAAAACCCGTTGAACCCTAAACTTAGACATAGACTTTCGTACACACTATTAACTTAATACACATTATGCACTAGGTTAACGTGGTGAGTTACAAGGATCGTTTTGCCACCTAGACTGCGTGCTAGCTACACTCTTGATTCAAGTGAGTTTACATAGCCCCCTTTTTATTTTGTGCTTTTGGGGTGAAACATGATTTACTTTTGAAACTTTTTGCATAGACTTAAATACAATTCAATAGTATGATATTATGTGTTATGTGCTTTATGTTTGAATGCTATGAGTTAAGACTACATATACATGACTTTAGTACAATCATTAACTCCGTACAAGCCAACGGTTAACATTGATAGATCTATTGAGTCTGACAAACCCACCTGGTTAGGGTGTTTGTTACCGACTTTACATTAGGGTAACATGCGTGTTATGCCTCAGTCACAAGGTTTGATTGTACACACTTAGTTTAACTATAGATTCTCCATAAATGCCTTATACACGTGTATCGTATGAATTGTATAAAACACTTTAAACTTGGTTATGTGTCAAAACCTATGTATGCTCACCAACTTTTTAGTTGACATCGTTTTCATCATGTTTCAGGTACTAACGCTTGAGAATAAGTACAAGAGGCTTCACTTAGGACCGATGACCTAGAATTTAATTTAAAGAGACTACTTATGTATTTCTATTTTCCCTGTATTTTCGAATTTATGTTTAGTTGTGATATGAAATTGGTTGTTTAATTATTTAAACTTTAGTAAACCTTGAGCTTTTGAACAGTCTACATGTCCCGCCCCGACGTATTCCGCCGTCGGTTGGGGTGTGACAGCGAGAGAGACAAAGACATGTTCTCGCGGTAGACGAGGAAAGTAAAAGAGACGCTCGACTAATTTGTTCCTTGCGGTACGCGAGGAACCCAGGCAAATGTCTCGCGGTACACGAGAGGCAGGAAAATCACTAAAAAACCTAAATTCGAATTATATTAGAATTACAATGCCATATTATCAGGAATTCGAATTCAAGCCATCGAGAGAGAAACTAAAGGCGATTTTGGGAGTGAGGAAGCAGATTGGAAGCCAAAGGTAGAAGAGTTGGATCCGGGTTCGTTGATTATAGCGTTCTAGGTTTCAAGATTCGATTTTTATTCTTTGATTGCTATGTTTGATACCATGATTTGTGTTTATACTTCTGTTTTAGTTGTTTTGAGCTTGAATCTAGGCTAAAACAGTGATACTGACTGTGTCTTATGATGATTGCTTGCGTAAAGTTATGATTTTTACTAGTTTTGGATTCTATAGTATGGTTTAATGAGCTTGTAACGAATCTTATGATATTGATTGTGATGTATATCCATGCTCAGATATGTTTTGTGTTTGATTATTGATTCCGTACGTTGATTTTGGATGTCTTCCAACTTGATTAGCGTATCTAGGTCATAGACTTTAGGGTTTGTGATTGTTTGTGTGGTTTGCTAGAGATAGTGACCCATAGGAGTTGTGATTGAATGTTAGTTTGAACTGAGTGTGTATCCTGTCTCATTACCCGAGAAATGAGAGATAGTCGTTTACTCTTCGTCATTAGGAATCTGTGTGTCAGCTGTCTGAGAGGAATTTGGTATTAGGTGTCTAGTGATTGTTGCTATTCTGACTCATAGTTCTTATTTTGAGATTACCCCGTGCATCTTCGATGTTTCGTGGACAGTGAGACTGAAAGATAATCTGTCTTTCGGATACTTTATCATTGTTGGAGAGACCGAAAGGTAATCCACTATCTGGTGAGTTATTACATCTTTAGTTTTCTTAGTTGGTGACAACCTGAGAGTGATTAAGGATCCACTAGGTTGTCTAGAGTTGTTTCCTTAGAAACCCAGATCCATTATAGTTTCCAGAACTGGTAGAAGTTGTGCTTTGCAAGTAGGATTCCGACCTAGGTAGTATTCTTCCCATCTCTGATTTCTTCCTTAGTTCTTCACCTTGATAGCTTGAGTCGACTTTTTTTGCTGCATTAGCAGTTAATATTTAGTGTAGTCAACCCCCCAATCATCAATATTTAGTCCGAGTAAGAGTCTAGTATAGTTGTAGTAGTGTCTCTATGGTTCGATATTTCGGTTTACCATTAAGCTGTGCTACACTCGATAGGTACACTTTGTGACACCCGGTTATTACGGGTTAACCCCGTAAACCCAAATAGTAACTCCAAGGACTAGTTCTGTCATAATCTAAAACCTGATTTGTTGACTTTTAAAAGTCAAAATCGGCTTGTTTGAGCCAAATTAGTACCATAACACCACTGGCTCATCAAATTCGTGACCGTTTTTCATGATTATGACAATAACGATCATCATTATGGCAGTTAACATTGTTATTAACTCAAATTAATCCCATTAAAGTCGAAACCGTCGACTACGCATGAAGAATCCAACGAATTCGATCATTAGGCATTATGATCTTGAAATCAAATCCTCTAATCACCTAAGTAGCATCCTTCTGAACTTATTTCACCATCCAATTCGGTCGAAGAAGCACAAGAAGTTTTCGGAGGTTAACCCATCGGAGTCGGAGCTGAGTTCTAGTTGACCACTAGCAATTCATATTCAATCAGGTAATTTGTTCAGACCCTTCGTTTCGTTTTAACCTCATGAACAAAAGCCCCATGTTAGTACGGCCTTATAACATCGAATCAAACCCAAACTGATTTCTAGGGTTCATCCGAATACGCTTTGGTCGAACCCTAACTTAAACAAGATTTCAATTCAATTAAATCATATGATCAGCTTCGCCATCAGTCACTCATTGAAAGCTCTATCAAACCCAGGGCTTATATCATCGAATTGGTTAAGAACAAGATCTAGGGTTCATCGCGTGTGTGGGTTGATCGAACTCTGATCTAAACTCAACCTTAATCAAATTAATTTTCATGGTTAGATTCGAAATCATTCAATCAACGAAAGCCCCATGAATCCAGCCCCTAACATTATCAGATTTCTCCAATTCGATTTCTTGTTCAAACCTAGAGTTTTCGGCCCTTTTAATAAGTAATTAACGACCCAAAAACTGATGGTTTTACAATTAAATACACCCTCAGCTTCGGAATTCAATGATGAACAAAACCCTTAAACTTTTGTTGTAATTCAGTGTTGAAATCGTTGAATTTTGGACGGGATTTGATTCGGGTTTGATAGGGGGGAAGAACCCATGGTGCTTACTTGTTAAAAACAATTGAATACGGGATTTGTTGCGAAACCCTAGTGGGCAATGATGGTTAAGATTGTTGACTGTGGGGGAGGAGACAAGGGTTCGAGTCCCTCCAACCCCATTTCATTTTTAAACAAGTTTTGATTAATATTTTAATTATAAAATCACTCCCCATATTATTATATTAATGTATTAATATGTTTTAACCCCGGAAACCACTCGTAGACTCGGGTTTGGTTTTATAACCCATTTTAATATATTTTTTCCACTTTTATAATAATATATTTATGTTATTATTCAACCTATAACTCCGATTAAAATAATATATATATATTATTTTTACCATGATTATAAACAGTGTGTAACGTTTCAAACTTATAAATAATATATTATTTATATTATTTACTCACGTATTATATCCTCGAACAAAAATAATATATTTATTATTTTATCACGTAAGTGATTATCGCATATTTCTACGAGTTCAAAAAATAATAAATTAACTATATTATTTTCCTAGCCATTATTTTGGTACAAACGCACGAATATTCATTAATTAATATTATTCGTTATTAACGTTCGACACGAAACACTTTTATCTTAATTATTATTTTAAGGAATCCTTATTCCCGTGGACACGTTCGTCTGCTCGTCAATCCTAAGGATGTTTTAGGACGTTCAAATCTTATGTGTCGTCGTCACAAATCCCATTGTATCCCTAACTACTATGCTTGTAATTCTAGGGCATTTGTAGACCGTACTCAAACAAACCAATTTTGGTTTCTATTGCATCCCTGTGTGGTGCTAACGGCTATCTACTCGTACACAAATCGTGTGAGTTTCAGGCCCCTTTTTACTTGTTTTCCTTTTGGGGGAGAAACATGCATATACACAAACATCATTTTTCATGTTATCCTGTTAGGGAGAAACATGAATACAAACAAACAGTATTTTACTTGTTTTCCCGTTGGGGGAGAAACATGCATATACACAAGCATCATCTTACTTGTTTTCCCGTTGGGGATAAACATGCACACGAACAGACATCCGTTACTTGTCTTCCAGTCAGGGAGAGACATACACACGGACATGGATCACATAGTATTTCATTACCACTTGTGTACTTAAGCGTAAACACTATCATGAAATTCCTCACATCGAACCGTAAATATGGACTTAGCGAGGTAATTTGAGTAGTACTACTGGGTTTGACAAACCCCACCTGGGCTAGTCGCGCTAGCACGATTGGAGGTCGAACGTGTGTAGATTGGCCTAAACATATTAGTCAGAGTTGATAGACCTGGCTGGAGGCAAACAAACAGTCAAACAGTCAGCTTTGGTTGCGAGTGCTTAGAGTAACTTGTACATTGTCTAGCTAGCAATAGGTGTGACTTACGTATGAGGATCCAGCAACACTCAAACAGCTTATTTACATACAAACCTGTGAACTCACCAACCTCGTGTTGACACTTTTTCTTACATGTTTCTCAGGTCGCTTTGGCACAGGTTGCACACTTAGGACATGCATGGAGTCCTACTGTCATATCATTCATTTCAAACATTTTAAACAGTGTTACTTATTTACATTATTTGATGCTTGTTGCGTGTAATTACTTTTGATTTCATTCTAACATTTACGCTTCCGCATTTAACTCTGAACTTTTATGTTATGACATTTTAAGTCCCATATAGTGTCGTTTGATGTAACTAATGACTGAGATCCTGGTTTTTCACACGCCAAACGGTAAAACTCCGTTAGTGGAATTTGGGGGGTGTGACAGATTGGTATCAGAGCCATTGGTTATAGAGAACTAGGATTGCATACTAGACTATAACCGCACACATGCATTAGTTACACGACACATACACTCATACATGATACACATGGTATCCATACATACATTACATTGCAGGCATGATGACAACATCCATATCACCCTCTTCTGACGAGGAACACGTCATTCTCAATATATCATCATTCCCGGGTGGCGACACTCTGGGTGTCATCAGAACAACATCCACTTATGTCAGAGGGCAGCAACGCAGAGCCTTCGGAGGAGTCACTCACACCACCATCATCTGCACCTTCGTTACACCATCAGAGCCGAAGATGACACCGGCTTGAGCCTATCGAGGATACAATCAGGGAATGGTGGGTCTTTTCAAGTTCGTGTTGGGGACGACACACAGAACTAGCACATATCTCTTTGGGAGTTGGGATCGTCGGAGGCGAGTCTCTACTGTTCTCACTAGCAACAATACGCCGTGTGAAGGAAAACTGTTGCGCGCATCATTGCAAAATCCATTGACACATAGATGTCATCACTTTCCTGAGCCGTGGGCTCACGTTTTGGTCGACATTCTGTTGAAGAAAGATTGACCACAAGGTTGGGAACGCATTGCTCATTGCATACCCAAACCCTATCCTGACTCTGTTGGAAGGACGGCTACTTTGCCTCTTCCAGTAACACATTCATGAACTAGTTCTATCATCGACGCCACATTTCATGTACATATTTGTTTCATGTGCATGTTCCCATCTACAATCCACTGTATTGGACTCTCATATTATGTTCGAAGTCGAGTGAATACTCGGATCAAACAATTCCCGACTACTCATCCTGATATGAGTTCTAATTGATCAATTTATGGTTGATGACTAAGCTTCTCGATGACTTATCATATCTGACAACACTCTGTACTCAGCAATACAAACTAAAGGACATTTTGACACAGGACAGGGAGAACTAGGGTGAGCATGCAAAGCAAATTATCATTACGGGTGCACACGTATTAATAACTTGAGGTGCATGTAAGTCCTGGTGAAAACCTAGTGTGTGGATAAATGGTCCTAATCTGTGAGTTACAGACTTAAGTTTTCATTGTCCATAGAAATTCTCATATCCCACTCAACGACTAGTTAGTATCGTTAAACTTGTTTAACAGTTGATAGACGCGACTATCATGTTGAAGGTATTTACGAACACACTGAACTGTCATCCATAGGATCCACCATTTGATTTCACTCATGTAAGAGCCTTAGTGAACTTAAGACTCTCATCAAGACTTGATCAATGAAACCATCTCGGTTGAAACTCTAATAGAACCTCATGGTAAACCCACCGACTCCAACTATGTAAGCGGAAATTAGGAATTCTTCCTAAACTAACACGTTATTCCTTACACTACAACAATAGATTCCATTTGACCTTGTTACCTCATCCTATGACTAATCCTTGGTCTAATTTGATTTATACCCCAGCATATCCAGTTATTTCAGTAACCTCATGAATTTCTTACTGGAGCAGTCGTACTCCAACCCTACTAGAAGCTAAGTACACCATAGAAATAGCTGATGGACAGATAATTGAAGCAACTCACATTCTTAAGGGTCGTAAACTTGAATTGGCTGGTCATGAACTTGACATTGACCTTATGCCAGTCACACTCGGCAGCTTCAATGTAATTGTCGGTATAGATTGGTTATCTAAGAACCAAGCCGAAATTATTTGTCATGAGCAAATTTGTTCGCCTTCCTCTCCCGAGTGGAGAAACCCTTTCTTTCCAAGGCGAAAAGAGTGGTGCTGTCGTGGGCATCATATCTTCCATGAAAGCACAAAAGCATCTATGTAAAGGTCATACTACCATTTTGGCTCTCGTCGCCGAGCAGCCATCTGAGGATATGGAGATTGACGACATCCCGATCGTTCGTGATTATCCGGAGGTATTTCCCAAAGATCTACCAGGTCTTCCACCGCATCGTCAAGTCGAATTCCAAATTGATCTAGCACCCGGAGCAGCGCCTATTGCTCGGGCACCCTGTAGACTTACACCCAGTGAATTACAAGAGTTATCCACACAACTGCAAGAGTTGTTGGATAACGATTTCATTAGACCTAGCTCATCGCCATGGGGAGCTCCAGTCCTATTTGTCAAGAAGAAGGACGGGACCTTCCGCATGTGCATCGACTATCGTGAACTTAATAAAGTAACCAACAAGGACCGTTATCCCTTACCCCGCATCGATGATTTCTTTGATCAAATCCAGGGATCAAGCTTCTATTCCAAGATAGATCTTAGATCAGGTTATCATCAACTGAAAGTCCGAGACGAGGGCATCTCAAAGACGGCATTCAGAACTAGGTATGGTCACCACGAATTCATGGTCATGCCATTCGGACTGACCACCGTACCCACGATATTCAAGGGCTTCATGAACCGTGTGTGTAAACCGTACCTTGATCAACTCGTTATCGTCTTCATTGACGATATCCTCATCTATTCCAAGAATAAGGAAGAACATGAGGAGCATCTGCGTTTGATTCTGGAATTGCTAAAACAAAATAAAATGTATGCCAAATTTCCAAGTGCGAATTATGGATTCGTGAAATGCAATTCTTAGGACATGTATTTAACGAGACGGGAATACATGTCGATCCATCCAAAAAGAAGCCATCAAGAATTGGGCAGCACCGACAACTTCGATTGAGGTATGACAATTTCTTGGATTGGCTGGCTATTACTGTCGTTTCATCGAGGGACTCTCCAATATTGCTCAACCCCTCACTGCCCTAACTCAAAAGGGTAAACCCTATAACTAGGGTGGCACCCAAGAGTTAGCTCTTCAACTGCTTAAACAATAACTCTACAAGGCACCTATCCTATCTTTCCCGGAGGGAACAGATGACTTTGTAGTGTACTGCAATGCATCCATTCAAGGTCTTGGTTGTGTACTGATGCAACGCAAGAAAGTGATCGCATACGCTTCTTGTCAACTAAAAATCCACGAGAAAAACTACACGACTCATGACTTAGAGTTTAGATACATGGTATTTGCACTAAAGATATGGAGACATTACTTGTACAGTACCAAATGCACTATCTACACCGATCACAAGAGTCTTCAGCATACCGTTGAACAGAAAGAGTTGAACATGCGACAACGTCGTTGGGTCGAACTCTTAAACGACTATGACTGTGCAATCAGATATCATCTAAGGAAGGCTAATGTGATAGCCGATGCCCTAAGCCATAAGACACCAAACCCAAACGAGTTCAAGCATTACAGCTTGCTATTCACACCGGATTACCTGACAAAATCCGTGGTGCTCAACTCGAAGCCCTTAAAGAGGAGAACCTATCATTGGAAGCCACACGTGGTATGGAAGAACAACTCGGGGTTAAATCAAATGGCATTCGCTATTTAGCGGAGCGAATATGGGTTCCAGTGTACGGAAATCTAAGAGAAATAGTCATGGATGAAGCTCACAAAACTCGATACTCTATTCATCCAGGTTCTGACAAGATGTACCATGACCTAAAGGTGCTATATTGGTGGCCGAAGATGAAAGCTGATATAGCCACCTATGTGAGTAAGTGACTGACCTACTCAAAGGTCAAGGTGGGATACCAAAAGCCTTCTGGTCTACTTCAACAACCAGAGATTCCTATGTGGAAATGGGAGGAAATCTCTATAGATTTTATCACCAAATTGCCCCAAACTCCTATCGGATACGACACCATCTGGGCGATCGTAGATGGTTTGACAAAATCCGCTCACTTCCTAGCAATCAAAGAAACCGACAAAATGGAGGAACTTACTCATATTTACCTGAAGGAAGTAGTCTCTCGGCACGGAGTGCCAATTTCTATCATTTCAGATCGTGACGCTCGATTCACATCACGTCTCTGACAATCATTGCAAAAAGCACTAGGCACGCGTCTAGATATGAGCACAGCGTACCATCCTCAAATCGATGGTCAAACGGAACGTACCATTCAAAGCTTAGAGGACATGTTACAAGCTTGCGTGATCGATTTCGGTAACACTTGGAAATCTCACTTACCTTTAGTGGAGTTTTCCTACAATAATAGTTATCACACTAATATCAAGGCAACACCATTCGAGGCATTGTACAGACATAAATGCCGATCTCCTATCTGTTGGGCTGAAGTTGGGGATAGCCAACTTACGGGTCCTGAACTTATATTCGAAACCTCTAAAAAGATCATTCAAATTCGAAACCGTATGGCGGCAACTCGTGATCTTCAAAAGAGCTACGCCGATAAGCGTAAAAAACCGTTAGTGTTTCAAGTAGGTGATTTGGTCCTATTGAAAGTCTCACCTTGGAAAGGTGTGATCCGCTTCGGGAAACGAGGCAAACTGAATCCTCGTTATGTTGGACCGTTCAAGATATTAAAGAGAGTTGGCCCAGTAGCATATCAACTGGACCTACCTGAAGGACTTAGTGATGTACACGTCGTCTTTCATGTCTCGAACTTGAAGAAATGTCTGGCAGACGAGACACTCGTTGTTCCTCTTGAGGAACTACACATCGATGAACAATTGCGTTTTGTTGAAGAACCAGTAGAAATCATGGATAGGGAAGTCAAAACGCTCAAACACAGAAAAATCCCTATTTTCAGAGTTCGTTGGAACTCGAAACGCGGACCGTAAATTGCATGGGAGCGCGAGAATCAGATGATGCGCAAGTGTCTTCATCTTTTCAAGCAATCCACGTCAAACACATAAGGTACTATTCTAATTTTCGAGACGAAAATTCTTTCAACTAGGGGATGATGTGACATCCAGGAAAAAAAATTTAGTTATCATTTTAATTTTTTGGACGAAATTTCTTTCAACTAGGGGATGATGTGACATCCGGCTATTTCGGGTTAACCCCGTTAACCCAAATAGTAACTCCAAGGACCAGTTCTGTCAAAATCTCAAACTTGCACACATGAAATCAGAGGGACTAATCCTGCCAACATCTAAAACCCGATTTCTTGACTTTTAAAAGTCAAAATCGGCTTGTTTGAGCCAATTTGGAACCGTAACACCATTGGCTCTTCAAATTCACGACCGTTTTTCATGATTATGACAATAACGATCATCATTATGGTAGTTAACATTGTTATTAACTCAAATTAATCCTATAAAAGTCAAAACCGTCGACTGCGCATGAAGAATCCAACGAATTCGATCATTAGACATTATTATCTTGAAATCAAATCCTCTAATCACCTAAGTCGCATCCTTCTGAACTTATTTCACCATCCAATTCGGTCGAAGAAGCACAAGAAGTTGTCGGAGGTCAACCCATCGGAGTAGGAGCGGAGTTCTAGTTGACCACTAGCAATTTGTATTCAATCAGGTAATTTGTTCATACCCTTCGTTTCGTTTTAACCTCGAGAACGAAAGCCCCATGTTACTTCGGCCTTATAACATCGAATCAAACCCAAACTGATTTCTAGGGTTCATCCGAATACGGTTTGGTAGAACCCAAACTTAAACACGATTTCAATTCAATTAAATCATATGATCAGCTTCGCAATCAGTCACTCATTGAAAGCTCTATCAAACCCAGGGCTTATATCATCGAATTGGTTAAGAACAAGATCTAGGGTTCATCGCGTGTGTTGGTTGATCGAACTCTGATCTAAACTCAACCTTAATCAAATTAATTGTCATGGTTAGATTCGAAATCATTCAATCAACTAAAGCCCCATGAATCCAGCCCCTAACATGATCATATTTCTCCAATTCGATTTCTTGTTCAAACCTAGAGTTTTTTGCCCTTTTAATCAGTAATTAACGACCCAAAAACCGATGGTTTTACAATTAAATACACCCTCAGCTTTGGAATTCAATGATGAACAAAACCCCTAAACTTTTATTGTAATTCAGTGTTGAAATCGTTGAATATTGGACTGGATTTGATTCGGGTTCGATAGGGGGGAAGAACACAGGGTGCTTACTTGTTAAAAACAATTGAATCCGGGACTTGTTGCGAAACCCTAGCGGGCTGTAATGGTTAAGATTGTTGACTGTGGGGGAGGAGACCCGGGTTCGAGTCCCTCCACCCCCATTTCATTTTTAAACAAGTTTTTATTATTATTTTAATTATAAAATCACTCCCCATATTATTATATTAATGTATTAATATGTTTTAACCCCGGAAACCACTCGTAGACTCGGGTTTGGTTTTATAACCCATTTTAAAATATTTTTTTCACTTTTAAAATAATATATTTATGTTATTATTCAACCTATAACTCCGATTAAAATAATATATTTATATTATTTTTACCACGATTATAAACAGTGTGTAACGTTTCAAACTTATAAATAATATATTATTTATATTATTTACTCACGTATTATATCCTCGAACAAAAATAATAAATTTATTATTTTATCACGTAAGTGATTATCGCATATTTTCTACGAGTTCAAAAAATAATATATTAACTATATTATTTTCCTGGCCATTATTTTGGTACAAACGTACGAATATTCATTAATTAATATTATTCGTTATTAACGTTCGACACGAAACACTTTTATCTTAATTATTATTTTAAGGAATCCTTATTCCCGAGGACACGTTCGTCTGCTCGTCAATCCTAAGGTTGTTTTAGGACGTTCAAATCTTCTGTGTCATCATCACAAATCCCACTGTATCCCTAACTACTATGCTTGTAATTCTAGGGCATTTGTAGACCGTACACAGGCAAACCAATTTTGGTTTCTATTGCATCCCTGTGTGGTGCTAACAGCTATCTACTCGTACACAACTTAGGTGAGTTTCACGGCCCCTTTTTACTTGTTTTCCTATTGGGGGAGAAACATGCATATACACAAACATCATTTTTCATGTTATCCCGTTGGGGAGAAACATGAATACAAACAAACAGTATTTTACTTGTTTTCCCGTTAGGGGAGAAACATGCATATACACAAGCATCATCTTACTTGTTTTCCCGTTGGGGATAAACATGCACACGAACAGACATCCGTTACTTGTCTTCCAGTCGGAGAGAGACATACACACGGACATGGATCACATAGTATTTCATTACCACTTGTGTACTTAAGCGTAAACACTATCATGAAAGTCCTCACATCGAACTGTTAATATGGACTTAGCGAGGTAATTTGAGTAGTACTACTGGGTTTGACAAACCCCACCCGGGCTAGTCGCCCTAGCACGATTGGAGGTCGAACGGGTGTAGATTGGCCTAAACATATTAGTCATAGTTGATAGACCTAGCTGGAGGCAAACAAACAGTCAGCTTTGGTTGCGAGAGCTTAGAGTAACTTGTACATTGTCTAGCTAGCAATAGGTGTGACTTACGTATGTGGATCCAGCAACACTCAAACAGCTTATTTACATACAAACCTGTGAACTCACCAACCTCGTGTTTACACTTTTTCTTACATGTTTCTCATGTCGCTTTGGCATAGGTTTCACACTTAGGACATGCATGGAGTCCTACTGTCATATCATTAATTTCAAACATTTTAAACAGTGTTACTTATTTACATTATTTGTCGCTTGTTGCGTGTAATTACTTTTGATTTCATTCTAACGTTTACGCTTCCGCATTTAACTCTGAACTTTTATGTTATGACATTTTAAGTCCGATATAGTTTCGTTTGATATAACTAATGACTGAGATCCTGGTTTGTCACATGCCAAACGGTAAAACTCCGTTAGTACAATTTGGGGGTGTGACACACTTGCCTGTCAGTGCGGTTTTGTCACACCCACAAATTCATTTACCTAATGAATAAATAAAAAAATTGAGGTTGCAACGATTGGTAACATTACACAACAGCAGAAGCTAAAGTAAAGATCTCTAAAGTATTGAACACCATTACAAATATTAATATAAACTAGTACATTGACCTAAAATCCATATAGGTCAAAATAGGCTTGAGGTTTGACGATCATGCATCTTCGACCGTGCCATAGCTATGTGTTACCTGAAAAACATATTTGAAAATGTCAACACAAAGGTTGGTGAGTTCATAGGTTTAATTATCTCAGTGTAAAGTGGTTTTCCTTGAAAACATTGATGGTGTATACGTGGCCAAAATATGAAACCGTTTTCCTTGAAAACATATGACTTCATAGTCATAAAATGAGTCGTTTTCCAACTGAAAACATGTAATGACGTCATAGTCATAAAATAAGATGTTTTTTTCCTGAAAGCATTGGTACGTGTACATGGCCATAACATGAAATTGTTTCCCTTGAAAACATTGATAAAAACATTTGCAAGTAAAAGAATGACTAAACCATTTGTGTGTAAACGATTGGCAGATCCATCTGCACGAAAACGTTTTAATGTATATGATAAACAAAACAAGCAATGTGTGCCCATTCGTAAACTAGCTAGGAATACGAATATATGTTCATACATGAGGTATAACCAAACCCAAACACTTGTTTTTGCCCCTTGCTCGTACCAAACGAACCCGTGTGTAGACACTATGCGGCCATTCGATCATGTGGATCGTCGGTTAGCGCGACTAACCATGACCGGGGTGTGTCAATCCCAATAGTACTATTCATAGGGCCTCAGGCTAACCTATAGCTAATGATTATAAATTACGTAATGTAGGGGACTTTATGAGCTCCACGCGTGCCAACTCATGTAAACAAAAAGGTTGAGTCTTGTTTTCTTGTTACCATATGAAAATGTTTGTAAGTATATCTCATGTTTTCTCAAATGTATCAAGCAATGATGTTCCATGTTTTCAAACGTGTAAAGTCAGTATGTTTCTCCCCCGATATTTATAAAACATTTAAAAGTTAAAAGGGGGCAGTGAACTCACCTGATGAGCTTTCAATGTGTAAGTGCTAGCCAGGCCGATGTGTATGCAAGACTGTCCTAACCGTGACCTAAATAGTGACGGTTATCTTATGACCTTAAGATTTAGTGTCGACATACAAGTCGGTCATGTAAAAAGTCTATCCATTATGTTACTAAGAAAACGTGAGTGTCATGTTTAGAAAATGTGACCCGACAAACCGTTGGTGATTTGAATTTGAGTTTCATGATAGGTATACGTGTTTAATAATGAAATATATACAAGTTTAATGTTAAATGTATAAATATGTGTCCACAAGTTTTTATATATATCTCGTGTTAGGGTTTTGACAGGAATTTCTCTTATACCGTGTTATCAAGTTAACCTTAGTTTGTCTAAATTTCCAGAATTTTAGGTCGTTCGTCCGTTATCCTTTTGATTAATCAAACGAATTCGTTTAGTCACAAAATTAAATTCCAAGATACCTACATGTATTAGGGTTATAGGGATGTATGAATCACCAATTTATGACATGTTAAATATTTTTAGTAATTCATTTGGACAGGAGAGGTCAGCAGTGTTCTTTTCTGGAGTACCTTGGGAATTTCTTTGTAGTTGACTGAATTAAGCCCATTTTCATGACCCGATACCTTACGACTTTGGTTTTATACTTAAAATACTTACTTTAGAAAGTGGAATCAGATCATTTGAACTTTTTATGAAAAATTTATGCATTTGACAAGTTGTACCAACTTTCGGCTGAAAAAGTTAGGCTTGACACATTTTCTTGTTTGACCATTTTGGGGTGTCAAAACTCAAAGAAATCACATGAGACCACTTGGGTTGGATTTATTACTCAAAATAATTAGTTTTTTATCTAGAATTCATCAAGTTTGGACATGAATTGACTGAGTTATGACCCTCTAAAGTCGGGTTTAAGTTTCTGACAGCACACTGTTTTACTTGTAGAACACTCAAAGTGTAACATCCCAAAAAAAATAGTTAATAAGTAAATAATAACGCGATAGAGATGTAATCGTCAAAAATAAAAAGAAAAATGGATGGGTTTGGGCTCAGCTCCAACGGGCCGAGTGAAGCCCAGGTATATAAGGGTCAAGACAGCACTAGAACTCTCATTTCGACCACAACTTGCAATCTAGAGAGAGAAATGAGAGCTCGGGCCTAGAGAGAGAAAGTGACGGATCGACCCGAAATTGAAGGAGCACGTTACTGCTGAGCTCGTGAGCAAACCCTCCCAATCAGAATTCCAATCCAGGTAACGATTCGACCCTAAACTGAGTTTTTGTTCGTTTTGGGGTTTTTCGGGTTCTAGCTAAATAGGAGACGTTTTTATGGATGAAATCTGAAAATAAGCTTAGAACTAGCATCTATAATGAAAACCGCACATTTTGATCAAAGAAAGTTGTAAGATTAGCATGATCGGGTTAACATGCAAGAATTTCGGACTTTTTGGGGAAGATGACTGTTCGACAGGCGAACTTATCAAGTTCGCCTGGCAAGGTTGAGGCGAACTTATCAAGTTCGCCTGACAAGTTCGCCTGGCAAGTTCGCTTGACAAGTTCGCCTGGCAAGTTCGCTTATGGCCATCAAGAGGCGAACTTAGCATGTTCGCCTGATTATGTTCGCCTGATTAAGTTCGCCTGATTATGTTCGCCTGATTAAGTTCGCCTGATTATGTTCGCCTGATTATGTTCGCCTGATTAAGTTCGCTTGATTAATTTCTATTGGTTAAGTTCGCTTGGTCAAGTCAGGCGAACTTAGGACAAGTTCGCCTATATGTTCGCCTAGACATTAGGCAGCGAACTTAACCTTAAGTTCGCCTAGTTTAGCTGAAGTAAAAGTGTATAATTTAAATTAGGTCTAATGTATGTGTAATTAACAAATCCAGATCGTGTGTGGCACTCACTGGACCGCGGTTAGGACAGGACGAGACTAGCTCATCAGGTGAGTTCTATGTGCCCCCTTCTATGTTATGTGCAAATCATTTTAAATGTTTTGGGGCTGAAGTGTATACACTAAATGAATAAATGCTATGAATGTCAATGTGATCATACGTGGTATACAAATATATATATGTACCTATATATGAAAATGAATTATGAACAAAGAATGAAACGTATGATTATAAAGAATAAATGAAAGAAGGACATAACGTAAATGAATGAAATCTTGCTTTATATTATATATATTGCATGTTATGAATGTATGTAAGCGTTATGGACGCTTCTATGACAATGGCTACTTTGGTAGACGGACGACCATGTGACTATTTTTCAACCGGGATAAAAACATTCCTTCGCAAGCTAGGACGCATAAAAGGTACTCATTGACGGTCGAAGCAAATGCCTTATTACACGTAGAACGGTTGCATACATAATAGCCACGTGGGAAACGGATGCCCTAGGGCAGACGGACGAATCGACGGACTATGACGGTAGGACGGTTTAAGAGCAGACGGAAAAAGGTTGTCGGACGGATTTATGTTTCGACGGATGGTTTTCTAGAGCCGGACGGTTTATGAAAAGGGCTACGACAGTAGTTCTCACTGCGTTGTCTTTGTGACATTCGCGACAAGTATGACGGGTTGATCACCCCTATGTGTATGGCCAATGAATGTTCTCCCCAAGTAAGTATGTATGTACATATGTATATACTCAGCATGAATGTTATGTGAGAACAGTAAAGTAAAGAATATGTAAAAGCACGAATATTACGTATATTATATATATATACATATAATGCTCATGACAAGAATAATGCTATGTATGATTGTCTTTAAACTAGAACTCACCAGCGTTAGCTGACTTTTAGTATACATTTCAGGTAAAGAAAGGAAGGGTCGTGCGAAGGCGTGAAGGTTACCCGGCACGAGACTGACATCCCACTTTTATATATGTTAAGACAGTGTTATGTTTTTAATTGTTAAGACTTCCGCTGTCATGTTATGTAATGATTGAATTCGAATGTTTTAAATTTAAGTTAAGTATTTATGACTATGTCTATGAGTAAATCCAACAAGTGAGGATACCCGGGAAAGGGGCCTTACATAAAGTTACCATCCACTTTTGTTTTGTACTTGTTTGACTCATGTATAGCATACTAGATGATTATTATGTTATGGATAACTTGTTCATATGTCAAAAAGTCCAGATGTGTCTTTGTTTTATGATAATTAAGTCCAAGATCCAACTTATGTCTAAAATCAAGAAAGTAGGGTTTCTTCATGTTTAGTTTTTCATGTAGTTTCTTGTTAGATCTATGATTTTAAGTTCATATACACTTTGTTTTCATATTTTACATGTTTATATATTTAGATTCCAGATCCATGTAAGTTATAACTTAAAGACTTGATTTTAAAGAACATAAAAGCTTGATTTTTACATATATGCTCAAAATCACCAACAATCCATCTTCTTGACCAACTTCTTCTATAATAAAATGTTTGTACCAAGTCTTAGATCTTGTTAAAAACCTTTAGCTTGTTCATAAATTATGACCACGAGTTTTTAAAGAAATCTTAAGTTCAAAGGTGTTAAAACCATGTTTTAACTAGTTTTTGAGCATAAACTCTTGGATGGTGTCTTTTACATGATGGCGCTTGTATTTTTCTTGCAAGAATGAAGAAAGAAAGAGGATGAAATGGTTTTTCACCTTTAGAAAGCAAGGAGAAGGTGATAGAAGGTAGTTCCAAGGTTTGAATTGCACACTTTTGATCCTAGATCTTGTAACACCTTGAAAGCACTTAAATCTTCTTGATTCTTGGATAGATTCTTGAATTTCAAGCTTCTTGTGTGTGTGTAATGTGTGTGAACTTGATATAGAGAGAGAAATGAGGGTGAGAGTGTTTGAGTGTGATTAATGATGGTAGTGGATAGATAGGAAAGACTTTCAAGACTTGGAGTGTATAAGAAGTGAAGGAAGGTATGGTTCATGTCTTTCTTAATTTCAAGGGTTTAGAAAATGGTGTGGGGTGGCCCCACAAGATACATTCAGCTGAGATTGGATAAGGAGGGTGGGGTTGGGTGTGTTTAAAAGTTTAAAGGGTTAATGGTGTGGTTAATTAGGTCATTAGGTGCGTTAATCGTGGTTAGGGCTCGAAACGGTAATTTAATGCGGTTTTTGATTCTTTAATGACATTTTAAATTATAGTTAACTAGTTTATGACTAGTTTAGTGAAAAACACTTAATTCATGTATTGTATGGGTTATAGATATGTTTTATTGAGTGTAGTTACGTTCTGGATTGACGGTAGGCGGTGAAACCTTCGATTTACGTCGTTACGATTCGTTTTATGAAATGTGGTCTTTAAAATATATATTTAAATGTATAAATATATATTTCATGTATTATGGATCTTTAAACATTAATTTGGACATTTAGGTTAGTCACCAACGTTCGCATTAGTCGAGTTTTACATACACGTGACCCGGTAATTCCTAAAATTACCAAAGTAAGAAATGAATTAATTCATGGCTTTTGCTAGGCTTTAGGACCTAATTCATGCTATTAAGTCAATCAGGAAACTTGAAAATGTAAACGCATTTAAGTTATGTACAGATATTGACCTGGAAATGTCGGGTGTCACAGGTTTAATCGAAGGTACTCCATTTATTACTTAGGAGTCTAGTTAGGTTTTTATTCATTAGTTCTATAGACCGTCTGGGCGACATCATCGTCGGACAGTGTCGACCAGGCAAACAGGGTGTCGCCTGACATTGTCGACCAGGCACTCTAAGTGTCACCTGAACTTGCGTTCAGGATTTAGGAGGACTGACTCTTCTGACAGTCGACTCTCTAACAGTCGACTCTCTGACAGCCGACTCTCAGATGGCCTTCTCTTTTCTTCTTCCTCATTGCCGAGAGTCGGCTCAACAACCCTAATTTTCAAATAGACTCATTTTCGATCCAAAACCATAACTTTTTACGTCCAAATCATTTCTCCAACTCCCATGAAGCTAGATCTATACTTTTTAGGTGTTTTTAGATGTAAAAATCCGACCATTAAGTTAAAAACTCCATGAAACCTTAAAACCCCATTTTTAACAAAAACTCAGATATGAGCTAGTTTCTTACCTCAAATCAGCTCATTTTCTTCAGCAAAGCTTCGTGTAATCACTAGAGAAGAAGAATGGTTCGATATTGGAGCAAAACCGACACTTTCTCTCTCTAAATTCTCTCTCTCTTTCTAGAACATGAAAAATGGTGGAAATGAGCTAATGAGGGTGGAGAGGATGAAGTTGGGATTTTATAGAGCCCAACTCCCTCTCCTTCGGCCCATATGTTTCGGCCCAAGGCCCACCTCCTTCCACCTTCCTTGTTCCTTGTAAATCCCGTGCCCGATCTATGCTTTCGAATTTCGGCCATAACCCACAGGTCCCAGGATCGAAACCTGGCTCTGATACCAACTTGTAAGGCCCCAAACCCGGGAGGCCTCACGTATTAGATTTACTCATCAACACATAGCACTTTAAAAATAAAACATTCAACACTAGCAGCGAAAACGATTTAAACGTTCAACATAACAGCGGAAGCATAACATGTCTAACACAACCTAGTCAAATGCAAACTTATACTTGTCTTAAAAAACAAATTAAAAACATAAACTTGATGTCAGACGCTGATCTTCGGGTAACTCTTCTCGCCAAGCCAAGCATCCACATCCATATACTGCCACCTAGACTTAACTAGTGTGCATACTAAAAATCAGCAACGCTGAGTGAGTTCTAATGTTTACTTTAAATCAATCATACAAAATATTTATTAATAGATACATACTGCCCTTAAGGCAAAACTTTAAATACTTTACTTTTCAAAATCAGTTTAAAAACATATGATATAACCGTCAATTCCTTTACACCGTACTGCCCTCATGGCTCACGTCCATGAACCGACAAGTACTGCTTTACTGTCAATTTCCTTGTCACTACTGTACCTCCCTCATGATCAACGACCATGAACCGATGAGTACCTGGTCCATGCCCCCATGATCAACGACCATGAACTGACAATACCTTGGTCAATGCCCCCATGATCAACGACCATGAACCGACAATACCGCTAACGCTAAGGGGAGTTGCGTGGTTCTCCCGAGCAACCGTCGTCACTCATCCCAGTTGTACAACCGTTAACGAACTACAAAGGTTCTTACTAATGGGTAGAACCCATATCTGACATCTTGTACAAGTAACATCTTTCCCAAGGACCTTTACAGCTGGTACACATTCCCGTAGAAAATCTATTCACTTTCAGTTCATACAACTTTCTTTAACTTGATCATAACTTTAATCATGTATTATGCCTTTGTTTATGTATATGAAAATATAGTAAACGCTTGCCATAAATACCTTTGCTTTTACTGAAATATAGCTTAACACATATATCATGCCTTTGTTTATGTATGTGAAAATATAGTAAACGCTTTTCATAAAGATATATCTTGCTTTACTTGAAAATGCTAACACGTATATTATGCCTTTGTTTATGTATATGAAAATATAGTAAACGCTTGCCAATAATATAGGTATGCTTCGCTCAAAACGTACATTTGCCTCTTTTAAACTTTACACTAGAACATAGCTTTTCACTTTTGTTTATAATATATAAAATATAATAAACACTTTACACTAAGTATGCACACCAACCCTAAAGCGGGCAAAAAGGAGATTAGAACTCACCTGGTTTACAATCTACTGCGGAAACTAAAAAGCTTTGTGCTATACGAGTGCTACGTGATCTGTACGAATACAATACATGACATTGGTTAAACTTTGCTAGTGTCAGGAGACGGTGTCGGCCAGACAAATAGAGTGTCACCCGACAGTGTCGACCAGGCAAACAGAGTGTCGCACGACAGTGTCGACCAGGCAAACAGAGTGTCGCACGACAGTGTCGACCAGGCAAACAAAGTGTCGACCAGGCACTCTGAGTGTCACCTGAACTTGCATTCAGGATTTAGGAGGACTGACTCTTCTGATAGTCGACTCTCAGACAATCGACTCTCTGACAGCAGACTCTTCTGACAGCCGACTCTCTGACAGCCGACTCTCTGACAGCCGACTCTCTGATGGTCGACTCTCTTCTTCGTCTTCCTCGCCGAGAGTCGGCTCAATAACCTAATTTTCAAACAGACTCGTTTTCGATCCAAAACCATAAATTTTTACGTCCAAATCATTTCTCCAACTTCCATGAAGCTAGATCTATACTTTTTAGGTGTTTTTATACGTAAAAATCCGACCTTTAAGTTAAAAACTCCATGAAACGCTAAAACCCCATTTTTAACAAAAACTCATATCTGAGCTAGTTTCTTACTTCAAATCAGCTCGTTTCTCCAACAAAGCTTCGTGTAATCACTAGAGAAGAAGAATGGTTCGATCTTGGAGCAAAACCGTCACTTTCTCTCTCTAACTTCTCTCTCTCTCTAGAACTTGAAATATGGTGGAAATGAGCTAATGAGGGTGGAGAGGATGAAGTTGGGGTTTTATGGAGCCCAACTTCCTCTCCTTCGGCCCATATGTTCCGGCCCAAGCCCCACCTCCTTCCACCTTCCTTGTTCTTTGTAAATCACGTTCCCGATCTATGCTTTCGAATTTCGGGATGTTACAGATTCTGATGTCAACCTGTCACACCCTGGTTTAAGGACACCCCGGGCGTGGGACCGATCAGTCGGTACCTGCTTTGTTTATCTTGAGTATTTATGCAGTGGAAAATCATTTGGATCTTTTCTTTGTAAATAATCAACTCATAGATTAATTAAAATATTATTTTATTTGTAAGGGATTTAAATACCCTATTGTTACAAAACATTGTTCAAACGCAATATTTACAATATTCATGTCTCTAGACGGTTTTACAAAATTTGCCACAAGATTGCTCCTGTGCCTAGGGAATTATACTCCTTTCAGCACCTCTCCTTGCTATATATATATACATATATATATGTATATATATGTATATATATATATATTAGTAGGACTGTTTCACCTGTGAGTACAATCACTGTAAACACCGGTCTCATTGCTCGGGTAGTATACCTACTACAGAGACTGAACCGGCCCCATTACGAAACTTTCACCCATAACACGTGTACGATTTGATTATATTATACGTATACTTATGGCTTGAATGCTTATCCATAGAAAGCCTTTACAACTAAAAGTATTTAATACATCCCTTGCCATTTTTAAAGATGTAAATCATTTATATATTTTGAAGGTATTAAACGTATTCACCTTAGTATAATCTTTGCTTTAAGAAAGCTTATGAACTTATAGTGTTTGCCTCTGGTTGGACGGCACCTTGTTACTAGTTTCTACCTCGGTTTTCTTGAATATTTAACATAAGTACAACACGTTAAAATGGAATTACTACACGTTTTAACCTTGTTACTAGTTTCTATCCTCGGTTTTCTTGAATATTTATTGTTACTTGACTATCAAATCATTTTCAGTTCATTTAGTAACGTATAGTAAGGTTGTTACATTAAATTGTATTTTTTTAGGTAATGTTTTAATATAATCTAAACTTGTATCCTTGTCAATGTCTGTTATACTTAACTTATAAACTAAAAATCGTATCCCGTGTTTCGTGACGGGAGGCGGACCTTAAACGATTGAGACAGTGACATTAACGTGGTTAAGCTAAAAAAGAAACGTAAATACATAAAAGAAACGTATGAAGTTACGGCGACTAGGTTGTGGAGGTCGAAACATAGATAAAAAAATAGTTAGATAATGGTACCAGTATTTTTCAGTCGGTGTCAATCTCATTCTTTACGGGTGTCAGTCGATATAACTCACGATACCTAACAAAAAAATTTGTTTTGAATGCGACTCCGTTTTTAACAAAATTTACACCGGGACGTCAACAAAAAAAACAAACAAACGCAAAAGTTGTTGAGGAAAAATCAGATTATATATACTATAGGGGTAAACTTAAAACTTGAAAAGCTTGAGAGGGTAAAAGTTAAACTTTAGAAAGTGGAGGGGTGACTTTTAACATTTGACAAAAGCGGGGGGGGGGGGTGTCGGTGGCAAAAGCCACTGACCTTTGTAATTAAGAGTATACTAGAAAACATGACATGTGCGTTGTGGCGGGGCCGTACGGTGACATTAACGTGTCTAAATACATAACTAAATCCTATGCGATGCGGCGGGTTTGTGAACCTCGTTACGCGCGTTGCGACGACTACAATAACTTGACTAAGTACATAAAAGAAACGTACGAATATGTTACGACTCGATTCTGAAGATCGAAAAATAGATAAATTGCGACGCGAATAGAAGTTAACATTGAAACGACAAATTCGTTAAATAAGTTAGTAACAAAGTAAAAACAAAATAAAAATAGAAAAAACTAACTTTTATAAACGAATATAAAAAAAAGCAAAAGAAAAAAGAAACCAAATTTAAGGAATAAACTTGAGAGTTTAAAAGTTTGAAATGTAGAGTTAAAAATTTTATCCGAAGGTAAAGTTGAAACTTTAAAATCCTGAGGGATACATTTTAGAAAGTTAAGGGATACTATATAAAAATAGGGAAACTTAAAAGGTAATTTGTAAACATTTGTTAGTGACACCGACATTGATTTTTAAGGGTTTGTTAATATAATAATGCATTAACTTCAAAATATTAATATGAATAAATTCAAAGGTTTAGAATTTTTTAAATTTATTTTGCACGAGGTTTGATGTATTTTACCTTATCCCCCTCATTTTATGCGTTCCATGTTTACCTAACCGACCTACTTTCCTTTAATTATATATCAATTCAAATATATTATTTTAAGAAAAAATAAAAATATCTATTTAAGAATCCGAAATATTTTTTTCATTTTATTATTACTAAAAACTAAAAATACACATTCATAGAACCATACATTTTAGGAGGGGTGTGAACCCTTGTAATTCCTTATTGGAGGGTTTTGGCGGCTTGGCCACATGGCATGTTGTGAGTGGTCGGATTTTTTTCTTTTTTTATTTTTCATGAATATTTTTCCTGTTTAAATAATTAGATGGAAGAGGTTAAACATAAAGACCCTCTTGGCCGAGCGGCAAGGCGGCACCGCCTGCTCCCCATCCACCCGGGTTCATGGAGGTGTCGATTGTATGTTTTAAATTTGTTTTTTTGGTTATTTTTTAAACCATTTTCTTTATTTTTTTTTCCCGGTTCTTTTTCCTAGGTTTTAATATGTAAAAACATTTTATTTTTCTCCTGTTTTTACGTGTTATCGTTTATATTTTGGATCAAATGCTAGTTTTATAATAATTTAAAATTTTGGCCTCTTTATTGTTTTTTTTTTTTGTTTTTTTTTTAATCAATGGAAAGGTGGGACAAGAGAATAAAACCCCTTTCTAATGTATTTCCCCACAATAAGCATATGATATAGTAGGGCTCTTCACAAAGATGTCCTTTTCAAATAGGTATGGTGCCCCTACATTATAGGAGGGGTATATATTATATGAAAATGACATATTTGCCCCTTGTATTTTACTTCGGTATTTATTACTAAACGTACATAGTAGTATAGTACACCCCAGCACCAGATTTAAATCATTTGACCATCTAGTCTGTACGGTGCTCTTTGGTTGTTTTTATAGATAACAAACAATAATATTTCTTAAGTATATGTTTATAAAAATAACTATTTTTCTAATGTTATCAATAAAAAAAGCAAGAATCAGATATATAATCTCGCAATTTAAACTCATATAGACTAAACAAACACATATATGTATAGAGATACAGCGATGTCTGAGAGATTTATTAGAGAGCCCACTAAATCAATAGCGGACATGGATGTCACTTAAGTAATATCAAAGATTTTTCAGATCATGAAATTAATCGTTGTTTGTGGTTGATTCATAATGTTTTAGATCACCAATTTATGTTAATGATGATATGTCTGATTTTATGAAGTATCACCTCATTGATTGAAGGTTAAAGTTGTTCTGCAAACTACATTATAGTTTCAAGAGAATTTGTTCGTATTTCATCCATCTCAAATATTGTAATATATGTTAAAAGACCAATTGAGGATAGATTTGATGTGCATTTCATATGCACACTCAGAGTGGTAGTAGTTCACAATATCATGTGGTTGGAGCCTTATTATGATAGTTGTATCGTTTGACCATCACTTGTAGCTTGTTGTTACAAGCTGCATCAATCGCGTGACGTTTATAGCAGTATGTTTGACCTTAATATATGATAGAGCGACCGATCTTAACATTTGATATAGCATTTAAAGTACACACGGTTGGTTGAAATCCATTTTTGAAAACAAAATAAAAGGGTAGAACTAGATAGATTAAGGGTTTATCCCGTGTCAAAATAGGCTATTGTCCTGACATTGTTGTATCATAAAGTTGAGTAACATTACTAAAATAGATATCGTCTACCGACATTATTTTCATGTAACATCTAAATTTAGTTTAACTTTCTTGTCGACTTTATCTATTAAATATTGCAACTAAAACAAACAGTTATATACGTAACTAAATTAGAGAAATATTATATTGTATATAATAAAGCTATAAAATTCATAAATTGTAAACTGGGTTAATTCATAGCCACATGGGAGGTCTACTCTACGGCCGACTGATATTCTTGTGTTTGGTTGGGCAGGGGGGAAACACGTTTGTGTGGACCTTACAGGAGTGTCCCCTCTTGTGGGGCTTAGGGAAAATGGGGTTGTGGCGGGTCATGCTGCTTTAAAGGCAGAATCAGGCAAAGTTGCTAAACACGAGAAAACTTGTTTAGAGAACCAACACGTGTTTATTCCTTTTGCTTTTGATACTTTTGGGTTCCTAGCACCGGAGGCAGTGAAATTCCTAAACAGGGTTCAACGAGTCGTGCATAGTAATATTTCGGCCCCTAAGACCCAAAACTTTTTTTTAGTAGGATCGGTTTTGCTATTCAAAAGGGGGTTGCAGCGCAACTTGTTGCACGTTTACCTGCCACTTTATTGTAACCGTCCTATATTAATTATTCAATACCGATTATGTACTCTTAGCTTTAGTGTTTTTTTTTAACGGCAACACCTAGATATTCTAGAATAATTGGGTTTTTTCGGAGCAACACCTAGAACATCCAGGGCAGCCCACTATAGAAAGAACCCCCCAACTGGGTAAACCCCCTGACCTGGCCACAGGGCCCTTTTTTACTGTTGTCAGGATTCGAACCCAAGACCTGCACTATGGAAAGTCTTGGGGCTACCATTGCACCAAATGACTAACTATTAGTGTGTTTTATTTAAAGATAACTTTTCTAAAAACATACAAAAAAATACACCCCATCCTTCCATTAAGAGGCATGCATTTGGAAAATTCAATAGGTGGAGTTGAACATTAGGTTGTGAAAAACTAAAGAAAAACAAGGGGAACAAAAAAGCAACAAAACCAGAAATAGATATGATGTTATGCAAGTGAAAGGGTGATATGTGAATGAGGGTGGTATGTTGGTTCGTATCGCGTAAAACAAACATTTGCGTATGCCTAAAAAAAGTCTGTTACGCGAGTAAAAGTAAATACGTGACTTTGGGTTCATGCATGTCATGGTTATATACGTAAATCTTTTTTTTTCTGACGTAACCATAGAAGTACAGGGTGATAGAAAAATGACAACATTTGTAATTTTCTCTATTATATGAAAATGACATATTTGTCCTTGTGTATTTTACTTAGATATTTATCATTTAAAAGTACATAGTACACCCCAACACTTCACATTTAAATAAGTAAATATTATCTTATAAACAAACCTTAATATTATGTTTAGAACTCAATACATAAATTTGAGTTTAAACTAAAAATGAATAACAAAATGTTTATCTAGAATAGTCAACTAATGCTCTTTAACGTCCATTCTTTTTACCATTGCTACTAAAGGTCTTATAATATATTGAAAATACATCCTAAAATGGGTTAGCAAAAGCTAATGAGTCTTAAATTTAACTTCAAAAACCGTAGAAGATGTCACTTTGACTTGGTTTAAAACATCTACATTGATTATGTCACTTTAATATGTTTTTTTCCTTTCACCTAAACACTTTGATGTCTTCACTCACACACCTTGATGTGTCCATTCCCTTTCATTGAATCACTTTGTTGTGTTCATTGACACACTTGGATGAGTACGTTCATAAGATTGGAACACTTTGACGTTCATTCCTTTGGCGTTTATGCATTCACATAATTGTGTCCATTCTTATTGATGTCACACCCCGACCGATGGCGGAATCATCGAGGCGGACAATGAAATGATTGTTCATAAGCACATGATCTACTAAGGTTGCATAATTCATTAATAAGATTTAAATACCAAATATCCAAATACAATTCAAGTTACAACACCCTATTCTAGAATATTACACATAATTATTTTACTAGGTCCAAAAGCCTTAGGTGTAGCACCTTCAACACATAGTCACACAATCACTTATCTTCACCTGAAACGTAATCCAAAACAAGTGTCAACTACGAGAGTTGGTGAGTTTACATATGTTTAAATAAAGTAAAAGTTTTAGTTAAAAATGTTTATACAATTCATAGTTTGACATGGTATGATATGGCATAATGTGGAGAATTCACTATATGTATACCAATTGTAAGCATGTAATTATGTATATAAGCATAAAGGTTTAACGTGATAGGCATAGCATACCGCTACCCTAAAAGTGATAGGCATGGAATCAAGACTATGTGGGTTACACATAATTTAAACCATCCTAAAAGTATTCATAGCATAACAAGTGATCAAGCACAAAAGCACAATAATCTACACATGTAAACACAAGTTGAATTGTATGTAAGTAAGCACAGATTACGTTTCACCCCAAAATGTATAAAAATGTAAATAGGGGATATGTAACTCACCTTGCAAGCGGGTATTTGTCCACGCGTGTAGGTGATAAGTATGTTGAAGTCTAAGCAAAATGAAACCCTATGTAGATAAATGGGTATTATTGTATGTTATATGTATGTGCGTATTCGTATTTAAATGAGTATATGTTTTATAATAATATCCTTAATGTTTATTTGTATAAAATGTGGTAGAAAATGAATACGGTTTTGTAAAACTTTGACTTATAAAATATTACATTTTTAAATAATTAATCATTATGTTTAATGTATTTAAACAATAATAATAAATAAAAAGATAAGTCTTTATTTAACCAATTATGTTGATATTTAAGATTTATTTAAACGCGTTTATTGAAAATGTAGCTAGGTTTATAAAAAGATGAGACATTTTATATATATTAGATGTATTTTTTTAAGTTTATAAAAATGTTACAAGAGTTATAAAAATATAGGACATTTTATATATAAAAGTGTATTTAAGTAAGTTTATAAAAGTATTACAAGATTTATAAAAATATGAGATATTTTATATATAAAAATGTATTTAAATAATATTACGAGATTTATAAAAATATAAGATATTTATATATAAAAATGTATTTAAATAATATTACAAGATTTATAAAAATGGAATAGTTTATGGATTAAAAAGATTGTTTAATTGGTTTCAAAATAAACGAACGATCAAACCGACTCGTTTTAGTCTTTAGTGTATAAAAATGATATTAAAATAAATTAAGAAAATTAAATAAAATAAAAAAAAAGACAACAGGAGCAAAAAGGGGTTGGGCCGTAGGCCACCCGGATCGAACCCGCGACCTGATTGTTATCGGGGACAGGTGTGACCAGCCGGGCTATAAGCCCATCGCTGATCAATACTAACGCTTAAAATACATAACAAGTCCCTGTCTTTGATCCTGAGTTCTCGGCAACACAAGCTGGTGTTGCCGAGGACACTGATTGCCGGAATCGCGATGATGTTGGTCTCGAATGTGTTTGGGTTGGTTAACCGTAAGTGAAACGAGTATACAAGTATGAAATTTAGAGGTTAATACCAGAGGGAGGTGGCCTGCGAAGTCGAGAACGAAGCCGAGAGAACCCAAAACTGGAAATGGACCTTGGGGTCGAATTGGAACTCCAAATTTGAAGGGGGGCTTCGGAAGGAGGAGACGAACCTGAGAGTGTTGCCAATTTAGAGAGAGAGAGCGATACGAGGGAGAATGGGGTTCAAGAGGGATCGGCAATGGTTTTTATACCCGAAGGAAATCTGTATGATGGAACCAGAAATTGGCTCCACAATTGAGTTCGGACAGGTCTTACGAAACTAACGAGCCCTCCTTTAGTCGTTGAGATGCTGTGTGTCGGTCGAATTTCATGGGTTTGTCTTCGGAGGATTTATGGTGTCGTGGGATTTTGATGATGAAAAGGTAAATTGGTCGGGGGAACATGATCGCACGAGGAAGGCGAGTACGATGGTGTAGGTTTTAGGTGTGGAGGTGCAGAGGGACAAGGCTGTCGGGTTCGCCGGAAAGGTCTTGGTCCGCCGGACATTGCACAGGGGTGACCGGAAAGTCGAATTGGGTTTTGGCAAGGATAGTCCCTGGAGTTTGTTTTTGTTTTAATTGAATCCCTGAGATAATTACGGATAGATCCCTCCAGTTTAAATTGACCAGAAACAGTCCCTCAAACGATTTTAGTTTTAAAACCTTCTAGTTTAGTTAATTACAAAACGAACCCTAAACTTTTTATTAAATAAATTAATTTAATTTCTTTTAAATCAATTTACTTTAACATTATATTTTAAATGTTTTTATAAACTTACTTATTATTATTGTTATAAAAAATTTTATAAAGTTATTCATCTTATTCAAATGGGTTATTTAATATGTAACCTTTTTTTTTTTACTTAGATTTTTATATAAAATTTTATATTAGTTTTAAAATTTATAAATTTCTAATTAGTTTAAATCCATAAAATAAAATACCTATTTGTATAAAACCAAATAAAACTTAAGCATACAAAGTTTTATAAAACTTATGTTTTTATTTAAAATCAATCATTTTGAATGGTTAATAAAATTGAAAACCATTGATTTATTTATATAAATTATTTAATTTAATAACATAATTTATATAGTTTATAACCTTCAAATATTTTTTTTAAAAATTAAAAATTCCTAAATTGAAATTTGCCAATACACCGATTTGTATAAATTTGATTAAATATACGTGTATATGTTTTGAAATAAAATGTTAATATTTACACGATAAATTTCGCAACGAAAATCTTTGAAATGTCACAGTCTCCCCAAGTTGAAGGAATTTCGTCCCGAAATTCGATTAGCGAAGGTTATGGAAACGGGAAAAGGGATGCCAATAGACTTAGAATGGAATTACTTCACAAGAGAAAGATTCAGCGGGGAAATATCGTATGATAACGGATGACGATGCTAATTCGAGTTGAGTTGTCAATTAGTTGATCTAATAGTATAATGAGATTTATGCATACAATTGTTCATACAACGCATGAATGTAAACTACTAGAAACCAGATTTAACAATATTGGTGCCAATCACCTTGTGACATGGCATTTTCCTTTAAAACTCCACCCCACGGGTGTTCATATTTTCAAATTTTGCAAAAACATTTTCAAAAACCGGTCCTCCTCCTAGTACTTATGCATGGTTTATACTCGTTATATCAAGTGGGTTTATGTATAGGGTGTACCAGCGGCTAACCCACCACCCCTTTGATATACCGGGGATTTCCCCGTGCATAATTACTAGGATTTAGATCATTTTAATCAAATCACCTTTCTCAATTGAAAATTGTACAATGAAATGCGTACAATTTGTAAATGTTATCACGTCTATGAGTAGTTTCATAGCACAAATATGTCTAACAATTCAAGAACCGATCCTCTTCCTAGTACTTATGCATGGTTTATACTCGTTATATCAAGTGGGTTTATGTATAGGGTGTACCAGCGGCTAACCCACCACCCCTTTGATATACCGGGGATTCCCCGTGCATAATTACTAGGATTTGGAACTTCAACAATTCAAGTAACTTTAACAGAGCTAGCAAGTTGTATGACTAAATTTAAACATAATAGATTTGTTTCACAAAGTATAGGAATGAGATGAATGGTGAAAGCATAGCTGTTATATGCAAATCACGGATTATAGAATTCACAGCAATGGATTTCCCATCCGCTATTACCATGCTATAAGAGTTATCAAATTTGGCTTGTTGTTTAGCAATATATTTGGTTAGAAGCAAGTGACGCAAATGAGTATTGAATAAAACGGATGTATGAAGATAGTGAACAAAGGATCGTACCGTTGACAGTGCCGTCATTGGCCGGAGCCTCATTAGCATTTATATTAAATGCTCGTCCACGAGGACCACCTTGATTTTGAAGTCTTGGACATTGGTTTCGAAAGTGGTTTGGATCTCCACATTCGTAACAGGCCCGTCCATAGGTGATAGCGAGAGGCACTGGATGATTGCCTTTAGTAGCTTGATTAATGATAGTGCGAGCACGGCAAGTAGTAACAACGTGTCCATAGCGTCCACAATTTGAGCATAGACGGCATGCAGCATGCGGGGCATGGTGATACTTGCAAGTAGGGCATTGGGGAAATGAACCTACATAATTTCTCAGAATTTGACCCGCAGGAGTAACTTGGGTCACAGGTACGGCAGGAGTGATGGCCGCAAAGTTTTGGGCCTTGTGCTTCTTATCCTGATGGGAAGGTTCGGGCTCTTCGTTTTTGACGGGCACAGGAGCTGCAGCTTTGTCGACTACTTTCTTGGTACCTCTCCTAGATAAGGTACCCGCTTTGACGTGATTGTCAGTCAACACAGCAGATAAACGGATAGCGTCTCCAAGAGTGGAGGGATTACTTCCCAATACGGTGTCTTGGATTGGCATAGGCAGTCCACCTATGTATTTCTCAATTCCCCGCGCTAAGGGAGTAACCATGTGGGGCACGAGCAGACTTAGTTCTTGAAAACGAGTGGTGTAAGCCAAATTCTCTCTGCTATCTTGGGTGAGATCCCAAAATTCAGCTTCGAGTTTCCTCATTTCGTTGCGAGGACAGAACTCGTCAGTCATAAGTCGTTTCATTTCGTCCCAAGACAAGGACATAGCAGATTCGTTGCCTCGAGTACGTTTCTCACCATTCCACCAGGTGAGTGCTCGTTTTTGGAAGACGCTGGCAGCATAGCGGACTTTGAGATTGTCGGGACAATCGCTGTTTAGGAAAGTACTCTCCATACTTTCAAACCATTGAAGAAGGCCAGTAGCACCTTCCGTCCCGAAGAATTTGGTGGGGTTGCAAGAATTGAAGTGTTTGAATGTGCAGTACGGTGGGTTTGCACCATTCCCTTGCGTATTAGACCCATCACTGTTGTTGTTAGCTTGGATCATTTAGCCTACTAGTTGAGTAAGTAGTGCAGCAAGGTCAGTGTTGGGATTGCTGGAGTTAGCATTAGCTGCGCGACGGGGAGGCATTCTATAAAATACCACGAGAAAGGCAAAATTTTATGAGACTTCGGATTAAAATAGGCATGCATGTGCTACAGTTGGTAGACTGTTCACAATAATGTAAGCAGGAACGCGAGATGACACTCATCATGTCGCATGATAATGTATGTATGTTCTGACTAAAACTGATCACATATTTCATTCAAAAATTTTATAACACAAAAGGGATAGGGGAAATAAACCATGAAATCTATTCCTGGGAGGATATGATAACATAGATCATTATTCGCGTAATAGGAATGGCTGGAATTCGCATGCACTACAAATTGTTATTACGTGTGCACCCGTAATAATGATTTGTTTTGCATGTTCGTCTAGTTCTTCCTATCTTGCTATAATGTCCCCAGATTTGAGTTTAAGTTCGGATTGTATCCTTGCGAATACATTGACTTATCAACGTTAATTAATTTCCCGAAACTTTCAAAGAGACATGCTTTAGCCTATAGGTAAACACTCACTTCAGGAATTCCCAGGAAAGCATACGGGTCCGTTTATTTGGATTTATACGAAATGCTTTCCTAGACAGAAAACCCAATGTACAGGTGTCACCCTTCCAGATTGCACGTGTCCTTTACTGGTTTCAAGAAATTAAGTCGTTGACGAGATTTTCAAGATTTTAATAGTCTTGAGAGTCTTTGAGCATAAAATGTGTAGAAACGTTGCAATTAATATGGGGTAGGAAAGTGTATGGATAAGGATAGGTAGTGTATTTGTTTGCATAAGTTTGTTTGCCAAATGTGTATGTAAAGTATGTATCATGTATCAAAGTCTTGCATGTATGTGTATAAGTCTCATGTACCAAACTTGGGAAAATTCAAATAATACCTAACTACAAATAATTCACATTGCAAATAATCATTTAGCACGTAACACATAAAAGGGAGTCCTAAGGTTATAGTCTAGGTCATTGTGTCTAATAACCTAATTCCCTATAACCATGGCTCTGATACCAATCTGTCACACCCCGACCGATGGCGGAATCATCGAGGCGGACAATGAAATGATTGTTCATAAGCACATGATCTACTAAGGTTGCATAATTCATTAATAAGATTTAAATACCAAATATCCAAATACAATTCAAGTTACAACACCCTATTCTAGAATATTACACATAATTATTTTACTAGGTCCAAAAGCCTTAGGTGTAGCACCTTCAACACATAGTCACACAATCACTTATCTTCACCTGAAACGTAATCCAAAACAAGTGTCAACTACGAGAGTTGGTGAGTTTACATATGTTTAAATAAAGTAAAAGTTTTAGTTAAAAATGTTTATACAATTCATAGTTTGACATGGTATGATATGGCATAATGTGGAGAATTCACTATATGTATACCAATTGTAAGCATGTAATTATGTATATAAGCATAAAGGTTTAACGTGATAGGCATAGCATACCGCTACCCTAAAAGTGATAGGCATGGAATCAAGACTATGTGGGTTACACATAATTTAAACCATCCTAAAAGTATTCATAGCATAACAAGTGATCAAGCACAAAAGCACAATAATCTACACATGTAAACACAAGTTGAATTGTATGTAAGTAAGCACAGATTACGTTTCACCCTAAAATGTATAAAAATGTAAATAGGGGATATGTAACTCACCTTGCAAGCGGGTATTTGTCCACGCGTGTAGGTGATAAGTATGTTGAAGTCTAAGCAAAATGAAACCCTATGTAGATAAATGGGTATTATTGTATGTTATATGTATGTGCGTATTCGTATTTAAATGAGTATATGTTTTATAATAATATCCTTAATGTTTATTTGTATAAAATGTGGTAGAAAATGAATACGGTTTTGTAAAACTTTGACTTATAAAATATTACATTTTTAAATAATTAATCATTATGTTTAATGTATTTAAACAATAATAATAATAAATAAAAAGATAAGTCTTTATTTAACCAATTATGTTGATATTTAAGATTTATTTAAACGCGTTTATTGAAAATGTAGCTAGGTTTATAAAAAGATGAGACATTTTATATATATTAGATGTATTTTTTTAAGTTTATAAAAATGTTACAAGAGTTATAAAAATATAGGACATTTTATATATAAAAGTGTATTTAAGTAAGTTTATAAAAGTATTACAAGATTTATAAAAATATGAGATATTTTATATATAAAAATGTATTTAAATAATATTACGAGATTTATAAAAATATAAGATATTTATATATAAAAATGTATTTAAATAATATTACAAGATTTATAAAAATGGAATAGTTTATGGATTAAAAAGATTGTTTAATTGGTTTCAAAATAAACGAACGATCAAACCGACTCGTTTTAGTCTTTAGTGTATAAAAATGATATTAAAATAAATTAAGAAAATTAAATAAAATAAAAAAAAAGACAACAGGAGCAAAAAGGGGTTGGGCCGTAGGCCACCCGGATCGAACCCGCGACCTGATTGTTATCGGGGACAGGTGTGACCAGCCGGGCTATAAGCCCATCGCTGATCAATACTAACGCTTAAAATACATAACAAGTCCCTGTCTTTGATCCTGAGTTCTCGGCAACACAAGCTGGTGTTGCCGAGGACACTGATTGCCGGAATCGCGATGATGTTGGTCTCGAATGTGTTTGGGTTGGTTAACCGTAAGTGAAACGAGTATACAAGTATGAAATTTAGAGGTTAATACCAGAGGGAGGTGGCCTGCGAAGTCGAGAACGAAGCCGAGAGAACCCAAAACTGGAAATGGACCTTGGGGTCGAATTGGAACTCCAAATTTGAAGGGGGGCTTCGGAAGGAGGAGACGAACCTGAGAGTGTTGCCAATTTAGAGAGAGAGAGCGATACGAGGGAGAATGGGGTTCAAGAGGGATCGGCAATGGTTTTTATACCCGAAGGAAATCTGTATGATGGAACCAGAAATTGGCTCCACAATTGAGTTCGGACAGGTCTTACGAAACTAACGAGCCCTCCTTTAGTCGTTGAGATGCTGTGTGTCGGTCGAATTTCATGGGTTTGTCTTCGGAGGATTTATGGTGTCGTGGGATTTTGATGATGAAAAGGTAAATTGGTCGGGGGAACATGATCGCACGAGGAAGGCGAGTACGATGGTGTAGGTTTTAGGTGTGGAGGTGCAGAGGGACAAGGCTGTCGGGTTCGCCGGAAAGGTCTTGGTCCGCCGGACATTGCACAGGGGTGACCGGAAAGTCGAATTGGGTTTTGGCAAGGATAGTCCCTGGAGTTTGTTTTTGTTTTAATTGAATCCCTGAGATAATTACGGATAGATCCCTCCAGTTTAAATTGACCAGAAACAGTCCCTCAAACGATTTTAGTTTTAAAACCTTCTAGTTTAGTTAATTACAAAACGAACCCTAAACTTTTTATTAAATAAATTAATTTAATTTCTTTTAAATCAATTTACTTTAACATTATATTTTAAATGTTTTTATAAACTTACTTATTATTATTGTTATAAAAAATTTTATAAAGTTATTCATCTTATTCAAATGGGTTATTTAATATGTAACCTTTTTTTTTTTACTTAGATTTTTATATAAAATTTTATATTAGTTTTAAAATTTATAAATTTCTAATTAGTTTAAATCCATAAAATAAAATACCTATTTGTATAAAACCAAATAAAACTTAAGCATACAAAGTTTTATAAAACTTATGTTTTTATTTAAAATCAATCATTTTGAATGGTTAATAAAATTGAAAACCATTGATTTATTTATATAAATTATTTAATTTAATAACATAATTTATATAGTTTATAACCTTCAAATATTTTTTTTTAAAATTAAAAATTCCTAAATTGAAATTTGCCAATACACCGATTTGTATAAATTTGATTAAATATACGTGTATATGTTTTGAAATAAAATATTAATATTTACACGATAAATTTCGCAACGAAAATCTTTGAAATGTCACAATTGACTTGCAAGAGGTTTATACATTCACATAAATATTCATAGCAATTTACTTTAGACACAAAGAAAGTAATTTAATAAACATGTATACCATAACATATTCCAACTTTATAATAAGTGAGGCTGTTATAGGGACGTCAGATTGGTTTTTCGGGCACCATCTATACGACTCGTATAGGGTGTATACGAGTCGTATAGCCTATATTCAATCGACAAAGCTGCCACCTGTCACATCCGTCAATTCTTGTCCGTTTATGGCTCGTTTAGGCCATTACGAGATACATTATATGACTCGTATAGACCTATACAAGTCGTATAGTGTGTCAAGTTGATAAAAATATTCCTAGCTATGTGTGTGAATTATTTGACACGACGTAAGGCTCCTTGATATGCGTGTGAATTATTTGATACGACGTATGCTTCCTCGTTATGCGCACCAATTATCTGACACGGCGTAAGATTCCGTCAAAACTTACTATATAAATTGTTATATGTTTCTTCATTTCTTCGCACCAATTATCTGACACGGCGAAAGATTCCGTCAAAACTTACTATATAAATTGTTATATGTTTCTTCATTTCTTCATTCATTACTTAACAGCCATCGTTTCTTAAATTTCCTTATTTTCTTCTGAAATGTCGTTAGCAATGTCTTTATGGGAGATCAAATATCCGACATTCAATGATGAATCTCCTAATAAGATGGGGTGTATGAAACCGATCATGAATACCAATTCTTCACTTATTTTTTGTAGCTTCATAGAAATCTAACCATACCAATGTTTCAGGTGTTCATGTATGTTGATGAGTTGGTGGATTGGGCTGGTACTAGAGGACGTGAGAATGGCTACGTCATAGTCACCTAACGAACGAAGAAAAACACAACTGACCAAATATGAATATATGGCTTAAATGTGATCTTGGTGGCAAATACAATGGAACACCTAAAGTTAGACGTTCTTGCACAAAAAACGGGTTGTAAATTTAAATTGATAGGGAAATACGAGACAAAATGTGGTGGCTAGAAGTTACGGTAAAAAATGATGAACATAACCATGAAGCTGCTAAACATCCGGAGGGGCATCCATTTGCAATGAGACTCCCGAGAAAGAAATCTGGTTGGTGGAGCTGCTGACGAATCAAAGCATGAAGCCACGTAACATACTGTCAACATTGAGGGATAAGGATGGAAATGGGTCAGGTTCGGGCTGGGTATTGGTAATCGAAGTCCCGTACCTAGTTGTAAAATCATGTCTCATACCCGGCTTAATACCCATCGGGTAATTACTCGTCGGGTATCGGGTATACCCGTAAGTTTGTCAAAAAAATACTCGCTGGAATGTCCAAGTACCTATTTTTACCATTATAATTATTGAATAATTTTTATTTATATAACTATTACAAATAATTATAATACATTACATGCATATAAGTAGGGGTGTTCAAAAAAATCCGAATCCGAAACCGAATCTGAATTATCCGAAAATCCGAATCCGAATTATCCGAAAATTCGGATATCCGAAATTTCGGATATCCGAAATTTCGGATATCCGAAATTCGGATATCCGAATTTTCGGATTCGGATTCGGATAGTGATTTTCGGATATTTCGGATAGTTCGGATATCCGAATATCCGAAATATTATATTTATATATTTTTTTTAATTGTTTTTATTATTTAAAAATAAGAAAATTTGAATCAAAACCCGATATATTATATTTATATATTTTTATATGTATATTTTCTAATGTTTTTTAAGGTTTTTAATTGATTTTGTAATTTAAAAATATTATTTTTATATAATTTTTTTTTTTTTTATATTTTCGGATATCCGTTTCACTATCCGAATCCGTATCCGAAATTTCGGATACGGATTCGGATAGTGAAATCCACTATCCTAAATTCTAGTTCTTCTCTGTTTATCGGCTGTAACCCCATCACAGCAACCACATATGCCACTTCTTTGTAGAGAATTCAAATGCTCTTGATCTTGCAATTATAGATTTATCAATCATTAAACCCTAAAATTATCAACCATTTTAGATATAAATAATAAAGTCCATTTCATATATTGTTTATTCATTAGTTCAAAATTTTGAATAAGAAAAGGTTAAACGGGTAAAACCAAATCGACCTTACCTGTTTTGACCCAAACCCATTTCTGTAATATTTCTCAAAACATTCTATTTAAACCCGTTACAATTTCTTAATGTCAAAAGTTACCACAAAACGACGACGATTTCTTCAAAACACACCTGGTATCCAAACCAACAGCAAACCAATACAAATTATTATATATTACATTAGAGCAATACTATCAGTTACTTCCATCACCAAACAGGTAACCCAATGAAGACCCTCCCCCTGGAGCAGCATGTACCTTGGTTGAAGGACGATCCTGTACATGATCAAGATCGTAAAGATCACGCTAAATTGATTGTTTTGTTTTTTTGTATTTAGACCAAGAACAACAATTTCTCTCTTTCTTGGTGTGTGTGTATAACATATGTATATATAAAATATATATATATGTGTGTGTGTGTGTGCGCGCGCGTTTGTGTTGAGCGCATTCAAAACATAACCAATTTTAAGTAGAGAAAGAGACTGGGGAAAGCAGTTGCATATACACACACACGCACATAATACACTTGTGAATAGTGCTTGGTACTTATGGGAGTTAGAAAGAGAGGGGGCTAAGCGGTTATATAACCGCCTTATGAATCACAGTTAAAACAAAAAACACTTGTGGTGTATTCCTTTGTAGTGAGTAGGGCCTCTTTCTCGTCTGATTAGTTCGCCTCCGCTCTATTGAAAGGTCTCCATTCCTACGGCGGTTTAGTCAATGAACCCGTGGATAAGTAGGCCTTTCTTGCATACCGATCTTTGTATTTGTGTATATATATACACAAACACACGCATATGTATATACATATATATACATAATTACACATATCTATACATATATATACATATTACATATGTGTATATATATATAGACAAAGAGAGGATGATTCAAAAGGGAACACAAAAAAACGGAGAACAAGGGGGAACGGCTCAAACGATCTCTGATTGAACTCATTCCAGCGGCGTTGGAACCGGCTTGTCGAACCCTAAATATAAATCCCTCCCTTCCTCTCTCTCACTGTACGTCAAAGAGGTTTGCATATGTGTTTACGTATATGTAAAACTGTTTAGTGACACACGAAAAACCGATTAAGACTTGTTACATATATGTATCTCGTCCTCTTTTGACCGGGAAGAGAAGAGGCGGTGTTTATGTAGACCAAAAATAAGGGAAGATGCAATTTAAGTATATGTAACACTAGTTATATATAGTCTGTGTTACATATATGTAAACTTCTTTGTCTAGCCCCCATCCACTGAGAGTTGAGTAAGAAGAATTACCATTAAAATCCATCATCCTCCCCATTTAAAACAATAAAAATAAAATTAAAAAAAAATTAAATCAAAATTCCAAATGCACCATCGTTGACTAAAGAAAAACAAATGAATTAGATGTGTTTGGTTGATTTCAATTCCAAAATCCATCAGCAAAAGTTAGGGTAGACAGAGGCTGTTTCGTGGCGGGAGGAGGCGGCTGAAGAAATGGAAATAGCTCGAACCGCTATATAAAAGCACTGTAATCTTCTCTTACCGTATGTCTACCTTTTAATCGACTCCTCCGAGTCTCTGTGGTGAGGATCAATATGCCGGCGATGCCGACGCCGATCACAATCCATACTTTTGGATTTGAGACGCTGATTTTCATTTTAGCTTTCAACGAGGTGATTTGTAATAAGCTATTGTTTGAATTGGTGTTGCCAGCCGAAGATTCGACGAATTCAACTTCAGTAGGGTTTAATGGTAGGGAGGGTTTTAGAGGGGGTGAAAGCTATATGACGTTATCATTTACCAAAGCAGACAACGGAAAATCAAATAAATACCAAAAATGCCATCAAGATTCTGCCTTAGTGGTCAGGGGGGTTTTCCCAAAGGGTTTCCCCTCTATGGAGGTCATGGGTTCGAATCTTGTAAGATGCACTTCATAAAAACTAGGAACACCCTCTGCAGATTCGAATTCCTTGGGGGTTGTATGGGTAGACTGATGTACGAGCCTCCCCTGGTGGGACGTGCCAGTTGAGCCCACGCCGTTCAAAAAAAAATTAAATAAATAAATAAATACCAAAAATAAAATGGTATGTCATTTACCAAAACACCCTTGAGAATAAATAAAAATATAAAAGAATCTAAATTTTGTACTTGGTTGAACTTGGTTTTCATGGTTTTTTCATAAAAACTTGGTTTCCATTTGATCCCCTCCCTATATATATAGCGAGAGAGAACTCGTGGGAAACAATCAAAATCATTCATTTATCTAAAACACTAGCATTACTATTAAAATACAACATTGTTATATGAATTGGTATTTATAAATTTGCATGTACTCGTATGTTATAAACGTTTACACATGTTTAAGTCTCTCATTTACACATGTGTAAGTCTCTTATTTACACATGTGTAAGTTTTTACCATTTACAAGTGTGTACAAAACTTGTTAAGAGTAATTTAGAAAGGAGAGGGAGAAAAAGAATTAATTAATTAAAGAAATAAATCATTTAAGATTTTACATTTATACACTTTTCATCATAAATAATGATTTTGATGGGGTTCTCGCAATATTTATCCTTGTCATGTATATATGTGTGTATATATATATGCGTGTGTACATATATATGTGTGTATATATATTAATATATATGTGTGTATACATTTTTATACATGTATATATATATATATATATATATATATGTGTGTGTGTATAGGGAAAGGATATAATAAAAACCCACCTAAGTTGTGAAAACGTTGAAAACTCTCTAAAAAAACGTGTTTCTACATTTTTTTTTCTTGGAAAACCTTCTAAGCAACTTTTATAAGATTTTCGTCTAAAAAAATAAAAAAACGGCGAGCGGTTTTTTTTTTAAATGGACAAAAAATCCCGTCACTCAGTGTAAAAACATCGTGTTACTTAAGTAACACAGCATGTTACATATGCAAAAACATGTTACATATGTAAAACAACTGGGCAGAATTTTCATAAAAAAATCTTGTCGGCGCTTTTTTGATTTTTTTTTTTAATGTTTTGTTTTTACATATAAAATCTTTTCAAAAAAAAACTAGTAAAAACCCGTTTTTTGGAGAGTTTTCAACGTTTTCACAAGGTTTTCATCCTATATATTTCTTGTGTGTATATATATACTGGAACCTCAATTTTTTTTTTAAAGTTAGAGCTAGTAAATCTGTAAAAAAAGTTTTGGGAGAATAATAATGAGAACAAAAAAGAAGTAAAATAAAATCATACCGTAATGAAGTTGCCAGTATTCTGACCATCAGCTCGGATATAGTTGTTAAGCTTGCTACTCTGGATACCAGCTGGAATCTGTTTTGCAATATCTGGCTGTGTTGGTTTAGGAGGTGGCTCAGTAGTAGTGGCAACCTGGGTCTGGCTTGGTGGAGCCTCTGCATTGTCTGTGGACACAGTGGTGGGCTTTGGCTCCCCTCCACTTCCAAAGAGGTAGTTTAGTGAGCTCTGTCCCCCGCCGCTGCTGACACCACGGCCCATGATCACTGCTTTGATGATCATCAAAGAAACCATGATAAGCTCATCAATTAACAAGTGTAAATGCAATTTAGCAGATACTTTGAACTTTAGAGCATAACAATATCTCAATTTTCAACTGAGTATAAATTTGATGATGTTTAACAAACAAAGAAACCCTAAAAGCATATTCAATCAAACTTTGTTCACCTGAAGAGCCTACATTGACCAGAAATAAACTCTCAATACGGATTATCGCGTAAACTATTCAAACTTTTTCATGTTCAACTTTCAATATCATGATTATCTAGGATTAGGGCGGTAAACAAACCGAACCGAACGAGACGTTGTTCATGTTCGTTCGTTAAGCTTTTATCGGACAAACGAACGGTTCACAAACACATATTTGGTGTTCGTGTTCGTCTGTTAAGGAAATGTATCAGTTCGTGTTCGTTTGTTAGCATTATAAACGAACACTAATGAACACAAACAAACATATAATAATTTAATTTTAATGGTAATTTAAAAAATACTAACAACTTGTAACAAATGAACACAACTTGTAACAAATGAACATAAACGAACACAAATGAATACAAAGGAACATAAACGAACACAAACAAACATATAATAATTTAATTTTATAATTCAAAAAATACTAAAAACTTGTAACAAACGAACACAAATAAATGCAAACGAACACAAACGAACATATAATAATTTAATTTTAATGGTAAAAAATTCAAAAAAATACTAAAAACTTGTAACAAACGAATGCAAACAAACATATAATAATTTAATTTTAATGGTAAAAAATGCTAAAATTTGTAACAAACGAACATTAATGAACAAATTACCAAACGTTCACGAACACTATTGAACGAACGCAGCCAATGTTCGTGTTCATTCATTTAATTCATCGAATTGTTCGTGTTCGTTCATTTATTAAACAAATGAACTTATCACCGAACGGTTCACAAACAGTCCGCTGAAGTTCAGTTCGTTTACAGCCCTATCTAGGATGTCAACAGTTGTCTTCCATTACAATCATGATCACTCATCTACCTAATGTGCGATAGAGAAGCTTACAGTTTCTTCAAATAAATCAAACTAACGGCGATATAATTTATTCACGGAAAATTAGAGGATCTATCTACCAATAAACACAATTGATGAACATACCAGCACTAAAACCCTAAGAAAACGAGAATACATGACAATTTTGATCTCTATTTAGTCTACAAATGCAGAAAAATATGAATCGTGTAATAAAATTGGCAGATCTCGCGTCTGCGCATGAATTACAAGTCAAAAAGTACGCAGATTGATAAAATGTATGAGAAAATGTATACAAAATGGCGGAAATATCGATCGGCGACAAAAATGGAGAAGCAAAATTAGATTTGTAGAGGGAGATACGCACCTGTAATGTGGTTTTAGAATCAGATCTGGAGAGGAGAGCAGATGGAGAGCAAAATTTGTCCGGATAAATAATGACAGTTTCTAATTGCAAATACCGGAGGAAGAGTAAAGTGAAGTTCACAGGTCACTGTTGATGACAGTGAGAACCTAAAAATTGAAGCAAAATATATTGGTTTTTAAAAAGAAACTAGCATTAAAACGTGTTGAAATATCAGTGTCGAATCTACAACAAAAGTTAAGGGATAACAAAAAAAAAAGTTAACTGTACGTTCATGTAAATGAAACAAAAAAAATTTTGACGGTATTTTCATGTAAACAAAAAAAAAGTTTTACTTTACTTTTATGTAAATGAAACAAAAAAACAAAAATTTACCGTACTTTCACGTAAACAATTTTTTTTACGGTAACATGCGACTGGCGAGGCGGACAGCGGAGCTGCGGAGGAGCAAACTGGCGGAGGCGGGGGATTGGGGTTTGGAGGAGGCGGCGCCGGGCGGTGGTCTCAGCTCAGTTCGAGTGGTCGGTCTCTGGCTCTAACAGTTCCCGCTCTCTCTGTCTTTCTTCTTGGCCGGCCGCTTGGGTAAGTTGGGTTTGAGAATTGAGACTTTGAGGTATTGGGTTTTAATAAAAATTTGGGCTTGCTAAAGCCCAAATGTTTTATTAAAAACCAATACCTCAAAATCTTTAATAAAATGTGGGGATTTTTTATAAATTATTGGATTTTTTATAAAACTTTGGACTTTTTATGAAGTGTTGAGCTTTTAAAAAAATTTAAGGGGTAACGTAAGTAACGTAATTTTTGCCCAGAGGTAACCGGATACATAAAACCGTAAAAAAAATTTGCACTTCGCGTAAAAAGTTGAGGGGTAGCGCGGGCTACGCCTGGCTATATGCTACATCCGCCACTGTGCAACATGTTAAACTGTGAAAAAAAAATTAATAATTTTAAACTTTGTATGTATAAAAAAAAAGTTAAACTGTGAAATAAATCAACGCCTTTAAAAAAAATATAAGAAAAGGAAATTTAAAAAAATGAAGCTAATGTAAAAGAAAAAAAATAAATTTAAAAATAATAATAAAGCTGACATCAGCATCGGAGTTGCTGACAGCAAGGGAAGCAACCGCTAGTCTTGCACGGGAGGAAGTAAGCCGCAGATCAAGTGGGCTAACCAATGTTTTTAAAACTGGACCGGTCGGTCGGACCAGGAACCGTGACCTCCACCGGTCCGGTTACATGCTCTGAGACCGTTTGCTAGTTGAACCGGGCGATCCAAGCGATTCAGCGGTCGAACCGTGAACCGGTGGTCAAACCGGGTAGTTTAATTTTTTAATTTTTTTTTACTATTTTTTCATCTTTTTTATCCTATAGTCCTTTTACTTACTTATATTTACAATTTTAACCCAATTTGGCTCTTTCCTTTTAACGTATACGTTGTTACAGGTCCTCCAAAACCCTAATCAAAATTAAAATTGAAGATTCAAAAGAATTAAAATTTCTATAGACCTACAACCCTCGTCCTTGACTCAAAATTGTTTAAATGGTTATATATGTAGTATTTGGAATTTTTTATATTTTTCTATATATTTTTATGAATATTTATATTATTTATTGCGTCATCCGGTTCTTGAATCCGGTCCGACCAGTGAACCTCTAAGACGTCCGGTTCGTTGTCCGGTCCGGTTCTAAAAACATTGGGGCTAACGTCCAATTTGGTTTACCTAGAAATGCATATGATTTATATAAAATTAAAAAAAGGATGAATAAGCTTAGCAAACTGTTCCAAATGAACGGTGGGATTATATATAGTGTTATAAAAATTGGTATTTAACTGGTTATATTATAACTCAACCCAAAAATGTAAGTAAAATATATTACACCCAATGAAGAAATAAGGTGAAATAAGTGTGATTAAAAAAAAAGTAAAAGTGGGCTGCTTATGGGCCGCCATGTTTTGAGCAGGCCTTTTTTCGTGGAAGGACCAGACTGCAATTTCGCCTTTGTTCTCCCCACCACATACAAAACTACAAAAGTGAGAGTGCTCGATGCTTTGAAAACTTTAGGATTTATATATTTATCCTTTTTAAAATTAAAATATTCTTGGAAACTGGTTGTTCTAAAACTAGTATCAAGTTCTATGGTAAAAGTAGTCAATTCATCACACATATTCTTTGAATTTAAAATATTTTCAATTCATCACACATGCTTTCAATTAAGGGTGTTCACGGTTCGGTTTAAAACCGCGAAACCGTCCAAACCGGTCATCGGTTTGGTTTCGCGATCGATTTTTTTGTGTTACGGTTTCAAAATTTGCAAACCGTAATGAACGGTTTGGTTTACGCTTTATAGCAAAAACCGACCGTATAAAACCGGACCGGACCGTTAGATTTAAACATATTTTAATTTTTTTAAATACTTCTTATTATATATATTTAATTATATATCAACTTCTAGGGTTATTGTCCTGTTAATGCTTGTTGAAATCATTACTTTGTAGGATTATAATACTTGCTTGTGTTTTTTCTGAAATTGCAACTTTATTTTAACAACATTTTTTTAACAGAGCCATGACCTTCTTTATTTTGATGTATTTGAACATTTTGTTGAAGTATTTAGACTGCTTAAGTTATGTTGACAGTGGACAACTTGTTTTTTTTTTCAAATTCTGGACAACTTGTTGTTCCTGCTAATCTAGACAACTTGTATTTTTCTTGTATAATGAAATTCTAGATAGTTTTTTGGCAGCTATATTTTGGATAGCTTTTGAAATTTTTTCTTTTCATACCATTTTTGGAAAACTTGTATAAATCCCAATGAGTCCAAACCGTTATTAATGATTTGTTTGGTTCGGTTTGAAATTTTAACGGTTTGGTTATGGTTTGTAAAAATAAAAAACCGTTACTAACGGTTTGGCTCACGTTTTGACAAAAAAACCGTGAAAACCGGACCGTGAACACCTCTAGTTTCAATGGTTTATTGGTCCTGGTTGATATTACGAAATGATGAGAGGGTGCAGTTGACGTGAATACTTTCTTTTTTTTATATATATAACCAGGGGAATCCGTTTACACTGTAAACCCCTAGGCTCCGACCAAGACCCTACTAACCGGTCAGAACAAGGTAAATCCCGGCGTAATCAATGTAAGTGGTCGTGTGAAGACACTAAAACCCAAGACCTCATGCGTGTAAATACTTTTTTTATGGCACACATAAAATTGTTTAGTTGTAATAGTTCTTATTGATAATCGTTAAGAATTACAAGTCTTTTATATAGACAAATGAATAATAATCTTAAACAAAAAAAAACAAACTTTGAGTGATCGAATTCTCTCTATTTCTCTCTTGTTTTTTTCTCTTTTAAAGAAGGCTTGTGAGTATTTTAAACTATAAATTTTTTGTTTGAGCACATTCTTCTTCACTAAACAAGATCGTTATTTAAGAAGAGAGTCAAGAAAGTCTTAGATTTCTTATTTTTCTCTATTGATGAAAAATAGTTAAATTTATATTTAGATAAAACTAAGTAACAATATTTTGTTTTATCTTTGGGATCTTGTGGTGTCCTTTCTTTATATTTTTTTAATATCTCTTTGGATATGCTCAACTCGAGGTGTACGAAGTGGGTATCTAGTTAGGCACCATATATTTATAATCACACACAATTATCATTTATATATATATATATATATATATATATATGAGGAGTATCAAATAATAAGTAGTTTTTCGCTAACAAATCTAAGAAATGACAAAAACTTTAAGAAACGATATCAAACGAACTCCGATTGAGCTAATTTCAGCGACGTTGGAACCGTCTCGTCGAACTCTACCATCTTAGCTTTTAGGGTTTAAATTTTACGTTTGAATTTTAGGGTTTTAGCATTATGGTTTAGCTTTTAGGGTTTAGATTTTATGGTTTAGGTTTTTTTTTGAGGTGGGGGGTTTAGGTTATTGCGGGTGGGTGGGGGTGGGTTTAGGTTTTTGGGGGTGGGGTGGGGGGTTTAGGTTTTTGGGGGGTGGGGGTGGTGGTTTTAGGCTTTCCGGGGTAGGGTTGGAGGGGGGGTTTAGGTTTGGAGGGGGGTTTAGGTTTTTGGGTCCGGGTTAGGGTTCGATGAGACGGTTCCAACGCCGCTGGAATGAGCTCAATCAGAGTTCGTTTGACCCACTTCTTAGTATTTCTTAACGAAAAACCACTTATTAGTGGATCCGTCCTATATATATATATATACACACACACACACACACACATATAAGTATATAAGTACGCACAATACAATAAACTTTTAGAAAATGAATTTTTAAAAAATATATACCAATACTATACTTAAATTAGAAAGAATAAAATACTAGATTTTATGGTATAATTTTTTTCAAAAAAATGGTGAAATCTGTAATAGTTATCGACATTCAAAAAATGATGGAACTAGATAAATAATCGCGTCAATTGTGGCTTTTCCTTTTTGCTAGTTAACTACAAAATCGCCACCACCTCTATCCTAGCCATTGATTTGCTTTAATAAATGGTACATATTTACTTAGCACGCTTCTCACGCAAAATCCATTTCTTATTTGATTGGGCTCCTATATATACCCACGCGCACGCACACAGATATACATATACATATACATACATGCATATACATACATACATATATATACTTATACATATACATGCATATATATATACATATATATTACGTAGTGATCCTACAAAAACTCCATTTTTTGTGAGAACTTTAAGAACCGATCTAGACCACTCATATTTGATATTTCAAGTCGTGGGATGAGTTTGAGATTGGACTTCTAGTGATGGGAATCTCAATGGGTAATTATTTACAACATAGGTTCATAAAATGGGATCCCCCGTACCTGATAGAAAACCTATGAACCCGATGGGTAATGAATAATCAAGTAATTAAAGGATATGAGACCAGACATGAGAAACAATTTTATAATCGGATACGAGTCTAGAAATAGTAGCCCGGTTCAAACTTAGCCCACTATCATCCGCCCAAAAATCAAACATTAAATAATTAACTTTCCTATAATATTGGACGTCGACTGTTTGTGGTAACAGAAAAAAGAGAACTATCTAGTCTCTAATGACTTGATAACATATGGTGTGTGTTGGGTCATTAACTACTCCTTTAAACCTAAATTTATTTTAACCCCTATTGCAACTTCTATTCGTGCTTATAATAAAACTAGTTTAGATAGTATGGCCTATTGAAATGTACAAGAGCGCACATTTTTTTATTTTTACTTTTAACGGCAACACCTAGATATTCTAGGATAATTGGGTTTCCTCGGAGCAACACCTAGAACATCCATGACAGCCCACCACAGGAGGTGCTCAGGATATGGTTTTGCATGGGACTTTTAACTTCTAAGAAAAAGAAGGAATAATTTTGGGTCCACCAAAGTATACTTCTAAATGGTACCCATTTGACAGATAGGATGAGCCCATCAAATAAACTTTTAATTCAATAAATGATTTAAATCCGGCATCACATACGTTCATATCAAATTAGATATTAGAACATGTATTTATATATTTTATACTAGGTTAGAAACCCCGTGTATTACACGGGTTGAATAAATACAATATTATATGTTTAGTAATAAAGATTTACATATTACATATTTATTATATAGGGTTAGGTTATAGTAAAAAGGGTTTTAAAAATAAGAAGGGTAAGAAGGATTCAAAGCTTGACATGTGTCATTTTATTGTTTTTAAAGGGAGGGCATAATGATCAATGTGTAATATACCTGGTGAATGTGTAATATACCAGGTCAATGTGTAATACATCAGGTCAATGTGTAATAGGAGGTCTGATATTACACAATGATCAGACCTGATATTACACAATGAGCATATTACACAATGACCTAACATATTCGAGCGAATTACACAATAATGAGCGAATTACACAATGAGCTGGAAAACGTAAAACACAATGATGAAAACATATAACGCAATAATGAAAAGTATTTGACACAATGAACTTGTATGACACAATGAACTTGTATTACACAATGACCTGACTAATTACACAATGAACTTGTATTACACAATTACTTGACTAGTTACACAATGAACTTGTATTACACAATGACCAGACGTGGTATTACACAATGAACTTGTATTACACGATGAACTTGTATTACACAATGACCTAACTAACTACACAATGAGCTGGAAAACGTAAAACACAATGATAAATACATATAACACAATGAACTTGTATTACACATTGAACTTGTATAACACAATGAACTTGTATTACACAATGAACTTGTATTACACAATGAACTTTTATTACACAATGACTTGACTAATTACACAATGAACTTGTATTACACAATGACTAGATATTACACAATGACCAGACGTGGTATTACACAATGAACTTGTATTACACAATGAACTGACTAACTACACAATGAGCTGGAAAATGTAAAACACAATGATAAATACATATAACACAATTAACTTGTATTACACATTGAACTTGTATAACACAATGAACTTGTATTACACAATGACTTGACTAATTACACAATGAACTTGTATTACACAATGACCAGATATTACACAATGACCAGACGTGGTATTACACAATGAACTTGTATTACACGATTAACTTGTAATACACAATGACCTGACTAACTACACAATGAGCTGGAAAACATAAAACACAATGATAAATACATATAACACAATGAACTTGTATTACACATTGAACTTGTATAACACAATTAACTTGTATTACACAATGAACTTGTATTACACAGTGACCTGACTAATTACACAATAAACTTGTATTACACAATGACCAGACGTGGTATTACACATTGAACTTGTATTACACAAAGAACATGTATTACACGATGAACTTGTATTACACAATGACCTGACTAACTACACAATGAGCTGGAAAACGTAAAACACAATGATAAATACATATAACACAATGAACTTGTATTACACAATGACCAGACGTGGTATTACACAATGAACTTGTATTTCACATTGAACTTGTATTACACATTGACCTGACTAATTACACAATGAGCTGAAAAACGTAAAAAAAAATTCGTTTTTGTTTATAACGACACTATACTCGTTTTAAAGATAAAAAAACGCTCGTTTTTATGGTGTAATTTTTTTAAAAAAATAATGTCGTATGTAAAAGTTATGAACGTTTAAAAATGAGGGGGGAACTTGATAAAAAGTCAACAAAAGTGGCCAAGACTAAAATACCCTTCCAACAACTTTTTCTCCTACAATTTAATCTCAACCATTAAATCTTTTCTATAATTTAATCTAATGACACTAAATCCTTCTCATACTTCTTACAATTAAAATCTTTTTTACCTGAACTTAATCCTTATTATATATTACGTAGTTTTTTAATACAAATTTTAGAAATGTTATATAGTTATTTTAAAAAAATATTTTATAAAAAGAATAAAAAAAATGTTCAATTTCTAAAAATGTTTTATGAACAAACCTATTTTTTTAAATAAAAATAATTATATAAATCATTATTATTTAATCGGAGAGAGAGGCGGGAAACAAAAAATTATAAAAAATAATTAAAGAAAATTTGTATAATTAATAGGAGAGAGAGGCGGGAAAAAAAGATGAGGATGTATAGTAAAGAGAGCCGAAAAAAAAAGATAAGGATGTTAAATTACAATTATTCCAAGTTATACCATGTGTCATATTGATCCCCTAGATCTCATTTGTAACTTCATTTTATGGATTCTTTTTATTTATTTATTTATCTATTAGGCTAGAAACCGGTGTTTACGCGGGTTAAATAAAAGAAATATTAAATAATTAGTAATGAAAATTTAAAAATTATAAAGAAAAATTAGATAGTAATAAAGATTTAGAAATTAATAAATGAAATACTAAATAGTTAGTAATTAAAAAAAAATAAGTTGAAAAACTAATTTAGACTCATAGAATTGCGATATATAACACAACTAGTTATTTATTTATTAGGTACACATCTTAGCGTCATCAAATCTTAGAACAATACAGTGATCAAATATATTTTAATCATCATATTTTATTTATATTTAACAAACTAGAATTGTCGATATTCAATTGGCATGTCTCATTTCTATTTTTAATTATAAGTTGACTTAAATTGATGATAAACCATGTCTCATAACCGGTAACTTTTACCTCTCCTAGACAACAATCTTAGGTTTTTTTTAACGGCAAATCTACCCTACTCATACTCTTTCTCGTAAATTACATCAAATAATTCATCTCATGCCTGGATTTGAACCTAGAGGTGCACAAATCGGGTATTTTCAATAACAAGTTCCAGTTCCGGAACCGGTTCCTGTTCTTTCCAGTTCTATCCGGTTCCGGTTTTTGGTTGAAAAACCGAACCCTATGTATCGGTTCCGGGTATTCAAGAACCGGTTCCGGTAATTCAAGGCGGGTATTTCAAGAACCTATTTACGGCTATTCGAAAAACTTAGTTAAACATATAAATACATTAATTAAACATATAAATAACTAACTTAAAAGTTCAATAACATTAAGAACTTAAAAATATTACTAAATAGATAAATGTTTAAAACATAAACTCATAAAACATAGATAAATTATATAAAAAAACTAGATTGTCTTCGTTTTTCTCTTCGTGACTTCGTTTTTTGATCATTTTCGTGACTTCATTTGGTGATTTATTAATCTTATTCTAGTGGACTTGACATTCCCATGTCGATCTCATCCCCGTGTATCTCCGCTTCAACGATGTTTTCATCTTCAAGTGAAGATGAATCTTGTATCCGCTCTGCCGCATCCAAATAGTCCTTCAAACATATGCGCATTTCTACCGATTCAGGGGGTAAGCCTTGTTCTTCTTAAAGAAATAACCCTGCCACTAAAGAGACATAAGTGTAAGGTTTTGACACACTTGAGAGTATTCCCGATGTAGTTCCATCAGTTTTAACTGAAACACCAATTGAAGAACAATTAGCATGGTTTGACTTCTCACATATCTACCAATCTCCTTCATGATCAGATTAAAGTATATTCATTTTCTGAAAGGGGAATATATATATATATATATATATATATATATATATATATATACTAGGTTAAAATCTCGTGTATTAAACGGGTTAAATAAATAAAATGTTATATAATTAGTAATAAAAAATTTATAGTTTTAAAAACATGTGTAATACACGCGCTGAATAAACCAGTGTATTATATCGGTTGAATAAAAAATAATGTAATTTGTTAACACATACAATCGTTAAAATATGTTTTAAAAAAATGTAATTTGTCGTGACAGTTGTAAACTCTGTTAAGTTAGTTTCTAAAACATTTTTTTCAACTGAGTATTAATTTTTTTATTTAATTGATAAATGTTAAATGTTAATTCATATTAAATTCATTTTATTGATAATATAATAACTATTTATAATTAAATAATAAGTATTCGTAATTAGATTTATATTAAAGGGGCATTTACATATTTCCCACTTCATTCCTAACACACAAGTCAAAAAGTCAATTACATATTTTACCTTCTTAAAACATATACAAAAATGAAATATGTAATTGATTTTAAGGGTTGGGTAAATATGTAATTAATAGTCTTAGTAAAAAGATATATGTAAAAATCTCTATATTAAAAATCTAAAATAAATTCTTTTAATATCATTATTCAATAGAAGAGAGAGGCGGGAAAAAAATGATAAAAATGAACCAGAAAGTGACACGTGTTCATATGATTTTTATTTATTAATACAAAGATTATTATTTAATATTCATTATTTAATAGAAGAGAGAAACGAAAAGAATTAATATTTAATATGAGAGAGAGCCGGGAAAATAAGGGTGAGGAGTAACCAGAGAGTGACATGTGTCACCAAAGATCTTTATTTATTAGTATAGATATATATAACCGGTTATGGGTAGAATCGGTTCTGTCCGGTTCTGAAGAGAACCGGTTTTGGGTATTTTTAGAACCGGTTTTGACTAAAAATATTGTAACATATCCAGACCCTACGGGTAGGGTCGGTTCCTGTACGGTTCCGAAAGTACCGGTTTTCGGGAAGAACCGGTTCCGGTTTTTTTGTTCACCTCTATTTGAACCAATGACCTTCTATCTAAAGGACAAGAAGTTCTACCAGGTGGGCTATTCCATCAAAGACAACCATCAAAGGGGGTTACCCTAAATATCTTATATTCTCATGGTAGGAAAATATATACTTAAATGAAAAGATTTACAAATTAGTTTCTTTAACTTTCATAAAGTTATAGCAATAACATCATTTCTTCAATTTAAATGACCATTAATCAACTTCAAGTATGTATAACAAGCTATATAGACATTTAGTTAAATAATATATTTGATTGTTAGCTAAATATATGAACTGTTATCTATTATTCCATAACAAAAATATTGCTAACTTAATATTAGCAATATCTTTCGTTAGATTTCTAAAAGTAAAATTTGTATTTCTTTTGAAGTATGAATTCCTATCTTTATCAGGTTTTGATTATGTGCTATACCATCTTTAATAATAGTTTTTAGAGTAAAGTGTCATTTTCGTCCATGTGGTTTTGTCATTTTAACCATTTTTATTCAAAAACTTTTTTTTAGCTTTTCCGTCTCTGACTTTTCAAAATCAAGCTATTTTCATCCAACTGACTAACTACCTTACAATTTTAACGTTAAATTATGGGCAATTTGATCTTTTCAAATATCATTTTTTTTTCCTCTTTTCCAATCCCCATTATCCTCCCTCTGAAAATCCTTCTTCTCCATCCTAAAAAAATCTAACCTATAGACACACTAAATCCAAGAACGCTGCACCATTATATATCTTAGACAACACAAATTATTGAGACATATGTTATCAAAGTTTCTACTAAGGGGGTGTTTGGATTGACTTATTTAACCAACTTATAACTTATTAACTTTTTAGAAAAGAAGATAAGTAATAAGTATGTTTGGTTTTTCTTACTTTTCCTCCTCCTTTTAGTAGTTTTTGAGAAGTAAAGAATTCTTACTTATGACTTATTACTTTTTGAATAAGTTAATAAGTAGTTTCAAATAAGTAATCCCAAACACCCCCTAAAATACATTTTGAATTTTTCCTTTAAAGAAAAATATATATCCACACCTCACCGTCTCCTCGGCCCCACATCCACTCAAATGGCAGAAACCCAACTCCGATTCGGGATTCTTGGCTGTGCTAACATCGCCCGCACGGTATCAAGGGCTCTACTCCTCTCCCCTAACACCCCCATCTCCGCCATCAACGACGCCTTATTGGACGACCCTGATGTTGATGAGGTTTATTTTTTGTGTCAAAAATCAATTCGATTTGGACGACCCAGAATCTGCCAAAAATCAATTCGATTTCTTTCACTGGGTTCATCTTAGCGGTGACGAGAGAGAGATAATGTGTGACTGTGTGTATAGGGATTAGTCTTCTGATTTTCCCATCTTCTTATAACCTTTTTCATTTTAGATTATTTATTATACGTTCAATTTTACGATTCTAGGGTTTCACAGAGAACTTTCAAGACAGAAAAATTTAGTTAGGGTTAGATTTTTTGAAGATGAAGAGATGGAGAAGAAGGATTTTCAAGGGGGGGGGGTTACAGGGGATTAGAAAAGAGGAATAAAAAAGAATATTTGAAATGATCAAAATATCCTAGACTTAACGTTAAAATTTTAACGGGGTTAGTCATTTGAATGAAAATGACTATATTTTGAAAAGTCAGAGACGAAAAAGCAAAAAAAAAAATTTGGATGAAAATTGCTAAAATGACCAACACAGGGACGAAAATGACACTTTACTCTAGTTTTTATATTTTAATGATGATATTTCAAATCAACTAATATCTTTAATCATAAAGTTAATAACAATGAGGTTCATTAAGGACCTCTTGGTTATTTTAATAAATTGTAACCATTTAAGATACCTCAGTCTGATTTTAACCGGAATTGGTGAGCGAAACTCGCGCGCTGCAGCTGGGTGTTAAAATTCGTAAGACTCGGTTTCGATAACCTGTACATTTGCGAAAAAAATTCACATCGAAAGGCTGACAAAATAAGCACGTCGAAACGACAAATCCGGAATTTTATAAAATATCATATTTTAAAGGTTGTTCGATGAAAATAAAAAAAACTATAAAAACGAAACATTGAAGCAGCTTCAACGGCTGATGTTCGTGCTTCGATAACTTGTACGTTATCACGAAAGCCTGGTTTTGAATGAAATTTATATTGAAACATAGATAAAATAAGCACGTCTCAACGGTACATTCAAAATTTTTTAGAATATTATATTTTAAAAGTTATAATAGAAAAACAAAAAAAATACAAATGTGAGTGTGTCTCGTGTCATAACCTGGTTGGGCAATAAAAAGAAAAAAAAATTGAAAGGATAAGTATAGGGTGTAAAAAGTAAGTTAATCAAAATTGAGAAAGCTATATTGTAACTTTAAAAATTCACTTATTAACTCACATACAAATGACTTGTACTAGGGTGTTTGGGATTACTTTTCAAAAATAACTTATGACTTTTGTCAAAAGTTAAAACTATCTACTTCTCAAAAACTACTTTTCATCTCCTTTAAAAATAACTTTTTCTCCATTTATCCAAATGGACTTTTAACTTATTACCTTTTTAGAAAAGGTAATAAGTTAATAAGTAGTTTGAAAAGTAATCCCAAACACCCGTGATTCAAGTACTTGTAACTTATAATTTGACATAGTGAACGGTAAAATATGAGTAGCCATCGACCTGCCCAATTACTATATATAATTTGTCGTTTGAAACCAGAATTTATTTTTCCTATAAAATTAATACGGAAATATAAGTAATATTTATGATATATTAGCTATCCTTTAATAATAATTATGGTATTTTCTAACCAAAATAACGACCTTAATTTTTCATCAATGTTGTCATAGGCAATATTTATATAACCTTCTAATGATAAATAGATTTAGTGTTGTTTGGGTGTATACTTTATAAATTATAAAGCTAGCTTAAGGTTTGACTCCAAATGATTTATAATTTATTGATATTTTAGTGTGTAGTAAAATTGTTTGTTACTAAGTGGTTAAGGGATATATAATAGATATTAGTGTAGATTTAGGAAAATGTTTAAAAAGTATGTGAATTAGGGCAAAAGGGGTGGAACTCCGGTTCGTGCGGGTAAGCGACTACACTGCCGTAACATACTCGAGTTGGGGCTTCGGGTTCAGTTCACGGGTTTTACAAACCGAATGCTTAAACCTTGCAATTTGAACGTTGGGTAGTTTAGGGGTTCACGGGTTCCACCCCTTGTGAGCTGTGTAGTTTAGGGTAAAAATTACATGACGAATTTCTATTGGTTTATGGCTATGGTAGTTTATGATTGAATGGGTTCTACCTAGGGCTATCCAAAATGCTCGACGCTCGAAACTCGCTCGAACTCGTTAGAAAAATGCTCGGAAATATGCTCGTTCGATTTCGGCTCAGTTTGAAAACCAGCCGATCAGCTCGGTTCGGTTTGTAAACGAACCGAGCACGAGCAAAGGCACGCTCGCTCGTTGCTCGTTTGGTTTGGCTCGAATTAATTTTTAATTTATATATATATATATATATATATAATGAATTAATATTTTATACATTTATAAATAACACTTTTGGTCCAATCCATTATGGAACTTCTTATAGTGAGTCAAGAGTAGCTCAACTTAAAATCTAAAAAAAAAAACTTTTTAGTAATTACGTTAGTTCACTAGTTCACCCTCAGTTCGATTCGTGAATAGCCCTAATTCTACCCCTCCACTCTTAGCCGTTTAAGAAAAGAGAAAAAAAAAAGAGTAAACTACATGAAAGGTGTTGGGTATAAAATTGAGACTGATGCTGTCAATAGAAACTACAGTATCGAAACTACTAGTTTTGGTTGAACATCTGTTCAATTGAAACTACTAGTTTCGGTTGAACAATTGTTCAATCGAAACTACCTAGTTTCAATACCTGTTTTTCAGGCCTGTTTGGGCGGTGGCTTGGAAAACAAGGCGCATGTGTTTGGCCTCCTATATATAATAGATTATTTCATAGGAGGAGAGTGTGTCTGTAAAGTGAATCACCACCCTAGGGGGAGCTCACCCTGGGGTGAGACTAATTGTGAGTGTGTGAGAAGCTTTATCATTTTCATATCAGTGAAAAAATCACACGTTTTATGCTTTCAATTATCTGTTTTTTTTTCACTTTTATATATTTCTGTTCGTGTATGTGATTCCCGCATCCGTCTCTACCCTTTTCTGATTCGAGAGTGATACCGGATCTAGAGATTCCGCCTCTCGATCCGGACTGTTTGATGGATTTCTCCGCAGATCTATGTTCTCAGGACCTACAAGTGGTATCAGAGCCATGGTGGCTCTTTATTGCTCTCGAATCTGCTCCAAAATCAAGAAAAACTCGCCATTGAGACGTTAAACATGAAGAAATCGATGTGTAGCAGGTTCGTGACTGTTGTTCTACATTCACACTGTCAAAAACTGAAGATGTAAGGCTTTCTAAAGCATTTTTCAGATCTGGATTGGGGGTATCGAAGTAGATGAAGGCTGAAGATGTTCTATCGAAACTAGTTGGAGGCTGAAGATTTTAGTCGAAACTAGGTGGCGGCTGAACATGTTCTATCGAAACTACTGTTGAAGCCTTAAATCAGAAGTAGAAAACATCGAAACTAGACTGTCGAAACTAGAGGGTATCGAAACTACTAATTTCGGTTGAAGAATCTCCCTATCGAAAATTCTTGTTTCGGTACTTTCTCTACCGAAACTAGCCTTGTTTCGACTGAAGTATAGCCTATCGAAACCATAGGCAGAACTGCCCAAGTTCTCTCCAGGATATTAAAAAAAAGTATTTTGGAGAATTTTTTGGATAAACTTTTTCATAGGATATTGCATGGATGGAGGGGAGTTTTGGCTGAAAACTTGGAGACAATATTTTCGGGTTTTCGAAAATTTTGTTTTTTTCGGCAATATACATGATGTTCTGCCTGAGCCAGCCGTATTTCCTTTGATTAAAGTTCAAATTTGAGCAGTGAGTAGCAAAGTCAAGCATATTTGTGACGAACTGCATCATTTGTTGTTGATTACATGGTGATTCGATCCCTTATCTTTTGCCTAGAAATAGGAGGTTCTACACTTCATGGGGAGAATCACCACAAAAGGCTTCGGATTATCAGCAGAGTTATGAAGATGCAAGACAAAGTGAGCCTCCGCTTAAAATTGACATTTTTTAGGGGGAGAGAAGGCACAAGTTGATTAAGTGTTCGAGAATGTCAAGAATCTTTGTAGAAAGATGGTTATTTACTGCTAAATACTTGAGATTCAAACCTTTATCAATTACCTACAAGATAGGAGGGTCTACACTTGAGGGGGAGAATCACAACGAAAGGCATTGGATCATCAGTCAATCTATGAAGACGAAAGACAGAGTCGGACAAGAATTGATAACATCAGTCTAGGGGGAGATTGTTGGGTATAAATTTGAGACTGGTGCTGTCAATAGAAACTACAGTATCGAAACTACTAGTTTCGGTTGAACATTTGTTCAATCAAAACTACTAGTTTCGGTTGAACAATTGTTCAATCGAAACTACCTAGTTTCGATACCTGTTTTTCAGGCGTGTTTGGGCAGTGGCTTGGAAAACAAGGCGTATGTGCTTGACCTCCTATATATAGTAGATTATCTCATTGGAGGAGAGCAAATCGAAGCATATAGTTTCTTATACTTGAAAAGCAAATCGAAAACAATGACAAACCACACGTACCTTTCATGTAATTTACTAAAAAAAAGAAGAAAAAACTTGAGGTTTGACCCATTAGTCTTTCATGGGCAAAATAGTAACTTTCACAATAGTTTAAATTATGAATTATTTGGGTGGTGGGAAGATACGAGAAAATGAATGTCAGTAGCTTTCAAGTATGGTGGGGTCGTGTAATCTTGTGCCAATGAATGAGACATTTTTGAATAAAAGGTGCTTAATCTTTATTTATATTATTTTTATGTTGTAACTATTGTATTTGATTTTAAACATTTTACTTAATAATTTGAATATATATTTATGATCATTGCATGCGAAGGATAGTAAAATATTAAGATTTGTAAGTATTATTAATCATTTTTCAATGTACTTTTTAACTTGGTTGAATCCATAGGACACACCCACATGTAGAGGTGGGCAAAAAAACCGGTTTCAAACCGGGTCCCCGGTACCCGACCCGAACCGGGTTCGCAAACAAACCGGTTTCATCCAACCCGATCCGAAACCCGATCCAAACCCGTAGGTGTGTAACCAGTTTTTAAAAAATTTTTGGATACCGGTTCTTAACCCGACCCGAACCGGTTTCACCCTCAAACCGGTTTCGGGCCCGACCCGGTTCTCAAACCGGTTTCAAACCGGTTCGAACCGTTGTAAACTTCGATTTTAACGGTTTTATAGCCGTTGGAACGGCTATATGACCGTTTTTTTTTTGTTTTTTTTTGTATTTTAGAGCCCCTACAACTTGTATAAATAGGTGTGAGTTGTATTGGTTCAACCACACAATTCCAAAACGCTCTCATTTCTCAAAAACGCTCTTATTTCTCAAAAACGCTCACGCTCGAAAGTCGAAACTCCTAAAATGGCAAACGAATCTCAACAATCTAATATTGTTGGTGCTTCTCAAAGTGTTAGTGCTCCCACGGTTGTGCGGGTTATTCCTACAACAAGGAATCCCAATGTTTGGCAACATTTCGATTTATGCGAAATGTCGAATGGTGGTCATAAGGCTCGATGCAAGTTGTGCGGGCATTTTTTTGGAAAAGACGCAAACACAACTTTGAAGAATCACATTGAAAAAAACTATTGTTCGGTTATAAAGTCTCAAGCTTCGCAAGGTCAACCAAGTATGACAAACGAAGGTAATATTTTTGCGTATAATGTTGACTTGGTTCGGGAGAGGATGAAGCATTTTGTGATTCAAGAGAGTCTACCTTTCAAACACTTTGACAACGAGCGTTTGACTCGGCTTATTTAACAAACGCTCCAACCTCGCTACACTCATGTAAGTCGTGCTACTCTTAGAAGAGATTGTATAAATAGGTAGATATATCGGTTCGGATTTTTTAACCGGTATGAATGCTCATGATTTTGAGACATTTGATATCTTGGCTTGGTGGAAAGGGAAGGAAAACCAATTTCCCGTCCTATCCGCTATGGCCCGTGATCTACTAACCGTCCAAGCTTCTACGGTAGCTTCGGAATCTGCTTTTTCTGTTAGTAACAGGGTTGTTTCTTTACGAAGAACAAGACTAACTCCGCCATCGGTGAAAACGTGCATTTGCTTAAAAGATTACTTGGACGCGGCGGAAAGAATACAACATATATCTTCCCTTGAAGGCGAACTCGAAGTCGAGGGAGAGATATACGAGGACGAGGTGGAAGGAGGATTGATTGAAGCAATCGGCGAAGACCTCCTACGAGGGAGTTCGGGATCCGACTAGTACCGACTACCCGGATTTTCAATATATCCACGAAGAAGACTTTTATATTTAATGTATTTTTAATTTGTAAACTTTTAATTATTTGTTTTGTAATTTCTAAACTTTATTTTGTATGTTTTGTAATTTTTAAGTTAAGTTAATATCTTTAACGGTTAATTTTTTAAAAAATTAACTGTTTTTTTTTAAAAAAAAAATCCGGGTAAACCGGTTTTGGACCCGAACCGGTTTAGTAGCCAACCCGGTTTCAACCCGGTCCGATCCGGTTTGATAGGGTTGGGTTCGATGATCCTTGAACCCGGTTCGTGACCCGAACCGGTTCGTACGTCGACCCGGTCCAAGCGGGTTTTGCCCAACCCGACCCGGTTTTAAACCCGAACCGGTTTCGTTAAAAAACCCGATTTGTACACCTCTACCCACATGTATGTGAGAAATCTCAAAGCTATCAATAACCATCCCACTTCAAACTATCATCTCAAAGCTATCAATGAGGATATACCATCTTATTTTAACAAACTATCCTCCTAAACTACCCTCCAAGATATGATGTATTTTTTGTGGATTGAGTATTTATATGGGGTAAATCTATTAAATTAAATTTTTTTTTAAATTTTAACGGCTATATTGCCGTTGAACGACACACTCCAACGGCTGGCCCCAACAATTTGAACATGTTCCAATACCCGCGTTGCTCTACCCGCTGAAGCCGCTGGGCTTGCGGCGGTGTACCCGCGAAGCCGCCTCCTACCCGCTCACGACTCCCAGTCCCCTAAACATGTAAGAATATGTCTTTGATTACATTTATAACTTTTAGTTTTGTAAAGAAATCAAAACTTTTATATTTTTAAATAAAAAAGAAGATAGATGGTTTCTATTTACGAATTTAAAGATATTATTTGTGAAAGTCGAGTGAAATAGATATACATATTGCATTTTAAACTAATTTATGAGGACGTGTTTGATTTCCTGTAATTTATTAGGACATGTTTGATTTTCTGTAATTTTTCAGATTTCACACGAAAACCTAAAATTTTCATAAGCATTTGAATTTTAGGTACATAAATATCAGGCCAAGTGTAACGGGCGTGGAATCGGGAGCGTGAATGTCAATTCACCAGTTTTGGGTCGTGAAACATCGCCCCCTAGGGGTGTGAATGAGGCTTCTTTTTTTTTGTATGGGGGGAGGGTGGTTTGAACCACAGGCATGGGGGGTGTAGATGTGTGTGTTTGTATATGTATATGTGATTACACACCTTAGAACATTCACAGCCGTTTTGGTATAATTGTGTGAGTAAGTTTTGTATGTTTTATGGAGTGGTTTAAAGTGGTTGTGAGTGTAGGAGAGGGAAAAGATATAATTTTTTTATAAATATAATGATAAAGGTAGTGGTGTTTAGTGTAATTATAAGGATAAGGATAAGAAGAGAGAAAATGAGAGAAAAAAGGTAGAAAAATTAGTGATTTTTAGTGTAATTATAAGGATAAAGATAAGAAATATAAGGAGCCGGCTGAGAATGCTCTTAGTGATTCAGTTTAGTGATCGCTCTCCTACTGACATGCCAGGACGTTTTTTACTTTTAAGTGAAACCATTACACCTCATAACTATTATGAATCAATGCAAAATTTTCCTCCAAAAGTTAATTGATTTAGGCATTAAGAAAGCGTGCATAGCTATCATTCTTTTTTGTGTAACACAAGCATACAAACTCACCCTTTTCCAAGGCCAACTCCTTGATGTACTCACATTTTTGCTCGTGGGTTTCATTCCCCAAAATGTTAAGGCTAGCTTTCAATCACACACGTATACGCACGTAGGGAGGTTCAAATAAGAAGTGGTTTCGCTAAAAAACCTAAAAATGATAAAAACATTAAAAAACGATATCAAACGAACTCCGATTGAGCTCATTTCAGCGGTGTTGGAACCGTCTCGTCGAACTGTACCATCTTAGCTTTTAGGATTTAGCTTTTAAGGTTTAGATTTTAGGGTTTTAGCCATAGTGTTTAGCCTTAGGATTTAGCTTTTAGGGTTTAGGTTTTTTTGTGGGGTGGGGGTGGGGGTGGAGGTGGGGGGTTTAGGTTTTTTTGTAGGGGTGGGGGTTTAGGTTTTTTTTAGGGGTGGGGGGTTTAGGTTTTTGAGGGTGGGTGGGTGGGTGGGGGTGGGTTTAGGTTTTTTGGGTGGGGGGTTTAGGTTTTTGGGGGGGGGGGTTTGGTTTTTTGGGGGGGTAGGGTGGTGGTTTTAGGCTTTTCGGGGAGGGGTTGGAGGGGGGTCTAGGTTTTTGGGGGTGCGGGTGGACGAGGGTTTAGGTTTTTGGGGACGGGTTAGGGTTTGATGAGATGGTTCCAACGCCGTTGGAATGAGCTCAATCGGAGTTAATTTGACCCATTTCTTAGCAAAAAACCACTTCTTAGTGGAACCTTCCCCTACACATGTGTGCATATATACATAATAAAATCAAACTAGGAATTTTATCCGCCTTGCGTTGCGGCGGCGTCGAATTCCTCACGATACCTCAATGGTAATGACGTCCTCTATAGCCTAAAAAAGAGAAGTTACTATTCATTTGCTAAGATTTTTTCAATAATAAGGAGAATAGAAACTTAAATATGTTGTAGAAACAATAATTACTATGGCATTTTTGAGCTTGTAACTCAATAAATTCATAATTTTATATCTCTACTAAAATGTTTCGCACAATTACTACTTACCTTAAAAACAAGCCATTGATCAAAGTTTAATAATGATCCATTGCCTTTCCCAATTATTCTTAATGCCCCCTTAACTTCATAAATTTTTAAATATACTCTAAAGTTTCAGGTTTACCTTTTTAGATAATTGTAAACTTTACCCCTTAAATTTATTAACTTTCAAGTTTATCCCTCAAATTTCTTTTCTTTTTTCTTTAATTTTTTTTATATTCGTTTGTCAAAATTACTTTTTTTTCTACTTTTGTTTTGTTTTGTTTTTTACTTTATTACTAACTTCTTTTACGAATTTATCGTTTCAATGCTAACTAATATTTGCGCCGTAATTTATCTATTTTTCGATCTTCATGACCGAGTCGTGTCAACTTCAACGTTTCTTTTACTTTAATTTTTTATTCGTTTTTCAAAATTATTATTTTTTTCTAATTTTGTTATGTTTTTTCTTTATTACTAACTTCTTTTACGAATTTGTCGTTTCAATGTTAACTATTATTCGTGCCGTAATTTATCTATTTTTCGATCTTCATGACCGAGTTGTGTCAACTTCATACGTTTTTTTTATGTACTTAGTCACGTTATTGTTGTCGCCGCAATGCGTGTAACAAGGTTCGCAAACCCGCCGCATCGCATGGATTTTAAATATGTACTTAAACACGTTAATATTATCGTACGGTCCCGCCGCAACGCGTGGGTCATATTTTCTAGCTTTATAACATTTTCCATTGAAGATAGTAGAAAAATTAAAAGCATTTGATATAAATGGTATTTATATATGATTATATGTTAATAATACACTCTTAATTAACTCAAAATCATAAAGCACAAGAAGTAGGATCACGAAGAGGAGCCAAAATCATATATTTATATGGTTTGTAATAATAATTTTAGTCTTAGTATAATCTTGCTTAATGAGGTCTTGTATGTTTATTTAAGAAAAATGTAACAAATGGATGATCGTTTTGATGTTTTTATCGACATATGAGCCCTTTGCATCACAAGAGTTGTTATGGTTAGTGGGAACCCTTATGTCAACAAAGTGTAATTCATTGTTTAAAAGAGCAATCTCAGATTCTTTTGAAGAGGATCCAATTTGTTCATCCTCAAACTCAACTAGCTGCTACAATAGTTCAAACTTCTCATCCAGGGCATTGACAAGCAATGTTTTTAAAACCGGACCGGACCGGCCGGTCGGACCGGGAACCGTGACCTCCACCGGTCCGGTTACATGCTCTGAGACCGTTTGCTGGTTGAACCGGGCGGTTCAAGCGATTCAGCGGTCGAACCGCGAACCGCGAACCGGTGGTCGAACCGGGTAGTTTAATTTTTAAATTTTTTTTTTTATCCTATAGTCCTCCTACTTACTTATATTTACAATTTTAACTCAATTTGGCTCTTTCCTTTTAACTTATACGCTGCCACAGGTCCTCCAAAACCCTAATCAAAATTAAAACTAAAGATTCAAAAGAATTAAAATTCCTACAGACCTACAACCCTCGTCCTTGACTCAAAATTGTTTAAATGGTTGTATATGTAGTATTTGGTATTTTTATATTTTTCTATATATTTTTATGAATATTTATATTATTTATTGCGTCATCCGGTTCTTGAATCCGGTCCGACCGGTCCGACCAGTGAACCTCTAAGACGTCCGGTTCGTTGTCCGGTCCGGTTCTGAAAACATTGTTGACAAGCTAGTCCCTCAACCGATTGGTATGAGAAATAGCCTTGCCTTCAAAAATGATTTTTCATACCATACCATATTGTGGTAAACTTCAACACCTATCACAAAGTTGTCACAAAGGGACATGCAGTACTGATCACCTAAACTTCTTCCACCTAAGGAATGTTGGTTAATCCTATCAGCATCCGCAACATCTCGATACTTAAATTCCCGGGGGAGCATCTGAAGGTTAATCTTTCTTCTTCTGTTATTTTTCTCTTTTCACCAGCAACGGAAGATCCAATATCCAAAGGTTTATCATCTTGTTGGTTTTGAACTTCTTTTGTGTCAGGTTTGACTTGACTCAAAAGACCTTCCAATGATTTTAATTGATGTTCAAAGTCTTCTCTTTGTCGTGTTTCAAGCTCTTCTTCTGTATTAACTGCTGAAACTTTTGGTGTTCTTGTTCATGTTGTTGTTCTCTTTTGGCTTTTTCTTCTCTGCTTTCTTTCAATTTAGCCACCATTTGCTTCAGGGTGTCAATAGAGCATTTTATCAACAATTTCTCTTCTAAATCCAATCTTTAATAAAGCAATAATCAATTCTTCTCTTTCTTGTTTTTTAAATATTTTTAACATCACGAACTAGTTTATAAGAGATTGGTAGAGTCCCTTTAACAAGTTGTGCTTCATAGGCTTTATGCTTGTTTACCTGAAATCTCATACTTCTCAGATTACCTAAATCATCAGATACTCTGTTTTTCTTGATATATATTATATTAGGTCTTTCCATTCTTCTTCTTCTTCTTCAAAAGCGCCTTGCTTAATCTCTTTTTGAAGGCCCTTTAATATCTTGATTTTCTTAACATGTTTCCTGAGTGTTTTAATCTTCATATTTTTCATCTATTTGTTCTTGAAGTTATTTGCTTTTAGAAATTCATTTAATTCTTCTTTGATTCTTTCTAAAGCAACATCAGTTGTAACAGAGCTTATTTTGACAATATCAACAGAACCTCATGCTACCTTTATCTCAAAAACTCCTAATACTGTTTTAAACTTGATAGATTCAGGAGACTTAGGAGTTTCAGCAGGAGTAGACTTTGAAACTTCAGGAGTAGTAGGAGTTAGCTTTTTGTTTTCAGCAGGCTTGGAGTAGATTTCCTTTTTAAGTATTTCCTTTCAACAGGAATTGGTTTCTTCCTAGAGAAGGTAATCACAAGATCTCTATGCCCCACAGAGACTTGGACCCTTCACAAGATTTTTGAGTTTTAGATTATGGCTCTTTAGCAACTTTAGCCTTCTTAGCTCTCCTTGAATAAGTTGGAGTTATTTTCTCCACAATCCCTTTTCTTAATATATTCTCCTATTATACTCTTTATTTTTCTTCTAATTCTTTGGCGAGTATAGATGCTAGCCATAAGGCTACAGTCTCAACCATTTCTCTTTCTATATTCTCTCTTCCATCTGTTCAGCAAAATAGGCAGCAATATGCATTTCCGACATCCTCAAGATCCTTGTTGATCTCCTCATCATCATTAAGTGGAGTTTCTGGAATCTGAGGTGTTTTAGTATCTTCTTCAATTGCAATACCCTTCCCTTTATCTTTAACAACAATATTTTAACCAACAACTTGTCTAGGAACATTTGCAAGTACTTCTTGCTGATGGTCAGGAGAAAAATGACCATAATCAGCATCATCATGAAAATCTTTAACATCATCTACATTCTCATTATCCTTATTCTCTGCCTGTCTTCCAACATCATCTGAAACATATGAGCTTGAAGACACTCTAAAGTTTTTATATGAAGGTTTAGAAGGGGGCCTTTAACAAGTCTCTTAAAAGGTTGGATTGTAGACCTTTGAGCATGAGAAAGCTTGAAAATTTTTGTGTTTAGGCTTCTTAATCTCTACAGCTTGAGAGAGTAATGTGGTATTTAAGGAGGTAACCAATGTGGTTAGTCCATTCATAACCTTTTATAAGGTCTCATTCTGGGCTTTCAATTCGACTGCCCATGTTGGTATTGAGTCTCTAGTTTGAGGAGGTGATGTAGCATACCTTTCTATGTGAGGGTCATGTGAAGGAGAGCTGATATTATCAGTTAGAGGAGTGGACACATGCACATTAGGATCATCTTGTGAATCCAATAAAGTTTCCTGATCAAAGATAGGTGCATTTACATCTGCTTGTTCATTATTAGCACCATCATCTCTTTCTTCACCAGAAATCAGAAAATCCTAGCATGTGGTCAAAAAGTTCAGTAAACTGACCATAAAATCTGATTCTAGACTGAATTTTCTTCATATTTACACACTCTGTGATTTAAGTGAGCAAGATCAAGAGTTTCTTCTAACTATGGAAGGTTAGGAATCTCCTCGATGAGTATGTACTGTAGAAATCTTGGATACATCACGAATTTCTTCTGTCCAGCATCCAAAATATTGTATTTTAGCCCTTGAAACACCATTGAAAAAAAATTGAATGCTCTATCCAAGGCTAGGGCAACTACAACTGAAGATAGCTGTAAAGGAAGATCATCCCATCCTACCTTATGTGAAGATAAACAATGTAATACAATGTGGCAAAAATATTGCCAATTGTAAGACATCATACTCTTGGAAATGTTGGTGTGAACAAACTGCCATTCATACCCCATTCTTTGAAAAGTAGAAAGAACGAAAGCAACATCAAATAATGATAGATCGTTTGGAGAGTCACTAAAATGTGGATGCATTCTGATGGTTTCTTCATTGATGAATATCTGTTGATTATGAACCAAAGCACGTATAGTAGATACTCCATCCATGACAACCACCTCTGTCGTACTCCAAAAATCTTGAATGTGCCTTACATAAATAAATCAGTGAATCAATTGTAATTGCAAATTTAATACAAGAGTGATGAAGAAATAAGCAGATAAAAATCATTTGAATTACAAGCCTCCATGTCTTAACAAGCACACACGTTGTGCTCCACCTTGAATGGAAGATCGTTTGCCTACAACACTCGAAATCTGATGAATGCGGCGGGGTATGGATAATTACAAGCTAGGGTTTAGTGAAAGTGATGGAAATTTGAAGTGAATGAAGGAAAAGGATGCATGAGAACAATTTGTAGGTTTAAATTTGAGAATATGTGCGAAAAGACAATTGCCCCTTTTCAGAAATATTAAGAAAATTCACAAGTTATTCTAGTCCGGAGAAGAAAAATCTAATCCGGAGGAACAAATTTGATCTAGAGAGAATATTGGTCACCGGAAGAAAAAAAAATTCATCACACATCTACTCCGGATGACAAGATGTAGTCCGGAGCAATAAAATATTCACCCTGAGTAAAAATAAACTCTTTAGAGTAAAACATACTCTCCGGAGTAAACACATGATGATTATTAAGAAGAAAGAACAACTAACATGTTTAAAGATCGACGAAGAATCGATTCGCATATGGAAGGCGAAGAGATGAGTGCTGAAACGGAAATGGCAGAACATGAGAAAATGGTGGAAACCGCTCCATTTTACAAAATTTGAAACTGAAAGGATACGCTAAGGAATCAACACGTGGCCTATGAGACACATGGCCCATCCTAGTCCATTCAAAAGAAACCACAAGATGCGAACAACCACCCATATGCAACTGCAAGGTCTTTTCCCATTTAAAAGACCATGATGCGAGTGTCACTTCAAGTCCCCTGTCCTTTCAGACTCATGATTAACTTTTATAATTGGGAATTTTCTTTTATTCAAAACCCCATCACCATTAAGCACTCTTTTTATTCAAGGGCCTTAACATAAATAAAGATAACGATAAAAGTTGCTTAAGTCTATTGTTCTAATCATGAATAATAAGAACAATGGACTAGGGGGACTTGATGGGATAACCCCATCCCCTCAAAACATTACCATTAAGTCTAAGAAGGGCCACAAGTAAATGGCGTCACAAACATCTAGGACCGGGATTCATCATAGCCCGGGCCTCAGGATCCGAAGTAAACGACAAAAGGGTTCCAGAACCTATGATGGGCCCGCTAAGCATTAAATGCCAAGTACCTTAGACATTTAATGCCCAAGATCTTAACAGAGATGAAGCCTCATTTGAAGATCTTGGGCCGTCGGATAATGGCTTGTTCCCTCGGATAACACTGAAGACCAGCAGATAAGCCCCAACACGTTGCAAGCCGATGACAAAACATAATGATGAAATATACTAAATGCATAACATAAAACATGTATATAAGTTCTCCTCTTTCAGAGTGGAAAACATTCAGTTTAACTCCACCTTCTTTACTCTCTCACGTTTACTCTAGTTTTCATCCCATTCAAAGAGCAGACACTTACTCTCACGCTAGAAGCTGGTCACAATGAAACCCTCTGGGGTCCTTCGTTACGAAACTAACGGTATTTTGTTTTGTAGGAACCGTTCAAGATGAGTCATTCATAATCATACTTGGTGTAGCCCTTCATCCTTCACCCTGCTATGCGGATATTAGGAGCTAACAATATTAAAAGTTTGAAATCGAATAGGGAGCAACCCGGGCGTACAATGTTTCCTTCTTTGTCTAATTTCTTTTGTAGTTTCATCCATCTACATTCTAATATTTCATTTTAACCCCTCAATTTGAAAGGACCCAAACCAGGTTCCTCTCATAGTTGGCACAAACAAACATAAACATAGTTCTTAAACATTGAATCAAAGATCACATACATCGGAAGTCTATTATATAAATTCATAGTCAATTAAAACTTTCAACATTCATTAACTAATAACAAACTATAGTTATGGGAATGTCAGTATTCAGAGCGAGCAACCATCCATCCATGCTATCCAAGCCCACACGGCTTCATACTTTCGCCTTTTCTTTGTTACCTGATGTGCATACTAAAAGTCAGCTAACACTGGTGAGTTTAAGCTTTCATATCTTTAACAAAAAGGTTTTACTTTCACATGTCATTCGTATAAAACATATTTAACGAAAACATACTATATAGTACTATGTATATATATCATAGTAAAACTTCCAATAACTAAGTATGTTAAGTCCGTTTCTAGGGTTTAGGAGTCGATTCCAGATGTAAAGTTTGAAGCTTTTTGGTGATTTTGACTGGGAGAAGTCTCAAGGGATCAAGGATTGAAGCGCTGGATGCGTGAATCGATTGGATTATCGTCTTTTCGGTTTATGTTTCTTATCTTTTGCTATTTGACTCATCTATCTCTTATCATGATTCTGAATATTAGACTTTGTGTTGATGTTTTGATGATGGTAGTAGGCTAGATTTATTGAACTACCTAGATTTTGATGATTATGCGTTGTTAATTGGTTTGATTTCGGATTTCGGTTTCTTTTTGATGGATTAACAATAAAGTAAAGAACTTGTTTTGTTTGATTGGATGTGTATGCGTATTTGATCTTGATTTATGATCTGTTGATTGTTCCATATGCTGCTTTGTGAATGTCTTTCATGTACGGTAGCGTATTAGGTCACAAGCTGTGTGCATGTGATTTGTTTATGGTTTACTGTATTGTATCCATATGAACATCAATTGAGAGTCTATTAGGGTTGAGTATGCTGCCTGCTTCAATAGCTGAAAGTTGCGAAGTTGTAGGGTAATCTGTGGTGTTAGGGTATTTAGGTCAACTGCTCTAAGAGGAGGGTTTCCTAAGGTTTCTTAGCGTCATTGTTATTACGTGTCTTGTCAAGTGAATCCATGTTACTCCTTGCACTAAAAGGTGTATTGAGATAGTGAGACTGAGAGGTAATCTGTCTATCGAGTACTTTAGTGTTGTTGGAAATAGCTGACAGGTGATCCGACTAACTGGTGAGTTTCACACGTCCCTTAGGGTTTCCTTTTTGGTCACACCTGGAGAATGATCCGGGATCCACTAGGTTGTCTAAGTGTGTCGTATTATGTGTCTACAATCTGTTTGTCTCTGTTATCCCCGAAGGAACCTCTGTTTGTCCCTGAAGGAACCTGTATTGTCCTCGAAGGAACGTGTATGCTTGTTCCCGAAGGAACCTGTATGCTTAGTGACGTCATCACTAGAGTAACCTTTGTTACTCCTATTCTACCAGTTGTACAACATCACCAGTTACAGTGCCCTGCCGAGCACTGTCCCTGTTATTCATATGGCAGTCATGAACTTGGGCAATGACGCTGCCATAGGCTTCAGGTAGCACTACTATCTAGGACTATGCTACTACCTCAAGAATTTATTCTGTGTAACCATACTGTGAGAAATTAGACAATGTATTAGACTTATCTCTTTCTTTCTGTTGTTTATAAAACATATAGTTATAAACATGTACTCTGTTCCTTTTCTTGTTTATAAAACACTAGTGTTAGAACACGTGCATTACACGGGGTTGAATAAGCGATTCAACATGAAATGAAAAAGTGATGAATATAATTCATAAATAAGTAATTATTTGTTTGTATGATTCATAAAACCTGTGTATTACGCGGGATTATCAACAAAAACGATATAATTCCTTCTTGTAACGTCACTTCTCTAACTAAATATGATTATTTAAACTAAATTACAAAGAATAAAGATCAATCGAAAACTTCAGGCTTTCCTGTACCATTTCCTCTTAATTCCTCCAGTTGTTCCTCTCTATAATGGCATTTGGTATATCCCTCCAGTGTTTTGCCAGGTAGGCTTGTCTGTAAAAAAATGACACAATGATGATAATTTAAACTATGAAATGAATTCCCTTTTTTTTTATTGCCATCAAGATTGAGCTTGATGCTAATAGTCAATTATTTAATCGATTGGAGGAAAACATGCGATATCCATTGTTGTAATGTTCTTCAAGGTAGAACCATGAACTCCAGACGAAATAAACGCGACCAATATTTGGAACATTTGTTAATGTGACTGTTTTAAGGGAGAATGTTTAGCGGTGCCTATTGATATTTACTGAATTATTTAATGCAGTTTCTATAACATATGCAAAAGTTATTACGTGCATTACTGCATCTAAGTAGTAACTAAAGGAAAAAAAATGTTAAGTGGCTTACCAGGTGGATTTTATGCTCATAAATGTTGATGAATTCTTCTGCTAAACTTTTCAATACTTTCTGCTCATGATACTTTCTGCTCATGAATTCCACATATTATACATACCTATTTTTACAGAACCATATGAATCTTTGTTATCGTAGGCTATAATAACTTACCTAAACATAAACATGTGAGGATTTCTACTAAGCCGATTAGTACACCAACTCCACCACGATCTTCTATTCTTTTCGTTATCAACATGTTAGTTCATAACCCAATTTATTTTTTAATATAATATTTCATGCATAAAAAATGCATTTTACAGCTAATTTACATAATTCATAACAAACAATTTTTTCATCTCTTGTGAGAGGTTACTACAACATGCAAGTTTAGTTGCATATGTCATCGAAGCTCAAATGCTATACAAGTCCAATTGTTAAAAATCATTTTTAAAAAGAAAATATGTTACCTGAAGAAAAGGCCAGACATTTCACTTTGAAGAAAAGGCCAGACAGTTCACTTTAATTCTCCTCATATCAAGTTGGAACCTACAATCACTTCTTGATCTGTGCACATCATATAAAAGAGACTCATAAATAATTATGTTAAATGAACAATTTTATATAACAATTAGCAACATATTAAAGTAAATGATAAGAATATATAGAAAAAGGATGTAAAGTTGACCTGAGCCACAAATGTTGGAATGTTAAATGAACTTTTTAATAATTACTTGATGGCAAATTAACCGGCTTCACACAAATGTTAAAATGCTTGTGGTTACAAAGTACTGCATGAATCTCATTTGGCCTGAGCCATCTTATTTTTTATTCCTCCATCATGTTAGGCACATCCAAATTTGTTCATTAAGACAAAATAAATAAAATTTATATACACAATCAGGGTTCCTAATTTCAAGTAACAATTACTGAGTGGCAAAAAAGGAAACGTTGTACTTCGGGTTGGTAACTATCGTTTAATATGGTGACTCGTCACTTAGGGGAAAGGTATATAATGGTTAATATAATATAATCTAAAATGTGTATCACATGAACTTCTATTGCAAGTTTGTGCATCATTATTCATCCACTAAATAGTTATTTTTTTTAATTTACTTTTTACAGAAAACCATTGTTCTGTACAGGCAAGACTATTTATCAATAAAGTAACCTCTTGGTATAAAATAATGTTCCAAAATTCATGAAAAGAAAATAAAAAGGATGGACCAAATAGCTATCTTAATAATAATGAATCAATTTATTGCAACCACCAATCTTTCATTGGACACACCACCTCCCTCTTTAACTTGAATTTTAACTCCTTAAAAATATATATATATGATCATGTTGAGAGTTTGGTATAGATTTCCACAACAAAAACGTAATGTTTTTAGAATCAGACCGAATAGTGAATTCACTGGTTGAAGCGGATGACGTCATAAATAACAGAAAAATTAAAACTATTTATATATCTAATTTAAAACAAAATATGAAAATACTATATGAAGATTTAAATAACTAAAACATAGATCATGGGATACTAAATTAATCATAAAATGAGATTTCAAACAACTAAAACATAGATCTTGTTCACCCGGTTCACCGGTCCGACTGGTTCAAATGGAAACGGTTCAAATAGGCATAACTGGTCGGTGCAGTTCTGGAAACAGTGCAAAAAACACTATCACTTAGTTAAAACTTTATCCATAATTTATTCAATCAAGATATTAACACAACTCTCACAAATTGGTACCAAATCACCTCTTCAAACATCAAACACCAAACACTATCAATAATACAATAACTTAAGGTAGCATCCCTAACTCCCTAATTCTAAAACATAACCACAAACAACAATTTCAGCACCACAAAATCATAAATGCAAACTCAATCTGTACTTAAAACATAAGCATAAACAACAAAATTTCAAAATCGAACAAATAGTCAAATACCTCCCATCGATTTGAATCCATGGGTCTCTGAACCAACACATCCTGTTGGCACCGATTATTCCATCTTAGAACAGAACCTCTGAATTTCCATTATCTGCAAATCGACATTATCTTATAGTTATGACATACGAAGAAAAGCCGTACGAAAAAATAGGCTAAATCAAATCCGATTTAAGGAGATGCAATAATGGGGCTAAATCAAACCAGAAACCAAAGATTGAGAAGACATCGTCGTCGTATTCATCCGATAATAGATGAAGAGTATAGATTACATACCGATAACTGATTTGATTGATGTAAGAGAGGCATGTTTCTTTGATTGGAGATTAGGGTTTTTTAGTGTCCTAGAAGTGATCGACTGAAAGGTTAGAACGGGTTTAAAAGGGTGTTATATGTTAGAAATACGGGTGTTAATTTGACCCGCTTAACGACTCGCGTGTTGACCCATTTACGCTAATATTGGTTTTAGGGGAAAAAATGGTGAGGTGAAATGTGATGCTGACATGTGGCACTAAATTTTACTTGTTTATTATATAGGATAGATTTAGTTAAATAAAAATGTACTCTGTTCTCTTTCTTGTTTATAAAACATTTAGTTAAATAAACATGTACTCTGTTCTCTTTCTTGTATATAAAACATTTAGTTAAATAAACCTGTACTCTGTTCTCTTTCTTGTCTATAAAACATTTAGTTAAATAAACATGTACTCTGTTTTCTTTCTTGTTTATAAAACATTTAGTTAAATAAACCTTTACCTTTCTTATCTGTCACGTTTAAGTAATTAAATACATTTATCACAAACGTTCTTTTCTGAGTATGCACACCACCCTAAAATAGTAAAAGAGAGATTCTTGACTCACCTGACTAGCTATCCTATTCGGACTATCAACTGGTCCAAGAGACATCACTCACAATCTAGATTGATAGTTAATAAACCATTAATTCTACACTTTCTACTAATTCAGCGAAACTAGGCAATTTCTCTTTCTGAGGTCTAAGCGAAACTAGATGAAACATCCTACTTACTTCTCCTTAATTTATTAGAATTATATTATGGAAAACGGTCTCAGTTTAACAAAACTTTGCCATTAAATGAAAATGGTATATTTTTCATTTATAAATATTTTTTTACATATACAATATTACAAAATCTAGGGATTCTTCATTCCGTCCAGCCTCATCCACAGAAGCTCTATTCCACATGCTTCTTTCCTGCAGTGTTTGGAAAACGTTTTTGAATTAGCTTTCGCTAAGTAAGTATACTTCATCATTCATTTTATTATGAACCCTTTAGGTTCTTATTATTGTTCAAGTTTCCTAAGCTCTCGTGACCATCTCCGGACGTACCTCCGGTCACGTCATTCGTATATTTTATGGGTGTGCTAACCCCCTCCTGACCATCTTCGGACGTACCTCCGGTCAGAGTATTCATTTCATTCATGGGTGTGCTAACCCCCTCTCGACCATCTTCGGACGTACCTCCGGCCAGAGTATTGGCAAGGTCCTTATACTCGTCAGTATATATCCCTTGCATTTGTCATGAAGACTCATTTGCCACAAAGGCTCATTCATTTCTTAGCCTCGTAGGCTTTAATCTTTAGTTTTCTTCTTCTTTATTTTATTGAGATCCACCTTATAGGCCGGGTATCTTTTTTCATTTGAGACCTTTAGTATCTTAGACTCACAGTCTCCCAAATGTCTCAATCATTTGTTTTTCACTTTACATATATGCTTGATTTATTTCTTAACCAGACCTCACCTTAAAACTTCATAACTGTTTATCCACGAGGCACTAATAGAGTTTATATATAGGAAGTACTAGTGGCGTATCCAGCACCCTTTTAACACTTTGTGAGTACTCCGTTATTCTATTTTAGGGTTTAAACTAGTTTCATCATACTCATTCATACTAGCATGTATCGTCATGCATTCATGTATTCATATTCATCACGTATTCACATATTCATGCATTCACGTATTTAGTTTCATCACATTTCCATACTCATCGTGTTTTATAAACTAGGGTGAATATCCTTCCAGAGAAGTACCTCCAACATAGGGCTGAGTCACCAGACATAGGGCTGAGTCATTCTCTCATCATTGCCTTTACTAGCACATAGCAGACCGTTTTGAAGCCCGGTAGCGGTCCACTATTGGTCCAAATTTCATATTTTTGAAATTTCAGTCCTCCAACTTTGGGGTAATTACACTTTAGCCCATGGAATTCATATTTTTCTTTAAAATTTGGGGTGTTACACTAGATTAGTTTTGCTTCCTGTGTTTCAGCGAAACTAGGCAGTTTCGCTTTCTAGGGTCATAGCGAAACTAGGTAATTTCGCTTCTTATGTCTTAGAGAAACTAGATAATTTTGCTTCTTATGTCTCAGTGATACTAGACAGTTTCCCTTCCTTTGAACTCAGCGAAACTAGGCAGTTTCGCTTCTCTGTTAGTTTCGCTTCTGTAGTTTTGCTTGATCGTCTTCCTCTGTATAAACTAGGGTTTCTGCATGGAGATGGCGGCCAATCTTTCATACGTTCAAGCTCCCAACTTTTTAGGTTCAAAATGTTGGTTTAACTCTTGTGAGTCTAGATCTAAGGTTTATTTCACGTTTAACATGTAAAAATCTGATCTTTAGTGTTAAAAACCCAAAAACTCCATTTTGAACAAAAACTCATATCTAGGACGGATAGTTACCTGTTGATGCTTGATTCTTCTTGCTTAGTAGTCCAGAGATTAATACCAACGATCTTTGGAGATTGTTTGACCCGAAACAGACTTTCTCTCTAGATTCTCTCACTTTCTCTGTCTAGAATTTGAAGATGAAGGCGGTGAATGAGGCTAGGGGGTGGCAGCTAGGGTTTGTATATAGGAAGTACCAGTGGCGTATCTACCACCCTTTTAACACTTCGTGAGTACTCCATTTTTCTATTTTAGGGTTTAGACTAGTTCCATCATACTCATTCATACTGGCATGTATCATCATGTATTCATGTATTCATATTCATCACGTATTCACATATTTAGTTTTATCACACTTCCATACTCGTCATGTTTTGTACACTAGGGTGAATATACTTCCAGAGCAGTACCTCCAATTGAGATATTCTCATGAAAGAGTGACGGGTCCAGGAGGGATTTATACACCAATTTTTCCTTAGACAGAACATTCTGTTTGTTAGATAACTACATACCGGTTGGAAGATTGCCCATTCGTTTATCATATCTTTTCATCATTGTCTTTTAGTCTATACCCCTAAACATTCATAATGGTTTCACCACGAAGCATCAAAGAGATTTATATATAGGTAGTACCAGCGACGTATCCACCACCCCTTTTATACGTCGTGGCTACTCCATTATTCCAGTTTAGTGTTTAGACTAATCCCTTATTACCCCGTACCTTAGTCTTATACATAACACTTAACATTTAAGCACACAATTCACATAATCATGTCTAGGGTACGGGTCCAGTGTACTTACTTTATCCTCGGGTAATTTCCTATGTTCGTTTCTTGCTTAAACGTCTCTCCGTTCCTCACTCGTAACTTTAATGCTTCGTTCTCGTAATCATCGTTCCGGCCTTCTCGGTTTGTGTGTAAGTGTGTGTGTGGTAGTGGTGTTGGTGTGATGTTTCCAGATGAACGGCCAAGTCCAACTATTTATATGCTGAGATGAGACCCATAGCGGACCGTTATGCTGGGCAGTAGCGGTCCGCTATCGCCCATTAGCCAGCTGTCTAGCGTACTCCCCACATAGCGGACCGTTTGTGGCTAGGGTAGTGGTCCGCTATCCATATTGTGGCATGGCGGACCGTTATGGACCTCGTAGCGGTCCAACATAGGGCTGAGTCATCATGCATGTATCCACGTGTCATTCTCTCATCATTGCCTTTACTAGCACATAGTAGACCGTTTTGAAGCCCGGTACCGGTCCGCTATCTGTCCAAATTTCATATTTTTGAAATTTCAGTTCTCCAACTTTGGGATAATTGCACTTTAGCCCCTGGACTTCATATTTTTCTTTAAAATTTGGGGAGTTACAATCCCCCCCCCCCTTAAATTTGGTTTCGTCCTCAAAACCTGTTAATCCTTAAACAGTTGAGGATAATTCTTTTTCATCTCATCTTCATTCTCCCAAGTCATCTCGGATCCCTTTCGGTGCCTCCATTGCAATAACACTTGTTTAATCGTCTTGTGTCGTAACTGCTTTTCTTTAGTGTCTAGAATCTTGACAGATTCTTCGACATACATCATTTTTTCGTCTACTTCTTTTTCTTCCAAGGTAACGTGTGTAGTCTTGTCTGCCAAAAATTTCCTTAAATAAGATACGTGGAATGTATTGTGTATCTTTATTTAATTCTTCAAGTAGTTCCAGTTGATAGGCTACCTTTTCAACTCGTTTGATGATTTTGAAAGGACCAATGAATCGTGGACTTAACTTGCCACGTTTCTTGAATCGGATTATACCTTTCCAAGAGATATTTTTAACAAGACGTAATCTCCTTCTTGGAATTCTATTGGTCTACGTCTCTTGTCTGCATATGAGTTCTGTCTATCTAGTGAAACTTTTAAATGTGCCTTAATTAAGTCAAGCTTTTCCGATGTTGCTTGAAAATTTTCCTTACTGCCTAACTCCTTCTGACCAACTTCTCCCCAACATACTGGAGTTCGACATCTTCTACCATATAACATCTCCTATGGTGGCATACCAATACTGGAATGGTAGCTATTGTTGTATGAGAACTCTGCTAATGGCAGATGATTATCCCAACTTCCATCGAAATCAATTATACAAGCACGTAGCATATCTTCGAGAGTTTGTATCGTTCTCTCACTTTGACCATCAGTTTGAGGATGATATGTTGTGCTGCTTAATAATCTAGTTCCCATCTCTTCATGGAAGTTTTTCCAAAAACGTGTAATGAAACGAGTATCTCGATCAAAGACAATCGAGACCGGCACTCCATGTCTTGAAACAATCTCTTTAATGAACAGATCAGCTAACTTTTCTGAAGAGTATGTCTCACGTATTGCTAGGAAATGAGCACTCTTAGTTATCCGATCTACAACCACCCAAATGGTATCATAACCTCTAGCTGTTTTTGGTAGCTTGGTTATGAAGTCCATGGTGAGATGTTCCCACTTCCATTATGGGATTTCTAATGATTGTAGCCTCCCGTAAGGTTTCCGATGTTCTGCTTTAACTTGTAGGCAAGTTAAGCATTTAGCCACGTATTTCATGATATCAGATTTCATTCCGGGCCACCGATAATCCTTTCGTAAATCTTGGTACATTTTCGTAGTACCCGGATGAATTGAATATCGTGATTTATGAGCTTCATCAAGAATCTTAAGTCTAAACTCACCTGATCGTGGTATCCATATACGACCCAATCGAGTTTTGACTTTATATTCATTTTCTTCTAGAAATTTCTCCTGACCAACCATTCTTTTTTTCTTAACATTCTCACCTTTTAATGCTTCGATTTGTGCGTCTCGAAGCTGGCTCATGAAGTCATGAGTTATTACCAACTTATATGCTTTCACCCGAATAGGATGATGCTCTTCCTTACGGCTCAGAGCATCGGCTACCACATTAGCCTTACCCGGATGATATAAGATTTCATAGTCATAATCTTTGACCAGTTCCAGCCACCTTCGTTGTCTCATATTTAAATATTTCTGGTCAAATAAATACTTAAGACTTTTGTGGTCCGTGTAAATCGTACACTTCATTCCATATAAATAATGCCTCCAGATCTTTAGTGCGAACACCACTGCATCTAATTCCAGATCATGGGTTGGATAGTTTGTTTCATGTGTCTTTAGCTGTCGAGAGGCATAGACTATCACCTTTCCTCTTTGCATTAGAACACAACCTAACCTAAGTTTTGAGGCATCGGAATATACCACAAAATCTTCCACTCCTTCTGGCAATGCTAGAATCGGAGCTTGTGTCAATATTTCTTTAAAAGGCTGGTATGCTTTCTCTTGTTCTGCATTCCATTCATACTTTGAATTCTTTCGAGTTAGTTTAGTTAATGGGGTGGCTATCCTGGATGAATCTTCTATAATAGCCAGCTAACCCCAAGAAACTTCTAGCTCTTGATGGGTTCTTAGGAGGAGACCATTTCATTATAGCCTCTACCTTTTTCGGGTCTACTGAGATGCCTTCTGCATTTACAACATGGCCTAGAAGTTGAACTTCTCTCAACCAGAATGCACATTTTAAGAACTTTGCGTACAATTTCTCCTTTCGTAAAGTACTAAGTACTTCATGAAGATGGTGTGCATGTTCTTCCTCACTTTTTGAATAAATCAAAATGTCATCAATGAAGACAATAATGCATTTGTCTAACATTGGCCGGCATACTCTATTCATAAGATCCATGAAGACTGCCGAAGCATTTGTTACTCCAAATGGCATCACTATAAATTCACAGTGTCCATAACGAGTTCTGAATGGCGTCTTAGGCACTTCTTCTTCTCGTAGCTTGTAATTGATCGAACAGATCATCAATCCTAGGTAAAGGATACCTATTCTTGATAGTCAACTTTTTCAATTCACGGTAGTCTATACACATTCTCATACTACCGTCTTTCTTCTTTACGAACAAAATTGGTGCACCCCAAGGGTACACACTATGGCGTATAAACCCTTTGTCCAACAATTCTTGCAACTGTGACATCAATTCCTTCATTTATGTTGGTGCTAACAGGTATGGAGCTTTAGCTACCGGTGTGACAATCCGGACATCTCTAGTTAACTCAGTTAGCAAACCCAGTTACATCCTAACTATTCACAAACTCCAGGGACTAGAATTATCAATCCTCAAACCCTAACTACAAGGACTAGTTGTGTAATTAGCCTAAACTCTGTTCTATTTGACTTCGTATAGTCAAAATCAAACATTTAAGTTTTTGTTGACTTTGAAAGTCAATTAACCAAGTTCTTAACCCATCTCAAACCTCGGGGACTGTGTCTACCAAATTCTCAAACCCTAATACTAAAAATTAGAGGGACTAGTCTTGTATTTGGAGCATACTTGACTTCTGTTGACTTTCATATGTCAAACAAATCGGTTTTGACACTAATAGGCGGGATTCATTGCAATCAGTAACTGATATCCACGTTCATGGCATTAACGAACCCAACTAAGTCATTTATCATCGTTTTAACTGCAGAATTAAACCCAATTATGGGTAATTAAGCTATAACCGTCGAAACCCACCTCATTTTCAAACGAATCTGATCATTTGGTCAATTATACTCTCAATTCATCATCTGCGCACCTCTGTCGAGTCCCACAAAACCTGATTCGCACATCAATTCATCTGGAGTTGCAGTAGGAATCGCCGGAGAATAAGAACTCGTGGTCGGGACTGTGTTTTACTCGAACACCATCAATTCGACATTCGTTCTAGTAAGTAATCATACCTTCAGCTTCGTTTTAGTGTCTAGAGTGAAAGCCCTAAACCAATTCGGGTTCATATCATCGAATTGGTCATGTACCGATTTTAGGGTTCATACTAAAACCAGTATAATCGAACCCTAGTCTAGACTCAACCATAATTCAATTAACCTATATGGTAAGATTCGCAATCCCATCCTCTTTGAAAGCCCTCTGTTTATGCAACCTCTTAATATCGAATTGATAATACTCTGGAGGTTAGGGTTTGTTCATAATCGGATTTGGGGGTTTCGATCCTAGATACAACCTAAATCAAATCAAACAATATCAGTAGTTTCGAAACACTCTAATCAATCAAAGCCCCATGTTTTCAACGAGTTTTAATATGGGATTTGAGCAATCTGATTCTGTGTTCATACCCAGGGTTTCGATTCTTATTTCAGTAATTAAACGACCTTAAACCCGTTAGTTTTGCAAATAAACACACACCTTGACTCGTATAAACTCGATTAACAAAACCCCTATCTTGCTTTGACCAATCGTTATCAGATTCATGGATTTTGGGACTGGATTCAATCGGATATGGGTAAAAGGGGAAGAACACAGGGGAGTTTTTGATTAAAAACACTCGGATCCGGTCCTTGTTGCGATTGCCCTAGCTGGTGGAGTGGTTAAAGTGTTGTGTTGGTGTGGGTGAGACCCGGGTTCGAACCCTACCAACTGTTTTTATTTTTCTAACCACTTTTTAAGCATTATTTTTAAATAAAACCTTTTCCATTATCATTATAATATCATATTAAAATGTTTCAACCCCGGAAACCACCCGCATGCTTGGGTTTGGTTTTATAACCTATTTTTATTATTATTTCCCACTTTTAAAAATAATATATTTATATTATTTTCAAACCATAACTTCGTATAAAATAAGATGTTTATATTATTTTCAACCCGTGACTCATGTTATAAAATAATATATAATTTATATTATTTCGCCTCGTTTAATTACCTCATGTGATGTTTTAAACTAACTAATAATATGATTGTTATATTATTTACCCACGTTTATACATTCGATTAAAAATAATATATTTATTATTTTTTCACACAAATGATTATTTGTTTAATCCTACGAACCTAAAAATAATATATTAAATTATATTATTTTCCTAACTTTTGTAAACGACTCAAACGTACGAATTTATTTATTTAATATTATTCATTATTAACGTTCGACACGTAGCGCTTTGATCTTAATTATTATATTAGGAAATCTATTTTCCCGTAGGCAAGTTTGTCTATTCTTAAACACTTAGAATGCGTTAAGGCGTTCAATCTTCCGTGTCGTCGTCACAAAATCCCATATGTCCCTAACTTATGTGTTTATAATTTTAGGGCACACGTAAGTCGTCTGAGACTTACACTTGTGGTTCCAACCTTTCTTTCGTATGATCAAATCCACTACTTTATCCAGGTGAGTTTTACGGCCCATTTTTACTTGTTTTCATGTTGAGGAGAAACATATACACAAAACATCATACTTTAATTGTTTTCCCATAGGGGAGAAACAGGTACGTAAACAAACATCATTTTACATGTTTTTCCCGTTGGGGGAGAAAACATGACGCAAACTATTTTGATTATGGTACTTCATATGATATCACTGTTGAGGCTAAGCGTAACACACTATCATGAAAGTCCTCACACACTTCGGACCGTTAATATGGAATTAGCGAGGTAATTTTGGTAGTACTACTGGGTTTGACAAACCCCACCCGCGTTAGTCGCGCTAACTCGATTGGAGGTCGAATGGGTGAAATATTGACCTTAATACATTAGTAAGAGTTGATAGACCTGGCTGGAGGCAAACAAACAAACATCACTGTCAGCTTCAGTTGCGAGCGCTTTAGTAAGACATGAACATAGGCTAGCTACCTATAGATATGTATATTGAATGTACATAATATGGCAAACGCTCTTATTGCAAACTCGAAACCTGTGAACTCACCAACCTCGTGTTGACATTTTTCTTACATGTTTCTCAGGTCGCTTTGGCTCAGGTTGCACACTTAGGACATGTATGGAGTCCTACTGTCATATCATTCATTTCAAACATTTTAAACAGTTTACTTAATTACATTGATTGACGCTTGTTGCGTGTAATTACTTTTGATTTCAAATTAACGTTTACGCTTCCGCATTAACTCTGAACTTTTGTGTTATGACATTTTTAAGTCCCATATAGTGTCGTTTGATGTAACTAATGACTGAGATCCTGGTGTGTCACCTTTCAAACGGTAAAACTCTGTTAGTGGAATTTGGGGGTGTGACAACCGGCTTAACTTCAGGAATTAAATCGATTTTGAACTCGCTCTCTCTTTCAGGTGGAGCACCTGGAAGATCGTCTGGAATTACTTCTGGGAATTCTTCTACTACCGGAACTTGATCTAGTTCCTTTCATTTCATCTTTACATCAGCTACATAGGCTAAGAAGGTTTAGTGACCTTGCATCGTTCATTTTATTATGACCCCTTTAGGTTCTTATTATTGTTCATGTTTCCCAGGCTCTCGGCGCCCCCGTGACCATCTCCGGACGTACCTCCGGTCACGTCATTCGTATATTTTATAGGTGTGCTAACCCCCTCCTGACCATCTTCGGACGTACCTCCGGTCAGAGTATTCATTTCATTCATGGGTGTGCTAACCCCCTCTCGACCATCTTCGGACGTATCTCCGGTCAGAATATTGGCAAGGTCCTTATACTCGTCAGTATAGATCCCTTGCATTTGTCACGAAGACTCATTTGCCACGAAGGCTCATTCATTTCTTAGCCACGTAGGCTTTAATCTTTAGTTTTCCTCTTCTTTATTTTATTGAGATCCACCTTATAGGCCAGGTATATCTTTTTATTTGGACCTTGAGTATCTTAGACTCACAGCCTCCCAAATGTATCAATCATTTGTTTTTCACTTCACGTATATGCTTGATTTATTTCTTAACCAGTCCTCACCTTAAAACTTCATAACAGTTTCTCCACGAGGCACTAAAAGAGTTTATATATAGGAAGTATTAGCGGCGTATCCATCACCCTTTTAACACTTCGTGAGTACTCCGTTATTCTATTTTAGGGTTTAGACTAGTTTCATCATACTCATTCATACTGGCATGTATCATCATGCATTCATGTATTCATATTCATCACGTATTCACATATTCATGCATTCATATATTTAGTTTCATCACATTTCCATACTCGTCGTGTTTTATAAACTAGGGTGAATATCCTTCCAAATCAGTACCTCCAACATACGGCTGAGTCATCAGACATAGGGTTGAGTCATTATCTCATCATTGCCTTTACCAACACATAGCGGATCGTTTTGAAGCCCGGTAGAGGTCCACTATCGGTCCAAATTTCATATTTTAAAATTTCAATCCTCCAACTTTGGGGTAATTGCACTTTAGCCCCTGGACTTCATATTTTTCTTTAAAATTTGGGGTGTTACACTAGATTAGTTTCGCTTCCTGTGTTTCAGCGAAACTAGGCAGTTTCGCTTTCTGGGGTCATAACGAAACTAGGTAATTTCGCTTCTTATGACTTAGCAAAACTAGATAATTTCGCTTCTTATGTCTCAGTGAAACTAAACAATTTCGCTTCCTATGAACTCAGCGAAACTAGGCAGTTTCGCTTCTCTATTAGTTTCGATTCTGAAGTTTTGCTTGATCGTCTTCCTCAGTATAAACCAGGGTTTCTGCATGGAGATGGCGGCCAAGCTTTCATACGTTCAAGCTCCCAACTTTTTAGGTTCAAAATGTTGGTTTAACTCTTGTGAGTCTAGGTCTAAGGTTTATTTCACGTTTAACACGTAAAAATCCGATCTTTAATGTTAAAAACCCAAAAACTCCATTTTGAACAAAAACTCAGATCTAGGACGGATAGCTACCTGTTGATGCTTGATTCTTCTTGCTTAGTAGTCCAGAGATGAATACCAACGATCTTTGGAGATTGTTTGACCCAAAACAGATTTTCTCTCTGGATTCTCTCACTTTCTCTGTCTAGAATTTGAAGATGAAGGCGGTGAATGAGGCTAGGGGGTGGCGGCTAGGGTTTGTAGCCCCCCTCCCATCTTTTTCCTTTCTTTCGCGTTTAGTCTCGAGAGGCCAACGATCTTTTTTTATTTCTTTTATTTTCCGAACCTAATTTATTTTATTGTCGTTTTCAGGACGTTACACAATTCCTAGCATTATTCAAAATGGTTTTAGATATTTCAACCATTTCACTCTCCAAACATTTTGAACCAATATGCTCATATTTAACAACCACTAGCTTAGTCTAGTGACAAAGGTGTATAACTAAGATTTCATTAAAATTGGAAGGTCTTAGGTTCAAGTCTCACTTATGATAAAAAAAGAGGATCCAAGTTAGACTAGAGAGATTTCTCACATGTGATGGATTTCCTTCTAAAAGAACTAGATATATCAGATGGGTCATTAGCCCTTTAATGATTCAAATTACCGTTAAATAAAATATGCTCATATTTAATGCTCCTCGAATCCCTATGACCATTCTTAAATACAATTATAACTGTGGACAACTTTCACCCACCTTTCGTCACCTTGATTACACGTGTTATAATTCTAAAAGAAGATAATTTCATTCTTCAACTTGTGTGACTTGCTAAAAACTAAAATACTAAAATGTAACAATTATGATACTAACATTTATCATGTAGGAATTAATCCCCTAAGTGAAGGTGTATTTCTTGAAGTTATAATTTAATCCCTCATGCTATATATTATACGTTTTTAAATTATTTAATTTTTTTTTATAAATTTTAGAGTAAACTGTCATTTTCGTCCCTGTGGTTTGGTCAAAATTGCCACTTTCATCCAATAGTTTGTTTTTTTGTATCTGGGTCCTCATGGTTTTAAAATATTGCCATTTTCATCCTCGTGGTTTTAAAATATTGCCACTTTCATCCAGTCAGCTAACACCGTCCGTTTTTCTCAGTTAAATGAGGGGTATTTCAGTCCTTTTACTTATTTGTTTTATTTTTTCATCTTTTTTATTCTCACTTTTTAATCATCCCCAATTTAACCTCTAATTTAATCATCCACCTGCTGGCCTTCTTCCTCTTTTCCTGACCAGTTTCCGACGAGCACCACTGGAACACCTCCGTCGCTTGTTTCTATGATTAAAAAGTGAGAGTAAAAAAGATGAAGAAATAAAACAAATATGTAAAAGGACTGAAATACCCCTCATTTAATTGAGAAAAACGGACGGTGTTAGCTGACTGGATGAAAGTGGCAATATTTTAAAACCACGAGGATGAAAATGGCAATATTTTAAAACTATGAGGACCCAGATACAAAAAAACAAACTATTGGATGAAAGTGGCAATTTTGACCAAACCACAGGGACGAAAATGGCAGTTTACTCTAAATTTTATTTTTCTATAATAAATTTTGTTCGTAAATTTTTTATAAAAACTTAATACGCGGCCTCGTTTAATTATTTTTCTCTCGACATTTTGGTATAAATTTTGTTACAACGGAGTTGTATTCGATATATATCTTCTTTTGGTATCGTATCGGTACCGTGACAGATGGAATCAATACCGACCGAACAACATCGATACCATTATCGGAACTGGTACCGGTATTCGTTCTTATGGTTTTCGATTGATGTAACAAATTTTATTTCATTTCAAATATAATATTTTATAAAATTTCAAACGAAGTTGTATTCGAGATAGTGTTTTTGACCAAACCCACTCGTTATTAAAAAAATACTTTATTGCCCATAAAAGATTTAAAATGTCATATTTAAGAAAATGAACTTTTTTTTAATCATTCACCAGTTGAGTATTTGTAATGAAGCTCATATCTAATAATATCTCTTATATAAAAAAACATACGTTAGGTTTTTAATTTATAACGAGTATATTTTCCCGTCTCTCTTTTTCTATCCTTATATATAAAATCCGCATAGAGAATCTAATCTCTTTTCTTTTTCACTCTCACTCACTTATTTTTCTTTCAACGTTATGGGTTTTTTTTCTAAATTTATTTGAGTACGTAAACTATCGTAAAAATATCTTAAAATACCCGAACCCGTAATGTTATCAGATTGTGAAGAAAAAAAACGATGTTTACTTAAAAGTACAAGTATAAAACCATCATAACTTTTTTTTAAACGGCGAAAATCTATAAATTATAGAAAACAGGCTAGCAAGAAGCTGAAACACCTGGCAACCAGTTGCAAAATTACATTCCGGATATTAAAATCACACAATCTCTCCCAATTTAACTCACCGAACTTTGATCTATTCTTAACTATAGAAACGAATCTTTAATTATATTCTCCAAAACTTTAACCGTCAAAGACATGCTGTTAAATTCCTTCTCATTTCTTGACTTCCAAATATGCCACAAAGTTACCATGAACACGGCACCTATTGTTTTCTTCCAATCCTTTGACCCATTAAGCTTATGAACCATCGACAACATGTCAAAGCAACCCGTCAAAATGCTCAGAACTGGGATCTTCAAGGATGTGCCACCACACCGATTTGGCCACAATACAAGAGGCCAATAAATGACCCGTTGACTCTATACGCGAACACAGTGCTAGTTTGGAAGGAATCTAGTTCATAATCGCTCGCCACCCCAAAAAATTGACTTTGAGAACCCAACAATTCCAATGGAAACCGACGCCATTTAGATCCTTCACCTCAGCCTCCTCCAATGCCTTCCTTATGATCTCCATCGAAACATTATCAATCTTTCCAAATCCACCTATCAACCTGAGACATTTTTTTATCCCCACCAATTGCTTCAGAAGCTCGCCGAGCTGAACCCACCCATTCAAGCATGGACCTTAATGTGGCGTTGATGTGACAACGTGGAGATACGTAGAATGTAAAACCATGTTTGATGACATAGCCTGTAATTTTTAGAAATTGAAATCAGATTCTTATCCTTATTATAATAAATAAGTAACTAGGAGGAACGTGTCTCACTCTCTGGTGTCTCCTTACCCTTATTTTCCTGTTCATCTCTTCTATTAAATTAGGATACACGTGTCACTATCTGATGTCTTCTCACCCTTATTTTCCCGCTTCTCTATTCTATTAAATAATAATGATATTAAAAAAAAATATTTTTAGATATTTAATATAAATTTAATTATGGATAGTTATTATATCACGGGGAACGTTCCACCAACAAGTGATTTTTCGCTAAGAAATGGGTCAAACGAACTCCGATTGAGCTCATTCCAGCGGCGTTGGAACCGTCTTATCAAACCCTAACCCGCCCCCAAAAACCTAAACCCCCTCCACCCGCATCCCCAAAAAACTAAACCCCTCCTCCAATCCCACCCCAAAAAGCCTAAAACCACCACCCTACCCCCAAAAAACCTAAACCCTCCACCCTAAAAAAAGACCTAAACCCTAAAATTTAAACCTTAAAAGCTAAACCCTAAAAACTAAGATGGTAGAGTTCGACGAGACGGTTCCAACGCCACTGAAATGAGCTCAATCGGAGTTCGTTTGATATCGTTTTTTAAGTTTTTGTCATTTCTTAGGTTTATTAGCGAAAAATCACTTTTTATTTTAAGCTCTCCCATTATATCACTAACTATATAAATTTAATATGAAATTAATTATAGATAATTATAATTTCTAATGTTACTTATCAATTTTGAAAAATAAATTTGTATCATGCATAGTTATTATATAATATAATCAAGATCGTTTTTACATTTTAATCAACTCCATTATTTTAGACAGCTAGATTATAATTCATTTTAATTTTTATCTATAAATTTTTTAATTCAAAATTTTGTTTATCATCATTTAATCATATTATAATTTCTAAATCATCAATACTAATTACTATTTAATTTTTTTTATTTAACCCGTATAACACACTTGTTTTCTAACCTACTAATAAATATATCACAAACACCATCCGTATAGTTAATTCTTTTTTGGATTTAACTCTATACCTTTTTAGTAAAAGGGTCTAACTTTTTCTTTTGGAATTTGTTTGTTAATATAAATCCAAATCAAAATTTAAAAGTTATTTTGTTTTAAAATGGAAAAAATTTATTTTGAAGCATCCTCTCTCTTACCCAATGGAATGGAATATGGCAAAAGTCCTTTGACTTCTAGCAGGTTGTAGGCCTCGACGATCAATGCCATGGTTCCTCTTTCTCTCTCACACACACCCCTCTGACACTTCACATGTTCACACAGAAACCGAGACCCACACTACAAGAATCATCCCTACTGCCCACATGGAAGTGTGAACAAAGACGTTGAATTGTTTTATCACCCCTTGTTTAATTAATCCTTTTCACATTTCTCTGTCGAATTCAGCGTTACCCACTTCACAATTTTGTTCTTTTCTGCTGTAAAAGGGTCTGATTTTCCTTGTTCTTTGGAGGCAACAATGGCGGAAATTAAGTGGATTTATGTGTCCAGCTCTCTTCTTTACGCGATTTGTTTGTTGTAAGTCTATAAGATCAATTGACAAATTGTAATTAGAGCTTGAAATTCTTGCCTGCCAACTGTTTGTTGTTATGTCTGAGAGAAACAGAAACTGAAACAGAAAAAAAGTTGAGTTTTGTTTTCCGGTGACTCCAAGTTTGTTGATATGGTGCAAGGGTGTTAAGCATTTGGATTGCTAAATTAGATTTGCACAACAATGGCTGCAAAGATTTTGCATTCACTAACAGAGGACAACCCTGATCTACAAAAGCAAATAGGATGCATGACAGGTGTTTTTCAACTCTTTGACCGCCACCAGATTGTTGCCGGACAGCGGTTTTCCGACCACAGTCCCAAAAGGCTCCATCCTGGTAACCCTAAATTTATACTTCATATATTTTCATCACCTGAAATATTACCATACAACCATAATAAGTATCTTGGTTCGCGGTCAGGCGCAAGCCCCATCGCTTCTAATTGCGATCGAGGCGCAGGCATGGCATGCCTCTTGTACATCGGGATATCGTACATGTAACTTTTTAGGTCGTACATATACGTTATTTCTATATCTAACATCAATTATAATAAATAAAGGTTTTGAGGTTCACATGCCATCATTATAGAGCCTATAGATCTTTGTTTTCCGGCGTTTAACATTTTCCAATTATCTATTTTAATTTTTTTTAAACTTCTAAATTGATTAAATACCATTTAAACGGTTCCATATTTTTTATGATTTTAAATTTTAAACATAAAATGTAGGTTGACCAATAACTTCCTTTTTAAATACATTATTTATAATTAAATTTAGCTAATTTATTATAATTCATAAGATTTAGAGGTGTTAAATTTTTTATTTTTTGAAATATTATGAATTGTTACTATATAAGTGTTTTATTTATGTTAAAACAACTCCACACGCCACACACACACACATATATCTATATAGGGGGAAAATAAAATAAGAAGTAGTTTTTCGCTAAGAAATCTAAGAAATGACAAAAACCTTGAGAAACGATATCAAACGAACTCCGATTGAGCTAATTTCAGCGGCATTGGAACCGTCTCGTCGAACTCTACCATCTTAGCTTTTAGGGTTTAGCTTTTAAGGTTTAGATTTTACGTTTGAATTTTAGGGTTTTAGCCTTAGGGTTTAGATTTTATGGTTAAGGTTTTTTTTTTGAGTGGGGGTGGGGGGTTTAGGTTTTTGGTGGTGGGTGGGGGTGGGTTTAGGTTTTTTTTGGGGGGGGGGGGGGGTGTGGGGTGGGGGGGTTTAGGTTTTTGGGGGGTGGGGGTGGGGGTGGTGGTTTTAGGCTTTTCGGGGTAGGGTTGGAGGGGGGTTTAGGCTTTTGGGGGTGCGGGTGGAGGGGGGTGTTTAGGTTTTTGGGGGTGCGGGTGGAGGGGGTTTAGGTTTTTGGGTTCGGGTTAGGGTTCGATGAGACGGTTCTAACGCCGCTGAAGTGAGCTCAATCGGGGTTCGTTTTACCCACTTCTTAGTATTTCTTAGCGAAAAACCACTTCTTAGTGGAACCGTCCCCTATCTATATAATCTATTATCTATTATTTATACTACTTAATAAATAAAAATCCTAGGGGACACGTGGCGTAATTCTAGAGCCCCTCCATTTATATTTTCTCGCCTAAACCATTCTAGCACATTATTTTAGGCAACTAAATTATTTCTTATAATTCAATATTATAATAAAATTATATTCCATTATTATTTAATATTTGATTCATATCAACATAATAAAACAAAATATTTATTGTATTTTTTTTAAATCTGTAATGAACATAGGATTTAGATTGACAATTTCTTTCACAAAATCTAATAAAATTAAAAATTTGCTAACCGTGGCCCTCTAAAATCTAATAATAATTTATCAACATATAAGATGTTTATTTATTGTATTCTTTTCGTGATTCTACCCGTGTAATACACTGGAATCTAACCTAGTTAAATTATATATAGAGCTTATTTATGTCTAGAAGCCCATGAGAAGTATAAAAAGGTTTATATAAATACTTTGCACCTTGCGTACGTGATGCGGTGCACTTTGCTCTTTGCGCCTCGCGCTTCTTAAAACCAAGACAAGTAATCCATTGATAGTTATTGTTTTTGTGTTGAAATCTGCAAAGTATGTTCACTAGAGACTCATCCATTCAAATTCTTGATATTGAATCATAGTTACTTTATCTATATAATGTATCTCAACATCAAACTTTACTTCATCTTATGTAGGTAGTCCACAGTTTTACAATGGAACTCCTGAATATGAGTCAAGTAATTCGTACCAGAGACCATATGTTGTGGTAAGTATGCCAAAACTGTTTCTTACCACCAGCAGTTTGAATGCTCATTATTATGTAATTGTAATTTTTTTACTTTTAAGATTCAGCAACAATTAAGTGTCCATTCTTGAGGTTGCAAAACGGTTAGGGTCAAAAAGGGCTTGGGTTGAAATTTTTTGTTTTAATACGGGTCCAAACGGGTTAGATCAGGTTGGGAACATATCTTGGTTATTTAGAGGTCAAATTATAGTTTTGGATAATTAGTTGCATACGGGCTGCAATAAAACTGATTATATAATGGTGAACTGACATTACGTATTCTGCAGGACAAGAACAGGGCATCGACAGAATCATCTCGAGACTCTTTCTCATCAATGTCTCGTTCATCTTCCTTTTCATCTTTGGATTGTAACATTAATAAAACAACTCATCAAGAACCCGTGCAAATTGTGTTTCCTGCAAGGGATTCTTTAACACGCCAATCTCGTCAAACGGTTGACCTTCGAGATGTGGTCAAAGATTCGATGTACAGACATAAATCTACAGTCAAAGATGATGGACCCAACCATGTGGTGGACTATAGAGAGTCACTTGATGCACTTGCTAAATTTCAAGAGTCCAATTGGTGTTATAATGAACATATAGAACTTTCTAGATCTAAATCTTACCATCTTAGGGACGGGTCGTCATTTTCAGTGCTAAAAGATTGTCCTAGGTTTTCTTATGATGGGCGGGAAACAAACCGTTTATCTTTTCCATCACGAGATAATTCAAAAGCAGTGATTTCAAAGCAACTGGAAGAACTACCGAGACTGTTTCTAGACAGCAGAGAGAGTTCAGCCCGTAGTTTAAGAAACCCGAAAAGTGCTGATGTCATCTCTGCTGACCGAGGCCCGGTTCAATCACGGGCACCCAGCGTTGTAGCCAAGTTGATGGGCTTGGAAGCTTTTCCCAATTCTTCATCACCCGACCAGAAGGAATCGGGTTTGGGCATCAGGACTTCTGGGGTTGAAGATGTGAATTCATTGTCAAAATCTGTAAAAGCAACCGACTTTTTCGGGCCAATCAAAATGCATAACTCTTCAAGATCACCAAGGTTTCCAAGATTTCCAATCGAGCCTGCGCCATGGAAGCAAGGGGATGGTGTTGGAAGGCCTCAGAAGCCCGTTTCTCGTGCTATGAAATCACCAACCAGAATAGATAGCCCGTTTTCATCTGTTTACAGTGAAGTTGATAAAAGACTGAAGCATATTGAATTCACACAATCTGGAAAGGATCTTAGAGCTCTTAAACAGATATTAGAGGCAATGCAGTCAATGGAAGTCAGGAAAGAAGGAACACAAACTATGGTGAAAAGACAACCTGTTTTCACTCACAATGAAAGATTTTCAGACCGTCAAAACCTTAGGGGATCGAATAATTTGAGGGCTTATGAGTCACCTATTGTCATCATGAAGCCCGCAAAGCTTGTTGAAAGATTGGGTATGCCTGTTGAAGACTTCCTGATCAATAATGATAGAAAGATTTTCAGAAATAATATTCCTAAAAGTACACGTAGAGAGAATACGGTCAACAAGACTGAAGTCAAAAGTGGAGGAAGGCATACAAGGATTACACCAGGTTTGACCAAACAACAGTTGACCGAAGATAATGCTACAACTTCAGGAAAGAGCTCGGGATCTTTCGGCCCAAGATTGCCACAGAAGAGGCCTGAGTTAGAGAGGAGGTCTCGGCCACCCACGCCGCCAGTGGATTCTTCTAAATTGAGAAAACAGTCAGCCAAACAGGTTTCAGAGTCGAGTTCCCTTGGTGGAAAAAGGTCAAAATACTCCAACATTCAGCAAAATGATGGTCAACACCGTGAGATCAAGGGCGAATCAAAGAAGTTGAGTTACAGAGAGACTCGAGTGTGTAATGAAGTGGTCAACATTCCTGAATTTTGTGAAGAAATTGATAACATGCGGAGTCCTATCTCAATACAAGAGGTAAGTTCAGTTGATGGCCAGGCCGGACGGGTTGGGTAACGGGGTCAAAATGGGGTCGGGTCGAGATGGGTCATTTTTAGTACTAGTCAAAATGGGCCGGTTGGGTTGGGTTGACCCGCAAACACTTTTTTGTCCATTTTTAATTTTAAATTACTTAGTGTGTTAGTTATGGTTACAAAAACAATATTATCATAGTAATAATCCAAATATTCGTATGCATCAAAAATAGACTTCGGGATACTTTTAACCCGTTTGACCGATTTCCCTTTTAGAAAAATTCTTTTGTTTGAGAAAAAACACAACCCAAATCAAGTCATTCATAAGTAAACAGGTCAAAATTTACACCAACTACATTTATCAAATTCAAAATCTCTAATTACTTTATAATCAATTTTTTTTTTCTAGAAATCAACTTTACTTGCGAGGGAGCATGAATTACCTGGCCCGGAATATCCTAGTCCAGTTTCTGTTCTTGATAATGGAGTTTATACAGACGATTCGCCTTCACCTGTGAAACATATTCTGCAGACACCGAAAGGTAGAAAAAGAATTATCATTCTTCTTGGATCCAATTAACTGTCTGATTAGTGATAACACATCATAATATTGAATCTTTCAGTTAAGAATTAAGATGCATGAGGGGTGTTTGGATTTGCATTCTGGAACCGATTATTTGATTATAGTGAATTGAAGTCACAATAATGAAAATTTAATGTTTGGATAAACAGATTCTTCTTCTGATAATCGGAAGTTTTGGGGGTTATTTCTGATTATCTACGTGTAAACTAAAATAATTGTAGGGATTTTTACTCCTATGTTCAACACGTCTCCGGTCTCCCTCTTTTTCATAAATATGTCATTTTTTGGTCATTTTTGTCGAGGATTCAAACATCTGACTATCTAATTGTTACAACTTTAATCAACAAAAACACATCCTAACACTATTTTCTATAGTCGGTTTTATTACAACTGATCTGAGTCTGGGTATCACAGAATCACTTTCAATTTTCAAAATGCACAGCTAAACACCCCCCACAGAATGCAATAGCCATATTTAATATAGAATCATTCAGTTATAAGCATACAATGCATGGTAGTCAAAGGCTAAGGCACACTCAAGGTGCAAAGGGTGAGCCTGTGATTACAGGGCGCTTAAAAAGCGCGAGCCTGACACAAGCAAGACATACGTGATTCCAGGCCATTTTTCGCTGTTTAGACTGGTTTAGGCTGGTCTAGACTAGTTTAGGCTGGTTCAGTTTTTTCAGATTTTGGCCTGTTTTTTCAGTTTTTTGCGCCTTTGCTGCGTTGCGCCTGGCTTTGACTATGTAATGATTCATGCATATCATTACGTATATACTCTCTCTGTCTAATGGTGTTTCGAGTGTTTATGATTTTGTTATGTTGTAGAATTAAGCAAGGATGAATTTAGGGTTATGTTATGTGTCTTAGTTAAATGGAAACTTGAATCTAAGAACTAAATACCCAATGCCATGAATCTATACATGAAATTTTAAGACAAGAAAATACGACTCCTTTCTATAGAATGTGTCGTATGCTCGTATATTTCTTATTCTTGGTAGTTTATTATGGAATTTCAAATAAAATTATTGTTTTATGTCTACTTGTTTGAAGATGTCCAAAATTTTGAAAACTGATGTGTATAACTTAAGTAAATTTTGGCATTGGCATGTGGTGGATCATGGATGCATGAGTGCATGACACCACCATGCGAATTGAGCTTTGCCACATGGGGCGAACCATTCGCCTCATCTGGTATACACCTATAAATGAAGATCTATTTTTTTTAATAAAATGGTTTTAGAGGTATTATGCATTATAAAAACATTTTAAGGCGACTTTCAACCAGTTTGACCCATTGACCTTTTCTCTTTTATGCTAACCATTTCTATTACCTGTTAGGCTTATTGACCCGTTTCTTGTTAATCCAACAATTTATATTACCCACTAGACTCTTTATGTTAATGGGTCAAAAATTGGTCAAAATTGCCACCTATAGGACTGTATAACGGTTACAATTTTTGTGAGTGCCATATGCTAATTATTTGATAAAACTCACTTGAATTGAATTCACAGATGATGCTAATCAAGGGATTAAAGATCAATGGCAAGCACCAGATGTCATTCCTGCTGACACACCATCTTCGCGTATTACCTCTGAAATTAACCGCAAAAAGCTACAAGACATCGAGCATTTGGTTCAAAAACTCACAAGGCTCAATTCGGGTCACGAAGAAGCACATTTAAATCACATTGCATCTCTCTGTGAAAACACAAAGCCCGATGACATGTATATTTCAGAGATTCTGTTAGCTTCCGGGCTCCTACTCAGAGACCTCGGTTCAAACCTCACAACTTTCCAGTTCCACTCTTCGGGCCACCCAATTAACCCCGAGTTGTTTTTAGTATTAGAGCAAACCAAATTCAGCAGTTTAACAAAACAAGAATCAAACACACCCGAAAAGATCATCAAAAGGGGAAAAGTCCATAGGAAGCTTATTTTTGATGCTGTTAATGAGATTCTTGCAGGGAAGTTAGCTTTATCGGTACCTTTTCTAAAGTCTTTTAAGCTCGTGAAAAAGACGTTTAATGCACAAAAGCTTATGAGGGAATTATGTTTGGAGATAGAACAGTTGCAAGTTAAAAAGAAGAAAGAAGATACCAGTTTAGAAGAGGAAGATGACGGGTTGAAAAGTGTTTCGTGGGAGGAAGTATTAAACTGTGCTGAAAGTTGGACGGATTATGATGGTGCAATGCCGGTTATTACATTGGAGGTTGAAAGATTAATCTTTAAAGATTTGGTTAATGAAGTTATTTTGGGTGAGGCTGCTGATGGCAGGCGAATTAAGCCCGGAAGACGTTGCAGACAGTTGTTCTCAAAGTAGTGTTTGCTGAAATGTGTTTTCTTTTCGGGTTTTGCTTCAGATGCTTTGTTGATCAATTTGTACCTGTATAAGTGTAAGATCTATGTTACTTAAGGGAAGGCAATTAACATTTATCTACATAGTTCATGGGGCTTAAATTCATAATCTTATCAATTATGCATGTGAGTGATAAATCGGTTGAACTTGTTGAGTTTTTAATGATTTCAGGTAGCTAGAAATTAGCTTGGTATCAAGTATAGTTATCTAGGAATTTGATATAATAGAAACAAAATTTGGATGTTGATGAAGTGGACATACCAATCAACCACCTTGACTACACTTTATATAAAGAGTAAATTATTAAAATTGTTCATGAGGTTTGGGACTAAAATCACTTTGCGTCCCGAGTAACACTTTGAGCCATCATAATTTCACTAACTCATGTTAAGGAGTCCGTTAAGTCGCCTCACGTGCTCTTCACGTGAGGGTATTCTAGTCATTTGATTATTTAAAACTCAACCCTTCCCCACCCGATCACTTATCTCTCTCGCCTAACCACCGCTACACTAAGCACCGCCGCCACCACCGTTGCAGCCAGTTTTCTGGCGAGCTTCAAATCCGCGAACCAAAAAACTCTTGGCTTCAAAGCATCTCAGTATATTGATTTCATTGGAAAACAACCTTTCAAGAAACTCTTGGCTTCACTTGACAACGTGCTTAGAATCAAAGGGGATTTGCTCAGTTCACCGATTCGAGTTATAATCCCGTCACCATTTGCGTCTAATTGTGGTCCCAAGGTGGATTTGCTGTTAACACCTCAAGCACGATACACCCAATTGCTCAAATATCAGAAGGAGCTTATTGCGCACCGTCGATTACAACTTCCGGTGAAAAATACATCGGGGTGCCTCTCCAATCAGGGATTGACTTGCCATTTTTGCTCTGTTTTGCCCTCTTTGCTAGCCCCAAATTGCCAATTTTAGCCGTTTTTGCTCCCATAACGATTATTATGATGCAATGCAATCCACAGATAATTGACCTAGTATGACGCTTAACATCCGATTCCGGCAATCCTTTCCAACCAGATTTCCTGATCAAATCAGCTAGGGTTCCGCCAGACCCATACTCCAACAACAAATTGTAGACCATCTGACCGTTTTCTCCGAGCAGATCTGGTTCGCATCGGTGTGGATTAATTTTGCTTGAATGTTCATATGGAGATGTGTATGGCAGTTTGAGAAGCTCAGAAACAACGAATTCATCATATGGAGACCCTAAATCGGAGGTGGGGATGGTGATTTCAAGGAGGCTTTGGGTGATGGAATCGGAGTGATGATGGAAAGCGCCGGTCATTTTGAACCGCGACGCCCATGTCACCTGCTCCTTCTTTTGCTCATATACACACTTTCCTATGTGTTTCTAAAGCACACTATCCATTTTCAACTTGTACTGCTATGGTGGACGGGTGATGGAATCTACAAAGACTTTACTTTGTTCCCGGGTTTACTAAAGAAAAAAAATAAAAATAAATAATTTCTTTTCTATTTTTTTTTTCTTTAAATTTTTTTAATTTATAAGGATAAAGATAAGTTTTTTTTTTCTTCTATTTTTCTTTTTAAAAAAATTTTTAGAACACCTTACTTCTATTTTCTTTCTTTTACCCCTTAAAAAAAACTCTTGAACAAATGATTATTTTCTCTTACTTTCTTTTTCTTTCTTTTCTCTCCTTAAATGAGACTCAGAAACACATTAGGGTAAGGATTTTCTCCTTAAAATGGTATTGAAAAGACGACAATACCCCTCATGTGAAGGGCACCTGAGGGAGACTTAACAGACTCGTTAACTGGCGTTAGTCAATTGGACGAAACCGTCAAAAATAGAATGCGGATGTCTTAAAGTGTTAAAAACTTTTTAATTGGACAAAAAGTGACTTTTCACCCAAACTCGAGGGACGATTTTTGTAATTTACTCCTATATAAATTTCGTGTTGGATAAATAATAAAGAAAAGATTAGCCCAACTGGTTCCCTTTCAATACACTTAATTTAATTTTTAAATTAACAATTTTCTTCTTTTCTTTTATTCTAATCAAGAGAAAAAAATGTTCTTCGTGTGACACCTCTATTAAGGTCAGGTTATACGTGCTCTCTTCTTTACTTGTCATACCTTCTTCCTAAACAAATGACTTTAAAACTTGTCATTTTATCTCATTCAAAAAATCATTATTTCTAAAAAGATTTTTATGTTTAAAATCACTTTTTGTAAAATAAATTAAGACGCATTTAAAAACATTTTTCTAAGTAGTATTTTATTTTTTTACAAAACGTCTTTAAAAAATAATCACATAACATTTTTATAAATAAACGATAAAAATGTTTTTTATTTAAAAAAAAAGCTCTGCTACAAACTTTGACCTGAAATCACCATACGTCCGCCACAGCTGCTACTACCAACTTCGACCCACCAACGCACGCTACTCGCCGCTTAGGGGTGTGCAAAAAACCGAAAACCGAAAAAAACTGAAAACCGATTTGTAATCGGAAAAACCAAACCGAATTGTGAATTCGGTTTTTGGTTCAGTTAACGGATATACATTTTTTTGGATTCAGTTTATTCGTTAAACGGATAAATCGAATAAGTGATAACTATAGATGTTGAGTTCGGTTTATACATTTTTTGAATTCAGTCGGTTAGAAAAATTTTCAATACGGTTAGGTTCGGTTAACGGATATGCCTAAAAAAATAAAAACAGAATAAACGGAACCAAAAAAACCGAAAACGGCTGAACGTTGAACATCCCTAACGCCGCTAACCTCCACTACCTACAAACACTGACCCGTTACCACTGCAAGTCCACCACATCCGATAAGATAAATTAAGACGTATTTAAAACCACTTTTTTCTAACTAGTATTTTAATTTTTTACAAAACGTTTTTAAAAAATAATCATATAACATTTTTATAAAACTATAAAAAAATATTTTTTTAAAGTTGATGTTATGTATTCAACCCATAATTAATACTTATAATAAAATTAATTAATTAATTAATTAATTATAGCTTTCTTAAATATTAAAAAGACAAAAGAAACAAAAAGAAAATAAAAAAGTTTGAATTATATTTATTTGAGAACTTAAGGGAGAGGTTACAATAAGTAAATTCAGGTAAAACGGGTACGGTTGCTTCTGACTCATACAAAATAGACCAACGTCATTAAGAAATCTAGGGTTTTCATCCTTTCGTGTTCCCATGCCCCTTTTGCTTCAAAAATCTAATTCTGATGTTGTCAAAATAGGGTCATCGAGAAATGAACCCTAACCTACAAAGCGTCATCAAGAAACCTTCTTGTCATATCCAAGGATTTTCATCCATGCCCCTTTTGCTTCATAAATCTAATTCTGATGTTAATTTGATCCGTCAAACACTAAAATTCGTCATGATGATTTGCTAGCATGTGGAGGGGGAATGCAGAATCATTTGCTTTCGAATGCGAAGAAAAGACAATGTCGATTCAAACAACGAAGAATATCAAAGAAAAAAGCAACAAATACTAAAGATATTTATTTTATTTGAAGTTTGTTTTGGTTGCATACAACTCGTACAATCATTTAGAATATCAACCAACAACTCTAATACTTTTTCTTCTTCTTCATCTTCATTTGCAGGCTCGATCGAGGAAGAACAGGAGCACCGCATGTAAGACTCACATTTAATTATATGGCCTTTAGTTATCATTTATTTAATTAATTGATCATTGATCTAAATACCCCTATGGGTTAATTGACAATTATTCGATAGACATAATTACTCTTAGTATCATAATTATGATTTTCCTTGGGTGTATATAAATAGAGATCATTAGAGAGAGACACCTACAATCACCACTAACACAAATTCGTCCCCCTCTCTCTCTCTCTCTCTCTCTCAATCGTGAGACTCATTCTCACCTTAAACCATCCTAACAATACATCCTAAATGGGAACCCGATCATCATCAAGATCATGACGTCTTTCCTTTCTACTGTTACTGGATATTTATCTATTGTTTTCCATTACACGTTAAAGAATTGATCAACATTTGGTATCAGATGGTATGTTGATTAATCAATTCTTCTTTCGTTCCCTAAACCGGAATTAAAATCGGAGAACAAGTTTTTTAGAAAATTGTTTTTTTACAAATCAGTTTTATAACCTCTTTTGATCCATCATTCGGATCTTAGAAAACGGTTTTAATCTCATAAAATCGAGATAAACTTTTTTGAAATCCTTAAATTCCATATTGTTTTATGATTTTGATTCCAACCTAAATCTGATATTAATCAAGAATAATGTTTTTAATAATTATCAGAATTGTTGTTGATGTTCATCATAATTTTTGATGAAATCACCTAATTTTGTGATAGATTTGGATTGTAATTATGTTTCCTTAATTAGTGTAACTTTATCTCCAAGTTTTCGCATAAAATATTTATTTATTATTATTTTTTTAAATTATGAACTGATAATCTTGGATATATTTAAACACCTTAAATTTCAAAATCAGATAAATCCCTTAAAATTATATCCCTTAGTTCTCAGATCCATAAGAGTTATCGGATTCATAAAAGTTATCGGATCCATAAGAGTTCTCGGATTCATAAAAGTTCTCGGATCCATTAGAGTTCTCGGATTCGTAAAAGTTCTCGGATCCATTAGAGTTCTCGGATTCATAAGTTCTCGGATCTATAAAGTTTTCGGATCCTTAAGTTTTCAGGTCCTTAAGTTTTCGGGTCCATGTAAGTACTTGGGTCCATAAAAAGTTTCCGGGTCCATAAAAGTTTTCGGGGTACATACAAGTACTCGAGTCCATAAAAGTTCGATCCACGCAAATAAGTGGTTTTGCTATTAACTAATGCTTTGTTTTATGAAACTTTAAATATCATGTTTTACAAAACCTAAAACTTACTTGAATAACACTTAAAAGTTTCACTTCTACCCAAAGGTGATGTGCTACATTTGTAAAGTTATTCAATTCTAATTAAGCATTGTCACTTAGTGTGTATCCTTAAACAGTAAACCCAAAAGGCTAACTGTTAGATATTCACATGACATCCGCCTTAAATGCACAAATGTTTCACTTCTGTCCAAAGATGATGTGTTGCATCTGTGTCCTGCAAACTATGCAAATTAAATGTCTCACTTCTGCCAAAAGGTGACTTGTTACATTCAAATTGCACACCTTATTTGTTCATAATTCTTGAATGATTGGTCATAGCCAAAGAAAAAGACGTTGTTTAAGTAGAACCTTACTTAGTATGTTATTTTGGTGTTATAATAGATTTTATCACAACTTCATTAAAATAATTGTCCTTATTTTCCGCCTGCCTTAGTTTAGTTACCCCATTAGTTTAGTTACCCCATAACTCACGCTAAGTTCTTCTTTAGCTACATATATCTTATTCATCTCAATCCACTGCAGCTCCCAATATGGGAATTGAAACGTTAAATGGTGCAAACTTTGCTTCTTGGAAAGATTCTCTAATGCTAACTCTTCGGTATGTTGGATTTTGATTATACACTGAGAGAGGATGCCCCTCCTTCTCTCACTGACAAAAGTACTGCTGAAGACAAGATAGTACATGAGAAATGGGAGAGGTGTAACCGAATGTCTCTTATGTTTATCAAAGCTCCATTAGTAGCGTCATCATGGGAGCCATTCCAGATTCGCCTAATGCTAAGACTTATCTGGCTTCTGTGGAGGAACAATTCAAAGGGACTTCTAAGGCGCATGCTAGCACTTTTATTCTGAAGATATTGACTACAAAGTATGACATGATTATTAGCATTTGTGAGCACATCATGATGATGCATAACATGGCCCATAAGCTTAAGGGACTAGACATGGAGATCAGTGACGGTTTCCTGGTGCACTTTATTATGATATCTCTCCCTGCATATTTTGAAGCTTTCAAGATCAACTATAACACCCAGAAATATAAGTGGAAGATGAGTGAGTTGATTGATATGTGCGTGCAAGAGGAAGAGCGTCTGAAGCTGGAGAAACCTGATGTAGCTTACCTCGTGACTGCTGATTCTAAGAAGAGGAAGGGAAATTTTCTTTAAAAAGGAATTTTCTAAGGTCCAGAAGAAAGATTCAAGTGCTGATTCCAGCTCTAAGAACTCCAACGGGAAGTTTCACAGTAAGTTCTGTCGTAAGGCCGACATAGACAGAAAGACTGCCCAGAATTCAAGGAGTGGCTGACCAAGAGAGGTAATCATCTTTATATGATACTTGAGTCCTTTAACTTAAATGTTCCAACTAACACATGGTGGTTTGATTCTGGTTCTATGGTTCATGTAACCAACTCAACTCAGGGATTCCTTACAATCCGGAAGCTGGAAAGAAACCGAATAACACTTAAACTGGGGAATGGAAAGAACTAGTTGTCGAAGCCGTCAGAACCTTACAATTAATAATGTAAACTGGTTTATTTATTAAGCTTTATGATACCTTATATATTCCCGAGATTACTTGGAATTTAGTATAAGGACCAAAGTTAGACGTAGACGGTTTTGATGTTTCTCATGGTCATGGCAAACTTACTATTAGTTTAAATTCTCAAGTGTTTGGACGTGTTTATCTGGATGGTGGTATCCATAAATTAGAACTAGATGATGAATTTTCCAAATCTTTATTATCATATAATATCAATGAAAAATTGACAAAGACAAAACGAAAACGAGACTTAGAAACTTCATCCATGCTATGGCATCAACGTTTAGGTCACATTTCAAGAGAACTTTTGTCTAGGCTCGTGAAGGATGAAGTGTTACCATCTCTCGATTTTAATGATTTTAGAACATGTGTCAAATGCCTTAAAGGTAAAATGATAACAACGAATAAGAAAGGTGCCACTAGGAGCTCTTATTTGTTAGAACTCATTCACACTGACGTTAGTGGTCCTTACCCTATCGCTGGAATAACTGGACATAATTCATTTATCACTTTTAATGATGATTATTCTCGTTATATGTAATTGTATCTTATGAAGGAAAAATCCAAATCACTTGCAACTTTTAAAGATTATAAAACTGAAGTTGAAAAATAACTTGATCGTCAAATAAAAGTTGCGAGATCAGATAGAGGAGGTGAATAGTATGGTAGACATACTGATGTGGGTCAGGCTCCTGGTCGCTTTTATGAGTTTTGTAAGGGCCAAGGGATCGTGACAAGTACACTATACCCGGTACTCCTCAGCAGAATGGTGTTGCTGAGAGAAGAATCATGACCCTAATAGACATGGTATCCAGTATGTTGGCCAACTCAGGTTTACCCTTATTACTCTGTGCCGAGGCCTTAAAAGTAGTTGTTCATATACTCAATAGAGTTTCGTCAAAATATGTCCCCAAGACTCCTTATGAACTCTCGATAGGAAGAAAACCGAGTCTAAAATATATGAAAACATGAGGCTGTCTCACTGAAGCTAAACACTATAATCATTTCTTAAAGAAACTTGACATGAAAACAGTAATTTGTTTCTTTATCGGATATCCCGATCACTCAAAGGGTTTTAGATTCTACTATCCTTCTCATGTCACTCGTATTGTAGAAACCAAGCGTGCTGAATTCCTTAAGGATTTTAAGGTCAGTGGGGCAGTGAAAATCCTTATCATAATTTTCAAGAATTATAAGACGCGAGGGGAGAGAGACTAGTCACTTACTTTACCTCCGATTACTCCTCTTGTACATGAAAATGCACCGCATGTCGTTGCACCACCTCCTACACACTCAGAACTTAATGTTACTCCATATATACCTGGGAATGAAGGCACCTTAAACGACCAACATCAAAACAATGTTGAACCCGATAATCATCTCAGGAGGTCATCCAGGTCTAAAAGACCTACTAATTTTGATGATTATGTAACCTACCTGACTGAAGTTGAAATGGATGCTAAAAAGTTTGCCGATCCTACCTCTTATAATGAAGCCATTAGCAGTGATCAGTCTTCTGAATGGAATAAAGCTGTGATTGATGAGCTTGACTACATGAAGAAAAATGATGCCTGGGAATTAATTGAATTACCCAACGGTGTTAAACCTGTAGGATGTAAATGGGTCTTCAAAACAAAACTAGATCCGAATGGAAACATTGAATGCTATAAAGCAAGATTGATTGTGTAACATCCCAAAAATAACAATAAAGAATAAATCGAAAGACGACACGTCCATGAAAAACGAGGTCGGGGTTTAATCAAAGGAGAAGTAAAAGAGAAGGGAATGGGCTTGGGCTCGGCTCTAATGGGCCGATGTAGCCCATGTTCAGTGTCTTCTTCTTCATTCCATCAATTTCACAAACCCTAGAGAGAGAAAGCTTGAAGTTCTAGAGAGAGAAAGCTTGAGGAGCAACATCCAGGCTCTGATTTCTACCCCATCTTGTTTCTCCAGCATCCTTGATCGTTTCTACGCAAAGAATCATGAGTTTTGAGGTAAGGATCGACCTCAGATCTGAGTGTTTCTTCAAAAATGGGTTTTAGGGTTTATGGGGTTTTCAAACAAAAAAGGTGGAATCTTTACGCATGAAATATGGTTTAAAGCTCAGAGCTAGCTTCATGGAAGCTAGACAAACGTTTTGGGCATAAAAAGTTAAGGTTTTGGATCAAAATCATACCTGAAAATGATTGGTGTTCTTGAGCCAACTCTCAAGAGTCGGCACCTGCAATGTGCAGACTCTCAGCGAGGAAGACGAAGAGGAGAGTCGACCATGGAGAGAATCGGCTCTCAGAGAATCGACTCCTAAGAGTTGGCCCCCTAGCACAACGCGAAGTCCTGAACGCAAGTTCAGGCGACACTTATGAGTGTGGCTGACGGCTCTCCCATCCGACTCTTAGGTGTGCTTGCCGATAATCTCGGTTGATACTCTAGTGTCGTTGGCATTTATCTCAGTCAACTCTTAAGAGTTGCTAGTAACGTTTCTGGCCGACTCTCATACAAATGATAGAATCCGTACTTTGAATTATGTGCAGATCGGTATACGCTGAAACAATAGATAAGGTATCGACTTCGGGTTGAGTATAGATAGACTGGTGAGTTCTAGAGCCCTTCTTTTAATACTTTAAATTATATTTTTGGGCTGGTGTGCATACTTACGAAATGATGTTTATGAAACGATGTTTACGAAATGATGTTCATGAAACGATGTTTACGAAATGATGTTTACGAGATGATGTTTATGAAATGTATTGCCAAATGAAGTTTACGAAAGGTTTACGAATGAAATGATGTTTTGTTTAATAAAACATATGAATGCTTTAACTGAGATGAGGTAAAGGTTTTATGAAAGTCACAAATGAACGAATCTGCCACGAGTTCCTACGGGAGCTAGGGTATGTATGTATGTATGGCCTTACCCTTACGGGGGGCCTTTGTGGCTGGCTAACGGTTGTACAACTGGTTGAGGATGGGGTGACGACGGTCACCCATGGGATCACCGGAACCCGATGGAAGGTACTATTCCCAGCGAGGGAACAATGCCTAAGGTACTGGTTGGTGTCAAAGGGCTTTGAGGTATCAGGCCCTAGGTTTCTCCGCCCAAAGGACATGTACGGTGTTGAAGGGCCTAGTGGTGGCGTGCCTCGGGGTTTCCCCGCTAACCCACAATGTATGGAATTGAAGGTTACGAGAAGGTGCATATTCGGTTCATGTTGACTTAAGTGATGATGTCATGTTATGAGGTTACGTTATGAGGTTATGTTATGTTATAGCATGTTTTACGTACGCTTTTGTTAAATAAATGTATGTTACATTTTTGGAAAAATGTTTATGATATGGTTTATGTAAAGCTAGAACTCACCAGCGTAGCTGACTTTTAGTATGCACATTCAGGTTAAGGGCATGTAATGATGATGGACGGTGATGCTTAGCGAGCGAGAAGAGTTAATCGGCTGATCCTGAAGACTGGCATCCCGTTATGTTTTTGATTATGTTTTAGACAATGTTTACGCTTCCGCATGTTGAACAATTTTTAATTATGTTGAATGAATGATTCCGCTGCGTTATCTGATATTCTAGTTTAAGAACTATTTGTGAATGAATAAATCCAACACGTGAGGCCTCCCGGGTTTGGGGCCTTACAAGTTGGTATCAGAGCAATAGTTTGAGAGATTTGGACACTCCCAGTGTCTGAACTTAAACTATGAATGGGACCGAGAGCGGACGCCAGTACGGGTAACTCGAGCCACATCATCAGGTATGAAATTAGTTTATGTATAGTATGCCTTAGAACATATTAGGGCTGGACTTGTGTTCTGATGAAATCATAAAGGTGGTCAAATAGAAGTCAAAAGGTAGTGTAATGGTTAATTGCAGATGGCCAGTGTATATTAACATGCTCGTTAGGAGTACAGTGAAGAGGGAAGTGTCCATACGGAACCAGAAGTTAGTGTGCATGGGACTGAACAGACTCATGATGAGGAACAACATTTCACTTTCGATCCAGAAGTGAAAGCGGCCCTGGCACGCGAATTCACTGAGATGATGAGGGCTTCCTTGCCAGATCTGCTGGCAGAAGCATTGAAGAAGGCTAATGAGGCGGGCAGGTCCAACACGACATTTGGTTCCCCGAACAATGAGGCTGTCAACGCATTGCTTACTTGCGGTTGTGACTACAAGTCCTTTAAGGCATGTGACCTGCCGGTTCTGACTGGGAAGTAAGATGCGGTGGCTACTTTTGACTAGGTGATCCGGATGAAAGCCGCCATTCGTCTGAGCGAATGCCGATCAAACCAGGTTGTGAAATTTGCTGCTAACTCCTTGAGGGAGGAAGCATCTCACTGGTGGGAATGAGTGTGCCAGGTTAAGGGGGATGAGGCGGTAGACGCGATGATGTGGAATGATTTGAAAACTTTAGTGATCAAGAATTTCTGTCTGAGCAATGAGATCGAGAAAGTATAAAGGGAATTTCTGGGGTTGAAAGCCGGGAGCATGACACACCGGCAGTACACCACACTGTTCAATGAACTGGCACGTCTGGTGCCACATTTTGTCACTACTTAAGAGAGGAAAATCACCTGCTATATTCAGGGATTGCTGTACAAAGTCCGCACGTATGTTAAGGCAAATGCCCCTACTACCTATGATTCGGTAGTGGAACTGAGTGGCGTGGTATTTGATAATCTGGCACTGAATGTTGTTACCATGGATGAGCCCAAGAAGAAGTCGACTTTTCCTGCCAAACGATCGGGTGGGAAGTTATTTAGGGCTCAGGACAAACAGGCCAGGGTAGGCGAGACAACGGTTTATGGAAAATGCGGGGGAAGGCATGAGGGTGAATGTAGGATGGGAACAAATTTGTGCTTTAAATGTAGCAAGACTGGGCACTACTCCCGGGAATGCCCGCAAGGTATCAAATGTTATAACTGTGGAGGGAACAGACACATGAGCCGGGAATGCACTAAGACAAGGATGGGGGAAGGTGGAGAAGGGATGCGGCCCCGAGCAAGGACTCGAGCGTATGCACTGACGTAAGAGGTGGCCAGGGTGGATCCCGATGTGGCGTCAGGTACGTTCATCCTTGACAACACCTTTTTTTTGTGTTATTTGATTCGGGTTCCCATAAAAGTTTTATATCTGCTACTTTCTGTAAACAGGTAAAGTACTGTAACATCCCAAAAATCCAGCCATAAACGGATAACGGTCAAAGGGACGTTAAACGTAAAGCTACGAATGGTATTGGTAATGAAACGCGATACCAAAGGCTTAACGGGGGAGTTGGGATTGAATAATAATAAGTTGGGATGAATTTAGGTTAAGAAACGTGACCTAAGAACTTAACCGGATGCGAAACGGAAAGACTATTTGTCCGGAAATAGCCCAAAACTTCATATAGGCATATCCCGAGCTAGAAACTGAGTTACGAAATCCATAATATATGAAACTTGGGTGCCTCGGCGAGGAGAATATGAAAATGGAGTCATAACAGACCGTCACCAGGTGTAACGGTCCGTCACGACAGCCCAGAAGCCATAATGGAACGTCACGGTCCGTGACGGCCTGTCACGCCGCAAAATCGCGAAAACGCTCCGTTTTAGGCCACGTATCACTGAGTCATCGCACCCTAAGGCCATGAAGGACTGTCATGAGCCGTGACAGTACGTTACGTGGTCAGAAAGTGCTTGGAGGCCAAGAAAACGATGACGGACCTTCACAAACGATAACGGTCCATCACGGACCCAAGATTTTGCCTATAAATAGTTAGAGCTGGCCGTTCACTTGCAAACATCTCACACACAAACACTATATACACACATACAAGCTGAGGATATTAAGAGACACGGTGCGACGCGTTTAAGTGTGAGTGCGGTACGCTGCGAGTGAAGTTCGGATCCAGAGAGACGTTTAAGCGAGGAACGAGCGTATGAAACGACCCGAGATTATCGTAAGTAAACTAGACCCGTACCATATATAAATGTTTATGTGAATTATGTGATTATGTGTTATGTGTGGAACTAAGGTACTGGTAATGAGGATTAGTCTAGACACTAAACTAGAATAATGGAGTAATTACGAGATATCAAAGAGGTGGTGGATACGACGCTAGTACTTCCTATATATAAATATCTTTGACGCTTCGTGTTGAAACCATTATGAAAGTTTAGGGGTATAGACTAAAACACAATGATGAGAATACTATGATTTCATAATGAACGGGGAAATAAAAAAGGTAATGGGAATTAGTCTAAACACTAAACGGAAATAATGGAGTAGCCACGATGTATCCAAGGGGTGGATACGCCACTGGTACTTTTATATATAAACCTCTTTGATATTTCGTGGTGAAACCATTATGAATGTTTAGGGGTATAGACTAAAAGATAGTAATGAAAATATAGTAAACGAACAGGAGAACTTCCGACCGGTATGTAGTTATCTGACAAACAGAATGTTATGTCTAAGGAAAGAGTGGTGTATAAATCTCTCCTAGACTCGTCAATCTTTCCTGGGAACATCTCTGTTGGAGGTACTACTATGGGAGGATAATCACCCCAGTTTACAATATATGATAAGTATAAATAAGGGAGGGCTTAATTCTAAATAAAAGAATATATATGATGTATTATGGGGGTGGTGGGTACGCTGTTGGTACACCCTATATATAAACCTCTTTAATGCATCATAGAAACGCCTTTAAGAGGAATTAGAGCAAGGATTGGATAAAAGCATGATAAAGTCATGCTATCAAATAAATGATGAGAAATGCTTAATCTTAAGCAAAGGAGTATTCATGAGAGGATACGCCGCTGATACTTCCTATATATAAACCTCTTTAACGTAACATGACGAAACCTTTGTAAGGGATTAGAGCAAGAGTTAAGAAAAAAACATAAAGAGATCATGCCACAAAATGAGAATTAGATGGGAAAGCTTAATTCTAAGTAAAGGAGTATTTGTGGGACGTTAAATGGGTGGTGGATACGCTGCTGGTACTTCCTATATATAAACCTCTTTAACGTAACATGGAGAAACCTTTATAAGGAATTAGAGCAAGGATAAGTATGAAAGTATGCCACGAGGTCATGCTATATGTGAGAATATGCGATATGTGTTAAATGTGAACGTATGGATGCATGATGAATGATCATGTTGTATGTGTAAATATAAATGTATGATGGGAACGAGTCTAAGTCTTAAAATGGATTAACGGAGTACTCACGAAGTGTTAAAGGGGTGGTGGATACGCCGCTGGTACTTCCTATATATAAGCCTCTTTAGTGCACCGTGAGGAAACCGTTACAAAGTTTTAAGGTAAGAACTGGTTGGAAATAAATTGGGAGGCTGTGAGTCTATGATACTCAAGATCCCAACGAAAAAAGATGTCCAGCCTACGGGGCGGATCTCTAGAATGAATGGAAAAATGTGCCGAGTCTACGGGACGGAAGGGCCTTAATAATGAGAATGGAAATGTGCCTGGTCTATAGGCGGAAGGACCCAGTAGAGGTGCCCAATCTATAAGGCGGAAGAACCTAAAATGAATGATAATAAAATATACGAATGATGTGACCGGAGGTACGTCCGGAGATGGTCACGGGGGCGCCGAGAGCCCAAGAAACTTGAACAATAAGAACCTAAAGGGTTCCTAATAAAATAAACGATGCAGTGTACTTAATTAGCGAAAGCTAATTCCAAAACGTTTTCCAAACACTGTAGGAAAGAAGCACGTGGAATAAAGCTTCCTGAGGACGTGGCTGATCGGAGTTGAAGGATCCCTATGTTAAATAATGTAATAGTTTATGTAAAAATAATATTTCTGATAAAATATACCTTTACCACTTTAGTGATAAGGTTTTGAAAAATCTAGGACCCTTTTTCCGCATTAAACTCTAATAAAATAATAAAGGAATAAGTAGGGTGTTTCAAGTTGGTATTAGAGAGCGATTTGCGGGATTTAAGTATCGGAAGTATACTTAAACTCAGACAATAAGTGCTCGTGATATAAATAGTGATTCCATCCGAGGCCGTCCGAGGAAGCAGGTATGTTTAAATTCCAATGCTTAAACATAAATGTGTAAGTATACGTGGGCTGAACTTTGTATGAGATAAGCTCCATTTAATAGTTGGGAGTATCATGATACGTAACATACATTGCTTTATACCTGGCCAGTATTGGAGCTAATGTATGGGACTCCATGATATCGCAAATATCATATGCTAACTTATTTCAGTAGATACTAGGCCGGGAATGTGATTATACATGACTGAAATGTATAAGTGAATGTGAGTATGTGTAAATGTATGAAGGGGGCCTTACGTAAAACCCTAGAATGCTTAATTAGGGTTAGAATAGTATGAGGCCTGTAAATATGAAGCCCTAGACTATAATTAGGGTTAACGAGCTAGTAATTAAACAAAATTCGTGTATCAGCAATAATGGTTGAACGTCAGAACAATAAAGTACGCGACGAAGGGAGCCACGGTAGAGCTGCGTCTGCACTTCACGATGAGAACAAAGTAGAACAAGTCTCGGAGAATATCCAAAAACAGTTTGCATTAGAAATAGGGAAGGCATTCGATGCAAACCTCCCAATTATGCAAGCAGAACTGCAAAGTTCACTGGAAAGCTGGTTTGAGAACCATAAGGAGATGGAGAAACCCTAGAATAGTGAAGATGGAAATACTAAATCAACTCGATGCACGTATAAGGATTTTATGACATGCAAACCAATGGAGTTTAAGGGAAACATAAATACCCCAGAAAGTCAGAGGTGGATAACTGCAATGGAAACAACCTTCGATACTTGTCATTGTAGTATGGAGGACGAAGTAACCTTCACCACCAACCAACTCAAAGAAAAAGAGATGATTGGTGGGGCGTAGTGAAGAGAGAAAAAGGTAGAGATAAGATCAAAGAAATGAAATGGGAAGAATTCAAGGATATCTTTTTGAAGCGTTATTGCCCACGAGCGGAAATAGACAGAATCACTGAGGAGTTCCTTCAGCTCCATCAAATAAATAAATCTGTGGACGAGATTACTGAAATTTTCTTCGATAAAGCCAGATTCTGTCCTGATTTGTTAACAACTCCTGAGATGTGGATGACACGATACCATCTCATTCTGAAAACAGAAATTAGAGAGTTCATTCATCCGTCCAAGTGCGCTAACTTGGAGAAAATGATTGATTGGACACGAGAACGAGAAATAGAGCTTAAAAGGCAGAAAGAAGGAGTCAGGAAAAGAAAAAAAGAAAATTATCCATCTCCTATGCTTCTTAGGAAAATTAAATTTAGAGGGCCTGAAGGTGATTCCTTACAAGAAAAAGAAATAAGCAATTGTGGAGTCTGTGGAAAGAGACATCTTAGAGAATGCCGGTTCAAGACTCTAGTTTGTATGAAGTGTGGGAAGACTGGACATCTGACACATCAGTGTACAACTCCAGTTAGATTATGCTACACTTGTTACAAGCCGGGACACTTCAGTAGAGAATGTCCTGAGCTACGATCACAGACTGAAAAGACCGGTGAAGAATCAAGAGTAGCAGATAATGAAATCAAAGGAATCGAGGCTCCGAAACCAAGAGGTAGGGCTTTCAAGATCACAACCGAGGAAGTAAAGGATGTTCCTTACGTTGCATCAGGTACCTTCCTCTTGAATTCCCTACCTACTTATGTTTAATTCGATACAGGGGCTAGTCGATTATTTATATATAATTTGAAGAAACTTCAGTATAAGTAAATTGGCTAAGGCATTAGAGGTTGAAATCGCGAGTGATAGAAACTACGTAGTAACCAAAATATGCCGAGACTGCCAACTACTAATCAAAGAAGAAGAATATCTCATTGATCAAATCCTGATGCCAATGCAAGAATTCGACGTAACCATCGAATGGACCGGTTATCTATACATGCTGCAATGAAAAGATTGTACCATCCACAACGTCTGTAGGAAAGGAAATTAGTTTCATTAGTGAACGACGAAACCCGATTACGTTGTGTACGATGGCAAAGATAAATAACTTTGTGAGACAAGGTCATCAAGCCTTCATAGCTTATGCGGTTGAAGTGAAAATAAAAGAGTAGAATAAATAACTAGAAGTTTTCCCAAACGATCTCCCAGGTGCTCCACCTGAGAGAGAGATCAAATTCAAAATCAATTTAATTCCTGAAGCTAAGCTAGTGGCTAAGGCTCCTTACCAATCAACACTGATTGGAGGGAACAAATTAATGTCACAACTGCAAGAGTTGTTAGACAAAAGACACAGACCAATAGAATTCCAAAAAGGAGATTACGTTTTATATCTCTTTGGAAAGGTCTAATTCGACATAAGAAATGTGGCAAGATGATTCATTGGTCCTTTTAAGGATCATTAAGCAAGTCGAAAGAATGACTTATCAACTAAAGCTACACGAAGAACCGAAATACGTTCCATGGAAGTATATAGCAGACAAAATTGTTCATATACCTCTGGAAGAGATAGAGGTTAACGAGAAACTAAGTGCGAGTGCAGTACGCTGCGAGTGCGGTTCGGATCCGGAGAGACGTTTAAGTGAGGAACGAGCGTAGGAAACGACCCGAGATTATCGTAAGTAAACTGGACCCGTACCATAGATAAATGTTTATGTGAATTATGTGATTATGTGTTATGTGTGGAACTAAGGTACGGGGTAATGAGGATTAGTCTAGACACTAAACCGGAATAATGGAGTAATCACGAGGTATCAAAGGGGTGGTGTATACGACGCTGATACTTCCTATATATAAATCTCTTTGACGCTTCGTGGTGAAACCATTATAAAAGTTTAGGGGTATAGACTAAAACACAATGATGAGAATACTATGATTTCAAAATGAACGGGGAAATAAAGAAATTACTGGGAATTAGTCTAAACACTAAACGGAAATAATGGAGTAGCCACGACGTATCCAAGGGGTGGATACGCCGCTGGTACTTCCTATATATAAACCTCTTTAATATTTCATGGTGAAACCATTATGAATGTTTAGGGGTATAGACTAAAAGATAGTAATGAAAATATAGTAAACGAACGGGAGAACTTCCGACCGGTATGTAGTTATCTGACAAACGAAATGTTCTGTCTAAGGAAAGAGTGGTGTATAAATCTCTCCTATACCCGTCACTCTTTACTGGGAACATCTCTGTTGGAGGTACTACTCTGGCAGGATAATCACCCCAGTTTACAATATATGATAAGTATGAATAAGGGAGGGCTTAATTCTAAATAAAAGAATATATGTGATGTATTATGGGGGTGGTGGGTACGCTGCTGGTACACCCTATATATAAACTTCTTTAATGTATCATAGAGACGCCTTTAGGAGGAATTAGAGCAAGGATTAGATAAAAGCATGAGGAAGTCATGCTATCAAATAAATGATGAGAAATGCTTAATCTTAAGCAAAGGGGTGGTGGATACGCCGCTGGTACTTACTATATATAAACCTCTTTAACGTAACAAGACAAAACCTTTGTAAGGGATTAGAGCAAGAGTTAAGATAAAAGCGTAAAGAGATCATGCCACAAAATGAGAATTAGATGGGAAAGCTTAATTCTAAGTAAATGAGTATTTATGGGACGTTAAATGGGTGGTGGATACGCCGCTGGTACTTGCTATTTATAAACCTCTTTAACGTAACATGGAGAAACCTTTATAAGGAATTATAGCAAGGATAAGTATGAAAGTATGCCACGAGGTCATGCTATATGTGCAAATATGCGATATGTGTTAAATGTGAACGTATGGATGCATGATGAATGATCATGTTGTATGTGTAAATATGAATGTGTGATGGGAACGAGTCTAAGTCTTAAAATGGAATAACGGAGTACTCACGAAGTGTTAAAGAGGTGGTGGATACGCCGCTGGTACTTTCTATATATAAGCCTCTTTAGTGTACCGTGGGGAAACCGTTACAAAGTTTTAAGGTAAGGACTGGTTGAAAATAAATTGGGAGGCTGTGAGACTGTGATACTCAAGATCCCAATGAAAAGAGATGTACAGCCTACGGGGCGGATCTCTAGAATGAATGGAAAAAGGTGCCGAGTCTACGGGACGGAAGGGCCTTAAATATGAGAATGGAAAGGTGCCCATTCTGTAGGCGGAAGAACCCGGTAGAGGTGCCCAGTCTATAAGGCGGAAGGACCTAAAATGAATGATAATAAAATATACGAATGACGTGACCGGAGGTACGTCCGGAGATGGTCACGGGGGCGCCGATAGCCTAGGAGACTTGAAAAATAAGAACCTAAAGGGTTCCTAATAAAATAAACGATGCAGTGTACTTATTTAGCGAAAGCTAATTCAAAAACGTTTTCCAAACACTGTAGGAAAGAAACACGTGGAATAAAGCTTTCCGAGGACGTGGCTGATCGGAGTTGAAGGATCCATATGTTACATAATGTAATAGTTTATGTAAAAACAATATTTCTAATAAAATATACCTTTATCACTTTAGTGATAAGGTTTTGAAAAATCTAGGACCCGTTTTCCGCATTAAACTCTGGTAAAATAATAAAGGAATAATTAGGGTGTTTCAAGTACTCAGTTAGTAAACTAGAAACAGTTTTAGTGTAGAAACTGCGAAGGGTAGAACCACGAGGGTAACTGATGTAGTTGATAATTCCATAATAAAAATAGAAGGTCATAGGTTCCCCGTCAGGTTGTTCGTCACGGTTTTGGGAGGGTTTGATATCGTTTTGGGAATAGACTGGCTAACTGCCAATGAAGCACAAATTATATGCAAATGAAAGATAATCTGACTCAAGGATTCGGATGGTAGCGAAGTCGAGGTCTTCGGGGATCGCGACGCCCCGATGCCTAACGTCATCTTGATGATTAAGGCAACAGATTACTTAAGGCACGGATGCGAGGCCTATCTGGTGTACGTGATTGACAAGTGTAAGGAAGTGAAGGAGCTAGACGATGTACCAGTGGTACGCGAGTACCCGGAGGTGCTTCTAGAGGATTTGCTCGGGATACCACCCGACAGAAAGATTGAGTTTCGAATCGACTTAGTATCAGATGCCCAGCCCGTGGCTAAGACTCCCTATAGACTAGCACCCGTGGAGATGAAAAAACTTATGACGCAATTAGACGAGTTACTTGAGAAGGGATTTATCAGACCGAGCATTTCTCCTTGGGGTGCTCCGGTATTGTTTTTGAAGAAGAATGACGGTTCTATGAGAATGTGTATTGACTACCGGGAGTTGAACAAACGAACAGTGAAGAACAAGTACCCTCTACCAATAATCGACGACATGTTCGATCAATTACAGGGCGCAAGTTGGTTCTCCAAAATCGACCTTCGATCTGGGTACCGCTAGTTGAAGGTTAGAGACGAAGACATACTGAAAACCGTGTTTCACACGCGTTATGGACATTTCAAGTTCCGCGTGATGTCCTTCGGATTGACGAACGCCCCCGCAGCGTTCATGGATTTGATGAATAGGGTGTGTTGACCGATGCTTGACTTATCGGTAATTGTGTTCATCGATGGTATCCTCATCTACTCAAAGAATGAGGGTGACCACGCATGTCACTTGAAGGAGGTGTTAGAATCTCAGAAAAAGGAAAAGTTGTATGATAAGTTCTCCAAATGCGCGTTCTGGCTTAGGTAAGTCCAGTTCCTAGGTCATGTCATCAACCCGAATGGCAAAGATAATGACGGTGAGAGATTGGGATGTCCCTAAGACACCAACTGAAATCCGCAGTTTCTTAGCATTGGCATGCTACTATCGGAGATTCATCCAGGATTTGTCAAAAATATTTATCCATTATATTTCATGAGTGTACATACATACATACATTGAGAACAATTATTTCAAATTCAAAAAAAAAATAATAAACATTTATATAAGGATTTATATAAATAATTGTTATTATTCTATTAAATATATATATATATATATATATATATATATATATATATGCTAAGTTATTTCTAAACCTCTATATATATATATATATATATATATACACATATATTTATAAATGAACAATTTACAAAAAGTTAAATTATAAATTCTAAAAAAAAAATTAGGGTTTAGGTATTTTAATCAAAATAAGAATTAATTCTATTTAGTAAACTATATTTTTATATTTACAACATTTAATTATTACATAATGATTTATTAGATTTTATAAAAATTTATAAGGTTTAATAATTTTATGTTTTATAAAAGTTCAGGGTCAAAATGGTAAATTCTGAAACTTTATTTCTAATTAAAACTAAAGTTTGTACATAAAATGATAACTATCTAAACCTGAGGGACCTTTCCTGCCAAATCCCAAATCTTCCCCTCCCCAAACCAGTCGCTTGTTCGAACCCCTGCACCCACCGGGTTCGGCCCCATTATTCTCAAACTCGACCCTGAGATATTTTCGAGCAAAACGGTTAACGGAATTACGTTGAGGACATCCACACGAGCCGTCCCCTGTGTTTAATCGAACTTTTATGAGCATTATCGTGCCTAACTCGTAACTGAAACCTCCGTTAACGAACCTTTAATTGATCGGCTAATCCCGGTGAAATTGGGTATAAATAGGCCCCCATAATCATCAGCGACACCCACCACAAACTCCTTACACTCTCAATTGCATTGCATTTCGTCCCTGAACTCGTATTACAGTCGAAGAAACCCGAACCTGTGCATCGAGCTATTCTCTTTCTCTACTTGATCATTCCAGGTAAAATTTGTGTCATTTAACTCGTTTCTTTACCACGTTCAAAAGCCCCATGGTTTGAATCTCAATCGTCTAAATAATCGAGTCAATCGGAAGGGCTAGGGTTACGGGTGTGATTTGGGGATGAAGAGTGTTTGGGCCTGCGTGATATAATCAAAACGAAACCTAATCAGACACGACAACATGCCCTGGTCTGATGGTTAGTGCGCGCGTGTGTTTGTGTGTCTGGTCCAGGCGCGGGTTCGAGTCCCGGCCACCGTTTTATTTTTGGGATTAATTCCTTTTAGTATTTTAATACAATATCTCAAGTTTAAAAATTCCAACTTAAATTTTATAAATCCTATAAATATATTCTGAAAGTTTTATAAAAACAGAAATTCTAAAGTAATGTCTATTTATTTTATTTTAAATAAAAACATGTTATAAAGCATTTTAAATTCATAATGGAAATGATTTGTTTAAACAAATTTATTAGGTTAGTTATAAAAAACATGTTATTACACAAATTTTATTTAAATGTTTAGACATTTTTAAAATCCTTTCAAACTTATAAATAATTATTTTAGTGTGAATAATTATTTAAAAATACTTTTAAACTTATAAATACCTAAATAATTTTAGTTATAAAAAACATGTTATTACACAAATTTTATTTAAATGTTTAGACATTTTTAAAATCCTTTCAAACTTATAAATAATTATTTTAGTGTGAATAATTATTTAAAAATACTTTTAAACTTATAAATACCTAAATAATTATTTTATACAAAGTTCAATAAATTCTATTTAAAATCTAGTTAGTCTTTTATAATCCATTTAAAATGAATTAATTAATAGATTAATTAACCATTTTATTTACATTAAATAATAGATTTATTAACCATTTCATTCACATTAACTAATAGTTTGATTAATCATTTTATTTACACAAAATAAAATTAATTAAACCTTTTCATTTCATAATTTATTTATAAGTTATTTTATAAATAAATCCAAATACACCATTTTAAACTTATTACATTCCATAATTTTATTTATTATCTTTGGGATAATTATATAAATTAATTACTAAATAATTAATTAAAAATCTTAATTGAAGTGATTTTACAAACTACTTTTACCATTATTTCAATAATAAGTCTAGAACTTATATTTTTCCTACAGAATAACCATGCAAGTTCATATCAAATCCCAAACCCTACAAAACCCTAAAGTCTTAGAACTTCCTTATCTTATTTATCACACTTTAAACTTAGAGTACCATTATCTATGTAGGTATGTTGTGAGAAATTCTCACAAGACCTATTCATCTTACCAAATCCTATTACTTCTAGCTTCAATACAAGTGAGTTTCATAGCCCCCTTTCTCTTTACTATTGTTTACAAACACCCGGGGTGGAACATGTTTACATACATTACATACACAAATTCAATACCATTGTTCTCATGCTAATGTCTATGTGCTTTATGTCTTAAACTACTTGGAGACCATACGTGTGTTCATGATTAGTACAATCATTAACTTGCGAGGCAGACCTAAGGTAGTACCTAACATGATCATTTATAGGGGAACCTGATTCATTACTTAACACAAACCTTGACGGGTTTTGTGTATACATCTTACTAATTTTTCCAAAACACAATCAGTTGGATTGTACTTACAGTTTTCCATTTACGCGGTTTGATTGTACGCTTTGGAACATTGTATTTTTTACATTTATGCCTTAATTTATGCTTTGAACATATTGAATTTTAAAATCCTTTTTCAACTTTTGTTTAGTGTCAAAACCTATGTTACTCACCAACTACTTGTAGTTGACATTTACTCACATGTTTCAGGTGTACCTGTTTAAGAACTGCTTGATCACATAGGGCCATGGACCTAGCTTTAATAAATCTTAAATTCAGTCATATTATGAATGCTTGTCTTTTATCTCTTGTAACGGATGCTTTTAATTTTGAATAATAAATATTATCATATTTAGTAGATGATCATGTGCTTATGAACAACCACGTCAGCCCCGGCGTATAATCCATCGCCGGCCGGGGTGTGACAGATTGGTATCAGAGCCATGATTATAAGGAATTAGGTTATTAGACACACATGACCTAGACTATAATCCATGTCTCTTATTAGGAACTCCACTCTATACTTAATCCACTTACTCATACCTATCTACACATATCTATTTCTATCTACGTGATGCAAATACACACACAACAACTTCAAGGGACTACATGAAACATACTCTTAGACCTAAGGGTTTAATCCCAATGAAACTCTCATCAAAAGTATGTAGGTTCTAACTAATGAATGAGGACTTGTGCAATCCGGAAGGGTGGATGCCTGTATTCTGGGAAATTCTGTCTAGGAAAGCATTTCGTATAAATCCAAATCAACCGATGGACCAGTTATTCTTTCCTGGGAATTCTTGGGATGAGTGTCCACTTATAGGCTAAAGCACGACTTCTCGGACATTAGGTGAACTTAAAATACTTTGATAAGTCAATGTATCCATTTGTTAACTGAATGGGTACCATCCATGTTTAATTAAATACCTTATGATTTTATTGCAAACTCTTATACATGATTCATATCTTATGAATTTCCTGTTCATCCCTTTTGTAGAATGCTTCCCCGTCGTGAACGCAGGAACAACCTCACTGACAGGATCATCCAGTAAATGGCTACGATCCTACCAATTATGGTCAATTAACTAAACCAAAATGCAGCTCCAAGGAATCCCACATGCACGTTCAAACACTTTAATTCCTGTAACCCCACCAAGTACTACGGGAATGAAGGAGCCACTGGACTTCTCCAATGGTTTCAAAGCATTGAAGGTACTTTCATCAATGCCTACTGCCCCGAGAACCTAAAGGTTCGCTATGCTACAAGTGTCTTTCAGAAGAGGGCACTCACCTGGTGGAACGGGGAAAAGCGTAACCGTGGAATTGAAGTTGCACTGGCCTTACCTTGGGCTGATGTGAAGACGCTCATGACTGATGAATTTTGTCCTCGCAACGAAGTTAAGTAATTGAAAGCTGAGTTCTGGGATCTCAAGCAAGATAGTGGTGAAAGCCTTGCCTATACCACCCGTTTTCATGAGCTTAGCCTCTTGGTGGCTCATATGGTCACTCCTCTCTCCAATCCATTGAGAAATACATCAATGGTCTACCCATGCAAATGCAGGATACTGTTTTGGGTAGCAATCCAGCCACTCTCGATGATGCAATCCGTCTTGATGCTACTCTAACGGATAATCATGTGAAGGTAGGAACCTTGTCCAAGAAGGGTGCCAAGAAAAACCTTGAGAAAACTACTACCGAACCCACCAAGGAAACCAAGGCTGAGTCTTCCTTCAACAAGAAGAAGCTAAAGGGCAAGAACTTCACTATTATCACTCCTGTAGCTCCTCTAGCCCAAGTAGCCCCTACTGCTTTCAACCCCAACAAGAAGGCACATGTTGGGACTCTACCTTTGTTCAACACTTGCCAGCTCCATCATACTACCAACATGCCATGTCGTTTATGTACAAGTTTTGGACGTTATGGACATGTAGCTAACTTTTGCCGTAGTGTTCCACAAGTTAACCAAGTCCGTCCGCCTATTGTTTCGGTTACTGCTGCTATCACTCAGGGGCGTGCTTGTTATGAGTGTAGTGACCCAAAACATTTTAGGAACCGTTGTCCTAGGTTGGTTATTGTGAACTAAGCCAACCTGAACCAAGGCAACATGGTTCAGGGAAACATGAATCAGGGGAACATGAACCAGGGAAATGTGAATCAGGGGAATGCAAACCCCGTAGCTCGTGGACGTGCCTTCAACATAAATGCTACTGAGGCACAAGCCAACAACGATGTGGTGAACGGTACGTACCCAATTAATCAACAATATGCTTCTATCCTATTTGATACTGGTTCCGATAGGAGTTTCGTGTCCATTGAATTTGAACCACAACTTGCTATGAGTCAAACTAAGTTAGGCAGATCCTTTGATATTTTAGTAGCGGATGGATACTCTGTTACGTGTGACGCCATTATTAGAGATTGTACCCTAAACTTGAACGATCATGACTTCTCGATTAATCTTATTCCTATGGCTCTCGGAGGTTTCGACATCATAATAGGCATGGACTGGCTGACCAAGCATCATGCTAAAATCGTCTGTTTTAACAAGTATATCCGTATCCCTCTTGACTTGGGTGACATTTTGAACGTCTATGGTTAGAAGCCGTCAAAAGGACTCAAGTTGATGTCTTGTACTACCGCGCAGAAGTACTTACAAAATAAGTGCGTGGCTTTCTTAGCACACATTGTAGAGCGGAAAGACAAGGGCAAAAGCATCCAAGATATTCTTGTGATCAAAGACTTTCCTGAAGTTTTTCCCGAAGACTTACCCGGTCTTCCTCCCGCACGTCAAGTCGAATTCCGTATTGACCTAGTGCTAGGAGCAAATCCCGTGGCTAAGTCACCCTATCGTCTTGCACCATCAGAGATGCAAGAACTTTCAAGCCAACTTCGAGAACTTTCTGACAAAGGATTTATACGTCCCAATGTTTCTCCTTGGGGAGCACCCGTCTTATTTGTCAAGAAGAAGGATGGTTCTTTCCGAATGTGCATCGATTACCGGGAACTCAACAAGCTTACTATGAAGAACCGTTATCCACTTCCAAGGATTGATGATTTTTTTTATCAACTTCAAGGCTCGCCTTATTTCTCAAAGTTTGATCTTCGTTCTGGTTATCACCAGTTACTAGTCCTTGAATCCGACATCCCTAAAACAGCTTTTCGTACAAGATACGGTCATTACGAGTTCATGGTTATGCCCTTCGGACTAACCAATGCACCCGCAGTATTCATGGATCTTATGAACCGCGTGTGTAAACCGTACTTGGACAAGTTCGTGATCATCTTCATTGACGACATCCTAATCTATTCAAAATCAAAATCGGAGCACGAAGAACACTTGCGTTTGGTTTTGGATCTCTTGAAGAAGGAGCAATTATACGCTAAGTTCTCCAAGTGTGAATTTTGGCTAAAGGAAGTCCTATTCTTGGGGCATATAGTCAACGAGAAGGGTATTCACGTGGATCCCGCTAAGAATGAAGCGGTGAAGAACTGGCAATCTCCAAAAACTCCTACTGAAGTCCGCTCGTTTCTTGGCTTAGCGGGCTATTATCGTCGTTTCATATCGAACTTTTCAAGGATCGTGGTGCCACTCACAACCTTAACACATAAAGGCAAGCCCTACGAGTGGGGATCAAAACAAGAGGAAGCCTTTCAAACCCTGAAGCAAAAATTGTGTGAGGCTCCTATCTTGACTCTTCCCGATGGAACCGAAGACTTTGTCGTCTACTGTGACGCCTCCCACTTAGGCCTCGGTTGTGTTCTAATGCAACGAGGCAAAGTGATTGGTTATGCATCCCGATAACTCAAAATCCACGAGAAAAATTATACGACGCACGATCTTTAGCTGGGTGCGGTCGTGGTTGCTCTCAAAATTTGGAGACACTACTTATATGGTACTAAATGTGTGGTGTACACCGACCATAAGAGTCTCCAACATATTTTCAATAAAAAAGAACTCAACATGAGGCAAAGGCGTTGGGTTGAACTCCTAAACGACTACGATTGTGATATTCGTTACCATCCTGGTAAGGCGAATGTCGTAGCCGATGCTCTTAGTCATAAAGAATCTATCAAGATCCAAAGCATTCAGATTCAGAGTGACATTCAAACTCGCATCTTTGAGGCACAACATCTGTCAGTCACTAAAGGAAACATGTACAATGAAATGTCATGTGGTGCAGAAATCCAACTTGAAACCAAACCCAATGGGTTACTCTACTTCCTGAACCGTATCTGGATTCCGGACCGTGACATCTTCATACCTCTATCATGAACGAGGCTCAAAAGACTCGTTATTCTGTGCATCCTGGTGTGGATAAAATGTACAAGGACCTTCGTACTCAATACCGGTGGCCTGGTATGAAAAAGGACATTGCCCTATACATGTCCAAGTGCCTTACTTGCTTGAAGGTTAAGGCCAAGCACCAACGTCCATCTAGGTTACTTGAACAACCCGAGATTCCCGTATGGAAATGGGAGTGTATTGCCATGGACTTTATAACCAAACTCCCGCACACGTCTCGTGGTCATGATAGTATTTGGGTAATCGTCGATTGTTTGACAAAATCTGCTCATTTTCTACCCATTCGTGAAGAGTATCGAGTCGAGATATTGACTCGAATCTATATTGATGAAATAGTTAGCCGTCATGGGGTACCTCTCAATATTATTTCTAATCGTGATGGACAATTCACTTCTCGTTTATGGCAATCTTTGCAATCAGCTTTGGGCACTCAGCTGAATCTTAGTACAACTTACCATCCGCAAATTGATGGTCAATCCAAACGAACGATTCAAACCCTCAAAGATATGCTTAGAGGCTGTGTCATCGACTTCAAGGGAAATTGGGATTTACATCTACCCTTAGTCAAGTTCTCGTATAACAACAGCTACCACACGAGCATTAATATGGCTCCTTTCGAAGCACTTTATGGTCGGAAGTGCCGCTATCCCATCTGTTGGACTGAAATTGGTGAAGCACAAATCACTGGTCCCGAACTTATTCATGTTAATCCGTGACAACCTTCAAGTAGCAAGGAGTCAGCAAAAGAGCTATTCCGACAAACGTCGAAAACCTTTGGAATTTCAAGTCGGCGATCTGGTTCTTTTCAAGGCATCCCCTTGGAAAGGCGTGGTCCGTTTTGGAAAGAAGGGATAACTTGCACCAAGATTCGTAGGTCCTTTTAAAATCCTTGAGAGGATTGGGAAGGTAGCCTACAAGCTGGATTTACCTGAAGGACTCAACAACGTTCATCCGGAATTTCATGTCTCGAACCTAAAGAAATGTTTAGCCGACGAAAATCTCCACATACCGCTTAACATGATTCACATTGACGAATCAATGCACTTCGTGGAAAACTCGTGGAGATTATGGACCGAGAAGTTAAGCAACTCAAGCGAAGTCGTATTCCAATCATTAAGGTTCGGTGGGAATCCAAACGTGGCCTAGAGTTCAGTTGGGAACGTGAGGATCAAATGAATACTAAATACCCACACCTGTTTCCTAGATCCTCTTCCTAATCAATTTCGGGATGAAATTTCATAAAGTAGGGGATACTGTAATCCCCGGGAAATTTCGGCCTTTATTATAACGATTCCGGCACTTGTAATTTCATTATTATGTGTTTTGCATTTATGAAAGTATCATATTTATCCATTATATTTCATGAGTGTACATACATACATACATTGAGTACAATTATTTCAAATTCAAAGAAAAAATAATAAACATTTATATAAATAATTATTATTATTCTATTAAATATATATATATATATATATATATATATATATATATGCTAAGTTATTTCTAAACCTATATATATATATATACACATATATTTATAAATGAACAACTTACAAAAACTTAAATTATAAATTCTAAAAAAGAAATTAGGGTTTAGGTATTTTAATCAAAATAAGAATTAATTCTATTTAGTAAACTATATTTTTATATTTACAACATTTAATTATAACATAATGATTTATTAGATTTTATAAAAATTTATAAGGTTTAATAATTTTATGTTTAATAAAAGTTCAGGGTCTAAATGATAAATTCTGAAACTTTATTTCTAATTAAAACTAAAGTTTATACATAAAATGATAACTATCTAAACCTGAGGGACCTGTCCTGCCAAATCCCAAATCTTCCCCTCCCCAAACCAGCCGCATGTTCGAACCCCCGCAACCACCGAGTTCGGGCCATTATTCCCAAACTCGACCCTGAGATTTTTTTCGAGCAAAACGGTTAACGAATTTACGTTGAGGACATCTATACGAGTCGTCCCCGGTGTTTAATCGAACGTTTATGAGCATTATCGTGCCTAACTCGTAACTGAAACCTCCATTAATGAACCTTTAATTGAGCGGCTAATCCCGGTGAAATTGGGTATAAATAGGCCCCCATAATCATCAGCGATACCCACCACAAACTCCTTACACTCTCAATTCCATCGCATTTCGTCCCTGAACTCGTATTACAGTCGAAGAAACCCGAACCTGTGCAACGAGCTATTCTTTTTATCTACTTGATCATTCCAGGTAAAATTTGTGTCATTTAACTCGTTTCTTTACCACGATCAAAATCCCTATGGTTTGAGTCTCAATCGTCTGAACAGTCGAGTGAATTGGAAGGGCTAGGGTTACGGGTGTGATTTGGGGACGAAGAGTGTTTAGGCATGCATGATATAATCAAAACAAAACCTAATCAGACACGGCAACATGCCCTGGTCTGATGGTTAGTGCGCGTGTGTGTTTGTGTGTCCGGTCCAGGCGCTGGTTCGAGTCCTGGTGATGCGTGATATTATATATATTAAATTAACCAAGTTTTATATGTAGAAATGGACTCACAACTAAATCACACGCTCGCGGCAAGTGTACCGGTCGCGCGTAGTAAAGACAGTAAGCCCGAGTTATCGAACTGTGGACACAAAAGGCGGCAAATTCAACTAAATACTGACTTGACTCAAAGACGGAAAAATAAACGACACTTGAAAGACCTAACACACCAGAACTCATATGAAGACCAAATATGAGACAAACACTACCTAGACCAGGAATCCTATTGACCGACTCAGCTGCTTTCGGGACAACCGACTGTATGACACCGGTTCTAAAGATAGACTGACTCGGAAATCACTAAAACATGCAGGATCTCCTCTCGGACTCACCTACACACCTCAACTATCCTAAGGGTCGGATTAAGCTCACCGGTAAGGAATTGGATTTCCTCTCAGACTCACCAAAACCTAGAATACCACGTACTCGACAACGGTTTCACCTATCGGTCTTAACCGGCCTATACTCAGAGACTATCCTAGACAGACCTAAGAGCAAGGAGTAAACTCCTAAAATACTGTTTATGACACGAAATTGCATGATGATAAAGACGACTCAGACAACCCACTCTCGTGCAATTGCTACCCAAACCGACAAACCACAAGACAACCCGACAACCTATCTCCTCTCAGACTCAAGATTGATAAAAACTGACTTTTATGACCACACAAACCTGCTACAACGATTAGCCTAATCGTCCAGATCACAAACACAAAGCAAATAAACCAGAAACCCGAAATCTCACCCAAAACACACAAAGTATTCAAGCAAAATCTCAAGAGCAACAAATTCATGCAAGATCAGAAGCAAATCAGTACTCAAACACATTCATAAACAATAAATCAAGAATCTTTACACTAATATTCGTCATACGATCGATTAAAAACTCTAAAACAATCAACACATATCAATATTCATCATAATCTAGGTAGCTATGAGTTTAGCTACTCATAATACTAAGATACAATCCATAAAATACTGGAAACATGTTCAGAATTCGAAACAAATGTAAATAGAAGAAACCGAATGATGAAAACGCGAATTGCAAACCTAAAAGCAATCCCCACAAGCAATCCAAGTTATCCTGAAGCTCCAAACTCGTCCTTGAAGTCTCTCTGCTCTCTACCAGCCGCAAACAATCGATCTCCCACAAGACTGGCCACTCAAATCTATATATAATCAAAATATAGGGTTTTGCGGCTTTTTGGCCTTTCGCGCGTCACGAAACAATCTACCCGGCCCTTCGCGTGCCGCGAAGGCCAATTTAGTCGGTCCCGGTTCTGGAGATCTTCTCGTTGCGCGAACTTCTGGAGCTCACTCTTTGCATTTCGTGAAGTGTATAATTTTTAACATTTTTCTTATTTTTCTTTTCGGCTCCGTTTCTTCAGTAAAATTCTTCGGTTTATCATGCAAACCTGCAAATCCAACAATAATCTCATTAAGTACCAATTTCTTAAGATATTTGCTGATAAAATCGGGTACACCGGGTTAAAAACACCCATAGAAACATATGTGTTTTAGAACACATCAAACATTCTCACACTTGAATTTTGTTTGTCCCTAAGCAAAGCCCAAAGCATTACATCCAACCAAGTAATCACACAAATATAAAAATCTCAAGCTAAGGCCACAAACAGGTCACGGAATCCAATAACAAAAAATAACTCCCCACGGTTTACAACGGGGAATAGATTTACAATTTAACCAGTCTGGATGGGACCTAACTTTTTTTTGAAAAACATGGGCACACCTAATCAAGACTCACTTTCTTTCAAGCTCTAACTGTGCATAACTCGTACCCCTCACAAAATTTCTCTCCACTCGGTTTATTTCTCTGACTAGCAAAAGATGTGCCAGCTCCTATTCTAACTCTCAGACCTGCCAATGAAATTTTTAAGTCATCTGCTTGAGAATCAATCAAATCTCCACCTGAATGTGAAGGCAAACACACAGATCAACAAGGTCTTTCTGGGTTGTAATGTCAGGCTAGGGCTCTGCGTATGGATAAGGAATTTTAAGTGGCTAAGGTGAAACCGGTCCGGATTGATGAACTAAAGACAAAAATCAAGCAAAGATAAAACAAAACTATCCTAAACTGTGACATATATTCATTGGAATACCATATTTTTGTGATTTTTTTTCCTTACACTCTTTCTTTTCTTTATTTTTTTGCTATTACAGACTGAACATGCTTAAATAAATCCGGACCAGTGACACAGGGTTTAAAACAAAAAGGCTAAAAGGCTAAGGGGTGTAATGTGGGTTTTAGAAATGAAAGGGAATCAGGCTCAAGTGGGCTAACTAGGGATTAATGTTCAGGTAGGGATAAACAAAAGAAAAGGCTAAACAAAAGAAAGGGTTAAATCCTAATGCCTTAGATCATTTATGTGTGCTGTCTAAACCTAGCGTCTCAAAATGTATCAAGATAATCAAGTTCTAACCAAACAAATCATGCAGGTAAACACACATCAAACGAAAAGCAGTGAATATAAATGAATATGAAAAGGCTCAAATCTCACTGAATGTGTGGAATCGGGTTACCGATACACGTCATGCACAGTCAAAACCGTCTAGTCTACTAAACTCTCCTAGGCATCCCAAATGATTTTATTACTGAAAAAAAAACCGACTAGTTGAATACACTTAATCCCGAATACTTGGAGAATATCGCGTTAGGTAAACGCAAACCCACAACCGATACACTTAAAACTCTTGATTTACATTGCACAAAAACATGTCTTTTGTATGCCCGGGTAAAAGTATATTATGTGAAGCACTCGGGACTTGGAAAACCAAACAACTCTCTTTTTTATTTATTTATTTATTTATTATTTTTTTAGAAAAATAAACCTAAGACTGTAAGACTCAACAGTCTCCCATCCTCACACTTGAAAGACACATTGTCCTCAATGTGAAACAAGAAACACCCAAAAATAAAAAGACAAAAATACACAGGAAAGGACTTAGCTCGTAATGTATATGCACTGAAATGTCCAGCTTTGTTCTTCCATTTGTGCACCGTATAACATTTAGGTCATGGTTGCACACCTCCTGTCGGGTTACCTTTACACAAAGATCAGATTAAGATCAACCCCGTCCGAATGGAGATTGAGTACGGACGGAGCAATCAATACCTACAAAATAAAGCTCAAACCAACCCGCAGCATTGAACTGACTCATGTTATAGACTCAAGTTAAAATAAAGGACTCGACGGACTCGTTAAGACTCAAGATATAATGCCGGGGTACATACCTGATACGTGGGGAACACACCTGATATGTGGCAAGGTGGATCGTCGGTCATGAACGGCTCTAAGCTTCCCGTGGTAGTGGTTAATGGGAGATAATATGATGATGATGATGGATGAGATGGTAATGGGTGATGGTGATGAATGGTGGTGGAAAACCCTGGAAAATAAGGAAAAAGGGCAAGTCCAGGAAAGGTCCGTGTGTCGCGAAGATTCCTTGGACACTCCTCGCGTGTCGCGAGGAGGTGGGTTTTAGGCCGGCCAAAATGAGACATCCTCGCGTGTCGCGAAGATCCGTTCTCCAGTTTTTGCGTGCCGCGAAGAGGTGTCAATCACAGAAAGTTAATTCATTCTTTTATACTTAGAAAAATTTTGGCCCCCTTAAAAACTTTTTCACCCTAATTCCAATAAAAACCTGTCCCACTATAAAAACAACTGTAAACATACCTGTGACTGCATTCCTGATGATTTTCCCCGCTGAATCACGCACGAATCCCTGTAAGACACGACACAAACAAACACAAACACCGAAAACAGATGAGAAATACAACTCGGGTTGCCTCCCGGAAGCGCTTGGTTTACCGAGTCCTCAGCCTGACTCATCCTCACACTTAGTTCTGTGGTGGGTCGAGGTGCACCGCCTCAACTGAGCGTTCCGCAACCGGGCTAGTGATATAATGCTTCAATCTATGCCCATTTCCTTTGAACTTCGCTCCATCTTCTCCCTCTATCTCTATCGTCCCGTAAGGAAAAACCTGAATGACTGTGAACGGGCCTGACCATCGAGATCTCAACTTTCCTGGGAAAAGCCTCAACTGGGAATTAAACAATAGCACTCGATCTCCTACCTCAAATTCCTTACTACCTTTTATGTGGCGATTATGCAACTCCTTAGTCCTCAACTTATAATCATATGATCGCGTATAAGCATGATCCCTCAGCTCCTCTAAATCATGCAACTCGTACATCCGGTTCTCCCCCGCCTTGGGTTCGTAGAGATTGACGGTGCAGAGGGCCCAATATGCACGATGCTCTAACTCAACCGGCAGATGACACACTTTCCCATAAATCAACCTAAATGGTGTGGAACCGATAGGTGTCCTGAATGCCGTACAGAAAGCCCAGAGTGCATCATCTAGCTTATCTGCCCAATCCTTCCAATTCGACCCAACCTTTTTCTCTAGGATCCGCTTAATCCCACGGTTGCTAACCTTTACCTACCCACTAGTCTGCGAATGATAAGCCGTTGCAAGTCGATGGGTGACCCCATATTTTTGCAAGGTTTTCTCCATCTGCGCATTGCAGAAGTGGGTAACTCTATCGCTAATCAGTGCCTTTGGCACACCAAATCTAGCAAACAACTTTCTCAAGAACCTTACAACTACTCTCGCATCATTCGTGGGTAGAGCTTCAGCCTCCACCCACTTAGAAACGTAATCCACTTCGACGAGTATGTACTTATTCCCTCGAGATGAAGGGAACGGTCCCATAAAGTCAACCCCCCAGACATGAAACACCTTAACAATCTGGATGGGGTTCTGTGGCATCTCATTCCTAGAAGAGATGTTCCCTATCCTCTGGAATGCATCACATCTCCTAACAAACGTGTGAGCATCCTTAAATATCGTCGGCCAATAAAAACCTGAATCAAATACCCGCTTAGCTGTGTAGCTGGCCCCATTATGACCTCCAGTGGGACCCTCGTGGCACTGCCTCAAAATGCTCTCGACCTCACTCTCGGCTACATATCCTAATAACCTGATCTGCTCCTACTCTGAACATACGTGGATCCTCCCAAATGGAGTGCCTTTCTTCTTCTGCTGGTGAGTCATACCCTTTATCAAGGTGCCATCAACAAGGTAGTTCACAATTTCCACAAACCAAGGGCAATCATCCTCACTCACACTCACTTTCATCAAACTCTCCATAGGAAACTGATCATCAATCTGGACTCTCGTGTGTCCACTCTCAGTACCCTCTAATCGTGACCAGTGATCGGCTGCCACGTTCTCTGCCCCTTCTTATCTCTAATCTCTATAACAACTGCGTCAGACCCGACGTATAATCCGCCACCGACCGGGGTGTGACAACTCTCAAGAGTCGCTAGTAACGTTTCTGGCCGACTCTCATACAAATGATAGAATCCGCACTTCGAATTATGTGCAGATCGGTATACACTGAAACAATAGATAAGGCATCGACTTCGGGTTGAGTATCGATAGACTGGTGAGTTCTAGAGCCCTTCTTTTAATACTTTAAATTATATTTTTGGGCTGGTGTGCATACTTAAGAAATGATGTTTACGAAACGATGTTTACAAAATGATGTTTACGAAATGATGTTCATGAAACGATGTTTACGAAATGATGTTTACGAGATGATGTTTATGAAATGTATTGCGAAATGAATTTAACGAAAGGTTTACGAATGAAATGATGTTTTGTTTAATAAAACATATGAATGCTTTAACTGAGATGAGGTAAAGGTTTTATGAAAGTCACAAATGAACGAATCTGCCACGAGTTCCTACGGGAGCTAGGGTATGTATGTATGTATGGCCTTACCCTTACGGGGGGCCTTTGTGGCTGGCTAACGGTTGTACAACTGGTTGAGGATGGGGTGACGACGGTCACCCATGGGATCACCGGAACCCGATGGAAGGTACTATTCCCAGCGAGGGAACAATGCCTAAGGTACTGGTTGGTGTCAAAGGGCTTTGAGGTATCAGGCCCTAGGTTTCTCCGCCCAAAGGACATGTACGGTGTTGAAGGGCCTAGTGGTGGCGTGCCTCGGGGTTTCCCCGCTAACCCACAATGTATGGAATTGACGGTTACGAGAAGGTGCATATTCGGTTATGTTGACTTAAGTGATGATGTCATGTTATGATGTTACGTTATGAGGTTATGTTATGTTATAGCATGTTTTACGTACGCTTTTGTTAAATAAATGTATGTTACGTTTTTAGCAAAAATTTTATGATAAGGTTTATTGATGCGTGTAAAGTATATATATAAAATTAAGTCAATTCGCACAACAATTTTAAAAAGGAATTACCAATCCTAAAACACACAAACGGCAAGTGTACCGGTCGGTATGTAATAAGCGTAGTTAAGACCGGATATCAATCCGTGGACACCTATGGCGGATCTCAATACTAAACCTCTATTGGGTCCTAACCTAGAAATATAAATGAATGATTTAAACTACGGAGAACGAAACACAAGACCACTCTAAACTCTAGCAAACAACTAAGAAAACGGAGACTGGACGTAAAGATAAGATCGGATAGAAAGCAGCTACCTAGGTAAGAATCCTACTAACATGCAATGACAAAGGGAATTTATACGTATGACCGTCTCTAAAGGTACGAATCTAGGGTTGACTAGGCGTGTCACCGACTTCCTAAAAAGACACTAAACTCATGTAAAGAACAGAACCGGCGATGTCAAAATGTCTAATGGAGTATCACCTCTCGGTCTCACCTTCACAATGCTGTTAAAGGTTGTGATCCACAACCAAAGAGCAAAGGACAATCTCTAACTAGACCCCAAGCAAACCCTAAGAACACTAATCCACGAATGAAAGGTAAATCTCGCTCTCACGCAGGCTCGACCTAACACACAACAGGTAGGAGGTTCTAGGCTAATCTATCACCTCTCGGTCTCAAGACTAGGTAGGAAACTAAAATAATACTCAAACCAAAGCCAAGACACTAACCGCTATCTCTAGTCAGTTATCTAACTGAACAAAACACAAAGTAATCGTCCTAGCATGCAAGAATAAATCCAGAAGACACAAAATCAACCAAACATCATTCAAACGTGGTCATGGCAATAGCAATCACAGCAAATAAGTATTCATATCCATTCACAAGCAGTAGAGATAGAGATTCTAAGATCAACACAGCAAATCATACGATAAAAACCCGTAAAAGCGTCAAAACACGAAAGCAATCATCAAACCTAGGTAGCTAACAGGTTTAGATACTCATACAACTCCAAAACATCATTAAGTATGAATCATAAAGAAACATAATCAACAATAGTTCCAGAAATCGAAAGAAATACGCAAACCGAATGTTCCCGAACCGAAAACAAACTTCAATCTTCACTCCGAGGCTTCTAGGAAGCTCCAAATACCAATTCCTATTGCTCCTTATTGTCTTCTATCGTCCCTAGGGGCTGCCTCCAATCGAACTCTCCTCATAAAGCCAACAAAAAAACGTTTTTATAACCTAATTTGCGTAATCTGCCCGCAGATGAGATGTCGGACCGCTATGGGTGGGGATGTCGGTTCGACATGGGTGTAATTTCGGGATTTTATTCGCGATGGGCTGTAGGAATTTCCGAGACACCCAAGATCCATATACTATGGGCCCGTCAACTCATTTTCTAGCCCGAGATATGCCCATCTGAAGTTCGGATTTTTTTCCTTTCGATTCCGTTTATTCCTTCAATCCCGCAACTCGTTTACTCGCTTATTCTTCTCGTTTCTCGTATAATACCTACAATTCCATCATATATAGACATAAGTATCATAATCCAATGAATTCACAATCAAAACCTATTTAAATGTGGTAAAATATGCATTATAAACATATGTGTTTTGCACCACATCATTTATATAAAGCTAGAACTCACCGGTGTAGCTGACTTTTAGTATGCACATTCAGGTTAAGGGAAGGTAATGATGATGGACGGTGATGCTTGGGGAGCGAGAAGAGTTACCCGGCTGATCTTGAAGACTGGCATCCTGTTATGTTTTTTATTATGTTACGTTTATGTTTTAGACAATGTTTACGCTTTCGCATGTTAAACAAGTTTTAATTATGTTGAATGAATGATTCCGCTGCGTTATCTGATATTCAAGTTTAAGAACTGTTTGTGAATAAGTAAATCCAGCACGTGAGGCCTCCCGGGTTTGGGGCCTTACGGGTTGCAAAGGGCTCCACTCAGAAAGAAGGAATTGACTATCAATAGACATTTTCTCCTGTTTCTCGAAAGGAATCTTTAAGGATCGTTACGGCCCTAGTAGCTCACTTTGATTTAGAGCTACATCAGATCGACGTCAAAACCGCTTTCCTTAACGGAGACTTGAATGAAGACGTGCTCATGAAACAGCCTGAAGGTTTTAAACCTGAAGGTCAAAAACATTTAGTCTGTAAGTTGAAGAAATCCATATAAAGGTTGAAGCAAGCATCACGTCAATGGTACCTAAAGTTTGATGAGATCATGAAGAAACAAGATTTCGTTAAGAATCAAGTGGATCAATGCACCTACCTCAAGATAAGTGGGAGCAACTTTACTATACTTGTCCTTTACATAGATGATATTCTATTGACAAGTAATAGTTTAGACACGTTGCATGAATCGAAGCGTTTACTCTTGCGTAAATTTGACATGAAGGATCTCAGAGAGGCTTCTTATGTTATTAGCATCGAAATACACCGATATAGAGTCAATGGGATTTTGGGATTATCTCAAAAGGCCTACATTGAGTGTGTCCTCACACATTATAATATGCAACATTGCTCTCCTTCTGTAGTTCCAATAGTTAAAGGCGATGTTTTCGGTTCTTTTCAATGTCCAAAAACAGAGGTTGAAAAGGAGCAAATGAGTATGATACTTTATGCATCCGTAGTTGGAAGCCTTATATATGCTTAAGTCTGTTCTCATCCAGATATCGCTTATATTATTGGAATGCTAGGCCGTCATCAGACTAATCCCGGCCTTGATAATTGGAAAGCAGTTAAGAAATTTCTTCGATATCTGCAAGGAACGAGAGACTATAAACTAACCTACAGAAGAAGTGATAATTTAGAAGTGGTTGGTTATTCTGATGTTAACTTGATCCATCAAACACTAAAATTCGTCATGATGATTTTCGAGCATGTCGAGAGGGAATGAAGAATAATTATCTTTTGAATGCGAAGAAAAGACAATGGCGATTCAAACAACCAAGAATATCAAATAAAAAAGCAACAAAGTAATAAAGATATTTATTTTATTTGAAGTTTGTTTTGGTTGCATACAATCATTTAGAATATTAACCAGCAACAACTCTAATACTTCTTCTTCTTCATTTGCAGGCTCAATCGAGCAAGAACAGGAGCACCGCGAGGAACACTGAGATCATGATCATCACCAGTGCCGGCGACGGGAACAGCGGCAGCAGTAGGCAGCGATCAAAAGATACTTGATAATTTTTCCGGTCATGATGAAGGTGATAATCATGTAATTAACTACGCACCATTTATAATCCAGTCATTACCAGAACTAGTAGTAACTTTCATTCCGAAGGCATTTAAGCCTTTTTCCCAAATTGAATTTTCATTCTTTATATTCATTTAAATCTAAATCGTTTGTTAGTAGTGCGCTTTAAAATTCACGCGTAACCAATGGTTTATTATTTTTATTTTATTTAAGTTTTTTGATTTGTTACAGATGGAACTAGTTTGGATAAAAGGTGTTTCCACGCTATACAAACCATTTTAATCCGTTGCCTAAGATTTTTGTTTTTTTTTAGTTTTTGACTTGTTACTGATGGAACTAGCAGCCTGTTTCATGGAATCTTTTTTAGCCCGAGGAAACTGGTTTAAACCACAAAGGACAAGTGCATATTTTACAAAGCTTCATGGGGAAATCAGAATTTTAGAGCCCTACAGGTTGTCACTTGGGAAAATTGTTTCCATGATTTAGCATATATGGTGCAAAAAGAATTAGAGTTGGTCAGGAGAAAAAGAGACATGTAGAGTAAAGTATAGTTAGTTAACATGATGAAGAAAAGATCAAATTGAAATTTATTTAAATAGTTAATAGGGATGAACATTTGGTAACGAGTAACAGTACCGGTACCATACCCGATAAATTGTGTACCCGTACCCGCTTTTCCAAAATTCCGGTACCGGTACGGTATTGATATCATCTAGAGATGAACATTTTGTAAAGAATACCCGTACCGTGCCAATAAATTCGGTACCGGTACCCACTTTTGAATAAATTCGCTATCGATCTCATCCTTAGGTGAGTACATGTAATAATATTTGAACAATAAGGATGAGATCGGTACCATACCGATACCAGTAAGGATGAGATCGGTATCATACCGGTACCAGTACCGAAAATACCGGTACCGAATTTATTAAAAAATTGGTACCGGTATCGAATTTAACGGTACGGTACCGGTTCGGTACGGTACGGGTACTCTTTACTAAATGTTCATCTCTAGATGGTATCATTTCCGTACCTGTACCGGTACCGGTACCGAATTTATGGAAAAATAGGTATCGGTACCGATACTTAGTACCAAATACTCATCCCTATTGAAAAATGTTGTTCTAGAATGTTCCAACTCTTTCTAAGACCATTTTCTCCGGGTAATAAACACATTCGCCGCCTGTTGCTATTGTATTAAATATTTTAACTTATTCCACTAATTATGCTCATTTTTCTGTGAGGACAGTGCGGGCCCTGAGTTTTGTAGGCATGAAAAACGCTCAAAAAGATAGAAGATGCTTCGGGACGTGAATGTGGTTTTAGTATTTCTTCAATGAGAGTAAGGTACATTATAATTTGATAAGGTAAGCTAATTTTTATGTGTTAATACTTAAAAAAAAACCTCGGTTTAGCCTTTTTGACCTTACTTTTGCTACTTGGGAATGAAGTTGGCAATTGCTAACACTACACGAAACACGACGTAAAATAATCAAGTTTTGGGTAGTCATATATAACCCTTTTATATTGTGAGTCGTGTTAAAGCGTCGTTTCTTTTTTCCTAAAAGTCATGCAACTACTTTTTGGACAGTTAGTATTAGATCAATTGTATTTAGTTATAGTTGAGGGTAGTTTATGTAATTATGAACTAGTATATATTCCACTCTTTGTAACCCTAATCATTACACAATCTATAGAACAATTATATTTACACACACACAAAGGTGTTTATCTTGGTATCAGAGCCAAGCACCTAGAGCCGTCGCCAACCGCTTTCCCCGGCCACTGTCTCCGTCGCACACCACCTCTGGCCAACGTCACAAAACAGTCTTCTTCTCTTTTACGCTGCATAATCAGCTTCTACCATGTTTTCTCCCTTCCTAGACTGATTATCTTGACAAAACGGTTCACAATCAACCACCTTGGTCCCTCTTTTTGGCTTCCTTCTACTGGCGGTTCTACCAAAACCCTAAAGCCTGCTTCCTATTCTTTGCGTGACACTCACAATGTCTTCCTTATATTCTTCAAGCGACACTTCATAGTGTCGCCGTCTGATGTGTCGTTTTTAATATATAAAAATATAATAAATATATTTTTAGGATAGTCTTACGAGATCAGGTTTTAAATTTATAAAATGATAATTACTTTAACTTAAAAACACACACAATAGGCAAGTGTACCTATCGCAGCGTAATATAGTTTAGGTAAGAACCAAGTATCGAACCAATGGACACGGTCGAATTCCAATACTCAACTTTTGTTAACGTTTAGCCGGTTTAATTAGTGAGTGAGTTTTGTGTGCTTGTGGAACAGGAAAGTAAATGACAGAAAAGTAAATGGCGGTAAAGTAAATAACAGAAAAGTAAAAACGTGTGTGAAGTGTGTAACAGAAATGTGATGAACCGAATAGTAAATAACAGGTAAGTAAATAGGTCGTAAATGATCAGGTTACGAATAGTATTGCTTTGGGTTTCGAATCCGCTTGGTACGTGATAATGTTAACTTGACTAATCCAGTTATATGACTACTACAAATGTGTGACCCGTGTCACCGCTAAAGCCTCGTCCTCACGACATTTGATTTGCAAATTTAAAAGCTTTAACAAGTGGTAGTGCCTCCCGTTAAGGACAACAATTACCCTCAACCCATCGAATGGTCATCTCCGGGTTGGTTTAAGACATCGAACATAAAATGTTTTATATTAGAGTTAAATAGGTGATTATATTTTGCTCACCGGGAGGCGGTGTAACAACGGGACCAAGTATAAAGACGTACCGTTCCCAACATGATTTCACCAATTCTTGGTTGCATAATAAGTTCGTATAAAGACGTACGACCTTAATAGTGTTAACCAAGCCTTGGCTTATCAATCTCCACTTGTATAAAGACGTACAAGCTTCAAGAGAAGTTTGATTAAAAAGGTTTTGCACTTTAAAAATCAAGAACACTCATAAATATAAAGACGGATTTAGACAATAATAAAAGCCCACCAAAATGGTGGTTTTAAGGACGAATAGTTAAAGGCATAAACACATCACTTGGATTAATACGTTAAACATTAACATGCACCAAACTTCATCTTCACCCTAGCAATACAAAGAGTCTAGCCATGAATATCCATACTAACTAGCATAACGTTGAGTTTCGTAGGCTCCCCTATTGCGGAACAAGGAGGAAGAGCCTCTCAACTCACTACTACTACACTCTAACTACGGAATAAGCTTTCTCTCGTGTGTTCTTGGGGTGTGTAAGGGATGCCTCAATGAAGAACTCAAGCCATCTATTTATAGGCCTCAAAATGAGCAATGCACGGCCGTGCATTGGATTGCACGGGCGTGCAAACACCTCGGGAATCAAACAGGGTACACGGGACAGTGTACTAGACCCTTGGATAGCAAGATAGGGTTTGCACGGCCGTGCATTGCCCTACTACTCTCTAGTTTTTTCTTTTAGCTGATGGTTTGACTTGTGTTGACTTGATTTGACTTCTTGGGGGTCAATGCTCGGGTTTGATCCTCCCAAAGCTTGATTTCTTCATGTTTTAAGCTAGTTTTTGCTTTGTTTATCTTGGAGCACCGAATAACCTGCAATTGTGAAATATTAACGTTTTAAGTATCAATTGCAAGGTTATAATCAATTAGTACCATAATATGGGGATTATTATGCATGCAAAACATGTATAATTTAGGACATAACATAATACCCCACACTTAGACTTTGCTTGCCCTCAAGCAAACTCATGCATGATCATACCCATAACTAAAAACTTTACAAGGGAAATGGAACTCCAAGTAGTTGGAAATTCCGGGATAACTCTTGAGTTGCTTATTCTATTTTTGTATTTTTCTATGATGAAATCCATGACAAGTCTACTAGAACTTCAATTATGCATAAACTTTCACTCCTCACAATGTCCACTCAACTCTAGGGTTATATATGTATGGATAATGTAAGTTAAGTGGAACACTCAAGTTCGAATTGAATTATGCAATGATCATAAGCTTGTATGCAAATCAAGTCTCCACCAATTAACTAAGTAGTATGCATGAATCAAGAGAAATTTAAAAGGGTTGTAATGTGGTAAAAATAAAAATAAAGGGGTGAAAATGAAAATCTTTTTGGGTTTTTAGAGATTTAAAAGGTTTGAAGGGCTGCAGCTATGGTGAAACACACAGCTACAGCTTCATGGCTTAAAATGGAAAATACTAGCAGGTCCCTTTACAGTACTCGGATCGTAAGGGTATAACTAATCCGAGGGCTCGTTTATGGTCAGACTGCCAAGATCAAGATCTCTCTGTCACACCCCAACCGATGGCGAAAACGTCAGGGCGGGACATGTAGACTGTTCATGAGCACAAGGTTCACTAGATTTCAATATTTAATCATCAATTTCATTTCAAACCATTCAAACACAAATAGCAAAATTCAACAAGTACATAAATAAAAATACAAATTGTTCTTTAAATTTAAATTAACTAGGTCCAACTTAAGTGTAGCATGTCTTGCTCAAATTCACACGTTAGCACCTGAAACATGAATAAAATAGGGTCAGCTAAAAAGTTGGTGAGCATACATAGGTTTGTACATAGATAGTGTATAAATATGAATAAGCAAATCCTTACACGTCATGATAAATAAGTCATTTATAGGGAGCAGCTATTGTGTAACTAAAGTACAATCAAACCTTTGTAACTAGCGTGCAAATTGTGTTGTCGGTAACAATCACCCCAATCTGGGTGGGTTTGTCAGACTCAATAGATCTATCATTGTCAACCGTCGGCTTAATTAGTTAATGATCGCACAACATTTGCACACAAGAGTTAACACACCTAGCACTCAAACATAAAGCTCAAATTTGCACACATGAATGTAAATAGGATTTGTATTTGTGTAGTTTGTGTAAAATTAACTATTGTTTGTATAAAATTCATGAATCACCCAAAAAAGTGTAAAAGAGAAAAGGGGCTATGTAATACTCACTTGGATCAAGGGTGTAGCTAGAACGCAAGACTAGGTAGCAAAACGATTCTTGTAACGCACCACGTTAACCTAGTGTGTAATGCATATTGAGTTAATAGCGTGTACAAAAGTCTATGTCTAAGTCTAGGGTTCAACGGGTTTTACTGTATGTGGATTTGTACAAAAAGTTTGTGTTATTCCCTGTAAAGGCATGTTATGCTTGTATAAGGATTTAAGGTATGTATGAACTTAATAGTCATTGAGATAGGGTTGGATTTAAATAAATTAAATAATTTTATTTATTTAATTATGAAAAATATGCTAACATATATATAGAGCGTAAATATATATATATGTTTAGAAAAAGAATTTCTACTTATGTGAATAGTGTTTAATTTAAATAAATAAAATAAATAATTTCATTTATTTAAATAAACTAAATAAATAAACAAATTAATAATTTCATCTATTTAAATAAATAAAATAAATAAATAATTTTTATTTATTTATTTGTGAAAAATATGTTAAAATATATGGATTGTAAATATATGTTTAGAAAAAGAATTTTATTTATGTGGATAGTGTTTGATTTAAATAAATAAAATAAACAATTAATTTTATTTATTTATTTTTTAAAATATATAGAATGTAAATATATATTTATATTTACAAAAAGAAATTTTATTTGTGTAGATAGTGTTTAATTTAAATAAATGTTTTCTACTTTATTTATTTATGTTTAAAAAAATATAAAGTTGCGTAAATTATATTTAAGTATAAAATCAAATGTTCAACTTTTTATAAATTTCATTTATTTATCATCTTTAAAATAAATACTAGTTTGCTTTAAATAAGTTAATATTTTATAAACTTTATAAATTCAATTGTTTTTATTTGGAAATTAATTTAAATACCTAATTTTTTGTTTTAATTATTTGATATACTATTTTTGTAGTCCTAAATTCATAATAAAATGAATTTATATTAGAAATCTGTAGATCTGATTTTATTTTGTTAACAATATTGTGAGGTTTTATAAAATAATTTTTATAAAATTTTTGGAGTTTTAGAAACTGTTTTTAAAAAATAATACAGACCACCCGGTTCGAACACGGGTGGTTTCTGTATGAATGGCGTGCAAACACCACTAGACCAGGGGACTCATCCGCGTAACAGAGCAGTTTCCAAACGTATTAACATGAGCTTAAAGTGGAAACGGGTTAGGGTTTAAGGGCGCGCAAAAAGGCCAAGTGTTGGTGGGTTTCGAACCCATGCCACCTGGTTTGGCGGTGCAGTGACTTACCGGCCGGACCAGGTGGTTTCGCTGAATAATTACGGATTCTAATTGATTAAAACATGATATCAACACAAAGCAGAATTCGAATACGATCAACCCGCCATGAACCCTAGCCCCCAATCGGTCTCGGTACGTTATGTGGACACGAATTGGTAAAGGGCTTTTGACAAGGGTTCAAACACGAATCGAATGAGAGTATTCTTACCTGTTTTGATTTGGGCATGAATGCGGTCGGCTACGGTTTCGGACTCGATGTTCTTGATGCTTGATCCTGTTCTAGGAGTGAAATGCGGCTTGTTCAAGGGTTGGGAGAGTCTGTGTGGACGTATACGCGGGTGATAGGGAGATCAAATTCATTAAATTTGGTTTGTATTAGCCGATTTGATTTAAGTTTGACAGTGAAGGCCGCAGATGACTAATTACATGTAAATCCACTGATTTGGGAGTGAATCGGGTCCTGTTAACAGTCTAGGTACACACGTGGTTGACCTGCGAGTGATTTGCGGGATTGAGACGTGTCAATTTTCACGTATTGAATGGTCATTGATGCGGATTTGACTTAGGATAGTCAAATTTGTTCGAATTTCGAATTTGCCGCGTGAAGGGTTGAATTGGTTTGATGATTGGGCCTGGTTTGGGTCGATTGTCGTTAGTGTAGCCACAAAAATTCCAATCCAACAAGAATTCAGCTGCTGGCAAGCTTGAATCCTCGCGATTTGGCATGCTTTGACTTTCGTAAGTCAACTGGTAAGAACAAGGTCAAAATTGATTTTTTTATAGTCGAAATTAGAAGTGTAGGTCCAATGCTTGAGAGTTCAAATGGTTAAGCATTCAATTTAATTGTTAATGGAGGGTATGTACGTGTATGTGCTTGTATAATGCATGAATATATATATATATATATATATATTAATGATGACTTTAAAATAAACGAGAAGTAGAATTTCATGAATTGCGTTGATTCTTAGGGTTTGACATTACCTTTGCACTAGGGTCGGAATTTATACATGCTTTATTGTTCCAAAATGAAATCATGAAAATCATAAAGGTTACAGTATCCCCATGTTGGGGGAATTTCGTCCCGAAATTTAGCTAGTTGCGGCGACTGTATCAGCAAAGAGGTGAGGGTACTTGAGCTTCATTTGGTCCTCACGTTCCCAAGTAAATTCAGGTCCACACTTCGATTCCCATCGTACTTTGACAATAGGGATACGGCTTTGCTTGAGTTGCTTGATCTCGTGACCCATGATCTCCACTGGTCTCTCCACGAAGTGCATCGTTTCGTCAATGCGCACATCGTCAAGAGGTATATGGAGATTCTCATCGGCAAGGCATTTCTTTAGGTTGGACACATGAAATGTAGGATGCACATTGCCGAGTGATGGAGGTAACTCAAGTTTGTAAGCCATTTTCCCAATCCTCTCAATAATCTTGAATGGACCCACATAGCGAGGTGCTATCTTGCCTTTCTTTCCAAAACGGATCACGCCCTTCCATGGAGACACCTTTAGAAGGACAAGATCATCGACTTGGAATTCCAAGGGTTTTCGTCGTTTGTCAGCATAACTCTTTTGCCGACTCCTCGCTACTCGAATGTTGTCATAGATTTGAATGATCTTATCAGATGTTTCTTGGATTAGCTCAGGACCGGTGATTTGTGCTTCACCAATCTCGTTCCAACATATAGGAGAACGTTACTTACGACCATAGAGAGCTTCAAATGGGGCCATATTGATGCTTGTGTGGTAGCTATTGTTGTAAGAGAATTCAATTAGGGGTAGATGTGAATCCCAATTGCCACCAAAATCAATTACACAAGCCCTAAGCATATCCTCAAGAGTTTGGATTGTACGCTCGGTCTGACCATCAGTTTGGGGGTGGTAAGCCGTGCTTAAATCCAATCGTGTACCAAGGGCAGTTTGGAGAGATTTCCAGAACCGGGAGGTGAATCGAGCATATCTATCAGAGATTATGTTTAATGGAACACCGTGACGGCTCATGATTTCGTCAATGTAAATTTGGGCCAATTTCCTAACTCGATAGTCTTCACGGATGGGTAAGAAATGGGCAGATTTGGTGAGACGGTCAATGATCACCCAGATGCTATCATAACCACTTGAGGTGCGTGGGAGTTTGGTAATGAAATCCATAGCTAAGTTCTCCCATTTCCACACGAGAATTTCCTGCTGTTCAAGTAACCCGGAAGGACGTTGGTGTTCGGCTTTGACTTTGGAGCAAGTTAGACATTTGGCAACATAGAGATCAATGTCTTTCTTCATACCGGGCCACCAATATTGTTGACGAAGGTCTTGGTACATTTTATCCGCACCAGGATGGATAGAATAACGAGTCTTGTGGGCCTCGTTCATGAGAAATATACGGAGATCATCGCGATCGGGGACCCAAATACGGTTCAAGTAATACAGTAAGCCATTGGGTCTTGATTTAAGTAGAAGTTCAACACCACACGACATTTCCTCGTACATGTTACCCTCGGTGACTGAGACGTGTTGAGCTTCTAAGACACGATTTTGAATGTCGGTTCGAATTCGGACACATTGAAGCATGACATGGTCCTTTCGACTCAAAGCTTCGGCTACAACATTCGCCTTACCAGGATGGTAACGAATCTCACAGTCATAGTCGTTAAGGAGTTCAACCCAACGTCGTTGCCTCATATTGAGTTCTTTTTGGTTGAATATGTGTTGGAGACTTTTGTGGTCGGTGAACACCACACATTTTGTGCCATAGAGGTAATGTCTCCAAATCTTCAATGTGAATACAACCGCACCCAATTCGAGGTCGTGCGTTGTATAATTCTTCTCGTGAATCTTAAGTTGCCTTGATGCATAAGTGATTACTTTACCTCGTTGCATGAGGACACAACCGAGGCCTCGGTTGGAAGCATCACAGTAGACAACTAGATCATCATTCCCGTCGGGGAGAGTCAAAATAGGAGCATCGCACAACTTTTGGTTGAGAGTTTGGAAGGCTTCTTCTTGCTTTGGTCCCCATTCATAAGGTTTACCCTTGTGGGTCAAGGCAGTGAGTGAAACAACAATCTTAGAGAAATTTGAAATGAAACGACGATAATATCCCGCAAGACCAAGAAATGAACGAACTTCGGTGGGGGTCTTAGGGGCATTCCAATTTTTAACAGCTTCAATCTTAGCAGGGTCCACATGAATTCCTTTTTCGTTGACGATATGACCTAGGAATTGAACCTCCTTTAGCCAAAATTCACATTTGGAGAACTTGGCATATAGTTGCTCTTTTCTCAAGAGGTCCAAAACCAATCTAAGGTGTTGTTCATGATCGGATTTAGTCTTGGAGTAGATTAAGATGTCATCAAAGAAAACGATTACGAATTTGTCGAGGTATGGTTTGCACACACGATTCATGAGGTCCATGAAAACCGTGGGCGCATTGGTTAGCCCAAAAGGCATGACCATGAACTCGTAGTGACCATACCTTGTTCGGAAGGCAGTCTTTGGAATATCTTCTTCTTGTACACGAAGTTGGTGATAACCAGATCGAAGATCAATCTTCGAGAAACAAGTAGAGCCTTGAAGTTGATCGAAGAGGTCATCAATTCTAGGCAATGGATAACGGTTCTTGATAGTAAGCTTGTTGAGTTCGCGATAGTCAATACACATGCGGAATGATCCATCCTTCTTCTTGACGAATAAGACAGGTGCACCCCACGGTGAATGACTTGGACGGATAAAACCCTTGTCAGAGAGTTCTTGGAGTTGGCTTGCAAGTTCTTGCATTTCAGAAGGTGCAAGACGGTATGGAGCTCTAGCCACTGGGTTAGCTCCGGGTACAAGGTCAATACGAAATTCTACTTCCGAACGGGTGGAAGACCGGATAAGTCTTCGGGGAATACTTCAGGAAAGTCCCGAATGATGGGGATATCTTGAATATTCTTCTCTTTGACATCTTTTCGGACAATATGAGCTAAGAAGGCCACGTACTTCTTTCGTAAGTACTTTTGAGCAGTAGTGCATGACATCAATCTGAGTCCTTTGCAGGGTTTTTCACCAAAGACTCTCAATGTTTCCCCTGACGGAAGGGGTATTCGGATGCACTTCTCAAAACAGATTACTTCGGCATGGTGACTTGACAACCAATCCATGCCTATGATGATATCAAAACTTCCTAGCGGCATTGGCACGAGGTTGATTGGAAATGTATGATCATTGAGTTCTAGAGAACAGTCGTGGATAATGGAGTCTATTGTAAGGGAGTCACCATTTGCTACTTCTACAGTGAAGGTTTTCTCTAATTTGGACCGTGTTTTTGCAAGTAAGGGTTCAAAATTAAGTGACACGAAACTCTTATCCGCACCGGTATCAAATAAAATGGAGGCATATTGACTATTAACAAGGAACGTACCGTTGACCACATCATTGTTGGCTTGAGCTTCATTGGCGTTGATGTTGAAAGCACGCCCACGAGCTCCGCCTTATCTAGCATTGATAAACTTCGGGCACTGGTCACGGAAGTGGTTTGGGTTGCCACATTCATAACAAGCACGCCCATTTGCTATAGCGGGAACACCTTGATTAGTCACTTGTTGATTGGTTCGGGCTGGTGGGTTGGCTTGGCCTGCCAGTGCTTTGGCTCTACAAACATTGACCGTATGGCCATACTTTCCACAGTGAGTGCAAAGGCGATAGGGAATGGTTTGGGGATGGTGATAATTGCATGTGGCACAGAGTGGGTAGGTCCCCACATATGGCTTCTTGACTGGTGCTTGAGCCATGGGAGCAACTTGGTTAACAGGCATAGCAGGAGTGACCACAGCAAAATTTCTAGCCTTTCTTTTTCTATTATTGTGGTAGGGTTCAGTTTTGGCTTCCTTGATGTGTACAGGAGGGGTTGTAGTGTCGGGAGCCTTCTTAGTGCCTTTTCTAGTCAAGGTACATGCCTTCACATGGTTGTCGGTCAAAGTGGCAGACAATCGGATAGCATCTTCGAGTGTGGCGGGATTCCTTCCTAAGACAGTATCCTGAATCTGCCTAGGTAGTCCACCTATGTACTTTTCAATGCAACGGGATAGGGGTGTGACCATGTGGGGCACAAGGAGACTCAGTTCATGAAACCGGGTTGTATAAGCCAGACTTTCACCACTGTCTTAGGTAAGATCCCAAAACTCAGCTTCCAGCTTCCTCACTTCATTTCGAGGACAGAACTCTTCGGTCATTAGTCTCTTAACCTCATCCCATGGTAAGCCCATGGTTGCCTCTACACCCCTGGTTCTCTTTTCCCCATTCCACCACGTGAGTGCCCGTTTTTGGAAGACACTTGTGGCATGACGGACACGAAGGTCATCGGGGTAGTCACTATTGAGGAAGGTGCCCTCAATACTTTCAAACCATTGAAGGAGTCCCGTAGCTCCTTCGGTACCATAGAACTTGAGAGGGTTACATGAATTGAAGTGCTTGAAGGTACACTGCGGTGGGTTGGCACCACCACCACCATTAGTTCCATGGTTACCGTTTGTGGCACCATTAACTTGGGTGAGTTGAGTTACAAGTTGTGCAAGTATAGCAGCAATATCAGCGTTGTTGTTGGCCACGGTAGCACGACGGGGAGGCATTCTACAGATTTGCACAACACAAGAAGAGATGTAAGAATTTTATGAAGGTTGATTGAATTCAAAAGATAAGATAACAATTAAAATAATAAATCATAGTTTGGATTGTACTCAAATAATGATGTAATCATTTGAATACTGTGACACATTAAGGTTAATTAAACTCATATAATTTTCCAAGGAGACATGTTTTAGCCTATAAGTAAACACTCATCCCGTGAATTCCCAGGAAAGCATACGGGTCCCTCGGTTGATTGGGATTTATGCGAAATGCTTTCCTAGACAGAAAACCCAGAATACAGGTGTCACCCTTCCAGATTGCACGTGTCCTTAAATAATTAGCAAAGTTTAAAAGCCTTAACGAGGAAATAAAGAAATTTTTATAGATTTAACTCCATGAAGATTCCACATGCTATGATGATAATGATAAAGAAGTAGGGAAGAAGGTTATGAGGTTTAGGGTAAGGGTAGGGGTATTGTTTTATTTAATTTATTATTTAGGTATAGTTTAGTAAGTCATGAATTCTAACAAATAAGGTACCATAATGAAATAAGTATTAATATAGTAAGCATGTAACACATAGCATGTAGCACATAACACATAATCATGAAGCATGGTATAAGTGGGTGTCCTAAAGTTATAGTCTAGGTCAAGGGTGTCTAATAACCTAGTTCCCTATAACCAAGGCTCTGATACCAATCTGTCACACCCCAACCGATGGCGAAAACATCGAGGCGGGACATGTAGACTGTTCATGAGCACAAGGTTCACTAGATTTCAATATCTAATCATCAATTTCATTTCAAACCATTCAAACACAAATAGCAAAATTCAACAAGTACATAAATAAAAATACAAATTGTTCTTTGAATTTAAATTAACTAGGTCCAACTTAAGTGTAGCATGTCTTGCTCAAATTCACACGTTAGCACCTGAAACATGAATAAAATAGGGTCAGCTAAAAAGTTGGTGAGCATACATAGGTTTGTACATAGATAGTGTATAAATATGAATAAGCAAATCCTTACATGTCATGATAAATAAGTCATTTATGGGGAGCAGCTATTGTGTAACTAAAGTACAATCAAACCTTTGTAACTAGCGTGCAAATTGTGTTGTCGGTAACAATCACCCCAATCTGGGTGGGTTTTTCAGACTCAATAGATCTATCATTATTAACCGTCGGCTTAATTAGTTAATGATTGCACAACATTTGCACACAAGAGTTAACACACCTAGCACTCAAACATAAAGCTCAAATTTGCACACATGAATGTAAATAGGATTTGTATTTGTGTAGTTTGTGTAAAACTAACTATTGTTTGTATAAAATTCATGAATCACCCCAAAAAGTGTAAAAGAGAAAAGGGGCTATGTAATACTCACTTAGATCAAGGGTGTAGCTAGAACACAAGACTAGGTAGCAAAACGATTCTTGTAACGCACCACGTTAACCTAGTGTGTAATGCATATTGAGTTAATAGCATGTACAAAAGTCTATGTCTAAGTCTAGGGTTCAACGGGTTTTACTGTATGTGGATTTGTACAAAAAGTTTGTGTTATTCCCTGTAAAGGCATGTTATGCTTGTATAAGGATTTAAGATATGTATGAACTTAATAGTCATTGAGGTAGGGTTGGATTTAAATAAATTAAATAATTTTATTTATTTAATTGTGAAAAATATGCTAACATATATATAGAGCGTAAATATATATATATATATATATATATATATGTTTAGAAAAAGAAATTTCTACTTATGTGAATAGTGTTTAATTTAAATAAATAAAATAAATAATTTCATTTATTTAAATAAACTAAATAAATAAATAAATAAATAATTTCATCTATTTAAATAAATTAAATAAATAAATAATTTTTATTTATTTATTTGTGAAAAATATGTTAAAATATATGGATTGTAAATATATGTTTAGAAAAAGAATTTTATTTATGTGGATAGGGTTTGATTTAAATAAATAAAATAGACAATTAATTTTATTTATTTATTTGTTAAAATATATATTTATATTTAGAAAAATAAATTTTATTTGTGTAGATAGTGTTTAATTTAAATCAATGATTTCTACTTTGTTTATTTATGTTTAAAAAATATAAAGTTGCGTAAATTATATTTAGGTATAAAATCAAATGTTCAACTTTTTATAAATTTCATTTATTTATCATCTTTAAAATAAATACTAGTTTGCTTTAAATAAGTTAATATTTTATAAACTTTATAAATTCAATTGTTTTTATTTGAAAATTAATTTAAATACCTAATTTTTTGTTTTAATTATTTGATATACTATTTTTGTAGTCCTAAACTCTTAATAAAATGAATTTATATTAGAAATCTGTAGATCTGATTTTATTTTGTTAACAATATTGTGAGGTTTTATAAAATAATTTTTATAAAATTTTTGGAGTTTTAGAAACTGTTTTTAAAAAATAATACAGACCACCCGGTTCGAACCCGGGCGGTTTCTGTATGAATGGCGCGCAAACACCACTAGACCAGGGGACTCATCCGCGTAACAGAGCAGTTTCCAAACGTATTAACATGAGCTTAAAGTGGAAACGGGTTAGGGTTTAAGGGTCGCGCAAAAAGGTCTAGTGTTGGTGGGTTTCGAACCCACGCCACCTGGTTCGGCGGTACAGTGACTTACCGGCCGGACCAGGTGGTTTCGCTGAATAATTACGGATTCTAATTGATTAAAACATGATATCAACACAAAGTAGAATTCGAATACGATCAACCCGTCATGAACCCTAGCCCCCAATCGGTCTCGGTACGTTATGTGGACACGAATTGGTAAAGGGCTTTTGAAAAGGGTTCAAACACGAATCGAATGAGAGTATTCTTACCTGTTTTGGTTTGGGCACGAATGCGGTCGGCTACGGTTTCGGACTCGATGTTCTTGATGCTTGATCCGGTTCTAGGAGTGAAATGCGGCTTGTTCAAGGGTTGGGAGGGTTTGTGTGGACGTATACGCGGGTGATAGGGAGATCAAATTCATTAAATTTGGTTTGTATTAGTCGATTTGATTTAAGTTTGACAGTGAAGGCCGCGGATGACTAATTACACGTAAACCCACTTATTTGGGAGTGAATCGGGTCCTGTTAACAGTCTAGGTACACACGTGGTTGACCTGCGAGTGATTTGCGGGATTGAGACGCGTCAATTTCACGTATTGAATGGTCATTGATGCGGATTTGACTTAGGATAGTCAAATATGTTCGAATTTCGAATTTGCTGAAGGGTTGAATTGGTTTGATGATTGGGCCTGGTTTGGGTCGATTGTCATTAGTGTAGCCACAAAAATTCCAATCCAACAAGAATTCAGCTGCTGGCAGGCTTGAATCCTCGCGATTTGGCCTGCTTTGACTTTCGTAAGTCAACTGGTTAGAACAAGGTCAAAATCGATTTTTTTTATAGTCGAAATTAGAAGTGTAGGTCCAATGCTTGAGAGTTCAAATGGTTAAGGGTTCAATTTAATTGTTAATGGAGGGTATGTACGTGTATGTGCTTGTATAATGCATGAATATATATATATATATATATATATATATATATATATATATATATATATATTAATGATGACTTTAAAATAAACGAGAAGTAGAATTTCATGAATTGCGTTGATTCTTAGGGTTTGACATTACCTTTGCACTAGGGTCGGAATTTATACATGCTTTATTGTTCCAAAATGAAATCATGAAAATCAGAAAGGTTACACTCTCATTAGTGCCAACTCTTTCCTTACTGCGTAGTACACATTGTTGCCTCTCCGTATGGAACTTTCGGCTTGTAGCCTAACAGCTCCAACTTTGATTAGATGTGTATACTCACTTTGGGAATGAGTTTGATTCTTACTACATTTTCCATCGTGGCTCCAGTTGCCACACTTCACACATTTTTCGTATCTTTTGGCTCTTCTTTTGGCTGCACTTTTTGACAGACCGCAGAATGGTGGCAGTTGTTCTTGCTTGCGCCACCGTTTTCTTACATCACTAGTTGCTTTGAAAACTTTCTCTCGGAGTTCGGGCGGTAATTCAGGCTTTGCGATATGAAGGCAGAAAAACAAATTGAAATCAAAAGAATGCATATCCAGCTCTTTAAGGACTAACCGATAAAAGACCAACTTTTTTTTATAAAGACAAATTCTTCAATAACTCTTTTTGTCAATTTTATTGAAATAATATTTCCATAAATTCCATGTAGATAGTTCGGTTGTTTCTTCCTAATACATCCACCTTCTTGTATATTCTAATTCCTTTGAGTAGAACAAATTCTTTCCGAAGTTGCCTCAATGGTAATAAAGTTGAAATAATGACATCGGATAATTTTTCCATTTTGAAGACAGTTAGCCAATAGCCGGTGTTTACGAGAAGCTGATTGGGTGATAATTGTAGGTAGTAGAAAAGAAAAGGCTAAGGCTCAAAGGGCTATATAAGCGGATTGTATTTCTGGGATTTTTGGATTTAAGGATAAGGGTAATAAAGTCATAGGTGCCTCAATCACTTTCATAGTTCTATTAGTTCATGGTCTTGATATGTATAAGTAACACAAGTTCTAATTATGCATAAAATTCAATCGAAAAACACTCAGTAATGCCAAACGCAAGAGCATGCGAATAATTATATACTGCGCCAAAAATTTGATGCTGTGTAATAGGCTTGATTTTCCTCACATGAAAACAGATGGAATAGGGTTTAGCGAATCGTTATGCATAATATTCATTTGCTTCTACTTGCCATGTATTCATTTTATTTAATTAGGTACGAACTCAAAGAGGTTTTAAAGTTTAAAATTTTGAAAATTTTCCAGGTTTTGCTAAAGGTAGGTTTTTGTAATGTTTTAGTCAAATGGGTAGAAAATCACAAGTTGAATTTTTACTGCTTTGAGGTTACAAGTAGTCCTGAATCTCTTAATTCCCCACCCCACACTTAAAACTGTGCAATGCCCTCAATGTACAAATGCATGTAATGAAATGCTATGCATGAATTTAAATGCATGAAGTTTTAAGGGAAAAGAAACTGGTACTCCCCCGGTCAATTCGGTGTATAACCTAAGGCCAAAACTTATTGGTGCTGTCAACACTTTGCTTCAAAGACTTCATCGAATTTCACAGAAATTTGATGTGGTTTCCGATTCCTCAGGTTGTAGAGATGGAGTGTGATTCCTCAAAGAAGTAGAGAGACTATCTCGTGATGCTATTCTACCTGACACATAAGGGAAAACATAAAAGCAGACAAGGAAAATAAAAGGTAGTAGTTAAGCTACTAAGGTCCTAGTATCGAGAGGGCATACCTGGGGCTGAAGTTTGAGAAACTTAAATTTGAAAAGTCAAACCTGAGATCCATGATTCTGCCGTATGCTCCAACCTCTCAATTTATTCATGATCATCGGGTTGCCTCCCGGAAGCGCTACGTTTATTTAAGGGTCTTTGGCCCGACCCCGTACGTGTTTCATCAGTCTTTCTTTGGGTGGGAGCCATCGACTTCCACCGTATCTCCTGTTCCTTCATTCAAGTCCTTCAGTTTTGGTAGCTTGTCAAAGTACTCATCGATCCAGTCAGTGTTTTCAAAATCCTTCCCAAGATTCAGTTTCTTTCCTTTGTTGAATTCCTTAGCTTTCTTCAGTTGGTAGTCCAGATTAGTATCGACGAATTGGGAAATTTCAAATGGATCATTAGATAGGCATTCATTTCCCCTTATGTTGTAGGTCACTGATTGTTTTCCGACATGAAGTGTCAAGATTCCTTCATTCATATCAATAACGGCTTGAGCAGTGGCTAAAAATGGACTACCTAAAATCAAAGGTACGAAATAGTCGGGTCCCATTTCTAAAACCATGAAATCGGAAGGGAAGACAAACTTGCCGACTTTTACTAGTAAGTTCTCAATGACTCCTATGGGTGATTTGACTGATCCATCTGCGAGTTCGATAGTTGCATTGACAGGTCGTGGATTCCCAATATTTAATCTTTTAAACATGACATAAGTCATTACATTCACACTTGCTCCTAGTTCAGCGAGCGCCAAGGTTATTGGTAATGGTCCGATAGAACAAGGTAGAGAGAACTTTCCAGGATCTGAAAGTTTATTTGGAAGGCATCTTTCAATGAGAGCGACACAATGATTAGTCATTTTTACTGCTTCCGCGATGTTTCTTTTGTTTGTAAGGAAATCTTTCAAGAAACGTCCATACTTAGGCATTTGTTGTATGATATCCAGGAAAGGAAGATTGACATGGATCTGGCTTAATAGTTCGATGAATTTCTCATATTGTTCGTCAATCTTCTGCTTTACTAGCCTTCCTGGGTAAGGTATGTGGGAATGGAACGTTCTCTTTGTTGGAACTTTTGGAGGAGTATCTACTTGAGTAGGAGGTGGATTTATCTTTGATTGTGGTTCTTGGGTAGTTGTTTCTATGATATGTGGACGAAGCGGTACTCCGGTGAATATCTCTCTCCTTGTTGATTGAACTTCTTCTTCTGGCAATGGTGGCTCTGGATAAACCTTGCTATTCCTCAGAGTGATACCACTTACATTTGCTTTTGGATTGGTTCCAGTATTACCCGGGAGACACCCCGGTTGTCTTTCGGATAGAAATTTTGCAATTTGCTCTAATTACGTTTCGATGGACTGAAGAGTTGCTTTCTGTGTCCTAAACTCAGCTTCGTGAAGACTAAACTTCTCCTCATATTGTTTGTGACGGGAATCCGCTAGAAGGGCTTGACTTTCAGTTATAGAGATTAACTTAGTTACTGCGTCCTCTAAGCTTAACCCGTTGCTTGGCTTGTTAGTTCCATGAAATTGTTGACGAGGCTGATAGATTTGAGGTGGTCTTTGTTGAAACTGTTGCTGTTGTTGTCCGAAGCCAGATTGTCCCTGATTGTTGTTATCCTTCCGACTGAAGTTTGGATGGTTCCTCCATCCAGGATTGTAGGTGTTACTATAGGGGTTGTTTTGTACGCGATTTGTTCCGATAAAGTCAACCTGCTAGGTATTAGTGGTGATACTTTTTACTTCTTCAGTAGCCTCAGCGGCGGTCTTGCCCTTACTAAGTTGATTGAGTCGAGTGGTGAGGGCATCTACTTGAGCAGAAAGTGATGTGACAGTATCGACGGAATAAACTCCTTGCCTGGCTCCCCTAGTGTTTCTTGGACTGTACCATTGATAGTTGTTCATAGCTATTTCCTCAATTAGGTTGTAAGCTTCTTGTGGCCTCTTGTTTCTAAAAATACCACCTGCAGTAGCGTCTAGTGGCTGACGAGCTTGATTATGCAACCTAGTGTAGAATGATGACACTTGTAACCAAACTTCTAGCCCATGGTGAGGACATTGCCTTAACATGTCCTTAAAGCGTTCCCATGCTTCATATAGTGATTCACCATCATCCTGGGTGAAAGTGGTGATATCATTTCTTAGTTTAGCAGTTTTAGCTGGCGGGAAGTATTTCGACAAGAATTTCTGAGCTAGATCATCCCATGTAGTGATTGACCCGGTAGGAAGAGATTTTAGCCATGCCTTAGCTCGTTCCCTTAAGGAAAAGGGAAACATTCGGAGGCGAATTACGTCATTCGACACTCCGTTCAGTTTGAAAGTGTCACAAATTTCAAGGAAATTTGCAACGTGGGCATGTGGATCCTCATCGGGTAATCCATGAAAAGTGCATGATGACTGGATCATGTGGATCATATGAGATTTGATCTCAAAGTTGTTAGCGCCAACCGTTGGCCTTGTGATACTAGACCCCAAAGCCTCAAGTGACGGTCTTGCGAAATCAGAAATAGTGCGGTTTTCAACGGCCATTCTTCTAGTACGGTTTTCTCGTATTCGGCGGTGAAAGAATCTTTCGGGCTCTTCTAAAGGTTGATATAAACCAATAGTGGAGCTATGGATCATACACTACCTGCAACAAACGTAACAGAAAAATAGATGGAAGTTGATAGGTTAATCTGTTAACTTAAATTTTTCTTGAAAATCACCGTGTCCCCGGCAACGGCGCCAAAAACTTGATGTGTCGTTTTTAATATATAAAAATATAATAAATATATTTTTAGGATAGTCTTACGAGATCAGGTTTTAAATTTATAAAATGATAATTACTTTAACTTAAAAACACACACAATAGGCAAGTGTACCTATCGCAGCGTAATATAGTTTAGGTAAGAACCAAGTATCGAACCAATGGACATGGTCAAATTCCAATACTCAACTTTTGTTAATGTTTAGCCGGTTTAATTAGTGAGTGAGTTTTGTGTGCTTGTGGAACAAGAAAGTAAATGACAGAAAAGTAAATGGCGGTAAAGTAAATAGCAGAAAAGTAAAAACGTGTGTGAAGTGTGTAATAGAAATGTGATGAACCGAATAGTAAATAACAGGTAAGTAAATAGGTCGGAAATGATCAGGTTACGAATAGTATTGCTTTGGGTTTCGAATCCGCTTGGTACGTGATAATGTTAACTTGACTAATCCAGTTATATGACTACTGCAAATGTGTGACCTGTGTCACCGCTAAAGCCTCGTCTTCACGACATTTGATTTGCAAATTTAAAAGCTTTAACAAGTGGTTGTGCCTCCCGTTAAGGACAACAATTACCCTCAACCCATCGAATGGTCATCTCCGGGTTGGTTTAAGACATCGAACGTAAAATGCTTTATATTAGAGTTAAATAGGTGATTATATTTTGCTCACCGGGAGGCGGTGTAACAATGGGACTAAGTATAAAGACGTACCGTTCCCAACATGAGTTCACCAAATTTGGTTACATAATAAGTTCGTATAAAGACGTACGACCTTAATAGTGTTAACCAAGCCTTGGCTTATCAATCTCCACTTGTATAAAGACGTACAAGCTTCAAGAGAAGTTTGATTAAAAAGGTTTTACATTTTAAAAATCAAGAACACTTATAAATATAAAGACGGATTTAGACAATAATAAATGCCCATCAAAATGGTGGTTTTAAGGACGAATAGTTAAAGACATAAACACATCACTTGGATTAATACGTTAAACATTAACATGCACCAAACTTCATCTTCACCCTAGCAATACAAAGAATCTAGCCACGAATGGCCATACTAACTAGCATAACGCTGAGTTTCGTAGGCTCCCCTATTGCGGAACAAGGAGTAAGAGCCTCTCTACTCACTACTACAACACTCTAACTACGGAATAAGCTTTCTCTAGTGTGTTCTTGGGGTGTGTAAGGGATGACTCAATGAAGAACTCAAGCCATCTATTTATAGGCCTCAAAATGAGCAATGCACAATCATGCATTGGATTGCACGGGCGTGTAAACACCTCGGGAATCAAACAGGGTACACGGGACAGTGTACTGGACCCTTGGAGAGCAAGATAGGGTTTGCACGGTCGTGCATTGCCCTACTGCTCTCCAGTTTTGTCTTTTAGTTGCTGGTTTGACTTGTGTTGACCTGATTTGACTTCCTGGGTGTCAATGCTCGGGTTTGGTCCTCCAAAAGCTTGATTTCTTCATGTTGCTGGTTTTTGCTTTGTTTATCTTGGAGCACCGAATAACCTGCAATTGTGAAATATTAACGTTTTAAGTATCAATTGCAAGGTTATTAATCAATTAGTACCATAATGTGGGGATTATTATGCATGCAAAACATGTATAATTTAGGACATATCACTGTCTCTGTTCGGTAACATTGACGGTTCTATTCTATGTCGAGACCGTGTTCTTACCACAACAACTGATGATATAACAGTTGTTACAGTTAATCATGCTTACTCTGCCTGGATCAACTATAATGCCCATGTTCGAATGATCATCATCTCGACAATCTCAAAGGCCTCATTCTCCCATGTTCAAGGCACCATTGCTCGTGACCTTTGGCTCTCTCTTGAACATGTGTACGCTCCTCACACTACCTCAAGGGAATACACACTTAAGACACAACTTCTTAAGCTTCACATGAAAGGGGAAGAGACTCCTCTCAATTATCTCAGTCATGCCCAAGACTATGCCACTGCTCTGGCCGACATTTGCGAACTTATCAAAGACAAGGACCTTGTTCCCTACGTTATTTCGGGTCTGTGTGAGGAATACAATGGCCACAAATCAACTATTCTTGCATGATCCTCTCCACTGTCTTTTAGTGAACTTTATGGTCTTCTGAGCGGCCATGACTATATGGTCAGAAAGCCTCCCCAAGCTCTACCTCCAACGGCGTTCACTGCTAAAACCAGTAACACTCACTCTACACAACAATTGCTTGCTCTTCAGCAGATGGCCTCTCAGCTTGGCTACCAACTCATGCTCACTATAACAGCTGCCTCCCAACCACCTCAAGCCTTCTATGGCTCTCGTCCCTCATACAATCGTGGCAACTTCAGCCGTGGTCGTCGGTGATCAAACCGTGGAGGTTACAACCACACCTTAACTACCAACACAAGGGGACGCGGTATTCCTTCTATTCTTCAAGCGGTACTTATGATAACTACTTGCTATGATCCATTTTGTTCAAATTTTCCATACTCCTAAATCCAAATAATACAGAGCGCAATATTTCTTGCTGTAAATTTATATTTCAATAAAAGTAAATTGGTTGACACCAAAAATTTCACAAATTGGATGTAAGTCGAAGGTCCGCGTCTGCGTGAATAATATTGACAAATGGTAGTTTAGGCGGGAAAGCACCAATTTTGATGTCATGTGTCCTCTATCATTTTTATTTATTATAGTTAATAGATTATGATGTTACCTTCTTGCCATATCTAAGGGTTTTCATCCATGCCCCTTTTGCTTCAAAAATCTAATTCTGATGTTAATTTGATCCGTCCAACACTAAAAATCGTCATGATGATTTTCGAGCACGTCAAGGGGGAATAAAGAATCATTTGCTCTTGAATGAGAAGAAAAGACAATGGCGATTCAAACAACCAAGAATATCAAAGAAAAAAGCAACAAAGTACTAAAGATATTTATTTTATTTGAAGTTTGTTTTGGTTGCATACAATCATTTAGACTATCAACCAACAACAACTCTAGTACTTCTTCATTTGCAGGCTCAATCGAGGAAGAACAAGAGCACCACGAAGAACACCGTTATCATGATCATCACCGATGTCGGCGACGGAAACAGCAGCTGCAGTAGGCAGCGATCAAAAGATACTTGATGATTTTTCCGGTCATGATGAAGGTGATAATCATGTAATTAATTATGCTCCATTTATAATCCAGTCATTACCAGAACTGGTAGTAACTTTCTTGCCGAAAGCATTTAAGCCTTTTTCCCAAATTGAATTTTCACGCTTTATATTCATTTAAATCTAAATCTTTTTTAGTAGTGCGCCTTAAAATTCACGCGTAACCATTTATTTGTTATTTTATTTTATTTTATTTTAAGTTTTTGATTTGTTATTGATGGAACTAGTTTGGATAAAAGGTGTTTCTAGGCCATATAAACCATTTTAATATGTTGCTTGACATTTTTGGTATTTTTTGTTTTAGTTTTTGATTTGTTACTGATGGAACTAGCAGCCTGTTTCATGGAATCTTTTCTAGCCTGAGGAAAACTGGTTTTAACAACAAATGAAAGTGCATATTTTACAAAGCTTTATCGGGAAATCAGAATTTTGGAGGCTTACAAGTTTGTTACTTGGGAATATTGTTTCCATGATTTAGCATATATGGTGCAAAAAGAACTAGAGTTGGTCAAGAGAAAAAGAGACATGTAGATTAAAGTATAGTTAGTTAACATGATGAAGAAAAGAGCATATTAGAATTTATTTAAATAGTTAATAGGGATGAGCATTTGGTACCGAGTACCAATACCGGTACCGTACTAAACTGGTACCATACCGATAGATTCGGTACTGGTACCTATTTTTCCAAAAATTCGGTACCGGTATTGATACCGTCTAGAGATGAACATTTTATAACGAATACTCGTACCGTATCACACCGAACCGGTTTCGTACCGATAAATTCGGTACCGGTACCGACTTTTCCCTAAATTCGGTATCGATCTCATCCCTAGGTGAGTACATGTAATAATATTTGAAAAATAAGGATGAGATCTGTACCGTACCGGTACCGGTACAGAATTTATGGAAAAGTGGGTACCGGTACCGAATTTATCGGTACGGGTACTCATTACAAAATGTTCATCTCTAGATGGTATCGGTACTGTGTTTGTACCGGTACCGAATTTATGGAAAAGTAGGTACCGATACCTGTATAGGTGCACAAAACTGTTTTTGAACCGGAACTAGTTTGGTCAACCAAAGTCAAAACCGGTTTGAGGCCAAACCAATTTTGAAGTGGAAAACCCAAACCGTATAAACCGGTCCGGGTAGGTTTAGAACCGGTTTGAAACCCGCTTTTTTAAAAATTATTTAAAAACTTAAACATATGCCATCTTTATTTGTTTTTTTGAAGATTGAAAATTACAAAAATATAAAATACGTTACAATAAAAATTCAGAAAATGCGACAACATTACAAAAACATAAAAAAAACGTTACAATATTTATTTAATATTTGACGTTTAATCGGCGTCGTTAGTGATTGGTGTTTATTCTTCGTCGGAGCTAGTGCTACTACTTCGTTGCGCTTCATCGTAAGCGAGTTCTTCATCAGTTAGTGGCAACGAATTTCCTTGTTTCACCTGTCCCTCATGTATGATTTCTTCGGCTTCAATTTCGTCTTCTAGAGTTGTAGAATTTTGAATTCGTTCCATCGTGTCCAAGTGGTCTTTCAAGCAAATGCACATTTCCATCACCACGGGAGTGAGTCTCGTCTTTCTTATGGATAAAACACTGCCACTAAGAGAAAAGACGGATTTCAAAGCTACTGTAGAAGCTTGGACAGTTAGTAAATCACGAGCCATGGCGGCTAGAACCGGAAATTAGGATTCCTTTCCTTTCCTTTCCACCAAGCCAAAATATCTAAAGTATCAAACTTATCGGGACTAATAGTGGATAAAAAATCCGATCCAATATACCTTCTAAGTTCGTTACTTGGGGTGCTACCTCGAGACCGTTTACTATATTCATTCCTCAAAACGTTATATAAATTAAGGATTGTGTTCTTATTCGAACTACCACTACCCGATCCCGATGCCGAACCCATTTAACCATGTATGGAAGATGGGTTACCATATTTAGATAAATAAACATCAAATAATTCTTGAAAACATTTATTAAAATATGTTTTTGTAATGTTGGCAAAATGAAAGTCTTCTTCGTCCAAACCCAAATCGTGCGCTATTTTATCAATTAAACTTTCAATACCAATAGCATTTATGGTTGGGTTCAAAGCGTCGGCACAAGTAATAACCAGATGCAACTCTGTAAAATATTTTATTAATTTAAGTTTCATTGGGGCGGTCATTTTCATAAAAATATGGTTTTGATTTTCAAGCTCGGACATTTTGTTAAACATTAAAAATAGTTTCTTAAGCACTAAAGGACTCTTGGGGTAATAAACTCCCGACAATAAAGTAGTAGCCGTTTTAAAAACTTCGAGTAAAGTGCTTAAACTTTCAATCATGTACCAATTCAAAGTAGGAAAGCTTTTCATCCGACGATGTTTTGCACAAAGGTTGTCATGAAACAATTCTGAAGTTGGTCTTTGTCGTATAGCGTTTTCAAGTATTTTATAAGTTGAATTTCATCTAGTATGTACGCCCCTATTCGGACCTAAGCAAAGGTATCCCGTTTCACGAGAAAGATTAATATATTCATGATATCGTTTTCTACTAGTAGTAAAAACGTCGCGTAACAAGTTTTTAAAAGATTATTTGAAATTATATACTTTTGAACGGAAAATCCGTCTTACACAACTAAGTTAATTATATGTGTAACACATCGGCTATGGAAAAAACGTCATTGCAAACCGGTTGATATTTTAATGCTAATTTTTTAACCGCACTTGTATTATTTGAGGCATTATCAAACGATATTGAAAAAATATTCTTTTGTAATGCAAATGTGGTTATTACATTATCTAAAATGTGAAATAATTTTTTTCTCCGGTATGCGGATATGAAAACAAATCAAATGCAATGGTATGCTTCATCATTTGCCACGTATCGGGACCTACCCAATGAGCACTAACGCAAAGGTACGAATCAGGTATACCGTGTGGTGCCGATCAAATATCGGTAGCTAAGTTTACACTGGTTTGTAATTTTTTAAAACCTAAAATTAATTCATTTTTTGCTTTTTCCATATTTTTAAACAGTTACGTCTAAGGGTAGTGCGGCTTACATGATTATAACGTTGTTGAAGCGTTCCTTGAATCATCTTTCTCAAACGCGGGTTGTCGAAGTGGGGGAACGGAAAACCCTCTTCAATCAGTAACTTTGTCATTCTTTCTCGAACCATATTTGCGTCGAAATTTAAAATTCCACCCTCGTTTGACATTGAGGATTGACCTTGACCGGGAAACTTTTCAACTTCTTGCATGATTTTTCAATATGATTTTTTAAAGTAGAGTTTGATTCCTTCCTTAAAAACAAACCACGCAACTTGCATTGAGCTCGTTCGGAATCGTTTGACATTTCACATAAATCGTAATGTGCCTAAATGTGTTGGTTCCTTGTTGTTGGTTTAATCCTCACAATGGTTGGTTCACAAGAAGAACCACCAACACTCGAGGAATCCATAGCATTTTTTAGATTATTTTGAGAGTGTTTTAGAGCGTTCTTTGTGTTTTGAGAGTGTAGAGAGCGGGTTTGAGAGTTGTTATTAAACCAAAACATCAACTACCTATTTATAATATCATATGGGGGTAAAACGGTCCAAAAAACATAAAAAAAAGTCATATAACGGATATATAGCCGTTATATAGCAGCTATTTTTTTACCGGTGTAAACCCGGTTCACCCAAACCGGTTACAAACTGATTTGTTTCCATAAAAACTCCAAACCGACGGTTTGGATGGGGTTCAAACCGGTTTCGAAAGCGATTCGGTTCAGTTTTCAAACTGGTTTGAAGGCCCAAACCGGTTTTTTTTTGCACCTCTAGGTAGCGGTACCGAATCTATCGGTAAGGTACTGTAGGTCCCACCGAGTAGTCTACGGATCTTCTAAACTCGTGGTACTACATGCATATGAAGTGCGGAATCCATCATATACATGCATACGTAATGATGACAATCAATATACCAATAGTATCAACACACAAGGTAAATAACTCTCTGTTGTATTGCTCCAATATCAAGTGTTTATAGAATGAACTCACATGTGTACATTCTAACAAGTAAACACACCTATTTATAGGTTTCTAATGAGCATAGGCGAACTTAACAAGTTCACCACACACAAGGCCTAGGCGAACTTGTTAAGTTCGCCTAATACTAAACTTAATTAAACTCTACAGCTCAAAACATTGAACATTACAAAGACATAGACAATACAAAATACCTACAAGCTAATTGTCACAAAACATGCTCTAACAGACTCCCCCTTGATAATAGTTCTAGTAGTTGTCTTCGGTCTTCAAACGTTCTTCCATTTATCAAGCAAAAGACTTCGAGCATGAACTCCCTTAGCCACACACACATGCACCACACTCTTGTACTGTAGGGCATGTTCTCTCCATTCACTAGAAAACAAGATCTCATGTCTATTCATAGTCTCCAAGTCTTTTCTTGAGAAATTGATTAGATTCATAGAGCCATACAGACGCTCTATGATCTTCCCATATTTACCTTCGATCACCACTTCACCTGTATTCCAGTCAACGTACTACCACTTAACATTTCCAATAAAGTCTGGTGGAAATTTCTTCAGTGGAATCTTCCTTAGAGCTTTAACTGGTTTGTACTTGATCTTTCGCACATGCTTCATCGAGTCAAGATTAACATTGCCAAAGTCAATAACTCTTTTTCCTTTCTGCGGTTTCAATCTCTCATACTTGCCCGAAGAACCTTCAGTTCTGATTAACTTGTAAATTTGCTCAGCAATTCCGTCTCTTGACCTATTAATCAACGGCTTAGTTGCTAGCCCGTTCATTTCACATCTTGGAATTGAATTGAAATATCTGAGCTAGGCTTCAAGTATTGAACTCCATCTGATCTTTTAATAGCAAATAATTTTAGCTCTTCATCATAAAACCAGCTAATTATTCTGCTAATACAGTGAACTTCATTAGTATATTTTGCTTTCAGGAATGGAACGGGTGGAGTAACAGGCTTTTCCTTCCACCACGTCTTCATCACTTTAATCCATTCTTCTTTTGTCATCCCAGTGTTCTTATACAACTTTGGAGTTTCATCTTAAACAGTTTATTCATGAGCGGTAGAATCAGGTACAGTAACAGGAGATTCAGGCTTAGACACTTCAAGTTCTTGATCTTGATCACAGTAATCTTGAATACCTTCTAAGCTAACTTCTGGTATCTCAATATTCTTCATTAAAAATTAAGTCATTTCAAACCCATTCTCACCTTCATAGGTAATCCCATGATTATCTCTTTCAACTTCTACCTCAAGATTTTCATCGTCTCCAAGATCATCATCATCATCAAATACATCTGTATCATCAAGATCAATTAAAGCCTCAATCTTATCAGCTTGATCTGAGTCTGAGTCTTGAAGTATGGAATCATCTACTGTCTCAGAAGTCTAAGTAGTTTTCCCTTTATCAGCATCCTTCTCACTAGTCACAGGGACATCTTGTTGTGTAGACGTCGACTCCCCTTGAGCCTGTGATGTTAGTTTAGCATCAGTGTCTTGACGCTCACTTCCACCACTTGAATTAGGATCATTGTCTTCATCATCTTTATCTCCAGTAAGATCAAGTGTATGACATGCCTCAGCAGTCTTCTCAGTTATCTCCCCCTGAGCGTCAAGACGCTCCATGAGTTGATATACTAATATCTGCATATCGGCAAGTTGTCGTTTGTTTAACAAAATCTCCTTTTGATGTTTATCTATTATTGTTTGTTGTGCAACTAATGACTTGGAATTTTCTTGACAAGTACGAAGTTAAAAGTCATCATTCTGCTTTAACACATCTACCTGCCCGTGTAAACCACCAACCTGGGCTTTTAATCTTTCAACCTTCTCTTCAAGTTCTTGAATTTCTTGTCTCTAGCATTAGGTTGTGTTGATGATGAATCTGGATGTGATGTTGATGTAGGACCCGGAGGTTTATATTTACATTTATCCAAAGCCTCTAACACTGCCTTAAGCTGAGCTTCACTCACTCCTGGAGTTGCTTAAGGTGTAACGGTAGTTGAAGGCTGTGTTGGTGTGATAATAAGGGAATCAGCAAAGGCCACATCATCATTAATTGCAATCCTGGCCTTTGTGAATTTAGCTCTTGCCTTTGGTGAATCTGGTACATAATCAGAATCACTAATCTCATAACGTAGATTTCTTTTTCCTAAAGTCGCATTTGGAGGAGGACCCCTAGCAGACTTTCTACGTGCTATAGATTTCTTTCACTTTGGAGGAACAAAAGCATTCTTAGCCAACTGAGCATGATGATCAGGACCGAAATCAGATTCAGTCAACGAATCATCTGATGCTTCACCTTCATGAATGACCACATCAAGACTATTCAGTTGTTGTTCTTGTTGTTGTGGAGGAGATGGAACATTAACGTCTTTAGGTTGTTCCAGTTCTTGTTATTGATTATCTGGTTGTTGTTCAGGTGGTTGTTATGGTTCTTGTACTTCAGCTTGCTGTGGAATCTCTTATTGATCAGGAACATTCTGTTGCTCAGGAGCTTGAACTGGTTGTAGTGGAGGTGGTGGAACAGGTGCTTATTGTTGATGAGCAGGTTGTGCTTGAACCTCATCATCATTAATCCAGTTGCCATTAGGTGGTGCAACATAATCAGGATTGATTATGTGCCCAAATAGTTTTGTAGCAACATGAATCAATGATGGATCTCTCTGCTTCACCTTCTGACAGACAATGAAGATTCTCTTGTGCATTGGTGTTAAATGAAGAATCGGTTCCACTGGCGGTAAGTTTTCAATAAGATGATTGAGTATAATCTGGATGAATCTTAGATACAATAAGTACTGTTGATCTTCTTGCGGAGTAATCTGAGCGACTAACTCCCTATAAATGTAAAGAGCAAAGTTGTATCCTTTATTCAAGGTTAGAGCCACCATGGCTGCCTGCAAAGATTCATTCAATCCATCTGAACCCGCTTTCTTAGGAGAAATGCACTGAATTATCACGTGCATGAAATATCCCCATTTCCCAACTAGACCTCCTTTTCTTGCTTGGGAGTCATTGGCCTTCCCTCTATAACCCATGCGGTTAAAACATCCCATAATAAGAGTATTTGGAAGCTTAATAGGATATGTATCTACTCCACCGAACTGTAAAGCTTCTCAAATTGTCTGCACCGATATAGCAATATCCTGGTTATGGACTCGTGCACGAATGACATTTGGTTCAACGGTACAATCATGTCTTGCTGTTGCCTGATATGTCGTAAAATATACATATTTTGCATGCATAATTGTCCCCATATTCATCACAATTAGAAACATTATGATGAGAATTGACACTTAATCTATTCAATTGTGTCACAACAGGATAATTACCCTTGATGTACAAAACATGAAGAAATCACTCAAAATCAAGGATAATTACCCTTAATCTATTCATCACAATCATTATCCGGAAGTCAATTGAACGAACCTGGAACCAGGAAGTCAAAAATTCAACAGGGAGTAGAAGAGGGCAATGCACGGCTATGCATTGCCTTGCACAGCCGTGCAAACCCCAAAATGCTCCCCTGTACTCCTTAAAGCTGCTAGATTCCGCACGTGAAAGAAAAGGGTACTTTGCATGCCCGTGCATTGCCAAAATCTTTGCCTATAAATAGCAAGCTCATTCTAGTGTTTTAGATGTCCAAGACCAAGGGTTGTGAATGTCCTAGTGCTCTGCTAGAGCCGGAACTCTCTCGGTTTTGGTCCGTTTTAACTTTTCTTTGTTTTATGTTTTTAGTATTGTAGTACAGAATGATTCTTCTTATTGAAGTAAGCAAGAAACAACCTATACCCATTCTCCCTTGGTGTTGGATGACTCCTACACATGATCTAAGGGTTAGTGGAGTCACTTGTATGGTCATTCATGGCTAGTCTTCTTGCGTTACTTGGGTTGGTTGATCTTTGTTTAATTAATGAAGTATTTTTAGTATGTTATGTTCTTAACGTCTTTCTTTTAATATATCTTAAAAAGACAAGAATAAGTAATCTTTAAACCAACTTAATAATCTTAAATCTTGTGATTTTCTTAAGCAAGACTTCTTGTTTGGAAGCTTATTCGAGTTTGTACGGTCTATATACCAATCTTGGTGTTGGCAATGGCCGAGTTAGTATAGGTTTAATCTTATGGGTTGATTGGAGGTTTGGGTATTCAATAAGTCACTCGAGTCCTAGATGGACCTTGTGGTTCATGTCGGTATTTCTTTACTTCTCTTGTGTTAGCTTGCAGAGGACTTCTAGTGGGAGCCATGATCCTTGATCTCGAGAATGAAAATTATATTTATTTAAAATATTATTATAATTTAAGAAAACTATTTTAAGAATGTAAATTGTTAGGTCCAAGCGTTCATAAAGTAGCTTTGGAGGAAGTTACGTATTCCGACTTTTCAAAAGAAGCTACACGACTTGGTGTACGCCAGTCGACAGGATAATCTTAGTCCGGATAATAATTCACGGGACAGCCGACGGACTTGAGACCCCGTTAGGATCCCGAGAATTATTAGGAGCAGTTGGCCGACCATATCCAATGTTCCGTTACGAATTGCTAACTTCCCTATCGAAAGGGTTTGTACTAGTAACTTTGACCAACCTTACTAAAATACAACAGTAATTATCAAGTGATAACAACCCGAGTCACATCTTGAATGAGATAGCATTTCTAATTAAGTTTCTTATCCTTTTTATGTCCCTTTAAACAAAAGCCATTTTCCAACTTATTATCCTAGTCAGACTATAGCAAGGATTGAGTAAGGAATCCGTGTCCTTGGTTCGATACTTGGTTCTTACCGAGACTATATTACGTTGCGATAGGTACACTTGCCTATTGTGTGTGTTTTAAGTTGAAGTAATTATCATTTTAATTTATAAATTTAAAACTTGATTTTGTGTAACTCTAAACCGAAGAATAGTATATGTATATGTATAAATTATATCTATTGTATTTGCCATCAAGTTTTTGGTGCCATTACCAGGGGGTATATATATATATGTGTGTGTGTATTCTATACACGTAAAACACTCTCATCATTGCCCAAAATTGTTGAATATATTGAGCATAGATTACTAGAGATGAAGACAATGCAAATCTGATCCTCGAACGGTTTAGAAAAGTAATGATTTGATGATAGTTTGCAGCTTCTAACAACTCAGCATTGAGAAGTGCCACCTGGTTATGCCTAGACTCAAACAGCCTATCCATGACCTGCAAAACATCAAAAGATAACATATTTAGATATGACACAAAAATCAAGACAAAAATCAAGATTTAAGTTTAGCCGGTAAAATTTTCCGAAACAATTTGCTAAGTGTTGGCCATTAAAGGTTCTTAAGGCGAACTTAACAAGTTCGCTTAGTAGTATACTGAGGCGAAGTTATCATGTTCGCTCCCCCAACTTCGCTTAGTTCAAATTATCAAGCAAACTTGATAAGTTCGCTAAGACAAGTTCGCCTGTTCAAACTCAAATACTGATCTTGAAAATCTGATGTTTTCCAAGCAAAAAAATGCAACCAATGATCTCAGACAAGGCCGATAAACGGATTGCAAGCCTCAATTTCAGTTTCAACCATAGAATATACACCATTCTATCAACGCAGCAGACAAACCCTAACTTCAACCTGAAAATGAAGAATTGATGGTTAAAAACAAAATCCAATACCTTCAATCGATTCGAAATTCAATTTTAATCAAGAGTCAAGTGATGAAAATCCTTCTCGCCACAGAATCAGTGAAAAATCAAAGAAAAATAACAAGTTCGCTCGAACGTCTCTGTAAGTTCGCTCCACCACAAGTTAGCTCAATTTGAGATAAAAGCCACAAGTTCGCATCACTGTGCTATATATACTCCAACGCTCAAGTTCGCCTCCTCAAGCGATCTTGGTAAGTTCGTTGCCTAGAGAGCTTGACAAGTTCGCTAGAACTCATCCACACTTAGAAAAAAAATTTTGAATTTTCAAATCCAATCCATTCCAAAAACCAAAACTTCCAACAACTTTGTGCAATTATAAACCCGGGTATAAAATACAATTCTCATGGAAGTTTGAAAAGAAAATATTTTGGAATTTTTAAAATAACGAACTAGAATTAAACGAAAATCTTTTTGACTTTTTGCAAACTTTATATCAAAGCACACCTAAAATATTTTTGGTCTTTTGAAATATAAAAGAAAATAAAATATTTTTAGTTTCTGTACGTACTAAAATCAAATGAAATGCAGTAAACAATAAAGCACATATTTTTGTTGAACATCATGAGCAAGAAGATCATATCAGTATTTATAATAAATCAATAACACATCATGGATAAGAATCCGTAGAACAATGCAGTTTGGTATCCTATGTCATTCATAACAGTTTTTATTGGGTCTATATATGTGAGGCTGACGCGTTTCAAATAAATACAAGTGTTGGTATTACCGAATAGAAATATATTCGGGTTTTGGGCCCGTGAACCATAGGTTCACGAATTGGGTCTTGGGTCGACCATGGTCCGAGAACATGTATATGTGGGCTTAGTAATGTTTAGGCTTAGTATAAATACATGTTTCCTCTAACCATTTAAGGTTAGCGATTTTAGAGAGCAGTTAGATGAGTTGGAGAGCCATGTAGGGTTAGCGGTTTTTTGTGTTTTGTCTTTCTTTGTAATTCTCTTGAGCAATACAAGTGGTATTACATTGATTTTCATGTTCTTGAATCACCATAATCAATAGTTTTCGCCTATTGATTGTGAGACTTGATATCGTGTTCGATATTGTGTGTTTATTCAAGGAACTATATAGAGATTGGGACTTATAGTCTTCATTTTGTAGTCTTATCAAATAAGTAACTTGTGCAAGTATCAACAAAGTTTCAAGATTATCACAGTATATCTTATCAAGATATTCATATTGCATGTTATGTTACGCGATAAACTTCAAAGAAAACAAGATCAGATCATGACATGCTTACTTATTCAGGTACCGAATTTGAAATATACAACATGTGAATCTTGGTTGTCAGGATTATAGAATTTGAAACTACAAGCGTTTTTATACCACGTTCATGTGAGTTAAGGTACCATTTATATGAAAACAATGTGTACCCCACAAGTATGCAAACAGTAAAGTAAAGTGCATTATCTCAAGACATATAAGACTTCTGCCAAGATTTTTCAATCTCTAGGGTGAGGAGATATCGTTTAGCATGGGAAAAATGCAAGCAGAATCCTGAAGGATTATAGAGAATCAGATATATTCTGAATCGAATGATTCATTGGCTTGGTTTGGATGAAATATCCTGATTCAAGGTAACAGATGAAATCTTCAACATATGAAAGATTCAGGGTAATGTGATCCAACTGTTATCCGGATATCTTCAATGGAATCACAAGATTTTATCCAAGGGCTATCATATGAATTGACAAGTGTTGTCAAAAACATATCTTAGTCCAACTTCAAATTGCAACCATCTGTCCAACTAAGGTCATGTGTGAATGATTACCTATTGATGTACTATCGTTTCTTCTCATACCTCAAATGATGTAAATTTTTTATTTTTCAATTTGTTTGGATTTAATAAATAATTTTTAACATGAAACGAAATGTAAAGCATGAAAGCAGTAAAAACTATCTAAAATATTAACAGAAAGAAATAAAATAAAGTAAAAATAAAACTTCCATGAAAATGTTTTTGAAAAAGGTTTTACTCTAGGTTAATCATGCCAATCATTTTAATCAGGAATTCAAAGCGTGTTCTATCAAAAGCTTTTGTGAAAAGATCAGCAAGGTTATTTTCATAATCAATTTTGGCTAGTTCAATCAACTTTTTCTCAGCACAATCCCGGATAAAATGATGTCTAATTTCAATGTGCTTGGTCTTGTTGTGCTTCACGGGATTGTTAGTAATAGACATAGTAGCATTATTGTCTATAAACATGGGGGTGCAAGTAAAATTCAAACCGTAATCTCTTAGCAGTTGTTGTATCCACAGAATCCGTGAACAACAACTCAAAGCGGCGATGTACTCGGCTTCGCATGTAGAGATAGAAACCGTGGTCTGCTTCTTGCATTGCCAGGATACAAGACGATTACCCAAGAACCGGCAACCTCCTGTAGTAGATTTCCTGTCCAAAAAACAACCTCCAAAATCCGAGTCAGTGTAAGCAATAAAATCAAAATCAGATATGTGAGGGAACCATAACCTTAGCCTCGGTTTCCCTTTCAGGTACCGGAAGATCCTCTTTACTGCTATCATATGTGATTCTTTTGACTTTGATTGGAAACTGGAGCATAAACACACTGCGAACATAATATCTGGTCTTGATGCAGTCAGGTACATGAGAGATCCTATCATGGCTCTGTACAATCGACAGTCGACATCCTTTCCTTCCAGATTCGGACTCAACTTATGATTCACAGGAATTGGTGTGTCGTATGGGGTACAGTCCTCCATCTTGAATCGGCTCAAGATGTCATTCACGTATTTGGACTGATGGATAAAGAAGCCGTCTTCCTTCTGGTTCACTTGCAAACCCAAGAAAAATGACAACTCTCCCATAGCTGACATCTCAAACTTTGACTTCATGACCTCCTCAAATTATTTACATAAATCTTCATTTGTTAACCCGAATATTATATCGTCCATATATATTTACACCAGCAGGTAATCTCTCTCTGCTTTTCTTATGAATAAAGTGGAGTCTATCTGGCCACGAGTGAAACCGTTGCTCAAAAGGTGTTGAGACAACGTCTCATACCAAGCTCTCGGCGCTTGATGAAGTCCATATAAAGCTTTATCAAGTTTGAACACTCGCAAAGGATACAATGGATCTTAGAAGCCCGACGGCTAACAAACATAGACCTCCTCTTTCACCTTACCGTATAGCAAAGCACTTTTAACATCCAGTTGAAACACCTTAAATCCTTTGTATGATGCAAAAGCTAGAAACAATCTGATCGCCTCCAACCTCGCAACAGGGGCATAAACCTCGGTGTAATCAATTCCTTCATGTTGATTGAACCCTTACACAACCAACCTTGCCTTATTTCTCACTATAACTCCTCGATCATCCTTCTTGCATTTGAACACCCACTTTGTTCCAATCGAATAAACACCCTTCGGTAGATCGACCAAATTCCAGACTTTCATCTTATCAAATTAAGCCAACTCTTCTTGCATGGCCTCAATCTAGCTGTTATCTTGTAGTGTGATATTAAATTATACATGTTTTGCATGCATAATAATCCCCATATTATGGTACTAGTTGAATAATAACCTTGCAATTGATATTTAAAACGTTAATATTTCATAATTGCAGGTTATTCGGTGTCCTGAGATAAACAAAGTTAAAACTAGTAAAAAAACACCAAGAAATCAAGCCCTTTGGAAGATCATTCCTGAGCTTTGACCCCCAAGAAGTCAACCAAGGTCAACAACAAGTCAACAAGCAGCAAAAAGACGAAGCAGGGAGCAGGCAGGGGGATGCACGGTCGTGCATCCCATTGCACGACTGTGCATTGCCCTCCTTGCTCCCCAAGGCTCTAGTACACTGTTCTCTGTACCCTGTTTGATTCCCGAGGTGTTTGCACGCCCGTGCAAACCAATGCACCGCCATGCATTGCTCATTTTGAGGCCTATAAATGGATGGCTTGAGTTCTTCACTAAACACACCTCAAGATACATCAAGACACAATTCCAGAGATAGTATTTATAGTTAGAGTAGAGAGGCTCCTCCTCTTTGTCCGCAATATGGGAGCCTACGAAACTCAGTGTTACGCTAGTTAGTATGGCCATTCGTGGCTAAACTCTTTGTATTGCTAGGGTGAAGATGAAGTTTGGTGTATGTTAATGTTTAACGTATTAATCTAATGGTATGTTTATATTCTTTAGTCATTCGTTCTTAAAACCATCTTTGTGATGGATTTTTACTATTACTTGATTTTGTCTTTACACTTGTGAGTGTTCTTGATTTTAAACTGTAAGACCGTAAAACCTTTTTAATCAAACTTCTCTTGAAACTTGTATGTCTTTATACAAGCTGATTTTGAAAAGCCAAGGCTTGGTTAATACTAATAAAATCGTACGTTTTTATACGAACTTGTTATGAAACCAAGAATTGGTGAACTCGTGTTGAGAACGGTACGTCTTTATACATGGTCCCATTGTTGCACCGCCTCCCGGTGAACAAAGTCTAATCATTCTTTCAACTAATAATAAAGATATTTAAGTCCGATGTCTCAAACCAACTTGGAGATAGCATTCAAAGAGTTGAGGGGAATGATGTCCCTAGCTGGGAATCCTACCATTTTATTCTAAAGAACATAATTCGTGAACCAAATGTTGTGAGAATGAGGCTCTAGTGGTGTACCGTTCACACATTTGTATTAGTCATACCACCGGATTAGTTAACTTAACATTATCATATACCAAGCGGATTCGAAGCCCGAAGCAATACTCTTCGTGACCAGATCATCCTCGAGATATTTACTTTCCTGCTATTTACTATTCTGTGATTTACATTTCTGTTACACACTTCACACACATTTTTACTTTTCTGTTATTTACTTTACCATCATTTACTTTTCTGTCATTTACTTTCTTGCTTCACAAGCGCACACAACTCACTTTCTAATTAAACCGGCTAAACGATAACAAACGTTGAGTATTGGAACTCGACCGTGTCCATTGGTTCGATACTTGGTTCTTACCTAAACTATATTATCCTGCGATAGGTACACTTGCCTATTGTGTGTGTTTAGTTTGAGTATTTATCATTTTGTAAATTTAAAACCTGATCTCGTGAAACCATTTCTAAAACAAATATATATTTTTATATATATTCTATTTATACTAACACGACTCATCATAGTGCCATCTCGACATTCTTTGGTTCTACCTGAGAAATAAAACATGAATGTAAGCAAGTTTCAAGAATACCAGTATCCCTAATGCTAGTATATTGTCACACCCCTAAATTCCACTTCCGGGCTATACCCGAGGAGCGTGACTCGAGAGGATCTTTACCATTGAATTACTTTGAATGACCACTAAATGGTTTTCAAAATACATGTTTTAAATGCTTGTCTTGAACAAGCCCAAAATAAGTTTAACAAAGTTCAAAGTAAATGTGCGGAAGCAATGTTTAAAAGTTTACAACGCTTAACAAATGATTTAAAAGCGTTTGTCAAAATAGGATGCCATGCGTGAATAGTGTGTGACTCATCTGGGTGCATCCTAGCCACATATCCTATGCATTCAATGACCGGAGATAAACATGCTAAAATGGGTCAACATAATGTTGGTGAGTTGACATGTTAAATGTAATGGAAGTCATATCACGAAATGTATTGGAAAATCATATATTGGCAATGCATGGAAAAGCATATGTTGAAAATGCATGGAAAAGCATATGTACTCTACACAATCATTGTTGATCAGAACAAACCAAAAATTATCATAAATCCGCCAACCGAAGCTCAACTGTAGCCACTGAAAAAGGAAAAGGATGAGGTTCACCTCTTTGTGCCATGCACATGAATGGATTAGGTCAATTATGTACCCGTTCAACCTCCAGTCGAATTTAGCAATACTAACCAGGGCAGGGGTTGTTAAACCCAACAGTACTGTTCATGATCACCTCACTTGTGGAAAAATTAACGGTCGACTCTAAGAGGACTTTGTACACACCAGTACAACTTATATAATTAATGTAACTGTGTAAGCATGGAAATATGATTTTTTAAAAATGTACTTGAGCATGTATCTCACCCCAAAATGGAAAATGAGTAAAACGGGGTTGTGAGAACTCACCTAATAAAGCGGTAATGATATGCAAGTCTTAGCAAATCCGGCTAAATGAGATGGCCTACTCGTGCCCTAGGAAACATTTAGGACTTTAAGGTCTAAGTATTGTAAATGCTTGAGTATGAACTCTATGCATCCAAAGAGTTGTTTGAAAAGTGACTTTGACGTTTCAAAGATGTTTTGACTTGACGACCCGTTGGTGACACGTTGGACTTAAGCATTCAATCCTAATATAGAATTCAAACCTACTTTGAAATAGTCTATTATCGTCTAATAAACACATTGGCACATTCGATTGGAATTTAGAACTTGAAACACAACTTTTGATACATTAAAGTTTCCTTAATTGGAAAGTCAAGTTGTTGAGTCCTAAACATGGCAACTATGCAAAGTTGATGTTCACACATGAATTTAGGCATGTTATAACATATATAGAACATTTCAATGTTTACTTGCTATAAATAGACAACCATGCAAGTTTCAGATAATTAAAGTTTCCTATTATAGCAAGACTATGTCAAGTTTATGGAATAATAACATATATTATCATACAATGCACTTAGTTACATGTTACTAAGTCATTTAAACCTTCTAATCATGTTAACAACTTGCAAAAACATCTTGTGGAAAAAATAAAGTTTCCTTATTTAGAACTGGGCTCTAAAACTTATACACATGCATTTTTATCTATCATTTTGGTCAATCATTCTTCCACGATTTTTACTACACTAGTTTCGTGCTTTGCATACACGCAAACATCAAGTTTTCATAAATGTCAAGAAATAAAGTTTCTAAAAATAGAAAACGAGCTTAAAAGCATCATAGACATGTTATTTTACCGGAAAAAAAATCATACAATCTTTATATCTAGTGTTTATGCATCATTTCCACCAAATAAATCACATCATAACTTCTTTTAACAAAAACCCAAAAATTAAAGTTACTATAAATAGAACCGAGCATAAAATCTCATATTACCAAAAGTTCTAGATAGCAAATCTACATATATTATCCATTCTTTATGCATATCTAACCATTTTCCATCATCAAATCACCCTAAATATGGCATCTATCATTAAACCCAAAATTAAAGTTTCCTAAAATAGCAAAACCGAGCATGCATGTATCATCCAACACTTTTGACAACAAAGTTTGCACATATTATCCATCTACAACTATTATTACAACATAATCGATCATCAAATCAACAAAATCTCATCATCTAGCACATGCACATATAATAAAGTTACCTTAAATGAAAACTGAGCCTATGAACAAAATCCGGGTCCAAAGTCACCAACAATATGTACCATTTGAGTTTTAAAACACATTTCCTTCAAGAATCTATGATTAATCTTTCATGAAAACAAGTTTTCTTTGGATGCATGTTCATATGAACATGAAGATGAAAATGGAGAAAAAGTGGGTTTTGATCTTACCAAAATTGAAGATTATGATGAAATGGTGGATTAATTTTCTTGCAAACTTGATAATATTCACTTGGAGCTTGGATTTGGATGGAATGAAGAATCAAAACAACAAAAATGGTGGAATTTTGGTGGTGGTGGTGGGTTCTCGGCTCAAAGGAGGGAGGAGAGAGAGATGGAAGTGAAAGAGTGAAATGGGGGGAAGGGGTATTTATAGGGTCATGTTGGTATGTTTAACATATAAAATTTTTAGATTTTTATTTGGAAATGTCGGTACATACTGCAGACTGGCCGGACAGCGTTAAAACAGAAAGTTTCTCAGAAAATTTCTGAAAAAATCACAGAGTCTTGGATCAACATATCACAGTACTACATGTAATTTTTTCACATCAAATATATGTCTAAGTGTTTGCTTAAAATTATGGACCTAGCTAGTGCACACTGCGTGTCTACTGAACTGTGCTGAAAATAAAAGTATTTCCATAAATCACCAAAAAATTCATATAGGCATGATTAATTAAATCACAGTGTTACATATAATTTTCACACACAGATTATATGTCTAGGTATTTGTTTTAAATTATAACCAACGGTCGTGCTGAAGGACGCGTGTTTGACCGGGTAATCTTTCGGATTACCGACACGTGTAAACGGATTGACTTGCTAAGTGTAAAATGGACTTAATTACTATAAAATTAAGTGTGATGCATGTCTACTAATTCAATATGTATCTCAGTCTGGTATGGATATCAACATGAAATTTGCCGGGTGTGACATATATAAACAAGTGTTTTCACTCAAAGAACGTGTCTTGACTCCATCATTTAGATTTCCAATGATATTCTCCACTGGATGATCTTTATGAACTTTGGTTTGGGAAACTTCAGGAATTGGTAACACAGCATCTAAAATTGTAGGAATCTCCCTCCTCAACTTGTGCAGACGTGGATAAATCATCAATAATATTCAATGGATCATTAATTGAATCCTGGAATACTACTTGATCGTCATCACTATTCGATTCATGAGTACCCGAACTTGAAGCAACGTTCGGATCAGGGGTTTTTGACGAAACTGTCAATGAAACTTCAGATCTTGGTGTAAAACCGCAACCTTGGTCACCATTGCATGACTAATACAGCAACTCTGCTTCTTAAGGAAAAAGATTAGGACGAACATTGAAAGATTTGAATAAGGAATCATAATTGAATGCCCAAGCATGAAAAATGGCATTTTGAGGAATGGAATGATTGGAACAATCAATGTGGAACCATTCTTCAACTTGTCGAGTTTCCTTGTTGTGTACTCTTTTATTCAATGAATTAGCAACATATCCGAGAAAAATCCCTTCAATGACCTTTTCACTAAACTTTGTAGGAACATCTCGAGTCTTTAGGAGAGAACATGGGTTGCCAAATGTTAGTAAGTAATCCAAATTAGGCTTTCGGTTATTCAACAACTCATAACGAGTCTTATTACGTGTAATACATTGAATATTTTTATAACGCTCGACCTCGTAATCATAAACGAGTAAAATAACTATTTGAAATTTGAGGTTTAGGCGAGCTTTTAGTGTCATAAGAGACCGTTTAATAATAATAATAAAATAATATTATTTTTGAAACTTGCTCCGTTTTTAACGAAACTTTGGTCGACTTGTAGAGAAAAATAAGCTCGTCCCAATGGCATATTCGTAATTTTATAAAACGCCATATTATAAAAGTTATAAGAGAAAAACGAGGTAAACAACTAAATTAATTAGAATAATAATAATATAATAATAATAATAATAATAATAATAAATGAAATTTTACATATGTGTATGCAACACGTCAATTTGACGTATTCAGTACAATCCCACATCAACTCCTTTAAGAAGTTGAGTCTCCTATAAATAGAACTATATACATTCCATTTAGATTATAAGTTTCTTGGGAACGCTCTAGTATAAAGAGAATCTCGAGTCCTCAATACTTGTTCATAGTCATTTTGGAGCATTAGTTGGGATACTCTAAATCAAATTGTCGTAGATAGTTTTCAGGTATATTCTTGTTTAAGTTTATGTCTAGTTAATTATTAGTTATTATTATTATTATTATTATTAGGCCTTAGGGTTATTGTCAGAGTAGGTATTGGGCAGCCTAGCTTTAGTTAGACATGGACTGATCACATATGCTTAACCAAGTCAGCGTTAGCCAATATCAACCAGGATAATAATAGACCGTAGGTTTATTGTCATGGTAGGTATTGGGTAGCCCAGCTTTAGTTAGGCATACTGATCACATATGCTTAACCAAAGCAGCGTTAGCCTATATCAAACCAAGATAATAAGTAGTTAGGTGTACCCTAACCTAACTTAGGGTTACTGTATCAAGACCCAGAAATGTTCGAGATAAGAGATGAAGCACTGCTTTCATTTAGGAACTCATTTAAGGTGAATACATTTATAGTATTTTTAAAACCATACAAAGTTTTCATACTTTCAAAATGGCATGAACCCGGTTAAATATATCTAATACATAAAGGTAACTTACGGGAAGCATCTTGCCATTTATTGTATGTATGGTTTGATCAAATTCATATACATACCATGGTGAGGCTATGGTATGGCTAGCTTCATTCTTGTGGAAGGATTATAGCGCAGCCGAAGATACAATGGAAGTTATATCCACTTGAATTTCAGTTGCTAGTGTATGAGGAGGTAGTGAATGTGTATGTTACCATGCAAATTATGATTAAATAGATTTAACTGTTTCATGTGACAAAATGTTTTGGGTCTTGTAAATGTAATTCACCAACTTTACGTTGACGTATATTTTAAAAATGTTTTTAGGTAATCATGAATAGCTTTGATAGTAAGGTAGTGGTTTAGGGAGGATTTACCCTAGACTCCAGAATACCTTACTCAGTTTTTGACCAGCTGGTGGTGACTACAGTACATAGAGGCATGACTCCCGTGGCTCGGGATACTATTAAACAATATTGTAATACGAAGTATAAAACTTCGAATTTTCAAAACAATTATTGTAAATTGTTAGTGGTGTTTAATTCCCCATGTTTTATGAAAATGGCAGTTACTCGACTACAAAAGTCGAAGAATTTTCATGAAACTCAGAACCATGTAATTTTCGCTATGCAAATGAAATGATTATTCAAAACAGGTACCAATCTGAGTCGCACAACCGGGGTGTCATTTCTCGGTGTGTGACATTGTGTCGCTTAACCGTCAGAACACGGTTTAGTACATGGCATGCAGTGTTCACAACCTCGGCCCAGAAAGTAACCGGTAGCTTAGAATCTGCTATCCTAGTTCTTGCCGTTTTAACCAATGTTCTGTTCTTCCGTTCAGCAACACCATTTTGCTGAGGGACATATGGCGCACTAAATTCATGATGAATCCTTTTTTGTAGACAAAAGAGACCCATTTTGCTGTTTTTGAACTCAGTGCCATTGTCACTCCTTATCCTTCTGACCTTCTGCTTACAAAGATTTTCCAATCCCAGAATTAGAAACTGGACTGTTTTAGCCGTCTCATCTTTTGTTGCTAAGAATTTCACCCATGAAAATCTTGAATAGTCGTCAAGCACCACCAAGCAATAAGATTTCCCACCTATGCTTCGAATGCTTATAGGACAGAACAAATCCTTATGTAACAACTCCAAAGGAGTATCAATTGAATTTTGCTTCTTGGATTTGTGTGACTTTCTGCGCTGCTTCCCTTTCTTGCAAAGAACACAGTCATCATTCACAGAAAATTTCATCTTTGGAATACCAGTCACCAATTCATTCCTCACCAAATGATTTATCTTGCGAAAATTGATATGTGCTAATTTTTTGTGCCAAAGAATAGAATCAGATTCGGACGCCTTTGAAAGTAAATAAGTTGAAACTGAATCAGTAGTTGTGGCAACACTCATGTCTAGGACATAGGTGTCGTTCTTTCTCGGTGCCCGAATTAGAATTCACTCTTCAGGAATAATGAATCCCGGCTTGAGAACAAGACATTCGGAGTCAATGAAGTGAAAAGCATATTTCTTGTCACAAACTTGGGATACGCTGAGTACGTTATGCTTCAATTGCTCAACATAATTCACCTTCTCGAAATTCAATTTTCCATTACTTAGAGTTTTTTGACCAGTTATATAACCTCCTTTATTTCCAGCAAAGGCGGCATAACCTCCATCAATCTTCTTCACATCCTCCAACAACGAGATATTTCCTGTCATGTGTTGGGAGCAACCACTATCCACATACCAATTGTTGTGAATAGGCCTCCTTGATTGACCCTACACAAACAAGAAAAATCCAGTTAGTAATGGAGACCCAAGCCATGGTGGTCTTGGATCGTCCATTTGAATCAAAATAAACAACCTCTAGCAATTCACAATCCATATTATCATCCACTCTTGGTGATTTTGAAGACGAACCAGAAACTGACAGCTTTGAATTTCTAAAATTCTTTTTCTCTTGGAAAATTTTCAATTTTGTATTATTAAAATCATGTCTGTTTGAAAAAGAATTAGATTGTTCTGATTCTAAAAGCTTTTTCAGCTGTCGATTCTTTCTCCGTCTTTGAGGCTTTGACAATTTAGCCTCAACATACGAATTGTCTTTGAAACCAACATTAGGTTTCACATTAGCTGGTGTAAAACCATCTTGCTTTCTCATACCAAGTTGAACAAACCCTGTTTTTCCAACATCAGATCTAACACCAACATGTTTCCTCATATCTTGTTTAGCTATAGATAGCTTCACAAATGTTGGTTTAGATGGTCTCACAAATGTGGGTTTAGGTACATTCTGTCTCACAAAAGAAGATTTATGCACCATAGTAGACTTATTTTCAACAAATCTCCTAACTGTAGGCTTCACCTCATCAGGCCTTCTCAGAATCTTGACAACCTGTGGAACTTTTGAACTTTATGGTTTTGACTGATTAACAATAGGTTTCACTACAGTCTTTGATTCAGGCTTCATCGTCTCAGGAATCACATGCCTTTTTCCAACATTCTTGTAAGGACAATTTAGCAAAATGTGTCCCACTTCATTGCAATGAAAATAAGCACGCCTTTCCTTGAATTTTCTAACATATGGAACTCTCCCTGAACTTGTATAATTTCCAGATGTAGAGCTTCTAGATGATTGAGCAACATGAACTTCTTGCTTCTTTTGAACACATGAACTCTTAGATGATTCACCAACATAAACCTTTGGTGATGGAGTCTTAACAGCTTGTGATTTTTCTAACACAACCTTTTCTTTTACAAAATCAAGTGTTGTAGACATGGATATTTTGGAACCTTCAGAATCCAAAATCACCCGATTTAACAAAAACCTTTTGAGTTAGCACTGGTTTGGGCTGTACATCCTCATCTGGTTCAGTCAGAATACATCTATCCTGGGTTACTTGCTTTACAACTTTGGGCTCCTCAATCTTTACCTCTTTTGGTATCCCCTCAATCTTATCATCAAATTCTTCATCATCACTCTCATCTTCGTACACCATATCTTCACCTGTAACAGGATTCACCTTCAACACTGTCTTATGTTCCAAATATTCATTTTTTACAACCGCATGTGCAACAGAGTAATTTCCATTGAAAGGATGAGCAAAACCTAATAAACTGCAATCGAGTAATTTCCACTGAAATGATGAATTTTTAAAACCCTCCATCTTTCTGTTCAACCTTATAACTTTTGATTCAGACTCAACAAGTTCTTTATTCTTCTCAGCAATATCATTGTTTCTCTTTTCAATCTCAGCATAAGACATTTCCAAATGATAAGCCTGTTCTGTAATCTTTAGAGTAAGAGACTTAATATCCCTCTTCAAGGCTTCAATTTTCTCAACAAACAACTTCTCATTAGCTTTCAAGGTTTGGTTAACAGTGTTCATGGACTTCATGTCACATATAATATTGGTATTGTCGTCCATTAACCTCATCACCTTTCCATGTAAAGTAATACACTCAGAACATAAAATTTCACAATTAATATCCTTTACCTTAGAAGTATTAGATGTGTTAGCCATGAAAGCTTGCTCCTTTTCTTCTTTAGAAAACTTTTCTTTTTCAGCTTCAGTCTTTTCAGATTCAATCTTCTAAGAAATCAGCACTTCATTCATGAATACTTTCACCAGACATACTTTCTTCAGAAACACTTGCTTCAGAAACACTTTCTTCTACTTCTTCAGCTTGACTAGCAGTTTCACTAGTAGAACTGTCTTCCTTACTTGAGCTTCCAAAACAGTCATCCTCTGAAGATTCACTTGTATGAATTTCTGCAACAAATGCCTGACTTACACCACCAACCAAATCAGTTTGCATCTCCTTGTGCTACTAATGCAGATGATGAAGAAGAATTCCCAGATGTTTGATTGCTTTGTCTATTCCCTTGAGAATAATTTTTCTTCTGTGAATCAGACTCAACTTTTGGTTTGTTACACTCTTTGGCAAAATGACCACATCCTTGACAATTGTAACATCTAACTTTGGACTTGTCAAATCCCACTCTTATCCGACTATTGTCTCCAATATACTTTCGACCAGTCTTCTTCAATAACTCCTTTGCTTGTCTCATAATCATGGCCATGTTCCACTGGATATTCATTTCTTCAAGATCTACTGGATCTATCTGCTTGTAATCCTCTTCTATTACTTCAGGATCTGCAATCTTGCCTCCAATAAAATTCTCATATGAAACAAGGAAAGAAGAGAACATTGCCATGTAATCTTCTGCTACTTTTTGAGTAGTTGTATGAGAAGATCCAGATGCATTTAGAGTAGTTGATGAAAATCCAGTTTGAAAAGTACATCTAGAAGAGCTTTCAGTATTTGAATCTTAACCATCACCCAAGAATAAAGCAACACCAGCCCCAGATTTTGAAGACGATTTAGCAAAATACATTGATGGATTTGTACATGCTCCATGTTCGTCTCCTTCTTCTTAATATTAAGATCATAAGATTGGAGCATTCCAAGGACATCTTCAAAAGACATAGTCTTGTATCTCGGATTCTCTCTGATCAACACGGAATAAAATCGAACTTTGATGGCAAAGCATCTAGAAATTTATCATTCACTTCTCCTGTCTCATAGAATACCTCAGCACTAACCAACTCACTTAGTAAATGATAGTATCTTGTAGACAACTCTTTAAGAGTTTCATTCTGGAAGTGTTTGAACATGAGGAACTCCTTCTTGAGTAACTATTTTCTTCTCTTTTTAACATACACATTGCCTTCGCGTCTCTTTTGTAAACCTTCCCACAGATCTTTTGAAGTTCTAAACTGTTTGCAACTATGGAATATTTCTTTAGGAAGAGACATTGAGATGGATGTCATCGCTTTCTTCTCTGGATCAAATAGTACTTTCTTATCAGTTGTAAGAGTAGACACCGGTTTTGGAACATCATTCTTCCCCATGAATGAATAAGTTAGATGCTCATATCCCTTTATAATAGGAATCCACAAGCTTGTGTATGTGAACAAGACGAATTGATCAAAACGATCTTTCCAATTCGGGTAATCAGCCATATTCATTAGCTTGGGTGGCTTCTGTGGTGTTCTGATCTCGTTATCATAGTTGAACATATTTGTAACCTGCACCATGTTAGACATTGCAAATGCAAGAAATGATAAAAAGTAAAACAGTTAAGAGTAAAGAAATTTTAACCCTTCACACAAACACCTAGCAAACTTGATAAGTTCCCTGACCTCATAAAAACCTCAGAAAACAAGCTAGCAAAGATACTAAGCGAACTAGATAAGTTCGCAACTCACAGAACAAGCGAAGATGCTAAGTTCGCTGAACAAGTTTGCCTGTAACAGACTATGTCAAGTCCGCTGAAAATGCTGGAATTTCTAGGAGGCAAGAACTCAACACCCGAACGAACAAGAACCTCTGAAAATCATCATATCTTGCAAATTTGATGGAATTTGAAGAATTTGGACCGTAGGAATGTAAATTTGATGAATATGATCAATCTTGATGGATCAAATCTCGCAAAATCAACCCAAACCCAATCAAATCAACTCTAAAACCCAACAAACTCAGTCACGAACTCCATGAATCTGAAAAATCTGGTAAACACTGATATCTTGATGTCAAATCAATACGAAATCACAAGTCGACCTCAAAATGAGAGCAAAGCTCTGATACCACTTGTAGGTCCCACCGAGTAGTCTACGGATCTTCTAAACTCGTGGTACTACATGCGTATGAAGTGCGGAATCCATCATATACATGCATACATAAAGATGACAAGCAATATAGCAATAGTATCAACACACAAGGTAAATAACTCTGTTGTATTGCTCCAATATCAAGTGTTTACATAATGAACTCACACGTGCACATTCTAACAAGTAAAACACACCTATTTATAGGTTTCTAATGACCACAGTTAAGTTCGCCACACACAAGGCCTAGGCGAACTTAAGTTCACCTAATACAAAACTTAACTAAACTTTACAACTCAAAACATAGAATATTACAAAGACATAGACAATACAAAATACCTACAAGCTAATTGTCACAAAACATGCTCTAACAGGTACCGGGTTCGGTACAGTACCTGTACCGGTACTCGGTACTAAAATGCTCATCCCTATTGAAAAATGTTGCCCTAGAATGTTCCAACTCTTTCTAGGACCATTTTCTCCGGGTAATAAACACATCTGAGAGGCTGCACAAATGTTGATCGCCGCATGTTGCTATTGTAAAGTATTTTAACTTATTCCACTAATTGTGCTCATTTTTTGATGAGGAGAGTGCGGGTCTGAGTTTTCTAGGCATGAAAAACGCTCAAAAAAGATAGAAGATGCTTCGGGACTTGAATGTGGTTTTAGTATTTCTTCAACGACAGTAAGGTACATTATAATTTGATAAGCTAAGTTGCTAAACAACTTATATTTGCTCATTTTTATGTGTTAATACTTAAAAAAAAAACCTCGGGTTTAGCCTTTTTGACCTTGCTTTTGCTACTTGGGAGTGAAGGTGGCAATTGCTGACACTACACAAAACACGATGTGAAAATATTCAAGTTTTGGGTAGTTATATATAACCCTTTTAATTTACGAGTCGTGTTAAAGCGTCGTTTCTTTTTGGAAGATGAAGAACTATTACAATTTGAGACAAGAAGTAAAGAGTTACATTTGCTGTTCAATTGATCTCTGTTTAGAATTTCAGGGGTGCTATCTTTTGGTTGTGTTGTTAGCGCCATTTTAATATGCATAAGAATTAAGACATCTATAAACATGAATGTGCGAATGTAACCAAGAGTTTTATTCACAAACATGTTGATGTGAATGATCAATGCATTTGAAAGATAACTGATTAAATGCCATGAGATGTTTTTTCTTGCATATTGGTTGGAGATATTGTGTTTTATAAAAAGTAAATGAAGTTTAATATATCTTGCCGATAAATTTTCACTTGTCAGATGTAGTTAAGGATAGAAAAGGTAAATGATGCATACATATTTTATAGATATTGCATGTGATATCCACAATAGATATTGCATGTTGTTCTTTTCCTGTAGAAATTGTTAGGTGTTTTGCTCATTAACATCATTTAAAGCCTCCTTGGGTTATTTTTAACTCTTTTAGGACTCTTTTGATTAAGATCATTTAAAGTGTTTTTTGATTACTTTGACCTGTTTGAGGTGTGCGTATATCTTTAAGATAATGAAAAGTTTTGAATTCGTTTAACCATGCTAATTTGGATTGTGTACGTGTAGGAAAAGTTGCAATGGCCTTGGATCGAATCACAAGTGTTTGAATGAACTTATGTTTTGAGATACCGCTACTACCTAATGTTGTCATCGCACTATTCATATGAGCTTGCTTTGTATGACCAATTTTTATCCATTTTAGCAGGGCCGGCCCGAGGGGGGAGGGCAGAGTGGGCTACGGCTCCAGGCCCGATAACCCCCGAGGCCCAAAGTTTTAAATTATATATATATATATGTGTGTGTGTGTTTTTTTTTTTTAAATTCAATATATATTGTAAACCAAATAAAAGCCTGATCAACATTGACATTATATATTAGAGGCCTGGATTTTTTTTACATGTTCCTGGCTCAAACGTTTTGAGAATTCTCGGGAGCGGGTCTGCATTTTAGAAGGTAGGCGTTTTATTGAATTGTGGTATACAAATAGGAATTCCCGCTGCATCGGGGAGGGGGGGGACCCCTAGTGGAACTTAATCAACAGGTTCTTAGCTTATTGTATATGCTATTTACATAAACTTATTACTTTGGTATCAAACTCGCTTAAGCTTTTTTAATCGGAAAATAGTTTAATTGCTCATTATTTCAAGAAGCTCAATAATGATCCTCTTGTGGAGGTGGGTTTAATTTGTTGTTTTGAACCTTAAAGTTATGATGGAAACTGTTTTCTCCTACGGTTTATGAAGCACACACTTTGATTTTGCTTTTGACTTTCTTTTGGATCGGTGTAAACAAGTCAAGCCAAGAGTCAAGGCTATACTTCATATACTAAGGCTAGATCACGAATCTAGACGAGCCTATTATTTATATAAATATATAATACTTTTTACTTAATAAAACAAATATCTATTACACGATAAATATTATTGTATATATAACACCCGGTTTTAGGAGTTAAACTTTTTAATTAATTTTATATATATGTGTGTATATATATATGTATGTGTATATATATATATATGGCATTAGTGGCTACAGGGTCCCCAAGAATTCAACCACCACCTTATTATTCTATTATGTTCTTAACCTGTCTATATTATTTTCAAAAAATATTTTCAATTTTATACTTATTTTTTTTTACATGCTTGTTCTAGTTATCATCACATATCAACACTTAAAAGACCTAGCCTCTGAAGAAGGCAATCATGAAATAAAAATTAAAATAAACTATAATTTTTTACCGGTGTTTTCTTTTCTGGACAACAGGCTTCAAACTTGAAATCTTCAAATATTATTAAGAGTTGTGTACAAGAGAGAGTAGTGGAGTTTTTCTCCAGGGTGGTTTTACATGTAATAAGAGTCCCCTTATATAGGCGGAGAAAAAGAAAAAGACAAACATAAAATGATCCCGTCATGGGACCTATTAGACACATTTATCAAAAAGAAAACAGTAATTAGCAATTATTTTGCTAATTTTTCTAAAAGGTAATAGTGTCTGGCCATTATTGTGCCAAAATGCATAATTATGTCTTCCACTCCACCTATTATTGGAGTCGACTTTTGATAAAGCTCTTTGTATGGCCTATTGTGGTTTTTTGTCTTTGAGTTTTCCTGAAGATTCTTCTGGGATGAATGCCTGCTTGTATTCTGCAAGAACGTTGTTGATATAATCTTCATCTATAGGATCAGTATCTTGTCCTTCTTGGAAAATTGAGTCTTCATCTTCTTCAGTTTGGGAAGATGTAGACATTGTTGAAGGAGATGCTCCTTCTTTTCTTAGATTTTTCATCATATCTTTTTTCATTTCTGAAAGATAGAAATCCATGATCTCTTTGTTACTGATATTATCAGTTCCTTTAAGTGTCTGGATTTTTTGAACAATATGTCTGAAGGGACTGGGTGCTTCCTTATGAGGATAGCTGTTCTTTTGGTTCATATAATCAGCAATTGTCTTTTTTATTTCTCTATGGTATCATAGTTTTCTATGACTCCATCAATGTTTTGAGGGTCATCTTTTTCCATAATTTGGTAAGGAAGGTTCTTTGAATGCAAAGAATATTCTGGTCGTCATAATCAACCTCTGGAGACCACTTCCAGAACCATAGGATACTGAATTGAATGTAAAAATGTGAAGCAGGCATATTTTTGATGAAATTATCATCCTGTTGAGCCTCTATTAAAACTAGAGAGACTTCTACTCATTGAGTATAAAGGGTTTTGTATAATTCATGGAGAATATTCACTGAAGGGCCAAATGATTGCCACCATTTATAAAACCAGACTGGAATTTCCTGTTCGTAAATATGAGAACAAATTTTTATGAACCACGAATGTTTTTGCTTCGGGTTCTCATATAAAAATGTTTTATAAAAAGCATTTTTGTAGTCCCAATAATTGTATCGAATTGGGGCTTTGGTTTGGGGGTGTATAAGCTCCCTTTCCTTTAATGGAGAAGTTCCCCATGTTTCTACAGATATGATCTGTTTCATCACTATCTTACTGAAGTTATAAACATCAGGTTAACCGGCATGATAGTGTTCTATTTCGCAATTTTCTTTTTTAAGAATTTGCTCATAATAATGTCTGGGCTTATAAGCCTCTGTAGGATAGAATCTTGTGTCCATATATCTGTTTATTAACAGCCAATTTTCTTTTTTAAGAATTTGCTCATAATAATGACTGGGCTTATAAGCCTCTGTAGGATAGAATCCTGTGTCCATATATCTGTTTATTAACATCCATGGATTATCTCTCCATTTGATGTCTTTGTTTTCTAAAAGAAGTATGACTTCTTTATGTGGGCTTTGGGCCCAATTTGTGATATCATCTTCTGCTTCGTTAGAAACAGTTCTAGCATATGATGCTGATGATTCAGGGTCTTTATTAGACTCTTCTTTTGAGGCTTTATATGCCAAGAATTCCTTATAAAGGATATTATCCGGTTGTGAAGAAGAACCAGATAATGAAGCTATAAGCTTACGATTTCCAATCTGGGATATGACTCTTGGATTTTGATTACCTCTTCCTTTATAAGAAGAAGATCTTCCTCTTCCCCTTCTTCCTTGCTCATAAGGAATCATCTCTGAAAAAGTTATCCACATGAGATAATTATTTCTTGCTGACGTAATAAACGTATCTTTTCTTTATAAAAAGAAATCATGATATTAATATTATTAATCATATTTCTTTTTGTTTTTTATTCTAGAAAAATATGTTCTTGAATCTCTTCTTTGGTCACTTCATCATTGATTATCTGAAGAGTGCGGTATTCAATTTTCTTCTGAATTTCTAGGAGAGCCTTTCTAACTGGTCCCTTTGAATGAGCCATTAATTTAAGTATTCTCTGGTAAGAAAATCAGGGAGACTATTGTCACTACCCTTTTTATAAATAATTTCAAAATCAAAAGGGGCTAAATGAGACTGCCATCTTGCAAACATTTATTTTGAAACATCATGTTTGAAGTCTTTAGCGAACATAAATTTAGCCGCTTGGCAATCCGTTTTTATAATAAATTTTTAATTATATAAATCATCTTGAAACTTTAAAACACATTTTACTATTGCTAGAATTTCTTTTGCAATAGTAGCATAGTTTTTCTGGCTGTTATTCCATTTTCCTGAATGGAATCTTACCAGATTTTCTTGTTTATTTATTGGTGAAATATGTTTTAAGACTCCACCATAGCCTATATCAGAGGCATCCGTTCAATAATTTTTTCCCAATCTGTGTTGGTTATCATTAAGCAAGGAAGATTTTGAACTTTTTGCTTAATCTTTCGAATAGTCTTAGTATGATCATCTGACCATGGCTGAGGATTCTTTTTTAATCTGTCATATAAAATGGCAGTATCCTTTACTAGATTTTTATAATAGGGAAGAATATAATTTAAACTTCCTAAGAATCTTTGAAGTTGAGTTTTATCATAAATTTCATTTGGAAATTTTGACCCAAATTCAATACTTCTATTGATAGGAATAATATTTGACCCAAAAATCTTATTTTGGTTTGGAAAAACATCATTTTTTGTCTAGAGATGACTAAACCATTTTTTATTATTATATTCTTGAATATATCAAGATGTTATCCTTAGAGAATACAAGGATATCATCAATATAGACTATTATGAAGTTACTATATGGAATAAAAATATCATTCATAATATTTTGAAATTCTGACGGGGCATTTTTTAACCCAAAAGGCATTACGTTCCATTCGTAATGGGCAGTAGGTACTGTAAAAGCAGTTTTATACCTATCTTTTTCATCTATCTGAATTTGCCAGTATCCAGATTTTAAGTCAAATTTTGAAAATATTATGGCATTATATAATTTGTCTAGTAAATCTTTTTTATTAGGTATAGGATACCTAATCCATTTTAAGTTTTTATTAAGAGGTTTATAGTTTATAACTAATATAGGAATACCTCTTTCCTTTTCAGAATGTTTATTAACATAAAAAGCAGTACAAGACCAAGGGGATTTTGATCTTCTGATTAAGTTTTTGTCAAGAAGAGATTTGATCTCTTGCTTACATAATTCCATATAATTGGAATTCATATGACAATGTCTAGCCTTAGTAGTGATTTTACTGTCGTTAAAATCATCTTTATAAGGGAGAGAAACAATATGTTTCTTCATATCCCAGAAAGCATTTGGATGATCATTAAATATTTGCAACGTGAATTGATTATTAATCATTTTGATCTTATCCTGTAATTTTGGATTGTTTATCCTATCTTGAATTTTTAAAGAAAATATTTCTTTTTATAAAAAATCAATTTGATTTATTTTTGCTTGTAAAAGAGATTCTTTTACATTGTTTAAAGTCCTGGAAAAATGATTTGTAATAAATGGAAAATATATTTCTTTGTTCTGGAAAGATCCAGTTATCCCTTTATATATATATATATATATATAGAATATATATATAGATTATTTTTATATTTATTTAAAAGGTGAAAATATATTTTTAATTAAAGGTGATTAATTTATTTAAATTAAAAGTGTCAACAGGCAACCCCTCAATAATCTAAAAGCCTTGTTTCCAAAACACTTATTATGTGCAACACGCCCTCAATTAATAATCACCAGGCCTTTGAAATACAAAACTTCTACGAAGTCCTCTTATTTATGAAAATAAGCCAGGGGGCATATTTGGGCTTATTAATCTCAATGCGGATCATTTCAATAGTTTATGATCTTAATAGATTGTCACCCTGATCCCAGGGCTAGATTAATAGTTGGATTTATACAAAAATATAGTCGCGCTATACAATAATATAGCGGAAGTCTTATAATGACCGAAAGTACTATAAACTAGATTTACTGCTATGTCCAATAATATTATTCATGCCAAATTCATGCCTTGCCAAATAGCCATCTAGTGCCTTCTAAACTTTCCAAGCCAGCATCTACCCATTTCAACCGGCAGTCTCTACACTCCTCTAGCATTTATATGTAATTCATGCTTAAAATAAAATGTCAGCATAAAGCTGGTGAGCTCGTAACTATACGACTTATTAAAACAAATTTTGTATGTTATTACCCCCGCAATCAGAACTCAATTAATAGATCAAAATCCATATTAACTGTTTGTAACATATATACACACCAGGATATCATCCGGTGGACATTCCATCATACAGTAAGGGTACCGACTCTATGCAATATGTCTCGCGCCTTAACAATAACTTAATGATTGCTATAATAACATGAAAATCCACAGATTTATTTCACATAATACTCCACAAGTAAAAACTTGTAAATAAACGTTTTAGCATGCAATAGTCCCAAACACAATTTAAAAGGGAGTTTAGTCACCCGACTCACCTGGTTGACGAATCTAGACATATTCCAATGCCTTTAGTAAACCATGTGTTATAACACATTGCGTAGAGTATATAACATATAAGATCGTCTTATATTATAAAAATATTCTAGCTTAACAATTCCACATGACTACTAGTAAAGATTCCAATTCACCTAAAGTGTCAAAAGGTCGTACTACGATTCTGATTAAACAACCAGATGTCAAATCTCGTAATTCTCAAACCATCCGTTAGTAGTTAGTTTTATTCCAAAAACATATTTTGTATATCCAACACATTTCACTCAATTATTGTAACATTTAATGTTTTTAATAATTGCATTTCTTCCATTATTTTGAGAGTAAATCAAGGCTGAATGAAAGGCTAGAGGAGTGGCGAGTAAGTTAGAGAGCAAAGGTTTAAAGAAAAGTCACTCTAAAACTTAGTACATTTACTGTAACTTCAATGGTGCAATTGTGGATGAAGACACTCAAATCACTATTGAAGTCCAAGTGGTCCCGCAAACAAACATATTCAAGTATCTAGGATCGTTTCTGCAAAGTGACGGGGACATAGACTGTAAGGCCCTAAACCGGGCACCCTACAGTTGGGTCACATCACTTGGTATTCTCCTTAAAACACTTTATTTTTCATTTAATACATACAGCGAAAGTCTTTGTCTAAATAGTGATTAGCTTTTAAGTTCATTAACTTTACCTTACAAATGTGTGCACACCAATCTGAGTAGCACCGCTCCCAAGACAAGATACCTCGTCATTTAAACCCACCTGCAAAACAACCTAACGTACATACAAAGTCAGTTACGCTGATTGAGCTCTAACATTTTGTTTTAAATAGAAACATTCACGTCACCGATAATATTTAATTCAACTCAGGACATTACTGTCCTTAGTAAAATAGATTGTTGTTTATTGACATATTGATAACCCTCGTTATCTCACTACTCCCATAAGGGTTAACTAACCCTAGACTCCACCCCTACAGTTGGTTGTCTTGTGTATAAATGTATGTACATCCAAAGAATAAGCATATAGTCTCATATATAACACGTATAAACAATGTGAGTAGCATGAATAATGTTTCACCCCAAAATGTTTAAAAATGTAAGATAGGGGCTATGTAACTCACCTGGCTAGCGGATACGATGATCCACGAGTGCGGGTGATAAAGACGTTGAAAACTAAGCACGATGAAATCCTATGTAGATAAATATGTATTATTGTATGTTTGTATGAGCGTATTCGTATCTAATGAGTATATGTTTTATAATAATATTCTTAATATTTATTTGTATAAAATAGGGTAGAAAATGATAACGGTTTTGTAAAACTTTAACTCATAGAAATATATATATATATATATATATATATTGTTTTAAACAAGTATTTATTATGTTTAATGTATTTTTATAACAAATGAGAGAAAATTCTTTACCATATTATATTTGTTTTTAACAAGTTTATAAAAAAACATTTACAAGACTTATAAAGGTGGAACATTTTATATATTAAAATGTATTTTAATGAGTTTATAAAAATATTACAAGATTTGTAAACAGTGGGACATTTTATATATCATAATGTATTTTAATAAGTTTATAAAAATATTACAAGATTTGTAAAATGGGACATTTTATATATTATAGTGTATTTAATAAGTTTATAAAAATATTATAAAAAAATGGGATGGTTTATTAAAAATGTAGTTTAATCGATTTTAAATTAAACGATCGAGTAAACCGACTCATTTTAGTATTTATTGTATAAAAAGAGTATTAAAAATAAATTAGGAAAATTAAATAAAATAAATAAATAAAAACAGAAATAAAAAATTTGGGCCGAAGGCCAACCGGGATCGAACCCGCGACCTGCGCCTTAAACACACACACGCATAACCAGCCGGGCTACTGCCCATCGCTGGTTATGTGTGTGACGGGTAATTTAAATACACAACAGAGAAACTGGTCGCTGGTTCTCGGTGACCGGCAAACCGTGTCCGAGGACACTGAGTTTGCCCGGTGACTCTCGAGCGAATGCCTAGATTTCGATTGGAATAGTTTACCTGATGATAACAGAAGCTAATGGAACCGAAAAGAGGTCCGGACTTGGTCGCGAAGGGCCTGGACGGCAGGAACCTTGAACCGAAAATGTCCAAAACGGGAATCAGACTTCTGGATGGAATCAGCTCCTGAATTCTTGGTCACAGTCTCTCTCAGGGAAGACGAAAGTAATTCAGTCTTCAATTTGGAGTGAGGGTGTGAGGAAGGATGGTAACGAGTTCGAGCAGGGCCGACAATGGCTCTTTATAGCCGAGCCTAATCCTTATGCTCAAACGCGCAATTGGACACGTCCCGACATTAGTCTGGGCAAGGTGAAACTAACCCGACAGTCAACAGGCGTGGAGGTGGCCTGTCGGGCACGAATTTGGACCTGGATGTCTCGGCCACCAACAGGATCAGACGATCCTTGTGATTGGCAGACAAATTGGTCGAGGGGTCTGGTTCGCGTGGGGGAGACGAAGTCAGAGACGCTTTTGTCGGGCGTTGAGGTGCAGGGAACAGCCCTGTCGGGGTGTTCGCCGGAGAAAGCCTTGGACCGCCGGACAAATCGAAGGGGGTGACCGGAAATGCGAATTGGGTTTTGTCAACTTTGGTCCCTGGAGTTTGATTTTGATTTAAAATAGTCCCTGAGATAATTACGGAGGAGCCCTTGTATTTTGATTTGTACACCTTTAGTCCCTTAACTGAATTCTGTTTTAAACCTTGTAGTTTGATTAAATACAAAACGACCCTCAACTTTTATAAAAATAATTAATTAGATTTCTTTTTCAATTTCAATTATATTTTATAAACTCATATTATTATTATAAATGTATATATATATATATATATATATTTTATAAAAGTTTATTTTTATTTAGATAGATTATCATATTTATGTTACGAATCTTTTAAATTTAGATTTTTATATAAAATTTTATTTAAGTTTAAAACTTATAAAATTTTGATTATTTTAAATCCCTAAAATAAATACATATATATTTTGTACAAAATTAAATAAAAACACTTGCATTTCATTAAATAATAAAAAAAAATGATTACATGATATATATTATAAATGCGTAAATGAAAAATCCGAAACGTCACAGTCTCCCCATGTTAGAGGAATTTCGCCCCGAAATTCAACTAGTGGAGGCTATGAAAAGAGATGCGGATACTTGGTCTTCATTTGGTCTTCACGTTCCCAAGTGAACTCGGGTCCACGTTTAGACTCCCGACGGACCTTGACAATGGGGATGCGGCTACGCTTGAGTTTCTTGACTTCTCGGTCCATGATTTCCATGGGTTTCTCAACGAAGTGCATTTTCTCGTCAATACGCACCTCATCAAGGGGAATGTGGAGGTTCTCATCGGCTAGACACTTTTTCAAATTTGACACATGAAAAGTCGGATGGACGTTGCTGAGTTCTGAAGGAAGATCGAGTTTGTAGGCCACTTTTCCTATCCTTTCGAGTATCTTGAATGGGCCCACATATCGAGTGCAAGTTTTCCTTTCTTTCCAAATCGGACTACGCCTTTCCAAGGTGATACCTTTAGAAGGACCATATCTCCAACTTGAAATTCCAAGGGTTTTCGTCGTTTGTCGGCATAGCTCTTTTGCCGACTTCTTGCTACCCGATTGTTGTCACGGATAAGAGAGACTTTATCGGAGGTCTCTTGGATAAGCTCGGGACCGGTGATTTGTGCTTCACCAATTTCGTTCCAACAAATTGGTGAACGGCATTTCCGTCCATAAAGAGCCTCAAACGGTGCCATGTTAATACTTGTGTGGTAGCTGTTGTTGTAAGAGAATTCAATCAATGGTAGGTGAGAATCCCAATTACCACCAAAGTCAATGACACAAGCTCTAAGCATATCTTCAAGAGTTTGGATTGTTCGCTCGGTTTGTCCATCAGTTTGAGGATGGTAAGCCGTACTTAAATCCAAGCGAGTACCAAGTGCAGATTGTAACGATTGCCAAAATCGGGAAGTAAAACGCGAATCACGATCGGAGATGATGTTCAAAGGGATTCCGTGACGACTTACAATCTCATCAATGTATATCCGAGCCAATTTCTCAACTCGGTAGTCCTCACGAATAGGCAAGAAATGAGCAGACTTTGTAAGTCGGTCGATAATGACCCAGATATTATCGTGCCCACTAGAAGTGCGTGGGAGTTTGGTGATGAAATCCATGGCAAGGTTCTCCCATTTCCATACGGGTATTTCAGGTTGTTCGAGGAGTCCGGAAGGCTTTTGGTGTTCGGCCTTCACTTTAGAACAAGTAAGGCATTTTGCCACAAAGAGGGCAATATTCTTTTTCATGCCGGGCCACCAATATTGCTGACGGAGACCCATGTACATCTTATCAGCTCCGGGATGTACCGAATATCGAGTTTTGTGGGACTCGTTCATCAAAAATTTACGAAGATCGTCGCGATCGAGAACCCAGATACGGTCCAAGTAATACAATAGACCGTTGGCTTTGGTTTCTAGCAAGAGTTCTACACCACATGCCATTTCTTGATACATGTTTCCCTCGGTAACCGAGGTGTGTTGTGCTTTGAGAATACGGGCTTGGATATCGTTATGAATACAAATACTATGAAGCATGACACGTTCTTTACGACTCAAGGCGTCGGCTACAACATTTGCTTTGCCGGGATGGTAGCGAATCTCGCAGTCGTAGTCGTTAAGAAGTTCAACCCATCGTCGTTGCCTCATATTAAGCTCTTTTTGATTGAAAATATGTTGGAGACTTTTGTGGTCGGTGAAAACCACACATTTGGTGCCATATAGATAGTGTCTCCAAATTTTCAAAGCGAAAACGACAGCACCAAGCTCAAGATCATGGGTCGTATAGTTCTTCTCATGGACTTTGAGTTGGCGTGATGCGTATGCAATTACTTGGCCACGTTGCATAAGAACGCAACCAAGACCTTGGTTGGATGCATCACAATAAACGACAAAGTCGTCATTACCATTAGGGAGAGTTAGAATAGGAGAATTGCAGAGCTTGTGCTTGAGAGTTTGAAAAGCTTCTTCTTGCTTGGGTCCCCACTCGTAAGATTTACCCTTGTGAGTCAAGGCAGTGAGTGGAACCGCAATCTTGGAGAAATTTGAGATGAAACGACGATAGTAACCTGCTAGTCCAAGGAATGAACGAATCTCGGTAGGAGTCTTAGGTGTACTCCAATTCTTTACCGCCTCGATCTTTACCGGGTCCACATGAATTCCTTTATCGTTGACTATGTGTCCCAAAAATTGAACTTCCTTTAGCCAGAATTCACACTTGGAGAACTTGGCGTATAGTTGTTCTTTCTTCAAGAGTTCCAAAATCAAACGAAGATGTTGTTCATGATCCGCTTTTGTTTTAGAATAGATGAGAATGTCGTCAATGAAAACGATCACGAATTTGTCCAAATAAGGTTTGTATACACGGTTCATGAGGTCCATGAAAACCGCAGGTGCGTTAGTCAAACCGAATGGCATGACCATGAACTCGTAGTGACCATATCTAGTCCGAAAGGCAGTTTTCGGAATGTCTTCATCAAGAACACGAAGTTGATGGTATCCGGAATGAAGGTCAATCTTTGAGAAACATGTTGAACCTTGAAGCTGATCGAAAAGATCGTCGATACGGGGCAAAGGATAACGGTTCTTAATTGTAAGCTTGTTGAGTTCTCGATAATCGATGCACATTCGAAACGATCCATCCTTTTTCTTTACGAATAGTACGGGAGCACCCCAAGGTGAATGGCTCGGGCGGATGAATCCTTTGGATGAGAGTTCTTGTAATTGACTTGCATGCTCTTGCATCTCGGAAGGTGCAAGACGATAGGGAGCTTTTGCCACGGGAGTTGCTCCGGGCACAAGGTCAATGCGGAACTCTACTTGTCTAGGAGGAGGAAGACCAGGTAGGTCCTCGGGGAATACCTCGGGAAAATCTCGGATGATTGGGATGTCTTGCAATTCCTTATCCTTGACTTTCTTGTCAACTATGTGAGCCAGGAAGGCAACGTACTTCTTCCGCAAGTACTTTTGTGCTAATGTGCAAGACATGAGCCAGAGACCACGACACGGTTTTTCACCGAAAATAACTAACGTGTCGCCCGAAGAGAGAGGTATACGAATACACTTTTCGTAGCAAATAACCTCGGCATGGTGCTTGGATAACCAGTCCATGCCAATTATAATATCGAAGCTTCCCAATTGCATTGGAAGGAGGTCAACAGAGAATTCATGATTATTAAGCTCGAGATTGCAGTCGCGGATAACAGAATTTATAGTAATAGATTTTCCGTTTGCTATCTCCACGGAGTAAGAATTATCAAGTTTCATTCTTTGCTTAGCAAGTCGAGTTTCAAAAGTAAGAGACACAAAACTCCTATCGGCACCGGTATCAAATAAAACGGATGCATAATGATTGTTTACAAGAAACGTACCGTTTATCACGTCGTTGTTTGCTTGAGCCTCTTTAGCGTTTATGTTAAACGTTCGTCCTTGAGGACCACCTTGATGATGAAGTTTTGGGCATCGGTCACGGTAATGGTTTGGATCTCCACATTCGTAACATGCCCGACCATTGGGAGGTGCCGGATAGTTTTGACGGTTGGCTGGAGCAGCTTGATGGACGGGAGGACGGGTACGGCAAGTAGTGACCACATGTCCATATCGCCCACAGCTTGAGCACAATCAGCATGGTAAGTTGGCAGGATGATGGTACTTGCAGGTCTGGCACTGGGGATTCGGGCCCTGATAAGTTTTCGGGTTTTGACCCAAAGGGGCCGCTTGAATAGCAGGTACGGCGGGAGTTACGGCTGCGAAGTTTCGACCCTTTCGTTTCTTGTTGCGGTTAGAAGACTCGGGTTTTACATCTTTGACGGCCGCGAGGGTAGAGACAACCTTCTTGGAACCCTTTCTTGTTAAGGTTCCGGCTTTGACATGGTTGTCGTATAGTGTAGCAGATAGACGGATAGCAGCTTCAAGAGTAGGAGGATTGCTTCCCAGCACAGCATCTTGAATTTGCATAGGTAGGCCGCCTATGTATTTTTCAATTCCCCGAGCAAGGGGAGTGATCATGTGAGGCACCAAAAGACTTAGTTCTTGGAACCGGGTGGTGTAAGCCAGATTATCCCCGCTGTCTTGGGCAAGATCCCAAAACTCAGCCTCGAGCTTCCTCATTTCATTCCGAGGACAGAATTCATCAGTCATGGCCTTTTTCAGATCATCCCATGATAAGGATGTAGCAACCTCAGCACCACGAGTGTGTTTCTCGCCGTTCCACCAGGTGAGGGCTCTCTTTTGGAGTACACTTGTGGCATAACGAACCCGAAGATTATCGGGACAGTCGCTGTTTTGGAATGTGCTTTCCATGCTTTCAAACCATTGAAGCAAGCCGGTAGCACCTTCAGTCCTGAAGAATTTTGTAGGATTGCACGAGTTAAAGTGCTTAAACGTGCAGTGAGGCGGGTTGGTACCACCGTTCCCTTGGATGTTGTGAGATCCGTCACTGTTGTTATTTGCTTGAGTCATTTGCCCTACTAGCTGGGCAAGAAGAGTAGCAAGATCCGGGTTGGAAGTGCTAGAGTTTGCACGTCGAGGAGGCATTCTAACACCATAAGAAAAGACAAGGATATTTTAGATAAGACGGATAAATATGAGTTATAGCGGGAAATAATGTAAGCAGAAATACGAGATTTATCATGACGCGTGCTAGTGCATGTGTATTTATTCTAAGTTGATAGGGGAAACTAAGTCATCTATTCCGGGTGGGACATGATGTTATAGATCATTATTTGCGTAATAGGAATTGCCGGGACTTGCATGCACTACAAATTGTTATTACGTGTGCACCCGTAATAATGATTTGTTTTGCATGTTCGTCTAGTTTTTCCTATTTTGCTATAATGTCCCCAGATTTTGAGTTCAAATTTGGATTGTATCCTTGCGAATACATTGACTTATCAACGTTAAATAGTTCCCCGAAACTTTCAAAGAGACATGCTTTAGCCTATAGGTAAACACTCACTTCAGGAATTCCCAGGAAAGCATACGGGTCCGTTTATTTGGATTTATACGAAATGCTTTCCTAGACAGAAAACCCAATGTACAGGTGTCACCCTTCCAGATTGCACGTGTCTTTTACTGGTTTCAGGAGATTAAGTCGTTGACGAGATTTTCAAGATTTTAATAGATTTGAGAGTCTATGAATATAAAATGTGTAGGAATATTGCAATTTATAAGGATTAGGAGAGAGTATGGACAAGGATAAGTAGTGTATTTGTTTGCATAAATGTGTTGACCAAATGTGTATGTAAAGTATGTATCATGTATCAAAGTCTTGTATGTATGTGTATAAGTCTCATGTACCAAACTCGGGAAAATTCAGACAATTCCTAACTACAAATAATTCACATAGCAATTAATCATTTAGCACATAACACATAAAAAGGGAGTCCTAGGGTTATAGTCTAGGTCATTGTGTCTAATAACCTAATTCCCTATAACCATGGCTCTGATACCAATCTGTCACACCCCGACCGATGGCGGAATTATCGAGGCGGACATTAGAATGATTGTTCAAAAGCACATGGTAACTAAAGGTTGCATAATTCATTAATTAAAATTAAGAAACAACAAGATCCAAATACAATACATTTCAATTAACCTAGTCTAGTTCAAAACATTGATTTATTTAACTAGGTCCAAAATCCTTAAGTGGAGGAATCTTCAGCAAATAGTCACATATCCAAACCTGAAACATTATTTAAATCAAGTGTCAACTAAAAAGTTGGTGAGTACATAGGTTTAATAGTTCCGATAAGTAGTAGTTGTAAATCGTTTTGCAACTCATTGTTTATCTTGTTAAACATAGTGTATATGATGTACCATTTATTTAATCACAATTCAAACCGAGTTTGACACGCTTGAACAGAGCACAACAGCTAAGTCCGGTATGCTTGAATATAGTTACCCACTATATCCGGTATGTTTGAATATAACACACGGTTATATCCGAGTATGCAGTAATAAACACCCTAACCGGGTGGGCTGGTCAGGCACAATAAATCTATCAATATTACAGTTGGTTGTCTTGTGTATAAATGTATGTACATCCAAAGAATAAGCATATAGTCTCATGTATAACACGTATAAACAATGTGAGTAGCATGAATAATGTTTCACCCCAAAATGTATAAAAATGTAAGATAGGGGCTATGTAACTCACCTGGCTAGCGGATACGATGATCCACGAGTGCGGGTGATAAAGACGTTGAAAACTAAGCACGATGAAATCCTATGTAAATAAATATGTATTATTGTATGTTTGTATGAGCGTATTCGTATCTAATGAGTATATGTTTTATAATAATATTCTTAATATTTATTTGTATAAAATAGGATAGAAAATGATAACGGTTTTGTAAAACTTTAACTCATAGAAATATATATATATATATATATTGTTTTAAACAAGTATTTATTATGTTTAATGTATTTTTATAACAAATGAGAGAAAATTCTTTACCATATTATATTTGTTTTTAACAAGTTTATAAAAAAAACATTTACAAGACTTATAAAGGTGGAACATTTTATATATTAAAATGTATTTTAATGAGTTTATAAAAATATTACAAGATTTGTAAACAGTGGGACATTTTATATATCATAATGTATTTTAATAAGTTTATAAAAATATTACAAGATTTGTAAAATGGGACATTTTATATATTATAGTGTATTTAATAAGTTTATAAAAATATTATAAAAAAATGGGATGGTTTATTAAAAATGTAGTTTAATCGATTTTAAATTAAACGATCGAGTAAACCGACTCGTTTTAGTATTTATTGTATAAAAAGAGTATTAAAAATAAATTAGGATAATTAAATAAAATAAATAAATGAAAACAGAAATAAAAAATTTGGGCCGAAGGCCAACCGGGATCGAACCCGCGACCTGCGCCTTAAACACACACACGCATAACCAGCCGGGCTACTGCCCATCGCTGGTTATGTGTGTGACGGGTAATTTAAATACACAACAGAGAAACTGGTCGCTGGTTCTCGGTGACCGGCAAACCGTGTCCGAGGACACTGAGTTTGCCCGGTGACTCTCGAGCGAATGCCTAGATTTCGATTGGAATAGTTTTCCTCATGATAACAGAAGCTAATGGAACCGAAAAGAGGTCCAGACTTGGTCGCGAAGGGCCTGGACGGCAGGAACCTTGAACCGAAAATGTCCAAAACGGGAATCAGACTTCTGGATGGAATCAGCTCCTGAATTCTTGGTCACAGTCTCTCTCAGGGAAGACGAAAGTAATTCAGTCTTCAATTTGGAGTGAGGGTGTGAGGAAGGATGGTAACGAGTTCGAGCAGGGTCGACAATGGCTCTTTATAGCCGAGCCTAATCCTTATGCTCAAACGCGCAATTGGACACGTCCCGACATTAGTCTGGGCAAGGTGAAACTAACCCGACAGTCAACAGGCGTGGAGGTGGCCTGTCGGGCACGAATTTGGACCTGGATGTCTCGGCCACCAACAGGATCAGACGATCCTTGTGATTGGCAGACAAATTGGTCGAGGGGTCTGGTTCGCGTGGGGGAGACGAAGTCAGAGACGCTTTTGTCGGGCGTTGAGGTGCAGGGAACAGCCCTGTCGGGGTGTTCGCCGGAGAAAGCCTTGGACCGCCGGGCAAATCGAAGGGGGTGACCGGAAATGCGAATAGGGTTTTGTCAACTTTGGTCCCTGGAGTTTGATTTTGATTTAAAATAGTCCCTGAGATAATTACGGAGGAGCCCTTGTATTTTGATTTGTACACCTTTAGTCCCTTAACTGAATTCTGTTTTAAACCTTGTAGTTTGATTAAATACAAAACGACCCTCAACTTTTATAAAAATAATTAATTAGATTTCTTTTTCAATTTCAATTATATTTTATAAACTCATATTATTATTATAAATGTATATATATATATATATATTTTTATAAAAGTTTATTTTTATTTAGATAGATTATCATATTTATGTTACGAATCTTTTAAATTTGGATTTTTATATAAAATTTTATTTAAGTTTAAAACTTATAAAATTTTGATTATTTTAAATCCCTAAAATAAATACATATATATTTTGTACAAAATTAAATAAAAACACTTGCATTTCATTAAATAAAAAAAAATGATTACATGATATATATTATAAATGCGTAAATGAAAAATCCGAAATGTCACAGTTACCCTCGTCAAGGCGTTTATCATACTCTAAGATCATCACTGTCCCCCTAGACATTGTCACTCTTGGTGACTTCCTGAAGGACCTCGTCCTCCACAATCCCGTTTGTCATGCCACAAGGACAACAATGCAAACACATAACACCACATAACACATAACAGCATACTAGCATTGTCATGACTCATTAACTAAGCATGCACCCTACACATATTCTCAGGATAACACATCCTACATATACTCATAAATGTTTAACTCATATCCTGACTCACCCCGAATAACTCATAGTACTACACACCCACCTAACATACCAACCCAACCCTTAGTTCACGCAACCTAGGGACACCACATAGACCCTTAGTTCCATTAATATACAATTGTCTCGTAAAACACCTCAGGTTTAATCATAACTCGTATACATTCGTTTATTAGTATAAAAACACGAGTATGTACGATAGCCCCAGAACAGTAAAACGTTTAAAAATAGGGGATAGTTATACCGAGTCTAAATCCTAGCTTTGCACCTCGATTACTCGCTCAAACCCGAACCTGTCAACGTACGATCCAAGGATTAGATTACGTTCAAAACATACGTCAAATAACGTATAACAATAATTAAGCCCGTAACACTCGTCAGTCGTTCTCCACGAAACCCTAACTGTGCAGATTCACACGGATCAGGTCATCCTTGACTCGTTTGGAACCCGAACTGGGCCCCATGCACGCATACAAACCATGCCATGCAAAAACCCTAATTCACGCGAACACATTACTCCGAGCCGTTATCCTCTTATGTATGCATGTATTCTAGTCATGCAAGACCTACGTCGTGGAAAGCCATAGTCGGCCACCACCTCGCACCACCGCCATGCTCATCGTTCTTGTCCCCGCGTCGTGTAACGCTAGCCTGCCGCCATTGAGCACCATCACCATGAGGGTGTCAACCCTACCCAGCTAGTACTCCCGCTGTTCTCCGCCCTAAGAGCAGCCTTTCTACCCCCGGCATAGAGGAAATGTTTATTTTCCATCTCACTCTTCCCATACCCTATAAATAGCTTGCTATTAGTGGGATTTTAGTGGGTATGTTTGTTTGTTTATTTGTTTTATTATTTTCAAAATTATAACTTTTTTAATATTATTAATTATAATAATTTCCTTCTTTTTTTAATCTCTTACTATTGTTTTTATTATGTCTTAAACACATTCTATACCAACAAACTAAACATTTTTTGTTTGTTTTCACCTATGAATGCAAAAAAACTAAAGTAAAGGGGATTAAAGCGAAACTTACTTGTTCCAAGTCCCAACAACAAAACCCTCCTTTTCGGTATATATGATTTGATCTCCTTCGTTTTCAAGAACATTCATAAATTTAGAATCTTTGCTCCGTACTTTCTTCCTCTCCTACTCTCTCCTCTTCCGTTTGATCCACAAAAGCCTCCCTCTCTCTCGAAGAAACCCTAATCAGGTAATACTGCGATCCCCGTCTTATAATCATTCTGATCTGCGAAGTTCACCCTTTGATCACTTGAATCAAATCATTAATTTCAGTTTTAATTACCTCAATTTGACAGTTTGATTCTTCGTTTCTCGCTTATTAAGCATTGTGGTTTTTTGGTTTTGTTTTGTTAATTAGGGTTTGATCCAAAACTGGTATGGTGTTCTCTCCTTTTTGTTAAATGTAATACTTTCTGTTTATATAGGTGTTGCTAAGTTTTGGTTGGCTGGGTTTAAATTTAGATGTAGTTAGTTGTTAGGCTATGTGCATTGGTTTCGCTGAAAAGTGAAAAACATCTGGCCATGTCACTGCGATGTCTGCAGGAGGCAATCACTAAACTCACTGCCATGTCAGCAGGAGGGCAATCAACCGTTAATTAATTTTTTTAAATGTGTGTAATGCATTGATTGGTTGTGTGCGCCCCGCGCCCCATGATTTGCCTCACAGCCCCGCCCTTCACATCCCATTCACGCCCCTAGGAAGTGGTGTTCCACGCCCAAAATGGGTGAGTTGGCAATAGGCGTGAGCCCACTACACATAGCCTTATGTTTTCTAGAAAGGAAGATGATGACATGATGATGATGATCTATGCAGTTAATGCGGAAAAATATCGGTTATCGGTCAAGGACCGATATTTGAGAAATATCGGTTCTCGCGGTGGGATATCGGTAATTTTTATATCATGCATAAACTTATATATATATATATATACATATATAATATTAATAGTCAAAACTAAAAAGTGTGAATATTTTATATTAGAAACATGATCTAGCAGGTGTGCAAAGTGCGAACGTGGGTGTATTAGGGAGGTGGGGCATTTACTTCGATGGTTTTGGCTATGGGTACAAGGCATTGGGCCAACATTTTTAAAGGGGAATGGGCTTTGGGGCAGAAAAAATGTTAAAAAAAAGGGCCAAGATTAGTAAACAGAGAAACTCGGTGAGACAACCGATATTATGGAATCAAAATCTCGGCGATATCTCGGTAAATATCACCGATAATATCGGGACCGATATTTTGACCGATATTTTTGCATAGGACCGATAACCGATATATCACCGATATATCGGCGATATCGACTGCATAGATGACGATGATTTGGTGTTGATTGGTGATGATTTGACATGGGGTGACTTAGGTAGAGATTTGGGGGCATATGAGCAAAAGTTAAGAGTAAGTGATGACGGGTCCGGGCCATCAGCAAATGATAGAAGGAAAATGTCATGTTGAATATGATGAAGATGAGATTCAAGAAGTTATTGGAGTGGCTAATGGAGATGGAGATGAAACTGTACTTGGTTATTTTGATGAAGATTGTTAGATAACTAGAATTAGAATTCTAGATTAGAGGCTATTATCTGATCACTTTCATGTTTAATTATAAGTATTTTTTATGTTTAAGCATTAACAATGTAAAAGTTGTCATTAATCATTAGTTTATTAGTACTTTTCTAATACCTGACTTTATCATCATCATCGGTAAAAAACTTGCAGTTGTACCACCCGATAAGTGGTAAAGCAGCAAGTTCTTTTTATCGAAAAACACTTTCAAGTTGAATATTAACACATGGATGTTAGTAATCAATAAAAGTTTGAAGGATTAAATATTTTGTGGAATTGATTCCAGATATCTTAGTTTATGCAATAGATTAGTTATATTAGAATCTGTTCTGGTTGTTTATTAATTATTATACTTTTTCTAGTTTTATTTTAAACATTATCAGTATTACTATTATTGTATTACCAATGCCAAATATGTTTTACAGATGGCAATGCAAGCAGAAACTCCTGCTATTGTTCTTCCCAGCGCCCAAGTTGTTGGCAATGCATTCGTGGAGCAGTACTACCATATTCTTCATCAATCTCCTGAATTGGTTCATAAATTCTATCAGGATTCAAGCATCTTAAGCAGGCCAGATGCAAATGGCCTGATGAGTTCTGTAACAACCATGGAAGTTAGTTTCTTTTGTTGGTCTTAACTCACTATTTTATAGATATTCAAAGTTGGAACAAAAAGTTTTAAGCTTTCTTCTTTCTAATTAATTCAACATTTAAACCAGGCAATTGATGAAAAGATTCAGTCCCTTGATTACAAGAACTATAAGGCAGAGATTAAAACTGCAGATGCACAAGATTCACATCAGGCAGGGGTTATTGTTCTAGTGACCGGATGCTTAACTGGGAAAGACAATGTCAAAAGGAAATTTGCCCAAACGTTCTTTCTTGCTCCGCAAGAAAAGGGCTACTTTGTTCAAAATGATGTATTTAGGTATGTTGAGGAAAGTGCACCACTGGAGAAAATTTCTACATCTGTTGAGAATATTGTAGACAGCTCTACAGCAGATCTAGGGGTACAAAGTTCAGGTTTGTTCCAAGTACTTCAGGGTGATATTACTAATACCTAAAGGTGGCCAGATGGGCAGGTCAAAACGGTTGTGGTTTAACACCTTTTGGTCCTGAAATTTTAATTTTGTTAAAACTAATTATTGTGTCAAATATAGTTACGAAAACTGTATCGTTTCAGTAATAGCTGATTTTTGAATAAAAAGTAATATGAGGTTTTATGTATTAAAAATACTCTTTGGGCGACTTTTGACCCGTTTCTTTTTGATCTTTTTTAATTTTATTCATAAGTAAATGGGTCAAAATTTCCACCTCTACCGATACCCTTCTCTCCCGTGAAAATAACAACATTTGGAAAGTTCAAGTGAAATACTGTCTGTTTATCCAAACTACCCTTTGATGTAAACAAGATAAGAGAAATCTTGTGGACCCAAATTGATAGTATCAATTTGTTTGTGATGATGATAATGAGTAAATAGGTAACATAAACATAGCATCTAAGAACAAAAGTGTTATTTTCTTGAACGAAGAAAATAGCATCTAAGGCATACTTACGTATATAAGTTTTCCAAATGGAATTGATAATTACAATAAAACTCTTGAGAATAAATACAAAGAATATGAGCAAATATTCAGGGATTGACTATCTAATTTAGGAATGAGAATAAACCTGTGAATGCTATACATAAATAACAAAGATACAATAATTTGAATATTCAAACTTTCAAACTGTTTTGGGGGAACCCGGTCTATCCTTAATATGCCCCCGCAAGATGGACGATCGTGGGCGGAGACCAATCTTGGATAGGAGAGTGTTGTAACGTGGTGTTGGCAATGGTTTTGTTAAAGCATCAGCTAGTTGATCATCACCTGAGATATGGGTTACCCTAATCGTGCCGACTTGAACCTTTTCTCTTGCAAAATGGAAATCAAGTGCAAGGTGCTTCATTCGTGAATGAAAAACCGGATTGGCGGAGTAATGTGTTGCACTTAGATTGTCACAAAAAATTGCTGGAGTGGTATTTGACTTGTATCCAAGTTCCAACAGTAAGGAAAGTAACCATTGCATTTCAGCGGTAGTGGAAGCTACTGCACTGAACTCAGCCTCGGTGGAGGAACATGCTAGAGTTGGTTGGCGTTTGGAACTCCAGGAGACCGGGTTATCTCCTAGATATATGATATAACCTGTAGTACTTCGGTATGTTGATTTATCTCCTGCTCAGTCCGCGTCTACAAAAGCGTGTAGTTGCAGTGGGGAGTTGTGAGCAATGAGCAGGCCCTGGTCCATGGTTCCATGCAAATACCGCAATTTTCTTTTCAGAGCAGTCCAGTGAGTGGTGGTTGGGCAATGCATGAATTGAGAGAGCTTATTGACAGTATAAGCTATGTCCGGCCGTGTTAATAATAAGTATTGTACAGCCCCAACAAGAGCTCGATAATCTGTGGGTGAGGGAAGCGGTGCTCCCTCATCTTTGGTAAGAGGAGTAGAACAAGACATTGGGGTGGTAGCCGGCTTGCAATCACTCATGTTGGCACGATGTAGAATATCAAGAATGTATTTGCTTTGAGTAAGAAACAATCCGTTAGGGTGGGAGAGGATTTCGACACCGAGAAAGTAAGAGAGGTGACCAAGGTCTTTGAGAGAGAAACGGTTTGCAAGAGATGTGATGAAGGTGTTAATGGTGGAAGAGTTAGGGCCGGTGATAATTATGTCATCGACATAGACTAGAAGAAAGATGGGAGATTGAGTGTTTCGGTTGACGAATAGGGAGGAATCGGATATAGTTGGTTTGAAACCACTCGAGAGAAGATATGACTTGAGTTCGTCATACCAAGCTCTTGAGGCTTGACGGAGGCCATAGATGGCTTTGTGGAGTTTGCAAACATGGGTCGGTTGAGAAGGATCGGTGAAACCGGGTAGTTGAGACATGTAAACGGCTTCCGAAAGAGTACCTTGGAGAAAGGCGTTATTGATGTCAAGCTGTCTTAAGCACCATTTTTGGGTGGTAGCTAAAGTGAGAATGAGACGAAGTGTTGATGGTTTGATAACCGGACTGAAGGTTTCAACATAGTCTAAACCGGGTCTTTGATTGAAACCTTTAGCTACGAGTCTAGCTTTTAGCCGATCAACCGAGCCATCGGGTTTAAATTTGGTGCGAAAGACCCATTTGCACCCTACTAGATTAGGGGCAGTTTCGGGTGGGACGAGAGTCCATGTGTGGTTGTGTTGTAAGGCGTTGAATTCATCCTGCATAGCTTTACGCCAAAGCGGATTTTTGAGAGCTTGTGTAATATTGGATGGTTCAAGAGAAGAATGTGTGGTGGCATGGTAAAGATGAATATTTTCATTGTGATATTTTGGATTTAGTGTTCTGTTTTTACGGGTGTGTGGTGGTGAGGGAGGTGGTGGAGTTTGAATTTGGGAAGAAGTGGAAGGTATAGATTGAGTATCTGTGGAAGGTGGAGTGGTAGGGTCCGGGTCTGAGGAAGTGGAAGATGTAGAATTTGTGGTTGTGGAAGTGGAAGATGTAGAATTTGTGGCTGTGGCAGATGGAGTAGTAGGTTCTAATTGTGGAGAAGAAGAAGGTGGTGACTGAAGTAGGGGCTGCCGAGTTGTGGGTTGTGGACGGCGGGAATAAGTGTGCCGAATGAGAGGTGTGGTATTGGAAGGTGGTGGAGGGGTAGGTGCTGGAAATGTTTGTGGTGGGGGTTGGGTAGTAGGAGGAGATAGTTGTTGAATGGAGAGAGGAAGCCATGAGTCTGGGTGTGGAGTGGATGGTGTAGGTGTTTGTGTGAGTGTGACATATGGGAATTCACTCTCAACGAAATGAACGTGGCGGGAGGTATAAACTTTGCTGGTAAGAGGGTCAAGGAGATGGTATGCACTTTGGGAGGATGAATACCCCACAAATATACATGGTTTAGATCGGGATTGAAGTTTGTGGGTAGAATAAGGACGTAACCATGGGTAAGAGAGACAACCAAAGCTACGGAGCTTGTCATAATTTGGAAGTTTATTGAATAAGCGAAAGAAGGGGGAGTCATTGTTTAGAGTAGTGGTGGGTAGACGGTTTATTAGATAGGTAGCAGTAGTAAATGCAAATGGCCAAAAGGAGAGGGGCATTTTGGCATGGGAAAGAAGGGTGAGTCCCGTTTCCACAATGTGGCGGTGTCGGCGTTCGGCATAGCCGTTATGTTCGGGGGTATGAGGGGGAGATGTGAGGTGGGAGATTCCACATGAGGCAAGGTGAGAAGATAATTTAATATATTCTCCTCCGTTGTCGGAAAATAGTTGTTTTATTTTGGTTTGAAAATAGTTTTCAACAAGTGTTTGAAAACGAATAAATATAGTGAGGGAGTCGGATTTATTTTTGATTGGGTAAATCCAAATATATTTTGTAAAGTGGTCAACAAATATTATGTAGTATTTGAAACCGTCAATAGATGTAACAGGGGACGACCATACATTCGAAAATAAAAGTTCTAAATGTGCATTAGAAGTAATTGTTGAAGCATGAAAAGGTAGTTTATGACTTTTATTGATGCAACATGAATTACAAGATTTGTGAATAGGTGAAATAGAAGAAACTAAGGTAGATAAATGTTGCAAGACTTTGGAGTGTGGATGTCCAAGCCTATGATGCCAATAGGAAGGCTTATTTTGGTGCAAATGAAAAGCATAAGGTGGCGCGATAGAACGGAGTTCATAAATCCCGCGGCTAGCTGTTCCTTTGAGAAGTGGTAGACGGGAGTGGAAGTCCTTGATAACAAAATTAAAAAAGAAAAATTCGATTAGTATGTTGTTATCAATACATAGACGAGAGATAGAAATAATATTTCTAGATAGAGAAGGAACACATAGAACATTTTGTAAGGCAAAAGAGGTATTAGAAAAATAAAGATTTAACGAGCCAACATGAGTAATTTTAAGTGACGAACCATCACCGATGACAAGTTCCTCGGTACCATCGTAGGGAGCATGTAGTGCTAGTGCATTGAGATTGGTGGTAATGTGGTGAGATGCACCACTATCAAAGAGCCAAGTCGGGTTGGAGGTGGTGGTGTTGGTAGTCATCATGTGGGCTTGGGGGTTATTGTTGGAGTTTTGTCTAGGAAAAGAGGGTAGATTAACCTGTGGGTGAGTTCTTTTAAAAGCATGGCAGGAGGTTAGGGTGTGTCCTTTAGTAAAACACCATTGACATTTTCCTAAGAAAGGTCGAGAATTGGTGAAATTTTTGGTTTGGGGAGTGGGCAGTAAGCCTGGGCTGTGGGAGGGGTTACGGGTGGGCCAATTTTTGTTGGTGGTTCTTGCATAGGCCGGAAACGCAGTAACGGGTTGGTGGAGGGTAACTGTAGATGGCAGAGTTTGGGTTTGAACCAAGGCAAGTTCATGGTTAATTAGTTTCTCATGCAGTTCATGAAAAGAAATTGGTTTGTCACGTGCATGAACAGAGTCTATTACCGGTTTGTAGGAGGTTTGGTCTAAGCCATTGAGGATAATGTCTGTGACATCCTCCGGGTCCATCTTCTTTCCTAGAATGAAGAGTTCATCAACAAGGGTTTTGATGGATTGCATGAAGTCTGTGACAGATTGGTTTTGGGTTTTGGAGAGTTGTTTCAGGCGATATTGGATCTGTTTGATGTGTCCTCGAGAGGGAGAAGCATAGGTATTGGAAAGGATTTTCCATGCTTCTAAGGAGGAGGTGGCATTAGTGATGAGGGGGACGATAGAAGGGGATAAACTGCCTACAAGAGCTCCAAACAGCAATCTGTCTTGGCGATACCATGTGGGGTAGTCTGCGTGGGGTGTGGAAATTCCGGCAGCAGTGACAGTGGGTGATGGTGAGGGGTAAGAGCCATCGATATACTTGTAAAGATCTAGCCCTTGAAGAAGAGCTTCTATTTGGGTTTTCCAACTCAAATAGTTTGTGGAGGTGAGTTTGAGAGAGGATGGGAAGGTAACAATGGTTAGGTTTGGTGATGTGAGGGGAAGGGAGGTTGTAGTGGTATTGGTGTTATTTTCGTTTGCCATTGGTGATTGCCGGAGAAAGGAACGGTGAGGAGAAGACCTGCCGGAAAAAAAAAAAAAGGGGGAAGAAGAGAATCAGAGAGAAATTAGGCTCGATACCATATAAGTTTTCCAAATGGAATTGATAATTACAATAAAACTCTTGAGAATAAATACAAGGAATATGAGCAAATATTCAGGGATTGACTATCTAATTTAGGAATGAGAATAAACCTATGAATGCTATACATAAATAACAAAGATACAAGAATTTGAATATTCAAACTGTTTTAGGGGAACCCGGTCTATCCTTAATAACGTATACTTTAATGTTTTCAGAGGCGACTCATGTTTCAGATGTTAATCCCACATATGAGACTGCAATGAACTTGGCAGCCGAAGATATCAATATCAGGCCTGAAGTTTGTGACCCTGAGGATAAAGAAGGGTCAGGGTCAGGGTCAGGGTCAGGTCTTGAGGAAGAAGTTGTGGATGAACCTGCTCCGTTTCAGACAAGCCCGAATGAAACGGGCCCTATTCAGAAACCAGATCCCTCAGCAAGCCTAGAGGAGAAGAAATCATATGCTTCAATTGTGGGTTATGCTATTAAAATTTTCTGATTTCACTTTTCTTTTTTAGTTCTTTCCCTTGGTTTATTGATTCAATGGAGTTCACAGGTGAGGGTGACTAAGATAACCTCTGGTTCTGGTCATGGTCAAACGGGCAGTTTAAGATGGGCCCCTGCTAACACTGATCAACATAAATCTAGGCCCGCAAAGCCGTCTCCAGAACCAGAAACATTAGTCCCTGTCGTTGTTAATGGGCCTGAAAGCAGCAACGTTTATGATGATGGTAACAATTATTTTTCTGATCATTTACTTTTTGTTGATCATGCGATTATGAACCTTTGATTTGGTTGTGATAGCTGAAAATTTGAAACAATAAATTTTAGTCTCTTATAAAGGCCTAATTGTATATTTGTATAAAAAGGTAACCAACTTTGGTCAAATTTCTATTTTAAATACCCACTGTCAAAATTTTTGATTTAAGGTAATTAGAGGTGCACAAATCGGCTTTTCAAACCAAACCGGTTCGGTTTTGGTCAACAAAAGTCTAAACCGATTTTTGGTCAAACTGGTTCAGGTTGAAACCGGTTTGAGAGGGGGTTTGACCGGTTTAAAACTGGGTTGAAACCAGTTTTTGAGGGGGTTTTGATCGGTTCGGTTTCAAACCGGTTTCAGTCTATAGGGTTACAAACCGGTTTCAGTCAGTTACACTCTAACCGGTTTCAAAATCGGTTCGGGTCGGTTTCTGAACCGGTTTGGATTCCAAAACCAGTTTTTCTGTGCACATCTAGTTAGTAGTCAAAGCGATGATGTATTGATGTGGCAGCTGACGTGTTGGTAACATTGACCCTTTTGAAATTTTCTTATGTGGCGCCTGGAAACAGTTATCCTAGAAGATTACCTTACTTAAAAATATTTTAAACTTTGATTTCCATCTTGTTTTGGTGCAATATATTTAATTAGTAATGTTGATTGGCTGGATTTAGCTGAAGGTCACTCTATATATATAAGGAATTTACCTATGAATGCAACCGTCACGCAACTGGAGGAGGAATTTAAAAAGTTTGGGCCTATAAAAAGAAATGGTATCCAAGTCAGAAGTAATAAGGTTTGCTTCTGATACTGTCACATCTTTGATCACTTCAAATTTTTGCAGTTCATTTTTTCAAATTCGTCTTCTTATTTCCAGCAACAGGGATTTTGTTTTGGATTTGTGGAATTCGAGTCGTTGGATTCCATGCATAGTGCTATTAAGGTATGACCCTTTTAGCAGAAATATTTATTGATATGAAATATCAATATGGTCGTACGTTTTATATAAAGTTTAAAACATGATCAACCGTTGCTCTCTATAAAAGTTAGAACAAAACCTAACATAATAAATAAACGTTTGGACTATGAAAAGAAAATCCAACGGCAAGATTTATAGCTAGCTTATTTCACAGGTGAAAACAAGCAACCTAACCCAACTGAACCAAATTCATCTTAGATATATACAATTTAAAAAAATAATAAAAAATTTTGATTGTATATAGGAGATATGCACGTTATAAATACACTGTGTGATGTACGAGCTGCTTGACCCGTCTCTTTTTTAGTTATAATTTATTTGACCGGTTATAGATAAAACATAACCAACATTGACCCGTTTGAAATTGCTTTCAGACACCTTCTATCACAATCGGCAATCGTCAGGTGGTGGTTGAAGAAAAAAGAACTACAACACGAGGTAACCGCATATCCTTTTACATTATTTTCCCCAAAATATTTGATCCATCAGCGGCCTAACGGGTCCATGTTAAAATGGCTCCTCAGTTGGTGGTGGCGGTGGTGGAAGAGGGCGGTACTCTTCCGGAAGAGGCGGTGGTTTCAGGGGTCGTGGTGGTTACTTTGGAGGCCGGAGTTTTGGGAGAAATGAGTTTAGATACCAAGGCGAGTTTCCCAACCGTTCAAAGGGTCCCACGGGGCGGAACTCAGAGGTCTATCAGCGAGTTGATCAGAACAACGGCGGTCGATACACTCATCAACCGAATAAAGACATCAATTCCACACAGTAATCACAAGTAATGAAGCCTCCAATCAAAGTTTTGACCATGAATTTAGACTTATTGGTTTTTTTATTTTTGGTGAATTATTTTTATATATGTTCGAGTTGCACAAATTTTCTACATTTTATAGATCATTGGTGTTTTGGTTCGGATCTTTTATATCACCTTTTTCAACAAATCTGTAGTGTTTGACTGTTTGGGTTAAAGTTAATGCGACTGTTTAGAAGTTGAATAATTACTTTTTTTTAACGGCAACACCTAGATATTCTAGGATAATTGGGTTTCTCGGGGCAACACCTAGAACATCCAGGGCAGCCCACCACAGGAGGAACCCCTCAACTGGGTAAACCCTCTGACCTGGCCACATACCTATTTTTTGTTGTTGCCAGGATTCGAACCCAAGACCTCCACTATAGGAAGTCTTGAGGCTATCATTGCATCAAATGGCCAATAGTAGTTGAATAATTACTTGTGGATAGTCAATTTAACAAGTGTTATAAAATACAAGTGGAAAATAAATTTAATTTGATTTAACAAATGAGTTCTTTAAATTTAAAAGGTTAACTAGAATAAAACCGGCGCGTTGCGGCAAGTTTTTTTCTCTGTAAACTCTATGGCACGAAACTCTATGCCGCAAAACTTTATGTCGCTTCACGGCGGGAAAGTGGCCGCTTTTTTCCCGCATTACGCGGCATTAGTTTGATCGTTATCGGTTCGGCTCGTCGAAAACCATAAAAGCGAGCACTGATATCGGTTACGATAACACAAAAACACTGGCAACGATATTTTTCGCTCATAAGCGATTGGGTATGTTACGGCTACGCAACGTTAACGTCACTCGTTATGGCCTACGATACAAAAAAAATACTCGATTTTGAATACAACTCCGTTTAAAACAAAATTATACCGGAACATTTACAAAAAAAAAACTAAAACCAGCAGCGCATTCCATTTTTTTAAAAACTTAACGAACGAAAGCTATTATAAGAAAACGATATTAATAAAACATTAAACGGATTAAAATCATATATTATATATAGTATAAGGGATGAAAACAAAAATTAGAAAAAAAAATTATAGCCACCGACCAAATGCCACGTGGACCAATGGTGGCATGCTACCGTAGACGCCCATTCAAATTGTATAGGGTATAAGAATACTGTAAATTTTATGTACTTATGTCATCCTAAACTAATTTTGGTATATTGAAGTTTTTAAATTTATTTAAAACACATGTATGTATGAAAAAGAAATAAAAAAATAACTCCCTATACAATGTAATAATTTTATTTACTAGTCAAAAATCAAAGTTCAATAAAATGTTATTTTAAATGTGTAAAAATGACGGCATGTATATATTTTTTTATCATATAAAATGGTATAAACTAGTATACAAAGTAACAAAAAAAAATAAATAGATTTTTTTTAACGGGAACACCTAGATATTCTATGATAATTGGTTTTTCCCGGGGCAACACCAGAACATCCGGGGCAACCCACCACAGGAGGAACCCCCAACTAGGTAAACCCCCTGACCTGACCACAGACCCGTCAACTAAAGACACCTGCGTCGATAGAAACCATCTACATAATCTACACATATGTAATGAGGGTGTTAATATCCGACACTTATCATTGCTTTTAAGAATACGTGGTTTAAATAAAAGTGTGTTAGTTTTATGTTTTATTGACCCTTTTTACAATATTGCACCCATTTTTTTTTCTAAAAATTTAGATTTATCAAACATAAACACGTTTAAACATTATATTTCAAGTTACATTCTGGTTTACAAAATCACTTTAAACACATATCCTAACACTCCTTTAGTATGTTTATCCAAGTTATAAGCTTACAAATCTACAAATTTCAAGTATCCAAACTAGAGGAGGACATTTTAACCGGATCCGGATCCGATCCAATCCGGTGGATTATCCGGAATCGGACAAAATAGGAACCGGACAAAGTGGAACCTGGCCGGATTTTTCCAGATCCTCTGGAACCGGTCCCACATTATTTGGCGGGCCGGAACAAAAAAAACCGGTCCCAGTCGGAAAAAAAAACCGGTTCTAACTGGATCTAGCCGTTGGGATGAAAAAAAATGGCATTATAGCCGTTATATAGCCCTTTTTTTGGGTTTTTGAGACTTGAAACTTAGTAAAAATAGGTATTGGGGGGTATAGGTTAGTTCACAACAATCTTCTAGATCTCAAAACACAAAAACGCTCTCAAAACGCAAAAAAAGCGGTCACTTTTTACGCTCTCATTGCTTCCGCAAGCACTCAAAATTCCGTTGGTGGTTCTACTAACGAGGTCACGGTGGTGAGAGTAATTCCTTGCTCCCGAAACCAAGACATATGGGCTCATTTCGATTTATGTGAAATGTCGAACGGTTCGGAAAAGGCTCGTTGCAAAACTTGTGGTAAAATTTTGGGTGCTGCGGGAAATAGCACTTTGAAAAAACATATTGGAAGTCATGCAAAACACAGCCAAGCTGACGACCAAACTCAAATTGGAAGGGATGGAGGAGTTTGACAATACAACGTCGAGAGGGTTCGTGAGAGAATGGCACATTTCGTCATTCAAGAAGGATTGTCGTTTGATCACTTTGCTAACCCGCGCTTGACGAGGATGATCCAAGACACACTTCAACCGAGTTACACAAACGTAAGTCGTTCTACTTTAAGACGATATTGTTTAAAAATGTGGAAAAAAGCTAAAAAACAATTAATTTTAGGTTTTGAAAATTTAAATACCGGCATTAACTTAACCATGGACGTTTGGTCCGCTCCACATGGTTTACCCGAATCGTACCTTTACGTTACCGCACATTGGGTTCAACCCGAGTCGTGAAAAATGATGAAGCATACGATTGCGTTTGATTATTTTAGATATCCACATACCGACGAAAACTTATTTTATATTTTAGACTCGGTAATTCAAACTTATAAAATTCAACCAAAAATATTTTCAATATCTTTTGATAACGCTTCAAATAACACAAACGCGGTGGAAAAATTAAAAATAAAATTTGAACCGCCTTGTAATAGTGTTTTTTTTCCCATAGTCGATGTGTTGCACACACCATTAACTTGGTTGTGCAAGACGGTCTAAACGTCCAAGAAATAAAAAACGTGAAAGAAAGATTTAAAGTGATGTTACGGGAAGTTTTTAGCACAAGAAAAAAAGATATATAAACTATAGAAACTTGTGCCAACAAACAGATTCCATCTTTTTAGGTCCGAACTAGAACGTACCTACTAGGTTAAACTCGACATAGAAAATGTTTGAATCGGCCTTAAGTCAAAGAGTTACTTTAAAACATTTCCATGATGAACTTGTACAAAAGGGTTATTGTTCACAAAATTTTGATAATACAAGTTGGGATATGATCGAGAAACTAACTAACTTGCTTGATGTTTCTAAAATGCAACTACATGTTTATCAGGAGTTTATTATCCAATGTCTTCGCTAATACTTCAACAATTATATTTAATATGTAATAAATTAAAAGAGTTTGAATATCAGGGCTCTATTTTTTAAACAATGGTAACACTTATGAAAGTTAAATTTAAAAATATTTTTCGAAAATGCCGGCCGTTTGTTACATGTTCTGTCGCCTTAAACCCAACGATTAATGTAACCAGTGTTGAAACCTTAATTGGATCAATATCGGACGATTTAAATATGTACGAGGAAGATACTAATTTTGAATCAAATGCAATAAAGGATTTTAACTCGGCTTTTCAAAATATGTTTGATTATTATTTATGCAAATACGGTGGTGACGGTAATCCGTCAAACATACGTGAATCAATAGCTTCGGGTTCAAGTGCTAGTAGTTCAAGGAACCCGATGCTAAGTTTATTTAACACTTTAAGAAACGAGAATACTAAACGAGCTCGTGGAAGCACGTCAACTAACAAGCTCGGGAGATATCAAACAACCGACTTTATTTCAACTCTAAGATCCGAAGAGTTTGAAAACTTTGATATCTTGAGTCAGTGGCAAGGAAGAGAATCCCAATATCCCATTCTAGCCGCAAAGGCCTGTGACCTACTAACCGTCCAAGCTTCCATGGTAGCTTCGGAATCTGCTTTTTCTCTTAGTGACAGGGTTTTGTCTATTCGAAAAACGAGGCTTGCACCGAAATTTATAGAGATGTACATTTGCTTGAAGGACCATTTGGATGCCGCGGAACGTGTACAAGATGTTGCAAAACTAGAAGACGAGCTTGACATTGAACAAGAAATACACGAGTTTGAAGTAGAACAAGGGGCGGCGAATCCATTTTCTAACAAAGAACAAGCTTATGATGAATCCTAACGTATCTCAAGCGAAGAAGATTGAAAAACGATGTTACGAAACGATGTTACGAGGACTAAGACGATGAAGAACGAGTCACAATAAATAAAATATATTTTGTGATTTTATTATATATTTTTGTAATATTTTTGGAACGAACTTGTGTTAAATAACTTAAAAAAAATAAAATAAATAAATAAAAATTGTATTTTTTAGTTTATTTTTTAAAAAATGATTTTTTTAAAATCCGAAAAATCCGGTTTTACCGGATTTTTTGTGTCCGATCCAGTTCCATTAGGATCCAATACTCCAATCCCATATCCGGATCCGATCCGGAACCGGTTCCCTAGGATCCGGTCTTTGACCACAGTTGACCGATCTGGATCAGAAAAAAAACCGATTTGTGCACCTCTAATCCAAAGAGTACCCATTTTAAACTTCAACTTGACTTTTGCAAATTAGACACAAAATTTGAAGCTGCAAAAGCAGCAGAACCACCACCAACACAAACAAGAGCAACCACCACTTGCACACCAATCTCCCAAGGATACTCCTCAGGTAGCAAATACACCAAAAGTGGACCCAAACCTAGTAGGGTCAAACTTAAGGTCAATAGAGCCGATGGTGTTGAGGGGTCGGTGGCAGCCGAAAGGACCCCGAGCTCTTCGGCTTTGGAAAGCAACCCGAGTTTTTCTATTGAAGATAATGAAAAACCCGCCTTCTCTACAGCAGAAAGTAACCCGAGCTCCAGGTACAAGATCGATGCGAAATTCCACTTGTCGAACAGGTGGAAGACCTGGTAAGTCATCAGGGAAAACTTCAGGAAAATCCCGAACGATGGGAATGTCTTGTACACTCCTCTTCTTGTCTTCTTTTTGGATAACATGGGCTAGGAAAACCATGCACTTCTTTCGTATATACTTTTGGACGGTAATGCATGACAATAGTTTGAGTCCTTTGCAAGGTTTCTCACCAAAGACCTTCAATGTTTCACCAGATGGGAGTGGTATACGGATGCATTTTTCAAAGCACATGACTTCGGCGTGGTGCTTCGACAACCAATCCATACCTATGATGACGTCAAAACTCCCTAATGGCATTGGTATGAGGTTGATTGGAAATGTGTGATTATTTAACTCTAGGGAACAATCATGGATGATGGTGTCAATAGTAACGGTGTTACCATCGGCTACCTCAACGGTAAAGGTTTTCTCTAGTGTAGACCGGGTTTTTGCAATTAAAGGTTCGAAGTCTAGTGACACAAAACTCTTATCGGCTCCGGTATCAAATAGTATAGAAGCATAACGATTATTCATAAGGAACGTACCGTTAACCACATCAGTGTTGGCTTGAGCCTCATTGGCGTTGATGTTGAAAGCACGCCCACGAGCTCCGCCTTGGTTAACATTGACCAGTCTGGGGCACTGGTTACGGAAGTGGTTCGGGTCGCCACATTCAAAGCAAGCACGTCCATTTGCAATGGCTGGGATGACTTGGTTAGTTGCTTGTTGATTGGCTTGATTTGCTGGGTTGGTTTGGTTGGCAAGTGCCTTGGCACGACAAATATTGGCTGTGTGGCCATGTTTCCCGCAGTGGTTGCAAAGGCGACAAGGTATGCTTGGAGGGTGATGATAGTTGCAGGTGTTGCAAAGTGGGTGGTTGCCCCCATAGGGTTTCTTTGCTGGGTTCTGAGCCATGGGTGCAACTTGATTCACTGGAGCAGCCGGAGTGATTACAGCACAGTTCTTGACCTTTCTTTTCCTAGTGTTGCGGTATGGTTCAGTTTGGACTTCTTTGACATGAGCGGGAGGTGTTGTTGTGTCAGAAAGTTTCTTGGCACCCTTTCTTGTAAGTGTACCCGCTTTAACATGGTTGTCAGTAAGTGTGGCTGACAAGCGGATAGCATCCTCCAGAGTAGCAGGATTTCCTCCTACCACAGTATCTTGAATTTGTCTAGGTAGACCACCAATGTACTTTTCAATACACCTAGACAGAGGTGTAACCATGTGTGGCACAAGTAGACTCAGCTCGTGGAAACGGGTGGTGTATGCTAAGCTTTCACCACTATCTTGGGCAAGATCCCAAAATTCCGCCTCCAGCTTCTTCATCTCATTTCGAGGACAGAATTCCTCAGTCATGATCCTCTTCAACTCATCCCACGGCAGTGCCATTGCTACATCCACTCCCCTAGTCCTTTTCTCTCCATTCCACCAAGTAAGCGCCCTTTTTTGAAAGACACTAGTAGCATGACGAACACGGAGGTTGTCGGGACAGTCGCTATTGAGAAAGGTGCTCTCAATGCTTTCAAACCATTGAAGGAGTCCCGTGGCTCCTTCGTTGCCATAGAATTTGAGGGGATTGCAGGAGTTGAAGTGTTTGAAGGTGCATTGTGGCGGGTTGGCACCACCACCACCTCCGGTATTAGCACTCCCACTAGCATGGCCATTAGTGTTGTTGTTGGCTTGGGTAATTTGATTTACCAGCTGTGTGAGTAGAGCAGCCAGGTCAGTGTTATTGCTGTTGTTGCTGTTGTCACGACGGGGAGGCATTCTACAGATTTAGACACAATAAGAGTTGTGAGAATTTCTTGAATCAAATAGGATAAATAGATATAAGTAATTCATAGTTCGGATTGTACTCATATAGTGACATAATCACTCGAGTACTATGACATATTAAGGTTAATTTAAACTCAGATAATTATCAAGGAGACGTGCTTTAGCCTATAAGTAAACACTCATCCCAGGAATTCCCAGGAAAGCATACGGATCCCTCGGTTGATTGGGATTTATATGAAATACTTTCCTAGACAGAAAACCCAGAATACAGGTGTCACTCTTCCAGATTGCACGTGTCCTTTAACAATTAATCAAAGTCTAAAAACCTTAACGGGTGTAAAAGAAAATTTTATAGACCAAGCTATGCTGATGATGACATGGAAGCAGGCAAGAAGGATATGTGGCTTAGGATGTGGGTAGGGATATTGTTTATTTAAGTTGTTATTTATATATACATATAAAACATTTAGCATATATCACATAGCATGTAGCACATAGCATGTAGCACATAAATCATGAAGCATGGCATAAGTGGGTATCCTAAAGTTATAGTCTAGGTCAAAGGTGTCTAATAACCTAATTCCCTATAACCAAGGCTCTGATACCAATCTGTCACACCCCAACCGACGGCGGAAACGTCGGGGCGTGAAGCGTGCAGACTGTTCATTGCTCATGGTTTGCTAAAGTTTGAATATTTAATAATTGTTTTCATTGCAATCAATAAGTTCAATCAAAACACAACCAATCCACAAAACAAAAATGTAAATTACATAGAATAAACTGGTTTAATTGAATTCTAGGTCCAAAAATCCTATATGTAGCATATCTTGATTACTTCAAACATTGGTACCTGAAACATGGTTAAAACAGAGTCAACTAAAAAGTTGGTGAGAATACATAGGTTTTATTGTGTGATAGCAAAATACGTGTTGTGTGCATACAGTTCAATACAACATGACAATTAAGGCAATTATGGAGAGAAAACTATCATGTGACCTATACAATCAAACCTTTGTAACTTGCACTCAAAATTTGTGTTGTCAGTAACAGTCACCCTACCTGGGTGGGTTTGTCAGACTCAATAGATCTACCACTGTTTACTGTCGGCTGTTAGTTAATGATTGTACATGAAGAGCATAATAGTTGGTCTACACGTCTAGTACTCAAGCATAAAGCGCAAAATTTGTATACATGCATAGGATGGAACTGTATATGTGTATAATTGAAAACATGTAAATAGAACGCATGTTCCACCCCAAAAGTTGTAAATAGTTGAAAAGGGGGCTATGTAAACTCACGTGTTATGCAGAGTGTAGGTTGCACAAGCAAATGGAAAACAGCGGTGTGTTGTGGATTGCTAGAATCAACCTAATGAACAATATATGATTACGTATTATTGAGTTGCGTTATTCGATGTTGGAAGTGGATTTGTTTAAGTTTAAGGTTTGTTTTAATATACTATTTATTTAATCAATAGTAATAGAATTTAAAATATAAGTTTAAATAAATAATATTTGTTAAAGATGAAACGTATGGAATATATTGTTGTTTATAAAACTTGTAGTATTTTATTGATTTTAATTTAAAGAGATATTGAATGATTGATCTTTGATAAGCAACACTTGGTTCTGGATATTTTATAAAATAATTTTTATAACATTAAAACTGATTAAAATATAAAATATATTAAATAAAAGATTCTGTTAAAGGGTGAACATGACCGTGCTCGTACACGGCACGACCGTGCTCGGCTCAAACGCGACCGCGCTTGGCCGGTAAGGCGCCCGTGGTTGGTCAGAAGTCACAACAAGGGTCTGTTCATCAGACACGACCGTGCTCGTACCCGGCACGACCGCGTCTAGGGTTTGCCTAGGTCAGGATTTTGTTTGGTCGTTAAGAATGACCGCGCCACACTCGGGCACGACTGTGCTTGGTCAGGCACGACCGCACTCATAGGTTAGCGCGATCGTGTCTGGTCAATTTCAGAAGCAATTCGTCTGATTCTTGAAATAAAACTGATTAGAAACTTAGGGTTTTCCTTGAGAGAGTGCTTGCGAATTGAACCATACTGTTTAATTGGATTTATAACACGTCTAGCGTGTAGTTTGATTAAAACCTTTTTATTACCAAAACTTAGATTCGAATCGTTCAAATTCCGTATTTTGGATTCAAATTAGGTTAGGGTTTTTGTTTGGAATGAAGAAACCAAGCAATTGAACTACTACTAACCTGCTTTGATTGGGCAACGATTGCTGTCGGCTACGAGGAATATTTCGCGGCTCCTTTTCGATCGGCAGAGAGATGGAGATGTTATTCTGATGATGTTAAGGTTGAGGGAAGTTTATAGAAGTCGTATAAAGTTATTAATGTGGTTTGATTCATTTGATTTGGTCATAATTACGAGATTTGATTCGATAAGGAAAGTCCGGTCGTAGTCGTGAGAATTCGGACGATTGGACGTGTATTTGGTCGGGTATTAGGCTGAATAAACCGAATATCTTCTTCTGCAAGTCTCGCAAACTTCTAAACGTGTTTACGATCTATTTTTGGACAAGATTTGAGTCGGTTTGACCTTTTCAGAGTCAAACTGCAAAAGAGGCGCGACCGTGTTTAATGATAAGCACGACCGTGGTCATGGCTTAAGCGCGACCGTGCTTAAGGATAAGCACGACCGTGGTTGTGGCACAAGCGCGACCGTGCTTAGGACTAAGCACGACCGTGCTTGTGTAGGTTTTCGGAAATTTCAAGACTAGTCCTTGTAGTTTTGTAATATTGATGTTGTTTTGAGTCTTAGTCGTGTTTGGTCCTCGAGGTTTGTGAGTTTGTTGTAGTTAATATTGTAATATACTAAACGCGTGTATGTTTGTTATTGCATATGAAACAATGAAATGAAAAGTTGGAATCGGAAATCGTCTTTTATTGCACGGCATAGAATAAATAGGAAAACATGAAAATCAGAAAGGTTACATTTTTGCTATTTAAAGTGCTTTTAGCATCGCCGGTTAACGATCTAGATGCATTGTTAGGTTGTACAGTACAATCACAATAAGTGACCCGACCAGGAAAACCATCTACCTTTTTGTTTTAGGGGGTGTTTGGGATTACTTATTAAGCTACTTATTTACTTATTAACTTTTTTTAAAAGTTAATAAGTTAAAAGTTTGTTTGGATAAATCAAAATAAGATGGAAATATAGAAGAAAAAAGTAGTTTTTGAAAAGTAAGTCTCACTTACTTTTCAAAACTAGTCTCACTTACTTTTCAAAACTACTTATTAACTTTTTGAAAAAGTTAATAAGTAGTTTTGAGAAGTAATCCCAAACAACCCCTTAGTACATGCTAATTTGGGTTGTGTTTCATCGCTAACGGAAATAAGTGTCTAAAGCAAACTTTTTAGAGGGCATCTTCTCAGTTGAAAAAAGCAAACTTTGTTTTAGTACACGATCACCAAGAATACTCAAAACACTATCAAACCCATACTCTCAAATCCCTTCCTTAAAACGAAGCCCTTTAATTACATTTTTGCCATTTATCCGATTCTTATCCACAAGTGAAGTTATATGATTGATATAGAATCTTTATCATGTCATAGGTTCAAATCTTTTATTTCCGATTCAAAACTTCACACACCCACATAAAACATCTCTATATATATATATATATATGCATTGAAAACTTGTACCGTACAAGCAAACAAAGACTAACCTTGGTATAGCCAAATGTCTTTGTAAGAAGCTTCTGGGTAGCCATTGATGGAGCCAAAATTGCCATCTTTCTGCCTCTTTTTGATGATATTTGCTTTTGATTTGATTGTAATGATACAGAAAGAAATTACAGGGGTCATGGTTTGGGGTTGTCCACGTGTCTTTATCAGTGGCGGACTTAAGTGAAGCGGGGGTGCACAGGAACCCCCGAGTTTTGAAATTTTAGTGTACGGTAGGTAAAAAAACTGGGGTGAACCCTTAAATTATTATAGGGTGAACCCCCTTCAAAATTTTTCTGAATCTGTCACTGGTCTTTATGTTATTGGCAACATTTGTCAATTTCTCACTATCCATGGATATCTTTATCTTGAATAATTGCTACCAAATTGCGTTTGCCACCAAACATCTTGAGATCAGCTTCTTAAAAATTTAAATCGAGCTCTAGCTCTTATATTAAAACTCATTTAATAAACAAGTTCGAGTTTAAACTTCACGTATCATGCTTGAGCAGACCCACGAGCTTAAACAAACTTTTTATTCATATAATTTTTATTTGATGTATTAAATAAATATTTATATAGTGATTATTATTATATACGAGTGGACGTAGTCTGTTCGTTGCGGTGGGGTGTTAACATTTGTAAGGTTTGGTTTCAACGACCGGTATTCACCTCGCTAAAAAAACACACGTTGAAACGTTGATAAAAATGAGCAAGTCGAAATGGCAAATCCCGATTTTTATAAAGCATCATATTTTAAGTCTGTAAAGGAAAATAAAAGAAACTAAAAAAAAACAAAACCTGGAAGCTGTTTCAACGGCTTGTACATTCGTGCTTCGATGCTTTGTACATTATCACGAAAACTCGGTTTTGAATTAAAATTATATCGGAACGTAGATAAAAAAAGCATGACGCAACGATACATTTGAAATTTCGTAAGATATCATATTTTAAAAGTTATAAAAGAAAAAAAAATATGTCCAAAAGTAATTATAAAGAATAAAATAATAATAATAAAAAGAAAGAGAAATGGTGGCATGAGGCGTGGGAAAGACAAGAACCAACTGCTGGGGGGAGGGGGGTTCTGTGAGCTTGAACCTGTGTCGCGGGTATGCGTTGGTGTGGAATAAAATGTAAATATATATTATATCTCACCCGGCTCGGTTGTGAATAATATTTACATCGGAACATAGATAACAATAAGCGTGTCGCAATGGTATATTTGAAATTTTTTAAAACATTATTTTTGAATAGTTACAAGAGAAAAATAAAAAAGAGAGGTGATGGGTGCACACGTGTCGATTGGTAATCGGAGATATATACTTTTCAATCAACACTACCTTTGTGAGTGGAAGCCGACCTGCGGTTTTAGTAATTAGTAATTAGGTTATGACAAAAATAATTAATAATATATATTATGTTATATATAAAAATTATAATTATAAAATATATACAAAATTAATTATAAATTATATTAATAAAATAAATAATAAATGAGCCGAGTCTGAGCTTGAAAATCTACTCACGGGACGAGCTTAAGCTCTTTTAAATTAAACAAGTCGATCTGAAGCTTAGACGAGCTCGGACATTTACACCCATAAACATACTCATCTTTCTTTTATTCAAAATCAGGATGTAGCTTTTGATTATATACGTTCACTTTAACGATGATTATAATTTATGATAACCACTTTTAATTTCATTTACATGTCGGACTTATCCAAAATCTCCTTATTTTAAGGTCCAAGACTTTTTTATAATCTTCTTGTTGAAGTCATAGACTTCAAATTCTCCTTTAACTCCATATTAGAGATAAAATCTCCATCATCTCCTTTAATTGGTTTAAAAGGCCATTTAACTCCTTTACATGATCCTAAGACCACATAACTCCTTTAATAAATCTTAAACATCATTTTACACTTTAAGAGGCATGTCACTGAGCCCGATAACACCGCCGTTCAAAAAAAAATAAGTCGTTAAGATAAAAAACACACCATGTTTTAGTTCTTTTAGAAAAAACCTTTTTTATTACCCGTCATTATCCCATAATTACCACACTTCCCATGATAATCGTAAGTTTAATCTCCCTTATGTTGATTTTATATCATCTTTCAACACCTTAATATTAGTATATTACTTCAACAAACATACATTTGCCAAAAATAACTTTTGTCCTCTTGATTGAAATCCGCATCCCTTTGATCTTCATTGTATCACCCCCGAGAATGATTGTGATTACTTGCATCACCCTTAAACTACCATTTGCATAATCAATTCAATCAATGTTAACAATACAAATTCATAACGTATTCAACATATCCACTTGAGTTATCAGTCATTCTTTCAAGTACTTTTTAATAAATTCGATCACACTCATTTTGAATAGAGTAACAAAACTCATACCTTAAACTCGTGATCGAGCCTCGTATTGAACACCACCCAATATCAAGAGCATCTTAGATTTGAGTTTAGGTATTCACTAACTACTTAAATCCCTCAAACCAGTGCTCTAATACCAACTTGTAACACCCTACTTTGATTACAACCAATAGTTTGAAAACAACACATCGAAAATATAGGTTCAACGTTTTCATTTGAGGACAACCATTTGTTTTTTTATGAAATCAACTACATAATTAAAACCTACTCTTCATAACGTATTATGTATTTAGATATACTTCTAATAAGAAACAATCAAATATCAAAATCTTGATCAATTTATAACAACATAAAACTCCAACTTCGAGATGTGTTGTCCAAGCCACTCCGAGAACTTGATATTTAAGCAACGAGTTCCAATTCCCACATATTTTCGTCTTTTCCGTGAGCTCTACCTAAGGTGTTTCAACACCACAAGTTAGTACTAGTAATATATAAGATCATGCATCAACGGATAAGCAAGATTAGAACCAAATAACTAATGAAAATGGAAAACTAAACGAGCATGTGTGTGTTCTCTTCCATAACACGGTTTTGTTCCCCCAAAACACAGTTGTGTTCCTTTGAACACGGTCATGTCAAAACCTTTAGCTCAGCTTTCTTGTGTTCCATTGAACATGGGCGTGTTCCCCTAGAACATGGCCATGTTAGAAAGGTATGCACTACACTTTCTAGTTTTAGGTTTAGTATTTCCACGCAACCTCTTTCTTATATTATATTGATATTTAAAGATTAAACTCCACATACAACATATAATATAAATTAACATACAATCCAAATGTTAATCAACCCAAATAAAAACTAGAGTCTAATTAAATACATACCTTGTTGATGATATCTACAACCAAATAGATTATGCAGCAACGTACCTTTCTTTGGAAGTTTCTAAATTCTTATAACAACATCCATGACGTGATTGTGGGTTCTTCAATACACTTGTGAAATCACTTGACTCATTATAGCTTTACCAACTATAAATTTCTCAACATTACTCATCATACGACTTTATCACTTTTGACAACTACAATTATCGACGAACATCTATAAATTTCTCATTGGTATATTACATTCAATGTATAACTTCATAATTTAGAATGTAAGAACCACTCACCTTCACCCGTAGGATTGACTGTACCTTGATTTCTTCCACTGGCCCATTGACTTTCCTGAAATCAAACTTAGAACATGTCAATTATCAAATTCTCCCATTTCAACTTAATAGGATCATTTCAACATATTAAACCTTCAAACCAATTGAATATCAATTATACAACCCATTTAGCCTAATTACCAACAATATAATCATCTACTTTTGGCATTAAACTCATCTTTAACTCACTCACCTAATTAACCAGTTTGGTGCTTGATTAATCAAAACTCTCCCAAATCAAGTTACAAGTAATTGTTGTAATGTAGATTTTGACTCCAACTAAACAGTGATTCATAGAATATCTTTTTAACATGAAATTCATTCAAAATTTATAAACTTTATAATTGTGGTATTTCATCAAACACTTAACGTGCATGAAAACTCAATCTCCATATCTTGTTCAATTTACATTCATTATTCATCGATAACCTAACTATGACTTCATTTGAGCATGAGAAATCATGTTTATGCTTCAATATCATAATTTAACTAATTTGTATTATTAATCATCATGGAGATTCAGATTAAAGTGAAGAATATTCATAAAACCTAAAACCCTAAAACAATTACACATAAATTACTTTCAAAAAATGAGGTTTGAGTGTATATATCGTAATATATCCATGAAGAAAGTAAGAATAACCTATTTCAATATATATATTTCTAGATTATGAAGTCATTTTGTGCATAACCCACTTGAAACCCTAAATTTCTAGAGAAATTAGGTCAAATTCTCTACCTTTAGTTCTTCTAACCAACATGACAACATTAAATCCTTGCTATTTGAATTAAGCTTTCCAATTAGAGTTCTATCATTGATCATCATCATCATCATCGACTCCTCCTTCTTCCGTCTTCTTCACGCACACACTAAAAATGAAAATACGTAGCTTTCCCCTTTTTATGCTAGATATCCAATTTTGATTCCAATATTTAAGCCCTTGGCCCTTAAACTTTCAACATATATTTATTTGTGACCCAAATCTTGATTTATTTGGAGGTATTTGAATATTAACAATTCTTTCATAGACGACAACTGACTAAATAGCGAATCCTCATAGTTTAAAACTCTTTTTATTGATTATTTATTCTACCCATTTAAAGTAATCAATCCAAAATCTCTTATTATTTATTTTCATAATTCGGGTGACGTGTCACCAATACATAGCATCAACAGTTATGAAATGAAACACGTACGTTATTTCTCTATAAGGATACCTATTTCATGTTACGAATTATACATCCCCATGTTCTATACCATCAATTTCACATATCGAGTAACACCTTATACCTTCATTTATTCACACATCTTATATCATATCATTGATTAAAGGGGCATTTACATGTATCCCCTTCCTAAGTTCATTTATTATATATTTACCCAACCCTAAAATTTAATTACGTATTTCTTCCTAAAACATATATATTACATATTTATCCAATTCATTTAAAATAACTTATTTTATTACCATTTTACTCTTAATGAACCAATTAAAGTACTATTTACATATATCCCCTTCCTAAATATCCGTGAGGGGCAATTGGGTAACTTTAAGTTAATTGAAGAAATATATAATTAAAGTAAGGGGTTAAGGATATATGTAATTTAGAAGTTTAATAAGAGGAAATATGTAAAAAAACCTTGATTAAATAACACCATGTAATCTTAAAATGAGTATATATTAATTTATAGGAACCACATATACTTCTTTTGAAGGTGCAATCACTTGAATAATCTAGCCATCGTGATCACCTGCGCACTTGTGATCTTCTTTATCTTCATTTACTCTTATAACATGAAGGCTTTCACAATTCATTCAAATGAGTTAAAATCAACCACAATTTGGGTCACATTATATATTCACCAATATATATGTTTCCAAACTTTACTACCTATGATCCACTATGATCCTTTATTCCTCATGTCTATCCACATAACTATGGCTACTTCAAGATCATATTAGTATTATGTGTTTTTCACTTCACTCGCAAAGTGAAATGGTCAACACACTGTACTAATTTGTTCTGGTCGTTACCACATCATGTTTCAAGTCATGAATTTCAACTTATGCTTACGTACTTTGAAACCTTTATCAACTGTTTTAAAGGTTTACGCAACAAGATTTATTAAAACTTCTTAATTTATTATTGTAACAACCGAGTTACATTAAAACCTTTTTTTTAATAAAAACAACTTCATGGCTAATCACAATTCCTTATAGGTTTGTATATAACTTTAGAAGGAAATGTTAGAGTGTTGGGGGCACCTTTCGGGTAAGGGTAAGGGTACCACGGGTACACCGCCGCCATCTCTTCGGTTAAGCTCATGGGTAAAGGGGTGCGGGTATATCTACCCGTGAATGAAACCTTGGTTTGATGGTGTTGTAGCCATTACCCAACATCATTACAGTTGTTTAACATAAAAAAAAATTAATTTATCTTATAAATACTATATGAAACACAATAAATTTTTTACACCAAAAACCTCTAATCCTTCTACTATATTTCTTCCGAAAAAATACTTTCTTTTTATCCATGGATTCCAAAAAATCAAAGGCCAGTACTCGTAAAAAATCAAAGGCCGGTTCTAGCCAAGATCAACCAATACAACAACCGCATCACCAACCGGTACAATACAGGTATTATCCGTATATGCCAATATTGCCTACTTAAATTGTACTAATGTGTTCTGGTCGTTACCACATCATGTTTCAAGTCATGAATTTCAGCTTATGCTTACGTACTTCTGACTAATCACAATTCCTTACAGGTTTATGTATAACTAAAGGAAATGTAAGTGTTATAAATCACTTACCGTAATCTTGGAATCAAAATACACCTTTCATATGAGCATCATGTGACAATTGTGCTCGTCTAATAACGTCACCAAGTCTTGAATCAACATAGGGTTTCTTATATAAACATAGATTTTTAATAGATTTAGTAATTTAATATAAATTTAATTATAGATAGTTATTATATCATTAACTACATAAATTTAATATGAAATTAATTATGGTTAGTTATAATTTTTGACCTTAGTTATCAATTTCGAAAAATAAATTTGTATTATGGATGATTATTATATCATCAAGACTGATTTATATTTTAATCAACTCTATTATTTTATATAACTAGATTAATAATTCGTTTCAATTTTTATCTACAAATTTTTTGATTCAAAATTTTGTTAATCATTGATTAAATTGATCAATCGTGTTATAATTTCTAAATCATCATTACTAATTACTATTTTTTTTTATTCAACCCGTGTAATACACGAGTTTTCTAACCTAGTACATTTTCATACTAAAAAGACAAAAGCCCCTTGATCTGAAGTTTTCAAGGTACAATGAAAACTTAAGAGAGCACATTTAGCCAATCCCTTATTAAAACATAGGAACTTCTCTTGAATTAAAAAGGGGTTATGATATTGCCTCATGTATCTAGTTTTCATTAATGGCGAAACTTAGTGAGGGCCCGGGGGGTTCCACCCCCTCCCCGATTTTTCTCTCAAAAATGTTAATTTATACGTATTCGGCCGAAAATTTTATAGGTATTAAGTTCCGGCCCCCCAGATAGGAAAAAGAAAATCCAGACCCTCCCGTGTTTTTCTTTAAGCTTCGCCACTGGTTTTCATACCATTTAACTCTAGAAATTATTGTGAAAATGTATATGTTATGAAAACAATTTTATGGTCAAAGATAATATTATATCTTAATAAATAATGTCATAAGAAAACCTCAACTCAACTTAGTATTATGAACCACTTGCTAAAAGGTTGTTTATTAATTCAATCTTGTTTCGAGCCCGTTTATTAAATAAGGCTCGATATAAGCTTGCTTTCAAGCTTTAACTCGTTAAAACTTGATTTAATTGAAGCTTTTAACGAACCGATCTCAAATATCTTACTAAAAACTTGTTTTACACACCTAATTTTCGGTGTTTCTGTAAGAGGTGGTGGGCGTACCATCATTCCTTTGCATATGGGAAATGACATTATTGATTGACTTCATGAAAGATTGTTTTGGATTAGCCTAAGGGAAATGACATCATTGCTTGTAATTTTAAAGAAAGAGACGTGACAAATTTTAAAAATATCAAAAATAATTTAAATGTTAACACTTTTTAAGTAACTCTAAAATATAGATAAATTTTTTTTTAGAACTCTTAAACTTAAAAAGCTTAGAAAGTCAAAATGTTTATTAAACAAGTCATTTTCTTGTTAACCTATTTATTAAACATGTTATTTTCGAGTTGACCTGCTTATTGAATAGATCATATTAGCATACCCAAGATCTAATTATTTCTATGTCATGTTCATTTTCGTCGTATGTTTTAGGTCGTGTGAGAGATTACCACCCCATAAGATGGTTTTTTTTCTTGTAATAATCATATATTAATGTTAACTTGAGTTATAAACATTTATATATCTATAACTAGGTTAGATTCACATGTATTACACGAGTTGAATAATGAAAAAAAAAATACAATAAATAAATATCTTATATGTTGATAAATTATTATTAGATTTTAGAGGGCCACGTGTCGCCTCCATATTCACTGTCATCATTTTTTTTCCGCATCTCTCTCTTATTAAATACACCTTTATCTTTTAATAATAATATATTTTTAAATAAAATACTAATTATACTAATCAAACATATTTATTTTAAATTATCTCTTATTATAAGAAACTTTGAAATATAATTATGTAACTTTTATTTTCAATCAAAATAGTAAAAGAAAGTCAAATTACATTAAATAGTAATTAACGTATTTTTGAAACCTAATTATATATTAATTTTTACATATTTTGAATTTTGTTTTCTATCCTTAGTATATGTAATATATTTTTACACCTGTAAAATATATACATAAAAATTAAAAAAATTTATGTATTGATATTTTTCACCCCGTGTGTATTACACGGGTTCTAAGCTAGTAGATTATATATATAAGGTTGAGTTTATGAGAAAACTCATTTTAATGAGAGAACCAAGAAACTCCTAATTAATGTCACTTTTGTATACTATCATTATATATTCTCAAAAACCTAACCTTCCCATACACCCCAAAAACCTAAACCCCCCTACCAAAAAAAAAAAAAAAAAAAACCTAAACCCCCACCCACCCAAAAACCTAAACCCCCACCCCTTCCCTTAAAAAACCTAACCTAAAAGTTACACCAAAAAACTTAACCCTAAAAGCTAAACTAAACCAACTATTTTTTTCGAGTTTTTTTTTATTTTTTTTATTAAACGAGAGAAACATTTTGGTTTTTTTAGTTTTTAGTTTTTTTTTGTTTTATTAATTATTTTATTTTATTTTATTTATTTTTTGAAGAGTTTTTTTACTTTACAAAAAATGTGTCATTAATTACGAAAATATCATTAATAAGTAGTTTCTTGATTCTCTCATTAAAATGAGTTTCTCATGATCTTCTCCCTATATATATGTGTGTGTGTGTGTGGTAGAGGTGGGCAAAAAAACCGGTTTCAAACCGGGTCACCGGAACCCGACCCGAACCGGTTTCACGACCAAACCGGTTTCACCCAACCCGATCCGAGACCCGATCCAAACCCGTAGGTGTGTAACCAGTTTTAAAAAAAATTTTGGAGGCCGGTTCTTAACCCGACCCGAACCGGTTTCACCCTCAAACCGGTTTCGGGCCCGACCCGGTTCTCAAACCAGTTCGGAACCGGTTCGAACCGTTGGGATTTTCGATTTTAACGGCTTTATAGCCGTTGGAACGGCTATATGACCGTTTTTTTTTGTTTTTTTTTGTATTTTGGAGCCCCTATAACTTGTATAAATAGGTGTGGGTTGTATTGGTTCAACCACACAATTCCAAAACGCTCTCATTTCTCAAAAACGCTCTTATTTCTCAAAAACGCTCACGCTCGAAAGTCGAAACTCTCAAAATGGTAAACGAATCTCAACAATCTAATATTTTTGGTGCTTCTCAAAGTGTTAGTGCTCCCACGGTTGTGCGGGTTATTCCTACAACAAGGAATCCCAATGTTTGGTAACATTTCGATTTAACCGGTATGAATGCTCATGATTTTGAGACATTTAATATCTTGGCTTGGTGGAAAGGGAAGGAAAACCAATTTCCTGTCCTATCCGCTATGGCCCGTGATCTACTAACCGTCCAAGCTTCTACGGTAGCTTCGGAATCTGCTTTTTCTGTTAGTAGCAGGGTTGTTTCTTTACGAAGAACAAGACTAACTTCGCCATCGGTGGAAACGTGCATTTGCTTAAAAGATTACTTGGACGCGGCGGAAAGAATACAACATATATCTTCCCTTGAAGGCGAACTCGAAGTCGAGGGAGAGATATACGAGGACGAGGTGGAAGGAGGATTGATTGAAGCAATCGGCGAAGACCTCCTACGAGGGAGTTCGGGATCCGACTAGTACCGACTACCCGGATTTTCAATATATCCACGAAGAAGACTTTTATATTTAATGTATTTTTAATTTGTAAACTTTTAATTATTTGTTTTGTAATTTCTAAACTTTATCTTGTATGTTTTGTAATTTTTAAGTTAAGTTAATATCTTTAACGGTTAATTTTTTAAAAAATTAACGTTTTTTTTTTAAAAAAACCTGGGTAAACCGGTTTGGGACCCGAACCGGTTTAGTAGCCAACCCGGTCCTCAACCCGGTTTGGTAGGGTTGGGTTCGATGATCCTTGAACCCGGTTCGTGACCCGAACCGGTTCGTACGTCGAACCGGTCCAAGCGGGTATTGCCCAACCTGACCCGGTTTTAAACCCGAACCGGTTTCGTTTGAAACCCGATTTGTACACCTCTAGTGTGTGGTGGGGATATCGAATTGTTTTAACATAAATAAAACACTTATACAGTAACAATTCATAATATTTCAAAAAATAAAAAATGAACACCTATAAAGATTATGAGTTATAATGAATTATTAACACCTCTAAAGATTATGAGTTATAATGAATTAGTTAAATTTAATTATAAATAATGTATTTAAAAATAAAAGTTATCATACATTTAATATTTAAAATTAAAAATCATAAAAATTACTCTAGAATCACACCTCAAAATCTTATCTATTATTATAATTGATAGTAAGATTATATTATCTTAACAACCAACAAGTATAAATAAAAGATATAATCTAATAATAAATTAAAATTCCAAAAGAATAGATAATGTTAAAAAGAGAATATCCGAATCCAAACAAAAAACTACTCAAAATTTCAAATTTCCGGTGTGGATAAAGAGTTGATCCGAGGGTTAATCCATCGTCACAGCTCACAGTCAACCCCCCGGGAAGATCGGAAGGTTTTGGGGGGGATCAGGATCAGGATCCAGAACAGCATCATCGAACAACGAACCTGGAAGGAGAACCAAACCAACATGAATTCATCCAGTAAGCATCTAATTTCAACTTAATTCCATTCTATAATCTCCTTTTCTATTCATTCAGTTTTCGATTTGCTTTCAGATTTGTGTAAAATGCTAAAGTTTTAGATGAGGTTTTTGATAAATTTTGATAAATTAGCGGAGAATTCATGTTAGCTCGAATTAAGTTCATTGTAATTAAGATTATGTTTCAAGCAATTGATAGTCGGATTTGAAATTGAATCTTATAAGACTCTGTGCTGTAGAACAGCTTTACCTGTTGAATGATAATCCAAACTTAGGGGGCGTTTGGTTTGGTTCCCAGAATGTTTTGGAATTGGAATTTAAAGGTTTCCTCCGGGAATCCATAATGCGTTTGGTTGATACATTTGTTAATGGAATTGAAATGTAAAAATACCTAAAATGACAAATTACCCCTTAAATTAACAAAATAAAAACAAAGATTCGAACTCAAATATTTAAAAAAAATGTTTTAAAACATACGAATTATGAATTCCATCAATTGAAAGATTTGGTTGGAATTAATTCCAATTACAGTTCCTTCTCTTAGGCCTTAGCCAACCAAACATGTAAAGGAATGGAATTTAAATTCCAATTCCATTGAATCCCCTTGAATTCCTGCCAACCTAACATGCCCTTTGTTCCTTCAATTAGACCGATTTCTAATGGTATATGCAATTAGTATCTTTCATTTGTACAAATAAGGAATCTTTGATCACTTGATATAAGGGATCATATTCTAAACTTTAATGAGCAATTTCCATTACATGAAAACCAAAGAATTAGGGTGTGTTTGGACATTAATCTTGTTATCGTAACTCGAACTCGTGCTAATTCGTTTTCAGTTGGGTAAGATAGGTTGATCATTGTCATTCGTGTTATGTTTGGGCGTGAACGTGTGTTTTTCCTTTTGTAGTAGTAATGACCACTTTGACATTTTAGGTCATTTCTACCATTTTAGTAAGCAAAATTTCTATAAATCTATTTGCAAATTCTAAAACCAGTATTTTACATTCTGCAATATTGTTAACTTATATGAAGTATTCAAACTTTTTTAAGAAACTATTTATCAATATGAATTATGAAGTTTAGAAAACAAAACCGTGGACCTTAAATCAGAGTTTGTGGTTCTTTGATGTGTTCAAAATTTTATAAGATGATAACCTGTTTTTCAGGTTGTGCCATTGTTACTTTTCTGCTACTCTTTATTGGGTGTTCTGCAAGGAGACTCTATCCCCTTCCAAGTGAAAATGAAAATACGAAAAAGCCCCTACAGACGTTTCGTCCATTTAATGTTGCACACCGGGGTTCAAATGGAGAACTCCCAGAGGAAACTGGTCCTGCTTACCTGGTACATTTGTTAAACCATTTCTTTCCTCCCATCTCCGGAAAAGAAATTGACTTTTTCAAAGTCAAACATAATATTTTTAACTAACTTTTATATAGTTCAGTGTTAGTCATTAATTTTTGGTGCATGAACAAAAAGGTCAACACTAAACATAATTAATGAAGTTAAAGCAAAAAGGTAAAAAGGGTAGTATTGGCAACTGAAATTAACAAAATATAAAAGCAAAGCTATGCAAACATTTTCAGTTGCCAGTACTACCCTTTTTATCTAGCTGATACTCTTAACTATAATTGTTATTAATAATTTAATAACAATAGCTTTGGTATTGGTGGGATTTGTTTTACTGGGTATGGTTGTTGTTGACTTGTTATCTGACTCACAAGCCCTACCCAATTTTGCCACCTATAATAGAATTGGTTAAATGTCTCATTTTCTTGAAATGGTTAACATGCTTTTGAAGATTTGGGTATTTATTATTCCTACAGAGAGCAATCGAAGAGGGCACGGACTTCATAGAAACAGATATTTTAGCTAGCAAAGATGGTGTTCTTATGTGCCATCATGATGTTACACTTGATAATACAACTGATATTGCAGAACACAAGGAGTTTACAAACCGAGTGAAGACATATGAAGTTGAAGGAGAAAATAAAACTGGACTTTTCATATGTATGCTTGAGCTTCCTTGTCTTTTTAATCAAAATATAGTTGTCAAGGAGCATAGGCCTCGCCCGGAGCCTAGTTGCAAGGTGCAAAAAAGGCAGGGGCTTTTTAAGCGAGACACATAGTATAAAAATACCATTTTAAGGGTTTTAGACATGTTTTAGGCTTGTTTAGGGCTAGTTTAGGCTTTTTTAGGTTGATTCCAGGCTTGATTAGGGGTTGTAGACAAGTTTAGACGATTTTTTTTTGTTGGAATATGGCCAGAAAGCGCGCCCGGTAGCCTGAAACTGCGCCTATCCAGGCGAGGCGCATTCCTTGCGCTGTGCTTCTTCACCTAGGCGCGCGCCTGACGCGCTTTTGACAACATAGATCATGTAAATGATTTGCTAATTACTTGACTATTTGCAGTTGATTTTACATTAAAAGAACTAAAAACTTTGGGGGCAAAGCAAAGTCTTTCATTCCGTGATCAGCAATATAATGGTTAGTTTCCTTTCAAATTCTAAATAGCCCAACATTATTTGACAGAAAATCTAACCATATGCAGCTACGCGTCCACGATTAAGGGATGTTTGGATTTATTTTTGTAAACTGATTATTTGATTATTGACTTCAAGTAACAGTAATTAGTTTCTTTTGTATGTTTGGATAAATAGATTCTGTTTCTGATTTCCTGATTATTTCAGTGTCAATCAGTTTTATACTAGCTGCAGACCTAGGGTGACATAAAATGACCTATTTACCCCTTTGAGACTTTTACTTGTTTCATATTTAAATAATCAGAATCTGCCAAACCCCATTGATTTGATTGATTTTGACCCTATATGACTGTATAAGGCATATACGCCTGGTTGACCTCCTATACGCCTGTATAAGGGTTTTTAAATGCCCAGATAACCCCCCGCCGGGGGGGGGGAGGTTATGTTTAGCACCAACCTCAATATATGATTTTGATTGTTTAACATAACATAGTTACTTTCAGTTAGTTAATCTAACCACATATGTTCGTGTGAATCTAACATTTAAAACTATGTTATACCCATGAACAGGAAAGTTTCCTATCATTACATTCGAAGAGTACATTCAAATTGCAATAAGTGCAACACGGGTCGTTGGAATATATCCAGAAATTAAAAATCCTGTATTGATGAACCAGCATGTAAGTTATATTCTCAACATTATCCTTCATGTCAAAACATTACATCAAATTCATGATATTAAACTTATATTTCAGGTGAAATGGCCTAAAGGGAAAAAGTTTGAAGACGTTTTTGTGGAAATACTTAAGAAATACGGGTATAAAGGTTCATATTTATCAAAGGATTGGCTAAAACAACCGTGTTTTATCCAGTCATTCGCCCCGTCATCACTTGTTCACATCCACAACCAAACAGATTTACCGAAGATATTCTTAATTGATGATGTGGATGTTACAACCCAAGACACCAATCAGGTAAAGGAAAAAAATCAATACGAGGGTTTTTTGGTCAATTCATAGAAAGTCAACAGCAAAAATGTTATGGGGTTAGTGTCAGGGACTGAAATGACAAAAAATGTAACCACAGTGTTGTAGGCAAAAAAAATAGTTTTTAGGCTGAAACTGAGATTTTCACTAAACCTCAAGGACGAAAACCATAATTAACTCAAAAGTTAATATCAATAGTTCAATCTATCAATTTATAAAATAGTTAGAATTTGAAAAAAAATTCAAATATATAATTATCTAATTATTACAAGTTACAACTTGAAACAACAGAAGCATGTCAATTAACGTTTTATTACAACTGATTATCTAATCTTGAATATTCAATCACATTATCACTTTATTAAAACACCCATTTAAAATGATCATGTGGTGTTTTTCAGTGGCTTTCAAGAATCTGATTTCCTTTTCGTTTGTAGACGTATGCTGAAATCACTTCAGATGATTATTTTAACTACATCAAAAAATATGTTGTCGGGATTGGTCCATGGAAAGATACCATTGTTCCTGTAAAAGATAACTACCTTCAAACACCTACTGATCTCGTGACCAGAGCACACGCCCACAATCTGCAGGTACATTATTCGAAGTTTGACTTTTGAGGTCAAACCATCACTTTCAAAAATTCTATTTGATGTGGATTCGTTATTAATTCTTCACAGAAATCTTTTCCCGTATGTATTATGTTACAAGTTTCATTGCGATCATAAAGATTCGATATAAGTACGGAGTTGACTTTTTTCTATGTTTGACCTCAAAAGGTCAACATAACCTCTTTACAACTTTCAAAATTCAAATGGACATTAATCTGACACTAGTTCTTAACACTAATCTTTTCCCATATGTAATATGTTAGAAAACCCATTGTAACAGTCAAGATTTTCTTGAAATTTCATTAAATTTATATAAAAACAAAGTTGAATTTTTATATTTGATCTGAAACAGTCAAAGTTAACATCATCACTATGACTTGCAGGTGCACCCATACACTTTTCGCAATGAAAACCAGTATTTGCATTTCAACTTCTGTGAAGACCCTTACATGGAATTTGATTACTGGATAAACACAATTGGTGTTGATGGGCTTTTTACCGATTTCGCGGGTAGCCTCCACCATTACCAGGAATGGACCTCTCAATCTCCTGGTAAGGTTGATGCAACCAAATTATTAAAAAATATTTCTAAAATGATTAGAAAATTTGAATTTTCTATCAGAAAATAGATAAACTTCTTCCAAACATTAATTATATTTGTGTGTATTTTCTTGACTGTGAAATTACTATATTACCCTTGACCGGTTATGCCCTTGTCTTGATCACTTTCACTAAAACGTAATTAATTTCATAACCGCTTTTCGACCCTAAAGTAATACAATTTGTGCTTGCTTAATCTTTGAAATTTATAAAATACAAATTAAATATATAATTTTTTGCCTCGACGTATACGTCTAGAGAATGCATGCCAAAGTTATACTTTATGGTTGAAATTTGTGAATTCGGGGTCATTTTGTGTATAATAATCTGCTAGGCGTATACTCATGTCTTGGACAACGGTCGAGCGGTTGACCAAGTATAAATCTTGGGAGGGATGGTGGTGTTGGAAAGCATGTTTTGTGGGGGGCCATAGATATCTGAAACACCGATAACATGGTGGTGATGCTGATCATGTGTAGCAGTGGCTGCAATCGCGTCATCCTTGTCAATGGGCAACCTATCGAAAGTGGCATTCATGAAAGTGGCTGCCATGATCACCACAGGTCCAGAGGCCGTAAGCGGGCCAGCAATGGCCCCACCCACGACCTGACCTTGTGGGCCCACTAGATATATGGCTAAGCCAGTGACGCCTGGCGGAGCAGGTGGTGGCAATACCGAACCCACCAACGATAAAATCTCGAACCGGCCATGAAGGGTAACTATAGGCCCGGAACCCGGACCGGTCGGTGACGGTTGACGCAACATGACGTTGCTCACGAACCCAGCGGCACTTAGCACCCAAATCCCTTGCTGCTTCCTCCTAGCAAAAGTGGCTAAGCTCTCACCAATGTCACACCCGGGACTAACCTCCATAGCATGAGCCCGCAACGTGTTGGGACTGTCTCGGGTGATGATGATGGGCGGTTTGGGCTTGTTTTTGGACCCTGCGGGCCTGCCTCGTGGTCTTCGAGCCACATGTTCACCGGTCTTTGATGTGATAGCACTAAGGTCTCCACCGCCAGCCATATTTCCACTTTGGGTTAACCAAAACCACGTTTATGTAGGGAGGTTCATATGGATATATTTATGTTGAAAAATCAAAAGAATGACATATAATTAGGAGATAGTTAAGTAAAACCAACAATTATAAATATTTTTTTTAGTTTATGCATCTCAAATTCCTAATTTCCAACTACCACCGATTCAAAATGACTAAAAACCCCATCAATAAAGGCAATCCCATATCAATGTGTGGCAATTTCGTGATTATTATTTGCTGAATTTTGGTCGCAAGTTTGCTTTTGTTGAGTCTTTTTAATAGCTTAATGACAGAAAAAGATTGATGATAGTGAATCGAATGTGATTGAAAATATGGTGATGAGTTTGTAGACTTCTAACAACTTGAATATTGAAATAAAATTACATGTGGGTGTTAGATTATATTCTAAGTGTGTGTGGGAATATGCATTCACTTGGAGTATTAAGTGTATTGAAATTAATATAGAGAACAAGATTTGAACTAATCTAAAGCTATGAAGACAAATTGTAGATTTTAATAAGGTTTAGGGTTCATTGGGTCGGGTTTTTGGGTTTCGAAGTGCTAACCGGTTACCGGACCTAATAGATAATAAAGTCCAGTTAATCGGTAATCGGTGTTCGAGTTAAACGGGTCAGATTAGTCTAGTATTCAGGTTTACAACTGGGCTGGTAACAATTGGGATAGACGTGGACAACTGGGCTACAAAATCAATAGCTAAAACTAGAGGTGGGCAAAAAAACCGGTTTCAAACCGGGTCCCCGGTACCCGACCCGAACCGGGTTCACAAACAAACCGGTTTCACCCAACCCGATCCGAAACCCGATCCAAACCCGTAGGTGTGTAACCAGTTTTTTAAAAAATTTTGGATACCGGTTCTTAACCTGACCCGAACCGGTTTCACCCTCAAACCGGTTTCGGGCCCGACCCGGTTCTCAAACCGGTTCGAACCGTTGTAAATTTCGATTTTAACGGTTTTATAGCCGTTGGAACGGCTATATGACCGTTTTTTTTTGTATTTTGGAGCCCCTACAACTTGTATAAATAGGTGTGGGTTGTATTGGTTTAACCACACAATTCCAAAACGCTCTCATTTCTCAAAAACGCTCTTATTTCTCAAAAACGCTCACGCTCGAAAGTCGAAACTCCCAAAATGGCAAACGAATCTCAACAATCTAATATTGTTGGTGCTTCTCAAAGTGTTAGTGCTCCCACAGTTGTGCGGGTTATTCCTACAACAAGGAATCCCAATGTTTGGCAACATTTCGATTTATGCGAAATGTCGAATGGTGGTCATAAGGCTCGATACAAGTTGTGCGGGCATTTTTTTGGAAAAGACGCAAACACAACTTTGAAGAATCACATTGAAAAAAACTATTGTTCGGTTATAAAGTCTCAAGCTTCGCAAGGTCAACCAAGTATGACAAACGAAGGTAATATTTTTGCGTATAATGTTGACTTGGTTCGGGAGAGGATGACGCATTTTGTGATTCAAGAGAGTCTACCTTTCAAACACTTTGACAACGAGCGTTTGACTCGGCTTATTCAACAAACGCTCCAACCTCGCTACACTCATGTAAGTCGTGCTACTCTTAGAAGAGATTGTATAAATATGTGGAAAAAAGCTAAAGTAGAAATAATAAATGAATTTGAAAATTTAAAAACCGGTATTAGTTTAACTTGTGATGTTTGGTCGGCTCCCCACAATTTGTCGGATTCTTACATTTGCGTTACCGCTCATTGGATAAATCCGGAAAATTGGCAAATGATGAAACGTACTATTGCGTTCGATATTTTTGCATACCCCCACACCGGTGACAATTTATTTTATATTTTAGACAAAGTTATAAGAACTTTTAAAATAGAAACAAAAGTTTTTTCAATATCGTTTGATAACGCCTCAAATAATACCGTCGCGGTAAACCAACTTATTTTAAAATATAACTCGATTTGTAATGGTATTTTTTTCCATAGCCGATGTGTTGCACATATTATTAATTTAGTTGTGCAAGATGGTCTTAAACACATTGACGATGTTAGAAATCAATTTAAACAAATGTTGCGTTACATTTTTCATACAAGTCAAAGAAGATATCATCGATATATAAAATTTTGTAAAGACGGTGAAACCGAATGTTTAGGTCCAAATTGGGACGTTTCAACACGTTGGAACTCAACGTGTAACATGTTCGAAAAAGCCATTCAACAAAAACGAAGTTTGCAAATGTTTCATGCCCAACTAGCAAGGCAAAATAAAGTAACAAAATTTCCGACAGCGGGTTGGGGTATTATTGAAGGTGTAGCCGATATGCTCCATATTTTTAAAACCGCTACAACCTATTTATCGGGAGTTTACTATCCCACAAGTCCTTTGGTTTTAAATCAACTTTTTTTAATGGTCGAAAAATTAAACGAATATTCCATGTGAGGCGACGTATTTAAAGAAATGATACCGCCAATGAAAGAGAAATTTAAAAAATATTGTAAAGAAATGCCTCCGATTATTACTTGCGCTGCCGCCTTAAACCCGTGCTTAAATGTTTCGGGTGTTGAAACTTTAATTGAAAAAATAATTTACGGTTTGGATTTATACGAAGAAGACGTATTTTTAACGGATAGAGCAAAAACTATTTTTACACAAAATTTATCTACTTTATTTACTGTTTATGTTGAAAAATATGGTACAACATCTACCGTTCATGAGCAATTTAGAAACGCTCCATCAAGTGCAACTACTAGTCGGAGTTCAATGTTAAACTTATTTAATACTATACTTAATGAAAATAGTAAACGTCAACGGGGTAATACCCCAAGTAGCGAATTAGGTAGATATATCGGTTCGGATTTTTTAACCGGTATGAATGCTCATGATTTTGAGACATTTGATATCTTGGCTTGGTGGAAAGGGAAGGAAAACCAATTTCCCGTCCTATCCGCTATGGCCCGTGATATACCAAACGTCCAAGCTTCTACGGTAGCTTCGGAATCTGCTTGTTCTGTTAGTGGCAGGGTTGTTTCTTTACGAAGAACAAGACTAACTCCGCCATCGGTGGAAACGTGCATTTGCTTAAAAGATTACTTGGACGCGGCGGAAAGAATACAATATATATCTTCCCTTGAAGGCGAACTCGAAGTCGAGGGAGAGATATACGAGGACGAGGTGGAAGGAGGATTGATTGAAGCAATCGGCGAAGACCTCCTACGAGGGAGTTCGGGATCCGACTAGTACCGACTACCCGGATTTTCAATATATCCACGAAGAAGACTTTTATATTTAATGTATTTTTAATTTGTAAACTTTTAATTATTTGTTTTGTAATTTCTAAACTTTATCTTGTATGTTTTGTAATTTTTAAGTTAAGTTAATATCTTTAACGGTTAATTTTTTAAAAAATTAACGGTTTTTTTTTAAAAAAAATCCGGGTAAACCGGTTTGAGACCCGAACCGGTTTAGTAGCCAACCCGGTTTCAACCCGGTCCGATCCGGTTTGGTAGGGTTGGGTTCGATGATCCTTGAACCCGGTTCGTGACCCGAACCGGTTCGTACGTCGACCCGGTCCAAGCGGGTTTTGCCCAACCCGACCCGGTTTTAAACCCGAACCGGTTTCGTTAAAAAACCCGATTTGTACACCTCTAGCTAAAACTACCAACACAATTTCAAGAATGCACTAGACATCAATTAGATGTTAAAAAATGTGATGGACTCATAGACATCAAATCATCAATTACAAGAAGATTGGATCGTAAGAAGATTGATTTTCCAACCCAACTGCAAAATATCAAATGCTATAACATTAATTTTCCCATAACGAAAAAACCATAATCATCAATTGCTAAAACATCAAATTATGGAACTGGTGTTATTCGGTTGATGGAGACTTGCTTGAAGATCGAACAACAGTGTTAACCGGTTGATGGAAACGTGATTATGGAATATGAAAAAAATTAGCCGTTGGTCGCGATTATGGAACGTCCAACCCCAAGAAAAAATTGGCATTTTTTTTAAACCTTAATCGGGTTAACATGATTAACCCATATCTTAAAACGATTACCAATCCAAATACTAAAGTCAGGTTCGGTTATATGCTTTATTCGGCTTCGATGATTCGGGCTACAAGTTAATCGAGTTCGGGTTACTTTTATTCGGGTTCGGGTTTCGGTAAAAAAAAACCCACCCCTGCTTAAAGGTTTGGACCGAAATCATTATGTTTCTCATTTTTGTGTGAAATAGTGAGTGTTAGCCCTCGTATTGCGGCGGGGCACGCGTTAAATCGGTTCGGTTTCGCACATAACATCTAGCAACGATATCTTCGGAAATCACGTATAAATAAAAACCGAAAACGAATAAAAAAGTCGTTAGCGAAAATATAAAGCCGTGTGAAACCGTCACGAACAAAAAACCATAAAAATAAACACAAGTGCAAAAAAAGTTATAAAGAAAAATATAAATAAAATCAAAAACATCGATCGAGAACAATAAAAAGAATAGCAACGTGGATTTCAATAATAGCGATAACGGTACGGATGTTGTTCGTTAGCCATCAGTTCAGTTCGTGAATGCATCGGGACTCGGTATAGTTTAAGATAGAAAAAAAGTTTATTTGTGATGATTTCGTCATACAAATGTTATACGATGTAACCCAAAAAATAAAGTCGTGCTTTACATATACCGAAAACCATAGAAACGAATCGATAATACCAATACCAGCAACGATATTATTCGGTCATTATCGGTTTGGTTAGTCACGGTACCGAAACGATAACGGTACCCCCTATAGCCTACGATAAAAGAAAATACTCGACTACGAATACAACTCCGTTTAAAAAAATTATATCCGAATGTTGACAAAAAAACAAAAAACTAAAGACAGTTGTGTATTCATTTTTTTTAAGTTGATGAACGAAAGTTATTGCAGAAAAATGAAATAAGAAGAAAACTAAATGAGTTAAAAGCGTATATTATATATATATTATAAGGGCTAAAGAGTGTGTAGATATACATCCATTTATCTTTAAATCAACTTCTATGGTTCCATGTTAGGCTATGAGCCAAGTTCAAGTGCCATGCTTAACTCGGGCTCGAGCATGAAATTATACGAGGCAGCTCCGCTCGAAATCTCTATACCAAGCTGAAATTTGAGCTCCAACTCGACTCGTTTAAAACTCAAGACAGCTAATGGCTCAAGGATTCGACTCGTTTTAATGAAAAACAATAAAGAAATGAGAGTCGGAAGGAGCGTCTCGTTTAAAAATTCGATACATAATTTCAGCTTGATTAAAATATCGTTGTTGATGTTTGTCTTTGAGTTCGTGAGGTCTTAAAGAGTTAGAAGGAGAGGCGGATGCGGGAGTGGAAGGCAGATATAAGTGTAGACGAGCGAGCTAGTGAGCAGAGGCGGTGGAGGGAGGAGAGTGACATAGAAGACATTGTCGTGTTGGTGATATCGGTGGTGATGGCTAGTGGTGCTAGGTGGTGACGATGGTGTTTTAGGATGGGGAAAGGGTATTCGTCAGGAAAAGATGGTATTGACTATTGAGGGGAGACAGAGCGAGTGTAGCGTTGTAATATGACTATCTGTATGTGTAGTGTATGTATGGGGTTTATTTTCTTTTATTGTAATTTTTTATCTTTCCAGATCAGGTAAACTGCAGCTTGCATTAGATAGATTGTCTTTAAGAAGTTATTATATCTCTTAGAAGGAAATCAAATTTTTACCCCTCCACTACCTCTTATTGTTTATTTAGGCTTAATTATGTTTTTGCTCTAAGGGCTATTTATATGAATATATACTATTAAGCGAGCTTCTTTAGATAGGTTTTTTTTACCAGTGGTGGATCTAGAATATAATTTCAGGGGTAGCACAAAATTTTTTTTACCGGCGACTCCGCCAGGCGGTGGCGAGTGGAGTTGGGTGGGTGGCTGGGACGCGGGAGCGCTAGGTGAGTGGGTGAGGATGTTCGTGCGCTGTGACCTGTGGAGTGAATTGAAAGTCCCAATTTTTTTTTATTTTGTTAATTGTTAGATGGGTTTATTTTGGGGTTGGGCTTTAGGTTTAAATTAATTTGGGTTTTAAATCTTTTATTTAACTTGGGCTTTTTAGTTTTATAAATTTGGGCTTTAGAGTTTTAATCAATAATTAGTTTCGACCTTTTAAAAAAAAATTGAGGGGTAGCCAAATATACTTTCAGGGATAACGTAATACATAAAACGTAAAAAAAAAATCCAATTCGCCGGAGAATCCCTCCTTAATAGAACCGCCCCTGTTTTCTACTCAAACGAACCTAGCCCTGTAGCTCATACCAGCTCGAATTCGTGTTAAGATTTATATGAGCCAATTTGGCTCATGTCGTTTTAAACGAGTTAGTTGATTTCAAACGAGCTACAATCCACACGCTATTAGATTAACTTTTGATATCATCATCATTTTGAATATTTGAAGTTTTGTTTGAATATTTGTTACAATATTAACTTTTGTTTGAATGCTTGTTATCAGATTAAATCACTTTTTAATGTTAAACAAATCTATAACTAATTGTAAAACTAAAAAAATTTAGATTCATAAGTGTGTTAATTAATAGTTAACTAAAATTTCAAGCCTAAATTCATTTCATTAGGCCCAAAACCAAAAACATTGGCTCAATATGTGGTTAACAGAACCATAAATGAATCAAAGCAATGCTTAAAACCGATTTAGTGAAACCTAAACTCCAACAACACCAAATTTACGAACAGAAAATAAAAGATAGGATCGGTATTTGATCAAAACTCCATGATCGACTCTTTACAATTAATAATTCTGAATTATAAAAACAATACAATGACTTTTCTTAAATAAACCCAAAAAGACTCAACCCTAACTTAACCTTCAAGCTAAACAATATCCTATATTAAACACACCAAAAACAAAACCTCATACTATAAATTAAACCATACCAAGTAAATGAACTTAACCTAAACGCGATACTCATTTTCATTTATTTTATCAATAATATCGTGATATATCGTATAGTACGTCTGCTAGTTTCTTATTAGTGTATCAAATTAGTAACTGCAGTAAGTAGATCATAAACAGGGTTTTAAAAATATTAATACCTAAAAAATACCAAACTAACATTTTTAGACCACTGTTTAAACAAAAATCACAAAGATGAACATCTATACATTTTTTATTCACGGCCACATTTAAAATCGAGGGACCATTGCTTTCGCCAACTATTCACAAAAAAGAAAGGAAAACTAGTGTTGCTAAATTTTCGATTTTCTCATTAAAATCTTTCATTTGGATAACTCTTGGTCCACCAAATAAAGAAGTAAAAATAATAATAAAAAATCACTACTTAAAAATTATAACTTAAAATACAGCTACTGGATGAATAGTAATTTACAATCCATAAAATAGAGGGTACAACAAACAGATCAAGAACACATATAAACTATCTTGTTTTATATAATGTCTAACATCCTTTCTTTTCTTTATTTTTTGGTTAACCAAATAAATTAAAAAAATCTTTTATCGTACCGTTCAAAAGATTTTCTATCATTTAAGATGTGACATCAATGTTTTGAAACCCGGAACAGATCAGCCGGGAGTCGGTGCTTAAGTCAGTCCGACTATAAGTATTTGAGCTGTTCTTTAATGGGCCGGTCGGTTCAGGCGGCTAAGGTTGGACTGGTGGGCCGGTGCAGGCGGTCGAGCCTGATTTAAATAGAAGGGTAAACGAGTGTTCGATCTAGTGACAACAAAACCTAGAAGACCAGAACCCTTGACGACATAATTCGATCTTTGTTGCATGACTTAGACTTCTGAAGACCAGTTCTTCGATCTCCCCTTGTTTGCAAGTGTTCGCTTCTTCGATATTCCCTGTTTGGTTATTGAGAAATTGAAGAAAAAATGTTTTTTTAGGATATGTAAATGACATAATTCGATCTTTGTTGCATGACTTAGACTTCTGAAGACCAGTTCTTCGATCTCCCCTTGTTTGCAAGTGTTCGCTTCTTCGATATTCCCTGTTTGGTTATTGAGAAATTGAAGAAAAAATGTTTTTTTAGGATATGTAAATGACTAAATGAGCCATTGGGGTTATGTCCTGGTGGTCAAGGAGTTTTTCACATAATGGTTTCTTTTTTAGGAGATCTCAGGTTCGAGTCCATGCGGTTACAACCCATAGGGAAAGACATGCATGGCTCACAAGAATCACCCGAGCTGCTCCCGAAGGGAGTAGGAGTTTAAGAAAGTTGTCTTTAAAAAATGAATAAATGATGAAGAAGAAGAAATCACATACAATTATGATGACTTTCTGTCTTTTGGAACTCGAAAGGACTAAACATTTAATACTTGCCACTGTTGACGAAACTACGTAGTTTTGCCTAGATAGTTTTGCTCGTCTGTTTGAGCGAAACTAATACATAGTTTCACTAGTTAGTTAGTTTTGCTTGTTAGCTTCTACTATAAGCATTTTTTAATCATTATTTGAGTTATCAATCAAAAATCATTTTACCCCCCAATTATTTCTCTCTAATTTTTCATTCTCTTTTCACTCTCACAACATGGTATCAGAACGTTTTTGCTCGATTATGTGATTTCATCTTCTTCTTCCGCATTCATTGACATGTTTTCCACTTGAATCTTCTTGATTTTAGTGGTTTCTTGTCTCGTTCTATTCACTTCTTGACTTTTTCACGTTTTTCGGATCTTTTTGCTCTTTATCTTCTCGATTTCACCTTGAAATCGATCATTCTCTTGTTATTTGGGGGTTTTGATCATTCCTATCGGAGGAAATCTTCTTTTTTGATCCTTTTTGCTCGTTTTGATGATTCCTAGATTTGAAACTTCGAGTTTGGGGTTTTGAGTCCGTTCAGGCGAAACTGTTCTTTTTCCAGTTCAGGCGGAACTGTTCTTGAACAGGTGAAACTAGTTAGTTTCACTCCGCTCCTGTTTAGTTTAGCTCTTCTGCTAGTTTCGTTTTTCTGCTACTTTAGCTTTTCTGCTAGTTTCGCTTTTGTCTTCTAAGCGAAACTAGCATCTGTCTTTCGTTTCGTGTTCGTTTTTCATGTCAGATACTTCAGATTCTTATGTTCCTTTAACTATGGATTCTTCTAATCCTTTGTGTTTGCATTCGTCTAATCATCCAGGTCTTTTACTCGTTTCCAAGACTTTTGATTATTATGCTTTTGGGTCTTGGAAATCAACCATGTCTATTGCACCGTCTGCCAAAAATAAAATTGGGTTTGTTGATGGCTCTGTTGAAAGGCCTCTCACCTCTCCAAATCTTGACTTGTGGAAGAGGTGTAATGACATGGTTATTTCCTGGATTCTTAACACACTATCTAGATATATCTGTGAGAGTGTTCTCTATGTTGAAACTGCTCGTCAGCTTTGCGACGTGTTAACTGACATATATGGTCAAAGTAATGGCGCAAAATATTATTAGTTACAGAAAAGTCTTTCTGACACATCTCAAGTATTTGATGATATTGTCACTTACTTCCCAAATATCAAGTCTATTTGGAATGAACTAAATGCCCTTGAGCCTATCCCTCCTTGCACTTGTGGTAATGCACGACCGATGGAAAAACGTGAGGCAGATCAGCGTTTGATGCGGTTTCTTATGGGTCTCAACTTATGCTATGAGATGATCCGGGGGAACATTATTATGATGAAGCCTTTCCCTCTATCAATCAAGCTTATGCTTTTCTTATTCAAGATGAGAAACAGAGGGAGCTTCACTCACATGCGCAGTTTGTTTCTCAGAATGCTTTCATGAATGACAATATGCAAGTGCCGAGGAGTTCTGGTACTCGGAAGGGTCTTTTTTGTACTCATTGCAAAAAGACGGGGCACGATGTTAGCAAATGCTATCGTCTAATTGGGTTCCCTAAAGACTTTAATTTTACTAAACCACCAAAGGTTGCCGCAAATGCTACCTCTGATACTGCTGCTATTACTTCTGTTTCTGGTTCATCCTATGGTATATCTACAGAACAGTACACTGCTTTGATGCAACTTCTTCAGCAGAATTCTGGGGTTCAGGGTGGTGTTTCTAATGTTCAACCACTCAGCTTTGCTAATTTTGTAGGTATTATTGCTTGCAATTCTACTACGGTCGCCACTACTTGGATCATTTATACTGGTGCAAGTAATCATATGTGTTTTGATTTCAATTTGCTTTCTAACGTTCAATTGCTTAACTTGCCTGTTTATGTTCTTCTTCCAAATGGGCATTTCTTGACTGTTACGCAGATCGGAACGGTTAATCTCATAAAGAATTTTTCTATCTTCAATGTCTTCTTTGTGCCTCAATTCAAATATAATCTCTTATCTATTCCCAAACTTTGTAGGATACAAAAGGGCTTGTTCGGTTTTCTGAAACTTCTTGTTTCTTACAGGCCCCTTCAATGAGTAGTCTGTTGGTTCTGGGAGATCTCATCAATGGACTTTATCTTTTGCATCCCAATAAACTTTTATCTATTACAGTTGATTCTTTTTCTCACTGTAATTCTATTGTTTCTTTGAAACTTTGGCATCATAGACTTGGGCATTTTCCATTGTACAAACTTAAGCAATTGAATGTTTTTAATGATGCTCATGATTGTTCTCTTGATCATTGTTCTATTTTTCCTAAGGCTAGACAACATAAACTTCCTTTTGCTACTAGTAGTAGAACAACTTCACACATGTTTGATCTTATTCATATTGATACGTGGGAACCATATCGTTCTACTACATATGATGGGTATAAATATTTTCTCACCGTTTTTGATGATTTTACTCGAACAACATGGACTCATCTTTTTACCACTAAATGTAATGCCTTTAATATCCTTCAATAATTCATTGAGATGGTTGAGACTCAATTCAATACTAAAGTCAAGAGTGTTCGATATGACAAGCTTATGAACTTGGTTCTGGTGTTCAACATATCGAGTATTTTAAACAGAAAGGCATATTCATCAAACTACTTGTCCTGGTGTTCCTCAACAGAATGGGGTGGAAGAACGGAAACATAAGCATCTTCTTGAAACTGCATGGGCTCTTATGTTTCAGTCAAAGTAATCTATTACATTTTGGGGTGATTATGTTCTTACTACCACTCACTTTATTAATATTTTTCCCACACGGGTTCTCCAGGGCGAGTATCCTTCTGAGATGCTTTTCGGTAAAGCTCCATCCTACACTCATCTTCATACTTTGGGTGTTTGTGTTATGCTTCTACTTCTACTCCTACACCGGGAGAGATAAATTTCAGCCTCAGGCTTGTATCTTTATTGGTTATCTGTTTAGAAAGAAAGGTTACAAGCTTTATAATCTTGACACTCTGCAAGTTTTTGTGTCTCGTGATATGACTTTTCTTAAGCACATTTTCACTTCTTTGCACTCTTTCGATCCTTCTTCTTTGTTTCCTTCTTTTAATGATCTATTTAAGGAGACATATCCTACTGTTGTTCCTTCATCTTCTTCGGTTGCCCCTGAAGTTGATTCCACTCCTCCTCCGGTTTCTCCTGTCCCTCCTTCTCCAGAGCTCAGAAGATCTTCTCGAACTTCTATTATTCCTTCTCACTTGAAAGATTATATTTGTAATTCTGCTTCCATTGATTCCTCTTTTTTTCGTACTCTTTCTAGTGCTTGCCAAGCTTCTTCCTTCGTTAATCGTGCTGATCTTTCTCCTAATTCTCAGCAGCTTCTTCTCAATCTTGGCACTATCAATGAACCTTCTTCTTATCAAGAGGTTGCTCAATATCCTTCTTGGCAAGAGGCAATGTCTAAGGAATTTCCTGCCTTAGAACGCAATCAAACTTGGGAGGTCATGAATTTGCCTAATGGTAAGAAGGCTATTAAATGCAAATAAGTGTATAAGGTCAAGTTGTAAGGCCCCTAATCGGGCACCCTACAGTTGGGTCATATCACAGGGTTTTCTTTTAAAACACTTAATTTTTTTATAAAAACATACAGTGGAATTCTTACTCAAAATAAGAATTTTATTTTGAAATCAATATTTTTCTTATCCTTACCTTACGAATGCATGCACACCAATCCGAGTAGCATCACTCCCAAGACAAGATACCTCATCATGTGAACTCACCTGCAAACCAATCTAACATACATACAAAGTCAGCTACACTGAGTGAGTTCTAACAGTTAATTTTAAGCAGAAACCATCTCGTCAAAAATATAATTTATATCAACTCAAGACATACCAACCCGCTATAAAGTGGTTTGTTGTTTATTAGCATATCGGTAACCCATATTACCTACCATTTCCCATAAGGGTCCCACCACCCAAGACTCAACCTAACCCCTAGAAATAGACCTGACAAGATCTAATCAAGACTCTCACAAGGTCTACTAACACGTCAATCATAACCACGACATCGTTCTAACACAGCGGTCAATCTAATGCTCACACAAAAGCAATAACATCATAACACAATGAATATCAATTAACACATGAATGCAATTAAATCAACATCATGCACACAACAATTACCTTCGAAGGATTTCACCGGTTTCGTCGTCAGGAAATTCATATCACCTCCGAGAACCCCCTTTCGGGTTTCAGTATTGCCCTAACAGGGTCCCGTCACATGACACAGTGACACACTCGTCATCTATGATGACTGCCGAGCCACCCATAAGGTGACAACATCCGAAGGACCGACTCCTTCCTATCATCGTTGGCCGTATACCCGGACAACAATGCAAGCACACAAATCAGCAAGTTAAACACACATGACACTACATGAACAAGTTTTATCACCCATCTCCCTTACATGGATCACCTACGTGTGTAACCAAACTCATACTCTAGATGTACCCTTATAACGTCTAGACCCATTACCCCACTCCTCCCGAATAAGTCATTAAACGACAAACAAACATCATACCGACTTCTAGCCCATACATCCTAAGGACACCACATAGACCTTTAGCCTCGTTATCGAATATTTTAGTTCATAAACTCTTCAGGTTTAACCCAAAACTCATAACACATTTAATTTATAACATAACACATGCAAGTATGTACGATAGCCTCAAAACGATAAAATCATTAAAGAGGGGATTAGAAACTCACCTGTTATGGGGAATCCATATCCTTGCTCGGCAACCCGTCCGTTCACGCTCGAAACCCAAACCTGTCAAATGTATGATCACATGATCAGAATACGTCCTAAACATACGTCGGACACGCATAGATATAATTAAATCCTGGCACTCGTCTCATCAGCTCGTCCGTCCGATTCACCGAACCCTTAGCCCCATGAATACACGTATCAGATCCTCCTTGACCCGCTTAGAAACTGAATGCTCGAACCGGGTTTCATGCATGCATGTCCGTGTGCCATGTAAAAACCCTAATCACCAAAATGTCACCATGCAAAACCCTAGCCCCACAGAAAGCGTGTACTCGAGTCGGGTTATGCCCGTAAACCACGCCATGCAAAACCCTAGTCGGGTAAAACCTTAGCCGGATATGTTATCATCATCGTCTTCTCCACCGTGCACCACCGACCATGCCACCTTCGTCTTCCTTACCGTGAAAACCCTAACGGCTAACCTCACCACAACCAACACCATTGCACTCCACCCGTGCCATCCCATGCGTCGGAAGCAACACCATCGTCGTCCTCCGTCATTCGCCATTGCGAGACACCACCTCAGCCAACACCATCGTCGCCTCTTGTCGTCATCGAGTACCACCATGAACCACCCCGTCATACCGTTACCGGGTTGTCTTCGTTGAGCATCACCATTAACGAGGGTCGTGAACACCTCCGGCATCCCGCCGGTCACCGCCGACTTCTGCCTGCCCCCTTCGGACCATTTGCTAGCTTCGGCCAGCTGCGTCACCCCTCCGCAGCCGCCATCGGGTCTCACCCGTGGACTGTCATCGTCTTCTATGACTTTCCCCTCCACTGTGAGCCTTCACCACCATGACTCGTTTAACCACCACCAACCGGGTCACTGTACCGGTTACACCACCAACCCCGAAACCCTAATCAAAATCCCAAGCAAAACGAGTGTAAACAACGTAAAATGGAATTACCTTTACGAGTTATAGAGGTTGCACACGCCGGAAATCCTTGCACCGCCGTGCTCCTCCTTCCGCCGTCGCTGGTTCCCTCTCTCCCGTCGTTCTCCCAGCATTCGCACACCTAGGGTCACAAATTGCCCTAGGGTTTACATTTAAGTGGTTTAAATACCACTCGTACTTACATCCGGATCCCTCCTTTTCCTCTTTTACATTTTTCGATCTCAAACCGTGCGTTAAATGGTCAACCGGTTCTTCTAATTCTTGTTAAATTAAGTTTCATGCAAAAACCTAACTAACCACCTCGTTTACTAAAGATCCGGGTTATCCATTAACTCAAACCGTTATCATGAGGATTTTCAGGATGTTACACACGTATAATGTTGATAGCACATTTGAATGTTGCAAAGCCCGTTTGATTGTTCGTGGAGACGCTCAGAAAGCTGGCATTGATTACAATGAAACTTTCTCCCCTGTCATTAAAATGACCACTATTCGTAGTCTCGTTGCTGTCACAACCAAACGACATTGAGGTTTAAATCAGTTGGAAGTTAATAATGCTTTATTACACGGGGATCTTGATGAAGACATTTATATGAGTCCTCCTCTTGGCATGCCATTATCTTCTCCTAATCAGTTTCTCAAACTCAAGAACTCTCTTTATGGTTTGAAACAGGCCTCCCGGCAATGGCTTGACAAGCTATCTTATGCTCTCGAAACCAAAGGCTATATGCATTCTCTGAAGGATTATTCTTTGTTTTCAAAAACCATGGGAGATTCTGTTGTTCATGTGGTTGTTTATGTGGATGATATTCTCCTTACGGGTAATAATGAATAGGAGATCTCTACTTTAAAGGCTTTCTTGCATTCCACATTTCAGACCAAAGATCTTGGCAGCCTTAACTATTTTTTGGGCATTGAAGTTCTTAAGACTGCCTCTGGTCTCATTATGACTCAACGCAAGTTTACGAAAGACTTGTTGGCTATACCGACGACGTTTCTTTTGTTTCATCTCCTTTTCCATTGCATTTACAACTCACACTCAATGAGGGTCAGTGTCACACCCCACCCCTGGCAACCCTGGGACGTTCACGGGCTGCGACAACAGTTGGCACCTAGCGGTATCTGCTTTGATTTCAGAGTTTGTATTTTGTGTAGCAGAATAACGTTTTTCAAATGATCGTTTCGTAATAATTTCTCAACCTCAAGGGTTAGTTTGTAAATATCAGAATCTCGTAGTGTAGACAAAAGATCTTTTATTAAAACACTTGGGTATAATAACCTGATAGTTTGTTTACATTGAAACTGAAATCAACACCCTGACATAAGTCAGTAAATCCTACAAGGAGGTATCTGCCTAGGCAGTCGTAATCTTTTTAGCACCTATCCTTGTATATTTCCCCAGGTCCTTCTCGTGCATTGCACGAACCTATATAATATATTTTTGGTTGCATCGGGTCTAGGTGTGTAGCTGTCACACCCCAACCGGGCGGCGGAACACGTCGGAGTATGACCCGAATTGTGACCAGATTGCTCGTAGCACTTGGAACTATTAAAATTTCATAATTTTATTCAATAATATTAAAAGTGCCTCAAAGGCTACAAATAGTTCAAATAAACAAGACAAAACATAGTTCCAAACAAGATAAAATCAGATTTCAAATTTCTAAGTCCAAGCCTAAGTGTTGAACATAAATCAAGCGTTGCTTGAACTTGGTGCACCTGAAACATGTTTAAAATAAGAATTATCAACAAAATGAATTGTTGGTGAGCAATCATGGTAGATATAGATATAGTAGTTTAGATAAAGTACAAATTCCATGCTAAGACAAGTAATACATTATAGTCTTATTGTATATACACACAGTCCAAATTAAACCTTCCTTTTAAGATTTATCCAATTCAGATTGTCCAACATATAGTTAACAGTTTTTCAGTTTCAGAATTCATTACATGCATCCTAGATCAAAGAAATGCATGGGGTAGCTAACCCACATGGTACCACTAATTCCATTCATAGGCTGTCGAAACAGTTAATAATATGAACTAGTGTAATCAACAAATAAGCCACATAATGCAATTAAACAAGTCTAACATAAGGGAATTTGTTTCAAGTTGTGAGATTTGTCAATAGTGTAAGTGTAATTATATAGGAACATGTTTCACCCCAAAAGTGATAAAATGTATAAAGAAGGGCATGAAAACTCACATGGTTTGTAAGTAGTTTCCGAGCTAAGTTTGATCCAAAGATATAATCCAAAGTAGGTCACAATTAACCTATTATAGTTGTAGTTTAGTCATTTAGTTTAAAGGAATAAGCTAAGGTTTGTTCGTGTTCTCGAATTTGGGAAACTAGGATTTTGGAAAGTTTAAGGTTTGAAAAGTAATTTGGTTATAGTTTAAGGTGTGCAAGTATTTAAATTACTAAATTATTATGTTTAGTAATTTAGATATAATTTCAGATTTTATAAAATATTTTAAGTGATTATTTAATTAATTACTTATTTAGTAATTTAGTTAATAAATGTGTTTAATTAACTAAATATGTCAAAAAGATAGTAAGAATATAAATATAATTTAAATTATAAATTTTATAAATATTTTCTGTTAATAAGTAAATTTTTATAAAATTTACTTATTTTTAGTTTAATTAAATCAATAATTCCATTGATTTAATTACAAAACAAAATTAGTAAAAATTAGTAAAAATGTCTAAAAGTTCCAGAAACTTAATATTTTGTTAAAAATATATAGATTAAGTTTCTGTAATTTTTGTATAATTTTTGGAATAGATTTACTAATTTTAAATAAATAGTCCAAGCTTTAAATTTAGACTTTTAAATAATTAATTTTATAAACTCAGAAATTTTTCTGTTTTTATTTTATAAAACAGTAGAGAATTTTATTACAAAAATTTGGACTATTTATTTGTACATTTTCGAGTTGTAAATAAAAAGTTATGAATTTTTAAAGATTAAAGATTTAATAAAAAGAAAAATCAAAAATAGGAAAATGTTGAAAAGTGGGCGAACCGGCCACAAGGCGGATCGAACCTGGGCTACTTGGCTTAGCAGCAGTGCACCTGACCGTTGGGCCAAGTGGCTAACCTGGTAATAAGTTGAATTGGGTTATATTTAACCCGGATCTTGGATCCGGTTTGTGTTCGTTTAAGCAAAAAAAAAGCTCACGGGTGAGGGCCTTAGCCGGACTCGAACCCGTGACCTCTCGTTCGTAATACGCGCACCCGGCCATCTCGGCCAAGTGACTAACTCGTAAACAAACGGAGAGAGGTTCCTTTTAACGACGTTTTCGAAATAAAATCCCAAATCCGTTTGAAACACAAGAACCCTAATCTGAGTTTGTTCGAATTCGATGAATCCGTATAATAGGAACTCAATTAACCATAGGGCTTTTGTTATACGTTCAATTTCGAGCCTAATGACGTATTGAATTACCTGGAATGATCAACTGATCGAAGTTCTGGACTCGTTGTTCAGTTCGTCTGAACTGAGATTCCGAGAGAGAGAATTAGAGAGTGTTAGGAGTTGTGATTTGTTTCAAATGGACGCATTAGGTGTCGTAGAGGTTTGTACAACCTCAATTCGACAAATAAATTCGCGAATTAACGAGTTTTGATTACGGTTTAAGACGGTTTAAAGTTTTTAGCCGTTTTCTACTGTTACGAGTTAAAATTTCGAATTAAACGAGTTCATCATGCTCGTTTATGAGTTGTAATGGGATTTCAGTTACGAATCTTTGCTCTTATCATCTCAAAACGCGTTTTCGAATATTCAGAACCCAAAACCGAGTTCCCCTTGTTTCGAACCCACGACCCCTTTTGGGTGGGTTTTAAAACAGAAAAATACAACTTTGGTCCCTGAGGTTTGTTAAGTTGACTCCGGTCAACTTAAACTTGAAAATAAGTTTGAGGAAAGGCAGTTTAGCCCTTGTAGTTAAGTTTTAACCAAAAACTAAGTTAGTTAGGTTAAATAGGGTTTTTAGTTAATAAATTTGATATATTTTGATATTTAAATGTATAAATTAAATTTAAATTATAAAAGAATTGTTTATTTCTATAAAAATGATATAAAATGACATATTTTTATAGAACTTTATTTTAAAAATATTTATTTAATTAAACTTTATTTATTTGATTTATTTAGGAATAAATCTTATTATTTCTTAAAAATTCATAAAAATTTATAAAAGTCATTTTAATTTATATAATTTGTGTTTTAATTTAAATAAAACACATTAGGATTTTTTTTTTTTTTTTTTTTTTTTACACTTAGATAATTTATGAGATTTATTTTATATAGTTTAGGGACTTTATTCAAATACCATGAATATTAGCCCTAATACATAGTTTGAGTATGGTTTTTAGCCACATAGTTTAAGCAATTCATTTAAGAATTTTCACATATTATTAAATATGGATAATTAGGGTTTACAATAAATGCCAAATGGCCGGAAATTGTAAACGGAAAAGTACAGATATTACAGTAGCCCGACCCAGATATACAACAAAACCGTCCCCGGGACTTAAGCCGTGGCCAGTCCCGGTATGTAGAGGTCATTTAATCCTTTCCTGAAACTAATTGAAAATGAACGTCAGCTATATGATATTGAATACTTTATGACCTCAAAGTCCATTATCAATATGGCAAAACAGTTGAATTAAATATTTAAACATAACTCCATGGAAGACGATGAACACATCACTCCGTCCCATTTTATATGCGTATACATTGGTCACATACTCGAGAGGACATGTGGTGACACAGGCGCCACGTTTTACTCAATCACCCAACCATATGTGCCAACCCCGCCCGACCGTATAGACCCGGAGTGACTATAAACATTTGATCAAACTTTACCTTTTTATCCAGGTAACAGTAACAAACATCCTCGGGGTTATATCCATAGCCAACCCCCCACGCGATGGTATGTGTAAGTATTTAATTTTCGTGTTTTTCCCTTTCCGTAAATGTAAATAGTTTGATCGTTGCGTGAGAGTGTTTGTAGCACCCTCACGATGTAAAATCATATTTTTGACAGACTCGTATTCACCTTGGTTTAGAAAGATAATAACTTAGTGCTAAAATGCTTAGTAGTCAGCTCTTAATGCTCTAGCACCTTCACTTGATCTTCTATACCCGTCTCGGGTTTTGGCAGCTCTTAACGCTCTAGCGCGGTAAATAAGGGAAGAAAATACAAACTTGGGAGAGCGGCTCGGGAGTCGTGACAGCAGAAGGATTCTTGGGAGCAAAGGAATCAGAGAAGACTCAAAGTTTGTTGTGAGTTATGTAGAAAAGGTGATGCAAATGAGCCTCTATTTATAGGCTGAACCTGGACCCGTAGCGAACAGTTAGCCAGGAGCACGGCGGTCCGCTATCGCCTCAAGTTGTCTGCATGCATGACACATGGTGGCCATGCAGCCCACGCGCGCCACAAGTCCGTAGCGGATTGTGTAGATCTGCCGTAGCGGTTCGCCACTGACCACGCGTTACTAGGGCTGACGCATGCCCTACACGCGTCCAGGACACGTGTCTTGTGTAGAGTGTGCCTAGGGTGGTGCGTAGCGGACTGTTAGCCAAACCAATGCATGACCGTGCATTGCTCATTTTGAAGCCTATAAATAGATGGCTTGAGTTCTTCATTAGACACACCTCAAGAAGCAAAGAAACACTATCCAAATAGAGTATTTTCATAGTTAGAGTAGAGGGTAGAGAGTAGTGAGGCTCCTCCTCTTTGTCCGCAATAGGGGAGCCTATGAAACTTAGCGTTTCACTAGTTAGTATGGCCATTCGTGGCTAAACTCTTTGTGTTGCTAGGGTGAAGATGAAGTTTGGTGTATGTTAATGTTTAACGTATTAATCTAGTGGTATGTTTATGTCTATAATTATTCGCTCTTAAAACCACCCTCTAGGTAGGCTTTTTATTATTATCTAAACTTGTCTTTACACTTGTGAGTATTCTTGATTTTAAAACGTAAGACCGTAAAACCTTTTTAATCAAACTTTTCTTAAAACTTGTACGTCTTTATACAAGCATATTTTGATAAGCCAAGGATTGGTTAATATTAATAAGGTCGTACGTCTTTATACGAACTTGTTATGAGACCAAGAATTGGTGAACTCACGTTGAAAACGGTACGTCTTTATATATGGTCTCATTGTTACACCGCCTCCCGGTAAACAAAGTTTAATCACTCTTTTAATAATGATAATTAAGGATTTAAGTTTGATGTCTTAAACCAACCTGGAGATAGCATTCAAAGGGTTGAGGGGAACGATGTCCCTAGCTGGGAATCCTACCATTTATTATTAAAGAACATAATTCGTGAACCGAATGTTGTGAGAATGAGGCTCTAGCGGTGTACCGTTCACACATTTGTATTACTCATACCACCGGATTAGTCAACTTAACATTATCATATATCAAGCGGATTCGAAGTCCAAAGCAATACTCCTCGTGACCTGATTATCTTTGAGATATTTACTTTCCTGCTATTTACTATTCTGCTATTTATATTTCTGTTACACACTTCACGCACATTTTTACTTTTCTGTCATTTACTTTACCGTCATTTACTTTCCTACTTCATAAGCGCACACAACCCACTCACTAATTAAACCGGCTAAACGATAACAAACGTTGAGTATTGGAACTCGACCATGTCCATTGGTTCGATACTTGGTTCTTACCTAAACTATATTACGCTTCGATAGGTACACTTGCCTATTGTGTGTGTTTAGTTTGAGTATTTATCATTTTATAAATTTAAAACCTGATCTCGTGAAACCATTTTCAAATACATATTTTTATATATATTATACTATTTCACACACGACACATCACCTTCAAACCAAAATCTAAATCTTGATTAGGAATCATAAAGTGGTAATAGACCACTTCATTATTAGGATAACCTAACTCACAAATCATTGCCATTAACTCATGGATTGAAAATTCGTCACAATCCACCATGTCAATGTAGTCTATATAACCATCGACATACTTTCTGCTTGGGGCTTTAGTGAAGTTTCCTCCATGGTGAATTTTTATGGAGAAATAGTCTGGGTTTGGTCCTAATGAAAATCAAACAAAAAATACACACATTACTGATAGTGTCCTAAAATAATTAAACAAAATGTGCAAGAAATTGAGTACAAACTCACCATATACTTCGATTGGATCGAAAGCCTCTTCTGACGGACGGACGAACCATAGATTGGGTAACATTGCAGCGTGTAGTGTACTATCGAGAAGCAAGAACAGTCGAACGAACCACAAATTAGGGATTACAGATGATCGAAGAGTTTTTAGGGTTCTAAGAATTTTGGGTGGAATGCAGATGATCGATGATCGGAAGTTTTTAGGGATTGTAAATAGGGTTTATTGGTTTTAATGAAAGAAAGAGAGAGAAAAAAAAAAGAAATGAAAATTGACTAAAATGCCCCTCACATGAGGGGCACATGGGCTTTAACTAACGGGAGGAATGGATGCCGTTATACAGGTGGATGTAAAACGAGACAAAAATGAAACTAAATAACTAAAAAAGTCAAATTTAAACTTTTAAACTGAAATTATTATTTTTGAGAAATCACATGGACTAAATCATATTTAACTCAAAAGTATAATTATCGAAATAACATGTGAATTGTGAGGAAAGTACATTACTATCCCTATTCTAAAATGAATTGGGATCTACATGCCCTCTTTTGATTGGGCTGTCGGCCACGTGGCAAGCTAGTAGTGGTGCAAAAAAAAATTCTTTTTTTTCTAAAAAGACGATTATGTTTGCTGTTATATAAATATTTTCCCGCATTGAAAACAAAATAATGGCGGGTTGGAATGGTTTCAGGCGTTGGGCTTGAAGCTCTGCTCTTACTTCTGCTGTGACCCGGGTTCGAATCCCAGATGAGCAACCATTTTTTTTGCCTTTTTTCCCCCAAGTTACTTAATATTTTTTTTTGCCTTCTTAGCTATCTGGTATCGTTGAGGATTTCTCACCGCAACGCGCAGGGTCACACCCGCTAGTTTCTATTATATAAAATGAGCTACAAATAAATATATGTTTAATATAATTTTCATTTACTTTTAACTTTTGTACACCATAGACATTGATATTTAGGGTTCTGTAGGATAACTTTCTTGAATATTGTTAAAAACATTGAATAATAGAAGTCGCAATACAGAAAACTAATTTAAATAGTCAAAATAAAACACCAAACTAGATTATTTTTCTTTCATCAAAACCACATTAATTTCCCAATATATGGCATGTGTTCATGACTTTTTGGCATGAGAAGAAAACTCAAATCACTAAAACAAAAGTTGTTTATTAACAACTTATATATAACCATTTAAAACAGAAATTCAAATTTATTAATTTTACAAATTATAAATTAGTCCTTAACGATTTTCATACACGTGAGGAGCTAGCCTCGGCTTCGGGTACACAATCAGGGGCTCGGCCCTCTGAAGGGTTAGCCCATAGGCTTCGTCCATGTTAAGTTTCTCCGGCTCTAACCCGCTAGCCAGTTCCCAATCAAAGGTTTGGACCAACGTTGCAACAAGCAATTGGACCATTCTCAACCCTAGGCTAATACCCACACAAATCCTTCGTCCAGCCCCAAATGGTATCACTTCAAAATCGTTTCCTCGGACATCAACATTGGGCTTTTCCCCTCCAGGCAAGAACCGTGTGGGCCGGAACTCAAGTGGGTCAGTCCACATTTTTGGGTCACGAGCAATGGCCCACACGTTAACGAGGAGTGTGGACCCCTTGGGAATGTAATACCCATCGACTTCACAACTCTCGGCTGAAATTCTTGGTAGGGAGAGTGGTGTTGAAGGGTGGAGCCTAAATGTCTCTTTTACAAAGGCTTGGAGGAATGTTAGTTGAGTTAGGTCTAATTCAGTCACAAGTCGATCTCGACCAACTACAGTGTCTATTTCTTCTTGGGCTTGTTTTAGTATTCGTGGATGGCGAATTAGTTCGGCTATTGCCCATTCCACTGTACTTGATGACGTGTCTGTTCCTGCGGCGAATAAATTCTGAAAAATTCATAATTTCTAGTTAGACTGTCTACCGAGATTTTTTTCTGGCTTCTAGAAGGATACATGGGTCCATTTGCAAAAAGTCATATGAATGAAAATTACACTTACACGTGTCCCTATCAAATATTGAATAATTATAATAGAGTTTGTTAATTAAAAAGGGCAAATTAAAAATTAAACGTTTGATAGTATATAATTTTTTTAAAAATAAGCAGATTAAATGAAAGACGCAAATATAGTTTTTTACTATTTTGCCATTAGTAACGTACCAATAGCAAAGCTTTGATTTCGATGTCTGAAAGTTTCCCTCCCTCTCCATCGGCATCATCCTTGAGTGCGATCAACGTGCTCAACAAGTCAACGTGACTCGACGCGCCGCCGTTGCCGGATTTATGCTCTTCAAGGATCGTGTTAAGGAAAGAATCGAATCGAGCGTGTAATTTCTTCATCTTCTTCGCCACGCCTTGTAGGTCCAGCCAGTCAAGCGCCGGGATGAAGTCACCGATGTTGAATTCTCCGGCCAATACCATCAGCTCAACCACCATATCTTTGAACTCATCCGCCTTTGGATCACCGCCTCCACTTCCGTCGCCGAATACTCGCCTGCCTAACATCACTCGTGCTAATGCGTTTGTGGTGCACACGTTGAGCAGTTGACCTAATTTCACCGTTGAGTTTCCGGCACTGACCAAAACGCGCGTGAGTATCGCCACCTCCTCCTGTATGTACAAAATTCCACACCGGAAAAGAAATCGGTACATGTTTCAAATCAAAATCAAAGGAAATCGTGAGCGTAAAGTTACAAAACCTGTCGAACATGACGGAAATCATCAAGAGCTTTGGCCGAAAAAAGGTGCACCGAGCAAATCTTCCGAAGCATCCGCCACCGCGGACCGTAGGGTGCGAACACCAGATCCTGATAATTATACGCGATATGCTTGGCGCCGGAGTTTGGCGGCCGGCTGGCGAAATTCACGTCATGAGTCTTCAAAAATTGTGCAGCGACCGAAGCAGACGCGGCCACGACGACGTCAACGAAGCCGAGTCGGAGATGCATCAACGGGCCGTACTTTGCCGCCAAGGCCGCCAGCGAGTGATGCGGAATTGTTCCGAGGTGCGGTAGGTTTCCGACGATCGGCCATGGGGTTGGGCCGGGGGGGAGACGGTTAGGGTGGCGTGTGCGCAGATTAAGAAGTAGATAGAGTACTAAGGCAGTGATGGAGGTGTAGAGTAGCAGGGTTAGAATAGTCATTCTGTAAACGGGGGTTGGGATTGTGCTCGGTCTGAAAAGTGTGTGTTATATTATATAGGAATGTGTATTTGAAAGGTTGGTAGAAGGTGTGGTGGGAGGGAGGGGTTTCACTTTGCACATGGGTCCTGATTCTTTTATGATTTTTTTTAACCTTCATAATACCTAACAATCTAACACTTAACACCCAAAATAGGATACTATAGTTCACTAGCAAGATTGCATTACAAAGTGAACATTGGAGATAAATGGGGGGGGAGACATTTAGATACAAAGTGAACAAGATGAAATCCTAATGGTACTTGAGTTAACTATCTCATGAAATGGTACTTGAGCAATGTCTCTCCCATGTTAATGGTACTTGAGTTCAGAGGCGGATCCACATCAAAATTAGGGTGGGCTCCGGTTCAAAATAATAGTGGTTTTAATAGATAATTTTTATTTGCTAAAGCCCAAAATCCTTGCTACCCACCGTTGTTTTTTTTTTTTAACTTCTATTTTTTGAACTAAGGCCCAAATAATTATATTGTGTTTAAATATTTGATAAACTATATTATTTTATTGTCATTTCATTTTTTTCCTTCCGTTCCTTTTTTACCCACCCGTATTCTGCTCCTTCTACAAAATATTTATGTATCAGCCACTACTTGAGTTATCTCTCCCATGATATGGTACTTGAGTTAACTATCTCATGAAATGGTACTTGAGTGATGTCTCTCCCATGAGGGTACTTTAGATAATCTCCCATGTATCCAGGTTTGCTACCGGTTATATAAATAAACTATGAAGCTTTGAATGTTTGATTAAATTGCATGAGTATGTTATATTCACATTGTGTATTTCAAGACATTAGTTGTTTATATGTTTGGAATTATGGTTGTATCATGCACTCACCGGTATTTCTGACTTAGAATTTGTTTTGAACATACATATCAGGTGGACATTAGTTGGCTTTGGATAACTAGTGACGAGAAGGTAGATAGTGAAAGCCAACTGTTAGTACAAGCTTTGAAGTTATGTTTGAAGACCTATACTTTTGATCTTAAGTATTGATGTACTATTTTTTTGTTTACGTTTGCACTTTGTTATTTGGATTATAAGATTTGTAATGTACTTTAAGTTTTGAATTTAGTAAAAGTACTTTATTTTCACTGCTTTGGTTGTGTATCAATCGGTTACATTTTACCCTGGTCTATACGGGGTGTGACAGCTTCCGTTGCACCATGACTTGATTGATCGCCTAATTACGTAGTTGCATGACCTTGCAACCAAGTATAGCGATAGTTTCTCCACGTAGTTAAGTTTATCATCAACATCAATATCATCCAAAAACACATATGTAGGTTCGTCGGCTAAATAAGCAAACAAGTAACTTGAATAACATTCAAATGTCAAAATTGAAACCTAATTTCAAAGCGAATGGATTGAAAAACAAAAACCCAAATTAAAACTCGCATTCTAATGTAAAATGACATATTTCGCCATCTCACCAGACCACCACTCGATATCATCATTAGAATTTGCATATGCGGCAAAGTAGAATCAATAAAAATAGATCGAATTCAAGAATCTAACACCATATGTGACTATCATGTGTGAGGGAGAGAAAACTGCCGGTGACGACAACTCTTCTTTCAGTGAAAAGTAAAAATCCTAAAAACATTTGAGGGCCCAAGCCATTGCTTATTACCGGGAATATATCGAATAAATTTCATGGTATATTACATACGTGTAATGTTAATAGATTATAATTCGAGATGATTTATGTATATATCCTTGAATAATTCATGTTGATGGTGATCTTGAAAAGTAGGGTATTACACACAGAGGCGGATCCAAAAGTTTTTATGAGCGGGTGCACAAAGTATCAAAGCGAGTTTGGTCAAAACAAATCGGTTCAAAATGGGTCGGGTAAAAACAAATATTTATTTACATAACGATACATTACAAATATTTATACCTATTTACTTAAAGATATTGTAAAACTATTCATACTTATTACTTAAACATGTACAGATGACTGATTAAACACAAGAATATGACACAATAAGAAAAAAAAAACACATGTAAACCATAAATAAAAAAATATATATATAATTATAAACCAAAAGTAAAAAATACAAAAAAAACTCATAAATCAGTTGAATAATCAATAATAAAACATATTATTTATCTATAAAATTTAATTTGTTATGATTAATTTCTATTGTTTAGATGCTTAATATAAGACTATGTAAAAATGAAATGAAACTAAAAGGTTTAATGTGTAAATTTAGTTGTATTACAAGGGTTTATATGAAATTTTTATTTATTCTTTTAATTATCAACGAACATTTTGGTTTCCCACTCTCTTACTTTCTCATTTTCCCATGTCACTTCATCATCTTCTTCTTCTCTTTTCCTCTCTCTCTCTAATTTTTTTTCTCTATTAAAGTTTTAAGCATTCGTGGCTTTTTATATAAAATTACCATCTTTACTTAAAAGTCTCATCAATCTCTTTGGTTTCTTTCTATCTTGGTTTGTTGAAAATCGGATGACGGGTGCCTCTTAGCATATTTAGGTAGGTGCCTACTAAGAGATATCGAAAATTTCCCACTACGTAAATGAATCTCATCGGGTGCCTCGGCCCCCACTGGAGGCTACATAAATTCGCCCCTGATTACACAAGTTAACCTTCTTTAGTATATATTATCACTCTCATAAGATCTTACACCTTTACTTCTTTTTTTTTGAACGGCCATCAAACAGAGAATTGTCTAGGTACTCCGTACAGGGTGACCCATTGGTAAAAGGCCACCGCCAGCTGGCCCAACCCAGCCGTACGGAGCCCTTAAGCGCCCCAAGTTATCTCCAGTTCCGGGGAAAACTCACCCGCCCGAAAGCCCACTGGTGGTAAAAGCCGGACGCCCTCGGGATCGAACCGGAGATCACAAAGATCCCGGTCTTCCTTCATTGAGCCACCATGCCCCTTCCAAAGTGATGCCTATGAGGATAGAACCTGGGTCGTGGATTTCATGATTCTCGTGTTGGATCAGTGGGCGTTAGTGATCCAAATTGTCATTAAAAAAACCTTGTGTTGATGTGCATGATTCTCGTGGATTTCACCCCAATGATAGGGAAAAAAAATTAAAATAGACCAAAGTTAATAAAAACAAACCCCACCCCAGCACACACTTAAAGTATGTTCATTAATTAAATTATATTTGGATTTAAGAATTAAGACTATCATAAAATTATCACCTAACTTCGTACACATTTATCACTAATTTAATGGGCTCCATTTTTTTTAACGGCAATTTGGATCACTGACGCCCACTGACCCACCCGATCATCTTCACCTCCCTCAGGAGAAAACCCACCATAGGTCAGAAAGCCCCCGGCCCAACCTGGACCCTTTCTTTTTGTCACAAGTGGTACTTGAACCCAAGACCCCCACGTTGTAGTGAAGTCTTGGGTATACACGGCTCCATTTAACTGTTTGTTACTTTTTATCAAAATATACACCAACTTTAAATAGTAATAAAAGCTTATTAATACTATAACGATGAAAGTTAAAAGTTTTTATTAGAAAATTAGTTGAACTTTTATATAAGACAATATTATGGTCAAAATAGCCTAAATGTCACCAGTTTAGAAAATATTATATAAAAGCTAAGAATTTATGTTTTATAGAAGTTTCAAAAACATTGTGGTCAAAATAGCCTAAATGTCAAAAGCTTGGAAAATATTATGAAAAGGCTAAAAATGTAAGTTTTATAGAAGTTTTAAAAATATTGTGGTCAAAATAGCCTAAATGTCAAAAGCTTAGAAAATATTATATAAAAGCTAAGAATTTGAATTTTAAAAATATTGTGGTCAAAATAGCCTAAATGTCAAAAGCTTAGAAAATATTATGAAAAGGCTAAACATGTATGTTTTATAAAAGTTCTAAAACAAATAAAACTAGGCAAATAGCTAAAGTATATATGATTCGTAACAAATTGTACAAGTGTGACTAAGCAAACTATATCAAAAATGTTGTTGGGGGTGTGGAGCCGTCAACATTTATAACGACGAGAATGAAAGTAAAATATGGACGTCAAATTTGGAAGGGTGGTTATGTTGACCCGTATCTAGCTTTTATCGACCGAGTTTGAGTAAGTTACTATAGCTTGAACCCGAACCATTAACACACATACAGAGTTGGAAACCAAAACAAAAATTAAGACCATTAACACACATACAGATTTTTTAAAATAAGAGTATTTGGATAACAAATTACATGTGTATCAAATTATGCAATAAATAACACAACTCTAATAAAGCTATGTGTAATGGTTTCTGTAACACCCGTCAAGATTTTCGTGACCAAAACAAAAATTAAGACCATGGCATCAGTGACGGATCGTCACCAATCTGTAACGGTTCGTTACACGGCCATCAAGCTAGAGGCCAACACGTAGCTATCGACTCAGCAGAAAAGGAGCGGTGAAGGACCGTCACCATCTCGTAATGATCCGTTACGTCGCTAACAGCTGGAAGATGACACGTGGAAGCTAAGAACGACGCGTGTAACCAGAATTTGACACGTGAATAGACACTCATTACCGCTAGGACGGTAATGGACCGTCATTCTACCGTAACGGTCCGTTAAGGGTCCTGAAGTTCACCTATAAATAGGGTTTGTGAGGTTTTGATTTGGAATATCGATTCCTAAATTCTCTCTCTCTCTCTCTCTCTCTCTGTCGATAAGCCGATTCCCGACACTCTTTCACGACTCTCGTATATCGCTTAAGCATGAAGTGAGATTCCGAGTTGTTGCCACGTTGAAGTTATATCTCAATAGGATCTTGTAGATACAAGAGCTAGTGTCGGTTTTTTACTCATCTAAGGTGAGTTCTTGACACCCTCCTTTAAATATTTTGTTTTAGGGCTAATATACACGCTTGAGAATTATTTACAAATACAAAGGATTTAAATGATAACTTCTTGTGAGTTCATGATGCCTTCTTTTTATTTTAATGTTTTAGGGCTGATATACAAGTTATGAAACTAATTTTAATAAGGTGAGTTTCATATGCCCTTTTTCAAGTGTTTTGATCTTATGAATTCTATGGCTATGCCTTTTTTCTATAATTGTAGGTTAGAATACACGTTTGAAACGATTTTCAAATGCAAAGGTTTTGAATGGCAAATCCTTGTGAATTTGCAAAATGACATGTTTGAAATGACATATTCTCGTGAGTTCTTTTGAAACTGATTTTGAACTGAGATGTGTATAACTTGTTAAAATAAATGTATTTAAACACTTGACGAAAACGTCTAAATGGAAAATTGAAGTTATATGGATTGATAAAATTGACATGGCATGTTAATTTAAGTTATATGCATATAGCTAATTTTTGGGAGATGGTTGTGCTCTTATAACACATCTCCAAGTCCCAATTGTGAGTCCCGAAAGGACTGATCACTATATTGCGAGTCCCGAAAGGACTGATCGCTACGAGTGGACTTTTAATAATGATGGACATGACCCCCCACATTATCTTGAATTGTGAATTTGCATGTTACATGATTGAACTGATGTTTTGAAAGAATTATGATTTAAGAACTCACCGGTGTAAACTGACTCAAAAATGTTTTTAAAAACATGTCTCAGGTAGATAATAGTTGGCCATTAATAGCTAGTGATTGGAGATAACTAGTAGTAGCTAGCTGTTTAGTACGAGCTTTGAAGTATAGTTGAAGATCCATATATTGATATTTAGTAGATAAATGTACTTCATTTTGAATTAAAGCTTCTACTTGAAATTTTGAAAGTAATGAAATGAAAATTTTGTATCTTAAGTTATGTTTCCGCTACTATGGTTGTGTATCAATCGATCACAATGAACCCGACCTCGGTCGGGTGTGACAAGTTGGTATTAGAGTCTTAGTTTGAGGGTTTAGATACTAATAGGTAGTATCTAGACTTAAACTAAGATTCATGAAACTGATTAGGAAACCTAATAAGTTGATTAGTCTGTTTCCTGACTATGTAAAAACAATAGTTATACCACTAAACATGAAATAGACGATAGCTAGAACACATGTGTAAAGTAAATGGTTAATCACATGTAGCTAACGTGGTTAAGGATTTTCAGTTAGAATCGGCGTTCTAGATTATCAGCCATTATGTTGTAACACCCAAAATTTTTTGACCGATTTAACTTTTAAAATATAAGCGGAAGTATGTCCCATAACATTCTTAACAAAAAAACACATGTTTTAGTTTAATAACGACCAACCGAGGTACCAAAAACAAAACAAGTTTCAACAATTCATAAGTCAACTATGACAGTTTGACTTTTGCATCGTTAGATATATACAAGTTCAAAACGAAGGTTCTACTACTTAACCACATTCATTTACATATTTAAAAGGTTTAAGCATTCCTAAGGAGGCTTAAGCATACAACCGATGCACCAAAAGTTCATCCAATGAGAATCCAAGACTTGAAGCGTGACCCGAGACTAGACTAGAGCTTTCCCTACATAAAACACCCAAACAAAACAAACATTAGTAATGATAGACACCCCACAGGACCCTTTTGTCACACCCCAACCGACGGCGGAAACGTCGGGGAGGGACATGTAGACTGATCATGAGCACAAGGTTCGCTAGATTTCAATATTTAATCATCAATTTCATTTCAAACAATTCAAACTCAAATAGCAAAATTCAACAAGTACATAAATGAAAATACAAAATTATTCTTTGAATTTAAATTAACTAAGTCCAAACTTAAGTGTAGCATGTCTTGATCAAACTCACACATTAGCACCTGAAACATGAATAAAATAAGGTCAACTAAAAAGTTGGTGAGCATACATAGGTTTGTACAAAGATAGTGTATAAATATGAATAAACAAATCCTTACATGTCATGATAAATAAGGCATTTATAGGGAGCAGCTATTGTGTAACTAAAGTACAATCAAACCTTTGTAACTAGCATGCAAATTGTGTTGTCGGTAACAATCACCCCAATCTGGGTGGGTTTGTCAGACTCAATAGATCTATCGTTGTTAACCGTCGGCTTAAATAGTTAATGATTGCACATAAATCGCACACAAAAGTTAACACACCTAGCACTCAAACATAAAGCTCAAATTTGCACACATGAATGTAAATAGGATTTGTGTTTGTGTAGTTTGTGTAAATGTAAGCTATTGTTTGTATAAAATTCATGATTCACCCCAAAAAGTGTAAAAGAGTAAAGGGAGCTATGTAATACTCACTTGATTCAAGGGTGTTGCTAGCACGCAAGACTAGGTAGCAAAACGATCCTTGTAACTCATCACGTTAACCTAATGTGTAATGTATATTGAGTTAATAGCGTGTACAAAAGTCTATGTCTAAGTCTAGGGTTCAACGGGTTTTGATGTGTGTGGATTTGTACAAAAAGGTTTGTGTTATTCCATGTGAAGACATGCTATTCTTGTATAAGAATTTAATGTATAATATGAGTTCAAGGTGTATATATATATATATATATATATATATATATATATATATATATGTATGAACTTAATAGTCATTGGCTTAGAGTTGGATTTAAATAAATAAAATAAATAATTTTATTTATTTACTTGTGAAAAATATTTTAAAATATATAGAACGTAAATGTATATTTATATTTAGAAAAAGAAATTTTATTTGTGTATATAGGGTTTAATTTAAATAAATAAAATAAACAAATAATTTTATTTATTTATTTATGAAAAATATGTTAAAATATAAAGAATGTAAATATATATTTATATTTAGAAAAAGGAAATGTTTATTTGTGTCGATAGGGTTTAATTTAAAATATTTAAAATTTTGTTTTAAAACTTTAATATACTATTCTAATCATAAATTCATAATAAAATGAATTTATATTGAAAATTTATAAATATGATTTCATTGTGTTAAAAAAATATAATTAGAATTTTTAAAACTTTGTACAAAGTGTTTATAAAAATTGTCATCAAATTTTATAAATAATTTACTCAAAATAAATACATAATTTACATTGAGTATTCAATAAATTATTTTATAAAAATACAGATTTTTATTCGAAAATTGTAAAACTGGTTTTAGTCTGTTCTAATATTTGTAAAGTTTATAAAAATAATTTTATAAAATTTTTTTGGGCTTTAAAACTGCTTTTAAAAATATAAGCAGACCCTTGGGCTCGAACCCGGGTCTGCGCGAGGAAGTCCAGAGGAACAAACCACTGGGCCGAGGCCTGTGGTTGTGATGAATGACTGTTTGAAATTGTTTTAACACGTCACCGGGATCAGGCCGGGCTGGGGTTTAACATAAGTGCAAAAAGGCCGGACTGGTGCGTTGCGAACCCACGCCACCTGGTTCGGCGGCGCAGTGACTTACCGGCCGGACCAGGTGGTTTCGCTGGTTAGATTGGGATTCCACTTTATTAAATCATGGAATTAAAACAACTCAGAATTCAAATACGAAAACAACCCGCTATGAACCCTAGTTCCAATCGGTAGCGATACCCTCTGTCATCACGAATTGGTAGAGGGCTATTGATAACCATGTGATTACGAATCGAATGATACTATTCTTACTTGAAATGAGTAGGGCACGAATGCAGACGGCTACGAGTTTGATGTGGCTGTTCTTGATGATCGAACGGCGTCCAGAGATGAAATGCAGATTAACCAGGGGCTGGGAGAGTTTGTGTGGAGGTATACGCGAGTGAGAGAGAGATTTAATTTGATTAATTTTGTGTGTAATAGCCGATTCGATTTCAATTTTGTCCGCAATGGTTACGGTGACTGATTACGCGTTAATCTATCGAATCGGGAATGAATTAGGTCTGATAATAGTCCAGGTATACTCGAGGTTGACTGGTGCATGATTTCTGGGATTGATTACGCGTCATTTACACGAATTAAACATAACTTGATACGGTTTGAATTTCAGGAGTCAAATTCGTTTGAATTTGAATTATGCACGCTTAATCGGTTGAATTGGATTGATGTTTGGGCCGGGACTTGGTCGATTCTTGTTTGGGTAAACATGTGGAGTCCAACTCAACAAGAATCCGTCGATGGCCGCCTTGAATTGTCACGGTTTGTGCTGTTTGACTTTTGAAAGTCAATGGAGTCCAAGGAAAGTAAAAATTGACGTTTTTAGAAGTCAAAATTGAGTGTAGGGTTCCAATTTAGGGTTCAAATGGTTTGGGGTTCAAGCAAACGAGTAATTTCTTGTTAGTTGAATAAATGCATCTACGTATGTATGTATTTGTTTGGTATTTATATAAATATATCCGTATATATATATATATATGATTTTAATAATGTATACCCGTGTAAAACCCGTGAATTTGTATTGTGATCTAGGGTTTGATTGTTGGTACGAATAGAACAAACCAGTGTACTAGATTTTGGAATTAAATGCGTTACATTGAATTGGAAATAAAGATAATAAAATCAGAAATGTTACAGTATCCCCATGTTGAGGGAATTTCGTCCCGAAATTTAGCTAGTTGGGGCGACTGAATCGGCAAAGAGATGCGGGTACTTGAGCTTCATTTGGTCCTCACGTTCCCAAGTAAACTCAGGTCCACGTTTTGATTCCCAACGAACTTTGATAATAGGAATACGGCTTCGCTTGAGTTGTTTGATCTCGCGATCCATGATCTCTACAGGTTTCTAAACGAAGTGCATCGTTTCGTCAATGCGCACGTCGTCAAGAGGTATATGGAGATTCTCATCAGCAAGGCATTTCTTTAGGTTGGACACATGAAATGTAGGATGCACATTACCGAGTGATGGAGGTAACTCGAGTTTGTAAGCCACTTTTCCAATCCTCTCAATGATCTTGAATGGACCCACATAGCGAGGTGCTAACTTACCTTTCTTTCCAAAACGGATCACACCCTTCCACGGAGACACCTTTAAAAGAACAAAGTCACCAACTTGGAATTCCAAAGGTTTTAGTCGTTTATCGGCATAACTCTTTTGCCGACTCCTCGCTACTCGAATGTTGTCACGGATTTGAATGATCTTGTCGGATGTTTCTTGGATTAGCTCAGGACCGGTGATTTGTGCTTCACCAATCTCGTTCCAATAGATAGGAGAACGGCACTTACGGCCATAGAGAGCTTCAAAGGGAGCCATATTTATACTTGTGTGGTAGCTATTGTTGTAAGAGAACTCAATTAGGGATAGATTTGAGTCCCAATTACCACCAAAATCAATTACACAAGCTCTAAGCATGTCCTCAAGAGTTTGGATTGTACGCTCGGTCTGACCATCAGTTTGGGGGTGGTAAGCCATGCTTAAATCCAATCGTGTACCAAGAGCAGTTTGGAGAGATTGCAAGAACCGGCAGGTGAATCGAGCATCTCTATCGAATATTATGTTTAATGGAACACCGTGACGGCTCACAATTTCGTCAATGTAAATTTGGGCCAATTTCCTAACCCAATAGTTTTCACGGATAAGTAAGAAATGAGCAGATTTGGTGAGGCGGTCAATGATCACCCAAATGCTATCATAACCACTTGAGGTGCGAGGGAGTTTGGTAATAAAATCCATAGCTAAGTTCTCCCATTTCCACACGGGAATTTCTGGTTGTTCAAGTAAACCGGAAGGACGTTGATGTTCGGCTTTGACTTTGGAGCAAGTTAGACATTTGGCAACATAGAGGGCAATGTCTTTCTTCATACCGGGCCACCAATATTGATGACGAAGATCTTGGTACATTTTATCCGCACCAGGATGGATAGAATAACGAGTCTTGTGGGCCTCGTTCATAAGAAATGCACGGAGATCATCGCGATCAGGAACCCAAATACGATTTAGGAAATAAAGTAAGCCATTGGGTTTAGATTCAAGCTGAAGTTCCATACCACACGACATTTCATCGTACATGTTACCCTCGGTGACCGAGACGTGTTGAGTTTCTAGGATAAGATTTTGAATGTCGGTTTGAATTTGGATACCCTGAAGCATGACATGGTCCTTTCGACTCAAAGTGTCGGCTACAACATTCGCTTTGCCGGGATGGTAACGAATCTCGCAGTCATAGTCGTTAAGGAGTTCAACCCAACGTCGTTGCCTCATATTGAGTTCTTTTTTATTGAAGATGTGTTGGAGACTTTTGTGGTCGGTGAACACCACACATTTTGTGCCGTAAAGGTAATGTCTCCAAATCTTCAATGCGAATACAACCGCACCCAATTCGAGGTCGTGCGTTGTATAATTCTTCTCGTGAATCTTAAGTTGCCTTGATGCATAAGCGATTACTTTGCCCCGTTGCATGAGGACACAACCGAGACCTTGGTTGGAGGCATCATAGTAGACAACTAGATCATCATTCCCATCAGGGAGAGTCAAAATAGGAGCATTGCACAACTTTTGCTTGAGAGTTTGGAAAGCTTCTTCTTGCTTTGGTCCCCATTCATAAGGTTTACCCTTGTGGGTCAAAGCGGTGAGAGGAACAGCAATCTTAGAGAAATTTGAAATGAAACGACGATAATATCCCGCAAGACCAAGAAATGAACGAACTTCGGTGGGGGTCTTAGGGGCATTCCAATTCTTAACAGCTTCGATCTTAGCAGGGTCAACATGAATCCCCTTTTCGTTGACGATATGACCCAGGAATTGAACCTCCTTTAGCCAAAATTCACATTTGGAGAACTTGGCATATAGTTTCTCTTTCCTCAAGAGGTCGAAAACCAACCTAAGGTGTTGCTCATGATCGGATTTAGTCTTGGAGTAGATTAAGATATCATCAATGAAGACGATCATGAATTTGTCAATGTATGGTTTGCACACACGATTCATGAGGTCCATGAAAACCGCGGGTGCATTGGTTAGCCCAAAAGGCATGATCATGAACTCGTAGTGACCATACCTTGTTCGGAAGGCAGTCTTTGGAATATCTTCCTCTTGTACACGGAGTTGGTGATAACCAGATCGAAGATCAATCTTCGAGAAACAAGTAGAGCCTTGAAGTTGATCAAAGAGGTCATCAATTCTAGGCAATGGGTAACGGTTCTTGATAGTAAGCTTGTTGAGTTCACGGTAGTCAATACACATGCAGAATGATCCATCCTTCTTCTTGACGAATAAGACGGGCGCACCCCACGGTGAATGACTTGGACGGATGAAGCCCTTGTCGGAGAGTTCTTGGAGTTGACTTGCAAGTTCTTGCATTTTGGAAGGTGCAAGACGGTATGGAGCTCTAGCCACTGGGTTAGCTCCGGGTACAAGGTCAATGTGAAATTCTACTTGTCGAACAGGTGGAAGACCAGATAGATCTTCGGGGAATACTTCGGGAAAGTCCCAGATGATGGGGATGTCTTGAATATTCTTCTCTTTGACATCCTTTTGAACAATATGGGCTAGGAAGGCTACGTACTTCTTTCGTAGATACTTTTGGGCGGTAGTGCATGACATTAACTTGAGCCCTTTGCAAAGCTTTTCACCTAAGACTCTTAATGTTTCCCCCGACGGAAGGGGTATTCGGATGCACTTCTCAAAACAGATGACTTCGGCATGGTGATTTGACAGCCAATCCATGCCTATGACGATATCAAAACTTCCTAGCGGCATTGGCACGAGGTTGTTTGGAAATGTATGATCATTAAGTTCTAGAGAACAGTCATGGATAATGGAGTCTATTGTAAGGGAGTCGCCATTTGCTACTTCGACAGTGAAGGTTTTCTCTAATTTGGACCGTGTTTTTGCAAGTAAGGGTTCAAAGTTAAGTGACACAAAACTTTTATCTGCACCGATATCAAATAAAATGGAGGCATATTGACTATTAACAATGAACGTACCGTTGACCACATCATTGTTGGCTCGAGCTTCATTGGCGTTTATGTTGAAAGCACGCCCACAAGCTCCGCCTTGTCTAACATTGATGAACTTCGGGCACGGGTCACAGAAATGAGTCGGGTTGCCACATTCATAACAAGCACGCCCATTTGCTATGGCGGGAACACCTTGATTAGTCACTTGTTGATTGGTTCGGGTTGGTGGGTTGACTTGGCCTGCAAGTGCTTTGGCTCTAAAAACATTGACCGTATGGCCATATTTCCCACAGTGAGTGCAAAGGCGACAATGAATGTTTTGGAGGTGGTGATAATTGCTTGTGGCACAGAGTGGGTAGGTCCCCACATATGGCTTCTTGACTGGTGCTTGAGCCATGGGAGCAACTTGGTTAACAGGCATAGAAGGAGTGACCACAGCAAAATTTCTAGCCTTTCTTTTTTTATTATTGTGGTAGGGTTCAGTTTTGGCTTCTTTGATGTGTACGGGAGGGGTTGTGGTGTCGGGAGCTTTCTTGGTGCCTTTTCTAGTTAGAGTACATGCTTTCACATGGTTGTCGGTCAAAGTAGCAGATAATCGGATAGCATCTTCGAGTGTTGCAGGATTTCTCCCTAAGACAGTATCCTGAATCTGCCTAGGTAATCCACCGATGTACTTTTCAATGCAACGGGATAAGGGTGTGACCATATGGGGCACAAGGAGACTCAGTTCATGGAACCGGGTTGTATAAGCCAGACTTTCACCACTGTCTTGGGCAAGATCCCAAAACTCAGCTTCCAGTTTCCTCACTTCATTCCGAGGACAGAACTCTTCGGTCATTAGTCTCTTAACCTCATCCCATGGTAAGGCCATGGTTGCCTCTGTACCTCTAGTTCTCTTTTCCCCATTCCACCACGTGAGTGCCCGTTTTTGGAAGACACTTGTGGCATGACGGACACGAAGGTTATCGGGGCAGTCACTATTGAGGAAGGTGCCCTCAATACTTTCGAACCATTGAAGGAGTCCCGTAGCTCCTTCGGTACCATAGAAATTGAGAGGGTTACACGAATTGAAGTGCTTGAAGGTACATTGCGGTGGGTTGGCACCACCACCACCATTAGTTCCATGGTTACCGTTTGTGGCACCATTAACTTGAGTGAGTTGAGTTACAAGTTGTGCAAGGATAGCAGCAATATCAGTGTTGTTGTTAGCCACGGTAGCACAACGGGGATGCATTCTACAGATTTGCACAACACAAGAAGAGATGTAAGAACTTATGAAGGTTGATTGAATTTAAAATATAAGATACAAATAAAATGGTAAATCATAGTTTGGATTGTACTCAAATAGTGATATAATCACTTGAATACTGTGACACATTAAGGTTAATTAAACTCATATAATTTTTCAAGGAGACATGTTTTAGCCTATACGTAAACACTCATCCCGAGAATTCCCAGGAAAGCATACGGGTCCCTCGGTTAATTGGGATTTATACGAAATGCTTTCCTAGACAGAAAACCCAGAATACAGGTGTCACCCTTCCAGATTGCACGTGTCCTCAAATAATTAACAAAGTTTAAAAGCCTTAACGAGGAAATAAAGAAATTTTATAGATTTAACTCCATGAATTTTCCACATGCTATGATGATGATGATAAAGAAGTAGGCAAGGAGGTTATGAGGCTTAGGGTAAGGGTAGGGATATTGTTTTATTTAATTTATTATTTAGGTATAGTCTAATAAGTCATGAACTTTAACAAATAAGGTATCAAAATGAAACAAATATTAATATAATAAGCATGTAACACATAGCATGTAGCACATAACACATAATCATGAAGTATGGTATAAGTAGGTGTCCTAAAGTTATAGTCTAGGTCAAGGGTGTCTAATAACCTAGTTCCCTATAACCAAGGCTCTGATACCAATCTGTCACACCCAAACCGACGGCGGAAACGTCAGGGCGGGACATGTAGACTGTTCATGAGCACAAGGTTCGCTAGATTTCAATATTTAATCATCAATTTCATTTCAAACAATTCAAACTCAAATATCAAAAATCAACAAGTACATAAATGAAAATACAAATTTGTTCTTTGAATTTAAATTAACTAAGTCCAAACGTATGTGTAACATGTCTTGATCAAACTCACACATTAGCACCTGAAACATGAATAAAATAAGGTCAACTAAAAAGTTGGTGAGCATACATAGGTTTGTACATAGATAATGTATAAATATGAATAAACAAATCCTTACATGTCATGATAAATAAGGCATTTATCCGGAGCAGCTATTGTGTAACTAAAGTACAATCAAACCTTTGTAACTAGCATGCAAATTGTGTTGTCGGTAACAATCACCCCAATCTGGGTGGGTTTGTCAGACTCAATAGATCTATCATTGTTAACCGTCGGCTTAAATAATTAATGATTGCACATAAATCGCACACAAAAGTTAACACACCTAGCACTCAAACATAAAGCTAAAATTTGCACACATGAATGTAAATAGGATTTGTGTTTGTGTAGTTTGTGTAAATGTAAGCTATTGTTTGTATAAAATTCATGATTCACCCCAAAAAGTGTAAAAGAGTAAAGGGGGCTATGTAATACTCACTTGATTCAAGGGTGTTGCTAGCACGCAAGACTAGGTAGCAAAACGATCCTTGTAACTCACCACGTTAACCTAATGTGTAATGTATATTGAGTTAATAGCGTGTACAAAAGTCTATGTCTAAGTCTAGGGTTCAACGGGTTTTGATGTGTGTGGATTTGTACAAAAAGGTTTGTGTTATTCCATGTGAAGGCATGCTATTCTTGTATAATAATTTAATGTATAATATGAGTTCAAGGTATATATATGTATATATATATATATGTATAAACTTAATAGTCATTGGCTTAGAGTTGGATTTAAATAAATAAAATAAATAATTTTATTTATTTACTTGTGAAAAATATGTTAAAATATATAGAACTTAAATGTATATTTATATTTAGAAAAAGAAATTTTATTTGTGTAGATAGGGTTTAATTTAAATAAATAAAATAAACAAATAATTTTATTTATTTATTTGTGAAAAATATGTTAAAATATATAGAATGTAAATATATATTTATATTTAGAAAAAGAAATTTTTATTTGTGTAGATAGGGTTTAATTTAAAATATTTAAAATTTTGTTTTAAAACTTTAATATACTATTCTATTCATAAATTCATAATAAAATGAATTTATATTGAAAATTTATAAATATGATTTCATTGTGTTAAAAAATATAATTAGAATTTTTGAAACTTTGTATAAAGTGTTTATAAAAATTGTCATCAAGTTTTATAAATAATTTACTCAAAATAAATACATAATTTACATTGAGTATTCAATAAATTATTTTATAAAAATACAGATTTTTATTCGAAAATTATAAAACTGGTTTTAATCTGTTCTAATATTTGTAAAGTATATAAAAATAATTTTATAAAATTTTTTTGGGCTTTAAAACTGCTTTTAAAAATATAAGCAGACCGTTGGGCTCGAACCCGGGTCTACGCGGGGAAGTCCGGAGGAACAAACCACTAGGCCGAGGCCTGTGGTTGTGATGAACGACCGTTTGAAATTGTTTTAACACGTCGTCGGGATCAGGCCGGGTTGGGGTTTAACATAAGTGCAAAAAGGCCGGACTGGTGGGTTTCGAACCCACGCCACCCGGTTCGGCGGCGCAGTGACTTACCGGCCGGACCAGGTGGTTTCGCTGGTTAGATTGGGATTCCACTTGATTAAATCATGGAATTAAAACAACCCAGAATTCAAATACGAAAACAACCCGCTATGAACCCTAGTTCCAACCGGTAGCGATACCCTCTGTCATCACGAATTGGCAGAGGGCTATTGATAACCATGTGATTAGGAATCGAATGATACTATTTTTTCTTGAAATGAGTTGGGCACGAATGCAGACGGCTACGAGTTTGATGCGGCTGTTCTTGATGATCGACAGGCGTCCAGAGATGAAATGCGGATTAACCAGGGGCTGGGAGAGTTTGTGTGGAGGTATACGCGAGTGAGAGAGAGATTTAATTTGATTAATTTTGTGTGTAATAGCCGATTCGATTTCAATTTTGTCTGCAATGGTTACGGTGACTGATTACGCGTTAATCTATCGAATCGGGAATGAATTAGGTCTGATAATAGTCTAGGTACACTCGAGGTTGACTGGTGCATGATTTCTGGGATTGATTACGCGTCATTTACACGAATTAAACATAACTTGATACGGTTTGACTTTCAGGAGTCAAATTCGTTTGAATTTGAATTATGCCTGCTTAATCGGTTGAATTGGATTGATGTTTAGGCCGGGACTTGGTCGATTCTTGTTTGGGTAAACATGTGGAGTCCAACTCAACAAAAATCCATCGATGGCCGCCTTGAATTGTCACGGTTTAGGCTGTTTGACTTTTGAAAGTCAATGGAGTCCAAGGAAAGTCAAAATTGACGTTTTTAGAAGTCAAAATTGAGTGTAGGGTTCCAATTTAGGGTTCAAATGGTTTGGGGTTCAAGCAAACGAGTAATTTCTTGTTAGTTGAATAAATGCATCTATGTATGTATGTATTTGTTTGGTATTTACATAAATATATCCGTATATATATATGATTTTAATAATGTATACCCGTGTAAAACCCGTGAATTTGTATTGTGATCTAGGGTTTGATTGTTGGTACGAATAGAATAAACCAGTGTACTAGATTTTGGAATTAAATGCGTTACATTGAATTGGAAATAAAGATAATAAAATCAGAAATGTTACACCTTTACAAGTCAATGCCTTAACTCGGGTCAAAACGACACTTTTCGGAAACATTTCAGCGCAAATCAGTGGGTTTTCAGCGCAGCATGCGCTGCCCAGCGCAATTTGCGCCCCTACCATCGCAATTTGCGCTGACATCAGACCTACACATCCCAAAATTCGTTTTAAATGTATTTCAGCCCTTCCGACTCGACACACGGTCTTTTTAATGATTCCATGACATTATGTCATCATTATAGTGATCATAGGACACTTCCTTAACATCCCATGAGGATTCTTATTCATCTAGACAATCCATACATAATTCAAGTATTAGTTAAGCTTGCATTTTGCAAAGCTCAGAACTTCTAGAATATTAACACACACTTGTGAGGTTCGGAACCTCAAATAGACACTTACTTGTGAGATTCTTTGATCTCAAATTCCATTCATACTTGTGTGGTTCTTTTGACCACAAGCACCAACTAATCTTGTGAGGTTTGTAAACCTCATTTACAACCGCCTTCGTGAAGTTCATGACTTCAAATATTACGTGTGGGGTTCTTAGACCTCAATCCAAACCTTTATCATACATCAATGCATATAAACACACAAGATACATAATTTATATTTTATACTTGACATGTGGGATTCACAGATCCCAATCCACCCATTTCTTAGTGAAGTTCAAGACTTCAATCTCCTATAACAATCCCAACCCTTGCATACAAACATAATTATTCAAAACATTATTAAAAATTCAATAGCAATCAACAACAAATATCCTACTTCTAACATTACTATGCAAGTACAAGGCACTTACCTTGTGATTTAGACGATTCCGGTTTAGCTTCAATCTTAGGCACACGATCACCTATACAAATTATCTCCACATTAGTCTAGACATCTCATTTTACACCAATTGAGATTCTAACACACTCATATCACCAAATAATCAACATTCCCATTTGTCTAGGGTAGATTAACATAATCAAACCCTTGAAACCCATTTAACCCAAATGACCCGTTTAGGAAATCACCAAGTTCCACCAAACTCCCAATTTACAAAAACACCATAAAAATTAGGGCTTTATAGTTAAATGTGTGTCTATTAACTCCCTAGACACCTAACTAACATCAATTTAGCATTCTAACAACATTAAATCAAAAACCCCCAAATTTTCCTCAAGAACCCTAATTCTTGAATCCTTAAATTAGATGTTTAGATGATGTTATTGTTCGGAATCAAGCACCGGTTTTTAAATTTTAAAAACAATAATTATTAAAACCTTTTAAATAAATAAATCAGATGTATTTAGCGAAAGCGATTTATGGTACTAAACAGATCAGATCTAGATTCCTGTCAGTGATCCGATTAGACGCGTATAAACAATATTATTTAAACCAGCCATAGGGTGTTCAGAGATTATACCTTTGACGATAACCAGATAAGAACACCTTAGATCAACGAACAACAAGCTAGATGACACATACACGAAACCTGCAAAAAACGTCACATGAGATGCGCAAGAGGGAGCCGATCATAGCGGCGGTGGTGTGACGGTGGCGGTGGTCCAACTAGGCGGCGGCGCTCGGAGGTGGTGGTGGCGTCGGCCGGAAATCGCAAGAAAGGGGGAGGGGGTAATCGAAACCTGTGGTGGCTAAGAACTGTTTTAGGGTTTTCAGTTAAGGTTATATTTATAAACATGTAACTTACTGACTGACCCCTGAGGTATTAACAGTTAATACCCGACTAATAATTAACTGTTTAATTATTAACCCTATATTTTACTAATCATAAATAATCAGTAAAACACATTCATTAAATGTTTAACAGATTAAACATTTATTCCCCGTAAATAATTAATTCACCACGTAATTAATTATCTCAATCACAAATAAATATTTCTCTAAATAATTGTTCAACGTTTATTATATCCGTCTTTCATGAACTATAATTTTTAACAATTAAATATTATATATATTTGTTTGTTACCCAAAGTGTAACTCTTTGGATCGTACCTAGTTAGTAACATTAAGTTAATTGATGATCGGACATCATATATCCAACAATCTCTCACTTGGACGATTCATCAATTATTCGATTCAACGTAGACAGTGGTGGACGCCTAGCTGCATTTCACTGCCCCTAGCAAGGTATGACGTATTTACAATCGTCAAACTATTTCCTTGTGTACTAGTAACCTTTACTTTACTAAGTGTAACAGTCTTAGTAAGCATATCTATGTATCCTTTCTGTTTACGGCATCCGTTGAACATGAGACATGGATACAATTCACTTCTCATATGTTGTTCAACTATTCTTGTTCTCGTTCTCCAATTCAAAGTGGTCTTAAACAAACTACTCTTTAGTTTGAGCATGGCCATGCGTTTTGCACCAGCTTGAATCAACGAGGGCGCCAAAATGTCCAACTCCTAATTAAAGAAGAACAGAATTCCTTCGGCCACGTACAACTCCCACTAAACTTCAGATTACTCCTGATCATACCCTTATTACTGCCTGTTAAGGTACAACGTTAGATAAGATCAAAGAACAATCTTTAGTCAGAGTTAGGTCTAGTATGTGCCTCGGGTCAAGGATCGATAAAGCTTACCATATTCAAACATCTCAATTCATTGATCCATGAAGATAGTTTTAAAATGATTTACTTCCAATGATTATTCTCTAATAATTATCCGTGAACATGATTTCCAACTTCTTGGTATTTCATTCACAACGAACCAACCATTCGATTCAGAGTAGTCTTACGTTCAAATTGATTCTCATGAATCTGATCGACTACGGACATTTAGAATAAAATATATTCAAGGATTTCTAAAACGTATAAACTATCGAACACAGTAACATCTATTTATAATGCATTTAACCATTAAATCAAACATAAAAACTAATGTGTGACAACCGGACTTTTCAAGTTAACTCCATTAACAAATCCTGTTAAATCCTAACCTAGTTAACCCTATCTCAAACTTTAGGGACTAGTTCTGCCATTATCTAAACTCAAACTACAAGGACTAATTGTGTGATTAGTCCAAACTCAATTCTAATTGACTTGGTAAAGTCAAAATTAGATACTTATGTCACTATTGACGTTGGAAAGTCAACTAACCATATCCCTTAACTCAATTCAAACTACAATTAAACTCAAATAATAGGAATTAAAACTATAACCGCCGACCATTATCAGTCACTCATCAAATTCGTTCATTCCATCATCATTCTCACAAATCGATCGTCTGCGCATCTCATTTGAATCCAACAGAAGCTTTTGCACACATCTATTCCATCGGAGAAGCAGTTCAGGTCGCCTGAGATTGAACCAGTCACAGCAGGCATATGTTTTAGTCGAGTACCTCCAATTCAAATCCAATTATGGTAAATTCCTACACCTTTAGCTTCGTTTTAATCTGTAGAATAAAAGCCCTATGATAATCTGGGCTTATATCATCGAATTGACCATGAACCTAATTCTAGGGTTCATATGAAACCGGTTTAGCCGAACTTCACCCTAGACTTAATTTAAACCCAATTAAATTGCATGCCTAGCTTCGCAAACTCTCTCTAATCAAAAGCCCTATGTTAATTTAACCTTCCATTATCAAAATCATCCCAATCTGGAATCTAGGGTTGATCGCATTTGGGTTTAATCGAACTCTAGTCCAGACACGATTTAAATCTAATTAACTTATATAACTCGACTTGCATATCATCACTTGTTAAAAACCCCATGGTTTCAAACCATTCCATTATCAGAATCAATCTAATCGATCTAAGATCAAACCTAGGGTTTTCGATTATGAAATCTGCAATTAAACGATACTAAACTTGTTGTTTTTCAAATTAAGCACACATACAGATTCGTATTTACTCAATTAACGAAACCCCTATGCTTTTAGAGGCAATCGAATTCAAATACTGTGGCTATGAAGGGGTGTTTGGACCGGGTATCGACAGGGGGAAGAACCAACTAGACTTGCATGTTAAGTACTTTTGATTCGGGTTAATAACGCGATACCCTAGCGGGCTGTGATGGTTAAGTGTGTGTGCTGGTGGGGAGGAGAGCCGGGTTCGAGTCTCCCCACCCCTGTTTTTGGGTTTTTATTATTTTAAGCTATTATTTTAATATTTAACCTATCCCTATATTATTATATTAATACATTAGTGTGTTTTAGCCCGGGAAACCACCCGTAAGCTCGGGTTTGATTTGTAAACCACAAATCACTATTTTTACCCACTTATAAAATAATATATTATTTTCAACTCGTGACCCAATTATAAAAATGATATATGTTTATATATTATTTCGCCACGTTTATAAACATTGTGAGACGTCTCAAACTAATAAGTAATATATTTATATATGTTATTTACCCACATTTATATTCTCGGATAAAATAATAGATTTATTATTTTTGTCACGCAATTTATTTATTAAGTTATTTTGCTAAGTATAAAAATAATATAATAAGTTATATTATTTCCTTAGGCCATTCTAATGGCATAAACGCACGAATATTTATTAATTAATATTATTCGTTATTAACGTTCGACACGAAACGCTTTTATCTTAATTATTATATTAAGAAACCTATAATCCCGTAGACATGCTCGTCTACTCGTAAATCCTTAAAATGTTTTATGACGTTCTAATCTTCCGAGTCGCTGTCACAAATCCCAATGTGTCACTAATTGTTATGTGTATAATTTTAGGGCATAAGTAAGCCGTTGCAGGCTAGCACTTGTGGTCCCAATCTCTTTCTTGTGTGATTCAACCTACTACTCAACTCGGGTGAGTTTTACAGCCCATTTTTACTCGTTTTCCTATTGGGGGAGAAACATGTACACAAATCAACATCTTCTACTTGTTTTTCCCGTTGAGTGAGAAACATACACGCAAGCAATCATACTTTTACTTGTTTTCCCGCGAGGGAGAAACAGGTACGCAAACAATCATTATTTTACTTTTTTTTCCCGTTGGGGGAGAAAACATGACGCAAACTATTTTGGGTTATTGTAATTCATATGATATCACAGTTGAGGCTAAGCGTAACACACTATCATGAAAGTCCTCACACACATCGGATCGTTAATATGGAATTAGCGAGGTAATTTTGGTAGTACTACTGGGTTTGACAAACCCCACCCGCGTTAGTCGCGCTAACTCGATTGGAGGTCGAACAGGTGAAATATTGACCTTAACACATTAGTCAGAGTTGATAGACCTGGCTGGAGGCAAACAAACAAACACACTGTCAGCTTCGGTTGCGGGCGCTTTAGTAAGGCATGAACATAGGCTAGCTACCTATAGATATGCATATTGAATGTACATAATCTGGCAAACACTCTCTTATTGCAAACTTGAAACCTGTGAACTCACCAACCTCGTGTTGACACTTTTCGTACATGTTTTCTCAGGTCGCTAAGGCACAGGTTGCACAACTAGGACATGTATGGAGTCCTACTATCATTTCACTCATATGCAAACCGTTAAAACAATTCACTTACTTTTATTAAACTAAACTTTGGCGCGTTGTTTTGCGCATTTACTTTCTTGTCTAAACGCTTCCGCATTAACTCTAAACTTTTATGTTAATACATTTTACGTCCCATATAGTGTTGTTTGATGTAACTAATGACTGAGATCCTGGTGTGTCACATCCCTAACGGTAAAACTCCGTTAGTGGAATTTGGGGGTGTGACAGATTGGTATCAGAGACAATGGTTATAGCGAACTAGGAAATTACATACTAGACTATAACCCACACACATTAGTTACATGACACAGACACTCATACACATACATGCTACACGTAGCATCTACACATACATTGCATTGCAGGCATGTTGAAATCATTCATAATCATTCATATCACCCTCTGCTGACGAAGAACACGTCATCCGTATTGCATCATCATTCCCAGGGGAGACACTCGGAGAATCATCAGAACAACATCCACTCCCGTCCGAGGGCAGCAAGACGGAGCCTTAGGAGTCACTCACACCACCATCATCTGCACCCATGTTACACCACCAGAGCCGAAGATAACACCAGCTTGAGTCTATCGGTGACACAATCAGAAATGGTGGGCCTTCTCAAGTCCGTGTTAGGGGCGACACATAGCACTAACACATGTCTCTTTGGGAGTTAGGTTCCTCAGATGAGAGTTCCTCCTGCACCCACTAGCAACAATACTCCGATCTCACTAGCTTTACTCTACATCAAGCCCGAACCCGTAGACCTCGCTTGAGGCACACCGTGTGGAGGCAGACCGCTGCACGTATTATGGTAGAAATTCATTGACACATAGATGTCATCACTTTCCCGAGCCGTGGGCTCGCCTTTGGTCGATATTTTGTTGAAGAAAGATTGACCACAAGGTTGAGAACGACTTGCTTATTGCATACTCAAACCCTATCCTGACTCAGTTAGAAGGACGACTACTTTGCTTCTTCCGGTAGCGCATATCCATGAACTAGTCTCACCTCTCGAAGTCGCATTTCTTGTGCATATTTGTTTCATGTGCATGTTCCCATCTACAATGCACTGGATTGGACTCCCGTATTGTGTATCAACTCGAGTGAATACTCGGATCAAACGATTCCCGACTACTCATCCTGATATGAATCCTAGTTGACCAACTTATAGTTGATGAATGAGCCTTTCGATGACTTATCATCTCTAACACACTATGAACTCAGTAATAAAACTGAGGGACATTTTGACACGAAACAGGGAGAATTAGGGTGAGCATGCAAAACAAATTATCATTACGGGTGCAAACGTAATAGTAATTTGAGGTGCATGCAAGTCCTGGTGAAACCTAGTGTGTGGATAAATGGTCCTAATCTGTGAGTTACAGACTTAAGTTTCCACTGTCCGTAGAAATTCTCGTAACCCACTCAACAACTAGTTGGTATCGTTAAACCTGTTTAACAGTTGATAGACGTGACTATCATGTTGAACGTATTTACGAACACACTAAACTATCATCCATAGGATCCATCATTTGATTTCACTCATGTAAGAGCCTTAGTGAACTTAAGACTCTCATCCAGACTTGATCAATGAAATCATCTCGGTTGAAACTCTAATAGAACCTCGTGGTAAACCCACCGAATCCAACTATGTAAGCGAAAATTGGGAATTCTTCCTAAACTAACACGTTGTTCCTTACACCCCGACAATAGATTCCATTTGACCTTGTCACTTCATCCTGTTACTAATCCTTGGTCTAATTTGATTTATACCCCAGCATATCCAGTTATTTCAGTGACCTCACAAATCTCTTACTAGTGCGGTCGTACTCCAACCCTACTAGAAGCTAAGTACAACATAGAAATAGGTGATGGACAGATAATTGAAGCAACTCACATTCTTAAGGGTTGTAAACTTGAATTGGCTGGTCATGAACTTGACATTGACCTTATGCCAGTCACACTCGGCGGCTTCGATGTAATTGTCGGTATGGATTGGTTATCTAAGAACCAAGCCGAAATTATTTATCGTGAGCAAATTTGTTCGCCTTCCTCTCCCTAGTGGAGAAACCCTTTCTGTCCAAGGCGAAAAGAGTGGTGCTGTCGTGGGCATCATATCTTTCGTGAAAGCAAAAAAGTTTCTACGTAAAGGTCATACTGTCATTTTGGCTCTCGTCGCAGAGCAGCCATCTGAGGAGAAGAAGATTGACGACATCCCGATCGTACGTGATTATCCAGAAGTATTTCCTGACGAATTGCCTGGTCTTCCACCACACCGCCAATTCGAATTTCAAATTGATCAAGCACCCGGAGCGGCACCTATTGCTCGAGCACCCTACAGACTTGCACCCGGTGAATTGCAAGAACTATCTACACAACTGTAAGAGTTGTTAGATTAAGGTTTCATTCGACCTAGCTCATCGCCATGGGGAGCTCCGGTCCTATTTGTCAAGAAGAAGGACGGGACTTTTCGCATGTGCATCGATTACCGGGAACTGAACAAAGTGACGATCAAGAACCGTTATCCTCTACCCCGCATCGACGATTTGTTTGATCAACTCCAAGGATCAAGCTTTTATTCCAAGAATAGATCTTAGATCTGGCTATCATCAACTGAGAGTCCGAGAGGAGGACATCTCAAAGACGGCATTCAGGACTAGGTATGGTCACTTCGAATTCATGGTCATGCCATTCGGATTGACCAACGCACCCGCAGTGTTCATGGATCTCATGAACCGAGTGTGTAAACCGTACCTTGACCAGTTTGTCATCGTCTTCATTGATGACATCCTCATCTATTCCAAGAATAGGGATGAACATGAGGAACACCTTCGTTTAATACTGGAATTGCTGAAGCAAGAACAACTGTATGCAAAACTTTCCAAATGCGAATTCTGGATTCGTGAAGTGCAATTCTTAGGACATGTAGTCAACGAGAGCGGAATACATGTCGACCCATCTAAAATAGAAGCCATCAAGAATTGGGCGGCACCGGAAACTCCAAATGAGGTGCGACAATTTCTGGGATTAAGGATTCTCCAAGATTGCACAACCCCTCACCGCTCTAACTCAAAAGAGTAAACCTTATAACTGGGTTGACACCCAGGAGTCAGCGTTCCAACTTCTTAAACATAAACTCTGCGGTGCACCCATCCTATCTCTTTCGGAGGGAACGAAAGATTTTGTGGTGTATTGTGATGCATCCATCCAAGGTCTTGGTTGTGTACTGATGCAACGCGAGAAGGTTATTGCATACGCTTTTCGACAACTGAAAATTCATGAGAAAAACTACACAACTCATGACTTAGAGTTGGGAGCCGTGGTATTTGCACTAAAGATATGGAGACATTACTTGTACGGTACCAAATGCACTATCTACACCGATCACAAGAGTCTTCAACATATCTTAGAACAGAAAGAGTTGAACATGCGACAATGTCGTTGGGTCGAACTCTTAAATGACTATGACTGTGCGATCAGATACTATCCGGGCAAGGCTTGTGGTAGCTGATGCTCTAAGCCGTAAGGACACCAAACCCAAACGTTTTCGAGCATTACAGCTTACTATTCACACCGGATTACCTGACAAAATCCGAAGTGCTCAACTCGAAGCGCTTAAAGAAGAAAACCTACCGTTGGAAGCCACACGTGGTATAGAAGAACAACTTGAGGTCAAATCAGATGTATTCGCTACCTTGTAGAACGAATATGGTTCCAGTGTATGAAAACTTAAAAGAACTGGTTATGGATAAAGCTCACAAATCTCGATACTCTATTCATCCAGGTTCTGACAAGATGTATCATGACCTAAAGGTGCTATATTGGTGGCCAAAGATGAAGGATGATATAACCACCTATGTGAGCAAGTGCCTGACTTGCGCAAAGGTCAAATGAGAATACCAAAAGCCTTCTGGCTTACTACAGCAACCAGAGATTCCTATGTGAAAATAGGAGCAAATATCTATGGATTTTATCACCAAATTGCCCCAAACTCCTTGTGGATGCGACAACATCTAGGTAATTGTCGATCGCCTGACAAAATCTGCTCACTTCTTAGCCATCAAAGCGACTGACAAAATAGAAAAACTTACTCGTATTTACTTGAAGGAAGTAGTCTCTCGGCACGGAGTGCCAATTTCTATCATTTCGGATCGAGACGCTCGATTCACATCACATTTCTGGCAATCGCTACAAAAAGCTTTAGGAACGCATCTAGATATCAGCACAGCGTACCATCCTCAAACCGATGGTCAAACGGAACGTATCATTCAAACCTTAGAGGACATGCTACGAGCTTGTGTGATTGATTTCGGTAACACTTGGGAGTCTCACCTGCCTCTGGTGGAGTTCTCCTACAACAACAGTTATCACACTAGTATCAAGGCAGCACCATTCGAGGCATTGTACGGACGTAAATGCCGATCTCCTATCTGTTGGGCTGAAGTTGGGGATAGCCAACTTACGGGTCCTGGACTTGTTTTCAAAACTTCTGAAAAGATCGTTCAAATCCTAAATCGTATGGCAGCAGCTCGTGATCGTCAAAAGAGTTATGCCGATAAGCGCCGTAAATCGTTAGGATTTCAAGTAGGTGACATGGTCTTATAAAATGTCTCACCTTGGAAAGGTATAATTCGTTTTGGGAAACGAGGCAAACTGAATTCTCGTTATGTTGGACCATTCAAAATAGTAAAGAGAGCTGGCCTAGTAGCGTATCAAATGGACCTACCTGAAGGACGTAGTGGTGTACACGACGTCTTTCATGTCTCGAACTTGAATAAATGTCTAGCAGACGAGACACTCGCGGTTCCTCTTAAGGAACTAGACATCGATGAACAATTGCGGTTCGTTGAAGAACCAGTAGAAATCATGGATACGGAAGTCAAAACGCTCAAACGCAGTAAAATCCCTATTTTCAGAGTTCGTTGTGACTCGAAACGCAGACCGCAATTCACATGGGAGCGCGAGGATCAGATGATGTGCAAGTATCTTCATCTATTCAAGCACTCTATGTCAAACTCTTAAGATACTATTCTAATTTTTGGGACGAAAATTTTTTCAACTAGGGGATGATGTGACACCCTAGGAAAAAAATTTATTTTAATTTTCGGGACGAAAATTCTTTCAACTATGGGATGATGTGACATCCGGACTTTTCAAGTTAACTCCGTTAACAAATCCAGTTAAATCCTAACCTAGTTAACCTTATCTCAAACTTTAGGGACTAGTTCTGCCATTATCTAAACTCAAACTACAAGGACTAATTGTGTGTAGTCCAAACTCAATTCTAATTGACTCAGTAAAGTCAAAATTAGATACTTGCGCCCCTGTTGATGTTGGAAAGTCAACTAACCATATCCCTTAACTCAATTCAAACTACAAGGAACATTCCTGCCAATTCCTAAACCTAGTATCATGAAACTACAGGGACTGATCTTGTAATTAACGATTTCTTGATTATGTTTGACTTTCAGCAGTCAAACTCACGGTTTTGATGCAATTCAAGTCCCATAATCGACTTTTATTTGAAATTAGTATCCAATATGCACGATTAAACTGTTAACGACTATCATAAACACATTAAACACAGGCATTAATCGAATTAAACTCAAATAATGGGAATTAAAACTATAACCGCCGACCATTATCACTCACTCATCAAATTCGTTCATTCCATCATCATTCTCACAAATCGATCGTCTGCGCATCTCATTTGAATCCAACAGAAGCTTTTGCACACATCTATTCCATCGAAGAAGCAGTTCAGGTCGCCTGAGATTGAACCAGTCATAGCCGGCATCTGTTTAGTCGAGTACCTCCAATTCAAATCCAATTCTGGTAAATTCCTATACCTTTAGCTACGTTTTAATCTCTGGAATAAAAGCCCTATGATAATCTGGGATTATATCATCGAATTGACCATGAACCTAATTCTAGGGTACATATGAAACCTGTTTAGCCAAACTTTACCCTAGACTTAATTTAAACCCAATTAAATTGCATGCCTAGCTTCGTAAACTCTCTCTAATCAAAAGCCCTATGTTAATTTAACCTTCTATTATCAAATTCATCCCAATCTGGAATCTAGGGTTCATCGCATTTGGGTTTAATCGAACTCTAGTCCAGACACGATTTAAATCTAATTAACGTATATAACTCGACTCGCAGATCATCACTTGTTAAAAACCCCATGGTTTCAAACCATTACATTATCAAAATCAATCTAATCGGTCCAAGATCAAACCTAGGGTTTTCGATTCTGAAATCTGCAATTAAACGATACTAAACTTGTTGTTTTTCAAATTAAACACACCTACAGATTCGTATTTACTCAATTAACGAAACCCCTATGCTTTTAGAGGCAATCGAAGTTAAATATTGTGGCTTTGAGGGGGTGTTTGGACCGGGTATCGAAGGGGGGAAGAACCAACTAGACTTGCATGTTAAGTACTTTTGATCCGGGTTAACAACGCGATACCCTAGCGGGCTGTGATGGTTAAGTGTGTGTGCTGGTGGGGAGGAGACCTGGGTTCGAGTCTCCTCACCCCTGTTTTTGGGTTTTTATTATTTTAAGCTATTATTTTAATATTTAACCTATCCTTATATTATTATATTAATACAATAATGTGTTTTAGCCCGGAAAATCACCCGTAAGCTCGGGTTTGATTTGTAAACCATAAATCACTATTTTTACCCACTTATAAAATAATATATTATTTCTAACCCGCAACCCCAATTATAAAAATGATATATGTTTATATATTATTTCGCCACGTTTATAAACATTGTGAGACGTCTTAAACTAATAAGTAATATATTTATCTATGTTATTTACCCACATTTATATCCTCGGATAAAATAATAGATTTATTATTTTTGTCACGCAATTTATTTATTAAGTTATTTTGCTAAGTATAAAAATAATATAATATGTTATATTATTTCCTTAGGCCATTCTAATGGCACAAACGCACGAATATTTATTAATTAATATTATTCGTTATTAACGTTCGACACGAAACGCTTTTATCTTAATTATTATATTAAGAAACCTATATTCCCGTAGACACGCCCGTCTACTCGTAAATCCTTAGAATGTTTTAAGATGTTCTAATCCTCCGTGTCGTCGTCACAAATCTCAATGTGTCCCTAATTGTTATGTGTATAATTCTAGGGCATACGTAAGCCATTGCAGGCTAGTACTTATGGTCCCAATCTCTTTCTTGTGTGATTCAACCTACTACTCAACTCAGGTGAGTTTCACGGCCCCTTTTTACTCGTTTTCCTGTTAGGGGAGAAACATATAAACAAATCAACATCTTTTACTTGTTTTCCCGTTGAGGGAGAAACATACACGCAAGCAATCATACTTTTACTTGTTTTCTCGCGGGGAAGAAACAGGTACGCAAACAAACATTATTTTACTTTTTTTTCCCGTTGGGGGAGAAAACATGACGCAAACTATTTTGGGTTATTGTAATTCATATGATATCACTGTTGAGGCTAAGCGTAACACACTATCATGAAAGTCCTCACACATATCGGACCGTTAATATGGAATTAGCAAGGTAATTTTGGTAGTACTACTGGGTTTGACAAACCCCACCCGCGTTAGTCGCGCTAACTCGATTGGAGGTCGAACGGGTGAAATATTGACCTTAACACATTAGTCAGAGTTGATAGACCTGGCTGGAGGCAAAAAAACAAACACACTGTCAGCTTCGGTTGCGAACGCTTTAGTAAGACATGAACATAGGCTAGCTACCTATAGATATGCATATTGAATGTACATAATCTGGCAAACACTCTCTTATTGCAAACTTGAAACCTGTGAACTCACCAACCTCATGTTGACACTTTTCGTACATGTTTTCTCAGGTCGCTAAGGCACAGGTTGCACAACTAGGACATGCATTGAGTCCTACTATCATTTCACTCGTATGCAAACCGTTAAAACAATTCACTAATTTTTATTAAACTAAACTTTGGCGCGTTGTTTTGCGCATTTACTTTCTTGTGTAAACGCTTCCGCATTAACTCTGAACTTTTATGTTATGACATTTTAAGTCCCATATAGTGTCGTTTGATATAACTAATGACTGAGATCCTGGTGTGTCACATCCCTAACGGTAAAACTCCGTTAGTGGAATTTGGGGGTGTAACATAATGTAATTGTATTGTTCGAAAACACTAAATACTAAATACAGATCAAACCCACTGTCTAGAAAATCTTAGGCCTATCTTGTCAGCATGTTCCTCATGTTTAGAATGAAGCATAGGCTTAGTGAACGGGTCGGCTAGACTCTCATCCGTGTGAACTTTCTTTAACACGATGTCTCCCCGTTCTAGTATATATCTCGGATATAATGAAATCTTCTGAGTATGTGCTTCGTGCTGTGATGTGACCTTGGTTCCTTAGCTTGAGCAATGGCACCATTATTGTCACACAGTATCTCGATTGGTTTCTGAATACTAGGCATTACTCCGAGATCAGCAATGAACTTCTTCATCCAAGCAGCCTCCTTTGCAGCTTCTGAAGCGGCAATTTATTCGGACTCGGTGGTGGATTGAGCAACAACACTTCGCTTAACACTTTTACAAGTGATGGTACCACCATTCAGAACAAATACAAATCCCGTTTATGATCGAGAATCATCTCGATCAGTCTGGAAGCTAGCATCAGTGTAACATTTAACAGCTAGTTCTTCTTCCAATCCTCTATATATCAAAAGCACTTAGTTCTTCTCAAGTACTTAAGGATGTTTTTCACAGCTATCTAGTGACTCTCACCAAGATTCTGTTGATATCTGCTTGTCATGCTTAAAGCGTACGATACGTCAGGTCTAGTACATAGCATGGCATACATGATGGAACCAATTGCAGAATCATATGAAACCTTTTTCAATTTTCTTCTTGTCCTAGTCAAACTGAGGGCACTGTTTGTTATTCAGTATGGTTCCATATGCCCTAGGCAAAGACCCTCTCTTAGAGTCTTGCATGAAAAAAGCGCCGAACGACTTTACAATGTATGTACTTTGACTTAAACATATAAGCCGCTTTGATCTATCTCAATAGATCTTTATTCCTAGAATATAAGCATATTCACCAAGATCTTTCATTGAGAAACATTTTTCTAACCAAGACTTTACGACTTTTAGCATAGGGATATGGTTTCCAATGAGTAGTATGTCATCTACATACAGAATCAGAAAAGTCACATGGCTCCCACTTACCTTCTTGTAGACACACGGTTCATCTTCGTTCTTGACAAAACCAAACTCTTTGATTTTCTGGTCAAAGCGAAGATTCCAGCTTCTGGATGCCTGTTTTAATCCATAAATGGATTTGTTTAACTTGCATACCTTATTAGGATTCTTTGGATCTTCAAAACCTTCTGGTTGAACTATATAGACATCTTCAGTAAGATGCCTATTTAGGAACGTGGTTTTGACATCCATTTACCATATCTCGTAGTCATAATACGCGACAATAGCAAGCAAAATCCTAATGGACTTAAGCATGGCTACTGGCGAGAAGGTTTCATCATAATCAATTCCTTGAGTCTGAGTAAAACCTTTCGCTACCAGCCTTGCTTTGAAGGTTTGCACATTCCCATCCATGTCGATTTTCTTCTTGAAAATCCACTTGCTTCCTACGGTCCGACTTTCAAGAGGAAGGTCAACCAAGTCCCATACATGGTTGTCGTACATGGATTGGATTTCAGCATCCATGGCTTCAAGCCATTTCTTAGATTCAGAATCTAAGATTGCAGATTTGTAACTAGTGGGCTCAGCCTGATCAACTATCAGGATGTCGTCAATCTGGTGAATCCCGATATACCGATCGGGTTCATGGCGATCCATAGCACTTCTGCGAACATCTTGTGTCACAGTTGAATCTTGAACATTTCTAGATTCAGTTTCAGCAGTCTCATGCTGAATGACAGGTTCAGTTGGTGGTTCTCGGATCTCATCCATATCCACATGGTTATCTCCAATCCCTCTCGCAAGAAGTTCTTTCTCCAAGAAAGTAGCTCTACGTTTAATGAAAACTCGGTTTTCAGCAGGATTGTAGAAGTAGTAACCGATTGTTTTAGGATATCCGACGAAAACAACTTTATCGCCACGGGGATTTAGCTTATCCGTAGATTCACTTGTAACATATGCGTTACATCCCCAAACCCTAAGGTATGACACTTTGGGTTTTTCCCCATGCCATATCTCATAAGGAGTCTTGTCCACCTTCTTTGTAGGAGCTAGATTTATGATTCTCGTGGCAGTCTCGAGAGCAAAACTCCAAAAGGAGTGTGGGAGGTTTGTACGACACATCATTGATCGAACCATATCTAATAGCGTTCAAATTCTCCTTTCGGACACACCATTAAGTTGTGGTGTTCCTTGCGGAGTAAGCTGAGAAATGATCCCACGTTTATTTAGATGTTCGTCAAACTCTTGACTAAGATATTCACCACCTCGATCAGATCGAAGCAACTTAATCGGGTCTTACCAAGCTGATTTTGTACTTCGTTCCGGTACTGTTTGAACATTTCAAACGTTTCATGTTTATGCTTCATAAGATAAACATATCCATATCTACTGAAGTCATCAGTAAATGTTACGAAGTATCTCTCTCCACTTCTAGACATTGTTCTGAATGGACCACATACATCAGTATGTACAAGTCCTAACAGATCCTTAGCACTTTGATCGATACCGAAAAAAGGAGCCTTGGTTAGCTTTTCACATAAACATGATTCGCAATCATCAAATGACTCTTGACCAGTAGAATTCAAAATTCCGGGGTCTAGAGTCTCTTCATGCGATTCTTGTTTATGTGTCCTAGTCTACAATGTCATAGATACGTATCATTGAAATCATATTTCGTACGTTTGGAGGAGATATTAAATAGAACGTTATTATTATGGACTTCTAACTCATAGATTCCATTGTGAGGCTTTGTAGAAAAATAAAACAAACTATTTAAATATGCAGAAATAAAATCATTGTCAAAAGCATAATTAAATCCTTGTTCCTACAAAGCGGATACTGAAACAATATTCCTAGTCAAAATAGGAATGAAACAAACATTGTTCAAAACAAGTTCTAAACCAGAAGGAAGTACAAGAGTGTATTCTCCTACAGCCTCCACAGCAACCTTTTGTCCATTTCCCACATGGAGCTCCAGGTCGCCTTGCTTCAGCCTCCTAACCTTCTTTAGTCCCTGCAAATCATTACAAATGTGATAGCCACATCCAGTGTCAAACACCCTAGATTTGCTAGACAAAGAGAAGATCTCAATAACGAACATACCTGAGGACTGTCCTCCAGCAGACCTTTTCTGTTTCAACTCGGCTAGATACTTTGAGCAGTTCCTCCTCCAGTGACCGACTTCATCACAATGAAAACACTTGACATCCTTTAAAGGCTTCTTGGCAACAGCTTTTCCTTTGCTCTTGAAGCTTTTCTTGCCTTTTCTCTTGGCTTCAGATTTCTTGACTCGGCTTTCTTTAATCATCAGCACTGGACCAGACTTAGCAGGAGCCGGTATGTTCATCTCGACAGTCTTAAGCATCATATGCAACTCCGGGATGGTCTTGTCCCAAGCATTCATATTGTAATTCAAAGTGAACTGTCATATGATTTTGGCAGTGAGTTGAGGATAATATCCCCGACCAATTCATTTCTTAAAGGGGAGTCAAGACGTGCCAGATGATCAATGTATCCCTTCATCTTCAACACGTGAGTGACAACGGAATAACCTTCTTGCATACGACAGCTTATTAGTGATCTTATCACTTCAAAGCGTTCATGGCGGGCCTGCTGCTGAAACATTTCTTGCAGTTGCCTAATCATGTCGCATGCTGGCATGTCCACCATATTCTTTTGAAGTTCTGGTATCATAGACGCCAGCATCAAGCAAGAGACCTTGATATATTCATCATCATGCTTATCCCATGTATTCTGGGATTGGTTTCTCAAGAGGCTTCTGGGATTGGTTCCTCGAGAACATACAGTTTTTTTCTCAGCCTTGATGACTATCATCAAGTTTCGGTACTAGTCCATGAAGTTGGAGTTGTTAAGCTTATCCTTCTCAAGGATAGATTTTAGGGAGAATGAGAAATTTGTATTAGATTCGTTAGACATATACAAAATTCAAAATAAAAGTTTTGGTATTTTCATACATAATTTCCTAATTAAAATTTTATGACCCAATTGCAAAATTATATAATTAGAAATGAGACCGCAGTTCCCCATGTCTCAGTGAATGGCTGAGCACTCTTCACTAGCATAGATAGACAGGTAGGTAACGATTACCAATTGTATCGACTATATAATTCTCGGTTTGAGGGGCATGACGAGTAATGTCAAGCTTTGGATACGTTTCCCTCAACTGCGCCCACTTAAACGACTTAAGCGATATAGATCCTTCAATTATAATTGTAGAGCCGTCCTAAGTAACTCAGGAATCGCGGTTCTACCTTCAACCAAAACCGTAGGGCCGAATGCAGAGTAATTCACTAACACCGAGGGTTCGGATAGATTAGTTGAAGTGTTATAATTAAGGGTGGCGCAAAATTTCAATTTTATATTTTGGGATTTCTTTAATGTTTTTAAATATTACCGTTTCGGATCAAAAACATTTTGATCAACGAGCAGCTTTACACAAGTCGCGCAATTTTAGTAAACCGATTTTACTAGTTTTAGTTCATGAAACAACTTTCAACACTCGACACGATTCAATTTCAAATACCTTATTTAATCTAAATTGGTCATTCGTCGCGAACCGATTTTAAACTAATCAACTCTTTTAATTAGTTTAAAATTGTTTTAAATAAAACTGATAAATTTAAAAACTTGTTTTTACTTTTAAATAAAACACCCTTTTATTTAGTTACCTTTTCGAGAAGAATAAACAATTTAATTATCTCGTCGTTTTTAAATTGTGTCAAAAGTTTTATAATGATTTTACGGTTTAATTATTATCCTAAATAATTATATCACAACCACAAAATAAATAAAACATAGAACCGAGCAACTAGGAAAAAAGTCCGATTTCGTTCGAGCCATCAAACGAGAACCGGACAGGTTTAAGGGATTACAAAATAAACAAATATGCTATCTCTCCCACTTAGTCCAAGATCTCCATCTTTAATCCTGTCATTGTCCGCATTTATCTTCTAGTATTCATCTTTTTAGAATTACAATATTTATTTATAAATACACTAAAATAAATTAATAAAAATAAACCTAACTATTAAATCGAGGTTCCAAATAACTCATAAAAAATACAAAGAGAAACAACAAATCACAAACAATACAACAACAGGTCTCTAGTGCTGGATTCATTCAACACAATAACAATAAACAAAAAAAAAACTCAATCTTTTGTTAACCAGTAGTTTTGACAAATAAAACAATAAATCGATATAAAAAATATGTCTAAATGCGCGTAAAGGTGCATCTGATACCACTGTTGGGAATCAAGCACTAGTTTTTAACTTTTAAAAACAATAATTATTTAAACCTTTTAAATAAATAAATCAGATGTATTTAGCGGAAGCGATTTATTGTACTAAACAGATCAGATATGGATTTCTATCAGTGATCCGATTACACGCGTATAAACAATATTATTTAAACCAACCATAGGGTGTTCAGAGATTATACCTTTGACGATAACCAGATCAGAACACATCAGATCAATGAACGTCACGCTAGATGACACGTACACGAAATCTACAACAAAACATCACACGAGATGCGCAAGAGAGAGCCGACCACAGCGGCGGTGGTGTGACGGTGGCGGTGGTCCGACTAGGCGGCGGCGCTAAGAGGTGGTAGTGGCGTCGGTCGAAAATCGCAAGAGGGGGGAAGGGGTTTTCGAAACCTGTGGTGGCTAAGAACTGTTTTAGGGTTTTCAGTTAAGGTTATATTTATAAACCTGTAACTTACAGGCTGACCCATGAGGTATTAACAGTTAATACCCAACTAATAATTAACTGTTAATTTATTAACCCTATATTTTACTAATCATAAATAATCAGTAAAATACATTCATTAAATGTTTAACAGATTAAACATTTATTCCCAGTAAATAATTAATTCACCAAGTAATTAATTGTCTCAATCATCGTTAATATTTCTCTAAATATTTGTTCACCGTTTATTATATCCGTCTTTCGTGAACTTAAATATTATATATATTTGTTCGTTGCCCAAAATGTAACTCTTTGGGTCGTACCCAGTTAGTAACGTTGACTTTATTGACTGTCGGACTGTTAGGTATCACGAGTCGTTATCGCAGCGGAATCACACGCACACAATCAATGACAGAAAATAAGAGACACGAGAATTATAGTGGTTCAGCCAATATTGGCCTACGTCCACTTTGCAACTAGGGTTTTACTTTATTAGGTGCTCAAGGAATACTATTACATCAGGGAATATATTTATAAGACTAGATTAGGGTTACACTAATTAGGAAACAACTTAGGCCCCAAGAAACAGAATAAAACACAGCAACCCATTAGGGCATGCTGCCCACTTGTTCCTACATGTTTCCATATGCAAACAAGCCCAAAGCCTAAGCCTTGTTGTCGGAAGCCCGCATCAGCCCAGGCCCACTCGGCCCAGTCCGGCCCAAAGGCCTTCACAACCCAACAATCTCCCACTTGAAGGCTTTGCTCAATCCACAAACATCATCCAAGTAATCCCCGATCCAGTAATTCCAGTATCCTCCATATCCAAAGTCTCCCGAGCCTTCAGTCCCCATAAACAAACTCAAACTTCATCAAATTCCCCTAGTTGCAATCCCCCTCACATCATGTACATGAAGGGGCAGTTGAAGCTCCCCCGAGCTCCAACTCATTCTCAATCTCAACTGGTTTGCACGATCCACGAGTTCCAGAGATAACCCGAGAAGCACCACTCTCCTCCTTTAGCAAGACTTCCATAGGAGAGATTTTCACAGTCGGACTACCGGTCTTCAAAACCCAACGTTGTTTTGTAATAGTACCCGGAACACGCCCCGTGCTCCCACTGTCACCAAACCCCTGACCTGGTTTAGACCTCCGACTCCGCTCAGCTTAAATCACCTTGGCACCAGGCTACCCTCTTGCAAATTGAACCTTCTTTCGCCCCTTTGATTCTGCGAACCTAACTTTGTTTTGAGGGACGGTCATACTTCCCTCAGCATGTACTTCCACCATGTATAATGAAACTCGCATGTTTCCACGAGCAATAACCAGACTACCTTTAGTTACCTTCCACTTATCTCCACCAAACTTTACTTCTAGTCCCTGTTTATCCAGCTGACCGACAGAGATAATCTTACTCTTCAAAGCTAGAATAACCCTGACATTCTTCAAGTTCCATGTGGTTCCCAAAGAAGTAACCAAATTCACGTCATGCATGCCCGTAACATCAAGAACATCACCATTTGTTATTCGTACCTTCCCAAAGTTACCAACCTTCAAATTCTCCATCGTCTCCCCGTTATGCATCGCGTGAAACGAAGAACCAGAATCCATGACCCAAGAATCTGTAGAATACTCTACACAGCAAACCAAAACATCATCATCAGATTCCTCATCTGTTGAAGTGTGTTTAACTGCCTTTTGTCCTCATTCTTCCCAGACCCTTCCTTATTCCTTCCTGGACACTAACTTTTCACATGCCCAACTTCATTGCAGCTCCAGCACCTCACATTTTTTCGAGCTCTAGACGAACTCCTTCCCCTACTACCACTTCTCCTATTATTATCCCTTCCCCTGCCCACATTGAATATATCAGAAGAAGATCATCCACTAGTGTTCCTCCGGTGAATGTCTTCACCCAGAATACTATCCCGGATCACATTAAACTTCAAATTTCCAGCTCCACCAGAATTAGTGATTGACGTCACATAACCTAACCAGCTGTCAGGCAAAGAGGATAACAGGATCGCCTCTTAAGTATCATCATCAAACTTCGTCCCAACGGTCGATAGCCTAGACAAAATTGAATTTATATTGTTTATGTGATTAGGCACCGAGCTTCCCTCATTCATCTTCATCATGAATAACTCTCTCAATAAGAACACCCTGTTACCGGCAAAAGGCTTTTTATACATATTTGACAGAGTCATCATCATACCATGAGCCGTGGTTTCCTTTATGATATTAAACGCTACACTCCTCGTCAAAGCCAGTATGATCTTACCTCTCGCCCTTTTGTCCTTAGATTTCCAGATCACTTCGTCGACCTGACTCAAACCAACCGAAGCCAACCAACTTCCAAAGAAAAACCCTAAAACCCGAAACACTCGAACCGGTGCTTCAGCTGCAAAACCCGAGTGAAATCAGGAACTTCAAGGGTCCAAAACAGGAAACCCTAATCGCTAAACACCCCCAAATCAGTCCCGAACGGCCCTGCCTTCTCCCCCTTTTGCGGCAATACCTAGGGTTGATGAAACCCTAATTTGTGAAGGCCAAACAGCAGGCAACCAGGCTGCGATCAGCCCTCCAGCAGCAAAAAAAAAACAGAACAGCAGATGAACAGAATCGATCAGCCCTTGCAGCAGATCGAACAGCAAAGAAAAAAAATTCAACCAATCAAAACCGAAAAATTCCAGCAGTTACTGTTCACGCGCGGAAAGTACTTTTCACGGCGGCGGTATTGTAGCAGCAGATCCGAACAGTAGCAGCATTCTCGAAACAGCCCTTAACCCCTTCAGCGATTGAACCAATGCAGACCATGTGTAAACAACGAGCCAAAGCTCCGATACCACTTGTTAGGTATCACGAGTCGTTATCGCAGCGGAATCACACACACACGCACACAATTAATGACAGAAAATAAGATACACGAGAATTATAGTGGTTCAGCCAAGATTGGCCTACGTCCACTTTGCAACTAGGGTTTTACTTTATTAGGTGCTCAAGGAATACTATTACATCAAAGGATATTTTATAAGACTAGATTAGTGTTACACTAATTAGGAAACAACTTAGGCCCCAAGAAACAGAATAAAACACAGCAGCCCATTAGGGCCTGCTGCCCACTTGTTCCTACATGTTTCCAGACGCAAATAAGCCCGAAGCCTAAGCCTTGTTGTCGACAGCCCGCATCAGCCCACTGGCCCAGTCCGGCCCAAAGACCTTCACAACCCAACACGGACATCATATATCCAACAGTTATCTACCTTCCAATACTTCAATTTAAGATAGATAACTAATTATCTAACATCAACTTCACCCAATTTCAACCCAATTCAGATTTCACCTAAAAACCCATAAGAACACTTCAATGGTGAATCAAATGTTGGAATGGAGGCTTACTTCATGTTTAGAAGATGAAGAGCATATCAACACCTTCAGATTTTGCATGCAATAACTTCGATTCGTGATCTCAGCTCTTCATTCTCTTCTCCTCTTCTTTGCAACTCAAGAACACACACACTCTCTGTGTGTTAAATTTGCAGCCCCCCTATCAAAATCTGACTTTTCAAAATTTATAATTTAGCCCCTGAACTTTCAAATTTAACTTCTTTTATCAAAACTACAAGACTAAACATATGTAACCATCCTCCAACTTTCCTTTTTATTTATTTACACCCGAACAATATAATATAATTATATTATAATAATATTTCAAAAGTTGGTTCGCTACATATGTACACTTAGGTGTTAGACTATTGGCATTAGTAAAAAGGCAAGGGCAAGAAATAAGAATTTAAAAGGGTATAATCGTACAATAATTAGGAATGAGGTAATAAACCTTTATACATTCCAATTATTGTTCCCACTTGAATTCTTTCTGTAACTTTCATCTAAACCAAAATAGTTTTGTTTGATGACTAAATTAGAACTATGATATAGAGATTGAACAATGTTGTTCTTATTCTAGATGAACAAAGAACACTCACCCTCTTGGTGAAGCCAACGAGGAAGGACCATCAAGAAATACGCGGAATCAAAGTAAGAAGAAAGCAGCCCTGGAAGGCCATGAGGAATCTCTGCATTCCAAAACAAAACAGCACACTGTCAAAGAACCTTCAAAGCAACCAACGAATCATGAACCGAATGAAATACATAAATTAAGAAATGAAATCGGAAAGCTAATTACTTAGGGCATTGCCGAGGCGATATTGACAATTGCTACTGAAGTTAAAAACCTTGAGGGCATTTAAAACAAATTGGGAAAGCTCATTCCCATACTACCAATAGTACGTATAAACCTTATACGAAAATAAAACTTGACGAAGGAAGTAAAACTAACAATAACATAAGTTATCCCAAAGGGAATAAGTTGATGGCAATGATCGAAAACGAAAGGTGGTGATTAAGTACAGGAAAGGAGAATGCACTTATAAAGACTTCAAAGCAGGCGACCCACCCAAGTTCTTTGGTAACAAAGATGTTGTGGAAGCTTTACGGTGTATGCGGTAAACGGGGGCAGTCATAGATTTGAGTAAGTGTGTAGAGGAAGACATGGTCCAATTTACAGCACACTCATTCAAAGGTGAAGCACTGCACTGGTGGGATACCATAATACAAGCCAAGGGCAAAGAGGAAGTAAACTGAGTGTCATGGAAGAATTGAAGGAAAGAATGAAAGAAACATTTTGCCCTAAGAATGAGATGGAAAAGGCAGAAACCGAATTTTTAAAATTCGAAGATAGTAATATGGTCAATAGAGAATATACCACTAGATTCAATGAACTGGCTCGCTTAGTTCCACATTTAGTCACTCCAGAAGAAAAGAGGATTGGTAGGTATATTTGGGGTTTACCTATCGAGGCACGAGCGCATGTGTACGCATCTGAACCCAAGATATACTAGTCCGTTGTGACTCAAGGAGGCACTATGTATGACGAAATGCTTCGTCAAGGGAAGCATTCTGAAGGTGTGAAGAGAAATGGAAAGACAACAAGAGTCAGCTTGGAGCAGGGAACAAAAGGTTTCAGGGGAATAGGAATTGAGATCAGGGCAAGAGAATAGCAGAAGATAGTGGTAGTACTAGAACACCCTTTTGTTTTAATTGTAAGACTGATGAACATAGGACTAAGGATTGTACGAAAGAAGCCAAGTGCTTTAGCTTTGGAGGAACCGGTCATTTTAAATGGAATTGCCCAAAATCTAGAAATCAGAAGTCCGAAGAAACAGCCAAAGGGAGAGGTCATGTATTCGTTATCAATGAGAAAGGGAAGGACAAGGACCCTGAAGTAGTTGAAGGTATGGTCCTTGTCAACAGCATTTATGCAAACGTGTTATTTGATACGGGTGCAAATAAATGTTTTGTGGCTACAAAGTTTTGTCTTACTTGGGAAAGAAACCTTGTATGCTAGAAAATGTCTATGTGGTAGAAACAGTTGATGGTAGACCAAGTAGAATTTCATAAATCTATAGAGAATGCACCATCAATTTCGAAAATATAGAATTGTGTGTAGATCTTATGCCTATGACCTTAAGAGAATTTGACATCTTCTTAGGTATGGATTGGTTGTCACGAAATCAGGCACAAATTCTATGTGATCAAAAATTAGTAAGGATACATAAACCGAATGGCGAAAGAATAAAAATTCACAGAAGTGATGGAAATTGTAAAGTTAGAATGATTTCAGCCATTAAATCTAATAAGTATGTCAAAAAAAAAGGTCATGAAGCCTTCATGGCTAATTCCATCGACGCTAAATCAAAAGATCAACCTACCGATATTCCAGTCGTTCATGATTTCCTAGACATGTTTCCAGAAGAATTACTTGGTCTCCCTCCTGGCCGTCAAATAGAATTCAGAATCGACTTGGAACCTGGAGCAAAGTATGTGGCTAAGGCACCATACTGACTTGCACCTGCTGAGATGAAGGAATTGGTTGCTCAAATCAGAGATATGTTGGACAAGTTTATTCATACGCTCTAATACTTCGCCATGGGGAGCGCACGTTCTATTTGTAAAGAAGAAAGACGGAACTCTGCGGATGTGCATCGACTATCGAGAACTAAACAAGATCACCATAAAGAACAAGTACCCATTACCCAGGATTGGTGATTTGTTTGATCAACTCCAGAGAGCTAATTACTTTTCCAAGATTGACTTGAGATCTGGATACCATTAACTAAAAGTCAGAGCTGAAGGTATACCGAACACAGCCTTTAGAACTAGATATGGACACTATGAATTTCTAGTTATGTCCTTCGAACTGAGCAATGCTCCAGCAGCATTTATGGATTTAATAAATAGAGTCAGTAGTCCGTACCTAGATAGGTTTGTCATTGTGTTTATTGATGATATCCCAATCTACTCCAAGAATCAAGATGATCATGTTGAACATCTAAGATTGATTCTAAAGGCATTGAGAAAAGAGAATCTGTGTGCAAAGTTATCCGAATGTGAATTCGGGAAACAAGAAGTACAGTTTCTAGGTCATGTTGTGAATGAACATGGAATTCAAGTTGACCTAACAAAGACCGAAGCTATTAGAAACTGGGAAACTCTGAAGACCCCCACTGAAGTGAGAAGCTTCTTAGGCTTGGCAGGTTATTACAAGAGATTTATCAAAGATTTCTCTAAAATACCAAACGCCACTAACCGCATTAACCCAAAAGACGATAAAATTTGATTAGGGTACGAAACAAGAGAAGGCTTTCAATACCCTTAAGCATGAGCTTAGCAATGCACCTATCTTAGCACTACCTAAGGGTACTGAGGATTTTGAAATTTACTGTGATGCATCTCAAATTGGGTTAGGTTGTGTAACACCTTAGGCAAATCCCATATTGTTCTGTTCTATTTTGTCAACGGGAGAGATGATAGGTTCATAAGGAATGCCCCTCCTCAAATACAACAATGCGTTTTGGGGCTTAATGTTAGTGGATGAGAGGAGAACTCCACAGTTAAGCGTGCTCGGGTGGGAGTAATCCAGGGATGGGTGACCCCTGAGAAGTTTTCACCCGGGCAACCAAAAACAAATCTGTGAGCTATTAGGGGGCAAAGCGGACAATATTGTTGCTACGAGAGGCCGAATGTTACAAATGACACGTCAGCCCTATCACTGGCGGGGTGTTACAGTTATGGTATCAGAGCCACTCCCGTTCTGTTCTGTTTACGATAGTGGGGCAAACCTCATCGAGGACGATGAGTCTCAAGGGGGGTGTTTGTAACACCTTACGCAAATCCCATATTGTTCTGTTATGTTCTGTCCACGGGAGAGATGTTGGGTTCATAAGGAATGCCCCACCTCAAATACCACAACGCGTTTTGGGGCTTAATGTTAGTGGATGAGAGGAAAACTCCACAGTTAAGCGTACTCGGGTGGGAGTAATCCACGGATGGGTGACCCCTGGGAAGTTTTCACCCTGGCAACCAAAAACAAATCCGTAAACTCTTAGGGGGCAAAGCGAACAATATTGTTGGTACGAGAGGCCGGATGTTACAAATGACATGTCAGCCCTATCACGGGCGGGGTGTTACAGGTTGTGTACTTATACAAAGAGGCAAGGTCATAACATACGCATCCAGACAACTCAAAGTTCATGAAAAGAACTACACCACGCATGATTTGGAATTAGGAGCTGTAGTTTTTGCCTTAAAAATATGGAGACATTAGTTGTAAGGTACTAAGTGTATTATATACACCGATCGTAAAAGCCTCAAACATATTTTTGATCAAAATGAATTGAATATGAGGCAAAGAAAGTGGATGGAATTAATAAATGATTACGATTGTGAAATAAGGTATCACCCGGGAAAAGCCAATGTATTTGATGATGCACTAAGCCGAAAGGAAAGAGAAAAACCTAAATCCTTAAGGCTGGTTGTCAAAATGGACTGGATGAGCCAGATTAAGGAAATTCAGGCTGAAACCTTGAAAGACGACCACATTAAGAAAGAAAGAATGATTGGAAAGCTAAAGTAGTTAACCGAAGGACATGATGAAATCCTAAGGTTTAATAAATGAATTTGGGTGCCTACACATGGTGATATTCAAAATAAGATTCTTGATGAGGCTCACAAAGCCAAGTATTCAATGCACTCAGAACCTGAGGAGACACTACTAGTGGCCGGGGACGAAGAAAACGATTGCTCGATACGTAGAAAAATGTCTAACTTGTCTACAAGTAAAAACTGAGCATCAAAAGCCGGTTAATCAACTTCAACGGTTAGAAATACCGGTTTGGAAATGGGTTAATGTGACAATGGACTTTGTCATAAAGCTTCCCAAAACTTAGAAAGGGTATAATGCGATATGGATAATAGTCGATCGATTGACTAAGCCGGACCATTTCATACCAATAAAGGTTAGCTAAACTTTCTTTAGATGAGATAGTAAGTCGACAAGGAGTGCCACTCTCCATTGTGTCTGACAGGGATAGCCGTTTTACATCCAGATTCTGGACTAGCTTCAAGAAGGGATTAAGCTCACGCCTCAACTTAAGTACGGCTTATCACCCTCAAACGGGTGGACAAAGTGTACGAACTATTCAGACACTTGAAGACATGCTTAAGGCACGTGTTATTAATTTGGTGGAAGTCGAGATGGACATCTTCCATTAGTCGAATTTGCTAATAATACTTATCATTCACGTATCGGGGTTGCGCCTTTTGAAGTATTATATGGAAGAAAACGCAGAATCACTGGAGTAGGAGAAAACCAATTATTTGGACCTGAAATTGTATTAGAAACAACTTAAAAGAATGTTCAAATAAAGCAAAGGCTCAAAGTTGCTCGTGATCGGTAGAAGAGCTATGTTGATAAGCGAAGACGACCACTAGAATTTCAAGTCTGAGACTTTGTTATGTTGAAAGTTTCGCCATGGAAAGGCATTGTTCGTTTCGGAAAAAGAGGAAAGCTTAACCCCAAGTACATTGGACCGTACAAGATAATTGCCTGGATGGCATATAAATTGGAATTACATGAAACGTTAAAAGGAATTCATGACACATTTCATGTGTCTAATCTACGGAAATGTTTAGCAGATCCGAGTCAAGCTATCCCGTTAAATGATGTGGAAGTAGATGATAAATTGCATTTTAAAGAACAGCCGATCAAAATTCTGGATACTCAAGAAAGGAAGTTAAGAAAAAAGGTTATACCACTAGTATTAGTAAAGTGGCAAGGACACAAAGGACCGGATAAGACGTGGGAGTTAGCAAGCGAAAAAAAAGACAATTACCCACATATGTTCACTTAATCTCGGGGACGAGATTAAACTAACGTGGGGAGAATGTAACACCCGTCAATATTTTCGTGACCAAAACAAAAATTAAGACCATGGCATTGGTGGCGAACCGTCACTAATCTGTAACGGTCCGTTACACAGTCATCGAGCCAAAGGCCAACATGTGGCCATTGACTCAGCACAAAGGAGCAATGACGGACCCTCACCGTCTCGTAACTATCCGTTACACTGCTAACAGCCGGAAGATAACACGTGGAAGCTAAGAAAGATGTGTGTAACCGGAATTTGACACGTGTATAGTGACTCGTTACGGGTCCTGAAGTTCATCTATAAATAGGGTTTGTGAGGTTTTGATTTGGAATATCGATTCCTAAATTCTCTCTCGATAACCTGATTCCCAACACTCTTTCACGACTCTCGTATACCACTTAAGCATGACGTGAGATTCCAAGATGTTGCCAGTTGAAGTTATATCTCAATAGGATCGTGTAGATACAAGAGCTAGTGTCGGTTTTACTCATTAGAGGATTGTGAACGTTTAAGCTCTTAAGATAAGCTCTTGACGCCCTCCTTTAAATATTTTGTTTTAGGGCTAATATACATGCTTGAGAATTATTTCCAAATACAAAGGATTTTAATAACTCGTGAATTTTTTAGGCCCTCTTTTTTAAATATTTTGATGTTTTAGGGTCGATATACAGGGTATGAAACTGATTTTAATAATGTGAGTTCCATATGCCCTTTTTCAAATGTTTTAGGCTTATTTGCACCTAGTTAAACGATTTTGCTGTGAATTTTATGATTGTGCCCTTTTTCTATAACTTTGGGTTGGCATACACGCTTGAAACAATTTTCAAATGCAAAAGTTTTAAATGGAAAATCCTTGTGAATTTGCAAAATGACATGTTTGAAATGACACTCTCGTGAGTTCTTTTGAAATTGGTTATGAACTGAGATGTGTATACCTTATTTAAATAAACGTATTTAATGTAACATTTAGGGTTTTCTTATGCTTCATATTGTGCAATGACATTATTTCAATTTCAGTTCTGGATTATTTTATTTTTGATGCATTAATTACAAGTTGTGCATCCGTTTCAACATCACTATGAGTATATGTATATATAATATAATATATCTATGCATACATATATTTATTACATCTAATTAAGAGCTTAACTTACATATGAATAAATAAATGGAAATATATATACATATATATATATATACACATACTTTATAATTTTTATGACAATGTATGTATATGTCAATAAACCATGTAAATAATTATTTAGTTTTAAAAATATATATATGTTTGACAAATTTAAACTATTAGTTTTAATTTTATAGTTTTTTTATAAAATTAATTATATAAGTACAAAAGATTTAAAGCATATAAGCTTAGTTTTAACCCCTGTCGAGTTCAAGAACCGCCGAAACCGTCACCTCCGTCGTTCTCCTCCGACCCGTAACCAAACCAGGTAAAATTTATGCTCATAGATTCGTTTTGATGTGAGGAATAAAAGCCCCATGAAATCGTGGTCGATCTATATCGAATCGGGTGGATTTAGAACTAGGGTTTGGGGAAGATGAGGAACTGGGTTTGGGTGTTAAAAAGAATCTGCATCAACGTTTGGTCAAGGCATACGCCCAGAACAATTGGTTAAGTCATTACCATCATTGAGACAAGGTCGCGGGTTCGATCTTTACCCCGCACCTTGTTTTTGCGCGTGCCTTGTACTTGAACCCGGTTCCCTTGTGGACTTGGGTTAACAATAACCAAGGCGGCCTTATAACACTAAGACTAGCTTAGTCTAGTTGCTTGCGCGCTTGTCTGTTGTTCTCTGAGCAGACTGCAGCATTTTATTAAAAACATTTTTGAAGCCAATTTTAGCCCATTTTTCTTATAAAAAGATTATTTTATAAAATTCCCAAGACCCGGGAATGCTTTATGAACCAATTTATCAACTTAGCAATTTTGAACAAATTATTTAACCATTTTAGAGGATTAAAAACTAATAACCCCTAATTAGAAATTTATATAACTATTTCATTTAAAACCTCCATTAACTATTTTTATTACCCAATTATTTAGTATACTTATGTCCTCTTTATTTTTTATTTAATTTAATAAGAATTTATTTAACTATTCAATTAATTGAAACGTATAATTTATTAACCTAATTATCTATTTATTCAAGAAAATTTTAGTTAAACACTTACCCACTTAATTGTAAACAAATTTAATATTCATATATTCAACCCTTATTAACAAACATATTGTTCCTTTATTTACCGAACATATTATTTCATTAACAAACGTATACACACCATTCAATCTGGTCCAACATCGTTATACATTAGTCTTGTGAGCATGACATTAATTCACATACAACATTTAAACATAGGTTAACCTCGGGGTTAGCTAAACAACTTGTGCAACTACCCGTACTTGTGCATTCAAGCTACAAATCCAATGTGAGTTTACATAGCCCTTTTTTCACTTTTATATCTTTGGGGTGAAACATGATTACATTCAAACTATTTGCAACTATTACAATTCAAACATTATGATCATGTGTGCAATTTGTGTCTTATGCTTGAACACTATTTGTGCAAACAACATTTACATACTATTTGTGCATAGTGCAAGTGCAATCATTAACTCTGTACAAGCCGGTTAGGGTGATTGTTACGGAAAAGACTTAAGGATAACCGTTGTGTTATACCTATCAGTCATAAGGTTTGATTGTGCGCTCAGTTTTAACAATAGTGGTTCTCCATAATTGCCTTATTAATCCATGTATCATCATATGAATTCTACACAAAACTTTTGATAACACTTGTTGTGTTAAAACCTATGTATGCTCACCAACTTTTTAGTTGACTCTGTTTTCATCATGTTTCAGGTGTCAATAATTGAGAGTTATATTCAGGAGTCATCATGTAGGAAGTTGCAAGACCTAGTTAACAAATTAAAACTTTGTTTAAAGTACTGTGTTCTCTATTTGTCTTTGTTTTGGTGAAACAATTATTATGAAATTTGATTTAATGAAATATGAAACTTTAGTATGATCATGTGCTTATGAACAGTCTACACGTCCGCCCCGACGTATTCCGCCGTCGGTTGGGGTGTGACATTTAAACACTTGATGAAAACTCCTAATGGAAATGTGAAGTTATATGGATTGATAAAACTGACGTGGCATGTTAATTTAAGTTATATGCGTATAGCTAACTTTTTGGAGATGCTTGTGCTCTTATCACACATCTCTAAATCCAAACCATGAGTCCCAAAAGGACTGGTCACCGTATTGCAAGTCCCGAAAGGACTGATCGCTACGAGTGAACTTTTGATAATGATGGACATGACCCCCACATTATCTTGAACTATGAAACAGATCAGCAGCGTCGGTTAGCGGAAGCGAAAGCAGAAACGAAAATGTAAACTTATCTGTTTGGCGGCAACGACAGAACACTAATCAGTATGATAGTGGCAGCGAAAATCGCAATTCCAGCAGAAGTAGCGGTGGCGATCGGCAGAGCTCTGAGCGGCGGCAGCAGAGGGCCTGCGGCGGTGATCAGTTGGGCCCTGAGCGGCGGCTAGAGCCAGGAAGTGGGCGGCGGAACCCTAACTCATCTAGGGTGGCGACCGGCGGCAGGTGGTTTGCGACGGCTGACCTGCGGCCGAACCCTAGCTTGTCTAAGGTGGCGAACGGCGGCTGTTAGGCAGTTCGTGTGATACGATGGAGATTTGATCTTCCAAAAAAACAGATAGAAGACATTAACTATTAAGAGCCTAAGCTATGATACCAGTTGTTAGGTATCACATGCATACCACAAACTTAAAGCAATAAACGACACAAGAAGTTTAGCGTGGTTCGGTGAGTGTGACCTACGTCCACGGGCTGCAACTAGAAATCTTTCTTATTAAATGCTCAATACAAGAAGTTACAACAACATAAGACATATTTACCGATTACCAAGTTAAGCCCAATTGGGCACCACCCCAATCTGCGCAGGAGACCCCCTAAGGCCAGCTAGACCCTAAGCCTCCATACACAACATAACCTAGCTCATATTCCAATGGAGCACAGTTCGAATTTGTGCAAAGTCATGTCCAAGCCGGAGATCGATGCTTCTGATTATCGCAAATTCGTGGGGTGCTTGCGATATTTGCTTCATACACAGCCCGACTTGTCTTACTCGGTCAGGGTTGTTAGTCGTTACATGCAAAGCCCAAGAGACTCACGATTTGGCCATAAAACATATCTTGAGGTACGTACAAGGAACTTCAAGTTAGGGATTGAAGTTTAAACGGAACGAGTCTATGAAGCTCGTTAGATATAGTGATAATAGTCATAACATGGATCAGAATGACGAGAAGAGTACAACCGGCCATAGTTTCTACTTTGGGTCTTCTCCTATTACGTGGTGCTCGCAAAAGCAAGCTACCGTGGCATTATCCTCTTGTGAAACCGAATTTATGGTGACGACAGCCGCTTGTCAAGCAATTTGGCTTCAAAAGTTGTTGAATGAGATAACGAGTTGGAATCGGGAAAGGGTGACTAATCAGGACAACAATAAATCCGCTATAGCTCTCACCAAGAATTATGTGCTTCATGGTAGAAGTAAACACATACATACCCAATATCGTTTTATTCAGGAATGCATGGAAAAGGACCAAGTCGAGGTCGAGTACGTATCCGGAGAAGAGCAACAAGCAGACATCCTAACGAAGCCACTGGCACGTTTCAAGTTCAAGGAAATGAGGAGCTTGTTGAGGGTTGAAGACTTCCCTAAATCCGACTCGGAAATTAGAGAGGTGAATGAAGACTAATTACTTAGTTAAGGCCATGTGGGCCGGCACCATCTTTTATCATCATCAATCCCACAAACTTTCCTTCTTCGGTTTCGATTTCATATTAATTTTTAAATTTTAAATGTTTTTCTACTTCGATATGACTCTTTGTAACAAGGTCATCAACATACACTTCCACGTTCCTACCAATCTAATTCTTAAAGATTTTGTCCATTTGGTAAGTTGCTCTAACATTTTTTAGTACTAATGGGACTTTCAAGTAGCCGTATACTCACCTGTATAGAAGGCAGTTTTGTCCTCATTTTCAATCGCATCCTTTGTACGCGTCCCAAAAGCATTTTGAACTTGTATCTTGCCTGAGAATCTATTTTCAAATATGTCTCCTGCAACGCAGTAGCAATTTTTTAAACAAGTGTTGTTCAAATTTTTAAAAGCAACACACATTTGTCATGTCATCACCTTCAACATAATTAAAAAGGCATCATAATCGCATAATTGGCAGCAAGGCCTTTGATAAGACCATTCAGTCCCGAAAGATGGTGTTCTTTTAAAGCAAATCTCATCATCGGCCAATCTTCAAATCGTATAATTTCATAAAAAAAATACCAAAATACAATTATTTAAATGTTTTTCTCAGGGCCAGTCCCAAGAGGTAATGGCAAGATATGCTTCCCCAAGGCGATAGGATGTGACAACGCCTACTCCGGCAACGGGAGCCTCCCGGTGAAGAGAAGCTCGACCGTTGTGACACCAGAAAAGGCTCTATTTATGACGATTTTTAATTGGATTTTACGAAAATTAGAAGTTTCGCCCCAAATATTTTCAAATCTTCGATGTCAAAACCAATCTAAAAACCAGATTTAACAATTTGTCTAATCCATAAAATTAACTTTTAAAAGAACGTAATAGAAATAAGCGGGTATGTGAATGAACCCGATCTTTCCTGAGGAATTCTTCTTCATCGAATGCTCTCGACACAAATTTCGCAGAGCTACGAGAAAAGGTTAAGCGATAAACCCTAATTTTGGTTATTAGGCAAGCAGATAATTGAAAAAGAGATGCAGTAAGAGCCTTATATAATAGAACTTGAAGCGCAGAATGATAAACCCTAATTTCGGCGAGTCAATTTTGATAAACCGGCCCATAAGAATAGGCAACAGGCTAGCTGCTAAGCGCTGCCCTTAGGCTATCCGGTATGGTGGCGTGAAAGCCCGTGAGGGGTGTGAACCACCGCCCCGTATAGCCGTGAAAGGGCGTGAAAGTGTTGGGCGCGATAATTTTCACGTGAGAATGAAAGGAATGTGGCCCACAATATAATCATGTCTGCCTCTAGTTTAATTTTAATCCATATCTATACTAATAAATAAAGGTTTAAGATGGACACTTGTTACTTTCTCGTACCTTCTCACATTGGTTTTTCCGCTTATCTCTCCTAATAAATACGTCTGTATCTTATTAAATAAAAATGATATTATAAATATATTATTAAACAAAAATACTAATTATATTAAATAAGAGTATATAATAGGAAATCAAAATATAACTAATTAAAGAAAAATACTAATTTGTTATATACACACATTTCCACTTGATATATCTCGAGACGATTATAAGTTATATCGTTTTTAATATACAACTCGTGTAATACACGGGATTCTAACCTAGTTATCTAATAAATGACTAACTAGGATGACACTTATCACATTTCTATGCATCCTAATTCTTATTTTCTCACATCTCTCTCCTATTAATAATCAACTTCACTATTTTATACAACTAAATTAATTGTTTTTTCAGTTTTTTTCTACAAATTATTTTAATTTAAAATTGTGTTTAGCGTCAATTAAATTAAAATATACAAAATCGGCTGTGAATGCTCTTACATATACTTATTATGTTTCGTAGATGTGACAAGTTCGACATATTTTAGTATGAACGAGTCGATTTGGGTTATGTTTTATCTCTAGCGGGTCAAACGATCAAAAATTAAATAAAACTTGTCTAAAATGAGAAGACATATCGGTTGAATGTCGCCTAAGTTTAAATTTCATACAAATAATTATATTCGTATTATTATATTATAATCAAAATAATATAACTTTTAGTCATATCTGACACAATAAGTTATACCTAATAAATAAGTAATTGTTTGCACAACGTGTCACATTTCTGTGAGCCCAAGATTCTTTTTCTCGTTTATTTTATCTAAACTATTTAATATTTTCTTTATTAATATTTACTTTTTCTTTCTCAACTATTTTCAATTATTACTAATTATTTAATATTTCTTTTATTCAGCCCATGTATTATACGGGTTTCTAACCTGGTATAATATAAATAAAAATTAATAAAAAATTTAATTTTCACACAGGTATACACCTTCTCATATGAAAGTGAGGTGAAAATTCTAGGTGGTAAGGTGACGTGCACTTTATTTTCATATGAGTAATTTTCATATAGAGTATACCTCATGCCCTTACACACTCGCGTGATGCGGGTTCGAATCCCAGCCCCTTACGCCAGCTTCTCCTATGCTGACGTTGGCTTTAATTTTTAAATTTCATTTTTTTGTGTTTCAGTTTTTTTCTATTTTTTAATTTCTTTTACACAGCTTAAAAGTTCATTTTCATATTCTTTAATGTTCGTTTTTATAATGATGCATCTTTTTTGTGTTTTTCGAATATATCGCCAAGACGTGTTTTTTATCTACGTTTCGAACTGCGCCGCAACGCACGGGTTTTAATATTGGTATAACACTAAAAAGTTAGTATCAAACATATCAAGTTAAACCACCTCTCTTGAAAACACAACCACCAAGGGATTCACTATCCGGTTGTAAGAAACAGGGTGGATACATTATTTTCAAAGCACTATGTTGGGTTTAAAAACTGATGAATACTAACCTTTATGCAACTTACAACTGATGGTAAGTTACTCCTGACGAAGAAACTGTTGATGATGGGTTGGCGCTGAAAAGATAGAAGTACGAGCGATGATGAGTAAATTGTCGTTGATGAGTAATTCTCACGGCTGGATAGTTTTCGCGGACAAATTTCTTAATGTTGACAAGAGACTTATCGCTGATAAGACACATGTCATGGTATCGAAAACGTCTACCTCCCATAATTCTCTATGGTTACACTCAAAACATATGTCATGGTATCTCGAAGTCAAACTCCCATAATCATGTGTAAAGTACAAAACGACACTATGATTATATACAAGTACAAAACGACACTACGATGCTACTAAAAACTTCAGGAAACCGATATGAGATTTGTAGTTTTGATATTTTAAATACGATGTCAGACATGATTACCGTGAACAGAAACAGAAGACAGACATGTCTGGTTGTACTGCTGATCATTAACCATTGTGGTCTTCTACGAGTCTGCAGTGCTATGAAGAACTGACATCTGCAAGTTCAGAATATTTGTAAGAAAAAAACCAGATGTACTCCAATTAACCATTCCATTACCATTAACTTTTACAGATATCAAAAGGGAAGATGACATAGTAAAGAAAACTGGACCAATTTGACGTACAACTATATTTGACTTGGCTGTTAAAATCTGAAAACTAATGCAATAAAATTCAACTTTAACCTAAGTGTATAATAATAGGCAACGGGACATTAACCTTGACTTCTATACAACCACGATTTATAATTCCGGGACTACATTTCATGCAACAAAGACCACACTGATTAGATTTTCTTTTATTTTCTTTAACAGCTAATTCACACACTCACTAAACCTACTCCTAAATCTACACCATTTGTCCACAACAGGATTTGAACCCTCAACCACTTGGGAGGGACACCATTCCAACACCTTGGTACCATTGGGATACATGTCCTTTGTATGCGTTGATTAGATTGCATTCAAACTTACTCCCTGTGACACTTATTTACAGGCTCTTACTATAATGCCCTTCCAAGTGAATTCACAAGAATGTCCAAAGGTGAATGATTCAGAAATTCTAAATTTTAAAAAACCTAAACATGGTCAAACTGTTAAGTCACTAGAAATGGTTAACATATGATGATCCGGACAACTAATATTCAATATACAAAACATAAATTTGTTGAATGGATGACGTTTACTTACCAACTCGCGTATATCTTATTCATCACTATCATAAACAAGTGCTTTTCGACGATGAGATGTAGCAGCCTTTCTTGGTGGAGACTCTTCATCTGATTCTATCTCATGGCGCTTGAGACTGCCTCCTGAAGCCTTATGCTTCAACTCGTAAAGATATTTCATTAAGAAAAAAGGAAATATGGGGAATTCAAAAATCTAGACCATAAAATAGACATGATGCTAAAAATAAATAGTGCATACCGTTTCCTCTTCTGATGCTTCATCAGCCAATGCCTCCTCATACTGATCTTCCTCCTCGTCATCATCATAGCGGTCTGCCATATCACCCCGCCTACGTGGCACAGACCTCTCATCTTCCTCACCCTCGGTTTCATACTCAGATTCCTCTCTTTCACTTTCATAATCATCAACTGGACGTCTAGATGATTTCATGGCATGCAGGGATGATTTGCCTCGAGTGTCTTTGTGCCCTTGAGACTATTTACAGAAAAGAAAATATGTTATACATAATAGCAAAGAAAAGGGAAATTGTTTTTATTTTTATTTTTATGCTTATATACCTTCTTTGCATTAATAATACGCTTTTCAGCCCGAGCTTCCATTTCCAGGTCTTCTTCAAAGCGGCGTCGAGCAGAAGATCTCCGAGAATCGTAATAATCTTGTTCATCGTCCTAATAATCATTAGCTATGAACTTCAGTTACAAAAAGTAGGTGTGGATATTTTGATTCATCTGGGTAAATGTGTTCATTTTGGTTGTAATTTTGCCCTAACAGGTCAAATGGTAAAATTAAGGATACGGGTCAAAGTCAAACAGACCTAAAGTTGCCCAAAGTGTATTCAAAATGCATAAAACCTCCAAAAGCGGTTTTTGTATATATGTATGTATGTATGTATGCATGTATGTATGCATATAATAACCATTCACTATTGTAAAACATAGTTTTTGCAATCAGATTTAACACAGTAACCATCAGGAAATCCAAAAGGAAAGACAAAAAAAGTGGTTGCAGATTGGCCCGACCCAACCATGCTAACACTAAAAAATACTCGTTATGGTTATGACCCAAACCCATTCTGCACATTACCCAAACAGCATGGGCCTCCCATTCACTTGCCTGATGCACCAAGTACTACAATAGTTTATCATAGTTGTTCACACATAAACAGCTCATAAAAAAATCTGTCAAGTCCAATGATTAACTTATCTAAATAAATATAGAACATGTTTATAGGCTTAAATGACAATATAATAGCTATAGAATTATACCTCATCAAGTGCATCCTCCAAGAAACCAGGTGAAAGTTGGCGCTCTCTACGCACAGTTTGTGTATACTTTCGGTTAACCTTTTCCTTTTTTTTACTAAGAAGTTCCTTGTCCCTAATGGTTTGACTTTCAGCCTAAAAAACGGTAACTTGATTAAGAATTTACAAACCATGAATTTCAAGAAATATTTATATATATTTTAATGACCTAACCTTCTCCTTTCGCTCCTTCTCCCTCTCAGGATCAATGTCAGTGACAGTTTTTTTTACCCTAAATACTTTTTTATGCCATGAGTCAACAAGAGCAGTCAACAATCTATGAGAATTAGAAGTTAAGGATGAAGGCATAAATCTCATCTTTTGCAAAACTCTCCCCTGCGACTGAAGTATTCCCTGCAATTTTTCATGAAATCCATGCAAGATATCAGCAAAGATAAAAAAATATAGAATAAACAAATGTAGATCTCGCAACAAATCAATATTGTCAAAATATTAGGTGGTCAGTTTGCTAAAATATACTTTATGCAGATAGCCCGTATAAGATTTATCAATTACAGATAATCAGATATTATGAGCTCTGACAAAGTAGTACTAAAAACTGAAAATAAATCAAATTATTCAACTATAAATATTTTCACTATGATGTATAATTGGTTATTCCAAATATGAGAGCAGGATCTGCAAGAAGATTAATATATCTAGGCTAAACATCCACAAAGATCAGGCTTAAAAATAATTTAGTATCATAGAAGCAATTCCTGACACCTAACTAAGACAGACAGTATTATAACTGTGATGATATTATTATGTATGAGATCACACTTGCATATGGGTAATCTTTGGTTAACCAACTTGATGTTTACGTTATCTTGTTTTATGTTATTTCTGATAATGGTAACATCATGTTTAAGACACCTTGCAAGTTAGGAAACATATTCACAGACCTTTTCATGTCTAAGGAAAAGATGAGCTTGATCATGTTGTGCATCTTGTACTGAAATATCAAGAACTTCATTTCCAATTTGCAACTGTAAGCTGCCATCTGACCATCTCACAAACCGTGCATTGCTTTCATACTACATGAAAGATTATTCAAAACAAAAGGCAAATTTATGAAGCTACATCAAAGTTCAGCATGAACAAGTCATAAAAAGACATGTTAAAACTCCAAGACTGATATTAAAGATAATATGACAAATTCTAGTTTCCCTCAACACGTGAAAGAACTTAAAACCAACAATAGAGGCATTGACAGACCGAAATAACAAGAGGCAAGATGGATACTGAAGCATGTAAAGTTGTTTTGTTTATCTGAAATCAACTTACAGATGTTCCATCATGCTTTCTAACAGCCCTGTAACGAACAATATTATTTTCCAAACGAATGCGTTTGCTATGTCCAGATTCATCAGCAAGGAAAGCATCTTCTTCAACAAATGTCTTTGGATCAAACGGTTTAGGATCAATTCCCATAATATTAGAAACTTTAATCATGTTCATCTGCAGGCAAGGGGAAGAGAAGCTGATTTTAGTTCTCAATCAAATCAACATCTTGAATGATGAAGAAACTATAAAATGAGAGGTGGCAAAATGGGCGGGCCAGGTGGGTTGGGTAACGCTTTGGGTAAAAATAGGTATCTTTGTACCAGTAGAAACAGGTCAGTTGACCTAAAACATTAGTCCAAAAATATATAGTTTATAAATAATTAGTGTATCAAAAAGGATTATAAATATTATCTATGTAATAATGGATTCAGGTTGTCACACTCTTATGCATTAAAAATACACTTTGAGAGACTTTCAACCTATTTGAATAATTTCTTTTTAAGCGAACTTTTATGATTTCACATGTTTGACCTATTTAGCTTAAAACAAAGCCCAAATAAAGGTGTTCATAAGTAAATGAGTAGAAACTATCACCTTTGTATAAAATGGACATCACAAATTATGTGCTTTTATCTCCTAGAATTTAACTAGTGTCATTGTGCCATGAAACGCAATCGAAACAAAATTTGAGACTAGACCTTTTCAGGATGTGAGGGAGGGGGTCGCAACGGTATCCCTAACTCCATAGGGGGTCCCACTGGCTTCTCCTTAGCTTTAATAATATTATCCTCTTCAGAATCATACTGTCCCTCTTCATCAGCTAACATGTCCTCTGGTCTAAGATCCTTTACATAACCTTCATCCTCCATAGGAGATCTCTATTAACAAAAACAGGTTAAACTATTCTAGAAATTAATGGTGTAACTACATATATATATATAGGCACACACACACCGAAGATTTTCATATGACACATCAATACTATTTTTAATAATCAAAACTAACATTTGCATCATCATCGAGATTATTCTGAGCATTTTCATATTCTGCTGGTTCTTCATCATCAGATTCTCCAAATACATCACGAAGCTCAGGCGCTGTCTCTGATATGTGAGCTTCATCTTTCTCTTCATCAGGAGACCTACATACAAATAAGAAGCAAGCAAACTGAATCCATCAAATGATTGTGGTGGTCAAAAAAACAAAGCAACTCTTTAAAATCTTAAAAGATGGAATTACATTTACAGGACTAGAACATATTTTATTCTGCTACACTAGATGCCTTTTTCAAAAAGTAATTCCCTGTTTAAAATCTATATAGAATGAAATTGCATAAAAATGGTACCTTGGACTTCTAGGTTGATCAATTTCTTCATCTGCATTATCCATATAATGATTCTCTTCTGATCTTTCTGATTCACTTTCCACCATTTCTCGCCTCCTACTTGTGACGCCTCTTTGACCAATTTGGTCACTTGCTGAATCTTTTCCTTCACTTTCATCTCTTTGATTTTCCAGATCTACTTCTTGAGAGCTTTGCTCTCTCTCACCTTCACTCTCTATGTGTTCTGGATGCATATCATGTAATTCACCATCAGTTTCACTACCAACCTCTGCTTCCCCTTGACCTTCTACCACATCTTCACCTTCTGGCTTCACCCCAACGTCCCCTTCATCCTGAACATACTAGTTTCAATTTAGTAAAAGAATCAAACAAATCTCACTTTTTATCTTTTTGGAAACTATTCAAAATAGAAGAAAATAAATGAAGTTCAATAAGTGAATATTACTAATACTAAGAGAGCCTGAATATTAATAACAGGAAAGCGCCAAGGTAGTAAATAGCGTCAAATAAACAAAATGATCTAAATTTGGTATGATAATTCACATACAATTTAGAGCCTTGACCTATTCTTATAAAGCCTTGAAGGATTTGCAAAGACTGGCTTCCATTTACAGTTTGTATTTCGTAATTTAAAATATCTGCTTTTTGGTCAAAGGATGCTAAATTACATATAAAATGAAGATTGTGGCCTTTGAAACACGAAAATAGCACAAGAACATGTGAAGAGGGGAAGTATGACAATAAAGGAAGCGGTACAGCTATGTAAACAGTTGACACCTACGCTTTCACATGTAACCATAAACATGCTAGTTGCTACGCATGCAGAAACCGACAAGTCTTGTTAAAAAGACAGGGAAAAAAACAGCAGTGTCCCCTTTCCAGCTGGATAATGATTCTTAACAATGAGATTTGTGCATGTAGCTCTTATCTCTTAAACTGGGCAGACGTTTTGTGAGGAATGAGGATATAAAAGAAACCCTCCATACTAGATACCAAGTATAGTTTAAATTTATTTACATATCAAGTATGGCCGTCTCAAGGCAACAGTTGCCAAGTTTACTCGGTGGAAGTTAAAAGTTTTTATCTGTCATATGCCCAACTAATACCATATGTCCATGAAGTTAATACACATAATTCCGAGTCCCATTCATTGATGATAAAAACTTTGAAAGAAATATTTCAGTACCAAACAACAATACTTATATGCACTGCATTGCAATATACAATAAAACATAGCATTCCCTCCGATTGTTGAACATTACAATTTGGAATGTGTTCTATCTAGTATCCAAAATTACCATTTTGTAACTGGTTCAGGTTTTCAATATTCAGGTGGTGTTTGATATGGAAATGAGTAATGGATTGAAATAAAAGAAGAGAGACAAAAAAAAGGATTTGAATACAACTAAAAATAAAAATGAAAAGAGGGACGAAGAGGGCGTGTGTGTGTGTGTGAGAGAGAGAGGGAGAGAGAGAATTCAACATAAAACCCACCATCCTTCATAGGAACGAATTTTAGAGAATCTTTGTACTTCTTGATTCCTAGTCCCACAAACCAAATGAGCAACTTTGAGAATCAAAACCATTCCTTGATAGTTGATTCCACACCCCCATAACAAATGCCTCAAAAGTCAAAAATATTTCACAGTTCAAACAAATTTTATACATTTGAACAATACTATTATCTAAGAAGCAACAAGATAATCTGAAAAGGCTAATTTAAAAACTCGGCTATAATAAAATTGATTATGTTAATAATAATACATGTGCCGGTAATACTTCTGCGATTATTCTTAAATCATTATCTGATGAATGCAACAACCATTTTTACAACATTAAGTATAGAATAACTAAGAATAAATGTTCCAGGTATAACACACACCTGAATCCCCAATTTAGCCTTCAAGATTAAAAAAAAACATATGTGTATCCATGTGGCAAATCAATCTATCTCATGCGTAATGATAAAACTCATCAATTGATTTCTTTTATACAGATATATAAAGATAGCAATACAGAATTCCAGACACATATTATAGAAACCTTGATGGCTAACTAGAAATCTGCTATACAAAGAATGAGAACTTCATTCACAATACATAAACAGCAATAGAGAAAACTAGATATGATCAATTGTCCCTAAGACCGCCAAAGACTTTTCAGAGAAGAAGGGGGGCTACATGGAATGTGGATATGTATGTGCATACCTGAATAAGATTGTAGTGTAAAAAGTTATTTTACATTCCGTATACCCAATTTATATCTGTCATAGTAGTGCACCCAAGTAAAAATTACTAGATCTACCACTAGTCTCTTTTCAATATGAACTAACTAAATTCGGCAAAACAAATTTAGAAAGTTTAGAGCAAATAGAGTGCATGTACCAATTTACAATTTGATTGATGACCTTAATATCGTAACAAGTTTTGTAATGATATTTAAATGTATACGTTATCACGCACCAAAAAGTTTGATGCTACAAATAATGGGTGCAAATAAGAGTTTTTTCATGTTATGATTGTTAGGTATTAGATCAGAGGCGGTCTCGCGGAAGCAAACAAACACACACACACAAAATAGACAGAAAATAAAGGACACGAGAGATTTATAGTTGTTCGGTCAAGGTGACCTACATCCACTGTTGCAGCTAGGGTTTATTCTTATTAGGTGTTCAAAGATTACAATTACATCATAGGTATTTATAAGATAAATAACTTGGAGAATAAGAAAACATATTTTAGGCAACAAGCCTAAAATAACCCATTAGGGTTAGGGCCGGCTAAAAGCCTCCACAAACCCAACAATCTCCCATGTGTAGGCTTTGCATAGTCCACAAACACCATCCAAGTAAACACGGATCCAGTAATTCCAACAATCTTCAAAATCCAAGTCTTCCAAGCCTCCAGTTCCCTTAAACAAGCTAAGACTTCATCCAATCCCCCCTAGTTGCAACTACCCCCTCTCATTAAGCACATGAAGGGACAGTTGAATCTCCCCCGAGCTCCAACCCAATAGTCATTACTGACTCATCCTCTGTCTCAACTGGTTTACACGTTCCACCAGTTTCAGAGATACACCGAGAACCATTAGCACTCCCCAAATTCAGCAAACTATTCCCAGGAGAGAATTTTCCTTCAGTCGGACCCTTTGTCTTCAAAACCCAACGGTTCTTTGTAACTGTACCCGGAACACGTCCCGTGCTCCCACTGTCACCAAATCCCCTAACTGGTTTAAACTTCCGAACACATTCATCTGACATCCCCGAGGCTCCAGGCTTCACGTTTGCAAATTGAACCCTCTTATGCCTACTGGATTCTGTGAAACAGACTTTGTTTTGCTTAACCGGCAGCAGATACCTCAACCATATACAATGACCCGCATTTCTTTCCACGAGCTATTACTAGGTTTCCATTAATCACTTTCCACATACCACCACCAAACTTTACTTCCAGTCCTTGTTCATCCAGCTGACCGACAGAAATAAGTTTCGTCTTCAGGCCTGGAATCACCCTGACATCCTTCAAGTTCCAAGTAGTACCCAATGGAGTAATCAGATTAATATCCCCCATGCCCGTTACTTCAAGAATCTCGTCATTGTCTAATCGTACCTTCCCAAAGTCACCAACTTTCAGATTCACCATCGTCTCCCCGCTGTGTATGGCGTGAAACGAAGATCCAGAATCCATAACCCAAGAGTCAGTAGCAGATTCTACAATGCAGACCAGTGCATCATCATAGCGAACCACCACTTTTTCCACGTTGTTCACTTCCTTTTTCCTACTTGGACATTGACTCTTAACATGTCCAACTACATTGCAGCTCCAACACTTCACATTCTTCCGAGTTCTAAACGAACTCCTCCCCCGACTCCCACTGCTCCTGTTATTATCCCTTGCCCTGCCAACATGAAACATCTCAGAAGATGGTCCACTACTAGTGTTTTCCGGCGAGTGTCCTCACCCTGTACACTATCCCGGATCCCTTCAAATGTCATACCACCGGTCCCCGTGAAGCTGGTAACAATTGTCACAAATCCGGACCAGCTATCAGGCAAAGAAGATAGCAGTATCACAGCTTGAGTCTCATCATCAAACTTTGTGCCGACAGATGATAACCGGGACATGATCGAGTTAAGATCATTGATGTGACCCGTGACCGAGCTTCCCTCATGAATCCTAGTCATGAGCAATTCCCTCATTAAGAACACTTTATTAGCTGCAAATGGCTTTTCATACATATTTGACAGAGCCGCCAACATACCACGAGCCGTGGTTTCTTGCATAATATTAAATGCAACACTCCTCGTCAAAGCCAATGTAATCACCCCTTTAGCTTTCTTGTTCTTGGAATTTCAAACCGCTTCATCAGCTCTCTCCATTTTAGCCGGCTTTTCCTCCAATACCATATCCAAAACTTTGACTTAGCAATGCTTCTATTTGCATTTTCCACCAAGCAAAATCGGTCCCGTTAAACTTTTCAATCTAAACCCTCTCGTCTTCAGCCATTGCAAACGAGAAACCGATCGAATCAAGAAACAGTGAACAGATACAACAATGGCTCGGGCCTAAAGAACTTGACGGTTGATCTACTGAACACTGTCAAGGACTAGACCCACTGTTCTTGTTCACAAAACCCGGTACCCCCAATTGCTGTTGATTACGAACAGCCAACAAAGATTAAACTTTAGCAAAAACCCAAAAAAAAACTAACCGAAGCCAAGCAAACCTCCAAAGAAGCCCTAAAACCCGAAGCACCCGAACCCGGCAACTTCTCCTGCAACCCGAGTGTACCAGCAACTTAAAGGGGTCCAAAACCGGAAACCCTAATCACAAAACACCCAAAAACAGTTTCCGAACAGCCCCTTTCTGTCCCCCACTTGCGACGACCCCTAGGATTCTTGTAACCCTAATCGCAGCAGGAAACCAGCAACAAAACAGGCTGCGATCAGCCCTTTCAGCAATAAAACAGCAGCCGCGAACAGCCACTCCAGCCAAAACCGCAAAACGCAACCCAGAAGCCCCAGAAAACAGCAATCGGCAATTCCAAACAGCCCTATTCCCTTTCTGTGATTGATACCAGTGCAAGAACTGTGTGTTTTACTAAGCCAAGGCTCTGATACCACTTGTTAGGTATTAGATCAGAGGCGGTCCCGCGGAAGCAAACAAACACACACACACACAATAGACGGAAAATAAAGGACACGAGAGATTTATAGTGGTTCGGTCAAGGTGACCTACATCCACTGTTGCAGCTAGGGTTTATTCTTATTAGGTGTTCAAAGATTACAATAGGTATTTATAAGAAAAATAACTTGGAGAATAAGAAAACATATTTTAGGCAACAAGCCTAAAATAACCCATTAGGGTTATGGCCGGCTAAAAGCCTCCACAAACCCAACAATGATAGTAAGCAATATTTAATTTCCATGCTTGATTGAATAGAACCTTTTTCGTTTTATTATTAAATTATTAAACATGAGTTATTATACAAATATAATTTATTGTAGTATCAAACAACTGGGTAAGTGTGTGCAATTTACTTTATAATGTTCAAAGCCCCGACGAAACACCCCTAATGTAATAACTAAGACTTAGAAATCCACTCTAGTAACAGTCTTCGCACAGTGATGAGAAACTTTATTTTTTAATCTTGCATTAACAATGAACCTAAGGGATTATTCATTTATTAATTTAATTACAATCTACCAAAATCAAAATTGAAAAGGAAGCAAGTGACTCTTTCCCAGTATCCCTATTCCTTTGGAAAAAGGTTGTGTTAGCTTTCTAGTAACAAACCAAGAGCTTTGATCAACAATGTCAAATCAAAAAGACGAAAAGCAGACGCTCAATTTTACGTCCTTTTTATGAAAATGCATAATAGCATAACCAATAAGACTGCATAAAATGTATGTCAATGAACTCTCAGACACTCAATCCTTAGCATTCCAAACAAAACTAATTATAATACTTGAAATAATATTGTATTAGTCCAACAATCAAACCACAATTCAAACTTCTACAACAGACATAGAATCTATAAACAGTAACATAAATTGGTTAATTATACAGAACAATGCAATAACGAGTTCAAACCCTAAATTATAACCAACAGATAAACTCCACTTAAACCACAACAAAATACCTCTCCAACAACCATATTCTAATTATAGTTAATAAGACCTAGCTACCAAAATTCACAAATCAAACTAAATTACGATATTTCAACTTTAGCTCAAAGTGAAAGTAATTAATAACCTAGCGTCAGTAAATTAAGAGGAACCATACGGAAGCATAATCAGGTTGTCGATTTGATTCGTGTTCCGATTCAACCTCCTCTTCTTCCGATTGATCGCCGAACAAATTTTGCATCATCTGATGCCTTTTCTCTTCGCCCACCATTGTTCTCGCTTGATATTTCGGAAGCAAAAACTCGACTGGTCTCCCGCCGATGTAGAAACCTGCCACGCTTTATATACCGCAGAGTCAAGAACGCTACAGCTGTCACGTAACAGGGAACTTGCAATGTTTTAATTTTTATTTTTAAATTGACATCAGATGTATTAAGTTACTCGAATATTGATAAAACCGTTTTATGGGTAACTTGAATTGAATCGTGGGTAACTTGAATTGAATCGTAACACGGGTGTTTTTTTGATGCTTAAGCAAAAAAAAATATAACTAAATTCACTATTTATTCACGTGTCATCATAAATTTACAATAAAATATCTCTACCAACTTGTCTCAAGGTACTGCAGCTTTAAGGGTTTTACTTTATACAAAGATTACACGCACGATTTAGTAAGATAAATGGGGTATTTAAGACTTGAAAACCTAATTGTTGTAACTAAATAATTAGGAAAGTATATTTTACCTTTTTTTTAATGAGACACTAGGGCAAGTCACATAAATCACAGTCGTCGATATTTTTTTATCTGTATCTACAAGATCAAATAATATGCTCAATAGTAACTTAAGTTTTTCGGTGGTAACTGAGTTCTTCGGAACCAACTCATGTTCGGCACTAAATGAATTCTTCGGTACTAACTTAGTTCTTCAGCTCTAACTCAATCATTTGGTGGTGATCGACACTAACTTAGTTCTTTGCTCGCAGTCTTCATTCTTTAGTACTAAGTTATGGTAACTTAGGTTTCATGCACTTGACTTGCTGATAACATTAATATTCCTAAGCGATCCATTACAACAGTTTTCATACAACAAACCTATACAATTTTAGACTCAACAAATATATATATATATATATATATATATGTGTGTGTGTGTGTGTGTGTGTATTTTCATCGGTGACAGAGGCCGGAATTTTTTCCTATGGGTCGCTATTTTCCGATGCTCGAGTTTCTAACACGTCGACATAAGATTTTTTTTTAGTCGGTTTGGTTTGAGTCGGATGGTCGGATCGGTCACATAATAAAATACACGATATGATAATAAAAATACATCATCATTATAAAACAAATAGTAAAAGTACAATGTCATTATAAATAAAAAAGCATTAGATTCTATAGTTATTTCCCACGGGTTTTCATCTTTTGAAAATCATCAATTACATCTTCGACCGAAACATTCGCAAAGAACTCTTTTTCAGTGTAACAAATATCATCACCCATCTGGTTACGCAAGTCTGTCTTCACTGATTTATTGAAGAAAAACATCTTTCAACACTTTTCGTTGCAACCGGAAAAACTAGTGATAGTTTCAATAAACGATAGACCAACGGATAATCAATGTGTAACCTTTTCTCCACTGTCTTTTTTGAAGAATTAGATATACTATTCATGTTGGCAAACCTTGTATCTCCTTTCACATTAGCAATGTAGTTGTTGAGCCCATGCATAAGTTTGTCTTTAACATCATAATCAAAATCGTATGGGTACATATCAACCAACTTTAGCATCATTGTTATACTAAAATAAAAAAAAATATTATGCAGGCTTAAAGTAGACATACCCATAAAATTCAAATAAACATTCAAGTAATCAAGTTTCATGTATACATTCAACTATTCAAGTTTCACGTAAACATTCAATAATCCTTAAAATCACTAAATATTCAATAATCTCTAAAATCACTAAATATTCAAGATTAAAAATCACTAATACCTAAAATTTCAAGTTTGGATTCAAATTTCTACTTTAAACAACAAATAACAATCAATATTCAACATCTTAGACCATCTGGCGTACTACTCACGGCTTGTGTAATGAGCCGTTGTGGCGCCCCTTTCACGCATAACACACCACGCCCACCACCCATGGTCCATGACTGCGAGTCACTAGCTTGGCTTCCCTCACGTAGAAACAATTGAAATGGTTTTTTATTATTTTCTTTTTTTAATAATATTTCATTTTTCATTTAGTTTAATTTTTTAGTAATAACCTGTACTCATTAACTTATTTTAAAAAACATAAAAACACAGTATTGTTTAATTTTTTTTATTAACATTCCAATATAAATTTTGTTGAAAACTAGTTTTGTTTCAAAATAAAGTATTTTTTTGTCTCGTAAGCGGTTTTGACACGTGTTTAGATCGTAACATTGGTGAAACATATTTACACACTTCGACTACCCGACAACGATGGAGAGTAGATATTTAATTTTTTTGGTATTTTACGTTTGTGTGTTTTTCAATTTGTGGTGGAGTACTTTTTATATTTTGTTAATATTAATCTTTTTAAAATAATTTAATCTTATAATAATATTATCTACATTTATATTGTTTAAAAAATAATCATATTATTTGTATTTAAAAAATAAAAATTAATTGTTGACTGAAGAGTAGTGGGAGTGAAAACCATTTTCTTGGTTTAGTGACTGGAGAGTGAAATTTGATATGGCGTTAATATGATAGTGAGTGGAAAGTGAAGAGTGATTTGTATGCTTGATAGCCTTATGATGTTAAACAAGGGGAAAATATGGAAACTAACCTTTTGTTGCTCCATAATCGATGTTTTCAGGATTCCGTTGATTAATCATCGATGGGAGGTTCTCGGTTTGCCTATGGTCTGGGTTATGTGTGATCAATGGTGTGAGTTAAACATGTTGGGATTCGTATATTGGTTTTTAAATTCTTTTGAAAATAAACATAACAGCGGAAGCGATTATACGAACCAGATCAAACAAGAACTTAGATCCACCCACAAGGAGTCCAGATGCAAAACCAAATAGAACAAATAAAACCAACCATATGGTGTTTAATGAAACATGCCTTTTCACGTAAACAGCTAACCAAATCAGAAACACCACGAAATCAACGAATCGGTCGCTAGATGCGATTACACGAAACAACTCAAAGTACCCTAGCTCTTTCGAGTCTTTATCACGATCCACCCACGACTTTTAACTGATGTCGAAAGGTAGTTCACACGGTGGCAAAGGCGGCAAACGGCGGCGCGCGGTAGGTGGTGGTCATCCGGCGGCGGCGGATCGAGTGGTGGTGGCGACGATATGCATAGAGAAAGGGTATGTTTTTTGTGAATTCTTGTGTGTTTAAATCATTAACCTTACATTTATATTTATAGACTCTCAAAACTTAGGGAACAAGTTAGGGTTTTGAAATTCAAATTTGGTTATTATCAAGTCTTTAATAATATATTTGAATTTCATAATTATCATATAATTAATTTAGTTAGGATTTAATTGCATAAATGGCCCCTGTAGTTTGATCAAATTTCATTTTGGCCCCTAGGTTTTAAAAATTGCAAAGTTAGCCCAAATTTTTTGTGACATGGTTGCGCCTTTAGCCCCTAATGTTAGCATCAGTTAGTTTTTAATAGAAAATTAGCTCATGTGTCATCCATGTGACTTACGATTACAAAGTTAACCCTAAAAATGAGTAAAAATCAGTAAAAAACTATAAAAAGCAATAAAAAAATAATGATTTTTACTAATTTTTGTGATTTTTTTTACTTATTTTTTATTAATGTTTAATAACTTTGAGTGATTTTAACTCATTTTTAGGGTTTAAGTTTGCAATCGTAAGTCATGTGGATGACACATGGACTAAGGGTCTGTTTGGTATGGGGTAATGGAATGGACGAGGGAATGCAATGGACGAAGGAATGGAATGGACAAGGGAATGAAATAGACCATTACCATTTCATTATCATGTTTGGTTAACCTATGGGAATGGAATGAATCATTACTTCATGTTGTTTTCTAGACAGGAAAATACGAATGAATGTAATATAATTCATTAAAAATACTCCAAGAAAATACACGGGTCATGGGTAGGGTCGTGTGTCGGGTCATGGGTCAGGTCATGGTTCGAGTCATTGGTCGGTTCATGTGTTGGGTCATGGTTTGGTTCATGGGTTAAGGCATGGGTCGAGTCATGGGACGGGTCAAGCTTTAGTCACGGGTTAGGGCATAGGTCGAGTCATGTGTCGGGTCATGGATCAGTTCATATGTTGGGTCATGGGTCGGGTCATGGGTCGGTTCATGTGTCGGGTCATGGGTCGGTTCATGTGTCGGGTCATGGGTCGGTTCATGGGAAGGGTCATGGGTTAGGGCATAGGTCGGGTCATGGGTCGGTTCATGTGTCGGTTCATGGGTCAGGTCATAGGACTGGTCATGGGTTGGTTCATGGGTCGGGTCATGATTCAGGTTACGATTCGGGTCATGGGTTGAGTCATGTGTAGGGTCATGGGTCGGACCATGGTTTGTGTCATTAATTAAACAAAATTATTCCATTCCTTGAAGGAATGAAAAAAAAAACACTCATACCCCAAAGAATGAAAATTATTAAAAGTGAAGGAATCACATTTCTTATGTATTAGTTCATTCCATTATTATGTGACTACCAAACATGTTTTTTTCATTCCATCGTATTGACCCATTCCATTCCACCCGTCATTCATGCATACCAAACACTGCCTAATTTTCCGTAAAAATTTAACTGATTCAGGGGCTAAAGACGCAACCAGGTTACAAAAGTTTGGGTTAAGTTTGCAATTTTTAAAACCTAGGGGCCAAACATGCAATTAACTCTTTAATTAATTTACAATTATCAACTAACTTGGTAATTAAACAATTAATTATTATTAGCAACATTTGATAATTAACTAACTAATTAACTAGTAATCAAATTACAATTTTTGAAAATTTCTTAAACTATATATATATTTATATAAATATATATATGTATATATATATATTTATATTTATATATACTAGTTAAAATCCCATTTATTACATGAGTTGAATAAATATAATATTATATATTAAGTAATAAAAAAATATTTTTTAAAAACTCGTGTTTTACACGGGTTCAATAAACCCGTGTAATACAATATAATATGTTAACACATATACTCGTCAAAATATGTCAGAAGATTTATTAATATAAAGATTAGTATTTTCTTTAAAAATATATTATTATTAAAAGATGGAGGTGTGTTTAATAAGAGAGTGATGCGAAAAAAAAAATGATGAGAATGAATACAGAGGCGACACATGGCATGAAAAACCTTTATTTATTATATAATATATATATATGCGCGCGCACACACATATTTCCCAGTCGCTTCTTTTCGTGTTAGAATATTTAACTACTTAAATATTCATTTGTTCATTACCCGAGGTGTAACTATTTGGATCTTACCTTAATAGCAATTTTGACGAATATCGTTACTCAAACATATATGTCCAATAGACTCCCACTTGCACGAGTCTCGATCATAAGTCAACTACAGTGGTGGACGTCTACTTACATGTCACTACCCCTAGTAAGGTATGACATTTTTCAAGCTGTCAACTATTCTCGATTGGTCCAGGTACCCTTACTTTACTATTCATAATAATATGTCAGTTATCCTTTCTATAATAGACATCTCGTTGAACATGAGACATAGATCAACCTTTTCATTCTCATATGGTTTTCAACTATTCTCTTTCTCGACCGAGATTCGAAGTGATCTAACAAACTCTTAGTTTGAGCACGACCATGCATTCACTTGAACCAACAAAAGGCCTATAGATGTCAGCCTTTTCACTTTCTTCCCTTTTATCCATTCGTGTCACACCCCGACCGATGGCGGAATCATCGAGGCGGACAATGTGATGATTGTTCAAAAGCACATGATAACTAAAGGTTGCATAATTCATTAATTTAATTTAAAGACAACAAGTTCCAAATACAATACATTTCAAATAACCTAGTCTAGTTCAAAACATTAATTTATTTAACTAGGTCCATAGTTCCTAAGTGGAGAGATCCTCGGCAAGCAGTCACATATCCAAACCTGAAACATTATTTAAATCAAGTGTCAACTAAAAAGTTGGTGAGTACATAGGTTTAGTAAATCCAGTAAATAGTAGTGTAAATCGTTTTGCAACTCATTGTTTATCTTGTTAAACATAGTATATATGATGTAACATTTATTTAATCACAATTCAAACCGAGTTTGACGCGCTTGAACAGAGCACAACAGCTAAGTCCGGTATGCTTGAATATAGTTACCCACTATATCCGGTATGATTGAATATAACACGCGGTTATATCCGAGTATGCAGTAATAAACACCCTAACCGGGTGAGCTGGTCAGGCACAATAGATCTATCAATATTACAGTTGGTTGTCTTGTGTATAAATGTATGTACATCCAAAGTATAAGCATATAGTCTCATGTATAACACGTATAAACAGTGTGAGTAGCATGTATAATGTTTCACCCCAAAACTTATAAAAATGTAAAATAGGGGCTATGTAACTCACCTTGCAGCGAGGGTTTTACTTCACGCGCGTTGGTGATATTTGTATTGTTGTTATGCACGATGTAATCCTATGTAAATAAATATGTATCAAGTATGTATTCGCGTACGTGTACATTTGTTTAAATATATATGGGTTTGCAAACGGAACAACCTTTGTGAAAATGATATGTTTTAAAATCGTTGTAGGAACAAATATTAATATTTGTAAGACTTTGTATTTTTATAAAAATTCCAAATTAAATATTTAAACTTCTTGGAAATATACTTTTTATAAAATTTGTATTTTTATAAGTCATAATTTGCATACTTTAAGTTTCGAAGAAATATTATATTTTTAGTAAATAGTTTCGTGTATTTATTTTATTTATAAAATATTAGTCCATTATTTTTCATGTGTCAAAAAGGGTATTTATTTTATAAAACATTGGGTTTATTATTTTATAAAAGTTTAACGGATTTGAATATGTTCAAAAGTTGGGTTAAAAATAAATGGGTCGAGTTAATGGGCTCGAAACAATTTTTAGTGGGTTAAAATATTTAGAAATAATTAAATGGATTTTAAAACAATTAATTTAATTAAGTATTAATAAGTGGGTTTTAAATTAATTATTTTAATACATATATAATAAATAAAATAGGATTAAATGGTCAAATGGGTCGGACCGGGTCGACCAAGACCCGAAACAGGAAGAGTTCGCGGGTCAAACGGGTAACCGGGTCGGACAGAGGGGATCCATGGGTTCAAAAACAGAAAAAGGTGTAAAAATGGTTTGAACCGGATTAGAACTCGGGTCTCGGTTGTTATCGGGAACAAGTGTGACCAGCCGGGCTATAAGCCCATCGCTGATCAATACTAACGCTTAAAATACATAACAAGTCCCTGTCTTTGATCCTGAGTTCTCGGCAACACAAGCCGGTGTTGCCGAGGACACTGATTTGCCGGAATCGCGATGATGTTGGTCTCGAATGTGTTTGGGTTAGTTAACCGTAAGTGAAACGAGTATACAAGTATGAAATTTAGAGGTTAATACCAGATGGAGGTGGCCTGCGAAGTCGAGAACGAAGTCGAGAGAACCCAAAACTGGAAATGGACCTTGGGGTCGAATTGGAACCTCAAAAGGGCTGGGGAGCTTCGTCTAGATGTCACGAACACAGTGGTATTCTCAATTTAAAGAGAGAGTAGACAGAGAGGGGTGGCGAGCTCGTGCAGGTCCGCAAATGGCCATTTATAGCCGAGCCCAATCCCTATAATGAAATATGCAATTGAGGGTGTCTGGACATTCGTCTGGACGAGACGAAGCTAACGAGCTATCAAGCACGCGTGGAGGTTGACTTTCGGCTCGAAATCGTGGCGTGGGTTCTCGGCCATAGACGCGATCCGACTTTTCGTATGATTAATCGATAAATTGGTCGAGGGCTTTTGTTCGTGTGGGGACGACGAGGCCAGGGACACCTTTGTCGGCTGTTGAGGTGCAGGGAACAGCCCTGTCGGGGGTCGCCGGAAAAAGGCTTTGGACCGCCGGACAATCGAAGGGGGTGACCGGATAAACGAAATGAGTATTGGCAGTTTCAGTCCTTGGAGTTTGGTTTGTCTTAAAATAACCCTCGAAATAAATACTGAATGGGTCCCTGTGGTTTGATTTGTACACCTTTAGTCCCTTAAACGATTTTAGTTTTAAAACCTTCTAGTTTAGTTAATTACAAAACGAACCCTAAACTTTTTATTAAATAAATTAATTTAATTTCTTTTAAATCAATTTACTTTAACATTATATTTTAAATGTTTTTATAAACTTACTTATTATTATTGTTATAAATAATTTTTATAAAGTTATTCATCTTATTCAAATGGGTTATTTTATTAAATATGTAACTTCTTTTTTTTTTTACTTAGATTTTTATATAAAATTTTATATTAGTTTTAAAATTTATAAATTTCTAATTAGTTTAAATCCATAAAATAAAATACCTATTTGTATAAAACCAATAAAACTTAAGCATATAAAATTTTATAAAACTTATGTTTTTATTTAAAATCAATCATTTTGAATGGTTAATAAAATTGAAAACCATTGATTTATTTATATAAATTATTTAATTTAATAACATGATTTATATAGTTTATAACCTTCAAATATATATTTTTTTTTTTTAAAATTAAAAAAAATACCTAAATTGAAATTTGCCAATAGACCGATTTGTATAAATTTGATTGAATATACGTGTATATGTTTTGAAATAAAATGTTAATATTTACACGATAAATTTCGCAACGAAAATCTTTGAAATGTCACAATTCGGATAACGTCAGTCATGAGTCTTTGTCCAACACAATTATGATTTGAATTTGACAATTTCAATCTTATCCTAGTAGATCTGTACAGATTGATGGCTGATACATCCATATTAGGTATTGGTATTTCAAATTGTTAAGTCATGCATATCCTTTCAAATCAGGTCATATGTCTTACATATTTTAAAATCTTCACAAGATCTCATGCTCCCACTAGCCTTCGCATGTTCCAGTTCGTCTTTCTTTGATCAAATCAATGACGGTGATAGGATAACTTTAGATGCATACATAGTTTCAACCATAAACTATGTTTACATACTTTTGTTATTGGAGCTTTTTCAATACCTTTTAATTGTTCCAACCATCCATAAATTTTTCGTTTTGTTTTGACAGTTTAGTTCCTATTCCAGTATCCTGACTGATAGCGAGTTGTATTCCTAAATCAACGTTTGATGTTGAATGACAAGTTCTGCTAAGTATGTGATCTTTCATCCATGATGGGCTAAATGAGATGATTCTATCTTAATGAGTCTAAATCCCAGATTGAGTCAGCTTTCATGGGTGCATCTAAATTGTGTATGAATTCAATTACAGACTATTTGTTATTTAAGCTATCAGTTTTGCAGATTTCTCAATTCTTATTTGGTGTCTTTGATCATAAAAGACTTGCATCTTTTAGATCATTTCCAAGTTCTACTTGACTCCATATACATGTGTGTAAGAGCCGGTCTTTAAATGCTCTCGGTATTAGAGTCAACAACTTCTTGTTGTTTAACTGGTTCTTATTTGGGTAAGATCACCTTTGAATATTGGATCATATCCATAGTCATGAAACCCTTTTAAGAGGAATGTGATCTTTTAGGATTGTTTCATGAAACCCCTTTTGCTTAGTGATTAGAATGAACTTTTCATCTAAATGATAAAACATATCTTTGTAACCCGAATGTTCTATGGGATTTCTCCCATATCATATCTTATGTGTCTTATACCCAAGTGAACCTAGTTTAGCATTTTTTTAGACGTGACAATTATGATGTATGATTAAAAAGGGTTTCAATTGGTTGATACCATTTGAAGTTTGTTGCAATAACTACTTCGCATAGTCATAGTTGGTTTTAATAGTTCCATTTTCTTCCTATCACATAGTTTTATTATCTATCTTATTTTAGAATTATTAAACATTTTAACTTCTAAAACATGACATGGTATCCTTTAATTTCAGGACATGTCAATCATTTTCGGACTTAGCAAGATTCCAAATACTTTCTTTGGGGTCTATGAATAGGGACAATTTTGATATCTTGCCAATTGTATTTATATGATATAGCATTTTGAACTCACAGTTCGCTTTTGAAATAAAACTCTTGCATGAATTTAGTTTAAAAATAAGTAACAAACATTAAAGCAATGTAACATTTGTTCATGTGAAAAGATAAACCATAATTAACATTGTTCTAGATAATCAATCATCTCTATGATAAACACAAGCAACTTGAATCTTCCGTAATTTCCACTGTGAAGTGTTTTCAAGTCCTTGTGTTCCAGCTTTACTCTTTTATTCTTTGTCCATGCAAACTCGTTACAAAAGTTAGCACTTTTAATGGGAAAAAGATTTAGTGTTTTGTTGCAAGGATACCTAATATGGATACTCCCAGAGCTATCCAAATCCTCAGTTGTCATGGGCAACTCATTCTTTCGACAATTCGTCTTGGAGATCTTCTTCTTGGTAATACCAACAGCCTTGACTGCCATGCCCTTGTCGCTGGCCTTGACTATCATTTCTTGATGCTTCTTTCCCTTTAATATTGAGCCTTTCTTGTAGGTATCATTGATTAACATATCTTTGATCATGTCTATTGGAAGTTAAACTAAATTATAAAGTATACGTGTTATAAGTGTCGTTTTTGTATAGTATGTTTAGGGTCGAATATGTAAACTATGTAACTAGGAGGGTCCTTTGTGTCAATAGCCGAAACTTACAAAAGGCCGCATCTGTATTACTGAATCGTTGCGATGATTGGGAATTAGGGTTATAAAAACCCCACGCAACGATCATTTGTAAATCATTAGTTTTTACACATTCATTCAATCAAAGGATTAAGTTTACGTTTAATTCTTGTTCTCGTGTTCTTAATTATGCCCTTTAATTTACCAACAGTGGTATCAAAGCATAGGTTTCTCAAAATAAAGAACGGTGAAGAAGATCGTTATGGCAAGAACAATCACACCAATCAAGAACAAGAACTGAATCAGATGAACAACGACACCACCGATCAAACTGAATCAATTGATGTCGCAGTGGGAATCTCGGTGGTATGCAATAGCAGTTCAGTGGGAAGAAGAAGCATGATCGGTCAAGAAAGGAACATGTAATCATCGGTCAATCACAAGGAGTCGATAATCTGAATTAGAGGCGGTCGGCAAATATTCAGAAGGGTTCAATTATTTTTTTCGGATTTCTGTTTGATCAGGGGTACAGGTTTTGGTTCTGAAAATTAAAACATATTGGAAGCAGCGATCGTTTTATCAATTTCAGTCCAAGATTTTGGACCAGGAATGCTTATTGGAGAATATCTCGTTATGATATAATCAGGTTATGTTATTACCCAAATCAGGGTAATTATAAAGATCATTTGATTTGGCATATGAAAATGATGATTTTATCCCTCTTGAAACATAATATGTCTAGTGAAAGTTGCGGTTCTGAAACACCCATTTTGAATTATGTCAATATACCGTGTATGTATGTTTAATGATAAATGATGATGATGTGAAAAAAGACACGAGGAGTGAAATTTTGAAATGGAACGAGCACAATGTTTTGGGCCGATGCACTCAAACATGGAAGGTGACTTGAAATTGTTTGGTTCTGATAAAGAAAAGAGAGTGGCACATGGATATGTTATTGTGATTCTAAAATAGAAGTTCAAGGCTTTTGAAATTTTATTAAAGTCTAGTTTCAAAAGATAAAATTGAAATAGATTCTTGGGTAATCCATGTTGAGGTTAATGGAATCTTTGATTCAAGGTGCTACTAGAAATGAAAAGTATAATTATTCAGAAATGAATGTGTTGGCTGTTTAGGTTAAAAGGATGAATCTACGGTGTTCGTACTTATCCAAAGGTTGATTAGTAACCGGAATATTCAAGGAGGGAAGCCATTCATACGCGAGTCGTTCAAGGGATGATAAGGAAATCCGGTCAAAGAACTGGAGGTTAGAAATTTCGATCGAGGAAGAAATTAATCAAAAGCGGTTTGGCAGGATTTGATTAAATCCAGTGGTGACCGAAAAACCAGTGGGCTGTTATAGCAAGTAATTGGAGCTCAGAGATTCGATCCAGGAAGAAATTGATCAACAATAGTTTAGCAGAGGTTTGATCAAATTATGGTGACCGAAAGACCAGTGGGCTGTACTTGGAAAAATAAAAAGTCAAGATGGAAAAACAGATCAAAGAGGCTTGATCTGAAGCTAAAAAAGGACGAAGGCCTCTCTTATACTTAATTTAGTTTAAGGGGGAGTATTGGAAGTTAAACTAAATTATAAAGTATAAGGTTATAAGTGTCATTGTTGTATAATATGTTTAGGTCGAATATGTAAACTATGTAAGCAAGAGGGTCCTTTGTATCAATAGCCGAAACTTACAAAAGGACGTGTCTGTATTACCGAATCGTTGCAACGATTGGGAATTAGGTTATAAAAACCCCATGTAACGATCATTTATAAATCATTTTTACACATTCATTTAATCAAAGGATTAAGTTTTTGTTTAATTCTTGTTCTTGTGCTTATGATTATTCCCTTTAATTTACCAGCAATATCATCATCAATTGTGCATGCTCTACAGTATTTAAAATACTTGGCATCTCATGCTCCAAGCATCCAAGTGGTCTACCTTTGCATAATATGATATGAATTCCCTTAATTTAACATAGGGATCTGGCGGATATACATGACTATATGCCTCTTTCAATTCCCTTATCATATCATATATTGTGCGGTCCTTCAAATTATTTCAAACCTCCACAATGATTGATGCTAAGATGAGATCAGCTATACAACATGCATCATCATTGAATTTTGACCAGACATTCCTGATAGGCACCTCTTTGGTACTAGAAACTTCAAGACATGTATTTTCTTGTTACTTTTGATGACTTTCTTTAAGTTACGGTACCAAGACACAAAGTTATAACCATCGAGTTTGACATCCAATATGTATATTAAAGTGTTTAGATGACTTCGGGATTCGTAGGGGACATCTACAAAACAAAATACATGACTTTAGTATTTTCAATGTTTGAAAACCTAAATAAATAATGACCCTTATGAAAACGTTATTTTCTTTAAGGAATGAGATATATGTTCACCATATCTCGTGATTGGGAAAACACTTTTCACAAAACATGGTTATGTAGGTAGGTTACGGTTACCAATTGTACATGATATAATTCTTATATGGTTATGGGGTCGCAAAGAAAAAAGAATGTCTAAGACATGGTACGTTTAACCCCATCTATGTCCGCTCTTCCCTACTAATTGGCAAAGGTCTATCTTATAGAGTTGAGTGATTGGTCATCCTAATTTAGCAACGTGCAGCAACTGACCCAAGACTCTCAAAATTCGCGGTACGACCTTGTTCCGACACCCGTAGGCCCAAGTGTAAGGCTGAGGCACATCTACTCAGGTTTCAGGTATATTGATTCAAGTGTCCTAAACTAGGGTGACATAGACAAATCGATTTAAAAGGGATATTTGTTTAGTGTTTTACCACTTTTGGTAAAAAACACACCATCTAACATCTTGCATGCTAGTTATGTCACACAGGTTTAAAATTCTCAATTTAACTGATTCGTGATTTGATAAAGCCTTTTATCTATCGAGACGCTCATATTTTAATATCATACATTAATAATTGAGTCGTTTTAATCGTTAATCATTTTATCTATTAATAAACTCTTTTGTTAAATTTAGGAGTTTTGAAAATTAAAGTGGATTTCTTTATTTATATATATATATATATATATATTCAAAAACTCTGGTTTTTTCATTTTAAAATAACCCTTTAATTTAATAAATCTTTCACGAGATAAAAAACTTTCTATTTTATTGTTTCGCCCTTTAATTGTATTGTTTTGTTTCAAACACTTTTAAAATGTAAATCAAGCCACTGAAATGTTTGGTTTTGCTATAGCCATTTTACAAAAACCAAACGGGTTAAAATGGACGAAAAATCCAAAACACAATTGTTGGTCTTGAATGCTCCCACTTGCTTCAAGGCGTCCATCTTTACTTCCTGATCGTGTTGGTTTCTTCATCTTCTAATCTTATCTTGACTTGTTTGATTACAATTTGTAATTAAATTATAAAATATCATCTATTATAATAGGGTTTCCAAAAAAGCAAAAAATACTAGATATTACAATAAACCAAATTAAACACAACCACAAGTTTAGGGCTTGGTTTACAATAAACAACACAACATCAAATAAACAAAAAAAGATGCAATCTTTTGTTATCAAACAAAAGTTTTGACAAAATAAATCTTGAATGCAATTATAAATAATTATTCTATTTGTTTGCAAAAGTGGCTCTGATATCACTGTTGGGATTCTTATTCATGTTTTTTAATTCTTTTGAAAATAAACATAATGGCGGAAACGATTATACGAACCAGATCAAACCAGCACTTTGATCCACCCACCATGAGTCCAGATGCAAAACCAAATAGAACAAATAAAACAAATAGGGTGTTTAATAAACATACCTTTTCATGTAAGCAGCTAACCAAATCAGAAACACCACGAAATCGATGAGCTGATCACTAAATCCAATTACACGAAACAACCCAAAGCACCCGACCTCTTTTGGGTCTTGATCGCGACCCACCCACGATGTTTAACCGGCTTCAGCCGGTAGTTCACACAACGACAAAGGCGGTGGGTAGCGACGAAGGCATGCGCGGTAGGTGGTGGTCGGCCGGTGGCGGTAGACCGGATGGTGGTGGCGACGATATGCAGAAAGAGTGAGTAAGGTTTCTGTGAATTTTGTTGTGTTTAAATAATTAACCCTACATCTCTATTTATAGACTCTCAAAGCTTAAGGAACAAATTGGGGTTTGAAACTCAAATATGGTAATTATAAACTCTTTAATAATATATTTGAATTTCATAATTATCATATAATTGATTTAATTAATTTATAATTATAAGCTAACTTCATAATTAAACAATTAATTATTATTATCAACATTTGATAACCAACTAATTAATTAACTAGTAATCAAATTACAACTAATTAATTAAAACCCCTTTGAATAATTTCATAAACTATATACATATATATGTATGTATTCCGAGTCGCTTCTTTTCGTGTTAGAACATTTAACTACTTAAATATTCCTTTATTCGTTGTTCGAGGTGTAACTCTTTGGAACGTACCTTAATAGCAGTTTTGACGAAAGTCATTACTCGGGCATGTATGTCCAACAGAACAATGGTTTTAACTAAAGTGTGAATAAAAGTATTTTAAAGGAAATGTTGAGCTAAGGGTTCATATATTGTGATTAGTAAGTGTGGGAACATATTGACTAACGCGCACATGTGTGTGTGTGAAGTCCACGATAATGGCAAAGTAATGTCAAGTCCATGAAGGTGGCAAATCCGTGTGTGTCTCACGTTGATAGTGTGTGTGAGCCCAACTATATCCAATATCCAAGTGTAGTTAACATTTGATTTTATGAAGGATAAAATGTGAGTTAATAAAACTAGTGAGTTAAAGTGTGGTGTGGTGTGGTGTGGTGTGATTGAGCAAGCTAAGTGTGAAGTGAGTAATGTGTTATTGTGGGTCGAGGTGTGTGTGTGTGTGTGGTTATTTAAAACTTAATCATTTAATAAAGTGTTTTGGAAAGATTAAAAGATGTTTTGATAAAAAAAAAGGTATGTTTTTGAAAGTTATAGACTCACCTGCGAAAGCCAACCTATTTTAGTACGTGTTTTAGGGTGAGTTAAGGTGAGCTATAACATGGTATCTTTATGCTATTTGACAAGGACAATTGACATCCTATAACGTGTTTGTAATGAGTTTAAATCACAGGGTTTAAACTGTAATTAATGTGAGTTGTAAAGTTTTCCACTGTGTGTTGGGAGTAAATCAAAACAAAGTCATGCATTCAGAAATTAGGGTGTGACAAAATATAAGTTTGAGCAAATATACTCAATGTGTGACTCTTTATTGATTATATAAGGAATTACAATTCGAGTAGCGAAAATATACAAATAAATGAACGACAAACCCGTTGGAGAACACGCTTAGATCACAAAGATAGTAGTACAATTGACAACGTAAAAATAACTTGAAAACCAATACATTCTAAGCTAGCGACACTTGAGGAAATTAGTAGGCCACTCAAGTGAATCAACCACGTGTAAGTAGACTGATGCATGCTATATGTTTGTCATAAATGCATACGGTGGAATCTGACACATGTTAGAAAACTCATGTGACAAGGAGACCACTTATAGCTTCAAAGTGTGTAAAGTGATTGTCAGATTCTACACCACTTGTTTTCAACAATAATCGCAGTTCTTCAGTTGATATCCTATAGGTTAAAAAACTACAACTTTAATCACCATCTTTGATAAGAGCTAAGTACAAGTAAAATAACTGTGGTGATTGACACATGGTCACCTCATGTTAAACTAGCAACATACATAGTGTCTACGTTGAAGACATTCTGATGGCAATCATTGGAAAAATTTCCTAGACTGATCAACACATGGTCATCCTTTACGCATACCAAGTAAAAGTGAAATAGCCATCATTAAATCTATACCCAATACATTTGCACTAACATTCATATACTACATTTATAGATACTTTCCTACGCTCTAATACACATATCTATCCCCTAAAATAAACGTCTTTTAGACACCATAAACACAAATCCAAAGCCGATCCATGGAAAAGAATATGTATAAGGATTGGATGTTGATTCCTATACATTAACCCCGTCATTTGGTTTGATTTTGATGCTTTATACTGATAATATAACTTCTGTACTACTAGATATTTATATTGTTATCACTGTATGAGTCGCTTTTAAGCTAAATGTTGTCTGATTAAATAATGTAAATAATATGTGCACATGACTACATTGCAATTGTTTTATAATTACATAGACGAGTGTTCTAAGGGTACGATGTGTATCATATTATTGCTATCATTAACTCTTTCCATGGGTTATACATAGTACCTTACGAGAGCTCGTATACGTGTATAACTTGTTCATGATTAATTGTTTGTTAGTTGGTATTGACTTAAGACTAAGAGGTAGTAGGTTCAATGGTTCATAACTAAATACAACATAAATCAAATGTGTAACCAGGGGCCGCTCAACTATTTTAGGGGCCCAAAGTGAAGTAAAAATACGGGCCCCTAGTTTAATTTCCCCTTTTTTTAACTAATTAATTCGTATATTACAGTGTACAAGTTGAGGACCTTAAAGAAGCACAAAAGTGTACAAGTTCAGTTAATAACTAAAGAAAGATATACAGACCTCAGCAAAATTAGTGTTCCAATGAATAACGTGGTTATCTTTGGCATATGCAAGCAAATAGGAGCCATCATGAAGACACCATGGCATTGCAACAACACATGGTGTATCATTTGTTTGTGGGACACCAAGATCAAAAAGTTGTATAGAAAGTTGAAAAAAAAAACAAGCACAAGTATGTTAGATGGTAACCAATAACTAGTTTACATTTAGGCAAAAACTTCAACAATGGTGACATTGTGTCTGCATATCCCATATCTGCATGCCAAAATGAAGGTAACTTATAAGAATATAACAATTTTACCGTTTGGGTTATAGTTGCATAAACAAAGGTATACTTTATTACCTTAAAAAAGGTGAACTATCATCATATGAAGCAAAAATGATCTGAGTTGCAAAATCAATATGTCATTGCAAAACCGAGCATCTTCTTCTAAAATATGAGGAACTGTAGATTAGTTACAGGTTCATAACCTTTTTTGCAAATTCATGATGCCAACTTTGATTATAGAAAGTTACCTTATAATAGGATTTTGCTTCCTAAGATCCCAAACCAGAATTATACAGTGATAATGCACTACAGATGAGAGACAATGCAACTAACATACCAAAACACAAGCACCTATATAATAAACGTATCTGATCAACATGTCAATGCAAATAAACTTTGCGTGGACTATTTCATTCCGGATGCAATCTAGAACTGATTCACAAATTCCGCCTATCAAGTAACCTGCATAAAAAATTCTACCGATTAAAAGCATTATAAATCAACAAAAACCAAAAGTAGTGAAAAACAAAGTTAAAACAAACCTGGAATTGGGTTCCGGATGTCTAATTTTCCCTTTCACCTTTGCAACCACATCCAAAACATTTGATTTATGGTGGATCGTTCAGTTGCTGAAAACCTTAAAGAAAAACTAGGGGCCCCTAGGTTATGGCCCCCAAGCAACCGCCTATTTCTTCACAACATGGAGTCGACCCTATGTGTAACTCAAAGAAGTAGTGTGCAACGTGACATATCAAATCATCTACGTAAGTAATCAACACCCATCCTATGATGATTAAATACCAGAAGTTAACATGAACATCTTCCAATATATGTAATCTTAATATGAGCTTATTCTATTTTACTATTCACTATCTAACTGCGATCAATCCTAACGGAACTTAGTCCAAGTGGATACTATGTCTCAATTGATCCTTACTCCATTTTATTTTGTTTATCCATTTCCCTATTTGATTATTTCTTATCTATTTTTAAATACAAAAAACCAACAATTTATTTCTTAGATGATTTCAATCAAAGTTACCCCCCACAAAGAATAGTATGAAATGAAACAGGCTGATCCGAAGCACGTGGTTCGTACTCACCCGAACCTCCGCTTCGGTCCAGGGCATAGGTTGATTTTACTGTTCGTTGAAAATTTCGCACGATCGCTTTATCTCTCTCTGAATCCCTCATCTTCTCGACCTCCCCCGTTTTCTCACCGATTCAAACCCTAGGTTCAAACTTAAAGCTCAACGAAGCTTCGATTTCGATCTCTGCTGGCGTCTATGGCTCAATGTTCTTAAGTAAGTTCGTACACACCTTTTTCACAAACCTCAAAACCCTAATTTTTAATCATCCAAAAGCAAAAGCCTTAAATTTCACTTTTCAAGGGAATCTCCTTTGCCGTTATGTTTATCTACTTTTTGATTGAATGAACTGTTGATTTACTTGAAATTCGGTGTTGAATCGTTTATATAATTTGATCTTGTTGCTGTCTGGTGCAGATTTTGTGTTTTGGTAAGAAATTCTAGGGTTTAGACGTTGGATTTTTCATGCAATGTATGTGTATTTGTATGTTTGTGCTGATTTGAAGTGGTTAGTTGTGGTGCTCTGATCAGTATGTTTTTGGAATATAGGCTTACTTTTCGTTTTGCTTACGTGCTTCTGTCGGTGGAATGCATGGAACTTTGTATGGTTGAACTGTTTTGGTGGTTCTTGTAATCCCCTTGGATCTGAATTAGGAGCTACACTTTCATGTTTGATTTGTTTTTTTGATATTTTAAGTTTCCTATTAAGTCAGTGATGCATAATTAGGTACGTATTTATCAGTGAATTTCTATGAAAAGATCAGGGGTTGTAACTTACCGGGCAAGGGCGTATGAGTGTGTTTTAGCAAGAGGAACATAGCTAACCGTTGTAGAGTTGATATGAGTCCACTAGGGCAGTTCATATGTTAGCAAATAGTTGGATTTATTTTTACAACTATGCTCATGGTAACCAAGCGTTAGGTTAACATCTAGTTAGTTTCAGTTCCAAAATTTGAATATATTCTTGATATTGAACAGACATTGGTTTCTGTTCATTATTGAGTTATTAGAGAAGTGAGATCTTCTGATTTTTGAACAGTTAGGGATGATGAATTCGAGCCATTAAACGAAAGCTCTCATAGAATTTGAAATGAGGTGGTCAAGATTATCTAGCTAGAGTAGGAAGGTTTCTTGCAAGTTAGGTGTATGGTTGGTGCTCTGTTGGCCTTACAAAAAGTTCACAGAAGTTGAATGGAATTCTAATTACAAAAGTTTGCATTTCGTGATAAACATTTCTTCTTTGTAGTTACTGTATATTATTTCATGTTACCTATAATGGGTATCACACTATCACTCATAGTTATCAAGGCGCAAAGGCCGAGCCGGAGCCTAGTCGCAAGGCGCAAAAAAAGCGAAGGCTTTTTTAAGCTAGGCGCATAATATAAGAATACCATTTTTAGGGGTTTTAAACTTGTTTTAGGCTTGTTTAGGGCTAGTTTAGGGCTCGTTTAGTCTTTTTTAAGGTGATTCCAGGCTTGATTAGGGGTTTTAGACAAGCTATGGCGACTTTTAGCCGGAATCTGGCCGGAAAACGTGCCTAGGCGCTCGCCTAAGCTCACTTTTACAAGAAAAGTCCCAAATCGCGCCTAGGTCTCCATCAGGCAGTTAGGCACTAAACTTGCGCCTCGTTGCACTTTTGCGCCTAGGCGCGCACCTTGAAAACATAGGTATCACTTTACATCTATACCGAGGTCTCTATTGCTATTAATGTATACCTGTCCTATTGATTTTGGATATCTTAGATCTCACAAGTGACTTTATCTATCTTAGATACTAGATAGATAGCAATCACACTCCTATTTTTGCTGTTGCTGTGACAAACTCACTTGTATCAGTATCAGTGAGTCATATTATATTATTTTATATATTTTACCCTTGCTTTCTTACTTTAATCATGTCGTTTTTGTGTAGTTTATCTTCTCTGTTGCTTTGGAAACACATTTTTATCAGCATATCATGTTATATGATTTTGTATATTTTACCCTAGGTTTCTCAACTTAACTGTGTTGACGTGTTGTTCTTGTGGGTTTCTGTGTAGATCTTTTTGGCTGTTGCTTTAGTGAACACACTTGTCCGCGAGTCATGTTTTTGTGTAGGTTTTTTTTACATGAAACTTATTAGTTCTTAATAGCATGACAAGCAAAAATCATCTGTTGATGATTTTTATTGAAGCCATAATGAGTGACTAATGAGAAAAGAGTCTAGTCAATTTCTCGTAGTTTTTCTTATTCTTTCTTTTATGCCTCGTATTTCTGTACATACATGTTATTTATGTATTTTCAGTGAGAGCTGACATAATATACGGTTTGCTATTACTGAAATTAGTTTAGTTTAATCTCAACATCATTCATGAATTAGAAACTAAATTAGGAAAGACCAGTGAAAACTATAGTTTTATTTTACTAAATTAGGAAAGACCAGTAAAAACTATAGTTTTGTTTTCTCTACCCTTCCCTTTTTGTTTCTGCACATTCTATTCTATTCTTATATTTATTGCTGCTCAATAGTGTAACCCAAAGCATCCCACAATTTTATATTAACAGTCTAAATGGACCCAGACTTAAGTTTTTGGGTCAGAATTGCCAAACATAATTAAGGCCTTATAAATAATACTGCCCAACTTATCCGATCAGCTCTTATTATCGTCACATATTCATACTAATTTGTATTCTCTCTATTCTCTAATAGTTGGTCCATTTTTCTTATTAGGTATTCAACCAAGGATTTCGGCCAACTCTATAATACTAATATGACATGCTATTAATTAAAAAAAGCAAACTTATTGAGATGGTTCAAGAATTATAGTATTTTTTGGTTTTAGTAGTCAAATCGGTTATGTGCCCACTCAACGTGGACAACTAATGGAGAACAAAGTAGCATATAATTAGAAACATGCGAAGCGATCTTCGTGCCTTTTCTTTCTGTATAAATCTACTCCCTTGGTTTAAAAAATCACACCTAAGTGTGCTAGGAAGAATAGGTGAAGTGGAAATTCTTTCAAGGTAGATGAAGTAGAGCGATGGCAGTCTTTTTTTTTTGCTTGAGGAGAGGTGTCGCTCCGGTCGCTTCATGTATAACGTGCCTTAACACGCCACTAGTAGATCTCTATCACCCTTGAGAGAGCTTTGGAGTAGTCGTCTGTGGGAAATAGCGGCGAGCTAGGGTTGAAAGGGGCAAGCGAAAGAGTTGGAGAGATAAAAGGAACTCGAAGAAGATAAAGAGAAGAGAGATAAAAGGGAAGATAGAGAGCTTTGGGTAATCGTCCATTTTTCACCTTGGAGGTGCTGTAGTGAAAGAAACTAAGAAAAGATAAAAGAGAAGAGAGAGGGAAAGATTGAGTTGTTACATAGAGATAAGAAATAATTTACTCCAGTAGTACATAGAGCTCCTTGGGTTGTACTTACAGCTGAGCTTATGTAATTGTACATAGAGTTTCTTTGTGTGTATTTCTTTTATTGTATTTTAGGTGTTTAAGGATTAACAAGGTAGAAATATTATCTAGAATTACTTTTTACATATTATATGCTGGCACCTCCATACGTGAGGCTAGCACCTTTGCCGCGCTTATCGTTTCAAGGACTCTAAGCACCTCAGAGGGCCTCAACCCTTTTAAAATCAAGTCCATTCCTGTCAAAGATACTACTGGATGCTACATAAAACTTATTGCTTGGAACCTTGGACTTGTAGTTGCTATTAACCGACTTACTATATATATATTTGTTGCACGCCATTTATTCAATCCAACCTTGGGCTTAGACGAGAACCATTAGAAATTGTTGGAAACTTTGGAATAGCTTACTTAGATATATTTTTATTCAGAATGGATGTGCTTGCAGTACAAATGCAGTTTTCTCTCTTGATACATTTTGTCAACATTAAATAAAGTTCAACAACACTAATGATAATTCAGGTTGATATTCTGTTGTGAGCATGCTGTCTTTCACCAAAAGTTGAGTTGGAATTGGAACTCAATTCATTGGTGATCCTGAAATTGTTATCCATCACTTATCTCCATCAATTTTGGTTTTTCTTCAAGATTACATACGGATGGTTGTTGATAACTAGTTTTTTATTTACAATTCTAAACGGACCCTATACTTTTCTTTTGATGTGGTACGTACTGAAATATACAATGAGAAGAACCAACAAAAAGGTAGTCATTATTTAACTTTGAGATGTGTCTAACTGTCTATGATGATATTTCTCTTAGGATCTTACATGATTAGTTTCTTTACATTTTTTTGTAAAATCGTCAATAACAAACAAGCAAAACAAATATACCCAGTAAAATCCCACACCAAAGTGGGGTTTGGGGACGGTGGGATGAGGACAAACCTTACCTCTATCCCAAGGGATTGTGAGGCTGCTCCCAAGAGAGACCCCCCGCTCAAGAAAAACACCCCCAAAATTTGAGAAAAGTAGGAAACAAAGAAAGGGAGAAACAAGTAAAACCAACACAAGATAGAAGAGCATGAGGTCATAAATAAACACCTAAGACTAGAGTCACAAGACAGCTAATGCTAGAGGCACCCCTAAAGCTAAAGGCACACTTAAACTAAAAAGCACACCTAAGACTAAGGGCAACCTAGCAGTGTTGTCAATAGCGACCGCTATGGCGCGCTATGTAGCGAAGCGGCCTATGGTCGCTATATGGTGTTTAGCGAATGAATAGCGAGCATATAGCGAATATTCCTTTTTTTAAAATTTTTAAAATTATTTTTTAATTTTTTATTTGATTAATATAAATAGGGTTGCTAATAACCCTAATATATGAAGATTTAGATGATTATTGATTATAATTGCTACAAATCCTACAATAGTTACATCAGAAAGGGTTAAGTAATATTCAAATTAGGACAATAGAAAGGATTAAAAAAGAATGAATAGCAAGAAGTTGAATTTGTTATAGGACGAGAAAATTAATAGCTTCTTAAAAAAACCTAGATTTGGTAACCCCTACCATATATAGGGGAAGACTTGTATTTGCATCGCTTCTATTGTTTGTTATGGAGACATCATACTTTGTGCCATGTTTGTTGGGGATGCCATGTTTGTATTGCTTCTCATACATGTTTAATCACAGGTACCATCCATTTCATCATTGTGAAAGTTCATCTTATTGGTCTAGCTTTCATGATAGTTTTGATTTCTGAAATGCTTTCTGTTTCTTTTGTTTTGTTAGAGGGGTACATTATATAGGATTGATGAGTTAAAAGAAATTAGGAAATAATGTTTTCAGGGAAGAGGTGCATAACATCAGCGTGAGCCTATTAAAACGCAGACACATTTATAGTTATATGCTACAGATAATGTTGTATCCAAATACTCAATACTTGATCTTGTTTTCAGCTTATTCTTAAAGTATGCTAAAGGTAGATGGATTCTTTTTGGCAACCACTTCATAGCTAACTGATTATTTTTTATATTCAGGATTATATAACAAGGTTGGTACATGGTTAGCTTAATGGAAGTGTGATATTAGATTACTGTGTATGGGCTGAAGCTACATACACTTTTGGGACCTCAAGTAACTGGATTTAGAACGGGTTCAAGTTGAGGCTTTGTTTTGCGTACTTTTTGAAGGTAAATCTACAGGACACCTTTAGTTTTAGCCTCAAATTGTGGGCCTGCATCATTAATGCCTGGCAACGGAGTTGGGGATAGGGTTCACAATTTCTTTGCACAAGAAAACCTGCCCCAGGGTTTGCGATCCCAGGATGGGAATTGGACTTTAAATGACAATTTGTGGGTTGGTAATCAGAAACAGTTTGGTGCATCAGTTTCCAGTCCAAGAAACTATAATCCGCAACAACCAGGTAACACTTTGGCTCTTAATTGCAAGTTTTTAATGTTACATGGCGTTTCTCTAGTTATTATTTTCGATACGAGTTAATATTAGAAACGTTTTGATTGCTTTAACTAGAGGTGACAAAATGGACGGGTCCAAGAGATCAAGTAACAGGTTTGAAAGGGGTTTGGGTCACCATTAAACATTTCTCCCCCTTTTTTCTGGGTTTCTTAAGTACAACCACTGTGTTGAATATGATTACAAAATCTGTAAAACTAAACCACTAATATAATTTGTTTGAATAAAGTTATCTAAGAGGCTGTGAGCATTAAAAACACTTGGGGACACTTTCGGTCCGTTTGACCCACTTGACGTTTCCACTTTGAACCAAGTTTTTGAAATTTATCCTTTTGACCCGGTAGAGGTTAAATTTAACTTGTAGAGGCCAATTGTTGAAATTACCACCTGTAGTAATATCACTGTTTGTATTAACATTTTTAACTTTTGACACATTTTATCCTCACTTTAGCAGAAACTGAGAGAGGACACGGTGGTCAAAGTGTCCCAGACCAACATTTATCCAACATTACACAAACAAATGCAAGGCCCGAGTTTGCTAGAAGTCTGTCTCAGTCTCACCATGAACAGCCAAGCTCTAATGGCTACATGTATGGACACCAAAGTTTTCAAACAAGGCCAGACGAAGCAAATTTTATGGGAGTGAATACAGAATTTGGTCAAAATAATGTGAACCAAAGGAGTTCTCTTTTCTATGAGTCCCAACAAGGACCTGCTCGTGAACAACCTCCAAAGAATTCTTTCAGATCAGAGAGTTCTGAGGCTCATGGTAGTTTTGACCTTTTTGGTGGTCAATATGAGACTAATAGTCAACATCCTGGTTTACTGCAACAACCATTACAACAACAGTCGGGATTTGGTGACATACAACAACTGCAACAACAACTCATGCTCAGAAAAATGCAAGAGCTTCAAAGGCAACAGGAGATTCAAAGGCAACAAAATGCGATAAATCAAGCTTCTAAATTTGCTAGGCAACAAAACGCAATAAATCAAGCTTCTCAATTTGCTAGGCAAGAGGCATCTGGAAGCCTTTCACACGGACTCGTTAATGGCACTCCAATTTCTGATTCATCTGGTTATGGTTGGAATGAGCCTGCAGTGGTTAACCAAAACTGGTTGCACCGTCCCTCACGAGTGTTGCACCCTGAGCAGCAGATTGAACCGTCTTTACACGGGATTCCTGTCTCTAGCTCAAGAGGACCTATAAACCAGTTTCCTCATAATAATTCATTTCCTGGTAACAAGTATGCTGTAATTCCAGAACAACACATGGCTCCAAATAAAGGTTTATTTGGAAACACATTTAGTCAAGGGTCAAACAGCAAGATGAAAATGGAACACATTCATCAAATAAACGCCCCACAAAACCCATCTGTGCAGGAATCCCCTGTAGAGACAGTACAGGATAAATCTGCTACGGATGCAGCTCCTTTGGATCCCGAAGAGGAGAAAATCTTGTTTGGTTCAGATGATAACATATGGGGAGCGTTTGGAAGTAGCAAAAACATGACTGTAGGAGTGTCTAGTTTGTTAGATGATAATGAATTTGCAAGTGGTTTGCCTTCTATGCAGAGTGGTAGCTGGAGTGCTCTTATGCAATCTGCAGTGGCGGAAACTACTACTAGTGGTGGTGATGTAGGGGTACAAGAAGAAGGGCCTGATCTGAATTTTCAAAACCCTGAGCTGCCACCTGGCAAACACCCTTATGAAGACAGTGGGAAACATCAATCACCAACAGATTTAACTGATATTAACTTGCCTAATATGAATGATAAACATCATAAAAACATGGGGTTCCAACATTTTTCAGGAGGAAGCAATTGGTTACACCGTGGAGGTCTACAAAAGGCAGATGCTGAAGAAAGCCGACTATTTGAAAATTCTGTGGCAGGTCAGCGGACATCTCAGCAGCATGGAACAAGCCAAATGGATAAGAAAACAAATAATTGGAATGCAAATGAGCCTGTTCCACCATCTATGAACTCTGGATTCAATATGAATGAGAATAGTAATTCATTGCAGCAATCTCAGAATAATGATTGGAAGAGAATAAAAACTGCTGCTATACCACATTTAAGCAACTCGCAGCAGGGTGGCAATCATTCTAATCAATTCTCTCCCAACAATCATAATCTTAATTACTGGAAGCATGTTGATTCCTCGGTGAAATCTAAAGGGAGTGAGAATTCAGAGATTACACAACATCGTCTAAATAATAAGGGTCCACAGGTGTCTGAATCATCATATAATAGCTCAGATAAGGAGGATCTAAATAGCAGTAGAAAGGAGAACTCTAATGACAGCTACAGGTCAAGTTCATCTCACCTTCCTAATACGGTTGGTCAACGGGAACATTTATCATCAGATGCTGGTGACTCCAGATCCTTGGCTGCCGGTCGAAAGATTTCGGGCCCGGGCCCACGGAAGTTTCAGTATCATCCAATGGGAAACCTGGATGAAGATGTTGGAGTGCCTTATGGAACAAGACAAGGTACCAATACAAAGCCAGTGTCCCTGCAGCATTCCCGAGGGTTGGGAGCTCAAGATCAAGGAAATTTTGGACTTACCAAAAGTAGCGGCCAGGTTTGTAGTTTTTTTTAATAAATAATTGATGCTTTAACTATGATTACGGCGTAATATTATTACAATATCAATTTAAATCTTTAAATAAAAATGATATTGGTGGTTGTCTGCATTATAAATAGACTTTGGTACCCGTTTGAGATAATACATAGCCAAATTGACAACTTCATAAGTAAACGGGTTAAAATTGCAACCTCTAATGTAAATACATAACATTTGTTTCTTATGATAGTCTGGTTACAAGTGACCACTGTTTTTCTTTCAGGGGTCTGTACCTGAGGTTGGAGTCCTGAAAGGATCTGATGATATGCGTTTCAAGGGTATGGTTCCTGGTCATCTGCCTAATATCTTTGCTCCTCATGACAGATCTGTTGGTTTGTTCACATCAGATAAGGCATCTCAACCTAGGTATGATTTGAATTGTTGTGTTCTTTATTTCCTGTCCTTTAATTATCACATAATATAAAATATGTTGATTTTCATTGTTGACTTGAGCAGTCAAAGTCAAAATATGCTGGAGCTTCTTCACAAGGTAGATCAATCAAGAGATGGTGGAATTGCAAGGCATTTGAACTCATTGGAACGTGATTTGTCATCTGAGATCCCTGAACCCGAAAATTCTGATGGGTCTTTTGGTGGTCACCAGAGAAGTCAATCATCCAACTCTCAGGGTATTGGTTTACAACTGGGCCCACCGTCACAACGGTTACCAATGGCTATGCTGGCGGCCAAACATAATTCTTTGAGTCAACCTCAACCATCTGCTAATTCAAGAGGCAAGGGTCATTCTGAGCTGTCTCCTTTTCATCATTTCCAGGAAAAATCACATGGAGAATTTAAGAATGATAGAATGAGTATATCAGGTCAAAGTGAAAGTCAAAGCACACAGAATAAGATGATGACCAACTTATCTGCAGCTTTAGGTGGTACGGATTTTCCCAATTCAAGAAATCATCTTCCAAACCATCCAACGGCTGGCAATGAATCTTTTGATGGACATACTTCTCAAATCAGGAAAGCAGATGAAAGAGTGCAGGTTTCACATTCTTTAACAGAGGAAAAGTTAGATGCCTTTCACCCTCGTGCTAGTTCTAGCGTGCCTCAACAAGGTGCATTTCCAAAAATGTTGCCTAATGCATTGTCAAATCTCCCAAGTCAACAACTTTTTTCAGCAACTCAATCTCACAAAAGTCAATTCAATATTGTAGAATCAACTTCTTTAGGTCAGCAGAATCTAGAGGAACAAGAAGCAGAAAAGAGAGGGAATAAAAGTTCTTTGAACACACAGGGGATTATTACTTCTGTAGGGGAACAGTCAACTGAAAAGGTTGACCGAGGTCAAACGATGAATGGACCAGCAGCAGGCAATGATTCATGTACTGCATCTCAGAAAGATCTTGAAGCATTTGGTCGTTCTCTTAAACCAAATAATTTCCATCAACAAATTTCGTTACTGAACCAAATGAAGGCTTATAAACATACCGACAATGACCCAAATAACAGGGTATTAAAGCGATTGAAAGATTCAGATAACTTATTGCGTGGTCCGCAAGTAACCGTCTCACCTGGAAATTCTGAAATGTCTAGATCAACGTTGCCAACGTATAATGTTGACCGGAGTTTAGCTTCTCTACCTGCTAATCCACCTTTTGCATCTGATCAAAATGGGCCTACTTCTGTTAAAATTGAGAACTCTCACATAAGTCCTCAAATGGCTCCATCATGGTTTGATCAATATGGAACGTCAAAAAGTGGTCAAATGTCTTCACAAAGAGCTGATGCTGTAAGGACTGTAGCACAGCCGTTTAAAGTTTCTGGTAGCTTGGATGCAACACATGATTCAAAGGAGCCACCAGCAAGTGGTGCGGCCAATACCAGTCAGGACGGTGTTATCTGGAAAACACCGGTTCCATCATCTCTGGCGGTCGATCACCATTTGACCTTCCAGCCACTGCAACCCAGCATCACTGTTCAAAATTTGGTTACAATAAGACCAAAGAAGCGCAAGTGGTCTAGAGATGAAATCCATTCTTGGCTCAAGGAAGTATCAGGGAGTTCTAAAAATCTTCAAGGCATCTGGTGAGTGTAAAAGGGATCATTACTTCAAAAATTTGTAGCTAGCAGAGGTGGCAAAATGGGCTTGTTGGATAACGGCTCAAAAACGGGCTGAAACATTCTGTCCAAAATATAAAACTAACACATAATTAGCATGCCAAAATTGGTTTCAAAACTTGTAATTTTCTAATATAATAATATAAATTAGGAGGTTTTATGCATTAAAATTACAGGTTTGGTGACTTTTAGCCTGTTTCTCTTTAGCTTATCTTTTTTTATATATGACTAGCTAGTGCTCTCCTACACTGAATAAATGTTCTTTTTCTTTAGGTGCCTATTGTGGACACTGAAACATGTTTTCATCAAGTTTCTTTTGTTAACCTGGTGTAAAAACTTTAACTTGCAGGACTGCTATGACGGAATGGTGTGAAGCAACCAAACGGTTGATGGAAAAGGCGGGATATGCCACGTTTTCATTTATTTTCAAGTTTTTTGTATTTTTTTCTATAGTTTCTAATAAATATATGGTGACAGGTGGAAGATGATGGGGAATTAATTGAAGATGTACCAAGACCAAAGAGACGTAATATCTTGGCAACACAGTTAATGCAGCAACTATTTCCCCCTCCTCCGCGCAGTATTCTTTCAACAGAAGCTACTGCAAACTATGAAAGCGTGGCTTTTTATGCTGCTCGATTGGCACTGGGGGATGCATGCAATCTTGTATCTTGTGTTTCTCATAGGGAATCAAATCTGTAAGAATGATTCTACAGGTTTGAATTTTTTAAAACTGTTATATATCTGAGATTTTTTTTGGTGGTAAAATGCAGCCTCTCCGATAAAAGCAGAGAATCTGAGAAAATCGATGATAATCGTCTTTCAGAAGCTGTGGAAGACTGCATGAGTAAAGCAAAAAGGGTAGAAAGTGATTTTTCAAGGTAACTTTTGCTTCACATTCCCCTGACCCTACCAATAACTTTACTATTAGTGGGATTTTACCGGGTATGATTGTTGTTGTTTTGCTTCATGTTATTAGGTGTTAACACACGCTTCTGATTGTAAAGCCTGTTTATTTAAAAATTAAAAGGATAAATGAAAATCCTAAAATTTAGCCCGTTAATATAAAAGTATCCCTTTGATTACAAATTACAATAAGCTAATTATACCAACATGTTCATGTGTGCATCTAATATAGAGATTATAGGATACCATAGAGGTGGCAATTTTGACCAGTTTATGTAAGAATGGAGAATGGTTTGACTCGGGTTTTGTTTTTCTCAGGTAAAATAGAAAAAATAGCTAAAAAGGGACATACGGGTCAAAAGTTGTTCATAGTGTATTTTTAATGCATAAAACCTCCTAAATTATTTCATTTAAAATATTAGATTATTTCTGAAATAATATAGTTTTCCTTATCATATTTAGCACACTAGTTATCTATACAAATAATATAGTTTTCAAACCTCGACGAGCCGGTTTCAACGCCGCTGGAATGAGCTCAATCGGAGTTCGTTTGACCCGGTTTCGGTTAAAAAAGAATCATTTCTTAGGTTTCTTAGCGAAAATTCACTTATTATTTGAACCTCCCCATATATATATATATATATATATATATATAATATAGGGGAGGGTTCTTTACAAAACTACAAATATTGTGAGAACTCGCAAAACCAATCAAATCACTAATTTATTTAAGATTCTGACTATTAAAATGCAACGTTGTTATGTGAGTATATTTGAATTGATATGAGTAAATTTATGTGTATTTATTCATATATAAACATCTACACGTGTGTAGGTTGACTATAATTCTCTAACCTACACATGTACGAAAACGAGCAATAGAGAGGATAAAAAGTAGGGGAATTAAATAATCAAAGAGAAATCATTTAATCTTTAATAATTATACATTTTTCATTTAATTTTTAATAATAAATGAACGGATTAGATTGGTTCTCGCTAGTTATCGCAATATTTGTGGGTCTGTAAAGAACCTTCACCTTTATATATGCGTGTGTGTAGACATTTCATCACTCAGCTATTTAATATTTCATCAGATTTGGTTTCTTAATGTTGTTACTATGGTAGGCTGGATAAGAGAGCATCAATGTTGGATTTAAGAGTGGAATTTCAAGATTTGGAGAAATTCTCGATTATCAATCGGTTTGCTAAATTCCATGGAGGGGGGCAAGCAGATGGCGAATTATCTGATACAGCTGCAAATGCACCAAAACCACACCCTCAAAGATATGTTATTGCAGTCCCATTGCCCAAAAATCTTCCAGAGAGGGTACAATGCCTGTCACTATGATCCCTCATCAGTTTTGTTGCACGTAACGCCACCCACCACCACCACCACCGACCACCGCTAAGGAGCACCATGGGACCCACCGTTTATGGAAAGTGCAGGAGAAGGTGATTATAATAAACAAAACGAATGGCGGTTTGATGATGATGAAGATATTCTGCCTTTATTTTTTGAGAAATACAAGCTCGACTTGGTACGGGGAATTTTCGTTTGGGGGGTAAATTTGGAACCGAAAAGTTTAGCCAATTAGGTAGCAACAAATAGATAAAAATGTTGTCTTGAATCTCTGTGCTTCTAATATGTATTTTGATGGGATGGATATTCTTATCTGGCTGCAATATATCCAGGTTCCCTGAATGTTTTTAGATAAAATATGTATTGGTGAGTTATTATTTGGCCAAACAACTCATGCTTTTTTCAGTTGTAAACTTAACCAGACAACCGGTTTGAATTCAGATTCAAATTCAGTTTTGGTTTGTTTAGATTCAAATCCTTGTTTTATATTCGGTTTTTTTTTAACTTTTGGATTGTTGGTTTTTAAAGGCCAACCTGTATAAACCCGAACTGTAATACCCAGATTTCAAGTTTTCGTTTTTGGTTGTTCCGCAGGCTCTACTCTTAATGCTGTCCCTTTGTCGGCAAAACTTTTCAGGTTTGTTTTGCCGTTGTGAGTTTTAGTGTATATGTATATAACAATGTGTCCAATTATCTAGGTTTGATTCGCGGTTATAATGGATCTTGATACACATGTAATAATGATATGTCAGACACATTATGTCTATAGGCATAATAATGTGTCTAACTTTCTAAATATGATTTATTGTTGTAATGAGTTTTGATATATATGTATATAATGGTGTGTTTAACCTATTGTAACGGTATATCCAATTTCATAAGTTTGTATTTCAAACAAACAAAAGAACACATAATCCTAGAAAGCCACCGTACTTCCTGACAATTTTCGAATATATTACAAGATGAGTGAATAATGCATACATTTAATCGCTTTTATTTATATAAGAAGATTTTTCATAACATCTGCACGGTTCTGTAAATATCATGTGTAGATTAAAATAACGCACTCACCATTCACTATGAAAACCTCACAATCACATGTACGTGTGTCATGTCGAGGAGCTTTCCTACGCTTTATATAGAAAATATATTTTTATAGGAACAATATATATAGAGAGACGTTAGCTCGTAAAAGTCAAAGAATGATAGGTGTAGATAAAGTGTGTTAGGTTAATCAATCAAGTAAATTACATTTTTGGTTCCTGTTATGAGTCAAATTACAGATTTAGTCCATATGTCATGAATTCACGGGTATAGTCTCTCTGACACTGTTTACTTTTAAATATGGTCCTTAACGGACACATTCACATCCCCTCTCCCCCTTCTCTCTCCTTTGTACCCACTCCATTGGAATATCGGGATATAAATCCCGTTTTCCCCACGTATCAAATTAAACTCTCGCAAGCCACAAATCAGTGCTCACAAAAAGCCTCACTGGCCTATTGCCACAAACCACCGCTGCCATCACGAACCAATATTAAATCAAGGATCGATTACTTCACGCGAAAGCATTCGAAAAAGCAACCACATTGATTTCTACGATGATTCGACCTTTGATTTGAAAACATGGTGAGAGGGGATTAGGGTTTACCAATTGAAGCTAGAAATCATCCACCGAAGTTTCCTACTGTACAAATCAAAGATTGAAAACATTATTTCTACAAAAACCACCTAATTAGGGATGGCAATGTGACGAGTTTGACACATGTATAGGTAATTCCAGTCCCATAGCTGGTTGTAAAACCATGTCCCATACCCGGCCCAATATCGGTCGAGTATCTGTCGGGTATCAGGTATTCCCGTAGTTTGTTAAAAAAAAAAATACTTGTTGGGATTTCCAAGTATATTTTTACGATTCTAATTTTTATATAATTTAATGTTTTAATAACCACAATAAATTAAAATGTGATCAATTACATACATATCATATTCAAATTACATATCCACATAATAAGGTACTACTTGCTTTCATATCCAAAAAATACATATTCAAAAAAGTAAGTTGTTTTTTCATTAAGGTTAACGTTCTGCTAAACACATATCCACGTAATAAGGTACTACTTACCTTCATATCCAAAATACATATTCAAAAAAGTAAGTTCATTTGTCATACCAATCAATACTGTCTGCTTTACTTATAAGGATATCACGGATTTGTTTTTTATTGCTCGAATGAAAACATTCCAGAAGTTCACCCATCCTAGGATTGCTCCCACCAAGTACACATAACTATGGAATCCACAACCATTGTGCCCAAAACGCATTGGTGATATTTGAGACGATGTATTTCTTACCTGAGGTTTCACAAATTACACTAACTTGTTTCTCATATATCTAATAACATAATATTACTGATATAAAACATTATCAGGCTTATAAGAGTGCTGCTTACTTGTATTATAATGTAAAAAAATATGGTGAATTTTCTTCTACAAAGATGCATTTAATAAAACTGTAAAAAAATATAGTCAATTTAATTTAGAAAATAAAAGCATGTTTGAAAAACTCAATGAAATCCCTGTGGGGTCTAACATGGGAAGGATGAATGGGTGGAATAAAATAGTTGAGAGTTTTAACTCTATATTTTCTGTGTGGAAGGCTAATTTGCTATCAGTTGGAAGACGATCTATGCTTTTTAAATCGGTTTTAGGGGCTCTCGGCGGTATATACTTTATTTCAATTTTTCTTGTTCCGAAAGGAGTATTTAAATTGATGGAATCGGTGAGATCGAGATTCTTCTGGGGTGACACGGGGGGACCGAAAAATCCATTGGGTTAGGTGGGGATTAGTTTTGGCAGCTAAGGAGCATGGAGGTTTGGGGATTGGTTCATTGGAAGGGTTTAATTATGCTCTTCTCCAAAAATGGCATCGGAGGCAGGGCCGGTCCTGAAGATTTAAGTACCCCGGTCGAGCCGAAAAAAAGGCCCTTACTAACGAAATATATAAATTAAATTTTTTTGAAATGACGATTAATGTTATGGCAATAAACATAGCAAAAATATAGTATTTTACATGACATACCGTAATAGAGCATCGACTTGAGACTTTCTCATTGCTTGATCTAGTTTTCCACTTTTACGTTTTGAGTACCAAATGATTGTTTAAGAGGCATACTTTCTAAAACTCAAATTCAAATTCAAAAGTCAAAACCATTAACAATTAGTCAATTACCCAATTCTAAGTCAAACAATTAACAATTAGGGTTTAACACTCAACAACACATCCAATTTAGGGCTAAAGATTCAACAAAACACCTAATTTAGGGCTAAATTAACAATTAAAAATTAGGGCTTAATTGTGTGAATCATGGAATTAGAACCAATTTTTTTTTAAAATATAATTACCTTGACCGGTGGTCGCTGATGTAAGGCCCCAAACCTGACACTCTACAGTTGGTTCTAATCACTAGGTATTCTCTTTAAATTACTCGTTTTAATACTCAAAACTACAGCGGAAGTCTTTCTAGAAACAATAATAATTATTGTTACACATAATCCTTAATTAACTTTACCTCGTGAATGCTTACACACCAATCCGAGTAGCACCGCTCCCAAGCTAAGATACGTCGACCACAATGCTCACCTGCGAAACAATCTAACGTACACACAAAGTCAGCTACGTTGAGTGAGTTCTAATAGTTTAATTTAAATCAAAACCAACTCGTCACAAAAGTATATATCTTCACTCCAGACCCTCCGATCCTTATAAAATAGTTTTATAAATTATCATCATATAGATAACCCTTGTTATCTTATGATATCCCAAAAGATTCACCACCCCAGACTCACCCCGCCATTTAACTCAGTAAGTCTCTCCGACATTGATCGAGCTTACTACTCTGGTAACTCAAAATTTACTACACATATTAACCAAACATTGGTTATCTCCACCAACCTCTAGACACTGACGTAACTAACCCTAACCAAGACTCTCACTGGCCAACTGGCATAACAGTTGTAACACAATGTCCACATCCTGACACAACGGTCAATCAGACACTACACACCACATTAATATCATCTACCCACCACATCAATATCATCTCATATGCAATTATTATAACTCATAACATGCATGCAATTTAACACATATATACATGCACACAGACACATACCTCATCACTGCACCCTCGTCGGGGCGTTTAACACACCCGGAGCTCATCGTTAACCTACTAAATATTGTCACCTTTAGTGACTTCCCGAAGGACTACGTCCTTCACAATCCCGTTTGCCGTGTCATAAAGACAACGATGCAAACACAATACCTGCCGTGTCTTAAGGACAATGACACAATAACAATTCCCGTCGTGTCACAAGGACAACGACGCAATACACACAACACATGTATGAACACATAACATTATACTCTATGTACATGACTCATTAGTTGCAGCTGCGCCTCACACATAACACTAGGATAAAGTATCCTACACGTATTCATAAGCGTTTAGCTCATATTCCAACTCACTCATACTAGACCACTATACATCATACCACCACGAGTTCCATAACAAGCCCAAGCCCACATACTATAGGTACAAGACCCGCACCCTTAGTCTCGTATTTGAATATTTAAATACATAGCTCATTAGTTTAAATCTCGAAACTCGTAATACGTTTAGTCCCACAAACACGTTTGCTCACACCCTCTAAGGACCCCATGTAGACCCTTAGATAATTATTATATATTTAACCCATAAACACTTCTAAATCACCGCATGACTTGCGTCATGTTTAGTTAATAGCATATAATGGATGAATATGTACGATAGCCCCAAAACGTTTAAAAACATTTAAAGAGGGGATTAGAAACTCACCGGATAATCCGAGTCCGAATTTCTAGCTCCACACACCGATCACTTGTCCAAATCTCGATCCTGTCAAACGTACTATCACCTGATCAGAATACGTTTTACACACACGTCCCAAAATGCATAAAATATAAACCCCATGTCGTCTCATTATCTCATCCCTTTCTTTCCACGAAACCCTAGCTCCACGTGCCTACACAAACCAGATACCCGGACTGCGTTCCTCCCATGCATGCATGTTCAAGGCCATGCAAACCCTAATCCTTCTAACACGCACGTGCACGAGCTGGATTTCTTGCTTGCATGCAACCCATGCACGAAGGGGAATCCTAGCCGGCTCCACTCCGTCTTCTAACTTCTTCTCGACACCACCATCGTGTATTTCCACTTCGTCCTCCTCCTTCCTCCCCACCGTGCACAACCACCCGCCAACATGGTCTCCCTCGTCGGCAAAACCCTAAACGGCCATCCCCATGCACCGTCCTCCCTTGCTATCGTCCTCACGGTTACGTCCAAGCCTAGCTGGAAACGTCACCGGCCCTGCACGCCGCCACCATGGTTGTAGACCACTGGCCCCTTACGGGTCCCCACTGCCCGTCACACCATCCCGCTGCCTCCGTCTCGACCCAGCTATTCCACCCCGACCCTCGACGTCTATCTCTTCTTCTCCCGTGAACCCCACCACAGTCGGCCACCCCTTTCCCGCTTGTCCTCGTCGCCGGCTGTGATCCACACCATAAACCCTAACCGGGTTTCCAACTAGAACATAAAGTAATTACGAAAAGAGTAGAGTAACAAGGATTACCTTGTCGATATGGAGTTCTCCCATTCTGCTTGCTACCGCCGTGGACCACCGCGAGACCAACACTGCCGACGTCTCCTCCTCCTTCTCTCGCGACTGCCGTCACACAAGCCTAGGCCGAATGGCCTAGGGTTTGCTCAAAAGTGGTATTTAAACCTTTGCGGGTTTACACTCTAGTCCTCGGGTTTCCTTTCCACGCGTTTTGATCTCAATCTGTTCTCTTTTTGGCAAACCGGGTTCCTCTAATTCCATGAGTCCAGTTTTTAAGAGAAAACCTCGTCATTCATCTTGTCTATAGGATAGTCGGGTCACCCATTAGCCTGAATCATAAAAGGTAGATTTTCAGGATGTTACAGCTAAGCCTGAGCCGCTGAGGCTGTGGTGGAGTGGTGGACCGTTGGTGGTGGCTGAGGGTGGTGGACCGTCGGTGGTGGCAGTCGACTGGTAGGATTCATGCGTTCTTTTTTTTTAATGAATGCGATGCTTTTTTTTGTTGGATTAGGGATTAATGGATTATATTGTTGGACTATGGATTAAAATATGTCTTTTGGGTTAGGTTTTTAGTTTTAGATAGAGGGCCCAATATGTTTTTTGTTTTTATAAAGAGGGCTCAATATATAAAACCGGTATATATAATTTTATAAAAAAACATATATACAAAATTTTAGGCCCCCTGAAAAAAAGGGCCCCGGCCGGAGATGCGGCTCGCCCCACCCTAGGGTCGGCCTTGAGTGGAGGTATGTTAATGAATCACACTCTCTTTGGGTGAAAGTAATCAACTCTATACATGGGTGTAATACGGGGATTGTCGGGGTGGATAATGCACAAATGGGAATGGTGTGTGGCAAAGGATTACAAAATCCCTTGTTTTCTTGCATGAAAAAGGGGTTATTACGTATTCGGTTTTGAGAAAGAATATTGGTAATGGAAGGAATACTTTATTTTGGTAAGATCAATGGGTAGGAGATTCTAATTTGAGTTCCAGATTCCAAGACTTTTTGCTTTAGAGACTCAAAAAGATTGTTCGGTTAGTGATCGTATATCTCTTGGTGATGCTAATTGGGCGAGGGGGCGTCCAATTAGATCTGGAGTAGAACAAATGCAGTTTAATTCATTGTGTGATGTGGTGAACCAAATCAATCTCTCTTCTGAGGGCGATAAGTGGACTTGGTCTCTAAAATATGAAGTGGGTTTTTCGATTAAAGGGGTGAGACAGGTTATCGATCAATTTTTGCTCCCGGTTGGTGATCATCCGACGAGGTGGAATAGTTTTGTTCCAAGAAAAGTTAATATTCTTGCTTGGCGTGTGTTGATGAATTGTATTCCTTCGACAGTTAATTTGGTGGATAAAGGGATTGATGTTCCCTCTTTGCTATGCCAGTTGTGTGGCAATGGGATGGAGGTTTCTATTCATGTGTTTGGTCGTTGTGTCTTCTTTATGGGTCAGAGTTGCTAAATGGTTAGATGTGGATTTTCCGGGACAACGATCTCCTGCAGAGTTCATTTTTTGGTTGGATAATTGCGGTTTAAAGTCGACAGGAAAGAAGCTAGTGAAAGCTATTGTGCAGTCTGTTTGGTGGGTTCTTTGGTGTCATCGTAATGAAACACTTTTTCAATCGAAGAAGAGTCTAAAGGAAACGCTTTTTGATTCAGTTGTTAATTACTTGTTTTATGTTTCGGAAACAGGAATCGGAAGAGTAACATTAAGTGGGTGGAGTGATTAAAAAACCCGCTTTTATTCTTGTAAACGCTTTTTATTTTCCCAACTAGTTTCTTACTAGTTGTGGTTATCTTTAATATAGGTTAGTTAAGAGACTAACTTTCTTTATTTACTCTTAAAAAAATTTAATCACCCACCACCGAAAGATACCGATCTTGAGATTGTTATATTTAAATTATTGAACTTTATTAAATACATAATATGGTTTTTACCACAATTATCAATGACGTGAGAAAACAATATAAAGGTTAATTCTTTTTTATCGAATTAAACAGGGAACCGTTAAACATACGCCACCTGTAGCTAGCCGTACATCACTGACACCTATACGGGTTATACCACCCACAATACGGGCCGTATTACACCTTTTCCATCCTATATGGGTTGCTTTGAGACGATACGGGTCGTATGGTACACACAATACAAGCCGCATTGGGTTATACGAGACATAATATGGCCCGTATTAAATCTGGATGTGACATGTACAGAAACTATCGGCTTTGACTTTTAGGCTATACGACCCGTATGATATGAAGAAGGTGGTGTACGCTTATAAACACCCTTTAAATACATACTTTTTGTCTTTTCCGCATGGGTATACACCTGAAATGCACACCGACGTATAAATATACATATTTATAATAACTTTTTATTTCTTTTATTGTGTGTAAACCATAAATCAACCCTTTTAACATTGGTAGTGCTCGACCAGTCGACCGTCTTCTTTCAAAATAATAAAACTAGTAAATATAGTTTCTTTTTAAAATAATCATAACTAAAATAAACAACTTCAAATATAAACTTAAAACAGTGTTACTATTACTAAAATAATAGCCTATTTCTCTCAAACAATACAAATTTATAAAGTTTAAAATCTTTAAATACCGTTTTAACATTTCGTTATAGAGCTTACTAATGTCCAACATAAAGACCAACCTTTTGTTATGATAATGTTTTCATATATATAAGTTGAAATTGTAATGTTAAAACAACATATATAAGTGAATGATTAAAACTTCACAACTTCTAATATGGAACAAAATGTCCTTTTCTGTAGGGTTCTTGGTTTTTACACAAGTATACTTCTTCTAACCACCATACATATAATATGTAAACGCGCCATTTTGAGCCAAAAACCATGTTTGAGAAAGGGACCTGAACCTCGGGTAGTCAGGCAGGCATCTCTTCAGCATTGCTTATCGAACGCCCTCTAAACTTCATGAAACATAGTTGACATGCATCTCTTCTCCCACTTCAGAAAATATATCTTCCACCCTGTTTACAAACCATAAAGTAAAGATACAAGCTTTTTTTTTATTGAATAATCTTAATTTGGTCAACTAGTTAATCCAATTACACTAATATAGCCAACACTTTGTATTGCTTGTAGTGTCCTCAAACAATACAAGTTGTTCTTGTGTTCATATAATCTTGTGTTCCTCTACTTCTGGCACGCCATTTGCTTAACCGTTAAGACGATAGGAGTGACGAGGAACCCACGCGTTTAAGCACATCACCAAGTAGACCCGGGCCCCAAACATTTGACCCATCACACCTAGCTTCCATTCTAAGAACAGGAGAATCTTCTATTCTACCAGACAGATTATATTATCCAACACTTGAGCATCATTTATTTTACTACTTTTTTTTATTTTCAAGTTGATATTTGACAACTTTAATATAATTCCACAAGTTTCACTTTTCATATTTTCAAGTTGATGGAGGGAAGTTTTCTAATTTTGACCGGTGGTCAAACATCTTTATTAGATTATATGCCAAATCAATCGTTGTATATTTTTGGCTTCTTTGTTTTATGGCGAAATATTTGCTTCAACTTTGTACCATAAGATAAAATTGTCATTGTAACTAGTGTGTTGATAGTTTTTCAACCATCTATCTTACTTTTGGGGAGAAATATGTTTTAATGCGTTGTCCTTATTAAAATGGTGTTTCTTTTAAACCTCATTAAGGACAAATATTGAAAAAATGCTTGTTTACCATAAAGTAAGACGCAAGGCCAATAAGCTATCACAAGATTTGTTAATATGGTAGTCTAACTGACAAACATGTTTTCGATATTCTAACCATTCAAAAATAGTTGCGAGTAATATATGAGGATTTATCGGTACCTGTGTTTATCTATATTAACATCTGCAAGCCAGGCTGTCAAATAAGTCTGCAAAATAAGACAGATCAAGTCCAAATAAGTTTCATATGATAATATGCTGCAAGGGAATTACGAAAGTGGCCATTTTGGCCAATTTGTTTTTACATAAACAGCTATTTCAACCAAGTTTTTAGAAATTCTTGCTTGGGTAGAGGGTCAAATGTTCACATCCAAAAAAAATAAATAAAAAAAATTGAGGCTTAGGCATCAAAATCTCATTGGTGAAACAAGATGGCCGTGCCATTTTCCCTTTTTTAGCCCAAAACCGCACCATTTTTGGCTAGAGACTGACGTATCATCACCTAATTGGTTGCGCGGCCGCACCATTTTCTATTTTTAATGCCAAAACCAAGCAAATGTCGATTATTAGGTTAAAACCGCGCCATTTACAATACATACGTCCTGTGGCGTCTTCTGATTGGGTTATACTTTCGTGCAACCATTTGTAACGGTCAAATGGTTATATTTTTAAAAAGTTGGTCAAATGCTATTCAAGTAAAAAGGTTGGTCAAAATGTCCATTTTTTTCTTGATTTTCCCATATGATGCTGCTGTAAGCCTGTAACATAGGTTCAATTAGAAAGCATCAAATTGCATGTTATGGCTTATGCAAGTTTAAAAGAAGTAATTATTGCATTATAACCTTAAACAGTTAAGATTTCAGATGAAATCAGTAGGACACTATATATAAAAATGCAGTAGGTAAAGATTGACAACCAGTTACTATTCAATAAATAATTATTTATTTACTACTGTAATGAGGAAAACATGCAGCCATAAATATTAGTATTGGAATAGCAGAAATAAAGGCATAGGGACTACCTTGGTTTAAAAAAGCGCCGTGAGGCGACGCCTCAGGCGTGAGGCGCTAGGAGGAACGCCTCGCTTCGGGTGAGGCGCTGGATATACAAGAAGCGGGCCGAGGCGGCGAGGCGAGAGGCGTCGCTTCATGTATTTTTCACGTTTTTGGGCTTTAAATCAGTTGGGCTTGGCCCATCATTTAAACCAATTTGGGCCTAAATCTGTAGTTGAGCTTAACCTGTGAGACTGTGACCCCAAATTCGATCACTTTTTGTTGTAATATGGGCCACTTCTTCTAATTAGCCTCATGTTAAACCATTTAAACCAATTTGGGCCTAAATCTGCAGGTCTGTAACCCCAAATTCGATCACTTTTCTAATTTTCTTTGAGTTATATGGTTAAAGGAACTTCAATTTGAGTTCCAATTTTCTTATTGTTTGACTATTTCTTTGAGTTATATGCATAATATATTTTTTATTATTTTTTTTAGTTTTAGTGCCTCGCTTACGTGAAGCCCTTGCCTCGCGCCTGAGGCGTGGCGCCTCGGATTTTGGGACCGAAACGCCTCGCTTCGCACTTTTTTAAACCAAGGGGACTACTAAGAGCAGACTGTTTGAATGGTTATAGTTAGTGGTGGCAATTTTGATCCATTTATTTACAGTGGGTCGATTCGGTTTGTGGATTATCTGAAACTAATCAAAAGATTAGCTATAATGGGGACGGGTCAAATGGTTTGAAAGTTGCAATGTCTATTTTTAATGCATACAACCTCCTAAATCATTTTATATTACTATTGTTAAAAAAAGATTGTTTTTGCAATCATAACTAGCACATTATATATAGAGTTAAGTACACGGATGGTCCCTGTGGTATGTCCAAATTTTGGATTTGGTCCCTAAGTTTGAAAAATTACACTGTCAGTCCCCAAATTATGCGTAAACGTAACATGTTTGGTCCTTGGAGTGGATGACAGTTAACTTTTCTGTTAAATATTTTAAAAATGACCAAAATACCCCTAGATTAAAAAATAAAAAATAAAGAAAAAACAGAAATTAAAAGACCCCTTAGTTCTCAGGCGATACCACCACTTTTTTTTCTTTTCTGAAACCTTTTTTTTGTTTTTTAATTTAGGGGTATTTTGGTCATTTTCAAAAATATTTAACATAAAAGTTAACTATCATCCACTCCAGGGACCAAACATGTTACGTTTATACATAATTTGGGGACTGATAGTGTAATTTTTCAAACTTAGGGACCAAATCCAAAATTTGGACATACCAGAGGAACTATCCATGTACTTAACTCTTATATATATGATAAAAATCCAAAATGACCAATTTCAATCCGAACCCATTACCCAACCCATCCATGATCCATCTTGCAACCTCTACTTATATAACATTGATTAATTAGTTGATGATTTGAGTCATATACCTGTAAGACATCAGAGTTTAGTTGGTGACCTGATTCAGAAGCTTCTCCGCAATCCAAGTTGCACCTACTTAAATCATCAAATTCCCCTTGATAAATTTCATCTGACCAACACAATCTTTTGATGATGGAATCTTCTTTACTTCCAAGGGAAAGAAATTCTATCAAAAGTACGCGCTGCACTTTCATGCGCAGACCATTTTATAATCAAATAATTTGTAGATTAACTTATCTTGATGTGGTTCAAATAAATTCAAGATGTACCTTTAAATATAGTTCCAATTTGAACATATGAACCAGTTCCGCAGCTAATTTCTCTAGCATCATCATAAATGAAAAATTAGACGTAAGAAAAAAAAATTCCTGAAAATAAGAATAAGTAGAACCACAATTATAAATGAGCTAAAATTACCAAAAGAAGATATAGACCAAAACGTAAAGACCGGCATCCCTCCACCATCACCATTGTCATTTGTGTCCTCCGAACAGCTAGAGAATTGTATAAGTGGGCTACTGGTTCCCCCCTTAAGGAAACATCTTAGGGACGTACTCGTGTTGACCATGTTGACTACTGTAGCCACCTGCAAATAAAAAATTAATGAGTATAGTATGTATGTGTATTGAGGGCGGGCCTTGGAGCAACTCGTAAGGTTGCTGCTTTGTGATCTTTAAGTCATGGGTTCGAGCCATGGGAAACAACCTCCTGCACAAAGCGCAGGGTAAGGCTGTGTACATTTGCGATCTGGCCCTTCCCCGGATCCTACGCAAATGCGGGAGCTAAGTCAAGTACCAGGTACGCCCTTTTTTATAGTATGTATGTATAATATTGTATGTCTACATGCATATATGTATGTATGTACGTATACTTGGTAAGAAAGGGTTGTGCTAAACTCACCTCTTTTATTTCTACTGAATGTACCCCTCCCCTTATCACATCATCATTCCATCTTTTCAAATCACTCACCTCGCGTATGCATACGCCCGTATACATATCATATGAACAGGGGTACATTTAACCAACACCTTTCTTATTTAATGTACTTCGTTTTTGGTACTTGCTTTCTATTTATTGATTTACTTTTACCATGTATACTAGCTAAACTTCACTCTAATATAGCCATTGTTTACGAAACACGCCTACCATTTCTTTGTACGAAGACATGAGATTATCACGATGAAGAACCTACAAGGAACGAGCAAACATGAGGTAGGATCCAAAACATAGAACGCATAAACTATATGATAATTTAAGTAATCAAAATTATGAACATGAAACTTGATTTGGATTCAAAATCGAAGCCTATTTTTTAAATTTAAAATCATCATCCTTCAATCTCCAATTCCAAATCATGAAACTTAAAATTCCAACACAACTGGAATTAGCAGGTATCAATCACCTGTTGCTTTAACAACTTCCAGCAAGCTTTCTTCTGAATACCAGGCATGTCACTCAAAACACCCAACTCCATATCTTTCATATACCTGTACCCAAAAAAAAACCGCCAAAATTTAAATGCACAAATAGCATACCAAATGGCATAAACCCGTTAACGTGTGACGCATATGCACTAGGGTGTAAACAAACCGAGGCTCGAGAATAGTTTTTCAAGCTTGAGTTCGGCTCGTTTATTATTTATTAATTAATTTATATATATATATATATATATATATACTTATAATTATTTTTATATATTTTTTATTATAATTTTGATTTAAACATAACATATATTATTTAACTATTTTTATCATAATTTTATATATAATAATAATTATTATATAAAAATATTAAATAAAAAATTATATAAATAATAGGCTAGTTTGGGCCGGCTCGAGCTTGATAAGCGAAGCTTAAACTTGGACTCGTTTATCAAACAAGCTTATATTTAGGCTCGAGTTGTTTAAGCTCGGCTCGATTCGAGCTTTTTAGCGAGCCGATATCGAGTAGCTCACGAGCGGGTTTGGATCGTTTACACCCCTAAGTAGGTATACGCACATAAAGATATAAATTAAAAATGTTGCTTTAAAATGCTATTAATCAAAGATGCTGACAAGGTGTTTCAGAAAATGCCTCTGAGAAAGATGAGCGTTGACGAGGGAAGTGGCGTGTGACCTCGCGGTTGAAGATGAAGACGCCCACTCTTGTCTGAGAAGATTCAATTTGGACCACTGGTTTTTCATGTTTCTTTGTGCTGCGGGTCTCCATAGCCGGTTTATTGGATATGGTGAAGATTTGGCTCCCAAATTCTGAAGGGTTTGCTGGGTTGTTTCAGATAAAGAAGGCAGAGAAACTCTTGACACCATTTGCGTATTCGAATTTCGGATGTATTGACCGGAAATCTTTGAAAGTGAAAAACCACTTGAGTTGCAGTGCTGGACTGCTGGTGTTCAATACCCTAGAAATATGAAATCATTTTTTTTTGTTATCCAGAAGGGGTCGTGGGGTTGTGATTCGTTTACCTGTCAATTTATTATAATCGTCCTTATTTATTCTATATTATAATAGAAAAAAAAAATTGTTATCGGATTATGTGTAATGGCTGTTAATCACGGGCGTTGGGGTGGGTCATCGGGGCGTGATCAGGCGTCGGTGTGAGTCAAATCACGGGCTTTGGGGTGGGGCAAATCATAGTCAATCAATAAATGTTTTTTCTAATAAAAAATTATTTTTTTACATTAATTGTGGATAGTGAAACCATTACATACTTTACTAGTTTTTGTTCGTGGTTTCATTCCCGCCCACGTGGCATGACGTTTTTCACTTTTTAGTGAAACCATTATACATGGCTTTATTGTTATTTTTAGAGTAAATTACACATATTGTCCTTTATTTATACTATAAATTACACTCTGTGTCCTTTGACTTCAATAAGTACACCACAGGTCCTTTATTTACATACTTTTATACACTCTATGTCATTTACACTAACCCCCATCCATTTTCTCCGTTAAATCCCATCATGTGCCCCTCACATGATGGGTAAAATGGTCATTTCCTCTTTTTGTCTCTCTGGTTACCATATAAGCCCGCTATAACGACACTCCTTAACGTTCCACTATCAACCTTAACTACGATCAAAGCTTTAGTAGCGTCAATGGCTACAATGACGACTAGGGCAACAAGGCCACCGAGGTTCTGCATTCGAAGGCACACGGAACAGGAAGAGGTCGACAACTACTACGGTAATGCTATGAACACCATTGTCTACTTTTGTGTTTAAAAATACCCTTTGACTTAATAAATCATGTAATTTTTGGTTCTTGCAGAACAATTTCCCCATTTGTTTTCTATAAAGCTATATCACTAAATTTCCAAATAGAGAGTACTTGGAGAGTAAGAGTAACTACGTTGACTTCTTGGATCCTGACTTTATTTCAGTTCATGAGTTAGATGAAATATTGTATCAGATTGGATATGCACAGAACATGGTAAGGTATTACCACTATAGAGTTCCAAATCAAGACTTAGATTTTGGTTTTCGTCCCTTAGGTAGTGATGCAGATGTTATTGCATTTTCAAAGCACACTACTGATCATAAGCTCTTGGATGTGTACACTGAGTTTGATGTAACACATGTGCCTACTTATTTCTATCCCCCCTCAAAAATTAGGTTTCAGGAAATCAGTTCTGATATTGAGATCAATAGGAAGAATTCAAGGTTGATGTTAGGCTGGCATCCGATAGGAAATGATTTAGGAGAGTGTAGTGTACAACAAGAACCAGAAGAAGTCTTGATTGGACATGGACATGGACAAGAACAAGAAGATGGAGTGTTGATTAGTGCTGTAGAAAGTCATCAACAAACTGAAGTAGAACCACTACATGATGAAGTGGTTATTAGTGCAGAAGAAAGCCAACAAGTAGAACCACAACAAGATGAATTTTTTATAAGTGCACAAGAACCACCACAGGTAGATGAAGTCTTTAGTAGTGCACATGAAATGCAAGATGGCATTCATTTCTTTGCTGATTTCATGAATGACTTTGATCCTTTCATTGTCACTCCAAACATTAATGAAGTGCAGAATTTGCATGAGAATCCCATCAATAACACTCCAAACCTGAATTTAGATGAGAATATGCATGAGAATCCCATCAATAACACTCCAAACCTGAATGAAGATGAGAATATGCAGGAGGACAATGACAATGAAGATAGTGATAGTGACTTTGTAGGTGATGATGCATGCAGAGATGATATTGAGGTTGACATGAGGGATTTCAGATTGGACATAGATCATGGGGTTGAGGAAAATGGCAATGAACATGTAGATGGCATTGATGATGAAGTTGTGGTTAATGATAGATTGGATAGTGGCAGTGACTCTGATTTGAATGAGTCAAGTGTTAGGAAGAATATGCTCAAGTATCTAAGGAATTCAAATGAAAACAACAACAATTTCTACCTTGGTCAGGTATTTGGTCACAAGATGGAAGCCAAGGAACTAATCAAACAACATGCTATGGAAACCAGAAGACAACTTAGGATTGTTAAGGATGATCATTCAAGAGTTAGGGCTGTTTATAGGGGTGAATTACCAAACTTTAATGTTGATCAATGTATAAGTTCAAAATCAAAAGGACAAGATGTGCAATCCAGTAGCAAAAGTAAAGGACATGGTGTGAAATAAAATAATAAAGGTAAAGAGAAAGGGGACAAAAATGTGGGTGGGAGAGAGAATAAGTCAGACCCTGAAAAGGTGGAATGCCCTTGGGTGCTTTTAATATCTAAAGAAAAGAATATTGGCACTTGGATGGTGAAAACACCGGTAGGTGAACATAAATGTCTTGAAAGTAGAGATGTTTATCACTCCACTTCCTCATTTCTTGCTAAGCAACTTGGGGAGCAAATTGAAGAAAATCCTAGTATTCCTCCTAAGGCTGTTTAAGATCAATTTCAAAGAAAGTTTGGAGTCGGTATTTCAAGGATGAAAGCTTTCAGAGCCAAAACTAAAGCACTTAATCAACTACATGGTGATTACCAATCACAATACACTGCTCTCAAGGATTATTGTAATGAACTCATGAAGACAAACCCAGGTACTACTATTAAGATTGAGGTTGAACCATCCCCAGATCCAACATCCAACACAAGAAAGTTCAAAAGAATTTATATATGTTTGGGGTCACTAAAGAAGGGGTTTAAGGCTATTGGTAGAGATTTGTTGGGTCTTGATGGAGCTTTCATAAAGGGTCCCTACCTTGGTTAGATTCTCAGTGCTGTGGGTATTGACCCTAACAATGGTATATACCCTTTTTCTTATACAATAGTTGAGGCTGAGAGTTTCAGTTCTTGGACATGGTTTCTTGAATGCCTAGGTGATGATCTAGATTTGGCTTATAACTCAAATTTTACCTTCATTAGTGACAGGCAAAAGGTTAGACCTTTACCTATGTTTATTACTCAAATTTTACCTTCATTTATGTGTTTATAACTTTGACATATATATGTGTTTCTAACAGGGCATAATACCTGCACTAGAGAAGTTGTTCCCACATGCTGAACACAGGTCCTGTCTTAGACATATTAATGAAAATATGAAGCAGAGGTTCAAGGGAAAAGCTTACAAAGACCTGCTTTGGAGTTTGGCAACATCAACAACTGTTGAGTTCTTTGAAGAAAAAATGAATGAACTCAAAACATTCAACACTGATGCACAGTTGTGGTTGTCTAACATACCACCAAAACATTGGTCAAAAGCATACTTCTCTAGTAAGCATACTTCTATATGGGTGTTTCTTAGGTCTTTTGTCAATATATTGTGGTTGTCTAACAGTTTCATCTTTCACAAGTAGGGCACATTCAGATGTATTACTAAACAACATGTGTGAAGTTTTTAATGCAAAGATAGTGGATGGAAGAGACAAGCCGATTATCACTCTTTTGGAGTTCATCAGGGGGTATTTGATGAGAAGGATTGTGAATGTGTTAAAAGTTATTGATGGTTTTGATGGACTGTTAACACCCACTGCTCACAAGAATTTTGAAATCATTAAGCACAAAGCAACCAAGTGTACAGTGCAATGGAATGGGGAAGACCATTATCAAGTTTGTGGATGATTTGAATAGGAAAACATGTACATGTAGGAAATGGGATATCACAGGGATGCCCTGCAAACATGCAGTGGCTGCAATATGGAATAAGTCAATGTTTGGAAGAGGAGGACAACTACCAGAGACATATGTCTATCCAATTTACACAGTGGATAGGTGGAAGGAGGTGTACAAGTTCAAGCTATTCCCAATCAATGGTAGGTCCTTGTGGCCTAGGTCTGAAGTTCCAACCATTATCACACCACCCACAAACCATAAACCTATTGGTAGGCCCAAAAAGGCAAGAAAAAAGTCAACATTTGAATTGGAAGAGGCTACAAAAGGTGGAAGATTGTCAAAGAAGGGGACCTCAAAAACTTGCCACAAGTGTAAGAAAATAGGCCACAACAGCAGGACATGCAAGGGACAAGAACAGTCTTAAAATAATGTTTCATTTTGGAATTATGTCTTTTTTTGTATGATTGGAACTATGTCTGGTTTATGCTTTTGGTGTATTTGTTTGTAATGTTTGATAGGAACTATGTATTTGGAATTATGTCTTTGTTTGAACAATGTATTTGAATGACTATGTATGGAAGTTTGATATTGCAGTCTTTGTCATATGTTTGGTATTGTAGTCTTTCTTTGGTATTGCATATTGCGCCTATTGGTAATGTCCTGCACTTTGGTATTACACTTTGTTTGGTATTGCATATTGCTGCTTGCAATATTACATTTTTAGTCAATAAATTAAAAGTGCAGACTTTTGTCAATATTGTAGATTGCAGTATAACAAGTGCAGACTTTTGTCAATATTGGTCTATTGCTCATATTGGTATTGGAGGGCATTTAACATCATTTACCAAAATTAGAAATTTTGTTGCCAAATTCCAGATTCCAAGTGCATAATTGCCCTACTAGATTAAATTTTGTTGTCAAATTCGAGATTACACCTTTTGTCAAATTTCAATTTATAAATTCCAACAAATAACAACAAAATTATCAACATCATTTGCATTAAACAGCAAATAGGATTACAAATGAAATCACAAAATTACATAACCAACTACAACTAAAATGAAAAAAACCCAACTGATCAGGAGCATTTTTCTCATTTTCTTGGCTTCACATACACTTGTTTCGAGTTGAATGGCTAATTGATGGTTCTAATTTTCAAGCTCGTTCCTAGCCCTCAACAAACCGGGGATGATGACCTTTGATCTTTGGCAAAGCTCCGTATCACACCAACCGATAAAACCACATATGCCTGGACACCCATAAAACCTTCTACCTGGATTCGTCGATGTCCACGATGTTCTTATGATAGCTTCTTTTCCACATTTGCAGTAAACCATCGTATGGTGAGAGAGAAAAAGATGAAACTGGAACCTAAACCCTAAAATATGAAGAAGGAAAAAGCATATATCTTATATTGCACCTGGGAGAGACAAAATAAGGAAATGACTATTTTACCCATCATGTGAAAGGCACACGATGGGATTTAACGGAGAAAATGGATGGGGGTTAGTGTAAAGGACATAGAGTGTATAAAAGTATGTAAATAAAGGACCTGTGATGTACTTATTGAAGTCAAAGGACACAGAGTGTAATTTATAGTATAAATAAAGGACAATATGTGTAATTTACTCTTATTTTTATATCACAGACTGGACACCTACTTTGCTTTTAAAATCATTATTATTATTTTATTTAAGTTTTTTTTAACTTACACATTCAATTACTGCTACTCATAAACTATGCAATTCCTAATCTACCATATGTCAGGAGTTGAACTCTGGTGTTCTCCAAAGAGTCTTTGACTCTTACCACTAGGCTACCATCCTAAGTGGCTATTATTATTTAAGTATATCACGTATTTGAAAAATGAAAAAAAAAACAGATGCATGTGAAGAAAAGCATAGGTGTTAGTGAATTATTTGAGCAGACAAACACATTGCCACACTCAATTCATTTGTCAGAAAGTACTTTTTGTTTTCACATTTTTCACTCATGTATATAAATGGTCAAAGGGAAATCAAATGATGGACATCCGGATTCAAAAAAATAAAATTCATCGTATCTTATAAATATTTTCCTGTTGTCTTATTCTCTAGCTTTATAACACGTTATCAGCACGAGTGCTCTCTCAACCAAGAAGATCAACAAATGATAAAGGTATTCATCATTAGCAAAGCAATGATTTTATAAATATAAAATGACAACATAAATACTATGATAAACAAAATCTATGAGACTTCTAACAATCTAACATTTTATTTATGCACCTAACTTTTACTTTTATGTCAACTAACTTTTATTTATGCAATCTAACGTTTAATTATGGTAACTAACGTTACTTTATTCATACTAACATTTTTATTCTTATTATTATACATATTAAGTTTATATCTCATCAAAAAAAATTATCTCAATTATTTTTTCTTTACTTTACTTGAAAAGTCGTTTATATGTGTATAACCGTTGTAAAATGGTTATAAAAAGGTAATATAACTGTTTCTAAAGGTTATAAATTTACCACTATAAATTACCAATTATCAATTTCATTACTTGCACATAAAAAAAGGGAAACTCTTCTCAAGATTATTCAAGATAATTTTCAAAGATGATTCACCCAACTTTAGTGTTAGCTACTATAATGATCATGTTTTGTCATGTTCTCTTTTTCAATCTCTCAGCTGAAGATTTTGGAATTTTCTTATTCTTTTATTTGTTTGTAGCTCTACCAATGTATTTTATCTCAATTTTTATGAGTATGTAGATTCTAATATTCATCTTATTATTTGATCAATCTTGTTTCAAGTTTTATAATTATTTAATTTTATAAATTAAGTGACATGTACTAATCTAAATGCTTTGTTATAGTTCATCATGTCGAATCTTGCAAAGTTTGAATTTTTGGATTTAGACATTACGGGAAAAACTATATGTCATGAGTGTTGGATGTTGAAATACACTTGGATGCTAATAATCTTGGTGATACAATCAAAGAAGGAAATGAAACAAGTATCCAAGATAAATCAAAGGCGATGATTTTCCTACGTCGTCATATTCATGAGGCATTGAAAACTGAATACCTCACTATTAAGGATCCACTTGTCATTTGGACTAAATTGAAAGATAAGTATGACAGCCAGAAAATAGTAATATTATCAAGAGCTCGTTATGAATGGATCCATTTAAGGTTGCAAGACTTCAAGTCTATAAGCGAGTATAACTCGACAATGTTTAGAATCACCTCACAGTTAATTCTATGTGGGGATAACATTACTGATAAGGAGATGTTGGAAAAAACATTCTCCACCTTTCACGTATCAATCTGGTCTTACAAAAACAGTATCGTGAAAGGGGTTTCACTAAGTATAGTGATCTAATATCATGTTTACTCGTGGCATAGCAAAACAATGAGCTCTTGATGAAAAATCATGAGACTCTTCCAGTTGGTACAACCCTATTCCCAGAAGTGAATATGGCAACATACAATGACCAAAATAGAGGTCGCGGACGTGGTCGTGGTTATAATTGTGGCCGTGGTCATGGATGTGGAAATATTCGGGGAAATTATCATGGTGTTCATTTTAAAAACACTAGAACCCACCAGAAGTCCCATGAAAACGAAAAGAAACCCAAAGATGAAAGAAATAAAAGGAAACATGGAACTACACAAAATGCATGTTATCGGTGTGGAAGCGATAATCATTGGGCTCGTATGTGTCGTACGCCCAAACACTTGGTGGAACTTTACCACCAATCTATCAAAGGAAAAGGAATAGAGACAAATTTCACATATGAGGATAACAATGTTGATACCTCCGATGGTCATAATGACCTTACTAATATAACTCATATGGATGCTGATGATTTCCTCATTAATACAACTGATCTGAATGCTGGTGGTTCCACTACTGATACAAATCAATTGAATGCTTGTAATTTTCCTTACTTATGAATAATTGTTTTTTTTAGTTATGTTATTTTTTTTATGTTTTCCTTTAGGACGTTATGTTTGTAATCCTATTTTTTTTTAAGCATATTAAATATTTTATTTATAAGACTTTGTTATGTATTTTTTAAACATATGGAGCATTTAACAAACTCACATATTAGTGATAAAAATGCATGCCTAATAGACAGTGCAAGCACACATACAATTCTCAAGAAAATGAATTATTTCTCAGTTAACCATAAAAGAAGCAAGTGTCGGTACTATATCTAGTAGTACAAAATTAATTGAAGGTTTTGGAGAAGCTTATATAGTGTTACCTTATAGAACACAACTTAAATTTAACAACACACTATTTTCCCCCAATGTCTCAAAGAAATTTAATAAACTTTAAAGATATTATTCGAAATAGATATCATGTTGAGACTACATGTGAGGGACCTAATGAGTACCTTAGAATCACACATATGAATTCGGGTAAAAAGCATGTATTAGAAAAGTCACGGGCACTTGAATCTGATTTATATTGTACTCAAATTATTGCAATTGAATCAAATTTGGTCATAGGCCAAAACTCTATGGACCGAGAAAATTTTATCATTTGGCATGACCGGTTAGGCCATCCCGGATCAATGATGATGCGAAGAATTATAGAAAATTCATGTGGACATTCTTTGAAGAATTATAAGATTCTTCAAACTAAATACATTACATGTGTGGCATGCTTAAAGGGAAAACTAATTACTCGTCCATCACAAACCAAGGTGGGGAGTGAATCCCTTGATTTTCTAGAAAGGATACACGGGGATATATGTGGACCTATACATCCCCCTAGTGGACCATTTAGACACTTTATGGTTCTAATTGATGCATCAATTAGATGGTCACATGTGTGCTTGTTATAAAGCCGTAATATGGCATTTACACGTCTACTTGCTCAATTAATAAAGCTAAAAGCACACTTTCCAGATTACCCCATCAAGAAAATTCGGTTGGATAATGTCAGTGAGTTTACATCCTAAACATTTAATGATTACTGCATGTCTATTAGGATAAGTGTATAGCATCATGTACCTCATGTACATACACAAAATGGACTCGCTGAATTGCTTATCAAGCGACTTCAAATGATTACAAGACCAATGATTATGAAATCAAAATTATCAGTTTCTGCTTGGGGACATGCAATTTTGCATGCAGCAGCACTAATTCACATCAAGACAACTAGTTATCATGCTTCCACCCCATTAAAATTAGTTTTTGGTCAAAAACCAAATATTTCTCATCTAAGAATTTTTGGTTGTGCCGTATACATCCCAATTACTCCACCACAACGCACAAAGATGGGGCCTCAAAGGAAGCTAGGGATATATGTTGGGTATGAATCACCAACTATCATCAAGTATTTAGAACCATCAACGGGAGATTTATTCATGGCTCAATTTGATAATTGTCATTTTGATGAATCAATATTCCCAACATTAGGGGGAGACGAAAAACAACTGGAAAATGATATAAGCTGGAATGAATTATCATTATCTTGATCCTCGAACGAAACAGTCTAAACTAGAAGTTCAAAGGATAATTAATTTACAAAGATTAGCAAATCAATTATCATACGCATTCACTGAACCAAAAAGAGTAACTAAGTCACATATACCAGCTGTTAATGCTCCGATAAAAATAGATGCCCTGACAGGACAACCACATATTGGTCATGAGTCTAATGCACGTCTGAAGCGTGGTAGACCAATTGGTTCCAAGGATAAAAACCCTCGAAGGAAAAATGGAGCAAATAATATAGATGGCCAAGTCGAGGTAACAGTAACTCCAGAGAATGAATCTCTTGAAGGTTTATACATTAGACATGAAGGTTCCAGATGAACCACAGGTACCTGACAACGAAGGATCTCGATAAATTATATCATGTCTAGGAAAGTATGGAACCGAAACAAAATCGAAGTCGATGATAATTTTTCATATAATGTAGCGCTAAAAGTAATGGAAAACAATGAGGATCAAGAACCAAGATCTGTTGAAGAATGTAAAAATAGAAATGATTGGCAAAAATGGAAAGATGCAATTGAGGCAGAATTGAATTCTCTCACGAAAAGAAAAGTTTTTGGACATGTAGTCCATACACCTAAAACGATAAAGCCAATAGAGTATAAATGGGTTTTTGTGAGAAAACGGAATGAGAAAAATGAAGTTACAATATATAAAGTTAGACTTGTAGCTCAAGGTTTTTCTCAAAAACCAGGAATTGACTATGAGGAAACATATTCTCCTGTTGTGGATGCAATTACTTTTAGTTATTTAATCAGCTTAGCAGTTTCTAAAAATTTAGAAATGCGTCTTATGGATGTCATTATAGCTTACTTGCATGGGTCACTTGATAATGGCATCTATATAAAAGTTCCAGAAGGATTTAAAGTCCCTGAAACATTAAGTTCAAAACTTAAGGAAATGTATTCAATAAATTACAAAAATCTTTATATGGATTGAAACAATCCGGGAGGATGTGGCATAACCGTTTGAGTGATTATTTGATAAGTAAAGGTTATACAAATAATCACATTTGCCTATGCGTATTTATTAAGAAGACAACATCAGGATATGTGATCATAGCTGTATATGTTGATGATCTAAATATAAGTGGGACTATTGTAGTGCGAAGCACATATCTTTATTCTATTGTTTTCATTCGTTTTTTATTAGTTTTGTGTTAGTTTTGAGTCGTTTAAGTCTGTATTTGAGTCTATTGTATATTTACAGATGCTCGTGAAGATTACAAGTGAATTTAGGAAGAAATCGAGCAAGAGAATGAACCCGGGAGAACAAAAGTTAAAAAAGTTGAAATTTTGAGTCCTCGCGGTACGCGAGAGGAAGAGACCATAGCCTCGCGGTACGCAAGGAAATCCAGAACTGACCGTGACTATTTTGTTCCTCGAGCTACGCGAGGAACCGAACCCAACTTCTCGCGGTACGCAAGAGATAGGAAAATCGTGAAAAACCCTAATTTCGAATTTTAATAGAATTGTAATGCCATAATACCACAAGTTCGAATTTTTGGGATTGAGGAAGCAGATTGGAAGCCAAAGGTTGAAGCTTTGGATCCGGGTTCGTTGATTATAGCGTTCTAGGTTTTAAGATTTGATTTTTATTCTTTGATTGCTATGTTTGATACCATGTTTTTGTCTTTTACTTCTGTTATGGATGTTTTGAGTATGATTCTTGGCTAGATCATTGATACTGCCTAGGTTTATGATGAATATTTGGTAAAGTTATGATTTTTACTGGTTTTGGATATTAAAGAATGGTTTAATGATTTTGTAAAAGATCTTGATTTACTGATTGTGATGAATATGCATGCTTAGATCTGATGTGTGTTTGATTATTGATTCCGTACATTGATTGTGGATGTCTTCCAGCTTGATTAGCATATCTATGTCATAGATCTTAGTATTTGTGGTCGTTTGTGTGGTTTGCTAGAGATATGATCCATAAGAGTTGTGGTTGAATATTATTTAGAACTGAGTGTGTATCCTGTCTCAATACCCGAGAAGTGAGAGATAGTCGTTTAGTCTTCGTCATTAGAAATCCGAGTGTCAGCTGTTTGAGAGGAAATTGGTATTAGGTGTCTAGTGATTGTTGCTATTCCGAGTCATAGTTCTTATCTTGAGATTCCCCGTACATTTTTCGAATGTATGGTGGACAGTGAGACTGAAAGGTGATATGTCTATTAGGGTACTTTATCATTGTTGGAGAGACCGAAAGGTAATCCACTATCTGGTGAGTTTATTACATCTTTCGGTTCTTTAGTTGGTGACACCCTGAGAGTGATTAGGGATCCACTAGGTAGTCTAGAGTTGTTTCCTTAGAAGCCCAGATCCATCATAGTTTCCAGAACCGGTAGAAGTTGTGCTTTGCAAGTAGGATTCCGACCTAGATAGTATTCTTCCCATCATCTGATTTCTTCCTTAGTCTTGATCTTGATAGCTTGAGTTGTTCTTAGTTTGCTGCATTCTTAGTTAATCTTTAGTGTAGTCAACCCCCCAATCATCATTCTTTAGTCTGAGTCAGAGTCTAGTATTAGTATTCAGTGTCTCTAGGGTTCGATAATCCGGTTTACCATTAAGCTGTGCTACACTTGATAGGTACACTTTCCTGTCAGTGCGGTCTAGTTCATAGGTTTTCCATTTATTACTTAGGATTCTAGATTAGGTTTTTATTCATAGTTTTTATAGACCGTCTGGGCAACATCAAGTTTTTGGCGCCGTTGCCGGGGACACTTGGCAATAGCAATATTGACTTTGACTAGTTCTTTGTTTGATTTTTGTTTATTTTATTTTCTTTATCTTTTGAGTCTTGTAAGTTTGCTTGTCTTTTGTGCTTGTCCTACGTGCTATCCAAGTGTCTAATATAGGATCGAGTTTTTCTGCCTTGAGTCTTTATTTATTTCTTTTTATTCTTGTGTCAGTTTATGCACCACGCTCGTTCGCAGGGATCACCACCATATTCTGCTTCCTTAGAGCCCGAACAAGAACTGCACGAGCGCACCCCCGACTTCCAGGATCGTTTGAAAGCATTCTTCAGCAACCAGGTACGTTCTACTAGCCCAATTCCATTTCCTATCATGGGCGACGCTGACCCACCAACGAGACGTACCGTGCACCAGAGGGCCAGTGACGGGGTTAGTGGGGCGAGATCTTCGATCACACGCCCTGCCATTCTGAACACCAATACATGGCAGATCCCATCACATGTCATGAGAACGATCACTCATGCCACTCAATTTCATGGCCTAGAGGATGAGGATGCACCGGGACATCTGTCCCGCTTCGCGCAGATATGTGATACCTTCATTATCACGGGTGTGTCTAAGGACGCTATCTACTTGCGTCTCTTCCCATTCTCGCTCTCTGGTCGCACATCTACTTGGCTTGACACTCTCCCTGACAACTCTATCACCACTAGGGAGGATCTTCAAGCCAAGTTCTTCAAGAAGTACTATCCACCTTCGAGGGCCGCTCACCTTCGGGATCAAATCCATTCGTTCTAGATGGATCCTGACGAGCCTTATCACATGGCCTGGGAGCGGTTCAACATGCTGTTGAGCCGATGTCCCCAGATGGTCTTTCTGACTGGGCGATAGTGGAGAAGTTCTACAATGGTCTCACTTTCAAGAAGCAGCAAATGTTCAACACATCCGCAGGAGGCCATATCATGGATAAGCTCGAGCCTGATGAGTGTGAGGAGATGTTCGAGAGATTTGCTCTGGCGGAACAACAACAGTCATCTACTAGGACTTCCATTCCTAGTGCTAGAGCACCCGCCTCTTCTTCTAGAGGTGTGCATCATGTCACTCCTAATACTAGCGTGGCTGCTGCACTTGCAGCTATGGCAAATGAGATTAAAGAGCTTAAGCTCAGTGCTCTTAGGTGTGAGGTGTGCAGGGTACAATAATTACAACAATGCTTATGGCTCGGGATGGAGATCTGGAAACAACCCACCTGGGTTTAATGATCGCCTGCATCAGTATGGAGGAGGAGAAGCGGGAGCGAGCTCGGGAAGCAGTGTCAACACAAGGATGATCGAGGAGATGATAGAGAATAAGACACAGATGCTTGCCCATTTAGTTCAGTAGGACAGGGACGCTAAGCAAAGACTGGATGCCCATGACACTTTATTGAAGAATCAGCAGTCGACATTTCAGGACTTGCAACGCACGGTAGGAGACATCGTGAGGAGCTTGAAGGAGAAGCAGAGTGAAGCATCTACGACCTATAAGAGTTCTAACGCTTCAGTGATGGTCGTGTCGATCTTGAGCAGTAGAGGGGAGGAGAGAGTAGAGAAGGAAGTCTCCCACGACGCTGACTATGGCATCCCATCGGTTGAAGAGGTGAAGAATGTTGATTGGAGAGCTCGATTTGCTGATATCGATACTAGGATGTTGGAGGAGCCCGAGTTGAATGTTGTGTCGACTAGGAGCATGAGAGCAGAAGAGAAGGAGACCCCACCGGTAGTAGAAGAAGAAGAAGAGCCGGTGGATGAGGAGATAGTTATGAAGAAACCTGCCGAGAAGGCAGAGGAAAAAAAGAGTGGGGTGAGATTAAGACCCCCGAGATTGACTTGAGTTGTGTTCCCTATCCAGCGCGCTTGCGGCCACATAAACACGCTAGGGAATACGATCACTTCCTTGATATGTTTAAACAACTCAAGGTCAATCTCCCATTTTTAGAGGTCCTCCAGCATATGCCAAAGTATGGCAAGTTCCTCAAAGATCTTCTTTCCAACAAGAAGAAGCTAGAGGGGATCTCTGAAGTCTCACTTAGTGAGCAATGTTCTGCAGTGGTTCAGAACAAATTGCCAACGAAACTGGCGGACACGATCCCGTGTCTGCTTGGCGATTTGCACTTAAACCACGCGTTGGCTGACTTGGGTGCTAGCGTAAATCTGATGCCATATTCTGTTTATAAGCAGCTAGACCTAGGTGAACCACGACCGACGCGTATGAGCATTTCCTTGGATGACCGCTTAGTCAAGTATCCACGGGGAATTATGGAGAATCTATTAGTGAAAGTAGGTAAATTTGTTTTCCCCGTAGATTTTGTCATCCTGGAAATGGATGCGGATGATAGAGTCCCACTCATCCTAGGACGCCCGTTCCTACGCACCACCAAGGCAATGATCGATGTCTTTGATGGAAAGCTCACACTTCATGTGGGGGATGAGTCGGTCACCTTTGATGCCACAAAGTCCGTGAAGGATGTTGGCGAGCATAGCCACTCCGTGTGCATACTTGATGCCTTCATGGACTACCATCAGGACTCTAATCCGTGTGAGATAGAAGTTTGTGAGCCCGCCCCTAATTTAGAAGAACCATCTGATTGGGCGGTAGAGTTGGAGAAGTTGTTAGAAGCACCGGATGAGTACAGTGACGAAGAGGTGCCTGATGATCTGCTGGAGATGATGGCAGAATTTGATAAGATGATATGGCAAGCCCCAAGTGTGGGGAAGTTAGAGAAGGAAGAGGATCCTGATGATCCTCGTGAAGTCTTAGAGGTCATACCATTAGAAACACTTGTGCCCGATCCTTTAACCATCAACATTGTTCATTCTGAGGGTAGGACCACCGAACCAACCCTAGTGCTAGTGCCCATAGATCTAGTCCATCCCAGAAGAGAACCCGTGCTTTGATAGATTCATCTGAGTTAGGGAGAATGCAAACCCCAAGTGTGGGGAAGTGTAGGGGAGATAAACTGCTGAGGTATTTTAACCAGGTTGTTTTTAGACCTGGTAGGTTTAAGTTTTGGTGGAAGGATCGAAGTGATAGACATAATGGAGTTTTGGAGGATGATATTAGTCTGTACTGAATTGGAGGACCGGTAGATCGCGTAGGATGAAGGCGGTTCCGGTTAGGATCAAGGAGAAGCCTCCTGATAGGCTTGTTTGAGTCTTGGGCAAGTACCTGGGATGTAGAGTTTGTATGCATTACTTGGTTTGAGTTCATTTCTATTTTTGTGTTTTTCGGTGTGTGGTTTGTTTGTGTCGTGTTTTGCAGGGATTCGCGCTTGATTCGGTTAGGAAAATCGTCGAGAATGAAGTTCCAGGTATTTTTACATATGTTTTTATGCTTGGAATAAGTTTTTATGGAATTTGGGTGAAAAAAGTTTGAGGGGTCAAAAATTTTCTAAGTAGAAAAACCCTCTTAAATTCTGTTACCAGCACGCTCTCGCGGTACGCGAGACAATTGTCCCATTCCCTAGCGGTACGCGATGGACAAATGAAGTGGCTGGCTTAATTTCTGCCCCCTCGCGGCGCGAGGAGTGCTGCCTGGTCTCTCACGGTACGCGGAGCCTTGCTGGTGTCACCCTACTTCCTTGTTTTCCCATGGTTTCATTCACCGTTCACCACTACCATCATTACCATCATCATCCATCACTATCCATCACTACCATTATCACATATCATCCATCAAACCTTCCATCATACCATATCATTCACATTCCATTATCATATTATCTTCATTCATACCATCCGACCACCATTACCATGGAAACTTGAAACCGTTCGTAACCGATAACCTACTTTGCTATGGCATTCATGTGTATGTGTTTGCCACCCATCAAGTACATGTCTTTGCATATCTATCTATCTTGAGTCTTTAATTCTTAGTGAGTCAGTCGAGTCTTTATTTTGATTTGAGTCAGTTTAATGCTACGGGTTTGTTGTGAGGTTTATTTTACAGGTTTTATCATTCCGCCCGTACTCAATCTCCATTCGGGAGGGGTCGATCATCACTTATATGAAGTTTGTAAAGGCAACCCGACAGTCTGTGCAACCGCGACCGAAACGCTATACAGTGCATACACAAGGATGAATGAAGCTGGAAACATTCGAGAGCATATACATTACCAGCTAAGTCGCTTCCTGTTTTTGTTTTTTTATTTTTTTAGTTGTGTTTTTCTTCACATTGAGGACAATGTGTCTTTCAAGTGTGGGGATGTGAGTGTCTAGTTTAGTCTAGTTTGTCTTGTTTATAAACATTCAAAAATACAAAAAAAAATAAATTTATTTGAAAAATGTCCTTGGAAATATCTGCTTATACTTGGAAAATAATAGCACAACTGAATATGTTTGTGATTTTAAATGATTTAAATAATAGAAAACGCGTCTAATTAGTGATGTTTTGGTAGACCCAGCCAGTTTGAATAGCTTAAATAGCCTGTGAGTGTTACTTAGGATTAATCACTGAATTAAATCATGATATTGTGTGGGTACTCATCTTAGGGTGTCGGTAATACTGAAACTGTTAACACAGGGTGATAGGTACCATGTTAAGTTAATATTTATTTGTTTTTGAAATTTTTGGCACACCATTCTCTTTTTATGAGAATAAATCCGAGTTTGGTGGCACCCGCATCCATAATTCCATAATTCATTGAGCTTATTTGTTAGATACTGAGTTTTGCTTATGTGTTACTCTTCGGGATGGCCACTTGGAGAAAACACCCCTAAGTGATTCTTATGTGCTTTATTGATTTGACTTAGTCAATGTGTTACCTTCCGGGACAGTGAATTGGTTGAAACGCCTCTAGACGAAAGTTCATTTGCTTATTAATGCTCATTATCATTCATTCATTCATGATTTCATCTGATTCCTTAAACAAATAAATCTTAGTTTAACATGGTAGGGTAAATCTATATAGTTTGATCCGTGCCTAAACATGACCGTGAGACGGGATTAGGTGGAGCTGTAACTTCTGAGTGTGAGTCACATAGGTTGATTGATATCTGTATAAATTGGAATTAGAACACATTACGGGGGCTAGATAGTTGGTGCTTGGGTTTAATCGGACAGAAATACTGATTATTGCTTTTTTAACGCGTGAGTATATTAGGCTAATTGGTAATTGAGTTTGTTAAAGTAGATCTGAGTTATGATTCCATTGCAGCTTTTTCGAGGACGAAAAAAGGTTAAGTGTGGGGATGTTTGATGTAGTGCGAAGCACATATCTTTATTCCTATCGTTTTCATTCGTTTTTGATTAGTTTTGTGTTAGTTTTGAGTCGTTTAAGTCTATATTTGAGTCTATTGCATATTTATAGGTGCTCATGAAGATTACAAGTGAATATAGGAAGAAATCAAGCAAGAGAATGAACCCGGGAGAACAAAAGTTAAAAAAGTTGAAATTTTGAGTCCTCGCGGTACGCGAGAGATTCAGAGAAATGTCTCGCGGTACGCGAGAGGAAGAGACCATAGCCTCGTGTATGCGAGGAAATCCAGAACCGGTCGTGACTATTTTGTTCCTCGCGGTACGCGAGGAACCCAACCCAACTTCTCGCGATACGCGAGAGACAGGAAAATCATGAAAAACCCTAATTTCGAATTTTAATAGAATTGTAATGCCATAATACCACAAGTTAGAATTCCAGCCGTCTAGAGGGAGACCAGAGGCGATTTTGGGAGTGAGGAAGCAGATTGGAAGCCAAAGGTTAAAGCTTTGGATCCGGGTTCGTTGATTATAGCGTTCTAGGTTTCAAGATTTGATTTTTATTCTTTGATTGCTATGTTTGATACCATGTTTTTGTCTTTTACTTCTGTTATGGATGTTTTGAGTATGATTCTTGGCTAGATCATTGATACTGCCTAGGTTTATGATGAATATTTGGTAAAGTTATGATTTTTACTGGTTTTGGATATTAAAGAATGGTTTAATGATTTTGTAAAAGATCTTGATTTACTGATTGTGATGAATATGCATGCTTAGATCTGATGTGTGTTTGATTATTGATTCCGTACATTGATTGTGGATGTCTTCCAGCTTGATTAGCATATCTATGTCATAGATCTTAGTATTTGTGGTCGTTTGTGTGGTTTGCTAGAGATAGTGATCCATAAGAGTTGTGGTTGAATGTTATTTAGAACTGAGTGTGTATCCTGTCTCAATACCCGAGAAGTGAGAGATAGTCGTTTAGTCTTCGTCATTAGGAATCCGAGTGTCAGCTGTTTGAGAGGAAATTGGTATTAGGTGTCTAGTGATTGTTGCTATTCCGAGTCATAGTTCTTATCTTGAGATTCCCCGTACATTTTTCGAATGTATGGTGGACAGTGAGACTGAAAGGTGATATGTCTATTAGGGTACTTTATCATTGTTGGAGAGACCGAAAGGTAATCCACTATCTGGTGAGTTTATTACATCTTTCGGTTCTTTAGTTGGTGACATCCTGAGAGTGATTAGGGATCCACTAGGTAGTCTAGAGTTGTTTCCTTAGAAGCCCAGATCCATCATAGTTTCCAGAACCGGTAGAAGTTGTGCTTTGCAAGTAGGATTCTGACCTAGGTAGTATTCTTCCCATCATCTGATTTCTTCCTTAGTCTTGATCTTGATAGCTTGAGTTGTTCTTAGTTTGCTGCATTCTTAGTTAATCTTTAGTGTAGTCAACCCCCCCAATCATCATTCTTTAGTCTGAGTCAGAGTCTAGTATTAGTATTCAGTGTCTCTAGGGTTCGATAATCCGGTTTACCATTAAGCTGTGCTACACTCGATAGGTACACTTTCCTGTCAGTGCGGTCTAGTTCATAGGTTTTCCATTTATTACTTAGGAGTCTAGATTATGTTTTTATTCATAGTTTTTATAGACCGTCTCATGAAGTAATTATTCTTTTAAAGAAAGAATTTGAAATGAAAGACCTTGGAAAACCAAATATTGTCTTGGTTTAAAGATTAAGCATATGAATAATGGAATACTTCTGCATCAATCAAATTATACTGAAAAGGTCATAAAACATTTCAATATGGACAAGGCAAATCCTTTAAACACCCCAATGGTTGTTAGATCACTCAATGTAGAAAATGATCCATTTTATCCTTGCAAAGATAACGAAGATGTTCTTGGTCCAGGGGTACAATACCTTAGTGCAATTGGGGCTCTTATGTATCTTACTAACTTTACGAGACCTGACATTTCATTTGCAGTTAATTTGCTAGCAAGGTTCAATTCATCCCCTACCAAAAGACACTAGAATGGGATTAAATATATTTTTCAATACCTTCGAGGAACAACTGATTTAGGCTTATTTTATCCTCATGATTCGAAAGAAGGTTTGGTTGGTTATGCAGATGCAGGTTATTTATCTGATCCTCACAAGGCAAGATCTCAAACTGGATACGTATTTAAGAATGGAGGAACTGCAATTTCATGGCGTTCTCAGAAGCAAACAATTGTTGCAACATCCTCAAATCATGTTGAAGTCATTGCACTATATGAAGCTTTTAGAGAATGTGTGTGGCTAAGATCTATGACACAACACATATTGACCTCTTTTAGGCTAGAGGAAGATAGAAATCAAACCCCAATCTACGAAGACAATGCAGCTTGTGTGTCACAGATGAAAGAAGGATACCGCCAAGATTCTTTTCATACACTCAAGAACTTATTAAATAGAAACATGTTGAAATGAGATATATCAAATATAGCAACAATTCAGCTGATCTTTTCACAAAAGCACTACCTACGGCAGTTTTCAGAAAACACGTTTATGACATTGGAATGAGACATGTACGGACAATGTAATAATTTGCATATGACAACTTGAGGGGGAGATGTACACTGCACTCTTTTTTCCTTAGCTAAAGTTTTTTTTCCCACTGAGTTTTCTTTAGCAAGGTTTTTAATGAGGCAGTATTTCAAAGTCGAACCCTGAAGTTAAAAAGTGTCATAAAATAGGAAGCGTATGGATTGTTGATCAAGATAATGTGTGGCAATATGTATGAGCGGGAGTGTTGTGAATTATTATAGCAGACAAACACATTGCCACACTCAATTCATTTGTCATAAAGTACTTTTTGTTTTCGCCTTTTTCACTCATGTATGTAAATGGTCAAAGGGAAATCAAATGATGGACATCCGGATTTAAAAGAAATAAAATTTATCGTATCTTATAAATATTTTCATGTTGTCTTATTCTCTACTTTTATAACAATAGGAACATTCTTGTGATTTATCATTTATACCCTTAACCCTTGAAAGAAAGACTATTCCCACCGTAATAAAACATTATGTATTAGTAACATGTTAAAAGTTTTAATGTCTAATCTTTTAGTGAAAATATCCACTCACCAATCTTTGTAGGACACATTCACTCACTTGTAATCAAATAAAATCTTCATAGTGTTCTTTTGTTGTTTTCATACAAAGAGATGTTTGTATTTTCTATATGTTTAAAGTTTTTAATGTCTTAATAGTAAATGTTACCTTTTTTAACTAATATTAGTTCATTTTTAGAGTTCAAATCTCGTGGAGTTATCATAAAAAATAAAAAAAACATACCAAGTGGCTACGTGTCTAAAGCACACTTATGTGTGATTATGGTGGTGCATATAGACTGGTTAAAGATATAAGTTAAAAAAGCACCAAAAAACTAATTGCTCGTTTCAATTGGCAGGAAAATATACCAAAGAGTTTGATTGTTGGACATTAAGTGAGATATGTGATGAACATAATCATCCACACGCATAGTATATAGAGGGACATCCATTTACAAAACGATTGTTATATAATGAAATTTAATTGGTAGCAGAGTTGACAAGGAAGCATGTGACGCCACGAGATAATTTATGTATTAAGGAGTAGAATAAAAATAATGTTTATACACTTAAAACCATATATAATCCACACAATAAAATCCGAGAGGCCGGTTAATAAGAAAAAAACTCGAATGAGGTTCTTATGTAACATTTACATGTTAATGTTTATATTCTGAATTTTATATCAATAGTTTTTCAAATAAGTTAGAAGCTTTATTATGCGTTCATCCAACATCATTCAAGATATCACGTGTGTTTCCACGTGTCTGATTATGGATATCACATTCAAGACCAACAAGTATAATATGCATTCTCTTCAAAAAAAATTTCTCGACTTCAACCAAGTAGACATTCTTCATAGCTTTTGCATTTATGCATAAAAAAAATTTGACGCCAACTAAGTTTGTGCATTAAAATGTCTCCTACCTTTTGATTCGACTTCAAGAGGTTTAGTGGCTCTCTTATTTTTGGCCTCCTTCCAATTAACTTAGTTGCATTGTTGTAAACTTCTTATTTTACCTAAAGTTTATGTTTCTAAAAGTCATAAACACTAATAATACAAAGCTTGATAGTTAAAACTTGTGTTTGGACGAGATAAATCAAAAAATTATATAAAACTTGTGAAATGCAAAATATGAATACTAGAAAATATGCCCCCGCGTGTTGCGGCGGCACCGTACGATTATACAAACGTATTTAAGTACATATTTAAAGCCCACACGATGCGGAGGCTTTGCGAAGCTCGTTACGCGCATTGCAGCGACAACAATAATGTGACTAAGTACATAAAAGAAACGTATAAAGTTGCCACAACTCGGTCATGGAGATCGAAAAATAGATAAATTACGACGCGAATAGAAGTTAACATTGAAACGACAAATTCGTAAAAGAATTTAGTAATAAAGTAAAAACAAAAAAAAGTATAGAAAAAAATTAATTTTTATAAATGAATATAAAAAATTAAAGAAAAAAGAAAAAAAAATTGAGAGATAAACTTGAAAGTTTAAAAATTTAAGAGGTAGAGTTTAGAATTATGTGCATGCGTAAATTGAAACTTTAAAAACTTAAGTAATATATTTAAAAATTGATAAAGTTGAGGGGAACAATAGTAAAATTGATAAAGCAAAAGGACTATTATAAAACTTTGGTCGGTGGCATGTGAGTGGCCACCGACCTTAGTTCTTAAGTATGTTGTAATTGTGGCATTTCTTTTATAAGGGTATGTGATATACCCTTAGTTAAGGGATTTCACGTTGTGAGCACCAAGGGAACACCCGCCTCCTATGGCGTGGGGGGTGTTGAGGGAGTCCATGTGAGAGGGTTCATGAGAGAAAAGATTAGGATTGTGGGTGTTGGGTGGGTCTTATATGGTTAAATATGTGGTTTTTTAGTAACTTGACTTACCAAGTGAGAAACTTATAAGGCTGATGTGGCCTCGTGACGGAGAGTGAAACTAAAAACCCTATTGTCTACTATAAAACTGAAAATCTGATCTATATAAACAAATCAGCAGCAAAACCCTTGATCAGACCTCTCATCACTCGTCTCGTCCAGCTCTGCTCCGGCAACGCCCATCTCCGGTGACAGTGCTTCCTTTTTATAAATGAATTTACGTCTTTTACTTACAGATTCAAACACTATTGTTAAAATTTCAATTTTGATTTCGTTTCTTTCTTACTTGTTAGGGTTAATGGTTGACAAATTGAATCTTCCATGAATTTAATTTCAATCTCGAAACAGAAAATGGCAAATCTAGATTCCTAAACTAAGAATTCGGCGCTGTGTTTGCATCTTTTTCTGCATTTTACTTAACCAGAATGTTCGATTTGAAGTGGCATAGCTTGTTCATATAACATTAGGTTTAATTTGAAGAGGTATCGGTAGATCAAACATGACATCTTGAGGTCATAGTGTAATCGCCTCAGGCGCGCAGAAAACGCATGAGGTTCCGGGTAAAATTGGTCAAAATTAGGGTTTTTAAGAGGCTGATACGTAAAAACAACCAAAGGATCCTAAGAAATTATGAAAAATTTAGTTGATAAAAGGGAAAACTCACAGAACAGTTACCAAGTTTTCCATTCATGTTAGTGACTCAAACTTTTTTTTGTCTCATTTTAGTCGCTCAATCTTGTCTAATTCCACTCAAATTTTTTTTGGATTTAACTTTGTGGAGATGGTGAAAATGTTGGTTTATTCTTTTTGGATTTCATTTTCACCATATTCATATAATGGAATCCAAAAAAAAAAGTAACTTGTAACATGTTAATTGCGCAAGATTGGAACAACATGTGAACCCTGGGCGACTAAAATGAGACAAAAAAGTTTAAGTGACTAAAATGAAACGGCTGAGAAACTTGGTTACTATTCTGTAAAATTACCCCTTGATAAAATGTAGAATATGATTTCATAAAGATGTTGAAGGTTGGTGGAAATCTCTTAAAACTTATACTGCCATGGTTGCTGTATGCAGTACAGTGCACACTTTTTCTTCTGCCTCTTTAAGCATCATCTCCTGGTATCAATTATGCAACAGGTGAGTTAAATTTCATTAATTACCTTTTCTTGTTTTTATTTATTTTTTGTATTTTGGTTTCATATATAAACAATGCTTCATATCCTTTCATACTTTTTGGTTATTTGGAGCAAAGGCTGGTGGCTCCGAAACCGAAGTGACATGGGAGGATCAGCAGTACATCAACAAATTTGGGAGATTGAACAACCGACTTCACGAACTTGAAGATGAAATAAAGATTGCCAAGGTACCTTTCCGTGACCATGTTCTTTTATGCTATTGCAAGTATAAGTATGCACCATCCTCCCCCACCCCCACCCCACCCCCCGGTTCTGCCTTCAAATATGCTTGATTCATATGCATAAGGCCCCGGCTTTGTTTCTGATTATGTATGTTGCCAAATTTTCGTCGTGAACATCAATCTGTGTTTTAAAAAGAGCGAGGCACTAGGATCCCCGGAGCTGAGGCGAAGGCGCACACATCACACACGTTGAGGCGCAGTTGTTTTGCAAAAAACACTTCTGAATTGGTTATAAACAGATTTCATACACAACATTTAGCATCCAACACACTTTAACATATATATCATGACATACCACAAGTAGTACAAAACCAAGAAAACAAGTCGATGTAAACCCACCATATACCGTGATACGGGTCACGTGTCCCAACCCACATCAGAAGCCATTTGCCCATGTTATCCACTTTTGCATGCATATTTCCTTATTTCAAGCCACTAAGTAGTTAGTTTTTGCCTAGTTTTATTCCATGATTTCAACCCATGTTCTGCATGTTTATTTGCACGTTTACTATTCCATGTATGCCTTTATAAGGCCATTTGGTTTTCGTTAATATGAAGTAGAGAAAATTGAAGCAAAGTTTACTATTTTATGTTTATGCAATTTTGATTATTTAGGGAGACCGCCGATCTCGAATCCGGCTTCTATCATACCGGGTATAGGATACGAAATTTACCCTGTCAACATTTACATTGAACATTAATTTTTTTTTTTGTATAGAAGACAAGTATTTGATTGAGTATGGGCCGTTAGCCGTATGGCTTAATGCCTGAAGCACCTTACACATAAGGTAATCTACCGTATAAAGTTTCTTTCCCATACCCACTTTATACTTGAAGTATAACCCAAATTGAGCCATTAGTATTAGTATATAATATATACAATTATCAAACATGTGAATAGTGAACTGTCAGACTTTTACGAACTAGTCACAAAGAACTTTTTCACTTTTTCAAATGGGTCACAAAAAGTTACCATACACAACCCTCAAGTTTCTTTAAGCCTTCAATAAAGACCCTCACATTGTTTTTGTTTTTCTGTTATAACTTTCAAAATTTGATGGTTTACAGCTTTTTTTTTCCTCTTACGACTGGCGTGCCTATTTTTAGCAACGTTTGCACGTGAGTTTTTTCTTTCTAAAACCGAGTTGTGAGTGGGGTGTGCTTATTTTTATCCACGTTTCATCTCGGAGTGAGTACGAATGTACAAGTTGTCGAAACTGAACCTTACAAATTTCCCGGTTCATCAACGCCCCTGCTGCAACGTGCGGGTTCGCCCACTAGTTTATAAGTAAATAGCATAATGTAACATGAAAATTGAAGTTGGTCGTTGCATGATTGGTGAAAGCTTTGTGTTGTGGTGTGCAGGAAGCGAATGAGAACTTTGAGGACGCAAGCAATGAATTGATTCTAACAGATGAAGAGGTGGTGCGGTTTCTAATAGGTGAGGTTTTTTGTCATGTAGCCAAAGATGAAGTCGAGATGAGGATCGAGAAAATGCAACAGACCACGACCAAACATTTGGAGAAACTGGATGATGAGAAGGAATCAATACTTGCTGAGATGGCGGAATTGAAGAAGATTTTGTATGGTAAGTTCAAGGACTCCATCAACCTGGAGGAAGATTGATTGATTGTTACTTTATTTTGTTTGATGATGGACAATAATTGTTAAATAAAATTCTGTTTGTTACTTCATTGCATTACTTGCCTGCTTTGGGTTTTAGAGGCATCTTTTAGCTGATTGGATGTGGTGGTTAGAGGTGTTAATGAGCTGTGTTCTGAGCTACTCGAGATAAGCTTACTAAAACCTCAAATTGAGCCGAGTTCAAGAATTGAAGCTCGTTTAATAATGAGTCTGAGTCCGAGCCCGGGGTTCATACATCGAGTTTAATTAGGTATGCTACGTGTTTTTAGAAGTTAAATATTTAAATTTAAATTTATAACAACTTTTAGCAATGAATACATTTATATGGTAAGTTGTTAAAAATGATTATTAATTGCTAAGTGAAGTAAAAAAATTTTTTAATCAAACACCCACTAATTAATCTCTATTTAAAATGATGAAAAGAAGTAACATGATAAAGGAATGGGTAAAGATAAAATAAAAGTTATTTAAAAAAATGATAGAAAGGAAATGAGGATTGAGGAATATGACTTGTTCTCTTGTTCATAAAAATCAAATCAGTTGTTAAGATTTAACATGACATTAATTTTATAATTAATTAGAATTAGAAGTTACGCATAAGTTGCAGCATAAAAAGGAAATAATATTGCAATTGTTGGATCTTTTTCTTCCAAATCTAATTATACTAATCTTATAATCTCAAATAAAATTTTATACTTGGTTATTCTTTTAAAAATTATATCATAAAATCAAAAATTTTATTTATTTTTTATTTGATCATAGTATTGTTTTACATATGAGGAAAGTGAATATGGTGCTGTTACAAATCTAATTTGTATACGAAACCTATCAAAACTACGTTGTTCTGATTAAAAACTAATTAATATTTAATTTAAATCTTTCTATTTTACAAAACTCAGGGGGTGTTTGGGATTACTTATTGAAACTACTTAACCTATCAAAACTACGTTGTTCTGATTAAAACTAATTAATATTTAATTTAAATCTTTCTATTTTACAAAGCTCAGGGGGTGTTTGGGATTACTTATTGAAACTATTTATTAACTTTTATAAGTTAAAAATGTGTTTGAAGAATGTGACTTTTGCTTCTCCTTTTTACTTTTTAAAGAGGGGAAAATGAGTTTTTGAGAAGTTAGGGCGAACTTACTTCTCAAAACTTCTTATAACTTTTTGTAAAAGTCAATAAGGAGCTTAGGGGGATGACTTACTGACTTATTGACTTTTTAAAAAGCTAATAAGTCAATAAACACTTTTCCACCACACTCCCAAACACCCTCTTAAAATAAGTAATCCCAAACACCCCCTCAGTTCATCAATCTCTAGCTGCCTATTGCTCCCCCAATATCTCATCGTCAAAACAACTTCGTTGCACCTCAATCTCCTTAATTGACATCCATTTGATTTTTCAGCTACAATATTTGGGGTTATGCTATTACACCAATTTAAAATTTTAAACAAGACTGTTTTTTTTTAAATAGAGTTTACGTAAGTTATATATCTACAACCGTAGTAGGGGGAATCCATCAAATTTCTAACCTCTATAAAACAATTTAAAATACCCATTTGGTAATAATTAGTTCCCACAAGGCTAACAGTAACCAATTATCTTCGGCTATACACTACTCTAAAAGCTGCTTCGAGCAATGTGACCAAACATGAGAAAGCGTGTCTTGACAACCAACACGTGTTTATACCATTTGTTTTTGACACTTTTGGTTTCCTTGCACCAGAGGCCGTGGAGTTACTTAACCGAGTACAGCGGGTCATGCATAGTAATGTTATGACCCCAAGATCTGTAGATGTAGTTTTTAAAAGATCTGGTTTTGCTATTCAAAAAGGGTTGGCGACACAGCTTGTTGCCCGTTTGCCTTCTATCTCTATGTAATTTCCCTTTGGGAGTTGTGTTTTATTTATATGAGTTTTTTAATTATTATAGTATGGTTGATGTGTAATTTATATACTTGTTTCCAAGAAGAAATAGCCCCCTCGTAAATGTAATTTTGTCTCGTAAACCAAGATCGTGATACCTTTGATCCTTTTCCTGATAGAAATAAAAACAGTAGATGAGATGTTATTTAAGGAGATTGAGGTGCAGGGTTGTTTGGCGAGGGCAGGAGCTATAGGTTGGTAAATTGGTAAATTCATGGAGATTGATCGATGTGCTTAGTTTTATAAAATAAAAAAGATTTGAATTAAATATTAACTAGTTTTAATCCAAATGACGTAGTTTTGATGGGTTTCTCATACAAGTTAGATGTTTAACAGTACCATATTCACTTTCCACTATATATATATACTTAAAAGAAATAACGTTTTCTCTAAATTTGTGATGCACTGTTAATTAGGGGTGAGCAAAAAACGGTTCCAACCCTCAAGAACCATAAACCTGACCCTTGGAACCGTGAGTTAAAACCTTTCTAGTATAAAGGGTCGGTTCATGGTTCTGAGATTTCAGATTTTAAAGGGTTCGAGTCGGTTCCGGGTAGAACCTTGGGAACCTTGAGATTTTAAATGAATAAAAAAAACCTAGATTTTGTAGGGATTACGGAACCAATTAACCAAATGACGTTTACTCATATAATCGTGGGTTAGAACCTTAAGAAAATCCTTTCATATGTTTTTTTATGATGAATGCAATGTTCATGTATGGTTATATTTTGTTAGCTTTTGTCCATAATAACATTATATTAAAAGGTGAAAATACATTCTATTTGATTATTTCTTAATGTTCTTCTTTTGCAGTGTTTACATTGAAAAATATAAAGTATATTACAACGTTTTCAAACAATTAATTTTATACCGTTTACATTTAGAAAACGATTATGAACCGTGAAATAATCTTCTATTTTCCCCGTCTTCTAAAAGAGGGGTTGGAACACTTGATGGAAGAAATGGTTGCAAAACCGAACCCACCTCGTAATCCGTCGAAATGAACACGAGCTGCCGAGGTTCATAATATGTCGGAAAAGGTAACAACCTTTTAGTCACGAAACAAGTAAGCTAATTGTTTCGATTATTATCCTATAATATGGATTTTGATTGGTTTGGGTTAGAGGAGAAGCGGGATTAATGAGAAACAGCTTCAGACTTAAGACCATTTAGACCCTTACCCAGACCCTCCTTATAAAGGTCGGGTCGGTTCGGTTCCTGAAGGGTCGGACCCTTTCATCACCCCTACTGTTAATTAAATGGTACATTTAACTCATTTATAAAAGGTGTGTCTAACTTCGTTGTAATGAGTTTCGTCTACCTAAGTACACTCTCCCGTTTACAACTATACATCTAACCCATTATAACGTGTGTCCAACTTACATATATTGTTGTCATAAACTTACGTACTTAGGTGGATGCAATTACTCTCGTCGTAATGTACATGTGTAATAGCTTTGTTAAATTTTTAATGAATTTTAGCCATTTTAAAATAACCACACCCTTATAATAACATAACTCATAAGCAATATATATGAGAAGACTTCAAAGGAGAGTGTCTATGATATCACCGTGTCGTCATTCATGAGAAGGCGGCATCATGGAAATAACTCCGTGACGTCATTCATGTATCATCATGGATTTCTTTTCTTTTTTACCTTTAAATCGTGTAAATGTTGTAGCAGATTCGTGAAATGATTGTAAATAGTTTATGAAAAACGTTGTAAATATAAAAGACCCCATGGTAAAAAGTATAATATGATTGTTCTCAAATTAAAGATAATATTTGAGTTTCTATACAACTTTAATTGAAAAACATTTTGTTTGCGATTAAATTACATGGATAATTCATGTGGTATATTCATATTACGAATTGGCTCCTCACTTTAAAAACATTACGGATTTCATCATACCTTTTGTCATATTGTAACATGTTTGGTTCCTAACACTAATAAACATTTAAAATGATTATTAGATTGTTGTAAATGCCTCTGATATTTCTACCTCTTTCACCACTCCCAACCTACAAAGACAATTTCTTATTATCGTCGCATTTAAAGAACTCACCTTCATAACGATGGATCTGCCATGATTTACCTTAAGTTAGGGCTTCAGATTTTAACAAATTTGGTCAAATTGGGGTAGAAGTCAATCTGGCAGTGGAGGAGGTCTGGAGGTGACTGGAGTAGGGGTTGGGACGGCTAGGTTTGGAGATGAAGTCAAATGAGTGCTTTTTGGAGGGGCGTAAATGGGTGTTTATAAAATTTTTTTATATAAAGGGGTAACTGGTGAAGTGGTTATTTCATGATGTTTATTATGTTTACTACTGGATTATTAGTGTTATAATTTTGTGGAATACATTGACTTTACGTGTGTGTTTGATAATTGCAGGTTAACGTAGAAGAACACACGTTTTTGGAACGAGATAACATGGTAGAAAGCATGACAAGAAAGTGTGGATTGAAAAAGCAGGAAAGAGGAGAATTTTTTGCCTAGGGTGTAGGCTACGCCCTACCAGACGTAGCTTACGCTCTCAAGATAATTTTTGTGTATTGGAGAGAGTAGGAGGTTGCATTCATAGAAGATAGAGCGTAGGAGACCAGGAGATGGTGTAGCTTACGCCCTTACGGTTATTTTTAGGATTAAGTCGGTTTTGGATTTTTAAATGAACCCTAATCCATAGTTTTCGTATTCATTCACCACTGGAGCAAAATTAACAAACCTAGGACGATTCCAAGTGATCAAGAACTCCCCAAACACCTTTCCATTCATGATTTCACTTCCCGAATCCAGATCTGAAGCTGCTTTGATGAATACGCAACACTCGTGATCATCCCCGGGTGTAGGGTTAGTGATAGCAAACGTGTTTACTTTACTTTCTATTCATCTTTAATCACAATTCATTTGTAAATCATATGATTCTCGGTTTTGTGGGTTGACTTATTTGGTTTAAACAATCAGTTTCTGTATATTCAATCATTAATCCTTTAGTCATTGGTCTTTATCATTAACAACTGGTATATGGTTATTTATTTGAATTTAATTGGTAGTTACTTAGATAACATCTCAACTTGTGTTCTTGTTCGGTTTTGTATCGTTTGGTCAACATAGTAAGATTAAGTAGTCTTTCATCTACTTATCATTTAAGTCAGTTAGATGTTCATGTGTATATGGATTCCATAGAGGCGTGCTATTTTATTTTTTATAATAGTTAGGGTATTTTAATCATTTAAAAACAAATCAATCGAAAAATCTAACGTTTGTTAGCATAAAGTCTCTAATTTGTTACAACCAATGTTATTAAAATCGGACCGGACCGGCCTGTAGAACCGGTCTGACCGGGAACCAGTGTCGCCGGCGGTCCGGTTGTGCATATTATAGCAGGATGTAACACCCAAAATTTTCAACCAAATTTAACTTTCAATACACGCGGAAAATAGGTCCCAATTAAAACTATTGATAAAACAACGCTTGTTAATTTCAACAAAATGACAACGACAATGTTGTTTTAAAGCAACCGACCGACATGTCAAAACAACAACAAGTTTCAACCTTCAAAGATAAATTATAACAAGTTTAATAAACCCCAAAGGAGTTCTAATTCCAATCATTAACAACCATAAATCACACGAGAATCCAATCCGACATGAAGCGTGACCCGAAACCGGAGTTTTATCTACAAGAAAACACCATAATACAACCATTAGTAATGATATACAACCCTCATATGAGCCCCCCAGGCCCTTACAGCAATAAACGAACAAAAATGACATTCAACATTTTGGGTGTAAATGTCACCGTAAACATCCCCTTATGGGCGTAATTTACGCCTAACCGCCGTAAATTACACCCAACCTAATGCAAACCACATTTTTTGAATTCCTCACGTCGAGGCACCCTAAATTCATATATTATGGCTTTCGTAGTTCATTTTCTAGCATGAGATACACTTATTAGAAGTTTGTGCTTTTTCCGAGAACATGTATTGACGTCAACCTATACATGTCTAATCCCAACCCGAACACCTATTAATACCCAATGGACTTCTAATGCCATATAAAACACCTTACATACATTACCACTTATGTATACACACACCAGTTAGTTAATCTCCTACCATCCCGACCATACACCTTGTGAGGTTCTTGAGTCCTCAAAATACCACAAACGACTTCGTGAAGCTCATGACATTAATTCATACCGTGTGAGGTTCTTAGGCTTCCAACTCCTCTTTATGAGATTCTAAAGACCTCAAACGCCACAACACAACCTTGTGAAGTTCATGACCTCAAATTACTTTCGTGTGATGTTCTTTGGCTTCAAGCAACAACGATAATAGTAAAGTTCAAAGACTTCAAGCTACAATGACATAAGTGAAGTTGATGACCTCAATAAACTACCGGGTGAGGTTCTTAGACTTCAAACACCGACTCTTAAACATGCAAATAAGTGTACACACACGACACCGATCAACCTTTATAACCCATCCGTTATTTATCGACACGTGGGATTCAAAGATCCCAATTCCACCCTTTTCCATTAGTGAAGTTCAAATACTTCAAACCACTATTTCACCCTCCCAACCCTTGCATACAACATAGTCATACAATTACTATACTTAAACACATAAGTAATTCAAAGACTTTATCACCATACTACAATGTGAGGTTCATGGACCTCAAGCACCCTCCCCTTGCATACATTCCCCATATGCAAGTTTACCAAATCAACATACGCATAATTACGCACATGACAGTCAACAAAATCAACATGTATAACAAATATATGCGTTTACTATCACCTATCATTACTAAGTAAGTGCAAATCACTTAACTTTAGCTAGAGACAATTCCACTTAGTCTTCCAAGCTAGCTCCTTTAACGCCTTGACCACCTAGCAATCAACTTGCATTTAGACATCTTATGATCTCAATTCATTCACCAAATTAAGATTCATGACACTCCTATGATTTAAAGATCAACACCCTAACTTAGTTTGGTTATCACAACCTTAACCAAATCTTCAACACCCAATTCAACATTTCAACCCATTTTGACCCGTTAAGGAATCACCCAAGTTACACCGAAACTCTATTTTACAAATCACCATAAAAATTGGGGCTTTATGGTTAGTTGTGTGTCTATTAACTCCCTAGACACTTACCCAACCTCAATTCAACATTCAAACATCCCCAAATCAAAACCCCCCAATTTTGGTCCTCGAGAACCTTAACTTTCAAATCATGAAAATTGGATGAGGTTTCTTACATAAAAATGTGTCTATCAACACCATAGACACTTATCCAACATCAATTTATTATTTAAACATCACTAGGATGAAAACAGTCACTGAGAGAAGTGACCCCTTTCACCAAAACTAGTTAAAACTCCACTTTTGCAACAAACCTCCAACTTTCATTTTATTTATTTACACCCTTATAATATGTTTAACGTATTATATTATAAACCCGAAAATTGGTTCGTTACACTGGACTTCAAATAACCGACCGGTTCAGGCGGTTTCCCTATTGAGTCGGGTAATTGTAACCGCCGATTGGACCATATATGAAGAGAAATCGATGTTTCTAAGCCTCTCATTTGCCGGATCTGCATCGGAATCAAGGAACAGAGTCTCGTTTTCGCCAGATCTGGGCCAAATGCTACTGAAGATGGTGAAGAAGGTAAAGCGGAGACAGTGGAAAGCGCATAGAAGATTAACAATAGCTGTTGAAGGCTCGAAATGGTGAAGAAGGTAAAACGGCGATGAGAAAAGCTAGAGAGAACAATTTATGAGACAGAGAATTTTGATTGCATCCAAAATGACGATTTACTCTGTTTTTTTTAAAAGCATTTACTCTGTTAACCTTGGGTTATATTAAAACTTTCATTTACACCCCATTAGAAAATATAATTTACACAAATTTAAACTTCTTTTATAATTACTTTACACATTCAATCCCTTTGTTTTATAATACTTCAATTTAATCTATTAACATCAATTATATTTATTAAAAGGTAAATAAATTATTTATTATGTAATCCGGTTTTTAAATCCGGTCAGACCAGTAAACATCTAAGTCGACCAATTCGGTCCGGTTTTAAAAACATTGGTTAGAACTAGAATACTCTCTTTTAGAAATATTTTATGATGCTTTGTGTTACAAATCACCATCTGCCACGTGCTCGCCACATGGTTGTTCCCCTTTTATTTGAAAACACCCGAGTGGACCCCTTCAAAGCCACGTTAGCACTCTTATTTCCTCGCCAACTAATCGGGGAATGATCGCGCGCACACAAAACTGGAAGGAATCTGAATCTTCTTTTTCCCCTAATATTTCGAAAAAAGATCATCTATACATACAGATGATTGTACGTATACATAGCTAAAAGGCAAAGCTATACAGATCTGTCTACTAATCGGAACGCAATCGATGCTATTTGCTACCTTTGCTGTTTGCGTGATTCAGGATTCCATCTAGGGTTTATCACACATATACACTTTGTAAGTATTCATCATCTTCTTCGAATGATCTTTATTTGATCATTAGTATTTGCAGTTTATCTGATGATTCATTTGTGTGCTTGTGTTTGTTTTGACTGTGAAATTAGGAAATAACAGCTTGTTAAATTGTAACGAATTAATGATCACTGTATATGCGTTTCATTAATCGAAAACCTAGGGTTTTTGTTGAAATGATGGAAACGGTGAATTTGTGCCTGTGTTTGGTAGGGTTCTTGATTCTAGACACACAACTAGTTATAAATGATGCCTAGGGTTTATGAAACTTTATATGTTAGCATTTAGTGTTATTATTGTCTGTCAGATTTGCATGGTCACACGATTTATTTCGTTTTGTAGGTGATATATTTCTGTAATTAACTTCTTCTTGGAAACAAAAGCTTAGGGTTATCTACTTCCACATTAAGTTTTGAAGACGGAATGTGTTGGTTATTTTATAAACTTAGTAATCCTACAGGGAAGCTCTCAGTAATTGTTTGATGGTATTGAATGCCAGCGTCGTTCACACATGAGTTAGAACTTGTAGAATGCAGAATACTAGAAATTAGAGGATGGATGACTACAGCCAACCTGAGATTTTGCCTCCGGCATGGATGAATAAGAATCCATCTGAATTAGCAGAATCAAGTATCTTCATCGTCTCTTGCTTTATTGCTGGCATTATTGGTATCCTAAGTATTGTGTATACTGCTTTCCAATGGAGAAGGAACACCAGTCTGAGTTTAATGAAAGGCTTGAAAGCTACTGCAAGAAAAAAGAAGGATCCGAAATCAAGAAACAAGGTTCCTCTAGCTGCTCATACATGGTATCTGGAGTCTGGATCTCGTGGTAAAAACTTAAATTGTTGTGTGTGCTTAAAATCAGTATCATCTTCCCAGACTCTTGGACCCATAATGGCTTCAGATAGTTTCATTCACCGTTGTAGAATATGTGGGGCCGCAGCTCACCTCAGTTGTTCAAAAAAGGCTCACAGAGATTGTAAATGTGTATCTATGATTGGGGCTACACATGTCCTGCACCTGTGGGCTATCCGATGGACTGAGGTGGTTGACCAACCTGATGAAATCTCGTTTTGCAGCCATTGTGAAGAGCCATGTAGTGCTTCTTTTATTGGTGGTTCGCCAATATGGTGTTGCTTATGGTGTCAACGGTTGGTTCATGTTGACTGTCATAGTAGTTTTTATAGTGACACAGGTGATGTTTGTGATTTGGGTCCGTTTAGAAGGCTGATTGTGTCACCTCTTCATGTTAAGGAATTGAGTCGGTCTTCATCAGGTGGAATCTTGAGTTCCATCACTCATGGAGCCAATGAGATTGCATCTTCTGTACGTGCAAGTATTAGAAGCCAAACTAAGAAAACAAAGCAAGGAAATGAAGTCTCTGTGGAAAGTAGTAACGGTGGTGTAGGGGCATCTTCTACACAGAGCACAGCAGACAACAATTTAGCAAATGATGCCTCGAATAAAACACAAGAAAACCAAAATGGGAACATGAACATAGAGGGTACAAGTCAAAACCAAGACGGTGATGTGGTCAAAAAGTTTAGTAGAAAGCTGAGTTTCAAAAGAAGCTTATCAAATAGTCAGAGAGATGAGTCCAACATAGCAGGAATGAAGCAGAAATATGAGTTGACTGATTTGGGTCCAGATGCAAGACCTCTTTTAGTCTTCATTAACAAGAAGAGTGGTGCTCAACGAGGAGATTCACTCAAGCTTCGTATGAATATACTCTTGAACCCTGTTCAGGTCAGTTCATCATAAGTAGTTAAGTATAGGTGGCTAGATGGTGGGTTGGGTGGTTGAGTAATGGATTGAATGTCAAAACACTCTCGGGTTGAAAAGGGTTGGGTGGTTGAGTTGACCCACAAACACATTTTTGTTCATTTATAATTGCTTTTATAGATAGTTAACAGGTTAATCATGATTACAAAAACAATTTAGGAGGTTGTACGCATTAACCAAAAACTTATGGTGACATTCAACCGTTTTGGCCAGTTCGACCAATTTGACCCTTTCCTCTCTTGGCTAACTCTTTTGATTCGACTCGTTTGACAATTGATATCAAACACCACCCAAATCGGCCCACTCAAATCTCAATATTCATAAGTAAAATGGATTGAAATTGGCACCTGTAAATGTTTCAAAATACTCATGGGACATTGCTTTCATGAAGGTTTTTCTTTCTCCACTATATTATTTTTCCAATAGCAAGGTTGATTATTTTTGTAACCGCTGAATTTGACAAAAAGATCCCTTTTCGCTGTTCAAATTGCGGAGAGAGAGAATGCATAAATTTGTAACTATGGTATTCTTAAAGGTTAGATGTTCTGTATTGAGCTCAAAGCTATTACTCTAAAGAGATAAGGTGTTCTGCATTGAGCTCAAAGTTATTACTCTAAATACATAAGTTGTGTGTCTATCTTTTGCTTAGTATCAACTTAGATTGCTGTTTCCATTGTAATAGACAAATATAAGTAAACCTTAGTTATAACTTTTTGGAGCGTAATGCTGCTTTTTAAATTTTTAATGGGAAAAGAGAATTTGAAAACTTATATGAGGAATAGCAAACCTATACCAAATATTCTCCTAGAAGCCAACTTTTATGATTAATGTAGTTATTTGCTCGTCATCAAAAGGGAGCTTCATAGTTATGCGTGTGTCTATTTCTGAAAAAAAAATTTGCTTTAAACTTTTTCTAGGTTTTTGAGTTGAGCTCAACAGAGGGCCCGGAAGTTGGTTTGTATCTATTTAAAAAAGTACCGCATTTCAGAATTCTTGTATGTGGTGGAGATGGGACGGTTGGATGGGTGTTGGATGCCATTGAAAAGCAGAATTTTGTCTCTCCACCACCTGTTGCTATTCTGCCAGCTGGAACCGGAAATGACCTGGCTAGAGTTCTAGGATGGGGAGGTGGTTTGGGATCACTGGAGAGACAAGGAGGCCTCTGCACAATGCTGCAAGACATAGAGCATGCTGCTGTAACCATTCTTGATCGTTGGAAGATTTCTGTAACAAACCAAAAGGGAAAACAGCTTCATGCCCCTAAATTTATGAATAATTATCTTGGTATGTGAAATGTGATTTATTTACCCTAAATTTATGAATAATTATCTTGGTATGTGAAATGTGATTTATTTAGAATAAAAACAAAACCTTTTCTTAGGCCGCCTTATTATACCTGATTCTGTTATCATCTCATGACATGGATGCTCTTAAAACTTGTTGCTGCAGGGGTAGGATGTGATGCAAAGGTTGCTCTAGAAATTCACAATCTGAGGGAGGAAAATCCGGAAAAATTCTATAACCAGGTGTGTGTTTATAGTTTTTTCCTCTTAAATGTATATGAGGCTTAAAACATGCTTTTTCTTTAGGCTTAAAACATGCTTTTCTTTAGGCCCAATAGAGGAAGTTAGTATTACAAACTGGCCAAAAACATCTGGTAATAATGCCTGGAATTATTGCTTGATAGATGCAAAGAATTCATAAGGGCTCAGTTAATTCAATTTATTTTTTGCTGCTGTTCTTTTCACTCTGGTAGAACTGGGGTGGGGCACATGGTTATTAACTTAATGCTGCTGACTATTTGAAATATATCAACTCTTCCTTTATTATTTCATTTTCACACATGCAGGTGAATAACTTTATCGTTGTATATTATATTCACTTGTAACTAGATGTGGCTTAATTGACCATTGATGTGCATTCGTCAAGTAACACAATTGGTCAAATTGTGCTCCTTAAGCTGAAAGTAATTTGTTTATATTGCAGTTTATGAATAAAGTTTTGTATGCTAGAGAAGGTGCTAGGACTATTATGGATAGAACATTCGCAGATTACCCTTGGCAAGTTAAAGTGGAGGTAGATGGCGTCGATGTTGAGGTTCCTGAGGTTAGTTCGGTTTTCATTAGATAAAAGCTACAACGTGCAAGAACATATCTATTCATAATGTATTATTTGTCCAAGAAATATATTATGTTATTCGTATTTTTTTTCCTCACATCAATCACACAATTGCTGACCTTATATTTACAAGGACTGTTGATATGTCTATAAATTAGAATTGGATGTATTTTTTTTTGTCGTTACTACAAAGATCTTGTTTGTGGGTTGGCCCTTTATTATTCATCCGAGACAATTTCGGATATTCAATACTTGTACTGAATTTTGATCATTTTTATGGTTTACCTTTTCTCAGGATGCTGAAGGTGTTCTTGTTGTCAATATTGGAAGCTATATGGGTGGTGTAGACTTGTGGCAGAATGAAGATGATAATTATGATTATTTTGATCCTCAATCCATGCACGATGGGAGACTTGAAGTTGTGAGCATATCAGGGACCTGGCATCTTGGGAAGCTTCAGGTAACATCACTTCACAAATGCAGTTTATTAATCAACTTATTTTAGGCCAGAAAAACCATGGAAGTTTCAGAAATTTTGATACAAGTTACAAGGTAATTACCTAAGACGATCTGTTTTCATGTGTCATCCTGGAAAAATAGTCAACATGGTCATAAGTTACCAACACGTCAGCTGCCACGTCAAGATTTTGGCTGGTTAGCAGTCAACAGATCAGATAACCTTAGATTAAAATTTTGGAAGTTGGTTACCTTTGATGCGACTAGCCCTGTCTGGAAACTATAATTTCTCTTTGTTTCTAGTTTCCTTCCATTTTGACACACATTGTTGACATGAGAAAACAAGATTTTTTTTAATTTCCAATTTGAATTGAAGGAGGAAGTATATTAAATAATTCACAGGTAGGGCTTTCTAGAGCTCGGAGGCTTGCACAAGGACGGAGCATTAAAATCCAGCTTCTCGCTCAATTGCCTGTTCAAATAGACGGTGAACCATGGATGCAGTCACCATGCACATTGACCATTTCACATCATGGCCAGGTTCTCTCTCTCTCTCTCTCTCTATATATATATATATATATATAATATGGATATAATTTTTAGTATAGTCTTCTTTCATTATTGGCTGTGTTTCGGGTCAACCATCGATGCTTCTAGATTGGATTCACCTACATGTCCTTACATTCATATAACTAAATAAAAAATTAAAGTAATTAATCTTCTCTTTTAATTGCTAATTCACATTGCCTGACCCTGAGCATTTATGATGAGCTGAAGTTTTATTGGGCTTGGTGTTTGACTAGGCTTTCATGCTGAAAAGATCCACAGAGGAACCTCTTGGTCATGCAGCAGCTATAGTAGCTGATGTGCTGGCACACGCCGAAACAAATCACCTGATAACCGCATCACAGAAACGAGCTCTTCTTCAGGAAATGGCACTCAAACTATCCTAGAACATGCACTACATGTGAGTTTTACTTGTGGCAACTCGTATATCTATATTTTGTAGTTCTCGTCTTTTATCGTCACTTGTGTCACACATGTTTCTTTAATGCCTGTATACAAACCTTGTAATAAAGATAAAAATGAAAAAGTTTTTGACCCGTTTAGCCTGTTAGGGATATACCATAACCCAAATCGACTTAAGTGGGTTGAAAAGAGCAGCTCTGTGATTATGGTACTGTGACTATTATTGTGTCTAAAACTGTGGATTCTATGCAAATGTGACGATGAAACTACATTCTTTTATTCTCAGTCATCATCAGCAAGGAGCAATGCAATGTGGTCCTCAAACAGACAGATGTTATATACTAAACCCTAAATCTGATTATCGGTTATTGAATTTAACACTCATACGTGCATGTGTGCTACTGCTACATTCTTATATGCACGTATACCTATACGGTAAATCAAGGAAACTGGACTTCTATTTGTCATATATTCTTTAGTTTTGTTATTATATAGTTAAGGAGACAGTTTCTTTTGAAAGATATCAATTCAAATGTGTTATGGACATTAAAAACTTCACCCATTTGCGATGTTCTTTGTATCTAAAATTATACAAGTGATGTTTAACAAACTACTATTGATATTCTACAATCATTGTATATATTTCTGAAATGAAAGTTGGTTTTGGAACACGTTTTTTCTGGTTTTGTTTATATAGTTAAGTAGGTTTACGACACGTTACCCACCTATGGTGTTTGGGAGGATCGTGGTTTGCTTCGTTTGGAGCCATTATTCTCTGTTGCTACCAAATCCTGTGTAGTTTGGACTTGAGCCTTAGTAGCAGCGCAAAAAGACAACCATTCCAACTTGAAGGGGCTTAGATGGTAGTGTAGCGCCGTTCTTTGTTTTCTTGGGTCGAGTAGCAGTTGTGAACCTAAGAAACCCCTTAGAAGGTCCATGGGCTGAAGCCCTGCGAATACTCTGTCTGATCATATGAGTGAGTGAGTAAATGTATGCTAAGAATGAGCAAAACACCGGGTACACCCTTTTTGGGTTTTAGGGCGTGCACACAAATTCAAGGACAAATTTTTTTTTTCACAAATTTCATTTTTGCGATGGTTTTAATCATAGTAAACGGTCATTTTTGTTGTGATGTAGAACTTACATGCCATTTTATGTTCATCATTTGAATAGATTTTATTTGCGTACGACGCCCCACGTCCTCTAACATAATCAAAAGAGTAATCCAGTTGATTGTCTTCAGATTGAATGATTATATAACTGCACGAATATAAGTGGGAGCCTTCTATAGATATTACTTCCTTAGCAATAGGCTTTCACGCGTGGGCCATGACCTTGTTGCAACAAACAAACAGAAAATCGCAATGGTTCGTGGCTTAGCGTCATCAAATAGTCCTAATGGTTTGATTGACATTTAAATTGCTGTGTATTTTCGAAGGGATTCTGGTTGCATTCATTTTTGCAGACAAGAAACCTTCCAATTCAATCGCTAATCCAACCAAGTTATCACTTTCACATGCAAGAATTGATTAACATTCTATATACATTGTTTTATTGTATCTAGGAAGCAATTTGCCAATAACTTGTCACATGTGCGGAATTGTTTGAAAAACACGTACAGATCGCTCGTCTTAAAGTAACAAGTGATAGCAAACCATTTTCGCGATACCCTAAAGAAACATACTTCGAGTATAAATGAAGATAAAGATGATTTGAATATGTTGTTCAATGTATGGAGATGAAGATTAACGTGGGAATGAAGAACGATTGAGTAAGCAAAACATCTAAATACGCCTAACATGAGGCAAATCACGTGATGTTACTTTTCGTAGTCTTTCTAACGACACACTTGATGGGGCCAAAATTTAGGGCTGGCAAAACGTGTCTATACGGATTAGGCCGATTGAATGAGTTTAGACACAATTTTAATCGTATCATAATCGTGTCAACCCGTTTATGACCCATATCCGTTTAACTCAAACCCAAACCCAAACCCAAACCCGTTTAACTTTATGTCATGTCGTGTCATGTAAACGGGACGTGTAAAAAGTGTCAGCCCTATTGGAAACTGAAAAGTTAGCAATGAAAAGTGGAAACTGAAAAGTTAGTGTTGGAAAGTGGAAACTAAAATGTTAAGTTATCTAGCATTCTAATTTAGTTTTATATATTAATCATTTAAAAATATAAAATTGAATAGTTTTGATAAATAGGTTGTAAACAGGTTGTGTTATCATGTTAACCATTTAACACAATTAGTTAAACGGGTCTAATCGTGTCATAAACGGGTTAGGCAAGTTGAACCCATTTAGACATGATTTTAATCGTGTCATAATCGTTTAACTCAAACCCAAACCCGCTTAACTTTGTATTGTGTCATGCCGTATAAACGGGTTATTGGAAATATTATACTGATTTTGAATTATTAAAATAAACCATAAGTAGGATTTTTCCATATATAACTGTAACTTGCTAATGTTGTTTGAAGGTTGTATGAATGTTCCCAGTTTAGAACTTTAGTGATGTCCCACATTTATCAATATTTCTGTGAGTAATGAGATTGAGATGTATGCCTCTAGATTTTAAGATAATATGAAGTATTCTGCCATGTAAACTCCAAGATCTTCGGATCATCGGATTCTTCTAGAGTATCCAGAAGGGTTATACTGAACTTGACCTACCAAAACAAGAACACCGTTATTCTCGTCACAGTGAGGACCCCGGGGGGTGTCGCTGTGACCGGCCTCCGGCGTGAGAGTAAGTATCAGGTGTGAATGAGAAATACGAATATGGAGTAAGTGTGAGGAATGAATGAGAGCATGATCATTACCTTGGGTTTGATGGGGTATTTATACCTGGTGATTATTTGTCTTTAGTCTGGAGCGTATCTTTGTCTTATTGGCCTGGATATGTAATGCATGAGCCATTGTTTAAGGTTGTTAGTAATGGTTTTTGTACTGTCGGGTCTCCTCAATTTATTGGTTCGTACTCTGATATGTGGATTCTTGTCTCCTTCTTACCGTTAGCCTTTTGTCTCTTTCTCCTGAATATGTCCGGGTTTCACCCATCTGCCGGGTCTTTGACTAAAGCCCGGCTTTTGGGCTTATAGGCCCGGCCTTAGGTTACTATATCTTTGTAAATGTTTGTCCGGACTTGGGTTCTGGGATATGTTCGGTTTTCTTTCCGGACCATATCCTAACAAGTCTCCCTAGTCTATTAGTTGCTTTGGTCATGCCGGAGCAGGTGATAGACTAATTTTCTTTTCTCTACTTTCGGGGATCTGAAGTGTCTGTTGAGTTGTGGGTGGAAGATAGCTGTATTTGTAGGTACTTGAGTTCTTTTTAGACTCAGATATCCAATGGCTTCTGAGGAGGGGATCCGCCACGTGTCAACCATATGTCCCTTTACGACATTTGAAATTCAAATTACTTTTTAACCGACTTACTTTTTTTCTTTATAACTATTGTATTCTTCTCATCCTTTCGTTTTACGCCTCTTTTTCTTCCAGACATTCGCTCTGCCCCTTCTCTTTCCTCCTGGTTTTCTTTATTCAACCTTCATCTTCCTTCCCCGTCTTATGGAGCCAGGTGCGTTTGTTTCTCTTTTGTTTTTCTTTTGATTTTCCTTCCTCCTTTATTTTCTGTTTTTCGTGAGAAGTCATGGGTGAGCGTCATAATCTTGGTATGACTCCGTCCGTTCTGTCCGCTCAGGAACTTAGGGTTTTTTTTGTGAAAAATACAATATTCCCCAAGGATTGAATCCTACCCTGCCTGTTCCTGTTCAGACTGTCGTTGCCCCGGATGGGATGATAACTTTATATACCAAGAGTTTTGAATTTGCTAACTGTCGTTATCCTCTTACTTCCTTCCTCCCTCCTAGAATTGCTATTATTTTATGGCGTTCGTTTTGACCAGATTAGCCCCTTAGGTCTTTGTAAAGTATCCTATTTTGAGGTTGCATGCCGTGCTTGTGGGGGGTGGCCTTCCGTCAACTTGTTCCGTGTCTTCTATCATCTCGGCACTGTCGGCGATTGGTTCACCTTTATCAAGAGAAGGAAACCTAGCCCGTCAATGGTTCTTAAAATCCCCAATTTTCTAAAGAATTGGAAAGACCACTTCTTTTATGTTTCTTCTGCTTTCCTTTCCGTTACCCTGCCTCGTCAGGACATTAATACTCCCATTGAAGATCCTTCTCCTCCCGAGGGTACTTACGAAGATGGGTTATGCACCCTGTTGGCTTCTCGTTCCTCTTCCATCATTTTTTTTGATGAGCCAGTCCTAGTCCTGGCTGGTGTTAGTCAAAATTGGGATACGCCTCTTCTCCGTCTCGTCCCTGTTCGTAATGGTGTTGGTGAGTGGGGAAAAAAATTTTTACAGAGGTGGATTTTTTTATCAAGGTTAACTTTGCTTTTCTTTTTCTTTTGCAGAGGTGGATTTGCTGGATATTGTAATGGGAGGTGATCTCGGTGTCACCTGGAAAACTGTTGATGTTGTTCCTGGGGCTGTATCTAGCCCGGTTCAAGCTTCGTCGGCTCACAGTGTTTCTGCCGCTCAGGGGATCACTATTAGTCCCCTGGAGTCGGAGGACGAGAATGAGGAGGTGCTCCTGGTTCATCGGGGCAAGAGGAAGATCGAGGAGTCTTCTAGTGGGTCATCCCCGAAACGTCCCAACATACGGGTGATATTTAATCCTCCATCTCCTTCTCCGACCATTGTCGAACCCTTGACTGCTACTGCCCCACCTTCGACGGTCCTTCCTCTCCTGTCTTTTTCGGTGCATCCTGACCTACCTGTTGGTTCCCCTGTTGACCGGATTACCGATCTTTCTCCTCCTCCGCGGGGTGCCTCCCCCCCCCTCTCCCTCCGTTCCCGGGGGTGAGGGTTCTAGCTCACATCCCTTTGATGACCATTTTCCTTACGAGCTAGGTCATGGAGATGAGATCCCTATTTTACCCGAGGAGGATCAAGCCGCACCTTTTTTTCCCAACTGGTCGTTGGCCACAGATGTTGTATTTGATTCGGCTGAAGTGAGTCACGATCTTTTGGAACATGTCCTCCCTTACGGGGAGAGGGTTTTTAATAGGGGTCTTACCACTGCCCAGCTTAGTCGGGATCACAGTTTTTACATGGCCAACCAGCTGTCTCGCTCTATCGAGATGCATCATAGGATGCTTTATTTTGAGAGTCGGTACCATGCTCTTTTATCCCGACATAATGATTTCGGTGTTTACCCGGAGAAGGTTATGACGGAGAAGCGTGCCCTCCTGAAGGAAGTGGAGGAAAAGGGGTGGCAACTACAAAGGGTGGAATTGGAATTAGAGGGATCCAAGGTTGAGCTCCAGAAAGTGGACTCTATCATTCAGGGCTCTAAGGTTCAGGAGGCCGAGATTGTCCGTCTCCGGGAAGAGATTTCGGGCTTATCTCAGCAGGTGTCGGACAATGAAGCGGAGTGTGTCAAGACGTCCTCCGAAATGAATCTTTTGCAGGTGGACTTGGATCATGTCCGTGGTGAAGTCCGATCCTTGGAGGTGATTTTCCCTTGTATATATTTTTTGTATATTTCCTTGTTTCCTTTTTATTTCCCGCTTATGTCGTACCTTTTGCAGGAGGGTGAGAGTGGGTTAAAGGCCCAGTTGGCCCGTCTGGATGAAGATAAGCAGCACCTGGAAACCTTACTGACTGATAAGGAGGATGCTTGGTCTTTGGAGAGGAACGCTTTAGTGGCAGAAAGAGATGGACTGAAGGCGGATCTGGCTGCTGTGTCGGCTCAGAAGGAAACTTTGGTTCTAGAGAACCATCGTTTGTCCTTTGAGCGTGACTGGCTCATCGGTACTGGCTTCCGGCTCTTTTATGAGGTCTTAGAGGTAGCCGGGAATGGCTTTTGTTGGTAGGTGTTGTTAACAAGGCTGCGAAGGCGATAGGTTTTTCAGTGACTTGTCCGGGGGTGATCTGGCCGGATAGCCTTTTTATTTTTTGTTAAGTCTTATGCCCTTGGCAAGGGGCATGAGTTATTTTCAGTGACTTGTCCGGGGGTGATCTGTCCGGATAGCCTTTTTATTTTTCATTGAGTCTTATGCCCTTGGAAAAGGGCATAAGTTATTTTCAGTGACTTGTCCGGGGGTGATCCGACCGGATAGCCTTTTTATTTTTCATTGAGTCTTATGCCCTTGGCAAGGGGCATAAGCTATTTTCAGTGACTTGTCCGGGGGTAATCCGGCCGGATAGCCTTATTATTTTTCATTGAGTCTTATGCCCTTGGCAAGGGGCATAAGTTATTTTCAGTGACTTGTCCGGGGGTGATCCAGCCGGATAGCCTTTTATTTTTCATTGAGTCTTATGCCCTTGGCAAGGGGCATAAGTTATTTTCAGTGACTTGTCCGGGGGTGATCCAGTCGGATAGCCTTTTTATTTTTCATTGAGTCTTATGCCCTTGGCAAGGGGCATAAGTTATTTTCAGTGACTTGTCCAGGGGTGATCCGGCCGGATAGCCTTACGAATTCGTTTGTCCTAATCTTTTGGCATGTGATGTTTTTAAGAAAAAACATAACTTTCATTAGATAAGGTTTCAAGCCATTGTAAGTAGACTGGAAATGACATTGGCTAGGGTGCTCGGCCTTACATGAAGTATTTATTTAGCTGCATTCCGTGCCAAGTACAGGGGATAGGTGTGCCATCCGCCCTGGCCAACTTATACGATCCCCTGGTGTTAACTTCGATTACTTGGTAGGGACCTTAGCTTACATGTGTCTTCTTGTAGGCTCGCTTCATTGTCTCGCAATACCCACTCTCCGGGCTTAAAACTCATTCCTTTAATGCGGCTGTTGTAGTATTTTTCCACCTTTTTCTTCTATCTTGTTTCTCTGGCGATAGCCATTCTCGACGCTCTTCCAGCAGGTTTAAGTGGAACCTTAGGTCTTTTTCATTACCTTTTTCTTCTGCCCGGGTTCGCCGGCTGGGCGATCCTATTTCCGGGATCATTGCTTCGGTGCCGTATGTTAAGCTGAACGGCGTTTCTCCGTGGCTGGTCATTGGTGTGGCGCGGTGAGCCCAAAGTACATGTGGGAGTTCCTCCACCCAGCTGTGGCTCTTAGGTTTGAGGCTGTTTTTTATCCCTTCCACAATGCTCATGTTGGCCCGCTCCACTTGGCCGTTGGACTGAGGGTGTTTAACTGTAACATTTCTGATTTTACTATCTTTATTTATAATTCAATGTAACTCATTTAAATTTCAAAATCTAGTGCACTGGGATTTTTTTTTCATTCATACCAACAATTAAACATTTGACTCCAATACAAATCCGCAAACCTTTACACGAGTATACCTTATTAAAATCGGATACACGTATATATATATATATATATATATATATATATATAAATATCAAACAAATACGTACACACATAGATACATTCATTCCCTCAACAAGGAATTTCACGGTTGATTTAACCCCAAAACAATCGAACCCTAAATCGGAACCCCACACTCCAAATTTTGACCCTAAGACCTTAATTTTGACTTTCCTTAATCTGGTTGACTTTCAAAAGTCAAAGGGGCAAAAAAAAACCGTGAGAATCCGAGGCTGCCGGTGACGGATCCTCGTCGAGTTGGACTCCTCGTGGATTCACAAACATAAATCGACCCAATCTCGGCCCAATTATCGTATCAATTCGATCATTTAAGCAGGCGAATTTGAATTCAAACGAATTTGACTTCACAAAGTCAATTTCGTATCAATTCATTATCAATCCAAAAAATTAACGCGTTTAAATTCCTGGAAGTCACGCGCAAACGTTTCCCGGATGAATGTGGACCTGTACACGACCCAATGCATCCAAAAATCAAACCAATTTCGTGTGATTTGATCCCGACAGCTGTCACTTTCAAACCGTAATCAAATCGTGCGATTTTGATAAAATTAAACATGACACACCCCTTCACACAACTCATTGTAAGCTCTCTAAACGCTCATTCGACTCCCATTGCACCTCTGCTCCTCAATCGAGTACCAAGAACATCGGAACTGAAATCGTAGCCGTCAGCCTTCATTACTTGACCATATCAAGTAAGATTTAAGCCATTCGATTCATTTTTGAATGAATATCATTAGCCCCTTATTGAATCGTATCATCAGGTTGTATCAGGTTCGATTGCTATTAGGGTTCTTGAGCCGCTCATACGATTTGAATTTGGGGATTTTGTTTTGATTCATTTAACGCATTTATGATTTTAGATTTCATTATTTATCAGCGAAACCATCTAGCCCAACCGGTAAGCCACTGTACTGCCGGGCTAGATGGCGTGGGTTCGAAACCCACCATTAGCGGCCTTTTTGCCTTACATGCTACAACCGAACCCGGTCCCTCTGTGATTTCACCTTAGATAGTTTTCGGACCGGGTAGTATCAGCATCAGTCCTCTTGGTCTAGTGGTATTACGCATTACCCACACAGAAACCACCCGGGTTCGAACCGGGTGGTCTGCATATATTTTTTTAAACCGATTTTTAAAGCTTCAAAATTTTTATAAAAAATATTTTTATAAACCTTACAATATATGTAACAGAATAAAACCAGATTTGTAAAATTTCAATGAAAATTCAGTTTTATTACGAATTTTGTTGTTCAAATTGTATATTAAATAATTAAAACAAAAATTTAGATATTTAAATAATTAAATAAAATTAACTTCCAAATAAAATATTTGTTTTTATAAAGTTTATAAAATTTTAACTTTATTTAAATTAAATACTTATATTTTAATGATAAATAAATAAATAAGTTTATTTATATAAACTACAAAAAAAAGGTTAAAGGTATATTTATTATAAATAAATATCATTTTCACATCATTATAAATAGATATCATTTTCACATCTTTATAAATAAATATTATTTTTACACATTTTTATAAATAAATAAATAAAACAAAATTATTTATTTAATTTATGTTTAAGATAATCCACACACTATTTTCATAACTAAATAACTAAATATCAATTATTTAAATTATTTAGTTATTCAAACCCAAACCCCAATTAAAATATTTTAAAACTATTCATTTCAAATCTTCCATTTTATGCAAAACCAATTCAAGAACAAACCACAGTTTCCTACACTCCTGTACATACTACCACTCTTTGTACACACACTCAATTAAATCTGAGACTTAAACCTAGACTATCGTACACATTATTAATTTGGTATATATTACACACTAGGTTAACGTGGTGAGTTACAAGAATCATTTTGCTACCTAGTCTCGCGTGCTAACTGCACCCTTGATCCATGTGAGTATTACATAGCCCCCTTTTCTCTTTTACACTTTTTGAGGTGATTCATGAATTTTATACAAACAATAGCTTACATTTACACAAACTACACAAACACAAATCCTATTTACATTCATGTGTGCAAATTTGAGTTTTATGTTTGAGTGCTAGGTGTGTTAACTTTTGTGTGCGAATTATGTGCAATCATTAACTATTTAAGCCGACGGTTAACAATGATAGATCTATTGAGTCTGACAAACCCACCCAGATTGGGGTGATTATTACCGACAACACAATTTGTATGCTAGTTATAAAGGTTTGATTGTACTTTAGTTACACAATAGCTGCTCCCCATAAATGCCTTATTTATCATGATATGTAAGTGTAGGTCCAGATTTCAGTCGAATCACACTGATATGATCGATTGAACACACACACACAGGCGGAAACTGTGTATATGTAGGTGAAACAGATAATAGAAACAGTATTGGTGAAGATAACCAGCTAACCACACTATGAATCAGCAATCAAAAGGTATGAAAATGTATGAACACAGTGAATAAACAACTGCAGATTGTATTGATTCAAGCAAAATGTGAAAGAGAAGGTTCAGGGTTACAGCCGCTACTCACACCCTAAACAATCTCAAACTAGGCTATTTATAGTAGTGACAGGTATCGAAACTATGGTCAATCGAAACTACTAGTTTCGATTGACCATTTACAATTGATACAGAGACTGTCGTAACTACCATCTATCGAAACTACTAGTTTCGATTGAACAGACTCAATCGAAACTAAGTAGTTTCGATGGCCCAGACTTAACTAATTACAGAAAACTGAAATTACAATAATGAAATGACAGAAAGTAAACTAGTCTAAAATTTTTTAAACATACAATAAATGACAACAGATTATACAAAATATATGACTCTACAATCTCCCCCTAAGCTGTTGCATTACTGTCTTCAGCTCTTCATCAAGCAGCTGGTCCTTCAGATGTCTTTGGGATGAAAGGTTTGACATAGAGAGATACAATTCTTTGATAGGCTTTGGCATCAGCTTCATCTTCATCACTATAAGCCTGAATGTGATTCTGGAATAGCACCTCCAGATCTTCAGGTTGAAATTTCAGCAGCTCCATTGGATCAAAGATGGTGATGTCTTCCTTGCCCTCACATTCAATAACTGCACTGCCAATGACTGGGTTATAGAACCACTTTCTAAAAGTTTGTAGCTGGACAGGTACAGATTTTGGAATAGTGATAGTCTTGTGTGTTTGGGCAGGCTTGTATCTTAGGAATACATATGGCTTTTTAGTCTTAGGATGAAACCTAGTCTTTGAGATCTTCTTCTGAGTTTTTCTAGGCTTCATTCCTTTGAAATCATTGTTGACTTGAGAATGCAGAAACCTCTCAAAGTCATAAGCCATCATGACCTTCCCAGGGTTTTGAAGTGGAAGTTTTGCTAAATCCCTGAGGTCATAAAAAGGAAGGGTCTGGAAGTCAGTCATGTTTTTGAAGTGCTGAACTCCCCCTTTATATCGTCTGATGATAAAGAGCTTCCTTTTAGCATCGTACTTCCATCCAATTTGAGGCCTTTTCAGTTCTTGATGCTCGGCTATCCACTCATAAGTTTGAGGAGTCTCTTCTGGAATGATCTTTTTAAACCAAGACTTCCTTGAAATAGGAGGTTCAGGTGCAGTTGAAGGTTGATCTTGAGTTGGATTTGACTCAGAGATTGGAATGGTTGGTTCAGGAATGATAGTCTTGATGAGATTAATCTGAACATCTTCTTCATCTGATAGGGTTTGAATTTCATCTCTTTCTTCAGTAAAATATCTAGTTCGTTCAGTTTCTTTCTCTTCGGTAGTTAGAATTTCTGGATGAAGGTCATTGTATCCAAAGTTGTCAATTTCATCTAGAAGAGCATTCAGCTCATCATCCGATGGGATGTCTTCTTCATCCAGATTCACTGTTTCAATATTAGCCATAGCTCCATTCCCTCTCTTCCTTGCTTCTCTTCTTTCATGAGCTGAGGGAATGACAGACTCTATTTCTTCAACCTTTACTTCAACAGACTCCTTTGTCATGGCACCGTGGCCAGTATACACGGTTAATGCAGATTCTGGATCAGTGACAAAGGCAGGAGACGATGGTTCAAGTTCAGATGTAGTCTCCCCCTAAGCCTTTGAAGTGGTTGGCTGTTGTGGAGTAGGTTTGTTGACAGAGTCTTTGAGCTGCTTAACTATTTCAGCTAAGGCTTTAGAGTCTTCTTGTTGCCTTATGATTAGTCTTTGTTGAGTTTTCAGCTGAGTCTGCTGACTATTTATTTGAGTATGTAAGCCTCCAACCTCCAGCTTCAAGTCTTTGACTTCCTCCTTAACTTCTTTTAGCTTAGACTTCAAGCCGTCAATCTCTGTATCTTTCTCTTGAAGATTGTCTTGAAGTTTCTTTATTTCAAGACTTAGAGTCTTTACTCTCGGTACAGGAGAGGTTGAATCATGGTGTGGAGATGCAGGAGGTGTATGGATGGGTGATTGTTGTGGAGATGTAGGAGGTGTAGGGATAGGTAATTGTTGTGGAGATGTAGGAGGTGTAGGGATAGGTAATTGTTGTGGAGATGTAGGAGGTGTATGGATGGGAGATTGTTGTGGAGTAGGATGAGGAGATGGTTCTGGAGTGGTGAATGAAGATTCTGACAAGGATGACAAATCCTCCAATCCAGTCTTTATCTTTTTAGCCCTAGGCTCCTCCTCTTCAAAATCAGATCCTGACTCAATTTGTCTTTTTGAGGAAGATGCAAGTTGCTCTATTCTTTCATCTGAATCAGACTTGTAATAGTCTGATCCATAAATTCCTGCATCTAGAGTCCCACTTGACTCTGCCACTTCTTCTTCATCCTCCTGTAAGCCAGCTTCAACATTTACTGCTGACTCTTGAACTATCTGTATTTCTTCAACAAAAGGAGCCTCTATCACAGGCTCAATTACATGTTGCTCTTCTTCTTGAACAATAGGTATGTCTACCTCAAATTCAGCTTCATCAATAGGTGGATTACCTTGATTTTGTTCAGCTTCCAACTCTTCTTCATCTGATGATAAGTTTTCTTCTTCAAGATCAGGATCAATGTCAGGGATAAACTCTTCTTCTTCTCCAATGATATGACCGAACAGGGGAACGTCGGCTATCGCCCAGTTGGTCCTTTTGTTGGTACTTTTCATGTAGCTGAGTGTTTTGGCTATCATATTATCAAACACAAAGGTGTTTCCACCTTGTTGAAGCTCAGGAAGAAGATGATTGATGATAATTTGTAGAAATCTAGGATATGCTAGAAACTTCTCCTTCACTGCTCCAGTTAAGTTATCCTTTAGCTGAGTGAATATGAAACCAGAAAAGTTGTAGTCTCTTCCCTTTATTAATCCCAAAATAGCTGATCCCAGAGTACTGTTAGCTGAATCAAAACCCCCTTTCCTTATTGATAGGCAGTGAATAAACACATGCACTATATATCTCCAATGGCTTGGTAAGGAATTCTTGATTATCTGACCACTCTTGAACTCATCAGGATGACCCATTCTTCTGAAGCATTCTTTCACATAGTAGATTGGAAAATCAAAGGGTGCTTCTGGGTTGTCATTTAACTGCAGTACCTCCTCACCGTGTCTTCAGAAAATAATACTTCTTGGTCATGTATAGTTGCTCTAATGTGTTGCATATTATCAACTGTGATTATCTCTGTAGTTTCCCAAAATTGTCTAATAGTTGCCTCAAACACCGACAGGTTGTGGCTTATGGCAAAACTTATGTTGGAGTTTGCCAGAAAGTTTAAGACCGGAATGAACTCAGCAGCTTTCGGGTCATTGCTATTAAGGAATGCACAGACATTGTGCCTTTTCACGAATACGAGATCCATACCTGTAAAATTCATCAGTTTTGCACAATAAGTAAAGGTTCTGAATATGGTCAATCGAAACTAAGTATTTCAACACTTAGGAAAAATCAGAAATCCTTACTGTCGAAACTAAGTAGTTTCGATATAGATGAACTTATCGAAACTAACTAGTTTCGATAGAAGCAATAAGCGTTGATTAACACTTATAAAATTTCTGAAATCAACACTGTCGAAACTAAGTAGTTTCGATAGAGATGAATTTATCGAAACTAACTAGTTTCGATAGAGGCAATAAGCTTTGATCAACACTTATAAAATTTCTGAAATCAACACTGTCGAAACTAAGTAGTTTCGATAGAGATGAATTTATCGAAACTAGTAGTTTCGATAGAGAAATTAGGTCAAGTTTGGGTGTCGAAACCAGTAGTTTCGATTAAAAATTTTGAGAAATTTTGAAAGAGTTGAACTCCTTTATCGAAACTACTTGGTTTTGAAACCCAAACCTCTTTTGATTCACTATACACAGACTAAAATAAACAGTTTAATGAAGGGTTTAGAGTGGCCTGTAAATGACGGAATGTCATCTTACCAAATGCGAGACTGTTATCTGCAATAAAACACAATAATCGTGAGTTCTAAGATGATAAAGATGTTTGCAAACACGGATAAGCACACAACGACTGTTATTATGAAGATTCAGTCGAACAATTTTGAACTTTTGAAACCCTAGGTCTGTTGATTCGCAAGAATCATTCAAATGAAATAGTGAGACGTTACCTGATGATGAAGACGATGGTGACAACGGGGGTACTCAGGTGATTAACCCTGATAATTTGCAACTCAGACCAAGGCTTGAGAAATTTTGTGTGTGTCGGAGAAGATGAAAAGGGTTGCGAAAAAGACGAGTGAAGAAGATATGAAGGGAGGGATTTATTTATGAAGGCATTTAAATTGCGAGGAACAAAAGACAAAAATGCCCCTGTCGAAACAACTAGTTTCGATAGGGCAAACTAGTTTCGATATTTACAGAGTAGTTTCGATAGGGCAAAGTAGTTTCGATATGAACATAGTAGTTTCGATATGTCAAAGTAGTTTCGATATGAACATAGTAGTTTCGATATGTCAAAGTAGTTTCGATATGAACATAGTAACAGAAATAAGACTAACATATATACACAAGATATTTACACTTTTCTTCTTGAAAAAGATCCAACATGAGATCAGATCTGGTCAGTCTCTTGAAACACTTCCTTTTGCAATTAACTACTGTGAGTCCCTGAAGATAGCTGATATTTGTGCAAAGTAAACCCGAACATTTGTTTGTATTTTGATTTCATGTGATTAAAAGGTACCATTTAAGCACTATACAAGGTGTACCCCACATATTAAAATAAAATGATTTTGAAAACCTATCAATCCTCAAGAAGTACCCACCTTCATCCTATCATCTCTTTCTGATTAACCAAGGTACCGTCTTAGTAATGTCAAAGTACCACCAAAATAAAATAATATATCCAAGTGGATTTAGAAAATTAAAATAAAAAATATCCAAGTAGATATTAAAAAGGTACGAGCATTCTAGATCTTTACGTAAGCAAAACAGAAGAAGTCGTAAAATTATCCAAGCGGATAGAAAAATGTTGAACACCCGAGATCTTTGCGTAAGCAAAACAGACGGGGTCAAATCATCCAAGTGGATGGGAAAAGGATGAGCACCCGAGATCTTTGCGTAAGCAAAACATACGGGGTCATCGGTGGTAAATATCGTTATATTGACGGTCACTTGGCGTATGAATAGGAATCCAATACGTAAGCCTGTATCTGATTGAATTGGTTTTCTTAGATATAAAAATGGGTTAGATGTTTCAATAATGGGTTCAAACACACAAGTATGAGATATATATTAGAGTTTTCACACTACTTACAAGTTTTAACCATATGTCGGGCCTACCAGCTATACCTCAGTAAACACCATCGCTTTTGGTCCATTCCATGTCCAAGAGATGAGATCAGACACTATCATTTCTCAAAGGTCAGATTCAATTCTTCCTGCAACTCAAAACCACTTGTAAGATTATATACACAGCAATTCTTTTCAATATAATATTTCTCCCCCAAAAGAGTTGCGTAAAAAACTGTTCATAAAAATAAAATCTTTTTGGAATTTTCTTTGACAAGTAAACAGAATAAAAAAAATAATAAGAATAAAAAATACTATTCACACAATTTACTGAAAGTTGATCAATCCAAGCATCTCCACCAGTTGGGCGAATCCGGTAGAGTCAAAAGCCTTTGTGAAGATGTCTGCGGTTTGTTTGTGAGTTTTGACTTCAACAATTTGAATATGCTTCTTTTCAACACAGTCACGGATAAAGTGATGTTTGATTTCAATGTGTTTGGTTTTGGAATGCTGAACTGGGTTTTTGGTGATATGAGGAACGGCGGTGTTGTCACACAGAATGGGTGTCTCATGGAATGTGATCCCATAGTCAAGCATCTGATGGTGTATCCATCTGACTTGGGAACAACAGAGGCTGCGGCAATGTATTCGGCTTCGGCGGTGGATTGGGAAACGGTGGACTGTTTCTTACATTGCCATGAGACAAGGCGGTTGCCAAGGAATTGACAACCTCCAGAAGTGGATTTGAGGTCTAAGTTGCAATCCCCGTAGTCTGAATCTGAATAAGCCACAAGATCAAACAAGTCAGTTTTAGGATACCACAGACCCAATTTTGGCTTATATTTTAAATATCTCAAAATACGTTTTACAGCAGATAAATGAGAGAGTTTAGGATTAGCCTGAAAACGTGCACATAAGCACACTGCAAACATGATGTCGGGTCTGCTGGCCGTGAGATACATGAGAGATCCTATCATGGAGCGATATAGATGCGGATCAACGCTTTCACCATCCACATCAAGAGTCAAACAATGACGAACTTCCACATGAGTTTTTAAAGGGTGGGAATCAGCCATTTTGAACTTGGTCAAGATTTCTTTGACGTATTTTTCTTGATGGATAAGGATTCCTGACTCAGACTGATCAACTTGTAGTCCCAAAAAGAACTTCATTTCCCCCATGGAGCTCATCTCAAACTTAGATCGCATCACTTCTTCAAATTCTTTGCAGAGACGGGGATTTGTAGATCCAAAAATGATATCATCTACATAAATTTGCACCATGATTGTATCCTTTTCCTCCTTCCGTTTTGTCACACCCCGCCAAGGCGGAAACGCGAGGCACGACGTTCACTAGTTTCCAAAGCATATGATTACCGCAAACACATACATGATAAATGGATACATAAATGAGTTTAAAGTTTTACATTACAAAATGTAAAATGAGTTTACAAAACATTAAGATTTCACAAATATGACTCAATTCAATGAGTTATACAAGGGAAATCCTCCTTGAGTAGTATCCATCGTGCATGCATGTAATCTACATTGCTAACCTTGAAATCACGTTCAGTTACCTGAAAAACATACTTAAAATCGTCAACACGAGGTTGGTGAGTTCACAGGTTTAATCAGATAGTTCTTTGCAAAATTTCATTGTTCGTAAATAGTTTCAGTTGTATGTGATAAACAGAATAAGAATTGTTGACCCATTTGTAAACTAGCTAGGAATACAAATAATATGTTCCTACATGAGGCGTAACCAAACCATGACAATTGTACACGCCCCTAATTTCGTTATCCGGTTCTATGCGGCCATAAATCCTCCAGATTGTGGTTAGCGCGACTAACCATGACCGGGAGACGTCACTCTCCATAGTACTATTCATAGGACCCTAGGCTACAGTTAATGGTTACTACGTTGTTCCAGGGGACTTTTCCGGCCTCAAATTGTTGTTCTCATCTCATGTAAACATACAAGTCGTGTCTTATTCTCTTGTTATCCCATAAAATAATTGTAAGTATGTTTTTCCCCCAAATATTGAAAACAGTAAAAAGGGGCCGTGAAACTCACCTTGAGTTTGTGTATATACTTGTGATAAAACTTGTTGTAGTCAACCTTGACTATTCGTACCCTAGATACCAAGGGTAAATTGTTGTTAAGACCAACGTCTTAATTGTAAATTGTTCACCGACCTTGTAAATCTGGTCGTTTTTGTTTGAATATCTCCTTAGTTGTTCAACACATGTTTTGTTATAAAATGGTTTTGAGTTACTGCCCAAATGGGACTGATGTACAGGTGTCGAAACTTCTTAGTTTCGATTGGGCATATGTGTGTCGAAACTACTTAGTTTCGATGGAGTATATGTGTGTCGAAACTACTTAGTTTCGATGGAGTGGTCAGGAGTCGAAACAACCTAGTTTCGATTGAGAAAAGGTATCGAAACTACCTAGTTTCGATTGAGTATTTGCTATCGAAACTACCTAGTTTCGATTGAGTAAAAGACATCAAAACTCCTAGTTTCGATGGATCAACAGGTATCGAAACTCCTAGTTTCGATTGAGTTAACTGGTATCGAAACTCCTAGTTTCGATTACTGGACTTCTGTTTGACAGAATCAGTCCTGCATATTTTTATGTTTTAAACTTGAATTCGACACACTCTTCTTGTTATCTTTCTTGCGTTTAAACATTTTGTACGTTTAGCTACGGTTTTGAAGAACATAATATGAAAAATATCGAGTTTTTACCTTAAAAACAGGAATGAAATTGATGAGAGAAAACAGAGAAAAGTCTTGAATCTTCTGCAGAAACACTTGAAATTCTTCTTAAAACAGCAAATTATGGTGAATTTCGCCTTGAAACTGGACTTCGAATTGAAGAGAATTGGAATGTTTGCCGTATGAAAATGAGAGATAAATGGGAATTGTGAGAAAAATGATTGAGGGGGGTATGGTTTTGTTTGAATTTCGAAGGTATGAGGTATGGTCCTTCTCTGAAGATTGGTTGAGAAAGTCAAGGATTAGAGAGGGGGTTTCTTCTCTGATTTCGGCCGATTAAATATGTGGGTTGGGTTAATTTTCAAACAATTAGTTTTAAGTGTATTAATATTACTTAGAGTTTCAAATGGTAAATAAATTCGGTTGAGGTCCTCCACGGTATTATAAATTTATTCCAAAATAATTTACTGCTCCTCGTAAAGTTTGTGTAAAATAATATATATATGTATATATATATTTTTCTGGTTATTTATTTTAACCACTAGTGTTCGAATTTAGTCGGGTTATAAGTGTATGTGAACCGGTAACTCCTAGAATTACCAAATGTGAATTGAGACCATGTACGGTCTTTGTTAGACCTTAATGTCTTTATTTGTGAAATTAAATAAATCACAAAAATAATTATAACGTAAACTTGTTTATAATGTGTACGGATATTGACCTGAAATGTCGGGTTGTCACATTCTCCCCATGTTAACAGAATTTCGTCCCGAAATTCAATTTGTGTCCTCTTGAACTGGTGCATCCTCAAACAAGGATGGGTATTTTGTTTTCATTTGGTCCTCTCGTTCCCATGTATACTCAGGACCACGCTTTGAGTTCCAACGTACTTTAACCAGTTTGATCCGACTACGTCTCAGCTTTTGAACCTTCCAATCTGATATCTCCATTGGTTGCTCGATGAAATGAAGTTTATCGTCAATGTGAATTTCATCAGGCGGTATGATCAAAGTCTCGTCTGATAGACACTTTTTGAGATTTGACACATGAAACGTATCATGTACATTGTTTAGTTCTTGTGGTAGCTTGAGTTTGTAAGCTACAGGGCCAACCCTAGCCAGTATTTCGAACGGACCAACGTATCTAGGGTTGAGCTTACCACGGTTACCAAACCTTGCAACGCCTTTCCATGGTGAGACTTTTAACATTACTCGGTCACCAATTTGAAATTCTAATGGTTTTCGTCTGTTGTCAGCATAGCTCTTTTGTCTATCTCGGGCCGCTTTCAAACGGTCCTTAATTTTGAAAATCTTATCAGTGGTTTCCTGGACAATCTCAGGGCCTGTCAAATGTTTTTCACCAACTTCCGCCCAACATAACGGTGAGCGGCATTTACGACCATATAAAGCTTCAAACGGAGCTGCCTTAATGCTCGTATGGTAGCTGTTATTGTAGGAAAACTCAGCTAATGGTAAATGAGTATCCCAATTTCCTCCGAAATCCATTACACATGCACGGAGCATATCTTCTAATGTTTGAATGGTCCTTTCGCTTTGACCATCTGTTTGTGGGTGATATGCCGTGCTCATGTCAAGACGTGTGCCCATGGCTTCTTGTAATGATTTCCAGATTCTAGACACAAATCTGCTATCTCTATCCGATATAATAGAAATTGGCACTCCATGCCTAGCCACAATTTCCTTGATATAAAGCTTTGCAAGTTTCTCGGTTTTATCCGTCTCTTTGATAGGTAGGAAATGAGCTGATTTTGTCAATCGATCGACAATTACCCATATGGTATCATAACCACTAGATGTCTTGGGTAATTTTGTGATAAAATCCATAGAAATTTGTTCCCATTTCCATTGGGGAATTGCAGGTTGTTGTAACAAACCAGACGGTTTCTGATGTTCGGCTTTTACTTTTGAACATGTTAAGCACTTACTGACATATGTGGCAATATCTCCTTTCATATTGGGCCACCAATATAATTCTTTTAGATCCTTATACATCTTATCTGAACCTGGGTGAATAGAGTACCTGGACTTGTGGGCTTCGTCCATAACTAACTCCCGTAAGTTACCAAAACGTGTCACCCAAATTCTATTCATGAAGTATAAAGTGTCATCTGACTTTGGCTCCAATTGCTTTATCATTCCTCGTAAAGCTTCATTCTGAATGTTTTCTTCTTTGATTGCCTCATGTTGTGCCATCCGAATTTGAGTAGTAAGATTCGTATGAATTGTCAATCCTAAGGCACGAACACGAAGAGTTTTAACTCGTTCTTTGCGACTTAAAGCGTCCGCTACGACATTGGCTTTCCCGGGATGGTACTTGATATCACAATCATAATCGTTTAGTAGTTCTACCCAGCGACGTTGTCTCATGTTAAGTTCCTTTTGATCAAAGATATGTTGGAGACTCTTGTGATCAGTAAAGATAGTACATCTTGTACCGTAAAGGTAATGTCTCCAAATTTTGAGCGCAAACACAACTGCACCCAATTCCAAGTCGTGGGTCGTATAATTCTTTTCGTGCACTTTTAGTTGTCGTGAGGCATATGCGATGACTTTGTCTCTTTGCATTAACACACAACCAAGTCCTTGGTGTGATGCATCGCAGTATACGACAAAATTTTCGATTCCCTCCGGAAGGGATAGGATTGGTGCACTACACAGCTTCTGTTTCAGTAATTGGAAAGCTGACTCCTGCTTGTCACTCCAATCATACTTCTTTTCTTTCTGGGTTAATATGGTTAAAGGCAAGGCTATTTTTGAAAAATTCTCGATGAATCGTCTGTAATAACCGGCCAAACCTAAAAATTGGCGTACTTCTGTCGGAGTCTTTGGTGCTTCCCAGTTTTTGATAGCTTCAATTTTAGATGGATCAACGTGAATTCCTTCCTTGTTGATGACATGACCAAGGAAATGCACTTCTCGGATCCAAAACTCACACTTAGAGAATTTAGCGTAAAGTTTCTCGTTTCTGAGTAGTTCTAAGATTAATTTCAGGTGATGTTCATGATCCTCCTTAGTTCGTGAATATATTAATATGTCATCGATGAATACAATCACGAATTTATCCAAGTATGGCTTGCACACGCGGTTCATGAGATCCATGAAGACAGCTGGTGCGTTCGTCAAACCAAATGGCATAACTAGGAACTCGTAGTGACCGTAACGAGTCCTAAATGCTGTCTTTGGTACATCTTCTTCTTGGATTCTTAATTGATGATACCCTGAACGTAGATCAATTTTTGAATAGAAGCTAGAACCTTGTAGTTGATCGAACAAATCGTCTATTCGAGGAAGTGGGTATCGGTTCTTGATTGTAAGCTTGTTTAATTCTCGGTAATCAATACACATCCTAAAGGTTCCATCCTTTTTCTTTACAAATAGGGCCGGAGCTCCCCAAGGTGAGAAACTCGGTCTTATGAAACCTTTATCAGGCAACTCTTGTAGTTGATTTGATAATTCTTGCATTTCAGAAGGTGCTAATCGATACGGCGATCGCGCAATCGGTGCGGATCCTGGTACCAAATCGATTCGGAATTCGACTTGCCTCGGTGGTGGTAATCCAGGTAAGTCTTCAGGAAAAACTTCGGGGTAATCCCTAACGATTGGAATATATTCAAGTCGACGTTCCTTGGGTTTCTTTTCGACGACGTGAGCCAGAAACACGCAATAGCCTTTACGTAAACACTTACGAGCTTTCATGCAGTTTATCATCCTTAACGTTACTCCACTCTTCTCACCTTGAATCGAAAGAATTTCTCCGTTTGAGAGTGGGATTTGGACAATCTTCTCAAAACAAACAATCTCGGCATGATTCTTTGACAACCAATCCATGCCAATAACAACGTCAAAGCTTCCTAAATCAACGGGTAACAGATCTATACTGAATGTGTGGTTTTTAAGACATAAGGTACAACCCTGAATGACTTCTTCGGTATTAATTAATTTTCCGTTCGCTAATTCAATTGTATACTTTTGGTCTAGTTTACTGGGCTTAATACCGAGTAGGGACTTAAAGTCATTTGACACAAAACTCAAATCAGCACCCGTATCGAAAAGTATAGAGGCATAGTGATTATTTATCGGGAACGTACCAGTGACAATGTTTGGATCTTGTCGTGCGTCACCAGCCCCCATCACAAATGCTCTTCCACGGGCCTGATTGTCGTTTCGGTTCTTCAACTTTGGACAGTCTTTTCTGAAGTGCTTTGGATCTCCACACTCAAAGCATCCCTGATTCATCCTCCCTGTTCCTGGGTTGCCCTTTCCTGTTACTTGATTTGTCTTATTAGAGTTTGCATTGCTCCAACAGTTATGGGCTAGGTGCCCATACTTTTTACATTTTCCACATTGAGTACACCTTCCACTGTGATGATATCCACACTTGTCACACCTTGGTAGTGCTCCAAGGTATCCATTTTGTTCCACAGTGTTGGCGACAAAGGCTTTCATAGTTTCAGGTCTCTTGTAACTTTGATTCCTGTTTTGATTACTTGGTTTTCCAAACCATTTCCTCTTTTCTCCCGACCTTCCTTCTTCGGTCTCCTTCTTCTCAAACAAACCATCACGTACAGCATTATCCCTCAGCTTGAAAGCTAGAGTTATGGCGCTCTTGGCATCCATAGAGTTCGATGAAGTCACCAGACTTCGGATTTGAGGTGCGAGACCCCACAAGTATCTTTCAACCTTCTTGTATTCTGGGGTAACCATGTGTGGAACCAAGATTGCCAACTCATTGAATCGGTCAGTGTAGCCAGCAACATCATCTCCTGTCATTTGCAAGTTCCACATTTCAGATTCGATCTTTTGTAACTCATTTCGAGGACAATATTCCTCGATCATCATGGCCTTCAGGTCTTCCCATGACAACTCATATGCTGTCTGCCTTCCCAAAGTCTTTATTTGTGAATTCCACCAGGTTAAAGCTTTATCAGTGAGTGAGCATGTAGAATACTTCACCATGCAGTCAGCGGTGCATTCACTGATATCAATCACTGATTCCATCTTCTCTATCCATCTCATTAGTCCAACTGCACCCTCGGTGCCATTGAAGTTACGGGGTTTGCAAGATAGAAAGGCCTTGTAGGAGCACTTTCTATTTGGAGCATCTGTAGAATTACAAGTCATAACGTCAATAATTCGGATCATGACCATGTGTTACGGCTTATTTATTCTATTACCTCCGGAACCTCCAGCTGTACCGCTTCCTCCTGCACCTCCTGCACCGGTACCACTGCCGTTTCCTCCTCCACTATTTCGATTCGCCTCATACTGTTGCATGGCAGCAGCTACTCGCTGTGCTATAAGTTGTTCCACATTTGGAGAAATTGTCTCGTTGTTGTCTCCAGTAGTGTTACGGGGTGTGCTACGCTTTGGTGCCATGACGTTCTTTCTAACACATCAATTAAAAAGAAACAACATTATATGACAATAATGATAGCACATGGCATAAGGATACGACAACATCAAAACATAAACCATTATATACATAGTTAAAACATTCATAGTACATTGTTCCCAAAAGAAACGGATACAAAAGTGATGGGTTCTCATGACCTCATCAGTACTAAAGTTTTAAACTACATAATGTACTATGGGCACAACCCGCCCATAATAGGTTTAGAAGAAGAAGTGAGAGTACAATCCAATCATCATGGCAAGTCCTGCCATAACAAAGCTTGCTCTAGCCATAAATTCTGCAGCCAAAGTCCTTTCCTCCAGTGCTTCCACCATGTCTCGGACAGTGACAGTGAACTGCCAGTCCATGTCGGCTCTCAACTCCAGATAGTTAGTGGCATCCTGTATGTTTCGGGTGCGGTCATCTAGAGTCTGAACTCGAGATCCGAGTCCTTGACGAAGTCGCGTGGCTGCATCCCCCTGTGCCCGGATGTCATCTAGGAGATCATCAAGACGCTCCTCATGCGTACGAACGCGTGCTACTAGTGTAGGCACTGTGAGCTCTATGGCTTCCCCAGTGTGGGGTAGGGGTGTTGGGGAGTTAGAAGACTCTCCAATCTCAAAGGTAGATGGGATGCTCTCCATCTCCCTCCATCGGGCCAGAGTACGTGGCATCCAACGGATAGTTCCCACAGTCGGGTGGTAGCAGGGTCTTTGCCTAGGTGGTTCTTCACCAGCCTCCAAGTCTTCTGGGTCACGGGCTGCTAGATTCCTTTTGTGTGGAAGTCGAAACTTCTTCTTAGCACTTTGCACCTTAACTGGTCCTCCGCTTTTCTTTCGGTAGACGATAGGCGGTTTTCCCAAGGCGACTTTAGGTGGTGTGGAGCTACAGGTTTGTACTCGATTTTTGGGATGTGAGGCGGAACGTTCCTCGTTTGATTCAGTGTCAGAGACGGGATCAGAATGTGAATGTGACGACATGCTTATGACTACAATATCTATATGACAAAATGACTGGTTATACAATGCTTATGCAATGAAAACGTTTTAGTGAGTCATTTAGATTATAGACTAGGTTCCAATTTAGATTCCTAGTTCGCTATAATCAATGGCTCTGATACCAAGTTCTGTCACACCCCGCCAAGGCGGAAACGCGAGGCACGACGTTCACTAGTTTCCAAAGCATATGATTACCGCAAACACATACATGATAAATGGATACATAAATGAGTTTAAAGTTTTACATTACAAAATGTAAAATGAGTTTACAAAACATTAAGATTTCACAAATATGACTCAATTCAATGAGTTATACAAGGGAAATCCTCCTTGAGTAGTATCCATCGTGCATGCATGTAATCTACATTGCTAACCTTGAAATCACGTTCAGTTACCTGAAAAACATACTTAAAATCGTCAACACGAGGTTGGTGAGTTCACAGGTTTAATCAGATAGTTCTTTGCAAAATTTCATTGTTCGTAAATAGTTTCAGTTGTATGTGATAAACAGAATAAGAATTGTTGACCCATTTGTAAACTAGCTAGGAATACAAATAATATGTTCCTACATGAGGCGTAACCAAACCATGACAATTGTACACGCCCCTAATTTCATTATCCGGTTCTATGCGGCCATAAATCCTCCAGATTGTGGTTAGCGCGACTAACCATGACCGGGAGACGTCACTCTCCATAGTACTATTCATAGGACCCTAGGCTACAGTTAATGGTTACTACGTTGTTCCAGGGGACTTTTCCGGCCTCAAATTGTTGTTCTCATCCCATGTAAACATACAAGTCGTGTCTTATTCTCTTGTTATCCCATAAAATAATTGTAAGTATGTTTTTCCCCCAAATATTGAAAACAGTAAAAAGGGGCCGTGAAACTCACCTTGAGTTTGTGTATATACTTGTGATAAAACTTGTTGTAGTCAACCTTGACTATTCGTACCCTAGATACCAAGGGTAAATTGTTGTTAAGACCAACGTCTTAATTGTAAATTGTTCACCGACCTTGTAAATCTGGTCGTTTTTGTTTGAATATCTCCTTAGTTGTTCAACACATGTTTTGTTATAAAATGGTTTTGAGTTACTGCCCAAATGGGACTGATGTACAGGTGTCGAAACTTCTTAGTTTCGATTGGGCATATGTGTGTCGAAACTACTTAGTTTTGATGGAGTATATGTGTGTCGAAACTACTTAGTTTCGATGGAGTGGTCAGGAGTCGAAACAACCTAGTTTCGATTGAGAAAAGGTATCGAAACTACCTAGTTTCGATTGAGTATTTGCTATCGAAACTACCTAGTTTTGATTGAGTAAAAGACATCAAAACTCCTAGTTTCGATGGATCAACAGGTATCGAAACTCCTAGTTTCGATTGAGTTAACTGGTATCGAAACTCCTAGTTTCGATTACTGGACTTCTGTTTGACAGAATCAGTCCTGCATATTTTTATGTTTTAAACTTGAATTCGACACACTCTTCTTGTTATCTTTCTTGCGTTTAAACATTTTGTACGTTTAGCTACGGTTTTGAAGAACATAATATGAAAAATATCGAGTTTTTACCTTAAAAACAGGAATGAAATTGATGAGAGAAAACAGAGAAAAGTCTTGAATCTTCTGCAGAAACACTTGAAATTCTTCTTAAAACAGCAAATTATGGTGAATTTCGCCTTGAAACTGGACTTCGAATTGAAGAGAATTGGAATGTTTGCCGTATGAAAATGAGAGATAAATGGGAATTGTGAGAAAAATGATTGAGGGGGGTATGGTTTTGTTTGAATTTCGAAGGTATGAGGTATGGTCCTTCTCTGAAGATTGGTTGAGAAAGTCAAGGATTAGAGAGGGGGTTTCTTCTCTGATTTCGGCCGATTAAATATGTGGGTTGGGTTAATTTTCAAACAATTAGTTTTAAGTGTATTAATATTACTTAGAGTTTCAAATGGTAAATAAATTCGGTTGAGGTCCTCCACGGTATTATAAATTTATTCCAAAATAATTTACTGCTCCTCGTAAAGTTTGTGTAAAATAATATATATATGTATATATATATTTTTCTGGTTATTTATTTTAACCACTAGTGTTCGAATTTAGTCGGGTTATAAGTGTATGTGAACCGGTAACTCCTAGAATTACCAAATGTGAATTGAGACCATGTACGGTCTTTGTTAGACCTTAATGTCTTTATTTGTGAAATTAAATAAATCACAAAAATAATTATAACGTAAACTTGTTTATAATGTGTACGGATATTGACCTGAAATGTCGGGTTGTCACACGTTTGAACAAAGTTTAGTCAATTGCTCCTCGTGTGAAACCATTCTCAATCAGATGCTTTGATAAAGTTTCATACCACGCACGAGGTGCTTGGTGAAGACCGTAAAATGCTTTGTCTAACTTGTAAACACGGTCTGGAAAATTAGGATCAATGAAACCCGGCGGCTGCTTGACATATACTTCTTCTTGAACTTTGCCATACAAAAATGCGCTTTTGACATCCATTTGATGGACGGTGAAGTCCATGTAGGCTGCATAGGCGAGAAACATTCTGATGGCTTCCAAACGAGCCACTGGTGCAAATACTTCCTCATAGTCAATCCCTTCTTCTTGATAGAAACCTTGAACCACCAGACGAGCTTTATTACGAATCACAGTGCCGCCTTCATCCTTTTTGTTGCGAAAGACCCAACGAGTACCGATTGGAACTTTGTTCTTGGGTAGATCCACCAAATTCCACACATGTAACTTAGAGAATTGCTGTAGCTCTTCCTGCATTGCTTCCACCCAGCTGTTTTCTAGTAGTGCTGCTTTAATGTTCTTTGGTTCAGTTTGAGAGATGAAGCAGGAAAACATGTTGTTTTCAAATGCTTCACAGGCACTTCGGGTACTAACACCCACATTGAGTGGTCCAATGATGTTATTGGTGGGATGAATCTTGTGAATTCGCAGCTGAGGAATTGCATCTTCTTCCACGACTTCTTCCAAATTGGTAAGATTTTCAGCAGGAGCATTGGCAATGTCATTAATAGGATCTTCAGCAGATGATTGTGGTGCAACATCTACTATTGGAATGGAGTTGTCTTCAACAGTTTCACTTGTTGCACCAGAACCGGAAGACTCCATATTAGATTCAGCATTTGCAACCACAGGAATTTCAACCTGAGCAGATGAGGAAGAACCTTGATCATTAAAGTTCCCTAAATTGTTCACAGAAAAATAAGGATTAGCATGAGGTGAGTCAATTGAGAAATCAGGAAGATTAAATGATTTAAAAACTGAATCGACGTCAAATAGCCAATTGGGACCGTCTCCTGCGTCCGTGTGATTATTTTCATGCCAATTGATATCAATGGACTCCAGCATTATTCTTTTATGCTTATGATAGACACGAAAAGCACGTTGATTGGAGGAATAACCAACAAAATAACATTCATCAGCTTTGGCTTCAAACTTGTTGAGCTGATCTGAAGTGTTCAGCATCGTGCACATACACCCAAATTTTCTGAAGAAATCAATAACTGGCTTGCGCTTGTACATGATCTCATATGGTGTCTTGTTGCAACTTTTAGTGATAAGAACCCGATTTTGCACGAAACATGCAGTGTTGACCGCCTCAGCCCAGAAAGTCACGGGAAGCTTAGAGTCAACAATCATAGTTCATGCAGCTTCAATTAAGGTGCGGTTTCTCCTCTCAGCTACACCGTTTTGTTGAGGAGTACGAGGTGCACTAAATTGACGAGAAATTCCTTTGCTTTCACAGAAGGAATCAAGAGTTGCATTCTTAAATTCTGTTCCATGATCGCTGCGGATAGTCTTCACACTTAAACTGAAGAGGTTTTCAATTTGAAGCAGATAGGTCTTTAAAATCTCTGGCGTCTCATCCTTCTTAGCTAAGAAAAAACACGCAAGTGAATCGAGAAAAATCATCTGTTACCACGAGACAGTATGACTTTCGTCCAAGACTCATGACACTCACTGGACCAAAGAGATCCATGTGAAGCAATTGGAGAGGAGAGTCAATGGAATTGGTGGTTTTAAGCTTATGTGAAGATTTGTGCTATTTTCCCTTGGAACATGAAATACAGTGTTCCATAGGAGTGAAATCTTTGAGAGGTAATCCAGTGACTAGGTTGCCTCGAACCAGTTGGTTCATTGTTTTGAAATTGACATGTCCCAACCTCTTATGCCACATGAATGATTCATCTTCGGAAGCCTTTGAGAGAAGACACGATTCAATTCCCGATGGGTTGTTCATATCCAAGCTATATGTGTTGTATCTTCTAGGAGCACGCATGAGAATAAGTTCTTCCGGAATCACCACTCCCGGCTTTAAGATAAGACATTCTTTTGAATTGAATAAAGCACAAAAGTCCTTGTCACAAATCTGTGAAACACTCATCAGATTGTATTTTAACTGAGGAACATAGTTGACAAATTCCAGACTATTTACTCCATTTGATACTGTTCCTTGTCCTTCAATCTTTCCTCCTCTTGGGTTTCCAGCAAAAGCAACATACTCTCCATCAATTTGATGATAATCTTGCATCAAGTTAAAGTGCCCAGTCATATGCCTTGAACATCCACTATCTACATGCCAGATGTTATCGCCGGTTCTTCTTGATTGACCCTGTACACAACGAACCATTTATACGTTTTGACCAAAAATGTTTCAATCAAGAGATTTTAGTGTCAGGATATGACATCTCATTGGAATCAGAAGTACAACCATCCTTTGATGAAGCACGGTCATCAAATAGAACATTATTTTTAATTTTCCAAGTTCGTTTTAAATAATTTTTAGCATTTTTAATTCTTTTACGCCTAGATTTCCTACTGTGAGAAGAATTAGGCAACACATATGAATTTAATGAACTTTGGGAAGGTGATTCTTCATTAAAATTTGCGGTTGTCAATTTACAACTCTTTGAAACATGATTTGAGGCACCACAACTAAAACAAACGTTTTTACAAGATATCTTAGCCTGATAATAATCATCACAAGATGAAGATGATTGTGATGTTGAGGAATCTGAACATGAGATGGTTCTCTCATCAATAATATTGTCTTGAAGACGATGTGCTTCCTTTAATCTGAAAAATTCCATGTTGCTCATGGTTTCACGTGGTACATCATTCACAATAATTCCTGCACTATTAAATTTTGTAACACATGGCATAACATTCAAAGATTTAGGAACAAAAGGCAAGGCATTTTGAAATTTAGAAACATCACATCCCAAACCCGTATGCTCAGCAGGCATAGAATCAAAATACAAGTTTTTAACGTGTTCACAAATATTTGGTTTTGACACGGACATATTATTACATTCATCCGACTCAAGTTCTTTTAAAATAGTTCTATCATTAGCACTCTTATCACAATCATCTTCGGACTTTACACAATTTGACTCTGCACAAGAAGCAAAACTGTCAGAATCAGAGGATGTAATATAATCATCAGGAGATAATGTGCAAACAAAAGGTGTGGAAACATGTGGAGTAGGCATATCAGCAAATTTCCCTGATTTAGAATAAGGAGGTGGATGAGAGTTATACCCAAGACCTTCTGTGCCTTTTCTATTAAATTGTTTATCAATTATTCCAAACAGAATTTTCTGATCCATATCCATGTGATCAACCTGTAATTTGGCTTTTTCTACCTTTTGGACTCTTTCTGTTAAAATTGTATTATTAATGGTTTGAGTATTGAGTTGCACAATTAAAGAACGATTTTCACCAGAAATATCACGAATTTTTTTTAAGTAAAGTTTCTCATTTTTGGCCACAGAGTCATACATCACCTTAATGTGATTTCGTTCATCAATCAAGGCTTGATTGATGAATCTGTATTTTTGAATTTCATTTAAACAAGATCTAGAATCACAAAGTTTAGAAATAACCTCAGCAGGCACAGCAGTGAGATCCTCAGCTGGTTCAATCATGAAACACTTGCCATTTTCCTCCACATCAGCCATCAAGGCTTTATCAGCAGCTTCCTCAGCTTGTTCTCCCCAATGATAATGTCCATCAGCTTGGCACACAAGAGCTGTGGAACTTGAAGTTGTGTTTGTCTTTGGAGGATTGGCAGCTTGTTTACCAGAGGAAATCTTCTTATCTTGCTGATCTTTGGAGGACGGCTCCTTGCAGTTTCTGGCAAAGTGACCCAGCTGATCACAATTGTAGCATCTCACCTTCTTGATATAAAACCCAAGCGTCTTTCCTTGCTTGAATCTGTCTATCCCAGTTCTTTTGATGAATCTTTTGGCTCTTAAGGTCAACATGGCCATGCACCAGCCAATGTCCATTTTCTCCAAATCATCATGATTAATCTGCTCCAGGTCATCAGGTTGAAAGCTAACCGGTGTTAGATTTCCAGAGATCAGTGCATCATAGCACGACATGAAAGCAGTCATGATTGGGACATATTCATCAGGAATCATGGTGATAGTCTTTTGAGGAGCAGAGGAGCTGGTAGACTTAATTGCAGCAGCTGAAGGAGGAACATCAGTCTGAAAGTATGGGCTACCGGATGAGCTTGATCCAGCAATGAGAGCTGTGTTTCCAGACTGATTAGATGGGGTGACTGCTCCCTTCTTAATCTCAATTTCATAAGATTCAAGAATGCTATAGACTTCCTGTTGAGACAGAGCACTCAGATTCTCAGTCTTTTTTATCATGATTCGATACATATTCCATTCCTCAGGAAGAGAATCTAGGAGTTTCTTGTTTAAATCAAGAGTAGGGTACTCAACTCCCATTACCTTCAACCTTGATACAATCCTTGAGAAACGGTTGATCAAATCAGATATTGATTCTCCCCTTACACTGCTGAACATCGCATATTGTTTCTTGATCAGATCTCTTTTGCTTTCCCTGACATCCTCACTTCCCTCATATCTTGTGCACAGTGCAGCCCATAAGTCTTTAGCAGTTGTGTACTCAGCAAAGATGTTGAAAATATCCATAGGAAGAGCCATGGCAATAGTCCCGTAGGCCTTGTTGTATCGGGCAATCAAGGCAAGATCTTTCTCATCATACTCAAACACTAACTTAGGACGTTGAACATCAGCAGTGGTAGTTACGGGCTTGTGGGGACCATCAGTGATAGAATTAAACAGTGTATAATCGTGAAATTGAAAGAAAAGCTTCATTTTTTTTAGTCCAGTCATCAAAATCTCTTGTGGACACAAGAACAGGTGGTCTATTTTCCCCAGAATGTTCTGTTGAACTTGAAGTGGCCATAATGTTGAATCGAAACTAAAACAGTAACTAGTTTCGATAGGTCAACTTCTATCGAAACAACTAGTTTCGATAGGACTAGTTTCGATAGACCAACTATTATCGAAACAACTAGTTTCGATAGGACTAGTTTCGATAGAACAAATTTTATCGAAACAACTTTTATCGAAACAAATAGTTTCGATACTGAAAATTTCACAGACTAGTTTCGATAACCACAGTTTCTATAAGAGACAAAAATCTAGTTTCGATAGTACCTTCTCCCGACAAAACGTAGACAAGAAGTTTCGATGATCAACAGAAATCAAAAATTGTTCCCCGTAGTTTCGATGCCTTCTTCTCCAAACAGAAATACTCCATTGATGAAAAGCTCCAGAAATCAAAGGTGCAGAAACAACAAACCAATCCAGCGAAAACCTTCGTCTAACTGTCCTGATCACGAATCCAACCTCCGATTCCGAAAATACGAGCAAAAACCCTTGAAAAATGATGAAACAGTACCTCGAGAATAAATGTGCAAAAACCCAAAATAAGCAACGAAAACCCTTGATAATCACCTAGAATCGATCAATAACCTGATAACACTCAAAAACACTAGAGCATAAAGCTCTGATACCAATTGTAGGTCCAGATTTCAGTCGAATCACACTGATATGATCTATTGAACACACACACACAGGCGGAAACTGTGTATATGTAGGTGAAACAGATAATAGAAACAGTATTGGTGAAGATAACCAGCTAACCACACTATGAATCAGCAATCAAAAGGTATGAAAATGTATGAACACAGTGAATAAACAACTGCAGATTGTATTGATTCAAGCAAAATGTGAAAGAGAAGGTTCAGGGTTACAACCGCTACTCACACACTAAACAATCTCAAACTAGGCTATTTATAGTAGTGACAGGTATCGAAACTATGGTCAATCGAAACTACTAGTTTCAATTGACCATTTACAATTGATACAGAGACTGTCGAAACTACCATCTATCGAAACTACTAGTTTCGATTGAACAGACTCAATCGAAACTAAGTAGTTTCGATGGCCCAGACTTAACTAATTACAGAAAACTGAAATTACAATAATGAAATGACAGAAAGTAAACTAGTCTAAAACTGTTTAAACATACAATAAATGACAACAGCTTATACAAAATATATGACTCTACAGTAAGGATTTGTTTATTCATGTTTATACACTATCTATGTACAAACCTATGTACGCTCACCAACTTTTTAGTTGACCTTATTTTCTTCATGTTTCAGGTGCTAATGTCTGAGTTTGATCAAGACATACTACAATTAAGTTTGGACTTAGTTAATTTAAATTCAAAGAACAATTTGTATTTGCATTTACGTACTTGTTGAATCTTGCTATTTGTGGTTGAATTATTGAAATGAAATGGATGATTTAATATTGAAATCTAGCGAAATGAACAGTCTACATGTCCCGCCCCGACGTTTCCGCCGTCGATTGGGGTGTGACAGATTGGTATCAGAGCCTTGGTTATAGGGAACTAGGTTATTAGACACCCTTGACCTAGACTATAACTTTAGGGCACCCACTTATACCATGCTTCATGATTATGTGTTATGTGCTACATGCTATGTATTACATGCTTATTATATTAATATTTATTTCATCTTGATACCTTATTTGTTAAAATCCATGACTTATTAGACTGTACTTAAATAATAAATTAAATAAACAATATCCCTACCCTTACCCTAAGCCTCATAACCTTCTTACCTACTTCTTTATCATTATCATCATAGCATGTGGAAACTTCATGGAGTAAAATCTATAAAAATTTCTTTATTTCCTCGTTAAGGCTTTTAAACTTTGTTAATTATTTGAGGACACGTGCAATCTGGAAGGGTGACACTTGTATTCTGGGTTTTATGTTTAGGAAAGCATTTCGTATAAATCTCAATCAACCGAGGGACCCGTATGCTTTCCTAGGAATTCCCGGGATGAGTGTTTACTTATAGGCTAAAGCATGTCTCCTTGAAAAATTATATGAGTTTAATTAACCTTAATGTGTCATAGTATTCAAGTGATTATATCACTATTTGAGTACAATCCAAACTATGATTTACTATTTTAAATTGTTATCTTATCTTTTGAATTCAATCAACCTTCATAAAGTTCTTACATCTATTCTTGTGTTGTGCAAATCTGTAGAATGCCTCCCCGTCGTGCTACCGTGGCCAACAACAAAACTGATATTGCTGCTATCCTTGCACAACTTGTAACTCAACTCACTCAAGTTAATGGTGCCACAAACGGTAACCATGGAACTAATGGTGGTGGTGGTGCCAACCCACCGCAATGTACCTTCAAGCACTTCAATTCATGTAACCCTCTCAAGTTCTATGGTACCGAAGGAGCTACGGGACTCCTTCAATGGTTTGAAAGTATTGAGGGCACCTTCCCCAATAGTGACTGCCCCGATGACCTTCGTGTCCGCCATGCCACAAGTGTCTTCCAAAAACGGGCACTCATGTGGTGGAATGGGGAAAAGAGAACCAGAGGTGTAGAGGCAACCATGGCCTTACCATGGGATAGGGTTAAGAGGCTAATGACCGAAGAGTTCTGTCCTCGGAACGAAGTAAGGAAGTTGGAAGCTGAGTTTTGGGATCTTACCCAAGACAGTGGTGAAAGTCTGGCTTATACAACTTGGTTTCATGAACTGAGTCTCCTTGTGCCCCACATGGTCACACCCTTATCCCATTGCATTGAAAAGTACATCGGTGGACTACCTAGGCAGATTCAGGATACTGTCTTAGGGAGAAATCCCGCCACACTCGAAGATGCTATCCGATTATCTGCCACTTTGACCGACAACCATGTGAAGGCAGGTACCTTGACTAGAAAAGGCACCAAGAAGGCTCCCGACACCACAACCCCTCCCGTACACATCAAGGAATCCAAAACTGAACCCTATCACAATAATAGAAAAAGAAAGGCTAGAAATTTTACTGTGGTCACTCCTGCTATACCTGTTAACCAAGTTGCTCCCATGGCTCAAGCACCAGTCAAGAAGCCATATGTGGGGACCTACCCGCTCTGTGCCACATGCAATTATCACCATCCCCAAACCATTCCCTGTCGCCTTTGCACTCACTGTGGGAAGTATGGCCATATGGTCAATGTTTGTAGAGCCAAAGCACTTGCAGGCCAAGTAAACCCACCAACCCGAACCAATCAACAAGTGACTAATCGAGGTGTCCCCGCCATAGCAAATGGGCGTGCTTGTTATGAATGTGGCAACCCAAACCACTTCCGTGACCAGTGCCTGAAGATTATCAATGCTAGACAAGGCGGAGCTCGTGGGCGTGCTTTCAACATCAACGCCAATGAAGCTCAAGCCAACAATGATGTGGTCAACGGTACGTTCCTTGTTAATAGTCAATATGCCTCCATTTTATTTGATACCGGTGCGGATAAAAGTTTCGTGTCACTTAACTTTGAACCCTTACTTGCAAAAACACGGTCCAAATTAGAGAAAACCTTCACTGTCGAAGTAGCAAATGGTGACTCCCTTACAATAGACTCCGTTATCCATGACTGTTCTCTAGAACTTAATGATCATACATTTCCAATCAACCTCGTGCCAATGCCGCTAGGAAGTTTTGATATCATCATAGGCATGGATTGGCTGTCAAATCACCATGCCGAAGTCATCTGTTTTGAGAAGTGCATCCGAATACCCCTTCCGTCGGGAGAAACGTTGAGAGTCTTTGGTGAAAAACCCTGCAAAGGACTCAGATTAATGTCATGCACTACTGCTCAGAAGTACTTACGAAAGAAGTATGTGGCCTTCTTAGCTCATATTGTTCGAAAGGATGTCAAAGAGAAGAATATTCAAGACATCCCCATCATCCGGGACTTTCCCGAAGTATTCCCCGAAGACTTATCCGGTCTTCCACCCGTTCGGCATGTAGAATTTCGCATTAACCTAGTACCCGGAGCTAATCCAGTGGCTAGAGCTCCATACCGTCTTGCACCTTCCGAAATGCAAGAACTTGCAAGTCAACTCCAAGAACTCTCCGAAAAGGGCTTCATCCGTCCAAGTCATTCACCGTGGGGTGCACCTGTCTTATTCGTCAAGAAGAAGGATGGTTCATTCCACATGTGTATTGACTACCGTGAACTCAACAAGTTTACCATCAAGAACCGTTATCCATTGCCTAGAATTGATGATCTCTTTGATCAACTTCAAGGCTCCACTTGTTTCTCGAAAATTGATCTTCGATCTGGCTATCACCAACTCCGTGTATAAGAGGAAGATATTCCAAAGACTGCCTGACGAACAAGGTATGGTCACTACGAGTTCATGGTCATGCCTTTTGGGCTAACCAATGCACCCGCGGTTTTCATGGACCTCATGAATCGTGTGTGCAAACCATACCTCAAAAAATTCGTGACCGTCTTCATTGATGATATCTTAATCTACTCCAAGACTAGATCCGATCATGAGCAACACCTTAGGTTTGTTTTGGACCTCTTGAGGAAGGAGAAACTATATGCCAAGTTCTCCAAATGTGAATTTTGGCTAAAGGAGGTTCAATTCTTAGGTCATATCGTCAACGAAAAGGGGATTCATGTTGACCCTACTAAGATTGAAGCTGTTAAGAATTGGAATGCCCCGAAGACCCCCACCGAAGTTCGTTCATTTCTTGGACTTGCGGGATATTATCGTCGTTTCATTTCAAATTTCTCTAAGATTGCTGTTCCTCTCACCGCTTTGACCCACAAGGGTAGACCTTATGAATGGGGACCAAAGCAAGAAGAAGCTTTCCAAACTCTCAAGCAAAAGTTGTGCGATGCTCCTATTTTGACTCTCCCTAATGGGAATGATGATCTAGTTGTCTACTGTGATGCTTCCAACCAAGGTCTCGGTTGTGTCCTCATGCAACGAGGTAAAGTAATCGCTTATGCATCAAGGCAACTTAAGATTCATGAGAAGAATTATACGACGCACGACCTCGAATTGGGTGCGGTTGTATTCGCATTGAAGATTTGGAGACATTACCTCTATGGCACAAAATGTGGTGTTCACCGACCACAAAAGTCTCCAACACATCTTCAACCAAAAAGAACTCAATATGAGGCAACGATGTTGGGTTGAACTCCTTAACGACTATGACTGCGAGATTCGTTACCATCCCGGCAAGGCGAATGTTGTAGCCGACGTTTTGAGTCGAAAGGACCAGGTCATGCTTCATTGTATCCAAATTCAAACCGACATTCAAAATCGCATCTTAGAAGCTCAACACGTCTCAGTCACCTAGGGTAACATGTACGAGGAAATGTCGTGTGGTGTTGAACTTCTGCTTGAATCAAAACCCAATGGCTTACTTTATTACTTGAACCGTATTTGGGTTCCCGATCGTGATGATCTCCGTACATTTCTCATGAACGAGGCTCACAAGACTCGTTATTCTATTCATCCTGGTGCGGATAAAATGTACCAAGATCTTCGCCAACAATATTGGTGGCCCGGTATGAAGAAAGACATTACCCTCTATGTTGCCAAATGTCTAACTTGCTCCAAAGTCAAAGCCGAACATCAACATCCTTCCGATTTACTTGAACACCAAAAATTCCCGTGTGAAAATGGGAGAACTTATCTATGGACTTTATTACCAAACTCCCTCGCACCTCAAGGGGTTATGATAGCATATGGGTGATCATTGACCGCCTCTCCAAATCTGCTCATTTCTTGCCCATCCGTGAAGACTATCAGGTTGAGTAATTGGCCCGAATTTACATTGATGAGATTGTGAGCCGTCACGGTGTTCCTTTGAACATAATATCTGATAGAGATGCTCGGTTCACCTCTCGTTTTTGGCAATCCCTCCAAACTGCTCTTGGTACGCGGTTGGATTTGAGCACGGCTTACCACCCCCAAACTGATGGTCAGACCGAACGTACAATCCAAACCCTGGAAGACATGCTTAGAGCATGTGTAATTGATTTTGGTGGAAATTGGGATTCCCATCTATCCCTAATTGAATTCTCTTACAACAATAGCTACCACACAAGTATCAACATGGCCCCATTTGAAGCTTTATATGGCCGTAAGTGTCGTTCTCCTATATGTTGGAATGAGATTGGTGAAGCACAAATCACCGGTCCCGAGCTAATCCAAGAAACATCCGATAAGATCATCCAAATCCGTGACAACATTCGAGTAGCGAGGAGTCGGCAAAAGAGTTATGCTGACAAACGACGAAAACCCTTGGAATTCCAAGTCGGTGACCTTGTCCTTCTAAAGGTGTCTCCGTGGAAGGGTGTGATCCGTTTTGGGAAGAAAGGCAAGCTAACACCTCGCTACGTGGGCCCATTCAAGATCCTTGAAAGGATTGGGAAGGTGGCTTACAAACTCGAGCTACCGCCATCACTTGGAAATGTTCATCCTACGTTTCATGTGTCCAATCTAAAGAAATGTCTTGCTGATGAGAATCTCCATATACCTCTTGACGATGTGCGCATCGACGAAACGATGCACTTCGAGGAGAGACCAGTGCAGATCATGGGTCGCGAGATCAAGCAACTCAAGCGAAGCCGTATCCCTATTGTCAAGGTGCGTTGGTAATCTAAGCGTGGACCCGAATTTACTTGCGAACGTGAGGAACAAATGAAGCTCAAGCACCCTCACCTCTTTGTGGATTCAGTCGCCTCAACTAGCTAAATTTCGGGACGAAATTCCCTCAACATGGGGATACTGTAACATTTCTGATTTTACTATCTTTATTTATAATTCAATGTAACTCATTTAAATTTCAAAATCCAGTGCACTGGGATTTTTTTTTCATTCATACCAACAATTAAACATTTGACTCCAATACAAATCCGCAAACCTTTACACGAGTATACCTTATTAAAATCGGATACACGTGTATATATATATAAATATCAAACAAATACGTACACACATAGATACATTCATTCGCACAACAAGGAATTTCACTGTTAATTTAACCCCAAAACAATCGAACCCTAAATCGGAACCCCACACTCCAAATTTTAACCCTAAGACCTTAATTTTGACTTTCCTTGATCTGGTTGACTTTCAAAAGTCAAAGGGGCCAAAAAAACCGTGAGAATCCGAGGCTGCCAGTGACGGATCCTCGTCGAGTTGGACTCCTCGTGGATTCACAAACATATATCGACCCAATCTCGGCCCAATTATCATATCAATTCTAACATTCAAGCGGGCGAATTTGAATTCAAACGAATTTGACTTCACAAAGTCAAATTCGTATCAATTCATTATCAATCCAAAAAATTAACGCGTTTAAATTCCCGGAAGTCACGCGCAAACGTTTCCTGGATGAATGTGGACCTGTACACGACCCAATGCATCCAAAAATCAAACTAATTTCGTGTGATTTGATCCCGACAGCTGTCACTTTCAAACCGTAATCAAATCATGCGATTTTGATAAAATTAAACGAATTAAACACGACACACCCCTTCACACAACTCATTGTAAGCTCTCTAAACGCTCATTCGACTCCCATTGCACCTCTGCTCCCCAATCGAGTACCAAGAACATCGGAACTGAAATCGTAGCCGTCAGCCTCCATTACTCGACCATATCAAGTAAGATTTAAGCCATTCGATTCGTTTTTGAATGAATATCATTGGCCCCTTATTGAATCGTATCATCAGGTTGTAAGGTTCGATTGCTATTAGGGTTCTTGAGCCGCTCATACGATTTGAATTTGGGGATTTTGTTTTGATTCATTTAACGCATTTATGATTTTAGATTTCATTATTTATCAGCGAAACCATCTAGCCCAACCGGTAAGCCACTGTACCGCCGGGCTAGATGGCGTGGGTTCGAAACCCACCATCAGCGGCCTTTTTGCCTTACATGCTACAACCGAACCCGGTCCCTCTGTGATTTCACCTTAGATAGTTTTCGGACCGGGTAGTATCAGCATCAGTCCTCCTGGTCTAGTGGTATTACGCATTACCCACACAGAAACAACCCGGGTTCGAACCGGGTGGTCTGCATATATTTTTTAAACCGATTTTTAAAGCTTCAAAAATTTTATAAAAAATATTTTTATAAACCTTACAATATTTGTAACAGAATAAAACCAGATTTGTAATTTTTTAATGAAAATTCAGGTTTATTACGAATTTTGTTGTTCAAATTGTATATTAAATAATTAAAACAAAATTTTAGATATTTAAATAATTAAATAAAATTAACTTCCAAATAAAATATTTGTTTTTATAAAGTTTATAAAATTTTAACTTTATTTAAATCAAATACTTATGATTAATGATAAATAAATAAATAAGTTTATTTATTATAAACTACAAAAAAAAGGTTAAAGGTATATTTATTATAAATAAATATCATTTTCACATCATTATAAATAGATATCATTTTCACATCATTATAAATAGATATCATTTTCACATCTTTATAAATAAATATTATTTTTACACATTTTTATAAATAAATAAATAAAACAAAATTATTTATTTAATTTATGTTTAAGATAATCCACACACTATTTTCATAACTAAATAACTAAATATCAATTATTTAAATTATTTAGTTATTCAAACCCAAACCCCGATTAAAATATTTTAAAACTATTCATTTCAAATCTTCCATTTTATACAAAACCAATTCAAGAACAAACCACAGTTTCCTACACTCCTGTACATACTACCACTCTTTGTACACACACTCAATTAAATCCGAGACTTAGACCTAGACTATCGTACACATTATTAATTTGATATATATTACACACTAGGTTAATGTGGTGAGTTACAAGAATCATTTTGCTACCTAGTCTCGCGTGCTAACTGCACCCTTGATCCATGTGAGTATTACATAGCCCCCTTTTCTTTTTTACACTTTTTGGGGTGATTCATGAATTTTATACAAACAATAGCTTACATTTACACAAACTACACAAACACAAATCCTATTTACATTCATGTGTGCAAATTTGAGCTTTATGTTTGAGTGCTAGGTGTGTTAACTTTTGTGTGCGAATTATGTGCAATCATTAACTATTTAAGCCGATGGTTAACAATGATAGATCTATTAAGTCTGACAAACCCACCCAGATTGGGGTGATTGTTACCGACAACACAATTTGCATGCTAGTTATAAAGGTTTGATTGTACTTTAGTTACACAATAGCTGCTCCCCATAAATGCCTTATTTATCATGACATGTAAGGATTTGTTTATTCATGTTTATACACTATCTATGTACAAACCTATGTATGCTCACCAACTTTTTAGTTGACCTTATTTTATTCATGTTTCATGTGCTAATGTGTGAGTTTGATCAAGACATACTACACTTAAGTTTGGACTTAGTTAATTTAAATTCAAAGAATAATTTGTATTTGCATTTATGTACTTGTTGAATTTCGCTATTTGTGGTTGAATTATTTGAAATGAAATGGATGATTTAATATTGAAATCTAGCGAACCTTGTGCTCATGAACAGTCTACATGTCCCACCCCGACGTTTCCGCCGTCGGTTGGGGTGTGACATTAACAGAAGAGAATACCTGTGTAATTTGTAATTCGGCACACCAGATTTTGAATGGATTTTCTGCAACTCCGTTGTCACTCACCATTTCTTTTGGTATTCTAAATCTGCAAACTATGTTTTCCCATAGGAAACGTTGCACTTGTTGTCCTGTGATTGTTGCAAGTGGTTTTGCCTCGATCCACTTGGTAAAGTAGTCGATTACTACAATAAGGAATTTCACCCTTCTCGCTACTTCTGGGAAGGGTCCTACAATGTCTATGGCCCACTTAAAGAAAGGCCATGCGGAGGTTACTGAGATTAAATTCATGCAAGGGCGACGGCTTACCGGAGCATGTCTTTGGCAGCTATCACACCTTTGGATCTCGTCCACCGCTGTTTTGTACATCCCGAGCCAATAGTATCCGGCTCTCATTGCCCGTGCTACTATCGCCTTTGGTCCCGAGTGCATACCACAGATGCCTTCATGCAATTCTCTGATCACATAGTTGGCTTCATCTAAGTCCACGCATTTCAGCATGGGGCCTAAGTAGGAATTCCGGTATAATTGTTCATCTTCTACTGCATAATTAAGGGCTTTGCATTGTATCTTCCGTGCCTCCTTCTTATCTGGTGGAAGGATTCCTTTATTCAGGAAATCTAGTATAGGGGACATCCACGTTCTTTCTTCTTTTGTTTCTATTGCCTCGACGTTCTTCTCTGTCGTAGACGGCTCGGCTAGTACTTCAACCCGAATTTCCTTGGCTAGATGATTGAATGCTACCGAGGCTAGTTTGCTGAGGGCATCAGCCTTTTTGTTCTGGCTCCTTGGAATGTGCATTACCTTGCAATACTTGAAATTGGTCATCAATTCCTCTACTTTGGCTCTGTATTGCTTCATTGTTTCACCCTTGACTTCATAGATATTGTTGACTTGGTTTGCCACTAACATGGAATCTACGTGTGCTTCTATCCGGGCTATTTTCATTTCCTGTGCTATACGTAGTCCCGCAAGAAGGGCTTCGTATTCTGCTTCGTTGTTAGTGCTTTTGAAGTCTAGTCGGAGTGCATAGGTGAGTTCTGTGCCTTATGGGCTAATAAGTATCAACCCTGCTCCACATCCTTCATCGTTGGAAGCTCCGTCTGTAAAGAGCTTCCATGGTTCCTGTTCCCCGGCTTTCTCATCTCTTTCTTCTGATACCTCTATCTCGTCTTCTTGGGTTTTTGGCAGTTCTGCCAGGAAGTCTGCAATTACTTGCCCTTTGAATGTTGTTCGTGGGCAGTAAGTGATTTGATGATCTCCTAACTCAATTGCCCATGTGGCTAGCCTTCCCGAATATTCGGGTTTCTTTAAGATTCTTTGGAGGGGCTGATCGGTTAGTACCCTGATTGGATGAGCCTGGAAGTATCGACGGAGACGTCTTGATGCGTAAACTAGTGCCAGAGTTAACTTTTCCATATCCGGGTATCGAGTTTCCGGATCTTTAAGTGTTCTGCTAACAAAATAGATTGGGGTCTGGGTTTCTTCTCTCTCTGTCATGAGCACTGCACTGACAGCACTTGCGGATGCAGCTAGGTGCATAATCAATGTCTCCCTCGGCTTGGGTGCTGTTAGCGCCGATAGGTTGCATAGGTGAGCCTTCATTACTTGGAATGTCGCTTCTGCTTCTGTCGTCCATGAAAATCGCTATTTTTAAGGCAATTTTTTAGCGCTTCCATAAATGGGAGTGACCTGTCAGCCATTCAGGATAGAAATCTGTTCAGCACCACCAGCCGCCCATTCAGTCTTTGCACCTCTTTTAGCGTTTCTGGGGAGGGCATCTTGGCTATAGCTTCCACCTTTTCCGGGTTTGGACAAATTCCTTCTCTAGTCACCATTACCCCTAGGAATTTGCCTTCTGCCACCCCGAATGAACATTTCTTTTGATTGAGCTTCATGTCGGCCTCCCGGAGTGTTTTAAAAGTTTCCTCTATATCTTTGATCATTCTCTCTTCTGTTGTGCTTTTGATTACCAGGTCATCTACATAGACTTCAAGATTCTTACCAATCTGTTTTGCAAAAGTATGATCCATGAACCTCTGATATGTGGCCCCTGCATTCTTCAGGCCGAAGGGCATTTTGGTGTAACAAAACACTCCTTCGTCCGTGTAGAAAGCTGTTTTTTCTTCATCTTCCCGGGCCATCTGTATCTGATGGTACCCCTTGTATGCATCCAGAAAACACCTTATTGGGAAGTCTGCCAGGGCTTTTACCTTCATTTCCATTTCTGGCAAGGGGTAACAATCTTTCGGAGTTGCTTTATTGAGGTCTTTAAAGTCTATGCACATCCTCCACGATCCGTCTCCCTTTGCTACCATCACAGGGTTTGCTATCCAAGATGGGTACTTGACCTCCCTTACTATTCCTGCTTGTAGTAGCTTTTTGGTTTCTGTGCATGCAGCTTTACGACGTTCTGGGCCCATACTTCGCTGCTTCTGTTGGATTGGAGCTGCCGTGGGATGTATATTAAGCTTGTGTTCTACCAGATCCATTGGGATGCCATCCATATCTGCCTCCTCCAAGGCAAACACATCTATGTTGCGGATGAGCAACTCCTTCAAATCTGTCTTTAGTTTGTTGGATAGTCGTGCCCCCACTTTGATAGTTTGCTCTATGAAATCACCATTCATCATCCAAACTTCCTCTTACTTGTCTCGGATTTCCTTAGTTCTATCCAATGCAGCAACTATCTCCGTAACCGTGCTAACTGATGCAATACCTTTTGGGGTGGGGATTTCATGATTCCGTGATTGGTTGAAACTACTCCCCTGAAGGCCTTTATTCCCGGTCTGCCCATGAAGATGTTGTTTTTGGAATTGGCTCGTACTATGGAAAAAGTTAGGTTAACAGTATGGAACCTGTCTCCTTCCCCCAGAGTGACAGGCAGGGTTACTTTGCCTCTGGCAGCACTCTTTCCCCTGAAAAGCCTACCAACGGTAGATGGTCCGGGACTAATATAGCTTTTAAGTCTTCATCTAGATGCTCGAATCAATGTTCAAACATGATTTCTGCTCCACTGCCCCCATCCACATGTATTCTTCCAATACGATGACCAGCTACATTTGCAAAGATGACCTGCGGGCCTTCCTGGATGTCTTTGTCCGTCAGTGACTAAAAAGAGATGGATTGCATCATCCACGATTCTAATGGTGGGGGTTTCCTTTTGTGACCGGACTCTTCTCGTTTTGAACTTCCTCCTGTGTGGATCATCTCCACTCTTCCTCTGTCTTCCGGGGGTGTCTCTGCCTGTCTCCCTTGATTTTTCTATCTATGTTCCTCTGCTGGCCTATTTCTTTAACCAAGTGAGACAGCTTGCCTGTCTTTACCGCCTTCTCTATCTCCCTTTTCAAATGTTCACAATTATCCATGGTATGACCTCCTATCTTATGGAATTCACAGAATTTGCCAGAGTCTTGCATGTATGGGCGTGGTCTAACGGGTCTAGGTGGTTGGAAGCTTTGGCTTACTCGTTCTGTTGCTAGGACTTGGCTTGGTGTTTTTGTGAGGGCTGCAAAGTCAAATGGCCGGTCGTGCTTTTCACTCCCTTGCCTCCTTGGTTCACTATTGTACACTTGTTTTGAATATGGGCTGAATGTTGTAGTGGGGTGGGATGAGTAACTGGATCTTTCCGGCATCGATGAGCGGTATCTATGAAGGGAATTGCTTGTTGGAGTACATCTGCCTCCCCTGCTATCTGGTTGCTTGCTTGTATGTTGGGAGTTTCGGTTGTCCCATTCTCTGGCCCTGTCCGACGTGTCTTTGCCCCGGATGAATGCTCGTACCCTATCCATCAACACATCAAAGCCTTTTGGATAATATTCCCCCAGTTTTTCTTGTAGCTTTGTGTGCCGTACTGCATTAATGAAACTGCTCACCTTCATTTGTTCCGGTACGTCTTCTATCAACAAGCTCTCACTAATGAACCGTTCCATGTACTGCTTTACACTTTCGTTTTCCTTTCTTCGAATGTGCATGATCTCGTTGGCGTTCTTAAACCTTTTCTTTTGTTGGCCGAAATTGCGGAGTAACTTTTCTTTCAAATGGATGAAGCTATCTATGCTTTGTGAGGGTAAGGAGTTGAACCATACCCTTGCCGGACCTGTCAATGTCTGAGCAAACATGTGGCACCAGACCGGGAGAGACCATTGCTCGACATGGGCCGCGCCATTAAAGGTGTGCAAGTGGTCTTCCAGGTCTTGGCTGCCATCGTACTTACTGATACATGTTGGCATTTTGAGCTTAGCCGGGAGTGGTGCCTCTGTCAGCCGGGTAGTAAACTTGGATTGTTCCGCCAGGTGGTCCGGTCTGTAAGGTTTGGTTAAGTCGTCCTTTGCTCTTTTCCCCTCTGGGTCGTCGTCGGGTTTGTTGCTTGTGTTGTCCGCTCCCGCCACCTTACCGGCCGTCAAATGTGGTGTGAGAATTGTCAACAATTGGTTCAGTAGGCTAGGTGCATATTCAGTTGGCGCGTATATGTTGTCTTCTTTTTTCTTGCCCCGTCGGGTTACTCCAGCATCGGCCGGTCCTTCCAGTTGTTTGTTTTTGTCTGTTGCTTTCTTAGTTGTATCAAATACCAATTTTGTTCGAACTTCAGCGAGCTTGTCTGCTCTGTCCAGAGCTGCTAGCTCTGCCCAGAGTTTATCCCGGTTGCTCCGGACGAACTCTTGGGTGATTTGAGCTGTTGCACCGGATGCTTCTTGATCAGAGTCATTCAATGTATCTTCCACCAAAACATAATTTTCTAAAGGTTCCATCGTCTGGTTTTCTTTCTCTCTACCTTCCCTTCCTTCAGCGGACAACGTTCCTTTCAATGATACATCAGGAGTGGGTACTGTAGAGGGATTTTGCTGCTAGTTTGACATGGTGACTGTGTGGGATTAGGGTTTCACGTTGTTTTTCTAGCTGATTTGGTTTTAGGGTTGATCCAATTTGGATGGCGCCACTGTAAACTCCAAGATCTTCGGATCGTCAGATTCTCCTAGAGTCTCCAGAAGGGTTACACTGAACTTGAGCTAGCAAAACAAGAACACCGTTAGTCTCGTCACAGTGAGGACCCCGACGGGTGTCGCTGTGACCAGCCTCCGGCTTGAGAGTAAGTATCGGGTGTGAATGAGAAATACGAATATGGAGTAAGTGTGGGGAATGAATGAGAGCATGAGCATTACCTTGGGTTTGATGGGGGTATTTATACCTGGTAATTATTTGTCTTTAGCCTGGAGCGTATCTTTGTCTTTTTGGCCTGGATATGTAATGCATGAGCCATTGTTTAAGGTTGTTAGTAATGGTTTTTGTACTGTCGGGTCTCCTCTGTTTAATTGTTCGTACTCTGATATGTGGATTCTTGTCTCCTTCTTACCGTTAGCCTTTTGTCTCTTTCTCCTGAACATGTCCGGGTTTCGCCCATCTGCCGGGTCTTTGACTAAAGCCCGGCTTTTGGGCTTATAGGCCCGGCCTTAGGTTACTATATCTTTGTAAGTGTTTGTCCAGACTTGGGTTCTGGGATATGTCCGGTTATCTTTCCGAACCATATCCCAACATGCCACATGCTACATTGCATTGTTTCTTTTTCTTTTTTAATTTCTGAGGACATAATAGTAACTTACTATATAAGTTTCAAGAGGTGTATGATTATTTAGAACTTTAGTGATGTACCACATTTATCAGTTTTTTCTATACGTGCGAAGACCATAGTTGTCAAGGCGTAAAGGTCGAGCCCGGAGCCTAGTCGCAAGGCGTGAAAAAAGCGAGGGCTTTTTTAAGCTGGGCGCATAGTATAAGAGTACCATTTTTAGGGGTTTTAAACTTGTTTTACGCTTGTTTAGGGCTAGTTTAGGCTTTTTAAGGTTGATTACAGGCTTGATTAGAGGTTTTAGACAAGTTCCGGCTTTTTATCCAGAATCTGGCCGGAAAACGCGCCTAGGCGCTCGCCTTTGCAAGAAAAGCCTCAAATCATGCCTAGGTCTCTACCGGGCACTAACCCTGCGTCTGGTGGCACTTCCAGGCGCGAGCCTTTGACAACATAGGCAGAGACAATCAAATGAGTTTGAGATGTATGCCTTTTGACTTCTAAGAATGTATGGATTATTTTGCTATATGCTTCACTGCACCGTTTTGTGATTGTGAGGGCATAATTGTAAATCGCTATATAATGTTTGAAAGGTGTATGATTGTTCCAAATTTAGAACTTTGGTGATGCCCCACATTTAGAACTCTAGTAAGGGTCTTCATGCTTAAATAGATGAATGGGGCCTAAATGAAGTTGAGATTAGAAATCAGTTAGATGAAATCATATTAACGAAACAATGTTATGACCTGGTTAATATTTGATTGATGCATGTACCAAGTGTAGATATTAATCTTATCTTGTAAAGTGTTTAAACCTGAAGATTCTTCTAAAGTGTAATCAACGAAATAATACCTTGAATCATTTTCATAACAACTTGGTTTAAAAAAGCGCGAGGCGAGGGCTTCATGTATGCGAGGCGCTAAAACTATAAAAAAAAAAAAATTATTATGCATGACATATTTCACTTCTTAATCATAAACACAAAACATACTTCAATACTTAGAAGTTAAAAGTTTAGAACATAATTAAACATTCATAAAAACATAAATTATTGTCTTTAATCAACCATTCATCAAAAACCCAAGCCTCATCTCCAACAAGATCAACATCATCTAACCTAATGTCTTCTTCAATATCATCTTCATCATATAGAGATTGTTTCATATCATCATCATCTTCCATTCTCCCCATCAACCATTCATTACCATAGTTGTTAATAGCGAATAGTGACAAGTGACCTATATGATATGTAACGAATATCGATAAATAGCGACCGCTATTTCATTTTGTAGCGATAAAGTAACATAGCTAAAATACTTAGCACAAATCATCTAAGTCTTCATATTCCGGTTCATCATCATCATCATCGCGTTCTTTTTTCAATCGGGATAAAAAAAAACCCTAATGGGCTCCCTTTTATATTTATCAAGATAAATTAAAAAAGAACAAAAAACAAAAATGTCGCTATTTCCGCTATTTATCGCTACACCCCTTGTAGCGACACTGCATCGCTTCGCTTCGCTATTCGCTATAGCGACCGCTACGGTCGCTATTGACAACTGTGTTCATTACATTCATCAATTTCCGTTAACATGATTGGATCAATGATGGTTCCCTCCATTTTATAACGACGTTCCAATGCACGATTAAATTTCACATACACCATGTCATTCAATCGATCTTGTGTCAATCTATTTCTTTTCTTGGTGTAAATGATGGACCAACCCTTTTAATTGTCCAAGTCCAACTGATTTAAAGCCCAAATTATAGACCAGCCCTAATAAATACATGAAGCGCTGCCTCGCATTGTCTCGCGCTCCAAGCCTGAAGCGCCGCTTTGGGCCGCTTCATGTATCTCCGGCGCTCCACTCAAAGCGAGGCGTTTTTAAACCAAGCATAACAATAAGAGAAACAAAACATCTATCATAATCAATCGATCTTTCTTTTAGTTATAATGTATTAATATGTACTTTCCATGTATGAAATCTATAATCATTTGGGGAGTTACAAATCATGTATTTCTTTTCAGACATTCCCTCTTTCAATATTGGATTTTTAGTCACATGTGCCATTACCTTTTGGGTTTTTCTTCCGGGTTTCATTTTATTTAAAATATGAAACATACTTGCAAGCTTGTTAACAACATGGATTGCGAAATGACTTGATCTGATTTTCGGTTTACAATATTAACTTTATTTTGGTCAAATGTAAATCTAATACTTTTAAAGTTCAGGCCAGTGGAACTATGAGTGAGACTACAAACAATGGCTTAGTAACACCAAGGCAGCCTCTTTAAATAATTATTATACATGTCGATGTGCTTCAAGGAAGTCCCCTTCTTCTTCTCTACAAAAGAAGTGCTTATCACTGATTTAGGGTTTTATCCCCATTTATATTCTGTTTCATCTTAATATTAACCACAGATCATCTTGTGTTCTCCGCTGTGCTTATTTTTTCTCTGTTTAAATCTTGTTTACATACTTGAGACATTGGTTTGTTAATTTCTGATTTGGGAATAAACGTTCGATTACCATTTTTTGACAATCCTTATAAACAATTAGCCACTAACCATTTAATCTAATAACCTTTTACCCTAAACTCATATATTCCCTTCTAAACAGCTAACCAACCTTATTAAACCCTCGTCCTCTTTATCAGTGAAATGGAAACAAGAGACTATCGACTAAGAAGTACCGCCCCCACTACCCAATCGACAATCACTTGAATCTATAAAGAGAAACATGTGGTTGCAATGCTCTCTCTCTCAAATTATTGAGTGTACTCCACCAACCTTTTACAATATTAGTGGTGATACTGCTAATTTTTTAGACACCAACCTCCACATTCAAAGTCAGTCTGATCAGAAGCTAGAGAAGCTGACTAAAGGTCTAGGCGAGACTGATGCGGTGCATGACAATCTGGTGGTAGCATTCCAGGAACTACAGACCCGAGTGAATGGGTTAGAGTTTAGTCTTGGGGCAGCTGAGACTAGGATTAAGGAGCTGGAGGCGCAGCTCGAGGCTGCCAATGCAGCAGGAGATGCACAGGATGTTGAGCCCGAGAGGGAACCAGCCGAGGAAGAGGGATCAGTTGTTTCCTCAGCTGGCAGTGGCATATGATAGTCTTTCTTTACTTTCTGTCTTTTCTTCAAACCTAGATGGGCAGGGTTGTTCCCATCCAACAGATGTTTCTAGATTTAATGTTTTGATTGAAATTACTTTGTACCATTTATAATTTATTTAATCAAGGATTATTATTGAAATGTTAGATGTTGTGGTTTATGTTTACTTTTATTTACTTGTACTTGTACTTGTATGATGATAATATGTAATATATTTTTCTCATTTTTGTATTTGTGAATGTAAAGATCATGACTGGTCGTGGACGTGGACGCGGTGGACGAAATGGCGGTCGTGGTAACATCAACATGACTGCAGCTGAACTCACTGCACTCATCATTGACCGAGTGGCTGAAGCTGTGGCAGCCAACCAAGCCGCACAAAATGCTGGAGGTAAATCTATCGACCCTAGCAGATCAATGCTTACTCTAAATTCGTTTCCGAACCTTGTATCCCTAAACATAATTAATTACCACTCAAAATATTAATTACATATGTATATGAGTTATGCATGAAAAATTACCACCCGGGTAGATCCGCCTCTAACCTCTTAAACACAAATAGTTATTTCTTGAAGATAAAATAATGTTAACCCTTTTATAAATCATTTATTTTCGTTTAAATCATTTTAAATTAAATCTACCATGCATATTATACCTAACAAACTACAATCAAGAAACGGTGCTTTTTTGGAATAAACTTTATATGTTGCATCACCATGACCTTTCTACAAATGAGGAACGAACATTGTCGGACCATTCTGAAGACCCTAGACGAGTGAACTTTTTGTTAGAGCGGTTAGACTAAACGGCACATCGATCATGAGCAAGCAAGCAAAACAGATCGTGTGGAACATCGATATTGTATATCATTACTACAATGGGAATCAGGTTGTAGAGAACTCGTTCAAAGATTTGTAGCAAGGTACAAGAGGCAGATCGAAGAGAATTGGAACAAAAAAGTCAAACCCATGAGACTTTGTCTATCAAAGGAATGAGTCTAACAAGGCTATAAGGTAAAAATGGAGGAAAGTTAGGTCCCATTAGGGCTACTTAACGAGCGAGATGAGTCGAGCCCGTTTCAACTCGGACTCGAAGTTAAACGAGTCAGCTCTGCTCGACTATTCTTAACGAGCTAAAATTTGTGCTCGAGGCTCGTTTATTTTTTCAAATTTTGATAAAAAGTAATATTTAGTTTACCAAATGTATAAACAAACTTTTGGATTGTAAATAAAAGAAATAAGTGATTGGATTAAAGAATAGGGGGCTAGAATTCCTTTTGACCCAGATATATGTTGACTAAATAGGCCAGAACGAGCGAACCAAATGAGCGAGTTTTTTTCAAACAAGTTTTGAGCGAGCTTTTTAAACGGCCCTACGTATTGAATCATGGGAGCTCACTAAAGCGGCCCATACAAATTGACAAGAATGAACAGTACCAACGCCTGACACCAACAAAGACCAAGCCAACGTAAGTGCTACATGCGACGAGGCAAACATGATCTTTTGTGTTAGAAACAAAAGAAGTGAACATCTTTTGTGATGTAATTCCTTGTGTTTTACTTTGATTCACTCGTAAGTATACAAATTCACATATTAATAATTAATGTTTTATATATGATTACAAAATCTATATTGTTAGAGTAGTCATCTAACCTTTTAGATATAAAGATGAGTAAATTATTATTTGAGTCCCTGATGTTTGACCATTTTAACTATTTGAGTCCCTTATGTTTAAATTCGTCTCTTTTAACCCTGACGTTTCATTTTTTACTCCATTTGAGTCCAAATGGCTAACGTCGTTAGATTTAACAGTTAACTTTTTTCTGAAATGACCAAAATACCCTCAGGGACTCAAATTGTTAAAAAAAGTTATATATTCTACCCTTTATCTTCTCCCCACCACCACACCCACCCCCATCACCACCACCGCCCCCGCCGCCACCACCACCACCATAACTAAGAAACCTTAATTCAAACATTTTCGTAAATCATACAACCCTAAATCAAATAATCATCATCTAGAGTATCTACAAATCATGTCTGATTTAAATTGATTAATAAAATAAAAGCTTGCAACTAAGTAATCAACACAAACATAAGTGCAATTCACCTGCTGAGAGGCACCTTTAATGGCCTCAGGGGGAACCGTCACAACTCCTTCTATGTCAACAAAGGATTTCTTGCTAATAGCCGTAGCGTACTTAACCATTTGCATGCTTACAAGATAAGGAGCCACAATCAACACACATTGGACCGTGAAACCTTTCTCTCTAACCGTCAAAAAGGCAATTTTCTTACCTACAACACGAATCGCCTGAGTGCATCCCCCTATCAACACCGTCTGATCTTTGAGTTCATCGGTCATAGAACTGACCGTGGTCCACACACGACCGGAAACCACACTCGATTGGATATCTTTGATAGGATTGTCACCGTAATTGGCAGCTAGAGGATCCGGTCCGTCAATCAAAACACCGGCAACGCCAGACGCCGCCGCAGCTTCCTGCTGACGGCAGAGTTTTTCTGCCTTAGCCACTTCCTTTTTTGCGGCCTTCTTGCTTGTCTCTTGTGATGGCTGCTGCTCTGGTTCCATTGTGTTAGGGTTTTGGGTTGACCACTATCTTATTTCAATTCGAATTTGACGAGTTTGATTTTGAAGAAAGCAACAAAAAACCGTTGGTGGTTGTGGTGGCGGTGGCGGCGGGGCGGTGGTGGTGATGGGGAGAAGAGAAAGGGTAGAAATCATAACTTTTTTTAACAATTTGAGTCTCTGAGGGTATTTTGGTCATTTTAGAAAAAGTTAACTGTTATATCTAACGACGTTAGCCATTTGGACTCAAATGGAGTAAAAAATGAAACGTCAGGGTTAAAAGAGACAGATTTAAACATAAGGGACTCAAATAGTTAAAATGGTCAAACGTTAGGGACTCAAACAGTAATTTACTCTATAAAGATTTTATAAAGGTTTAGATGCATTAAGAATACACTTTTGGCGACCTTTTACCCAATTGTTACCTAGCTTTTTACGGTAAGTGCCAATAAGAACTAGGGTTTATTGTTTTTCTTTACGCTTAACCTCTACATTTGCTATTTGGTATAATTTATCACTCATTGTTTTACAGATATGGAGTCCTACTGCATGCAACGCCCGTGGGCAAATGTTTAACAGAAAAGGAGAGGTATGTTCCAAAAACAGTTTTGACTTTTGATACATCTCATGAAAAGTGCACATTTTTTTCTGGAAAAAAAACAAAATCTAAAGTCATTGATTTTAATGCTGTCATTTTGACCTCAAAAGTCAAAGAATAATCTTTTGACTACCAAATAACATTATCAAGCAGTGGCGGATCTTGGAAAAAAATCCAGGGGTATCTAAAATTTCGTTCAGGGGTATCTGGATACATAAAACGGTAAAAAAAAAAAATTCCCGCTGCGCGTCGAAAATTCCCACTACACGTCGAAAGTTGAGGGGTACCTGACGGTACCCCTGGGCTCCTCATAGATCCGCCCCTGTTATCAAGCCAATGATCTTCAGCTCAATTGGTTGAGGTGAGATATCCAACACTTTATTAAAATGAGGAGGTCTTGGATTCAAGTCCCACTTGTGACAAAAAAAGAGGTTCCAGACTGTACCAAGGAGTTTTCTCACCTTTTGTTACATGTGTGTATATATGTTGTATAAGTGGCATGCACTTTTTTAAGAGGTATAACTGTTGACTAAAAGATCCAACTAAAAGAAAATATAAATATCAACGGATTTGCACGTATTTAAATCACGTTACATGTCTTGTGAATTTTATTTTGATGATTTATAGAGTTTTTGTTCGATAACAGTTAAAATCACGTTGCGGTCGGCGCGAGCACTGGCTTGTTACGCAGCGGACGCTAAACGTCTTCGAACTTAAAAAAAAGAGAAAGCTAAACCGTTAAACAAATTAATTTTTTCTAAAAACCTAAAAAAACGGACACAAAACCGCTTCGAAACCTTTTAAAAAAAACTAAACAGTTAAATAAATAAAAGTCTTTCAAGAGACACTCGCATTACGACGCATTAACTCGCACGTAGCGGCACGTTAAAACACACAATACATAAAAAATATTGAATAGAACGTTGATAATATTAAAGATATTATATAGAAAAATGAAACCGTTAAAGAAGGTATTGTGTACAAAATAAATAAACGCATTCGAAACTTATATAAAAAAGAAAACATTTACGCAAACGCACGCGTTGCAGCTAGCTAGTATCATTAAAAAAACTTTATACGAAAAAAAATATATAAAACGTAACAAAGTTGTTAAAAAAAGTTAACCGTATAAAAATTAGAAAACGAAAGTAAATGGTTAAAAAAAGTAAAGAGTTAAAAGAAAATTCTAAACGGAGTACGTAGCTCTATAGACAACGCGTACGCTATCACGCGCAACTCCGTTTTGAACGAAACTTACATCAAAACGTAGATAAATAAAATGCGTCGCAACGATATATTCGGAATTTTATAAAACACAAGATTTTAAAAGTTATAAACAAAAATGTTTTTAATTAAATGATATTATCATCTAAACGGGATTTTAGTTTATGCAATTAATGATAACTTAAAAAAAATTCAATGTATTTACACAATGTTTTCATCAAAATGGAAAAGATGGAAATATTAAAATTGAAAGTTGATGGTGAATTGCTACAAAGGCAGGTTGCAATTTTGAAAGAAATTTGCAAAACAATTTTATTTACTTCAAGAGAACAAAGCAACATTTCAACCAAACATGTGTCCATTCTTTTTCATCATACTTCGCATGTGTATCACAGAAAATGACAAAAATAATTGTGCATTAACTGCTTGTACATTATGCAAGTACTCTTCTCAATATGGGAATTGTAACTACTATAATAAGTGATTGAATTAAAGAATAGGGAGCTAGAATTCCTTTTGACCCAGATATATGTTGACTAAATAGGCAAGAACGAGCCTAACGAGCGAACCAAATGAGCGAGCTTTTTCCAAACAAGTTTCAAGCGAGCTTTTTGAACAGCCCTGCGTATCAAATCATGGGAGCTCACTAAAGTGGCCCATACAAATTGACAAGAATGAACAGCACCAACGCCCTGACACCAACAAACACCAAGCCAACGTAAGTGCTACATGTAACGCAGCAAACATGATCTTTTGTGTGTTAGAAACAAAGAAGCTAACATCTTTTGTGATGTAATTCCTTGTGTTTTACTTTGATCAATGGTAAACCATCACTCCAAATTCATTAATTACAATGCAGGAACTAATGACAATACAAAAGGTTTTCAAGAAAACAAAATGTAACAAATTAATCGGTAGACCATCATGATTTCGAAGCTTCGGTTTTTCTAGCAAGATGCACGGCCCCTCGAAGTCGAAACATAAAGATTTTGACATGTTTTATTCCAGTGAATTTGACTTTTAAGATATAACTAAAATCATCCATTTTTGTTTGAGCAGCAATCTGGGCAACATTTGGGAAAGAACCTACAATGAAATATAAATTCAAATTTAACATACTAAATAATCACAAACTCAAAGAAATGGATAACTGCAGGTCAGCCTAAGCTGACCCAACCCTTTTTGATACCCACAAAAACAACCCACTATAAATCGAACCATTTTGACCTCATAAATAGTTATCCCATTTGACCCAAACCCGTTATGACCTGCAACAGAGAGATGAATGTGTCAACCTTTAAAATTCAGCCAAAAGTGTATGATACATGTTTACAAGGTGCAGAAGGCACAAAATACATATTCGTTTGAAAATTAGCACCAAAGCATAATTCGTCAACTTGGTCCTATAGCCAAAGATATCATCACAAGTAGTAAAAACCTCAAGCACAAAACCATATTTTCCTACTATTTTTTTACCAAAACATAAGAGATTTAACCTATCACCATCACTATCACCATTACAATCACAATCAAACAACCATGAAGATCTAATTTTTCAGCCACAATATTCTAGCAGCCATTTTTCTTTGTTGCCTAATTGCATTGCAACAATGAAAGCAGAAGCAATGTCTCCTAAAAGTCATCCAGATGTTGATTATAGTATGAGGGCCCACTACCGCCACCTATCTTAACTGAAAAGATTGACTGTTTTCTTTACTTTTCTAAAGACACATTCTTGGTGAACCCACCCTACTTCATAACTGAAACTTTGTCAATCTAAGCTACTAAAGATTATAACATCTCCTGTTTTCCTTGCCTTTCTAAAGATCCATGAAGAACTTAGTGGGCTGATATGTTACATCTTAGTAAGTATATTATCAAGAAGACCCTGTAACGTATTGTCATTAATTGATCAACTATTTATACGAGTACAATGAGGATGTTTACAGATGAAACTGAATCTAATCATAAGTCCTAATTATGAATCTATAATAAAAATCATTCAATAAATCGTATTTACATGATTAATCATAACTAATATATTCTATCTAATACTAAGTTCTTCAAATTGACTTGGTGAGACGCACGGAAAAGAGGCTTGAGGAGTACCTCTTGTGCATAGGGAGTTCTTGTGCATCAAAATGTTGTACATATAGGTTATTTATATATTAAATCATATATAAAGCTTATTTATAGCTAAAATTTAGGTAGATGATGCTAAAAACCTATGAGAAATATAAACAAAAATCACCTCTCACACAAAAAGTGGTGCGCTTTTGCGCATTGCACCTCAGCTCGGGACGGGACCCTATCGCATCGGTGCGCCTCACACTTTTTAATACCAATCTAGCAATCATTACTCATTGCATCATCAAACAGAAACCAGAAAAGACCATGATTTCTTGAGTATCATCAAGTTCATTCATAAATTTATCAGTCCTCAATTAAAATTGTTCAAGGTTGGAGTTATAACTCTAGTTAGACACTTCCCCACGAAATTGGTGCAATTTGTTTGATATTAATCATTTAGATTCCGATTCTGAGCCCCATATGAAGAAGTTCAAAACTAAGATACTAATAACCGAAAGGTAGCCAAAATTAGGCCTGTAAACGAACCGAACGAACACGAACAGGGGTATATTCTGAATGATTTATTAACAAAAACAAACGAACGGACATAAACGCATGTAAATAAACGAACATAAATGAAGAACGAGACACGTGTTCATGTTCATTCATTTAACTAAATGAACAAAAAAATTTGTTCATGTTCGTTCGTTCTTTCCGCCGAACAGTTCATTGAACGTTCAGTTTATTTGCAGGCCTAGCCAAAATTGTGCATACATAACAAATGAGAATTGCAATAACCAGGGGCGAAGCTATGAAGGGGCCAGGGAGGGCCCCGGCCCCTGCCGTTTTTTCCGTTAGTAGTGTTAATTTTTCCGTTTTCGTCCGAAATTTTTTTTACGTATAGAGCAGGCCCTGCTTATTTTTTTCGGCCCCGCTTCTTAGATTTTCAAGCTCCGCCACTGGCAATAACCTAGTGTTCAAAACAATCCCAGCCATTATTATAATAGCACTATAAATCATATTGGATTATGATTTGAACTTTGAAGTGATAGTCTACTAATTGAACATTGAGTTTCTAACCATATGAGCATAAACTGATGAAGAAATAGAACCAAAATAATATTTCCAAAACATTAGGTACATATTCATTCATAAGCAAATTGTTATGTTAAATCAAAACTCAAAAGCTAAGAATAAATTAACAATTGAACAAGATACCGTTGGAACAAATCATTGTTTGATATCCATGATGCTTCTGATCTTGGGAGCATAGAGTGAATAAACAACAGCTTGTCTTTTAGCAACCTCAAGCTGAGACTTTCCTTCGGAGAACGCGGCGGCAATTGATGCCGGATCCGATAAGATCTTGTTGTCACGAAACGAGTCAATTGTCCGGCGTTTTGTATACTCCCTGATGTTGTAGTCAGGAAACTGACGAGCTGATCGGAGAAGCGACCGGAAAAGAGAGAGGATTTCCGTCCGAGACGGTGGTGGGACGGCCGTCGTCATTTTCGTCTATTGACGGAGAAGAGGATTTTGTGAGGGTTTCTGTGTATTATTCACAAGTAATTTCATTTTAGCCCCCCAATGTCAAGGGGGGTGTTTGGGATTACTTATTGAAACTACTTTCATTTTTAAAAGTAAAAAGCTCTTTACTTTTGGATTTTAACTTCCCATCTCATATTTTACATCTCATTTTGAATTACTTAAACAAATTTATAACTTATTGACTTATTACAAAAGATAATAAGTCAATAAGTAGGTTTGAAAAGTAATCTCAAACACCCCCTAAAAGAACTAGTCTGTCTGATTGCACCTTCATTTCAAAAAGTAATCGGAAGTCTAAAATGGATACGGCTCTATTAACAATAAAAAAAATTACTAGGAATTACACAGTCGCACGCTCCGGCGGCACGATCTCAAGTATCAAATCGCATATATAAAAACATGTTGCAGCGGCTGTTACTCTCTTGAAAAATCATAAAACGCACCCCATCGTAAAAATGAGCGTCACTCTGCCATAAAACCCGAAAGCGTAGCGTCAAGTAACCCGAACGTAAAAGAAGATATAAAAACACGTCGCAACGGCTGTCACTTAAACGTAAAACCCTAAAGCGTACCTCATTGTTAAATCGAACGTCACTTCATCGCAAAACCTGAAAACGTAACGCCAATAAACCCGAACGCAAATGCAGATGCAACGATTAAAAATCAAAAGCAAAACATCACAAAACCAAAAAAGAAAAAAAAACCACAACATTAAAAAAAAGATAAAAAAAAATAATACAAGACAAAATAGACACTATTAACCTACATTCTCTTTAAATAATAGTATAATAATTTAAATCCTTTTTAAAATATTTTTTATATATATTTAAATAAAACTTTACATAAAGTAGGTTATGTTATGAAAATAACATAGAAGAAAAAACAACAAAGTGGTTAAAATATATTATAACTTACCAAGGATGTATATTTATAAGACTAAGACTATCAAGTAAATTTAAGAAAACTCGATTTTGATATTGAAAATATAAAAAGTAAGTTGAAACAATGTTATATAGATAACCCATTACAATTTTGGAATAAAAATCAAATAACATCAAAATTAGAGATGAAAAAAAAAGATAAGAAAATCAGAGTCAAACCAATGAGATATAATCCTAAAGGATAAAAGGAATTTACTATCCAAATAAAAGAACTTTTAAGCTTAAAATTGATTAGAGATAGTCATAGCCCTCGTAGTTCTCTTCTGACTTAGCCAAAATTGATCATCGGTAAAACAAAAAAGACTTAGAATTAAAAGAAATTTAAAAACAAATAAAAATCAAAACCATGTTTGGTGTAGCAACCATTGTTCATCAACTTTTTTTAATATCCTTTTAGAGAATTTAATACACATCCCAATGTATTATTGGATGGTTAAAATGAGCGTGGTGACCCAATGATAGAGGAAAATCCTTTATTATAAATATGTTTTTACAAAATAATTATTACACCATCCTATCTCTCCAATCACCTTTTTTTCATCCATTTCCAACTTTGTAAGAACCAAGAAACCCACAAAAATCAACAATCAACCTATCCAAGAAACCTTTACATTCCACCATTATCATAATTATTATAAATGCAAAATAAAATTGCATCTAAACCCAGCTTTTGACATGTTTGATGGCACAGATTTTATCCTCCAATCTCATCTTGACCGAAGTGCTTGAACTTTATAGTAGTCAAATGTAAATGGTATCATTTTGGACTGACGCATACACTTGGAGATTCATCTTCTTAGTAAAGAATTATGAAATTTTAAGTTAAGTAATGTAAGGGATACTACTATCTAATAAATAAAGGTTTTTTCATGCCACGTGTTGACTTCATATTCATTCTCATCACTTTTTCCCGCCTCTCTCTCTCTTATTAAATACACCTCTATCTTTTAATAATAATATATTTTTAGAAAAAATACTAATTATACTAATAAAACACATTTATTTTAAATTATCACTTATTATAAGAAACTTTGAAATATAGTTATATAACTTTTATTTTCAATCAAATAGTAAATTAAAGTAAAATTTACATTAAATAGTAAATAATAGGTCAAACTACATTAAATAGTAATTAACGTATTTTCGGAAACCAAATATATATTAATTTGTACATATTTTTAATTTTGTTTTCTATTCTTAGTATATGTAATACATTTTTACACCTGTAAAATATATACATAAATATTTAATAATTTTATATATTGATATTTTTCACCACGTGTGTATTACACAACATTTGAAATGATAAAACTTGACAATTTGTGGAATGCATTTTATTGTATACTTGGTTAGAATCCAGTGTATTATACGGGTTGAATCGATGTAATGTTATATACTTAGTATTAGAAAGGTTAAAAAAAATGTGTGTATTGTACGAGTTAAATAAACATATGTATTACACAGGTTGAATAAAGTATAACGTAAGGATGCGGTGGAAATGAAATTCTTGTCAGTTTCACACCTAGTTTACGTTGATTTTACAACAATCATGCACAGGGGCGGCTCAACATATTTTGTGATATAAAGCGAACTTTGCTATTGAGACATTTTTGTCAAAGTTTTCTAAATATATGAAAGTTTTCAAAATGTAATTTTATACAGCGTCAAAACATATGATATTAATGTTCATGTCGAATGTTATTACAGTAATTTAATAAATAAACCTTTAATCATTTTTTTATTTTTTATCATTTCTCTCTAAAAACACAAAAATTGATGGATTATCAGATATATTTCAGCTTAAAATATAGAAAAACAGTTTTTTTTTAATTTTTTAGGGCCCTTAAATTTTAGAGGCTAAAGCGGTTTCTTTAGTTGTTTGTAATGTAGATATGCGTAAAAGGTACTTTTAAGGCTCTCTAAGGCTATGATACATCCACTGTAACCTTATGGCTGTCCTAAAGTATTGTTACTTCATGAAATTTCGTAAACAAGTCTTATTTGTCTTTTGGGTTTTGCAATATTTTATAATGAATTATAATGCTAATGAGTTATTTTTGTGTATATGAGTTGTATGTTGTATACATGTGATAATTAATTTAAAGACTTATAATTTGACATCTTTTGTAAGCAAACAGAACCTAGCTTTCTCCAAACTTTGAAGTATTGACTTTCTTAAATGTCAGTTTTTTAAAATCTATTGTTCTTTTATCAATTATATAAAATATTATCTTAAATTTTTGGATGTTACATAGCATATACTTAATTTCATACTACTCGCTATTATTATACACATTATTGTAAATGGAAATTGTTTTGACATCTTATAGGTAAAGGGAAAAAAGAGATGCTAAAACAAGAATGAAAATTATGATCATGATTCAAGATGAGTTTAACTATGGTGTGGTGGAGAGAGGAAAGATGATGAGTGACGATTGTCTTGCAGAGAGAGGGATAAGGAATGAGAGTCGGGACGGGAGATAACTTGGTTGGATGTATTTTGTTTATATTTACTTTTTATAATAATAATTAGTAACTCTGATTAAAGAACAACCTAAGTGAATAGTACCACCCCTATGGGTGTGTGCCACGCAGCCATTTATATTTTTTTTTCATTTTCGTTCCTCTTACTTTATATAATATACATTATTAACCCATTTAATTTTCTAATAATTTTGTTTTTCTATAATAATTTTCGTTAGTTAACTTTTTTTTAAACGGTGCGGTCGACTTCGTGTAGTTTTTTTTTTCAACGTTCCGGTATAATTTTTTTTTAAACGGAGTTGTATTTAAATTCGAGTATGTTTTCTTTACTATCGTATGCTATAGCGAGTGTATGTAAGTTTTACCCCTGCAAACAACCCGAACCAATTACGACCGTGCCCCCGCCGCGTACCGAGGGCCAATCGTTTTAGCCCCTCATACTACATATAATATGCGCTTTGAACCCGTTTAATTTTCAGTTAATTTCGTTCTTCTGTTATAGCTTTCGTTCGTTAAGTTTTTTTACAAACAAAATGCGCGGTTTTTTGTAGTTTTTTTGTCAACGTTCTGGTATAATTTTAAGAAAAAAAAGGAGTTGTATTCAAATTCATGTTTTTTATATCGTACGCTATAGCGAATGTGCTTTTCGACGTAAGTTGTATCACGCAAACGCGCCGAACCGATCACGATCTGGAGATTGAAACTGAAATAAAACTAAAAAAAGGGTAGGTTGAGGTGGTTAAGCGGTGCACAGTTCTAACCTGAGGGACACGGGTTTTAGTCTCGAGAGAGCCCTTTCTGTCTTTTTTCCAAATCAACATTATCTTTTGCTTTTTTTCTATTGTTTTTTTATTATTTATCTGATAACATATTTAACTTAAAAAATAATAATGTTTTTTACTTTCGGTTTTTTTTGTAATGTTTGAACGTTAATTTTTTCATTGAGTCAATAACATTACATAAGTCATAAAAACGGAGCAATAAAAGTTTAACCCACCCGCCGCAACGCGCGGGTATGAAAACCTAGTTATTTTTATTATTAAACTAAAATGTCATAGAATGGGAAGATATCAAATCAATAAACAGTTTAAAATATAAATATGATTAAAAAGGTTAAAACAACAAATTAGTAAAAGTTTACATATTAAAATATTATAATGCTATCAACCTAAAAGAAAATTTTAAATCATAGAAAAATAATGCACCAACGTTTTTACAGCCAAATAAAAGAAACTAATTGGCATTCTAGAAAAGTAAATTTCTAAAAGAAAATGATAAAAAGAAAATAAAAAATAAAAAAATTAGGTACCGAGAGCAATGTTTTCAGAACTAGACCGGACCAGACAACGAGCCAGCAATCTTAAAGGTTCACTGGTCAAACCGGTCAGGCCGATTGGATCAGATTTAAGAACCATATGGCATCATAAATAATATAAAAATTAAAACTATGTATATAGATACAAATATATTTTTATTTTTTTTACATAAATTTACAAATTTAATAACATATGAATGCTTAAATAAATCAAATATGCAACTTGAATTCTTGAAATACTAAATTAATCAGAAGAGAATTCAAAGGAAAAAATACAAATAAAAAGGAAAATTTGAAATCCGGTCTAACCGGTAACCGCCACCGGTAGGTTAAAACGAAAGCGATTTAACTACACACAATCAGACTGGTTATGTGTCCGGTTCCCAGTCCAATCGGCCAGTCTAGTCCGCTTCTAAAAACACTGTATAAAATTTGAAACGTATAAAATTATCAACTGACAACAATTTTTTTGTCGAGTAATAATCACCTTTCCGCAAAACATTTCAGGAACAACTTCTGAAACTCACATGTAATCAACTTTTGTGGTTTAATAATACAACGGTTACTAGGTTTAAGGCAAACCGATTACAAATAAACCATTCTAGTCATCCACCAGAAACACAAACCATTAAATGCCACAAGGTTTCATTTAACCCAAAAAATAATGTAACTTATATGATTATGAAATTACATACAAAAGTTTTTTTTTTAAAGAATGAAAGTCAAGAACTTGCATCTTCTGATGCCTTGTTATCCTCTTCACTTCTGCCACTGGCACTATTTATGTTTGTTGTATGGTAAGCACTTCCCGGGACATTAACAAGAAGTTCACTGTCAATCATTCTGCATTCGTCACGGTCCTGAAAATACTTCATTTTTATCAATATGCTCATCAAGCACTAAACTTGCATTATGAAAACATAGAGGTGTCAATTTCGACCCATTTACCAATAACAGGATATGCTCACGATAAAAAGAAACTGGTCAAAAGTCATCCAAAGTGAATACAGATGCATATAACCTCGTAGATAGCTTTATTAAAGAAAGTTTGTTTAATCATATTTTTTTATATATATAGGGGATGGATCATTTGAGAACTCCTAAATATTGCGAGAACTCACGAATAAACCAAGCAAAACCATTTTTTTATTTTTATTACCTTTATTATTAGAATACAACATAAAAAAATGAATTTATATATGTAAATTTACATGTATTCGTATAATAAAAAAATGTACACATTCGTGAACCGTTCATGAACAAGTTCAATGTTAAACGAACACAAACAAGGCTTCGTTCAAACCCCTCCACTCTGTTTTGTGTACAAAATTTTTTAAGAATAATTTAGAGATGAGAGCTTGGTTTTAAAAAGCGAGAAGCGCACCGAAGCGACAAGGTCTAAATCCAAAGCGCAAAGAGAAAAACGAAGCGATTTTTGTACGCGAAGCGCAAGGTGCTTATATAATTTTTTATATATATCCCATTGGTTTTTAGCATCCTCTACCCAAAATATAGCTGTAAATAAGGTTTATATATGATTTAAATGTATAAATTACTAACATGCACAACCTTTTTAGCTACATGTATAACACTTTGAAACACAAAAACACCCCATGTACAAGAAGCGCATGTCTCAGTGCGATTTTTTTGCGAGACTTGTACAGAGCTCGAGTTGTGTTGCATGACTCGATGAAGCTGTCGCCCCTCCTCGAGATGCGAGTACTCGCGCTTAAAGCGCGATTTTTAAAACCGAGGAGAGATGAATTAATTGGAGAGATAAATCATTTGTTATGTTGTATTTTAATAATAAAGGTAGTAAAAACAAAAACAAATGGTTTTGATTGTTTTTTACGCGAGCTCTCACGGTTCTCAAGTATTTATGAGTTCTCAAGAGATCCTTCCCCTATATATATCTGTTATTTTTAATACCTTTTGCTTGTCTTGAACAGTTTTAAGGTTGGCCAGCACGCGGTTAAGTTGTTTCTTAGCCTTGGCTCTTTCTGAGCGTCGTTCAGCACATTGAGCTGCAGTAACTTCGGCATGACATGCAATACAAAGTGTTCTCATGTTCTCTAGTCTACATTCACCTGCCACGTGGATTGTATGAAAAAATAAGTTAATAACAAAATAGGAAGGTAGGGTATCCATTTTTTTAAAAATTGCATGAATAATTTGTGTTGAATATGATTAAATATACACTTTCAACTGATTTGATCACGTTCTTGTTTAGCTAAATCTGTAAGTTTACCCATTAGAAATAAAACATAACATAAATAGACCTGTTTGTAAGTAAATGGGTCAAAAATTGCCAGCTTTATTTCAAACCTATCCCGGTCAAATAATAAATTAAATCGGACACTTCAAACTGCTTTTAGTAAGAGAAGGATGCATACAAAAAAAGATGGATAATTTAAATATTATCTCTATTATTTTTAGTTTTTCAAAACTACAAGGCATTTTGGTCATTTTACAATTTTCTGAAAGATGCATTCAAAAAGGTGGGTACAATTGGTATTTCACATTTAAATATTATTTATATATTTTTAGTTTTTCAAAACTATGGACACTTTGGTCACTTAACAATTTTCCGGCACACATTGCCCTGAACTTGGATAACCAAAAGCAGATACATACTTGGGTGGCCTATAAGTTATTTTGATAAATAGGTGGCCTTGAATGAAAAACGCTGACTAATGCGTGACCTCCACACGGTATCCCTTCGAAAATTTTGTATAATGCGCTAAATATATGATGAAAAGACACATAGCATTACAATGATAATCTATCTTTTAATAATACACGCCTGTCAACCTTCAACCTGTTTAACAGGTTTTCTTTTAAGCTAATTTTTTATTTTAAACATTTGACCCTGTTAAAACATAACTAGAATAGACCCGTTCATAAGTAAATGGGTCAAAATTGCCAGCTTTAATCCAAACCCATATCACAAGTCAACAGTATAAAAACATTATATTAAATTAAGAGTTAATTTTAAAGGATACCTCCTCCACGATATACTGCCACAATGTGATCTGCATGCCACGCGTTGCCCTCTGTTGGATCACTGATGAGCTTTTCAAGTCTAGAGAAATTAAGAAAAGGAATTATCAATAATATGATCAGATCTAAACAATAAAGAAGAAAACTTATAAACTAACATGACATTTGATGTAAAAACTCACAATTTTTTGCGTGCTGCCAGCTTCGGGGCTTCTTTAATAACAAATTCTCTACGCTTCTCAAGTGACAAAGGTTTTATATTCTTCACAAGTTTTCGACAATCAAGATGGCAATTTGTGCATATGCCATGTTCAATTTGAGCAAGCTCCTGCAAAAACCCATTTTTAGAACAAAATATTATCCTACCAAAAATTATAAAAAGAAAAGTATACAGTATAACTAAATCACTGACCTTGCGTAGGTATCTATTACTAGTTCTTAGGCGATATTCTTCATAACACTCTAAATCACAAAACAAATCCTCAAAGAACTCTGGCTCCGTGGCACTCTTTTTCCTGGAAATGTGAGATGGCAATTTCAACCCGTTTACTTAGAAACTGCCAAATAGGTTGATTCGGGTTATATTTAACCTCAAATGGTCAAATGGGTAAACTAAAACTCGGTTAAAAGTGGAACGGGTCAAAAGTGATTAACAAATTCAAGATAATCAGATTAGTAGTTTAATAATATAGTTTTCTTAATCATATTTAATTCATTAAGAAAAAGTAACAACAAATATGCTTGCAGGCCAAACACAAGTTCTGACCCGTATTAAAATTTTAACAACTGCCCGTTCTGACCCGAACCCATTTCAACCTACCCATTGTGTCACCTACATGACTTTACGTTAACTGCAATTAGACTTACGTGCAATTGTTTTGACACAGTTTACAAAGTGGTTGACCAGTGAGAGTCCAGCCCTGCAGGTATTGTCTTTCTTTTTTGCCATGAAAGATGGAAACATTCTTCCATACAGCGTTTGAGGGGAGGGGGTAGCTTATATCATCTAGTGATGTACCACGCTTCTTACTTCCACCTTTTAGCAATCCCTGTTTAATAACAGACAGGCTGTTACTCAAACTATGTAGAAAAAAAGTGTTAACGGGTCAACCTAACCCGACCCATCTTGCCACATCTATGAAAGAACAACAAAGTTTGAGGCATACATCTTTATCATGGTTTTGGCTTTCATTCAGACACAACTCAACAGCCAAAGGAAGTTGAAGAGGCTTGTTGAATAATTTACTTTGCTCAATGGGCCTGAGACTGTTCCATTCTTCAACAAAACTTACAAGAGCGGGCCTGTATATAGAATTGTCCTTGATACATTTAGGACCGAACTTTTTGTCATCAACTGATGGATTTTTTGTGTCAAGTTCCTCGGGTCGGAAATTTTTAAACAATGGGGTAGGCCTTGTTTCCACTCCATGTATACATGAATACAAGTGGATTCTTCCAGTGTATTTGCTGACCTGAAAAAATAGTCAAATTGACTAAACAATAACATGATAATATGTTGCACAGGTTTGAGTGTGGTGGGCCCAATTCTTTCAAGAAGAACTGCAATAATTCTAATCATGTGTGCACACCGACATAATTCTAACCATAGAAAAAAGGGTTAACGATGGTAAAAACCAACCAGCTTTCAAGTTTCAACATTTTGGCAGTTTACCCTGAAATTTTTTTTCAGTGGTTTGGTCCATTAAACTTTTACGACTTATTCAAGCGTATTATGATTTTATATATATATATAGAGAGAGAGAGAGAGAGGAAGTTTTAAATACAAAGGGCTTATTTCATACGAAGCATACGAAGGGATAGCAGCGCGCAGCGTGTTCCTTTTAATTTTGAGTGGGAGGGATATTTTTGTCATTCTACCATGTATTAATTATACATGCGTAATTAAGTGATTTCATTAATAAAAACGGGATTCAATTGCCGATTCGTAGGATTCACTAAACCTTTCAATAAAAAAAATTCACGGTTCACGTTTGAAAAGTGTGATATAAGGAGGGGAATATAATTCAACTTACGCAAAAAAATCACGTTTCACGTTTGAAATCAAAAAATCACGCAAAAAGCGTGACTATTAAAAAAATCACGCAAAAAGCGTGATTATTAATTGTTGCTTGTTATACTAAATCGCGTTTGAAAAAAATCACGCAAAAGCATATTAAAAAGTGATTTCACATTAAATCACGTTTGTTTTTTCAATTTCTTCACGTCATTTAAATCACGCTTGTTATACTAAATCATGTTTGTTGTTTGTCATTAAAATTTAAATCACGGCATTTTTTCAATTGAAATCACATTAAATTGTTTAATTTCATTAAACGTGATTTCTAGTTTGTTGAATTACGTAATTTCATTAAACGTGATTTCATTCAAGTTTTTCATTAAAGAGCGTAATTTAATTAAACGTGAATTGAAAATTTGACATTAATACCCTTTGTTACCTGGACGCTTCTTTATTTTTTTCAAGATATTTACGTTTATGCCACCGCGTGATTTAAAACCCTAGATCATATTAAATCAATGGTTGGGGACCCTTTGTACGATAAGGGCCCTTTGTACGATAACCAGCCCCTATATATATATATAGGGTTGGGATCATGAGAGAACTCTTCTTCATGAAAGAACCAAAAAACTCATTAATGACACTTTTGTAATTATACTATCATTATATATTCTCAAAAACCTAACCCTCCCATACACCCCAAAAACCTAAACCCCCCATCCCCACCCCTCGAAAACCTCCCCCCCCCCCTCACCCACCCTCCTAAACCCCCCACCCCCCTATATATATATATAATCAGAGTTTATGTTAAGCTTAAGCAGCCATCTGTCATCACTTTATCAATTAAGTCCCTTAACCTTTTTTGTAGTGGTGTAATCATAAACGTTTATTTTTTGGTAGCATAGTTGTCAATAGCGAATAGCGGTAAATAGCGACAAGCTATCTATATGCTACGTAGCAATAGCAATGAAATGGCGCCCGCTCTTTCATGTTTAGCGGTAAAGTAGTAGAAAATTTTATGAAATAAAAACCCTAAAGTAGTCAACAATTGTAGCAACTATAATCAACAAAAAAAACAGTCACACCATCAAAATAGCTAAAATACGCTATCACTAATCATCTAATGAAATAAAAACCCTAAATCGCTATTCGCTACTGCTATTTATATTTTAAAAAAATCGCTATTTAACCGCTATGTCGTCGCTATATACCAAATAGCGGGCCTTCACCAATACGCTATGTAGCGCGCTATAGCCGCTATTGACAACAGGGTTTGGTAGTTTCATCCCTATGGTTTTTATCTAATCAAACCTACATAAAATATTGATTGAATTCCGATATTTAAACTTTATTTAGCAAGTCAAAAAAGTTAAGGAACGAAACCACTGTTTTTTTCCATTATTAACCCACTGTTAAGGAACGAAATCACTGTTACCCACCCTAGAAAAAATACCTAGTTAACGAATACATGTAATTGTGTATTAACACATACCTCAAATCGGAGAGAATTTGCTGGGATACAATCTGGGTCAGCTTCAACTTGATCAATATCCTCCTGATCACTAGGTATTTCAATGACATTCAACTTCTCAGCCTCAACCAAAGTGTGTGAAATTACTATATTATCCCTCTTAGTGTCATGAGTATGTACTTCTACTTTCCCATTGGAAGCCATATTCTTTTCATTGTTTATATCAGGAACTATACTAGCCTGCCAAATCAGCTAAAACTTTGATGCGTTTAGATCAAACTAATCACATAAAAGCATCAAAAGTAAGTTATTAAAAAAAAAGTTTGAAGTGAGTACGTTTTTCTTGTAGCAGTGCTGGAGAAATGGATCAAAGACTTCATCACTTTTTGAAGTTGTGGCTTCCTTAAGTACATCATCAGACTGTATCTCTTCACCAGAAGCATATTGAGAGCATATCACGGGCTCAAAAGATTCATTATCGCTTTCCCCCTCAAAGATTAAGTTCTCTTCCTTGTCTTTTTCTTCAATGGTTTTAAGTAAAGAAACATCTTCAATCTGCAAAAAAATACAAGACAACTTCTAATGAACTAAAGACATCAGAAGCAAATTTGTGCATGCAGGACAAAAAAACATGTTGAAATTGAACCACTATTCTAAGGATTTTGTTGGCATAATTTCGATTGAGATAACTTGGAGAAGAGGTTAGAGTTATTTTGGGTCAAGATAAGATGTTTAAAACTTGAATTTTTTAGTTTAGAGTAGATTACCGTTTGCGTCCCTGTGGTTTACACGATTTAACACAATGCGTCCCTAACACGAATTTTTAACGCTTTGAGTACCCGTGGTATACAATCTGTAACACTTTGAGCCCCTGGGCCTAACTTCGTTAAATTCTTTCCGTTAAGTTTAGTTTCGACATGCTGTGGATAGTTAAGTTTTGCTGCTGATCTAGTTAAGGCTATCCGCAGATACCCCTGTCGAAACTAAACTTAACGGAAAGAATTTAACGAAGTTAGGCCCAGGGGCTCAGAGTGTTACAGATTGTATACCACAGGTACTCAAAGCGTTAAAAATTCGTGTTAGGGACGCATTGTGCTAAATCATGTAAACCACAGGGACGCAAACGGTAATTTACTCTTCAGTTTATTTAATTAGGTAGCATATCTTTATTCGTTTTAGAGTTTGAGTCATATAGATTAGCATGTTTTCCAAGTTGTGTCTAGTATTAAATAGATTGATAGGGTTAATGTATTTGATATTTTTCTCGATTTAATATAAAGAAAAGAGTTGTGGTTGGAGTTAACCACAAAAATCCCTGCGTTTGTGTTGTGTTCGATCCAGTTTCCAGCAGATTCTACAACATGAAGAACTACCAAGAGTTGGATCATTATCAGAAGCTGGCATCTTTGTTGTTTTATTTTTATTTATCTTTCTGAGGCATAATTAGATCCAATATCTTGGCTCAAGGTCCACATTTGTACTTGATAGAACTTACATCTCGTCTATGAATCCAAGTATGTGTGGCCCGGAGAAACATACTGGGTGGACCCTCCTAACACTGTTTCTTATCCATTTTGCTTGAATTTTCATAAATAATGAATATGCTAAATATGATTACAGATATCGACGGGTCAAAATAATGATCCAAATGGAATAAAGCAATTTGGACGGTTGAAAACACTTGAATACTCATTGGGCAACTTTAAAACACCTCTTGACGTGTTTCCTTTTTAGCTAATATTTCATCACACCTGTTTCACCCTTTATCAATAATATATATCCTGCTATGACCTATTTTCAAAACGAGTTTAAAATCCCCGTTTAAATACGAATAACCTTTATGTGGTATCAAAGCAACATGTTTAATGCACTTATATCCCTTGCATATATCTAAAACAAATCTTAAAGAAAGAAATAAATGCAGGAAGAACCATAAGTAAATTCCAAAAATTGATGCAGAAATATACCATGATCTCCTTCAATGAGTCATACTTCCCATCTACAGTTGATGAAGTGCGATGCAAACTTCTATTCAATCTTTTCCAGTGGGATTCATCTGAGGTGTCCTGGAAAGAAATCATCAATAGTTGTGACACTTTAAAAAAGGGATCATACATGGGCCAGAATTGTATAATAGATGAGTTGCATACCTTGGCACAAAATATGTAAACATTGACTGCATTAGTTTGACCACGTCTATGAGCTCGACTTTCAGCCTACAAGGTTCACACGTGCATCAAGCAACCACAGCATTTTGAAAAATTAGAACAAAAAAACACTCAAGCTAGGTAGTTTATGTGAAGAAATGCATGTAATTATGTCACACAAGGCTGTTTTATTTAACATGTACAAAGGCAACAATGAGGATGATGTAAAGTTTCCGATTAATCAGACCTAATTCTGATGGAAGAACAAGAATACTGAGAGTAATATACCTGGACTAAATCTCAAGTGTTTCACTACAAAGTATAATTAATCAACTTCACAACCTTATTAACCAGCAAACAAAAATCAATAATCATATATGTATGGTGACATCACAGCTAAAAACATTCAACAAAGCAGCATCCTTTATTTTCTTCCTTTGGTTACTCAAGAAAGAGAATACAAGACTTTAAGATGATAATCTTAAAAAAAACGTGTTAATAGCATAAGACTCAGCAAGATCAAACCTGCTGAAAGTCAGATATTTTCTCAGGCAATTCTAAAAACACCACATTTTGTGCAGCTGACAAGTCAAGTCCACTACTCCCAGCAAGTATCCCAACCAATGCAATTTTAACCTGACAGAAAAATTACATTAGGATAACTCATCAATTATTGTATTTATGGTCTCAACAGGGAAAAAAACTACAGTATTTAGGATAGCATACTGCTGCTCCTGCCTTGTATTTTGTAAATGCAAAGAGTAGTTTATATCCAGTAGAAACTTAATAGAAGTTACAATACAAAGCTAGATGCTGAATTATATTAATATGAAATTTAAGCCAATGTACTAAGAAAGCACTTTGCATGCCTCTTTTGAGTGTTGGAAAGAATTGATAGATTGTTGTCTATCTCTGGCAGATGCATCACGCCCATCAATACGTACAAACTTAATCCCCTTCTCACATAGGAATTCCTGTTGAATAAAAAGACATTATGATAAGTACAAAATGAATTGCCAACGTACTTTCAGATAAACTAAAAAAAATCCCATAAATATATACTAAAAAAGTACAGAGAATAGGTAAAAGCAGATCGCTGGAATCAAGTTTGATTGGTCTTAGAAAGACGCCAATATTTAGTTTTTCTTCTAACATACTAATGGTATACCAAACAGCAAAGGTAAGACTTAATCACCTGTAATCTATCGGTAACCTTATGATAATGAACAAAAATTATCATTTTATGAGAACTTTGACTCGAGTCAAACTTTTCTTCATCATCAGACTCAGCAATAATTGGATGCATAAGTAGCCACTCTTTGAATCCTGCTAGTTTTGCGATACCGATAACTTGACTGGATGGTCTTGAAGAGTTGCAACAAGCATCGTCATCTAAAAGCAAGAAAAATAACAGGAATTTCTTACGGCAGAAATGAGTCAGGATATATGTGCACTCTTGTAATTATTAGAAGATGCCCTTCTAGTAAAAACAACTATGTACTAAGAAACAGGATTTCACCCACACCTTTAGTCAATGTTAATGCTTGTCAGTACCATAGAGTTCATAACCTTAAGCATATAAGGCACAAAACACAAGCAAAGACTAAGAAACAAATGAATATGACAGAACTTTGAAATCCCACAAGAATTTTGGCTCGATTGAAGCTGTGAAATCATCAATGGAGATAAGATCTTGAGGCAACCACTTAGAGGCTAAGAATTTTACAAGATGAATAAGTTCTAATATGAATATTAGCATAATTATGTCATTGATGCGAGGATTGTCTAGAAGCAGATAATGATAAAACTCTGTTTACATACACAAACAAATGGAATGCTGAAATCTTACTTTTTCCATCATGTTTATTAAGATCATCTGATAGACCATCTTCAGCCTCATTTTCTGTCGAAGCAACATCATTTGCCATGCTGCAAACTGCTATTGCAAGATCAATATCTAATTTCTTGAGAACCAAGTTAATGATTTGTCGTCTTATGGGTGGTAATTGCATCAAGACATGCTCCTTCAATCGCCTTATCTATATGACAGAATTTCAAGATATCAACTGAAAGGACGATAAAGCAAACAATAATAGATCTTGGAATTGACATCCAGATTCATGAATCAAACTTAGTTTATATACTATTCCCTCCATCCCAAAAGTTCCACTTCAAAATATTCTTTCTCCCAAAAGAAAGTTCTCGTTGACGATTTACCCTCATCACCCTTACAAATTTATAGTGGACTCTTGTTGGGGTAGAGTGAGTATGGTTTATTGTAAAGGGTGTATCTCAACAATCTAAAATTGAATATTTTGTTGATAAGTTAAATAAAAATAAATGAATCCACAAGTACCAAAAACTGACCATAACAGTCTGCTTCAGTAACACATTCAATTCCTCCAACCGAATGCCCTTTGAAAAATCCTACAAAGATAAAAGCGTGTGAAATATACTGAACTATGAAAGTTACAAATACCAGTAATATATGAGAGATGGGTCTTCCCAACACAACATGATAGGTGTCTATATCATATACATATCTACACACACACATACGCATGGTTAGGACAAACAAACGCTACCTGATAGACAACCCCTTGATAAGTCCGGACAGTGCTCATAGAACAGTAGGTTTTTGCAAATGCAAGCTTGTCCTTTCCAAGCAAACCAGGCCTAGCCAAAAGCAGCATTTATCAAGATAATTGCAGGATCTTACGGTTATTAACAAAAATAATCACAATATAAAGGGGGAAATAATTTACCATAATATGTTTATTTGATGAAAAATGTCATATGGCCTATTAGCACCTAGGAGAAATACGAGACCAAAGAAATTAGAACACATACATTAGAGTACTACAAGGCAATAGATTCCATAATTGCTAGATGACTGATAAGCATAAAACTATATCATCCAGAAAAATGTAACATTTGCTTTGTCACAACCTTGACAAAGAAGGAGTCCCTGAGAGTAAAATTATATGATTGATCTTTGATGCAACATCAAGTACAGCTTGTGTCTGTAAATAAAAAGAAAGAGAATAAGAGATCAATAGAACAATGATAAAAGTTAACTTGGAGTGACCATTCAAACCTAATTACCTAAAGCATCAAGCATGTCAAGAAATTCAACAGATAAAAGGATGTAACACAATGATTCCATGCAATCTAGCAGGCAGCTTGGTGCAAGATTAAAAGCACAGTCCAACAGAAAGCTACTTAATGCAATATTATTACATTCAATAACTAGTTTTTCAGCTTCTACAGGTCACACTGAAGGCTGCTACTTTATGAAATTGCACACCAAGTGCTCTATAAAGAAAAGGCAAAAGGTTGTAAGAACCATTTGATTTTAATGAATGGTACGTTGAGTATGATCCACAAGAAGTAAAACTGGGTGCTACAATGATACAAAACCTGGTTAATTAGGCCTTTAATCACATTAATATCTACTCCAAAAATTAGTATACTACACATTGGATATATCATTTCACATATTCAATTGTCCCTTGTGCATATTGATAAATAATTATATCAACATCAGCTGGACAAAAATACATATATCACATTTAAATATATGACGATATTGAAAAAAGTTCCGATATAAGATATGCTAAGTGGATACAAATACGAAAGGATGTATTTGGTTCATTTAGCATCCACTGACATCCATCTCAGGTGATGTACATAAGTCATAAATAGCAACTTACTGATCTCATTGTTCCAGAATGGTCATTATACTTTGATCAATACCATTTTAATCATTGAACTTTAGAAAATGTTTGTTAACTTTTTGTTGATTTGTATGTGGAAAATTGGAGAAAGTGTGTTGCTATTTTATGGCATTAAAAGCACATGTTGGACAGAAAGATAGTAGTCAAGTATTTTAGCATATGACTGAAGTGTTCTGTTAATTTTTTTAATTTTTAACCAAATAATGCACAAACTTCAGACAGTCCTTCATATTTAAGATGGTATATTCTGGCAATAGAAAGCAAATGAACCTATGTTTTATTAAAGAATGTGCTTCATTTTGAAGGATTACATGAATGCCATATGATAAGTGATGACTCAACAAGTTTACTGTTTACTTGGAACTTGCAAGAAATATATTAGAAATCAAGGTTAAATGAATGCTAATATAATATACACTATACCTCTCCTGCTTCAGATGATTTTCGTTTCGTACAACGCACATGATGTGATTCATCAACAATCAATACAGCCCATTTTTGCTTTAATAGGCTCTTCTTCAAATTGTGCAGCATTGTATAAGATATGACGACAACTTTTGGAGGCCTTGCTAAGTTTTCAGGATTGTTTACATGACCAAAAACTGGAAGATAACGTAATTAAATAAACAAAGCATCAGCTATGATAAGTTGCTCAAAAAGTCAAGTTTTTATCATCACTAGTTGTGGTATATGCTAACAGAACTATTTGCACGCATCAGGTAAAACATGCACAAGAACACACAGATGTATATACATTAAAGCAAAAAAAAAATTAACACCAAAAGGAGACAGGGAGCATCATCATAGATTAAAATTCTGAAAACTAGTTATATACTCTAGTTCCACGTCATATTTGCCACTTCCTTATTAGACCATCAGCTACTAATTTCCAGTTGGACAACACTAATGTAAGGAGAAGCAAGTACACTTTGAGCCAGTTGCAACTCTCATGATACATTTTCTCAAGATTGAACATCAAGTTCAATTTTTTTTTTTAAACAGGTCACGGTCAATTTTGAAATCTCATCATCTTTATGCTAGTTTTAGTTACCACACTATTAATTAAAATAGAATAACAAGATAACACCTAGTCGAGAAAGATACCTAGATGAATATCAGAGGGCAAACAAGATGGAAGCCAATGCTCCAATTCTTCTGCCCATGTATATCGCAAAATAGCCGGGCAAACAACTAGTATTGGACCTTCATTCATGAAACAGCTGGCAATTGCAATGGCCTGAAAACCAAACAATCAACTAAGTTAGCGTACACACAATGACAGAAGTCACATGACATGCTAATCAGATTATTTAATATTTATCATATGATCATTTATTAAAAGACTATTTATCAATCATCGTTCACCTGAAGTGTTTTCCCTAGGCCCATCTCATCAGCAATGAGACACCGGCCGCCCCTACGCAATCCAAACTTCACACCATCAATTTGGAAAGGAAGCAGTACCTCCAACAGAGACTGTGGAAGTTCTCCCATTAATTCATCTACTTTCTGATCAGAAAAATGTTCCGGCCTGCAGGGTTCCCATCTCCCCTCACCATAAGAACGTGCCAATACGCTTACAGCTCTACGTGTTACATAAGGAATGTCTTCATAATCAACACGCCCAGTCTTTAACGCCTTGACAACAGCATCATAATCTTTTAGACTGAAAACACAAGCCTCTCCACCAACATGATTTTGTGTGTAATGTGATGGAACCACCTAATAACATCAACTAATTGGTAAATTAGGTATATCAAACAAATTGTCCAACTACTAGGGTTTCACCTTTCAAACAGCATATTACAATCACAGTGAGCACAAGATCAATAAAATCACAGGGTAATTATAATATAACCATCAATTGAATGTATCCAGTTAAGAACGATAAATAACATACATTAGGGAGGCACTGGCTCAATTCTTCGAAGCAAGCGGCTTCTCCAGGAAACGCGTAACCTTCAACGGGGAAGGGCTTGACGGAGAACGAATCCGGGGAGGAGATCTCGAGTCGGACCATGAATTTGTGTGAAGAGAGCTTCTGACACTTGACTAGCGCCAAGGATTCGTCGGCGGCGACGTCTCCTGGTGCCTTGCGCTTTGTGTTGACGGCAAGAGGACGTACTTCCATTCGCCGTTGTTTGATTTTCCGGCGAGTTGCCCTTTCTCGTTAGGGTTTTGAACCAGATGAGGGTTTGTATAAGCGGGAAACTGAGTGTACTGATTTGGTCTACAAACTACAAAGGAACGTTAAGAAAGGATCTAAGTTTTCAAATATAAACAAACGAGAAAATGAGTCACCGCTCTCCGTGGCGTATGGATGGCAATGGTTCGGGTTCGGACTGGGTATCTGTAATCTCAAACACATACATGGTTATAAAATCATGTCCCATACCCGGCCTATTACCCGTTGGGTTTGTGTCGGATAATTACCCGTCGGGTATCGAGCATACTCTCGGGTATCAGGTATACCTTGGGCCGGCCCATTAGTGTTATTAGGCCAAGCAAAGTGTAATGAGCCAACTTTCGGCCTATTATTATAATATGCCATATATATAAGAATATAATTAAATCAAAATAAAGATAGAGGGTTTGGTTACAATTGAGCAAATCTTTGTTTTAAGTAAAAAGATGTTAAATATGAAAGTTGAGGGTTTTTTTAAATAGTGAAATTAAGTAGTTTTGGAAGAAAGAGTTAAAATGGAAAGTTTAGGTATTGTTCTGTAATTTAATCAAATCCGATTTGATTACGGAGGAGGGGGTCACGCTAAAAACACACAATGGTGTGCGTTTTGGCGTGGATGATCAGGGAGCAAGGAGGTGGATGAGGCCAAATCCGAAATTGAGAACTTGCATGTGAAATCAGTTGGTTTTGATGGGTTCATCTCCTTTTAATCATTAAGTAAGTAACTTTTTGATCCTTTGAACCTCCATTGTTGTGTTCTTTGTGGGTTTTGAGTGAGGAACCCTAAATTCCAGAAATTTGGGAGTGGTGGTGGATTAAATGCTGGTTAGGAATGTTAGTCTAGCTTATCTAATGCTAGAGGATTAAGTAAGTAACTTTTTGATCCTTTTAATCATTAAGTCAAGTCAAGGGTTGTGTATTGATTGAGTAAAATATGAAACAATAAGAGCTCATTATAAAGAGCTAGATAATACACTTAGGACCCCTAGATATTACAATTAGAACCCTCTAGAATAGTAGACATAACATAGACTAATATTCCCCCGCAAGTTGAGGGCGGGGAACGACCTGCAACTTGGACCTTAAAAACATAAATTTTTTAGAAGATAGAGGCTTGGTGAAGACATATGCGATCTGATCAGATGTAGAGATAAATTGAACCTTCAATTGCCCTTGAGCCACCTGTTCACGAACGAAATGAAAATCTACTTCAACATGCTTAGTGCGAGCACGAAACACAGGATTGGCAGAAAGATAAGTGGCTCCCAAGTTGTCACACCAAAGAGTGGGAGGTGAGTTTACTGAAGTGCCGAGTTCATGCAGGAGGGATTTTAGCCAAATTAGTTCAGCTACTGTATCAGCTAGGGCCTTGTATTCAGATTCAGTTGAGGATCTTGAGACAGTTTGTTGTTTGCGTGCAGTCCAGGAGACAAGGTTTGATCCCAAATAGATAGCAAATCCTCCGGTGGATCGACGGTCGACAGGGCAACCAGCCCAATCGGAGTCAGAGTAGGCTTGGACCGGAGAGGAGGTAGCATTATGCCACTGGGCATCGGTAAAGGCCTGTAAACAGGAGCCTGAGGTGTGTCGAATAAGAAGGCCCAAATTGGTTGTCCCTTGTAAGTAATGCAAGATGTGTTTAACAGCAGACCAGTGATTGTCTGTTGGAGCGTAAATTGACACACACGATTCACAGTAAAAGCAATGTCCGGCCTAGAGATAGTAGCATACTGCAGAGCCCCAACGGTCTGACGATACCGAGTGGGATCAGAAAGCAATGGACTGTCATCGATGTTGAACACTTAAGAAAGACACATAGGAGAGGATACTGGTTTGCAAGCGGAGAGGGCTGATCAATGGAGAATATCAAGAATGTACTTCTGTTGTGAGAGAATAATGTCCTTCCTATGATGAATGACTTCAATCCCCAAAAAAATAATGCAGGTGTCCGAGGTCTTTAATAGCAAAAATGGAGCTCAGACGATGAATGATGCTATCAATTTCCGAAGTGTTGTTGCCGGTAATAATGATGTCATCCACGTATACAAGAACATAAACAAGTGTGCCACTGTTGTTGAGAATAAATAGTGAAGGATCAGTCTTGGATCCGTAGAACCCGATGTGATGAAGGGCTGTGGACAAGCGTTTGAACCAAGCCCGGGGAGCCTGTTTTAGGCCATAAAGGGACTTATGAAGAAGACACACATGATCCGGTTTAGATGGATCAGAAAAGCCCGGTGGCTGTTTCATATAAACGGTTTCCTTTAAGTCACCATGCAAAAAAGGCGTTTTGCACATCCAATTGTCGTAAAGGCCAGCTATTAGTCACAGCAAGAGACAAAATAACCCGAATAGTGCTTGATTTAACCACAAGGCTGAATGTTTCATGATAGTCAATGCCGATTTGTTGAGTGAAACCTTTGGAAACAAGGCGAGCTTTATAACGAGTGACTTTGCCCTGGGAATCTTTCTTCAACCTGTATACCCACTTACAGTCAATAAGATTAGTATTGTCAACATAAGGTACTAAAGTCCATGTTCCATTTTTATGAAGCGCTTGAAACTCCTCGGTCATGGCATTACGCCACTCCGGAGATTTGTTGGCTACGGTAAAGGAAGTAGGTTCTAGAATTGGAGAAGGAGAACGAGTGGTGACATAGGCAGAGGGATCATAAGGAGTTGTCTTTTTAGGGTTTTGTCGGAGGTGGGATGGCCGAGACCTAGAAGGAGGTGGTGGGGGAGAAGGAACAGAAGGGGTAGCAGGTGGACTGTTGTGAACATTTGGGGATTGTGGGGGTGTTGGAGTAGGAGACTGGGTGAAAGTGGGACTGGTGTTTGGAGGTGGCGATTGTGGTGAAGAGGGTATGGGTGACTGGGGTGGAGAGGGAGAGTCAGGTTGGGTAGGATCAGTGGGTATAGGGGGTAGGAGGTGGTATAGGAAAAATAGAAATATATGGAGGAGATGGTGGGGCCGGGGGTTGTGAGGTAGGAGTTTGAAGAGGAAAGACAGTTTCATTGAAACGAACATGTCGAACGACATAAATTTGTTCAGTGATGGGGTCAAAGTAACGATACCCATGATGGGTAGGGCTATAGCCAAGGAAATTGCATGGAGTAGAGCGAAAATCCATTTTGTGACGGTTGTACGGCCGGAGATATGGAAAACATTGGCAACCAAAAACACGAAGGAACCAATAATCTGGTTTGCGTTTGAAAATTTGTTGAAAGGGTGATATATTGGAGGGTAACCGATTAATAAGATAAGTGGCGGTTTCAAATGCAAAATGCCAGAAACGTTGAGGAAGAGAAGATTGGGCAAGAAGAGCAAGTCCAGTTTCCACAACATGACGATAACGACGCTCAACAATGCCATTTTATTCACTTGTATAAGGGCATGAGCGTCGATGGATAATTCCAAGATTGGTAAAGAACAGAGAGAGGTTACGAAACTCCCCTCCCCAATCGGTTTGAACACACTTCAGTTTGGTGTTAAATTGGCGTTCTACCATGGTTACAAAATTTGTAAATGTAGAGTAAACATCATATTTTTGGGTAAGGGGATAAAACCACATATAACGAGAGTGGTGATCAACACATAATAGAAAGAATCGATGCCCATCAAGAGAAACAGTAGGTGAGGGCCCCCAAACATCACAATATATTAAGTCCAAGACATTATTACTTTGAAAGGTGGATTTATCCAATGAAAGTTTGGAAGATTTTCCTAACTGACATGGAGTACATAAAGAAGAACAAAGTTTTGTAGATACTGGTAAGGAACAACTAGAAATAACAGAATTAAAAACACGTTCATGTGGATGTCCAAGACGTTGATGCCAAATGTTGGAAGGAGGTTGGGTTGCTGTGAAGATTTGTTTAGGAAGCACTTGAAGCTGAGGAAGACAAAGAGAGTATAGACCATTCTTACTTGGGCCCGTCAGCGGGGTAATGTGTGAAGACTCGTCCTTCACAGCAAAGAAAGAAGAGTGAAACTCAAAATAAACATTATTATCAAGACAAAATTGCTTAACAGATAACAAATTCTTTTGAATAGCGGGAACATGAAGTATATCAATAAGTTTGAAGGTTTTATTTGGTGAAAAGAATGTAGATGAACCTATGTGAAGAATGGGTAAAGGATTACCGTCGCCAACATGGAGAGAGTCATTACCTGGATAGACCTCTGAGTTGTCAAGGTTTGATAAATCAGGAGTAGCATGGCTGTTAGCACCTGTGTCAGGAAACCAAGTGGCTGCTGATGTTGAGCCAGAATCCGAAAAACTTGCAAAATTGGCTTGGGGACTGTTTCGGGCAGCAGCATCAGTAGGCTGAGAAGACTGAGTCGGGCACTGAGAGGGAAGGTGGCCTATACCACAACGAGAATAATGGCCATATACCATGTTTTGGGTTGAAGCCCAGCCAAACTGTCGAGCAGGGGCAGAACGATCACGAGCTCTGTAAGTGATGTGTGAGTTACCACGAGAATTACCTCTACAATTTCCACGACTGGTGTAGGGCCGAGCAGCATAAAAAACCTGGGGCTGAGAGGTCGGATAGCCAATAGGATTTAATTGATATCCTAATTGAGATGCAAGTTGTTGCAAGTTGCTGAGTTGAGGCTGATTAGGAGTCCCTGTGGTGGCAGTGAAGATCTGGGGTGGCGGGACAGCGGGTATGGGCTTGTTAATCATGTAGTCATGATCAGATAGAAGGCCGTGCAGTTCATTAAATGTAACCGGTGGGTGGCGGGCCAGGAGAGTGGGTTTTAACCCGTTGTACTCATCTCGGAGGCCAGAAATAGTAAGCATGACAAGGTCTTTATCCTTCATTGGTTCCCTAATATTGGTAAGGGCTGATGCATATTCATTTGCTCGACTTAAATAAGCAATTGGGGTTTCATCACCCTTCATGGTTATCCGGAGTAACTGAGTTTTTAAGGTGTATTCACGAGAGGCTGTATTTGGTGCATATGCACGTTCTAAAGCAAGCCAAAGATCCCTAGAAGACGTACCTTGAACATGTTGGAAGGAGGCTTCAGAGATGGTAGATAGGATGATAATCCTTACGTGTGCATCATTGGCAATCCAGCTTCAATACATGTTGGAAGGAGGCTTCAGAAATAGTAAGCATGACAAGGTCTTTATCCTTCATTGGTTCCCTAATATTGGTAAGGGCTGATGCATATTCATTTGCTCGACTTAAATAAGCAATTGGGGTTTCATCACCCTTCATGGTTATCCGGAGTAACTGAGTTTTTAAGGTGTATTCACGAGAGGCTGTATTTGGTGCATATGCACGTTCTAAAGCAAGCCAAAGATCCCTAGAAGACGTACCTTGAACATGTTGGAAGGAGGCTTCAGAGATGGTAGATAGGATGATAATCCTAATATTTGGTGCATATGCACGTTCTCAGTCACGGAGGAGTCACTGGCTTTGTCAGCTTCAATAGCGTAGGTTTGTGTTGGACAAGGGATCGTTCCATTTACATAATCAAACAGCAGGTTGGTGATCAGAAACGGTTCGATCATAGCCTTCCAATACCCATAGTTGGAAGGGGTGAGGGTGAAAGGAAATTTGTGGCTGTTGTGTGAGGTCTTCTCAGCAGTGGAGAAGAGAGCAATTGATGCCATGGCCGTTTGAAGGAAGGATTTTATCGGAAAAAGGCAAGGGTTTTTACCGGAATTCTGATCAGGAGTTTAGAGGGATTCTGATCAGTCTTGAGAGAGCCAACAGTTTTTTTTTTGAAAGATTTCCTTGGCTCTGATACCAAGTCAAGCCAAGGGTTGTGTATTGATTGAGTAAATTATGAAACAATAAGAGCTCATTATAAAGAGCTAGATAATACACTTAGGACCCCTATATATTACAATTAGAACCCTCTAGAATAGTAGACATAACATAGACTAATATTAAGTAAGTAACTTTTTGATCCTTTGAACTTCCATTGTTGTGTTCTTTGTGGGTTTTGAGTGAGGAACCCTAAATTCCAGAAATTTGGGAGTTGTGGTGGATTAAATGTTGGTTAGGAGTGTTAGTCTAGCTTATCTAATGCTAGAGGATTAATCAATTCATGTTAATTTCATCAATTTGGAATTTTGAAAACTTAGGGTTCTTGAGACCCAAATTAGGGGTTTTCTAATTGAAGGTGTTTAATTTGTTAAATATTTTGTAATTGAGACCCAATTCATGTTTAATTTCTTATCTAATTGGTATTTCATTATTTGGTAAATGGTAATTTGCTGAATTGCTTTACACCTTTAGTTATTTGTTGTTGAATTTGTTAATTTGCATAATTGGTTAATTTGGTTTAGACCTTTAATTTAAATATTTTGATGTTCGGTTAGGGATTTAGTCTGCACACTGCACTTTGTTTTTGTTTGGTTAGCATGAGTCGAGTGTCTTTCTGGATTAGATGGATTAATAAGAAACATAGCGTACTTGAAATGAAGTTGAGGGGGAAAACCTGTGTTGAAATTCAACAACAGGTTTAAACCTTTTGTGTGAATAATATCTGGAATTCTGATCTTGCCTTTTATAGGCCTAGTATTTTTCATATCATTGAAGTTCTATAGAAGCTTATTTTTTACTTGTAAGTCACTTGGTGTATCCATGTCATGCAAGTATCCATGTTATTTAATTACTAAATTGCTGAATTAGTGAATTGTTGAATTGGGTTAGACTATAATTGGTTATTGGTTAATTGGTACTAGTTAAATTTGTTATTATTGTCGGTCCCAATCCTGGATAAAAAATAGAGGAGGGTTTTTTATAATATGATTGGTTTTAGTCTGCCTCGGGCCACCAAATATCTTAAGCCGCTCCTGGGTATACCCGTTAGTATCGGGTATCGGGCATACTCGTGGGTATCAGCCAATACCCGTTGGGTATGTGTCGTGTACATTTCTATGACTATATTTTTATATTTTTAATAACATATTAAATATAAATAAATCACGGTTTGTGGTTTGCAGCTTGATGCTCTCATTAGTGAGGTTTACGAGCATCAAACCAAAATGAATTCGCTTCTACCTGAAAATTTTGACAAGGATGTGGTCCAAAAGAGTAATTATGATAAGCAGGTATCTCGTGCTTCTGTCTGGCAGAGTCTCTATGCGACTGAGGCTGCATTGGTCAAGTCCATGAAGGAGATGGCTTATTTGCCGGAGGCCCGTCACTTGGATGACTTGAACGTTCCGGATCGAATTCGTGTGAAGCATGTGGAGGAATTGAGGAAGATGTTATGGCAAATGAATGTTCTGAAGGAGAAGAACATGGATTTGGGGGTTACTGTTGATTTTCTTAATGTTCATAGAGAGTTGCTGGATGGAGAGAAAAAAGAGCTGGAGAGTCAAGTCGCGGAACTTCTTAAAGAGAATCGTTGGCTGGTGGAGGAAAGTTTTTCTCATGTTGTTGGGTATTTGCTCTGAAGCGCTGATTTTGTTAGTCCTTTTTCTACTGTGCAAATGTCCTTTATGGCACTAGGTATGCACGAGAGGGTTTCTGTTGGCCACCGCGCTGCTTTGGAACAACTCCCCCTTCATCTTTGAAAGATTATGATCCTCAGGCCAAACAAAACCTTTTCCAAGATGTTCATGTTTACGAGAAGACTTTCTACCCCTACCTTGCTTCCCTAGCCGCTTGCGCTGGCAGGGCCCTTGCTGATATCAAGGAGATGGAGCCTCATGGTTTGAACAAAGAGAAAGCTCTTGGCTGGATCGCTGCAAGTAGGAGTGGGAGCGAGCAAACTAGTCTGGCCAACGTTAGTGCAGAGACGCCTTCCTCAATTTTCTTCAAAGTTCCTCCTACTTCGCTTTCCCTTAAGACGGTTGAGGCAACTGCCGCTGCGAAGGAGAGGGTCGAAGGAAGCCAGAATATTACTGGAGGCGACTATTGGTGGTCTCCAGCGGTGGTGGTGGCCATCAGATTATGGGTAGAGAGAGAACCCGTTAGGGTTGAGTGTGTGTGTGTAATTGTGTGTGCGAGATCGAAGCAGACCGGGACGTTGTGGTGTCTTGGTGGTGGTGGTGGTGTTTGTGTGTGTGTGATTTTCGGGATTTTAATCATAAACGAGCGTGTGGAGAGCTAACTAAGTGTGTAAACACTTGAGGTGAGTTCTATGTGCCATATTTCAGTGTGTTTAATGTTTTGGGTTGATTCACGTATTGTGTGTTACGTGGTTTTAACGGTTATAGTAAGGGTGTGCAAAGTCGGTTATGGGTCGGTTTTGGCCTCTTCCATAACCATAACCATAACCGCTTGGTCGGTCATGCTCTATTCCATAACTGTTTGTCGGTTAACCGACGACTTCGGTTAATTTCGGTTAATCAACCACTTTCATTCAATAATCACTAATCACGTTTAACTAGATTATTAAACACTTAAACTTAAAATTTTAACAAATTGCAGAAATTGAAAAACTTGTTAGATGTGTGTTTATTTATAAATTTCAAAAGCAATGGGAATTAAACGCATGCATAACTTCTAAAAAACCATGATTCTGATTGAAAACTCGTTCATATAGGCTTTAACATGTCTAGTTTTTAACACATTACACCTTACAGAGATGTGGTCCTGTTGACATTTAGTGTGACAACCGACAAAATTCCAGGTTATTATCCGTACAAATCCTAGTCACATTTACATGAACCATTTGCATGACATACTTAATTTGGTTTAATTAGGCCATTTCATGCATATCAAAGTTCACTCATGTCTCGTCTTGCATTTGGTAATTTTTAGAAATTACCGAGTCACACCCTTTAACCCGACATGCGCGTACGTTGGTGACAGATATCAAATGTTAAGAAAACATTTTATCTCATTATTTTACATGATTATGTGTAATAATATAAATATATTGGTAAATATATATTTGGTTATTATATGGGTTCGTTAAGGCGTATTTTATACTTTAAATATGTACTTTACGTGTTTAACGCGTCTAAACGATGAACGTGTATATATATATATATATATATTTTATAAACCCGACACATTTTTATTTATATTATGACGACCTCGAAATTTATTTATTAAGACGAGTATTTAGCGGGTATTAATTGCGGGTAGCGTACCGTATTGAACCACCTACCATCACATATCCTCATCATCACCACCAAACCTTACCACCACCCTCACCCTATGCCCCTAGCCCCCCTCCTCTCGGTTGAACCTCATCACCAAACCCCACCCACTTTGAACGATTTTTTTTTTATTTTTAGTACAATGAGCCATGCCTAGTCAAATCCTCATTATCATAGTCCTAGATTGTAGAAGCATGTTTTTGTAACTATAGATAAAATTATATATATCGGTGTACGTGGCTAGTACGCAGGAGGGTGTTCCTAAGTACTTAGTCTGCACACCAGTTTGGTCGTGTATACTTAGTAAGTACGCAAGGCTTTTGCCTTGCGTACTTGTCAAGTAAGAATGACCAAACCCTGCGTACTTAGACAAGTACGCAGGTAGTGTTCCTGCCCCTATAAATAGAAGACTTGTCTTCATTTGTTGGTGGAACTCTGGAACTAGGTTAAGAGGTGTCCGGGTCGGGACGAGCTCTCCCGACCCCTGGACCGTGAGCTTAGATGAGAGATGTGTGCTCCTTCGTTATGTAGTTTGTAATACGGGATGACTTCTATGTTATGGATTACGTATCGTTTCATTATCTTTTGTCTTTGTTCGTGTTTCTCTGTCTCGTTTCTTGGTTCCCACACAAATTACTGAACATGTCTGTGTTATCTCCGCTGCGCGACGAGGCTCCCGGGACCTACATAGATATTTTGACAATATATGCTACATCACCCCACAAGATTACCAAGTCTTTTACTTTTCTTCCTTTCATTCTCAGGGACATAAAAACACACACACACTTTCATTATTTCAAGATCAAGATCCAATAATTCAAGTGCTCAAGATTTTTTTTCAGAGAGTTCTAAGGTGTTTTACAAGGGTTTCAAACATCCTACAACCATTTACCTTCATATCTTGCTCGCTTGTGGTGAGGACAAATCTTTAATCATGTTCATGTTTTTTTTTATATTTTCATCATTTGGTGGTGTGTAGCAACATTCATACATAAAAACCCTTTTATTGTTAAAATGGAGACTAATGATCTTCTAACACTTGGTTTTTACTTAAAACTCACGTTAAGACATCATTTTGGTGACAACAATAAACTTAAAAACATATGTTTGTAATATTGTGCACTAGTTGGAAAAATGATTAAAGTAGGTTTTATGAGATCCATGGACTTTAGTAGTTCTTGATATATACTACGATGTTTATTTTTGTATTTTTTTACAAATCTATGGATACTTGTTGGATTATGTCAATATTGTTGAAAAGTTGAGTTTTGACTAGTTAAAAAGTGAGTAACTAAATAGTTTATATATGAAAATTGACTAGTTTTGGATAAACTGTATTTTAAAAAAAATATCATATAAGGGTTATGATTTTTTTGGCAAAGATATATAAATGAAGTTATTATTTGTATTCGCGTCATGTATTAAAAACGCGAGTTTGAATAAAAATATATTATATATATTTTTACCGTACGTAGCGAGTTACGACTCGGGTTGAATCAAATATTTATTTTATGACTCGAAACTAAACATGACACGAAATACTTAAGGATCCATGAATATTTTGATGCGTAACATTATTTATATTTATTGTAAACAAATATAATTTTCGGGAAACAAATCGTGACACCAACGGTTGTCATGTCAAAACTGTCGGAAACATAAACTAGTACTCATGTCATGTCTAGTTGGGTGAATCGTATACACGATCAACTTACACATTAGAAACATTGTTTAGACCTTAGTGTGTCTTAATTGTTTTAGGGCACGAGTAGGTCGACACGTCTCATTTGGACCTTGCTACTTGCGGATTGTTTTCACTTTGCTTGCTAAGGTGAGTCTCACGGCCCCACTTTTAAATAGTTTTACTTTTTAAATACTTAGGGGGAGAAAACATGCTTGCATCATATTTTGGATACGAGTAGAAACATGACATCATTGGTTGCATGAGTAGACTCATTATCGCATCTAAGTCCTCTGTTATACTGTGATCATTAGCTGTGGTAGACGTGGAAATTGTGGATAGATCTATTTGGGTTGACACCCTCACCTGTGGTTAGTCGCGCTAACCTTTACCGGAGGTCAAAACGGATGCATTATTGTCCATCTCATTTTAATGTTTTGCGATAGGACGTTTGTCACACCCCAACCGACGGCGGAATTCGTCGGGGCGGACATGTAGATTGTTCATAAACTCATTATCAACTAAAGTTTCATATATTAATTACATCAAGATTTCATTACAACAGTACAATCAACAACCAAGATCAAATACATCAACATGTTCGAGTTCTTTGTTCACTAGGTCCAAATCCTATATGTAGTATCTTGCATTTGATCTCATACGCTAGTACCTGAAATATGATGAAAACATGGTCCACTAAAAATAGTTGGTGAACATACATAGGTTTTGACACCACAAGTAATAATCAAAGTTTGTGTACAATTCATATGATATCATGGTTATGATATCATGGTTTAATAAGGCAATTATGAAGAATCACTATAGTTTAAACTGTGGTGTACAATCAAACCTTGTGACTGATAGGCATAACAAAACAGTTATCCTTAAGTGTTAGACATAACACAATAGTTATCCTTAAGTGTTTTCGGCAACAATCACCTAACCGGGTGGGTTGGTCAGACTCAATAGATCTATCATTGTAAACCGTCGGCTTGTACAAAGTTAATGATTGCACTTGCACTATGCACAAAAAGTAAGTAAATGTTGTTTGGACAAATAGTATTCAAGCATAAGACACAAATTGCACACATGATCATAATGTTTGAATTGTAATATTGGCAAATAGTTTGAATGTAATCATGTTTCACCCCAAAGTTGTAAGTATGAAAAGAGGGACTATGTAAACTCACCTGTAGTGAAACTGGTAGGTTGTATGAATTGTAAATGATAGGTAGGCTTCGTGAGAATTTCTCACAGTCAACCTACACAAATAATTATATCCTAGACTCAACATATGTTTAATGGAAATGAAAGTAAAGACCTTTAAGTTTATTTGAGTTTCCAGGGACTCTTGGAATTTGAGGTTTGGATATAGGATTTGTACGAGTTTTTAGGAACATATGTTCATCACAAGTATCGAAACGATAAAATGGTTTATAAAATTAATTAGAATTAGATTTGAATTTCTAATTAATTATATAGTGGTTATAGTAATAATAATGCGTCTGAATTTATTTAGATAGTTATTCTAAAAATAATTAACAAATAAATTATAGTTTAGAAAAAGGGGTTTTTAAATAATTGTTTTATTTAAACAAAATAATTATTTAAATTATTTATATAATCCCTTTTACTTAAAAGACAAATAATGAGACATTAATATAAGTACGCTTCAAATAAAAGTAACGAATTTGTACAATTATTTACCTAAAATAATTGTTGAAGTATTTCTAAAAATTATTTAAATAATTACTCTTGCCAAGTAATTATTTATGTGTTCCAAATTGATTTTCAAGATATTTAGGTGTGAAAATAATGTTCAAATTAATTAACAATTAAGTCGTAATTAATTATTAATTAAAAGGGTTTAAATGATTTTATATAAAAAAATGTATAATTATATGAAAAGGATGTATGACCCATTACAAGATAATTGGGTTTATAATCATATTTATTTTCTAAATATAATTTATAACTCCAAGATTTTAAGTAACCAATTTGTTAAAGGATTTGTATGTATGCGATATGTATTTATTTACAAAAAGATAATAATTGTATCTCTAGGTCATTTATAAAAGAGAGAGTAAAGTACACAGATGGTCCATGAGGTATGTCTAAATTTTGGATTTGGTTCCTAAGTATGAAAAATTACACTCACAGTCCAAAACTATGCATAAACATAACACCAATAGTCCCTAACTTGGATGGACGTTAAGTTTTGCGGTTAAGTAGAAGTGACATGACCAAAATGCCCTTAATATTAAAAAACAAAAATAAATAAAAAACAAAAAATGAAACCCACCTAAATAAACAGACCTTCCATTTGAATAGTCAAACCTTCCCCCATTCCAGGCAAGAAATCATTGGCCACCATCTTCGACAGCCGCCACCATCTTCGGCAGCGACCACCACCGATCGTCCCTATCTCCCTCTTTCTCTTCGATTCCAGTCAAAATCCACCATCTTCAGTCTAACCCGAGTTCCAATTTCATAAGAAAATCAAAGTCGTCACCCCTGCAAAATCACTTATCTCGACAAATTGTTACTTTATCTGGGTAACGGAAAACATGTTTCTTTTGAACTAATATGATTTTGATTAAAATACGCAAACCCATTTATCTAACGATTCATTTTTGTTGCATCGGGGGTATGGGTAATTTGCCAACAATTTTGTGGTGTAATGGTGTAGACGACACAGAGATCTGAATTGCGTGGTGGGGCGGCATCAATTTGTGTAACTGGGGGGAGCATCTCCACGTCAATTTGTGTTATCGGTGTCAATTTACCGTCGATTGAAGTGCGGTGGGGAAGATGATGTTGAGTGGTATTGAGAGCGGTGGGGGAAGATGATGGTGGTGGTCGCCGGTGCTGGTGGCAGTGTAGTGAGGAATGAGGATGAGTCCTGTGTTCTTTTAGGATTTGGGTTTTGATTATTTAAGTGGGTTTAATTTTTGTTTTTTAATATTAAGGGTATTTTGGTCATTTCATGTCCACTTAACAGCCAAACTTAACGTCCATCCAAGTTGGGGACTATTGGTGTTATATTTATGCATAGTTTTGGACTGTGAGTGTAGTTTTTCATACTTAGGGACCAAATCCAAAATTTAGACATACCATAAGGACCATCAGTGTACTTAACTCTAAAAGAGATTAGTTAGCGGTTTTTGTTTATAACAGAATACGTAAATTTACATAGCCAAGAGATGAATTTATATGCACCACTAATGAATAATATTTATTTGTTTATGTTTCGTTATAAAATAAAAATGTATATATTTATATCTCAAAATGTTTCATGTATTAATATATGTAAGTATGTATATATATATATATATATATATATATATATATATTTATTTACATATATTTGTGGGTGTGTGTGAGAGAGCGTTAAAACAAAGTGAGAATAAAAATATTTGCAAAAACAGGGTCTGCCGGGTTCGAACCCGCGACCTGTTTTCTATGGGGAAAGGGTTTTAACCAAGTGATCTAGGTCCAATGCCTTGCTAGTAAGAGGATTGTTTAAGTTTTAAATACAATGTTTCGGTTATCCCCTTCCCCAAATCAAGAGATTAAAACCCTACCCTTCCATCAACACACAAATCACGAGTATGAACATGAGGGCTTTAGAATTGATGATCGAATCGAGTAAGGGGGTATGTTAATGATGTCATCCAAACGGTCTATATAAAAACTAACAAAACCTAACCTAGAATCCTAAGTAATAATAGGAATACATATGAACTAAACCGCACTGACAGGCAAGTGTACCTACCGAGTGTAGCACAGCTTAACGGTAAACCGAGTTATCGAACCCTAGAGACACTGAATACTAATACTAGACTCTGACACGTACTAAAGATTGATTTGGTTTGGGGGGTTTACTACACTAAAGATTAACTAAGAATGCAATAAACTAAGGTCGACTCAGCTAACCAGACAAAGGCCAAAAGTAATATCAAGAATGGGAAGAATATCACCTAGGTCGGAATCCTACTTGCAAAGCACAACTTCTATCGGTTATGGAAACTATAATGGATCTGGGTTTCTAAAGAAACAACTCTAGACAGCCTAGTGGATCCTTAATCACTCTCAGGGTGTCACCAACTAAGGAACATAAAGATGTACTAACTCACTAGATTGTTGGATCACTTCTCAGGTATTTCCAACTATGATAAAGTACCCTGATAGACAGATTACCTCTCAGTCTCTCCGTCCACCAATACACTCAAAGAATGCATGGGTTAATATCAAGATAACAACTATGACACGAATAGAAACAATCACTAGACACCTAATACCGGCTTCCTCTCAGACAGCTGACACTCGGATTCCTAATGACGAAGATTAAATGACTAATTCTCACCTCTCGGGTATTGAACTAGGATACACATTCAACTCTAATCAGTAATCAAAGACAACTCCTATGGCTAATACGTCTAGCAAACTACCCTAATCACAAACCCTAAGATCTATGACCAAGATATGCTAATCAAACTGGCAGACAACCACAATCAACGCAAGGAATTGAAATCAAACACAAGATCAGATCTAAACATGCAATAACATCACAATTATCAACTCAAGATCTTTTACAAAATCATAAACGCATTAAATGAATCCAAAAACCGATAAAAATCCAAACTTTACTAAGTATTCATCATGTGACCTAGGCAATATCAAAGTTTTAGCCTAGAATCATGCTTAAACAACAAAAAACAGAAGTATAAACAATCATCATGGTTCCAAACAAAGCAAACAAAGATAAAAATCGAATCTTTAACACCTAGAATGCTTAAACAATGAACCCGGATTCAAAAGCTTCAAACTTTAACTCCACTTGACCTCCAATCACCCAAAATCGCCTCTCTAACTTTCTCTAGACGGATAAAAATCGAACTCTTTGCATAATGGGATTAAAATTCTATTTAAATTGGAAAATTAGGGTTTTGAGGAATTTCGGCTTCTCGCGTACCGCGAAAGAATTGGTTAGGGTTCCTCACGTACTGCGAGGAACAAAATAGTCGCGGCCGGATTTGGAAATCCTCGCGTGCCGCGAGAACTTTGGTCTCCACTCTTTACGTACCGCGAAGGACCCATTTTCTTCATTTTTCACTTTTTATCCCTGGACTTTCTTCCGGCTTCGTTCTCTTGCTCGGTTTCTTCACGTATTCACTTGTAATTCAAACGAGCACCTGCAAATATACAATAGACTCAAATACAGACTTAAACGAATAAAAACAAACACAAAACTAATAAAAAACGCACTAAACAATAGGAATAAAGATGTGTGATTTGCACTACATCAGTTAATTAAAAGTGGTTTATGGTATAAAATCTTAATGAATATTATTGATACCAAGCAACCCTATTTATAGGGAGAATACAAAATACAAAATAACAAACCCTAGCACTATTTTAGGAATAGATATCTACAAATCTATACAAATATTCAAATAATAATAATAGTGCTAATATTCCCCCGCAGTTTGAGCGGGAGGCGGACAGACGCTCAAACTGGATCTGAACTGCTGAAAAGGTTGCCTTGGAATGCCTTTGGTGAAGATGTCAGCATATTGCATGGATGAAGGGACATGTAAGACCCGTATATGACCAAGTCGAACTTTTTCTCGGACGAAATGTATATCAATTTTAATGTGTTTTGTCCGTTGATGTTGAACCGGATTGTCGGATAAATAAACGGTAGAGACATTATCACAAAAAAACAACTGTAGCTCGCTGTAAAGGGAACTGTAACTCAAGTAGCAAGTTACGTGTCCATGTGGCTCTGCCACTGCGTTGGCCACGCCCCGGTATTCTGCTTCGGCACTGGATCAGGAGACTGTATGCTGACGTTTTGATGACCAAGAGATAAGGTTATTGCCAAGAAAAACACAATAGCCACTGGTGGAACGGCGGGAGTCTGGGCAACCGCCCCAGTCAGCATCGGAATAGGCCGCTAATGAGTGAGTAGGAGAACGAACAATCCGGAGGCCATAGTCAATTATACCCTGTAGATACCGAATAATCCGCTTCATAAAGGCAAAGTGAGGTTCTCATGGCTCATGCATGAACAAGCACACTTGCTGGACAGCATAAGAAATATCCGGCCTAGTGAACGTTAAGTACTGAAGAGCCCCGGCCAGGCTTCGGTATAATGTAGGATCCGGAAAGAGAGGGCCGTCAGAGGCGCTGATTTTAGCCGAGAGATCCACGAGTGTGGTGCATGGCTTGCATGCGGTCATAGAGGCCCGAGCAATAATGTCTTTGGTGTATTGTGGCTATGATAAGAACAAGCCATTGGTGTGTCTGGTAACCTTGATACCCAGAAAATAATGTAACTGGCCCAAATCTGTCATGGCAAACTCTCGTGAGAGTGTGTGGATGATCTTACGTAGGAGATCATAAGCAGGGTGGCGTAGGTAGAGGGCAAAGGTGGGTGTGAAAAAGTTTAGGCGTTTCGTGGGTAGGATGTTGTGGAGGTAGGTAGCCGTATAGAGAGCTTCAACCCAAAAAGAGGGTGGAAGATTTGCGTGGATGAGTAAGGATCGAATGATATCGTTAAGGCGACGTATCATCCGTTCGGCTCTACCATTTTGGGAGGAGGTTTGCGGGCAAGAGAAACGAAACAATAGACCATTATTTTGAGCAAAGGTCTTGAATTCATTATTACCAAATTCTCCCCCTAGATCACATTGGAAGGTTTTAATTTTCCGATTAAATTGAATGGCAATTAAGCGGTGAAATTTAACAAAGTTTGTAAACGTTTCCGATTTATACTTAAGTGGGTAAACCCATACAAAGTGAGAAAAGTTATCAATGAGGACCATATAGTATTTATCTCCGGATTTACTTGGGACCGGTGAGGTCCAAAGGTCACAATGGACAATATCAAATGGTGCAAATGTAAAAGAGTTGGAATCATAAAAAGGTAAACGTTTACTATTTGAAAGTTGACAAGAATGGCAAATACGTAAAGGCTTGTCTTTATTACATGAAAAATTAAAACGACGATTTAAAATATCCAAAATTTAAGCTCTTGGATGACCGAGTCGGTTGTGCCACTGAGGTGAAGGTGAGACAAGAAAGCAAGTTGCAGCCGGAGTTTGTGGAGGTGTGAACGGATAGAGATCCCCGGTACTATTGTGGCGGGAAAGAATCCTTCCAGTGATGAGATCTTTCAAAGAAAAACCGAAAGGGTCAAATTCGATAGATGTATTATTATCACGGGTAAAACGTCTAACGGATAACCAAATTTTTGATAATTTGTGGGCTGTATAAAATGTGTGGTAGGATGTAGGTTCGGTTGGGGAGTGTATGGTAACCGAGACCTGACCCTTTAATAGGTAAAAAATAACCATTTCCAACTAAAATATTGCGTACAGAAGATGAGATAGGTCGTTTGATCTTACCCGGGTCAGAGGTGACATGTGAGGAGGCGCACGTATCCATGTACCAGGATGGATCTGGTTGATTGAGCTGCATATTAGAGAAGGCCACCTGCAAATCAGAGGGACTTAATGCATCATACCCGTAGGTTGAGGGGACTGTAGAAGCAGCGTGGGCCTGAGTCGGAGGGGCCTGGGCTGTCTGCTCGTGGTGTTGGAACTGGGCTGCAGGATGGGTGTAACCTGCAAAGTGGGCTGGAGCTGGGGGTGGGCCAGACTGTTGCGAGAATGCAGTATCGGGCCTCCAGGGGGCCTGTGTTGGATACGGGCAAGGTGGGGTGTTCCACCAAGCCCAGTTGGGATACGAAGAAGGTTGTTGGGCTGGGCGTGCATGTTGCTGGTAGCGTCCCTGTCCCCTTCCCCTTCCACCCCTGTTGTTTCAATATTGACCCCCTCCACGTCCCCGACCACGATTGTTAAAATAAGAAGAGTTACTGGTGGGGTGTTGCTCCGGTGCCGATGGAGCGGCAAGGACAGCGGTAAAAGACTTTTGGCGTGCCGCAAGTCGGTGAAGTTCCAATTGAAGCATGCTCCGTGCTGTATCCCATGTGGTGCTGCTTTGATTGATAAAGGCTGCCACTGTGTCGTACTCCTGTGGAAGACCATGGACCAGTTGCAGTACCAGGCGAGATTCAGGCACGGGACTGTCCACGTCCCCAAGTTGGTCAGCAATATCCTTTAGCCGCTGACAGTAATCGTCCATAGAAGAGCAAGCGGTGAGAGTTAGATTGCAAAACTCACTTTCTAAGGCGGCGGCTCGTGAGCCTTTATTACTGAGGAAGATTTTTTCTATCTTTAACCATGCGGCTCGAGCTGTAGCGTCTGCGTCAAGGACCCGGGCAAGTAAATCGTCCGATAGGGTGCTAAAGATCCATTGAAGAACCAGTGCATCAATCTCCTTCCAAACGCCGTAGTCGTCGGCGTTTTCGTCGGGCGGTTGTGTTTCATCAATATGGTCCAAGACTTTGTAAGCAATGGCATGAAGCTTAAAAAGTTTGGTCCATGATGAGTAGGTAACCTTAGAGCCGTCAAGGGTGCGAACCTTTGTTTGAATGTTTGTTACCGAGTATGCCGGATGGAGGGTAGCAGAAGGTGGTTTGGGATCGCTGGTCTTAGTTTCAACCATGGCAGAAACTTGGGTAGATCAGCAGAATGTGGTAACAAAGCAGAAAGAAGAAGACGGGAATTAGAATTAGGGTTTTCTTTAGAACCGTAGCTCTGATACCATAAAAGTGGTTTATGGTATAAAATCTTAATGAATATTATTGATACCAAGCAACCCTATTTATAGGGAGAATACAAAATAACAAACCCTAGCACTATTTTATGAATAGATATCTACAAATCTATACAAATATTCAAATAATAATAATAGTGCTAATATTAATTACCTGAAATGAGACCCGTTTGCTGCAGAAGTCGTACGAAGTAGGGGGTCGCTTGCTGCCTGACCACGACCGAGTGGGAGAGGAAAAAAAGACGAATTGAGTTCGATTTCGTTTAGACAGATGATAGGTATGTTGTATAACACAATAAACACTCGTAACAGCAGGTAGTCGATGAGGTTATGTGGATTTTAATGTCCGATTCGTGGGTTTACATCCTATAACCGAATTTCATTTAAAAGGTTAAATAGCTTTGATTTCTCCATTAAATGGTTGGTTTCAAAAGCCCAAACGGTTTTGTTTGAGTGGTAAAATGATTTGAGAAGGAGTTAATCCCATAAATCCGGTGATTTGAGGGTGCCATATCGATTTTGACTTTTTTACAAGTCAAAATTGGAGTAGAACATGATCCTGGGTTCACATCTATATAAGGGGGTTCAAATGAGGTTTTTTTTTTTTTTGGGGGGGAGAGGGTGGTTTCAAGGCCATCTTTATTTGTTTCCCTTTTAGTTGTTTATAAAAACTCATTTTATTTATAAAATTTGTTCTTATAAAGTGTATTAAAATTTAAATGTTACTTTTCAAATTATAATGTTTTATGAGGTGAGGAATCTCATAACAAATTGTTTAAAGGGATTTATTTATCATGTTTAATTATATTTATTTACATATATAGTTGTAACTAAACACATATATAAATGTAAAAAGATGTAAACATAATATTTAGGCTCGTAACTTTTATTTCTTAGAAACCGAACGTTGGATACTTGTTTTATCAAAAATATATATTCATATATATATATATATACTTACATATAAATACATATGTATATGAAGAGAGAGTATATACCATTTAGATACATGGTTAAAAGGATTCATATGTTTACTTATATGTATATAAGCGTATATATAAATATGCTTACATATGTTATAAAAATAATATGAAATGTGAGGCTTGGAAATTTGAATTGATATTAGTTTAAAATAATAATTAATGTGACATAATGTGTTTGAAATGAAGTGTCATTATTATCTAAAATAAAATGAAATAATGCCAGAAAATCGTGGATGTTACAACGTTGGTAGAGACAGAAACAGAAACAGTCAAGTTTGATCATAGGACTCATGGTAACTGCATCATTGGTTGTGTTTTTTCGGCAATTCAATGTGTAAGAACTCGTTATCCGGCATCAAAGTGTTTTATGTAAAACAGAGTCATTTAGTTATTGAAACATGTGAACTCGTCAACATTATGTTGACTTTTTAAGCATGTTTTTCTCAGGAAATTAAGGATGGTGAAGTCACACTGGGGTCGCATTCATTTAGGAGCCTTTTGGGAGTTTTCCTTTTATAGCCTACGTGTCATAGGCCATAGCCGTAAAACTCGTCTTTTGTGAAACATGTCTTTTGGAAACATGTCGTTTATGAAACTCTTTGAATTTGGTTATGTGTAAACATTTGAAACCATTTTGGTTGGTTTGTCTAGTTATGTTTGTTCGATGTAAGCAAAGGCTGTGGAAACCATGTTCGTTACATCTCTCGTTTCCGCCTTGGCGGGGTGTGACATTTAAAATATATATATATATATATATATATATATATATATAATACACATATGTTTCGGTTCGGTTAACATTCGGTTATTGGATACCCTTAACCATAACCATAACCGATTTATCGGTTAATCAAAGAACCTTAACCATAACCGTCGATTAATCTCGGTTATCGGTTAATTTGGTTTGGTGGCGGTTCCGTTATCGGTTAATTTCAGTTAACGGTTAAGGTTTGCTCACCTCTAGGTTATAGTGTGTGTTAAACTGTTTTAATCAGTAAAGTGTTTGGTGTAGGAATTTGAGGATGAATTCAATTGTTGGTGTGGTCAGGGTTTAATGTGAGTTAACTAATGTTGATATGCGAGTTAATGTTAACCAGTATGTGTGATTATGTGGTGATTTAGTTATGTTGACAGTGACAACCACTAGCTTAGCCTAGTGGCAAAGGTGTATACCCAAGACTTTACTAAAATGGGGAGGTCTTGGGTTTAAGTCCCACCTGTGACAAAAACTAAGGGGTCCAGGTTGGGCCAGGGGTTTTCTCACCTATGGTGGGTTTCCTCCTAAAGGTGGTGGAGATGATTGGGTGGGCCAGTGACCCGTCAATGATCCAAATTTCCGTTTAAAAAAAGTTATGTTGACAGTATGAGTTATTTTGTGTGATATTGTAGCTTAATCAATGCTTTGTTAAGGGTGTGGGGTTGGTTAATGATACATAACTAATACGCGCTTGTTAAGTGATTTAAAGCATGATAATTAATCTAATGAGTGATAATTAATACATTGTAACATCCCAAAAATAAAACGACAGTTATAATAACGGAATAAACGAACGAGGCATGGCGGGTCAGGTCGGGTCGGATGGGTCGGATGGGTCAGCTGGCTATAAATAGCCTATGCCACCCTTTTTCTCTCATTTGCAACTTTTAGAGAGAGAAACAGTAGAGAGAGAAAGTTGGCGGATCGACCCGAGACTTCAGCAAAGTGTTACTCCATAACTCGTGAGAAGAACCTCCGGATCAGAAACTCGATTCAGGTAACGATCCGACCTAAATCTGAGTTTTAGTTCGTTTTTGGGTTTTTCGGGTTTTGGGTGAAAAGGTAACGTTTGAACGGATGAAACTAAAAGATAATCATGGATTTGAGTTCCTTAATGGATAACGAACGTTTTGAATGCAACAGGTTCGGGATCTTGACATGATCAGACCCGAATGCGAAAGTTAGGGTTTTTTGTGACATTTCGGTTTTTATTCACGCTTTTATATTATGTATCCTTTAAACATTTTCTATTCAATGGAATGCAAGTGGTTTTATTTAAAATTTTGTACAAGTGTATAAAAATATATATATGTACATATATTTAATTTAAGGATTTAAAATAAATAAAATTTTATAAGTTTTAAACTTATATAAAATTTTATACAAAAATCTAAATTAAAAGGGTTCATTTATAATAAGATAACCTATTCAAATAAAATAAATAACTTTTATAAAAATATTTATGATAATAATAAATAATATAAGTTATAAAAATATAATTGAAAATAAAAAGAAATTTGATTTATTTACTTTTATAAAAGTTAAGGGGATGTTTTGAAATTTTCCAAACTAAAAGGTTTTAAACCAGAATTCAGTTAAGGGACTAAAGGTGTACAAATCAAACTACAAGGACTCAACCGTAATTATCTCAGGGACCATTTTAAATCAAAACCAAACTTCAGGGATCATTCCTGCCAAATCCCAATTCGTCTTTCCGGTCGTCCCTCCCAGTGACCGGCGGTCCAAAGCTTTTTCCGGCGACCCACTCGACAGGGCTGTCCCCTGCACCTCAACGCCCGACAAAAGCACCTCTGGCTTCGTCTCCCCCACGCGAACCAGAACCCTCGACCAATTGGTCTGCCAATCACAAGGATCGTCTGATCCTGTTGGTGGCCGAGACATCCCGGTCCAAATTCGTGCCCGACAGGCCACCTCCACGCCTTCAAGAGGTCTCGACAGATTCGTCTCGTCCAGACGAATGCCCCGACATACTCAATTGCGTGTTTTAATATAAGGAACGAGCTCCGCTATAAATAGCCATTATCGAACCTGCCCAAGCTCGCTACCATCCTTCCACCCTCTCTCACTCCAAATTGAAGCCTGCATCACCTTCGTCGACCCTAAGTGAAGCTGTGACCAGGATTACAAGGGCTAATTCCACCCAGAAATCAATCCCCACTAGTGACATTTTCGAGTTCCAAAGCTTTGTTGACCAGACCTGTTGCAACTTGGTTCGAGCCTCAATTCAATTCCCTTGTCTTCTATTTATCCCAGGTAAACGATTAGAAGTGAAATCGAGGCATTCGCACGACAGTTTCCGGGCAAACCCAAGTCCTCGGACATGGTTTGCCGGATTACCGAGAACCAGCGACCAGTTTTAGATGTGTGTATATCAATTAAACGATACACACATAACCAGCGATGGGCAGTAGCCCGGCTGGTTATGCGTGTGTGTGTTTGAGCTTCAGGTCGCGGGTTCGAAACCGGTTGGCCTTCGGCCCAATTTTTTTTACTTCTGTTTTCACTTTATTTATTTTATATAATTATTTTAACTTAATTAAATATTATTTTTATACACTAAATACTATTACGAGTCGGTTTGATCGTTCGTTTATTTTGAAATCTATTAAACAATCCTTAAACTATTCCAAATTTTATAAATCTTATATTATTTTTATAAACTTATTTAAACACATTTTATATATATAAAATGTCCAATATTTTTATAAATCTTACAACATTTTTATAAACTTGTTAAAACAAATTTTAATCTATATAATATAATTAGTCAAATAAAGAATTTTCTTTTAATTGTTATTGTTATTTATAAATACATTAAACATAATAAATACTTGTTTAAAATAATATATATATATATATATATATATATATATTTTTAAGTTAAAGTTTTACAAAACCATTATCATATTCCTACTATATTTTATAAATAAATATTAAGGAATATTATTATAAAACCAATATACATTTAAAGCACATACAAACATACAATAATACTTATCTATCCACATAGGATTTCATCGTGCTTAGGTTTCAACGTCCTTATCACCCGCACTCGTGGATTATCATATCCGCTAGCCAGGTGAGTTACATAGCCCCTATTTTTACATTTTTATACGTTTTGGGGTGAAACATTATACATGCTACTCACATTGTTTGTACGTGTTATACATGAGACTATATGCTTATTCTTTGGATGTACATACATTTAAACACAAGACAACCAACGGTAATATTGATAGATCTATTGTGCCTGACCAGCCCACCCGGTTAGGGTGTTTATTACTACATACTCGGATATAACCGCGTGTTATATTCAAACATATCGGATATAGTGGGTAACTATATTCAAACATACCGGACTTAGCTGTTGTGCTCTGTTCAAGCGCGTCAAACTCGGTTTGAATTGTGATTAAATAAATGTTACATCATATACTATGTTTAACAATATAAACAATGAGTTGCAAAACAATTTACAACCACTATTTACAGGAAATACTAAACATATGTACTCACCAACTTTTTAGTTAACACTTGATTTAAATAATGTTTCAGGTTTGGATATGTGACTGCTTGTCGAAGATCTCTCCATTTAGGAACTATGGACCTAGTTAAACAAATTAATGTTTTGAACTAGACTAGGTTATTTGAAATGTATTGTATTTGGAACTTATTGTCTTTAAATTAAATTAATGAATTATGCAACCTTTAGTTATCATGTGCTTTTGAACAATCATCACATTGTCCGCCTTGATGAATCCGCCATCGGTCGGGGTGTGACATTTTTCGTAAAGAACAGGTCGTGCGCACTTGCTAAGTGCGCACGGAGCAGGTCCTGCGCACTTGCTAAGTGCGCAGGAGGAGGGACCTGCGCACTTGCTATGTGCGCAGGAGGCACGGTCTGCGCACTTGCTAAGTGCGCAGGCAGCAGGGTCTGCGCACTTGCTAAGTGCGCAGACATCAGAACTGATTAAGTGAAGTCAGTATGTTAGAATGGTTAAACTGTTAGAGTCAGGATTGGTCTGATGTGTATTTAACTAATCAATTCAGATCGGAAGTGACGTTGTTGGACCTTCGTTTAGGACAACCCATATTAGCGTATCAGGTGAGTTCTAGAGCCCTCTTTTAAATGTTTTGTTAATGTTTTTGGGCTGGTGTGCATACTTACAAAATGATGTTTAACGAAATAATGTTTAACGAAATGATTTTTAACGAAACGATGTTTACGAAAGGAAAGGTTTTGAAGTGTTTTTGCCAAAAAGGGTTACGAATGCTTTATGAACGGTCTAAATGAGGAAATGTTTAATGAGAAGAGAAAGAGGTAAAGGTTTTAAAGAAGTCATTACAAATCTAATCTGTCGAATGAATGGAATTGACGAATGAAGTCTGGGAATGAGATTCCCAGCCTTGTGGTAGATTATGGACAGCGAGCCATAGTTGCCACAAGAACAACAGGGGCAGTGTCTCTGTGGCATGTCAATGGTTATGATGTTGTACAACTGGTAAGGGAGTAACGACGGTTACTCAGGGGTTAACGTTGTAAGGTTAAATTATGATCCGACGGTGTCATGTCCGTGAGCCATGGCCGTCGATGGAAGTTGTCGGTTTATGGACATGAGAGCCATAAGGGCAACTGAATGGGTATTGTCGGTCCTCGCGCAGTTAGCCTTGGGGGCAATACCAAAAGGGAATTGACGGAATGTATGGTATTGTCGGTCTTCGTGCAGTTAAGCCTTAGGGGCAATTCCATACTAAATGACGGAACGAAGGGTAACACAGATTTAGATAATAATGTATGACTTAAATGAATGTTAAAAGTTTTAATGAACGATCCGTTTAACGGTGTTTATGATTATGATGTTGATGATGATATGGGTACGAAACCTTTTTAAAGATGTTAGATTATTACATGCTTTTGTGAAAGGTTTTACTAAATGAATGATACGTTTTTGGCAAATGTTGATGTTAAAGTTTTTATGAAATGCTAGAACTCACCAGCGTAGCTGACTTTTTAGTGTGCACATTCAGGTTAAGGCAGGTATGGACGATGGACGGTGATGCTTGGCAAGCGAGAAGAGTTACCCGGTCGATCACGAAGACTGGCATCCCGTTATGAGTTGTTTATGTTAAGTTTATGTATTTGACAATGTACGCTTCTGCATGTATAAACAAGTTTTTAGTTATGTTGAATGAATGATTCTGATGCGTTATTTAATATTCATGTATAAGAACTGTTTGTGAATGAGTAAATCCAACGAGTGAGGCCTCCCGGGTTTGGGGCCTTACATACATGCATGACAGTGTGTGCTCAATGATCAGTGTGAATTAACTGATGGAATGACTTAAGTAGTGTTAGCATTGCAAGTGAGGTGTATGTATAGATTTATGTAAACGACTTTACATGAATATGCTTTATGTGAAGAAGTTCATATAATAAAGTCCACACAACGAGCTCATATAACCATAAGTTAGTTTCCATGTGTGTGTGAGAAAACGTTGAGATAAGATTTGGGATGTTGTGGTTAGTGTGGGAAACATGTTGACATGTGAGGCGTGTGAAGTCCATGACAGTGGCAAAGTAAAGTGTGTGAAGTCCACGACGGTTGTAAAAACATTGTGAGTCTCACGTTGATAGAAAGTGTGAGGGCCCAACTATATCTAATTCCTATGCGTAGCTGACATTAGTAAGGTGTGAGTTAACTAAAGTGCGAGTTAATGAAACGTGAATACATTAATTAAGATTAATGAACATTGTGGTGTGTGTGAGGTACATGATTATGATGTGTACAATGGGTGGAATTATCTTTACAGTGGTCATTTAATAAAAGTTTTTGAAAAGTATTAAATGATGTTTTGATAACAAAGAAAGTGTATTTTGAAAGTTATAGACTCACTAACGTAAGCTGACCTGTTTTAGTACGTGTTTTAGGGTGAGTTAAGATGAGCTATGACATAACATATTGATATGTCCTAAATTATACATGTTTTGCATGCATAATAATCCCCATATTATGTTAATAATTGAATAATAGTAGTGCAATTACTACTTAAATCGTTTATATTTTATAATTACAGGTTAAACAACATCCCGAGAGAAAAAGATCGATAAAAAGCTAAAATCATCAAGAAATCAAGCTTTCTCTTGAGATAGGAAGAAGCACACCCGAGCTTTGACCCCCCAAGAAGTCAAAATTAGTCAACAATCAGCAAAAGACAAAAGGAGGGGAAAACAAGGGGATGCACGACCGTGCATCCCATTGCACTGTCGTATAAAGGTCTTCCGTGTGCCCCAAGATGCTTTCGTACCCTGCCATCTGTACCTGTGTACCTCTGGGTATTTGCACAACCGTGCATCTCATTGCACGACCGTGCATTGCCTATTTTGGGGCCTATAAATAGAAGGCTTGATCCACTCATTTCAGACACCAATCCATAATAGAATAGACATTCCTATAGTCCATTTATGTAGTAGAGAGGCTCTTCCACTTTGTTCGCAACAGGGAAGCCTACGAAACTTAGCTTTATGCTTGTTCGTATGACCATTCGTGGCTAAACCCTTTGTATTGCTTGGGTGAAGATAAAGTTTGGTGTATGTTAATGTTTAACTTATTAGCCTAATTGTATGTTTATGTTCCTTAATCATTCTTTCTAAAAACCATCTTCATGGTGGACTTTTAATCTTTATTTAAACTAGTATTTAAACTTGTGAGTGTTCTTGATTTTAAAGTGTATGTGACAACCCTGAATTAAGGTCAATAATCATTGATAATTAATTCATCAAAAATAAAATTCGGCCCATTAACGACCCAGTTGTAGGCCCAATATGCGAACTTGTTATGTGACTTTTCTTGACGGATCACTAAATGATTCGGGATAACATATAATAAATATATAATATGTATACACATTCACAGTGTGATGTTAAATAAATTAACGCGTTCACAGTTAGTAACTGACACACGACGCGATACTTAATTACTAGCATTAAATATTAATAATAATTATTAATATTAATACTCATTCGAAGGACAACTTCGAAATATACACGCGAGCTATACGAACTTGAACGTTGGACGATAATGGATGCGCGACTACGACATATGCCGATGTTAACATTATTCAGTTATTTAGAACCGACGAAAATAAATTATATGAATAAGTAATAATTTTACTTTCATCATTATTAATAACATTATTATTATTTAGGAATTAACAATTACTTACGGAGCATGAAACATATATTGGGGGGAACACGTTTAGACTTATTAGCGCGTACCGACTTGGAGACCAGTCGGACAGGATATCTTACGAAATAAATATTTAAAATTTTATTTATTACCAATACTCATTATTATAGGAATTACAGACTAAAAATTTAGAATTTATTAACATCCCGAGACCCGTGTGTGCACGCATTATACATGAGTCAGTCCAGTTTACACTAATAATTACGTACTAATCCTACAAAACTATATATGAAATTTTTTATATATTATTAAATTTATTTAAATCTAGATTTAATTTTTGAAAGATCTTTGATTTATTTTGAAAGATTTTTATCAGACTCCTTGATGATTGTGTGGAGATATTAATCAGATCAAATCTTTGTAAACTCAAGAAAATTGATTTTATAGAACATATCTCATTTCCTCCGCATCATACACAAAGAAAACCCACTTCACCTCATTATCTTTCTTTCTAACCACACACAAACCCCTCAAACCTCTCATGGTTAGAGAGAGAGACAGAACGCGGGAGAGAGTAAGAGGCAGCCTCCTGCTCCGGTCGTTCCTCCGGTCAACGACGACGACACCAGACAGCGGGGTAAAGGTAGCAACGAGAGGAGGAGAGACATGCGAGGGAGAGAGAGTCAGAGGGAGGAGATGCTGACGCCGGAGCCGGCCACATCCCGGCGGTGTCACGACGTCTGTGATGGTTGTGAAGCCTGACGGCGAGAGGAGTCAGAGGTTGGCAGAAGTGGAGGAAGTGGCGGTGGTGCCAGCTGAAGGAGTAGGAGACAAAGGAGAACCGTTTTTTCGACGACATCCCCAACGAGTCAAACGACGGTGGTGGCTGCAGATATGAGATTCGAGCCATGACAAACACTTCCCTTCTCATTCTACTTCCTTGATTCTGTCATTAAAACCCCTACAGCAACGACGACAGCTTCATAGGTGAGAAGCGACGGCGGCAGTCCTAGGGTTCTGGCGAAGCTCATCTTCCCGGTGAGTTCTTTTCCCTTTTTTCACGTCCTTCCAAGTATGAACCTACACATTTGCCATCGTTATGTTTCATTTTAAGATTCCGGCAAGTTTTCGGTTATAAACGGTTGTTTAGTGACCGGGTTTTCATTCCCGAGTATAAAATATGCGTTTTTGGCAGGATACGACATCCCCGTCCTCGGTCAAACTCAGTCGACGAAAGTCAAACTTGGTCAACAGCCTCGGGTTTTGGTCAAATTAAGCAACATAAGTCAAACACGAACAACGGACTATAAACGAGTTTAAGCGTTTGTCGGTACGCGAACCGAACGGGCGGAAAGGTATAAACCTACATTTTAAAACTATTTAAATAATTATTTATTATCTATATATCGTAAAAATAAATCAAACGCGTGTAAGACGAACGAACCGAGCTTCAACGACCCGACCCAACCAAAGACGTAGTCACGAGATTAAAAATAATAAAATGGTAAATAAATTATAAACTAGTATCGATAAATAATAAATAAAACCAAATGTTTTATTTAACAATATACGCGATTATATTATTGTCAATTATTTTCACAATTATTGGTATTACTATTAATAAAAGTAGCATCGTTATTTTTGTCATTATTAAAATGGGGACAACTAGTAATAATATTGGTAACCATAAGATTGGAGTGAATAAATAATAAACATTTTTATTCTAACGATATGCAACTATTATTACTATTATATAATTCGAACGTAATTGCTTGGAAACTATACCAACACCAGAGCTAACTTGTATTCGACGTCGAGTAAACTATTATAGACACGAACGATAATTTTGCTAAATATGTGTATACTTATTCACGACACGTACATTTAGTATTATATACATCTAAATCAATCTATGTATTTGAAAACTTGTATTTATGAGGCATATACGGTGGTATATTTTAAAACTTATATATATACTTGTAAGTACACGTAATTTATCGAAATAATCAATATTTATAACTATAGATTTTGACACCTATTTTGATACAAACATAATTATACACATGATGTACACTTACTTTCAGATTATATTTATTTATGTAAATATACATACGAAGGTATCATACGGGTTCGATCACGTGGAATGACCTACTACTTATCTAATCAACAGCCGGATATGAAGTATATGAACCATATATTTTGGTTAAGACTTAAACATACTTCGTTTGGTAAACGATTACTATGAATTACATATATACCTACAAGTATATTTATACTTATACACACATAGATATACGAGTGTAACTAACACATATGAAGTAAAATGTGTACCCCCTATCAATAAACAACTCAAAATTATCAACGGGTCGTAGAATCTTAACGGCTCGTTCGAGCGCGTTCCCGTGTGTAATAACATTACCCGAATACGAAATACTTATGTTAAATTACTTGTTAGGATTACCTTAATGCTTCACATATGCTTTAGCAAGCTCACCACTTCGGCACTTGAATTATTTATGCTCTGGACTGAGGTGAGTTTCACGGCCCCTTCTTTTACTTTTAAATATTTTAGAAACACCGGGGAGAAACATACTTGTTTTACACGTTTAAAAACATGAAACATATTTACTTGACACGTTTGGAAAATATGAAACATACTCGTACTCGTTTTTATATGATAACAAGAAAACAAGACCACACCTTTATTTTTGCATGAGTTAACATTGGGAGCTCGTAAAGTTCCCTACGTAAATATTTTAATAACCATTAGTTAAGAACTTAGCATGAGATTCTATGGATAGTACTATTTGGGATTGACACCCCCGGTCATGGTTCGACCGGTTTTGGTCGAATGGCCGCATAGTGTTTAACCGTGTGCTCGGGAGGTACGAGCAGGGGCAGAAATACCTGTGTCATGGTTTGGTTATGCCTCATGTATGAACATATTATTTGTATTCTTAGCTAGTCTACAAATGGGTTAACATTACTTGTTTTGTTTATCATATACACATGAAACTGCTACCTGTTTTGGTTAACGTTCCTATCTTTAATGATTTCTCTAAAGAGGGCTTGACATGGACATAAATTCACTAACATGTTTTCGCTGAAAAAACTACTCATTTTATGACTATGAAGTCATCACATATTTTCGAGGAAAACCCTTTTATATTATGTCTATGTACATTGTCACACCCCAACCGACGGCGGAATCATCGGGGCGGGACATGTAGACTGTTCATGAGCTCAAGGTTGACTAAATTGTAATATGTTAAATCCATTTCCATTCAAACAAACATGAATCAAATTCAAAGTACATAATGAAATACAATTTGTTTTTGAATTAAGATTAACTAGGTCCAAAGCATATGTGTAGCATGTCTTGATCAAACTCATATGAAAGCACCTGAAACATGAATAAAATAAGGTCAACTAAAAAGTTAGTGAGTATAACACAGGTTTGTATATAGGTAGCATATAATTTGTAAACCAAATCCTTTACATAACATGATAAATAAGGCGTTTATGGGGAGCAGCTATTGTGTAACCAAGTACAATCAAACCTTTGTAACTAGCATGCAAAAATTGTGTTGTCGGTTTCAATCACCGCGCACCTGGGTGGGTTTGTCAGACTCAATAGATCTATCATTGAAAACCGTCGGCTTGAATAGTTAATGATTGCACATAATCGCATACAAAGGTTAGCACACCTAGCACTCGGGCATAAAGCTCAAATTGCACACATGAATGTAAATAGGATTTGTACTTGTGTTGTTTGTGTAAATGTAAACTTGTAATTTTGTATATAGTTCATGTTTCACCCCAAAAGTGAAAAAGAGTAAAAGGGGCTGTGAAATACTCACTTGATTCGAAGGCGTAGCTAACACGAGATACTAGAAAGTAATGTGATCCTTGTATCGCACAACGTTAACCTAGAGTGTAATGTATATTGCATTAATAATGCACAATAGTCTAAGTCTAAGTCTAAGGTTGAATTGGATAAAGTTAGTGATTGGTACTTGAAAGTATTGTATAAAACGAAAGATTTGAAATGAATATTTTTACAACATTTTGAATAAGGTTTGAGTTTGGAATAATTAAATAAGTAAATTAATTAATTATTGTTTATGAGAATAATGTAAGTATTAGATGTAATTAAGTATAACTAAATAAATGTTTTTGTTTAATTATAAGTCAAATAAATAATTATTACCTTATTCATCTATTTATAAAATGTAACTTATACATTAAAATATTATTTAAGTGTAGGGTTTATAATTTAAAGGTTGAAACTTTAATTAAATAATTTTCATTTATTTTAAGATTAAACACTTGATCTTTTTAAATAAAGATAATACGCATTTTTATAAATTCAACTATTTTTATTTTGAAAATTAACTTGAAATACTAATTGTTTAAAAATATAGAAATTTTAAGGATTCTGTGAACACACACGACCGTGCCTAGACAGGACACGATCGTGCTCGGGCCACGGGCGCGACCGCGCTAGTCAGGGCGCGACTGCGTTGATCAACAGAGGACATAGCTAGACAAATCACTAGGCACGACCGTGCCTTGTATAGGCACGACCGTGTCTATGTTTCAGGGGCACGACCAAGTCTAGCCAACGAGCATGACTGGGTCTGAGCAGGAGGCACGACCGCGCTGGAAGTCAGCACGATCGCGTCTCCTGAGGCACGACCGCGCTAGACGATTAGCGCGACCGTGTCTCTTTCAAAACAGGGACGAATTGATTGATTCTTATATTTATAGTGCTGGAATTTATAGGGCTTTCATTCACAAGGTTATTACGAATCTGTTGGTGTAGATTAATTGTGTTTAAAACATGTTTAGAACCGGATTCGATTAAACTATTTTGAATGAAAATATGGTTTCGGGTTCGAGTAGATTTCGATGTTGAATGCCCAAATTAGATTGGGGATTTTGATCTATAGAATAAATAGAAGGTTTAGAAGGTTTCAATTACCCTGTACGACGATGGATTGGTAGCTTACGGTAGGAAGGAGTTTCGGCGTGACGAATTTGGTCTCCGGCGTCTCCTGCTGCAATTCCGGCTACACCAGTGTACTCGTGAGTTTCAGTGAGGATCGTGTGCTGTATATCGTTTGTTTACTTGAGAGTATATGGATCGAAAGGAAGAAACTTGTGGTTTCATTTAGTTTTCTTGAGATGAGTCGGTTCCAGATGATAATGGTTGTAATTGGCAGTGTAATTGTTTTTGTTAATGGATATTAAGTGGAATCAGTTACGGGAAACCAACGATCGGGCGATTAAAGCTGCAGTTACGTTTTCTCAGACATGAGGCGCGACCGTGCCAAAACAAGGCGCGACCGTGCCAAGACGAGGCGCGATCGTGCCAAAATGAGGCGCGACCGTACCTACTAGGGTTTCTGGTTATTTACAAAATCAGCCCTTGCAACTTCAGCTTTGACATAATTAGCTTGGTTAGGATTTAACAGAACACCTAACGGGATTACTAACTGAGTTAACTCTAGGAGGTGTTACCACGTGATTTGAGTTCTAAAACTTTGAATTAAAAATACGTTTAGCTAACAATTGATGAGGTGCAGGTTTGAACAAGTACAAGGTTTAATGATGTACCGTTATTTTATTAATTTAAATAAATTAAAATAGGGTCGGAAAATCAGGAATGTTACAGTCTCCCCATGTTAAGGGAATTTCGTCTCGAAATTTAACTAATGGAGACTACTAAATCAAGAAAGAGGTGGGAGTTTGGGTTCTCGGTGAGCTTTGATTGTTGGACATGGCTTAGGCCTGATCATCGAGGTTGAATATGAATGATGACAATGAATTTAGTTTTTGAAATGGACTTAAGGAGAAGATTGTTGAATAGCAATTTGAATTCTAAATGTAAGATGTATTACTTGGAACAAATTTGATGAGATTTTGAAATTTTGAGTTTGTGTAAGATGTAGTCTAACGTGCTCAAAATTGTTAGTGGGTAAAAGATTTCATAAACATTGGTCTAGGTCAAAACTTCACGTGACACGAATAACGCTACTCCTGATAATATGATAGGACACTTATATATATAGGAAGTACCATCGGCGTATCCACCATGCCCTCGTCACATTACATCCGTTTCGTTGTTACACATCATGATAAGTTTTAGGTCACAACACATGACAAAATTTCACTATAGTTTCCATGCGCTGATTTTCATAATTCCGTGTGCACCCGTAATTATTCAAATCATCGTATGGTCCGTATAGATTGTTTCGTTGTGTGTGGGTAAGGGGGCACAATTTCGCTATGATCACGTCTATTGTTTACACATAGAAAGTCGCTAAAAAGTAACTAAGTCCCTAATCAGGTCAGTTCGCAGCTAAAGAGTAGTAAAGTAGTAATACTTAAAGTTTCTTAGTTTGCTCGTGTTTGAACAAGAATACGTCAAACCCCGAGTCATTTCAATGTATTATGGTCTTCAACTTTGGTGTACAAAGTGCATGACCATGTCTTGTGTATAATGTAATCAATCAATTACAATAATTGTAAGCAAATTTTGTTTCGAGTATATAGTAAGCACACAAGTCTCATGTATGATCTAGTGTCACGTAGTTTGTAATCAAATAGGTCTCATATATAGCGTAAATAATTTAGCGTCTTGTATTTTGTAAATCAAAAGCTCTAATATGTAATGTATACAACATAGTATTATGTGTATTGTAGGAAATGGATCTCATGTATAGTGTTAGCAACTTAGCATCATGTATTTTGTATAATGTACACCGTTTAGTATAAAGTGCTTTGTAACCAAATGAGTTTCATGTATAGTGTGGTCAATCTAGAATTATATATCAATGAAGCAATTCTTATGTATAACATATATTGCAAACAACTAAGTTTCGTGTATCATGTGCTCAATCCAGTAGCATATGTATTGCAAGTAAACATGTTTCGTGCATTACGTGATCAATCGAGCAAATTGTGATTTGTAGGCAAACTAGTTTCATGTATTATGTAGTTTGTGTAGAATTGGATATATTGAGGATAATTGAGTTTCATGTACCATGAGATTGCGTTGAATATATTGTGAACGTGTATACATGAGTATTGAACTTCGCGTGCGATGTGTACGAACGGGTCTTGCATGTGATCGAGTGCTGCGGACAAACGTGTTGTTTGACGTTCTTGCATAATGTGGTAGTTAGGTTCAAGTCCTCAAATCTCATTGAGGTTGGTGGGAAAGGTTAACGTTTACGCGATATGGATCGTCTCTTGAAGCGTCGAGTGAAAGGTAACGAGGAGGTTTTGGAAATATTCTGGAATTTGTGTTTACAAATACGGATCTTTGTTTGAACATAGAAAGTGGGAAATTGTTTTTGGTTGTAGATATATAAAGTTGTGAAATCATTGAATCGCATATTTTAAATGAATATGCAATTTATGAGAAAATATTTTTAATTTAAATTTTCAACTATTGGCTAAACAAGTAGGAGCATATTAATTTAACCAAAGTTTAGAAATATTTACTTTAATGAGGAAAAATTATAATTATTTATCAATTAAAAAAAATAATATTTTTATAAAATTGGTTGCATTAACCTTCCTTATTAGGTGAAAAAGTTTTATGGAAAATTTATGTTTTTGATGTTATCTAAAAATTCGTTAAACATTTTGTTTAAACAAGATAACGAGGTTTTGTTTAAATCACAAAATATGATGATTTATTTAATGAAAGAGATTGTTGGTAATGTACTAAATCATGTGGAATGAAAGAAGTGATATTTGAGAAAATTTGATGGGAATATAACAGGTGTAATTTACTCCCCACGGGTCAAATCAATGAACAACAACTGAAGAGTTGAAATATATGGAATTGATTAAATACTGAAATGTTAAACATTATTCAAAACATAGGGAAATGGTTCTCAAATCGAAAATTTAAAGGAAATCAGTAGAAGCTTCTTCTAACGTCTCTGGTAGCTTTCCACTAGGAAGAAGATAATTGTCAAGATGAGCACCGCTATAGTCACTCGAGTAGTAGATCTGGCTTCAGTCCTGGCGGTCTCTGTGCGATGTTCTTGCATTTCTTTTTCGAGGATGGAGATTAACTCCTTTTGGTATCCTAATTGGTTTGCTAGGCTATCCATTTTTTGTCTTTGAAAGTCGTGTATTACTCCCTGCTCTATCCTTTGCCTCTCGAATTCTGAATTTCTTACATATTGATGGAAGTCATTGGTTGGAATTTCCATAACACCAGGGGGTACCATGGTATGCCTTACCCAAGGGTTGGGAAGGTACGGGTCGGGCATTAGATATGGGTCTCTCAGTGGGGGTGGTAATTGACTGTGGAGATGGGGTGTATGATACGGGTTTATGGGTGCGGCTGATCCAGGTGTTCAAAGTCTTGGGCCGGTGTTCCTAATCCAGTCCGCCCTTACATCAAACCTTGGCCTAGAAGTTGGGGGTGTTGGTGATCGATATACGGGTGTCTCTGTGTCTTCTTCCCAATCAGATTCTGTTCCGGGGTGGTATACCGGGGAGGGAGGTGAGTAGGAGTCCATGTCTAGCAGAAAACAATGAAAAAGTTGTAAGTGATAATGAAATATTGCGGTTTGAATATAGGAGTACTTATAGGTTTTAGAGTTTGACTAGTCATAACACCGAACCTTCACGATAGTATTTTAGAAATACACTTGACCTACAAGCAATGCACCCCTGAGGAGAATTCCCAGGAAAGAGGGGTGGGTCACTAAGACACACTTAAGTACCCTATCTTTCCTTAGCCAGAATTCCTCATGGGTTTACACACTCTTCCAGCCATCATGTATTAATAATACCATTGTTGAGCTCATGGTTAAGATGAGAATTTTTATGAACTGGGCTTTGAGGCCCAAAATTAGGGTTTATGCATTTCAGTGGGCTTCTTCTTCTTGGAGGATAGATGGGCTTCTTGGTTTATTATTGGTGGGCATTAGGCCCAATAGTTTAAGTCTTTGTTCATAAAGGTGATGGTATCATGTATGGGAGTCCAAATGTGTATGAATAATTTGGTGTGTATGTGTGTGTGTTAAACTTAGGATAATGTTTTAAATAATTTAAGTAGGTAGCTATGAATAGAAGGGAAAGTGGGCAGGTAACGTGACACATAAACTATTGAGTATTGTATCATGTGATGTAATCATATAGTATAACAATGTAAAAATATTCACATATGAGGATAATCATATAGCATGTAGGTAGTAATGGGTGTAAGCACAAGAGTTATCAAGTAGTGTGACACATAAGTCATTATGTATTGTATCAGGTAGTGTAAGTACTTAGGATAGCATGTAAAAATAATCACACATGAATTGATAATGTAACATGTAGTAACATGGCATTGTATGGGTGTCCTAAAGTTATAGTCTAGGTCAAGAGTGTCTAATAACCTAGTTCCCTATAACCAAGGCTCTGATACCAATCTGTCACACCCCAACCGACGGCGGAATCATCGGGGCGGGACATGTAGACTGTTCATGAGCTCAAGGTTGACTAAATTGTAATATGTTAAATCCATTTCCATTCAAACAAACATGAATCAAATTCAAAGTACATAATGAAATACAATTTGTTTTTGAATTAAGATTAACTAGGTCCAAAGCCTATGTGTAGCATGTCTTGATCAAACTCAATTTGTTGGACATGGCTTAGGCCTGATCATCGAGGTTGAATATGAATGATGACAATGAATTTAGTTTTTGAAATGGACTTAAGGAGAAGATTGTTGAATAGCAATTTGAATTCTAAATGTAAGATGTATTACTTGGAACAAATTTGATGAGATTTTGAAATTTTGAGTTTGTGTAAGATGTAGTCTAACGTGCTCAAAATTGTTAGTGGGTAAAAGATTTCATAAACATTGGTCTAGGTCAAAACTTCACGTGACACGAATAACACTACTCCTGATAATATGATAGGACACTTATATATATAGGAAGTACCATCGGCGTATCCACCATGCCCTCGTCACATTACATCCGTTTCGTTGTTACACATCATGATAAGTTTTAGGTCACAACACATGACAAAATTTCACTATAGTTTCCATGCGCTGATTTTCATAATTTCGTGTGCACCCGTAATTATTCAAATCATCGTATGGTCCGTATAGATTGTTTCGTTGTGTGTGGGTAAGGGGGCACAATTTCGCTATGATCACGTCTATTGTTTACACATAGAAAGTCGCTAAAAAGTAACTAAGTCCCTAATCAGGTCAGTTCGCAGCTAAAGAGTAGTAAAGTAGTAACACTTAAAGTTTCTTAGTTTGCTCGTGTTTGAACAAGAATACGTCAAACCCCGAGTCATTTCAATGCATTATGGTCTTCAACTTTGGTGTACAAAGTGCATGACCATGTCTTGTGTATAATGTAATCAATCCATTGCAATAATTGTAAGCAAATTTTGTTTCGAGTATATAGTAAGCACACAAGTCTCATGTATGATCTAGTGTCACGTAGTTTGTAATCAAATAGGTCTCATATATAGCGTAAATAATTTAGCGTCTTGTATTTTGTAAATCAAAAGCTCTAATATGTAATGTATACAACATAGTATTATGTGTATTGTAGGAAATGGATCTCATGTATAGTGTTAGCAACTTAGCATCATGTATTTTGTATAATGTACACCGTTTACTTGAGAGTATATGGATCGAAAGGAAGAAACTTGTGGTTTCGTTTAGTTTTCTTGAGATGAGTCGGTTCCAGATGATAATGGTTGTAATTGGCAGTGTAATTGTTTTTGTTAATGGATATTAAGTGGAATCAGTTACGGGAAACCAACGATCGGGCGATTAAAGCTGCAGTTACATTTTCTCAGACATGAGGCGCGACCGTGCCAAAACAAGGCGCGACCGTGCCAAAATGAGGCGCGACCGTACCTACTAGGGTTTCTGGTTATTTACAAAATCAGCCCTTGCAACTTCAGCTTTGACAGAATTAGCTTGGTTAGGATTTAACAGAACACCTAACGGGATTACTAACCGAGTTAACTCTAGGAGGTGTTACCACGTGATTTGAGTTCTAAAACTTTGAATTAAAAATACGTTTAGCTAACAATTGATGAGGTGCAGGTTTGAACAAGTACAAGGTTTAATGGTGTACCGTTATTTTATTAATTTAAATAAATTAAAATAGGGTCGGAAAATCAGGAATGTTACATACATGATATCAATGTTTTCAAGGAAAACGACTTTAAATTGAGACCACCAAATCTGTGAACTCACCAACCTTTGTGTTGACATCTTCATGTATGTTTTTCAGATAACACATAGCTATGGCACGATTGGAATAGGTTAGCCATTTTGATTAAACACTAGAAGCCGAAGAAACATGATTGTCAAACTTCGAGACGACTTTGACATATATGGTTTTAGGATAATGTACTAGTTTATTTTAGTATTTGTAACGGTGTTCAATAATTTAGATGTCTTAAATATGATTTCATTATTGTGTAATGTTACCAATCGTTGCAACATTAATTTATTTATTAAGTAAATGAATTGGGGGGTGTGACAATGTAAGACCGTAAAACCTTTTTCATCATACTTCTCTTGAAATTTGTACGTCTTTATACAAGCGGATTTTGATAAGCCAACACTTGGTTGATATTGATAGAAATTGTACCTCTTTATAAGAACTTTGTCATGAAACCAAGAGTTGATGAACTAATGTTGTGAACGGTACGTCTTTATACATGGTCCTATTGTTGCACCGCATCCCGTGAACAAAGTTTAATCACTCTTTTGATAAAATAAAGGTATTTAAGTTTGATGTTTTAAATCAACTTGGAGGTTGATCTTAAGCATACGAATGTACGGATCTATTAAAGAGTTGAGGGTAATGGCGTCCCTGACCGGGAGTCTTACTATTTTTATTATTAAAGAACATAATTCGTGAACCAAATGTTGTGAGAATGAGGCTCTGGCGGTGTATTCACACATTTGTATTAGTCATACCATCGGATTAGTTAACATTACATTATCATATACCAAGCGGATTCGAAGCTCAAAGCAATACTCGTTTTGATCTGATTATTCTCGAGCTATTCACAAGCACACAACACCCACTCACTAATTAAACCGGCTAAACGATAACAAACGTTGAGTATTGGAACTCGACCGTGTCCATTTGTTCGATACTTGGTTCTTACCTAAACTATATTTCGTTGCGATATGTACACTTGCCTATTGTGTGTGTTTTTAAGTTTAGGTATTTATCATTTTATAAATTTAAAACCTGATCTTGTAAAAACTCCTTTTTCAAAAAAAAATATATATATGAAAATAATCAAATGTGAACCAACTTTAAATGTGTAAATAAAATAAAAAAAATTTGGTCACATATTTATTATAATTAATTGGGTGTTTGACTTTTAGGGAATGAAATAAAATAAGATGAAAATAAATGTGTGGTCAGAATTTGATTTTTTGGTTTATAAGTTCACATTTGATCCTTACTATATATCTATATCTATACTATATAATAAATAAAGATTTTGGGTGGACACTTGTCACCCTTCTATATATCCTCATCTTTTTTTCTCGGCTCTCTTTCCTATTAATTATACACATTTTTCTTTAAATGTTTTTTTATAATTTTTTGTTTCTCGTTTCTCTCCTATTAAATAATAATGATTTCTATAACATTTTTTATAAAACATTTTTTATTTAAAAAAAATAGGTTTGTTCATAAAACATTTTTAGAAATTGAATATTTTGTTCATTCTTTTTATAAAATATTTTTAAAAAAATAACTATATAACGCTTCTAAAATTTGTATTAAAAAACTTTGTAATATGTCATAAATATGTAATATGTAAATTTTATTACTAAGTATATAACATTGCATTTATTCAACTCGTATAATACACGAGGTTTCTAACCTAGTATGTATATATATATATATATATATATAGGACTAGTTTAGAACCTGTGTACTACACAGTATGAAAAATATCAATACATAAAATTCTTAAATATGTATATATGTATCTTATAGTTGAAAAATGTATTACATATACTAACAATAGAAAATAAAATAAAAAAATATGTAAAAATTAATATAAAATTAAGTTTAAAAATACATGAAATATTATTCAATGTAATTTGATTTTCATTTACAATTTGATTGAAAAATAAGCTAAATAATTACATTTCATAGTTTCTTATAATATGAGATAATTTAAAATAAATGTGTTTTATTAGTATAATTAATAATTTATTTAAAAATATATTATTATTGAAAATATGAAAATGTATTTATTATAAGAGAGAGGCGGGAAAATTTTTATAAGGATGAATATGAAGACGACACGTGACATTGAGAAATCTTTATTTATTATATAGTATAGATTGGGTTCAATTGTTAACCCACATTTAGGGTGTTAACCAAATAACTTCATCACAACCACTTATTTATTATAAAATATATAAGATACTAAATTAATGGTTCAGATCATATCAAGGGTAATTCGGTCATTGTGTCTCTATACTTTTTTTTAATAAATTAATCCTTTTCTTTGATCCATTTCAGGCCATCTCTCTTTCTTGATTTCCAGAACCAATTCTCTTCATAAACCCATTCCCCTAATTCTCTCTTTTTCAACTTTGAGATTCAAAAACTCCCCATCGTCATTTTTGAGAAACCCTATCAGATTCTTTCTTCAAATGAACAGCACACAAACTCATCTGCAAATCGATCTAAACCACACCCTTCCAACTTTGACAACGACTTATCCCACCTTCGGCTTCAGCAACTCACCAACATCACGCATCGCCGACCTCACCACCTCACCGGTATCACCCATCGCTGACCTAAGCACCCCTGTCGAGGATCACTGATGTACCGGAGAGTGGAAACGTGGACGTTTTGAAGCTGAAGACGAAATCTTTGACGAAGATTGTGGGGAAATCTATGATGGGGAAATTCAGTCTTCACCTTCGAATCATCTTTATGGGGTTAGTTACTTAGTTTGTTCTTTCAATTTCCCCAATTTTATCAATATTAGATCTATGTTTTCCATTTTCTGAATGTTTATAATTTCTCATTGGATTAGTACCTTTTTTGAATCAGTTTATGATGCTTAACTTCTATTTGATGTGTCATGAGTTTGGGATTTTGTTGAACTTGTAATCACATAATAATGTGTAACAAAATTGTAAAAAAACAGGATAAGTTATATTCAAGTTGTTTCTTTTGATTTTTGTTTTGGAATTTGGTGTTCAATTTAGGGGTGTTTTTATCATAAATCCATACAAGTAATGGATTACATAGTATGTGTTCTTTTTAGTTGTTGAAATTTTCCATGCTGACTAGTTTCTTGAAACTATCTGTTTACAATCTCTCACAGAAACCTGATTAGTGTTCTTTGTTAAGCATTACATGTGACTTCAACATTTCAAGTGACATGTTACATCTGATACAAAGTTTTTATCATGTAGTTCAATCACTTACATAGAAGGCAAGGAAAACAGCCATGAAGTGGATTTGAAGGAATTAGAAGAATCAAAGACTGACTCTTTGGGTAAGTACTAAGTATCTTCATACGTATTCAAGTTCAAATTCACACTTTTGAAAACAAAAGAATTTGCACAATTCTTTTTCTTTTTGTTAAATGAACCAACAAGTTGTGTCATTTCACATTAGTGGTATAGATTTCCTCAACATTTGGAAAAAAAAAAGTTATTTTGGGATAAAGACAATTTTAGCCAAGTTTTATGATCAGATTTCCTCAACATTTGAAAAAAAAGTCATTTTGGGATAAAGACAATTTTAGCCAATATGATCAGATTTCCTCAACATTTGAAAAAAAAGTCATTTTGGGATAAAGGCAATTTTAGTCAAGTTTTATGATCACATTACTCATGGATATATGTTTCTTTCTCATCTTCCTGTACGATTTGGACAAGTTTTTGATGTTAGACATTCGACAACTTTTTGATTTGGGTATAATAGCATGAAAAGTTATAATATGCAGTTATATGTTTCTTCTTCTTTTCTGGACTACCTCCATCATTACCTTCTTTAATTTTTTAGAATCACCAAAGAAGTAGCTAGAATTCTGTGTTCTGGTCCATTTTTACAATGAACAATCTTTTACATTATGTAATGCCATGTTACATCAATGTAACCACCCCTGTTACATTAATGTAACACCTTATTACATTAATGTTAATACCTTGTTACATCAATGTAATAACTCTTTGTTTTCACTAGTGTTGTTTTACTCATACTACATTAATGTAACTACCCCTGTTACATTAATGTAATACCTTATAGAATTCTTTATTAGAGCTGGGAAGGGTCATGAAAGGTTGTTTTAGTACAAATATGAAAAAGGTAAATTACATGATCTCATGGAAAGGCAGAAACTTGGAGGTTATATTATAATAAATTAATTATTTTCACTACAGGTTTTTTATGTGATTTTTTTGTTTGTTTATTGTGAAGTCAAATACTGAATCCCTATTCAGAGCTGCTAAAGAAGCCTTACTCGAGAGAGTGCAAAGTCTCTTTTGCAAATGAGACGCGATAAAGAAAGAGAGATAGTAGAAAAGGTTTTTTTACTGTCTTAAAGTCACATGTTTATTAATTATTAATTCTTTCCTTTTATCTTTATTCGGATGAAAAGAACATTAATCATGGATGACAACCTGTTTATTAATTATTAATTCAAAATCGGGTACTTTTTTTTAATGTAAATCTAGTTGAATCCTCATTTCTGGAACTGCATATTAATTTTATATGTGCAAGACATGATGGTAGTTTGCTTTTATGCAACTCTTGTTCGTTACACCAATGTAAACGCTCGTTACATTGATGTAATTACGGACCTCTGGAAAAAAAATATTTTTTGGCTAAATTATAATGGAATTAAAGATAAAAATGTGACGGTTTTAATGGTGCAATTTTTATAAAAAAATAACATGGTATAAAAAAGTTATAAAAGTTTTTAAAAGAAGGGGGTGAATCTTTTTATTAAAAAAAAAGAAATTGATGGTTTTTAAGAGTGTGACACATGTCACAATCTTGTTCAAGCTGATTTTTTGTGGATGGGTGAAATGTCCAAATTGTCCTTTTCATATTATGTAATATTAGTGACACATGGTATAATCTTGTGAACTCTTAGCTTTTTTCACCATTGGATGTTGGTTAAAGAGTTAACACTCTATATATATATATATATATATATGGTTGAGTTCCTTTGTTAACCATATATATGGTTGAGTTCATGAGAAAACTCATTTTTATGAGAAAATCAAAAACTTCTTATTAATGACACTTTTGTAATTATATTATCATTATATATTCTCAAAAACCTTGTTGGAACCTAGTAGTCCATCGAATTCAAGTTCTTAGTTTGAAAATTGTACAAGTGTAAAGTTTTCGGACGAAAACTTTCTCGATCGAAAATGTTTTCAATCGAAATAGTTTTCGGACGGAAGAGTTTCCGGACGAGAACTTTGCGTTATAAATATGTCTTGTTTTGAATGTTGTTCAGAGTTAGAATTTTGATCAGATTTGTGGTCTTTTGTATGTGTGCTAAATGTGATTAGTCTGAGTTCTGTAATCAACATCTTTTGTTAATACAAGTGAAGATTTGTGATTATCTTGTGTTGATGGCGTATTATTCTAGTTTCGGTGTTTGATCCGTCAGTTTCGATCTTTGATTGTTTCCGCCTTTCCAGGAGTCATTCGGTTATTGGATTGCTTGAAGTATAGCAGATCGGGTGAACCAACAAGTGGTATCAGAGCTGTTGGTTGAAGCTCTAATTATTTCAAGCGTTTTTCCTTGATTAAGATCGACTTAGAGAGTATTTTCCTACCATTGTTGAGTTTTCTGATTAGATTTTCATAGAGATGGATAATGGAATTGAGTTTGGGACTTGATTTCACATTTGGACTAGTTGCAGGTGCGGATTGGAGGTGCCGAATTTGAATCGTCCGAAACCTCAGTTGAAGGAGCCGAAATCTCTTTCCTCCGAAATCTCATCCGAGAAGTTGATTTTGTCTGAAATCTCCTGTCCGAAATCTCAGATTTTCCGATCGATAAAGATTTCGTCCGAAATCTTCAGAGTTGTGAAAATTTTCAGATTTTGTGATTTAGTTTGTTTGTGCTAAAGATAGCTGGAAAAGTGTACGAGACTGAGAAGTTTGTGGGAAAATCACCACCAATGCTGAAATCCATTGCTGACTTTTCAAATTGGAAAATTATGATGAAAGCATACTTTAGGTTTACTGAGCATACATTGTGGGATTCGATTGTTAAAGGCCCATTTGTACCAAAGATGGCTAATGCAGATGGATTAGTTCCAATAGCAGACCTAGACAATTATACTGAAGATGACAAGAAGACGATTGAAAGGGATAACCGTGCATTAGGAGCAATTATTCTCGCTTTGCCAACTGAACTCTACTTGAATTTTGAAAAGCATGATATTGCTCGTGGACTGTGGAATGCTTTATGTTTGAGGTTTGAAGGGAATGAAGCGTTGCAAGAGAGTCGTACTGATCTTCTACTTAAGCAATACAACATGTTCAGTTATAAGAAGGGTGAATCACTTAGTAAACAAGTTAATCGATTCACAACTATGATTAATAGGCTGTATTTAGCGCACAAGTTAGTGGAACAAAAAGGCATGTATAGAGCGCACAAGTTATTCCATTTCCCACGGTCCAAAGATCATTGGTCTGACGAATCCTCTCGCTTAAGCAACTACGTATAAAACATCGCTTATATAATTAGTATTCTTATGCTTTAGCAAGCAAATACATAAGAATCCTGATAAGTATATATTTATGCATAACAATACGTTGATTCATGTATCTCAACATACATCCAAACACGCTCTCCAATGTTTGGGCGTTCCCCGCAATGTTCACACACACCTAGCGACATCTAAGCACACACCACAATATTTGTGCACACTCATAATGTTTAGGCATGTCCCGCAACATCCAAGCACGCTTTGTAACGTCTAGGCATGCCATACGACGTCCAGATACACTATGGTGACACTCAAACATGATTTTAATGTATGTGCATGTCCCAAACAACGTGACACACTCCATACATATAGGCATGTCCCACAAATAGTCTTGATATATTTGAATATATTTAAAGTTTTAGACACGCCTTCTAATTCACCATACATTTTGGGCATATCCAACAATAGTCCCGATAAGTACGATAATATATCTAAAGGTTTGACACAACCTCTAATTCACCATACATTGCAAATTTGAGCACACGTCTCCAATTCGCTCCCAAGAAAGTCCTTGACATAACTTTTGTTGAGCTTACAATTCGCTCCTTGTTATTAGACATGTCCATCAACTTGATTTGATTTCAACATGTTTAAAGAAAAGACACCAAGTTTAAAAAGAAAACAACATGTTCGAAAAGACAAAACCACAGAGCCGGCTAACAGCGTGAGCCTAGTATAACGTAGCCAAAACTATATCATACTACATTGGGGCATTGTAGAGGGCCTAATTTAGTTTAGCCGGGCTTGCTACTAGGAAAATAGACAAGGGACATGAGTTTTGAGCATCTAACCATTTTCGACCTTTAATTTTTTTTTTCCAAATAATTAAGTCAAGTTTTGTAGAATAACATGATATTATGAAAAAAAAGTTGTTGTATACCGTAGTTTCTCATTTCCCATCATTACATATTTGAATTAAACGATTTATTAGTCGCATATTCTTAGTTCTCTCTTGTTATTATGGCTTTATTTTGAGAGATTATGTTTTATCATGTAAAATTGTAATTAGTAAAATTGTATAAATGATAACATCCTTTATCTTGAATTTAACAAAATTATAATTTGTGGAACAAAATTATGTAAAATTGTTAATTGTAAAATTAAGATCGAGTACTAAGCTAAGCTTACAAGTCTTTATTGAAATTTTACATTTTTTTTATTTGTGTATGTATATACAGATTGTTAGAATAGGATTTTCCTGGGTATGCTTGTTTTATTTTATTTTTTTGTATATTTATATAATTAAATTGAGTAGAACGAACTCAAAAGTATGGAGCCGGTTAATACCAGCATCATCGATTAATATGATTATAAACTTTAATAGAGGTATTCGTCAGTTGAACCAATCTTAAAAATATCGACTAACGTATCAAGTTCAAGCTTGAAAATGAAGGCTTGATCGAGCTCGAGCTCAATTACAACCTAGTCGTTTTACTCATTTTACATAACACGCCACACCCCACTAAAACATGGTAGCTAAGAACGATCATTTTTCATGATCATATTCGCGTTTCATAGCGCATAGATTGAATGAACAAATCTTAATCATTCAGATGTTTCAAGGTTTTTCATCTTAATTGTAAGGTGATCATATACATGAACATAAACATAAAGAATTAAAGAAACACCCACCAAAAAAACATAACTAACTGGCATCTTAACGTTCAAGTACAAACTCGAATCTTCATAAACAAATGTTTGAATAAGTTTGTTCGACAAATTTCACATATGGGGATGGAAACGGGTCACACGAACCCTAATTGATGATCTCCCTAACCAGCCAATCAAGACTCGGGTATGCAAAATACAAAACAAGAAAAGATGGGACTGCAAACAGAATTGTAATGAGAATATACACAGCTAAGATGACTGCACTCGCGGGTATGGCATATAGAACAATAAGAAGAAATATAAAGACGAATGGGAACTTAGTCGTCAAGTGAACAAAAAAGATCAATGACTTACGAAGAGACGAGTGGAGTCCATCTATGCTGGAATTTGTAGCACGAGAATCTTGATTATGATCCGGCTCATGGGTGCACGGGCTAATTGTGGGGTTGGCCCGGGTGATCTGGTTAGTGGTCCAACCGCGGTTCCATGACCAAGAAGACACGGGTGCATGATCCCCACAAGATGAATGGGACTCGACTCTATCACCATTCATACTCTCAACCATCCATAGAAGAAAGTAATTCTTTTTGGGAAACTTGAGATTCCCTTTGTAAACGAGCCTAAATGATAACATATTGCACCACGGGCAGGATATGAAAAACGGGAGTTGAATAGGAAGAGTTGGTAGCTTCACGACAGCCCATTGGAACCCGAGTACACAGTTCTTACAGAGGGTGTGACCACACCATAACACGTAAGGCACGTTTTCTACGATATTAAAGGATTCCCAGCAAATCGGGCACTCAAAACCTTCATCTCCACTATTACTTTCTGAGGTTTCATCATCTGAGCAGTTAAAAGAAGCTTGATTGGGTCTTGCAGAATCATTTTTCATTCCAGAGGTACTAGCAGTGGCGTTTGAAGTAAATCCCCACATGTTGAATACCCTAATGCTTATTCCCGAAAGTACCAGCTCGTCAAATCTGTGCCTGCAAATTAGAAAACCTTACAAACAAAGAAACAAACCTACTAGTAATACTCCATTCATAAAGTAGGGTCTAGGAGGATAAGATGAGAGCAAACCTTACCTCTATCCTAGGAGATACGACTCAAATTATAAAACCTTAAAGTTAACTTAATGACAGGAAAATAACTAAGGAGCACATAAGCATAGAGCGTCGTTCAATTTTAAGTAAAGAACCGCGATAAAACTATATATATTTCTTTAACTGTGATACATAGGGCGGTTATCTCTCTCACTATATCTTATCAACACCGCGTGCAAATCTATATGCGGTTTTCACATTTCTCTGCTTAAAATTGTCTTATGATTCATTTTCTTAAATCATCACTAAAATATCCCCTTTCACTTTGTTTCATGATTACAATAATTAATATGATCAAAAAATTCAGGGATCAATTACGTTAACGATTAAAACACGCAAACTATACATCAAAACCCTAACACCCAACATTTCGGTCCAAAAATGATATAAACAACCAAAGGCAACAAAATCGAAGCTAATTGTCATCAAATAAGCTACTAAGAACCCTAATTAGGTAGAACGTTGACCGATTGAAATCAATGAAGGAATCTGGTGTGCGTTTACCTGATAATCATAATAAGATGAAGATCGGAGATGCATTTTGCACACAGTGTCTGTCTGTTTCTCTCTGTAGAAAGGGTTATAGGGAAATAACATCGCCGAAGCCGTGACCGGCTTGCGACCACATGCATCGATTAAAATGATCTGGTTGGTAAGTCGCTCACTCGCATCTCGCCGAATTGGTGAGTTTGGGCCGGGCTTATAGTTAGGCCCATTTCAAAGTAGTTGTAACTTGTTGCAAGTAGCCATGAAATTGCAACTCTTGATAACATGTGATATGTTTAGTATGATGAATAGGTCACACTTCGGGCTTTTTTATCCACTCGTTGGGGAAAGTAGTGACGAAGGCTGTTTTCGGGTGACTTGGAAGGTTTCTTCAAGTGGGTTAATTGGGTTCCGGTTAAAGTAAATTCTTTTGTATGGAGACTGCTTAAGAACAAGATCTAACTCTCTAGTGTTTGAGGCGTCTCGCTTTCGTCGATGGCTTGTTCCTTTTGTGGCTTGGCCGAAGAGGAAGTTGATCACGTTTTCTTCAAGTGTGATTTTTCTACGGTAGTTTGGAATTGGCTTGGTATATGGAGTGGTTTCTGGTTTGTTCTCCCACCAAGAGGTCTGACTTTCTTATTATCATAAAGGCCTCGTTGGGTTCTAAAAAACTGAACAAACTGAAAATGGTCATTTTCATTTCACGATTTGGAAAGCTCGAAATACCTTACCGTTTAGAAAGGATACTCGCTCGCCTTTGAAAACAACGGAGGAGATCAAGCTTATTTTTTCTTTGACTAAACTTCAGTTTTCGTCCCTGAGGTTTGAACCAAACTTCAGGTTTCGTCCCCCTGTAACACATATCATCCCTGACGTTTTATGTTTTAACAGTTTCCGTCCCTGGTCCTTAACTCCGTTAAAATTTCTATTAGATCTTATATGAAATTACTAATATACCCCCTTCTTCTTCTTCTTCAAACATTAGACCCCCTTCTTCAAACATCAGTCCCCTATATTTATTTGGGTTAAATGGTACAAACTTGATCTTGCATCCCCCAACCAAAATTGGAGTCACTCTCATTTGATCAATTCCATCACAACCCTTATGCCTTCAAGACTTCGTCTCTCTCTCTACACTTCCATCAAAACCCTAGATCCGGCAACCAATGCCTCCGTCGCTCACATATCAGGCAACCAAAGGCATCGTCTCTCACATATTCGGCAACCATAGCTACTGTCACTCACATATCCGGCAACCAAAGCCACCATCGTTCACAGATCCGGCTTCCTCTAATTCAGTTTGCTTGTCGGTCCGGATCAAATAAACGACTAGAGGATGATGAAGAGGTTAGAGTGGTGGTAGCCGTTGGTGACGTCGATTTGCCGATTCACAACCACCTCGCTGGCCGGATCAAATAAACGGCTAGAGAATGATTCCCTCGTCTTCATCCCTACCCTGATTGCTTTCCAGTTTATGTTCTTTGATCTTCATCACCCACTATCGTCTTCCCAAACCCTAATCGCACCCTCCCAAATCTTGACCTTCAAGATTTGGGCATTGCTCACATATCAGGAAAATGATTTGGGTTTCTTGTTCGATTTGAGTTTTTAGTCAAGGTTCGATTTGGGTTTTCACGAGGGATGTTAAAATCCCTTATTCTTGCTTACTGTTAAAACCTAATCAATTAAAACACTAGGTTTTTCGGGTTAGATTGGGTGGGTTTTATGTGAGTTAAAAGTGAGGTAAAGAGGTTAGAGTGGTGGTAGCCGGTGGTGCTAGAGGTTAGAGTGGTGGTAGCCGGTTGGATTGGGTGGGTTTTATGCGAGTTAAAACTTTTCTTTTAGTTTTTGGTGGTTGTGGTGGGTTAAGGATGAAAAAGAATATGGAGCTAAAGACATATTAGTAATTTCATATAAAAACTAACAGAAATTTTAATGGAGTTAAGGACCAGGGACAGAAACTGTTAAAATATAAAACGTCAGGGATGATATGTGTTACAGGGGGACGAAACCTGAAGTTTGGTTCAAACCTCAGGGACGAAAACTGAAGTTTACTAGTTTTCTTTTAATTGGCTTAAATATAGAGTAAAATTATGTAATTTTTCTTCGGGAGATTGGTGTTCTTCTCTTTCTAACTTATGTAACTTGTATTGATTTGTCTAGCGTCTTGCTAGTCTTTTTTATAATATAGCCGTCCTAAAAAATAGTTTAGTATGATAAAAGGAAAGCAAACGGACAAGATTGCATTTTTCTTTTCTTTTTTTTAATATAACAAATTTGAAGTAAAGAATCATAAAAACCGAATAAATACTTATATATTTATTTAACCATGATATATAAGACGGTTATGTAACTGTATATCTCACTTTTTTTGAATTTTCATTATTTTTATCAAGTATTACATACAAGTAGACTTGCAAAAAAAAACCGGTTTGAATTTTCAAACCGGTCCAACCCGGCAAACCGGTTTAGCGTTAACCGGTTCAAGGCAAACCGGTTCGGGTTAAGGATAAACCGTCGGTTTATAACCGGTTTAAAACATTCAGGGTTCCATCGGGTTGAGGACCGGTTTTTCCAAACCGGTTTGGGAAACCGGTTTAAACCAGTTTACTCGCTGAAAGTAAAAGAGCCATTACATAACGGCTATATAGCCGTTGGGAGGCTTTTTGGCCGTTTTTTGGCCCCATTTGCACCCATAAATCAATATAAATAGGTGAGGGTGTTTATGGTTAACCACACCTCTCTCTAATATCTAAAATCACTCTTTAAACGCTAAAAAAAGCTCTCTAAACTCTAAAAAAAAAACCATGGCAAGGCTACGAAGCTCCGGTTCCGAAGATGACGTACAAGAATAATCAATCAATATTCCAAAAAATAAAAATATATATTGTCATTTGTAATGTTTTCCAATTTTATAATTTTATCTTGTAATGTTTTGTAATTTTTGAACTTTCCGAATATCAATAAATGTTGAACTTTATGTTTTATATTTGTTATATATATATTTTTTTGATTTTTTATTAAATATATTGAATTTTATTGAATTTATTTGATTTTTTTAATAAAAAACCAGTTTAAAGGTTAAACCGGTCATAACCCGACCCTAACCGGTTTAATAGGTTTAGGTTTTCCTCACTTGTAAACCGGGTTAACCCGAACCGGTTTAGGGCCAAACCGGTTTTGACCAAACGTTGACCAAACCGGTTCAATTTAAAAAAAACCATTTTGTGCACCTCTACATACAAGTATATTATGCTGATTTCGTAAATCTCTACTTAAAATTAATTTTATATTAAAAACTTAAAAAATGCACGATCATATTTACATGTTTTTTTAATTGTAACACACACAATCCATTACTTTTGTGATCAGTTTTCTACTTAATTCATTTTTCATCACTATGTCTTAGACAAAATTACTTATTTTCCTACGACACATTATGATTTTTTAAATAAAAAAAATTAATTTTAGTCCATCATGATTTCTATCTTTATCTCCATCTTTAAACTTTAGAGTTTAGTAAGATAGAGATGACGAATAAAATGTGAGAGGTTAAACCAAATTTAAAGATATATTTGAAAAAAAAAATAATATTTAGTTAAAGTACAAAGATGAAGATGGAAATGCTACCGTGAATTAAACACTACAAAAGCATGAAACACAAACCTATCTCACTAAAAACATGAACCAATTTCATTTTACCTAAACATCTTCCAAGATCAACTCTACCCTATTCAATGGCTAAATTCAAATTATTCAAAACCAAAAACGCCCTTTTATTCTCTAACCAACCAACCAACCAACCAACAAGAGACTATAACAACTCACCATAAGTTTCACTTTCAAAGCTTAAGCAACTCAATGGCTCGCCACAAAAATAGAAACCAACAGTTACAAAATGTGTTCTTCCCAAGTTTATTGAACACATTACACCAAACCTAAATCTACAATATCATTCAAACAACATATAACATACTCTACTGCTTTGAATCTTTGCTCAACAAGTACTTTTTAAGAACATCCATAACCGACCCAAAATCCGCCTTCACATTCATCGGCGGATTAGCCAGTCTACAAGCCATTTCAGGGATCGCCTTAGAGTGATAATCAATCTTTGACTGAGTAAACTTCAACCCATGAGCCGTACTCACCACAACCGTCCTATCCGTAGCCCTAATCACACCACTGTTCCTAAGCTTAACCAATGCCGTCAAAGCCACACCAGTATGCGGACAAATAAACATCCCAGTCGCATCAGCTTGCGCCATCGCATCCATCAGCTCCTCCTCAGTAGCCTCCTCAACAATCCCAATTGAATTCTTGAGCGCGTACACCGCCCTGTCGATAGAAACCGGATCACCAATCTGTATAGCTGACGCAAAAGTGGTCTTCGCCTTCACCGGACTAAAATCAGACCACCCGGATTTAAAATGAAGGTAAAGCGGATTCGCGTTCGCAGCTTGAGCACACACAAGCCGAGGAATCCGATCGACTAATCCCAACTCCTTTCACATGTGAAACCCTTTGTAAAACGCGTAAATATTCCCCAAATTCCCACCCGGAACAATAACCCAATCCGGTACCTCCCAATCAAACTGCTGCAAGATCTCAATTGCAGCAGTTTTCTGCCCTTCCAACCGCAAACTATTCAACGAATTCGCCAAATAAATTGGTAATTCAGAAGTAACTTCCCTAACTAACTGCATACAACCATCAAAATCAGTATCTAGACTTAACACAAACGCCCCGTTCGCAATCGGTTGGACCAATTGAGCCATTGAAATCTTATTAGCAGGTAAGAAAACAATGCTAGGTATACCTGCAGATGCACAGTAAGCCGATAATGCGGCTGATGTGTCTCCGGTGGACGCACAGCCTACTCCGACTACCGGACGGTTCATTTTACGCAACCGATTAACTTGACTAACTAAAACAGTCATACCTAGGTCTTTGAAACTACCTGTGTGACTGATACCACAGTGTTTAACCCACAAATCATTCATGCCTAAATGTTGTTTGCCAAAACGCTCAGCCCAAAACATATTAGAATTACCTTCAAACGCGCTGACGATGTCGTCGGAATCAATCTCCGGCAGCACCCATTCTTTTTTGGACCAGACGCCGGAGCCGTACGGCCATGTGGTTTTGCCGATCCGTGAATCGAAGAGTGATTTCCAGTAATTTCCGTCGAATTCCTTTAGGGCTTCGATGTCGTGTTGGACATCGAGGAGGCCGCCGGAGCGGGATCGGTAGACGATCTCGTCTAGGGAGTAGGATTCAGTGCAGGATGGATCGGCGTTGAACGGGACGTATTTGGCGGAGAATTTGTGGTGTTCGGATCCTAGGCGGTGGGCTTCGTCGCGGATGCTTTGGTCGGCGGGGCGGCGGTGTTTGATGGCTGGGGGTGTTTCGAGTGGTTTGTCGGAGGAGATTGTGGCTTTGATTGTGAGGAATTTGGGGGCATTGTTGACGGTTCTAGGGTTAGGGTTTGGTTGGTGTGGGGGGAGGAAGAAAGGTGAAGAACGGAGAAGAGAAGAGGCCGCCATCGGAATGGAGATTTGGGGACAGTGAAGGTGTACGGCGGTTAGGGTCCGAAAGTTAAATTTATATGGGTTGGTGAGTGGATCTTTTAGGAGTCCAAATATGCTACCTCCCACTTCGAACATACTTACGAACTCATAGGAGACTCTGATGCCAAGACTCTAACTACCTATTTCGTTTTTCAATTTCTATTTAACATAAGCATATGTTGGTTCGGGTTATATTTGTTTCTAACTGGTCAAATAAAATATAGCTTAATAGGAACCGGAATAAGAAACTTGAAGCTGAAACAAAAAAAACAACTTGTATAATCAAGTGAAGAGCGAACTAATCAATATTATCATGTCAACTAATCAATATTATCATGTCAACTAATCATTAATCAAGTGAATCGTGTGATACCTGAGATGAGATAAAACAGAATCGTTTGAAGACTTCGTGTAACCCGTCAGCCCATTTTGAACACCGACATATGTAGGTGTTGGAACCAAAACTACCAACACAAAACATCTTAAACATTTAAGCAGAAAATTAAAACAAAATTACTAATCTATAACAAAAGATACGAATGCTAGCAATCAACTATCATCTATCCCATGTTATTGCCTCCATTTTTAAGATATATACATATACCAAATGTAATTTATATGATAAAACATCATTCATAATTGAAAGAAAAAACTCATTTATGTGTTAGATTTTTTTGAGAGTTTTTTATGTAGAATTTTATATAAAGGTGGTTGGATCACTTGGCACATGATTCACGTGTCTAGCTATGGTATGGTAAGGACGTGATCAATTGCTTTTAATGTGAGATTTTGTCAATTGTTATTTGTTTATTTTACCAAGATTTCATATTCTTCTAATGAAATTCAGAAAAATGTCTCTAGGTTCTGTCTTCAGAGATGTTTCTAAACTTGTCTTCTGATCAGACACTTGAGCTTCTTCTTCAATATTTCTAACTACCTTGTCAATTTACTAAAGATAATTCCTAACAAACTTTATGATGAAACTCTATTAAAAAGTATATACGGTAACTTGAATTCAGTTGTTATACAAACATTTGGATTAAAAAAAGGTAACGCAATCATTATTCCCTAAACTAGATTTTATTCCCAAGTGACATATTTTCTACGATATATACATTTGAATATCCATTTAAATAAACATTATTTTCCAAAAAACCAAATATATTTTTCTTGACCAATATGTTGTTTTAACCGGGTCCACCTGACGTCGAGGTTGGCGAGCGTTCAAGGAAAAAACCCCACATAGAACGGTCCACAATTATGCTTGAGGGATAAAACCCCCATAACAGAGATCGAACCCTGGTCTCTCATGTGTAAAAACCCTGATGCATCAGTCTAACTCAGGGGCCAACGACCAACTGAGCTAGACATCATTTGCAAAACCAAATATATAATCCCAGAAAATCATATCCAAGAGATAAAGTTCCGTCATTTTATTTATTTAAATACATTGACAAATATATATGTAACAATATTATAAATTTGTGCACTATGGTCTTGAACTACAAGTTCATTTTGAAAAAGTTACCTAATGGCATGTAAGTTTTAGGATTATCATCATCCTCAAAACTATGACTCGATATCGACACAGATGCTGTGTGGAGGGCAGCTAATGCTGCTCTTCGCCTTTGCTTTTGTTCTTTCCGCTCCTTTATTTGCTCTTCAAGAGCGGCTTTTGCTTGCTCAGCCATCTCTGCTCGGGTTGTCGCATGCTCTGCTCGTGCCCTAAATTCACTCACTCTCATCATTGCACTCTCGATATCCTTTGTCAAGTTCTCATTTTCTTCAGGGTCTACTTTAGCTTCTTCGGATTTCTTCACCAAGATTTCATATTCTTCTAATGAAATTGTGATCACATGGTCCGACTTTGAATCTTGAAATTGGATTTCTTCTTGATTGGATATTAATCTTTTGTTTTCTTCTTTAACTTCTTGCGTTTTAATAGCCATTTGTTGAAGAGCAAAATACGCAGAGGATTTCTCGTTGTTGCCTTTTACCTCGGCTGCCTCAGCAGCCGCGGTTTTAGATCTCTCTTTACGAAGCTCAGCTTTCAGCAACTCTAATTCGACATGTGCTTTATTCTCTCTATCACGAATCTCAACCAATTCGCTTCTCATAGTTTCTAACCGAGTCAACTCACTTCCGTCCCTCAGTTTAAGTTCCATCATCAACCGACTCAACTCGCTCTCTAACAACTTGATATCTTTTACTCGAGTCTCCATCACCTCCATTTGTTCCATGGCTTCAACTTTACCATTCATGGCTTCCACAAGCCGTTTTTCGACTCTAAGAAGCTCGGATTGCGTTGACTTTGACTTGGTCAACTCATCGGTCATTTCTCGGATCTTGGATTCGAGTTCCGAAACATGGATTTTCGCTTCTTCGCATTCGTTGATGTGCATATCTTTTTCGAACTCCGAGCTCTTTAAAAGCAATGTGAGCTCTTCAACATCTTTAACGGAATTGATTGGATCTGCATCGATCTCACTCATACTTACTTCACCAACTGATTCAATCGGTACGATTTCGATGGAAGTTGATTGTGGGGAGATCGAACAAATATGCGAAGGAAATGGTGTTCGTACCATCGGATTAATCGTTTCCCATTTGGATTTTGTTTGCTTCCGGTAGAATCTAAGGAAAATTTCTGGTGTTTTGTGTGATGTTGAGAAGTTAGGTCAGATTTTGATGCAAGTATATACCATACATTTGTTTGAAAATAGACGTGGAGGATCATATCCCCGCTTAGAGAAGATCATCGGCCGGCCTTCTGTCTGAACTAAAACAATGGCGCAGAGACCATCATCTATTCATCTCATCATTTTCCTTTGAAATTTTAATCACAATATAGCCATGGGTTATCGTTAAAAAAGCTGACCACAAGAAGCACTCCAACCATTCGATGAAATGCTTCACAAGAAAGAAGTTGTGTAAACAACCATAATCTTGGGACATATATTGCTATTAAGGTGTTTGATGAAATGACTGGGCCGAAAATCCGTCCAAATTTAGCCACGTTTAAAGGTTTGCTAACGGCATTAAGCCATGTTGGTATGGGACGTATAATTGAAGTGATTTTTCATTAACTTTGGACACAAATAACTATATGTAATTATGGTTAATATTATTGTTATTTTCTGAGTTTGTGTTATACTACGTGAGAGTTTTGCAACGAACCAAACTGTGTTCAAAACAGACTTAAGATGAATGAGATATCGATGCTCAAAGTTGAATGGATGAAAAACCAAAGCTATGAAAAAATGGAACAAAATGTAAGAAACTTGTCCCATGTGTTGGAGTGGTTTATAATGAGGAGCCCTCGTTAGAGATTGTTTACTTTAGAAGTAAGAAGACACAAATGAGACCCTAGGGGCAGTGGCGAAACTTGAAGAGAAAAACACAGGGAGCCGAGATTTTTTTTTCTTATCAAGGGGGCCGAAACTATAAAAATTTCGGCCGAATACGTATAAATTAACACTACTGAGCGAAAAATCAGGGGAGGGGGGTCAGGCCCCCCAGGCCCTCACTATACTTCGCCAATGCCTAGGGGTGCGTAGCACCCTAACTCATTATCGTGCGCGTGGGTGCATCACAACGAGCTGCTTTAGAGTCGTCGTTATATTTTTGAATTTCGGCACCGCTCGTCGGTTACAATTTACAACAAGATTGGTTGTTTCAACTCGTTCCATGAATATAAAATGACAGTTTTAATTTAACCACTTGAATCCATTTTATTACAATTATGTTTTGTCAATTAAGTTTTGTTAATTACAAGATTAATGGACATGAAGGTTTCTTTTTGAGTGACTATAAAACTAGAGATGGCTATGGAACGGGTTCGTCCCGTGTATTAACAATCACAGTCGCATACCCGGTTGTGAAATCTTGTGCAATACACGGCCCAATACCCGTTGGGTATTTCTCGGGTAATTACCCATCGGGTATACCCGCTAGTTTGTTAAAAATACCCGTCGAGACTTTCAAGTACATTTCTTTTTCTTTCCAATATAAATTTTATATATTTTATATAATAAAAAATTAAAATATGATAATTTAAATGCAAAATATAAATAATATTATCAAATACGTATCTCAAAAGAAAAAGAAAATCAATTTTTCACATAATAAAACTACTAGAATGAAGCATTACTAGATAAGAGTTAAGGAAAAATAAAATTAAAAAATTTCCATGTATATTGTTCGGGTAAAGGGGTATATGTTTTAGGGTAATCGGGTCGGATATCACCTAATCTCATACCCATGAAATTTTTTAAAACTAATCTCATACCCGAATAATTGTCCTAAATATGTAATGAACCAACTTTAGGGTTTATTATATAATATGTTAAAAACATATTATGTAGAGTAAATAAATCAAACAAAATGGAGGGGCTTCCTTGTATATAGGGCATACTTAGATTTTGAGAAGAAATGAGACAAAATGGAAGTTCATGGGGTTGTTGTGTAAAATTGCAAAACCTGGTTGCTTATGGGGGAGGGAGTTGCGCAAAACTCACTCTATGTAGTGTGTTTGTGTCGCCATTTGCAAGAGGAAAAGGGGGAGAGAAGCCAAAATCAAAAATTGGTGTATTGCATGTACAATCTTTTTGATTTGGAGTGTTTATCTTCTTCAAGATTGCAAGTAAGTATCATTTATATCTTTTGAACCTCCATTTTAGGTTTTCTTGGTGGATTTGTGGTTAGTCACCAATTGTGATTAAAGGTGGTAGATAGCATCACATTAACACCTAATTTGGGATTTTGAAAATTAAGGTTCTTGATGATGAATTTGGGGTTTTTGATTTTGGATGTTTAAATCATATGTTAAGGATTTGTAGGTGTTTGTTGTGTTCATAGACACAACGCCTAGTGAAATCCTTAGTCAATTTGATAAATTAAGAACTTTGGGGATTTGGGTGAAAGATGGATAATCCATAACTGGTCAAATGGGTTGTTTGGGTGGAATGGTGATTTGTAATGGTGAAGATTAACTAACCAAGGTATGTGGGGGAGTAATATCCTTTAGGCTAAAGGTGTTTAAATCCTAGTTGATAGATAGAATGGGGTCATAAGATTACTAAAACATGGGTGCAGTTGTATAAGTAATCAAGGTGCTAAGGTTGAAGATCAACCGTAAACGTCTAAAGCTAAAGGTAAGTGTCTTTACACATACTTAGTAGTTGATAGGCTTGTTGGAATACACTATAACACCAAGAGTTTTAAACTTTAAAATCACATGCGGAAGCTAGGTCCCCCAATATTAATTACAAAACATTGACAATTTCTTAAATTTTATAACTCCACCACTTGATGAAAACTAGTTTATAATCACCAAACAAAGTGGTGACTATCATAAGACAAGTCATTGAAGTTGTTAGACGACAAACTCTTTGGTTTACAAAAGCTTTACAATAACCCAAAAGTAAACAAACATCAAAGTCTTCGTGAGAATCCAACTCCGCCCGACAAGCTTCCCGAGGCCTACATTGGAGCTTTTCGTACACCACAAACACCACAAAACATGTTAGTAATGATATATACAAGTTCCCATAGTCCCCCGTGGGTTATACCCAAGAAAAACCAAAAAAATGGAGTTCAGCGTAGCCGTAGGGAGAGGGCGTAAGGTCAGCGTAGGACAATGTTTTGGTCGTAAGCAAATTCAACCCAGCGTAAGTTACGTCAGGTCAGCGTAGCTTACGCCAACATGTGCACAAACAACCTTCTTTTTTAGATTCCTTATGTCGAGGCACTCAGCTTTCATATATTATGGCTTCTGTATCTTATTTCCTATCCCAAGTTATGCTTATTTGAAGTTTATGACTTCACAATCCCACATATGAAGTTCATAGATTTCAATTACCTTGTTAGTCAACCCACACTCGTTTTGGTGAGATTTTTATGATCTCAAACTCCCACACACACCATTTTGACACCCCAAGTGAAGTTCATAGACTTTATTTACCAATACACCCCATATGAATTACACTATTACTCAATTAGCAATGTCGGTGGGGTTTCCCACCGACAAACACACCCCTACACTTTACTTAAATTACATTACTAGCCCCTCTACTTTGTAAAATTTCACTTTCACCCCTTAAGTTTATAAAGTTTTGAGTTTACCCCTTGTAGTATATATAGTCTGGTTTTTCCTCAATAACTTTAGTTTATTTTGCGCGTACGTTTCTTTTGATCGTATCGCCCCGCCACAACGCGCGTACATTTCTTTTAATCGTACCGATTGGCCGCAACGCGAGGGTAGCGTAAAAAATTAGACCGAGATCGACAAAAAAACGCCGGTACCGTTATATAAATGTATTTTATCATGTTTATGTACCAACGTTAATTTTATACGTTTCCTTTTTTGTGCTTATCCACACATTAATGTTACCGCCTCAACCGTTTAACGTCCGTCTTCCGCCGTGGAGTGCGCACCTGTTTCTCTCTTTAACTACGTTTTTATTTTTTCTTAGCCACGTTAGTGTCATCCCCTCAAACTTTTAAGGTCCTCCTCCCACCATAGAGCGTAGGGGGAAATTTATTTAACCACGTTAATGTCACCGCCTCAACCGTTTAAGGTCCGGTCCCCGCTGCAGGGCGCGGGGTATAATTTCTAGTTTACATTAATCACTGTTACACCCAAGTGAAGTTCTTGGACTTCAATCACCATGTCACTTCATGAAGTTCAAAGACTTCAATCACCATTTACATACATATTATACCTATGTATATCACCCTTATATGATCATATTTACACCATTGCACCAGTGTGAAGTTCATTGACTTCAATCACCCACCATACACTAATATGTGAAGTTTGTGACTTCAAACACCGTACCACAATGTGAAGTTCATAGACTTCAAACACAAATTCTTAACCCACACATTACACATGTCTACCATAGCATAAACACTAATTTGACATACATGCAAGTGTACACACATGACACAATTCTTATTAGATAACCTTTAAGTTATTTATCAACATGTGGGATTCAAAGATCCCAATTTCACCATTTATTCTTGTGAAGTTCATTGAATTCAATTACACCTTATTCACCCCACCCTTGCATTCAACATAGACATACAAATAACACCATTAAACTCATAAGTAATCCAGTTACTACAATTACCATACGCCATTGTGAGGTTTAAGCACCTTAAGCACCCACCCTTTGCATACATTCACCATAGGCAATTTCACCAAATCAACATACACACAATTGCATATATGATAATCAATAAAATCAACATGTATATCAAGTATGTGCATTTACTACCACCTATCATTACTAAGTAAGTGCAAAGCACTTATGTAAGGACCAAAAATATAATAGGCTGACGCATCAAAGATCACCGAGTTGTCCAGAAGTTCGAATGACGAAGATTGGAAGAAGTAAGAAAGTATACAACAACATACTTCATGCAGCAGCATACTTCATGCATCAACATACTTCATGCAGCAGCATACTTCGTCCAGCAGCATACTTCATGCAACAACATACTTCAGAGCCAGCATCATACTTGAAGTATGCGGTTCCCGGCAGCATACTTGAAGTATGCGGCCGCATACTTGAAGTATGCGGTCCAGGCCCAAGCCCACCGAATACTTTTTTCTTGGTTATAAATAGCTTATCTTGTAACAGTATTCTTTTTAGACAAGTTGGACGTCTGAGACAATCAGATAGTTAGACGAGTTGTTGAGCGACATTTATATTGTTTTTCAGTGATTAATCAATATACGAATCATTTGATAATCATTGGTGTCTCGTCATTACTGTTTGTACCTATAAGTCACGTGTCGAGTCTGTTTCCACCAGGTTCAACACGTCGTTGAATCCGTTGATTGAAGATCCTCAGGAATCCGGACCTTACAATTGGTATCAGAGCCATAGCGCTCATTCGGTGAAGCTTACAACGGATTTCTTTGACTCGAGAGGTATCAAAGTTATTGTTTTCGTTTATTTGAATTGACTATTTTTGTTTTGGAAGAGTTTCTAGACAGGTTTACAGGTTTTGGACCTCATTCCAGTCGTTTTTGTTGAAGAATTGGATTGCTTAGATGATTTTTCTGCTGTTTAATCGAAGTATTCGTTAAATCTTCAATTGTAAAGTTTGCGGTACTCAAGTTTGCGGTTACTTCAAGTTTGTGGTTACCTCAAGTTTGCGGTATTTGAAGTATACGGTCTTGAAGTATATGGTTTTGAAAGTTTACGGTTTTCAAAGTTCACGATTTTTCAAAGTTTGCGATTTTTCAAAGTACTCGTGTTCGGGTTTGAATACTTTTTGTTACGTGAACTTGCGACATGGGAGAAAGTAGAAAGGAGATGCTGAAGCAAGAGTTTAATATGTTCAATCATGTTAGAGGTGAAAATTTGGAGGCTCAGATTAACAGATTCACGTACTTGTTGACGGAGATGAAGAGTGCAGAAATAGAGTTGACAAAGTGAGAAATCAACAAAAGGCTACTCAACTCTTTATCAATAACCTGGAATTTCAATTGCACCGCCATCAAGAGAACCAAGGATATGTATCAAACATACTTGAGTGAGCTGATCTCAATTTTGTACTGTTATGATATGGATGATAAACAGTGTCACCTTAATCATATGAATTCAATGGATGTTTCTGAAATTGCTGGAGCCAATACATCTACTTCATGTGAATTAAAGGCACTTGTGAGCCAGCATGACATGAGTGATAAAGTTCAAGATTTGGAAGTGAAACAACATCATGCCTTCATGGTTGAGGTCACCGACACTAAGGTAACCAAAGATCTTTGCTCTGCTATTTGTATTGAGAAAGTCAATCGTTATAAAAATGATAACGATATATTAAATCAAGAAATAAAAAAGCTTAGATATTCCAATTCAGAACACAAACGATCAGAAAAGGTTTTCAAAGATATAATTGAAGCTAGTAAAAGTGATTTTTCAAAACTTGAAATGGACTTTAGCAATAAGGAATGTCTTTATCATGATGCTTTAAAACGAATAGACGACCTTAGTCTAAAGTTAAATGACGATGTGACTCAATTGGCAAATACTAAACTAACAATCGAGAAAATTGACCACTGTCGATCTGTAGTTTATGACATGATAGATTCTCAAGTCAGAAAGAAAGGGAATCCAGGAATTGGTTATCATGTAGTTGAACATCCTTTCAATGGAAATTTCACTTCTATGCCAAGTGTTCAACATGAAGATGTTGAGATGGAATATGGTATAGGCCGTAAACCAGATCCCACGGTAGAACATGTGAACGTTACTAACCCATCTAAGTCTTGTGCAACAACAGGATTAGTGGAGGATTGTGGGAGTGATGATGATGAGGAGGATGGTCGCGTTTTTAAGTCTAAGTCTGCGTCATTTAAAAACAAATTGTCTTGTTTTCAAAATGGTACTCTTTCAAAAGGGGATAAGTTGAAAGGGAGTTTGACATCCACATTTGTTAAAAGTGGTACTTTAGAAAGGGAAGAAAAACAAATTGCCAACGGTAAAATTCACCAGTTTGTCAAAATTAAAAACCGTTCCCTCAATAGAGAAAGTAGCAAACCATCAACAAGTCAGTCAAATTCTAAACAATTGCCTCAACGGTTTACCAAAAATGAATTTTATTCAAAATTTGATAATCATCATCATGTTTTTGAACAAAATGTTAAAAATTCTGATAGGAATTGTTTTAGATCGAATCGCAGAAATTGTGATAGATATGATGACCAAGTGTTTGATAGAAGGTTTTCTAGGAGCTGTGAAAATGCAGGTTACTTCACAGGTTTTCCTCAACGGTCATCATCATGGTTCGACAGATCAGGATATGCTCCTTATGCTAGGAAACGGACATGCTACACTTGTGGCAAAGCGGGTCACATTGCAAGAAATTGCATACATCGTCCTTATGAGTCCTATTATTTGCAAAATTAGAGGGCCACACCAAGGGAAAAGTATTATTCTAAGCCAATGAAGGTTGAAAAACCTAAGGCAATGGAGAATAAACATCCCAAAGTTAAGCCTTCTGATAGTGATTGGAAAGCTGCTAAGAACAAACAAAAGGTTTTTCGTGAAAACAAGCAATGTAAAAAACCTAAATAGGAAGAGAAACCTAAAGTTAGTACTCCTCAAGTAACTAAAAAGTTTGTTAAACCTACACCAATTTGGAAAACTAAATCAAAAGCAGTTGAATCACCAGTGTTAGAGAACGATAAGGATATGTTCTTACAGGAAGTATCTTACATTGATGCTTTGGGCGTACCTAGGACCACTATGGCTTGGGTACCTCTGTCTAACTAACTTGCTTGAATTATGCACGAACAGCCAAACAGGACTGTTAACAACCTATGGTACGTTGATAGTGGTTGTTCTAGTTACATAATGTAAGGCCCCAAACCCGAGAGGCCTCACTCGTTGGATTTACTCATTCACAAACAGTTCTTATACTTGAATATCAAAATAACGCAGCGGAAAATTTCATTAAAACATAATCATAACATTGTTCAACATGCGGAAGCGTAACATAGTCTAATACATAAACATAACATAAGCTAATCATAACGGGATGCCAGTCTTCATATCATCCGAGTAACTCATCAAGCCGCCCAGCGTCACCATCCATCATCATAACCTACCTTAACCTGAATGTGCATACTAAAAAGTCAGCTACGCTGGTGAGTTCTAGCTTTTCATAAAACCTTAACTTCAAATATTTGCCAAAAACATATCATTTAACTTCATTAATAAAAGCGTACGAAAACATGCAATAACATAACATAACATCTTAAACATAAGTCAACGAACATATCGAATCTGCGCCTTCTTGTAACCGTCAAATCCAAACGTCACATACTAGTGGAATAACCTAAAGATCACCACCACTAGGCCCATCAACACAGTACTGTCCTTCGGGTGAAGAACTCCTAGGGCCCGATACTTAGGTTATTCAACACCAAACTTCAAGCACGACATCACAAGGATGACATGTACCAAACTTCAAGCACTGCACCCCGTAAGGCACAAGTACCAAACTTCAAGCACGACTACCCCGTAAGGTAAATCGTACCAACTTCAAGGATCACGATAATCCCCTTGGTGACCGTCATCACCCCAGTTGTACAACAGTTGGCCAGCCACAAAGGCCCCTAAAAGGTAAAGGCCCATAACATACTTCCCATACCCATAACCTTCATTCCCTAAGGAATATTAGCAGATTCGTTCGTTTGTGACTTTCGTAAACATTCACTTCTTTTACTTCAAAACTTCTGTTAAAGCATTCGTACGTTTTATTAAAAATCATTCCTTCATTTATAAACACTTCATAAACTTCTTTTGGCAAAATATTTCATAAACACTTCTTTCATAACCCTTCCTTCCAAAACATCGTTCATAAACATCATTTTATAAAACGCCACATACAATATTCATAAACATCGTTTTATAAAATAGTTACATCGTTACGTATGCACACCAGCCCAAAAATATTATTCAAAACATTTAAAAGAGGGCGTTTAGAACTCACTTGATAAGCTAATCTGGGCTGTCCTAAACAAAGGTCCAACAACGTTACTTCCGATCTGAATTGATTAGTTAAATAAACATCAGACCAAATCCCAACTCTAACGGTTTAACCATTCTAAACATACTGACTCTACTTAACCAGCCTGCCTTGTTCTTGCGTACTTAATAAGTGCGCAGACTTCGTTTCATACGTACTTGATAAGTACGCAGGCTTTGCTTCATGCGTACTTGATAAGTACGCATAACCTTCTTTCTTGCGTACTTGATAAGTACGCAGAACCTGCTTCCCCGCAAAAACCCTAACTTTCGCATGCGGATCTGATTACGTCAAGATCTCGAACTTGTTTACATTCAAAACGTTTGCTTTTCGTTTAAGAACTCAAATCTATGTTTTCTTCCAGTTTCATCCGTAAAAACGTTGCCTTTTCATCCAAAACCCGAAAAACCCCAAAACGAACAAAAACTCAGATCTAGGCCAGATCATTACCTGTATCGAGCTTCTGATTCGGAGGATCTTCTCATGAGCTATGGAGCAACACTTTGCTGAAATCTCGGGTCGATCCACCAACTTTCTGTCTCTACGGCTTCTCTCTCTAGATGTTGCAAATGAGAGAAAAGGGTGGTGACTTAGGCTATTTATAGGGGATGATCCCCTATGTTCGCCCCTTCTAACACCCCGGCCCGGCCCGTCATGCCTCGTTCGTTTATTCTGTTCGTTCTCGCATTCTAACCCGTTATTATAACTGTCATTTTATTTTTGGGATGTTACACATAATGCGAGACATCTCTCTACTACATGATATCAAACACTTTGATGGAGGGTATGTTTCCTTTGCATAAGATAAATGAGATAAGATCAGCATGAAAGGTACGGTCACTAATGGTAGTCTTTGTTTTGAGGATGACATTTATGTTTAAGATGTTTCTACAAAATCCTTTGATCTGACCAGATTCATTTTTCTGGTTTAGTGTTTCAAAATGTTCTGCTTCGATTAACGAGTCACAAGTTCGGTCACCAAAAATATTTTTTGTCTTTCTTAGGATATAATTTTGTTTTGTTTATTAGTTGTACAAAAGAAAAAGTTTTGGGGGAGAAAATTTATAAAAAAAAAATTACCAAAAAGATTTTATCTTTAAGTCTTTCTATTTTTTAAGTCTAGAAAACTATAAAAAGATTTTATTTTATGTTTTATAAATTGAGAACTCTGTCTATCAGGAAATGATAGTACATCATTTTAGAGGTTGGATCATCATATGTAAGGCCTACAGTTGAAAAGATCAGGATCTCATGGTGATATGTTGATATGCTCTGCTAAAACTGGAAAGACAGCATGATAGTGTTTCACTAAAACATAAAGGTCATTGTCACAGTGGGGAACATCTCATAGATTGGTAGAATATTTATTTCCTGTTATTAATCGAGCACTTAAACATAAAGGTTGGTGAACTGTGGATGAACATAATATATCTGGATTGCACAAACCTCACAAAGGGGTTACGAGCTGTCTTGATACAAGTTTGTATATATTTATATATATAGATAAAAGACATGCATTGACATGCAATAGGTGAAAAGACACTCAATGATAGTGCAAAGCTACTCTGCAAAGCAGAATTCTAAGCAAAAAGACACGCACTGTTAATATCGTGCTATAGAAAAATTTCCAAAAGATATGTCTAAAGACGTACATATAAGTATACTTGTAAATATTTTTCTCTTTGGGAATATGTGACTGGGAAAGAATCTCTTATCCATGTAAGTCCGTCGTGCTATGTTTTTTTATCACATTTGTCAGAGATCTCCTGAACAGTTCATTGACCCGTGCTAGTTATGCTCTTTTAGTTATTATTTAGGTGCTCAAAAGATCATGAGGAATGAAAGGTTTATCCGATAAGTTGTGGGGTCCATTCAGTTTATCAAAAACTCATCTAATTCACATTATTATAAATACAGGTTTCTGAGATGTGAGTGTGAGACCCACTAAGTCATGAATAATTATTACTCAGAAAACATGATAAACTTATTCACTGCTTTCTTGTCAACTAAGGTATAAAAGTTTGAGTTTAGAAGGATACTATATATTGGCAATCACCGAGACCTATCTAAGAAAATGAACGGCTAATAAGTATGACTTGGTCTGCTCTAGAATGATATGATCCTATAACAGAGTTTCCTTAAAAAATAATGTGTTTCAGTAAGTGTCATATGTTGATTTTATGTTTTTAACTTAGTTTGAGTCATTTTATTTTTATTTTTGTCTTAATTTTGTGTTTATTCTGTTTTTCATTAAAATGACCGTTCTTGTTTGATTCAATAATCGTGAAAAAGAGGTTTTTATTGAAAAAATTGGAAAGTTCCAAGGTTTAATGAGTTTGAGCATACTTGCATTTTGAGCATACTTGTATTTTGCGCATACTTGTATTTGAGTGAACTTTTAGGAGCAACAAGATAGCATTCCTTATCCAAGGGATGATGAAGAACAGATCAACACTGTTGCACCAAGTGTCATCACTGCCGAAAAGCACGATATTTTCCAATAAGAAAATGAAGAAGAAGATGTCGACTCTTCAGAAACCGCAAGTGACAAAGAGAAAGTACCGATCAACAAACATCATAAAGCGATATTGCAAAAGAGAAAGGCTATTGGGAATCCTCCTCCTAACAACTATTCTCAACATAATGATGATTTTAATGATGCTTATTATGATCTTTGGGCGGATCAAAATCCAAAGAAAAGAAAGAAAGCAAGTGAAAAAAACAACAACCTCAACAACTGCAAAGTCGTTCGTGAAGGTTTTGGGAATGGCTCTAGCAAAGAAGTTATTGCAAGAGGTGGTGATCATTCAGTCAGTTTTGAAATTTGAAGACTGCTTTGAATACATCAGCCTAGGGGGAGATTGTAAGGACAAAAAATATAATAGGCTGACGCATCAAAGAATCACCGAGTTGTTCAGAAATTCGGATGACGAAGATTGGAAGAAGTAAGAAAGTATCCAGCAGCATACTTCATGCAGCAGCATACTTCGTCCAACAACATACTTCATGCAACATCATACTTCAGAGCCAGCAGCATACTTGAAGTATGCGGTTCCCGGCAGCATACTTGAAGTATGTGACCGCATACCTGAAGTATACGGTCCAAGCCTAGGCCCACCGAATACTTTTGTCTTGGTTATAAATAGCTTATCTTGTAACAATATTCTTTTTAGACAAGTTGGACGTCTGAGACAATCAGAGAGTTGACGAGTTGTTGAGCGACATTTGTATTGTTTTTCAGTGATTAATCAATATACGAATCGTTTGACAATCATTGGTGTCTCGTCATTACTGTTTGTACCTACAAGTCACGTGTCGAGTCTGTTTTCGCAAGGTTCAACACGTCGTTGAATCCGTTGATTGAAGATCCTTAGGAATCCGGACCTTACAACTTACCTTTAGCTAGATGATTCCATTTGATCTTCAAAGCTAGCTCCCTTAACACCTTGCTCACCTAGACAGTCCACTTGAATTTAGCAATCTTATGATCTCAATTAATACGCCAAAGTGAGATTCAAGGCAAACTTATGATTTAAAGATCAACACCCTAACTTAATTTGGTTAACATAACCTTAACCAAACCTCCAACACCCAAAATCAATCACCCAACCCATTTGACCCGTTAAGGTGTCACCCAAGTTTCACCAAAAAAATCCAATTTCATAAACCACCAAATTGATTGAGGTTTCGTACTAAATTATGTGTCTATTAACACTTACCAAACCCCAATTCACTATTTAACATCATCAATTTGAAAACCCTCAGTTTTCATCTCAAGAACCCTAATTTTGAAATCATCAAATTGGATGTTAAAACCAAGAAGTTATTGATTCTCCAACATAGCAATGCAAGATTAAGGTTTATAATCAACATTTAACCAGAATCACTACACCAAAACTCCACTAATGGAGATGTAGGATACGAATATGGAGAAGATAAACTTACATGAATGTTGCTTGAACCTCAAACATCCTCAAATCCATGATCTTTCACTCTCAAAATCCAGAAAATCAAGTTTCTTGGCTCATCCCCCCCATCTCCTTTGGTTTTGACGAAAACACACATAAACACACACTAAAATGGTTTGTTTCTCCCCCACTATTTACCAAAATGCAAAATTTTAGTAATTACACTTTACCCCTTGAACTTTCCAAATTAACCCCTTTAACTCAAATAGAATTCACCCATGAACCTTTAATCTAAGACTTTGTTTTATTTCTACTTTCACCCCCATAATATTATTTAGGTAAATAATATTATATTTGGATTTTTTGGTTCGTTACATACACGTAAATGTTATGCAAGTTGTATGTTGTTGTTATATATGTATAATTATGTGTATGGGTGGTAATTTGTATATGTTTGATTGTATACAATGGGTGGGGATGTAAGTGTATGATATTGAAGTCCATGGTGATGTATTTGGGATCAAATCCCACAAGGGTGATAATAACTTGAGGTCATGAGCCTCACAAGGGTGTAATGGAGATTACAATATTTGAACTTCACATGTTGGTGGTTATTGAAGTCTATGAACTTCACAAGGGTGAAATGGTGACTGAGATTATAAGAATCTCACGGGAATTGGTGTGGTTTGGACAAAGGGGGATACACTAATCAAGGGGGATGTATGTGGGTGGTGTGTGTATGTTAATGGGGTTGAATTGTAGTCTAAAACACAAAAGGGGTTGAGGTATAGGGGTGGAATGTCTGGAATTCAGCAAAAAACCAGGGTTGCCCAGGTGGGGGCGTAACCTACACCAAACCCACCTGAGCTACGGCCTCCCCTACGCCAGAAAATGTTGAAACTGGTTTTGGGGTGTTAACTTGGGGGTTCTCCCAAGGGTTTTATGTCATTACTAATGTTGTTTTGTGGGGTGTTTTAAGTGTAGGTAAAGCTCCGATCTAGCCTCGGGTCTCAAGTCAAGCGTGATTGGATTCTCATATGGTGGTTGTCATGTTTTGGCGGTGTTTTAGTTTAGCCTCTATGTGAGGTCTTTAAAACAAGGTTTTATTTGTAATGAAAGTATGGTGACTTTATGATTTGAGTTATCATGTCAGACTTGTACTTTTGGTTGTATATGTTGAGTGATAAGTTGTCTTGGTATTGAACATGTCAAACATTGATTTTTTAAGGTGTAATGGGACCATTTTCCGTACGGTTTAAAAGCTTAAATTGTTTTGAAATTCCATGCTTGTTTTCCCCCCTCCCCCGTAACGAAAGTATTCAGTGGCAAGGGAAGGATACGATGTTTCCCCCTTAATAGCTTCGGACAAGAGGTAAATTATGATAACTGAGAAACCTAACGAGAGCTAGGTTAAACCCTAGACTAGGGACAAAAGAGATAAGACAAAGGGACAAAAAGGAAAGGTCGTTTTTTTTGTCTAGGGAACCAAAGTAAAATAACTACCCATTTCGAAAATAAGAGGAATACCAAGGAAAAGAAAGGATAAAGCATAGCACATGCACACCTTATATGGAAAGGCTCGGATTTGCCTCGTCTAACGACGAAAGAGGAGAAACCTCTATAAATATGACTTTCAGGGGACAAGGAAGAACACACCTGATCTTAGCAATCACTTACTGCTCTCATACTTCTTCTACCCTTAATTACTTCCCATTATCGTAATACTTAATATTGTAATATACCGCTTGCCCTACTTCTACCCTTAATTACTTCCCATTGTTGTAATACTTACTATTGTAATATACCGCTTGCCCTACTTCTACCCTTAATTACTTCCCATTGTCGTAATACTTACTATTGTAATATACCGCTTGCCCTACTTCTACCCTTAATTACTTCCCATTGTCGTAATACTTACTATTGTAATATACCCCTTGCCCTATGCTTCCAAAGGACAAGTTTGGAACGTTAATATAAGAATTATTTTATCCGATTATCTTTGAAGCAAACAATTTTAATTTTCTCGTTTTACATAATCCATAAGTTTTTTTTTTTTTTAATTTTCTTGTTTTACTTTCCTACTCATATTTTATACTCAAACTTATAATCAAATTTCATGTTTAGCTCCTTTAAAATCCAATCATTCTCTGTATATATTTTGAACTTTTATTTCATAACAATTCAATACCAAGTAAAACAAAATCTCTAAAATGTAAACAATCAATTGTGACTACTAATACGATATCATAGAAAACGTAACATGGCGTTCAAATGGTTAACCCAAACAAAAATTACATTAACACGAAAAGGCCAAGACAAATAACAACTATCACATATCGTCACTATTATAAGTTTGGTTGTTTCAACACGACGTTAGATTTGTAAATCCAAGAGGGTGGGAACTGTTTTAACGAGGTAACATCCAAATTATTTATTTATATAAATAGTTTGAGTCCGTGTAATATATCGTTTTCAGAAGATCGAAGCCCATAAAGAACAATTAGGATATTATATTTTTAATATACACGTATAATGACGTATTGTTATTATGTATTTTTTAATAGGTTTGGTATCATTTTTTATTATGTAACTCGACCTGACCCGAACTGAAAAATGTATAATTGAGTGATAAATATTCCAACACCGAAAATTAACGACACCCATGAAAAAGATTCTTGGGTCCGGTACTGATTATAGACCACCATATTATCATATAAATTTTTCACACTCGGATATATTTTAGAAATTATTCTATCTATCTCATTTAGAGTGTTCGTTCACTTCTAACCCCTCAACTTTGTAAAATGTCAGAACACACCCTTTAACTTTGTAAAATGTCACTTTGACCTTCTTAAGTTTCTAAAGTTTCAAGTTTACCCCATGTAGTATATATGATATGATTTTTCCTTAATGACTTTTGCTCGTTAATTTTTCTAGAAAAAAACTAATTTGTGGTTGTGTTTAATATTTTTTTTCTTACCGTCCGGGTATAAATTTTGTTAAAGACGGAGTTGATACAAAACAGGGTATTTTTTAAGTATCGTTTGTTATATCGACTGATGGTAACGTGTTGGTACCGTGAAGAATGAGACCGACACCGATTGAAAAATATCGGTAACATTATATAACTGTTTTTTTAATCTATTTTTCGATCTCCACAACCGAGTCACCGTAACTTCATACGTTTCTTTTATGTACTTAACCACTTTTTCTTTTATGCTTAGCCACTTTAATGTCACCGACTCAATCGTTTAACGTCCGCCTGCTGTCGCTAAATGCGGGGCCAATTTTCTCGTCCTTCGCGGCGCCCAATTTTCTCAATAGCCTTGTTTATCTTTTCATTTGGATTTTTTTTATATATATTAAAGTTACATCACGATGTCTTTGTAATGAGTAGCATCTTGTTTGGAGTATGTGGAAAAAAGAAGTAAAGGTCAATTTGCCGATTGGATGTTACTTAAAGGGTTGGTTGGAACATTGATGTCTCTTTTAATGGACTTCTTGCTTATTTTTCACTTCTTTATAATACTTATGTTTTTAGTTTGTCCCCTCTTATATTAAAATTTACAATTGGGTTTGCTTACACAAACTCCTTTTGAGTAACCCGTCTTAAGGTTAAGTCTAATGATTAAAATGAAAGAGATAAATTACGTAAATGACAGAGGCCATAGCTTAGATTTGAGATCAACTTGTTTAAGTTTTGAGTTTTTTCGTAGGTTGCTTACGCTTGTTACATGCAAACTTGATTAATATAAGTCTGTACAAAACATGAAATAAAATGTTTATGAAGAAATTACAATTTGTTGAGGCAGCGGATCAAAATTCGATCGAGTTTACCTAATATACGCGACTGAGATTTAGATACTTTAGCTTCCAAAAATCACCGGGTTTACCTTGGTTCGAGGTAGCTCAAATTGAGAGGGACAGATCCTAGCTGGATATGTCTTGATAGTGTTACGAAGGTGGTTCTTCGTCTTCTCCGATTCGAGCCAGATCTGATTCCACACGAAGCTCTAGTTAGAGGGCTTGGGGGGTTTCCCTTGAGAGCACTCCGACGCTCAAGTCATGTAACACCCCAAATTTCAAGGAAATGAAAGTCCAGGGGCCAAAGTGTAAATAGCCCAAAGTTAAAGGACTGAAAAAGAAGAAAATAAAGAAATTGAGACGGTAGCGGACCGCTATCGGGTCCCATGATGGTTCGCTACGTGCGGATGAAGGAATCATGAGGGAATGACACATGGCAGTGACGCATCTGGTGACTCAGCCCTATGGCGGACCGCCACCAGGCGGGTAACGGTCCGCCAGCCGCAATTTGGCCCGGACAACGAGAGGACGACACGTGTATGATGAGTCACTGAATAGGATTGGGTAGCGGACCGCTACCAAAGGCGTGACGGTCCGCCACATGCGGAGTACGCCAAACAGCTGGCAGTGGGCGGTAGCGGACCGCTACCACCCAGCTTAACGGTCCGCTACGGATGGTGTTTTAGCCCTATAAATAGTTTGCATGAGCCGCTCATTTACAACATCGAACACCAACATCATCATAACATATACACCGCAAACCGAGGCAAGGATAGCACGACGGTTACGAGTGCGGTACGCTACGGGTACGGTTCGAGTTCGGAGAAGCGTTTAAAGCGAGGAACGAACTTAAGAACTAACCGAAGATAATGTAAGTACACTGGACTTGTACCCTAGACACGATTATGTGAAATACATGCTTAAATGATATGAGTTATGTGATATGACGAGGGTACGGAGTAATGACGGATTAGTCTAAACACTAAATAGGAATAATGGAGAAATCACGACGTATCCAGGGGTGGTGGATACGCCACTGGTACTTCCTATATATAAACTTCTTAGTACAACGTGGTGAAACCATTATGAATGTTTAGGGGTATAGACTAATAAATAATGATGAAATATAGTAAACGTACGGGAGAACATCCGACCGGTATGTAGTTATCTGACAAACGGAATGTTCTGTCTAAGAAAAGAGTGGTGTATAAATCTCTCCTAGACCCGTCACTCTTTCCTGGGAACATCTATGTTGTAGTTACTACTCTGGAAGGAAAATCACCCCAGTTTACAATATATGACAAATACGAATATGAGATAAAAGCATACCATGCATGACAAATGTGAATACGTAATGGATATGAATACGTGAAATGCATGATGAATATGTGAATGCATGATGATACGTGCAAATATGAATGAGTATGATGGAACGAGTCTAAACCCTACAACGGAATAACGGAGTACTCACGAAGTATTAGAAGGGTGGTGGATACGCCGCTGGTACTTCCTATATATAAACCCTTCTAATGCATCGTGGAGAAACCGTTACGAAGTTTTAAGGTGAGGACTGCTTGGTGAGTAAATCAAGCATATATATAAAATGAAAACAAATGCTTGATACATTTGGGAGGCTGTGAGTCAAAGATACTCAAGGTCCCAAATGAAATGAGATACCCGGCCTGTAAGGTGGATCTCAATAAAGAAAAGAAAAGAAAAGAAAAAGGAAACTCTAGGCCTACGGGACTGAAAGAGTAACTCTAGGCCTACGGGGCTGAAAGAATAAAAGATTCCAGGCCTACGGGTCCTGGAAACTCTGATGGATCTGGGTTTCTATCAAGACTAGTACTAAGGTGAAATCATAAGATGGGAAGAATACTACCTAGGTCGGAATCCTACTTGCAAAGCACAACTTATACCGGTTCTGGAAACTCTGATGGATCTGGGTTTCTAAAGATGACAACTAAAGACTACCAAGTGGATCCCTAATCACTCTCAGGGTGTCACTAACTAAGCTACCTAAAGTGTACTAAACTCACTAGATGGTTAGATCACCTCTCGGGTATTTCCAACAATGATAAATTACCCACAGGACAGATTACCTCTCAGTCTCACTGTCCACGAAACATTCAAAGAATGCACGGGGTAATCTCAAGATAACAATTATGATTTGAACTAGCAACAACCACTAGACACCTAATACTAACATCCTCTCAGACTGTTAACACTCGGATTCCTAATGACGAAGACTAGACAACTAATTCTCACCTCTCGGGTATTGAACTAGGACACACACTCAATTCTAATCAGGAATTAACCAACACTCCTATGGAATACTACGTCTAGCAAACCACTCAGGTCACAAGCAATACGCAAACAACCTAAACATGCATCTATTAATGAAAGACATTCAACAAGATAACATGAGGAACATTAATCAACACAAAACCAGATCTAAGCATACATATTCATCATTACAAATATATCAAGATCTCTTACAAAATCATAAATCCAACATAATATCCAAAAACCGATAAAGATCGCAACTTTAATAAGAATTCATCATAAGACCCAGGCAGTATCAAGGTTTTAGCCTAGAATCATGTTCAAACACATCAAAACAGAAGTATAAGACATCATCATGGTTTCAAATAAAACAAACAAAGATAAAAATCGAATCTTGAGATCGAAAACATTAAATCTAACGAACCCGGATGCAAAGTCTTCGACTTTCCTCTTCAATTGATCTCCTCTACCCCCAAAATCGCCCCTTTTCTAGTCTAGTACGGCTGAGAATCGAACTCCCCTCATAATGGGATTGCAAAACATTAAATATCGAATTTTAGGGTTTTCTCGGAAATTTCTTCCCTCGCATACCGCGAGAAAATATGCTAGGTTCCTCGCGTACCGCGAGGAACAAAATAGCCGGGTGCGAATTCTGGGATCCTCGCGTACCGCGAGACATTGAGGATAACCCTTCGCGTACCGCGAGGGACTTGTTTTCACCATTTTTTTCACTTTTGAACCCTGGACTTTCTTCTCTTGCTCGGTTCTTTCGTATATTCACTTGTAATTAACTCGAGCACCTACAAACATAACAAAGACTCAATAGTAAATTAAAACGACTCAAAACAAAGATAAAACTAACTAAAAACGCACGAAACACTAGGAATAAAGATGTGTGCTTTGCACTACATCAAACATCCTCACACTTAACCTTTTTCGTCCTTGAAAAAACTGCAAATGGAATCATAACTCAGATCTAGCTTAACAAACATCAATTACCAATTAGCAAAACATACTCACGCGTTAAAAAGCAATAATCAGTATTTCTGTCCGATTAAACCAAAGCACCAACTTTCAAGCCCCCGTTTAGTGTTCTAATTCCATTTACTAAGCATATTAATCAATCTATGGGATTCACACTTAGGAGTTGCAGCTATACCTAGTACCGTCTCACAGTTATGTCTAGGCACGGATCAAACCATATAGATTTACCCTACCACGTTAAACTAAAATTTACAGGTTTCAGAAATTAGATGAAATCATGAATGAATGGATGACAATGAGCATTAATTTAAGCAAAATAAACTTCATCTAGAGGCGTTTCAACCAAGTCACTATCCCGGAAGGTAACCCATAAACTAAGTCATATCAATGAAGCACATAAGAATCAACCCAGTGGTGTTTCAATCAGGTTGGAACCCGACGTGTGACACGTAGGCGAAACTTATATTTCAATTAAATAAGCTCAAGAATTATGGAATTATGGATGCGGGCGCCACCGAAACTCAGATTTATTCTCATAAAAAGAGAGTGGTGTGCCTTGAAATTTCAAAAACCTCTAAATTTTAACTTAACGTGGTACCTATCACCCTATGTTGACAGTTTCAGTATTACCGATACTCTAAGATGAATACCCACAAGATATCATGATTTTAAATCAATTATTAATCTTATTTAACACAAACAGGATATTTAAGCTCTACTAGTTAGCTGGGTCTACCAAAGCATCACTAATTAAACGTGTTTTCAATTATTTAGATCAATTAAAACCAACAAGTAAATCTAGTTGTACTATCATTTTCCAAGTATATGCAATTATTTCCAAGGATATTTTTCAAAATTTTTTAATTTTTGTTTTGTATTTTTGAATTTTTATAAACAAGACAAACTAGACTCAACTAGACACTCACATCCTCACACTTGAAAGACACATTGTCCTTAATGTGAAACAAGACACAACTAAAAATAAAAATGCAAAAATAAAACAAAACATGAAGTGACTTAGCTGGTAATCATATATGCAAACAAATGTGCAGCTTCGTTCTTCCATATGTGCACCGTATAACATTTCGGTCGCGGTTGCAAACTCTGCTGGGTTGCCTTTACAAATTGTGTGTAAGTGATAATCGATCCCGCCCGAATGGAGATTGAGTACGGGCGGAATGATAAAACCTGCAAAATAAACCTCACAACAAATCCGCAGCATTAAACTGACTTAAATAAATTTAAAAAACTCACTGACTCACTAACAAAATAAAGACTCAAGATAGATAGTATGCAGAGAAACGTACCCAATGGGTGACAAACACATAGACATGCATGCCACAGCAAGGTAGATCATCGGATCGAAACGGTTTCTACATTCCCCATGGTCGGTGGTCGGTGGATATGATGGTGAGTGGATAATGGATGATGGTGGTGAAGGTGATGGATGATTATGGTGATAGAGGTGGTATGATGATGATGATAATAGAATGGGTGTGATGATGGTGGTAGTGGATGTAGTGGATGTGGAAAACCATTGAAAACAAGGAAGAAAGGCAAATCCAGAAGGGCCCCTCGTACCGCGAAAGAACAGGCGGCCATTCCTCACGTACCGCGAGGGAGTGGCATTTAAGCCGACCTTGTCTTTTGTCTCTCGCGTACCGTGAAGAAGAAGGGAAAAACCTCTCGTGTACCGCGAGGACCCTCTGGTGACAGAAAGTTTTGAGGGTTTTTATACTTAGCCAAATTTTCACACCTCAGAATTTTCTTCACCCAAATTCCATAAAAACCTATTCCAAGCATAAAAACATACGTAAAAATACATGTAACCTCATTCCCGACGATTTTCCTTGCCGAATCAAGCGCGAATTCCTGCAAAACATGATACAAACAAAACACACTACCGAAAAACACAGAAAAAGACCCGGACTCACACCAAGTAATGCACACAAACTCTACATCCTAGGCACTTTCCCGAGACTCAAACAAGCCTATCAGGAGGCTTCTCCTTGATTCTAACTGGCACCGCCTTCATCCTACGCGGTCTACCGGCTCTCCATAAACTACTCAAACTCCTATCAACCAGTAGACCTCTATAAGTCAGGTCCTTCCACCACAGCTTATACCTACCCGGTACAAAGATGATATGCATCGAATAACCAAGTATCTTATCACCCATTAACCTCCCCACACTTGGGGTTTGCTCTATCCTCACATCACGAGACTCTATCAAAGCGCGGGTTCTCTTCCGGGGTGGCCTAGATCTAGGGGTGACTCGGTCTCACGCACCTCAACACAAAGAATAGAAATGGGTATAGGCTCAGGAGTAAGATTCTCTATGGTTACGACCTCCAAGCTCTTACCAGGATCTTCCGGTTCATCTACACCCACCACCGTGGGTGGCTCACATACTATCTTCCTGACTTGTGCTAGAATCACACTCAAACTGAAATCATCATCGTCAGCACTCAAAAACGGGGACCCTATCAGACTCTTTTCAAACTCCTCCAACCAATCCGGAGGCTCCTCTAACATTCCTTTATCCAAATCATCCTCTAATGTATTTGAGTCCCGATGATCATCCATGGAGGCATCAAGCATGCACACGGAGTGGCTATGCTCGCCAACATGCTCCACGGAGTTTGTAGCATCGAATGTAATAAACTCATCCCCCACACAAAGTGTGAGTTTCCCATCAAAGACATCAATCATCACCTTGGCATTACGTAGGAACGGGCGTCCTAGGATGAGTGGGACACTGTTATCCACTTCCATATCCAGAATAACAAAATCCACGGGGAATACAAACTTGCCTATATTCACTAAAAGATTCTCCACAATTCCCCGTGGATACTTGACTGAGCGGTCAGCCAAGGAAATGCTCATTCGCGTCGGCTGCAGTTCACCAAGCTCTAGCTGCTTATAGATAGAATAGGGCATCATATTGATGCTATCACCTAGGTCAGCTAACGCGTGGTGCAAGGGCAGACTGCCTAGGAGACATGGGATCGTGAAACGACCCGAATCTCCCAGTTTCTCTGGCAGCTTGTTCTGCATCACAGCAGAACATTTCTCACTAAGTGAGACTTCAGAGATCCCCCCTAGCTTCTTCTTGTTGCAAAGAAGATCTTTGAGGAATTTGCCATACTTAGGCATGTGCTGGAGGACCTCTAAAAATAGGAGATTGACCTTGAGTTGTTTGAACAAATCAAGGAAAGCACCGTATTCCCTAGCATTCTTATAAGGCAACAAACGCGCTGGATAGGGAACACGACTCAGGTCAATCTCGGGGGACTTCATCTCCTCCCCCTTCTTCTTCTCCACTGCCCTCTCGGCAGGCTTCTCCTCTACTATCTCCTCGTCCACCTGTTCTTCCTCTTCGACGACCGGTGGGCTCTCCTTCTCTTCGGCCCTATGACTTCTTGTCGACACAGCATTCGACTCCGACTCCTCTAGCATCCTAGCATCAATATTAGCAAATCGAGCTCTCCAGTCTACCTTATTCACTTCCTCTACCGAAGGTATGCCATACTTAATGGAGTGGGAGTCATCCTCTACAACATCTTTCTTCTCCACACTCCTAACTGACACGGCCATCACAGAAGCGTCAGAACCTTTATTGCCCACCGTGCACTGCAAATCCTGGAATGCTGAGTCTTCAATAAGGTGTCATGGCTATCCAATATCTGTCTAGCATCCCTGTCATTCTGGACCAGGTGGGCAAGCATTTGCGTCTGGTTCTCAATTATCTCCTCTAACTTCTTGGTGTCGACACTGCTTCCCGAGCTAGCTCCTCCTTCTTGCTGCTGCTGGCAGCCATTAAACCCAGGTGGGTTGTTTCCAGATCTCCATCCTGAGCCAAATGAATTATTGTAGTTATTATACCCTCGGTTCTTGTACTGGTTTCCAGCATAGCTCACATGCTCCTGATTATTTACGAGGCAATCTCGGGTGTCGTGGCCTCCCCTGCACACCTCACACCTAAGAGCACTGAGCTTCAGCTCCTTTATCTCGTTATCCATAGCGTCGGGTGTAGCAGCCATGCTAGTATCAAGAGTGACCTGATGCACACCTCTTGAAGAAGAGGCGGGTGCTCTAGCAGTAGGAATGGAATTCGTAACAGAACGTGGATGCTGTTGTTCGGCTTGAGCGAAGCTCTCGAACATTTCCTTGCACTCATCAAGCTTGAGTCTCTCCATGATATGACCACCCGCAGCTCTGTTGAACATTTGCTGCTTCTCGAAAGTGAGGCCATTATAGAACTTCTCCACTAGCGCCCAGTCGGAAAGACCGTGCTGAGGACATCGGCTCAACAGCGTGTTGAACCGCTCCCAGGCCATGTGATAAGGCTCGTCAGGGTCCATCCGGAACGAATGGATTTGGTCCCGAATGCGAGCGGCCCTTGAAGGTGGATAGTACTTCTTGAAGAACTTGGCTTCGAGATCCTCCCATGTGGTGATAAAATTATCTGGGAGAGTGTCGAGCCAAGTAGATGCACGCCCAGAGAGGGAGAATGGGAAGATACGCAAGTAGATAGCGTCCTTAGACACACCCGTGATATTGAATGTATCACATATCCGCGCAAAGCGGGACAAATGTTTGGGTGCATCCTCATCCTCAAGGCCATGAAACTGGGTTGCATGAGTGATCGTACTCATGACATGTGACGGGATCTGCCATGTATTGGTGTTAGGAATGGCGGGGCATGTGATCGAAGATCTCACCCCGGTGACCCTGTCACTGGCCCTCTGGTGCACGGTATGTCTCGCTGGTGGGTCAGCGTCGCCCATGGTAGGAAATGGAATTGGTCTAGGAGAACGTACCTGGTTGCTGCCGAATGCTTTCAAAAGCTCCCGAAAGTCGCGGGTACGCTCGTGAAGCTCTCGTTCGGGCTCTGAAAAAGCTGCAAAAGATGATGATCCCTGCGAACGAGTATGGTGCATAAACAGAAAGACGCAAGATAAGAGAGAAAGAAAAGACTCAAAGACAGAAAGACTCGATCCTAAGTTAGACACACAAGTAGCACAGAAGACAAGCACACAAACAAGACTCAAAAGAAAAGAAAAGACTCAATTAAACAAAAAATCAACCAAAGAACTAATCAGAGATAATATTGCTATTGCCAAGTGTCCCCGGCAACGGCGCCAAAAACTTGATGTCGTCCAGACGGTCTATATAAAAACTAACAAAACCTAACCTAGACTCCTATGTAATAATAGGAATACCTATGAACTAAACCGCACTGATAGGAAAGTGTACCTATTGAGTGTAGCACAGCTTAATGGTAAACCGAGTTATCGAACCCTAGAGACACTACAAATAACAAAACTAGACTCTGAGTCGGACGAAAGATTTAATTGGTTTTGGGGGTTGACTACACTAAAGGTTAACTAAGAATGCAGCAAACTAATGTCGACTCAACTATCAAGACAAGTACTAAGGTGAAATCAGAAGATGGGAAGAATACTACCTAGGTCGGAATCCTACTTGCAAAGCACAACTTCTACGGGTTCTGGAAACTCTGATTGTTGAAGCACTTTCTTGTGACAACACTCTGGATAGAGTCTTAGTTTGTATTTTCATGTCTGTAATTGTATTTGTATGAAAGAATCTTTATGTATTAGTTTATCGAGTTGTATTTACTTTTACATATTGAATGTTGCATTTCTTTCTAAGTGTTTTGCGCATTTACATGTGCGCAGGAGAAAGCTCCTGCGTACTTAGCAAGTACGCAAGAATACCTTTGCGTACTTGTTAAGTACGCAAGAGCATTTTGCCCTGCGCACTTGCTAAGTGCGCAGGCATCAGGTCAGGTATAAGTAGGATAGGTTGACAGAAGTTAAGTACGCAGTCACAGTAGCAAATACACAGATTGTAAATTCAGTGCTTGTCTCTGTAACCTTCAAGTGTTTATAATACAAAGAACGTTTAAAGTGTTTTCTCTTGTCGGTTTACTTTGTTTAGCTAGACTCTCCACCTAGTCACGGGCATTCCGCACCCGGTCCGACTAGTAGACCCACTTGCATGTGACGATCTGCCACACCCGAGGGACCTACAAGTGGTATCAGAGCATTTGCTCCTGATTTCGAGGGTTGTGAGTGAGTTTGGAGAGTTTTTACAAGCAAAAAGAGGTATTTTTGTTGATTTTTGTGATAAAATAGGGGTAGCTCTTGAGCACTATTTTAGAAGCAAAAATCACTCAAAAACTGATTTTTGTTGTGTATTTGAGTGTTTTGAGCATCAAAGGTTGGTAAGAAACAAGTTTCTGACCCTTTGGCTCATTTGCATTGATCATCAGACCAATTTTTACCATCTCCAGCGAGTTTCAGGTGACCGAAATAGTTAGGTGAAAGTTGCTGAAAAGGTGTTGTGCGTACTTACCATTTTTGGCAAAAATGACAGTTTTGTGCGTACTTACTAAATACGCAAGAATTATCTCCTGCGTACTTACAAGTACGCAAGACTGAACTTGTGCGAACTTAAGTTATATCCTGCGTACTTACATTTAATCTTACGTACTTACAAGTACGCAAGAGGAAATCTAAATACGCAAGACCATTTCTCAAGTGCGCAAGGCCAAAATCAAGTGCGCAACTGTGTCTGACTTTTCTGAAATTTGACTAAGTGTTCACTATGTCGAATCTTCAGAATTTGGGAAACATGTTAAATTATTATAATGAGATCGGTACACCACAGAAATCACCAAAGTTGCTGAACGTGAACGATTATTCTAATTGGAAAGCACGTTTTGAACATTATATTTTGTATACCGACTCATCGCTATGGATACCAATCCTTGAGGGATATAAGCATCCCACACACATCTATCTTGATGAAGCCATGCCTAAACGCATCTTTAAGCTTGATGATGAAGAAAAGAAAGCTTATGATCGTGAAAAGAAGGCACTTGGTTTGATCACTATGGCATTAACTAGGGAATTGTTTCACAGTTTCAGAGGTTATGACAATTCCAAGGATCTTTGGAGAGCTTTACAGAAAAGATTCGAAGGAAATAGTGACATCAAGAAGAGTAAGAGGGATCTTCTCAGGAAGCAGTATGAGTGCTTCAGATTTTTAGAGAACGAATCTTTAGATGATCTCATCTCTAGATATTATCATTTACAGACTGAGTTGAAGGCTTTTGAACTCAGGTATCCAGATGAAGAAATGGTGGAAAAGTTTTTGGATGCTTTACCACCCAAATTTGAGATGTACACAACCCTGATGAGGGAAAATCCTAAATTCCATGAGTTGACTGTAGAGGAAGCAATAGGAAAGATTCAAGCTCATGAAATGAACTTGAAAAGAAAGGAGAGCTCAGGAAGACCCCAGATTCAAGACCCTTCTATGTATCATGGGATGACTTCTACATCCAAGTCATCGGGCTCTGGAATTGCCCTCTTCACTGGAAACCCTAATGAAGAAGACCACTCAACTGGTTGTGGTGGTCATGCTTGCTATGCTTCAGGATCAGGGTTGGGATCTCATCATCAAAATACCTCAAGAAATCCTCCTGCTACATCTTCAGCTAACAACTCAGCTATAGCCAGAATAGCTGAAGATCATGTAGCGCTATTCTCATCTTGCATGCTTGCATATGAAAACTTCATAGGTGGCAAGCTTACTGATCCAGAGATGATTGAAGAAGATTTTAATCAAGTGGATCCTGATGACATGGAGGACATGGATATCAATGGAATATGGCCATGCTTTTGATGAGAGCCAAGCGTTTCCTGAACATAACAGGAAGAAAGTTTATTGGTGGGCATCCTAATGCCAAGGTCGGGTTTGACAAATCCAAGGCCAAATGCTACAAGTGTCTGAACTATGGACACTTTGCTCATGAGTGTTAGAAAGACAGAGCACCTACCTCTGGTTTCACCCGACCCAGCCAAGGAACAGTCATGGCCACAACAATCCAAACCATCACAATCAAAGCCAAAGTGGAACGTCCAATGCACTGGTAGCACAATAGGACGACAGCTTTGACTGGGGTGTTCATCTTGTGGATGCCATCATCGCACAAACCCAGATTGGTCTCATGGCTGAGATCATGGAGATGATGGAAGCAGAGAAAAGGGAAGCTTCTATGGCTAACCTAGAAGAATCTACAATTGCTGCTACAGAGGAGGTGAAGGAAGCTGAAGAAATGGAAGCTCCTGTAGCTGATGAAGAGGAATCGACCATTGCGGTTGCTCTCATGGCCATTGGAGAAGCAACAAGTTCATCGTCTGAGGTAGATTCTAACCCTTTATCTGTTATTTCATGTTCTAAATGTCAAGGGCTAAAACTTGAAAATTCTAGACTCCAAGACAAAATCGAACCCCTAAGTTTGGCAGCTCTAAACTATAAGAAAATGAAAAATGTTTTAAAGATTCTATTGAAACGTTGAAAAAGGAAAAATGTGCATATTCTTTAAAAATAAGTGATCAACAGCTTCACTTAGATGTTGCATACAGGGGGTTAGAAAAACGAAACAATGAAATCAACAAACTGCAAAATGAGATCTTGCAGTTAAAATGCACTAATGAGAAGTTGAAAAACTCTCGCTTATGGTGGAACACTACGAGTCTGTGGTAAGACAACTGAATGGGTTAGGGTTGGGTACTAATGCCATTCCTCCACCAGTGAGCGGGAAGTTTGTCAATAGCTTAATAGACATTGATCTCACTTGTCTAGATGAGTCCTCTGATAAGGATGATTCCCCTAAAAAGGATGAATCCTCAAGTAAGGCTAACTCCACATCTAGTGAAGAGTTTGTTACTGCTTCTGAAGACGGGTCGGTTAACTCTTGCCCTGAAGGAGTAGTATCTGAGGAGTTGTTGACTGAACAAAAGGTAAAGAAAAACGTTATCACTAATGGTGATAACTGCATTTTAACTGAACCCGACATCATTGAAACAAATGATAAACTAAAGGTAATGCTTTAAAGGGGGGGGGGGGGGTATAAAAGTCTTAACCAAGTAAAGAAAGAGGCTTTTTCAGCTCACTATGGGCTTGGGTATAAAGAAAATTTGGAAAAATATTATACTCCCAAAAACCAAACTGGTAAGGTTCAGACTAATGTTCATAAACCAACTCCTCCTTCTCATAATGCTGAGTTATCTAAAGCCAGATCTAATGAGCCTTACAAGAGAACTTATGTAGACAAGAGGAACTGTTTTCACTGTGGCTTGGTTGGTCACATTTTTGTGAACTGTCCTTCTAAGAACCAAGGAAAACGGCCTGTTGTTTCACAACAGCTGTTATCCATAGGTCGCCACCAGTGAAACCATCTCCCAAACATCCAAAGCAAAATGTGGTGAAACCATCAGTCAAACCGATGGTAAAGCCTAAGATCATTTCTGAAGCTAAACCATCTGTTCCAAGAAAGGTAACACAACCTGTTGTACCTCGTGTATCTACCTCTGGTAGTACACGTACTGGTGAGAAACCTGTGGCAAGACTCTCTAAGCCACAGAGGAGGAGACGGAACAAGAGGTTGAGAAAGCTTGAACACTGACTTCAGTTCAATCAGGTGAAGCTTCCACAAGTTCACCTGTTGTAGTTGAACCAAAGTCTCCTGTTCCGGTTAAGAAACAGAAGAGATCCTGGACTGCCAAATCCAAAACTTCTCAATCTCCTAGTTCTATTTCTTCTAAAGATTCATCAATTTTTCACAATCATCATGACTGTGAGTTAAAGGAAGTAGTTTATTTTGAAAAGGATGGACGACCCAAGACTACAATGGCTTGGGTCTCCAAAACTAACTAATTCTTTTGTGACTCGTGCAGGGACGTCCGAAGGGTACTATATCTAACCGCTGGTATGTAGATAGTGGATGTTCCAGGCACATGACAGGAAACATGGCCCTGCTTGAAGATGTTAAACCATTCAGAGGCGGCTATGTGGCCTTTTCCGGAGAAAAAGGCGGCAGCATCACGTGTCAAGGCGTGGTTTCGAACGGTTGTGTCAGCTTTGACAATGTCAACTTTTGCGAGCAGCTGAAGCATAACCTATTGAGTGTCTCCCAAATGTGTGATAAGGAGTACTAGGTGATGTTTGACAAGTCATAATGCCTAATTCTCAAACCCGGTTTTGAAGTTCCGGAAGATTGGATCCTGATGAGAGCGCCAAGAACAAACGACACCTATCAGATCGATATAAGCGTGGCAACAACCACCTCATCAGTTCCTACCTGTTTGCTTTCTAAAGCGACAGAGATTGACTCCATCTTGTGGCATAGGAAACTCGGACATATTTCGTATCGTAAAATGAATCATCTTGTCCGAAACGGTTTAGTAATCGGGGTTCCTAAGCTGAGGTTTACCGTTACAGATGACTGTATGCCTTGTAAAAAGGGCAAACAGCAACGAAAGTCTCATAAGCCCAAGCTCCAAAACTCTATTGATACCCCTTTGGAGCTATTACACATGGACCTGTTTGGCCCCATAAGTATCAGGAGTATTGGAGGTAAGTCGTTCTGTCTGGTTGTAACTGATGATTACTCACGTTTTTCTTGGGTGCATTTTTTAGGTACTAAAGACGAGACTGCTGATATTCTTCAATACTTGATCCTGAGTTTGGAATCTCTTTGCAAGCTAAAAGTTAGAAGGATAAGGAGTGACAATGGAACTGAGTTCAAGAATAATTTGATGGAGCTTTTCTGTCTCAAGAAAGGGATCCGTCACGAATTCAGCGCGCCGTACACGCCTCAGCAGAATGGAGTTGCTGAACGGAAGAACAGAACACTGATTGAGACTGTAAGGACTATGCTGTCGGATGCAAAGCTTCCTGTCACTTTCTGGGCAGAAGCCGTTAATACAGCTTGTCACGTCTTAAACAGAGTTCTAGTTGTGAAGAGGCACAACAAGACTTGTTACGAGTTGATCAACAATCGACTTCCCAATCTTGATTACCTAGTTCCTTTTGGTAGTCCTTGTTCCTTGTTACTACAGTATAAAGACCGCCAGTCTAAGTTTCATACAAAAGCTGTGGAAGGCATCTTCTTAGGATACGTTGCCAACTCGCCTTGCAAGAGAGTGTACAATATAGGAACTCGTACTATCGAGGAATGGTTTGAAGTGGATTGCAGTAAACACAGCATTCCACCAGAACCAACAGGTCCAGCTTGGGGTTTTGATTATGATGCGCTATTCAAGTCATTCAATCTTCCTGATTTATCTGCAGAAGACACCGCAAATGTTTATGAGTTATTTGGTGGCGGCGATGACTCCAGTTTTTCCACTCGTGCTACTGTACCAATTATAACTCCGGATTCCAATGCTGCATCTGCATCTGGAACTCATGACAGTGATAACAGTGAAGATGTTCTTGTCGTTGGAGATGACGCTCCAGCTAATCCTAACACAACTGTAGGAAATGAAGCTCCAGCTGATCCAATTAACATTGAATCTTCTTCCTCTGGAACACAGGAAATGGGGGAGTTAAGCACGAATCTTGATCCAGAAAATCAGGAACCGATTGTACCAGAGACGAGAGTGCATAGGAATCATCCAATCGACAACATTATTGGTGATCCTTATGCAGGTGTTCAGACTCGTCATCAAACCATCACTGAGAACACCAGTCTTTACATAGAGATATTTGACACTGGTGTCATGGAAACATGTCTGCATGCTGCATTCGTGCCCCAGTTAGAGCCGAAGAATGTGAAGGAGGCTCTCACTGACAACTGCTGGATTGAGGCGATGCAAGATGAATTATCTCAATTCCAAAAGTTGCACGTGTGGGATTTGGTTGACTTGCCAAAGGGATTTCAACCAATTGGAACCAGATGGGTGTTCAAATGCAAGACGGATGATCGTCATGTTGTTGTGAAGAATAAAGCAAGATTGGTTGTTCAGGGTTTTTATCAGCAAGAGGGCTTGGATTACACGAAAGTATATGCCCCAGTTGCTAGAATTGAGGCCATTCGACTGTTCTTGGCTTATGCCACATATGTCGGCTTCAAGGTCTATCAACTTGATGTGAAGAGTGCTTTCCTTTATGGTAAAGTTCATGAAGAGGTCTATGTCACTCAACCTCCCGGTTTTGAAGATCAGCATAATATCAATAAAGTGTACAAGCTCGACAAAGCACTTTATGGTCTTCATCAAGCACCGCGGGCATGGTATGAGACATTGTCTAAGCATTTACTGTCTAATGGTTTCGACCGTGGACAGATTGACTCGACTCTCTTCATTAGGAAAGCAGGAGGTGACATTCTTCTTGTACAAGTATACGTCGACGACGTTATCTTTGGATCTACCAATAAAGGGATGTGTAGGGAATTCGAGCACGTGATGAAGTCCACATTTGAAATGAGTAATATGGGTGAATTGTCGTTCTTTCTGGGTTTGCAAGTCAGTCAAAGAGAGGATGGCATTTATCTACATCAAACTAAGTATGTGCAGGACATCTTGTCAAAATACAAGATGAATGATAGCAGTACTTATGGCACACCTATCCCAGTCAATCATGATCTGCATCCCGACAAAGATGGAAAGGATGTAGACAGCAGATTGTACCGTGGGATGATCGGATCACTTATGTATCTCACAGCTTCAAGACCCGATATATTGTTTGATGTGTGCTTGTGCTCAAGGTTTCAGTCTCAACCGAAGGAATCACATATGATAGCCGTGAAGAGAATTTTCAGATACCTGAAAGGGAAACCCCGATTAGGTCTTTGGTACTCAGCAGTCATTCGACTTCAAAACCTACACTGATTCAGATTATGGCGGTTGTAACCTTGACAGAAAGTCAACTTCTGGTGGATGTCAATTCTTAGGAGACAGACTGGTCTCTTAGCAGTGTAAGAAGCAGTCAACAGTTTCTGTCTCAACTTGTGAAGCAGAATACATTGCTGTAGCGAGCGGTTGTTCTCAGATACTGTGGATTCAGCAGCAGTTGAGAGACTACGGCTTAAACTTCACTGGAACTCCTCTATTCATTGACAACAATGCCACCATGTCCATCACAAATAACCCGGTGAAACATTCCAAAACTAAACATATAGAGATTCGCCATCATTTCATCCGTGACTGTGCTGAAAAGCATTTAATTGAACTTGTAAAAGTTCACACGATTGACAATCTTGCTGACCTTTTCACAAAGGCATTTGATCGATCCCGTTTTGAGCATCTTGTCAACCCTTATAGGAATGTTCAATCCTGAGTGAAAATTAATTTTTCTTAATTCAATTCAATTCATGGAAGTTAAACTTTATTTCTTTTTAAATTTTCTGTATAGTTCTTTTAAGTTTCAAAATATTTTACAAAAACAAAAACAAAAATAGAAAATGGAGAAAATTTCAAAGTTAACTTGAGAAAAGAGGAAATGATAGTACATCAGAAATGATCTAAACGTCATAGACTGCTCATATGGGAAATGATTGCGGCATGCTTACTTAATTGTTTAACTTATTATGTTTTTAATCTGCTTATTTACAAATAATTTAAATTGTCAGTAGGCTGAACGCGTCTTTGAATCACTAGTAGTGTGAAAACTAAATCTAAATTACAACTGTGATTTGAACCTATGTTTGCAAGTGTGTGCGCGTAAAAGAATAGAAAAGATCATTATCAGATATAGGATGTTAGATTTTGGCAATAATTTTCTTTTGAGGTCAGTTTCGGGTTATGTCGTTAGCACAATTAATGCGGTTCATCTCACTGCCCATACTCACAAGTATGCAAGGAGAGATTGAATCAAGACATGTATCTACACTAACCATTGAGCATGTATTCACCCTTGAATCATTCCTGATTCATTGAAATCAAATCCAGATAAAAGTTGGATCCCCTTACCTTATTCAATCACCATATATATTATCCTGAATCATCATTCCAATATTCAATGTAGAAAATCATATGAAACCAAGACAACTGAATCACTCGATTCTGAATCTTATGATTCCTGATAATCCTTATGGATTCTGCTTGATTTTTCTTGTGCTAATAGATGTAACTTCATTCTGAAAATTTAGAAAATCATTGGAAAAATCTTAGATGCCTTGAGATAATGCAATTTACATTAGTATAGCATATCAGTGGGGTACACGTTGTATATCTTATAAATAATACCTTAATACACAAGAATGTGATACAAAGATGCTTATAGTTTCAAATCTTATAATATTGTCAACTTGAATTACTTGTCTATATGCTTATTACGTATGAATAAATAGTAATCCATGACATGATCCCATATTCTTTGATGTTTATTTTGTATCGTTTTTGCTAAAAGATAGCCTGATATGATCCTCTGCTCGTGTCTTTGATCAAAAATAGTTTGTGTGAATACTTGTATATTTCTATGAGAAAAGATCAAAAAAAATATTTTAAGTTTATGCATAGTTCAACTTTATTCAGAAAAGCCAAAAATATTTGTGTTTAACCTTCCTGAATTGTATTTGAAACCTCGTGATTGAACATTTTTATCTTGTTCGTTATTTGACTTAAAATCTTCATACTTGATAAGTGCACATGAGGTAAACCCCGCGTACTTAACAAGTACACAAGACTTAAGTCATGCGTACTTGGTAAGTACGCAGGAGTTAAGTCCTGCGCACTTAGTAAGTACGCACGACCAATATGTGTTGGGTATAAATACAGGACTTAGAAATTTTTTTAGAGTTTATCACTTTGAAACAGTTTCTCCTGTGATATTCCCTCCGACCATTTTCCTCAAAAATTTTGAGTGTTCCAACCGGATTTTTCATCCCGCTCATTGTTTAATCATCATCTAACATTTACTTGGTGAGAATCTCGGTCCGTATCATCCATTAAATCCCATGTTTTCGACCGATTCATCGACGGTTTTGAGTGTGAAATTATTGACCTATTTTGGTGTTCTAAATGCAAATTAAGACCTAAAACTTGTTAATAATCACTAATCGAAACCTATTGACTCCTAATTTGTCCTTAACATGGTTTGATATTGCCCTTGACCCTCGATTGCCCGTTGGTTCAACTGGGTCGTCATCTAGGTAAAAAATTTGACGGGTTTAGCGGTTAGTTGCGGTGGATAGTGGTCCCATAGGTCTTAATCAAATATTTCGACCTTGTGGTGACCATAATCCACGGCAATGCCTCTTTTCTGATTGAAAGTTGAGATTTCTGAAATTTTGGCTAAGTGCAAGTCTTGCGCACTCAACAAGTACGCAAGAAGTAATTCCTGCGTACTTGTTAAGTACGCAAGAACAAACTCCTGCGTACTTGCTAAGTACGCAGGACCAACACTTAGTAAAAATTCCTAAGTCTGAAATTCACTTCATTGAGTAACTGCTATACTGAGTCATGTTTATCCATATCCAATGATACGTGTTGTTCTGATTATGTTTTCTGTGTGTTTTTGCAGATCATGGCTCGGGCGTTTACTAACGAATTCAACCTGTTAGCTAACACTGAACCAGAATGGAAGGGTGCAGCGTTGCAGTACAGAGACATAGTTGATTTCTTGAACCGTTCAAGAATCAGCTACGCCATTTCTGCTGACCCGATCGTGTCAAGACCCTATCTCGAACAATTCTGGGAGACAGCGGAGCACGACTGCACGGTAACCCCCTATGTCATAAGGGCTACCGTTGCTGGTTAGGCTATCGCTTTTTTTGAAGATACCATAAGAAGGGTACTACAGTTCAGAGACCTTGCTACCGACCGGACAGCCTATCCAGACTACTTTGTGGATGGGTGTTGGAGACAAAGAATGGGATACGTCGGAGCGAGGGACTATGCTTCTTATAAAAATATGTGGGTATTAGACCAATGGCGGTATTTCGCCTACGTCATGATCGTGTGCATTTCGTCAAGGAAAGCTGGGAAAGATGCCATGGGTCATGACCTTGCAGTAGCCATGGTTAGCCTTTCTCTCAACAAGGGCTACAACTTCTCTCGCTACATCTTTAAGGCCATCAATGACCAAATCAACACAGCGGAGAGGTTTCGGTTCTTGTTATACCCTCGGTTTGTGCAACTTTTGATAAATGACGCGTTTCCAAACCTTCCTGCTATAGGGGAGAGACTGCAAGTCAAGCGGGTGGACAAAAGAGTATTTGCTCAATTTCTGAAGCCAGGCAGTGTAGAACCTACCCCTGTGCACACAGAACTCTTTGGCCACCTTCTAAATGAAGCATATGTGGCACCTGAAGACTGGAGATGGTACAGCCATGACTCGGAGCCTGAAATGAGTGAACACTCCGATGAGCAGCAGGAACAACAACAGGAGGATATGGAAAGTGATGATGGATCGTCTGAGGATGGAGACGACGAAGGCGGTGATGGTGGTGCTGAGGAATCCGATTCAGAAGCAACAGAATCAGATTCTTCTGATTCCGATGACGCACCATCACAGGCACACCCCAGGAGATCGGCACAGGTAACCCTACCTGAGTCGTCCTCCAAAAGGAAGCGACAAAGCTCGAGCAGCGATTATGAGCCAGCATCTGACTCTGACGCTGCTCTACAAAGACAAAGACGAGAGCGTGTTCATAAGAACAGAGGAGATAGGAAAGAGGTTGCTATCCCCAGGGTAGTAGAGGTCCCGACTGTGCAGCAAGTACAAGTTCCAGTTGCCAGTCCAGATTCAGCCTCTACCCCACCTTCACAGCGGTTATACCGTAGGAGGAGAAGACCACAAGTTCAAGCTGACGTGGTAGTCACGGCAGTCACATAGGAGGTTCCTGTGACGGTGACCCTCCCTACAACATCAGTCCAGGTGGCGTTGACTACTCCAATTGTCACGGAGTCTGTCACCATCACCCCTACCATAACACCCACTCCCATCATCTCATCCCAAATCCCAACACCCACCATTGATCCTCCAAGTCAACCCTTCACTTATGAAGATTTCTCACAAGGGTTTGACTTTGGTACCATCTTCTCCTCCCCTATCCATAATGCCGAAGCGTCATCATCTAGGCATCCTGATCCGAATGAGGCAAGGATCGATGTGCTAAAAACCCAAGTTGCTGGACTGCTGAAGACTATTCAGAAGTCAAAGGAGGAATCTGATGCTCAACAAGCACAGATTAATTCACTGGCCGATGAAGTTATGATTCTACATAGCCAGAGAACGGGGACTAATGAGCGACTGAAAAACGTAATGGCACAGAATGAGCTATTAATGAAGACAAATGAAATGATTCTAGGCCCCAGAACGTCACTTGAGCTAAGGCTGGATTTACAAAGAAAAGAGCATGAAGCGATGGTCAAATTAGTTGCAGAACTAACCAAGAAGCTTGATGCTCAGGGGGAGAAAGAGAAAGAGAAGGAGAAAGAGAAAGAGAAAGAGAAAGAGAAAGAGAAAGAAAAGAAATCCACTGGTGCTGAGCCTTGTCATCCAGTCGACTTGACTAAGGATGACGATAAAGACAAGGATCCTGAAGCCGGTCCTAGTGGAGGTGAGCACCAAGCTTTGGCAATTGTGCCCATCTCTGCTATTCCAATGGCTGAGGGGGAGTCTACTCAGCAAGAGGGTGGTGATACCTCTGGTGGTGGTGGTGATAAACGGAAGTCAGTGGCTGAAGTACTTAAGGACTTATCTGATGATGAGATCCTATATCTAGAGCCTGACTATTCAAAAGAAGCACAGATCGATGCTCTCTTCAATCTAGAAGAAGGAGAGATCGACTCTGGTGATGACTGGAATGATGATGATAAAAACGTGGTGATAGAGATTCCCAAGGGTGACGGGGAAGGAGAGTACGAGCTAGAAGATGGAGAGATCTTTAAAGTTCCATCCTTCGACGCTCCGCTCGACACAGGTTCAGTCGAGCATGCTAGTAATGTAGAAGCCTCGACTGAAGCCTCCCCAGTTGACCCTGAACCTGTGGACCCAGACGCACCGAAAGAAACAGACATGCCTTCTACCTCATCAAAGGGTCCAGCTCCTATGTGGCAAAAGATGTCTATCATAGACAAGCACGGAGCAACAGGAATGATCTTAGCTGTAAGGTTCGAGGAGGACAAGCAGCTGTTCGCTATCAAAAGATCTAGGGGGGTTCAATACTTGAAACCCACCAGTGAAGCGTTCAGCTCCTTGCCCAAATACGACCTTGTGAACCTAGCAAGCTGAGAGCTACTGGGTAAGTGTAATCATGCAGTAGCGATGGGTTTGTGGGTGGTTCTGTAGCGTGAAGCAAGATCTGGGAACTTTGAAATGTTCAAGCCTCAGGTGAGAGTCAAGGATAAGCATGCTGTACATCCTGTGACTAAGAAGCACTTAAATAAATTGGTATACAAGCCGGTGCGATGTGAAACTAAGATTCCCCTGAGCAAGTTATCTCAGGATATTCTTGGTGACATGTGGTACTGGTACGTAGATCCAAAAACGGGCGAGGCTGTGATCATGGGAAAGGGACGTTCCGAATGTGGGAACATAGAGCCAAAAGAACTGATCAGAATATTTGATGAAGTTTGCTTCATCAACTTTTCTGTGAAAGATCTGGAGGTACTAGCTGATAGGTATTGTGTCCACACGGACGAATGGACAAAGCTCCTTGCTTCTAAATATGACAAGGTGATTAAGTTCTGCCATGATTACAAGAAGAAGATGGAAGCTAAGGATGGACAACTGTGAAGACTGAAGATTGAAGACTGAAGACGATGAAGATCCCGAGCTATTGTCAAGGGGGAGTTTGTTGAAGCACTTTCCTGTGACAACACTCTGGATAGAGTCTTAATTTGTATTTTCATGTCTGTAATTGTCTTTGTATGAAAGAATCTTTATGTATTAGTTTATCGAGTTGTAATTACTTTTACATATTGAATGTTGCATTTCTTTCTAAGTGTTTTGCGCACTTACATGTGCGCATGAGAAAGCTCCTGCGTACTTAGCAAGTACGCAAGAATACCTTTGCGTACTTGTTAAGTACGCAAGAGCATTTTGCCCTGCGCACTTGCTAAGTGCGCAGGCATCAGGTCAGGTATAAGTAGGATAGGTTGACAGAATTTAAGTACGCAGTCACCGTAGCAAATACGCAGATTGTAAATTCAGTGCTTGTCTCTGTAACCTTCAAGTGTTTATAATACAAAGAACGTTTAAAGTGTTTTCTCTTTTCGGTTTACTTTGTTTAGCTAGACTCTCCACCAAGTCACGGGCATTCCGCACCCGGTCCGACTAGTAGACCCACTTGCATGTGACGATCCGCCACACCCGAAGGACCTACACTGATGGATCTAGGTTTCTAAAGATGACAACTAAATACTACCTAGTGGATCCGTAATCACTCTCAGGGTATCACCAACTAGGCTACCTAAAGTGTACTAAACTCACCAGATGGTTAGATCACCTCTCGGGTATTTCCAACAATGATAAAGTACCCACAGGACAGATTACCTCTTAGTCTCACTGTCCACGATACATTCTAAGAATGCACGGGGTAATCTCAAGATAACAATTATGATTTGAACTAGCAACAACCACTAGACACCTAATACTAACATCCTCTCAGACTGTTAACACTCGGATTCCTAATGACGAAGACTAGACAACTAATGCTCACCTCTCGAGTATTGAACTAGGATACACACTCAATTCTAATCAGGAATTAACCAACACTCCTATGGAATACTATGTCTAGCAAACCACTCAGGTCACAAGCAATACGCAAACAACCTAAACATGCATCTATTAATGAAAGACATTCAACAAGATAACATGAGGAACATTAATCAACACAAAAAACCAGATCTAAGCATACATATTCATCATTAAAAATATATCAAGATCTCTTACAAAATCATAAATCCAACATAATATCCAAAAACCGATAAAGATCGCAACTTTAATAAGAATTCATCATAAGACCCAGGTAGTATCAAGGTTTTAGCGTAGAATCATGTTCAAACACATCAAAACAGAAGTATAAGACATCATCATGGTTTCAAACAAAGCAAACAAAGATAAAAATCAAATCTTGAGATCGAAAACGTTAAATCTAACGAACCCGGATGCAAAGTCTTCGACTTTCCTCTTCAATTGATCTCCTCTACCCCAAAATCGCCCCTTTTCTGGTCTAGAACGGCTGAGAATCGAACTCCCCTCATAATGGGATTGCAAAACATTAAATATTGAATTTTAGGGTTTTCTCGAAAATTCCTTCCCTCTCGTACCGCGAGAAAATATGCTAGGTTCCTCGCGTACCGCGAGGAACAAAATAGTCGGGTGCGAATTCTGGGATCCTCGCATACCGCGAGACATTGAGGCTAACACTTCGCGTACCGCGAGGGACTTGTTTTCACCATTTTTTCACTTTTGAACCCTGGACTTTCTTCTCTTGCTCGGTTCTTTCGTATATTCACTTGTAATTAACTCGAGCACCTACAAACATAACAAAGAATAAATAGTAAATTAAAACGACTCAAAACAAAGATAAAACTAACTAAAAATGCACGAAACACTAGGAATAAAGATGTGTGCTTTGCACTACATCAGTGGATGACAAGATACCATCTCGTTTTAAAAACAGAAATTAGAGAGTTTATCTATCCGTCCAAGTGTGCGAACTTGAAGGAGATGATTGATTGGGCTCAGAAACATGAAACTGAGCTCAAGAGACAAGCTGAGCAAGACGGGAAAAGGAAAGGAGAAAGTTATCCTTCTCCTATACCTCTTAAGTGGTTTATGTTTAGTAAACCGGGAGGTGGTTCCTCCCAAAGGAAAAGTATCCAAAATTGCAAAACTTGTGGAAGGAGGCACCCGGGGGAGTGCTGATTCAAGTCCATAACTTGCAAAAATGTGGGAAGGCAGGGGCACACTGTATTGCAATGCATGAGTGGCACCAGATTGTGCTACAACTGTTACAAACCACGACACTTCAGCAGAGAATGTCATGAGTTAAAGTTTCAGACAGAAAAGATCGGAGAAGGGTCAAGAGTGGCAGAAAATAAAGTTAAAAGGATCGAGGCTCCGAAGCCAAGGGGAAGGGCTTTTCAGATCACTACAGCGGAAGCGAAAGACGTTCCCGACGTTGTATTAGGTACATTCCTCTTGAATTCCCTACATGCTTGTGTTTTATTCGATACAGGAGCTAGTCGATCGTTCATTTCATTAAAATATGCAAACACTAGAAACTTTAATAGAAGTAAGTTGGCTAAGGTATTAGAGGTTGAAATCGCGAGTGATCGAAAATACGTAGTAACTGAAATATGCCGAGATTGCCGACTACTAATGGAAGAAGAAGAAGAATATATTGTCGACTTAATTTCAATGCTGATGCAAGAATTTGACGTGATCATTGGAATGAACTGGTTGTCTTCACATGCTGCAACGATTATATGCAATCAGAAGATTGTATGGTTCATGACACCTACAGGAAAAGAAGTTAGTGTCATTGGTGAACGATGGAACCTGATCACGATATGTACAATGGCCAAAATAAGTAACTATGTGAGACAAGGTCACCAAGCCTTCTTAGCCTACGTAGCTGATGTAAATATGAAAGGGAAAGAACTTGACCTCGTTCCAGTAGTAAAAGAATTCCCAGAAATATTCCCAGACGATCTTCTAGGTGCTCTACCTGAGAGAGAGGTCGAATTCAAAATTGATTTGATTCCTGAAGCTAAACTGGTAATTAAGGCTCCGTATCGGTTAGCACCAACTGAAATGAAGGAATTGATGTCACAACTACAAGAGTTATTGGACAAGGATTTATACGCCCTAGTGTATCCCCTTGTGGTGCACCAATTCTGTTCGTGAAGAAGAAAGATGGTAGTATGAGGATGTGTATAGACTACCGTGAATTGAATAAGATGACTGTCAAGAATAGGTATCCCTTACCTAGAATTGATGATCTGTTTGATCAATTAAAGGATCAAGTTGGTTTTCCAAGATTGAATTAAGATCCGGTTATCATCAGGTCAAGGTACGAGAAGAAGATGTACCTAAGACAGCATTCAGAACTCATTATGGACACTATGAATTTGTAGTGATGCCATTCGGAGTAACAAATGCTCCAGCAGTTTTCATGGACCTCATGAATAGAGTATGCCGGCCATTGTTAGACAAATTCGTTATTGTCTTCATTGATGACATCCTGATTTATTCAAAAAATGAAGAAAAGCATGCACAACACCTTCGGGAAGTACTTAGTACTTTACGAAAGGAGAACGCAAAGTTCTCAATATGTTCATTCTGGTTAAAAGAAGTTCAGTTTCTGGGTCATGTGGTAAATGCAGAAGGTATCTTAGTAGACCCAACAAAGGTAGAGACCGTAATGAAATGGTCTCCACCTAAGAATCCATCAGAAGTTAGAAGTTTCTTGGGATTAGCTGGCTATTATAGAAGGTTCATCCATGACTTCTCTAAGATAGCCACCCCATTAACTAAGCTAACTCGAAAGAACTCAAAATTTGAATGGAATGTGGCACAAGAGAAGGCATTCCAAATATTAAAAGAAAGATTGACACAAGCTCCAGTTCTGGCATTGCCAGAAGGAGTAGAAGACTTTGTGGTGTATTCTGACGCTTCCAAGCATAGATTAGGATGTGTTCTGATGCAAAGAGGAAAGGTGATAGCCTATGCCTCTCGACAGCTAAAGACACATGAAGCGAACTATCCAACTCATGATTTGGAATTAGCTGCGGTGGTGTTCGCACTAAAGATCTGGAGGCATTACTTGTACAGAACGAAGTGCACGATTTACACAGACCACAAAAGTCTTAAGTATTTCTTTGACCAAAAAGACTTAAACATGAGGCAAAGACGGTGGTTAGAACTAGTTAAGGATTTTGATTGTGAAATCTTATATCATCCTGGAAAGGCTAATGTGGTAGCCGATGCTCTAAGCCGCAAGGAAGAGCATCATCTTATTCGGGTGAAAGTATATAAGTTAGTGATATCTCCTGATTTCATGAGTCAACTTTGAGACGCACAAATCGAAGCATTAAAAAGTGAGAATGTTAAGAAAGAAAGAATGGTTGGTCAGGAGAAATTTCTAGAAGAGAATGAGTATAAAGTGAAGACTCGATTTGGTCGTATGTGGATACCACGATCAGGTGAGTTTAGACTTAAGATTCTTGATGAAGCTCATAAATCACGATATTCTATTCATACGGGTGCTACAAAGATGTACCAAGATCTGCGCAGAGATTATTGGTGCCCCGAAATGAAATTTGGTATCATGAAATATGTAGCAAAATGCTTGACTTGTTTACAAGTTAAAGCAGAACATCAGAAACCGTGTGGGAGATTACAACCATTAGAAATCCCAGAATGGAAGTGGGAACATCTCACTATGGACTTCATAACCAAGCTATCAAAGACCGCTAGGGGTTATGATACCATTTGGGTGGTTGTAGATCGGTTAACTAAGAGTGTTCATTTCGTAGCAATACGTGAGACATACTCTTCAGAAAAGTTAGCTGATTTATTCATCAAAGAGATTGTTTCAAGACATGGAGTGCCAGTCTCAATTGTCTCCGATCGAGATACTCGTTTCACTTCACGTTTTTGAAAAATGTTCCATAAAGACATGGGAACTAGGTTATTGATCAGCATGGCATATCATCCTCAGACCGACGGTCAAAGTGAGAGGACAATACAAACTCTTGAAGATATGTTGCGTGCTTGTATAATTGACTTCGAAGGGAGTTGGGATAGCCATCTGCCATTAGTAGAATTCTCATACAATAACAACTACCATTCCAATATTGGTATGCCACCATATGAGATGCTATATGGTAGAATATGTAGGACTCCTGTATGTTGGGGAGAAATTGGGCAGAAAGAATTGGGCAGCAAAGAAATAGTTCAAGCCACGTCAGAAAAGCTTGACTTAATCAAGGCTCGTTTGAAAGCTGCACAAGATAGACATAAGTCATATGCAGATAAAAGACATAGACCAATAGAATTTCAAGATGGATATTACATTTTGTTAAAGGTATCTCCTTGGAAAGGTCTAATCCGATTCAAGAAACTTGGAAAACTGAGTCCACGATTTATTGGTCCTTTCAGAATTATCATAAAGGTCGGAAAGGTAGCTTATCAGTTAAAACTATCTGAAGAATTGAATAAGATACACAACACGTTTCACGTATCTTATTTGAGAAAGTGTTTGGCGGATGAGACTTCGCATGTTCCTCTACAAGAAATAGAAGTGGACGAAAAAATGACTTATGTTGAGGAACCTATCAAAATTCTAGACACAAAAGAAAAGCAGCTACGCCACAAAATGATCAAACAAGTGTTAGTGCAATGAAGGCACATAAAGGGGTCAGAGATGACATGGGAAAGTAAAGAGGAAATGAAGAAAAATCATCCTCAATTATTTAAGGGTTAACAGGTTTCGAGGACGAAACCTAATTTAAGGGTGGGAGAGTTGTAACACCCCAAATTTCAAGGAAATAAAAGTCCAGGGGCCAAAGTGAAAATAGCCCAAAGTTAAAGGACTGAAAAATGAAGAAAATAAAGAAATCGAGACGGTCTGCTACGTGCGGATGAAGGAATCATGAGGAAATGACACGTGGCAGTGACGCATCTGGTGACTCAGCCCTATGGCGGACCACCACCAGGCGGGTAACGGTCCGCCAGCCGTAATTTGGCCCGGACAACGAGAGGATGACATGTGTATGATGACTCACTGAATAGGATTGGGTAGTGGACCGCTACCAAAGGCGTGACGGTCTGCCACGTGCGGAGTACGCCAAACAGCTGGCAGTGGGCGGTAGCGGACCTCTACCACCCAGCTTAACGGTCCGCTACGGATGGTGTTTTAGCCCTATAAATATTTTGCATGAGCCGTTCATTTGCAACATCAAACACCAACATCATCATCACACACACACCCGTAAACCGAGGCAAGGATAGCACGACGGTTACAAGTGCGGTACGCTACGAGTACTGTTCGAGTTCGGAGAAGCGTTTAAAGCGAGGAACGAACTTAAGAAGTAACTGAAGATAATGTAAGTACACTTGACCCGTACCCTAGACACGATTATGTGAAATACGTGCTTAAATGATATGAGTTATGTGATATGTGATATGACGAGGGTACGGGGTAATGACGGATTAGTCTAAACACTAAACAGGAATAATGGAGTAATCACAACGTATCCAGGGGTGGTGGATACGCCGCTGGTACTTCCTATATATAAACTTCTTGGTACAACGTGGTGAAACCATTATGAATGTTTAGGGGTAAAGACTAATAAATAATGATGAAATATAGTAAACGTACGGGAGAACATCCAACCGGTATTTAGTTATCTGACAAACGGAATGTTCTGTCTAAGGAAAGAGTGGTGTATAAATCTCTCCTAGACCCGTCACTCTTTCCTGGGAACATCTCTGTTGGAGGTACTACTCTGGAAGGAAAATTACCCCAGTTTACAATATATGACAAATACGAATATGAGTTGAAAGCATACCATGCATGAAAAATGTGAATACGTAATGGATATAAATACGTGAAATGCATGATGAATATGTGAATGCATGATGATACGTGCAAATATGAATGAGTATGATGGAACGAGTCTAAACCCTAAAACGGAATAACGGAGTACTCACGAAGTATTAGAGGGGTGGTGGATACGCCGCTGGTACTTCCTATATATAAACCCTTCTAATGCATCGTGGAGAAATCAAGCATATATATAAAATAAAAACAAATGCTTGATACATTTGGGAGGCTGTGAGTCAAAGATACTCAAGGTCCCAAATGAAATGAGATACCCGGTCTGTAAGGTGGATCTCAATAAAGAAAAGAAAAGAAAAAGAAAACTCTAGGCCTACGGGGCTGAAAGAGTAACTCTAGGCCTACAGGGCTGAAAGAATAAAAGATTCCAGGCCTACGGGGCTGAGGAATGAATGAGTTTTCGTGACAAATGAAAGGGGTCTATACTGACGAGTATAAGAACCTTGCCAATACTCTGTAACGAACCAAAATCCAAGATTCGTTATAAATAAATAAATATTCTAATAAATATTATGGTGAAAATAATATTTTATAAATAAGTTGAAACAAGTGGGTTTTAAGTTAGAAATGGGGTTTTACTAGTTTTAACTAGTTTTGGAATGAAATGATGAAATGAAAGTGGAAGAGCCAAAAGTGTAATACGGTAAAATCTGCCATATTTGACATTTATAAGTCAAAATTGAGTCATTTTGATGGTGTGGGTCGTTCCTCTCAAGAGAAAAAAAGGAGAAATCGATTTTGGAAGCTAAATCGTGCATTTGAGCTTGGATTTGTGAAGGTTTTGGCTCACACCACACCTTCCTAACATCAAGTAAGTGTTAATCATCATTTTGATTCCACCATTGATGTGTTCTTGGTGGGTTTTGAGTAAAATCTAAAAATTTGAATGCATGTGGTAAATTGGTGTTAGATTGATGATAATCTAGCTAAACTAAAGGTAAATAATGGTGATTAACATCCTAGAACTCTTTGATTTTGATTATGAGAAGTTAGGGTTCATATGGAGAAATATGGGGGTGTTTGGATTATGATGATAGAATGTTGAATTAATGATGATTAAGTGTTTATATGATGTTAGACACTTGAACAAACACCAAATTAACCTAATGATATAAATTGAATGAAAAATTAGTGTTAAGGTAAGGATAATGAAACTCAAGTAGGTGAGTTTGGGGTGAAAGAGGGTGTTTGGATGTGAGTATAACTCAAACGGGTCAATTTGGGTTGGAAATGGGAAATTGGGTTGTGAACCCAATTTTAATGAGATTTTGATGTATGTTAGATTACTAAACTAGGTGTATATGTTTAGGTAATCAAATTGTAAAACTTGAAGGTGGTGCGGGATCTTCTAACCCGAAAGGTAAGTGCTGTTGCACTTACTTAGTAATTGTTGATAAATGGTGTAATAAGCAATGTTGTATGCATAATGTGATAAGTTGTATAATGAGTTATGTGGTATGAATGTGTAAAGTGGTGTACGAATAAGTGAATGAATGAAGTTATAGTATTAATACTATAATGGATATGTGGACATGGAGTTATGGTCTAAGTACCATAATGGATATGTGGGTATGAAGTTATGATCTAAGTATCATAATGGAGATGAGGTTATGGCCTTTGTGCCATAATGGAAATGGAAATGTGTTAATTGTGTATGACAAATGAAAAGAATGAAATTTGTAGGTGAAATGCAAGTGATATGTAGCCTAATGACACATTTGGGTGGAAACGGGTTAAATGGGTGAACGGATGGAAACAAGTAGTATTTACTTGTTTGATATGTTTTATCTTCATTACTAATAGTTTTATATGTGGTGTTATGTAGGAAAAGCTCCGGGATAGTCACGGTCAAGTCTATGGCGAATGTTGGATTCTCGTATGTGCTTTTGGTGATTTCGGGTGAAATTAGATGTCCATCTAATGGATGTAAATGGATTACTTGAAAATGTATTTTTGATGTTAAAAATATGGTATGAATGTTTTGGGTCCAAACCCATGTGTTGAAAATTTTTGAATGTCATGTTGTATTGGTAAAAGTTGAAAAAAATGGTTAAGTGTTGAAATCTGCAGGTTTGGAAACTTTCTTTAAAAAGGCGCTCTTCGTGCCACGCGAAGACCTGGTTTCCCGGACGTGCACATTTTGGACTCCCCCGCGCCACGCGAAGGGAGGGAGCTGGTTCTTCGTGACACGTGAAGATGTAAAAAAAAATTCTTGGGACGAATGCTTTCGCGTGATTTAATGATTTAATAATCAGTGTTTGAAAATAGAGTGTTACAACTCGGTATCAGAGTGATGGTTTAAGGGATTTGGTGTGCGAGGCACCAAACTCAAACCGGATGCTCTTGATATGGGGGAAATGATACAAGAATCCATGAAGGACTTGACTAAGACTCGGAGCTTGCGGAAATGAAAGGTTAGTAATGATTTGATAAAGTGGATATATATATGGTGTATATGTATATGTATGATTGAATGATAAAGTGTTATGTGTTCCGAAACTTGTTTTGTGAATTGTTATATGAATATAATAATTACACTTGGGCATAACGTATTATTAAACATGTCTGGCCAATATGATTAATAAGACGAGATGTGCAAGGGTCTTTATGATAACCATATGACAATGAACATTTGCAAGGATTAGGTGAAGGTGATTATATGTATGTATGAATATAGGTAGCTATATATATACTTAATACATAAGAGTGTAAGTATGATGAATACTTTAGGTATTAAAAGTGTAAGGAGGTTAAGGTGTTTTTGTTCTAATTCTCAGCTAAGAGATGGCAGACGATGCGAATAGGGAACCGTTGGATCCAAGAATCCAAGAAATGATAAAGGAAGAAGTGGCCAAGGCATTTGAGCAAGCCACATATTTGTTGATGGAAGAAATGAGAGGGCATATTAAGCGTACTCTCGAGGAAGTATCGAAAGAGAAAGAGAAGGAAACCGCAAGGTTGTACTCTTAAGGAGTTCATGGTAATTAAGCCAAAGGAATATAACGGGCAAGTGGACCCGATCCTTAGCCACATATGGGTGGTGGACATGGAATCCAACTTTGAAACGACAAAGTGTAAACCCGAAGACAGGGTGATGTTTAGTGTGTCTCTATTGACGGGAAGGGAAAAGGAATGTTTATTGAATCTCCGAAAGGAGAGGGGTGATTTGGGTGTGACCTCCATGACTTGGGAGGAGTTTAAGGCGGCTTTTTCTGAAATACCACTGCCCACAAGCCCTAGTTGATAAGATGTCTGAGGAGTTTCTCCTCATGAGGCAAACGACTGAGACGATTGATGAGTTGCCAAGGGCCTTCTTTGATCGCGCCAAGTTCTGTCCGGATGTGGTGTCAACTGAGAAGGCGAATATTGACAGATTCTATTCTATGTTTACGGTGGAGTTCAGAGATAGCATATCTCCTTCCTATTTTACGACACTTGTGGACTTGATAAATAGGTGTCGGGAAAGAGAGGTGGAGTTGAGAAGGCAAGAGGCTAGAGGTGAAAAGAGAAAGCGTGAAATTGTGGATCAAGTTGTGAAGAAGATAAAGGGCGGGAGCCCTAGTAAGAAGACTTTTAGCAAGTTCTCACCTCAAGGATGCAAATTTTATGGGAAAGAGCATTTCGTGGAATGTAGGAAGGGAACGTTGAGTTGTTATAAATGTGGGAAGCCGGGGCATATGGCTAATCAATGTCCAAGCCAAATCCGTATATGCTACAATTGTTACAAGCCCGGGCACAATAGGGCGGATTGCCCCGAGCTGAAACAAGGTGGGAATGAAAGGAAGGTTGAAATACCAAAGCCTAAGGGTAGAGCTTTCCACATCTCGGCGGAAGAGGCAAAGACGAACTCGGAAGTGGTGTCAAGTACATTCAAGATTAACTCTTTACATGCACTAGTTCTTTTCGATTCGGGGGCTAGTCGTTCGTTTGTGTCTTTGAAATTTGTTAAGCATTCTTCGTTTATTAGTAGCAAGTTAGACGAACTCTTAGAAATCGAGGCGGCAAATGATAAGAGTTTCCTAGTGTTTGATATTTATAGAAATTGCAAGTTAAGGGCGGGGGGTGAAACGTTTCTTTTTGATTTAATTCCTATGACTATGGGGGATTTTCATGTGATAGTGGGGATGGATTGGTTGTCTATAAACAAAGCGAGTATCTTATGTGGACCTAAGGCGATACAACTCGATTCCCCATCGGGTGAGTCCATTTATATAGAAGGTGAAAATAAAGGAAAGGTAAGATTGTGTTCTTATGTGAAGGCAACAAAGTACATGGCGCGTGGGTGCAAGACGTACATGGCTTGTGTTGCGGAAGTGATCGAGAAAGTGAAAGATATTCGCGATGTTCCGGTTGTGAATCAGTTTGAGGATGTGTTTCCAGATGAGTTATCGGGGGTTCCACCGGAGAGGGAGGTAGAGTTTGGGATTGATTTGATACCGGGTGCTAAGCCGGTAGCCAAAGCACCTTATCGGTTGGCACCGCCGGAGATGAGAGAGCTAATGGAGCAATTACAGGAACTACTTGATAAAGGTTTCATTCGCCCAAGCGTCTAGCCTTGGGGCGCACCAGTTCTCTTCGCTAAAAAGAAGGACGGAAGCATGAGGATATGTATGGATTATTGGGAGTTGAATAAGTTGAAAGTGAAGAATAAGTACCCATTACCTTGGATTGGCGACCTCTTCGATCAATTGAAAGGGGCGTCATGGTTCTCTAAAATTGATTTGAAGTTCGGGTATCATCAGTTGAAAGTGAAAGAAGGTGATGTTCATAAGACAGCTTTTCGCACTCGATACGGTCACTATGAGTTCACGGTTATGCCATTCGGTTTAACCAACACGCCCAAGGTTTTCATGGATCTTATGAACCGGGTGTGTATACCGTTCCTCGACCATTCGGTCATAGTGTTTATTGACGATCTTCTCATTTATTCAAGGAGAGAAGGTGATCATGCTTGTCATTTGCGTGAGATTCTTGAAGTTCTTCAACAGGAGAAGCTTTATGCTAAATTCTCTAAGTGCGCATTATGATTGCGCGAGATCCAATTTTTGGGTCATGTGATTAATGAGAAAGGGATTACATTCGACCCATCCAAGATAGTGGCGGTAAAAGATTGGTCATCACCGAAGACGCCTTCAGAGATTAGAAGTTTCTTGGGGTTGGCGGGTTATTATCGGCGGTTTATTGAAAACTTCTCTCGGATTGCCTTGCCGATGACGAAGTTGACGCATAAACATACTAAGTTTGTATGGGGTTCCGAGCAAAAATATGCCTTTCAACTCTTGAAAGAAAAGTTGACTAAGACGCCCGTTTTATCCTTGTCGGACGGGACTGGAGATTTTGTGGTGTATTCGGATGCCTCGCATTCGGGGTTGGGTTGTGTTTTGATGCAAAGGGGGAAAGTAATTGCCTATGTGTCTAGGCAATTGAAGATTCACGAGGTGAATTACCCTACCCATAATTTAGAACTTGCGGCCGTGGTTTTTGCGCTCAAGATTTGGAGGCATTATTTGTATGGGGCTAAGTGTACGTTATACACGGATCACAAAAGTCTCAAGTATTTCTTTGACCAAAAGGACCTCAATATGAGGCAAAGGCGTTGGCTTGAATTGGTCAAGTACTATGATTGTGAAATACTTTATCATCCGAGTAAAGCGAATGTAGTAGCGGATGCGCTAAGTCGAAAGACGAGTCATACACCTTTCAAGGTGAAGTCATTTAAGATGACAATTTCATCATCTCTTATTGATGAAATCCGAGAGGCTCAAGTGTTAGCACTTAGTGGTGATTTGAAGAAGGAACGGATGGTTGCTTATGTTGATAAGCTTGGGGAAAATTTCACGGGTTTAAAGACATGCTTTGATAGAATTTGGATTCCTAAGTTGTCAAGTGTTTTGACAACTATTTTAGACGAGGCGCATAAATCCAAGTATTCTATCCATCCGGGGGTCACAAAGATGTTTTATGATTTGAGATGTCATTTTTGGTGGCCAGGTATGAGGCGTGATATTGTTAAGTATGTGGAAAGATGTCTCACATGCTTAAGGGTAAAAGCGGAGCACCAAAAGCCGTATGGATAGCTTCAACCGCTTGAAATACGGCTTTGGAAATGGGAGAACATAACCATGGATTTGATCACTAAACTACCAAAGACTCAAAAGGGTTATGATGCAATATAGGTAATAGTGGATCGGTTGACAAAGAGTGCACATTTCCTTCCTATTAAGGAAACGTATTCTTCGGATAGATTGGCAGAATTGTATGTGAAGGAAATTGTGTCACGTCATGGTGTGCCGGTGTCGATTATATCGGACCGTGATACGAGATTTACTTCTCATTTTTGGAAGAAATTCCATGAGGATATGGGGACTAGATTGAATCTTAGCACCGCTTATCATCCACAAACAAATGGTCAAAGCGAGCGAACGATTCAAACGCTCGAGGATATGTTGCGAGCGTGTGCTTTGGATTTTGGGGGTAATTGGGACAGCCATTTACCGTTGGCGGAATTTTCTTATAACAGTAGCTACCATTCTAGTATTGGTTAATCATCCTTTTGATTTCACCATTGATATGTTCTTGGTGGGTTTTGGGTCAAATCCGAAAATTTGAATGCATGTGGTAAATTGGTGTTGATTGATGATAATATAGCTAAACTAAAGGTAAAGAATAGTGATTAACATCCTAGAACCCTTTGATTTGATTATGAGAAGTTAGGGTTCATATGGAGAAAATTGGGGGTGTTTGGATTATGATGATAGAATGTTGAATTAATGATGATTAAGTGTTTATATGATGTTAGACACTTAAACAAACACCAAATTAACCTAATGATATAAATTGAATGAAAAATTAGTGTTAAGGTAAGGATAATGAAACTCAAGTAGGTGAGTTTGGGGTGAAAGAGGGTGTTTGGATGTGAGTATAACTCAAACGGGTCAATTTGGGTTGGAAATGGGAAATTGGGTTGTGAACCCAATTTTAATGAGATTTTGATGTATGTTAGATTACTAAACTAGGTGTATATATTTAGGAAATCAAATTGTAAAACTTGAAGGTGGTGCGGGATCTTCTAACCCGAAAGGTAAGTGTGTTGCACTTACTTAGTAATTGTTGATAAATGGTGTAATAAGCAATGTTGTATGCATAATGTGATAAGTTGTATAATGAGTTATGTGGTATGAATGTGTAAAGTGGTGTACGAATAAGTGAATGAATGAAGTTATAGTATTAATACTATAATGGATATGTGGATATGGAGTTATGGTCTAAGTACCATAATGGATATGTGGGTATGGAGTTATGATCTAAGTATCATAATGAAAATGAGGTTATGGTATTTGTGCCACAATGGAAATGAAAATGTGTTAATTGTGTATGATAAATGAAAATAATGAAATTTGTAGGTGAAATGCAAATGATATGTAGCCTAATGACACATATGGGTGGAAACGGGTCAAATGGGTGAGCGGATGGAAACAAGTAGTATTTACTTGTTTGATATGTTTTATCTTCATTACTAATAGTGTTATATGTGGTGTTATGTAGGAAAAGCTCCGGGATAGTCAAGGTCAAGTCTACGGCGAATGTTGGATTCTCGTATGCGCTTTTGGTGATTTCGGGTGAAATTAGATGTCCATCTAATGGATATAAATGGATTACTTGAAAATGTATTTTTGATGTTAAAAATGTGGTATGAATGTTTTGGGTCAAAACCCATGTGTTGAAATTTTTTAGTGTCTTGTTGTATTGGTAAAAGTTAAAAAAAATGGTTAAGTGTTGAAATCTGCAGGTCTGGAAACTTTCTGGAAAAAGGCGCTCTTCGCTCCACGCGAAAAGTTGAGGACTGGTATTCGCGACACGCGAAGACCTGGTTTCCCGGACCTACACATTTTGGACTCCCTCGCGCCACGCGAAGGGAGGGAGCTGGTTCTTCGCGACACGCGAAGATGTAAAAAAAAATTCTTGGGTCGAATTCTTTCGCGTGATTTAATGATTTAATAATCAGTGTTTGAAAATAGAGTGTTACATACTCGAACCGAGGTACAGCCTAAGATGGTTGCGAGGGGGTTAGTACACCCATAAAATACATAAATACTGTGATCGGAGGTACGTTCGAAGATGGTCACAGGGGCACTGAGAGCCCGAGAAAACGTGAACAATAATATGAACCTAAAGGGTTTATAATGAAATGAAAAGATGTAGTGTACTTACTTAGCGTAAGCTAATTCAAAAACATTTTCTAAACACTGCAGGAAAGAAGCACGTGGAATGAAGCTTCTTGTGGACAGAGCTATCGGAGTTGAAAAATCCCTATATAGGATGATGTAATTATAGTATTCTTTATAAAACAATATTATTATAAATGGAAAAATTACCTTAGTCGTTATGACAAGGTTTTTATTAATCTGGGACCGTTTTTCGCAATATAAAACTCTGATAAAATAGAAGAATAAGTAGGGTGTTTCAAGTCAGTATCCTATCGATGATAATCAAACATATGTATATATTTGTATGTGTGTGTATCAGTATTAGAAAGAGTGAGAGTGAAGGTTAAGGAAGGAGATAAAACAACATGGAATATTGGTGGTGATGAGTCCTCTATTTATAGAAGAGATATGGGCTTTAAGTGTAATGAGCCCTTCCCGAATAGGCCTACCTATATTAGGTTTATTCCTGTTTGTTCGACTACGTTCTTAAACTACTTACTAGGATAGACCATCAGATACCATTTGAGTTTTTATAAATAAAGACTGAAAAAAAGGAACACAATGTATCTTTCAATTTATATTATTTATCTTATTCTTTGTTACATGAAAAAGAATAGATGAGCCTTGTAAACTTTATGTGCTATTTTAAGATTGTAACTTGTAAGGGACAAAAAATGACTAAAAACAAAGTTCAAGGACCATTGATGAAAAAATAGCCTGGAAAAGTGGAAAGTGGAAGTGAGAGACTGAGCCGCATAATATAATACCTGGCAATTCCTTTTACCAGAGCTACTATTACCAAATCCAGAGACACCATGCTGTACTAACTCGTACCTCATGCATTAAAAGTTGTACATTGATGATAAATTATTTTACCTCTGGTGAAAATGCCAGCTGAACTCTTCGATAAGTGACGAAAGGGAGAGAATGAAATCGAAAAAGAGGGAATTTTGAGTGAGGGAGATTTGTCTCAAATCTCCACTCGATTCTTCATAGATTGGGAGATTTGTCTCAAATCTCCACTCGATTCTTCATAGATTTGGATTGGCGATTGAAAGAAGAATGGAGAAAGCATTGATTAAGGTCGGAAGCATCAAAGCGGGCAGCTTTTGGGTTTCGAAGAAGGCCAAAGAAGAGATCTCCAACATTTCGCAAGATCTTTCGGTATGTAATCACTTAATTTTGGTTCATTCGATGAAATTGATTACTCGTTCAATTAGGGTTTGTTTGTAATATGAAATGACAATGTAGGATCTGCAATTTTCTTATGTAATTGTTCGTTGTTGTTTTTATGATTTTAAAGGTCACTAAGAAGCTCAATTTGATTACCATTTTTAATAAAGGTCCAATGAAATTGATTATTGTTTTAAATTAGGATCTGATTACTTTTTATCTAACTGGGAGCATATGTTCTTGGAGAGTCTATCAACACTCAAGTTTCACATGTTCCTATCTTGCGTAATTATCATGTTATGGGCTACTTTTTATTTGGATTTCATTATATGGATATGGTGAAAATGAAATCCAAAAAGAGTAAACCAACATTTTTTCACCATGTCCATAAAATGAAATCCAAAAAAAAGTAACATGTTAACCAGGTAATTGCGCAAGATTGGAACAGCCTGTGAAACTTGAGTAAAATGGAACAGATGAGAAACTTGGTTACTGTAAAGTTTTTGCCGGAAAGAAATAAGACTATTCCAAATTCCCAATGTTGAGACTTGTTGAAGAAAGAATATTAATAAATGCAACCCTAGATTTTGTTTGTTTTGAGATGGTCACTCAAGATCTTTGGTTTCTATGTTATTTCTCTGCAAAATTTTGATATAAATGGTAGTTTGTCAAACTGGCAGTGTTGTAAAAATCGCGCCTAGGCAGCTCCTAGGCGCCGATTAGTCGCTAGGCGGCGGTTTGAGGATTAATTTTGGCCAAATCGGACTAAAAATCGCTAATCGGAAAAATTGGGTCAAAATCGGGCCTAGACGGACCTAGTCGGCCAAAAATCGGCCACTTCCCGTTTTTCCGGCGAGATTCCGGTAGGGTTCCGGCGACTTTCAGGCAAATTTCCGGCGATTTTCAGTTTAGTTCTTGTAATTTCCAGCTTCTTTAAAAAATGTGTGTGTGTATATATATAATTTTGAAAATTACATATAAAAATGTGTGTATATATATAAAAAACTGAAAATTATATATAAAAATTCCAATCCGATTAATCCCGCCTAGGCCCCGATTAATCCCGCCTAGGCCTAGGCCCCACCCCACCGCCCGACTAGCGCCTAGCGATTTTTACAACCATGCAAACTGGAATCTGATCTAACATCTGCAGCCTGAGCTTAAGTTTTTTTTATTGTTTTCGCTTTGTGAAGTTTGTATTTTTCTAAGCGGTAAATGTGATCTTTTCTTATGTAAATTCAGCTTAATTAACAGGTCAAATTGAAGCTGAACTGGTTTTGGTTAATTTATTTCTTGTTTCCGTTTTCTTTCCATTTTGATTTGGGTTTTTGTAGAAAGCCCAATGGAATTGATTGCTATTTGCTTTGATTTTCATGGGATCTTTTTGTTTTTGTGGAATGCAATGTAGGATTTTCGTTATTATTATGTAATCGAGAGTGTATGTTCTTGGTTTTTTTCTAACTTTAGGGGAAGTTGACCTCACCTCGTTGTCAGTTACTTTTTCAAAAAGATAGGAAATAACATAAATCGGCAAAACACATAAAGAGATGGTAGGAATTGGTTGGTTATAGTTGTTTGTTTTTTTTGAAAGGCGACTTTCTTAAACCCCTACTCCCTTCGGGAGCAGCCCGGGTGTTCCTGTGAGTCATGCATGTCTTTTCCAATGGGTTGTAACCGCAGCGGACTCTAACCCGGGACCCACCTAGGAGGAAACCCACAACTGGGAAAACCCCCTGGCTCAACCTGGAACAATTTGTCCCAAGTGAGACTAGAACCCATGACCTTCCATTTGGAAAATCATGGGGCTACCACTCCACCAGAAGGCTAATTGGAAAATCAGCGAGACTCGAACCCATGACCTTCCATTTGGAAAATAATGGAACTATACCACTCGAACCCGGTTATAGTTGTTTGTTATCTTGATTATTATCTACGGGGGTGTTTGGATATGCATTGTTTCAAAAAGATTTGTGCTGCTGATTAATCATAAGGGCTAATTGCATAAAAAGGTAACCAACTTTGATCCAGTTTCTATTTTAGGTAACCAACTTTTTTTGGGGCCCGAAGAAACCATTGAAGTTTTAGAACTTTTGATTTAAGGTAATTAGAACCGGTGCTAGCACTTCAGAATGATATGGCCGCTGACGTTTCAAAGACTTTGACCATGTTGACCTTTTTTCTGACTCGGAGTAATGTGGCGACTGGAAACCGTTAGTATTAGACAATTACCTTATATGAGTTATTTTAAAACTTTTGATGATTTTTTCAGGCCTAATGTGTGTTTGTTATGATCAACAATCATACATGTGATGCACCTATAAGATCAATACATTTTTAGGAAAATATATTTTTGAAATTTTATTAAATCCTTTCAGATTGTTAAATTTTGCTTTAATGTTTGCAGACATTCTCAAATACTGTGGAAAAGAAGGCAAAATGGGTATTTGACAAGCTAAAAGGTATTGGGTTACATTTTAATTTGTGCACATTATATGTCGAGCGCACTTTCTCCCTGCTAAACCACCCAAATCGTATTTATAATGCATAAAATCTCTTTGTTTAAAATTTAGAAATTGATATAATAATATAGCTTTTGTAATTACATTTAGCAAACTAATTATTTGCAAAAAGAAAAATAAAATTGGAAAAATTTCTTTTGCGGGTTAAAAAAATATCTGCTTTGACCAGTTACCCAACCTGCCTGCTCGACCCGTCTTGTTTGCCATGATAACTGATATTTCTTCACAGGCAAGCCGTTGAAACCGTTGCCTGATTTCCTTAGAGAATACAACCTTCCTCCCGGATTATTCCCACAAAACATTACATGCTACGAGTTTGACGAGTCAAAGCTAAAGCTCGTGGTCCACTTACCCCATCCTTGTGAGGTGTGCTTTAAGGACCAATCGGTCATAAGATATGGGACTCGGGTCAAAGGGCTCGTGTCAAGGGGAAAGTTCACGGTGATTGATGGAATGAAGACGAAAATGTTGGTTTGGGTGAAAGTAACGAGTGTGGTTGTGGAGACCTATCGGTCCGATAAAGTGTGGTTCACGGCCGGCGTGAAAAAGTCGCGGCCTAGAGACGCTTACGAGACGCCTCGCGATGCTATTCGGGTTGATGAATATTAAATGTCACAAAATAATTATATTCATTTTCTTGTGAGTTTGAATTTGTGGTGTTAATATATGTTGTTTCTGACCTTATTCATTGGTTGTTAGTTCTCTGTTCTTCAATAATCTTCTATGATAATATTTTTTTTGAAGTTTTTAGTGTTTTGCCTATTTATGTTTTTTGGAGTTTTGTGTTAATCAAGAACATGGCCGCTTAAGAAGATTATGTTGATTAATTTATAGCTTTAAATACACCCTAGAAATAAAAAAATGGTATCCGAGTCATTGCAATAATCGGATTCATTGATATTCTCACGAGCAAACTCAAAAATAAAAAATTAGCTCAAGTAGATTGATCCACCATTCTTCCTTCCAATTTTCACTTGTGAGTTTGCCTTAATGGAAATCCGTACTTCTGTTCGGTATTTGGTAAATTTTTTTTGAACGGCCGGTATTTGGTAATTAGCAGCCCAAAAATTAAACAATCCGGGCCCAATTATCAGTTTAATATATATAAAAAGGAACTTAAAAAAAAACTTTTAAGGTTCTAAGCTTTTTCTTTACCCGATATAACCGTCGACCCGCCCCTATCAAGAATGTCGATGCACATGTTTAACTTTTTTATTGGTTGATATATTAAATACGTTAAAGTTGCTTGATTTTCATATTATCGTTCTTTACTGGTTATTCTGATAAACTTAGAGTCATCTTGATCAAGCGGTCATTAATTCCGGTAAGATGAGTCAATTGTTGCGCTATTAGGTCGGATGTGTGTTCTTTTTATGGTGAGAGGGAAGAATGATAAAAGAACTTGTAACTAATTTTGTAACAGTGTGTTATATTTTTAATGATTTGGTGGTCGAATAGTAAGAAAAGGTAAAAAAAAAAATACAAAAGTAATAATAATTATAATCATAATAATGGGCTACCAGGGGTGTTCAAATTCGAATATCCAAAAATTTCGGATAGCTGATTTCAGTATCTAAATTATTTGTTGGAATTTTGGGAGCTTCATCAATTGATGTCCAAAACATCCAAATAATTAGGTGAAGAAATTGAATGAGCGTAATAATCAAGAGATCGTTGTTCTTACTTGTAACATCTGCCACAAAAATGTCTAATAAATGTCAAGGTATGAACCACAGGGACTTGAAGTATTTAAATTACCTAAGTCCAAGGATTAAAATAAAAAATTTAGAAATTTAGACCCTGGCGGACCGCTAAGGTCTACCCTGACGGTCCGTTACGGGTGAGAGATGAAGTGAAAGATGATAATGTGTGAAGCAGGTGTATTACATAGGTGAAAGATGAAGTAAAAGATGATAATGTGATGCTCAATGCTGAAAAGTGAATGATGACCATTACGGATAGCCTAACACATTTTATCTTTATCGTTAATAAAAGTAAAAAAAGATCTTTTAAATTTTATGAAATAATCAATTTACCCTTACTATTATTAATTTTTTTTAAAACAAATAACTCTATATAACCTCCCACCCTCATCTTCTTCGTCGCCCTTGTGTCCCCTCCAGACCCTCCACCACCACCCCTCTTCTTCTACGTTGGGTCAGTGTACGTCCTGTAGGATTCAGTTTTGTGTATACTTTGGATTCTCTGATAATTGTGTGTTCTTTTTCAAATTGAATTATTTATGTGGTATACACGAATATTCAATCGGATAATAATAAGAGATTTTCAAAAACGAATGTGTGAAATATGTTAGGATTTTCGTATATATGAAACTGACCAAAAACTCGTACATATAGGGGTGAACCTATGCAATGAAATGTCATGACTATTGGCTGATAACCGCTACAACCGTCAACCGTTTGGAAATAAACTGTTGTTTCAGTTTACTTCGGATGACCAACTTGGTCCCAATGACCAAATCTACCCGGATGATCAAAACTACTCCGGATGAGTAAAAAAGCTCTGAGTGATAAGTTAGTCCGGATGACTAATTTTAGTAGTTTTGTACTTCCGGTGCATAACGAAACATAAAAAAAAAACAAGCTGACATGACAGCTTAATCCTAGTCAGGAGCGTTGCTCCTTGGATCTCACTAGGGGTTGCCGCCCGTATGACTCTGTTAACTAGGGGCGCGGTCTCCAGACCCCTTTTGAAACAACAAGGTGTCATAAGCACCAGAAATCATAAGACCCTCAAACAAGTGTGCACTCCACATTACCAACTTGTGTTAATGTTTCATTTTGACTTCTCATTGTGGTCATTAAGTAAACTACTCATACAAATTAACTAGATGATACTAAAATCACAAACACGTCCCTAGTTAGAGATTATCACATTAAACAAGCAAAAACATTGGTGATGATGACGTAAGTTTTGAATTAACCTTAGTGTATGAGCTATGTTTTATACATCGTGCACATTTTATATATTATGTCAATCTAGATACCTTACTAAGTTGACCGTTGTCACACTCCGACCGATGGCGGAATCATCGAGGCGGATATTAGAATGATTGTTCAAAAGCACATGATAGCTAAAGGTTGCATAATTCATTAATTTAATTTAAAGACAACAAGATCCAAATACAATACATTCCAAATAACCTAGTCTAGTTCAAAACACTGATTTATTTAACTAGGTCCATAGTCCTTAAGTGGAGAAACCTTCGGCAAGTAGTCACATATCCAAACCTGAAACATTATTTAAATCAAGTGTCAACTAAAAAGTTGGTGAGTACATAGGTTTAGTAATTCCGGTAAATAGTAGTGTAAATCGTTTTGCAACTCATTGTTTATCTTGTTAAACATAGTATATGATGTAACATTTATTTAATCACAATCCAAACCGAGTTTGACACGCTTGAACAGAGCACAACAGCTAAGTCCGGTATGCTTGAATATAGTTACCCACTATATCCGGTATGATTGAATATAACACGCGGTTATATCCGAGTATGCAGTAATAAACACCCTAACCGGGGTGGGCTGGTCAGGCACAATAGATCTATCAATATTACAGTTGGTTGTCTTGTGTTTAAATGTATGTACATCCAAAGAATAAGCATATAGTCTCATGTATAACACGTATAAACAATGTGAGTAGCATGTATAATGTTTCACCCCAAAACGTATGAAAATGTAAAATAGGGGCTATGTAACTCACCTGGCTAGCGGATATGATAATCCACGAGTGCGGGTGATAAGGACGTTGAAACCTAAGCACGATGAAATCCTATGTGGATAAATATGTATTATTGTATGTTTGTATGAGCGTATTCGTATCTAATGAGTATAGGTTTTATAATAATATTCTTAATATTTATTTGTATAAAATAGGGTAGAAAATGATAACGGTTTTGTAAAACTTAAACTCATAGAAATATATATATATATATATATATTGTTTTAAATAAGTATTTATTATGTTTAATGTATTTTTATAACAAATGAGAGAAAATTCTTTACCATATTATATTTGTTTTTAACAAGTTTATAAAAAAAAATATTTACAAGACTTATAAAGGTGGAACATTTTATATATTAAAATGTATTTTAATGAGTTTATAAAAATATTACAAGATTTGTAAAATGGGACATTTTATATATTATATTATAGTGTATTTAATAAGTTTATAAAAATATTATAAAAAAAATGGGATGGTTTATTAAAAATGTAGTTTAATCGATTTTAAATTAAACGATCGAGTAAACCGACTCGTTTTAGTATTTATTGTATAAAAAGAGTATTAAAAATAAATTAGGATAATTAAATAAAATAAATAAATGAAAACAGAAATAAAAAATTTGGGCCGAAGGCCAACCGGGAATCGAACCCGCGACCTGCGCCTTAAACACACACACGCATAACCAGCCGGGCTACTGCCCATCGCTGGTTATGTGTGTGACGGGTAATTTAAATACACAACAGAGAAACTGGTCGCTGGTTCTCGGTGACCGGCAAACCGTGTCCGAGGACACTGAGTTTGCCCGGTGACTCTCGAGCGAATGCCTAGATTTCGATTGGAATAGTTTACCTGATGATAACAGAAGCTAATGGAACTGAAAAGACGTCCGGACTTGGTCGCGAAGGGCCTGGACGGCAGGAACCTTGAACCAAAAATGTCCAAAACGGGAATCAGACTTCTGGATGGAATCAGCTCCTGAATTCTTGGTCACAGTCTCTCTCAGGGAAGACGAAAGTAATGCAGTCTTCAATTTGGAGTGAGGGTGTGAGGAAGGATGGTAACGAGTTCGAGCAGGGCCGACAATGGCTCTTTATAGCCGAGCCTAATCCTTATGCTCAAACGCGCAATTGGACACGTCCCGACATTAGTCTGGGCAAGGTGAAACTAATCCGACAGTCAACAGGCGTGGAGGTGGCCTGTCGGGCACGAATTTGGACCTGGATGTCTCGGCCACCAACAGGATCAGACGATCCTTGTGATTGGCAGACAAATTGGTCGAGGGGTCTGGTTCGCGTGGGGGAGACGAAGTCAGAGACGCTTTTGTAGGGCGTTGAGGTGCAGGGAACAACCCTGTCGGGGTGTTCGCCGGAGAAAGCCTTGGACCGCCGGACAATTCGAAGGGGGTGACCGGAAATGCGAATAGGGTTTTGTCAACTTTGGTCCCTGGAGTTTGTTTCTGTTTTAATTTAGTCCTTGCATTAATTACGGATGAGTCCTTGTGGTTTGATTTGTACACCTTTAGTCCCTTAACTGAATTCTGTTTTAAACCTTGTAGTTTAATTAAATGCAAAACGACCCCTAAACTTTTATTAAATAAATTAATTTAATTTCTTTTAAACTTTAATTAATTTAAATTATATTTATATATTTTATAAACTCATTTTTTTTATTAAAACTAATTATTTTTAAATAATTATTTTGCTGAAATAATACTTTATTTATTTAAATCATTAAGTTTATTTAACTTAAATTCTTTTAAACTATATAAAACTTAAGTATATATAGTTTTATAAAACTTATGTTTTTATTAAAATTAATCATTTTGAATGGTTAATTTAATAAAATTGAAAACCATTGATTTATTTATATAAATTATTTAATTTACTAAGATAATTTATGTAGTTTGTAACTTTCAAATATTTTTAAAATTTAATTTAAAAATACATAAATTGAAATTTGTCAACACACCAATTCGTATAAATTTGATTAAATCTACGTATATATGTTTTGAAATAAAATGTTAATATTTACACGATAAATTTCACAACGAAAATTTTTGAAATGTCACAGTCTCCCCAAGTTATAGAAGCGGAAAAAGGGATGCCAACGGATTTAGAATAGAATTAATCACAAAAGAATGACCAGAGGGAAATAGAGTAGGATAACGGATGACAGCTTAATTTGAGTCGAGTTGTCAATTAGTTGATCTAATAGTATAATGAGGTTTATGCCTACAATTGTTCATAAAACGCATGAATGTAAACTACTAGAAACCAGATTTAACAATATTGGTGCCAATCATCTTGTGACATGGCATTCTCCTTTAAAACTCCACCCCACGGGTGTTCATATTTTCAAATTTTTGCAAAAACATTTTTAAAAACCGGTCCTCCTCCTAGTACTTATGCATGGTTTATACTCGTTATATCAAGTGGGTTTATGTATAGGGTGTACCAGCGGCTAACCCACCACCCCTTTGATATACCGGGGATTCCCTGTGCATAATTACTAGGATTTAGAACTTCAACAATTTAAGTAAACTTTAACAGAGCTAGCAAGTTGTATGACTAAATTTAAACATAATAGATTTGTTCCACAATAGTATAAGAATGAGATGCATGGTGAAAACATAGCTGTTATACGCAATCACGGATTATAGAATTTATAGCAACGGGTTTCCCATACGCTATTACCATGATATAAGAGTTATCAAATTGTCTTGTTGTTTAGCAATATAGTTGGTTAAAAGCAAGAGACACAAATTTCCATTGGCATGAGTATTGAATAAAACGGATGTATAAAGATAGTGAACAAAGGAACGTACCGTTGACAGTGTCGTCATCGGCCGGAGCCTCGTTAGCATTTATATTAAAGGCTCGTCCACGAGGACCACCTTGATTTTGAAGTTTTGGACATTGGTTTCGAAAGTGGTTTGGGTCTCCACATTAGTAACAGGCCCGTCCATAGGTGACAGTGAGAGGCATTGGATGATTGCCTTGAGTAGCTTGATTAACGATAGTGCGAGCACGGCAAGTAGTAACAACGTGTCCATAGCGTCCACATTTTGAGCATAGACGGCATGCAGCATGCGGGGCATGGTGATACTTGCAAGTAGGGCATTGGGGAAATGAACCTACATAGTTTCTCAGAATTTGACCCGCAGGAGTAACTTGGGTCACAGGTACGGCAGGAATGATGGCCGCAAAGTTTTGGGCCTTGCGCTTCCTATCATGATGGGAAGATTTGAGCTCTTCGTCTTTGTCGGACACAAAAGTAGCAGCTTTGTCGACCACCTTCTTGGTACTCTTCCTAGATAAGGTACCCGCTTTGACGTGATTGTCAGTCAATACAGCAGATAGACGGATAGCGTCCCCTAGAGTGGAGGGATCACTTCCTAATACGGTGTCTTGGATTGGCATAGGCAGTCCACCTATGTATTTCTCAATTCTCCGTGCTAGGGGAGTAACCATGTGGGGCACGAGCAGACTTAGTTCTTGAAAACGGGTGGTGTAAGCCAAATTCTCTCCGCTATCTTGGGTGAGATCCCAAAACTCAGCTTCGAGCTTCCTCATTTCGTTGCGAGGACAGAACTCGTAAGTCATAAGTCGTCTCATTTCGTCCCAAGACAAGGACATAGCAGATTCGTTGCCTCGAGTACGTTTCTCACCGTTCCACCAGGTGAGTGCTCGTTTTTGGAAGACGCTGGCAGCATAACGGACTTTGAGAAAGTCGGGACAATCGCTGTTTAGGAAAGTACTCTCCATACTTTCAAACCATTGAAGAAGGCTAGTAGCACCTTCCGTCCCGAAGAATTTGGTGGGGTTGCAAGAATTGAAATGCTTGAATGTGCAGTATGGTGGGTTTGCACCATTCCCTTGCGTATTAGACCCATTATCATTGTTGTTAGCTTGGATCATTTGGCCTACTAGTTGAGTAAGTAGTGCAGCAAGGTCAACGTTGGAGTTGCTAGAGTTAGCATGTCGAGGAGGCATTCTAACACCATAAGAAAAGACAATGATATTTTAGATAAGATGGATATATATGAGTTATAGCGGGAAATAATGTAAGCAGAAAAACGGGATTCATCATGACGCGTGCCAGTGCATGTGTATTTATTCTAAGTTGATGGGGGAAACTAAGTCATCTATTCCGGATAGAACATGATGTTATAGATCATTATTCGCGTAATAGAAATTACCGGGACTTGCATGCATTACAAATTGTTATTAAGTGTGCACCCGTAATAATGATTTATTTTGCATGTTCGTCTAGTTTTTCCTATTTTGCTATAATGTCCCCAGATTTTGAGTTCAAATTCATATTGTATCCTTGCGAATACATTGACTTATCAACGTTAAATAATCCCCCGAAACTTTCAAAGAGACATGCTTTAGCCTATAGGTAAACACTCACTTCAGGAATTCCCAGGAAAGCATACGGGTCCGTTTATTTGGATTTATACGAAATGCTTTCCTAGACAGAAAACCCAATGTACAGGTGTCACCTTCCAGATTGCACGTGTCTTTTACTGGTTTCAGGAAATTAAGTCGTTGACGAGATTTTCAAGATTTTAATAGATTTGAGAGTCTATGAATATAAAATGTGTAGGAATGTTGCAATTTATATGGATTAGAAAAGAGTATGGATAAGGATGAGTAGTGTATTTGTTTGCATAAATGTGTTGACCAAATGTGTATGTAAAGTATGTATCATGTATCAAAGTCTTGTATGTATGTGTATAAGTCTCCTGTACCAAACTTGGGGAAATTCAAATAATACCTAACTACAAATAATTCACGTAGCAATTAATCATTTAGCACATAACACATAAAAGGGAGTCCTAGGGTTATAGTCTAGGTCATTGTGTCTAATAACCTAATTCCCTATAACCATGGCTCTGATACCAATCTGTCACACCCCGACCGATGGCGGAATCATCGAGGCGGACATTAGAATGATTGTTCAAAAGCACATGATAGCTAAAGGTTGCATAATTCATTAATTTAATTTAAAGACAACAAGATCCAAATACAATACATTCCAAATAACCTAGTCTAGTTCAAAACACTGATTTATTTAACTAGGTCCATAGTCCTTAAGTGGAGAAACCTTCGGCAAGTAGTCACATATCCAAACCTGAAACATTATTTAAATCAAGTGTCAACTAAAAAGTTGGTGAGTACATAGGTTTAGTAATTCCGGTAAATAGTAGTGTAAATCGTTTTGCAACTCATTGTTTATCTTGTTAAACATAGTATATGATGTAACATTTATTTAATCACAATCCAAACCGAGTTTGACACGCTTGAACAGAGCACAACAGCTAAGTCCGGTATGCTTGAATATAGTTACCCACTATATCCGGTATGATTGAATATAACACGCGGTTATATCCGAGTATGCAGTAATAAACACCCTAACCGGGTGGACTGGTCAGGCACAATAGATCTATCAATATTACAGTTGGTTGTCTTGTGTTTAAATGTATGTACATCCAAAGAATAAGCATATAGTCTCATGTATAACACGTATAAACAATGTGAGTAGCATGTATAATGTTTCACCCCAAAACGTATGAAAATGTAAAATAGGGGCTATGTAACTCACCTGGCTAGCGGATATGATAATCCACGAGTGCGGGTGATAAGGACGTTGAAACCTAAGCACGATGAAATCCTATGTGGATAAATATGTATTATTGTATGTTTGTATGAGCGTATTCGTATCTAATGAGTATAGGTTTTATAATAATATTCTTAATATTTATTTGTATAAAATAGGGTAGAAAATGATAACGGTTTTGTAAAACTTTAACTCATAGAAATATATATATATATATATATATTGTTTTAAACAAGTATTTATTATGTTTAATGTATTTTTATAACAAATGAGAGAAAATTCTTTACCATATTATATTTGTTTTTAACAAGTTTATAAAAAAAAAAACATTTACAAGACTTATAAAGGTGGAACATTTTATATATTAAAATGTATTTTAATGAGTTTATAAAAATATTACAAGATTTGTAAAATGGGACATTTTATATATTATATTATAGTGTATTTAATAAGTTTATAAAAATATTATAAAAAAAATGGGATGGTTTATTAAAAATGTAGTTTAATCGATTTTAAATTAAACGATCGAGTAAACCGACTCGTTTTAGTATTTATTGTATAAAAAGAGTATTAAAAATAAATTAGGATAATTAAATAAAATAAATAAATGAAAACAGAAATAAAAAATTTGGGCCGAAGGCCAACCGGGAATCGAACCCGCGACCTGCGCCTTAAACACACACACGCATAACCAGCCGGGCTACTGCCCATCGCTGGTTATGTGTGTGACGGGTAATTTAAATACACAACAGAGAAACTGGTCGCTGGTTCACGGTGACAGGCAAACCGTGTCCGAGGACACTGAGTTTGCCCGGTGACTCTCGAGCGAATGCCTAGATTTCGATTTGAATAGTTTACCTGATGATAACAGAAGCTAATGGAACCGAAAAGAGGTCCGGACTTGGTCGCGAAGGGCCTGGACGGCAGGAACCTTGAACCGAAAATGTCCAAAACGGGAATCAGACTTCTGGATGGAATCAGCTCCTGAATTCTTGGTCACAGTCTCTCTCAGGGAAGACGAAAGTAATGCAGTCTTCAATTTGGAGTGAGTGTGTGAGGAAGGATGGTAACGAGTTCGAGCAGGGCCGACAATGGCTCTTTATAGCCGAGCCTAATCCTTATGCTCAAACGCGCAATTGGACACGTCCCGACATTAGTCTGGGCAAGGTGAAACTAATCCGACAGTCAACAGGCGTGGAGGTGGCCTGTCGGGCACGAATTTGGACCTGGATGTCTCGGCCACCAACAGGATCAGACGATCCTTGTGATTGGCAGACAAATTGGTCGAGGGGTCTGGTTCGCGTGGGGGAGACGAAGTCAGAGACGCTTTTGTCGGGCGTTGAGGTGCAGGGAACAGCCCTGTCGGGGTGTTCGCCGGAGAAAGCCTTGGACCGCCGGACAATTCGAAGGGGGTGACCGGAAATGCGAATAGGGTTTTGTCAACTTTGGTCCCTGGAGTTTGTTTCTGTTTTAATTTAGTCCTTGCATTAATTACGGATGAGTCCTTGTGGTTTGATTTGTACACCTTTAGTCCCTTAACTGAATTCTGTTTTAAACCTTGTAGTTTAATTAAATGCAAAACGACCCCTAAACTTTTATTAAATAAATTAATTTAATTTCTTTTAAACTTTAATTAATTTAAATTATATTTATATATTTTATAAACTCATTTTTTTTTATTAAAACTAATTATTTTTAAATAATTATTTTGCTGAAATAATACTTTATTTATTTAAATCATTAAGTTTATTTAACTTAAATTCTTTTAAACTATATAAAACTTAAGTATATATAGTTTTATAAAACTTATGTTTTTATTAAAATTAATCATTTTGAATGGTTAATTTAATAAAATTGAAAACCATTGATTTATTTATATAAATTATTTAATTTAATAAGATAATTTATGTAGTTTGTAACTTTCAAATATTTTTAAAATTTAATTTAAAAATACATAAATTGAAATTTGTCAACACACCAATTCGTATAAATTTGATTAAATCTACGTATATATGTTTTGAAATAAAATGTTAATATTTACACGATAAATTTCACAACGAAAATTTTTGAAATGTCACAACCGTCGAAGGGTGTGTTCTAGGATTTCAACCTCATTCAACTTCTAACAAGTTCCCTACGTGTTGCAGCTTAGACTTGGATCCGGGAAAGGCTCCGAATGTTTGGCACATTCAACCCAACAATAAGAGCTAACCCATATTTCGTTACAGTAAGATCTGCGATTTAAACAAAACACGTGTAGAAGTAAAGAATATGTTTTCTATATCTTCATAATTTTTAATAAGAAGATCAAAACAATAATTCGTTAAAAGTTAGAATAATATCAACTAGGGGTGTGCACGGTTTAGTTCGGTTCGGTTATGTGACACCTGCAAAATTTCAGAATCCAAAACCCAGTTGTTGGGCTAAAACCCAACTAGGCCCAATAAGGCCCAATAGGAAGTCAAGTCCATTTGAGGCCCGGTAAGGATCCAAGCCCGTTAGAAATCCAAATTTACATAATCCGAATATCATATTAGTCACACGATTTCATTTAATGACTCGTTACGCGATTCTGAGAATTTAAGAAAAGATATAAGAACGTACGCGGTTCAGAAATTCTAAACGTTAAACGTGTTAAACAACGGTTTTTACCGGGTATTCGACAGAACGATTAAATGAATTAATGAATTATTGATATTAAGTATTAATATTCATTTGAAAAGACTGTTCGGATAAATACACGTGTAGTACGTGTATACGAATGTTAAACCACGTTAGATCCTCGTAAAACTAACGATAGCGGTACGGTTATTACCGATACGACAAATATTATAAATATTTGTTTATAATAAAAAATGTTATTAATAACCGGAGAGTGAAACGATAAATCCGACGAACAGACTCACACACGCGTTGTCAGCTCATACCGACTCGAATATTCTCCGGTAATAAGCTAACAAAATAAATTATTTGAATATTTATTTTAGTATTAATATTTATATTATGAACGACAAATATTAATCGGGAACTAAATGCATGACGATATTTTGGGTTTGACACGCGTTACTGGTAGGTAGCCTACCCACTTAAAACGCTAGATATATATATAAAATCTTCTCATCTTTTTCCTCATTTGCACAACAAACACACACACACTTGTTTGTGTGTGTTCAGAGAGAGAACGAGAGAAAGGAAGGGGGGGTCGGCCACCTTTCGGCGGCCTCCTCCGGCGAGCATGAACGGAAGAACAACGGCGGAGAGCAGCGGCGCACGGTGGCGCAGCGACAGCATCAGGAGGCGGCGGCACACAGCGGCGGATCACAGCGGACCGGCGAGTGGCGGCAAGTGCACCACCTCATCTGATAGATCTCGACGTCCTGAGTCCGATGGTGGTGGTGGTTTGCACTAGATCGCGACAGTGGTGGAGATTCCGGCCAAAAACACTTTTCCGGCGACCTCGACAAATGGGGCTTTTGCTAGAAAAGGGTTCCTAAAGGTCCGATCTACGCATACGAAGAAGTTTGGGTCGAAAAAGTGAAGCTTTCCGGCCAAAACCACCAAATCCGGCCACTGTCCGGTTTTCCGGCGGCGGAGACCGACGGTGCTGGTGGGGCTTGGCGAGACGAGTTCATGGCCGCTTGAATCACCTCAATCGGAGTTCGTATGATCAAGTTATGAGCGAAACAAGTTTCTTCTCGCGTCGTGCTCAGCTTTTCGTACAAAACCGCTTAGAACGGCTTGTAGGCTAAGGTATGACCCGAAACACTTATATATCTATTGTCAGGTAGTAGCACGGGACCTATAATTTTTGTCGGGGACGTCTTTTGAGAATGTTTTTCGGGCACGTTAAATAGTATTATAATGATATAGTTTTTATATATTTATCAAATAATTGTCGAATTGAAGTATGACTTTAGTATTAGGATCTAAAGTGCGGTTTATTGGATTATTGGTGTAAGTTGGTGTTGTAATTGGACAATTGGATATTGTCGGGTTTAGCCAAAAACAAACGGGACTCTGCCCAATTTTCGTTAAAAATAAAGAATTTGGTTTCTACAACTTAGATGTCCTCAACATGGGTTGGGTTTAGATTTGAAACCATAATGTTAGGGCACGATCCTAGTTATATTGTTGTTGATATTGACAACACTTGTTTGAACAATAGGAACCGTTTAGGATCGTTGCGCTCACTTGTTGTCAGTTGAGCTTGTGATCGCATTTGCTGGACTTGAGGTGAGTTCACTGTCCCCTTTTAACTTTTAATGTTTTAGAAACATCGGGGGAGAAACATACTTCCATAACACGTTTGAAAACACGAAACATCATTACTTGATACATCTTAGAAAACATGGAACACATACTTATAAACATTTTCATATGGTAACAAGAAAACAAGACCCGACCTTTATGTTTGCATGAGTGAACACGTTTGGAGCTAGTAAAGCCCCCTGACCATCATATTTTATAACCATTAGTTAAGGATAGCCTGGGATTCTATGGATAGTACTATTGGGATTGACACCCCCGGTCATGGTTAGTCGCGCTAACCATGGGTCCCTCTGGCCAAATGACCGCATATTGTTCAAACATTGCTCGTGAGGTATGAGCGAGGGGCAAAACACCTGTGTCATGGTTTGGTTATGCCTCATGTATGTACATATTATTTGTATTCCTAGCTAGTCTACAAATGGGTCAACATTACTTGTTTTGTTTATCATATTCATTGAAACGTTTTCGTGCAGATGGATCTGCCAATCACTTATACACCAACGGTTTTGCCATTCGTTTACGTGGAAATGTTTTTATCAATGTTTTCAAGAAAAACAGTTTCATATTATGGCCATGTACACATTATCAATGTTTTAAGGAAAAACGACTTATTTTATGACTATGACGTCATCACATGTTTTCGTTGGGAAAACTACTCGTTTTATGACTATGAAGTCATCACATGTTTTCATTGGGAAAACTACTCGTTTTATGACTATGAAGTCATCACATGTTTTCATTGGGAAAACTACTCGTTTTATGACTATAAAGTCATCACAGGTTTTCATTGGGAAAACTACTCGTTTTATGACTATGATGTCATCACATGTTTTCGAGGAAAACAACCTTACATTAAACCCGTGTACATATTTTAAATGTTTTCAAGGAAAACAGTTCGTATCATGGCCATGTACACAATATCAATGTTTTCAAGGAAAATCACTTTACATTGCAACAATCAAACCTGTGAACTCACCAACCTTTGTGTTGACATTTTTAAGTATGTTTTTCAGGTAATTCATAGTCATGGCATGGTTGGAATAGGTTAGCCTTTTGGATTAAACCCTAGAAGCCGAAGGAGTATGATCGTCAAACCTCAAGATGGCTTTCACCTATACATGGTTCTAGGACAATGTACAAGTTTATTATAGTATTTGTAATGGTGTTCAATATTCAGAAGTCTTTACTTTAACTTCCGCTGTTGTGTAATGTTACCAATCGTTGCAACATTAATTTATTTATTTATTCAGTAAGTAAATAAATTTGGGGGTGTGACAGGTTATTAGCCTTAATCAAAACCGAAACCGAAGTCATCGATTAATCTATTTTATTAACCGATCGGTTTTCGGTTAATCGGTTCGGTTTATTCGGTTAGTTTGTCGGTTTTCGGTTCATGTACTTTTTTGTTAATAACCAAAACCAAACTTCAGCTATAATTTTTGCTTAGCAATATATGAAATCTATACTAATAAATAAATGTTTAAGTTAGACACTTGTCACTTTCTCATGCCTTTTCACATTGGTTTCCCGCATCTCTCTCCTAATAAATGCACATGTATCTTATTAAATAATAATAATGATGTTATAAATATATTATTAAAGAAAAATACTAATTATATTAAATAAGAATATATATATATATATATATATAGGGGGATGATCAAATAAGAAGTTGTTTTCGGTTAAAAAATCTAAGAAGTGACAAAAACATTAAGAAACGATATCAAACGAACTCGGATTGAGCTCATTCCAGCGGCATTGGAACCGTATCGTCGAACTCTACCATCTTAGCTTTTAGGGTTTAGATCTTAGCATTGAATTTTAGGATTTTAGCCTTAGGGTTTAGATTTTAGGGTTTAGGTTTTTTTTGTGGGGTGGGGGTGTGGGTTTAGGTTTTTGGGGGTGGGTGGGGGTAGGTTTAGGTTTTTTTTGGGGTGGGGTGGGGTGGGGGGGTTTAGGTTTTTGGGGGGTGGGGTTGGAGGGGGGTTTAGGTTTTTGGGGGTGCGGGTGGAGGGGGGTTTAGGTTTTTGGGTCCGGATTAGAGTTCGATGAGACGGTTCCAACGCCGCTGAAATGAGCTCAATCGGAGTTCGTTTGACCCACTTCTTAGCGTTTCTTAGCGAAAACCACTTCTTAGCGGAACCTTCCCCTATATATATATATATATATTAGGAAATCAAAATATATCTGATTAAAGAAAAATATTAATTTATTATATACACACATTTCCACTTTATATATATCGAGACGATCATAATGGTCTGACAAGTTAGACGATCATAATAGTCTGATAAGTTAGGACGTATTTACAAATTTATAAAGTTATATCGTTTTCAATATACAACTCGTGTAATGCACGGGATTCTAACCTAGTGAAGGTATAAATAAATGAAATGGATGTATAAATACAAGAAATAGATGTATAAATATATGAAATGAAGGTATAAAACATGAAATACATGAAATGGAGGTATAAAAGCTAGAAATATATGAAAATATGGATGGTTCGATTCGGTTAATTTCGGTTAACAGAGGGTACAAAAAAAAAACCGATAACCGATCTTCAGTTAATTATGTTTTTGTTTAATCGATTTTCGATTAATTTTGGTTCTGTTTTGTCAATTTTCAATTCGATTTCAATTAACGTTTCAGTTATTGCTCACCCCGTCAACATAACAAAAACACCTAATTTAGTCATTCGACCCGATTGATAACTCTATGGTTGGGCATGATAAACACGTGGCCGAGTCACTTAACTCGGCGTCCTTCACACGCTAACACATATCCAAACAGACACCCGAACCGGCCGTCGTCCCCACACACAGTAACCCTCGATATATACACACACACACACACACTTCACCTCAGCTCTTCAGCTCGATTCGCATATATTAAAAATCTATCAATCGATCGGCGATCAGAAAACTATGTCGGACGAAGAGCATCAGTTTGAATCAAAGGCCGACGCCGGTGCTTCCAAGACCTACCCTCAGCAAGCCGGTACTATCCGCAAGGGCGGTCACATCGTCATCAAAAATCGCGCTTGCAAGGTTTTGATTTCCTATTTTAAACCCTAATGGTTTTGGTTAGGTGTTTAGATGTGTTTATTGGGGATAATCTCTGTTTTAGCTTACCTAACTGTTGTTATTCAACTATCAGTAGTCACTTTGCAAACGCCCATATTGAATCATTTCATGTTGTTAGATTTGGATTTGGGATCTCTGACCTATATCTGTTGCATTGAATTTGATTGTTTGTTATGTTAGGGGGGCTATTGAACCTTAGTGACAGAAAAATTGGGGGTAAAGATCCATGCTTTTGATCTTTGAGTATAACTGTTTCCGTTTAAGTGAATCGGTTTCTGATCTCTGTGTTCCAATTGCCCCTGGCCTAAACAATATACAGCTTTCATAAATTAAGTTATTTGTTAAAGGGTCAAAGTTAGTCATTGCTTGTTCTTTTTCTTAATTTTGTATCAAATATGTTAAAAGAGTCGTGGTTCTAACTTTCAACGGGGTGGCGTCAGTGTTGTAAAAATCGCTAGGCGCTAGTTGGACGGTGGGTACCGACTGGCGATTAATTGGATTGGAATTTTTATATGTTTTTAGAATTATTTACCAAAAAATTAGCTATAAATAAGCTTTATATATGTTTTAGTACATAAAAAATATGTATGTACAACCTAAAAACCTATATGTACAACATCTTGGTGCACACACATGTAAAAGCCTTGGTCAATTTTATTAAAACTATAATTTTGAGGATGAAACTTGTAATTTTATTAAAAAATGAGTGATGAATAAAAAAAAATAAAAAAATCTTTGGGCCGATTTGGACCGCCTAGGACCGACGTCTAAGTACATGAAAATTCCAAGGTGATTCTCCGATTAGCGATTAATTGTTGATTAATCTCGATTTTTGCAACACTGGGTGGTGTAGTGGTAAGTGCTCGAGTCACTTTAGTAGAGGCTCAGGTTCGTATCCAACTTCCACTGCTTTTAACTCTCTTGAAGGGCACCTGCCTGGCGCAATGTTGGCCCATATTTGATAAACACAACCACAAGAAAAAGAATTTGATGCCAACGACCGGCTTCGACTCTTTCATTATTATAAATTCAACTCGACACATAAAACTGAATACATAATCCTATATTTATACTGGACTAAAACTAATCCTATTTTAATATATACTCTACCAAACTGATAAACATAAAACAAACAGATAATTATTAGACTCAAACTCTAACCAACTCTTAAACAAAGATTATCTCCATACTTCTTTATCTCTATCGCAACAAACTTGTGTCCCAAGGTTTCTCGTCTTCCAAGGTTCGGAATTAATTCTCACATTCTCCCCCTTAATTCTGAACCTCACTCGTTTCTTCATCTCAAGCAACATCGTCGTCTCTTACATAGTTGTCAATAGCGTTTGTAGCGGGCGCTATAGCGCGCTACATAGCGATTCGATTAGTCATCGCTATCTCCATTTCTCGAGTGAATAGCGACCCAATAGCGAATATTCCTTTTTTTATTTTTTTTATGTTTTTAACCAGTTTTTTACTTGATTAATATAAATAGGGTTGCTAATAACCCTAATATATGAAGATTTAGATGATTATTGATTATAATTGCTACATATCCTACAATAGTTGAATATAAAATATTTCTAAAACTTTCTACTAGTGTATCGCTAAACGTGAAATAGCGCCCGCTATTTACCGCTATTCGCTACGTAGCGTATAGGTGGCTTGTCGCTATTTACCGCTATTCGCTATTGACAACTATGGTCTCTTATACTCTGATCGGAAGAACTCAATGTTCTTTTCGGAAATCTGATCACACCACACATGTTGTGTACTGAGTCGAATGATCTCGCCACTCATAGAAATTTTCTACCCTTTCTTCATTCCACTGAATCACACAGATTCCTTTCTATTTGTTCACACAGAACTTGTTCACGCAGAACACCTTATTTTCTTTGGTTTCCTCTTCTCAATCGATTCACGCAGAATCTTTGTTCACATAGAACTCTTCTTCGATCACACAGATCGTCTTCTTCCTTGTTCACACAGAACTGACCTTTTCTTGGTCTCCTCCAGCTCACACAGAACCCTTTTATCTCCGGCTCACACAGACCCCTTTCGGCTTACTCAGAACCGTTCTTCTCTACAGTCGCCTCACACGACTTGTCTCTGTAATTGGTCGGTTCGCATCTTGCTTTATCCCGATGCTCACTGTTATGCCATCCAAATTAATTCCTTGATATGCCACATAATTATCACCGCCAATATAATTACATGAGTGGCATGAAACTATGCACCAGTCACCCATCATGCTCGTCCTTTTTTTAACGGAGCTATTATTTATGTGTTCACCGCCACTAATTCCTATGCGATAGACCGACGCATTATTTGTTTTCACCTGTTATTCATTCCTTATTTCCTGATTCACGTAATTTCCAAATAAACACAATTGTTTAATTTGCATGCAACCAATTATCGTTTAACTTCAATACTAATTTCATTGCCAACCTAATATCTTCATGCGATCTGAATCATCCAGCCACCATATCTCTTGCAATCTTTGCTATTTAGTAATAAAATCACCATACAAAGCTTCTGTGATATTTATTCATAATAAACCTACTTTCCAACTTTAACGTCACTTCCCAATCGACCCAAATTTTGATAAGATTTCCGTATAATTCTTTTTTCTTCTTCCGGCTACGATAATCAAACACCTTTGGCAAACGGATAAACTTTCTCGTTGATTCTCCCTTCACCTGTCTCTCCTGGTCGAGTTCGGCTATCTCTTCTTGATGATCGGACCGGTCTCTTCTTGATCTTTGGCTTGTTCTTCTCGATCGTTTCTTCAATCTCTGATATCAATTGTTGGCCCAGATTTGATAAACACAACCACAAGAAAAAGAATTTGATGCCAACGACCGGCTTCGACTCTTTCATTATTATAAATTCAACTCGACACATAAAACTGAATACATAATCCTATATTTATACTAGACTAAAACTAATCCTAACCTAACACAAACTCAATTAAATAATCTATTAAATCAAACTTCATAAACCTATTTTAATATAAACTCTACCAAACTGATAAACATAAAACAAACAGATAATTATTAGACTCAAACTCTAACCAACTCTTAAACAAAGATTATCTCCATACTTCTTTATCTCTATCGCAACAAACTTGTGTCCCAAGTTTTCTCTGTAGAGTATGAAGGCTTTTAGGGTCAGCCGGCCCTAGAGTCTGTCAGGTTACGGGTTTTGGGCTGGGCCCCTTATGGGCTTAACTTGTTGGTTAAGCTATTAACCCTAGACTAGTCTCTATATATATGATGTAATAGTCTTGTAATTCTTTGAGCACCTAAATATAATAAACACCCTAGTTGCAGTAAGTGGATGTAGGTCATACCGACCGAACCACTATAAATCTTTCGTGTCGTTTATTCGTTTTAGCGTGTGTTGCGTGTTGTGTGATACCCTAACAACTGGTATCAGAGCTTGGCTCTTGATCGTGTCACACTCACAGCCGCTGCCCGGGGTGCTAGGGTTCCGTCGTGAACAGTACCGTCGTGAACAGTACACGTCGTGAACAGTACCGTCGTGAACAGTACCCGTCGTGAACAGTACCGTCGTGAACCGTATTTTCCGGCTGCTACATTGTTTTTCGACTGCTACAGTACTCGTATTTTGCCGTCGCCGCAAGTCTGCCGTCGTTCGCCGCTGCTGATTAGGGTTTCGCCGCTGAGTCTCAGCCGTCGAAAACCCTGCTTTCCACCACTTCTCTGCCGCTGACAGATCTGATTTCTGTCCCGTTTCCGCTTCTGCTACCGCTGTTGTTGACCTGGTCAACCACAGCCGTCAAACTCTAAATCCGGTAAACTGTTTATCGGTGTTCAAAGTCGTTTATTACTGATTTTTGGTTGAGATTGGTTGAATAGACAGTGTCCAATAGAACAGTCAATAAGTTCAGGCCGCCGCCACTGCTGTGTTTGTTCACTGTTCCTGGTCTCGACTCGATCAGTTCTACTCGGTAAGTTTTGTTTCAATGGCAGAAGAAGGTAATGTAAAGATAGTGGCGTTTGATGGACAAGATTATGGATTCTGGAGAATGCAAATTGAAGACATGCTCTATCAGAAGAGCTTACATCTTTCGATAATTGGTTTGACGGCAAAACCAGAGAAAATGTCTGAAGCCGACTGGAATCTCCTAGACAGACAAGCCTTGGGAGTAGTAAGGTTGTCTTTGTCAAGGAACGTGGCCTACAACATAGTCAAAGAAAAGACCACTTCAGGTTTGTTAAAAGCCCTGGCTGACATGTATGAGAAACCCTCTGCCGTTAATAAGGTATTTCTCATCAGGCAATTGGTTAACACCAAGTTGAGAGAAGGTTCGTCTGTTTCTGCCCATATTAATGATTTCAATTCTATTTTAACTCGGCTAGAATCTGTTGATATTAACTTTGAGGATGAGGTACAAGCTCTCCTTCTATTGTCTTCTTTGCCCGAAAGCTGGTCAGGTACTGTTACAGCTGTCAGTAGTTCATCTGGAACTACCAAACTCACATTCAAGGGGATGCGAGATTTGATTCTAAATGAAGACGTGCGTAGGAAAAACGCTGGAGAAACTTCCAGTTCTATTCTACATACTGAAGGAAGAGGGAGAAGACCTGAAAGGGGCAATAACAGGGGTAGGTCCAAATCCAGAAAGAGAGGTCAGTCAAAACCAAGGGCTGACATTGAATGTTGGAATTGCAAAGAAAAGGGTCATTTTAGGAGCCAGTGTCCTAAACCAGTCGTTGCAAAAAACAATAAAGAGGTGAACAACGTAACAGCCGATGAAGAAGAAGAGGAAGTAGAAGATGATGCTATTATTTGCTGCGTTGAAAACACTATCGAGTCCTGGATCATGGATTCAGGAGCTTCTTTTCACGCCGTCCTTGCCCAGAGCTTGTGAAGAATCTACGAACAGGTAACTTTGGTAAAGTTCGTTTGGCTAATGATAAGACACTTGACATTGCAGGGATTGGTGATGTTGATCTAAAAACCACACTCGGAACCACTTGGACATTGAAAGATGTCAGAGTAATTCCCAACTTGAAGAGGAAATTAATTTCAGTTGGTTAGCTGGATGACTAAGGTCTCGGGGTTTTCTTCGGGGATGGTCAATGGAAGGTTATCAAGGGCAATCTCGTGATTGCACGTGGAAAGAAGAAGGGGACACTGTACATGGTGGAGGTACCCGCTGACGGTGTTAATGCCATGACTTCAGGTCCGAGTCCATCTAATTTATGGCACCAGCGACTCGGACATATGAGTGAGAAAGGATTGAAAATGTTGGCCGAGAAAGGGAAGTTTCTAGATTTAAAGAAAGTTGAAACAGGATTCTGCGAACCATGCGTTCTCGGTAAACAGATAAAGTCACATTCTTGAAGACAACTCAGGCACCAAAAGCTCAGAAACTGGAGCTTATTCATTCGGATGTTTATGGACCTACTTCAGTCCAATCGGTAGGAGGATCTTCCTACTATGTGACATTCATTGATGACGCAACTCGAAAGGTATGGGTTTATTTCCTTAAAAATAAATTTGAAGTTTTTGATACCTTTAAGAAATGGAAAATTGCTGTTGAAAATGAAACTGATTTGAAGGTCAAATGCCTGAAGTCGGACAATGGTGGGGAATACATAAGCAAAGAATTCACTGATTATTGTGCTGATCAGGGAATCAAGATGATCAAGACAGTCCCAGGAACTCCTCAGCAAAATTGAGTTGCAGAACGGATGAACAGAACACTTAATGAAAGGGCGAGGAGCATGAGGTTAAACGCAGGGCTCCCCAAAATGTTCTGGGCCGATGCAGTTAACACTGCGGCTTATCTAATTAATCGTGGACCGTCTATTCCTTTGGGTTTCAAAATACCAGAGGAAGTGTGGAAGGGAAAGGAGGTTAGTCTCAAACATCTGAAGGTATTTGGTTGTTCTGCTTACCGTTTATTGAGTGACCGGGATAAATTGGATCCAAAGGCCAAAAAGTGTACGTTCATTGGCTACGGATTAGACGAGATGAGTTACCGACTTTGGGATTCTGAAAGTAGGAAGGTAATCAGAAGTAAAAATGTCACGTTCAATGAAACAGAGTTATACAAAGACAAGAATGCAACAAAACCAGAAGTTCAGAAAGAATACATCGTTGTTGATACTGAGACCGAGAATACAGGTGATACTGAAACTCCAACAGATATTCAAGACAGTGGGAGCTCAGAGGTTGATGATTCAACCGACAGTGACAGTTCTGAAGAAGAAATTGAAGAACCATCACCAGCTACCGCTCCCGTTCCTCTCGAGACTAAGTGGGTCAGGAGATCTACTAGAGTTGCTGCACCGCCTGAGAGATATTCTCCATCTGCTAATTTTCTGTTGCTAACAGAGAACGGAGAACCGCAATGCTACACAGAGGCCATTCGTCTGAAAGATTCATTGCAGTGGGAGATAGCAATGAAGGATGAAATGAAATCTTTAGAGAAGAACAGATCGTGGGAGCTGACAAAGCTTCCCCCCGGTAAGAAGGCATTGCACAACAAATGGGTGTACAGGGTCAAAGATGAACACGATGGTTCTAAGCGTTACATGGCTAGATTGGTAGTTAAGGGGTTTCAACAGAAACCGGGGGTTGATTACAATGAAATCTTCTCTCCGGTTGTGAAGATGACTACTATCAGGTTGGTCCTAAGTATTGTTGCTGCCGAGAGTCTTCATCTAGAGCAGCTAGATGTGAAGACAACTTTTCTACATGGGGATCTGAATGAAGATATTTACATGGCTCAACCTGAAGGGTTTCAGGTTAAAGGAAAAGAAAACATGGTCTGTAGACTAAAGAAGAGTTTGTATGGGTTGAAACAAGCTCCGAGGCAATGGTACTTGAAGTTTGACAACTTCATGGGTAGATCCGGATACAAGAAATGTGAGATGGATCACTGCTGTTACATCAAGAAGTTCGAAAAGTCCTACATCATCCTCCTTCTATATGTGGATGATATGTTAAATGCAGGTTCTGACATGAAAGAGATAAATAAATTGAAGAAGCAAATGTCAGAAGAATTTGAAATGAAAGATCTGGGTGCTGCCAAACAGATACTCGGAATGAGTATCTCCAGGAACAAAGACGGATCTCTGACACTATCTCAAGAGAAGTACATTGGGAAAGTGTTAGAGAAATTCAAAATGAAAGATGCCAAGTCCCGAAGCACTCCACTAGGAAGTCAGTTTAAGCTTTCAAAAGACCAGTCACCAAAAACCGAAGAAGACATAGCCGAAATGACTAAGGTTCCTTACGCATCAGCTGTGGGAAGCCTTATGTACGCCATGGTGTGCACGAGGCCAGACATAGCACAGGCCGTAGGGGTAGTCAGTCGTTATATGTCTAATCCAGGAAAAGAACACTGGGAGACAATCAAATGGCTGCTAAGATATTTGAAAGGCACTGCGAAGATGGGGTTACGGTTCTCAGGCAAAGATATTGTTCTAAGGGGCTATACAGATGCAGACCTTGGGGGATGCAAGGATTCTTATAAAAGCACAACCGGGTTTGTTTTTTCAGTGGGAGGAACTGCGGTTAGTTGGATGTCCAGATTACAGAAGAGCGTTGCTCTTTCAACTACTGAAGCTGAGTATATGGCTTGTGCTGAAGCCAGTAAAGAGTTGATTTGGTTGAAGAATTTTCTGGAAGAACTTGGGAAGAAACAGCCAGATAGTTCATTGTTTTGTGATAATCAAAGCGCTATTCATCTGGGGAAGAATCCTGTGTTTCATGGAAAAACGAAACACATTCAGCTTAGGTATCACTTCATCAGAGGTTTGATCAGTGATGGTACATTGAAGCTTGAAAAGATTAAAGGAACGGAGAATCCCGCGGATATGCTTACTAAGGTGGTGACCTTAGAGAAGTTGAAGCTATGTATAGCTTCAACTGGCCTTCAGGAATAATGATGAGAAGGCGTTGCAGCTAGAGGTAGAGAAGTTACAAGACTACAAAGAAGACGGAGACAGTTTGAAGTTTATCAAAGCCTCCAAGTGGGAGATTGTAGAGTATGAAGGCTTTTAGGGTCCGCCGGCCATAGAGTCTGTCAGGTTACGGGTTTCGGGCTGGGCCCATATGGGCTTAACTTGTTGGTTAAGCTATTAACCCTAGACTAGTCTCTATATATATGATGTAATAGTCTTGTAATTCTTTGAGCACCTAAATATAATAAACACCCTAGTTGCAGTAAGTGGATGTAGGTCATACCGACCGAACCACTATAAATCTTTCGTGTCGTTTATTCGTTTTAGCGTGTGTTGCTTGTTGTGTGATACCCTAACATTCTCGTCTTCCAAGGTTCGGAATTAATTCTCACGCAAGCTGTGTTTTACCCTCCAATAGCAGGGTATTGGCGGGTCCCGTGAGTTTTACAGTGATGGGTTCACACCACAGTTGTTAATAGTGAATAGCGATAAATAGCGACAAGTGACCTATATGCTATGTAGCGAATAGCGATAAATAGCGACCGCTATTTCATTTTGTAGCGATAAAGTAACATAGCTAAAATACTTGGCACAAATCATATAAATCTTCATATTCCGGCTCATCATCATCATCGTGTTCTTTTTTCAATTGGGATACAAAAAAAAAACCTAATGGGCTCCCTTTTATATTTATCAAGATAAATTTCTTTTATATTTATCAAGATAAATTAAAAAAAAAAAAAAAAAAAGGCCGCTATTTTGCTATTTATCGCTACACCCCTTGTAGCGATGCCTAATTGCTATGCTTCGCTATTCGCTATAGCGACCGCTACGGTCGCTATTGACAACAGGGGTTCACACGGTTACCAAGAAAAAGTGTCATGGTTGCTTTACCAAATTGTAACAGGTTGTAGAAGTTTCCACCTCCAAGACTGGCAAGCATGGTCATGCTAAGTGTCACTTTGTAGCAATTGACATCTTCAATGGGAAAAAGCTTGAAGATATCGTGCCCTCGTCTCATAACTGTGATGTAATTAATCCTTGTTGTCCTATCTTTTTATCCCATTTCTTGAATTAACTGATTATTTTCTTATATATGTTTTGTAGGTTCCTCATGTCAGCCGTACTGACTACCAGCTAATTGATATTTCTGAGGATGGATTTGTACGGTTCATTCTGTTCATCCTTGATGAATTCTTTTATAGTAATACTTAAAACTTTGATTATGATTTATGATCATATTTACTCAGGTGAGTTTGCTGACTGAAAATGGTAACACCAAGGATGATCTGAAGCTCCCAACTGATGATGCTCTCCTGGCACAGGTATGTCATTCTATACTGCTTTATTATGGTATTCAGTATTCTTATGAGATTAATATAAACCGAGTGTTGTTTATGATGTTCAATTGTATTCTTGGTTTTAAATTGCGCTCATAATGCGTAATGCACTGATGCGGTGTAAAGAGCGCATCGATGCACTTGTTGCGATGCGATTACATGATGCGTTCATGTTGCGACGATGCGTTGCAATATGTGTATGATGCGTTGCAATATGTAAAATTGGGTCAAATCTTTAACATAAATGGGTTGGTTAGCTAAAAGAAGTACAAAAGTGCAATTCTATCTTTTTATTGTATGAGTTCTTTTTTGTTGAAGTACGCTTTTACAACTTGTTATGTATAATTAATATTTTGGTATTTTTTTAATAAAGAGCGCGTCGCATACGTGATGCGCTCGCATCACGCAAAACGCATCGCACATCGGATTTTGGGACCAAACACATCGGAGCGCATCGCGCAATTTAAAACCAAGATTGTATTACAGATTTTATACACACATGCTTTATTTGAAGTAGAAATGCAAATCTTTAGTTCTTAACAAATTAAGTCTGAGAAATAAATGGTAAGAATGTGAGTAAAGCTTTAAAGGTTCCAAATATGAGCAAGATGTCGGTTTATTTAAATCAATGTCATCGATTTGTTAATAATTGAGGATTGTGGAGAAATATGTAATTTATAACTGAAATCTTTTTCAAAACAATTCTTATGACCGTTGAATCACTTCATTCAAAGGTCGGTCAACTTGTTTTTTTAGACGAGATCTTTATTTTATTTACTGGTAGCTGACTTTGTTATGGATGTTATGTATGTAGATTAAGGATGGATTTGCAGAGGGAAAGGATCTGGTGGTGAGTGTGATGTCAGCAATGGGGGAGGAGCAGATTTGCGCCCTCAAGGACATCGGCCCCAAATAAACAATTTCATCAACAGAAGCTTTAGCTTTTCTGTTGTAATGCTAGCAGTTTACCATCTGCATTTCTGTTTGGAACATCTTAAGGTTTTACTTGGAATTTCTTTAATTGAAAACTTGCAGCAGCTATGATATTGATTTAGGGCTGCAAATATGATAATGGTGTCTTTGTGGTTGTGCTTTCTTAATTCCTACTTTTTAAGGTATTGAAATACAAAGGGTGTTGTTGCTATGGTGGTTGGAGTCGGATATGTAGTCGTGGAAGAGTCAAGGGTAGGTAGAGGTGATGAGGGTTGGGGTTTATATGTTATAAACGCGTTGAGCATACAAACTGTTGAGCTGGGGCATATAAGATCATCCGGTATACTAGGTGGTTTCACGCCGTTGTCGTAGTTGGCATCATCCATCACGCTGTGAAGGCTGCCACACACACCGACCCTTTGGTTTTTTTTTCACGCCGTAATCACGTTGCGTGATTTTTTTCACGACAGCATAAATGAAAGTTGTCCTCTCTTGTTTGAACATGTCAGCAGCCACCACAATATTTAAATGAAAACTAAAAAAAACATTTAATTATCGCACCACTACAAATACCCTTTGCCAAGTGATGGATGGTGTGATAATGAAGGTAATGACGTGGCATGCACTTTATTATCACATCACACCACAATCACACGGGTATACCCTATGCTCTAAGGTCTTGATTGAAGTTACTAGAGCTTTCGTGATCCATGTATGCATTAATACCTCGAGATCAAAACGAGCTTGTTTATTGAGCATGGTGGTTCTATTGAAGGTTATTTGGGTCTGTTGCGGGTGTCAGTGTAGGGTTGTCGGGTTGGGTCCGAAGCGAGCCTTTTTGTTTTTGACCTTTGGCTTGTTCGATTGGTATGCATTCTTATTTTGTATGGTGCTTAGACTGTACTTATCTAGAATAATGGGTGTTTGGGTTTGCATCTTTGGCTTATGTTTGTTAGTTTTGATTTATTTTATATCAAGTTTGAAAGTTAAAGAATATGTCGATAAATAACATTCCAATGTTTCATACCATGTTTTGTTACAAAATAGAAGAAAGGTTTAGAAAGTGGACCTAGATTTTTTTTTCCAGGGGGGTGGAGTTGTTTAGGGTCTGTTGACTAACGATATATAATGCATATATAACACTAAATTTTTTTCATGGGGGCGATCGGGGGGCTATTGCAAAATTTTATGGGGGACGATCAAGATTTTAACGCGTATATAACACTAATTTTTTCTTTTATGGACGGCGGCAGCCCCCCCTAACCTGTTAATAGGTCCACCTCAAAAAGGATGTTCTTTAAATTCTCCATACCTAATTCTTATTGATTGTTCGTGTTTCAAGTATATATGGTTAACAACGGAGTTAACGACCAACTCTCTTAGTTTGTATTTACAAAGACCCCCTAATTCTATTCAACAATTACATTTTACGTCCCTATATTATTATGAATGTAACATGTTTGTGTACAAAAATTGACTATATTCGTGTGTTTCCATTTACAATATTCAAGTGTTATTGTGGAGGTGGTATATATGAGTTCTAGATGGGGGTTGATTAGATTTAAGGTTTTTATCTGGTTTGAAATCGATCGCATGTTTGAAGGTTTGAAACATAAAATTTGGGGCACGGAGAGGGATTTGATCTATGAAGAGAAGGGAATGGCGGTGGTTGAAAGAGAGTGGTGGTTGTCGGGGTGGTGTAGAAGAATTGAAGCGGTGCTTGAGGGTGTCAAGTGTAGAAAATTTGTCGTAGGAGAAGTTATTTGGGTCTGTTACGACGACTAAAGGTAGTCGAAGATGGTGGGTTAAAATCATCCTAAATTGAAGAGACGTTAACAAAACGTTAGTTGATGTTCAAAACAAATAAAAAGTGAAAGAAAAAGCAAGAGTAGGGACTATATCTATACATAATTTCAATGAGGGACAATTTATAAAATATAATATTATACGCCAATGTATATAAATATATATAATTATGTACACGAATGATCATGAATAAACCTTTTATCATATAAAGTAACAATATAAGAACAAATACTAGTTGGAAGATGAATACAAGATGAATGAAAACATATACAAGATTAATAAGAAGTTACGAACACATAATCATCAATACAAAAGTAACAAAGTTAAATAACAACGAAAAGGTCAAATACAAATGCATGATTCAAGTTATATAGAATATGTCAAATACAAGATGCATAATCATCAAACAAGAAGTATAAAACCAAAAGAGTATTTATATAAATATAATTTTTAGAAAACAAACTAAACTCTAAATATTTTATAAAATAAATTAAAGTTTTGTAAACTTTATAAAAATCCCACTACTTTGGACTTTAAAACTCTCAAATTAAGATTTACCAAAAGTGTTTAAATTTTTATGAACTTAATTTGGTAAAACAAAAAGTCTCTTTAAATCGGTGTTTTTAGGTAGAAACAAGTGTGAGGGTAAATTACAACAAAGAAGTAAAATTGATTTGAAAAAATAAACAAAATATAGAAGGTGGGAGTACTATAAATCGCATATAGACCACAATTCAAAGTATCAAACTTGAATCAATTGTAGAACCGCTCCTTTTGGTTTTTGGTTTTGCTTTCCTATAAATCCCACATTTTTCATGCTTGAGTTTTGATGGTTTTGTGTCTCACTAAACAATGAACAAATGCCAGATTCTAACATACATTTAATTAGACCTTCAATGTCATCATCATCATCATCATCATGTAATGTTTGTTGCTTTTGATTATACTAATTAATTATGATGTTTTTTGCGCCATTTTTTAAAACTAAATTTCAATGCAAAATTTCGAGAAAATAAAATTCTGATGAGTTTTTAATGAAGCAATGTCAAAATAAACAATTTTCAGTCAGGGGTTCTGCCTCTTGGACCCCGCTCCCAGGGGCAATGCCCCAGACCCCCGTCAAGGGGGCGTCGCCCCCTTGGAACCCCTGTTGCTTTGCCCCTAAGAACTAATGAGGTTCCTAAATGCTTAAAGTCATAATAAACTCAAATAAACATACACTTCATACCTCCTAACTCGTTTGATATATACTTGAAATATTAATATCTATTCAATAATATGGTCTGATTCCATCTAAAACTTAAACTCAAAAATGAGTCTAATGCATTTGTAAGTATTGCATTAGTTGTGAAATCATCTTAATCTTTATGTAGTTGATATGGAAATATCTGCACAAAATTTTGTTTTGTTTTGATATATATTAACAAAAACCAATATAATATTGATCAAACATGTTGAACGTTGGTTGATCATAGTGAAATAAATCAAAACCAATTAATCGTACACATCTATACTAATAAATAAATGTTTATCGGGACACTTGGCAGCTTGTCAGCCCTCCCATTCACTGTTTTCCCGCCTAAACTGTTTTCACTTGTTGGACACGCGGACCTTAAGTCCGACCCAAACTTCTACCCGTTATCTTTCACACCCTTTCAATCGTCGAGAGTTTTCTCTCCAAACCCTATAACGCCTTTTGCCTCCTTTTACCGATTCATCGCAATTTTGTGGTTCATTTTTTATCGTAGTTTTTTCTTCTCATCACCATCATCGTCTTCTGTTTGAATTGGGTTTTGTTCATTTTAAGGAATTATGAATGGGTTAAAGGTAACACATCATGACTCTAAATGCCCTTCCAATTTGCTGGTGCCACAAACCCTAATCCGAAAAGGTCAGTATTCAATTTCCCCAAAAGGATTCGAATTTTTTTGTAAGGAATCGAGTTCGTTCTGTTCTGGCGTATTTCAATCATGTGATAAAGTTATTTTGCATTTCTAGAAATTTATGAGATCTTATCACTTCTGGTTTTTAATGTAATGGATGTATATGTTATTATGCTTGCTTAGGAAGTTGATTACTTTGTGAATTTCGTATGTGTGCTTTTCATCGGTTTTAGCTGGCTATGATATTAGGGTTTTTTGTGTGTCAAAATTAGGGATTTGGTGATAATCATTTGTCAGGTGTAATAATATGCTCTTTTTATGTGTAATTATATTGATTTAGTTTGTTTATATTTGAAGTTATCCGGTAATTTTAGTAAATTTGTAGAGAATCGAGTTCGATCTGTTCTCGTGATTATTTTTTCGAGTTTCATTGTTCCATTGATACAGTTGCTTTGAAAATATATGAGAGATTCTCTCCAGGTTATTTAAGTAACACATATTGATAAAAATTGATTAATTACAGAATAGTGCTGGTAGGAGATGGCTTATGAAAGTCCAACAAGATTGGAATATCCTCAAAAAGAACTTGTCAGGTATGCTATGAGTTAATTCTACTTATTCATTACAGATATTTCTAAGATTCCAAGTAGTTAAATGTTCTTTTTGTTTGTTTTCATAAAAAAATAGGCCATTTTATGGAATGCAGAGCTAAGTAAGAAAATTTCAAAGGGCATAAAACTTCAAAAAGGCTAAAGAAAAGGCTCAATTTTTGCAAGCAAAATAGGATTATAGTGTCTACAAAATGTTATAAAACTAAAGACTTTGTATTTATGAAAATAGAAGTTGTGGCAACAGTTGGTTAAGCTACTAATTTGATTCCGCAGGTAATTGTGACCATATAATTTGGTCAGTAAGTGTTCTACACCTTCTAAAATATAGAGATTTTAACTTTGGTTAAGTTTAAGAGCCATTTATCTCTATATTTATTCATTCACTTGAATTATCTGGTCTACTTTTACAGATATCTATTTTCACTTGTCATGGATCAAAATATAGTATTTATCAAGGATGTCAACAAATAAACCGGCCGAACCGAAACAGTACGGTCAGTTTTTTCTCCATTCACTCGGTCTGCCAGTTTGAGTTTTCTATAAATCGTTACTAATGGCTTGGTTTAAGGTATGATGGTCCAAACCGACTATAGAACCGGACCAATTTGAATCGTTTGTAAACATATATTATTAAAACATAACAATCTAAATGGGCTGCATAGCATTTGTTAGGCATTGTCTTGCCTTACCAAGTTGTTTCTGTTCCTTGTCTATTTGAAACGAGGGTACAACTTTCAAAGTGAATATGTGACAACTTGTTTCATAAAGCAAACCATCTAAAACTCCTAATATATTGCAGCTTTAATGTATGAAAGAAAAAAAAAGAAGAGTTTAAGTTTTAATTAACCATCTAGAACTCCTAATATATAGTATAGATATGCTATTAAAAAGGCGGGGACTTTATAGTTAAGTTTTATAAGGGTCATTTAAGCATGAAAAAATAAACCAAAAGTTCAGTGTTTTAGCTCAAGATGACCTGACCCATTTTCTGCGCTTACCTGTTAGTCCGTTTTCCAGTTATATAAATTACCCGTCGGTATTTCTCTCTTTACTAGATATTATTTATTTACATTTATTATCTGTCATTTGGCATGTAGACACTCAAAATCAAGATATGACACGGTATGTCAAATAATGAACAACGCTAGCCGATGGGGGGGATTAGTTTAGGATGATATTGAATGTTATCCTTTTGTGATATTGATAATATGTTTTTGCAGGTAGTTTTGAAGCAAAGATAACATCTGGGCTGACAGAAAAGGTTTCTCATGTACAGTCATTACTAAAAATAGAAGATAAAATGCTTATACGGGGTTTAGCAATTTACCTAAATCGATCATCATTACTTCTTTGGATTTTTTTCACTCATGTATATCTGTAGTTTATAATAGAGAAGAATGACTGACTCTTATTTTAAGAAAAGTAGAGATAAAAATGTATAAACCGTAATAGAGTGAACATCCTAACCATTTTCTTGCAAACTAGCCTTCTGCATAATCCATATTAAGCTTCATATATGTAAGTGGCAAGATGGGTGGGTCGGGTGGGTTAAGCAACACGTCAAAACGGGTTCTAATTTGAAATGTTTTTTGTTTTATAACATGTTCAAACAGTTGGGTCGTGCTCAATGTATTTAAATATGATCTAAAAGTTTGAATAAAGCGATTTAGGAGTTTGTATGCAATGAATTAGACTTTAGACGGTCTTCAACTCATTTAATTCGTCTGAGTTAAAATACAACTCAAATCAACCCACTATAAGTAAATGTGTAGAAATTACCAACAAGACAAATATTTGGGAATCAGTAACTAGAAAATGGAATTCATATACTCTCAAAACACATCTTAAATTATATAGTATATTGTCAAATCCGACCTGGACAAGCTCAACCCTTTACCTGGAAATGACTCATGTAACCTGTTTATATACACGAGTCAACGGCTTAATTGGTTTGTAAACGGGTTGTAATCAGGTTGGCATGTTGACTTTATAATTTATATTTATTAATTTCTAATTTTAAGTGCATTGGCGGGTCAACCTGTTTATCCACAACCCAACCCGAACATGACCCTTTTAGATTGTATTTTTTTATGATTTATAACGTGTAATACCCGGGTTGTATCCTATAGATTGTTTTAGTCTTGTGAATGTAATTGTAGTTTTTTTGCCTATGTAAAGTTAATTATTGTTTTATTTATGAAATTGTTTGACACTTATAAATGATATATATTTCTTTTCATCAACCGTGTAATACACGGGTACTAACCTAGTTTACAATAAAAACAAGTTGAATGTAAATATTTTTTCATCATATTTATAAACATACCCATATTTAAATTTATTTGCCTTTTCTGAATAAAGTAAAATGCACATACTTATTTATATAAATTTGATTTGTAGTGGCATGTTCATATAAAAGTATAAAACAAAAATAAAATAAAAATTAAAAGTCCATTCCTCCACCCAAAATCTCCCTCTCCCCTTTGAAATTCTTCCATAAGTTCTGTAATCATCCTCTAACAAATACCGATCCCTGACATGTTGAAGATCTTTCGAGTACCTTGAAAATTCTTTCATAAGTTCTGAAATCCTCCTCTCACGAATACCAATCCCTAACATGCGAGAACTCTTTCAATTCTGGACTTAACTCTATAATATTCACTCCCAAATCCTATAAACAAACACGTGTTAATGTTAATTAATTGCAAGCGTGTGCAATTATTTTTAACTTAATAAACCAAATAAATATTATATATTTAAAAGAATAGAAGCGTTGGAACCGAACCTTTTAGGAAGCATGCAAGGTTTTCCAGGTTAATGAAAATGTTTTTATGCAGATCTTACAAGCCTACTCAAGGAAAAATACATTGAGATGATTATAGGTGTAAACACACCAAAAAAGAATGTTGAAAACCTATCGTGGGCCATACCTATATATTGTCAACTCAGTAACCCGATACAGATATGACGAAAAAAGTCACTATAAACACCAGGACCCCATAATTGTACTTCTTTTTAATATTAGGAAAGGATTGTGTAAAGGTGGCAACAACAACTGCCAAGAACACAAGCAAACCAAGAACAACGGGTTTAACGGTTAGGTTGAACTAGCTACCAAATGATCCACCCATTCCTAATGCACAAACTAGTATATTCGCAAAGCCTTTGTTTATGCACTTACTTAAGTTGCACCTGGTGATAACATGTGAAATAAATTAGCAGCAAACTTCAAAATCAAACAGAAACTTCATAATTTTAGGTAGTAGATATATATAGTGTGAGGTTAGACTAGAAAAGATAAAAACCCTAGAAAGTCTAGAAAGGAATCTCAGTTATAAGATTATTGTGTTTTGTGGCTGATATTCACATGGTGACATTTTGGTAAAAAATTGCAAGTTAGAAACCACGAGGAAGGGTATAACGGGAAGACGCAAACAAAAAACCTGCATATACGAGTCACATGTCATTTCCTTATTTTTTTTAAAGTTCATAACTGTAGAACCAAATACTGATTGCTACCAAATTATTCAGCATTCAACACATATGGCTGCTGATAGGCTTATCAGCAGCATTCAACACATGTTGCTGCTGATAGGCTTATCAGCAGCATTCAACACTACCGTTCAACACAAGTTGCTGCTGATAGGCTTATCAGCAGCATTATTCTCATTCTTGCTGCTGATAGCTATGTTCCTTGAAGACAAATCGTTGCAGCTGACTATCCATGCCAAGCGTCACTGACAACTTTCTGCAAAAGCAATTGACACATTCAAAGAAGAAGGAACCTCAATGGTGCAACCAATGACGGACGACAATGCTCTTCCCCGATTATGCAAACAATGATGAATAAAGTAAACGCTTCAATAAAGTTAGCTAGTTTAGCTTTAACGTGTATTATTAGCTTTTGTATAAAAGATCAACGGTCTGTGTTCGATCTGATCCTTAGAATCAAGAGTCTGTCTTGATTCTAAGTTAGTATAAATACTGTGTAAACACTTCATTGTAAGTGTGCTTTTGAATTAGAGTTTTCACTTGTAATCGTTTATTCTCAAAGCTTAATACAACAGTGTTCTTATCAGTATTCTTTCTGTCTACTCGATTGTAATTGTGTAGTTGTTATTGTTTCCGCCAATCTCAACTAAGAACATAACCATCTTGTAATTTCACGATCCTACAAGTGGTATCAGAGCTTTGGCTCAGATTAAACAAACTAACACTTGTTTAATCACTTCTGTTTCTATTCTAAACTCTCTCTCCTTCAAAAAGTCACCAAGAACAAAAATGGCACAAAGCAACGGGCTTGAAGACATCCTGAAGCAGCAGTATGAAAACTTCATCTGGAAGGAAGGTGAGTCTCTAACTGTTTTATACAACAGATTTACCTATCTTGTAGGAGAGCTGCAGTGCTCAAAGGTGAAGCTAGAGAATGAAGATATTCTCAAGAAGTTCATCAGGTCTCTACCAAGCTGCTGGACACTTTACACATTGTCAATCAGAAGAACGGAGAATCTGAAAACTCTCCAGATGACTGAGCTCTTTGGAATGCTAAAAACCTATGAGCTAGAGATGATTCAGGCAAAAGAAAAAAGCTCAAGCTACCTAACAGCCTCAACATCCACCACTACCTCCTCTGCCCTCCATTCTGAGCACTCGGGTCCTAGTTCAATTCAAACTGCAGTTTGTGCAACAGTTGGAACTTCTGAGTTCAACTGGAGCTTTCAATATGAAGAACTGTCCGTCAACAATCAAGCTCTAATGGCAGACACTACAGAGATACCACCTCAGGTACTTGAACATCTTCGCTCTCAAGCCTGTATTGATAAAGTTTTGGGTTATAGAAAGCACAACCAAAACCTCATAGATCAAAATGAAGAGTTTCATCAGATGAAATCTGAGTTCAAAAAGGTTGAAAATACTTATAAAGAAAAGGTTAACTGCCTTAAGAAAGAGATTTCATCGCTAAAACACGAACAAACTAATCTTGAAACTCAGATTGATGATCTACTGGTCAAACTAAAAGCTACCAGAGCTGAACTGGCAGAACAGAAAGTTCATGTTGAAAAATATGAATTTTCCTCCAAAAAGTTACAAAGACTTTTAGATATTCAAGTCTATGAGAAGGTAAAAACTGGACTTGGGTATAACAATGATCAGTACACTGTTGTTCCTCCTCCTGCTGACTATATTGCCATATACAAACCAAGCTTCAATGTTGAACATCTTGACACTGCAAACCGAAACCTTAATCCTTCAATGGATGAACCTCTCATCGAAGACTGCACTACCTCATCGGAATCTGAGTCAACTCACTCAGACCATGATGAAACCAGTGCAGTCCCATCTGAAGCTGTTCTGAATAGAGATGCAGTTCCTACTGTTCCTCCAGCTGTTATAGTCCCTGTACCATTAAAGCAGATCAAGATCAACTATCCTCCATATGGAAGCAAGCTAGAAAAGGGACAGACATCAGAACCCACAAACCCCAAGCCTCAGCTCATGCCAATCACAAAGAAAAAGGAAATTGATGTATGTCGTAAGCCTGAAGAAAAGGTTCCATATGTTCAAAGGACCTTAGAAGAAGCCACCTTTGAACACAACAAAGCTCATCCATGGAACTTCACGGATCTGTTCCAAAGAAAGGACTATGTCTACCTTTCAAAAGACAAACTAGCAAAATCATGCTTTGTGTGTGGCAGATATAACCACACGGCCAGCACCTGCTTTCATTACCTGGAATATCAAAGACATTCAAAGCAGCATGCCTTTGAAAAGACTAACAAAAATAAGAAGGTAAGAAGCTACGAAGACAAAGCAACAAAGTTCAAAAAGTCTCTATCTTCCTCAAAGGTGAAGCTGCCTAGATCTCAACAAACTTGCATCATTTGTGGTGAATCAGACCACTTTGCTGCAAACTGTAAGTTTAACCCATTCAACCAGATCCTTCATCAAGCTCCTCAAAGACAAAGGGTAAAGAAAGATCAGCATACATCGGTTGTTAGTCCAGTTCAGCCCAAGAAAACAAAGCAGAAGCCTTCAGCAGCAACCAAGTCTGCTGCTGATAAGCTAAAATCCTCCGCAGCAAAATCTGCTGCTGATAAGGCAAAGGCATCAGCAGTAAAAGTGCCCACTGCTGATAAGGCAAAGACATCAGCAGCAAAAGTGCCCACTGCTGATAAGACAAAACCCAAGGCAAAGCCTACAGTAGCAAAGAATGCTGACACTTCAACAAAGCTGTCAGCAGCAGGATCTACTGTCAACAAGCCAGAAACATCAGTAGCAAAATCTGCTGCTGACAGTGTGAGGAAAACTGGAAAACCACCAACTCAACAATGGAAGGTAAAGAAACCACCAAGCATCATCATCGGTTCAGTTGAGTGTGTCTATCCTTTGTTGTAAATATGTCTGTCTAATGTTGTAAATAAAAGTTATCAGTCAGCAGCACTTTTGCTTTTCAGCTGCTGACAGGTTTAATATTCAGCAGCAAAGGATTTGCCACTGACTGCCTTAAGTTATCAGCAGGAACAAGTTTTCCTGCGGATAGCTTTAAGGCCATCAGCAGCAACATCCCTGCTACAGATCATTGCATCTATCAGTAGCAATTAAGTTTGCTGCTAACAGACTTAACCTTCCGCAGCAACCAAAGTTGCAGCGGACAGGCTTATTCATCCACAGCAACCAAGTTTGCTGCTGATGGGTAAACTTAAGTCCAAATTAACATTTACCCGCTGTAAAAGAAATTAACGTCAGTCTTTACCATGACTGTCTCGGTGTATTATAGCTGTAACAATGAAAAGTAAATAAGGTTGTACTGTACAAGTCATTCTGCTTTTTCTCTCATCTGCCGCTATAAGAACAAATCAAATTTTCCTTACCACCTCTTCACATTCAATTCAACCCTAACCAACTATCACTTTCACCCTAAGTCCCCACCACATTCAAAGCTCTCCATATTCTTCATACTCTCAAGTCTCCACCATATTCAAATCATCCCTCCAAAATCAAACGGCTATGGCAGATATCAATAACCCAGATGATAAGTTCTCCACATACCATAACCTAACAACATACCTTACCAAAGGAAAGAAATCTGATGGTTTTGACGATATGATCGATTTCTTATGTCGATCAAAGATCTACTTTGCCCTCACCACCAACCCTACCATATATATCCCTCATATGGAGGATTTCTGGAGTACCGCCGTCTACTCAACCGAACAGGGGAATCCCCAAATCAAAGCCAAAGTAGACGGCAAGAATATCACCATCTTGGAAGCTATACTCAGAAAACATCTTAAGCTTCAAGATGAGGGAGCAGCCATCTCATACTCGAAGGACGAATACATGAGGACCTTTGTCTCCATTGGATACACTGGAAATCAAACCGAGTATACGATCGAGAAGGCGCTGATGGGCCCTCCATGGAAGTATCTCTGCCACACTCTTCTCTAATGCATATCTCAGAAGAGGAGTGGATGGCATCAGGTGAGCTCTGCACTGGCCTCCGCCTTCCATGGTATGGTCACTAACCAAGGCTTCAACTTTGCACATCTCATTTTTGAGGGTTTGCGATATAACCTTCAAGAGGGTGCAAAGCAGCAATTTTTCATGTACCCAAGATTCCTACAGGAAGTTTTCAATCAAGAACTAAAAGATCTTTCAAACCCTGCAAGAATCTACATCATGTTGGGTCATAAAAATAACATTTTTCAAAGCATGAGGACTGTTTCCAAAAAGTTCTCAGAGGTCAACGTTCCATTGCTATCTACAATGATGAACGTCCAAAGTACCCCGGGTGACAGTTCAGCAATCCCGGCTGATACTGATCCCACACCCTCCACCTCACATCCTGAACAACAATCTGCATCCACCGTTCGAACCCCTGTGCATACTACTAAGGATGCACAGGCACAAAAATTACTTACACCTCTTTTGGATGTTATTGTTCAACCGGAACACAGGGCCCCGGTTGCAACAACATATACTAGAAAAAGGGGCAAGAGAACTCCTTCTTCTCTTGCCTCCAAGGCCCAAACCCAACCTAACAGCCCTCACTCAGAATCACAACATTCTGGTGAGAATATCATAAGGGAAAGCCACATTATTAGGGAGACTCCTTCGGATGTCTCTCTATTAGGATCAGGATCACTTCCCGGATCCGTAGAACAGCCCCCTGAGCACTTCCTTTCTCTTCTGAACTTAAGTGTTGAGGAACCTGGTCAAGATGATGTACCTTCTCCAACTACCACTATCTCGGAGGTACTGATTGATCTTGCTTCCAACACACCCAACCCAAGTTCATCTACCCTGAAGGTCCACTCTCGGAGTTATGAAAGAGTGGATGTGGAAGAGGCTGTCACTACTGCTGGCCCGTCAAATGACCAGAGGACAGTGACAACAGTATTAAGACCTCAACCACGGCAACTCATAGTGAGGATGTTTCCTTGGAAAATCCCCTCACTGAGAGGAATCCCAGGCGCCAAGAAACCATGGGTGATGGGGATGAAGAGGCTAGGCCTAAGGCCCCATCTGGGTCCAAGGATTCCACAACTGTGGATGAGGACAGACTGAAACTTCATAACTTGGAATTGACGGCCAGGGTGGCTATGCTAGAGGCTGAAGTGTCCAAACTAAGACACCAAGTCTCTATGCATGAAGCCCATCAATGCCCAACTTTAGCCACTCCCTCTCTTGTATCAGTAGGCACCCAAACTGATGCTTACCTGTCTACTGATGCAACCAAAAAGGGGGAGATGGTCTCTATGGTAGAAGACACAGACAGTCTTGACGACTGGATTCAAGAGCAGGTTGTAATTCAAAGCTCACTATTCAAGCCGGCTTTTGTACAAGTTCATGACTTGCCAGTCTCAGATAACGAAGAAGAAGAGACATCTGAAGACTGGAAGTTGGTCGTCAGGGCTGTTGATGAAATGCTGAATGATGCTGAAGACACAGAACAAACAAATACATCATTCAGCATCCTTCCTGAAGCAGCAGCCATCATAAGTCAATCCATTACCTCCCCCCCCTAACTCTTTCAAACTACACAGAAGCTAGAATTTGACTCCATTCTAGCTTGGGGGTATGATGGATCAGCTGAGAGATTTTGGATTGGATGGGAGTTTAGTGGTGTAGAAGAGCTAAACTGGAACTCTCTCAATGCCCTCCAAGTCCTACAACTGCATTTAACTAACTGCATCAACACTTCATCAGATCTCTCAGCAGAACTTGCCATTGGCAGGTTCCATGACTTGATGGAGGATAATCTACCCCACTTCGAAAGACTAATACAAACAGCAAAACAGGTAGCTTATCCTGAATCTTCGGCAGCAGCAGAAAGAAGACTGACTCTTAGAAGACTTGACATTATAAGGAGCAGTCTTCTCACTAACGAAGAAATTTGCTGCTTAAAAAGATTTCTGTACTCCTTCATTGTCAAAGACTTAGATGTGCTGGGATGGACAAGCACTAAGTCTCTTGACCACACCTTCTTACTAAGCAACGTCTCCTCTATCACCATCAACACTAGGAACATCTTGTCACTTCCTACAGACTTTCTCTACAAGATCTTTCAACTCAGGGCAAATATCTGCAATGTCAACTCACTTGAAAGCCAGGCAATGATAGCTACTGTCAGAGCCAAACTTGAACAAGTAGGAAGAATTACTGAGGCAGTATATGTGTCAAACTCTGACACTGATACTGACTCAGCTTCCCCTCGAGTAGACATCTGTACTGCAGCATATGAGTCAAGATCAACTATCAAAGAAATGCTGAAAGAAGTCACAAGTCCTGAGTGCAAATCGAATGAGGCCAATGACCTTCCCATGTTCACATCCCAAATTGCCAATGAAGCTGAGGCAGAGATCCCAATAGCAGCACCATCATCTGCTGTTGTGGTTAGTGAAGTTGAAGCAGAGGCATCCAATGTAAACAAAGGAAAGGGAATCATGACAGATGAAGATGAAGAGAGGTTGCTAAAAGAGAAAAGAGAGAGGGAAGAGAAAAGAAGAAGAAGAGAAGAAGAGGAGATGGCTGACATTAAAAAGGCTCAAGAAAGAAAAACAACCATTCTCCTAAGAGAACAAACCATCCAGCTATATGCTAGACAGCTGGATGAACTGAAAAGAAAGATTCCTGCAGTTGACCAGATTGAAGAAGATGCAGCTCTTGCTCTTCAACTGCAGGAACAATTCAACAGAGAAAAGGAAGAATTGGAGAAGAAGAAGAAAGAAGAAGCTAAGTTCAGAATAATCGATTCTGAACTAGCTAAAGAAATGAGGGAGGAGTGGGTAAAGACTCTAGTCTCTCAAGGTGAGGATGCAGACTACCTTGAGAAACTATCAAATAAAGAAGTCTACAGAGCCTACATGGGTCAGCAAGGTCAATTGGCAAAGAAGAAACAGGCTGAAGAAGAAGAAAAAGCCAAACAACAGTCCAAAAAGACCATTGCCTTTAATAAACGGACCCATGAAGAAAGGAAGGTCATGATTGACTTCCTTAAGGCTAAAGGAGAGAATGGAAAGAGGCTAGGTCCTATGAACTTCATGAACCTGCAAGCCCTCTACTTCAAAGTCAAGAAGGATGAGGAAGAAAGAGTGGGCAAGAAGGGCTCCAAGAAAAGGGTACCTATTCAGGAAGAAGGAGAAACAAAAGCAAAGAAACCCAAGCCTTCTCCCCCACCTACCTCTTCCTCAGTCAAAAAACCTTCCACTCTCCTCCCCAAACCTTCCACTCCTCCACCCAAAAAGTCCAAACCATCTCACCCAGCCCCCACTCATCAACAGCCTCCGTTGAAGAAATCCAAACCCACACCTAAACCAGAAGACTCAAGAGACATAGTTGATTGGGTCTATAATCCACAGGATCAAAGGTTTGAGATCTTCGGGGGGAGAACTAAAAGAAGAAGATCTATCTACAGATCTGTTGATGAAATTCTGCAATTGCCAGATTCAGATCTTGGCAGAATTCTGGAGCTAGGTGAAGCTCATGAGCCTGCAAATGAGAGTGGGAAACTTCTTGTGCTAGCAATCAAACACTACTTCAACCCTAGCAAAGATGTGATCATTGATATCAAACCACTCAAGTCCCACTCTCCATTTGTAAGTTGGTCCTATAATGCTGATTTGGACGAGTTCACCTTAACTGATGTAAGGAAGCAGAAGATGAGATGTTCAAGCAAAACAATCTACAAAATGCCAAATACAGACATCAAGACTCTGTCTGCACTTCCACTGAACAATCCCAACAAGGATCCAAGAGGCTATGAGGTTGAAAGGATAGTCAGCCACATGCAAAAGCTTCAGCAGCAAAGTGATTAGAAGAATTTTGGTTGCATCAGTCTAGGGGGAGTTTGTAGAACCAAAGACTGATTGCTACCAAATTATTCTAAGTACAAATGCTGCGGATAGGCTTATCAGCAACATTCAACACATATGGCTGCTGATAGGCTTATCAGCAGCATTCAACACATGTTGTTGCTGATAGGCTTATCAGCAGCATTCAACACTTGTTGCTGCTGATAGCCTTATCAGCAGCGTTCAACACAAGTTGCTGTTGATAGGCTTATCAGCAGCATTATTCTCATTCTTGCTGCTGATAGCTATGTTCCTTGAAGACAAATCGTTGCAGCTGACTATCCATGCCAAGCGTCACTGACAACTTTCTGCAAAAGCAACTGACACACTCAAAGAAGAAGGAACCTCAATGGTGCAACCAATGACGGACGACAATGCTCTTCCCTGAGCATGCAAACAATGATGAATAAAGTAAACGCTTCAATAAAGTTAGCTAGTTTAGCTTTAACGTGTATTATTAGCTTTTGTATAAAAGATCAACGGTCTGTGTTCGATCTGATCCTTAGAATCAAGGGTCTGTCTTGATTCTAAGTTAGTATAAATACTGTGTAAACACTTCATTGTAAGTGTGCTTTTGAATTAGAGTTTTCACTTGTAATCGTTTATTCTCAAAGCTTAATACAACAGTGTTCTTATCAGTATTCTTTCTGTCTACTCGATTGTAATTGTGTAGTTGTTATTGTTTCCGCCAATCTCAACTAAGAACATAACTTTTCTATACGTTGTTATTTTTTTTTAAATTATACCATAAAATCGAGCATTTTTTATTTTTAAAATGAATATGGTCTTGCTATATTTTTTTTTTCAAAAAAATCGGTTTTTTTAAAAGTACTTGAATCCAGCGTTTTCAACATGACGTTTTAGATCTAGGTGCCCAGTAACACGTGTAGTTTTAGCTTTTTTCAATATGACGTTTTAGATTGGTCATGGTGTTTTCCACCTAGACGTCAATTTTTGACATGGCGTTTTAGATTCTAGTTATAGTGTTTTACACATGGGCATGTCGTTTTACCTTTTGTTCATGGTGTTTTACACACGTGCTTTTATGGGGGCGCGAAGCTTTTTTTCTTTTGGACGCATTTTCCCTTTGGCCACATGTCTCGTCTTGGTGTCTTCCTACACTTTATATAAATATATATATATAAGGGTTGGATCAAATAAAAAGATCAATAGTTGAGATCAAAGTGGAAGGATTGTGTACCTTTGACCTAAAGAAGATCAATAGTTGAGATCAAAGTGGTTCCACTAAAAAGTGGGTTTTACATACAAAGGATATGAATGAATGAATACGCGTCATGTTTACGTTGTTGGTTTTATGGGTGATGAGTATTTGCATCCATTTACACACGCAAAATAAAGCACAATTACATTATACATGAAATACTTTTAATTCGCCAACTTATACGTATTATACTTTTACGTACGTGCGTGTACACTATCAGAACCTATCACTAAAAACATCCTTTTATCCTTCCATATGTATATAGGTATGTATTTGCGTATACACCTAGACACACGTACATATATTCATGTATACACATATACATACAAATAGACATACATACATGCATACACATATGCACACACATATGCACACATACGCACACACACATACATATATACATATACACATACACATGCACATACATACACACATACATATACATACACACATATACATATATAATATTAATAATAAAAATAAAATACACATGTACATAAATATACACACACATTATAAACAAACTATTAATAAAACGGATATATAATGTTAAAAATAATAACAATAATATATACATACCTACACACAAACATACACGATACACATGCACACATACATATATACAATTTATCAAAGCAACGCAATTGTTGCTATACTAATGCCATTATTATTATTTATAATAATTTGATTATTACCAACATTATTATTTTGATTATTGTTTTTATATAACTATTGTTTAGATAGTTAATAATAATAATAATTTGATTATTAGTAATATTATTATCATTATTTTTATTTATAATATTATTAAGATTATTATTAGTATGAAAATAATCATAATAATTATAATACATGTTTTGGAGATAACAAAAAACTTGAGCCTTATGTCACGGAATGAATTTCAAACTATAGTGCAGCGACTTAGATGCGTTACAAGTTAAGACTTCTAGTAGTGATCAAAGTATTGTGCAATGAAAGTCTTAAAAAGGGAACGTAAGATTACGAGTTCACAAAGAAAACACTTACTTGAGTGTTTACAAGATACAAGTAATATGTGAGGTGCTTCGGTGGTTTGCAAATGAATCACCTCCTCCCTATTTATACTAGTTACAAATGATCTAGATCTTTCTTGATCTACAATGCTCCATGCCTAATATTTTATACATTGAACTCTAGAGAATTCTATCAATATAATCTAGAGTTCTGTGGAGATTTCCATGGATCTTCAAGGGTGGTCTAGAACCCTCCAATTCAACCAAGAGATTTCTAAGGTGTTTAAGGGTTGATCTAGGCCTTTCTAGGGCTGTTTTGGCCCCTTCTTTGACAGTCTTTCTTGGTCTAAATTTTCTAGATATCTTTAAGGAAATGTCCGACAATTTTATGATGTTTTAAGGCTGATCCGGAACCTTTCGATTTGCCATTTCTGGACCAGAATTTTGTGGCTTGTTCTGGATAATTCCATCTAGCTTTTGGTGATCCTAGATGTGGTCGGATCCTTCTGCATTTCGAGAACAGTGACCTGAGTTTAGGTGGGTCGTGACATTCCCCCCACCTAAATGCACGACGTCCTCATCGTGTATGTTGAGCATTCTGTGATTTGTCTTGATAAGCCTCATGACGGATATTTTTTTTGCCTCGACGCCTTGTATCCGACTCCAAGGTTGTTGTGTAACTTGGTTTCCTTTGACGATGTAAAGTGTGTTTATAAATGTTGTTGGAATGGCCTTCGCTCCTCAGAATAAATCCATTCATAACACGATATCGTAGTCATCAATGGGCACGACTGAGAAGTGTAACTTGCCTGTCCATGTCTCGATCTTGACCTTTACGCCACATGACATTCCTTCAATTGGTTAAGTGTTTCCATTGACGGTCTTGATCCATCTGTCTTGCGTGGTGATCCTCAAACCAAGTCTTCTAGCTTTGTTCAGTGATATGAAATTGTGACTTGCTCCGGTGTCGACCAACTCTTTGACAGGTTCCCTTGATTTCTATGTTTATGAATCGAAGCCCTTGTCTTCGTGTCCGTATTGCGGCACTCAGGTGGTGGAGAAGCGGCTGTGACAGCCAAGCAACGAAGGGTTGTGCGAGTCAACCAAGGTAGATATCGATCTGAGCGATTCAGATTGAGGGAAGGATCAATCATTTGCGGGTTTAGGGATCTGCAAAGTGTTTACCTGTGCGAATCAGGGTGGTACGGTGTGAAACCGGTGAAGGAGTATTAGAACCCGTGAGCGGTTCTAACGAAATGAAGAATACAAACGATCTGTGAGAGAGATCATTCAAAGGCCGTGAGAGCTGTGTGGAAGAAGATATGTGATAGATCAAGAACGATCTGTGTGATACGGATCAGTGTGGAAGATTAAAGCCGAAACCTATGAAGGGTGAGTTCGGAAGTGTCATGGAAGACCTGAGTGATTTAGGAGGTACAAATCAAGATTAAGGGGGAGAATGAATTAATTTTGATTAAAATAATTATTAATATTAGTTTATTAATTGTTTGGTTGAGTTCGTACTAGACTAGGAGTGAGTTATTATTTATTTGATTACTAGGTTAGAAACCCCGTGTATTACACAGGTTGAATAAATGCAATATTATATATATTTACTAATAAAGATTTACATATATTATATATTTATGACATATTACATAGTTTTTTAATATAAATTCTAGAAAAGTTATATAGTTATTTTTTTTAAAATGTTTTATAAAAAGAATAAAAGAAATGTTCAATTTATAAAAATATTTTATAAACAAACCTATTTTTTTTAAAATAAAAAACATTTTATAAAAAAATTATAGAAATCATTATTATTTAACAGGAGAGAGAGGCGGAAAATAAAAAATTATAAAAATAATTAAAGAAATTTGTATAATTAATAGGAGAGAGAGATGGAAAATAAAAAATTATAAAAACAATTAAAGAAATTTGTATAATTAATATGAGAGAGATGCGTGGAAAAAACTTAAGGATGCATAGGATGGTGACAAGTGTCCCATAAAAACCTTTATTTATTATATAATATAAATTTAATTAAGTTTGAGTTAGGTTAGGATTAGTATATAGTTTATTATAAATAGATGGTTAGAGATTCACTGTAAAGTGTGGTTTTGGTTTTCAATATTAATAAAATAGTCGATCTTGGTTGAGATCAAATTTTATGTTCGTGTTCTTGGACCTGATTTCAAACAATGTTTAATATTTTTTCTTGATGTCCCGATATAAATTTTGTTATACTCATTTACAAGTGTCTAGCACAAACCCCCTCATTTCAAAATTAGGTGTTTTTCTCACCGCCAAGCCACATGTCACATATCTGTTGGTCCATATTTTTTTTGGGTTTTTTTTCTTTGGTTTTTACATTTCTTTTTATTAAGCTAACCGAGTCGTCGTAACTTCATACATTTCTTTTATCTTTTATGTACTTAATCACGTTTCTTTTTTATGCTTAGCCATGTTATTGTCACTGCCTCAACCGTTTAAGGTCCGTTTCTCGCCGCATAGCGTGGGGTGCTAGTGTCACCGTACTTAACGGCGTTAATGTCACATCCGCAACACGTGTAGCGAGATTCACAAACGTGCGAACTTAATTATGTAGTTAGCCACGTTAATGTTACTGTACGACCCCGCCGCAACGCGCGGGTCATAATTTCTAGTTTTCATACAAAAGTGAGTTTAGCTATTAAAGAAGTTTGCAAATTAGCTACTGAAATATCCAGAATTGGTAAAGAAACTGTGATAAAATTTGGTACTGAAACTTGAGATCTTGATCTTAAAGTCAAAGCATAGAGATTAGTCGGTGTATTCAGTTTGATATGGAAGACAGAGAAGTCCACTTAACTGAGTTTGGGAATAAAAGTCAAATTATGACTTTTTAGTGCTTTGATCAGGAAGGTGAAAGTCAATTTATAATCCCGAGTAGTTGTGTTGTTTTTGCTATCGGTTCTACTCCGGAGGGTTATCTCAAGCCATAAAATGTTTGGAAACTGTTGGAGTTAATCTTGATCGGGTCAAGTCCGTTGAATTCAAGTCGGGTCATTGGTGAATTCAAAGCGGGTTAAAGAACGGGTCATGGAGCAAATGGATCAACAAGAATATTAATTTAGGCACATGTTTTTAGTGTTTTAATTAGAGTCAAAGTAGTGGTTTATTGAGGTTAGTGGTACCTAATCTTTAGGAGCAAGGGTTTATTTCTTATTTATGTATGTTTTTTGTTTATGAATGAAATTATGCAGAAAGTAAGAGTTTGTAAGCAGTAAAATCATTCTCTAAATACTAGTCTGACCTAACATTTGGTATCAGAGTCACGTTAAGAAACGAGGGCCATTTTAAGAGTCGTATTTAGAGAGGGGATCAGCTCTCTTAGCTGCGGGGCTGAGGAAGAAGCAGTGGCTCCGTAGAATAAGCAAGGCTGAAGATCGAAGAAAGAAGCAAAAGCAGTAGCAGATCAGCAGAAAGAAAGGAAGGGAGCAGCAGACTAGCGGTTCATCATATGTGATAAGACCGAGAGAAAAAAAAAGCAGAAATGTGTATCAATCAGCAAGTTTTAATAGATCAAATAGAAAGAAATCAAAGCACGAGAAAGAGCAAGTTGAAGCAAGTCATGCAAACAGAGGACGATCGAAAAAAGGAGAACTATAGCAGCCAAACAGGGGCGAATTCATATGTTATCCAGCGGGTGGCGAGGCACCCGCTGGAATTTATCTGAGTAATGGAAAATTTTTGGTTTCTTTAACTAGGCACCTTCGCAAATACTTGAGAGGCACATATGACATCGACAAACAAAAAGGGAGAAGGAGGGAAACCGTAGATTTTGGTGATTTTTTGCAAAAAGTTTTAATGGAGAACACAAGCTTTGTGAAGAAGAAGAGGAAATAGATAAGTGACGGAGAAGATGATGTTGAGAAAGTAAAGGAAAGTACTAATTTCATTTTCTAAAACTAAAAGTTGCACATACCTCCCTTTAGTTAATTAAAACTTACAAATTAAACCTTTAAGTTTGATTTGAATTTTTAATAACCCTAAAGTATTAAATTATGTATTTAGAGAAATTGTTTTAATAGTTTTATTGTGATTAGGAAGTGTCTCAATACTCAACGGTTGGAAGTACGAGGAATTATATGAGTTTAACGTAAAAATTTTTTTATCGTTGTTGTAAAATACTAAAATCAACACTAACTCTAAGAAATTGGAACAATATAACTCATTTTAATTACATATTTTATGAAAAACAAGTAAAAACAGTCGAGATCGACATTTTCTTTTTAGTAATTAACCGAATAAATTATCATTATTTGGCGGTTTGGCCCATTATGACCGTCCATTTTTGACATATTTTACCCGTTTTAAGCAGTTCATTTTTGACATATTTGATTCGTTTTGACTGATATATTTTTGCACCCGCTGACAAAAAATCCTATATCCGCCACTGCAGCCAAAAGTGCAGATCGAGAAGGAAGCCTACCTGGTGATTTAGTTATCGAAGCAGCAGGTTACCAAGTAGGAAAATCAGTTGTGACGCACTGAATTCACTAGGGAACCAAGCATGTAGGTTAGGAAGGGACTAAATATGAGGCGGCGGCTATATTTACTGTCGAGAAAAAAAAAAGGAGAAAAGAAGAAGCAAGCACAAGAAATTCTCACGGCTTGCAAAGGTATTGGATTTTATTTCTAATTGCATGGGAGAATTTTGATTGGACTGAATGGTGGTGAGTAAATATGGAATTCAATGGCATACTGGTAATTTTGATGGTTCAACGATTAGAAAATTCATATACATGAAGTTTTGTTTGCATGAGCACCAATTGTAAACAGTGGCTTTTGATCAAGAATTTTAGTGGGTTGGCATTTATTAAGAAAAAAGGCAGCACCATAAACGGCACTGTACCGGGTGGCTTTCCGGTAGCCGGTCAAAGGAGAATTGTTAATCAGTGAGCAAGAACTTAACCTTGATTTGGTTGATCGAAGCAAGCAAGAAAGTGAGAATATAGCAAGGCAAGTTCATCAAGAAACAAGCAAGTAGCAAGCAAGAAGATTAGAAGCAAGGCAAGCAAGTTTAGCAAGAAAACCAATTCCGGTTTTGGTAAGAAAAACTGATTCTGTTTAAAGCAAGATCAATAGCAAGATAGCTAGGACGAAGCAAGAACATAAAGTAGCAAGAGCAAGAACGGACCTACGAGGTTCAAATAGCAAGAGCAAGAGAGCAAGAAGCAAATAGCAAGAGCAAGAGAGCAAGAAGCAAGTAGCAAGAACCGAGATCATGACTAAGGGGGTGAATGTTGGAGTTAATCTTGATCGGGTCAAGTCCGTTGAATTAAAGTCGGGTCAATGGTGAATTCAAAGCGGGTTAAAGAATGGGTCATGGAGCAAATGGGTCAACAAGAATATTAATTTAGTCACATGTTTTTAGTGAGTCAAAGTAGTGGTTTATTGGGGTCAGTGGTGCCTAATCTTTAGGAGCAAGGGTTTATTTCTTATTTATGTATGTTTTTGTTTATGAATGAAATTAAGCAGAAAGTAAGAGTTTGTAAGCAGGAAAATCATTCTCTAAATACTAGTCTTACCCAACAGAAACTCCTAAACAAGATTTTATATCTTTCAATGAGGGTTGATTCTACATTAAAGATCCTTACTTTAAACTCTTATTTTCTCAAGAGGAGAAATAGAAGACTTGAATGTTGACTTTAGGGGGAGCTTCAATGGGATGAGAACCAAGTTGAAAAATATGGATCACAAAATTTGATGTTTAACATCTAGATTACGGAAGCATTAGTCTATGGGGAGATTGTTGGGTCTACTTTGAGGTTAATACTTACCAAATCAAGATATTATAGTTTATTTGGTGTTGATCTTTTGGAGATAATCAAAGTATTGATGAAACGAGAGAGGTTTACTTGTTTGGGAAAAAGTCAAAGTCAACTGTCAAAGTCAAAGTTGAAGTGACGAGTCAAAGTTTATGTCCAAATTAATGTTAAACTTCTTATTAATGATTCACGAGTGGTGAATTGACTTTGGTCATGGAGAGTGTGACAAAGTCAAAACAAGTTTCTTCAGTTAGAGACAACTAATGAAGACCCAAAGACCATATATAGACTCATAGAGTTGAAGTGTGTTCTTTGTAAGTCTCCAACCCTAGGAAGAGCACTCCTAGAGTCCTAGGGTTGGCCATCATTCATATGTATGTGTGTGTATCTATGTGAGATTCTTCATTTGTATCAACTTGTCAAATGTTGAATTCAATGAAATATGTGATCACTTAATCTATACAATTGTTTGATTTCTTGTTTATTCATATTCTTCTTACAATTATTGATGAATTTGACTACAATCACCCTCTTTACCACTTAGACCAAGAACTTGTTGAATTATAAGATCTGATTCAGGTTGTTGATGAATCAAGAGTTGTCATCGTGGTTATGAAGCATTTTAGGAAAACTATAACAACTAGCATCATCGTTGTTCTCTAGTTCGCCGGAAAGCTGATAAGAGATGCCTATTACAATCTATTAAGGAGTATATGCCGTCACACGAATAACATGAACGTACGAATTTGTACGCTTCCGTTATTGCTGAGATTAGAAGGGCGATAGATACTCCTGTTGAGGAGGTTTCTAGTTTGTAATTAAACCGGGGTTGAGGATCTGAAACTGTAGATCACAGAGATGAGGATATCAATCTTGATTAGCATGTAGCGTTCCTATCAACATGGGTGAATGATAAATCTAATCCTAAACAAAAAATTAGAGATTGCTTGAAGATAGAGATTCCAAGGAGATAGAGTCTGTTGCATTGTTTTCTTTAAATGTATTAGTTTTCCCAATTCAAGTCAAGTTAGGATAGGTAGATAAGTGGTTATTATAAATAGTCGATAGTTGTAATGTATTTATTTTCATTCCTGTCAATAAAATTCAGAAAAGAGTCGTGGAGAGTTTCCACAAAATATCGTGTGTTCAGGGTTCAAGTTTTGATTAAGCCAATTGTCTCCCAACAAAAATTGTCATACGTACCTTTGTGTTGGTAATTAGAGCTAAAGGTTTTGCATGGAATACTTTGACGGAACACCAAAAAAAGAATAATAACACAATAATTGAGGTGATGTTCTACGCCTTGAGTTTGGATTTGATCGTTAAGTATTGGATTGCATCTCTAAATAGTTGATAGTCCTATCCATAGTATCTAATAAATAAAGGTTTTTTCATGCAACGTGTCGTCCACATATTCATTCTCATCGTTTTTTTTCTCGCCCATCTCTTATTAAATACATCTCTATCTTTTAATAATAATATATTTGTAAATATAATAATACTAATCTATACTATATAATAAATAAAGGTTTTTTCATGCTATGTGTCACCTCAATATTCATTCTCATCATTTTTTTCCGTCTCTCTATATTATTAAATATACCTCTATCTTTTAATAATAATATATTTAAAAAAAAATACTAATTATACTAATAAAACACATTTATATTAAACTATCTTTTATTGTAAGAAACTTTGAAATCTAATTATGTAACTTTTATTTTCAATCAAATAGTAAAGAAAGTCAAAATTACATTAAATAATAATTAACGTATTTTCGAAACCCAATTATATATTAATTTTTACATATTTTGAATTTTGTTTTCTATCATTAGTATATATAATACATTTTTACCCCTATAAAATATATACATAAAGATTTTAAGAATTTTATGTATTGATATTTTTCACACCGTATGTACTATACGGGATCTAAGCTAGTTATACTAATAAAACACATTTTGTTTAAATTATCACTTATTATAAGAAACTTTGTAATCTAATTATGTAACTTTTATTTTCAATCAAATAGTAAATTAAAGTCAAATTACATTAAATAGTAATTAACGTATTTTCGAAACTAAATTATATATTTATTAATTTTTACATATTTTGAATTTTGTTTTAATCCTTAGTATATGTAATACCAGGCCGGTCCTGAGAATCCTTGTAAGGCCCCAAACCCGAGAGGTTTCACGTGTTGGATTTACTCATAAACATACAATTCTTAAACTCGAATATCAAATAACGCAGCGGAAAACTTTCATTCAAAACATAACGTAACCATGTTCAACATTGTAAAACAAAACATTGTCTTAACAATTCATTACATAATCATAAACATAAATCATAACGGGATGCCTGTCAGGTCAGCCGAGTAACTCTTTTCGCTTGCCCAGCATCACCATCCATCCTCATAACATGTCCTTAACCTGAATGTGCATACTAAAAAGTCAGCTACGCTGGTGAGTTCTGGCTTTAACATAAAACCTTAACTTCAATTATTTTGCCAAAACATAACATTTAACTTCGTTAATAAAAGCGTATGTAAACATGCAATAACATAACATAACATGTAACATCCGTGACTTTTGCTTGTATTATTTTTCATTCTGTGCAATAATAACATCGTGACGTGACATTTCTCATTATAACATACGTGTATCGTGCCATATCAATTATCATATTACAAACGTACGATGATTAGGAGTTTTGAACTTTTAAACTTTTATTTCATATTTTCTTTATATATATATTCATGCATATATTTTGTTAAATTAAAGGATTTGATTATAAACTTTATATTTTATAAAAATGAGGTTATAATTTATAAAAAGATAAATAATGATAATAAGATAGATAATGTTTTAAGTTTTATAAGTTTAAAATAAATAAATAAATAATTCTTATAATGGGTATTTTATCAATAAAATTGGGTCTTGAACCCTTATTTATTACAATTGAACCCCATCACCTTAATTTGAACCCTCACTTTATCATTTGAACCCCCCTTACCATAGTTATGGACCCTGGAACTGGTTCAAGAGCAGGTTTGACTTTCAAAAAGTCAAACTGCGTAAATCAGTCTCTAAATCTCCTTCAATCCGCATTCAAACCTTCCCTTTTTGAATCCTAAACATTCAAGATCGTGTATTAATTGCGTATCAAGCCCCAATTTGAAATATTAAGACCGAAATCGTGAAATTGGGAATCCAAGTTGGTATGTCACGTAAATGGGGATGAGATTGCGAAATCACCTAAATCAAGCCCCAATCTCGCGAATCTCGTCCCATTCAAGTTGTTAGCGCGTCCTAATCGTTGATTATCACCTTATATATATACCGAATACGCTCGCAAATCCCAGATCACGACTCAAACCCGTCTTTTCTTTTCTCTCGGCTTGCGATCGGCACAGGGGGGGGGGGGGTTTCTCAATCGGTGACGACTTCAAGCTAACTCCAGGTAAACGTCTCTGCTGTTACACTTCCTCTTTCCATCACCGAATTCGAAATCAATTTTGAGATTTAGGGCTGGGTTCTGGCGCCTGTGATTGGGAAGAAGGAGGTGGAGCAGTAGTTATGTCTGTTTAAGTTTATTTCTTTTGGATTCATATCAAGGCATTAGCCCAAGAGCAACCGGTTGAAAACATACACCCCTCTAGCGCAGGTCATGGGTTCAAAGCTTGGGGTTGTCCCCCCTTTTCTTTTTTTCTTTTTTTCTGTCCGATTTTGACACCACACACACAAACACCTTTAACTAATTATTTGCTAAATCATTCCTTCTTTTGTTTCAAGACTTGATTAGTTGTTAAAGAGGGTTATGTATTTTGTTTAAAACTTATTAAGTATTAAAATTGAATTGAAATCTATAGGAATTACGACTCACTTTTAAAAATATATAACATTTTACCTAAAACGACATGATCCTATTCTATGGGATCGGTTAGGGTTTTACATACAAAAGTTAATTTTAAACATGATTATTATTTTATTAATAAACTAATTTTGAATCGTTAATGACTTTGTCCTATTAATATATTTGTGAACAATAGTTATTATTGACACCGAGTTTCTTTTTTTCAAATAAAAAAAAATTATTATAAACATCTTATCTGATTTATAACTTGGTATCAATAAAGTTCGGATCTTTAATATTCTCGTTCGTTCATTCGTTCCAAATCCTATCTTCCCAAACCGTTCTTTTCCGTCTTTATTATTTTTTTAATCGTTCCTATACATTAAATAACACATCTTATTATTTAGGGCATCGTTAAACCAGTTCACTCGCTCTCGCGACCTAGTTCAAGTTTAAACCACAATTTCAAGTTGAGAACATAGCCCCTTTTTCCTTAATACTTTTGGGGTGAAACATGTGTATCTATAACTTGATAACTCAACTATTTTTTTTTATCAAAACAAATTCTCAAACAAGTAATTTCAATTATGTGCTTGATATTTGAACACTAATAACAATATTGCAATCATTAACTTGATCATAAGCCTAAGGAAGTACTAGTATGGACATATGGGGGAAACCGATATAACAACGGAACAATCTTTGGGATTGTGGATGCATATAACATTTTAACGGCACAATCGTGGATTGTGGATGGTTATAACATATAACATTTAGGGTTGATTGCAAAACGTTTGTGTTAATATGCTTGTACATTTGTTTGAACTTTGTTTGAATTTGTTTCTATCTTTTATGACAATTTATCTTTATAACATTTAAAACCTATGTCTCTCACCAACTTATTGTTGACCCATTCACTTTACATGCTTCAGGAACTAATAGCTAAGAGATGAAGATTCACATAGGATTGCTTTTGGGACTTAGCTAATGAATATAAACACTATATTTCTTTTTATTTTGGATGTTGTTTGACTTGTTAGAACAAGAGTTGTTATCAATTATGAAATTTTAATAATTTATGTGTTGCTTTAGAGTTTTCTTTATACCTTGTGCTATGAACTAAATGTGTGACACCTCGCGTTTCCGCCTTGGCGGGGTGTGACATAACATAACCCATAAGTCAACAAACACATTGAATCTGCGCCTTCTCGTAACTGTAAATTCCATACATTGCATACTGGCGGAGAAACCTAAGGATCACCACCACTAAGCCCTTCAACACCATACATTACCTTAGTCGGAGAAATCTAGGGCTCGATACCTTAGGCCATTCAACACCAAACTTCAAGCACGACATCAGAAGCATGACGCATACCAAACTTCAATCACGATACTCCGTGGAGTAGTCGTACCAAACTTCAAGGATCACGGTAATCCCCATGGTGACCGTCATCACCCCAATTGTACAACAGTTGGCCAGCCACAAAGGCCCCTATAAAGGTAATGGCCATAACATACATCCCATACCCATAACTTCGATTCCCGAAGGAATCATGATAGATTCGTTCGTTTGTGACTTTCATAAACATTCACATCTTTCACTTCAAAAATCCGGTTAAAGCATTCATACGATTTATTAAAATCATTCATTCGTAAACGCTTCGTAAACTTCTTTGGCAAAACATTTCGTAAACACATTTCATAACATTACTTCCAAAACATCATTCATAAACATCGTTTCATAAAACGTCACATCGTTACGTATGCACACCAGCCCAAAAACATTATTCAAAACATTTAAAAGAGGGTTTTTATAAAAGTGTAGGAGTTTATTAACTTTTGAATTGATACGAGTACATGTAAAATGTTTGAACTTAATTTCCATATAGTTGGTTATTCTCTAGTATTAAAACAAAAAGAACGTTTCGAGGGGTTTGTTTTATTAAAGTTTATCACCAACGCGTATAAGTATCGATGTGTCTCGAAAATTTCTAAAATTTCCTACATAAGTTGTATGCTGGTTGGACTCTGCTAGACCCGGTAACACCTAATTAAATAAAATTAAGTCTAATATCAGGGGCGGGTTTATATGCATATGAAAGGGTGACAAGGCACCCACTCAACTCTAGCTCACTAGTGTGAAAAAACCATTTAATTTGATAAAAACCTAAATAAATTTTGAAAGGCACCCTTGTATATTTTAGTAGGCCACCTTATGCAAGAAGATTAGGAGGAGAAGAAGTGAAGAAAAGAAAGCATGGAAGAAAAGAAGTGCAAGGAGAAAAAGAGGATGAAGAAGAAGTGTAGTGAGATATTCAATCACAGATGGCGTGAATGGCAATTGGGAAGAGGAAATCCGGATAAATGGCGCAGAGATTGAGGCTTCTATTTTAGCCCCTTTATCTTTAGCAACTTGCCATAAGAGCCCTCACAATCCAATCCTCTATATAGGTAACCCAGCTGGACCACGACTAGACTTTAATCAATAGGCAGATCCCTTAATATCCGATTAGACAAGAAAGTTACATTTTACCTCTATATCGAGTTACGTTTTTTTTTGTAAACTTTTTTTTTTGTCAACGTTCGATATAAATTTATTTGAAAACTGAGTTGTATTTAAAATCGAGTCTTTTTTTTGTATCGTTTACCTATATAGAGTGACGTTCCCGTCGTGGTAGTGTGAAGAACCGAACATATTATGAGCGAATTAGACGACCTGACACCACCGCGAATCACGGGTATTCAACTAGTTTAATTTAGTCTAGAAGTAGAGAGGTCTCATTTAACTTTTATATTTGGTTCATATTTAATTCAGTCCAAAAATAGTGTGGTAAAATGAAATAAATTAATTTGCCTATAGATTCTACATGAGAAAATAAAAAAAAACAATTAAAACTGATAGTTTAAAAGAGTATACTTGAGAAAATTATTTTACTAAATAGGTATAGTTGTGAAAAAAAAAAGTCATTATTGATTCATATAAATAAATTTTATTTATAAATTGGTTATGAGAAAGATAAACATTTTAGTACATCATTTAAGACTGATTAATTTTTAAAATATCAAGACCGTTTAAATATTTTTATCATTAATTATTTCTTTTTTTACCCGGTTCATTTTGACTCGATCAGGTTCAGGCACCCCCTGACGAGAATTCCTGGATCCGCTACTGTCTAATATGCAATGTCTCACGTAATATAGTTAGATAATTTATTCGGAAAATTACCAGTTGTCACAAACGCCACAAGCATTTCTAGATCAAATCAACTCCTAGACATTTAGGGTATATGAGTTCTCGTATGAGGAAACAATGTTTTAGTCATGATCTCGTAGAATAAAACAAGTCAAACTTGTAGTTTTAGTTGTCTTTTGGAAGTTTTGATGGAGACTTGGAGACGAAAATAATTATTCAATCAAGCAACTTGTCTATGTCCTCATTCACAACAAACTTATAAAAGCGTGTCTACGATCTTATCCAACGACAAATATTTTTTTTTTTAGATTTTGTCGGATTTATCGGTAATCACCTACAGATTTACGTGGGATTTTCTAACGAAATTTAAGAAAATGGGATTTTGTGAAAATTAAAAAAAAATTGTTCTTTGATTTTGTGGGTTCCGTCGATAGTTCATCAATTAAATTATTTTTCCTTCTTCTTCGATTTTGTGGGATCCTTCATAAATCTGTCAATAATTACCTATAGATTTTTCGGCCGATGCCAGTTTTCTAGTAATGATAAACCCTTTCATCTTTACTTTTTGACACGAAGTCTCTTCAATACAAGAACAATGTCAGTTGATTATATACATTGAATCACTTTTCGTTTTTCATTTCTTTATCTTTACTTCGTAACATTCTTTTTGGTAGGGATGATAGTTTTTATAACTTGAAGTGTGTCGGTTTTGGTAATTTTGCAGTGTGATATCCATATTTGTGTTCGTGTACTATAACTTTTTGTGCTTTGTGAATATTTTTTATTCGCAAGTATAACCTATTTAGCAAAACTTTTTAAAACTCGGGACCTATTTAGCGACGTAAACTTGTTGCAAAAGAGTGACTAAATCCGTTAGCCAAGAACTAAATATGTTTACTTCTCTATCGTTTTGTCACGGCTCAATGAAATTCTATAAAATAAGAATTAATTGCATAAATGGCCCCTGTGGTTTGTCTATTTTGCACATTTAGCCCCTAAGGTTTAAAAACTGCAACTTTAGTTCAATGTTTAATGATTTTGTTGCGAATTTAGCCCTTGAGTTTAAGTTCAGTTAGTTTTTAACGTTAAGTAACCTAATATGAGTGCATATTTGTCCTTTCAAATTTTAAACCCCAAAAAAACACTTCCTTTACTTATGATCCAGAAATCACGTCGTTTGAAATTACATAACCCACGTCCTTGCAGAAACCTACGATCCAAGAAGGTAAAGAAGAATCATCCATGCCTGCCATCATCGAATCTCGTCCAACATTTTATCAGATTCTCAAGGTTTTGAAGGGATGGAGAATAATTTGAAGGCTGCATACAGAAAAGATGAACAATTCACTTTGAGTCTAATTCTTTCTTATTCCTTTATGTACATACTGCTAGTTATGGTTGCAAATCTGGTACATTCAAATGAGATATCTTGTGTTTAACCATTGTCTGTCACATCTTGGTTTGTGACTTTGAACCTCTTTTAATGACCCATTTTATTGTGAACTTTTACTGCAGTTTTAAGGACCCATTTTACTGCAGTTTTAACCCCTTTTATAACCATATAACAGTTAAACCCCTTTTTTAATGACCCATTTTACTGCAGTTTTAACCATCCACATTGACATATAGTTTTAATCATATAATGACCCAAACAACAGATTAAAAAGGGTTGGGTTTGTTTACTGCAGTTTTAATGACCCATAATCTATTTTTGCATGACCACAGTAATAATGACCATTTTTGCTAGTTTATTATTTGGAGCTTCTCATTTTCCTTTTTAGTATCTGCAAATTGAAATTCTTATGTGAAGGCCAATAATGGAACTAACACAGGACCAAAAATGATCATCAAAACAACACCTGATTGTAAATTTCAAGATATCATCAAAACTATCATCCTAAATTACTACTTAAATCCGCCAGGATGAGATATCGATATCCATTTGACTAAATTGGATTTTGTAAACAAACAATTAATAAGTGCAGCCTTCATTACATTTAACTTGGTTAAACATTACAAAATAAGAGCCTTGTTGCTCATAGGGTTCAATATACAAAAAGTTTAACTAGACCACAAAAATATGAGCCATAATGCTACCAACAAGCCAAAGATCAAACTGTTCTTCAAATGATTTCATGATTTTAGTTGTTTAACTTCAATTTCAAGTTTGTGTTTTTCCTCAGCAGTCCAGGGATGATATCCAAACTCGTTTGACACATTGGTGGATCAACCCACCCTACAAATCGGCATCTTGATTACTGCCAAATTAAACAAAAGTAAAGACCAGGGCAAGAGATAATTCAAATCGGCATCAACCCACCCTACAAATCGTACGTATCGATTACGATTAGGGCATGAGATAATTCAAATCGAAACAAGAGATACTTACAGGTTGTGTATAGGGGCGGCCCTTGTGGGGGGACCGTCTGGGGCCCGTAGTTAAAATTTTTTTTTTATACATATATATTTATAAAAGGCCTAACTTGTATTATTCATTTATCCTATCAACCAACTTAGAAATTAAAAAATGTGCACTACTTGTATTATCCATTTATCCTATTAACCCACTTAGAAATTAAAAAAAGGCCTTCTACTTGTATTATCCATTTATCCTATTATCCCACTTAGAAATTAAAAAAAAGGCCACTACTTGTATTATCCATTTATCCTATTAACCCACGTAGAAATTAAAAAATGCCCACTACTTGTATTATCCATTTATCCTATTAACACACTTAGAAATTAAAAAAAGTCCCACTAGATTTTCGAACTTATTAAAAAATAACAAAATAAGTGGGTTGGGGCTGGAGCGGGAAGGGAACTCAGAAGACGCAGGAGGCAGGATGCAAGAACGGCAGTCGGCAGCAGAAAAAGTGAAGAACTGAACTACAGTCGACTGTGCTTTCTGATTCAAGAACAACAGCAGAAGAAAAAGGCCACTAGGCCAGAAGCCGTAGGCCAGGAACTGGGTCTGAGGTCTGAGGGACTAATCGAGAAGGCCAGAAATGTAGAAACGAGAAGGCCAGGGAGGGACTAATCGAGTAATCTGTAATCGAGCAGGGAGGCAGGGACTATTCGAGCCTTCATGGTATGATTCGTTAATCGTTATTCGTTTGTTGTAGACTTGTAGTTTTTTATTATGGTTATTGTAGATTTGTTAATGATAATTGAATATTGATAGTTGATTAATGATTAATCGAGCAGGGACTAATCGAGTAATCGAGCAGGGAGCCGATTGGGAATCGTCGAATCGACTATTCGAGGTATGCATCATGATTCATTAATCGTTATGTATGATTCGTTAATCGTTATTCGTTATTTGTTTGTTGTATTTTTTATTATGCCATTATGAGTTTATATTATGGGGCCCGCTTTTGTTTTTACATGTCCCGAGCCCAAAACATTTTGAGGATTCTCGGGACCGGCCCTGGTTGTGTACATGAGTAAATCGCCGGCCCGGGTTACAATCCGTCCATGAAGTACGTACGATAGAAAGTCTACCATAATCGCAGACTAACATGGATTGTTTCAAGCAAAATCGAAACTGAAGAAGGAGATGAATGATGAAGGTGAGAATGAACCAAGTCTTCTCATGTACTAAACGATGATATCCACCATGTGGAATTATGATTTAAAAAGAAAAATAAAAGAAAAAAAGTAAAATGACAAATATACCCTCATATTAGGTTACTTTAACATTAAAAATTAACTGAATATAAACTTAGGGGCTAAGTTCGCAACAAAGCCATAAAACATAGGGCTAAAATTGCAATTTTTAAACCTTGGGGGCTAAATGTGCAAAATGAACAAACCTGTACATCCCAAGTTTTTAGAACACGGAATAATTCACAAGAAATAAAAACTTAACAAGAATAGGGGAGCGGGCTTGGGCTTGGATGCATGGGCCAAAAAAGGGCAAGGGTTTGGGTCCTTATAAGCCCCAAAGTCAGCCCCCAAACCTCCCACAAACCCCATTTTCGTTTTTCTAGAGAAAGTAGAGAGAGAAAGACCCGGTTTTCAAATTTGAGCTTCAAGGGTCGTGGATACGAGTCTCTAGAGCGTTTAGCAACAGACGGGAAGCGATTTCAGGTAAAGATCCCTTCTAGATCTGAGTTTTATTATAAGTTGGGTTTTTGAAGAAAAATCGAGTAAAGGTTGGGTTTTTACGTTTAAAAATGGAAACCAAGTATAGATTTAGACTCATGGTTAGAAAACGAACGTTTTGGACGTAAAAAGTTTGAGTCTTGATGAAATCAGACCTTAGCCGTCATTGCATGCAGATTAGGGTTTGTTTGGAGAAGATGAAGCCCGCAGGCGAACTTGCTAAGTTCGTTGGGCTTGAGGTTGGCGAACCTATCAAGTTCACTTAGTAAGTTCGCTAGGTATAATCTAGCAAAACTGATAAGTTCGCTCGATAAGTTCGCTGAGTCCCTTAGAGGCGAACTTGTCCTAAGTTCGCCTAGCCAAAAATGGTGAAAATGTTTTGTGTCAAGATAAGTCTGACACATAACGAATTTTTATGATTGTTCAGATTGTGTGAGATCCAGTAGACCATTCCAGCTAAGATACCGGGTGAGTTCTAATCCCTTTTTTGCCTGCTTTAGGGGTGGTATGCATACTTAGTGTAAAGTGTTTATTACATATGTTATATTAATAAACAAAGTGAAAAGCTATGTTTTAATGAAAAGATTAAAAGAAGCAAACTGTATGTTTTGAGCAAAGTATAGTTATATCATTGGTAAGCGTTTACTATATTTTCATATACATAAACAAATGCATAATATATGTGTTAAGCTACGTTTCAGTGAAGCAAGTTATATTATTGGCAAACGTTTACTATATTTTAATATACATAAACAAAGACATAATATATGTTAAAGTTAAAGAAAGTTGTATGAACAGAAAGTGAATAGATTTCCTACGGGAATGTGTACCAGCTTGTTAAGGTCCTTAGGATAGATGTTACTTATACACGATGCCAGTTATGGGTGCTACCCATTAGTAAGAGCCTTGGTGGTTCATTAACAGTTGTACAATTGGGATGAGTGACGGTGGTTGCTCGGGGGTCTACGCAACCCCCGTGTACCAGTTAAGCGGTATTGATCACGAGGACAATACCCGGTGTTGATCACGAGGACAACATCGTGTCGTGTGGTGTTGATCACGAGGACAACAATAATGGGTCACGGGGACCAAACCATGCTAAGCGGTATTGATCACGAGGACAATACCAGTTGTTGATCACGAGGACAACATCATGCTAAGCGGTATTGATCACAAGGACAATACCGGTAGTGACAAGAGAAATGGAGGTTAAGCGGTACTGATCACGAGGATAATACCAACAGTAAATAAGAACTGACGGTTGAGCGGTATTGATCACGAAGACAGTACCAACAGTGACGAGGAATTGACAGTTATCTATCATTCAAATGTTTTGATAAGTAAAGTATGTAAAGTTTTGGCCTTAAGGGCAGTATGTATGTATTAGTAAATCTTTTGTATAAATTGATTTAAAGTAAACGTTAGAATTCACTCAGCGTTGTTGATTTTTAGTATGCATATCAATTAAGTGTAGGTGGCTGTAGATGGACGAGGATGCTTGGCTTGGCGAGAAGAGTTACCCGAAGATCAGCATCTGGCATCCCGTTTATGTTTATGTTTCAGTTGTTTAAGACAAGTTTCATTTCCTTTCAGATAAGTTATGTTTAGACATGTTATGTATTTCCGCTGCGTATGTGAAAGTTTTAAATCGTTTCCGCTGTGTTGATGAATGTCTTATGTTTTAAGTGCTATGTGTTGATGAGTAAATCCAATACGTGAGGTCTCTCGGGTTTGGGGCCTTACAAAACCACAAGACCATTTATGCAATTAACTCATAAAACATGAAACAAAAGCCATTACTTAAGCCCAATATGGTGAAAAAATGAAGGAAAAAATGCTTATGGACTGGGCTTCTCTAAAAGTAGTTTAGGACATAAAAAACAGTAGAACGACATTTTACATAGAATGCAAAAGTAGCTTAGGTACAAGAAATACAATGTGTTAGTTTTGTATGTCATTTGGTTTTCGATTTGGTTTTGAACTACATGAATTCGGTTCGAACGAATAGAAAACTGAATTGATGATCTCTAGTCCCAATTTACCCATTACAGCCCATAACACCATTTCCTTTTAAGTTAAACCTAATACGATCCTTTAAAACACAATCTGGCCTATTAAACCCTTTAAGACTCAAAATGGACCATTATACAACTCAACATGACCTAATATGACTCATAAAGCCAAGATCGTAATGTGTAGTTGGTTCATTAAGATTCATTATGATCCATTAAGACTCATTGCAACTTATTATAATGAAATACGATACAATAGGTCAATCTTGGTTAATCATGGTCAATCATGGTCAATCATGGTTAAGCATAGTTATTCTTGGTCAAATATGGTATTGATAAAACATAGTCATTCTTGATCATATATTGGTCGACCAAAGTCAATCAGAGCCAATCTTTAAAAATCATGGTCAATCTCGATCACCACATAAACATCATTGGTCAATAGAGCCATAATAACCCATTAAGGCTCATTATGACATAATATGATCTGTTAATACCCATTTTGACCTATTAAGGCCCTAATTTAACTCTTAAGACACAATATGGCTCATATCACCCATTACAACTCATCATAGCTTAATATAACCACTTACAACATAATATGAACTCTTACATCCCAATATGATCTATTACAATCCATAATCATTCCCCTTTAAACTAGACACGGCATGATCCTATAAACCCCAATGTGACCTATTAAACCTTTTTAAGACTCAACATGGTCCATTAAAATTTATTATGACCAAATATAACTCATTAAGCCAATCATAGACACTTGGTCAAATAACAATTGGAACGAAGAGAAAATCATGTATAAACATACGTACACATAACATATACATTCAATTCTAATCTTAGTTACTAATCGTATTTTTAGCTACCTTAAAGATGTAGTTTCGAGTATTGAAATATGGATTTTCTGAGAGTCATGTGTATCACTTTCAGATTGAAACAATTCGATGGTTCACTCGAATTTCTTAATCGAATAAAAATCAGAAATCAATCTTCAAAAAGAGTATTTTTTGTGATGATTTTCGTGAACCTAAAAAAAAAGCTGACTAAAATAATATTATGATGATATTTTTTGCGCCATTTTTTAAAACGAAATTTCAACACAAAATTTCTAGAAAATAAAATTCTGATGAGTTTTTAATGAAGCAATATTTGTCAAAATAAAAAATTTTCAGCTAGGGCCTGTCCCTTAGAAACCAATAACTACTCTCAAGCAACTCGACCAAAGCAAGGGGTTTTGCCCCTTGGACCCCGCTTCTAGGGGCGCTGCCACGGACCCTGCCAAGGGGGCTTTGTCCTAGGGGTGTTGTTCGGGTTATTTAACCGGGTTTCGGGTTAATCGGTTTTTTCATGTGTGTAAATTTATCTGAAACCCGACCCGAATAACAATTGGTTTAATCGGTTTTCGGGTTAATCGGATACGGGTTAATCAGGTCGGGTTTCGGGTAGGGACACATATGTTGAACAAAAAAAACGAATCAAGTTTAAAAAGCATAAAATAACGCGTTTGTTAAAAAAAATAAGTATATTTCCAAGACATTATGGCTTCAAATAACAAGTGTTTTATCATAGTCTAGCATTAATCAATCAAATGTATACTAAATAAAAAAATATTGAGAAATAGATTAATGAACAAGTAATAGATTATGCAAACCTATGCAAATAAAAATTATTGAGTAATAAATTAATGAACAAGTATATTTGTTTCTTCAACTTCATGAAAAACTAAATGTTCGGCCATAAACTATGTTTGTAAATAGAAAGGTAAGAATAATCCGTAATATTGATCTATTAATTTAGTTATATAGGAATAAGATTGTAATTTTTAAACCATGTTTATAAATGTTCGGTTTATTCGGGTTAATCGGTTCGGGTTATTCGGGTTTTTGATTTTTGAAAGTCTAACCGAAACCTGACCCGAATAACAATCAGTTTAATCGGTATTCGGGTTAATCGGTTACGAGTTATTCGGGTACATGTTTAATCGGTTCGGGTCGGGTTAATCGGGTACGGGTAAAATCGACGGGCCTACTACTTAGTCATAATAAACTCAAATAAACATGGATTTCGTACCTCCTGACTTGTTTAATTTATACTTAATAACTATTCAATTATATGGTCTGATTCCATCTAAAACTTTCAACTCAAACATGAGGCTAATACATTTGTAAGTATTGCATTAGTTGTGAAATCATATGAATCTTTACGTAGTTGACATGTGCACAAAATTTTGTTTTGTTTTTATATATATGATCATTTATTAACGGTATGATTAACAAAAAACCAATATAATCTTAAACGTTGGTTGATCATAGTGAAACAAATCAAAACCAATTAATCGTACACATTTACAATAAAAACCAGTTGAATGTACATAACTTTTTCATCATGTTTATAAACATACCCATATTTATATTTATTTGTTTTTTCAGAATAAAGTAAATGCACATACTTATTTATATAAATTTGATTTGCAGTGACATGTTCATATCTATACTATCTAATAAATAAAGATTTTTTCATGACACGTGTCGCCTCCATATTTATTCTCATAATTTTTTCTCGCATCTCTCTATTATTAAATACACATCTATCTTTTAATAATAATATATTTTAAAATAAAATACTAATTATACTAATAAAACATATTTATTTTAAATTATCCCTTTATATAAGAAACTTTGAAATCTAATTATGTAATATTTATTTTCAATCAAATAGTAAATGAAAGTCAATTACATTAAATAGTAATTAATATATTTTCGAAACCCATTTATATATTAATTTTACATATTTTAAAATTTTTTATACTTAGTTTATGTAATACATTTTTACACATGTAAAATATATACATAAATATTTAAGAATTTTACGTATTAATAATTTTCACCCCGTGTGTAGATACGGGTTCTAAGCTAGTAAAAGTATAAAACAAAAAAAAATCCATTCCTCCACCCAAAATCTCCCTCTCCCCTTTGAATTTCTTCCATTGGTTCTAAAATCATCCTCTCACGAATACCGATCCCTGACATGTTATTCTTTCAAGTCCAAACCTTGGAAATTCTTTCATAAGTTCTGAAGTCCTCATCTCACGAATACCAATCCATAACATGCGAAAATTCTTTCAAGTCCAGACTTTCGAAATTCTTCCATAAGCTATGAAATACTTCTCTCACGAATACCTATAATTGACATGTTGAATTTCTTTCGAGTCCGGACCTTGGAAATTCTTCCATAAGTTTAAAAATCCTCCTCTCACGAATACTGATCCCTAACATGCGAAAATTCTTTCAGCCCCATACCTTGAAAATTCTTCCATAAGTTATAAAATCCTCCTCACACGAATACTGATCATTGACATGTTAGAATTCTTGCAAGTCTAGACCTTGGAAATTCTTTTAAAAGTTATGAAATCCTCCACGCACGAATACCGATCCCTAGCATGCTGAAGTTATTTCAAGTCCAGACCGTGAAAATTCTTCCATAAGTTCTGAAGTCCTCTTCTCATCAATACTGATCACTGACATGTTGAAATTCTTTCGAGTCGAGACATTGGAAATTCTTCAGTAGGTTCTGAAATCCTCCTCACATGAATACCGATCGCCAACATGTTGTAATTCTTTCGAGTCCAGACCATAGAAGTTCTTCTATAAGTTCTAAAATCATCCTCTCATAAATACGAATCCTAGACATATTGAAATTCTTTCAAATCTAGACCTTGGAAATGCTTCCATAACTTCTAAAATATTCCTCTCACGCTGAAATTCTTCCATTACTTAAATGCTTTCATATGTTTTGAAATCCCAGCATGCTGAAATTCTTTCAAGTCCAGACCTTGAAAATTCTTCCACGAGTTCTGAAATCCTCCTCACTTAGAGCTTCAATATGTTATGCACATTTTCGCATATAAGCCCCAATCTTCAAGTATTGTTCCCAAACTGGAATTTTCCATACCATATTTTTCCCATCATGCAAAATCTGTCTGCTTCCAGATATACTTGATTGGAAAGTGATCATCACACACATACATGAGTTCGAAAGAAAAAAAAACAAACAAAGATATTAAGTATCCTAACCAGTGATTCTTCAATGGCTTGAGGATCAATAATAATTTTATAAGTCTCAAGTAACGATTTGGCACCTTAAGATTTAACTCTGTAGTATTCATTCCCAAATCCTATAAACAAACACGAGTTAATGTCAATTCATTGCAAGCGTGTGTGCAACTATTTTTACCTAAATAAAACAAACAATTATTATATATTTAAAAGAATAGAAGAGTTGGAACCGAACCTTTTAGGAAGCATGCAAGGTTTTCTAGGTTAATAACAATGTTTTTTATGCATATCTTACAAGCCTACTCAGGGAAAACATACATTGAGATGATTATAGGTGTTAACACGCCAAAAACGATTGTTGAAAACCGATCGTGGGCCATACCTATATACTGTCGACTCGGTAACCCGATACAGATATGAAGGTAAAAGTCACTATCAACATCAGAACCCCATAATCGTACTTCTTTTTAATACTAGGAAAGGATCTTGTAAAGGTGGCAACAACTACCGGAAGAACACAAGCAAACCAAGAACAACGAGTTTAACAGTTAGGTTGAAATGGCTACCAAATGATCCTCCCACTCCTAATGCACAAACTAGTATATTCGCAAAGCCTTTGTTTATGCGCTTACTTAAGTTGAACTTGGTGATAACAGGTGAAATAAATTAGCAGCAAACTTCAACATCAAACGAAAACTTCATAATTTATTTGAATGCAACAGTATATATGTAAGGCCCTAAACCCGGGAGGCCTCACTTGTTGGATTTACTCATTCACACACAGTTCTTAAACTTGAATATCAAATAACGCAGCGGAAAATACTTCATTAAACATAACCATTACATTGTTCAACATGCGGAAGCTTAACATAGTCTATTACATAAACATAACATAAGCTAATCATAACGGGATGCCAGTCTTCATGATCAACCAGGTAACTCTTCTCGCTTGCCAAGCATCACCGTCCATCATCCATACCTGCCTTAACCTGAATGCGCATACTAAAAAGTCAGCTACGCTGGTGAGTTCTAGCTTTACATAAAACCTTAACATAACATTTTGCCAACAACATAACATACATTTGTTTAACAAAAGCGTACGTAAAAACATGCAATAACTTAACATCATCATAACATCGTAACATAACATCATAACATAAGTCAACATGAACCGAATATGCGCCTTCTCGTAACCGTCAATTCCATACATCGCATACCAGCGGATGAACTTAAGGCTCGTTACATCTAAGTCATCTGTCACACAGGTCCCCTAAGGCTCGTTACCTCTAGGTGGACCAAACATATGTCTCCTAAGGCTCGTTACCTCTAGGTAGAACAAACATACGTCTCCTAAGGCTCGTTACCTCTAGGTTGACCAAACATCTCCTAAGGCTCATTACCTCTAGGTAGACCAAACATACGTCTCCTAAGGCTAGTTACCTCTAGGTAGACAGAACATGACTTAGGCACTATTTCCTCGCAAGGAATAGTACCTTCCATCGGGATCCCGGTAATCCCATGGGTGACCGTCGTCACCCTATCATCAACCAGTTGTACAACCGTTAGCCAGCCACAAATGCCCCCCCGTAAGGGTGAGGCCAATACATACATACATTCCTTAGCTCCCGTAGGGACTCTTGGCAGATTCGTTCATTCGTGACTTTCATAAAACCTTTATCTCTTTTTAGTTAAAGCACATGTACGTTTTATTAAACAAAACATCATCTCTTTCGTAAACCTTTCGTAAACTTCGTTTGGCAAAACATTTCATAAACATCATCTCGTAAACATCATTTCGTAAACATCATCATGTAAACATCATATCGTAAACATCATTTCGTAAACATCCTTTCGTAAACCTCGTTTCGTAAACCTCATTTCAAAACATCATTCCGTATGTATGCACACCAGCCCAAAAACATTTAATTAAAACATTTAAAGAATGGCTTCTAGAACTCACCTTATAAGCTAGTCTCGGTTGTCCTAAACAAAGGCCCAACAACGTCACTTCCGATCTGAATTGATTAGTTAAATACACATCAGACCCAATCCCGACTCTAACGGTTAAACCATTCTAAACATACTGACTTTACTTAACTAGCCTGATGCCTGCCACTTAGCAAGTGCGTAGGGCCTTGCTCTTGCGTACTTAATAAGTGCGCAAACTTTGCTTCATTCTTACTTGACAAGTACGCAGGATCCTCCTTCTGCGTACTTGATAAGTACGCATGATCTGCTTCCTCGTAAAAACCCTAACTTTCGCATTCGGGTCTGATCACGTCAAGATCCCGAACTTGTTTACATTCAAAACGTTTGCTTTTCATTAAGGAACCCAAATATATGTGTTCCTTCCAATTTCATCTATAAAAACGTTACATTTTCATCCAAAACTCGAAAAACCCAAAAACAAACAAAAACTCAGATTTAGGCCAAATCGTTACCTGAATCGAGTTTCTGATCCGGAGGTTCTTCTCACGATCTCTGGAGCAACAAACTTTTCAAATCTCGGGTCGATCCGCCAACTTTCTCTCTCTACGGTTTCTCTCTCTAGAAGTTGCAAATGAGAGAAATGGGTGGTGACCTTGGCTATTTATAGGGGAGGCTCCCCTTCCAGCCCGCCGGCCCATCCGGCCTGACCCGACATGCCTCGTTCGTTTATTCCATTATTATAACTGTCGTTTTATTTTTGGGATGTTACAAGTCTACCCCCTTACAATAGGTTTCGTCCCTGAAACATATCATAAGTCAAATAGTTGAGGGTACGACTCCCTCATTTCCGTCTCCATTTCCCAAGTGGCTTCCGATCCCCTTCGATGCTTCCATTGGACTTTAACCAGTTGAATAATCTTATTACGCAAACACTTCTCCTTTCTGTCTAAGATGGCCACGGGTTCTTCGATGTAGTTAAGGCTGTTGTCGACCTCGATGTCAGTGAGTGGTACGTGAGCCGATTCATCCGCCAAACACTTTCGCAAGTGTGATACATGGAAGGTAGGATGAATTTCACTTAATTCATCAGGCAACTCTAACCAATAAGCGACTTCACCAACCCGTGCCATTATCCTGAATGGTCCGACAAACCTCGGACTTAACTTTCCTCTCTTCCTGAATCGTATGATCCCCTTCCAGGGTGACACTTTCAACATTACTCTGTCCCCAACATCAAACTCAATAGGCCTTCTTCGTTTATCCGCGTAGGATTTCTAACGATCTTGTGCGGCCTTCATTTTTGCTTTGATTTGATCAAACCTTTCCGACGTTTCTCTTACGACTTCAAGACTTCCTAATTCCTTTTGTCCAATCTCACCCTAACAAACCGGGGTCCTGCACCTTCTCCCATACAACATTTCATAAGGCGGCATGCCTATCTTCGTGTGATGACTATTATTATAGGAGAATTCGGCTAACGGCAGATGACTGTCCCAACTGCCGCCAAAATCGATAATACAAGCACAAAGCATATCCTCCAATGTCTGAATGGTCCTTTCAGACTGACCATCCGTTTGTGGGTGGTATGCCGTGCTAACATTGAGCCTCGTGCCCATCGCCTCGTGAAATATTTTCCAGAACCTCGATGTGAATCGTGTGTCCCGGTCAGATACGATCGTCAAAGGCATCCCATGCCGTGCTACTACTTCGTTAATAAATACTTCCGGTAACCTTTTCGATGAGAACGTCTCGCGAATATGTAGGAAATGAGCACTCTTCGTTAAACGGTCCATAATTACCCAAATGGTATCATGACCTTTAGCTGTGCGAGGTAGCTTGGTTATGAAGTCCATGGTAATGTGTTCCCACTTCCATTCCGGTATATAAAGTGGTTGAATCTTTTCATACGGTTTCTGGTGTTCGGCCTTTACTTGCGAGCAAGTCAAGCACTTGATTACGTACTTTGTCACTTCATTCTTCATTCCAGGCCACCAGTAATCCTTCCTTAGATCTTGGTACATTTTATGGTACCAGGATGGATAGAGTACCGAGGCTTATGAGCCTCATCCAAGATTTTGGTTCTAAGCTCGCCACCCATAGGTATCCATACCCGTCCAAAACGTGTCCTAACACCAAGGGTATTATATTCCAACCTGTCCTGTTGGCCAACCATCCTTTCCTTCTTTATGTTTTCTTCTTTAAGTGCCTCATCTTGAGCCTTTTCAATTTCTCTCATCACATATGATGTTACCACCAACTGGCAAGCTTTCACTCTAATAGGAGTAGACACATCCTTTCGGCTTAGAGCGTCAGCCACCACGTTTGCCTTTCCAGGATGGTATATTATTTCACAGTCATAGTCTTTCAATAGTTCCAACCATCGCCTCTGCCTCATATTAAGTTCCTTTTGTTCGAAGAAATACTTCAAACTTTTGTGGTCGGAGTAAATAGTAAACTTCACCCCGTAAAGGTAGTGCCTCCAGATTTTCAATGCGAATACGACAGCAGCAAGTTCCAAGTCGTGAGTCGGATAATTAGCTTCGTGAATCTTCAACTGCCGTGATGCATACGTGATCACTCTCCCACGTTGCATCAATACGCATCCCAATCCCTGACCCGAAGCGTCAAAGTATACCACCAAGTCTTCATTGCCCTTGGGAAGGGCCAAGACTGGAGCTTGTGTTAGTTTCTCCTTCAATTCCTTAAGTGCCTCATACTGGGTCGAACCCCATTCGTATTTACCTCTTTCCGAGTCAACTTTGTCAACGGCGAAGCTATTTTCGAGAAATCCTGGATGAATCTCCGATAGTAGCCCGCCAATCACAAGAAACTGCGGATTTCAGTTGGCGTCTTAGGGATATTCCATTCCCTTACCTTCGTTATCTTCTCTGGGTCAACCATAATGCCGTTCGGGTTAATGACGTGACCTAGGAATTGGACTTCCCTAAGCCAGAACGCACATTTGGAGAACTTAGCATACAACTTTTCCTTCTTCAGAGCTTCCAATACTTCCTTCAAGTGACACGCGTGATCACCCTCATTCTTGGAGTAGATGAGGATATCATCGATGAAGACGATTACCGATCGGTCCAGCATCGGTCGACACACCCTATTCATCAAATCCATGAATGCTGCGGGGGCGTTTGTCAATCCAAAAGACATTACGCGGAACTCAAAATGTCCATAACGCGTGCCAAATGCAGTTTTAGGTATGTCTTCTTCCCTCACCTTCAACTGATGGTACCCGGATCGAAGGTCGATTTTTGAGAACCAAATTGCGCCTTGCAATTGATCGAACAGGTTGTCGATCCTTGGTAAATGGTACTTGTTCTTCACTGTACGTTTATTCAACTCGCGATAATCAATACACATTCTCATCGAACCGTCTTTCTTCTTCACAAACAACACCGGAGTACCCCACGGCGAGATGTTCGGTTAGATAAATCCTTTCTCAAGTAACTCGTCTAGTTGTGCCATTAACTCTTTCATCTCCATTGGTGCTAGTCGATATGGAGCCTTAGCCACGGGCTGGGCATCTGGTACTAAGTCGATTCAAAATTCAATTTCTCTGTCGGGTGGTATTCCAGGCAAGTCCTCTGGAAACACCTCCGGGTACTCGCGTACCACGGGCACGTCGTCTAGTTCCTTCACTTCCTTACACTTGTCAATCACGTACACCAGATAAGCCTCGCATCCACGCCTCAGGTAATCTACTGCCTAGATCATTGAGATGACGTTAGGCATCGGGGCATCACGATCTCCAAAAATCTCTACTTCGCTACCATCCGGAGCCTTGAGTCGGATTATCTTTCGTTTGCATATAATTTGCGCTTCATTGGCAGTTAGCCAATCCATACCTAACACGACATCGAACCCACCCAAAACCATAACAAACAACCTGACAGGGAACCTATGACCTTCTATTTTTATCATGGAGTTGTCAACTACATTGGTCACTCTCGCAGTTCTACCTTCAGCGGTTTCTACGCTAAAGGCCCTTTCTAGCTTACTCATAGTGTACTTTACTCGTTTACAAAAAGTTGCAGATATAAAACTCTTACTGGCACCCGAATCAAATAACACAGAAACAAAAGTGTTGTCAAGGATGAACGTACCTGACGCCACATCGGGGTCTGCCCTGGCTTGTTCCTGCGTCAGTGCGTACGCACGAGTCTTTGCTCGGGGCCTCTCTTCTTTCTTCTCTGGGCCTTTCCCTTTCCCGGCTTCACCCATCCTGGTCTTGGTGCATTCCCGGCTCATATGACCGCTTTCACCACAATTATAACATTTAATGCCTTGCCTGCATTCACGGGAGTAGTGCCCAGTCTTGCCACATTTTTAGCACAGATTTGTCCCAAGCCGACATTCACCCGTATGTCTTATCCCCACATTTTCCACAGACTGCCGTCTCGCCTACCCTGGCCTGTTTGTCCCGAGCCCCAAACAACTTCCCACCCGATCGCTTAGCGGGAAAACTCAGCTTCTTCTTGGGCTCTTCAATGGCAACGACATTCAGCGCCAGATCATCAAATACCACTCCGCTCAGTTCTACTACCGAATCGTAGGTAGTAGGGGCGTTTGCTTTAACATAGGTGCAGACCTGGTCCGGTAGCCCTTGAATGTAGCATGCAATCTTTCTTTCCTCAGTCGTGACAAGATGTGGCACCAGACGTGCCAGTTCATTGAACCGTGTGGTGTACTGCCGGTGCGTCATGCTCCCGGCCTTCAAACCCAGAAATTCCCTCTCTACCTTCTCAATCTCGTTCCTTTTCTTGATCACCAGATTTTTCAAGTCAGCCTACATCATCGCATCCATAACCTCGCTCCCTTTTGCTTGACGTACACCTTCCCACCAATGGGATGCTTCCTCTCTCAAGGAGTTAGCAGCAAATTTTACAACTTGATCCGTTCGACATTCGCTCAGACGAATGGCAGCTTCCATACGGATCACCCAATCAAACGTAGCCACCGCGTCTTTCTTTCCAGTGAGGACCGGTGGGTCACATGCTTTAAATGACTTGTAGTCGCATCCCCGTGCAGGCGGCGCGTTGTCAGTCCCGTTGTTCTGGGCACCAATTGCCGCACTAGACCCACCCTCCCCATTAACCTTCTTCAATGTTTCTGCCAACAGACCTGGCAGAGAAGTCTTCATCAACTCTGTGAAATCTCGAGCTATAGCTGCTCTTACTTCTGGTTCAAAAGTGAAAGGTTGTTCTTCAACTAGTGTCTGCTCAGTTCTGTGCACACTAACCGCTGGTTCAGTGTGGACACTTTCTTCTTAACTATACTCTTGGCATGCAGGGGTCTTGCCGCGCCCACTGTTACGACCACCGGTACGGCCCCCACCACGCCTTCCGCTCTTTCGTCCCGCCATTTCGTTCTATAAGACAAGGAATCCAATGTCATCACGCTAGTTAACAAATAAAATTCATCAAGCACTGTAAGATGTTAATATACACTGGCCATCTGCAATTAACCATTACACTACCTTTCGATTTCTATTTGACCACCTTTGTGATTCCATCAGAACACAAGTCCTTACCTAACCCTTTCTAAGGCATACTATATATGTAAATATATACTACCTTCATACCTGATGATGTGGCTCCAGTTACCCGTACTGGCATCCGCTTTCGGTCCCATTCACAGTTTAAGTTCAGACACCAGGAGTGTCCGAATCTCTCAAACTTTTGCTCTGATACCAACTTGTAAGGCCCCAAACCCGGGAGGTCTCACTTGTTGGATTTACACATTCACACACAGTTCTTAAACTTGAATATCAAATAACGCAACGGAAAATACTTCATTAAACATAACCATTACATTGTTCAACATGCGAAAGCGTAACATAGTCTATTACATAAACATAACATAAGCTAATCATAACGGGATGCCAGTCTTCATGATCAACCGGGTAACTCTTCTCGCTTGCCAAGCATCACCGTCCATCATCCATACCTGCCTTAACCTGAATGTGCATACTAAAAAGTCAGCTACGCTGGGGAGTTCTAGCTTTACATAAAACCTTAACATAACATTTTGCCAAAAACATAACATACATTTGTTTAACAAAAGCGTACGTAAAAACATGCAATAACGTAACATCATCATAACATCGTAACATAACATCATAACATAAGTCAACATGAACCGAATCTGCGCCTTCTCGTAACCGTCAATTCCATACATCGCATACCAGCGGATGAACTTAAGGATCGTTACCTCTAAGTCATCCGTCACACAGGTCCCCTAAGGCTCGTTACCTCTAGGTGGACCAAACATATGTCTCCTAAGGCTCGTTACCTCTAGGTAGAACAAACATACGTCTCCTAAGGCTCGTTACCTCTAGGTAGACCAAACATACGTCTCCTAAGGCTCGTTACCTCTAGGTAGACCAAACATACGTCTCCTAAGGCTCGTTACCTCTAGGTAGACAGAACATAACTTAGGCACTATTTCCCCGCAAGGAATAGTACCTTCCATCGGGATCCTGGTAATCCCATGGGTGACCGTCGTCACCCCATCATCAACCAGTTGTACAACCATTAGCCAGCCACAAAGGCCCCCCGTAAGGGTGATGCCAATACATACATACATACATTCCTTAGATCCCGTAGGGACTCGTGGCAAATTCGTTCATTCGTGACTTTCATAAAACCTTTACCTCTTTTTAGTTAAAGCACTAGTACGTTTTATTAAACAAAACATCATCTCTTTCGTAAACCTTTCGTAAACTTCGTTTGGCAAAACATTTCATAAACATCATCTCGTAAACATCATTTCGTAAACATCATATCGTAAACATCATTTCGTAAACATCCTTTCGTAAACCTCGTTTCGTAAACCTCATTTCAAAACATCATTCCGTATGTATGCACACCAGCCCAAAAACATTTAATTAAAACATTTAACGAAGGGCTTCTAGAACTCACCTTATAAGCTAGTCTCGGTTGTCCTAAACAAAGGCCCAACAACGTCACTTCCGATCTGAATTGACTAGTTAAATACACATCAGACACAATCCCGACTCTAACGGTTAAACCATTCTAAACATACTGACTTTACTTAACCAACCTGATGCCTGCGCACTTAGCAAGTGCGCAGGACCTTGCTCTTGCGTACTTAATAAGTGCGCAAACTTTGCTTCATGCGTACTTGATAAGTACGCAGGACCCTTCTCCTGCGTACTTGATAAGTACGTAGGACCCTCCTCCTGCGTACTTGATAAGTACGCAGGATCTGCTTCCTCGCAAAAACCCTAACTTTCGCATTCGGGTCTGATCACGTCAAGATCCCGAACTTGTTTACATTCAAAACGTTTGCTTTTCATTAAGGAACCCAAATATATGTGTTCCTTCCAATTTCATCCGTAAAAACGTTACATTTTCATCCAAAACCCGAAAAACCCAAAAACAAACAAAAACTCATATTTAGGCCAAATCGTTACCTGAATCGAGTTTCTGATCCGGAGGTTCTTCTCACGGTCTCTGGAGCAACAAACTTTTCAAATCTCGGGTCGATCCGCCAACTTTCTCTCTCTACGGTTTCTCTCTCTAGAAGTTGCAAATGAGAGAAATGGGTGGTGACCTTGGCTATTTATAGGGGAGGCTCCCCTTCCAGCCCGCCGGCCCATCCGGCCTGACCCGACATGCCTCGTTCGTTTATTCCGTTATTATGACTGTCGTTTTATTTTTGGGATGTTACAATATATATACATATGCATTATTAAATTTAATTTTGAATAAGTTATATATTTGTATACACACTCACCGATAGTGTACTCAAAAGCCATAACCACAATCAAGATAGTGCATATTCCAGCATCACTTAAGCCCTTGTATTATGGTTGTAGTTGGTTTACTATGGAGATCAATGTGACGAATAATGTGATTCCAAAGAGTGTGTGATCCTTCTTGATCATCAAGCAACATGTTATTCTATACTATCTAATAAATAAAAGTTTTTTAATGCCACGTGTCGCCTCCGTATTCATTTTCATGATTTTCCCCCCGTCTCTCTCTTATTAAATACACATTTATCTTTTAATAATAATAATAATAATAATATATTTTTAAATAAAATAATAATTATACTAATAAAACATATTTATTTTAAATTATCCCTTATTATAAGAAACTTTGAAATCTAATTATGTAAGATTTATTTTCAATCAAATAGTAAAAGAAAGTCAATTAAATTAAATAGTAATTAACGTATTTTCGAAAACCATTTATATATTAATTTTACATATTTTGAATTTTTTTTTATCCATAGTTTATGTAATACATTTTTACACATGTAAAGTATATACATAAATATTTAAGAATTTTACGTATTAATAAATTTCACCCCGTGTGTAGACTCGGGTTCTAAGCTAGTTAAAATATAAAACAAAAAAAAATCCATTCCTCCACCCAAAATCATCCTCTCACGAATACCGATCCCTGACATGTTATTCTTTCGAGTCTAAACCTTGGAAATTCTTTCATAAGTTCTAAAGTCCTCCTCTCATGAATACCAATCCATAACATGCGAAAATTCATTCAAGTCCAGACTTTGGAAATTCTTCCATCAGCTATGAAATACTTCTCTCACGAATACCTATTATTGACATGTTGAATTTCTTTCGAGTCCGGACCATGGAAATTCTTTCATAAGTTTCAAAATCCTCATCTCACGAATACTGATCCCTAACATGTGAAAATTCTTTCGAGTCCATACCTTGGAAATTCTTCCATAAGTTATAAAATCCTCCTCTCACGAATACTGATCACTTACATGTTAGATTTCTTGCAAGTCTAGACCTTGGAAATTCTTTTAAAAGTTATGAAATCCTCCTCTCACGAATACCGATCCCTAACATGCTGAAGTTCTTTTGAGTCCAGACCTTGAAAATTCTTCCATAAGTTCTGAAGTCCTCTACTCATCAATACTGATCACTGACATGTTGAAATTCTTTTGAGTCGAGACCTTTGAAATTATTCAGTAGGTTCTGAAATCCTCCTCTCATGAATACCGATCGCCAACATGCTGTAATTCTTTCGAGTCAAGACAATAGAAGTTCTTCCATAAGTTCTAAAATCATCCTCTTAGAAATACGAATCCTTGACATACTGAAATTCTTTCAAATCTAGACCTTGGAAATGCTTCCATAACTTCTAAAATATTCCACTCACGCTCAAATTCTTCCATTACTTAAATGCTTTCATAAGTTTTGAAATCCTAGCATGCTGAAATTCTATCAAGTCCAGACCTTGAAAATTCTTCCACGAGTTCTGAAATTCTCCTCTCACTTAGAGCTTCAATATGTTATACCATATTTTTTCCCATCATGCAAAATCTGTCTATTTCCAAATATACTTGATTGCAAACTAAACCTCACACACATACATGAGTTCGAAAGAAAAAAAACAAACAAAGATATAAAGTATCCTAACAAGTGATTCTTCAATGGCTTGAGGATCAATAATAATTTTATAAGTATCAAGTAACGATTTCTCACCTTAAGACTTAACTCTATAGTATTCATTCCCAAATCCTATAAACAAACACGTGTTAATTTCAATTCATTGCAAGCGTGTGTGCAACTATTTTTACCTTAATAAACCAAACAAATATTATATATTTCAAAGAATAGAAGTGTTGGAACCGAACCTTTTAGGAAGCATGCAAGGTTTTCTAGGTTAATAACAATGTTTTTTTATGTAGATCTTACAATCCTACTGAGGGAAAACATACATTGAGATAATTATAGGTGTTAACACGCCAAAAACAATTGTTGAAAATCGATCGTGGGCCATACCTATATACTGTCGACTCAGTAACCCGATACAGATTTGAAGGTAAAAGTCATACCTATATACTATCGACTCGGTAACCCGATACAGATATGAAGGTAAAAGTCACTATAAACATCAGAACCCCATAATCGTACTTCTTTTTAATACTAGGAAAGGATTGTGTAAAGGTGGCAACAACAACCGGAAGAACACAAGCAAACCAAGAACAACGAGTTTAACGGTTAGGTTGAACTGGCTACCAAATGATCCTCCCACTCCTAATGCACAAACTAGTATATTCGCAAAGCCTTTGTTTATGCACTTACTTAAGTTGAACTTGGTGATAACATGTGAAATAAATTAGCAGCAAACTTCAACATCAAACGAAAACTTCATAATTTATTTGAATGCAACAATAAATATATACATATGCATTATTAAATTTAATTTTGAATAAGTTATATATTTGTATACACACTCACCGATAGTGTACTCAAAAGCCATAACCACAATCAAGATAGTGCATATTCCAGCATCACTTATGCCCTTGTATTATGGTTGTAGATAGTATACTATGGAGATCAATGTGACGGATAATGTGATTCCAAAGAGTGTGTGATCCTTCTTGATCATCAACCAACATGTAATTCTATACTATCTAATAAATAAAAGTTTTTCATGTCACGTGTCGCCTCCATATTCATTCTCATGATTTTCCCCCCCGTCTCTCTCTTACTAAATACATATCTATCTTTTAATAATAATAATAATATATTTTTAAATAAAATACTAATTATACTAATAAAACATATTTATTTTAAATTATCCCTTATTATAAGAAACTTTGAAATCTAATTATCTAAGATTTATTTTCAATCAAATAGTAAATGAAAGTCAATTACATTAAATAGTAATTAATGATTTTCGAAACTCATTTATATATTAATTTTACATATTTTGAATTCTTTTTATCCTTAGTTTATGTAATACATTTTTACACTTGTAAAATATATACATAAATATTTACGAATTTTACGTATTAATAATTTTCACCTAGTGTGTAGACACGGGTTCTAAGCTAGTAAAAGTATAAAACAAAAAAAATACATTCCTCCACCCAAAATCTCCCTCTCCCCTTTGAATTCTTCCATTGGTTCTAAAATCATCCTCTCACAAATACCGATCCCGAACATGTTCTTCTTTCGAGTCTAAACCTTGAAAATTCTTTCAAGTCCAGACTTAGGAAATTCTTCCATAAGCTATGAAATACTTCTCTCACGAATACCTATCATTGACATGTTGAATTTCTTTCGAGTCCGGACCTTGGAAATTCTTCCATAAGTTTCAAAATCCTATTGATCCTTAAAATGCGAAAATTCTTTCGAGTCCATACCTTGGAAATTCTTACATAAGTTATAAAATCCTCCTCTCATGAATGATCACTGACATGTTAGAATTCTTGCAAGTCTAGACCTTGGAAATTCTTTGTTAAGTTATAAAATCCTCCTCTCACGAAAACTGATCACTGACATGTTAGAATTTTTCCAAGTCTAGACCTTGGAAATTCTTTGACAAGTTATGAAATCCTCCTCTCACGAATACCGATCCCTAGCATGCTGAATTCTTTCGAGTCAAGACCTTGAAAATTCTTCCATAAATTCTGAAGTCCTCTTCTCATAAATATTGATCACTGACATGTTGAAATTCTTTCGAGTCGGAGACCTTGACATATTGAAATTCTTTCAAATCTAGACCTTGGAAATGCTTCCATAACTTCAAAAATATTCCTCTCACGCTGAAATTCTCCCATTACTTAAATGCTTTCATAAATTTTGAAATCCCAGCATGTTGAAATTCTTTCAAGTCCGGACCTTGAAAATTCTTCCACGAGTTCTGAAATCCTCCTCTCACTTAGAGCTTCAATATGTTATGCACATTTTCGCATATAAGCCCCAATCTTCAAGTATTGTTCCCAAACTGGAATTTTCCATACCATATTTTTTTCCCATCATGCAAAATCTGTCTATTTCCAAATATACTTGTTTGGAAAGTGATCATCAAACACATACATGAGTTCGAAAGAAAAAAAACAGATAAAGATATAAAGTATCCTAACTGGTGATTCTTCAATGGCTTGAGGATCAATAATAATTGTATAAGTCTCAAGTAAGGATTTGTCACCTTAAGACTTAACTCTATAGTATTCATTCCCAAATCATATAAACAGACACGTGTTAATGTCAATTCATTGCAAGCGTGTGTGCAACTTTTTTTACATTAATAAACCAAACAAATAGTCAAGCCACATTAGAAAAGTTAGACTTGATCAAGGCACGTTTGAAAACAACACAAGATAGACAGAAGTCATATGCAGATAAGAGACATAGACCAATAGAATTTCAAGAGGTAGATTACGTTTTGTTAAAGGTATCTCCTTGGAAAGGTCTAATCCGATTCAAGAAACGTGGAAAACTGAGTCCACGATTTATTGGTCCTTTCAGAATTATCAAGAGAGTCGGAAAGGTAGCTTATCAGTTAGAACTACTTGAAGAATTGAATAAGATACACAACACGTTTCATGTATCTTATTTGAGAAAGTGTTTGGCCGATGAGACTACACATGTTCCTCTGCAAGAAATAGAAGTGGATGAAAAAATTACTTATGTTGAAGAACCTATCAAGATTCTAGACTGAAAAGAGAAGCAGCTACGCAACAAAATAATCAAGCAAGTGTTAGAGCAATGGAAGCACAGAAAAGGGTCGGAGATGACCTGGGAAAGTGAGAAAGAAATGAGAAAGAGTTACCCTCAATTATTTAAAAACTAACAGTTTTCGAGAACGAAACCTAATTTAAGGGGGGTATATTTGTAACATCCCAAAATAAGTTGGGACACGTGTCGGCTAAGAAACGCGACGCTAAAACGTAACCGAACGTGAAAACAGAAAAGCGGTTCAACCGGAAATAGCCCAAAACTTCTCATAAGCATATCTCGGGCTAGAAAATGAGTTACGGAAACCATAATATATGAAAACGACGTTTCTCGACGAGGAAAAAATAAAAATCATATAAGTTAAGCCGGTAGTGGACCGCTACCTATAGCTTAACGGTCCGCACGTGCGTAGTAAGCAAAAATCCTGAATCTGACGCGTGGAATGCTGACTAATAACCCTGAGGCGGTGGAGGACCTCCACCGGAACCCTTAACGGTCCGCTAAGGGCCCCTAGAAGGCCTATAAATTGATTCTTAAGGCCGTTCAAATGGGGAAACAAACACACACAAACACCACAACACACACATGCAATCTGAGGTGAATTAGGAGACCTGGTGCGGTGCGTTAAGGGGAAAGTGCGGTACGCTGCGAGTGCGGTTCGTATTCAGAGGAACGTTTAAGCAAGGAACGAGCGTAGGAAACTAGCCGAAGTTTAAGTAAGTACACTGGACCCGTACCCTAGACACGATTATGTGAAATACGTGCTTAAATGATATAAGTTATGTGATATGTGAAATGACGAGGGTATGGGGTAATGACAGATTAGTCAAAACACTAAACAGGAAAAATGGAGTAATCACGACGTATCTAAGGGGTGGTGGATACGCCGCTGGTACATCCTGTATATAAACCTCTTGGTACTTCGTGGTGAAACCATTATGAATGTTTAGGGGTATAGACTAATATATAATATTTAAATATAGTGAACGCACGGGAGAACATCCAATCGGTATGTAGTTATCTGACAAACGGAATGTTCTGTCTAAGGAAAAAGTGGTGTATAAATCTCTCTTAGACCCGTCACTCTTTCCTGGGAACATCTCTGTTGGAGGTACTGCTTTGGAAGGAAAATCACCCCAGTTTACAATATATGACGAATATGAATATATGATGGAAGTATACCATGCATAATGAATGGGAATACATGATGAATATGAATACGTGAAATGCACGATGAATACGTGAATGCATGATGATATGTGCAAACATGAATAAGTATGATGGAACGAGTCTAAACCCTAAAATGGAATAACGGAGTACTCACGAAGTGTTAAAAGGGTGGTGGATATGCCATTGGTACTTCCTATATATAAATCCTTTTAATACCTCATGGAGAAACCGTTACAAAGTTTTAAGGTGATGACTGGTTAGGAAATAAATCAAGTATATACATGAAATAAAAACAAATGCTTTGTACATTTGGGAGGCTGTGAGTCTAAAATACTCAAGGTCCCAAATAAAATGAGATACCCGACCTGTAAGGTGGATCTCAATAAATAAAGAAGAAAAGTAAAGGAATTAATGAGAAACTCCAAGCCTACGAGGCTAAGGAGGAAAAGATTCCAAGCCTACGGGACTAAGGAATGAATGAGTCTTCGTGACAAATGCAAGGGGTCTATACTGACGAGTATAAGAACCTTGCCAATACTCGGACAGGAGGTACGACCTAAGATGGTTGCGAGGGGGTTAGCACACCCATAAAATATACGAATGACGTGACCGGAGGTACGTCCAGAGATGGTCATGGGGGCGCCGAGAGCCTGGGAAACTTGAACAATAATAAGAACCTAAAGGGTTCATAATAAAATGAACAGTGCAGTGTACTTACTTAGCATAAGCTAATTCAAAAACGTTTTCCAAACACTGCAGGAAAGAAGCATGTGGAATAGAGCTTCCTGAGGACGGAGCGATCGGATTTAAAGAATCCCTATGTAGTATGATGTAAATGTATCATCTTATATAAAATAATATTATAATGAAAATATACCTTAGCCATTTTATGGCAAGGTTTTATGAAACTGGGACCGTTTTCCACAATATAATACCCTGATAAAATAAGAGATAAGTATTGTGTTTCAGGTTGGTATCAGAGCAAGTTTTGGGGGATTTAAGTATTAGAAAGGGTACTTAAACTCAAACCATAAGTGCTCGTGATATAAATAGGGATTCAATCTGAGGCCGTCCAAGGAAGCAGGTATGTTTAAATTCTAGTGCTTAAAACAAAAATGTGTGAGTATACGTGGGATGAATTTTGTATGAGATAAGCTACATGTGATAATTGGGAGTATCATGATGCGTAACATACATTGCCTTATACCTGGCCAGTATTGGAGCTATTGTATGGGACCAACATGATATCGCAAACATCATATGTTAACTTAATTCAGCAGATAGTAAGCCGGGAGTGTGATTATGCATGATTAAAATGCATGAATGAATGTGCATATGTGTAAAATACATAGATGGGGCCTTATGTGAAACCCTAGAATACTGGAATAGGGTTAAACTGATAAAAGCCCTGTAATATAAAAACCCTAGACTATGATTAGGGTAAACAAATGAGAGATTAAACGACATCATGTTTCAACAAATGGCTGAACATCAAAATGACGAAGTACGTGACGAGGGAAGCCACAGGAGAGCTAAATCTCCACATCATGATGAAAACGAAGTTGAGCAAGTCCCGGAGAATATCGGAAACAAATCGCAATAGAAGTAGGAAAGGCAATTGATGCAAACCTCCCGATCCTACAAGCATATCTACAGAATTCATTAGAAAGCTGGTTTGAAAACCATAAAGAAGTTACTCATAATGGAGAAGGAGGAAATCCAAACATTGATATGAAGTCAACTCGTTGTACTTATAAGGATTTCATGACATGTAAACCGATAGAGTTTTTAATCCCTTAGAAAGTCAGAGATGGATTGCCTCAATAGAAAGGGCATTCGATACAAGTCACTGTGTAAAGGAAGATGAGGTTACCTTCGCTACCAACAAATTAAAAGAACGAGCTGATGATTGGTGGGGAGTAGTGCAGAGAGAAAAAGGTAGAGAGAGAATCAAAGAGATGAGATGGGAAGAGTTTAAAGATCTCTTCTTAAAACATTATTGCCCTCGAGCGGCAATTGAAAGAATTACTGAGGAGTTTCTTCAACTCCGTCAGACAACAGAGACGGTAGACGAAATCACGGGGATTTTCTTTGACAAGGCTAGGTTCTGTCCAGCTTTATTGACAACCCCGAAGATGTGGATGACGAGACACCATCTCATTTTGAAAACAGAAATTAGAGAGTTTATCCATCCATTCAAGTGTGCGAACTTGGAGGAGATGATTGATTGAGCTCGGGAATGCGAAACTGAGCTCAAGAGACAAGCAGAGCTAGACGGGAAGAGGAAAGGAGAAAGTTATCCTTCTCCTATGCCTCTTAAAAGGTTTAAGTTTAGTAAACCGGGAGGTGGTTCCTCCCAAAAGAAAAGTATCCAAAGTTGTAAGACTTGTGGAAGAAGGCACCCGGGAGAGTGCCGATTCAATCACAAGTGTGGGAAGACAGGACACACTGCATTACAGTGCATGAGTGGCACTCGATTGTGCTACAATTTTTATAAGCCATGACACTTTAGCAGGGAATGTCCTGAGCTAAAAACTCAGACGGAGAAAGCCGGAGAAGGGTCTAGAGTGGCAGAGAATGAGGTAAAGAGGATCGAGGCTCTGAAGCCAAGGGGTAGGGCTTTTCAGATCACTACAGAGGAAGCGAAAGATGTTCATGGCGTCGTATCAGGTACATTCCTCTTGAATTCCCTACCTGCTTGTATTTTATTCTATACAGGAGCCAGTCGATCGTTTATTTCTTTAAAGTATGTGAACTCAAGAAATTTCAATAGAAGTAAGTTGGCTAAGGCACTAGAAGTCGAAATCACGAGTGATCGAAACTGCGTAGTAACTGAAATACGCCGAGATTGCTGACTACTGATGGAAGAAGAAGAATATCTTGTCGACTTAATTCCAATGTCAATGCAGGAATTTGATGTAATCATTGGAATGGACTGGTTATCTTCACATGCTGCAACGATTATATGCAATCAGAAGATTGTACGATTCATGACACCTATAGGAAAAGAAGTGAGTGTCATTGGTGAACGACGGAACCAAATCACGCTATGTACGATGGCCAAGATTAGTAGCTACATGAGACAAGGTCATCATGCCTTCTTAGCCTACGCAGCTGATGTAAAAATGAAAGGGAAAGAACTGGATCAAGTTCCAGTAGTAAAAGAATTCCCAGAAGTATTCCCAGACGATCTTCCAGATACCCCACCTGAAAGAGAAATTGAATTCAAAATCGATTGAATTCCTGAAGCTAAGCCGGTAGCTAAGGCTCCATACCGGTTAGCACCAACAGAAATGAAGGAATTAATGTCACAACTGCAAGAGTTGTTAGACAAGGGATTTATACGTCCAAGGGTATCCCCTTGGGGTGCACCAATTCTGTTCGTGAAGAAGAAAGACGGTAGTATGAGGATGTGTATAGACTACCGTGAATTGAATAAGCTGACTATCAAGAATAAGTATCCCTTACCTAGAATTGATGACATGTTTGATCAATTACAAGGATCAAGTTAGTTTTCCAAGATTGACTTGAGATCCGGTTATCATCAGGTCAAGGTACGAGAAGAATATGTACCTAAGACAACATTTAGAACTCGTTATGGACACTATGAATTTGTAGTGATGCCGTTTGGAGTGACGAATGCTCCGACAGTTTTCATGGACCTCATGAATAGAGAATGCCGGCCAATGTTAGACAAATCCGTTATTGTCTTCATTGATGACATCCTGATTTATTCAAGGAATGAAGAAGAGCATGCACAACACCTTCATGAAGTACTTAGTACTTTACGGAAGGAGAAATTGTACGCCAAATTCTCAAAATGTGCATTTTGGTTGAGGGAAGTTCAATTTTTGGGTCATGTTGTAAACGCAGAAGGTATCTCAGTAGACCCAGCAAAGGTAGAGGCCGTAATAAAATGGTCTCCACCTAAGAATCCGTCGGAAGTTAGAAGTTTCTTGGGATTAGCTGGCTACTATAGAAGGTTCATCAATGACTTCTCTAAGATAGCCACCCCATTAACTAAGCTAACTCGAAATAACTCGAAATACGAATAGAATGCGGCACAAGAGAAGGCATTCCAGATATTGAAAGAAAGATTGACACAAGCTCAAGTTCTGGCATTACCAGAAGGAGTAGAAGACTTTGTTGTGTATTCTGACGCTTCCAAGCTTGGATTAGGATATGTTCTGATGCAAAGATGAAAGGTGATAGCCTATGCCTCTCGACAGCTAAAGACACATGAAGCAAACTATCTAACTCATGATCTGGAATTAGCTGCGGTGGTGTTCGCACTAAAGATCTAGAGGCATTACTTGTACGGAACGAAGTGCATAATTTACACAGACCACAAAAGTCTTAAGTATTTCTTTGACCAGAAAGACTTAAACATGAGGCAACGACGATGGTTAGAACTGGTCAAGGATTATTACTGTGAAATTCTATATCACCCCGGAAAGGCCAACGTGGTAGCCGGTGCTCTAAGCCGCAAGGAAGAGCATCATCCTATTCGGGTGAAAGCATATAAGTTAGTGATAACTCCTGATTTCATGAGCCAGCTTCGAGACACACAAATCGAAGCATTAAAAGGTGAGAATATTAAGAAAGAAAGAATGGTTGGTCAGGAGAAGTTTCTAGAAGAGAATGAATATTAAGTCAAGACTCGATTTGGTCGCATGTGGGTACCACGATCAGGTGATTTTAGACTTAAGATTCTTGATTAAGCTCATAAATCATGATATTCTATTCATCCGGGTACTACAAAAATGTACTAAGATCTGCGTAGAGATTATTGGTGGCCCGGAATGAAATTTAATATCATGAAATATGTAGCAAAATGCTTGAATTTTTTACAAGTTAAAACAGAACAACAGAAACCGTATAGGATATTACAACCATTAGAAATCCCAGAATGGAAGTGGGAACATCTCACTATAGACTTCATAACCAAGCTACCAAAGACAGCTAGGGGTTATGATACCATTTGGGTGGTTGTAGATCGGTTAACTAGGAGTGCTCATTTCTTAGCAATACGTGAGACATACTCTTCAGAAAAGTTAGCTGATTTATTCATCAAAGAGATTGTTTCAAGACATAGAGTGCCAGTCTCGATTGTCTCTGATCGAGATACTCGTTTCACTTCACGTTTTTGGAAAAAGTTACATAAAGAGATGGGAACTAGGTTATTGATCAGCACAGCATATCATCCTCAAACTGGCGGTCAAAGTGAGATGATAATACAAACCCTTGGAGATATGCTACGTGCTTGTATGATTGATTTTGGTGAAAGTTGGGATAATCATTTACCATTAGCAGAATTCTCATACAATAATAGCTACCATTCCAGTATTAGTATGCCACCATACGAATGGTAGAAGATGTAGGACTCCTGTATGTTGGGAAGAAATTGGTCAGAAAGAGTTGGGCAGCAAAGAAATAGTTTAAGCCACATCAGAAAAGCTAGACTTGATCAAGGCACGTTTGAAAACTGCACAAGATAGATAGAAGTCATATGCAGATAAGAGACATAGACCAAGAGAATTTCAAGAGGGAGATTACGTTTGGTTAAAGGTATCTCCTTGGAAAGGTCTAATCCGATTCAAGAAACGTGGAAAACCGAGTCCACGATTTATTGGTCCTTTCAGAATTATCAAAAGAGTCGGAAAGGTTGTGACAATCAGGACTTTTCAGTTTAACTTCGTTAATTAAATACAGTTAAAGTTAACCTAATTAACTTAATTCAAACTTCGGGGAATGTTTCTGTCATTTCTTCAAACCCTAACTACAAGGACTAATTATGTAATTAACCTAAACCTAATTCTATTTGACTTTGTAAATTCAAAATCTAATTATTTAAGCCATGTTGACTTTTACAAGTTAACTAACCTTGCATTTAACCCAATTACAAACTCAAGGACCAGTTCTGACAATTTCTAAACTTGTATTCATGATATCAGAGGGACCAATTCTGTAATTATCTCAAATTCGATTTTTGTTTGACTTTCTAAAAGTCAAACTTGCGATTTCATCCAAATTCGAATCCTATGATCGTTTTCAGTTGGAACTGAAACTAGTATCGCATGAATAAGGTCATTAACAGCCTTAACTACCAACATAAATCATCATCATTAGCGAATTAATCAGATTGATAGCCAATTATGGCATAACCGTCGACATGATCACAATAGACATAAAATTCATTTAATCCACGTGTGTAGGTGATAAGGATATTGATATCTAAGCACGTTGAAACCCTATGTAGATAAATATGTATTATTGTATGTTTGTATATGTGTATTCGTGTTTAAACGTGTATGGGTTTATAAATAAAAACATTCCTTAAAATTATTTGTATAAACGATCCAAACCCAACCGATTTTTGCAATTAACTTTCACTACAAGTCCGTCTTAGGCCGGTTAACAAAACCCATGTGTCTTTCAGTCCAAGCAGAATCGAATCGAGGGGTTTTGGGAGTGAATTTGACTTCGGTTCGTATGATGGGGGAAGAACTCGCTGCCGAGTATGATTAAAACCATCTCGCAAGCATACAAGTCACGATACCCTAGCGGGCGGGACTGGTCAAAGCTGTGTGCGTGTGTAGGAGAGACCCGGGTTCGAGACCGGGCTCCCATGTTTTATTTTTGGAGCATTTTCTTGTATTATTTTAATATAAAAATCAAACCCCATAATATTATATTATTATATAAATGAGTTTTAGCCCGGGAAACAACCCGTAGTCTCGGGTTTGAATTATTAACCTATTTTTATATTATTCCCACTTTTATAAATAAAATATTTATGTTATTATCAAATAAAAATAATATGTTTATACTATTTTCAAACCGTAACTTCGTCAAAAAATAATATGTTTATATTATTTTCAACCCGTGACTAATGTTATTAAATAATATATATTTATATTATTTCGTATTTTTTATACATCGTGTAACGTTTTAAACTATTTAATAATATAATTATTATATTATTTACACACGTTTATACATTCGATTAAAAACAATATATTTATTATTTTCCACGCAAATGATTATTTAGTTAATCCGACGAGCCTAAAAATCAATATATTAAATTATATTATTTTATTTTTCCAACTTTTGTAAACAACTTTAGCGTACGAAATTATTTATTTATTTAATATTATTCGTTAATAATGTTCGACTCGTAACACTTTGATCCGTAATCAGTATATATTTCCGTAAACACGTTCGTCTACTCTTTAATCCTTAGAATGCGTTAAGACGTTCAATCATCCGTGTCGTCGTCACAAATCTCAATGTGTCCCTAACTGTTATATTTGTATCTCTAGGGCATACGTAAGCCGTGCAGGCTGACACTTGTGTACCAAATCTCTTACTTGTGTGATACTACCTACTACGCAACGCAGGTGAGTTTCACGGCCCCTTTTACTGTTTTATTTGGGGGAGAAAACATGTCACAACCCTTTTTGGGTTATTGTAATTCATATGATATCAATGTTGAGGCTAAGCGTAACACATTATCATGAAAAGTCCTCACACACATCGGACCGTTAATATGGTATGAACGAGGTAATTTTGGTAGTACTACTGGGTTTGACAAACCCCACCCGCGTTAGTCGCGCTAACTCGATTGGAGGTCGAACGGGTGTTATATTGACCTTAACACATTAGTCAGAGTTGATAGACCTGGCTGGAGGCAAACAAACAAACACGCTGTCAGTTTCGGTTGCGAGCGCTTTAGCAAAACATGAATATAGGCATGCAACCTATTGATATATATATATATATATTGAATGTACATAATCCGTAAACGCTTTACTTTAAATGATTGAAACCTGTGAACTCACCAACTTAGTGTTGACTCGTTTTCTTACATGTTTTCTCAGGTTGGCACTCAGGTTCACGTTAAGTCATGAATGTGTTTTGGACTTTAACTGAAATAATTATCTATTGAATAATATCTATGTTTGATTTGTAATTGGACTTAGGCGCGTTGTTTTGCGCATTTACTTTCGTTTAACGCTTCCGCAAATACACTCTGAACCTTGATCTTTTATGTTATTACATTTCAAGTCCCATATAGTGTCGTTTGAAGTAACTGATGTCTGAGATCCTGGTTTGTGACCTTCCAAAACGGTAAAACTCTGTTAGTGGAATTTGGGGGTGTGACAAAGGTAGCTTATCAGTTAGAACTACCTGAAGAATTGAATAAGATACATAACATGTTTCATGTATCTTATTTGAGAAAGTGTTTGGCGGATGAGACTGCACATGTTCCTCTGCAAGAAATAGAAGTGGATGAAAAACTGACTTATGTTGAAGAACCTATCAAGATTCTAGACACAAAAGAGAAGCAGCTACGCAACAAAACAATCAAGCAAGTGTTAGTGCAATGGAAGCACAGAAAAGGGTCGGAGATGACCGGGGAAAGTGAGGAAGAAATGAGAAAGAGTTACCCTCAATTATTTAAAAACTAACAGGTTTCAAGGACGAAACCTAATTTAAGGGGGGTATATTTGTAACATCCCAAAATCAGTTGGGACACGTGTCGGCTAAGAAACGCGACGCTAGAACGTAACCGAACGCGAAAACAGAAAAGCGGTTCGACCAGAAATAGCCCAAAACTTCCCTTAAGCATATCTCGGGCTAGAAAATGAGTTACGAAAACCATAATATATGAAAACGACATTTCTCGGCATAGAAAAATTGAAAATCATATAAGTTAAGCTGGTAGCGGACCGCTACCTATAGCTTAATGTTCCACACGTGCGTAGTAAGCAAAAATCCTGAATCTGACGCGTGAAATGCTGACTAATCACCCTGAGGCGGTGGAGGACCGCCAACAGAACCCTTAACGGCCCGCTAAGGGCCCCTAGAAGGCCTATAAATTGATTCTTAAGGCCGTTCAAATGGGGAAACAAACACACACAAACACCACAACACACACATGCAATCTGAGGTGAATTAGGAGACCTGGTGCGGTGCGTTAAGGGGAAAGTGCGGTACGCTGCGAGTGCGGTTCGTATTCAGAGGAACGTTTAAGCAAGGAACGAGCGTAGGAAACTAGCCGAAGTTTAAGTAAGTACACTGGACCCGTACCCTAGACACGATTATGTGAAATACGTGCTTAAATGATATAAGTTATGTGATATGTGAAATGACGAGGGTATGGGGTAATGACAGATTAGTCAAAACACTAAACAGGAAAAATGGAGTAATCACGACGTATCTAAGGGGTGGTGGATACGCCGCTGGTACATCCTGTATATAAACCTCTTGGTACTTCGTGGTGAAACCATTATGAATGTTTAGGGGTATAGACTAATATATAATAATTAAATATAGTGAACGTACGGGAGAACATCCAACCAGTATGTAGTTATCTGACAAACAGAATGTTTTGTCTAATGAAATAGTGGTGTATAAATCTCTCCTAGACCCGTCACTCTTTCCTGGGAACATCTATGTTGGAGGTATTGCTCTGGAAGGAAAATCACCACAGTTTACAATATATGACGAATATGAATATATGATGGAAGTATACCATGCATAATGAATGGGAATACATGATGAATATGTATACGTGAAATGCATGATGAATACGTGAATGCATGATGATATGTGCAAACATGAATAAGTATGATGGAACGAGTCTAAACCCTAAAATGGAATAACGGAGTACTCACGAAGTGTTAAAAGGGTGGTGGATACGCCGCTGGTACTTCCTATATATAAATCCTTTTAATACATCATGGAGAAACCGTTACAAAGTTTTAAGGTGAGGACTGGTTAGAAAATAAATCAATCATATACATGAAATGAAAAAAAATGTTTGATACATTTGGGAGGCTGTGAGTCTAAGATACTCAAGGTCCCAAATGAAATGAGATACCCGGCTTGTAAGGTGGATCTCAATAAATAAAGAAGAAAAGTAAAGGAATAAATGAGAAACTCCAAGCATATGAGGCTGAGGAGGAAAAGATTCCAAGCCTACGGGGCTAAGGAATGAATGAGTTTTCATGACAAATGCAAGGGGTCTATACTGACGAGTATAAGAACCTTGCTAATACTCGGACTGGAGGTATGTCCTAATATGGTTGCGAGGGGGTTAGCACACCCATAAAATATACGAATGACGTGACCGGAGGTAGGTCTGGAGATGGTTACGGGGGCGCCGAGAGCATGGGAAACTTGAACAATAATAAGAACCTAAAGGGTTCATAATAAAATTAACGGTGCGGTGTACTTACTTAGCGTAAGCTAATTCAAAAATGTTTTCCAAACACTGCCGAAAAGAAACATGTGGAATAGAGCTTCCTGAGGACGGAGCGATCGGATTTGAAGAATCCCTATATAGTATGATGTAAATGTATCATCTTATATAAAACAATATTATAATGAAAATATACCTTAGCCATTTTATGGCAAGGTTTTATGAAACTGGGACCGTTTTTCACAATATAATACTCTGATAAAATAAGAGATAAGTAGGGTGTTTCAAATATTATATATTTAAAAGAATAGAAGTGTTAGAACCGAACATTTTAGGAAGCATGCAAGGTTTTCTAGGTTAATAACAATGTTTTTTATGCAGATCTTACAAGCCTACTTAGGGAAAACATACATTGAGATGATTATAGGTGTTAACACGCCAAAAACGATTGTTGAAAACCGATCGTGGGCCATACCTATTTACTGTCGATTCAATAACCCGATACAGATCTGAATGTAAAAGTCACTATAAACATCAGAACCCCATAATCGTACTTCTTTTTATTACCAGGAAAGGATTGTGTGAAGGTGGCACCAACAACTGCAAGAACACAAGCAAACCAAGAACAACGAGTTTAACAGTTGGGTTGAACTGGCTACCAAATGATCCTCCCACTCCTAATGCATAAACTAGTATATTCGCAAAGCCTTTGTTTATACACTTACTTAAGTTGAACTTGGTGATAACATGTGAAATAAATTAGCAGCAAACTTCAAAATCAAACGAAAACTTCATAATTTATTTGAATGCAACAGTATATATATACATATGCATTATTAAATTTAAATTTGAATAAGTTATATATTTGTATACACACTCACCGATAGTGTACTCAAAAGCCATAACCACAATCAAGAGAGTGCATATTCCAACATCATTTATGCCCTTGTATTATGGTTGTAGATAGTATACTATAGAGATCAATGTGACGGATAATGGGATTCCAAAGAGTGTGTGATCCTTCTTGATCATCAACCAACATGTTTTTCTATACTATCTAATAAATAAAAGTTTTTTCATACCACGTGTCGCCTCCATATTTATTCTCATGATTTTTCCCCCGTCTCTTTCTTATTAAATACACATCTATCTTTTAATAATAATAATAATAATAATATATTTTAAAATAAAATACTAATTATACTAATAAAATATATTTATTTTAAATTATCCCTTATTATAAGAAACTTTGAAATCTAATCATGTAAGATTTATTTTCAATCAAATAGTAAATGAAAGTCAATTACATTAAATAGTAATTAACGTATTTTCGAAACCCATTTATATATTAATTTTACATATTTTGAATTTTCTTTATCCTTAGTTTATGTAATAAATTTTTACACATGTAAAATATATACATAAATATTTAAGAATTTTACGTATTAATAATTTTCACCCCGTGTGTAGACACGGGTTCTAAGCTAGTAAAAGTATAAAACAAAAAAAAATCTATTCCTCCACCCAAAATATACCTCTCCCCTTTGAATTCTTCCATAGGTTCTAAAATCATCCTCTCACAAATACCGATCCCTGACATGTTATTCTTTTGAGTTCAAACCTTAGAAATTCTTTCATAAGTTCTGAAGTCCTCCTCTCACGAATACCAATCCATAACATGCGAAAATTCTTTCAAGTCCAGACTTTGGAAATTCTTCTATAAGCTATGAAATACTTTTCTCACGAATACCTATCATTGACATGTTGAATTTCTTTCGAGTCCAGACCTTGGAAATTCTTCCATAAGTTTTAAAATCTTATTGATCCCTAACATGCGAAAAAATTTTCGAGTCCATACCTTGGAAATTCTTCCATAAGTTATAAAATCCTCCTCTCATGAATGATCACTGACATGTTAGAATTCTTGCAAGTCTAGACCTTAGAAATTCTTTGATAAGTTATAAAATCCTTCTCTCACAAAAACTGATCACTGACATGTTAGAATTCTTGCAAGTCTAGACCTTGGAAAAATGGTTGGAAACTTTTTCTGACAATTTTCCAACAAACTTCCCACGAAATATTTTTCTGGTTTAGTTTCTTTTTTTTCATAAGTTTCTAACCATGTTTATTTTTATCATCTGATTCCGTCTTTTTATCATCTGATTCCGCCCTAAATTATTCAAGACACCTTAGGTCCTATGAGATTGTTTAAGTGTGGATTGGTCACCTGACCAATATACTGACGTCTCGACCCTTGCCTTGTAATAATCTACAAGGGTCCGACCCGATCGCCGTTGGTGATATAACTTATCGTTCAAGTTGTTATATTTATTAAGTTCTTTAATAAATATTATGGTTTGACCTCGTTTAACAAGTTGTCAATATCTCGTTTCCGGTTTTAAATCGTTTCTCATGATTAATAAATATATCTATTTATTATAGATGTACAAAAGTAATAAAATAATAATTATATTATTTTATTGTTTAAACTTATTTTCTTTTGACTCAAAATATATACATATAAATTCATTTATATATATTTATTATTCTTTTTTCAACAATTTATTAAGTTTTCATAAAAGAAAAATTATAAAATGTTATCCTTATTTTTGTATGATAATTTAATACTAGATGTCAAACTCCTATAATAAATATATTTAATATATATTTATTAAAAAAAGATGTAAAACAATATGTCATAAAATAATTACCATATTATTTTACTTTCCCAAAGTCATCTCTACAATACATACATATATGTATATGTATATGATTTATAACTTTTATAAAATTAATGTATAGTTACATGAATGCATGTTTTATAAACATAAATTTATAAAAACATCTTTTGTATGCAATTTAATATTACATGACTAAGTCCTTTCAACAATAATAAAACCATCATTATTTTTCTTATGTTAAAAATAACCTACCAAAATAATGATTTACCTTTAACCATAATAACATTTAGGGTTTTATAATCCATGGTCTTTTTAACCTTCGTCTTTTTACGTTAAAACCTGTCTTTTATATATTTAAAAATATGAACCGTTTTTATACGTTTTAAAACCCAGTATTTAAATTCTACTCTTGTTTTCAACCTATTATATCACCAATAACGTTAACATAAATTAGTCGAATTCTCACGTAATTAGTCGGGAGAAGGTGATGGAGTTTACGCGAGACCCGGTTTCTCCTCGTAACGTCCCGTATGGCTCCGTAAGCTCCCGAAATGATCCGTAAGCTTCCCGTATACGTAACTCGGTGATCGTAGGCGAGAAACGGTGTCCCGAATGAGCCGGTTTTCGGCCCGCAAGAACCTGCGGAGGCTGTGACGGTGAAGGCGGTGGACTGTGGTGGGTGCGGGGGACAGGGCTGGACGGGGCTGGGAGTGATCGTGGTTGGTGGTTTGTGGGTTGCTAAGGTGAGACGTGAAGGTGATGGTGTGGTGAGGTGCTTGGTGGCTACGGTGAGGGTGGTGAGAGAGGGGTCGGATGAGTGAGGGAGGAGCCGAGTGGGTGGCGGGACTTGTTGCTTCTTGAAATCGTGAAGGTGGTGTTGTGATGGTTCTGTGATCAAGACAAAAGGGTGGTGTCGTTGCAAGGATGAAGCAGAGAAGCAAGGTGGTGTGGTGGTGCTTGTGGTGTTTGCCGAGAGAACAAACGGAGGAGGTGGTGAGTTCGGTGGTGATTATGGTAGAGGTGTGGTGGTGATGATGACCGAGAAGGAGAAGGGATTGTGAGGGTGGTGTGGTTCTCGGGTGAGGGTAAGGGAGACGAGGGAGGGTGGTTTGAAGGTGGTGGTTATGGAGAGGGGTGGTGGTGTGTTATCGGATGGGAAGAGAGAGAGCCGAGGGAGAGATGAAGAGTGAGATGAGAGTGTGCTGTGGGATTTGCTTGGATGGTGCATGCTTTTATACTACAATCCTTGGTTAATACACATTAGGTATAATGTTTCTTGGGAGCATTTTTGTTTTCAAAATGGGAACAAGGAAACAGGGTAAGGCCATGCTTGAGCGGCTAGGTGGCTCACGGGTGCAGGTGGGGGGGGGGGGGGTAGGGGTGGGTAGTGTTTGTGGTGTGATATCCGGTAGCTCAAGCCCGGTATAATACCCGCTAAAGATAACCCGTTTTTATTAGTTGTTACGTGATCGGTAGGGTACGGGTCAGGTATAATTAAAATAAGTTTAGTGGTTCGGCATGTGTTTAATTTTATAACTTCAATTAAACAGGTATCGTTTACCTCATCCATATATATATATATATATATATATATATATATATATATAACGTTTTTAATTATTTCTGGTCTATTACCAACGCGATATGCGTCTTGAAAATTTCTAATATTTCCCGCGTATTTGTATGTGGTTGGACTCTACTGGACCGGGTTAGACTTAATTAATCCAAATTAGTCTAATAAGCATAATTTTTGTATAATTATATTTAAATAATTATGTGGTAAATTACCAGTTGTTATATCCTTCCACAGTTAGAAGAATTTCGTCCCGAAAATGAGTTGGCGTCGTTTGTAGTCGATGTTTCGTTGAACAATTGGAGATACTTAAGTTTCATTTGGTTTTCGCGTTCCAAAGTGAATTCTTGTCCTCGTTTAGAGTCCCATCTGACTCTTACTATGGGGAGGTGACTCTGTTTCAGTTTATTACTACTAGTTGTTCCACAAAGTGGAGTTTATCATCGACTTGAATATCCTCAAGTGGTATAACAAGGGTTTCATCTAATAAGCACTCCACATGGAATGTGTTGTGTAAACCACTGAGTTGTTGGGGGTGGCTTAAGTCGATAAGCCACGAGACCTATTCTAAAGGTCCGATGTATCGGGGATTGAGTTTACCTCGTTTCCCAAATCTAACGACTCATTTCCAAGGCGAGACTTGTAATAGCACGTTGTCTCCAATTTGGAATTCACAGGGTTTGCGTCCTCACTTATGAAATTCGTGTTTCTAATACATTAATTCCCTTAATGCCTTAAGAGCTATTATTGACTTCATTGTCAATGTGAAACTAGTCGTTGAAGTGAATAGTATAGGTAACGAGTCTTTAGACAACCGTTCCTTGTACTATGCATAAATCATGTCATGCAAGTTGTCAAGTTTCTTAAGGCAACTTGAGTTTATATGCCACGGAACCGATCCTATTCAGAATCTTAATTGTTCCAACGTATCCTAGGGCGGTTTCTTGTTCTCGTTAAAAAGAACTATACTCTTTTTTATGATGTCTTATGACAGAACCTTGTCATCAACATGAAATTACATATATTTTCTTATAGTAGTCAGCATGATCTTCCTAACTACTTAAAACCGTGTCTCCTACTTCAGGAGTTTCATTAATCATCTCCCAAATGATTTCTGAAATGTTAAGTTGTTTATTTCTAATTTAGTCCATCATGTGAGGATTGACGTTTTCGTCAATATAACTTTGTATGGTGTGCAATTCGCTATTGCATGATATTCTATTTCGTGGTGGCCGAGCATTCTAGCTCTTATTATGATTATCTTCATAAGTCCTATGTGTATCCTCAACGGTTTGAATCGTGATTTCTCTTTGACCATTTGTCAAAGAATATTTAGAGATGTTCACAAGTGTGTTCCTATGACTTTCTTCCATCTCTTGGAAGTAAGATGTCTCTCATTATCAGGGATAATGATTATGTTTTTTTAGGTATAGCTAATACTTTGTCATACAATCTAGTTGACTCTTCTAGTTTTGAAATCTTACATGTAAGACGATAGTATACATGTTTTTTTGGTTAAATGATTCATGATAACCCATATGTTTTCTGATGTGTTGATGTGCCTTCAGCACCGGTTATGCAAATCTCTACTTATAAAGCAATTCCTTTCTTTATACTTAGTAGGGTTCCATAAAGTCTTTGTTCATTTCGTCTGTTCCTACAGGTACGGAGTATTTAGACTCGAGCTATAATCAGACTTGATTTTTCTTATAATGTTCGTGACATGAATCCATGTCCTGATCTTGAATTAGAGAACTTGAGTACCTAGGTCTCCATTTTGATTTTTCTCCATCAAGAATCTATTATTAGTATCCTTTGTTGTTCCTTCGGTGCATTCATCATTTAGGATTAATATTTCTAACGCATGTCCTTTGATGGTGTTTGACTATTTCCCTAACCGCTCAGTGCATTAGGTACTATATCGTTTTTATTCTAGACGATAATGAATTTACCATTCGTATTCAGGGAATGATTTTCCTTTTCTATTCTGACTCGAAATGAGTATTTCCTACTTGGATCCATATCTGAGACCCTCGTGGTCGGTGATAATGAGACTTTCAACAATGTCTCTAAATCTTAAGTCTACAAAGCTATGGTTTCAAAATTTTCAAACTAGAGGTAGTGTTGTTCTCCTTTTCTACTATGACTTGACGAAGCACAATCGCAACGTCACTGCCCACATAATCGATATGTGATGCGTCTTGTTTTGTTGTTTTCCCTTGGGAAGGGATAAATCTTGTTCATGGGATTCGCTTTCGTTTTAGTAAGCCGAAACGTTAACTCTTACTGGATCATCACTATGCGGTACGCTTAACTTTGAAAAATTTCTTATGCATGCTTTTATACTACAATCCTTGTTTTTGTCTTCAAAATGGGAACAAGGAAACAGGGTAAGGCCATGCTTGGGCGGCTAGGTGGCTCACGGGTGCAGGTGGGTTGGGGGGGGGGGGGGGTAGGGGTGGGTAGTGTTTGTGGTGTGATATCCGGTAGTTCAAGCTCGGTATAATACCCGCTAAAGGTAAACCGTTTTTATTAGTTGTTACATGATCGGTAGGGTACGGGTCGGGTATAATTAAAATAAGTTTAGTGGTTCGGCATGTGTTTAATTTTATAACTTCAATTAAACGGGTATCGTTTACCTCATCCATATATATATATATATATATATATATATAATATACATATATATATATAAAGAACGTTTTTAATTATTTCTGGTCTATCACCAACATGATATGCGTCTTGGAAATTTCTAATATTTCCCGCGTATTTGTGTGTGGTTGGACTCTACTGGACCGGGTTAGACCTAACTAATCCAAACTAGTCTAATAAGCATAATTTTTATATAATTATATTTAAATAGTTATATGGTAAATTACCACTTGTTACATGATGCGGGTGAGTTTGATTATGAACTATGAATTGACAAATATAGCGATTCCCTATACCTTTTTTCTAAATATTTAGGGACGAGAAATGGGGATGGGGATGTTGATGTAAAAATGAAGATGAAAGAATTTTATGATTTTTTTTTTAATTTTTGAAGATGGGAATTAGGATGAAGAACAAAATGTGAGTGCTCTAAGTGACTTTTTTATAGACCATGATTCATGAGGACCATAAAGGCACATACCAAAAGGTCAACCAAACTATTTAAGGTACTATACCAATAATTAAGACACTAACGACTTATGCATGATCACTCACCAATGTTAAAGAATAACGAGTCTCGGGAACTTGTGTTTATATCCTTATTTGTTTGACAAATTACTCAAATAATACTAACTTCTAAGTTATGTGCCTCATCATACACCTAGTATATTGGTCTCGCTCCGGTAGGGCAGGACATTATGGTCTTCATATCAAACGCTCTCGATGGTCACACCAGATAGACATTCCGGTTGCCACTACCTTATACTAGCTCGCTATGGTTCTTAAACCGCATGACGAGATAGACGTTACATCATACTAGCTCGGGGACTTGTAGACGTATCCTTAACTTAAGCCCAACTCACTAGGTCCTCGCCCAATCACCAAACATGCCCATTAAGGTTTGAGCCCATATTTCCCTTTTAAAGTTAACCTGACTCACAAGATGTGCGCATTCTCTCATTCCCAAGTGTTCTTTCTATCTCTCATTCACAAGATATACATATTGTATATCCACATACACACATGATTCATACTCACTTATCACTAACAAGTTCTCGTATTTGCAGTTGAAGCTCAAAATGATGGAAAAACAATGCTACACCACCACTAAGACTCATTTGAACAGAATGTGTCTTCTCGCACCGTTACTCGAGTCCCGGGGTTAGAACCCCGTGATTCTTTTAAATGTTCGAGCATTCCATGATAAGACAAAAGATTCATTTTTTTTTGTAATTAATCATTAAACAATAGCCTAAGGTGTTCATGGTACGGTTCGGCTTTAAGCCCCTACAGAAGCTAAACCGAAATGTTCGGATATCGAACAACCTTAAAGGATGTATTTTTAGTTGATCGTAGGTTTTGTCGGTTAATTCGATTAAGGTTGGTTTAACCCGTGATTTTATTGAATGAATCTGAGTTTCTTAGACGCATTTCGTCGAACACCTGGTGGTGTTTCGATTTCGTTATCCATTTTCGGCTTCCCTCCTATTCCATTTTCAATTCAGTAGAGTGAGGAGAAATTATGAGTTCTAGTTCTCCTGCTCCCTCGTCACCGCAGCGTCACCGTGATCATAACAGCGGGAAGGAGGAGAGGCCTAGATTCTTCGACGCCATGGCGAAGAAACTATGTTGGGCCAAAGCGGACACCGTCCCTGGACGACATCCTGACCGGTGGCGTAAAGATGCCGCCGGCAACGTCGTCTGCAAGCGCTTCTGCAATTGTCAGGGATGCCTTTGCTTTGAATACGACCACATCGTCCCCTTCTCCAAAGGTCTTTACATCTCTGTAAGCTCCTCAAATTTTATTCATCGCCTTTTATTGTTTGTGAAGATTCGACAAGTGAAACTTGTGTGATTGATTTTGCAGATGGTGAATCAGTAGTTGAAAATTGTCAGATTCTTCAAACTAGGGTTAATAGATTCAAGTCGGATAAGGATGATCTTGACAAGACTCAGTTGCGTGGTTACTCTTGTGATATCAATTTCACTGGTATATCTTCTGCCTCACTTATCACATTAGATTTATTAGGGTTTAAGTTGGTGAATCTCTCTCAATTCAAGAGCATGCTTATGGTTTTTTTTTCATGTTTAGGTCTAGGATTTTCTGATGTTGGAGGAACATTTTTTAGGGTCTGGTCACAAAAATTGACCAAGATTTTGATAATAATGCACAATTGCACACTTTGATCATGAAATATGCATAATGGAGGCATGTTAAAGGCCTAAAAACAACTTCAAAATCCCTAAACCTCTTTCTCTTGGGCAGCCGGCCCTTGGTGAAGACCGACTTTGGCGGTTGCTAAAGATAATCGGCCAGCTGTTTTTTCTTATTCTCCAAGTTTTCGGAAATTAATAAATTTTGAATTTGGAGAGGATTTAACCCTAATCTCCTCTCTATAAATATAAGACCTTGTAATTGTAATTCCTCACCACCTCAGATAATAAAAGTTGGCTTGCTAGTGCAGCCGTGGACGTAGGTCTGTTTAGAGTCTGGGTGTAAACGAGGTTTGACCAGAATTCAGTTGGTTGAGACTTGAGAGTCGGGTTTGCCCAGAAAAAGTCAACAGAAAAGTTTAGTGGATTTGAACAGCCGTGATACCCGATCCCTAACACCATTATCCGAAAATATACCATGTTACTCGACTGTGGGATACACATATATCACATAACTGTTTGTTTATCTATGGTCATGTGAGACCGGTCATCTCTACCACCCTTATCTGCCATTGACAGTTAGTACTAATAACAATATCATCGTCTCAAAACGAGCTGTTGTTGAAGTTCCTCTACTTGAAAGTATAACATGCCTACTTTCTTTATGAACCCTAGTTATTAAACTTAAATACAAACCTAAGAACTTAGAACTACTTTCTAAGCAGTGGTGCACCTGAATTTGGGAGATACTTATTTGTTTTTTCACTGTCTCAAAAATATTAAGTCTTTGAAGCTTAATGGCTAGGTGATCACTGATCATCACTCAAAAGTTGTTTCTTTCTCTCTTTCTTTAAGATCTGTTTGGATTTTTCTCTTGTATTACTCTTCAAGATCGCTATTGTATATACAATCATGGTAATGAATATCATGATATTTATCCTGGTGGACATTATTCCAATTACAGTACCTCCAAGAGAAGGGACTGAAACTCGGTTCAGTGAAGAGACTAGGTTGCATAAGTAATTAGTTATGCTTGATATTTGATAATGTGGATTGATATAGGAATATGTGCAACCAAGGAACAGTGAAAGCATGTTAGAACTTAATTTTGTAGCATGTGTTGTATATATGTATGATATATAAGATACTTTTGGTCTTTTATTACTTTGATTTTGGACTTGTAGATATAAACCCACATAATATAGGATCACCTTATCTAGGTATTATGCACTTTTATCCCCATTTTAAATCTTTTCTTAAATGCAGTATTCGAAGAATACTGTAACGAGTAGATCATTTTTTCTTTTTATTAGCATATGTCAGTACGGGTCAGTCTTTGCACCAAACTGAAACCAAACCCAAAAATTCAGTTTTGGTTTTCACTTTCCAGGTTTTAAGTGGCCTGGTTTGGTTTTTGGAGGCTTGTTTTAAAAAGCGCAAAGCGCACCACTTTTCGTACTCGAGGCGCATTTTTTTATGTAAATTTTAAATGTATTTCTCATAGGTTTCTAGCATCATTTTTACACAAAATTCAGACACAAATAAGCTCTATATATGGTTTAATATCTAAAATTAATAGTAGAACAGGTCATGTTTTATATGCATACACAAAAATGATGGCAGGTGCAGGATGACACATGTCAGTCACTGCAGGGTTCACCAGTATCCAACAACATTTGTAGTCTTAGTTTTGAACTATAGTTTAATTTACCTTGTTTATATCGTCTTATGGATAAATTAATTCATCAAAGCAGAAAACTTAAAATTACAAGATTAATCAAGACCCCAATCTGTACTTATTATTTACATCCATCATTCTCCAAATCTTTGTGGGGGTCTATTTGGTGATATTTTTTCTCCGATGTGCCAACTAGGTAACTCGGTTAAGCTAAAAAATTGAACTGAAAAAGAAACGGGTCAAATAGGTCAAATGAATTGAAAGTCATGCAAATGTATTCACAAATGCACAAAACCTTCAACATTTTCTTGAAAAAAGATAAGTTTATTATTGTAATCATATGTAATACAAACTATTTTTAAAATTAAAAAAAATGAAGAACATTAAATGTTTGCGGGTCAGCCCAATCCAACTTGGCCCATACAAATTTACTCACTTTGACCTGTTACCTAATTTCTAACTTCAACTTGTTCATTAGAAAGAAATCCCTGCCTAGAAGTTAGAAATTGAATCTCATCCAAGTATGGTATTTCTAGATCCTTTGCTTATTGACCAGTTGTGCTTAACCACTACCCCCCACAGGTCCACCTTTTTGTATTTCTTGTCTATCAATGATTGATGATGATCTCAGTAGTATGGACTTGAATACAATAATTAAATAAGTCAACAACTACAAATATCAGTTGATTAAACTGATATTTTCAACTGGATAAAGACAACATAAATAATAAAAAAATCCAAGTTGAAATCTTGCAGATTAATGTTTCAGGTGGAGCTCAACTAAGATAATGAATGATTAAATAAAAAAATTATTTATTTTAATAGAGGCAATAAACTGTGGTTTTATTGTATTATTCTATCAGTAAAAAATGACATTATTCGGTTTGCAGATAAGGAGCTCGACATTATTGAAATGGCGGTATATGGTGATGTAATTCGACCAGGGAATCAATGTCGTTGCAGAAGCATCGCTGAATTGCTTGGGGAATTCAAGGCTAAAGACCATAAACCTGCTTGTAAGCTTCCTTGATTTAAATTGTCCTATTTCCTGACTATTTTTATTTTATGGGTCCATCTTTATATCCAAATAACAGAAAATGGTCAAACCGAAACAAAAATATTAATATTTCAATTTCGTCCATAGTGAAGAGACAGATAACGCGATTCATGTTAGTCGCTATCATATTAGTTGTAGTTTTTTTACAAATTTTTATATATTTTTGAGTGTGATGGTGCAACCACTTCACAGAAGAATAATAGCCCCTCTTTAACTATCCAAATGTGCTAGTTTGGTTACTTCATAATTTTGTGACAGATTAACTTAACCCTCTGTTTTTCTTTTAAATTACCACAATGCCACTCTCATCTTCTTCCTCCTTTTTCATCTCTATTAGTGATCATTGTGGTGGTTAAAAGATTATGAAGTGATCAAAACACATTTATGAAAGTTGGTTACTATTTACATATTTGGTCATGGTGATTGGTGGTTATCAATGATGAAAAACATGCCAAAAGATGGATATTGTCTCAAAAGGAAATAAATATTATCATAAGTAATTGTATTCATGACCTGCATATAATGATAAATTGTTCTTCCAAATCTCATCTTACATTCTTCTTTATGGGGAAAATGATGATGCCATCTGGTAATGCTATGAACTTCGACGGTGGCAATTCCAAACTGGCAAGATGTGAAAATAAACGAATTAGGGTTTGGATCGTAACACGTCGCCTAACATAAATTGTCACCCCTGGAATTTACTATGCTAACAGCACTCATATATTTATAAATCACTATATTTCATATAACTTACATCTCTACTCTTATAAACACCAAAAAGTCCATACCTAGTCCCATTTAATTATCATTACATTATATTCTTAACTAATATTTTCATCTATTACCAATTATTTAAAGTTATGATACATAATATATAAAATGTTCTTTTAGTTAAAACAAAATAAGAAATTATTTAATTTGTGTAAATCTCCCAACAATTACTTTTTTTCTCTCTAAAAAGAACATACTTATTTGAGAAAGTCAAATTTAGAACTATTTATTTAAAGTTTTTAGATTAAATAATATGTTCATTTTATTTATTACTTCTAAAAGATATTACAAAGCTTTATGTTTCCCATCCATCAAAATGTGACATGTGAAGCTTTTAATGGCATATGTAGTAGTAATTTGTGGGGTCAATATGTAAATGGTTTTGATTTGCATGGGCAGAAGTGAGAAAAGTGAAAACTTAGCATACTATCCTATCTTCATTCATTGTCTCTTTCCTTTTTTCTCTTTAATGTTTTTCAACTTTACCCCTACTTTATATTAAATGAACTACTAAAAAAGAATGAATTGCATTTTACACCCAAAAAAAAATAAAAAATTCTCTAACTTAGTTTTTTTATATAATAAAGCTCCTTCAACTCGTTAAAATACATGTAATGAAAATTTATATAAAAAAATTTCTTGTTACCTCTAAAAACAGTTAGAGTTTAATGAAATAACATTCCTAAGTGTGTAAAAATTTGATAAAATGACGTTGCAAGTGTGAAAATGATGGTGTGAGTAGTTTTCTTTACCATATAAGATGTTTTTAATTTTAAGTTAAAGCGGTCAATTTTTTACATGGTGGTATTTCATATCAGCAAAAGAGTCTACATAGAATGTCAAAACTATGTCGAGTGATATTAATGTACTAATCTAGGTTGAGTGATCTTATATAAGTAAAATGAGCAAGTATGCTTGGTTTTTATTTTATTAAACATAAAGACACCAAAATATCCCATATTTGGTTCCCTGTATTTACTGAAATTTAAACTTTCAAACCTAAATTTATTAAAAATGGAACTCATTTCCAAATTAGTAAAATGTTACACTTTCACTCCTTTTGATACGAGAACCTTTTTGTTCCCCATATTTTAAGTTTGAAATCTTTGTTTTTTTTTTGATAAATTGTTCAAAAATAATAATTCTTTTCATCAAACCAACTTGAAAGTTTGTTAAATATTAGATTAAATAATCCAAAATGGGTATAGAACAAAATGACAATTACATAAATAAATAGACCCATAACATAGTGGTCATGGTATGGTGCTTGTCCTCGTAAAAGTGATGTGATTTAAATCCATGCAACTGTACAGTTAGATGGTATTTAGGTATAAAAAGTTACTGTTAAAATAAATAAATGAGTTAATCATACAAATGACCCATATGATTTGATCAAATTGCATGTTTGGCTCCCATGGTTTAAAAAATTGCAAACTTAGCCCAAACGTTTGTGACATGGTTGCTCCTTTAGCCCATGATGTTAATACTAGTTAATTTTTAACGTAAAATTATCCCATGTGCCATCCACGTGATTTACGATTGCAAACATAACCCTAAAAAAAGTTAAAATCAATAAAAATCAGTTAAAAAATTTGTAATTATTACTGATTTTTATAGATTTTAGCTTACTTTTAGGGTTAAGTTTGCAATCGTAAGTCACGTGGATGGCATATGTGCTAATTTTCCGTTAAAATCTAACTAGTATTAACATCAAGGGCTAAATATGTACCAGATCACAAATGTTTGAGCTAAGTTTGTAATTTTTTAAATCTAGAGACAAAAGGTGTAATTTGATCAAACCACAAATACTATTTGTGTAATTAACTATAAATAAATAAATAGAGTAAATGGGCTATATTTCTCCCGGTCAACCGTCAACACCTAAAAAGTCCAAAACCCAACAAACATGTTCTCCACAACTAAAGCATTCAACTCCCTATGTTATTGGTTAAGAGATACATTTGTGGACCATTTCTCTATCCTGAAATAGGAGTGTCAACACTCGATTCTTGCATCCTAGAGTATATGTTATTACCGTTGTCATTTGGTGCAATGGTAGCCTCAAGACTTTCTATAATGAAGGTCTTGTGTTCGAATCCTGGTCACAGCAAAAAAATGGTATGTGGCCAGATCAGGGGGTTTACCCAGTTGAGGGTTCCTCCTAGGGTTGTTTATGAACCGAACCGAACCGAGCAGACCTTTGCTCGTGCTTGGTTCGTTTACAAACCGAACTGAGCCGATCGCCTCGTTTACAACTGAGCAGAAAATCGAACAAACATTATCCGAGCATTAATTTTCCGAGCGAGCGACGAGCGGTTTGGACAACCCTACTGTCTAGGGTGCCCTTCAAATTGCAGAGCCGCAAAAGTTGTTCGTCGCTCGCGCGTCGCTGATCGTGAGCCGCAAAGGCTGATCGACTGACCAAGAGGGGGATAGACGATTTGAGACTTGAATCGCAGAGCCGCAAAGGCTGCTCGTGAGGGCGGCGTCCGATTAGGGTTAGTGATTTTAGGCAGAGACGATTTGAGACTTTAATTGAGGAGAGGGCTCTGAGGGTGAACTAGTGAAGTAACGTAATTACTAAGTTTTTTTTTCTGTTTACGTTTTAAGTTGGGCTACTCTTGACTCACTGTAAGAAGTTCTATAATAGATTGAACCAAAAGAGTTATTTATAAATGTATAAAACATTAATTCATTAGATATATATATATATATATATATATATATATATATTAAAAATTAATTCGAGTCAAATCGAACGAGCAACGAGTGAGCGTACCTTTGCTCATGCTCGGTTCGTTTACAAACCGAACAGAGCCGAAATCGAACGAGCATATTTCCGAGCATTTTTCGAACGAGTTCGAGCGTCAAACATTTTGGACAGCCCTAGTTCCTCCTGTGGTGGGCTGCCCTGGATGTTCTAGGTGTTGTCCCGGGGAAACCCTATCTAGGTGTTGCCGTTAAAAAAAGAGTATATGTTATTGGTTAAAAGAGTATATCCTTCTAACCTGTTTAATAAAAAAGTCGTCAACCCGTTTAATAAATAAGTTGTTTTAAATTAACGCATACCTATTTAAAATTTGAATTAGAGAAACAGAAAAAAACATATAATTTATAAGTTCAACCTACTAGTTTTTTAACTTTAGTACAACTTATTTACAAACTGCCAATTAGCAAATTGATAATTGTGTTTGGGTTCGCTACTTCGACCTACCAATTTGACACGGTTAACGTTCCTACCTATGAATATGATACATATCTAGACGAAAATTAGATAAAATGCAATTACCAATTTGCTAATTAACTTGAATATTTAATATTACTTATGTTCTATCCATTATTATAAAACCCTTATGGTGTGAGTAGACTTGGATAATTTTTGTAAAAGGTTAGTCGGTCAATAATTAGTTACAAAAAAATTTAGAATAAAAATACGTGCAAAAAACGTAATCAGACAATGTCTGATTCAAGATATTCAAGCTTTCTAATGAATCTAGCTTCGAAGTTTTATAAAAATATATTTATAGAAATGACCGGCTTTTTTTTTTTGATATTGTTTGTAACTTCAAGTTTGTAACCACATATATTCTTAGTGAATGCAACCACATAATTAATTTAGTTTGTAATATTTTAAAAAAGAAAATATAAATAAGTAGTTTTATTAGAAAAGATTTGTCGATATTTTGATATAAGTTTTATTGGAAACTGAGTTGTATATAAAACAAAGTACTTTTTGATTTCCTATTAAATATAACGAATTATTAAGAAAAAAACTAAATTATATGTTAAATAAAAATAAATAAAAAAGTTAAGTTTCATGAGTTTGAGGGAGTCTAGGGTTTGAAACTACAAATTCACTAGAAATACAAATTAAAAAAAAAATCACTCATGTGTATAAATACTTTTAAAAAAATATCATTTTTATAAAATATTCATGTGACTTCTTTCAAAACATAATTTCAATATGCACCATTAATATGTACACTTGCCAAAGGCATAATAGTCCATCGGCATTTTGGTGGTGGGATAAGGATCAGTGATCATAAGGTCCTGGGTTCGAATCTCACAATAGGGTTTTTCTAGAAAAATTGGGTTTCCTCCTTAATTGGTGACTTGGTGTTGGAATATGATCGGGTGGTACCACTGGTGGCACATACTCCAGTGGCCCGTTAGTGATCCAAATTTGTCGTTCAAAAATTTTTTTAATATATACACTTTTATAGTCATTAATGCAGGCTATTAGTTGTTCTATAAATATTGTTCCCCGTCATGGTTTTTGGTTTATAATAATTGAAGACTATTAAGCATATTTAACTTATTATTAATTCTTATTAAGTGCAATAAATAACTGTGCTAAAGGAATAGGAGTCCATAACATCGTGACACCAAATCACATTTAGTTTTAATGTATAGAATAAGTATGCAATGATTAAAAATTAGTATATATGAAAAATATTACATCAATATCAATAAGTTATATAACGATTGACAAAAGTATAATATAATATTTCTCCTTTTAATATCTATGTTTATTTAAAAGAAACTAAAATTATTCTTTTTTTTATTTGTTTCCTCCTTTAAAGTCTAAAGATAGATGTCTCCACGTAATCTAATCAGCTCCCTCATCTTCATCCCACAACTCAGTTTATTCTGTTATATAAATAACCCAGTTTATAATTTTGGAAAGAGGGTGGTGAGAATCCGTAGTGTAGGTGCCTAACCCCCACCCCCCCCCCCCCTTGTGGTGATTTTCCATCAACTTTTGTTCGATAAGGGCAATGAAGAACATATGGACTATTTACAAACCTGATGTTAGAAAGGTTGTGTGTGGCTTCTTGTGGTTTATTTATTTCATGTTGTTATTTGGATTTAAAAGAGCTGATTACACATTAAGATTGTGTTTGGTTGATAACAATAATACTAACTTACAAACTGAATTATTTAAGCATCTCAAGTATAAGATAATGTCAAAAAAAATTTACTTATTGCAACGATTATAAAAATCCGAGAAAGAAGTTCAAATAAACAAAGCACAATCAATGGCACGGCCGTACCGTGCATTCACCGTACGTAGAATTTCTTTAAAAAAATCAGAAATTGATCCTGGATTTTAAAAACCAAAAAATAATGAAATCACGCATTGACCCTGAATTTTAAAAATGGAACAAATTATAAATTAGGCACCGACACTAGATTTTAAAAACCAAAACAAATTAAAAATCACCGACACTGAATTTTAAGAACTGTAGTAAAAATTGCAGCAAAGATGAAGAATCATAAACACAAGATCAAAGTAGAGATAGAAGTCTTACAAGCACAACAAAAAGAATAAAAAACGACGTCTTTAATTTTATCTTTCATTTATGTTATTTATTTCAAGCTAAACATCAAATCGAAACCGACGTCTAGCTTGATGGAACATATTACCGAAACACAAGCTTGAGAGAACATATCAGTGAAACATACATACTATTGAAGTAAAAGAGTTCTTGGAACTAACGATACCAAAAGTACCATTAATTTTGAAGTTCTATCATTGATAATGAAGTTGCTGCTAAAGACATATGTTGCCACTAAAGTTACTACTATTATAAAAAATTAGGGACGGCAATTCATGATACGACCCGAACCCGATATGAAAAAAAGGGTTTTGGGTCAGCTGACATGCCCCGTTTAAAAAGTGGGTCAACCCGAACACGACCCGCTTAATAAGTGGATTGACCTGTTAACTCGTTTAAGGGTTTTTTTTAATTAGTTAGAGATAAAAAGTGTTAATATTTAAAGTTAAATATTTTAATTTTTAATATTTCTTCTAACTATTAACTTTTAAATGTAAAACTAATTTTCTCTTTTGAAACATTTATTCAGGACAGATGTTACTTCATGACATGAGGTTTAAGAATTCGGCACTGTCCTCGTGACTAGGCCTATCTCAAGCCTTATGACAACTTCATGGCTCGAGTTCATGACTGTCGTGAGATAACATAGATGGTACATTTATGGCCAGTCAATGGAAGCGGTTGTACAATTGTTCAGTGTGTTAAGAGTAACGACGGTTACTCATATGGTGAACGTGACCCTCAATGTGTTTTGTCTACATCATGGACGGTCGTCGTGATAAAGACACTACGTATACTTCATAGACGGTTGTCATGAACGTTATGTATATTCCGTGGACGGTTGTCACGGAGGATAATACCGAAAGGAATTGACGAATACAGTGTGGAAAACAGATTAGACGAATAATGTATGACTTGACAGGAAAGTGTGTGAATGTTTTGTCTTACCGGCTTCTGATGTATGTGTGTGCAAAATCCTTTTTCTTTTATTAAATGTTATGTTGTATGTAAAGCTAGAACTCACTCATCGTTAGCTAACTTTTAGTATGCACACTAGGTTAAGTATAAGTTCTGAAGGTAGCTCGTGGATGCTTGCCTTGCAGCGAAGAGTTGCCCGACTATCGAAGATCTAGCATCCCACTTATTATGTCTGAAAGTTGCTATGCAAAGACAATGTCTAAATTGTTTTGGACAAGTACGTTTAATGTAATGATGTTCCCGCTGCGTTAATGAAGTTTTAAGTTTTAAAACTATGTGTGAATGAGTCTCCAATTAGTAAAGTCTCCCACGATTCGGGGACCTTACATAAAGAGAAAACGTTTTATTTGATAAAGCTTTTAGAAAAAATTAACTATAGTAAACTGTGTTAATAACTTTGGTATTTTTAAGTTACGTTTTTTATTTTTAACTTTCTCTTGTATGTAAAATAATTTTTTTTAATATTATATATATATATATATATTATACTAGGTTAGAAACCCGGTGTATTACACGGGTTGAATAAATAAAATTTTATATACTTAGTAATAAAGATTCATATATTACAGATTTATGACATATTAAATTGTTTTTAATACATATTCTAGAAATGTTACATAGTTATTTTTTAAAAATGTTTTATAAAAAGGATGAAAGAAATATTCAATTTATAAATATGTTTTATGAACAAACCTATTTTTTAGAATAAAAAATGTTTTATAAAAAGAATTATAAAAATCATTATTATTTAATAGGAGAGAGAGACGGAAAAAAAATTATAAAAAAATAATTTAAGAAAATTTGTATAATTAATAGGAGAGAGGGGGGAAAAAGGATGAGGATTTATAGGAAAATGACAAGTGTCCAATCAAAACCTTTATTTATTATATAGTCTAGATATATAGTAGGTTAGAAACTCGGTATTACACGGGTTGAATAAATGCAGTGTGTACTTAGTAATAAGGATTTAAATATTATATATTTATGACATATTACGAATTTTTTTAATACAAATTCTAAAACGTTGTATATTTATTTTTTAAAATGTTTTATAAAAAGAATGAACGAAATGTTCAATTTATAAAATTGTTTTATGAACAAACCTAACTTTTTTTTTAAATATAAAAACATTTTATAATAAAAGAATTATATAAATCATTATCTATACTATATAATAAATAAAAGTTTTTCAATGCCACATGTCGCCTCCTTATTCATTCTCATCATTTTTTTATCGCCTCTATCTCTTTTATTAAATACACCTTTATGTTTTAATAATAATTATATTTTTAAAGAAAAAACTAATTATACTAATAAAACACATTTATTTTAAATTATCCCTTATTATAAGAAAAACTAAAATCTAATTATGTAGCTTTTATTTTCGATCAAATAGTAAATGAAAGTCAAATTATATTAAATAGTAATTAACGTTTTTTCGAAACCCAATTATATATTAATTTTTACATATTTTAAATTTTGTTTTCTATCGTTAATATATGTAATGCATTTTTACACCTGTAAAATATATATAAAGATTTAAGAATTTTATGTATTGATATTTTTCACTCTGTGTGTAGACACGGGGTTCTAAACTAGTTATTTAATAGAAGAGAGAGACGAAAAATAAAAAATTATAAAATCAATTAAAGAAATTTATATATTTAGTAGGAGAGAGAAGTGGGAAAACACAAATCGAAAAGGCATAAAATCATGTTATGTGTCCTATAAAATTTTTATTTACTATGTAGTATAGATATACATTTTAACACCCGTCTCATCGCACGGGTTTAATTTCCACTCGTTATAGATTTAAATTTAATGGTTTCTTTTTTTAAATAAAAGACATCTTACTGGACATAAGAGACAAAGCAATAAATCCATTGCCCACAGGGTTTTGACAAAGACATTATAGATGTAGAGGTGCACAAAAGAACCGGAACCGGAACCGATCCGATGGATTATTCGAAACCGGATCCGGCGAGAACCGGTTTTTTTAGAACCGGTCCGGATATTATTAGAACCGCCGGTTCCGGGACCGGTTCTGGGTTTTTTGACGGACCGGTTAAAAATCGGATAAAAATCGGATTTTTTGGAACCGGTTTTTTTCGGACATTTTGGAACCGGTTCGGAACCGGTTCTATCCGTTGGGGTTAAAAAAAAACGGCTATATAGCCGTTTTATGGCCGTTTTTTTGTTTTTTTTTTGTTTTTAAGGATTGAAATTTAGTATAAATAGGTATTGGGTGTATGTGTTAGTTCACCACAACATTCTAGCTCTCAAAACTCAAAAACGCTCTCAAAACGCTCACTTTAAGCAAAAAAAAAAACGCTCTCATGGCTTCCGCTTCTGCAAGCATTCAAAATTCGGTTGGTGGTTCTACTAGCGATGTTACGGTTGTGTCAATACTTCCTTGCTCCCGAAACCAAGAAATATGGGCTTATTTCGATTTATGCGAAATGTCGAACGGCTCGCAAAAGGCTCGTTGCAAACGTTGTGGTAAACTTTTGGCTGCGGCGGGAAATAGCAGTTTGAGGAAACATATTGCTAGTCACGCAAGACACACTCAAGAAGGTGAAAATCAAACTCAAATTGGTAGGGATGGAGGAGTTTGGCAATACAATGTCGAAAGTGTTCGTGAGAGAATGGCACATTTCGTCATTCAAGAAGGCTTGCCTTTTGATCATTTTGATAATCCGCGCTTGACGAGGATGATACAAGAGACGCTTCAACCGAATTACACAAATGTAAGTCGTTCTACTTTGAGAAGAGATTGTTTAAAAATGTGGAAAAGAGCCAAAAAAGAATTAATTTTAGGTTTTGAAAAATTAAATACCGGCATTAACTTAACAACGGACGTTTGGTCCGCTCCACATGGTTTACCCGAATCGTACCTTTGCGTTACCGCACATTGGGTTCAACCGGAGTCGTGGCAAATGATGAAGCGTACGATTGCGTTTGATTATTTTGGATATCCACATACCGGTGAAAACTTATTTTATATTTTAGACTCGGTAATTCAAACTTATAAAATTCAACCGAAAATATTTTCAATATCTTTTGATAACGCTTCAAATAACACAAACGCGGTCGAAAAATTAAAAATAAAATATGAACCGCCTTGTAACGGTGTTTTTTTTCATAGTCGATGTGTTGCACACATCATTAACTTGGTTGTGCAAGACGGTCTAAACGTCCAAGAAATAAGAGACGTAAAAGAAAATTTTAAAGTGATGTTACGTGAAGTTTTTAGCACAAGCAAAAAAAGATATATAAACTATAGAAACTTGTGCCAACAAACGGATTCCATCTTTTTAGGTCCGAATTGGGACGTACCTACTAGATGGAACTCGACTTGGAAAATGTTTGAATCGGCCTTAAGGCAAAGAATTACTTTAAAACATTTCCATGATGAACTTGTACAAAAGAAACGTTGTTTACAAAAATTTGATAATATAAGTTGGGATATGATCGAGAAACTAACTAATTTGCTTGAGGTTTTTAAAAATGCAACTACATGTTTATCGGGAGTTTATTATCCCACGTCTTCGCTAATACTTCAACAATTATACTTAATATGTAATAAATTAAAAGAGTTTGAATATCACGGCACTATTTTTGAAAAAATGATAAAACCTATGAAAGCTAAATTTAAAAAATATTTTTCAGAAATGCCGGCCGTTGTTACATGTTCGGCCGCCTTAAACCCAACGATTAATGTAACCGGTGTTGAAACATTAATTGGATCAATATCGGATGATTTAAATATGTTCGAGGAAGACCCAAATTTTGAATCAAATGCAATAAGGGATTTCAATTCGGCTTTTAATAATATGTTTGATTATTATTTACGCAAATATGGTGGAAGTGGTGATCCATCAAACATACGTGAATCAATGGGTTCGGGTTCAACTTCTAGTAGTTCAAGGAACCCGATGCTAAATTTATTTAACACTTTAAGAAACGAAAATACTAAACGAGCTCGTGGAACCACACCAAGTAGCGAGCTTGGGAGATATCAAGCAACCGACTTTATTTCTACTCTAAGATCCGAAGAGTTTGAAAACTTTGATATCTTGAGTTGGTGGCAAGGAAGGGAATCCCAATATCCCGTTCTAGCCGCAATGGCCCGTGACCTACTAACCGTCCAAGCTTCCACGGTAGCTTCGGAATCCGCTTTTTCTCTTAGTGGCAGGGTTTTATCTATTCGAAGAACGAGGCTTACACCGGAATCTATGGAGATGTGTATTTGCTTGAAGGACCATTTGGATGCCGCCGAACGTGTACAACATGTTGCAAAACTAGAAGGCGAGCTTGACGTTGAACAAGAAATACATGAATTCGAAGTAGAACATGGGGCGGCGACTCCACTTTCGGACGAAGAACAAGCTTACGATGAAGCCCAACGTATCTCAAGCGAAGAAGAATGAAAACCGATGTTACAAAGACTACGACGAAGAATATTGAAAACATAATAAATAATTAATGCTTTGTGAGTCAATTATGTTTTTTGTACGAACTATTGTTAAATAACTTAAAAAAATCTACAAAATAAATAAAACATGTATTTTATAGTGTATCTTTGTTAATTTTTAAATTTTTTTTTTTCGGAACCGGTTTTTTTTATCCGGTCCGGTTCTAAATATCCGAACCGGTCCCAATAGGTTCCAAGTCTCCACACCCGGAACCGGATCCGAACCGGAACCGGTTCTAATGGATCCGGTTATTGACCAACGTTGACGGAACCGGTCCGGATCCGAACCGGATCCGTTTCAAAAAAAAAAACCGATTTGTGCACCTCTAACTAGATGTGGTCTTGATGTCCCTCCAACTTATCCGTGAAACAAATCTGTGTATCTGAATAAAAATAAAACTTAACAATGATTTATTTAATTTTTTAATCACAAATTTATACTCTTCGGAATACAATTTGTACATTATGTTACACAAAATTCACATCATATAAATCAATATTAATCATGTTAATTATATCTTAGGGTGATGAAATGAATGCTGCATGTTGAAGCAAATTCCTGTCATGAAGGATTTAGGGATAGATACTCTAATATCAAAGAGAAGACAGTCAATCTCATGTCGTCATTGGAGTCGGTTTGTTCTTCTGATCAGATCATCGGGATCTTTGCAATCACGGGAAATGCTTATTAAAGGGCCCAAGGAGCCATTGGATCCGAGGACACTACGAAACTCAAGTCACTCGGGCCTCATAAGAGTGTGTGTGTAAATCATATGTGAGCTAGAGAGGAAGAATGACATCTTGCATTTTGAAGGAGACCCCTTCTATTTATAAAGGGGTGATACATAACCCTAAAGGGCCTTCACTTGGGCCTGTTGGGCTTGGGTTAAGGGGTATACCTATACACTCCACGTGAATTACACTATATCGAATTATACCACCTTTAATGGGCTCACACCCCCATCCACATCAGCCCTTCTGGGCGTGAAACACCGCCCCTATGGGGCGTTAATCAAGGGTGAAGGGCGCAAACCTGGTTTTAACCACGAGCGTGGGGCAATATGATATACAATTCATCGATACACGAACGTAAAAGCTGTTAAAACTGATTCAAGATTTCATTTTTTATAGCATTTTTGTTTTTATCTTACAACCTTTAAAATATGGTATTTTATAAAATTCCAGATTTACCGTTTCGACGTGTTTTTTTTATCAGCGTTTCGACATGAACTTTTTCGTGAGGCGACTACCAGTTTATAAGTTATTGAAATTGAACCTTATAAATTTTAACAATTTCGTTGCAACGCGCAGTGCCTACCTAAATTGAATAGTAATGGATTTGTTGATAAATTAATTTAGTTTATATTAATAAAAGTATATTTTCTCACTAATATATCCCACCTTTCAATAAATTCACCTTTATTGTCTTTAGACCACCAGAAAGTATTCCCACTGGATTTCTCTGTTCATTGTTTCTCACATTTGCTCTTTTCCGACGAAGATTTCTTAAAGACAAGCAACTTCATTACAGGGATCTTTTTAAACCAGATTGAAGAATTGAACTCCACCCAATAAAGATTATCGTGATTCTTGATCTGGATTTGCTTTAAATTCAATAAAACTCGAATCTTTTTTTTTTTTATCATGGATTCAGGTTCTTGAAAGATGGGTTGTGTGTCATCCAAACAGACAGTGTCAGTGACGCCGGCGGCGGATCATTCCGGGGCTTTACGGGACAATGCGGTGGTGGGTTCTTGCCGGAGTATAGATGGGAATGGCGGTGATGTGGTGGCGCAATTGGAGAACAAGATGAGCAGGAGGAAGAGGAGGAATACAAGGAGTGCGTCAGGGCTGAGTTGGAGCGAGTTGGGTGAGTCAGGGAGGAGCAATTTGACCACCGGCGGCGGCGGCGGTGAACCGGTGAGCTTTAGGTTAGGTAATTTGCGTAGGTATGTTGAAGTGGAGCAAGTGGCTGCTGGTTGGCCGGAGTGGCTCAGTGCAGTTGCTGGTGAAGCAATTCATGGTTGGGTGCCTCTCAGAGCTGAATCCTTTGAGAAATTAGAGAAGGTTAGTCACTTCAACTTGCCATTTTCACACACAAACACATTCACTGTGTGTTTTCATTTTTGTTCAATTAATCATTGATTTGAATATTTTATTTAGGTTTCTGTTAGTATGATCATTGTCTGATTTAGGGTTAGTTTTTGGGATCTGATATTGGTACACCACCCCCTAATCAGACACCAATGCGCCTGTCACATCATACATGCCGTATTGCCCAATACGGCCGTATCACGCTTAGTCAAGCCGACAACACTCCAGACATGTCACATCAGTTACGTGGAGACATCCATATAACCTGTATTATAGGCGAAAAAAGGTAACACGACTTGTATTGTATATATCATACGACCCGTATGAGTGAAAAGCACAACCCATACGGCCCATATTTTAGGCGAGAAAAGGTAATACGGCCCATATTGATGCTGGTGTACCGGTCCGTAAGGTGGGGGTGGTGTACCTGTAAGACTGACCTAGTTTTTATGATTATTTGAGTGGATTCACAAATTGAGATTGAAACCAAGGAGTGTTTTGATATGAGTTTTCAAAGTGATCTCCACTTTCAAGAATAAGTACATACCTAAAAAGTTAGTTTTGTTGCTGAAAATCCTCACTTGGATGACAAAGTATAATTATTTTGACCATTTTAATCAAAAAGTCAAAATCAGATTTGACAGCTGCAAATGTAAGCCCTAATAATCAGTCAAACACCCCCTAATGGATGATGTAATACAAAAAGTTTCAAAACTTAGGGCAGATTGTAAAACCCCACATATAAATAAACAAATAAACGTAACAAGGAAAATCCCACTCATAGCAGAGCTATTGGTAGGGTCTGTAGTTAAACCCCACATGTATTTTCTTGAATATTCATACTTTGTGCGAATCATTGTAACATACCTTGGTTTTGTGGGCCACACCTCAATTTTCCTCGTGAAATGGGGCCCACATTAACGTCTTTTATTACGTTACTTGTGCGAAAGGGGGTGTTTGTCTTTGCATTTTGAAAATGATTATGTGACATGGAACAATCAGATTACCATTTCTTAATAAACACGCAGCCGGAGATAATGTTAAGATGTGCTTCTGTTGTTTGAAGCCTGTGATAATCAGATTTTTTTTTGAACGACAACACTAGATATTCTAGGATAATTGGGTTTCCCCGGGGCAACACCTAGAACATCCAGGGCAGCCCACCCCAGGAGGAACCCCCAACTGGGTAAACCCCCTGACCTGACCACAGACCCTTTTTTGCTGTGGCCCAGTGTTGTAAAAATCGCGCCTAGGCGCCGATTAATCGCTAGGCGCTCGGCTAAGGAGGAATTTTGGGCCTAGGCGGTCCTAGGGGTCCTAGGCGGCCAGATTCCGGTGAACATTCCGGCGAACATTCCGGCGAAAACCTGAAATTTCCGGCGAAAACCTGAACTTTCCGGCCAAATTCCGGCGAAAACCTTTGGTGTGGTTTAAAAATGAACATTTTTTATAAAAATTACATATAAAAATATGTGTATATATATAAAAAACTGAAAATTACATATAAAAATTATAATCCGATTAATCCCGCCTAGGCCCCGATTAATCCCGCCTAGGCCTAGGCCCTACCCCACCGCCCGACTAGCGCCTAGCGATTTTTACAACACTGCTGTGGCCAGGATTCGAACCCAAGACCTCCACTATGGGAAGTCTTGGGGCTACCATTGCACCAAATGGCCAACGGTTTGTGATAATCAGATAATGAACCGTTTTGAGTGTTTGGCAAATTCTAACTATTCAAGGATTTACATAGAAACTGGTTATCCAAAACCGACTATTTGATCTCTAAATAATCAAAACCAATTTCACTATGCCCAAACACTAGAAACTGATCATCTACCCTAAACATGCATAGAACAATTGTGCTTCTTAGATGTTTGTTGGCTAATGACTATGGTATGGAATTTGCTTATATAGGTTGGACAAGGTACATATAGTAGTGTTTTTCGTGCGTGTGACCTAGAAGGCGGGAGGATAGTTGCCCTAAAGAAGGTGCGGTTTGACAATTTTGAACCTGAAAGTGTTCGGTTTATGGCTCGTGAAATAATGATTCTTCGTAGACTTAACCATCCAAATATCATGAAACTAGACGGGATAATAACCTCACAGTTATCATGTAGCATATACCTCGTCTTTGAGTACATGGAACATGATGTTTCAGGACTTTTATCATGCCCTGACATCAAATTCACCGAATCACAGGTTTGTAACATGTAAAATTTTATTTAGTGAGAATTGCATAAAATGGTAACCAACTTTGTTTTCACTGTTTACCCATAAATATCCTCAAGCTTCTAGAATATTCGATTTAAGGTAATCCATACAAGTCACCATGTCAAAATGCTGACGTGACAAATGATGTGTCGGTACCTTTGACCATATTGACCCTTTTTGTCAAGGTTAAAGATTATCTTGAAGTTCCTGATCCTGTTGGTTAGCAGGGTATTGGCGGGGTCTCGTGCCTTTACTAGTAACAGGGTCTCATGGTTAAAAAAAATGATCATCTTGCATTCGAACTTTCAGAATGTTTGAGGGTTTTTATCCAGTCAAACATAGTTGGTTACTAAAAATAGACGTTGGACCAAAGTTGGTTACTTTTTTATGCACTTGACACTTTTTTTCAGAATTTAATGAGATTTTCATTGAAACAGATTAAATGCTACATGAAGCAGTTGTTGTCGGGACTTGAACATTGTCATTCACGGGGAGTAATGCATCGAGACATCAAAGGGGCGAATCTTTTGGTAAATAATGAAGGGGTTATGAAAATAGGTGATTTCGGGTTGGCTAATTTTTGTAATGTGGCTGGTGAAAGGTGGCCTTTGACCAGTAAAGTTGTTACTTTATGGTACCGGCCTCCTGAACTTTTATTGGGGTCCACGGATTATGAAGCTTCAGTGGATCTATGGAGTATCGGGTGTGTATTTGCAGAGCTTCTTCTTGGTGTACCTCTTCTTCAGGGTAGAACTGAGGTAAAAAGAGTTTGACTTTCAGAAGTCAAATGAATACTTTTGAAATTGCAAATTCTGAGCAATCTTGGACTGTCAAAATGGAATATTTGGTAACCTTGTTCATGTGTATAATCAATATGAAAATACTGAAATATGGGTATCAAAGTTTAAGGAATTTTGCATTTTAGTTTGAAGGGCACTATGTTTGACCTTTAAAAGTCAAATAGACAGTTTTTTCAACGTCCAAACTGACGAGCCACGAGTGTTCTTTGATCTTTGAAAAGAAAGAATCAACACACATGTTAAATTATACAATCAGTACCACAGTACGCAAAACTGGGCTTCAGAAATTAAAAGATTGGTGTAATTTCGACTCTTCGGGTTCAAAAGTACTACGTTTGACTTTCAAAGTCAAACAGAAAGCAAATTTTGAGTTTCATAAGCGTGAACAAGTACCTGCATTAAATTAAACAATATGAACCGCATCAAGAGATTGAGTTTTAATATTAAGGGAATTCTTAACAATTTATAGTTTGAAGGATACCATGATTGACTTTTCAAAGTCAACTTGGTTGCTTTTCAACTTCCTAATTGATGGGCATTCCATAATTATCAAAAAACGCGTTAATCAATACGATCCTTTACTGGTACATATATTGGGTTTGGAAAAGGAATTGTATAAATTCCAACTTCTAAGAGTAGTGTGTTTGACTTTCAAAAGTCAAAGCTTGAGCTTTGTTTATAATGTTATTGAGTTGTTTTTCTCTTTACTCTAACTTCAGGTGGAACAAATGCACAAAATCTTTAAGCTTTGTGGATCCCCGTGTGAAGATTATTGGAACAAGTCAAAACTTCCTCATGCTATGTTATTTAAACCACAACGTCCTTATGAAAGTTCTCTATGGGAAACTTTTAAAGATCTACCTAAGAACACAGTGCAACTTATAGAAACTTTGTTGTCCATTGAACCATATAAGCGTGGGACCGCCTCTTCCGCTCTTGCATCTGAGGTAACATTCAAACCTTTCATCAACTTTTATAACAATTTGATCAATGGGGACTTTTATTTTAAAAATTTTAAATCATATTTATTGGCAGCTTAGACTTTGATATGTTATTACAGTATTTCAAGACAAAGCCGTATGCTTGTGAGCCATCGAGTTTACCAAAATACCCTCCTAACAAAGAGATTGATGCTAAGCATCGTGAAGACTCAAGAAGGTAAACTACATTTTATAAAGATACATAGAGTGATATAAAGTTTGGAACTGATTATTTGATTATTGTGACTTGAATTCGCAATAATAAGTTTTTAATGTTCGGGTAAATAGATTTTTCTTTTGATTATTAAATAATGAGTTTTGGATAGCTAGTTCAATACAGGGCCGGTCCCGAGAATCCTCAAAATGTTTTGGGCCCGGGACATGTAAAAAAAAAGCGGGCCCTATAATATAAATTCAATAATCATATATAAAAAAAACATAATACGGGCTTATATGTATAGATTTTTTTTTAAAAATTAGGCTTATATATAGGTTTTTTTTATTTATTGGTTTTCGGTTCAGATTTATAAACAATTGAGCCTATATATATAGATTTTTTTAAAAAAAAACACATGTATATAATATAAAAAAAAAAGATTAAAAACTTCGGGCCATAGTATAACCATCATTAAAAAAATTCATTGCTAATAGTAGTAGCAAAACTAAATGTTCTATAATGAAATTGGTATATCTTATATTAGGTTAGAAACCCGTGTATTACACGGGTTAAATAAATAAAAATTTAAATATTAGTTATTAATGATGGTTCAAAATTATAAAATGATTGAACAATTTAATTGATGATGAACCAATTTTGAATTAAAAAATTTGTAGATAAAAATTGAAACGAATTATTAATCTAATTGTCTAAAATAACGGAGTTGATTAAAATGTATAAATACTTTTAGTGGACTTTTTTTTTTAATTTTAAGTGGGTTAATATGATAAATGGATAATACAAGACTACAAGTAGTGTTGTAGTGGGCCTTTTTTAATTTATAAGTGGGTTAATAGGATAAATGGATAATACAAGTAGTGGGCCTTTTTTAATTTCTAAGTGGGTTAATAGGATAAATGGATAATACAAGTTGGGCCTTTTATAAATATATATATATATATATATATATATATATATATATATATATATATATATATATATATATATATATATATATAATTTTAAAAACTACGGGCCCCTTAGGAGACCGGGCCCCGGACGGTCGCCCTCCCCGCCCCCCATAAGGGCCGCCCCTGGTTCAATACGAGCTGCAATAAACCTGATTATGTAAGGGTAAAATAAATTTATTTTCTTACCCCTCTTAACTTATGAGAATGCTGCATGTCCTTTTCAGGAAGAATCATGTTGGAAGAACGCGAGGGCCTGAAATGTCACGAAGATTGAATAGAAAACCGAATGGCATGAGTAAATTGGTTCCCGAGGAGGTCTCTCTCTCTCTCTCTATATATATATATATATAGGGTTTGGATCAAATGAGAACTCTTAAATATTGCTAGAACTCATGAAAAACAATAAAAATGATTTTTTTATATAAACAAAAACATTCATATAAAAATGTTGTATTTTAATAGTAATGCTAGTATTTTAGATAAATGAATGATTTTTTATTGTTTTTCGCGAGTTCTCTCAATATTTAGAGTTCTCATCTGAGCCTAACCATGTATATATATAAAAGCGGTTCTTATTATATTATTGGTTCTGAAATGAACGGCCCTCTATTTCGCTATATATATGCAAGGCATAAAATTTCCCTTAATGCCCTTTTTGCATTAAATGAACTCATTCAATGAACTATATGAATGGTTTCATTTAAAATTCCTATATATACACCCACACACAATGATGTATTCTTATTGATGAATGGCTGTTTTTACAGAATTTGTCAGTCAGAACCGAAGTTAGGCTCAAAATCAACGGAAGTAGTTTTAATAAACAGAAAGACAGTGATATAATCTTAGCTTTTGAGCCACGCAAGCCGTCTGAAAACACAATAGACTCTGAGTCTCAAGGAGACATTACGTTCTCCGGCCCGTTACAAGTTCCAGGTTCAAGTGGTTTTGCATGGGCAAAAAGGCGGTTTGATGATTCTTCATCTATAAGATCACTTGGTGGTTCGAGTTCCAAAAGTCTTGTATGTGAGCCTCCAGTTACATTACATTCAAGGGAAACAAAATGTACTGAAAAGATTGAACGGACCAGTTCTAGAGGTCGGGATTCCAAAGTCACGTTTGATGGCGGGTCTCATGGTTACCCCTCTCGAGATCTATCTATGGCACTTTTCCAGAAAATAGATTCAGTAAGTCTGTTTTTGTTTGCATGCAAAGCTAGAGGTGGTAGTTTCAACCCATTTAACTTATGAATGAGTTGATTTTAGTTATGCATTATTTCTAACGGGTCAAATGGGTAACATAATAAAACTAGTTAAAAAGGAAAAAAAAAAACACGTGAAATGAGTTGAACGGGTTGGAAGTGGCTAAAGTGTATTTTTAATGTATAAAACCTTCTAAACCATTTTAAACAAAAAGTTAGATTATTGTTGGGAAAATATCATTTTTGTAATCAGAACTTTTTTTTTTGTTGGTGGGTGGGTGGGTGGGAGGGGATCATCAATGCCATTAGGCTACAAGGCCTTGGGCATTTTTGTAATCAGATTTGATGAACTAATTATTTTAAATATATAGAAATTTAGACAAAAAGTGTATCATCTCAACCCAACCGACTCTTAAATCGTATTTGACACACTAATTATTTATAATGCATTACTCTATCTTTTATTGTAAATGTTGGATTATTATTCCAATATAGTTTTTGTAATCATATTTGACACTAGTTATTTCAAAAAATATAAAAAAAAAGGCTGGACGAGTTTTGGGTCAACCCAACCTAACACCTTTGCCAATCATATTTGTTACGGTAAATATAGTTTTTGTAATCGTATTTGACAAGCTAATTATTTAAAAATATTTGGACAAAACTGTTCCGCGTCAACCCAACCAACTCGTACCAAAAATATGTTTTGACCTGCTAACCAACCGGCCCATTTTACACCTACACTAAATCCCATTTAGGGTATTGTTTGCTTTGTGTTTCTTGTTGCAAGTTTTCAACTTTTTGACTTGTTGACAGATTTATCAGAATCAAGAAGATAAGATCGAGTTTTCGGGTCCTTTGTTAACTCAATCCCACCAAATCACTGAACTTCTAGAGAGACATGAACGCAAGATTCGCCAAGCGGCTAGAAGATCATTGCTGCAAAAAGGTAAAAACCAAAAACTTTGAAAATATAACAGCAATAAACAGTTCATCACAGCCATGTTTCTTGAAAATCTTTTTTCTTGCAAGTAGGAAGAACGGCTATTGAACTGAAAATGTGTCTTGAATCGGGTGATATGAAGATCATGGAATCTTGAAAAAACTTGATCCATTCGGGAATATAACAGCAAAAACTTTGAAAATATAACAGCAATAAACAGTTCATCACAGCCATGTTTCTTGAAAATCTTTTTTCTTGCAGGTAGGAAGAACGGCTGGTGAACTGAAAATGTTTCTTGAATCGGGTGATATTAAGATCATGGAATCTTGAAAAAACTTGATCCATTCGGGAATTTGATGGTTCAGGATTACACGAATTTGATGGTCTTGAAGTGTTTTGATCATCACTTTTCGACCTCCATTGATTAGTTAGAGTAATTTTAGATTTTAATATCTTGTTTCCTATAAAACAAAGGTGATTGAATATGAATGTATAGCAACAGAAAATTTGCATGGACCTTTATGGTTTTGAATATATACATCACTCCAATTCTTAGGTGATTTGTACACCATTAAAATTTTTAATATACCACTAAAATGACATGTGCAACACCAAAATTTGTCCTTTTATATGTGATATGCGCTTGGCGTACCCGATATTTGAGTCAACTCTCGCATTTGGGCCGGACCGCTTCACGATTTGATGTACGCAGCCTTACCCTGTGTAGGAGGTTGTTTCTCACGGCTTGAACCTATTACCTCAATCCTCAAGGTAGATGATACGTGCCAAATCCATGGACCCATGCAGCCATCAAGTCCACTATTCCATTTGTTGCGTGCATTTATCCTTTTTATTAGCTCTCCTCTAACTCATGTTTCCATGATTTTTACTGTTAGTTATTTCTTTTGTTTTGTTATTTAAGTTAACGTGCATGAATAAAAAAAATATCAGAAAATTGCTTCAAAGTTGTTCTTAGTTTCTTTCTCTAATTCTTGGGAGACTTGCCATCTCTAATTGGCTTTATCATTTGGGAGATTTACCATCTTGAATCGGTCTCTATCAGTAGAGGTGCACAACAAAACCGGTAATAGAATTGGACCCGAGGGTTCTACCCGGAACTGGAACCGGTTCCTACCCGGTCTACAGTGGAACCGGTTTGGACCCAAAAAACCCGGTGGTTCCTACCCGGTTCCTATTATTCAGTTTTACACCGGTTCTAGAACCGGACCCCGAACCGGTAAAAAACCGGCGAAAAACCACTCAAACCAGAAAAAATCCGGTCAACAACCCGAACCGAAACCAGAACTGGTTCCACCTCTACCCGGTTCCACTCTCTACCTGACCACTCCCTACCCAGTTTTGAAAAAAAAACCCGGTTTGTGCATCTCTACCTCAAGGTCACAAAGCAGCAACCTTACCAGTTGCTCAAAGGCCGCCCTCTCGATATGAGCTTGATTATGTCAAACTTAATGAGTTTGAGTTTAAGTTTATAACGTCTAGTCTTAACTTATTAATCATTTTTTTTGAGTTTTATGGTTAAGTATATGATATAAACATATAATCGAAGTTTGTCAATCACTAAACAAGTAACAAAAGTTGCATTTTACAAGTTGTGGTGCGTTTGCTTCACGAATTTTTATCCAAAGAATTGGAGTTTGTCAAAAGAATTGGAATTTGAAGGAATTTAGGGGGCGTTTGATTCGCATAATGCTTTGGAATTGGAATTTGAGTTCGAATTTAAAGGATTCCTTTGAAAATCCATAATGTGTTTGTTGATACATTTGTTAATGGAATTAGAATGTAAAAATACATAAAATGACAAAATTACCCATTAAAATTAACAAAATAAACAACAAAGATCCAAAATCAAATATCTTAAAAAAATGAAAAACGGCTAGGATTATTACGTAAATTAACAATCCTAAGGTTTTCTTTTGAAATGTTGAGTGGATCTGAATTCCAGTTGAAGGATTTGGTTGAAATTAATTCTAATTCAAATGTTTTTCTTAGCCAACCAAACATGCAAATGTAAATGAAGGTACATCTTGATTGCCATGAATCCAAAAAGTGCTGCAACTAAGTGGAGACTAAGTAGTGCTAGGACAATTGGAATCTCTGTCGTAATAACAAGTGCAATGAACGTTACAACATTACGGTTAGGGGCTGTAATTCCTGATACGACTTGAAGTACGATATGAACACGACACTATAAGAATTAGGTTTAGGGTTGGCTAATATAACACGTTTATTAAACAGGTCAACCCAAACATGATATGTTTAATAAACAAGTTAACTTGTTAAGCCATTTAATTTTAATGGTTTTTAAAAAAGTTCAAATTTAGATTTTAGTGGTGATTATTTAAAAAGTTACATATAAAGTTAAAGTTTGATACGTTCACTACTTCTAACTATCAATTTTCACTTCCTCATTCCCAATCCTTTCCCTCTGGTCCCTCTAGGGCTGTCCAAAATACTCGACGTTGGAAATTTGCTCGAACTCGTTTGTAAAATGCTCGGAAATATGCTCGTTCGATTTCGGCTTAGTTCAGTTTGTAAACGAACCGAGCATGAGCAAAGGTACGCTCGCTCGGTTTGGCTCGAATTAAATAAATAGCAAGGTTTGTCATGCATGTGACGTTTTAACGACATTATATGACATGGTTAGTCGCTTAAAGAGGGTTTGAGATCGAAACGCGTAAAAGAGAAAAAAGATGGACCTGGATGTAACCTTTAAACATTTATATACCAAGTAAAGGGAAACCCTAGACCATTTGCCCTAGGTGTCGTTCGACGATAGGATACAGGAGGAAGAGAGAGATCGACAAGAGGTGGTTTCCGGCGGTGCACTGCTCGATCTTATTCTTCTACCTTTTCGTAATCATTTTGAAAGATTACCCGATTAGGGTTCTAGTACCTTGTATGGTGTTTGGTTGTCGGAGAAGAAGGCAAAGACGGCTGTGCTTGGTGCACGGCAGTGGAAAACGAAGACGGAAAGCGGTAGTGGCTTTGTGGTTGTAAGCAACGGTACGGTAGCAGGAGAGGGTGGCCACGGCTGTTATCGAAAGGAGTAGTGGGGACCCCACAACAGTGACACGACGGTGATGGATGCGATGGCCGGTGGCAATGGTGGCTACCACGGGGATTGGGTGACGAGGACAGAGGAGTCCGGTGACAGCGTCATCGGGACTAGGAGCGATGGTAGCCGCTTGAACTGCTGGCATGACGGCGAGAACGACTCGTGGTGTTAGCGATGACGGCTATGGTGCACGACGAGGAGGGTGGCGACTAGTCGCGCCGACGGCTGTGTGGGCGATACAAGGTGGCACGTGGTGGCACGTGGTGGTGACCGGTTAGCGGTGCAAGATGGTGAGAGCGATGGGGATGGTGAAGCACATGATGGACTCGTATGACCACAACGGTGGACTCGGCTAGGGTTTTTGCATGGCGTGCATTCATGGGAACCCGACGCAGGTGCATGCGTTTCGCGTGGCTAGGGTTTTACTTTGCATGGTATGCAGGCGTGTTTGGAACCCGGTTCGAGTACACGTATGCTCATTGGATTAGGGTTTGCATGGTCACGTACGTGCATGCGTGAGACCCAGTTCATGTATTCAAATTGTTAAGCGGGTCAAGGACGACCCGATTCATATGAACTTGTGAGACTAGGGCTTTGCTGAGGAAGAATGACGAGCCGATGAGACGAGCGTTGGGGTTTAATTATATTTACGCATTATTTGACATAAGTTTAAATGTAATCTGATCATGTGATCATACGTTTGACAGGTTCGGGATTCGAGCGAGTGGGCGATTGTAGAGCAAGGATTTGGATTCTACGTAAACAGTGAGTTTCGAATCCCCTCTTTAATGTTTTTACTGTTTTGTGGCTATCGTACATTCCCGCGTGTTTTATTCTATTAATCAAACGTGTTATGAGTCATGATTAAACCTGAAGCGTTTTACGAGATAATTATGTAATAATGAAACTAAGGGTCTGTGTGGTGTCCTTAGGTTGTGTGGACTAGGAGTTTGGGATGATAGGTGCGTGTGTCGCACTATGAATTATTCGGGATGAGTCAGGAAATGAGTTTAGACATTTTATGAGTATATCTAGGATGTGTTATCATGAGAATATGTATGAGGCTCGTGTTAGATAACAAGTCATAGTAAAGGCTAGTGTATTGTTATGTGTTTTGTGCTTGATGTGGCGTGTGTGTTTGCGTCGTTGTCCTTGTGACACGGCATATTATGATGTGAAGGACGAGGTCCTTCGGGTAGTCACTAAAGGTGACAATGCCCTTTGGGGGCAGCGATGAGCTCGGAGTATGATGAAAACCCTGACGAGGGCGGTTGTGACGAGGTAGGTAAAACCCTTCGAAGGTAATTGATGTGTGCATTTATGTTTAATTTAATTTCATGCAAGTGTTGATTGATATTTGTGGTGTTGTGATGTTATTGCTTCGGTGTAAGCATTTGATTGACTGTTGTGTTGGCACGAGGTCATGTTTACGACTGATGTGTAGTAGCCGGAATTCGTGTTGATACGTGGTAAATTACAGGTTAGTAGAACGGTTAGTTCGGTCCATGTCGGGGAACTTACAGGGTTATGGGTATGGGTTGAGTCTTGGGTTGATTAAACCCTTATGGGAAAATGTGGATAACATGGGTGATCAATATGTTAATAAATGATGAACCGTTGTAAGGCCCCTTTCCCGGGTAACCTCACTTGTTGGATTTACTCATAAACATAGTCATAAATACTGAACTTAAATTAAAAACATTCGAGAGTAGCAGAAGCAAACATCATTCGAATTCATAACATAACATAACATAGCAGCGGAAGTCTTAACAATTAAAAACATAATATTGTCTTAACATAAATAAAAGTGGGATGTCAGTCGCTTGCCGGGTAACCATCACGCCTTCGCACGACCCTTCCTTTCTTTACCTGAAATGTATACTAAAAGTCAGCTAACGCTGGTGAGTTCTAGTTTAAAAACAATCAGACATAACATTTATCTTATCGTTAAGTATTATATATATATATATATATAATATACGTGCATTTGCATATTCTTTGCTTTACTGTTCTCACATAACATTCATACTGAGTATACACATATGTACATACATACTTACTTTGGGGAGAACATTCATTGGTCATACACATATGAGTGATCAACCCGTCATAATTGTTGTGTGAGTCACAAAGACAAACACCATGAGAACTACCGTCGTAGTCCGTTTCATAAACCGTCCGGCCCTAGAAACCATCCGTCGTAACATAAATCCGTCCGGCAACCTTTGTCCGTCCGCCTAAAACCCATCCTACCGTCGTAGTCCGTTCATTCGCCCGTCTGCCCAAAGGCATCCGTTTCCCACGCGGCTATTATGTATGCAACCGTTCTACATGTAATAAGGCATATGCTTCGACCGTCCATGAGTGCCTTTTATACGTCCTAGCTTATGAAGGAACGTTTTTGTCCCGGTTGCAAAATAGTCATGTGGTCGTCCGTCTACCGAAGTAGCCGTTGGCTTCGTTTCCGTCCATAACGTATACATACATTCATAACATGCAATATAAATAATTATAAAGCAAGATTTCATTCATTTACGTTATGCCATTCTTTCATTCATTCTTTGTCAACATACGTTTCATTCTTTGTCAACATACGTTTCATTCTTTGTTCATAATTCATTTTCATATATATATATATATATATATATTTGTATACCACGTATGATCACATTGGCATTCATAGCATTTATTCACTTAGTGTATACACTTCATCCCCAAAACATTTAAAATGATTTGCACATAACATAGAAGGAACTCACCTGATGAGCTAGTCTCGTCCTGTCCTAACAGCGGTCCAATGAGTGCCACACACGATCTGGATTGGTTAATTACACATACATCAGACCTAATTTAAATTACACACTTTTACTTCAGCTGAACTAGGCGAACTTAAGGCTAAGTTCGCTGCCTAAAGTCTAGGCAAACATATTGGCAAACTTGTCCTAAGTTCGCCTGACTTGACTAAGCGAACTTAACCAAGCGAGCTTAATCAGGTGAACTTAATCAGGTGAACTTAATCAGGCAAACTTAATCAGGCGAACATAATCAGGCGAACTTAATCAGGCGAACTTAATAGGCGAACATGCTAAGTTTGCCTCTTGATGGCCATAAGCGAACTTGCCAGGCGAACTTGTCAATCGAACTTGATAAGTTCGCCTCAACCTTTCCAGGCGAACTTGATAAGCTCTCCTGCCGAACAGTCTTCTTCCCCAACAAGTCCGAATTTCTTGCATGCTAACCTGATCAGGCCAATCTTACAACTTTCTTTGTTCAAAACGTGCGGTTTTCATTCTAGATGCTAGTCCTAAGCTTATTTTCAAGTTTCATCCTTAAAAATGTCACCTATTTAGCTAAAACCCGAAAATCCAAAATTAAACAAAAACTTAGTTTAGGGTCAAATCGTTACCTGGATTGCGATTCTGATTCCAAGGTTTTGCTCACGAGCTCAGCAGTAATGTGCTCCTTCAATTCCGAGTCGATCCGTCAACTTTCTCTCTCTAGGCCCGAGCTCTCCTTTCTCCCTCTAAATTGCAAATGGTGGAAGTTTGGAAGTTTGAGGCTGTCTTGACCCTTATATATCTGGGCTTCCCTCGGCCCGTTGGATCCAAGCCCAAGCCCATCCATTTTCCTTTCATTTTTGATGATTAAATCTCGATCGCGTTATTATTTATTTATTTACTATTTTTGGGATGTTACAACCGTTTTATAAAGGACTGTAATGTCCTGAATTCAATTAAATGATATTCGTAATGGAAATACTTTCTGTTAATATAAACTGTTAGAACTCGCTCAGCGTAGCTGACTTTGTATGTACGTTAGATTGTTTTGCATGTGGGTTTACGTGACGAGGTATCTAGGCTTGGGAGCGGTGCTACTCGGATTGGTGTGCACGCATTAGTTAGGTAAGATTAAGAACGATAATGAGTTATAAAGATACAACTACTTTAATTAAGACTTCCGTTGATTGTTTTTATAATAAGACAAGTGTTTGTAAAGAGAATACCCAGTGATGAGACCCGACTGTAGGATGCCCGGTTTGGGGTCTTACACCAACCCAAAATCCTTCAACCTATCAACCAACGACCCTGACATAATTAACACCTCTAATTGGGTATACGGTAACACTCTGGTCTATGCACGCTAGTGCGTGCCCATACGTTTTTGGAAAAGGCACGCCTGATGTGCCATCATTTATACATATTTTGCATGCATAATAATCCTCATATCATGGTACTAATTGAATAATAACCTTGCAACTGATACTTAAAACGTTTATATTTTATAATTGCAGGTTATTCGGTGTTCTAAAGATAAACAAAGATAAAACCTATCAAAAGCACCAAGAAACCAAGCTTCTAGAAGGATCATTCCCGAGCTTTGACCCCCAAGAAGTCAACAAAGGTCAAAGAAAGTCAACCAACAGCTAAAAGACAAAAGTGGGCAGTAGGGAGGGGATGCACGGCCATGCATCCCAATGCACGAGCGTGCATTGCCCTCCTTACTCCCCACGGCTCCCAGTACACTGCCACTCGTACCCTAGGATTCCCTAGGTGTTTGCACGCCCGTGCAATCCAATGCACGGCCGTGCATTGCTCATTCTGAGGCCTATAAATAGGAGGCTTGAGTTCTTCATTACACACACCTTTCCATACCTCAAGACACTATTCCAGAGAGAGTATTTCATAGTTAGAGTAAAGAATAGAGAGTAGAGAGGCTCCACCTCTTTGTCCGCAATAGGGGAGCCTACGAAACTCAGCATTACGCTAGTTAGTATGGCCATTCGTGGCTAAACTTATTTGTATTGCTAGGGTGAACATGAAGTTTGGTGTATGTTAATATTTAACGTATTAATCTAGTGGTATGTTTATGTCTTTAATTATTAGCTCTTAAAACCACCTTCTAGGTGGGCTTTTTATTATTATCTAAATCTGTCTTTACATTTGTGAGTGTTCTTGATTTTAAAGCATAAAACCATAAAACATTTTTAATCAAACTTCTCTTGATGCTTGTACGTCTTTATACAAGTGGATCTTGATAAGCCAAGGCTTGGTTAATATTAATGAGGTCGTACGTCTTTATACGAACTTGTTATGAGACCACGAATTGGTGAACTCATGTTGGAAACGGTACGTCTTTATACATGGTCCCATTGTTGCACCGCCTCCCGGTGAGCAAAGTCTAATCACCTTTTTAATAATACTAATTAAGCATTTAAGTTTTATGTCCTAAACCAACTTGGAGATAGCATTCAAAGAGTTGAGGGTAACGTTGTCCATAGCTAGGAATCGTTACCATTTTATTATTAAAGATTATAATTCGTGAATCAAATATTGTGAGAATGAGTCTCTAACGGTGTACCGTTCACATGTTTGTAGTAGTCATACCACCGAATTAGGCAACTTAACATTATCATATACCAAGCGGATTCGAAACCCAAAGCAATACTCTTCATGACCTGATCATTTTCGAGATATTTACTTTCCTACTATTTACTATTCTGCTATTTACATTGCTGTTACACACGTCACTCACGTTTTTACTTTTCTGTTAATACTTTACCGTCATTTACTTTCCTGTCATTTACTTTTCTACTTCACAAGCACACAAAACCCACTCACTAATTAAATCGGCTAAACGAAAACAAAAGTTGAGTTTTGTAACTCGATCGTGTCCATTGGTTCGATACTTGGTTCTTACCTAAACTATATTACGCTACGATAGGTACACTTGCCTATTGTGTGTGTTTTAAGTTTGAGTATTTATCATTTTATAAATTTAAAACCTGATCTCGTGAAACAATATTTAATTATATAATTAAACTAATATCACACACCGGGGACACAGTGATTTCAAGAAAAATTCGAGTTAACGGATTTGGCTTATCATTTTCCATCTGTTTTTCTGTTACGTTTTGTTGCAGGTAGTGTATGATCCATAGCTCCACTACTGGTTTATATCAACATTTAGCAGAGCCCAAAATATTCTTTCACCGTCGAATACGAGAAAACCATGCTAGAAAAATGGTCTTAGAAAACCGCACTATTTTCGATTTTGCAAGACCGTCACTAGAGGATTTGGGGTCTAGTATCACAAGGCCAACGGTTGACGCTAACAACTTTGAGATCAAATCTCATTTTATCCACATGATCCAGTCATCATGCACTTTCGTTGGGTTGCTCGATGAAGATCCACATGCCACATTGCAAATTTCCTCAAAATTTGTGACACTTTCAAACTGAACGGAGTTTCGAATGACGCAATTCGCCTCCGAATGTTTCCTTTTCCTTAAGGGAACGAGCTAAGTCATGGCTAAACTTTCTTATTACTGGGTCAATAACTACATGGGATGATCTTGCTAAAAAATTCCTGTCAAAATACTTCCCGCCAGCAAAAACTACTAAATTGAGAAATGATATCACCACTTTCACCCAAGACGATGGTGAATCACTATATAAGGCATGGGAAAGTTTTAAAGATATGCTGAGAAAATGCCCTCACCATGGGCTAGAAGTTTGGTTACAAGTATCATCATTCTAAAATGGGTTGCAGAATCAAGCTTGTCATACACTCGACGCTACTGCAGGTGGTATTTTTGGAAAACAATAGGCCACAAGAAACTTACAACCTAATTGAGGAAATAGCTACGAATAGCTATCAATGGTACAATCCAAGGAGTAACAGGGAGCCAGGCAAGGAGTTCACTCTGTCGATGCTATCACATCACTTTCTGCTCAAGTAGATGCCCTCACCACACGACTAAACCAAATTAGCAAGGGCAAAACAACCACTGAAACTACTGAAGAAGTGAAAAGCATCACTGTTGATGCTGAGCAGGTTGACTTCATTGGAACAAATCGACCGCAGACAATATCATCAGAATCATGGACCAGAGAAGAAGATGAACGAGTAATCTTTTTACCCATTTTTGAAAGCTAAAATCAAAAGATTTAAAGACTGGGAAGAAGGTTTACCTGAAATCCCAGAGAAAAAAGAAACAAGATGGTAGAAAGGGATAAAAGAAAATGGAGTAATTATAGGGTGTAATCGATAACCGCCTCAAACGACACCGTTTAAGTACCCCATTTACCGCACCACGTCGCATCAAATCCTATCGTGGTTTAAATTTTGAATTTCAAAAAATTTACAGCTGTAACTGTGTTAGACAACTGTCAATTTTGGGGACAATTGTTAGGGATTGATTTTATGCAGGATCCTGAGTATAGCGTGATCCGGAATCCAAGATCCTAGTAACCTCGGTATCCTGAACATTGATAAAGCTAACGATTATTTGTCCTCTATTTCGATTATGATTTGCAGGTAACACGTGTGGAATCAATCACTCCTAAAGACTCGCTCACTATAACGTGGACCACGTGGGAAATACGCGTGGAAAGGCTTCAAATGGTCATATGTGAAGACCTAGTCTGGCCATTATTCTCGGATAGTTAGTTAGGATCATTTATGTATTTATTAAGCAGCTGATCGTATAGGAAACACACAACACACTTAGCAATATTCGACACTCGCAAGCTCTGTAACACTTTGAATTCATTCGATCATTGCTCTCATTTGTACTCGATTCATTTCATTTATACAAAACTAGGAGGCAAGTGACTTTCAGTCACATCCCGAGGTTTTATGTCGGCAATCCTTAGGGATTAAGGGCTTTCCTCGTATATCATCGTGTCAAGCTTTACTTTTACGATTATAACATTGCATTTTGATTAAGCACACTACCTCACAAACTAAGTTTGCTTACAAAATTAGTCGTTATAATATTTACCCAAATATATATATATATATATATATGAAGAAGATCATAAGAAAACTCATTTTAATGAGAGAACTAGAGAACTCCTCATTAAATTCAAAAAAAAAATAATAATAATAATAAAAAAATCATAATTCAATGGGGTTAGGTTTTTGGGTGAGTGGGGTGGGGTTAGGTTGTGGGTGGGTGGGGTGGGGTTAGTTTTTGGGTAGGGGTGGGGTGAGGGGTTTAGGTTTTTGGGGGTGAGTTAGGTTTTTGGATGGGGATGGGGGTGGGGTGAGGGGTTTAGGTTTTTGGGGGTGAGTTGGGTTTTTTGGGTGGTACTACACATATGCAGTATTACGTTTTTTTAATTATTTTTTTGAGTTTTTTTCCCTTTAATGATGAGTTCTCTACTTCTCTCATTAAAGTTAGTTCTCTCATGAACCCAACCCTATATATACTAGTTTAGAACTCCGTGTCTACACACGGGGTGAAAAATATCAATAAATAAAATTCTTAAATCTTTATGTATATATTGTACAGGTGTAAAAATGTATTACATATACTAAGGATTATAAACAAAATTTAAAATATGTAAAAATTAATATATAATTGGGTTTTGTAAAAACGTTAATTACTATTTAATGTAATTTGACTTTCATTTACTATTTGATTGAAAATAGAAGTTACATAATTAAATTTCAAAGTTTCTTATAATAAGAGATAATTTAAAATACATGTGTTTTATTAGTATAATTAGTATTTTCTTTAAAAATATAATTATTATTAAAAGATAAAGGTGTATTTAATAAAAGAGAGAGGCGGAAAAAAATGATAAGAATGAATATGAAGGCGACACGTGGCATGAAAAAACCTTTATTTATTATATAGTTCCATGTCACGTGTCGCCTTCATATTCATTCTCATTATTTTTTCCCGCCTCTCTCTTTTATTAAATACACATCTATCTTTTTCATAATAATATATTTTTAAAGAAATTATTAATTATACTAATAAAACACATTTATATTAAACTATCTCTTATTATAAGAAACTTTGAAATCTAATTATCTAGCTTAAGTTTTCAATCAAATAGTAATGAAAGTTAAATTACATTGAATAGTAATTAATGTATTTTTGAAATCCAATTATATATTAATTTTTACATATTTTTGGATTTTATTTTCTGTTGTTACTATATGTAATACATTTTTTCACCTATAAAATATATATAAAGATTTAGAAATTTTATATCTTGATTTTTTTTCACCCTGTGTAGTACACATGTTCTAAGCTAGTATATATATATATATATATATATATATATATATATATATATATATATATATATATATATATATAGGGGATGGTTCCCTAAGAATTGCAATTTGGCTTAGAAGCCGAAGAAACAATCTTATCTATTCAATTGGATGATCAAGGTGTAGGAAAAATAAGGGATGGAGTGGCATTCTTGGAAAACCATAATTGTTGACTTTTTTAAACTTCCCCCATTTTTTTTAAATTTTCATAACTTTTTCACAGGACAATAATTTTTAAAAAAAATTACACCATAAAATCGAGCGTTTTTTATCTTTAATTTGAGTATAGTATTGCTATTTTTTTGTAAAAACAAAATCGACACTTAATGAAATTGTGTTACTTTACGTAAATGTGTTGGTTTCTAGTAAAACAACACCATTATTTATACTGCATTGTAAAACATCACAATTAAATGTGCTGATTTATCATAAATAAACACCAAACATAACAATTAATTATGCTGCTTTACTATAAAACAACACCAAAACAACACGGTTAATTGTGTAACTTGCTCTTCTTAGCTAACCAAGCACAAACAAAACAGCACAACAAAAGTAGTATATCAAACCAGCACAAAACAATATTTTGATGCATAAGTTTTTTGTTGCCTAACACTGAACCATTTTGTTGGTGTATGGATGTTTAAATTTTTATTTTTAAAAAATGCTACCAAATTAGGCACATAATAATTGACTAAAAGTAGCACAAATTAAAGAAACCAGCACATTTACATAAATTTTGCTGTTTTACCATAAACCAGCAAAATTTTAATATGCTAAATTGTGTTGTTTTACCAGAAATCAGCACAGTTACGTAAATTAGCACAAAGTGTCGATTTTGTTTTTACAAAAAAATATAGCAATACTATAATCAAATTAAAGATAAAAAACGCTCAATTTTATGGTGTAATTTAAAAAAAAAATAATGTCGTATGAAAAAGTTATAAACGTTTAAAAAAGTGGGGGAAGTTGAAAAAAGTCAACAAAAGTGGCTATTACTTAAATACCCTTCCACCCCCTATTTTTACTACAATTAAATATCTACCCTTGATCATCCAATTGAATGGATGAGATTGCTTCTTAGCCAAATTGCACTTCTTATTTGAACCTCCCCTATATATATATATATATATATATATATATATATATATATATATATATATAGGAAGAATCATAAGAAAACTCATTGTTCATGAGAAAACCAAAAACTATTTATTAAAAGGTAAAAAAAATAATAAAATAATCATAACTCAAAATATAAGTCAAAAACTAAAAAACCGCTTCGGAGACCTTGTTCCCCACGTCGTCCTCTTTCAAAAAAAAATATTCAGCGTTTTGCTACATATGTGTATCATAGTTAGCTTTTGGGGGTGGTTTTTTGGGTTTAGTTTAACTTTTAGGTTAGGTTTTTGTGGGGTGGGTTTAGATTTTTGGGTGGGGGTAGGGTGGGGGTTTAGGTTTTTGGGTGGGGGTGAGGTGGGGGGTTTAGGTTTTTGGGTGGGGGTTAGGCTTTTGGGTGTACTACACATATGCAGCACCTTTAATGAGTAGTTTTTTTATTTTCTCATGAAAATAAGTTTTCTAGTGAACTCACCCCTATATATATATATATATATATATATATATATATATATATATATATATATATATATATATACACACACACACACACACACACACACATAGATTTTTGAAAATCTATAAATATATATATATATATATATATATATTATCTATATTTAATTTCCAATTAATATAAATAATACAATTAAATTCAAATATTAATATCCGGTTATTATTTCCCAATAATAATAATAATAATTAATATTTATATGAGATTTAAATTAATTATTCCCTGGATAATTAATAGCCACAATTATCTTTCACGTTTAATGTGTCTAAACACATTAATGACAAGTGTCGTTGCTCGCTGTATGAATCTTTAGGATCAACTCCATTAGCAGTATTGTATTATATTGACACTTGAGCACATTAGATCCAACAATCTCCAACTTGCACAAGTTTCTAACATATATATACCAATACAGACAGTGTTGGGTGTCTAGCAACACCGCGCTGCCCCCAATGAAACCGGATACTTTTCTAAGTCACCCACCATTATCAAGCAGTCAAGGTTCTCTTACTGTTGTAATAGTCTACAACTATTTGTCAATTATCCTTTCTGTTATTCAGACATCCCATTGAATGTGAGATATGGATCGAATCATTCTTACTTAGTGTTCATTGACCACGATCACGCATTTAATACCAATTTGAACCAACGATGGGCCCATAGACGTCTTCCGCTTATGGTAGTAAGGGTACAAATCCCTTCTTGACTACATACAACTCTCACTATACATCTAGTCATTTCTGACTAATGTAGGTCCAGATTTCTCTTGAAATCACTGATTTGATCGATTACGCACACACACAGGCGGAAACTGTGTGTATGGTGGTGAAACAGATAATAGAAACAGTGTTGGTGAAGATAACAGGCTAACCACAGTTTGAATCAACACGCAAATGGTATGAAAGTGAACACAGTGAATAAACAACTGCAAATTGTATTGATTCAGGAAAAATGTGAAAGAGAAGGTTCAGGGTTACAGCTGCTACTCACGCCCTAAACATTCTCAAACTAGGCTATTTATAGTAGTGACAGTATCGAAACTATGTTCAATCGAAACTACTAGTTTCGATTGACCATTTACAAGTGACACAAAACTGTCGAAACTACCATCTATCGAAACTACTAGTTTCGATTGAACACACTCAATCGAAACTAAGTAGTTTCGATGGCCCAGACTTAGAAATAAAAACAGTAAATTACAGAAAACTGAAATTACATTTAATGAAATGACAGAAAGTAAACTAGTCTAAAACTGTTTAAACAAACAATAAATGACAACAGCTTATACATAAGATATGACTCTACAATCTCCCCCTAAGTTGTTGCATTACCGTCTTCAGCTCTTCATCAAGCAGCTGGTCCTTCAGTTGTCCTTGGTATAAAAGGTTTAACATGGAGAGATACAACCCGTTGGTAGGCCTTAGCATCAGCTTCATCTTCATCACTGTATGCCTGAATGTGATTCTGAAAAAGGATTTCCAGATCTTCAGGTTGAAACTTCAACAACTCCATGGGCTCAAATATGGTGATGTCTTCCTTGCCCTCACACTCTATCACTGCACTGCCAATAATTGGGTCGTAGTACCATTTTCTGAAAGTTTGTAGATGGACAGGTACAGATTTTGGAATGGTGATGGTCTTATGTGTTTGGGCAGGCTTGTACCTTAAGAACACATATGGCTTGTTAGTCTTAGGATGAAACCTAGTCTTTGAGATCTTCTTTTGAGTTTTCATAGGCTTCATTCCTTTGAAATCATTATTGACTTGAAAATGCAGAAATTTCTCAAAGTCATAAGCCATCATGACCTTCCTAGGGTTTTGAAGTGGAAGTTTGGCTAAATCCCTGAGGTCATAGAAAGGAAGGGTTTGGAAGTCAGTCATATTTTTAAAGTGCTGAACTCCCCCTCTATATCTTCTTATGATAAAGAGCTTCCTTTCAGCATCATACTTCCAGCCAATTGGAGGCCTTTTTAGTTCTTGATGCTCTGCTATCCATTCATATGTATTAGGGGTTTCCTCCTGAATTATTTTCTTAAACCAAGACTTTCTTGAAATTGGAGGTTCAGGAGCAACCGAGGGTGAATCTTGTGCTGGACCGGATTCGGAGACTGTAGTGGTTGGTTCAGGAGTGACTGTTTTGATAAGATTAATCTGAACATCTTCTTCACCCTTTTCTTCGTCAGATAAGGTTTGAATTTCATCTCCGTCTTCCGTAAAGTATCTAGTTCGCTCAGTCTCCTTTTCTTCAGTGGTCAGGATTTCTGGATAAAGATCATTATACCCAAAGTTTTCGATGTCTTCTAAAAGGGCATTCAGCTCATCATCAGATGGGATGTCTTCTTCATCAAGAATCACGGTCTCTATTTCAGTGGAAGTCCCTTTCCCTCTCTTCCTTGCATCTCTTCTCTCACTAGCTGAGGGAAGGTTTAGTTCTGTACCTTCAACTTTGACTTTAACCGCCTCTTTTGTCTTTTCAATATGGCCAGTAAATATAGTTAGTGCAGACTCTGGATTAGTCACAAGGTCAGGAGATGAGGTTTCAACCACAGATGTGGTCTCCCCCTGAGCTGTTGAAGTAGTTGGTTGTTTTTGCACAGGTTTAACCATTGAGGCTTTGAGCTGCTCCACTGCTTCAGGCAAAGCCTTGAATTCTTCATTTTGATTTGATATTAGTTTCTGCTGTGTTTCAAGTTGAGTTTGTTGGACCTCAATTTGGGTATGTAAACCCCCAACTTCCAGCTTCAGGTCTTTAACCTCTTCCTGGACATTATGCAAATTATTTTTTAAGCCTTCAATTTCTTCATCTTTCTTTTGAATCGTATCCTGCATTTTCTTCAGTTCAAGGCTTAGATTTTTAACTCTTGGTACAGGAGAGGCTGAATCATGAGTTGGTGATGTGGGAGTAGTATCGATGGGTGATTGTTGTGGAGATGGTTGTGGAGTAGGTTGTGGAGATGGTTGTTGAGATGGTTGTGGAGATGGTTGTAGAGATGGTTGTGAAGATGGTTGTGGAGATGGTTGTGGAGATGGTTGTGGAGTGGCTAATAGAGAACCTGATGAGGATGACAAGTCTTCAAATCCTGTTTTGATTTTCTTTGCCTTAGGCTCTTCTTCCTCAAAATCAGAACCTGACTCAACCTGTCGTTTAGAGGAAGATGCAGGATGCATTGTTCTATCATCTGAATCAGACTTGTAGTAGTCAGATCCACAAATCCCTGCATCCAGAGTTCCACTTGATTCTGCGACTTCCTCCTCAACTCCATGCATGCCAGCTTCAACATTAACTGCTGGCTCTTGAACTATCTGAATTTGTTCAACAAAAGGAGCCTCTATCACAGGCTCAATGATGGGTTGTTCTTGTTCTTGAACTTCAGGGACGTTTATCTCAATATGAGCTTCATCAATAGGTGCATTACCTTGATCTTGCTCAACTTCCATTTCTTCTTCTTCAGATGATGATTTCTCTTCTTCAAGATCAGGGTCAATATCAGGGATAAATTCTTCTTCTTCACCAATTGTAGGATCATGAGAATACAAGATGGTTCTGTTCTTAGTTGAGGTTGGCGGAAACAAAATCAACTACACAATTTATAATCAAGTAAACACAAAGAATACTGATAAACACTGTTGTATTAAGCTTTTGTGAATGCAAAGATTACAAGTGAGAAACTCAATGAATAAGTATGACAAGCACTACTAGCACTATCAAGACACACTCAAGTCACACTTACAATGAAGTGGCAACTCAGTATTTATAGTAACTTAGAATCAAGACAGACCCTTGATTCTAAGGATCAGATCGAACACAAGCCGTTGATCTTGTTTATTAATTTACATTACACGTAAAGGCTAATCTAGTTAACTTTACTGAAACGTTTTCTTTATTCATGATTGTTTGCATGCTTGGAGAAGTGTATTATTGTCCGTCATTGGTTGACCTTAGCGGTTCCTTCTGCTTTGAGTCTGTCAGATGCTTTTGCAGAAAGGTGTCAGAGACGCTTGGCCTGGATAGTCAGCTGCAACGTTTGGTCTTCAGTGAATAAGGCTATCAGCTACAAAGAGTGAAGGTTGCTGCTGGTAAGCCTATCAGCAGCAAACATGGATGACCGCTGCTGATAAGCCTATCAGCAGCAACTTGTACAGAATGCTGCTGATAAGCCTATCAGCAGCAACAAGTGTTGAATGCTGCTGATAAGCCTATCAGCAGCAACAAGTGTTGAATACTGCTGATAAGCTTATCAGCAGCATTTGTACTTAGAATAATTTGGTAGCAATCAGTCTTTGGTTCTACAAACTCCCCCTAGACTGATGCAACCAAAAATTCTTCTAATCACTTTGCTGCTGAAGCTTTTGCATGTGGCTGACTATCCTTTCAACCTCATAGCCTCTTGGATCCTTGCTGGGATTGTTCAGTGGAAGTTCAGACAGAGTCTTGATGTCTTTGTGTTGCATTTTGTAGATTGCTTTGCTTGAACATCTCATCTGCTGCTTCTTTACATCAGTCAGTGTGAACTCATCCAAATCAGCATTGTAGGTCCAAGATACAAATGGAGAGTGGGACTTGAGTGGTTTGATGTTTATGATCACATCTTTGCTAGGGTTGAAGTAGTGTTTGATTGCTAGCACAAGACGTTTCCCACTCTCATTTGCAGGCTCATTAGCTTCACCCAGCTCTAAAATTCTTTGAAGATCAGAATCAGGTAGTTGCAGAACCTCATCAACAGACCTGTAAGTGGATCTTCTTTTCTCAGTTCTCCCCCTGAAGATCTCAAACACTTGATCTTGTGAATTGTGGAACCAGTTAACTATATTTCTTGAGTCTTCTGGTTTAGGAGTGGGTTTGGGTATCTTCAAGGGAGGCTGTTGATGAGTGGGAGTTGGGTGGGATGACTTGGACTTTTTGGGTGGAGGAGTGGAAGGTTTGGGGAGGAGAGTGGAAGGATGATGGACTGAGGAAGAGGTAGGTGAGGGAGAAGGCTTGGGTTTCTTTGTCTTTGGTTCTTCATCTTCTTTGATAAGTACCCTTTTCTTGGAGCCCTTCTTCCCTAGTCTTTCTTCCTCATCCTTTTTAACTTTAAAGTAGAGGGCTTGCAGGTTCATGAAATTCATAGGACCTAGCCTCTTTCCACTATCTCCTCTGGCCTTAAGGAAGTCAATCATGACCTTCCTTTCTTCATGGGTCCTTTTATTGAAGGCAATGGTCTTTTTGGACTGTTGTTTGGTTTTTTCTTCTTCTTCAGCCTTTTTCTTCTTTGCCAACTGACCTTGCTGACCCATGAAGACTCTGTAGATCTCTTTGTTTGAAAGTTTTTCAAGGTAGTCTTCATCCTCACCTTGAGAGATCAGAGCTTCAGTCCACTCCTCCCTTAATTCTTTTGCTAATTTAGAATCAGTGATTCTAAACTTAGCATCTTCCTTCCTTTTCTCTTTAGCTTCTTCTTCTTCTTCTTTTGCAAACTGTTCCTGCAGCTGTCTAGCAAGTTGTTCATCTTCCTCAACTTGAGACCCTGCAAGGACTTTTACCTTCATTTCATCCAGCTGTTTGGCATACAGCTGGATTGTCTGTTTTCTGAGAAGTATGGCTGCCTTTCTATCTTCATGCCTTTGTTTTTGAGCCATCTCTTCAGCCAACTCTTCTTCTTCTCTTTTCCTTCTTCTCTCTTCTTTCTCTTTCTTTTCCTTTTGCAACCTCTCTTCATCCTCTTTTGTCATGATGCCCTTCCCTTTATTAACATTGGATGCCTCTGCTCTGGCTTCACTGATCACAGAAACAGCTGATTGTTGTGCTGTTGGGATCTCTGCCTCGGCTTCATTGGCAATTTGAGATGTGAATAGGGGAAGGTCATCGTCTTCATCAAGTTGATACTCAGGACCTTCTATTTCTCTCAGTTTTTCTTTGATAGTTGATCTTGACTCATAAGCTGCAGTGCAGATGTTAACTCGAGGGGAAGCTGAGTCAGTGTTAGTGTCAGAGTTTGACACATATACTGCCTCAGTAATTCTTCCTACTTGTTCAAGTTTGGCTCTGACAGTATCTATCATTGCCTGGCTTTCAAGTGAGTTGACATTGCAGATGTTTGTTCTGAGTTGATAGATCTTGAGGAGAAAGTCTGAGGGCAGATGAAGGATGTTTCTGGTGTTGATGATGAGAGAGGAGCCGTTGCTAAGCAGAAAAGTGTGGTCAAGAGACTTAGTGCTCACCCAACCTAGCACATCTAAGTCCTTGACCAGGAAGGCATACAGGAACCTTCGAAGGCCCAGAACTTCTTCTTCAGTGAGAAGACTGCTCCTTGTTATTTCAAGATTGCTAGGAGTCAGTCTTCTTTCTGCAGCCGTCGAGGATTCAGGATAAGCTACCCGATGTGCTGCTTGTAGGAATCTTTGGAACCTGGGTAGATTATCCTCCATCAGGTCATGGAACCTGCCAATGGCAAGTTCAGCTGAGAGATCTACTGAAGTGTTGATGCAGTCAGTTAGATGCAGTTCTAGGACTTGGAGGGCATTGAGAGAGTTCCAGTTCAGCTCTTCTACTCCGCTGAACTCCCATCCAATCCAAAACCTCTCAGCTAATCCATCATACCCCCAAGCTAGAATAGAGTCAAACTCTAGCTTCTTTGAAGATTTGAAGATTTGGGGGGTAGTGGATTGACCTATGATGGTTGCTGCTTGTGGAAGGATGCTGAATGATGCATTTGTTTGTTCTGTGTCTTCAGCATCATTCAGCATTTCATCGACAGCCCTGACGACCAACTGCCAGTCTTCAGATATTTCTTCGTCTTCGTTATCTGGGGCTGGCAGGTCATGAACTTGGACAAAAGCTGGCTTGTATTGTGAGCTTTGAAGTACAAACTGCTCTTGAATCCAGTCGTCAAGACTGTCTGTATCATCTTTCATAGAAACCATCTCCCCCTTTTTGGTTGCATCAGCAGACAGGTAAGCATCAGTTTGGGTGCCTACTGATACAAGAGAGGGAGAGGCTAGAGTTGGGCATTGATGGGCTTCATGCATAGCGACTTGGTGTCTTAGTTTGGACATTTCAGCCTCTAGCATAGCCACCCTGGCCGTCAATTCCATGTTATGAAGTTTCAGTCTGTCCTCATCCACAGTTGTAGAATCCTTGGACCCAGATGGGGCCGTAGGCCTAGCCTCAGCATCCCCATCACCCGTGGTTTCTTGGCACCTGGGATTCCTCTCAGTGAAGGGAGTTTCCAAGGAAACACCCTCACCGTGAGTTGCCGTGGTTGAGGTCTTAAAGATGTTGTCACTGTCCTCCTGACCAGCAGTAGTGACAGCCTCGTCCACATCCACTCTTTCAATACTCCCAGAGTGGACCTTCAAGGGTGAGGAACTTGCGTTGGGTGTTTCGGAAGCAAGACCAATCAGTACCTCCTTGATAGTGGTAGTTGGAGAAGGTACATCACTTTGGTCAGGTTCCTCTACACTTAAGTTCAGTGAAGAGAGGAATGGCTCGAAAGGCTGTTCTATGGATCCGGGAAGTGATCCTAATCCTATTAGAGAGACTTCCGAAGGAGTCTCCCTAGCAATGTGGCTTTCCCTTATGATATTCTCACTAGAATGTTGTGATTCTGAGTGAGGGATGTTGGCTTGGGTTTGGGCCTTGGAGGCAAGAGAAGAAGGAGTTCTCTTGCCCCTCTTCCTTGTATACTTCGCTGCAACCGGGGCCCTGTGTTCCGGTTGAGCAATCAAACTAGGGGTGAGTAATGTATGTGCCTGTGCATCCTCAGTAGAATGCACAGGGGTTCGATCAAGGGGAACAGTAGGTTGAGTTTGTGGCAGTGAGGTGGAGGGTGTGGGATCAGTATCAGCTAGGTTTGCTGAACTGTCACCCTGGGCACTATGTGTGTTCAACATTGTAGATAACAATGGAACATCGTCCCCTGAGAACTTTGATGAAACTGTTCTCATGCTTTGAAAAATGTTGTTCTTATGTCCCAATATTGAGTAGATTCTTGCAGTTTTTGAAAGATCTTGGTGCTCAAAATTGAACACTTCCTGTAAGAATCTTGGGTACATGAAGAACTGTGATTTCACTCCTTCTTGAAGGTTGTATCTCAAACCTTCAAGAATGTGGTGGGAAAAATTGAAACCTGCTCCTGTTATCATACCGTGAACTGCCGACGCAAGTCCGGAGCTGAGTTGGTTCCAGCCACTCCTCTTTTGAGATATGCATTGGAGAAGAGTGTGGCAGAGATACTTCCATTTGGGACCCATGAGTGCCTTCTCTATCGTATACTCTGTTTGATTCCCAGTGTACCCTATGGATACAAAGGTCCTCATGTATACGTCTCTTGGGTAAGAGAGGGCGTCCCCTTCATCCTGAAGCTTGAGGTGTTGGCGGAGTTTTGCTTCAGTGATGATCATTTCCTTACCGTCAACTGTGCCTCTGATTTGAGGAGTGCCCTGTTCAGTAGAATACACGGCTGAGCTCCAAAAATCTTCCATGTGTGAAGTATATATGGTTGGGTTGACGGTTAGGGCATGGTAAATTTTGGACCGACAGAGGAAGTCGATCATACCGTCGAAACCTTCGGATTTCTTGCCCTTGATTAGGTATGCAGTTTGGTTGTGATATGGGGAGAACTTATCGTTGGGGTTGTTTATGTCTGCGCCTGCCATTGTTATGGATTCGGAGGGAAGAGAGAAAGGTGTTTGAATGGTGGTTAATTGTGGAGGGCTTTGAATGCTGTGGGGACAGGAGAGAAAGTGATGGGAGATAGGTTTGAAATAGAATGTGAAGAGGTAGAGGGATGATTTGAGTTGGTGATATAACGGCAGACGGGGAAAAAGCAACTCTACTTGTACATTACAACCTGTTTCACTTTTCATTGTTACAGCTGTAAAACACTCGAGCAGTCATGGTGAAGACTGACGATATTTACTTTTACAGCGGGTAAATGTTAATTTAGACTTAAGTTCACCCATCAGCAGCAAACTTGGTTGCTGCTGAAAGATAAGTCTGTCAGCAGCAGATTTTGCTGCTGAAAGGTTTAAAGATCCGCAGCAAAGGAATTGCTGCTGAAAGCCTTAAAGCTATCCGCAGGAAACATGTACCTGCTGATAACTTAAAGCTATCAGTGGCAAAACTTTTGCTGCTGATGCTTTTACCTGTCAGCAGCTGAAGGACAAAAATGCTGCTGACCCATAACTTTTATTTACAACAAGAGACAGAAAGGCACATTTTAAGGAGATACTTGAGATGGATTTTAATCAAAGTTCATCATACCAATTGATTCAACTAAATATCGGAATCTAGCTTCATCAAAAGGTTTTGTAAACAGATCAGCATATTGCTCATTTGTATGAACTTTGGTTAAAATAATTCTCTTTTTCTCAGCTTGATCTCTTATGAAATGGTACCTGATGTCGATGTGCTTTGTCTTTGAGTGCTGCACCGGATTGTTTGTGATAGAGATAGCACTCATGTTGTCAATGTGAATTGGAGTCTGCATGAAGGTCATTCCATAGTCAAGCATTTGATTTTGGATCCAGATGACCTGTGCACAGCAGCTTGAAGCTGCAATGTATTCTGCTTCAGCTGTTGAAGTAGAAACACATGTTTGCTTTTTGCATTGCCATGAGATGAGCCTTCCTCCAAGAAATTGACATCCCCCAGATGTGGACTTTTTGTCCAAGTTACAACCCCCATAGTCACTGTCAGTGTAGGCATATAGATTGACATTTTCATTCTTTGGATACCAAAGCCCAAGCTTTGGAGCTCCCTTTAGGTATCTAAGGATCCTTTTAACAGCTTGAAGATGAGACACTTTTGGAGCTGCTTGAAATCTTGCGCAGAGACAGACTGCAAACATGATATCTGGTCTTGAGGCAGTGAGGTACATGAGAGACCCTATCATTGCTCGGTACTGATGTTGATCAGTGTCTTGTCCTTCTTTATCCGGAGATAATTGATGGTGCACTTGCATAGGAGTTCTTGCAGCAGAGCAGTCAGTCATTTTGAACCTCTCCAAGATGCATTTGACATACTTGGATTGACTTATGAAGATTCCAGTTGGTACCTGTTTGACTTGAAGTCCTAAAAAGAAATTTAGTTCACCCATTGAACTCATTTCAAATTTGGAATGCATCAGAACTTCAAAGTCTTTGCAGAGCTTCTTTCTTGTAGATCCAAAGATAATGTCATCAACATAAATCTGGACCAACAAAATTTCGCCCCCTTCATCTTTGATGAAAAGAGTCTGATCAATGGCCCCCCTTCTGAAGTTGTTACTAAGTAGATATCCAGATAAAGTTTCATACCAGGCTCTTGGGGCTTGGTGTAAGCCATAGAGAGCTTTGTCCAGTTTTAAGACCTTATTTGGATGTGCAGGATCTACAAAGCCTGGAGGCTGTTTGACATAGACCTCTTCATCAATCGTGCCATACAGAAACGCACTCTTCACATCCATTTGTTAGACCGTAAAGTTTTTGGATGCTGTATAAGCCAGAAAAATTCTAATGGCTTCCAGACGGGCAACAGGAGCAAAAACTTCATCATAGTCAATGCCTTCTTCTTGAGTGTAACCTTGAGCTACCAGTCTGGCTTTGTTCTTGACTACGATGCCCCTCTTATCTTGCTTGTTTCTGAAAACCCATCTTGTTCCAATGGCTGTTTGACCAGGTGGAAGATCAACAAGCTTCCAAACATCTTGTCTTTTGAATTGCAGCAATTCTTCCTGCATTGCTTCAATCCAGCTGTTGTGCTTGAGAGCTTCATCAATCCTTTTGGGTTCCACCTGTGATAGAAAGCAGGAGAATAAACAAATGTTGGCTTCATGAGACTTACTTCTTGTCTGGATGCCTGAGTGGACTTGGCCAATGATGTTTTCCAGAGGATGCTCTTTGTTTATTCTCTGAGCAGGTATCACATCCAGCCGTATTCCCTCTTCAAGATTACTGTGGTTTAGATCAGTATTGTCTTCAGATGTGTGGAGAGGAGCTTGGAGGATTTGATCATTGTGTTCCACATAGTCAGCAGCATTAGCATCAGAGGCCTCTTCATCATGAATTGAGGAGGCTTCATTTAGGATTTCATTGTCAGAGAGATTGCTGCTTGTGGTGTTGGATGTACCGGCTTCACCTGCACTGGCTTCAATAGCTTCTGCCACTGATGGAGGATCAATGGATGGCCTTTTCATCCTGATGTAGGGACTGGGAAACTCCAGTCTATAGTCAGAAGAAGAGGTTGAGGTAGAAGGTGTTGAGTTTGAAGAAGGAGGTTCCATATTTGAGAATATGAGGGGCTCAAATATCTGGGTGAAGGAGTCTATATCAAAAAGCCAGTTGGGACCTTTGCCTTGTTCACAGACAACGTGTTCCCTGCATTCCACATTAGCAGATTCTTCCACAATTCGAGTCCTAGAATTGAACACTCGGTAGGCCTTCGATTGAGAGGAGTAACCCACAAAGTAACCTTCATCAGACTTTGCACCGAATTTAGGAAGAACTCCATGTGTGATGAGGATGGTACATGGACATCCAAAGGGCTTCATGAAGCCAATGTAGGGAACTCTTTTGAGCCAGAGTTCATAGGGAGTTTTCTGGAGAGGCTTAACAATAAGGACTCTATTCTGCACATAACAAGCTGTGCTTACTGCTTCTGCCCAGAAAGTAAGGGGCAGTTTTGAGTCAGCCAGCATAGATCTTGCTGATTCAATCAGAGTCCTGTTTCTTCTTTCAGCAACCCCATTTTGTTGAGGAGTTCTTGGAGCACTGTACTGCCTTTCAATGCCCTTGCTCTCACAGAAACTGTTCAAAGTGTGATTTTTGAACTCTGTTCCCTGATCACACCTTATGATCTTTACCTTCAGATTGCTTTGATTCTCTACCCTGAGAATATAGGATTTGAGAATCTCAGCAGTTTCATCTTTTGTTCTTAGGAAGAATACCCAAGAGAATCTGGAGAAGTCATCAGTGATCACCAGACAGTAGGACTTTTTGCCCATTGACATGACATTTGTAGGACCAAAGAGATCCATATGCAGTAGCTGGAGAAGAGTATCATTTGTGTTCAATGTCTTGGGCTTATGGGAACTTTTGTGTTGTTTTCCCTTCAAGCAGGCAATGCAATGATCGTCTAGCTGGAATTCTTTGTCAGGAAGCCCTCTGACAAGATTGTCCTTCACTAATTTATTGATTGTTTTGATGTTAACATGGCTTAACCTCCTGTGCCAGAGAGCGGATTCATCAACTGATGCCTTTGACAGAAAACATGAAACACTACCAGATGGAGTGACTTCATTCATGTCAAGCACATATAAGTTGTCCTTTCTATTAGCAGTTAGGAGAATCTTCTCTGGGGGGTTTAGATAGGCCAGGAGCTAACACGAAACATTCTTTGTCAGTGAAGAGCATCCAATGCTTTTGATCACATACTTGAGAAACACTCATGAGATTGAAGTCAAGTTCTTTAACATAGTTGACTCTTTCAATACTCATCCTTTCATTGGACACAGTGCCTTGTCCAGTGATAGATCCACCTTTTGAGTCACTCCCAAAGGCAACATATCCTCCATTGAAATGTCTGAAGTTGGAGAGGATGGACCTGTTGCCTGTCATGTGCCTGGAACAGCCGCTATCTACCACCCAGGTGTTATTCTTGTTACCTGGCTGTCCCTGCACATGAAAGAAATTTTAGTTAGTGGGAGTGGTCCAAGAGCTCTCCTTTTTGAAGAAAAGAGTTCTTGGACATTCTGATTCATCATGCGTGCATTCAACAGCACCGATGATGATTTTGCTGACAGGAGCAGAGATTTTGGCTTTCCATTGCTTAAGTAGTGGTTTTCCAGTTCTCTTTTCTTTATCTGCTGCGGATTTGGCTTTGGCAGCTAATGAATTTGCTCTATCAGCAGCTGATTTTCCTGCTTGAGGTTTTGGCCTGTCAGCAGGGGCAGTTTTGCTGCTGATGGCTTCAGTTTATCAGCTGCAGATGTTGCTGCTGATGACCTTGGCCTTTCAGCAGCAGATTTTGCTTTTGCTGCTGAGGGCTTATTTGGAGCAGCAGCAGATTTAGTTTTTGCTGCTGACTGTTTTGTTTGAGCAGCAGCAGATTTGGTGGCTGCTGAAGGCTTTGCCTTTTGCTGCTGCTTGTATTTTTCTGCAGTTTCAACTCTTCTACTGGCTGCAGATGGCCTATCAACTGAAGTATGCTGATCCTTCTTTTGTTTATGCGCTGATTGAAGAAGGATCTGGTTGAAGGGGTTAAACTGACATTTTGCAGCAAAGTGGTCTGATTCCCCACATATGATGCAGGACTGCTGAACTTTGGGCTGCTGCTTCCTTGGTGGAGAAGAAGAGTTTCTGCACTGAGTTTTCTTGGTCGTAACTCTTCTAGCCTGTTGCTGATTCTTCTGATTTGGCATGAACTGAGACTTGGAGTTTGTAGGTCATGATGTTTGTCTCTTTTCAGTGTTTAGCTTTCTTCCACCTGGAGGATCGCTGATCCTTATCTGTTTGAATGGTACAGGGGCTGGAACAGCTGGGAGAACAGTAGGGACTGAGACTCTATTCAGAACAGCTTCAGATGAGGCTGTACTGGTTTCATCATGGTCTGAGAGGGTTAACTCAGATTCTGATGAGGTAGTGCAGTCTTTAACAAGGGGTTCATCCATTTGAGGATCAAGATTTCTGTTTGCAGTGTCGAGTTTTGCAACATCGAAGCTTGGTTCATAGATGGCAACATAGTCAGCTGGATGAGGAACAGTATTGTACTGTTCCTTGCCATATCCAAGTCCTCCAAGCTTTACCTTTTCATGGACTTGAATATCTAGAAGTCTCTGAAGCTTTTTAGAAGAAAATTCATATTTTTCAACATGAACTTTCTGTTCTGCCAGATCAGCTCTGGTTGATTTAAGTTTTACTAATAGATCATCAATCTGAGTTTCAAGATTGGTTTGTTCATGTTTTAGAGATGAAATCTCTTTCTTAAGGCATTCAATTTTTTCTTTGTAAGTGATTTCAACCTTTTTGAACTCAGATTTCATTTGAAGAAACTCTTCATTTTGATCTATAAGGTTTTGGTTATGTTTTCTATAACCTAAAACTTTATCAATGCAGGCTTGAGAGCATAGATGTTCAAATACCTGAGGTGGTATCTCTGCAGTGTCTGCCATAAGTGCTTGGTTGGAGGCAGGAACATCTTCATATTGAAAACTCCAGTCAAAGTCTGAAGTTCCAACATTTGCACAGGCTGCAGTCTGTGCTGGAGTAGTTCCTTGCTGCTGCTGCTGCCTGGGCTGACCTTGGTAACCTTGTCTTTGATGGCTGGCACCCTGATTGGCTTTAGGTGCCTTGCACTCCCTAGCAAAGTGACCCATTTGGTTACAGTTGTAACATCGGATCTTGCTTTTATCAAGCCCAACTCTGGTGTTTGAGTTGTTGCTTGGAACTGATCTCCTGGTTCTAGAATAGAACCTTTTTGCTCTGAGGGAGAGCATCGCATATGAGTGCTGAATATCCATTTCTTCAAGATCATCTGGATGAAAGCATTCCAGATCCTCTTTTATGAAATACATGCTGCTTGAGTTGTCAGAGACAAAAGCAGTAGAGGTTGGCTGTTGAGGAGGTGCCTCAAGAAGAAATGGTGATGAGTTAGATTGTGAAGCGGTTGGGGTCTGAGGGTGAGTAACAATGGGAGGATAGTAGCTGCTTGCACTAGGACCGGAATGATCAGAGTGAAGCACTGAGGAGGTAGTGGAGGAAGTGGTAGCTGATTGATAACTGGAGCTCCTTTCTTTAGCTTGAATCATTTCTAATTCATAGGTTTTGAGCATGCCAAAGAGCTCAGTCATCTGAAGAGTCTTCAGATTCTCTGTTCTTCTGATGGACACAGTGTATAATGTCCAGCAACTAGGAAGAGATCTTATGAACTTCTTGAGAATGTCTTCATTCTCCAGCTTTACCTTGGAGCACTGCAGTTCACCTACAAGATAGGTAAATCTGTTATATAAAATAGTTAAGGTCTCACCTTCCCTCCAGACGAAGTTCTCATACTGCTGCTTCAGTATGTCCCTTCTGTTCTCTTTGACTTCTTCAGAGCCAGCAAACATCTTCTCCAGCGCCTCCCAGAGCTCCTTGGCAGTTCTGTAACTTCTGAAGTTGTGGAAAACTTCATTTGGAAGACACATTTGGATGGCTCCTAGTGCCTTGAAGTCCACCTCCATTTTCTTGATGTCCTCTTCAGAGTACTTGGAGGTTTCCTTCGGGACTTGTAGCCCTCCATCATCAGCAGAGGCCACCATGGGAATATATGGACCCTCCTTGATGGATCTCCACATTCCGTATTCCTGGTAACAGAAGAAGCTTTCCATGCGATTTTTCCACATGTCATAGTCTTCTCCAGATACCAACCTTGGTGGTCGGTTGATGCTGCCAATATCTTCAAAGCCATTACTCTGTGCCATTTTTGTTTTGATTTAGGATGACTTGTTCAAAGAGAGAGTTTAGAATAGAACCAGAGATGATTAAACAAATGTTAGTTTGTTTAATCTGAGCCAATGCTCTGATACCACTTGTAGGATCGTGAGAATACAAGATGGTTCTGTTCTTAGTTGAGGTTGGCGGAAACAAAATCAACTACACAATTTATAATCAAGTAAACACAAAGAATACTGATAAACACTGTTGTATTAAGCTTTTGTGAATGCAAAGATTACAAGTGAGAAACTCAATGAATAAGTATGACAAGCACTACTAGCACTATCAAGACACACTCAAGTCACACTTACAATGAAGTGGCAACTCAGTATTTATAGTAACTTAGAATCAAGACAGACCCTTGATTCTAAGGACCAGATCGAACACAAGCCGTTGATCTTGTTTATTAATTTACATTACACGTAAAGGCTAATCTAGTTAACTTTACTGAAACGTTTTCTTTATTCATGATTGTTTGCATGCTTGGAGAAGTGTATTATTGTCCGTCATTGGTTGACCTTAGCGGTTCCTTCTGCTTTGAGTCTATCAGATGCTTTTGCAGAAAGGTGTCAGAGACGCTTGGCCTGGATAGTCAGCTGCAACGTTTGGTCTTCAGTGAATAAGGCTATCAGCTACAAAGAGTGAAGGTTGCTGCTGGTAAGCCTATCAGCAGCAAACATGGATGACCGCTGCTGATAAGCCTATCAGCAGCAACTTGTACAGAATGCTGCTGATAAGCCTATCAGCAGCAACAAGTGTTGAATGCTGCTGATAAGCCTATCAGCAGCAACAAGTGTCGAATGCTGCTGATAAGCCTATCAGAAGCAACAAGTGTTGAATGTTGCTGATAAGCTTATCAGCAGCATTTGTACTTAGAATAATTTGGTAGCAATCAGTCTTTGGTTTTACACCAATAATATGACCAAACAGGGGAACGTCAGCTATAGCCCTGTTGGTTCTCTTGTTAGTACTTCTCATATAGCTGAGAGTCTTGGCAATCATATGATCGAACACAAAGGTGTTCCCACCTTGTTGCAGCTCAGGATGAATATGATTGATGATAATTTGTAAAAATCTAGGATATGCCAGGAATTTCTCCTTCACGGCTCCTGTTAGATTGTCTTTTAACTGTCTGAATATGAAGCCAGAAAAGTTGTAATCTCTTCCCTTGATTATCCCCAAAATAGTTGAGCCCAGAGTGCTGTTTGCTGAATCAAACCCTCCTTTTCTGATTGATAGGCAGTGAATAAACACGTGCACTATAGATCTCCAGTGGCTTGGTAAGGAGTTCTTGATTATCTGGCCACTCTTGAATTCATCTGGATGACCCAATCTTCTGAAGCATTCTTTAACATAGAAGATTGGGAATTCAATGGGTGCATCTGGATTATCATTAAACTGAAGCACCTCTCTAATTGTAGCTTCAGAAAGTAAGACTTCTTGGCCACGCACAGTTGCTCTAATGTGCTCTATATTCTCAATTGTGATGATTTCTGCAGTCTCCCAGAATTCTCTTATAGTTGTCTCAAACACCGGCAGATTATTGCTGATGGCAAAGCTAATGTTGGAGTTTGCCAGGAAGTTTAATACAGGAATGAACTCCGCAGCCTTAGGATCATTGGCATTGAGGAATGCACAGACATTGTGTCTTTTTACAAATAAGAGATCCATACATGTAAAATTCATCAATTTTGCACAATAAGTAGGATTTCTGAAAATACTTAATCGAAACAAGGTATATCAATACTTAGAAAAAATTTGAAGTCCTAACTGTCGAAACAACTAGTTTCGATTGAGATCAACACTGTCGAAACAACTAGTTTCGATTAAGATCAACACTGTCGAAACAACTAGTTTCGATGGAGATCAACACTGTCGAAACAACTAGTTTCGATGGAGATCAATACAGTCGAAACAACTAGTTTCGATGGAGATCAACACTGTCGAAACAACTAGTTTCGATGGAGATGAACTTTATCGAAACTATCTAGTTTCGATCAGAGATACTAGGGCAAGTTTGGGTGTCGAAACTAGTAGTTTCGATTGAAAACTTTTAAGATAATTTTGAAAGTGTTGAACCCCTTTATCGAAACTACTTGGTTTTGAAACCCAAACCCCTCTGATTCGTTATACTCAGACTTAATATAAACAATTTAAAAGAAATGTTTAGAGTAGCCTGTAAGTGACGGAACTTCATCTTACCGAATGTGAGACGTTATCTGCAGGAATACACAATAATCGTGAGTTCTAAGATGATTAAAATGTATGCAAACACAAAGAAGCACACAAACGACTGTTATTATGAAGATTTAGTCGAACAAATTTTAAATTTTAATCTACATGCGCTTCAAGAGTTCAACTGTTCACGGCCTTCAATCGGTTCTAACTTGCTGACTTTGTTTGTATCTGTTTGCGGGTTCTGCTATAGCCAATCAGGCAATCAATATATGAACCTAATCTTTTAGTATAATATTATACTAGTTTTGCTGATTTAATCTTTGATTTGCTGTGTTAAATAGTATTAAACTTATAAACATTAGATTTAACTACTAATAAACATTGTGTGATAGGAGGTAAGGGGTTTAGTGTTAATCGTTAAACAATCTTTAAATGTCAAACCGAAACCGAAAGTACGAATCTAGTGCATCGAAAGTACGAATATGGTGCATAAAGGACAACAAATTTTAACTCCGTAACCGGATAAAAGAGGAGAGTTTATAACATCCCTTTTTGAAAATGGCCCCAAATTTTTAGTTCACTTGGGGCCATCAAATTCGTTGAGCCGCCCCTGTATAGAATACAAAATAGATTATCAAGCCAAATTCATCTCTTCTAATACAATCCCTTTAGCAATTTCTGGCAACATTCGGGTATACCAAGTGCACAACAATCTTTACAAGTGTCATACGAATAACAATCGACACCTATAGTACCAACATCTGCATGCTTAGAAAGTGCTGTGGAGTCGCTGCCAATCCTTTGTTAGCCAAAGCACACGAACCTGCAAATGATAATTCAATAGTGTACGTAAACTCAAAACACGTGGACAAAAATCAGGGACGGATAAGACCAAGCTTACGTGAGACGAAGAAATATAATATTGAAATCACGAACACCATCTTCAATGAAGTTTTCATCATGTTTTAAAAGATCACAACACAAAGTCATATTTCTTAATGTTGTATCAAGAACATGTGTCTCGCCTCGATATATATAGTGATTCTGGACATCAATTTCACCTATTAATGCTCATAAAGTTTACCATAGTTATTTTCTTTCTAATCTAAAACTTTAAATTAATGCTCATGAGATTGTACACATTAATGCTCATAAATTCACGTATTAATGCTCTAAAATTCTCGTATTATATATTGATTGTTCGATTATATAATAATCTATACTACTATATATAATACATATTAACTTAAAATCTGTGTCTACACGCGTGGTGAAAAATATCAGTACATAAAAATTTTAAATCTTTATGTATATACTTTACAGACGTAAAAATGTATTACATATAATAAGATAGAAAATAAAATTCAAAATATGTAAAAATTAATATATAATTGGGTTTAGAAAATATGTTAATTACTATTTAATTTAATTTGACTTTAATTTATTATTTGATTGAAAATAAAAGTATATAATTAGATTTCAAAGTTTCTTATAATAATAGATAATTTAAAATAAATGTGTTTTATTAGTATAATTAGTATTTTCTTAAAAAATATATTATTATTAAAAGATAGGGGTGTATTTAATAAGAGAGAGGGGAAAAAAAATGATGAGAATGAATATAGAGACGACACGTGGCATGAAAAATCTTTATTTATTATATAGTATAGATTAGAAGGACATGTTTGTATGTTATCAAAAATTTTAAAACACCAAACACAAATTGTTGTGCATAATGTACATCTTACTAATGCATAAAATGTGTTCAATTACCATTTAACCCCACAATTAAAACCCAGCACTCAATAATTACCATTATTTAATGCACATAAGATTATTTAATTCATTACATTAAGTATTATTTTATTTATAATACTTAAAATTAAGATTTAAATTTACATTTAGTATTTATATTATTGTAACTAAATACTATTTAAATTACGTATTATATTTTGTAAAATTTCTTATTTTACAAGTTATAAGAGAAAATAAAATATTCTCAAAATCAACTATAAAGATTTAGAAAGTTTAAATACTAAATTGTAATTCTTTTTATAAAAATAATAGGTGATTAGGTAAGTTAATTTAACATTTCAAAAACTATAATTGTATTTTTAGTTAAATAATAAGGAAATGAAAAAAAAGAAAAATAATAATAATAATTGCAAAAGGGAAGAACCACCGGGGGTTCTTGAATCTGCGCCGTGTGTGTGCCCATGTAAATGTGTGGCGCGAGAACCACCTGGGTTGGCGTTCATTTCTGTTCTACATCCACTTCCGCTTGTATATAGATATAAAAAATAAATAAATAAATAAATGAAGCAGTTTTGAAAAGGGAAGAACTGGCCGCGGGCGCGGGGGGTATAACACCTGCCAAAATTCCGATCTCAATTTCTGCCCGGAACTTCCTTAAGATAACAAGAGTATCGGAAACTCAAGAAAAGAAATTAATATTGATAAATTAATATATATTATATAAGAATTCATACTTTCCTAGAAACTATTATGTAAGGAAGATAGTAAGAAGGTGTACATGAAATGTGAGGAAGGTAGTAGGAAAGTGCACATGACATGTAAGGAAGATAGTAGAAAGGTGCACCAACATGTGAGGAATGTGATAGGAAGGTACACCAACATGTGAGGAAGGTGATAAGAATGTGACATATGGTGAACAAACTTCCCTATAAATAGAACTTAAGATCACTCCTAAGTTCTCATTCCAAACCTTCTCCCAATTCAAAGACAGGGATAAAGTTCTGACTAGTCATAATTATGCCAGGACTAGGCATAAGGCATATGACAAATTTGATGATGGTTCCAAGGATGAAACCACAAGGGTTAGAAACATCAAAACCCGAAGGACAAGGAAGAAAAAGAAAGAAAATGGAAATTCAAGTGGTGACGGACCGCTACCCTTAGGCTAACGGTCTGCTACGGGTAACAAGGATTTCCCCCGTTAGATTTATGGCGGACCGCCATGAGGTGTATAACGGTCCGCTATGGACAGACACAGCTAGCGGACCGACATGGTCCTAGCTAACGGTCAGCTACGTACTTCCCTAGGCAGCTTCTGCACATGACACGTGTCATCGCCACGTGTAGGGCACGCGTCAGCCCTGCTGACGCGTGGAGCTTGGTGGACCGCCAAGGAAAACCCACACGGTCTGCTAAGGACGTGTGGTGCGCATGCACACCGGCGCTTGACACTTGTCAAGTATGCGTGAAAGTGGGTGGTAGCGGACCGCCAGGGATTTGGCTAGGGGTTCGCTACGGGGCTGTTATCAGCCTATAAATAGAGAAACACTTCATTTGCAATTCTCACACCAACTCACTTCCGACTTTCCTCTGATCTCTCTGATCTTGAGCCTCCCTCTGCTGGCCCGACTCCCGAGCCGCTCCTCCGAGTTCACCTGGGTTTCGCATATAAACCAAACTTGAGCGTTTAGAGCCAAAGGAACCTGAGGAACGCATAGAAGTGCGAGTTAAGGTGCTAGAGCCCTAAAGAGCTAAAATCTAGGAGCTACTTAGCACTAAGATTATTATCCTTCGATATCCCACTTCAAATCAAAGGTGAATACTCGTCTGTATCAAAAATACTCGTTCTCATGGTGAAAGCGAGCTTTTACAAAAACGATTTATAAGACGTGCTTGAACTATAGGCTATCATCACGCAAAAACGATTTATAAGACGTGCTTGGGCAATAGGCTATCATCACGCAAAAGATCAAAACTATTTATGTTTTATAAAAAGGGCAAAACACGATAATTAAATATTTACTCATACAGTCCCATACGGGGTTAACCAGCGAGATCAATCCCAGCGGACTTTAAACTACCCAAGAAGTGTACGTAAAGTCTGATCAAATATTTATACATGCTCCGGATCCAGTTGGGCCGGGCGGGGTTGGCTTGTATGTCGGGTGACTGCGTAAAACGCAGAAGTGCCGGTTAGGCCGCGTAGCCCCCGAGTACTTGTCCAATGTATACAATTAGATGAATCGGAAGGAAGTGATTTGATAACTAGAATCCACCTATGAAATGTTTAACTGTTTAATTAAACTGTTTTGCCATGATTATGAAAATGATTTGAGGTCATATAGTATTCACCAGCATGTAGCTGACGTTCATTTTCAAATGTTTTCAGGAAAAGAATGAAATAACCTCATCATATCGGGACCGGCTACGGCCTAAGTCCTGATGACAGTTTTGTTGCACAACCGGGTAAGGCCACACACCTAGACCCAGTGCAACCCAAAAAATATATTGTTACAGGACGTGCAATGCATAGAAAGATCTTGAAGAATAAACAAGGTTAAGGTGACTGAAGGACTACGTTTCCCTAGGCACATTACCTCCATGTAAACTTACTGACTTTGGTTAGGGTTTTGATTTCAAAATCAATTGTACAAACGATCGGGTTTTATACCCAAGTGTTTAAATAAAAGAAATATTTTGTCTACACGATGAGATTCTAGTATTTACAAAACTAACCCTCGAGGTTGAAATGATTTATGAAAATATCTTTTTGAAACCAATATTCCGCTGCACAAAAACAAACTCTGAAATCAAAGCAGGTACCGAAGGTGCCAACTGACGTCGGAGCCCGGTAACGTCTCGGGGGTGCCCAGGGCAGGGTGTGACATTGGTTGGTATTAGAGCATGAGGTTTTAGAAAATTAGATACTTGAGATAGTATCTAGGCTTTAACCGTGATGATACCCAGGTTTCAGTTAGATACTTGATTTAGTATCTAAGCTCTAACTAGATTAGGACAAAATGCCTACTAAGATAAAAGTATGTAGATACTTATACATAGATGCTTGCATCTAAGATTAATAGTATTAGAAATTCTAAATGTCTGGAGGTGATAGTTACTATACTGGAAGAAAATCCCTACGAAATTAAGGAATCCTAATTAACATTCCTAGTGATAATACAAATACGATCGAATGGAATCTTCCCTCCTTGGAAAACATAAGACAAGATGTTTTGTACACAAGGATGCGGATCCAAGTGCCCTAGGCACAACAAAGATTTAGATTTGAGTAACTGGCAAACAGATACTCCTCCACCTAGGGTAAGTGAAGTAAATCAGGCTGGAGGCAGTGAAGGCTACACAGCTAGGAATACGGGTGGTATGGTCATTTGAGACAGTATCCATGCGTTCAACTGAAGGGATGGAGGAAATATATCTGAACTTACCTCGGGTTGGAGAGGACTTCGATGAAGAAGCCACGTTACTACTTTGATCCAAATATGATTCCGGTTTTCTGAAAAATCCGGAGGATTATATTCCTGATAATTCTGATTCTCTACTTATACTTCAAAATCTGTATATTCCCTGAGTCGGGAAATTCTATGGATTATGATCCATGAGAAGTTTATCTGAATAAACGTTCCTCCTTTGGAACCATCCAATCCGTAACAATATGTGTACAATGATGTGGTAATGGAGATTTGATATCATCCTCCACAATATGATTATCCTTCAGTCTATCCTAGCTCATGTCTTGACCGTGCCATAAGGGAGACAGATGAGTTGAAATAGGATCTGACAAAAGGAAAGAAGAAGAGAAAGACGTCCGGAGAACAACTCCGACAGTATGAAAATAAAGGACTAGGAAAGGAGATAATGAAAGACTAACTCTAGTTATTCTATAGCCTTTCCGCTTCTAATGAATACTTTGTATTCCTTCCCTATAAGAAAAATATTTTCTTATATGCCCAGAAAAGGCAAAAGACCGAGTTTTATACGAAGATCGGTAAGTAACAAATGAAACCGGTGATGAACCCGGTATAGATACAGAAAGTACCGGAAGGATTTTCAGAAATCTCGAAGGAATTAGAAACTCCGAAAAATCTATATACACCTTCCGTGAGCTTTCATTTAAGCATTATGGTTGGAAGCCATAACCATACCTATGTAAACCCTGACGAGGATTACTAGAAGTTCCTTACAAAAATGTTTCTATCCTCGATGGAAAAGAAATGGGCGGATTCAAATAGGCCCTATATACCTTATCATCTGTAAGGATCAATAAATATTTCTACTCCTCGTGTTAAAGAAGAAAACACCGGAGAAGAATGAATGATTAGAGTAATCCTTAAAAAGAACGGTGATGATATATCAAGGAATCTTATAAGGATGACATATGAAAAGCGAATAAGAATTTAGTCATCCAAGAATCACGAACTGACAAAACCGTTATGTGATTAAGAAATGTAAGAAATAAAAGTATATACTTCAGGGAAATAACAACCTTAAGATTTGTTATTAAGGTGAATTGAACAAATCAAATTTAACGAAATCTTTCGAAAGAAGAAAGGCTTTAATCAATTAGTCAGAGGAAATGATGAATTCCTAAGAATTATTAATCTGGAAGCAGATTACTGACTGTTAATTAAAGATTCTGGAAGATACGCTCCGAACCCATGTAATAAACCTCGAAAGGAGGTAGAATTAAGGCAAGCCATTCAGAGTATTGTACAATGAGAAGTACATAACACCTATATGTTAAATCATAAATATAAGAGAAACCACATATCGTAATCTAAGAAATATGAGAAATTACCATGTTGGTTTTTACAAACCTAAGAAAAGGATTCTGATTAGAAAAAGGATTATACTGATAAGAGGAAGGATCCACTGAAAATATACGTCAAGGATAAGACGTTATTAAAGGTATCACATTGAAAAGGTGTAGTTCAAAATTTGAAAGGAAAATAAGCTAAGTCCATATGTAAGACTAAGCAAACTAGTAACCTTTGATACATAAGAAAAGATAGACGGACCAATTGCAAAACGGATATTGCAATTAAAGGTTTAGTTCTACAAAATGAAAGTTTGGATTTCATGATTAGACAGAGATGTCTATAAGATGTTGACTATGAGATGTCTGTAAAGGTAGTTTAAGAAATGTTAGAATACTTTCATAATGGATGGAACACCGTCAGATCAGGAAGTGGAGTTTCAAATAAATCTTGTACATGGCACGGCTCCGATAGCCAAAGCTCTGTACGGATTAGCTCCTACCGAGATGGCTGAGTTAAAGAAACAACTCAATGAATTAATGGAGAAGGGTTTTATAAAACCCAATTCTTCACCACAAGGAACTCCGGTACTATTTGTAAAGAAAAAAGGACGAATCAATGTAGATGTGTATAGATTACTGGGAATTGAACAAAGTTACGATTAAGAACCGGTATCCACTTCCAAGAATTGATGATATGTTTTCTCAGCTCCAAAGATCAAGATTTTTCTCCAAGATAGACCTACGATCGGGCTATCATCAGTTAAAAGTCCAGAAAGATGACATATCTAAGACTGCGTTCAGGATTAGATACGGTCATTTTGAGTTCACGGTTATGCCGTTCGGACTTACAAATGCTCCCGCAGCATTTATGGACATAATGAATCGGATTTGTAAACCTTACTTGGATAAATTCGTAATCGTATTCATAGACGATATACTTATTTACTCCAAGAGTAAGGAAACTCGTGCTGACAATTTAAGGACGATACTTGAACTATTAAGGAAAGAGAATCTGTATGCCAAATTCTGGAAGTATGAATCCTGGTTGTCAGAGGTACAATTTCTCGGTCACGTCATGAACGAGAAGGGAATTCAAATAGATCCAACTAAAATTTAGGCTATATCCAATTGGGAAGTCCCAAAAACGCTGACCGAAGTGAGAAGTTTCCTCGGTTTGGCAGGATATTACCGAATTTTTATTAAGAAATTCTCAAGGGATCACCATTTCTTTGAATGCACTAAACCATAAGGCAATCAAATACGAATGGGGTCCGAAACAGAAGGAAGCGTTTGAAATGCTGAAACCAAAATTAACTCGAGCACCAATTCTATCGCTGCCTGAAGGCAACGAGGGGTTTATAGTATACTTCGATGCATCACACACCAGCCTAGAATGTGTAATGATGCAAGGGAACAAAGTCATCGCTTATGCATCTCGACAACTTAAGACTCACTAGAAGAACTATACGACTCATGGAGTTAGGTGCCATAATCTTCGCGCTGAAATTATGGAGACACTATCCCTATGGAGTCAAATTCACAGTCTTCACAGACCACAAGAGTCTAAAGTACGTCTTCAGCCAGAAAGAACTGAACATGAGACAAAAGCGATGGATGGAAACCCTCAGCGACTATGACTGTGAGATATGCTACCACAAAGGCAAGGCTTACGTTGTAGCCGACACCTTAAGTAGAAAAGAAGGGGAGAAACTAAAACGAGTACGTGCCCTAAGACTTGACCTACAGGTCAGTCTAATCTCTCAAATCAAAGAGGCACAAAAATCAGCCTTGAAAGAGGCAAAGCTCGAAAACGAGGGAATGATAGGTAGGATCGAACAACTAGTCAAAGGAAATGACGACATCCTTAGAATGGATAAGCGTATATGGGTTCCAATCTATGGAAATCTCCGAGGAGAAATTCTCGAGAAAGCCCATAAATCCAAGTACACTTTGCACCCCAGTGGTGATAAAAATGTACAAAAATTTGAAACCGGAATACTGGTGGATCAGCATGAAAAGACACATAGCCGAGTATGTGGCCAAATGTCTTACCTGTGCAAAGGTTAAAACCGAACACCGAAAACCATCTGGGTGGTTACAACAAGTAGAATTGCCGGTATGGAAAATGATTGCCATGAATTTCATCACTAAACTTCCCCAATCCAGTCGAGGGAATGACACGATACGGGTTATCATTGATCGTTTAACCAAATTCATTTCCTACCGATGAAAGAAACTTTTAGTATGGACAAGTTGCCGCAACTATACGTCAACAAGATAATATTCCTACACGGAGTACCATTATCCATCGTGTCAGATAGAGACAGTCGATTCATATCTCGATTGTAGTAGAGCTTTCAAAAAGCTCTCGGAAAACCTTAGCACTACATACCATCCTCAAACGGATGGGCAGAGCGAAAAGACAATCCAAACCTTGGAAGATATGCTTCGAGCATTTGTTATTGACCTAGGAGGAAGTTGGGATGACCACCTACCTCTAATAGAATTCTCTTACAATAATAGCTACCACACAAGTATACAAGCTGCACCGTTTATATGGCCGAAAATGCAGAACTCCTATGCGTTGGGCTGAAATAGGAGAAAATCAGTTATCAGGACCTGAGGTAGTCCAGGAAACAAATAATAAGATATTACAAACCAGGGAAAGATTGAAAATGGCTCGTGATCATCAGAAAAGTTACGCCGACAGAAGACGAAAGCCGTTAGAATTTAAGGTTGGAGACAACGTTTTACTTAAGGTATCACCTTGGAAAGGTGTGTTACGATTCAGAAAGAAAGAAAAGTTAAGCCCTAGGTTTGTTGGGCCATTTAAAATTTTAGAACGAATCGGACCAGTGTCATATCGGCTAGAATTGCTAATAGAAATGGATGGGGTATACGATGTATTCCTTATCTCCAATCTGCGTAGATGTTTAGCAGATGAAAATTTTAGCCATGCCACTACAAGACATAGTAGTGGATGAAAGACTTAAGTTTGTGGAACAACCATTGCAAATTGAGGACCGTCAGGAAAAGAAAATGAAAATGAAATGGAAAAGACTTATATTGGCCAAGGTGAACTGGAATTCCAGACGTGGACCTGAGTACATGTGGGAACTGGAATCGGAAATGAAAAAGAGATACCCACACTTATTCAGATGATAATCTCGAGGACGAGATTTTGAAAAAGTTGGGGATGATATAACACCTGCCAAAATTCCGATCTCAATTTCTGCCCGAAACTTCCTTAAGATAACAAGAGTAACGGAAACTCGAGAAAATAAATTAATATTGATAAAATATTATATTATATATATATATATATAAGAATTCATACTTTCCTAGAAACTATTATGTAACGAAGGTAGTAGGAAGGTGTACATGAAATGTGAGGAAGGTAGTAGGAAGGTGCACATGACATGTAAGGAAGGTAGTAGGAAGGTGCACCAACATGTGAGGAAGGTGATAAGAAGGTACACCAACATGTGAGGAAGGTGATAGGAAGGGGACATATGGTGAACAAACTTCCCTATAAATAGAACTTAAGATCACTCCTAAGTTCTCATTCCAAACCTTCTCCCAATTCAAAGACTGGGATAAAGTTCTGACTGGTCATAATAATGTCAGGACTAGGCACAAGGCATATGACAAATTTGATGATGGTTCCAAGGATGAAACCACAAGGGTTAGAAACATCAAAACCCGAAGGACAAGGAAGAAAAATAAAGAAAATGGAAATTCAAGTGGTGACGGACCTCTACCCTTAGGCTAACGGTCTGCTACGGGTAACAAGGATTTCCCTCGTTAGATTTATGGTGGACCGCCAAGGAAAACCCACACGGTCCGCTAAGGACATGTGGTGCACATGCACACCGGTGCTTGACACTTGTCAAGCATGCGTGAAAGTGGGCGGTAGAGGACCGCCAGGGATCTGGCTAGCGGTTCGCTACGGGGCTGTTATCAGCCTATAAATAGAGAAGCACTTCATTTGCAATTCTCACACCAACTCACTTCCAACTTTCCTCCGATCTCTATGATCCCGAGCCTCCCTCTGCTGGCTCGACTCCCGAGCCGCTCCTCCGAGTTCAACTGGGTTTCGCTTATAAACCAAACTCGAGCGTTTAGAGCCAAAGGAACCTGAGGAACGCATAGAAGTGCGAGTTAAGGTGCTAGAGCCCTAAAGAGCTAAACTCTAGGAGCTACTTAGCACTAAGGTTATTATCTTTCGATCTCCCACTTCAATTCAAAGGTGAATACTCGTCTGTATCAAAAATACTCGTTCTCATGGTGAAAGCGAGCTTTTACAAAAACCATTTATAAGACGTGCTTGGGCTATATGTTGTCATCACGCAAAAAATGATTTATAAGACGTGCTTGGGCTATAGGCTATCATCACGCAAAAACGATTTATAAGAAGTGCTTGGGCTATAGGCTATCATCACGCAAAAGATCAAAACTATTTATGTTTTACAAAAAGGGCAAAACACGATAATTAAATATTTACTCATATAGTTCCAGACGGGGTTGACCATCGAGATCAATCCCGGCGTACTTTAAACTACCCAAGAAGATACGTAAAGTTTGATCAAATATTTATACTCGCACCGGATCCAGTTGGGCCGGGTGGGCTTGGCTTGTATGTCGGGTGATTGCGTAAAATGCAGAAGTGCCGGTTAGGCCGCGTAGCGCCCGTGTACTTGTCTAATGTATACAATTGGATGGATCGAAAGGAAGTGATTTGTTCACTAGAATCCACCTATGAAATATTTAACTGTTTAATTAAACTGTTTTGCCAAGATTATGAAAATGATTTGTGGTCATAAAGTATTTACTAGCATGTAGCTGACGTTCATTTTCAAATGTTTTTAGGAAAAGAATGAAATGTCCTCATTATGTCGGGACCGACTATGGATAAAGTCCCGATGACAGTTTTGTTGAACAGCCGGGTCAGGCCACACACCTTGACCCGGTGCAACCCAGAAAATATATTGTTACAGGACGTGCAATGCACAGAAAGATCCTGAAGAATAAACAAGGTTAAGGTGACCGAAGGACTACGTTTCCCTAGGTAGATTACCTCCTTGTAAACTTACTGACTTTGGTCAGGGTTTTGATTTCAAAATCAAATGTACAAACGATCGGGTTTTATACCCAAGTGTTTAAATAAATGAAATCTTTTGTGTACACGACGAGATTCTAGTATTTACAAAACCAACCCTCGAGGTTGAAATGATTTATGAAAAGATCCTTTTGAAACCACTATTCCGTTGCACAAAAACAAACTCTGAAATCGAAGCATGTATCGAAGGTACCAACTGACGTCGCATCCTGGTAACGTCTCGGGGGTGCCCGGGGCGGGGTGTGACACGGGGTGGGGTTGGGGTTGGGCTTTGGGCTCGACCAGCGCCACCTACGTGTGGTTGTGGCACGCGAACCAACTGCGCTAACACTCACTTTTGCTCTCAAACAATTTCATTTATAAACACACACGTATATACATAGATAAAAGTTTTCACGAGGAAACAACCTATTGGTTGGGTTTACTGTTCATTGTCATCTATTTTTAATAGAGTATATAATAATTAAAAATATAAAATTTTAGAGACAAACCGTTAACTATCGTTTTAAAATATTTCACACCAAACCCGCCAGGTTGGTCGGAACGACCGGCCAACCAAACGGGAAATAAAGGTTAAAGTTTTACGGCTTAAATCAAGCCACGAACCGAAGTTGAAACCGTGGATATTCAATTATTACGGAAATGAAATGAAACTAAATTATTGGATGTTAATTATTTATATTTATTTAAATGCTTAACTATATAATTACAAAATATTTACATAGTTATAATAATAATAATAATATTACCCAAATATAATAAGTGTTCAAAAAAATTCGGATTAGATTGCGCTCTCCGAAAAAGACTCGGTGATACCCGACGCTTTACGTGGGGCAACCCACTAGTCTACACATATGCGTAAGTAAACAATGCAAAATCTCCTTCTCTCTCTCTCTCTCACACACACACACACATATATGTATATATTAGCTTAGAACCCGTGTAATACACACGAGGTGAAAAATATCAATACATAAAAATCTTAATCCTTTATGTATATATATATTTTACATAAGTAAAAAAGTATTATTTATATTTAAGATAGAAAACAAAATTCAAAATATGTAAAAGTTAATATATAATTGGGTTTTGAAAATACGTTAACTACTATTTAATGTAATTTGACTTTCATTTACCATTTGATTGAAAAATAAAAGTTACATAATTGGATTTAAAGTTTCTTATAATGAGTGATAATTTAAAATAAATGTGTTTTATTAGTATAATTAGTATTTTCTCTTTAAAAATATATTATTATTAAAAGATAGAGATTTATTTAATAGGATAGTGAGGCGGGAAAAAAGGACGAGGAGGAATATGGTGGCGACACATGACATGAAAAAACCTTTATTAATTATATAGTGTATGTGTGTGTGTGTATATATATATATGTAGGAGAGGGTTATTCTATAAAGTCAAAAAAGTATAAAAAGTCGTTTAAAAACCCCACCACCACCTCCTAAAAGCCTAAAACCCCCACCCCCCCCCAAAAAAAACCTAACCCCCACCCCGAAAAACCTAAAACCCTCACCCCCCACCCCCAAAAAACCTAAATTATATATTACGTAAAACCTCACACTATAATTCCCGGTCATTGTGTAATGTTAGGTCTAGTCATTGTGTAATGTCAGACCTGGTCATCGTGTCAAATATTTTTCATCATTGTGTTATATGTATTCATCATTTAGCTTTACATTTTACATAATTTCGTGTTATTTTTATCATTGTTTTTTATATATTATATATAACATAGTGATGAAAAATATTTGACACAATCACCTGACATTAGGCACAATGCCCAGACCTGAAATTACACACTGACTAGACCTAACATTACATAATAATGTCAGGTTTGGTCATTGTGTAATGTCAAAAATAACATTAAATTATCTAAAACGTAAAACACAATGACGAAAACGAGCATTTTTATCTTTAAAATGGGTATAGTGTCGTTATATACAAAAAACGAAAAAAATTACGTTTTCCAGCTCTTTGTGTAATTTGCTCGTCATTGTGTCTAATGTTAGGTCTTGTCATATTAGTCATTGTGTCAAATATTTCAGGTTATTGTGTAAAATCATGTCTGGTCATTGTGTCAAATATTTTTCATCACTATGTTATGTATAATACATAAAAAACAGTGACAAAAATAACACGAAATTATGTAAAACATAAAACACAATGATAAAAAATATTTGACACAATGACTAGACCTGACATTACACAATGACCTGACATATTTGACACAATGATCAATATGTCCTCCCTTCAAAAACAATAAAAGGACACATGTCAAGCCCATAATCCTTTTTACCCTTCTTATTTTTAAAAACCTTTTTATTATAACCTAACCCTATATATATATATATATATATATAGGGTTAGGATCTTTTGAGAACTCATAAGTATTTGAGAACTCGCGAGAACTTATCAAAAAACCAATTAAAACAATTTTTTTTTGTTTTCACTACCTTTATTATTAAAATATAACATAAAAAATGATTTATCTCTCCAATTAACTCATCTATTCTCTCTAAATTCTTCTTAAAAAAATTTATACACATATGTAAACGGTAAACACTTACACATGTGTAAGTGGTAAACTTACAAATGTGTAGATTTTTTTAATAAATGAATACATGTAAATTTACGTTTATAAACTCATTTTTTTTATGTTGTATTCTAATAATAAAAATAACAAAAACAAAAAAATGGTTTTAATTGGTTTTTTGACGAGTTCTCGCGAGTTCTCAAAATATTTAGAAGTTCTCAAATGATACATTCTATATATATATATATATATATAGGGTTGAGTTCATAAGAAAACTCATATTCGTGAGAAAACTCGTGAAAACCGACCCAAACGAACTCCGATTGAACTTATTCCAGCGGTGTTAGAACAGGCTCGTCAAACTTGATCTAAATCCTAAAGCTAAACCCTAATATCTAAACCCCACCCTCAAAAACTTAAACGTCTAGCCGGTTCTAACGCCGCTAAAATGAGTTCATTCGGAGTTCGTTTATATATATATATATATTATATATATACATATATATATATATATATATATATATATATATATATAGGGGCATGTTCTTTTGAGAACTAAACATATGTTGAGAACCGAAAGAACCGCATAAAACGTGTACATATCGCTTTAGTGAAAAAAGTAAAATTCAACAACAATGTTTTATTTATCTCTTCTCACTCTTAGTTTGAGTTTATCTCCTCTCTCCTAAATTTTTTTAGGAAAAGTACAAAAATATGCATATATGCATTCATTTGTGCATACAGTGTGAGTGCATATATGCATTTAAAAAAACGACTATAAATTCGAGATCTTTTAAAACCAAACCTTAAGCATATTGAAATGTACATGAATTCTAGTCAATTTATATTATAAATAATGCAAGAGTTAATGTGGTTCTCACGGTTCTTAACATATTGTTGGTTCTCAAAAGAACATACCCCTATATATATATTATATATATATATATATATAGGGGATGGTTATAAAGAAAAACCCTTGAGTTGAGAAAACTTACGAAACCCTGTTTTACATATTTTTAAAAAAATTATTTTTGGGATGGATTCTAAATTCGATTTTATCACTTTTGATGAAAAAATAAAAAAAACGCCAAGCGGTTTTTTAAATATATATATTTTTTAAATCCGACGTTTGTTACATATGTAAATGCTGTTTTTAACATATGTAAATGCTGACATATTGCATACGTAAGGAAAAAAAAACGCTTTTTGTTATTTTTACATGTTTTTTATTTTTATTCGGCGTTTTTTTAATTTTCTTTGCGAACGGGGCTTTTTTATATAAATAATTAATCCCAATTTTATAAAAAAAATTTCTAATTTTTTTCAAAGGGTTTCGTGGGGTTTCTCAACTCAAGGGGTTTCTTTTCTACACTTTCCCTATATATATATATAAATATAGGGGACGGTTACACTAATAAGTGGTTTTTCACTAAAAAATCTTAAGAAGTGGGTAAAACAAACTCCGATTGCGCTCATTGCAGCGGCGTTGGAACCGTCTTATTGAATCCTAACCCGGACCCAAAAACCTAAACCCCCCTCCACCCGCACCCCAAAAACCTAAACCCCTCTCCAAACCTACCCCGAAAAGCCTAAAACCACCACCCCCACCCCCTAAAAACCTAAACCCCCCACCCCCACAAAAACCTAAATCCACCCCCACCCACTGCCCAAAAACCTAAACCCCCCACCCCAAAAAAAACCTAAACCATAAAATCTAAACCTTAAAAGCTAAACCCTTAACCCAAAAATTCAAACGTAAAATCAAAACCTTAAAAGCTAAGATGGTAGAGTTCGACGAGACGGTTCCAACGCCGCTGAAATTAGCTCAATCGGAGTTCGTTTGATATCGTTTCTTAAGGTTTTTGTCATTTATTAGATTTTTTAATGAAAAACTACTTCTTATTTGATCCTCCCCATATATATATATATATATATATATATATATATATATATATATATATATATATATATATATATACACACACACATATAGTATAGGGATCCGCTAGAAAGGCATAAAACTGTGAGAAGTGTAGGAAGGATTTTAAAACGCTTATAACCGGCTCATACGAACTCCGATTTTATTCATTTCGGCGGCGTTGGAACCGTCTCGTCGAACTCTATGATCTTAACTTGTAGGGTTTAGCTTTTAGGGTTTAGATTTTAGAGTTTAGTTTTTGTCATAGGGTTTAGCCTTAGGGTTTAGTTTTTAAGATTTATGTTTTGGGGGAGGGGGGGGTTGGGTTGGCGGTTTAGGCTTTTGGGGGTGGTGGTGGTGTTTTTAGACGTATTTTTTTAGCTTTTTAGGGTTTTTTGTTAGGATTTTGGTTTTTAGGGGTCGGGTGGGGGGTTTTAGGTTTTTAGGGGTGGGGTGGAGTGGGGTGGGGGTGGGGGTTTTAGGCTTTTAGGGGGTGGTGGTGGGGTTTTTATAAGACTTTTTACACTTTTTAGCCTTTTTAGAATATCCCTCTCTCATATATATATATATATATATATAGGGAAGTATCAAATGAAAACCCTTCCTTATTGTGAAAACTCTTAAACTTAATTCTAGCCACATATCCAATTTTGAATATTTTATCTTGTTGCTGTCATTAAATCTAGATTTTTTAGTTTTAAATGAAAAAAAACTTGTGGTCCATATTTATTATAGGGGTATAAAAGTAATTATACTTTTTATTTCTTTTCCAATTAAATCATAATTAAATATGGATTTTTCTTTTTTTATTTAATCACCCATATTTCAAAGAATACCCTATTTTACACATGTGTATGGTGTATTTACACATAGTTAAATATGGATTTTCTTAAATATCTTTATAAATCAGAAAAAAGCATACTTAAATCAGAAAAAAAAAATTATATCCAATTACATAAATATTTTTACAAAATAAAAAAATTTATACATAGCTATATCGTCTAAAAACCCTTTTACATGTGTAAATTCATTTTACACTTGTGTAAAAAAAAATTAAAGACATATGTGTAAAATCAAAATACACATGTGTAAAAATCAAAATGTATGTGTAAAATCAAATTAAAACACTTAATATCATACCTTTACTTGTGAACCTTCAAACCGACTTTACATTCATTTTCTTTTCTATCCGTAAACAGCTACTAAATATCTTTTTTGATATCTTAAGATTCATGTTCATAGATGCATCCAAATCTTGAACCGATATCTTGAAACCGTCCTTTAAACCCTAATCATACGAGCATACTAACAAATCTAAGAAACAAATTCAAGAAAAAAGTTCATTAAACAACAAATCTAGTTTTTATTATACGAGTTGTACACATCAAAAACTATGTATTTCAAACTAAATTAGACATCAGAAACTATGTTAAATTTAGTTTACATTTTTTATACACACATGAACAAAACATTTTACACATGTGTAAAATCAGTTTACACATGTGTAAAAACTATGTACACAAATCAGAAAACAATTCTCCCATCCACAAAACCGAACATGACAAAAATTGCACAAAAACTGAAACAAACCAACACCCAAATTCATCTTCACCAAACCTAAACACTATCCAAAAAGAACAAAAACTAGTTATTTCAAGGAAACAAGATGTGCATTGACCAATAATCAGAGATATCTCAAACACATCAGTTCCCAACAAAAATGCACCCAAATTGAAAATCCTGCTTTGATTTCTAAACCAAAAAATTCACTTAAAAAAAAAATAAAAATATATAGACGAAACAAAAATTGTTAAAAATATTGAAGAACAACAAACATGACGAAACAAAAATTGATAATTGATAAAAATATTGAAGAACGAACATGATGAAACAAAAATTGATCAACTTTGGATCTCCATCAACGATTTCATCAGCAACAAAAACATCTAGACTCCAAGAACAGATTCAAAAGTTCAAGAACTACATGGAATGTTTACATGAGCATTGATTGATAAAAATTGAGATAACAGCTTTATGAATTTTCTACAAGAAACTGAGTTTTGTTTTAAAAAAAATTAGAATTTATATGAATTGAAATTTATAAAAGGAAATAAAATTTTAATACATGTAGTTGAGAAACTAATCATGCTTACCGTAACATGAAATAAAACTACAACTAATATCACACTTCTTGAAAATAAAATTTTAAGAACACACATCTGTTGAAATAAAACCTTTATCACCTCTCCAACTCGAATTAATAGTTGGAATTCTTACTGTAACATGAGCAGATCTAATCTTCATCTACCGGTTCGTTGGCGTCCCCAAAACTCGATAATTTTGTCATTGATCAGGTTGTTTTCACATCTTAGATGTCAGATCTGGAATCTTTGTGGTGGTTTCAAGTGGCCGGATGTGTTTTACGGTGGTTTCCCGTACGCCAGAGATGGTTTGTGGTAGTTGGAGGTTAAGTGGAGGGCCGGGGAGCGGTAGTGAGCCATCGGAAGCGAAGATTCGGGTGAAGCGGAGGGCCGGGGAGCGGTAGTGAGTCAGCGGAACCGAGTTGGAGGTGAAGCGGAGGGCACGGGGAGCGGCAGTGAGCCATCGGAACCGAGTTGTGGAGGTCGACTCCGTCGTCACAGAAACCGAGTTGTGGAGGTCGTCTTTTGATTTCTAGATCTGGTTTTTTGTGTGTTTGGAGAGAGATGAGATATGGATCATATGATTTTGAAAACAAGATTGTGTAAGTTTAAAGTGTAAAGAGAGAGAAAGAACAAATTACACTCCTGCCCTCAGGAATAAAAAATAAAACAAGAAAGCTAAAAGAAAAATATCTGGTTTATATGGAGTTTAAGGATTTTCACAATAAGCAAGAGTTTTCATTTGATACGTCCCCTATATATATATATATATATATATATATATATAGGATGAAAAACCCTCCTAGTTGTGAAAACATTTAAAAACTCTCTAAAAATCGGATTTTTACAAGTTTTTTTTTGGAAAACCTTTTATATGTAATTTCAAAACTTTTTATAAAAAAAATCAAAAAAGCGCCGACTAGATATTTTTATAATTTTTTTTTAAATTCTGCTCAGTTGTTTTACATATGTAACATGTGTTTTTATATATGTAATTTTTGTTTTTATACAAAAAACGGGGATTTTTGTCCATTTAAAAAAAAAACCGCTCGACGTTTTTTGTATTTTTGTTGACAAAAATTTTATAAAAGTTGCTTAGAATGATTCCTAATTTTTTTTAAAACATGTTTTTTGGTAGAGTTTTCAAGGTTTTCTCAACTCATGTGAGTTTTTAAAATATCCATCACATATATATATAAATATAATTTGGTTTTTTAGTTTACACATTTAAATATGGTTTACATTTGATCTTTTTCATATATATATATATATATATATATATATATATGTATATACATAGGGTTCATAAAAGAACTCATTTTAATGAGAGAACTAGAGAACTCATTAAAGACAAAAAAAAATTATAAAAAAATCATAACTCAAAATATAAATAAAAACTAAAAAACTGATTCGGATACCTTGTTTCCTATGTCGTCCTCGTTCAAAAAAAAATAACGTAATACTGCATATGTGTAGTACCACCCAAAAAATCTAAACCCCCACCCAAAAACCTAACCCCACCCCACCCACCCCACCACCAAAAAACCTAAACCTCACACCCACCCCCAAAAACCTAAACCCCCACCCACCCCCACCCCTACCCTCAAAAACCTTACCCTAAAAGCTAAACCCAAAAACCTAACCTTTAAAGCTAGACCCAAAAACCTAACCTTAAAAGTTACACTAAACCGGGAATTTTTTCGTTTTTTTAACGAGGACGACGTGGGAAATAAGGTTTCCGAAGCAATTTTTTAGTTTTTGATTTATATTTTGAGTTATGATTTTTTTTATCTTTAATGATGAGTTCTCTAGTTCTCTTCTTAAATGTTGGTTTTCTTACAAACTTCACCACATATATATGTATGTATATAAGGTTGGGTTCATGAGAGAATTAACTTTAATAAGAGAACTAAAGAACTCCTCATTAAAGGCAAAAAAATAATAAAAAAAAATCATAACTCAAAATATAAATAAAAAACTAAAAAAGTGGTTCGGAGACCATGTTTCCCACGTCGTCCTCGTTCAAAAAAAAAACGCAATACTGCATATGTGTAGTACCACCCCAGTAACCTAACCACCCCCAAAAACCTAAACCCTCCACTCCACCCCCACCCCACACACCCCACCACCAAAAAACCTACACCCCTATACCCACCCCAAAAACCTAAACCCCCCACACCCACCCACAAAAACCTAAACCCACCCCCACCCAAAAATCTAAACTCACCCACCCCACCCACCCCTACCCTCAAAAACATAATCTAAAAGTTAAACCCAAAAACCTAACCTAAAAGCTAAACCCAAAACCTAACCCTAAAAGCTAAACTAAACCCTAAAGCTAAACAGGGCATTTTTGTGTTATTTTTTCTTCTCCCTATATATATATATAGGGCAAGGATCAATTGTGAACTTGTAAACCAAAAACCAAATTCTGACCACACATTTGTTTTCATCTTATTTTAATTCATTCAATAAAAGTCAAACATCCTATTTAATATAATAGATATGTGGCAAGAATTTGGTTTTTTGGTTTATACATTTAAAGTTGGTTCACATTAGATACTTTATACACACACACACACATATATATATATATATAAAGTTCAAATATGTAACATTTCAGCTTTTTGCGTAGTTGTAACGCTTACCATATTCATGAATCAGTGAAGCTTGAAACCCTCATTATAACTCGTGTTCACATCATACTTGAAACATACCTATTTCATGCACATTATACTTATTACATGGTCACATGTTGACTGCAATGCTTGGAATTGCCTTAAATTGCTACTTGGACCGTTAAACCATTTAATAACTCGTTTACCGACATGAAAACTCACCCACTACTAACTCAAAGGCAATGTATCAACCATATGTGCCTAACATAGTTATTTAACTCATTCTAATTGTCACGTAATTCAAATTGATGCCCTAGTACGTTAGTTAGTGCTTTCGTGCGATCATTCGCCTTTTAAACCGCCGTTAGCTGCGTACCGTCCACGCCCGACAAATTCGTCTAACATGACATTAATTTATGTTGTAAATTTTTAACATATTCATTTCATTAATTAAAACAAAGTTTGTTTGCAAAACTTTCCTTAAATAAATCCTGAAATTCGAAAAAAGATCAAAAACCGCGAAACCGAACCGTTGGATCAACCATGGGTCAAAGGCCACCCATGACCCATGACCCATGGAAGAATTTTGCCGCCCATAAGGCCTAAAAATTTTGGCCACCCCCTTTTTGTACACCCCTAAAACCCTAAATTGCATTCCAAGCCATTCCATTTTTACACCCCTTCACCCATTAGTATAAATAGGAGGCTTATGAACTTGTTTTCTTTGCTAATCCTCTCTCAAACACTCCCAAACCTTTATAATTTTTGAGATCCCTACCCTCTCTCTTGAGGTTTTCAAACATCCTTAGAGGATTCCAAGAATTTAAAGATCAAGCAAGTAAGTAACCCTTCGAAGTTCAATCCCCGTCTTTTAATTCATTCTTTCTTCATCCCCTCACTCTTTTTCTATTTTCTATCCATGATCACTTGATCATGTGAAACCTCAGCCCCAAAAACCCTCTAATAATCTTAATCAAACTAACAAATCAAGCTAACATCACCAACTAACAAACAAAGGATCCCGTTTGCAATGGCGGCTATGCCGTCGCATTCTTTGAATCCTCAAGACTACTATTGCAAAAGTGGCTCTGCCGATGCTTTAGTATGTTCTTGATAACTTAAAACATGTTTATTATTATCTATTATCACTTATATGATCTCACACGCTATTTTAAAATAGAATCCGCTTGCTCGTGTCGGGTATGCCGATTGCATCCTGTGATTATCCAAAAGGCTTCTGTGAATATCATGGCTAGACCGGTGACACGAGACGTTTTGGCTAACCTAATCTGATTATATTATGTATTATAATAATATAATAACATTCTTCTAATTTTATTTTACGCGTTAGGTAACCTTAAAACCCTAAACGATCCACTTAAGTGCAACTGTTGATTTTGGACAGAAACTGTGCTGACTTTAACTGAGCACAACTTGATCATAATTAAACAAAACTGATCAAACTCAAATTCCAAGACGTAGTTCGTCGAATTTTCTTTCCAACCATAATTGTTTCGTTTTCTAACTCAAAAGTATGACTCTGTAGTAGCCAAAACGGGACAAAAACCTTTTTTAGTACCTTCTGTCTTGTTGGACTGTTTTGGCTATGATCCGAGTCTCAAATGGAAAAACTTTCTAAACAAAACTTATTCAGAACGACTTAAACTAATCACCATAAAATTTTATAATTTTTGGACAGTGTTTGATATTTTTAACAAGCCCGTTTCTTTTCAGCTACTTTGCTGTCCAAATCAGTAATACAACTTAAACTCTACTTTTGCAATTAATTCTTAACCTTATGACCCGAACCGCCAATCTAACACTCGTAACCATCGAACCTACCCTAAAAGTAGTTTATTCATTTGTTTAGGGTCTGGTCCGTGATTCATCTCGTCTATTTGCTCAAGTCTCTTATCACTCCTAGCTATCAATGTGAGACTTCATAGTCCCACTTTATTAAAATTGTTTTAGGGGAAACATGTACGCGTTGGCACGCATTTAAAACAAGTTTTCAAACAATTCTAAAACAAGCGAATATTATATGTATGTGAGTAAATGAACACAACATGATAAACGTTAAACTTGCAAATCCTTAACTTGAATCTTTCAAGCCAACGGTAGTACATATATGTGCCAAAGGATGGAAACTGCATCATACTTTATGGACAACTTTTGGTTGGACATCTTATTCGTTATTAGTGCAACTTGCGAGTTGTACCACTAATTTGTTATTCATCATTTTAGGTTGGATTTGCTAATCATGTGTTTGTTTTATTTTACATATTATATGATGATCTTGAATTGTGAATTGTTATCTTTGCCAAACATATGCTTTTATTAAACCTGTGACTTCTCACCAACTATTTTAGTTGACACTTGTTTTTCGTACATGTTTTAGGTGATTAAGCTCATGATAGGTCAAGTCAAGATCACATAGGAATTTGCCTAGATATCAATCAAAGAAACTTTATTTTAAGTTGTTTTGTCTTTTGAAAATGTTATTTGGTTTAAATTGAGACTTATGTAATTGTATTTTTTTAATATTATGAAACTTTAATAGTAAATGTCTTTATTGTCTTGTGTTTTCTTATTCAATTTCGTTGCACTCCCGTGTTTCCGCTACTGGCGGGGGTGTGACAGATTGGTATCAGAGCCTTGGTTATAGAGAATTAGGTTCCCTTAGCAATAACCTAGACTATAACCTATGTGCCACATTATTTGGAATTATGTTCTTACATGTAATTACTATGCTTTCACTGTATCTCATCCATAACCCTCACGTTACAAACACTCATGAAGACTCAGATTCGCTGTCACACGCCAGAGAGCCCAAGCCCGATCAAGAAGGCCTCAAGAAGGAAGACCTCGAACTACTGTTGGATACAACTAACCCGCACTACTCACGACCCGAGGAAGAAGTCATCTACATTCCTAGCAAATTGGAGCCCAACAACAAGAAGGAAGAAGAAGCTTGCACGAAGCTGAATCCAATTCTTGGTGTAACGAACCAAAATCCGGGTTTCGTTATAAATAATTAAATATTCAAATAAATATTATGGTGAAAATAATTAGAAATAAGTTGAAACAAGTGGGTTTCAAGTTAGTAATGGAGTTATATTAATTTTTAACTAATTATGGAATGAAATGGGTGAAATGGAAGTTGAGGGGCTAAATGTGTAATATGGCAAATCTGCTATATTTGACTAGTGGAAGTCAAAATTGAACCTCATTTGAGGAGTTTTGGTCGATGCTTGCAAGAGAAGAAGGAGAAAGAGGAGAATCTGGTCAAAAATGAAATTATAGGCTTGCATGCTCGGGAATTAGGGTGTTGATTCACACAATACCTTCCTAACATCAAATATGTTCCTACTTCATCTCTTGAATCCACCATTTATGGTGTTCTTGGTGGGTTTTGGGTGAAATCCGAAAATTATGATGCATGGGTTAAATTGGGGTTAGATTGTTGATAATCTAGCTAAACTAAAGGTAAAGAATGGTAAATAACATCCTAGAACCCTTTGATTTTGATTATGGGAAGTTAGGGTTCATATGGGAAAAATTGAGGGTTTTTTGATTTTGATTATAAGATGATGAATTAATGATGATTAAGTGTTTATGTGATGTTAGACACTTGGACAAACACCAAATTAACCTAATAATAAAAATTAAATGAAAAATATTAGTGTCAAGGTAAGGATAATGAAACTCAAGTAGGTGAGTTTGGGGTGAAAGAGGGTGTTTGAATATGAGTATAACCCAAACGGGTCGGTTTGGGTTGGAAATGGGAAATTGGGTTGTAAACCCAATTATAATGTGATTTTGATGTATGATTAGATTACTAAACTAGGTGTATATGTTTAGGTAATCAAATTGTGAACCAAGACGGTGGTGCAGGATCTTCTAACCCGAAAGGTAAATGCTTTTGCACTTACTTAGTGATTGATGATAAATGGTGTTATATGCAATGTTGTATGCATAATGTGTTAAGTAGCATAATGTGTTATGTGGTGTGAATGTGTATAAAGGTGTACGAACAAGTGAATGAATGTAGTTATAGTATTAATACTATAATGGATATGTGGATATGGAGTTATGGTCTAGGTACCATAATGGATATGTGGATATGAAGTTATGATCTAAGAATTATAATGGAAATGTGGTGATGAAGTTATGGCCTATGTGCCATAATGGAAACGGAAATGTGTTGATCATGAATATAAAATGAAAATAATGAAACTTGTAGGTGTTATGCAAGTGGTATGAAGCCTAATGACAAATTGGGTGGAAACAGGTCAAATGGGTGAAACAAGTAGAGTTTTACTTGTTTGTTATGTTTTATCTTTATTACTAATGGTGATATATGTGGTGTTATGTAGGAAAAGCTCCTATGTAGTCGAAGTCAAGTCCAAGGCAATGGTGGGATTCTCGTATGCGTATAAGTCATTTTTGGGAGTTAATTAGGAATCCTTAAAAGGATGTAAATTGATACATAAATTGTGTTTTGGTGTATGTAAAAGGTGATTTAAATGCCTTAATAACAAACCCTAGTGTTTGGGGACTTTTGGTGACTAGTTGAAAGGGTAAAAGTTGAAAAAATGACTAAGTGTTAAAATTCTGCTGATGCAGAAACTTTCTTTGAAAAAGGTGTTTTCGCGCCACGCGAAGAACCAAGGTCAGGTCTTCGTGACACGTGAAGACTTGGTTTTCCGGAATTTTGTTTTTGGGACTCCCTCGCGGCACGTGAAGGGAGGGCCCCAGAAGTTCGCGACACGCGAATAGTAAAAAAAAGAAAATTCTTGGGATAAATGCTTCCGCGTGTGTAAATGTTTATTATAACTAGTGTTTGAATTTAAGGGTGTTACACTTGGGCAAGGCCCAATCCATGACACTCTCATTGTAACACCAAAAAAAAAAATAGTAATTTAGTAAATAATAACGCGATAGAGACATAATCGTCGTAAAACAAAAGAAAAACGGACGAAGACAACCTTGAAGCTCTCATTTTACCCCAACACTTGCAAGCTAGAGAGAGAAAGGAGAGTCGGGTCTAGAGAGAGAAAGGAGAGTCGGGTCGACACGAAATTGAAGGAGCACGTTACTACTGAGCTCGTGAGCAAAACCTCCGAATCAGAATCACAATCTAGATAACAATTCGACCTTAAACTGAGTTTTTCTTCGTTTTGGGGTTTCTCGGGTTTTAGCTAAATAGGAGACGTTTTTATAGATGAAACTTGAAAATAAGCTTAGAACTAGCATTTAGAGTGAAAACCGCACCTTTTGATCAAAGAAAGTTGTAAGATTAGCATGATCGGATTAACATGCAAGAATTGCGGACTTGTCCAGGAAACAGGTGCTGCGTACTTATCAAGTACACAGTAGGAACGTCCTGCGTACTTACCAAGTACGCAGGAGAAAGATCATGCGTACTTACCAAGTACGCAAGAGAAAGATCATGCGTACTTGTCAAGTACGCATGAGCAAGGCCCTGCGCACTTACCAAGTGCGCAGGCAGTAGACCAGTAAGTAAAGTCAGTATGTATAGAATGATTAAACCATTAGAGTTGGGATTGGGTCTGATATGTATTTAACTACCAAATTCAGATCGTACGTGACATTGTTGGACAGATCATGCGTACTTGTCAAGTACGCATGAGCAAGGCCCTGCGCACTTACCAAGTGCGCAGGCAGTAGACCAGTAAGTAAAGTCAGTATGTTTAGAATGATTAAACCATTAGAGTCGGGATTGGGTCTGATGTGTATTTAACTACCAAATTCAGATCGTACGTGACGTTGTTGGTGTAGAGTCATATATTTTGTATAAGCTGTTGTCATTTATTGTATGTTTAAACAATTTTAGACTAGTTTACTTTCTGTCATTTCATTATTGTAATTTTAGTTTTTTCTGTAATTTACTGTTTGTTTTACCAAGTCTGGGCCATCGAAACTATAGTTTCGAGTGAGATTTGTTCACTCGAAACTAGTAGTTTCGATCGATAGTAGTTTCGACAGGCACTTTTTCCACTTGTAAATGTTCACTCGAAACTAGTAGTTTCGAGGAACATAGTTTCGATACCTGTGAAACTACTATAAATAGCCTAGTTAGAGAATTTCTAGGGTGTGAGTTGCGGCTGTAACCCTGAATTCTCTCTTTCAGATTTGTTCTTGAATCAATACAATTTGCATTCGTTTAATGCTTGTTCTTACACTTTCACATATTATTTGCATTGATTCTTAGTGTGTTTGGCTGTCTTCTTCACCAAGTCTGTCTCTAATCCTCTGTTACAACACCATACATACAGATTCCGCCTGCATGTGTGGGTAATCGATCACTTTCGTGATTTCCGACTGAAATCTGGACCTACAATTGGTATCAGAGCATTATGCTCTTGATTTCTGAGTATTACCAGGTTTTGTGATCGATTCTAGGTGTTTTGTGAAGTTTCTCGAAGTTTTTCTGCACTCGAGTTTTTGGAGCACTGTTTCATTGATTTCTGGCTTTATTTATTCGGGTTTTTCGGATCTGAAGACTGTTTTGTGTTCGAGAGGTTACTTGGAAGCTTTTCGCTGGATTGGATTCTTATTTCGTCATTATTAATTATTGAAACTTTTCTTCAATGGAGTCTGCTGAAGCTTGAAGAAGAAGGTATCGAAACTTCAGGGAGACATTTTCTGCTATCTGTTGATCATCGAAACTACTTGTCTGTACCTTTGTCTGTTGAAGGTACAATCGAAACTAGCATTTTTGTCCTGTTATATCGAAACTTACCCTGCAGATTTCCCACTCGAATCTAGTCTCACTTGAAGCTGAGAAGTTTCGAGCAAGATTTCTCACTCGAAACTAGGAGTTTCGAGCAAGCTTGGTCAATCGAAACTAGTTTCAATCGAAACTAGTCTCACTCGAAACTAGGTAGTTTCGAGCAAATTTTCTTCACTCGAAACTAAGAGTTTCGATCAGTGCTTCTCACTCGAAACTTGTTGTTTCGACCAAAACTGTTCACTCGAAACTAGCTACTGTTGAAATTTCTTTTCTAAGACTATGGCATCTTCAAGCACCAATGAGTATGCCGGAGGAAACAAACCACCTGTCTTGGTGTCTACCAGAGATTTTGATGACTGGACAAAGAAGATGAAGACTTTCTTCCAGTTTCATGACCACACTCTCTTGCAATCTATCACTGATGGTCCACATAAGCCAGTTACTACTACTGCTGATGTTCAACGTCCGAAACTTGTGTCTGAGTATGATGACAAAGATAATGCCTTAATTGCCAGAGATAACAAAGCTTATGGATCTATTGCTATGGCACTTCCTATGGATGTTTTCAACATTTTTGCTGAGTACACTACTGCCAAAGATCTTTGGGTTGCTCTATGTACAAGATATGAGGGAAGTGCTGATATCAGAGAAAGCAAGAGGGATTTAATCAAGAAGCAGTATGAAATGTTTAGCAGTGTCCCTGGTGAACCCATGTCAGAATTAATCAACCGTTTCTCAAGTATTGTCTCCAAGTTGAAGGTTTTGGGAACTGAGTATCCCGTTCTTGAGTTAAACAAGAAGCTGCTTGATTCATTGCCTGAAGAATGGAACATGTACCGGATTATGATAAAGAAAACTGAGAAGCTAAGTGATCTGTCACAACAAGAACTCTTCAGCATCCTGGAGTCATATGAGTTGGAGATAAAAAGGGGTGCAGTTACTCCAACTAATCAGTCTGGCAACACAGCTCTTCTTGCAGGTCAAGGCTCCTCCACTTCGTCCAAATCTACAATGGCCTATTTTCAAACTGATGTTCCTCCATCTGCTGCTGCAATTCAACCAACTGGTTCCTCTGCTCCTCCAAAGACTACTACCATGATTCCTGATGAATATGTCCCGATCATGACTGCTTTCATGTCATGCTATGATGCACTGATTTCTGGAAACTTGACGCCGGTCAGTTTTCAACCTGATGACCTGGAGCAGATCAATCCTGATGATTTAGAGAAAATGGACATTGATTGGTGCATGGCAATGTTGACTCTACGGGCCAAGAGATTTATCAAAAGAACCGGAATGGACAGGTTCAAGCAAGGAAAGACTCTTGGGTTTGATATCAAGAAAGTACGATGCTACAATTGTGACCAGCTAGGTCATTTTGCCAGAAATTGCAAGGTACCGTCTTCAAAGGAGCAGCATGAACAGAAGACTTCCTCTGGAAAGCAAGCTGCTGTCCCTCCCAAATCTTCTACATCTTCAAGTTCCACAGCTTTGGTCTGTCAAGCTGATGGACATTATCATTGGGGTGATCAGGAAGGTGATGCAGCTGACAAGGCACTGATGGCTGACATTAAAGAAAAGGATAAATGTGTCATGATTGAACCAGCTACAGATCTTACTGCCGTGCCTACCGAGGTAATATCTAGACTTTGTAGCGCTAAATCTTGCTTAAATGAAGTTCAGAAATATAGATTCATCAACCAGGCCTTGGTCGATGAACGAGATCACTTTAAAGTAATGTATGACTCTGTTGCCAAAAATGAGAAACTTTATTTAAAGAAAATTCGTGACATATCTGGTGAAAATCGTTCTTTAATCGTGCAACTTAATACTCAAACTATTAACAATACGATTTTAACTGAAAGAGTCCAAAAGGCAGAAAAGGCCAAATTACAGATTGACCACATGGATTTGGATCAGAAAATTTTATTTGGAATTATTGATAAACAATTTAATAGAAAAGGTAAAGAAGGTCTTGGGTATAACTCTCACCCACCTCCTTATTCTAAATCAGGGAGATTTGCTGATATGCCAACTCCACATGTTTCAACACCTTTTGTTTGCAAATTATCTCCTGATGATTATATTACATCCTGTGATTCTGACAGTTTTGCTTCTTGTGCAGAATCAAATTGTGTAATTTCCGAAGATGATTGTGATGAGAGTACTAATGATAGAACTATTTTAAAAGAACTTGAGTCGGATGATTGTAATAATATGTCCGTGTCTAAACAAAATCTTTGTGAACACGTTGAAAACTTGTATTTTGATTCTATGCCTGCTGAGCATACGGGATTGGGATGTGATGTTTCTAAGTTTAAAAATGCTTTGCCTTTTGTTCCTAAATCTTTGAATGTTGTGCCATGTGTTACCAAGTTTAAAAGTGCAGGAATTATTGTGAATGATGTGCCACGTGAAACCATGAGCAACATGGATTTTTTCAGATTAAAGGAAGCACATCGTCTTCAAGACAAAGTTATTGATGAGAGAACCGTCTCATGTTCAGATTCCTCAACATCACAATCATCTTCATCTTTTGATGATTATTATCAGGCTAAGAGACATTGTGACTTTGTTTGTTTTAGTTGTGGTGCCTCAAATCATGTTTCAAGAAGTTGTACATTGTTAACCACAAATTCTAATGAAGAATCGGCTTTCAAAAGTTCATTAAATTCATATGTGTTGCCTAAATCTTCTCACAATAGGAAATCTAGGCGTAAAAGAATTAAAAATGCTAAAAATTATTTAAAACGAACCTGGAAAATTAAAAATAATGTTCTATTTGATGACAGTGCTTCATCAAAGGATGGTTGCAATTCTGATTCCCATGAGATGTCATATCCTGACACTAAAATCTCTTGATTGAAACAATTTTGGTCAAAATGTATAAATGGTTCGTTGTGTATAGGGTCAATCAAGAAGAACCGGAGACAACATCTGGCATGTAGATAGTGGATGTTCAAGGCACATGACTGGTCAATTCAATCTGCTGCAAGATTATCATCAAGAGGATGGAGATTATGTAGCTTTTGCTGGAAATCCAAGAGGAGGAAAGATTGAAGGTCAAGGAACTGTGTCGAATGGTGTAAATAGTTTGGAAAATGTCAACTTCGTTCCACAGCTAAAGTACAATCTGATGAGCGTCTCTCAGATCTGTGATAAAGACTTTAGTGCCTTGTTCAACTCAAAAGAATGTCTGATTTTGAAGCCTGGTGTAGTAATTCCAGAAGAACTCATTCTTATGCGAGCTCCTCGAAGATACAACACTTACAGTCTGGATATGAACAATCCATCAGGAATCGAATCCTGTTTTCTTTCCAAAGCTTCAGAAGATGAATCTTTTCTCTGGCACAAGAGATTAGGACACGTTAATTTCAAGACAATGAATCGCCTTGTTCGAGGAAACCTTGTCACCGGTTTGCCTCTGAAAGACTTCTCACCAGTAGAACATTGTCTCTCCTGCTCCAAAGGCAAACAGCACAAATCATCTCACAAACCCAAAACCACAAATTCCATTGACTCTCCCCTTCAATTGCTTCACATGGATCTTTTCGGTCCTGTCAGTGTCATGAGTCATGGAAGGAAATCATACTGTTTGGTGGTAACCGATGACTTCTCACGATTTACTTGGGTATTCTTCCTGGCAAAGAAAGAAGAGACACCAGAGATTCTGAAGATTCACTTGCTTCAAATCGAGAATTTGTTCAATCTAAATGTGAAGATTATCCGCAGCGATCATGGAACAGAATTCAAGAATGTCACTCTCGATTCTTTTTGTGAAAGTAAGGGTATTGCTCGGCAATTCAGTGCACCACGTACTCCTCAACAAAATGGTGTAGCTGAAAGAAGAAACCGCACGTTGATTGAAGCTGCAAGAACTATGATCGTCGATTCTAAACTTCCTGTCACGTTCTGGGCCGAAGCAGTCAATACCGCATGTTTCGTACAAAATAGAGTTCTCATAACCAAAAGCTGTAACAAGACTCCTTATGAAATCATGTACAAGCGCAAGCCTGTTATTGACTTCTTCAGGAAATTTGGATGTGTTTGCACAATGCTGAATACTTCTGATCAGCTGAACAAGTTTGAAGCCAAAGCAGATAAATGTTATTTTGTGGGATATTCGTCTAACCAAAGAGCTTTTCGTGTTTACAACAAGAGACGAAGGATTGTGCTGGAGTCCATTGATGTCAATTGGCATGAAAGCAATCATACGGACGCTGGGGACGGTCCTGATTGGCTTTTTGATGTCGACTCATTGTTTAAATCTTTTAATCTTCCTGATGTTACTAATATATCTGTTTCAGCTAATCCTCTTTTGCCTGTAAATTTCTTAGGTACTGCTTCTGCTTCTGCTTCAAGCTCCTCTTCATCATCCACTCCAGATTCTTCAGATTCTGTAGCAACAAATGAAATTGTTGAGGAAGAAACTCCTCCAATAGTGGATGTTGCTCCACAATCTTCTGTTGACAGCTCAAGTAATGAAGAAGCCGTTATTCCTGATCACAACTTTACCAATCTGGATGAACTTGTAGAAGAAGATGAGATTCCACAGTTGAGAGTTCACAAGAATCATCCCACAGAAAATATCATTGGTCCACTCAATGTGGGAGTACAAACAAGAAGTGCCATAGAAGCAATAAATGATGGTCTTTTCACCTGTTTCATATCTCAAATCGAACCCAAAAATATTAAAGCTGCTTTGCTCGAGAACAGTTGGGTGGAGGCCATGCAAGAAGAACTGCAGCAGTTCAGCAAGTTACATGTGTGGAATCTTGTAGATCTTCCGAAGAACAAAGTCCCAATCGGCACTCGTTGGGTATTTCGTAACAAGAAGGATGAAGGTGGAATTGTAATTCGTAACAAAGCCCGCTTGGTGGTTCAGGGGTTTTATCAAGAAGAGGGAATTGATTTTGAGGATGTCTTTGCACCAGTGGCTCGCTTGGAAGCCATAAGAATGTTTCTCGCCTACGCAGCCTACATGGACTTCACGGTTCATCAAATGGATGTGAAAAGTGCATTTCTGTATGGAAAGGTTCAAGAAGAAGTTTATGTCAAGCAGCCACCGGGTTTCATTGATCCAAGCTATCCTGATAAAGTTTACAAACTTGACAAGGCACTGTACGGTCTTCATCAAGCACCTCGTGCGTGGTATGAAACGTTATCTACGCATCTGCTGGATAATGGTTTCACACGAGGGGCAATTGACCAAACTTTGTTCAAGCGTAAGGATGGTGCGGACACTATTATGGTGCAGATCTACGTGGATGATATCATTTTCGGATCCACCAATCCTCGGTTATGCAAGGAGTTTGAGGAAGTGATGCGATCTAAGTTTGAGATGAGCTCCATGGGAGAAATGAAGTTCTTTCTCGGTTTACAAGTAGATCAGTCTGAGTCAGGAATCCTTATCCATCAAGAAAAGTATGTTAAAGAAATCCTGACCAAGTTCAAAATGACTGAATCTCATCCTTACAAGACTCCCGTGGAAGTTCGTCATTGTCTATCTCCTGATTTGGATGGTGAAAGCGTGGATCAGCACCTCTATCGCTCAATGATAGGATCTCTTCTGTATCTCACTGCCAGCAGACCAGACATCATGTTTGCAGTGTGCTTGTGTGCACGCTTTCAGGCTAATCCTAAACTCTCTCATTTGATTGCTGTTAAACGTATTTTAAGATACTTAAAGCACAAGCCAAAACTTGGGCTTTGGTATCCTAAAACTAATTTGTTTGACCTTGTTGCCTATTCAGATTCAGACTACGGGGGATGCAACTTAGACCGAAAATCCACTTCTGGGGGTTGTCAGTTCCTTGGCAACCGTCTCATTTCCTGGCAATGTAAGAAACAAACCACCGTTTCTCAATCCACAGCCGAAGCTGAATACATTGCTGCAGCCCTCTGTTGTTCTCAAGTGAGATGGATCCACCACCAGATGCTTGATTACGGGATCACTTTTCATGAAACCCCCATCTTGTGTGACAACACCGCCGTTCCTCACATCACCAAAAATCCCGTTCAGCACTCTAAAACCAAGCACATTGAGATCAAACACCATTTCATTCGCGATTGTGTCGAAAAGAAACATATCAAGATCGTTGAAGTGAAAACCGACAAGCAGACCGCTGACATCTTCACTAAGGCCTTCGATTCTGCCAGATTTGAGAAACTGGTGGAGATGCTCGGCATGATAAACTTTCAATAACCCTTGTGCATACTGTTTTTCTGTTTAAACTTGTTAATCGGGAAGATTTTCAAAAAGATTTTCTGCTTTGTACAGTTATTTTCTTCTTTATTTTTGATAGCATAACTTTTGGGGGAGAATTAGATAGTTATGTCGGAAAGTAAAAGTTTTGCTTCGTATAGTTAAAAAAAAAAAAAAAAAAAAAAAAAAAAAAAAAAAAAAAAATCTCTTTATTGCTTTTTGTTTGTTTCAGGAAAATCGGATCTGACCTTGTGAGAAATGATAGAGTCTGATCACACTTCTTGAACATGGAATGGACCACAAGCGATGGTGCTTACTGAGGTATAGCCGGTAGGCCCGACATATGGTTATAACTCTCTAGTAGTGTGAAAACCTAATTCTCTACCGTACACGTGTGTTTGAACCCATTCTTGAAACATCTAACCCATTTTAAGCTAAGAAAACTGATTCAATCAGATACAGGCTTACGTGTTGGATTCTGATTCATGCACCAGGTGACCGTCAAAGTAACGAAAATTACCGCCGATGACCCCGTCTGTTTTGCTTACGCAAAGATCTCGGGAGTTCATCTTTTTCCCATCCACTTGGATGATTTGACCCCGTCTGTTTTGCTTACGCAAAGACCTCGGGTGTTCAACTTTTTCCTATCCGCTTGGATAATTTTACGACTTCTTCTGTTTTGCTTACGCAAAGATCTAGAATGTTCGTACCTTTTTTAATATCCACTTGGATATTTTTCATTTTACACCCATCTTTCATCCTGTTGGATTTTATTTTACTTTTGGCGGTGAATTCAACTTACCAAGATGGTACCATGGTTAACCTGCAAGAAATGATAAGATGAATGTGGGTATGTCTTGAGGATTGATAGGCTTTCAAAACCATTTTATTTCAATATGTGGGGTACACCGTGTTTCGTGCATTAAATGGTACCTTTTAATCACATGAAATTTTTGTATAAACAAATGCTCGGGTTTATCTTGCACACATATCGGCTATCTTCAGGGATTCACAGTAGCTGAGTGCAAAAATGAAGTGTTTCAAGAGTTTGACCAGACATGATCTCACGTTGGATCTTTTCCAAGGATAAGTGTTTATATCTTATTTTGGTTATTAAAAATATCTTTATCTTCCTTATTAACTTGTTTAAATTGTACATAGTTTTTGAGTTTAGGTCTTTTGCCTTTGACCCAGTTTGACCTACCTATCGAAACTATGATCATACTTGAAAGGTTTGCCCCTAAAACATTTGCTCGAAACTTCCAAGTCCCTCGAAACTACCCTGTCCACTCGAAACTTCCTCGCTCACTCGAAACTAGTAGTTTCGAGAGGGCCATTTCAGTCTTTTCACAAACTCAAATTAAATGTCTTCATAATCCATATTCATGCGGCGTGTCTTCATCACTCACCCGAAACTCTCTCACACCTTTGCTTTCACACACAAATTCTCTCAAACCCTCGGTCTAAGCTTGCGATTTCAGTGTTTCTCATCTGAATCCCTCGTCGTCTTCTTCATCAGGTAATGGTTTGTGGGTTTTTGAAAGTGATTTATGTGAATGAACAGGCCCTTGGGTTTGATTTCACAAGCGTTTACGACTAGTTCTTCATAATCTAGGTCGTCTGGTGTTCATTTCATGTTTTTGAGATCACCTTTGTTAATATCTCACTCTTTATGTGTTTAATTTTGCAGATTTAGGTTGATTCATCGGTAAGAAGGAGTTTCGACACTCTCAGGCCTTTATTAACCTTTTTCTTTGTTTTATTTTGCATTTGTTTCTTATTTCTAAGTTTGAGTCTGCATATAAGTTTCGTTTGTTTTCTGTGCTTTTTGAGTCTGTTGATATTTTCAAGGGTTTGCCATCGAAACTAGGTAGTTTCAAGTAAAAGAGGGATTTTAAGAATTTGAAAGGTTTTTAGGTTTTGATCTGTCTTCACTCGAAACTCTGTAGTTTCGATAACCCCTGATGCTCGAAACTCTGTAGTTTCGATACCCTTGGTGCTCGAAACTAGTACTTTCGATATGGTTTCTTCACTCGAAACTTAGTTTCGATAGTCCCTTTTTCTGATATTTTCTAAGTGTTGGAAATAAGTAGTTTCGTTCGAAACTTATAGTTTCGATAGTGTCTTTCTCAGAATTTTTCTAAGTATTGAGACTTATGTAAGAAATTTCCTTTGTGATTTTCTTGTGCAGATATGGATCTTTTATTTGCCAAGAAGCACAATATCTGTGCTTACTTGAATGCCACTGACCCCAAGAATGCAGAGTTCACACCAGTTCTCAATTTCCTAGCCAATTCTAATATTAGCTTTGCCATAAACAACAATATGCCAGTTTTTGAGACCACTATAAGACAGTTCTGGGCTACTGCTACAAGTGTCTCCGTTAACAATACAAGACACATTAGAGCCACTGTTCACAACCAAGAAGTGTTATTTTCTGAGGCTACTATCAGAGAGGTGCTACAATTTAATGATAACCCTGAAGCCCCAATTGAATTTCCAAGTTTTTACATTCGAGAATGTTTCAGAAGAATGGGTCACCCAAATAAATTCATAGGAGGGCAAGTCATCAAGAATGCTCTTCCTCCACTCTGGAGATACATCGTGCATATTTTTATTCATTGCATCTCTATTAGAAAAGGAGGATTTGACTCAGCAAATGCTTTGATAGCTTCGGCCATTCTTGGCTTAGTCAAGGGAAGGGAGTACAACTTCTCTGGTCTAGTGTTCGGACAACTGATTGAGAACCTAACTGGGAGAGTCAAAGACAAATTTCTTGCATATCCAAGGTTCTTACAGATGGTCATCAATCATCTCCACCCAGATCTTCAACAAGATGGTCCTCTCCTGATTCTTGATCATATGAATGCAAAGACTCTGAGCTACATGAAAAGCTCCAGTTCAAGAACAAACCGAGTCATTGCCAATGTTCCTTTATTTGGACACATTCTGGGAGAAGAAGAAGAAGCCATACCTGATGTTGATCCAGAACTACCTGTTGAATCTTCATCATCATCAGCAGAAGAAGAAGAACCTCATAATGAGCAAGAAAACCAAGAGGCTGAAAATCAAAATGTTGAAGTAGAAATTCAGGAGAATGTACAACAGGAAATGGGACTAAATGAAGAAGATCTTATCTTTGAAGCTCCTATGATAGATCAAGTGTTGGAGAATTCTGAACCAATTATTCAGGAAGAACATGTTGAGGCAGAAGCTGATTCAGAAGACACCTTGGATGAAGGCATTTATGGCACCAAGTATGACGTCTCAGATTATGAAACTGAAACTGAAGATCACACTGAACCTCCAGCATCATCTTCTAAGAGACAAGCTGAGTCTGAATCTGACTATGAGCTAGAAGAACCACTGGCTAAGAAGATTAAGACTGGACTGGAGCCTTTAAGCACCTCCTCAGAGTCCTTAGATGACATTCCTGAAAACCTAACTCCTATTCATTCACCCATTCAGGCTGCTACCACCCCTCAACCAACTCCACAACCATCTCCACAACAATCACCCATCCATACTTCTCCCACATCACCATCTCATAATTCAACCTCCCCTGTTCCCAGAGTTAAAACATTAAGCCTTGAACTAAAAAGGATGCAGGATCAGCTTCAAAAGAAAGATGAAGAGATTGAAGGTCTGAAATCTAACCTGCATGATGTCCAGGAAGAAGTAAAAGACTTAAAGCTGGAAGTTGGGGGTCTACATACACAGATTGACATTCAACAAACCCAACTTGAAGAACAACAGAATTTTATCTCAAAACAAAATGAAGACTTCAAGGTTTTAGCTGAAGCAGTGAAACAGCTTAAAGCTTCTATTGATAAGCCTGTGCAACAACAAGCAACCACTTCAATGGCTCTGGGGGAGATCACATCTGTGGTTGAACCTTTGTCTCCTGCCATCATCACTGATCCAGAGTCTACAATGACCATCTTTACCGGGCATGCTGAAAAGACAAAGGAGGCAGTTGAAGTTAAGGTTGAAGGACCAGAACTAGACCTTCCCTCAGCAAGTGAGAGAAGAGATGCTAGGAAGAAAGGAAAAGGGACGTCAACAGAAATAGAGACTGTTATACTAGATGAAGAAGACATCCCATCTGATGACGAGCTGAATGCCCTCTTGAATGAAATTGAAAACTTTGGGTATAACGATCTTTACCCAGAAATTCTGACTACAGAGGAAAAGGAGACTGAAAGAACAAGATACTTCACCGAAGAAGGAGAAGAAATTCAAACCTTGTCTGATGAAGAAAAAGATGAAGAAGAGGTTCTGGTTAATCTCATCAAGAAAGTCACTCCTGAACCAACCACTACAGCCTCTGAGTCTATTCCAGCACAAGATCCACCGTCTGTTGCACCTGAACCTCCAACTTCAAGAAAATCTTGGTTCAGAAAAATCATTCAGGAAGAGTCTCCTAAAACATATGAATGGATAGCTGAGCATCAGGAGCTAAAGAGGCCCCCAATTGGCTGGAAATATGATGCAGAAAGGAAGCTCTTTATCATTAGAAGATATAGAGGGGGAGTTCAGCACTTCAAAAATATGACTGACTTCCAGACACTTCCTTTCTATGACCTCAGGGATTTAGCCAAGCTTCCACTTCAAAACCCTGGGAAGGTTATGATGGCTTATGACTTCGAGAAGTTTCTGCACTCTCAAGTCAATAATGATTTCAAAGGGATGAAGCCAAGGAAAACTCAGAAGAAGATCTCAAAGACAAGGTTTCACCCTAAAACCAATAAGCCTTATGTGTTCTTGAGATACAAGCCTGCCCAAACCCACAAGACTATCACCATTCCAAAATCTGTACCTGTCCAGCTACAAACTTTCAGAAAGTGGTTCTATAACCCAGTCATTGGCAGTGCAGTGATCGAGTGTAAGGGCAAGGAAGACATCATCATCTTTGAGCCCATGGAGCTGCTGAAATTTCAACCTGAAGATCTGGAGGTGCTATTCCAGAATCACATTCAGGCATATAGTGATGAAGATGAAGCTGATGCCAAAGCCTATCAAAGGGTTGTGTCTCTACATGTAAAACCTTTCATCCCTAGGACAACTGAAGGACCAGCTGCTTGAAGAAGAGCTGAAGACAGTAATGCAACAGCTTAGGGGGAGATTGTAGAGTCATATATTTTGTATAAGCTGTTGTCATTTATTGTATGTTTAAACAATTTTAGACTAGTTTACTTTCTGTCATTTCATTATTGTAATTTTAGTTTTTCTGTAATTTACTGTTTGTTTTACCAAGTCTGGGCCATCGAAACTATAGTTTCGAGTGAGATTTGTTCACTCGAAACTAGTAGTTTCGATCGATAGTAGTTTCGACAGGCACTTTTTCCACTTGTAAATGTTCACTCGAAACTAGTAGTTTCGAGGAACATAGTTTCGATACCTGTGAAACTACTATAAATAGCCTAGTTAGAGAATTTCTAGGGTGTGAGTTGCGGCTGTAACCCTGAATTCTCTCTTTCAGATTTGTTCTTGAATCAATACAATTTGCATTCGTTTAATGCTTGTTCTTACACTTTCACATATTATTTGCATTGATTCTTAGTGTGTTTGGCTGTCTTCTTCACCAAGTCTGTCTCTAATCCTCTGTTACAACACCATACATACAGATTCCGCCTGCATGTGTGGGTAATCGATCACTTTCGTGATTTCCGACTGAAATCTGGACCTACAGTTGGACCTTTGTATAGGACAACCAAGACTAGCTTATCAGGTGAGTTCTATGTGCCCCCTTCTATGTTATGTGCAAATCATTTTAAATGTTTTTGAGCTGAAATGTATTCACTAAATGAATAAATGATATGAATGCTAATGTGATCATACATGATATACTAATATATTATATATATATATATATATATATATATATATGAGAATGAATTATGAACAAAGAATGAAACGTATGTTTACAAAGAATGAATGAAAGAATGGCATAACGTAAATAATTGAAATCTTGCTTTATAATTATTTATATTGCATGTTATGAATGTATGTATACGTTATGGACGGAACGTGACTATTTTGCAATCGGGAAAGATACGTTCCTTCGCAAGCTAGGACGTACAAAAAACATAAATGGGCGGTCGAAGTAAATGCTAAAATAGTATAACGGTTGCATAAACAATAGTTCGCGTGGGAAACGGATGCCTTAGGGCATACGGGCGAATATGACGGACTACGACGGTTGGACGGTTAAGGCAGACGGCCGAAGGTTGGCCGGACGGAAGTTAAGGCGGACGGTTTCTAGGACCGGACGAGTAAAAGGGCTACGACGGTAGCTTAAGGGCGTATGTCTTTGTGATATACGCAGTAAAAGACGGGTTGATCACCCTTATGTGTATGACCAATGAATGTTAAGGAAAGAAAAGGTGAATGCATATCTATGTAATCACATAAGAATGAAGAAAGAAAAGTAAAAGCTATGAATACGTATTTCTATAAATGTATGTATATAATTATGTATACTTATAAAGAAAAGAATGTTCATACTTAATAGTTTTAAACTAGAACTCACCAGCGTTAGCTAACTTTTAGTATACATTTCAGGTAAAGGAAGAAAGGGACGTGCGATGGCGTGAAGGTTACCCGACACAAGACTGACATCCCACATTTATATATGTTAAGAGAATGTTATGTATTTAATTGTTAAGACTTCCGCTTTGTTATGTCATGTAATTTGAATGATGTTTGCTTCTGCTACTTCTGAATGTTTTAAATTTAAGTTCAGTATTTATGACTATGTTTATGAGTAAATCCAACAAGTGACGTTACCCGGGAATGGGGCCTTACAAGTTGGTATCAGAGCAATAGTTTGAGAGATTCAGACATCCCTAAATATCTGGACTCAAGCTGATTATGGGACCAACGCACGGATGTCAGTATGGGTAACCAACGCCAATGCCATCACGGTAAGTAAGTACTAGAGTTAATACACTTGGATAAGAATAGATACCTTAACTTAGAACAAATAGATGTCAGTGTCACAATCGAATTGAAGAGTTTTGAACCCGAAAAGCAATGTAAATTAGTAATCATAAACCGGTCACTATAATTAAAAATTTACCTTGCTCGTACTGTTCTAAACTATGATTTGAAGGAATGGCATTGATGTATTCCCTTTATAACTATCAGGAAATAGGAACTATGGCTGGTTGAGGAAAAACCGGACGCCGAGGCGGTCGCACTGGCCGAGTCGGTAGACCTCCATTGAATCAAAGACCTGAGGAGGAAGAGAGTGTGCACTCAGAACACACTGAGAGTGTGCACAAAACAGAGGTGACCCCAACTGGGAACAACAGTCAACGGCCTCAACAATTAGAACCAGAGGTCAGGGATGCTATTGCCCGTGAAGTCGTACTTACTCTGAGGAAAGTATTGCCTGATCTACTATCCGAGGCACTAAAGAAAAGTTGAGAGGAGGATGAAGGAGACCATGAAGAGAAAGTGTATGACAGCGATGGGGATGAAGTGAAGGTGGGATCAGGCAACCGTGGGTGTACTTACAAAGGTTTCAAGGACGGAGACCCACCCAAGTTTGATGGTAACAAGGATTCGGTGGCTACGTTCGAATGGATTGAGAGGATGAACGCTGTAATCAACATCAGCGAGTGTCGACCGGATCAGGCTGTTAAGTATGTTGCTCATTCTTTCACCAATGAGGCACTAAGTTGGTGGAGGAACATCCAGAGGACAAAACCGCCAAACGCTCTTGCCAGAATGACATGGGAAGACCTGAAGAAGCTCATAATCCAAAAGTTTTGCCCACAGAACGAGATTGATCGTGTGGAGAACGAGTTCCTAAACTTCAAAGCTGGCAACAAGACTCATCGCCAGTATACCTCAAGATTCAACGAGCTGGCCCAACTAGTACCATACTTGGTGGAAACTGAAAGAACCGGGTCCATGTGAAAGCTAACCTACCCTCAACCTTCGAGTCAGTAGTGAATCTGAGCGGAATCGTCTACGACGATTATGCCAATGAGGACCCTGCACCCGAGACACAAAAGAGGAAGTGGGAGAACCCGTCTAGAGGCACCGAAAAAGGGAATGTAACATCTGAAATTAAGAAACCAAGGTCGGATGAATATGAAACTTGCAGAAAATGTGGAAGGCAACATCTTGGCGAGTGCCGAATCGGCACCACCACATGCTATAAATGCGGGAAGACGGGTCACTTCTCCCGAGAATGCGTAAAGAACGTCAAGTGTCAAGTATGTGGATTGTTTGGACATCTCACAAAGAACTGTAGGAAGGCCGGCCAATCTGGTTCGGGAAAAGAGAGGGAAAAGGAACAGCCGCAGGCTAGGACTCGAGCCTACGCCCTAACTGAGGAGGAAGCAAGGGGAAACCCTGATGTTGTGTCAGGTACGTTCCTAGTTAATGATGAACATGCTGTATTTTATTTGACTCTGGTGCTAGTAAAAGTTTTATATCCAATGCATTTAGTCGTAAACTAGGTTGCACTATCAACACCATAGTAAAGGCCTTTAGCGTATAAACTGCCGTTGGTAAAAATTCGGTAGTATTTCAAGTAATAGAGGATTGTATCATAGAAATAGAGGGTCATAAGTTCCCTTCTAGATTGTTCCTTCTTACCTTAGGAGGATTCGATATAGTATTGGGTATGGATTGGCTAGCTGCCAACGAAGCTCAAATCATATGTAAACGTAAGAGGATACACCTCAAAGCTCCTAGCGGCAGTCCAATTACGGTTTATGGGGATTGGAATTGCACGTTGCCAAACATCATCTCGATGATCAAGGCCGAAAGTTACATGAGGCGCGGTTGCAAAGCTTATTTGGCATATGTTATTGATGATAGAATGAAAATGAATGAACTCAAGAATGTACCCGTGGTGTGTAACTTTCCGGAAGTATTCCCTGAGGATCTACCTGGGTTACCACCCGATCGGGAAATAGAATTTCAGATTGACTTATTGCCAGGAGCTGAGCCCGTTGCCAAAGCCCCCTACCGATTGGCTCCGTCAGAAATGAAAGAATTGATGTCTCAACCAGAGGAACTAACAGAAAAATGATTTATTAGACCGAGCATCTCACCGTGGGTGTAACATCCTAAAAATAATAAAACGAATAAATATAGCGAGACCGGTGGTTTAGTTGGAATATTTAAACAAAAGGGAGCAGGCCTGGGCCCGGCTTCAATGGGCCGAGGGAAGCCCATGCGCATAAGAGGCAAGGCAGCCCTCTTCCCTGCTCATTTCCCCAACTCACGCAGCTTTTAGAGAGAGAAAGGAGAGCTCGGGTCTAGAGAGAGAAAGTGACGGATCAACTCGGGAATTCAGGAGAACGTTGCTGCTGTTCTCGTGATCATATCCTCTGAATCAGAAATCCAATCCAGGTAACGATTCGATCACATTATGAGTTTTTGTTCGTTTTGGGAGTTTTCGGGTTTTGGCTAAAAGATAACGATTTTTGCGGATGAAACTTGAAAGTGAACTTAGGTATAGCATCTAGAATGAAAAACGAACGTTTTGATCAAAGAAAATCTAGATATCGACATGATCAGATTCGCATGCAGAACATTCGGATTTTTGGGGAAGGCGATAAGTGCAGACCCATCGAAACTACTTAGTTTCGATATGTGCAGACCCATCGAAACTACTTAGTTTCGATATGTGCAGACCTATCGAAACTACCCAGTTTCGATATATACAGGCCCAATCGAAACTACCATAGTTTCGATATGAGCCCCCGATCCGAAGCTAAGATAATACATAAGTTACTTATCGAAACTACCTATCGAAACTACCTATCGAAACTATCTATCGAAACTACCTATCGAAACTATCTATCGAAACTACCTATCGAAACTACCAAGTTTTGACAGAAACAACCTATCGAAACTACCAAGTTTCGATATAAGCTAATCAATCGAAACTACTATGTTCAAGCATAGTAATGTCTAGTGTCATCTAGGAGCACCATCTTATGTGTATGACTTTATTATACAGATCGTGAGTGACATTAGTGAAGCCCAGTAGCCAGCTTAGTGTATTACAGAAACTACTCATCAGGTGAGTTCTATGTGCCCCCTTCTATGTTATGTGCAAATGTTTTCAAATGTTTTGGGGCTGAGATGTATACACTAAGTGAATAAATGTTATGAATGTCAAGGTGATCATATGTGTTATACAAGTATATATATATACCTATACACGAAAGAGAAATTATGAATAAAGAATGAAAAGCATGATTATAAAGAATGAACGAAAGTATAACACCATATGAAAGAATGAAATCCTGCTTTATATCCATGTATATATTGCTTGCAAAGAATGAAATGAATGAATGTCATAACATATAAGAATGAAATCTTGCTTTATATCCATGTATATATTGCTTGCCAAGTACAGAAAATGTTATGGACGCTTCGATGATAACGGCTACTTCGGTAGACGGACGACCATGTGACTATTTTATAACCGGGACAAGTGCGCTCCTTCATCGGCTAGGACGTACGAATGCCATTAATGGACGGTCGAAGCAATTGGCATATTATAGTAGAACGGTTGTATAAATAATAGTCGCATGGGAAACGGATACCTTCGGGTAGACGGGCGAATTACGGCCTACGACGGTAGGACGGTTGTAAGTCATGACGGACGGACAAAGATTGCCGGACGGTTGTAAGAATAAAATGACGGACGGCACTAGTTGCCGGACGGTTGTAAGTATAGGTGGGCCATGACGATGGACCACGGCGATTGTCTTTGTGACATTCGTAAGCAAATGACGGGTTGATCACCCTTATATAGTATGACCCATGAAATTAAAGAAAGAAAGAAAAGAAAGAAAAGGGTGAATGCATATATATATATGAAATCACAAAAATACAGAAAAGAAAGATGAAAAGAAAGACAAAAGTTATGAATACGTATTTATATGAATGACTATACAGTAATGCATACTTATAAAGTAAAGAATAGAATGTTTATATCAATATAGAGCAATAGTTTGAGAGATTTAGACATCCCTAAATGTCTAGACTCAAACTGATTATGGGACCAACGCACGGATGTCAGTATGGGTAACCAACGCCAACGCTAGCACGGTAAGTAAGTCATAAAGTTAATACTCTTGCATAGGAATAGATACCTTAACTTAGAACAAATAGATGTTAATGCCACGACTGATTTGAAGAGTTTCGAACCCGAAAAGCAATGTAAATTAGTAATCACAAACCGGTCACTGTAATTAAGAATTTACCTTGCTCGTACTGTTCCAAACTATGATCTGAAGAAATGACATTGATGTATTCCCTTTTTAACTATCAGGAAATTAAGAACTATGGCTGGTGGAGGAAGAACAGGACCTCGAGGCGGTCGCACTGGCCGACGAGGTAGACCTCCGTTGAACCCAAGATTTGAAGAAGAAGAGAGTGTGCACGCAGAGCACACCGAAAGTGTGCACGAAACAGAAGTGACCCCAATTATGAACGACAGTCCAGGGCCTATACAGTTGGAGCCTGAAGTCAGGGATGCTATTGCCCGTGAAGTTGTGCTCACTTTGAAGAAGGTATTGCCTGATCTACTATCCGAGGCAATAAAGAAAAGTAAGGAGGAGGATGAAGGAGACAATGAAGAGAAAGTATATGACAGTGATGGGGATGAAATAAAGATTGGATCGAGCAATCGTGGGTGCACTTACAAAGGTTTCAAGGACGGAGACCCACCCAAGTTCGATGGGAGCAAAGATTCAGTGGCAACGCTTGAATGGATTGAGAGGATGAGTGCTGTAATCAACATCAGCGAGTGTCGACCAGACCAGGCTGTTAAATATGTTGCTCATTCTTTCACCAACGAAGCCCTAGGTTGGTGGAGGAACATTCAGAGGACAAAGTCCCCAAACGCTCTTGCAAGAATGACATGGGAAGAACTGAAAAAGCTGGTAATTCAAAAGTTCTGTCCCCAGAACGAAATTGATCGAGTGGAAAATGAATTCCTAAACCTTAAAGCTGGCAACAAGACACACCGCCATTATACTTCAAGATTCAATGAGTTGGCACAGCTGGTACCCCACCTGGTGGAGACAGAAGAGCGAATGATCAAGTATTATGTGAAGGGCCTACCTCAAAGGGTCCGTGTCCACGTGAAAGCCAACCTACCCTCGACCTTCGAGTCAGTAGTGAATCTGAGCGGAATCGTCTACGACGATTATGCCAATGAGGACCCACCAACAGAAACCCAAAAGAGAAAGTGGGAGAACCCGTCTAGAGGCACCGGAAGAGGGAACGTAATAACTGAAAATAAGAAACCAAGGTCGGACAAATATGAAACCTGCAAGAAATGTGGAAGGCAACATTTTGGCGAGTGCCGGGTCGGCTCCACCACATGTTACAGGTGTGGGAAGGCAGGGCACTACTCTCGTGACTGCTTGAGAGACACTAAATGCCAAGTATGTGGACTGTTTGGTCACCTGACTAAGGATTGCAGAAAAGCCAGACAATCTGGTTCGGGAAAAGAAAAGGAACAGGAACAACCAAAGACTAGGACTCGAGCTTACGCCCTGACTGAGGAGGAAGCAAGGGGAAATCCTGATGCTGTGTCAGGTACGTTCCTAGTTAATGATGAACATGCGGCTATATTATTTGACTCGGGTGCTAGTAAAAGCTTTATATCAAATGCCTTTAGTCGAAAACTGAATTGCACTATCAACACAGTAGTAAAGGCCTTTAGTGTACAAACTGCCGTTGGTAAAAATTCGGCAGTATTCCAAGTAACAGAGGATTGCATAATAGAAATAGAGGGTCATAAATTTCCTTCTAGATTATTCCTTCTCACCTTAGGAGGATTCGATATAGTATTGGGTATGGATTGGCTAGCTGCCAACGAAGCTCAAATCATATGTAAACGTAAGAGGATACACCTCAAAGGTCCTAGCGGTAGTCCAATTACGGTTTATGGGGATTGGAATTGCACAATGCCGAACGTCATCTCGATGATTAAGGCCGAAAGTTACATGAGGCGCGGCTGCGAAGCTTATCTGGCATATGTTATAGATGATAGAATGAAAACGAAAGAACTCAAGAATGTACCTGTGGTGTGCAATTTTCCGGAAGTATTCCCTGAGGATCTACCTGGGTTGCCACCCGATCGGGAAATAGAATTTCAGATTGATTTACTGCCAGGAGCTGAGCCCGTTGCGAAAGCCCCCTACCGATTGGCTCCGTCAGAAATGAAGGAATTGATGTCCCAACTAGAGGAACTAACCGAGAAAGGATTTATTAGGCCGATCATCTCACCATGGGGCGCTCCGGTACTATTTGTAAAGAAGAAGGACGGCAGTATGCGCATGTGTATCGACTACCGCGAATTGAACAAGAGAACAGTAAAGAACAAATACCCACTGCCTAGAATAGACGACCTTTTTGATCAACTGCAAGGTGCGAGTTGGTTCTCAAAGATCGATCTTAGGTCGGGTTACCATCAGTTGAAAGTAAGAGAAGAAGACATTCCAAAGACCGCATTTCGCACGCATTATGGGCATTATGAGTTTCTCGTGATGTCCTTCGGATTGACCAACGCACCAGCAGCGTTCATGGATTTGATGAATAGAGTATGTCGACCAATGTTGGATCGATCGGTGATAGTCTTTATAGATGACATACTGGTGTATTCAAAAAGCGAGGGTGATCACCACTGTCACCTAAGAGAGGTTCTGGAGGTGCTAAAGCAGGAAAAGTTGTACCCAAAATTCTCCAAATGCGCGTTCTGGCTTAGGGAAGTCCAATTCCTAGGTCATGTAATAAACCCAAACGGCATCATGGTGGATCCTGCAAAGATCGAGACAGTAAAGGAATGGAACATCCCAAAGACACCAACAGAGATACGAAGCTTTCTAGGGTTGGCAGGCTACTATCGAAGGTTCATCCAAGATTTCTCAAGAATTGCCTCGCCGCTAACCAAACTGACACGGAAGGAAGTAAAGTATGAATGGGGTCCAACCCAAAACAACGCGTTTGAGGAACTTAAGACACGATTAACTCAAGCTCCAGTATTAACACTACCTGAGGGAAATGAAGACTTAGTAGTCTACTCTGACGCTTCAGGGCAAGGTTTAGGGTGCGTACTCATGCAACGAGGAAAGTTAATTGCTTATGCATCGCGGCAACTAAAGGTTCATGAAGTTAACTGCCCAACACATGATCTAGAATTAGCAGCAGTAGTTTTCGCGTTGAAAATATGGAGACACTACTTGTATGGAGTTAAATGCACCATCTACTCCGATCACAAAAGCTTGAAATACTTTTTCGAACAAAAGGAACTAAACATGAGGCAAAGAAGATGGTTAGAGCTACTGAAAGACTATGACTGTGAGATATTGTACCATCCAGGCAAGGCAAACGTAGTGACTGACGCTTTAAGTAGAAAGGAAGAATCGGCACCTATCCGGATCAAAGCGTGTCAGTTAATTATAACGCCAGACTTAATGGGTGAAATATCAAAGGCACAAGATGAAGCATTGTTAGAAAGAAATGTGAAACGGGAAAGAATAGTAGGACAACCAGGGAACTTAGATGCGAATGCATGCGGAGTACGAACTAGGTTTGGCCGGATGTGGATACCTAAGATTGGTGAGCTTAGAGCCAAAATACTCGATGAGGCCCATAAGTCTCGCTATTCTATCCACCCCGGGACAAACAAAATGTATCAAGACTTGAAGAAAGAATACTGGTGGCCTGGCATGAAGAATGATGTGACGAAATACGTGAGCAAGTGCCTAACGTGTTCTCTAGTTAAGGCCGAGCACCAGAAACCATGCGGCAAAATGCAACCTTTACCAATACCGGAATGGAAGTGGGAAGAGATCACAATGGACTTCATTACCAAGCTACCGCGAACAGCTAAAGGCAATGATACCATTTGGGTGATCGTCGACCGCTTGACAAAGAGTGCTCACTTCTTGCCAATACGAGAAACTTCTTCTTCTGAAAAGCTAGCAGAAGTATTTATCAAGGAAATTGTGAGCAGACATGGTATGCCGCTGTCGATTGTGTCTGACAGGGATACTAGATTCACGTCAAGGTTTTGGAAGAAATTCAATGAAGCAATGGGCACTAGACTGAACATCAGCACCGCTTACCACCCCCAAACCGATGGACAATCGGAAAGGACCATTCAGACCTTGGAGGACATGCTCCGGGCCTGTATCATTGACTTCGGTGGGAGTTGGGACAGCCATCTGCCATTGGCAGAATTTTCATATAACAACAGCTATCACTCGACTATTGGCATGCCTCCATTTGAAATGTTGTATGGGAGGAAATGTAGGACCCCGGTTTGTTGGGGGGAAATTGGACAGAAGGATTTTGCAAGTCTCGAAGTGGTCAAAGCTACTTCTTAGAAATTTGATCAAATCAAGGCTCGTATGAAAGCCGCAAAAGACAGACAGAAATCATACGCGGATAAGAGAAGGAGGGATTTAGAGTTTCAAGTAGGGGACATGGTACTGTTGAAAGTATCACCGTGGAAAGGAATCATTCGGTTCAGAAAGCGTGGCAAACTAAGTCCAAGGTTTGTCGGACCTTTCAAGATTGTAGCAAGAGTGGGTCAAGTTGCTTACAGACTCGACCTACCCGTCGAGCTTAGTGGAATACACCCTACGTTCCACGTGTCGCACTTACGCAAGTGCCTAGCTGACGACACAGCTCACATACCTTACGACGAGATCGAAGTGGATAACAGTCTAAATTATGTAGAGGAACCAATAGCCATTCTTGACCGAGCTGAGAAACGACTACGCAATAAGTCGATACCGTTAGTCAAGATACAATGGAAGCACAGAAAAGGGTCAGAAGCTACGTGGGAAAAAGAAGACGAGATGAAGGGACTATACCCTCAATTGTTTAACCTATGAACAGTTTCGAGGACGAAACCTCTTTAAGGAGGGTAGACTTGTAACATCCTAAAAATAATAAAACGAATAAATATAGCGAGACCGGTGGTTTAGTTGGAATATTTAAACAAAAGGGAGCAGGCCTGGGCCCGGCTTCAATGGGCCGAGGGAAGCCCATGCGCATAAGAGGCAAGGCAGCCCTCTTCCCTGCTCATTTCCCCAACTCACGCAGCTTTTAGAGAGAGAAAGGAGAGCTCAGGTCTAGAGAGAGAAAGTGACGGATCAACTCGGGAATTCAGGAGAACGTTGCTGCTGTTCTCGTGATCATATCCTCTGAATCAGAAATCTAATCCAGGTAACGATTCGATCACATTATGAGTTTTTGTTCGTTTTGGGAGTTTTCGGGTTTTGGCTAAAAGATAACGATTTTTGCGGATGAAACTTGAAAGTGAACTTAGGTATAGCATCTAGAATGAAAAACGAACGTTTTGATCAAAGAAAATCTAGATATCGACATGATCAGATTCGCATGCAGAACATTCGGATTTTTGGGGAAGGCGATAAGTGCAGACCCATCGAAACTACTTAGTTTCGATATGTGCAGACCCATCGAAACTACTTAGTTTCGATATGTGCAGACCTATCGAAACTACCCAGTTTCGATATATGCAGGCCCAATCGAAACTACCATAGTTTCGATATGAGCCCCCGATCCGAAGCTAAGATAATACATAAGTTACTTATCGAAACTACCTATCGAAACTACCTATCGAAACTATCTATCGAAACTACCTATCAAAACTATCTATCGAAACTACCTATCGAAACTACCAAGTTTCGACAGAAACAACCTATCGAAACTACCAAGTTTCGATATAAGCTAATCAATCGAAACTACTATGTTCAAGCATAGTAATGTCTAGTGTCATCTAGGAGCACCATCTTATGTGTATGACTTTATTATACAGATCGTGAGTGACATTAGTGAAGCCCAGTAGCCAGCTTAGTGTATTACAGAAACTACTCATCAGGTGAGTTCTATGTGCCCCCTTCTATGTTATGTGCAAATGTTTTCAAATGTTTTGGGGCTGAGATGTATACACTAAGTGAATAAATGTTATGAATGTCAAGGTGATCATATGTGTTATACAAGTATATATATATACCTATACACGAAAGAGAAATTATGAATAAAGAATGAAAAGCATGATTATAAAGAATGAACGAAAGTATAACACCATATGAAAGAATGAAATCCTGCTTTATATCCATGTATATATTGCTTGCAAAGAATGAAATGAATGAATGTCATAACATATAAGAATGAAATCTTGCTTTATATCCATGTATATATTGCTTGCCAAGTACAGAAAATGTTATGGACGCTTCGATGATAACGGCTACTTCGGTAGACGGACGACCATGTGACTATTTTATAACCGGGACAAGTGCGCTCCTTCATCGGCTAGGACGTACGAATGCCATTAATGGACGGTCGAAGCAATTGGCATATTATAGTAGAACGGTTGTATAAATAATAGTCGCATGGGAAACGGATACCTTCGGGTAGACGGGCGAATTACGGCCTACGACGGTAGGACGGTTGTAAGTCATGACGGACGGACAAAGATTGCCGGACGGTTGTAAGAATAAAATGACGGACGGCACTAGTTGCCGGACGGTTGTAAGTATAGGTGGGCCATGACGATGGACCACGGCGATTGTCTTTGTGACATTCGTAAGCAAATGACGGGTTGATCACCCTTATATAGTATGACCCATGAAATTAAAGAAAGAAAGAAAAGAAAGAAAAGGGTGAATGCATATATATATATGAAATCACAAAAATACAGAAAAGAAAGATGAAAAGAAAGACAAAAGTTATGAATACGTATTTATATGAATGACTATACAGTAATGCATACTTATAAAGTAAAGAATAGAATGTTTATATCAATATAGAGCAATAGTTTGAGAGATTTAGACATCCCTAAATGTCTAGACTCAAACTGATTATGGGACCAACGCACGGATGTCAGTATGGGTAACCAACGCCAACGCTAGCACGGTAAGTAAGTCATAAAGTTAATACTCTTGCATAGGAATAGATACCTTAACTTAGAACAAATAGATGTTAATGCCACGACTGATTTGAAGAGTTTCGAACCCGAAAAGCAATGTAAATTAGTAATCACAAACCGGTCACTGTAATTAAGAATTTACCTTGCTCGTACCCACTGCCTAGAATAGATGACCTTTTTGATCAACTGCAAGGTGCGAGTTGGTTCTCAAAGATCGATCTTAGGTCGGGTTACCATCAGTTGAAAGTAAGAGATGAAGACGTACCAAAGACCGCATTTCGCACGCGTTATGGGCATTATGAGTTTCTCGTGATGTCCTTCGGATTGACCAACGCACCAGCAACGTTCATGGATTTGATGAATAGAGTATGTCGACCAATGTTGGATCGATCGGTGATAGTTTTTATAGACGACATACTGGTATATTCAAAAAGCGAGGGTGATCACCACTGTCACCTAAGAGAGGTTCTGGACGCGCTAAAGCAGGAAAAGTTGTACGCAAAATTCTCCAAATGCGCGTTCTGGCTTAGGGAAGTCCAATTCCTAGGTCACGTAATAAACCCAAACGGCATTATGGTGGATCCTGCAAAGATCGAGACAGTAAAGGAATGGAACATCCCAAAGATACCAACAGAGATACGAAGCTTTCTGGGATTGGCAGGCTACTATCGAAGGTTCATTCAAGATTTTTCAAGAATAGCCTCGCCACTAACTAAGTTGACACGGAAGGAAGTGAAATATGAATGGGGTCCAACCCAAAACAACGCGTTTGAGGAACTTAAGGCACGATTAACCCAAGCTCCAGTCTTGGCACTACCTGAGGGAAATGAATACTTAGTAGTCTACTCTGACGCTTCGGGTCAGGGTTTAGGTTGCGTACTTATGCAACGAGGGAAAGTAATTGCCTACGCCTCGCGACAACTAAAGATTCACGAGGTTAACTACCCAACACACGATTTAGAGTTAGCAGCAGTAGTTTTCGCGTTGAAAATATGGAGGCACTATCTGTATGGAGTCAAATGCACTATCTACTCGGATCACAAAAGCCTAAAGTACTTTTTCGGGCAAAAGGAATTAAACATGAGGCAAAGGAGGTGGTTAGAGTTACTGAAAGACTATGATTGTGAGATATTGTACCATCCAGGCAAGGCAAACGTGGTGGCTGACGCTTTAAGTAGAAAGGAAGAATCGGCACCTATCCGAATCAAAGCGTGTCAGCTAATTATTACACCAGATTTGATGGGTGAAATATCAAAGGCACAAGATGAAGCACTATTAGAAAGAAATATTAAACGGGAAAGAATAGTAGGACAACAAAGGAATTTAGGTACAAATGCACATGGTGTACGAACTAGGTTTGACCGAATGTGGATACCTAAGATTGGCGAGCTTAGAGCCAAAATACTCAATGAGGCCCATAAGTCTCGCAATTCTATCCACCCCGGGACAAACAAAATGTATCAAGACTTGAAGAAGGAGTACTGGTGGCCTAGCATGAAGAATGATGTGACAGAGTACGTGAGCAAGTGCCTAACATGTTGTCTAGTTAAGGCCGAGCACCAGAAATCATACGGTAAAATGCAACCTTTACCAATACCGGAATGGAAGTGGGAAGAGATCATGATGGACTTCATTACCAAGCTACCGCGAACAGCTAAAGGCAATGATACCATTTGGGTGATCGTCGACCGCTTGACGAAAAGTGCTCACTTCTTGCCAATACGTGAGACTTCTTCGTCAGAAAGACTAGCAGAAATATTTATCAAGGAAGTTGTGAGTAGACATGGTATGCCGCTGTAGATTGTGTCCGACAGGGATACTAGATTCACGTCAAGGTTTTGGAAGAAATTCAACGAAGCAATGGGCACTAGACAGAACATCAGCACCGTTTATGTCACACCCCAACCGATGGCGGAATCATCGGGGCCAGACATGTAGACTGTTCATGAGCTCAAGGTTGACTAAATTGTAATATGTTAAATCCATTTACATCCAAACAATCATGAATCAAGTTCAAAGTACATAATGAAATACAATTGGTTTTTGAATTAAGATTAACTAGGTCTAAAGCCTATGTGTAGCATGTCTTGATCTACTCATATGAAAACACCTGAAACATGAATAAAATAAGGTCAATTAAAAAGTTGGTGAGTATAACACAGGTTTTTATATAGATAGCATATAGTTTGTAAAACAAATCCTTACATAACATAATAAATAAGGCATTTATGGGGAGCAGCTACTGTGTAACCAAGTACAATCAAACCTTTGTAACTAGCATGCAAAATTGTGTTGTCGGTATCAATCACCCCAATCTGGGTGGGTTTATCAGACTCAATAGATCTATCATTGAAAACCGTCGGCTTGAATAGTTAACGATTGCACATAATCGCATACAAAAGTTAGCACAACTAGCACTCGGGCATAAAGCTCAAATTGCACACATGAATGTAAATAGGATTTGTATTTGTGTTGTTTGTGTAAATGTAAACATGTAATTTGATAGAGTTCATGTTTCACCCCAAAAATGTAAAAGAGTAAAAGGGGCTATGAAATACTCACTTGATTCGAAGGCGTAGCTAAGACGAGATACTAGATAGTAATGTGATCCTTGTATTGCACAATGTTAACGTAGAGTGTAATGTATATTGCATTAATAATGCACAATAGTCTAAGTCTATATCTAAAGTTAAATTGGATAAAGTTAGTGATTGGTACTTGAAAGTATTGTATAAAATGAAAGATTTGAAATGAATATTTTTAGAACATTTTTTAATAAGGTTTGAGTTTAGAATAATTGAATATGTAAATTAAATAATTACTGTTTATGAAAATAATGTAAGTGTTAGATGTAATTAAGTATAACTAAATAAATGTTTTTGTTTAATTATAAATCAATTAAATAATTATTATCTTATTCATTTATTTATATAATATAATTTAGACATTAAAATATTATTTAAGTGTAGGGTTTATAAATTAAATGTTGAACTTTAAATAATTTCCATTTATTTTAAGATTAAATATTTGATCTTTTCTAAATAAAAATAATACAGATTTTTATAAATTCAAATATTTTTATTTTAGAAATTAATCTGAAATACTAATTGTTTAGGAATATAAAAAAATTATAAACATTCTGCCAACACACACGACCGTGCCTAGGGTAGGGCACGATCGTGCTAGGGCGGGCGCGACCGTGCCAAAACGTGGCGCGACCGCTAGGGTTTCTGGTTATTTACAAAATCAGCCCTTGTAACTTCAGCTTTGACAGAATTAGCCTGGTTAGAATTTAACAGAACACCTAACGGGATTTAACTCTAGGAGGTGTTACCACATGATTATGAGTTCTAAATCTTTGAATTGAATACGATCGGCTAACGATTAATGAGGTGTAGGTTTGAACAAGTATATGTTTTAATATCGTGTTGTTATTTTATTAGTTAAAATAAATTTAAAATATGGTCGGAAAATCAGAAATGTTACAGTCTCCCCATGTTAATGGAATTTCGTCCCGAAATTTAACTAATGGAGACTACTAAATCAGGAAAAAGGCGGAAGTTTTGGGTTCTCGGTGAGTTTTGGATTGTTGGATTCTGGGGAGTGTAACCGTTGTCATGGCTTAGGCCTAATACTCCAAGTTGAATATAAAGAGTGATAATGAATTTTGTTTTGAAATGAATTTAAGGAGGAGATTATCGAATAAAAATCCTGAATTCTAAATGTGAGATGTATTATTTGGAATGACTTTGATGGGACCTTGATCGTTAGGGTTTGTGCATGATGTAGTTTAATATGTTTAAAAATGTCAGTGGGTAAGAGATTTCGTATACATTGGTCTAGGTCAAAACTTCACGTGACAGGAACAACGCTACTTCTGATAATATGATAGGACACTTATATATAGGAAGTACCATCGGCGTATCCACCATGTCCTTGTCATAACACATCAGTTTCGTTGTTACACATCATGATAAGTTTTAGGTCACAACACACAACAAAATTTCACTATGTTTCCATGCGCTGATTTTTATAATTCCGTGTGCACCCGTAATTATTCAAATCATCATATGGTCTGTATAGATCGTTTCGTTGTGCGCGGGTTAGGGGGCGCAATTTCACTCTAATCATGTCTATTGCTTTCACATAAAAGTTGTTAACAAGTAATTATGTCCCTAATCTCGTCAGTTCGCAACTAAAGAGTAGTAAAGTAGTATAGCTTAAGTTTCTTAGTTTGCTCGTGTTTGAACAAGAATACGTCAACTCCCGAGTCGTTTCCATGTATTATGGTCTTCAACTTTGGTGAACAAAGTGCATGACCATGTCTTGTGTATAATGTAATCAACCAATTGTAATAATTGTAAGCAATTTCGTTTCATGTATAAAGAAATCACACAAGTCTCTTGTGTAGCATGAACAACTAGCATTATGTATTTTGTAAATCAATGAGCTCTCGCGTGTAATGTAAACAACATAGTATCACATGTATTATAGGAAATGAATTTCATGTATGGCGTTGACGACTTAACATCATGTATTTTGTAAATCAATATGCTCTCACGTGTAATGTAAACAACATAGCATCATGTGTATTGCATAATGTGTACAGTTTAGTATGATGTACTTTGTAATTAAATGAGTTTCATGTTTAATGTGATCAATTATGTATCAATCAAACAATTGTTATGTATCACGTATATCACAAACAACTAAGTTTCGTGTATTATGTGCTCAATCCGGTAGCATGTGTATTGTAAATGAACATGTTTCGTGTGTTATGTGATCAATCCAGTAAATTGTGATTTGTAGGAAAACTAGTTTCTTGTATTATGTAATTTGTGTAGCATTGGGTATATTGAGAATAATTGAGTTTCATGTACCATGTGGTTGCATTGGGTATATTGTGAATGTGTATACGTAAGTTGTTGGACTTCGTGTGTGATGTATACTAACGGGTTTTGCATGTGATCGAGTGTTGCGGACAAGCGTGTTGTTTGACGTTCCTGTATAATGTGGTAGTTAGGTTGTAGCTCTTAAATCTCATTGAGGTTGATGGGGAGGGTTAAAGTCTACGCGATATGGATCGTCTCTTGAAGCGACAAACGAAAAGTAGCGAGGAGGTTTTGAAAACGTTCGGGGAAATGTGTTTACAAATACTGATCTTTGCTTGAAAATAGAAAGTGGTAAATTGTTCCTTGTTGTAGATATATAAAGTAGTGAATCCATTGATTCACATAATAGACAATTTATGGAGAAATCTTTTAATTTACATTTTTAGCTATTTAATAAAAGGATATTTCTAAGCGGAATTATTGGCTAAACAAGTAGTCGTATACTAATTTAGCCAGGGTTTAGGAATATTTTTCTTTAATGAGGAAAATCATAATTATTTATCAATTCTGAATAATATTTTTATAAAATAGATTGTGTTAAGTTTCTCTATCAGGAGAGAAGTTTTATGGAAAATTTATGTTTTTTTTTATACTATCTAAAAGTTTGATAAACATTTTGTTTGAATCGAAATAACGAGGTTTGTTTAAATCAAATAATTGGATGATTTGTTTACGAAGGAGATTGCTGGTAGTGTACTAAATTGTGGTGAATGGGAAAGATAATACTTGGAGAATTTTGATGAAAATATGATGGGTGTAATTCACACTCAACGTATTGAATTTATGAATAATAACTTTGGAAAATATAAAATTTAGTAATGCTGAAATGTATTCAAAACACAAGGAAATGGTTCTCAGGCTGAAATAAATAAGAAAAATAATCTTGTTAACGCCTCCTGTAGCTTTCCACTAGAAGGAGAATAATTCCCAAGGCGAGCACCGCTTCGAGGATGGAGATTAATTCCTTTTGGTACCCTAATTGGTTTACTAGGCTATTCATTCCTTGTCCTTGCAAGTCGTGCATTAACCCTTGCTCCATTCTTTGCCTCTCAAATTCTGAGGTCCTTACATATTGGTGCGTGCCATTGATTGGAAATTCGATAGTACTAGTGAGTGCCATGATATTCCCTACTCAAGAATTAGAGTAATACGGGTCGGGCATTAGATATGGGTCTCTTAGTGGGAGTGGTAGTTGATTGTGGGGATGGGGTGTCTGATACGGGTTTCTGGGCGCGGCTGATCCAGGTGTTCGAAGTCTTGGGCCGGTGTCCCTAATCCAATCTACCCTTACATCAAACCTTGGTCTAGCAGCTGCGGGTGTTGGTGATCGATGTACGGGTGATCCGGTGTCTTCTTCCCAATCAGACTCTTCTTCGGGACGGCATACCGGGGAGGTAGGAGAGTAGGACTCCATGCTTAGCAGGAAAACAATGGAAAGGTTGTAAGCGATAAATAAATACTGAGTGTCAAACATAGGAGTTCTCATAGGTTTAGAGTTTGACTAGTCATAACGCCGAGTCTTCACAATAGTATTTTAGGAGTACACTTGACCTATAAGTAGTGTATCCCTGAGGAGAATTCCCAGGAAAGAGGGGTGGGTCACTAGGACACACTTAAGTACCCTATCTTTCCTTAGCCAGAATCCCTCATGGGCCTACACACACTTCCAACCATCATGTATTAATAACACTATTGTTGGGCTCATGGTCATGATGAGAATTTATTGTGAACTGGGCCTTGTGGCCCGAAAGTAAGGTTTATGCATTTCAGTGGGCTTTTGCTTCTTGGAGGATAGATTGACTGCTTAGTTTATTATTAATGGACATTAGGCCCAATAGTTTAAAAAATTTGTTGTTCACAAGAGGTGTGGTATTATGTATGTGAGTTTAGGGGTGCATGAATAACTAAGTGTGTATGAGTGTGTGTGGAAACTTAGGATAGCACTTTTAAATAATTTAAATAGGTAGCAATGAATAGGGGAAAAGTTGGCAGTAATGTGACACATAGATTATTAAGTATTGTATCATATGATGTAGTTATATAGTATAACTTGTAAGAATATTCACATAAAAAAAATAATCATATAGCATGTAGATAGTAATGAGTGTAAGCACAAAAGTTATCAAGTAGTGTGACACATAAGTCATTATGTATTGTATCACGTAGTGTAAAACTTATGATAGCATGTAAAAATATTTACACAAGAACTAATGATGTAACATGTAGTAGCATGGCATTGTATGGGTGTCCTAAAGTTATAGTCTAGGTCAAGGGTGTCTAATAACCTAGTTCCCTATAACCAAGGCTCTGATACCAATCTGTCACACCCCAACCGATGGCGGAATCATCGGGGCAAGACATGTAGACTGTTCATGAGCTCAAGGTTGACTAAATTGTAATATGTTAAATCCATTTACATCCAAACAATCATGAATCAAGTTCAAAGTACATAATGAAATACAATTTGTTTTTGAATTAAGATTAACTAGGTCCAAAGCCTATGTGTAGCATGTCTTGATCTACTCATATGAAAACACCTGAAACATGAATAAAATAAGGTCAACTAAAAAGTTGGTGAGTATAACACATGTTTGTATACAGATAGCATATAGTTTGTAAAACAAATCCTTACATAACATGATAAATAAGGCATTTATGGGGGAGCAGCTATTGTGTAACCAAGTACAATCAAACCTTTGTAACTAGCATGCAAAATTGTGTTGTCGGTATCAATCACCCCAATCTGGGTTGGTTTGTCAGACTCAATATATCTATCATTGAAAACCGTCGGCTTGAATAGTTAATGATTGCACATAATCGCATACAAAAGTTAGCACAACTAGCACTCGGGCATAAAGCTCAAATTGCACACATAAATGTAAATAGGATTTGTATTTGTGTTGTTTGTGTAATTGTAAACATGTAATTTGATAGAGTTCATGTTTCACCCCAAAAATGTAAAAGAGTAAAAGGGGCTATGAAATACTCACTTGATTCGAAGGCGTAGCTAAGACGAGATACTAGATAGTAATGTGATCCTTGTATTGCACAATGTTAACGTAGAGTGTAATGTATATTGCATTAATAATGCACAATAGTCTAAGTCTATATCTAAAGTTAAATTGGATAAAGTTAGTGATTGGTACTTGAAAGTATTGTATAAAATGAAAGATTTGAAATGAATATTTTTAGAACATTTTTGAATAAGGTTTGAGTTTAGAATAATTGAATATGTAAATTAAATAATTACTGTTTATGAAAATAATGTAAGTGCTTGATGTAATTAAGTATAACTAAATAAATGTTTTTGTTTAATTATAAATCAATTAAATAATTATTATCTTATTCATTTATTTATATAATGTAATTTAGACATTAAAATATTATTTAAGTGTAGGGTTTATAAATTAAATGTTGAACTTTAAATAATTTTTATTTATTTTAAGATTAAATATTTGATCTTTTCTAAATAAAAATAATAAAGATTTTTATAAATTCAAATATTTTTATTTTAGAAATTAATCTGAAATACTAATTGTTTAGGAATATAAAAAAATTATAAACATTCTGCTAACACACACGACCGTGCCTAGGGTAGGGCACGATCGTGCTAGGGCGGGCGCGACCGTTCTAGACAGGGCGCGACCGTGTTGGTCAAACAGAGGACAACTAGCCAAACCACTAGGCACGACTGTGCCTTCGATAGGCACGACCGTGTCTATGCTTCTGGGGTACGATCAAGTCTAGCCAACGGGCATGACTGGGTCTGAGCAGGAGGCACGACCGCGCTGGAAGTCGACACGACCGCGTCTCCCGAGGCACGACCGCGCTAGATGATTAGCGCGACCGTGCCTCTTTCAAAACAGGAACGAATTGATTGATTCTTATATTGATAGTGTTGGAATGTATAGGGATTTCATTCACAAGGTTAGTACGAGTCTGTTGGTGTTGATTAATTGTGTTTAAAACATGTTTAAAGTTGGATTCGATTAAACCATTTTTAAATGAAACTTAGGATCGGGTTCGAGTAAATTTCGATATTGAGAGTCTAAATTGGATTCGGGCTTTTGATCTATAGAATAAATAGATAGTTTTGAAAGTTTCAATTACCCTGTGAGACGATGAATTGATGTCCTACGGTGGGGACGAGTTCCGGCTATGACGGGTGTGGTCTCCGGTGCTTTCTACTGCAACTCCTGCTAACTCAATGTGTTCTGAAGCTTTAGGGAGGATCGAATGATGTGTTTGTGTGTTTGTTTGAGAGGATTGCAATAAAAACGATGGAATCGCTGGTCACATGGAGGATATAGATAGTTTAGGAGAGGGATCGACCAAAATGGGTTTATTTGTTATAATTAAAATGATTAAACTCTTAATTGGGTCTGTTAATACGAGAAACGGTTACGAAATCGAATGGTCTTGCGATTAAAGGCTGCATTTACGTTTCAACTGATGTGAGGCGCGACCGTGCCTATAAGAGGCGCGACCGTGCCAAGCTGAGGCGCGACCGTGCCAACAATAGGCGCGACCGTGCCACACGAGGCGCGACCGTGCCAAAACGTGGCGCGACCGTGCCGTTTTTGGTTATTTACAAAATCAGCCCTTGTAACTTCAGCTTTGACAGAATTAGCCTGGTTAGGATTTAACAGAACACCTAACGGGATTATTAACTGGATTTAACTCTAGGAGGTGTTACCACATGATTATGAGTTCTAAATCTTTGAATTGAATACGATCGGCTAACGATTAATGAGGTGTAGGTTTGAACAAGTATATGTTTTAATATCGTGTTGTTATTTTATTAGTTAAAATAAATTTAAAATAGGGTCAGAAAATCAGAAATGTTACAGCTTACCACCCCCAAACCGATGGTCAATCGGAAAGGACCATTCAGACCTTGGAGGACATGCTCCGGGCCTGTATCATTGACTTCGGTGGGAGCTGGGACAGCTATCTACCACTGGCAGAATTTTCATATAATAACAGCTATCACTCAACTATTGGCATGCCGCCATTTGAGATGTTGTATGGGAGGAAATGTAGGACCCCGGTTTGTTGGGGGGAAATTGGACAAAAGGATTTTGCAAGTCTCGAAGTGGTCAAAGCTACTTCTGAGAAGTTTGATCAAATCAAGGCTCGAATGAAAGCCGCAAAGGACAGACAGAAATCATACGCGGATAAGAGAAGAAGGGATTTAGAGTTTCAAGTAGGGGACATGGTACTGTTAAAGGTATCACCATGGAAAGGAATCATCTGATTCAGAAAACGTGGCAAACTAAGCCCAAGGTTTGTCGGACCTTTCAAGATTTTAACGAGAGTGGGTCAATGTAATATCTGTACTTTTCCGTTTACAATTTCCGGCCATTTGGCATTTATTGTAAACCCTAATTATCCATATTTAATAATATGTGAAAATTCTTAAATGAATTGCTTATATTATGTGGCTAAAAACCATACTCAAACTATGTATTAGGGCTAATATTCATGGTATTTGAATAAAGTCCCTAAACTATATAAAATTAAATCTCATAAATTATCTAAGTGTAAACAAAAATTGTACTTATTTTGGAAAATCTTAATTGTGTTTTATTCAATTAAAACACAAACTATATAAATTAAAATGATTTTTTTTTTTTATAAAATTATTATGAATGTTTAAGAAATAATAAGATTTATTTCTAAATAAATCAAATAAATAAAGTTTAATTAAATAAATATATATATTTTTTTTTAAATAAAGTTTTATAAAAATATGTCATTTTATATCATTTTTATAGAAATAAACAATTCTTTTATAATTTATACATTTAAATATATCAAATTAATTAACTAAAAACCCTACTTAACCTAACTAACAAATTCTAAACCCTAAGGACCTTTTCTGCCTAAATCCAAACTTAAGAACAAGAAACTAGAGGGACTAGTAGTGTATTTAACCCATTCTTGATTTCTGTTGACTTTTGAAAGTCAACACATTCGAGCCTTTGATCCAAATTCGAATCGTATAACCTCGAATTCGTCCGATTTTGTAACCGATATGCACGTCTCAGACATTAACGACCATTATCAGGTCATTAAACCCCGTCATTGATTCGAATTAAATCCATTTACAATCCTTTAAACCATAACCGTCGACTCCTAATCATGAGACCATCAAATTGATTCGTTTCGATCTTTAAGCTCACAATTCAACACCTGCACACCTTATTCGAACTTCCCCGAACCTGTTGCACCACTCGATTTGGTCGGAGACGCAGCCGTAAACGTCGGGGAGTAACCGTTGGAGCCGCGACTGACATTTAGTCGATCCCCGCATTTCCGATATCATTTCAGGTAATTGAAACTCCTATCACCTTCGTTCTCATCTGTAGAACAGAAGCCCTAACCTTTTTGGGGCTGATATCATCGAATCGATCATGAACCCAATTCTAGGGTTCTTATGAAACCGGTTTAATCGAACACCACTTTAGACCCTTTTTAAATCCAATTAAATTATACCATTAGCTTCGAAATCAATCACTCCTTAAAAGCCCTTTATCAATTTAAACTGTTATTATCGAATTGATCATAACCAGTAACCTAGGGTTTGTTCATAATCCATTTTGGGGTTTTTGATCCTAGACACGATTAAAATGAAATTAAATCATACGAATAGATTCGCAATAACCTAATCAATGAAAGCCCTATGATTCCAACGAGTTTCACTATCGAAATTGATCAAATTGATTTGATGCTCATATCTAGGGTTTCGGCCTTTCATCGAGTAATTAAACCATTCTAAACCTAACGTTTTTGCAATTAAACTCACCCTCGAAATCGCAGGCACCCGATTAACAAAACCCCTATGCCCCCAGATTCGATCGAAGTCTAAATCGGGAGTATTGGGACTGGTTTTGATTCGGTCCGTTAAGGGGGGGGGAGAACACTGGTGCCATCCGTGTTAATACCAATTGAAACCGGATCATTTGTGCGATACCCTAGCGGGCGTGATGGTTAAACCGGTGTGTGTGTGCAGGGGAGACCCGGGTTCGAGACCGGGCTCCTGCATATATATTTTTTTGGATTTTTTTCTGGTTAATTTAATTAATAAAAATTGTTTTATTAATTATTATTATTATATATAAATGTGTTTTAACCCGGGAAACGACCCGTAGACTCGGGTATGAATTTATTAACTTATTTTTATTAATATACCCACTTTTATAAATAATATATTTATGTTATTATCAAATAAAAATAATATATTTATATTATTTTCGAAACTGTAACTTTGGATAAAAATAATATGTTTTATTATTTTTAACCCGTGACTTTTATAATTAGATAATATATGTTTATATATTATTTCGTATCATTTTTGTACCACGTGTGACGTTTTAAAACTATTAAATGATATAAATAGTTATATTATTTACTCTCGTTATTATTTTGACTAAAAATAATATATTTATTATTTTTGACGTAAATGGTTATTTATTTATCTAGAGAACTAAAAAAAAGATATATTAAATTATATTATCTTCCTAACCATTTTAAATGACACGAACAAACCTTAGCTTATTCCTTTAAACTAAATGACTAAACTACAACTATAATAGGTTAATTGTGACCTACTTTGGATTATATCTTTGGATCAAACTTAGCTCGGAAACTACTTACAAACCATGTGAGTTTTCATGCCCCTCTTTATACATTTTATCACTTTTGGGGTGAAACATGTTCCTATATAATTACACTTACACTATTGACAAATCTCACAACTTGAAACAAATTCCCTTATGTTAGACTTGTTTAATTGCATTATGTGGCTTATTTGTTGATTACACTAGTTCATATTATTAACTGTTTCGACAGCCTATGAATGGAATTAGTGGTACCATGTGGGTTAGCTACCCCATGCATTTCTTTGATCTAGGATGCATGTAATGAATTCTGAAACTGAAAAACTGTTAACTATATGTTGGACAATCTGAATTGGATAAATCTTAAAAGGAAGGTTTAATTTGGACTGTGTGTATATACAATAAGACTATAATGTATTACTTGTCTTAGCATGGAATTTGTACTTTATCTAAACTACTATATCTATATCTACCATGATTGCTCACCAACAATTCATTTTGTTGATAACTCTTATTTTAAACATGTTTCAGGTGCACCAAGTTCAAGCAACGCTTGATTTATGTTCAACACTTAGGCTTGGACTTAGAAATTTGAAATCTGATTTTATCTTGTTTGGAACTATGTTTTGTCTTGTTTATTTGAACTATTTGTAGCCTTTGAGGCACTTTTAATATTATTGAATAAAATTATGAAATTTTAATAGTTCCAAGTGCTACGAGCAATCTGGTCACAATTCGGGTCATACTCCGACGTGTTCCGCCGCCCGGTTGGGGTGTGACAGATTGGTATCAGAGCCTTGGTTATAGGGATTTAGGTTATTAGAAATCTTTAACCTAGACTATAACTTTAGGACCCTCTTTTAGTCTTGCATGATTAGGAACTTATGTGTTTATTTGTCAAATTCTAAATCTTTAACACAAATCTTACAAATCCTCAAAATTCTAAGACTTTACCTTATATTTCCATCAATATTCTTTTATATGAAATTCTTCAATGTTTTAAAATATTTTATAAAACCCCCTAGACTTTGTAAGTCTATCCAAAATCTCGTTAAGGTTTAAAACTTTGACAATGTTCAGAAACTCGTGCAATCTGGAAGGGTGAATGCCTGTATTCTGAGTTTCCTGTCTAGGCAAGCGTATTCGTACAAATCCAAATTACTGGACCTGTTACGCTTACCTGGGGATTCTCGGGATGAGTGTTCACTTATAGGCTAAAGCATGACTTTCTCAAATATTGTTGAAATCTTATTAACCTTGATATGTCCTAAGTAATTGTGAGGTAAAACCCAACCAACACAATTACTAACTATGTGTTTAAACTTAAGCCTATCTTTACTTTCAAAGCTAACTCTTGAATATTATTATTCATCTCAAACTTGCATTTTACTTTATTTTCTTATAGAATGTCTGATCCCGTTGATACAAATCCGGCACTCACACAACAAATTGTTGATCGGATTGCTGCAATACTACCAGCTCTGTTTCAACATCGTGATCAAAGCTCTTCTAATAACAACAACAACAATGCTTGCAACTTCAAATACTTTAATTCGTGTTCACCACCAAAGTTTTCGGGTCATGAAGGAGCCACTGGACTACTCCAATGGTTTGAGGGCATTGAGAACACCTTCCTTAATGCTGGTGTTCCCGAGGCACTCAAGGTTCAATATGGCTCAAGCGTCTTTCAAAAGCGTGCACTAACTTGGTGGAACGGCGAGAAAACTACTCGCACCGTTCTTGTTGCTATGGCTTTTCCTTGGGCTGAATTCAAGGAACTCATGATCAATGAGTTCTGTCCTCGAAACGAAATGATGAAGATCGAGGAGGAATTTTGGACTCTCTCCCAAGATAGTGGTGACAATTCTGCTTATGTCACTCGTTTTTATGAGCTTTGTCTACTCGTTCCTCACCTAGTCGAAACCTTGGCTAGGAAGATTGAGAAATTCTGCAAGGGACTCCCAATTCAAATCAGGAGTGCTGTTCTTAGTAGTAGACCTGCTACTATCGAAGAAGCTGTTCGTCTTTCAGCCACACTTACCGACACTTATGTCGATGCGGGAATCCTTCACCGCAAAGGAAGGAAGAAACCTGCTGTGGTTGCTGCTGTGACTTCTAAACCTGAACCTACTGGTAGAAACAGGAAGAGAAAGTCCAACCATAAACAAAATTATGGGACTGTTACACCTGCTCAACCTGTGAGCCAAGTAGCACCTGCTACTACTACTACCTTCAGTCCAACCAAGAAGGCTTATTCGGGGAGTTATCCTCAATGTGATATTTGCAAGTCTCACCATCTTCCCAATGCACCATGTTGGGTTTGCACAAAGTGCAAAAGATTGGGACATACTCAAGATCGTTGCCGAACCCCAAGCAACACTCAATCTCAAGTGCAAGGCCATAACGTGATACAAAACACACCATCCTTAATTGTTAAGGCTTGTTTCCAATGTGGAGATCCAAGTCACTTCAAGGATAAGTGTCCATTACTGGCCAATGCAATAAAAGCTTCAATCTCTGCTTCCAAAGGCCGAGTCTACACCATTACTGCTAGTCAAGCTCAAGCCGACAACGATGTTGTCAATGGTACGTATCTGATCAATAATCAATATGCTACTATTTTGTTTGATTCTGGTGCGGATAAAAGTTTCGTGTCCTTTGACTTTGAACCAATGCTTGCTAAGACTAGAACCCAACTAGACAAAACTTATAATGTAGAAGTAGCTAACGGGAAATCCGTTAAAGTTGACTCAATCATTGCAAACAATCAACTACAACTTAACGAACATACTTTCTCTATTGACTTAACTCCTATGCAACTTGGGAGTTTCGACGTGATCGTCGGCATGGATTGGTTATCCAAACATCGTGCTGAGATCGTTTGTGCCGACAAATTCATAAAGATTCCTCTGTCGTCTGGTGAAGTACTACACGTGTATGGAGAGAAACAACCCAAAGGCTTAAAACTGATGACTATAACAAAAGCTCAGAAGTACCTCAACAAGAATTATCCAGCTTTTCTAGCTCACGTTGTGAAAGAGAAGGACAAGGGTAAACTCATGGCTGATATTCCTGTGATTAAGGACTTTGCTGAAGTATTTCCGGAAGACCTACCGGGAATTGCCCCTACACGACAAGTCGAGTTTCGTATCGACCTTGTGCCTGGTGCAACTCCTGTGGCAAGAGCACCATATCGTCTTGCACCATCTGAAATGCAAGAACTTGCTAGTCAACTTCAAGAACTCTCTGATAAAGGATTCATACGTCCTAGTTCCTCACCATGGGGAGCACCTGTCTTATTCGTCAAGAAGAAAGATGGATCTTTTAGGATGTGTATCGACTATCGGGAACTCAACAAATTGACTGTCAAGAATCGATACCCACTTCCAAGGATTGACGATTTATTTGATCAACTCCAAGGAGCTTCTATTTTCTCAAAGATCGATCTTCGTTCGGGTTATCACCAACTACGTGTTAAGGAGGAAGACATTCCCAAAACAGCTTTTAGAACTCGCTATGGACACTACGAGTTTGTTGTCCTGCCATTCGGTTTGACTAACGCACCTGCCGTGTTCATGGATTTGATGAATCGTGTTTGTCGACCTTATTTGGATAAATTCGTCATTGTCTTCATTGACGATATTCTTATCTACTCAAAATCTAAGCAAGAACATGAAGAACATCTTCGTTTAGTACTTGATCTTCTTAAACAGGAACAACTTTATGCTAAATTCTCCAAATGTAAATTCTGGCTAAAGGAAGTCCAATTCCTAGGTCATGTTATTAACGAGGCTGGGATTCATGTTGATCCTGCTAAAATTGAAGCTGTAAAGAATTGGATTGCTCCTAAAACACCAACAGAAATCCGTTCTTTTCTTGGACTAGCAGGATATTATCGACGCTTTATTTCTAACTTTTCCAAGATTGCTGTTCCTCTCACTGCCCTAACTCATAAGGGTAGGATCTTTGAATGGGGACAAGAGCAAGAAGAAGCGTTCCAAACTCTTAAAGAAAAATTGTGCCATGCTCCAGTCCTATCTCTTCCCGATGGCAGCGACGACTTCGTTGTTTTCTGTGATGCTTCAAAGCAAGGACTTGGATGCGTTCTCATGCAAAGGGGTAAGGTGATTGCTTATGCCTCAAGACAACTTAAGGTTCATGAAGATAACTACACCACTCACGACCTCGAACTTGGTGCGGTCGTGTTTGCTCTCAAAATTTGGAGACATTATCTCTATGGAACCAAATGTGAAATCTTTACCGATCACAAGAGTTTGCAACATATATTCAACCAAAAAGACTTAAACATGAGACAACGTCGTTGGATGGAACTGTTAAATGATTATGATTGCGAAATCAAATATCATCCAGGGAAAGCTAACGTGGTGGCTGATGCGTTAAGTCGGAAAGAATATCCTAACATATGTTGTGCTCTTATTCAATCGGATATCGAGACCAAAATTCTTAAAGCTCAACAAACGGTTCTTTCCGAGGGCAACATGCAAAAAGAATTGGGTTGTGGAGTTGAAAAACAATTGGAGACTCGACCCAATGGGTTGCTACACTTCTTAAACCGCTTATGGGTTCCTGATCGGGATGATCTTCGTACTTTGATTTTTGACGAGTCTCACAAAACTCGTTATTCTATACACCCAGGAGCCGATAAAATGTACAAAGGCCTTCGCCAACACTATTGGTGGCCCGGCATGAAGAAAGATGTTGCCGTGTACATTTCAAAATGTCTTACTTGTTCTAAGGTCAAGATTGAACATCAACGACCTTCGGGTTTGCTTGAACAACCCGAGATTCCAATGTGGAAATGGGAGTGTATTTCCATGGATTTTATCACCAAACTTCCAAGAACACCTCGAGGATTTGATAGCATTTGGGTAATCGTGGACCGACTCACGAAATCAGCTCATTTTCTCGCAATTCGAGATGATTGGGGAGCTGAGAAGTTGGCTCAAGTTTATTTGGATGAGATCGTTCGTCTACATGGCGTTCCTCTTAATATCATATCTGATCGTGATAGTCGTTTCACTTCCCGTTTTTGGGGATCTCTACAATCGTTCATGGGTCCTCAATTGAATTTGAGTACAGCTTACCATCCCCAAACTGATGGTCAAACGGAAAGAACGATTCAAACTCTTGAAGATATGTTACGTGCTTGCGTCCTTGACTTTGGAGGCAATTGGGACAAATATCTTCCACTAGCTGAGTTTTCGTATAACAACAGCTACCATGCTAGTATCGAGATGGCACCTTTCAAGGCTTTATATGGTCGCCATTGTCGTTCTCCTCTTGGCTGGGATGAGGTCGGTGAAGCACAAATCACTGGTCCCGCTCTAGTCCAAGACACCACTGATCGAATCATCCAAGTTCGCGACAATCTTCGTTTGGCTCGGGAGAGACAAAAGAAGAATGCTGATATTCGTAGAAGACCTCTTGAATTCCAAGTTGGTGACATGGTTCTTTTAAAGGTATCACCTTGGAAAGGCGTTGTCCGGTTTGGGAAGAAAGGGAAATTCACACCGCGATACGTTGGACCTTTCAAAATCATCAAACGTATCGGGAAAGTTGCTTACGAGTTGGAATTACCCGACAAGCTTAGCAATGTACATCCCACGTTTCATGTATCTAACCTCAAGAAGTGTCTTGCCGAGGGAAACCTCCAAGTTCCTCTTGACGAAGTTCACATTGACGAGTCGATGCACTTCGTGGAAAAGCCTATTGAAATCATGGATCGAGAGATCAAACAACTTAAAAGAAGCCGAATTCCGATTGTGAAAGTACGTTGGCAATCTAAACGAGGACCCGAGTTCACTTGGGAACGTGAAGATCAAATGAAGGCCAAGTACCCACACCTGTTCACAAACTCCACTACTTAATTTCGGGACGAAATTTCCTAAAGTAGGGGAGACTGTAATATCTGTACTTTTCCGTTTACAATTTCCGGCCATTTGGCATTTATTGTAAACCCTAATTATCCATATTTAATAATATGTGAAAATTCTTAAATGAATTGCTTATATTATGTGGCTAAAAACCATACTCAAACTATGTATTAGGGCTAATATTCATGGTATTTGAATAAAGTCCCTAAACTATATAAAATTAAATCTCATAAAGTATCTAAGTGTAAACAAAAATTGTACTTATTTTGGAAAATCTTAATTGTGTTTTATTCAATTAAAACACAAACTATATAAATTAAAATGATTTTTTTTTTTTTATAAAATTATTATGAATGTTTAAGAAATAATAAGATTTATTTCTAAATAAATCAAATAAATAAAGTTTAATTAAATAAATATATATATTTTTTTTTAAAATAAAGTTTTATAAAAATATGTCATTTTATATCATTTTTATAGAAATAAACAATTCTTTTATAATTTATACATTTAAATATATCAAATTAATTAACTAAAAACCCTACTTAACCTAACTAACAAATTCTAAACCCTAAGGACCTTTTCTGCCTAAATCCAAACTTAAGAACAAGAAACTAGAGGGACTAGTAGTGTATTTAACCCATTCTTGATTTCTGTTGACTTTTGAAAGTCAACACATTCGAGCCTTTGATCCAAATTCGAATCGTATAACCTCGAATTCGTCCGATTTTGTAACCGATATGCACGTCTCAGACATTAACGACCATTATCAGGTCATTAAACCCCGTCATTGATTCGAATTAAATCCATTTACAATCCTTTAAACCATAACCGTCGACTCCTAATCATGAGACCATCAAATTGATTCGTTTCGATCTTTAAGCTCACAATTCAACACCTGCACACCTTATTCGAACTTCCCCGAACCTGTTGCACCACTCGATTTGGTCGGAGACGCAGCCGTAAACGTCGGGGAGTAACCGTTGGAGCCGCGACTGACATTTAGTCGATCCCCGCATTTCCGATATCATTTCAGGTAATTGAAACTCCTATCACCTTCGTTCTCATCTGTAGAACAGAAGCCCTAACCTTTTTGGGGCTGATATCATCGAATCGATCATGAACCCAATTCTAGGGTTCTTATGAAACCGGTTTAATCGAACACCACTTTAGACCCTTTTTAAATCCAATTAAATTATACCATTAGCTTCGAAATCAATCACTCCTTAAAAGCCCTTTATCAATTTAAACTGTTATTATCGAATTGATCATAACCAGTAACCTAGGGTTTGTTCATAATCCATTTTGGGGTTTTTGATCCTAGACACGATTAAAATGAAATTAAATCATACGAATAGATTCGCAATAACCTAATCAATGAAAGCCCTATGATTCCAACGAGTTTCACTATCGAAATTGATCAAATTGATTTGATGCTCATATCTAGGGTTTCGGCCTTTCATCGAGTAATTAAACCATTCTAAACCTAACGTTTTTGCAATTAAACTCACCCTCGAAATCGCAGGCACCCGATTAACAAAACCCCTATGCCCCCAGATTCGATCGAAGTCTAAATCGGGAGTATTGGGACTGGTTTTGATTCGGTCCGTTAAGGGGGGGGAGAACACTGGTGCCATCCGTGTTAATACCAATTGAAACCGGATCATTTGTGCGATACCCTAGCGGGCGTGATGGTTAAACCGGTGTGTGTGTGCAGGGGAGACCCGGGTTCGAGACCGGGCTCCTGCATATATATTTTTTTGGATTTTTTTCTGGTTAATTTAATTAATAAAAATTGTTTTATTAATTATTATTATTATATATAAATGTGTTTTAACCCGGGAAACGACCCGTAGACTCGGGTATGAATTTATTAACTTATTTTTATTAATATACCCACTTTTATAAATAATATATTTATGTTATTATCAAATAAAAATAATATATTTATATTATTTTCGAAACTGTAACTTTGGATAAAAATAATATGTTTTATTATTTTTAACCCGTGACTTTTATAATTAGATAATATATGTTTATATATTATTTCGTATCATTTTTGTACCACGTGTGACGTTTTAAAACTATTAAATGATATAAATAGTTATATTATTTACTCTCGTTATTATTTTGACTAAAAATAATATATTTATTATTTTTGACGTAAATGGTTATTTATTTATCTAGAGAACTAAAAAAAAAGATATATTAAATTATATTATCTTCCTAACCATTTTAAATGACACGAACAAACCTTAGCTTATTCCTTTAAACTAAATGACTAAACTACAACTATAATAGGTTAATTGTGACCTACTTTGGATTATATCTTTGGATCAAACTTAGCTCGGAAACTACTTACAAACCATGTGAGTTTTCATGCCCCTCTTTATACATTTTATCACTTTTGGGGTGAAACATGTTCCTATATAATTACACTTACACTATTGACAAATCTCACAACTTGAAACAAATTCCCTTATGTTAGACTTGTTTAATTGCATTATGTGGCTTATTTGTTGATTACACTAGTTCATATTATTAACTGTTTCGACAGCCTATGAATGGAATTAGTGGTACCATGTGGGTTAGCTACCCCATGCATTTCTTTGATCTAGGATGCATGTAATGAATTCTGAAACTGAAAAACTGTTAACTATATGTTGGACAATCTGAATTGGATAAATCTTAAAAGGAAGGTTTAATTTGGACTGTGTGTATATACAATAAGACTATAATGTATTACTTGTCTTAGCATGGAATTTGTACTTTATCTAAACTACTATATCTATATCTACCATGATTGCTCACCAACAATTCATTTTGTTGATAACTCTTATTTTAAACATGTTTCAGGTGCACCAAGTTCAAGCAACGCTTGATTTATGTTCAACACTTAGGCTTGGACTTAGAAATTTGAAATCTGATTTTATCTTGTTTGGAACTATGTTTTGTCTTGTTTATTTGAACTATTTGTAGCCTTTGAGGCACTTTTAATATTATTGAATAAAATTATGAAATTTTAATAGTTCCAAGTGCTACGAGCAATCTGGTCACAATTCGGGTCATACTCCGACGTGTTCCGCCGCCCGGTTGGGGTGTGACAGTCAAGTTGCTTACAGACTCGACCTACCCATTGAGCTTAGTGGAATACACCCTACGTTCCACGTGTCGCACTTACGCAAGTGCCTAGCTGGCGACACAGCTCACATACCTTACGACGAGATCGAAGTGGATAACAGTCTAAATTATGTAGAGGAACCGATAGCCATCCTAGATGGAGCTGGGAAACGACTACGCAAATAAGTCGATTCCTTTAGTCAAAGTACAATGGAAGCACAGAAAAGGGTCAGAAGCTACATGGGAAAAAGAAGACGAGATGAGGGGACTATACCCTAAACTGTTTAACGTATAAGCGGTTTCGAGGACGAAACCACTTTAAGGAGTGTAGACTTGTAACACCCAAAAAAAAATAGTAATTTAGTAAATAATATGGCGATAGAGACTTAATCGTCGTAAAACAAAAGAAAAACGGACGGGGTTGGGCTCGGCTCCAACGGGCCGAGCGAAGCCCAGGTATATAAGGGCCAAGACAGCCTTGAAGCTCTCATTTTACACCAACACTTGCAAGCTAGAGAGAGAAAGGAGAGTCGGGTATAGAGAGAGAAAGTTGTCGGATCGACACAAAATTGAAGGAGCACGTTACTACTGAGCTCGTGAGCAAAACCTCCGAATCAGAATCACAATCCAGGTAAGGATTCGACCTTAAACTGAGTTTTTCTTTGTTTTGTGGTTTCTCGGGTTTTAGCTAAATAGGAGACGTTTTTATGGATGAAACTTGAAAATAAGCTTAGAACTAGCATTTAGAGTGAAAACCGCACCTTTTGATCAAAGAAAGTTGTAAGATTAGCATGATCGGATTAACATGCAAGAATTGCGGACTTGTCCAGGAAACAGGTGCTGCGTACTTATCAAGTACGCAGTAGGAAGGTCCTGCGTACTTACCAAGTACGCAGGAGAAAGATCATGCATACTTACCAAGTACGCAAGAGAAAGATCATGCGTACTTACCAAGTACGCAAGAGAAAGATCATGCGTACTTGTCAAGTACGCATGAGCAAGGCCCTGCGCACTTACTATGTGCGCAGGAAGCAGACCAGTCAGTATGTTTAGAATGATTAAACCGTTAGAGTCAGGATTGGGTCTGATGTGTATTTAACTACCTAATTCAGATCGTACGTGACGTTGTTAGACCTTTGTATAGGACAACCAAGACTAGCTTATCAGGTGAGTTCTATGTGCCCCCTTCTATGTTATGTGCAAATCATTTTAAATGTTTTGGGGCTGAAATGTATACACTAAATGAAAAAATGATATGAATGCTAATGTGATCATACGTGATATACTAATATATATTATATATATATATATATATATGAGAATGAATTATGAACAAAGAATGAAACGTATGTATACAAAGAATGAATGAAAGAAGGCATAACGTAAATAAATGAAATCTTGCTTTATAATTATTTATATTGCATGTTATGAATGTATGTATACGTTATGGACGGAAACGAAGCTAACGGCTACTTCTGTAGATGGACGACCACGTGACTATTTTGCAATCGGGAAAGATACGTTCCTTCGCAAGCTAGGACGTACAAAAAGCATAAATGGGCGGTCGAAGTAAATGCTAAAATAGTATAACGGTTGCATAAACAATAGTTCGCGTGGGAAACGGATGCCTTAGGGCAGACGGGCGAATATGACGGACTATGACGGTAGGACGGTTAAGGCGGACGGCCGAAGGTTGGTCGGACGGAAGTTAAGGCGGACGGTTTCTAGGACCGGACGAGTAAAAGGGCTACGACGGTAGCTTAAGGGCGTATGTCTTTGTGATATACGCAGTAAAAGACGGGTTGATCACCCTTATGTGTATGACCAATGAATGTTAAGAAAAGAAAAGGTGAATGCATATCTATGTAATCACATAAGAATGAAGAAAGAAAAGTAAAAGCTATGAATACGTATTTCTATATATGTATGTATATAATTATGTATACTTATAAAGAAAAGAATGTTCATACTTAATAGTTTTAAAGTAGAACTCACCAGCGTTAGCTGACTTTTAGTATACATTTCAGGTAAAGGAAGAAAGGGACGTGCGATGGCGTGAAGGTTACCCGGCACAAGACTAACATCCCACATTTATATATGTTAAGACAATGTTATGTATTTAATTGTTAAGACTTCCGCTGTTATGTCATGTAATTTGAATGATGTTTGCTTCCGCTACTTCTGAATGTTTTAAATTTAAGTTCAGTATTTATGACTATGTTTATGAGTAAATCCAACAAGTGAGGTTACACGGGAATGGGGCCTTACACTCATCAAAATCAAAGACCCGCATAATAGTACTTGGGAAATGTGTAATCTGGAAGGGTGAGCGCCTGTACACTAGGGGTCTTGGCACTAAGGAAAGTGAGGCACGTTCGTTACGTGTCACACTTACCTGTAGACCATTGGAGTGAGTGCCCACCTATAGGCTAAAACACGTCTCACTAGTGTTATTCATTCGGACCTTGAGTTTTGATTAGTCAATTTTTATCTTTAATTTCAATTGTAATTCAACGTATATGTTTTAATATATGTTTTATTAATATTGTACGACATTTGATATTAATGAATGAGTGATTTTATTATTATTTGAATGTCTATCCTAACTTTCACCTTGTGATTTCTCTTTCGTAGAATGCCTCCTCGTCGTGATCCCGATACCACCGTGGCCAACTCCGGTGAAGCCTCTAACCCTTCCGCTGAAACCTCCGCCATAACCACCCTTCTCACTCAACAACTTGCTGCTGTCTTACCCACTATTGTCACTCAAATCAACAACTCCACTGGAAGATCTAGTGGGAGTGTTTGTACATTCAAGCACTTTAACTCTTGTGACCCACACAAGTGCCTTGGATCTGAAGGTGCAACAAGGCTATTGCAATGGTTTGAAAGCATGGATAACACGTTTGAGATGAGTGGCTGCCCTGATGAAATTAAGGTGAAGTATGCTACAAGTGCCTTCCAAAAGAGGGCACTGACTTGGTGGAATGCTGAAAAGAAGATTCGGGGTAGGGAAGGAGCTCTTGTTATGACTTGGGACAAGCTTAAGGAAATTATGATCGAGGAGTTATGTCCCAGCAATGAGATGAAGAAGTTGGAGATTGAGCTGTGGGACCTTACCCAAGATAGTGGGGAGAGTGAGGCATACACCACACGCTTTCATGAACTCTGCATCCTAGTCCCGCATCTGGTTACACCCCTGACTCAGAAAATTGATCGTTACATTGGAGGCCTTCTGCCTCAAATTCGGGGTACCGTCATGGGAACTAGCCCCACAACACTTGAAGCTGCTATTCGTTTGTCTGGGTCCTTAACGGACGATCTAGTTAAGTCTGGGATCTTGTTCAGGAAAAGTGACAAGAGGACCAACAAAGAAGTAATGATCTGCCTGAGTACCATCATAAGAAGCAAAATCCATCCAATGGCTTTGCTATAGTAACTCCTGCCACTCCTATTACCCAAGTCGCCCTTGTTTCTGCCAAGAAGCCATACGGTGGACCTTACCCTCTGTGTGCAAAGTACCAGTATCATCACCCTTCTGCACAACCGTGTCTTAAGTGCACCAAGTGCGGAAGAAATGGGCATCTAGACACCTCTTGCTGCATGCCTATTCCTGTTGCTGCCAACAACGCCATGGTCCCTTTTAATACCAATGGTAGGTCTTGCTTTGAGTGTGGTGCAACCGATCACTTCAAGCACCAACAACAATCAAGGTTCTCGTGCTCACACCTTTGTCATGGGAACAACTGAGGCTCTTGAAGACCCTGCCCCCCAAGACAACGCAAACCTCACTGGTTAAGCTTTAGGAGGAAATCCCTTTAACCGGGGGAGACATGATAACTCTGTTACTTATTTGATTTCTTAATTTGTTACCTTGGTTCGTCAAAACTTGAATTCTATGTTTGTTTGGATGAAACTATCTTGAGACTTAGGTTGATTTCTTTTATCAATGAATCATGCTTTCTCATAAATTTTTACTATGTTTGGATGTATTATTATTCAAGATTCATTTTGTGGATTGCTATGTGAATATCCCACTTTATACATTACTACTAAGATACCTATTTAATCATGATTCTTAAATCTCAAAAAACATGTTTTCACTGTCCTTCGATAATGTTCATAACCTCCGTCTACATTACTATCATCACTTTATAGGTGCATAGTAGAAGGACATAGCACACCCGTGTAAGGTAAATTGACGATTACGGTCGCGAACGTAATCATGAATTTACAGGTACATTGGTGTGAAGTGAAATTCTACGTTGTAGCTACCCATAACCAATTCCAGAACTCAAATCATGCCACTCAACATTATCCGTGTTAGTGGTAGTCTTGATAGGTGGCTAGTACACTTCCAAGGCTCCAAAAGTGTGGTGGGTTATCTGCGGTACACCCTATATATAAACACTGATGGTGCAATGGAAGTAGGACTAAGCGTCGGATCAAGGACTAGCCCTAGTCAACGTATATCATAACCTATCCTTTTCTAGTTATCACCGTCTCTACTAGTTGAATTTCGGGGACGAAATTCCCTTAACTAGGGGAGACTGTAACATTTCTGCTTTTCGCGTACTTGTAACGCTTACCATATTCATGAATCAATGAAGCTTGAAACCCTCATCATAACTCGTGTTCACATCATACTTGAAACATACCTATTTCATGCACATTATACTTGTTACATGGTCACATGTTGACTACAACGCTTGGAATTGCCTTAAATTGCAACTTAGACCCTTAAACCATTTAATAACTCGTTTACCGACACGAAAACTCACCCACTACTAACTCAAAGGCAATGTATCAACCATATGTGCCTAACATATTTATTTAACTCATTCAAGTTGTCACATAATTCAAATTGATGCCCTAGTACGTTAGTTAGTACTTTCGTGCGATCATTCGCCTTTTAAACCGCCATTAGCTGCGTACCGTCCACACCCGACAAATTTGTGTAACATAACATTAATTTATGTTTTAAATGTTTAACATATTCATTTCATTAATTAAAACAAAGTTTGTTTACAAAACTTTCCTTAAATAAATCCTGAAATTCGAAAAAACGATCAAAAACCGCGAAACCAAACCGTTGGATCAACCATGGGTCAAAGGCCACCCATGACTCATGGAAAAATTTAGCAGCCCACAAGGCCCCCAAAGCCTAAAAATTTTGGCCACCCCTTTTTGTACACCCCTAAAACCCTAAATTGCTTTCCAATACATTCCATTTTTACACCCCTTCACCCATTAGTATAAATAGGAGACTTATGAACTTGTTTTCTTTGCTAATTCTCCCTCAAACACTCCCAAACCTTTATAATTTGTGAGATCCATGCCCTCTCTCTTGAAGTTTTAAAAAATCTTTAGAGGATTCCAAGAATTTGAAGTTCAAGCAAGTAAGTAACCCTCCGAAGTTCAATCCCGTCTTTTAATTGATTCTATCTTCATCCCCTCAGTCTTTTTCTATTTTCTATCCATGATCACTTGATCGTGTGAAACCTCAGCCCCAAAAACCCTCTAATAATCTTAATCAAACTAACAAATCAAGCTAACATCACCAACTAACAAACAAAGGATCCCGTTTGCAATGGCGGCTATGCCGTCCCATTCTGTGAATCCTCAAGACAACTATTGTAAAAGTGGCTCTGCCGATGCTTTAGTATGTTCTTGATAACTTAAAACATGTTGATTATTATGTATTATCACTTATATGAACTTACACGCTATTTTAAAATAGAATCTGCTTGCTCGTGTCGGCTATGCCAATTGCATCATGTGATTCTCCAAAACGCTTCTGTGAATATCATGGCTAGACCGGTGACACGGGAAGTTTTGGTTAACCTAATCTGATTATATTATGTGTTATAATAATATAATAACATTCTTCTAATTTTATTTTACGCGTTCGGTAACCTTAAAACCCTAAACGATCCACTTAAGTGCAACAATTGATTTTGGACAGAAACTGTGTTGACTTTAACTGAGCATAACTTGATCATAATTAAACAAAACTGAGAAAACTCAAATTCCACGACATAGTTCTTCGAATTTTCTTTCCAACCATAATTGTCTCGTTTTTTAATTCAAAAGTATGACTCCGTAGTAGCCAAAACGGGACAGAAACCTTTTTCAGTACCTTCTGTCTTGTTGGACTGTTTTGGCTATGATCCGAGTCTCAAATGGAAAAACTTTCTAAACAAAACTTATTCGGAAAGACTTAAAATAATTACTTGTAAAATTTCATAATTTTTGGACGTCGTTTGATATTTTTAACAGGCCCGTTTCTGTTTAGCTACTTTGCTGTCCAAATCAGTAAAACAACTAAAACTCTACTTTTGCAACTAATTTTCATCCTTATGACCCGAACCGTCTATCTAACACTCGTAACCATCGAACCTACCCTAAAACTAGTTTATTCATTTGCTTTGGGTCTGGTCCGTGATTCACCTCGTCTATTTCCTCAAGACTCTTATCACTCCTAGCTATCAAGATGAGACTTCATAGCCCCACTTTATTAAAATTGTTTTGGGGGAAACATGTACGCGTTGGCACGCATTTAAAACACGTTTTCAAACAATTCTAAAACAAGCGAATCTTATATGTATGTGAGTAAATGAACACAACATGATAAACATTAAACTTACAAATCCTTAACTTGAATCTTTCAAGCCAACGGTAGTACAGATATGGGCTATAGGTGTAACATCCCGGAAATTGTTAACCCTGACGAGGATGTAGTGATGAGGTATTTTTAACATCCCGGAAATTGTTAACTCAACGAGAGCACCATTGTTTTTTCAACTATTTCTTTTCTTTCTTTTGAAGGGAACTAAGTCAATATGCATCTTTCCTTAACTAAAAACTTCTCAAGAATTTAAAAATTACAACAAAATAAAAGCTATAAAATTAACATTAGCCGACTGGATTTCTAACACGGGCGAAAAATAAATGAAAAGGCTAATGAAGGTTTAATGGCGGTGTAATGTGGGTAATTAAAGAAAAGAACAGGATAGGCTCAACGTGGCTAACTAGTGGATGTGTTCGGGTGAAGGAAAATAAAAATAAAAGGCTAACAAAGTGGTTTATCCTAATGCCTCAATCATTTTTATGCAATATTTATGTTCATGATTTCGAAATGTATACTAAAAGCAAGTTCTAATAAACATGAAACATCCGGCACACTCAAATCCCCAAAAACGAGAGCAAACAATGTCTAAAGCTATCAAGGCTAAAAAATAAACTCACGGAAACGGAAAGGAATGGGTGTAAGCAAAACGTTGCATGCAATTCATTCGTTCAGCCCACTAAAACTCATGGTTATCACAAAAAATTGGGTTTGACTCGATGGAATTTCAATTTCAAATGCTTTTGAAAAATCAAACCTCTATTATTTACTAAAAATTGTGAATGCTAAACGGTTAACTTTTATTATATTTTTGTGTTTCTCAATTTTATAAAACTGTTTTAGTGTTAATAAAAATTATGAAGGAAGATTTTGCAAAAAATTGAAGTGATAGAATGCTTAAAAGGACAAACATCGCGCGAATAAATTCCCACCCTACACTTAGAATTCTACATTGCCCTCAATGTAGAACAAAAATAATGTAAAGCAAAGAATAAACACCCAACCTTACACTTAGAAATATACATTGCCCTCAATGTATACAAAAACATGCAAAGCAAAATGGAATGCAATGCAATGAAGCGTGAAGGGAGAACTGAAACTTCCCTCGTGTCGATCATGGCACACGCAAAAAGCCTACCCACAAAAATGACGTTCCACGAAGTTCCACAATTCCAAGATCTAATCAAGACTAACAACATCAAACACAGATCAGTAACATCAAGCCAAAATATCAACAGAAATGTAAATACAAATATATATAACAGTACATGGAAACAAAAGTACAACAAAAGAACAACATAAACGCCGAAGCGTGATACAAGAGTTTGCACAACAGACAGTAAAATACAACTCACAAAAATGATACCAAAATGCAATGGGAGGTACTACTCCCACTGCACGCCCTCAAGGTCGACGCCGGAGGCCCCGCCTCCCTCACCTCTTGCTGCTGGTGGTGATGGTGGTGGTGACTGATGATGCGGTGGAGATGGTGGTGGCTGCTGATGCGGTGGAGATGGTGGTGGCTGCTCGGGCTGCTGCTTCGGCTGCATAAAGAATGGAAGGGGAACCACGTATGGTGCCCCGCCAGCAGCAGCAGCGGCGCACTGGACCTCATACTGCCATGAGCGGTCTGGATCCCACGTCCGTCCCCATCTATCTACCAACCTGATCCCTCCTGCGCCGCGACGAGCTACGTGCATGTTTCGCAGTGTCTGCACGCTCATCACGACGGTCTCTGCCACAGGGGTCAGGTCCCCTATCAAATCATCGGTCAATAGCTGGAAGTGCCTAGCCAGCTTGGTCACGAAGTGACCTCCACAGATCGCGCTGGTGACGTCGCGCCCTAAGCTGTTTACCAAGTACCCCGCGATAGAATGCGCAAGATTGCAGGTGCGCGGGCGTACAATGCAAAATAGGTAAAACAGCTCCCTAAGGTTCACTACTGTCTCCCCCTGCCCTCTCCCAGAAATAGAATAAACAATGCAATGATGGAGAACACGGTGCAGGGGATCCCGAAGACTCGAAGCCTTGGTCAAACTCGGATCATACATCCCGAATCCAAACTCATGCCAGAACTGGTCCTTGTCCTCCTCTGTCGGGAACTCGGTGATACCATCGGTGAATATCTCAGTATGAAGCTCCTGCCTCGTATACATGCCAAATAATCTCCCGAACCTAGCAACTGACATCACTCGCCACTCCCCTCCTAGCCTAAACCTAATCGTCTTCGGCTGCTCTAAGTCTGCGCAAGAATAATCGAAGTCATAAGTGGAGAAAAACTCCATCACAAGATCGACATACTAGATCACGTGAAGTCTAAACAAGCGGCGACACGGGGCGGTGACGAGGTCGTTCCACTGGTCCCGCTGACCGATGGCGTTTATGGCGGCAGGCTCTAAACGAAGAGTGGCTAAAATCCGGCCTCTGCGTGGCCACAAAACATCCAGACGAGCCTCGTACTCATGCTCGTTCAAGTCGAACTCAAGATACGGGTGGTCCCTATTGCCTGCCGTCTGCACGCCAACAAAATTAAAATCAAAACAGTTATGAAGATGCTAATATGAAGTTATGAAGTTGCTGACATAATTATGAAGGGGCACGGTCGCGCCTAGGAACGGGCACGACCGCGCCAAGGCCAAAATCCAAGCCCACGGTCGCGCTGTGGCCGACCACGGGCACAATTTCAAGTCAACACGACCACGCCAGGTGCGGGGCACGACCGTGCTAAGGCCAAATTCAAGAGGCGCGACTGCGCTCTGACCAAACCAAGTCCACCTGGGATTGAAAACCTGAGCACGACCGTGCCTGGTCTGGAGCGCGACCGTGCTCAACCCATTTTAGGTTTTCCAGAATTCAAATTCTACCATTTCAATCACGTTTTATACGAGGGTTTTTGTGGTATAGAATCCCGGGGGACATGTGTTACCCAAACTAACTAACTATCATAACTAATCGGACAAAAAATTACAAAACCTAAACTAGCTCAATTTAGATTTTTAGGGAGAAATCCTATGGCTAAATACAAATGCAAAAGAAAATAGGGGCCGGAGACATACCTTAGATTGCGGAGAAGGAAGTAACACGGCGGAAGTTAGGGAGAATCTCACGTAGGGGGGGGTTCGGTGGTTGGAAATGAAAAATGAAAAGTCTGCTTTGAAACCAATTTGAACTGCCCCAACCTCTTAGGCACGACCGCGCCAGGTGCTTAGGCACGACCGCGCCTAGGGTTATAGGCACGACCGCGCCAAATGCTTAGGCACGACCGTGTCTCTAACCCAACAGACAGAAAAACCTGAGTTTATTACTGCTTGAACCCAACCCGACTACGATTCTTCCAAACTAAAATGTCTAAAAATTCAGAGAACATATCTGAGACATCTCAATCACTAACCAAAGTCCGCTTGATCCAAAACACGTTCCGATCACCTAAACTCAAAAATAAATGGTAAAATCCTAAAAATTAAAGAAAATAAAAATAAGAAAATAAACATAGAAACAAGATCTAAAAATTGTTACCACAGATGATACCGAAACATGCTAAGTTTATTAACGAGTCGTTAGCTAGACCCAAGTCCCCGAATTCATTTGCCCTTGGGGTGGAGGTCAACTACCTGCAATGCTGGGTCAACCGGTCCGTCAATGTATGGTTTAAGACGATGACCGTTGACCTTGAAGATCCTCCCATCTTCCTGCTCAATCTCGACGGTCCCATAAGGAAACACCTCCCTAACCGTGTAGGGACCCGTCCATCAGGACTTCAACTTCCCGGGAAACAATCGCAACCTAGAATTGTAAAGCAAAACACGACCACCCACTCGGAATTCCTTCTTGTCCTTCAAGTGTCGGTCATGTAAACTCTTAGTGCGCTCCTTGTAGATCGTGGAGTTTGCATAGGCTTGATTCCTCAACTCATCAAGCTCATGAATCTGAGTGAACTGGTTCTCTCCCGCGCTCATCAAGTCAAGATTCACCGCCTTCAATGCCCAATAGGCCTTATGCTCCAACTCCACCGGAAGATGGCACGCCTTCCCATAGATCAACCTAAATGGTGTGGTACCAATAGGCGTCTTATAGGCAGTCCGAAAGGCCCAAAGTGCATCATCTAACCTATCCGACCAATCCTTACGGTTCTGACCAACCGTCTTCTCAAGAATCCGCTTTATGCCCCGGTTCGTGACCTCTACCTGTCCACTGGTCTGTGGATGGTAGGATATGGAGAATCTATGGTTCACACCATATCGTGATAAAGCCTTCTCCAACTGGGCGTTGCAGAAGTGGGTCCCATGGTCACTGATAAGGGCTTTGGGGGCACCAAAGCGAGAGAACAGCTTCTTCAGAAATTGAACAACCACCCTAGCATCATTAGTAGGCAAGGCTTGAGCCTCAGCCCACTTAGAAACATAGTCAACAGTGACTAGGATATACCGGTTGCCACGAGAAGCTGGGAAAGGTCCCATAAAGTCAATACCCCAGACATCAAAAATCTCACAAATCTGGATGCTGTTCTGGGGCATCTCATTCCTTGACGAAATGTTGCTCGCCCTCTGGCAAGCATCACAAGCTCGGATCATCTCATGAGCGTCCCAGAAGATGGTAGGCCAGAAGAAACCGGCGTCAAAGACCTTCTTCGCGGTCAAGGTAGCTCCATGATGTCCACCTGTCGGGCCTGCGTGGCAGTGTCTAAGCACCTGACGTGCCTCATCTCCAAATATACACCTGCGCACGATCTGATCATCCCCGACTCGAAACAAATAGGGATCCTCCCAAAGATAGTGCTTCACATCCGCAAAGAACTTTCGCTTCTGCTGATGCGTTAAGCCCTTAATCACAATCCCACTAGCAAGAAAGTTTGCAAAATCAGCAAACATGGACACTCCTTGTAACACCCAAAATAAAAAGAAAAGAAAAATTCAAAATTTCACTCCCTCGCGGTACGCGAGGGAGATTTTGACAAAACCTCGCGGTACGCGAGGGGACTGCTTATACGCCAGATTTACACCTTCTCGCGGTACGCGAGAAGATTCCCAACCAAGCCTCGCGGTACGCGAGGGAATAGTACACGCGTCAGGGCCAGAAAACACGTGTCATTCACCCTTGCCACCAGCCGCCACGTGTCATGCTGACTCAGCACCGTTCGTGACACCTCATCCTCTCGCGGTACGCGAGAGATTTCCTTGGCCAGTCTCGCGGTACGCGAGAGACCGGAATTCCAGCCTATAAAAGGCCGTCAACGGGATTGAAATCTCTACACAATTTCCAAACATTCCTTATACACAAACCCGATCTCTCAAAACTCTACGACGTTCCAAGCCGCCGTCCAACCTTCCAACGAAACCCTGCTCAAGCCGTAGTTCCGTCCAAATCCCGCGAAGTAGGTATCATTAAAACTATTCATATATATATATAGCCGCAATTATATATATATTCTCTCATATATATTCTCGTTAATCGTGTCTTCCCTAGGAAGAAACGTGTCGAGGTTCTGCTCAAATTCCGAAGCCTACAACCCTACCAGCCATCAAAATCAAGGTGAACACATTTAACGCTTTTCAAACGATAAAACCATTTTATTTACGAAAACGGCATGAAACAAATTAAATGCTTTAATCATAAGGGTAATCTACGTGATAGCATTCAGGCCATAAGCATACGTAGATTTGATCAAATGGTATACATGTGACGGGTGAAAGTCCGGTCCGTGGCTGGGTACAGATCATGTAATGGGAAATCATAAGACTAAGGATGGGTTTCCCTAGCAGATTATACGAGGGACGAGTTCCTGAGTATCATGTAAGACTAAGAACAAGGTTCTTAGCATCATCACCCTGGGAATAGGCTATCAGTCTGAGACATAGCGCTCAGCCAGTTGACCCCATGGCAGTTAACCCAGTGTATGTAGGTGGTATATACTTCAGGTGAAATAGACTGCTGAGTGTGTAGATTTACCATACAAAAACGTGCTTAAAGGCTTTAATTTGGTTTATGTTAGAAATCATTTTCGTGTCAGTTAAATGTGATTCACCAGCTTTATGCTGATGTTCATTTTCAAAACGTTTTTCACAGGTAGTGAAAGAAATCATTAAATTCAGGGTGGTGCAGTAAAGACAAGATCTTTAGGCATATTTAAATCCCTGTGGCAGACTAATACAAGACCAAATGTTGGAACGGACGTAGATCCTAGACATTTTGAATGGCTTGTATTATGTAAATTAATTCAGCAGATGTACATTATATAATAGACTTTTGAATGTCTATTATCATGAAATGAAAAGGGACGTGGATCCCAAGTTTTGACAAATGTATAGAATTAACCCTTGAGGTTATTTACATTACATTTCATTACAAAAAGGCATCAAGTAAAAACAAAGACTTCCGCTGCCCAAATATATGGGACCGCATTCAGATACCAGCGTTGTCTCGCGACGCCCGGGCAGGGGTAGCCCGGGGTTGTGACAGGTTGGTATCAGAGCCACATTCAAGGGTTTTAGCAAAACTAGATACTTATATGATTGTATCTAGGCTTTAACCAATAGTTGTGCCTACTGAACAAACGATAGGAAGATGCCTTTAACATAACCAATAAATTGTAGGATGTCAGATCCATACTATTATCCTTATAATTACCCAAACTACTTCCCTGGAGAATCATCTAATCAAGTAGTACCAAGATATGACGATTATATCCACTACCTGCCGACCCCGGAGAATTGGAACAGAATGGTCGCAGAACAAGTGGACCAGACTCAAGCAAGGCTTGAACCTCTGAGAGAAGAATCAGAGTATTCAGTGGAAATGGAAGATTCAAGAGAATCTTTACGTCCTGTTATGACATCTATGCCACCACCTCAATCATTAGACGTGGTAGATCATACCGGAACAATTCCAGAACATCCACCAAGTCCAAGTGAAGAAACTTCGCGTTCATTTGCTGAATCTGACAAGGCTGCCGTTTGTGAAGGCAGTGGTGGAAAGTATTTCTTTGATCCTATTCCAGAACATCCCGTTTTCAAGGAACCTTTCTTCTATGTAGATCCCTCCGATGGACGTCAGTATGCAACCGACGGAAAGGTCGTGTGGTCTGTTAATTCAACATATCACGATCTTAGGATGGGACACAGGGAACCACCTCCTTGTTATGGATACCATGATGAACTGCCAAAATCAATTGATGAACACCTCGATCGTGCTCTTAGAGAGGCTGACGATCTACGTGCTGAACTGTACTTCACCAGACAAGTCGTAGTTAAAAACGAACAAACTATATTTGACTACGAACTAGCCCAGGAAGACAGGAAGTACGCAGAACAATGGGTGGCAGATCAGTTGATCCAGAAGGGTGCTATGACCGAGACCCTGGGGAGATTCTATCAAGATTTGGGAGATGTGCTTCTCGATTAAAGTTAATGATAGTATTTGTATAATTAGCTAACTTTAAGTGATATAGATACATATCTATATTTCTGTATTTGTAACAAATAGATGAAGTTTAAGCGATAATAAACTTCAAATTTTGACCCAAATTCTTGTCTTGTGTTCTTAGATGTCTCAACAAAACAATGACAATAGCGGTCCATCTACCTACATTATCAAGGAAAAAGGAAAAGAAGTTAATAATAATCCTGAAATAACTACTCAACAACCAGAATTGCAACAACTGGTCAAACAAAGCATTAAAGAAATGCTTCCTGCCATAATAAAGGAAGTACAAGAAAACATCAAAACTCCAAGCCACGTAACTCTTCCTTCAAAAAGAATGGAAAACCCTTCGAAAACCCACACAGAGCAAGTAGCAAGCTCTCGTAAACCTCAAACCTCGAAAAGATCCAGAACATCAAGCAATAAGTATTCTGAATCTGAAGAATCGTTAAATCTAAGCAGTGAGAGCTCAGAAGAAGAAAATGAAACAAAAAGGTATAAACACAAGGAGTGTTCTTACAAAACCTTTCAGGACTGTAAACCTTATGAATTTAAGGGCACCGAAGGCGGTATTGCTACTCTTCACTGGCTAGAGAAGATGGAGTCAGTAATAGCAATTAGCAAGTGTGCTAAGAAAGATCAAGTACTGTATGCTTCAAACTCCTTCAAAAATGAAGCGTTGGAATGGTGGAATTCAATCATTTCTGCCAAAGGGAGGAGAAAGACCAATGCCATGGATTGGAAAGAATTTCGGGCAAAGGTGAAAAAGAAATTTTGCCCCAAGACTGAAAAAGAACAAGCTGAAAGAAAATTTCTGGAGCACCGAATGGTGGGTACCAATGATCGAGAGTATACCACCAAATTTTTTGAATATGCCCGTTTGGCACCTCACCTGGCTAAACCCGAGTCGATTCTCATAACTCGATATATTTACGGTTTAGTTCCAGAGATCCGTGATTTGGTGAAGGTTGTCTCACCAAAAACCATTGAGTCCACCGTAGAATTGACCGGTACCATGACGGCTGGACTAATCAGAAATATAGAGGAAAAGAAGAAAGTCGAATCCTCTATAAAATCAAAACCCGAGGCCAAAAGATTTAGCAAAAGCTTTGGGCAAAAAGGATTTCCATTTAACAATCCACCATGCAAAACGTGCGGACGCAGGCATAGTGGAAAGTGTGTTTTTGAAACTCCATTCTGTAATCATTGCAAGGTCTCAGGTCACACTACTGAGAATTGCTTCAAGAGAAAGGGAATGATTACTTGTTTCAATTGTGGAGAGCCAGGGCACATCAGAACGAATTGCCCTAAGTTTGCAAAGACCAGAGGAGCTGGAGGATCAGGAGTTAAGATAACTCCAGAAACCAAAAAGATCGTGCGAGCATTTGTCATGAATGCTAATCAAGCTGAGAGAACGCCGGACGTAATTACCGGTACGTTTCTTCTTAATAATGTTTATGCTAAGGTCTTATTTGACTCAGGTGCGAACCGGAGTTTTATAGATTATAATTTCTGTAATCTATTAAACGAACCATTAAGTCCCTTAGCTGAAACATATGAAGTAGAAACAGCGAACGGTGATTTGATAAAAATATCCCAATCACTGAACAATTGTTACATTACATTGGCTGGTTTCACTATCCCAGTACAATTGTTACCAATGTCAATAACTGGCTTTGACATTGTTTTGGGGATGGATTGGTTATCCAATAACCAAGCCGAAATCCTTTGTAATCAACAAGTTGTAAAACTCGTTACACCAACAAACAAAACTCTAACTATCCAAGGTGATAAACCCACAAAACCTATCCAGATAATCTCCATACTTAAAGCAACCAAGTGCTTAAGAAAAGGATATCTGGCATGTCTGGTATCAATTACTGCCTTGGAAAAGGAGAAGAAGATAGAATCAGTACATGTAGTATCTGAATTTCCAGACGTTTTTCCTGAAGAACTGCCTGGATTACCACCAGAACGAGAGGTAGAATTTCGAATCAACCTTGTACCTGGTGCAACTCCAATTGCCAAATCCCCGTACAGACTGGCACCCACAGAAATGGCAGAACTCAAGAAACAATTGGATGAACTTCTTGAGAAAGGTTTTATCCAACCAAGTTCTTCACCCTGGGGAGCTCCAATTCTCTTTGTTAAGAAGAAAGACGGATCAATGCGCATGTGTATTGATTATCGGGAACTGAATAAAGTTACCATCAAAAACCGATACCCATTCCCAAGGATTGACGATTTATTCGATCAACTCCAAGGAGCTTGTCATTTTTCAAAGATCGATCTTCGTTCAGGTTATCATCAGTTGAAAGTGCATGATAACGATATCTCGAAAACTGCATTTCGAACACGGTATGGACATTTCGAGTTCACGGTTATGCCATTTGGACTTACAAATGCTCCTGCCGCATTCATGGACATGATGAATCGTGTCTGCAAACCTTACTTGGATAAGTTTGTCATAGTTTTTATTGATGACATACTTATTTATTCCAAAACCCAAGTTGAACACGAAACTCATCTTCGAATCATACTTGAACTTCTTCGAAAGGAAAAACTATATGCTAAGTTTTCCAAATGCGGATTTTGGTTAACAGAAGTACAATTTCTTGGTCATGTCATCAATATGAACGGAATTCAAGTAGATCCTTCAAAAATCGAAGCTATATCCAAATGGGAAATTCCCAAGTCACCCACCGAAATTCGTAGTTTTCTGGGATTAGCGGGATATTACCGCCGGTTCATTCAAAATTTTTCTCGTATAGCAATCCCACTCACATCCCTAACTCGGAAATCTGTAAAATACGAATGGGGACCCAAACAATCTGAATCTTTTGAAACTTTGAAACAAAAACTGACAAACGCACCTATTCTATCTTTACCAGATGGTATTGAAGACTTTGTAGTTTACTGCGACGCCTCACATACTGGTTTAGGTTGCGTATTAATGCAACGCAAGAAAGTCATTGCTTATGCATCTCGTCAGTTGAAAATTCATGAGAAAAACTACTCAACCCACGATCTAGAGTTGGGCGCTATAATCTTTGCTTTGAAATTATGGCGACACTATCTCTATGGGGTTAAGTTCACAATCTACACTGATCATAAAAGTCTCAAGTACATATTTAGCCAGAAAGAGTTAAATATGAGACAAAGAAGATGGATGGAAATCCTGAATGATTATGATTGTGAAATTTGTTATCATGAAGGAAAGGCAAATGTAGTAGCAGATGCCTTGAGCCGAAAAGAAAATGTCAAGCCAAAGAGAGTACGTTCTCTCAGACTTGAACTACAAATTGATCTTGTAAGTCAGTTAAAAGAGGCACAAGAGTTAGCTTTGAAGGAAGGTAACTTTGAAAAAAGAAGGAATGAAAGGAATGCTTGATTTACTGATCAAAGGAGAAGATAATATCCTTCGCATGAATAAACGTATTTGGGTACCAGTTACAGGTGATCTTCGAGAGCGAATCCTCGAAGAAGCACACAAGTCCAAATACACCATGCACCCAGGAAGTGATAAAATGTACAAGAACCTCAAAGAAAGTTACTGGTGGATTGGTATGAAAAAGAACATTGCTATCTACATAGCAAAATGTTTGACTTGTTCCAAAGTCAAAGCCGAACACCAAAAGCCAGCTGGATTATTGCAACAGTTAGAATTACCAGTTTGGAAATGGGAATTGATAACTATGGACTTTATTACAAAACTTCCTCGAACCACTCGTGGAAATAATGCAATCTGGGTTATCATTGACCGTTTAACCAAATCAGCTCACTTTCTATCTATCAAGGACACCATGAGTATGGACAAAATGGCGCAAATTTACGTTAATGAAATTGTAACGTTACATGGTGTGCCTCTATCCATAGTGTCAGATAGAGATAGTCGCTTCACATCTCGATTCTGGCAAAGTTTTCAAACAGCTCTAGGAACTCGATTGAATCTTAGCACTGCTTATCATCCACAAACTGATGGGCAGAGCGAAAGAACCATACAAACCCTAGAAGATATGCTCCGAGCCTGTGTGATAGACTTTGGAGGTAATTGGGATGATCATTTACCTCTAATGGAATTCTCATACAACAATAGTTATCACACAAGTATTCAGGCCGCACCATTTGAAGCATTATACGGAAGAAAATGTCGAACGCCTGTATGTTGGTCAGATATCGGAGAAAATCAACTATCAGGACCAGAGATAGTCCAAGAAACTACCGATAAAGTATTACAAATACGTGAACGTTTAAAAGCGGCTCGAGATCGACAGAAAAGTTATGCAGATAAACGAAGAAAGCCGTTAGAATTCCAATTCGGTGACAAGGTGTTATTAAAAGTTTCACCTTGGAAAGGTGTTATTCGTTTCGGAAAGAAAGGAAAGTTAAGTCCACGTTTTGTTGGACCTTTCAAAATCATTAAACAAATCGGACCTGTTGCCTATCAGCTTGAACTACCAGTAGAGATGGGTGGAGTACACGATGTATTCCATGTATCAAACCTACGTAAGTGTTTAGCTGATGAATCCTTGCTTATGCCTTTACAAGATGTGGAAGTAAATGAAAAGCTCAAATTCATCGAACGCCCGTTACAAATTGAAGACCGACAAATCAAAAAGCTTAAACGAAAGCAATTGGTGTTGGTCAAAGTAAGATGGGATTCCAGACGTGGCCCAGAATATACCTGGGAACTTGAGTCAGAAATGCGCAAAAAGTATCCACATCTCTTTCAATGAATCTCGAGGACGAGATTATTCTAAAGGAGGGGAGGATGTAACACCCAAAATAAAAAGAAAAGAAAAATTCAAAATTTCACTCCCTCGCGGTACGCGAGGGAGATTTTGACAAAACCTCGCGGTACGCGAGGGGACTGCTTATACGCCAGATTTACACCTTCTCGCGGTACGCGAGAAGATTCCCAACCAAGCCTCGCGGTACGCGAGGGAATAGTACACGCGTCAGGGCCAGAAAACACGTGTCATTCACCCTTGCCACCAGCCGCCACGTGTCATGCTGACTCAGCACCGTTCGTGACACCTCATCCTCTCGCGGTACGCGAGAGATTTCCTTGGCCAGTCTCGCGGTACGCGAGAGACCGGAATTCCAGCCTATAAAAGGCCGTCAACGGGATTGAAATCTCTACACAATTTCCAAACATTCCTTATACACAAACCCGATCTCTCAAAACTCTACGACGTTCCAAGCCGCCGTCCAACCTTCCAACGAAACCCTGCTCAAGCCGTAGTTCCGTCCAAATCCCGCGAAGTAGGTATCATTAAAACTATTCATATATATATATAGCCGCAATTATATATATATTCTCTCATATATATTCTCGTTAATCGTGTCTTCCCTAGGAAGAAACGTGTCGAGGTTCTGCTCAAATTCCGAAGCCTACAACCCTACCAGCCATCAAAATCAAGGTGAACACATTTAACGCTTTTCAAACGATAAAACCATTTTATTTACGAAAACGGCATGAAACAAATTAAATGCTTTAATCATAAGGGTAATCTACGTGATAGCATTCAGGCCATAAGCATACGTAGATTTGATCAAATGGTATACATGTGACGGGTGAAAGTCCGGTCCGTGGCTGGGTACAGATCATGTAATGGGAAATCATAAGACTAAGGATGGGTTTCCCTAGCAGATTATACGAGGGACGAGTTCCTGAGTATCATGTAAGACTAAGAACAAGGTTCTTAGCATCATCACCCTGGGAATAGGCTATCAGTCTGAGACATAGCGCTCAGCCAGTTGACCCCATGGCAGTTAACCCAGTGTATGTAGGTGGTATATACTTCAGGTGAAATAGACTGCTGAGTGTGTAGATTTACCATACAAAAACGTGCTTAAAGGCTTTAATTTGGTTTATGTTAGAAATCATTTTCGTGTCAGTTAAATGTGATTCACCAGCTTTATGCTGATGTTCATTTTCAAAACGTTTTTCACAGGTAGTGAAAGAAATCATTAAATTCAGGGTGGTGCAGTAAAGACAAGATCTTTAGGCATATTTAAATCCCTGTGGCAGACTAATACAAGACCAAATGTTGGAACGGACGTAGATCCTAGACATTTTGAATGGCTTGTATTATGTAAATTAATTCAGCAGATGTACATTATATAATAGACTTTTGAATGTCTATTATCATGAAATGAAAAGGGACGTGGATCCCAAGTTTTGACAAATGTATAGAATTAACCCTTGAGGTTATTTACATTACATTTCATTACAAAAAGGCATCAAGTAAAAACAAAGACTTCCGCTGCCCAAATATATGGGACCGCATTCAGATACCAGCGTTGTCTCGCGACGCCCGGGCAGGGGTAGCCCGGGGTTGTGACACTCCTCATCCTGTGTCTGTATGTGCATGAGAAACTCGTGGGGAAAATTGTCATTTATGGATGACCCCATAAGTTCAGATGAAGCTGAGCACTCAAGACGGGACAAGTGGTCCGCTGCGACATTCTCCGCGCCCTTCTTATCGCGGATCTCAATGTCGAACTCCTGAAGCAGCAAAACCCACCGGATTAGCCGGGGTTTGGCATCCTGTTTGCTGAACAGGTGCCAAAGGGCTGCATGATCGGTGAATACAATGGTCTTTGATAGGACGAGATAAGACCGGAATTTATCGAAAGCGAAGAAAACGGCTAGGAGCTCCTTCTCTGTCGTGGTGTAATGCTCCTGTGCGTCATTGAGCGTCTTGCTCGCATAATAAATCGGGTGAAACTGCTTCTCTCTCCTCTGTCCTAAGACCGCCCCAACAGCGAAGTCACTCGCGTCACACATGATCTCAAATGGCAGCTTCCAATCAGGAGCCACCATGATAGGGGCATTCACCAACTTCTCCTTTAACAAGTCGAATGCACTGAGGCACTCGTCGGAGAACACAAACTGGGCTTCCTTATCAAGAAGCTGGGTCATCGGTCGGGCAATCTTAGAAAAATCTTTGATAAAACGCTCGTAAAAGCCCGCGTGACCAAGGAAGCTCCGAATAGATTTCACAGAAGTCGGCGGGGGCAGCTTAGATATGGTATCAATCTTAGCTCTATCAACCTCAATCCCTGCGCGTGAAACCTTATGCCCAAGCACAATGCCCTCCTTCACCATGAAGTGGCATTTCTCCCAGTTCAACACCATATTGGCCTTTTTACACCTAGCCAACATCCTCTCCAGATTCTCGAGGCAATGATCAAAGGAACTCCCAAACACTGAAAAGTCATCCATGAAAACCTCCATGGAGTCCTCAATCATATCATGGAAAATGGCCACCATGCAACGCTGGAAAGTGGCTGGAGCATTACACAATCCAAAGGGCATCCGTCGATAAGCAAATGTGCCATAGGGACATGTGAATGTCGTCTTCTCCTGATCCTCAGGAGCAATCGGGATCTGGAAGTAGCCTGAAAAGCCATCTAGGAAACAATAGAACATCTTTCCCGCTAATCTCTCCAACATCTGATCAATGAACGGGAGGGGAAAATGATCTTTCCGAGTAGCATCATTGAGTTTGCGGTAATCGATGCAAACTCTCCAACTGGTGACTGTACGAGTTGGAATCAGCTCATTCCTCTCGTTAGTGATGACAGTCATGCCTCCCTTCTTAGGGACAACCTGAACCGGGCTAACCCAAGGTGAATCGGAGATGGGATAAATCAAACCAACATCAAGTAATTTAATCACCTCCTTCTTCACTACCTCCTGCATGTTCGGGTTCAACCTCCTCTGGTGCTGCACAGCGGGCTTATAGTCATCCTCCATAAGGATCTTATGGGTACAGAAAGAGGGATTAATTCCCTTAATGTCCATAATCCTCCATGCAATAGCCTGCTTGTGCTGCTTCAGCACCTCCAGTAGCCTCTCCTTCTCATCACTCGTCAAATCAGAGGCGATAATGATGGGTAATCGAGACTCACCATCTAAAAAGGCATACTCCAAATGGCTCGGGAAATCCTTAAGCTCAACAGGTGGTGGGTCCTCAATAGAAGGCCGCTCAATCGGCTCAGACTCTCTATCAACCATAGCAAAAACCGCTGAACACTGGGGAAACTCATAGCTCTCCTGGTTATGCAACCGCTCCTCAAACTGATCCTCACCAACTGGATCAAATGTCTCCCCCCCTACAATCTAGGTGTCCAGGGACTCCTCCTCAGCTGTGTCCTGGAGATGATCACTCACACAAGAATAAACAACCTCAACAAAGTAGAGTGAATCATCCTGATTCTGGGTATGCTGCATGGATCTTCCTACATCGAAGGTCACTTCCTCTTCATCCACCCTCAATGTAAGCCTCCCCGAATACACATCAATCAGGGCCTTGGCAGTGGCCAGGAATGGTCGACCTAGGATAATAGGAACATTCTTGTCCTCATCCATGTCTAGAATCACAAAGTCTACAGGAAACACAAAACGATCAACCTTAACCAACATATTCTCCACTATCCCTCGCGGATACTTGACCGAGCGATCGGCCAGCTGGATACTCATGCGTGTCGGTGTAGGTTCCCCCAACTCAAGCTTAGCAAAGACCGCATATGGCATGAGATTAATGCTAGCACCAAGGTCAGCTAAGGCGTTGCTAACCGACAAGCTACCTATCAAGCAGGGGATGGTAAAACTCCCCAGATCTCGTCTCTTCTCCGGTAGCTTGTTCTGAATCACCGCCGAACACTCCTCATTCAGCGTCACCTGAGACAACTCCTCCAATTTCCTCTTATTCGTGAGGATATCCTTCAAGAATCTCGCATACTTAGGCATCTGAGCCAGAGCCTCTACAAATGGTAAGTTGATATGCAACTGCTTAAACAACCCTAGAAACTTACCATACTGCTCCTCCATCTTCTGCTTCTTCAATCTGCCTGGGTATGGAATGGCGTGAGTATAATCTCTCACAGGTTCGCGAGGGCGCGATGTGCTCGCCGATTTACCCCTCGGCGGTGTCTCATCAGGAATCTCAATCACAACCTCCTCCTCAGATGACTCGTGCACAGGGACCTATGGATCCGGTCCTGTGTCTCTACAGCTCCTCAAAGTGATGGCCTTCACATGAGCATTGGGATAGGGCTCAGTGTTGCTAGGCAGGCCACCTGGCGGTCTCTCAGAAAGAAGCTTCGCGATCTGCCCGACCTGGTTCTCTATGGTCTGGATCGAAGCTTTCTGATTCCTCAACTCAGTCTCATGCGTGTGGAAACGCTCCTCCATGTACCGGTTCTGCTTCTCTGCCAACTGATTCTGACTCTCTGAGTTGGCAAGTAGCCGTGCAACCATGTCCTCCAAACTGGATTTACCCTTAGGTGCGGGTGGTGGACCGCTGCTAGAACCTTGGCCTTGAAACTGGCCCTGCTGAGGTTGAAACTGGGAACTCTGTCCCTGAGACTGGTGAAACTGATGCTGGAATGGGGGGCGCTGAGTGAATCCGGGTGGTTGCTGGCTATTGTTGCCAGACTTCCAACTGAAATTCGGGTGATTCCTCCACCCCGGATTATATGTGTTGCTGTAGGGTTTATTCTGGGGACGATTCTGGTTGGACATGAAATCAACCTGCTCATGAGCCCCTTGATCCCCAACCTGACAAGCACTCGTGGGATGTGCCCCACCACAAAACTCACACAAGGACTGGGCCTTGTGGACGTGCATCTGATCAATCTTGGTGGAAAGTGCTTCCACCTAGGCAGCTAAAGAGGTAATTCCATCCACTTGATGGACACCCTGCCTCTGAGTTCTCGCTCGGGAAGTATGCTGAGTGTAGCTCTTTGCTGCCACCTTCTCTAGCAAGTCATACGCCTCTTGGGGTGTCTTCGTTCCAATGTCTCCACCCGCGTATGCATCAATCAGCTGCTTCCCGGTCATCTCCAGACCATTGTAAAAGGTCTCACACTGCTGCCACTTCAACAATCCATGGTGGGGAACCTTCCTCATCAGTTCCTTGAATCTCTCCCACGCCTCATAGATCGTCTCCCCGTCGTCCTGCTGGAAAGAAAGAATCATAGCCCTCAACTTTGATGTTTTCTCCGGAGGGAAGTACTTTTCTAAGAATTTAGCGGCCATCTGGTCCCAAGTATTAATGGACCTAGGGGGAAGTGACAGTAACCAAGCCTTGGCTCGATCCCGTAAGGAAAACGGGAACAACCAGAGCCGAATAGCATCGTCGGTAGCGTCACGAATTTTGAAAGTGGCGCAAATCTCTAAGAAACCGGCCAAATGAGTATTAGGATCCTCGTGATCCTTGCCATTGAACTGACACATGTTCTGCACCATCTGTATAATGCTGGATTTGATCTCGAACTGATGTGCTCCAACCGTCGGCCTATTGATGCTCGAATCCAAACCCTCAAGTGTCGGTTTGCCAAAATCCGAAAGCGTTCGACCCGCATCCTTGTTCGCCATCTCCTCGTCAACAACAACCTCGTCAAATTCGAGTAACCGGGCCGCAAATCGGGAACGGGCTCGCAATCTCCGATGAAGATCACGCTCCGGCTCGGAAGACGGCTCAGGAACCTCCTCGACGGGAGTTGAGAACATACACGATCTGCATGACAAGTTAGATTTAAATACGCGAACCTAGGACAAAGAAAACACAAGTTAGACAAAAACAAAAATAAAATAAAATAAAATAAATTGAAAATAAAAATAAAAAATAAAATGGGATAAAAACCAAGATATATATATATATATATATATATATATATACAAATGAAGCTAAAAATAACAAGTAAAGTGCGAAAAATATCTATACACACAAAATTTCAAATAACAACAAAAAAACACGATATTCACAAAAATATATATGCTAAATGACTAAAAATTAATTCCAATCGTTCTCGCAAAACCGTGTCCCCGGCAACGGCGCCAAAAACTTGATGCGTGTAAAGTATATATATATTTTTATAAGTATTTTACACAATTAGTTTTAAAAAGGGTTTTCACCAAATACTAATCACACACACCGGGCAGTGTACCCGTCGTATAGCAATATAGTAAAGGTAAGAACCGGATATCAATCCGTGGACACGGTGGAATGCGATAATAAACCGGGACTAAAATTCAATCAAGTATGGATTAAAGATGTTTAAGTTGATTTTTTAATTAGACTAATATGTAAGAATATAAAACTAAACTAAATCACAAATCAAACAATCAAGGAGAAAATATCACTTCGGTGTCGAATCCATTTAGAATACATTCATAGAAACATGGCAAATACACGATACATAAATTGACTAAATTCTCGTCAAAGATATCTAATCAAATGACTATTCGGAAAGCTAGCATGAATTACACAAACCAACCACCTAAAGTCATACAATGAGGCTCACGTGTTTAATAATCATGTCAATGTTTATAAAGATTGAACTAGCTTCCGATTAAGGTACACTAATCCAACAACTAGTTTGAAAGATAATATGAACAACACACTATCCACCTCAAGTTGATTAATTTAGACAACAATATGCATTTCTTCAACATACAATGTTCATATAAAGGTTATATAAATTAGGAGGATGTGTCAACAATTCCTAGATAAACATAATACTAAATATGACACATCATAACAAATACTTTGTCTTTCCAAACATAAGCATAAGGTTACACATACAAATATAATGATTCATAAATAAGACTTCATTCACCATTCCTAGTCAAATGCCATAAACTAGTATAATTACATACACTAATCCATGAATATAAGCATAAATCATAAGTTTTCCAACATAATATGACATACATAAATACAAGTCTTGTAAACAACTCAAAATACTTGAATACATAATTTCATCAAAGAATAATCATACGGTTGTCATAACATTAACACAATAATTGCCAATAATCCATGAATGTTGTCAAATGTATCTAAACTTCATCTAAACCAAAGTGAACAGGAGTTTTAGCTCATCATGAGCATCAAAATTACAAATAAGCAGGGAAAAATAGTAAGAAACATGATATGAAAAACAAGAATCAAACCACTCCTCCAAGCCTAGATGTTGTTGTTGATGTATGATGATCCTCTTGATGTTGTATCCTCTCCAAGAATCTTGAAATATGGCTGGAACAAAGAAAACTCGAGCTGGAACAGTAGGTTTTTCCCCTGGGTTGCTGAATGTCTGAATGAGAATTAAGTTCTGTTTAAATAGAAAAGGGGAGGCACGACCGTGCCAGGAGAGAAGGCACGACCGTGCCTAGCACAAGGACGCGGTCGTGTCTAGGTCTTGGCACGACCGTGTGACAGAGGTTTGACCGATCCGTAGCTTCCATTGGGTACCACTGATCGAGCACGTACGGCTGTTCAGACTCACGAGATGACACGCGACCGTGGGGGCCAAGGCACGGTTGTGCCTTGGAATTTGGCTTGGCGCGGTCGTGCCAGATGTGGGCGCGACCGTGCTTAGGGTTTTGGAGCTTGGCACGACCGTGCCAAATAGGGGCACGACCGTGCCTCCATCACAGAAACCCTAAAACTTCACATGTTTATCCTGGAATCTTCTTGTTTATTCACCAAGCTTCACAAAAACCTACAAAACAGGAAATGAAGCAAATAAGTGTCTAAGCGTTGAATATAACCAAGAATTGATCATTAAATGAGCGAAGTTTTGAGCCAAAAAGATGTGTAAATACTAACACATCAAGGATGTAGTGATGAGGTATGTGTTTGTGTGCATATATATGTGTTAAATTGCAAGTAACAGATGAGTTATATTAATTGTGTACGAGATGTTATTGACGTGACAAATAGATGATATGAATTTGATGTGTCGAGATAGATTGACCGTTGTGTCGGGATGAGTACATTGTGTACAACTGTTGAGTTAGTTGGGTTATGAGAGTCCTGTTAGGACCCGTAAGTCGGTGTCTAGAGATTGGTTGAGTTAACCAGGGTATGGTTAATACATATAGTAAAGTATGAGTTATTAGAGTAGTAAGCTCGATCTATGTCGGAGAGACTTACCGAGTCAAAGGATGGATAGAGTCTGGGGTGGTGAATCTTTTGGGATAATATAAAATAACGGGGGTTATTTATATGATGAAAGTCTATAAACTACTTTCTAAGGACCAGACGTTCTTGAATTGAAGTAATTATATGAATGAGACAAGTTGGATTTTGATATTTTAAACTATTAGAACTCACTCAGCGTAGATGACTTTGTATGTACGTTAGATTGTTTTGCAGGTGAGTCTGCTAGATGAGGTATCTTGGCTTGGGAGCGGTGCTACTCGGGTTGGTGCGCATGCATTCGTCAGGTAACGTTATGAAAATTAATGAGTTGAAAGATAATACTATTTTGAGAAAGTCTTCCACTGTTTATGTAAATGAAAGTTAAGTGTTTTTAATGAGTTTACCTAGTGATGAGAACCAACTGTAGGGTGCCTGGTTTGGGGCCTTACAATAGGATGGAAACCGCATCATACTTTATGGACAACTTTTGGTTGGACATCTTATTCGTTATTAGTGCAACTTGCGAGTTGTACCACTTATTCGTTATTCATCATTTTAGGTTGGATTTGCTAATCATGTGTTTGTTTTATTTTACATATTATATGATGATCTTCAATTGTGAATTGTTATCTTTGCCAAACATATGCTTTTATTAAACTTATGACTTCTCACCAACTATTTTAGTTGACACTTGTTTTTCGTACATGTTTCAGGTGATTAAGCTCGTGATAGGTCAAGTCAAGATCACATAGGAATTTGCCTAGATATCAATCAAAGAAACTTTATTTTAAGTTGTTTTGTCTTTTGAACATGTTATTTGGTTTAAATTGAGACTTATGTAATTGCGTTTTTTTTAATATTATGAAACTTTAACAATAAATGTCTTTATTGTCTTGTGTTCTCTTATTCAATTTCGTTGCACTCCCGTGTTTCCGCTACTGGCGGGGTGTGATAAAATAAAAAGGGTTTTTAAACTAAAAATGGTGAGAGGGATTTAAGGCCATTAGATCAAATTGTAATTCAATCTAAGAAGGATTTAATGGTTCAGATCAAATTGTAGGAGACAAAGTTGCTGGAAGGGTATTTTAGTCGTAGCCATTTTTGTTGACTTTTTTTTCAAGTTCCCCTCTTTTTTAAACGTTCATAACTTTTACAAATGACATAATTTAAAAAAAAAACATTACACCATAAAAACGAGCGTTTGTTTATCTTTAAAACGAGTATAGTGTCGTTATATACAAAAAAGATATTTTTTTTACATTTTTCAGCTCATTATGTAATTTGCTCGTCAATGTGTCTAATGTCAGGTCATTGTGTCTAATGTTGTGTCAAATATTTTTCATCATTGTGTTTAATGTCAAATATTTTTCTAATGTTAGGTCATTATGACAAATATTTTCATCACTTTGTTATATATAATACATAAAAAGCAGTGACAAAAATAACACGAAATTATCTAAAACATAAAACACAATGATGAATATATATAACACAATGATGAAAAATATTTGACACAATGACCAAACCTGACATTTGACACCATAAAAACGAGCGTTTTTTTATCTTTAAAACGAGTATAGTGTCGTTATATACAAAAACAAAAAAAATTACGTTTTCCAGCTCATTGTGTAATTTGAACGTCATCGTGTCTAATGTCAGGTTATTGTGTAATTTCAGGTCTGGTCATTGTGTAATATCATGTCATTGTGTTAAATTTTTTTATCACTATGTTATATATAATATATAAAAAAACAGTGACTAAAACAGCATGAAATTATCCAAGGTAAAACACAATGATAAATACATATAACACAATAATGAAAAATATTTGACACAATGACCTGAAATTTGACATAATGATGAAAAATATTTGACACAATAACTTGACATTAGACACAATGAACATACCTGACATTACACAAATACCTGACATATTTAACACAAGAAGCAATATGCCCTCCCTTCAAAAACAATAAAAGGGCACATGTTAAGCCCATAATCCTTCTTATCCTTCTTATTTTTAAAACTATTTTTATCATATCCTAACTATATATATATATATAGGGAAGGGTTCAAATACTAACCGACTTTTTATGTAATAACCGTGCTAACCACTATAAAACAATCACATAATTTATAAATTATTTTTTCTTTTAATTGTTAAAATAGTATTTAAGTATATTGAATAAATATTTTGAACGTAAATACGGAAATGATGAGTCTTACGTATACATACCAAATAATGTTACATATGCGTGACACATAGTGTTTACATATATGTAACATTAACATAATGATAATTGTTACATATACGTAACACTATGTTTGAGAGTGGTTATCATGGTTATCACATAAATATTGGTTAGCATTTGAACCTCACCCTATATATATAATATAGGGATCCGCTAGGAAGGCCTAAAACTGTGAGAAGTGTAGCAAGGATTTTAAAACGCTTATAACCGGCTCATACGAACTCCGATTTTACTCATTTCGGCGGCATTGGAACTGTCTCGTCAAACTTTACGATCTTAGCTTGTAGGGTTTAGTTTTTAGGGTTTAGTTTTTGCCTTAGGGTTTAGCCTTAAGGTTTAGTCTTAGGGTTTAGATTTAAGGATTTAGGCTTATGGGGTAGGGTGGGGGTTTTAGGTTTTTGGGGGTAGGGCGGGTGTTATGTTTTTTTTTGGGGGGGGGGGGGGGGGGGTTGGGTTGGGGGTTTAGGCTTTTGGGGGTGGTGGTGTTGTTTTTAGATGACTTATTCGGCTTTTAGGGTTTTTTTTTAGGATTTAGGTTTTTGGGGGGGTGTGGCTCGGGGGTTTTAGGTTTTTTGGGGTGGGGGTTAGGTTTTTGGGGGGATGGGGTGCGGATTTTATGCTTTAGGGGGGTGGTGATGGGGTTTTTAAAATCCTTTCTACACTTCTCACAGTTTTAGGCCTTCTTAAAACATCCCTCCCCAATATATATATATATATATATATATATATATATATATATATATATATATATATATATATATATATATATATATATATATATATATATATGGAAAGGATCATAAGAAAACTCATTGTTCATGAGAAAACCAAAAAATTATTTATTAAATGTAAAAAAAATAATAAAAAAATCATAACTCAAAATATAAATCAAAAACTAAAAAACCGCTTCGGGGACCTTGTTCCCCACGACGTTCTCTTTCAAAAAAAATCAGCGTTTTGCTACATATGTGTAGCATAGTTAGCTTTTGGGGGTGGTTTTTTGGGTTTAGTTTTGCTTTTAGGTTAGGTTTTTGGGTGGGTGAGGGGTTTAGGTTTTTGAGGGGTGGGTGGGGTGGGTTTAGGTTTTTGGGTGGGGGTGTGATGGGGGGTTTAGGTTTTTGGGTGGGGGTTAGACTTTTGAGTGTACTACACATATGCAGCACCTTTAATGAGGAGTTTTTTTGGTTTTCTCATGAAAATGAGTTTTCTAGTGAACTCACCCCTATATAAATATATATATAGGGGAAGGTTCCACTAAAAAGTGGTTTTTCGCTAAAAAATTGTAACAAGTGGGTTAAACGAACTCCGATTGAGCTCATTCCAGCGGCGTTGGATTTCATCGAACCCTAACCCGCCCCCAAAAACCTAAACCCCCTCCACCCGCACCCCCAAAAACCTAAACCTCCCTCCAACCCCACCCCGAAAAGTCTAAAACCACCACCCCCACCCCCCCTAAAAAAAACCTAAACCCCCCACCCTACCCCCACAAAAAAACCTAAACCCCCACCCCTAAAAAAAACCTAAACCTTAAAAGCTAAATCCTAAGGTTAAAACCCTAAAATCTAAAACTTAAAAGCTAAACTCTAAAAGCTAAGATAGTAGAGTTCGACGAGACGGTTCCAACGCCGCTGAAATGAGATTAATCGGAGTTCGTTTGATATGTTTCTTAAGTTTTTGTCATTTCTTAGGTTTTTTAGCGAAAAATCATTTCTTATTTGAACCTCTTCATATATATATATATATATATATATATATATATATATATATATATATATATATATATATATATATAGGAGTTGTATTAAATGAAAACCCTGAGTTGTGAAAACTTTTAAACTCATTCTGAACCACACATTCAATTTGTATAATTTAATTTGTGGATGGTATTAAATCTATATTTTTAATGTTAAATTGAAAAAAACATGTGGTCTAGGTTTATTAGAGGGGTAGAAAGGTAATTACACTTTTTTTTAATTAAATCTATATTTTTTTCTTATTTTTTAATTAATTTATATTTTTAACTCTTCATATCCATGCAACAATTGAAGAACATATTCTTTTACACATGTGTAAAAGTCAAATACACATGTGTAATAATCAAATAAACATGAGTAAAAAGATGCACACAAATCAGGAAAAAAAAATTCTACATCCAAATACCCAATCATCTTTATAAATTAGAAAAAAAAATTATATATAATTACACTTTGTAAAAGGCATGTCTTAGTTTGTAAAATCATCCACATTTAAGGGAATGACACCTACACTGCTATGCAAAGAAAGTCTTAGTTTATTTTCTGCCAATGCCAAAACTTTCTCCTGCATACAAGACAAATATGATATAATTATAAGCCACAAAATACAATTTCATTTAACCGATAAATAGAACATGAATAAAAACTCTTTACACATTTGTAAATTTCAGTTTACACATGTGTAAACTAAATTTACACATGTTTAAACTAAGTTTACACATGTGTAAAATTAAATGTGGGTTTTTCAAACCTGTGTAAATTTAAATATGAGTTTTTCAAATCTGTGTAAAAACTCTATTTTGTGGTTCAAATGTGATTCGGTTAATGTTTTTAGAACCGGACTGGACAACGAACCGGTCGCATTACCGGTTCACTGGGTCGACCGGTTGGACCGGTTCGACCGTATTTAAGATCCGGTGATATTATAATCAATTTTAAAATATAATAAATAAAAAGATAAGAAAATAAAGATTTTTTCTTATAAACCTATTATTTTCTTTTTTCCTTTTTAAAACATAATGTTGATTTAATTATAGAATACTCATTCATTGAATTGATGCTTTCGATAAAGCCTGCAAACTTTTTATATTTCCAACAAAATCCTATAACAAGCTATTTCTAAACTTTCAAATCGACAACACCATGTTTAACAAGCTATTTCTAAACTTTCAAGTAGCAAATTTAACAAGCTATTTCTCCAAAAGTCAAATTGGAGAATACCTCTATTCTTCTTTGAAAATTGGAGAACCAAGAGGCAGCCTAGCTCTGAATAACACATCAAATGCTCCATAGAGCCAGAAAAGCTTCATAATCCGTTGACCACAGATGAAAACCCGCCGACCAACAAGTGTTTATAATCGTAAGGTTTGATGAATGTTCTTCAATATCCGCCGACCAACAAAAGACCTAGTGGTATGTACCATAAGATCTGATGAAACCCTCATTTTCCTTTATTACTCTAAACCTCAATGAGATCTAGAGACCGGTGGTGTTGATCACCAACAGAACCGTAGATTTAGGGTTTGAAAGGTGATATGGGGCGACGTTGAAGAGCATAGGGGCGGGGTGGGAGGGAGGAGACGATGATAACCCATCGACCTGGTGCTTTATAGGTGTAAGAGGATTTAACGAGGCCAAAATGTATGATTTGAGCTCAGATCTTTGGTTTTATTTTTAGAAGAGGGTGTGTTTTGAGAAAAGAATAGGTTAATGGTGATAGAAAGAGACGATGGAGGTTTTGAAAACGAAGAGGCAAATTAAAATTACTCAAATGCCCTTAAAGATAAAAATAAATCAGAAAATTAAGAAAATAAAATGAGTGGATGAGAATTAGTTTTTGAGTTTTCACAACAACTTATGGTTTTCATTTGATACGTCTCCTATATATATATATATATATATATATATATATATATATATATATATATATATATATATATATATATATATATATATATATATATATATATATATATAGGGGAGGGATATTCTAGGAAAGCCTAAAACTGTGAGAAGTGTAAGAAGTATTTTAAAAACCCCACCACCACCCCCTAAAGCCTAAAACCTGCTCCCCATCCCCCCAAAAACCTAACCCCCACCCCACCCCAAAAAACCTAAACCCCCCCACCCCATCCCCCCAAAACCTAAATCCTAACAAAAAACCCTAAAAAGCGTAATAAGTCATCTAAAAACAACACCACTACCCCTCAAAAGCCTAAACTCCCAACCCAACCCCCCCCCCCCTAAAAAAAAAAAACTAACCCCACCCCACCCTGAAAAACCTAAAACCCCCACCCCCACCACCATAAGCCTAAATCCTTAAATCTAAACCCTAAGACTAAACCTTAAGGCTAAACCCTAAGGCAAAAACTAACCCCTACAAGCTAAGATCGTAGGGTTCGACGAGACGGTTCCAACGCCGCCGAAATGAGTAAAATCGGAGTTCGTATGAGCCGGTTATAAGCGTTTTAAAATCCTTCCTACACTTCTCACAGTTTTAGGCCTTCCTAGCGGATCCCTATACTATATATATATATATATATATATATATATATATATATGTATAGGGTGAAGTTCAAATTCTAACCAATATTTATGTGATAACCATGATAAACACTTTCAAACATAGTGTTATATATATGTAACAATTATCATTATGTTAATGTTACATATATGTAAACACTATGTGACACGTATATTTAACATTATTTGGTGATTGTTTTACGTTCAAAATATTTATTCAAGATACTTAAATACTATTTTAACAGTTAAGAGAAAAAATAATTTATAAATTATGTGATTGTTTTATAGTGGTTAGCACGGTTATCACATTAAAAGTTGGTTAGTATTTGAACCCTTTCCTATATATATATATATATATATATATATATATATATATATATATATATATATATATATATATATATAGGGTTGAGTTCATGAGAGAATTCATTTTAATGAGAGAACTAGAGAACTCATCATTAAAGGTAAAAAAATAAATAAAAAAATCATAACTCAAAATATAAATCAAAAACAAAAACACCGCTTCGGAGACCTTGTTCCCCACATAGTCCTCGTTAAAAAAAAGCGTGTAATACTGCATATGTGTAGTACCACCCCAAAAACCTAAACCCGCCACCCCACCCCCACCCCACCCAAAAACCTAACCCCACCCCACCACCAAAAAACCTAAACCCCACACCCACCCCCAAAAACCAAAACCCCCCACACCCACCCCCGAAAACCTACACCCCCACCCACCCCACCCAAAAACCTAAACCCATGTAACGAACCAAACTTCGGGTTTGCCCTATAATATATTAATAATATTGTACGGGGAGTTTTTAAATAAAACAAAGTTTTGGGTTTGTTTTTATGATGGAAATACCTAGTTTTGGGTAGAAGGAGTCATTTTAAAAATTGAGGGGCTGTTTTGCAATTAACACAAACTCAAACCGCTTCGGAGACCTTGTTCCCTACGTCGTCCTCATTCAAATAAAAACAAAAAAAACGCGTAATATTGCATATGTGTAGTACCACCCCAAAAACCTAAACCCGCCACCCCACCCCCACCCAAAAACCTAACCCCACCCCACCCACCCCTCCACCAAAAAACCTAAACCCCACACCCACCCCCAAAAACCTAAACCCCACACCCACTCCCAAAAACCTAAACCCCCACCCACCCAAAAACCTAAACCCATGTAACGAACCAAACTTCGGGTTTGCCCTATAATATATTAATTATATTGAACGGGGATTTTTTAAATAAAACAAAGTTGTGGGTTTGTTTTTATGATGGAAATACCAATTTTTGGGTAGAAGGAGTCATTTTAAAAATTGAGGGGTTGTTTTGCAATTAACACAAACTCAATTTGTGTTAATTGAAAGGATAAGGTAAAACACACACTCTTTTGTGTGTTTTTGCGATTTCACCAAGGGAGAAAAGGAGGGAGGGCTGATTCTTGAAGCCATGAAGATTGCATGCTAGATTGAAGGGTTTTTATATGAACAATCCTTTCCAAGCATCAAGTAAGTATCATCTTCCCCATCAAATCCTCTTTGAATCTTGTTCTTGTGGGTTTGGGTTGATGAACCTTAGATGGATGAAATTGGGAGTGATGGTGTGTAAGTTGTTGTTTAGAAGTGTTAGTCTAGCTTATCTAAAGCTAGAGGATTAATCAATTCTTGTTATTAACATCCAATTTCATGATTTCAAAATTAGGGTTCTTGAGGTGAAATTGGGAGTTTTCGAAATTGAGGTTGTTTGGATGGTAATTGGGGGTTGGTAAGTGTTTGTAGTGTGATTAAATGCATAGTCAAGTAATAACCCTCAATCAATTTGGTGATTTAAGAAATTAGAAGTTTGAGTGAAATTGGGTGGAACCCAAACGGGTCAAATGGGTGAATGATTATGTTGGGAGGTTAAAACTTGTTTAAGGGGTAATTAATCAAGTTTAGAATGAGTGTAATCCATAAGGTCTAGGGTGGGTGTTAGACCTCATTTGGTGAATGGTGAAATTGGGAGTTTGACTTTAATGGGTCATACGAGTTGAAAGGTTGTTTTTGGGTGTTGGAGGTTTGGTTAAGGTTGTGTTAACCAAATTAAGTTGGGATGTCGATCTATATATCTTAAGGGTGTCTTAAATCCCAATTTGGTGTGTGGATTGAGATCATGGGATTGCTAATTGCAATTGGATTGTTAGGTGATCAAGGCGTTAAAGAAGATAGCTTGGAGATCAAGTGGGATCATTCTTAGCAAAAAGTAAGTGTAATGATAGGTGATAGTAAATTCACACACTTGATATACATGTTGATTTTGTTGATTATCATATGTGCAAATGTGTGTATATAAATGTGATGAATTTGACTTGTGTGGTTTAGAGTCAAACAAATGTGGTAATTGACTTAAGTGGTTTATAGTCAAACGAATGTGGTGAATTTGAATTGTGTGGTTTAGAGTCAAACAAATGTGGTAATTGACTTAAGTGGTTTATAGTCAAACAAATGTGGTGAATTTGACTTGTGTGATTAGAGTCAAACAAATGTGGTGAATTTGACTTGTGTGATTTAGAGTCAAACAAATATGGTAATTGACTTAAGTGATTTATAGTCAAACAAATGTGGTGAATTTGACTTATGTGAATAGAGTCAAACAAATTTGGTGAATTTGACTTGTGTGTTTTAGAGTCAAACAAATATGGTAATTGACTTAAGTGGTTTATAGTCAAACGAATGTGGTGAATTTGACTTGTGTGGTTTAGAGTCAAACAAATGTGGTAATTGACTTAAGTGGTTTATAGTCAAACAAATGTGGTGAATTTGAGTTATGTTGTTTAGAGTCAAACAAATGGGGTGAATTTGGTATAATTGAAGTCATTAAACTTCACAAGTATAAATGGTGAATTTGGGATCTTTGAATCCCACATGTTGGTGATAACGTAAGGGTTATAAATGTTGAATGGTGTCATGTGTGTACACTTATATGTATGTTAAAAGTCGGTGTTTGAAGTCTGAGAACCTCACTCGGTGGTTAATTGAGGTCGTGAACTTCACTAATGTCGTTGTCGCTTGAAGTCTTTGAACTTCACTAATGTCGTTGTCGATTGAAGTCTTTGAACTTCACTAATGTCGTCGTTGTTTGAAGTCTAAGAACCTCACACAGTAGTTATTTGAGGTCATGAACTTCATAATTCATTTATGGTATTTGAAGTCTAGGAACCTCACACAGGTGTTATTGAGGTCATGAACTTCATATAGTCGTTTTGTGGTGTTTGAGGTCTTTAGAACCTCACAAAGGAGTAAGGTAGATTAGTGGCGATTAACTAACTAATGTATCTAAGGCGTTTTATGTGTTATTTGAAGTTTTGGGTGCTAATTGGCTTTCGGGTTGGGGTTAAACATGTATAGGCGATAATACGTGTTGTTAGAAAATGCCCAAACTTCTTTTGAGTATATCTCATGCTAGAAATTGAACTACGAAAGCCATAATATATGAATTTGGGGTGCCTCGACGTGAGGAATTCAAAAAATGGTGTATGCATTGGGTTGGGCGTAATTTACGGCCATTGGGAATAAATTACGGTGGACTGGCGTAAATTACGCCCATATGGGGCTGTTTACGATCCTATTTATGTCCAAAATGCCAAAATGTCGTTTTTTGTTGATTATTGTCGTAAGGGCCGGGGGGCTCATATGGGGGTTGTATATCATTACTAATGGTTGTTTTATGGTGTTTTCTTGTAGATAAAGCTCCGATCGAAGTCTCGGGTCACGCTTCGTGTCGGTTTGGATTCTTATTCATTTTCGTGGATGTTGGCGGTTAGAGTTGGAACCCTTTGTTGGGATTCATTAAACTTGTTTTGAGTCATCTCTTAGATATTGAAACGTGTTATTGTTCTAAGATGTCGGTCGAATGTTTTAAAACAAGTTATGTTGACATTTTGTTGTAATTTAACATGTGTTGTTTTGTCAAGAGTGTTAACTGGGACCTATTTTCCGCGTGTGTTGATAGTTAAAATTGGTTGAAAATTTTGGGTGTTACAACTTGGTATCAGAGCAATGGTTTGAGGGATTCGGGTGTGCAAGACACCGAACTCAAACTTATTTGCTCTTGATTAGGGGGTGTAATGAGAATCCAACGAAGGCATGACCGAGACACGGAGCTAAGGTGGAGGTTAGTAATGATAATTGTTGTTTGTTTATTTGGTGTCCAAGGTGTTTATGTGTGCCGAAACCTGTTTTGGGAGTTATCACATGGGGAAAATGAATATACTTAGGCATAGTATATTACTAATCATGTCTGGCCAGGATGATTAGTAATGTAACATGTCTACGTGTCTTCATGGTGGCCATGTAATAATAACCATCACCAAGGAGTAAGTGAATGTGAATATGTATGTATTTATATGTATATAGATGTAGATATACTTATATACCTATAGGAGTATAACTTAAGATAGATGCATATAGTTATGCTTATACACGTATGAAGAGTCGATCGTTTTATCACGGTCGGGGAATGACTGACGGAGACGGGTGTTAGTATGCGGAAATAGTAGATTGGAGTTGTCTTAAAGACTCACGTACGAAAGATTCTATGCGTGTATCACCTCGGGGATGGTGATGATCTCGAAGTTATTTGGGAGAGTTAGAGAGCATCATTCTAGTGGAGGACGGCTAGAGCTTTCTACCTAGTTGTGTCAATCTTCCGTTAAAGAAGATAGGGCTCTTCGAGGCGAGCCTTTGGAAGAAACGTATGAAGCTTAAGAGCGGGAGGAACAACTTTGGTGAATTGAGGAGGGAGAAAACCTTGTTTCCACAAGGGGTTCGTGGCGTGCGAACCAAAGGAGTTAATTGGTGGTAGTTTATTCGTTGGTTAGTGAACGATGCATCACTAAAATGGTATTAGCTTCGGAAGCAATCCATTGTGATTGGAGGATAGAGTACGATTCGCTGTGAGTCGACTCTGGGACATGGTGGAGGATTGGTTGGGATTTCTCCATAAGGAGAAAGGCTTAAAGGCGTGAAGACAATGCATCTGGGTGAATTCAAGAGGCGTTCTTGAAATGTTTCTATCCACAAGCTGTAGTGGATCGTGTTCCTGGAGAATTCCTTCACATGTGGTAGACCTGTGGATTGATTAAGATTAAGGGCATGTTGTATGACTAAGCACAGTCTTTCCTAAATCTTGGAGTGTTAGAAGGAATGGAGAGAGATTGGCTTCTCGATACTATCAGTTGGCAATATAGAGTGGATTCTCCTATATGGTGTATAACTATGGTGGAGTTGATTATTATATTTTGTAGGGAGATCAATTCGGGAGACAAGTGGAGTGTAAGGAGGAAATTAGAGGTGGCTTCAAGGAAGCTAAGTATTCTAGCCGAGCTAGAAACCTTTTGTGGAGGCAATACTTATTATTGTTGTAGGTGTGGAAGTAACTCGAATGGAGAATGACGGGATACGCTATGCCATAGTGTTATAGTCCTAATGACATGTGCTACAGTTGTTATAAATCGGGGCACATTTGAAGTAAATGTCTCGAGCTAAATGATGTAGTGCAAAGCACACATCGTTATTTCATTGCTTTAGTGCGTCTGTAGATAGTTTTATCTTTGTTTTGAGTCGTTTTGATGTACATTTGAGTCTATTGTATGTTTTTAGGTGCTCGTATGAGTTACAAGTGAATATGTGAAAAAACCGAGCAAGAGAAAAAAGTCCAGGGTTCAAAGTGAAAAAAAGTGAGATTTTCAGACCTTCGCAGTACACGAAAGAAGAAGAGAAATTCTTCGCGGTACGCGAGGATTTCCAGAATAAGCCGTGACTAAATTGTCCTTCGCGGTACGCGAAGGACTTGGGATTATTTCTCGCGGTACGCGAGGGACCTAATTTCCGCAAAACCCTAGATTTCGATTTTAAATATATTTTTATGCCCATTCTTTGGGGAGTTCGATTTCTTGCATTCCAGAGAGAGTTAAAAGGCGATTTTGGGTTTAGGAAGCAGCTTTGAAGCTAAAGGTTCAAGCTTTGGATTCCGGGTTCGTTATATGAGCGTTCTAGGTTTTCAAGATTCGACCATTGTGTTTAAATTCTGTGTCTTAAACCATGTTTTGTTCTTATTACTTATGTTTGAATGTTTTGAGAATCATTCTAGGCTAAAACTTATATATTGCCTAGGTCACATGATGAATACTTGTTAAAGTTTTAGTTTTTATTCGGTTTTTGGATTCAATTAATGGGTTTATGAATTTGTAAAAGATCTTGAGTTGATAATTGTGATGTTATTACATGTTTAGATCTGATCTTGTGTTTGATTTCAATTCCTTGCATTGATTGTGGTTGTCTGCCAGTTTGATTAGCGTATCTTGGTCATAAATCTTAGGGTTTGTGATTACGGTGGTTTGCTATACGTAGCAGCCATAGGAATTGTCTTTGATTACTGATTAGGGTTGAGTGTGTATCCTAGTTCAATATCCGAGAGGTGAGAATTAGTCGTTTAGTCTTCGTCATTAGGAATCCGAGTGTCAGTTGTCTGAGAGGAAGCCGGTATTATGTGTCTAGTGATTGTTGCTATTCGTGTCATAGTTGTTATCTTGAGATTACCTCGTTCATTCTTTGAGTGTATTGGTGGACGGAGAGACTGAGAGGTAATCTGTCTATTAGGGTACTTGGTCATAGTTGGAAATACCTGAGAAGTGATCCAACAATCTGGTGAGTCATTACATCTGTAGGTTCCTTAGTTGGTGACACCCTGAGAGTGATTGGGGATCCACTAGGATGTCTAGAGTTGTTTCATTAGAAACCCAGATCCATTATAGTTTCCATAACCGGTAGAAGTTGTGCTTTGCAAGTAGGATTTCGACCTAGGTGATATTCTTCCCATTCTTGATTTAACCTTGTTCTTGATCTTGATAGTTGAGTCGACCTTTGTTTGCTGCATTCTTAGTTAATCTTTAGTGTAGTCAACACCCCAAACCAAATCAACCTTTAGTCCGAGTCAGAGTCTAGTATTAGTATTCAGTGTCTCTAGGGTTTGATATTCCGGTTTACCGTTAAGTTGTGCTACACTCGATAGGAACACTTGCCTGTCAGTGCGGTTTAGTTGAAAGTACTCCTTTTATTACTTAGGAGTCTAGGTTAGGGTTTGTTATTATTTTAATAGACCGTCTGGGTGACATCAAGTTTTTGGCGCCGTTGCCGGGGACACTTGGCAATAGCAATATTAACTCTGATTAGTTCTTTGTTTAATCCTTGGTTTAATTGAGTCTTTTATTTTCTTTTGAGTCTTCTATGCTACTTGTCAGTCTTTCTGTGGGTCTTTGAGTCTTTGTTCTGTTTCCTTCTAGTGTCTTTCTGTTTATGCACCATACTCGTTCGCAGGGATCACCATCTTTTGCAGCTTTTTTAGAGCCCGAAAGAGAGCTTCACGAGCGCACGCGCGACTTCCGGGAGCGTTTGAAGGCATTGTGCAGCACCCAGGTACGTTCTCCTAGCCCAGTTCCATTTTATGTCATGGGTGACGCTGATCCACCCGCGAGGCGTACTGTGCACCAGAGGGCCACTGATGGGGTCACGGGTGCGAGATCTTCAATCACACGCCCCACTATACCGAACGCCAATTCTTGGCAGATCCCATCACATGTCATGAGTACTATCACTCATGCTACCCAATTCCATGGCCTTGAGGATGAGGATGCACCGGGACATTTGTCCCGCTTCGCGTGAATATGTGATACCTTTAACATCACGGGTGTGTCTAAGGACGCAATCTACTTGCGTCTCTTCCCATTCTCCCTCTCTGGGCATGCTTCTACTTGGCTCGACACTCTCCCAGACAACTCGATCACCACATGGGATGATCTCGAAGCCAAGTTCTTCAAAAATTACTATCCACCTTCCAGGGCCGCTCGCCTTAGGGATCAAATCCACTCCTTCCGGATGGATCCCGACGAGCCCTATCACATGGCCTGGGAGTGGTTCAACGCGCTGTTGAGCCGATGTCCCTAGCACGGTCTGTCGGACTAGGCGATAGTGGAGAAGTTATACAATGGTCTCAGCTTAGAGAAGCAACAAATGTTCAACACAACTGCGGGAGGCCATATCATGGATAAACTCGAGCCCGACGAGTATGAGGAAATGTTCGAGAGCTTCGCTCAAGCCGAACAGCAACATCCACGTTCTGTTAGGAATTCCATTCCTACTGCTAGAGCACCAACCTCTTCTTCAAGAGGTGTGCATCAGGTCACTCCTGATTCTAGCGTGGCTTCTGCATTCCCAGCAATGGCTAACGAGATAAAGGAGCTGAAGCTTAGTGCTCTTAGGTGTGAGGTGTGTAGGGGAGGCCACGACACCAGAGATTGCCAAGTGAATAATCAGGAGCATGTGAGCTATGCTGGCAACCAGTACCAGAACCGAGGGTATAATAATTACAATAATTCATTCGGCTCGGGATGGAGATCTGGAAACAACCCACCTGGACAGCAGTAAGGAGGAGGAGAAGCAGGAGCCAGCTCGGGAAGCAGTCTCGATACCAAGAAGTTAGAGGAGACGATTGAGAACCAGACACAAATTCTTGCCCATCTGGTCCAGAATGACAGGGATGCTAGGAAGAGATTGGATTGCCATGACACTCTTTTGAAAATCAACAGTCGGCATTCTAGGATTTGCAACACACGATAGGAGACATCACGAGGAGCCTGAAGGAGAGGCAGAGTGAAGCATCTGCGGCCTATAAGGGTTCTAATGCTTCAGTGATGGCTGTGTCAGTCAGAAGTGTGGAGAAGAAAGAGGTTGTAGAAGATGACTCCCACTTCGTGGAGCATAATATCCCTTTAGTAGAGGAAGTGAAGAAGGTGGATTGGAGAGCTAGATTCACGGAGATCGATGCCAAGATGGTAGAGGAGCAGGTAGACGAGGAGGAAGTAGTTGAGATGCCTGCCGAAAAGGTAGAGGAGGAGAAGAAGGGGGCGGAGATGCAAACCCCCGGGATTGACCTGATTCGTGTCCCCTACCCAGCACGTTTGCTGCCATTCAAGCAAGCCAGGGAACACGGTAACTTCCTTGACATGTTCAAACAACTCAAGGTCAATCTTCCGTTGATAGAGACCCTCCAGCGCATGCTAAAGTATGGCAAGTATCTAAAAGATCTTATTTCCAACAAGAAGAAGCTCGAGGAGGTTTCTATAGTCTCACTTAGTGAGCAATGCTCTGCGGTGGTGCAGAACAACCTGCCCGAGAAATTGGGAGATTCTGGGCGTTTCACGATTCCGTGTCTCCTAGGCAGTTTGCCCTAGCACCACGCGTTGACCGACCTATGTGCTAGCATCAATCTGATGCCCTATTCTTTATTCAAGCAGCTAGACCTTGGTGAACCACAGCCGATGCACATGAGTATATCCTTGGCTGACCGTTCAGTCAAGTATCCACGGGGAATTGTGGAAAATCTTCTAGTGAAAGTAGGCAAATTTGTCTTCCCCGTGGACTTCGTTATTCTAGACATGGAGGTGGATGACAGAGTCCCACTCATCCTCGGGCGCCCATTCTTGCGCACCGCCAAGGCAGTAATCAATGTCTTTGACGGGAAACTCGCACTTCGTGTGGGGGATGAGTCGGTTATATTTGGTGCCACACAGTCCGTGAAGGATGTTGGCAAGAATAGCCACTCTATGTGCATGCTTGATGCCTTCTTGGACTACCAGAAGGACTATGATCCGATGTTAGATGTTGGTGAATCCGCTTCGAATTTAGAAGAACATCTGATGGGGCGGTAGAGTTGGAGAGATTGTTAGATGAGCCGGACGATTTAGGCGAAGAGGTGCCTGATGATTTGCTCGAGATGATAGCTGAATTTGATGAGATCATAGGAAAAACCCCAAGTGTGGGGAAGTTAGAGGAGAGTGTTGAGGATCCCGATGATCATGGTGAAGGTTTAGAGGTCCCACATATAGAAAATCCCATTCCTGAACCGTTACTTAGCACCATTGTGCTTTTTAAGGGGAGAGCTGCTGAGCCGACCCCTAGTTCTGACTACCCTAGGTCTAGGCCGCCTCGTAAGAGAACCCGTACCGTCATAGAGTTATCTGATTTTAGGTTGCTGCAACCCCCAAGTGTGGGGAGGTTTACGAGTGATAAGCTACTTGGTTATTTGAGTCATATTATTTTCGACCCTGGTAGGTTTAAGTTGTGGTGGAAGGATCGATATGATAGACATAGGAGAAGTTTGAAGTTTGATAGGAGTAGTTTGTTGAAGTTGTGGAGGACTTGTAGACCGTGTAGGATGAAGGCGGTACCGGTTAGGATCATGGAGAAGCCTCCTGATAGGCTTGTTTAAGTCTTGGGCAAGTGCTCGGGATGTAGAGTTTGTGTGCACTACTTGGTTTGAGTCTGTGTCTATTTTTGTGTTTTTCGGTATGTGTTTTGTTTGTGTCGTGTCTTGCAGGGATTCACGCTTGATTCGGTGAGGAAAATCGTCGGGAATGAAGTTCCAGGTATTTTTACATGTGTTTTTATGCTTGGAGTAGGTTTTTAAGGAATTCGGGTAAAACAAAAGTTTAAATGATAAAACAAATTTCTAAGTATAAAAGTTGGAAAAATCTATTAACTTTCTGTTACCAGCAACTCTTCGCGATACGCGAAGTATTTCCTGGGCTTTCTCGTGGTACGCGAGAGGTCTAGGGTTTGGTCGGCTTAAATGCCACTCCCTCGCGGTACGTGAGGAGTGGCCTCCTGGTTTCTCGCGGTACGCCGGGGGATGCTGTTTTCACCTTTCTTCCTTGTTTTCCCATGGTTTCGTTCACCCGCATCGACCAACACTACCATCCATCATCCACTATCACCATATCATATAATACCATCATCATCATTCATACCATCCGACCACCACGACCATGGGAAACTGAAACGGTTCATGACCGATGACCAACCTTGCTGTGGCATTCATGTATATGTGTTTGCCACCCATTGAGTTTGTTTCTCTGCTATCTATCTATCTTGAGTCGTTATTTTGTTAGTGAGTCTTTATTTTTAATTTGAGCCAGTTTGATGTTTCGGGTTCGTTGTGAGGTTTATTTTGCAGGTTTTATCATTCCGCCCGTACTCAATCTCTATTCGGGCAGGATTGATCATCTTGTCTATCTTGTAAAGGCAACCCGACGGTCGTTTGTGCAACCGCGACCGAAATACTATACGGTGCACACGTGGAAGAGTAATGCTGGACCATTCATGCTACATTACCAGCTAAGTCGCTTCCTGTTTTTTGTTTTATGTTTGCATTATTATTTTTAGTTGTGTTTTACTTCACATTGAGGACAATGTGTCTTTTAAGTGTGGGGATGTGAGTGTTTAGTTTAGCTAGTTTGTCTTGTTTATAAAAATTCAAAAATACAAAAAAAATTAAAAATTTTGAAAAATGTCCTTGGAAATAATTGCATATACATGGAAAATGATAGTACAACTGGATCTAGTTGTGAGTTTAAATGATTTAAATAATTGAAAACGTGTTTAATTAGTGATGTTTTGGTAGACCCAGCTAGCTAGTAAAGCTTAAATATCATGTTTATGTTGTTTAGGAATTAATTGGAATTAAAATCATGATATCTTGTGGTATTCATCTTATGGTAATCGGTAATACTGAAACTGTCAATATAGAGTGATAGGTACCACGTTAAATTAAAATTTAGAGGTTTTTGAAATTTCTTGGCACACCATTGTCTTTTTATGAGAATAAATCCGAGTTTCGGTGGCGCCCGCATCCATATTCCATAATTCTTGAGCTTATTTAATTGAAATCTAAGTTTCGCCTATGTGTCACACGTCGGGTTCCAGCCTAATTGAAACACCACTGGCTTGATTCTTATGTGCTTATTGATTATGACTTAGTCTATGTGTTACCTTCCAGGATAGTGACTTGGTTGAAACGCCTCTAGATGATGTTTAATTTGCTTATTAATGCTCATTATCATCCATTCATTCATATTTCACCTGATTTCTGAAACCTGTAAATTTTAGTTTAACATGGTAGGGTAAATCTATATGGTTTGATTTGTGCCTAGACATGACCGTGAGACGGGATTAGGTAGAGCTGTAACTGTTAAGTGTGAGTCACATAGATTGATTGATATGCTTGGTAATAGGAATTAGAACACATTACGGGGGCTTGAAAGTTGGTGCTTGGGTTTAATCGGACATAAATACTAATTATTGCTTTTTAACACGTGAGTATGTTTTGCTAATTGGTAATTATGTATTGTTAGTTAGATGCCAGTTATGATTCCATTTGCAGACTTTTTCGAGGACGAAAAAAGGTTAAGTGTGGGGATATTTGATGTAATGCAAAGCACACATCTTTATTTCATTGCTTTAGTGCATCTTTAGATAGTTTTATCTTTTTTTTAGTCGTTTTGATGTACATTTGAGTCTATTGTATGTTTTCAGGTACTCGTATGAATTACAAGTGAATATGTGAAGAAACCGAGCAAGAGAAAAAAGTACAGGATTCAAAGTGCAAAAAAGTGAGATTTTCAGACCTTCACGGTACACGAAAGAAGAAGAGAAGTTCTTCGCGGTACGCGAAGGACTTGGGATTATTTCTCGCGGTACGCGAGGGACCTAATTTCCGTAAAACCCTAGATTTCGATTTTAAATATATTTTTATGCCCATTCTTTGGGGAGTTCGATTTCTTGCATTCCAGGGAGAGTTAAAAGGCGATTTTGGGTTTAGGAAGCAGCTTTGAAGCTAAAGGTTCAAGCTTTGGATTCCGGGTTTGTTATATGAGCATTCTAGGTTTTCAAGATTCGACCTTTGTGTTTAAATTATGTGTTTGAAACCATGTTTTGTTCTAGGTTCTTTAAATTACTTCTTTTTGAATGTTTTGAGAATCATTCTAGGCTAAAACTTATATATTTCCTAGGTCACATGATGAATACTTGTTAAAGTTTTAATTTTTATTTGGTTTTTGGATTCAATTAATGGGTTTATGATTTTGTAGAAGATCTTGTGTTGATAATTGTTATGTTATTGCATGTTTAGATCTGATCTTGTGTTTGATTTCAATTCCTTGCGTTGATTGTGGTTGTCTGCCAGTTTGATTAGCGTTTCTTGGTCATAGATCTTAGGGTTTGTGATTACGGTTGTTTGCTAGACGTAGCAGCCATAGGAATTGTCTTTGATTACTGATTAGGGTTGAGTGTGTATCCTAGTTCAATATCCGAGAGGTGAGAATTAGTCATTTAGTCTTCGTCATTAGGAATCCGAGTGTCAGCTGTCTGAGAGGAAGCCAGTATTAGGTGTCTAGTGATTGTTCCTATTCGTGTCATAGTTGTTATCTTAAGATTACCCCGTGCATTCTTTGAGTGTATTGGTGGACGGAGAGACTGAGAAGTAATCTGTCTATTAGGGTACTTGGTCATAGTTGGAAATACCTGAGAAGTGATCCAACAATCTGGTGAGTCATTACATCTATAGGTTCCCTAGTTGGTGACATCCTGAGAATGATTGGGGATCCACTAGGCTCTCTAGAGTTGTTTCATTAGAAACCTAGATCCATTATAGTTGTCATAACCAGTAGAAGTTATGCTTGGCAAGTAGGATTCCGACCTAGGTGATATTCTTCCCATTCTTCATTTAACCTTATTCTTGATCTTGATAGTTGAGTCGACCTTTGTTTGCTGCATTCTTAGTTAATCTTTAGTGTAGTCAACCCCCAAACCAAATCAATCTTTAGTCAGAGTCAGAGTCTAGTATTAGTATTCAGTGTCTCTAGGGTTCGATATTTTGGTTTACCATTAAGCTGTGCTACACTCGATAGGTACACTTTCCTCTCAGTGCGGTTTAGTTGAAGGTACTCCTTTTATTACTTAGGAGTCTAGGTTAGGTTTTGTTATTATTTTAATAGACCATCTGGGAGACATCACTAAAGCACAAGGGCGATAAAGCAGAGAAAATAGAAACTTCGAGGCCTTCGAGTTGGACATTTCTAACTACTAAGGACGAGAATGAAGTCCTTTGGTTTTATTGTCGGGCTGCGGGTGAAACAATCACATTGAATGGAGTCCTACGATTGAAGTGGAAGTTGTGGGGTTACTTAGTGACCGTATGAATGTCGTGTGTGATAGAAGGTGACGTATCTATCTGTTCTCTTCCGAAGACGGTGAAGCACATGGTGCATGAATTAGTGTGTACCTGGCTTATGCTATTGACACCAACTAGAGTAATGGAATACTTGATGTTCCAGTCTGAGAGAGTTCATTAAGGTTTTTATACCCCGAGTTTCTCTTCTTGGGTTGTAACAATTCTTTGTAGAGTTGAAGAATGGAAGAATGCGTTGTGCATCAATTGTCGAGGTTGAACAAGTGACTTAGGTCCTAGATTCAACCAATAAATGTAAAGGAGGTTAATATCCCATAAATGGTTATGAAATCCATTGCGGATACTATGAGATTGCGGAAATCCATTTTTGGATGAGGTGATGAATTATGAAGGCATATCTGTGGACCCATCAAATTTAGAGATAAACGAGGAAAAATGGTGTTTGAAGTCTTAGAACTTCACAAGTGGTGTTTGAAGTCTTAGAACTTCACAAGTGGTGTTTGAAGTCCTAGAACTTCACCAAGTGGTGTTTGAAGTCCTAGAACTTCACAAATGTTATTTGAGAAAGAAGTCTTCGAACTTCAAGAGGGATTGTAATTGAGATCTTTGAATCTCAAAGGATGACTTATGATTAAGTCATTGGAGATAAACTGAGTATTTGGGTCACGGATAAGGAGCTGCCTTTCAGAGTTGTGAAAGAGGATTAAGGTAAGGCAATTATCGTGTCCTCACTTGGAGAAACCGTGTGCTTGTTGGTTATTTTGGTGCCTCTCGCATTAGACTCGGTTATGTCGTTATGCTATGAGGCGGTATTACCGCGTATTCTCTTAGACAGTTGTAAACTTGATTGTAACAACTAAAGGAGATTACCCAAGGAGGGAACGGGTGACTGTTTATTGGGTGGTTGAATTGAAGTCTCGAGCTTCTAATGAGTGTTGTATGTATGTGATGGGATACTTGAATCCCAAAAGTATGAAACACTTGAGACCATAAATTTCAATGGATGGGTTGGTGTGGAGGATATGAAACTTTCAATTATGAGGTGGGAGAAACTTGTAGTGGAGTTGACTATGAAGTTATATGTAAATAGTGGGAGCGTGTTATGATTTTGGTAATGGCGGGTCGTATGGCCGAGAATGCATATTTCCTATTCATAAAGGAAACTTACTCTTCTGAGTAGTTGCAGCATGTCGATTTAAGGAAGGGTGTGACACAGCGTGGTGTGACCTACCTTTTTTTCTAGTCGGGTTGAAATATCGGTTTTACTTATCGATTGGAGGAAATCGAGTGGGTAATTATCGTTGGTTAGAAGATGGTGTCATCCTATATACCATTGAGTATCCAAATGCGGTTATTTGAATTACTAAATGGTGGACGGTGTCGAACACCGATTGGATGTGATGAAATTGGTGAACAAAGGCCTAGAAGTAATGTTGTAGGATCGATACATGGCGGGGAAAGGCCTATCAAAGGAGCGAAGTCGAAAGTTCGCTCAAGATATATAGAAAACCCTAACGGTACTGTTTAAAAGCAAGAGGGAAACTTGGTGTTATAAAAATTTCCTTTGAAAGGTGGTGATTCTGGTTCGAGAACGTGGGAGGCTAAGTCCTTGTTTTGTTGAGTCGTCCAACTTATGGACTATAAGGGTGTGGATTTCCTTTGAAAGTTACCTGAGGGAATCAAATAAACTCTATGACACATTTCGTGTGGAGCATTCATGAAAATATTTGGCGGTAGAAGTTTTTGTTGCTCCTCATGGTGTTAATGAGGTTGTCATTTTGAATCTAGTAGAAGAACATGTGACTATCTTAGATAGTGGAATGAATTACTTGTGCAATGAGGGGTTTACCATGTATTATCCATTAAAAATACAAAGAATGTGAATCTGACTTTGGGGGAAGTTAAGAAGGAAAGTTGAGCTACTACCCTAAGTTGGTTATGTGGTGGCGGGTTTCAGGGACGAAACCCAAAGTTAGGGGGATGATTTGTAACGAACCAAACTTTGGGTTTGCCCTATAATATATTAATTATATTGTACGGGGAGTTTTTAAATAAAACAAAGTTGTGGGCTTGTTTTTATGATGGAAATACCTAGTTTTGGGTAGAAGGAGTCATTTTAAAAATGGAGGGGCTGTTTTGCAATTAACACAAACTCAATTTGTGTTAATTGAAAGGATCAGGCAAAACACACACTCTTGTATGTGTTTTTACGATTTCACCAAGGGAGAAAAGGAGGGAGGGCTGATTCTTGAAGCCATGAAGATTGCATGCTAGATTGAAGGGTTTTTATATGAACAATCCTTTCCAAGCATAAAGTAAGTATCATCTTCCCCATCAAATCCTCTTTGAATCTTGTTCTTGTGGGTTTGGGTTGATGAACCTTAGATGGACGAAATTGGGAGTGATGGTGTGTAAATTGTTGTTTAGAACTATTACTCTAGCTTATCTAAAGCTAGAAGATTAATCAATTCTTGTTATTAACATCCAATTTCATGATTTCAAAATTAGGGTTCTTGAGGTGAAATTAGTGGTTTTCAAAATTGAGGTTTTTTGGATGGTAATTGGGGGTTGGTAAGTGTTTGTGGTGTGATTAAATACATAGTAAAGTAATAACCTTCAATCAATTTGGTGATTTAAGAAATTGGAAGTTTGAGTGAAATTGGGTGGAACCCAAACGAGTCAAATGGGTGAATGATTGTGTTGGGAGGTTAAAACTTGTTGAAGGTGTAATTAATCAAGTTTAGAATGGGTGTAATCCATAAGGTCTAGGGTGGGTGTTAGACCTCATTTGGTGAATGGTGAAATTGGGAGTTTGACTTTAATGGGTCAAACGGGTCATACGGGTTGAAAGGTTGTTTTTGGGTGTTGGAGGTTTGGTTAAGGTTGTGTTAACCAAATTAAGTTGGGATGTCGATCTATAGATCATAAGGGTGTCTTAAATCCCAATTTGGTGTGTGGATTGAGATCATAGGATTGCTAATTGCAATTGGATTGTTAGGTGATCAAGGCGTTAAAAGTGCTAGCTTGGAGATCAAGTGGGATCTTTCTTAGCAAAAAGTAAGTGCTTTTCACTTACTTAGTAATGATAGGTGGTAGTAAATTCACACACTTGATATATATGTTGATTTTGTTGATTATCATATGTGCAAATGTGTGTATGTAAATGTTGTGAATTTGACTTGTGTGGTTTAGAGTCAAACAAATGTGGTAATTGACTTAAGTGGTTTATAGTCAAACGAATGTCGTGAATTTGACTTGTGTGGTTTAGATTCAAACAAATGTGGTAATTGACTTAAGTGGTTTATAGTCAAAAAAATGTGGTGAATTTGACTTATGTGGTTTAAAGTCAAACAAATGGGGTGAATTTGGTATAATTGAAGTCATTAAACTTCACAAGTATAAATGGTGAATTTGGGATCTTTGAATCCCACATGTTGGTGATAACGTAAGGGTTATAAATGTTGAATGGTTTCATGTGAGTACACTTATATGTATGTTAAAAGTCGGTGTTTGAATTCTAAGAACCTCACTCGGTGGTTAATTGAGGTCGTGAACTTAACTAATGTCGTTGTCGCTTGAAGTATTTGAACTTCACTAATGTCATTGTCGATTGAAGTCTTTGAACTTCACTAATGTCGTCGTTGTTTGAAGTCTAAGAACCTCACATGGTAGTTATTTGAGGTCATGAACTTCATAAGTCGTTTGTGGTATTTGAAGTCTAGGAACGTCACACGGGTGTTATTGAGGTCATGAACTTCACATAGTCGTTTTGTGGTGTTTGAGGTCTTTAGAACCTCACAAAGGAGTAAGGTAGATTAGTGGCGATTAACTAACTAATGTATCTAAGGCGTTTTATGTGTTATTTGAAGTTTTGGGTGCTAATTGGCTTTCGGGTTGGGGTTAAACATGTATAGGCGATAATACGTGTTGTTAGAAAAAGCCCAAATTTCTTTTAAGTATATATCAGGCTAGAAAATGAACTACGAAAGCCATAATATATGAATTTGGGGTGCCTCAACGTGAGGAATTCAAAAAATGGTGTCTGCACTGGGTTAGGTGTAAATTACGGTTGGGCGTAAATTACGCCCATATGGGGTTGTTTACGATCCTATTTACGCCCAAATTGCCAAAATGTCGTTTTTTGTCGATTATTGTCGTAAGGGCCTGGGGGCTCATATGGGGGTTGTATATCATTACTAATGGTTGTTTTATGGTGTTTTCTTATAGATAAAGCTCTGGTTGAAGTCTCGGGTCACGCTTCGTGTCGGTTTGGATTCTCATTCATTTTCGTGGATGTTGGCGGTTAGAGTTGGAACCCTTTGTTGGGATTCATTAAACTTGTTTTGAGTCATCTCTTAGATATTAAAACGTGTTGTTTTTTTAAGATGTCGGTCGAATGTTTTAAAACAAGTTATGTTGACATTTTGTTGTAATTTAACATGTGTTGTTTTGTCAAGAGTGTTAACTGTGACCTATTTTTCGCGTGTGTTGAAAGTTAAAATTGGTTGAAAATTTTAGGTGTTACAACCCACCCCCCACCCCACCCACCCCTAACCAAAAACCTAAACCCACCCACCCCTACCGTAAAAAACCTAACCCTAAAAGCTAAACCCAAAAACCTAACCGTAAAAACTAAACTAAACCCAAAAACTATACCCTAAACTAAACCATACATTTTTTTGTGGTACTACACATATGCAGTATTATACTTTTTTTTAATTTTTTTCTATTTTTTTTGAACGAGGACGACGTGTGGAACAAGGTCTCCGAAGCGGTTTTTTAGTTTTTGATTTATATTTTGAGTTATGGTTTTTTTATTAATTTTTTTTTGCCTTTAATGAGTAGTTCTCTCCTTAAATGCTAGTTATCTCATGAACTTCACCCTATATATATATATATATATATATATATATATATATATATATATATATATATAGGGTGAAGTTCATAAGAAAACTAACATTTAGAGAGAGAACTAGAGAACTCCTCATTAAAGCTAAAAAAAATAATAATAAAAAACCATAACTCAAAATATAAATCAAAAACTAAAAAACTAATTCGGAGACCTTGTTTCCACGTCGTCCTTGTTAAAAAAAAAGCAAAAATTCCCGATTTAGTTTAGGGTTTACTTTAGCTTTTAGGGTTAGGTTTTCTAGGGTAGGATGGTTGGGTTTAATGTTTTTGGGTGGGGGTGAGTGAGGTGGGGGATGGGTTTAGGTTTTTGGGTGGGGGTGGGTGGGGGGTTTAGGTTTTTGGGTGGGGGTGGGTGGGGGGTTTAGGTTTTTGGGGGTGGGTGGGGGGTTTAGATTTTTTGGTGGTCAGGGTGGGAGGGGTGGGGTTAGGTTTTTGGGTGGGGGGTTTAGGTTTTTGGATGGGAGTGGGGTGGGGGGTTTAGGTTTTTGGCGGTGGGTGTGGGGTTTAGGTTTTTGGTGGTGGGTGTGGGGTTTAAGTTTCTGGGTGGTGGGGTGGGTGGGTGGGGTGGGGTTAGGTTTTCGGTGGGGCGGGGTGGGGGGTTTTGGTTTTTGGAGTGGTACTACACATATGCAGTATTACATTTTTTTTAAAGAGAACGACATGGGAAACAAGGTCTACGAAGCAATTTTTTAGTTTTTGAGTTATGATTTTTTTTATTATTATTTTTTGCCTTTTATGAAGAGTTCTCTAGTTTTCTCATTAAAATAAGTTCTCTCATTAACCCAACCTTATATATATATATATAGTGGGATGATCAAATAAAAAGTAGTTTTTGGCTAAAAAATCTAACAAATGACAAAAAACTTAAAAAACGATATCAAACGAACTCCGATTGAGCTAATTTCAGCGGCGTTGGAACCGTCTCGTCGAACTCTACCATCTTAGCTTTTAGGGTTTAGATTTTACGTTTGAATGTTAGGGTTTTAGTCTTATGGTTTAACCTTATAGTGTTAGCCTTAGGGTTTAGATTTTATGGTTTAGGTTTTTTTTTAGAGTGGGGATGGAGGGTTTAGATTTTTGGGGTGGGTGGGGGTGGGTTTAGGTATTAGGGTGGGTGAGGTGGGGGTTTAGGTTTTTTAGGGGGTGGGGTGGTGGTTTTAGGCTTTTCGGGGTAGGGTTGGAGGGGGGTTTAGGTTTTTGGGGGTGCGGGTGGAGGGGGTTTAGGTTTTTGGGTCCGGGTTAGGGTTCCATAAGACGGTTCCAACGCCGCTGGAATTAGCTCAATCAGAGTTCGTTTGACACACTTCTTAGGATTTCTGAGCGAAAAACCACTTCTTAGTGGAACCGTCCCTTATATATAGGGGGAGCATCAAATAAGAAGTAGTTTTTCGCTAAGAAATCTAAGAAATGACAAAACCTTAAGAAACGATATCAAACGAACTCCGATTGTGCTAATTTTAGCGGCGTTGGAACCGCATCGTCGAACTCTACCATCTTAGCTTTTAGGGTTTAGATTTTACGTTTGAATTTTATGGTTTTGGCCTTAGGGTTTAACTTTTTGGGTTTAAATTTTATGATTTAGGTTTTTTTTGTGGGGGTTTAGGTTTTTGGGGGTGGGTGAGGGTGGGTTTAGATTTTAGAGGGGGTGGGGTGGGGGGTTTAGGTTTTTTAGGGGTGGGGGTTTTAAACTTTTCGGGGTAGGGTTGGAGGGGAGTGCAGGTGGAGGGGGGTTTAGGTTTTTGGGTCCGGGTTAGGGTTCGATGAAACGGTTCCAACGCCACTGGAATGAGCTCAATCGGAGTTCGTTTGACCCACTTCTTAAGATTTTTTAGCGAAAAAACCAATTTTTAGTGTAACCATCCCCTATATATATAGGGAAAGGGTAGAATAAAAACTCACTTGAGTTAAAAAAAACCTTACAAACCCCTTGAAAAAAATTAGATAATTGTTTTTTAAAAATTGGGATTGATTATTTGTATAAAATAAGGCATAGTCGCAAAAAAAAAAATAAAAAAACGCCGAATGGTATAAAAAATAAAAAACATGTAAAAAATATCCAAAATCAACGTTTTTTTTTTTCTTACGTCAATAATTACATATGTAAAAAACGTCAGATTTAAAAAAAAAATTTAAAACCACTTGCGTTTTTTTATAATTTTTTCACCAAAACTGATAAAATTGAATGTAGAATACATTCCAAAAATAAAAAAGTTTTTTTTACATATGTAAAAACAGGGTTTGTAAGGTTTTTTCAACTCAATTGGGTTTTTATTATAATCACCCTATATATATATATATATATATATATATATATATATATATATATATATATATATATATATATATATATATATATATATATAGGGAAGTTTTAAATACAAAGGGCTTATTTCGTACGAAGCGTACGAAGGGATCATAGCGCGCCGCATTTCCATTTAGTTTTGAGTGGGAGGTATAATTTTGTCATTCTACCGGTTATTAATGTATACATGCGTAATTAAATGATTTCATTAATAAAAAACGTGTTTCAATTTCCGAATCGTAGGATTCACCAAACCTTTATAAAAAACGTTATTATTAAAATCAAAAAATTAAAGTTGAAATCACGTTTGAAATCAAAAAATTAAAAAAATTAAAGTTGATTCACCAAAAAAATTAAAGTTGAAATTCACGTTTAAAAACCACTTTTAAAATCATTTATGCCCTTCATGCGTGAATTTGGTTTAGCTAAAAAACGTGAAAGGTAAAATCCACGTTTATTGACATCTATCAAATTCACGTGATTGAAATCATAAATGTCAAATATTTCAAGCGTGATTTCAAATTCACATGATTTCAACAAAGTTAAAAAACGTTATTTCAATAAAGTTTAAAACAAATTCACACATAAAGCGTGATTATTAAATAAATTTACATATAAAGCGTGATTATTAAATAAATTAACATAAAAATGTGATTATTAAACAAATTAACATTTATGCCCTTTTTAACCTGGAAGAACTAGAATAATTAATCTAGACCACTCCTTTTTTTTATTCGATTTTAAAAATTAAAAATAATAATAAACATTAAAAGTGTATCTCTCTAATTAATTAGTTATTTCTCTTATTAATTAATTTCTCTCTTATCTCTAAATAATTAAAATAAATATGATATTTCATGTATTGAAAATTATTATATTTAGTGTTTTCAATTAATTAGTTAAAATTAATCTTACACCTAGAGAAATTTATCTTATACATAACGAAATTTATCACACTATGTGTAGGTTAAAACTCTCACAAGTTACATATATGTAGGTGAAACTCTCACATGTTGAAATTATCATATTGAAACTCTCACATAAGGAAATTTAACCTACACATAACGAAATGTATCCTACACTATTTGTAGGTTTAAGCTACTTATGTGTAGGTTGAAACTCTCACGAGTTACATATATGTAGGTTGAAACTCTATCATATGTAGTTTTAAGCTACGTATGTGTAGGAGGTAAAAGCCACATATGTGTATATAAGAAAACGTATCCTACATATAACAAAATTTATCTTACACATAACGAAATGTTGGAACTAATTGTAGTCCATCGCATATAAAACAATTTGAATACGGAAGAATTCTTTATAGATAGAAGATTTCGACTGAAATCTTTTTCGGACGAAATACATTTCGACCGAAATGTATTTCGGACGAAACCATAGTTTGTCTTCTTGGTATAAATACTTGTATAGTTGAAAACTTTGGAGGAGATTTCATTGCATTATCAATAAACACTTGACTTTTACACCCCTTAACTATGTGTTTCTGATCTGATCTCGTTTTTTGATTATTGTATCGGTGTATTGAATCTGCTACGAATAACCGGTTTCTACAATTGGTAACAGAGCTTTCGGTGCTCGGTTTTGGGGTTTTCTAGCAAGATTCAAGTTTTCAACTTTTAGGGTTCAAAAGTCTTCAAATTGGTTCGTTTTCAGCACCATTTTTTATTATCTATCATGTACAACAATGGAGATAGAGTTTGGCATAACTTCCGGGATCTAATTTGTTGTTCGTGAGTTGCAAGTCGGGATCACATTTTTCAGAAGCATCGTCTGAAATCTCATCTTTGAAGGGACCGAAAAGTATTTTCGTCTGAAAACCTTTTCGTGCAGCTTGTTTTCGACCAAAGTATTATTCTGACCAAGAAGTGTCTGTTCCAAATGTTCTTGTTTGAAATCGTTTTCTACCGCTGATGTGCCATCATTTATACATGTTTAGCATGCATAATAATGCCCATTTTATGTTACTAATTGAATAATAACCTTGCAATTGATACTTAAAACATTTATATTTCATAATTGCAGGTTATTCGGTGTTTTAAAGATAAACAAAGATAAAACCTATCAAAAGCATCAAGAAACCAGCAGGGAGTCAAAATTGGTCAACAAAGGATCATTCTCGAGCTTTGACCCCCCAAGAAGTAAAAAATGATCAACAAAGGTCAACCAACAACTAAAAGACAAAACTAGGCAGCAGGGAGGGGATGCACGGCCGTACATCCCAATGCACGGGCGTGCATTGCCTCTCCTTGCTCCCCACGGCTCCCAGTACACTGCCACTCGTACTCTATGATTCCCTAGGTGTTTGCACGCCTGTGCAATCCAATGCACGGCCATGCATTGCTGTATCTAAGGCCTATAAATAGGAGTCTTGGGTTCTTCATTCTACACACCTCAAGAACTATCAAGACATTATCCAGAGATAGTATTTCATTGCTTAGAGTAGACAGTAGAGAGTAGAGAGACTCCTCCTTGTTCCACAACAGGGGAGCCTACGAAACTCAGCGTTACGCTAGTTAATATGGCCATTTTGTGGCTAAACTCTTTGTATTGCTAAGATGAAGATGAAGTTTAGTGTATGTTAATGTTTGACGTATTAATCTAGTGGTATGTTTATGTCTTTAATTATTCGCTCTTAAAACCACCCTTTAGGTGGGCTTTTTTTATTATTATCATCTAAATTTGTCTTTATACTTGTGAGTGTTCTTGATTTCAAAACGTAAGACTGTAAAACCTTTTTAATAAAACTTCTTTTAATACTTGTACGTCTTTATACAAGTAGAGATAGATAAGCCAAGGCTTGGTCAACATTAATAAGGTAGTACGTCTTTATACGAACTTGTTATTAGACCAAGAATTTGTGATCTCATGTTGAGAACGGTACGTCTTTATACATGGTCCCATTGTTACACCGCCTCCCAGTGAGCAAAGTCTAATCACCTTTTTAATAATAATAATAATAATTAAACATTTAAGTTCGATGCCTTAAACCAACATGGAGATAACATTCAAAGAGTTGAGGGTAACGTTGTCCCTAGCTGGGAATCATTGCCATTTTATCAATAAAGATTATAATTCGTGAATCAAATGTTGTGAGAATGAGGCTCTAGCGGTGTACCGTTCACACGTTTGTAGTAGTCATACCACCGGATTATTCAACTTAACTATCACACTCCGCTAGTGGCGGAAACACGGGAGTGCGACAAAATTGAATAAGAGAACACAAGGTAATAAAGAAAATTGCTATTAAAATTTCATAGAATTAAATTTCTCGTTACATAAGTCTCAATCAAACCAAACAGATAACATGTTCAAAGACAAACTACTTAAAATAATAAAATATATTTTCTTCAGTTGATAACTAGGCCATCCTACGTGAGCAAGTCCATAGTAAATCCTTACGCTGTATTTCCTGAAACATGTAATAAAACGGGTCAACTAAACATAGTTGGTGAGATGCATAGGTTTTTATAAAATAAGCATAGAAAGATGTATACAATTCATGGCAATAATTCACATAACTCACATTAGTAAATGTCACAACATGAAGCCACAACCATACCTAATGACATGCCCTCTCCGGTTCAACCCCCCACGGGTTAACCTAAGCATATATGTCGGATTTCAATCACCCAAACCCCTAACCGGGAATATGAGTGGGTTTATCACACCTATAGCGCTATATTTGTACTACTGTCGGCTTGTAACAAGTTGATGATTGTGTATGTGCTTGAAAAAGCGGGCCTTAACGTGTTTATGAAGTCATGTTGTCCATAGTTAAATAATGTTATAACGTCGAATATGAAAACTATTTCCAATTATTTGAATTGTACTAAAAATGTCTTTTTGTTATTGCTTGTTACATGTTCCAACCCAAAGAAAAAGGGGACTATGATCTCACCTTGATGATTAGAGAGGAGGCGGGTGTATCAATCTTAGTGAACGTGCCCTATAGAATTTAAGAATTGAATAAGTTTAAGGAATTATCATTACGTGAAGAGAAAGTTTGAATGGGACCGACGAAGGAGGATAGGTGGTTGCATAATAGAACATGATAATCCACCTAGAGTAATACATCCAATGAAAAGATTCCCAGGAAAGAGGGGTCGGTCGCAAATGACTCATTTAGATTACCGCGTCTTTTCCTAGCAGGAACCGTTCATTTGTCATATACGTACATCGTAGGCTTGGATAGGGTTTTAATGCATGCAACACCTTAGATTATGAATAAAAAAATTTTAAGGAAAGAAAATCAAAGAATTAAGGATGATCAAATGTTAGAAGATTAGGGTTAGTTTTGTAAAATCTAGATTTGAACAGATTGTGTTGCTGAACTTTAGGCATGTTTCAAAAATATTAAAAAAATTTCAAAAAATTATAAAAATCTCCAGATCTTTAATTTATGTTATAATAAACAACTTTTATTAAGAAATATTTTTAAGTTGGGCAAATTAAATATCCCAAAATCGTGGCACAAGATCAGAGGTCCAGAATAGAACTTTCTGTCTTGATTTATCATTTTAGGGAGTATTACAAAGAGTTAGGATGTCAATTATACATGGTTTTAAAGAGTATTCAATAAACTTTGATTTGCAAAAATATTTAACACCATTGGATTTGTAGAATGAGAGATATGGTCCCGGAAAGTAATGACAAATATTCAGTCAAAAAGTCAGAATTGACCTTTGCCTCTAAAAAATGCGTTTAAAAGCCTTAAACTTGTCGAAAAATTACTAGATTAGATTTTATGGAAATAAGACTCTTTAAACTTGCTTTTAGACTCAAGATTCAACCTTTTTGGTTAAGGAATGGCCAAGATATGGCCATTCAAAGTCGACACAAGCATTCTGTCGAGACAAGGATGAAAGAACGAAAGACGAACTAGCTTACCTTGTTGTTGTGATTTCTTCTTGGATGGAGAAGGGTGGCTCACGAATTTTGTAGGGGATGAGGGCAGAGATTTGTCTAGTAAAAGTTGTAGCAAAGTGTGAAGAGAATGGGGGAATTAAGCCTTGTATTTATAGCTATAGGTTAAGGGGTTTAAATATGGAAAGACGTTGAGAACACGTTTTAGGGTTTTAAGGGGTGCAAAAGGTGAAGGAGACTGAAATTTTCAGGTGGGTTGGGGCTTGGGTTTCGTAAATAGTCATGTGGGTAAGTGTAACATCCCAAAAATAAAACGACAGATATAATAACGAAATAAACGAACGAGACGTGTCGGGTCGGGTCGGATGGGCCGGCGGGCTGGAAGGGGACTCTCCCCTATAAATAACTTAGACCTCCACCATTTCTCTCATTTGCAAGTTCTAGAGAGAGAAACCGTAGAGAGAGAAAGTTGGCGGATCGACCCGAGATTTCAGCAAAGTGTTACTCCATAACTCGTGAGAAAAACCTACGGATCAGAAGCTCGATTCAGGTAACGATCCGACCTAAATCTGAGTTTTAGTTCGTTTTTGGGTTTTTCGGGTTTTGGGTGAAAAGGCAACGTTTTTACGGATGAAACAAAAAGTTAAACATAGATTTGAGTTCCTTGATGGAAAACGAACGTTTTGGACGCAAACAGGTTCGAGATCTTGATGAGATCAGACCTGAATGCGAAAGTTAGGGTTTTGCGAAGAAACAGGTCGTGCGCACTTACCAAGTGCGCACGGAGCAGGTCCTGCGTACTTATCAAGTACGCAGGAAGAGGGGTCTGCGCACTTGCTAAGTGTGCAGGCAGCAGGGTCTGCGCACTTGCTAAGTGCGCAGGCACCAGGCAGGTTAAGTAAGTTAGTATGTTTAGAATGGTTAAACTGTTAGAATCGGTATTGGTCTGATGTGTATTTAACTAATCAATTCAGATCAGAAGTGACGTTGTTGGGCCTTTGTTTAGGACAACCGAGACTAGCTTATAAGGTGAGTTCTAGAAGCCCTTTCTTTAAATGTTTCAATTAAATGTTTTTGGGCTGGTGTGCATACATACGGAACGATGTTTTGAAATGAGGTTTACGAAACGAGGTTTACGAAACGATGTTTATGAAATGATGTTTACGATGTGATGTTTTCGAAATGAAGTTATGGGATGATGTTTATGAAATGTTTTGCCAAATGAAGTTTACGAAAGGTTTACGAAAGAGATGATGTTTTGTTTAATAAAACGTACAAATGCTTTAACTAGAATGAGGTAAAGGTTTTATGAAAGTCACGAATGAACGAATCTGCCACGAGTTCCTACGGGAGCTAAGGTATGTATGTATGTATGTATGTATTGGCCTCACCTTACGGGGGGCCTTTGTGGCTGGCTAACGGTTGTACAACTGGTTGATGATGGGGTGACGACGGTCACCCATGGGATTACCGGGATCCCAATGGAAGGTACTATTCCTTGCGGGGAAGTAGTGCCTAAGTTATGTTTTGTCTACCTAGAGGTAACGAGCCTTAGGAGACGTATGTTTTGTCTACCTAGAGGTAACGAGCCTTAGGAGACGTATGTTTGGTCCACCTAGAGGTAACGAGCCTTAGGGGACGTATGTTTGGTCTACCTAGAGGTAACGAGCCTTAGGAGACATATGTTTGGTCCACCTAGAGGTAACGAGCCTTAGGGGACCTGTGTGACGGATGGCTTAGAGGTAACGAGCCTTAAGTTCATCCGCTGGTATGCGATGTATGGAATTGACGGTTACGAGAAGGCGCAGATTCAGTTCATGTTGACTTAAGTTATGATGTTATGTTACGATGATGTTAAGTTATTGCATGTTTTACGTACGCTTTTGTTAAACAAATGTATGTTATGTTTTTGGCAAAATGTTTATGTTAAGGTTTTATGTAAAGCTAGAACTCACCAGCGTAGCTGACTTTTTAGTATGCACATTCAGGTTAAGACAGGTATGGATGATGGACGGTGATGCTTGGCAGGCGAGAAGAGTTACCCGGTTGATCATGAAGACTAGCATCCTGTTATGATTAGATTATGATATGTTTATGTAATAGACTAGGTTACGCTTCCGTTGTTAAACAATGTAATGGTTATGTTTATTTGAAGTATTTTCCGCTGCGTTATTTGATAATCAAGTTTAAGAACTGTTTGAGAATGAGTAAATCCAACAAGTGAGGCCTCGCGGGTTTGGGGCCTTACAAGTTGGTATCAGAGCAATAGTTTGAGAGATTCGGACACTCCCTGTGTCTGAACTTAAACTGTGAATGGGACCGAAAGCGGATGCCAGTACAGGTAACTCGAGCCACAGCATCAGGTATGAAGGTAGTATATATATTTACATATATAGTATGCCTTAGAAAGGGTTAGGTAAGGACTTGTGTTCTGATGGAATCACAAAGGTTGTCACATAAAAATCAAAAGGTAATGTAATGGTTAGTTGCAGATGGCCAGTGTATATTAACATCTTACAGTACTTATTGAATTTTATTTGTTAACTAGCGAGATGACATTTGATTCCTTGTCTTATAGAACGAAATGGCAAGGAGAGGAAACGGAAGACGTGGTGGGGGCCGTACCGGTGGTCGTACCGGCGGTCGAAATGGTGGGTGTGGCAGGACCCCTGCACGCCAAGAGTATAGTGAAGAAGGAAGTGTTCACACTGAACCGGCGGTTAGTGTGCATGGAACTGAGCAGACACTGGTTGAAGAACAACCTTTCACTTTTGAACCAGAAGTGAGAGCAGCTATAGCTCGAGAGTTCACCGAGTTGATGAAGAATTCTCTGCAAGGTCTGTTAGCTGAAGCATTGAAGAAGGTTAGTGGGGAAGGTGGGTCTAGCGCGGCAACTGGTGCCCAGATTAACGAAAATGACAGCGCGTCGGCTGCTCGCGGATGCGACTATAAGTCCTTTAAGGCATGTGACCCACCGGTCTTGACTGGGAAGAAAGACGCGGTAGCTACGTTTGATTGGGTGATCCGTATGGAAGCTGCCATTCGCCTGAGCGAGTGCCGAACGGATCAGGTCGTGAAATTTGCTGCTAACTCCTTGAGAGAAGAAGCATCCCATTGGTGGGAAGGTGTACGTCAAGCAAAAGGTAGCGAGGTTGTGGATGCGATAGTGTGGGCTGACTTGAAAACTTTGGTGATCAAGAATTTCTGCCCAAGGAACGAGATTGAGAAGGTAGAGAGGGAATTTCTGGGTTTGAAGGCCGGGAGCATGACGCACCGACAGTACACCACACGGTTCAATGAACTGGCACGTCTGGTGCCACATCTTGTCACGACGGAGGAAAGAAAGATTGCATGCTACATTCAAAGGCTGCCAAACCAGTTCCGCACCTATGTTAAAGCAAACGCCCCTACTACCTACGATTCGGTAGTAGAACTGAGCGGAGTGGTATTTGATGATCTGGCGCTGAATGTCGTTGCCATTGAAGAGCCCAAGAAGAATTCGAGTTTTCCCGCTAAGCGATCGGGTGGGAAGTTGTTTGGGGCTCGGGACAAACAGGTCAGGGTAGGCGAGACGGCAGTCTGTGGAAGATGTGGGGTAAGACATACGGGTGAATGTCGGCTATTGACAAATCTGTGCTACAAATGTGGCAAGACTGGGCACTACTCCTGTGAATACAGGCAAGGCATTAAATGTTATAATTGTGGTGAAAGCGGTCATATGAGCCGGGAATGCACCAAGCCCAGAATGGGTGAAGCCGGGAAAGGGAAAGGCCCGGAAAAGAAAGAAGAGAGGCCCCGGGCAAAGACTCGTGCGTACGCACTGACGCAAGAACAAGCCAGGGCAGACCCCGACGTGGCGTCAGGTACGTTCATCCTTGACAACACTTTTGTTTCTGTGTTATTTGATTCGGGTGCCAGTAAGAGTTTCATATCTGTGACTTTTTGTAAACGAGTGAAGTACACTGTGAGCAAGTTAGAAATGGCCTTTAGCGTAGAAGCCGCTGAGGGTAGAACTGCGAGAGTGACCGATGTAGTTGACAACTCCACGATAAAAATAGAAGGTCATAGGTTCCCTGTCAGGTTGTTTGTTATGGTTTTGGGAGGGTTCGATGTCGTGTTAGGAATGGATTGGCTAACTGCCAATGAAGCACAAATTATATGTAAACGAAAGATAATCCGACTCAAGGCTCCGGACGGTAGCAAAGTCGAGGTTCTTGGAGATCGTGACGCCCCGATGCCAAACGTCATCTCGATGATTAAGGCAGCAGATTACTTGAGGCGCGGATGCGAGGCTTATCTGGTGTACGTAATTGACAAGTGTAAGGAAGTGAAGGAACTAGATGATGTACCCGTGGTACGCGAGTACCCGGAGGTGTTTCCAGAGGATTTGCCTCGGATACCACCTGACAGAGAGATTGAGTTCCGAATCGACTTAGTACCAGATGCCCAGCCCGTGGCTAAGGCTCCATATCGACTAGCACCATTGGAGATGAAAGAGTTAATGGCACAACTAGACGAGTTACTTGAGAAAGGATTTATCCAACCGAGCATCTCACCGTGGGGTGCTCCGGTGTTGTTTGTGAAGAAGAAGGATGGTTCGATGAGAATGTGTATTGATTATCGCGAGTTGAACAAACGTACGGTGAAGAACAAGTACCCTTTACCAAGGATCGACGACCTGTTCGATCAATTACAGGGCGCAAGTTGGTTCTCAAAAATTGACCTTCGATCCGGGTACCATCAGTTGAAGGTGAGGGAAGAAGACATACCGAAAACCGCATTTCGAACGCGTTATGGACATTTCGAGTTCCGCGTGATGTCTTTTGGATTGACGAACGCCCCCGTAGCGTTCATGGATTTAATGAATAGGGTGTGTCGACCGATGCTGGACCGATCGGTAATTGTGTTCATCGATGATATCCTCATCTACTCCAAGAATGAGGGTGATCACGTATGTCACTTAAAGGAGGTGTTGGAAGCTCTGAAAAAGGAAAAGTTGTATGCTAAGTTCTCCAAATGCGCGTTCTGGCTTAGGGAAGTCCAATTCCTAGGTCACGTCATTAACCCGAACGGCATTATGGTTGACCTAGCGAAGATAATGACGGTAAGGGAATGGAATATTCCTAAGACGCCAACTGAAATCCGTAGTTTCTTGGGATTGGCAGGCTACTATCGAAGATTCATCCAGGATTTCTCGAAAATAGCTTCGCCGTTGACAAAGTTGACTCGGAAAGAGGTTGAGTATGAATGGGGTTCGACCCAAGATGAGGCGTTTAAGGAATTGAAGAAGAGGCTAACCCAAGCTCCAGTCTTGGCCCTTCCCGAGGGCAATGAAGACTTGGTGGTATACTCTGACGCTTCGGGTCAGGGATTGGGATGCGTGTTGATGCAACGCGGGAGAGTGATCGCGTATGCGTCACGACAGTTGAAGATTCACGAAGCTAATTATCCAACCCATGATTTGGAACTTGTTGCTGTCGTATTCGCATTGAAAATCTGGAGGCACTACCTATACGGGGTGAAGTTTACTATTTACTCCGACCACAAAAGTTTGAAATACTTCTTCGAACAAAAGGAACTTAATATGAGGCAGAGGCGATGGTTGGAACTGTTGAAAGACTATGACTGTGAAATAATATACCATCCTGGAAAGGCAAACGTGGTGGCTGACGCTCTAAGCCGAAAGGATGTGCCTACTCCTATTAGAGTGAAAGCTTGCCAGTTAGTGGTAACATCAGATGTGATGAGGGAAATTGAAAGAGCTCAAGATGAAGCACTTAAGGAAGAAAACGTAAAGAAGGAAAGGATGGTTGGCCAACAAGACAAGTTGGAATATAACACCCTTGGTGTTAGGACACGTTTTGGGCGGGTATGGATACCTATGAGTGGCGAGCTTAGAACCAAAATCTTGGATGAGGCTCATAAGTCTCGATACTCTATCCACCCCGGTACCAACAAAATGTACCAAGATCTGAGGAAGGAATACTGGTGGCCTGGAATGAAACACGAAGTGACAAAGTACGTAAGCAAGTGCTTGACTTGCTCGCAAGTGAAGGCTGAACACCAGAAACCGTATGGAAAGATTCAACCACTTGACATACCGGAATGGAAGTGGGAACACATTACCATGGACTTCATAACCAAGCTACCTCGCACAGCTAAAGGTCATGACACCATTTGGGTAATTGTGGACCGATTAACGGAGAGTGCTCATTTCCTACCTAATCGCGAGACGTTCTCGTCGGAAAGGTTAGCGGAAGTATTTATTAACGAAGTAGTAGCACGGCATGGGATGCCTTTGACGATCGTATCTGACCGGGACACACGATTCACATCGAGGTTCTGGAAAAGATTTCACGAGGCGATGGGCACGAGGCTCAATGTTAGCACGGCATACCACCCACAAACGGATTGTCAGTCCGAAAGGACAATTCAAACATTGGAGGATATGCTTCTTGCTTGTATTATCGATTTTGGCGGCAGTTGGGACAGTCATCTGCCGTTAGCCGAATTCTACTACAACAATAGTCATCACACGACGATAGGCATGCCGCCTTATGAAATGTTGTATGGGAGAAGATGTAGGACCCCGGTTTGTTGGGGTGAGATTGGACAGAAGGAATTAGGAAGTCTTGAAGTCGTAAGAGAAACGTCGGAAAGGTTTGATCAAATCAAAGCAAGAATGAAGGCCGCTCAAGATCGTCAGAAATCCTATGCGGACAAACGACGAAGGCTTATTGAGTTTGATGTTGGAGACAGAGTAATGTTGAAAGTGTCACCCTGGAAGGGAATAATACGATTCAGGAAGAGAGGAAAGTTAAGTCCGAGGTTCGTCGGACCATTTAGGATAATGACACGGGTTGGCGAAGTCGCTTATCGGTTGGAGTTGCCTGATGAGTTAAGTGGGATTCATCCTACCTTCCATGTATCACACTTGCGAAAGTGTTTGGCGAATGAATCGACTCACGTACCACTTACTGACATCGAGGTCGACAACAGCCTTAACTACATCGAAGAACCCGTGGCCATATTAGACCGAAAGGAGAAGCGTTTGCGTAATAAAGTTATTCCATTGGTTAAATTACAATGGAAGCATTGAAGGGGAACGGAAGCCACTTGGGAAACGGAGAAGGAAATGAGGGAGTCGTACCCTCATCTATTTGACTTATGATAGGTTTCAGGGACGAAACCTATTGTAAGGGGGGTAGACTTGTAACATCCCAAAAATAAAACGACAGATATAATAACGGAATAAACGAACGAGACGTGTCGGGTCGGATGGGCCGGCGGGCTGGAAGGGGACTCTCCCCTATAAATAGCTTAGACCTCCACCATTTCTCTCATTTGCAAGTTCTAGAGAGAGAAACCGTAGAGAGAGAAAGTTGACGGATCGACCCGAGATTTCAGCAAAGTGTTACTCCATAACTCGTGAGAAGAACCTCCGGATCAGAAGCTCGATTCAGGTAACGATCCGACCTAAATCTGAGTTTTAGTTCGTTTTTGGGTTTTTCGGGTTTTGGGTGAAAAGGCAACGTTTTTACGGATGAAACTGAAAGATAAACATAGATTTGAGTTCCTTGATGGAAAACGAATGTTTTGGATGCAAACAGGTTCGAGATCTTGACGAGATCAGACCAGAATGCGAAAGTTAGGGTTTTGCGAAGAAACATGTCGTGCGCACTTACCAAGTGCGCACGGAGCAGGTCCTGCGTACTTATCAAGTACGCAGGAAGAGGGGTCTGCGCACTTGCTAAGTGCGCAAGCAGCAGGGTCTGCGCACTTGCTAAGTTCGCAGGCACCAGGCAGGTTAAGTAAGTTAGTATGTTTAGAATGGTTAAACCGTTAGAATCGGTATTGGTCTGATGTGTATTTAACTAATCAATTCAGATCAGAAGTGACGTTGTTGGGCCTTTGTTTAGGACAACCGAGACTAGCTTATAAGGTGAGTTCTAGAAGCCCTTTCTTTAAATGTTTCAATTAAATGTTTTTGGGCTGGTGTGCATACATACGGAACGATGTTTTGAAATGAGGTTTACGAAACGAGGTTTACGAAACGATGTTTATGAAATGATGTTTACGATGTGATGTTTACGAAATGAAGTTATGGGATGATGTTTATAAAATGTTTTGCCAAATGAATTTTATGAAAGGTTTACGAAAGAGATGATGTTTTGTTTAATAAAATGTACAAATGCTTTAACTAGAATGAGGTAAAGGTTTTATGAAAGTCACGAATGAACGAACTGCCACGTGTTCCTACGGGAGCTAAGGTATGTATGTATGTATTGGCCTCACCTTACGGGGGGCCTTTGTGGCTGGCTAACGGTTGTACAACTGGTTGATGATGGGGTGACGACGGTCACCCATGGGATTACCGGGATCCCAATGGAAGGTACTATTCCTTGCGGGGAAGTAGTGCCTAAGTTATGTTTTGTCTACCTAGAGGTAACGAGCCTTAGGAGATGTATGTTTTGTCTACCTAGAGGTAACGAGCCTTAGGAGACGTATGTTTGGTCCACCTAGAGGTAACGAGCCTTAGGGGACGTATGTTTGGTCTACCTAGAGGTAACGAGCCTTAGGAGACATATGTTTGGTCCACCTAGAGGTAACGAGCCTTAGGGGACCTGTGTGACGGATGGCTTAGAGGTAACGAGCCTTAAGTTCATCCGCTGGTATGCGATGTATGGAATTGACGGTTACGAGAAGGCGCAGATTCGGTTCATGTTGACTTAAGTTATGATGTTATGTTACGATGATGTTAAGTTATTGCATGTTTTACGTACGCTTTTGTTAAACAAATGTATGTTATGTTTTTTTTGGCAAAATGTTTATGTTAAGGTTTTATGTAAAGCTAGAACTCACCAGCGTAGCTGACTTTTTAGTATGCACATTCAGGTTAAGGCAGGTATGGATGATGGACGATGATGCTTGGCAGGCGAGAAGAGTTACCCGGTTGATCATGAAGACTGGCATCCCGTTATGATTAGATTATGATATGTTTATGTAATAGACTAGGTTACGCTTCCGTTGTTAAACAATGTAATGGTTATGTTTATTTGAAGTATTTTCCGCTGCGTTATTTGATAATCAAGTTTAAGAACTGTTTGAGAATGAGTAAATCCAACAAGTGAGGCCTCGCGGGTTTGGGGCCTTACAGTAAGGGTCTTGGGTCGTCCAAACGGTTCGTATACACACAATTTGATCGTTTTTTGAATTTCGGTGTTTATTTAAAGAAAGTTTTGTAAATGAAAGTTGTTTTATTTAATGACATGGATGTGTTAGTCGTTTTAAAACATAATTTAGTGTCATAAATGATGTATTTGTTGGTTGTGGACGGTACAAAGTAAAACTTCGGTTTAGAAGGCGAACGGATACGTATAGGCACTAACTAACGTACTAGGGCATCAATTTGAATTATGTGACAGATTGAATGAGTTAAATAACTATGTTAGCCACATATGGTTGATACATTGCCTTTGAATTAGTAGTGGGTGATTTTTCATGTCGGTAAACGAGTTTTTAAATGGTTTAACGGTCTAGGTTGCAATTTAAGGCAATTCCAAGCGTTGCAGTCAACATGTGACCATGTAATAAGTATAATTTGCATGAAATAGGTATGTTTCAAGTATGATGTGAACACGAGCTATGATGAGGGTTTCAAGCTTCATTGATTCACGAATATGGTAAGCGTTACAAGTACGCGAAAAGCAGAAATGTTACATTAACATTATCATATACCAAGCGGATTCGAAGCCCAAATCAATACTCTTCGTGACCTGATCATTTTCGAGATATTTACTTTCCTGTTATTTACTATTATGTTATTTACATTTCTGTTACACAATTCACGCACGTTTTTACTTTTTTGTTATTTACTTTATCGTCATTTATTTTTCTGCTACAAGCACACAAAAACCACTCATTAGTTAAACCGGCTAAACGATAACAAAAGTTGAGTATTGAAACTCGACCGTGTCCATTGGTTCGATACTTGGTTCTTACCTGAACTATATTACGCTGCGATAGGTACGCTGCGATAGGTACACTTGCCTATTGTATGTGTTTTAAGTTTGAGTATTTATCATTTTATAAATTTAAAACCTGATCTCGTGAAAACATTTCTAAAACTAAAATATAGATTTATATATATTTTAATTATACCTAAACACGACATCAATCGCAAATGTTTTCGTACGAAATAGTTTTCGCTCGAAAGGTGTGACCGAAAAGTAAAAAATAAAAAATAAAAAAATTCAGGCTGAGTATTGTTGAAAAAATTCCTTGGTCGAAAATTTGGAGGATGGTTAAACCTATGTTTCGGGCTTATTATGAAAAAATGATAAAGTTAAAAAAAGTAGATTCTCAATGGCTGACGAAGGTTGTGTGCATAAGGACTTTGTAAATGGTATGAGTTATGTTCATCTAGAACTTATTAAATCAGCATTTGCAAATGATGAAGATGTGGAAAGAAAAGTAAGACAATACACTTAAAAGAAAAGATATCAAGTATTCACACGTGCTGAAGGAAAATCTTTCACATGCCAATATCATAGATATGTGAGATTGATAAATGATTTAAAGGATGTTGATGTTGAATTTGAAAAATCAGAAGTCATGGATAATTCTCTCACTGCTCAACCAGATGAATGGGAGTTATATAAACTCTACATCAGAAATAAAGAACTAAAATATAACAAATTAGAGATTTATGCGCAAAGCTACAGTTGGATGCGCTCAAAGCGGATAAGAACAAAATTGTGATCAAAGGAGGATACGGTTATGATTTTCAAGGGAATTGTAAACATATAGAATCTAATTTGGTTGCTGAAGCAGTGAAAGAGTCACATGAGCTTAATGCTTATTCTGATTTGCTCAATAAAAACATGTGTTCTGTGGAGTATTTTGAAAAAAAATGTTGATTACTAGAAACAAAATCAACATCTGATGGATGCATTGAATCATGAACATACTACAAACAAGATTCTACGAGACCGTGAGAAGGATTATAAAAGAAAAATTGATGATTGTGTCAAAGAAAATTCTCACGTAAAGCTTCACTTAAAGAGAAAGAATTATGAAGTTCAATTGTTGATTGTTGAAAAAGAAACAGAAAAGAAATTAATGATAGAGAAGATGGAAAAAGTAGAAAATACAACAATTAAAGTTGATAAAATAAACATTTTAGGGAAAGTTGATAGTTGGATCATTGAAGCTCAAATACATGATAAAGTAAATTCTGGGTTTGGATATAAAGGTGCTGGTGAAAACATTGAGACTAAAGTCAATGACATGGTGAATAGCGAGCTGGGATACAAAAAATGTTTCTCCTCCATTTTCTACAAATGGATTTTATTCACATATGGCTCAACTATACATTCTAGAGCCATTTGTGCAAAATGTTTATCCTTCGTTGGAGCCAAAGAGAAATTTTGAAGCAAAGAAAGTTGAATCGAAGATTCCAAGCTATGGAGTTAATGCGAAAAAATATCGGTTATCGGTCAAGGACCGATATTGAGATATCGGTTCTCACGGTGGGATATCGGTGGTATATCGGTAATTTTATATCATATTAATAGTCGAATCAAAAGTCAAAACTAAAAAGTGTCAATATTTTATATTAGAAACATAATCTAATCGTAAGCAATGAAATCATCCTCCGAGTCCACATCAACCAAGCCATCCAATTGTTCATACAGATCATTCACTTCAACTGTAATATCATCATCATCATCTATATAGCGCGATTTTTTGCTCCTAGTACTTGCCCCAACTTTTTCGTTTCCTCCCATTGGTACAAGTTGGGCCAACATTTTTTAAACGGGAATGGGCTTTGGGGGCAGAAAAACATTAAAAAGGGCCAAGTTAAAATTACCGAGAAACTCGGTTATACTACCGATATTATGGACTTAAATTATCGACGATATATCGGTAAATATCGCCAATAATATCGGTATCGATATTTCTGTCGATATTTTCACCGATATTTTCTCAAAGGATCGATAACCGATATATCGCCGATATATCGGTGATATATCGGCGATATCGACTACATAGATTCCAAGTGATTTTGCTTCGGATGATGATTGTGACTATAAGGATGGCTTAGGTTTCAAGAAAGAGAGTCTACTTAATGCTAATGTCATCTCATTCATTTCTAATAAATTTACTCCACTTATGTTTGTAAAAGGAGTAGAAAATTTGAAAAACAAAAGCCAAAGTCTAAAGACAATTCAACATCTCAAGAGGGGCCCTTATCAAAGAACATGTTCTGCTTTAAAAGAAATGTTTCAGTTGTAGAAAGCAGGGTCATTTAGTAAGAGATTGTTGTATTAAGAAATAAGAGCCTCCCAAACAAAAGGTCATTTCTCAACCTCAGAGAAAGGTTCAAGAAAAGCTGTTAAATCCTTTAGTAGACTTAAAGTCTTAAGTAGGTTGAAGATGTTTTGGACGTCAAAACCAAAACGAGATTGGCAAATCAAAACTAAACCAAGACAAGTTTGGAGAGTTAAAGATTTGAGTCCGAGATCCAACTTTAATGATGAAAAGTGTATGAGGGAGCTTGGCAGAATTCTCGTGTTGTGATATGCAATGGCTTAGGGGGAGATTGTTGTAACTAATTGTAGGCCATTGAATATAAAACAGTCAGAAGACGGAAGAACTCTTTGTAGATAGAAGATTTCGACCGAAATCTTTTTCGGACGAAATCGTTTTCTAACGAAATACATTTCGATCATAGTTTTTCTTCTTAGTATAAATTCTTGTATAGTTTGAAATATTTGGAGGAAATTTCATTGTAGTATCAATAAACACTTGACTTTTACACCGTTAACTATGTGTTTCTAATCTGATCTCGTTTCTTGATTATTATATCGGTGTATTGAATCTGCTACGAATAACAGGTTTCGACATGAAAGATGTTAATCCTTTATGTGTAACGAAACTCCAAATTTGTATGTGAACATTCAAAAGATATATTTAAACCATGCACGCCCGCCTGCCCGCCCGCCCGCACACATATATAGGGTATGGATCTAATCAAAACCCATTCTGCATGTCAAAACTCAATAAATCAAATCCAATGGTTGAATAAGTTCATGTTTAATAAGATGATGTCATGTGTCAAATGATTTGTTTTATATGAAAAGGGTAAAAGGGTTAATTCACTCAAACATCAAAATCAGGTTTAACAAAAATGTGACATGTGTCACCTTCTTATCCACCTCATTTTCTTTGTTTTTTTTTAAAAGAACCTCCCATGTTTTTAAAACATTTATAACTTTTTTATACTATGTTTTTTTTATAAAAATTACATCATTAAATAGATCATATTTTTATTTTTAATTTGGTTATAATATCTAAATTTTTTTACGAACGACAGTATTTACATCAATGTAACGAAACATTTTCCATGTAACAGATCCTTACATTGGTGTAATACTCTAATTACATTGGTTTAGTAATATAGTTACATTAGTGTCACGATTGTTACATTGGTTTATTACAGATCGTTACATTGGTGTAAAACATCAAAAAATAAATTACGATTACCTCCATATTTACACTGATGTAAGGCCTGGTTTTCCCATAAGCTAAATCCATTGTAGAATGACATCCTAATAGTATTCTTGTTTGAACATCCACCCTCTCTTGCAAAGTGTAGTCACCAGTGATCTTCCCATAAGCTCTCAACAATACAATCCACCACAAACCTGGTCAACATGTCAAATTGAACACCAAACCAAAGACGATGTTCTATATTCATAGCCAAAGTCGCTAATACTACTTCTCGTAAATAGTAGCTTACCAGAATCAACGTCCAATTGCTGATTCACCAAAATCAGGATCAAGAACATCCTCAAACACTTGTATTATTGTGAAATCATATTTCTATACCGATTGCTTTTGTTTTAATACATCCAGAATGAGTAAGCCAGATGGCTTTGTGCATGCTCATCGTATCTCTATTGCCAGGGGCGGACCTATCCTTAGGGTAGGGGTAGCCTCCGCTACCCCTCAACTTTTACGCGCAGTGTAATTTTTTTTTTTACGTTTTATGTATCCGGTTACTCCTTACGTTACCCCTGAACAAAAATTACGTTACCCCTCAAATTTTTTTAAAAGCTCAACACTTAATAAAAAGTCCAAAATTTTATAAAAAAACCTAATACTTTATAAAAAGTCCCCACATTTTATTAAAGATTTTGAGGTACTGAGTTTTAATAAAACATTTGGGCTTTAGCCAGCCCAAATATTTTATTAAAACTTAATACCTCAAAGTTTCAATTCTCAAACCCAACTTACCCAAGCGGCCGGCCAAGAAAAAAGACAGAGAGCGGGAACTGTGAGACTGTGAGAGCCAGAGACCAACCGCTCGACTTGAGCTGAGACCACCGCTCGGCGCCGCCTCCGCCAAACCCCAGTCCTCCGCCTCGCCAGTCACATGTTACCGTAAAAGAAATTGTTTACATGAAAGTACGGTAAAAAACAAATTATGTTTCATTAAATGAAAGTACGGTAAAAAAAATTATGTTTACATGAAAGTCCCGTCAAAAAAATTTTTTGTTTCAATTACATGAAAGTATGACAAAAAAAAATTCGTTACCCCTGAACTTTTGTTCAAGATCCACCACTATCTATTGCAGAGCACTGCACAAAGATGATAATAAATGTTTAATCATGCATACATACATCTCGAGTTTAATATTATACTTACATTAGTGTCACGAACAAAAACAACAAAAAATAACATTCACTTTGCTTATACTTCCAAAGAAACAATAAAAACAAACTAACCTTCATAAAAACAAGAAATATGTTCGGTTACAAATCGTTACATTGGGGGGTAATGAACAGTTACATTAAATTAGCAAACTAAAAGATCAAAGTTGATCATAAACTCACATTCAAAAGGGGACATTGTTCCTGCATCTGTGTTCAAGAACAGCTAGCCAAAACCAAAACCAACTCCTGTGATAATTCTTCATATGATCTTCAAGGATAATTTGCACACACAATACATGAAAATACTATCTATGAATACATCAAATTAACATAAATGAAATCAAGTTCTAAATTTTGTTATGGCAAATGAAATCAAGTAGTTACGAGACCCTAGAAATTTTTTTCTTCACAAATATAAATTAAATCAGGGATTAAACAAATAGATCCAGATTGAAAGAACTTATACCTAGAGAGGCACCGGGAACGGCATCGTAGATGAGACCCCGACCGTCATAATAGGCTAGAATCACGATCAGACACAAATATATGATCGAATAGCAGAATAATGGAGAAGATAATAGGTGCGTCGTCCGGTGGGTCACTTCGTTATCCACCCCAGTTCACGAACCTCCTGTCTCTACTTCCTCTCAATCTAGGATGGGGAATTATGTTGGGACAATTCTTGGCGATACGGCAATCATGGTTAGCGGGGGGACGAGGTTCAAAAAAAGACCTCGGGTTGAGTTGGAAGCTTGCTCTCCATGGGCAGATTCTCTTCCTTCTTTTGCACCTTCTATTACTCAATTCTTCCCCAATCCGTTCCTTGCTCAGCAAGATACCTGTAAGGCCAGACATATTAAAAGCTTAAACTCAAATCACAAAATTTATTTTTTTGGGAATTCAAGAGACATCAATGCTCAGTAGGGGAGAATGCCTTTTGATTCAGAATACGTTAACTCTGTGGGAGCTTCCGGGGGTCTTCTTAGCGTTTGGGACAACTACCTATTTACTAAAACCAATGTCATCAAGCCTCAATATTATCTCATTGAAGGTTACATGATGGGAATTAATGAACTTTTTCACATTACCAATGTTTATGCCCCTCAAGAGCAAGCGTTAAAGATTCAACTTTGGTGTGAATTATCGGCTTTAAGATGTTCATCTCATGGGGACAATTGGATCTTCTTCGGTGATTTTAATGAGGTTAGATTCCAATCCGATAGACGTAACATTATATTTAGGCGGGAGCTAGTCATTTCAATGACTTTATTCATTAAGCAGGTCTACTCGAATACTCTATAGGGAGCAGAAATTCTACTCGCTACTCGAAAGATGGTAGTAAAATGAGTAAACTTGACCGCTTTCTTGTTTGTGGTAACTTCATGAGGAGTTGGCCTTCAGCATCCTTAACTGCACACTCGGTTGGTCTCTCGGATCATTGTCCTTCGGTGCTTTCTCTTCATGCTCCTGACTTTGGCCCCATTCCCTTGAAAATTTTCAGTTCTTGGTTTCATTTAAATGGCTTTGATACTTTGGTGAGACAAGTAGTCCATGATTTTATTGCTCCATCCACCCGTATGGAGCCTGATTTACTTTTTCTATCCAAACTTAAACTCCTCAAGTTCCACATCAAGAGTTGGAATAGTGCATTGAGATTGGAAGAAAACTGAAGTTGGATAATCGGTTCTCATTAGACCTTCAACAAAGGTCAAAACTGAAGTGGGCCCAATATGGTGACGAGAACTTTAATATTGCCAATAATAGGATTCACGGTCTTATGATTGATGATCTTTGGCAAACCAACCTCATCATTAATTGTGAATGATGCTTTTTTTCGACTTCTTCTCTTCTAAATTCCACTTGGCTAAGGTAATCCGCCCCCTTTTGTCACCTGATGGGTTTAAGAAACTTTCAGCGGCTCAATCAGCTTGGTAAAAAGTTTTCGGCTCATCATGGGATTTAATGGCAGATAAAAAAGCTTTGTGAGTGTTAGAAAAATGCCCATAAGAAACATAATGAGATATAGGATGTACCGTCGAAGGTCCTTGATTGGAGGCGGGTTGCGTGTGATGGATCAATGGGGGAGCACCACTTGATAGTCATTCAAGCGCATGAGCTGTACTTTATTTCTTTTCTGCCTCCCTTCTTCGAATTCTTGGTGTACAACAGGTGGGTCCACATGGACAGTTTAATCATGCATGTGTTCTTCACCTTTGCCACCTTACAATTGAGTACATACTTTACAATGGAAGGATAACCGGAAACAGGGCGTTACACACTGAACACAATAATTCCTTAAATTATTCTGGCAATCTGAATTACGTTATAGTTATAATCATAATCACGCATTAATGTCTGTAAATTGGTTTATACATGACATGGCGAATGTGTTGGATATTAGATATCCGATCATCATTATTATCAACGTTACTATCGAGCTACGATCCAAAAAATTACACTTTGGACAAGTAACAAAGTATTACGTTTAAATGTTAAATGTTATTTCACGAAACGCGAATTCAGAATTCGATGGATTAAATATTTTTAGAAATATTTATTGGTTACTTCGTACTTAATTATTTAGAATGATTAATTGCCAAAGGAGAGAATGGGGCTTTATATATTTATTAGTACAAATATATTAACATGTTTTTATATTTAATAGTTAAATATAAAACGAGTTAGTTTTACAAAAAATAGTTTATTAATTACTATAATTATAAACTATAGGGACTAGAATTGATTAAGAGTTAATAATTGGGTAATTAAGAGTTAATTATATCGGGGGTTGACTTGTAACTAATATGATTATATATCTAGGCTTAAGTCAAAACCCTAATCCCTAGCTTTTACACATAAAAGCCCCCACCTTCTCCCCTTGTGCAAAGCCGCCGGCCGGCCACCCCCTTGCCGCCACCTGCCACTGTCACCTGCGGCCGCGGCTTCCTTTGTTGCACAGCCGTCCAGAGCCAGCCGAGTTGCTGTTGTGTCCCCTCCGCGAGCCGAACCGGAGACCACCCGTGGATCGGCTTTGCGATCTAGTGTGTTTCGTGAGAACAAGTTCATGGTTAGTCAACTAGCGTGATGTTCTTTGATCCCAATTGTTGTCAACGGTTTTATCGTCAAAGGTATAATCTTTATGAAATCCTATGGTTACGTTTTAATTATTATTGTCTATTTGTCGTATAACCGGATCACTGTCGGATAAAAGTTTAGAACTTTACAATTGTGTGCGTTTAAACTGCTTCCAATTCGCAAATCTGAACTTTGTAAACTATTTGTTTTAAAAGTAAAACTGGTGCATGATTACCAACAGAATGTTATTTGACCGACGAAATTAGGGGATTAGGGTTTCAACATTTGGGATCTGGTTGGGTGGGTAACAACGTTGTTCAGATAATTTTTTATCGTAAGCCGCGAGATCTCTGAGAGGGTTTTCACTACGTAGCATACTCTGAGAAAGAAGATGATTATGATTCTATATGACTATTTTGGCTGTTCATTTATGCACAAAATAGAGACCTAAATACTGAAATACCGGATTATCTAAATTGAGGTGATAAATCGTTATGTAAAAAAATGGGACTATAGTGTTGCTTGTGCCTATGCAGTCAAAGGCGCACGCATAGGAGCCCAGGTGAGGTGATGCACAGGTAGACCGCCTTGGTGCAGCAAGGCGCAATTTCTAGCCAAATTATGTAGAAAATCGGTCAGAAACATCCAAAATGGCTTGGAACCGGCCTATCATCAGCCTAAACTAGCCTTAAACCAGTCTAAAACATGCTTAAGACCCCTTAGAATGGCATGTTTATACAGTGTGTTTTGCTTTTAAGTGGCCCAAGGCTCACCCTTTATGCCTTGAGTGCGCCTTGAGCATTTGACTACCTAGGTTCATGCTCTATGAAGCCATGTCAATGGAGATTTCGATAAGTTGCCCAATGATCATGCATAATCTCAAAAGTTATGCACCTATCTTTACTTTTAACATTCTCATTTAACAAGTATGTGATAATACACCACTTAAAAGGTAATACAAACGGATGATACACGAGTCAAGGTCACGTAGATATTGATTTTTTGCGAGTTAACTACCATTAATTGTATGAGTTTGTGATGATACACCACTTAAAAGGTAATACAAATTTATCGGTCGCATATCATATCCGTTTATGTATCTATTAATGCGGATTAAGTTTGATATGCGAGCAAGAGTACATACGTGATCGTGGAGTCAAGCATAATAGCATATCAAATGGCGATGAAACTTATTTTTCTTTAACATTATTACATAGGCATAACAACCTTGAAATATGGATACTTTCTTATTTTTTTGTAAAACAAAACCATTAACCACAATTAATTTGAAAATATTAAATTTTAAGTGGCCTAGCTTATCATTAGTTTTTATCTCAAAAGATACTTTGAGGCGATCCAATCAATTTAAGGTAATGCATACAGATAAAATATTTAAGGAAATAAACGCGATAACAAATATCTTTGGATAAAAATGTCCTTTGATTGGAATGCTTGGTGTTTGTTCAATAAAAATTCTCTTGTATGATTAGCTTATTATTCAATAATTGTGCATTTTCTTTTTCTCTCTTTTTGCTCACTTTACGAAAATGTTTTCGCCTCCATCTTAATCATATAATAAATGAAGAAATAAAGAAAATCATATTATTCAATAATGTTTTATAAATTCCATGCAAGAAAATTAAGGTACATGATTTTGATGATCATTTCAATCTCTTTCGGTTGCGAAAGCAACATGTGGGTATAGCAATTGCACAACAGTCTTTGCAAGTGCCATCTGGAAAACAAACTTGACCATTAGTAATGATGCCTTCATTCATAGAAAACGCTTGCTCACTCGCTTCCAATCCTTTATCAGCCAAACTACACGAACCTGCAGATGATAATTCATTAACTTCAAACACATGATGAACATAAGAAATCACAGGTAGATGATGAGACCAAGCTTACCTAAGACTGAAAGACATAATATCGCGATCACGAACACCATCTTCAATGAAACTTTCACCATGTTTAAAAAGATTTCTTAGTTTTGTACCATTATCACCTTTCTTGCCTCAATATATATAGTGATTCTGGGATCCGGACAGGCTCTCAAATTCACCTAATAAAGTTTAGAATAAGCTTTATTTTTTCAATTTTAAATTGAACATCAATTAATGCTCATAAATTAAGGTATTAATGCTCCAAAATTCTCTTATTATATATGGCTAGTATGTTTTATTTTAAAACATTACACTAATAACAACAAATTCTTACATTAATCATTTCTCATATATTAAAAATATATTCTTTTAATATTATTATTTAATAGAAAAGTGACAAATGTCTCTATATAATTTTTATTTATTAATATAATAAAGATGTTTTGTTTTAAAATATTACATTAATGACAACTGTTTACAATAATCAATGTGTATAAGTTGAGGGGAGATATTAATTCATAGCACTAAATATGTTGTGAGAACCCATATAAGAGTACGTGTAATGGAGGCGTTAATGGGTGGCGTGAGTGTCAACTCACCCACTTTAGACGTGAATGTCGCGTTTTTTTTGCGGGGATGTGATTCTATTCACGAGGCGTGGGCATAGACAAGATTCAACTACCAATAATTTACTTACACATATTTAAAACAAATAAAAATATATATTAGTGGTGGATAGTGAAACTATTACACATCTTGGTGATTCGGTTTTATTGACTGCCCTCCCACTGATGTGTCGAGGCATTTATTACACATGGTCTAACCAATCTAAAGCATTTACTTTTACCAATCATAAAAAACTTTTAAAATAAAGAAAATGGTATAATTTTAATGAGTATTATTTCTCTCCCCTCACTCTTGAAGTTCAAATAAAAAATTAGGAACAACTTTGTCTGATTGTACATTACAATATAGATTAAAATACAATGATAATGGACAGTAAATAAAATATATTTTTATTTATTTTTATTTTCACCCCTTACACTATATATAATATGCGATTTTAACATGTTTTATTTTCTAATAATTTCGTTTTTCTTTAATAACTTTCGTTCGTTAACTTTTTTTTAAAAACGGCGTGCGCGTGTATTTTTAGTTTTTTTTGTCAACATTCCGATATAATTTTTTTTTAAAATGGAGTTGTATTCAAAATCGATTTTTTTCTTTTGGTATCGTAGCCTGTAGCGAGTGCCTTTACCGTTGTCGTACCGTGACGAGCTGAACCTATTATGAGCGAAAAACATCATTGCCGTTATTGGTATTATAGGAACCGGTCTCCGTATTCGGTTTTATGGTTTTCGACTACCCGAACCTTTAATATTTTGTTTTTTCCTTTTTTATTATTTAGTTTTATGTTTATTTTTTATTAACATTATTTTTAACGTTACGCTTGCGTTTTCATTTTAATTTTACTAACGATCGACCCGACACCCGCTGCGGAGCGCGGGTATAACCACCTAGTTGTATATAAAAAATCTAAATTTATGAACAGTAAACTTTTTTAGTTACTTATTATTTGTATAATATTTAAGTATTTAACCCTGGTTAATTTGACAATAAGAGACCACTCACCTGGCTGGTAAGCTCTGGCGGAGGTGGCTGGGGTTCGGTCCTCATTTGAGCCAGTTTTTGAATTTTTTATTATGTGCATTAAAATTAGTTGGTAGGAAAAAATCACTTAGGAGTGTTAGCTTGTGTGGTTTAGAGGTGCTCCCCTTACTCAAATCGCATTCCTCCTACCTAGGTTCTAACCTTGAGGGTGACGAATTTTTTTTAAAATTGTTGCTTTTTAACATAATTTTGTTTCATTTTGTATTTTTATTTTCAGTTTTTACTTACCTTATATTTTTCTTATCTCTACGTTATATTATTTTTACATTACAAATTTTAATGTTACCGTTTTGTTAACATTACCGTAAGTTAACCGCCGCATAGCGCGGGGTGTCCATCTAGTTTACATAATAACATACATGTGTAGGTAAGTGGTACATAATTAAAAAATAAAATAAAAAAAGAACACATTAGTTTGTATGTTCGTTTATATACACATGTATAGGTAAAAACTATTTATCTATACTACTATATAATACATAGTAGAAGGACATATTTGTAATTTATTAAAAATTTTAATACACCAAACACAAATTGTTATGTATAAGCTACACCTTACCAATACATAAAATATGTTCAATTATCATTTAACCCCACAATTAAAGCCCAACACTCAATAATTACCATTATTTAATATAAATGAGATTATTTAATTCACTACATTAAATATTATTTTATTTATAATACTTAAAATTAAGATTTAAATTTACATTTATAATTTATATTATTATAACTAAATACTATTTAAATTAAGTATTAAGTTTTGTAAAATTTCTTATTTTACAAGTTATAAGAGAAAACAAACTATTCTCAAAATTAACTATAAATATTTAGATAATTAAAAACTAAAATTGTAATTTTTTTTAAAAGTAATAGGTGATTAATTAAGTTAATTTAACATTTCAAAAACTATAATTGTATTTTTAGTTAAATAATAAGGAAATGAAAAAAAGAAAAGAAAAACAATAGAAAAATAATAATAATTGAAAAAAGGAAATAACCACCAGGGGGTCCTCGAATCTGCGTCGTGTGTGTCCGCATGTGAGTGTGGCGCGCGAACTGTCACACCCCGTCAAGGCGGAAACACGGGAGTGCGACGAAACTGAATAAAAGAACACAAGGCAATAAAGAAGATTACTATTACATTCCATTGAGTTAAAATCTCATTACATAAATCACAACTTAAACCAATCAAATAACATGTTAAAAAGACAAAACAACTTAAAATAGAATTTCTTTATTTAATATCTAGGCAAATCCTATCTGATCTTTGCTTGACCTATCATGAGCTTAATCACCTGAAACATGTACAAAAAACAAGTGTCAACTAAAATAGTTGGTGAGACGTCACATGTTTAATAAAAGCATATGTTTGGCAAAGATAACAATTTATAATTCAAGATCATCATATAGTACGTAAAATAAAACAAACACATGATTAGCAAATCCAACATAAAAATGAATAACGAATAAATGGTACAACTTGCAAGTTGTACTAATAACGAATAAGATGTCCAACCAAAAGTTGTCCATAAAGTATGTACGGTTTCCATCCTATGACCCATATATGTACTACCGTTGGCATGAAAGCTTTAAGTTAAGGATTTGCAAGTTTAACGTTTAACATATTGTGTTCATTTACTCACATACATATAATATTCGATTGTTTTAGAATTGTTTGAAAACGTGTTTTAATGCGTGCCAACCCGTACATGTTTCCCCCAAAACAATTTGAATAAATTAGGGCTATGAAGTCTCAACTTGATAAGTAAATGATTGGACTTCTAACTTGTAGCAACAAGAATTAAATATGTCCTAAGTTAAATAAAATATGTTATTTAATATATATGAACGATTAAAGGAATAAGAATGGAACCATTTGGGACAATAGGATTTGGAACGAATGAACGGACGAAACAATATTAAAGATTCAAATTATTACGATAAAAAGTTAAATATATAAATCAAGCTACATGAAATAATGTTTTATAGATTTTATTTGTAAAAGAGATTTTAGGTGGCATCGATAAATATTAATTGTAAATTTAAGATAATAAATATCCTAATAGTCATCTTGTTGGAACATTATAATATAATAATATTTATATGGATAAATATATTAATTATGCGAGTTTACTACTTATAAAAAATTCTAATTAATAAGAATAATCATTAAAAGAATCATTTAACTACTAGGACCATATTATTTATGAAAGTATTAATAATATGATGATAAATATGCTATTAAAACGATTGATAAAATCTATGTTATTAGTAGCATTAATAAAACTGTATTATTAATAATATATTATAGATTAAGTTGTTACTAAAATAGTTATAACCTTTTTGTTTAATCGAACTTGTGACTTTAACGAAACCCTTTTAAAGTTGTGTACATAAAATAATAACGTTTATCATGTTTTGAAATTCATAGTGGTAATGAAAAAGAATATATATATATATATATATATATATATATATATATATATATATATATATATATATATATATATGGTGAAGTTCATGAAATAACTAGCATTTAGGGAGAGAACTACAAAACTCCTCATTAAAGGCAAAAAAAAATTAATAAAAAAATCATAACCCAAAATATAAATCAAAAACTAAAATCTATAATAGGTTTTTGGGTGGGTGTGTGGAGTGGGGTTAGGTTTTTGGGTGGGTGGGTGGGTGGGTGGGGGTGGGGTGGGGTAGGGGGTTAGGTTTTTGGGTGGGGGTGGGGTGGGGGGTTAGGTTTTTGGGTGGGGGTTAGGTTTTTTGAGGGGGGTGGGATGGGGGGTTAGGTTTTTGGGGTGGTACTACACATATGTAGTATTACGCGTTTTTTTTGAACGAGGACGACGTGGGGAACAAGGTATCCGAAGCGGTTTTTTAGTTTTTGATTTATATTTTGAGTTATGATTTTTTTATTATTATTTTTTTGCCTTTAACGAGGAATTATCTAGTTCTCTCATTAAAATGATTTCTCTCATGAACTAAACCATATATATATATATATTAAAGTTGATCAAAAGGTTTTTAGAAATAAATTAAACATATATATATATATATATATATATACTTTTTATTTACCAAATATAAGTATACAATTCTTGAAAGTTTATAAAAGAAATGGGTCTTTTAACCATAACATAATGATAATGGTATATAAGTGTGTGTGTGTGGGTGTTAAACAAGAACAAGTAATCAACAGAAACAAAAAAAAAAGTGGTCAGCCGGGTTCGAACCCGTGACCTTAGATGTGTGAAGAAGAGCTTTAACCATTTGACCTGGGCACATGCCTTGTTAGAGATTAGAAATACTAATTTTTTTATTAAACAGCCTCAAACATCTTCTTCCCTAACTCAAGAACTCAAAACCCTAGCCCCAAATCAACCTTTATTTCAATACAGATTGTAACAAAACGTTGGGGCTTTAGTTCGAGGAATCAAAACGAGCAGGAGGGCATGATAATTACGTGGAATCGGACTCGATTCGTCGTAAAAACCGGGGCTATTTCACCTTGCCGAATCGCGACAGAGAGGAGGGAGAAAGACGGATTTGAGGCTCGATTTCATGTAGTAAACGATAGAAAATATATATAGGACGAGTGAACACGCGTTACCACTGTAATTCGTCGTGATTTGCGGGTTTTCAAAGCCAATTCTAAGTAATTAAACATTTATTTTAACCATAAAATTTATCTTTTTAAATCAAAAGGACTAGAACTTATAAAGACAATTTAAAACTTATTTATTATTCTATCTTCTTTTATAAAATAAAACCTCATTTTATAAATTAAATGTTGATAGTCAATTTATTTAATTTTGACAAAATATATATGTGTATATATATATGCTATATATATATAAATATAAAATAAAAGCTTGACATCTCGAATCTTCAAGCCATTACAAGTACGTGATGTGTTGCAAAGCACACCTCGATTTCCTTTGTATTTGCAAAGCGTTTTAATATAGTTTTAGAGTTGTTTTGAGTCATTTATAGCTTGTACTTAGTTATGTTATGTTTTATAGGTATTCGGGAAGAATTGGAGCTTAAACGATCAAGAAGTGTGAAGGAAACGAGCACACGAGAACACGGGATGAGAACGGCAAAAGTTAGGAAAGAGTCCAAACTTCAAAAAGACATATCTCGGGCTAGAAAATTAGTTACGGGACCCATAATATATGGTTTTGGGGTATTCCAACAAGAGGAGTTCAAAAATCAGGTTATGTTCTCGCAGTATGCGAGAGTTGTGGCCCAATTTCTCGCGGTATGTGAGGGACCAGGAAATCTGCGCGACTATTTTGACTCCCGCGGTACGCGAGAGACCCCAGATACGGGCTTTTTAGCCTATTTCATGGTTTAAAAGATTAGAACCCATTCTAGGGTTTATTGTCGAGTTTCAGCCATCAAGTATCAGTCTTTAGGGCGATTTTGGAGTGGAGAAGTCAGAGATGATCATGGATTGAAGCTATTGAAGCCTAGATCGATTGGATAACACCTATTCGGTTTATGTTCTTCATCTTTTGTTCTTTGACTAGTCTATCTTGCATTATGATTATGAACTTTGAGACTTCGTTTCTGTTTTTTATTATGATTGTTGGCTAGATACTTTAACTGCCTAGGTTTTGATGAATACGTTGTGATGTTTGGATTTTTATTCGGTTTTTGGATTCTTGTTGATGGTTTAATGTTAAAGTAGCAAACTTGATTGCAATTGGTATGATGTGTATGCATGTTTATGTCTGATTTATGATCACTTATTGTTCCACATGAATCTTCTTGAATGTCTTTCAGTTATAGATGCATGATTAGGTCACCTACTGTGTGTTTGTGATTTGTTTATGGATTTTTGATATCATTATCCATAGGAACAGTATTTGAGAGTTTAGAGGATATAGATGTTCTACCTACTTTGATAGCTGAGATGTGAGAAGTAGTCGGTTTGTCTTTGGTGTTAGGTGTCTAGTTGTAAACGCTCTGAAAGGAAGTTCCCCTAGGTTTCCTAGTATTCTTTGCATTCCCGTGTATTATCAAGAGTCTTCGAGTTACCCCTTGCATTCTTTGAATGTATTGAGACAGTGAGACTAAGAGGTGATCTATTCTTTGGGTACTTTAGTATTGTTGGAGAGACTGAAAAGTGATCCAACCAACCAGTGAGCGTCACACACCCCTTAGGTACTCCTTCTAGGTAACACCTTGAGAATGATCAGGGATCCTATAGGTAATCTGAGGGTGTAGTATTCATAGATCCTGGTTCAATCATTAGTTTCCTTAGCCGAGAGAAATCCGTGTTTCACAAGTAGGATTCTTAACCTGGTAGTGATTTCCCCATTCTTTAGTTCGTCCAGATACTTTGCTTGATAGTTGGTTCTTGTTAGTTAATTCTTGTTAGTTTGTTTAGTTATAATCACAACACAATTCCCCCATTTAAATCAGTTCAGTTAGTTGAATCAGAGTATAGATTAGTTGTCACTATTGTCTCGTGGGTTCGATTTCCGGACTTTCATTAAACTTTACTGCAGTCGATAGGTACACTTGCCTGTTCTGTGGTTTAGTATTAGGATAGTCTAGAACTATTACTAGGGTGTCTAGGTTAGGTTTTTATATTAGTTTTTATAGACCGTCCAAGCCACATCAGTACGCGAAAAGCAGAAATATTACAGTCTCCCCTAGTTAAGGGAATTTCGTCCTCGAAATTCAACTAGTAGAGACGGTGATAACTAGGAAAGGATAGGTTTGTTGGATATTAGATGTCCGATCATCGTTAATATCAACGTTACTATCGAGGTACGATCCAAAGAGTTACACTTTGGACAACGAGCAATTGATAATATTTAATTGTAAATATTATAGTTCACATGACACGGTATTTGTGACGGATGAATAAATATTTATGAGAAATATTTATACGGTGGATTTGGAAATTAATTATTCTGAGTAGTAATTAATTATTCGGTGACTAATTATTTAGAGAAATAATTATTGATGGCTTTTAACGTTTAATAGTTAAACGTTAGTTATGATTTTACTAACTATTTATAATTAGTAAAATAATGAGGGTTCAAAGTAATTAAATAGTTAATTACAAGGAATTTAGAGTAAATTTCTAATTAAGATGTATTATGTAATTAAGGTATCTATATATACACCCTTAATACTAAAACCCTAATAACCATTCTTGCCTCCATCAAGATTTGTGAAAAAGGGAGCCCCCCCCTCTTGTGCCGATCGGAACCACCACCATCACCGTCTTGCCGGCCACCGCAAACCACCGTCGTGACCCGCCAAGGACCGCCATCGGATTCCGGGTTCCCCTTTCCACCGTACGTGACCGTCGCCACCTCCACCGAGTTCCATCGTGAACCGGTGTCATCCTGTGGATTGGATTTGGAGTTGGATCTCGTGAGACGAGACCGGGTTTTGCGAGTTCGTGAACAAGTCATCTAGCGTGACGTTCGTTGCATCCATCGTGTGAGTTTAGGTTATTCGTCAAATGTATAAATCCTAAACACCCTATGGTTGTGTTTATTTATTATTATTGTCTAAACGCGGTGTAGTCGGATCACTACCGGAAAAGATCGGATCTTTATTATCGTGTGCTTTTGTAAACGCTTCCGCTATTGTAAATCTGATTTTATTTGTTTCGTTTTATATGTTAAAACTGGTGCATGATATCCCAGCAGTGGTATCAGAGCCACCTCTACTTGTGTTTAGACATAATTGTTTATTTTTTGATCTCCGTTTTATTTGTTAACACTTTTGGTTAACGAAAGAACGAACCTTTATCGTTTTGATTGTGTTTGGTACATCCCTAGTGACCCGTGGTTTTGCTTGTCATGGTTGTATTTATTTTCTTTATATTTGTATTTTTATTTTTGGGTTATTTGGAACCCGGATGTGATAGTTAGATTTCTTTTATTTATTTTTAATGTAAAAGTATAAAAGTTGTAAAACTAACAAGACGAAGATTTGTAGACGAAGATTGACAAAGACGGGAACTTGAAGATAGAGATCTTTGACTAAGTGGGAGGCGACAAGTTTATTTATTATTTGTTGTCCCTTAGACCGGTTTGGTTACTCGTTTGATGGCTCGAACGAAACAAAACAAACTTACTAGTGGCTCGATGGTTGTTTTATATTTTGTGGTTGCTACAATTATTTAGGATAATAATTTAAACTGCAAATATTTTATAAAACATTTAACACAATTTTATAAAAAGACGAGAATATTAAAAAGGTTTAACATTTCTCGGAAAGGTAATTAAATAAAAGTAGTTTTTATTTAAAAGATTAAAACGGGTTTTTAAATTTAATTGTTTTATTTAAAAACATATTTAAATTAATTAAAGGTTAATTAGCTTAAAATTAAGTTCGTGACTAACGACCAATTTAGTTTAAATAAGGTATATAAAACTGGACTGTGTCGAGTGTTGAAAGCGTTTCACGAACTTATATATAGTAAAACTGGTTTACTTAAAATTGCACGACTTGGCTCATGCTCCTTGTCGTCCAAAATGTTTTTGACGCTTAACCGGTAATTTAAAACATTAAATAAATCCCAATTTAAAATCGATATTTTTACCGCCACCCTTAATTATGACACTTGAACTAAACCGAAACGTCGATGTTAGTGAATTACCCTGCATCCGGCGCCACGGTTTTGGTTGAAGGTAGTATCGCGATTCCTGAGTCACTTAGGCCGGGTCTACAGTCACAATTGAAGGACTAATATCACTTAACGTATCCAAAGCTTGACCTTGCTCGTCATGCCCCTCAAACCGAGAATTGTGTAGTTGACTCAATTGGTATTTTCATACCTACCTATCTAGCTATGCCAGTGGAGAGTGCTAAGCCATTCACTGAGACATGGTGAACCGGGATCTCATTCCTAAATATAAATATTTTTGTCCTTGGGTCATTAATTTAAATAGGAAATTCAAGCATGAAAATACTAAACTTTGTTTGAATTTTGTAGATGTCTCAATCTACTGATTTGGTTATTCTAGAACGTCTTAACAACATCCTAAACCTTAAACTCGATGGAACTAATTTCTTGTCCTGATACTACAATCTGAAGAACGTCCTTAGATACAACAAGAAATTACATGTTCTCAAATACCCCTTACCTAAGCAGCCACCTGAGGATGATGGTGAGTTTGTTCTAAATGCCTGGAACAAACTTAGGGATGATACCCATGCTATATCAGACCAGCTTGAGAGGACAGGGGTTTACCCTAGTGATAATATCATTCGAGCAATATTCAATGATGGCCTTCACTTCTCCTACACAAGCAAATAGGTACCGGATGACATTGTCAAAACCTGGGATAAGGGCAAAGCTATTGGTGAGACCAAGACGCACCTCTCTAAACCCAGATGCCGTGTAAGAGAGATGCCTGAAGCTGCTGTTGCTAGAGAATGCTTCAAATCATATACTCAAGGTATCTAGGAAACTTTTCGTTGTTTCTATATCGTTTAAAAGTTAGACTTTTAACATATGCAAACTTGTTTTTTGCAGAGATAAAAGAAAAGAAGGAAAAGAAGAAGAAAAGGAAAACGGACACATCTTGAAGATTACTTCGAGTTGTTGATTACACCATTTGATGATGTTATTTTATTTTTGTTTAGAACAAATTTAAATTCCGGATTTGATTTCTTTTGAATATTGCTTGATTATTTAAAGCATGACTTATTTAAATCTTTTATGCATTATGATAGTTGCCTGATTATGAGTTATCAATTCAATACTAATCTAATTTTGACATGAAATATTAAAGACATGTGAGACATTTTATTCAAGTCCATTAGATACTTCATTAGATCGGATCTAATAGATATCATGAAACATATTAAGTCCTGTAAAAGATATATATGTGATATAATGTTTACATATGACTTTATAATTAAAATAGTTTCAATAAAATTTCTCTAGAAACGATCTTATAATATAAGATATAAAAGAAGCGATACAAGTTATCACTACTTTAAGACTAAATGGTTAGTCATATGAAAAACAGCTGCCCAAAATTGACATAGTCTAAATCACTAGCCTTGAACTGTAAGGTTTATCCATAACAGGTATGACAATTCATATGTGATATGAATATGAGGAAAGAATCCAATGAACAATTAAGAATAGGATGTTATGAACTCCTATACGAAAGTTTTTCCGTGTGCCGCCTTAATAAGTCTTCAAACTTAATCATAAGATTGAAGATGTTCAGGACCGAAATATACCTGGTTCTTGAACAATAAACAGTTGTTGTTTAAAGTTCTAAATAAATAGTATTATTCAAATGCATAGACATAAAATTTCATATATAGACAAGGATTAGATCCTTGAAATATATATAAATGTTTTTCATAAACAAAAGATGTGATCTTTTACACTTGATAAATATCATAAACAAAAGATATGATCTTTTACAATTGATAAGTACATGAAAGTAAAGATGTGATCTTTTACAATAGACATAAGAGATCATGTGATGAAAGAGTAAGATTCTTTAGCAAAATCACCCGGTGATGATCCAGACACACAATCCATATTATGACAAATAAATATTTGATCAGACTACACATGAATAAGATTCATCCAGATGTAGAAGTTGTTTTGAAACAACAAATGGATTGTTTATACTAGAAGCCCCACATGTTATCAAAGGTTGATAAAATAGGAATTACATTCCAAGTTTCCTTGAAAGGAAACATATTACAAGTTTTGACAAGTTGAACAAATCAGTCAAAATGAACATGTATTATGAATACTAGAATGTTCTAGTAATAAAGTGGCTTCAAGAACAGTATAAATGTCTGAATATATATAAGACTATTGAATCATTAATTTGATAAGATCAATTAAAAGATGATTCAATGTGATAGATGCAAAGGCCAGTGGGAGTAAGTACCTATAACAAGGAAATGTGTAAAGACACATTATCAAGAGGAATGTATAAGAGATACATGGAACCACAGAAAGGGGATGATAAGTGTTATCATAGAATGTATAGTGATACATTTCTAGGATTACGAGTTTAAAATATCATTAAAAGATAAAGTATCTTTAGAGAATAATTTCGAAGCTTGTTTTGATTGCATCCGTATATGAGATATATATAAGGAAAGATTCTATAGTAAGATTCACGGCAATCTATTGACATTGATAAAACTGTCAACATTTTCTGTTAACATTATCTGTCAAGTGTTTTGTGTGACAAATCATTAAAGACAAACCGTTAACATTTTTTGTTAACATTATCTTTAAACCCTAATTATTGGGATAAGATGAAAGTGAATAGGTTCATGTAGTTTCATCTAAAAGATAATGAGCTATGTCAATATCTTCATATGATGAAAGAACTTTGAAATTTAATTATGACAAAAGGATTATGCTTGAGAGGCACAATATGGTGATGATCATAAAGTAAATGATGAGATAAAACTATCTTATCGGATAAGATACCAAGAGTACCTACTTTGACTATCAAGAAGGGTTCTTGAAACAAGATCATAACTAGTTATGACAACTTGTCAGTCAAACACTACTATTTTAAAAGTTAAGATATTAACACCAAAAGATGATCATTGAAAATGATTAGATGAATACACCATAAGATATATTAGCGTTATCTAGTGAAAAGGTTTCATCAATTACAAATTACACAAACATGAGATGTTGTGACTTGGAAACATTAGAAGATGGTATTCTGAAAGGAGTTCAAATAACTTCTAATAGTTTGGAAAGGAGTTTCAAAAGAGGATTTTCCACTGGTAAGTTTCATTAATGGGATCATGTAACTTGGAGACATTATGATAAAACAAAATTCATACAAATCAATATCTAGCTGACCCATTCGCTAAACCTATACCTCAACCTGTATATGAGGATCATGTTGATATGTGTTAGACATGCTAGACATGAGTTTGATTTGTTAGTATTGGGTGCTTTCGAACAATATATAGAAACATTAGTGTTTTATATTGACTTCACGGTTAAGTGCATTATAAATAGATGTTTCTATGATTCGATACTTTGTACATTTTAGAAATCCTTGAATATATATATATATATATATATATATATATTATATTCTAAATGTTCGTAGTCGATCAGATTCATGAGAATCAATCTGAACAAAAGACTATTGTGAATTGGATGATTGGTTCATTAGGAATGAAAGTCCAAACGGTTGGACGTCATATTCACAGATAATCATTAGAGAATGATTATTCAACGTAACTCGCTTCAAAACTATCTTCATGGATCCTAGTCTTGAGAAGTTTTGAATATGGTAAGATCTATTGATCCTTCGACCCGAGGCACGCACTAGAACTAACTCTGACTGAGGTTTGTTCTTTGATCTTATCTAACGCTGTACCTTAACAGCAGTAATAAGGATATGATCAGGAGTAATTTGAAGTTAAATGGGAGTTGTACATGGCCAAGGGAATTCTGTTATCCTTTAATTTGGATTTGGACATCCTGGTGCCCTCATTGATTCAAACTGTTATAAATCACGTGGCCACGCAGAAACTAAAGAGTAGTTTGTTTAGACCATTATTGAATTGGAGAACGAGAACAAGAATAGTTGAACCACATATGAGAAGTGACTTGTATCCATGTCTCATGTTCAACGGATGACCTAAACAGAAAGGACAAATAGATATGTTTGCCATGGCTATTGTACTTGGTTAAATAAAGGTTACTTGAACACAAGGAATTAGTTGACGTATGTAATACGTCATACCTTGTTAGGGGCAGTGAGATGCAGCTAGGCGTCCACCACTGTCTACGTTGACCCGATTAATTGATGAATCGACCAAGTGGGAGATTGTTGGATATTAGATATCCGATCATCGTTAATATCAACATTACTATCGAGGTACGATCTAAAGAGTTACACTTTGTACAACGAGCAATTGATAATATTTAATTATAAATATTATAGTTCACATGACACGGTATTTGTGACGGATAAATAAATATTTATGAGAAATATTTATACGGTAGATTCAGAAATTAATTATTCTGAGTGGTAATTAGTTATTCGGTGACTAATTATTTAGAGAAATAATTATTGATGGCCTTTAACGTTTAATAGTTAAACATTAGTTATGATTTTACTAACTATTTATAATTAGTAAAATAATGAGGGTTCAAAGCAATTAAATAGTTAATTATAAGGAATTTAGAGTAAATTCCTAATTAAGGTGTATTATGTAATTAAGGTATCTATATATACACCCTTAATACTAAAACCCTAATAACCATTCTTGACTCCATCAAGATTTGTGAAAAAAGGAGCCCCCTTCCCTATTGCGCCGATCGGAACCACCACCATCACCGTCTTGCCGGCCACCGCAAACCACTGTCGTGACCCGCCAAGGACCGCCATCGGATTTCGGGTTCCCCTTTCCACCGTACGTGACCGTCGCCACCTCCACCGAGTTCCATCGTGAACATGTCATCCCGTGGATTGGATTTAGAGTTGGATCTCGTGAGACGAGACCAGATTTTGCGAGTTCGTGAAAAAGTCATCTAGCGTGCGTTCGTTGCATCCATCGTGTGAGTTTAGGTTATTCGTCAAAGGTATAAATCCTAAACACCCTATGGTTGAGTTTATTTATTTATTATTATTGTCTAAACGCGGTGTAGTCGGATCACTGTCGGAAAAGATAAGATTTTTATTATCGTGTGCTTTTGTAAACGATTTCGCTATTGTAAATCTGATTTTATTTGTTTCGTTTTAAATGTTAAAACCGGTGCACGATATCCCAACAAGGTTATGATATACGTTGGCTAGGGCTAGTCCTTGATCCGACGCCTAGTCCCACTTCTAATGCACCATCAATGTTTATATATAGGGTGTACCGCAGCTAACCAATCACACTTTTGGCTCCTTGGAAGCGTACTAGCCACCTATCAAGACTACCACTAACACGGATAATGTTGGGTGGCATGATATGAGTTCAGGAATTGGTTATGGGTAGCTACATCGTAGAATTTCACTTCACACCAATATACTTGTAAATTCATGATTACGTTTGCGACCGTAATCGTAAATTTACCTTACACGGGTGTGATATATCCTTCCACTATGCACCTATAAAGTGATGATAGTAATGTAGATAGAGGTTACGAATATTATCGAAGGGCATTGAAAACATGTTGTTTTCAGATTTAAGAATCATGATTAAATAGGTATCTTATGCATATTTAGCAGTAGTGTATACAGTGTGACATTCACTTAGCAATCCACAAAATGAATCTTGAATAATAATACATCCAAACATTGTGCAAATTTATGAGCAAACATGGTTCATTGATAAAAGAAATCAACCTAAGTCTCAAGATAGAGTCATCCAAACAAACATAGAATTCAAGTTTTGATGAACCAAGGTAACAAATTAAGAATTCAAATAAGTAACATAATTATCATGTCTCCTCTAGTTAAGGGGATTTCCTCCCAAAACTTAATCAGTGGGGTTTGCATTGTCTTGGGTGGTAGGGTCTTCACAAGCCTCGGTTGTTCCCATGACAAAGGTGCGAGCACGAGCACCTTGATTGTTGTTAAGCTTGGGACAACGGTGGTTGAAGTGATCGGTTGCACCACACTCAAAGCAAGCCCTACCATTGGTATTATAAGGGACCATGGCATTGTTGGTAGCAGCGGGAGTAGGCATGCGGCAAGAGGTGTATAGATGTCCATTTATTCCGCACTTGGCGCACTTACGACACGGTTGTGAAGGAGGGTGATGATATTGGCACTTTGCACACAAAGGGTGTCACACCCCCGCCAGCGGCGAAAACACGGGAGTGTGACAAAATTGAATAAGAAAACACAAGGCAATAAAGAAAATTACTATTAAGATTTCATAAACATTAAATTGATTACATGTGTATCAAAATGACCAAAGATAACAATCTTGATCAAACAAAACAACTTTAAAATAAATCATAAGTCTTCAATTGATAACTACGCCATCCTATGTGAGCAAATCCAAAGTATATCCTTACGTGGTATTTCCTAAAACATGTAATAAAACGGGTTAACTAAACATAGTTGGTGAGATGCATAGGTTTTAAAATAAGCATAGTAAAAGATGCATACAACTCATGGCAATACTTCACATACTCACATTAGTAAAACGTCAAAACATGAAGTTACAACCAAACCTAATGACATGCCCTCTCCGGTTCAACCCCCTGCGGGTTAACCTAAGCATATGTGTCGGATTTCTATCACCCAAACCCGTAACCAGGAAGATGGGTGGGTTTGTCACATCTATAGCGCTATAATAGTACTACCGTCAGCTTGTAACAAGTTGATGATTGTGTATGTGTTTGAAAAGGAGGGTCTTAACGTGTTTATGCAGTCATGTTGTCCATAGTTAAATAATGTTTTAATGTCGAGTATGAAAACCTTTGCCAATTGTTTAAATTGTACTAAAGATGTCTTTTTATTATTGCTTGTTACATGTTCCACCCCAAAGAATAAAGAAAAAGGGGACTATGATCTCACCTTGATGATTAGAGACGAGGCGAGTGTATCAACCTTAGTGAGCGTGCCCTATAGAATTTAAATATTGAATAAGTTTAAGGAATTATCGTTACGCGAAGAGAAAGTTTGAATGATAACGACAAAGGAGGATAGGTGGTTGCATAATAGAACATGATAATCCACCTAGAGTAGTACATCCAATGAAAAGATTCCTAGGAAAGAGGGGCCGGTCTCAAAGGACTCGTTTAGATTACCGCGTCTTTTCGAGCCAGAACCATTCATGTGTCATATACATACATCGTAGGTTTGGATAGGGTTCTAATGCATGCAACACCTTAGATTATGAATAAAATGTTTTTAAGAAAAGAAAGTTAAAGAATTAAGGATGCTCAAATGTTAGAAGATTAGGGTTAGTTTTGTAAAATTCAGATTTGGACAGATTGTGTTGCTGAACTTTTGGCATGTTTTAAAAATATTAAAAAATTTATAAAAATTCTAAAATTCTTCGGATCTTTAATTTAGATTATAATGAACATTGTTTGTTAATAAATCTTTTTAATTTGGGCAACTTAAATATCCCAAAATCATGACACAAGATTAGAGGTCTAGAGTAGACCTTTCTGTTTTGATTTGTCATTTTAGGGAGTATTACAAATAGTTAGAATGTCAATTATACATGGTTTTAAAGAATATTCAATAAAATTTTATTTTCAAAAAGATTGAACACGATTGGATTTGTAGATTGAGAGATATGGTCCCGGAAAATAATGACAAATATTCTGTCAAAAATTCAGAATTGACCTTTACGTCTAAAAAAATACGTTTGAAAGCCTTAAATTTGTCAAAAAATTACGAGGTTAGATTTTAGGGAAAGAAGAGTCTTTGAAATTAGATTTTGGTTTAAAATCAGACCTTTTTGGACTAAAGATGACCAAGATATGGCAGATACAAGTTGACACAAGTATTCTGTCCAGAATCCAGACTTGCACTTGCGTAGATTTTTTGGGTTTTTAAGAGACTTTTTGATTAAAACAAAGTTAGATCATGAAAGTTTAGGGTTTGAGAGGCTTGTGTTTAATTATCATAAGATCATGAAAGAAATAAAAAGGATTGGAGGTGTAGAGAAGATAAAATCAAAGAACGAAAGAAATCGAATAAAAAAGGATGATGTTACTTACTTGGAATGGTCCTGAAACCTTGTATGCTCTTCTTGCTCTTGTGGTTCATGAATTCTTCAAGGATTAGGGCAGGGATTTCAAAACTAAGGAGGTAATGAGGGTATTGGAGGTGGTTTGAGGGTAAATAGCAAAGAATAAGGCACCCTAGACCTCCTATTTATACTAGAGATTGAAGGGTTGTATATTAGGAAAGAACTTGGAGTAGAAGCCAAAGGTTTCGAACCCTAATGCAGCCTCCAACCACTCGTTACCAGCCAAAATTTAAAAATTAGGGTTTAGGAATGGACAACTAGGGTCCCTCAAGTATACAAGTGGTGCATCGGTGCGAAAAACGTTCGGTTTTTTGCAATTCGGAGTTTAATTAAGGAAAGTTTTGTAAATGAAAGTTGTTTCATTTAATGAAATGGATGTGTGTAAAGCCCCAAACCTGGGAGGCCTCACTTATTGGATTTACTCATCAACACATAGGTCTTAAACTTAAAACATTCACAATCACAGCGGAAACGATTTAATACATTACATAAGCAGCGAAAAAAATACATAACTTGTCTTTAACAAATTTGTCTGGTACAAATTTAAACTTGTCTTAAAACCTCGTAAACTGTAAACATAAACTACTAAACATAACATCGGGATGCCAGATCTTCACCTCAGGTAACTCCTCAAGTCAGCCAAGCATCCAAACGATCACCTACACTTAACTGATATGCATACTAAAAATCAGCAACATTGAGTGAGTTCTAACATTTACTTTAAATCAGTCATACTAAAAATTTAACATTTACATATATACTGCCCTTATGGCTAAACTTTTCATATAGTATCTTTTAACTCATACATTCATTATCTTGACTGAAACTTAGCTTTATCTTTCCATTTCTTCCCATAATTTCCCCTAATGGTGACTCAAGTCCCAAGGCCGGCAATTAAGAGAAGTTAACATGATGCATCACTGTAACATTTTGTAATAGTCCTGACTAGAGTCAAAAACACTGTCACGATACCGATAAATCCAATGGTAACTACACAGGCACATAACCTGCTTGGGCACTTAAGCCCTACTATAGGCACCACAGCCCTCCCACAGGCACCACAACCCTTCATTAGGCGCTGAAGCCCTTCTGTAGGCCCTACGTTAGGCTCCGAGGCCTTCTATGAGCACTTAAGCCCTGCTTATAGGCACCGAAGCCCTTCTATAGGCACCGAAGCCCTTCAACGGGCATCAAAGCCCTTAACTGTTTCTCTACACATTGTAATATTCATCCCCATAGGAACCTTATCAACTAGTTCACTTCCCATAGGAAGACTATTCACTTTATTTTAATAAACTTTCTTTAACTTGATCATACTAACATATATTATGCCTTTGTTTATGTATATCAAAATATAGTAAACGCTTGCCAATAATATAACTTTACTTTACTCAAAATGTACATTTTGCCTCTTTTAAACTTCCTTTTAAATCACGACTTTCGCCATCGTTTATCGTTTATTAATATACTATATAATAAACACATTCTTCACTAAGTATGCACACCACCCCAAAAGTAGGTAAGAAAGGGGATTAGAACTCACCTGACTTTCTTAGTTAACTCTTCTGTGAGGCTCAACGATCGGTTCGAGTGGTCATAAACGAAACGTGTTAACTACGGGTCACAGTACAACTATCTTGTCCGAAATCTACTGGTCGAAAACTCTGCTTGACCGCAATCTCTTTTTGATCGAAATCTTTCTTGATCGAAATCTATTTTTGTCGAAATATTATTTTGCCCGAAATGTCTTTCATTCGAAATTTATTTTATCCAAAACTAATTCGTCCGAAATATCCTTCATCCGAAAACCATTTCGCCCGAAAACCAATTTTTCCGAAATACCTTTCATCCGAAAACTATCTCGACCAAAAAACTAAGTCGCCCGAATTCTTATGTCCAAAATCACTTTTTTCCGAAATCTCACCCTTCGTCCAAAAAATCTTCTTTTCGGACGACTCAACTGTTCTAAGCTAGATTCTTCGTTTTTGATCCAAAATCCCAACTTTTTACGTCCAAACTGTTCTAATCTTAACCATGAAGCTAAATCTTTTGTTTTTAGTCATAAACACACGTAAAAATATAATCTTTTTGAAGAAAACCCATAGAAACCCTAAAACCCATTTTAACACCAAAACTCAGATTCAGACGGGTTTGATACCTGTTTGTGCTTGATTCTTTGGAGAAGCTTCAAACAAACGCTAGAGAAGAAGGTTGGGCCGATCTTTGGTCAAAACCAACACTCTCTCTCTAGACGTTTCTCTCTCTAGAACTTGTATGGAATTTGTTGCAAATGGGGGGAATGGGGTTGATCTCAGGGTTTTAAGGGGCCCAAATTCCCATTTTCTCGGCCCATGCATCCCAAGCCCAAGGCTCGTGACCTACTCCATCCCCCTTCCTTGGTTATTTGTAAATCCCATGCCCGATATCACACTTGAAAATACGGGATGTTACAAGTCTACCCTCCTTATAATAGGTTTCGTCCTCGAAACCTGCCTTAAGCTATACAAATAGCAACTCACAAAATGGGTAGCATAAACCGTAGATGTGTTGGGTAGCTTGGTTATTAAGGCCATTGTGAATAGCTGTAATAGAGAGTATAAGATGATTAATCTTTCGGCTAAGCGTAGTCTAAATATGGAACAGTTTCTATTCCTGACGCATCTAGGCTAACTGTGGTTCTAAAAGTTTGCAATGGCGTACGTCTCTATTTACACTAGGATTCCCTTGAAAATACAGAAAATTTAAGTAGTTAGGAGAAAATACGTACCCAGCCTGGCGTCAAGCTCCCTCTCAATCCTCCTTATCGACTATCTGGTATACCCTTGCTTTTGCTGTGGCTTTTGGTTTCTTCCATTTGTTACCATAATGTCCCTTCTCACCACAGTTATAACATAAACATTTGCTTGGACAACTGCGAGAAAGGTGGCCTTGCTTGCCGCATTTGTAACACCCCATTGTTCCTAATCTGCATTCGCCTCCATGCTTCTTTCCACACTTACCGTACGTCCCTTCGGTGTCTACCCTTGCTCTTACTTCGCTTGGACCCTGGAGGTGTTCACCTGATCGCTTATTTCTTAGGTGATTCAGGGACTACGTCGATAGAGGCTACGTCATCATACACAACTCCACTCAGAATAACCACCGATTGTGAATGTTATCGAAGGGCAGTGGAAACATGTTATTTTGAGATTCAGAAATCATGCTCAAGTAGATATGTATATCAAGTAGTAGTGTGTAATGTGTGACATCCACATATAGCGATCCAAAAAATGAAACTTGTACAAATGCTTGAATAATACATCACAAACTGTCACACCCCCAAATTTATTTACTTAATAAATAAATAAAGAGTGCAACGATTGGTTCATTACACAATAGCGGAAGCTGTAATACTGATTTCTAAGATTTGGGTACATATACAATTATTAAGACTAAGTAATATAATGATCTAAGTTATTCTAGGTTAATGATAGACTTGAGACTTAATAATCTATGCCCCTCCAGCTACTAGGAATTGATCCAACATAGCTAGCCTATTCCAACAGTGCCATGGCTAAGGGTTACCTGATAAACATACTTGAAAGTGTCAACACAAAGGTTGGTGAGTTCACAGAGTTAGTTATTTCAGTGCAAGTTGTTTTCCCCGAAAACATGTACATGACCTAACAGTCATAAAAATAAGTAGTTTTCCCCGAAAACATGTACATGACTTTACCGTCATAAAATAAGTAGTTTTCCCCGAAAACATGTACATGACTTTACCGTCATCAAATAAGTAGTTTTACCTGAAAACATGCACATAACTTTACCGTCATAAAATAAGTAGTTTTCCCTGAAAACATGCACATGACCTTACCGTCATAAAATAAGTAGTTTTCCCCGAAAACATGCACATGACCTTACCGTAATAAAATAAGTAGTTTTCCCCGAAAATATGCACATGACTTTACCGTCATAAAATAAGTAGTTTTCCTCGAAAACATGCACATGACTTTACCGTTATAAAATAAGTAGTTTTTCCCGAAAACATGCACATGACTTTACCGTCATAAAATAAGTAGTTTTCCACGAAAACATGATAATGAATTCATTATGAACAAATAATTCTAAGCGCATATGATAAACAAAACAAGTATTGTTGGTCCATTCGTAGGCTAGCTAGGCTTACAAATAATATGTTCATACATGAGACCGTAACCAAACGTAACTGGTGAATGCCCCTCTCTCGCTTTACCACGAGAACGGAATAAGACAATATGCGGCCATTTGACCCTTCAGGTCCCGGTTAGCGTGACTAACCATGACCAGGGGCGTCAACCCTAATAGTACTATTCATAGAATCCTAGGCTAAGTCCATAGCTAATGGTAACAAATGTTGATGATGTTTAGGGGATTTTAAGAGCTCTCCTCATCTACATTATAATGTTAGTGTCTTGTTTTCTTGTTATCATATAAAAATGTTTGCAATATTTTCTCAAGTGTATGAAACAACAATGTTTCCAAATGTGTTGAACAGTAACATAAAATATGATATGTAAGTATGTTTCTCCCCCGTAGTTTACAAAACATTAAAAAGTGAAAAGGGGGCCGTGAACTCACCTTGTGTCCGATGAAATCCTAGCGAATAACAGTGTGCTAAAATTTCCTGTCTATCCATACCGTAACCACACAAGGGTACTAATGTGTTAAGACTACCCGTCTTAAATGCAAGTTGTTTACCTGACTTAACGAATCATGTTAAGTACGTCTTTATTTAGTAAAACAGTGTTTTCATGTGACGACTCATTGGTGATTATTATTCCAGTCTAGACGCTTACATATTTTCCGAGAAAATATCATATTTCCATATTGGTGACTTGTTACGTGTACCAAAAATAAATATTATTTTTGTAACAACTTATAATATGTTCAAACTAGAGTTCACATATAAACATATAATTATTCCTTAAAAATAATTATATAAAATCTCAAATATCGTTCAAGTATATCCATGTGTAAGGCCCCAAACCCGGGAGGCCTCACTTGTTGGATTTACTCATTCACAAACAATTCTTAAACTTGAATATCAAAATAACGCAGCGGAAAATTTCATTGAAACATAATCATAACATTGTTCAACATTTGAAAGCGTAACATAGTCTAATACATAAACATAACATAAACTAATCATAATGGGATGCTAGTCTTCATATCATGAGGGTAACTCATCAAGCCGCCCAACATCACCATCCATCATCATAACCTGCATTAACCTGAATGTGCATACTAAAAATTCAACTACGCTGGTGAGTTCTAGTTTTAACATAAAACGTTAACTTCAAATAATTGCCAAAAACATAACTTCATACTTCATTTAATAAAAGCGTACATAAAATAGTGCAATAACAAAAACATAACACATCATAACCCATAAGTCAACGAACATATCGAATCTGCGCCTTCTCGTAACTGTCAATTCCAAACATCGCATATCGGTGGAATGACCTAAAGATCACCACCACTAGGCCCTTCCACCATACTGTCCTTCGGGCGGGAATCCTAGGGCCCGATACTTAGGTCATTTACCACCGAACTTCAAGCACGGCACCACAAAGATGACACGTACCAAACTTCAAGCACCGCACCCCATAAGGCACAAGTACCAAACTTCAAGCACGACTACCTCGTAAGGTAAATCATACCAACTTCAAGGATCACGATAATCCCCTTGGTGACCGTCATCACCCCAGTTGTACAACAGTTGGCCAGCCACAAAGGCCCCTAAAAGGTAAAGGTCCATAACATACATCCCATACTCATAATCTTCATTCCCTATGGAATAATGGCAGATTCGTTCGTTTGTGACTTTCGTAAACATACACTTCTTTTACTTCAAACTTCGGTTAAAGCATTCGTACGTTTTATTAAAAATCATTCATTCATTCATAAACACTTCATAAACTTCTTTTGGCAAAACATTTCACAAACACTTCTTTCATAACCCTTCCTTCCAAAACATCATTCATAAACATCATTTTAAAAAACGTCACATACAACATTCATAAACATCGTTTTATAAAATAGTCACATCGTTACGTATGCACACCAGCCCAAAAATATTATTCAAAACATTTAAAAGAGGGCTTCAAGAACTCACCTGATAAGCTAATCTGGGTTGTCCTAAACAAAGGTCCAACAACGTCACTTCCGATCTGAATTGATTAGTTAAATACACATCAAACTAATCCCGACTCTAACGGTTTAACCATTCTGAATTAGGCAAACATACTAACTTTACTAACCATCATGATGCCTGCGCACTTAGCAAGTGCGCATGGCCTTGTTCTTGTGTACTTAATAAGTGTGCAGACTTCGCTTCATGCGTACTTGATAAGTACACAGGCTTTGCTTCATGCGTACTTGATAAGTACGCAGGACCTGCTTCATGCGTACTTGATAAGTACGCAGGACCTGCTTCATGCGTACTTAATAAGTACGCATGACCTTCTTCTTGCGTACGTGATAAGTACGCAGGACCTTCTTCTCCTCAAAAACCCTAACTTTTTGCACCCAGATCTGATCATGTCAAGATCCCAACTTTTTTGTTCAAAACGTTCGTTTTTCCTTCTAGATGCTAGATCTATGTTCATTTTCAAGTTTTATTCGTAAAAACGTTACCTTTTCATCCAAAACCCGAAAACCCCAAAGTAATCAAAAACTCAGATCTAGGCCAAACCGTTACCTGTATCGAGCTTCTGATTCGGAGGTTCTTTTCACGAGCTATGGAGCAACACTTTGCTGGAATCTCGGGCCGATCCGTCTACTTTCTCTCTCTTTGATTTCTCTCTCTAGAACTTGTAAAATGAGAGAAGAGAGATGGGCTAGGGTATTTATAAGGAGAGACTACCCTTAAGCCCATACGCGCGCAAGCCCATAGCCGGCCCATTTCACGCTCGTTTATTCCGTTCGTCTCGCGTTTAACCCGTTTCCATTTATTGTCGCTTATTATTTTCGGGATGTTACAAGTCTACCCCCCTTACAATAGGTTTCGTCCCCGAAACCTATCATAAGTCAAATAGTTGAGGGTACGACTCCCTCATTTCCGTCTCCGTTTCCCAAGTAGATTCCAATCCCTTTCGGTGCTTCCATTGGACTTTAACCAATTGAATAATCTTATTACGCAAACGCTTCTCCTTTCTGTCTAAGATGGCCACAGGTTCTTCGAATTAGTTAAGGTTGTTGTCGACCTCGATGTAAGTAAGTGGTACGTGAGACGATTCATCCGCCAAACACTTTCGCAAGTGTGATACATGGAAGGTGGGATGAATCCCACTTAACTCATCAGGCAACTCTAACCGATAAGCGACTTCACCAACCCGTGCCATTATCCTGAATGGTCCGACAAACCTCAGACTTAACTTTCCTCTCTTTCTGAATCGTATGATTCCCTTCCAGGGTGACAATTTCAACATTACTCTATCCCCAACATCAAACTCAATAGGCCTTCGTCGTTTGTCCGCATAGGATTTCTGACGATCTTGTGCGGCCATCATTCGTGCTTTGATTTGATCAAACCTTTCCGACGTTTATCTTACAAATTCAATACTTCCTAATTCTTTCTGTCCAATCTCACCCCAATAAACCGGGGTCCTACATCTCCTCCCATACAACATTTCGTAAGGCGGCATGCCTATCGTCGAGTGATAACTGTTGTTGTAGGAGAATTCGGCTAATGGCAGATGACTGTCCCAACTGCCGCCAAAATCGATAATACAAGCATGAAACATATCCTCCAATGTCTGAATGGTCCTTTAGGACTGACCATCCGTTTGTGGGTGGTATGACGTGCTAACATTGAGTCTTGTGCCCATCGCCTCGTGAAATATTTTCCAGAACCTTGATGTGAACCGTGTGTCCCGGTCAGATATGATCATCAAATGCATCCCATGCCGTGCTACTACTTCGTTAATAAATACTTCCGCTAACCTCTCCGACGAGAACGTCTCGCGAATAGGTCGGAAATGAGCACTCTTCATTAAACGGTCCATAATTACCCAAATGGTGTCATGACCTTTAGTTGTGCGAGGTAGCTTGGTTATGAAGTCCATGGTAATGTGTTCCCACTTCCATTCCGTTATATCAAGAGGTTGAATCTTTCCATAAGGTTTCTGGTGTTCAGCCTTTACTTGCGAGCAAGTCAAGCACTTGCTTACGTAATTTGTCACTTCGTGTTTCATTCCAGGCCACCAGTATCCCTTCCTCAGATCTTGGTACATTTTTTTGGTACCAGGATGGATAGAGTACCAAGACTTATGAGCCTCATCCAATATTTTGGTTCTAAGCTCGCCACCCATAGGTATCCATACCCGTCCAAAACATGTCCTAACACCAAGGGTGTTATATTCCAACTTGTCCTGTTGGCCAACCATCCTTTCCTTCTTTATGTTTTCTTCCTTAAGTGCTTCAACTTGAGCTCTTTCAATTTCCCTCATCACATCTGATGTTACCACCAACTTACAAGCTTTCACTCTAATAGGGGTAGGCACATCCTTTCGGCTTAGAGCGTCAGCCACCACGTTTGCCTTTCCAAGATGGTATATGATTTCACAGTCGTAGTCTTTCAATAGTTCCAACCATCGTCTCTGCCTCATATTAAGTTCCCTTTGTTCGAAGAAGTACTTCAAACTTTTGTGGTCGGAGTAAATAGTAAACTTCACCCTGTAAAGGCAGTTCCTCCAGATTTTCAATGCGAATACGACCGCAGAAAGTTCCAAATCGTGAGTCGGATAATTGGCTTCGTAAATCTTCAACTGCCGTGACGCATACGCGATCACTCTCCCGCGTTGCATCAATACGCATCTCAATCCCTGACCCAAAGCGTCAGAGTATACCACTAAGTCTTCATTGCCCTAGGGAAGGGCCAAGACTGGAGCTTGGGTTAGCTTCTCCTTCAATTCCTTAAACGCCTCATCTTGGGTTGAACCCCATTCGTACTTTACCTCCTTCCGAGTCAACTTTGTCAACGGCGAAGCTATTTTCGAGAAATCCTGGATGAATCTCCGATAGTAGCCTTCCAATCCCAAGAAACTACGGATTTCAGTTCGCGTCTTAGGATTATTCCATTCCCTTACCGTCATTATCTTCGATGGGTCAACCATAATGCCGTTCGGGTTAATGACGTGACCTAGGAATTGGACTTCCCTAAGCCAGAACGTGCATTTGGAGAACTTAGCATACAACTTTGCCTTCTTCAGATCCTCCAACACCTCCTTTAAGTGACATGCGTGATCACCCTCATTCTTGGAGTGGATGACGATATCATCAATGAACACGATTACCGATCGGTCCAGCATCGGTCGACACACCCTATTCATCAAATCCATGAACGCTGCGGGGGCGTTCGTCAATCTGAAAGACATTACGCGGAACTTGAAATGTCCATAACGCGTGCGGAATGCAGTTTTCGGTATGTCTTCTTCCCTCACCTTCAACTGGTGGTACCTGAATCGAAGGTCGATTTTTGAGAACCAACTTGCACCTTGCACTTGATCGAACAGGTCGTCGATCCTTGGTAAAGGGTACTTGTTCTTCACCGTACGTTTGTTCAACTCGCAATAATCAATACACATTCTCATCGAACCATCCTTCTTCTTCAAAAACAACACCGGAGCACCCCAAGGCGAGATGCTCGGTTGTATAAATCCCTTCTCAAGTAGTTCGTCTAATTGAGCCATAAGTTCTTTCATTCCACTGGTGCTAGTCGATATGGAGCCTTAGCCACGGGCTGGGCATCTGGTACTAAGTCAATTCGGAACTCAATTTCTCTGTCAGGTGGTATCCCAGGAAAATCCTCTGGAAACACCTCCGGTTACTCGCGTACCACGGGCACATCGTCTAGTTCCTTTACTTCCTTACACTTGTCAATCACATACACCAGATAAGCCTCGCATCTGAGCCTCAGGTAATCTGCTGCCTTAATCATCGAGATGACGTTGGGCATCGGGGCCTCACGATCTCCAAAAACTTCGCTGCCATTTGGAGCCTTGAGTCGGATTATATTTCGTTTGCATATAATTTGCGCTTCATTGGCAGTTAGCCAATCCATACCTAACACGACATCGAACCCACCCAAAATCATAACAAACAACCTGACGGGGAATCTATGGCCTTCTATTTTTATCGTGGAATTTTCAACCACATCGGTTACTCTCGCAACCCTACCCTCAGCGGTTTCTACGCTAAAGGCCTTTTCTAGCTTACTGACAGTGTATTGCACTCGTTTACAAAAAGTTACAGATATAAAACTCTTACCGGCACCTGAATCAAATAACACTGAAACAAAAGTGTTGTCAAGGATGAACGTACCTGACGCCACGTCGGGGTCCACCCTTGTAAGGCCCCAAACTCAGGTGGCCTCACTCGTTGGATTTACCCATTCATAAACAGTTCTTAAACTTGAATATCAAATAACGCAGCGGAAAATTTCATTTCAAACATAACATAACATCGTTCAACATGCGGAAGCGTAAACATTGTCTAAAACATAACGTAATCAAAACATAACGGGATGCCAGACTTCATAGATCGACCGGGTAACTCTTTCATCACTTGCCAAGCATCACCGTACATCGTCCATACATGTCCTTAACCTGAATGTGCATACTAAAAATCAGCTACGCTGGTGAGTTCTAGCATTACATAAAACTTTAACATTTACATTTGCCAAAAACATAACATTCATTCATTTAATAAAACCGTACGTGAAAACATGCAATAACTTAACATCATCAAAACCTCGTTATCATATCATCATAACATAAGTCAACATGAACCGAATCTGCGCCTTTTCGTAACTGTCAATTCCATTCATCACATACTGGCGGAGAAACCCCGAGGCACGCCACCACTAGGCCCTTTAACACCGTACATTACCTGCAGGTGGAGAAACCTAGGGCCCGATACCCTAAAGTCGTTCAACACCAGAACCTTAGGAACGGTACCACAAGGATACATGCACCTTCACCTTAAGCATGACATCCCAAAGGATAGCACGTACCTTCACCTTAAGCACTGTTCACTCGTAGGAAATAGTACCTTCAATAGGGATCCCGGTAATCCCATGGTGATCGTCGTCACCCCTTTATCCACCCAGTTGTACAACAGTTGGCCAGCCACAAAGGCCCCTAAAAGGTAAGGCCCATAACATACATGCATACCTTAGTTCCCGAAAGAACTCGTGGCAGATTCATTCATTTTGTGACTTTTATAAAAATAACCGTTACCCGCCTTTACATCATTTCAGTTAAATCATTCGTACGTTTTATTATAAAACATTTCATCGTTAAACCGTTCGTAAACCATTCATAAACCTCTTTGGCAAAACACTTCATAAACACATTTCAACTTTCCTTTCGTAAACCTCATTTCATAAAACATCATTTCGTATGTATGCACACTAGCCCAAAACGTTAATAAAAAATTTAAAAGAGGGCTCTAGAACTCACCTGATAAGCTAATATGGGTTGTCCTAAACAAAGGTCCAACAACATCACTTCCGATCTGAATTGATTAGTTAAATACACATCAGACCTAATCCCGACTCTAATGGTTTAACCATTCTGAATTAGGCGACTATACTGACTTTACTAACCAGCCTTGCTAAGTGCGCAGGGCCTTGTTCTTGCATACTTAATAAGTGCGCAGACTTCGTTTCATGCGTACTTGATAAATACACAGGTTTTACTTCATGCATACTTGATAAGTACGCAGGACCTTCTTCTTGCGTACTTGATAAGTACGCAGGACCTGCTTCTTGCGTACTTGATAAGTACGCAGGACCTGCTTCCCCGCAAAAAACTTTCGCATGCGGATCTGATCACGTCAAGATCCCGAACTTGTTTACATTCAAAACGTTTGCTTTTCGTTTAAGAACTCAAATCTATGTTTTTGCTTCCAGTTTCAACCGTAAAAACATTACCTTTTCATCCAAAACCCGAAAAACCCCAAAACGAACAAAAACTCACATCTAGGCCAGATCGTTACAAGTATCGAGCTTCTGATTCGGAGGTTCTTCTCACGAGCTATGGAGCAACACCCTTCTTCAATCTCGGGTCGATCCGCCAACTTTCTCTCTCTACAGTTTCTCTCTCTAGAACTTGTAAATGAGAGAATGGTGGAGTGAGTTGGCTATTTAAAGGGAAGGGACTCCTCCCCTCAAGTTCGTCGGCCAATCTGGCCCGGCCCGTCACGCCTCGTTCATTTATTCCTTTCGTCTCATGTATAACCCGTTATTTTAATCGTCGTCTTATTTTTGGGATGTTACAATTCTACCCCCTTACAATATGTTTTGTCCCCGAAACCAATCATAAGTCAAATAGTTGAGGGTACGACTCCCTCATTGTAACAACCCCAAATTTAGGGCCTGGTTTTTTTTTATTTAATTGCGTGCTACCTATTTAGATACTTGAACCGTTGAATAGCAAAATCGAACTCTTTTTGCTACCATTTAGAACCCAATAAACACATTGTGGTTGCACAATGAACTTGACCCATTGGGCTTGGCCTAACTATAGATAAAGAGACTCGACCCATTAACGGCCCAACTAAAGGCCCGGTATACGAACCCAGTCCAAAAAAACTAATAAACCTTTGTTTGACGAATCAATACACGATTCGATATAATTTATAATAAATACAAACTAAACCGTTTACATGGAGAAATGTTAGAACGATTAACACGCTAGTACGAATTATTACTAGTTATCCGACACAATAAGATATTTAGACGTCAAACCGCAAATAAATAACATTAATAAATGCTAGTATTTATTCGGGCAACTGATTAGGAGCTTACGCGAGATATGCGACGTTGGATGCACGACAACGACAATTACCGGTGTAGAAATCAGTGGGTATTGCTAACCCCGATATAACTAAATAATATAAAAAAATATTTAGTTATTACCGATCAAATTAAAATTATTAAGATTATTATTATTTAGTAATTAATAACTACTTGCGGAACGCGAAACGTTTTACCCGGAGTAGTGTGAGCACGCGGTACAAGAGCGATACCAACTACTTTAGAAATAGCATAATAAAATATATAACTAGTTATTATTATTATATTTTATAATATTATTATTAATAAATAGTAGAAATTATCGGAGCGCGGATCTTTAGTTTGAGCACACGCGATTAGACAAGTAGTACAAGAGTAGTATCCGACTATTTTAGAGTCGCGCGATCGAGTAAATATACTAAGTCACTATTTATATTTATTCGTTATATTTACTAATAGTATTATTTAAACGAAGAGCGAGACGTTTATTTTAAGCGAACGCGTATAGAAACGCAGTGTCAACGCATACCGGCGTGGACAACAGTTGGAACGGAAATTTTACGAAATAAATATTTTAATGTAACACACCACTTTTAAAACACCGACAATTAAACGTTTAAACAAGCGGAAGCATTTCCCAAGATTTTTTTTTTTTTTAAAAACCCCCGCGTACCGCGAGGCACACGGGCCACCTCCCTCGCGTACCGCGAGGGAGTCCCAAAATACTTACCCGGAAACCCAGGTCTCTCGCGTACCGCGAGAGACTTCCCTGCAAGTTCTCGCGTACCGCGAGGGGACTCAGAAAGGCAAAACCGGAGATTTTGTCTCTCGCGTACCGCGAGAGAATCCTCCCAGGTTCTTCGCGTACCGCGAGGGACCAAATTTCCAGTGAGTTTCCCTTCAGCTGCAGGTTTCAAAACCTTGCCATTTTTCCAACTTTTATCAAATCACTTGACATCCAAAAATTTCCAACACTTGGGTTTTGACCCCAAACATCCAAACTAAGTTTTCAAATATCAAATTTACAGTTTAAGGATCAAATCACCAAATTACAAGTAATTTCCCCAAATCCTTAAAACCACCAAAAATGCATACGAGATCCCTTCGCGCTTTGGACTTGACCTTGACCTACCTCGGAGCTTTCCCTACATCACCACATTGACATAACACCATTAGTAATGATATAAACATAACAAACAAGTATTTACAACTTGCTTTCACCCTTTTCACCCATTTGACCCATTTGACCCATTTGCACCCATTTGGTCAAATAAGGCCCCTTACACTAGACTTATATACCACATAAGTCACTTACACCACATTCACCATTTTTCCACAATGGCTTGACTTATATACCACATAAGTCAATTACACCAATCTCACCATTATTCCACAATGGTTAGACTTATATTCCGCATAAGTCAATTTACACCGACTTCACCATTATTCCACAATGGTTGACTTATATACCACATAAGTCACTTTCTTCAATTTACCACATTTAGTTGACTTTACACCACACGAGTCATTTACTCTACTTTATCACATACCACATTTTTGCTTAACTATATACCACATAGTCATTTACACCAATTCAACATATTCTACATTTTAGTTTGACCATATACCACATAGCCAACTACATTATGCATACAAAACTTGACTTTTACCACACAAGTCAATTTTCACACCATATAGGTTAAATAACTAATTTCATCCACATACCAATAAACACATATAAGATATTTGAATAACCAACATGAAATTCAAATATGAACATCACCACCACCTATCATTACTAAGTAAGTGCAAAGCACTTACCTTTTGAGTTAGAGGATCCCGCACCACCTTCTAGCTTTGCAATTAGATTACCTAAACACATTCACCTAGTTTAGTAATCTAACATACATCAAAATTCTATTACAATTGAGTCCACAACTCAATTTCCCCATTTCCAACCCAAATTGACCCGTTTGGGTTATCCTCATAACCAAACACCCTCTTTCACCACAAACTCACCCACTTGAGTTTCATTATCTTAATCTTAACACTAATTTTTCTTTCAAAAATTATTATTAAGTTAATTTGGTGTTTGTTCAAGTGTCTAACATCTTAAAAACACTTAATCTTCATTAATTCATCATTTTAGCATCATGATCCAAACACCCCCAATTTCCACCATATGAACCCTAACTTCTCATAATCAAAATCAAAGGGTTCTAGGATGTTAATCATCATTCTTTAACTTTAGTTTAGCTAGATTATCAATAATCTAACACCATTTCATCACATGCATACATAATTTCGGATTTCACCCAAAACCCACCAAGAACACATTCATGGTGAAATCAAGAGGAAGAGAATCACTTACTTGATGTTATGAAGGTGTTGTGTGAGCCAAAACCTTCACAAAACAAGCCTCAATTCCGCGATTTAGCTCCAAAACCGAAATTCTCTTCTTCTCCTCTTCTCTTGAACGACTAACACCTCAAAAATGAGTTAATTTTGACTTTAACTAGTCAAATGGCAGATTTTGCCATATTACAACTTTAGTCCCTCAACTTTCCACTTCACCCATTTCATTCTAAAGTTAGTCAAAACTAACATAGCCCCATTACAAACTTGAAACCCACTTGTTTCAACTTATTTCTAAAATATTATTTTCACCATAATATTAATTAGAAATATTTATTTATTTATAACGAGACCCGGATTTTGGTTCGTTACAAATCTCCTCCCCTTATTTGGGTTTCGTCCCCGAAACCCGACTTCACATAAGAAGGTTCGGATAATATTTGAGCATTTCCTCCTCGGTTTCCCAAGTCATTTCCGCTCCCCTTCTATGTTTCCACCTCACCAAAATTTGGCTAATCTCTTTATTGCGTAAACGCTTCACTTTTCTATCCAAGATTGCCACCGGTTCTTCCACATAATTCAACTTTTCGTCCAACTCAATATCATCCAATGGAACAAAAGTAGATTCATCCGCCAAACACTTTCGCAAATGAGACACATGAAATGTGTTATGAAGTCTACTTAGTCCCTCCGGTAGTTCCAAACGATAAGCTACCGCACCCACTTTTGCTATCACTTTAAACGGTCCGATGAAACGTGGATTTAACTTCCCCCGTTTCCTAAACCGTATCACCCCTTTCCAAGGAGAGACTTTCAGAAGCACAAAGTCCCCCACTTGAAACTCAATCGCTCGCTTCCTATTATCCGCATAGGACTTTTGGCGATCTTGAGCCGCTTTCAAGCGTGCTCTAATTTGGTCGATACTATCATTAGTTTCCTCGACCACCTTTTTACTACCAAGTTCCCGTTGACCAATCTCACCCCAACACACGGGTGATCGACATTTCCTCCCGTACAATGCCTCAAAAGGCGGCATACCAATACTAGAATGGTAACTATTGTTGTAGGAAAATTCCGCCAACGGTAAATGGTCATCCCAACTACCACCAAAATCTAAAGCACACGCTCGCAACATATCTTCGAGCGTTTGAATCGTTCGCTCGCTTTGACCATCCGTTTGTGGATGATAAGCAGTGCTAAGATTCAATCTAGTCCCCATATCCTCATGGAATTTCTTCCAAAATCGAGAAGTAAATCTCGTATCACGATCCGATATAATCGACACCGGCACACCATGACGTGACACAATTTCCTTCACATACATTTCCGCCAATCTATCCGAAGAGTATGTTTCCTTTATAGGTAGGAAATGTGCACTCTTCGTCAACCGATCCACTACTACCCATATCGCATCATAACCCTTTCGAGTCTTTGGTAGTTTAGTGATCAAATCCATAGCTATATTCTCCCATTTCCAAAGCGGTATTTCAAGCGGTTGGAGCTTTCCATACGGCTTTTGGTGTTCCGCCTTCACCCTTAAGCATGTGAGACACCTCTCAACATACTTAACAACATCACGCCTCATACCCGGCCACCAAAAATGACACCTCAAATCATAAAACATCTTTGTGGCCCCCGGATGGATAGGATATTTGGATTTATACGCCTCATCTAAAATAGTTGTCAAAATACCTGACAACCTAGGAATCCAAATCCTACCAAAGCATGTCTTCAAGCCCATGCTATTTTCACCAAGTTTATCAACATAAGCAACCATCCGCTCTTTCTTCAAGTCACCACCAAGTGCTAACACTTGAGACTCTCAAATTTCGTCAATAAGAGACGATGAAATTGTCATCATGAACGACTTCACTTTAATGTAGTAACTCTATACGCCCTCGTTACTCCCCTAAGGTTATCTCCGACTTTAATGGTTCCTTTGACAACGATATGCAGTTTGTCTACTTTTGCACCAATTAGTTCGCCCACTATCTAAGATAGTCACTGATTCATTTAGATGAAACGTTTATCATTTATCTCATCTTCACCATATGAAATAACAACAGTTCTATCCTCCTAATGCTTTCATGTATGGTCACGTAAAAATGTATTATGGAGTCCACTCATTTCAAAGGAAAACTTTTATAACGTCAAGTTTCCACTTGAATTTCAACACTCCTAACCATAGGATATTTGGATTTTTGAACCACTTTATACGAGTAGTCAACACTTTTGACAACTAAAGAAATCCAAGTTCTAATCCCACGTCACCCACCTCTTACATGGAAATTTCAAAACTTCCTTACCAATCAACCAATTGAGACTCAAGGTCTCAAATTCATACCTCTTGGGGTTCGAGGATCCCAATGCCCATACACAACACCCTTTGAAGCTCGAGTCTTCAACTCACCCATTCTTAACCGATAAAGCATGCGACCTCCTCAAGTAAGGATACCACAACTTCCTTACTTGAATCCTCTTTTACAACATTGGAAGGAAGATCCCTATCCGTGACCCCAAACACCCTAAGTATCTCCATTGACTTATTCATAAGTCATCCTTTGAGATTTAAGGATCTCAATCACCGAATCCACCTTTGAAGTTCAAAAACTTCGCTTTTAAACACCGATTGCGTACAATGTACATTTTAACATTTACCCCTTGACCAAAAAGTCCACATACCGCGAGACCTTTAATCAGTTTTATCCTACCACCGACTGACAGTGGCAATACACACTCTTCCATTTTCCTTTTTCACCGAAAAGTTTATGTGCTTTAGAACAAAGCACACAGGTTCAATGACCCTTATCAAATCCTCTTTCTCAACTGGAATACTAAGTATCCCTTTTATATCCCCGGTTGATGACAATGGCACAAGCCATGTATATACACCAGCTCGTATACCTCGTGTTTCACTGTCTCTAATGAGAACAGATTAACACGTCACCCCTTTATCATACTAGGCAATGATATGGTTACTAAGTAACCCAACACCTCTTTTACAATCATCGGATCAAAATCCATGTGATCGTTTCATCCACAACCTCATGTTATTAAAACATGTAAACATCAACATTATGACACCCTTAATGATGATCGCCCGAATCCACCGATCTGCTTAGCCTTTCATCAAACACAATGATCGAAAAGCTTCAGTCACGACTATGGTGATTAGAAATGCGTGACCCATAGGCCTAAGCAAATTTCAAATTCTCACCATTTGTGTTATCCTCCGGACATATAGCAATGTCCGACATTTCTTCCCATAAAGGGTTTCTAGCTCAGCTAGAATGTTTCGGCTTTCACGAAGCCACTTCTCATTTACTCTTCGTTTTCCACTTATCTCCTATGTTCAACCTTTCTTTGCGCATTTAATAATTGACTCCACCTGAGTTGTACCCTATACGCAAGGATCCCCTTTATAACGTCAACAGATAGCATCGAGAAACCCGATCTATCTACATTTCTTCGATGATTCCAAGATTCGAGCGACTTCGACCAGTCATAAAACACTTGCCCGAAATCTTATTGATCACCTCTGCTGTCCACTGCACATGAAGGAACTCTTCCACTATGCCACCCACCATGGCTTGTAATCGATGGTAATTCAACGTCATCTCATGAATTCCCTCGATGCATGTGCCTTCACGCCCTTATGCCTTTCTCCTCACGAAGATTAATTTACCAATCCTCCGCCATGTCCCGGAGTCGACTCATCGTGCGTAATACGCCCTCTACCAATCACAATGGATTGCTTCAAAAGACAAGACCATCATAGTGATTCATCGTTAATTAATCAGCTATTAACTCTCACCCTTTAACTCCTTTGGTTCGCACACCACGAACCCTCTTGTGAAAACAAGGTTTTCCTTCCACTTCGGTTCACCAACCGAAGTTCTTCCCGCTCTCTAGGCTTCACACTGTTCCTCCCAAGGATCACCTCAAGGAGCCCTATCTTCCTTGAAGGAAGATTGATACAACATGATAGAAAGCTCTAGCCATTCTCCGCTAGATTGATGCATTCTTTTTCTCCCAACCTATTCCATGTTCCTCACCACCCACGAGGTGATACACTACTAGGCTTTAACATACTTGAGTCCTTAAGATGACTTTCATCCACCATTTCTTTTACTTACACAAGTGCCCCTTAGTCTCCCCGACAAATTTTTAACTAAGTTGTAGATGTTCTACCTACTTATAGGTCTTTAATCTACCCACTCGTTAAGGCACTATATCTTATCTATGTGTATATGTATTACCCCCATCTAATCATCCATATACATACATACATACATACACACACATATAACCACCTTCACCTAATCCTTGCAAATGTTCATTGTTATATGGTTATCATAAAGTCTCTTGCACATTTCGTCTTATTAAACATATTGGCCAGACATGTTTAATAGTACGCCATGCCCAATTGTAATTACCATCTCCATATAACAAGTCACAAAACAAGTTTCGGCACACATAACACCTTAACAACATTCATCATACATATATACACATACACCATATATATATTATCATTTTATCAAATCATTACTAACCTTTCATTTCCGCAAGCTCCGAGTCTTAGTCAAGTCCTTCATGGATTCTCGTATCATTTTCCCCCATATCAAGAGCATCCGGTTTGAGTTTGGTGCCACCACACCAAATCCCTCAAACCATTGCTCTGATACCAAGTTGTAACACACCACTTTTAAAACACCGACAATTAAACGTTTAAACAAGCGGAAGCATTTCCCAAGATTTTTTTTTTTTTTTAAAAACCCCCGCGTACCGCGAGGCACACGGGCCACCTCCCTCGCGTACCGCGAGGGAGTCCCAAAATACTTACCCGGAAACCCAGGTCTCTCGCGTACCGCGAGAGACTTCCCTGCAAGTTCTCGCGTACCGCGAGGGGACTCAGAAAGGCAAAACCGGAGATTTTGTCTCTCGCGTACCGCGAGAGAATCCTCCCAGGTTCTTCGCGTACCGCGAGGGACCAAATTTCCAGTGAGTTTCCCTTCAGCTGCAGGTTTCAAAACCTTGCCATTTTTCCAACTTTTATCAAATCACTTGACATCCAAAAATTTCCAACACTTGGGTTTTGACCCCAAACATCCAAACTAAGTTTTCAAATATCAAATTTACAGTTTAAGGATCAAATCACCAAATTACAAGTAATTTCCCCAAATCCTTAAAACCACCAAAAATGCATACGAGATCCCTTCGCGCTTTGGACTTGACCTTGACCTACCTCGGAGCTTTCCCTACATCACCACATTGACATAACACCATTAGTAATGATATAAACATAACAAACAAGTATTTACAACTTGCTTTCACCCTTTTCACCCATTTGACCCATTTGCACCCATTTGGTCAAATAAGGCCCCTTACACTAGACTTATATACCACATAAGTCACTTACACCACATTCACCATTTTTCCACAATGGCTTGACTTATATACCACATAAGTCAATTACACCAATCTCACCATTATTCCACAATGGTTAGACTTATATTCCGCATAAGTCAATTTACACCGACTTCACCATTATTCCACAATGGTTGACTTATATACCACATAAGTCACTTTCTTCAATTTACCACATTTAGTTGACTTTACACCACACGAGTCATTTACTCTACTTTATCACATACCACATTTTTGCTTAACTATATACCACATAGTCATTTACACCAATTCAACATATTCTACATTTTAGTTTGACCATATACCACATAGCCAACTACATTATGCATACAAAACTTGACTTTTACCACACAAGTCAATTTTCACACCATATAGGTTAAATAACTAATTTCATCCACATACCAATAAACACATATAAGATATTTGAATAACCAACATGAAATTCAAATATGAACATCACCACCACCTATCATTACTAAGTAAGTGCAAAGCACTTACCTTTTGAGTTAGAGGATCCCGCACCACCTTCTAGCTTTGCAATTAGATTACCTAAACACATTCACCTAGTTTAGTAATCTAACATACATCAAAATTCTATTACAATTGAGTCCACAACTCAATTTCCCCATTTCCAACCCAAATTGACCCGTTTGGGTTATCCTCATAACCAAACACCCTCTTTCACCACAAACTCACCCACTTGAGTTTCATTATCTTAATCTTAACACTAATTTTTCTTTCAAAAATTATTATTAAGTTAATTTGGTGTTTGTTCAAGTGTCTAACATCTTAAAAACACTTAATCTTCATTAATTCATCATTTTAGCATCATGATCCAAACACCCCCAATTTCCACCATATGAACCCTAACTTCTCATAATCAAAATCAAAGGGTTCTAGGATGTTAATCATCATTCTTTAACTTTAGTTTAGCTAGATTATCAATAATCTAACACCATTTCATCACATGCATACATAATTTCGGATTTCACCCAAAACCCACCAAGAACACATTCATGGTGAAATCAAGAGGAAGAGAATCACTTACTTGATGTTATGAAGGTGTTGTGTGAGCCAAAACCTTCACAAAACAAGCCTCAATTCCGCGATTTAGCTCCAAAACCGAAATTCTCTTCTTCTCCTCTTCTCTTGAACGACTAACACCTCAAAAATGAGTTAATTTTGACTTTAACTAGTCAAATGGCAGATTTTGCCATATTACAACTTTAGTCCCTCAACTTTCCACTTCACCCATTTCATTCTAAAGTTAGTCAAAACTAACATAGCCCCATTACAAACTTGAAACCCACTTGTTTCAACTTATTTCTAAAATATTATTTTCACCATAATATTAATTAGAAATATTTATTTATTTATAACGAGACCCGGATTTTGGTTCGTTACATTTAATTACATTTATTATCGCGCCTTATTATTATAAGAATTATAGAATAAAAATCCGAATTTAAATAACGAGACGGAGACTCGGAAAAACACGCGATGTGTCAGAACCGGTCTAAATTATCTTGTTTTTAGCCTACTTCTTCTAGAACCTGAATATTTAACTACTATTATTATTTATATATTTAATATTCCTTCCCAAGACACAATCAGATAAAATCATATGATATCTTTTGAAATATTTGATTCCTATACAAATCAGTTAACATACTTCCCAAAGTATATCCTACAAAATCTGTCCAAAATCTTTTGAAACCTAAGAAATAGATTCGTACAATATCTTCATAATTCTACCATTTCAATGAAGAAACCCTCTGCATAATTTCCATTTTCTCCCCAACATAAAAATAAAACCAAACCTTAGAAAGAGGGAGAACCGGTTGAAGAGGGAGAGGAGGAGGCCTCCTATTCACCGGCCATCCATGGCGGTTCCAACAGCCTACATGTGACCCTAACCGGTGGGAGAGAGAGAGGGGGGGTTCCGGCTGGAAAGCCCTCCTCGCCGATGCCGTCGGCGTGGCGGCGACAGGGCAGGGGTGCAAGTGGCAGGTGACGGAGCTGGAGTGAAGACCTATAGCAGTAGTGACGGTTCTCTGCTCCATCCAGTGGCGACAGAGGTGGTTGTGGACTCCAACGGTGGTGCTAGGAGTACCTTTAGGCGGCGACGTTGCTTTTCTATCAACCCTCTTCCTTCTGACAAACTCGGTTTTCTGGCATGATAGCTAGGGTATTAACCCGCTTTTTCGGCTAAGCCCCTTTCATTCCTGGTAACTTCTTTTCTATTCTTCGTGTCCTCCCGAGATCGGTTTCTCTTTGTTTGTTTTACTGTTTAAAGTTTTCGTGGAGTCTTTCTCCGGCTAGATCGGGTCGTTTAGTGGCCGAGTTTCATTCCTTGGTGACTAAGTGAATTTTGGACAGGTTACGGTGAAGACGGGACCTAACCCGGATAGGCAGGACTGTTTGGGTCGTTCCCGATAGCCCCAGGTTTCGGTCAACAATAGTAAATGGCCATCAACGAAAGAAGCAGCGAATGGAGCGAGTTGCAAAACCAAGTCAAACAGGTAGCGGTTTAAGAACGGTGTCGCGTACGAGAGGTACTAACGCTCCGTAAAGTATTAAGCTATATTTATTTTTGTAATTTGTAAACGTGTGTAATAGTTAGTTGAGTTAAATCGACTCGATCCTGACCCCTTGGGATTTTGATGTAAAACCGAACCTCGTTCATGTGATTGTATTTGTAAACCGGGTTTTCGTCCGAACAATATGAAAATATAAAACATATTTATACACTTAATTATACACCCAAAAGTATATTGCTTCGAAATATAATTACACCCACTTATAAAATATATATTTTGGTAAAACTAAAATTATAAAAACCGTCATTAGTACACTTATATAAACGAGAATATTAGTTATAACTTATATAAACGAGAATATTAGTTATAAACTAGGTAGGAGTATTTATATACATGAAAATATACTTAGTTCTCACAGGTATACATATATATTATTTCATATACATAAATGCATGACCCTTAATTTTATACCCATGTTTGTAAATATTAGTATTTTAAATATATAATGTTATCGTCATTATAAATTTTATCTAGTAATGCATATTAGAGATAATTAATGTAAAACTAATTAATATCAACGTTAGTTAAAATGTCATTAATATTAAAATAGTTATATTTTATTATTGTAATACTATAGATTAAGTATTACAACTATTTATTTAAAACCAAACGATACTTATATAAAAATCGTTATTACTAAAAATGTATTTATAGTAAAAACTTATAAACCGACATTTTCTTTACCAAAACCGTTACACTGATTACTAATATTTACTTTTATAATTACTAAATATACACTATTATTACCATTACTTTTATTAGTTATCATTATAAATATTATTATGATTATCACTAACATTATTTTTAACATTAAATATTATTTTGTGACATGAAAGTATAAGTAATTTTCTTATAAACTTATTTTATCGATATTGTTAGTATCGTTATTATTACTAAAGCTCATAATACACATTGCTTAAATAACGCTAATATTATAATTAGTCTCATTTTTATCATACTACTTGAAGTTTATTATTGTGAGAATAAATCAATATTTTATTTTTGTACCTAGTTATATTATTATACTTTTATATTTATCATTACCAAAAGCGCATGTATGTAAACCATAAACACCTATTTTCTAGGAAAACATATTTATAAAGGTAACGTTCATTGTTCGAATCAAACACATATATAACTATACACTTTAATTAATATTTTCAAAACAAATATAACTGCTTGATTATATATTTAGTTATATGTATAAACACCGTATAGGTAAATAATATTTAGTGTTACTTTATTTGAGTCGAACCATTATTATAATATTTAATATTACTTTGATTCGAGTCAAAACATTATTTAACTACTTTTAATAGAGCATATACACAAGTATTACCATCATATACAAATACTAAGTCAAACAAACACTTTTATAGTGTAACTATTAGAATAATAATTAGAGGTTACAACCCGAGACTTTTACCAAAACAACCCCAACACTTTACGAATCGGTCGAGCTCAACCACGCGGTTATGACATTACTCTAGTACAATATACTAATGTCACAATCATAATTAAGATTTGTCTTAAAGCCTACACGCACGATAGCAAGCTCGCAACTATAGCATATTGTTTGGACATATACAAGATTAATAGGTGAGTTCATGTGCTTTTTCCCCTATTTTACTTAAACTTTTTGGGGTGATTACATGCTTCTATTTTGTTTACATATTGGTGTATTAATTAAATAAGGCCATTTTTAGCTGCCATAACGAATCCTCGAACTTTAGCACAATACTATCTGGTGAAACCCCCGCACACCATGGGCCCGACGTAACCGGGACAACCTCCCATGGAATGATAATCATATGATGATGATAAATATCTTGTGACATATATTCGTTTAACAGTTTTGAACTTATGTTGGCAGGTATGAGTAATTAGACCCATAACAATAAGGGGTATGGGTTAGAGGAATATTATTATTTCTAGATGTCCACAGGTTGTGGGCACGAGGTTGATTGTGAACTTGTTTAATATGCACCATACATATTTGGATTCTCAATATAAATGTTCTATTAACTAAACTCGTGAACTCACCAACTTTTTAGTTGACACAATATTTTTAAGCATGTATTCAGGTGCCATTCTTGAGTTTGGAAATTAGCAACCTAGACACGAGCTTGCTTGAAGATAGATGATTCCTTAGAAGACTTATGTCGGGCCATAGATTCCACCCGAGAAAGCTTTGATGAGAAGATAGAATCCATTGTTTCATTATATTTTTAGTTAGTATTTAGTTGATATGAACCTTTGTAAATGTATAATTTGACTTAGTTGGACCAATGACATTTATAAATTACATGCCACGTTATTTCCGCTGTGTTTTGTTTTGGTATTCGATCGTTACTCCTAGCCCCCTGGTCGGGTACAGATTGGTATCAGAGACAGTATTTTTAGCGAATTAGGTTTCCCTTAGGATTCCTAGGCTCTAACCGAGAACACCTTAAGGATCCTCACCTTTAGGACCCTGAAACTACTATGGATTTGATTACAATTTTAGTACTTTAGGAGATCTAAGTACCCCGAGACATGACTTTTAAGACCTTGACTTGTAAGTACACTTTAGGATGGTTACTCTCACACTAAAACTTAAAATAACATTGGTGCACGTATACAATATGACTATGCTAGGAGACTACTAGAGTGATCATGTGAGTAAGTTGACAATTACACTTGATATCAGGTAATTGAGAGCTTACATGCACATGTGAATTCTAGGAAATCCTATCGGGTCTCCATATGCGTAAGCCACAAACATAAAACTCTTCTTAAATTAAAACAACCCTTGACGATAAAGAGACATTCATTAGCTCAATTCACCCTTGTATACTTCTAAATCAATACTCTCCTTAAGAAACTCGTCTCAACTATGCTTTTCCATGATAACTGAACTACTTTCCTTTCAATTCCTTTGACACTATTATACAATTTATCATAGATTGCTCATGAACAACATTGTTGTTTTTCCATGATAACTTCATTACTTCACTAACTATACTCCCTATCTGAGTTCCTACTACCTCGAAGAAGATGAGAAGATTTGGATTAAGCATGGCGGAAGCATCGGTCAACTTGGAACACTAAAGACTTATCTCGTCTCCCATGACATTAGACCACATTTTATGAAGCGGTTTCCTCTCAATGCAATATTTTCATCAACTCCTCACAAAGGAAACACTTAACCCTTTCCTGGTTTCGAATTCCTATTGAGAATTTAAGACTTGATTCAAAGAATAGTTTTTACAAAAGCCCAAGTCTAACAACTAGTACTATATACATCAAATCCATTACCCAAATGTTGATAAAATTAAAATTTTCATTTTCATTGGAAACCCATACTATTTAAGTTGTATAAGACAAAAATTTTATGGAAAAATAAAAGTTTATAACTATTGTATTTTTGTTACTTTTACTTAATTAACTAATGTTTTAACGCTTTCAAATGATATATATTCTTAAATAATTAAAATTACCTCAAAATTTCTAAGTTATATTTTTTTACAGTAGGTTATAACTCATAAGGTATAAAAATAATTTTTATATTCTGTATTTTTATATTTTTAGTGCATTTTATTGTCTAAAAACAAACTAAATTACTAATAATTTTTTAGAAGTTAGATTTTATATTTTTATAGTATTAATACTCTATATGTAAGTCCTAAAAATTATAAAACTCAAATTTTGACAAGATTCAATATTTATTAAAAATTCAAATAGTTTTCGGTTTATTTTACATACGTTAAACATGTTTCATAGTAACTTGAGACCTGCACCTAAATCAATATTTTTCTTAGGTTCCGATTAGTATTAGAAAGTTTCCTGTAAATTTTCATAATTTTCTGAGGTGTTTAACTATTTTTCCCAATTTATGGATTTTAAACTCGTTTTAAATCGTGCGGTCGTTTAGAAAAATGTTTTTGGGTAATTCTTTTTTTTTTTGGAAAACTCTTTATTTATGACTTATGTCCTTTTTACAATTCTGAGTTTGTAAATTGGTTGGTAAAAATATCGTTTTTGAGTAAACAAGATTATGAAATCCTTTTTCGACGGTTATTCTATGATTTTTGCTATCCTTTCAAGTTTTGAGACATAAGTTGTTATGAGTCAGTTTTATGAACTTAATAATCTATAAATTATTATCTTTATTGGTTTGGACATATAGGAGGTCATACGTGCCTATAAAGGTGTAAAATAATGAAATGAACGCTTATAACCATACGGTTTTCGGGTTGGCTTATAAATCCTTTCGACCGTTAGGAAATTCCAACAAACAAAGCCTTTATCAACCCCATTTTCAAGTTTCTTCTCATCCCATTTGAATGCATATGCATCCTTTCAGAGAAACCCCCAGAAGCTCGACGATTCCACAATTGATGACTTCGTAGAACTCTGTTATCTCCTTGTTGACTAATCGTCATCTACCCCGTGAAGATCTAGCCCTACACCGATCGACGACCATTTTGTGCCAACTTTTATCAACGAAATAGACTTGGGAAGCCCATAATCATTCTTAGGAGATCTTGTTTCCTTGAAATTTCCTTCCATATCTTAAATGTCTACTTCACTACCTAGATAACTATTATCAACACTCCTCAAGTATTTCCACTCAACACCAAAGAAGTTGCGAAAGAAAATGTCATCCTTACTCCCGACGAATCAGACTAAATCAATAAACCCCCCTCAACGGACCACATTTCAGTGAAAATCTCTTATTTTATATCGACGAGACTCCTATGTTTCGCAAATACGAACGTATCAAGACGCCAATTCCTTGCGAAAAATGACCCATTGCCTGATTTTGAACCTTCCAAGTAATCTACCCAATCAATCTCCTTTTAAACCTTCTTGTGATAAACATTCCTCTACTTGATTTCGATCTGCTGCATTGTCTTTTAAGTAAATTATCCGTTTAATCCCTTTTAGACCCTTCTCTAGCTCCTATTCTGAAACCTTCCTATAACCTATATCTAGGAGAAATAATCATTAAATAATAAGAATTAAGTGTGTGATCTCTTGCCAAGAATTCCCACACATACTTGCATCATTTTCTTTCCTTAACTATGACGATGATCTCAACCGTCTAGAGCTAATCCCAATGAATACGTTGTTAACCCCCCGAGTATGGATCGTCTACAACATCCTTTGTCATCTTTGATTTTCATGACCCTATTTCAAGCTATTGCATATATCAGTACCTATTCTTTATCTCATTTGAGAATAATAAATCACTCACATCGTACCACATTTCAAGATCATTAAGTTTCTGTAAGGCCCCAAACCCGGGAGGCCTCACTTGTTGGATTTACTCATTCACAAACAGTTCTTAAACATGAATATCAAATAACGCAGCGGAAAATTTCATTTAAACATAACGTCATCATTGTTCATACATGCGGAAGCGTAAACATTGTTTAAAAAGTAAATACATCATAACTAAAACATAACAGGATGCCAGTCTTCATAGTCAGCCGGGTAACTCCTCTTGCTAGTCAAGCATCACCGTCCATCCTCATAACCTGCCTTAACCTGAATGTGCACACTAAAAGTCAGCTACGCTGGTGAGTTCTAGTTTTCGTTCGATTTAAGAAATGGTTCATCATTCAAAACATTCATTAGGGTTTAACATCACGTATAAGAAAACAGGGCCTTCCATTCACAAACCTTCACACATTTAAACACATTGAACGGATCATTTGTTTAAAAGAAAATTTAACATTCATTTAAGTCATACATTACCAGCTAAAATCTGTATCGTTACGCGTCTCTGTGTCCCCGAAGGAACCCTGCATGTCGTGGTCAACCGTTACGTATTACCGTCGTTGCCACAACATTCCGTCAATTCCCTTCCTGGTATTGCCCCCAAGCTAACTGCACGAGGACCGACAATACCCATTCAGTTGCCCCTATGGCTCTCTTGTCCATAGACCGACAACTTCCATCGACGGTTATGACTCTCAGCCATAACATCGTCGGATCATAATTTAACCTCGCATAGGGTCACGTTAACCCCTGAGTAACCGTCGTTACTCCATACCAGTTGTACAACATCAAACCATTGGCATACCACAAAGACATGCCCCTGTTGTTCTTGTGGCAACTATGGCTCGCTGTCCATAATCTACCACACGGCTGGGAATCTCATTCCCAGACTTCGTTCGTCAATTCCCTTTATTCGACAGATTAGATTTGTAATGACTTCTTTAAAACCTTTGCCCTTTTTCTTTTATTTTCATAAAACCTTTCATTCACTTTCGAAACCCTTTACCTTTACTTTAAACCATTTCTTTATAAACATTTGTTCGTAAACATTCCGTTCATAAAACTTCCTTTCCATAAACCGTTCATTCCAAATCATCTCATTTCATAAACATAGTTTCATAAAACATCATTTCATATGTATGCACACCAGCCCGAAAACAATATATAAAACATTTAAAAGAGGGCTTCTAGAACTCACCTGATAAGCAGTTTCTGAAATACTCTTAGCTGGCTACTGGGCGTCACTAATGTCACTCACGATCTGCTATAATAAAGCCATACATGTAAGGTAGTGATCCTAGATGACACTAGGCATCCCTATGCTTAAACCTAGTAGTTTTGATAGATTTACTTACACCGAAACTTGATAGTTTCGATGGATCTGCACATATCGAAACTAGGTAGTTTCGATGGAGTCTACATATATCGAAACTTGTAGTTTCGATGGACCTGCACATATCGAAACTTGTAGTTTCGATAGACCTGCACATATCGAAACTTGTAGTTTCGATAGACCTGCACATATCGAAACTTGTAGTTTCGATGGACCTGCACATATCGAAACTAGTAGTTTCGATGGGGTCTGCACAGATTGTCTTCCCAAAATCCGAAGCTTTTGCATGCGAGTCTGATCGAGTCAGTATCTCAACTTTTCTTAGATCAAAACGTTCGGTTTTCATTCTAGATGCTATACCTAAGCTCATTTTTAAGTTCCATCCGCAAAATCGTTGTCTTTTTTAGCCAAAACCCGAAAATCTTAAAAACGAACAAAAACTCAGATTTAGGCGAGATTATTACCTGTATCGAGATTCTGATCCGGAGGTTCTTCTCACGAGCTTGGCAGTAACGTGTTCCCTCAATTCCGGGACGATCCATCAACCTTCTCTCTCTAGACCCGAGCTCTCCTTTCTCTCTCTAAAAGTTGCGTGAATGGGAAATGAGAAGAGAAGAGGGCTGCCCTGCCTCTTATATAACTGGGCTTCCCTCGGCCCATTGGAGCCGAGCCCAAGCCCGCCCCCTTTTGTTTAAATATTCCGACTAACTCGCCGGTCTCGCTATATTTATTCGTTTAATTATTTTTGGGATGTTACAGTTTCTTCATTGAGTTACCTAAGCCTACACTTTAAAAGTCTCTATGAGCCCCTTAGCCAGAATAACGACTTCATATGATAAAAACAATCGTCTGTTTCCTTACAACAAGCCATTGGAGTTGTTTTCTCTGACTCTCAAATAGCCGAAGGCTATTCATGTCTTGTCCAGTTAAACTTTTAAGTTCTGATTATCATTGTTTGCCCTTGGAACCTTGATAAAAAAAATCTCTATTGCCTCCAAATTCGTCAAGTGGTTTAAAAACTTACAGTACTGTTGAAATTCAAAATCAGTTTAAAAAAAAATAACAAAAACTTAAATTTCGAGGACGAAATTTCTTTAACAATGGGAGACTGTAACAACCCCAAATTTAGGGCCTGATTTTTTTTTATTTAATTGCGTGCTACCTAATTAGATACTTGAACCATTGAATAGCAAAATCGAACACTTTGGGCTACCATTTAGAACCCAATAAACACAGTGTGGTTGCACAATGAACTTGACTCATTGGGCTTGGCGTAACTGTAGATAAACAAACTCGACCCATTAACGGCCCAACTAAAGGCCCAGTATACGAACCCAGTCCAAAACAAACTAATAAACCTTTGTTTGACGGATCAATACACGATTCGATATAATTTATAATAACTACAAACTAAACCGTTTACACGGAGAAATGTTAGAACGATTAACGCGCTAGTACGAATTATTACTAGTTATCCGACGCAATAAGATATTTAGACGTCAAACCTCAAATAAATAACATTAATAAATGCTAGTATTTATTCGGGCAACTGATTAGGAGCTTACGCGAGATATGCGACGTTGGATGCACGACAGCGACAATTACCGGTGTAGAAATCAGTGGGTATTGCTAACCCCGATATAACTAAATAATATAAACAAATATTTAGTTATTACCTATCAAATTAAAATTATTAAGATTATTATTATTTAGTAATTAATAACTACTTGCGGAACGCGAAATACCCGGAGTAGTGTGAGCACGCGGTACAAGAGCGATACCGACTATTTTAGAAATAGCATAATAAAATATATAACTAGTTATTATTATAGTTTATAATATTATTATTAATAAATAGTAGAAATTATCGGAGCGCGGATCTTTAGTTTGAGCACGCAGTTAGACAAGTAGTACAAGAGTAGTATCCGACTATTTTAGAGCCGCGCGATCGAGTAAATATACTAAGTCACTATTTATATTTATTCATTATATTTACTAATAGTATTATTTAAACGAAGCGCGAGACATTTATTTTAAGCGAACGCATACAGAAACGCAGTGTCAATCATACCGGCTTGGACAACACTTGGAACGAAAATTTTACGAAATAAATATTTTAATTACATTTATTATCGCGCCTTATTCTTATATGAATTATAGAATAAAAATCCAAATTTAAATAACGAGACGGAGACTCGAAAGAACACGCAATGTGTAAGTACCGGTCTAAATTATCTTGTTTTTAGCCTACTTCTTCTAGAACCTGAATATTTAACTACTATTATTAGTTATATATTTCATATTCCTTCCCAAGACACAATCAGATAAAATCATATGATATCTTTTGAAATATTTGATTCCTATACAAATCAGTTAACATACTTCCCAAAGTATATCCTACAAAATCTGCCCAAATTCTTTTGAAACCTAAGAAATAGATTCGTACAATATCTTCATAATTCCACTATTTCAATGAAGAAACCCTCTGCATAACTTCCATTTTCTCCCCAACATAAAAATAAAACCAAACCTTAGAAAGAGGAAGAACCTGTTGAGGAGGGAGAGGAGGAGGCCCCCTATTCACCGGCCATCCACGGCGGTTCCAACAGCCTACACGTGACCCTAACTGGCGGGAGAGAGAGAGGGGATCTGGCTGGAAAGCCCTCCTCGCCGATGCCGTCGGCGTGGCGGCGACAGGGAAGGGGTGCAAGTGGCAGGTGACGGAGCTGGAGTGAAGACCTATAGCAGTAGTGACGGTTCTCTGCTCCATCTAGTGGCGACAGAGGTGGTTGTGGACTCCAACGGTGGTGCTAGGAGTACCTTCAGGCGGCGGCGTTGCTTTTCTGGCAACCCTCGTCCTTCCGACAAACTCGGTTTTTTGGCGTGATAGTTAGGGTTTTAACCCGCTTTTTCGGCTAAGCCCCTTTCATTCGTGGTAACTTCTTTTCTATTCTTCGTGTCCTCCCGAGATCAGTTTCTCTTTGTTTGTTTTAATGTTTAAAGTTTTCGTGGAGTCTTTCTCCGGCTAGACCGGGTCGTTTAGTGGTCGGGTTTCATTCCTTGGTGACTAAGTGAATTTTGGACAGGTTACGATGAAGACGGGACCTAACCCGGATAGGCAGGACTGTTTGAGTCGTTCCCGACAGCCCCAGGTTTCGGTCAACAATAGTCAATGCCCATCAATGAAAGAAGCAGCGAATGGAGCGAGTTGCAAAACCAAGTCAAACGGGTTAGCGGTTTAAGAACGGTGTCACGTACGAGAGGTACTAACGCTCCGTAAAGTATTAAGCTATATTTATTTTTGTAATTTGTAAACGTGTGTAATAGTTAGTTGAGCTAAATCGACTTGATCCCGACCCCTTGGGATTTTGATGTAAAACCGAACCTCGTTCATGTGATCGTATTTGTAAACCGGGTTTCCGTCCGAACAATATGAAAATATAAAACATATTTATACACTTAATTATACACCCAAAAATATATATTGCTTGGGAATAAAATTACACACACTTATAAAATATATAATGTGGTAAAATTAAAATTATAAAACCGTCATTAGTACACTTAAATAAACGAGAATATTAGTTATAACTTATATAAACAAGAATATTAGTTATAAACTAGGTAGAGTATTTATATACATGAAAATATACTTAGTTCTCACGGGTATACATATGTATTATTTCATATACATTAATGCATGACCCTTAATTTTATACCCATGTTTGTAAATATTAGTATTTTAAATATATAATGTTATCGTCATTATAAATTTTATCTAGTAATGCATATTAGAGATAATTAATGTAAAACTAATTAATATCAACGTTAGTTAAAATGTCATTAATATTAAAAGAGTTATATTTTATTATTTTAATACTATAGATTAAGTTCACGAAATTGTGTTTCTTTTGTGTGGTCCTAAAAAATAAAAATATATATTTTATAGCAATATCAAGTTTTGTTTGAACACCAAGTTTTTGGCTAATTCACTATCAAAGTCTTGTCATTGTTGGAATACTATCAAGTTTTTAGCACCGTTTCTATATGCGTTTCATGAAGCAATATCACTTCTTGACACTAACTTTTTCAAACTGGTAATTTGCAGGATATGGCTGAATCCTCAAGGCAAGCAAGAAGGAAAAGAAGAAACACCTGCACTGACTCTAGTTCATCTTCATCCATACCACCCGAAGATGCACCACCTACTCCACCGTCACCACCTCCACCACACTATCCAACCCCGATGCAAGAAAACCCACCAAATATGCATCCCTGGTTGATCTTTTTGATCCCGACAATGCCATGGAGACTCACGCCTTTAACACCTTACCCGGTCTCATGCAGCAAGAGTTTAGCACTCATAAGACCATATGCTATGCAACTCTGGAAAATATTGGTCTACTGGAGGATGCATTGCCACTAATCACTAGACCATGGGTCAAGTTCTTTGAGATCCAGCAACCAACTTATTATGAAATGACCCTGGAGTTCTTAGCTTCTTTCCAATTTAACAGACCCGTGCTGCTTAGCAAGCTAGAGCACGATTGTGTGAGGTTTAGGATGGCGAGACAATGGTATGAAATGTCCTTGGGTGATTTTGGGACTAAGATGAGGATATATAGGCATCGAGAGCTTCATCTCCTGATCTTCACAGATAGCATCCATGAATTTGGGGAAGGTGAAGCACAACAGGTTTGGACAATAATTGGTTCGGGACAATACGACCCGCATAAGCAGAAAAGCACAAAGATCCTCCATCCACTGCACCGATATCTACATAGAGTGATCGTCCACACCATTGGTGGACGCAAGGATAGCACTAGGTTGTAACAGTTAGAGATCTATTCCACCTACACTTCCTTATTGATCAAGTTCCCTGTAATTTGGCTTACAGTCTTGCCAAATTCTTCACCCGTGCTTACGGGTACTCCTCCGGCAGCCACATATTTGGCGGTCCTTTTATCACCCACTTGGCAGCACACTTAGGGGTTCTAAGCCTAGTAAACCTGGGTATGCTCACCAATATGGACCTGCCAATAGAGGAAGTAAACAGGCAGATGTTGATCAACATGCGTATGATGAGAAAAATTTAGGGAGTATACAGGCTGGTAGACCACCGGGGAAATCCTTGGCAAGGAGCAGTGATTCCATCAGATGAGGAGCGAGAGCCAGCACCACAACTACAGCAGCAACAGGAGGAGCCAGGTATGTACCACACCACTGCAGATCCTACTATGCTGGATTTGATGATCCGGATGGGATAGCTAGGGCAGACGATGGACGGGATGCGACAGGATTTTCACGATCATACTCACGACCCATATGCCCACCAGAGGTACCAGCAGCAATTTCCTGGACCGCACCAGCAGTGGCAGCGTCCTCCTTTTCAGTAGCTGCTCTTATCACCCTTTAGCATTGATATTCGTGGTTCTTTTCTAATGTAGTTTGTCGTTCTTGACTTATGACGTTTGTCTATTTGACTAAACACAGTATCATTTTTACCGGTTACAGGAGTAACCGTTGGCATAGCCACCAACCTTATTCGGCCGCCATTTATTGGTGAATATTAGTTTAACATTTCTTTTCAGTACTTACTTTATGTGTTGAGCATTGCATAGCATTACAGGTGACACAGATTTTGGTTCATGCCCGGAAATACGATCTAGGCATTGATGAGGATTAATCACACACATGACAATTACTTCTCATCAGGGGAGTATTAGTTTCACCACTCTCTTATTATTCTTGACACATATCATATTGCATACATTCATATTGTCAGAAATTAAGTGTGGGGTGGAACCCCGTTGATAATTTGGCTACCTAATTCTATCCTAAGTATTACAAGTGCATGATTAAACCACCTAATCCATGGGATTGAATATAAATAGAAGTAATTAAAACATTTTAAAAAATAATCTGTAAGCATGACAGCTTCTAAAATAATCCAAAAGCAAAAGTCTTAAAAATCATTTGGCATAAACGGGCTTATAAAAACAGCATTTTGAGATACCGTTGAAGTGAATCAAGGAAAAAAAATAGGGAAGATTAGGGAGCACAACAGAAAGAAAGAAATAAGTTTATGCACATTTTTACTTTATTACCCTTTACCTTCCGTTTCCATGTGAGAAATTGGAACCTATCCGATCATTATCATGAACACGTCAAGTTTTTGACATCATTGATTTTCACATTTTTCACATGCTCATTTCGTTTGATAGAGTGATTGCTAATTATTGCTTTGCATAATAGAACTTGTGTAAAATATACATTTCGAGATCATGGACTAAAAGAATGCATAAAAATGATTGAGGCATTAGGATCAACCCATTTTTTTAGCCTTTTATTTTCCTTTACCTACCCAAAACGTTATCCCCTAGTTTGCCCATTTGAGCCTAAACCTTTTCATTTCTAAACCCACATCTCAAAACCATTAAACCCGAAAAATTAGCCTTTTATCTTTTAACCCTTTTTGTTGAAAATCGACTTAGCTATGATTTAAAGAAAGATTATCAGCCGGAAGATTATAGATCCATCCTATGTTCGAAGAAAGAAACTCCTGAAAAAAAAAGAATTATTAGAAAAGGGGCAACCAAAAAGGAATTATTAAATCGCCCAAGCTAGTGAAGAAATCTTATGAAAAGGAAATCAAAATTACTCAAAATATTGGAGTATGCAAAGCTAATCAAAGTGAATGTATTAGAAAGAAACAGCCGAACAATTCATGAAGAATTGATAGCAATAAATATTTCAAAAAAAGAAGAAGGAGTTGACGTTCATGAAGAAGGGATTTGGTCTTGACGATCTGACCTTAAAAGAGTCCTTAGAATAGTCATAATGTCTAATCTAAGTTGAATAAAGGAATCATTTTCATTCTTATCATTAAGCCAAAGTCAGATTTTCAACATTTAGCCACTTTTCCCAAATATTTCCTACCCTAACCCTAAGCCAATCATTACAACCCTTTACAAAGCCCTCTTGATTTCTTCACATATTTTATGTCAATTGGTGGAGATTTGATTTTTATACAAGCCTATGATTATGCAAGCATTAATTGTAGCATTGAGTGTTACTCTTGACATACATTATCCATATATTTAACCCGAGTGTTGAGAGAATATTTTTGAGACCGTAATTCTGTGCATAATCATAATTCCATCAAGTATGTTGGGCTTGCTACCCTATTGTGGAGAAACACTCGAAAGGTATAACCACCAAATCATTGTTTTTAAGAAGACCATTCAGTCATTTGGGATAACAGCTTTGGATTAACATCTAACCAATACTTACTTCTACGGGTATAATCATGCATGAGTTTGCTTGAGAACAAGCAGAGTTTAAGTGTGGGGTATTATGATATGACGTAAATTATACATATTTTGCATGCATAATTATCCCAAAAATCATCATAATTAGAGACAATATGATAATAATTGATGCCTAATCCACTCATTTGTGTTCCAATAGGATAATTGACCCGGATTTGCAAAAACATGAAGAAAACACTCAAAATCAAGGTGAAATCAGCATTCGAGGGCCAATTGAATGAAACCGGACGCTGGAAGTCAAAAAGTCAACAGGGAGCAAAAGTGCCCAATGCACGGGCGTGCATTTGGGGGTTTTTCCTCCCTGTACCTCCTAAAGTTGTCAAGATTCCCCACGTGCAAGAAAAGGGTACTTTGCACGCCCGTGCAATCCAATGCACGGTCGTGCATTGCCAAAATATTTGCCTATAAATAGTAAGCTCATTCCAAGCATTTAGGTGTCCATTACCTTGGGTTGGGAAGGCCCTAGTGCTCTGCTAGAGCCGGAACTCCCTCGGTTTTGGTTCGTTTTAGCTTTTCCTTTGTTTATTTTATGTTTTTAGTCTTGTAATATGAATGTTTCTTCTCGTTCGAGTGATCAAGAGACAACCTATACCTACTCTCCCTTGGTGTTGGGGCACTTCCACACATTGTCTAAGGGTTAGTGGAGTCACTTGTATAGTCATTCATGGCTAGTTCTCTTGTGTTGCTTGAGTTGGTTGAACTTTAATTAATTAATGAAGTATTTTAAGTATGTTATGTTTTTAAAGTCTTTACTATAAGTTATCTTAAAAAGACAAGAATAAGTGATCTTTAAACCAAACTAATAATCTTAAATCTTGTGAGCTACTTAAGCAAGACTTCTTGTTTGGGAAGCTTATTCGAGTTTGTACGGTCTATATAGAAATCTTGGTGCTAGCAACGGCTGGGTAGTATAGATTTAATATTATGGGTTGATTGGAGGTTTGGGTATTCAGCAAGTCGTTTGAGCCCTAACCAGACAGGGCGGTTTGTGTCGGTATTTCTTTACTTCTCTTGTGTCGGCTTGCAGAGGATTTCTAGCGGGAGCCATGGAGTTTGATCTTGAGAATAAAAAACAACTATTTAAGAACATAATTTGTTAGGTCCGAGCGTTCATAAAGTAGCTCTGGAGGGAGTTGCGCATTCCGACTTTCCAAAGGATGTTACAAGACATGACGTACGTCAGTCATTGGATAATCTTTGTCCGAATAATGAATCGTGAGATACCGAAGGACTTCAGACCCCGTTTAGGGTCCGTTAGATTCATTAAGGAACAGTTGGCCAACCGTATCCACTGTTCCGTTACGAAACACTAACTCCCCTATCGAAAGGGTTATTACTAGTAACTATGATCAACCTTACTATAATTATAACATTAATTAACAAGGGGATAACAACTAGAGTGACATATTAAATGAGATAACCTTTCTAATTACATTCATTATCTCTTTATTTTCCTTTTAAACAAAACCCATTTTTCAACTTATTATCCTAGTCAGACAATAACGAGGGTTGAGTACGGGATCCGTGTCCATGGTTCGATACTTGTTCTTACCCATACTTTACTACGCTGCGATAGGTACACTTTCCTATTGTGTGTGTATTTAGTAAAAGTAATTATCATTTTAATTTGTAAATTTAAAACCTGAATTTGTGTAGCTTCAAAAAGAATATATTTATTACTAAAACTACGCCATTAAGTTTTTGGTGTCGTTGCCAAGGATATATATATATTTATATTTTTATCTACATATAAAAACACACATCACGGACCTCTACCCAGGACCTTAGCGGTCCGCTACGTGTTGGTTAAGAAAACCATTGGGAGATGACATGTGTCCTATGACTCATCAATTGGAAATTGACGTGTGGAAGGGGTGGCAGACCGCTAGCCAGACCATGTCGGTCTGCTACATGTGCGCGAAGCCAAATAGCTCGCCTCAAAGGGTGGCGGACCGCCACCACCAAGCATAGCGGTCCGCTACGGGTGTGATATTGGCCCTATAAATAGTTGAACGATTTCAACTCTTTTGCACACACAAACATACTCAAATCTACACACACTTAGCCTAGGGAAACGCGCCAAAGTTCCGATACGCGTTTAGAAGTCCAATTTCTAGCCTTACGCTTTCAAATTTTCAGAAGCTAAGCTGAGGTAAGGTTCCAACCTATTTATTAAGCTTCGAATTATATATTTCACTTATTATAGATCTTAATTAAGAAATTTTAGCAATTGATATTCATAGGGGTGTTGTCCGAGATGTTTGACATACTAATACAATAAGCTGAGATACTGTCCAAGTGAGTTCCTAAACAGTGATGCATGAACCCAATCATGACCTTGTCTGGCATGATTGATTTATGAAAACATTTTGAGTATCTTGAAACGATTGTATCGATTATTTATATATAATGTATTCTAAGCGCTTATTGTATTTCACTTGCTCGTGGAACGGCAAGTTGGACAGGACCCGTGGAACGGTTTTTGGTTATATATAGACTGAAAGATTATTCATAGTTATCTATGAATTGTGGGTGTTGAAGCCCATGAATGTGTTCAAGATACTTTGGTGGGTCATTTTAATAAACTATTTTAGTTTATGAATTCACCAGATTTACGCTGACCCATGTTTTATCAAATGTTTTTAAACGCATCACAGGTAGTCATTAGAAAGGGCATTCCATGACTAGATGATGAAATGATGAATGATCCAGATGATGGGCATGCAAGGAACTATAAGTCCCAAATGACATGTTCCTTGTTAGGAACAGATGATGTAACTTTTGTTAAAGATTATGTAGACAATGTTTTGATGTTAATAGACGTTATGAATTAGTCTTCCATTGTGTGTTTTTGATATCAACGTTACAGTAACTAGAAGGCAACCTTCTGACCAGTATGTAGCAATCTGACGAACAGAATGTTCTGTCTAGGAAGGGACGGTGTATAAATCTCTCCTAGACCCGTCATTCTTTCCTGGGAACATCTCTGTTAGAGGTACTACTCTGGTTAGATAATTGTCCTGTGTTACGGGCATGACAAGTTGGTAATAGAGCCTCAGTTTATGGGATTTAGATGCTACAGGAATAGTGTCTAGACTTAAACTAAGGACTCTGAGATTAGTCTGGAATGCCTCAAGATAAGTTAGGTATATACATTCAGTACGACCTATAATGAGAAATACCTAGAAATCAAGATAATTAAAGGCATTTTTGGCCAAATGTTGTTAATTTCTGAATTTCTGGGTTATAACCGGTTATACAAATTCTGATGTGGTACATCTGTATGTAGGTACAAATGGCAGGACAAAGTAGAGGACGAGGAAGAGGTAGGGGTAGGATGCCCAATACTAGGTCTCATACCCGCAACATGACAAATACGAACCCTTATCCAAATGAAAACGTAAATACGAATGTTGAACCCGAGCAACCAGTGGAAGAAGTTATTATGACTGAAACTCAATTCCAAGGAGTAGTGGTATCTGAGGTCACCTGTGTGCTTCAAACAACTCTACCTGGAATCCTGGATGATGCTCTTAGGCAAAGAGTAAATCATAACAGTTTGGGTAACCGAAACAAAGGTACAAGTGGTGTTGTTCCTCGAACAGAAGATAACCTTCATACTACCCCGATAGGAAAAAATATAGGAATTACCCGAACTCATGAAACTGTTGGGATGACAAATTAAAGTACTGGGATACACGGCCACAGATGCAACTATAAGAACTTCAGCGACTGTCATCCCAAGTCCTTCAATGGAAAGAAGGATGCCATTGCAGCTTTGCAATGGATCACGTCTATGGAAGCAGTAATCAAGATGAGTGGGTGCAGATCGGACCAAGCTGTAAAATTTGTTGCACATTCATTTGAAGATGAGGCTCTTGACTGGTGGGAGTCAGTCAAGCAGACAAAAGGAGAAGCTGTTACTGATAGAATGACTTGGGAGGATCTCAAGTCTTTGATTATAAAGAGATATTGTCCATAAAATGTTGTGGATAAGATTGAAACTGAATTTCTATGGTTCAAAGCAGGAACCATGACTCATCGGGAGTATACGACCAAATTCAATGAAATGGCCAAACTGGTGCCACATTTGGTTACTCCTGAATCAAGGAGAGTTAAATGTTATGTCCAAGGTTTACCTCCTAAGGTTCGTACCTTAGTAAAATCTATCGCACCTGAGACAATAGAATTAGTTGTTGAGAAAAGTGTAGTGATGTTTGATGAGGTGGCAGCCCAAGAGCCACAAAAAGTTGATCACAAGAGAAAGCCTGATGAGGTTATTTATAAATTCAAACCGGGAAATAGTAAGTTTCCCAGAAGAGGAGGATCTAATCCTAACCCTGATAGAGCCAATCAGGGAATAAAGTGCCAGACTTGTCAAAAGTTTGGACATTTGCATCCCAATGCCCGAATGTTAAATGTTTTAACTGTGGAGAATTAGGCCACTATAGGACTTCTTGTCCTAAACCACCTAAACAGAGAATAGGTGGTCAGAATAAAGGAACAGGAAGAGTGTTCGTCTTGGGAAGTGGAGATGAACAGAAAAATAAAACTAAAGAAATGGCGGGTATTTTCTTAGTTAATAATATTTACGCCCAGATTTTATTTAATAGAGGGGCAAATAGAAAATTTGTTTCATGTGCATTCACCCCATATTTAGGCGTAAAACCGATTCCACTTAGTCATGCCTATGTCGTTGAAACAGCAAGTGGCGAACAGATTAGGATAACCGAATCATACCCTGATTGTGTCATCAGTTTTGGTGACGATAAGGTATCAGTTTCACTAATGCCGATGAACTTGAATGAATATGAGGATGTCCTAGGAATGGATTGGTTAAACCAATACCATGCCCAGATTAATTATGACCAGAGAACGGTCAAGATTAAGAAACTAGATTAAAGTAGTTTAATAATTCAGGGTGATGGTGATAACAGTAAGATTGAAATTATTTCTTTAGCAAAAGCTAAGAAAGAATTAATTAAGGGAGACGGTATATTTATACTCCATACTTTAAACATTAAACCCGAAGGACAGATTGCGGATATTCCCGTAGTCTGTGAACACCCGGATGTCTTTCCGGAAGAATTACCTGGTCTTCCACCCGATCGTCAGATCGAATTCCGAATGGAACTCATTCCCGGAGCTAAGCCTGTTGCAAAATCCCCTTATCGTCTATCTCCCTCCGAACTGAAAGAACTAATGAAGCAAATTCAAGAACTCTTAGATAAAGGGTTCATTCGCCCAAGTACTTCGCCTTGGGGAGAACCGGTACTATTTGTAAAGAAGAAAGATAGGAGCATGAGGATGTGCATTGATTATCGGGAATTAAACAAACTGACTGTAAAGAACAAATATTTGTTGCCTAGAATAGATGATCTGTTCTATCAGCTACAAGGAGCCAAGTACTTCTCAAAGATCGATCTTAGATCAGGATATCATCAGTTAAAGGTACAGGAAGAAGATGTACCTAAAACTGCTTTCAGAACCTGATACGGTCACTATGAATTCTTGGTCATGTCATTTGGTCTAACAAATGCCCCCACATCATTTATGGACCTAATGAATAGGGTTTGTAAACCATTCCTTGACAAATTTGTCATCGTTTTCATCGATGATATTCTTATCTATTCCCGAAGCCAAGAGGAACATGCTAAGCATCTCAAAATCATTCTGGAAACCCTGAGAAAAGAAAGGTTGTACGCTAAGTTTTCCAAATGCGAATTTTGGAAACAAGAAGTACAATTTCTTGGGCACGTTGTGAATGAAAAAGGAATACAAGTAGACCCAAGTAAGATAGAAGCTGTTATGAAGTGGGAAGCCCGAAAGACTCCAACAGAAATCAGAAGCTTTCTTAGACTAGCCGGTTATTACAGAAGATTCATTAAAGATTTCTCCAGGATTGCTACACCTTTGACTGCTTTAACTCAGAAGGCAGCAAAGTTTGAATGGGGTACGAAACAGGAAGAAGCATTCAACATTCTCAAAGATAAACTCAGTCATGCACCAATCTTAACACTACCTGAAGGAGATGATGATTTTGTTATTATTACTGTGACGCTTCCCGAACTGGTCTGGATTATGTGTTGATGCAACGAGACAAGGTTATTGCCTATGCATCACGACAACTTAAAATCCATGAGGAGAACTATACCACACATGATCTTGAACTTGGTGCCATAGTGTTTGCTCTAAACATTTGGAGACACTATCTGTATGGTACCAAATGTGTGATATATTCAGACCACAAAAGCCTCCAACATATTTTTAATCAGAAGGATTTAAATTTGAGGCAAAGGAGGTGGATGGAACTCATTAATGACTACGATTATGAAATTAAATACCATCCCGGGAAAGCTAATGTAGTGGAAGATGCTTTAAGTCAGAAGGAACGAAGCCAACCAATTAAAGTAAAAGCACTACGATTAGACCTAAAGATAGACTTAATGGAGCAAATTAAGGAAATTCAACCAAAAGCATTAGAAGAATGGAATATCAAGAAGGAACGTATGGTTGGGAAACAGAAATTGCTATTCAAAGGAGATGACGGAATCATGAGATTCGAGCAAAGAATCTGGATTCCTAAGCTTGGAGATATTCAAGAGAATGTATTAAATGAAGCACATAAGTCAAGATACTCCATGCATCCTGGTGCAAACAAGATGTATAAAGATCTGAAGACTCATTACTGGTAGCCAAACATGAATAGATCAATAGCCCAGTACATAGATAAATGCTTAACTTTCCTTCAAGTAAAGATTGAGCACCAGAAACCGGCAGGTCAAATACAACAAATAGAATTACTTGTCTGGAAATGGGATCGCATTACAATGGACTTTGTAACCAAATTACCCAAAACTCATAAAAGACATAATGCTATATGGGTCGTGGTCGATAGACTGACCAAATCAGCTCATTTCATACCCATCAATGAAACATACTCTATGGATAAGTTAGCCAGGATCTATATCACCAAAATTGTGAGCCACCGTGGTATACCACTGTCTATTATTTCTAATAGAGACAGTCGATTCACATCTAGATTCTGGACGAGTTTCCACAAAAAAATTAGGAACACGACTTACCATGAGTACCGCCTACCATCCACAGACTGTCGGACAGAGTGAACGTACGATTCAAACTCTGGAAGATATGCTGAGAGCATGTGTTATAGATTTCGGAGGTAACTAGGATAATCACCTACCGTTAATCAAATTCTCCTATAACAACAGTTACCATTCAAGTACTAAAGTTGCACCATTTAAAGCATTGTATTAAAGGAAGTGCAGAACTCCTGTCTGTTAGACTGAAATAGGAGACAGTCAATTATCTGGACCTGAAGTCATACAGGAAACAACAGATAAGATAGTCCAGATTAAACAACGATTAAAGGATGCTCAGGATCGTTAGAAGAGTTACGCTGACAGACGACGTCGACTGTTAGAATTCCAAATTGAAGATTACGTAATGTTAAAAGTTTCACATTGGAAAGGTGTAGTAAGGTTCAGAAAACGAGGAAAGCTAGGGCCAAGGTATATTGGACCTTACAAAATCATCGAAAAGATAGAAGCAGTAGCCTACAAGTTAGATTTACCCGAAGCTTTACAAGGAATTCACAATACGTTTCATGTATCTTGCTAACGCAAGTGTTTAGCATATCCAACTCAAGCTATCGCACTAGATGATGTGCATGTGGACAATAAACTTCATTTCACTGAACAACCAATTAAGATTTTGGATACTCAAGAACGAAAATTAAGAAAGAAAGCAATATCAATGGTGTTGGTTCAATGGCAAGGTCGGATCGGAGACGACAAAACGTGGGAATTAGAGGAACAGATGAGAGACAAGTACCCTCACTTATTCACATCTTAATTTCAAGGACGAATTTTCTTAAATGAAGGGAGATTTGTAACACCTCGAATATTTCCTAGAAAATAAAGGACTAAACTTCCCAATTTTCGAATATGGAGGGTGGATATGTATATAAAGAAAGTTCAAGGACTGAAAATGAAATTTCTGAGAAACAAAGGGATAGTGGACCGCTACCCAGGACATTAGCGGTCCCTTACGTGTGGGCTAAGGAAACCATCGGGAGATGACACGTGTCCTATGAATCATCAATTGGAAACTGACGCGTGGAAGGGGTGGCGGACCGCTAGCCAGACCATGCCGGTCCGCTACGTGTGCGCGAAGCCAAATAGGTCGCCTCAAAGGGTGGCGGACCGCCACCACCAAGCGTAGCGGTCCGCTACGGGTGTGATATTGGCCCTATAAATAGTTGAACGATTTCAACTCTTTTGCACACACAAACATACTCAAATCTACACACACTTAGCCTAGGGAATCGCGCCAAAGTTCCGATACGCGTTTAGAAGTACGATTTCTAGCCTTACGCTTTCAGATTTTCAGAAGATAAGCTGAGGTAAGGTTCCAACTTATTTATTAAGCTTCGAATTATATATTTCACTTATTATAGATCTTAATTAAGAAATTTTAGCAATTGATATTCGTAGGGGTGTTGTCCCAGATGTTTGACATACTAATACAATAAGCTGAGATACTGTCCAAGTGAGTTCCTAAACTGTGATGCATGAACCCAATCATGACCTTGTCTGGCATGATTGATTTATGAAAACATTTTGAGGATCTTGAAACGATTGTACAGATTGTTTATATATAACGTATTCTAGGCGCTTATTGTATTTCACTTGCTCGTGGAACGACAAGTTGGACAGGACCCGTGGAACGGTCTTTGGTTATATATAGACTGAAAGATTATTCATAGTTATCTATGAATTTTGGGTGTTGAAGCCTATTGGGTGTTGAAGCCCGTGAATGTGTTCAAGATACTTTGACGGGTCATTTTAATAAACTATTTTAGTTTATGAATTCACCACCTTTACGCTGACCCATGTTTTATCAAATGTTTTTTGAACGCATCACAGGTAGTCATTAGACAGGGCATTCCTTGACTAGATGATGAAATGATGAATGATCCAGATGATGGGCATGCAAGGAACTATAAGTCCCGAATGACATGTTCCTTTTTAGGAACGGATGATGTAACTTTTGTTAAACATTATGTAGACAATGTTTTGATGTTAATAGACGTTATGAATTAGTCTTCCGTTGTGTGTTTTTTATATCAACATTACAGTAACTAGAAGGCAACCTTCTGACCAGTATGTAGCTATCTGACGAACAGAATGTTCTGTCTAGGAAAGAACGGTGTATAAATCTCTTCTAGACCCGTCGTTCTTTCCTGGGAACATCTCTGTTGGAGGTACTACTCTGGTTGGATAATTGTCCTGTGTTACGGGCATAACAAGTTGGTAATAGAGCCTCAGTTTAAGGGTTTTAGATGCTACAGGAATAGTGTCTAGACTTAAACTAAGGACTCTGAGATTAGTCTAGAATGCCTCAAGATAAGTTAGGTATATACATTCAGTACGACCTATAATGGGAAATACCTAGAAATCGGATAATTAAAGGCATTTTTGGCCAAATGTTGTTAATTTCTGAATTTCTGGATTATGACCGGTTATACAAATTCTGATGTGGTACATCTGTATGTAGGTACAAATGGCAGGACAAGGTAGAGGACGAGGAACAGGTAGGGGTAGGATGCCCAATACTAGGTCTCATACCCGCAACACGACAAATATGAACCCTTATTCAAATGAAAACGTAAAAACGAATGTTGAACCCGAGCAACCAGTGGAAGAAGTTATTATGACTGAAACTCAACTCCAAGGAGCAGTGGCATCTGAGGTCACCCGTGTGCTTCAAACAACTCTACCTGGAATCCTGGATGATGCTCTTAGGAAAAGAGTAAATCATAACAGTTTGGGTAACCGAAACGAAGGTACAAGTGGTGATGTTCCTCGAATAGAAGATAACCTTCATACTACCCCGATAGGAAAAAATATAGGAATTACCCGAACTCATGAAACTGTTGGGATGACAAATTAAAGTACTGGGATACACGGCCACAGATGCAATAAGAACTTCAACGACTGTCATCCCAAGTCCTTCAATGGAAAGAAGGATGCCATTGCAGCTTTGCAATGGATCACGTCTATAGAAGCAGTAATCATGATGAGTGAGTGCAGATCGGACCAAGCTGTAAAATTTGTTGCACATTCATTTGAAGAGGAGGCTCTTGACTGGTGGGAGTCAGTCAAGAAGACAAAAGGAGAAGCTGTTACCGATAGAATGACTTGGGAGGATCTCAAGTCTTTGATTATAAAAAGATATTGTCCACAAAATGTTGTGGATAAGATTGAAACTGAATTTCTATGGTTCAAAGCGTGAACCATGACTCATCAGGAGTATACGACCAAGTGAGTTCCTAAACTGTGATGCATGAACCCAATCATGACCTTGTCTGGCATGATTGATTTATGAAAACATTTTGAGTATCTTGAAACGATTGTACCGATTATTTATATATAACGTATTCTAAGCGCTTATTGTATTTCACTTGCTCGTGGAACGGAAAGTTGGACACGGTCTTTGGTTATATATAGACTGAAAGATTATTCATAGTTATCTATGAATTTTGGGTGTTGAAGCCCATTGGGTGTTGAAGCCCATGAATGTGTTCAAGATACTTTGGAGGGTCATTTTAATAAACTATTTTAGTTTATGAATTCACCAGCTTTACGCTGACCCATGTTTTATCAAATGTTTTTGAACGCATCACAGGTATTCATTAGGCAGGGCATTCCATGACTAGATGATGAAATGATGAATGATCCAGATGATGGGCATGCAAGGAACTATAAGTCCTGAATGACATGTTCCTTGTTAGGAACAGCTGATGTAAATTTTGTTAAAGATTATGTAGACAATGTTTTGATGTTAATAGACGTTATGAATTAGTCTTCCATTGTGTGTTTTTTATATCAACGTTACAGTAACTAGAAGGCAACCTTCTGACCAGTATGTAGCTATCTGACGAACAGAATGTTCTGTCTAGGAAAGGACGGTGTATAAATCTCTTCTAGACCCGTCGTTCTTTCCTGGGAACATCTCTGTTGGAGGTACTACTCTGGTTAGATAATTATCTTGTGTTACGGGCATGACAGCACACCACCCCCAACGTAGTCATAAAAAGGGGATCTAAAACACACATGGTCGTTGGTAATTAACTATGAACGGAAAGTCTAGGTTGGGTCACTTCCTAAATGATCTGCATTAAATTAATGCGTGGAAACTATCAATATGAGCTAGTGTCGCCTAGTGTCTCCCATTGACAGTGTCGCATGGAGATAGTATCGTTAGATACTAGTGCCGCCATAACTTTTGTTATGGACTTAGTGTCGCATCGCTAGTGTCGCCACACCTCAGTGTCATCACTTGAGGATCATCTTCTTCAAGTGGCCGCGACTAGTGTCGCCATATGAACTGGTGTTGCCACTTGAAGATCTTCCTTCACATATAGCCCCGTTTTCGATCCAAGATCGTAATTGTTTACGTCCAAAACATTTTTCTAGCTTCCATGAAGCTAAATCTAGGCTTTATATGCCATATTACATGTAAAAAAACCTTACTTTGAGATTAAAACCCTAGTTTTACCCCAAAACCCATTTAAACTGAAATCAGAGGTTTTATGTTCGATCTTTACCTCAAATGCAGCAGTTCTTCGTGTATTCTTGTTCCAAATCGCTGGAGAAGAAGATTGGAAGCAATATTGAAGCAAATGGTTGTTTCTTAAACTTTTTCTCTCTAGAAACCCTCTCTTTCTCTCTTTACGATTTTTATGATGAATTTGGAATGAGGAGGAAGGAAGGTGGCAGCTAGGGTTATAACCTCCTTCTCCTCCTTGTTCCACCTTTCGGTTATTACCTGTTTACTCCCCGGTCTTTATTATCTTTCTTTTAAAAATATATTGTTGATTTTCAGGATGTTACAATTGGGCTTCTTTAGGTAAATAAGATCAGACTTAAGCTCATCTTGTTGGGAATCCTTGTACCAATTTAACTTTTAAAACAAAATTAATTTAATCTTATTAAATAAATAAATCAGATTTAATGAGCGGAAGCGGTTGTACAAGTTAATGATTCTAAATCGAGATCCCGTCAGTGATCCGATTACACGCGTAAAAACAATAAAATTAAACCAACCAGAGCGGCTAAATAACTATACCTTCGACGATTAACCGAAAGATCAACACTTTGGTTCAACGAGCGTCTCGCTAGTGACAGAACACGAAAACCCGCAACACAACAGAGACCGTCTCACGGTGGCGCAAGGTGGGCCGCCGATGGTCTCACGGTTCACTGTAGTATGCGGCGGCGGCGCAAGGTGGGCCGGCGATGGCGATCGGCGGCGGACGAAACCGGAGGGAGGGGGTTACGCATGTTTCAGGTGGAGGCAGCAACTATTCATAGGGTTTGCAGTTTAAGTTTATATTTATAATCCTTAAACTTACAAACTGCACCCTCGGGGTATTAACATTTAACCCCCAGTTAATTAACTATTAATAATTGTTAATCCTCGCAGCTTAACTAATTATAAATAATCAGTAAAACTTAATCTTTTAATATTTAACACTTAAAAATTAATTCCTCCGAATATAATTATTTCTCTAAATAATTAATTAATTACCAAACAAACCAATAAATATTTCATTAAATATTTATTCGCCGAATAATAAAAACGTGTTTTGTGAACTATAATATTTACGACTAAGTATTATCAATTGCTCGTTGTCTAAAGTGTAACTTTACGATCGAACATCCTATATCCAACATATCTAACATCCATGGAGGATAGAAACAAAAAGAAAAATCGTAGATGACAGACATTCCAATCAAAAACGAAAGGAAGTAAAGCTGACATGATCGACGAATACATACCTTAAATCGACCTGAACTTAGATCTCGTTGCAAAATTCAGTTGTCAGAACAACTTTTAAGATGATTTGTCTGAAGAAACCTTGTGTTTAGCCATGGAAGAAGATGTTTGGTGAAGAAACCCATAAACAATGAAGAACATGGTGATACCAAGAAACCCAGAAAACCCTAAAACTTTTGTAGACTAAAATACCTTTCCCCTTTAGTTATTAAGTGTCATTATATGATGTTTCTTAGCCTTCTTAGGCAAATTAATTTTTTTATTAGAACCTCCCATATATATATATATATATTTATAATTCTTTTTATAAAAATATATATACTTTTATTTATATATATATATATATATATTATTTAACTTTCTCATAATTTATTTTATTGAATTAGGACATGGAGCATACTCGATATGAGTGAGCATCATGTGAAAATAAAGTGCACGTCACATGGACGTCATCTCACCTAGAGATGCACAAATCGAAATTTTTTTTAACCAGATCCGGATCGGATAAGTCAACGGTGGTAAATGACCGGTTCCGGATCGGATCCGGTTTTGGGGTATGAGATTTGGAACCTAATGGAACCGGATCGGACAAAATATCCCGGTTTTATCCGTTTTTATCCAGATTTTTTCCGGATTTTTTTTCCGATTTTGTCCGGTTCCAAATTTGTCCAATTTTATCCGATTCGGATCCGGTCTCTTGAAAACCATATATTCGGTCTCGGATAAATCCGGACCGGTTGCGGATAATCCACTGGATCGGATCCGGTTCTAATGCCCACCTCTAATCTCACCATGTGAGATTTTCACACCACTTTCAGATGGTAAGGGTGTGAAAATTAATTATTTGTTTATTTTATTTATATAAATTTTATTAGTTAAATATAAACATAAATTCTATTGGCTAAATCCAATTTCACACCATGAGAATTCTAACGCCTACCGTTTTCACACCCCTCTCACGCCCTAGGGAGGCGGTGTTTCACGCCTCTCACGCCCCTCGTTTGACTTTCACGCCTGGTATGCCCCTCACCCTTAACTATGATTTAAGTTCTCTTTTAAAAATCAAAATTCAAGTAACGCGGATGACTCAAAAACTGATATGATAAACACCTCGATATCTATTTCTATCGATGGTGTCATACTGTCATTGGGGTTGGTGGCCCAATGATAGAGGAAAACCTCTAGAAACGTTAAGATTTAAAGAGCTCATGAGTTTAAGTCTCACTTTCACATGAATAAAGTAATTCGTCTTTAAAAAAAATCTATTTCTATAAATGGTACTACGATAAAACTAGGAATAAGAAAATAAATTAAAAGAAAAACAAATACCTATTTAAACATAAAAATAAACTATTTAAATATACAATCTTAATCACTTTTTAAATGTCGTTAACTAATTGTAAAATAAGAATAAATAAAAAAAACATCTTTATATCAATGAGACCATAATTAAAAAAATAAAAAATTCGGAGTATAAAAATATTAAAAACGAGGACTTGTAAAACGTGTCAACCACTCTTACACAATAAAATACATTTAATAAAAACAAAATATTGGGTTGGTGGTGGAGTGGTAATTGAGAGACCTTGTGTTTCTTGTGACCTATGTTCAATCTATGCTCTCCTTATTAGTTTCTGAGGCATGCAAATGAGGCCTAGCTCTTAAGCTGATGCACCTGGGTTTTACCCACGCCGATCCAGGGTTCGATCCTCGGCTCTCCCTCAGGCCCGGAATGGGCCGTATTGGGTGGGATTTTTCCTTAAATGCTCTCCAACTCTGACGACAAGTGGACCCGGTTAAGACAACATATTGGTCAAAGTTGGACTAGTTTCTCCGATTTGACGGAGGGTGCGACATCACAACATTCGATGTTCATCATTCAAAATAAAAAATAAAAAGATTATTAAATATGATGTCTTTTAATTTCTAAAAAGTAATAATTATGAAGAAAAACTGATCACTGTTCGTCCCTTCCCTCCCTTTCTTCCCCCGTAATCTCATTTCTGATTCCACGTGCAACAGAAATCAACGATTTCCATTGCAGTCATGAATTCCAAGAATCAATCACATTTTCCTCTCCCCTCACTTCAACGATCTCTCAAATCATTCAATTCAATACATGTGATTGCTTCGATCGCCATTTTCTCACCCAAAATTTTCCAGAAAACCCTAATAATCTTGCTGTCACTGAACACAATTATTTCTTAAATTCTTCCTGCAATCTGAATTACGTTATAGTTATAATCATAATCATACGTTAATGTCTGTAAATTGATTTCTTCATGAGATGGTGAATGTTATTCGACCGGCGAAATTGGGGGATTAGGGTTTCAACATTTGGGATCCGGTAACAGCGCCTTTAAATGGCGCTGTTCAGACGCTTCTTCTATCGTAAGCCGCCGGATCACCTCCTTGAGATCTCCGAGAGGGTTTTCAGTACGTAGCCTACACATTTCTTATCCAATTTTTATTGTAAATTTTGATCATATTGATTGGCAGTTCCTTTGCTTTTTTACTTGAATTAATTTTGAGATGCTACAGCCAATTCTTAGTTCAGCTACCAATTTAGCTCCCAACTGTGTATTTTTTATTTTTTATTTTTTTAACTGTAGATTTTCTAGGATAAATACACCACAACCTATGAAGTTCTTTAGGTTTTAGGCTGCACCAAGAGCAGAATTAGAGAACCAAAACTGATGGCATTCATTGAGAAAGAAGATGATTACCCAAATCGAGGTGCTAATATCATTATGTGAAAAAATAAGAATCTAGTGTTGTTTATGCTCAATGTAGCCATGTTATTGGGGATTTTGATAAGTTGCCCAATGATCATGCATAATCACAAAAATTATCCACCTGTCCTTACTTTTAACATTCTCATTTAACAAGTTCCTAGATGATTTTTGATATTCTAAATTTGTAAACACGCTTGCGAGTTGCCACCTCAGCTCTTGATGAAAGATAAGTTGCACAATGATCATGCATAATCCCAAAAGTTAACAGCCCATCTTAACTTTTAATATTCTCATGTACAAGTTCCTAGATGATTTTTGGTCTATCCATTGGTTTCTTAAATAATCATAATTTGTCAAGCACTCAAACATCAGATTATTTGATTATTACAACTTTAAACGATAGAAACACATCTAAACACCATCTTCTATTGCCTGTTTAGTGACACAATCGATTATCTGATTATGATTATTCAATATCACATAACCACTTTCAAAACGCACATCCAAACACCCCCTTATGTTCTATAATATAACTTCTCTTTCATTTATATATCAGTCTTTGATTGCTGCTTCTCAACTAAAGTGCTAGAAGCAGACACATACAAAACCTACATGGGTGGCATTGTAGCTCAGCTTCAAGAATACTATCCTGATTCTTCTTTCATAGTTTATAACTTCAAAGAAGGTGATGACAAAAAGACCCACCTTTCTGCTATATTATCTGAATATGATATGAAAATCATGGAGTACCCTTGGCAATATGAAGGGTGTCCCATATTACAATTAGAAATTGTCAATCTCTTTCTACAGTCCTGTGAAAGCTGGCTACCACTTTCGGGTCAAAAGAACGTCTTTTTAATGCACTGTGAAAGAGGAGGGTGGCCTGTGTTCGCCTTTATACTTGCCGGGCTTCTTTTGATTAGAAAACAATAAACTGGTGAACAAAAAAAACTTGAAATGGTGTATAAACAAGCTCCACGTGAACTTCTTTATATTTTGTCGCCTTTAATCCTCAACCGTCACAACTGAGGTATCTTCAGTACACCACCAAGAGAAATTTAGGGATTGATTGGCCACCCGAAGAAGTACCTTTAGCTTTGGATTGTGTTATACTTCGCGTCCTTCCTTTAATAGGTAGAAAGGGTTGCCGACCCGTTATCCGTATATACGGTCATGACCCATTTTCAACAGCATCTAATAAAAGCTGTAAGCTTTTAATTTCAACCATAAACACCAAGAATCATGCTCGCTATTATCGAGTGGTAAACTTATTTGCTTCCATGTTAATGAAAACTAGAGGTGGCCGCAAAACAGGCAGGTTGGGTAACGGGTCAAAACGGGAAATTTTCTACGGGTTGGGTTGACCCACAACATTTTTTGATCTAGAACTTTTATAGTGCGAAAGTTATGTTATTTCAATAACAATCTTATTATTTGAATAAAGATAACACTTTGGGCAACTTTAAACGTTTAAACCATTTGACCTAGTTTCCTTTTAAGCATTTCTTTATGCTTGTTAACTTGAATCGACCCACTTATAAGTTATAAGTAGTGGGTCGAAATTCCCACATCTAATGAAAACATATGGAAACACTACTTGCTTTGTGATATAATCTTGTAGCTTACGGTTGCAGAACGAATGCCAACTCGCGAAAATAGATATTCATTTTCGTGTTCAAGGGGATGTTGTTCTTGAATGCATTCATTTAGATGATGATAATGTAAAGGAGGATATGCTGTTCAGAGTAGTATTCCATACGGCTTTTATCCGAGGGTATGTATTAATGTTGGGTCATGATGAAGTTGATCGTATGTGGGATGTCCGGGATCAGATGCCAAAAGACTTCAAGGCGGAGGTAGGCCCATGACTTTGATTTTTCTATGTCGGAATTAGAGGTGGCAATTTGGACCCATTTACTTAAGAATGAGTCGATTTAGGTTATGTTTTATCTGAAACGGGTCAAACAAAAAAAAAGATATCTAAAAGGGAGTGGGTTGAAAGTCGTCTAAAGTCTATTATTAATGCATACAACCTTCTAAATTGTTTTAATCAGATATTTAGAATATTTTCTTATATTATTGTTTTATGATCGTAATTAACATATTAATTATTTACAAAACGGACAGAAAACATATTGCGGGTCAACCTGACTGCACATCTTGCTACCTCTACTAGAAATGGGTTAATGACCACAGAAGTTAAATGCATACCATATCTGTGTCAGGTACTTTTTGTGGATGCTATCCTTTACCATCTATTATCACCACAGACAGAGTATCTGCTGATGGCAGTGATACAACTGGCAGTGGTTCGGCTGATGAGTTCTTTGAGGTTGAAGACATATTCAGTAATGTGGTTGACCTTCAAGATTCTAAAGTGGACCGTACAGATTTACTTGAAGACAATATTTCAGGATTTGAAGTTGAACCACATTCATCTCAACCTCATGTGTCAGATGACAGGAATCAGAACCATCATGTTGAGGTTGACCCGAGTCTGCAATTGGTGGAAGACATTAACATAAAAGATTCAGTAGTAAAAAGTGTTGATTTGAAGCCTACAATAGTCGAAGACGTTGAGTTGAAGCCTACAATAGTCGAAGACGTTGAGTTGAAGCCTACAATAGTCAAAGAGGTTGATATGATGTCTTCAATAATCGAAGAGGTTGATATGAAGTCTACAATAGTCAAAGATGTTGATTTGAAGCCTATGAAAGTCAAAGACGATGATTTGAAGCCTACAATTGTGGGTACTGGTGACGTTTTTGAAATAAAAGAAACGAATGACGTTTTTGAAAACCGGGTGTGATTTACAACAAGTCATGTAGTTAGGGATTCTTATGATATTTAAAATAAAAGAAACGACAGACGTTTTTTGAAAACCGGGTGTGATTTACAACAAGTCATGTACTTAGGGATTCTTATGATATTTAAAATAAAAGAAACGACAGACGTTTTTGAAAACCGGGTGTTATTTACAACAAGTCCTGTACTTAGGGATTCTTATGATATTTAAAATAAAAGAAATGACACTTTTTTGAAAAACGGGAGTTTGCTAAAAACGGGCTAAAATTGAAAAAGTCTATTTTAGCTAAGTGGCTGAATTTGTATTATATGCAGGTAATGATATGAAAGGGAAGGCTCAAAGGTGGTTAACCAAGGGAATATGCAGGTTTAGATATAAAAAATAGAAAAGGCTAAATAAAGGGGTAAATCCTAATGTCTCAATCGTTAAAAAAAAAATTGAAAGGCGAACATTGAATGTTGTGACGTCGCCTCCCCCCCCCCCCCCCGTCGGTCACATGGGAGAGTCTCGTTCAACTCCGGCTAATATGTTGTCTTAACCGGGCCCACTTGGCTTCAGAGTTGAGAGTTTTCAAGGAAAAACCCCACCTAATACTGCCCCTTCCGGTCTTGAGGGAGAGCCGAGGCTCGAACCCTGGATCGGCATGGGTAAAACCCTGGTGCATCAGCCTAAGAGCTAGACCTCATTTGCGATGCCGCGGAAATTAATGTTGGTGGCAGGGATCGAACCCGGGTCCTTTGGGACTCCGGGCCTTACCTCAACCACTACACCACAACCTCTTTGGCCTCAATCATTTAAATACATAAGTCTAGTTTATGATCTCGGAATGTATTACCTAATCAAGTTTTAATTTACAAAACATCATTTTGGCCATCACTCAAGTTTCAAATGAACGAAGCATAGATTTTTAATGTTGTTATGCTTGAAATAAGACTCAAAATTCTCACTTGGAAACGGATGGAATTGGTTAATGTGTGAAGTGTATCGTATTTCTACTTGTTACTCCCCGATATTTCTTTTTATTTTATTTTTCTGGTGCTTCAATCATTCGGCCTCAAAACATGTCTATGACACAAAGTATAAAAACGAGGAAGAAATGTGATTTACAGAGAGGCGGATCTAATCGATCTTGATCATTCGATCTATTTTTCTGCTTTTCTTGGTGTTCAATTGTATCTTCTTTGCAAGTCGCAAGAGAGAGAAAAGAGATGAAGGTGGGGGTAGAGGGAGGGAGAGAGGGTATTTTTTGAGTTTATTATGTTTCTTTCTTTTTAATTTTTTAATAACAAGGATATTTTGGTAAATTTATAATAAGTTAACAGAAAAATTCTAACGGTATTAGTTGACTGAATTTTAATTGATGCAAAATTAAAATATTAGACTAAAAAGGTTAAATTTAAACTTTTAAACTAAAATGGTTATATGCATCAAATCAGAAGGACTAAAACCGTATTTAACTCTTAAAAAAATAAAAAAAATTCGAAGTATATTATTAAAAACGAGGACTTCTAAAACGTGTCAACCACTCTTACACAATAAAATACATTTTTTTTAACGGCGAACATTGAATGTTGTGACGTCGCACCCCCCCGTCACATGGGAGAGTCTCGTCCAACTCCGGTCAATATGTTGTCTTAACCGGGCTCACTAGGCGTCAGAGTTGGAGAGCATCCAAGGAAAAATCCCACCCAATACGGCCCCTTCCGGGCTTGAGGGAGAGCCGAGGCTCGAACCCTGTATCGGCGTGGGTAAAACCCTGGTGCATCAGCCTAAGAACTAGGCCTCATTTACATGTCTCAGAAATTAATGATAATGACAAGGATTAAACCCGGTTCTCTTAGGATTTCAAGTCTCACCTCAACCACTACAAAAAAAAAAAAAAAAAAAAAAAAAAAAAAAAAACATCATAAAATATGATGCCTTTTAATTTCTAAAATAACAATAATTATGAAGAAAACTGATCACTGTTCGTCCCTTCCCTCCCTTTCTTCCCACCATAATCTCATTTCTGATTCCACGTGCAACAGAAATCAACGATTTCCATTGCAGTCATGAATTCCAAGAATCAATCACATTTTCCTCACTCCCCTCACTTCAACGATCTCTCAAATCATTGAATCGATCGCCATTTTCTCACCGAAAATTTCCAGAAAACCCTAATAATCTTGCTGTCACTGAACATAATTATTTCTTGAATTATTCCGGCAATCTGAATTACGTTATAGTTGTAATCATAATCACACGTTAATGTCTGTAAATTGATTTGGTGAATGTTATTCGACCGGCGAAATTGGGGAATTAGGGTTTCAACATTTGGGATCCGGTAACAGCGCCGTTAAATGGCGCTGTTCAGACGCTTCTTCTATCGTAAGCCGCCGGATCACCTCCTTGAGATCCCCGAGAGGGTTTTCAGTACGTAGCCTACACATTTCTTAATTCATGATATTGATTTGCTTTTTTACTTGAATTGATTTTGAGATGCTATAATAGGCCATTCTTAGTTCAGCTACCAATTTAGCTCCCAACTGTTTATTTTTTATTTTTTAAACAGTAATTCCTAGATTTTCCAGGATAAATACACCACAACCTAGACAACTGTTTATTATGAAGTTCTTTAGGTTTTAGGCTGCACCAAGAGTAGAATTAGAGAACCGAAACTGATGGCATTCATTGCGAAAGAAGATGATTATGCTTCTATAGGACTATTTTGGCTATTCAGTTTTTCACAAGCTAGAGACCTGATACTGAAATAGTGGATTATCCGAATTGAGGTGCTAATATCATTATGTGAAAAAATAAGAATCTAGTTTTGTTTATGCTCTATATAGCCATGTTAATGGGGATTTTGATAAGTTGCCCAATGATCATGCATAATCACAAAAAATATCCACCTATATTTACTTTTAACATTCTCATTTAACAAGTTCCAAGATGATTTTTGATATTCTAAATTTGTAAACGCGCTTGCGAGTTGCCTCCTCAGCTCTTGCTGAAAGATAAGTTGCACAATGATCATGCATAATCCCAAAAGTTAACAGCCCATATTAACTTTTAATATTCTCATGTACAAGTTCCTAGATGATTATTCAATATCACATAACCACTTTCAAAACGCACATCCAAACACCCCCTTATGTTCTATAATATAACTTCTCTTTCATTTATATATCAGTCTTTGATTGCTGCTTCTCAACTAAAGTGCTAGAAGCAGACACATACAAAACCTACATGGGTGGCATTGTAGCTCAGCTTCAAGAATACTATCCTGATTCTTCTTTCATAGTTTATAACTTCAAAGAAGGTGATGACAAAAAGACCCACCTTTCTGCTATATTATCTGAATATGATATGAAAATCATGGAGTACCCTTGGCAATATGAAGGGTGTCCCATATTACAATTAGAAATTGTCAATCTCTTTCTACAGTCCTGTGAAAGCTGGCTATCACTTTCGGGTCAAAAGAACGTCCTTTTAATGCACTGTGAAAGAGGAGGGTGGCCTGTGCTCGCCTTTATACTTTCCGGGCTTCTTTTGATTAGAAAACAATAAACTGGTGAACAAAAAAAACTTGAAATGGTGTATAAACAAGCTCCACGTGAACTTCTTTAAATTTTGTCGCCTTTAATCCTCAACCGTCACAACTGAGGTATCTTCAGTACACCACCAAGAGAAATTTAGGGATTGATTGGCCACCCGAAGAAGTACCTTTAGCTTTGGATTGTGTTATACTTTGCGTCCTTCCTTTAATAGGTGGAAAGGGTTGCCGACCCGTTATCTGTATATACGGTCATGACCCGTTTTCAACAGCATCTAATAAAAGCTGTAAGCTTTTATTTTCAACCATAAACTCCAAGAATCATGCTCGCTATTATCGAATGGTAAACTTATTTGCTTCCTTGTTAATGAAAACTAGAGGTGGCGGCAAATCGGGCAGGTTGGGTAACGGGTCAAAACGGGAAATTTTCTACGGGTTGGGTTGACCCACAACATTTTTTGATCTAGAACTTTTATAGTGCGAAAGTTATGTTATTTCAATAACGATCTTATTATTTGAATAAAGATAACACTTTGGGCAACTTTAAACGTTTAAACCATTTGACCTAGTTTCCTTTTAAGCATTTCTTTATGCTTGTTAACTTGAATCGACCCACTTATAAGAAGTGGGTCGAAATTCCCACATCTATTGAAAACATATGGAAACACAACTTGCTTTGTGATATAATCTTGTAGCTTACGGTTGCAGAACAAATGCCAACTCGCGAAAATAGATATTCATTTTCGTGTTCAAGGGGATGTTGTTCTTGAATGCATTCATTTAGATGATGATAATTTAAAGGAGGCTATGTTGTTCAGAGTAGTGTTCCATACGACTTTTATCCGAGGTTATGTATTGATGTTGGGTCGTGATGAAGTTGATCGTATGTGGGATACCCGGGATTAGATGCCAAAAGACTTCAAGGCGGAGGTAGGCCCATGACTTTGATTTTTCTATGCCGGAATTAGAGGTGGCAATTTCGACCCATTTACTTAATAATGAGTCAATTTGGGTTTTGTTTTATCTGAAACGGGCCAAACAAAAAAAAAGATATCTAAAAGGGAGTGGGTTGAAAGTCGTCTAAAGTCTATTATTAATGCATACAACCTTTTAAATCGTTTTACTCAAATATTTAGAATATTTTCTTATATTATTGTTTTATGATCGTAATTAGCATATTAATTATTTACAAAACGGACAGAAAACATATTGCGGGTCAACCTGACCGCACATCTTGCTACCTCTACTAGAAATGGGTTAATGACCACAGAAATTAAATGCATACCATATCTGTGTCAGGTACTTTTTGTGGATGCTGATCCTCTACCATCTATTATCACCACAGACAGAGTATCTGCTGATGGCAGTGATACAACTGGCAGTGGTTCGGCTGATGAGTTCTTTGAGGTTGAAGACATATTCAGTAATGTGGTTGACATTCAAGATTCTAAAGTGGACCGTACAGATTTACTTGAAGACAATATTTCAGGATTTGAAGTTGAACTACATTCATCTCAATCTCATGTGTCAGATGACAAGAATCAGAACCATCATGTTGAGGTTGATCCGAGTCTGCAATTTGTGGAAGACATTAACATAAAAGATACAGTAGTAAAAAGTGTTGATTTGAAGCCTACAATAGTTGAAGACGTTGAGTTGAAGCCTACAATAGTCAAAGACATTGACTTGAAGCCTACAATAGTCAAAGAGGTTGATATGATGTCTTCAATAATCGAAGAGGTTGATATGAAGTCTACAATAGTCAAAGATGTTGATTTGAAGCCTATGAAAGTCAAAGACGATGATTTGGAGTCTACAATTGTGGGTACGGGTGACAGTGATAAGGTGGATAGCTCAAAAGTGAAATCAAATGATTTAGTAGAGGAAATGAAAGTTATTAAAGTTAAAGACGAGAATCAAAGGGTGAAGAAGGTGGAGCTCGCTTGTCGAAAAAGTTCAAAAAAAGAAATCCCGCCAGGCGTAAGACAGGCAAAACCGAATGCTGTTTCACGGTGGATTCCGTCTAATAAAGGGTCGTTTATGAATTCAATGCATGTATATTATCCGTATTCTAGGCATATGAGTGCACCACCTGTGTTGACACCATTGAAGGATTCTCAGTTAGTAGAGAAGAAAAAAGGATCAAAGAAACAAGCTTCTTGTCCACCATCTTTGGATGTGAAACGAGTGACAAAAACTTATGATGGACCACTTGAATTGCCAAAACATTTGAAGAATTTGGAAATTGAAACAGTGGTGTCCCCTTCACCACCACCACTACTATCGCCTCCTCCACCTCCAAGTTCTTTGTCCAACCTCTCACAACCACCATTAGCCTCTGCTCAGGATACTAGTGTGGATACATGCTTACCACCATTGGCGGCAAAGGATGGAAGTCTAGCAACATCCTTATCACCTGTTCCACCCCCACCCCCGCCGCCTGCCTCCCAATCACTTGGTGATGCTTCTACAATTGAAAAACCCGTACGAGATCGTTTGGTAGTTCCACCTACTTTGTCTTTGCCACCGATACAAAGCACACAAGCTCCACCGACACAAAGTACAGAAGCTCCACAACCACCCACACTTGAATTAAAAGGTCCTCAACCCTCAGATCATGTATGTCAAAATCGATCTCCACCTTTACCACCTCGAGTAGGTGAAGCCCCATCTGCTCCTCACCCATCTCCATCTACACCACACGGACCCCCATCTCTACCTTCCTTGCAAGTTGCTCCGCCTTCACCAGCACCATCTCCAATGTATGAAGCTCCTACTCCATCTAAAACATCCACACCTCTTATGCAAGGTGCTTCAACTCCACCACCACCTCCACCTCCACCTCCTCCTCCACCTCCAATCCTTGGAGCTCCATCTCTTTTATCACCTCCAACACATGGACCCCCACCTCCACCACCGCCCCCATGCATGAAGCCCCCCCTCAATCTCCTTTAAGTAGTGGACACACTCCTATCCCAACCACATTCCATAGGGCACCACCTCCTCCACTGTTGCCTGGTGGTGGCACACCTCCACCTCCTCCACCGATGCATGGAGCACCACGTCCTCCCCCACCACCTGGAGGAGCACCTCCACCTCCACCACCACCACCTGGAGGAGCACCAGGACCTCCGCCACCGCCTGGAGCACCCGGACCTCCCGGTGGCACTCCACCTCCACCTGGCGATTAGGTGGTGGCCCAGGTAGAGGGCGTGGACGTGGACCTGCAGTGAAAAAATCTAACCTAAAGCCATTGCACTGGAACAAGGTAGCCAGGGCTATGCAAGGAAGCTTGTGGGAGGAACTGCAAAGACAAGGGTAACAATCATTCTTCTTTGGTTTCTATCTATTGTTGCTTCATTCTTCTTTCGTAAAAATAACGTAATCTTGCTAATCAAAATCTTATTTTTATTTCTCCATGCTATAAAGTACAATATATGCATGCATGCATTTATATATCATTTATTCTAACGACTATTGTTGTGCTATTGAATTGTAGTCCGCCCGAATTTGATGTATCAGAACTTGAGACACTTTTCTCTAACATTGCCCCCAAAAAAGCTGCTCCTAAAGAGGCTGATAAGAAAAAGGCTTCTAGTTCAAAACCAGAAAAAGTCCAGTTGGTAATGCAGTGTAAATTGAGTACCTTATCCTTTTAGTTACCTTTTACTTTTCATAATTTTGGTTTTATATTTGTAATAGAAAAATATCATTATTGGTATTTGTTAATAATTTTTTTCGATGGCATTCTTGTTTTCTAGATTGATCCGAGGAGGGCCAATAACACGGAAATCATGCTTACAAAGGTTAAAATGCCACTTCCTGATCTGTTGGTATGTGCATATATCATGTTCTAACATAATGTCTTTATCTAATTGGCTTTATAAGTATGCATTTAGATACTTAGGTGATGTTTTGAAACTAGTTATTTGATTAATGTGGCAATGGAGAAATTATATTTATTATTATCTGATTATTTAGAGGTTATATAATCGGTTTTGGATATTCAGTTTCATACATCTAGGGGTAAACTAAAATTACCTATTTACTCATTTGGTTATATGATATCTTCAAGAAAGTGAAGCACCTTCAGACACTATCTTCTACAGCCTGTTTTATTACATCTGATTTTTAGTACTTGTAAACATCATTTATATTTCCAAAAAAAATATTTTTATATCAAAAGTTTTGAACAGGATGCAGTTTTAGCTATGGATGACACACTTTTAGATGTTGATCAAGTAGAAAATATTCTCAAATTCTGTCCTACTAAAGAAGAAATGGATCAACCCAAGGTGAAGCCACGACTCATTAATGCATTTACTTGGTTCTAAATGGTTTAAATATTAAAGAAATTTTTTTTCTTCATTCAAGTATTGATCGTATGCATTGTGACTGTTCAGAATTATACAGGTGACATTGATAAATTGGGCAAGTGTGAACATGTGAGTATCAAGATCATAATACATTTTTTTCTTATAATATCCATGTATGAACAACATATCTTATTTAGAATTTGTGTGGATGTAAGGATTAAACATTTTTAATCGACGCGGAAAGTATTCATATTATCTTGAATGAAATATAAAAATGGTCCCTTCGCTTTGTTAAATTCTTCTATTGTTTGACCTTTTAAGTTGCATTAGCATCACCTAGGGGTGTGAAATGGGTCGTGTTCGCTGGTTGATGGGTCAAACCTGAAAATTGTGTTAGACACATGAACCCGTACACGACATGAGTTTTTGCGGGGTGATACGAACACAACCTGTTTACCCAATTTTTTTATTTTAATTTATTTTTTGCATATTAATACTTGAAAATTACAAATTTATAACAAAAAATAAATTGAATATAAAATAATTACGTTTAAACTATAAAACCGGATGTTCAATTCTCTTTTAAATTTTAGCATAAAATACCTAATCAGTTTAAGTTATGACATAAAACATCTTTTAGAAAGTTACAAATATAAACAATTAAATGGGTCAACCTGCACACGAACTGTTAGCTAAACGTGTTCGTAGGTCAGAAACTGACCCTAACCCGTTTAGCCTAAACCCAAACCTGCAAATTTCGTGTTAGGCCCTCATTTTGTTACCATTGACCCCGGTCTGTTAAAGTTCAAGTTAATATAAAGTCATAATCATGAGCTCATACTCAAGAATGTAACTATCTTGCAGTTTTTCCTAGAGCTAATGAAGGTGCCACGTATGGAGATAAAATTAAATGCTTTTTTGTTCAAAATTCAGTTTAACACTCAGGTTTGTGTTCATGGGTTGAATACCTGCTAATCCTAAGTTTCTTGGTCTTTGTTTATTTCATCATCTCATCTCTCCTTTCTTGCAGCTTGCAGATTTTAAGAAGAGTTTAAACACTGTAAACTCTGCATGTGACGAGGTGCTCCATTATTAAAAATGTATTGAGGTTGAAATTTCGACCCGTTAACATATAACGGGTTGATGCTGGTTATTTTTTATCTCTAACGGGTCAAATTCTTAAATGGGTTAAGCTAAAGGATTAACCAAAAAGGAATGGAGTGAATGAGTCAAGCAGGTTAAAAGTCACATCAGTGTACTCAAAAGGATTAAAAATTTAAAACCTCCTAAATTGCTTTATTAAAGAATGTTCCATTATTTTTTTAAAAATATAGTTTCTTTAATCTTATTTAGCACATTGAATATTTATAACATTATAAAATGGACAAAGAAGTTTTCACGGGTCGTTCTAGCCCGACCTAACCTGTTTGATGCAAGCTAATAAACAACCATTTTTTTATATGAACCCAGTTTGACCCATTATTCAACCCTCCTGCCCTGTCCATTTTGTCCCCTCTAGCTCTCTGTTTTTTTATCAAAATTTATTTTTATGTAATCTGGTTCCGTTGTTGGTTTATTAGGTCCGGAGGTCTGTCAAATTCAAGGAAATCATTAAGAGAATTTTATATCTGGGGAATACATTAAATCAAGGAACTGCTAAAGGTAATAACATCACTAGACCTTCATTAACAAAAAATCATTGGTATTTATTCACAGGTTCCGTCATGTTACCCAAAATTTGCAGGTGCTGCAGTTGGTTTCAAGTTGGATAGTCTTTTAAAATTGACAGATACATGCGCTTCAAACAGCAGGATGACTTTAATGCACTATCTCTGCAAGGTACAACACGCCTTAACACTTGTATTGCAATTTTTCAAAAAGAAACGGTTGAACCGGTCTTACAAAAAGAAACGGTTGAACAGTCTACACTCCCAAAAGGAAAAATATTGAAGTCCATATGTACCTTAATTGCGGATAGGGAGGTAAATGAGCCGAGATGCTCATGAGATACTCAAGATCGGCTTGCTAAAAACTCTAAGCGAGCCGAAATTAAACGAGCTCCAGCCTGAGCTCGAGCTTATATTGGGGCTCATTTAATAAACGAGCTCAAGCCCGAGCTTCACATATCGAGCTTGAACAGATTCGCGAGTCTAGACAAGCCTTTTATTGTATAATTTTTATTGACTAGAACCTCTTGAATCATTTTACTCAAAAGATTAGATTATTACATCATATTTGACACATTAACTAGCTATAAAATATCTGAAAGTTTTTTACCACGACACAACCCGACCCGTTTCAACCCACACAAAATTACTCATTTTGACAGGTTACCCAACCCGACCTGTTTTAACCTTTTATTATGTCTGTTTATTGGTTGTGCAGCTACTCAAACCCTTCTAAACTTTATGAGGCTCTTTGGAAAATGCTATGAGGAGAACCTTAAACAGGCTGAACTTGAAAGAAAGAAAGCCGAAAAGGAGGCTGAAATGGCGAAAGCAGATAAAAGAGAAGTAAACAAGCAACACTCAATTAGTTTCAAAAACCATTAAAAGTAGATTTCACGTGTTCTTCATGTGAAAGACAAACTGTCGGGTCAATGAAGAATTTGCAAGTCTGCTGCCAACCAGACCAGAAACCGAAAAAAGTCAAACTGTCTGGTCAGTGAAGATTTTACGAGTTCTTCACAACAGGCTTGCAAAAATCCTGCAAACAGCTGTGCTGTACAGGGCACTGTGCAGAAGGCGGTGTTCCATCATTGAAGATTATTTGACGGATCAAAAATATAATCTTCATGAAACCATTGTTGTCTGTGTTGTCGGAATCATACGGACCCCATCTGATCATAAATCCTGGTTTCGGTTGGCTGCTCGTGGGGTCCAGATCGCGATCGGAGCCATGACAGTGTATAGCATAACCATGTACAGATTTCTAACCTTGACTAACTTAGCCGTATTCGTTTATTCACCACTGTATCATGCCACAATCTGGTTGTTGGTTCAGTTCCCGTCTAACTAAACGAGTTTTTGATGGGGAACCGAACCAATGACGGAAATCTGATGTATGTAAAACTATAAATGGAAGATAAAATAGGAAATGAAAAATAGAAAAATGTAATTGTTGTAACCATGAGATATAGGCTGGAGATTTTGCAGATTGAAAATGAGGGATTTGTTAGTTCTCCATTATCAAATATTGGGAGTGAGATTTTGGTTGAGAATTATGATTATTTAATGTTTCTTTAGCATTTTATGTACATTCTAACATAATGTTGTATAAATGAACTGAAGTGATTTGTATTCATGTGTTACTAAATTCTTCAAAAGTATAAAGAGTGAAGATATGATATGTAGCTCATCAGTAGGGACCAAAGGGGCTTTGTCCTGGCGGTACCCCAGTGACTTCTAAATAGAAGGTTGTCGGTTCGAATCCAGGCCACAACAAAAAAAAGAGTCTGTGGCCAGGTCGGGGGTTTACCCAGTTGGGGGTTCCTCTGGGTTGTGCTATCCTGAATGTTCTAGGTGTTACCCGGGGAAACCCAATTATCCTAGAATATCTAGGTGTTGTTAAAAAAAACTCATCATTAGGGATGCACATGAAATTCCGTGTAAGTTATTTTTTTTTCAAAACGTCACATCATTCATTTTCCATATAAACATCACACCTATTTCAAAATTAAAAGGCCCCTATTATTCATACACCCACCAATCAACTCACACACCCTAGAGAGTCTAGGGGAAGGTAGGTAGTTACAAAGTGAGAGAGAAGGTGGGCCCCATCCATCATCATGCGTAGCCTCATCCTCTGATTTTCACGTAAAGGGTTTTTTTTTTAAAGATTCCTCGAGATTCTTTTTTTAAAAGGGTTTGTTTTTCCATAAAAAGTCTTTAAACAAACCCATCTTCAGATTCCTTTTTTTTATTTAAAAAAAAGGGAATCTTGTGTCGTGTCAAACTGTTCATGCGCATCTCGAGGAATCTTGTGTCGTGTCAAACAGTTATTTGCACGTATCTCGAGGAATCTTGTGTCGTGTCAACCTGTTAGGCGTACGAGTTCAAATACCGGCTATAAATTTCTACCCTCATTTTCACTTCACAACGTTCTATTTTCACTCAAAGATTATAACTTTACTTCTAAAATATGGGTGGAGGGAATACTTTTCCGACCGAACTCTTACGCCCAGCAAACCCACCGCCTCCGGTTGAACAAATAAGGCCAGCAAACCCTCCTCCCGTTGAACCAATACGGCCAGTAAACCCTCCTCCTCCGGCTGATGATATATGGGGATTAACGGATGAAGAATTGCACTTCGCATATGACGGTCAACTAAGAATTAAGGACGAGCACGTCCCTAATTCAGAGGTTGATCACATCCCTGTGTCAGAGGATGATTACGCCACTGACCCGGGAGCGGAATACGTCACTGACCCGGGAGCGGAATACGTCACTGACCCTCCCCCGAATGTGCAATCGGTAAACCCTCAAGTTGGAGAACCGGAAAAAGATCCATATGATTTTGATGAAGATTGGTGGCTTAAAGACGCTCGTAGGAAGTTTCGTCGTTATCAACGTCGTGAGTGCGAGGGCTATGAGGGTTCTTCAGATTCATTCGATTACTCCGATGACTCAGATTAATCTTTAGGTGTTTAAGTTTTAGGTGTGTGATCTTTATTCTTTAGATTTTGTAATTTTTAATGTTTACGTTATGTAATTTAATCTTTAAGTTATGTTGTTTTATGCAATTTTAAATTTCTAGGTTATCTAATTTTTACCATTTAAGAAAGAAACAGATCATGTCACAATCAAATGGTCTTTTAAATTATTACAACTTAAACAACCGAGTCATACCACACTAAATATAAATGCACAGTACACATGAAATACACACGGTACATAGGCACAAAATATAAATACTTAAATATAAAATACAAAGCTTATGCGTCATGACTAACGGGATATGGACATCGAAAATAATACAGTTTCTCAGCCATAGAACGTCGATATTTATTCAAAATTCATGGGTATATCTAGTTGCTTACCCATAACCAAATGTTCCATTACCATACAAGCATGTATGCCGGAATTTTGTTGCGGCCAACCATTGTATCGCGGCTTATAATCATCGTTATCGTAAATGTGGATTATATTTTCTTCCCTCCCATACTTCCTCCAAAACCCAATGTTAACTAACAACGCACCAAAATACACAATAAATTTTATAATCACCGGCGAAACCACCTTTGTGTATTTCGGGTGGTTAAAATCTTCATAATTGTAATGTGTTAAGTAACCATTCATTTGTACTTAATAAAAGTGGAAGATAAATATAATCAACCTCCCAAAGTAGAGGACAAATTGTTTTATACCGGTTGCAATTAAAATTGCAAATGTATCCTCCGGTTATAGTAAAAGATGATTGAAAAACTTTGGTTTTAATATAGCCCAACGCATATTTAAAGGACTATTTTTAAGTAGTTGGGTATGTCTCCAAATCATTAATCTTTGCACCCACTCTTCGATATGCTATAAAAAAATTGATACGAAGTATATTAGAGGAAAACATAATGCTTTTAAAAGATACAAAAGTATTAAATCTTCCCGTTGGTGATAAACGACATTTATTTTGGTCACCCTAAAAGCATACTCCAAAATACTTTTTCAAGCGCTATAGCATACTCAAATAAACATAAATAACAGACCTCCGCATCTCCATGTTTATAAAACTGGATAACATTTTCAGACCAGTTTTCTGACCCCTCACACGGACTCGCCCATTTACGTTTTTGAGGAGGGTTAACTTCCGGGTTAACCGGTTCATTCTCTCGGACAGAAGAAGATGATGCTGCAATATCTTTTCACTGTCTCTTTGGTAGACGAAGACGTCTCCAAGGTTGTGACATCCAGTTCGATGATTTGTGTATTGGCTGAGTATGGTATTGTTCTTGATCGTTTCCCGATTTATGGTGGTTTTTCATTGTTAAAAATAAAGACAAGTATTTGATGAGAAAGAGATAGAAAAGTGTGAAGAGAAAGAGATAGAGGCATGCTTTAAATAGAAGAGTTTATGGGAAAAATCAAGAAAAAAAACACAAAATTATAAAAATATAAAAATACTGAATATAGTTTTAAATTACGGGTTCTAGTCCCACGGGTGACAAAATTATAAAAATTTAGTAGATATGACATAATATTGTGTAAAATTATAAAAATTATAAAGTTTGATTTAGTAGGCATGAAATAATATTGTGCAAAATTATAAAATTTGATTTTATAAAATTATAAAAATTTAGTTGGGTGTGGGATTGGATGGATGGGATGTGAGGGTGTGCAAAAATTATGTTGGGTGTGGAATTGGATGGATGAGATGTGAATGTATGCAAAAAAATTATGTTAGGTGTGGGTTTAATTGTTCCCAATTGAAAATGTTTTTTATGTATTTTCAACAACCAATTTTCTCTTGTCTTCTGTAATTACAAAAATAATAATATTGTTATTATTTTTTAAATTAAAAATAAAAAATAGTTTAAATACATAATCTAATTGTATTGAAAATATTGTAGGAAAAGATCACTATCAAGTAACTTTCTTTTATATTTTACAATTGTAATACTTTTTGTTGAAACAAAAATTATATCATATTTTGGAAAAAATATGTTTTTATTAAAAACTAAAACAAAAAAATATAACTTAAAAAGGTCTTTCACTTGAATATTCAATGAGCTGTATCGGTTCATATGTTTATGAGAATGCTACATGAATACTAGATGTTTATGCCCTACACCGAAATCTTAAATACCAACAAGTATAGTGTAATCGTTCACCATTTAATCAATAAAGGCAGTACAACTTGCTTCCTGCTATGGAAAGGTCTAGAAGAGTTCCTACAACATCAAGCCTTTACAACTACATACATGCATGGTAACCATTATGTAATGGTTCAATTACAAGGAGAGTGTCGGATGCCCCTAATTGCGGGATTGTGGACTCACCATAAACATTCGTTTGTCGTTGGATGGCAAAGCATCTACATGTCACGTGTACAAATATATACCGAGTTGATGTGTGGTAGTCGTAATGTTGAAACTGTAGTTTTAGATGTACGAAGATTTTTCTTTTAATGAAAAATAGTCTTATATTTCTAATTATGATTTTTATATTGTTGTATTTAATTTTTTGAAAAAAAAACTAATTGAGAAAAGTTATAGTTTTTTAAAAAAGAAACTATTTATAAAAAGTTATAGATTTTGAAAACAAAACTAATTAAGGTTAAACTTTCTGAACAAAATAATAACTAAAAAATAGTTCTTGAAAAAAAAACTAAATGATTCTTTTACAAAATAATTAAAAAAAACAATTTTAGACACTTATATGGTCGTATGCGTATGTATACTCGTACTATGATATGGCAAAATATTAGCTCGTGGTGTAAAATTCCTCCGATTTTCGCCTTCTCGTTTCTCGACCTCTTTAACATCCATAAACATGTGTTGGGAACGGTTTTTAAAAAGAAAGTGATTCAATCCATTATCCTTTTGGCTTGTTGGAGCATTTGGAGAGCTCGGAACAACTTTATATTCTCGAATACTCCAGTGAAGATTGAAAGTATATTGGGTGAAATCAAGTCTCTTAGCTATCTTTGGATAAGGAATCGCTCGAAAAAGTTGACTTTGAGTTGGACGGAGTGGAGATCTTTCTTGTTGTAAGTTCTTTTATTTCTGTTTTGTGTAGTGTCGGCTCCCTGCTAGTGTCTTGCTAGTATGGGGTTTTCAGTTGTTTTTCATGAAAGTTGTCTTTCAAAAAAAAGGTAAGGAGATGTCACATCACTAGGGGTTCATTTTTTTAGACTCTTCTATTTAAAAACCCTACCATTCCGTATGATTCGACAAGTGGACAAAATAATAATCATTATAACAAATAGAAACAAAAAGTGGAATATTACCATATGGGGTGAGATTCAAATTGGAAAAAAACAAAAGGAAAAAGTGGAAGATTACTATATGATTCTGAATATTGTTGACGCAAATCTTGATCCGTTACTTGTTAAGGCTTGATACGTCAATTGATCCTTTCTGGTTCATTTACAACCCTGCAATTATGACCCCGGGATGAGAGAATTAAGTCTTCAATTTCCTCCCTACATAAATAGCGAACGCGTCACAGGAACCCCTGTAACAACCCTCTGGCATAAGGATAAGTATTGATCAGAGAACAGGATGTGGAGAAAATTCCTAGACTCCAGTAGAGGAATAGTCTTTAGTGAAAAACCATACACGAGTTTCTCTTTTCTCCTCCTATTTATATCTTTTAACTGGGGTTGTTCTCTCTCCTTTCTGTTACCTGGAGGGTCCCATTTGAGGAGCATAGAGGTCATGCTCTTGGGCGAATCTCTTTTCTACTTGGTGGGCACCCTTCTCCTTATCTGGATTGGCGACACGTGTAATAACGGTCATGAAAATGACGTTTCCTTTGGGTCGGATTTCCTATGACGGGTTACTTGGGGCTTAAGTTGAGTCATACTCTTCAAGTCCCCCCCCCCCACAAAGTCCAATATTTATGCTTTGAATAAACATTGGACTAGAAAAATCTTGATGACCATACTTCATGTCTTGATTTGAACATTCTACCATTTGTGTCACGTATGGTAGCACGTGTGGGTTCGCTTTTGGAGGTACTGTAACACCCTAATTTTTTAAAAGAAAATACCCCAAAAGACTAGAATGAATAATAGTCTAAAAGTCAAGGACCGAAAGTGAAAATTTTGGAAACTTAAGGCTGTGACGGACCGTCACAGGGCATAACGGTCCATTACGGGCAGACAAGGGAATAATGAGAGAATGGCACGTGTCTGCTGACTAGCGGGCAAGATCCTACACGTGGAAACCCTATGACGGACCATCACAGGGTGTAACGGTCCGTTACGCCGCAAAGTTACACCGCTCAACTAGAAGCCAACACGTGTCAGCTGACTCGAGCAACCTAGGTCGGTAACGAACCGTCATGAACAGTAACGGTCCGTTACAAAGAAGCGGTGATAGACCGTGTAAGGACCAAAAATAAAATAGTCTGAAGCATCAAAGAATCACCGAGTTGTTCAGAAGTTCGGAAGACAAAGATTAGAAGAAGCAAGAAAGTATGTGGCAGCATACTTCATGGACAGCAGCATACTTCATCTGGCAGCATACTTCATGGCAGTAGCATACTTCATCCGACAGCATACTTGAAGTATGCGCCCGCATACTTGAAGTATGTGGTCCAGGCCCACCGAATACTTTTGTCTTGGTTATAAATAGCTTATTTTGTAACAGTATTCATGTTAGACAAGTTGGACGGCTGAGACAGTCAGAGAGTGGGACGAGTTAGACAGTTTAGACGAGTTGTTGAGCGACATTTGTATTGTTTTTCAGTGGTTTGTCAATATACAAATCGTTTGACAATCGATTGTATCTCGTCCTTATTGTTTGTACCTACAAGTCACGTGTCGAGTCTGTTTCCGCCAGGTTCAACACGTCGTTGAATCCGTTGATTGAAGATCCTCAGGAATCCGGACCTTACAATTGGTATCAGAGCCTTAGCGCTCATTAGGTGAAGCTTGCAACGGATTTCTTTGACTCGTGAGGTATCAAAGTTACTGATTTCCTGTTTATTTGAACTGACTTGTGTGTTTGGAAGAGTTTCTGGACAGATTGACAGGTTTTGGACATTGTTTCTGTCGCGTTTGTTGAAGTTTACGGTTGATCAGTTGATTTTTCGGCTTGAAAATCAAAGTTTTTGGTTAATTTCTTCATATGGAAGTTTGCGGTCACTCAAGTTTGCGGTTACCTCAAGTTTGCGGTATTCGAAGTTTGTGGTATTTCGAAGTTTGCGGTATTCGAAGTTTGCGGTATTTCGAAGTTTGCGGTATTTCGAAGTTTGCGGTATTTCGAAGTTTGCGGTATTATAAGGTTTGCGGTATTCAAAGTTTGCGGTATTTCAAAGTTTGCGGTATTTCGAAGTTTGTAGTATTTCGAAGTTTGCGGTATTTCGAGTTTTGCGGTATTTCGAAGTTTGCGGTATTCTCAAGTTTGCGGTCACTCAAGTTTGCGGTCACTCAATTTTACGGTCATTCAAGTTTGCGGTCACTCAAGTTTGCGGTCACTCAAGTTTGCGGTATTGAAGTATACGGTCTTGAAGTATACGGTCTTGAAGTATTGCGGTTTTCAAAGTTTGCGGCTTTTCAAAGTTTGCGGTTTTGGAAGTTTGCAGTTTTGAAAGTTCGTGGTTTTTCGAAGTTTGTGATTTTTCAAAGTACTTGTCATCGGGTGCGAATACTTTTTGTTACGTGAACTTACGACATGGGAGAAAGTAGAAGGGATATACTGAAGCAAAAGTTTAATATGTTCAATCATGTTCGGGGTGAAAATTTGGAAGCTCAAATCAATAGATTCACGCAATTGATGACGGAGATGAAGAGTGCTGAAATAGAGTTAACAAAGGGAGAAATCAACAAAAGGCTACTCAACTCTTTACCAATAACCTGGAACTTCAACTGCACCGCCATCAAGAGAACCAAGGATATGTATCAAACATCCTTGAGTGAGCTGATTTCTATTTTGTACTCTTATGATATGGATGATAAACAGTGTCACCTTAATCATATGTGTTCAATGGATGTTTCTGAAATTGCTGGAGCAAGTACATCTACTTCATGTGAATCAAAGGCACTTGTGAGCCAGCAAGACAGGAGTGAGAAAGTTCAAGATTTGTAAGTGAAACAACATCATGCCTTCGTGGTTGAGGTCACCGACACTGAGGTAATCAACGATCTTTGCTCTGTTATTTGTATTGAGAAAGTCAATCGTTACAAACATGAGAACGATATATTAAATCAAGAAATAACAAAGCTTATATATTCCAATTCGGAACACAAACGATTAGAAAAGGTTTTCAAAGATACAATTGAAGCAAGCAAAAATGATTTTTCAAAACTTGAAATCGATTTTAGCAATAAGGAATGTCTTTATCGTGATGCATTAAAACAGATAAACGACCTTAGCTTAAAATTAAATGGTGTTGTGACTCAATTGGCAAACACTAAACTAACAATCGAGAAAATTGAACACTCTCGATCAGTAGTTTATGACATGATAGATTCTTAAGTAAGAAAGAAAGGGAATCTAGGAATTGGTTATCATGCAGTTGAACATCCTTTCAATGGCAATTTTACTTCAATGCCAAGTGTTCAACATGAAGATCTTGAGATGGAATATGATATAGGCCATAAACCAGATCCCACGGTAGAACATGTGAACGTTACTAACCCGTCTAAGTCTTGTGCAGCAACAGGATTAGTAGAGGGCATAGTGGAGGATTGTGGGAGTGATGATGATGATGAGGATGGTCGCGTTTTTCAGTCTAAGTCCGCATCATTTAAAAACAAATCGTCTTGTTTTCAAAATGGTACTTTTTCAAAAGGGGATAAGTTGAAAGGGAGTTTGACATCCACATTTGTTAAAAGTGGTACTTTAAAAAGGGAAGAAAAACAAATTGCCAACGGTAAAAATCATCAGTTTGTCAAAAATAAAAACCGTTCCCTTAACAGAGAAAGTAGCAAACCATCTACAAGTCAGTCAAGTTCTAAACAATTGCCTCAACGATTTACTAAAAATGAATTTTATTCAAAATTTGATAATCATCATCATGTTTTTGAAAAAATATTAAAAATTCTTATAGGAATTGTTTTAGATCGAATCGCAGAAATTGTGATAGATATGATGACCAAGTGTTTGATAGAAGGTTTTCTAGGAGTTGTGAAAATGCAGGTTACTTCACAGGTTCTCCTCAACGGTCATCATCATGGTTCGACAGATCGGGATATGCTCCTTATGCTAGGAAACGGACATGCTACACTTGTGGCAAAGCTGGTCACATTGCAAGAAATTGCATACATCGTCCTTATGAGCCCTATTATTTGCAAAATCAGAGGGCCACACCAAGAGAAAAGTATTATTCTAAGCCAATGAAGGTTGAAAAACTTAAGGAAATGAAGAATAAGCATCCCAAAGTTAAGCCTTCTGATGGTGATTGGAATGCTGCTAAGAACAAACAAAAGGTTTTTCGTGAAAACAAGCAATGTAAAAAACCTAAACAGGAAGAGAAACCTAAAGTTGGTACTCCTCAATCAACTAAAAAGTTTGTTAAACATACACCAATTGGGAAAACTAAATCAAAAGCAGATGAATCACCAGTGTTAGAGAACGATAAGGATATGTGCTTACAGGAAGTATCTTACATTGATGCTTTAGGCGTACCCAGGACCACTATGGCTTGGGTACCTATGTCTAACTAACTTGCTTGAATCATACAGGAACAGCCAAGGAGGACTGTCAACAACCTATGGTACGTTGATAGTGGTTGTTCCATACACATAATGCGGGACATCTCTCTACTGCTTGATATTAAACACTTTGATGGTGGGTATGTTTCCTTTGTATGAGATAAAGGAGGTAAGATCAGCATGAAAGGTACGATCACTAATGGTACTCTTTGCTTTGAGGATGACTTTTATGTTTAAGATGTTTTTACAAAATCCTTTGGTCTGACCAGATTCATTTTTCTGGTTTAGTGTTTCAAAATGTTCTTCTTCGATTAACGAGTCACAAGTTCAGTCACCAAAAATATTTTTTTAGATACAAATTTTGTTTTGTTATTAGTTGTACAAAAGCAAAAGTTTTGGGGGAGAAAAAAAATGAGAACTCTATCAAGTGGGAAATGATAGTGCATCATTTTAGAGGTTGGATCATCATATGTAAGGCCTATAGTTGACAAAGATCAGGATCTTAAGGTGATATGTTGATAGGCTCTATTAAAACTGGAAAGACAGCATGATAGTGTTTTACTTAAACATAAAGGTAATTGTCATAGTGGGGAACATCTCATAGATTGGTAGAATAATTCTTTCCTGTTAATAATCGAACACTTAAATATAAATGTTGATGAACTGTGGATAAACATACTATCTCTGGATTGCACAAACCAAGACCCTTCACAAAGGGGTTTCGAGTTGACTTGATACAAGTCTGTACATATTATACACATAGATAAAAGACATGCATTGACATGAAATAGGTGAAAAGACACTCAATGATAGTGCAAAGCTACTCTGTAAAGCATAATTTTGAGCAAAAAGACACGCAATGTTAATGTCGTGCTATAGGAAAATTTAAAAAAAAAGATATGTCTAAAGACGTACATATAAGTATACTTGTAAATATTTTTCTCTTTGGGAATATGTGACTGGGAATGAATCTCTTATCAAGGCATTTAAGTCCGACGTGCTATGTTTTTTATCACATTTGTCAGAGATCTCCTGAACAGTTCATTGACCCGTGCTAGTTATGCTCTTTTAGTTATTATTTAGGTGCTCAAAAGATCATGAGGAAGGGAAGGTTTATCCGATAAGTTGTGGGGTCCATTCAGTTCATAAAAAACTCATCTAATTCATATTAAAATAAATGTAGGTTTCTGAGATGTGAGTGTGGGACTCACTAAGTCATGAATAATTATTACCTGAAAAACATGATAAATATATTCACTGTTTGCTTGTCAACTAAGGTATAAAAGTTTGAGTTTAGAAGGACACTATATATTAGCAATCACCGAGACCTATCTAAGAAAATGAATAGCTAACAAATATGCCTTGGTCTGCTCTAGAATGATATGATCCTATAACAGAGTTTCTCTTAAAAATAATGTGTTTCTGTAAGTGTCGCATGTTTTCAAAAGAACAAAAAGATTTTGCGTTTTTAACTTAACTTAGTTTGAGTCATTTTATTTTTATCTTACTTTTGTGTTTATTCCGTTTTTCATCAAAAATTGACCGTTCTTGTTTGATTCAATAATCGTGAAAAAGAAGCTTTATAAACAAATGAGGTTTTATTGTTAAGTTGAAAAGTTTAATAATTTTATAAGTTTGAGCATACTTTCATTTTGCACATACTTGTATTTGAGTGAACTTTCAGGAGCAACAAGATAACATTCCTTATCCAAGGGATGATGAAGAACAGATCAACACTGTTGCACCAAGTGTCATCACTGCCGAAAAGCACGATATCTTCCAAGAAGAAAATGAAGAAGAAGATGTTGACTCTTTAGAAACCGAAAGTGACAGAGAGAAAGTACCGATCAACAAACATCATAAAGCTATATTGCAAAAGAGAAAGGCTATTAGGAATCCTCTTCCTAACAACTATTCTCAACATAATGAAGATTTTAATGATGCTGGTTTTGATCTTTGGGCGGATCAAACTCCAAAGAAAAGAACGAAAGCAAGTGAACAAAACAACAACCTCTACAAAGTCGTTCGTGAAGGTTTTGGGAATGGCTCTGGGAAAGAAGTTATTGCAAGAGGTGGTGATCATAAGTCGATTTTGAAATTTGAAGACTGCTTTGAATGCATCAGCTTAGGGGGAGATTGTAAGGACCAAAAATATAATAGTCTGACGCATCAAAGAATCACCGAGTTGTTCAGAAGTTCGGAAGACAAATATTGGAAGAAGCAAGAAAGTATGTGGCAGCATACTTCATCTGGCAGCATCCTTCATGGCAGTAGCATATTTCATCCAGTAGCATACTTCATCCAGCAGCATACTTGAAGTATGCGTCCAGGCCCAGGCCCACCGAATACTTTTGTTTTGGTTATAAATAGCTTATCTTGTAACAATATTCAGGTTGGATGACTGAGACAGTTAGAGAGTGAGACGAGTTAGACAGTTTAGACGAGTTGTTGAGCGACATTTGTATTGTTTTTCAGTGGTTTATCAATATACGAATCGTTTGACAATCAATTGTGTCTCGTCCTTATTTTTTGTACCTACAAGTCACGTGTCGAGTCTGTTTCCGCTAGGTTCAACACGTCGTTGAATCCGTTGATTGAAGATCCTCAGGAATCCGGACCTTACAGACCGTCATGACCTGTAACGGTCCGTCACGAGACCAAAATTGGCCTATAATTAGTTGGTCGATGGCAGCCTCATTGGAGCATCTCTACACACCAAAAACGCCATCAAATACACACATTACTTCTGTAATCAAGATTCCAAGCTCCGGTTCGCGTTCTAAACTCCGGTTTCTCCGCATTTCGACAGCAACTAGCCGTAGATAGTTTCGAGGTAAGGTTTCGACTAGCTCTGTAGCTTGGTTATTTCCACTAAGATAGGTATGCTTGTGTAAGTAACATTGTAATGGCCTAGGACCTTGAGTCAAGTGTTGTGCCATTACTAACGTAAAGATATTGCAGGAAGAAGGAAAGACTAAAGGTGAGTTTTATGACACTCGTTTTAAACGCTTTCATGTTTTGGGGGCTAATATACACGCAGTCAAAGTATTGACATAAGTTCTATGAGGCTCTGCTTTTAAATGTTTTAAACATTTAAGAGCTGGTATATTTACTACGAAAGTTTTTTATGAAACTGTAATGATGCCCACTCTAAATGTTTTGGGGTATCATACATGAGATAATAAAATTTTGGCATAAATTGCCATGACAAAGGAATGTCTTGACCTTTATGGTCTAAAAGGAAAGGTTTTTCCATGTTTGGCCACATGACTACTTAAAACTTGGCCATGTATAACCAGTGGCGGACCCATAATTTTTTTTATGGGGGTCGAAAATTTTTTAGGTCAGTTGTCTCTCGCTAAATGATGTGTCATTTTTAGTATAAAAATATAATAAATATATTTTTAGGATGGTTTTACGATACCAGGTTTTAAATTTATAAAATGATAATTACTTTAAATTAAAAACACACACAATATGCAAGTGTACCTATCGCAACGTAATATAGTTTAAATAAGAACCAAGTATCGAACCAATGGACACGGTCAAGTTCCAGTACTCAACTTTTGTTATCGTTTAGCTGGATTAATTAGTGACTGGGTTTTGTGTGCTTGTGAAGCAGAATAGTAAATGACGGTAAAGTAAATAACAGAAAAGTAAAAACGTGCGTGATGTGTGTAACAGGAATGAAAATAGCAGAATAGTAAATAACAAGAAAGTAAATATCTCGGAAATGATCAGGTCACGAAGAGTATTGCTTCGGGCTTCGAATCAGCTTGGTACGTGATAATGTTAAGTTGACTAATCCAGTGATATGACTACTACAAACTTGTGACCCGGGTCACCGCTAGAGTCTCGTCCTCATGACATTTGATTCACGAATTAAAATCTTTAAATTAAAATGGTAGTGCCTCCCGTTATGGACAACAGTTACCCTCAACCCTTCGAATGGTCATCTCCGGGTTGGTATAAGACATTGAACGTAAATGCTTTGTATTAAGGTTAAATAGTTGATTATATTTTGCTCACCGGGAGGCGGTGTAACAATGGGACCAAGTATAAAGACGTACCGTTCCCAACATGAGTTCACCAGTTCTTGGTCGCATAAGAAGTTTGTATAAATACGTACGACCTTAATAATGTTGACTAAGCCATGGCTTATCAATCTCTGCTTGTATAAAGACGTACAAGTTTCAAAAGAAGTTTTATTAAAAAGGTTTTATGATCTTACGATTTAAAATCAAGAACACTCACAAATATAAAGACGGATTTAGACAATAGTAAAAGCCCACCAAGTGGTGGTTTTAAGGACGGATAATTAAAGACATAAACATACCACTAGAATAATACGTCAAACATTAACATGCACCAAACATCATCTTCACCCAAGCAATACAAGAAGTTTAGCCACGAATGACCATACTAGCTAGCGTAACACTAAGTTTCATAGGCTCCCCTATTGTGGAACAGGGAGGAAGAGCCCCTCTACTCGGTACTACTACTCTAATACTACTAGAAACGAACTATTCTCTCTATCTTGAGGTATGGAACGGTGTGTTGAGGTGTGTGGAATGAAGAACCCAAGCCATCTAATTATAGGCCTCAAAATGAGCAATGAACGGGCGTGCAAACACCTCGGGAATCAAACAGGGTACAAAGGACAGTGTACCGGAGCCTTGGGGAGCAAGACTTGCAATGCACCGAATCAAACAGGGTTTGGTCCTCCAAAAGCTTGATTTCTTCATGTTTTAAGCTGGTTTTTTGCGTTGTTTATCTTGGGGCACCGAATAACCTGCAATTGTGAAATATTAACGCATTAAGTATCATTTGCAAGGCTTTTGTTTGATTAGTACCATAATATGGGGATTATTATGCATGCAAAACTTGTATAATTTAGGGCATATCACTAAATATTATTTTTTTCCAGACCAGTTCAGGTCGGGTCGGGTCACATAGTACACACATTGTCACTAATTGCAATTCACAAATAGCACATATGACATAACATTATAGAAAAATAATAAGATTGTCAAAAATCAAAATTTAGAGAAAAAAAAGTTACGTGAAATTGTGAGGAGGCAGTGACTCAAGGTTGTGAATAGTGAACCGACCAAGAGGGCGAGAATCTTCAATTCATGATTAGCAAAGAACCTTAAATCGTGAGGAGGCAGCGTGAGGATTGTGATTAATCTTTCTTCTGATTGCGTTAACTTCGATTAGGAGGCATGACGAGAATCATGATTACTAAATTGTTGTTCTTTAAATTGTGTGAAGCATGAATATGAAATGTCGAGACGTCGATTGATCAGGATTCATGATTGCCGCTATTTAGATTTTTTATTAGGTTAAACTGTTCAAAAATTTAAATGGGTAACGAGTTAACTATATGTGGGCTTAATTGTCTAAATTGGTAATAGTTAATTAAATGTGGATTTAATTGTTTAAATGGCTAATTTTTAGTCCAATTTAAGTTATTAGTTTAAATGAGGGTCGGTGTTAAAAATTAAATTTACTTGGGTCGGTGTTAAAAATTAGTTTTTCTTGGGGTCAGTCAAAATTTTATGGGGATCGGTGTCAAAATTTTGTGGGGGTCGGTCGAGATTATACAACATATATAACAAATAATTTTTTTTCGTGGGGGTCGGCCGACCCACCTAGCAATAGCTAGGTCCGCCCATGTGTATAACAAGGCAATGAGTAATATATCCATGTATGGGATAAGAGGCAAGGTTACACTGTACAGTGGTATGTTAAGTAATGACGAACAGTTAAAAGATTTATGTAAAAGCTAATGAAGACTCATAACCGAGTGACAATGTTCACGGTTACCATCGAGAGAAATGATATCTTCAGCTTTAGGCCGGTAATCGGTACTACCGAAGTCTCAATGGCATTCACAAGTTTCGTTGGGGTCATGGAAGGTGCTACGTACCTCATGACCAAGTGACATATATCATGATCTGCGAGTTCATGGTAGTCACATAAAGAGAGACCCCCCGCAGTGCCTTTGTGGCTTGCCACTTAGTTATATGTATGATATAACGTATATGTAATATTAAGAGTCTAGGTATTTTACCTAACACAGTAAATTATGGTAATAACCATACAAATATGATAAAGAAAGAATAAAAGTAATGTTTAGGTATATTACCTAGTCAAGTACTGTATGGTACTAATCATGCAAGTACAATAAAGTAAAGAGATAAAGAATTTGAGTTTCTAACTCAGACTTATAAAGGCTTGTAAGAATACAAGTACAAAGTCGTGTTAGCAATGATTCATTGAACATTGCCAATATCACAAGCAAAAGCATGAGTCCTGTAGAAATACAAGGACTAAGGAAAGACAATTATGTCAAAGTATTATGAAAATGTTTTTAAGAATACCGGATTATGATTCGGCAAAAGATAGAGATAGAACTCACAAGTGCAAGATGACGTATTTTAGTGTGTATGTCTGGTTAGAAGAATTAAAGAAGGATGCAGGAGATGAAGGCTACCTGAATTCAAGACTGATAACCGATATAAGAATAGTTACAGACAATCTATGTTGTATTTTTCTATTGTTTGTAACAAACTCAGTTTCGGCTACAATAAAATAACCTATTCAGTTATTGCGGTATGATCGTCAATTAAGTCAACGCTACTATCGAGGTACGATCCAAAGAGTTACACTTTGGGCAATGAGCAATTGATAATATTAGGTTATAAATATTATAGTTCACGAAACACGGTTTTATTATTCAGAAAATAAATATTAAGAGAAATATTTATCGGTGAATGCGTTAATTAATTATTTAGAGAAATAATTAAATGCGGAGGGATTGAATGTTTAAGTGTTTAACATTTAATAATTAAAGTTTTACTGGTGAATTGTAATTAGTTAATTGTGAGGGTTAAATATAACTAATAGTTAATTACAAGGAATTAATTGTTAATTCCTCGAGGGTGTAATATGTAATTAGGGAGGTTATAAATATGACCTTAACCTGAAAACCCTAATCACTTTTTGCTGCCTCCACCCAAACTTGCGAAACCCCCCCCCCCCCCATCCGGTTCCGTCTGACGCCGCAAGCCGCCGTTGTGCACCGCTTCCATCGCTGCCTTGTGCCACCGCCTGTTCCTTTTGCGCAAACTGTGAGACGTTTTGTTGCGGGTTTTCATGATCTGTCACTAGCGAGACGCTCGTTGAACCAAGGTGTTTGATCTTTTGGTTTATCGTCTAAGGTATTAATATTTTACCCGCTATGGTTGGATTTGAATTATTGTTTATACGCGTGTAATCGGATCACTGGCGGGATCACGATTTAGAACCGTTAATTTGTACTAAACGCTTTCGCTCATTAAATCTGATTTATTTATTTAAAAAGGTTTAAATATATTTTGTTTTAAAAGTTAAAACTGGTACAAGGATTCCCAACACATGTATCCCATGCTAAGTCAGAGCATGTGGAGTATGTGTCCCATGCCGAATCAGGGCATGAAGAACGATTAACCTTAGAGCCCGAGGTAAGAGCGGCTATAGCAGAAGAAGTAGAGTTGGTGTTACAAGCCACCTTACCAAAAGCACTAACTAAGGCTCTAAAAAAAATCAAAGGAAGAGATAAATGAAATCTTAAAGGATAACCCTAGAAGGAATCCACATGGTGGTAAAAGAAGGAACTATGAGTCAGATAGTGAGCAAATGTTGAACTTAGACATGGATGCTCTTATAAGGCATTCAGAGACTGTGATCCATCAAAGTTGGATGGAAAAAAAGGTTGCCATAGCCACATATCATTGGATCACAAGAATGACTGTCGTGATCAATCTTAGTGAATGCCGAGAAGACTAGGCAGTCAAGTTTACTGCTCACTCCTTCATTGATGAGGCTCTCAGTTTGTGGGAAACCATTGAGAAAGCTAAGTCAGCATATGCCATCAAAATCACTTCACACCTCCCGTTCTTCATACTTTTTCAATATGAAAAAAAAAATGAAAAATAAAAAGGTCGTCTTATTCAAAACCCCAATTATGACATCCCTTCTCTCCCACTTCACACCTCGGAACGCGCCGTTCTTATAGAGATAAAGTAGAGATAAAGGCGCTATGAAGTGGGAGGTGTTAAAAGGACTCGTTATTAAGAAGTTATGTCCCTAGAATGAAATTGATAAGTCGAGTCAGAATTTCTGACTTTTAAAGCTGGCAATATGACATATCACCAGTATACCTCGAGATACAATGATTTAGTCTAGTTAGTACCTCATTTGGTGACTACCGAAGAAAGAAGAATTAAATGCTACATTCAAGGACTTCCACAAAAAGTCCATACTCATGTTAAAGCAAATGCTCCAAAGACATTTGACGAAGTAGTCGAATTAAGTGCAGTAGTCTATGATGATGTAGCAAGTGAAGATCCTGTTAAAATAGAACCACATAAGAAATACCCTGTCAAATGGCCAGGTAAGAAATTACATGGACTCAATGACAAAGGGGTAAAAGTTAGACCGGTGTACGTAAGAAATGTGGAAAGAGACACTTTGGAGAATGTAAAGCAGGATCCAATCTTTGTTAGAAAAATACCATCAAGTTAGTCCAATGGTTATTTCCAGCCCACCAGTGGACCGTACAAATAACATCCTCCTCAAAAAAAAATTGTATCATTATATTCAGACGACCTGGATGTTATATCCCACTAACAACCATTAAGAAAGGTAAATCAGTCGTATTCCAAGCCCCTTATTGTTTCATCCATAAATGGATGGATAATAAACCTTCGAATCTCTTCTACAAATTCTGGTTCCCAAAAGAATGGATGGACACACACATATGTTTTGCCCTGGCAAATGAATTGAAATAAACACTATGTCGGCTAATATATTGAATGCGACAGATGTATGGGAAAACGATAACCCATATTCGAAAGCATAGAGTTCAGCCCAGAAGTAGTATGTCAACAATAATCTCTTCAAAGCAACCTATGAACTCACCAATGACAAACTAGGGAAATGGGATGCTGATGTATCGCCCTCCCACAACCCTTATGAATATGACTGTCATATCCAGATTCTCGTTGGAAATAATAAAATGTTCCTTCACTTACCCTAGAAGATCTGGAAAAGGCAGCCATGTTTTTAGTATTTTAATAATGTGTGCTTAAGAATAATGTAAGCGTAAATCACTCTTAAAGTGACGTAAGCGCTTAGATCACATTTTTTGTCTTGTTTTGTAACACCCCAATTTGTAAAAGCCATATAGTAGAAGGACTGAAATGGTTAAATGAGTGAAACCCTAAAGGGGTAGAATGTAAATAGATAAGAGTTCAAGGACCAAAAATGAAAAATATGGATTTTAGGGATGTGACGGACCGTCACAGGTGATAACGGTCCATTACAGACGGTGACGGACCATCATGAGGAATAACGGTCCGTTACGGCTTGAGCACGGAAATGATTGCGGGAATGACACGTGTCTTCTAACTAGCGGTCCAAATCTGACGCGTAGAAACCCTATGACGGACCGTCACGGTGGGTAACGGTCTGTCACACCGCAAAATTTAGCCGCCTAACCGGGACCCTACACGTTGCAGCTGACTCAGACCCGTGATGGACCACCACGAGCCCCGATTCGCGTATAGAAGTCCGGTTTCCAGCTTTTCGGCCCCAATACGCAGTAGATAGTTCCGAGGTAAGGTTCTAACCAGTTTCCTATGACTTGGTTATTTCCAATAAGCTAGGAACTTGTGTCAAAGTGATGTTGTAATGGGTTAGGACTCTGATCCAAGTCATTATGCTTATAGCATAGCAAAAGTAAAAGTTATCGGAAAGGAAAGGAAGTTAGAAGTAAGTTCTATGCTGCCCTTTTAAACGTTTTTAAATGCTTTGGGCATGATACATATGTTATGACAGGTTTTACATGAATACCCTATGCCCTTGATTTAAATACTTTGGGTTGGTATCCATGTTGTTGCAAGAAGTTATGGTTATAAACATTGTCTAAATCTTAAAACCATGTAACGGAGTATTCATGAAATATCAACGGGGTGGTGGGTACGTCGCTGGTACACTCTATACTTAAATTTCTTTGATATGTCATGGAGAAACATTTATGAGGATTTAAGATAAAGAATGGTTTGAAAGGAAACTTGCCTTTTGACATGATTTCACATTGTAAATGTTATGAGACAGAAAATGGTTTTGACACGTAAAATGTTTTAAGTTTTTTCTTGATTTACCATGATAAGTGATGATCAAAGATGTCATTGGTAGTAATTGCATTAACATAGACAGAATCTTTTGATCGTAAGAGTCTGTAGTGAAAAGTTTTGCCATGTTCGGCCAAAATGCCACATAATATCTTCCAACTTATTGGACTGCGAACTGTTACATTTATTTGTGGGATGTAACGGGGGACCCTTTATATAAAGGTAATGTAAAGTGGTGACGACCGCTTAGAGGTTAATGTGACCTCAACTACAGATAAGATGTGCAAGAATAAATATTATGTTTGGGCGAGGTTTACGTACAGGATAACAGTGATGTTCTGAAACATGTCATATAAACCATTTATACAGATCAAATATATTTTGATTAAAAATTAGAACTCACCAGCGTAAGCTGACATGTGTTTAAGCATGTGTGTCAAGTGAAAATGTAGCCTCAGGCAGTAAAAGCAAAGGGCTAGATTAAAGGCATCATGCAGGCTATCTGACATTTCAAATAAAGACTGGTATTAGTAAGTAGATGTATATGTACGTTGTTAAGAATATACGAACCTTTAGTATGAAATAAAATAATGTTTTAAAGTCTTCCGCTATGCATGATCTCTGTTTACTATATGTTCATGAGTAAATCCGACAAGTGGCAGGCATCTCGAGTGATCTGGGATGTGGGTGTCACAAGTTGGTATCAGAGCTATAGTTTAAGAGATTTAGATATTTGCCCAAGTATCTAGACTTAAACTAGGATTAAGGGACAGTAAGAATGCCAACAGAGATGCCAGTAAAGATAGTATGATGCTAAGGATATAGAAAATATATGAGTATCTGGTAAGAAACATGATTGAGAAATAACTAAGAGCACCGGAAGTGGCGTAAATGATTAATTTCGTTGTGGTCACAGTTATTAATGATTTACAAAACACTTGTGTTTGGAGTTATCATCAATCATGCGAATACTAAAATATTCTCTGTCTTTTGTAGAAATGGTCGGTAAAGGCAAAAGGGGAGGAAGAATTAATCCTACTATTCCTAGAAGGTAGACGCGGTCTACCGCAAATGCCGAACCTGAAAATGTAGAACATGTAGAAAGGATTGAACCGGTGGTAGAACCTTAAATGCAAAATGCAATAGATAGTGCTATGGCAAAAGCCTTAGATACGGCATTGCCTATCTTATTAGCCCTTGAGGAAAGTAGAAAGAAAGATGAAACTGAAAAGGGTAATAAGAAATTAGATGACGATGAACTCTACGGATACGAATCCGATGATTCATATGAAGTGAGACCGGTGAAGAAAGGGAAGAAGGAATGCCCTTACAAGGCATTCAAAGATGGTAGTCCTCCAAAGTTTGACGGAACAAAGGATGCCATTGTTACCCACCAGTGGATAAGAGAAATTGAGGCGGTAGCCAAGATTAGTGAATGAAGAGACAATCAGAAAGTAAAATACGCAGCTCACTCGTTCGTATCAGAGGCACTGTGTTGGTGGGAGAACTTGGTCATATCAATGGGAGAGAAAGCTATTGACCGGATGGCATGGGAGGAGCTAAAGAAGCTGTTAGTAGAGGATTTCTGTCCACGTAATGAAATGGACAAACTTGAGAGAGAATTCATCCGGTACCTCACATAGTGACTCCTGAATCTGTACGCATCAAGCGATACGTACAAGGGTTACCATCAGAAGTACGAAGGTTAGTGAAGACTTTGAATCTGAAGAAATTTCGATATGCCGTACAGCTTGCTTCCACCATGTAAGAAGAAGTCTATGGTTCTCGTCCTGTGGAATCAAAGAGGAAATGGTCCGAGAGTTCTCAGAGCCAGAAGAAGCAGAATGGAGGAGGGTGGAAGAAGAAGGAGGCAATTGCAGGTGGTTCTTTAGTTTGTGCCACATGCGGTAAGCTACATGCTGGAGAATGTAGGATGAAGTCTAGCACATGCTTTAGGTGTGGCAAGGTAGGATATTTGGTAAACAATTCCCCTACTGAGCCCAAATGTTTTAAGTGTGGAGAGACTGGGCATAGGATGGTGGATTGCCCAACACTTACAACAAATAATCCAGAGCCTTTGAGAATATAGGTCGGAGAAGCCCCCAAAGCAAAAAAGTAGGGCTTATACTTTGACAACAGAAGAGGCTAAGGCACAGCCAGATGTAGTATCAGGTACATTTCTCGTTAATCACGTACCTGCACTGTATTATTCGATTCATGTGCTAGTAGAAGTTTCATATCTTTAGACTTCTATCCTTTACTACCTAGACCTACGGTAAGATTAGACGAAACCTTTGAAGTTGAAACGGCTATTGGAAAGACTATGAAGGTGGTAGAAGTCATTCAAGACTGTTTCATTGATCTTGAAGGACACAGATTTCCCGTTAGACTATATCCTATGATCCTCGAAGGACTTAATGTAGTCTTGGGAATGAACTGGTTGGCAGCAATGACGCCCAAATAATTTGCAATAATAAAGCAGTCTAGATGACGGCAATTGGATTACAATGCAGGGTGATAGATTAAGAACAACCGTTAGAATCATTTCTATGATGAAGGAAACAGAGTTTGTGAATCGAGCCAGTAAGGCCTATTAGGCACATGTTAGTAAAAAACCAAGGAATTAAAAGACATGCCAGTGGTATGTGAATTTCCTGATGTATTTCCAAAAGAATTACCTAGAATACCTTTAGAGAGAAAAGTGGAGTTTAGAATCAACTTAGTGCTTGGTGTTAAGCCAGTAGCTAAGGCACCTTATCGATTAGCCCAGTCAGAAATGAAGGAACTAATGTCACAATTGCAAGAGTTATTAGACAGAGGTTTTATTAGACTGAGTATCTCACCTTGGGGTGCTCCGGTTCTTTTCGTGAAGAAGAAAGACGGTAGTATGCGTATGTGCATAGACTACCGGGTGCTGCATAAACTAACCATAAAGAATAAATACCTGTTACCTAGGATCGATGACTTGTTCGATCAATTACAAGGAGCGAGCTGGTTCTCCAAAATCGATCTAAGGCTGGGTTATCATCAGCTGAAGGTTAGAGAGGAAGATATTCCAAAGACAGATTTTCGTACAAGATATGGACACTACGAGTTCTTAGTAATTTCATTTTGTTTGACTAATGCCCCTGATGCATTCATGGATCTCATGAATAGGGTATGTCGACCAATGTTAGACAGATCTGTGATCGTGTTTATTGATGACATTCTATTCTACTCAAAGAATGAAGGGGATCATGCATGTCATCTCAAGTAAGTGCTGGAGACACTTAGAAAAGAGAAGTTGTATGCCAAATTTTCTAAATGTGCGTTTTGGCTTCGAGAAGTTCAGTTCTTGGGTCATGTGATAAACGCAGAAGGTATTCTTATAGATCCTTCAAAGATAGAAACAGTGATGAAATAGAACCCGCTAAAGACACCTACAGAAATTCGCAGTTTCTTAGGTTTAGCCAGTTACTGTAGGAGATTTATTTAGGATTTCTCCAAAATTGCTACCCCATTGACAAAACTTACAAAGAAGGAAACAAAGTTTGTATGGAGAACATAGCAAGAAAATGCTTTCCACAAGCTAAAGAAGAAATTAACTCAGGCTCCGGTATTATCTTTACTAGAAGGAAATGAGGATTTGGTAGTTTACTCTGATGCTTCATATCAGGGATTAGGGTGTGTACTTATGCAAAGAGGCAAGGTGTAGCCTATGCTTCATGGCAACTCAAACCCCATGAAGTTAACTACCTAACTCGTGATTTGGAATTAGTTGTTGTAGTATTTGCACTTAAGATATGGAGACATTATCTATATGGAATTAAGTGCACAATTTACACAGATCATAAAAGCTTAAAGTACTTCTTTGAGCAAAAATATCTGAATATGAGGCAGCGAAGATGGCTAGAGCTGATAAAGGATTATGATTGTGAAATCCTGTATCACCCAGGAAAAGCCAATGTAGTGGTAGATGCTCTAAGCCGTAAGGAAAAGCATCCTCCTATTAGGGTGAAGTCATATAAGTTAGTTGTAACTCCTGACTTTATGACTAAGCTCAGAACTGTCCAGATAGAAGCATTAAAAGCAGAAAATGTGAAGAAGAAAAGAATGGTTGGACAAGAGAAATATTTGGAAGAGAATGAGTATGGAGTTAAAACTCGATTTGGCCGTATGTGGATACCACTTTTGGGTGAATTTGGAGTTAGAATTCTGGATGAAGCACATAAAGCACGATATTCAATACATCCGGGTACTACAATAATGTACCAAGATCTGCGCCAAGATTATTGGTGGCCCAGTATGAAGTTTGATATCATGAAATATGTGGCTAAATGCTTAACTTGTTCACAAGTTAAAGCAGAGCATCAAAAGCCTTATGGCAAATTGCAACCACTAGATATTCTGGAATGGAAGTGCGAACATATCACTATGGACTTCATAACGAAGCTACCGAAAACAGCTAAAGGTTATGATACCATATGGGTGATAGTTAATAGGCTAACTAAGAGTGCTCACTTCTTACCTATATGTGAGACTTACATTTCTGAAAGATTAGCTGAAGCATTTATTAAAGAAATTGTCTCACGACATGGAGTGCTGGTTTCAATTGTATCTGACAGAGACACACGTATGACGTCACATTTTTGGAAAAAATTTCATGAAGAAATGGGAACTAAGTTGTTAATTAGCACGACATATCATCCCCAAACGGATGGTCAAAGTGAAAGAACGATACAAACTCTTGAAGATATGTTGCGTGCTTGCATTATTGACTTTGGTGGAAGTTGGGATAGTCATACCTTTGGTAGAATTCTCATATGACAACAGCTATCACGCAAGTATTTGGCATACAGCCATATGAAATGTTATACGGAAGAAAATGTAGAACTCCCATCTGTTGGGGAGAGGTTAGACAGAAAGAACTTGGAAGCAAAGAGATTGTACAAGCTACAAGTGTGAAATTAGATTAGATTAAAGCTCGCCTAAAAGCTAATCAGGACAGACAAAAATCCTATGCAGAAAAAAGGCAAAGACTGATAGAATTCCAGGTTGGGGATTATGCTTTGTTGAAAGTATCTCCCTGGAAATGAATCATTAGATTCAGAGAGAGGGAAAAGTTGAGTCCAAGATTCATTGGACCATATAAAATTATAGCTCGAGTGGGGAAGGTTGCGTATCCACTCGACTTTCCATGTATCGCACTTACGTAAGTGCCTGGCAGACGAAACCTCTCATGTACCACTGGATGGTATTGAGGTAGATGAAAGATTGAATTATGTCGATACGTCAATGGCTATACTTAACTGGAAAGAAAAGAGATTACGAAATAAGGTAATTAAGCAAGTGAAAGTTCAGTGGTAACATCGAAAGGGATCTTAAGCCACATGGGAAACAGAGGAAGAAATGAAGCAATCCTATCCCTACTTATTCGAGTAAATGAAAGGTTTCGGGGACGAAACCTATATAAGGGGGGTAAATTTGTAACACCCCAATTTGTACAAGCCATATAGTAGAAGGACAAAAATGGTTAAATGAGTGAAACCCTAAAGGGGTAGAATGTAAATAGATAAGAGTTTAAGGACCAAAAATGAAAAATATGGATTTTAGGGTTGTGACGGACCGTCACAGGTGATAACGGTCCGTTATAGATGGTGACGGACCGTCATGTGGAATAACAGTCCGTTACGGCTTGACCACGGAAATGATTGCGGGAATGACACGTGTCTTCTGACTAGCGGTCCAAATTTGACGCGTGGAAACCCTTTGACGGACCATCACGGTAGGTAACGGTCCGTCACGCCGCAAAATTTAGCCGCCTAACCGGGAGCCTACACGTGTCAACTGACTCAGACCCATGACGGATAGTCACGGGGCGTAACGGTCCGTTACGAAAGCCGCCACAAATTCGGTGACGGACGACGGTCCGTTACGGCCATAAGGTTTGCCCTATAAATAGATGTACGGGTTCAGCCTTGTTTGCTCATTCCCACACACCAAATACACCATCAAAACACACACATAAGATCTTAGATCGATTCCCGAGCCCCGGTTAACGTAGAGAAGTCCGGTTTCCAGCTTTTCGGCCCCAATAAGCAGTAGATAATTCCAAGGTAAGGTTCTAACTAGTTTCCTATGACTTGGTTATTTCCACTAAGCTAGGAACTTGTGTCTAAGTGATGTTGTAATGGCTTAGGACTCTGATACAAGTTGTTGTGCTAATAGCACTAGCTAAAGTAAAAGTTATCGGAACAGAAAGGAAGTTAGAGATGAGTTCTATGATGCCCTTTTAAACATTTTTAAATGTTTTGGGCATGATACACATGTTATGAAAGGTTTTACATGAATACTCTACGCCCTTGATTTAAATACTTTGGGCTGGTATCCATGTTGTTGCAAGATGTTCACATTGTCTAAATTTTAAAACCATGTAACGGAGTATTCATGAAATATCAAAAGGATGGTGGGTATACCGCTGGTACACCCTATACATAAATTTCTTTGATATGTCATGGAGAAGCCTTTACGAGTATTTAAGATAAAGACCGGTTTTTGAAAAGAATGGTTTGAAAGGAAACTTGTCTTTTGGCATGATTTCACAGTGTAAGGGTTATGAGACAGAAAATGGTTTTGACACGTAAAATGTTTTAAGACTTGTCTTGATTTACTATGATAAGTGATGATCAAAGATGTCATTGGCAGTAACTGCATTGACATAGACATAATGTTTTGACCGTAAGAGTCTGCACTGAAAAGTTTTGCCATGTTCGGCCAAAATACCACATAATATCTTGCAACTTATGGGACGTTACATTTATTTGTGGGATGTAACGGGGGAACCTTTATATAAAGGTAATGTTAAGTGGTGACGACCGCTTAGAGGTCAACGTGACCTCAACTACAGATAAGATGTGTAAGAATAAATATTATGTTTGGGCGAGGTTTATGTACAGGATAACAGTGATGTTCTGAAACATGTCATATAAACCATTTATATAGATCAAATATATTTTGATTAAAACTTAGAACTCACCGGCGTAAGCTGACATGTGTTTAAGCTTGTGTGTTAAGTGAAAATGTAGCCTCAAGTAGTAAAGGCAAGGGGCTAGATTAAAGGCATCATGCTGGCTATCTGACATTTCAAAGAAAGACTGGCATTAGTAAGTAGATGTATATGTACTTTCTTTAGAATGTACGAACATTTAGTATGAAATAAAATAATGTTTTAAAGTCTTCCGTTGTGTATGATCTCTGTTTACTATATATTCATGAGTAAATCCGACAAGTGACGGGCATCTCGGGTGATCTGGGATGTGGGTGTCACATGTTTCTTGTATTATTGATGATGACATCATCGCTTATGTAATGGTACCCATTCCTTTCCTATATAATATAAGGAAGGCTCCTTGTAAGATCATCCTTGGAAAAAAAAATAAAACTTACTTTCTATATTCTCTCTCTAGCTCTCTTTTTTCTTAGAATCAACAACCTCTCAGAGCTCGGAATGAAAACCTGCACACAAAACAAAAATAACAGAAAACAAATAAAAAGAAAATAAAACTCACCATCGGGTTGCCTCCCGGGAGCGCTAAGTTTATAAAAGAGTCTTCAGCCGAACTCAAGCCACAATCTCAATCAGGTGGCTTCTCCTTTATTCCCTTCCCACTCACCTGGCTCAGTCTCCTCCTCCTACCGTCCGTTGGGAAGAATGCGATAGTAGGGCTCAAACAGACTCGAACATATGTATCCGAGTCGACCCACCGGTCCTTAAATCTACCTGGACTAAATCTAATGTGGGGCATGTAATGAGGTAGTCGGCCATCTCTAGAATATGGTGTCATCATATGGTCCTTGTGTGACCATCTAAACAACAGTACATGCCGGTCCATACGTCTCCGTGCCCTCTCCCGTGGTCGTGTCGATTTGGGTGGCGATCCACCATTTTCCTCATCCACGGGTAGGATATCCTCAATGTGAAGTGGTTGAGCCGGTTCCTCAACCACTTTATATTGCTCTCCTTCTCTCTCAGTCTCTCCTTGGTGCGGTGTTTCTTCATTCTCCCTCTCTGGCTCCCCGAATAGTAATGCCTCTAACTCAGCAAGGTCACCAAGAGGGTCAAACTCTCCTCCATCTACAGTTGATGCATCCACCAACTCATCTCTAAATTCATCCATCCACGAGGGAGCATACTCCTCGCACCAAGGTTCTTTGAACTGTCCAACCTGCTGTCTATACATAATACTCAAAGTAGCAAGTGAGATAATAACAAAGAAATAATAAAATAAAATAAAGCATAATAAAAGAGACTAAAATAATCCTAGAAAAAAGCAAACAATCCTATTAAAAACAAAAACACACAAAAACTAATCCTAGAAAATAAAAATCACACAAAAATAATAAAAAGAAAAACACAAATAGGTGGATCCCCGACTCGGGTCGTTCTTGAAATCGCTAGTGCAAGTGTCCCCGGCAACGACGCCAAAAACTTGATGTGCAGGATATATATATAAAAATAATCAAAAACTTAAACAACAGTTTTAAAATGGAATCACCAATCCTAACCACACACAACGGCAAGTGTACCGGTACGTATGTAGCAAGTATAAGCAAGACAGGATATCAATCTATGGACACTGATGACAACTCTCGATAGTAAACCTCTGTCAACTCCCAACCTAATAATATAAATAAGTGATTTAAACTAACAACTAGGACCTAAGACTCAAATACTCTAAGACACTAAGACTCAAATACTCTAAAACACTAAGACACCCAAACACTGGACAACTAAGAAACAACTAAGAACACAGAAATGAACGTAAGGATAAGATCAGATAGAAAGCAACTACCTAGGAATGACTCAAGCTAACATGCAATGACTAAGGAATTAACCGTACTACTATCTCTAATGGTACAAATCTAAGGCTAACCATGTATGTTTCTACTCCCTAAGAAAACCAGAAGACTCGTATGAAGAACGGGATAGACTGTGCTACAATGCCTAATGAGGGATCTCCGGTCGGTCTCACCACTCACAATGTCGTGAAAGACTGTGATCCACAGTCCCAGAGCAAAGGACAATCAAGAACAAGAATGAAAACGAACCCTAAGAACACTAACACCACGAATGAAAGGCAAGACTCGTACGGTCATGTAATCTAGACCTAACACACAATGGGTAGGAGGTTTCAGGCTATGTCTATCATGTGGTCAGTCTCAAGACAAGGTAGGACGCTGATAATACTCTCTAAGAACAAAGAGCAACCTAAACACCAACCGTTATGGTCAAATCAGTTGTCTAATCAATCAAAACACAAAGTACTGATCTATAGCATGCAATACTCGACCTAGATGACACAAAACCAACTAGAACAAGTAACACATGATCAAGGCAGTGATTATCAAGCATACACAGCATTCATAACCATTCATAAACATTCAAGAATTGATTCTAAGATCAACACAGTAAATCATACGATTAAAACCCGAAAATATATCAAAACGCGAAAGTATTCATCAAACCTAGGTAGCGATAACAAGTTTAGCTACTCATGAAATTAACAGAACCCAAAAAGTCTATAAACATTCATCATAAAACAGAAAATAATTAAGCTTCCTGCATGTAAGCTTAAATTAATTCACCTGTCTGCTTGCTAACTTAATTAATTCACATGTGCGCTACCTTGCTTCTGGTTCACGATTTCTCTTGAATATTATTAGAGGTGCTTTGACTTGTTTATTTTGTTTCTTCGTTGAGCACAAATAGCCCAACTCCAAAATTCCACTTTCCGTATAACTCCTTTCGATTTTTCTCGTGTGATTTTTTTCTATGGCATACGTGAGCTCCAAGATTCCATTCGTTGACCCATCTTATAATTTCTTTTATTTGCAGCACAACTTAAATTAACTTTTTAACCAAAACCTGTTATAATCCCTCCAATTCTTCGTTTGAGCTCGTTTTCATTTAATACCTACAAAATTCATTTATAAACTAATTAAATATCGGTTCACCTGAATTTAATAATAAAATGTCTAAAACGAGGGTTTAATACGCATGAAATATATATATAAAATACGACGTATCAGAACTCGAGCATCATAGATAGGAACCGATTAGACCCTTACAATTCCATGAAGGATTGTCATACACGACTTGATCACTAGTATATAAAACAACAGGAAAAATGAAGAAATAGACGGATAGACTAAGGAGTCACCTTGAGTTTGAGTTCGGGGACCACATGATGATGAAACTTCTACCTTGATGATTCAAATCATTGAATAAGGTGCACAAAGGAGGTATCCAATGGCTTGGAGTTCCATTCTAGCTGTTCATGTGTGTTGGCAAGGTGTCTCTCGATTTTTCACGTGGGCTTTCTCAAGATGTATAATGAATAGATCAAAGTAAGATTCAACTAGTAAAAACTAAGTGTCGTACGGTAAATAAGTCCGTGAAAGTATGCTAAACCCACGTTTCAATAACAAAATGATATTTTTAAAAGCACAATAAAAATATGATTGAGATGCAGGCCTTTGAGCAACTGTAAGGTTGCTGGCTTGCTGCTTGGAAACAGCCTCGTACACAAAGTGTATGGTAAGGCTGCATACATCATATTGTTTTGCGATCCGGCCCCTCCCCATCCGCTGTACAAATGTGAGAACTAAGTCAAGTACCATGTACGCCCTTTAATAAATATAGGATTGAGTTTGTCATAACTAAAAAGTCAGGGTACATATTGCTTCTGCATCTAAACTTTAGGGGGTATTTTAGAAATTCTAGACCGCTGCAAATGCGTAGTTGTTTGTCTATGCTGACTCGGACTTGAAAGTAAACAAATCTTGAAATTAAAGTTCAAAACTTTCCGTCAGTTACACCAAGAATTGATCTTCAGATGTGATCTTCTCCGATTCTAAGGTATTTTTATTTTTTATCCTTTCATAAATTGTTTATGAGATAATAATAATTGTGTTCCACTTCAAATTTGATATGTAAATTGATTGATTCTGTTTCTTGGATCTTTTTATGGGTGTAATTAGGGTTTAATTGCTTCTTGTTGAATTGTTTTAGTTTGTTTTTTGTTTTCCCCAAATTTAGGAGCAGCTTGTATTAATGGTGTGCTTCTTAGTTCTTATAATGATGCCATCAATGGTTAGTTGGTTTATATGGGTTATTTTAGACTTGATTTGAATGTGAATATATGGTCAACTTTGGTCAACAAGTATAAAGAGTTTAAAAGTTTTTAAACCAATCAGTTTCTAGTGTTTGGATAAAAATGATTATGATCATGATTATGATTATGATTATGATTATGATCTTTACATAATTTAGGATTAAAAAAATAAGATTTGGGGAAACTGTAAGAAATTGTTGTAAGAAAACGGAATATTGGGAGATATGTATAATTTAGGATCAAAATAATAAGATTCGGTTATCTGATTCTTCAAGTCATGATAATCTCTTTCAAACGCAAATCCAAACACCCCCTTAAGCATGTCCAAGGTCATGTTACTTGGTGATGAAGATGAGTATTAGAGGAACTTCTATGGTTCATTTCAACCCGTTCCGATTCTTGTGGGACCCACTATCATGTTTTTATTTATCCTGTCATCTTTTAAGAAAAAAACTAGAATCTTGACATGGAATTCTTTAGCGGTGGCAATTTCAACCCGTTTACTCATGAATGGGTCGATTCGGGTTATGTTTTATCTTTGCGGGTCAAACGAGTAAAATAAAATAATTTCTTAAAGGAATAAGGGTCAACTGGGTTAAGAGTCGCCCAAAGTGTATTTTTGATGCCTAAAACCTCCTAAAATCATATTATTGAAATTTTGGTTATTATTATTGAAATATTATAACCATAATTGTCACACTAACCATTTATATAAAATAAATAAATAAAGTTTTGGACAATTTTTTTTTTGGGTAAGCACAACCTGACCAGTTTCGACCTGTACCAAAAGTACCCATTATCCAACTTTTTTGACATGTTATATGTTATGTTTTTACAGCAGGAATATGGCCAGGACAAATATAGGAGATGGTAGCGTTGATACATTATTACAAAACTATCTAAAAATTTCACTTTGGAACTTGTAACTTTGTAAGTAAAGGTGGCAAAATGGGTTGGCGGGTAAAGGGTCAAAACAGGTAACCTTTTGGTTTTGGGTCAGATTGACCAACACATTCTGTCCGATTTTATTGTAATAGTTACAAAAACTATGTTATTATAATTATAATCTAATTTTTTGAGTAAAAAAATTTAGGAGTTTGTATACATTAAAATACACTCTAGGCAGCTTTCGACCCATTTGACCCATTTTCTTTTATGCTAAAATTTATAGATTATACCCGTTTGACCTGTTATAGATAAAAACATGACACAAATTGACAAAGTAAATGGGTTAAAATTGCGGATTGCCACCTCCACTTATAAGCAATATTAAGACAAACTTATTAGACAGTTTTATGTTGTATTAAAAACAAATAAAACAGTAACCTTTTTGTGCCATCTTTTAAAAAAGGAAGTAGATTGCTTTTATGTGAAGAAAAACCGAAAAGTGGACTTTTTGGGATGGATGGATATAAGTAAAAATGGATGGTACAAATGTGAAGAGGTGGCTATTTCAGGGGTTGTGTTTGATTTGAAACGGCTGAAATGGATCAAATAATTAAAGTTAGATAAAAGGGAACGGGTTGAAAGTTGGCCGCATTTTGTTTTAATGCATACAAAGCTTTAGATTATTACTCAAATAATATTTGTATTCTAGTAGTACTTAACGCGTTATTTGTTTATAATTTTTTTTAAATGGACAAAAGGTGTTTGTGGGTCAAACCTACCCCCGTTTCAAGTCATACTAAAAAACAACCCATCTTGACCCGTTACCCAATCCATCCATCTTGCCACCTCTAGTGATATTCACTAGGATCAACAATATCGCACACAGTAGTAGTTGCAAAAAATGATAAATCAAACAATAGGTTATATAACTAAATCAGTAATTTTCCAACATATACTGTGTTGCTAAAATCTTCATTATATCTCATATTTTCAGCAGTCGAAAATATCGTGGCTGCATTGATATGAAGAAAACCATATTGACTTCCTAATTATCAGGCTTCCTATCCCACATCATTTCTATTATTATATTCTTTGCAACTTTATTTACACTAAAACAGATAATCTCTGGAGTGGAATATTGTCACCGTAATATGGTAGTCCACAGGGACCTTAAGCCAGAAAATATTTTGTAGGATTCAATAGGCAATGTTAAGGTTGCTGACTTTGGGTTGAGTAATATAATGAGAGATGGGCATTTTCTTAAAACAAGTTGTGGAAGCCCAAATTATGCTGCTCTAGAGGTAATTCATGCGCTTTTTATTTAATCATAGTTTTTTTCATTCTTGATAAATATTGATTTAAAACACAAGAGTATAATTAATGTCCTAAAGTTTCATACTTGATATGCAGGTTGTTTCTGGTAAACTTTATGCAGGCCCCGAGGTAGACGTGTGGAGTTGTGGGGTCATCTTGTACGCTCTTCTATGTGGCACTCTTCCTTTTGATGATGAAAATATTCCTAATCTATTCAAGAAAATTAAGGTATAGTCTTGCCTTTTATATAGAGGTGGCAAGTGTATTTTTAATGCATACGCATCTTAAACTACTTTGTTCAAAGATTTAGATTATTATTGTAATCATATTTAACGTATTATGTAAAAGAAAGTTTAAATGGAAAGGGAGTTGGCCCATTTCAACGTGAACCTTTTTTTACCCATTACCTAGGGTGCCCGACCCACCTATCTTTCCATCTAGAGCCTTTTTGGTCGAAGAAAGATTAGAGTCGATGCACCTTTGTCGAAATCATACTTAAACATCTTTTACCTTTTGAAACATTGATTTTAAATATCCAAGAAATATGGGTTTTGTCCCTAATAAAAATTTGGAATATTTTAATCATCAAAGGACTGTTAAAACACATTGATGGTTAATTTGAAATGGGTGTTTTCCTCATTCGGTTTGATTTTCTTTTCGATACATAATTGTGTTGAATAATCACCACTTAAGGAAGATTCCTTTGAGATCTTATCTTGACCATGTCTACATTTTATAAAGCTTTATTTATAAAAACTTCGTTTAGTTTAAAAACATTAATTAAAGAGCTTTATAAAAGTGTATTCATTTTTAAATGATCAAAAATTCGATTTAAACATGCATCCCTTATCCTTAAACTCGATGTCTTGAATGTCCAAGAATGTTTATGTCTATGGTGACTTGAAAATCAAAGTTTGACTTGTTCATTTTCCCGTTCGACCTCTATTTTGTCCTCTTTTCTTGCTTTTCTTCAATTCTTTGATATTTTTTTACCTTTGATGGCATGTGTTTTAGAATGCAAGATATGAACATATGAGTAATAATTATATTTAATATTTGTATCACATGCTCATATTTTCATTGTCAAGAAGTGCATTTTAAAATGTATGACCATGTATGCACTAACAAGATCCACATACGATACGTGTCATAGTTATTTTCAATGATGATAAATCCCTAATTGGCAAGTGTAAATTGGAATTGTTTGGAAAAGAAAATGCTTCAGTTTTCATGAGATGTCCCCGAAATTAAATTATTGCAATTTTAGTTTGTCATTTATTTTGTTCCGTCCGGAATCTATACACTTCCAAGTCATTTGTCACCTGGGTCCCGTGATTTAATTCCAAAAATGCTTGTGGTTGATCCCATGAAACGAATAACGATTGCTGAGCTCCGTCAGCACCCTTGGTTCAAAAGTCAACTTCCTCGTTACTTAGCTGTTCCTGCCCTGGATGCAACAGATCACCTCAAAAAGGTATGTCAGCTAACGAGTCAAAATGGGTCCAGGTAAAACGGGTAATCTTCTGATTCTGCTACTTGTTTAGTCATGGGTTTCTCTTGTTTCTTCTAATATTTAAGTTATCTAACTTAATGTTTCTTTTAATTGTCAGCTTGATGAGGAAATCATTAAAAAAGTACTCAACATGGGTTTTGAAAGAAGCCATTTGACTCAATCACTTCAAAGCCGTATACAAGATGATGTGTGTTATCTCATTACTTTTGTTATAATTTTGCAAAAAGTGGAAATCTTTTGCTATTTGTTCATATCAGGCTACGGTTGCATATTATTTGCTGTTTGATAACCAGACTTGTGTGGTTGGTGGGTATCTTGGAGCTGAAATTTTGGAGTCCCTGGTGTGTGATTTTTATTTTACAAAATATCTCATGTTCATAAGTACAAAAAGCAATGTTATGGACTCAAATGCATACCGTTAATCTGTTTGGAGGTGGCAATTTTGACCCTTTTATCTCAAACGGGTCAAATAAAAAAATTTAGCTAAAAAGGGAACAAGTCAAATAGGTTGAAAGTCACCTGACGTCAATTTTTAATACATACAACCTTCTAAATCGTTTTATTCAAATTTGGTTATTGATTCAGCCATTATTGAGATAGAAATTATCTTCCCCTCAACCGAGCATGCTTAAAATTTTTACAGTTTTGTGTTTGAAATTTGAATATTATTTGGTGCAGGAGGGTAATCTTGCTACTATGCATCCAGACAACGTCCCAGACCGAGATAACTTTTTGAGGCCCAGTTTTCCTGGTGAAAGAAAATGGCAAGTGGGGGTGAAGGTTTGTTAAACTTGATCTAGTTTTGATAATTAAGATATATGAGTAATGAGTTGCACTTAAACTTTGGAGGTCAAACTTATGACTTTTCATACCCAATTCAGTATGGTATTTTCTTTTTTACAAACTTAACATCAAATTGGGTTAGGCATTAATCCCCACTTGAAGATTTGAAGTATATTTTCCATTTTCAAATTTAGAAGATCAGGTCATCTGATCTTGAACGGTCAAACCGTGCCCCCTTCTTGAAGAGCAGAACCTCCCCCCCACCCCCCCAAAAAAATGTGGTTAAATTTCTCTCAAAGCTCTAAAAGTAACTCTATTCATGATTTCATTTCAAAGTTTAAAGATTTAGTCAATTTGATCTTGAAAGTAAAATTGTACCTTTGTCCCAAATTCGATAACCAATTATAAATGAGATTTCATAAATTATGGAGAAAATATTAAATTTTGACTTCTAAAGTCAAAATTGCAACTTCTCTTATACAAATTGATATGGGTTCTCTTACAAGTTTAACCCTGACATCTCAGTAAATTATTTACTCTCTTGAAGATTTAAGGTATCTTTATTCATTTAACAGTTAAAAGATTAGTCCTTTTGACTTTGAAGGTCAAACTTTACCTCTTTTCTGTCTAGTCATTAATTAGCTCAATTTAAAACAATTTCTCCTTTCGGTTTTTGAAGATTACAGCAAATCCTCATGAGATAATGACACAAGTTCTTGAAGTTTTGAGAAACCTAAATGTCTGCTGGAAAAAGATTGGGCCTTACAACATCAAGTGTATATGGGGTTCCTGCAGCCCGTATGGCGAACCAATCACAGCCCACTTTTTGTACAAGAACCATCACATGAATTCTGCTATTACACCCTACTATAATGTTGTGAAGTTTGAAATTCAGGTAAAATCCCTCATTTCTTAGTTTTTTTGGTGTTTTTACCATTTACCTATGTAAATCTAGAGGTGGTGAATGGGCAGGTCAAACGGGTCCGGGTCAAAACTGGTAATTTTGTACCTATTAAAAAGGGTCGGGTCAGGTTGAATGGAAACATTTTTTTGTCTATTTACTTTTAATTTTGCATAAACAATTACAAAAAAACTATATTTGTTTCATTGATAATCTAGTTTTTCACATAAAATGAATGATGTTTTATCTAATGAATCCTTTTTATCTATTTTTTTTTCCATTTTACGTGTTTGACCTGTTAACCAAAATCTAACTCATTCATAACTAAATACGCAAACTTGCCCCTACTATTTGAAATCAGATGAATAATTATTTGATCTTGATTTGACAGCTTTACAAGACTCCAGATGACAACTATTTGTTCGATGTCCAGAGGATCAACAGTCCTCGGTTGCTATTTCTGGATTTCTGTGCTGCCACAAAAATGGTATCCTTGCCATAAGCTTTAGGAAGACCCCCTATGAAATCCATGGAAATGTTACTGAAAACAGTTTTAGGGGTAGGTAAAGGTTGCAGTAAACCTGGAGAAGCCACCCTTTCATACTTGGCTTTATGAAAAATGGTGCATTGGCTCACAAATTCTTTGACAGATTGGCTACACTTTTTCCAATAGAACATCAGCTGTAATCTATGTAAGGTAGGCAGATATCCAGAATGACCACCTAAGGGAGAAGAATGGCATAGCTGTAGAATAGCCTTTCTCAAATCAGGATCAAAGCCCACTACCAATCTATTCTTCCTTTTGAGTAGTTGCCCATTCCAAGTATAATGCTTGACAGTAGTGCCAACCTGCAGCTGAGATAAAATATTTTGAATAGTAGGGTCATTCTGCCAACTAGCTTTGATTTTGGGCCATAAGCAGGGATCAAGTGAGCTGACATTGATTTGAAATAAGGCTAACCCATCCATTCTGGATAAAGCATCAGCTGCTGAATTTTCCTTGCCCATTTTATAAACAATCTCATAGTCATATCCTAACAATTTAGCCAGCCACTTCTATTGTAAAGGAGTGCTAATTTTCTGATCCAATAGGAACTTCAAACTTTTCTGATCAGTCCTGATAATGAAATGTTTCAGAATCAAATAGTGATGCCAATGTTTCACTGCCGTGAGTATAGCCAAGAGTTCCTTCTCATATACAGACATGGCTTGTTGTTTAATTGAAATGCCCTTGCTTAGGAAAGCCAAAGGATGGCTATCTTGCATTAACACAGCACCCAACCCTTTAGAAGAGGCATCAGTTTCAATCACAAAGACTTTAGAGAAGTTAGGCAAAGCCAAAACAGGGGCAGTAGATAGAGCAACTTTGAGTTGATCAAAGGCCTGTTGAGAATCCTCTTGCCATTTGAAAGCATCCTTTTTTAACAAGTCATTTAAAGGTCTTGCAATACATCCAAACCCTTTAATGAATCTCCTATAATACCCTGCCAAGCCCAAGAACCCTCTCAATTGTTTAACAGTTGTGGGGATAGGCCATTTAAGAACAGCTTCTATCTTAGAAGGGTCAGTATGAACCCCTTCTTTAGTGATAACATGACCTAGATACTCCACTTGAGAGCCTGCAAAAGTACATTTGGATCTCTTAGCCAGTAAAGAATGATCTCTCAATAACTGCAGAACCTTTGCTAGGTCTAATAGATGTTGTTCCAATGATGAACTGTAAACCAAGATGTCATCAAAGAAAACCAAAGCACACTTCCTTAATAGGGGTTTAAAAGTGGCATTCATCAGGGCTTGAAAAGTGGCAGGTGCATTTGTTAAACCAAAAGGTAAAACCAAAAACTCATAGTGGCCTTGATGAGTTCTAAATGCAGTTTTGTATATATCTGGATCATGCATCCTCACTTGGTGATACCCAGACCTGAGGTCAAGCTTAGAAAACACAGAAGAGCCACCCAATTCTTCTAGAAGTTCATCAATTAAGGGTATAGGAAAGCTGTTTTTGTCAGTAGCATCATTTAGGCGCTTGTAATCAATGCACATCCTCCATGTACCATCCTTTTTCTTGACCAACACCACAGGAGCCGCAAAAGAACTAGTGCTCTCCTTAATGATACCCATATCTAACAATTCTTGTGTCATTTTTTCAATAATGTCTTTCTGAGCAGCTGGATACCTATAAGGCTTCTGAGCTACTGCAGAAACACCCTCCTTCAAAATAATTTGATGGTCACAACACCTTTTAGGAGGTAAAGATGTAGGGACAGCAAAGACATCTTCAAAAGAAGACAGTAAACTGTCAATATCCGCCCCAGTAGCACTGTGATGAACCTTAGGAACATGGGAGATATCTGCAGATGAACTATGCATGCTGAATAACTGGGCATGAGATAAGTGAGTGGAATTGGTCAGCAAATTGTAAGCCTCTTCACTGGAACAAAGGCTTACACCATTTTCTTTTGCTCCTTTCAATTCAAATTTAAGATCATTGACCTTAAATTTCATAGTTAAATCCTTAAAATTCCAAGTAATGTCATCTAGACTTTGAAGCCATTGGATACCCAAAACCATGTCATAATTGGATAAAGGAATTATAAGGACATCAGCCTTAAACCAGCTCCCTTGCATCAACCATTGCAAGTTTTCACAGCTCTTATCACATGTAATGAGGTTGCCATCTGCTATAGTAATTTTAAGAGGAGAAATAGGTGTAGTAGGGCACTGCATTTTATGGGCAATTCTTTCATCTAAGAAACTGTGAGTAGATCCAGAATCAATGAGTATATACAGAGTTTTAGTGCCAATTGCACATGTAACCTTCATGGTAGAATAAGAGGAAACTCCCATAATGGCATTAAGTGAAATCTGTAGATCCAATTTTGGAGTATGACAATCCTCTTTAGGCATAGAGGGGTTATCACCTTCATCCTCCCAAACCTCAATAGAATACAATTGTTTATTCTTACATTTATGAGTGGAAGAAAACTTCTCATTACCCCCGAAACATTCACCCTTAGCCCTCTTCTCTTCAATTTCCTTAGGAGTTAACCTTCTTAAGGGTCTAGCTTTAACAGGGGGAGCAGGAAGTAAAGCTAAATTGGCAGCTGAGGTAATACCCTTAGGAAAAGAATCTGTGGTCCTATTAAAAGTGGAACCAGTATTTGAAGGTCTAAAAGAAGAATGCCAATTCTTGCTGCATAATAGGGATATATTCTCATCTTGTATCCTAGCTACCAAGTAAGCTTCAGGTAAATTTTTAGGTCTTAATAACCTAAGAGGATACCCTATCTCTGGCTTAACAGCCCTCAAAAACAGACTAACAGCATATTCATCACAGATAGAAACTTTAGTCAAAGCTAAATCAAATTCTTGACATAGTGTTTGTAATGAACCTGCTTGTCTTAAAGCAGCTAAGGCACCCATAGCTTCTTGGCCAATGACAGTGGCAAACCGAGTGGAGATAAAGCTCTTGTACTCTAGCCAAGTCATGCCTTCAATAGAGCCACCTCAGGAAAGAAGGAAAGATTGATGCCACAATAGGGCAATATCTTCCAAATGAACTATAGCACACTTTACCTTAATGTTTTCAGCAGTATCATCAATTGCAAAGAAGTGCTCCACCTTACAAAGCCAACCCTCAACATTAGTACCATTGAACTTTGGAAATTCCATCTTTGTTAGGCGTGTGTTGCTGTTCTGCAACCAGTTAGTCCTGACCTCCGGACCACCAGTACTTGGACCTGTACTATCAGATTGAGTCGGACGCAAATTGCCGATCAATTGCAAACTCTTAAGAATTTCTGTCATTTGAACCGAATTCTCGGTTAATTGAGTCTTCATTGCTGCTAAATCAGACGAGTTCTTCGTAGTTGCTGCTTTAATAGCCTCCAATTCCGTCAGATTCTGACCAGTAGCTGTTTCTAATCGTAGCAACGTACTGTCATGATCTTGAATTCGTTGCTCCAGCGTAGAATTGCGTGTTGACATCGTAGCTCCGGTGAATCGCCGATTGAAAATCAAGAGCGCTGAGGATCAGCAGCTCTGATACTACTTGATAGGATAGAAAGAAGAACAGAGAGGAAATTCGATCAAATCAAGCATAACCATCTCATTAACGACTAACCACTTATAACAACCAGGACGTTACAAGAATAAGGAAATAACAGTTTAGTCCCTGAACTATCAAAATATTACAAAAAGGACCCTTGACTAATACAATTGTAACATTTGATGCTGCAGCTAGAGAGTAGCATCTTGTATACAAGACCCAACTGCTTGTAAATACTCTGTTTTTAGTGCTCTTTTTTGTTATAAACGATCAACAAATTCTTTTTTTCTTTCCAATTTTTGTAGATTTTGCTTATTTCCACATACTTGGATCATCAATTTTGTGACTATAATCTTGTTTGGAAATTTGTTGTAGTTTAGTAGTTTTCTGGGCAGATTTTTCCAAGTCTTTTCAGGTTGTTTCTTGGTTATAGCATATACTCTGTTTTGGTTCTGAAAGAGAACTTGTATCTTTAGGGTTTGTTAATTAACAATGTATTACATTCTGATTGTGAGTTTGTTGGTTCCATTCATGGGAAGCTGTTCTTGAACAATAAATTTTTTGGGATTCTTGGATTTCTAGTATGTTTAATTTAGTATTTTCTTTATTTTTGCTGTAATTTTTCTAAACAAGATAATCAAATGATATACTGATCAAAGAAATCTCATCTCACCACCTAAAACCTATGAGATCTACTAATATAATTGGAGTAAAACACCATCTAGTTATGTGTTATAATTTCTTATGATTGGGTACAAATAATTTACTTCATACATTTTGCCCTGAAATATAAATAAATCAAATAAGCACATAAACAAATTTTGTAACCTAAATTGATACTTTTAACATCCCTTTATCAATTTAAGCTCAATCAACTTAAATTTTCCAAAGAAATCATGTAGGCTACCACTTACCAGCTATAACTTTTTCTCGATTAAAAATCAATTTCAAAATGTTTTGTCCAATCATGAAATACAAGATTAACAATCGAAGCATATTTAAAAGTCAAATTTGAAATCCTTTAAAATGTTTACCATCCAAATAATATTTTGATTCTAGCATTTCTATTCCTATAAAATATTTTAACTTTCCTATATCTTTTATTAAAAATTTTGTGCTTAATTTTTCGCCCCGCAGGGACAAGTTGCAACCTAGGCGAATCGCATTCACATGCTCCCGTTTTTAAACTTACCCACAATAATACAAAGCCAAAAACTGCTAAAACAATCATAAGTAGAATCAAACAAGACATCAAAAAAGGTTGGGACCAAAATTGTGACAGAAGGATTACTGTATCATAAAAATTTAGAAAAGATTTGTATTCAGAGACCTCTATATCAGTATCAGAGAATGTTATTCAAGTTGGATCTTTAATTTCATTCAATTTAAAACCTTATTCCTCTGCTTTCATGAAATGATATGCCCTCCTTAACCTCTGCAACAAAGAACACTTGGTTAGTGACAAGAAGTTGCTAGAGTTGAACAACAAAACCATAATCGGATGCATGTAATTTGGCTGATGTTGATCTTATTAATCCTTTGAATAATCAAGCAGTTGGTAATTAAATAAAATAAAACTAAAGCTTTTACTACTTTTATATGTTGTATAGCCGATTAACAGGTTCGAATCACCGCGTGTAATATTTAATCGCAGGTTACACAGGTCCTCTTAGTTGACCCCTCAAAACTTTTCTGTTCATTTTTGTGAATTTATATGAATAATTTATTAAACAAATATGATTACAAAAACTAAATTAATATAACAATAACATACATTTTAAAATAAAATAATTTTGACCAATTTGAACCGTTTCCTTTATAGCTGATTTTCTCTGTTTTGCCTATTTGATATGTTATCAATAAAACATGAACCAAATTGACATGCTTTCGTATAAATGTTGAAATTGCCTATGATCATTAACTATGAAAATATGATAATAACTGGCATTGCATGTAGTTTAAAAGAATAAAAATTTAGAAGTCCTACCGCTGTTGTATCTCTAATGCGAAGGAGGTCCAATCTTTCTTGTGGTCTCCGATGTGTTAAAGTAGTAAGCTGCATTAATGAGGTTGTATCAATGATAAATGTGCAGGTCATGCGAGTTGGGTAACGTGTCAAAAAGTTAGCCTCTTGTTACAGATCAAAACAGGTCGGTCAGGTTGAGTTGACCCGAAACATTTCGGTACAAAACTTTTACATTTTTGAAAATATTCAAATATTATTTCAAAAATGATTTAATTATTTGAATAAAACAATTTAGGAAGTTTTATGCATTAAAAATACACTTTTGTCAACTTTCAACCCGTTTGAACCTTTTAACTAACTTCTGTATTTTACCCTTTGACTGGTTAGAGAGAAAACATAATCCAAATTGACTCGTTCATAAATATGCATACCCAAAAACTGAAGCTTTCAAGATCTGTCGTTGAAGGCATCAGACCTTCCGCTTTATGCAGTTCTGTAAGTCTCATTTGATCTGCATGAAAAATCCCAATCATATTCTTGAAGGTGTTTCTTTTTAAAGCAAGACCAACCGAAACTCCATGTTTAATTTTCTAGTTTGATATAAATTTATAAACTATGGTGAGTTACAATATGTAAATGATTTAATGGGCCACCAGAATATTCAAAACCCATAAAATCATTAAGAGAAAAAGTGACAGAAGGCGGTAGCAAAAGGGAGGGAGTCAAAGTTTCTGAATTAAAGAATGGTGTAAGCATAGTTGTAAAGGCGCATAGGCCTCACCCGGAGCCTAGGCACAAGGCGCTTAAAAAGTGAGGGCCTTTTTAAGCTAGGCGTAGTATAAAAATACCATTTTTAAGGGTTTTAGACATGTTTTAGGCTTTTTTAGGGCTAGTTAAGGCTGTTTTAGGTTGATTCCAAGTTTGATTAGAGGTTTTAGACATGTTAAAACAGGTTTAGATAATTTTTGACCAGAGTTTGGCCGGAACTTGGCTGGAATTTGGCCGGAAAACGCGCCCGGTCGCCTGAAACTGCGCCTATCCAGACAAGGCGCTATCTTTGCGCTGCGCCGCGTTTCTGCGCCTAGTGCGCTTTTGACAATTATGGGTATTAGTCAAGATTGGTTGTCATTAGATTTCTCATCTTTCAGAACCTCTCATTTACTACTAGATTTTATGTCTTTAAATGCATTGTTTAATGTAAGTCTTTTCATCTTTCTATTGTATCTTGAGATGACTATATATTGTAATCTATTTCTAGTCTTTTAAATACAATACAATTACCAAGTTCAACTTGGCATCAGAGTTAAGGAAGACAACCGCCGCCACCACATTTAATAACCTCTCATTTAGGTCTTCTTTTCTACTATGTTGTCAAATGCGATAGGCGCACTCAAGGCGCATAGGCACTGCCTCGGGCCTAGGCGCTAGGCGCAAAAAAAGCGAGGGCCTGAGGTAAAAAAGGCGCATATAGAGAGAAAAAAACAAAAAATATGTTATACATTGAAAATTAATACCACACCACTAATATTAAAAAAAACTATTATAATTAGTACCAAAAGATAAAAGTAATAGATAATCAAAAGTAATACCAAAATTTGAATACCATTTCTTGCTTCTTTAAACTTCAATTTGTTATTCTGTAGCTTTCAATGGTGTGTATATATATACAAAAGATCGTTGATTTGGAACTAATTTGGTAGTCCCTATTTTTTCTAGGGCCCGCCGCAAGTGAAAGACTAAAAAATAGTCAAAAAAATTCGAAATTAATTACTGGATTGCGCCTGAATGAATAAAGCCCACGCCTTGATTGATTTGGCGCCTGAGCTAGCCTTTGCAAAAAAAGCCCAGATCTGCGCCTTGGTCACCTCCAGGCGTTATAGTTGCGCTGGGCTTTAAATTTGCGCCTAGGCACTCACCTAGAGGGCTTTTGACAACACAGCTTTTCTACTACCTCTTCTGCCGCCATACACAACCACAACAACTTCACCACCACCGCCTACACCTATGGCGGAACCCTAGCCGCCCACCCCTATGGCGGAACCCTAGCCGCCCACCACACTCAACAGTCACTACCGTCCTTCTACCGCCGTCGTTAACCACCACTTGCTCCAGCGCCGCCGGCACTCACGAAACCCTAACTCCGCCGCTCCAAGCTATTGCTGCCACCACAGGGACGCCACCGCAGCTCCTCCCCGCGTCTAGGGTTAGCAGATACAACTTGATTTTGTGACCCTAGACGTCGTCACCGCCACCATATAAGTGTGGCCGTTTTTCCGGCGACTTACAAATCGAGACAGCCACAAAGCTTTTCGGTCCCATTTCTTGCGAGGGTTGCAACATTCAAATCTACAATCAGGGGAGAAGAAGGAACAGGGGAACAAACCCCACAAAACTAGATGACGACGAAACTTTAAGAAAGAACAGGGGAACAAACCCTACACAAAACTAGATGACAGCAAAACTTTAAGACGGCGGAAGTTGGCGAAACTAGGAGAAGATGAAAATCCTCTATCCTTTAAAGTTTTTACTTTTTCAACCTAAATCGTTGATGTGTTCACTAGGAGAAGAGAAAAGGTTGCTGAAAAGAAAATTTCAGTTCAGTTTATTTCTACAGCTGATCAGATCGCTGAAGCGTTCACTAAGCCTCTACCCTTACAACGGTTTCTCTTCTTACGGTCCAAGCTACAGGTCGCTTCCCGGCCTTAGCTTGAGGGGGAATATTAGTCAAGATTGGTTGTCATAAGACTTCTCATCTTTAATAACCTCTCATTTACTACTAGGTTTTATGTCTCTAAATGTATTGTTTAATACTTTAATGTAGGTATTTTCATCTTTCTATTGTCTCTTGATTTCTCTTCAAGATTACTATATATTGTAATCTATTTCTTGTCTTTAAAATACAATACAATTACCAAGTTCAACTAAAGGTGTAAGAAACATTTTTTTTATAATGTAGAGGTGGCAAAATGTACGGATCAGACATTTGAGGTAGCAGGTCAAAATGGCTATTGTATGGGTTGAAATGGGTCGGGTCGGGTTGACCCGAAACAGCTTTTGACTAAAAATTTTAAATATTTCTATAAATAGTTAGTGTGTTAAATACTTAAATATGATGACAAAAGATCACATTACTTCAATAATAATCTGTTTTTTTGAATAAAATGATTTATTAGATTGTATATGTTATAAATACATGTTGTCTAAGTTTCGACCCGTTTCAGTTGTAGGTAGATTTTTCTATTTTAACCATATTATATAAAACATAGACAAAAATCGACTCATCCATAACTAGATGGGCCAAAAATAACACCTCCATTTTATATGATTCTACCTCCTCGTGCTGCTTCTTGAGCTGCCCTTATCCACGATCGAGCATATTCTGCCACTATATCTGTCATATCCTGCAACTATAAACATCAAGAATCATCATGATTAGAAATGGTTGTCATCCAAGGCAAGTTAAGAAATACTGAACATGCAAGAACCAATTATTTTTAATCTAGCACACTTATTTCATAGTACTTAAGATATAGAATTAGACTTCAGTTCAACAGATTGATTCTCAATGGTAATGCAGTTGGGGATACTTGCTAAAAGAATTTACTATGGAATTAGAGGTTGCAAAATGGGCGGGTTGGAAAACAAATCAAAACGGGCTCGGAATGAAACTAGTCATCTTCTATACGGGTTAAGGGCGGGGTCAAGTTGAGTAAGGTTGGCTTGCATACATTTCTGTTTGGGGTGTAAATTTCCGACACAACATGAAAACACGATCCGAACCAAACACGAAATTCACAGGTTTGAGTTTAGGCAAAATGGGTTTGAGTCAGTATTGAGTCGAACCTGAAAACACGTTTAGCCAAACGGGCGATATCAGGCCAACCTGGCGGGTTCGAGGGTTGACATGTAAGGGGTACTTTATGTCAAAATGTAAACTGGTTTGGTATATTATTATTATATCAAAACTTAAAAGTTAAAAGAGTCAGGTTACCAATGACCTAGTGGTCTAGTGGTATGGTGTTCGCCCTCTACAAATGTAGTATGGTGTTCGCCCTCTACAAATGTGGTGTGGGTTTGCCCCTCCAGGTCGGCTTTGAAAATTTTTATTTTCATGACTTGTTATGCATTGGAAAATTGATTTGGAAATTGAAAAATGTTAAAGTTAGTCATCCGGACTAACTTGTTAATCTGGAGTAAAATTGGTCCTTTAGAGTAGATTTACTCATCCGCAGTAAAGTTGTTCCTCCGGAGTAGATTTACTCATCCGAAGTAGATTTGGTCATCCGGCGTAAACTGGAACAACAGTTACTTTCAAAACGGTTGACGGTTGTGACGGTTATCAGCCAACCGTCATGACGTTTCAATGCGTAGTTTCACCCCTATATGTACGAATCTTTTTGGTCAGTATCAAACACAACATAATACACGGGAAATGATTCAATCTGAAATTGAACATCCACGATTATCAGAGTATCGAAGATATCTTCTGTATATACGAACCCAGAGAAATCTATCATTTTCTGCTTTCTTATAAAAACGAATAATTTAAGTGTTTTTGGATTGCTTACTTACAGATTCACAAAAATCCAAAAGGTTTTGCTTTTTTTTTATTTACCTTCGAACTTCAATCGTTTTTTATTCAAATCTTTAAAAAAATAAAAATATATATATTTTTAATAACTAGCCAATGTCTATTAAAGAAAATCAAGAAAGCCAAGATAACTTTTTTGTTCTCTGAGTTTATGTTTTGGAATTTAGGCAGTTGCATTCATTAAAAAGACTTGAGGCGATTTTCAGCATGTTCGACCCATTTGACCCATTCTCATGTTTGTTGTATTTATTATTTAACCCATATGACCCGTTTGAGATCTTTTTTAAATAAAATTGACTCATTTATAAGTAAATGGGTAGAAATTGCCACATATGTGTAGAATATAGGACCCATTGTTAGGAACAACGTGGCGCAGCGGAATCAACACACACACACATGCACAAACGATAATCACGCGGTACAGAAAAATAAACGACACAAGAATTTTACGTGGTTCGGTCCCAGTGGGGGACCTACGTCTACGGGCTGCAACTAGGTTATTTCATTAAGCTCTAGGCACACAGATTACAATTAAAACATAGGGTATTTATAGATTAAAACTAGGGTTCCTAACTTGTTCTCCAAGTTAGGCCCAAACCGTAGATATAGGCCCATTAGGGCCGGCTAACCCTAATTAGGGCCGGCCGCCTCTAAACGAGACTCCACACCTAACAATCTCCCACTTGGAGGCTCAAGCAATCCTAAATCCACCATCCAAGCAGACATGTAATCTTCAAAAACAGAAATCCTCCAAGCCTCCAGTTCTAAGAACAAGCTAACACTTCACTATTAGAAGTTTCCAAGCCTCCAGCTCCCAAGAACAAACTAAGATTTCAAATAACAAAAGTCCTCCAAGCCTTCAGTTCCCATAAACAAGCTAAGACTTCAATCCAGTCCTCCTAGTTGCAGCAGCCAACTCCTCAATTACCAGAAGAGCCCGTCGAAGCTCCCCCGAGCTCCAACCCAGCAGTCATCACTGACCCAGCCATGGCAAAACCCGCCATTGACTCATCCTCAATCTCAACCGGCACTTACTCACTCGAACTACCGACTCCAAAGACTTCCAGAGGAAACACCACTCTCCAAAACCTACAAGTACCATGGAGAGATTTTCCCATTCGAAATTTCGGTCTTCAAAACCCAACGGTGTTTTGAACTGTACCCAGAACACGTCCCATGTTCCCAAAACCCCTGACCTGGTTTAAACCTCCGAATGCACTCAGCTGACATCTTTGTGGCTCCAGGATTCACACTTGCAAAATGAATCCACTTAGCTCTACCCGATGCAGCGAGCCAAGACTTTAATACTCGGAAGTTGGTTCCCTTCTTCCAGCGATACATAAACCTGTATCTTCCCAAAGTCTTCAAACAATAGATTCACCAATGCTTCACAGAAGTGAGTAATGAAGCATACCAGAATCTTGAACCCAAGAGTCTCCACTGCCTTCACTGAGTCCCAATACATCAACCCAGACACATTCTCAGAAGCAGAATTTACTATCTTTGACATCGACTCTAAAGAATGTCCCACACCTCCATGCATCTCCACCAAGTCAACTATGCTCAGCTCCCACTGTCCTTGTTATCCCAACCCATGCCAAATGTCGTACCACTGATCTCCACCGAACAAGAAACAACTTCACAGTTCTAGACCAGCTAACCGGCAAACAGTTATAACAGTAGCAGAGCATTCATGAAGGCAAACGGTACCAAGGATTCTGTGATCGTACACCCGATCAGCTAACCCTAACCGAAAAATCTTTCAACCGAGCAATATCACCTGACTTCCCTTTTTTTTTCACTTATGTCGTCACCAGCACACCCGTTGGTTCCATTTTCTCCAGGTTTATCCAACACCAGTACCCCATTCAAGTTCCATTTTGACAAACCCATCAACCAAAATACATAACCGTCAAACCTTCGATTACACCCATCCCGTCTTCATGTCGGAAACACTGTTCACGGCAGCGGAGGTACTGTAGCGGCGGTACTGTAGCAGCAGATCTGAATCAACCCTCGATCAGCCTCTACCCTGTTTCTCGATCGAAAATCGTGCAGACCGTGTGTAAATAACGAACCAAAGCTCTTACACCACTTGTTAGGAACAACGTGGCGCAGCGGAATCAACACACACACACATGCACAAACGATAATCACGCGGTACAGAAAAATATACGACACAAGAATTTTACGTGGTTCGGTCCCAGTGGGGGACCTACGTCCACGGGCTGCAACTAGGTTATTTCATTAAGCTCTAGGCACACAGATTACAATTACAACATAGGGTATTTATAGATTAAAACTAGGGTTCCTAACTTGTTCTCCAAGTTAGGCCCAAACCGTAGAGATGGGCCCATTAGGGCCGGCTAACCCTAATTAGGGCCGGCCGCCTCTAAACGAGACTCCACACCTAACACCCATGAAAGAAGACAATGATCCAGTTTAAATAATAGTTCAAAGCTAACGGCATTCAGGACACCTAAAAATTAAACTAGTTATTGCATATTCCCATCATACCCTTCACTTTAAACCTAGATTTTGGTGGCCAGGATAGTACTAAAATTATTGATGAACTGCAGATTTAATTAAAAGTCAAGGTCAAAGGTATATTTACATCAGATCTATCTTTTGTTCCTTCTGCTGGAGTCAAATCCTGCACCCATTCAATCTCAGCAACACGGTACCTTCAAAAATTAAAATATATATATATGGCCAAATTAAATAAGCATATTTTACCCTCGAAAATTAAAATAATCATGACAAACTTTAAACAAGAATACAAGATAAGAGCTTTAGTCAACCAAAGGTCACATACCACTGTTATCACTTATCAATAAAATAAAATAGAAAAACTTCAAACAAGAATGATACTGATGCTAACCCGTCTTGATCCCAATTTCGAAGGATTCGACATCTTCGTCGACTTTCAACCTGCATAAATTTGATCTTTATAGAGTGAATAACAGATTAACAGATGGAGTTTAAAAAGTGTAAAAAATTGCATATGTATATAAATAGTTACGTATTTTTAATAAATTATATATCGATCAGAAGGTAAAAAAAGAAATTTCACCTCCAGGAAAAAACGCCCATCTGGAAGTGGCTCACAACTACATGATTAAAAACAGATTATTAATTGCTACAAAATGAGCTTGAGACAAACTTGTGTAAGATACAGTTTATATTAAGACATATGCTTGAAAAATACTCTGTTATTTCCACTTCACATGCGTAATCAGCTACAGATCCTTTTGTGGAGTCAAGTATAACCTACATTATGCAAACACAAATCAGATCCAAGAACAAGGACTTGAGATGGCTTTTATTTTTAACGGGTAAAATAAAAAAATATTTAGCTAAAAGGAAACACGTCAAAAGAGTTGAAAGTCATCCGAAGTATAGTTTCAATGCAAAAAACCTTCTAAATCATTTTATATTTAAAAATATATATATCCTTATTGGTAATAATATAAGTTCTGCAAAATATTTGACTCAACAGGTATTTATAAGAAAGGTGAATTTTTTGGACAAAAGGTGTTTTAAGTCAACCCGACGTGACAATTACAAAGATGACATGTTTTGACCGTTACCCAACCAGCTCGACCCGCCCATTTTGCCACCTCTAGAAGAGAAAGAGATCACTCCAGATATCTACCATTCCCATTCGCCGGTTTCCTTCCATGATTCTCCTCACCTGTCATTTTACGCATGAAGGTCAACCATTACCACAATCTTTTAAATAGTCCTCTAATAATGAAGTTCTGATAAAAAAAACTCACCATAAGTCTGTAACGGGCTTCAAAAATATTTAAGTGGAATTTCTGGCAAGGTAGGACGACATCCAAGACGAAAAGAGGTAAGAAATCAGGGCCCATATTGGTCAAACTGTCATTCTCCAATTTCCTTTCTGCATATTCCACTGGGAAGTTCCTCTCTATTATATTTTTCAGTGTCACACTAGGGAAATAAAAGACCAAAAAACAGAGAATTCAGCAAATAAATTAGATTAGGAAGTGGGTTCACATTCCTGATTAAAGAAACATGAGTTCCTTTAACCAAAAGATTTTCACTAAACATTTCTTTGGAGTGCAAGCGAAAAGACAGAATACGCATGCCTGCGTATATATAACTTCATTGAATAATATAATACACCCACTATCTACCAAACTAATGTATATATGGTAAACATATATTATTTAAAATGGTTAAGGTAATCTTCAACCTCGTCAAGGATTAACCGGTTTTTGGAGCCACATCAGAAGAAAAAAAAGTCAACATGGTCAAACTTACCGACACATCAACTGCCACATCATCATTTTTGACATGGTAACCTGTATGGATTACCTTAAATTGGATTGTTGAAACTTTTGACACTTTTTATAAAAAATTTAACAAGTTCAATGGTTTGTTTGTTGAAAAAAAAGCTGGTTAAACTTGGTTACCTTTTTAAGCCGTAATCCTATGCATAATTATAAACATTATACTAACTGTCTGGTCATATAAAAAAAATATAGTTTCTCCTTTGTCAGAATGAAGCAATATATAGCTGAAAAAAGATACAAGGTCTTCTCTAAGGCAAGTTTTGTTAATTTTCTCAGTAAAAGAGCATGTTTATCTGCTATTAAGAACAGAAACAACTCACCTAATTGCACAAGTTCTAGGACTGATAAACAGAACCGTTCGGCACAATGGGCATCTGTTTCCTAGCATATATTCAAGGTCAAAAATGAAAACTAGCAAACTGGATATGTGGAAAGAAAACGAGTGAGAAAAAGAAACAAAAAGTCAACTCACCCCGATCCATTGACTGGAAGAGGCATGACCGACAAAAAGTATGCCCGCATGGAGTTGTGATTGGTTCATAGAGCAACTTTAAGCAAACAGTGCAGTCAAAGTCATCGGTACGTGGTGTTTGACCATGGTTTCTCTTCCCAAAAATATTGGCTGTGAACTTCTCTAATTTCTTTAAAGCATTGCTACATGACACCACAAACAGAAAAGCATATTAATTTATTTTACTGAATAGTGAAGGCAAAAAAAGAGAATGTATAGCATCTGGTCATACATCTGAATTAAAAATAATAAATAAGAAATTACTAAAAATATATATTTAGAAGTAAAAAATATAAACTGTTGAGGTGGTCAAGAAAATTTTAATAAATTACCTTGAAGCATCAACCTGAAGACCTGCAAGAATTACATCACGGGCCAACTCAAACTTTTCTAACTGCCAGAGAAATGATCAAATGAGCAGTATAAATAGACGGTATCAAATGAATATGCAATAGATGATTTATAATCTACACATCCATAGGTTAAAATACTCACCAAAATGAGCGCATTTGCCTTCAGGATATACGCCATTATAGAATTACTTTTTAAGTTCATAAACTGCTCAGCATCCTTCAATGCAAGCTGAATAAACAAATTTCAAAGGTTCAAAAAATTGGTGGCCACAAATATATACACAGTGGCAATAAACCCGAGTGTGAAGAATAAAGATCAAGTACACTAGCATGGGTTGTAGGATCAAGCCCACTCAATGGTCTTCGTTCAGACAAAGAAGCTGGTCTGTGTTTCAGAAATTGGCCAATCCTGGTTCACATGATCAAAGAGATTAGTGCTAGTGGAACATGAAACATATACATACATATATACACACACATGCACGCGCACAAAATTTCACCTGAGGTAAGCAGCACATCGGTTGCTAAGAATGACAGGATCATCTGGTTTGATATTATGAGCTCTCGAGTAACAATTGACTGCCTGATTAATATACAAACAGAATTAACAATAACAGCAGCAAAATCACATCTACGAAAACAAGTAGTCTAATTATGTACCTCTTCAAACTGGTTATTTCTGAATGCTTTGTTACCCGTTTTCATTAGATCATAAAGATGATTAGACCGTCCTGTATCTAACGACCCCCCTTCATTTCCCTGCCAACAACACAATCTTTATTCAAATATCATAAACTTCAAATAGCATCAAAACAAAATCTCTAACTTCCATACATGTTTCTCAATTCATATGATCATATCAGGCTAAAACACAAAAATGTAAAGGAACTCAACCAATCAAATTCATAATTTAAATTTAAAGACGTCGACTTGTCGTGCTTGTAAGATCTTCTATCTCTACTTTGATCTTCTGTTTTTGATTTTTCATTTCATTCTTCACCATTGCTGTAATTTAACTACGGTTTTTAAAATCCAGGGTCGGTGCCTGATTTGTAAGGGAAAAATAAATAAAACTAAACAATATATTTGTACAATACGTCCCCAGGGCAAGACGAGAGGGTAAAAAATAGAAAGGAAGTCGTCACACAAGGTAAAGATAAAGGAATAGGCCGACGAGCAACCAATATGTGGCAGTAAAAGCGGGAGAGAATCCATAAGGTATTGTGTACATTTTATAGGAGTGCAGTAAGAATACTATTTATAGGACTACAATAAGGATAATTACAAAGAAAATATAATCTAATCATAACTCTTAATTATGATAAAGAATTACAGTAAAGTTATTCAATATATATCACTAACATACACAAGATCACAATATTACAAGCTCGACAACAAGAATCAACGTCGGCGCCTTTAGATTTTAATTTTATTATTTTGTTATTTGTTTCAAGCTAGACATCTATCAAAACCAATTTGTAATTATCTTTATCATAATTCAGAGTTAATACACAATACTTTACAGGCTTTTTTATTGTTTTACAAAGATATTGATATCAAACCTCCTAATTCCTCAATCTACCATCAAAATTGGTATAATCTGACTAAAAATATACAAAGAACAAAAACCCTAAAACTCACCAAAACAAAGTCCTGAACATCTTCAATCCCTTCCAAGCTAAACCCAGAGGATTCATCTTCTTCAGTAGCCATCCGGAACCAACCCAATTTGGAACAACAAGGGAACAGAAAAGTATAAAATAATACCAATTTTAGCAAAAATTGAGATAATGAAAGCCTGAAAGGAGATTGTTATGGTGTTAGTTGAAGGTTGAAGGATGGATAACAGCGTGTTCTTCCTTGTATCCTTCGTTGCATACACGGACCACATTCATTTACGTGTAATTTCTTACTCTCTCTCTCTCTTCATTTTCTCTCTCTATATCTATAGTATGTATATATGCATAGAGTCCCTTTGAATTTATTTAGAGCTTTCGTTCTCAAGATGTTCGATTCGGGTAAGATTTAAAGGAAACAATTAAGAAACAAAAATGAAGTTTTCATGGATGTGACTTTTGTATTTTGACTGGATTCTGTGTGGTATTGTATTGAGCTACTAATCTCATCCACAAATTCGTCTTTTTTTTTCTACTTGTGTGTGCTATGAATATGAATTGTGATTTAATAATATATAATATATTTACTACTAGGATGATAAAATTTATTTTTATTATTATATGATATTTTACATATAATAGTAAAAGGTGCTATTGGTTACAGGTGCGGACCTACATACACCGAAAGGGTTAATCGGAACCCCTAGAGTTTTGAAATTTTAATATAACGGTATGTAAAAAAACTGGGGTGATACAAAGTTCAACAACTAGTGTAGTGGTTTAGCCTTTGGTTTATAACCTAGAGGTAGTGGGTTCAAATCCTCCCATTCTCAGTTTTTAGAACATTTTTCTTAATTCATTTGGGACTTTCACCAGTGGGTCGTGGCTTTAGTTCCGTGTTGGCTATGGCCTCCGTTTCTACTGATGGTGTGATAGGTGTTTGAATGAATGGTGACAAAGAACATGTTACGAAGAAGAATATATATAGGGGGAGTTTCAAATAAAAAATAGTTTTTCGCTAAGAAATGACAAAAACCTTAAGAAACGATAACAATCGAACTTCGATTGAGCTCATTTCAGCGGCGTTGGAACCGTCTCATCGAACTCTACCATATTAGCTTTTAGGGTTTAGCTTTTATGTAACATCCCGAAAACTTATTTAACGAATGGATCGGGTTAGCGAGGGAACGGAGCCTCTTTTAAACAAACTTTGACTATAAAGGTTTCACGTAGAGATCGGTTTATCAAAGTGAGAGGACCCAGTTAGCCGTTATTTAAAAGTTCGGTTAACAAACACGTTAAAGGTATTAGGAGGGACCCAAACGGAACTTGTAGGTGGTATTTAACCCACCTTAAAACGTAACCCTAGGCCATTCGGCTAGGACTTTTGCGACGGCAGAAGGGGCGAGAGAGAGGAGGACGACGACGGTAGTTCGTGGTCGTCCTACGACGGCATCAAGACAAGGGAACTCCACTACGCGTAAGGTAACTCTCGTACTCCATTCTTTTGCATTAATGTTTCGGGTTTTGCATGAAGAACCGATTAGGGTTTGGGTTGTGGTCACGGGTAGCGACGGAGGAGATGGGGAGAGGGTGGCCGGTTGTGGTGGTGATCACGGATGGCACATGAGGACGGCTCGAGGGATGAGTACAACAGGGATGTGGTGACCGTTGGAACCGAAGGAGGCGGAGGAGTACGACGGAGCATGGAGAAGCCGCCGTGGCGGTTTCGGGTAGCCATGTAACGCAAACGGCAGCCAGTAAGGCTGCTGGGCTGCTGTGGTGGCACACTACGGTGGTTCTCGGCAATTGTGGGACGGCAGTGCTGGTAGAGCACCATGACGGTGAGCGGGGATAACGGATGTAATGGTGCTTAGCTAGGGTTTTACCCGATGAGGAGGATGGTGATGAGGTGTTGGTGGTGCACGGTGAAGAACGAAAACCGGAGAAACGCCGGTTAGGGTTCTAATCGTTGCATGGCGTGTGTGCGCGTATGGAACCCGGTTCGAGTATGTGTATGCTCATGGGGTTGGGGTTGCAGGGTTACATGCATGCATGCATGTAACTCGGTTCGGGTATTCGAGTTATAAGTGAACCCAGGACAATCCGGTTCAGGTGAACGTGTGAACTAGGGTCTTGGCAAAGACGAAGAGATGAGTAGGAGAGATCGGACTCGGGAGTTTAATTGACATTATACGTTGTCAATGTATCTTTAGATCATGTCTGATCATGTGATCATACATTGACAGGTTCGGGATTCGAACAAGAGGATGGTTGTCGAGCAAGACTTGGACCTTCGTAATCTGTGAGTTTCTAATCCCCTTCTTTTAAAATGTTCTTAACGTTTTTGGGGTTATTGATGTCGCCCAGACGGTCTATAAAAACTAACAAATAAACCTAACCTAGACTCCTAAGTAATAAAAGGAGTACCTTCAACTAAACCGCATTGACAGGAAAGTGTACCTATCGAGTGTAGCACAGCTTAATGGTAAACCGGAATATCGAACCCTAGAGACACTATGATAACTATACTAGACTCTGACTTAGACTAAAGATTGATTTGGTTTGGGGGGTTTTACTACACTAAATATTAAACTAAGGAATACAGCAAACAAAATCGACTCAACTATCAAGATCAAGAGTAAGGTTGAATCAAGGATGGGAAGAATATCACCCAGGTCGGAATCCTACTTGCAAAGCACAACTTCTATCGATTATGGGAACTGTAATGGATCTGGGTTTCTAATGAAACAACTCTAGACAGCCTAGTGGATCCCTAATCACTCTCAGGGTGTCACCAACTAAGGAACCTACAGATGTAATAACTCACCAGATTGTTGGATCACTTCTCAGGTATTTCCAACAATGATAAAGTACCCTAATAGACAGATTACCTCTCAGTCTCTCCGTCCACCAATACACTCAAAGAATGCACGGGGTAATCTCAAGATAACAACTATGACACGAATAGCAACAATCACTAGACACCTAATACCGGTTTCCTCTCAGACAGCTGACACTCGGATTCCTAATGACGAAGACTAAACGACTAATTCTCACCTCTCAGGTATTGAACTAGGATACACACTCAACTCTAATCAGTAATCAAAGACAACTCCTATGGCTACTACGTCTAGCAAACCACCCTAATCACAAACCCTAAGATCTATGACCAAGATACGTTAATCAAACTGGCAGACAACCACAATCAACGCAAGGAATTGAAATCAACCACAAGATCAGATCTAAACATGCAATAACATCACAATAATCAACTCAAGATCTTTTACAAAATCATAAACCCATTAATTGAATCCAAAAACCGATAAAAATCAAATATTTACTAAGTATTCATCATGTGACCTAGGCAATATCAATGTTCTAGCCTAGAATCATGCTTAAACAACCAAAACAAAAGTATAAACACAAAACCATGGTATCAAACATACAAATCAAGATCAAACGAAAGAGAATTGGAACCCAAAAAGTTATCTCTAACCACCTCGGATCCTAAAGCTCCAAACTTTGACTCCAATTAGCTTCTTCTCTCCCAAAATCGTCCTAGAACTCTCTCTGGACGACTAAAATACGAACTCCCCTAAGAATGCCAATCAAATTCTATTTAAACCAAAATTAGGGTTTTTTCTCGGAATTTAGCTCTCTCGCGTACCGCGAGACATTTGGGTTGGGTTCCTCACGTACCGCGAGGAACAAAATAGTCACGACCGGTTTTCCTTTCCCTTGCGTACCGCGAGAGAATTCTCTGGACTTCTCGCGTACCGCGAAGAACTGAAATTCAACATTTTTCATTTTGAACCCTGGACTTTCTTCCGGCTTCGTTCTCTTGCTCGGTTTCTTCACGTATTCCCTTGTAATTCATACGAGCACCTGTAAACAAGAAATAGACTCAATTAGTATACAAAACGACTCAAAACAAAGATAAAACTAACTAAAAACGCACAAAAACAATGGAATAAAGATGTGTGCTTTGCACTACATCAGCTATCGTACATACTTTCAAGACGTGTTTTATTATATTAAATGTGTATCAAGCTTCGGGGTCTAACCTGATGAGTTTACGAACTTAAGTATTTAAATATGGGGCTAAGGGACTATGCATTGTCCTTGAGGTGTAGGTTAAAGGTGGGTATATGGTCATGGATCGTATGGTGACCTAACAGGGGTGAGTCGGGATGGTAGTTACGACTCGTACGGGTACGACTAGGAGGTGTCACAGGGTATGCATGTATGTGGTATGTGCTTAAATAATGAGATAAAGTATCTGTATGTGTGTTTCTATATTAGCCATGTATTGGGTAAGGAGTTAGTCGGGGTGAGTCGGGATATTAGGTAAACGCTTATGAATACGTGTAGGATATTTATCCTAGTGCTAAGTGTGAAGTGCGGGTGCAGTTAATGAGTCATGTATATAGAGTATATTGTTATGTGTTTATACATGTGTTGTGTGTATTGTGTCATTGTCCTTGTGACACGGCGGGTATTGTGTTTGCATTGTTGTCATTATGATACGGAAAACGGGATTGTGGAGGACTAAGTCCTTTGGGAGGTCACCATAGGTGACGATGTCCGGCAGGACAGTGATGAGCTCGGGGTGTGTCGAACGCCCTGATGAGGGTAACCCTAACGAGGGGGCAGTAATGAGGTATGTGTTTGTGTGTTTATATATTTGTGTTAAATTGCATACAAGCATTGAGTTATATTTATTGTGCATGAGATAGTATTATTATGGTGAGTAGAGTTAGATGAACCGTTTAGTCTAGATTATGATGTGATGTTTACAACTGTTATGTCAGTTGGTTTGTGAGAGTCTTGGTTAAGGCTGGTCAAGCTAGTGTCTAGAGGGTGGTTAAGATAACCAGTGTGGGGTTAACATGTGTGGTAAACTTTGAGTTGTCAGAGTAGTAAGCTCGTTCCATGTCGTAGAAACTTTATGGGTTAAATGGTGGGGTGAGTCTTGGGTGGTGAATCCTTTGGGGATATCGTAAGATGACGAGGGTTATGTATCTATTATTAAATGACAAATCTATTTTCTAAGGACTGGAGGGTCCTGAGTAAAGATAAGATTAATGGTGTCGAGTTGGCTTTTGTTTAAATTAAACTATTAGAACTCACTCAGCATAGCTGACTTTGTGTGTACGTTAGATTGTGTTGCAGGTGAACTTCGGAGTCAACATATCTTGGCATGAGAGCGGTGCTACTCGGATTGGTGTGCAGGCATTCGTGAGGTAAACTTAATGACGATAATGTTATTAAATAGTAATGAATGTTTTTAGAAAGACTTCCACTGTAGTTTAATATATGATAAATGAGTATTTTGCAAGGGAATAACCCGTTATGAGAACCAATTGTAGGGTGCTTGGTTTGGGGCCTTACAAGTTGGTATCAGAGCCGAGATTTAAGAGAAAACTGGTGTTTTTAAACAAATAAAATTCCTTAACTTAAACTGAAAATGGGACAAGGGTGAAACAAATGCCACCACGAGTAACCGCGAGCCAAGAGGTACTTTTGAGTTGAGCAGTAATTATTATTTATCACTTGTGTAGTGTTACACTAGGTAAAGTGATTGGTGTGAGTAAATGATTTATGGTTCCGTGTGGGATCATGTTGTGTGATATGTGTTGTAGCATTATGTAGAACTACTTGAAGTTGTGTGGTGTGACTGAATAAGACTATAGTGTGAGTTGAGTAATGTGGAGTAGTATTAATTGTAACTATGTGAGATAGTTTGGTGTATCGATATGATTTAGTAATTTTGTGTGTAACCTTGGATGGTGAAATTGTGATAAACATGATGACTTGCTAGATTATTGTGTGGCGCTATGTGAGTTGTGTGGGATACATGTGCATCCGGGGAATGTGAAAGATAGAAAGTTAGTGTGAATATGATGGGGAAGGTTTAGAATCCGAGCAGTAATGTGGACCACCAAATTGCATGTGATCACCGTTATTTGACAGTCTATGATTACTCTCATATTCTAAATTTGACGCCCATAGTAATCACTCCAACGTTCTATCTTGTGCAGGTACTGATGACCATGACGATTCAGACTAGATGGATTAGGCGGGGAACTCTTACCAGGAGGTTGACAGAACGGTGGGCAAGATGTTTGGCTGCTGTTCGCATGGATATCTTTGGAAGGAGACAAGTCTTAGCACCTGTTCCATTGACTGTGGTTCCACCGGCGACTGAGTACGAGCAGGAGCTACCAGCGCAAGAGGTGATCTTGGCGCTTCCGGCACCAAATGCCCCCATACTACTAGGGCAACTATGAGGGGCGGACTCAGTAGTTCCTTTTACAGGAGAGGAAGAAATGCATTTACAGTCAGGAGTCAGCCCTCGAGACACTACGCAGAATCAGGAAATGGATGGTTGGAGGAATCCGATGACGAGGAGCAAGTGAGGGATAACTTCGACTTGTTTGATGACTAGAACAGTGGTGGTTACCACGAGAGGACTAGAGCATTTTGAGTAATGGATATTGTAGGTCCCTCGGGTGTGGCGGATCGTCACATGCAAGTGTGTTCCTGAGTCAGACCGGGTGCGGAATGCCCGTGACTAGGTGGAGAGTCTTACAACACAAAGTAAACCGACAAGAAAATCACTTTAAACTTTCGTCTATTATAAACACTTGAAGGTTACAGAGAGAAATACTGAGTATACAATGTCTGATTATCTAACTGCGTACTTGTCTACTGTCAACCTATCCTATTTATACACGACCTGATCTCTGCGCACTTAGCAAGTGCGCAGGGAAAATTGCTCATGCGTACTTAGCAAGTACGCAAGGTATTCTTGCGTACTTGCTAAGTACGCAGAAACTAATTCCTGCGCACATACAAGTGCGCAAAACACTTAGAGATTTCAGCAACTATCAACATGCATTAGTAAATACAACTCGATAACTAATACATACAGACACTTACAAACAATGACAAATACATACAATGAAAGTACAAAACTAAGACTCTATCCAGAGTTTTGTCACACGAAAGTGCTTCAACAAACTCCCCCTTGACAACAGCTTTGGATCGTCTTCGGTCTTCAGTCTTCACAGCTCTGCATCTTTAGCTTCCATCTTCTTCTTGTATTCAAGGCAAAACTTAATCACCTTGTCATATTTAGAAGCAAGGAATTTCGTCCATTCGTCCGTATGCATGCAATACCTGTCTGCTAGTGCCTCCAGATCTTTCACAGAGAAATTTATGAAGCAGACTTCATCAAATACTATGATTAGTTCCCTCGGCACTAAGCATCCACTTTCTGACCGTACCTTTCCTATCACCACAGCCTCGCCCGTTTTTGGATCTACGTACCAGTACCACATGTCACCGAGGATATCTTGAGATAACTTGCTCAGGGGAATCTTGGTTTCACATAGCACTGGCTTGTATACCAGTTTCTTTAAGCGTTTCTTAGTCACAGGATGTCTAGCATTCTTATCCTTGACTCGCTTAGGCACTTGAGGCTTGAACACTTCAACCTTCCCAGATCTTGCTTCCCGCTGTAGAACCTTCCACAAACCCATTGCCACTGCGTGATTTGAGTGACCCAGCAGCTCTCGGTTTGCTAGGTTCACAAGGTCGTATTTAGGTAAGGAGTTGAATGCTTCACTGGTTGGTTTCAAGTATTGAACCCCCCAGATCGTTTCATTGCGAACAACTGCTTATCTTCCTCGAACCTTACAGCTAAGATCATCCCTGTTGCTCCTTGTTTGTCTATGATAGAAGTCTTTTGCCAAATAGGAGCTGGACCCTTTGATGAACTAGCAGGCATATCTTTATCTTTCGGTGCCTCTGGATCCACATGTGTAGGGTCAACTGGGGAGGCTTCAGTCGATGCTTCAACGTTACTAGCAGTGTCGACTGAACCTGTGTCGAGCTGAGATTCAAAGGATGGCACTTCAAAGATCTCACCATCTTCGAACTCCTACTCTCCTTCCCCATCGCCCTTAGGAACTTCAATAACTACATCCTCATCATCTTCATCCCAATCATCACCAGAGTCGATCTCTCCTTCTTTAAGATTGTAGAGAGCATCGATTTGTGCTTCCTTGGAATAGTCAGGCTCTAAGTATAAGATCTCCTCGTCAGATAGATCCTTTAGAACATCAGCCGCTGACTTTCCTTTGTCACCACCAGAGGTATCACCACCTTCCTGATGAGTAGACTCCCCCTCAGCCATTGGAATAGCATAAATAGGCATGATTGCTAAATCTTGGTGCTCACTTCCATTAGGACCGACTTTGGGATCCTTGTCTTTGTCATCATCCTTAGTCAAATCAACAGGATGACAAGGCTCATCACCAGTAGGTGTTGATGTCTTCTCTTTCTCCTTATCTTTCTCCCCCTGAGCATCAAGCTTCTTGGTCAGATCAACAATTAGTTTGACCATCAGTTCATGCTCTTTCTGCTGCATATCAAACCTCAGCTCAAGAGACGACCTGTGTCCTAGAATCATATTATTTGTCTTGATTAGAAGCTCGTTCTAGGCCATTACATTCTTGAGTCTCTCGTTTATCCCCGTACTCTGACTTCTTAGAATTCTAACTTCGTCCACCAACGAATTAATCTGTGCCTGTTGAGCGTCAGATTCCTCCTTTGACTTCCGAACAGTTTCCTGCAGACCAGCAACTTGGGTTTCCAGAATTTCTATCCTTTCTTCATTAGGATTAGGATGCCTGGATGTAGACGCTTCAACATTGTGAATTGGGAGAAGATAGTATCAAAGTCTGGATGTAGACGCTTCATTAGGATCAGGATGTCCGGATGTAGACGCTTCATTAGGAGAATATAGTATTAAAGTCAAACCCCTGAGTGAATTCTCCATAGTTGAAGGGTTGACTTATAGGTTCGGTGGTTGTAGGGATTGTGGATGTGATGATGGTTGTAGGGGTGATGGAAGGTGTGATGGTGACTGACTCTGTGAGAATTGGAGTAGTCACCGCCACCTGGGCAGATGTGACAGGGAGGGTCACTATCATAGGAACTTCCTCTGTGCTAGTAGTGACCGCCACATCAGGTTGTACATGTGGCCTTCTCCTCTGTCGCCGGTATAATTGCTGTGAAGGTAGGGTAGAGGCTGAATCAGTACTTGCAGTCGACACTTGTACTTGTTGCTAGGCACTGACCTCCACCTTACTGGGAATAGCATGTTGCTGCCTATCCCCCTGTTCTTGTTTATACTTTCACGCCTTTGTCTCTGAATAGCAGCGTCAGAGTCAGTATCTGGCTCATATTCACTCTTGATGATTGTCGCTTTCTCTTTGAGGACGACTCAGGAAGGGTCACCTTCTTCCTTCTCCTCGGGTGTGCCTGTGATGGTGCATCATCAGAATAAGAAGAATCAGACTCTGTCTCTTCGGAGTCGGATCCCTCAGCACCATCATGACCTGCTTCTTCATCTCCACTTTCTGATGATTCATTCACACTTTCAACTTCCTCTTCTTGTTGTTGTTGTTCATCTGAATGTTCACTTAGCTCTGGCTCTGAGACTTGGCTAAACCATCTCCAGTCAGCCGGTGCCACATATGCTTCATTTATCAAGTGGCCAAAGAGTGATGTGTGCTCAGGGGTAGGGTCTACACTTCCTGGCTTCAAGAATTGTGCAAACACCCTCTTGTCCACCCTCTTAACTTGCAATCTCTCCCCAGTAGCCAGTAGCAGGGAGATTTGGAAACGTATCGTCAATCAGTAGTTGCACAAACCTTGGGTATAACAAGAACCTGAACCTCTCAGCCGTGTTTATCTGATCACTTATGGCTTTGAATATGTATCTTGAGAAGTTGTAGCCCTTATTGAGAGATAAGCCAACCATGGCTGCAGCAAGATCATGACCCATTGCATCCTTTCCAGCCTTTCTTGAGGAGATGCACATGATCATGACGTGGGCAAAATATCTCCATTGATCGAGCACCCACATTTCCTTGTATGAAGCATAATCTCTAACACCGACGTACCCCATTCGTTACCTCCAACAACCATCCACAAAGTAGTCAGGATAGGCTGTTGGGTCGGTGGAGAGATCTCAGAATTGCAAGACCCGTCTAATTGTGTCTTCAGAAAAGGCGATGTCATGACCCGCCACGGTAGCCCTTATAACATTGGGGGTTACCGTGCAATCATGCTCTGCGGTCTCCCAGAACTGCTCGAGATATGGTCTTGAAACAATCGGGTCTTCAGAAATAGCATAACTGGTTCTTGAAGGGTTCAAGAATTCAACTATCTCTCGGTACTGCAGTGCAGCACCCTTCCACTCTGGTTCTGTATGTGCTAGAAGATTGAACTCATTTGTAAACGCACGAGCCATACCTGCAAAAACACACAGAAAACACAATAAGAACAACAAGTTTCATTGGAATTGAAAACACATGACTCAGTATAGCAGTTACTCATTGAACTGAAATTTCAGACTTATAAATTTTTCACAAGTGTTGGTCCTGCGTACTTAGCAAGTACGCGGGAATTTATTCTTGCGTACTTAACAAGTACGCATGAATTACTTCTTGCGTACTTGTTAAGTGCACAAGAAACGCACTTGTACAATTTTCCTGAAATCCAAAATTTTCAACAGATGTTCAAAAATGATGTGGATTAGGTCACCACAATGTCGGAATATATGATTCTAGCCTATGGGACTAATATCAACACCAAATAAGTGCTACATTTGTCACAATTTTGACCTAAGTGGCGACTCAGTCGAACCGACGGTCAAATCCAAGCCAAGGTCAGAATTAACAACAATCAGGATGATTAAGGTCTGATAAGGGATCGATTGAAGATTTTTAACACGTTTTAGTCATAAAATGTTTATAAAATGACCTTAAATTTGTCTAAAATCAAGATTGAAACCCTAAAATTTTTCAAATTCTGAATCGGTCCATAATTCGTCATTTTACGAATGGAATGCCTCTAGATTCTCACCAATTGATTGTATAACGATGATGATACTAGTAACGTGATGAAAAATCGGTTAAGAACACTCGAATTTTTGAGTAAAATTTGCAGAGGGAAATGAACAGGCGAAAATATTTGAATGAGATAAAAAGTCTGAAAATTTTCTAAGTCCTGTTTTTATACCCAACACAAAAAGGTCTTGCGTAGTTGCTAAGTGCGCAAGACTTAACTCCTGCGTACTTACTAAGTGTGTAAGACTTAACTCTTGCGTACTTGTTAAGTACGCAGGGCTTACTTCATGCGCACTTGTCAAGTACACAGAAACCTTTATGTGCGCAAACTTTCAACTCAAATTATGAAGATTTCAAGTCAAATAACGAACAAGATAAAAACATTCAATCAAGAGAATTCAAAATCAATTCAGGAAGGTTAAACACAAATTATTTTTTTTTGGCTTTTCTAATTAAAATTGAACTATACACAAACTTAAAATCTTTTTGATCTTTTTTAGATAGAAATATACACGTATTCACACAAACTATTTTTGATCAAAGACACGAGCAGAAGATCATATCAGGCTAACATATAGCAAAAACGATACAATATAAACATCAAAGAATATGGGATCATGTCATGGATTACTATTTATTCATACGTAATAAGCACATAAACAAGTAATTCAAGTTGACAATATTATAAGATTTGAAACTATAAGCATCTTTGTATCACGTTCTTGTGTGTTAAGGTATTAATTATAAGATATACAACGTGTACCCCACTGATATGCTACAGTAATGTAATTTGCACTATCTCAAGGCATCTAAGATTTTCCCAATTATTTTCTAAATTTTCAGAATGAAGTTACATCAATTAGCACAGGAAAAAATCAAGCAGAATCCATAAGGATTATCAGGAATCATAAGATTCAGAATCAAGTGATTCATTTGTCTTGGTTTCATTTGATATCTTCAGTGAATATCGGTATGATGATTCAGGATAATGAATATGGTATTTGAGTATTAGGGTAGGTGAATCCAACTTTTATCTGGATTTGATTTCAATGAATCAGGAGTGATTCAAGGGAGAATACATGCTCAACGGTTGATGTAGAGACATGTATTGATTCAATCTCTCCTTGCATACTTGTGAGTATGGGCAGTGAGATGAACCGCATTAATTGTGCTAATGACATAACCCGAAACTGATCTCCGAAGAAAATTATTCCCAAAATCTAACATCCTTTATCTGATAATGATCTTTTGCATTCTTTTACGCACACACACTAGCATACATAGGTTCAAATCACAGTTGTAATTTAGATTTAGTTTCCACACTACTAGTGATTCAAAGACGCATACAGCCTACTGAAAATTCAAATTACTTGTAAATAAACAGATTAAAAAACATAATAATTTAAACAATTAAGTAAGCATGACGCAATCATTTCCCATATGAGCAGTCTATGGCGTCTAGATCATTTCTGATATACTATAATTTCCTCTTTTCTCAAGTTAACTTTGAAATTTTCTCCATTTTCTATTTTGTTTTTGATTTTGTATAATATTTTGAAGATTAAAAGAACTATACAGAAGGTTTAAAAGAAATAAAAATTTAACTTCCATGAATTGAATTGATTTGAGAAAAATAAATTTTTCACTCAGGATTGAACATTCCTATCAAGTTGACAAGATGCTCAAAATGGGATCGATCAAATGCCTTAGTGAAAAGGTCAGCAAGATTGTCATCCGTCTGAACCTTTACAAGTTCAATTAAATGTTTTTCAGCACAACCACGGATGAAATGATGGCGAATTTCTATATGTTTAGTTTTGGAATGTTTCACCGAGTTATTTGTGATGGACATTGTGGCATTGTTGTCAATGAACAGAGGAGTTACAGTGAAGTTTAAGCTGTAGTCTCTCAATTGTTGTTGAATCCACAATATCTGAGAGCAACCGCTCGCTGCAGCAATGTATTCTGCTTCACATGTTGAGACAGAAACCGTTGACTGCTTCTTGCACTGAGAGAAAACCAGTCTGTCTCCTAAGAATTGACATCCACCAGAAGTTGACTTTCTGTCAAGGTTACAACCGCTATAGTTTGAATCAGTGTAGGCTTTGAAGTCAAATGACTGCTGCTTAGAGTACCAAAGATCCAATCGGGGTTTCCCGTTCAAGTATCTAAAAATCCTCTTCACAACTATCATATGGGACTCCTTCGGTTGTGACTGAAACCTTGAGCACTAGCATACAGCAAACATTATATCAGGTCTTGAAGCTGTGAGATACATAAGTGATCCGATCATCCCGTGGTACAATCTGCAATCCACATCCTTTCCATCTTTGTCAGGATGCAGACCATGATTGACTGGGATAGGTGTGCCATAAGTACTGCTATCATTCATCTTTTATTTTGACAAGATGTCCTGCACATACTTTGTTTGATGTAGATAAATGCCATCCTCTCTTTGACTGACTTGCAGACCCAGGAAGAACGACAATTCACCCATGTTACTCATTTCAAACTTGGACTTCATCACTTGTTCGAATTCCCTACACATCCCTTCATTTGTAGATCCAAAAATAATGTCGTCGACATAGACTTATACAAGAAGAAAGTCACCTCCTGTTTTCCTAATGAAGAGGGTCGAGTCAATCTGTCCACGGTCGAAACCATTAGACAGTAGATGCTTAGATAATGTCTCATACCATGCCCGTGGGGCTTGATGAAGACCATAAAGTGCTTTGTCGAGCTTGTACACTTTATTGATATTATGCGGATCTTCAAAGCCGGGAGGTTGAGTGACATAGACCTCTTCATGTACTTTTCCATACAGGAAAGCACTCTTCACATCAAGTTGATAGACCTTGAAGCCAACATATGAGGCATAAGCCAGAAACAGTCGAATGGCTTCAAGTATAGCAACTGGGGCATATACTTCCGTGTAATCCAAGCCCTCTTGTTGATAAAAACCCTAAATAACCAACCTTGCTTTGTTCTTCACCACAACATAACGATCATCCGTCTTGCATTTGAACACCCATCTGGTGCCAATTGGTTGTACGCCCCTTGGTAAGTCAACCAAATCCCACACATGCAACTTTTGGAATTGAGACAATTCATCTTGCATCGCGTCAATCTAGCAGTTGTCAGCGAGAGCCTCTTTCACATTCTTCGGCTCTAATAGGACACTAATGCAGCATGCAGACACGTTTCCATGACACCAGTGTTAAGTATCTCAGAGTAGAGACTAGTGTTCTCAGTAATGGTTCGATGACGAGTTTGAACACCGGCATGAGGATCACCAATAATGTTGTCAACTGGATGATTCTTATGGCTCTCGCCTCTAGTACATTCGGTTCCTGAATTTCTGAATCGAGGTTCGTGATTAACTCCCCCATATCCTGTGTTCCAGAAGAAGAAGATTCAATGTTAATCGGATCAGCTGGAGCTTCATTTCCTACACTAGCGTTAGGATTTGATTGAGCGTCATCTCCATCAACATGAACATCTTCAGTGTTATCACTGACATGAGTTCCAGATGCAGATGCAACATTGGAATATGGAGTTACAATTGGTACAGTAGCACGGGTTGAGAAAGTAGAGTCATCACCGCCACCAAATAATTCATATACATTTGCGGCATCATCAGCAGACAAATCAGAAAGATTAAAAGATTTGAATAGCGCATCATAATCAAAACCCCAAGCTGGACCAGTTGGTTCTGGTGGAATGTTGTGTTTACTACAGTCCACTTCAAACCATTCCCCGACAGTACGAGTTCCTATATTGTACACTCTCTTGAAAGGCGAGTTGGCAACATATCCTAAGAAGATGCCTTCCACCGCTTTTGCATGAAACTTCGACTGGCGGTCTTTGTACTGTAGCAACAAGGAACAGGGACTACCAAAAGGAACTAGGTAATCAAGATTGGGAGTTCGATTGTTGATCAACTCGTAACAAGTCTTGTTGTACCTCTTCACAACCAGAACTCTGTTCAAGACGTGACAAGCTGTATTAACTGCTTCTGCCCAGAAAGTGACATGAAGCTTTGCATCTGACAGCATCGTACTTGCAGTCTCGATCAAGGTTCTGTTCTTCCGTTCTGCGACTCCATTCTGCTGAGGCGTGTACGAGGCGCTGAATTCGTGACGGATCCCCTTCTTGAGACAGAAAAGTTCCATCAAATTATTCTTGAACTTAGTTCCGTTGTCACTCCTTATTCTTCTCACCTTCAGCTTGCACAGAGATTCCAAGCTCAGGATCAGGTATTGAAGAATGTCAGCAGTTTCGTCCTTCGTACCTAAAAAATGCACCCAAGAAAAATGTGAGAAATCATCAGTTACAACCAGACATAATGACTTACCTCCATTACTCCTGATACTTATGGGGCCAAACAGATCCATGTGTAATAGCTCCAAAGGGGTATCGATGGAATTTTGGAGCTTGGGCTTGTGAGACTTCCGTTGCTGTTTGCCCTTTTTGCAAGGCATACAATCATCTGCAACGGTAAATCTCAGCTTAGGAACACCGGTTACCAAACCGTTTCGGACCGGATGATTCATTTTACGATAAGAAATATGTCCGAGTTTCCTATGCCACAAGATAGAGTCAAGTTCTGTCGCTTTGGTAAGCAAACAAGTAGCAACTGATGAGGTGGTTGTTGCCACGCTCATATCGATTTGATAAGTGTCGTTTGTCCTTGGCGTTATCATCATAATCTAATCTTCAGGAACTTCAAAACCAGGTTTGAGTATCAAGCATTCATTCTTGTCAAACATCACCGAGTACTCCTTGTCGCACATTTGGGAGACACTCAACAAGTTATGCTTCAGCTGCTTGCAAAAGTTGACATTGTCAAAGCTCACACAATCATTTGATACCACGCCTTGACACGTGATACTGCTTCCTTTCTCTCCAGCAAAGTCCACATAGCCACCTCTGAATGGTTTCACGTCTTGAAGCAAGGCCATGTTTCCTGTCATGTGTCGGGAGCATCCACTATCTACATACCAACGGTTAGAGATAGTACCCTTCGGATGTCCCTGCACGAGTCACAAAAGAATTAGTTAGATTTAGAAACCCAAGCCAGAGTGGTCTTGGGTCGTCCGTCTTTTTCAAAATAAACAACCTCTTTTAACTCACAGTCGTGACTGTTCAAAATGGATGAATCCTTAGAAGAAATAGGACTAGGAGATTGAGAACTTTTAGATTTGGCAATCCAGGATCTCTTCTGTTTCTTAACTGGAACAATAGACTTAGGTTCAACAGCAGCGGTGAACTAATGGAAGCTTCACCTGATTGAACTCCAGTCAGCTATTCTAGCTTTCTCAACCTCTTATTCCTTCTCCTCCTCTGTGGCTTAGAGAGATTCACCACAGATTTCTCACCAGTAGGTGTACTACCAGAAGTAGATACACAAGGTTTAGCAGGTTGCTTTCCCTTTCTTGAAACATATGGTTTAGCTTCAGAGATTATCCTTGGCTTTACCATCGGTTTTACTGGTGGTTTCACCACATTTTCTTTTGGACTTTTGGAATGGTTCACTGGTGGTGACTTAGGGATGACAGCCGGTTGTGAAACAATAGGTCGTTTCCCTTGGTTCTTAGAAGGGCAGTTCACAAACATGTGACCAACCGTACCACAGTGAAAGCAAGTCCTCTTGTCTGTGTAAGTCCTCCTATAAGGCTCATTAGATGACTCAGCATGATGAGCGGGAGGAGTTGGTTTGTGAACAGGAGTTTGACTCAATATAGATTGGTTTTTGGGAGTATAGTATTTTTGCAAATTTTCTTTATAACCAAGCCCATAGTGAGCTGAAAAAGCTTCTTTCTAAACTTGATTAAGATTTTTATACCCCCCATAAAGCATTACCTTTAATTTATCATTTGATTCAATGATATCGGGTTCAGTTAAAATACAATTTTCACTATTAGTGATAATGTTTTTCTTGACTTTCTGTTCAGATAACAACTCCTCAGATACTACTCCTTCAGGGCAGGTGTTAACCGACCCATCATCAGAAGCAGTAAAGAACTCCTCATTAGATGCGGAGTTGGCCTTACTTGAGGAATCATCCTTGTTAGAGGAATCATCCTTACCTGAGGACTCATCAAGGCAAGTTAGATCAATGTCTACTAAGCCGTTGACGAATTTCCCGCTAACTGGTGGAGGAATGGCATTAGTACCCAACCCTAAGCCATTCATTTGTCTCACTACAGACTCGTAGTGCTCCACCACAAAAAGAGAATTTTTCAACTTCTCATTAGTACATTTCAACTGCAAGATCTCATTTTGCAGCTTGTTGATCTCATTGTTCCTTTTCTCTAACCCCTTATATGCAATATCCAAGTGAAGCCGTTGATCGCTCATTTTTAGTGAATAATCACGTTTTTCCTTTTTCAACGTTTCAATTGAATCTTTAAATCGTTTTTCGTTTTCTTTATAGCTTAACGTTGCAATACGAAGGGGTTCGAATTTGTCTTGAAGCTTAGAGTTTTCAATTTTTAAGCCTAGACATTTGGAACAAGAAATGATAGTAAAAGGATTAGAATCTGCCTCATTCGATGAATGTGATGCCTCTCTGATAACCATGAGGGCAACAACAGTTGTAGACTCTTCTGGATCAGCCACAGAAGCTTCCCTTACCTCAGCTTCCATCATCTCCATAACCTCAGCCATGAGACCAACCTGATTTTGTGCAATAAGAGCATCCTCTAGATGAACGCCCCAATCAAAGCTATCGTCTTGTTGAGCTACCAGTGCATTGGACGTTCCACTTTGGCTTTGATTGTGATTGTTTGAGTTGTTGTAGCCTTAGTTGTTTCCTTTGCTAGGTCTGGTGAAACCCAAAGCCGGTGCTCTGTCTTTTTGACATTCACGAGCAAAGTGTCCATAGTTCAAACACTTGTAGCACTTGGCCTTGGATTTGTCAAAACCAACCTTGGCATTAGAATGGCCACCAATGAACTTTCGGCCAGTTCTGTTCAGGAAACTCTTGGCTCTCCTCAATATCATGGCCATATTCCACTGAATATCCATGTCCTCCATATCATCCGGATCCACCTGATTGAAGTCTTATTCTATTGTTTAAGGATCCGTTAGCTTGCCGCCAATGAAGTTCTCATAGGCAAGCATGCATGAAGAGAATAAAGCCACATGATCTTCTGCTATCTTGGCTATCGCTGATTGGTTAGATGAAGATGTAGCGGGAGGATTTCTTGAGAGATGTTGTTGATGAGATCTAGAACCTGATCCAGATGCTGCATAGCATGCATGACCACCACAAGTCTTCATAGTTTCTTCCACATGAGAGTTTCCAGAGAAAAGCGCAATTCCAGAGCCCGATGACTTGGTTGTAGAAGACGTACCATGATACATTGAAGGGTCTTGTATCTGAGGTCTTCCTGAGCTCTCCTTTCTTTTTAGGTTCATGTCATGAGCTTGAACCTTTCCAATTGCCTCATCAGTTGTCATCTCATAGAATTTAGGATTCTCTCTCATCAGGGTTGTATACATCTCAAACTTGGGTGGCAAAGCATCCAGAAACTTTTCCACTAATTCTTCATCAGGATACTTCAGCTCAAAAGCTTTCAACTCCGTCTGCAGATGATAGAATCTAGAGATGAGCTCGTCTATAGATTCGTTCTCCAGAAATCTGAAGCACTCATACTGCTTCCTGAGAAGATCCCTTTTACTTTTCTTGATATCACTATTGCCCTCGAATCTTTTCTTTAACGCCTTCCAAAGATCCTTGGAGTTATCATATCCTCTGAAACTATGGAACAACTCCCGAGTCAATGCCATAGTGATAGAACCGTGAGCCTTCTTCTCTCGATCATAAGATTTCTTTTCTTCTTCATCGAGTTTAGAAATAGGCTTAGGCAGTTCATCATCAAGGTAAATGTGTGTGGGATGCTTATATCCCTCTAGAATTGGTATCCATAACGAAGAATCGGTATAAGAAATGTAATGCTCAAAGCGTGCTTTCCAGTTAGAATAATCATTTACATTTAGCAACTTTGGCGATTTCTGAGGGGTTACGATCTCGTTGTCATAGTTCAGAAGATTACCGAGATTCTGAAGATTTGACATGGTGAACACTTAGTCAAATTTCAGAAAAGTTAGAGACACTTGCGCACTTGATATTGGCCTTGCGCACTTAGAGAAATGGTCTTGCGTAGTTAGGATTTGCTCTTGCGTACTTAGTAAGTACGAAGGAGTAAATGATAAGTACGCAGGAGATAAATTAAGTACGCACAAGATTGGTCTTGCGTACTTGGTAAGTACGCAGCAAGACTGAACTTTTTGCTAGATATGGTAAGTACGCAGAACACCTTTTCACCAACTCTCACCAAACTATTCCGGTCACTGGAATCTCGTCGGAGATGGCAAAAATCGGACAGATGAACAAACAAAATAAGCCAAAGGGTCAAAAACCTGTTTCTAACCAACCTTTGTTGCTCAAAACACTCAAATACACAACAAAAGTCGGTTTTTGAGTGATTTTTGCTTCTAAAATAGTGCTCAAGAGCTACCCCTATTTTATCACAAAAATACCCACTTTTGCTTGTAAAATCTCTGTAGAAAACACTCCAAACACACTCACAACACTCGAAATCAAGAGCAATGCTCTGATACCACTTGTAGGTCCCTCGGGTGTGGCGGATCGTCACATGCAAGTGTGTTCCTGAGTGGGACTGGGTGCGGAATGCCCGTGACTAGGTGGAGAGTCTTACAACACAAAGTAAACCGACAAGAGAATCACTTTAAACTTTCATCTATTATAAACACTTGAAGGTTACAGAGAGAAATACTGAGTATACAATGTCTGAGTATCTAACTGCGTACTTGTCTACTGTCAACCTATCCTATTTATACACGACCTGATCTCTGCGCACTTAGCAAGTGCGCAGGGCAAATTGCTCATGCGTACTTAGCAAGTACGCAAGGTATTCTTGAGTACTTGCTAAGTACGCAGGAACTAATTCCTGCGCACATACAAGTGCGAAAAACACTTAGAGATTTCAGCAACTATCAACATGCATTAGTAAATACAACTCGATAACTAATACATGCAGACACTTACAAACAAAGACAAATACATACAATTAAAGTACAAAACTAAGACTCTATCTAGAGTGTTTGTCACACGAAAGTGCTTCAACAGTTGTTAAGCACTTTTGTGATAAAATATTTGTTTTTGGTTTTTTTTTTTCAATTGCTTGATTTTAACCTTGACATTGAATCTTACCACTGGATGGTTTAAAACATAGCTAATGATAGTTACATGTGTGATAGCTTGCTATTGGTGGTGCAGTGTTAATTATGTGTGATTATGTGATTACCTTTTGAACAACGTGAGTTCATACTAAATGTAATCTTTGTTGTGATGCTAGAACTTGGTTGATTAGACGGTATGAATAGACCTGTGTAGACCTGAGTTTTGATTACTGGTGTGTGTCTATGGTCTTAATATAGTGTCACCTATGTGTTATGCTTAGGTGATCTGTGAAGTGTAAGGGGTGTGTTTAGCCTTACTATGATATTGAATGTCTTTATATCTTAAGGCATAGATCTTCGCGAGGTAAATGTTTTGGTGCTTAAGGACATGAGAGAGTTTTGTGAATAAACTTGTATGTTGTTAATGGATTTGCTTATTATTATGCGTTATTTGTGTCATGTACTTAATAGTCGTGGCGGGAGATCAAGCGTAAGCTTGATATTGTGTCTGGCATTAGTCAGGTGGGAGATCAAGTGTAAACTTGATATGGTGTTGACATTTGTCAACCGGTTATTGTGTCTGACGACAGTCAGGCGAGAGATCGTGTTGTTTGTGCCTTTGGGCCAGACAACGTGATATACTTGTGTGTCTATAGGTGACGAGGTCATATTGTATGCGCGTAGATTTAACTAGATCTAGCTAGTTGTATATGTGCATTTGTGCAAGTTAGAAGGTTGAGTTACTAGTACGGGTGTAGAACAATGTGTGTTCTGTAGTTATGTGTGTCGGTGTGTGTTCTTGTAGTACACGCTTAGTCGTGCATAAGACGGAAGGTTAGTGTGCTTGTATGGTATTTCTATCTTGGCGATGTTCTCGACGTTGATACGTCGTGGTAATGCGAGGAGTTTTGACGTCTTTCTAGGTGACCAGTGAGGTGCTCATAAGAGATGCCTATGTTAAAATCTCAGGAAATCAGAGCACGAAGCCAATGGGCAGAGCTATGAGAGTAGACGATGAAAGTGTCTACGTGGACGCTTGACCTGAATGCTTATGATGAGATCAAGGTGATGACCCTGAGTATTTCAGCACGAAGTTAACAAGATGATGAAGGACCTTCATGGACCATGTTCCATATGAAGAACTCAGCCAAGGTGAGACACTAGAGGAACATGGATGTTTTCCATGGACGAGACGACGAATAGCTGAGGCTTGTGAGCAGGCGTACTTCATGTTCGTACATGATAAATGAGATGCGGTCGGGGATCGCATGGTAACGGTAGAGGAACATATAGAAAGATGAAACTCAGGAGGGGCGCGTGCAAGATTGCACGTAAGTGACTGAGAAGGAGATGCCTACGCTGGTTAAAATTAAGACTAGCTTAAAGTGAGCTCTTGTGGAGCATTAAAGGAAAGCAAGTGTCCGGAGGTTGAAACAGACACGACAAAGGAAAATGAGCCTTGAGAAACATTGAGAGCTAATGAGGATGACCCTAGTGTTGGGTGTGTGTACGCATTTAAGGGACCTAAGAAATGCGAGATAATAACGTAAATAGATACTATGATAAAGAAGTTTAGTGGAGACCAGTGTAGCTTTGCACAAGCTCCTGGAGATTGTCAGAAAAGGATAAAATTAATGCCCTTACGGGTAGGGCAGTGAGTTCGAGTTGGGAAATCATCGCAGGATGGCAATCAGGGTGCGAGGCGAAAAGTAGGACGACTTCAATTGGGAAGAACGACAAATTTCCTTAGACATTAGTGGCAAGGATCCCATTGGGGGAGATGATTGTCAGAGCGACGAGGTCATTAGGATTATACGAGAGACAAAGACAACTGTACCATGAACGGGTATAGCATGCGACAGATGAGCGGGAAATAAAGAGTGTTGTGCTACGTGGAACTAGAGATATTACATACGAAACTCCTAAGAATAAGGTTAGCGACGAAGTATTGTCATGGATAATGACAATGGAACTTTCGAGAAGGGATTGGTAATCAAGGCAATCACGGATGGCGACTTCTATCAAGTGCCAGGATAGCGATGGTTGGAAATGCAGCATTTTGGCTAATAGTTGTAAAGACGAGAGACGAGGAAATGTGTAGGTGAAACCTACAAGTCCCAGAGTTGAAAGAGGGCAACAGAGTTAACTTCGTTGAACACCAAGGGTGGTGGTCGTGTTACAGAACAAAGTAGTAGACTCAATAAGTGTGAAGGTGAATGTTTGACTCCAGATGGATTTGGGTGCAAGTAGAACGGATAGATAAATCGTGTTGGGTTGTACCGACATAGGATTCGAGGACGAATCCTCTTTTAAGGGAGGTAGACTTGTAACATCCCGAAAACTTATTTAACGAATAGATCGGGTTAGCAAGGGAACGAAGCCTCTTTTAAACAAACTTTGACTATAAAGGTTTCACGTAGAGATCGGTTTATCAAAGTGAGAGACCCAGTTGGCCATTATTTAAAAGTTCGGTTAAGAAACACGTTAAAGGTATTAGGAGGGACCCGAACGTAACTTGTAGGTGGTATTTAACCCACCTTAAAATGCAACCCTAGGCCATTCGGCTAGGACTCTTGTGACGGCAGAAGGGGCGAGAGAGAGGAGGACGATGACGGTAGTTCGCGATGGTCTTACGACGGCGTCAAGCCAAGGGAACTCCACTACGCGTAAGGGAACTCTCGTACTCCATTCTTTTGCATTAATGTTTCGGATTTTGCATGAAGAACCGATTAGGGTTTAGGTTGTGGTCACAGTTAGCGACGGAGGATATGGGGAGAGGGTGGCCGGCTGTGGTGGTGATCATGGATGGCACATGAGGACGTCTCGGGGATGAGTACAACAGGCTGTGGTGACCATTGGAACCGGAGGAGGCGGGGGAGTACGGCGGAGCATGGAGAAGCCGACGTGGCGGTTTCGGGTGGCCATGTAACGCAAACGACAGCCGGGAAGGCTGATGTGGTGGCACACTATGGTGGTTCTCGGCATTTGTGGGACGGCAGTGCTGGTAGAGCACCACGACGGCGAGCGGGGAGGACGGATGTAATGGTGCTTGGCTAGGGTTTTACCCGATGAGGAGGATGGTGATGAGGTGTTGGTGGTGCACGGTGAAGAACGGAAACCGGAGAAACGCCGGTTAGGGTTCTAATCGTTGCATGGCGTGTGTGCGCATATGGAACCCGGTTCGAGTATGTGTATGCTCGTGGGGTTGGGGTTGCAGGGTTACATGCATGCATGTAACTCGGTTCGGGTATTCGAGTTATAAGCGAACCTAGGACGATCCGGTTCAGGTGAACGTGTGAACTAGGGTCTTGGCAAGGACGAAGAGATGAGTAGGAGAGATCGGACTCGGGAGTTTAATTGACATTATACGTTGTCAACGTATCTTTAGATCATGTCTGATCATGTGATCATACATTGACATGTTCGGGATTCGAACGAGAGGACGGTTGTCGAGCAAGACTTGGACCTTCGCAATCTGTGAGTTTCTAATCCCCTTCTTTTAAAATGTTCTTAACGTTTTTGGGGCTATCGTACATACTTTCGAGACATGTTTTATTATATTAAATGTGTATCAAGCTTCGGGGTCTAATCCGATAAGTTTACAAACTTAAGTATTTAAATATGGGGCTAAGGGACTATGCATTGTCCTTGAGAGGTGTAGGTTAAAGATGGGTATATGGTTGTGGGTCGTATAGTGACCTAACAGGGGTGAGTCGGGATGGTAGTTACGGGTCATACGGGTACGACTAGGAGGTGTCACAGGGTATGCATGTACGTGGTATGTGCTTAAATAATGAGATAAAGTATTTGTATGTGTGTTACTATATTAGTCACGTATTGGGTAAGGAGTTAGTCGGGGTGAATCGGGATATTAGGTAAACGCTTATGAATACGTGTAGGATATCTTATCCTAGTGCTAAGTATGAAATGCAGATGTAGTTAATGAGTCATGTATATAGAGTATATTGTTATGTGTTTATACAAGTGTTGTGTGTATTGTGTCGTTGTCCTTGTGACACGCCGGGTATTCCGTTTGCATTGTTGTCATTATGACACGGCAAACGGGATTGTGGAGAACTAAGTCCTTCGGGAGGTCACCAAAGGCGACGATGTCCGGCAGGAGAGTGATGAGCTCGGGGTGTGTCGAACGCCATGACGAGGGTGCAGTAATAAGGTATGTGTTTGTGTGCTTATATATTTGTGTTCAATTGCATACAAGCATTGAGTTATATTTATTGTGCATGAGATAGTATTATTGTGGTGAGTAGAGTTAGATGGACCGTTGAGTCTGGATTATGATGTGATGTTTACAACTGTTATGTTAGTTGGTTTGTGAGAGTCTTGGTTAAGGCTGGTCAAGCCAGTGTCTAAAGGGTGGTTGAGATAACCAGTGTGGGGTTAACATGTGTGCTAAACTTTGAGTTGTCATTCCATGTCGGAGAAACTTTTTGGGTTAAATGGTGGGGTGAGTCTTGGGTGGTGAATCCTTTGGGGATATCGTAACATGACGAGGGTTATCTATCTATTATTAAATGACAAATCTATTTTCTAAGGACTGGAGGGTCCTGAGTAAAGATAATATTAATGGTGTCGAGTTGGCTTTTGTTTAAATTAAACTATTAGAACTCACTCAGCGTAGCAGAATTTGTGTGTACGTTTGATTATGTTGCAGGTGAACTTCGGAGTCAACATATCTTGGCATGAGAGCGGTGCTACTCGGATTGGTGTGAAGGCATTCGTGAGGTAAACTTAATGACGATAATGTTATTAAATATTAATGAATGTTTTTAGAAAGACTTCCATTGTAGTTTAATATATGATAAATGAGTATTTGCAAGGGAATAACCCGTTATGAGAACCAACTGTAGGGTGCCTGGTTTGGGGCCTTACATTTTAAGGTTTAGATTTTACGTTTGAATTTTAGGGTTTCAACCTTATGGTTTAGCCTTAGGGTTTAGCTTTTATGGTTTAGGTTTTTTTGTGGGGTATGGGTGGGGGGTTTAGGTTTTTTTTTTGGGGGGGGGGGGGTAGGTTTTTGGGAGGGTGGGGTGGGGGGTTTAGGTTTTTGGGGGGTGGGGTGGTGGTTTTAGGCTTTTCGGGGTGGAGTTGGAGGGAGAGTTTAGGTTTTTGGGGGTGCGGGTGGGGGGGGGGTTTAGGTTTTTGGGTCCGGGTTAGGGTTCAATGAGTCGGTTCCAACGCCGCTGGAATGAGCTCAATCGGAGTTCGTTTGACCCACTTCTTATGGTTTATTAGTGAAAAACCACTTATTAGTGAAACCATCCCCAATATATATATATATGTGTGTGTGTGTGTGTATGTGTGTGTGTGTGTGTGATTCCTGTTATTCGTAGCAGATTCAATACACTGATACAAGAATCATGAAACGAGGTAGAATCAGAAACACATAGTTAAAGGTGTAATTATCCAAAGTATTATGATATTGCAAATGAACTCCTCCCCTTACAAAAGTCAAACTATACAAGTATTTATACTAAAAAGACAAATAAAGACTTCGTCTGAAATACATTTCGGTCGAAATGTATTTCGTCTGAAAACGATTTCGATCGAAAAAGATTTCGGTCGAAATCTTTTAACTTCAAAGAATTCCTCCGACTTCAGACTGTTTTATATGCGATGGCCTACAATTAGTTCCAACAATCTCCCCCTAGGCCATTACATATCAAAACACGGGAATTCTGTGAAGCTCCCCCATACACTTTGCATCATCAAAGTTAGATCTTGGACTCGAAGTTTTAACTCTCCAAACTTGTCTTGGTTTAGCTTTGACCTGCCAATCTCGTTTTGGTTTTGACGTCCAAAACGTCTTCAACCAATTAAAAACTTTAACAACCTTTTCTTGAACCTTTCTCTGAGGTTGAGAAACGACCTTCTTTTTGGAACACTTGTGTTTCTTGATGCAACAATCTCTTGATAAATGACCCTGCTTTCCACAGCTGAAACATTTCTTCAAAGCAGAACATGTTCTTTGATAAGGCCCCTTTCGAGATGTTGACTTGTCTTTAGACTTCTGCTCTTCAACTTTTGACTTTTCTACTCCCTCTTTAACGAATATGAGCAGAGCAAATTTATTCGAAATGAACGGGATGGCAATAGCATTAAGTGGACTCTCTTTCTTGAACCCTAAGCCACCCTTATTGTCAAAATAATCCACACATTCTTGACTTTCTTCAGATTTGTCACTGACACAATCATCATCAGAAGCAAGATCACTTGGAATCTTCAATTCAACTTTCTTTGCTTTGGAATTTCTCTTTGGCTCTAACGAAGGATAAACATTTGACACAAATGGATCTGGAATGTATGGTTGAGGCATATGTGAATAAAATCCATTTGTAGTAAATGGAGGAGGAACACTTTTGTATCCAATCTCGCTATTCACTTTATCATTAACTTTAGCCTTAATGTTTTCACCAGTGCTTTTATATCCAAGACCAGACTTTACTTTGTCATGTATTTGAGCTTCAATGATCCCATTAGCAACTTTCCCAGAAATGTTAATTTTATCAACTTTGATTGCTATATTGGCAACTTTCTCTATCTTTTCTATCAACAATTTCTTTTCTGTTTCTCTTTTCTCAATCAACAGTTGAATTTCATAATTCTTTCTCTTTAACACAATCATCAATCTTTCTTTTATACTCCTTCTCATGATCTTTTAGAATCTTGTTTGTGGTATGTGAATGTTTCAAAGCATTCCATCAGAAGTTGATTTCGTTTCTTGTAATCAGCAATTTTCTCAAAACACTCCACAGAACACATGTTTTCGTTGAGCAGTTCAGAATAAGCTTTAAGTTCCTATGATTCTTTAACTGCTTCAGCAACCAAATCAGAATCTATACGTTTACAATTTCATTGAAAGTCATAACCATATCCACCTTTGATCACTATTCTGTTGTGATCCGATTTGAGCGCATACATCTGTAGCTTTGCACACAAATCCTCTAATGAATTAAACTTTAATCCTTTATTTCTGATGTTAAGTTTATAAATCTCCCATTCATGTGGTTGAGCATTGAGAAATTTATCTATGACTTCTGATTTTTCATATTCAATATCAACATCCTTTAGATCATTTATCAATTCAACATATCTGTGATACGGACAGTCAAAGATTCTCCTTCTGCGCGTGTGAATACTTGATATATTTTCTTTAATGTTTCTTGTCTTGCTTTTCCTTTCACATCTTCCTTGCAAAGATCTGGATGAACATACCCCAATCCATTTGCAAAGACGTTATGCACACAACCTTCGTCAGCCATTGAGAATTCCCTCCCTTTTTTTATCACCTCATTTTTTCATAATCAGCCCGAAACATAGCTCCTAGCATCCTTCAGAAATTTCGACCAAGAAAATTTTTCCCGCCAAATTTTTTTTTTCACTCAGGCATACTTTTCGATCGAGAACTTTTTCGGACAAGACTTTTCGGTCGAAAAGTCAGATTTCGATCAGGAGAATTTGGACAAAACTTGAGATTTCAATTGAAAACACTTTTCGATCGAAAAGAGATTTCGACTCCTTCAACAAAGATTTCGTACGATTCAACTGAAACTCGTAAAATCTCGACCTGCAACTCCCAAACGTCAAATTAAGCCCCGAAAATCATCCCAAACTCTATCTCCACTGTTGTACATGCTAAATACTAAAACAAATGGCACTGAAAACGATCTAATTTGATTACTTTTGAATCTTGAAAAGTTGAAAACTTTAACAAACTTTGAAACTTGCTTGAATCTGCTTGAATCTCCCAAAACCGAGCACCGAAAGCTCTGATACCAATTGTGAATCCCCTTGATCTGCAATATTCCAAGCAACACAATAACGAACAATCTCCTGGAAAAGCGGAATCAATCCAAGAGACTCTAAGATTGAAAACCGACGAATCAAACAACGAATCTAAGATAATACGCCATCAAACTGAGATAATCACCAAACATCATCTTGTATTCACTTAGAGAATCAGTACCAATTAGTAGTACAATACTATGAACAACAGAGATACAAAATCAGATACAAGTTCTAGTCTATCCAGCTTTAAAATACAAGACATATATATAGAAACAAGATTTCGTCCGAAAACTCTAATTGTCCGAAAAAGATTTCGATCGAAATCTTTTTCGATCGAAAACTTTACACTTGAGCATATATCAAAATAGAAACTTGAATTCGATGGACTACTAGGTTCCAACAATCTCCCCCTAGTCCATTGAATCCCAAGTTCTATGTCTTGTCTGCATCCTGCTTCTTCTCAGGCTTCACTTTCTTTGAATCCAGATCCTGTAACCTTTTCTTGATCAGTCTAGCTTCAGCTCTTAGAGATAAACAACGAGACACCACTCTCATATACAACTTTTCTTCGGTCTTTATCATCAAGTTCATATCACACAGAATCGTGTTATAGTACAAAATCTTTAGATCTTCATCTGAAAAGCTGAATAAATCCATCAGATCAAAGATTCTGACTTCAGGAAGTCCCCTTTGTTGAATAACTGCTTCATGTGATGAAGAATCATAGAACCACTTATCAAAATCCTTGATGAAGCTCCTTTTTCTTTCAGGTATATACACAGCTGTCACAGTATCAGATGGTTTGATATTGTATTTGTACTTGATCTTCTCATTTGTTCTGTATTTCTTCTTGATCTTTCTTAGTATAGGAATTTGAAGCTGAAAAGATGTAAAACTATCTTGATTACATTGATTCCTGAGAAGTACCTCAAAAGCAGAAGCGCGAGTATTGTTTGATTCATTAATCATCCTCAAACGACTCAGATCTCTTATATCCCATCTTGGTAGTGTCTGTAACTTATGACATGTATCAAAATATTGAATATCGCCAGCAACCCTCTTGATCACATACATCTTCTTATCATTATCAAATTTCCAACCCAAAATCAATCCAGTCAATGCCTTTCTTGGATTTCTGATTCTTTGTGTAATTCTTTCAACAGTTGACAGTTTTTCATTAATTTTCCACCATGAGCTCTTATCATAAGAAGCTTTCTTTTCAGTAGAATCCTTTTGAGCTTCATCTGTTTCACTTTCTTCAAACAATTCATCAAAAAGAATTCTCTCGTCAACCACTTTGTCTAATCTTCCAACTTCATTCCCGTCACATTCAAGATACGTTTGTTTTTCCTCATATTCATGTTTCTCATAGATTACATCAGAATCTTTGTCATCACCTGACTCTTCATTATTTGCTCCACTTCCACCAATTCCAGAACCATCACTACTGCTATTATCATCATCAGAAGGATCAACATCATTTTTCTTGATATCTGTGATAATAACATCTTCATCTTCCTCTTTTTCATCTTCTTCCTTCTCCTTACCGTCATCACCTACCTCCATTCCTTCACCTTGTTGATTAATAAGTGAATCAACATCAAACATATCTTGTGAACCAAAAAGACCAGCTCCTTTAATTGGAGATTCAGTATGTTGTGATTGATTCAACGTTGAAGGTCCTTGCTGTTCTTTATTCTCTTGCATGGGTTGACTAGTGACATTCGGTATTGAAATAGACATTCCAAGACGTTTTACAAGATCTTGCACAATGCTTTGCAAATTATCTATCTGTACTTGTTGCTCATCAAGCTGCTTTTGCTTCTTGGAATCACTTGTCTTTAACTCTCTAATTTCTCTTTCATTTGAAGCTTCTCTGCTTTAAAGATTTGAAACTTGAGTCTTCAATTGACTTGTAGTTTCTTGCGTTGAAAAGTTTAGAAACTCTTCATCAATCAATTTGTAATCTTTAGAAGCCTTTTGTCTAACAGGATCTGGAACTTCTTTACCCTTTCCTTTTCCTGGGTACCTCTGTGCCAGTCTTCAATCTCTTTTGTTCTGGTTCTTTAATTATGATACCTTTAGACGGAGGAGATCTAGAAGGCATGTCCTTTTCAGCTTCAGTAGCTTTCCTTTTGATTGGATTTTCAGTTGCCGTTGCTGGAATTTATGGTGTTTCAACACTTTTAGTTTCTTGAACTTTCTCTGTTTCTTTAACTAGCTCATCAATAGTTTCTTTCTCAACTACAACTTCTGTAACAACTTTAGGAATAATCACAGGATCTTGAACATTTTCAGGATTGTTTTGCACTACATTCATATTACCTCCTTCACCACCTTCATCATCATCTCCTTCATCATAACCATCATGATCCTCTACTTCACTACCTTGAATAACATTCAATTCATCTTCGACACCGAACTCGTCAGGATTCTCTTCAATCATATTTTGAAATAAAGGTGTCAATGTCCCAGTAAACTTGCTTTTCTTCCTTATGGTGTTCATGCTACTGAAAATTATTTCTGGCATTTGATCCAATGGAAGCTCAACCCCGTCATTAGGTAGATCAGGCAATAGTGTATTGATTATCATTCGTAAGAATCTTGGATAAAGCAGAAACTTGTTGTTCTGTCTTGGACCCACAAAATTATTAATCATAGCTTCAAAAAACATTCTTGAGAAATTGAGTCTACGGTGAGTTGTCAGACAAACAAAAGCTCTACTAAAAACTTCACCAATTTGATCAAATGCTCCTGTCCTCTGTCCAAGGCAATGAATGAATACATGTACTAAGTACCTCCACTGTTTCCCTAACAAAGTCTTTGTCACTTGCCTTCTTGGAAAGTCTCCTTCATAGCCCATTTCTCTGATTATCTGCATCACACGTGTGTAACTTATTCTGTATGGAAAAATGACATTGTCTCTGAAATTTAGAACCTCTCTGATAATTTGTTCAGAAATCTTGATCTTCTTTCCACCAACTGTACTTTCTATCCAAATTTCCTTGTTAACATGCTTATATTCAACGTTGTTCCAGAATTCTCGAATTTGATTTTCATAAAAAGTAACTTGTGTTGATATGGCAGTTAGAATTCTTGATTTGTTCATAAACCGAACTATTTCTTCATATCCTCTTGATTTTCTTGTGCTAGCTGTCAAACACGCACAGATGTTGTGCATTGAGTCAAACTTTAACCTGTTCATAGCTGTTCAAGACAAGTAACATAAATCAATCAAAATCCAAAATTTGCCAACTCCAAAGATTTCGAACGAAAACTATTATCCGAAACCTATTTCGATCGAAAACCTCTGCTCAAAAACTTTTGTTAAACATCCTTTTTCAAGCGAAAACAATTTCTTTATAGAAATTTCCAACTCAAAATTTTTCGAACGAAAACTCACATAAAACCTGATCGAAAACAATTTCGATCGAAAACCTCTTCGGACGGATCAGTTAGAGACTCTTCATTTCCATCCGATACAGATTTCGATCAATTCATACATGTTTTCGGACAATTCATATAAGATTTCGGATGATTCATAAAAATTTAAAACCTAAGGCAATGGATCTATCCAATCTTACTCTAAGGATCCAGAAAAACATACCTTGATGTTGGAAACTTTAACCAGAAATCGCATTCAACTTTGCTCGAAGATTTCGCACGAAAACACGACACTTGGTAAACTCGAAAATCAGGCTCGAAAACTCATACAGAGGTGGTGAAATGATTTCGATCGAAAAGAAGATATATATATAACTTTTGAGATTTCGGATGAAAAGACTTTTCGCATACGACTTTTCGATCGAAAACAATTTCGGACAAAAGATCTCGGACAAAAACTTTTTACTTGTGAAAATTTGAATTTTTTTATCCGATCCTGATATCATTAAGACCTGTTCCAAAATTTTAATATTTTCAAATGTAAGAAAAACAACAAACAACAAAGAAAAACAAATTATATTTCAAACAAAATATTAAAACAAAAACACACACATAATACTTTTTTCAGAAAAAACCAGCCTTTTCTCATATTGATAAACTGAATTGACATAGGATCATAAATGCACACTGTCTTAATCACAATTCATATCAAGTCAGGATCTACTCAGTTCAACATTGATTAATAGTATCTTAATCCACATAAACTCATGCATCATGTTTCAGCAAATAATGTGTAACAATTAAGGTAAGATTAATCAATACAATGTGTACCCCACAATCGAGATGGAAAGAACTGAGAATCAACACAAAGTTTCACCAGATCATGATCCAATCACCAGCATGAAGATAGCGTTCTTAGCACAGGAAAAATAATCCAAGTGGGTTTGAATGGAATCATACTGATTCAGAATCATTTTGATTCATTGTCTTGGTTTCTGAGATAGAACGGAATCATATTGATTCATATGAGTTGTGAAGAGTATATATGAAGAATCATGAATGATTCGGGTATGCGGATATCCGTAAGATATTGGATATGTCAATTGAAATCATGAATGATTCAAAGGGCGAAACAGACTGACTTCCTGGTTTCCATGCGATATTTTCACCAGAACCATCAGCTGTATGAAGGTGTTTAACTCTAAATAATATATTTGACGTATATAGTCAATAGAGCAAACAAATTGTGCTAAGAACTCATCAAGATCATGGTCTCATGGTATGACTAGATTCACATTGCATTCGAATGGTGAAAGTACCGATATTCGATGTGGGTAAAACACAAATATTGCAATTTAGTTAATCACACAAATATCGTCTAATTTATACATGCAGAGCCTACTAGCATATCAATAATTGTAACCGGTGTTACCATCATATCTAATTCATGTGTAAGCTCAGTACAAAAATATACTATCATTTCCTATTTGCATGTCAATCAGTCACACATAGTTCTTTTTACAACACAATATGAATTTCAATATCTCTTTTTCTCTTTTGCACACACACAGATAAAACAAACACTTCACAGATGATAATTTCTTTTTTTTCTTTTATTCTCCCCCTAAAATTGTGATGCAATTAATTGAATATAAACAAACACATAAAAAACATATTTTAGAACAAACACATAATTCAACACAATTTTAATACTAAAAGAAAAATCTTTTTGAGGAACATATATGGTCTTTCAATCAAAAAGACGGATTTTATTAAACGGATTTTTTTAATCACAATCAGAAAGAAATCATCCCCAACATTTCTACCAGAGAGTTAAACCGATCTGTTGAAAAAGCTTTTGTAAAAATATTGGCTTTTTGCTCTAAGGTATCAACGTGGACCACCTTAATTAAACCATTATCAAAGCAATAGCGAAAAAAATGTAACCTGATGGCGATATGCTTTGTTTTTTAGTGCTGAATTGGATTCTTGACTATACCAAGCACCGCTTTATTATCACAAAAAATCAGGGTCTCCAAAAAATTGATTCCAAAGTCCATCAATTGATGTTGTATCCAGATGACATGTGAACAACAGCTCGACGCAGCTGTGTATTCTGCCTTAGCAGTTGAAGTGGATACATTCGTTTGTATCTTACACTGCCATGAAACAAGTCTCTCCCCCAGAAATTGACAAGCTCCTGATGTAGATTTCCTGTCCAAATTACATCCACCATAATCGCTATCAGTATAAGCATAAAAATTAAATTCAGAATCAGAAGGATACCACAAACCGAGATTAACTCGACCCTTAAGATACCGAAAAATTCTTTTAACAGCCGATTCATGGGACTCTTTTGGAGCTGCCTGATATCTAGCACACGAGCAAACTGCGAACATAATATCAGGTCTACTTGCAATCAGATACATCAAGGAGCCAATCATTGAACGATATGCTTTTTGATTAACTGCAACTCCAGATAAATCCATAGTGAGAGGTTCATGGGGAGCAATGGGAGTGGATGCTGCCTTGCACTCATTCATGCTGAATTTTGTCAAAATATCTTTAACATACTTCGCCTGATGAATAAGAATTCCAGCATCAGATTGTTCCACCTGCAATCCCAGAAAGAACTGCATTTGACCCATTAAACTCACTTCGAATTTTAGTTTCATAACAACTTCAAAATCTTTATAAAGAGATTTGTTTGTAAAACCATAGTTGATGTCATCAACGTAGACTTGAACAATCAGCAAATCAGAATCAACATTCTTTAGAAACAAAGTTTTGTCAATTGTACCACGAACAAAGCCATTAGATGTGAGATGTGTCGACAAGGTCTTATACCAAGCACGAGGCACTTGATGTAACCCATACAATGATTTATCGAGCTTGTACACTTGGAATGGATGATCAGGATCTTCAAAACCAGGTGGTTGATTAACATAAACTTCTTCTTTTACAACCCCATAAAGAAATTCAGTCTTCACATCCATTTGATAAACCATAAACTTCATAAAAGAAGCATAGGCTAGAAAGATACGAATAGCTTCAATTCGGGTAACAGGAGCAAAAACATTCTCATAATCCAACCCTTCTTCTTGATAGAATCCTTGTACAACAAGTCGAGCCTTGTTCCAAACAACAATGCCACGATCATCATTTTTGTTGTGAAAAACCCACTTTGTACCGAGCGGGTACTTGCCTTCAGGAAGATCAACAAGATGCCACACATTCAGCTTCTTAAATTGAAGTAACTCTTCTTGCATCGCTTCAATTCAATTTAAATCTTGAAGTGCGATTGTTACATTCTTTGGTTCTTCTTGTGACAAGAAGCACGAATATAAACATACATTAATGTTTCCAGATTGGCTTCTTGTTTTCACACCTTCTTCAATAGATCCAATAATATTCTCAACAGGATGAGCTGAATGAATTCTGTGAATTGGAATTTCTTCAGCCTAAACTGATTCTGGGTCATTTAACTCTGGTGATTGGTCACTTAAAACACTTGAAGAATTTGATTGACAATCATTCTCAGCTTGAACATTGGAAACTTCTAGCCGATCTTCAGAAACAAATGGTTCATCATTAGTAACAGGAACCTGTACCTCAGTTTCATCATTTGTAGTTGAAATTTCAAGTTGAAATTTCAAGTTGCTCTTCTTGTGTTTGTGTAGATTTAGTAACATCCTCAGATTTTTCACTTTGAATCATTACTTTCTTTGGACCAACCAGGAAATTGTTAACAGTTTGATCAATCGTTGTTACTGACTCATCAACCGTATTTGAAGAACTTGCACCATCAGAATCAGATAAAGATTGTTGATCAAAAGTTTTGAAAACTATATCCGCATCAAAGAACCATTCTGGCCCATTTTGCTCAGAAGAAATAGATGACTCTTGCCACTCCACATAATACGACTCCTTTTGACAATCCGGACTTTCCAGGTTAACTCTGTTAAATCCTAACCTAGTAACTCAATCTTAAACTACAGGGACTATTTGTGTAAATAGGTAAAACCATTCTGTTGACTTTACAAAGTCAAAATTTAAGAGATTTTGTTCCTGTTGACTTTAGAAAGTCAAATCTCTAGGTTCTTAAGTCAATCCAAACCCCAGGGACTGATTCTGTCAATTCCTAAACCTATATACATGAAACTAGAGGGACTAAGCTTGAAATTAACCAAATCTTGATTTCTGTTTGACTTTAGAAAGTCAAACCGGATGTTTTGATCCAATTCAAGTTTTATAATCGTTTTCTGTTGGAGTTTGTAACTGAAATCGCGTGATAATGTCATTAACGGTCATAAACATTGAACTAATCTTCATCATTATCGAAATTAAACCTAATAATGGCCATTCAAACCTTAAATCGTCGACCATCATCACAAAGCTATCAAATTCATTCACCTCGACCATTGTTTCACGAATTGAACCTCTACACACCTTAAACGAAACCCATTGAAGCTGTATCACGCGTCAATTCAATCGGAGGTAGAACCAGGCTTGCTGGAGACCAACATAGTCACAGTCGACATCGGTTTTAGTCGATTACTATCAATTCGACACCAATTCAGGTATCTAAACACACCTACAGTTTCGCTTTCACTCCTTGAACATAAGCCCTATCATAATTGGGGCTTAAACTATCGAACCCTCTACATTCGAATCCTAGGGTTCATGTTCTGTCGGATTTAGTCGAACCCTACCCCCGACTCTGTTTGAATCAAATTAAAGCGTATTAGCAGATTCGCAACCCTTCGTTTAGTGAAAACCCTATGATTCCAACTCTTTATATCATCGAATTGTTAATGATCTGGAAATTAGGGTTTGCTCATAATCGGAATTGGGGTTTTTAATCTTAAACACATCTTTAATCAAATTAAACTACTTCAATGTTTTCGCAAGATCTTAATTAGCAAAAGCCCCATGAATCCAGCCATTTCTATTATCAGAATCAAGGGAATCGATTAGGTGTTCTTGATCTAGGGTTACGGCCTTTAATCTTAAATTAAACGAACCCAGACTTGATAATTTTCAAATTAAACTCTCATACGACTTCGCAAACACCAGATTTACAAAAACCCCATGATCTCTGGTTCAATCAAAATCGAAATCGTGGGTAATGGACTGGGTTCGATCGTTGGTAAGTATGGGAGGGAAACCACAGGGACTTGTATGTTAAGAATGTTTCAACCGAGATTCTTGTGCGATAACCCTAGCGGGTGGGATGGTTAAGACTTAGTACCTATAGGCAGGAGACCTGGGTTCGAAATCAGTCTCCTGCAAACATTTTTTTGGGCATTTTCCTTGGAATATTTTTATATATTTTTAAACCCAATATTATTATATTAAGATACTAAGGTGTTCTAGCTTCGGAAACCACCCGTAGGCTCGGGTTGGATTTTATAACCCTTTTAATATTATTTCCCACTTTTAAAAATAATATATTTATATTATTTTCAACCCGTGACCCTATTATAAAATAATATATATTTATATATTATTTTGCCTCATTTATAAACCTCGTATAACGTTTCAAACTAATTAATAATATAACTATTTATATTATTTACTCTCGTTTATATCCTCGAATAAAAATAATATATTTATAGTTTTCCCACTTAAGCGATTATTGTATATTTTCTACGAGTTCAAAAATAATATATTAGTTATATTATTTTCTTAGGCCATTGTTAAATGGTACAAACGCATGAATTTATTTATTAATTAATATTATTTGTATTAGAGATGTTCGACACGTAACGCTTTTATCTTACTTAGTATATTAAGAAAACATATATTCCCGTGGACATGTTCGTCTACTCATTGGTCCTTAGAATGTTTTAGGACGTTCAAATCTTTCGTGTCGACGTTCAAATCTTTTGTGTCGTCGTCACAAAACCCCATTGTATCCCTAACTATTATGCTTATAATTTTATGGCATACGTAAGCAGTTCACAGATAAACTCTTGTATTTTCTACTTGCATCCTTGTGTGGTGCTATCTACTACTCGTACACAATTCAGGTGAGTTTCACGGCCCCTTTTTAACCGTTTTCCTGTTAGGGGAGAAACATGTACACAAATCAATATCTTTTACTTGTTTTCCCGTTGGGGGAGAAACATACATGCAAGCAATCATACTTTTACTTGTTTTCCCGCGGGGGAGAAACAGGTACGTAAACAAACGTTATTTTACATGTTTTTCCCGTTGGGGGAGAAAACATGACGCAAACTCTTTTGGTTATTGTAATTCATATGATATCACTTGTTATGAAAATGCGTAAACTCTATCATGAAAGTCCTCACATCGAACCTTTTAAATGTGAGTATAGCGAGGTATGTTGAGTAGTACTATTGGGTTTGACAAACCCCACTCACGTTAGTCGCACTAACTCGATTGGAGGTCGAACGGGTGTAATATTGACCTAAACATGCACCATGGTTGATAGGCCTGGTGGGAGGCATTCAAACATAAACAGTCAGTTTACGGTTGCGAGCGCATTAGTATACAAGAACATAGGCATGCTACCTATAGATATGCATATGGAATGTACATAATCTGGCAAACACTCTCTTATTGCAAACTTGAAACCTGTGAACTCACCAACTTCGTGTTGACACTTTTCGTACATGTTTTCTCAGTTCGCTAAGGCACATGTTGCACAACTAGGACATGCATGGAGTCTTACTATCATTTCACTCATAAGCAAACCGTTAAAGCAATTCACTTATTTTTATTAAACTAAACTTTGGCGCGTTGTTTTGCGCATTTACTTTCTTGTTTAAACGCTTCCGCATTAATTCTGAACTTTTATATTATGACATTTTAAGTCCCATGTAGTGTTGTTTGATGTAACTAATGACTGAGATCCTGGTGTGTCACATCCCTAACGGTAAAACTTCGTTAGTGGAATTTGGGGGTGTGACAGATTGGTATCAGAGCCATTGGTTATAGAGAACTAGGATTGCATACTAGACTATAACCCACACACATTAGTTACGTGACACAGACACTCATACATGCTACACGTAGCATCTACACATACATTGCATTACAGGCATGGTGACATCATCTATATCACCCTCTGCCGACGAAGGGCAAGTCATTCGCATTACATCATCATTCCCAGTGGCGACACTCGGGGAATCATCAGAACAACATCCACTTCCGTCCGACGGAAACAAGACGGAGCCTTCGGAGGATTCATTTACACCACCATCATCTGCACCCTTGTTGCACCATCAAAGCCGAAGATAACGACGGCTTGAGCCTATCGATGACACAATCGGGAATGGTGGGCCTTCTCAAGTCCGTGTCAGGGACGACATACAAAACTAGCACATATCTCTTTGGGAGTTGGGTTCGTTGGAGGCGAGTTCCTCCTACACCTAGTAGCAACTATATTCCGATCTCACCAGCTTTACTCTACTTCAATCCTGAACCCGTGGACCTCGCTTGAGGTACACCATGTGGAGGCAGACCGTTGCACATATTACTGTAGAAATTCATTGACACATAAATGTCATCACTTTCCTGAGCCGTGGGCTCGCGTCATTGGTCGATATTCTGTTGAGAATAGATTGACCACAAGGTTGAGAATGCCTTGCTTATTGTATACTCAAACCCTATACTTACTCAGTTGGAAGGACGGCTACTTTGCCTCTTCGAGTAACACATATCCATGAACTGGTTTCACTCCTCGAAGCCACATTTCATGTACATGTTTGTTTCATGTGCATGATTCCATCTACAATCCGTTGGATTGGACTCTCGTATTATGTTCCAACTCGAGTGAATACTCGGAGCAAACGATTTCTGACTACTCATCCTGATATAAGTCCTAGTTGATCAACTTATGGTTGATGACTATCATATCTGACAACACACTGTACTCGGCATTACAAACTAAAGGACATTTTGACACAAGACAGGGAGAAGCTAGGGTGAGCATGCAAAGCAAATTATCATTACGGGTGCACACGTAATAGTAATTTGAGGTGCATTTAAGTCCTGGTGAAACCTAGTGTGTGGATAAATGGTCCTAATCAGTGATCTACAAACTTAAACATCCACTGTCAGTAGAAATTCTCGTAACCCGCTCAACGACTAATTGGTATCGTTAAACCTGTTCAACAGTTGATAGACGCGACTATCAGGTTGAAGATGTTTACGGACACACTAAACGATCATCAATAGAACCCATTATTTTATATCACTCATGTCAGAGTCTTAGTAAACTTAAGACTCTCATCCAAACTTGATCACGAAAACAATCTAGATTGAAACTCTAGTAGAACTGCATGGCAAACCCATCGACTCCAACTAAGTGAGCGGAATTTGAGAAACTATTTCTAAGCTAACAGTTATTCTTTACACTCCAACAATAGATTCCATTTGACATTTTTAGCTCATCCTGTGACTAATCCTTGGTCTAATTTGATTTATACCCCAGCATATACAGTTATTTCAATGACCCCACAAATTTCTTACTGGTGCGGTCGTACTCCAACCCTACTCTAGCACACCATAGAAATAGCTCATGGACAGATAATTCAAGCAACTCACATTCTTAAGGGTTGTAAACGTGGATTGGTTGGTCATGAACTTGACATTGACCTTATGCCAGTTACACTTGGCAATTTCGACGCAATTGACGGTATGGATCGGTTATCCAAGAATCAAGCCGAAATTATTTGCCATAAGAAAAATTGTTCGCCTTCCTCTCCCGAGTGGAGAAACCCTTTCTGCCCAAGGCGAAAAGGGTGGTGCTGTCGTAGGCATCATATCTTTTATGAAAACACAAAAGTGTCTATGTAAGAGTCATACTGTCATTTTGGCTCTCGTCGCCGAGCAGCCATCTGAGAAGAAGAAGATTGACGACATACCGATCGTTTGTGATTATCCGGAAGTATTTTCCGAAGACCTGCCTAGTCTTCCACCACATCGTCAAGTCCAATTTCAAATTGACCTAGCACCCTGAGTAGCGCCTATTGCTCGGGCACCCTACAGACTTGCACCCAGTAAATTGCAAGAACTATCTACACAACCACAAGAGTTGTTGGATAAAAGTTCCACCCGACCTCATCGCCATGAGGAACTCCAGTCCTATTTGCCAAGAAGAAAGACGGGACTTTCCGCATGTGCATCGATTTCCGTGACCTGAGCAAAATGACAATCAAGAACCGATATCCTCTACTCCGCATGGATGATCTGTTTGCTCAACCCCAAGGATCAAGTTCTATTCCAAGATAGACCTTAGATCCGGTTACCATCAGTTGAGAGTCCGAGGCAAAGACATCTCTAAGACTGCTTTTCAGAACTTGGTACGGCCATTACAAGTTTATGGTCACCACATTCGAACTGACCAACGCACCTGCGGTATTCATGGATCTCATGAACCGGGTGTGTAAACCGTACCTTGATTAGTTCGTCATTGTTTTCATTGATGACATCCTCATCTATTCCAAGAATAGGGATGAACATGAGGAACACCTTCGTTTAATTCTGGAATTGCTGAAACAAGAGCAACTATATGCAAAACTTTCCAAGTGCGAATTCTGGATTCGTGAAGTGCAATTCTTAGAACATATAGTCAACGAGAAAGGGATACATGTCGACCCATCTAAAATAGAAGCAATCAAGAATTGGGCGGCACCGACAACGCCAACTGAGGTGCGACAATTTCTGGGATTGGCTGGCTATAACCGTCGTTTCATTAAAGGATTCTCCAAGATTGCACAACCCATCACTGCTTTAACTCAGAAGAGTAAACCTTATAACTGGGGTGATACCCAGGAATCAGCATTCCAACTTCTGAAGCAGAAACTCGGCAGTGCACCCATCCTATCTCTTCCAGATGGAACGAATGATTTTGTGGTGTACTGTGATGCATCTATTCAGGGACTCGGTTGTATTCTGATGCAACGCGAGAAGGCTATCGCATATGCTTCTCGACAATTGAAAGTCCATGAGAAAAATTGCACGACTCATGATTTAGAGTAGGGAGCCGTAGTATTTGCACTAAAGATATGGAGACATTACTTGTACGGTACCAAGTGCACTATTTACACCGATCACAAGAGTCTTCAACATATCTTTGAACAGAAAGAGTTGAACATGCGACAACATCGTTGGGTCAAACTCTTAAACGACTATGACTGTGCAATCAGATATCATCCAGTGAAGGCTAATGTGGTAGCCGATGCCCTAAGCCGTAAGGACACCAAACCCAAATGATTTCGAGCATTACAGCTTACCATTCACACCGGATTACCTGACAAAATCCGAAGTGCTCAACTCGAAGCCCTTAAAAGGAAAACCTACCGTTGTAATCCATGCGTGGTATGGAGAAACAACTTGAGGTTAAATCGGACGGTATTCACTATTTCGTAGAGAGAATATGGGTTCCAAAGTACGGGAACATAAGGGAACTTGTAATGGATGAATCTCACAAATCTCGCTATTCTATTCATCCTGGTTCCGATAATATGTACCATGACCAAAGGGTTCTTTATTGGTGACCGAACATGAAAACTGATATAGCCATCTATGTTAGCAAGTGTCCGACCTGCTTAAAAGTCAAAATCGAGTACCAAAGACCTTCTGGTTTGCTCCAACAACCAAGAATTTCGATGTGGAAATGGGAGCAGATTTCCATGGATTTTATTACCAAACTACCCTGAACTTCTAGCGGATGTGACACCATCTGGGTGATCGTTGATCGCTTGACTAAATCCGCTCACTTCCTAGCAGTCAAAGAAACCGAAAAAATGGAGAAACTTACTCGTATTTACTTAAAGGAAGTAATTTCTCGGAACGAAGTACCAATTCCTATCATTTAGGATCGTGACGCTAGATTCATCTCACATTTCTGACAATCATTACAAAAAGCTCTTGGCACATTCCTGGATATGAGCACAGCATACCATCCTCAAACAGATGGACAAACGGAAAGTTCCATTCAAACCTTAGAGGACATGCTGCGAGCTTGTGCGATCGATTTCGGTAACACTTGGGAATCTCACTTACCTATAGTGGAGTTCTCCTACAACAACAATTATCATACTAGCATCAAGGCAGCACCATTTGAGGCATTGTAGGATGTAAATGCCAATCTCCTATCTGTTAGGCTGAAGTTGGGGATAGCCAACTTATGGGTCCTGAACTTGTATTCGAAACCTCTGAAAAGATCAATCAAATTTGAAACCGTATGGCGGCAGCCCGTGACCGTCAAAAGAGTTATGCCAACAAACGTCGTAAACTGTTAGAATTTCAAGCAGGCGATATGGTCCTATTGAAAGTCTCACCTTGGAAAGGTGTAATTCGCTTCCGGAAACGAGACAAATTGAATCCTCGTTATGTTGGACCGTTCAAAATAGTGAAGAGAATTGGCCCAGTAGCGTACCAACTGGACCTACCTGAAGGACTGAGTGATGTACACGACGTCTTTAATGTCTCGAACTTGAAGAAATGTCTAGCAGAAGAGACACTTGCAGTTCCTCTTAAGGAACTAGAAATCGATGAACAATTGCGGTTTGTTGAAGAACCGGTAGAAATCATGGATAGGGAAGTCAAAACGCGTAAACGCAGTAAGATCCATATTGTCAGAGTTCGTTAGAACTCGAAACACGGACCGGAATTCACATGGGAGCGCGAGGACCAGATGATACGCAAGTATCCTCCTGTTCAAGCACTCCACATCAAACTCTTAAGGTACTATTCTAATTTTCTGGACGAAAATTCTTTCAAATAGGGGATGATGTGACACCCTAGAAAAAATTTTTAATTATTTTCATTTTCGGGACGAAAATTCTTTCAACTAAGGGATGATTTGACAATCCGGACTTTCCAGGTTAACTCCGTTAACATAACTCTGTTAAATCCTAACCTAGTAACTCAATCTCAAACTACAGGGACTATTTGTGTAAATAGGGAAAACCATTTTGTTGACTTTACCAAGTCAAAATTTAAGAGATTTTGTTCCTGTTGACTTTAGAAAATCAAATATCTAGGTTCTTAACTCAATCCAAACCCCAGGGACTGATTCTGTCAATTCCTAAACCTATATACATGAAACTAGAGGGACTAAGCTTGTAATTAACCAAATCTTGATTTCTGTTTGACTTTAGAAAGTCAAACCGGATGTTTTGATCGAATTCAAGTTCTATAATCGTTTTTTGTTAGAGTTTGTAAATGATAATGTCATTAATGGTCATAAACATTGAATTAATCTTCATCATTATCGAAATTAAACCTAATAATGGCCATTCAAACCTTAAACCGTCGACCATCATCACAAAGCTATCAAATTCATTCACCTTGACCATTGTTTCACGAATTGAACCTCTACACACCTTAAACGAATCCCATTGAAGTTGTATCACGCGTCAATTCAATCGGAGGTAGAACCAGGCTTGCTGGAGACCAACATAGTCACTGTCGACATCGGTTTTAATCGATTACTTTCAATTCGACACCAATTCAGGTATCTAAACACACCTACAGTTTCTCTTTCACTCCTTGAACATAAGCCCTATCATAATTGGGGCTTAAACTATCGAACCCTCTACATTCGAATCCTAGGGTTCATGTTATGTCGGATTTAGTCGAACCCTACCCCCGACTCTGTTTGAATCAAATTAAAGCATATCAGCAGATTCGTAACCCTTCGTTTAGTGAAAACCCTATGAATCCAACTCTTTATATCATCGAATTGTTAATGATCTGGAAATTAGGGTTTGCTCATAATCGGAATTGGGGTTTTTAATCTTAAACACATCTTTAATCAAATTAAAATACTTCAATGTTTTCGCAAGATCTTAATTAGCAAAAGCCCCATGAATCCAGCCATTTCTATTATCAGAATCAAGGAAATCTGTAATATCCAGGATTTTTCCGATGTATCTTTCCCTAAACCCGTGCACGTATTGAGCTTTCAAATCTTAGAAACTTATTACAAATACATTTTTAAATATTAAATATTAATTCAATTATTAAAAACAATTATACTTGGTGTATATATATATATATAAGACAAATATATATATAGATGTATCTTATAAATAAAAAAATGTTTGAAATTCTTAAAACTTTACAAGTTGTAATTATATAAACCTACCACTTAAATATATAACCAGTTTTATTTTTTTCTTCAACATATATATATATATATATATATATATATATATATATATATTAGATCTTATAAAAAGAAAAGCTCATTTGTTTTATGGTTGGAAATCAAGGGACCGAAACTGTCAATCCTGAAAACTAGTTTAAAACTAGAATTAGCATTTCATTAAAAGCTAAAAGTACAGGGACCTGTCTTGCCAAAGACTCAAACTTCCCAAAACCATTTCAGTCTCGGGTTCGAAACCCGCAGCAATCGATTTTCACCTCCTCCCACTCGAAATCGCGATCCCGGCTAGATTCATCGAACCTCGAACATCCCTTCGCGCATGCGACCCGAACCCGAGGTGCCTTAACTCTCAATTCCAACGGTAATCACGCGTGAAGCCGGATTCAATCCGCTTTAACCCATCCGAAATCCTCCCAACCAACTCGGCATTTATTGATGAAATCGTGTATAAAAACGGGTACCAACAGGTAGACGACACCACCCTCAAACACTCTCAACCCTCAATTTCTCTGGTTCGAACCTGCATTGCCGACTAAGCACTCGTGGGCAGCCGAACCAAACTCGGACGAGTTCTCCTTCATTTCGATACCATATCAGGTAATTCAAACGTCCTCTTTCATCGATTTCGTGCTATGAACATTTGCCCTCTGTCAATTTACGATGACAGAGGGATTCAAATTCAAATTCAAATTTACGGATGTTAGTTTCTAGGGTTCATCGGGAATTTGGGAGCAATTTGAGTTGTTACTTTTGAATTTCTATTTCGGGTATAAACACAAATGCAGCAGTAGCCGAACGGTTAGTGTGTGCGTGCCTCGACCCGGTCAGTGACCCGGGTTCGAGCCGGTTTTGGCCATTTCATTTTTATTTTGCTTCCTTTTATTTTTGCAACCTTTTAAAACAGTTTTTAGCACTTTTAATCATTCTTATAAACTTTCTGATACTTTTATAAACTTGAATTCGATTTTTATTTACACTTTTTGTATCCTATGATATTTTAATTAATTAAATTTAGTTAAAACTTATAATAATAAATTCTTTAAAAATAGTTTTAAACTATAAAAATACATTTAAACTTTACAAAACTTATATCTTAAACAGGAGATATTTTATAAAATTTGAAACCTTAATTCGTTATTATTTTCTGAATAATACATTTAAGTGTTTAAAGCTTCAAAAATTAATAAACTTTAATTAAGGCAAGAAACTAATAAACTTATACAAAATTTATAACTTCCTTATTTATTTAAAATAGAAAACTTATTTGGTTTTAAGAAACTTGAGTGGATTATTAAACTGTAAGGCCCCTTTCCCGGGTGACCTCACTTGTTGGATTTACTCATAAACATAGTCATAAATACTGAACTTAAATTTAAAACATTCATCATTCAATTACATAATCAAAACAGCGGAAGTCTTTACGAATAAAACATAACATATTCTTAACAAACAAAAGTGGGATGTCAGTCTTGTGCCGGGTAACCTTCACGCTCTCGCACGACCTTTTCTTCCTTTACCTGAAATGTATACTAAAGTCAGCTAACGCTGGTGAGTTCTAGTTTAATGCGTTTATATATAAACATTCTTTTCTTTACTTTTCTTGGTAAACATTATTATAAAGTCATTCATATAAATACGTATTCATAACTTTTGCTTTTCTTTCATCTTTCTTTTCTTTATTAATGTGATTACATATATATATATATGCGTTCACCCTTTTTCTTTTCTACTTTTCTTGCCATTCTTTCTTTATCTTTCTTACGTGATTACATAGATATGCATTCACCTTTACTTTCTTTACCATTTATTGGTCATACACATAAGGGTGATCAACCCATCTTACGGTACGTATATCACAAAGACATACGCCCTCGAGCTACCGTCGTAGCCCTTTTTCTTAACCGTCCGGCACTAGAAACCGTCCGTCATATCTTTACCGTCCTACCGAAGTAGTCCGTCATATCTTTACCGTCCTACCGAAGTAGTCCGTCATATCTTTACCGTCCTACCGTCGTAGTCCGTCATATTCGCCCGTCTGCCCTAAGGCATCCGTTTCCCACTTGAGCTAATTATGCAGCCGCATATTGTTTTAGCGACTTACTCCACCGTAGTGGCCTTTAATTAGTCTAACTTTCTAGACTTCCTTCTCTAGCTGCATAATAGTCAAGTGGTCGTCCGTCTACCGAAGTAGCCGTTATCATCGAAGCGTCCATAACGTTTACTTATACTTGGCAAGCAATATATACATGGATATAAAGCAAGATTTCATTCTTACACGTTATGTCATTCTTTTCATACTTGGCAAGCAATATATACATAGATATAAAGCAAGATTTCGTTCTTACACTTTGTGTCATTCTTTTCATACTTGGCAAGCAATATATACATAGATATAAAGCAAGATTTCGTTCTTACACTTTGTGTCATTCTTTTCATACTTGGCAAGCAATATATACATAGATATAAAGCAAGATTTCATTCATTTACGTTATACCATTCATTCATTCATTCTTTGTAAACATACGTGTTGTTCTTTGTTCATAATTCATTATTCACTTTCATATGTATCTACACATATACCTTAATATATCACGTATGGTCACATTGACATTCATTTCATTTATTCATTTAGTGTATACATTCCAGCCCCAAAACATTTAAAATCATTTGCACGTAGCATATAGGGGGCACATAGAACTCACCTGATAGGCGGGTCCCTGAAGTATAATAGCTGGTTTCGAAACGTCACTAAGGTCACCCACTATCTGTATAATAAAGTCATACATATAAGGTAGGGCTCCTAAATGACACTAGACATTACTGTTCTTGAACTCAGTAGTTTCGGGAGGTGGGTCGCATCGAAACTATGGTAGTTTCGAGCTATGGTCTTACACTCGAAACTAGGTAGTTTCGAGTCATAATCCTTCTATCGAAACTAGGTAGTTTCGAGTCATTAACTTACGAAAATCTTAGTTTAGGTTCAAGGTGACACTCGAAACTAGGTAGTTTCGAGTCCTGAGTTCCTATCGAAACTATAGTAGTTTCGAGTCATTGGCTGCTATCGAAACTAGGTAGTTTCGAGTCAAACATGACTATCGAAACTAGAGTAGTTTCGATGGGTCTGCATGTATCGAAACTATAGTTTCGAGTCATGGGTCTGCATCTTCCCTGACCAGAACCTTGCTCCAGCCAACTTATTTCCAATCGATTAAACTTTGAACATTTTACGTTAAACACCTTCCTTTATCGTTCTTGAGTTCAAATACGTGATTTGTTTCAAGTTTCATATGCGAAAATCGTATCTTTATTTGATTTAAACCCGAGACATGCAAAGACTCAGAATCAGAGGCGATGCTTACCTCAACAGGCCCGATTTCTGTTGCTATGCGCTGAAATGGTGGAGACGGATGATTCCCGAGCCCTTGAGTCTTCTCCTTGCGGTTTTCTTCACAAGCCGATCGCTCTCTCTCTCTCTCTAGTGTTCTTGCGCAGGAAGATGAAATGAGAGAGGGTTTGGGTTGAAGCTGCTGTTTTGTAATGGGTTTCCCCCTTTTCTTTTCGGCCCATGGGCCGAAATTTTGGCCAAGCCCACTTTATTTCCCTTTTCTATTTGTCTTGTCATTATTTGGGATGTTACAAGTCTACCCTCCTTAATGAGGTTTCGTCCTCGAAACCTGTTACACGTTAAACAACTGGGGGTACAGTTCCTTCATCTCGTCTTCTTTCTCCCAAGTAGCCTCGGACCCCTTTCTGTGTTTCCATTGTATTTTGACTAAAGGGATCGACTTATTGCGTAATCGTTTCTCGGCTCTGTCAAGAATAGCTATTGGTTCTTCTACATAGTTCAAGCTGTTATCCACTTCGATTTCGTCATAAGGTATGTGAGCCGTATCGTCAGCAAGGCACTTGCGTAAGTGTGATATGTGGAATGTAGGGTGTATTCCACTAAGCTCGACGGGTAGGTCGAGTCTGTAAGCAACTTGACCCACTCTTGCTACAATCTTGAAAGGTCCGACAAACCTTGGACTTAGTTTGCCACGCTTTCTGAACCGAATGATTCCTTTCCACGGTGATACTTTCAACAGTACCATGTCCCCTACTTGAAACTCTAAATCCCTCCTTCTCTTATCCGCGTATGATTTCTGTCTGTCTTTTGCGGCTTTCATACGAGCCTTGATTTGATCAAATTTCTCAGAAGTAGCTTTGACCACTTCGAGACTTGCAAAATCCTTCTGTCCAATTTCCCCCCAACAAACCGGGGTCCTACATTTCCTCCCATACAACATTTCAAATGGCGGCATGCCAATAGTCGAGTGATAGCTGTTGTTATATGAAAATTCTGCCAATGGTAGATGGCTGTCCCAACTCCCACCGAAGTCAATGATACAGGCCCGGAGCATGTCCTCCAAGGTCTGAATGGTCCTTTCCGATTGTCCATCGGTTTGGGGGTGGTAAGCGGTGCTGATGTTCAGTCTAGTGCCCATTGCTTCATTGAATTTCTTCCAAAACCTTGACGTGAATCTAGTATCCCTGTCAGACACAATCGACAGCGGCATACCATGTCTGCTCACAATTTCCTTGATAAATACTTCTGCTAGCTTTTCAGAAGAAGAAGTTTCTCGTATTGGCAAGAAGTGAGCACTCTTTGTCAAGCGGTCGACGATCACCCAAATGGTATCATTGCCTTTAGCTGTTCGCGGTAGCTTGGTAATGAAGTCCATCGTGATCTCCTCCCACTTCCATTCCGGTATTGGCAAAGGTTGCATTTTACCGCATGGCTTCTGGTGCTCGGCCTTAACTAGAGAACACGTTAGGCACTTGCTCACGTATTCTGTCACATCATTCTTCATGCCAGGCCACCAGTATTCTTTCTTCAAGTCTTGATACATTTTGTTTGTCCCGGGGTGAATAGAGTAGCGAGACTTATGGGCCTCGTCAAGGATTTTGGCCCTAAGTTCACCAATCTTAGGTATCCACATCCGGCCAAAACGAGTTCGTACACCGTACGTATTGGTTTCCAGGTTACCCTGTTGTCCAACTATTCTTTCGCGTTTCACATTTCTCTCTAACAGTGCTTCACCTTGTGCCTTTACTATTTCATTCATTAAATCTGGTGTTATAATCAACTGACACGCCTTGATTCTAATAGGTGTCGACTCTTCCTTCCTGCTTAAGGCGTCAGCCACTACATTTGCCTTGCCTGGGTGGTATAATATTTCGCAATCGTAGTCTTTTAGTAGTTCCAACCACCTTCTTTGTCTCATGTTTAATTCCTTCTGCTCGAAGAAGTACTTCAGGCTCTTGTGATCGGAGTAGATGGTGCATTTAACCCCGTACAAATAGTGTCTCCATATTTTTAACGCGAAAACCACTGCTGCCAACTCCAGATCGTGAGTCGGGTAGTTAACTTCATGAATCTTTAGCTGCCGCGAGGCATAAGCAATAACTTTTCCCCTTTGCATAAGTACACAACCCAATCCTTGACCCGAAGCGTCGGAGTAAACTACCAAGTCCTCGTTCCCCTCAGGTAAGGTCAAAATTGGAGCTTGGGTTAATCGTGTCTTCAATTCTTCAAATGCGTTATTTTGGGATGGGCCCCATTCATACTTTACTTCCTTACGTGTCAGCTTCGTCAGTGGAGAGGCTATTCTCGAGAAATCCTGAATGAATCTCCGATAGTAGCCTGCCAATCCCAGAAAACTTCGTATTTCCGTTGGCGTTTTCGGGATGTTCCATTCTTTTACCGTTTCGATCTTTGCAGGATCCACCATAATGCCGCCTGGGTTTATGACATGACCTAGGAATTGGACTTCTCTAAGCCAGAACGCGCATTTGGAGAATTTTGCGTACAACTTTTCCTGCTTTAGCACCTCCAATACTTCCCTTAGGTGACAGTGGTGATCACCTTCATTCTTTGAATATATGAGGATGTCATCTATAAAAACTATTACTGATCGATCCAACATGGGTCGGCATACTCTGTTCATTAAATCCATAAATGCTGCTGGTGCGTTAGTTAATCCGAAGGACATCACGAGAAATTCATAATGCCCATAACGCGTACGAAACGCAGTTTTCGGTACATCTTCCTCTCTTACTTTCAATTGATGGTAACCCGACCTGAGATCAATCTTTGAGAACCAACTCGCGCCTTGTAATTGATCAAAGAGGTCGTCTATTCTAGGCAGTGGGTATTTGTTCTTCACTGTTCTCTTGTTCAGTTCACGGTAGTCGATGCACATGCGCATGCTGCCGTCCTTTTTCTTTACAAATAATACCGGAGCGCCCCATGGTGAGATGCTCGGTCTGATAAATCCTTTCTCTGTTAATTCTTCAAGTTGGGACATTAATTCTTTCATTTCTGACGGAGCCAATCGGTATGGTGCCTTGGCAACGGGCTCAGCTCCTGGCAGTAAGTCAATCTGAAATTCTATTTCCCGATCGAGCGGCAAACCAGGTAGGTCCTCTGGGAACACTTCTGGAAAATTGCACACCACGGGTACATCTTTTAGCTCTTTCGTTTTCATTCTATCGTCAATAACATACGCCAGATAAGCTTCGCAACCGCGCCTCATGTAACTTTCGGCCTTGATCATCGAGATGACGTTCGGCATTGTGCTATTCCAGTCACCATAAACCGTAATCGGACTGCCGTCAGTGGCCTTGAGATGTATCATCTTTCGTTTACATATGATTTGAGCTTCGTTGGCAGCTAACCAATCCATGCCCAATACTACATCGAATCCTCCTAAGGTTAGAAGGTACAATTTAGATGGAAACTTATGGCCCTCTATTTCTACCATGCAATCGTCAGTCACTTGGATGACTACTGAGTTTTTACCAATAGCAGTTTGTACGCTAAAGGCCCTTAAAAGGCTAGTGATTGTGCAGTCTAATTTGCGGCTAAAGGCAGTGGATATAAAACTTTTACTAGCACCAGAATCAAACAGAATAGCAGCATGTTCATCATTTACTAGGAACGTACCCGACACGACGTCAGGGTTTCCTCTTGCTTCTTCCTCGGTTAAAGCATAGGCCCGAGTCCTAGCCTTTGGCTGTTCCTTTTCCTTTTCTTTTCCCGAACCAGATTGGCCGGCCTTCCTGCAGTTCTTTGTCAGATGTCCAAACAATCCACATACTTGACACTTGACGTCTCTTACACATTCTCGAGAGAAGTGCCCCGGCTTCCCGCACTTATAGCATGTGATGGTGCCGATTTTACATTCGCCAAGATGTTGCCTTCCACATTTCTTGCATGTTTCATATTCGTCCGACCTTGGCTTCTTAGTTTCAGTTGTTACGTTCCCTCTTCCTGTGCCTCTAGACGGGTTCTCCCACTTTCTCTTTTGGGTCTCTGTTGGTGGGTCCTCATTGGCATAATCGTCGTAGACGATTCCGCTCAGATTCACTACCGACTCGAAGGTCGAGGGTAGGTTAGCTTTTACATGAACACGGACCCGTTGTGGCAATCCCTTAACATAGTACTTGATCAAACGATCTTCAGTTTCCACCAGGTGTGGTACTAGTTGAGCCAGTTCATTGAATCTTGATGTATACTGGCGATGAGTCTTGTTGCCAGCCTTGAAGTTCAGGAACTCGTTCTCCACACGATCAATCTCATTTTGTGGGCAGAACTTTTGGATTACGAGCTTTTTCAAGTCCTCCCATGTCATTCTGGCAAGAGCATGTGGTGACTTTGTTCTTTGAATATTTCTCCACCAACCTAGTGCTTCATTGGTGAAAGAATGAGCGACATATTTAACAGCTTGGTCTGGTCGACACTCGCTGATGTTGATGACTGCGTTCATCCTCTCGATCCATTCGAACGTGGCCACCGAATCCTTGGTTCCATCAAACTTAGGTGGGTCTCCGTCCTTGAATCCTTTGTAAGTACACCCACGATTGCTTGCTGCCACTTTTACTTCATCCCCGTCACTATCATAAATTTTCTCTTCATTGTTCCCTTCATCCTCCTCTTTACTTTTCTTTATTGCCTCAGATAGTAGATCAGGCAATACCTTCTTTAGTGTGAGCACAACTTCACGGGCAATAGCATCCCTGACTTCGGGTTCCAACTGTATCGGCCCTGGATTGTCGTCTCCAGCTGGGGTCACTTCTGTTTCGTGTACACTCTCGGTGTGTTCCGCGTGCACACTCTCTCCTTCTTCTAATCTTTGATTCAACGGAGGTCTACCTCGTCGGCCAGTGCGACCGCCTCGGCGTCCAGTTCTTCCTCCGCCAGCCATAATTTCTTAACTTCCTGATAGTCATAAAGGGAATACATCAATGTCATTACTTCAGATCATAGTTTGGAACAGTACGAGCAAGGTAAATTCTTAATTACAGTGACCGGTTTGTGATTACTAATTTACATTGCTTTTCGGGTTCAAAACTCTTCAAATCGGTTGTGACATTGACATCTATTTGTTCTAAGTTAAGGTATCTATCCTTATTTAGAGCATTAGCTTTATTACTTACTTATCGTGCTGCGTTGGCGTTGGTTACCCATACTGACATCCGTGCGTTGGTCCCATAATCAGTTTGAGTCCAGACATTTAGGGATGTCTGAATCTCTCAAACTATTGCTCTGATACCAACTTGTAAGGCCCCTTTCCCGGGTGACCTCACTTGTTGGATTTACTCATAAACATAGTCATAAATACTGAACTTAAATTTAAAACATTCATCATTCAATTACATAATCAAAACAGCGGAAGTCTTTACGAATAAAACATAACATATTCTTAACAAACAAAAGTGGGATGTCAGTCTTGTGCCGGGTAACCTTCACGCTCTCGCACGACCTTTTCTTCCTTTACCTGAAATGTATACTAAAGTCAGCTAACGCTGGTGAGTTCTAGTTTAATGCGTTTATATATAAACATTCTTTTCTTTACTTTTCTTGGTAAACATTATTATAAAGTCATTCATATAAATACGTATTCATAACTTTTGCTTTTCTTTCATCTTTCTTTTCTTTATTAATGTGATTACATATATATATATATGCGTTCACCCTTTTTCTTTTCTACTTTTCTTGCCATTCTTTCTTTATCTTTCTTACGTGATTACATAGATATGCATTCACCTTTACTTTCTTTACCATTTATTGGTCATACACATAAGGGTGATCAACCCATCTTACGGTACGTATATCACAAAGACATACGCCCTCGAGCTACCGTCGTAGCCCTTTTTCTTAACCGTCCGGCACTAGAAACCGTCCGTCATATCTTTACCGTCCTACCGAAGTAGTCCGTCATATCTTTACCGTCCTACCGTCGTAGTCCGTCATATTCGCCCGTCTGCCCTAAGGCATCCGTTTCCCACTTGAGCTAATTATGCAGCCGCATATTGTTTTAGCGACTTACTCCACCGTAGTGGCCTTTAATTAGTCTAACTTTCTAGACTTCCTTCTCTAGCTGCATAATAGTCAAGTGGTCGTCCGTCTACCGAAGTAGCCGTTATCATCGAAGCGTCCATAACGTTTACTTATACTTGGCAAGCAATATATACATGGATATAAAGCAAGATTTCATTCTTACACGTTATGTCATTCTTTTCATACTTGGCAAGCAATATATACATAGATATAAAGCAAGATTTCGTTCTTACACTTTGTGTCATTCTTTTCATACTTGGCAAGCAATATATACATAGATATAAAGCAAGATTTCGTTCTTACACTTTGTGTCATTCTTTTCATACTTGGCAAGCAATATATACATAGATATAAAGCAAGATTTCATTCATTTACGTTATACCATTCATTCATTCATTCTTTGTAAACATACGTGTTGTTCTTTGTTCATAATTCATTATTCACTTTCATATGTATCTACACATATACCTTAATATATCACGTATGGTCACATTGACATTCATTTCATTTATTCATTTAGTGTATACATTCCAGCCCCAAAACATTTAAAATCATTTGCACGTAGCATATAGGGGGCACATAGAACTCACCTGATAGGCGGGTCCCTGAAGTATAATAGCTGGTTTCGAAACGTCACTAAGGTCACCCACTATCTGTATAATAAAGTCATACATATAAGGTAGGGCTCCTAAATGACACTAGACATTACTGTTCTTGAACTCAGTAGTTTCGGGAGGTGGGTCGCATCGAAACTATGGTAGTTTCGAGCTATGGTCTTACACTCGAAACTAGGTAGTTTCGAGTCATAATCCTTCTATCGAAACTAGGTAGTTTCGAGTCATTAACTTACGAAAATCTTAGTTTAGGTTCAAGGTGACACTCGAAACTAGGTAGTTTCGAGTCCTGAGTTCCTATCGAAACTATAGTAGTTTCGAGTCATTGGCTGCTATCGAAACTAGGTAGTTTCGAGTCAAACATGACTATCGAAACTAGAGTAGTTTCGATGGGTCTGCATGTATCGAAACTATAGTTTCGAGTCATGGGTCTGCATCTTCCCTGACCAGAACCTTGCTCCAGCCAACTTATTTCCAATCGATTAAACTTTGAACATTTTACGTTAAACACCTTCCTTTATCGTTCTTGAGTTCAAATACGTGATTTGTTTCAAGTTTCATATGCGAAAATCGTATCTTTATTTGATTTAAACCCGAGACATGCAAAGACTCAGAATCAGAGGCGATGCTTACCTCAACAGGCCCGATTTCTGTTGCTATGCGCTGAAATGGTGGAGACGGATGATTCCCGAGCCCTTGAGTCTTCTCCTTGCGGTTTTCTTCACAAGCCGATCGCTCTCTCTCTCTCTCTCTAGTGTTCTTGCGCAGGAAGATGAAATGAGAGAGGGTTTGGGTTGAAGCTGCTGTTTTGTAATGGGTTTCCCCCTTTTCTTTTCGGCCCATGGGCCGAAATTTTGGCCAAGCCCACTTTATTTCCCTTTTCTATTTGTCTTGTCATTATTTGGGATGTTACATAAACTTTCCTATTAAAATCAAATCAAATTTATAAAAACTTGTATTTGATTCATTTAAAGTTTGACTATTTATTTATTTATTTAGTTATTTTAAAACATAGAAAATAAACATACTTTATTCATTTTTAGGATGTTTTATAAGGTAACTTATAATTTTAAACAAAAGCTTCATTTAAAATACTTATAAACTTATAATCTAATACTTATTAAACTTATAGTTTCTTTTAAACTCTAAATATTTTTACACTTTTAATTAAGATGTAAACTTTACAAAGAAATCCTATTTAACCTTTTATAAACTTATAATTTCGTATTTGAACTTATAAACAATATTCATTTACAAGTTAAATTGTAAAATAAACGTTTGACACGTAAATACTTAAATAAATCTTAAATGATTTATATGAGTAATTAAAATAATTATATTTATAGATAATTATTTGATCTTAATAATTATTTATCTTTAATAATTATTTAATCTTACACTTAAATTATTTACCCCTAAATACTTAGAAAAACTATTTCGATTATTTTTACCTAACTTGTGTAATTAATAATTGTAAAACTTTTAAATAATTATTTTAGTTAATAATTATTCTAATCTATAAATCTATTAAACTTTGACATACAAGTCTTGTATCATTCCTTTAAAACGTTTATTATAAACTTGATTTAAACTTCATAAACACAAACCATTCCCATCTCCCATTTGGAACCCTAGTCAATCTTGAAATCCTAGATCCTTTGCCTTAGACTTGTAGAAGTAAACTTAAATCTTTAGACTTGCATTCTTAGGCTTATTGTGAGGATATTCTCCCTCAAAGTCTTGCAAATACTTATCCGTGCCGAATACTCGTCATCAATCCAGGTGAGTATACTTAGCCCCTTTTCCTTTTATGCTTTTGGGGTGAAACATGTTCACAATTCTTAAACTTATACAATTCTTGTACAACTATGACTACGTGTTTATTCTTATGTTAAACTTGAGACTTGTATGCTTAGATTAAACTTAAAACTAGCACATTCATTAGCTTTGATCAAGCCGATAGTAACAATGATAGATCTATTGCATTTGACCAATCCACCTTGATTGATTGACCACTTCGGGGGGGAGCCCTTGGTGTTTGTTACTACATTAAACTTTAAACTTGAGACTTATAAGGGTAACCTGCGGGTTATGCCTAAACTTGGTTGGAGGGTTGATGTGCACAATGTCTAACATGCTTGTTTTCTCATACTTACATTATAGAATGCACAAATCATAGTGAATTGTAATACTTTTCAAATACTTGTTAAACTGTGTCAAAACCTTTGTATCTCACCAACTATTTTGTAGTTGACAGATTGTTTCACATGTTTCAGGTTCTACAACATGAGACTTTATCGTGATCACATAGGATGCTTTGGACCTAGACTACTTAAATTAAACGTTGTATTCGTATTTTTCTTCCTTGTATTAAATCTTAAATCATTCATTAATAAAATATTGAAACTTTAATAGTCAACCTTGTGCTATTGAACAACCGCGTCCGCCCCGACGTATAATCCGCCGTCGGTTGGGGTGTGACAGATTGGTATCAGAGCCTTGGTTATAGGGAATTAGGTTATTAGACACATGACCTAGACTATAACTTAGGAGACCCAAACATGAGTTATCTCATGTCCTTTACTAGGAATTCTCTCCTCATTCTATTCTTAAATCTTATACGTGAACGCTTGGAGATTCTACGTTTCTACTTACATACGTGCTACAAGAGACTACTACATCGAGGACACGTTCTTAGGCTTCAAGTCTAATCCACCACTAAACTCTCGTCAAGAGTATTTAATTTCTAGATAATGTGTGAGAACTTGTGCGGACCGGAAGGGTGGATACCTGTATTCTGGGAAATTATGTCAAGGAAAGCATTTCGTATAAATCCAAATCAACCGTTGGACCCGTATGCTTTCCTGGGAATTCTTGGGATGAGTATCCACTTATAGGAATGCATGACTTCTCTAAACGTTTGTGAGCTTAGATTTCTCTTGATATGTCAAAGTACTTACTTAGTGATATGCACTAAATGAGTGCCATCTCAAATACTTTACGCTTCATAAATTCATGATTCAAAAACTTTCCTCTATAACCTTTATTCTATGATTCTTAAGTCCCGTCTTGTCACATGACAGCATGCTTACTCGTCATGACCTGAAGGAGTTACCTTCAAGGAGAAATTCTTATGAGATTATACTTAAAAACTACATACATAAACTTATATTTATAGATACTACCCAATAAACTTCATGATCGTTGTAATACAACCCTTAAAACTATGTATTACTCTCCTATAAACTTCATTATTTTATGAACATAACACTTAAGGGGAAACCCTTGTGTTTCATCTTATTTTCATCACTCAACCAAACTACTCTAGATAACTCACTCAAACTTTTGCTACACTTTTATACATCTCAAAGTGTTTACACATCTTTAAACTTCATGATCCTTGTAATACCAGCACATTTAAAACTATGCATTGACATACGAGTCTTTTTACAAACTTCATTATTTTATAAAATTGGCACATAAGGAGAAACCCTTGTGTCTCATTTCATTTTTTCGTCACTCAAGCAAACTTCATCCTATGACTAACTCAAAAACTTTGTTACACTTTTAAAACCTTCATACGTCCTTAAAACTTACGCATCACCGTTTCTTGTAAACAAAAAACTTAACGTCTTTTAAACCTAAAGTACATTAACAAAGTGATTAGTAACTTGATCGCTTTCCCGCAAGGGAAGAAGACTACTATAGAATAAACAAACTCCACGCTTAAGACCTTAAGCCCACAATAAACCTCGACATAGTACCTTAAACCCAAATATCGGTGACAATAACTAAAAAGTTGTAGACTCACGAGGAAATTCCGGCTATGGAAATAGGGTACATAAGTGAGTCCCTGTGACCCACCCCTTCTTCCGGGAATTCTCTTCGTCAGCCCATCAACGTCAAGCCAAAAACCATTTTAACAGTACTGTGATGACTCAATATTATGAATAAAAACCTTTTGAACATATTAAATCAACTTACTTACACACTTTAATTTTCCGTTTAAATTGTATTATGTAAGGGCTAGAAGTCCCAATTTTGAAACATCTAAATGGAAACCATTTTGAAATTTCATCTTGTCATCATTTACTAGTTTAACTTTCCTTTCATCATTGTAAACTTAACACACCTACCCAAACACTTTCGTCAAAAACAACTTACGTTAGTACTTGAAATAATTAATAACGTTGCATTAAACTATAAAAAATCCTAAGTGACACGTGTACCTGAGGAATAAATCTTGAACAAATCTTCTAATTCATAAGCACATTTTCAAAAACAACCCGACTTACGAATCATTACCCTAAACAACCATGACCCTTACTTCTTGTATAGGCTTAACACTTGTAAACTTGACCAACTTTTCGCTTGACAATCACACCTATATTTTATAAATCTTACTCGTACTACTTATCGATGCCTAACTCGTCGTTTTTGAACATCTTAATTACATTCTATACAAAAGAAAACTATACCTTCTGTTATGAATCAAGATAAATCATTTGTAAACACACTATCATAAACCTTATCGAAACTTTTCCCGTCACCCTATGCTTGGAGACTTTCCTCATTCAACTCTTGTCACGTAAAAGACTTACTAAAAATCATAACGGGGACTAAAAGCTTAAATACACGTTGCTAAAACATTAAACTTCGTATACGCAACTATGAGGTTAGAGACTTTTGAGCTATGTAAAACTTGTACAAATACTCAATCCCGTGTTCTTAAAACTAAACATGATCAATAAAGGATCATGTAAAGCTTAATACTGAAACTTGAAACTCAACTGACTTATCCTATTTTCAAACTTATACTTGGATTCTTAGTCTTGAAAACTTTGTGTGTCCATCTTAACCAAACCCTATAAGACTTGATAAACGTACATTCCATATATACGAGAAAACTTCACTCTTGATACTAGACACTAGCAGGAAGGAGGACATTACTCTCTTTAGCAGAGTACATCCCCTGACTCCTATCTAAACCAAACATCGGGATCCACCAATCTTCTGGACAACTCGAATCTTCTGTGAAAAAGCATATAACGGTTAATCCTGTTCCAAACGCTGTCCCACACCTCTCTTAAAAACTAGAGTATTTAGATAACCACTTTATACTCAAAACGTAATCGTATACTTCTATACACTGAAGCTAAACTAAGAGACTTTAAGGCTATTTTATATTTGACGTATTCTTATTCAAACACCATTTAAACTATCCGATGTTTGACGTATTCTTGTTCAAACACAATTTAAACTATTCTATGTTTGACGTATTCTTGTTCAAACACAATTTAAACCATTCTATATTTGACGTATTCTTGTTCAAACATAATTTAAACTATTCTATGTTTGACGTATTCTTGTTCAAACACAATTTAAACTATTCTATGTTTGACGTATTCTTGATCAAACACAATTTAAACTATTCTGTGTTTGACGTATTCTTGATCAAACACAATTTAAACTATTCTATGTTGACGTATTCTTGTTCAAACACAATTTAAACTACTCCATGTTTGACGTATTCTTGTTCAAACATGATGAACGTATGAGACTTTAAACTACCCCATGTTTGACGTATTCTTGTTCAAACATGATGAACGTATGAGACTTTAAACTACCCCATGTTTGACGTATGCTTGTTCAAACATGATGAACGTATGAGACTTTAAACTACCCCATGTTTGACGTATGCTTGTTCAAACATGATGAACGTATGAGACTTTAAGCTACTCCATGTTTGACGTATTCTTGTTCAAACATGATGAACGTATGAGACTTTAAACTACCCCATGTTTGACGTATGCTTGTTCAAACATGATGAACGTATGAGACTTTAAGCTACTCCATGTTTGACGTATGCTTGTTCAAACACGATGGACGTATAAGACTTTAAACTATTCCATGTTTGACGTATGCTTATTCAAACATGATGAACGTATAAGACTTTTAAACTACTCAAGGTTTGATGTATTCTTGATCAAACCCGAGGAAAGTGTAAAGACTTTAAACTACTCAATGATTGAAGTATTCTTAATCAATCACGAGGAAACTTTGAAACTCTAAGTCTTGTCACATTCTTTCTTTACTCATTGAATGACGCTTCTCTCTGAGGGACTCGTTAATCAATGATCGCTCTTATGTGGAAACTCTAGTCGTGTGTTAAACAAATTCTTGTACTCTTTTTTTATCCACGTACAAACGGAAGGACCTATGCGGACTATGCGACGATTTAAATGCTTGCGGGTGCACACGTAAGTATGAAAATCAGCGTATGGAAAAACATAGTAAACTCTGTCGCGTGCTATGATCTAAGACCTATCATAAAAGGTAGCCACGGAACTTAGGTACCGTAGCAATCCTTAGACATATTAGTCTACAAACTCAAATCATTACACTATCATCGAGTCCATCCTAAGTAATGTATCTCACTTGAAATCCTGAATGGAAATTCAGCAGATATTCTCTCGAATGCATTTCTGAAAACGAATCTTCCTACATGTTTCGTAGAGAAACTCTTGACAACCATATGCTTTGGAAACTTAGAAACTCAAACAAAAAAATCTCAGTCCTATGGATACTTTCCCTTTAAGAAATCTAAACGTAACCCAGAGTTTTACTTGGGAACGTAAAGTATTTTCTCTCATTATCTCGTACGTACTATAAACTTAAATCCTGAACTAGACCCTTCTACTTTAATTTAAGGACGAAATTTCCTAAAGTAGGTGAGACTGTAATATCTAGGATTTTTCCGATGTATCTTTCTCTAAACCCGTGCACGTATTGAGCTTTCAAATCTTAGAAACTTATTACAAATACATTTTTAAATATTAAATATTAATTCAATTATTAAAAACAATTATACTTGGTGTATATATATATATAAGACAAATATATATATATAGATGTATCTTATAAATAAAAAAATGTTTGAAATTCTTAAAACTTTACAAGTTGTAATTATATAAACCTACCACTTAAATATATAACCAGTTTTATTTTTTTCTTCAACATATATATATATATATATATATATATATTAGATCTTATAAAAAGAAAAGCTCATTTGTTTTATGGTTGGAAATCAAGGGACCGAAACTGTCAATCCTGAAAACTAGTTTAAAACTAGAATTAGCATTTCATTAAAAGCTAAAAGTACAGGGACCTGTCTTGCCAAAGACTCAAACTTCCCAAAACCATTTCAGTCTCGGGTTCGAAACCCGCAGCAACCGATTTTCACCTCCTCCCACTCGAAATCGCGATCCCGGCTAGATTCATCGAACCTCGAACATCCCTTCGCGCATGCGACCCGAACCCGAGGTGCCTTAACTCTCAATTCCAACGGTAATCACGCGTGAAGCCGGATTCAATCCGCTTTAACCCATCCGAAATCCTCCCAACCAACTCGGCATTTATTGATGAAATCGTGTATAAAAACGGGTACCAACAGGTAGACGACACCACCCTCAAACACTCTCAACCCTCAATTTCTCTGGTTCGAACCTGCATTGCCGACTAAGCACTCGTGGGCAGCCGAACCAAACTCGGACGAGTTCTCCTTCATTTCGATACCATATCAGGTAATTCAAACGTCCTCTTTCATCGATTTCGTGCTATGAACATTTGCCCTCTGTCAATTTACGATGACAGAGGGATTCAAATTCAAATTTACGGATGTTAGTTTCTAGGGTTCATCGGGAATTTGGGAGCAATTTGAGTTGTTACTTTTGAATTTCTATTTCGGGTATAAACACAAATGCAGCAGTAGCCGAACGGTTAGTGTGTGCGTGCCTCGACCCGGTCAGTGACCCGGGTTCGAGCCGGTTTTGGCCATTTCATTTTTATTTTGCTTCCTTTTATTTTTGCAACCTTTTAAAACAGTTTTTAGCACTTTTAATCATTCTTATAAACTTTCTGATACTTTTATAAACTTGAATTCGATTTTTATTTACACTTTTTGTATCCTATGATATTTTAATTAATTAAATTTAGTTAAAACTTATAATAATAAATTCTTTAAAAATAGTTTTAAACTATAAAAATACATTTAAACTTTACAAAACTTATATCTTAAACAGAAGATATTTTATAAAATTTGAAACCTTAATTCGTTATTATTTTCTGAATAATACATTTAAGTGTTTAAAGCTTCAAAAATTAATAAACTTTAATTAAGGCAAGAAACTTATAAACTTATACAAAATTTATAACTTCCTTATTTATTTAAAATAGAAAACTTATTTGGTTTTAAGAAACTTGAGTGGATTATTAAACTTTCCTATTAAAATCAAATCAAATTTATAAAAACTTGTATTTGATTCATTTAAAGTTTGACTATTTATTTATTTATTTAGTTATTTTAAAACATAGAAAATAAACATACTTTATTCATTTTTAGGATGTTTTATAAGGTAACTTATAATTTTAAACAAAAGCTTCATTTAAAATACTTATAAACTTATAATCTAATACTTATTAAACTTATAGTTTCTTTTAAACTCTAAATATTTTTACACTTTTAATTAAGATGTAAACTTTACAAAGAAATCCTATTTAACCTTTTATAAACTTATAATTTCGTATTTGAACTTATAAACAATATTCATTTACAAGTTAAATTGTAAAATAAACGTTTGACACGTAAATACTTAAATAAATCTTAAATGATTTATATGAGTAATTAAAATAATTATATTTATAGATAATTATTTGATCTTAATAATTATTTATCTTTAATAATTATTTAATCTTACACTTAAATTATTTACCCCTAAATACTTAGAAAAACTATTTCGATTATTTTTACCTAATTTGTGTAATTAATAATTGTAAAACTTTTAAATAATTATTTTAGTTAATAATTATTCTAATCTATAAATCTATTAAACTTTGACATACAAGTCTTGTATCATTCCTTCAAAACCTTTATTATAAACTTGATTTAAACTTCATAAACACAAGCCATTCCCATCTCCCATTTGGAACCCTGGTCAATCTTGAAATCCTAGATCCTTTGCCTTAGACTTGTAGAAGTAAACTTAAATCTTTAGACTTGCATTCTTAGGCTTATTGTGAGGATATTCTCCCTCAAAGTCTTGCAAATACTTATCCGTGCCGGATACTCGTCATCAATCCAGGTGAGTATACTTAGCCCCTTTTTCCTTTTATGCTTTTGGGGTGAAACATGTTCACAATTCTTAAACTTATACAATTCTTGTACAACTATGACTACGTGTTTATTCTTATGTTAAATTTGAGACTTGTATGCTTAGATTAAACTTAAAACTAGCACATTCATTAGTTTTGATCAAGCCGATAGTAACAATGATAGATCTATTGTATTTGACCAATCCACCTTGATTGATTGACCCCTTCGGGGGGGAGCCCTTGGTGTTTGTTACTACATTAAACTTTAAACTTGAGACTTATAAGGGTAACATGCGGGTTATGCCTAAACTTGGTTGGAGGGTTGATGTGCACAATGTCTAACATGCTTGTTTTCTCATACTTACATTATAGAATGCACAAATCATAGTGAATTGTAATACTTTTCAAATACTTGTTAAACTGTGTCAAAACCTTTGTATCTCACCAACTATTTTGTAGTTGACAGATTCTTTCACATGTTTCAGGTTCTACAACATGAGACTTTATCGTGATCACATAGGATGCTTTGGACCTAGACTACTTAAATTAAACGTTGTATTCGTATTTTTCTTCCTTGTATTGAATCTTAAATTATTCATTAATAAAATATTGAAACTTTAATAGTCAACCTTGTGCTATTGAACAACCGCGTCCGCCCCGACGTATAATCCGCCGTCGGTTGGGGTGTGACAGAATCGATTTGGTGTTCTTGATCTAGGGTTACGGCCTTTTAATCTTAAATTAAACGAACCCAGACTTGATAATTTTCAAATTAAACTCTCATACGAATTCGCAAACACCAGATTTACAAAACCCTCATGATCTCTGGTTCTGTCAAAATCGAAATCGTGGGTAATGGACTAGGTTCGATCGTTGGTGAGTATGGGAGGGAAACCACAGGGACTTGTATGTTAAGAATGTTTCAATCAGGATTCTTGTGCGATAACCCTAACGAGTGGGATGGTTAAGACTTAGTACCTATAGGCAGGACACCCGGGTTCGAAACCGGTCTCCTGCAAACATTTTTTTGGGCATTTTCCTTGGAATATTTTTATATATTTTTAAACCCAATATTATTATATTAAGATACTAAGGTGTTTTAGCCTCGAAAACCACCCGTAGGCTCGGGTTGGGTTTTATAACCCGTTTTAATATTATTTCACACTTTTAAAAATAATATATTTATATTATTTTTAACTCGTGACCCTATTATAAAATAATATATATTTATAAATTATTTCGCCTCGTTTATAAAACTCGTGTAACGTTTCAAACTAATTAATAATATAACTATTTATATTATTTACTCACGTTTATATCCTCGAATAAAAATAATATATTTATAGTTTTGTCACTTAAGCGATTATCGTATATTTTCTACGAGTTCAAAAATAATATATTAGTTATATTATTTTCTTAGGCCATTGTTAAATGGTACAAACGCACGAATTTATTTATTAATTAATATTATTCGTATTAGAGATGTTCGACATGTTACGCTTTTATCTTAATTAGTATATTAAGAAAACATATATTCCCGTGGACACGTTCGTCTACTCATTGGTCCTTAGAATGTTTTAGGACGTTCAAATCTTCCGTGTCGTCGTCACAAAACCCCATTGTATCCCTAACTATTATGCTTATAATTTTAGGGCATACGTAAGCAGTTCACAGGCAAACTCTTGTGTTTTCTACTTGCATCCTTGTGTGGTGCTATCTACTACTCGTACGCAACTCAGGTGAGTTTCACGGCCCCTTTTTAACCGTTTTCCTGTTAGGGGAGAAACATGTACACAAATCAATATCTTTTACTTGTTTTCCCGTTGGGGGAGAAACATACATGCAAGCAATCATACTTTTACTTGTTTTCCCGCGGGGGAGAAACAGGTACGTAAACAAACGTTATTTTACATGTTTTTCCCGTTGGGGGAGAAAACATGACGCAAACTCTTTTGGTTATTGTAATTCATATGATATCACTTGTTATGACTATGCGTAAACTCTATCATGAAAGTCCTCACATCGAACCGTTTAAATGTGAGTATAGCGAGGTATGTTGAGTAGTACTACTGGGTTTGACAAACCTCACTCACGTTAGTCGCGCTAACTCGATTGGAGGTCGAACGGGTGTAATATTGACCTAAACATGAACCATGGTTGATAGGCCTGGTGGGAGGCATTCAAACATAAACAGTCAGTTTACGGTTGCGAGCGCATTAGTATACAAGAACATAGGCATGCTACCTATAGATATGCATATTGAATGTACATAATCTGGCAAACACTCTCTTATTGCAAACTTGAAACCTGTGAACTCACCAACTTCGTATTGACACTTTTCATACATATTTTCTCAGGTCGCTAAGGCACATGTTGCACAACTTGGACATGCATGGAGTCTTACTATCATTTCACTCATAAGCAAACCGTTAAAGCAATTCACTTACTTTTATTAAACTAAACTTTGGCGCGTTGTTTTGCGCATTTACTTTCTTGTTTAAACGCTTCTGCATTAACTCTGAACTTTTATATTATGACATTTTAAGTCCCATGTAGTGTCGTTTTATGTAACTAATGACTGAGATCCTGGTGTGTCACATCCCTAACGATAAAACTCTGTTAGTGGAGTTTGGGGGTGTGACACTCCTGAACAATCTTTGTTCTTTTATTATAAACTCTAAAAGCCTTTTGATAAGACGAGTATCCCTAGAAATAACATTCATCTCCAACTGCAGCAAACTTTGGCAAAGAATCTTGTGTATTTAGAAGTGTGCACGAACATCCAAATGCTCTGAAAAACTTGATATACGGCTTTCTTTTGAAAAACAACTCATAAGAAGTCTTTGTATGTTGCTTCACCATGAGAACTCTGTTTAACACATAACACGTTGTGTTTACAGCTTCAACCCAGAAAATAATGGGCAATTTTGAATCCACAAGTATTGTACGAGCAGCTTCAATTAAAGTTCTATTCTTTCTTTCAGCCACTCCATTTTGTTGCGGAGTCCTTGCTGCACTAAATTGATGAGTTATGCCTTTTTCTGCACAAAACAAATTTATCAGTTTATTCTTAAACTCTGTTCCATTATCACTGCGAATAATTGACACTTTGCTATCATAGATGTTTTCAATACGCTTTATAAATTCGATGATTGTTTCAGGTGTTTCATCCTTTGTTGCAAGGAAGAACACCAGGAAAATCTTGAAAAATCATCTGTGATAACAAGACAGTAAGATTTCTTTGCAATACTCTTTACTCGAACTGGACCAAATAAATCCATATGAATAAGAAATAAAGGTCGAGTAAATGTTGTCACAGTCTTCTTTGGATGAGATTTCTTGTGTTGTTTTCCCTTTGCACATGACATTCAACTTTCTTTAATAATGAATTCCTTTCTGGGTAATCCACGCACTAAGTCTTTAGGAACCAAGTTGTTCATATTTTTCAAATTTACGTGTCCCATTCGACGATGCCATAGACAAGACTCCGAGCCAGTGGCCTTTGATAACAAACGAGAAACGCTCACTGGTGTAGAATGGTCGTTCATATCCACCACGTAAGTGTTGAACTTTCTTGGAGCTCTCATCAATGTCATTTCTTCAGGTATAACCAGTCCTGCTTTAAGAATAAGCACTCCTTTGCAGTAAAGTGAACCGGTATGTCCTTATCGCACACTTGCGACACACTTAGCAGATTAAACTCCAACTGTGATACATGATTGACTTTCTCAAGAGTTATTAAGTCATTTGAAACTGTTCCTTGACCAGTTATTTTACCACCTTTTTTATCTCCAACAAAAGCAACAAAACCACCTTCAAAGGATCGAAAACCATTCAATATCTCTCTTTGTCCCGTCATATGCCTTGAGCAACCGCTATCAACATGCCAAGCATTATTAATAGTCCTCCCGGTTTGACTCTACACATTTCAAGATAACTTAATGAGAAACAGGTACCCAGATCATCCTTGACCCGGGTTGACTTTGACTTTTTACAGTCTTAGTCACATCGACTTATTCCTTTAAATTCTCAACATTCTTTGTTCTAGATATATGTGAACTTTGTTCAATTTTAACTTTCCAAAAACAACCAACATTTTTCCCATATTTCTTATTGAATTTATTTTTATCAAAATAGCTTGGTTTGGTTGATTTTTTCACATATATTGGACTGTTTTGGACCTTCTTGTCCACAAAATTATGTAGCACATAATCATGACAAGCATTTGAATAAAGTTCACTATAATCTCTAGAAAGTAAGTAATCACGACTGTAACGATGATTCACTCCGGACTCAACCACATTGTCATTCACAAATGCTTTCTTGAACCACTTGTTGATATTGCTTTTTGTTTTCTTATTTTACCCTTTGTCCTTTAACTCACTTGACTTGTGTTTGCAATTTCTAGCAAAATGTCCAACTTGACCACAAGTGAAACAATTTTGACTTTTAAACTTTGACTTTGTCTTTGTCTAAGGTTTGAAGGAAATGCAACACTACAGGAGAGCCAAACTGATCTTCTGTTGAAGCAGTATAATATGTTTAGTTACAAAAAGAATGAAACCCTGAGTGAACAGGTCATAAAGTTTACTACTATGATTAACAGGCTAAGAAAGATGGGTGTCAAGTTTGAGGAGTATGATTTGAGAAAGAAGCTGCTGGATTCATTACCAGACTGCTGGAGCATACCATGTATGTTGATCAAAAATACTACTCCAGATTCATTACCAGAATGCTGGATTTAAAAATACCATGTATGATGATATATATAGGGTGAAGTTCATAAGAAAACTAACATTTAGGGAGAGAAGTAGAGAACTTCTTATTAAAGGCAAAAAAAATAATAAACAAATCATAACTCAAAATATAAATCAAAAACTAAAAAAGTGGTTCGGAGACCATGTTTCCCACGTCATCCTCGTTAAAAAAAAATGCAAAAATGCCCGATTTAGGTTTAGTTTTTGGGGGTGGGTGTGGGGGTTTAGGATTTTTTTGGTGGTGGAGTGGGGTTAGGTTTTTGGGTGGGGAGGGGTTGGGTGGGGTTTAGGTTTTTGGGGTGGTACTACACATATGCAGCATTGCGTTTTTTTATTATTTTTTTTAGGACGACGTGGGAAACATGGTCTTCGAACCAGTTTTTTAGTTTTTATTTATATTTTGAGTTATGATTTTTTTATTATTTTTTTTCTTTAATTAGTAGTTCTCTCATGAACCTAACCCTATATATATATATATATATATATATATATATATATATATATATATGGGAGGGTTCTATTCAGAACACAAATTATTGCGAGAACATGAAGAAATAATCTGGACCACTCATTTTTGTTTAATCTTAAAAGTTAATAATTAAATGAAAAATGTATAATGGTAAACATTAAAATCTCTCTCTCCAATTAATTATTTGTAACCGCTCTCCAATTAATTAGTTTGTATCTCCTCTTTTTCTATTAATTAATTGAGACAAACATTATTATCCAAAAGAACCATCTTTCTCTCCTTTTTTTTCAAATTAATTAGTTCAAATTAATCCTACACTACCGAAACTCATCCTACACATATCGAAACTCATCCTACACATACCGAAATTCATCCAACACTATCGAATTTCATCCTACACGAACCGAAATTCATCCTACACATACCAAAATTCATCCTACACATACAAAATGTGTGTAGGTTGAAACTTTTATAGAGCTACAAACTCTATGTGTAGGTTAAAACTCCATATGTGTAGGTCGAAAATCAATATGTGTAGGTTGAAACATCATATATATGTATAAGTACGTGTATGTGTAGGTACCTACGCATGTATATATGTAGTTACCCACGCTTCGATATGTGTAAAATATAATTTTTTTAACTAATTATGTAACATCCCAAATAATGACAAGACAAATAAAAAAGGGAAATAAAGTGGGCTTGGCCAAAATTTCGGCCCATGGGCCGAAAAGAAAAGGGGGAAACCCCATTACAAAACAGCAGCTTCAACCCAAACCCCTCTCATTTCATCTTCCTGCGCAAGAATACTAGAGAGAGAGAGAGAGAGCGATCGGCTTGTGAAGAAAACCGCAAGGAGAAGACTCAAGGGCTCGGGAATCATCCGACTCCACCATTTCAACGCATAGCAACAGAAATCGGGCCTGTTGAGGTAAGCATCGCCTCTGATTATGAGTCTTTGCATGTCTCGGGTTTAAATCAAATAAAGATACGATTTTTGCATACGAAACTTGAAACAAATCACGTATTTGAACTCAAGAACGATAAAGGAAGGTGTTTAACGTAAAATGCTCAAGGTTTAATCGATTGGAAATAAGTTGGCTGGAGCAAGGTTCTGGTCAGGGAAGATGCAGACCCATGACTCGAAACTATAGTTTCGATACATACAGACCCGTCGAAACTACTCTAGTTTCGATAGTCATGTTTGACTCGAAACTATCTAGTTTCGATAGCAGCCAATGACTCGAAACTACCATAGTTTCGATAGGAACTCAGGACTCGAAACTACCTAGTTTCGAGTGTCACCTTGAACCTAAACTAAGATTTTTCATAAGTTAATGACTCGAAACTACCATAGTTTCGATAGGATCTCATGACTCGAAACTACCTAGTTTCGATAGAAGGATTATGACTCGAAACTACCTAGTTTCGAGTGTAAGACCATAGCTCGAAACTACCATAGTTTTGATGCGACCCACCTCCCGAAACTACTGAGTTCAAGCATAGTAAGGTCTAGTGTCATCTAGGAGCACCATCTTATGTGTATGACTTTATTATACAGATCGTGAGTGACATTAGTGAAGCCCAGTAGCCAGCTTAGTGTATTACAGAAACTACTCATCAGGTGAGTTCTATGTGCCCCCTTCTATGTTATGTGCAAATGTTTTCAAATGTTTTGGGGCTGAGATGTATACACTAAGTGAATAAATGTTATGAATGCCAATGTGATCATATGTGTTATACAAGTATATATATATATACCTATACATGAAAGAGAAATTATGAATAAAGAATGAAAAGCATGATTATCAAGAATGAATGAAAGTATAACACAATATGAAAGAATGAAATCCTGCTTTATATCCATGTATATATTGCTTGCCAAGTACAGAAAATGTTATGGACGCTTTGATGATAACGGCTACTTCGGTAGACGGACGACCATGTGACTATTTTATAACCGGGACAAGTGCGCTCCTTCATCGGCTAGGACGTACGAATGCCATTAATGGACGGTCGAAGCAATTGGCATATTATAGTAGAACGGTTGTATAAATAATAGTCGCATGGGAAACGGATACCTTCGGGTAGACGGGCGAATTACGGCCTACGACGGTAGGACGGTTGTAAGTCATGACGGACGGACAAAGATTGCCGGACGGTTGTAAGAATAAAATGACGGACGGCACTAGTTGCCGGACGGTTGTAAGTATAGGTGGGCCATGACGATGGACCACGGCGATTGTCTTTGTGACATTCGTAAGCAAATGACGGGTTGATCACCCTTATATAGTATGACCCATGAAAATTAAAGAAAGAAAGAAAAGAAAGAAAAGGATGAATATATATATATATATGAAATCACAAAAATACAGAAAAGAGAGATGAAAAGAAAGACAAAAGTTATGAATACGTATTTATATGAATGACTATACAGTAATGCATACTTATAAAGTAAAGAATAGAATGTTTATATCAAATTGCATTAAACTAGAACTCACCAGCGTTAGCTGACTTTTAGTATACATTTCAGGTAAAGGAAGAAAAGGTCGTGCGATGGCGTGAAGGTTACCCGGCACAAGACTGACATCCCACTTTTGTTTGTTAAGACAATGTTGTGTTTTTAATTGTTAAGACTTCCGCTGTTATGTAATGTAATTGAATGATGAATGTTTTAAATTTAAGTTCAGTATTTATGGCTATGTTTATGAGTAAATCCAACAAGTGAGGTCACCCGGGAAAGGGGCCTTACAAATTAATTTTAAATAGTAGATAAAAATAATTAAATAAGAAATGAGAGAGAAAGTATTAATTATAGAAAATTTAATTAATTAGATAAAGAAACTCTTTAATTCTAAATCTCAATACTACCCTTAGGCAATTAATTAGTATCATTAATGTTGAAATTAATTAAGATAATATGATAGTTGAATTTTAGCCATTAAATGATCTAATGGTCAAGATTAGTTCTTTTTGTTCTCGCATTTATTTAGTGTTCTGAAATGAACCTTCCTATATATATATGGGTTAGGTTATGATAAAAAGGGTTTTAAAATAAGAAGGGTAAGAAGGATTCTGGTCTTGACATATGTCATTTTATTGTTTTTAAAGGGAGGGCATAATGGTCATTGTGTAATATGTCAGGTCATTATGTAATAACACAATAATGATCTTTTTATGTGTAATGACCAGACCTGATATTACACAATTACCTGACATATTTGAGTGAATTACACAATGAGCTGGAAAATGTAAAACACAATGATAAATACATGTAACACAATGATAAAAAATATTTGATAAAATAAACAAATTACACAATGAGTTAGAAAATGTAAAACACAATGATGAATACATATAACACAATGATGAAAAATATTTGACAAAATGAACATATTACACAATGAGCAAATTACACAATAATGTCGTTTTTGTATATAACGACACTACACTCGTTTTTGTAATTTTTTTCGTTTTTGTATATAACAACACTATACTCTTTTTAAAGGTAAAAAATGCTCGTTTTCGGCATTGTGTTTTACGTTTTAGATAATTTCGTGTTTTTTTATATTACACAATAACCAGACCTGGCATTATTGTGTAATTTGCTCAATGTGTAATTTGCTCATTTTGTCAAATATTTTTTATCATTGTGTTATATATATATTCATCATTGTGTTTTACACCGAGAGAGTGCATGACACTAATGTGACCCCACCGGGAGGTGACAATGAAGGGGCACTACGATTGGAACCCGAACTTAGGGATGCTATTGCCCGTGAGGTTGTACTGACACTAAAGAGCATATTGCCTGGTCTATTACCTGAGACACATAAAAGGAAAAGGGAAAACGCATCTAAAGGAACTGGAAAGGGGAACTATATAGCTGAGGCTAAGAAGCCAAGAACTGAAAAATACGAAGCTTGTAAGAAATGTTTGAGGAAACACCAAGGCGTGTGCCTAGTTGATTCCACCGTCTGTTATAGGTGTGGGAAGGCGGGGCACTATTCTCGCGAATGTTTAAGAGACACTAAATGCCAAGGTTGTGGACTATTTGGACACCTAACCAAGAATTGCAAGAGAACTAGACAATCTGGTTCGGGAAAAGAAAAGGAACAACAGAAGGCGAGGACTAGAGGCTACGCCCTGACTGAAGAGGAAGCAAGGGGAAACCCTGATGTTGTGTCAGGTACATCCCTAGTTAATAACGAACATGCTGCTATTTTATTTGACTTTGGTGCTAGTAAAAGCTTTATATCAAATGCCTTTAGTCGAAAACTGAATTGCACTATCAACACAGTAGTAAAGGCCTTTAGTGTACAAACTGCCGTTGGTAAAAATTCGGCAATATTCCAAGTAACAGAGGATTGCATAATAGAAATAGAGGGTCATAAATTTCCTTCTAGATTATTCCTTCTCACCTTAGGAGGATTCGATATAGTATTGGGTATGGATTGGCTAGCTGCCAACGAAGCTCAAATCATATGTAAACGTAAGAGGATACACCTCAAAGGTCCTAGCGGCAGTCCAATTACGGTTTATGGGGATTGGAATTGCACAATGCCGAACGTCATCTCGATGATTAAGGCCGAAAGTTACATGAGGCGCGGCTGCGAAGCTTATCTGGCATATGTTATAGATGATAGAATGAAAACGAAAGAACTCAAGAATGTACCCGTGGTGTGCAATTTTCCGGAAGTATTCCCTGAGGATCTACCTGGGTTGCCACCCGATCGGGAAATAGAATTTCAGATTGATTTACTGCCAGGAGCTGAGCCCGTTGCCAAAGCCCCCTACCGATTGGCTCCGTCAGAAATGAAGGAATTGATGTCCCAACTAGAGGAACTAACCGAGAAAGGATTTATTAGGCCGAGCATCTCACCATGGGGCGCTCCGGTACTATTTGTAAAGAAGAAGGACGACAGTATGCGCATGTGCATCGACTACCGCGAATTGAACAAGAGAACAGTAAAGAACAAATACCCACTACCTAGAATAGACGACCTTTTTGATCAACTGAAAGGTGCGAGTTGGTTCTCAAAGATCGATCTTAGGTCGGGTTACCATCAGTTGAAAGTAAGAGAAGAAGACATACCAAAGACCGCGTTTCGCACGCGTTATGGACATTATGAGTTTCTCGTGATGTCCTTCGGATTGACCAACGCACCAGTAGCGTTCATGGATTTGATGAATAGAGTATGTCGACCAATGTTGGATCGATCGGTGATAGTCTTTATAGATGACATACTGGTGTATTCAAAAAGCAAGGGTGATCACCACTGTCACCTAAGAGAGGTTCTGGAGGTGCTAAAGCAGGAAAAGTTGTACGCAAAATTCTCCAAATGTGCGTTCTGGCTTAGGGAAGTCCAATTCCTAGGTCATGTAATAAACCCAAACGGCATCATGGTGGATCCTGCAAAGATCGAGACAGTAAAGGAATGGAACATCCCAAAGACACCAACAGAGATACTAAGCTTTCTAGGGTTGGCAGGCTACTATCGAAGGTTCATCCAAGATTTCTAAAAATTGCCTCGCCGCTAACCAAACTGACACGGAAGGAAGTAAAGTATGAATGGGGTCCAACCCAAAACAACGCGTTTGAGGAACTTAAGACACGATTAACTCAAGCTCCAGTCTTAACACTACCGGAGGGAAATGAAGACTTAGTAGTCTACTCTGACGCTTCAGGGCAAGGTTTAGGGTGCGTACTCATGCAACGAGGAAAGGTAATTGCTTATGCATCGCGGCAACTAAAGGTTCATGAAGTTAACTACCCAACACACGATCTAGAATTAGCAGCAGTAGTTTTCGCGTTGAAAATATGAAGACACTACTTGTATGGAGTTAAATGCACCATCTACTCCGATCACAAAAGCTTGAAATACTTTTTCGAACAAAAGGAACTAAACATGAGGCAAAGAAGATGGTTAGAGCTACTGAAAGACTATGACTATGAGATATTGTACCATCTAGGCAAGGCAAACGTAGTGGCTGACGCTTTAAGTAGAAAGGAAGAATCGGCACCTATCCGGATCAAAGCGTGTCAGTTAATTATAACGCCAGACTTAATGGGTGAAATATCAAAGGCACAAGATGAAGCATTGTTAGAAAGAAATGTGAAACGGGAAAGAATAGTAGGACAACAAGGGAACTTAGATGCGAATGCATACGGAGTACGAACTAGGTTTGGCCGGATGTGGATACCTAAGATTGGTGAGCTTAGAGCCAAAATACTCGATGAGGCCCATAAGTCTCGCTATTCTATCCACCCCGGGACAAACAAAATGTATCAAGACTTGAAGAAAGAATACTGGTGGCCTGGCATGAAGAATGATGTGACAGAATACGTGAGCAAGTGCCTAACGTGTTCTCTAGTTAAGGCCGAGCACCAGAAACCATGCGGCAAAATGCAACCTTTACCAATACCGGAATGGAAGTGGGAAGAGATCACAATGGACTTCATTACCAAGCTACCGCGAACAGCTAAAGGCAATGATACCATTTGGGTGATCGTCGACCGCTTGACAAAGAGTGCTCACTTCTTGCCAATACGAGAAATTCTTCTTCTGAAAAGCTAGCAGAAGTATTTATCAAGGAAATTGTGAGCAGACATGGTATGCCGCTGTCGATTGTGTCTGACAGGGATACAGATTCACGTCAAGGTTTTGGAAGAAATTCAATGAAGCAATGGGCACTAGACTGAACATCAGCACCGCTTACCACCCCCAAACCGATGGACAATCGGAAAGGACCATTCAGACCTTGGAGGACATGCTCCGGGCCTGTATCATTGACTTCGGTGGGAGTTGGGACAGCCATCTACCATTGGCAGAATTTTCATATAACAACAGCTATCACTCGACTATTGGCATGCCGCCATTTGAAATGTTGTATGGGAGGAAATGTAGGACCCCGGTTTGTTGGGGGGAAATTGGACAGAAGGATTTTGCAAGTCTCGAAGTGGTCAAAGCTACTTCTGAGAAATTTGATCAAATCAAGGCTCGTATGAAAGCCGCAAAAGACAGACAGAAATCATACGCGGATAAGAGAAGGAGGGATTTAGAGTTTCAAGTAGGGGACATGGTACTGTTGAAAGTATCACCGTGGAAAGGAATCATTCGGTTCAGAAAGCGTGGCAAACTAAGTCCAAGGTTTGTCGGACCTTTCAAGATTGTAGCAAGAGTGGGTCAAGTTGCTTACAGACTCGACCTACCCGTCGAGCTTAGTGGAATACACCCTACGTTCCACGTGTCGCACTTACGCAAGTGCCTAGCTGACGACACAGCTCACATACCTTACGACGAGATCGAAGTGGATAACAGTCTAAATTATGTAGAGGAACCAATAGCCATTCTTGACCGAGCTGAGAAACGATTACGCAATAAGTCGATTCCTTTAGTCAAAATACAATGGAAACACAGAAAGGGGTCCGAGGCTACTTGGGAGAAAGAAGACGAGATGAAGGAACTGTATCCCCAGTTGTTTAACGTGTAACAGGTTTCGAGGACGAAACCTCATTAAGGAGGGTAGACTTGTAACATCCCAAATAATGACAAGACAAATAAAAAAGGGAAATAAAGTGGGCTTGGCCAAAATTTCGGCCCATGGGCCGAAAAGAAAAGGGGGAAACCCCATTACAAAACAGCAGCTTCAACCCAAACCCCTCTCATTTCATCTTCCTGCGCAAGAATACTAGAGAGAGAGAGAGAGCGATCGGCTTGTGAAGAAAACCGCAAGGAGAAGACTCAAGGGCTCGGGAATCATCCGACTCCACCATTTCAACGCATAGCAACAGAAATCGGGCCTGTTGAGGTAAGCATCGCCTCTGATTATGAGTCTTTGCATGTCTCGGGTTTAAATCAAATAAAGATACGATTTTTGCATACGAAACTTGAAACAAATCACGTATTTGAACTCAAGAACGATAAAGGAAGGTGTTTAACGTAAAATGCTCAAGGTTTAATCGATTGGAAATAAGTTGGCTGGAGCAAGGTTCTGGTCAGGGAAGATGCAGACCCATGACTCGAAACTATAGTTTCGATACATACAGACCCGTCGAAACTACTCTAGTTTCGATAGTCATGTTTGACTCGAAACTATCTAGTTTCGATAGCAGCCAATGACTCGAAACTACCATAGTTTCGATAGGAACTCAGGACTCGAAACTACCTAGTTTCGAGTGTCACCTTGAACCTAAACTAAGATTTTTCATAAGTTAATGACTCGAAACTACCATAGTTTCGATAGGATCTCATGACTCGAAACTACCTAGTTTCGATAGAAGGATTATGACTCGAAACTACCTAGTTTCGAGTGTAAGACCATAGCTCGAAACTACCATAGTTTTGATGCGACCCACCTCCCGAAACTACTGAGTTCAAGCATAGTAAGGTCTAGTGTCATCTAGGAGCACCATCTTATGTGTATGACTTTATTATACAGATCGTGAGTGACATTAGTGAAGCCCAGTAGCCAGCTTAGTGTATTACAGAAACTACTCATCAGGTGAGTTCTATGTGCCCCCTTCTATGTTATGTGCAAATGTTTTCAAATGTTTTGGGGCTGAGATGTATACACTAAGTGAATAAATGTTATGAATGCCAATGTGATCATATGTGTTATACAAGTATATATATATATACCTATACATGAAAGAGAAATTATGAATAAAGAATGAAAAGCATGATTATCAAGAATGAATGAAAGTATAACACAATATGAAAGAATGAAATCCTGCTTTATATCCATGTATATATTGCTTGCCAAGTACAGAAAATGTTATGGACGCTTTGATGATAACGGCTACTTCGGTAGACGGACGACCATGTGACTATTTTATAACCGGGACAAGTGCGCTCCTTCATCGGCTAGGACGTACGAATGCCATTAATGGACGGTCGAAGCAATTGGCATATTATAGTAGAACGGTTGTATAAATAATAGTCGCATGGGAAACGGATACCTTCGGGTAGACGGGCGAATTACGGCCTACGACGGTAGGACGGTTGTAAGTCATGACGGACGGACAAAGATTGCCGGACGGTTGTAAGAATAAAATGACGGACGGCACTAGTTGCCGGACGGTTGTAAGTATAGGTGGGCCATGACGATGGACCACGGCGATTGTCTTTGTGACATTCGTAAGCAAATGACGGGTTGATCACCCTTATATAGTATGACCCATGAAAATTAAAGAAAGAAAGAAAAGAAAGAAAAGGATGAATATATATATATATATGAAATCACAAAAATACAGAAAAGAGAGATGAAAAGAAAGACAAAAGTTATGAATACGTATTTATATGAATGACTATACAGTAATGCATACTTATAAAGTAAAGAATAGAATGTTTATATCAAATTGCATTAAACTAGAACTCACCAGCGTTAGCTGACTTTTAGTATACATTTCAGGTAAAGGAAGAAAAGGTCGTGCGATGGCGTGAAGGTTACCCGGCACAAGACTGACATCCCACTTTTGTTTGTTAAGACAATGTTGTGTTTTTAATTGTTAAGACTTCCGCTGTTATGTAATGTAATTGAATGATGAATGTTTTAAATTTAAGTTCAGTATTTATGGCTATGTTTATGAGTAAATCCAACAAGTGAGGTCACCCGGGAAAGGGGCCTTACAAATTAATTTTAAATAGTAGATAAAAATAATTAAATAAGAAATGAGAGAGAAAGTATTAATTATAGAAAATTTAATTAATTAGATAAAGAAACTCTTTAATTCTAAATCTCAATACTACCCTTAGGCAATTAATTAGTATCATTAATGTTGAAATTAATTAAGATAATATGATAGTTGAATTTTAGCCATTAAATGATCTAATGGTCAAGATTAGTTCTTTTTGTTCTCGCATTTATTTAGTGTTCTGAAATGAACCTTCCTATATATATATGGGTTAGGTTATGATAAAAAGGGTTTTAAAATAAGAAGGGCAAGAAGGATTCTGGTCTTGACATATGTCATTTTATTGTTTTTAAAGGGAGGGCATAATGGTCATTGTGTAATATGTCAGGTCATTATGTAATAACACAATAATGATCTTTTTATGTGTAATGACCAGACCTGATATTACACAATTACCTGACATATTTGAGTGAATTACACAATGAGCTGGAAAATGTAAAACACAATGATAAATACATGTAACACAATGATAAAAAATATTTGATAAAATAAACAAATTACACAATGAGTTAGAAAATGTAAAACACAATGATGAATACATATAACACAATGATGAAAAATATTTGACAAAATGAACATATTACACAATGAGCAAATTACACAATAATGTCGTTTTTGTATATAACGACACTACACTCGTTTTTGTAATTTTTTTCGTTTTTGTATATAACAACACTATACTCTTTTTAAAGGTAAAAAATGCTCGTTTTCGGCATTGTGTTTTACGTTTTAGATAATTTCGTGTTTTTTTATATTACACAATAACCAGACCTGGCATTATTGTGTAATTTGCTCAATGTGTAATTTGCTCATTTTGTCAAATATTTTTTATCATTGTGTTATATATATATTCATCATTGTGTTTTACGTTTTCCAGCTCATTGTGTAATTTGCTCATTTTGCCAAATATTTTTCATCAATTTGTCATATGTATTCATCATTGTGTTTTAAGTTTTCCAGCTCATTGTGTAATTTGCTCATTTTGTCAAATATTTTTCATCATTATGTTATATGTATTAATCATTGTGTTTTACATTTTCCAGCTTATTGTGTAATTTGCTCATTTTGTCAAATATTTTCATCAATGTGTTATATATATTTATCATTGTGTTTTAAGTTTTCCAGCTAATTGTGTAATTTGCTCATTATTGTGTAATTTTCTCATTTTTCAAATATTTTTCATCATTGTGTTATATGTATTTTTCATTGTGTTTTACGTTTTACAGCTCATTGTGTAATTTGCTCATTTTGTCAAATATTTTTCATCATTGAGTTATATGTATTACACTGTCACACCCCCAAATTCCACTAACGGAGTTTTACCGTTTTGGAAGGTGACAAACCAGGATCTTAGACATCAGTTACTTCAAACGAAACTATATGGGACTTGAAATGTAATAACATAAAAGATCAAGGTTCAGAGTGTATATGCGGAAGCGTTAAACGAAAGTAAATGCGCAAAACAATGCGCCCAAGTTCAATTACAAACAAAACATAAATATTATTCAGTAGACAATTATTTCAATTGGAGTCCAAGACACATGCATGACTTAACGTGATCCTGAGTGCCAACCTGAGAAAACATGTAAGAAAACGAGTCAACACTAGGTTGGTGAGTTCACAGGTTTCAATCATTTAAGGTAAAGCGTTTACGGATTATGTACATTCAATATGCATATCAATAGGTTGCATGCCTATATTCATGTTTTGCTAAAGCGCTCGCAACCGAAACTGACAGTGTGTTTGTTTGTTTGCCTCCAGCCAGGTCTATCAACTCTGACTAATGTGTTAAGGTCAATATAACACCCGTTCGACCTCCAATCGAGTTAGCGCGACTAACACGGGTGGGGTTTGTCAAACCCAGTAGTACTACCAAAATTACCTCGTTCATACCATATTCACGGTCCGATGTGTGTGAGGACTTTTCATGATAGTGTGTTACGCTTAGCCTCAACAGTGATATCATATGAATTACAATAAACCAAAAAGGTTGTGACATGTTTTCTCCCCCAAATAAAAACAGTAAAAGGGGCCGTGAAACTCACCTGCGTTGCGCAGTAGGTAGTATCACACAAGTATGAGATTTGAAATCTCAAGTGTTAGCCTGCACGGCTTACGTATGCCCTAGAGATACAAATATAACAGTTAGGGATGCATTGGGATTTGTGACGACGACACGGAAGATTGAACGTCTTAACGTATTCTAAGGATTAAAGAGTATACGAACGTGTCTACGGAATTAGATAAATTTCTTAATAAAATCATTAAGGAAAAAGCGTTACGTGTTGAACGTTAATAACGGATAGTAAATAAATAAATACATAACTTCGCACGATTGGGTCGTTTACAACAGTTAGAAAGATAATATAATTTAGTATATTATTTTTAGGTTCGTATGATTACTAGATAATCATTGTGTTAAAAAAACTAAATATATTCTTTTTAATCGAAGAAATAAATGTGAGTAAATAATATAAACAATTATATTTTTTTTTTGTTTAAATGTCACACAAAGTAATTAAACGAGTTGAAATAATATAAATACATATATTATTTAATAGGATTAGTCACGGGTTGAAAATAATATAAACATATTATTTTATACGAAGTTACGGTTTGAAAATAATATAAATATATTATTTTTATTAGATAATAACATAAATATATTATTTATAAAAGTGGGAAAAATAATAAAATGGATTCATAAATTAAACCCGAGCCTACGGGTTGTTTTTCGGGCTAAAGCACATTAATATAATATTATAATAATATAGAGTTAGATTTTTAATAGTTAAATGTAATAAAAAAATGCCCCAAAAATATAATGTGGGAGCCGGTCTCGAACCCGGGTCTCTCCCACACACGCACACAGCTCTAACCAGTCCCGGCCGCTAGGCTATCGCAACAGAATCCGATTTGAATTTGTTTTATTCACTAACTCCCCTGTGTTCTAATATCCCATCGAAGCCGAGATTAGATCAGTGTCGATTCATTCGATTTCGATTACGATAGATCCAAGGTTCATAGGGGTTTTGTTTATCGGGGTTTTGCGAACATGTGTGAGAGTTTAATTTCAAAAACAACGAGTCTGGGTCGGTTAATTCTTGATTTGGAATCTCGTAACCCTAGATATGAACTCAAAACCAAATCGAATTATTCTGATGTTACAACTTGTTAGAATGATGGGGCTTTTACTCATAAGAGTATTACGAATCTGTTGGTATAAATTAATTGGATTTAAAACTAGTGTAGATTAGGATTCGATTAACCAGAAAACTCATGAACCTTAGATCTTTGATCTTGGTAAATTCGATAATACAGATTTGAATTGGCATAGGGCTTTTGTTAAACCAGTGATTACGAGTCTTATGATGTAAGTTAATTGGATTTAAACAGGGTCTAGGGTGGTGATCGGTTAAACTGGTTTTACAAGAACCCTAGGTATCGGATCATGATGATTCCGATAATGTAAGCCCAATTAATCATGGGGCTTTTGATTTAGGGACTGAAACGTATCTATAGGTATAAGAAATTACCAGATATGATGTCGAATTGAGGGTGCTCAACTAAATGGACTCCGACTTCGGTGGTTTTGGTCCCCGACGGCTCCGGCTTCGTCTCTGCTCGTGTTGGTGTGTGGAATTGTTTCTGAGAGGTGTGATAGAGGTGCGCAGATGATGAATTTAGAGGATAACAGACCAAATGATCGAATTCGTTTGGAATAGAGGTGGGTTTCGACGGTTATAACATGAATTCGCATTATGATAATTAATTTGGTGTAATGGTGATGATTAATGCATTGATGGAGTCGCGAATGTCATTAACATGAACTTCTGTTACGATTTGATCAATTCTCGATTGGAATTTGGGTCAATTGAAACGTCTTTGACTTTCCAAAAAGTCAACCGGAGTTAAATTCGTTGATTTTGACTTTGGGAAGTCAATTGATTGGGTTTTAGGAGTTGGCAGATTCAGTCCCTGGAGTTTGAGATACAAAACTGACATAATTGACCCCTGGGGTTAGATGTTTAACTGGATTTAGTTAACAGGGTTAAGTTTTTAACCGAATATTTAATGGGATTGTTAAGGGAGTTAACATGAAAAGTCGGATTGTCACATCATCCCCTAGTTGAAAGAATTTTCGTCCCGAAAATTAAATAAATAAAAAATTTCCCGGGTGTCACATCATCCCCTAGTTGAAAGAATTTTCGTCCCGAAAATTAGAATAGTACCTTAAGAGTTTGAAGTGGAATGCTTGAACAGATGCGGATACTTGCGTATCATCTGATCCTCGCGCTCCCACGTAAATTTCGGTCCGTGTTTCAAGTTCCAACGAACTCTGACAATAGGGATTTTACTGCGTTTTAACGTTTTGATTTCCCTATCCATGATTGTTATCGGTTCTTGAACGAACTACAGTTGTTCATCGGTTTGTAGTTCCTCAAGAGGAACTACGAGTGTTTCGTCTGCTAGACATTTCTTCAAGTTCGAGACATGAAAGACATCGTGTACACCACTAAGTCCTTCAGGTAGGTCCAGCTGATACACTACTGGCCAATTCTCTTCACTATCTTGAATGGTCCAACATAACGGGCATTTAGTTTGCCTCGTTTCCCGAAGTGAATTACACCTTTTCAAGGTGAGACTTTGAATAGAAACATGTCGCCTATTTGAAACTCTAATGGTTTACGACGCTTATCGGCATAACCCTTTTGACGATCACGAACTGCCGCCATACGGTTTCGGATTTGAACGATCTTTTCAGAGGTTTCGAATACAAGTTCGGGACTTGTTGGTTGGCTATCTCCAATTTCAGCCCAACAGATAAGAGATGGCATTTACGTCCGTACAATGCCTCGAATTGTGCCGCCCTGATACTAGTGTGGTAACTATTATATAGGAGAACTCCACTAGAGGTAAGTGAGACTATTATTTGTGCATTCATGAAGGATATGATGTCCATAACAGCACCACTCCTTTCGCCTTGGACGGAGAGGGTTTCTCCATTAGAAAGAGGAAGGCGAACGATTTTCTCGCGACAGATAATCTCATCTTGGTTCTTAGATAACCAGTCCATTCCGACAATCACATCGAAACTACCGAGTGTGACCGGCATGAAATCAAAGTCAAATTTGTGACTAGCCAGTTCCAGTTTACAACCCTTAAGAACATGGGTTGCTTCTATTATTTGTCCGTCCGCTATTTCTATGGTGTATTTGTCCTCTAACAGGGTTGGAGTTTTTCTTAGTAGGTTACTAAGTTTATTAGTCATGGAATCCCTATCAGCATCAGTGTCAAATAGTATAGAAGGAAAATAGTTGTTTAGAAGGAACTTACCGGTAACCACGTTGTGGTCATAACGAGCTTTTCCGGATCCTAGCACAAAGGCTCGCCCCTTTGCACCATTCCCTGCAATATTTCCCTGGTTGTTATTATCGCCTTGGAGGTTGTTGTTGTTGTTTCCACCCCTCTTTAATTGTGGACAATCCTTTCGGAAGTGTCCCTCTTTTCCACATTCAAAACAACCCTTGGTAAAACCCGGTTGTTGGAAAGGCTGCTTGGCTTGTAATTCCCCTCTGCAGTCTTTGGCAGCATGGCCCACCTTGCCACACCACTGACAACGGTTTTTGTCACAAGAACCGAGGTGGTGGTAATTACATTTGTTACACCTGGGGTGTCTCCCAATATAACCACTTTGATGCTGACCCGAAGAGGTCGACTGGTTGAAGTTCTTCGTAGATTCAAACCTACGATGTTGTTGTTGTAGTGGTTGATTTGGCTGAACTCCCATGTCATTATTGCTACTGTCAAACTTCCTCTTGTTGTTGTCGGTAGACTTGGATGCTGACTTCCTGGGAGGTAGTGTCCCTTGGGTAACAGCTTGGTCCGTCAGTTTGTGAGCAAGACGAATGGTTTGTTGGATGGTAGTGGGGTTTGATGAAGTAACCATGCTCTGGATTTGTGGTACTAATCCACTGATGAACATTTCGATTCTCTTGTAGGGTGGTGTGACCATGTGAGGACACATCCCCGCTAGTTCATGCGAGCGAGTAGTGTAGAGTTCTATTTCAGAACCCTCCATTTTCAGATTCCAGAATTCTCCCTCGAGTTTCTGAATTTCATCCCTGGGACAGTACTCTTCCTTCATCAGGATCTTGAAGTCTTCCCATGGTGATGCATTGGCCATGTCCATACCTAGCATCTGGACCTGTGCATTCCACCATGTGAGGGCAGGACCCTCTAGAGTTCCCGATGCAAATTTGACTCGGTCGGCCACAGGGCAGTTACACATGGAGAACACAGATTCAATCTTTTCAAACCATCGGAGTAATCCGACAGCTCCCTCATCTCCACTGAATGTGTGGGGCTTGCAGTCTATAAATGTCTTGAAGGTACAGACATGCTGATTGTTCTGTGGATTGTTCGCTTGCCCTGGATTAGAAAGAGTAGGTTGGGTTTAGGAAAGAGTGGAATAAATGTGTACAGTTGGTTGTCTAGAATTAACGGTTAACAGGTTTACCTGCAACGTGTGCTGCTAAGGCTTCAACAACACTGTCATTAATCAACGCGGCCAGTTCGGCTGGTGTCAGGTTGATATTTCCACGACCACCGTTGCGACCGCCACGTCCACGTCCGGCCATGATTCTTCATATTCACAAACACAAGAAATGAGTAAATACATCGCATATTGACATCACTCAAGTGTAAGCAAACAGAAGGAAATGTATAAAGACATGCAGGTTTATGATTTTAGTACAAGGCTAACTTAAACCATAAGGCCATAGAATAAATAGTTCAACTCAAACAGTTTACTAAGATTTTATTGGAATGGGAACATCCTTACCCATTTAGGTTTTTATTTGAAACATAGAGAAATGACAAATTAAGATAAGATAGAATAGAATGGAATATCAAGCTCCACTGCCGGCGGATGAGATGACTGATTCAGCATCATCCTCCTCTACTTCCTCGGGCTCATCCTCAGGCTCAAAATTGGGTATTTCAGCTGGCTCTAAAGCTGCTGCAAGTTGTATCTCTAATTCTCCAATTCTTTCCTGGGATTCTACTTCAGCCTCTTCGAGAGCATTCACTCTAGCCTGCAACGCCCTTACCTCGTCCACTAATGCATTATGCAAGCGGTCAGTGCTTGCCAGTTCTGCTACTAGCAGATCTATCCTGTGATCCGTTTGTTTCTCTCTTCTTAACAGACCTGTGATCGCTCCTGTTGCGTCTCTCATATTCCGGATCTCTCGATCCATAGTTGCTACAAATGCTGCAAAGGCTTGCTCCAATTGGCAAGGTAGCAATGGTAAACGTGGTCCTGATGATGACGAAGCTCCAAAGTACGGTGATGGAACTCGTTCCTGTCTAACCCATTTGCTCAGTAAACCGGGGTACCAATCCCAGTCACTCCCATTCCGGATATGCATGGGCTCTCCATACACAATAGAGTTATCAATGGGCTCAAGCCTACGCCTCTTGGGCTCCGGTGATGCAATGGCAGGAATGTCATGTTCCTGATTGGTAGGTGGTGAAGATGGTGGTGTAGACATAATTCCTGAAACATAAGGAGTAAGTGTCTATGCCAAGTAACTAATGTGTGTGGCTATAGTCTAGAATGCAGTCCTAGTTCTCTAAAACCTGGCTCTGATACCAATCTGTCACACCCCCAAATTCCACTAACGGAGTTTTACCGTTTTGGAAGGTGACAAACTAGGATCTTAGACATCAGTTACTTCAAACGACACTATATGGGACTTGAAATGTAATAACATAAAAGATCAAGGTTTAGAGTGTATATGCGGAAGCGTTAAACGAAAGTAAATGCGCAAAACAACGCGCCCAAGTTCAATTACAAACAAAACATAAATATTATTCAGTAGACAATTATTTCAATTGGAGTCCAAGACACATGTATGACTTAACGTGATCCTGAGTGCCAACCTGAGAAAACATGTAAGAAAATGAGTCAACACTAGGTTGGTGAGTTCACGGGTTTCAATCATTTAAGGTAAAGCGTTTACGGATTATGTACATTCAATATGCATATCAATAGTTGCAAGCCTATATTCATGTTTTGCTAAAGCGCTAGCAACCGAAACTGACAGTGTGTTTGTTTGTTTGCCTCCAGCCAGGTCTATCAACTCTGACTAATGTGTTAAGGTCAATATAACACCCGTTCGACCTCCACTCGAGTTAGCGCGACTAACACGGGTGGGGTTTGTCAAACCCAGTAGTACTACCAAAATTACCTCGTTCATACCATATTAACGGTCCGATGTGTGTGAGGACTTTTTATGATAGTGTGTTACGCTTAGCCTCAACAGTGATATCATATGAATTACAATAAACCAAAAAGGTTGTGACATGTTTTCTCCCCCAAATAAAAACAGTAAAAGGGGCCGTGAAACTCACCTGCGTTGCGCAGTAGGTAGTATCACACAAGTATGAGATTTGAAATCTCAAGTGTTAGCCTGCACGGCTTACGTATGCCCTAGAGATACAAATATAACAGTTAGGGATGCATTGGGATTTGTGACGACGACACGGAAGATTGAACGTCTTAACGTATTCTAAGGATTAAAGAGTATACGAACGTGTCTACGGAATTAGATAAATTTCTTAATAAAATCATTAAGGAAAAAGCGTTACGTGTCGAACGTTAATAACGGATAGTAAATAAATAAATACATAACTTCGCACGATTGGGTCGTTTACAACAGTTAGAAAGATAATATAATTTAGTATATTATTTTTAGGTTCGTATGATTACTAGATAATCATTGTGGTAAAAATAATAAATATATTCTTTTTAATCGAAGAAATAAATGTGAGTAAATAATATAAACAATTATATTATTTTTTTTTTGTTTAAATGTCACACAAAGTAATTAAACGAGTTGAAATAATATAAATACATATATTATTTAATAGGATTAGTCACGGGTTGAAAATAATATAAACATATTATTTTATACGAAGTTACGGTTTGAAAATAATATAAATATATTATTTTTATTAGATAATAACATAAATATATTATTTATAAAAGTGGGAAAAATAATAAAATGGATTCATAAATTAAACCCGAGCCTACGGGTTGTTTTTCGGGCTAAAGCACATTAATATAATATTATAATAATATAGAGTTTGATTTTTAATAGTTAATGTAATAAAAAATGCCCCAAAAATAAAATGTGGGAGCCGGTCTCGAACCCGGGTCTCTCCCACACACGCACACAGCTCTAACCAGTCCCGGCCGCTAGGCTATCGCAACAGAATCCGATTTGAATTTGTTTTATTCTCTAACTCCCCTGTGTTCTAATATCCCATCTAAGCCGAGATTAGATCAGTCCCGATTCATTCGATTTCGATTACGATAGATCCAAGGTTCATAGGGGTTTTGTTTATCGGGGTTTTGCGAACATGTGTGAGAGTTTAATTTAAAAAACAACGAGTCTGGGTTGGTTAATTCTTGATTTGGAATCTCGTAACCCTAGATATGAACTCAAAACCAAATCGAATTATTCTGATGTTACAACTTGTTAGAATGATGGGGCTTTTACTCATAAGAGTATTACGAATCTGTTGGTATAAATTAATTGGATTTAAAACTGGTGTAGATTAGGATTCGATTAACCAGAAAACTCATGAACCCTAGATCTTTGATCTTGGTAAATTCGATAATACAGATTTGAATTGGCATAGGGCTTTTGTTAAACCAGTTATTACGAGTCTTATGATGTAAGTTAATTGGATTTAAACAGGGTCTAGGGTGGTGATCGGTTAAACTGGTTTTAGAAGAACCCTAGGTATCGGATCATGATGATTCCGATAATGTAAGCCCAATTAATCATGGGGCTTTTGATTTAGGGACTGAAACGAATCTATAGGTATAAGAAATTACCAGATATGATGTCGAATTGAGGGTGCTCAACTAAATGGACTCCGAGTTCGGTGGTTTTGGTCCCCGACGGCTCCGGCTTCGTCTCTGCTCGTGTTGGTGTGTGGAATTGTTTCTGAGATGTGTGATAGAGGTGCGCAGATGATGAATTTAGAGGATAACAGACCAAATGATCGAATTCGTTTGGAATAGAGGTGGGTTTCGACGGTTATAACATGAATTCGCATTATGATAATTAATTTGGTGTAATGGTGATGATTAATGCATTGATGGAGTCGCGAATGTCATTAACATGAACTTCTGTTACGATTTGATCAATTCTCGATTGGAATTTGGGTCAATTGAAACGTCTTTGACTTTCCAAAAAGTCAACCGGAGTTAAATTCGTTGATTTTGACTTTGGGAAGTCAATTGATTGGGTTTTAGGAGTTGGCAGATTCAGTCCCTGAAGTTTGAGATACAAAACTGACAGAATTGACCCCTGGGGTTAGATATTTAACTGGATTTAGTTAACAGGGTTAAGTTTTTAACCGAATATTTAATGGGATTGTTAACGGAGTTAACATGAAAAGTCGGATTGTCACATACACAATGACCAGACCTGACATTACACAGTGACCAGACCTGATATTACACAATGGCGAGCAAATTACACAATGAGCTGGAAAATGAAAAAAAAATCGCTTTTTGTATTTAACGAGACTATACTCGTTTTAAAGATAAAAAACGCTCGTTTTTGTGATGTAATTTTTTTTAAAAAATAATGTCATATGTAAAAGTTATGAACGTTTAAAAAGGGGAGGGAACTTGATAAAAAGTTAACAAAAATGGTCATGACTAAAATATTCTTTCAACAACTTTTTCTCATACAATTTAATCTCAATCATTAAATCATTTATACAATTTGATCTAATGGCCCTAAATCCTTCTCACCCTTCTTATTTTAAAAACCCTTTTATTTGATCCACACACACACACTATATATATATATATATATATATATAGTGAGGTTTCGCTAAAAAGTCAAAAAATGTAAAAAGTGTAAAAAAATCTTTTAAAACGCTAATAACTGGCTCATAAGAACCCCGATTTTACTCATTTCGGCGGTGTTGGAACCATCTCGTCTAACTCTACGATCTTAGCTTGTAGGGTTTAGATTTTAGGGTTTAGTTTTTGCCTTAGGATTTAGCCTTAGGGGTTTAGCTTTTAGTATTTAGGCTTTGGGGGGTGGGTGGGGGTTTTAGGTTTTTGGGGGTGGGGTGGGGTGGGGTGGGGGTTAGGTTTTTAGAGGGGGTTGAGTTGGAGGTTTAGGCTTTTGGGGGGGGGGGGTGGTGTTTTTAGACGACTTTTTCGGCTTTTTAGGGTTTTTTTTGTTAGGATTTAGGTTTTTGGGGGTGGGGTGGGGGTTTTTTTGGTTTTTCGGGGTGGGATGGGGTGGGGTGGGTTGGGGGTTTTAGGCTTTTGGAGGGTGGTGATGGGGTTTTTAAAATACTTTTTACACTTTTTACAGTTTTTAAACTTTGTACAATAACCCTCCCCTATATATATATATATATTTTGTGAATCTTCATTTGAAGAGTGTATATGTGTTGTAAAAAGGAGTGTAAACCAAAGTGGGCATGCGCACTGGTGGTCATCGCATTACCTCTTCACTCGAGTGACGAGAGATCAATCCCCAGCCCCCCACCCCCACCCTGAGTGATGAGGGTTCAATCCCCATCCCCCCCACCCCCACCCTTTGTTGGTTCTATTGCTGACGCTAGCAGGTCCAAATGCTTACGCCGGCTTGAATATTTTTATTTTTATTTATTTTAACTTTCTTAATTATTTTAATTTTTTATGTTTCTCTTATAACTTTTAAAATATAATGTTTTTTTAGTTTCAATTGTACTGATACGATGTGCTTATTTATATCTACATTTCAATATAAGTTTCGTTCAAAACCGAGTTTCCGTGAAAGTGTACAAGACATCGAAGCACGAATATATAAGCCGTCGAAGATGCTTCCGGGTGTCATTTTTTTAGTTTTTTCCCCTCTTTCGTGGTAATATACAGGGCATCGAAGCACGATTGTACAACCCGTGGAAGTCGCTTCCAGGTTTCATTCTTTTTCCCTCAAACAACATTTAAAATGTGAATTTTTATAAATTTGGGATTTTTCCTTCAAATAGCCTCAACCAACCTAAACCTTAAACTCGAATTATATGAATATATAGATTAATTAAAAACAATGCTTTATTGGGTTTGGTTTATAAACGGTATGGTTTTAATCAAAATGATGAGGTTATTCAATTTAAAAAATATGTGTTTTATGATAAATATTAAAAAATTTATAATAGAAATAAAAGCTTAAGATGTTTATAACTTGAAATATTTATATCTATACTACCTAATAAACAACTAAATTAATAGACACATATCACTTTATAGTGTATTCTCAGCATGTTTTTCCCGCCTCTCTCGGTCTCTCTTTTATTAAATAATGATATTAAAAGAATATGTTTTAAATATTGAATATATATATATATATATCTAATTATACATACTTATTATTTAATTATGGATAGTTATCTAAATGAATTTAATATGAATTAACATTTATCAATTACATAAAAAATTAATACCCGGTTGAAAAAAAATGTTTTAAATATTAACTTAACAGAATTTATAACTGTCACGTTAAAATACATTTTTTTAAAGACATTTTCACGAATGTATGTGTTAACATATTACATTATATTTTATTAATCCCGTGTAATACACGAGTTTTTAAAGTCATAAAATTTTTTATTACTAAGTATATAACATTGCATTTATTCAATCACGTGATTCTAACCTATATAAGATATAACAAGATTGTTTTGAATGATTGATGATAACATAAGGAGTATAGTTATAGAAAAAAGAACATGGTAAACGCAAATGAATAAATTTATACACTTTAAAAATAAAAATAAAACTATACATGTCATGTTTACATAACTAAAAAAAATAATTATTTACTTGTTCTTCCCCTACAAAAATCGTGCTTAAAAAGGCCACAATCAAGAAAAGAATTAGAGACAGGACTTGTGAGAGATAGGAAACAATATTAAATTTGGAATAAAACTAACACAATTATGTCTTTTAGCTAATGTTCAACTAGGTTTTGGCTTCCGAGACACCAAACCAGACCGGCCTGTTATGGGTTGCCGGTTTAATGCAAGGCCGGTCTTGAGGATTTAAGTGTCTCGGCTGAGCCGGAAAAAAAGACCCCTACGAACAAAATATATAAACTAAAGTTTTTTTAAACGACGATTAACGTTATAACGATTAACGTTATAAAAATAAACATAGAACAAATATAGTATGTAATAAACAAAAATAATAAAAAATCTATTATAAGTTTAAAGAGGGCCCAATCAATACACATAGAATTTTTTTATAAATGACTCAATGGTCATGGAATAAACAAAAGGGTCCAACCATTATAAAAGATGGTCCAACCATTATAAAGATTAAAATGGCCCAAACAGTAAAAAAGGGCCCAATAATTTTTTAAGTTTTATAAAAAGGACCCAATATATAAAACTGATATTTAAAATTTTATAAAAAAACATATATATATATATATATATATACATGCCTCGTAAAAATTTTAGGCCCCTGAAAAAAGCGGGCCCTAGCCGGCGGCCCGGCTCGGCCTACCCTAGGGCCGGCCCTGGTTAATGATTCGGTTTTTACGGTTTGAATGTTTCTTCTTTTTAAATCATAACTTTATATTATAATTTTTAAAATAATAAAATATTACGATGGAGAAACGAAAATGCAATTATCAATAAATTGATAATTGCATCAACTTATACATAAGGGCTAATTTACTAAAATTCATGTACTTTTTAATATATTTAAGGTTTGATTTTAAAAATGTGATGTTTATAGTCGCTTGTCTAAATTCATATATGCACATACACTATATGTATATATGCACATTTTTATAGTTATTTAAAAAAAAGTAGTAAAGAGAGGATACAATCAAACTAAGAGTGTGGATAGATAAAATAAAATATTGTTTTTCAATTTTACTTTTTTTACTTGAGCGTATGCTATTTGTACACCCCAGCTTTTTTTCCACAATATGACTGTATTATGCAAATTTTGACATAATACGAGCAACAATACAGTTGTATTGTGCTTTTTTGACACTATATGGTCGTATTGTGCGTTTTTAACGCAATACGACCGTATTGTGCAGCACGATGCGACTGATGTGACATATATGCACGTTTTTTCGGTTTGAATTTTGTCTATACGACCCGTATAGCACCTATACGAGTCATATATGCATAGGGGGTGGTGTACACATATACTAGGCCCTTTGGATAAACAGTCATAGAAGAAACCTTAGGGGGTGGTTTTATACATTTGGCATAGATATTTACCCATGTGCAATATATAACAATATTAATTATCTTTTATCTATAATTGCATTGTGTGTGGACCCCATGTGTGGGCTTCAATAACTATATTTTACGGATCACGGGATCATTTTAACTAATTGAATACCCGCGCTTCGCGGCGGGTATCAGGTAGTTTACGGTAACGAGACTTGATATAGGGTACGAAACGAAAAAAACCATATGAAGACACTTGGTATAGGCTACGATACGATAAAACTTCGTTTTCAAATAAATTTATATCAGAATGTTGAAAAAAAAACAGTCGCGCACTCCGTTATTTGAAAAAAGTTAACGAACGAAAGCTAAGTAATTGAAAATTAAACGGGTTATATTCACGCTCCGCGGTGAGTATCGGGCAAAGCAAAAACTTATGTGCAACGGTAAAAATAATGTTAATAAAAAATAAACCTAAAAGTAATAATAAAAAAGGAAAAAAAATCGGGCAGTCGAAAACCATAAAAGCATGGCCGAGACCGGTTCCAATAATAAAAATACCGGCGATAATGTTGTCTGCTCATAATATGTTCGGTTCGGCACGGAACCACAATGGTAACGGCACTCGTTATAGGCCACGATACAAAAAATATTTCTATTTTGAATACAACTCCGCTGTAAGAAAAAAATTATATCGGAACGTGAAAAAAAAATAATAATAACAGCAGCGACTCCGTTTTTTTAACAAAGTGAACGAACGAAAGTTATTAAATAAAAACGTAATTATTAGAAAATTAAACGGGTTAAAAACGTATATTATATATAGTATGAATGGTGAAAATGAAAAAAAAAGACCAAAACAAACTCCATTTTGGATATAACTCCGTTTTCCAAAAAAATTATATGGGAACGTTAAAAGAAATAAATAATAACAGCCGCGTACACTGTTTTTTTAATCAAGTTAACGAATGAAAGTTATTAAAAAGAAACGAAATTATTAGAAAATTAAAAAGGTTAAAAACGTTAATTATATATAGTATAAGGGGTGAAAATGAAAAATGAAAACGGAAGCACGAGGTGGTGATCATTGAATGGGACAGTCCTTTTAATCTAGAGTAAATTTCGTTTTGCATACCTGTGGTTTGGTCAAATAATCGCTTTGAATCCAAAGGTTTCAATTGGACTTTTTATGTCCTTGTGGTTTGTCAATTGTTCCAATCAACTCCCCCTCTCTAACGTCATCCAATTTTTCAGTTAAGTTTTTATGAAAAGACGAAAATACCCCTAAAACAAAATAAAACCCTACCCTACCCCTTTCTTCACTGCCTGCAAACATAAACCCCCTCTAAACACATCACAACCTCATCAGATCTAGGGGTACCACAGGACAACAGAGATGGTGGTGTTGCCTATCATCTTCCCCAATCTCCACACTCCAACACTAAACACATCACAACCTCATCAGATCTAGGGGTACCACAGGACAACAGAGATGGTGGTGTTGCCTATCATCTTCCCCAATCTCCACACTCCAACACTAAACACATCACAACCTTATCAGATCTAGGGCCTCCTCCATATCTGTTTACCCGCTTAAATCGTTTACCTAGACACGCGGATCATTCTCAGATCCACTTAACCCGCACACGCCTATCATCTTCCCTTCTCAATCGTCGTTCTTCTATTCTCAATCGCTATTCAGATTAGGGTTTTATTGAATCTAGCAAACATCGATGCATGTATGTATGAAAGATTGAGAAAAACAATGCCGGAAGCAGCGAATGATCGTCGACTGGACTTTGGTCTAAGCATCAGGATGATGTTAGCTGTAATTAGCTTCAGAAGGTACTTAAATTGGATATGATTTGTTTTTTAAGAAGTGATTGTTTGGTTCCTCAAGTCACTTATCCACAAGTTCTGATGCGATTCCTCTTCTTAAGAAACTAAAGTATTCCCCCAAGTATGATCAAGCATTTGGACAGGTCAGCAATCACCCATGAATCTTTTTTTTTTGATGCTATGATAACCAGACAACACTAATATCCAACTGAAATTCGAGATTGGCGGTGAGTGTATGGGGAGGGTGGGAATGTTGTAGAGAGAGAGGGGAGTGGAGGGGAGATTGGTGTTAGTGGAGATGGCTCCGATCTGGCTTACAGTTTGTGCGATGTTGGTAATAGACGGAGATGGTGGTGGTGGATGAAATGGTGGGAGGTGGGAGTAGGGGTGTTCATTGGGTTTTTTAATCGGGTTTCGGGTTATTCGGTTCGGGTTTTCTGTTATAAGAATCCTACCCGTTTACCGACCCAAATAAGATTCGGGTTAATCAGTTTCGGGTTATTCGGTTTCGGGTTTATTCGGGTCGGGTTAATCGGTATTCGGGTTTTTAAATACAAGTTGCAACGCATACTTTATTATTTAACTTAACATTATATTTATTAAATAATAAACACAAAATGTCAAATAAAAACCTTCTCAATATGATTTTTCATTCAAACTCATGCACTAAACACATATTAACTAAAAAAACACCAAATAAAATAATAAAAAACTAAAGTGTATCAACCAATCCTATAAACTAAAAAAAATGACAAATGGTATCAACCAACAAACTCGTTAACAATGTTCACTCTTCAAATTCTCACATTCATGTCCGCTCGTACGTTTTCAATCATAAATTAAAAAAAAGTGAAATAAAATAAGCATTAAAAATGGTTAGATGTATACTGAGCTAAGATTACAAATAAATATTAATAATAAAATACCTTTTTATTATTATTCGGGTTAATCGGGTTAACCTGATTAACCTTTTTTAACCCAATTACCAAACCGAATACTATCTTCGGGTTCGGGTTGCATCTTAAATGGGTTCGGGTTGTTCGGGTTCCGTCTTAATCGAGTTCGGGTTAATTTGGGTCGGGTTCGGTATTCGGGTTTCGGATAAAATGAACACCCTTAGGTGGGAGCTGTTGCAGATTTGAGAGGGGGTTTACGTTTGCAGGAAGAGAAGAAAGGGGTGGGGTAGGGTTTTATTTTTTTTTATGGGTATTTTCGTCTTCTCATAAAAACTTAACTGAAAAATTGGATGCCGTTAGAGAGGGGGAGTTGATTGGGACAATTGACAAACCATAAGGACGCAAAAAGTCCAATTGAAACCTTTGGATTCAAAGCGATTATTTGGCAAAACCACATGAACGCAAAACGAAATTTACTCTTTAATCTATATTGTAATGTAATGCACTTATATGATTAATTAATATTTCAATATTTTCAAATAAAACTAACACATTCTTGTCTTTTAAATCTATATACTATCTAATAAATAAAAGTTTTTTCATGTCACGTGTTACCTTCATATTCATTCTTATTATTTTTTTTCACGTTTCTCTCTCTTATTAATTACACCTCTATTTTTTAATAATAATATATTTTAAAAAAAATACTAATTGTACTAATAAACACATTTATTTTAAATTATCACTTGTTATAAGAAACTTTAAAATTTAATTATGTAATTTTTATTTTCAATCAAATAGTAAATTAAAGTCAAATTATATTAAATATTAATTAACGTATTTTTGAAACCCAATTATATATTAGTTTTTACATATTTTGAATTTTATTTTCTATTCTTAGTATATGTAATACATTTTTACACCTATAAAATATATACATAAAGATCTAATAATTTTATGTATTGAGCCACATATTATTTTTATTGAAAAGTAATTAATTAACTATGTTTGAATAAGTGCTTGATACATCTACTAGATCGTTCTATTTTGGCATCTTTATCAAAATTAATTTGACCGCGTTTTCCTGATACAAGATTTTGTTTAAAAGAAACCAATTTTTGATATTAAAGTATAAATTTTTATATATTATTTATTTATTTTTTTGAAAGATTGAGGTATTCATATTATAACACTAGGTTAAAATTTCGTGTATTACACGGGTTGAATAAATATAATATTATACATTAAGTAATAAAAAAATTGGTTTTTAAAAACTCGTGTTTTACACGGGTTGAATAAACACGTGGAATACAATATAATCTGTTAACACATACACTGGTCAAAATATATCAGGAGATTTATTAATATAAAGATTAGTATTTTCTTTAAAAATATTATTATTATTATTATTATTATTATTAAAAGATAAAGATGTATTTAATAAAAGAGAGATGCGAGAAAAAATGATGAGAAGGAATATAGAGGCGTCACGGGGCATGGAAAACATTTATTTATTATATAGTATAGATTTTAAGGAACCTTTGTGTAAAGCATGGGTGGAAAAAAAACTAAATAATTCAACCAAAATCGAAAAACCGAATAGAAAGCATGAAGAAATCGGGGTTTTATATATTTTTTTATAGTTAATTATGATTTTCGCCAATATGATTTGATGAAAATCCTGGTTTCTAACATTTCCTACAGCACTCTGTTGTTTTATTTATTTTTCTTTTTTGTCATTTTCAGTCCTTTTATCTAACATCGTCATATTTCCTGCTAATTTTTTTTTAATAAAATGAAAAAATATCTTTTATTTTTAAAATAAAAATAAAAGTTAATAAAAATGTATTTTACAAGTTCAACCCCACCTCCCCCACTTCCCAAAAGGCCAAAACACACATCTCCCTCCCTCCCCCCATGACCCACCCTGGCATTTTCTTCCCAACCCTAGCCCATGGGTCGACCCTCAAGCACCCACTATCTCAACCACCATTCACCACCACCCTGTCGGTTTCATCGTGTCACATCCTAAAACCCGGGCATTATACTTTTATTGGATTTACTCAACACACAACGGAAGAGTTTAAAAATACATATTTTCATTACAAGTTAAAACTGTAAGCAGCCAAATTGATTTGTATTAATCGAAGCAATTGATTTGTATTCATATATACGTTGGCAATTAATTTGTAGAAGCCCAATTGATTTCACAATATTTAGCAGCCGAATTGATTTGTAAAAGCCCAATTTTCCAGCCCAAGTTTTAGCAAGCCAATTGTTTAGTCTCACAGACTCACAATTAGTCTCATTTTTTTTTCAGCTCAACTAGCCCAATTTTCCAGCACAGTAGTAAACCCGAATATACGGCCCGTTTAACCCGAACACCGAATACCCGATTATGATTAACCGAAAATTAATAGGTTTGGTAAACGGTTAACTTTTCAAAATCTAAAAAATTGATTAAACTGACCTGATGAACTCGAAACCCGATTAAAAAAACCGAATAACATCCTACTACACATAACCTACACATGAATAGGTAAACATTTAAATATTTAAAATCATATAAAAAAGTTACTTTAATGATTTTTTATTATGTAAGAAGTACAAAATTTTAAAACTATAAATCATGAATCAAAAAATTAAACGATTTAGGTTTTTTCTTTTTGTTCTGGCAATAAATTAATGTTCTGTAATGAAACCCCCTCTCTCTTTACATCCTTATTATAATAAATAAATAATTTTATCTGACACGTGTCGACTTCTGGTGAAGTCTAGATTTTTGTTTCCCGTCTCATATTTAATAACTATATCTTTTATTAAATAATGATGATTTTAAATAATTAAATATCTAAAATTTATTCTAATATTTTATTAAAACTTACTAAATCATAAGAAGATTTCAATTATATTTTATCTTAAAATATAATTTTATAATTCTTAAATCTTCATTATTTGTTCTTTATAATTTTAAATCTTTATTATTTCTTATTTCACCAGCTGCTGATGACATCCAACATACAAATCTTTATAGAAATTGCTGGTTTACAACACGTTGTCTTTGTTCAACCCATGTAATACAGGGTTTCTAACCTACCACTCATTTTTATTTAATCTTAAAAGATAAAAATTAAATAAAAAAGGTATAATTTGAACAATGGCTTTTAGATGATGGGCTAGTAGTAGAAGATTAAGGTACATCAATTAGTGGATGTTTCTCAAGCATGCATCTTAGTTAATCTTTAAGTCCCATAAGAGATTTTAAAAAAGAACTCTTTGGGATAATCTTTCTAGTATAAGATGGTTAGTTTTGGTTGGGACCTGCCATTGGCTCACAACCCTTGTCATGGATAATATGAGGTGCATCACATTCGTTGGCTTGCCAGGTCTCACGAGGGCACTACGTACTTGCAACACTATCTGCATGTCATTTTGTCATGGCCATATATTCCAAGGCTTGTGCTCAGAAGGAGGAGTTTGGTGTTAGACTTTGTGTCCTAAGCGCGCCGAAGCTTCAAATTTCAAAGACATGTAAGACATTCATGTATTGTGTGTGCGCACAGACACATACACATACACACATAAGTTATCCAAAACTAGAGCTCCATGGTGAGATAAGTCACCCGGAGCAAGAGCTGAAGGAGAGAGGAGTCTCCAGAGCCGAGGCTCAAGAGAGGATTGTGTTAAGAGTTGGGTTTCTTCAAGGGTGTTGGTGATTTACTTAATGACCAAATGAGAAGCCATAATAAAACACTAAACAAGTTGATAAATGTGGAGTGCATACTTGTTTGATAATCTTATGATTTCTGGTACAAAAGACACCTTGATGTATTAAGGGGGCAAAGCCCACTGAACAACGGGGGTCCGGGGGCAGCGCCCCTGGTTAGCAGGGTCCTAGGGGCGGCACCCCTAGTGGGGTCCAAAGGGCAACGCCCCTGGCTGGGGTTAAGCTGGTCATCTGGAGTAATTTACTCATAGGGTAAGTTAGTCATCCGGAGTTACATTTGGTCATCCTAACCAGATTGGTCATTTGGACCAAATTGAAGCAGCATTTAATATCTAAACGGTTGACGGTTATAGCGGTTTTCAACCAACAACCATCATGATATTTTCTGATAGATTTCACATTTTCGTTCATGAATCCTTGATTCTTATCTGATTGAATATTCGAGTATACCATCGAAATAATTCAATCTGAAAATGAACACTCGATTATCAGAGAATCCAAGTCGTCTCAAATCCACATTTCCTACAAAAGGCACATTTTAGAGGTTGAGCTCCAGAGGTGAATGGTTTTAGCATGAGTATGTGTACAAGAACTTGTTAGGGTGTTACCCCCATCATTAGCTAGATTTGATTCTCTCCGGACCAAAGTAAGGAAGATGAAGGTTTAGACATCCCCGGATCGTGGGCCTTGGTAATCAAACAATTAAGGTGTTTTCATATAAATATTTTTAAGCTTGTAACTTGACTCCAAATTGCTACCATCTTCTTCAAGATAGACAAAACAACAATTAACTAAGAACCCACAATTTAGAGTAAACTCACTTTTATTATAACCAGGAAAATATAACTCAAAAAACCCGATTAATGTATATTTATAATGTTAACCCAACTTGGTCAACAAGTTAACTAAAAACCCTAATGACCCCTTAAACCTAAAACCAACTTGTTTATAAGTTCCATGGGCCGGCCCCTACGCCAACGTGCGTGAGGCCCGACACTCGGTAACTAGTCAACACTTCTTGCATTAAAACCTCTTTAAATAGTTAGATTCCAATCAAAGTCAATATTGTGTGGGGGCTAGACTAGAAGGCTTCCAACTCGATTAAACCTTGACAAATGAGAGGTTGATCTCAACTCAACTATTTGTCCACATTTGCAATGATGAAGTCAAATCTAAAATTCACCCGTTTCATGTGCTCTTTTTATCAAAGTTGTTTTATCCGGATGAATTTCAGTAACATAGCGTATAATATCATAGTAAACTGACAAAACATATATAATAAATAAGGTTCGTATCATAGTTAATTACAAGGAAGGACCCTGTGGTATGACCATATTACATCTTTGGACCATATTACATCTTTGGGCCATACGTTTGAAAAACTACAAGTTTGGTCCACTAGGTTTGAAAAAGGTAACAAATAAGGACCATATTTTGGATGACCGTTAAACTTTTTCTGATAAATGCTTGTAAAATGACCAAATTGCCCCTAACTATTAAAAAAGATTTAATTGAATTAAATCATATAAATCCTTATTCTAATAAATCACTAACTATTATGACACGTGTCGTTTTTCTGTGTACCCAATTTTGGGTTTTTCCGCCTCTTTCTCCTCCTTACAATCAGTCCCTTGATTTCTAAAATCACTCCCCTAGCTTCATCAATTAATTGTTATTCAATCTTCATTTTTCTTCTTTTTCTATGTACCCAAATGAATTTAAAAAAAGTGTAGGAATTTTATGGTTTTGTAAGAAAATTGATTATTGTTCATATCCATCAATTAACAACTTTGTTTGATTCTAAATTATGTTTCTAAGCTCACAATAATCACTTTGAAAACACACTTGTGAATAATTAATTTTAGTTACAAAATGTGATCTATTTCTTGAATCGGTCTTGAAACGTGAAATCTTAATATATCAGTAATGAGAAGTATATAAGCGTATTATCAATTGTATTATTTTAATGATTCAGTCCGTATAATACACATGTTTCTAACCTAACTATATTAATATAAGTTAGGATGACGAGGGGTCACAACCGGGAGAAAAGTATGGTTTCCACTGAAGCGTGTTATGTGGCATTCGACCACCGTGAGACGCCAACTCGTTGAGTGTAAGTGGGTGGGGGAGGTTGACTTAAGAAAGAGAATGGGGAGAAGAAGAGGGGTAGGGTGGGTCTCACTAGGATTTAAGTTTTTTTTTTTTTTAATATGAGGGGTATTTTAGTCATTTCTTATACCGGGTCCATATTTGTTACTTTTTTCAAATCTAGTGGACCAAACTTGTGGTTTTCTGAACTTAGAGCCCAACATGCAATATGGTAATACCACAGGGTCCTTGCTTGTAACTAACTCTAAACTAAAAAAAATAAACCGATAGTATGCATTTAAAAATATATTTATTTTTTATCATCCAATTACCGATATAATACATATTTAGTTTTAAATATATTTATTTATGAGTATTCAATTATTAATAATATAATAATACATATTTAATTTTCAAATTCTCTCATGGAAAATTAGCATACCGTATATTACACTCTCAACTTATTCAATCCGCAAATTCTCAATCATTTGTCATTTTGTCTTCCTTCTCATGCATTTGACTCATTCTTCATCCCCCATCTTCCCATCAAATGTTGCCCACTTTGACACTTTCTGTTCTTCTTCAATCCTCCCACTCAAACCCTTTCGGTCTCTCTCATGGATTCCCCCTTCCTAGCCGTCCTTGCCGCCATAGCTAGCTTCTTCATCATCACCATCATCTTCTCCTTCATCTACATCGTATGCCGGATCGCCAAAAACCCCCGCCGTGTTCTAGCAAACAGGCGTCGGACCAGACCAATCAGATCAAACTCTCTCACCAGCATCCCCGAAAGCCAGCTGTTTGATCCGTCGTTGAATAAGATCGAGATGGTTGACCTGGTCAAAGCTACTCGCGATTTCTCGCCGGATCTAATCGTCGGCGACGGAAGTTTCGGGTATGTTTACAAAGCCCACCTCGGTTCCGGGGTCACCGTCGCCGTCAAGAAGCTCGGCGCGGACGCCTTCCAAGGTTACCGCGAGTTTAAGGCGGAGATGGAGACACTTGGCAGAATCCGACATGATAATATTGTTAAGTTTTTTGGGTATTGCGCAACAGGCTCCGATCGGATCTTAATTTACGAGTTTATCGAAAAAGGGAGCCTCGACCATTGGCTTTACGACACGTCATCAACAGGTGACGCGTCAGCCGAAAGGTTCCCATTATCTTGGAGGACTAGAGTTAATATAATAAAAGGAGTAGCAAAAGGGCTAGCATTTATGCATAATTTGGATAAACCTATAATTCACAGGGATATTAAAGCTAGTAATGTTTTATTAGATGCGGATTTCGAGGCTCATATCGCAGATTTCGGGTTAGCACGTAGTATCGAGAGCTCGCATTCTCACGTGTCAACACAAGTAGCAGGGACAATGGGGTACATGCCACCAGAATATTTTCATGGAGCCACAACAGTCACGGTTATGGCAGACGTGTATAGTTTTGGGATACTGATGTTTGAGGTTGCCACTTCAAGGCGTCCGAATTTGCCAATCAAGGACGAGAATGGAAAAGAGATTCGACTTGTTGAATGGGGGACGAGAATGGTGTTACAAAATCAGGAGATGAAATTGTTGGATGTTCATATATCGAAAGATGATTTAAACACGAACGAGGTTTCGGAGTTTTTAAAAATCGCTATGTTATGTACCAAGGAAATACCTAAATTACGACCGAGTATGAATGATATTGTCAAATTATTCGAAATTCAAGATGAAACTACAATTTAGTAATTTTCATTTTATTTGGTTCTTAATTTCAGGGTTTATTCTTTAGTTTTGTTTGTAATTTTCCTTTTGAAAGGGATGTATGTAAGTAGCATATTATTGTAAAGTGAATAATCCAAGAAAAAATGCCCCAACTTAAATTATAATAATAAGATATTTGATATTTTATAAATTGTTCTTAGATATTTTGCAATGTTTTCAGAACCGGACCGGATAACGAACCGGACGTCTTAGAGGTTCACTGATCGGACCGGATTCAAGAACCTGATGACGCAATAAATAATATAAATATTCATAAAAATATATAGAAAAATATAAAAAATTCCAAATACTACATATACAACCATTTAAATAATTTTGAGTCAAGGACGAGGGTTGTAGGTCTGTAAGAATTTTAATTCTTTGAATCTTCAATTTTAATTTTGATTAGGGTTTTGGAGGACCTGTGGCAACGTATAAGTTAAAAGGAAAGAGCCAAATTGAGTTAAAATTGTTAATAGAAGTAAGTAGGACTATAGGATAAAAAATATTAAAAAAATAAAATAAAATAAATTAAACTACCTGGTTCGACCACCGGTTCGTGGTTCGACCGCTGAATCGCTTGAACCGCCCGGTTCAACTAGCAAACGGTCTCAGAGCATGTAACTGGACCGGTGAAGGTTACGGTTCCCGATCCGATCCGGATTTAAAAACATTGATATTTTGTGTAGTATGTGACTATTCAATTGGTTTTAATTTCCAAGTAATAATTGTGGATACAATATTTAAATTATATTTAGGTATGGATTGATTATGACACCATATTGACCATATACTTTAGTAAGAACTTTTAATTATACCCACTTATGTAAAATACCTTTTAATAATAATAATAATAATAAATTTAAATAATATAAATTAAAATGATATTTACTTAAAAGGTAACACTCCAAATAGCTCATTCTCGGATTATAAGACAAAACCCTCCCGGAATACAAGAATCTAAAATGAACCGAACGTCATGTCTTATAATCCGAGAATGACAACAGGTTTTAATATAATAACCATGGAGACAACACACGGTAAACAACCATGTGGTTAGAAGAACTCAAGGGTAAAAGTTGTGATCAGTGGACCTCTGGTATTATTCGAATTGGATTTGACAACCAGGCCTTCGGGACAACTCTAGGAAGAATGTAATCATGTACTTATATTAACGGCTAAGTAGCGTCTTCTGTACTAAGGAAATACTTAAATGCACCGAGTATGAATGATATTGTCAAATTATTCGATCAAATTCAAGATGAATCTATAATTTAGTGATTTCATTTGATTCAGTTATTGATTTTAAAGGTTTATTTGAGTTTCAATCTTGAAGGGGATGCATGTAAGTAACGTATTATTGTAAAGTATAAAAATCCATGAAAAATGTCCAACTTAAATTATAATAATAAGATATTTAATAGTTTATACATTGGTTTTTGATATTTTGTTTAGTATGAGACTATTCAATTGTTTTTAGTTTTAATAGTAATAATCGTGGAAAATTATATTTGGTGACAAATTTTAATTATATGGACCACATACTTTGGTGACAATTTTAATTATACCCATTTATCTAAAATGCCTTTTAAAAATAATAAATTTGTATAATGTAAATTAAAATAATCTTGTCCGAACTGATAACACCCGAATAGAACAATCCCAAACTATAAAACAAAACCCTCCATGAAATATGGGAATCTACATTGAATCGAACTTCAAGTTTTGGATATATCCGTACTTGAAGTAAGCTTGGGATCCCGCGGTGACGAGACTAACAGAGTTTGTTCATCTTAGCAGGTTCCTCGTGTTGAGCAGCATTCAAGTCTTACTCAAGATAGCTGAGGGATATTCCTGCACGGAAGATTCATTGTAGCTTCATTAAAGGAGACTCAGGTTCGATTCTCACAGGTAGCCCTTTGGGGTGGCCAGCCCACGGCAATGATCGGGGAATGCCAGGTCATTGGTTTGAGCGGAACGCGATCGTGGGGCAGAGATAGCAGTTCGAACCCCACACCATGGCCTTGGTTTGGATCCGTGAGTCGATTGCCTCGTGCGATGTTCTTGGGCGTGGTTGTCGCAGGCCGGTTAGTGAGTCCGGCAAACTCGTTTTTTATTAAAACTAAAAAAATATATTTATTTATATGTTAAAATTGTTTGTTTTCATTTTAAGTTGTGTTTGAAAACTCTTAAAATCAAACTGAATTTGACAGATTTCAAGGTGGTTGAAATCTTTGAATTTGTGTGTGGACCAAATTTTGCATACCCTTGATTTCGTGATTAACGCATATTTTGTTGGATTTTAAATGATTGTTTATTGATTTACTAGGTTAGAAACCCGGACGGGTTGAATAAATTTAATGTTATACACTTAGTAATAAATATTTACATATTATATATTTATGACATATTACATAGTTTTTTAATACAAATTATAGAAACGTTATATATTTATCTTTTAAAAATATTTTATAAAAAGAATGAAAAAATGTTCAATTTATAAAAATATTTTATGAACAAACCTATTTTTTTAAATAAAAAACGTTTTATAAAAAGAGTTATAGAAACCATTATCATTTAATATGAGAGAGAAGTAGGAAATAAAAAATTATAAAAACAATTAAAGAAAATTAGTATAATTAATAGGAGAGAGTGACAGAAAAAAAAGTTTAAGAATACACAAGAGAGTGACAAATGTTACACTAAAACCTTTATTTATTATATAATATAGATAACGGCAATTGTAAGAAAGGATACTATAATTCATCAAAATATCAACCATGGGATTTAAGTTTAAGTAAATTACGTTTACGTCCTTTAAGTATTCATCAAATTTCAGTATACTTTCTTTAACTAATGAAATTACAACATATGTTCTTTATGTTTAAAAAAGATTGCACGTTTCATTATTTGGACTAACGGGCGTTAATTTTTTCAGTTAAGTCAAGTCATATGCAAGGCACATGATGATATTTTGGTCTTTTTATCGTAATTTACTAAAGGAAAAAGATTGTTATGTAATTACAAAAATTATAATAAAAAAATAATTAAAAAAAACCCTAACTAGTCACTACTCTGTCTGCCCTCTCTCTATCGGCGATTTCCAACGTCTCCGGTGACCACCGCAAGTGTATCCTCATCTTCTCAATCTATACACACCACCATGGCTAATCATTCGACACCCATAAAACCCAAAAACATAATATGGATTCAACCTAAATACTCCACTTTCAATTTATTAAAAAGACATAAATTGAATGGATTTGAAACCTAAATATACAGAAGCAACAATCCACAGAACCCAGTTCTGCAACAAACACCATTCAATCGAATGATTATCAGAGAAATCAACAAAATTCCAAGAAAAAGATGATGATATCCACTTGATTCCTAGTTAAGGGTTTTTGCTAGACACATTGGAAGAACCAACGCCATTAGAGTCGACAACATGAATCTTATGAATCCAAATCCGGTCCTGAGTTGTTAGATGTCATTTTCATCTTCATCATCCGGAAAGGGGGATACCTCCTCCCCAACTACGGCAACAAACCGGCGGTGAGGATTGAAGGGTTTGATTGCCTCGACAGGGATAACCGTCGCAATTGCAACATCCCTACTCTTGCTTGAATCGTCAAACCCTGCTCTCTCAAATCGTCAATCCTCGATGGTGAGGATTAAAGCTCCTCCGAACCATCGCATGTGAACCATTTTTCCGATCGGTAAGTGGGTGGAGTTGCAGGGGGGGACGAAGCGGTTGGAGGGCTTGAGTTACGATATGGTTATTTCAAGAATGAGAGAGTACCGAGAGTTTTTTAATTATTTTTTTTTATTATAATTTGAGTAATTACATAACAATACTTTTCCTTTAGTAAATTAAAAAAATAAACCTTTTACGTTAAAAGACCAAAATACCCTCATGTGCCTTGCACAAGACCTTTAGCGTCCGTTAGTCCAAAGGATGAAATTTGCAATCTTTTTTAAACATAAATGACATATGCTGTAATTTCCTTAGTTAAATGACGTATAATGAAATTTGGTAAATACCTAAAGGACGTAAAATGTAGTTTACTCTTTAAGTTTTGAAAAGTTTAAAAAAGGGCAAACCTTTTAAAAGGTTACGTATTCTAAATCGGAATCTTAATTTTGTTAAAAAAGACCGGCGATTGATTTTAGGGCAAGCGGTTGGGGAAGAAAACTTATGTGATCCCAGTGGCCGATCCTTTCTTACCGTTAACATGACATCGTCTGTTAAATGACTCTAATTTTCCCTTTGTTATTTTTTTTATCTATTGTGGAATTGAACTCTTAATTTTTTTTTGTGTTTTATTAAGTTCAGTAACTTTTTCTGTTTGGTTTTCTCTATTAACATAAACGAGAAGAATGAAATAATGTTTACTCTGTTTTTTACAATTGATGTGATTTTCAGATAATTATAGTTGAAAATTTTTGCATATGCAGAAAATACAAAATATAACAACTGAGATAACAAATTATCATTCATTCGTTCTAAATCTGGTAAAATCAAGAACACTTTTAAATAACCAATAAAATATATAAAATTACAGAATATAAAATTTAATTTTTAATAAATCACCAATTAAACATAAATGAAACACACATTAAATTGTCTTCATCCAAAATTAAAATGCAAAATAAGAAAAGAGATAAAAGAATTTTAAATTGTTTATAGAATGGGAATCGTTAAATGAGAATGGTGATTTAGACGGGAAAACACTATTTTAGATGCCCTTATTGAGTGACAAATATCCTCAAACATTTTTATTTATCATATATAATAGAAATAGATATGCAACGCCGTCCATGAGATTTCATGTGTTCTGTGCGAATAAAAAAAATGGACCCCTAAAATAAAAAGTTATATATAAAAAAAACCATCAACATGATGATAATTGTTATAACAATAAACAAAACAAAATTATTATAGCAAAATAATCTAAGTTATGTAGTTAAATGAGCTAAAGGGCCTTTGGTCAAATGGTATCCACGTGTATTACATTGTGTCCTCTTTCCAAGAGTTTGTGTGTTCAAGTCACGTCGTGAACAAGTGGTGTAAATTAGGAGTAGATTTAAAGTGTGCATGAGTTTGCCTTAAAAAAACTGAAACGCCCCAAACCGGGTACATCTCATAGTTGGCACAAAAAATAACAAGCATAGTTCTTAAACTAGAAATCAGAATCTATTACAGCGAAAGCCTTTAATTCAAAATATTCATAATCCAATAACATAAATCATTGTTTGAAACATAAACTACCGGGAATGGAAATGTCAGTTTTTAGCACAGCAACCCGATGTCCATGCTATCTAGCCCTCATGGCTCCTTTACTCATTCCTTCCTCTTACTCTTACTACATGTCATGCATACTAAAAAGTCAGCTAACGCTGGTGAGTTCTATCTTTACTTTAAACTGAAAACTTTCTTTTGGTAGCTTAGTTTTAATAAAATAAAATAAGCTTTTCTTTCTCTATCTTTAAACACTTTAACTTTACTTTAAAACTTCACAACGTTACAATCATAAAACTGTTACGTTACTGTCTTTTTTTAAACTTTACTTTGAGGAAACCCGTCATGGTGTCCTCCTTTACCACTTTCCGACTATCGTTTCACTTGTACAAGACATGTGACTTTCACATACTTGAACTATCACATATGGATCATTGTCCGATGACAAGATCTCTTTCTCGCTTACACCTCAGGGTAAGACTTTTACTTTAGCGCTGCCCACACCTCAGGGTGGGACTTTCTTTCTCGCTTGCACTTCAGTGCAAGACTCCTTTAACATTGCTTACACCTCAGGGTAAGACTCCTTTAGCATTGCTCACACCTCAGGGTGAGACTTCTACTTTAGCTTGCTCACACCTCGGGGTGATACTTCTACTTTAGCATGCCTGCAAGACTTTCTACTATGCAACTAATATGCAATGCAATTACACTACTACACGAAATAAAATGCAATAACATAAACTTTCACGTAGATAAATAACAAATATTAACACATAAGCATATAACATTTATAAGGCCCCGAACCCGGGAGGCCTCACTCGTTGGATTTACTCATTCACAAACAGTTCTTAGACTTGAATATCAAAATAACACAGCGAAAAATTTCATTAAAACATAATCGTGACATTGTTCAACATGCGGAAGCGTATCATAGTCTATTACATAAACATAACATAAGCTAATAACGGGATGCCAGTTTTCACATCATCCGAGTAACTCATCAAGCCGCCCAACATCACCATCCATTATCATAACTTGCCTTAACCTGAATGTGCATACTAAAAAGTCAGCTACGCTGGTGAGTTCTAGCTTTTCATAAAACCTTAACTTCAAATATTTGCCAAAAACATATCATTTAACTTCATTAATAAAAGCGTATGAAAACATGCAATAACAAAACATAACATCATAAACACAAGTCAACGAACATATCGAATATGCGCCTTCTCGTAACCGTCAAATCCACACGTCACATACTAGTGGAATAACATAAAGATCACCACCACTAGGCCCATCAACACCGTACTATCCTTCAGGTGAAGAACTCCCAGGGCCCGATACTTAGGTTATTCAACACCAAACTTCAAGCACGGCATCACAAGGATGACACGTACCAAACTTCAAGCACTGCACCCCGTAAGGCACAAGTACCAAACTTCAAGCATGACTACCCCGTAAGGTAAATCGTACCAACTTCAAGGATCATGATAATCCCCTTGGTGACCGTCATCACCCCAGTTATACAACAGTTGGCCAGCCACAAAGGCCCCTAAAAGGTAAAGGCCCATAACATACTTCCCATACCCATAACCTTCATTCCCTAAGGAATATTGGCAGATTCGTTCGTTTGTGACTTTCGTAAACATTCACTTCTTTTACTTCAAAACTTCAGTGATTCGTACGTTTTATTAAAAATAATTCCTTCATTCATAAACACTTTATAAACTTCTTTTGGCAAAATATTTCATAAACACTTCTTTCATAACCCTTCCTTCCAAAACATCATTTTATAAAACGTCACATACAACATTCATAAACATCGTTTTATAAAATAGTCACATCGTTACGTATGCACACCAGCCCAAAAATATTATTCAAAACATTTAAAAGAGGGCTTCTAGAACTCACCGGATAAGCTAATCTGGGTTGTCCTAAACAAAGGTCCAACAACGTCACTTCCGATCTGAATTGATTAGTAAAATACGCATCAGACCAAATCCCGACTCTAACGGTTTAACCATTCTAAACATACTGACTTTACTTAACCAGCCTGATGCCTGCGCACTTAGCAAGTGCGCAGGGCCTTGTTCTTGCGTACTTAATAAGTGCACAGACTTCGTTTCATGCGTACTTGATAAGTATGCAGGCTTTGCTTCATGCGTACTTGATAAGTACGCATGACTTTCTTCTCGCGTACTTGATAAGTACGCAGAACCTTCTTCTCGAGTACTTGATAAGTACGCAGAACCTTCTTCTTGCGTACTTGATAAGTACGTAGGAAATGCTTCTTGCGTACTTGATAAGTACGCAGGACCTGCTTCCCCGCAAAAAACCCTAACTTTCACATGCGGATCTAATCACGTCAAGATTCCAAACTTGTTTACATTCAAACGTTTACTTTTTGTTTAAGAACTCAAATCTATGTTTTTCTTCCAGTTTCATCCGTAAAAACGTTACCTTTTCATCTAAAACCCGAAAAACCCCAAAATGAACAAAAACCTCAGATCTAGGCCAAATCGTTACCTGTATCGAGCTTCTGATTCGGAGGTTCTTCTCACGAGCTATGGAGCAACACTTTGCTGAAATCTCGGGTCGATCCGCCAACTTTCTCTCTCTACGGTTTCTCTCTCTAGATGTTGCAAATGAGAGAAAAGGGTGGTGACTTAGGCTATTTATAGGGGAGGCTCCCCTATGTTCGCCCCTTCTAGCACGCCGGCCCATCCGGCCCGGCCTGTCATGCCTCGTTCGTTTATTCCGTTCGTTCTCGCATTCTATCCCGTTATTATAACTGTCGTTTTATTTTTGGGATGTTACAAGTCTACCCCCCTTACAATAGGTTTCGTCCTCTGATGTGCTTGAAATTACACATCTTTCTTGCCCAAAACTTCGCCTGTTTTATGATCAATTCCTGGTTATTCCCCAAGTTTAGACACTTATTTGCTTCATTTTCAGTTTTATAGGTTTTTGTGGAGCTAAGTGGATAAAGGAGGAGATTCCAGGAGTTTTCAAGGAAAATTAGGTTTTCTGAGTTGGAGGCATGGTCGCACCCCTAGCTGACACAACCGCGCCCACCTAGGCACGGTCGCGCCCCGCATTGGCACGACCGCGTCAGCCTAGGCATGGTCGCACCCAGAATTGGCACGGCCGCGCCAGCATCAGAATCCGAGCACAACCGTTCTCTTGCTTCCCCACGGTCGCGTGTAAACCCGTGAGTCTGAAAGCCGTACTTCCTCGAAGAAAGAGAGCCAATGGGAGAAGCAGATCGGTCAACCCTACTGTCACACGACCGCGCCAAAAGAAGGCACGGTCGTGCCCCATGCTCAGGCACGGTCGTGCCCAGTGCCCTGGCACGGTCGTGCCTCCCCTTTCCTATATATATCAGAAGTTTTCCACAGAAAGAAGTCTGGAGACCTAGAGAGTTGGATCCCTGAGCACTGTTTTGTACTCCGAATTTCCTTGTTTCTAGCCACATTGACTACAACATCAAGAGGATCACCATACATCATCATCATCTAGCTTGGGGAAGTTGGTTTGATTCTTGGCATTTCTTTATGAGTCTTGTAACTTTTCCTTGCTTTGTTCTTGTTCTTATGCTCACCATGAGCTAACTCTTGATATCACTTTGGTTTAGATGAAGTTTAGTAACGTTTGACGACATTTATGGATTTTTGGCATAGTTTATGTTAATGTTATAACAATGGCATGATTATTCTTCAATGATATTGTGTATTTTGGAGTTGATATTGTTTGCAAGACTTGTATATGTGTAGACTTTGTATGTTGGAAAACCCATGGTTTATGCATGTATTCATTGATTAGTGTATGTATGTATGCTAGTTTATGGCTTTTGACTAGGAATGGTGGATGAAGTCTTGTTTATGGTTAAAAACTCTTGAATGTGCATCCTTGTGCTTATGTTTGGAAAGACAAAGTGCTTGTTATGGTGTGTCATATTTAGTATTATGTTTATCTAGGACTTGCTGACGCAATCTTCTAATTTATGTAATCTTGATATGAACATTGTATGTTGAGGAAGTGCATGTTATTGTTTACTTTAATCAACTTGAGGTGGGTTATGTGTTGATTCGTGTAATCTTTCCAACTAGTTGTTGAGTTAGCCAACCTTGACAGGAAGCTAGTTCAATCTTTATTAAACATTGACGTATTCATAGCACGTGAGCTTCATTGTATGATTTTAGGTGGTTAGTTTGTATAATTCATTCTAGCTTTCCGAATAGTCATTTGATTAGATGCCTTTGACGAGAATTTAGTCAACATATGTTTCGTGTATTTGCCATGTATCCATAGATGTTGTTGGGTGTTTACTAAATGGATTCGAGACCGAAGTGATATTCCTTCCTTGATTGTTTGACTTGTGTTCTTAGTTTAGTTTTATATTCTTGCATATTAGTTTAATTAAAAATCAACTTAAACATCTTTTACCCATACTTGATTGAATTTTAGTCCCGGTTTATTATCTCATTCTACCGTGTCCACGGATTGATATCCGGTTCTTACCTTTACTATATTGTCATTCGACGGGTACACTGCCCGGTGTGTGTGTGATTAGTCTTTGGTGAAAACCATTTTTAAAACTAATTGTGTAAAAATCTTTTTATTAAAATATATACACTTTCATACATATCATCCCCGAAACCTATCATAAGTCAAATAGTTGAGGGTACGACTCCCTCATTTACGTCTCCGTTTCCCAAGTAGATTCTGATCCCTTTCGGTGCTTCCATTGGACTTTAACCAATTGAATAATCTTATTACGCAAACGCTTCTCCTTTCTGTCTAAGATGGCCACTGGTTCTTCGATGTAGTTAAGGCTGTTGTCGACCTCGATGTCAGTAAGTGGTACGTGAGCCGATTCATCCGCCAAACAATTTCGCAAGTGTGATACATGGAAGGTAGGATGAATTCCACTTAACTCATCATGCAACTCTAATCGATAAGCGACTTCACCAACCCGTGCCATTATCCTGAATGGTCCGACAAACCTCGGACTTAACTTTCCTCTCTTCTTGAACTGTATGATTCCCTTCAAGGGTGAAACTTTCAACATTACTCTGTCCCCAACATCAAACTCAATAGGCCTTCGTCGTTTATCCACATAGGATTTCTAACGATCTTGTGCGGCCTTCATTCGTGCTTTGATTTGATCAAACCTTTCTGACGTTTCTCGACTTCAAGAATTCCTAATTCCTTCTGTCCAATCTCACCCCAACAAACCGGGGTCCTGCATCTTCTCCCATACAACATTTCGTAAGGCGGCATGCCTATCATCGTGTGATGACTAATGTTGTAGGAGAATTTGGCTAACGACAGATGACTGTCCCAACTGCCGCCAAAATCGATAATACAAGCACAAAGCATATCCTCCAATGTCTGAATGGTCCTTTAGGGCTGACCATCCGTTTGTGGGTGGTATGCCGTGCTAACATTGAGTCTCGTGCCCATCGCCTCGTAAAATCTTTTCCAGAACCTCGATGTGAATCGTGTGTCCCGGTCAGATACGATCGTCAAAGGCATCCCATGCAGTGCTACTACTTCGTTAATAAATACTTCCGCTAACCTTTCCGACGAGAACGTCTCGCGAATAGGTAGGAAATGAGCACTCTTTGTTAAACTGTCCACAATTACCCAAATGGTGTCATGACCTTTAGCTGTGCGAGGTAGCTTGGTTATGAAGTCCATGGTAATGTGTTCCCACTTCCATTCCGGTATATCAAGTGGTTGAATCTTTCCATACGGTTTCTGGTGTTCAGCCTTTATTTGCGAGCAAGTCAAGCACTTGCTTACGTACTTTGTCACTTCGTGTTTCATTCCAGGCCACCAGTATTCCTTCCTCAGATCTTGGTACATTTTATTGGTACCGGGGTGGATAGAGTAACGAGACTTATGAGCCTCATCCAAGATTTTGGTTCTAAGCTCGCCACTCATAGGTATCAATACCCGCCAAAAACGTGTCCTAACACCAAAGGTGTTATATTCCAACTTGTCATGTTGGCCAACCATCCTTTCCTTCTTTATGTTTTCTTCCTTAAGTGCTTTATCTTGAGCGCTTTCAATTTCCCTCATCACATCTGATGTTACTACCAACTGGCAAGCTTTCACTCTAATAGGAGCAGTCACATCCTTTAAGCTTAGAGCGTCAGCAACTACGTTTGCCTTTCCAGGGTGGTATATGATTTCATAGTCATAATCTTTCAGGAGTTCCAACCATCGTCTCTGCCTCATATTAAGCTCTCTTTGTTTGAAGAAGTACTTCAAACTTTTGTGGTCAGAGTAAATAGTAAAATTCACCCCGTAGAGGTAGTGCCTCCAGATTTTCAATGCAAATACGACAACAGCAAGTTCCAAATCATGAGTCGGATAGTTGACTTCGTGAACTTTCAACTACCGCTACGCATATGCAATCACTCTACCGCGTTGCATCAACACGCACCCTAATCCCTGACCTGAAGCATCAGAGTATACCACCAAGTCTTCATTGCCCTCGGGAAGGGCCAAGACTGGAGCTTTGGTTAGCTTCTCTTTCAATTCCTTAAACGCCTCATCCTGGGTCGAACCCCATTCTTACTTTACCTCCTTCTGAGTCAACTTTGTCAACGGCGAAGCTATTTTCAAGAATCCTGGATGAATCTTCGATAGTAGCCTGACAATCCCAAGAAAACTAGGATTTCAGTTGGCGTCTTAGAAATATTCCATTCCCTTACCGTCATTATCTTTGCTAGGTCAACCATAATGCCGTTCGGGTTAATGACGTGACCTATGAATTGGACTTCCCTAAGCCAGAACGCACATTTGGAGATTTTAGCATACAACTTTTCCTTCTTCAGAGATTCCAATACCTCCCTCAAGTGACACGCGTGACCACCCTCATTCTTGGAGTAGATGAGGATATCATCGATGAACACGATTACCGATCGATCCAGCATTGGTCGACAAACTCTATTCATCAAATCCATGAACGTTGCGGGGGCGTTCGTCAATCCAAAAGACATTACACGGAACTCAAAATGTCCATAACGCGTGCGAAATGCAGTTTTCGATATGTCTTCTTCCCTCACCTTCAACTGATGGTACCCGGACCGAAGGTCGATTTTTGAGAACCAACTTGCACCTTGCAATTGATCGAACATGTCGTCGATCCTTGGTAAATGGTACTTGTTCTTCACCGTACGTTTGTTCAACTCGTGATAATCAATACACATTCTCATCGGACCGTTTTTCTTCTTCACAAACAACACCGGAGCACCCCACGGCTAGATGGTCGGTTGGATAAATCCTTTCTCAAGTAACTCGTCTAGTTGTGCCATTAGCTCTTTCATCTCTACTGGTGCTAGTCGATATGGAACTTTAGCCACGGGCTGGGCATCTGGTACTAAGTCGATTCGGAACTCAATCTCTCTGTCGGGTGGTATCCCAGGCAAGTCCTCTGGAAACACCTCCGGGTACTCGCGTACCACAGGTACATCGTCTAGTTCCTTCAATTCCTTACACTTGTCAATCACGTACACCAGATAAGTCTCGCATCCATGCCTCAAGTAATCTGTTACCTTAATCATCGAGATAACGTTGGGCATCAGGGTGCCACGATCTCCAAAAATCTCGACTTTGCTACCATCAGGAGCCTTGAGTCGGATTATCTTTCGTTTGCATATAATCTGCGCTTCATTGGCAGTTAGCCAATCCATACCTAACACGACATTGAATCCACCCAAAACCATAACAAACAACCTGACGGGGAATCTATGGCCTTCTATTTTTATCATGAAATTGTCAACTACATCGGTTACTCTCGCAGTCCTACCCTTAGCGGTTTCTACGCTAAAGGCCCTTTCTAGCTTACTGACAGTGTATTTCACTCGTTTACAAAAAGTCGCAGATATAAAACTCTTACTGGCACCTGAATTAAATAACACCAAAACAAAAGTGTTGTCAAGGATGAACGTACCTGACGCCACGTCTGGGTCCACCCTGGCCTGGTCTTGCGTCAGCGCGTACGCACGAGTCTTTGCTCGGGGCCTCTTTTCTTTCTTCTCCGGGTCTTTACCCTTCCCGGCTTCACCCATCCTGGGCTTGGTGCATTCCCGACTCATATGACCACTCTCCCCACAGTTGTAGCATTTGAAGCCTTGCGGGCAATCACGGGAGTAGTGTCCGGTCTTGCCGCATTTAAAGCACAGATTTGACCCTAACCGACATTCACCCGCATGTTTTACGCCACACTTTCCACAGACTGCCATCTCACCTACCCTGACCTGTTTGTCCCGAGCCCCAAACAACTTCCCAGCCGATCGCTTAGCGGGAAAACTCAGCTTCTTCTTAGGCTCTTCAATGGCAACGACATTCAGCGCCATATCATCAAATACCACGCCGATCAGTTCTACTACCGAATCATAGGTATTAGGGGCGTTTGCCTTAACATAGGTGCGGACCTAGTCCGGCAGCCCTTGAATGTAGCAGGAAATCTTTCTTTCCTCAGTCGTGACACGGTGTGGCACCAGACGTGCCAGTTAATTGAACCGTGTGGTGTACTGCTGGTACGTCATGCTCCTGACCTTAATTCCCAGAAATTCCCTTTCTACCTTTTCGATCTCATTCCTTGGACAGAAATTCTTGATCACCAAAGTTTTCAAATCAATCCACATCATCGCATCTATAGCCTCGTCCCCTTTGGCTTGACGTACACCTTCCCACCAATGGGATGCTTCCTCTCCCAAGGAGTTAGTAGCAAATTTCACAACTTGATTCGCTCGACACTCGCTCAGACGAATGGTAGCTTCCATACGGATTACCCAGTCAAAAGTAGCCACCGCGTCCTTCTTCCCAGTTAGGTCTGGCGGGTCGCATGCCTTAAAGGACTTATAGTCGCAACCACGGTTAAGCAGTGCGTTGATTGCCTCAGTGTTCGGGGTACCACCGCCGTGTTAGACCCACCCGTCTCACTAGCCTTCTTTAACGCTTCTGCCAACCGTCCTTGCAAGGAAACCTTCATCAACTTAGTGAACTCGCGTGCCAGAGTCTCTCTCACTTCTGGTTCAAAAGTGAATTGTTGTTCTTCGACATGAGTTGGCTCAGTCCCATGCATACTAACTTCTGGCTCAGTGTGAACACTTCCTTCTTCACTGTACTCTTGGCGTGCAGGGGTCCTGTCGCGCCCACCGGTAAGACCACCGGTATGGCCCCCACCATGCCTTCCACTCTTTCGTCCCGCCATTTCGTTCTATAAGACAAGGAACCTAATGTCGTCACGCTAGTTAACAAATAGAATTCAACAAGCACTGTAAGATGTTAATATATACTGGCCATCTGTAATTAACCATTACATTACCTTTCGATTTCTATTTGACCACCTTTGTGATTCCATCAGAACACAAGTCCTTACCTAACCCTTTCTAAGGTATACTATATATGTAAATATATACTACCTTCATACCTGATGTTGTGGCCCGAGTTACCCGTACTGGCATCCGCTTTCGGTCACATTCACAATTTAAGTTCAGACACTAGGAGTGTCCGAATCTCTCAAACTATTGCTCTGATACCAACTTGTAAGGCCCCAAACCCGGGAGGCCTCACTCGTTGGATTTACTCATTCACAAACAGCTCTTAGACTTGAATATCAAAATAATGCAGCGGAAAATTTCATTAAAACATAATCGTGACGTTGTTCAACATGCGGAAGCGTAACATAGTCTATTACATAAACATAACATAAGCTAATCATAACGGGATGCGAGTCTTCATATCATCCGAGTAACTCATCAAGCCGCCCAACATCACCATCCATCATCATAACCTGAATGTGCATACTAAAAAGTCAGCTACGCTGGTGATTTCTAGCTTTTCGTAAAACCTTAACTTCAAATATTTGCCAAAAACATATCATTTAACTTCATTAATAAAAGCGTACGAAAACATGCAATAACATGACATAACATCATAAACATAAGTCAACGAACATATCGGATCTGCGCCTTCTCGTAACCGTCAAATCCTAACGTCACATACTAGTGGAATAACCTACAGATCACCACCACTAGGCCCATCAACACCGTACTGTCCTTCGGGTGAAGAACTCCTAGGGCCCGATACTTAGGTTATTCAACACCAAACTTCAAGCACGACATCACAAGGATGACACGTACCAAACTTCAAGCACTGCACCCAGTAAGGCACAAGTACCAAACTTCAAGCACGACTACCCCGTAAGGTAAATCGTACCAAATTCAAGGATCACGATAATCCCCTTGGTGACCGTCATCACCCCAGTTACACAACAGTTGGCCAGCCACAAAAGCCCCTAAAAGGTAAAGGCCCATAACATACTTCCCATACCCATAACCTTCATTCCCTAAGGAATATTGGCAGATTCGTTCGTTTGTGACTTTCGTAAACATTCACTTCTTTTACTTCAAAACTTCAGTTAAAGCATTCGTACGTTTTATTAAAAATCATTCCTTCATTCATAAACTTCTTTTGGCAAAATATTTCATAAACACTTATTTCATAACCCTTCCTTCCAAAACATCGTTCATAAACATCATTTTATAAAACGTCACATACAACATTCATAAACATCGTTTTATAAAATAGTCACATCGTTACGTATGCACACCAACCTAAAAATATTATTCAAAACATTTAAATAAGGGCTTCTAGAACTCACCGGATAAGCTAATCTGGGTTGTCCAAAGCAAAGGTCCAACAACGTTACTTCTGATCTGAATTGATTAGTTAAATACACATCAGACCAAATTCCGACTCTAACGGTTTAACCATTCTAAACATACTGACTTTACTTAACCAGCCTGATGCTTGCGCATTTAGCAAGTGCGCAGGGCCTTGTTCTTGCGTATTTAATAAGTGCGCAGACTTCGTTTCATGCGTACTTGATAAGTACGCAGGCTTTGCTTCATGCGTACTTGATAAGTACGCATGACCTTCTTCTTGCGTACTTGATAAGTACGCAGGACCTTCTTCTTGCGTACTTGATAAGTACGCAGAACCTTCTTCTTGCGTACTTGATAAGTACGCAGGATCTGCTTCCCCGCAAAAAAAACCCTAACTTTCGCATGCGGATCTGATCACGTCAAGATCCCGAACTTGTTTACATTCAAAACCTTTGCTTTTAGTTTAAGAACTCAAATCTATGTTTTTCTTCCAGTGTTATCCGTAAAAACGTTACCTTTTCATCTAAAAATCGAAAAACTCCAAAACGAACAAAAACTCAGATCTAGGCTAGATCGTTACCTGTATCGAGCTTTTGATTCGGAGGTTCTTCTCACGAGCTATGGAGCAACACTTTGCTGAAATCTCGGGTTGATCCGCCAACTTTCTCTCTCTAGATGTTGCAAATGAGAGAAAAGGGTGGTGACTTAGGCTATTTATAGGGGAGGCTCCCCTATGTTCGCCCCTTCTAGCACGCCGGCCCATCCGGCCCGGCACGTTATGCCTCGTTCATTTATTCCGTTCGTTCTCGCATTCTAACCCGTTATTATAACTGTCGTTTTATTTTTGGGATGTTATAACATTGCATTTGTCACTGTCACTGTCACTGTCGAGCTGTACCGAGATAGAACTCCATTAACTTTCTTTACTATAGCTCTTCACTTTATTTAAAACACGTTTCAAAGATAGTACTTTGCTCTTTAACACTTTCTCTTCCATTTTTATAAAAAAACATATAATTATTATAAAAGTATACTTTAACTTTCAAAACTCTCTTTAATAGTATGCATGCCAGCCCAAAACCGTTAGGGAAAAAGGGCAATAAGAACTCACCCGACTTCTATAGATTTATCTCACTCAGCAATGAAACTTCAAGCTAGGTGGGATGCTATCTGATCTGTTCAAAGGTCAAGAACTAGACATGTCGAGACTAAGACACTTTGTCCGAAATCCTACTGTCCGAAATCTATTTCGGTCGAAATCTTTTTTGACCGAAAACTAACCGGTTAAAAATGCATTTTATCCGGTAACTATTTCGTTCAAAAACATTTGTCCGAAAACTTTTTCGTTCGAAATATACTGTCCGAAAAACCTTCCATCCGAAATACTTTTCGGACGAGTCATAGTTTTCAGACCATTCATCGAGTTTTGGACGATTCATCTGTTCTTGGCCAAATTCTTCGTTTTTGATCCAAGTTCCAATATTTTTACGTCCAAAACTTATATCTAGCTTCTATGAAGCTAGATACATACTTTCTAAGCCAATTCAATCGTAAAAATCCTGACTTTTATAAAAACCCATTTTAAAACCCTAAAACCCATTTTTCAATCCGGAAATCGAATCTGAGAATGCGAAGGTACCTGTTATTGCTTGATTCCTTCTTCACCGACCTTCACGACTGTTCCAGCAATGACTAAGGATCACAAGAGAATTCTCGGGTGAGATTTGAAGCTTTCTCTCTCTACTCTATCTCTCTCTCTAAGGTGGTAGTGAAGAAGATGAGGAAATAGGGAAAGTGGAGGGGGTGACTAGGGTTTAACCCTTCCCCCTCCCTTGCGCCCGACCCAAATCCCGATCTCGTTCAAGCCTGCTACTCTTTATTTATTCTTTTATTTCTTTCCCGTACTCCGTCTTATGTATTCGTTGTGGATTTCAGGATGTTACAAAAAACATAGTTAAACGAATTGTGAGGCTCTACAAAAAATTAAACTACTTGTTATGTGGTACATTTTGTATCTTTGGTCTTCTATTTGGAATCTATTAAATAATATATTTTTAAATATTTAATATAAATCAAATTATGTATACTTAATATTTTATTATGGAAGTTATTATATCATTAAACAAATGAATTTAATATAAATTCACATTTAACAATTACATAAAAAAAATTAATACCCAGTTGAAAAAAATGTTTTAAAAATTAATTTAACAGAATTTATAACTGTCACGTCAAAGTACATTTTTTAGATACATATTTTGACGAGTGTATGTGTTAACAGATTACATTATATTTTATTTAACTCGTGTAATACACTGGTTTATTCATTACATGGGTTTTTAAAAACATATATTTTTTTTTACTAAGTATATAACATTGCATTTTTTCAACCCGTGTAATACACGAGATTCTAACATAGTTGTAGGTATAAATCAAAATGTAATAAATAAAAAATAGCATGAAAGCCCTTAAAACCAGCCAAGGGGTGGGGCTGCGGGTTTCGAACCGGCGTTACCTGCTATTGCGTCGCATGATTCAGCACAAACCTCGGACTTAACTTCCCTCTATTCCTGAATCGTATAATCCCCTTCCAGTGAGATACCTTTATCAGTACCTGATCCCCGACATTGAATTTGATAGGTCTCCGCCTCTTATCCGCATAGGCCTTTTGACGATCCTGTGCTACTTTCATTCTGGCTTTAATCTAGTCAAACTTTTCAAAGGCTGGTGTGTGCCTGTGACTACCTCTAAGCTTCCCAACTCTTTCTGTCCTATCTCGCCCCAACAGATCGTGGTTCGGCATCTTCTACCGTACAACATTTCATAAGGCAGCGTACCAATAGTGGCATAGTAGCTGTTGTTGTAGGAGAATTCTGCCAAAGATAGGTGACTATCCCAACTGCCGCCAAAGTCTATAATGCATGCGCATAGCATATCCTCCAATGCTTGAATGTTCCACTCCGACTGACTATCCGTCTGTGGGTGATAAGTCGTGCTGATATTCAATCTCCTGCCCATGGCTTCGTGAAATCTTTTCCAGAACCTCGATCAGATACAATTTATATTGGCACACCATGTCGAGTCACAATTTCATTGGTAAATACTTCTGCTAGCTTCTTAGATGAATACGTTTCATGGATCGGTAAGAAGCGTGCACTCTTTGTCAAACAATCCACTATAACCCAAATCGTATCATGGCCTTTAGCTGTGCGAGGTAGCTTTGTAATAAAGTCCATGGTAATACGCTCCTACTTCCATTCGGGTATTTCTAGAGGCTGGATCTTCCTGTATGGTTTCTGATGCTCGGCTTTAACCTGTGAGCAAGTTAGACATTTGAGCACGTATTCTATCACATCATTCTTCATGTTAGGCCACCAATACTCTTTCTTCAAATCCTGATAAATCTTCGTGGTTCCTGGGTGGATGGAATATCGAGACTTATGGGCCTCGTCGAGTACTCACTCCATGAGTGTTTATCTCCAACTTTACCTGTTGACCGACCATTTTTTCTTTCTTTCTTTCTTTATGTTCTCTTCCTTTAGTGCTTCTGTCTGTGCTTTCTCTAGCTCTGTCATAAAATCTGGGGTTACTACCAACTGGTATGCATTCACCCTAATAGGAGGTTGATTCTCCTTTCGGCTTAGAGTGTCGGTAACCACATTTGCTTTCCAAGGGTGGTATAGGATCTCACAGTTATAATCCTTTAATAACTCCAACCACCGTCTCTGTCGCATGTTTAAGTCTTTCTGTTCAAAGAAATACTTTAAGCTCTTGTAATCTGAATAAATGGTGCATTTTACTCCGTGTAACATCCCAAAAATGATAACGACAATAACATAAAACTGGTTTTGGTGCGCGAAAGATGGAACGAACAAGGCTCATGGGCCGGGCCGGCGAACATAAGGGGGGCTCCCTCCCTTAAGTACCCCAAACACACACATATCCTCTTATTTTGCAAATCTAGAGAGAGAAAATGTAGAGAGAGAAAGTGTCGGATTTGCTCAAGATCGCACCAGCTCGTGTCTCCATCGCTCGTGAGTGGATCCTTTGACTCAGAAGCTCAAAAAAGGTAACGACTCGACCTAGATATGAGTTTTTTTGTTATGTTGGGGTTTTCGAGTTTTGATTAAAAAGTCGACACTTTTACGTATGAAACTTCAAAATAAACATAGATCTAGCTTCATTAATGATAAAAGAACGTTTTTAACATAAAAAGATTGGATCTTGATGAACTCAGATCCGCATGCAGAAATTAGGGTTTTTATGGGGAAGAAGACAGCCCGCAAGGTGAACTTGTTAAGTTCGTTGGGCTTTGGAGAGGCGAACTTGATAAGTTCGCTAGGTTAGAGCGTATCTGTCAAGTTCACTATAAACAAGTTCGCTAAGGCATTAAGGCTGCGAACCTGTTAAGTTCGCCGGATAAGTTCGCTTGGCCTATATCAAGCAAACTTAGCCTAAGTTCGCCTAAGTCAGAAATGGTTAACCGTTAAAGTCAGGATTGATCTGATGTTTAATTACTAATCAAAACAGATCGTGAGTGAAGCTTGTTAGACCTTTGTTAGGACAACCAATGATTAGATTACCAGGTGAGTTCTAGAGCCCTACTTTTAATGCTTTGAAATATGTTTTGGGTTGGTGTGCATACTTATGAAATGATGTTACAAAAGATGTTTTGTAAAGTGAAGTTTGAAATGTGTTTTCTAAATGTTTTGCCAAATGAGGTTTACGAAATGTTTACGAATGAAATGTGATTTAATAAAACGTGCGAATGCTTTAAGTGAAATGATGTAAAGGAAGTAAATGTTTTTATGAAAGTCACAAAATGAACGAATCTGCCATGGATTCCTTCGGGAATCAAGGTATGTATGTATGTATGTATGTATGAATAGGCTTACCTTTATAGGGGCCTTTGAGGCTGGCTAACGGTTGTACAACTGGGTGGGATGAAGGGGTGATGACGGTCACTATGGGGGATTACCGGGATCCCTAATGAGGTGTTATTCCCTACGAGGGAAAGGTGCTTAAGGTAAGGTACATGCTATCCTTTGGGATGTCGTGATTGAGGTGGGTTGCGTGTTATCCTTTGGGATGCCGTGCTTGAGGTGAATGTACGATTACATGGATTTTTAAAAACATATATTTTTTTTATTACTAAGTATATAACATTGCATTTATTCAACCCGTGTAATACACGAGATTCTAACATAGTTATAGGTATAAATCAAAATGTAATAAATAAAAAATAACATGAAAGCCCTTAAAACCAGCCAAGGGGTGGGGCTGCGAGTTTCGAACCCGCGTCACCGGCTGCTGCATCGCATGATTCAGCACAAAACAGGGAGACCACTGCGCCAAGCCCATCTTTTGGTTTTCATTTGCTGCAACATGTTTTTAAAATACCATTAACCTTAGAAAAAATAAAAATTACAAAAGCATGCATCAACCCACTTGTACATAATGCATACCCACTTGTATAAATTTTCTATAGTAAAATCCACTCACATTCCAAACTTATCTTTTAATATGTATTAATCTTTTATATAAAACTTAAATATAACGTTAATTTTTTTCGTGGGGCTAATAATAGTGTACAGGTTGTCGAAATCCACTCTTACAAATTTTAACACCGATGACATAACGCATTATCCTGCAACAACACGCATGTGGAATTAACTAGTTTATGTAATTTACTATTTTACTTACTAAACTAAGTCATATCAAATAAATTAGGCTTAATCCTATGATTGCTTAAATAATCAAACCCAAAACTAAAATAAACCAATATTTTTTTAAAGAAGGCACCCAAAGACATTAAGCACAAAATAACTTAATAGCCAAATATCCTTAACAATTCTGTAACTATACAATTTGATAAGGTGTGAACATATCTAATTTATGGTTGTCTAGTTTTGGTGGTGGTGCCATGCGTCGTTTGATGATTGACCGTTTTTATGTCCCACGGCTTTTGTGTGTGTATAAAATATTAAATGGGGGAGCTTATACACAAAAGGCCTCCATGGCCTAGCGGCATGCACGCGTCCCGTGCCCCCCACCGACTCGGATTCGATCCTTGGGGGTGGCAGTATTCTGTTCTTTTTTTGTTATTTTTTAATCCAGTTTTTTTAGTTTTGTTTATTCTAGCTTTTTTTCCCCTAGGTTTTAACGTTTTGTTTTAGTATGCAAGAACATTTTATTTTTCTCCTATTTTTACGTTGCAAATTTTAATACTTCCGTTGTATCAACATTTCAAAATATACAACCGCGATTTACGACTATAGGTTTTAGAATAAACACATGCCCCACTTTGTAGCGCGGGTACCATAACTAGTTTATATGACATTTTAGGAACTTTTTTTTTGAAAAATAATTTTTAAACACCCTACTTTCATTATTAAAATAACTCCAATATGAGGATCGCCTTTTGCTATCTAATGGTTTGGTTTGTTGGTCGCCTAAATTGAAGAGGTCTCAGTCGTCTGCTGGGGAAATCCGAGAAGTACAGCAATTGTCCATTCTACTTCTTTAATTTTGTAACACCTCAAAAATTCGCTAAGAAAATAAAGGACTAAACTTGCCAAAATTCATAGTTGAAAAGGTTAGTATAATAATATTCAAAACCCAAGGACAAAAATTTGAATCTTTGAAAATTTAAGGGGTAGCGGACCGCTACCCAAGGCTTAGCGGTCCACTACGTGCTGAGCAAGGACACAATGATGACAAGACACGTGTCACGCTGACTCACGTTATCCTAAACCCTATGACGAACCGCCAGGGAATCTTTAACGTTTTGCTACGGACGAAAGGGGGCTGACGGATCGCTAGCCCTTGCTTAACGGTCCGCTACTTGGTCTCTAAGGCAAATTTGCGGCTAGAGGCGATGGCGGACCGCCACCACCTTTCTTAGCAGTTCGCTATGGGTCAGAATTTGGCCTATAAATAGCAAGCTCGATTTCATTCAATCTCATCAGTCCCACACACAAATTCCACCACAAAAACACACACTTAACTTCTGGTGTTCCGATCCCGAAGTCCGGTTCGCGTGCCAGAGTTTGGTTTCCAGCATTTCGACTCCAAATTACCGTAGATAGTGCAGAGGTAAGGTTCTGACCTACTATTAAGCTTTGGTTATATACCATTAAGCTAGGATTGTGTGATTAAGTAATGTCAATATATATCTAGGAACTTTGTCCGAGGTATTTGCCTTATTGCAGATTTGATTAGCCGAAATACTGCCGAGGTGAGTTCCTAAACTGTGATGTATGAACCCAATCATGACCTTGTCTGGCATGATTGATTTATGAAAACAATTTGAGTATCTTGAAATGATTGCACCGATTTTTTATATATAACGCAGTCTAAGCGCTTATTGTGTTTCATTTGCCCGTGGAACGTCATGATGGACATGACCTGTGGAACGGTCTTTGGTTATATATATATTGAATGATTGTTCATAGTTGTCTATGAATTTAGGTGTTGAAGCCCATGAATGTGTTCAAGATACTTTGGCGGGTCATTTTAATAAACAATTTTAGTTTATGAATTCACCAGCTTTGTGCTGACCCATGTTTTACCAAATGTTTTTGAATGCATCACAGATAGTAATTAGACAAGGCATTTCCAGGAACTAGAATGAAACGATGAACGATCCAGATGATGGGCATGCCTGAAACTATAAGTCTCGAATGATATATTCCTTGTTAGGAACGATGAAAAAATGTTATGTAACATTTTGATTTCACGAATGTAAAACAATGTTTTGATGAAATGAAAGATGATGGTTTAGTTTCCGCTATGTGTTTTGATATCAACATCACAGTAACTAAAAGGCGACCTTCTGACCAGTATGTAGCTATCTGACAAATGGAATGTTCTATCTAAGAAAAGAGCGGTGTATAAATCTCTCCTAGACTCGCCGTTCTTTCCTGGGAACATCTCTGTTGGAGGTACTACTCTGGTTAGATAACTGTCTTGTGTTACGGGTGTGACAAGTTGGTATCTGAGCCTCAGTTTAATGAATTTAGATACTACAGGAATAATGTCTAGACTTAAACTAGGACTCTGAAATTAGTCTGGAAATGCCTCATGATAAGTTTGTGTACACATTCAGTACGACCTATAATAGGAAATACCTAGAAATCAGACAATTAAAGGCATTTTTGGCCCAATATTGTTAATTTCTGAATTTCTGGATTATGACCGGTTATACGAATTCTGATGTCATACATCTGTGTATAGGTACAAATGGCAGGATGTGGTAGAGGATAAGGAAGAGGTAGGGGTAGGATGCCTAATACTAGGTCCCGTACCCGTGATACGACCAACATGAATACTGATCCGAATGCAAACACGAATGCTGAACCTGAGCAACCAATAGAAGAATTCATTATGACTGAAGCTCAATTCCAAGGAGCGGTGGCATCTGAGGTCACCCGAGTACTTCAGAGAACTTTACCTGGAATCCTTGATACTCTCAGAAGAAGAGAAAATCCCAATAGTCTGGGAAATCAAAAATAAAGGACAAGCGGTGCCATTCCCCGAACAGAAGATACCCTTCATACTACTCCTATAGGAAAAAATATAGGAACCACCCGAACCCATGAAACAATGGGAATGACAACCCAGAGTACAGGAGTTCATGGCCAAGGATGCAACTACAAGAATTTCAGTGATTGTCACCCAAAGCCCTTTAATGGGTAGAAGGATGCCATTGCAGCTTTGCAGTGGATCACATCAATGGAAGCAATAATCAAGATGAGTGAATGCAAATCTGACCAAGCTGTGAAATTTGCTGCACATTCATTCGAAGAAGAAGCTCTTGATTGGTGGGAATCAATCAAGCAGACAAAGGGAGAAGCTGTAACTGGTAGAATGACTTGGGAGAATCTCAAGTCTTTGATTGTGAAGAGATACTGTCCACAAAATGATGTGGATAAAATTGAAGCTGCATTTTTACGATTTGAAGCTGGAACCATGACTTATCAGGAGTATACGACCAAGTTTAATAAGATGGCCAAGTTGGTGCCACATCTGGTTACTCATGAGTCAAGGAGATTTAAATGTTATGATCAAGGTTTACCTCCTAAGGTTCGTACCTTAGTAAAATCTATCGCACCCGAGACAATAGATTTGGCAGTTGAGAAGAGTGCGGTGATGTATGATGAAGTGGCAGCTCAGGAGCCACCAAATATTGATCACAAGAGAAAGCCCGATGAAGTTGTTTATAAATTCACAGTGGGAAATAGTAAGTTTCCCAGGAGAGGAGGATCTAATCCCAACCTTGATAGACCAAATCAAGGAATAAAATGCTAGACTTGTCAGAAGTTTTTCCATTTTGTAACCCAATGCCCAAATGTTAAATGTTTTAACTATGGGGAGATAGAGCACTATAGGACTTCTTGTCCTAAGCCACCTAAATAGAAAATAGGTGGTCAGAATAAAGGAACATGACGAGTGTTCGTCTTAGGAAGCGAAGATGAACAGAAAAATAAAGCTAAGGAGGCAACAGGTACTTTCTTAGTTAATAATATTTATGCCAAGATTTTATTTGATACAGGGGCAAATAGAAGTTTTGTTTCATGTGCATTCACCCCATATTTAGGCGTAAAACCGATTCCGCTTATTGATACCTATGTCGTTAAAACGACAAATAGTAAACAGATTAGGATAACCGAATCATACCCTGATTGTGTCATCAATTTTGGTTACGATAAGGTATTAGTTACACTAATGCCGATGAACATGAATGAATATGAGGTTATTGTCACACCCCCAAATTCTACTAACGGAGTCTTACCGTTTTGGGAGGTGACAAACCAGGATCTCAGACATTAGTTACTTCAAACGACACTATATGGGACTTGAAATGTAATAATATAAAAGATTAAGGTTCAGAGTGTATATGTGGAAGCGTTAAACAAAAATAAATGCGCAAAACAACAAACCCAAATCCAAATACAAACAAAACATAAAGATTGTTCAATAGATAATTATTTCAATTGAAGTCCAAGACACATGCATGACTTAACATGATCCTGAATGCCAACCTGAGAAAACATGTAGGAAAACGAGTCAACACTAGGTTGGTGAATTCACAGGTTTCAATCATTTCAAATAAATCGTTTGCGGATTATGTACATTCAATATATATATATCAATAGGTTGCATGCCTATATTCATGTTTTGCTAAAGCGCTCGCAACCGAAACTAACAGTGTGTTTTTTTGTTTGCCTCCAGCCAGGTCTATCAACTCTGACTAATGTGTTAAGGTCAATGTAACACCCGTTCGACCTCCAATCAAGTTAGCGCGACTAACGCGGGTGGGGTTTGTCAAACCCAGTAGTACTACCAAAATTACCTCGCTCATAACATATTAACGGTCCGATGTGTGTGAGGACTTTTCATGATAGTGTGTAACGCTTAGCCTCAACAGTGATATCATATGAATTACAATAACCCAAAAAGGGTTGTGACATGTTTTCTCCCCCAAATAAAAGCAGTAAAAGGGGCCGTGAAACTCACCTGCGTTGCGTAGTAGGTAGTATCACACAAGTAAGAGATTTGGTACACAAGTGTCAGCCTGCACGGCTTACGTATGCCCTAGAGATACAAATATAACAATTAGGGACACATTGGGATTTGTGATAACGACACGGAAGATTGAACGTCTTAACGCATTCTAAGGATTAAAGAGTATACAAACGTGTCTACGGAAATATATATATTTCTTAAAATATTAATTAAGGAAAAAGCGTTACGTGTCGAACGTTAATAACAGATAGTAAATAAATAAATACATAACTTCGTACGCTTGAGTCGTTTACAACAGTTAGGAAAACAATATAATTTAATATATTATTTTTAAATTCGAAGGATTTAAACAAATAATCATTTGTGTGAAAAAATAATAAATATATTATTTTTAATCGAATGTATAAACGCGATTAAATAATATAACTAATTATATTATTATTTAGTTTAAAACGTCACACGAGGTATAAAATGGAACGAAATAATATAAATATATATTATTTAATAACATTAGTCACGGGTTGAAAATAATACAAATATATTATTTAATAAGAAGTTACGGTTTGAAAATAATACAAACATATTATTTTTATTTGATAATAACATAAATATATTATTTATAAAAGTGGGAATAATATAAAAATTGGTTAATAATTCAAACCCGAGCCTACGGGTTGTTTTTCGGGTTAAAATACCTTAATGTATAAATATTATAATATAGAAAAAGGTTTTAAATTAATTAATGCTTAAAATAAATAATAAAACAAAACAGGGGGAGGGAGACTCGAACCCGGGTCTCCTCCCTGTTTGCACATGAGTTTAACCAGTCCGCTCGCTAGGGTCATCGCAACATGATTCAGATTCAAATGGGTTTTAATCAACGATTCCAGTGGGTTCTTCCCCCTTATATAATCGATCCCAAATCCCTCGAATTCGATAACGATCGATCAAATCAAAGGGGTTTTGCTAGACGAGTTCATGCGAGTCTGTAGGTGAGTTTTAATTGAAATTTTAACAAGTTTAGGATCGTTTCATTAAGGATTTATTGACCGAAAATTTAGTTATGAACATGGTGTTAAATCAATCAAACTGGATGATAGAAATCGATGAAATCATGGGGCTTTTACACTTTAGAATGTTGCGAGACTGATGATACAATTTAATCGGATTTAAATAGGGTTTAGAGTTGAATTCGATTAAACTCGATTCGCATGAACCCTAGAATTTAGATCATATCCGATTGATAATGAAAGCCTCTATGAGCATAGGGCTTTTGATCTAGACGTCGAGACGAGTCTGTAGACGTGATCAATTTCAGTATTTGATATCGAATTGATATGGTTCGATTAAACCCGAAAGTAAATGAACCCTAGAACTGGTTCATGTTGAATTCGATAATTTAAGCCCTGATAATGATAGGGATTTTGATCTATGAATTGAGACGAAACTGAGACTGTAAACAATTACTAGAATGGATGATGGATTGATAGCTTCCGACTAGAACGAGTGCCGTCGGCCTGCGGGTTAGGTTCCGTCAACCTTGACTGCTTCTTCGGAGCAATTGGTGTAGGCAGAAGCTTCTGGGAGATTCGAAAAAGGTTTGTAGTGCGTTTTCTTTCGATAATGATAGAACAAATGACCGAATTGATCGATTTTTGTTATAGGTTCGACGGTTATAACTCGCATGACCATAATGAGGTTTAATTCAAATCAATGTCGGGTTTATTGAGTTAATAATGGGTGTAAATGATCATGATCGTTCAGTTTCAGTTACAACTCCAACAGAATTCGATTTAGGCACGCGAATTGAACTCAAGAACAGCTAGGTTGACTTTTAAAAGTCAACAGAATCATAATTGGTCTAATTACAAATCTAGTCCCTGAGATTTTCATGTAATTGAGTTTGGGATTTAGCAGAACAAGTCCTTGTGGTTTGGGTTGGGTTAAAACTTGTCAGTTTGACTATCCAGAGTCAACAAGATTTAAATCATGGATTTTGACTTTACAAAGTCAAACAGAATTAGGTTTAGAGTAATATCAACTTTCGTCCTTGTGGTTTTAGATGTGTTTGGGTTTGAGAAATGAAAGAAATAGTCCCTGGGGTTTAATTTAAGTTATTTAGGTTAACTTTTACTGGATTTACATAACGAAGTTAAACTAAAAAGTTTGGATTGTCACATCATCCCTAGTTGAAAGAATTTTCGTCCCGAAAATTAAATAAAAATAAAAAAAATTTCAGAGGTGTCACATCATCCTCTAGTTGAAAGAATTTTCGTCCCGAAAATTAGAACAGTACCTTAAGAGTTTGAAGTGGATTGCTTGAACAGATGTGGATACTTACGTATCATCTGATCCTCGCGCTCCCGCGTGAATTTCGGTCCGCGTTTCGAGTTCCAACGAACTCTAACAATAGGGATTTTACTGCGCTTCAGCATTTTGATTTCCCTATCCATGATTTCTATCGGTTCTTCAACGAACCGCAGTTGTTCATCGATGTGTTGTTCCTCAAAAGGAACCGCGAGTGTTTCGTCTGCTAGACATTTCTTCAAGTTCGAGACATGAAAGACATCGTGTACACCATTAAGTCCTTCAGGTAGGTCCAGCTTATACGCTACTGGGCCAATTCTCTTCACTATTTTGAACGATCCCACATAACAAGAATTCAGTTTGCCTCATTTCCCGAAGCGAATTACACCTTTCCAAGGTGAGACTTTGAATAGAACCATGTCGCCTACTTGAAACTCTAACCGTTTACGACGCTTATCGGCGTAGCTCTTTTGACGATCACGAGCTGCCGCCATACGGTTTCGGATTTGAACGATCTTTTCAGAGGTTTCGGATACAAGTTCGGGACCTGTAAGTTGGCTATCCCCAACTTCAGTTCAACAGACAGGAGATCGGCATTTACGTCCATAAAATGTCTCGAATGGTGCCGCCTTGATGCTAGTGTAATAACTGTTATTGTAGGAGAACTCCACCAGAGGTAAGTGAGACTATTATTTGTGCCTTCATGAAGGGTATGATGCCCATAACAGTACCACTCCTTTCGCCTTGGACGGAGAGGATTTCTCCATTCGGAAGAGAAAAGTGAACGATTATCTCGCGACAGACAATCTCGGCTTGGTTCTTAGATAACCAGTCCATTCCGACAATTACGTCGAAACTACCGAGCATGACCGGCATGAGATCAATGTCAAATTTATGACTAGCCATTTCAAGTTTACAACCCTTAGGAACATGGGTTACTTCTATTATTTGTCCGTCTGCTATTTCTATGGTGTATTTGTCCTCTAACAGGGTTGGGGTTTTTCTTAGTAGGTTACTAAGTTTATTAGTCATAAAAATCCTATCAGCACCAGTTTGAAATAGTACATAAGCAAAATAGTTGCTTTTAAAAGGAACTTACCGGTAATCACGTTGTGGTCATAACGAGCTTCTCCGGATCCTAGCACAAAGGCTCGCCCCTTTGCACCATTCTCTCCATTATTGCCTTGGTTGTTATTATTGCCTTGGTGGTTGTTGTTGTTGTTGTCGATGCCACCCTTCTTTAATTGTGGACAATCCTTCCAGAAGTGTCCCTCTTTTCCACATTCAAAACAACCCTTGGTAAAACCCGGTTGTTGGAAGGGTTGCTTGGCTTGTAATTCCCCTCTGCAGTCTTTGGCAGCATAACCCACCTTGCCACACCGCTGGAAACGGTTTTTGTCACAAGAACCGAGATGGTGGTAATTACATTTGTTATACCTGGGGTGTCTCCCAGTATAGCCACTTTGATGCTGACCCGAAGGGGTCGACTGATTGAAGTTCTTCGTAGGTTCAAACCTACGCTGTTGTTGTTGATGTGGCTGATTTGGCTGAAATCCCATGTTGTTATTGCTACTGTCAAACTTCCTCTTGTTGTTGTCAATAGACTTGGGTGCTGACTTTCTGGGCGGTAGTGTCCCTTGGGTAACGGCTTGGTCCGTCAGTTTGTGAGCAAGACGGATGGTTTGTTGGATGGTAGTGGGGTTGGATGAAGTAACCATGCTCTGGATTTGTGGTACTAATCCACTTATGAACATTTCTATCCGCTTGTAGGATGGTGTAACCATGTGAGGACACATACCCGCTAGCTCGTGCGAGCGAGTAGTGTAGAGTTCTATTTCAGAACCCTCCATTTTCAGATTCCAGAATTCTCCCTCAAGTTTCTGAATCTCATCCCTGGGACAATACTCTTCCTTCATCATGATCTTGAAATCTTCCCATGGTGATGCATTGGCCATGTCCAGACCTAGCATCTGGACCTGTGCATTCCACCATGTGAGGGCAGGACCCTCTAAAGTTCCCGACGCAAATTTGACTCGGTCGGCTACAAGGCAGTTACACATGGAGAACACAGATTCAATCTTTTCAAACCATCGGAGTAATCCGACAGCTCACTCAGCTCCACTGAATGTGTGGGGCTTGCAGTCCATAAATGTCTTGAAGGTACATACATGCTGATTGTTCTGTGGATTGTTCGCTTGCCCCGCAATATGTGCTGCTAAGGCTTCAACAACGCTGTCATTAATCAACAGGCCCAGTTCGACTGGTGTCAGGTTGATATTTCCACGACCACCGTTGCGACCGCCACGTCCACGTCCGGCCATGATTCTTCATATTCACAAACACAATAAATGAGTAAATATATCGCATATTAACATCATTCAAGTGTAAGCAAATAGAAGGAGATGTGTAAAGACATGCAGGTTTATGATTTTAGTACAAGGCTAACTTAAATTATAAGGCTATAGAATAACTAACTCAACGCAACCAGATCATGAAGATTTTATTGGAATGGGAACATCCTTACCCATTTAGGCTTTTATTTAAAACATAAATAAATGACAAATTAAAATAAGATAGAATAGCATGGAACATCAAGCTCCACTGCCGGCAGATGAGATGACTGACTCAGTATCATTCTCCTCTACTTCCTCGGGCTCATCTTCAGGCTCAAAGTCGGGTACTTCAGCTGGCTCTAAAGCAGCTGCAAGTTGTATCTCTAACTCTCTAATTCTTTCCTGAGATTCTACCTCAGCCTCCTCGAGTACATTCACTCTAGCCTGTAACGCCCTTACCTCGTCCACTAATGCATTATGCAAGTGGTCAGTGCCTGCCAGTTCCGCTACTAGTAGATCCATCCTCTGATCCGTTTGTTTCTCCCCTCTTAACAGACCTGTGATCGCTCCTGCTGCGTCTCTCATATTCCGGATCTCTCGATCCATAGTTGCTACAAATGCTGCAAAGGCTTGCTCTAAGTGACAAGGTAGCAATGGTAAACGTGGTTCTGATGATGATGAAGCTCCAAAGTACGGTGATGGAACTCGTTCCTGTCTAACCCATTTGCTCAGTAAACCGGGGTACCAGTCCCAGTCACTCCCATTCTGGATATGCATGGGCTCTCCATACACAATAGAGTTATCAATGGGCTCAAGCCTACGCCTCTTGGGTTCCGGTGATGGAATGGCAGGAATGTCATGTTCCTGAATGGTAGGTGGTGAAGAAGGTGGTGTAGACATAATTCCTGAAACATAAGGAGTAAGTGTCTATGCCAAGTAACTAATGTGTGTGGCTATAGTCTAGAATGCAGTCCTAGTTCTCTATAACCAATGGCTCTGATACCAATCTGTCACACCCCTAAATTCCACTAACGGAGTCTTACCGTTTTGGGAGGTGACAAACCAGGATCTCAGACATTAGTTACTTCAAACGACACTATATGGGACTTGAAATGTAATAATATAAAATATTAAGGTTCAGAGTGTATATGCGGAAGCGTTAAACAAAAATAAATGCGCAAAACAACGCGCCCAAATCCAAATACAAACAAAACATAAAGATTGTTCAATAGATAATTATTTCAATTGAAGTCCAAGACACATACATGACTTAACGTGATCCTGAGTGGCAACCTGAGAAAACATGTAGGAAAACGAGTCAACACTAGGTTGGTGAATTCACAGGTTTCAATCATTTCAAATAAATCGTTTGCGGATTATGTACATTCAATATATATATCAATAGGTTGCATGCCTATATTCATGTTTTGCTAAAGCGCTCGCAACCTAAACTGACAGTGTGTTTGTTTGTTTGCCTCCAGTCAGGTTTATCAACTCTGACTAATGTGTTAAGGTCAATGTAACACCCATTCGACCTCCAATCGAGTTAGCGCGACTAACGCGGGTGGGGTTTGTCAAACCTAGTAGTACTACCAAAATTACCTCCCTCATAACATATTAACGGTCCGATGTGTGTGAGGACTTTTCATGATAGTGTGTCACGCTTAGCCTCAACAGTGATATCATATGAATTACAATAACCCAAAAAGGGTTGTGACATGTTTTCTCCCCCAAATAAAAAACGGTAAAAGGGGCCGTGAAACTCACCTGCGTTGCGTAGTAGGTAGTATCACACAAGTAAGAGATTTGGTACACAAGTGTCAGCCTGCACGGCTTACGTATGCCCTAGAGATACAAATATAACAGTTAGGGACACATTGGGATTTGTGATGACGACACGGAAGATTGAACGTCTTAACGCATTCTAAGGATTAAAGAGTATACAAACGTGTCTACGGAAATATATATATTTCTTAAAATATTAATTAAGGAAAAAACGTTACGTGTCGAACGTTAATAACAGATAGTAAATAAATAAATACATAACTTCGTACGCTTGAGTCGTTTACAACAGTTAGGAAAACAATATAATTTAATATATTATTTTTAAATTCGAAGGATTTAAACAAATAATCATTTGTGTGGAAAAATAAAAAATATATTATTTTTAATCGAATGTATAAACGCGAGTAAATAATATAACTAATTATATTATTATTTAGTTTAAAACATCACACGAGGTATAAAATGGTATGAAATAATATAAATATATATTATTTAATAACATTAGTCACGGGTTGAAAATAATACAAATATATTATTTAATAAGAAGTTACGGTTTGAAAATAATACAAACATATTATTTTTATTTGATAATAACATAAATATATTATTTATAAAAGTGGGAATAATATAAAAATTGGTTAATAATTCAAACCCGAGCCTACGGGTTATTTTCCGGGTTAAAACACCTTAATGTATAAATATAATAATATAGGAAAAGGTTTTTAAATTAATTAATGCTTAAAATAAATAATAAAACAAAACAGGGGGAGGGAGACTTGAACCTGGGTCTCCTCCCTGTTTGCACATGAGTTTAACCAGTCCGCCCGCTAGGGTCATCGCAACATGATTCAGATTCAAATGGGTTTTAATCAACGATTCCAGTGGGTTCTTCCCCCTTATGCGAACGATCCTAAACAATTACTAGAATGGATGATGGAATGATAGCTTCCGACTAGAACGAGTACCGTCGGCCTGCGGGTTAGATTCCGGCGACCTTGACTGCTTCTTCGGCGCAATTGGTGTAGGCAAAAGCTTCTGTGAGATTCGAAAAAGGTTTGCAGTGCGTTTGCTTTCGATAATGATAGAACAAATGATCGAATTGATCGATTTTTGTTATAGGTTCGACGGTTATAACTCGCATGACCATAATGAGGTTTAATTCAAATCAATGTCGGGTTTATTTAGTTAATAATGGCCGTAAATGATCATGATCGTTCAGTTTCAGTTACAACTCCAACGGAATTCGATTTAGGCACGCGAATTGAACTCAAGAACAACTAGGTTGAGTTTCAAAAGTCAACATAATCGTAATTGGTCTTATTACAGATCTAGTCCCTGAGATTTTCATGTAATTGAGTTTGGGATTTAGCAGAACAAGTCCTTGTGGTTTGGGTTGGGTTAAAACTTGTCAACTTGACTATCCAAGAGTCAACAGGATTTAAATCATGGATTTTGACTTTACAAAGTCAAACAGAATTAGGTTTAGAGTAATATCAACTTTGGTCCTTGTGGTTTTAGATGTGTTTGGGTTTGAGAAATGAAAGAAATAGTCTCTGGAGTTTAATTTAAGTTATTTAGGTTAACTTTTACTGGATTTACATAACGAAGTTAAACTGAAAAGTCCGGATTGTCACATCATCCCCTAGTTGAAAGAATTTTCGTCCCGAAAATTAAATAAAAAAAAAAATTTAAGAGGTGTCACAGTTATCCTAGGGATAGATTGGTTAAACCAATACCAAGCTCAAATTGATTGTGACCAGAAAACGGTCCAGATTAAAAAACCAGATGAAAAATATTTGATGATTCAAGGTGATAGTGAAACCAACAAGATTGAAATTATTTCTATAGCGAAGGCTAAGAAAGAATTAATTAAGGGAGACGATATATTTTTACTCCATGCTTTGAATGTTAAACCCGAAGGACAGATTTCGGATATTCCCGTAGTCCGTGATCACCTGGATGTCTTTCCGGAAGAATTACCCGGTCTTCCACCTGATCGTCAGATCGAATTTTGAATCGAACTCATTCCTGGAGCTAACCTGTCGCAAGAGCCCTTTATCGTCTAGCTCCTTCCGAACTGAAAGAACTGATGAAACAAATCCAAGAAATCTTAGACAAAGGGTTCATTCATCTTAGTACTTCACCTTGGGGAGCACCGATACTATTTGTTAAGAAAAAGGACGGAAGGATGAGAATGTGCATTGATTATCAGGAATTAAACAAGCTGACTATAAAGAACAGATATCCATTACCTAGAATAGACGATCTATTCGATCAACTACAAGGAGCCAAGTACTTTTTGAAGATCGATCTTAGATCAGTATATCATTAGTTGAAAGTACAAGACGAATATGTACCTAAGACTGCTTTCAGGACCCGATGCGGCCATTATGAATTCCTAGTCATGTCATTCGGTCTAACGAATGCCCCTACAACATTTATGGACCTAATGAATCGAGTTTGTAAACCTTTTCTTGATAAATTCGTCATCAGTTTCATTGATGATATTCTTATCTATTCCCGAAGCCAAGAAGATCATGCTGAGCATCTTAAAATTATTCTAGAAACCCTGAGAAAAGAAAGATTGTACGCTAAGTTTTTCAAATGTGAATTTTGGAAACCAGAAGTATAATTTCTTGGGCACGTTGTGAATAAAAAGGGAATACAAGTTGACCCAAGCAAGATCGAAGCTGTTATGAAGTGGGAAACCCCAAAGAATCCAACATAGATCAGAAGTTTTCTTAGAGTAGCCGGTTACTACAGAAGATTCATTCAAGATTTCTCCATAATTGCTACACCTTTAACTGCTTTAACTCAGAAAGCAGCAAAGTTTGAATGGGTACAAAACAAGAAGAAGCATTTAATATTCTCAAAGATAAACTTATTCATACACCGATCTTAGCACTACCCGAAGGAAATGATGATTTTGTCATTTACTGTGACGCTTCCCGAATTGGTCTGGGTTGCGTGTTGATGCAACGAGACAAGGTTATTGCCTACGCATCACGCCAACTTAAAGTTCATGAAAAGAACTATACCACACATGATCTAGAACTTGGTGTCATAGTGTTTGATCCAAAGATCTGGAGACACTATCTGTACGGTACCAAATGTGTGATATATCCAGACCACAAAAGCCTCCAACATATTTTTAATCAGAAGGATTTAAATATGATACAAAGGAGGTGGATGGAACTCATCAATGACTATGATTGTGAAATCAAATACCATCTCGGGAAAGTTCATGTAGTAGCAGATGCTTTAAGTCGAAAAGAACGAAGCCAACCGATTAAAGTAAAAGCACTATGATTAGACCTAAAGTTAGATTTAAAAGAACAAATCAAAGAAATCCAACCAAAAGCCTTAGAAGAAGGGAATATCAAGAAAGAACGTATGGTTGTGAAACCGAAGTTGCTATCCAAAGGAAATGATGGAATCATGAGACTCGAGTAAAGAATTTGGATCCCTAAGCTTGGAGATATTCAAGAAAAGATATTAGATGAAGCACACAACTTAAGATATTCCATGCATCCTGGTGTGAACAAGATGTACCAATATCTGAAGACACATTACTTGTGGCCTAATATGAAGAGATCAATAGCCCAGTACACAAATAAATGCTTGACTTGTCTTCAAGTTAAGATTGAGCATCAGAAACCAGCAGGGCAGTTACAACAGTTAGAATTACCTGTCTGGAAATGGGATCACATTACAATGGATTTCATTACCAAACTACCCAGAACTCCAAAAGGGCATAATGCAATAAGGGTCGTGGTCGATAGACTGACCAAGTCAGCCCATTTCATACCTATCAATGAAACATACTATATAGATAAGTTAGCCAGATTCTATATCAATGAAATTATGAGCCACCATGTGTAACACCTTGTCACACCCCTAAATTTATTCACTTATTAAATAAATAAATAAATTAAGGTTGCAACGATTGGTAACATTACACAACAACGGAAGCTATTTGAAGACTTCTATAATATTGAACACCATTACAAATTCTAACATTAAATAGTATAATGACCTAAATCCGTATAGATCAAATTGACTTGAGGTTTAACAATTAAGTGTCTTCGGCTTCTAGGGTTTTAATCCAAGTGATTAACCTATTCCAACCATGCCATAGCTATGTGCTACCTTAAAATGTCAACACAAAGGTTGGTGAGTTCACAGGTTTAATTATTGCAATGTAAAGTCGTTTTCCTTAAAAAACATTGATATCGTGTACATGGGCATAATATAAAAACGCTTTCCACGAAAACATGTGATGACTTCATAGTCATAAAATGAGTAGTTTTCCCAACGAAACATATGATGACTTCACAGTCATAAAATGAGTAGTTTTTCCAATGGAACATGTGATGACTTCACAGTCATATAATGAGTAGTTTTCTCAACGAAAACATGTGATGACTTCATAGTCATAAAACGAGTAGTTATCCCAATGAAGACATATGATGACTTAATAGTCATAAACCGAGTAGTTTTCCCAATGAAAACATGTTAATGAATTTATGCCCATGTCAAGCCCTTTTTCATGAAATTGATAAAAATAGGAACATTAACCAAAAACAAGTAGCGGTTTCATTTATATATGATAAACAAAACAAGTAATGTTTGACCCATTTGTAAACTAGCTAGGAATACAAATAATATGTACATACATGAGGCATAACCAAACCATGACACATGTGTTTCGCCCCTCACTTGTACATCACGAGCAAATGTTTGAACATTATGCGGTCATTTGGCCAGAGGGACCCATGGTTAGCGCGACTAACCATGACCGGGGGTGTCAATCCCAATAGTACTATCCATAGAATCTCAGGCTAATCTATAGCTAATGGTTATAAATATGATGGTCAGGGGACTTCCAGCGCGCTATATGTGTTAACTCATACAAACATAAAGGTTGGGTCTTGTTTTTTTGTTACCATATGAAAATGTTTGTAAGTATGTTTCACGTTTTCTCAAATGTATTAGGCAATGATGTTCCTAAATGTATTAAACAATGATGTCTTATGTTTTCAAACATGTAAGTTAGTATGTTTCTCCCCCGATGTTTCTAAAACGTTTAAAAGTTAAAAGAGGGAAATGAAACTCACCTTTGACTGTAAAAAAGACTTAAGTGTACCAATGTTGCGAGCAATCCAACTATGTGCAGGTAGTCACCATCATAACCCTAATTACAACTATATTAGAGTTAAGTTATTGCGTGTGCAGTTGAGCTCTATGGATTCGTTAAGTCACTACATCGATTTGTTATACATTGACAGGATAACGATTGTTGATTAGATGTTGGTCGTTCGACTCGAGGCGGGGTTTCTAACTAGTAACAATCCCATGACTATACTTAACTATTTTCAATAAGACATATATGCACATATTCTCTATATATACATGAAGTATTGTTTGGATTCGTGTCTTAATAGTATATGTTATTACCCAGTTTGTATTTGACGTCTTAATGTCTTACGATTTATATTCGTATCATAGAATGATAGTGTGGTTTCACACAAAGTGTGAATGTTCATATTTTGATATATCTTTATACGAATTCATTTATTTATATGTATAGAAGATATTTGTATCCACCCTTTGTTACTTGTCAAACGCTCGTTTAGTTAAAGTCGCCATACGTTTAATTGTATAATTTATAATCTTCCCAAACGAACATATATATTTATATTTATACAAATATACTTATTGTGCACTTTATCTCAAAACATATATATTCAATAGTGACGGTCCTTAACCACAAATATAAAATCATTGATTACATATCAAATTGATATATATATATATATATATTATGCGTACGTATTAATTGTTAGTATTAAAGTTCGACGTTTACATTTACAAAAATATAATTGTATTAACGTTTTTTATTTGCCAAATCATAGTTTTGGTCCTTCGCTTTATACATCTAATCGTCATTCGATGATAAATCATATGGATTGATAGATTGACAAATATAATATATATATCGTGTTTATGCTAAATAATTGAAGTCGAAGGTCACCTTATTCGTATTTATTTTGTGCAAACCGTTTGATACCACAAATATTATAATTGTTTTCGCGTTCACGTAATAGTATTTAATAATTGCTCGTATTGTTTATTAATCATATTCAAGATTCTCGTTAATCGATTGCCCATTTATGAATATACTTTGTCGTTTAATAATAATTATATATTGTAGTCATAACGAATTCTCTTAATTAAACATACGCATTTACGACCCGTTAATATTAATTGTTAAGTTAATATTTATTTTTACCGTTAACGAATCGTTTAAGCTCAACGTAATTTCAACGCACGTGCGTTTAACTTTCGTGTAAATAAATATAATCAAGTTAGCGTGCGTTTATACATTTCTTGTGTTCCGCTCTCAGCTGACGCGTTCTAAATCTCACGCTTCACGTATTCGATCATGTTTAACTATCATTGATCTGAGTTTGACCAGCGTTGACCGAGTTTGACCGAGACTCGTGACGTCATTTCCTGTTTAAAATCACATAATTTACTCTCGCGAATGAAACCCGGCCACCAAAATTGCTAGATCTAGGCAATAATAAACTGTTCACCAAAAATTTGGCTTAAGCCACAAGACTAACCTCGTAATCCGTAGATTGGGTCAATAGAACAACATGTAACCCAAGATCCATTCGTTTGAGACTCGTCAAAGCTTGAAACAGAAAATTAAATCATCACAACGTGTTGATTTAGTCCCGAACGACGAGAAAACGAGAAAGAAACTCACCTGAGACCACCAAGCCTCGCCGGAAATCTCCTGGCCGGAAAACGGGTTTGCCGGAGAGTAAGTTTGTTCACCGGGACTCACCGTTGCCATGAACACCAACACCATTAGTGCCATTTCCGTCATTATCTAGTCTAGTTGGAAAAACAGGTTCTAGAGTCACCATTTTTGGCCACTCTAGGCAAAACCCTAGCCGCCGCCGTCGTTGCTGCGGGTCGGAACGGCGGATCGACGCTGCCGTCGTCTCCACCAACATCACCATCATCACCATCATCATTATATTCTCTGTTTTGCTCGAACACCGTCTGATGCGGCTGCTTAGGGTCATCAGAAGGACGATTTTAGCCGAAAAAAGAGGGAACGGGGAAGGAGGCTGTCGGGACCACCAGATCATCCACCAACGCCGCTGTTGTCTTCTTCTACGTCTTCCGCCAGCGCCGCCGTCATATTTGTGGTTCAATGACCACCACAGCCTCCACCGATCGTCCTCTTTCTGTCGGAGGTTCTTCGCCGCCACTAGGGTGGGCCGCCGGAATGTCAACCGGAGTTGGGGCTCCCCTTTTTTCCGTCTTCCTCTCTCTCTAGAGATGTGTGTGTGGTAAAAAATGAGGAGAAAGAAGAGATGGGCCCTATTTATACCTAGGGTTTTTACCTTGTTTAACCCGCGTAACGAACCTGTCTCGTCCCGTTTTTTTCATCAAATCGTCCCGCGTTTTCTGCAAAATTTTTAAATGTGGGCAACAATTAAGGTTAGTTATAATAATTGGTCATTACGATAATTCTGTTCGCGTTATTTTCCCCATGACGTTGATGCTAACTAACGCGTGTTTAACGCGGCTCTCCGTGACGTACGCGTATATTGCGCAAAAATTGTCCTGTAATCTTTAGAAATAACAATTATTAATACTTGGTTAACCTAGGAGTCGTTTATCCGTCTTTCCGATATTAATCGATTATCTGACGCGTTAACCGTTGACGCATCCTCTTTCAGAATCTCTTAAAATCACGTGACGACTTGCGTTATGTTCATTTCTATTACTATTTAATAAACACTAATAATCATAGGTATTTAGCAATAGCTCATTACGGATAACCGGATGTTAATTACGCATTGGTAATGGATGCAGCCGCACGTTCCACGTCGTATAACTCACGCGTAAGGGCTCTTAACTTAATTGTTTGGATAAATATTAATAATTACTATTAATATTTAATAGTATTAGTTAGATATTGCGTCGTGTGCCAGTTACTAACCAAGAACATGTTAATTTATTTGGTTTGCACGTCGTAAAGCTATGTAACCCTATGTATTAGCAATACGTTATCTCGAATCATTCCGTGATCCGTCAAGTAGGGTTACGTATCAATCTCGCATATTGGGCCTACAACTAGGTCGTTAATGGGCTGAGACCATTTATGGTGAACTTATTGTCAAAGATTATTGACCCTAATTCAGTGTTGTCACACACCTGCCACAAAAATTTTCAAAAAATGCCAAGGTTAGAACCTATAAGGACTTGTATCTAAAAATACCAAAGTCTAGGGTTAAAAATGATAATTGTATTCACCGGTGTTCGCGTTGACGTTTTATTTTTAAAATGTTTTCAGGAAATGAATAAAAATAAAATAAAAGGGGATACGGGCCCAGAAATGAATGTTGAGAAAGGATAACTTGCACGTTGGATTCTCAGGCATCGCGCATAGGAAATCCTAAAAGAAAGAAAAAGAGGAGATAGGACCAAGAGACTGATCAACATTGGATAGTACTATTTCCAGTGGCTTGAAACTTGTCCAAAGGAGACAAGAGATGTATTTGATTTCAAGCTTATTTGTAATCAAAAAGGGTATTTAAATCTCTATGTTTATGAAATAAATACAATGCTTTTGTTTTCTAACTGGGACTTGAAATTTACAAATACAACCCTCGAGGCTGATACAAATGTTGAAACGATCCTTGTGAAAAAGCCTTCCGCTGTGTTTTATAAAAACTCTGAAATCAAAGCAGGTACCAATCGGTGTCGCACACATCCAGGGGGTGCTTGAGGCAGGGTGTGACAAGGTTGGTATAAGAGCCAAAGGTTTTAGCGAATTAGATACTTGGATTTAGTGTCTAAGCTTCAACCATGAGATTCCTTACTTTAAGATAAGGAAACAAGGTAACCTTCTGACCGGTATGTAGTTATCTGACAAACGAAATGTTCTGTCTGTGGAAAGAGTGGTGTATAAATCTCTCCTAGACCCGTCATTCTTTTGTGGGAACATCTCTATTGGAGGTACTGCTCTAGGAAGATAACCATCCTTGTAGAGCTTTAGTTAAGATAAGGATACTAGCCTTAGTATCTAAGTCTTGACCTAAAGAATAAGATAAGCATTAAAAACTTTAAGTTGCAGATGTCTGGAGATAATTCTGTACCTGTTTATTATGATCCCAATCGTCCAATAAAGCAAGAATCACCTGAATATCATCCTTTGGGTTCACAAATGAATCTTATTTCTTCGCCTTACTACAACAACGATCCATTTGATATAATTCCGGATAACGTCACTCCTGAATACCATCCCCAGTCCCATGATACTTCAAGCCAATGGATGGAAGTTGGATCTGATTTTAGCAATTGGAACAATGAAGTCCCATTACAGCAAGGAAATGATGAGGCTGAGTCTAGTCAAGCCCAACTGAACATGTCAACCGAAGTAGAATCTTATCATTCTGTATCTGAACAATCCGAAACTCCAGTTTTGTATGATCCGTATATGTTTCCAGAACCAGTCTATCATAGTCCTTTTGAAACCAATTTTCAATCTCCTCTAGAATACCAAAATGCTTATAACGATATTATGGTTGGACTTCGTAAATCTCCACCCAAATATGGTTATGAAGAAAGTATGCCTTCTTCTCCTATTGAGTGCCTAGACCGTTCGTTGCGCCAAACGGACGAAGTAACAAAAGAGAAAATCGTGGACAAGGTAAGAACCAAATTTTATGGATAACAGGTCTATGAATATAGAGAAAGCCTGGTGACCCTTGGAGAAGAGTTGATGAAGGATTAAAACTTGTGTTGTATTTTATTTTCTTATAAGATATATTTTCTAATGATATAATAAAATTCATTTTGTTTTACTCTGTACAGCTATGGTTGGAAAAGGCAAAGGTTCTAGCTTTCTTCGTAAATTTGCGCCAGCTAATTATTTTGAACGCAAAACAAATGAAACTACTATAGAAAATAATGAGGAAACTGAGAGCTTAACTTTCAGAAGCCTCGGAGAAATAGTGTCACACCCCCAAATCCCACTAACGGAGTTTTACCGTTTTGGAAGGTGACACATCAGGATCTCAGTCATTAGTTACACGGAACGACTCTATATGAGTTTAAATAAACCACTAATGCTGCTCATAGTCACGAGACAACAAAAGTTCAAGTTTGAAAACGTTGCGGAAGCGTAAACATAAACCAATGCAAGTAAAAGTAAGTTGCGCAAAACAAAGCGCCCAAAACCATGCAGTTTAAGTAAATAACGTAAATTCAATGTTCGATAGTGATAAGACTCCATGCATGCCCTATGCTCGTGCTTGGATACCTTAGTGACCTGAGAAAGACATGCTAAAAAGTGTCAACACAATGGTTGGTGAGTTCATAAAGTAATGTAAGTAAATCCAATTGTTTAACGCAAGCATCCCATGCTCAATGTTTGTCAGATAAAGTAATTATTGTTTACCGATAGATAGCTAGTCTAATGCATTGCTACTTTAAGTGTTCGCAACCGAAGCTGACTGTTTGTATGTTTGAATGCCTCCAGCCATGTCTACCGAACACTGGCTAATGTTTAGGCAAATTTTACACCCGTTGACCTCCAATCATAGTTAGTGCGACTAACTCGGGTGGGGCTTTGTCAAAACCCAGTAGTACTACTCAAAATCCCCTCGCTACTCCCCAATACTAACGGTTCGAAATGTAAGGACTTGTTTGGTATGTTTGTGCACTTTCAGTACGCAAGCGGTAAAACAGTAATACAAAATCCAAAATGTTTGAAATGTTTGAAAGCATGTTTTCTCCCCCAAAAAGGAAAACAAGTAAAAGTAGGGGTTATGAAACTCACCTGAGTGTGAATGCAAATGAAAGCTAAGAAACAGCTGAACCTCTAACTGCCACCTATAATCGTAGTCTATAAGTGCGTGTTCGTGCAAGTTGATATAAACCCTTAGCATCCAAACAATACTATTGTTTAAGTGTTTTAGAAAAGGTTTGCAAGTTTGACTCGAGTTTGACACGACGACCCGTTGGTGACACGTTTGTGATTTAATGTTCGAATTGAATACTAACACATAGTACACACATGATCATGCTGTATCACTTAGCAACAAATCCTATTTGTTCTAGCAAGATAGCAACTTTCCAAAAATAGCAGGTTTCCATAAATAACAGGTTTCCATAAATAGCAGGTTTCTATAAATAGAAAGTTTCCATAACTAGCAAGCATGTTCGGGATTCGTGTTTCTTGGAAACTATTACTGTTAACATGTTCATAAGACCACTCTAACATGCAATTCATAAATTCACATAAAGCTGCCATCTTTAGTAACCTACGACTAGCATGCGTGTTTTACATCACTTAGCACGTTTCAACATGTTACTATGTCTCATACAACATATTCAAATCCAATAAACCAATCATGCAAGTCTAAATAGCAAGTTATGACTACTTTTGCAAAATAAAGTTTCCTTAATTGGAAAGCTCACCAAACCGAGTTAGCTATTAAAGATCCGATTTCATAATTCATCTAACCAAGCATCAAGTAATACATAACAACTTCTACCTCATGCAATTCAAGTCTAGCATGCAAGTTTCAAAACCTAAAAAGTTTCCTCTTTTAGTAAGTTTGCAAAACCGAGCTAGGTTTTAGAAATGTAACTTCACAGATCACTAATACTTGTACTAAATAACATATAACCATCATCATATCATCATAATCAGTTCTAATACGCAAGATAGAAATCATAAAAAGTTACTATTATAGGAAAGCTAGGGTTTTTATGCTTGTTTAACTAATTTCAACACCACAAATCAATTCCATAGGATTCATCTAACATGATTATAACAATAGAAATCATATAACATCTCTAACATGCGATTTAGTACCATTACATAATCAAAAAATCTAATTATCTAACAAGTTACTAAACATATGGAACTAGGGTTTTGCATACGATCATAAAATCAACAATTATCAACAAATCAACAATAAAGTTTGAATCTTTTTCATAAAAATCAAAGCTTGGATGAACTAGGGTTTAGATTCAAAATCTTGAAATCATAAAAACTCAAAATTGAACGAAACAACTTACGTGTTAGCGTTAGAAACGTCGAGGAGAGTCCGAATACGCAATTAATTTCAAGATCGGAGATCGAATGAGGGGTGCTTGGTGCTTCTTGGTTCACGAAAATGGTGAGGGTGGGGGTTTGGGATCGTAATTGATAGAGAGAGAAAGAGATTAGAGATTAGCTTAGGGTTTATCTTTTGTAATTCTATTTATTTAAATTTAAATGCATTTTATTTTTAAAACAAGAATGGATAATCTCTAAATTTGAAAAGAAACTAATTAATTACATCCACCAGATAATATCATTTTTAAATAATTAATTTTTATAAAACTCATTTATAAAAATCACAAAACCAGTAAAAGTCAGACTGTTTCGCGTGACAGTACGCGATTTCACGAAAGTCACATAATTCACAGAATAATCACAGAACATATAAATACACATAATTTATATATAAAATAATTATTCTTAATTATTTTTATTAGTTCACCAACGTTCCGGGTTCGACTCGTGTGTGATCCGGTAATTTTACAGATTACCGATACGTGAGTGTTTGTGCGAAACTGACACATCTAATTAATCTTAATTAAATGTAATGCATGAATGAATGTTCGAGATAACTGAGTTTGAATAAATAACTGTTCGAGATAACGTGTTTGAGTTAACGGAGTTAACCTGAAAAATATCGGATGTCACATCATCCCCTTGTTGAAAGAATTTTCGTCCCGAAAATTAATCCAAGTTGCTAGTTGTCTAAAACAAAAAGTTTGGGTTGTCACATCATCCCCTTGTTGAAAGAAATTTCGTCTCGAAATTTAATTAGTACCTTTCGTGTTTGCCGTTGAGTGTTTGAATAGCTGAGGATATTTCTTCATCATCTGATCCTCTCGTTCCCATGTGAACTCGGGTCCACGTTTTGAGTTCCAGCGAACTCTAACAATTGGGATCTTGCTGTGCTTGAGTGTTTTGACCTCACGGTCCATGATTTCAACTGGTTCTTCAATGAACCGCAACTGTTCGTCGATTTCCAACTCCTCGAGTGGAATCACTAGTGTCTCGTCGGATAAGCACTTTTTCAAATTTGAGACATGAAATACATTGTGTACTCCGTTTAGTTCATCTGGTAGGTTTAACTGATAAGCCACTGGACCGATCCTTTTCACTATCTCGAATGGTCCAACGTAGCGCGGATTAAGCTTGCCTCGTTTTCCGAAACGGATCACCCCTTTCCACGGTGAAACTTTTAACAATACCCTGTCGCCTACCTGGAACTCTAATGGTTTTCTGCGTTTGTCGGCGTAGCTCTTTTGACGGTCACGTGCTGCCGCCATGCGGTTTCGAATTTGCACAATCTTTTCAGAAGTTTCGTGCACAAGTTCAGGGCCTGTAATTTGGCTATCTCCAACTTCAGCCCAACAAAGAGGTGATCGGCACTTCCGTCCATATAACGCTTCGAATGGTGCTGCCTGGATGCTCGTATGATAGCTATTGTTATAAGAGAACTCCACCAAAGGTAGGTGAGTCTCCCAACTATTCCCGAAATCAATTACGCAAGCTCGTAACATGTCTTCCAGGGTTTGAATTGTACGCTCACTCTGGCCGTCTGTTTGGGGATGGTACGCTGTGCTCATATCTAGACGCGTGCCTAGAGCTTTCTGCAGTGATTGCCAGAAGCGCGAAGTAAAACGAGCGTCTCTATCGGAGATGATTGAAACTGGCACTCCGTGCCGAGAGACTACTTCCTTCAGGTAAATGCGAGTTAACTTCTCCATTCTGTCTGTTTCTTTGATAGCAAGGAAGTGTGCGGACTTGGTCAGACGATCCACTATTACCCAAATTGTGTCACAACCGGTTGGAGTTCGGGGTAATTTGGTAATAAAGTCCATGGAAATTTGTTCCCATTTCCACATTGGAATCTCCGGTTGTTGAAGCAATCCGGATGGTTTTTGATACTCCACCTTAACTTTTGAACAAGTAAGACACTTGCTCACATAGGTGGCTATGTCGGCTTTCATGTTTGGCCACCAATACAACACTTTCAGATCGTGGTACATTTTGTCAGATCCCGGGTGAACAGAGTATCGGGATTTGTGAGCTTCATCCATAACGAGCTCTCTCAGGTTTCCGTACACTGGAATCCATATTCGCTCTGCGAAGTAGCGAATACCATCGGATTTAACCTCTAGTTGTTTCTCCATACCACGGGTGGCTTCCAGAGTTAAGTTCTCTTCCTTTAGTGCTTCAAGTTGAGCATTGCGGATTTGTTCGGGTAATCCTGTATGAATAGTGAGTTGCAACGCTCGAACTCGTCGGGGTTTAGTTTCCTTTCGGCTTAGGGCATCGGCTACCACGTTAGCTTTGCCCGGATGGTATTTGATTGCACAATCATAATCATTTAGAAGTTCGATCCAGCGACGCTGTCGCATGTTCAACTCTTTCTGCTCGAATATGTGCTGAAGACTCTTGTGATCGGTGTAAATGGTGCACTTGGTACCGTACAAGTAGTGTCTCCAGATTTTCAGTGCGAACACCACGGCTCCCAACTCCAAGTCGTGAGTCGTGTAGTTCTTCTCGTGGATTTTCAATTGTCGGGAAGCGTATGCGATAACTTTCTCACGTTGCATAAGCACACAACCGAGACCTTGGATCGATGCATCGCAATACACTATGAAATCATCGGTTCCTTCAGGTAGGGATAGGATGGGTGCGCTGCAAAGTTTCTGTTTCAAAAGTTGGAATGCTGATTCTTGGGTTTCGCTCCAGGTATAAGGTTTACCTTTTTGAGTTAAGGCGGTGAGGGGTTGAGCGAGCTTAGAAAATCCCTCGATAAACCGGCGGTAGTAGCCAGCCAATCCCAAAAATTGTCGCACCTCAGTCGGAGTCGTTGGTGCTGCCCAATTCTTAATGGCCTCTACTTTGGATGGGTCGACATGTATTCCCTTCTCGTTGACTACATGTCCAAGGAATTGAACCTCGCGAATCCAAAAATCGCATTTGGAAAACTTTGCGTATAGCTGCTCCTGCCTAAGCAGTTCAAGGATTAAGCGCAAATGTTCTTCGTGTTCTTCCTTACTCTTAGAATAGATAAGGATATCGTCAATGAATACAATGACGAATTGATCGAGGTAGGGCTTACACACACGGTTCATGAGGTCCATGAACACCGCGGGTGCGTTGGTTAATCCAAATGGCATGACCAAAAACTCGTAATGGCCGTACCGGGTTCTGAAAGCGGTTTTGGATATATCCTCATCACGAACTCGTAGCTGATGATATCCAGATCTTAGATCGATTTTTGAGTAAACACTCGACCCTTGAAGTTGGTCGAATAGATCGTCAATGCGGGGAAGTGGGTAGCGGTTCTTGATGGTTACCTTGTTCAACTCTCGGTAGTCAATACACATACGGAAAGTCCCATCTTTCTTTTTGACAAATAGGACTGGGGCTCCCCATGGTGATGAACTGGGTCGGATGAAACCCTTATCCAACAGTTCTTGCAACTGTGTGGACAACTCCTGCAGCTCACTTGGTGCAAGTCTATAAGGTGCTCTGGCAATAGGTGCTGCTCCGGGGGTTAGGTCAATCTGAAATTCGACCTGTCGATGGGGTGGAATACCGGGTAAGTCATCAGGAAAGACTTCTGGGAAGTCGCGAACAATAGGGATATCTGCAATTTTCTTCTCCTCGGAAGGTTTGTCAACGACAAGGGCTAGTATCGCAGTATGACCCTTGCGTAGGCATTTCTGCGCTTTCATGTAAGATATGATGCCCACGACGGCACCACTCTTCTCGCCTTTCACAGAAAGAATCTCTCCACTAGGTAGAGGGATACGAACGATTTTGTCCCTACAGATGATTTCGGCTTGGTTTTTGGACAACCAATCCATGCCAACTATTATGTCGAAGCTGCCAAGTGTAACTGGCATGAGATCGATGTCGAGTTTGTGACCAGATAGTCCCAACTTACACCCCTCGAGGATATGAGTTGCCTCGATTAGTTTACCGTCAGCTATTTCTATGGAATATTTGTGCTCTAACGGGGTTTTGGTCAGCTCTAAGTGTTTACTAAAGTTTTCGGAAATAAAGCTCCTATCGGCACCAGTATCAAAGAGAACAGAAGCAAAATGATCGTTTAAAGGAAACATACCAGTGACAACATTTTGATCTTTACGAGCTTCACTTGAACCAATTACGAAGGCCCGACCCTTCGCACCATTACCGTTGCCATTACCATTACCACCCTGATGGTTGCCGTTTCCGTTCCCATTACCAGCTTTCTTCAGTTGAGGGCAATCCCGCTTGTAGTGCCCTTCCTTGCCACACTCAAAACACCCTTTAGGCGCCTCACCAGTCGGTGCCTGTTTAGCTTGTAGATCCCCTCTACAATCCTTGGCCGAATGGCCCATCTTCCCGCACCTCTGGCAACGGTACCTGTCGCACGCCCCAGTATGATGAAAGTTGCATTTATTACACTTAGGGTACTTACCAGCATAAGATCCCTGATTCTGCTGAGCCGAGTTAGACTGTGAATGGCTCTTAGCAGGCTCGAACTTTCGTTGCTGATGATGCTGCTGTTGAGGCGGATTGGACTGAGAAGACTTGAAATGTGGACTTTCAAACTTACGCTTATTATCTGCCAGCTTAGAAAGTGCTCTCCTGGGAGGAAGTGTACCCTGTGCGACCGCCTGATCGGTCAACCTGTGAGCCAAACGGATGGTTTGCTGGATAGTGGTGGGGTTGGATGATGTCACCATACTCTGAATTTGAGGGACTAGACCCTCGATAAACCTCTCAATGCGCTTGTACACTGGAGTCACCATCTGTGGGCACAAAGTAGCTAGTTCATGAGAGCGGGTAGTGTAGGCTTCGATCTCTGACCCTTCCATCTTGAGGTTCCAGAAGTCGACCTCAAGCTTCTGCACCTCATCGCGAGGGCAGTACTCCTCTGTTAACATAGTCTTGAACTCATTCCATGGCAAAGCATTTGCCATTTCTAGAGTCAGCATTTGTACCTGGGCGTTCCACCAGGTGAGGGCTGGACCCTCCAGTGTGCCAGATGCAAACTTCACCTGGTTGGCTTGTGGGCAGTTGCACATAGCAAAGACAGACTCTGTCTTCTCCATCCAGCGGAGTAGACCTACAGCTCCTTCGGCTCCACTAAAAGTGTGGGGCTTACAGTCCATAAATGTCTTATAAGTGCAGGCCTGTTGGTGGTTGTTCTGACCTGGATTAAATATAAAGAATGCGTTCAGGGACAAATAAGATTCGGAAGTGAGTTCAGAATGAATGTTGACTCGTTAAAGTCGACAGATGATAGATTTACCTCCATTCGGGTTGGCTGCCAAAGCCTCAGCCACACGCTCGTTAATCATAGCAGTAAGCTCTGCTGGGGTCAGATTGATGCTACCACGCCCGGCGTTACGTCCACCTCTTCGTCCAGACATGTTCTTCACATTCACAAATACAAAATCATGAGCAAAAATACATCGCATATCATTGTCATACAAGTATAAGTAAATAACAGAAAATTAAACCACAACATCTAACATTTCAATAATAATACTTGATAAAATAAATTGTAAAGGCTACAAAGTACTTTCAATCAAACATCAAAATCCAGAAATATCTGTTGGATGGGAACAACCCTGCCCATCTAGGTTTAAATAAAAGCAAAATAACTCAAAAGATAGTCTATCAGTCATCATCACTGTCAACTGAAGTCACATCAGAAACAGTATCCTCATCCTCATCCTGTTCCTCATCATCACCCTGCTCTTCATCCTCACCCTGCTCCTCCTCCTGCTCAACCTCTGCAGCATTGGCAGCCTCAAGCTGCTCCTCCAGCTGCTCAATCCTAGCCTCTGCTGCCTCGAGGTTAAGGCGCTGGACGTTCACTTGATCTCGTAACTCATAGTATGCTGCTGCTAGTTGGTCTTGCACAGTGTTCAACCTTCCCTGGTTGTTAAGCAGCTTCTCCACCCTCTGGTCAGTCTTGTATCCACGCTGTAGTAGCCCGGTGATCTCACCAGCAGCCTCGCGCATGTTTCTGATCTCTCGGTCCATCTTAGCTACAAATGCAGCTAGAACCTGCTCAGGTGGATATCTCAACGGTGGCAAAGTTCGCGAAGTAGAAGAGGAAGAAGTAGGAATGTCAGCAGCAAGTGGAGGTGGAACCTGCTCCTCGCGGATCCAACTCCTAATCATGTCGGGATACCAATCCCAATGCTCCGTGTCGTCTCTAATACGCACATGGAATGGCTCGCCATACACTCTAGTATCATCAATGGGCGTCATCCTTCGCCTCTTTGGCTCGGGTGAAGGTACTGTTGGAACCTCGGGTTCCTGCTCGATCGGGGAATCTGGTGACTTGGGTGAATGAGACATTTCCTGTAGTGTGATGAGTCAGTGTACTGTATGAGTGTAAGTGTTGTGTAACTAATGCAAGTGTGTGGTTAAAGTCTAGAATGCAATGCAATTCCTAGTTCACTAAAACCAATGTCTCTGATACCAATCTGTCACACCCCCAAATCCCACTAACGGAGTTTTACCGTTTTGGAAGGTGACACATCAGGATCTCAGTCATTAGTTACACGGAACGACTCTATATGAGTTTAAATAAACCACTAATGCTGCTCATAGTCACGAGACAACAAAAGTTCAAGTTTGAAAACGTTGCGGAAGCGTAAACATAAACCAATGCAAGTAAAAGTAAGTTGCGCAAAACAAAGCGCCCAAAACCATGCAGTTTAAGTAAATAACGTAAATTCAATGTTCGATAGTGATAAGACTCCATGCATGCCCTATGCTCGTGCTTGGATACCTTAGTGACCTGAGAAAGACATGCTAAAAAGTGTCAACACAATGGTTGGTGAGTTCATAAAGTAATGTAAGTAAATCCAATTGTTTAACGCAAGCATCCCATGCTCAATGTTTGTCAGATAAAGTAATTATTGTTTACCGATAGATAGCTAGTCTAATGCATTGCTACTTTAAGTGTTCGCAACCGAAGCTGACTGTTTGTATGTTTGAATGCCTCCAGCCATGTCTACCGAACACTGGCTAATGTTTAGGCAAATTTTACACCCGTTGACCTCCAATCATAGTTAGTGCGACTAACTCGGGTGGGGCTTTGTCAAAACCCAGTAGTACTACTCAAAATCCCCTCGCTACTCCCCAATACTAACGGTTCGAAATGTAAGGACTTGTTTGGTATGTTTGTGCACTTTCAGTACGCAAGCGGTAAAACAGTAATACAAAATCCAAAATGTTTGAAATGTTTGAAAGCATGTTTTCTCCCCCAAAAAGGAAAACAAGTAAAAGTAGGGGTTATGAAACTCACCTGAGTGTGAATGCAAATGAAAGCTAAGAAACAGCTGAACCTCTAACTGCCACCTATAATCGTAGTCTATAAGTGCGTGTTCGTGCAAGTTGATATAAACCCTTAGCATCCAAACAATACTATTGTTTAAGTGTTTTAGAAAAGGTTTGCAAGTTTGACTCGAGTTTGACACGACGACCCGTTGGTGACACGTTTGTGATTTAATGTTCGAATTGAATACTAACACATAGTACACACATGATCATGCTGTATCACTTAGCAACAAATCCTATTTGTTCTAGCAAGATAGCAACTTTCCAAAAATAGCAGGTTTCCATAAATAACAGGTTTCCATAAATAGCAGGTTTCTATAAATAGAAAGTTTCCATAACTAGCAAGCATGTTCGGGATTCGTGTTTCTTGGAAACTATTACTGTTAACATGTTCATAAGACCACTCTAACATGCAATTCATAAATTCACATAAAGCTGCCATCTTTAGTAACCTACGACTAGCATGCGTGTTTTACATCACTTAGCACGTTTCAACATGTTACTATGTCTCATACTACATATTCAAATCCAATAAACCAATCATGCAAGTCTAAATAGCAAGTTATGACTACTTTTGCAAAATAAAGTTTCCTTAATTGGAAAGCTCACCAAACCGAGTTAGCTATTAAAGATCCGATTTCATAATTCATCTAACCAAGCATCAAGTAATACATAACAACTTCTACCTCATGCAATTCAAGTCTAGCATGCAAGTTTCAAAACCTAAAAAGTTTCCTCTTTTAGTAAGTTTGCAAAACCGAGCTAGGTTTTAGAAATGTAACTTCACAGATCACTAATACTTGTACTAAATAACATATAACCATCATCATATCATCATAATCAGTTCTAATACGCAAGATAGAAATCATAAAAAGTTACTATTATAGGAAAGCTAGGGTTTTTATGCTTGTTTAACTAATTTCAACACCACAAATCAATTCCATAGGATTCATCTAACATGATTATAACAATAGAAATCATATAACATCTCTAACATGCGATTTAGTACCATTACATAATCAAAAAATCTAATTATCTAACAAGTTACTAAACATATGGAACTAGGGTTTTGCATACGATCATAAAATCAACAATTATCAACAAATCAACAATAAAGTTTGAATCTTTTTCATAAAAATCAAAGCTTGGATGAACTAGGGTTTAGATTCAAAATCTTGAAATCATAAAAACTCAAAATTGAACGAAACAACTTACGTGTTAGCGTTAGAAACGTCGAGGAGAGTCCGAATACGCAATTAATTTCAAGATCGGAGATCGAATGAGGGGTGCTTGGTGCTTCTTGGTTCACGAAAATGGTGAGGGTGGGGGTTTGGGATCGTAATTGATAGAGAGAGAAAGAGATTAGAGATTAGCTTAGGGTTTATCTTTTGTAATTCTATTTATTTAAATTTAAATGCATTTTATTTTTAAAACAAGAATGGATAATCTCTAAATTTGAAAAGAAACTAATTAATTACATCCACCAGATAATATCATTTTTAAATAATTAATTTTTATAAAACTCATTTATAAAAATCACAAAACCAGTAAAAGTCAGACTGTTTCGCGTGACAGTACGCGATTTCACGAAAGTCACATAATTCACAGAATAATCACAGAACATATAAATACACATAATTTATATATAAAATAATTATTCTTAATTATTTTTATTAGTTCACCAACGTTCCGGGTTCGACTCGTGTGTGATCCGGTAATTTTACAGATTACCGATACGTGAGTGTTTGTGCGAAACTGACACATCTAATTAATCTTAATTAAATGTAATGCATGAATGAATGTTCGAGATAACTGAGTTTGAATAAATAACTGTTCGAGATAACGTGTTTGAGTTAACGGAGTTAACCTGAAAAATATCGGATGTCACATCATCCCCTTGTTGAAAGAATTTTCGTCCCGAAAATTAATCCAAGTTGCTAGTTGTCTAAAACAAAAAGTTTGGGTTGTCACAAATAGGAAACCCTAGTGTTCCCTATAATCCTTCTATAAGTTTTCATTATGCTCCTACTGCTGGAAGCTATAATATCACTCCAATCTACTCACATAATTTTCATGAAGGATACGCTGAAATGCCTTATAAAAATAAATGTGATCCTGAAGAAGAATGAGCTGATTCTAATAAACTCTGCGTTCCTTACTATGAGACCGTTCCTTTCCCTGCTCCTCATGTAAATGAAAATACATCAGGAAGTGAAAGAGAACCAATATTGTTAAACCGAATAGCTGAATTTGAATGAGAAAAAGTTGAAGTTGAAGCCAGTAATGCTTTGTTGGTTCAAGCTCTTGAAGAAAAGAATTTTAGAAATTTCTAGAAACAATGATTTCTATATGTACTCTTTTCTTATATATATATATATATATATTCTATCAATAAAAAGTTTCGTTTTTAATTCCAATCTTGTTTCTTATCTAGTACGTCTAAACAAACTAGACCTTCTTACAATACAAGAGGAAAGAGGAAACAAGCAGTAATTGAAAATGCTGCTGAAATCCCCGATTCTCGTAAAGAACTGCAGAGATTGATTGCAGATTTGTCCAAAATAAGCTATCTGTTTAGCCTTCCATTCCAAAATCTATCCATTCTCAACCTTTGACCCAACATACTCGAACTATAACTCAGTCCAAACTTGTTACTCTCAAACTAGAGGGTTCTGCTACCCATCCAACTAAGAAAACTAAAGAATATTACCATAACTCTTCTGAAGATGAAGGTATGGGTAATAATTATGGCCATTTGGAAAAGAAGAGGAAGATTTCTGGCTGTACTTATAAGATGTTTCAAGACTGCAAACCTTACAATTTTTCTGGAAGAGAAGGAGGAATAGCCACATTAAGGTGGATTGAAAAGACTGAGTCTATGCTTGCTATAAGCAAGTGTGCTGAAGAAGATAAAGTTCTTTATGCTTCCAACCTATTTAAAGATCAAGCTTTAGAATAGTGGAACAACATTATTGCTGCCAAGGGAAGAGAAGCAGCCTATGCTATAGACTGGAATGCCTTCAAAACAAGAATTGAAAAGAAGTATGTTCCCCAAAACGAACGGGAACAGATTGAAGGAAAATTCTTAAGTCTGAAGATGATTGGAACCAATCATCAGGAATATTTGACTAAACTCCTTGAGTATGCTCGAATAGTTCCTCATCTTACTACCCCTGAATCTAATCTGATAAAGAGATACATTTGGGGTTTGATCGAAGAAATCCGTGACATGGTTAAGGTTGCCAATTGTGAAAACCTTGACGATGCTATGGATCTGGGAGCCTCCTTGACTAGTAGTCCGATCAGAAATCAAGAGGAGGGAAGAAAGAAGAAGGAAGCAAATGGGCAAGGCCCAAGTAGTTCAATGAAACCAAACTTTCATTCTCAAAATAACAATTCTTCTATTCCTGAATGTCCAAAGTGCAAGAAAAGGCACTTGGGATAATGTCGATTTGGACCTTATTGAAACTTTTGCAAGATGTCTGGACACAAAACAGAAGATTGTTACAGAAAGAAACCCATCACTTGCTATGAATGTGGTGAGGCTCGCCACATCAAGAGCTATTGTCCCAAGCTAAAGAAGCCTGAAGGGACAGGTCCTAAACTCGCTGATGGGGTAAAGAAGAATGCGCGAGCATTCATTCTCAATACTCATGAAGCAGCAAGTATGCCCGACGTCATTACGGGCACATTTTTTGTCAATAATATTTATGCTCAAGTGTTGTTTGACTCTAGTGTAAACCAAAGTTTTATAGACCATAAATTTTGTAGATTGTTGAATAAAACTCTAGCTAAATTAGACAAGAAATACGTGGTAGAAACTGCCAACGGGGACCTAGTCCAAATCTCAGAAATCCTAAACGATTGTAATATCACACTATCAGGACAAGTTATTCTTGTACAACTATTGCCTATCACTTTGGCAGGGTTTGACATTGTTCTAGGAATAGATTGGTTAGCCTCTAACCAAGCCCGTATCCTGTGTGATAAGAAAGCCATAGAGCTTCGTTCGCCGAAAGGTAATATCCTGACTATAAAAGGTGATAAATTATCCAACTCCGTTGGAATAATTTCTATGTTGAAAGCCATAAAATATTTACGCAAAGGGTGCTTAGCATACCTCATATCTATAACCACGGACACAAAAAAGAATATCAAAGATGCGTCGATTGTGGCTGAATTTCCCAATTTTTTTCCCGATGAACTGCCTGGAATTCCACCTGAGAGAAAAATTTGTAGTTCAGAATTAATCTAGTACCCGGTACGACACCTATTGCTAAAGCCCCATACAGATTAGCTCCAAATGAAATGGCAGAATTAAAAAAGCAGTTAGATGAATTGCTAGAGAAGGGATTCATAAGACCAAGCCCATCGCCTTAGGGAGCTCCAGTATTATTTGTTAAGAAGAAAGACGGTTCAATGCGTATGTGCCTTGATTATCGTGAGCTGAATAAAATCATGATTAAGAACCATTATCCGCTTCCCAGAATTGATAATCTCTTTGATCAACTTCAGGGAGCTCAATGTTTCTCGAAAATCGATCTTCCTTCTGGCTATCATAAATTGAAAGTCCAGGAAGAAGATATTCCCAAAACAGCTTTCAGAACTCGATATGGTCATTATGAGTTCACAGTAATGCCGTTTGGACTTACTAATTCTCCTGCAGCTTTCATGGACATGATGAATCGAGTTTGCAAACCTTACTTAGATAAATTTATTATCGTATTCATTGACGATATCATTATTTACTCCAAAATGAAGTAAGAACATGCGAACCATTTCAAAATCTTGCTTGAACTTTTGAGAAATGAAAAGCTATATGCTAAGTTCTCAAAATGTGAATTCTGGTTGTCAGAAGTTCAATTCCTTGGACATATCATTAACGCTGATGGCATCCAAGTCGATCCTATCAAAATCTAAGCAATATCTAAATGGGAAATCCCGAGATCACCAACTGAAATCCAAAGTTTTCTCGGTTTGGCTGGTTACTATCGGAGATTTATCCAAGATTTCTCTCGAATTGATGTTCCATTAACTTCTCTCACTCGCAAGTTAGTTAAATATGAATGGGGACCTAAGCAATCTAAAGCTTTTGAAATTCTGAAACAGAAACTGACACAAGCACCCATAATGGCTTTACCAGATAGAAACAAAGGCTTTTAAGTTTACTGTGATGCTTCACACACCGGCTTTGGTTGTGTATTTATGCAAGGATGCAAAGTCATTGCTTATGCTTCCAGACAATTGAAAACCCATGAAAAGAATTATACGACTCACGATTTAGAATTGGGCGCCATAATCTTCGCACTGAAATTATGGAGGCACTATCTATATGGAGTCAAATTCACCATATTCACTGATCATAAAAGCCTAAAGTATATATTCAGTCAGAAAGAACCGAATATGAGGCAAAGGCATTGGATGGAAGTCTTGAATGATTACGATTGCGAAATCTGTTATCATGAAGGCAAAGCTAATGTTGTAGCTGACGCCTTGAGTAGAAAAGAACATGATAAACCTAAACGAGTTCGTGCTTTAAGACTCGATCTTCAAATTGATCTTATTTATCGTATTAAGGAATCTCAAAAGTTTGCCTTAAAGGAACCAAACCTCGAGAAAGAAGGTTTAGGAGGCATGATTGAACAACTGGTTAAAGATGACGATAATATTCTTAGAATGAATAAAAGAATCTGAGTTCCTATCTATGGAAATGTACGGGAAGAAATTCTCGAAGAAGCTCATAAGTCTAAGTACACGATGCATCCTGGAAGTGATAAAATATACAAAAACCACTGGTGGATAAGGATGAAGAAACATATCACTATCTATGTTGCAAAATGCTTAACCTGTTCTCAAGTTAAAGCCGAACATCAAAAGCCGCCTCGCTTGTTACAGCAACTTGAAATTCCTGTCTGGAAATGGGAGATGATAACCATGAATTTCATTACTAAATTTCCCCGAACCAGTCGAGGAAATGATACTATCTGGGTTATCATTGATAGACTTACTAAGTCTGCTTATTTTCTTCCCATGAAAGAAACATTCGGCACGGATAAGCTGGCACCGCTGTACGTTAATGAGATTGTATCTTTACACAGTATGCCACTATCTATTGTGTCAGATAGAGATAGTAGATTTACTTCTCGATTCTGAAGATCAATAACACAAGCCCTTAACATATATTCAAGAGTTTAAATAGTTCTTTCGCCCTGCCTGTGCAGGGCACGATGGTAGGCAGTGCTATCATACGAGTATACATGCCGCTCCTTTTGAAGCCTTATACGGTCGTAAATGTCGAACTCCAATCTGTTGGTCTAAAATAGGAGAAAATAAGTTATCCGGTCCTGATATAGTTCTGGAAACAACTGAGAAAATCATTCCAATAAAAGATAGATTAAAAGCGGCTCGTGATCGTCAAAAGAGTTATGCTGATAGAAGACGAAATCCGTTATAATTCAACATTGGTGATAACGTTCTATTGAAGTTTCACCATGGAAAGGCATTGTAAGATTTGGAAAGAAAGGGAAATTAAGTCCTAGATTCGTAGGACCATTCAAAATCTTGAAAAGAGTTTGGCCTGTGGCCTATCAACTCGAATTACTAGAAGAAATGAATGGAGTACATGATGTATTCCATGTGACAAATCTGTGCAAGTGTTTGGCAGATGAATCTCTGGTAATACCCCTACACGATGTAGAGGTAGATGAAAAGTTAAAATTTGTAGAACAACATTTGCAAACCGAGGACAGACAGGAAAAGAAATTGAAAAGAAAAAAATTAAGGATTGTGAAAGTAAAATGGAACTCCAGACGTGAACCTGAATACACGTGGGAACTGGAGTCAGAAATGAAAAAGAAATATCCTCACTTGTTCGAATAATCTCGAGGACAAGAATGAAACAAGGTGGGTAGGATGTAACACCTGCCACAAAAATGTCCAAAAAATGCCAAGGTTAGAACCTATAAGGACTTGTGTATCTAAAAATACCAAAGTCTAGGGTTAAAAATGAAAATTCTGAAAACTGGTTAGATATCGGACTGATATCTCTTTTCATATCGAACCGAAGTAAAATCAATTCGGATATCGGACCGATATCCATTCTTATGGCGGTCCGCAATTGAACATTGAGTCGGTTATTGGACCGGCATCAATGCATAGAGGTCCGACAACCTCCTCTCAGCCGCAATTTGTGGTCCTGCCACGTGTCCAATGACTCAGCCCTAAAATATGACGCGTGTCATGATGTCGGAACGACTTGGACCACATAACGGTCCGACATGCACCAAAGATATATGCGGTCCAATCAGATGTTGACTTCTAGGGCTGACGTGGGCATGGCTGGATGTCGGACCGACATCCCTCTGATATCGGTCCAACATGGACCCCGATTTCAGCCTATAAATAGTTGTACGATATTATTCGATTTTCTCCATCCCAAAGATAATTCCAACTTCCAAAACTTGTTCCAAGAGATCCTTAGCCCATTCCCGAGGATCACAGTCCAACTCCCGCTCGTGGTAGTGCTCGTTTTAAGAAGAAACGCTCTTCGAAGTGTCGTTACACTAGAGAAATCAAGTTAAGAAGCTTTATAATCTTAGAGGCTAATTCCTTTAATCAAGGTGAATACTTTATCTCTTTCAAAACTTGTGTCAAACATTTACATTTACGAAAATGGCCAAATAAAGGTTAAGGGAATAATGCTCAACGTTCTTCTACGAACAAAGCATTTATGCCATAGGTATACGTAAAACTTGCAAGGGATACACGGGTTTCGGGTGAGAGTCCCGGATTGCGGCTGGTGCTTATCTTATAACAAATTCGGAGGCGTGGACCTGTTCGTTGTTATAAGGCATGACGCCAGTGTATACAGTGGTGCATACAGTCAGGACATGGGCCTGCTGAGTGTGTAGATTGAACAAAAAGTTGTGATTATGAAATTAATACTTGTTTGTGTCAAATGATTTTACTGTCAAGATAATTGTATTTACCGGCGTTCGCGCTGACGTTTCATTTTCAAAATATTTTCAGGAAATGAATAAAAAAGGAAAAGGGGATATGAGCAGACATAAGATTTGACCCAGAAATGAATGATGAGAAAGGATAACTTACACGTTGGATTCTCAGGCCTCGTGTATAGGAAATCATAAAAGAAAGAAAAAGAGGAGATAGGACCAAGGGACTGATCAACCTTAGATAGTACAATTTCTCGTGGCTTAAAACTTGTCCAAAGGAGACAAGAGATGAATTTGATTTTGTGAGGCCCCAAACCCGGGAGGCCCCACTTGTTGGATTTACTCATTCACAAGCAGTTCTTAAACATGAATATCAGATAACGCAGCGGAAAATTTCATTTAAACATAACTTAATCGTTGTTCATACATGCGGAAGCGTAAACATAGTTTAAAACATATTTACATCATAACTAAACATAACGGGATGCCAGTCTTCAAAAGCAGTCGGGTAACTCTTCATCTCTAGCCAAGCATCACCGTCCATCCTCATCACCTGCCTTAACCTGAATGTGTACACTTAAAAACGTCAGCTACGCCGGTGAGTTCTAGTTTTCGTTCGTTTTAAGAAATGGTTCATCATTCAAACATTCAATAGGGTTTAACATTCGTATAAGAAAACAGGGCCTTTCATTCGTAAACCTTCGCACATTAAAACACAATCATTTGTTTAAATCATTAACATTCATTTAAGTCATACATTATTATCTAAAATCTGTATCGTTACGCGTCTCAATGTCCCCGTAGGAACTTTTAATGTTGTGGGCAACCGTTACGTATCGCCGTCATTGCCACAACCATACACTACGTGGGTCAACCGTTACGTATCGCCGTCATTGCCCAACCCTTCAATGCGTGGGGTCAACCGTTACGTATCGCCGTCATTGCCCAACACGCATCTTTCCTTTGGAAATCAACCGTTACGTATCGCCGTCATTGATTTCCCATTACCTCGTTCGCTTAGGATGATCGTCATCACCCGAGTAACCGTCGTTACTCCCTTTACCAGTTGTACAACATCAAAACCATTGACATGCCACAAAGACATTGCCCATGTTGTTCTTGTGGTAACTATGGCTCGCTGTCCATAATCTACCACAAGGCTGGGAATCACATTCCCAGACTTCATTCGTCAATTCCATTCATTCGACAGATTAGATTTGTAATGACTTCTTTAAAACCTTTGCCCCTTTTTGTTTTCTTTTCATAAAACCTTTCCTTCACTTTCAAAACCCTTTACCTTTTCATTAAACCATTTCTTTATAACATTCGTTCGTAAACATTCCGTTCATAAACTTTCTTTCCATAAATCCTTCGTTCCAAATCATTTCCTTTCGTAAACGTAGTTTCATAAAAATAATTTTATAAAACAACATTTCATACGTGTACACACCAGCCCGAAAACATTATATAAAAACATTTAAAAGAGGGCTTCTAGAACTCACCTTATAAGCTAGTCTCGGTTGTCCTAATCAAGGGTCCAACCACGTCACTTCCGATCTGAATTGAGTAGTTACATACACATCAGATCATTACCGACTCTAACGGTTTAACCATTCTAGACATACTAATCTCTACTCAACAGCCTGATGTCTGCGCACTTAGCAAGTGCGCAGACCCTGCTGCCTGCGCACTTAGCAAGTGCGCAGACCCTGCTGCCTGCGCACTTAGCAAGTGCGCAGACCCTGCCTCCTGCGCACTTAGCAAGTACGCAGGTCTTTCCTTCTGTGCACTTAGCAAGTGCGCAGGTTCCTCCTCCTGCGCACTTAGCAAGTGCGCAGGACCTGCTCCGTGCGCACTTAGCAAGTGCGCACGACCTGTTCTTCGCGAAAACCCTATGTGAATCGTGTGTCCTGGTCAGATACAATCGTCAAAGGCATCCCATGCCGTGCTACTACTTCGTTAATAAATACTTCCGCTAACCTTTCCGACGAGTACTTCTCGCGAATAGGTAGGAAATGAGCACTCTTCGTTAAACGGTCCACGATTACCCAAATGGTGTCATGACCTTTAGCTGTGCGAGGTAGCTTGGTTATGAAGTCCATGGTAATGTGTTCCCACTTCCATTCTGGTATGTCAAGTGGTTGAATCTTTCCATACGGTTTCTGGTGTTCAGCCTTTACTTGCGAGCAAGTCAAACACTTGCTTACATACTTCGTCACATCACATTTCATTCCAGGCCACCAGTAGTCCTTCTTCAGATCTTGGTACATTTTATTGGTACCAGGATGGATAGAGTAACGAGACTTATGAGCCTCATCCAAGATCTTGGTTCTAAGCTCGCCACCCCTAGGTATCCATACCCGTCCAAAACGTGTCCTAACACCAAGAGTGTTATATTCCAACTTGTCCTGTTGGCCAACCATCCTTTCCTTCTTTATGTTTTCTTCTTTAAGTGCCTCATCTTGAGCTCTTTCGATTTCGCTCATCACATCCGATGTTACCACCAACTGGCAAGCTTTCACTCTAATAGGAGTAGGCACATCCTTTCGGCTTAGAGCGTCAGCCACTACGTTTGCCTTTCCAGGATGGTACATTATTTCACAGTCATAGTCCTTCAGGAGTTCCAACCATCTCCTCTGCCTCATATTAAGCTCCTTTTGTTCGAAGAAGTACTTCAAACTTTTGTGGTCGGAGTAAATAGTAAACTTTACCCCGTACAGGTAGTGCCTCCATATTTTCAATGCAAATACGACAGCAGCAAGTTCCAAATCGTGAGTCGGATAGTTGACTTCGTGAACTTTCAACTGCCGCGACGCATATGCAATCACTCTACCGCGTTGCATCAACACACACCCTAATCCCTGACCCGATGCGTCAGAGTATACCACCAGGTCTTCACTGCCCTCGGGAAGGGCCAAGAATGGAGCTTGAGTTAGCTTTTCCTTCAATTTCTTAAACGCCTCATCTTGGGTCGAACCCCATTCATACTTAACTTCTTTCCGAGTCAACTTTGTCAATGGCGAAGCTATTTTCGAGAAATCTTGGATGAATCTTCGATAGTAGCCTGCCAATCCCAAGAAACTGCGGATTTCAGTTGGCGTCTTAGGAATGTCCCATTCACTTACCGTTACTATCTTTGCTGGGTCAACCATAATGCCGTTCGGGCCAATGATGTGACCTAGGAATTGGACTTCCCTAAGCCAGAACGCGCATTTGGAGAACTTAGCATACAACTTCTCCTTCCTTAGAGCTTCCAACACTTCCTTCAAATGACACGCGTGATCACCCTCATTCTTGGAGTAGATAAGGATATCATCGATGAACACGATTACCGATCGATCCAGCATCGGTCGACACACCCTATTCATTAAATCCATGAACGCTGCGGGGGCGTTCGTTAATCCGAAAGACATTACGCGGAACTCGAAATGTCCATAACGTGTGCGAAATGCAGTTTTCGGTATGTCTTCTTCTCTCACCTTCAACTGATGGTACCCGGACCGAAGGTCGATTTTCGAAAACCAACTTGCGCCTTGCAACTGGTCGAACAGGTCATCGATCCTTGGTAAAGGGTACTTGTTCTTCACCGTTCGTTTATTCAACTCGCGATAATCGATACACATTCTCATCGAACCATCTTTCTTTTTTACAAACAATACCGGAGCACCCCACGGCGAGATGCTCGGTTGGATAAATCCTTTCTCAAGTAACTCGTCTAGTTGGACCATAAGTTCCTTCATTTCCACTGGTGCTAGTCGATATGGAGCCTTAGCCACGGGCTGGGCATCTGGTACTAAGTCAATTCGGAACTCAATTTCTCTATCGCGTGGTATCCCAGGCAAATCCTCTGGAAACACCTCCGGGTACTCGCGTACCACGGGTACATCGTCTAGTTCCTTCACTTCCTTACACTTATCAATTACATATACCAGATAAGCCTCGCATTCGCGCCTCAAATAATTCGTTGCCTTAATCATTGAGATGACATTTGGCATCGGGGCGTCACGATCTCCAAAAACCTCGACTTTGCTACCATCCGGAGCCTTGAGTCGGATTATCTTTCGTTTACATATGATTTGTGCTTCGTTGGCAGTTAACCAATCCATACCCAGCACGACATCGAACCCTCCCAAAACCATAACAAACAATCTGACAGGGAACCTATGACCTTCTATTTTTATCGTGGAGTTGTCAACTACATCGGTCACTCTCGCAATTCTACCCTCAGCGGTCTCTACGCTAAAGGCCCTTTCTAGCTTACTCACAGCATACTTCACTCTTTTACAAAAAGTCGCCGATATAAAACTCTTACTGGCGCCCGAATCAAATAACACAAAAACAAGAGTGTTGTCAAGGATGAACGTACCTGACGCCACATCGGGATCCTTCCTAGCCTGATCCTACGTCAGTGCGTACGCCCGCGTCTTCGCACGAGATCCCTCTCCCTTCTTTTCCGGGCCCTTTCCCATCCCGGTTTCCCCCATCCTGGGCTTGGTACATTCTCGGCTCATATGGCCGAAATCCCCACAGTTGTAGCATTTGTAGCCTTGCGGGCATTCACGGGAGTAGTGCCCCGTCTTGCCACACTTAAAGCACAAGCTAGATCCCACTCTGCATTCACCTACATGCTCCCTTCCACACTTCTTACAAACAGTCGGCTCATCCACCCGAGCCCTCTTATCACGAGCCCCAAACATTTTTCCCCCAGTTCGCTTGTTTGAGAAGCTCGGTCTCTTCTTTTGCTCTTCAACGGCAACAACATTCAGTGCCAGATCGTCAAATACTACGCCACTTAGCTCTACTGCCAAATCATAGGTAGTAGGGGCGTTCGCCTTAACATAGGTGCGGACCTGGTCCGGCAACCCTTGAATATAACAGGCAATCTTTCTCTCTTCTGTAGTGACAAGGTGTGGCACCAGACGTGCCAGTTCATTAAATCGGGTTGTGTATTGCCGGTGCGTCATGTTCCCGGCCTTCAAACCCAGAAATTCCCTCTCCACCTTTTCAATCTCGTTCCTTGGGCAGAAATTCTTGATTACCAAAGTTTTCAAGTCAGCCCACATCATCGCATCCACAATCTCGCTCCCTTTAGCTTGACGTACACCTTCCCACCAATGGGATGCTTCCTCTCTCAAGGTGTTAGCAGCAAATTTTACACTTGATCCGTTCGGCACTCGCTCAGACGAATAGCAGCTTCCATACGGATCACCCAATCAAATGTAGCCACCGCGTCCTTCTTTCCAGTGAGTATCGGCGGGTCACATGCCTTAAAGGACTTATAATCACATCCGTGAGCAGGCGGTGCATTGCCGGTCTCATTGTTCTGAGCACCAATTGCCGCGCTAAACCTACCCGCCCCATTGACCTGCTTCAACGCTTCAGCCAACAGACCTGGCAGAGAATTCTTCATCAATTATGTGAATTCTCGAGCTATAGCTGCTCTCACTTCTGGTTCAAAAGTGAAAGGTTGTTCTTCAACCTGTGTCTGCTCAGCTTCATGCACACTAACCGCCGGTTCAGTGTTAACACTTCCTTCTTCACTGTGTTCTTGGCGCGCAGGAATCCTGCCACGCCCACCATTTCGACCGCCGGTACGACCACCGGTACGGCCACCACGCCTTCCGTTCCCTCTCCTTGCCATTTCGTTCTATAAGACGAGAAATCCAATGTCATCACGCTAGTTAACAAATAGAATTCAATAAGTACTGTAAGATGTTAATATACACTGGCCATCTGCAATTAACCATTACACTACCTTTCGATTTCCATTTGACCACCTTTGTGATTCCATCGGAACACAAGTCCTTACCTAACCCTTTCTAAGGCATACTACATACACATACTCTACTTTACATACCTGATGCTTTGGCTCGAGTTACCCGTACTGGCATCCGCTTTCGGTCCCATTCAAAGTTTAAGTTCAGACACTGGGAGTGTCCGAATCTCTCAAACTATTGCTCTGATACCAACTTGTGAGGCCCCAAACCCGGGAGGCCCCACTTGTTGGATTTACTCATTCACAAGCAGTTCTTAAACATGAATATCAGATAACGCAGCGGAAAATTTCATTTAAACATAACTTAATCGTTGTTCATACATGCGGAAGCGTAAACATAGTTTAAAACATATTTACATCATAACTAAACATAACGGGATGCCAGTCTTCAAAAGCAGTCGGGAAACTCTTCATCTCTAGCCAAGCATCACCGTCCATCCTCATCACCTGCCTTAACCTGAATGTGTACACTTAAAAACGTCAGCTACGCTGGTGAGTTCTAGTTTTCGTTCGTTTTAAGAAATGGTTCATCATTCAAACATTCAATAGGGTTTAACATTCGTATAAGAAAACAGGGCCTTTCATTCGTAAACCTTCGCACATTAAAACACAATCATTTGTTTAAATCATTAACATTCATTTAAGTCATACATTATTATCTAAAATCTGTATCGTTACGCGTCTCAATGTCCCCGTAGGAACTTTTAATGTTGTGGGCAACCGTTACGTATCGCCGTCATTGCCACAACCATACACTACGTGGGTCAACCGTTACGTATCGCCGTCATTGCCCAACCCTTCAATGCGTGGGGTCAACCGTTACGTATCGCCGTCATTGCCCAACACGCATCTTTCCTTTGGAAATCAACCGTTACGTATCGCCGTCATTGATTTCCCATTACCTCGTTCGCTTAGGATGATCGTCATCACCCGAGTAACCGTCGTTACTCCCTTTACCAGTTGTACAACATCAAAACCATTGACATGCCACAAAGACATTGCCCATGTTGTTCTTGTGGTAACTATGGCTCGCTGTCCATAATCTACCACAAGGCTGGGAATCACATTCCCAGACTTCATTCGTCAATTCCATTCATTCGACAGATTAGATTTGTAATGACTTCTTTAAAACCTTTGCCCCTTTTTGTTTTCTTTTCATAAAACCTTTCCTTCACTTTCAAAACCCTTTACCTTTTCATTAAACCATTTCTTTATAACATTCGTTCGTAAACATTCCGTTCATAAACTTTCTTTCCATAAATCCTTCGTTCCAAATCATTTCCTTTCGTAAACGTAGTTTCATAAAAATCATTTTATAAAACAACATTTCATACGTGTACACACCAGCCCGAAAACATTATATAAAAACATTTAAAAGAGGGCTTCTAGAACTCACCTTATAAGCTAGTCTCGGTTGTCCTAATCAAGGGTCCAACCACGTCACTTCCGATCTGAATTGAGTAGTTACATACACATCAGATCATTACCGACTCTAACGGTTTAACCATTCTAGACATACTAATCTCTACTTAACAGCCTGATGTCTGCGCACTTAGCAAGTGCGCAGACCCTGCTGCCTGCGCACTTAGCAAGTGCGCAGACCCTGCCTCCTGCGCACTTAGCAAGTACGCAGGTCCTTCCTCCTGCGCACTTAGCAAGTGCGCAGGTTCCTCCTCCTGCGCACTTAGCAAGTGCGCAGGACCTGCTCCGTGCGCACTTAGCAAGTGCGCACGACCTGTTCTTCGCGAAAACCCTAACTTTCGCATTTTGGGTCTGATCATGTCAAGATCCCGAACATGTTGCATCCAAAACGTTCGTTTTCCCTTAGGGATCTCAAATCTATGATTATTTATCAGATTCATCCGTTCAAACCTTGCCTTTTCACCCAAAACCCGAAAAACCCAAAAACGAACTAAAACTCAGATTTAGGTCGGATCGTTACCTGAATCGAGCTTCTGATCTGGAGGTTCTTCTCACGAGTGCAAGAGACACGAGCGGGTGCAATCTTATGTGCTTCCGACACTTTCTCTCTTTACGGTTTTCTCTCTCTAGAATTGCAAATGAGAGAAAAATGTGGTGACCCTGGCTATTTATAGGGGAGACCTCCCCAAGCCCGGTTCGCGACTGACCCGGCCCGACTTCGGCCCGCTTGAACTCGTTAACTTTATTTCTCGACATTTTGGGATGTTACAGATTTCAAACTTGTTTGTAATAAAAAAGGGTATTTAAATCCCTATGTTAATGAAATAAATACAAGGCTTTTGATTTCCAACTGAATCTTATTTACAAATACAACCCTCCAGGTTGATACAAATGTTGAAGCAGGTACCAATCGGTGTCGCGCACGTCCAGGGGGTGCCTAAGGCGGGGTGTGACACCATGGTATACCACTGTCTATTATTTTGGATAGAGACAGTCAGTTCGCATCTAGATTCTGGACAAGTTTCCAGAAAGAATTGGGGACTCGACTTACCATGAGTACTGCATATCATCCCCAGACAGATGGACAGAGCCAACGTACAATTCAAACTCTAGAAGATATGCTAAGAGCATGTGTTATAGATTTCGGAGGTAATTGGGATAATCTCCTACCGTTTATTGAATTCTCCTATAACAACAGTTATCATGCAAGTATTAAAGCTGCACCATTTGAAGCACTGTATGGAAGGAAGTGCAGAACTCCTGTTTGTTGGACTGAAATAGGAGACATTCAATTATCTGGACCTAAATTTATACAAGAAACAATAGATTAGATAGTCCAAATTAAACAACTGTTGAAAGCAGCTCAGGATCGTTAGAAAAGTTATGCTGACAGACGACGACGACCATTAGAATTTCAAGTCGAAGATTATGTGATGTTAAAAGTTTTACCTTGGAAAGTTGTTGTAAGGTTCAGGAAACATGGAAAATTAGGACCAAGGTATATTAGACCTTACAAAATCATTGAAAGAGTTGGAATAGTAGCCTACAAGTTAGATCTACCTGAAGCTTTATAAAGAATTCACAACACGTTTAATGTATCTTATTTACGCAAGTGTTTAGCTGATCCAACTCAGGCTATTACACTAGATGATGTGCATGTGGACGACAAACTTCATTTCACTGAACAACCGATCAAGATTTTGGAAACTCATAAATGAAAGTTAAGAAAGAAAGTGATACCAATGGTTTTGGTTCAATGGCAAAGTAAGATTGGAGCCGACAATACTTGAGAATTAGAGGAACAGATAAGAGCCAAATATCCACATCTATTCACATCTTAAATTTCGAGGACGAAATTTCTTAAAGGAAGGGATATTTGTAACACCTCGAAAATTCCCTAAGAAAATAAAGGACCAAACTTGCCAAAATTGATAGTTGAAAGGGTTAGTATAATAATATTCAAAACCCAAGGACTAAAATTTGAAATTTTGAAATTTAAGGGGTAGTGGACTGCTACCCAAGGCTTGGCGGTCCGCTACATGCTGAGCAAGGACACAATGATGACAAGACACGTGTCACGCTGACTCGCGTTATCCTAAAACCTATGACGGACCGCCAGGGAATCTTTAACGGTCCGCTATGGATGAAAGGGGGCTGATGGACAGCTAGCCCTTACTTAACGGTCCGCTACTTTGTCCCTAAGGCAAATTTACGGCTGGAGGCGGTGGCGGATCGCCACCACCTTTCTTAGCGGTTCGCTATGGGTCATAATTTGTCCTATAAATAGCAAGCTCGATTTCATTCAATCTCATTAGTCCCACACACCAATTCCACAACAAAAACATACTTAACTTCTGGTGTTCCGATCCCGAAGTCCGGTTAATGTGCGAGAGTTTGGTTTCCAGCATTTCGACTCCAAATTGCCCTAGATAGTGCAGAGGTAAGGTTCCGACCTACTATTAAGCTTTGGTTGTATACCATTAAGCTAGTATTGTGTGATTAAGTAATGTCAATATATATCTAGGAACTTTGTCCAAGATATTTGCCTTATTACAGATTTGATAAGCCGAAATACTACCGAGGTGAGTTCCTAAACTGTGATGCATGAACCCAATCATGACCTTGTCTGGCATGATTGATTTATGAAAACATTTTGAGTATCTTGAAACGATTGCACCGATTGTTTATATATAATGCATTCTAAGCGCTTATTGTGTTTCACTTGCCCGTGGAACGGCATGATGGACAAGACCCGTGAAATGGTCTTTGGTTATATATATACTGAATGATTGTTCATAGTTTTCTATGAATTTGGGTGTTGAAGCCTATAAATGTGTTCAAGATACTTTGACGGGTCATTTTAATAAACAATTTTAGTTTATGAATTCACCAGCTTTGTGTTAACCCATATTTTATCAAATGTTTTTTAATGCATCACAGATAGTCATTAGACAAGGCATTTCCAGGAACTAGAATGAAACGATGAACGATCCAGATGATGGGCATGCCTGAAACTATAAGTCACGAATGATATGTTCCTTGTTAGGAACTATGATAAAATGTTATGTAACATTTTGATTTCACCAATGTAAAAAAATGTTTTGATGAAATGAAAGATGATGGTTTAGTTTCCGCTGTGTGTTTTGATATAAACATCACAGTAACTAAAAGGCGACCTTCTGACCAGTATGTAGCTATCTGATAAATGGAATGTTCTGTCTAAGGAAAGAGCGGTGTATAAATCTCTCCTAAACCCGTCGTTCTTTCCTGGTAACATATCTGTTGGAGGTACTACTCTGGTTAGATAACTGTCCTATGTTACGGGTGTGACAAATTTGCACTTGGGTGTGGATAGATGGTCTTGGTCCTTAGATGGGTTGGTGTAAGGCCCCTTTACCTGGGAGGCCTCACGTGTTGGATTTGCTCATAAACAATCAGTTCTTAAACTTGAATATCAAATAACGCAGCGGAAAACCTCATTAAAACGTGATATAAACATATCTATAAGTTCAAAACATAAACATTGTCTCATAATTATCATAACAAAACATAATGGGATGACAGACTTCTTGATCAATCGGGTAACTCTTTTCGCTAGCCAAGCATCCATGCCAAACCCCATACATACACTTAACCTGAATGCGCATACTAAAAGTCAGCTACGCCGGTGAATTCTAGCTTTTACATAAAACTTTAACTTCAAGTATTTGCCAAAACATAACATATAACTTCTATAATAAAAATGCACGTAAACACGCAATAACATAATAAAACATAAGTCAACAAATACATCGAATCTGCACCTTCTCGTAACCGTCAATTCCAACTTCAAGCATGGTGCTTCGTAGAGTACACGTACCAAACTTCAAGCATGGTAATTCATAGAGTACCCATACTAAACTTCAAGCACGGCGTCCGAAAGGATAGCACGTACCAAACTTCAAGGAACGTTAACCCTTATGGTGACCATCATCACCCCAGTTGTACAACAATTGGCCAGCCACAAATGCCCCTATAAAGGTATTGCCCATACATAACATACATAACTTCGATTCCAGAAGGAACCATGTCAGATTCGTTCATATTGTGACTTTCGTAAAACATTCACTTCTTTTACATCAAACTTCAGTTAAAACATTCGTACATTTTGTTAAATAACATTTCATTCGTAAACACTTCGTAAACTTCTTTGGAAAAACATTTCGTAAACAAGTTTCAAAACTTCACTTTAATAACATCTTTCATAAACATCATTTCATAAAACTTCATTTCGTTATGAATGCATATCAGCCCAAAACATCATCAAAACATTTAGGGGGGGGGGGGGGGCTCTAGAACTCACCTGATCAGTTAGCTTCTCAATTCAACTAGTGATCGAAATCTGAATACATAGTCAAACGTGTCAGTTCTAAACTTATTCTGATCTGAGCAAAACTTGGGTTAGTTTAGCTCCATCATTCTTAGCGAAACTATGCTCTTGTTCATTTTATAACTTCCAACGAAACTACCATTAGTGTCGCTTATCAAACCCCAGTGAAACTAAAGCTGTCAGCGAAACTATGATACTTTTGTTTTCTTTTTCACAACAAAACTGAGCCATAGGCGAAACTAATCGCATACGATACTAGGCCAGTTTCGCTTCATAAATACTTTCGCCTGTTCCCTAGTTTTGCTTGGTCGTCTTCCTCAGCAGAAACCTAGAGTTTCTGCATGGAATGACGGCCAAGGTCTGATCTCGTCAAGGTAGCAACCTTTTACTAGGGGTGAGCAAAAAACCGAATTAACCAAAACCAAATCAACCGAAAAAACCGCACCGAAAAAACCGACCCAAACTAATACGACGGTTTTGGTTTTGTATATTTTGAAAACCGAAAGCTACGGTTTGGTTTCGGTTTTGTATGTTTTGAAAACCGAAAAAACCGAACCGAACCGAAAGTATACATATACTTTAATTATCTACTATGTGCATACACGTTTCATAAACCGAACCGAAAGTGTATACATATTTGTGTTACACGTATTTGCATTAATAGTAGGTTATTATTTATATTTATTTAATTTATAGATTATAATGTTTATTTTTATGTTGATTTTTATTTTTAAAAAAACTAATAATTTTTGTAGCCAAATTATTTAGGCCCAAATGTGTGATAATCATTAGTTAAAAAAAATAATTTAGGGCCAAAATTTCAAACCCAAGTTTATTATTTTGGGCCATTTTTTTTACCACACAAAACTCAAGCCCAATTGGTTTTAAAACCGAAAAAACCGAAACCGAACCGAACCCATTGCCAAAACCAAAAACCGAAAAAACCAAAACTGAACGGTTTGAAAAAAACCAAAACGAACTTTCGGTTTTCGGTTTGGTTTTATCCCAAAACCGACCCAAACCGACCCATGCACACCCCTACTTTTTACGTTCAAACTTCGTGATTCATGTTCGTGATACTAGATCTAGGCTTTGTTTTACATTCCAAACGTGAAAACGCTACCTTTTGATCGAAATAATACCAAAACCCATAAAAACTCAGTTTACGGCTGGATCTTTACTTGTTGAAGCTCAATTCTTCTTACTTAGTGGTCTAGAGACTTGTATCAACGATCCTCGAGCTCCTCGAGGCCAAAACCTAACTTTCTCTCTCTACGGTTTCTCTCTCTAAAAGTGGGTGTTTGGAGGCAAAGTGAGGGAAACAAGGTGAGGCCAGGGACTTAAGCCCAGCCCCTCTCCTAGTTTTGCCCCCACCCTCCCCTTTCCGTCCCATCTTCACGACCCATCCGTTTATTCCGTTTGTTTTGTCTTAAAAACATGCTTAATATTTGTCGTTATTTTTGGGATGTTATATTCGGGTGCCTTTTCGGTTAAAAGACAAAAAAAGCTATGTCCATACGCTCAACAGGTCAGAGCCTGCCTTCCGGTTCGACTGAAACAAATGGGTCCCCGGAGAGGCATTTAGGATCGCCTCTCGACTACCGATACATTGTTGTACAGACATGTCCAGGTGTCATCCCTAATACGCCATAAATATACACGTTTTGCATGCATAATAACCCCATATTATCGTACTAATTTATTAATAACCTTGCAATTGATACTTAAAACATTAATATTTCATAATTGCAGGTTATTCGGTGTCCTGAGATAAACAAAGCTAAAACCAGTCGAAAACACCAAGAAATCAAGCCTTTTGGAAGATCATTCCGGAGCTTTGACCCCCAAGAAGTCAAAATTGGTCAAAGGAAGTCAAACCAGCAGCTAAAAGATGAAACTGGGAAGCAGGGGAGGGATGCAAGGTCGTGCATTGGCCTCCCTTACTCCCCATGCTCCGGTACACTGTCCTGTGTACCCTTTTTGATTCCCGGGGTGTTTGCACGCCCGTGCAAACCAATGCATGGTCGTGCATTGCTCATTTTGAGGCCTATAAATAGATGGCTTTAGTTCTTCATTAGACACACCTTACCACACCTCAAGAAGTTATCCAGAAGAGAGAAATTCATAGTTTAGAGTAGAGAGTAGAGAGGCTCCTCCTCTTTGTCCGCAATAGGGGAGCCTACTAAACGCAGCGTTATGCTAGTTAGTATGGCCATTCTTGGTTAAACTCTTTGTATTGCTAGGGTGAAGATGAAGTTTGGTAACGTATTAATCTAGTGGTATGTTTATGTCTTTAATTATTCACTCTTAAAACCACCTTCTAGGTGGGCTTTTTATTATCTTCTAAACTTGTCTTTACACTTGTGAATGTTCTTAATTTTAAAGTGTAAGACCATAAAACCTTTTTAATCAAACTTCTCTCTTGAAACTTGTACGTCTTTATACAAGCAGATTTTGATAAACCAAGGCTTGGTTAATATTAATAAGGTCATACGTCTTTATACGAACTTGTTATGAGACCAAGAATTGGTGAACTCACGTTGGGAACTCACGTTGGGAACGGTACGTCTTTATACATGGTCCCATTGTTGCACCGCCTCCCGGTGAACAAAGTCTAATCACTTAATTTAAGCACTTAAGTTTGATGTCCAAAACCAACTCGGAGATAACACCAAAGAGTTGAGGGTAACGATGTCCCTAGCTGGGAGTCCTACCATTTTATTATTAAAGATTATAATTCGTGAACCAAATGTTGTGAGAATGAGGCTCTAGCGGTGTACCGTTCACACATTTGTATTAGTCATATCACTAGATTAGTCAACTTAACATTATCATATACCAAGCGGATTCAAAGCCCAAAGCAATACTCTTCGTGACCTGATCATTTTCGAGATATTTACTTTCATGCTATTTACTATTCTGTTATTTACATTTCCGCTACACACTTCACGCACATTTTTACTTTTCTGTCATTTACTTACGGTCATTTACTTTTCTGCTTCACAAGCACACAAAATTTACTCACTAATTAAACCAGCTAAACGATAACAAAAGTTGATCATTGGAACTCGACAGTGTCCATTGGATCGATACTTGGTTGTTACCTAAACTATATTACGTTGCGATATATACACTTGCCTATTTTGTGTGTTTTAAGTTTAAAGTAACTATGATTTTATTTTATAAATTTAAAACTTGATCTCGTGAAACCAAAATCTCTAAATGTCATACCCCGGCCGGCGGCGGATTATACGCTGGGGCTGACGCGGTTGTTCATAAGCACATGACCATATATTAATAAGTGATAATATTTATTCAACATAATTAAAGCACCCGTAACAAGTGGAATAGAAAACAAAGAGTTTAAAACATAAACAAAATTAAGCTTCCTTATTGCTAGGTCCAAACTCCTAAGTGATCATATATTATCCTCAAACTGGTGCACATGAAACATGTGAGTAAATATCAACTACAAGTAGTTGGTGAGTAACATAGGTTTTGACACCAAACAAAAGTTGTAAAAAGAGTTTACAATTCAATATGTTCAAAGCATAATCCAAGGCATATATGTGAAAACATACAAGGTTCCAAAGCGTATAACCAAGCCATAGAAAATGGAAAATTGGTATGTATAATCCAACTGATTGTGTTTTGGAAAAAGTACTAACATGGTATACACAAAACTCGCTAAGGTTTGTGTTAAGTATGGAATCGGATTCCTCTGTAAATGATCATGTTAGGTACTACCTTAGGCCTGCCTCGCAAGTTAATGATTGTACTAAACATGAACACACGTATGGTCACCAAGTAGTTTAAGACATAAAGCACATAGTCATTAGCATGAGAACAATGGTATTGAATTTGTATATGTAATGTATGTAAATATGTTCCACCTCGAGTATTTGTAAACAATAGTAAAGATAAAGGGGGCTATGAAACTCACTTGTATTGAAGCTAAAAGTGATAGGATTTGGTGAGATGAATAGATCTTGTGACAGTTTCTCACAACAAACCTACCTAGATAATGATACTCTAAATTCAATGTACGTCAAAAGGGAATTAAGGAGATTTTGAGACTTTAGGGTTTCATGGGGTTTGGATTCGAAGATGGACTTGAATATATATTTTGTAGGAAAAGTAGGAGTTTGTGACTTGTTGAAAAATTAATTAAAAATTGTATATAAAATCAATTAGAATTAATCAAAACTTCTAAGTAATTATATAGTATTTTATTTATAAAAAATAAAATTATAGAATGGGATAAAATTAATGCATTTGGATTTATTTATATCATCATTCTAAAATAATTTACAAATAAATCTTGTAATAGAAAAGATTTAATTAATTTATATTTTATGTAGATAAAATGGTTAATTAAACTATTGCATAACCTTATATATCTAAATGAAATATGAAAGAGTTAATAAGTAAATAGGCTAATTCGGTATTTTTATTAATTTAAAAGTGTTTTAAAATAATTATTCTTATCAAAAATAATTATTTATAAGTTTGAAAGAAATTTAATAATGTCTACACATTTAATTAAAATTTGTGTAATAAACATTATTAATATAAAGATAAATAACATAATTAAATTTTTCTACACAAATCATTTAATTTATTTAGGAATTTACAAGTGTTATAATATATTTTTAAATGAATTAAAATAAATAAACATCACTTTTATGTTTTATGTTTTTTATAAAATCATAGAATATGTTTATATAATTTACAAAAGTTAAATTGGGGGTTTTAGATATTTGAATAATGCATAAAAGGTAAAAAATGAATTTCAAAAGTTTGGCTCTGACCGGACTCGAACCTGCGTCCCCACCGGTTCACCATACACACGCGTACTAACTACCGGACTGGGCGTGATGCCTTGTCCAGTAGCCGATTCGTTTGAGTTTTAATCAGCAAACCCAAACACCCTTCGTCCCCAATATGAACCCGTAAACCCTAGCCCTTCAATTCTCTCGATTGGCCATCGATTCGAACCCGAAACCATAGGGCTTTCGATCTAGGGTCTGAAACGAACCTATTGGTACTAATTTTACCTGGAATGCTGGAGTGTGGAGTGAAGACGACTCGATGAAACATCGACGTGTTCTTCGGCTAGAATGGGGGTTACAAAGGTGGAATTTGTAGGTCCCTCGTGTGTGGCGGATCGTCACATGCAAGTGTGTTCCTGAGTCGGACCGGGTGCGGATTGCCCGTGACTAGGTGGAGAGTCTTACAACACAAAGTAAACCGACAAGAGAATCACTTTAAACTTTCATTTATTATAAACACTTGAAGGTTACAGAGAGAAATACTGAGTATATAAAGTCTGAGTATCTGCCTGCGTACTTGTCTACTGTCAACCTATCCTATTTATACATGACCTGGTCTCTTCGCACTTAGCAAGTGTGACAAATTGCTCATGCGTACTTAGCAAGTACGCAAGGTATTCTTGCGTACTTGCTAAGTACGCGGGAACTAATTCCTGCGCACATACAAGTGCGCAAAACACTTAGAGATTTCAGCAACTATCAACATGCATTAGTAAATACAACTCGATAACTAATACATATAGACACTTACAAACAAAGACAAATACATACAATGAAAGTACAAAACTAAGACTATATCCAGAGTGTTTGTCACACGAAAAGTGCTTCAACAAACTCCCCCTTGACAAAAGCTCCGGATCGTCTTCGGTCTTCAGTCTTCGGTCTTCACAGCCTTGCATCTTTAGCTTCCATCTTCTTCTTGTAGTCAAGGCAAAACTTGATCACCTTGTCATATTTAGAAGCAAGGAATTTCGTCCATTCGTCCGTATGCATGCAATACCTGTCTGCTAGTGCCTCCAGATCTTTAACAGAGAAGTTAATAAAGCAGACTTCATCAAATACTCTGATCAGCTCCCTCGGCACTAAGCATCCACTTTCTGACCGTACCTTTCCAATCACCACAGCCTCGCTCGTTTTAGGATCTACGTACCAGTACCGCATGTCACCGAGGATATCCTGAGATAACTTGCTCAGGGGAATCTTGGTTTCACATAGCACTGGCTTGTATACCAGTTTCTTTAAGCGTTTCTTAGTCACAGGATGTCTAGCATTCTTATCCTTGACTCGCTTGGGCACTTGAGGCTTGAACACTTCAAACTTCCCAGATCTTGCTTCCCGCTATAGAACATTCCACAAACCCATCGCTACTGCGTGATTTGAGTGACCCAGTAGCTCTCGGTTTGCTAGGTTCACGAGGTCGTATTTAGGTAAGGAGTTGAACGCTTCACTGGTTGGTTTCAAGTATTTAACCCCCCCCCCCAGATCGTTTGATTGCGAACAACTGCTTATCTTCCTCGAACCTTACAGCCAAGATCATCCCTGTTGCTCCTTGTTTGTCTATGATAGAAGTCTTTTGCCAAACAGGAGCTGGACCCTTTGATGAACTAGCAGGCATATCTTTATCTTTTGGTGCCTCTGGATCCACAGGTGTAGGGTCAACTGAGGAGGCTTCAGTCGATGCTTCAACGTTACTAGCAGTGTCGACTGAACCTGTGTCGAGCTGAGATTCAAAGGATGGCACTTCAAAGATCTCACCATCTTCGAACTCATACTCTCCTTCCCCGTCGCCCTTGGGAACTTCAATAACTACATCCTCATCATATTCATACCAATCATCACTAGAGTCGATCTCTCCTTCTTCAATATTGTAGAGAGCATCGATCTATGCTTCCTTGGAATAGTCAGGCTCTAAGTATAAGATCTCCTCGTCAGATAGATCTTTTAGAACATCAGCCACTGACTTTCCTTTATCACCACCAGAGGTATCACCACCTTCTTGATGAGTAGACTCCCCCTCAGCCACTGGAATAGCAGAAATAGGCACGATTGCTAAAGCTTGGTGCTCACTTCCACTAGGACCGACTTCGGGATCCTTGTCTTTGTCATCATCCTTAGTCAAATCAACAGGATGAAAAGGCTCATCACCAGTAGGTGTTGATGTCTTCTCTTTCTCGTTCTCCTTCCCCCCTGAGCATCAAGCTTCTTGGTCAGATCAGCAATTAGTTTGACCATCAGTTCATGCTCTTTCTGCTGCATATCAAACCTCAGGTCAAGAGACGACCTGTGTCCCAGAATCATATTATTTGTCTTGATTAGAAGCTCATTCTAGGCCATTACATTCTTGAGTCTCTCGTCTGTCCCCGTTCTCTGGCTTCTTAGAATTCTAACTTCGTCCACCAACGAATTAATCTGTGCCTGTTGAGCGTCAGATTCCTCCTTTGACTCCCGAACAGTTTCAGCAGACCAGCAACTTAGGTTTCTAGAATCTCTATCCTTTCTTCATTAGGATCAGGATGTCTAGATGTAGACGCTTCAGCATTGTGAATTGGGGAGGAGAAGATAGTATCAAAGTCAAACCCCTGAGTTAATTCTCCATAGTTGAAGGGTTAACTTATAGGTTCGGTGGTTGTAGGGATTGTGGATGTGATGATGGTTGTAGGGGTGATGGAAGGTGTGATGGTGACTGACTCTGTGAGAATTGGAGTAGCCACCGCCACCTGGACAGATGTGACATGGAGGGTCACTATCACAGGAACTTCCTCTGTGCTAGTAGTGACCGCCACATCAGGTTGTACCTGTGGCCTTCTCCTCTGTCTCATGTATAATTGTTGTGAAGGTGGGGTAGAGGCTGAATCAGTACTTGCAGCTGAAACTTGTACTTGCTTCTGGGTACTGACCTCCACCTCACTGGGAATAGCATGTTGCTGCCTATCCCCCCTGTTCTTGTTTACACTTTCACGCCTTTGTCTCTGAATAGCAGCGTCAGAGTCAGAATCTGGCTCATATTCACTGCTTGATGACTGTCGCTTTATCTTTGAGGACGACTCAGGAAGGGTCACCTTCGTCGTTCTCCTCGGGTGTGCCTGTGATGGTGTATCATCAGAATCAGAAGAATCAGATTCTGTCTCTTCAGAGTCGGATCCCTCAGCACCATCATGACATGCTTCTTCGTCTCTACTTTCCGACGATTCATTCACACTTTCAACTTCCTCTTCTTGTTGTTGTTGTTCATCCGAATGTTCACTTAGCTCTGGCTCTGAGTCTTGGCTAAACCATCTCCAGTCAGCCGGTGCCACATACGCTTCATTTATCAGGTGGCCAAAGAGTGCGGTGTGCTCAGGGGTAGGTTCTACACTGCCTGGCTTTAAGAATTGTGCAATGTCCACCCTCTTAACTTGTAATCTCTCCCCGGTAGCAGGGAGGTTTGGCAACGCATTGTCAATCAGTAGTTGTACAAACCTTGGGTATAACAAGAACCTGAACTTCTCAGCCGTGTTTATCTAATCATTTATGGCTTTGAATATGTATCTTGAGAAGTTGTAGCCCTTGTTGAGAGATAAGCCAACCATGGATGCAGCAAGATCATGACCCATTGCATCCTTTCCAGCCTTTCTTGAGGAGATGCATATGATCATGATATGGGTAAAATATCTCCATTGATCGAGTGACCACATTTTCTTGTATGAAGCATTATCTCTGACACCGACGTACCCCATTCGTTGCCTCCAACAACCATCCACAAAGTAGTTAGGATAGGTTGTTGGGTCGGTGGAGAGATCTCGGAATTGTAAGACCCGTCTAATTGTGTCTTCAGAAAAGGCGATGTCATGACCCGCCACGGTAGCCCTTATAACACTGGGGGTTACCGTGCAATCATGCTCCGCGGTTTCCCAGAACTGCTCGAGATATGGTCTTGAAACAATCGGGTCTGCAGAAATAGCATAACTGATTCTTGAACGGTTCAAAAAATCAACTATCTCTCGGTACTGCAGTGCAGCACCCTTCCACTCTGGTTCTGTATGTGCTAGGAGATTGAACTCATTTGTAAACGCACGAGCCATACCTGCAAAAACACATAGGAAACACAATAAGAACAACAAGTTTCATTGGAATTGAAAACATATGACTCAGTATAGGCGTTACTCATTGAACTGAGATTTCAGACTTAGAAATTTTTCACAAGTGTTGGTAGTACGCAGGAATTTGTTCTTGCGTACTTAACAAGTACGCATGAATTACTTCTTGCGTACTTTTTAAGTGCGCAAGAAACACACTTGTTCAAATTTTCAGAAATCCGATTTCTCAACTGATGAAGAACATTAATGTGGATTACGTCACCACAAGGTCGAAATCAGTGATCAAGACCCATGGAACCAAAATCAACACCAAATAACCGCTACATTAGTCACATTTTGAACTAATTGACGACCCAGATGAACCGTCGGTCAATCGAGGGTCGAAGGTCAAAATCAATGGCGATTAAGGACTGATTAAGGGTAGATTACGGATTCTAAACAAGTTTTAATTATCATGTTTTACCAAAACAACCAAAAATTTGACTAAAATCACAAATTAAACCCTAAAATTTTAAAGCCTAAATCGGCCCATAACTTGTGATTTTGTGGATGGAATGACATTAGATTCTCACCAAGAAATTGTAATACGATGATGGAACTAGACACGGGACGAAGAATCGGTTAGGACACTCGAATTTTTTTTTGAGTAAAAATGACGGAGGGAATTGAACAGGCGAAAGAAATTTGAATGAGACAAGAAACCAGAAAATTTTCTAAGTCCTGTATATATACCCAACACAAAATGGTCTTGCGTACTTACTAAGTGCGCAGGACTTAACTCCTGCGTACTTACTAAGTACGCATGATTTAAGTCTTGCGTACTTGTTAAGTACGCATGGTTTACCTCATGCGCACTTATCAAGTACGCAGAGACCCTTTTGTGCTCAAACTTTCAACTCAAATTATGAAGATTTCAGGTCAAATAACGAACAAGATAAACAACATTCAATCAAGAGGATTCAAAATCCATTCAGGAAGGTTAAACACAAATATTTTTGGCTTTTCTGATTAAGATTGAACTATACACAGACTTAAAATCTTTTTGATCTTTTCAAGATAGAAATATACACATATTCACACAAACTATTTTTGATCAAAGACACTTATAGCAAAAATGATACAATATAAACATCAAAGAATATGGGACCATGTCATGTATTACTATTTATTCATACGTAATAAGCACATAAACAAGTAATTCAAGTTGACAATATTATAAGATTTGAAACTATAAGCATCTTTGTATCACGTTCTTGTGTGTTAAGGTATTAATTATAAGATATACAACGTGTACCCCACTGATATGCTACAGTAATGTAAGTTGCACTATCACAAGGAATCTAAGATTTTCCCAATGATTTTATAAATTTTTAGAATGAAGTTACATCAATTAGCACAGGAAAAATCAAGCAGAATCCATAAGGATTATCAGGAATCATAAGATTCAGAATCGAGTGATTCATTTGTCTTGGTTTCATTTGATTTCTTCATTGAATATCGGTATGATGATTTAGGATAATGAATATGGTGTTTGAGTTTTAAGGTAAGGGAATCCAACTTTTATCTGGATTTGATTTCAATGAATCAGGAGTGATTCAAGGGTGAATACACGCTCCACGGTTAATGTAGAGACATATCTTGATTCAATCTCTCCTTGCATACTTGTGAGTATGGGCAGTGAGATGAACCGCATTAATTGTGCTAAAGACATAACCCGAAACTGATCTCAGAAGAAAATTATTGCCAAAATCTAACATCCTTTATCTGATAATGATCTTTTCTATTCTTTTACGCACACACACTAGCAAACATGGGTTCAAATCACAGTTGTAATTTAGATTTAGTTTCCACACTACTAGTGATTCAAAGACGCATACAGCCTATTGACAATTCAAATTACTTGTAAATAAACAGATTAAAAACATAATAATTTAAACAATTAAGTAAGCATGACGCAATCATTTCCCATATGAGCAGTCTATGATGTTTAGATCATTTCTGACGTACTATCATTTCCTCTTTTCTCAAGTTAACTTTGAAATTTTCTCCATTTTCTATTTTGTTTTTGATTTTGTAAAATATTTTGAAGATTAAAAGAACTATACAGAAAATTTAAAAGAAATAAAATTTAACTTTCATGAATTGAATTGAGTTAAGAAAAACATGTTTTCACTCAGGATTGAACATTACTATCAAATTGACAAGATGCTCAAAATAGGATCGATCAAATGCCTTAGTGACAAGGTCAGCAAGATTGTCATCTGTGTGAACCTTTACAAGTTCAATTAAATGCTTTTCAGCACAATCACGGATGAAATGATGGCGAATTTCTATATGTTTAGTTTTGGAATGTTTCACCGGGTTATTTGTGATGGACATTGTGGCATTGTTGTCAATGAACAGAAGAGTTCCAGTGAAGTTTAAGCCGTAGTCTCTCAATTGCTGCTGTATCCACAATATTTGGGAACAACCGCTCGCCGCAACAATGTATTCTGCTTCACAAGTTGAGTTGGAAATCGTTGACTGCTTCTTACACTGCCAGGAAACCAGTATGTCTCCTAAGAATTGGCATCCACCAGAAGTTGAGTTTCTGTCAAGGTTACAACCGCCATAGTCTGAATCAGTGTAGGCTTTGAAGTCAAATGACTGTTGCTTAGAGTACCAAAGACCCAATCGGGGTTTCCCTTTCAAGTATCTGAAAATCCTCTTCACAGCTATCATATGGGACTCCTTCGGTTGTGACTGAAACCTTGAGCACAAGCACACAGCAAACATTATATCGGGTCTTGAAGCTGTGAGATACATAAGAGATCCGATCATCCCACGGTACAATCTGCAATCCACATCCTTTCCATCTTTGTCAGGATGCAGACCATGATTGACTGGGATAGGTGTGCCATAAGTACTGCTATCATTCATCTTGTATTTTGATAAGATGTCCTGCATATACTTTGTTTGATGTAGATAAATGTCATCCTCTCTTTGACTGACTTGCAGACCCAGGAAGAACGACAATTCACCCATGTTACTCATTTCAAACTTGGACTTCATCACCTGTTCGAATTCCCTACACATCCCTTCATTTGTAGATCCAAAAATAATGTTGTCGACGTACACTTGTACAAGAAGAATGTCACCTCCTGCTTTCCTAATGAAGAGGGTCGAGTCAATCTGTCCACGGTCGAAACCATTAGACAGTAGCTGCTTAGATAATGTCTCATAGCATGCCCGCGGTGCTTGATGAAGACCATAAAGTGCTTTGTCGAGCTTATACACTTTATTGATATTATGCGAATCTTCAAAGCCGGGAGGTTGAGTGACATAGACCTCTTCATGTACTTTTCCATATAGGAAAGCACTCTTCACATCAAGTTGATAGACCTTGAAGCCAACATATGAGGCATAATCCAGAAACAATCGAATGGCTTTAAGTCTAGCAACTGGGGCATACACTTCCGTGTAATCCAAGCCCTCTTGCTGATAAAAACCCTGAACATCCAACCTTGATTTGTTATTCACCACAACATGACGATCATTCGTCTTGCATTTGAACACCCATCTGGTGCCAATTGGTTGTACGCCCTTTGGCAAGTCAACCAAATCCCACACGTGCAACTTTTGGAATTGAGACAATTCATCTTGCATCGCCTCAATCCAGCAGTTGTCAGCGTGAGCCTATTTCAAATTCTTCGGCTCTAACTGGGACACGAATGCATCATGCAGACATGTTTCCATGACACCAGTGTCAAGCATCTCCGAGTACAGACTAGTGTTCTCAGTAATGGTTCGATGACGAGTTTGAACACCGGCATGAGGATCACCAATAATGTTGTCAATTGGATGATTCTTATGCACTCTCGCCTCTGGTACATTCGGTTCCTGAATTTTTGAATCAAGGTTCGTGCTTAACTCCCCCATATCCTGTGTTCCAGAAGAAGAAGATTCAATGTTAATTGGATCAACTGGAGCTTCATTTCCTACACTAACGTTAGGATTAGCTTGAGCGTCATCTCCATCAACATGAACATCTTCACTGTTATCACCATTAAGAGTTCCAGATGCATATGCATCATTGGAATCAGGAGTTACAATCGGTACAGTAGCACGAGTTGAGAAACTGGAGTCATCGCCGCCACCCAATAATTCATATACATTTGCGACATCAACTGCAGACAAATCAGGAAGATTGAATGACTTGAACAGTGCATCATAATCAAAACCCCAAGCTGGACCAGTTGGTTCTGGTGGAATGTTGTGTTTACTACCATCCACTTCAAACCACTCCTCCACAGTATGAGTTCCTATGTTGTACACTCTCTTGCAAGGCGAGTTGACAACGTATCCTAAGAAGATGCCTTCCACCGCTTTTGCATGAAACTTAGACTTGCGGTCTTTGAACTGTAGCAACAAGGAACAGGGACTACTAAAAGGAACTATGTAATCAAGATTGGGAAGTCAATTGTTGATCAACTCATAACAAGTCTTGTTGTGCCTTTTCACAACCAGAACTCTGTTCAAGACGTGACAATCAGTATTAACTGCTTCTGAACAGAAAGTGACAGGAAGCTTTGCATCTGATAACATTGTCCTTGCAGTCTCGATCAATGTTATGTTCTTCCGTTCTGTGACTCCATTCTGCTGGGGCGTGTATGGGGCGCTGAATTCGTGACGGATCCCCTTCTTGAGACAGAACAGTTCCATCAAGTTATTCTTGAATTCAGTTCCGTTGTCACTCCTTATTCTTCTAACCTTCAACTTGCAAAGAGATTCCAAGCTCAGGATCAGGTATTGAAGAATGTCAGCAGTTTCGTCCTTCGTACCTAAAAAATGCACCCAAGAAAAACGTGAGAAATCATCAGTTACAACCAGACAGAATGACTTACCTCCAATGCTCCTGATACTTATGGGGCTAAACAGATCCATATGTAATAGCTCCAAAGGGGTATCGATGGAGTTTTGGAGCTTGGGCTTGTGAGACTTCCGTTGCTGTTTGCCCTTTTTACAAGGCATACAGTCATCTGCAACGGTAAATCTCAGCTTAGGAACACCAGTAGGTGTACTACCAGAGGTAGATACACAAGGTTTAGCAGGCTGCTTTCCCTTTCTTGAAACAGATGGTTTAGCCTCAAAGATTATCCTTGGCTTTACCATCGGTTTTACCGGTGGTTTCACCACATTTGCTTTTGGACTTTTGGGATGGTTCACTGGTGGTGACTTAGGGATGATAGCCGGTTGTGACACAATAGGCTGATTCCCTTGGTTCTTAGAAGGGCAGTTCACGAAAATGTGACCAACCGTACCATAGTGAAAGCAAGTCCTCTTGTCTGTGTAAGTACTCCTATAAGGCTCATTAGATCTGACATTAGATGACTCAGCATGATGAGTAGGAGGAGTTGGTTTGTGAACAGGAGTTTGACCCGATATAGATTGGTTTTTGGGAGTATAGTATTTTTGCAAATTTTCTTTGTAACGAAGCCCATAGTGAGCTGAAAAAGCTTCTTTCTTAACTTGATTAAGATTTTTATACCCCCATACATCATTACCTTTAATTTATCATTAGATTCAATGATATCGGGTTCAGTTAAAATACAATTGTCACTATTAGTGATAATGTTTTTCTTAACCTTTTGTTCACATAACAACTCCTCAGATACTACTCCTTCTGGGCAGGTGTTAACCGACCCATCATCAGAAGCAGTAAAGAACTCCTCATCAGATGCGGAGTTGGCCTTACTTGAGGAATCATCCTTGTTAGAGGAATCATCCTTACCTGAGGACTCATCAAGACAAGTTAGATCAATGTCTACTAAGCCGTTGACAAATTTCCCGCTAACTGGTGGAGGAATGGCATTAGTACCCAACCCTAAGCCATTCATTTGTCTCACTACAGATTCGTAGTGTTCCACCACAAAATGTGAATTTTTCAACTTCTCATTAGTACATTTCAACTGCAAGATCTCATTTTGCAGCTTGTTGATCTCATTGTTCCTTTTCTCTAACCCCTTATATGCAATATCCAAGTGAAGCAGTTGATCGCTCATTTTAAGTGAATAATCACGTTTTTCTTTCTTCAACGTTTCAATTGAATCTTTAAATTGCTTTACGTTTTCTTTGTAGCTTAAGGCTGCAATACGAAGAGGTTCGACTTTGTCTTGAAGCTTAGAGTTTTAAATTTTTAAGCCTAGACAGAAAAAGGATTAGAATCTATCTCATTCGATGAACTTGTTTCCTCTCCAATAGCCATGAGGGCAACAGCAGTAGTAGACTCTTCTAGGTCAGCCACAGAAGCTTCCTTTTCCTTAGCTTCCTTTTTCTCATCTTCCATCATCTCCATGATCTCAGCCATGAGACCAACCTGAGTTTGTGCAATGATGGCATCCTCCAGATGAACACCCCAATCAAAGCTTTCGTCCTGTTGAGCTACCAGTGCATTGGACGTTCCACTTTGGCTTTGATTGTGATTGTTTGAGTTGTTGTAGCCATGGTTGTTTCCTTGGCTAGGTCTGGTGAAACAAAGCCGGTGCTCTATCTTTTTGACATTCACGAGCAAAGTGTCCATAGTTCAGACACTTGTAGTACTTGGCCTTGGATTTGTCAAAACCAACCTTGGCATTAGAGTGCCCGCCAATGAACTTTCTTCCTGTTCTGTTCAGGAAATGTTTGGCTCTCCCTTGGCCATATTCCACTGAATATCCATGTCCTCCATGTCATCTGGATCCACCTGATTGAAGTCTTCTTCTATTGTTTCAGGATCCGTTAGCTTGCCGCCAATGAAGTTCTCATAGGCAAGCATGCATGAAAAGAATAAAGCCACATGATCTTCAGCTATCTTGTCTATCGCTGATTGGTTAGCTGAAGATGTAGCGGGAGGATTTCTTGAGGGATGTTGTTGATGAGATCCAGAACCAGATCCGGATGCTGCATAACAAGCATGACCACCACAAGCTTTTACAGTTTCTTCCTCATGAGAGTTTCCAGAGAAAAGGGCAATTCCAGAGCCCGATGACTTGGTTGTAGAAGACGTCCCATGATATATAGAAGGGTCTTGTATCTGAGGTCTTCCTGAGCTCTCCTTCTTTTTAGGTTCATGTCATGAGCTTGAACCTTTCCAATTGCCTCATCAATTGTCATCTCATAGAATTTAGGATTCTCTCTCATCAGGGTTGTATACATCTCAAACTTGGGAGGCAAAGCATCCAGAAACTTTTCACCTAATTCTTCATCAGGATACTTCAGCTCAAAAGCTTTCAACTCAGTCTGCAAATGATAGAATCTAGAGATGAGTTCATCTATGGATTCGTTCTCCAGAAATCTGAAGCACTCATACTGCTTCCTGAGAAGATCCCTTTTACTTTTCTTGATGTCACTATTGCCCTCGAATCTTTTCTGTAACGCCTTCCAAAGATCCTTGGAGTTATCATATCCTCTGGAACTATGGAATAACTCCCTAGTCAAGGCCATAGTGATCGAACCGTGAGCCTTCTTCTCTCGATCATAAACTTTCTTTTCTTCTTCATCGAGTTTAGAGATAGGCTTGGGCATTACTTCATCAGGGTAAATATGTGTGGGATGCTTATACCCCTCTAGAATAGGTATCCATAATGAAGAATCGGTATAAGAAATATAATGCTCAAAGCGGGCTTTCCAATTAGAATAATCATTTACATTTAGCAACTTTGGCGGTTTCTGAGGGGTTCCGATCTCGTTGTCATAGTTCAGAAGATTACCGAGATTCTGAAGATTTGACATTGTGAACGCTTAGTCAAATTTCAGAAAAGTCAGAGACACCTGCGCACTTGATATTGGCCTTGCGCACTTAGAGAAATGTTCCTGCGTAGTTAGGATTTGCTCTTGCGTACTTAGTAAGTACGCAGGAGTATATGATAAGTATGCAGGAGATAACTTAAGTACGCACAAGATTGGTCTTGCGTACTTGGTAAGTAAGTAACAAGACTGAACTTTTTGCCAGATATGGTAAGTACGTAGAACACCTTTTCACCAACTCTCACCAAACTATTCCGGTTACTGGAATCTTGCCGGAGATGGCAAGAATCGGACAGATGAACAAACAAAATGAGCCAAAGGGTCAGAAACAAGTTTCTAACCAACCTTTGCTGCTCAAAACACTCAAATACACAACAAAAGTCGGTTTTGGGTGATTTTTGCTTCTAAAATAGTGCTCAAGAGCTACCCCTATTTTATCACAAAAATCAACAAAAATACCCACTTTTGCTTGTAAAATCTCTGTAGAAAACTCTCCAAACACACTCACAACACTCGAAATCAAGAGCAATGCTCTGATACCACTTGTAGGTCCCTCGTGTGTGGCGGATCGTCACATGCAAGTGTGTTCCTGAGTCGGACCGAGTGCGGAATGCCCGTGACTAGGTGGAGAGTCTTACAACACAAAGTAAACCGACAAGAGAATCACTTTAAACTTTCGTCTATTATAAACACTTGAAGGTTACAGAGAGAAATACTGAGTTTACAAAGTCTGAGTATCTGCCTGCGTACATGTCTACTGTCAACCTATCCTATTTATACACGACCTGGTCTCTTCGCACTTAGCAAGTGCGCAGGGCAAATTGCTCATGCGTACTTAGCAAGTACGCAAGGTATTCTTGCGTACTTGCTAAGTACGCAGGAACTAATTCCTGCGCACATACAAGTGCACAAAACACTTAGAGATTTCAGCAACTATCAACATGCATTAGTAAATACAACACGATAACTAATACATATATACACTTACAAACAAAGACAAATACATACAATGAAAGTACAAAACTAAGACTCTATCCAGAGTGTTTGTCACACGAAAAGTGCTTCAACAGAATTTGATTGTAAGGCCCCAAACCGGGCACCCTACAGTTGGTTCTCATAACGGATTATTCCTTTGAAAATACACATTTTAGATATATTAAACTGCAATGGAAGTATTTCTAAAAACATTAATTGCTATTTAATTTCATTAACTCACCTCATGAATGCTTGCACACCAACCAGAGTAGCACCGCTCCCAAGCCAAGATACCTCGCCTAGCAGACTCACCTATGAAACAATCTAACGTACACACAAAGTCAGCTACATTGAGTGAGTTCCAATAGTTTAGTTTAATTAAAAGCCAACTCGTCACAAAAGTTATTTAAACTTCGATCAGGACCCACGGTCCTTAAAAAATAGATCTACAATTCCTTAACCATTAGATAACCCCTGTTATCACCCGATATCCCATAATATCTCATTACCCATGACTCATCCCATAATAATAATAATCCCGCAGTCTAGTCGACATAGGTCGAATTTACCTACACTAATATCTCATACTCAAGTACACGTATTAACCCGACACTTGGTTAACACATCCAATCCTTAAACATCAACTTACTCAACCTTGACCAAGGCTTTTACAAATCAACTGACATAGCAGTCATAAACACTACATCACAATCCTGACGCAGCGGTCAATCTAGCTCTACTCACCACAATAATACTATCTCATGCACAATAAATACAACTCAATGCTTGTATGCAATTTAACACAAATATATAAGCACACAAACACATACCTCATTACTGCGCCCTCGTCAGGGCGTTCGACACACCCCGGGCTCATTACTGTCCTGTTGGACATCGTCACCTTTGGTGACCTCCCAAAGGACATAGTCCTCCACAATCCCGTTTGCCGTGACATAATGACAACAATGCAAACACAATACCCGTCGTATCACAAGGACAACGACACAATGCACATAACAATATATTATATATACATGATTCATTAACTGCACCTGCACTTCACACATAACACTAGGATAAGATATCCTACATGTATTCATAAGCGTTTAGCTTATATCCCGACTCATCCCGACTAACTCGTAACATAATATACTGCTATTATAGCAACACACATACTACTACTATATCTTATTATTTAAGCATATACCACATACATGCACACCATGTGACACTACCTAGTCGTACCCATACGACTCGTTTACTACAATCCCAACTCACCCCTGTTAAGTCACTACACAGCACGTGACCATATCCCCACCTGTAACCCGCACGTCCTATGGACACACACACAGTCCCGTAGCCCCACATTTAACCATTTAACTTCATAAACTCATCAGGTTAGACCCCAAAGCTCAGTATACATTTAATGTAATTAAACAAGTCTCAACAGTACGTACGATAGCCCCAAAACATTTAAAACATTAAAAGAGGGGGATTAGAAACTCACTGGTTATGTTGAACCTCAGTCCTTGCTTTGCAACTCGTTCGTCCACGCTCGAATCCGAACCTAACAAACGTATGATCAGACGATCAGGATACGTTTAAAACATACGTTGGATAACGTATAACCCTAATACCATTCCTATGCTACCACCCCGATCGGTCACTAACCTCAAACATCCCTCTCCCTTTCGTCGCTGATAACGGCTAGGCACCCAAAACCCTAACCGGTTTTCTTACCACAACACAAACAATGCGTAAAAAGTTCATGAGGATTACCTTATCGAAGTGAGAGGCTACGCCGCCGGAAACCACCGCCGAACCACCTCCTCGTCGCCGTCTCGCTCCTCCGATTCTCCTGCTGCCGTCACACACATAGGGTCAAGAATGGCCTAGGGTTTGCGCAAGTGTGGTTCTTATACCACAAGATGTTTCGCTCGGGTCCCAGTGTTTCCTCCTTCGCGCGTTTTGACCTCAAACTGTACATTAAACGACTAATCAGGTCTTAATTTTTACGTTAAATTAAGCCTCGCATGAAAACCTTAAAAACCTCTCATTTAACAAAGAGTCGGGTCCCATGCTAACTCAAACCATTAACTTTCGGATTTTCAGGATGTTACAAATCTACCCCCCCTTAAAAGAGGATTCGTCCTCGAATCCTGCATTGGTACAAACCATTACAACCTACCCTTCTATTCTCACTCGGGCACCAAACCCATTTGGTGACCAGCACAAACCTTCCTACTTACAAAATTGTTACTTCGTTTAGAAATTTGACCACCCCTCTAGGGGTTCAAAGAAGTCTTCTCCGTTGCTCGCTTTAAACATTGGGATATTGTAGGTTTCACCTATACGTTCCCTTGTCTCTTGTCTTTCCAGCCATCAGTCAAACGGCACAATTGCCTTTGTCCCTTGTATAACCCTAAAGGCCTCATCATTCCGATGATCATCCTCTCCAAGTAGGTCCTTGTCATTCACCTACCGGAGTAATAGTTTCTTCACTAACATGTGTCTGTCATGCTCCTCTTATTTCTACAATTTCCATCTTGCGATAATTCCTCAAACTCACACCCATTGCCCTACCCATAAGGGCATCCCTAATGTCTTTCTCTGATGATCTTCAGGAGCTCGTGCAAAGCTACACTGGTCTCCACTAAATTTCTTTACCATAGTATATATTTACTTCATCGTCTCGCATTCAATACATCCCTTAAGTAAGTACACACACCTAACACTAGGGTCATCTTCATCAGCTCTCGATGTTTCTCAAGAGCTTACTTACCTCTGTCGTGTCCATTTCAATCACCTAAGCGCTTGCTTTCCTTAAATGCTCCACAGGAGCGCATATTAAGCTTGTCTTGGATTTACCAGTGTAGGCATATCCTTCTTAGTCACTTACGTGCAATCTTGCACGTGCCCCTCCTGAGTTTCACCTTTCTCTGTGTTGCTCTACCATTACCATGCGATCCCCGACCGCATCACATTTATAAAGTAAAATCATGAAGTCTGCATGCTCACAAGCCTCAGCTATTCGTCGTCTCGCTCAGGGAAACACATCCCTAATCTCCTGGTGTCTCATCTCGATTGAATTCTTCATATAGAACGTGTTCCATGAAGGTCCTTCATCACCTTGTTAACTCCGTGCTGAAATCCTCAATGTCATTACCCTGATCTCATCATAAACATTTCTAGTCAAGCGTCCACGTAAACGCTTTCATCATCTACTCTCACAGCTTCGCCCATTGGCTTCGTGCTCCGAATTCCCAAGATGTAAGCATAGGCATCTCATAAGAGCACCTCACTGGCCACCTAGAAAGACATCAAAACTCCTTGCATTACCTCGAAGTATCAGCGTCGAGAAAATTGTCAAGATAGAAATACCATACTTGAGTACTCTAATAATCCGTCCTATGCACGACTAAGCGTGTAGTAAAAGGACACACATAACTACAGAACACACATTGTTCTACACATGTACTAGTAACTCAACCTTCTAACTTGCACAAAGTGCACATACACAACTAGCTAGATCGGGGTAAATCTACACGCATACAATATGACCTCGTCATTTATAGACACACAAGTATATCATGTTGTTTGGCCCGAAGGCACCAGCAAACACGATCTCCCGCCTGACCGTCGTCAGACACAATAACCTGTTGATGAAAGTCAACACCATATCAAGTTTACACTTGATCTTTCGCCTGACTAATGCCAGACACAATATCAAGCTTACGTTTGATCTCCCGCCACGACTATTAAGTACGCGACACAATTAACTCCTACTCATAAGCAACTTAATTAACGACATACAAGTTTATTCACCAAACTCTCTCATGCCCTTAAGCACAAAACATTTACCTCGCGAAGACCTAAGCATTAAGATATAAAGACATTTAATATCATATTAAGGCCAAACACACCCCTTACACTTCACACATCACCTAAGCATAACACATAGGTGACACTATCTTAAGACCGTAGAAACACACAACTAATCAAACTCAGGTCTACACTGGACTATTCATATAGTCTAATCAACCAAGTCATAGCATCACATCAACGATTACGTTTAGTATGAACTCATGTTGTTAAAAAGGTAATCACATAATCACACATAATTAACACTACACCACCAATAGCAAGATATCACATGTGCAATCATCATTTGTCATACTCAAATCGTCTCGCGGTATAACTCGCACCCAATGTCAAAATCAAATAGTCAATATTTGAAATAATCATCACACCACATAGACGTCTAATCACTCAACATGTTAAATCACCCCACAATATCTCGTAACAACCGTCACATCCAAAAGTCATCTAGAAGTTCAACGTCTCAAACAACGCTCGCAAGATTACAACGGGACCAAATTAGGTGTATCTATTGTGTCCTCCACTGGTTCCTCTTCATCGGACTCCGTGTCAATTACCGGGTCATCTTGAAATGAAGCTCTCTTAGCTGACGCACATGGTCGATCTTTCAGCCATATAGGTCCACATCCTTGAGGGAAATCGTGTACTGTCGACACGGCCCTCCTTTTCCATCCTGTCACTCTGGTGTCAGCACCATGCGGGACGCTGCCATCCTTAGCTCTAGTCACACTTGACGCGGGAAGCGCCAACACCACTCCTATGTCACTGTCCTTCTTGTCTACAGCAGCCGCCTGTTTCTCCTGCTGATCTGCTTGTAATCCCCAGGAAATTCCGACACTTGTAATCCCATTATTTCATGCTTTACATCTATGAAATTATCTTACTGCTCCTCCCCTGGCCAGAGCTCCCCGTCTGACAGATCTGGTACACTTTGTCTTAGCCATCAGTACCTACACAAGATAGAACGTTGGAGTGATTACTATGGGCGTCAAATTCATAATATGAGAGTAATCATAGACTGCCAAATTACGGTGATCAAATGAAATTTGGAGGTCCACATTACTGCTCGGATTCTAAACCTTCCCCATCATATTCACCCTAATTTTCTATCTTTCCTACACCCTGGATGCACATGCATCCTACACAACTCTCATAGCACTACACAATAATCTGGCAAGTCATCATCTTTATCACAATATCACACCATTCAAGGTTACGCACAAAATTACTAAATCATATCGACACACCAAACTATCTCACATAGTTACAACTAATGCTATTCCACATTACTCAACTCACACTATAGTCTCATTCAATCTCACCACACAACTTCAAGTTGTTCTACATAATATTACAATGCATATCACACTACATGATCCCACACGGAACCATAAATCATTTACTCACACCGATTACTTACCTAGGGTAACACTGCACAAATGGTAAATAATAATTACTGCTCAACTCGAATGACGTGCCTCTTGGCTCGCGGTTTCTCATGGTGGCATTCGTTTCACCCTTGTCCCACTCTCATTTTAAGTTAAGGCATTTTATTTTAGTAAAAACACCGATTTTCTCTTAAACCTGGGCTCTGATACCAACTTGTAAGGCCCCAAACCGGGCACCCTACAGTTGGTTATCATAACGGATTATTCCTTTAAAAATACACATTTTAGATATATTAAACTACAACGGAAGTCTTTCTAAAAACATTAATTTCTATTTAATGTCATTAACTCACCTCACGAATGCTTGCACACCACCTGAGTAGCACCGTTCCCAAGCCAAGATACCTCGCCTAGCAGACTCACCTGCGAAACAATCTAACGTACACACAAAGTCAGCTACGCTGAGTGAGTTCTAATAGTTTAGTTTAATTAAAATCCAACTCGTCTCAAAAGTTATTTAAACTTTGCTCAGGACCCACGGTCCTTATAAAATAGATCTACAATTCCTTAACCATTAGATAACCCCTGTTATCACCCGATATCCCATAATAACTCATTACCCATGACTCATCCCATAATAATAATAATCCCGCAGTCTAGTCGACATAGGTCGAACTTACCTACACTAATATCTCATACTCAAGCACACGTATTAACCCGACACTTGGTTAACACATCCAATCCCTAAACATCAACTTATTCAGCCTTGACCAAGGCTCTTACAAATCAACTAACATAGTAGTCATAAACACTACATCACAATCCTGACGCAGCGGTCAATCTAGCTCTACTCACCACATTAATATTATCTCATGCACAATAAATATAACTCAAAGCTTGTATGTAATTTAACACAAATATATAAGCACATAACACATACCTCATTACTGCGCCCTCGTCAGGGCGTTCGACACACCCCGAGCTCATCACTGTGCTGTTGGACATCGTCACCTTTGGTGACCTCCCGAAGGACATAGTCTTCCACAATCCCGTTTGCCGTGTCATAATGACAACAATGTAAACACACTACCCGCCGTGTCACAAGGACAACGACACAATGCACACAACACATGTATAATCACATAACTATATATTATATATACATGATTCATTAACTGCACATGCACTTCACACATAACACTAGGATAAGATATCCTACATGTATTCATAAGCGTTTAGCTTATATCCCGACTCACCCCTACTAACTTGTAACACAATAAACTGCTAATATAGCAACACACATACTACTACTATATCTTATTATTTAAGCATATACCACGTACATGCACACCCTGTGACACTACATAGTCGTACCCGTACGACCCGTTTACTACAATCCCGACTCACCCATGTTAAGTCACTACACAACACGTGACCATATCCTCACCTGTAACCCGCACGTCCTATGGACATACACACATAGTCCCTTAGCCCTACATTTAACCATTTAACTTCATAAACTCATCGGGTAAGACCCCAAAGCTTGGTATATATTTAATGTAATTAAACAAGTCTCAACAGTATGTACGATAGCCCCAAAATATTTAAAACATTAAAAGAGGGGGATTAGAAACTCACAGGTTATGTTGAACCTCAGTCCTTGCTTTGCAACTCGTTCGTCCACGCTTGAATCCCAACCTGACAAACGTATGATCAGACGATCAGGATACGTTTAAAACATACGTTGGATAACGTATAACTAAATAAATCCCGACGCTCAGTCTTATCAGCTCATCCCTTCGTCCATACCAAACCCTAATCTCACACTCTTACCTGAACTGGATCACTCGTGACCCGTTCAGAATCCGAATATCCGGACTGGGTCTCATGCATGCATGATCATGTGGCACGCACACCCTACCCACTGAACGTCACCATACAAGCCTTTACCCCTTCAGAACGCGTGTGCATGAGTCGGGTTTTCCATGCATGCATGCAAATGATGCCATGAAAAACCCCCGCCCCCATAGCCACTCACGTACCTGAGCCGGGTTTTCCTTACACGCGTAAAACTATGCAACCCTAATCGGATTTTAGTCACAACGACCACCCCGTTGTCTTCCACCTCCCCACCGTACACCACCTACCCGTCACCTTCGTCCTTTGCGTCAATCCAAACCCTAGACGAGCCCCCACCCAGCTAGTATGCCCATCACCACCTCCACAGTTAGCTCCGCCCGCTCGCCACAGTGGCCGCCTCCCCGCTTTACCGCCTTCACCATCAAAGCCGGTAGGCACCACCATCACCAGTTACCATGCACTTCGACCATCATTACCTGTTATCCGGTCACCCTAATACCATTTCTATGCTACCACCCTGATCGGTCACTAACCTCATACCTCCCTCTCCCTCTCGTCGCTTATCACGGCTAGGCACCCAAAACCCTAACCGCTTTTCTTACCACAACACAAACAATGCGTAAAAAGTTCATGAGGATTACCTTATCGAAGTGAGAGGCCACCCCGCTGGAAACCACCGTCGAACCACCTCCTCATCGCCGTCTCGCTCCTCCGGTTCTCCTGCTGCCGTCGCACACCTAGGGTCAAGAATGGCCGTAGGGTTTGCGCAAGTGTGGTTCTTATACCACAAGATGTTTCGCTCGGGTCCCTGTGTTTCCTCCTTCGCACGTTTTGACCTCAAATTGTACATTAAACGACTAATCAGGTCTTACTCTTTACGTTAAATCAAGCCTCGCATGAAAACCTTAAAAACCTCTCATTTAACAAAGAGTCGGGTCCCATGCTAACTCAAACCATTAACTTTCGGATTTTCAGGATGTTACATTGATGCAATTAGAGGTGCGAGTAGTGTGTATTTGTACACAATTTGTACATCATTGATCGATTGAGTAAATGGTCATGAGTGGGGGTTTCAGTTACGACTTCGTCCTTGATTAGGTAATGAAAACCCAATTAACTTTGAGGGGTGGATCGATTAGTTGGTTTAAACGTGTATCATGTTTCAATTTCGAAGGAAAATATCTCAAAGATGAAAACCGGTTGTGAATGGATTCGAACCTGTGTCCGGTTGGGAGGGAAGGAGTTCCAGATTTTGGCAAAACAGGTCCCTCACGTTTATAGCTTTATCATTTTATGTGCAAACTTGATTTTAATTGAAAATAAAGTTTCAGAAATTATAATTTGAACCCTGGACTTTTATAAAACATAAACTCATTAGAGCTTTATAAATTTTTATAAAATCTAATAATTCTTTATGTTATAATTAAATGTTATAAACATATAAAGGCAATTTATAAAATAGAATTAATATAAAAAAATAACCTAAACTTTTATAAACCCTAATTTTGTTTATAGAATTGCTAATTTAGGGTTTATATATTTGTATTTGTACATGTTTACATATATGGGTTTAGAAAATACCTAGCATATATATATATACATTTGTTCAATAGAATTTTAACAATTATATACATAATTTCTTATCTAATTATTTATCATTTTTTAATTTGAAATAATTGTACCAAATGTATGTATGTATGTACACTTATGTAATGGATAAATAGAATACTTTCATTGAAATGGATAGATGCAAATCATATAATAATGAAATTACAAGTGCCGAAATAGTTAAGATAAAGGCCGGAAATTCTTGGGGATTACAGTCTCCCCTACTTTAGGAAATTTCGTCCCGAAATTGATTAGGAAGAGGGATCAGGAAATAGATGTGGGTATTTGGTCTTCATTTGATCCTCACGTTTGGATTCCCACTGAACCTTAACGATTGGAATGCGACTTTCCTTGAGTTGCTTAACTTCTCGGTCCATGATCTCCACAGGTTTCTCCACGAAGTGTATTGACTCGTCAATGTGAACCTCGTCAAGCGGTATGTGGAGATTTTCGTCGGCTAAGCATTTCTTCAGGTTCGAGACATAAAATGTTAGATGAAGATTGCTGAGTCCTTTAGGTAGATCCAACTTGTAGGCTACCTTCCCAATCCGTTCAAGGATCTTAAAAGGACCTACGAATCTTGGTGCAAGTTTTCCCTTCTTTCCAAAACGAACCACGCCTTTCCAAAACGAACCACGCTTTTATGCCAACTCCTTGCTACTTGAAAGTTGTCACGGATTAACATGATCTTGTCGGAAGTCTCCTGAATGAGTTCGGGACCAGTGATCTGTGCTTCACCGATTTCAGTCCAACAGATAGGAGAACGACACTTACGACCATAAATTGCTTCGAAAGGATCTATGTCAATGCTCGTGTGATAGCTGTTGTTATACGAGAACTCGACTAAGGTTAGAAGTAAATCCCAATTTCCCTTGAAGTCATGACACAGGCTCTAAGCATTTCTTCGAGGGTTTGAATCGTTCGTTCGGATTGACCATCAGTTTGCGGATGGTAAGCCGTACTAAGATTCAGCTGAGTGCCCAAAGCTGATTGTGAAGATTGCCTGAAGCGAGAAGTGAAACGTCCATCTCGATCAGAAATAATGTTGAGTGGTACACCGTGACGACTAACATTTTCATCAATGTAGATTCGAGTCAATTTCTCAACTCGATAGTCTTCACGAATGGGTAGGAAGTGAGCAGATTTTGTCAAACGGTCGATGATTACCCAAATGCTATCATGACCACGAGATGTATGCAGGAGTTTGGTTATAAAGTCCATAGCAATACACTCCCATTTCCACACGGGAATCTCAGGTTATTCAAGTAAGCCAGATGAATGTTGGTGCTCGACCTTAACCTTTAAGCAAGTAAGGCACTTGGACACGTATAGGGCAATGTCCTTTTTCATATCAAGCCACCAATATTGAGTACGGAGGTCCTTGTACATTTTATCTGCACCAGGATGCATAGAATAACGAGTCTTGTAAGCCTCGTTCATGATAAAGATACGAAGATTGTCTCGGTCTGGAATCCAGATACGATTCAGGAAGTAGAGTAACCCATTGGGTTTGGTTTCAAGTTGGAGTTCAGTATCACATGACATTTCATTGTACATGTTTCCTTCAGTGACTGAAAGATGTTGTGCTTCAAAGATGCGAGTTTGAATGTCATTCTGGATTTAAATGTTGTGGATCTTGATATATTCTTTGCGACTAAGAGCATCGGCTATGACGTTCGCCTTACCAGGATGGTAACGAATATCGCAGTCGTAGTCGTTTAGAAGTTCAACCCAACGCCTTTGCCTCATGTTGAGTTCTTTTTGATTGAAAATGTGTCGGAGACTCTTATGGTCGGTGTAAACCACAAACTTAGTACCATATAAGTAGTGCCTCCAAATTTTGAGAGCAAATACGACCACACCCAGCTCAAGATCGTGTGTCGTATAATTCTTCTTATGTATTTTAAGTTGTTGGGATGCATAAGCAATCACTTTGCCTGTTGCATTAAAACACACCCAAGGCCTAAGTGGGAAGCGTCACAGTACATGACAAAATATTCGATTCCATTGGGAAGAGTCAAGATAGGAGCCTCACACAATTTTTGCATCACACTTTGAAAGGCTTCCTCTTGTTTTGGTCCCCGGTTAGCATTCCCTTGATTCATGTTTCCCTTAATCATGTTGACTTTATTTATGTTGGCTTGATTCACAATAACCAACCTAGGGCAACGGTTCCTGAAATGATTAGGGTCACCGCACTCGTAACAAGCACGACCCTGGGTAATAGCAGCAGGAACAGGAATAACGGGTTGATGGATTTGGTTAACTCGGGGAACACTATGGCAAATGTTAGCCGTATGTCCAGAACGTCCACAATTTGTACATAGAAGACATGGCATGTTGGTAGTATGATGGAGCTGGCAGGTGTTACACAGAGGTAGGGTTCCCACATATGGCTTCTTGTTGGGGTTGAAGGCATTAGGGGCTACTTGGGCTAGAGGGGTAGCAGGTGTGACAATGGCAAAGTTATTGCCCTTCCGCTTCCTATTATTGAAGGAAGACTCGGCCTTGGCTTCCTTGGTGGGTTCGATAGTGGTTTTCTCAAGGGTCTTCTTGGCACCCTTTTTAAATAAAGTCCATGCCTTAACATGATTTTCTGACAGGGTAGCAGCAAGACGGATTGCTTCCTTGAGTGTGGCAGGATTGCTACCTAAGACGGTATCTTAAATCTGCATGGGTAGGCCATTGATGTATTTCTCAATGGATTGGGAGAGAGGAGTGACCATATGGGGCACTAGAAGGCTAAGCTCATGAAAACGGGTGGTGTAGACAAGGCTTTCACCACTATCTTGTTTAAGATCCCAGAACTCTGCTTCTAGCTTCTTGATCTTATTACGGGCACAAAACTCATCTGTCATGAGTGTCTTGACATCAGCCCAAGGTAGAGCTAGTGCAACTTCAATCCCATGGTTACGCTTTTCCCTGTTCCACCAGGTGAGTGCCCTCTTCTGGAAGACACTAGTAGCATAACGAACCTTTAGGTTCTCGGGGCAGTCGGCATTGATGAAGGTTCCCTCAATGCTTTCGAACCATTGGAGAAGTCCAGTGCCTCCTTCGTTCCCGTAGTACTTGGTGGGATTGCAAGAATTAAAATACTTGAATGTGCACGTGGGATTTCTTGGTGCTGCATTTTGGTTCAGTTGGTTGACCATAGTTGGTAAGATTGTAGCCATTTGTTGGATGATCCTTTTAGTGAGGTTGTTCCTACGTTCACGACGGGGAGGCATTCTACAAAAGGATGAACAGGAATTTCATAAGATATGAATCATGTATAAGAGTTGTTAATAAAATCACGAGGCATTTAATAAAAACATGGGATGGTACCCAAATGAATACATTGACTTATCAAAGTATTTTAAGTTCCTTTAATGTCTGAGACGTCATGCTTTAGCCTATAAGTGGACATTCATCCCAGGAAAGCATAACTGGTCCATCGGTTGATTTGGATTTATACGAAATGCTTTCCTAAACAGAATTTCCCAGAATACAGGCATCCACCCTTCCTGATTGCACAAGTTCTCATTCATCAGTTAGAACCTACATACCTTTGACGAGAGTTTCATTTGGATTAGACCCGTAGATCTATGAGTATGTTTCATGTAGTCCCTTGAGTAGTTGTGTATGTAATTGCACCACGTAGACAGAAATAGGTAGGTGTAGATAGGTAAGTGGATGTAAGTATGTGTATAATCAGTATAGAGTGGAGTTTCTAATAAAAGACACGAGTTAACTCATGTTTGGGACTCCTAGGTTATAGTATAGGTCATGAGTGTCTAATAACCAAATTCCCTATAACCATGGCTCTGATACCAATCTGTCATACCCCGGTCGGTGGCGGATTATACGTCGGGGCTGACGCGGTTGTTCATAAGCACATGACCATCTATTAATAAGTGATAATATTTATTCAACATAATTAAAGCATCTGTTACAAGTGGAAATAGAAAACAAAGAGTTCAAAACATAAACATAATTAAGCTTCATTATTGCTAGGTCCAAAGTCCTAAGTGATCATGTAGTATCCTAAAACTGGTGCACCTGAAACATGTGAGTAAATGTCAACTACAAGTAGTTGGTGAGTAACATAGGTTTTGACACCAAACAAAAGTTGTAAAAAGAGTTTACAATTCAATATGTTCAAAGCATAATCCAAGGCATATATGTGAAAACATACAAGGTTCCAAAGCATACAACTAAGCCGTAGAAAATGGAAAACTGGTATGTACAATCCAACTGATTGTGTTTTGGAAAAAATAGTAATATGGTATACACAAAACCCGCCAAGGTTTGTGTTAAGTATGGAATCAGATTCCCCTATAAATGATCATGTTAGGTACTACCTTAGGCCTGCCTCGCAAGTTAATGATTGTACTAAAAATGAACACACGTATGGTCGCCAAATAGTTTAAGACATAAAGCACATAGTCACTAGCATGAGAACAATGGTATTGAATTTGTATATGTAATGTATGTAAACATGTTCCGCCCCGAGTATTTGTAAACAATAGTAAAGAGAAAGGGGGCTATGAAACTCACTTGTATTGAAGCTAGAAGTGATAGGATTTGGTGAGATGAATAGATCTTGTGAGGGTTTCTCACAACAAACTTACATAGATAATGGTACTCTAAATTCAATGTACGTCAAAAGGGAATTAAGAAGATTTTGGGACTTTAGAGTTTCATGGGGTTTGGATTCGAAGATGGACTTGAATATATATTTTGTAGGAAAAATAGGAGTTTGTGACTTGTTGAAAAATTAATTAAAAATTATTTATAAAATCAATTAGAATTAATCAAAACTTCTAAGTAATTATATAGTATTTTATTTATAAAAAAATAAAATTATAGAATGGGATAAAATTAATGCATTTGGATTTATTTATATCGTCATTCTAAAATAATTTATAAATAAATCTTGGAATGGAAAAGGTTTAATTAATTTATATTTTATGTAGATAAAATGGTTAATTAAACTATTACATAACCTTATATATCTAAATAAAATATGAAAGAGTTAATAAGTAAATAGGCTTTAATTGAAATTAATTGAACTTTGTATAAAATAATTATTTAGAATAATTATTTAGGTAATTTTATTAATTTAAAAGTGTTTTAAAATAATTATTCTTACCAAAAATAATTATTTATAAGTTTGAAAGAAATTTAATAATGCCTACACATTTAATTAAAATTTGTGTAATAAACATTATTAATATAAAGATAAATAACATAATTAAATTTGTCTATAAAAATTATTTATTTTATTTAGGAATTTACAAGTGTTATAATATGTTTTTAAATGAATCTATACTATATAATAAATAAAGGTTTTTGTATGACACGTGTCGTCATCATATTCAATCTCATTATTCTTTTCTCGCATCTCTCTCTTATTAAATGCAGCCATATCTTTTAATAAATTACTAATTATACTAATAAAACATATTTATTTTAAATTATCATTTGAACTTAAAAAAACTTTGAAATCTAGTTATGTAATTTTTTATTTTCAATCCAATAGTAAATGAAAGTCAAATTAAAGTAAATAGTAATTGACGTATTTCCGAAACCCAATTATATATTGTTTTTTACATATTTTGAATTTTGTTTTATATCCTTAGCATACAGTAATACATTTTTACACTTGTAAAATACATAAATAAAACTTAAGAAATTTATGTATTGATATTTTTCACCCGTGTGTATTACACGGGGTCTAAGCTAGTTAAAATAAATAAACATCACTTTTATATTTTCTGTTTTTATAAAATCATAGAATATGTTTATATAATTTATAAAAGTTAAATTGGGGTTTTTAAATATTTGAATAATGCATAAAAGGTAAAAAAAATGAATTTCAAAAGTTTGGCCCTGACCGGACTCGAACTCGCGTCCCACCGGGTCACCATACACACGCGCACTAACCACTGGACTGGGCATGATGCCTTGTCCAGTAGCCGATTCGTTTGAGTTTTAATCAGAAAACCCAAACACCTTTCGTCCCCAATATGAACACGTAAACCCTAGCCCTTCAATTCTCTAGATTGGCCATCGATTCAAACCCGAAACCATAGGGCTTTCGATCTAGGGTCTGAAACGAACCTATTGGTACTAATTTTACCTGGAATGGTGGAGTGTGGAGTGAAGACGACTCGATGAAACAGCGACGTGTTCTTCGGCTAGAATGGGGGTTACAAAGGTGGAATTTGATGCAATTAGAGGTGCGAGTAGTTTGTAGTGGGTTTTGTTAATGATCACAGGTCCCTATTTATACACAATTTGTACATCATTGATCGATTGAGTAAATGGTCGTGAGTGGGGGTTTCGGTTACGAGTTCGTCCTTGATTAGGTAATGAAAACCCAGTTAACTTTGAGGAGTGGATCGATTAGTTGGTTTAAACGTGTAGCCTGTTTCAATGTCGAAGGAAAATATCTCAAAGACGAGTTCGGATTAAAGCTTGAAAACCGGTTGCGAATGGATTCGAACCTGTGACCGGTTGCGAATGGATTCGAACCTGTGACCGGTTGGGAGAGAAGGAGTTTCAATTTTTGGCAAAACAGGTCCCTCAAGTTTCCAGCTTTATCATTTTATCTGCAAACTTGATTTTAAATGAAAATAAAGTTTCAGACATTACAATTTGAATCCTGGACTTTTATAAAACATAAACTCATTAAAGCTTTATAAATTTTTATAAAATCTAATAAGTCTTTATGTTATAATTAAATGTTATAAATATAGAAAGGTAATTTATAAAATAGAAATAATATAAAAAATAACCTAAACTTTTATAAACCCTAATTTTGTTTATAGAATTTATAATTTAGGTTTTATATATTTGTATTTGTACATGTTTACATATATGGGTTTAGAAAATACCTAGCATATTTGTTTAATAGAATTTTAACAATTATATACCTAATTTCTTATCTAATTATTTATCATTTTTGAATTTGAAATAATTGTATCAAATGTATATATGTATGTACACTCATGTAATGGATAAATAGAATACTTTCATTGAAATGTATAGATGCAAATCATATAATAATGAAATTAGAAGTGTCGGAATAGTTATGATAAAGGCCGAAAATTCCTGGTGATTACACTAAATATTATTATATAATATTTACTATATTAAACATCACACGTCAGTCCCCTTCTTGTGATTTCTATTGTATGGCCACGGAATCTGTAGAGCACATTTTTATCGCCTATCCTTTTGCTCAAACGGTGTGGGACCTCATTTCCAGCTGGTGCACAATCGCGCTTGTGTATGCTTTTGGAATTCATGACCTCTTGGATGTGCACAAATCTACCCACGGATCCAAGAAGTGGCGAAAAGCTATCCATGGGGTCATCCTTACCGTTGTTTGGTGCATTTGGAAGGCCCAAAATGATTCAATTTTCAATCATTGGCAGACTTCTCTCATTGTGATTACTGAAGAAATAAAGGTCCTCGGGATTCTTTGGATCAAGGCTCGTGCTAGGATCCCCAGTTTGACTTGGGCTCAATGGTATAACTTTTCCTTGTTCTAATTGGGGGTAGCTTTGTTGTTATTTTTCTCATTTCATGTTGGTGGATGTAATTGACGGGTCTAGTTGTTGCTAGTTCCATATTTATATATTATTTGTTTGTTGGCCGTTAAAAAAGAATATTCAAAAATTTTATAAAAATATATAACATATAATAAAGCAAAACCATGTGGGACACTTGACAAGATCTGAAGGTATCAATTTTGGTGTTTTCCCGCCTAAACCACAATCCCTTTATCACCTCACACACGGATCTAAATTCGGTGTAATACGCGGATCCGTTTCCAGGTTATAACCCGTTTAAAGGCATTTTACGGGTTAATAACTTAATGATTTGTTCTTTGGTTGCAAACCCTAACTTCTGAACGCCGCTCCTTGCAGACCTCTGTTGAAGACCTTCACCAACATCGTCGATTGAGAATTCAACATCGTTCAAGGTTATCTATTTTGTTTAATCGCATCTTCCTTCTACTAATTTTTTTTTTTCGCGATTTGAATTTGGGGTTTTCCGATTTCGATTACGATAGAATTTGGGGTTTTCCGAGGAAGATGGATCCGTTTTCTGTACTAAAGATTTTCATGAAAGAAAATGTGTACATTATGAGAAAGGACTAATCAATGAGGATCCAAGGTTGATGAATCGTAATTTTCTTCTACCTGCAAGTCTCTCACTCTCACTCTGGGTTTCTTATGAAAAAGGACTAATCAAAGTGTTATTAATCTAAAATTCTGGGTTTCTTATTTAACCTTTTTATTAATTTGGGATTTTTGTGTTTACTGATTTAGATGAGGTGAGATCATACACTTTGATTTGATGTGATTATGCATACAAAACACAAACGTATACCCTGGTTCATAACCCTATTGTTTTTCATCTCTTGGATGCTTCTGGGACATTTTCTTAATTTGAAGAATTAAATTTCTTAAGATTATAATTTTAGGTGTAGATTTTCTTTGAATTGGCTACATGTTTCCCTATTTCTGCATAGAAACATTTGTATAAAAAAAATATTTTTAAGGGTCTGTGATTTTATAAACTTTAGTTCCACATCACAAAAATGGGAGACTTGAAACAAGTTTATGATCGGAAACAAATTTATTTGATTTGTCCTTTTCTACATATCATTATCACAGTATACTTGTATTTTTTCTGTTACCAATTCTTTAATACATATGAAACTTCATGCATGATGTCCTCTTTGTTCTTTTTTAATTAACTTGCATATCACCCACCCTATGTGTTAGTAGTATAAGACTATTGTCAAACCTATAACATTCTGAAATATTAAAAATTTGGAATTGAAGCTCCTAATTTAATTGATGTTGCTACATTTTTTTGTTTCAATCTAAACCTAAATGATGTCGCTGTGTCGTTGTTGTATTTCCCTATCTTTTATTATTACCATACCTTCTTTGTATTTCAACCTATACATCATATCATTTGCCACTAACTGCAAATTGCGTGATTTCCACACCGATTGTATTTGCTGCAGATTGCATGATTTCCACACATATTGATGTTACTGTATTTTTGGATTCTAGACATGATTTCCACACAGATTGCATCAAACAGTTGCTTTTTTTTATAGAAAAATATTTGTCCAAATTCTAAAGGTATGTTACTCTGGGTTTCTTATGCACCTGCAGATGATGACATTGAATACATTTACATCTTATTCCTACCTTACATACATTTGTCCCAACGACATCAGAGAAATTGGACATGAAAGAGCCCACGGAAGAATGTATGTTACTATGTTCTGAATGAATTTCATGAACATTTTGAAATATTATGAAGAAAAAATATATTTTCTTTTTTCCTAAAATCTTATTATTTTATTTGTGTAACAAAGTACTAATATGTTGTTCTGTTTTAGGTTTGATGTGTGAGATACTATGGAGTGATCCACAACCTAATCCTGGTAGGAGACCAAGCAAGCATGGTGTTGGTCTTTCTTTTGGTGGAGATGTAACAAAAAGGTTTTTGAAGGATAATTATCTTTTTTTTAACGGCAACACCTAGATATTTTAGGATAATTGGGTTTCTCCGAGGCAACACCTAGAACATCCAGAGCAACCCACCACAGGAGGAACCCCCAACTGGGTAAACCTCCGCCACAGACCCCTTTTTTTGCTGTTGCCAGGATTCGAACCCAAGACCTACACTATGGGAAGTCTTGGGGCTACCATTGCACCAAATGGCCAACGGTGGATAATTGTCTAGGTAAACTTATATTGTATTAGTATCTGCACAAATTTTGCATTTGCATACAAAACACGAGTTGCACAAATACTTTTGCAATTCTCTTTTGTAAACAAACAATTATATTTGTAAATTATAACTTTAACTTTTATTTATTATTATTGATGTTTACCTTTTTTCAAAAACTAAAATACTTCTTTATATAGGTTGATCAAATATTTATGTTGATTTGAACCCCACCTTAAAACCAGCAAACAAATTAGAACCTAAATTAAAGCAATTAAGGGTTGTCTTCTTTCAAAATTCAAAATTAAAACTTATCTTTAGTAAGTTCAACCGTAAATTAAGTCTGCAAAAACTTTCCTTTTTTTCGTTTTCAATTTTACGGTTGAAAACTATTTTGTTTAAAATTTAATTCGTTTTAGGTAACATTCGAATTTAAAAAAATATCAAAAAGATAGTTTACTAATTTGCATGGGTTCCATCTTCTATAAATAATGTGTTGATGTTTTCAGTTTTAAATTTACACAATTCTGTTTAAAATTTACATCTTAGTTAACTTTTGAATTTTAAAAAATATCAACAAGATACTTTCCTAATTTTCACGGGTTCCATCTTCTATAATTAATGTGTTGATTTTTTAAATAAGATATTTACACAATTCTGTTTAAAATTTAATTCGTTTTAGGCAACTTTCGAATTTTAAAAAATATCAACAAGATAGTTTCCTAATTTGCACGGGTTCCATCTTCTATAAATAATGTGTTGATGTTTTCAATTTTAAATTTAAACAATTCTGTTTAAAATATAACTACTAGGTTTTAGCCGCGCGATGCTGCGAAGAGAGCGTATATTACAAAATAAGAAAGTTTGAATAAGTATTAGGTTTAATTACACATAAGGCACCAATGTGTAATTAAAACGTCAAATATGTAATTACATGGTTATGAATAAATTTTTTTATCGAAACGTAGATTAAAATAAGCACGTCACAACCGCAAAATTTATTACTATGTACTTTCATTTTCAACTAAAAACTCTCTTATTTGATGTATTAATTAAATTTTCATTAACAATCATATAAACCAAACTTATCAAAACATAATTTGATATGTTTCATTTGCATTGAGTTTTGTTACATAAATTTATTTTAACAAACTATATCAAAAAGAAAATATGCAAGAATATACAATTTGAAATAATGTTAGAACCCGTGTATTATACGGGGCTAAATATTTTCTTTGCTATTGAAAATATGAAATATACAATTTGAAAATATGCAAGAACATACAATTTGAAATATCTTCTATAAATAATGTGTTGATATTTTCAAATTATTATATACTAGTGTTAGAACCCGTGTATTATACGGGGCTAAATAAAATATGCAAGAACATACAATTTGAAATTAAAAAAAATGATGAATACAACTCATAATTCAAAAAATGTTGCAAAGTTCATAGTATTCACTTTATGTACCTTGCAATGCATTTAGTTCTCTAATTATATTTTCGTCCCTCCTGGCCTCCTATCTTTGATACTGCAATCCTGTTGTTGAACATCAAGAAAGGCAAAAGAGCAGGCCTTATACAAGAATGTTGCTTTTAATTTGGTGCGCAATTTTGAGGGAATACTTTATGGATAAATTGAAGAAACGGTTACGAGTAAAATGTGGGGTCAACGACCACTTGTAGCATCTTGATGATACCGAGGTATAATACATAATCATATACCTCATGAAACATTAGTTTTTCTTCTTCACCTAGAAGAAGCTCTGCTCTTGCTGGCATGTTCGCTCCTAACTGTATTTGTAACCCGCAATAAAATTTTGAAAAAATAAAAGTTACATAAGTAAAAAACGGAACCATGACAAATTACCAAAAATACAACTATAAAATTAGCAAAAACTGCCCATGTAAAATATGAGTCATTGAGTTTTTGTGGGTAAAGGAGGTCATCCAACCTTCCAAAATATCTATTTGAAGAATCAAACCATGATTGCTTGGCATAGCCCTAAGGTAACCTAGGACGGGTTGGATGACAGGTCAAAATGAGTTTTTTTACAACCTGTTCAAATAGGTTGGATTGGGTTGGACAAAGCCAGCAACAAAATTTTCTATCTTCTTTTTTATTTTATACAAAATTAAGTCCAAAAACGTCATTGAAAAAACCATGTTAGTACAAAAATAGTGGAACAACATTGGTAAAGAGATTTAGGATATTTATGCATTTTTACACACTTCAGATATCAACCCATCTGACTTGTTGTCTTTTTAGTTTAACCCATTTGACCTTATAAAGATAAAATATAACCCAAATCTACTCATTATTAAGTAAATAGGCACATCGCCAATTCTACTAATTTATGATACCTTGCGGTGACAGGGAGAAGGAGATCCACTTCCACATAATCAGTAGCTGATGATTGCAGACTGCTTCCTCGTATGTGTGAGCCCACAACAACATTACCATCTTCAGATCCAAGTGGGCATTAAAAGAAGACCTTTAGGGGTAAATATGAAATGTCAAATTGAAATATAGAAGCATCTTCTCCAAGTATACAAGATTCACACCACTAATTAGTAAAAGGTTGAAATAATCGATTTGAAAGGTCGGACATTATACGTAATAATAATGGTTAATTAACACAAATCATGAAAATTATAAATTAATTAAGAAAATTATAGTTTACAAACTTGATCAGGAACAACCTCCTCTGTTGCTTCAAAGAATAAGGTCTCTCCAAATTTACACCAGATGGCACTGATATCAAAAGCTCCAACTTCACATAATAACATATATGTTACAAAATGATGTTATCAAAATTTAAAACAAAAGAAACACCATAAAATCATAAATATATGTTACAAAAGCTTTTAGTGAATTGTACCTTCAACATGTAATCAGGACAAGAATCTGATACCATCCGGGAAAGAAAGATCAGAAGTATTAAGAACATATTAAATTGAAGCATGACCTGCATTCCTCCAAACAACTGTCACTTAATGACATGAAAGTCTTGATTCCAAAGGTTCTATTATTGAAGCAATTACTGAAGCCAAAAGTCATATATTTTTCTGGTATGCAGCCCATAACGCTCTATGATCGACAAAGAAGTTCTTACAACAGAAAGAATTTAGATCATCGAATCATTCTCTCAGAATAAGATATCCTGCTACGGGTCAGTTATAAATGTTAGTATGAACTTATTGATATCCATGCCACAGTTCACAATTAGCACAAAATTTTGACACTGAACATTACACTTGCATGTTAATAAACTTGATTGAGTTACTGATGCAAATTTGTATAACTCTCCATGAACAACTTTTTGCATATCTTCTGATGACATCAAACAAAGAACAAAATATATTACTAATCATTGATTTAATGAACCCATCTTCCATATTCTCTTTTAAGATTAGATTTGATGATACGGGTTATATTAATAATTTAGTACCAGAGAGATGAGAAAACATATCCTCAAGTCCTTCAACTTCTCGCACCATACTCAGCTTCTTCTAACACCAGTTTTCCGAATTCAACCTATTATTTAAATTAGCAACTAAATTTTCACTATTTTAAGTTATATAGCTGGAAAAAAAATATATGATTATTTTTTTGCGAAATTTTGCAGAATTCACTCATAAATGAATCGACCGAAAATTAAAAAAAAACATGAATCAAACAGGTTAGATAAGCAGATTAACACAGGTTGTAACAATAGCCTATTTCGGAGAAACGATTAACCTAGGGTTAGATAAGGATTAAAAAGCCCATATCGAGAAAGAGAAAAAAGGCTTGAATCGAAAAACTATTAACAAAAACATGAAAGAATTCGTCCCAAATTGAAATACGGCTAAAACCTAGGGTTAGATACAGATTAAAAAGAACAAACCGTAAATTAAAAAAGGAATGAATCGATTGAAAACACACACAAAATACACAGTGTATCACCAAAACAGCAATCGGAAATTGAGCGGAAATCAAACAAAATAGAACCGAAATCAAAAAAATAAAACAAAAATAAAAAATACCTATTGATTTATCAACGAATGCGATTGATCAATAAATCTGCATTGAAGATCTTGAAAGAAAGGTATGGTACACAAGAACTGAGGAAGCGATTAGGGTTTCAGTTGTGTGTGAAATTGATCGGATGAAAGGTTCATAACGGGTTAAAAGGATTTAATAGCATCATAAAATGGGTCTGTTTTTGACCCGCGTGTAAACCTGAATTGGGTTTTTTTGGTTTTGGGGAGAAAAATTGGTGAGGTGAATTGTGGTGGTGACACGTGTCTCCCCGTTTTACTTGTTTATTATATAAGTTAGATGTTTGGGGGCACATGGCATTCAATGAGAGCATATACATTTGTGTTGGCCCGCCTAAATCACTACATAAATTAGAACATCACGCGGAGCTTTTTTCAAGAAAAAACGGGTTAATAGCCTAATCGTCATTTTATTTTAAAATCAAAACAGAAATATACTATATTATTATCATGTTTTCAAGTTTTAAAGAAGACAATTTCCACTGTCTGTATGTTTTGCAATGACGATCAACAAAAGCCAAAGACAATCATTATGTAGAGTTGGTTTGTATTTAAAACACCTGGTTTTCACCCATGGACAGTTGTATATGACACTATAAAGAGTCAAGACTAGAGACGGAGTAAAACTATTGATAGTAGATAAAGATGATAAAGCTAAAGCTACAAGCCAAACAACAAATGTAGTTTATAAGGAAACTTTTAGAAAGTTATGAAAATCTATAGAAACTTATTTTATTTTTTTATTATTTAATATAATATTTAATTTCTTTTATGTTTAGTTTATTTCTAGATTTATGTTTTATATAATTTAAATTTTTGTAACCCGTGTCGTAACCTAGTTGACATTAATATAAATGATATATTCTTGTTGTTCGGTGAGGTGTTCAATTGGAGCCGACTTTTTATGGCAGCGGAGGGGCATATTTGCCATGGCCACTCGTTGCAGATAAATAAACCCCGTCACTCGATCCGATGCTATTTCTCCGACAGCCGAAAATACTGATTTGAAATCTTTACCCAGAAGATATATCTGGCGTGAATATAGGAAAGATTGCGCCCTTTTAGGTTCTGCCCACCAACTGTTTGATAAAAAGACTCATCCAAAGAATCTGAAAAGATAACAAGGAAACAAGAATGACAACTGCTTCTTTGGGTTCATCGGCACTAATCCAATCACAAGTTAATGGGTTTGCCAAGCCATCTCTCTCACAGCCTAATTCACTCACTTGCACAAGGTATGGTTTCATTTTCTGAATTCTTGATTTTGGTCAAGTTGTTCTTGATGGTATTTGGTCAAAATTGTGGCTGGTGTGTTGATTATCCCTTGGATTTGAAGGCAGGATGTAGGAATCTTGTAAGGGTTTTGTTTTAGATATCATTTTGACACTAATTGTAGGTAGAAAAAGATCAAAAATCATCTTGGTCATGATTAAGTTCTTGAAGGGGGTGTGTTTGTTTTATAAAATTTGTATTCAGTCCATTTGATATGAAGTTAGCTTCACTTAATCTGTTTAAATGCTCATTGATTCTTGGTTTTAAAAGGCGACCTCAGGCGCAGGTCCGGCCGCTTTTGTGTAGCCAAGGCGCGAACTGTATGAAAAGCGCAGGTGAGGCGCGCCTCATGTACGAAAAGCGCGGTTGTGCAACACAACAGGCTTTTTAGGTTATACATGTAGGTAATTTATATATTTAATCATATATAAATCTGATTTATAGCTACGTTAGAGTAGGGGATGCTTAAAATCTATGGGATATATAAAAATATATATGTACATATATATAAGCACCTTGCGCTTCGCGTATGAAAAGCGGTGCGTTTTTGCGCTTTGCGCCTTGGTATTAGACCCCGTCGCCTCGGTGCGCTTCTCGCTTTTTAAAACCAAGCATTGATTGATCTGTTAGCCCAAAGTATGTTTCTGTGGTTGAATTTGGAATTTGGAGGTATTTTAAATGCAGTTAAATCTCTATTCTAGTACTCTTAATTTTGAAGTTCATGAATCTAGGAGAGCGATTAGAACCATCGTGAAGGCTAGCGCGCGGGTTGATAGGTTCTCAAAGAGTGATATTATTGTTTCTCCATCAATTCTCTCTGCAAATTTCTTAAAGTTGGGGGAACAGGTATTATTCTGTGGTCATGGATCCTGTTAACTAGAAATAATTTGGTATATATATGTCAATACTCTACTCCTTTTAGTTTGATGTATGTATAAAACAATTTTTTTTTTACATGACATGTGTTTGTGTGTTTAGGTGAAAGCAGTTGAACTGGCGGGTTGTGACTGGATTCATGTTGATGTAATGGATGGCCGATTTGTTCCCAATATAACAATAGGACCTCTTGTTGTGGATGCATTGCGCCCAGTGACAGACCTCCCGTTGGATGTGCATTTGGTAATCTTTTGCAAATAATATTTTCATATATGTTATGTTAAGAGGGATTCATGTTAATGGGAATTATAAAATATGACAGATGATTGTGGAACCTGAGCAACGAGTGCCTGACTTTATAAAAGCTGGAGCTGACATAGTCAGTGTTCATTGTGAGCAATCATCTACTATTCATTTACACCGCACTCTCAATCAAGTGAGGTTTTTTTTTACATTTTATTGATATTTTGCTTATTGTTTCTTTTATTTGTGATTTTCTCAGTGTTTAATTTCTTCTTATGGGTTATTTACCACTCTATAGTGTATCCCTTTTTATTCAGATTAAAAGTCTTGGAGCAAAAGCTGGAGTAGTCTTGAACCCTGCAACACCATTAACAACAATAGAATATGTCCTAGATGGTAAACTATATTTTTTTTCTCTATTTAGTGTGTTTGCTCATGTGAAGGTAAGTCTCAATAAATGTTTCTTTAATCTACAACCTTTTAGTAGTAGTGGAACCTTGATAACTGCTAGATAGAGGGGCCAAATTGGGCGGGCTGGGTAATGGGTCAGAATGGATAAATTTTGGTACAATTGGGTCGGGTTGCGTTAGCCTGTAAACTATTTTTGTTCCTCTTTTTCTTGAATTTTTTAAATAAATAATGTATTAAATATGATTACTTAAACTATATTGTTAAAAAAAATAATATGTTTTTTTTGAATAAACGAGTTAAGAGGTTGAAAAGCATTTTTAATACACATTGTCACTTTCGAATTGTTCTACCCATTTGACCCATTAGAGGCAAAATATAACCCGAATCGACCCGTTTTGGGGTAAGTGGGTTGAAATTACCCTCTCTATTGCTAGAGAGTATAACTTTGGTGGGGTCAAATTCTTATCCTCAAATTCTAAGTCCCATGTTATATATAGCAATGTCGAAAGGTCTGCTTTCTTTAGTCATTTGTAAATGAGATTATAAAATTATGTTTATATTTTTTGTTCAATAGTGGTTGATCTGGTGTTGATTATGTCTGTAAATCCTGGATTTGGTGGGCAAAGCTTTATTGAAAGCCAAGTGAAGAAGATATCAGACTTGAGAAAAATGTGTATCGAGAAGGTGTGCTATATTCTCAGTTTTATGTTCAAAACCTTTAGTTCAATTCGTGTATGTGAGATGCAATATGTAGAGGGATTTCCGGCTTCCAATGCATTCAAAAGTCACCCGCAATGTATTCACAATGCATAAACCTCCTAAATGATTTTATTAAGAAAATTATATTATCATTGTAACAGGAAAGTTTTTTAACCATATTTAAAACATTGATTATATATAAAGTTCAAGAAAAGAGAAGACAAAAAATTTCTCACGGGTTGACCTGGCCCGTTTTAAAATCCCTAATTTAACCTATTACCCAACCACCCATTTCGCCATCTGTTATGTTGACATTATGTTTTTAGACCTGTTTGAGCTTTTCAATTAAGAACCCAAGGTCCACAGGTCGGTTTGTAATAGACCACATGACCCGTTGTTTAACTGGGTCTAATCGTTTTTTGGAGTCTGTTATGGGCCATATGTGTCTGTTGTTTTCATGGGACCTCTGAACCTTTCTGTGCTAGTGATTCAGGTACCATATTCTACCATTCACAATGACATTGCATTTTATTCCGCAGGGTGTGAACCCATGGATTGAGGTAGATGGTGGAGTTGGTCCCAATAATGCATACAAGGTACATATCAATTTGTATGCGTGCTCGTGGTTTTTTTTCATTAAACCGAAAAAAATTAATAGGAACTCATGTAAAGTGACTGTTTACTAATATCTCAATATTTTCTGGCAGGTTATTGAAGCTGGGGCTAATGCGTTGGTTGCCGGTTCTGCTGTCTTTGGAGCTAAAGATTATGCTGAAGGTAAGGACTCTACTCCACCGGTTGGGGTGGCAATTTCTACCTATTTACTTGTAAATGGGTCGATTTGGGTGGTTTTTATCTCAAACGGGTCAATTGTCAAATATGTCAAATCAGAAAAAAAAAAAATTAGCTTAAAGGAAAACGGGTTGGAAGTCGCTAGGAGTTTATTTAACTGCATACAACCTCCTAAATCATTTTATTCAAAGATTTTGATTGTTGTTGTAATCATACTTGAAACATTTATTATTTATCAGAAGTGGACAAAAAAAGTGTTTGCAAATAAACGCCACCCGACCCGTATAAAAAACGACCCGTTTTAACCCTTGACCAGCCTGCTGATCTTGCCAGCTCTGTTTACCCATAAACTTGTAAACTTAAACACAAATCTTTAAACTTGTTTGACCCATTTTTCTTTCTTTATAGCAATAAAAGGTATTAAAACCAGCACTACACCGGGGGCAGTTCATTCATAAAACTCTCGACCTCAGCTGGATTTATTCAAGTAGGATGTGATTCCAACACAGGTTATCTCAATGTAAGACTCTTTCTTGTTATCAGTATTTGATATTGTTAATCTTTGTCAAACTACACAACTTATGAGATCTTAAGTTAAGCATAAACATAGCTGCTTATCTAAATGATCAAACAACAGTTAGGACCCATAAAGTTGGGATGAGTATTGAGTTCATTAATTTGTCTAAAATGCTTATGGTTATAAATGTTGCATTTTGCAGACAACAGGAAAGATTCTATAGCAAAAATCGCATTGCTTCATGTTGTGACATACACATACAAAGGCGATGGATAGAGAGTCCGTATAGAAGAAACATAAGGCATCTATGTAACACGCGTTGCATAGACAAGTGTAAAAAGCTCATTTCTTTTTCTTTTATGCCAACTTTAGCAAATATGATTGGTACACTGAGAAGTCTGAAACTTGTAGTTGAATCTCAATATATTTGTTCTTTTTTAACTTTTCAATATATAGGTCTCTATATGTGGACATCACTTTTTTTAACCTTTTTTTTATTTCTAGTTTGGTAACAAATTCTGTGAGCACACTTTAGTTTTATTGCAAGATTATTCCTTTGTTAGAACTTTATAATCCAACACGAAACCATTTTGTGCCTAAACTCTGCAAAAAAATAAAGTTATACAACAATAATGTTCTGCTTTCCAAAGGGTAACAACATAAAAACAGTAACCAATTTTGGTTCTCTTTCTAATTCAGGTCAATCTTTTCTTTTTCCTGAAAATAAAAAACATTAAACTTGCATACCGGAGTGAAGAAGATCTTCAGAACACCTGAATGCTGATTTGAAATCGCTGATTTCTCGATACCCTCTAGCAAAAACACCATAAATAACATCATTTGGGATCAAACCCATCTTAAGCATGTCTGCATGTAACATCATCACATCATCAACATGCTTTGTTTTAAAATGCCATTCTATAATGACAGCATAAAGCTCCACATCTGGCTTCAAATCGATCCTTCTCATATCCACGAAAAACTTGCTGGCTTTGAAAATTTGCCCGTCATTGCAGAGTCCATGAATTAGTGATGTGTAAAGAACATTATTAGGGGGGCAATAGCCATTATCCAAGAAAATCTTGATTGCATCATTAACTAAACCATCTTTGCATAATCCATCAATTAAACAACTAAAAGTGAAAACATTAGGAGTCAGACCTGCTTCCATCATCTCCTTGTAGACCCGTAGGGCTGCTTTCGTGTTACAATCTTTAAAATGTCCATCAATTAAAGCTGTATAAGCAACAACATCAGGCACAAGACCTTTAATCACCATTTCTGTGTACAAACCCATTGCAGATTTCATGTCTTTTACCTTACAGTAACCATCTATCAATGTAGAATAGGTTATGATATTAAGCTCCACACCGTTGACCACCATTTGACCACACAACTCCAAAGCTTTCACCATATTTCCGCTTTTCACATACCCGTTGATTAGTGCATTGTAGACTGGTGTATTCGCATTGATTCCCTTTCCATTCATTTCTCTAAACAAGTCATCTGCCTCTTTCAATCTACCCATATTGCAATGACCGTTTATAAGTATACAGTAAGTGAAAACATCACGCGCAATACCCAACATTTCCATCTCTGATAACAAATCAAGCCCTGCAGAAAGATTGCCTTCCTTGCAGTACCCATCAATCAAACAATTATACACATACGAATTAGGAATCTCACCAAACTTCATCGTCTGCGCAAAACAGCTTTCTGCAGCCAGTGTGCTATTCATCTTGCGAAACATGTCAACAAGGATACCAAATGTGACAAAATTAGGGCTCAAGTGCGCTATCAATATTCCTCTATAAAAGTCAAGAGCTTTATCAGCATTAGCCATCTTACAATAACCATCTAATATCGCGTTATACGTGTACAAATCCGGACTCACACCCGCTTTAGTCATATCTGCAAACATGCTTTCGGCTTCCAACATTCTACCTTCACAGCAAAACCCACGTATCAGAGTCGTGTAAATCACAACAGTGGGACTCAACCCTCTCTCAAGCATTTCATCGAACACCTTCCGTGCGTTCTTGATATCCCCTTCACGACAACACGAATCGATCAAAATCCCATATGTGACAAAACCTGGCAACATTTCGCGAGAACTAATGTGTCTATAAACCTCCCACATTGAATCAAGCCTCCCCATCTTCAAAAACCTATCTAAAACCCTGTTACAAACATGAACAGCAGGCAACTCATTTGTCTTCTTGAGCACCCAATACGCCTCGTCCACAAAGCCCGATTCGGTTAACGCTATGATCAACACTCCAAACACTTTGGTTTTGGGTTTGGTGAATTCAGGTTGATTAAGGGCATGAAAGAGTAAAGAACAGACTCTATGAGGAGGGCAAGACTTGTGTAGGGTTTCTATGAGGTCTTTTATCAAACACCTTGCCTTCAAGTATAACCTTGCATTGGTTAAGAAGTGAATGGCGGCAGAATGCAGTGTTAGGGTCTTGGTGGGATTGGTGTTGTTGGAAGATGAGTAGTATAACTGAAGTGCTTCGCTAGCCGATTGAGAGTTTAGGATTTTGTTTGCGAGGTTTGATTGGAAAGATGAAGGTGTTGTAGATAATGAGATTGATTTCGAGAAGAGATGATGGTTTGTGGGAAGTGGGAACTTGAGTTTGATGGATGATATCTTCATGGCCGAGCTAGCAATTCGGTTTCTTCCATGAATAAGATTCATCTGCAGATCTGCTGCTGATTGTCGATCGAAGTCTCGAGCACAAGTTGAAACAATTCGAGTGTCGCTATATTTCTATTTCATATTTCTGTATCCATTTAGTAATTAATGTTTGTTTTTAACGAGTAGGTTATGCTCGCGCGTTGTGACGGTTTGGTTTTGAATAAAATCTATATCGAAACGTAAACGAAAATTAGCGTGTCGCAACGGCATATTCAGAATTTTATAAAACATTATATTTGAAAAGAAACAAAATCCGTTACATCGATCGAAAACCATAAAAACAAATACCAGTACCGGTTCCGATAATACCGATAAGGGTAGCGATGTTGTTCGGTCGATATCATAATTGTCCGTCACAGTACCTACACGATACCAAAAAATACCCTATTTCGAAAACATAACTCTGTCTTGAACAACATTTAAACCAGAATGTCGAGAAAAAAAAAATTAAACGCAACCGCGTATTAAGCTTTTATAAAAAAATTAACAAACGAAAGTTATAAGAGAAAAATCAATATCGTAACACATTAAATGAGTTAAAGGCTTACATTATATATAGTATGTGAGTGAAATTAAAACTTAAGAAAAAATAAACTTTTGCCGAACACCCCAATCCATAGAAGTTTCTCCCCTTTAGTAAATATTATATATATAATCATCTAGTCAGTTTATATAAAATAATTAAAAAAGGATAGATACATACACTGTTTAAATAAGAATTAATATACATTTATGTAACGAACAATTTTTCGGTTTTAATAAATAATATGTGAAAACGTATTATAAGGGTGTAAATAAACCAAAATAAAGATGGAGGGTTTAGTTGCAATTGAACAAATCTTGGTTTTAACTAAAAAGGGGATCATATATGAAAGATGAGGGGTGGTTTGTGTAAATTTTGATTTTTTGTGTTTTATGGGGGTATTATGCGCAGAACACACATATGTGTGTGTTCTTGATATTTCCATCAAGAGAAGACAAGGAGAAGAATCAAAATTCAAAAATTGAAGTTTGCATGTGAAATCAATGGGTTTTGATGCAATCCTCTTCTTCCAAACATCAATCCTAAGAATTCTTTCATCCACGAGTCTTCTTCAATGGTGTTCTTGGTGGGTTTTGGTATAAAACGAGTTTGGGGCTGAATTGAGTGAAATTGATGATAGATAACTTGTTATTTAGCTTGTCTAAGGGTGTTGGAGTGTGTTTAACATCCTAGAATCATCTAATTTCAATTATGAGAAATTAGGGTTCTTGAGTTGTAAATTGGGGGTTTCGATGTGGGGATGTTAAATTGTTAAATTAAAGGTTGGTAGGTGTCTATGGTGTTAATAGACACAACATTTGGTGAAATCTCCAAAATTTAAATGATAAATGGTGATTTAAAGTTTATGCCCATAAGGTGTTTGACTAAATGCCTAAACTAAAATGTTTAGTAGAAAACTTGAGTTATTTACAAGGTTTACTTGTTTAATATACAGAATTATAAGTCAAGTTTAAATTAGTAGGCATAAGCTTATGATGAACTTAGATGGTGAATTGTTGGATTTGAAAGTTTTACTAGTATAAGTCAAACGGGTTAAATTGGGTATTGGAGGTTTGGTTAAGATTGTGTTAACCAAATTAGGTTGGGGTGTTGATCCTTAGATCATAGGTGTATTGGGTCTCAATTTGGTGTATGGATTGAGATCATAGGATTGCTAATTGCTATTGGATTGTTTAGGTGATCAAGGTGTTAAAGGAGCTAGCTTGAAGACCAAGTGGATTAGTCTCTAGCTAAAGGTAAGTGCTTTGCACTTACTTAGTAATGATATGTGGTAGTAAATTCACATACTTGATATACATGTTGATTTTTGTTGATTAACATATAGGCAAATGTGTGTATGTAGATTTGGTGAATTTGATTTGTGTGGTTTAGAGTCAAACAAATGTGGTAATTAACTAAGTGGTTTATAGTCAAATAAATGTGGTGAATTTGACTTGTGTGGTTTAGAGTCAAACAAATGTTGTAATTGACTTAAGTGGTTTATAGTCAAACAAGTGGGGTGAACAAGGTATAATTGAAGTCATTAAACTTCACAAGTATAAATGGTGAATTTGGGATCTTTGAATCCCATATGTTGGTGATAACGTAAGGGTTATAAATGTTGAATGGTGCCGTGTGTGTACACTTGTATGCATGTTAAAAGTTGGTGTTTGAAGTCTAAGAACCTCACTCGGTGGTTAATTGAGGTCGTGAACTTCACTAATGTCTTAGTCGCTTGAAGTCTTTGAACTTCACTAATGTCGTCGTTGTTTGAAGTCTAAGAACCTCACACGGTAGTTGTTTGAGGTCATGAACTTCATAAGTCGTTTGTGGTATTTGAAGTCTAGGAACTTCACACCGGTGTTATTGAGATCATGAACTTCACATAGTCGTTTGTGGTGTTTGAGGTCTTTAGAACCTCACAAAGGAATAAGGTCGATTAGTGGCGATTAACTAACTAATGTATCTAAGGCGTTTTATGTGTTATTTGAAGTTTTGGGTGCTAATTGGCATTCAGGTTGGGGTTAAACTTGTCTAGGCGATAATACGTGTTGTTAGAAAAAGCCCAAACTTCTTTTGAGTATATCTCAGGCTAGAAAATGAACTACAAAAGCCATAATATATGAATTTGGGGTGCCTCGACAAGAGGAATTTAAAAATGGGGTTTTCATTGGGTTGGCCGTAAATTACGGTGGGTGGCCGTAAAATACAGTGGATGGGCGTAAATTACGCCCATATAGGGCTGTTTACGGTCACATTTACACCCAAAATGTTGAAATGTCGTTTTTGGTCGATTATTGATGTAAGGGCTTGGGAGGCTCACATGGGGAGTCGTATATCATTACTAATGGTTGTTTTATGGTGTTTCTTGTAGGTAAAGCTCCAGTTTGAAGTCTCGGGTCACGCTTCGTGTCGGTTTGGATTCTCATTCATTTTCATGGATGTTGGTGGTTGGAGTTGGAACTCTTTGTTGGGGTTCATTAAACTTGTTTTGAGTCATCTCTTAGATATTGAAACGTGTTTATGTTTTGAGATGTCGGTCGAATGTTTTAAAACAAGTTTTGTTGTCATTTTGTTGTAATTTAACATGTGTTATTTTTTCAAGAGTGTTAACTGGGAACTATTTTCCACGTATGTTGAAAGTTAAAATTGGTTGAAATTTTGGGTGTCACAATTTAACCGTATTTTTAGGGGAAAATTTATAAAAATAATTTTCAGTAATAGACAAAAGATTACAATATGATGGCCCATCTCTTGTTGTAATGTTGGGTGTAAGTGCATCAGCAAGATCATCTCTAACCGGATAAAGGACGCTCTTGTTGGCATTGTAAATGAAAGTTAGTGTGCCTTTATCCATGGTCGTCAGATTTGTGACAACATTCTCTTGACTCGGGAATTAATGAGAAACCACCTTCGGGATAGAGGCCGTTGCGCTTTCAAGATTGATATCCAGAAAGCTTATGACACAGTGTAATGGGATTTCCTTCGTGCATGCTTATCTCACTTTGGTTTCCCCGTAGCCATGTCGGGTTGGATCATTTATAATAACTCCTTGTGGGTTAAGTGTGTGACACCCGGTCATTTAGAATTAACCCCGTTAGCTTAAACTTAGTTAATTCCGTTATTTTCTTAACCTAGTTAACCAATTAACTCTGTTAGTATAAACCCAACTAGTTCAGTTAGTCTAGTTAGAATTCTCAGGGACTAAATCTGCCATATCTCTAATCCAAACACATGAAACTACAGGGACCAAAAATGTAATTACCCTAAACCCATTCTTTTGACTTCGCAAAGTCAAAATTGATCACTTTTGTTCCTGTTGACTTCTAAAAGTCAAACTACTCTTTGTTCTTGATTCAAATCGTGATTCATAACCGATTTATGTTCGAAATTGTAATTGTCATGCACGATTTAAACCATTAACGATCATCATTGGTGCATTAACTTGGCTGTTAATACGAATTAAACCCCAATTATGGGTAATCATGTCTTAACCGTCGACCATAATCACATCTTCATCAAATTCACATCAATTCGTGAACCATTGCCCAATTGAACACCCTGCGCACACTAGACGAATCCCTCTGAAGCTTTTGCACACTTTTGTTTCACCGAAAAAACGGTCAAGCTCGCCGGAGATCAATCCACCCGAAGTCGGACCTGCTTTTACTCGATCACCATCAATTCGATAACGTTTAAGGTAACTAATCACATCCACAGCTTCTTAATCACTCCTAGAACCAAAGCCCCATGTTAATTCGGGCTTTCATTATCGTATTTGACATGAACCAGATTATAGGGTTCATACGAAACCGGTTTAATCGAACTATGCTCTAGACTCAGTTTCAATGCAATTAAATGTTACCATTAGCTTCGCAATCTTTTAATCTTTGAAAGCTCTATGCTAATTCAAACTTATAACATCAAATCAGTGATGAACCAGTTCTAGGGTTCATCACATTCTGGGTTTAATCGAATACTGATAAGGACTCGATCTTAATACAATTAACTTATATGGTTTGATTCGCAATCCAATGCTTGTTAAAAGCCCTATGAATCCAACAAATTTTATTATCAGATTTGTTCAAATTGAATATGTGCTTTAAACTAGGGTTTTTGGTTTTTGAAACAGAAATTAAACGAACCAAAACTCAATCTTTTTGAGATTAAACTCACCCTCAGATTCGTATATCATCGATTAACAAAAGCCCTATACTTACAAGATCAATCGCGATCGTTTTGGTTGGTTTTAGGACTGGTTTGAACCGAATCACGATGGAGGAGGAGAACCCACTGAGTTTTGTGTTAAAACAATTATGATCCAGCTTCTAATGCGATTGCCCTAGCGGGTGGGATGGTTAAGGCTGTGTGTTGGTGTGGAGGAGACCCGGGTTCGAGTCTCCCCACCCCTATTTTTGTTTAAATCATTTTTAAAAAATTATTTTTAATATAAAACTAACCCCAATAATATTATAAGGCTATATTATTATAGTATGACCCCGGAGAACACGGGTAGACCCGAATTTGAATTTATAACTCATTTTTAATTATTATTCCCACGTTTATAATAATATAATAATTTTTTGTTATTACCCACGCTTATATTTCCGGATAAAAATAATATATTTATTATTTTTGTCACGTATTTAATTATCGTGCTTTTCTCCAATTTAAAAATAATATAATAATATTATTTATCCAACTTAAAAATAATATAATAACTTATATTATTTCCTAGACCATTATTTAATGGTACAAACACACGAATATTTATTTAAATAAATATATTCGTAATTAGAAACTCTCGATTCGAAACGCGTCTATCTTAATTATTATATTAAGAAAATTCCGTATTCTCGATGACACGTTTGTCTACTCGTTAGTCATTAGTGCGTCTTAGGACGTTTAATCTTCCGTGTCATCGTTACATTATCCCATGTGTCCCTAACTATTATGTTTATAATTCTAGGGCATACGTAGACGTTCACAGGCAAACACTTGTGGTCCTAATTGCATCCTTGTGGGTGCTATCTTCTACTCGTACACAACTCAGGTGAGTTTCACGACCCCTTTTTCTGTTTTAAATTGGGGGAGAAAACATGACGCAAACTTTTTTGATTATTGTAACTCATATGATATCACTTGTTAAGACTAAGCGTAACACACTATCATGAAAGTCCTCACACACATCAAACCGTTAATATGGATTTAGCGAGGTAATTTGAGTAGTACTACTGGGTTTGACAAACCCCACCCGCGTTAGTCGCGCTAACTCGATTGGAGGTCGAACGGGTGTAATATTGATCTAAACACATTCACCATGGTTGATAGACATGGTGGGAGGCATTCAAACACAAACAGTCAGCTTCGGTTGCGAGTGCTTTAGTAAGACATGAACATAGGTTAGCTACCTATTGATACACATACTGAATGTACATAATCTGGTAAACGCTTTTATTACAACTTGAAACCTGTGAACTCACCAACCTTGTGTTGACACACTTTCTTACATGTTTTCTCAGGTCGCTAAGAACAGGTGCACAATAGGACATGCATGGAGTCTTATTATCTGTTTCAAACATTTTTTAAACATTTATTATGCTTTCTATTTGGACTTGACTTGGGCGCGTTTGTTTTGTGCATTTATTTCTTTGATTAACGCTTCCGCACTCACTCTGAACTTTTATGAATTTTCATTTATGTCCCATATAGTGTCGTTTGATGTAACTAATGACTGAGATCCTAGTTTGTTACATGCCAAACGGTAAAACTCCGTTAGTGGAATTTGGGGGTGTGACAGATTGGTATCAGAGTTAGGTTTTAGAGAACTAGAATTGCATACTAGACTATAACCACACACATTAGTTACACGACATAGACACTCAAGTATGGCACTTATATCTTACGTTTCAGGCTGTGTCTACACCACCTACATCACCCATTGCTTAGGAGCACGATGTTCCTATCTTAACTTCACAGGAGCCTAAGAGGCGTCGACTTGGTCCTATAGATGACACTATTGAGTATGATGTGCCTTTTCATGTGTGGACGGAAGGTAACCCGCACGATTAGGAATGGTACCCAAGTATGATCCGGAGATGGATTCAGCACGAACGGGTCCCATCTCCATATTTTGGAGCTACTTCTTCTATCGCACCGAATCTACCAATTCTGCCATGCACCATGGATCAGGCTTTAGCCGCTTTTGTGGCTACCATGAATCAGGAGATCCAGAATATGAGAGATGCTGCTGAAGAAATCACAGGCTTGCTAGAACGCGAAAGGCGGGCAAACGAGAAGATCGAGAAGCTGACAGCGGAGTTAGCTGAAACTGACCATTACCACGAGAACTTAGTGGACACGGTCCATCATTTGGAAGCACGAGTGGACACACTAGAGGCTACCAACGAAGTAGCCATAGCCAGGATTTTGCAATTGGAGACACAGCTAGAGGCTGCCCTTGAGGCAGAAGATGCACGGGATACTGAGTCTTAGGAGGAAGGACCAGCTGACGAGGAGGATGCTCAGTCATTTGTTTCTTCAGCTGGCAGTGACGTTTGATACTTTATCTTGTTCTTGTTTATTTCCTTTATTTCTAAACCTAGATGGGAAGGGTTGTTCCCATCCAAGAGATGTTTCATTATGTTGATGTTTTGATTTATTTACTTTGTAGCTGTTGAAATTTATTTAATCAAGAACTAGTATTGAAATATTAGATGTTGTGGTTTAGTTTTCATTTATTTACTCGTACATATATGATGTTGATATGCGATATATTTTCTTATTGTTTGTATTTGTGAATGTGAGGAACTATGGATGGACGCGGTCGTCGCAACGGTGGCCGCGGTAACATAAACATGTCAGCAGATGAACTGACAGCACTAATCAATGACAGTGTAGCTGAGGCACTGACAGCACATATTGTTGCAGGTAAACTCAAATACCTGTCGACTCTAACAAGTCGACTGCTTACACTCAAATCTTTTCCGAATCTTGTATACTCAAACGTGTATCTATCTTATCCAGGTCAACAAAACCACCAACCGGCCTGCACATTTAAGACCTTCATGGACTGTCATACCCCGACCGATGGCGGAATCATCGAGGCGGACAATGAAATGATTGTTCAAAAGCACATGATAACTAAAATGTTGCATAATTCATTAATTAAATTTAAAGACAACAAAGATCCAAATACAATACATTTCAAATAACCTAGTCTAGTTCAAAGCATTGATTTATTTAACTAGGTCCATAGTTCTTAAGTGGAGGAATCTTCAGCAAGCAATCACATATCCAAACCTGAAACATTATTTAAATCAAGTGTCAACTAAAAAGTTGGTGAGTACATAGGTTTAGTGGAACCGATAAATAGTAGATAAAAACGTTTTGCAACTCATTGTTTATCTTGTTAAACATAGCATATATGGTTGTATCATTTATCTAAGCACAATTCAAACCTTGATTGACGTGCTTGAACATAGCACAACAGCTAGGTCCGGTATGTTTGAATATAGTTACCCACTATATCCGATATGTTTGAATATAACACGCGGCTATATCCGAGTATGCAGTAATAAACACCCTAACCGGGTGGGCTGGTCAGACACAATAGATCTATTAATATTACTGTTGGTTTTCTTGTGTTTAAAGTAAATGTATGTACACCCAAGATAATAAGCATATAATCCATATGTATAACACGTATAAACAATTTGATGAGTAGCACGTATAATGTTTCACCCCAAAGCATGTAAAAATGTAAAATAGGGGCTATGTAACTCACTTGGCTAGCGGATATGATAATCCACGAGTGCGGGTGATAAGGACGTTGAAACCTTAACGTATTGGAACCCTATGTGGATAAATAGGTATTATTGTATGTTTATATGTGCGTATTCGTATTTAAATGTATATAGGTTTTATAATAATATTCCTTAATATTTATTTGTATAAAATATGGTAGGAAAATAATAATGGTTTTGTAAAACTTTAACTTATAAATATATATATATATATATATTGTTAAAATATTACATTTTTAAATAAGTAGTTATTATGTATTTATAAAAGTTTCTATTTATTTATTTATTTTTTTATCATTATTTATATATATTATTTGTAAGTTAAAACTATTTTAACAAATTTATAAAAATATAGTGTTTATTATTTTATAAAAATTTGGGTAGGTTAAATATGTATAAAAGAATTTTAATGGTTTCCGAAATAAACGAACGAGTAAACCGAATCGTTTTAGTCTTTATTGTATAAAAAGAATATTAAAACAAGTTAAAATAAATAAATAAAATAAAAACAGAAGCAAAGAGTTTGGGCCGAAGGCCAACCGGAATCGAACCCGCGACCTCTGCCTTAAACACACACACGCATAACCAGCGGGGCTACTGCCCATCGCTGGTTATGTGTGTATCAGTTTATTTAAATACACAAAGGCAAATCAGGTCGCTGGTCCTCGGCAACCGGCAAACCAAGTGTCGGCAACCGGCAAACCGTGTCCGAGGACACTTGGTTTGCCCGGTAACTCACGGGCGATGGTCGTGTTTTCGATTGGAATTGCTTACCAGGTGATAACAGAAGGTAATGAAATCGATTTGAGGCTCGAACCTAGTCGCGAAAAGTCTTGTCGGCAGTATTCTTTTTCCGAAAAATGTCCAGAATGGGAATCGAACTTCTGGATGAAATTTGCCTCTGAAACCTTGGTCACAGCTTCACTCAGGGACGACGAATGTGATGTTGTCTTCAATTTGAGGTGAGAGTGGGTGGAAGAGGGGTAGCGAGCTCGTGCAGGTCCGACTATGGCTATTTATAGCCGAGCTCGTTTCTTATGACAAAACGTGCAATTGGGCACGTCCCGACACTCGTCTGGACGAGACGAAGCTAACAAGCTATCAAACACGCGTGGAGGTTGACTGTCGGGCTTGAATTCGGGCGTGGGTTCTCGGCCACCAACAGGATCAGACGATCCGTATGTTGGGGAGACCAATTGGTCGGGGCCTTTGTTCGCGTGGGAGAGACGAGGCCAGAGCTGCCTTTAGCAGCTGTCGAGGTGCAGGGAACAGCCCTGTCGAGGTGTCGCCGGAAAATGCCTCGGACCGCCGGACAAACGTAGGGGATAACCGGAATTGCGAATTGGGTTTTGGCAGATTTAGTCCCTGTAGTTTGGTTTTGGTTTAATCTAGTCCCTGGAATAAATACGGATGAAACCTTATGGTTTGATTTGTACAGAAATAGTCCCTTGACTGATTTTTGTTTAAAACCCTTTAGTTTGATAAATTCCAAAACAGCCCCTCAACTTTTATAAAAATTAATTTCTTTAATTTCTTTTAATTTCAAATATATTTTATAAACTTATTTTATTATTATTATTATAAATAATTTTTTTTATAAAAGTTATTTATCTTATTTAAACAGGTTATTTTATTAAATATGCAACTTTTAAATTTAGATTTTTATATAAAATTTTATATAAGTTTTAAAACTTATAAAATTTTAATTAATTTAAATCCGTAAAATAAAAATACCTATTTGTATAAAACTAAAAAAAAACACTTGTATTTTATTTAATTTGAGAATGATTACACGATAATTATATTACAAGTGCGCGAATGAAAAATCCGAAACGTCACATGGACTGTAAGCCCCACACTTTCAGTGGAGCGGAAGGAGCCGTTGGTTTGCTCTGATGGTTCGAGAAGGTGGAATCCGTGTTTGCCATGTGCAACTGTCCTTAGGCAAACCAAGTTAAATTTGCATCAGGTACTCTAGAGGGCCCTGCTCTCACCTGGTGGAATTCCCAAGTCTAGAAGCTGGGTTTGGATATGGCTAATGCTCTGCCCTGGGAAGAATTCAAAACCATGATGAGGGAGGAGTACTTTCATGTAAATGAATAAAAAAAATTTTTGACCGTACTTTCATATAAATGAATCAAATTTTTTTTTACCGTACTTTCATGTAAACAATTTTTTTTACGGTAACATGCGACTTGCGTGGCGGACTGCGGAGGCGGAGGACTGGGGTTTGGCGGAGGTGGCGCTGGGCGGTGGTCTCAGCTCAGGTCAAGCGGCTGGTCGAGTGGTCGGTCTCTAGTTCACATAGTCTCACAGTTCCCGCTCTCTCTGTCTTTCTTCTTAGCCGGCCGCTTGGGTAAGTTGGGTTTGAGAATTGAGACTTTGAGGTATTGGGTTTTAATAAAACATTTGAGCTGACTAAAGCCTAAATGTTTTATTAAAACCCAATACCTCAAAACCTTTAATAAAATGTGGGGACTTAGGGTAACGTATTGGGTTTTTTTATAAAATTTTGGACTTTTTCTGAAGTGTTGAGCTTTTAAAAAAATTTGAGGAGTAACGTAATTTATAACCGGATACATAAAACCGTAAATTTTTTTGTACACTGCGCGTAGGGTAGGTCCGCCCCTACTTGTGTAAATTCTTATCTCATAGGAATATGACCGAGGGGGTCCTTTCTCAATTTCTCAAAGTCCAAGACATTATCTCCGAGGGAAGTTGGAAATGGTCGAGTAATTGACAGTCTCGGTTTCCCATATTGTACGTTTCTCCTCCTTGCCCGCTCCTCTCCCATGTGAATGACAAAGTGGTGTGGAGAACAAACTCGGCTGATATCCAAGAAATAGGTGTTGAAGTCCCATGGGTAAAGCTGGTTTGGTTCTCTCAAAACATTTCGCGCCATGCGTTTATCCTAGGGCTTGCTATCTTGGACAAGCTAAAAACCCATGACATTATTGATTCGTGGTAGCAAGATATGAACCGGTTGTGTATTTTCTGCCACATCGTTCCTGATAGTAATAACCGTTTGTTTTTTAGTGTGTCTATTCTATTCGTGTTTGGTTGTCCGTCTGTAAGTTGGCTACCTGTGGAAGCATCCCAAATAGTTGGTCCCTGATTATCGATCATTTAAACCCCTTAAAGCACAACAAATCTATTTAGAGTGTTGTTAATTGCCTTGTTCTAAGATCGAGTGTGTATTACATCCGATAGGAAATGTCCGTGACTACGTTTTTCCGTTGGTTGATGCTGCGTATTGCACACTTGATATATTTGTTTATATAGTGTTAGTTCTATAATGTAACATCCTTTATTTTTCCTTGTATTTATTTTAATGCAATGAGCAATATTTCAATTTAAATTCTAAATCAAGCATTATGTTATAAAAACATGTTAATCTCAAAAAAAAAAAAAAAAAACACATCAATAGAATTCCATAATTTTTACAATTCTTTCTCACATATTATTATATAGAATTGAAAATTTGCTCTTGATTCACTCCATTATATACATATATAAATTATATCAAATAAAGTAGGCAAATAATAAAATGACATATATATTATATATATAAGGCCTTAAACAAAAGTCAAATTATATATACACATACATATGTAAATGCATATATGCATACATACAGACATTTATATAGATGCAATATAATGGTTTAAACCCCCTCTAAACATTTGAACCCTGTTAGTCCTTGGACTCTCAAAGTGAACCCCACAACTAGACTTGAACCCCTTTGATCTAATTTTTTACCCCATGGGCTGTTTTGACTTTTAGAAGTCAACCAACTCAAGAAATCACTCGATTCATGACTGCCCCGGATCCAATCGGTGTAATTGGACTTCCCATGAGGGGAAAATTGATCATACATCATCCCCAGACCCATTTGGAACTTCAATTCGATCGTTTTGCGCGGGCTGTTTCAAATTCAAACGCGTTTGACTCCACATAGTCAATCCCGTATCAATCCAGGATCAATTCGGGCAATCAAACGAGTTCTAACTCTGCAAATCACACGCAAATGATTTCGGTATGAATGTAGACTCGAACGCGACCCAATTCATCATTTAACTCGTCGAATTAACGCACAATTAGGCCCGACAACCGTTACCTTCAAATCATAATCAAATCACGTATTCGGGATGAAATCAATCCAATTAAAACACACACACCTACCTTCGCGTAACCTCATATAAACTCCCTGAACCCTGTATCACATCCCATTCCGCGTCTGGCCGTCGATCGGACCCCAAGAACACCGCATCTGAGCTTGTAGCCGTCGACACTCGATACACAACCAAATCAAGTAAGTTTTGTGTCCTTAGTTTCGTAATATCGTAGGAATCAATAGCCCTCTATCAATTTTATACGACCGAGGGCATCGAACACAATTGCGTATGAAATCACAACCTGTTCACACGGTTTTGTTTTGGAATTTTGAATTCCATTCGTTTAAAATACTTAATTTATGGGTTTCATTACATAACCAGCGAAACCACTTGGTCCGGATGGTAAGTTATTGCACCACGGACCAAGTGGCGTGGGTTCGAAACCCACAGACCAAACATCCGGCCTCCTTTTTTGCGCATTCCCCCTAACCAGACCCGGCCCTCCTGATGTGATTCCTGTTAAAACCCAAACGAACCAAGCTTATACGCAGGCTAGTGCCTCCGGTCCAGTGGTAACACCTTGTCCTTATACAGAAACCAGCTGGGTGGTCTGTTTGATTTTTTTATCACTATTTTTCACACTTAAATAATTTTATAAAAATTATTTTATAAACCTAACCTCATCTAAATCCAATTGGTTCAAAAATTTACAAGTTTAACCATAATATAACTATTTTTGACAAATTAAAGTGTTTAAAAATCTTTTTTATATAAATATATACTTTCATCTTCCATATTTCTTAAAAAATGTACTATTTTTAATGTTAAATAAATAAATAAAATTATTTATTATTTATACATTCACAAACCACTTAGAGTTTAAATTACAATTTGTATAATTTCTAAATTATATAAACTAATATACATTTACACTATATTTTGACACATTTTCATAAATAAATAAATAAAATAAATTTATTTATTATATTTGAGTAAATATAATTCCACACTACTTTTTCTAAATAAATAAATAAAAAGAATTTATTTATTTAATTTATTTAGTTATTAAACTAAACCCTAAGTCAATAGTTATTTTTATTAAATTCATATATACTTTGAAATTTCATTTTATATTACACTTTTATTCAAACAAATCCCAAACTTACACACCCTCATTACGTGATATGACGCAAATATTTTTGCACAAATCCCCACACTCAAAATTCGTTGAAACCCTAGACTCTACTCTAGACATAATACAAAATGTTAATTCAAGTTCATGCATTTTCATTTTAGGTTAATCTTGTGATTTACAAGAATCACTTTGCTACCTATTCTCTCGTGCTATCTACATCTTTGATACAAGTGAGTTTACATAGCCCCCTTTACATTATTTATATTTTTGGGGTGGAACATGAGTTTCAATTATACAATGTCTACAAATTACACAATACAATTCCACCCTAGATTCATGTGTGCAATTTGAGCCTTGTGTTTGAGTACTAGGTGTGTAAACTACTTTTGTGTGCAATTTACATGTGCAATCATTAACTACACAAGCCGACGGTTAACAATGATAGATCTATTGAGTCTGACAAACTCACTCAGGTAGGGTGATTGTTACCGATAACACATTTTAGTTTTGCATGCTAGTTACAAAGGTTTGATTGTACAATTTGGTTTCACAATAGTAACTCTCCATATTTGCCTTATTAACCATGATTTGTATGGATTGTATGCACACAACACAATGATACTATTTAGAGTCAAAACCTATTTATGCTCACCAACTTTTTAGTTGACTTTGTTTTAACCATGTTTCAGGTACGAATGTTTGAGATTGATCAAGTTTGCTACACTTTTGTGGACCTAGTTATTAAAATAAAAGAACTTGTTATGTATTTCAATTTCATGTAATTGTTGAATTTTGTTTGGTTTGAACTTTGAAATGAAATGTGATGCTTTAATATATTACAACATAGTCAACCATGTGCTCATGAACAATCTCCATGTCCCGCCCTGACGTTTTCGTCGTCGGTTGGGGTGTGACATATAACGAATTTCAAGCGCCTATGAATTAGTTCCAAGAAAGCGGTCGTTCACGTCAGGAATCAAGGTTGTTGATGTAGTTGCTATTCTTTCTTTTTTTCGTCTCGATTAGGTTGGTGTTCAGTGGTGTCATTAACATAACAGATGTCATTTCTAGTCTATCTCTTTCTATTTCTTTTCTATATATGGAAAGTTTCAAAATCATCATATAATAATCCAGAAATTGCAATAGAAAAGAAAAAGGGAGGTTTGTGGAAAAGAAAAAGGGAGGTTTGTGATGATTTTGAAACCTTTTCTACTAGTTCGTACCTATAATCTTATGTCGAGACCTCCGGAAGTGCTTTGTACTCTCATTCAGGAAGCGGCCGGACTGAGAATGTTGGGTCTTACTTTCAACCAATCCATAATGTTGGATAAGGTTATCCAGGTGTGAATCTGCATAGTATTCAATGGGAAACCAATTCCTGTCATTTTAATGTTAATGCAAACTACGTGTTACATGTGTGTTTGGGTGCTATGGGGTTTGGATGTTTATTGGGGGTCACCACCTTACTCTAAAAAGGGAACTCTTATGGGATTATAGACCCGTTAGAGACGAAAAGCGCAATGAAAATCCTTAATTTCTTGCCCCTGTTCCAGTTTGACTATATAATGTTGAGTGTGGGTCGGGTGGGACATGTTAGGGATGTGTGTGTGTTTGCTTTTATGAGGTTTTGGGGCTGGGTGGTAGGGGATGGGTTGGTCATTTCCTTCACTTTTCTTTCTTTAAGAGGTGTGTGTAGATATGGTGAGGTAGGCACTAACTGTTTTACTTTGGGTCTTATGGTTATGGTTTGGGACAGGTACATTTGTAAGCAACTCTCGAACTTACGTGTTAGCGATGTCGGCGGTTACATTGCATGTTATGTTTGTTTTCAAGGAACCTAGTCAGGTTGGAATTCTAGTTCTTTTCATTCCTGTGATTTTTGATGGTTCTGGGAAGGCTCGATACAGTTGACGAGGGATCTTTTGCCAGCCAGGTGTTTGGTCGAGTGAATTATAGATAATCAAGCCCAAGTCGAGAACTCATTTTGGGCTTAAAGATGTCTTCCCGACCAGAGGTATACTATATCTCGGTCCAAATGTGTGGGCTTTGACGCCGTCAAGGAGCTGTTGGGCTCCTTTATCTCGGTCCGGCCCATATGCTTGGCCACAATTCTGTCCCAATTACTTCATAATGGTTGGCGGACCCAACCCATTTGGAAGCGGTATTATTAGGTTTTATTTAGATCCCAACAAGCCCATTCAGAGGGGGCTTGTTAGCCTAATCTGAGCCCTCAATGGGAGCCCCATATTCGGCCCAGATCACATGGCTTGATGTTATGTGGAGGGAGTTGGGATGGTTTATTTGACCCAGAGTGAGAGTGATGTTTCGTTTTGTTTGGAGGAGGGCCTAGCTGTTCCCTTTTGCTGATTTGGGCCTATCATGCTATCGATTGGTTGATGGGATTGGATCTTAACTTTGTCCAAGTTTTACCGATTGAGATATGGTTTCATCACCCAAAAATCCATTTTGTGTTTCGTTTTGTTTGGTTGTATGTCCACTAGCCATAGGGTGTGGTCATTAGTATTAGTTTTTGGTCACATGCTCATGCGTTTGTTGTTTTGTAAGAATAGGGGTAGTCCCCAAAATCTTGTTAAGTTATAATTCCACTCCTATTTGTATAAACGGGGTAATGGTAGGCTAACTAGTGAGGGATTATATTGGATTCCCGAAGTTTGTTTCGGGTTCCATGTTAGGATCCGTAGGGGTATGCCCCCTTTGGGTTGTAATCATTTCTTGTTATTTATATATTTTTCGGGCTTTCCTCTTTATCCAAAAAAAAAAACCTCATGCTCGAGAGATAGTTGCCCATATTAAGGGACGTATGGATTCTCGAGAAGAGAGGAGTCATGGTGTACTTCACATCATCTCCACCCTCCTTCGGCTTATCACTGACAATGTTCAAGGTTTCAAACTCAATGATGGTAACTAAACACGAGGGTTGTGGTTGTTAGCCTACTTTTACACCAGATAGATTGTGTAACCCATTTAGTGTGTTGATGAAACATCATAGAACACTCATATTGTCCTATGAAAAAAACAGAACTTATAACAAAATTATATTAAATTATAGACTAATCTAAAATCCTACAACATAATTGTGAGATTATTCACAACTTAAAACTTTGAGTAAAGTGTCATTTTCGTCCCTGTGGTTTGACCATTTTAGACAGTTTCATTCAAAAACCTTTTTTAGCTTTTTCGTCCTGACTTTTCAAAATCTAGCCATTTTCATCCAACTGACTAACTCCGTCTACATTTTAACGTTAAATCAGGGGCAGTTTTGGTTAAATTATGGGTAATTTAGTTAGATTTTAACCTATGAAGTTCAAACCGACCCTTGATTTAACGTTAAAATGTAGACAGAATTAGTCAGTTGGATGAAAATGGCTAGATTTTGAAAAGCTAGGGACGAAAAAGCTAAAAAAAAAGTTTTTAGATGAAACTGGCTAAAATGGTCAAATCACAGGGACGAAAATGATACTTTACTCTAAAACTTTTTTAGATAAAAAGAGCTAACTTGTCAAGAAAACATGTCAGAGAAATCTTATAATTTCGCAAGATGGTTTGTGAAGTTGGTAATGTTTTGCAGATAGATTTTGCGATCTTTTTATTTTAATTTTCTATGTAAATATGTTTTGCTTAAGTTTAATAAACCAAATTGAGATATTTATAAAATGTAAACCTCCTTTTCGGCTATTCCGTATTTATTCAAAATGAAAATCAACAAAATTCATTTGCGGCCTTCTAAACTTTTGATAAAACATTTTCACAAGATGTATTTAAAACATTTTCATAAGATGATTGTAGTGTTATTGATTCTACATATGCTAGTCATGATCCATATAATCATCACATTTATGCATCAATATTTTTATATGTCTAAAGGTATAATCTTGAAAGGTCACATATGTTTTGAAGTCTATAAGCACATATTTACTTTGGAATTATGTACATTGGTTTTCTTTTGTTATGTTCTCTCCATGTGAATATTAAATTCATCGGGTCAGGTTGGGTGCACAATGAAAACTACGGTTATGACACATTGATACAAAGTGAAACCATGAGTTAATGAATTTATATTTGGAGCAACCGGATAATAGCTGTGAGCTAAAAAATAGTTCAACTTTGAAACATGCGTAACTTTTAATTCTCATGGAGTAACGGGCCGGATGAGAAAATAACTTAATGTGCCCGACATTATGTTACCTAACTTTCGGATCCAAATTCCATCTTCTGGAACCCCGATTTTGAATTTGATAGTTTTTCTAAATTTCATGATTCTCATTTTAACGTTTCTTACTGTAAAGATGTTTGAATCGTAATTTAATTAATTTATTCATTAATTTTAATTCTAGATTGAAGAAAGAGATTTTTTAATTAAAAAATGTATCAAATTTCTTATCAAAGAATGTATTCTTTATTTTGTGTATTAAATGGCATAAGAAGTCTTTTTTGCTTGGGGTTATGGCTTATGTGAAAACTTGATTGTTTGGAGAAAGGATGCATTCCCGGCATGAACAAATAAGGTATCTTTACATATCGTCTGTCTTCCAACTTCAACATGTTGCATTTTACTTGAATCTTAAGTAACTTTGAGGAGTTTCTTTTCCAATTGGATTTCTTCTTGGGATTATTTTCCCTATTTATATTTATTTTTGAAACCACAACTTATAAAATAACTAAATTGTTTGTGTTCGTTCATTAAAAAAAAAATGGTTCTCGAACTTAAACAAACATAAATCACAACTGAACATAAGCGAACATAACTGGGCATGCACAAATTAAAAACCATAACAAAGATTTCCAAAGATAACCATCATCAAAAATAAACAAATACATCTAAAATAAAGTCTAAAACAAGCTTCAAAAGTCAAAACACCAATTTTCAAATCACCCGTTCATCATAATCATAATCAACAACAAACATAACCGAACGAACATGATATCATAATCGAACTACATGAACGAAAAAAAGTAATCAAACTAAATGAATAAAAATAAAAAACAAATGTTCATGAACGTAAACAAAAGACATGAGTTAATGTTCGTTCGACTTTAGGGAGTGTTTGGGATTGAGTTTGAAAATGACTTATTGACTTATTGGCTAAGTCAAAAAAATGTTTGACATGGATAAAAGTCCTTTTTATTTTGGCTTTTTGATAAGTTTTAAAAAGTTGTTTTCCAAAAGTCACAAATCCTGGCTTTTTAAAACTCATTATGACTTTTTGAACATAAAATTACCAATCTACCCACCCTTTACCGTACGATAAAAATAAGCTAAGCCAAACACTTATTAAAAAATAAATTATTGACTTATTGGTTTTCTCACCACAAAAGCTAATACCAACACTTTTTTAAAAACTGTTTTTAAAAAATTAATAAATTAATAAACACTTTTGATAAAAAAAATATTTTTAGAGTTAAATAAGCCGTCCAACACCCTCTAAAACTGGAACATCAATTTCTTGTGAAGGGGTATAAAGGTAATACCACACGTTTCTTCTTCTTCTTCTTCTTTCACAAACCCTCTGTTCGAAGGTAAACCCCCTGCCTATCTATCTACCTATATAACAAACCCCAAATCACCATCAACACATTCAATTCGAGCCCTAAATCTTCACTCCTTTCATCTATTTCACAGAGGTTTCAAATATGGTGTCCGGCGTAGATCGATCGGAGATAGCTTTCTTCGACCTGGAAACCACCGTCCCGACCCGACCCGGCCAGGGCTTCTCCATCTTAGAATTCGGCTCCATTCTGGTCTGCCCTAGAAAACTCATCGAGCTCGAAAGCTACGAGACGCTGGTAAGACCACACGACCTCTCACTAATCACCACACTATCCGTTCGCGCCAACGGCATCACCCCCGACGCCGTCGTCTCCGCGCCGGCCTTCTCTGAGATCGCAGATAAGGTTTACAACATTTTACACGGTAATTTAGCTTCAATTTCGGTTTATGATAGTAATCGTTTTGTTCTAGTGTTCTACTGCTTGAATTGAATTGAATTTGGTGTTTGATGTGGTTTAATTTTAGGGAGGATATGGGCGGGTCATAATATAATTAGGTTTGATTGTGTGAGGTTGAGGGAGGCGTTTGCACAGATTAACCGGCCACCGCCGGAGCCCAAGGGGACAATTGATTCACTGGCTTTGTTGACACAGAGATTTGGGAGGAGAGCTGGTGATATGAAGGTATAATGGCTTATACAGTTATATCAATCTTTATGAATGGATTATGTGCCATGGCTATGCTGATTATGGTTCATTCCTTGTTCAGATGGCCACTCTGGCTAATTATTTCGGGCTCGGAAAGCAGTCGCACCGGTAAGTGTGGTTTTCTTACAAACAAAAATGTGTACTACCTATTGTAAATATAGTTATAATTCTTTTATAGTGTGTCGTTCAATATATAACCAGTTTTAAGTAGATAACTACATAAACAACCTATTGCTTTACCTTTGTTGTCTTACCTGTAATACATAAGCATATAAGATGGTTATATACTTATATAACTGCTTAACCGCCTCTATTTTCAATGTACTGCGAACAAATGTTTTTGCCAACCAAAAGGTGTATTACCTATGGTAAATATAATTATAATCCTTTTATTAGAGGGCCATATAGTACATAGTTGTCAAGGCGCAAAGGCCTCGCCCGGAGCCTAGTCACAAGGCGCAAAAAAAGCGAGGGCTTTTTTAAGCTAAGTGCATAGTATAAAAATACCATTTTTAGGGGTTTTAGACATGTTTTAGCATGTTTTAGGCTTGTTTAGGGCTAGTTTAGGTTGATTCCAGGCTTGATTAGGGGTTTTAAACAAGTTCAGGCGACTTTTTGGCCGGAATCTGGCCGGAAAACGCAGCGCCTGAAAGCGCGCCTTTCCAGGCGAGGCACAACCGGTGCACTGCGCTGCGACTCATCGCCTAGGCGCGCCTCACGAACTTCTGACAACTATGATATAGCATATAACCGGTTTTAAGTAAAGAACCGCACAAACAACCTATTGCTTTAACTGTGTTGTTTTAACTGTAAATCTGTAATACGTAAGATGGTTATGTAACTGCTTATCTGCCTCTATCTTCAGTGCACTACGAACAAATGTTTCCTAACCAAAATGTGTATTAATGACGGTAAATATAATTATAATCAGTTACCATCATAATTATAATCCATTTTAAATAAAGAACCGCACAAACAACCTATTGTTTTAACTGTAATACACAAGATGGTTATGTAACTGCTTAACTGCCTCTATCTTCAATGCAGCATGAACAAATGTCTTTTACTAACCAAAATGTGTATTACCTATGGTAAATATAATTATAATCCTTTTGTAGAGGGCCGCCGCCTTACAATATAGAATCTATTTTAAGTAGAGAATTGCATAAACAACCTATTGCTTTAACTGTATTGTTTTAATTGTGAATTGTGACACATAAGATAGTTATGTAAGTGCATAACCACATCTCTTTCTCTCTTGCACTATATCTTCAATGCACTATATAAAGTGCATGTGCGGATCTCACTATTCTCTACTTAAGTTTGGTTCTGTATTGTACGCGCTCCTTTTAAAAATTCCATCTTTGTTGGTTGCCACCATGTTCTTTAATGTTGGTCCTGTTTGTGATATTGATGTTTTCTGGTGGTGGTTGAGAATTGTAAATTGAGATATATGAATGTTTAATGTTTGATTCTTTCATTCAACAATTATTTTCAGGAGTTTAGATGATGTCCGAATGAATCTTGAAGTTCTCAAGTATTGTGCAACTGTTCTTTTCTTGGTAATTTCTCACTGTTTCCTACGCTGTCAGAGTTCCATTTCTAACAAACACGCTGTAAAATGACCTATCTACCCTTCATGTAGGAATCGAGCCTTCCAGATGTATTTACAGGAAACAGTTCGGTGTCTCCAAATGCTACCACTAGAAACCGCAGTAATGCAAAAACTGATATATACGGAACCGGCCCGAGCACGAGTCCACCCTCATCTACTATAAACATTGACAATCGGATTTCTTCTCCAACTCATCCAATCTTTTCACTAGTGGCTTCTGGTGCTGGAGAACAACCTCAAGATCCAGTTGAACCGGGTCGGGCTCAACCCGACGCTTTTGACCTGAGCCCGCTTGTAGATAAAATAGAAACCGAACCCCTTCAACCAAATGATGCCATGGAGGAAGAATCATCTACAGCCATTCTGTCTAACACCATCACTGAAAGCAATGAATTTCTTGAACCAGATGAAGTGTCCATACCCTCTGTCACTGTAACAGTTGTCCCATTTTTTCGTGGGCCCCAAAAGATACAACTACTTCACAGAGACACTCCATTGCAGATCCACTGTGGTGCCCTAAAAGTACGATTTGGATTAAGCACAAGATTTGTTGATCATGCGGGAAGACCACGGTTAAGTTTTGTGGTTGATGCATCTCCAAATCTTTGTGATGTTCTTGATGCATGTGATAACATTGCTAAGAGGTTTGTGGATTCTGATAGCAACTCTGAGTGGAGACCCGTCGTGAGCAGAAAGCCTGGGTTTTACAACTCACCCACCATCAGATTCCAGTAAGTTTCATTGTTTCAGTTGCACAATGGGTCAATTTGGGTTGGGTTTCAAATTTAATCAGTGTTTTCAAAACCAAAACGGACATCGAACTGGACGCCTTACCGGTCCACAGGTCAGAATGGATTTAAGACACGGATGCTGTCATTATTAATTTAATAATTTAAAAATATGGAAAATGTAAAAAGCAACAAATCAGTTTAGACATAGAAGAAAAAATAAAATAAAAATTATAAATAAATGTATATATAATTTAATAATAAATGTGAGTATTGTATATAAGTATTACATATTTATATATATAAACTCAATAATAAATATAAACTCTATAAAATATGATAGATGGTATGATAATATATTTATAGGAAAATTACCAAAATGGACATTTGACCGGTCAAACTTACCAAAATGGACAAACTTTTTCAGCCTACTAAGTTGTGGTCATTTAGACCATTAGTCGGCTGAAGCCGGCTAGTTCATCCTGCTTGAAAATCCGTGCCCAACTTTCTTTTGTCAGATTTTTAACCAACCAGAAAGTGACACGTGGAGGTTCTGAAACCCAAGCCGGCTGAAGCCCACTTCCAAGTAGGCTAAGCCGGCGTGTTTTTTTTTGCTCGATTTTAGCCTGCTATATGCCTTTCCTTAGCCGGCTATTTGCCTTTGTTTAGCCGGCTATTTGCCTTAAAGTAAACACAACAATCATATAATAAGTAGTCAAAAACAATATAAGTTTAATGTTTTAAATAAACACAACAATCATATAAAAAATAGTGCTCAAATATTATATTGTTGTATTTGATATTATATTTTAGCACTACTTTTTATATGATTGTTGTGTTTATTTTAAAACATTAAATTTATATTGTTTTTTGACTACTTATTATATGATTGTTGTGTTTATTTTAAGAAAAATAGTCGGCTAAACAAAGGCAAATAGCCGGCTAAGGAAAGGCATATAGCAGGCTAAAATCGAGCAAAAAAAACCACGCCGGCTTAGCCTACTTGGAAGTGGGCTTCAGCCGGCTTGGGTTTCAGAGCCTCCACATGTCACTTTCTGGTTGGTTAAAAATCTGACAAAAGAAAGTTGGGCACAGATTTTCAAGCAGGCTGAACTAGCCGGCTTCGGCCGACTAATGGTCTAAATGACCACAACTTAGTAGGCTGAAAAAGTTTGTCCATTTTGGTAAGTTTGACTGGTCAAATGTCCATTTTGGTAATTTTCCCTATATTTATACATCTAAGCTGATACCATCATCAAGTTGATATACCAACTGGTTAAAGCTTTGAGCTTTTAACCAAGTGGTCAAGCCAACCCGCCCATGAGCCCGAAAGAGTATAAAAAAAGAAACAAATCCGGAACGACCGCCCGGTCAATAACCACCGGTAAAAACCCACCTAACCGAACTGCTCCCATGCCGGGTTCCCGTCAGCCGGTCCGGCCCTTAAAACACTGGTTTTAATCTCAAAATGGTCAAATAAAAAAAATCAAAAAAGGCAACGGGTCAAACAAGCTGAAAATGCCCAAAATCTGTTTCTCGTTAATACAACCTCATAAATCGTTAATTCAAGTTTTATTATCATAATATTGTCTTTATAATAGTTAATGGTTTAATTATTTATATTTTTAATAAAAAAATGGGTAAAAAAGTGTTGGCAGGTCAAGCAAACCCGGCTAGGACCATTTCAACACGTACTAAAAATGACCCATTTTGGCCCATAATCCGACCCACATGACTCGCCCAACTTGTCACCTTAATGCTTATCCATATTTTATAGATTACCCACTGTAGCAGAAGGAGATAGTGTTAGATGGATCACAGAGATATACCAGAAAGAATCATCATCATCATCATCCATACAACGGGTTGTGTTTAGTAGGTATGATGTGGTGGAACTGGAACCGTTGATTCGTCCAGGTTCGTTTGTGGATGCTTACTTCTCTTTAGATCCATACGACTATCAACAGAACGCTGGGATTCGATTAGTGGCTAAGAAACTGATTGTTCATTCTAACTGAAGGGTTTTGGTGTATATTGTATACCTTGCACTATTTGCTGACTTTTATAAAACAATCTTTGTTTAATGTTTGTAAAGATGGCCACATCATTTCTTTTGTTGATGTAGAAAATGAATTAATTGATTCAAAATATTGATACTCTCTCGTCTTTTCTAATTTCGGGTTTAAATCATGCCTGATTGCACCGAAAAACATGTGGTGTGTGTAAGCCACTATCTGGTCCCTTGTTAGTTAGGTCTGGTGGGCCTGTTGTTAGTGACAGGTTAGGTCAGGCGGGCTGTCGTTAGTGACGGGTCGGGTCAAGTGGGTTAGAACTGAAGATAGAAGGGATGCATGAGGTTTCTTTCTTGATGTTGATTTGGTTTCTGTTTTAAGTGTGTTTACAAGTTCCTTTTTGATGCTAAGCATGAAAATGATTGTTTTATTAACATAAGGTGTGAGATTTATAATTTTACTAATTAATATTTATAATTAATAGTTTTTTTAATCAAATCATTAGGTAATTAAAAAAGATTTGCATCTCACTATACTAATTAATTTTTCAACATGATGATCTTGGATCAGACGTAATTCATGTTTTTGCTTTCCAAGGATACATGTGATGATGTGAATTGTGATAACACATGTCATCTTTTACTAGGATTTTGCGTTGTCTTTGTTTTCTTTCTCATTCCTTCCTCAAAAAGATGTGTCCAACTATTTTTATGTGCTGTTCAAAAAAATAAAAATAAAAATAAAAATAAAAATAAAACTATTTTTATGTGGCCCATTTAGTTTAACCTTGTTAACTAAAAGAAAAAAAACAACCAAACATACTTTTTAAAAGTTTGTTATGTTTTATTATGTTTCATGTAATATTATGAAATATATTTAAATATAATTTATTGTATACTTTTTATACAATATGATAGTTTTTTCTTAATAAAATTTGTTACATTTTGAATTATGTAATATGTTTAAATACAATTTATTTTATTTACAATATATAAATATAGTTTATTAAAATAATTTAATTTACTTATCAATATTAGTGTAAAATGTGAGACGATTAAAAAAAAATGTAAGGGCAATTTTAAGAACAAATGTATTGTTAAAATTTGTTTTAGATATCAATTAAATTTAAAATTGACATCCATAATATGAAAGTCATAATAACTAAGGCTGAAATGGATTCACTAAAAAGTGAAAAACGTTCCGCCACGTAAATAGAAGGGCAGTCATTAAACCGAATCACTGAGATGTGTAATGGTTTTACTATCCACATACACACATCTGCACCTTAAACCACGCACCCCTCCCCCTAAAAAAAGCCACATTCACACTCTAGAGGTAGTGTTTCATGCCCCAAAATGGGTGAGTTGGCATTCCCCCCCGCCCCCCTCCCAATTCTACGCCCATTATACTTGGCCTAAGGATGTGTGAGTAGTTTTGGCCTAAGGATGTGTGAGTACTTACGGTATTACACCTCAGTATAATAAAGAGGAAGGGAAAAAGAAATATCAAGAACGAAAATGGGATCACTTGAATACCTTCATAGCATGTGTCTTAGGGATATGCATGGTGCGATTTGGCTAAGTTATCGGCTAAAAACAAGCCTATAACCATTGTAAAAGGTCGGCTTTGATTATAAACGGTTTGGTTAATTATACATAACCACAATTAAACTATAAAAATCGACTATAAAAGAAGTCATAACCGAACCGTCGGTTTCTCAAGTTAGCCATTCGGCTACATGCTTTTTTTTTCCTTAGAAGTTAGAACGACACAATCTAAATCTACTCCTAAATCTACATCGATATCCGTCATGAAATTATAAGGCCATCCGTAGTGGTTTCACGCCCCGCCACGTCACTGCCACATTAGCACAGGAGCAATCACTGTCCAGAATCACTAAGGTGCGTAGTGGTTTCACGCCCCGCATTTATTTTTTAACAATTAAATCATAAACTAAATAATTAATTAAAAAGAAAAAAAGAAAAAAAAATGAATAATAAGTTGTTAGATTGTGATTGGATAGATTTGTGTTTGGTTTGCCTCCTTCCCCCGTGATTCCACCCACGCCCCCAATCACGCCCTTGCGGCCGGTGTTCACTGGCGTGAAAGGATGAGATGGCACTCAAGCCTCCCTTCCACGCCTCCACTATACATGGTCTAACCCTCAACCACATAGAGACACACCTTCACTACAAATCATGATATAAGCGTTTTTTAATATTAGGCTACAAATATAATATTAATATCCAGATATGACGTGGCTTTTCATTGAAGAAGATCTTGATTGGTATTCTTTATAGTTTATATTTTTCTTTAGGTAATAATTTATTTCAGCGTGATCCATTCATGTGACTCTGCCAATCATATCTTCAAATTTCTGACGTGGAAAGATATTTTAAGTGACGTGCCCTCTTCTCTATCCCAAACAATCTATCCTCAAGCGCTCCACAAATCACTTTTTATTATTTTAAATTTATACGACCACTTTTAATCCACGTCAGCTTTGCCTCTAATGTGCGCCTACATCCCAATCACTCCCACCCTCCGTTACCGCCATCCTGACAAGATCCACGGCTCAGATCAGTCATCCATCCAAGCGCATGATAGCATCCACCACTAACAAAACTAGAAAAAGTGAACATTAATCCACTTCAACAAAGATCTCGTTCCGACGGCTGATACACTTCAACAAAGATATCATTCACACTCTCCGGCGTAAATCTCCGGTGCGAACTTCCGACGGCTGATCGGCGGGATTCGAGATGTTTTGATTCATTTAGGTTTTTGTGTTGTTTTTTTCAGTTTAATTGTGTGAGAGCTCTAGTGATATGTTGTTAATGGAGTTAATAGAATTAGAAACCCTAACCCTAGATCCTTTGCACATGAAGATGATGAAATTTTCTGTTGTAATCGAAGTTCTCTAGTGTAAGACTCTGTTTCCTATTTTCTAACAACTGGTGGCTGAATTTGGGGGTTTCTGGTTGAAATCATAAGGATAGAGTGAGATGGAGCCAAACGGAATTCCGATGGGCAGAGGTGGAGGAGGTAGTTATGGGAAGAGTGGGGATGGGTTTATTGATCGCAGTAAAGTGAGGATTTTACTTTGTGACAATGATTCCAAGGGTTCTGGAGATGTTTTTACTCTTCTTTGTAAATGCTCTTATCAAGGTATGTTTAACTAAAACCTTATTGATTTTCTCATCACTTAAATCTTAATTAGTGATTGACTTGTTTATGTAAAGTTGGGAGGTTATTTGAATTGTTGGATTACATCTAGTTAGTTTACTAAGATACTTCTCCATGATTGTATTGGATGATTAATTATTATGTTTCTATAAAATTGTGATTATAGATTTTGATGTTGGTGGCTATTAAATTCATTGGGGGTGGTCATTTAATTGTCAATTTATGAACCGCCACCACCACATTCCAACATCTTTAACAAATCTATGAACCAAACATGATTATTTTATCAACCAAATGCATCAAAACTTTCAAAAAAAATTCAAAGAACCAAACGCCTGGGCTAGCCTGAAAAGAAAACGAGAACAGGACTAGAGTATATTTGCTGTAGGATTATTTGCAATGTTGTAATCAATATGAATCATAACAAAAAAGTTAATACAAGTAACTAGGAGTATTTACAGTTTATAAATAAATAATAGTATTTAGTTATTTACAAGTTAAAGATGAGTATTTTTTGTACTTTACAGTAATTTCGGTGAAATCGCCAAGGCAAGTGATTGATGCCCTGAATGCTGAGGGATCCAACATAGATATCATTCTTTCTGAAGTTGACCTTCCTAAAGCCAAAGGCTTGAAGATGTTAAAATGCATAATGAGAAAAGAGTTGCAACGCATTCCTGTTATCAGTAAGCTTAGTGTTGATGGATTTGTTTTTTAACCCTTCATTTTTCTTTCTGTTCAATTTCCATTTTTTTATATTTCTTGGAACAGACCTCATAAGTTTATCATTTCTTCTTTTTTCAGTGATGTCTGCACAGGATGAAGCTACCCTTGTTGTCAAGTGTTTAAGACTTGGAGCAGCTGATTATCTTGTGAAGCCTTTAAGGACTAACGAGCTCTTGAATTTGTGGACACACATGTGGAGGAGAAGGCGAATGGTATGCAGAGATAACATTTTCATTCTTTTGTTTTTATTAATATAAGAACTTATGGTTTTGTCTGTTATTATCTTGTACAAGTGATTATTGCATATATACATGTTATATCATTCAGAAGTCTTGCTAATGGATACTTCGTTCACGGTTCTAAGCTATTACTATGTTACTAGTTTTCATTGCTATACTAATCTTCTGTTTGGCAGCTTGGATTGACTGAGAAGATGATGATTAGCTGTGAATTTGATCTGGTACTTTCAGACCATAGTGATGTTAACACAAACAGTACAATGTTTTCGGATGATGATATGGATGAAAAGTCAAGGAAAAGTGCCAATCTAGAGACGAGTTTACCACTCCATCATGGAAATGAGGTGAAAATCATTGAATAAAATTAATTGCTCGAAAATACATATAGACCGTCAAGTTTAATGGATAATGGCTAAACAATTAGTTTTCTTAAGCAATATGGATATGGCTGGGAAGTAGTTTATGAACTTTGGTGTTATTTGAAGCGATTAATTAGCCTTTGTGGCTGGTTAATGCCTTGCACACTTTATACGTTCCTCAATGCTCATTCTTTTTATAAATGTAATGTGCATAGTTGAAAATCAATTTGTGCTGAAGTTATTTATTTTCTCCTTTTTTGTGAGCTTTGGCGACTAATTCAACTTGCTAATTATGCTTGTTGCTTTTCAGATTAATGTGATATTAGCTCGCACAGATGAACAACTGATTGATTTTTCAAATGATAGATCAAGTCTGCCAGAAACCAATGACCATCAACGAGGTGAACAGATTCTCCAATCCAAATTCTCTTTGCTATTAGCATACTTTGTTGTTTAATGATCTTAAACGGTTAACCAACTAGAATAAATCAGAATTTACTCTTAATTGTTTATATAATAGTTTTAAAAGATGGACAAAAAATTGGGCCAAACCAACCCATCCCATTTCGGCTCATGACCTGTTTTGCCCTGGTTTGACCCGTTACCAACCCCGCTCTTCGTAGTATTTTTTTTGCTTCAACACAAATGGCCCACTGATTATATTATGCTACCATGGCTTACATTTTCATGGTTTTTCAGGGCAATTTATGTGTAGCTCAAAGAAGAGTAACCTAAAGATAGGTGAATCTTCAGCATTTTTTACATATGTCAACAAGAGCAAGCCCACAAGAAATGTTCCAGAGGTTTTAGTATCTGTTAACGGAACTACTCTGTTATCAAGGAATCACAAAGAGTCAAGCTTGAGTGGTGACGTGGACGGTCCACCTGTCAATCTTTTTGGTCAAAATGTAACGGAACAAATTAGAACACGTGGCGAGCACAAGGTTAGTGATACTCAAGGAGAATATCACACACAAGTTAAGAAAAATCAAGAGTCAAGCTTGCGTGGTGACGTGGATGGTCCACCTGTCAACCTTTTTGGTCAAAATGTCCCGGAAAAAGTTAGAACATGTGGCGAGCATAGGGCTAGTGATACTCAAGGACATTATCACACACAAGTTAAGGAAAATCAATCCCAGATAGACAACTTTCCTAACAGTAACAGTTTCAATCCACATTCTGCTTATCCATATTACCTTCATGGAGTGATGAATCAGGTTATGATGACATCATCATCGTCATCAATGTATCATGGACCTTATCCACCTCATCACATGGCTGGAATGACATCATTCCCTTACTACCCTCCGGTCAATCTTTGCATACAACCTGGGAAGATGCCCCACCCATGGTCCGCGTATGGAAGCACGTCATCCAATGATGGAAAGGGTCAAAGTCAAACAGTTGACCGCAGAGAAGCAGCCTTGCTTAAGTTCAGAGAGAAGAGAAAAGAGCGTTGTTTTGACAAGAAAATCAGATATATTAATAGGAAAAAGTTAGCTGAGAGACGACCTCGTGTTAGGGGACAATTTGTGAGGAAGGTTAATGGGATAGACGTGGATCTTAACGGGCACCCTGTTTCTACTGATTTTGATGATGACGATGATGATGAAGAAGACTAAACAGGCAAAGTTGATTCCCTTGAATGATTCAGCTGTTTTTGGGAATGACTGAAATGATGCAAAGATCTCCAATGTAAACAGTTCCATGACCAAATTGGACAGTGATTTTTGAGGTGTTATCAATGATCTTTAGTGTCGTGATGGCGGTGGTGTCATTCAGTTTCAGTCAACAAGAAATGGTAAAGTATAAGTATCTTCATGAAGTTTGCATAGAGAGAGAATATGGTGGATTTCATTCATCACATGGTTACCAGAGAATGCCTGATGATCCTTGAGTGACAGGCTGGTAATTGTTAACTTCTTGAAATCTTGTTCAGACATGCTTTTATGGGCTTCCTTTTCTTTATCTTTTTGTAAATTTTAATTCAAATTAAATGGAAGCTATTCTTATCCACATGTTTTAATGACATGCCGCAGGCAGTGGCGAAGCTTGAAGAAAAACGCAGGGGGGCCGGGATTTTTTTTCCTATCAAGGGGGCCGGAACTATAAAATTTTCGGCCGAATACGTATAAATTAACACTACTGAGCGAAAAATCGGCCGAATACGTATAAATTAACACTGCTGAGCGAAAAATCGGCCGAATACGTATAAATAGACGTGGATCTTAACGAGCCCTAACTATACTTCGCCCTTGGCCGCAGGCAACTGGCAATTTAGCCGTTTCCTCGTAACTGATGAAAAACGAACGGTAACGAAAAACGAACGGTTTGTACCTGAAACTGATCGGGTATGAAAATATAATATTGAAACATCAGTTATAGGTTTGGTTGCCCAAGTTAGCTGGCCCGACTCTAAGTTATCGTTTCATCATTTTATCTAGAGCATTAGGAATCCAAAGAGATTTTAATATTTTATTGACTTACAATAGCACTGAAGAGACACATGAGATGTCTATTTATAATTGTTAACTAGAAGTCGTAGCCGCACGTTGAGGTGGATTGTGGTGCAAGTTTTAAGCCATTGTACTTAACATCATGTTTCATAAAGTTTTAAGTTGTGATCGATACCATTTGCAACAACACAAACCAGTTATACGCGTTTACTTACAGTTGTGCATACATATGCAACTTATGACCTTTGAGTAAAATGAAAAAAAGAATTAAAGATAAAAGAGGGAATTAATTGGTAAAATTATGATTCCTCGAACGACGGCTCAAGCTATGTGTGATTCGAATTGGAAATCCGCCATTGATTCTGAGATGTCAGCACTTCTTTGCCATGGCTCTTGGGAGCTTGTCCCCCGTCCTAACAGTGCTAACATTGTTGGGTGTCGTTAGCTTTATCGTCATAAGTTTGACAGCCAAGGTAATCTTGAACGATACACGTGTCGTCTAGTTGCTCAAGGTTTCGGCCAGGACTTTGATGTTTCAGTCCAATAGTCAATCCTGCCACCATTCGCACTGTTCTTAGCATTGCTGTCTCTCGACACTAGCCTATTCATCAGCTGGATGACAAGAATGCCTTTCTGAAAGGTGATCTTGCCGAGGTTGTCTATATGAAACAACCCCTTGACTATGATGACCATACGCGCCCGAGCATGTGTGCAGACTTCACAAGTCCCTATATGACCTCAAGCAAGCTCCGCATGCCTTGTATCATCACTTTGCTGTCTACATTGCCTCTCTGGGGTTTATAAATAGCAAATCGGACACCTTTTTGCTCATGTTTTATCGTGGTCAGGATGTCATCTATCTTCTTTTTTGTGTTAATGGCATCACTCTCACCACTTCTTCTCCAGCTTTTGTCACTCAGGTCATCTCTCGCCTCTCAACAGAGTTTTCCATGACTTACCTAGGATCCTTATCCTTCTTTCTTGGTATTGCTGCTACACGTAATGCGTCTGACTCCCAGACTGCCTTTGCTCCAGACATTCTTACTGCTACCAAGGATCGACGACTTGTTCAATCAATTGGAAGGAGTTAACTAGTTCTCCAAGATCGATCTAAGGTCGGGTTAAAGGTTAGAGATGAAGATATCCCGAAGACCACATTCCGTACGAGATATGGACACTATGAGTTTTTAGTAATGTCATTTGGTTTGACTAATGCCCTCGTTGCACTCATGGATCTCATGAATAGGGTATGTCGACCAATATTAGACCAATATGTGATCGTGTTCATTGTCGACATTCTAATATATTCAAAAAATGAGGGAGATTACGCATGTCATCTAAAGGAAGTGCTTGAATTATTGAGAAAAGAGAAGCTGTATGCAAAATTCTCTAAATGTGCATTTTGGCTTAGAGAAGTTCAATTCTTAGGCCATGTAATAAATGCAGACGATATCGTTAATATAGATCCGTAAAAGGCAGGGACTGTGATGAAATGGAACCCGCCAAAGACACCTACAAAAATTCGTAGTTTCTTAGGTTTTGCAGGGTACTACAGGAGATTTATTCAAGATTTCTCTAAAATTGCTTCACCATTGACAAAGCTTACGAAGAAAGAAATGAAGTTCATTTGGAATGAAGAACAAGAGAATTAAAGAATTGAAGAAAAGATTAACCCAAGCTCCGGTGTTGTCATCACCGGAAGGAACAGAGGATCTGGTAGCTTACTTTGATGCTTCGTATCAAGGTCTGGGGTGTGTACTCATGCAGAGAGGCAAGGTCATTGCCTATGCTTCATGATAACTCAAACCCCATGAAACTAACTACCCGACCCATGATTTGGAGTTAGCAACTGTAGTAGTTGCACTTAAGATATAGAGACATTATCTATATGGAATTAAGTGCACAATCTACACAGATCACAAAAGCTTGAAGTACTTATTTGAGTAAAAAGACCTGAATATGCGACAATGAAAATGGTTAGAATTGATAAAGGATTGCGATTGTGAAATTCTATATCACCCGGGAAATGCTAATATTGTAGCAAATGCTTTAAGTCGTAAGGACGAGCATCCCCCCATTAGGGTAAAGTCATATAAATTGGTAGTAACTCCAAAGTTTATGAGTCAGCTCAAGAATGTGCAGGCAGAAGCATTAAAAGAGGAAAATATTGAGAAGGAAAGAATGACCGGTTAGGAGAAATATTTGGAAGAAAATGAATGTGGAGTCAAAACTCGGTTTGGCCATATGTGGATACCACATATAGGTGAATCCAGAATTAGAATTATGGACGAAGCACACAAATCACGCTATTCCATTCATGAGGGTACTACAAAAATGTACCAAGATCTACGTAAAGATTATTGGTGGCTCGATATGAAATTCGACATCATGAAGTATGTGGCTAAGTGCTTAACTTGTTCACAAGTTAAAGCTGAACATCAAAAGCCTTATGGCAGACTACAACCACTAGATATCCTAGAATGGAAATGGGAGCATATCACAATGGATTTCATAACAAAGCTATCAAAAACAGCTAAATGTTATGATACCATATGAGTGATAGTAGACATGCCAACTAAAAGTGCTCACTTCTTGCCTATACGTGAGACTTATTCTTCGAAGAAGTTAGCATAAGCATTTATCAAAGAAATTTTCTCAAGGCATGGAGTGCCGGTTTCAATTGTCTATGATAGAGATATACGCTTTACATCATGTTTATGGAAGAAGTTCCATGAAGAAATGGGAATTAGATTATTAATTAGCACGACATATCATCATCAAACATATGGACAAAGTGAATGGATAATATAAACACTTGAGGATATGTTGCATGCATGTATTATCGACTTCGGTGGAAGTTGGGATACTCATCTACCTTTGGTAGAATTCTCGTATAACAATAGCTACCATACGAGTATTGGTATGCCACCTTACGAGATGTTATACAGAGGGCGGTGTAGGACTCCCGTGTGTTGGGGAGAGGTTGGATAGAAAGAGTTAGGGGTAAAGAGATTGTTCAAGCTACAATTGAGAAACTTGATTTAATCAAAGCTCGACATGCATAAGTCCTATACATATAAGAGACGTAGGCCGATAGAATTATAGGTCAGAGACTATGTTGTGTTAAAATGTAACATCCCGAATATAATAAGAGAAAATAGTGGGCCGGAATGGAATAAAAGAAAAGTAAACAGAATGGGCTCGTCAGGATCGGGCTTGGGCCGAGCTTGGGAGGAAAAGGGGAGGGGCTAAAATCCCAAATCGCCCCACACTCCTCATTGTTTTCTTGCCCCTTTACGATTTTTATATATATATATAGAGAGAGAGAAAGAGAGAAATAGAGAGAGATCTTAGAGATAGTAAGTACCGGATTCGAGCCTAGATCGTTGCAAACCATCTCTCCGTCATCTACAAGAAGCAACTTCGAAGATTCAAGCTAATCAGAGGTAAACTCCGACCCAGATCTGAGTTTTTGTATTTTAAGGGTTTTGAATGATTTTGATAAAACGATGTAAATTTTATGTATGAAACGAGAAACCAAGCTTAGATTTAGCTTCATGATTGAAAATAGAACGTTTTGGACGTAAAAAGTAGCTAGCTTGAATGGTGTGAGCGTTGGACGCCGTCTCCATGCAGAAACCCTAAGTTTCTACCGGAGAAGACGACCAAGCGACACTATCAGAGAAAGAGAAACTATTCTTAAAGCGAATTTGACTAGTGTCGCCTAGTTCAGAGAAAGCGAAATTAATATAGTTTCGCCTGAGATATAGTTTCGTTGGAAGACTAATTTCGCTTAGAAATATGGGGCGAAACTGATGTAGTTTTGTTTAGAGTTAAAGTATTAAAGAACAATAGTTTCGCTCAGAATAATGGAGCAAAACTAACCTTAGTTTCACTCAGAACAGAATAACGTTTAGAACTGATTTAGTTTGACTATCACTTCAGATTCTCAAATGAGACCAAGTGAGCAGTTGATATCACGTTTACATTAGCTTATCAGGTGAGTCAAGAATCATTATTTTTACTGTTTTAGTGTGGTGTGCATACTAAAGTAACGGACGTTTATAATAAATGTATTTTATTATTTTAAACGTAAGTGGTAAGAAAGAAAAGGTTTACTTAATTAACGTTTTGTAAACAGTAAATGAATAACGAATGGGTTTATTTAACTATATGTTTTATAAACGAATGTAAGTGGAAGAAAATGGGTTTATCTAACTATATGTTTTATAAACTAATGTAAGTGGAAGAAAATGGGTTTATCTAACTATATTTTTTATAAACGAATGTGAATGAAAAAGAATGAGTTTATCTAACTATATGTTTTATAAACAAAAGAGAACAAAAAGAGATAAGTTGGTTATCTTGCCTATATTCGAGTATGGTTACACAAAAGCAAGTCTTTAGGTAGTAGCATAGTCTTAGTGACTGGTACTACCCGAAGCCTATGGCAGTGTCATTGCATGAGTTGCATGCCTGCCGCATGAATAACGGGAACAGTGCTCGGCATGGTACTTTGACCGGGATGTTGCAAGTGGTTGGTGATGACGGTCACCAAAGAAAGAATGTTTTTCGTGGAAGTTCAGTGAGTTTGGCCTTTGGACGTTGAGCCTTAGGGACTCTCTGTTGGATATTAGATGTCCGATCATCGATAATCTCAACGTTGCTATCGAGGTACGATCCAAAGAGTCACACTTTGGACAACGAGCAATAAATAATGTTTAATCGTAAACATTATAGTTCACGAAACACGGACTTACAATTTGGTGGATAAATATTTAGAGAAATATTTAAACGGTTAATTCCGTGATTAATTATTTAGAGAAATAATTAAACGGCAAAGGTTTAAACGTTAGAAGATTGAGATTTACTAGTTATTTGTAATTAGTAAACTACGAGATTTAAAAGTAATTAACAGTTAATTAGAGAGAATTAACTGTTAGTTCTCAATGGGTGTAATTTGTAATTATGGCAACTATAAATACATCCTTAACTTGAAACCATAATCCCAATCTCTTGCCTCCACTCAATTTGCGCAAAAGGGAGAACCCCCTCCCTCTCCGGTTCGCGATCCACCATTGCCGGCTGCCACTAGCCACCGCCGAGCCACCATGTACGCCGCCGTCCGCCTCCGATCACCTCCGGAAATTACCAGCCACCGCCACCGGTTTCCACCGTTGTCCGACTTGTTTTGCAGGTCGGGATCTAGCGTGAAAGCGTGAGACGTTTTTGTAGATTACGGGTGTTCGTGAACGAGTCACTAACGAGACGCTCTTTGTTCCAAAGTGTGAAACTTTCAGGTTTTCGTCAAAGGTATAAAATCCTAAACACACTATGGTTGATTTATTATTTATTGTCTTTTCGTTCGTGTTATCGGATCACTGTCGAATTAAAGTTTAGAAATTTATGAATCGTGTGCCTAATTTGCTTCCTCTTCGCAAATCTGTTTTTGTAAATTAATATGTTTTAAAAGTTAAAACCGGTGCACGATTCCCATCAGTGGTATCAGAGGCACCTTTACGCGCGTTTAGATATAAATATTTATTTTTCGATCTTCGTTTTATTTGTTAATACTTTTGGTTGGCAAAAGATCGAACCTTTTTCGTTTTGGATTGATTGTGTGTGATACATCGAGCCCTAGTGACCCGTGGTTGTGATTGTTATTTATTTTGGTTTTGTATTCTTTGTATTTTTATGGGTTATTTGGAACCCGATGTAATAGTTAGGTTTATTTTATTTATTTATTTTTATTGTAATTGTAAACCTAACGAAGACTAGAAGACCAAAGGCGGGCACGAACGTGACTAGAAGATGGAGATCTTGGACTAAGTGAGAGATATCGGGAATGGTTATTTTTGTTGTCCCTGACCGGTTCGATTTTTTTTGATGGCTCGAACGAAACCGAACACCTTTTCTAGTGGCTTGATTATTTGTTTTATATTCTTTTATGGTTGTTGACATTACTTAGGATAATAATTTAATGCGCAAATATTTTACAAAACGTTTTGACACAATCTTAAAACGACGAGAAAATTAATATGTTTAAAGATTTCTCGGAAATGTAAGTAAATAAAAGTGTTTTTATTTAAAAGTAAAACGGGTTTTAAGTTTAATTGTTTTATTTGAAAACTAATTTAAATTAATTAAAGATTTATTTAGTTTAAAATAGAGTTCGCGATTAGCGACCAATTTATATTAAAAAATAAGGTATTTAAAATTGGACATTGTCGAGTGTTGAAAGGCGTTTCACGAACTAAATAGTAAAATTGATTTTAATAAAATTGCACGACTTGGCTTATGCTCATAGTCGTCCAATATGTTTTTGACCTTTACACGGTAATTTAAAACATTAAAGCAAATCCCAATTAAAATCGATATTTTTACGCCACCCTAAATTGTGACACTTCAACTGATCTATCCGAACCACCGGTGTTAGTGAATTACCCTACATCTGGCCTTACGGTTTCGGTTGAAGGTACAACCGAAATTCCTGAGTTACTTTGGCCGGCTCTACAGTTACGATTTAAGGGCAAATATCACTTAAGGTTGTATTAAGTAGGCGTAGTTAAGGGAAACATATCCAAGCTTGACATTACTCGTCATACCCCTCAAACCAAGAATTGTGTAGTTGACACAATCGGTAATCGTTACCTACCTACATAGCCATGCTAGTGGAGAGTGCTCAACCATTCACTTGCAATGCTGAACCGAGATCTCATTCCTAATTATATATTTTTGTCATTGGGTCAAAAATCCAATTAGGATGATTAAGCATGAAAATGCTAAACTCTATTTTGAAATTTTATAGATGTCTCAAACTATTAAGAAGGGTGTGCAAGAACCTATTTCCGACATTCTGAAAGTTAAACTGGACGGAATGAATTTCTTGGCTTGGTACTACAATTTGAAGAAAGTCCTCATAACCAACATGAAATTGCATGTTCTTAAGTTCCCATTGCCTAAGCAGCCGTCTGGGGATGCCAACGGATTTGTTCTAGAAGCTTGGAACAAATTTAGGGATGATGCGATTATTGTATCGGACCTTATGTTGGCATCAATCTACCCAGGGATTAGATCTGCGCTTCTGCGTTGGACCTGCTTATGACATGATCCATGACTTGAAGGAAAGGTACCATCAAGAGTACAACAAAGATCCTTTTGCCTCCTTGGAGGAACACATTGAGAAAGTCGCAATGAAGGATCCCAGGTGTGTTATGATCATGAGGAACAAAGTGGAAAACCTCCAGAAAGCATGCATTCCTTTGAATGATCACTTAGTCATTGCCATTTTTGCTGATGGCATTTGTGACGACTATGTAAGGAAGAATCTCCAACTGAGTCGTTATGACGTGGTAAGGCATTTCATCTCTTGGTATGCAAAGGTGAATCCCCAAGATGCATGGAGCATGACATGCTTTATCGGCCAGCTTGAGTGGACCGGGATTTACCCTAGTGATGACATCATTAGAGCTATATTCAATTATGGTCTTCACCTGTCCCTCACAAGCAAGGAGGTACCGGAAGATAATGTCAAGACCGAGGACAAGGGCAAATCTATTGGTGAGACCAAGATGCACATCTCTAAACCAAAATCTCGTGTCTGAGAGATGCCCAAGACAGCTGAAGCTAGAGAATGTTTTAAAGCATTCACTTCAGGTATCCTGGAAACTTTTTCCCATTTCTTTATCATTTAAAAGTTAGACTTTTAATATGCAAACTTGTTCTTTTGCAGAGATAAAAAAAGAGGGAAGCAGGAAAAAAGGAATGCGAATGAAACTTGAAGATCACTTTGCAGTAAAGATTCATATGATTCAAGTTTCGGGATACACCATTAGATGATGTTACAATTATTTTGTTTAGAACAAATTAATTCCGGTTTTATTTTCTTTTTCGTATTGCATAAACAAATGATTATTTTATATAAGTAAGACTTGTCGTTGCAAAAATCATTTATTTAATATATTGTTGCCTCATTTGAATTGAGAATTCAAAACATCTAAAAGACATGAGCTGTGATACACGTGAGACATGTTACTCAAGTCGAGTGGATAAAACATTAGATCGGATCTAATAGATGCCATGAATAATTTTAAAACAAATTACTTGATTAAATCTTATAAAAAGTTATATGAGATATAGTGTTTCATACATGACTTAATCAATTTAAATGATTGGAGGAGTTTCATTAACTGCTCTAGAAACAATCTTATGAGATAATATATAAAGAATGATAAGAGTTATCATTGCTTACAACTGAATTGTTGAACATTGATCTACTAGATCGTGTGCAAACAATTGGTCATAAGAAATCAGCTATCCCAAAATTGATAGGCTTTAAAAGCAAACACTAGCTTAGAACCGAAAGGTTCATCCAAAATAGGTACAGTGTGAGATATGAGAGATGAATTAGGAAGAGTCCTATGAACAATTAAGGATAGGATGTTATGGACCCCTATACGAAAGAGTTTTGTGTGTTACCTTAATAGGTCATTAATGTTTTGTTAATCTTAAAAGTAAGATGGAATGAAATTATTCATGACCAATATGCACCTGGTTCTTGAACTACAAGCTAAGGTTGCTTGAGTTCTGAATAAAAGGTATTATTCGAATGCATAGACATATGAATTCATATACAGAAAGATGAGATCTTTTAGGATATATGAAATGGTATGAAATCATAAACAAAAGATGAGATATTTTAGAATAGATATATGAAATCATATAATAGAAAGAATGAGATTCTTTAGTATATCATTTCATGATAACTTAGACGCATAATCCATACTAGGACAAGTGAGACTTGATCAGACTACAATATGAATATGATTCATAATACGTAGGAATTGTTTTAGAAACAATATATGGATTATTCATACTAGAAGCTTGATATATTTTCAATAGTTGATAACAAAGGAATTCCATTCTGAGTTTTTGGGTAGGAAACAGATTACAAGTTTTTGATCAGTTGAATAAACTATTCAAAATAAACATGTATTATGATACAAAATGTTTGTGTAATAAAGTAGCTTCAAAGAGAGTATGGAAACCTGAATATGTCTAAGACAAGTGAATCTTAAGATTGATGAGATCAATTCAAGGAAGATTCAATATGATAGATGCAAAGGCTAGTGGGAGCGAGTACCTACACCAAAGGAAATGTGTGGAGACACATCATCATGAGGAGTGTATAGAGATACACAAAATACCACAAAAGGCAAGATAAGTATTTTATAAAGAGTGTATAGCGATACACTGCTAAGATATCGAGTTTAATATAAAGATAAAGTATCTTAAGAAGTGGATTATAAATATTTCTGGATTGCAAGCTGATGTGTATGAAAGTGTATATATTTTTATAAGTATTTTTTCACACAATTTGAGTTTTAAAAAGGGTTTTCACCAAAGACTAATCACACACACATCGGGCAGTGTACCCGTCGGATATCAATATAGTAAAGGTAAGAACCGGATATCAATCCGTGGACACGATGGAATGCAATAATAGACCGGAACTAAGATTCAATCAAGTGATGGTATAAAGATATTTTGAAGAGTTTGTTTTAATTAACTAGCATGCAAATATATAAACTAAGATAATATCACAAGTCAACTAATTAAGGAGAAGATATCACTTCAAATCCATCTAGAATACATTCAATACACTCATAGAAACATGACAAATACACGAAACATAAATTGACTAAATTCTCGTCAAAGATATCTAATCAAATGACCATTCAGAAAGCTAGCATGAAATACACAAACCAACCACCTAAAGTCATACAATGAAGCTCACATGTTTAACAATCATGTCAATGTTTATAAAGATTGAACTAGCTTCCGATTAAGGTACACTAATCCAACAACTAGTTGGAAAGATAATATGAACAACACACTACCCACCTCAAGTTGATTAAATTAGACAACAATATGCATTTCTTCAACTTACAATGTTCATACAAAGGTTATATAAATTAGGAGAATGTGTCAACATATCCTAGATAAACATAAAACTAAGCATGAAACATCATAACAAACACTTTGTCTTTCCAAACATAAGCAAAAGGATACATATACAAATATAATGATTCATAAACAAGACTTCATTCACCATTCCTAGTTAAATGCCATAAGTTAGTATAAATACATACACCAATCCATACATATAAGCATAAACCACAAGTTTTTCAACATAATATGGCATACACAAATACAAGTCTTGTAAACAACTCAAAATACTTGAATACATAATTTCATGGAAGATTAATCATACGGTTGTCATAACATTAACACAATAATTGCCAATAATCCATGAATGTTGTCAAATGTATCTAAACTTCATCTAAACCAAAGTGAACAAGAGTTTTAGCTCATCATGAGCACAAAAATTACAAATAAGCAGGGAAAAATAGTGAGAAACATGATATGAAAACAAGAATCAAACCACTCCTCCAAGCCTAAATGTTGTTGTTGATGTATGGTGATCCTCTTGATGTTGTATCCTCTCCAAGAAGCTTGAAATGTGGCTGGAACAAGGATAATACGAGCTGGAACAGTGGGTTTTTCTCCCTGGTTGCTGAATGTTTGAATGAGAGTTTAAGTTCTGTTTATATAGAAAAGGGGAGGCACGACCGTGCTAGGAAAGAAGGCACGACCGTGCCTGGTACAAAGGCGTGGTCGTGTCTAGTTCTTAACACGACCGTGTGACAGAGGGTTGACCGATCCGGAGCTTCCATTGGGTCCCGCTGATCGAGGAAGTATGGCTGTTCAGACTTATGAGGTGCCACGCGACCGTGGGGAGTCAAGGCACGGTTGTGCCTTGAATTTTGGCTTGGCGCGGTCGTGCAAGATGTAGGCGCGACCGATCCTAGGGTTTACAAGCTTGGCATGGTCGTGCCAAGTAGGGGCCACGACCGTGCCTCCATCACAGAAACCCTAAAACTTCAATTTTTTATCCTGGAATCCTCTTGTTTGTTCACCAAGCTTCACAAAAACCTACAAAACAGGAAATGAGCAAATAAGTGTCTAAACGTTGAATATAACCAAGAATTGATCGTTAAATGAGCGAAGTTTTATGCCAAATAGATGTGTAAATCTTAACACATCAAACAACCCCACACTTGAACATTGCTTGTCCTCAAGCAAGAAATCAAAAAAAAAAAAAAAACTTCCAATGACACTATGGATCAAATCGAAAAACCGTAAGCATTAATAAACGTATAAAGGCAAGATTTCCAAAAATGCAAAATTAACTAAATGAAACCCAATGAAGTAACAACCAAATGGGCAAATGAATATGCCTAGGAAATCATTAGCATGCAACTTTATGCTTCTCACAATGTTCACACACACTCGAGAATATATATGATGATACAAGTAATGGTGTATGTATAGAACACTCAAATGCCAAGACAATGAACATGCATAAATCATAAGCTTGCTAAAAGATCAAATCTCTACCAACTAACATGAAACAAAGCACAAATCAAGAGGGCTTTAAACGGGTTGTAACTTGGCAACGGCTAAGGGTAAGGAAGTGGAATTTAAAAGTGGCTAAATGGCTAAAAACCCGGCGGCTATGCTAACTCAAAAACTAAAACAACTCCTAACAAGAAAAATAGACTAACTAATACTTCCGTATAGATAAGTGCTAACAACCGAATTCTTTTCATCTTTCTCACAAAATTGCTCTAATCGGCTATAATTCACCTATTTTTTTAATCACTATTTCTTTTCTTTTCTTTTCTTTTGAAGGGAACTAAGTCAATATGCATCTTTTCTTAGCTAAAAACTTCTTAAGAATTTGAAGATTACAACAAAATAAAAGCTATAAAATTAACATTAGCCAACCGGATTTCTAACACTGGTGAAAAATAGAATAAATAAATAATAAGGCTAATGAAGGTTTAATGGTGGTGTAATGTGGGTAATAAAAGAAAAACATGGGATAAGCTCAACGTGGCTAACTAGTGGATGTGTTCGGATGAGGGGAAAAATAAAAACAAAAGGCTAACAAAGTGGTTTATCCTAATGCCTCAATCATTTTTATGCAATATTTATGTTCATGATTTCGAAATGTATACTAAAAGCAAGTTCTAACAAGCATGAAACATCCGGAACACTCAAATCCCAAAAACGAGAGCAAACAATGTCTAAAGCTATCAAGGCTCAAAAATAAACTCACGGAAACGGAAAGGAATGGGTGTAAGCAAAAGGTTACATGCAATTCATTCATTTAGCCCACTAAAACTCATGGTTATCACAAAAAAATTAGGTTTGACTCGATGGAATTTCTATCTCAATTGTTTTCGAAAATCAAACCTCTATTATTTACTAAAAATTGTGAATGCTAAACGGTTAACTTTTATTATATTTTTGTGTTTTTTAATTTTATAAAACTAATTTAGTGCCAATAAAAATTATGAAGGAATATTTTACAAAAAATGAAGTGATAAAATGCTCAAAAGGACAAACATCACGTGAATAAATTCTCACCCTACACTTAGAATTGTACAATGCCTTCAATGTACAACAAAAAAATAATGTAAAGCGAAGAATAAACACCCAACCCCACACTCAGAAACATACATTGCCCTCAATGTATATAAAAACATGTAAAGCAAAATGAAATGCAATGCAATGGAATGTGAAGGGAGAACTGAAACTTCCCTCACATCGATCATGGCACACGCGAAAAGCCTACCCACAACAATGACGTTCCACGTAGTTCCACAATTCCAAGATCTAATCAAGACTAACAACATCAAACACAGATCAGTAACATCAAGCCAAAACATAAACAGAAATGTAAAGACAAATATATACAACAGTACACGGAAGCAAAAGTACAAAGAAAGAACAAACACAAACGCCGAAGCGTGATAACAGAGTTTGTACAAAATATAACCAAGTACAACTCACAAAAATGATACCAAAAGGCAATGGGAGGTATTACTCCCACTGCATGCCCTCGAGGTCGATGCCGACGACCCCGCCTGCTTTGCCTCCTGCTGCTGGTGGTGATGGTGGTGGTGACTGATGGTGCGGTGAAGATGGTGGTGGTGACTGATGGTGTGGTGGAGATGGTGGTGGTGACTGATGGTGCGGTGGAGATGGTGGTGGCTAATCGGGTTGCTGCTCCGACTGCATAAAGAATGGGAGGGGAACCACGTATGGTGCCCCGCCAGCAGCTGTGGCGCACTGGACCTCATACTGCCAGGTCCAGTAAAGCACGAACATGTCCTGTGGAATGACAACCGGAGGTGGTGGTGGCAGCGGAGGCGGCTGGTCGGGCTCATGATGCTGCCCGTGATGTGGGTCGATGTGCCCCTGCTCCTGCTGAGCGGCGTGTGCCTGATGGGCGGCGGCGACGGCCTCGGCCTCGGCCTGTTAAAGATCTGGATCGGGACCCGGACGGTCTGGGTCCGATATCCGTCCCCATCTGTCAACCAATCGAATCCCTCCTGCGCCACGACGAGCTACGTGCATGTTTCTCAATGTTTGCACGATCATCATGACGGTCTCTGCCACAGGGTCAGGTCCCCTATCAAATCATCGGTTAACAACTGAAAGTGCTTGCCAGCTTGGTCACAAAGTGACCTCCACAGATAGCGCTGGTAACATCATGCCCTGAACTGTTCACCAAGTACCCCCGATAGAATGCGCAAGATTGCAGGTGCGCGGGCATACAAGGCAATACAGATAAAACAGCTCCCTCAGGTTCAATACCGTTTCCCCCTGACCTCTCCCAGATATAGAATAAACAATGCAGCGATGAAGAACATGCTGCAGAGGATCCCGAAGGCTCGAATCCTTGGTCAAACTCAGATCATACATCCCAAATCCAAACTCGTGCCACAACTGGTCCTTGTCCTCCTTTGTCGGAAACTCCGTGATAATCTCGATGAATATCTATGTCTGAAGCTCCTGCCTCATGTACAAACCCAATAGTCTCTCAAACCTGGCAACAGACATCACTCCCCACTCCCCGCCTAGTTTAAACCTAATCGTCTCGGGCTGCTCTACGTCTGCGCAAGGATAATCGAACTCATACGTGGAGAAAAACTACATCACAAGCTCTACGTACTGGATAGCATGGAACCTGAACAAACGGCGCCAGGGGGCGGTGACAAGATCGTTCCATCGGTCCCGCTGACCGATGGCGTCAATAGCAGCTGGCTCAAGGCGTCGTGCAGCCAAAATCCGGCCCAGACAGTGTCACACCCTAAATTTCAACTAACAGAGTTTTACCGTTTGGAAGGTGACACACCAGGATCTCAGTCATTAGTTACATCAAACGACACTATATGGGACTTGAAATGTCATAACATAAAAGTTCAGAGTTAATGCGGAAGCGTAAACATTAATATGAAATCAAATGTAATTACACGCAACAAGCGTCAATCAATAAGTAAACTGTTTAAAATGTTTGAAATGAATGATATGACAGTAGGACTCCATGCATATCCTAAGTGTGCAACCTGTGCCAAAGCGACCTGAGAAACATGTAAGAAAAAGTGTCAACACGAGGTTGGTGAGTTCACAGGTTTCAAGTTTGTAATAAGAGAGTGTTTGCCAGATTATGTACATTCAATATGCATATCTATAGGTAGCTAGCCTATGTTCATGTCTTACTAAAGCGCTCGCAACCGAAGCTGACTGTTTGTTTATTTGCCTCCTGCCAGGTCTATCAACACTGGCGGTGTGAGTAGGCTAACATTTCACCCGTTCGATCTCCAATCGAGTTAGCGCGACTAACGCGGGTGGGATTTGTCAAACCCAGTGGTACTACTAAACATTACCTCGCTAAGATCCATATTAACGGTCCGATATAAGATGAGGACTTTCTGTGATAGTGTGTTACGCTTAGCCTCAACAGTGATATCATATAAAGTACCAAAATCAAAATAGTTGCGTCATGTTTTCTCCCCCAACGGGAAAAAAACATGTAAAATAATATTTGCTTGCGTACCTGTTTCTCCCCCACGGGAAAACAAGTAAAATGATGTTTGTGTATTTGCATGTTTCTCCCCCAATAGTAAAACAAGTAAAAGGGGCCGTGAAACTCACCTGCTTGACGTTGAAGGTAGTTTCACACTAGAAGTAAGTTGGAACCACGAGGGTAAGTCTCAAAAGACCTACGAATGTCCTAAAATTATAAACATATAAATTAGGAACGATAATGGGAATTGTGACTATGACACGGAAAGAAGCGTCTTAAAGAACCGCTCTAATAAGAAAGAGTGGACGAACATGTCCACGGGTTTAGGAATTTCTTTACGTGACGAACGACACAAATAATGATATATATATACGAATGGATAATATAATTAATTATTATTTAGTCTCGATTGATTCACGGCGTTATAAAATGATTTGAAATAATATAAATATATATTATTTAATAATCCGGGTCATAATTTGAGAATAATATAAACATATTATTTTACACGAGTTTACGGCTTAAAAGTAATATAAATATATTATTTTTACTTAACAATAATAATAATGTATAAACTATAAAAGCGGGTACAATTTATGAAATCAGATAATAATCCAAACCCGAGCCTACGGGTTGTTTTCCGGGCTAAATTATATTTACATAATAATATAATATTATAAGGTTGATTTATATTAATTTAATATTCCAGAAAATTGTTTCAAAAAAAATGGACGTGGGAGCCCGGTCTCGAACCCGGGTCCCTCCCACACGCACACACTGTCCAAACTATCACGCCCGCTAGGGTCATCGCAAACAAACCCGAGACTGATTTCTTTTAACATCCAGGTCAAACGCGATTTCCTTCCCCATAGATACCCAGATCGAATCCCGTCCTAAACATCGAATCTGATCGCGAGTAAGGTTTGGATTTACAGGGGTTTTGTTGTTTAGAAGATTGCGAAACTGATGATGCAAACAATTGTAAAAATGGTTACGATTCGGGTTGTTAATTTAAGTTAAACAGAGTCGAAAACCCAAGGTTAAGAACACAGATCGATTCGATTAAATCCGATATTAAAACTTGTTGGAATTATGGGGTTTTTAACAAAGAATGAATTGCGAATCTAACCATACAAGTTAATTTGATTGAGGTTAAGTCTAGACCAGGGTTCGATTAAACCCACCACGTGATGAACCCTAGAATCGGTTCATCACTAATTCGATGTTACATACTCGAATTAGCATAGGGCTTTCATAATATTGATTATGGCGATTCTAACCATATAGTTTGATTGGATTAACATTGTGTCTAGGTTAGAGTTTGATTAAAACGGTTTCGCATGAACTCCAGAATTCAATTTTGTAAAATTGGATGTTGTTTGATTCAATTAACATGGGGTTTTCATTAAACTGAGTATTGCGAAACTACTGGTATGCTTTAATTGCGTTGAGAACAAGTCTAGAATCAAAAGCCCCAAATCCGATTTCTTAAGAACCCTAGAATCGGATTATGACTAAATCGATAATGTAAGCCCTTATTAGGATAGGGCTTTCATTCTAAAGAATAAAACGAATCAAACGAATGTTTCAATTACCCTGTTGGATGTCGGATTGACAGCGCACGAGTAAAACGGTGTTCGACGGCTGTGGGTTGATCCTCGGTGCTTCTGGTAGCTTCTCCGGCGCAGCTGGTGTATGGGAATTCTTCTGAGTGACTCGTACAAGGTTTGCAGGTGAATAATTTGTGAATAGAAATACAAGAATTCGACGAATTTGGTGATCGTTTGAGATAATGTCGACGGTTATGAATTTAATTATCATTATTTGAGTTTAATTCGATTAATGAGTATGATTGAGGCTTAATGATGATCGATTAAGGCATTTAGATGTTCATAAATTACAGAATTCGATTTATTTCCTTTATTAGTCGCGAATTTGAAACCAAAGAACCTCGATTTTGACTTCTAAAAGTCATCAGAAGACCAATTTGTCAATTTTGACTTTGAGGAGTCAAATTATTCAGTTTGGCATAATTACACATTTAGTTCTTGCAGTTTTGAGTTGAATTTGTGACCGAATCAGTCCCTGGGGTTAGATTTAGTTAACGGGGTTAAGTTTTTAATAGGAAACTTAACGGAAGAGTTAACGGGGTTAACCTAAAAAGTCGGATTGTCACATCATCCCCTAGTTGAAAGAATTTTCGTCGCAAAAATTAGAATAACTAAAATTTTTTTTCTGGGGTGTCACATCATCACCTAGTTGAAAGAATTTTCGTCCCGAAAATTAAATAGTACCTTAAGAGTTTGAAGTGGATTGCTTGAGTAGATGCGGATACTTGCGTATCATCTGATCCTCGCGCTCCCATGTGAATTCCGGTCCGCGTTTAGAGTTCCAACGGACTTTGACACTAGGGATTTTACTACGCTTAAGCGTTTTGACTTCCCTATCCATAATTTCCACAGGTTCTTCGATGAAACGTAACTGTTCATCAATGTGTAGTTCCTCCAAAGAAACTGCGAATGATTCGTCTGCTAGGCATTTCTTTAAATTTGAGACGTGAAAGACGTTGTGTATACCACTAAGTCTTTCAGGTAGGTCCAGTTGATACGCTATTGGTCCGATTCTCTTCATTATTTTGAATGGTCTAACATAACGAGGATTCAGCTTGCCTCGTTTCCCGAAATGAATGACACCTTTCCAAGGTGAGACTTTGAGTAAGACCATGTCACATATTTGAAACTCCAAAGGTTTACGAAGCTTTTCGGCATAGCTTTTTTGACGATCACGAGCTGCCGCCATACGGTTTCTAATTTGAACGATCTTTTCGGAGGTTTCAAATACAAGTTCAGGACCTGTGAGTTGGCTATCTCCAACCTCAGTCCAATAAATGGGAGAACGGCATTTTCGTCCATAAAGTGCTTCAAATGGAGCTGCCTTGATGCTAGTGTGATAGCTGTTGTTGTAGGAGAACTCCACCAACGGTAGGTGAGACTCCCAATTGTTACCGAAATCGATTACACAAGCTCTTAGCATGTCCTCCAGTGTTTGAATAGTACGTTCTGTTTGGCCATCAGTTTGAGGATGGTATGCTGTGCTCATATCTAGACGCGTGCCTAAGGCTTTATGTAACGACTGCCAGAAACGAGAAGTGAATCGTGCATCATGATCCGAAATAATAGAGTTTGGCACCCCGTGCCGAGAGACTATTTCTTTCAAGTAAGTACGAGTAAGCTTATCAATTTTGTCGGTCTCTTTGATTGCTAAGAAGTGAGCGGACTTTGTAAATCGATCAACAATTACCCAAATGGTATCACATCCGGTAGGAATTCGTGGTAATTTGGTGATGAAGTCCATTGATATTTGTTCCCATTTCCACATGGGAATTTCTGGTTGTTGCAGAAGACCGGATGGTTTTTTTTTTTTGGTATTCAACTTTGACCTTCGCGCAAGTCAAACACTTACTAACATAGGTGGCTATATCGGCTTTCATCTTCGGCCACCAATATAGTATCTTTAGATCAAGATACATTTTGTCGGAACCTGGATGAATAGAGTAACGAGATTTATGAGACTCATCCATAACTAGTTCCCTTAGGTTTCCGAATACTGGAACCCATATTCGCTCGGCAAAGTAGCGAATACCGTCAGATTTGACTTCAAGCTGTGTTTTCAGACCGCGTGTACTTTCCAACGATAGATTTTCTTCTTTTAGGGCTTCGATTTGAGCACTACGGATTTTGTCAGGTAATCCGGGGTGAATAGTAAGCTATAATGCTCGAACTCGTTTGGGTTTTGTTTCTTTTTGACTTACGGCATCAGCTACAACATTAGCTTTACCCGGGTGATATCGGATTGCACAGTCATAATCGTTTAAGAGCTTGACCCAACGACGTTGTCGCATGTTCAACTCTTTCTGTTCGAAGATGTGCTGAAGACTCTTGTGATCGGTGTAGATGGTGCATTTGGTACCGTACAGGTAATGTCTCCATATCTTAAGTGCGAATATTACGGCTCCCAACTCTAAGTCATGAGTGGTGTAGTTTCTCTCGTGGACCTTTAGTTGTCGTGAAGCATATGCGATCACCTTATCGCGTTGCATTAAGACACAACCCAGACCTTGAATAGATGCATCACAATACACTACAAAATCATCGGTTCCTTCCGGAAGAGCTGGAATAGGTGCACTGCAAAGTTTCTGTTTAAGATGTTGGAATGCTGACTCTTGGTTATCGCCCCAATTATAGGCTTTACCCTTTTGAGTTAAAGTAGTGAGGGGTTGAGCAATTTTGGAAAATCCTTTGATGAATCGACGGTAGTATCCAGCCAATCCCAGAAATTGTCGCACCTCAGTTGGAGTCGTCGGTGCTGCCCAATTCTTGATGGCTTCTATCTTTGATGGGTCGACATGTATTCCTTTCTCGTTACCCACATGCCCTAAAAACTGAACTTCCCGGATCCAAAATTCACACTTGGAAAACTTAGCATACAGTTGTTCTCGCTTAAGTAATTCCAAAATTAGGCGTAGATGTTCCTCATGTTCCTCCTTGTTCTTGGAATAAATGAGGATGTCGTCGATGAAAACAATAACGAACTGGTTAAGGTAAGGCTTACACACACGGTTCATGAGATCCATGAATACCGCAGGTGCGTTGGTTAACCCGAAAGGTGTGACCATAAATTCGTAATGACCATACCTCGTTCTGAATGCAGTCTTAGAGATATCCTCTCCTCGAACTCTTAACTGATGGTAACCGGACCTAAGATCTATTTTGGAATAGAAACTCGATCCTTGGAGTTGATCAAAAAGGTCATCTATGCGAGGTAAAGGGTAGCGGTTCTTGATTGTGACTTTATTCAGCTCCCGATAGTCAATACACATACGAAAAGTTCCGTCCTTCTTCTTGAAAAATAGTACCGGAGCTCCCCACGGTGATGAACTAGGTCGGATGAAACCTTTATCTAACAAATCTTGCAGTTGAGTGGACAACTCTTGTAATTCAATAGGTGCCAGTCTGTAAGGTGCCCGAGCAATCGGTGCTGCTCCGGGTGCTAGATCAATTTGGAATTCAACTTGATGGTGCGGTGGCAGACCGGGCAGATCCTCGGGAAATACCTCCAAAAATTCACGCACGATGGGAATATCTTCAATCTTCTTCTCTTCTGATGGCTGCTCAGCAACGAGAGCCAAAATAGCCGTATGCCTCCTTTCGAAGGCATTTTTGTGCTTTCATAAAAGATATGATGCCCATGACTGCACCAACTCTTTCGCCCTGGGGCGGAAAGGGTTTCTCCACTCGGGAGAGGAATACGAACAATCTTCTCATGATATATAATTTCGGCTTGGTTCTTAGATAACCAATCTATTCCGACAATTACGTCGTGTGACTAGCAAAAGGTCAATGTAAAGTTCATGACCAGCCAATCCAAGTTTACAACCCTTAAGAATGTGAGTTGCTTCAATTATCTGTCCATCAGCTATTTCTATGGTGTACTTAGCTTCTAGTAGGGTTAGAGTACGACCGCACCAGTAAAAATTTGTGAAGTCATGTTGAGACTTCTAGTAAGACCCGCACTTATAGAGCAAGTGTCAGTCAATGCATAGGCTAAGGGAAGAGGTTCACATGTAAGAAAGGAAAGTCTAATGAGATATAGATTCCAGTAGCATAAGAGATAGGATGTACGTTTAAGTAATTGCGTTCAACTGATGGTTGGTTAGGTTAAATCTTCGTTTCCTAATGTCATTGGATCAACGGGATCATTTCGTGAAGAAAGAAATCCGTTTGCAGCATTGAATATGCTGGAGTAAAATTCAAAGTTAGATTAAGGATTAGTCACAGGAGGAGATAACAAGTTCAAATGGGATCTATTGTTGGAGTGTAAGGAATAACGTTTTAGCATAGAAAGAATTCCTCAATTTCTGTGTATATAGATGGAGTCGGTGGTTTTGCCCTGAGGTTCTACTAGAGTTTCACTCTAGGTGGTTCCATTGATTAAGTTTGAGTGAAAGTCGTAAGATCGCTAAGACTCTTACATGAGTGAAAATAACATTGATGGATTCCATTGGCGATAATTCAGTGTGTCCGTAAATATTTTCAACCTGATAGTCGCGTCTATCAGCTGTTAAACGAGTTTAACGGTACCAACTAGTCGTTGAGTGGATTATGAGAGTCTCTACAGATAGTGGAAACTTAAGTCTGTAAATCACTGATTAGGACCATTCATCCACACACTAGGTTTCACCGGGACTTACATGCACCTCAAATTATTATTACGTGTGCACCCGTAATGATAATTTGCTTTGCATGGTCACCCTAGTTTCTCCCCGTCCCGTGCCATAATGTCCTTTAGTTCGTATTGCTGAGAACAGAGTGTTGTCAGATATGAAAGTCATCGAAAAGCTTAGTCATCAACTATAAGTTGATCAACTAGAACTCATATCAGGAGGAGTAGTCAGGAATCGTTCGATCCGAGCATTCACTCGAGTAGAAACACAATACGAGGGTCCAATCTAGCGGATTGTAAATGAGAATATGTAACAAACATGTACAGGAAATGCGACTTCGAGAAATGAAACTAATTCAGGAATGCAAGTTACAGGAAGCAGCAAAGTAGCCGTCCTTTCAACTTAGTCAAGATAGGGTTTGAGTATGCATTGAGCAATGCGTTCTCAGATTTGTGGTCAATCTATTTTCAACAGAATATCAAACAAAGACGCGAGCCCATGGCTCGGGAAAGTGATGACATCTACGTGTCAATGAATTCTACAATAATGCGTGCAACGGTCTGCCTTCATTCGGCGTATTATTGCTGGCGGGTACAGTAGGGACTCGCCTCCGACGATCCCAACTCCCAAAGAGATATGCGTTAGTGCTGAGTGCCGTCCATAACATGGACCTGAGAAAACCCACCATGCCCGACTGATGATGGTGGTGTGAGAGACTCCTCCGAAAGCTTCGTCTCGCTGCCACGGACGGGAGTGGATGATATTCTGGTGATTCCCCGAGTGTCGCCACTGAGAATGATGATGCAGTGCAAATGTGGTGTCCCTCGCCAACTGAGGGTGATACGGATGGTGTTACATGCCTGCACTACAATGTATGTATAAATGCTATATGTATCAGGTATGAGTGTCTGTGCCGTGTAACTAATGTGTGAGGTTATAGTCTAGTATGCGATCCTAGTTCTCTATAACCAATGGCTCTGATACCAATCTGTCACACCCCCAATTTCAACTAACGGAGTTTTACCGTTTGGAAGGTGACACACCAGGATCTTAGTCATTAGTTACATCAAACGACACTATATGGGACTTGAAATGTCATAACATAAAAGTTCAGAGTTAATGCGGAAGCGTAAACATTAATATGAAATCAAATGTAATTACACGCAACAAGCGTCAATCAATAAGTAAACTGTTTAAAATGTTTGAAATGAATGATATGACAGTAGGACTCCATGCATATCCTAAGTGTGCAACCTGTGCCAAAGCGACCTGAGAAACATGTAAGAAAAAGTGTCAACACGAGGTTGGTGAGTTCACAGGTTTCAAGTTTGTAATAAGAGAGTGTTTGCCAGATTATGTACATTCAATATGCATATCTATAGGTAGCTAGCCTATGTTCATGTCTTACTAAAGCGCTCGCAACCGAAGCTGACTGTTTGTTTATTTGCCTCCTGCCAGGTCTATCAACACTGGCAGTGTGAGTAGGCTAACATTTCACCCGTTCGATCTCCAATCGAGTTAGCGCGACTAACGCGGGTGGGATTTGTCAAACCCAGTGGTACTACTAAACATTACCTCGCTAAGATCCATATTAACGGTCCGATATAAGATGAGGACTTTCTGTGATAGTGTGTTACGCTTAGCCTCAACAGTGATATCATATAAAGTACCAAAATCAAAATAGTTGCGTCATGTTTTCTCCCCCAACGGGAAAAACATGTAAAATAATATTTGCTTGCGTACCTGTTTCTCCCCCTCGGAAAAACAAGTAAAATGATGTTTGTGTATTTGCATGTTTCTCCCCCAATAGTAAAACAAGTAAAAGGGTCGTGAAACTCACCTGCTTGGTGTTGAAGGTAGTTTCACACTAGAAGTAAGTTGGAACCACGAGGGTAAGTCTCAAAAGACCTACGAATGTCCTAAAATTATAAACATATAAATTAGGAACGATAATGGGAATTGTGACTGTGACACGGAAAGAAGCGTCTTAAAGAACCGCTCTAATAAGAAAGAGTGGACGAACGTGTCCACGGGTTTAGGAATTTCTTTACGTGACGAACGACACAAATAATGATATATATATACGAGTGGATAATATAATTAATTATTATTTAGTCTCGATTGATTCACGGCGTTATAAAATGATTTGAAATAATATAAATATATATTATTTAATAATCCGGGTCATAATTTGAGAATAATATAAACATATTATTTTACACGAGTTTACGGCTTAAAAGTAATATAAATATATTATTTTTACTTAACAATAATAATAATGTATAAACTATAAAAGCGGGTACAATTTATGAAATCAGATAATAATTCAAACCCGAGCCTACGGGTTGTTTTTCGGGCTAAATTACATTTACATAATAATATAATATTATAAGGTTGATTTATATTAATTTAATATTCCAGAAAACTGTTTCAAAAAAAATGGACGTGGGAGCCCGGTCTCGAACCCGGGTCCCTCCCACACGCACACACTGTCCAAACCATCACGCCCGCTAGGGTCATCGCAAACAAACCCGAGACTGATTTCTTTTAACATCCAGGTCAAACGCGATTTCCTTCCCCATAGATACCCAGATCGAATCCCGTCCCAAACATCGAATCTGATCGCGAGTAAGGTTTGGATTTACAGGGGTTTTGTTGTTTAGAAGATTGCGAAACTGATGATGCAAACAATTGTAAAAATGGTTACGATTCGGGTTGTTAATTTAAGTTAAACAGAGTCGAAAACCCAAGGTTAAGAACACAGATCGATTCGATTAAATCCGATATTAAAACTTGTTGGAATTATGGGGTTTTTAACAAAGACTGAATTGCGAATCTAACCATACAAGTTAATTTGATTGAGGTTAAGTCTAGACCAGGGTTCGATTAAACCCACCACGTGATGAACCCTAGAATCGGTTCATCACTGATTCGATGTTACATACTCGAATTAGCATAGGGCTTTCATAGTATTGATTATGGCGATTCTAACCATATAGTTTGATTGGATTAACATTGTGTCTAGGTTAGAGTTTGATTAAAACGGTTTCGCATGAACTCCAGAATTCGATTTTGTAAAATTGGATGTTGTTTGATTCAATTAACATGGGGTTTTCATTAAACTGAGTATTGCGAAACTACTGGTATGCTTTAATTACGTTGAGAACAAGTCTAGAATCAAAAGCCCCAAATCCGATTTCTTAAGAACCCTAGAATCGGATTATGACTAAATCGATAATGTAAGCCCTTATTAGGATAGGGCTTTCATTCTAAAGCATAAAACGAATCAAACGAATGTTTCAATTACCCTGTTGGATGTCGGATTGACAGTGCACGAGTAAAACGGTGTTCGACGGCTGTGGGTTGATCCTCGGCGCTTCTGGTTGCTTCTCCGGCGTGGCTGGTGTATGGGAATTCTTCTGAGTGACTCGTACAAGGTTTGCAGGTGAATAATTTGTGAGAAGAAATACAAGAATTCGACGAATTTGGTGATCGTTTGAGATAATGTCGACGGTTATGAATTTAATTATCATTATTTGAGTTTAATTAGATTAATGAGTATGATTGAGGCTTAATGATGATCGATTAAGGCATTTAGATGTTCATCAATTACATAATTCAATTCATTTACGTTATTAGTCGCGAATTTGAAACCAAAGAACCTCAATTTTGACTTCTAAAAGTCAACAGAAGACCAATTTGTCAATTTTGACTTTGAGGAGTCAAATTATTCAATTTGGCATAATTACACAATTAGTCCTTGCAGTTTTGAGTTGAATTTGTGACCGAATCAGTCCCTGGGGTTAGATTTAGTTAACGGGGTTAAGTTTTTAATAGGAAACTTAACGGGATAGTTAACAGGGTTAACCTAAAAAGTCGGATTGTCACAGACAGGGCCACAAAACATAAAGACGAGCCTCGTACTCATGCTCGTTGAGATCAAACTCCAAGTATGGGTGATCCCGGTTGCGTGCCATCTGCAAGACAACAAAAAAATGAAATTAGAATAGTTATGAAGACGCTAGACTGAATTTATGAAGTTTCTGACCTAAATGTATGAAGGGGCACGACCGTTCCAAGAATTCGGCACGATCGTGCCTAGGTCGAAAAGGGAAGCCCACGACCGCGCTTGGCCGACCACGGGCACACAAACATGACCGGCACTGGCGCGCCTGGTCTAGGCACGACCGCGTCAAGGCTAAACAAAGGAGACACGACCGCGCCTTGAAAGGGCCACGACCGTGCCTGACCAAGTTCCTCAAATTCCTGAGATGCTGAAAGCCTAGCACGACCGCACCGAGGGTTTGGCGCGACCGTGCTCCACCCAATTTAGGGTTTTCTAGTTTTGAAATTCATCGATTAAACACGTTTTATGAAGGGGCTTTCTTGGCCTAGCATCCCAGGGAGCAAGTACAACCTATTTCTTCGTATTTACAAACTTAGATCTCTGTGAATCGAACACTTGCAAAGAAAAACTAAAAAGAAAAACCTAGGTCTATAAAAACAAAATCGCAACATAATCCTAAATCAAAGCATGAAAATAGAGAGAATAGAGATCTCTGGGGTGTACCTTAGATCGAAGAAACGAATGAAAAGAGGCCAGAAATGGTGACGGGGAAGAAGATCGCCGAGGGGGGGGGGGGGGGTTCGGTCTGCTGGTGGGGATTTTGGGTAGTTTGAAAAGTCTCAATTGAAAAAAAAACAATTTATATCGACCCCCAAAAATTAAGGCACGACCGTGCCATGTGTCTAGGCACGACCGCGCCTGTGGTTTCAGGCACGACCGCGCCTGTGGTTTCAGGCACAATCGCGCCACACAGAGGGGCAAGACTGTGTCTTTTGCCCAGCAGACACAGAACCTAATTTTTTTATGCAGGAATTGCCAAACCCGTCTGCGATCCTTCCAAAAAAAATTTCAGAAAACATACCTGTGATATTCCAATCATCAACCCAAGTCCGCTTGATCCAAAACACGTTCCGATCACCTAAACTAAAAAATAAATGGTAAAATCCTAGAAAAATAAAAATAAAAATAGGAAAATAAACATAGAAACAAAATCTAAGAATTGTTACCAAAGATGATACCGAAACAGGCTAAGTTTATTAACGAGTCGTTAGCTAGACTCAAGTCCCCGAATTCATTTGTCCTTGGGGTGGAGGCCAACCACCTCCAATGCCGGGTCAACCGGTCCGTCAATGTATGGCTTAAGATGATGACCGTTGACCTTGAAGATCCTCCCATCTTCGTGCTCAATCTCGACGGTCCCATAAGGAAACACCTCCTTAACCGTGTAGGGACCCGTCCATCAGGACTTCAACTTCTCGAGAAACAATCACAACCTAGAGTTGTAAAGCAACGCACGACCACCCACTCGGAATTCCTTCTTGTCCTTCAAGAGTCGGTCATGTAAACTCTTAGTGCGCTCCTTGTAGATCGTGGATTTTACATAGGCTTGATTCCTCAACTCATCAAGCTCATGAATCTGAGTGAACCAGTTCTCACCCGCGCTCACCAAGTCAAGATTCACCGCCTTCAACGCCCAACAAGCCTTATGCTCTAACTCCACCGGAAGATGGCACGCCTTCCCATAGATCAACATAAATGGTCTGGTACCAATAGGCGTCTTATACGCAGTCCGGAAGGCCCAAAGTGCATCATCTAACCTATCCGACCAATCCTTACGGTTCTGACCAACCGTCTTCTCGAGAATCCGCTTTATGCCACGGTTCATAACCTCTACCTGTCCACTGGTCTGTGGATTAGGCTGTGGAGAATCTATGGCTCACACCATATCGTGATAGTGCCTTCTCCAACTGGGAGTTGCAGAAGTGGGTCCCACGGTCACTAATAAGAGCTTTGGGGGCACCAAAGCGAGAGAACAACTTCTTCAGAAATTGAACAACCACCCTAGCATCATTAGTAGGCAAGGCTTGAGCCTCGGCCCACTTAGAAACGTAGTCAACAGCCACTAGGATATACCGGTTGCCACGAGAAGCTGGGAAAGGTCCCATAAAGTCAATACCCCACACATAAAAAATCTCACAAATCTGGATGCTGTTGTAGGGCATCTCATTCCTTGACGAAATGTTGTTCGCCCTCTGGCAAGCGTCACAAGCTCGGATCATCTCACGAGCATCCCGAAATATGGTAGGCCATAAGAAACCGGCGTCAAAGACCTTCTTCGCGGTCAAGGTAGCTCCATGATGTCCACCTGTCGGGCCCTCGTGGCAGTGTCTAAGCACCTGACGTGCCTCATCTCCAAACACACACCTGCGCATGATCTGATCAGCCCCGACTCGAAACAAATAGGGATCCTCCCAAAGATAGTGCTTCACATCCGCAAAGAACTTTCGCTTCTGCTGATGCGTTAAGCCCTTAATCACAATCACACTAGTAAGAAAGTTTGCAAAATCAGCAAACCAAGGACACTCCTCATCCTGTGTCTGTATGTGCATGAGAAACTCGTGGGGATAATTGTCATTTATGGTTGACCCCACAAGTTCAGATGAAGCTGAGCACTCAAGACGGGACAAGTGGTCCGCTGCGACATTCTCCGCGCCCTTCTTATCGCGGATCTCAATGTCGAACTCTTGAAGCAGCAAAACCCACCGGATTAGACGGGGTTTGGCATCCTGTTTAATGAACAGGTGCCGAAGAGCTGCGTGGTCAGTGAATACAATGGTCTTTGATAGGACGAGATAAGACCGGAATTTATCGAAAGCGAAGACAATGGCTAGGAGCTCTTTCTCCGTCGTGGTTTAGTGCTCCAGTGCGTCTTGCTCGCATAATAAATCGGGTGAAACTGCTTCTCTCTCCTCTGTCCTAAGACCGCCCCAACAGCGAAGTCACACGCGTCACACATGATCTCAAATGGCAGCTTCTAATATTCACCAACTTCTCCTTCAACACATTGAATGCACTAAGGCACTCATCAGAGAACACGAACTGGGCTTCCTTCTCAAGAAGCTGGGTCATCGGTCGGGCAATCTTAGAAAAATCTCTAATAAAGCGTCTGTAAAAGCCCGCGTGACCAAGGAATCTCCGAATAGATTTCACAGAAGTGGGCGGGGGTAGCTTAGATATGGTACCAATCTTAGCTCTATCAACCTCAATCCCCGCACGTGAAACCTTGTGTCCAAGCACAATGCCCTCCTTCACCATGAAGTGACATTTCTCCCAGTTCAACACTAGATTGGCCTCCTCGCACCTGGCCAACATCCTCTCCAGATTCCCGAGACAGTGATCAAAGGAAATCCCAAACACAGAAAAGTCATCCATGAAAACTTCCATCGAGTCCTCAATCATATCATGGAAAATGGCCACCATGCAACGCTGGAAAGTGGCCAGAGCATTACACAATCCAAAGGGCATCCGCCGATAAGCAAATGTGCCATAGGGACATGTGAATGTTGTCTTCTCCTGGTCCTCAGGAGCAATCGGGATCTGGAAGTAGCCAGAGTAGCCATCCAGGAAACAATAGAACATCTTCCCCGCTAATCTCTCCAACATCTTATCAATGAACAGGAGGGGAAAATGGTCTTTCCGAGTAGCATCATTGAGTTTGCGGTAATCGATGCACACTCTCCAACCTGTGACTGTACGAGTAGGAATCAGCTCATTCTTCTCGTTGGTGATAACAGTCATGCCTCCCTTCTTAGGGACAACCTGAACCGGGCTAACCCAAGGTGAATCGGAGATGGGATAAATCAAACCAGCGTCAAGTAACTTAATCACCTCCTTCTTCACTACCTCCTGCATGTTCGGGTTCAACCTCCTCTGGTGCTGCACAACGGGCTTGTAGTCATCCACCATAAGGATCTTATGGGTACAGAAAGAGGGATTAATTCCCTTAATGTCCATAATCCTCCATGCAATAGCCCGCTTGTGCTGCTTCAGCACCTCCAATAACCTCTCCTTCTCATCACTCGTCAAGTCAGAGGCGATAATGACAAGTAATCGAGACTCACCATCTAAAAAGGCATACTCAAAATGGCTCGGGAGCTCCTTAAGCTCAACAGGTGGTGGGTCCTCAATAGAAGGCCGCTGAATTGGCTCAGACTCTCTATCAACCATCGCAAAAACCGTTGAACACTGGGGAAACTCATAGCTCTCCTGGTTATGCAACTGCTCATCAAACTGATCCTCACCAACTGGATCAAATGGCTCCCCTCCTACAATCTGGGTGTCCAGGGACTCCTCTTCAGCTGTGTCCTGGAGATGATCACTCACACAAGAATAGACAGTCTCAACAAAGTAAAGTGAATCATCCTGATTCTGGGTGTGCCGCATGGATCTCCCAACATCAAAGGTCACCTCCTCTTCATCCACCCTCAATGTAAGCCTCCCCGAATACACATCAATCAGGGCCTTGGCGATGGACAAGAACGGTCAACCTACGATAATAAGGACATTCTTGTCCTCATCCATGTCCAGAATCACAAAGTCTACAGGAAACACAAAACGATCAACCTTAACCAACATATTCTCCACTATCCCTCGCGGATACTTGACCGAACGATCGGCCAGCTGGATACTCATGCATGTCGGTGTAGGTTCTCCCAACTCAAGCTTAGCAAAGACCGCATATGGCATGAGGTTAATGCTAGCACCAAGGTCAGCTAAGGCATTGCTAACCGACAAGCTACCTATCAAACAGGAGATGGTGAAACTCCCTGGATCTCGTTCTTTTCCGGTAGCTTGTTCTGAATTACCGCCGAACACTCCTCATTCAGCGTCACCTGAGGCAACTCCTCCAATTTCCTCTTATTCGTGAGGATATCCTTCAATAATCTCGCATACTTCGGCATCTGAGCTAGAGCCTCCACAAATGGCAAGTTGATATGCAACTACTTAAACAACCCTAAAACTTACCACACTGCTCCTCCATCTTCTGCTTCTTTGATTTGCCTGGGTATGGAACGGCGGGTGTGTAATCCCTCACAGGCTCGCGAGGGCGCGATGTGCTCGCGGTTTACCCCTCGGCGGTGTCTCATCAGGAATCTCAATCGCAACCTCCTCCTCGGATGAATCATGCACAAGAACCTGTGGATCCGGTCCTGTGCCTCTACCGCTCCTCAAAGTGATGGACTTCACATGAGCCTTGGAATTGGGCTCAGTGTTGCTAGGCAAGCCACCTGGTGGTCTCTCAGAAAGAAGCTTCGCGATCTGCCCGACCAGGTTCTCTATGGTCTGGATCGAAGCTTCTGATTCCTCAACTCAGTCTCATGCGTGTGAAAACGCTCCTCCATGTAACGATTCTGCTTTTCTGCCAACTGATTCTGACTCTCCGAGTTGGCAAGTAGCCATGCAACCATGTCCTCCAAACTGGATTTACCCTCAGGTGCGGGTGGTGGACCGCTGCTAGAACCTTGGCCTTAAAACTGGCCCTCCTGAGGTGGAAAGTGAGAACTCTGTCCCTGAGACTGGTGGGACAGATGCTGGAATGGGGGGCGCTGAGCGAATCCGGGTGGTTGCTAGCTATTGTTGCCAGACTTCCAACTGAAATTCGGGTGATTCCTCCACCCTGGATTATATGTGTTGCTGTAGGGATTATTCTCGGGACGATTCATGTTGGACATGAAATCAACCTGCTCGTGGGCCCCCTGATCCCCAACCTGACAAGCACTCATGGGATGCGCCTCACCACAAAACTCACACAAGGACTGGGCCTTGTGGACGTGCATCTGATCAATATTGGTGGAAAGTGCTTCCACCTGGGCAGCTAAATAGGTAATTCCATCCACTTGATGGACACCCTGCCTCTGAGTTCACGCTCGGGAAGTATGCTGAGTGTAGCTATTCGATGCCACCTTCTCTAGCAAGTCATACGCCTCCTGGGGTATCTTCGTTCTAATGTCTCCACCCGCGTATGCGTCGATCAGATGCTCCACTGTCATCTCTAGACCATTGTAGAAGGTCTCACACTGCTGCCACTTCAACAATCCATGGTGGGGAACCTTCCTCATTAGTTCCTTGAATCTCTCCCACGCCTCATAGATCGTCTCCCCGTCGTCCTGCTGGAAAGAAAGAATCCTAGCCCTCAACTTTGATGTTTTCTCCGAAGGGAAGTACTTCTCTAATAATTTAGCAGCCATCTGGTCACAAGTACTAATGGACCTAGGGGAAAGTGACAGTAACCAAGCCTTGGCTTGATCCCATAAGGAAAACGGGAACAACCGAAGCCGAATAGCATCGTCGGTAGTGTCACGAATTTTGAAAGTGGCACAAATCTCTAAGAAACCAGCCAAATGAGTATTAGGATCCTCGTGATCCTTGCCATCAAACTGACACATGTTCTGCACCATCTGTATAATACTGGATTTGATCTCGAACTGATGTGCTCCAACCGTCGGCCTATTGATGCTCGACTCCAAACCCTCAAGTGTCGGTTTGCCAAAATCCAAAGCGTCCGACCCGCATCCTCACCCGCCATCTCCTCTACCTCGTCAACAACAACCTCGTCAAACTCGAGTAACCGGGCCACAAATCAGGAACGGGCTCGCAATCTCCGATGAAGATCACGCTCCGGCTCGGAAGACGGCTCAGGAACCTCCTCGACAGGAGTTGAGAACATACACGATCTGCACGACAAGTTAGATTTGAATATGCGAACCTAGGACAAAGAAAACACAAGTTAAACAAAAACAAAGATAAAATAATTGAAAATAAAAAATAAAAATGAAAAATTAAAATAAAAAATAAGATGGAATAAAAACTTTACTAAAATATATATATACACAAATGCAACTAAAAATAAGAAGTAAAATGCAAAATATCTATACACAAAAAAAAATTATAAAATAACAAACAAGAAAACACGACATGCACAAAAATATATATACTAAATGACTAAAATTAATTCCAATCGTTCTCGCAAAACCGTGTCCCCGACAACGGCGCCAAAAACTTGATGTGTATGAAAGTGTATATATTTTTATACGTATTTTTTCACACAATTTGAGTTTTAAAAAGGGTTTTCACCAAATACTAATCACACACACACCGGGCAGTGTACCTGTCGGATAGCAATATAGTAAAGGTAAGAACCGAATATCAATCCGTGGACATGATGGAATGCAATAATAGACCGGAACTAAGATTCAATCAAGTGATGGTATAAAGATATTTTGAAGAGTTTGTTTTAATTAACTAGCATGCAAATATATAAACTAAACTAAGATCACAAGTCAACTAATTAGGGAGAAGATATCACTTCGGTGTCGAATCCATCTAGAATACATTCAATACACTCATAGAAACATGGCAAATACACGAAACATAAATTGACTAAATTCTCATCAAAGATATCTAATCAAATGACCATTCGGAAAGCTAGCATGAATTACACAAACCAACCACCTAAAGTCATACAATGAAGCTCACGTGTTTAAAAATCATGTCAATGTTTATAAAGATTGAACTAGCTTCCGATTAAGGTACACTAATCCAACAACTAGTTGGAAAGATAATATGAACAACACACTACCCACCTCAAGTTGATTAAATCAGACAACAATATGCATTTCTTCAACATACAATGTTCATACAAAGGTTATATAAATTAGGAGAATGTGTCAACAATTCCTAGATAAACATAAAACTAAGCATGAAACATCATAACAAACACTTTGTCTTTCCAAACATAAGCAAAAGGATACACATACAAATATAATGATTCATAAACAAGACTTCATCTACCATTCCTAGTTAAATGCCATAAGTTAGTATAAATACATACACCAATCCATAAATATAAGTATAAACCACAAGTTTTTCAACATAATATGGCATACACAAATATAAGTCTTGTAAACAACTCAAAATACTTGAATACATAATTTCATGGAAGAATAATCATATGGTTGTCATAACATTAACACGATAATTGCCAATAATCCATGAATGTTGTCAAATGTATCTAAACTTCATTTAAACCAAAGTGAACAAGAGTTTTAGCTCATCATGAGCACAAAAATTACAAATAAGCAGGGAAAAATAGTGAGAAACATGATATGAAAACAATAATCAAACCACTCCTCCAAGCCTAAATGTTGTTGTTGATGTATGGTGCTCCTCTTGATGTTGTATCCTCTCCAAGAAGCTTGAAATGTGGCTGGAACAAGGATAATACGAGCTGGAACAGTGGGTTTTTATCCCTAGTTGCTGAATGTCTGAATGAGAGTTTAAGTTCTGTTTATATAGAAAAAGGGGAAGCACGACCATGCTAGGAGAGAAGGCACGACCATGCCTGGTACAAAGGCGCGGTCGTGTCTAGGTCTTAACACGACTGTGTGACAGAGGGTTAACCAATCCAGAGCTTCCATTGGGTCCCGCTGATAGAGGAAGTACGACTGTTCAGACTCATGAGGTGCCACGTGATCGTGGGGAGTCAAGGCACGGTTGTGCCTTGAATTTTGGCTTGGCGCGATCGTGCAAGATGTGGGCGCGACCGTGCCTAGGGTTTGCAAGCTTGGCATGACCGTGCCTCCATCACAGAAACCCTAAAACTTCAATTTTTTATCATGGAATCCTCTTGTTTATTCACCAAGCTTCACAAAAACCTACAAAACAGGAAATGAAGCAAATAAGTGTCTAAACGTTGAATATAACCAAGAATTGATCGTTAAATGTGCGAAGTTTTGTGCCAAATAGATGTGTAAATCTTAACACATCACAAGCATATAAGAGATATGTGAAGACAAGATTCTAGAGTAAGAATCATAGCAATCCATTGACATTAGTAAGATTGTCTTAGTGATTTGTATGACAAGTCAAGACAAATTACTAACATTATCTCTAATCCAGTATTACATTAGGACAAGATGAAAATGAAATAGTTCATTAGGGTTCATATAAGAGATTATTAGTTACGTCAATACTTTCATATAATGAAAGAATTTTAAAATCAAGTATATCAGAATAAAAGGAAATGCTTGAGAAGCATAAATTGGTAAGCATCATAAAGAGTTATTATGAAGTATTTTGACTAACAAGAATAGTTCTTGGGATAAGATCATAAAAGTTATGATAACGTATCAGTCAAATACAACTATCTTAAGAGTTAAGGTATGAACACCAAAATGGCGATCATTAAGAATGGTTAAATGCACCATAAAACTGTCAATGTTACAAGTGAAAGAGTTCCATTAGTAACTGCGACACAACATGAGATGTTGTACTCTAAAGGGGTTCAGATAACCTCTAAGAATTGGAAATAGTTCCTAAGGTTTTTCCTTAGAGATATTATAGTTTAGAAACATTAGAAGATGGTATTCTGAAAAGTTCAAATAGCTTCTAAGAGTTGGAAAGAAGTTCCAGGTTTTCTTTATAAGTTTCATTAATGGGATCATGAAACTTGGAGACATCGTATTAAACAAAGTTCACACAGATCAAAATCTAGCTGACCCATTCACTAAGCCTATACCTCAAACTATTCATGAGGAGCATGCTGATTTGATAGGCCTTAGATTTTATAGACATTGGTTTTTGATCTATAATTCAGTATTTGGTGCTTTAGAACAATATAGATACATTGGTATTTTATTTTGATTTAATGGTTAAATGCATTATAAATAGATGTTTTGATGTTCGATATTTTATATGTTTTAGAATACTTGAATATTGTATTCTAAATGTCGGTAGTCAATCAGGTTCATGAGAATCAATCTGAATATAAGACTATTGTGAATTAGATAGTTGGTTCACTTGGAATAAAAGTCCAAAGAGTTGGAAACCATCTTCACAGATATTCATTAGAGAATGAATATTGGACGTAACTCGTTTCAAAATTATCTTCATGGATCAAGGTCTTAAGAAGTTTTGAATATGGTAAGATCTATCGATCATTTGACCCGAGGCACATATTTGAACTAACTTTGACTAAAGTTTGTTCTTTGACCATATATAATGTTGTTCCATGAAAGGCAGTAATAAGGGTATGGTTGAGAATAAATCTGAAGTTTAGTGGGAGTTTTATGTAGCCAAATGAATTCTGTTCTCCTTTGATTAGGAGTTGGACATTCTGGTGCCCTCGTTAATTTGAACTAGTATAAAACACGTACTAAGAGTAGTTTGTTTAGTCTACATTGAATTAGAGATGAGAAGAAGAATAGTTGAATCATATATGAGAAATGACTTGCATCCATGTCTCATGTTCAACGGATGTCCTAAACAAAAAGGAAAAATAGATACGCTTACCATGACTGTTGTACTTGGTTAAGTAAGGGTTACTTGAACACAAGGAAATAGTTGATGATTGTAATACATCATACCTTTCTAGGGGCAATGAGATGCAACAAGGCGTCCACCACTATCTACGTTGAAATGATTAATCTATGAATCATCCAGGTGGAAGATTGTTGGATATTAGATGTCCGATCATCGATAATCTCAATGTTGCTATCGAGGTACGATCCAAAGAGTTACACTTTGGACAACGAGCAATAAATATGTTTAATCGTAAACATTATAGTTCATGAAACGTAGACTTACAATTTGGTGGATAAATATTTAGAGAAATATTTAAACGGTTAATTCCGTGATTAATTATTTGGAGAAATAATTAAACGGCAAAGGTTTAAACGTTTAAGAGTTAAACATTAGAAGATTGAGATTTACTAGTTATTTGTAATTAGTAAACTACGAGGATTAAAAGTAATTAACAGTTAATTAGAGAGAATTAACTGTTAATTCTCAATGGGTGCAATTTGTAATTATGGCAACTATAAATACATCCTTAACTTGAAACCCTAATCCCAATCTCTTGCCTCCACTTAATTTGCGCAAAAGGGAGATCCCCCTCCCTCTCCGGTTCACGATCCACCATCTCCGAGCCACCGTGTGCGTCGCCGTCCGCCTCTGATCACCTCCGGAAATCACCGACCGTCGCCACAAGTTTCCACCGTGCTTCGACTTGTTTTTCGGGTCGGGATCTAGCGTGAAAGTGTGAGACATTTTTGTAGATTGTGGGTGTTCGTGAACGTGTCACTAGCGAGACGCTCTTTGTTCCAAAGTGTGAAACTTTCGGGATTTCGCCAAAGGTATAAAATCCTAAACATACTATCGTTGATTTATTATTTATTGTCTATTCGTTCGTGTAATCGGATCACTGTCGGAATAAAGTTTAGAACTTTATGAATCATGTGCCTAATCTTCTTTCGCTTCACAAATCTGTTTTTGTAAATTAATATGTTTTAAAAATTAAAACTGGTGCACTATACCCACCACTCTCATCAAAAGAAAGAGATCCTTCGTGGATGTTAAGTAACAGGTCCTTCGTGGACTGTAATGTAATGTGTCCTTTGTGGTGTAACGAACTAACTTTTGGGTTTATTATTATAATATGTTATTCATATTATAAGGGGTGTAAATAAATAAAATGAAAGTTGGAGGTTAGTTGCAAAATGGAGTTTTTTGTAGTTTAGGTGAAAGGAGCCAAAATGGGAAGTCTAGGGGCTGTTTTGTTATTTTTTGGAAATCTGATTGTAAATGGGGGTGGGGGGCTGCGCAAAACACACAATTTGTGTGTGTTTTGTGTCTTGCAAAGAGAAGAGAGAAAGAGTAAGAGCTGAGATCAAGTGTTGGTGATTTTGCATGCGAAATTGGGAGGTTTTGGTGTGCACATCATCTTCCAAGCATCAAGTAAGCTTCCCTTTCAACCCTTGATTGTCCATTGATTGTGTTCTTGGTGGGTTTTGGGTGAAATCCGAACTAGGGCTGATTTGGGTTATTTGGTTGGTAAATAACTTGAATTAAGTGATAACCTAGCTTAACTAAAGGTAATGGGAGGTAGATAACATCATTTAAACACTCAATTTTTGGATTAAAAAATTAGAGTTCTTAAGGGAAATTTGGGTGTTTTCTATTTTATGATGTTAGAATGTTAAATTGAGGTTGGATAAGTGTCTAGGGAGTTAATAGACACACAATTAACAATAAAGCCCCAATTTTATTTTTATGGTGATTTGTAAAATGTGAGTTTTGGTGGAACTTGGGTGATTCCTAAATGAGTCATTTGGGTTAAGGGAGTGTTGGAAGGGTGTTAAGAGTTTGATTATGTTTATCTAACCTAGAAAAATGTTAATGTTGATTATTTGGTGATAAGAGTGTGTTAGAATCTCAATTGGTGTAAATTGGGATGTCTAGACTAATGTTGAGGTGTGTTGTATAGGTGATCACGTGGCTAAGTTGGAAGCTAAACCGGAATCATCTAAAGCACAAGGTAAGTGCTTTACACTTACTTAGTAATGATAGGAGTAGGTCATATAATTTGCTTGCTATTTGTTTATGTAGTGATATTTGTATGGATATGTTGTATGCAAGGGTTGGAAGGGTGAATTGTTGTTTGAAGTCATTGAACTTCACATTTGAAATAAGGGGATTGGGGTCTTTGAACACCACATGTCGGTAAATAACATATGGGTTATAAAGATTGATTGGTGTCGTGTGTGTACACTTGTTGGTATGTTAAGGAGTCGGTGTTGAAGTCTAAGAACCTCACATGGTGGTAATTGCTAATAAAGATACAAATTACAGTATTTTACAAGTCAATGATTCCTTATAATTTGGACAATATTTATGAACAATAAGAATACGATTTCATATAATTTTGATAGGAATTGTCAAGGCTGGATGAGACATTGCATGGTAAAAAAGAACATATCCAAATAGAGTGAAAATGAACTAGAATTTGGATATAGTATTCTTGAACAACTGTTTTTCAAAGAAAAATGTTTTGGAATCCCTAGGAGAGCGAAGATGCACTTGACAGTTTTCAAAAGTGTTTAACTCACATCGTTAACCTGAAACCACCAATTTTTGGAAAGTTTTTGAGCCTATTTAGAGCATACATATTATATAGCTTGTTTTCATTTGATTGAGTGTTTAACCAGCATGATTATATTTATTTTAGAACTTCTACATGTTATACGACTTGAGATCATGACTGAGACTATGCACAAAGGTGATAGAGACATTAGAGATAACCCTTTTGTTTAGCCTTTTTCATTTGTTTTCCCTACCTAAACATTTACCCTTAGTATACGAAGTTTGAGCTTTATACTTTTCGTTTGTTTAAACCTATGTTACACACCAATTAAGACTTTTGTTTTTAAACCCGTGTGTTACAATCAGCTGGTTCAATTTAGTGTCTAAGTGTTTGAGTGAGTTTGTGTTATTTAGCAGTATAGCTTATGTATTCAGCATAATACCTAGGTGAAAGAAAAAAAAATTGAAAAAAAGAAAAAAAAAGAAAAAAGAAAAAAAGACAGATATAGAAAAGAATAAGCGTGGATCAAATATCCATACTGTTAAGTAGTTTTGGTTTATAATTGTCCCTAGACTGACTAGTCTGAATTGTAGCCACATTAGCAACTTTAAATCCCTTATTCTGTACCTTAACCGAAACCTTTTCATTACAATCCTCAACAAATTGCCCTCTTGATTTGTATTTGTTTAAGTAATTGATGGAGATTTAATTTATGTATAAAGTTATAACAATATTGTGTCATGACTTGGCTTTGAGATTTACATACACACTAGCACACTTTTTGCTAGATCCAGAAATTAACCGAATGGAGAGGGGTGTGAGTTTCACATTTGGACCTTAAGGTGAGTTGAACTTGATTAGTGGATTCCTTGTTTTAAAAATTGTCACACCACCTAGTTGTTTAGGAGGTCAAAGGTCTCGTAGTCCAATGCAAGAGAATTTTCTTAAAATTCAAGTGTGGGGATGTTACGGGTCCATGGATAAAGCTGAACTTTAATATATTCCATGGTTTTGGAAATCAGGATTCTAATATTCTAATATGACTAGTTGTTGCTTTAAAGAGAGAAGCTGAAGCATTCCGGCATACATGAGAGGTCTGGGACGTCAGATTCATACAAGATAACAACATTTTACTTAGTTGATTTATGGAGGGTTAGATGAAGAGCTAACTGTGAGATGTCACACTGATGATAATTTTCAAACTGATCGAGATGACTCTCGTTCACAGTCAAGACATGTTTCTACCTTGAACTTTAACATATGGTTTTGGAAATCGAGATTCTAATCTTTTTTAAACACCAGAGCGAGCCGACCATATGAACCAAAAGGTCGAGTAAGTGATTGCAAGGATTAGTCTTTTACCATCATTTAATTTTGGCCTGGATACAAGGTTAAAGAAGAGGATCTAAACAAAATATAAGTGATGAAGACCGCTACCATACCACCACGAAATACGACACAAAACTTCCTTGGCATGGGGGCAAAGAAGGAACAAGTGATCCAATGATTCTTCATAGCAATGACAAAACTAATATGCAGACGATGGGATTGATATGCCTATGTATACAAGATTAGAGGACAATGGAATCCTATTTTGTAAGAATATAAAAGTGAAGTAACTAACCTTTAAAAAGACCAATTGAACCAAGAGAATTCACATACTGTATTAACCGAGGATTCGAGGGCGATGAAAGGCAGCGCCTAATGGAGCTACAGAGAAATTACCTGAAGCTTCTTTCTCCCATGACTAGTTGTCGCTTTAAAGAGAGAAGCTGGAGCATTCCAGCATACATGAGAGGTCTGGGACGTCAGATTCATACAAGATAACAACATTTTACTTAGTTGATTTATGGAGGGTTAGAGGAAGAGCTAAATGTGAGATGTAACACTTATGATAATTTTCAAACTGATCAAGATGATTCTCGTTCATAGTCAAGACATGTTTCTACCTTGAACTTTAACATATTCCATGGTTTTGGAAATCGAGATTCCAGTCTTTTTTAAACACCAGAGGGAACCGTGATTGCAAGGATTAGTCTTTTACCATCTTTTAATTTTAGCTTGGATACAAGGTTGGAGATGAGGATCTGACAGAATATTCGTGATGAAAACCGCTACTATACCACGAAGAAAGACGGCACAAGACTTCCTTAGCATGGGGGCAAATAAAGAACAAGTGATCCAATGATTCTTCATAGCGATGGCAAAACTGACATGCAGACGATGGGATTGATATGCCCATGTACGCAAGATTAGAGGACAATGGAATCCTATTTTTTAAGAGTCTACAAGAGAAGCACCTAACCTTTAACATGAGGTGGTGGTGGGGCTGCTCCTTTTTGGGCAACCCAAACATGGGCCGTGGTGATCATGTTTCCATACGCGTTCTTCTTTGGAGATATTTTCATGACACATGGACTAGGTTTCATCTTACCGGTTCGTAGCTTTGGTCCAACCAAATCCATGAGAATCCGACATGGTTTGTCCAGCATCTGAGAGCTCACTTTCACTCTTCTTGTCAACATCAAGACTTTTGAGAGCCAAATAGTGTATGAGGTTTGCAATTACATATTTTGTTTAGAAATTTGTGAATTTGTATAGTAGTTTGAATATATATTTCTTATGAGTTTTTTGGGTTATTTTGTATTTGAATATTTATGGAAATTTATATAGATTTTTAATGAATTTAAAAAAAAAGTTTTTTTTTTTGTAAATTATGTATCGGATTTGCAACTGATTTGCGACCAAAATCCAGTCGCAAAAGAGATCCGTTGCAAATCGGTCGCAAAGATAGCGGTCGCAAAGAGGTCGGTCGCAAATCAGTCTCAACATTTGCGACTGTTTTTATTGTCGCAAAATCCGTCGCAATATATCACAGCAGTCGCAAATCAGTCGTAACTGGACAATAGCGACGAGTGTTTTTCTCACCGCATTATCAGTCGCAAAACGGTCGCAACATGGCAATTGCGACCGTTTTGCGACAGAAAATGCAGTCGCAATAACAAAGTTTTCTAGTAGTGAACCTGATACAGCCCTAGACCCAGCAACTATACCCATGACCCAACCCAGACCCTCCAACCCAGGAACCAAAGGCTGCGCAGTGAAGGACCGGATGGACAATTCAAAGACTTAGTCAAAAGCATATTCGGAAGTGGTTTAGTGGGGGGAGTTGCTACCCCACGTTGCATTGCATTTTTCCTCTCCACAACTCTTGTTCTCCTAACAAATTGCATGTAGAATAGGTTTCAGTTTTTACTATTTAAGTTTGTAATTGCATTCAAGAAATATAGAAAAAATTTGTCCCAGATTTGGTTTTCTTCCTCTTTCTATTTTCTTGGAGAGTAACCCACTCAAAGGGTTTATATCAGAACCCAACCCATTTGAAAATAATCGCCAGTCAAAAAGACAGATAAATAATTGCCCCAAGATAACACTTGTCAACCGTAACAAAAAAAGAATCTGCAAACCTACAACCTAAGTCATCACACACCTATGATGGAATCCACTCCCAAAGCTTTATATTGTCCAATGATGAAATCAGAGGCTCAGAGCACTCACAATGGGAAAAAGGTAGACATAATGGCCAGGAAATATTTCGAGAATGGTGTGTGAATGACGGCCGTAGGCTTGAGGATAGAGAGGACACCACAAAAACACACACGAAACGAAACTTTATTAGAAAAAAAACAATAAACCAACGAAGCAAAGAAGGGAATGGACCGGACGGCTGCAGTGGCGGCCCACGGCCCTGTAGGGATTGTATCAAGTGGCGACGGCTAAAGTTTGTATGTATGTGTGTGGCGCGACGGAGGTGGTAGTCTGGTAGAGAGTCTAGGGTGGCTCTGATACCATGTTAAGTAATAAAATACTTGATTGATATAATTGAATGGTTAGGTTAAAATATACGGAGATCATAAAGAACCATGTACAAAAAATCATGCCCCCTTTGGACCCATATTCAGAAAATCTTGCCCCTATTTTTGTTACTAGACATAAATTAAATAGGAAAAAAGGAAGATTTTAATTATTTACAATTAGATGGGCTATGGGGTGCCTTCCCATCCTATTGCACTAGATCCGTGCCAATCATATGTGGTTGGCTTGGAGCTCGATCGCTCAATCTAGTGCCAATCATTGTGGGTTGGATTAAATTCACGAAGTTACGATGTGATATTGGAGGTTACTGACATTTAAGGTTATTCGGAGCCTTACAACGGTTGGGCAGTTTGAAACAAAAGATTCGAATGTCTAAAGCTTAATATCAATAAGTTTGGATCCTTCGTATGTTTACTAGAACAAGTTTCAGGTTATCGCTAACGGACTTTCAAGCTATTTAACTGGAATTCATTAATATAGAACAAGTTTCAACAAGTTCAGTACTGAACACAAGGATTGATTCTACAGGATCGTAGTATCATGAACGAACAAAAAACGTAATCGAATGAATTTGAATTGAATGAACTGAATTTGTTAATAGGGTTCGTCACCATGTGATCGTATACAAGCATCTATACATACTAATAAATAAAGGTTTTGGATTGCCACATGTCACTCCCTCATGCCTCCTCACATTGGTTTTTCCGCCTCTCTCTCCTAATAAATGCACCTGTATCTTATTAAATAATAATGATATTATAAATATATTATTAAAGAAGAATAATAATTATATTAAATAAGAATATATAATAAGAATTCAAAATATAACTAATTAAAGAAAAATACTAATCTATACTCCCTAATAAACAAAAGGTTTTTGTAAAATGGTTTTCCCATCTAAAGTTTAATTATAATTTAAGATTTTAAACCTCTCACAAATAATAAATGCTTAACAAATATAATTGCTAAAATTATTTAATATCATTTTACTAGAACTTAAAAACTGTTTGATTTGAAAATTTTGAACTTTGTATTATTTAAATTATAACAAAATCAATAAATAAACTCTCGCAAATTTACTATAATTAGATAATTAAATTGATAATTTTTAAAAAAAATTAACAACTTATCTTTGTTAAGCAAATAACAATTAATCAAAATCAATTTTCTAGAATCAAAAAAATTTACCTTGTGTAATTTGGTTTTGTGAATGTAATTGTAATTTTATTTTTTTTTCACTATGTAAAGTAATTCTTATTTAGACACTTATGAATAATATATGTTTTTTTTCATTAACCGTGTAATACACGGGAACTAACCTAGTCAGGTTATATACCGACGCGTCGATTGGCGAATCGATAAAACGCTACATACTAAACGAAGTCTCTTGGTAGTTACCAAGTTCACATGTTTATAACAATGACCTCTATGATGATCAGTTCTTGTAACATGTTAATGGAAAACAATAATCTAAAACATACTTGTTAAGCTAACCGCTGAGAGGGAAGACGCCATGATCACAGATGTGGATCGGGTTCCCATTTAGGGTGTACGGTTAGGATGGCTAAGGTGAGTTCTTGGAACTCGAGGTTATTGTAGAGAGAGAGGGGACGGAATTATTAGTGGTGATAGATTGATTATTTGATAATTAGTCTATTCACTTCTAATTAACTCTCTATTTATATGTATACGCAAGGAGAAACTCATTAATGGCCCATTTAGAGTAATTAAGTCCATCAACTAATTACTAGTCATAGGTTAATAAATAAATAATTATATTTAATCATTTAATAATTAGATAAATGATTATAACAGCCACATATTAAATCGTGTCTTACATTCTTTCACTTGGCTGAGTAATTATTTATTATTAGCATTAGTAAGTCTGCATATTTAATACTAAATTTAGTTTTAAACCAAAACTGTAGCAGAGAAATACAGTCATTGAATCAGTATCCAACTCAAGACCCCCATTAATCATACTACAATCCCAATTTAAGACTTAAGTAAACTTAGGATCAAATTGACAAATAAGCCCTTTAACGTTGATTTATATAGTTAGTGTCTATACGTCCTTAGGCATGCATAACATATTTAGAGACAAACAAATTCAAATAACTGAGGAAATTTCATTAATAAATGTAAGTAAGTACAATTATGCTACTAAATAAGGTCTTTAAAAAAGCCCATCTTCGAAACATGTTCTTCGAAAACTTTAGGTGAGAGACCTTAAGTCATCGGATCCGCAAGCATAATTTTAGTACTTATATACTTAATACAAAGATTATTTTCCTCAACTCGCTCAAGTACGAACAAGTATTTTGTATCAAGATATAATCCAGCTCTAGTCGAACTGTTACTGTTTGAGAAACTAACGGCAACTGAGTTATCACAATAAAGCTTCAATGGTCTAGAAATGGAATTAACTATTTTGAGTCTAGTGATCAGATTCTTTAGCAACATTCCATGACAGGTCGCGTTATACATAGCTATGTATTCTGCCATCATAGTGGATGTTGTTGTTAAGCGTTGCTTATGACTCTTCCTAGAGATAGGTCCGCCGGCTAACATAAAGATATACCCCGAAGTGGATTTCTTGTCATCTTTGCATTTAGCAAATTCAGAATCAGAATAACCAACCACTTCTAAATTATCACTTCTTATATAAGTCAATTTATAGTCTTTCATCCCTTGCACATATCGAAGTACTTTTTTAGCTGCTTTCCAGTGATCTAGGCCAGGATTAGTATGATAAAGGCCTAACATTCCAGCAATATAAGCGATATTCGGACGAGTACAGACTTGAGCATACATAAGACTCCCAACTACTGATGCATAAGGTATCATTCTCATTTGCTCCTTCTCAACCTCTGTTTTCAGACATTGGAAAGAACCAAAAACATTTTCCTTAACTACTGGAGCTACAGAAGGAGAGCAGTGTTGCATATTGTAACGTGTGAGGACCCATTCAATGTGGGCTTTCTGAGATAATCCCAAAATTCCCTTAGATCTATCTCGGTGTATTTCGATGCCTATAACATAAGAAGCCTCTCCGAGATCCTTCATGTCGAAGTTATGCGAGAGTAAACGCTTCAACTCATGCAACATGTCTAAACTATTACTTGCCAATAGAATGTCATCTACGTAAAGGACAAGTATAGTAAAGTTGCTCCCACTCATCTTGAGGTAGGTGCATTGATCCACTTGATTCTTAAGGAAACCTTGTTTCTTCATGACTTCATCAAACTTTAGGTACCATTGACGTGATGCCTGCTTCAACCCATATATGGATTTCTTCAACTTACAGACTAGATGTTCTTGACCTTTAGGTTGAAAACCTTCAGGCTGTTTCATAAGCACCTCTTCATTCAAGTCGTCGTTGAGGAAAACGGTTTTGACGTCCATCTAATGTAGCTCTAAGTCGAAGTGAGCTACTAGGACTATAACGATCCTTAATGAATCATTTCGAGAAACAGGAGAAAAGGTCTCTTGATAGTCGATTCCTTCTTTCTGAGTGAAACCCTTTGCAACCAATATCGCTTTTTAGAGTTCAATGTTTCCATTCGGTTTTAGTTTTGAAGACCCATTTACATCCTACGGTTTTAGCACTGTTGGGTAATTCAACTAAATCCTAAACATCATTTTTCTTCATAGAGTCAAGCTCGTTAATCATAGTTTTGTTCCATTCAGAAGACTGATCACTGCTAATGGCTTCATGATAAGAAGTATGATCTGTAAACTTTCCGGCATCCATTTTAGCTTCAGTCAGGTAGGTAACATAATCATCAAAATTAGTAGGTCTTTTGGACCTAGACGACCTCCTGAGTTGATTATCGGGTTCAACATTGTCTTCATGTCGGTCGTTTGATGTGCCTTCATTCTCTGGTATAAAAGGAGTAGCATTAAGATCTGAGTGAGGAGGAGGTGGTGTAGCGACGTGCGGTGCAGCGTCGTGTACAAGAAGAGTAATCGGAGGTATGGTAAGCGACGAATCTCCCCCCCCCCCCCCCCCGCGTCTTATACTTCTTCTAAATCTGGATAAGGATTTTCACTGCTACCACTGACCTTAAAATCCCCAAGGAATTTGGCATGCTTGGTTTCTACAATACGAGTGACGTGAGAAGGACAGTAGAATCTATAACCCTTTGAGTGATCGGGATAACCGATGAAGTAACAAGTGACTGTTTTCATGTCAAGTTTCTTTAAGAAAGGATTATAGAGTTTAGCTTCGGCAAGACATCCCCATACTTTCATATATCTTAGACTCGGTTTCCTTCCTGTCCAGAGTTCATAAGGAGTTTTACGGACATACTTTGAAAGAACTCTATTGAGTATATGAACAGCTGCGTTTAAGGCCTCGGTCCAGAGGAATGAGGGTAAACCTGAGTGGCACCTTTCTTATTTGCTGATGTCATTTTACCTTTAAGGCATTTGACACATGTTCCAAAATCATTGAAATTGTAGAAGCATGTTTTAGTAACTATAGATTAAATTCTATGTATCGGTGTACGTGGCTAGTATACAGGAGCGTGTTCCTGAGTACTTAGCCTGCACACCAGTTTGGTCCTACGTACTTAGTAAGTACGCAAGTCTTTTGCCTTGCGTACTTGTCAAGTACACATGACCAAACCCTGCGTACTTAGACAAGTACGCAGGTAATGTTCCTTCCCCTATAAATAGAAGACTTGTCTTCATTTGTAGGTGGAACTCTAGAACTAGGTCGAGAGGTGTCCGGGTCGGGATGAGAAATGTGTGCTCCTTCGGTATGTAGTCTGTAATACGGGATAACTTCTATGTTATGGATTACGTGTCGTTTCATTATCTTTTGTCTTTGTTCGTGTTTTCTCTGTCTCGTTTCTTGGTTCCCACACAAATCACAAAACAGGTCCGTGTATCTCCGCTGCGCGACGAGGCTCCCGGGGACCTACAGAAATCGAGAGATGGTAACACTTCATCCTTCACGAGTCGAGATAAGCGTTCTCGTGAAATGTGGCCTAAGCGTTGATGCCATAACATGGATGAAGTTTCTAAGTCTTGTTTTCGTTTAGTCTTTGTTAAGTTTTCATTGATATTATATGATAACAAAGACTTGGAAAATTCATCATCTAGTTCTAACCTATAGAGACCACCATCCAGATAACCACGTCCAAACACTTGAGAATTTAACATAATAGAAAGTTTGCCATGACCATGAGAACAAACAAAATCGTCAATGTCTAACTTTGCTCCTGATACTAGATTTCGAGTAATCTCAGGAATATATAAGGTATCATAAAGTTTAATACATAAACCAGTTTTCATTATTAATTCTAAGGTTCCCACAGCTTTGACAACTAGTTATTCTCCATTTCCCATCTTAAGTGTTCTTCGATTTCTTTCCAGCTTCTGGAGTTGGTTACATGAACCATAGAACCAGAATCAAACCACCATGTATTAGTTGGAACATTTAAATTATAGGACTCAAGTATCATATAAAGATTATTGCCTCTCTTGCTCAGCCACTCCTTAAAATCTGGACAGTCTTTCTGCCTATGTCCCGCCTTGCGACATAACTTGCAGTGAGACTTCCCTTTGAAGTTCTTAGAGCTGGAAGCACCACTCACATCTTGTTTGTGGACCTTAGAAGATTCCTTCTTACGGAAATTGCCCTTCCTCTTCTTTGAATCAGCGGTCATAAAATAAGCAACATCCGGTCTCTCTAGCTTCAGACGCTCTTCTTCTTGGACGCACATTGCAATCAACTCACTCATTATCCACTTATCTTTCTATGTGTTGTAGTTAATCTTGAAAGCTTCAAAATATTTAGGAAGAGAGGTCATGATAAAGTGCACTAGGAATCCGTCACCGATCTCCATGTCTAATCCCTTGAGCTTACGGGACATGTCATTCATCATCATGATATGCTCACGAATACCGCTAATCCCGTCATATTTTGTACTTACCAGCTTCAAAATTAGTGTGCTAGCATGCGCCTTAGAAGTCCCCTTGAATTGATCCTCCACAGAAGCTAGATAACTCTTGGCATCTTTAGAATCAGGTATAGCTCCTCTGTTGATCGGACTGATGGATTTCTTCATTAGGACAAGAGCCATGCGGTTACACCTCGTCCATTTATCATGCTTTATAATGTCCTGAGGAGTGCTTTTGTCAGTAAGATCAGCAGGTGCAGGCTTGTCGATTGTATGATCGAATTCCATCAAGCCGAGAGACAGCATCAGTGAATCTTTCCAAGAGGAAAAGTTCGCACCAGTCAAAGTTTCGATTCCTAAGTTAGGGGTTGTATTGGATTTTATACGAGAAAAATAAGATACTAATTGCTAAAGAAGAACTTAGAGTGTCTATGGGGTAACTTAAACTAAGGCAAACGGAAATAAGGACCATTATATTAATGAAGCTGTGCTAAAAAGTCTATTATAATCACCAAAATAATTATGCTTAAACAATATAACACATCACCTTTGGGCAGAAGTGAAACATTTGTTTAGTATTAGGAACAATTTAATAGTGAGTATGTGCAGTAAGAATGTAACACATCACCTTTGGGCAGAAGTGAAACATTTGTTTAGTATGCACATAATTAGCTTCACGAAAACAAAATGTGACACAGCACCTTTGGGCAGAAGTAGAAACATTTAGTTATATTAGGCGAATTAATGCTTAATTAGAATTAATTAACTTTACAAGAGTGACACATCACCTTTGGGCAGAAGTGAAAACTTTAGGTGTTATTTACGTTAATCATGTTTTCTAATTTAATATCATGACATGCACTAAGTTATAATGCTTAATTAAGCTTGAACAAGTTTACAAATGCATCACATCACCTTTGAGCAGAAGTGAAGCTTTAGGTGTTATTCAAGTAAGTTTTAAGGTTTAAAAAACATTTAATTTTAAGGTTTAACAAAACTAAAACTAAAGCATTCATTAATAGCAAACCTCCCGGTGAGTTCGTTGGGGTTGCGGGGGGAAGCGCGCCCCCGCCTGGGGTTTGGGACGGAGCCCCGAAAGGAATTTTAGGCACATATAAGGCTAGGTTCACGGTTCCATTAGGATTCACGGTTATGGTAAGGGTTCACGATTCATTAAGGATTCTCGGCTCAGGTAAGGGTTCACGGCTCAGGTAAGGGTTCACGGTTCATTAAGGGTTCACGACGCAGGTAAGGGTTCACGACTCAGGTAAGGGTTCACGGCTCAGGTAAGGGTTCACGGCACAGGTAAGGGTTCACGGTTCATTAAGGGTTCACGGTTCATTAAGAGTTCATTGTAAAACAACTCGTGAACTGAGATAACCGTGAATCGTAAACCGTGAAGTAAAACGTGAAGTCTAAACCGTGAAACATAACCCGTGAATTATAAACCGTGAAGATGAACCTGCTAAGGCGTGTGCGATATTAAAGGGATTTTTTATTGTATTTTAAATTTCAAAAATCTTTTAAGTTGTTAAGTATATCCAAGTTTCTTTATTTAAAATAATAAAATAATATTTTAATTCGAAACTTGGAGATAAAGTTACAAGATTTTAGGAAAAACACAATAAAAAACGTTATTCATCCCAAATTAAGGGGATTTTCATCAAATCTAATGATGAACTCGAAGAATAGTTTGTGAACACCAGATAAACTGTTCTTCAATAATATCAGATAAAAACCTGGAATCGAAATCTTGAAACATAATTCTTAACATATTTCGAAAATTTAATACATCTCAAATTTAGGAGATCAGTAAAACGTGATATTTTAATAAAACAGAAAACCATGAACTTAAGTAAAAACGATTTTCCATCAAGTTTTAACATAACTTTTTTCTCCGATTTTAATTCCAGTTAAGGGAAAGAAACAAGAACTGATTAATCAACATCTTCTCTGATACCATATGTTGATAAGTTCTTGTGACTATATTATGGAAAACAATAATATAATACATACCTGTTAAGCTAACCGCTCAGAGGGAAGAGGCCATGACCACAGATGTGGATCAGGTTCCCGTTTAGGGTGTACGGTTAGGATGCCTAAGATGAGTTTTTGGAACTCACGGTTATTGTAGAGAGGGGGGGGGGGGGGGCGAAATTATTAGTGGTGATAGATTGATGATTTGATGATTAGTCTATTCCCTTTTAATTAACTCTCTATTTATATGTACACCCAAGGGGAAACCCATTAATGAACCATTTAGAATAATTAGGCCCATCAACTAATTACTAGCCATAGGTTAATAAATAAATAATTATATTTAATCATTTAATAATTAGATAAATGATTATAAGAGCCACATATTAAATCGTGTCTTACACTCTAGACTAATACAAATACATAATAGTCTCATAAACACAAATTACTAATAAATACGCTTTTGACCCGCAACTTTTCAAACAAACTTGGGTTAATAATTAAGTTTAACAATAACCCCCTAAGTTTTTTACTCGAGTTTGAGTCTTCTTTTTATTGTCTTCATAGCCTTCTTCATCTTTATCAGATCACGTTTCTTGACTTTTGATTTCTTTTTAATGTTACCTTCATACGATGTTATTCAACTGCTTCTTCTTCCATTGTGATTAAAGTCCTTAAATTTTGGTTTTATGTCTTCTACATGACTCCTTGATTCAAAATTGAAGTGTTGTCCTTCTATAATCTACGCTTCCTTCTTGTCTGATGAATGTTATCTTCTTTAACTTTATCTTCATGTGTTGTATCATATACTTTGTCTTGATTATTGCTTGATGATCCCTTATAACTATTTTCTGCATTCTTGACTTCTGCTGATAAAACTGTTTCTCCGTTTTCCTTGTATCCCTTTTCATCTTCAACAAATACAACAAAATGTTCTTTTCCTTGAAGGACTTGCTCATGTTGGTCTTTTAATTTCATGCTGACATCAATATCACCTTCTATTTCAAACTGTCGATCTTCTTGGTGTTTCTCAAATACATAATCTTTTTCTTCATCCAACTGTAATCTCTCTAACTTTAAATCTTCCATATCTCTGCTTGTAATGTCTCTCAAATACATTATGCGCTTTTTAATTATTTCTCTCTTTCTTCGTCAATTAACTTCTCTTGTTCATACACGTGGTCTTCAAAGTCCATTTCTCTATTAACTTTGAGCTAATATTCTTGTTCCTTGACTTCAAAATCTTGAAGTATTTCTGATTCTTTACTACTAACTGTTTCTAGTCATAAAGATTTCTTGTGTTTTATTTCTTCAGCAAATGATTCCTTGGCTAACTTCAGGCACTCCAATTCTCTCTTTACATAAGTTTCTGTTTCCAATCTTAAAATTTCCAGTTCTTCTTTTGTCATATTAGTAGGTTGTAGAACTACGACTTGATTCTTCTTATTGCTTGAAACTGCCATTAAGAGGGTTGGTTCATCATCCTCTTCTATCAATTTTTAGTGTTCTTTTCTTTGGTTTGCTTCAGGACAATGCGAGGCATAGTGTCCAAACTTATTGCAGTTTGCAATATTTTAGTTCACTAATATCTCTTTTGAATTTGTTTTGATCTCTAGGGTAACTCTTCCTTCTTTCATAATCATTGTCAATGCTTTTAAAGTTATCTTATGAAGGATTTCATTCTCTTCTTTATTGTCTAAATTTGCTACGATCTCGGCCTCGTGATGGATAAAATCTTCTTTGGCCACTATTTCAAATTGTTGTCCATGACCAAAGTTATTTTTGTGACGTATGAACATGAGTTTCTCTTGATTGTCCACTAGGCTTCATGTCTTAAGTTTGATCATTTCTTCAAAGGTCTTAAGTCTACCAATTATCTCATCTACAGTTATCCTATTTTAGATCAGAGTATTGTTCAATATATGCAACAATTTGGATAAACCTAACTGGCACGGAGTTTAAGAGTTTGTGTACTAGAGTTGGTTGATCAAGTGTTGATCCTAGACTATTTTCTCTAATGACAATACTATTCAACTTAGTGGTGAGTGAATCGATGGAGTCTTCTTTCATCTGCAACATCTTAAATTCCGTCTTGAGTGTTTGTAGCCGTGCCTTCTACACTTAATCCACACCTGTCTATAGTGCATTCTAAACTTCTTTTGCACTCTTGCAACTTCCAACTTGTAATACAAGATCCTCTTACAGTGCTTGAAACAGATATATAGTCGTTGTCTTGTCTTTCTTGACATCTAGTTGCGTGCCAGCACTTGGTTCTATCATTTTCCAAAGTCTGTTTGCTTCGAGTATGGTCTTGATACAGATAGCCCACACCCTGTAGTTTGTGGATTTTAAAATATGACATTGGAAATATGACGGGGATCCTACATCCTTATATATTACAATTTTCTTATTACTATTAGTTTCTAATGATGACTTTTCTGCCATAGTTTCTAATACGTTTTCTTCTAAAACTCTAAGAATTGAGAAACGTGAATGTATTTTGACAGGTTTTCTTCTAAAACCAACTAATTGATTGCAAAAGTTCAATTGTTACTTCCATAGGGAATCAACAAATAAATTCTAAACCTAATCGGATATATGTATAGAAATTCAAATAACTTCCGGATTCCAATTGGAGGTAAAACTTGGAATTTTACGAATCCTTCACACGTGATAACGTGTTCTTGATCAAATATTTCTGGCCTTTTAATCTTCTTGTCAACAATCTTTCTTTGATGTAACTACAAACACCACACGAATCTGCCTTATATCAATCTGCAATAGGTGATAGACAACCAACAAAAAAATCACTCATTGATTTTGTTTCTGATGGTAATCGATAATAATAGCCACACATTCGAACTTTGTGCGACTTAATCAACAGTGAACAACCGTTCTACACGGCTTCGGTTCTGGCGATAATTTTTGTTTAACAATAACGAACAACCCAACAAACGCCTTCTTTTCCTTGCGACTAGAATTGATAAAAAACTTGATGATCAGCTTTCAATCTTGACTCGGATTTTGCACGGAGAATGAGAACGGGATTGATTACTTAAATCGGATTGAACCCTTAGGCTCTAATATCATTGAACACATGGATTGATTTTGATTCCATAGGATTGCCGTATCATGACGAACAAAAAAACGTCATCGAATGACTTTGAATTGAACGAACTAGATTCGTTATTAGGGTTCGTCACCCTCTTGTCGTATACATGGGCGAAGGTTAGTGAGCCCCCCCTGATTTTTCGCTCAGTAGTGTTAATTTATACGTATTCGGCCGATTTTTCGTTCAGTAGTGTTAATTTATATGTATTCGACAGAAAATTTTAATAGTTCCGGTCCCCATAGGAAAAAAAAAATCTTGGCCCTCCTGCGTTTTTCTTTAAGCTTCGCCACCGGTCGTATACAAGCGTCGGATTATATATCGATGTTTTTGACCAATGTGTCGATTGGCGAATCGGCACAACCCTACAACATGATAAACGATGTCTCTTGGTAGTAATTACCAAGTTTACTTGTTTACAACAATGACCTCTAGACTAATAAAAATACATAAGACTCATAAATACAACTTACTAATCGATTACAAAGACCCCATATAAAAACAAACTCAAGGAATAATGTTGTGACCAAGGAGAAAATCAAAGGATAGTCAATCAAGATATTTAGGACTAATAGACGGAGAATAGTTTGAATTCCAATACTCCCCCTAAAGTTGGAGCGTGGAGATCTCTAGTGCCCAACTAGTCAAGTAATAACCGAAGCTTTTAAGTACCCAATCCTTTCGTAAGGAGATCTGCTATTTGCATCTTGGTGTCAATAGGGAGAGGTTGAACTTCTTTGGAGTCGACTCGTTCTCGAACGAAGTAACAATCCATCTCAACATGCTTAGTTCGTTCATGAAAAACAGGAGTAATTGCTATATGTCGCGTAACTTGGTTGTCACAAAATAATGGTGTTGGGCCGGCGGAAGCGACATCCAGTTCTTGTAGAAGCCACCGAACCCATAGAACTTCACTAACAGTAGATGCCATAGATCTATATTCTGCCTCCGCAGAGGAACGGGAAACAACCGATTATTTCTTTGTTTTCCAAGAGATTCGTGCTCCACAAAGAAGAAGCACATAACCAGTTCTCGATCTTCGTGTATAAGGACACCCAAGTCGATCAGAATCACAATAAGCAGTGAGGTTATAACCTCCTGCTCGTGAAAGGAATACACCTTGACCGGGTGTGTCCTTTAAATAGCGAAGAACGTTTACAGCCTACATATGGGCCTGTCTCGGGTCTACAACAAACTGAGACAAGATATTTACCGAGTAAGCAATGTCTAGTCTTGTGGCTTACAAATAAAGAAGCCGTCCAACTAAGCGACGATAACGAGTAGCATCAACTTTCGGTTCATCCTCACTTCTATCTAACTTATGGTTTTGTTCCATAGGAAAAAAGGTTGATCTACACCCTTGTAATCCACAATCATCAAGAATATCTAGGGTGTATTTACGTTCACTTAACACCAACCCTTCAGAAGTACGAGCTACTTCTATTCCTAAAAAATATTTTATATTTCTAAGATCTTTTATGCTAAACATCTGATCAAGCTCGACCTTGGTATGCTGCATTTTGGTTGGGTCGTTGCCAACGAGAATGACATCGTCGACGTAAATGAGAGCAGCTACAGAGCTATCCTTTTGTCTATAAATAAACAAAGAATGGCCAGCCTTTGACTGTTTGAAATTGAGCTCAATAAGGACATTGGTGAATTTTTGGTACCAATTCCTTGAAGCTTGTTTTAACCCATAGATTGATTTCTTTAACCGGCATACTCTCGTCTCCCCTTCTTTAGCAAAATCTTGTGGAATTTTCATGTAAACTTCTTCATTCAAGTCTCCATGTATAAATGCGTTGTTTGCATCAAGTTGTTGAATTAACCAGTTTCTTTTAGTAGCTACAGCCAAAAGAGTTCGAACAGTAACAAGTTTGGCAACTAGAGCAAAGGTGTCATGGTAATCCACACCCTCCATTTGTGTGAAACCCTTTGCTACTAGACATGCTTTGTACCTCTCAACATCCCCATTAGGTTGGTATTTAACTTTGTAAACCCACTTGGAATAAATGCACGTTTGCCGTCGGGCAAGTTTTCCAGAGTCCATGTACCATTTTGTTCAAATGCATGCATTTCTTTCATCATGGCATCTATCCATTTTTATCTTTGATTGCTTGGTGGAAGAATTTTGGCTAATCGATATTATCGATAGCCGCTAAAAAGGCTTTGTGAGATGTAGAAAAATCATATGAAACAAAATTGGATAAGGGATGTACCGTCGAGGACGCTTAAGTTGGTGAGGTTCGTGCATTATCAACCGATGGGGGAAGCTTTACAACGAAATCATCAAGGTGCTTCGGCTGAGATCGGTTACGTTTGGGTCGATCTAACTGGTCTGGGTGGCTGAATGGTTCTTCTTGGGTTGAACTTGTATGATCTGGTGAGCTATTTTGGGCTGCACCATTTTTGTTTTCTGTTTTAGACAATGGGTTGCTATCCTCCTAACTTGGGCCTTCAATTGTTGGACCTTGGTCCAAATTTTCTTTTATGTTTTCTTCATGATCTTCGAGGAAGTCATCACAGTACACCTTTTGTGGTGGGTTCTCATATTGAGCCAAATGGAGAAGTGGATCAAGAACGTCTGTTTTATCATTGATATCACAGACTTTATCGAAAGTGAATTTTTCTTCATGGAATCTTACATCCCTGGATATCACGATTTTCTTGGTCTCAATATCGTAGATTTTATAACCTTTTTATTCCCGGTGGATAACCCAAAAACACCCCCGGTCTCCCCCTTTCTTCAAACTTATCACCTTTGGTTCCGGTACTTTGATAATAAGCAAGACACCCAAAAACTTTCATGGAGTTATAAATTGGTTTTTGATTAAAAATTAACTCGTATGGAATTTTATTTCTAATGACCTTTGAGGGTATCCGGTTAATAATGTAAGCAGTGGTCAAAACACATTCTCCCCAGAATCTCTTGGGCAATTTTGCTTCAAACCTCAAGGCTCTATCGGTTTCGAGTAGATGTCTATGTTTTCTTTCCACAACCCCATTTTGTTGCGGGGGTGTGAGGACAGGTTGTTTCAAGCAAAAATTCCCTGTTGATTGTAGAAATCCATCATGTCATTTGAAGTGAATTCCCCTCCATTATCACTTTGAATCCTTTTAACAGATTTACCAAATTGGGTTCTTATAAGTTTGTGAAAATTCATCAAACATTTACTTGTTTCATGCTTGAACCTCAATAGAAAGACCCAAACTGCTCTACTAAAATCATCAACAATAGTTAAAAAATAACTCGCTCCTGAAAAGGACGGGAATCGGTATTTTCTTCAAATGTCATAATGCAAAAGTTCAAAACAATCTTTGGTTTTAATGTCACTATTAGGAAAAGGAAGTTTAGTGTGCTTAGCTTTGGAACAAGAATCGCAAACTTCATCAAAGGAATACTTGCTAAGAAAATCTATCCAAGTAAGTTTTTCACCGGATGCGTGACCTAATCTCTTGTGCCAAACATCCATGGTTGCCATCATAGCTTTCTTCTCCGTTCCAAACATCCCCATTCGGTATAGACCATTCCTACACTCACCCGCTGATGAGTGGTTAATTTGCATGTTCTAGTTGTATATAAATTTGTGTTTTTAACCCTAATTATGTGAGAAACAATTTACTTTGACTTGTTTGCATATTTTGTTGATTAAATGAAGAAAACGAGTTAAAGCATCATAATAGAGCTAAATAGATTAAATTAAATTAATTTAATTTGGTTATGATTCATTGTTTGTTTTATGGGATTCAGTCATTTAGTTAATCTAATTTAAAGTGAACTAATCATTTTGTTTATTTGAAATAGCAGCCAAGACTTGGAAATAATTCAAGAGTTCATGAGATGGAGCAAAGAGAAGATCACGTGATGCACTATGAAGTAAATTGGATTATTCCATGTGGGCTTAGTTCATTGATTTTGGAACATTACACAATTATATGGAAATTAAAGCTTGGGCCATGGAATAAATCAATTGGGCCAGATCAAATAAACATGATTTTGGTGGGCTATTGTTGGGCCATCGATAGAAATAGAGGAACAGGACATTAATCCCACGTGAAGGACAATAAAAAAGGGGAATACCGCAATATGAAGTAAATTGGATTGGACGAGGGAGGACTTTGACGGCTGGGATTTTGAGGAGAGCGAAGGAAGGAATCACGGCTGCAATTAGGAGGTGTTATATGGCACGATTCACGAGAGGAGCAGACTTGCTGGTGTTGTTGGCGTTGATCGGTGAAACCAAAATGATGAGCGGCTAATTCACTTGTAGTTAGAGGTGCACAAATCGGTTTTTTAACCCAAACCGGTTCAAACCGACCCGAACCGGTTTGGACCCAAACCGGTTCGGGTTAAACCGGTTTCAGAGAGGGAAATATGTAAACCGGTCAAACCGGTTCGGGTAGGTTTTAAACCGGTTTGCCCCTTAAACCGGTTTTTATTAAAAAAAAAAATCAAATAAATTTTATGTTTTTAATATAAAATCCAAAATAAAATATAACAAAATTAAAACATAAAGTTCAACGTTTATTAATATTTGGATAGTTCGGAAATTAAAAAACATAACAAGATAAAATTGTAAAACATTACAAAAAGTATAACAAATATAAAACATTAAGTTCAACGTTTTATTTTTTGGAATATTGATTGATTATTCTTGTGCGTTGTCTTCGGAACTAGAGCTTCGTAGCCTTGCATCTTCGGCTAGTTCTTCATCCGTGATTGGTTCGGATATTCCAAGATCAACCTCGTTGTTGTGTATGACTTCTTCGGCTTGAATTTCATCTTCGAGAGAAGTTTGGTCTTGTATCCTATCCATCGCATCCGAATGGTCCTTCAAACAAATGCACATTTCCATCGCTAGGGGTGTGAGTCTAGTCCTTCGTATCGATAATACCATGCCACTAAAAGAAAACGCAGATTCCGAAGCTACCGTGGAAGCTTGGACGGTTAGTACATCACGGGCCATGGCGGAAAGAATCGGAAACGAAGCTTCGTTTTGTTTCCACATTGCCAAAATATCAAACTCCTCAAAAACGGTAGGAGACATAAACGCTAAAAAGTTTGTGCCAACATACCTTCCGAGTTCGCTACTCGGGGTGGTACCTCGAGCACGTTTACTAAATTCATTTAACATTTCGTTATATAAATTCAAATTAACATCTCTCGAGCTACCACTTGATGATGTACCCATTGTATCATGTGGAGTCGGAGTTGTATCATATTTATGTAAATAAACATCAAATAAATTTTGTAAACATTTGTTAAAATATGTTTTTGTGCCTTGTGCAAAATGGATGTCTTCGCTATCCAAATTCAAAGCGTAAGTAATTCTATCAATCAAGGTTTCAACCTCGTAAACATTTATGGTAGGGTTTAACGCAAAGGTACGAATCGGGTATACCATGTGGAGCCGACCAAACATCGGTGGTTAAGTTTACACCGGTTTGCAAATTTTCAAAACCTAAAATTAATTCTTTTTTTGCTTTTTTCCACATTTTTATACAATCTCATCTAAGGGTTGTGCGACTTACTTGGTGATAACGAGGTTGGAGTGTCTCTTGAATCATCTTTGTCAAGCGCGGATTGTCAAAGTGGTTGAACGGCAATCCTTCTTGAATCACTAACCTCGCCATTCGATCTCGAACAATATTTGGATCAAAGTTCCAAATTCCTCCTTCGCTTGTCATCGAGGCTTGACCTTCACTTGGAATTCCCATCAATGACGGGCAAGATTTTTCCATATGTGTTTTCAAAGTAGTGTTTGAATCTTTCCCCAAAAACGCACCACACAACTTGCAACGAGCACGTTCCTTTCCGTTTGACAACAAACATAAATCGTAATTGCACCAGATTGCCGGATTTCTCGTTGTTGCTAGAATTTGTACAACGGTAACTTCGTTTGAGGAACCACTAACACCAAAACTTGCCATGTTTTTTTTTTTGAGTTTAGAGAGAGTTTAGAGAGCGTTTTTGAGCGGTTAAAGAGCGGTTTTAGAGATTAGAGAGTGTAAAGAGAAGTGTGATCAACCCTAAACACCCCCCACCTATTTATAGTGTTTTATGGGTCCAAAAAACTCCAAAAAAACGGTCAAAATCGACCCCAACGGCCATATAGCCGTTGGCCAACGGCTAGAACTCGCCCAACGGTTCAAACCGGTTTGAAAACCGGTTTCCTAACCCGGTTTATCCAAAACCGGTCCCAACCCGATTTTTTTCCAGAAATCCTCAAACCGGTTTGAAACCGGCGGTTTTTGGGCAACCCGAAGGTTTGGACCGGGTTAAAAAAAAACCGGTTTTTTTGTGCACCACTACTTGTGGCTTTCTCCAGGCGGACGGTTGGTATAGGTTTTGCGTTTGATTCAGTTTGTTTATATTATTAGATCTATTTAGTTTCTGACAATAACTGAATAAATTGATGTATTGGTTGATGTGAACAATTTTATCTGTGTGTTTTGAGTTTCTTCCTTTACAATTGCGTTCGGTTTATGACAAAACCTAGTAGCGGGTTGGGTGACTAAAGGGGGTTAACTAGACACTAGTAAATTGAGTAATTGAATTATACTGTTTTGTGACGAAACTAGTCGTATAGATTGCTGACAAGAACCTGTCTTCAATTACTATTTTAACTGGTTTTTCAACACTATGTCTATGTGATGTCTAATTAAGCAACTGGATTTTATATGAAACCTAGAATCTGAAGTTTAGAGGAGGTTACATTTTTTATTTAATTTGAAGTTTTATTAAAAGAATTTGCTAAACTATCACAAGTTATTCTTTCCACCAATTCCTCGTGGAGACGACTCGACTTTCCACTTACTATTTAATTCTTATTTTTTTGACCGACAAAACGACATCGATCACCCACACCAATCAAGCTCCTCGTGTAAAGTTTCTGCATCACACAAAAATCAAGAAAGAAGGTTATGGCTGATTGTGATTGCAGGTCTTTACTCAATCGACTAACCATAAGAGGTTACAAGTGAATTTTGGAATATGTAAGACCCCTTTTATTTTAGTTCTACCTGCTAAGGCACATTCCCCTCTTCCTTCAACGGGTATGGCGTCTGTTGGAATCACGTACAACCGGGGTTTCAAAAATGTTTATAGATTTATTTTCAAGCATACTTGCATTATATGTAATGTGCTCGGTGGAACCCGAGTCAATGATCCAATCATCGTTAACATTACCTTTACCACTCATGTAAGTCTTTGGCCTAACAATATCCTTACCAGGTCCTACTGTTTCTGAAAAATGCTTCAAAAAAGATTCGTACTCATTATTAGTTAAACTTGGAATAGGACTAGATCTAGATTCGATGCAAGCCGCCTTCAGTTTGGATTCTTCTTTCTTCTTGTTTCCCGGCCACCACTCCGGGTCACCTGTTCTTATGAAACACCCATCACGTGAATGTTCATCTCTTCTACAGAATGTGCAATGTTCGATGACCTCAGACCCTTTAACATCCTTTTGAGCCAGTTTGTCACGTCTTGAATTTTTGTTTCCCTCGCGTCGATTTGGAACAGAAGCTTTAAAAGCCGTCATCTCCATCATCGGTTTCTTGTCTGACTTTTCTTTGTCGGCCATGGCTTTTAGGGTTTTATGATTGTGACTAATCCTGCTCTGATGCATCTAAAAAAGATGGTTCAAAGAAGTTTCTTATTTTCTGTATATTGAATCGATTACAAAGACCCCATATATAAAAACAAACTCAAGGAATAATGTTATGATCAAGAAGAAAATAAAAGGATAATCAATCAAGATGTTTAGGAATAATATGCGGAGAACATTTTGAATTCCAATATAAATTGATTATGATAGAATGTGTTTTAAATTGATCCAAATAGAGAGTAATAAAATTTAAGAAAGACCAACAAAATAATGACATATTTCAAAGTAAGCGTGAGGACAACCAGACGTTGCTTCCTCTATAGTATATATATACAACCTACTTAATTTTTAAAATAATCATCTTGCCACTAAAAAACAATAGCTTACAACGTGATGACGTGATCCAAGTTGAAATAAACAAATTCTTTTTCGAAACATTGAAAAGTCTACTATGTTTATGTGTGAGAGAGAAACAATTTAGCATGTTTATCTATTAAAGTAAAAAAAAAATGCATTGCCCTTCAAACTCTCCATCTAATTAAAACACTAAATTTGAAGCTTTTACTTCATTTTGCTTTCCGTTTCTTTTCAACCATCAAAATAATGTCTCACGTAGAACGGTTTCAACACCTCAAAATACAACTGGAAGCTATAAAATGGGCAACCAACAACTTTTCTGTCGACAATTGCATAGGGAAAGGAGGGTTCGGGAATGTTTATAAGGGAGAACTTGTTCATTCCACGGGTGAGTCGATGGTTGCTTTGAAGCGTTTAGATCGTGCATTCGGACAAGGAAATGCCGAGTTCTGGAAAGAGATCATGACGCTTTCCTTTTATAAACATGAAAACATTGTTTCTCTTTTAGGGTATTGTGACGATGGTGGTGAGAAGATCCTCGTGTACGAGTATGCTTCAAAGAAAAGTCTCGATTCTTATCTCACGAGCGACTATCTCACGTGGGTTCAACGCCTAAAGATATGTATCGGGGCGGCTCGTGGATTAGCGTACATTCACAATCCTGCTGAGACAACTTAGAATAGTGCATCGCGATATTAAAAGTTCCAATATCCTGTTAGATAATAACTGGAATGCCAAGATCTCAGATTTCGGCCTCTCCAAATTTGCTCCTGCAAACAATCAATTCACATATGTTGTATCCAACCCTGTAGGCACAATCGGGTATATTGATCCAGTGTACCAGCTAACTGGGCTATTAACCAAAGAGTCAGATATTTACTCTTTTGGAGTGGTGTTGTTTGAAGTGTTGTGTGGGAGGTTATGTTTTGGCAACGAGAATCTCCGGCCTTTAGTAGGACTGGTGTTAGAGTACTATGAGGAAAACAAAATAAGTGAACTTGTTTTTAGTAATATAAAGGATGAAACAAATATATCTTCTTTGACGTTGTTTGTGGAAATAGCTTACAAATGTTTAAGGAGAGAGAGTGAAGAACGTCCATTGGCGACGCAAATCGTGAGCACACTTGAAAGGGCACTTGATATTCAAGTAAGTGTTATTTGACTAAATCATCTAGTATTGATACTAATATGTAAAATCAACATGTGTAATAATTAAGAAATCGGAGAACTGTCTGATCTCTTGGACTTGTAACAAATTAGATTATATTAACACATGACAAATAACATAATTTTGTTTTATTCAGGAAAAGGCAGATGCAAAGGCAGGTGGAATCTTGATAGTGAAGGTACTTGGTAAAAACCTTATTGGTTGTTCTAATCCTTACTTGGTACTCTATATAAAGGACCGTGATCCACTACAAAATATTAAAACGACTGCGAAGTACAACGAGGCGAGTGTTGAATGGAATGAAGAGTTCAGTCTATATGTGAAAGATTTGGATGCTCAAAATCTATATATACTTGTTAACAGCATGGTATCAGTATGTTTTCTGGAACCCAAACGAGTAGTCACACCCTTCATAGCATACTTTTAAAACCTCCTTGATTAATGTCTAAAAGATCATGGTAAATTAATAAAGCCCATTAAGATTAATCATTATTTGCTTCTTGCCAAATCGGATACTTTTCAAACAATTGTAATTAATACTTACACATGATGGTTTCAAATATCGAATATTACTTAAGCAGTAAAAGGATGGTTCTTTGTTTTGTAGGTAAATGACCATCGTCGGCTAGGACTGGGCATCATGAATTTGAAAAATCTTACACCTAGAATTCCACTGATTTGTGACCTCAATGTAAATGGTAGGCATGGCGACTACATTGCCGAATTGAAAGTTGAACTGTTCTACAAACCGACTAATATTGAAGATGTAATTAGTTTAGTTCCCAAGGCTCCTATAGGGACACCTAAGGATGGAGGATTGCTTATCATTATAATCCACAACGCCTTTTTATATAATGAAATAGATCAGGCACGTTCATCTGTTTCGTTGCTTTTCGGTAGTGAATTAAGAAAAACCCAGGTTTGTTTTTGATTTGCATGTTGTTTGGTAGTTGCAAAAGGCTGTTAATTTTCACTATTCTCTTACATTCCTTGGGGTTTGGATTTGGGTTTTTGCAGTCTATGATGAATACCAACAGGCCAATGTGGCTAAGAGAATTTACATTTATGTTAGAACAGCCACCAACAGATGAAAATTTGCATTTTGAAGTCATTAATCATTATTCAGGAAAGGAAAAGGTACGATGATCCTCAACTTCCTTTACGAGACTTGTAGGTTTTTTAATGCATACGAAATGCCTTTTTCATTAGGGGTCTATGGGGTTCATCGATATAAGCCTTGTGGATGTGGTTAACAAGAAATGGACCAACGAGTTTTACAAACTTGAAGGAGATTATATTTTGGATCATCCTTACAAGTCAAATTATCTACGAGTGGAGTTGCAATGGAGAACATACGAATAGATCACCACAGGTAATGATGGCCAAAAAGTTGTGCGTTATTGATCATCATATATATGATTTTGCTTAATCAAACTTGTATTTAAACCAGTTCTAAAAAGTTGTACGTTAATGATCACCATATAAATCATTTCGCTCAGTTATTGATGGAATTTTATAAGATAACCTTAATTACTTTCTCTTTTCTAAGAATTTTTTGATAAAATGGGCCATGGGAGAATGTGTGACTACAATTAGGCTTTTCTCTATGGATTGATACATATGAGGTTGCCGCCCTTTGGAAGAGCGACAGCTTCCCTACACTTTCACTCTAATCATTGGTTTTGTCAGGGTTGTCAGTGAACCAAAAGTTGTCGCCCTTTGGAATGGCGACAGCCTTCAGTCATACATCTTTCTCACCTATTCAAGATCCTAGTCACTATCTATGTCAAAGCCCTCGCCATTTAGAATGGCAGCATCTTTCTTAATTGAATACAAAAGCTCTCGCCATTTGGAATGGCAGTGGCTTTTAATATTTGTCTAGTCAAACTGGCCTGCAATTGTACAAGGTCTTGTAGGAGCCCTTAAGAGGGTGCATGCATTTGATAAGCCTTTGTCCTAAACATTTAATTAAAACATTTAAAGAAGGGCTTCTAGAACTCACCTTATAAGCTAGTCTAGGTTGTCCTAAACAAAGGCCCAACAATGTCACTTCTGATCTGAATTGATTAGTTAAATACACATCAGACCCAATCCCGACTCTAACGGTTAAACCATTCTAAACATACTGACTTTACTTAACCTGCCTGATGCCTGCGCACTTAGCAAGTGCGCAGACCCTGCTTCCTGCGTACTTGATAAGTACGCAGGACCTGCTCCGTGCGCACTTGGTAAGTGCGCACGATCTGTTTCTTCGCAAAACCCTAACTTTCGCGCTCAGGTCTGATCACGTCAAGATCCCGAACCTGGTTACATCCAAAACGTTCGTTTTCCATTAAGGAACTCAAATCTATGTTTATCTTTCAGTTTCATCCGTAAAAACGTTCCCTTTTCACCCAAAACCCGAAAAACCCAAAAACGAACAAAAACTCAAATTTAGGCAAAATCGTTACCTGAATCAAGTTTCTTATCCGGAGGTTCTTCTCACGAGCTCTGGAGCAACACACTTCTCAAATCTCGGGTCGATCAGCCAACTTTCTCTCTCTACGGTTTCTCTCTCTAGAAGTTGCAAATGAGAGAAATAACCGGTGACCTTGGCTATTTATAGGGAATGCTCCCCTTCCAGCCCGCCGGTCCATCCAGCCCGACCTGACATGCCTCGTTCGTTTATTCCGTTATTTTAACTGTCGTTTTATTTTTGGGATGTTACAAGTCTACCCCCTTACAATAGGTTTCGTCCCCGAAACCTATCATAAGTCAAATAGATGAGGGTACGACTCCCTCATTTCCTTCTCCGTTTCCCAAGTGGCTTCCGATCCCTTTCGATGTTTCCCTTGGACTTTAACCAATTGGATAATCTTATTACGCAAACGCTACTCCTTCTTGTCTAAGATGGCCACGGGTTCTTCGATGTAATTAAGGCTGTTGTCGACCTCGATGTCAGTAAGTGGTACGTGAGCTGATTCATCCGCCAAACACTTTCGCAAGTGTGATACATGGAAGGTAGGATGAATCACACTCAACTCATCAGGCAACTCTAGCCGATAAGCGACTTCACCCACCCGTGCCATTATCCTGAATGGCCCGACGAACCTCTGTCTTAACTTCCCTCTCTTCCTGAATCATATTATTCCCTTCCAGGGTGACACTTTCAACATTACTCTGTCCCCAACCTCGAACTCAATAGGCCTTCGTCGTTTATCCGCATAGGATTTCTGACGATCTTGTGCGGCCTTCATTCGTGCTTTGATTTGATCAAACATTTCTGACGTTTCTCTTACTACTTCAAGACTCCCTAATTCCTTTTGTCCAATCTCACCCCAACAAATCGAGGTCCTGCATCTCCTCCCATAAAACATTTCGTAAGGCGGCATGCCTATAGTCGTGTGATGACTATTGTTGTATGAGAATTCGGCTAACGGCAGATGACTGTCCCAACAGCCGCCAAAATCGATAATACAAGCACGAAGCATATCCTCCAATGTCTGAATGGTCCTTTCGGCCTGACCATCCGTTTGTGGGTGGTATGCCGTGCTGATATTAAGCCTCGTGCCCATCGCCTCGTGAAATCTTTTCCAAAACCTCGATGTGAATCGTGTGTCCCGGTCAGATACGATCGTCAAAGGCATCCCATGCCGTACTACTACTTCGTTAATAAATACTTCCGCTAACCTCTCCGACGAGAACGTCTCCCGAATAGGTAGGAAATGAGCACTCTTCGTTAAACGGTCCACAATTACTCAAATGGTGTCATGACCTTTAGCTGTGCGAGGTAGCTTGGTTATGAAGTCCATGGTAATGTGTTCCCACTTCCATTCCGGTATATCAAGTGGTTGAATCTTTCCATACGGTTTCTGGTGTTCGGCCTTTACTTGCGAGCAAGTCAAGCACTTGCTTACGTACTTTGTCACTTCATGCTTCATTCCGGGCCACCAGTATTCCTTCCTTAGATCTTGGTACATTTTATTGGTACTAGGATGGATAGAGTACCGAGACTTATGAGCCTCATCCAAGATTTTGGTTCTAAGCTCGCCACCCATAGGTATCCATATTCGTCCAAAACGTGTCCTAACACCAAGGGTGTTATATTCCAACTTGTCCTGTTGGCCAACCATCCTTTCCTTCTTTATGTTTTCTTCTTTAAGTGCCTCATCTTGAGCATTTTCAATTTCTCTCATCACATCCGATGTTACCACCAACTGGCAAGCTTTTACCCTAATAGGAGTAGGCACATCCTTTCGGCTTAGAGAGTCAGCCACCACGTTTGCCTTTCCAGGGTGGTACATTATTTCACAGTCATAGTCTTTCAACAGTTCCAACCATCGCCTCTGCCTCATATTAAGTTCCTTTTGTTCGAAGAAGTACTTCAAACTTTTGTGGTCGGAGTAAATAGTAAACTTCACCCCGTAAAGGTAGTGCCTCCAGATTTTTAGTGCGAATACGACAGCAACAAGTTCCAAATCGTGAGTCGGATAATTAGCTTCGTGAACCTTCAACTACCGTGACGCATACGCGATCACTCTCCCGCGTTGCATCAACACGCATCCAATCCCTGACCCGAAGCGTCAGAGTATACCACTAAGTCTTCATTGCCCTCGGGAAGGGCCAAGACTGGAGCTTGGGTTAGCCTCTTCTTCAATTCCTTAAACGCCTCATCTTGGGTCGAACCCCATTCATACTTAACCTCTTTCCGAGTCAACTTTGTCCACGGCGAAGCTATTTTCGAGAAATCCTGGATGAATCTCCGATAGTAGCCTGCCAATCCCAAGAAACTACGGATTTCAGTTGGCGTCTTAGGAATACTCCATTCCCTTACCGTCATTATCTTCGCTGGGTCAACCATAATGCTGTTCGGGTTGATAACGTGACCTAGGAATTAGACTTCCCTAAGCCAGAACGCGCATTTGGAGAACTTAGCATACAACTTTTCCTTCTTCAGAGCTTCCAATACTTCCTTCAAGTGACACGCGTGATCACCCTCATTCTTGGAGTAGATGAGGATATCATCGATGAACACGATTACCGATCGATCCAGCATTGGTCAACAAACTCTATTCATCAAATCCATAAATGCTGCGGGGGCGTTCGTCAATCCAAAAGACATTACGCGGAACTCGAAATGTCCATAACGCGTGCGAAATGCGGTTTTTGGTATGTCTTCTTCCCTCACCTTCAACTGATGGTACCCGGATCGAAGGTCGATTTTTGAGAACCAACTTGCGCCCTGTAATTGATCGAACAGGTCGTCGATCCTTGGTAAAGGGTACTTGTTCTTCACCGTACGTTTGTTCAACTCGCGATAATCAATACACATTCTCATCGAACCGTCTTTCTTCTTCACAAACAACACCGGAGCACCCCACGACGAGATGCTCGGTTGGATAAATCCCTTCTCAAGTAACTCGTCTAGTTGTGCCATTAACTCTTTCATCTCCACTGGTGCTAGTCGATATGGATCCTTAGCCACGGGCTGTGCATCTGGTACTAAGTCGATTCAAAATTCAATCTCTCTGTCGGGTGGTATCCCAGGCAAATCCTCTGGAAACACCTCCGGGTACTCGCGTACCACGGGTACATCGTCTAGCTCCTTCACTTCCTTACACTCGTCAATTACGTACACCAGATAAGCCTCGCATCCGCGCCTAAAGTAATCTGTTGCCTTAATCATCGAGATGACGTTTGGCATCGGGGCGTCACGATATCCAGTAATCTGTTGCCTTAATCATCGAGATGACGTTTGGCATCGGGGCGTCACGATCTCCAAGAACCTCGACTTTGCTACCATCCGGAGCCTTGAGTCGGATTATCTTTCGTTTACATATAATTTGTGCTTCATTGGCAGTTAGCCAATCCATTCCTAACACGACATCAAACCCACCCAGAACCATAACAAACAACCTGACAGGGAACCTATGACCTTCTATTTTTATTGTAGAGTTGTCAACTACATCGGTCACTCTCGTAGTTCTACCCTCGGCGGTTTCCACACTAAAAGCCTTTTCTAGTTTACTGACAGTGTACTTTACTCGTTTACAAAAAGTCGTAGATATAAAACTCTTACTGGCACCCGAATCAAATAACACTGAAACAAACGTGTTGTCAAGGATGAACGTACCTGACGCCACATCGGGGTCTGCCCTGGCTTGGTCTTGCGTCAGTGCGTACGCACGAGTCTTTGCTCGGGGCCTCTCTTATTTCCTTTCCGGGCCTTTCCCTTTCCCGGCTTCACCCATTCTCGGTTTCGGGCATTCCCTACTCAGATGACCGGCATCCCCACAGTTATAGCACTTGAAGTGTTGTGGGCATTCACGGGAGTAGTGTTCGATCTTGCCACACTTAAAGCACAAGTTAGATCCCAGTCTACATTCACCTGTATGCTCCCTTCCACACTTCTTACAAATAGTCGGCTCATTCACCCGAGCCCTCTTATCACGAGTCCCAAACATCCTTCCACCAGTTCGCTTGTTCGAGAAGCTCGGTCTCTTCTTCGGTTCCTCAATGGCAACGACATTCAGCGCCAGATCATCGAATACCACGCCGCTAGTTCTACTACCGAATCATAGGTCGTAGGGGTGTTTGCTTTAACATAGATGCGGACCTGGTCCGCCAGTCCTTGAATGTAACAAGAAATCTTTCTTTCCTCAGTCGTGATAAGGTGTGGCACCACACGTGCCAGTTCATTGAATCGGGTTGTGTATTACCGGTGCGTCGTGCTCCCGGCCTTCAAACCTAGAAATTCCCTCTCTACCTTCTCAATCTCGTTCCTCGGGCAGAAATTCTTGATCACCAAGGTTTTTAAGTCAGCCCACATCATCGCATCCACAACCTCGCTCCCTTTTGCCTGACGTACACCTTCTCACCAATGGGATGCTTCTTCTCTCAAGGAGTTAGCAGCAAATTTCACCACTTGATCCGCCCGGCATTCGCTGAGACGGATGGCAGCCTCCATACGGATTATCCAGTCAAACATAGCTACCGCGTCTTTCTTTCCAGTCAGGACTGGTGGGTCACATGCCTTGAAGGACTTATAGTCGCAACCACGGTTAAGCGGTGCGTTGATTGCCTCAGTGTTCGGGGTATCAACCGCCGTGTTAAACCAACCGGTCTCATTAACCTTCTTTAATTCTTCTGCCAACAGTCCTGGCAAAGAAACTTTCATCAAGTCTGTGAACTCTCGAGCTATGGCTGCTCTCACTTCTGGTTCAAAAGTGAAAGGTTGTTCTTCAACCTGTGTCTGCTCGGTTCCATGCACACCAACCGTCGGTTCAGTGTGAACACTTCCTTCTTCACTATACTCTTGGCGCGCAGGGGTCCTGCCGCGACCGCCGGTGCGACCGCCGGTACGACCTCCGGTACGGCCCCCACCACGCCTTCCGTTTCCTCTTCTTGCCATTTTGTTCTATAAGACAAGAATCCAATGTCATCACGCTAGTTAACAAATAAAATTCAATAAGTACTGTAAGATGTTAATATACACTGGCCATCTGCAATTAACCATTACACTACCTTTCGATTTCTATTTGACCCCCTTTGTGATTCCATCAGAACACAAGTCCTTACCTAACCCTTTCTAAGGCATACTGTATATGTAAATATATACTACCTTCTTACCTGATGCTATGGCTCGAGTTACCCGTACTGACATCCGCTTTCGGTCCCATTCACAGTTTAAGTTCAGACACTGGGAGTGTCCGAATCTCTCAAACTATTGCTCTGATACCAACTTGTAAGGCCCCAAACCCGGGAGGCCTCACTTGTTAGATTTACTCATTTACAAACAGTTCTTAAACTTGAATATCAAAATAACGAAGCTGAATCATTCATTCATCATAATTAAAACTTGTTCATACATGCGGAATCGTAACGTTATCAAATGCATAAACATAACATAAACAACTCATAACGGGATGCCAGTCTTCATATCATCCGGGTAACTCTTCTCTCTTGCCAAGCATCACCGTCCATCACCATAACCTGCCCTTAACCTGAATGTGCATACTAAAAAGTCAGCTACGCTGGTGAGTTGTAGCTTTACATAAAACCTTAACATAAACATTTTGCCAAAAACATAACATACATTTGTTTAAAAAAAGCATACGTAAAACATGCAATAACTTAACATCATCATAACATAAGTCAACATGAACCGAATCTGCGCCTTCTCGTAACCGTCAATTCCATACATCGCATACCAGCGGATGAACTTAAGGCTCGTTACCTCTAAGCCATCCGTCACACAGTTCCCTAAGGCTCGTTACCTCTAGGTGGACCAAACATACGTCTCCTAAGGCTCGTTACCTCTAGGTAGACCAAACATACGTCTCCTAAGGCTCATTACCTCTATGTAGACCAAACATACGTCTCCTAAGGCTCGTTACCTCTAGGTAGACCAAACATACGTCTCCTAAGGCTCGTTACCTCTAGGTAGACCAAACATATGTCTCCTAAGGCTCGTTACCTATAGGTAGACAGAACATAACTTTGGCACTATTTCCCCGTAAGGAATAGTACCTTCCATCGGGATCCCGGTAATCTCATGGGTGACCGTCGTCACCCCATCATCAACCAGTTGTACAACCGTTAGCCAGCCACAAAGGCCCCCCGTAAGGTGAGGCCAATACATACATACATTCATACCTTAGCTCCCGTAGGAACTCGTGGCAGATTCTATCATTCGTGACTTCCATAAAACCTTTACCTCATTTTAGTTAAAGCATTTGTACGTTTTATTAAACAAAACATCATCTCTTTCGTAAACCTTTCTTAAACTTCATTTGGCAAAACATTTCATAAACATCATCTCTTAAACATCATTTCGTAAACGTCATATCGTAAACATCACATCGTAAACATCATTTCGTAAACCTCGTTTCGTAAACCTTATTTCAAAACATCATTCCGTATGTATGCACACCAGCCCAAAAACATTTAATTAAAACATTTAAAGAAGGGCTTCTAGAACTCACCTTATAAGCTAGTCTAGGTTGTCCTAAACAAAGGCCCAACAATGTCACTTCTGATCTGAATTGATTAGTTAAATACACATCAGACCCAATCCCGACTCTAACGGTTAAACTATTCTAAACATATTGACTTTACTTAACCTGCCTGATGTCTGCGCACTTAGCAAGTGCGCAGACCCTGCTTCCTCCTCTTCCTGCGTACTTGATAAGTACGCAGTGCCCTCTTCCTGCGTACTTGATAAGTACACAGGACCTGCTCCGTGCGCACTTGGTAAGTGCGCACGATCTGTTTCTTCGCAAAACCCTAACTTTCGCGTTCAGGTCTGATCACGTCAAGATCTCGAACCTGTTTACATCCAAAACGTTCATTTTCCATTAAGGAACTCAAATCTATGTTTATCTTTCAGTTTCATCCGTAAAAACGTTGCCTTTTCACCCAAAACCCGAAAAACCCAAAAACGAACAAAAGCTCAGATTTAGGCAAAATTCGTTACCTGAATCAAGTTTCTGATCCGGAGGTTCTTCTCACGAGCTCTGGAGCAACACACTTCTCAAATCTCGGGTCGATCCACCAACTTTCTCTCTCTACGTTTTCTCTCTCTAGAAGTTGCAAATGAGAGAAATAGGTGGTGACCTTGGCTATTTATAGGGAATGCTCCCCTTCCAGCCAGCCGGCCCATCCGGCCCGACTCGACATGCCTCGTTCGTTTATTCTGTTATTTTAACTGTCGTTTTATTTTTGGATTGTTACAGAATTTTGTCTAAATAAGCTAAGAAAGATTGTGGAGTTAACATTTGGCACTCCTCCAAATATAAGGTAAAGGGCATTTTGAATACAAAAGCTCTCGCCAATTGGAATGGCAGTAGCTTTTAATATTTATCTAGTCAAACTAGACTGCAATTGTACAAGGTCTTGTAGGGGCCCTTAAGAGGGTGCAATCATTTGATAAGCCTTACTTGCCATATGAGCAAATATACGATGTATTAAATGTCTAGATAAACCTTAGGAAATAATTATGCAATTGATAAACCTTGTATGTCAGCTATGATATTTGTTTTAATTTCTCAATTTCAATTGTTCTACATTTCTACGTATATATTAAATGCTTATAAGCTACTTTTTTTCGAAAGACGTTTATAAGCTACTATCACTCATTATCTATGGAACTTTTCAAAAGCAAGTTTTCCACAATGAATGGACAAAAAAAATTATCTATGGAACTTTTCACTCATTATCTAGGTTAATATATTTGTCGATCAAACGTCCCGTTAGAGATTTAAAAGAATTACATTGGGGTTGGTGGCCAGTGCTAGAGGAAAATTTTCTAAAAACATCAAGTTTTTAGTAGATCATGGATTCAAGTCCCACTTTTAACAGAAATTAAAAAATTTGCCTTAAAAAAAGAGATTTAAAAGAATTATATATTTTTTAAAGGCGGTTATCATTCAAGATGTTTACATAGGGAAGATTTGAAATTGGTTCTCTTGAAAGAACTTTCAGACACCTTACCACTAGATCGTCTTATGATGGTTTAAAAAAAGAAGTATACGTACGATAACAAAATTATGAGATTGATTTTTGGAGAATGAAAACAATAAATTTATAAAAATATTTAATTGGTTGTTTAGATTAAAAGTATAATTAAATTTGTTAGAGACATTAATTTATTTCAAAAAATAAGTAAATACGAAATTTGTTTAAGTTATTAAATAATTTTTTTTGTCCATTCATTAGTTATGGAACTCCTTATCTATGGAACGTTTCACTCATTATCTAGGTCTAGATAATGAGTGAAAAGTTCTATATATAATTTTTTTTGTCCATTCATTGTGGAAAACTTGCTTTTGAAAAGTTTTATAGATAATGAGTGATAGTAGCTTATAAACGTCTTTCGAAAAAAAAAGTAGCTTATAAGCATTTAATATATACGTAGAAATGTAGAACAATTGAAATTGTCAAAATAAAACAAATATCATAGCTGACATACATGGTTTATCAATTGCATAATTATTTCATAAGGTTTATCTAGACATTTAATACATCGTACATTTGCTCATATGGCCAGTAAGGCTTATCAAATGCATGCACCCTCTTAAGGGCCCCTACAAGACCTTGTATAATTGCAGGCCAGTTTGACTAGACAAATATTAAAAGCTGCTGCCATTCCAAATGGCGAGAGCTTTTGTATTCAATTAAGAAAGATGCTGCCATTCTAAATGGCGAGGGCTTTGACATAGATAGTGACTAGGATCTTGAATAGGTGAGAAAGATGTATGACTGTAGGCTGTCGCCAATCCAAAGGGCGACAGATTTTCGTTCACTGACATCCCTGACAAAATCAATGATTGGAGTGAAAGTGTAGGGAAGTTGTCGCCATTCTAAAGAGCGGCAACCCCATATGTATCAATCCAGAGAGAAAAGCCTAAATGTAGTTACACATTCTCCCATTGCCCATTTTAGCAAAAAATTCCTTTCCTCACATGTTCTTTAGATTTCATCTTCATGTCTCCCAGGACATCATCCATCTTAGTACTACTCCCACCATCTTGTTTAACAAGTATTTATTTTAAAATAAATTTTATCACAAGCTAAGTTGTATTTAATATAATGTTTTTTGTCAAACAATTACTTAACAATAATCCCAAACGACAATGAAATATATATATATATAGGGGGATCAAATAAAAAGAGAATTTTACCTAAATAAGCTAAGAAGGATTGTGGAGTTAACATTTGGCACTCCTCCAAATATAAGGTAAAGGGCATTTTGAATACAAAAGCTCTCGTCATTTGGAATGGCAGTAGCTTTTAATATTTTTATAGTCAAACTAGCCTAGATTTGTACAAGTCTTGTAGGGGCCCTTAAGAGGGTGCGTGCATTAGATAAGCCTTACTTGTCATATGAGCAAATGTACGATGTATTAAATGTCTAGATAAACCTTAGGAAATAATTATGCAATTGATAAACCTTGTATGTCAGCTATGATATTTGTTTCAATGTCTCAATTTCAATTGTTCTACATTTCTACGTATATATTAAATGCTTATAAGCTACTTTTTTTCGAAAGCCGTTTATAAACTACTATCACTCATTATCTATAAAACTTTTCAAAAGCAAGTTTTCCACAATGAATGGACAAAAAAAATTATATATGGAACTTTTCACTCATTATCTAGGTTAATATATTTGTCGATCAAACGTCCCGTTAGAGATTTAAATAATTACATTGGGGTTGGTGGCCAGTGGTAGAGGAAAATTTTCTAAAAACATCAAGGTTTTAGTAGATCATGGATTCAAGTCCCACTTTTAACAGAAATTAAGAAATTTGCCTTAAAAAAGAGATTTAAAAGAATTATATATTTTTTAAAGGCGGTTATCATTCAAGATGTTTACATAGGGAAGATTTGAAATTGGTTCTCTTGAAAGAACTTTCAGACACCTTACCACTAGATCGTCTTATAATGGTTTAAAAAAAGAAGTATACGTAGGATAACAAAATTATGAGATTGATTTTTGGAGAATGAAAACAATAAATTTATAAAAATATTTGAATTGTTGTTTAGATTTAAAGTATAATTAAATTTGTTAGAGACATTAATTTATTTCAAAAAATAAGTAAATACGAAATTTGTTTAAGTTATTAAATAATTTTTTTTGTCCATTCAATAGTTATGGAACTCCTTATCTATGGAACTTTTCACTCATTATCTCTAGATAATGAGTGAAAAGTTCTATATATAATTTTTTTTGTCCATTCATTGTGGAAAACTTGCTTTTGAAAAGTTTTATAGATAATGAGTGATAGTAGTTTATAAACGGCTTTCGAAAAAAAGTAGCTTATAAGCATTTAATATATACGTAGAAATGTGGAACAATTGAAATTGTCAAAATAAACAAATATCATAGCTGACATACAAGGTTTATCAATTGCATAATTATTTTCTAAGATTTATCTAGACATTTAATACATCGTACATTTGCTCATATGGCTAGTAAGGCTTATCAAATGCAAGCACCCTCTTAAGGGCCCCTATAAGACCTTGTACAATTGCACGCCAGTTTGACTAGACAAATATTAAAAGCTGTTGTCATTCCAAATGGCGAGAGCTTTTGTATTCAATTAAGAAAGTTGCTGCCATTCTAAATGGCAAGGGCTTTGACACACATACTGACTAGGAACTTGAATAGGTGAGATGTAGGTATGACCAGAGGCTGTCGCAATTCCAAAGGGCGACACCTTTGGGTTTACTAACATCCATGACATAATCAATGATTGGAGTGAAAGTGTAGGGAAGTTCTCGCCCTTCCAAAGAGCGGCAACCCCATATGTATCAATCCAGAGAGAAAAGCCTAAATGTAGTCACACATTCTCCCATGGCCCATTTTAGCAAAAAATTCCTTTTCTCACATGTTCTTTAGATTTCATCTTCAAGTCTCCCAGGACATCATCCATCTTAGTACTACTCCCACCATCTTGTTTAACAAGTATTTATTTTAAGATAAATTTTATTACAAGCTAAGTTGTATTTAATATAATATTTTTTGTCAAACAATTACTTAACATTAATCACAAACGACAATGAAAATATATATATATATATATAGAGAGAGAGAGAGAGAGACAGGGGGATCAAATAAAAAGAGACTTTTGTCTAAATAAGCTAAGGATTGTGGAGTTAACATTTGGCACTCCTCCAAATATAAGGTAAAGGGCATTTTGAATACAAAAGCTCTCGCCATTTAGAATGAGAGTAGCTTTTAATATTTGTCTAGTCAAACTAGCCTGCAATTGTACAATGTCTTGTAGGGGCCTTTAAGAGGGTGCATGCATTTGATAAGCCTTACTTGCCATATGAGCAAATGTACGATGTATTAAATATCTAGATAAACCTTAGGAAATAATTATGCAATTGATAAACCTTGTATGTCAGCTATGATATTTGTTTTAATTTCTCAATTTCAATTGTTCTACATTTCTACGTATATATTAAATGCTTATAAGCTACTTTTTTTCAAAAGACGTTTATAAGCTACTATCACCATTATCTATGGAACTTTTCAAAAGCAAGTTTTTCACAATGAATGGACAAAAAAATTATTTATGGAACTTTTCACTCATTATCTAGGTTAATATATTTGTCGATCAAACGTCCCGTTAGAGATTTAAAAGAATTACATTGGGGTATAGTGGCCAGTGGTAGAGGAAAATTTTCTAAAAACATCAAGGTTTTAGTAGATCATGGATTCAAGTCCCACTTTTAACATAAATTAAGAAATTTGCCTTTAAAAAGAGATTTAAAAGAATTATATATTTTTTAAAGGCGGTTATCATTCCAGATGTTTACATAGGGAAGATTTGAAATTGGTTCTCTTGAAAGAACTTTCAGACACCTTACCACTAGATCTTATTATGATGGTTTAAAAAAAGAAGTATACGTACGATAACAAAATTATGAGATTGATTTTGGAGAATGAAAACAATAAATTTATAAAAAGATTTGATTGGTTGTTTAGATTAAAAGTATAATTAAATTTGTTAGAGACATTAATTTATTTCAAAAAATAAGTAAATACGAAATTTGTTTAAGTTATTAAATAATTTTTTTTGTCCATTCATTAGTTATGGAACTCCTTATCTATGGAACTTTTCACTCATTCTCTAGGTCTAGATAATGAGTGAAAAGTTCTATATATAATTTTTTTTGTCCATTCATTGTGGAATATTTGCTTTTGAAAAGTTCTATAGATAATGAGTGATAGTAGCTTATAAACGTCTTTCAAAAAAAAGTAGCTTATAAGCATTTAATATATACGTAGAAATGTAGAACAATTGAAATTGTCAAAATAAAACAAATATCATAGCTGACATACAAGGTTTATCAATTGCATAATTATTTTCTAAGGTTTACCTAGACATTTAATACATCGTACATTTGCTCATATGGCCAGTAAGGCTTATCAAATGCATGCACCCTCTTAAGGGCCCCTACAAGACCTTGTACAATTGCTGGCCAGTTTGACTAGACAAATATTAAAAGCTGCTGCCATTCCAAATGGCGAGAGCTTTTGTATTCAATTAAGAAAGTTGCTGCCATTCTAAATGGTGAGGGCTTTGACATAGATAGTGACTAGGATCTTGAATAGGTGAGATGGAGGTATGACTGGAGGCTGTCGCCATTCCAAAGGGCGACAGTTTTGGGTTCACTGACATCCCTGACAAAATCAATGATTGGAGTGAAAGTGTAGGGAAGTTGTCGCCCTTTCAAAGGGCGGCAACCCCATATGTATCAATCCAGAGAGAAAAGCCTAAATGTAGTCACACATTCTCCCATGGCCCATTTTAGCGAAAAATTCCTTTTCTCACATGTTCTTTAGATTTCATCTTCAAGTCTCCCAGGACACCATCCATCTTAGTACTACTCCCACCATCTTGTTTAACAAGTATTTATTTTAAGATCAATTTTATCACAAGCTAAGTTTTATTTAATATAATGTTTTTTGTCAAACAATTACTTAACAGTAATCACAAACGACAATGAAAAAAAAATGTATATATATATAGAGGGGGATCAAATAAAAAGAGAATTTTGTCTAAATAAGCTAAGAAGGATTATGGAGTTAACATTTGGCACTCCTCCAAATATAAGGTAAAGGGCATTTTGAATACAAAAGCCCTCGCCATTTGGAATGACAGTAGCTTTTAATATTTGTCTAGTCAAACTAGCCTGCAATTGTACAAGGTCTTGTAGGGGCCCTTAAGAGAGGGCATGCATTTGATAAGCCTTACTGGCCATATAAGCAAATGTACGATGTTTTAAATATCTAGATAAACCTTAGGAAATAATTATGCAATTGATAAACCTTGTATGTCAGCTATGATATTTGTTTTAATTTCTCAATTTCTATTGTTCTACATTTCTACGTAGATATTAAATGATTATAAGCTACTTTTTTTCAAAAGACATTTATAAGCTACTATCACTTATTATCTATGGAACTTTTCACAAGCAAGTTTTCCACAATGAATGGACAAAAAAATTATCTATGGAACTTTTCACTCGTTATCTAGACGTAGATAATGAGTGAAAAGTTCCATAGATAAGGAGTTCCATAACTAATGAATGGAAAAAAAATTATTATGTGATAGTAAATAATTTAAGTCAAAATCCCCTAAAATCTCTCTCTCTCTCTCTCCCTCTCTCCCTCCTCAATCTCATCTAACATACAATTTAAGTCAAAATAGTAAAAAAATTGATTATAATAATATTTTTTTATATTGGGAAATCAAAAGGAAAAAAGTCGAAGAAGAAGATGACTAAGAATAGATCTAACAATTAGTTCACTCTTTATAAATTTTCGATGATTACATATACGTAAACACGTTTACATATGTGTTTACGTATATGTAAACACGTTTACATATGTGTTTACGTTGATGTAAACATGTTTACATATGTGTTTACGTATATGTAAACGATACATTATAACAAAAAAAACCCTAGACGAATTATGTAACTGATATATTTGTTTACGTATATGTAAACATGTGGGATTACATATACGTAAGTCCTTTGAATTCACCATCATCTTCTTCAATTATCGATCGCTAATGATTCAAGCCATTTTGGCCATTTTTTCACGCTGACTTCAACCTTCAATATACGCTCTTGGCAGCGATTGAGATACTTGAACATTATCCTAATAATAACAGAGAGAATCAAAATTAATACGAGATTGTTCATAGTTAAAATAACAAATAAAGCCTAAAAAATATAGCAGCTAATTCGAACCAAAATGAAAACATCAATCTCATATCTCTAATTAAATAATAAACTAAACTAATTAAAGTCTAATTTAGAGTTAAACTGAAATTGAATTTAAACTCCATAAAATGTCTAATGCGTGAATCCTAAACAACTTAAAACAATAAAAAAATTAACTTATATTCTTAATGCTATTATCCATGGTCAAGAATTCACAAAGGCATTAATAAATATTAAAAGCTAGTTGACTTTCGTGAAGAGAAAATCAAACATGTAACTTTATAAGCGGCGGATGGGTGGTTATATTTGCGTGGCTACTTCTAATTTTCTTCCTTTAAAATAACAATACAAACCAAATTAACTCCTTCGCAGACACGGGAGCCCACGTATTTGAAAAATCTGATGAGGTTGAGGATTTTTTGGTCGTATCGGAGAGTGGTTGATGTTTTTAAAAATCAGATGAGGTTTATTTACGAAAATATTGTTGAAAAGATAGATAGCAGGTCAATTGATTTAAGAGAGATGTGAGAGAATCAATAGATTTAAAATTAAAAGAAAAAACATATAATTGCCTAAAATATTGTGGTTCGAATTTACACAAATTCCCTTTTGATAATTAAAAATATATATAAAATCTAAATTTTCTGATTGGCTCAAACTGGTTTTCTTGGTTTTCGCCTTACTTTGTGGTTTTCTCTTGATCCCTTCCCTATATATATATATATATATATATAGGGAGGATTCATTTCAGAACAAGGATTTATGCGAGAACAAAGGGAACTAATCTAAACCCTTCATTGAAAGGAGTTAATGGTGGTAGATGAAGGTGGCAATTATGTAAATATTTGAATTAATTGTTACTAATTTTAATATGTAAAAGGGTATTTTGGAACTTTTACTATGTAGGTTAATTAATTTAATAAGAGTGGTTATGTTATGAGAATTAATTTCCCATGATTCTCTCCTTATACTTCCACATTATCTTCTCCAAAATCATTTCACCATCAAAATTGTTCTATAAAAAAGGTTAATTAATTTTTTAACATTTAAGGTTTTGAGAATATTTTCACCGGTCGATCTTTTGCCTATCGATTTTGAATTAGACCTACGTTTGTTAACCATTCGAATATACATGGTGTGTTTTACGAAGGTCATTGTATGTATTTCAAGTTGTATTACTTTTTTTTATGGACAAACGATATACATCCGTTTCTTTCTTTGTTCTTGTATTGGTTTCGAGACCTCTGAAAGAGGTTAGGGAAAAATTCAATTAGTGATCGATTATGTGTCATTTTAGTTTATTAGTAGATAATGTACCTTGTTTTTTTCTTTTTGTGTTTTCAAGTTTGTTGTAAGAGTTGGGTAAAATGTATGGGTAGGTTAATGTAATCACATATTAGGATGCGTAGGTGTAAATAATAGACGAATCTGAAATGTGTAAGTGAATATGTAGGTGAAGTTAACTGGAATGTATGAATGTTTAGGTGAAATTAACCGAAGGATATGAAATGTGTAGGAACAATGTGTAGGTAAAGTGTTTTTTATGTATAAAAACTTAACATGCGGTTGTCTTGTGTAGGTAATTTGTAAAGTTCGAACACGTGTACTATTCTTGTGAAGGTAATTTATAACAGACCTACACATGAACTAGTCTTGTGAAGGTTATTTTTAGATGACCTACACATGTGCTAGACTTGTGAACAGATTAATGTGTACGATGTTGTGTAGGTAATTGGTAAAGTTCGTACACATGTAGTATTCTTGTGAAGGTCATTTATAACATACCTACACATGAACTAGTCTTGTGTAGGTTATTTGTAAATGACCTACACATGTGCTAGACTTGTGAACAAATTAATGTGTAGGATGTTGCCACTCAGGTGTTTGAAGTTGTATGTGTTTGTTGGGATAAAATATAAATGGAGGGGAGCCTATGTCTATGTAGGATGTAGGCATTTGTATTGGTTTATGAGTGATAAATATAGGTTGGGATAAAAAATGTAGGTACTATGTTTTTATGTAGGAACATGAGGAAGGTTATTGGAATTATATTATAAAAGGGCTATCTGGTAAAAAAATTTAACTATTGATTTTATTATAATTAAAACATGAATTTGTCATATACTTTTTTCAGGGATTATAATACGTGATGTGTAGAATGCATGTATATATGTGTAGTAAGTTTACACATGTGTAGGTATTTTTCTTTTGAAACATTACGTCTAGACATGTTAACTTTAAATATGTATGGATATAGTGTTTTGTTTTATTAACTCTTTCTTACGTACGATATGATCATACATTGACAACGCATCGAGCATAACCACCTATCACAATAGAACACTTAATCATATATGATAACAATTCAAACAAAAGTAAGATGTATATAAATAAAAATTGTGCTCAAACGATTTGTAAATATGTGATAGAAGTACTTTTATATATATATATATATATATATATATATATATATATATATATATATATATATATATATATATATATGAATTGTATGACAAAAATCGAATTTAAGAAATGAGAACAAAATATTTGATTTTGAATAGATATTTGTAAATATAGGGTAAAAGATTTTATTAAATCATGTGAACCATTTAATCTTGAATAAAAAAATTTGATTTTGAATATGATTAAAGATTAATAACAATTTGAATTCAAAAAAATATGAAGATAAACTTGAAACGGTTTTTCCATCCCTAAATGAATGGAGTTGCTAATAATAAATAAATTAACTTAGTTATGCAAATTACTAGTATACCCTTGAATTAAAACTAAATAAAAATTAGAAAGAAAAAATTTGATTGGTTGAATGTCGTTCTTTTTGTTCTCGCAGATTTTTATTGTTCTGAAATGAACCTCCCTCTCTCTCTATATATATATATAAGGATGATCAAATAAGAAGTAGTTTTTCGTAGATTTTTATTGTTCTGAAAAATTTCTTGTTTTTTCTTGTCTAACAATGCTATTTCTACCCTTATCTTTTCCATCTCAACATCTTTCCAGTATCTCATACTTGCCATTGATGTGTCGTTTTTAATATATAAAAATATAATATATTTTTATAATGGTTTTACGAGATCAAGTTTTAAATTTATAAAATGATAATTACTTCAACTTAAAAACACAAACAATATGCAAGTGTAGCTATCACAGCGTAATATAGTTTAGGTAAGAACCAAGTATCGAACCAATGGACATGGTCGAGTTCCAATACTCAACTTTTGTTATCATTTAGCCGGATTAATTAGTGAGTGAGTTTTGTGTGCTTGTGAAGCAGAAAAGTAAATGACAAAAAAATAAATAACGGTAAAGTAAATAACAGAAAAGTAAAAACGTGCGTTACGTGTGTAACAGAAATGTAATGAACAGAATAGTAAATAGCAAGAATGTAAATATCTCGGAAATGATCAGGTCACGAAGAGTGTTGCTTCGTGCTTCGAATCAGGTTGGTACGTGATAATGTTAAGTTGACTAATCTAGTGATCTGACTACTACAAACTTGTGACCCGGGTCACCGCTAGAGCCTCGTCCTCATGAAATTTGATTCACGAATTAAAATCTTTAAATTAAAATAGTAGTGCCTCCCGTTAGAGACAACGGTTACCCTCAACCCTTCGAATGGTCATCTCTGGGTTGGTTTAAGACATCGAACGTAAACGCTTTGTATTAAAGTTTAATAGATAATTATACTTTGTTCAACGGGAGGCGGCGTAACAATGGGACCGAGTATAAAGACGTACCATTTACAACATGAGTTGACCAATTCTTGGTCGCATAATAAGTTCGTATAAAGATATACGACCTTACTAATGTTGACCAAGCCTTGGCTTATCAGTCTCTTCTTGTATACAGACGTACAAGCTTCAAAGGAAGTCTGATTAAAAAGGTTTTAAGGTCTTACACTTTAAAATCAAGAACACTCACAAATATAAAGACGGATTTAGACAATAATAAAAGCCCACCAAATGGTGGTTTTAAGAACGAATAATTAAAAACATAAACATACCACTAGATTAATACGTCAAACATTAACATGCACCAAACATCATCTTCACCCTAGAAATACAAAGAGTTTAGCCACGAATGGCCATACTAACTAGCGTAACGCTGAGTTTCGTAGGCTCCCCTATTTCGGACAAAGAGGAGGAGCCTCTGTACTCTCTACTCTAGACTACAGAAACAGACTTTCTTTAGCTCTGGATAGGTGTGTATGGTATATGGAATGAAGAACCCAAGCCATCTATTTATAAGCCTCAAAATGAGCAATGCACGACCGTGCATTGGAATGCACGGGCGTGCAAACACCTTGAGAATCAAACAGGGTACAAAGGACAGTGTACCGGGAGCCTTGGGAAGCAAGGCAAGTAATGCACAGCCGTGCATGGCATTGCACGACCGTGCAATGCCCTGTCTGCTTCCCAGGCTTGTCTTTTAGCTGCTTGTTGACTTTCTTTGACCTGGTTTGACTTCTTGGGGGTCAAAGTTCGGGTTTGATCTTCCAAAAGGCTTGATTTCTTGGTGTTTTTGACTAGTTTAATCTTTGCTTATATCAGGACACCTAATAACCTGCAATTATGAAATATTAACATTTTAAGTATCAATTGCAAGGTTATTAATCAATTAGTACCGTAATATGGGGATTATTATGCATGCAAAACATGTATAATTTAGGACATATCATAATACCCAACACTTAAACTTTGCTTATCCTCAAGCAAACTCATGCATGATCAGACCCATAACTAAAAACTTTACAAAGGTAATAGAGTTCCAAGTAGTTGGAAACCCACGGGATAGCTCTTTAGTTACTTAGTCTATTTTTGTATTTTCCTAAGATGGAATCTATGGCAAGCCTACTAGAACTTTAATTATGCATAATCTCTCACTCCTCACAATGTTTACTCAACTCTAGGGTTATATATGTATAGATAATGTAAGTTAAGTGGAACACTGAAGTTCGAATCGAATTATAAAATGGTCATAAGCTTGTATGCAAATCAAGTCTCCAACAACTAATTAAGTAGTATGCATGAATCAAGAGGACTTTAAAAGGGTTGTAATGTGGATAAAAGAAAAATAAAGGGTGAAAATGAAAATGTTTTTGGATTTTTAAGGATTTAAAAGGGTTTTTAAGGGTTGCAGCTATCGTGGAACACACAGCTACGACGTCCTGGCTTAAAATGGAAAATACTAACAGGTCCCTCTACAGTACTCAGATCATGAGGGTATAACTAATCTGAGGGCTCGTTTATGGTCAGATTGCCAAAAGCAAGATCTCTTATCATTCTCAACTATTTCCTCACTGCGTAGTACACATTACTGTCTTTCCGTATGGATCTTTCGGCATGTAGCCTAACAGATCCTACTTTGATCAGATGCGTATACACATATTGGGAATGAGTTTGATTCTTGCTACACTTTCCATCGTTTGCCACACTTCACACATTTGTCGTATCTTTTGGCTCTTCTTTTGGTGGCACTTTTTGACAAGCCGCAGAATGGTGGCAATTGTTCTTGCTTGCGCTACCGTTTTCTTACATCACTTGTTTCTTGGAAAATCTTCTGTCGGAGTTCGGTTAGTAATTCAGGCTTTGCGAAATGAAGGCAGAAAAGCAAATTAAAATCAAAAAATGCATATCCAGTTCTTTAAGGTCTAGTCGGTAAAAGACCCACTTCTCTCTTTCTTTTTTTTTCTTCTTTTTTTATTTTTTTTCTTTTCTTTTTGTATCAAGATAAATTCTTCAATAATTATTTTTCCTCAATTTCCTTGAAATAATATTTCCATAAATTTCTTGCGGATATTTCGGTTGTTTCTTCCTAAGACATCCAGCTTCTTGTATACTCCAATTCTTCTGAGTAAAACAGATTATTTCCAAAATTGCCTCAATGGTAATGAACTTGAAATAACTACATAAGATAATTTTCCCATTTTGAAGACATTCATCCAATTAGCGGTGTTTACGAAAAGCTGGTTGGGTGATAAATGTGGGTAGTAGAAAAGAAAAGGCTAAGGCTCAGAGGGTTATCTAGGCGGATAATATTTTTGGGATTTTTTGGTTTAAGGATAATATATAAGGGTAATAAAGTCCTTGGTGCCTCAATCATTTTCATACTTCTACTAGTTCGTGGTCTTGATATGTATAAGTCATGCAAGTTCTAACTATGCATAGAACCCGATCGAATAAACACTCAGTATACCAAACGAAAGAGCATGCGAAAAATAATGATAATAATGCTCGTGAAAAGGCTCAGATTATTCTCACATGGAAACGATGGGATAGGGTTTAGTGATTTGCTATGCATAATATCCATTTGTTTCTACTTGCCATGCATTTGTTTTACTTAATTAAGTGCGAACTCAAAGAGATTTTGGTTTTAGGGTTTAAAATTTTTGAAAATTTTTCAGGTTTTTCAAAAGGTAGGTTTTTGTAAGGTCTTAGTCAAATGGGTAGAAAATCACAAGTTTAGTTTTACTACTTTGAGGTTACAAGTAGTCATGAATCTCTAATTCCCCATCCGACATTTAAAACTGTGTATTGCCCTCAATGTACAAATGCATGTAATGGAATGCTATGCAGGAATTTAAATGCATGAAGTTTTAATGGAAAAGAAACTGGTACTCCCTCGGTCAATTCGGTGTATAACCTAAGGCCAAAACTTATTGATGCTTAGTTGCTTGTCAACACGTTGTTTTAAAGACTTCATCGAATTTCACAAAAATTTGATGTGGTTTCCGACTGCTTAGGTTGTAGAGATGGAGTGTAATTCCCCGAAGAAGTAGAGAAACTATCTGGTGATGTTATTCTACCTAACACACAAAAGAAAACATAAAAGCAGACAAGAAAAATAAAAGGTAGTAGTTAAGCTACTAAGGTCATAGTATCAAGAATGCATACCTGGGGACTGAAGTAATATATACTTAAATTTGGAAAACCAAACCTGAGGTCCATGCTTTCTACTGTATGCACCAACTTTTCAATTTATTTATGATCATCGGGTTGCCTCCCGAAAGCACCACGTTTATTTAAGGGTCGTTGGCCAGACCCGTACGTGCTTCGTGAATTTCCAATTTAGTGCAAGTGGTGGAATAATCTAACAAATGGGTGACTTGTAATATGGAGAGGTTCATGCAACCCATATGATAACCATGCGTACAATGTGATGATAAGTTGATCCAGAAATTAGTGGAGTCCATCCTGGACTAGCTAGACAAGGGAAAGCAGGGTAAAAAAAGTTCAAACTTGAAACGGTCATAACTTGAGTTACGTTTGGAGTTAGAGGGCCCTCGACCAGGGGACGGAAAGGTTTTGACTAGCCGGATCATGTGGCAAACTGTCGTAGGAGGTTTGTCCTAGTGGTCCCAACCAATTTCCCCCATTAAGTTGCCTAATTTCATAAATCAAAGATTTTTCCTAATTTTCTAATTTTTATACCTTCAACTTTTTAGTGCTAATACGGGTGAATCATTGATTTATGTATTTTAAAAGTTTTTTTATAGTTTTAATTTTAGTTGGGATGGATTGATTTGAAATTTTGAAAATTTTTATAAACTTGCCAAATTTAGAATGCTCTATAGAAGAGCGTCTAAAGAAAATAGCGTAATTAAAACACGCCACCAACATTTGAAATTTCCTAGACCAAAACCCATGTAGTGAAGGAGATGGTCACCCCGGTATGATAATTTTGTCACGTAATCTTCATCGGATGAACGTTGCTTTTTCCATGAGAAGTGGTCCTCAGAGTGATGTGCCCCATCCTGTGGCTTATGTGATTCATGGAATGATTCACTGATATTCTTGGTCACAGGCCAGCTATCACTGTTGCAAGGAAGAGGTGCCACCATTTTATTTGTTTGTTAGTGATTACTTCCTTCTGCATAATCTCCTCCTGGATGTTGGTCTCACAGCCTGGTTCTTCATATGATGTTGTCTCTGAAGTGACAGGAACTCCAGACTGTTCCATACATCATTCTTGTGCTTCCATATTTAGGATTCCCACCAATTCTTCTTCTGACTCCTTTGTTTGTTTAGCTTCCAGCCTCTTAGAGAAGTCAAAAAGTGATTGTAAAGTTGTAGTAACCTTTTCCTCTGAATCGTCCGGTCTCACTTCCGATTGATCCATGCTTGTGAAGATGGAAAGTTCTTGCTCCTTAGAGTCACTTGACCTTACTTCAGATGTTGGAACTATGACTTCCGATTCTTGGACTTTGAAGGAATCATCTTGTTGTTCAGTTGGAAAGCTCTTTAGGATTTGAACATTAATTTTTTCCAAATGACGAAACACTTGTTGTTCAGTTGGACATCTCTTTAGGAGTTGAACCTTAATTTCCTTCAAATGACAAAACAGATTTCCTAGGGTCCATGAGTCGAAATCTAGAGCTGAGTGTTGAATTTCTTGGGGCGGTGTGGTTTCCTCATATGGTTGCCAGTAGAGTTGGTGGAAATCTGTGGCATACCCTTGATAGTGATAAAAATCTTGAGTGATGTGGGGTTCCCCACAGATCTCACACCAAACCTCCAAATAATGGTACTCATAGTCGTCGTGGTATCCTCCATAACAACCCTCGTACTTGTCATCCATGCAAGTTGTTGTAAGGAATAATCAAAACAAACCATAAAAGTAATTGTTAGCGTTAAAAAGTTGATGTGTCGTTTTTAATATATAAAAATATAATATTATTTTATGATGATTTTACGAGATTAGGTTTTAAATTTATAAAATGATAATTACTTTAACATAAAAACACACACAATAGGCAAGTGTAGCTATCGCAACGTAATATAGTTTTGGTAAGAACCAAGTATCGAGCCAATGGACACGGTCGAGTTCCAATACTCAACTTTTGTTATCGTTTAGCCGGATTAATTAGTGAGTGAGTTTTGTGTGCTTGTAAAGCAGAAAAGTAAATGACAGAAAAGTAAATAACGGTAAAGTAAATAATAGAAAAGTAAAAACGTGCGTGATGTGCGTAACAGAAATGTAATGAACAAAATAGTAAATAGCAAGAAAGTAATTATCTCGGAAAAGATCAGGTCACGAAAAGTGTTGCTTCGGGCTTCGAATCAGCTTGGTACGTGATAATGTTAAGTTGACTAATCCAGTGATATGATATGACTACTACAAACTTGTGATACGGGTCACCGCTAGAGCCTCGTCCTCACGATATTTGATTCACGAATTAAAATATTTAAATTAAAATAATAGCGCCTCCCGTTAGGGACAACAGTTACCTTCAACCTTCGAATGGTCATCTCCGGGATGGTTTAAGACATCAAACATAACAAGTTAAATAGATGATTATACTTTGTTCACAGGGAGGCGGTGTAACAATGGGAACGAATATAAAGACGTATTGTTCCCAACATGAGTTCACCAATTCTTGGTCGCATAATAAGTTCGTATAAAGACGTACGACCTTACTAATGTTGACCAAGAATTGGCTTATCAATCTCTGCTTCTATAAAGACGTACAAGCTTCAAAGGAAGTCTGATTAAAATGTTTTACGATCTTACACTTTAAAATCAAGAAAACTCACAAATATAAAGACGGATTTAGACAATAATAAAAGCCCACCAAATGGTGGTTTTAAGAACGAATAATTAAAGACATAAACACACCACTAGATTAATACGTCAAACATTAACATGCGCCAAACATCATCTTCACCCTAGAAATACAAAGAGTTTAGCCACGAATGGCCATACTAACTAGGGTAACGTTGAGTTTCATAGGCTCCCCTATTTCGGACAAAGAGGAGGAGCCTCTGCACTATCTACTCTAGACTACAGAAACAGACTTTCTTTAGCTCTGGATAGGTGTGTATGGTATATGGAATGAAGAACCCAAGCCATCTATTTATAAGCCTCAAAATGAGCAATGCACGACCGTGCATTGGAATGCACGGGCGTGCAAACACCTTGAGAATCAAACAGGGTACAAAGGACAGTGTACCGGGAGCCTTGGGAAGCAAGGCAAGTAATGCACAGCCGTGCATGGCATTGCACGACCGTGCAATGCCCTGTCTGCTTCCCAGGCTTGTCTTTTAGCTGCTTGTTGACTTTCTTTGACCTGGTTTGACTTCTTGGGGGTCAAAGTTCGGGTTTGATCTTCCAAAAGGCTTGATTTCTTGGTGTTTTTGACTAGTTTAATCTTTGCTTATATCAGGACACCTAATAACCTGCAATTATGAAATATTAACATTTTAAGTATCAATTGCAAGGTTATTAATCAATTAGTACCGTAATATGGGGATTATTATGCATGCAAAACATGTATAATTTAGGACATATCAGCCATCTTACTTTTTATTTTGTTTGCAAATGCTTTTTCTCTTTTATGCATATGCTTTTCAAATTCCACTTCTCTGTTTCTTAACTCAGTCTTGAGTTCTTCTTTCTTTACTTCAAAATCGTGAAGCATCTCTAACTTCCAAAATTCCAATTTTCTCTTTATCTCAATCTCTATTTTGGTTTTTAGATCCTCTAGATTTCCTTCTTTTTCTTTCTCAAATAAAGAAGCCTCCTCATACTTCTCTATATCTCCAACAATTGCCAACAAGAGAGTCGGTTCCTCGTCTTCATGCACCAAATTCAACTCCTCTTGTGCGTGATCTTTCTGACGACATTCTTTGGCATAATTTTCCAACTTCTGACAGTTGTAACATTTAACATCTCTCATATCTCTTTTATCTCTCGTGTAATCTCTACTCCTTTTAAAATTATTATACGAAGGACCTCCTTCTCTTTTTCCTTGCCTAAACTTTCCATCACGCTAATTGCTTTGAGATGAATTAAATCTTCCTTGTCCACAGTTTCTAAAACGCTTTCCATGATCCGACTTATTGTCATGTCTTGTGAACAAGAGCTTGTCTTGACTGTCCACTATGCCTTCATTCAACAGACTTGTCCTTTCCTCAAAAGCTTTAAGTCTCCCAATTATTTCATCTAGAGTAGTTGTCTCTAGATCAATAAATTGTTCAATGGTAGTAACAATTTGAACGAACCGCTTTGGCACAAAACTTATAAGCTTCCGCACTAAAGTAGGTTGATCAAACGTTGATCCAAGTCCACTTGCCCTAGTAACAATACTATTCAGGTTTGCGGTGAATGAATCAATAGTGTCTTCCTCCTTCATTCTTAGGAATTCAAATTCCATCTTCAGTGTTTGAAGACGTGCCTTCTATGCTCGATCCACACCACCGTGTCTTGTCTTGAGTGCTTCCCATGTCTCCTTTGCACTCTTACAACTCGAAACTTGTAATATCATCTCCTCCGGTAGTGCTTGAAACAAATACGCAGTCGTAGACATATCCTTCTTTTCATCCAGTTGCGTATTGGCTTTAGGTTCTATCATTTCCCACAATCCATTTGCTCTAAGTATGGTTTTCACATGAATTGCCCATACTGTGTAATTCGTAGACTTTAGGACAGGACATTGGAAATGAGTAAACGAACTACCTTCTTTATGTATTACAAACTCTTTATTCTTACTTCCTTCTCCTGATTCTGCTATCGCTTCTTTTTTCACTATGTTAAATCAGGAATAATATACTAGATTCTCTAAACCACACAAATCCCAAAAGTTCACGCTAACTTTTCTATCGGGAATCACAACTTAAATCTACACCAAATCTCCTCTAGGTATATATAAACTAAAAATAAATTTCAGGTTTCAATTAGAACGAAAAACCTGGAATTCTTCTTGAATCCTTTCGCTTAATTCTGGCTTCTTGATCACAAACTTTCTTACTTTGATACTTGGCCCGTATGGTCTTCTGCCTTTCTTTCACGCATACACCAATAACACACCCTTTATGTTTCGCAACAAACCACAACTATATGTGACTTTGTTTCTGCCCTCGAACAATCCACACAAACGTTTTTCAAAGTTTTTCTTATCCTTCTCCAAAAATCAAATTCTTTTCCTTGATTCTTTCTGATCCTCAATTGTTAAAAAGACACCAATAATTTTCTGCCTCCCTTTATTTTATATCAACAAACAGCCCTAAACCAGGACACCTTTTGAGACTAGTTTGAACCCCTTTTCTCGGCACCAATTTGCAGACAAACAAAGGACTTTCAGCCCTTCTCTGTTTTACTTTTGATGCCAAATAACCACACACAAAAGAACAAAACTTTGTTCCTTTTCCTATTTTAAATTCAAACACCCAACCTTTTGAGTTTTGCCTTGCTTTCGTGACAGACAACAAACAGTCAAAGGTCTGCTTTTTTTTTCTTTTATATTGCCTTTAATGTTGCAGCAATTACCAAACACCAATAGAAACCCAAACTTGTTTCTGTTCCTTCCGGTTGATTGTTCCAAGTGACAAAGAAAAACAAGCCTGTGACTTTCCTTCCTGTTTCCTTGCCTCTCCTTTTGAAATCAAAACAACCACAACAAAAATCCGCCTTATGTTTTCAATCTATTGATTTCGTCCCAACCACAAAACTTCGGCAATTAAATTCCTTCTGATCGTCTACTGCAATCGAACCAAAACGCCTTGAATCTTGAACGAAACACAAATCAGTCCTTCAATTCTCACTGCTTTTGTCCACCGAACGCAAGCAACCTTGAACCTAAACGAATTTCTCCAATCCTCTGATTGAATGCAGCGATTTAATCACTGTTAACCACGAATTTCAAATCCTCTCTGTCGCCTCCAAATAACCACACCGCAATGGTTTCTTCTTCAAATCTCCGATCGTATGAACCTGGCTCTGATACCACTGTTGCCCAAGATCTCAATGAACAATCAATGATGAACACTCAAACACGAATTCTATTGAACAATAATCGCAGGGGATCGTCCCTGACCAACAACAACAAATGACCGGTTTGTTCCCTATTTAACCTAATTGAATCGACGCATCCATTCCCCGATACCGTTTCTAATTTGGGGTTTTAACACATAAGCCCCTACACTTGTAACATATACACAAATGACTCAAGGTACAACTTTAAAGAAATACATAAAACACCCCTATACTTTTGACCCACATGGATAATAAATTAACTTTCAATATACAAAACCATTTTTAAGTAGTAACTGTGAGTAAGACATAAGCACATGTACATATGGTGCTTTCACAAGAGTGTAACAAAGGTGTCCCTCCCCAAAAGGCTGAGAGTTCAAGTATCATGGTAAACAATGATGCAGGTTTAAACGTAGGATTAGAGAGTGTGAGTTAGCCGTATATATATATATATATCACACCCCGGATTTAGGACACCCGGGCGTGCGACCAACGATTGGTACCTGTTTCTTATTTTATCTTTTCAGAGATTTAAAAACACGGGGAAATATTTTAATAACTCAGGATCTTTTCAAAAGACGGGGAATCTCCCGTTTCATTTCATTTCATAAACAGGGGTGAACCTTAATATTTTACACAAACGTTTAGTTTACAAAACCAAGGTTTCATGAGCCATTTCTTTCAACTGATATCTAGGGTGGACGTTCCCTTTTTCATGACATCTTTATTTCATGTCATCACATGGCTATATCATACAAATCATCTTTGGTTACCTGTAAAACGTCTGAAAATATTTTATCAGTATAAACGGGTGAATACAAGAATACTTTTATCATAATATGACAAGCGTGAATAAATAGAACAATTTTTCCATAGTTTCTGGTCAATTTACACAGTCAACGGACTAACCACCAGCCACACCAGGGACCTTGGATATATTTTTATGTCTATATGCCTTACGCCTCAAGCGATGGGCTTTACAACAACCAAGGGTTCAACCCCTAGCCCTGTTACAGCGTCTCATCTGTAACACGTGTATATATACGTGACTCTATGGGCTGACTGCTATATAGTAAAGCACCTTATGCAACAAATGGTTGTATTAATTCATTCAAGTCAGAGTATAACCAAAACCATTTTCAGTTTTGAAATCATTTTATAAAAATACAAGTATTCACCTTTTTAGAGTTTTGTCATAGAGTCTTTAGGATCATGGTTCTATTGGGAGCGTCTCCACTTAATTATCCTAGCTTGGTTTTTCCAAATGGAAGTTTCCTAGTTTCTCGGGATTCCTCTAGCTCAACCGACAACTCCAGAACTTAAACATACAAGCGGGATTGGATTAGTGGGTGTGGATTTGATATTTTTGAACTCTGAAATGAGTTTTGGGATGAGAAATCCGTTTGAGATCGACTTTCTATTTATAGGTAATTTGGCGGCTGTGACGGACCGTTATGTGGGGTGACGGTCCGTCACCACTTGGTCATGACGGACCGTTATGTCCGGTAACGGTCCGTCACCGAACTAGGGTTTGCGAGTCAGCTGACACGCGTCAGCGTTTGGTGACTTTTGCAGCGTGACGGACCGTTACGAGGTCGTGACGGTCCTTCATAGGGTTACACACGTCACTTCGCCATCATAAGTCACAGGGACACGTGGCATTCTCCGGTTAAACCCTTGTTGGGTCCGTAACGGACCGTTACATATGGTGACGGTCCGTTACCGTCTATTTTACACAATTTTCAATTTTAGTCCCTGAACTTTCACCTATTTGCAATTGTAGTCTTCATTGTTCTATTTTGTAAAGTTTAGGGATCGGGGATTTCATATGTGCTATATCTTAAACGTAATAATGCCTAAAGTTCCATCTTTCTTGTAGGCTTGTGTTCACCAATGCTCATGCAAATCCTTAGTTCTGACTTTATAACCGGTTAGAACTTTGTACCTGATTAGAACCAAAATAATCTTAGGCGAAGGCCTAAGGAAAGGACGGGGTACTGCTAGTCATAACCGTGATTGCCTTTGGATAACCGTACCTAGTTTAAACATGGGTGATCAGTCCATGTCTAGATTAGGGTTAAGCTACCCAATGCCTACTCTAGTTATAACCGTAAACCCCATACCTAATATTAAATTTATAATATAAAATTTATAGCTTAAGCATAGAGGAAACGAACATACCTAAACTTATTTGTTTATCGCAGAAGAAGATTGAATTTGAGATTTAGTATCTCAACTGAATTCTATATATAGAATTTCTTAGTCGGTTTATTCATATGAACTTCAGCATGAAGATTTGAAATTATACATACACCGCACACGTGCACTCTTATTTGTTATAGTATTAATATTATAATATATTTACTAATATTAATACGTTGATCTCAAGTGACATGAATTCGATATATATTATTATGGTTATATTATTAATTTAGCATATTTTTTTCTTTTTCTCTTAAAACGTTTCAAATATAATGTTTTATAAAATTTTGAATACGTCATCGGAACATGCTCATTTTTCTCTACGTTTCGACCTAAGTTTCATCCAAAACGGAGCAAGGTTAAATTAATATATTTTAATATTATTATTAAATATTAATCGCTCGTATATGATTTCTAAGTCAAATGTCTTAATTTATAGACTCCCTATTGAGACTATACGAGCCACATTACTTTTATTTCTTTCTTATTAGTATAACTGTGACCTCAAGGGTCGGGGTGTTACATCCTCCCTACCTTTATTTAAATCTCGTCCTCGAGATTTGTTGGAATGTCTGTGGGTATTCCCTTTTCATTTCTTACTCCCGTTTCTATGTTCTATCAAAAACATGGATTTCTACTCGTCTTTTCTCTTTCAATTTCTTTATTCGTTGATCTTAAATATGTAGGGTTAGCCTACTAATTTCAACTATAAATTTATCCTTGGATTTTTCTAAAATCCAAATATGGTAGATACTAGTATTCGTATAATGGTAAATAATATGAAAGCAGTTTGCTAAATAAATGGATAATAACATAATTTAGAATGTTATTACTCATTTATTAACCAATCGTATTCTTATTATTTTCCATCATGTTTTATACTTGTCTGTTCACATCTTCACCTTTCTTATTTACCGACAATCCATAAATATAAACTGATATTTCATTACTTAAACAAGCTTCCTTAATTACAGGAATTTTAGCCTTTTTGATATTATTCACGCTGCCTTTATAGGTATCTTATAATATTGTTTTCATCTTACAGATATCTTTGTCTCAGTCCTAGAATCCAAACTTTCATTCATAAAGATAAAACGCTTAATTTGCAATATTCGATTTGCAATTGGTTTGTCTATATTTTACTTTTGTGTCAAGGGTTACAGGTTTACTTAGTCCTAAATGTGGGCTTCGTTTATTTTCCTTGCAATTTCTGAACTACACATTTTCAAGTTGATACATTAATAATGTCTTATCCTTGACGTATAATTTCAACGGCTTCTTATTCTTTTTCTCAGTATAATCCTTTGATCACAAGCCGTTTGTAATCTTTTCTTGGTTTGTAAAAGCCAACTTGGTAATTTCATATATTCCTTATGACATGATAATTGGTTTCGTTCTGATTTCTGATTAACACACATGATTTTGTAATTTCTATTATAGAGTACTCCACTTAGTGTTGCCTTAATGTTTATAAAAAATTTTATGAGGGTAGATGATCATTCTATCTACTCTCAAGGTTTGTCTCATGTGTTCGGAGCATATTTTCTCGAATCCTTTATTAAACCGTTAGTAACCGGCCTCCGGATTATTCATTCAAAGGAATTCAAGTATATCATTTTCCTTGTCATCATATGGCTAATCAAAATCAATTCACCCTTGGTTACCAGTAAAACGTTTGAAAATATTTTATCAGTATAAACGGGTGAATACAAGTATATTGGAATCATAATCTGACAAGCGTGAATAAATAGAACAATTTGCCCATAGTTTCTGGTCAATTTACACAGTCAACGGACTAACCACCAGCCACACCAGGGACCTTGGATATATTTTTATGTCTGTCTGTCTTACGCTGGCGATGGGCTTTACAACAACCAAGGGTTCAACCTCTAGCCCTGTTACAGCGTCTCATCTGTAACATGTGTGTATATACGTGACTCCATGGGCTGACTGATGTATAGTAAATCACCTTATGCAACGAATGGTTGTATAAATTCATTCAAGTCAAAGTATAATCAAAACCATTTTCAGTTTTGAAATCATTTTATAAAAAAATAAGTATTCACCTTGACAGAGTCTCGGCTTAGGAATCTTCTAAAGTTAGTGTCCTAATGGGCAGCGTCTCTGCTTAAGAACCTTGCTTGGTTTCTCCAAATGAGCGTTTCCTAGCTTGTTGGTTACTTCAATGATGATCTTGCACCTCGGGAACTTAAACGTATGAGCGGGAATGGTTTTATGAGAGTGGAAATAGCTTATAACAATTTGGAATTCGGTTTGTGTGTTTTGGAAAGTGAACGGCAAGTGAAATCTATTTATAGGCTGAAATGAGGGTCCATGTCGGACCATTATCAAATGGATGTCGGTCCGACATCCAGCCATGCCACGTTAGCCCTAAGTGTCAACGTCTGATTGAACCGTACATGTTTTGGGTTCATGTCGGACCGTTATGTAGTCCATGTCGGTCCGACATCACGACAAGCGTCAGATTCTAGGGCTGAGTCATAGGAACCGTGTCATCATCACAAAATGCTGCCTAGAAACTTTGCTAGAATCGAGATGTAAACCGACTATCTCTATCTGATACTATAGATATTGACACTTCATGTAAAGATACAATCTCATTCACATATAGACGAGCCAATCTATCCATACTGAAGGTTTTTTTCATTGGGGGAAAATGAGCAGATTTAGTTAATCTGTCAATGATAACCTAGATATTATCATTTCCCTGACTGGTTCGAGGAAGTTTGGTAATAAAATTCATTGTTATCATCTCCCACTTCCAAACTAGCATTTCTAATTGCTGCAGTAAACCAGAAGGTTTTTGATGTTCTGCCTTTACTTGAGCGCAAGTAAGACATTTTGCAACATATATGGCAATATCTTTCTTCATGTCAATCCACTAGTAATTATGCTTCAGATTTTTATACATCTTATCACTTACTAGGTGCATCATATATTTTGATTTATGTGCTTCTTCTAGTATTCGTTCTCGAAGATTTCCTGTAATCAGAACCCAGATTCTTTTATTCATACGAAGTATTTCATCATCTCCTTTAACTAATTGTTTAATCATGCTTTCCATTCCTTCTTGTTCTAAGTCTTCTTCTGTTTGAACAGAATGTTGAGCATCTTTTAATTGAGATATGAGATCTACACGAAGTTCAAGTCTAAGAGCACGAACCCGTTTAGAGTTCTCTCTTTCTTTTCTACTTAAGGCATCTGCAACAACATTTGTCTTACCTTCGTGGTAACAAATTTCACAATCATAGTTACTTAAGATCTCTAATCATATTATTTGTCTCATGTTCAGTTCTTTTTTACCAAAGATATATTTCAAACTCTTATGATCAGTATAAACTGTAAATCTAACTCCATAGAGATAGTGTCTCCATAATTTCAAGGCGAAGATTATGGCACCTAACTCTAGATCATGAGTTGTGTAATTCTTTTCATGAGTCTTTAACTGACGAGATGCATAGGAAATAACTTTGTTTCTTTGCATTAATACACAACCTAGACCGTTGTGAGAAACATCACAATAGGCAACAAAATCTTCATTGCCATCTAGCAAAGCCAGTATTGGTTTATGTGTCATTTTTTCTATCAGAGTTTGGAAAGCTTTCTTCTTGCTTTGTTCCCCATTCATACTATACATTTTTACGAGTTAAAGTAGTCAGAGGAACTGCAATCTTTGAGAAATCCTGAATAAATCGTCTATAGTATTCTGCAAGACCCAAGAAACTACTGACTTCTGTCGGAGATTTAGGAATTTCCCATTTGGATATGGCTTCAATTTTGGATGAGTCTACTTGAATACCTTTTGCATTCACTATATGACCCAGAAATTGTACTTCTCTAAGCCAAAATTCACATTTAGAGAATTTAGCATACAATTTCTCTTTTCTCGGAAGTTCAAGTATTACTCTGAGATGATTTTCATGATCTTCCGCATTTCTAGAATAAATAAGTATATCGTCAATGAAGAAAATTACAAATTTATCTAGATAGGGTTTACAGATATGATTCATCATATCCATAAATGCGGAAGGAGCATTAGTTAGTCCGAACGGCATAACCGTGAACTCATAATGTCCATGTCTGGTTCAGAAAACAGTTTTAGCAATATTTTCTTCTTGAACTTTCAATTGGTGATATCCTGATCGAATATCTATCTTTGAAAAATGGCAAGCGCCTTGTAATTGATCAAATAAATCATTGATTCTCGAAAGAGGATAACGATTTTTAATTGTTACTTTGTTTAGCTCCCGGTAATCAATGCACATCCGCATTGTACCGTCTTTCTTTTTAACAAAAAGAATTGGAGCACCCCAAGGGGATAAACTTGGGCAGATGAATCCTTTCTCTAGTAATTCATCTAATTGTGTCTTCAATTCTTTCATTTCGGTTGGGGCTAAACGATAAGGAACTTTGGCAATAGGAGTCGTTCGTGGTACAAGATTGATTTTGAATTCTACTTCTCTTTCGGATGGTATACCAGGTAATTCATCTCGAAATATATCTGCATAACCAGTTACTACCGGTACATCTTCAATCTTCTTTTCTTTTATACTGGTAAAAATCTGAACCAAGTATGCAATGCATCCCTTCTGAAGGCACTTAGTTGCTTTCAACATTGAGATGATTCCCAGAGGTAGATTTTGTCTGTCGCCATAAATTGTTAAAGATTTTCCAGAAGGAATCTGGATTTCTATAGTCTTTTTATCACAAAGGATGTGAGCTTGGTTACTGGCTAACCAATCCATTTCTAAGACAACATCGAATCCTGCTAATTTCATAGGCATTAATTGTACATGTAAGCAGTGTTGTAAAAATCGCTAGGCGCTAGTCGGACGGTGGGGTAGGGCCTAGGCATAGGCGGGATTAATCAGGGCCTAGGCGGGATTAATCGGATTATAATTTTTATATGTAATTTTCAGTTTTTTATATATATACACACATTTTTATATGTAATTTTTATAAAAATGTTCATTTTTAAACCACACCAAAGGTTTTCGCCGGAATTTGGCCGGAAAGTTCAGGTTTTCGCCGGAAATTTCAGGTTTTCGCCGGAATGTTCACCGGAATCTGGCCGCCTAGGACCGCCTAGGCCGCCTAGGACCAAAATTCCTCCTTAGCCGAGCGCCTAGGCGCGATTTTTACAACACTGCATGTAAGATGTGTCCTGATATTGTGATAGTACAATCATTTAGGAATTCAGAAATTTTGACTAAATTTCCTTCGGCCGTCTCTACTTCATAAATCTTATCTAATGGAACTAAAGGCTTTTTCAATAGATTACAAAACTTATAATCTATGAAACTTAAATTTGCACCAGAGTCGAATAGTATTCTAGCATAAATATTATCAATGAGGAATGTACCAGTGACTACATCTGGAACAGATGCAGCATCACGAGTATTAAGTATGAAAGCTCATACATTTTTCTTGTTTCCTTCATTGGCCTTTGCCCCACTAGATCCTGCTTGATTAAGCTTTCGACAGGTAAATTTAAAATGACCAGTCTCTCCACAATTGAAACATGAGATATTTCTCTTTCTTGGGCAGTTCTCAAACACAAGCCCAGTCTGCTTACAAAAATGACAATAAATTTTCTGAAAAAAGCATTCTCCCGTATGCCTTTTCTTGCAAATTTTGCATTCTGGGATAGAAAGGTTAAATCCTCCTTTAGCAGGCTGGCTTCTTCCTTTCCAAGGATAATTATTTTTCCGATTCTCTGTAGCCCTCTTGGCCACTTCCCTTGCTTTCCCCTCTTCTTGTTTTCTTATCATATCGTCAGTTAGAATTCCTCCTAGTTGTACGGCAGATGCAATGGTCTGAGGCATAGTAGCCTTGACCATGTCTCTGTTTTCTTAAGCCAGACCCCAAATATATCTTTTAATTAGATTGGGTTCGGGGGTAGATAGATGTGGAACCAAACGAGCATATTCAAGCATCTTGGAGACATACCCCTGATGTTTTGTTCCTTTCATATGGAGATTTAGAAATTTGGTTTCTATTCTCTCTTTCATTTATGAGACAAAATCTTTGAATTCCTCCCATTCCACGGCATAGGCTTTGTGGTCTACCCATAGCATGAACAATGGAATTCCACCACTCTAAAGCTTCATTTTTGAATAAGTTTGATGAATAAAGTACCACATCCTCATCAGCACATTTGCTGATGGAATTTACGGACTCAGTTTAACGAGCCATATCATGGCTGCCACTGCTCCTTCATTTCCAGTATATTCCAAGGGCTTACATCCTTGGAATGAACGAAACGTACACCCCTTCTTACTCTTCCTTTTCTTACTAACATCTTCAGAATTAGAATTATCTCTGTTTGAACTATGGTTTTCTTCATGATGATTATTCTTAGATTCAGCCAATTTATTTTTCATTTTATCTTCTTTCATAGCTTTCAAAATTTTAGAAAGAGCTTCCTCTATCTCTTCTGCAACCATTTTCTTTATATTAACAAGCAAATGTTTTTTATTAATACAGTTTCATTTATTAAAAGCATATGTTAGGCTAATCCTTTTTCAAACCTTTCTAGTTTGATCATAATTTCTGAATAGGGCAACCACAAATCTCTTGACAAGTAGCTGCCAAGACAACGAGCAGCGTTCATCCTGCAACGCACCAACATTCTCACTATATTTATGGTAAATTGTAAAAACAATGAGATGCATTAGTACCTCTCAGCTTCAGGTTTCGTGGCGTTTCTAAATACTTCAACAAGCATATTCATAAATTCCGATTTACAAGCTTCATCAAGTGAGCAAGCATAGAATATCACAAACTACAATTACAAGTAAAGATTGGGTAAAACATATCATGCGATAATGTAATATTTAAAGAGAGAATTAAGTAGATGTCTCGAAACAAAGAAACTAGAAGGTTACCTGGTAGTATCTTTGCTTGTATTTAATCCGCTTCAGAACACCTTCAAATGACCTTAGAATCACCTTAAAAATCAAACCAAAAACTTTAAACTTTAAGAATATGTTACACATAAACAAAATAATATATCAAGTCATGAAAACAGAAATACCTTAGCCATGTGGTTACACGATTGAAGGTACAAAAAGATGGGAGCCATGACCATATCCAAACCATTAACAACTCTTTTTGCATCAGGAACATTATCTTTACCAGGCTTCCCTAGAGTAGCAATTAAACTCCTAGATTTCTGTTTCTCCCATTCCTCAAGGTCTAAACTCTTAAGCTTATGAATTTGAAGTCTTTTAATAACCACCTTCTATGGAAAGTTCAATCAAATACCTTGTGTAAATAATAATAATGTGTTTTCCTCAATTCAACTCTTAATATCCTAAGAGTTATGACTCACATCAAGCCGACGTAGTATTTCCATGACTTTGGTAAAGATGAAGATAATATAGTCTTCCCATGTATCCTCACATAGCATCATAAGCATATTCTTGGTGTAGTCAGCTAATAACAACGGGTGCTGTATTGGTGCAGCATATTATAAAGTGACCATCAAATCACAAACCTGAAAAGTTTAACAATTTGTCACATGAATAGCTAATTGTAATTAAAAAGAAAATGAAAACAAATTAGCTTACATAAGTAACAACCCTGTGTATGTAATTAACTGCCCGACATAAGGCCATTAGTATCCTCTGTCATCAAAACAATGAACAAATGCAGGAAATATGAAAATAATTTATCTTTACAACTTGATTTATCTAGGAGCAGCAAACTTACAACGAACTTCTCAACCTCTTGATGGTTTGTGTGCGTGCGAGGCATAGCCATAACAGGTTGATCGTATTCACCCTTCATCTCAAGCTTATCACCATGATCCACCTGTCACAACTAACTCACACCCGGTCAATATCCCCTGCTCCTCTATTGAATCCAGAATCTTATAATCAAACATTTTTTTTTCTTTTTCTTCTCATTTAACATGCAAGATAAGTAAAATGTTTCTTCCATCTTACATGGATTATTGAAGAGGCAATTATATTTCAGTCCAAATTTAAAGTTTACATGGCGTGTTGAGAAAACCGAATCAAGGATGCTTCCTTTCCTTTTATAGTATATAATGTAGTTACCAATGAAGAAACCTAAGCAAGCAGTAACCATTTTGAAATTTGAACTTGTTTTTTTCTCCATAGCAGTCAAAATATACACAATGTCAAACTTATGTGTTCTAATTTTGTTCCTATTCTTCTATTTCTGACGTTCAACTAATGCAACCGAAATCACATTTAAGAAGACAGAAATCAGTATCATGAATGTTAGTTAATGAAAGGCAAAGAACCAATGAAAAGGAAGCATGATTTGATTTTAGCAAACTGATCGAAATCACTACCGAAACCCTAGGATGAAGTTTTAGCAATAATATCAGTGCTAACTGAAATCACGTATTAATTAATGCAACTGAATCACAAGCAAATTTGCTAAGAATCGCTGAATATGAAACCAGAAACGATTTTAGCAACTGAAATCACAAGACTAGAAACCCTAATGTTAATTACCGTTGCCCAAATCAGTGCATCACGAACAACACTATCCAGCTCTTCGTTCCATCTCAATTTCAGCTAATGAAAACAAGTTCCTGGTTCAAGTTTGAATTTCAAAGCAGAATGTTGATGGTTGATTCAGAGTAGGGATGATGGTCTGTGCTCCCATGTAGGTGAACGAGTATGTGCACAAACGGAAATGGAAATAAACATAATATAATCTTTTTTTCACGTCCGGCTAATAGTGAATACAAAGGATTAAAAAAATGAAAATCAAATTACCGATTTTGATTTTCTCTTTTTTATCTTTAAAAATTAATCCTTGCCGTTTGTCAAACTTTAAACCCGAACACGACACGATTCCCCGCGAGATAAACTTCACTGCGGATGGAAACCAAGCCGTACCCCACATCCTAGAAAAGAGAAAAACACATACGCGTACGGAAGGCAGGGACCACAACATCGTCAGGAATGTCACATGGAGGGGGACATCCCCATGCACTAAAGTGGGCCTGCCAGATCAGATAAAACTGCCACCACTAACGGTTACCACCTGAGGGACCACAGGGATATTCCCGATAGTGACGTTCCGCCAATAGCATTCCCGCCTGGTCATCATCATGACAGCGACATCATAGTACACCCCTCCGGTTATAAATAGGAGCACCACCTTCAGGTATAAGGATCTTCTTTCCTTCACGATCACCATATATACACACCTCTCTAAGAAACTTACTCTAACGTCGGATGGCCGATACAGGGATTATCCCCTCCATGTAACGCCCTAATGTGTTGCTACTATGCAGGTTACTTCCCGAAGTAGACGAAGACACCCTCACAGGCTACTCGTTAGAGTCTCTGTGATCTATTTGCCGGTGGAAAACCCATTCACCGGTGCTTGGATTTACATTGGCACCATCCGTGGGACTCGAACCCACGACCACGTGCTTGGATTTACAACCTGAATCTATACTTTTTTTACTTTTGTATATTAATGCTCTAAAACTACAAACAACAACAAAACATATATACATATAAATGTGTATGTAAGAGCATTCACACCAGCTTATTCATCTCTATAATTTAACCCATAGTTTTTTTTTTAAATTTGTTTTAACCTTCACATCTCATTCACTATCTCTATCTATATCTCACTCATAAACACTTATTTTATTATTTTTTTCTCTTTCCTATACACTCACAAAAAATATAGAGATTAATGAAAACGTATCTCTATATTTAGAGAATATCTATTTACTAAACTCTAAAAATTAAAGATGGAGATAGAGATACTGATTGATGTGTAAAATAGAAGAAATCTCTAAATAATAGAGATAGAGATGAATAGAAAGACACTGATGTGAATGCTCTAATAAGTGTGTTTAGAGTATAACCCATATGTTCATTTCTCTTTCGTCTTTTAAATTTTGGAGTAACATACTCAATCATTTTAAGTTATCACATCAAACACATTTGCTTTTAAACTTGTTAGAAAAAAATAGACGGGTTACCTCACGAAATGAACAGCGCCTTGTGTAGCTAAATGCATTCACGTGTTCAACTCGAACCTTTTTAGATTTCTCCCCTTTGTCGAAACAAAAAGGACTCTCTCTGACTTTCTTTTCCCCTAGAGTTGTGTTGCGTTGTTACTCTTTTCCAGATATTTTACTCCCATGCGCATATGATCAAGAATTACCATGTAAATATTAATCTAGGTACTCACATACTTCATATATATATACACACATAACAAATTAGAAATGATGAATACTAACTTATCCAATCAAATTTTGACGTGTGTTATAAAGGTTATATACTTTCTTTTCATAATTAATCACAACCCTAAAACCAGCATTGATGCGCGTGCCTCCATGAAGGAGGTCGCAGGTTCAACCCTCCCCCCCGTCGTTTATTCAGATCCATATTTTTTTAAAAGTTACATACTTTCTTTAAGAATTAAACACGGTAGAGTAAGCATGTTTTAAGCCTTGGCACAGTGGTTGAACTCAAGCACACCAAAGCCACTGTGCCGGTTTTATGCTATTAATTTAATTAAAAAAAATTAAGCTTTTTAAAATTTTAATTAGGTTTTCCCCTTAAACATTTTTAAACTTTAATCATTTTTCCTCATAAATTCTAATAAGTTATGTTAGTGAAAGCCCCAATTTTCTTTTACGTGTCCAATTTTTTTAAAACGGCATTAATAATCTTCACTATTCACTCAACCATAACAATTTTGTTGTTTAACACTAATTAACGTTAAAAAAACATGGTCTTCAGTCATGCGGGAGAAAATTACTAGTTCCAAAACAAGCAAGCAAGGTAATAGTCATTACATAACACCCTAATCTCGCTAGGGTGATGTGTCACTTATACACAATCAGATTATAAACATAATTACAAAAACGTTACATTATTTAACATGACTACAAAATCTAACTTGTTACTAGAGTAGATTTGAATTAATTAAAAGGCCACTTTTGTTTTCAAAAAACGGCTCAAACGTAAAAATTTAGATCATATAAAAATAACATAAATCCCATTCCCATAACTTATCATCATATTATAAACGAAGTCCGTAGATTCAATTAATTAACACGGATGACGCATGGTAGCTAGCCCAAACGTCAATACGGAAATATGTGTGCGGGCAAATCACACATCCCATTTTCATTTACATTATCTTATAATCGATCCATACGTCTCCATGTTCGTACATCATGTATCATGGTGTACTCTAAGCTAAAAGTTTGAGACAGCGTGAAATCAACACACTGTCACAGACGATGTCACAAAGGGTAGCTCCCTGTATGAATGAAATGCAACATGACTTAGAGCGTTAAATTTTATACATGAGAGGGAGAGGGGTACTGTAACATCCTGTTTTTTGGTATAGTCTAAAATTTCATTAAACATTAGTGAAGGGTTCTATTTACATTGAGGGCTAAAATAAAAGTTATTTAACTATGATTTATTAAGATTAGAAGGTGGCGAGACACTGAATGAGTTGATATGTCGGAAATTTAGTTAACATATTAAAGATGTGGGTGGGGGTTGGGATCTAGTGGTAAAAGGGGAATTCCATAACCAAAAGGTTGTGGGTTCAAACCTTGTCCAAGATAAAATAAATAAAAAGTTTGCCGTTAAAAAAAACATATTAAAGATGTGGTTTTATTGAAATGAAGATGAGGGACTAGCTAAAAATGTTACTGCAGAAACTTAAATTATTAGTTAAGATCAATTTTCTTGCAATTGGAATTGAAGGTTTGTGATTATCTCATCTAAAAACCTAAGTGTTGGATATTTCTTGCAACCTGTGATTTTATGGTTAGAATTTGGGTGATTTTTGCATGTTAGGGTTCTTCACCTTATAATCAAAATATGGTTTTGATGTGAATGTTTATACCTTAATGTTGATAGATGTATGATTAATATCTGTAATTCTTTGAGAGAATGGTTATCTTTGTTGGGTTTAAGTATCACAACATACTCAACAATCATTGTATAAGAACTAGTTATGATACCCGAGCTACGCGACGGGGCACATATTTATCGTCAAATTTATAGTCGTAATTCGCGGTTGTACATTTGAAAAAGTTGATATAACAAAAGTGTTAAAATTTGCAACGTAAAATTAGGAGAAAAATAAAATGTTCATGCATACTAAAACAAATCGTTAAACTGTAGGAAAAAAACAAAAAAAAAGTTGAAAAAGCAAAACTAAAAAAACCGAATTAAAAAAAACATAAAAACACCACACCCAAGGTTCGAACCCGGGTGGATGGGGAGCACAGCCCAGGAGGCCAATATTTGTGTTTAAGTTTCTCTATTTAATCTTTTATATATATACAAGGAAATAAAAAAAGCCCAATAAACATGCGCCATGTGGCACCACCATTAAAATCAGCCAACAAGGAATAAGTTATGTAGATGACCCTATTAAAATGTATGTAGTTAGTAGCAATGTTTTAAAAACCGGTTCAAACCGGCCGGTAATACCTGTTGAACCGGGTCTCGGCCATTAGCCCGGTAAGTTTGAGCCCGGTAAATTGGAAGAACGGTATGTTAGTTGAATCGTCGGTATTACCGGTAATACCGGGTTATACCTCTGTACCGGTTTTATTTACAAGTAAAATTTTATGTTTAAACTTTAAAAAAAATTGTTTGTCGGGATACACAAAGTCACAAATAGAAGGATTGTTGATCAATTACCTTACATACGGTCCAATTTAAAAAAAATTAATTGATTTGTTTGTCTTTAAAAATAGCGGCCCATGTAAAAACTATGTTTAACCATTATCCTTCCGCTTGCCGTTAAAAACTTTTAAGCGATAAAACTTTTTATTTAATATTGTAGGAAACGAAACTAGTTATGCTCTTGTTGATGAGGATGACGATGATAGTGAATTTCATGTTTTAAGCGATCGTGAACTTGATACATTCAATACTCCAATGGCATAAAACAATTGTGCACTTTTATTTTAAAAAAACTTTGTTGAAAAATTGAGTGCTTTTTTATTATTTTTTTATTATGGATTAACTTTTGGATTATTTTTTATTATGGAATCATGTAGTTTTGAATTATTTTTTTAGTTGAAGTTGTATTTTTATTAAATTATAGGGTTAACTAGTCAAACCGGTTGAACCGTCCGGTACAACCGGTTGAACCATTTCTGAGCCTAATCTGGTACAGTTTAAAAACCGGTTTTTAAAACATTGGTTAGTAGTGGTTGTAATATGTTAGTTTATAATTCAAGAATAATTAAAGAGCTTCTAACTATCATACAAGGTAATTTAATATTGTTTAAAACTCAATAGAGACCTATAGTCAAGTCACTAAAGTTTGCTTAAAATGTGTGTTAAGATGTTTAACATTGATAGGCTTGCAAATTGGTCAAGGTTATGGTTGTGAAACTTGTTAGTAGCATATGCATTACAAGGTTAAATGATAAACCATGTTAGAAATTGAAGTAATTTATGCTAATGAATTGAAACGTGTCAAGTTGGGTCATTCAAATGGTTAAGATGGGAATTAACGGTGGGGCATTGTAAATGAAAGTTAAATGATGTCTGAATTTGGAACAAATTGTTAGGAGAGTCAAAATTGTGGTTGGAACTATGTTTTTATCCTCTTAATTTGCAAATAAGATGTGTAATAGGTGTATGAGTTGTTGGTATGAAAGTAACATGTTAAGAAAATAAAAATTGGTCGTAGGCTATGTTACATGTAGTTGCATACGCCAAAGGACCTCTGTTTTCCACTGAGAGGTACGCTGAAACACAGCCAGCGTAGATTACGCCCAGCCTGGCAATAGCCTACGCGGTCCATATTCCAACTTCTACTTTTTGGTTGTAAGTTTGGTTGTTTGATTATACTACAAATGGGTTGGTGATTAAGGATCAAGTGCTCTGGACACACAAGGACGACACATCTCGAATGTTAAAGTCTCGAGTCTTGTAGTTTTACCAATGGATATGGGTTTACTTGTGACACGTAACATCCCAAAACACGGTAGAGTTTGAAGGATTTAAGCCTTGGCACAATTGTTGAACTCAAACACACCAAAGCCACTGCGCCGGTTTTATGCTCTTTTTTTTTACCCTCTACTTTCACTAAATTAAATTCATATACTTAACAAAAGTATTAGTTAAATAATTTAAGATGCTATTAATTTAATTAAAATTATTTTATACTTTTTAAATTTTTAGTTACTTTTTTTCCCCTTAAACATTTTTATACTCTAATCATTTTTATTTTCTTCATAAATTCTAATAAGTTCATTTAATGAAAGCCCCCAACTTTCTTTTACGTGTCCAATTTTTTTGAAAATCAAACGAATAATCTTCGCTATTCACTCAGTCGTAGCAATTTTGTTGCTTAACATAAATCCCATAACTTATCATCATATTATAAACGAAGTAGGCGTGTAAACGAGTCAAGTCGACTCGCGATCTACTCGAGATCGGCTCAATAAAAGCTCGAATTGAGCCAAGCTTGAGCTTAAAAATAAGCTTGTTTAATAAACGAGCCCGAGCTTCACTTGTTGAGCTCGAGCCAGCTCGCAAGTCTAAACGAGCCTATTATTTATATAATCTTTTAATTAGTATATTAAATATATTTATAAAATAATAATTAGTATATATAAAATTATGATAAAAAAAATAATATATATATTATGTTATATGATAAGATATATAAGTGTGTGTGTATATATATATATATATAAACTAATTAATAAGTAATAAACGACCGTAGCTCAGCTAGAAAAACTACTCACGAGCAGAGTCCGAGGTTTAGAAATATAGTTTGAATCGAGTCGAGCTTGAGCCTAATCGAGCTCGGGCTCTGCTCAACTCGTTTACACCCCTAAAACGAAGTCCGTAGATTCAATTAATTAACATGGATGACGCATGGTAGCTAGCCCAAACGTCAATACGGAAATATGTGTGCGGGCAAATCACACATCCCATTTTCATTTACATTATCATATGATCGATCCATACGTCTCAAAATAATCTCATACTTGATTACCCATCCCATTATCCGTCTCGAATATTTCAGGTTTACCGATGGGTTCGGGTTCGTTTGCCACCCCTACAACTAGGGGTGATAAAATGTAAGATCCCGAAAATCCAGAAGCTAAGGGTTCGGGTTAGTGGATAACCCAATTCCTCATTTAAGTGTTGTGGTTAGTATGGACTTTCGCGTAGAACTCTATTTAGCAAGAATAAGAGAGCCCAGTTAGTCGTTTAAATATAACTTTGAGATCAAATCGCATAAAGGGAAATTAGAGGGACCCGGAAGAAATATTTAGAGGGTTTAAATGCACCATTATTGGAAAACCCTAGGTCATCGTGACCTAGGGTGTGCGCGATGGCAGAAAGGGACGCGGGGGAGAGGACGGGCCGGAAGAGGGCAGTTCGACGATGGGGGTGCACCAGCATCCTCTACGCGTCGTTAAGGTAATTACCGTTTCTTTTATGCATGATAGTATATTTGAGTTCTTGTGCAGACAGTTAGCATTTCGGGTCGGTGGTCGGTTTTGGCCATTAATAGCGGTAACGATGTTTGCGGCAGCGAGTGGTGGCGGAGTGCGGCATGATGGCAGGGATAGTTGATGGTGGTGTGTGTGGCGAAGGAAGATAGCAAGCAAGGGTCATGGTGGTGCCCGGTTTTGCATGACGGCAGATTGCCGAGAAGAGAGAAAGAGAGGACGTGGATGGAGAAATGACGAGGAGGAGGCAGCGACCGGCGTTAGCTGTGGTGATGCTCGACGACAGTTGTGGAAGCACCAGGGGTGGTGTACGGTTGCGGATGGAGGTGGAGGACGGGGAGAGTTGCCCAGCTAGGGTTAACACGGGGAAGACGAAGGAGATGGCACGAAAGTGGGCTCGGCTAAGGTTTTGCCCGACGAGGAAGGCGGTGGCCCACAGTGGTGGCCGGTCAGCGCCGCACGACGATAACGAGTGGCACGAAAGTGCGCGAGGTAGAGACGGAGGACGACAGCGTGGCCGATTAGGGCTTTGCCCGACTAAGGTGGTGCATGGCTTTGTTGGCATGCATACAAGAGTAACCCGATCGAGTTCAAGTGATTCACGAAGTTAGGATTTGCATGGCGTGACGAGGGTTTGCACGGTCAAGTATGTGCATGCACGAAACCCGGTTCGAGTATTCGGATTCCTAAACTGGTCAAGGACGATCCGGTTCAGGTGCACGTGTGAAACTAGGGTTTCATGAGGATGGATTTGCTAGCAGATGAGACCAAGTGTCGGGATTGTTATTATTTTATACGTTAGTCGACGTATCTTTAGGACGTATCTGATCATGTGATCATACGTTGGCAGGTTTGAAGTTCGAGCAAGAGTACGACTATTGGGAGAGGCTTGGATCTTCACAACTGTGAGTTTCTAATCCCTTACTCTTTAAATTTTTTCAGTGTTTTTGGGGCTATCATACACGCTTATGAAACAAGTTTAATTTATTAAACGAGTTAAGAGATTTGTGTTTAACCAGAGATGTTTTATGAACTAAGTCCTTCATTAATGATTTAGAGGGTATACGGGGTGACAGTGTAATTATGGGTGTTAAGGTTAGGAGAGTTATTGATGTGTGTGTCGTGTTAAGGGTTAGTCGGGGTGAGTCGGGATATAAGCTAAACGCTTATAAATACGCGTACGATACTTTATTCTAGTGCTATGTGCGGGATGCAGGTGTAGTTAATGAGTCATGTAAATGAAGCGTGATATTATGTGTTTATATTTGTGTTGTGTGTTTTGTGTCATTGTCCTTGTGGCATGGCGGGTATTGTGTTTGCATCGTTGTCTTTATGACACGGCAAACGTGATTGTGAGGGACGAAGTCCTTCGAGAAGTCACCAAGGGTGACAATATTTAGCAGGTTAATGATGAGCTCAGGGTGTATAGCTCAGGGTGTATCGAATGCCCTGGCGAGGATAACCCTGACGATGGTGCATATGACGAGGTATGTGTTTGAGTGCATATATATGTGTTTAAGTTGCATGCAAATGTTGATATATATTTATTGTGCAAGATATATTTATTGTGCATGAGATGATATTGATGTGGTGTGTAGCGTTAGTTTGACCTTTGTGTCGGGATGACGACGTTGTGATTATAACTGTTGTGTCAGTTGATTTGAGAGCCTTAGTCAAGGCTGGGTAAGTCGATGTCTAGGGAATTATTGTGTTAATCAGGTTTTCGAGTTAATACGGGTAGTAGATTACGAGTGACTAGTGTAGAAATATTGAATTGTGTTGGTGAGATTTATGGGCCTATATTTGTAGGGCGAGTCTTGGGTGTTAACCTTTTGGGACATCATAAGATAACATGAGTTCTCTATATGATGATAATTTATAAAACTATTTTACAAGGACCGGAGGGTCCTGAGCGGAGATAAATATTAATTGTGACGAGATGGCTTTTATTTAAAATTAAACTATTAGAACTCACTCAGCGTAGCTGACTTTGTGTGTACGTTAGATTGTGTAAAGATGAGCTTTGGTGGTCGGCGTATCTTGGCTTGGGAGCGATGCAACTCAGATCGGTGTGCAGGCATTCGTGAGGTAAACTTATGACGATAACGATGTTAAATAATAATTATAGATTTTAGAAAGACTTCCGCTATAGTTTGATTGATAACATATGTATTTTAAAAGAGAATAACCCGTTTTGAGAACCAACTGTAGGATGCCCGTGTTGGAGTCTTACATAAAAAACCATTAAAACCGCCTGAATCGCCCGAACCGAGTTAAATCGATGGGTTCAGGCCAGTTAAGGAGTGAATCGATTTAATTTACGATTTGTAGAACAAGTTTTAACGGTTTGGTTTACGGTTTGGAACCGACCGCCAAAACCGAACCTGCCATAATATTAAAAAAGACAATTAAATGTAGATTTTTGTAACCTTTATAATTTTTATAAAAATAAAATAATGATTTTCTTGTATAGGAATCAAACAATTATATAGTATAAGTATTTTTAATTGTAATACATATATATTGTTAATTTAATAGATTTCATGCTATTAACTTATTCATCTTTATTCACCTTTTTCTTTTTCATATACGCTTTAATACTTAAAAGGTAAAAGGTTTAATGTTTCTTTAAACTTACCTTCTTACTAAACTTTATCTAATGGTATAGTGTAAAAAAAAAAGAAAAAAAGGTCAAGCTGTAAAACTGTCAAAATCGAACCGTTTTGACCGGTCCAATCAACCCCGTGGGTTTGGTTTAATTTTTAGAAAATCGTACTTATCGGTTGGGTCTAGAAACTAAGTTAAAACCAGCCGAATCGGACCGTGAACACCAATAATAGTAACCGCAAGCCACATTTTTCTTTTAGTAGGTTTTAATTGACATGCTTAGGTTTTTTTTTTAACGACATAATTATATATTATAAACGAGACCCGATTAAAAAACTAGCCAGGACAGAAAAAACCAAACACTTACATAGACAAGAGTAGACATTAAAGCCCCATGACCCAACCAATATCTATATTATTGTTTCTATTAACAATCCATAAAAAAAATAAATTCACTATCATATCAAAAATACTATCCTTATTCTTCTTTTGCGATTCAAAAACCGTGTCATTCCGGAATCTCCATAGCACCCACCACAATGAAAAAAATAATAGCTTCAGTCATCTTTTTCTTTTAATGAATTTGTAACGAATCAACCGTATATCCTTCGGTTGAAGAGAAGAATTGAAGTCGATCTCCAACCATCTTGAAATCGCGTTCCAATTAAGTTTTGACCGTCCTAGCACAATCATCGAAAATATGATCACCGATTCCACTGAATTATTACACGCTGGACATACGATGAATGGAATATTTAAACCTTTGTTACTCAGATTTAATCTCGTAGGAAGTCGATCTAACATAACCCTCCAAGCCAAAATATTTACTTTTTTAGGAACGCTTCTATTCCATCTCGTCGATGGACTAATCTCTTAAAGAAAACACCGATCTAGATAATTTCTCACTTCTTTCACTGTAAAACCATCTTGCATCATCAAACACCACTCCCACCTATCTCCACTCTCTGACCAACCGAACTCGTTCAAGAGGTCCTCGAGCTCACAAGCTGACAACTCTTGATACCCCCCCCCCCCTCGAGTTCTATGCCACCTCCACACCCACCCCAAAAAATCCTTACAGTCACTAATATTGGACCCTTTATCAATTTCCAGTTTATATAATCTATTAAAAGAAGCAAGCGAAGAATTACCCAACCAAAATATCGTGCTAAAAAGTACCTTCTCCATTCCCCACCTTCTTTCTCGAAGAGGATAGAAGAATCAATCCCTTAACATTAAGATCAATAATGGATTTGGTAATGCTTTGCCACACTCCATGATCTTTGCCCACTTGAAAATCTCCAAAGACAACACCGTTAATACCATGAATAACTTTAACCCGAAGAACACTTAATATAGCGTCACCTCCATTTCTAAAGTAGAGCACGATTGAATGAATATAGACTCTCGATGCTCAACCCTCCTAAACAATTAACATGCTTAGTTTGACAAGCTAAACCCCATTAGGGTAATTTGTATTCAAATACATAAAATCATGTTTATTGTATAGTATCTATATGACATATATCGCTAAAAAATAAATAAGATGCACCTAAATTGGCTTAAGCTAAAAAATAAAAATAAAAATTATCAAGACTTACAAGAAAATCTAAATCAAATTAAACTTTCTCAATGTTGTTGAAAAACAATGTTAAATTTTAATTAACTTTCTTAGTTTTGATAATGACCAACTAAATATAATTTAAAATATTACTAGTTCATCAATGATGAATATATGTCACATAACACTTGATTAATCATTTAAGTTATAATTTAAAGCTTAAAGTGTTAAAAGATTTAAAAGATTTGGTTGAAGTAAATTCAACATTAATATGTAGTGGATCAAGAGAGGTAAATCATTAACATAAAAAATGATTCTAATAAATTTCAAGACAAATGAATTTTATAACTTAAAGCTTATTTTATAAAAATCATAACTCACAATATTTACCAAGTTGAAAATCAATCCAATTAGTTTTTCAAAAGAGTTTGTTTTTGAAATTCAAATCCAAATAGTTTTCTAATGTGTTATAAGAGCATTCACATCAGGTTCTTTATTCTTATCTTTATAATTTAACTAAAAATCATCATTCCATAAAAAAAATTATTCAGTTTTTAAAAACCTCTCATATCTCATTAATTATCCTTATAATTTAAAAAAAAATGGTTAAGAGCATTCACATCAGGTTCTTTATATCTATCTTCATCTTTATTATTTAGAGTTTTCTTTTATTTTGATCCTACATCAGGATCTCTATCTCCATCTCTATCTTTAAATTTTATACTTTAGTAAATAAAGATTCTCTAAATCTAGAGATTGTTAAACTATATATTTATCTATTGTTATTTATGCATCTATATGGTGGTTAAGTGTAACTTTATTCCCTATGGGCTGATTGTAACTCCTATAATTATCAATCAATAAACAACTCATTACTTGGTTCATCTTGGTATCAGAGCCAAGAAACCAATCAACTATCCAACTGATCAAATACCAACCATCGGACTGCCCAAGCAGTTACCGGAATTACCTCCGGTAAGTATCTTTCTTCTTCGATCAGAACCTCTGATTTACATATGGCTCTACTTGCTGCTATCTCCTCTACCGACAAACATGCCCATAACTCTCACAAATTCCCGTTTACTCTATCACCCACAAACTACGGGTTTTGGAAGGCTATGATCCAACCATTCCTAACAACAAACAACCTTTTTGGGTATGTGGATGGAACGATTCCGTGTCCACCTGAGAAAATCCCAGGCGAGAAGTCCTCCTATGTTGACAACCCGAATTACCCTCCCTGGATGACCAATGATGCACATGTTAGGATGCTTATCATTTCAACCATCTCTGAAGCTTCGTTTCAGCATGTTCAAGGAACAACTTCTAGAGACTTGTGGCTTGCGCTTGAACAAGCGTATGCACCAAACAACTCTTCCAGGGAATACACGTTAAAAACCCAATTGTTGAAAATCGAAATGAAAGGTGACGAAACTCCGATTGCCTACCTTACCCGAGCCCAAGAATATACAGTTGCTTTAGCCAACATTGGAGAACCCTTTAAGGATAAGGATCTTGTTATGCTTGTCATCTCAGGCCTTCGGGAAGAGTACAACAATCTGAAATCCAATCTTCTCACCAGTTCCCCACCCATCGTTTTCAAAATGGTGTTGTAAAACGCCGGCACCGTCATGTTGTGGAAACGGGTCTCACCCTCCTTGCTCAATCTCCCCTCCCACAATGCTTTTGGAACTTCGCATTTGAGACAGCGGTTTATCTAATTAACCGTCTACCGTCTCGTGTCTCCTCTCACAAATCCCCTTTTGAACACGTTTTCAACTGACACCCGGATTACTCATTTCTTCGTGTTTTTGGGTGTCAATGCTTTCCATACCTTCGTCCCTACAATCGCCATAATATGGATTTTTGGTCTACTCCGTGTGTCTTTCTTGGTTATAGTCTTATTCACCATGGTTATCGATGCTTGGATTTGGCCACCGAGCGTGTTTATATCGCTAGACATGTTCATTTTAATGAAGAAGTGTTTCCCTACTGAACCACCCACTTCTTCATTGCCTCCTAACCCTACTGATCCTTACACTTCTTCCTTTCCTACTGAGTTTTCTATTTCTGCACCTCCCTCCTCTTTCGAAATCCCCTCTCCAACAGAACCCTGTAACATCCCAGAAATTCGAGAACCTAGTGAGTCGGGTTATTAGTTGAACCGAGCCTCTTTTAAATAGCATGGGCTATGTGGCTTTCACGTAAAGCTCGGATTACCAAAGTTTGAGGACCTGATTAGTCGTTATTTTAAAAGTTCGGATAAGGAAAGCATTAGACGGATATTGAGGGACCCGGAACGTAACTTGAAGGTGGTATTTAAACCACCTAGCCGCAAACCCTAGGCCATTTGGCTAAGGGACGTGCGACGACAATAAGAGGGGTCGGAGCAGCAAAGGGGCGACGGAGGTGGCCGGAAAACGATGCCTCGGGCGGGAAAATTCATCCGTGGTTAAGGTAAACTCCCGTTCATCTTATTTATGTGTTTTGTTTGTGTTTTCGGCTAAAAGTCGGATTAGGGTTTTGGTTTCTTCTTCACGGAAATCGGAGAGGAGACGAGAACAGTGGTGGCGACCCGCTGTAATGGTGGTTACGGGAGTAGCAGGCGGTGTTGGAGGGGAGAAGGTGAGCGATGGTGGCCGGGTAGTGGGTACCCGTCGGTGGTGGCCGTAGGAGATGAGGGTGATGGCTGGAGCGGTGGTTCCAGGTGATGATGGTGACGATCGGTGAAGGGTAGCCGACGGTGAAGGGGGCTGGAACGGGCTTCGGCGAGGCCTGGATGGCCGCTGCGGTGGTGCTGTGGCGCCGAAAAGAGACGAGGAGGATGCATGGTAGTGAGCTATGTAGGGTTTGTCGACGAAGACGACGAGAGTGACGAGGATATTGGCCACAACGAAACGAAGCGGGCGTAGGAACATGGTGATGGTGGCTCAACGGGGTGGTGCGTGGTAGTGGTGTAAGGTGTAGATAGCGAGGAGAGGTGCATGCAAGGGAGGAAACGACTCGCGTACGCGTGCTCTCTGATGATTAGGGTTTGCATGGTAATGCCACGTGCATGCATGCATAGAACCCGGTTCAGGTACTCGTTTCCTATGCGGGTCAAGGACGATCTGATATATGCGCTTGGGATATTAGGGTTCGGTAAATCAGAAGGGCGAGCGATGGGGATTAAGTGTTGGGATCGTTATTATTTCATGCGTTAGTCGACATATCTTTAGAACTTGTCTGATCATGTGATCATACGTTGGCAGGTTTTGGAGTTCGAGCAAGAGGACAGTTACCGGACAGGGCTTGGATCTACACGACAGTGAGTTTCCTATTTCTCCTTTTTAAACGTTTTACTGTTTTGGGGCTATCGTACATACTCACATGTTTTATCATACGAACGTATTATAAGTTATGATTTAAACTTGAATTGTTTTATGAGACCATTTTGTAATAATAAGCTAAGGGTCGTTATGGGATCCCTAGGTCGGGTGAACAAGAGTTGTGGGATCTGTGTGTGTCATCTTATGAGTTAGTAAGGATGAGTCGGGAATTTTGTTAAACTTATGATGGTTATATAAGGAGAGTTAGCAGGGAACCCGTACGTGGTTCATTAACAAGTCAAGTAAATGCTAGTATGTTATTAAGCGTAATGTGTTTGATGTTGTGTGTAATGTGTCGTTGTCCTCGTGACACGGCGGGTATCGTGTTAGCATGGGTCTATGGGGTGTCCATAGTGTATACGGATTATAAGTCAGTATGGTGTTTGTGTGTCGTATAACTTCCTATTCAGAAAGAGTTGGGTAATGTGTCTAGACGTTATGAGGATACGTCTAAGTAAGCGTTGGATTAGACACGTAAGTGATCCGTAAATGGTGGTGAGTCGTAGAACATGTCCAGGTAGCGTCATGTGTATATATGTGTTGCTTTGTGTGCTTGCATTGTTGTCCGTGTATACGGCTAATAGTGATGTGGAGGACGGAGTCCTTCGGGGTCATCATTGTGCGTATGATGTGTCAGTCACCGTATGGTAGATGATATAGTCACCGTGTGGTGGCTGGGTAGTCATCATAGATGACGAGTGTGTCACTATGTTTAGTGGTGGGGCCCTGTAACAAGGGTATAGCGGAGCTTATGACGAGTATCCCGACGGGGATAACCCTGACGAGGGTGCAGTGATGATGTATGTGTTTATATGCATATATATGTGTTAAATTGCCTACAAATGATGAGTTATATTAATTGTGTACGAGATGATATTGATGTGATAAATAGATGGAATCAATGTGGTGTGTCGAGTTAGATTGACCGTTGTGTCGAGACAAGTACATCGTGTACAACTGTTGTGTCAGTTGATTTGTAAGAGTCTTGGTTAGGGCTGGTTAAGCTAGTGTCTAGAGGTTGGTTGAGTTAACCAGTGGATGGTTAAGATATATGGTAAATTGTGTTTTTTCAGAGTAGTAAGCTCGACCTAAGTCGGAGAGACTTACTGAGTTAAAATGGTGGGTTGAGTCTGGGGTGGTGAATCCTCTGGGATATTGTAAGATAAAAGGGTTATCTATATGAGGACAATTTATAAAACTATTTTATAAAGGCTAGAGGGTCTTGAGTGGAAATAATTATTAAATGAGACGAGTTGACTTTTGTTACATTAAACTATTAGAACTCACTCAGCGTAGTTGAATTTGTATGTACGTTAGATTGTTTTGCAGGTGAGTCTGCTAGATGAGGTATCTTGGCTTGGGAGCGGGCTACTCGGGTTGGTGTGCATGCATTCGTCATGTAACGTTATGAAAGTTAACGAGTTTAAAAGTTAACATTATTTTGAGAAAGACTTTCGATGTTTACTTAAATAAAAGTTAAATGTTTTTAATGAGTTTACCTAGTGATGAGAACCAACCGTAGGGTGCCTGGTTTGAGGCCTTACAAACCACCAACTGCCACTGCCCAACCTAAAGAAGCTACTTCTGTTGCTTCCCCAGCCACAGCCCAAACTACACCTACACCACCCTCCCCACCATCATCTACCCGAACCCAAACTACGCCTGCACCACCACCACCTCCGCCCCCAACACCACCATCGTCTGTCCGAACCAGACCTGCTGACCTTCGCCCTAATCCCAAACGGCACACACCTTATAATCCGTCCTCATATAACACATCCGTAGCCCCCACTCATGTGACCGGGCCTACCTCCTTTACCATCGCTAACAAATCTCCCGAGTTGGGCCAAGCCATGACTGAAGATTTCGATGCACTTGTTAAAAATGGAACATGGTTACTCGTTCCTTATGTCAAAAATACTAATCTAATTGATTGTAAGTGGGTATACATATTGAAGAAAGATTCCGATGGTAAGGTCACCCGTTACAAAGCCAGACTTGTTGCCAAAGGTTTCCGGCAACAGCCCGATGTTGATTTCCGCGAGACGTTCAGTCCGGTTATTAAATCAACGACCATTCGTGTCGTCTTGTCTCTTGCTGTCACGAAAAATGTCCCCTTCGGCAATTAGATGTCCAAAATGCCTTTCTCCATGGTAATTTGGATGAAACTGTTTACAAAAGGCAGCCCCCAGGCTTTAGTGATCCCACTCGGCCAAATCATATGTGTCTGCTCCATAAATTGTTGTATGGGCTCAAACAAGCTCCAAGAGCATGGTTTTCATTGGCTGTCTACCACACTTCAGCAGTTTGGTTTTTGTGGATCTAAAACTGATACGTCTCTTTTTATCTTAAAAACCGGCGGCACACTTGTTTACGTGCTGATCTATGTTGACGATATCATTGTCACGGGTAACAACAATCAGGCTATCAACAACATCATTCATCGGCTCGGTTCCACATTTTCCATTAAGGATCTCGGTACATTAAACTACTTCTTGGGTATTGAGGTTGTTCCTACCAGTCACAACATTGTGTTATCTCAGCGCAAATACATCTTGGATCTCCTTCAAAGATCAGGTCTTTCTGAATGCAAATCGGTTGCCTCTTCGATGAGTACATCTCAGCTCCTAACTTTCGGAGACAACCCTTCTTCATGATGCTGCAAAATATCACCAAACGGTTGGTGCCCTCCAATATGTCACTCTCTCGTGCCCGGACATTACCTTTGCTCTTAACAAAGTTTGTCAGATCATGCATGCTCCAACTGAAAACCATTGGGCTGCTGTTTAAAGGATTCTGCGGTACTTAAAAGGCACATCTGAGTTTGGTCTCCTCATTCGTCATGATTCGGACTCCACTCTTCATGCCTTCACTGATGCTCTCTTGCCCAATTCTCTGCGCGCCTATTCAGACGCTGATTGGGCCGGTTGTCCGGACGACCGTTGGTCCATGGGGGGTTTTGCAATTTATTTGGGATCTAACCGTATCTCGTGGATTGCCCGCAAACAATGCACGGTCTCTTGCTCCTCTATTGAATCCGAGTATAAAGCCCTTGCAGATACGGTAGCGAAACTTACTTGGTTAGAGGCTTTCCTACATGAACTAGGTGTTACCTCCCAAGTCTCACCCACACTATGGTGTGACAATTTGGGTGCTACATATCTATCGGCCAATCCCGTGTATCATGCTCGCACAAAACATATTGAGGTGGACTTCCATTTTGTCAGAGAGAAGGTAACACAAGGCAAACTTCATGTTCAGTTCATATCCACATATGACCAAATAGCTGATGTTTTCACGAAACCCTTACCATCCCACCGTTTTCTAACTCTATGGTCCAAGCTTTAGGTCGTTTCCCGCCCTCAGCTTGCGAGGGAATGTTAGACTATATATTTTTCTATTGTTATTTATGCATCTATATGGTGGTTAAGTGTAACTTTATTCCCTATATAATGGGCTGATTGTAACTCCTAAAATTATCAATCAATAAACAACTCATTACTTGGTTCATTTGAGATCAATGTTCATAACTCTCTATATTTTTTGTGAGTGTGTAGGAAAAAGAAAAAATAATAAAATAAGTGTGTGTAAATGAGATAAAGATAGAGAATGAGATGTGAGAGGTTAAAACAAATTTAAATATAAATTTAAAAAAATGTGATATTTAGTTAAATTATAGATATGGAGATAAAAAAGCCGATGTGAATGCTCTAAGAAATTGGTATATTTAAGATTCTAGTGTTTATTTTCTTATAATTTTAAGGATAAAGATAAGGTTTAAAAAACCTGATATAAGACTCTTTTAACTTAAATTTTATTTTTTTTCCTCTTATAATTTAAAAATATCTTCCTTCTAATAAAGGATTCCAAATAAAGCCACGTGCCTTTACCACAACCTCCCTAAAACAATTTAAAACCACACGCGGATCTTGGATGGATCAAAGCGTATCTAACCCGATCCAATCTCAGAAAGGTGGATCCTTTATATCCAACAATCTATCGTTAATCAATAAACCCTACTTTGACAGCCGCTATCGTTACCCTCTCCAAGCTCCATCTTCTACATTGATTTCGTAATCGCAAAATCCCTAAACAATCGATTATATGATTTGAATCCTCATGACTACATTTTTTCTTGATGCGATTGTACCTTGGATTCATTGATTTGTATGGTTTGGTTCCATTACTTGATTCGATTTCCTTGATCTTAAACATTCAGTCTTTAAATTCGGTTCGATTGTACCTTCCAGAGTCTACCCTCTTCTCCTCCAAATTTCACTCGACGACGAACCCTTGGCTCCATGAAGATCATCTTCCCGTTTCGTTCTCTCCATTACATGATTGATTACAAGGTATGGGACCTTTGATTCATTGATTTTTATGATTTGGTTTCATTAGTTGATTTGTTTTCTTTGTTTATAATTTTTAGGGTTTTCATTATGTTCGATTTCACCGCCCAGAGTGTTCATCGATCAAAATTTAGTATTGATTGATATGAACGGTTGATTTGTTATTTAATTTAGATTATTGCAGTGAATTTTTAGCCTTGATCCTTATAATATATATGCACGCCATGTGTTTGATAAAATGTTGAAAACATGAATTTAGCTTTGGTAACCGAACAAGAGAAATGGTTCTTGATTGTTAATTTGTTATTAATTGCTTTAACAATCCTTTCTGAGAATCATTCTGCAGGACTGTATAAAAAATAAGTTTAAGCGTGGCCCCCAACTTTCAGGGTTCAACTTCGTTTAACTTTTAGGTTTTGATAAAAAGAGCAAAGAATTGACATACTTAGAAGGGTTTTCTTTTCACTAAAACTCACTCTAACACTAATGTGTATGATTGTATGCCTTTTAGAAATCTTATACAAAAATGTGTCATCATATTCCCATGTGCTAGGATCCTAAGAAAAACATATATTTTTTTATTTTGATAAGGCCCCAATTCTAGAATCTGCTTTAGGTCCCAAAAAAGGTTGAGCCGACCAAGTCACAGTCTAGGGTCTTGATGAAGGGCTAAAACTGGTAGTTTAAGGAAGAACCGAATTTCGAGCTTTCGTATCCTTATGAACGCTTTGGATTAGAAAAATCTGCAGTTGGGTATAGTCTTAGTGTCACATTGATTATCACGCCTATCTGTATTATACAAAGATTATTTTTTTTAGAAGTCCAGAAAAGTGTTTTGTTATAAGTTTACTGTAAATTTGGAAAGACATTATAAATTATATAATTTCTATCCTCAAACCCATGTAATCTCTATCCTTAAACCCGTGTAATACACGGGTCTATAACCTAGTAGTATATATACCAATCCTGGTATTGGGAGATAAAATTTAAAAATATACATAAATACTCTACCCAACAAACATATGTCATCCAATGATTGGCAAACGAAGATTCCAATTATCAAGAAAAAATCTTCCAACGTGGCAATAAGTGGGTCCCCTTAAGACACTTGTGACCAACAAGAACAATGTAAAAGATTTTGTAGATATGACACCTCGGATTAGGATAAGAACATATCGCTTCTCATTGGTCAGTTACCAACCAATTCCCTCAATATCTACAAAATCATCAAACCTTAACCACAGCCACAAGATTACCACTGCAATCAATATTACAAAAGGACGTACACACATCACACATTTTCAACTCACATCTGCAACCCATTCTCCACCCTTTAACACCGCCGGAAAAGTATGGCCGCCGTCACACAAGCTCCGGTAGCAGTTTTCCGGCCGTGTGCCTCCCGAACCAGATTCCTAACCGGATCATCAGGGAAGTTGAACAGAGAACTTTCAGTCAAACCGGCCAATACCTACTCATCTGGCTCGTTCAAGATCGAAGCGAAAAAGGGTGAATGGCTACCCGGGTTAGCCTCACCCGGCTACCTCGACGGAAGGTATACATTAATAGTTGTACTGCACAAACACCGTAACTCGAGATCGGCTCGCTCGACCTCGAGCCTAAAAATAAGCTTGTTTAATAAGCCAGCTTGAGTCCGAGCTTTACTTATCAAGCTCAAGCTGGCTTGCGAGCCTAAATGAGTCTATTATTAATATAATTTTTATTTAATATTATGTATATATATTTGCATAATAACTTTTATTATATATAAAATTATGATAAAAACTAACTAAATAACATATGTTAAGTTACAAATAAAATTTATAATAAAAGAACATATAAAAATAGTTATAAACATATATATAAATCCTTATTATAATAAATGAATAACTTTGTCTACCACGTGTCGACTTCTGATGAAGTCTAGATTTTTGTTTCCCGCATCTCTCTCCTATTAATTAATAATGATTTTAAATAATTAAATATTTAAACTTTATTCTAGTATTTTATTAAACTTACTAAATCATAAGAAGATTTCAATTATATCTTATCTTAAAATATAATTTTATAATTCTTAAATCTTCATTATTTGTTATCTATAATTCTTAAATCTTAATTATTTCTTATTTCACCAATGACTTATGACATTCAACATACAAATCTTCATAAAAACTACTGGTTTACAACAAGTTGGATTTATTCAACCCGTGTAATAAATGAGTTTCTAACCTATTTAGTTAATAAATAACAAACGAGCCGAACTCGAACTTGACTCACGAGCCAAACTCAAGCTTTACAAATAGAGCCGAGTCGAGCTTTAGAAATAGAGCTCGAAACAAGCCTAGCTCGAGCTCGGACTCGACTCGGCTCATTTACACCCCCTAGAATTAATCATTTATATGTTTTCACTTTTCAGTCTTCCTGGTGACAATGGGTTTGACCCATTGGGACTAGCAGAAGACCCGGAGAACCTGAGGTGGTTCGTTCAAGCCGAGCTTGTGAACGGGCGGTGGGCCATGTTGGGAGTCGCCGGAATGTTGCTGCCGGAGGTTTTCACAAGCATAGGCATAATCAATGTCCCTAAGTGGTATGACGCTGGAAAGTCCGAGTATTTTGCATCATCATCGACCCTGTTTGTGATCGAGTTCATCCTGTTCCACTATGTCGAGATCAGAAGATGGCAAGATATCAAGAACCCGGGAAGTGTTAACCAAGATCCTATTTTTAAAAGCTACAGTTTACCTCCTAATGAAGTCGGGTACCCGGGTGGCATATTCAACCCGCTCAACTTTGCACCAACTGCTGAGGCCAAAGAGAAAGAGCTTGCTAATGGTAAAAAGAAAATTTAATTTTTTAAACAATAATCATGCCCAGTAGAATCCCACCAATAGACAAGCAATTTATAAAATTTATTTTTTTATAAATAAAATAAATAAATAGTTTATTTTTATTATTTATAAATTACTTTTTACCAGTACTTGGAGTTGTTTTCATTAAAGAAGTTATTTTTTATTTTATCTATTTATTCTGTTAGAGATAAAACTCATTTTGACCCATCCATAAAAATCAAAACTACACTATCTCAGTTATAATCTGATTTCTGAATAAAATAATTTAATAGGTTTCATGTAGTGTTGTAAACGAGGCGAGAGCACGAGCTCTTTAAGTTTAAGAGAGCTCGAGATCGGTTCTCTCGAGCTCTATATCTAAAGCTCAAGCTCAGCTCGTGAGAAATTTTTCAAATTCGAGCTCGGTTCGAGCTTGACTCGTTTATTATTTATTAATTATTTAATTATTTATATTATATACGTACAATTATTTTTATATATATTTATAACATAATATCTTTTATTTGGTTATTTTTATCATAATTATATATATATATATATATATATATATATATACACAACTATTTTTATTTTGTAATACATATTTGTTTTATTAACAAAAAATATTATATTTAAATACATAATAGGCTCATTTAACCTAGCAGAACTCGGTGTATGAGGCTCGGTCTCAGGCTCGTTTACCAAACGAGCTTTAACGAGCTCAAGCTCGTTTAAGCTCAGCTTGATTCAAGTTTTAACAAACCAATCTAGAGTGGCTCACGAGCAGTTATGCTTGTTTACACCCAAGCTTAATACAATAAAAGTACACATTGGTGAAAGTTCAACACAATTTACCCCATTGTCATTTAGACCTTTAAACTCCGTTTTTTTTACACGTGTGACCCATTAGAGATAGAACACTCGAATCCGTAGGCAAATAAAGAAGTCGAATACTCACCACTACCTTTCATGTTAATTTCAGGGAGGTTGGCGATGTTGGCGTTCTTGGGATTCATCGTTCAGCACAACGTGACCGGAAAAGGGCCATTTGACAACTTATTGCAGCACCTATCAGACCCATGGCATAACACTATTGTCCAAACTTTCTCTGGAAACTAAACATCTTATAAATAAATTAAAATTATGGTTGGAAACTAAAGTATGTTGTTTGGATCTGTTTGTAAACCATGAGTGCATGGGTTGTGACCCTAGATCTAAGCTTTGTTTTCAATGTACAGGGGAATATGAGATGGTAATCTATGATTCATTTGAACATGTTGTCACCCTCTCATTAGATTAAAATATATGCATCTTGATTTTGATTAGAGAAACTATAGGATGTGTTAATACATTTGATTGATACTATACAACTATGGTGTTAACCGGTGAATTAATGTAGAAAAACATTGATTAGCCCACATCTTAAACGAGTGTATGATCCCGTTGCAGCAAAGAACCATAACCTCACATTAAATGGGTGGGTCGGATATGTTGGGTAACGGGTCAAAACAAGTAAGTTTTTATGCAGGTTAAAACGGGCCAGGTTACTGTCCAAGAATTTTACTACATAGTTCAGTCAATGGGTAAGGTTAATATATATATATATATATATATATATATATATATATATATATATATATATAAAAGTAGAAGAAAACAGGTTAAACGATTTAAAAGTCGTCAAAAATGAATTTTCAGTGCATAAACAAACAAACAAACAAACGTACCCAGTAATATCCCACTCAACAAGTAGGGTCTAGGGAGGGGTAGATGAGGGCAAACCTTACCTCTATCCCAAGAAATGTTGCTCCCAATGAGACCTCCGGCTAAAAAAACCCATTGATTTTCAGTGCATACAACCTACTAAATCTTTTATTCAAATTATTAGATTATTATCTTAATAATATACTATTTGTAATCAAATTTCTCACAAAAAATATTTATAAAAAGAATTCAAATAATTGGGAAAAGCGTTTCATGCAGACCCGGCCCGTTCCGACCCGTACCAAAGTTTCTCATTTTGGCTCATTAACCAACCCGTCCATTTTGGAGCATCTACTAATGATATGAATTTATTCATGCAAGATGAATCATGAATGCATAGTACATATTGTATCATATACATGATACATCTAATATGTGAATAGTCTTCATACATATATGAATGAATAGGGTGTTCACATTTCGCTCAAACTATAACCGGTGAAAGTTTCGGGCATGGTTGTAAAAATCGCGCCTAGGCGCCGATTAGTCGCTAGGTGCCCGGTCGGGGACTAATTTTGGCCAAATCGCTTCATTAATCGCTAGGCGGTCCTAGGCGGGCCTAATCGGACCTAGTCGGCCAAAAATCGGCCACTTCCCGTTTTTCCGGTGATATTCCGGTAGGGTTCCGGCAAGATTCAGGCGGGTTCCGGCGATATTCCGACGACTTTCAGGTAAATTTCCGGCGATTTTCAGTTTAGTTCTTGTAATTTCCAGCTTCTTTAAAAAATGTGTGTGTGTATATATCTAATTTTGAAAATTACATATAAAAATGTGTATATATATAAAAAACTGAAAATTACATATAAAAATTCCAATCCGATTAATCCCGCCTAGGCCCCGATTAATCCCGCCTAGGCCTAGGCCCCACCCCACCGCCCGACTAGCGCCTAGCGATTTTTACAACCATGGTTTCGAGTCTGTCATAGGTTTGGTTTCATGTGTGGTTTTTTCAACTTTTACGTCTACAGAGTTCAGGTCAGTTTCGGGTCGAAGCCGCAATAACATTTAGATAAACGGCGGGTAGCCCTGGCGGATTCACGCGCTGACCCATTTAACCCGTTTATTTGATTGTGTACTTTTTGATTTTTTATAGTTTAAATGACCCATTAAACACTCCTACGTGAATGTCTACCATCTAGAAGATAAATTATATGCACTTTCAGAGGAGGGGAGGCTTTATAAAGTTCTATTCATAAAGCTTTCCTCTCGGTTTTATGAGAAAGTGAAGGAAAAGAGTACATTTTTGTAATGACAAAAATACTTTTGTTTATAATTGATTTGAGTTCATGTGTTATACAAATGTTTATAAAGAAATTAGAGTTGATGACAAGAAACCAACTAGGTTTTATTCAACCAGAAATCATGAAGATCGGTTGATCAGAAAATGAATGATAAATAATCTGCGAGTCAACGTCTAGTGGCTTAAAATAGTTGACAAAAATTAATCATATGGAGGTATTACCTGCAGCCTCTAATTCCTGGTTAGTTAGTAATCTCGAGGTGGGAGTAAATTTCATGTTTGATGGAGGTTTGACCGCTTCAAACTCAGTTGACTCGACTGAAAAATGGCTTTCTGCTGCATCAATAGTTCTAGTGATGAAATCTGATCTTGAAAGGTAGTCCTTCATGGGGCAGATGAAATCAAGATGGTCCCTAGCCTAAACAGAGTACAGAATAAATGCTTAAAAAAGAGGATTAACAAGTAATTAACCATTTAAATTTGGAATAACACGCGTAACAAGAAGATTGCATATGGGTGGATAACAGGTCATTTTTATTACGGGTCAAAATCGGTTGGGCAGGCCCACAATCTCATTTTAGTTTAAAAAATAACTAATGCGTTAAATATGCTTACAACAGTATATATTAGAAATTAGAATAACGGTTTTCATGTTTTTTTAATAAAATGATTTCAAAGATTTATGCGTTTTCAGCCAGCTCAACCCATTTGACCGTTTCCTTTTCAGTTAAATCTTTTAGCTTTAACCCATTTGACTGGTTAGAGATAAAGTAACCCGACAACCGGTTTGGATGTAAATGTCATGATTACAACCTCTAGTCTTAACATCAATTTATCAGGACCACTATCAAGCCATTTCTTCTCTTAGCGCCCATAAAATACCAAAACTTACCGGAGGTTATAGATTTATTTCTGTTAATCATAATGCCTAGTAAAATAACTTATTGAACCAAAATAAGTAGATGCAACTCAAATTATGGATTTCTTCCAAGAAATATGGAATTCTCATAAATTTATCAGATTTTGTACCGCTGCATAACCTACTAAAAGCCTAACTAAACCTACTACTCTTTCTTCTAAACCACAATTGGCAGACATAGTTTGTTCTCTAAGTCAGTAAACTCCACCATCCAAACTGTGCCTCACTATCCTTTAGTTGTTAAAAGCGCTCGCCTGGGGCACCTAGGCGCATTTTCGAGGCGAGGCGTAGTGATTGCGCTTTCATGTCCTAGGCAAGGCGCAGTTTTTTTGTGTTTTTATTTGAGAAATAATAATACCTAATAAATTGGAGATTCAAACAAGCACAGGATGTAAATAACATACCAGTCGATATTCAGGAGCCCGTTTGGGAAGCTTGAGGTAGGACATGTTACGAGCCTCATAATCCCACAAAAAAGATGTATGATGAATCCACCGATTTTTAGTAATTGACTGGGCGTTTCCACCAAACTTGCGGTGGCCAAACACATAGTCTATAAAACATTCAAATAAAAAGGTCATGCTGTGAGAAAGGATGACAAGAAATTATGAAAATATCCACATCAAAGAGAAGGTATTTGCAACTAAGAGAAACTAAAACATAAACAAGTATAAAACATGGCACTTCTGTAACCTAACTGGGAGTCAAATCTTTATACCATTCTCACGGAGCCTGAAATCAGCAATTCCTTGGAACACTTGACTGTATAATAGGCTGCTCCAAGACATGATAGGTCGAGGATACGGTTGTACATCAGCAACATCATCCTTGTTACATATAAATGAGACAAAAATCGTCCCATGATCGACTATTACGGTCCCACCACCAGTAAACCTTCGTATGACAGGGATTTTATCTTCTAGTACAGGCCTAATTTCAACAAGTTCAGCAGGTTTCCTGATAACAGATTCATGTAAATTAATCAGCCCTCCATCACTTATCAGAACCATAGTTAGCAAAGAAACTTACCCAGAAATCCCCATCACTATGTTGGGCTTATCTGTCCCATCATTAATGATGCACCAATTCTCTGATGAGGTCCGAAGAAGGCACTCTTCAACCTCCAACTGCTGTAGGATGGGTACTCCCTTCATTTTGACAATATTCATCAATGGAGGTCCAGCGCGTGCAACTTGTCGTGTAGCCATTTCAAGTAATTTTTCATGAACTGTTCTTTTTCTTCTAGTTCTTTTGTTAATATGAGATTGTTACAATCATTTTCACGGTGTAATGAACTGCAAAATATACATAGATGAGTTTTTGGTCCCTTGAGACTAAGCAGGTTGCTATCTATCAAGATCAATGGAAGTGGTTACAAACAAAGTACCAAACTACCAATGACATTAACAAGAACAACATAAACATAACAAGTAAGAAAAATCTGTTGCTTGACAAATTAAACACGTTAGCAATATATCGTTCTTAGGGTTGTAAACGGACTGAACCAAAAGAGACGCTGTTCATGTTCGTTCGTTAAGCTTTTACAAGACAAACGAACGGTTATTGAACACATAACCAAACGAAATTTTGTGTTCGTGTTCGTTTTTTAAGGAAATGAATTTGTTCGTGTTCGTTTTTTAACATTATAAACGAACACAAACGTACGTATAATAATTTAATTTTAATGGTAAAAAATTTTAAAAAATAAAAACTTGTAACAAACGAGTATAGACGAACAAATTACCAAACATTCAAGAACACTATTGAACGAGCGAGGCCTTTGTTCGTGTTCATTCGGAATTTCTTTATTCGTGTTCGTTCATTTATTAAACAAACAAACAAACATAAACGAACTTCCCGTCGAACGGTTCGCTAGGCACTGGTTTCTGGAATAAACTTGATAATCATAACCAGCAGATTCATAGTTTCTGGTATTGGTTAAGATCTCCAATTCTTTTCTATACAGATTAAGCTCTACTAGTGTTTTCACACTGCTGAACACATACCTAAATCGTTAACATTTGTTGAATAAACAGCTGTTTATAACGATGAACAATATAGGGTTTTAAATTTACCAAAATCAATGAACAAGACAGAAAGGATACCTAGATTAATAAGAAATCCAGTAAGTCAAATTAAGCAGGCAGCAATGAAATGTACACATACTTGAAAATCCTAACCTGATGTAGCGTTTAGAATCAAACAATCTACGGTAACAAGTGAAATAACAACAGACATGGATCAAATTAACATTAGAAAATTTGAAGGATTAGAGATCTAACATTCGCCCAGTGGTTGAGAGTAGCAGATCCAACGGTGACTCCACGAGCAAATATGAGGTAAAACGGTACGGTTGTGGCCGGATATGGAGCAGTTGACTCACCTTCACTTCTCAGGCTGAGTCGCAGAGAGCCGGCGTCCCAACTTGGCCGACTAAGGGGTAGTTTGGATTTCCTTTTGAAACAACTTATTAACTTATTACCTTTTTTTAAAAGGTAATAAGTTAAAAGTTTATTTGAATAATTGATGAAAAAAGTTAGTTTTAAAATGATGAAAAAGTTATTTTTAAGAAGTAGATATTTTTTACTTTTTAAAAAAGTCAAAAGTTGTTTTTGATAAGTAATCCCAAACACCCCCTAATTTCGTCTTGTTTAGGTAGGAAACAAGAGAGGTTGGAGATGGGGCATGAGTTTTTTTTTTTTTTTAACTCCTAATTCCAACTAAACCTACGTTTCAAAGATTTTAATTTTAAACGAGTGGATTATAGTCGTGTATTGATGTGGCTCGGTTTTAGATACAATTTAGGGGAAGATCGTATATACCCCTACAAACATGGATAAATATTATATATATATACCTAATTTAAATGATTTTTTTTTGTTTTATGACCATTTTACACCTCTCCATTATCCGATACGTATCACTCATGTTCTTGACGGGCGACGATTGCGAATGAAGGTTTTACGCTTTTTGTTTCTATTCCAAATCAAAGGCGTCGATTCCATTGTTTCTGCATATCTGCAATCGATTAACAAAGATATATATATATATATATATATATATATATATATATATATATTGAATTGTTTCTATAAATCTACAATTGACTAATTTCCGTAAAGAGTAGAAGGTACGTGGCAATTGCCAAACCTGTAAGGTTTTGTATATTTGCTAACTAGCTTACAACCCGTGTAATATATACGGGGTGAAAAATATCAATACATAAAATTCTTAAATTTTTATGTATATATTTTACAGATATAAAAATATATTACATATACCAAGGATGTAAAACAAAATTCAAAATGTGTAAAAATTAATATATAATTGGGTTTCGAAAATACGTTAATTACTATTTAATGTAATTTGAATTTCATTTACTATTTGATTGAAAATAAAAGTTACGTAGTTAGATTTCAAAGTTTCTTATAATAAGAGATAATTTAAAATAAATTTGTTTTATTAATATAATTAGCGTTTTCTTTAAAAATATATTATTATTAAAAGATAGATGTGTATTTAATAAGAGAGAGAGAGAGGCAGGAAAAAAATGATAAGAATAAAAATGGAGGCGAAATGTGATATGAAAAACCTTTATTTATTAGATAGTATACATATATATATATATATATATATATTATATATATATATATATATATATATATATATATATATATATATATATATATAAAAGGTGGAATTACATATATCCCCTTATTTTCAACCTTAATTACATATATATATCCAACACAAAACTTAAATTACATATATCCCCCTCTTTTATAAAATTAGTCTTTTAACCTTACAAAAAATACGACTATTCTTATTCCATCGATCTCAACCCTAACCTTATGATTCCCGCTTCCGATCGATTCCAACATCCAGCGTCGCTTTTGATCGATTCCATCATCCAGTTGGGTATATATGTAATTAATGAAGGAAATATACGTAAATAAAATTTTGAGTTACGTATATATGTAATTAATAAAGTTTTTAGAGAGAGATATGTAATTGGTGCCAGATATAACATGTATTAGACCACCTATGTTGTAAACGTGGAGCCCGTAGAATATGTTTCTCATTTTTATGGAACAAAAAGTCTTTATACAGGGATTTCTAATCATGTAAATGTATAAGCAATGTTTCTGCAGTTTCAAAGTTTGTTAGTAGTTAATCTTTTTGGGGCCACAATTTTAAACACATTAGTTTTTTTTTAATCATGTTATCTTTTCCATTGATATTAATCATGTGTTTATAATTAAAAAAATTTCATGAACTCTTTGTTAATGATTAGAGTGGGCAAGTAAGTTTGTGTCGGATCTTAAGATATGATATGGTGTAACATACAAAAAATAAGACGTTTTACTAAACGGGGTTCAGGAAAAAAATGAATTAAAGTGTCGGGGGCTTTACGGGGCTATACGAGAAAGAAGAAAAAAAGGAAAAGGGAGAGAGTCCATAAACCCTAGCCACCCCCTTGCCCATCCTTCACTCCATTTTCATCTTCATGGCTAGAGAGAGAAAGTGAGAGAACTTAGAGAGAGAAAGCTCAAAGATCATCCATTCTTGCCTTCATCTTGCTCCAAGATCGTAGCTAGGTAGTTGTGGAAGATTAGAGAAGAAGAATCGTGCGAAAAGAGGTAACAAATCCATCCAAATCTGAGTTTTTGTTTCAAAAAATGGGTTTTAGGGTTTTATACATAAAGATTATATTTTTACATATGAAATGGAGTAAAAAGCCTAGATATGGCTTCATGGAAACTAGATAAAGGATTTGGATGTAAAAAGTTACGATTTTAGATCAAAAACAAGAATTTTACGAAAAACAGTTCATCCGGTGACACTGATCATCCGCGCGACACTAATCATGTGGAGACACTGATCATCCGGCGACACTGATCACCCATTGATATGCCCTAAATTATATATGTTTTGCATGCATAATAATCCCCATATTATAGTACTAATTGATTAATAACCTTGGCACCTTGCAACTGATACTTAAAACATTAATATTTCATAACTGCAGGTATTTGGTGTCTTAAAGATAAACAAAGCTAAAACCAATAAAAAAAACACCAAGAAATCAAGCCTTTTGGAAGATCATTCCCGAGCTTTGACCCCCAAGAAGTCAACCAAGGTCAACGAAAGTCAAACCAACAGTAGGGAGGGGATGCACGGGCTGCATTTGCTCTCCTTGCTCCCCAAGCTCCAGTACACTATCCTTTGTACCCTGTTTGATTCCCGAGGTGTTTGCAGGCTCGTGCAATCCAATGCACGGCCGTGCATTGCTCATTTTATGGCCTATAAATAGGAGGCTTGGGTTCTTCATTCCACACACCTCAAGATACATTACCAGAGCTCAAGAGAGTCCCTTTATGTAGTTTAGAGTAGAGAGGCTCCTCCTCTTTGTCCGTAATAGGGGAGCCTACGAAACTCAGTGTTACGCTAGTTAGTATAGCCATTCGTGGCTAAACTCTTTGTATTGCTAGGGTGAAAATGAAGTTTAGTGTATCTTAATGTTTAACGTATTAATCTAGTAGTATGTTTATGTCTTTAATTATTCGCTCTTAAAACCACCTTCTAGGTGGACTTTTTATTATTTTCTAAATTTGTCTTTACACTTGTGAATGTTCTTGATTTCAAAGCGTAAGACCGTAAAACCCTTTTAATTAAAGTTCTCTTGAAACTTGTACGTCTTTATACAAACAGATTTTGATAAGCCAAGGCTTGGTTAATATTAATAAGGTTCGTACGTCTTTATACGAACTTGTTATGAGACTAAGAATTGATGAACTCACGTTGGGAACAGTACGTCTTTATACATGGTCCTATTGTTGCACCGCCTCCCGGTGAACAAAGTCAATTCACTCTTTTAATAATAATAATTAAGCATTTAAGTTTGATGTCCTAAACCAACTCGGAGATAACACCAAAGAGTTGAGGGTAACGATGTCCCTAGCTGGGAGTCCTACCATTTTATTATTAAAGATTATAATTCGTGAACCAAATGTTGTGAGAATGAGGCTCTAGCGGTGTACCGTTCACACATTTGTATTAGTCATACCACCGGATTAGTCAACTTAACATTATCATATACCAAGCGGATTCAAAGCCCAAAGCAATACTCTTCTTGACCTGATCATCTTTGAGATATTTACTTTCCTGCTATTTACTATTCTGCTATTTACATTTCTGTTACACACTTCACGCACATTTTTACTTTTATGTCATTTACTTTACCGTCATTTACTTTTCTGTCATTTACTTTTCTGCTTCACAAGCACACAAAACCCACTCACTAATTAAACCGGCTAAACGATAACAAAAGTTGAGTATTGGAACTCAACCGTGTCCATTGGTTCGATACTTGATTCTTACCTAAACTATATTACGTTGCGATAGGTACACTTGCCTATTGTGTGTGTTTTAAGTCTAAAGTAATTATCATTTTATTTTATAAATTTAAAACCTGATCTCGTGAAACCAATATCTCTAAATATATTATTATATAATATATTTACTGTATCAAACATCACATATCACCCATCAACACTGATCATCAGGAGACACTGATCATCCGGCGACACTCGTCGTGACACAAAGTCCAAATGCATGTTCTGGCGACACTGATCATGTGGAGACACTGATCATGTGGAGACACTGATCATGTAGAGACATTGATCATCAGGAGACATTGCTCATGAGGTGACCCTATTTTAGGACGACACTAAATAACACTAGCTAAAAGTTGATAGTTTTCACGTGTTGATTCCTACATATCACATAGCACTCCGCCTAGTTTTACAGTTCAATAGTTGACCAGTGATAGTAGATCTGGTGAGTTCTTATTGCTCTTTTCCCTAACGATTTTTTACTGCTAATGGGTCAGGTTAGTAGGTGACCCAATTCCTTATTTAAACAAGAGGGTTTGTATGGTTTGTATTATAAGGCGTTTAACTACTGAAAGGGGGCACGGTTAGTCGCTTTACTCGTAACCTCTAGATCGAAACGTGCGAGTAAGGAAACACAAGGACCCAGATGAAAGTTGAGGAGGTTTAAATACCAAGTTATGAGAAACCCTAGGCCACTTTCGGCCTAGGTGTGTGTCGCGACGGTAGGGGAAACTGGAGACGGAAAGGAAGAAGACAACGGCGAAGGAGTGGTCCGACGTATACGACTCCCACAACACGTACGGTAAGCAGGCTTTTACGTTTGTTTACGTTATTTAAGATCGTTATTGCATGGAATGTTGGTTAGGGTCTTGCCATCGTGGGTTTAACGAGGCAATGGTGGTTCGGTGGCGTGCGTCGGCATGCGATGGAGTGAGGGTGGTGACTCGGCGGTGGGTTGATGAGGACGGTGGTCCAGTGGCTATGATGGTGATGTTGGGCAGCAAGTAGGAGGCCGACGAAATGGTTAGCGGTGGCGGTGGTGGCCGACTGCTGAAGACGGGGACAGGGAGAAGGCGACGGTGGTAGCCGGCGAGTATGGTTATGGTTTTGGTCTGATGATGCACGAAGGTGGTGATGGTTCACGGTGGTGCATGAACGAGATCGAGTACGGGTTCGGACGAGGCTAAGGTTTGATCCCGACAAGGAAGACGAAGACGGCATGCACTATGGTGCAAGGTGGAAAGGTCGGTGAGGACACCGGTTAGGTTTTTCTCGGCTAGGATTGCATGGCTTGCGTGTACATAGGGAAACCCGACTCGAGTACACGTGTTTCGTGGGGTTAGAGTTTGCATGGCGCACATACGTGCATGCGTGGAACTCGGTTCGGATATTCGGGTTCTAAGCGGGTCAAGTACGACCCGATTCATGTGAACTCATGAAACTAGGGTCTCATGGGAAAGGGAGGTTGAGCTGACAAGACGGATGTCGGGGTTTAATTATATTTTATGCGTGTCCGACGTATGTTTAGGACATATTCTGATCATATGATGATACGTTTGACAAGTTCGGGTTTCGAGCGTGAATAGACGGGTTGCAGAGCAAGGATTCGGATTCTTCGCAACCAGTGAGTTTCTAATCTCCTCTTTACTGTTTTTACTGTTTTGGGGCTATCGTACATCTGCATACCTTTTTTTATAAATTAAACGTGTTACGTGTTTGGGATTAAACCCGAAGAGTTTATGAGCTATTCAATCACAAAGCTAAGGGTCTATGTGGTGTCCTTAGGATGTATGGGCTAGAAGTCGGTATGATGGTTGTGTGTCGTAGAATGACTCATTCGGGATGGGTCGGGTAATAAGTTTAGACGTTGTGTGGGCACGACTAGGATGTGTTATTATGGGTGCACGTATGTGGTTCGTGCTTAGGTAACGAGTCATAGTATGTGCTTGTGTGCTGCTATGTGTGCATAATGTTTGGTTTAACTGCATGCAATTTTAATTTATTTGCATTGTGTTATGTTGTTATTGCTTTCGGTGTTAAGCATTAGACTGACTGATGTGTTGGTACGATGTCGTGTTTACGATTGATGTTTTTGTAGACCTTGTGAGAGTTTTGGTTAGGGCCTGTCAAGTCTATGTCTAGGAGTCGGTTAAGGTAACTGGATTTCGTGTTGATGCGTATGGTACAATACAAATTAGTATTGTAGTAAGCTCGATCCATGTCGGTGAGACTTACTGGGTTACGGTTATGGGTTGAGTCTTGGGTTGTTGGAAACTTATGGGAAATGGTACGTAACCTGGGTTACCAATATGTTAATAAATGACAAACCGCTTTATAAAGGACTGGAATCTCCTAAGTTGAAATAAATGATATTTGCGGCGAGAAGGTTTCTGTCCATTATAAACTGTTATAACTCACTCAGCGTAACTGACTTTGTATGGACGTTAGACTGTTTTACAGGTGAGCTTAGGTGATGATGTATCTTAGCTTGGGAGCGGTACTACTTGGGTTGGTGTGAAAGCATTCGTATGGTAAGGTAAAACGAAATAATGATTTTAAAATACAAATATAGTTTTGAGCTAAGACTTCCGCTGTATGTTTTTATAAAGAGATATGTGTTTTTAAAAGAATACACCGTGATGTGACCCAACTGTATGGTGCCCGGTTTGGGGCCTTACATAGAAAGATTTGAAAGGCAGAGTATAGTTTTTGTAAAAATATTATTTCTATAAAGTAAAAGAGAATGTTATAGTTTTTATAAAAATGTTATTTTTATAAAAAGAAAGAGAAAGAAGCTAAAGTGTATAGTACTATCTTTGAAATAAATATTTTAAAGAAAGTAAAGAATGAAAGTTAAAGAGCGGTAAAGGGGCTGCACCTCGGTGCAGCTCGATAGTGACAGTGACAGGAGCTGTATTTCGGTACAGCTCAAATAGTGACGATGACAGATGCCATGTTTATGTTTATGTGTTAATATGTGCTATTTGTCTATGTGAAAGTTATATGATTGCATTATATTTTGTGTAGTAGTGTAATTGCATTGCATAGTAGTTGCATAGTAGAAAGTCCTGTAGATATGCTAAAGTAGAAGTCTCACCCCGAGGTGTGAGCAAGCTAAAGTAGAAGTCTTACCCTGAGGTTTAAGAAATGGTAAAGGAGTCTCACCCTGAGGTGTGAGCAATTGCTAAAGGAGTCTTACACTGAAGTGTAAGCAAGAAAGAAAGTCTCACCCTGAGGTGTAGGCAGCCCTAAAGTAAAAGTCTTACCTCGAGGTGTAGCGAGAAAGGAATATTGTCTTCGAACAATGATCCATATGTGATTGTTAGAGTATGTGATAGTCACTTGTCATGTACGAGTGAAATGAAAGTTTTGAAAAAATAAAGGAGGACACCATAATAGGTTTCCTCAAAAGTAAAGCTTTAAAGAAAGAAAATAGCGGAACGATTTTATAAATTGTAACATTGTACAGTTTTAAAGTAAATGTAAAGTTTGTTTTAAAGTAAAAAAAGAAAGCTTATTTTATTTTTATAAAACTAAGCTACGTAAAGAAAGTTTAAAGTTTACAGTTCAAAGTAAAGATAGAACTCACTAGTGTTAGCTGACTTTTAGTATGCATGACAGGTAGTAAAGGTAAAGCAAAAGTAAAGTAAAGGAGTCGTGAGGGCTGGACATCATGGACGTCGGACTCATGTGCTGAATATTGACTTTCCTATTCCCGATAGTTTATATGTGGAACGATGTTAAATGTTACCGGATTATGAATGATTTAAATTAAAGACTTCCGCTGTAACAGATTTTAATTTTCGGTTTAAGAACTATGTTGTTATGATTTGTGCCAAGTATGAGATGTACTCGATTTGGGGCGTTTCATATGGAACTGATAATTTGATTGTTGAGAGTTAAATAGTTTTAAAAAGATAAGGGTAAAATTGTCATTTGTTAAATTGTTTTTAATAAAATGGGTATATATGATATTTTTACATATTTGTAAGGGTATATATGATATTTTTTTTTGTTTTGATTGGGTATATGTGATATTTTCCGAGTTTGTAGGGGTATATATGAAATTGCCCCTAAAGTTTAAATTGAAATATGGATAAAAATAAATAGATCGCAACAGTATATTCGAGAGGTAAGAAAACATTACATTTTAAAAGTTATAAAAGAAAAACAAAATATGTCTAAAATTAATTATAAATATTAAAATAATAAAAAAGAGAAAAAAATGCATGTGATGTGTGCGCGCTGTATGTAGGTTTACAAACCTTGCGCGATGCGATGGAGAAAACGTATTATTGTAGAACCAAAACCAGCAATGTCAAATCAATAAGAAATCATATTCACGTTATTTCTCTTAAATGTTAAGCTTTTATCGTCTGTTCATTATTGCATTGGAACTGGTAACATAAGACGTGTTAAGTGCGTAAAGAGAAGCATATGAAGTTGTGACGGCTTGATTCTGAATATCTAAACGTAAATAAAAAAACACGTCGCAACGGTATATTAAAAAATAAAGGAAGCGTTAAGAAACACGAAAGCGTATTTTGAAAAAAAGGATGTAAAAATATATCATATTAGACCCGACTCGTTTTTTAATAAAATTTGCGTTACAACGTAGACCGGTTCGGTTTTGAAAAAAACTTATACCGAAAAGTTAATAAAAATAAGCACGTGGCAAGCGTATATTTTGAGTGTACGAAGACGTTATATTTTAAATGTTATAAGATAAAAATGGAAGATCTGTAAATTTAATTAAAATAAAAAATTCTAACCAAAAATGTTGAGTAAAATTTGTTAATTATTATAAAGCAAGGAGACAAAAAAAACAAAACAAAAAATCGACTTAGAGGATGTTTCGAACCCGCGTCGAGCGGGTTATGGGGAAGGAGCATCTAACCACGCCACATTTAAAGCATTCACAGTAGCATCTCTATCCTCATCCCCATGATTACACTAAAATCACTAACTTTTCTCTTTCCTTTTCAATTAAATAATACTTTTGAAAGTTGTATAAACATCAGATTTGTTGGGTAAAGCAAAAATCCACATATAAAGAGAAAAGTGATCAACGCATAACATAAAATAACAATGTTCATCAAAAGATAACACAAGTGTAGGGCCACGAATATCACAATATAATAAATCAAGAAAATTGGAATTATGAAAAGTAGAATTGGGTAAAGACACCTTTTTGGATTTTCCCAAATGACAAACGGTACAGGAAACTGAAGATAAGTTTGTAGTAACATGAAGAGAAAAAATGGAAAGCATAAAATTGAAATGACGTTGATGTGGATGACCAAGCCTTCTGTGCCAAACAGTGGATGAAGTCCGTGTTGCAGAGAATGTGATCGTATAAAGAGACTAAAGTTGAGGAAGTCAAAAGGAGTAGATACCATGTTCGCTAGGGCCGGTGAGCTGGGTAGTGTGTGTAGCCTTATGCTTCACGACAAAGAGGAAAGAATGAAATTCAAAGAATACGTTATTATCTAGACAAAAATTTTAAGCAGATATAAGATTTATCTTTATTTCAGAAACATGAAGGATGTTAGATATAGAAAAGTTTTTGTTGGGAGAAGAGAATTTAGAGGAACCGATATGAAGAATAAGACGTCCCTTACCATTACCAACATGGAGTGAGTCTTTACTACCACTGTATGCCTCTGAACTGTCAGGACTTGGTAAATCTTGTGTTACATGGTCGTTGGCTCTAGTATCAGGATACGAGGTAATGCTAGCGGTGGAACATGTATCTACAAAATTAGAATGGGTATCTGCAAAATTAGTTGTTGGGTTGGCATGAAATCTAGATGGGTGACAGTTTGGACAATCACTTGGGATATGACCAATGCTACATCGGTCGCAGGAACCATGTTGGGTATAGATATGAGACTGATGCTGTCAATAGAAACTACAGTATCAAAACTAGTAGTTTCGGTTGAACTTTTGTTCAATCGAAACTAGTAGTTTCGGTTGAACATTTGTTCAATCGAAACTACCTAGTTTCGATGCCTGTTTTTCAGGCCTGTTTGGCAGGTGGCTTGGAAAACAAGGCACATGAAGCCTCCTATATATAGTAGAATACCCATTAGGAGTGAGTGTGTCTGTAGAGGGAATCACCACCCCAGGGGGAGCTCACCCTGGGGTGAGACTAATTGTTAGTGTATGATCGAGCTTTTAATTTTCATATCAATCAAAGAATCATACGTTTTATGCTTTCAATTATCTGTTCTTTTCATTTTCATATGTTTCTGTTCGTGTATGTGATTCCCGCACCCGTCTCTACCATTTCTGATTCGAGAGTGATACCGGATCTAGAGATTCCGCCTCTCGATCCGGACTATTTGAAGAATTTATCCGCAGATCTGTTCTTTCAGGTCTGTTCAGGACCTACAAACCATAAACCATGCTCTGAGAGGATGCCCAAGAGAATTGATCGTGGTCGTGTCCTCTATTGTTGCCACGTGAGGGACCGCATCGTCCTTGGTTGTTATTTCCATGATTGTGGAGCTGGCGATAACTGTAAAGTGCCTGAGGAGAGCTATTGACATAATTTGATAGCCATGTTAAGAAGCCATTTTGTTGAAGAGCCATGATTTGTTGTGATGACTGATTTAGGATATCAGAAGCTGATCCAGATGGGTTACTTGTAGTAGCAGCAAATACGATTGCAATAGCATATTGTGGAGACTTTTTAACCATGTAGGCATGATCACCAAGAATACCATAAAGCTCATCAAATGTTAATTGAGATGAGCATGTAAGGATGGTGAGTTTTAGGCCGTTGTGTCACAACCCGACCAAGGGGGCTAGGCGTGACAACTGATATCATTCAAACACATCAGAATTTACTAATGAATTACATGACATAAAGTAACCACAACCACCACGATTACAATATATTGTCTTAAGGAAAAAAAACAAGAAGTTTACAACCATATTGAATTATTTAAAATTTGTCTAAACTTTTATTCCTCGTGCATCAACTAATGGACATAACTTCAAGCGGTGTGAACACTATCATGATTCATTCCTGAATGTTACCTGAAAATACACACTTAAAATACGTCAATATAAAGTTGGTGAGATCATGAGTTTTAAATGACTTCAGACAAGCTCACAATCAACCTTTTTATATTCACAACCCGTGAGCGTCTACAGTTAAGTACCCCTTACTCATACCCCCTTTTTTTTTATGGGTCAACTATCTTTAGTGTTTTTTGTTGACATTGAGATATATTTTTTTTGTAATAACTTTCGTTCGTTAACTTAAAAAAACGGAATACACAACTATCTTTAGTTTTTTTGTCGACATTCCGATATATTTTTTTTAAAAGAAGTTGTATTCGTAATCGAGTATTTTTTTAATATCGTAAGTTATAGCGAGTACCGTTATCGTGACTAACGAAACCGATAATACAACGCAGATGAACAATACGCTTATATTTTTTTTCTTCTAATTTTCACTTTAGCCCCTTATATTGTATATAATATACGTTTTTAACTTATTTAATTTTCTACTTATTTCATTTTTCTGTAATAACTTTCGTTCGTTAATTAAAAAAAACGGAATACGCAGTTATTTTAGTTTTTTTTGTCAACATTCCGATATATATATATATATATATATATATATATATATATTTTAAAACGGAGTTGTACTCGTAATCGAGTATTTTTTTTGTATCGTAATCTATATCGAGTACCGTTATCGTTCTGGTATTGTGACTAACCAAACCGATAATGACCGAACAATATCGTTGCCGGTATTGATATTATCAGAACCGGTTTCGGTGTTCGTTTGTATGGTTTTCAGTAGATGTAAAACAGGACTTTATTTATTGAGTTACATCATACATCATTTGTGTGACGAAACCATCGCAAATAAACCTTTTTTTTCTATCGTAAACTGTACTGAGTCCTGGTGCATTTACAAACCGAACCGATAGCTAACGGACAACATGGTGTTAATTTTTTTATTGTTTTCGATCGATATAAAACACATGTTTTTTATTTTTTTATTTATAACTTTTTGTAGGATTGAGATATTACAAGATGGTTCTGTTTAGTTGATATTGGCGGAAATAATAACAACTATGAAAATGCAACAAGAAACTGCAAAGAGAATACTGATTAATGCACAATGTAATTCACTCTTCAATGTTTACAAGTTACAAAAGAAAAACTCTAAGGAAGCACACTTACAACTTAAGAGAAATAATGCATATAAAGGAACTTAGAATCAAGACAGACCCTTGAATCTAATGATCAGATCAAACACAAGCCGTTGATCTTGAACTGGTGAGAAGCTACACTACAATTTGTTTACAACAAATAGCAAAAAGACAACCGCAATGAAAAGACTTCTACAATGAAAAGACAACTGCAAAGCAAAGGTCATCTTAGTAATCATTGTAGGACTGATCAGAATAGAAGCATTGTCTTTTTTCATCTTCACCGATAACATTCCTTCTTCTGATAGGTGTGTCAGTGTTGCAGAAGAGATGTTAGTAGTAAAGTCAAAGCTGCTGATGATTTGCCTATCAGTAGCATCAATGTATGATGCTGCTGAGAAGCCTATCAGCAGCAATCTTGAACTTCAGCAGATAAAGCCTATCAGCAGCATAGCTGTTGATCAGCAGCAAGGTATAACTATCCGCATCATAGACTCTTATCAGCAGCAACTTCATCAGTTGTCAAAATTGCAGAGTCAGCAGCAATTATTCTTGGAGAATTTTGTAGCCATCGGTCTTTATCTCTACAAACTCCCCCTAGACTGATGCTACCAAAACTCTTTACTGCCTTTGTTCCTGAAACTTTTGCATGTTCAGGACAATCCTTGCGGTCTCATAACCTCTTGGATCCTTGCTGGGGTTATCAAATGGGATTTCCAATAGAGATTTGATGTCCCTACTATGCAAGATGAAGATAGCCTTGTTGGAACACCTCATCTTGTATCCTTTGACATCTTCCGGTGTGTATTCATCCTTGGAAGCATTGTAAGACCATTTGATAAGAGGAAAGTGAGATTGGAGTGATTTTGCATCAGTGGAAACATCTTGCTAGGATTGAAGTAATGTTTGATCACTAGCAAGAGATGTCTTCCACTTTCATTGCCAGGCTCATAAGCTTCACCCAACTCCAAAATTTTCTTCAGATCAGAATCTGGAAGTTGCATTACCTCATCGATAGATCTGTATATTGATCTTTTATTTTCTATCTCTCCTCTAAACACTTTATACCATTGATCTGGATCACTATAGAACCATTGTACAATCATTCTTGAATCTTCAGAGATAGTAGGAGGTTTGGTTTTCTTTTTGGGAGGCTGTTATTGAGAAGGAGCTGAGTGAGAGGATTTGTACTCTTTGGGAGTGGAGGAGGGAAGTCTAGGAGGGTGAGAACGAACTTGTCGGACAGGAGGAGGAGGAATTAAGGGTTTATTTTTTGGCTTCTTTGATTTTTTTCTTCAGTAGTGGTATCAGCCCTCTTCAATAGATTAGTCTTCTTCAGTCTCTCCTTTTCTTCCCTTTTCACTTGTCTGTAGAGGGCATGAAGGTTCATGAAATTCATGGGACCTAGCCTCTTTCCACTCTCACCTCTTTCCTTTAGAAAGTCTATCATAACCTTTCTTTCTTCATGAATTCTCTTATTGAAAGCAATGGCTCTCCTAGACTTTTGTCTTGCTTTTTCTTCTTCTTCTTCTTCTACTCTTTTCTTATTGGCAATCTCTCCTTGTTGACCCATAAAGGCCCTGTAAATTTCTTTATTTGATAGTTTCTCAAGGTAGTCTGCATCCTCACCTTGAGAAATGAGAGCTGTTGTCCACTCCTCCCTCATTTCTTTTGCAAGTTGAGATTCAGATATTCTAAATTTGGCTTCTTCGGGCTTTTGCTTTTCTCTTTCTTCATCTTCTTTTTTAATTGTTCCTGTAGCTGAAGAGCCAGAATTTCATCTTCATGTATTTGTGTAGCTACAGGAACTTGAATCTTGGTTTCATCCAGAGACCTTACAAACCTCTGAATTTGTTGTTCTCTTAAGAGCATGACAACTTTTCTTTCTTGATCCCTTTTAAGCTGTGCCATCTCTTCTTCTTCTTCTCTCTCCCTTTGTCTTCTTTCTACTTCTCTTTTCTCTTCTTCAATTTTCTTCTCTTGTTCTTCTGTCATTATTCCCTTTCCCTTATCTTTGTTGGATGCCTCTGCTTCTACTTCATAGACCATAATAGCAGATGAGGAGGTTGCTATTGAGGCCTCAGCATAGGTTTCATTGGCAAGTTGTGGAGTATACAAGGGAGGAGCATTTTCTTCTTCTTCTTTTTCATCACTAACACCAGACTCCCAATCCCCTATGACTTTAGATTGAGCAGTCCTTGTAGATAGTGTTTAAGCATTGAGCACAGCCTTGGGAGAGGAATGAAGTGACAATTCTGAATCAGACTCTTCTAATGATATCTAGCCACCATCTTGTAAGAAGTTTTTGATAATGAGCATCATTTCTTGGCTTCTTAGTGAGTTGGTATTGTAAATCTGTGATCTTAGTTCAAACACTTTGAAGAGGAAGTCTGTGTTCAGTAGCAGTATCTCTTGAATGTTGTTAATTTCAAAGGATGATCCGTCACACAAGAAAATTTTCATTCCTGAAGGATCAATGTTGGACCACCCATAAAATTCAAGACATCTGACCACTTCATTATATAGATATTTCCTTAAGCATCGGACTTGGTCTTCTGTTAGGACATTGCCTTTTATCAATCCCAGTCTTGGAGCTTCACTTTCTTGGGCTGCACTTGAGGACTCTGCTTCTTCTTCCTCAAGACAGGGATAGGCAACCTTTCAGGCTTCTTAAAGAAACCTCTCAAGCCGAGGCATATTGTCTTCTATTATATCATGAAATCGTCCAATGGCAAGACTGGTAGAGAGATCCTTGGATGTGTTGATGCATTCAGTAATGTGCAAAGCCCAGATGTCAAAAAGACTTAGGTTGTCCCAATCCAGTTCTACAACTCTAGCAAACTCCCATCCAATCCAGAATCTCTCAGAGAGACTATCATACCCCCAAGATAGAATTGTGTCAAACTCCAGATTGTTTACTGTTAAGGGGTACTCGGGGGGCTAAAACTCTCCTTGAGATGTTAGCTGCAACTTCAAGTATGTGGACTGTAGGGAATATGATGTGTGCTGGACGGTCTATAAAAACTAACTATAAAACCTAACCTAGACACTCTAGCTTTAAATTTATAAATCTAGACTCAACCTAATACTAGACCACACAACCGGCAAGTGTACCGACCAACGTAGCAAAGTCAATTGAAGTCCGGATATCGAACCCACGAGACACTAGCGACAACTCTACCTAGACTCTGACTCAACTAACTAAACTGAAATGTATTTGGGGGGGAATTTGTGTTGTGAACTATAACTAATGAACTCTCTAACTAACGACACCAAACAGAAAGCAAAAGACTTTAGACAACTCATAAATGGGGAAAACACTACCTAGACTTTGAATCCTATGCATGTACCTTGGAAATCTCTCGGATACGGAAACTATGATGGAACCGGGCTCGTAGAATACGACACACTTAGACAACCTAATACACAACACTTAGACAACCTAGTGGATCCCAGATCATTCTCCGGGTGTGACCAAAAAGGAAACCCTAAGGGACGTGTGAAATTCACCAGTTAGTCAGATCACCTCTTAGCTATCTCTAACAACACTAAAGTACTCGCTAGATAGATTACCTCTCAGTCTCACTATCTCAATACACATTTCAGTGCAAGGAGTAACTTGAACTCACTTGAAAAGACACAGAATAACGGTGACACTAAGACAACCTAGGAAACCCTCCTTTCAGAGCAGTCGACCTAAAACCCTAACACCACAGATTACCCGACAACTTCGCACCTTTCAGCTATTGAAGCAGGCAGAATACTCAACCATAACATACTCTCAATCGATGTTCCTATGGATACAATACAGTAAACCATAAGCCAATCACATGCACACATCTAGCGACCTAATATGCAACCATACATGAAAGACATTCACAAAGCATCATATGGAACATTCAATAGATCATAAATAAAGATCAAATACGCATACACATCAAATCAAACAAAACAAAGTTCTTTACTTTATTGTTAATCCATAAAAAAGACACCGAAATCCAAAATCAATCCAATTAACAAAACATAATCATCAAAATCTAGGTAGTTCAAGAAATCTAGCCTACTACCATCATCAAAACATCAACACAAAGTCTAATATTCAAAATCATGATGCAAGATAGATGAATCAAAAAGCAAAAGATAAGAAACATAAACCGAAAAGACGATAATCCAATTGATCCACGCATCCAACGCTTCAATCCTTGATCCCTTGAGACTTCTCCCACTCAAAATCGCCAAAAAGCTTCAACCTTTACGTCTGGAATCGAATTCTAAACCCTAGAATCGAACTTAAGCTTTTATACCATGAAAATAGGTGAAAAGAGCCGTAACTGGGTTCTCCCGCGTACCGCGAGTCCCAGGGAAGAATTCTCTCACGTACCGCGTGAGAACAGCTTGACACGCAAGTTTCTGAAAGCACACCCCTCGCGTACCGCGAGGGGGAGACCACCTGTGGCTCGCGTACGTCGAGGCACACACCTTGACAGAAAGTTTCATTGTTTTCTCGTTTCGCCTCATTCGCTCATGCCTTCACCTATCTTGCTCGTTTAAGCTCCAAACTCACCCGATTACCTACAAACCATGACATAACTCAGTACTAAATATAAATGACTCAATATGACTCGAAAACTATACAAAAACGACACGAAAATCCTAAGAAATACATAGGAATAAGAGGTGTGCTTTGCAACACATCAAATATCCCCACACTTAACCCTTTTCGTCCTCGAAAAAGATCTCTGCAATGGAATCACAACCGGACATAGCTTTAACAATCTTATAAATTTATTAGCATATATATAATTAGGCGTTAAAATGCAACAAATGATATTTTGATCTGATTAAACCCAACACCAACTATCAAGCCCCAGTTTTGTGTTCTAGATTCTACATTACCAAGCATATCAATCTATCTATGTGTCCCGCACTCAAGAGCTACAGTTCCACCTATTCCCGTCTCACGGTCATGTTTAGGCACGGGTTAAACCGTATAGATTTCTCCCACCACGTTAAACTAAGATTTACAAGTTTTTAGAAATCAAGATGATCAATGAATGAATGGAATGATAATATGAGCATTATTAAGTAAATTAACTTTCATCTAGAGGCGTTTCAACCAAGTCTCTATCCCGGAAGGTAACACATAGAATAGGTCATATCAATTTAAACACATAAGAATCACTTAGGGGTGTTTTCTCCAAGTGCCCATCCCTGAGGGTAACACATAAGCAAAACTCAGTATTCTAACAAATAAGCTTATGAATTATGGAATTTATTGATGCGGGCGCCACCAAACTCGGATTTATTTTCATAAAAAGAGAGTGGTGTGCCAAAGATTTCAAGAAACTTTAAATTCTATCTTAACGTGGTACCTATCACCCTATGTTGACAGTTTCAGTTTCATCGACACCTTAAGATGAATACCCACAAGATTTCAAGATTTATGTTCAATTAATTATCCTACACAACACGCACAGGATATTTAAGCTATCAAATCGGCTGGGTCTACCAAAACATCACAAATTATACGCGTTTTCTATCATTTATTCATTTAAACCCACAAAAGCATATCCAATTATACCTATCATCTTCCATTTTGATTGCAAAAACTCTAATTAAAAGGACATTTTTTGAAATTTTTTTTTTTTTTTTTTGTATTTTTGACTTTTTATAAAAGAAAAAGAAACCTAACTAAACTAGACACTCACATCCCCACACTTGAAAGACACATTGTCCTCAATGTGAAGCAAGACACAACTAAAATAAAAATTGCAAAAATAAAAACAGGAAGCAACTTAGCTGGTAATGTATATGATCTCTAATGAAAATCCAGCTTTGTTCTTCCTTGTGTGCACCGTATAGCATTTCGGTCGCGGTTGCACAGACTGCCGGGTTGCCTTTACATGAATATAAGATTTGAATCGACCCCGCCCGAATGGAGATTGAGTACGGGCGGGATGATAAAACCTGCAAAATAAATCTCACAGCAAACCCAAACAATATCAAACAGACTCAAAATAAAAGCAAAACTTATACAAACTATACACTCGGGTTCTAACCTGATAAACAAACCTAATCAGGAGGCTTCTTCTTTATGCCGCCCCCGTCCGGCCCGTTTAGTGTAATTGGTCTACCACCGATTTGATAAACTCTGGTGGCAGACCTTAAATGGGTTTTGAAAAATCTAAACGGGTCGGTCCACCAATATTTAAACTTACCTGGACCAAACCTGATACGCGATGTATAGTGAAGGTGACGGTCAGCTTTATCCTGTGATAGAACATTGAGCAGCTTATGTGGCTGTCCCTTCACTCCTGAGTTGGCCTTGTGCCCAGTCTTCCTTTCTCTTTCCCGTGTTGCCTTTGGTTGTTGTGGCATTCCACTATTGACTCCATCCACGGGTATTTTCCTCTCTCTCTTCGGTGCAACGTGGTGGGTTCGACACCAGCTCTATTTGTGGTTTATTGAGAACCTCCTGCACTTGCACCTCTTCTTTGATCCCCACACTTGGCTCTTGATACAGCAGATCTTCAAGTAGTTTCAGATCGCTAAGTGGGTCAAAAATTTCTTCACTAGGAGTCTGCAGGTCCACCAACTCATCACCGAACTCATCCTCCCAGGATGGTGTAGAGTCTTATTTTTTGTATAAGCTATTGTCATCAATGTATTTCTTTTGATCATTGTTTAGTTAGTTTATTTTCTTATAATTTCATTTTAATGTAATTTCCTGTTTTATGTCTAAGTCTAGGCCATCGAAACTACTTAGTTTCGATTGAGGTTTGTTCAATCGAAACTAGTAGTTTCGATAGATAGTTTAGTTTCGACAGGCTTATCACTTGTAAATGCTTCACCGTAGTTTCGGTAAGCATAGTTTCGATGTCTGTCAACTAACTATAAATATCCTAGTTTGAGATTTTCTAGGGTGTGGATAGCGGATGTAACCCTAAAATTATCTCTTTTTTACAGTTTTCCTGAATCAATACACATTTGGAGTTATTTCATCTGTTGTTCTTACAATTTCAAATCTTATTTGTATTGATTCCTGTGTGTTTTGCCTGTTTATCTTCACCAATTCTGTTTCTATCCTCTGTTTCACCACCATACACACAGATTCTGCCTCTGTGTGTGTGTGTAATTGGTCTTTTGAGTGATTTCTGATTGAAATCTGGACCTACAATTGGTATCAGATCATTATGCTCTTGATTTCTGAGTATATTCAGGTTATTTCAATCGATTTTAGGTGTTTTTTGGCTATTTTTTAAGTTTTTCTGCATCGGAGTTTTGGAAGCAATGTTTCATCATTTTTGGCATTATTTCTTCTAGATTCTTGGATCTGAAGATTGATTTGTGTTCAGAAGATTATTTGGAATGTTTTTGCTCGATTGGATTGCTGTTTCTTCGTTATTGATTATTGAAGCTTTTCATCAATGGAGTCTGCTGAAGCTTGAAGAAGGAGGTATCAAAACTACTGGGAGACAATTTCTGCTTTTAGTTGGTCATCGAAACTTCTTGTCTGTACTTTTTGTCTGGAGAAGGTATCATCGAAACTAGCTTTTTGTCTTGTTCTATCGAAATAACCTTTGTAGATTGATCAACCGAAACTACTGGAATATCGAAACTAGTTTCTATTGAGTTTGCTGGATTTTTTGCTAGGTCTACTTCATCGAAACTACTTGTTTCTGGTTTCTGTTTTCACTATCGAAACTAGAAGTTTCGGGAAGTTTTGTTCTATCGAAACTAGGAGTTTCGGTCAGCTTTTTCTCTATCGAAACTAGTTGTTTCGACTAACCCTTTTCACCCGAAACTAGCTACTGTTTGACTTTCTTTTTATGAGATTATGGCAACTTCAAGCTCCAATGAGTATGCTGGAGGAAACAAACCACCTGTCTTGGTGTCCACTAGAGATTTTGATGACTGGACTAAGAAAATGAAGACTTTCTTTCAATTCCATGACCACACTCTTTTGCAGTCAATCATTGATGGTCCACACAAGCCAGTTACTACCACTGTAGATGTTCAACGTCCCAAGCTTGTGTCTGAATATGATGATAAGGATATTGCCTTAATTGCCAGAGATAACAAGGCTTATGGATATATTTCTATGGCTCTTCCTATGGATGTGTTTAACATATTTGCTGAGTATACCACTGCCAAAGATCTTTGGGTTACTTTATGTACAAGGTATGAGGGAAGTGCTGAGGTTAGAGAAAGCAAGAGGGATTTAATCAAGAAGCAATATGAAATGTTTAGCAGTGTCCCTGGTGAACCCATGTCTGAGTTGATTAACCGTTTCTCAAGCATTGTCTCTAAGTTGAAAGTTTTGGGAACTGAATACAAGAAGTTGCTTGATTCACTGCCCGAGGAATGGAATATGTACCGGATTATGATCAAGAAAACTGAAAAGCTAAGCGACCTGTCACAGCAAGAACTTTTCAGCATTTTGGAGTCTTATGAGTTAGAGATAAAGAAGGGCGCAGTCACTCCAACTAATCAGTTTGGAAACACAGCTCTTATTGCAGGTCAAAGTTCCTCCACTGCATCTAACAAAACAACAATGACTTATTTTCAAACTGATGTCCCACCTTCCATTTCTGGAGTCCAGCCTACTATTTCATCCAATTCTTAGAAGCCAACCACTATGATTCCCGACGAGTATCTGCCAATCATGACTGCTTTCATGTTATGCTATGATGCCCTAATTTCTGGAAACTTGACACATGTCAGCTTTCAACCTGATGACTTGGAGCAGATCAACCCGGATGATTTGGAAAAGATGGATATTGATTGGTGCATGGCTATGTTGACTCTAAGGGCTAAAAGATTCATCAAGAGGACTGGGATGGATAGATTCAAGCAAGGAAAGACTCTGGGGTTTGATATCAAGAAGGTGAGATGCTATAACTGTGACCAGCTGGGTCGTTTTGCTAGGAACTGCAAGGAGTCATCATCAAAGGAGCAGCATGAAAAGAATAACTCCTCAGGAAAGCAAGCTGCCATTTCTCCTAAATCCACTACAACTTCCAGCTCAACAGCTCTGGTCTTTCAATCTGATGGACACTATCATTGGGGAGATCAAGAAGGAGAAGTAGCTAACAGGGAACTGATGGCAGACATTGAAGATAAGGAGAAATGCGTCATGATTGAACCAGCTAAGGATCTCACCGCCGTACCAGCTGAGGTAATGTCTAGACTTTGCAGTGCTAAATCCTGTTTAAATGAGATTCAGAAATGTAGATTCATCAACCAGGTTTTGGTCAATGAACGAGATCATATAAAGGTGATGTATGATTCTATGGCTAAATATGAGAAACTTTACTTAAAGAAAATTCGTGATATTTCTGGTGAAAACCGATCTTTGATTGTACAACTTACTACACAAAAGAATAATAATCAAATTTTAACTGAAATACTACAAAAGGCTGACAAAGCAAATTTTCAAGTTGAACACATGGGTATGGATCCGAAAATTCTTTTTGGAATCATTGACGACCAAATTCATAAGAAGGTCACAGAAGGCATCGGGTATCACTCTCACCCACCTCCATATTCCAAGTCTGGTAGATTTACTGATATGCCAGTACCTCATGTTCCCACACCTTTTGTTAGCAAGTTATCTGCTGATGATTATATCCAAACTTCAGATTCTGACAGTTTTGCTTCCTGTGCAGAGTCAGGTTGTGTAGGTTCCGAAGATGATTGTGATGAGAGTTCTAGTAAGGGAAATGTTTTAAATGAACTTGAGTCCGATGAATGTAATAATATGTCCGTGTCAAAACCAGATATTTGTGAACACATTGAAAATTTGTATTTTGGTTCTGTGTCTTCTGAGCATGACAGTTTGAGGAATGCTATTTCTAAGTTTAAGAATACTTTGCCTTTTGTTCCTAAATCTGTAAATTCCATGAGTTGTATTGCAAATTTTAAAAGTACAGGAGTTGTTGTGACTGACATTCCACAAGAAACAATGAGCAATCTCGAATTTTTCAGATTAAAGGAAGATCAAAGTCTTCAAGAAAGAAATATTGAAGAAAGAGTTGCCTTTAGTTCTGATGTCTCAACATCACAATCATCTTCATCATCTTGTGATGACAATTATCAGGCTAAGCCAACATGTGATAAAGTTTGTTTTAGTTGTGGGGAATCCAATCATGTTTTCAAGACATGTAAATTGTCTACATGTTATTTCAAAGAAGAAAACGTACCATCTATCATTCAAAATTCAGTTGATTATGTTTCAAATGTTTTCTCCAAATCATAACATAGTAGAACTTTGCGACGTAAAAGGATTAAAAATGCTAAAAATTAGTCGAAAAGGATTTGGAAAATTAAGAATAATGATCTTTTTGATAATACCTTAAAGGAGGATTCTGACTATGACTTCCGAAATGCATCTTGTAAAATTAAGAAGTTCCAAGTTAGCAATGGCGTGGGTACAAATGCCTAAATAATTCACTTTGTGTAGGGACAATTGAGGAGGACTGGAGACAATATCTGGCATGTCGACGGTGGTTGCTCAAGACATATGACTGGTCATTTTTCTTTATTGCAAAATTATCATCCGATCGACAGAGATTTTGTCGCCTTTGCAGGCAATCCAAGAGGAGGAAAGATTGAAGGTCAAGGAACGGTGTCTAACGGTGTAAATAACTTGGAGAATGTCAATTTCGTCCCACGGCTGAAGTATAATCTAATGAGTGTGTCTCAGATTTGTGATAAAGACTTTTATGCCCTCTTCAACTCCAAGAAATGTTTGATTCTGAAGCCTGGAGTGGTTATTCCCGAAGACCTAATCCTCATGCGTGCTCCTCGAAGATTCAATACTTACAGTCTGGATATGAATAATCCATCAGGAATTGAATCCTGTTTTCTTTCAAAAGCTTCAGAGGATGAGTCCTTTCTTTGGCACAAGAGATTAGGACATGTGAATTTCAAGACAATGAACCGCCTTGTTCGAGGAAACCTTGTCACCGGTTTTCCTTTGAAAGATTTCTCACCCATGGAACATTGTCTCTGTTCTTCCAAGGGCAAGAAACACAAATCTACTCACAAACCCAAAACCACTAATTCCATTGACTCTCCCCTTCAATTGCTTCACATGGATCTTTTCGGTCCTGTGAGTGTCATGAGTCATGGAAGGAAATCTTACTGTTTGGTAGTGACCAATGACTTCTCTCGGTTTACTTGGGTATTCTTCCTGGCAAATAAAGATGAGACGCCAAAGATTCTGAAGATTCATCTGCTACAAATCGAGAACTTGTTCAAGCTAAGTGTGAAGACTATTCGCAGTGATCATGGCACAGAGTTTAAGAATGCCACTCTAGATTCTTTCTATGAAAGTAAGGGTATTTCTCGGCAATTCAGTGCACCTCGTACTCCTCAACAAAATGGTGTAGCTGAACGAAGAAATCGTACGTTGATAGAATCAGCAAGAACTATGATCGTTGATTCAAAGCTTCCCGTCACATTCTGGGCCGAGGCAGTTAATACAGCATGCTTTGTGCATAATCGTGCTCTCATCACCAAAAGCTGCAACAAGACTCCTTATGAATTTATGTACAAGCTCAAGCCTGTTATTGATTTCTTCAGAAAATTTGGGTGTGTTTGCACAATGCTGAATACTTCTGATCAGCTGAACAAGTTTGAAGCCAAAGCGAATGAGTGGTATTTCGTGGGCTATTCCTCTAACCAAAGAGCTTTTCGTGTTTACAACAAGAGATGGAGGATTGTGCTGGAGTCCATTGACATCAACTGGCATGAAAGCAATCATACGAACGCTAGGGACGGTCCTGATTGGCTTTTTGATGTCGATTCTTTGTTTAAATCATTTAATATTCTTAATTTCACTAACATACCTGTCTCAGCTAATCCCCTTATGTCTGTGAATATCCTAGGTACCTCTTCTGTTTCTGCCTCAAACTCCTCTTCATCACCAACTCTGGGTTCTTTGGACTCTGTAGCAACAAGTGAAACTGTTGAGGAAGAAACTCCTCCAATAGTGGATGTTGCTCCACAATCATCTACTGAAGATCCTATTGATGATGAAGTTGCCATTTCTGACAATACCATTACCAATCTGGATGAACAATTGGAAGAGGATGAGATTCCACAGTTGAGAATTCACAAGGATCATCCTACTGACAACATAATTGGTCCACTCAATGTGGGAGTCTGAACTCATAGTGCCACCGAAGCTATGAATGACGGTCTCTTCTATTGCTTCATATCTCAAGTCGAGCCTAAGAATATCAAAGCTGCATTGCTTGAGAACAGTTGGGTGGAGGCTATGCAAGAAGAATTACAGCAATTCAACAAGTTACATGTGTGGAAGCTGGTGGACCTTCCAAAGAACAAAGTCCCAATCGGCACTCGTTGGGTATTTCGTAACAAAAAGGACGAAGGTGGAATCGTGATTCGAAATAAAGCCCGCTGGGTGGTTCAGGGGTTTTATCAAGAAGATGGAATTGATTTTGAGGATGTCTTTGCACCAGTGACTCGCTTGGAAGCCATCAGAATGTTTCTAGCATACGCAGCCTATATGGACTTCACAGTTCATCAGGTGGATGTCAAAAGCGCATTTTTGTATGGAAAAGTTCAAGAGGAAGTTTATGTCAAGCAGCCACCGGGTTTCATTGATCCAAGCTATCCTGACAGAGTTTACAAACTTGACAAGGCATTGTACGGTCTTCATCAAGCACCTTGTTCATGGTATGAGACGTTATCTACGCATCTGCTTGATAATGGTTTCACACGAGGGACAATTGACCAAACTTTGTTCAAACGAAAGGATGGTGTGGATACCAATTTGGTGCAAATCTACGTTGATGATATCATTTTCGGATCCACATATTCTCGGTTGTCTAAAGAATTCGAGAGAGTGATGCGGTCTAATTTTGAAATGAGATCTATGGGAGTAATGAAGTTCTTTCTTGGTTTGTAAGTAGATCAGTATGAGTCGGGAATTCTTATTCATCAAGAGAAGTATGTCAAAGAAATCCTGGCCAAGTTCAAAATGACTGAGTCTCATCCTTACAAGACCCCTGTGGAAGTTCGACACTGTCTGTCTCTTGATTTGGATGGTGAAAGCGTTGATCAACACCTGTATCGCTCGATGAGAGGATCTCTTCTGTATCTCACTACTAGCAGACCAGACATCATGTTCGCAGTGTGCTTGTGTGCACGCTTTCAGGCTAATCCTAAACTCTCTTATTTAATTGTTGTCAAATGTAGTTTAAGATATTTGAAGTACAAGTCAAAACTTGGGCTTTGGTATCCCAAAAATAACTTGTTTGATCTTTTAGTATATTCAGGTTCAGACTACGGGGATGCAACTTAGACCGAAAGTCCACTTCTGGAGGTTGTCAGTTCCTTGGCAACCGCCTCATCTCCTGGCAATGTAAGAAACAAACCACCGTTTCCCAATCCACAGTCAAAGCCGAATACATTGCCGTAGCCCTTTGTTGTTCCCAAGTAAGATGGATCCACCATCAAATGCTTGATTACGGGATCACCTTCCATTAAACTCCCATACTGTGTGACAACACCGCCGTTCCACATATCACCAACAATCCCGTTCAACATTCAAAAACCAAACACATTGAGATCAAACACCACTTCATCCGTGATTGTGTGGAAAAGAAACATATCCAAATCATTGAAGTCAAACCGACAAGCAAACCGCCGACATCTTTACAAAAGCATTTGATTCTGCCAGATTTGAGAAATTGGTGGAGATGCTCGGCATGATCAACTTTCAGTAACCCCTGTGCACATTGTATTTTCTATTTAAACTTGTTAATCGGGAAGTTTCCAAAAAGATTTTCCTTTGAAAACAAAACTTTTGGGGGAGAAATTGGAATTTGCAGTGAGAAAGAAAAAGATTTGCTTTGTATCGTTAAAAAGAAAAGAAAATATTTGATTTGTTTGTTGTTTGCCTAAGAAAAACTCACTATAAGTATCATGTTTTGCGTTTCAGGAAAATCGGATCCGACCTTGTGAGAAATGATAGACTCTGATCACACTTCTTGAACATGGAATGGACCATAAGCGATGGTGCGTACTAAGGAATAGCCGGTAGGCCCGGCATACGGTTATAACTCTTTAGTAGTGTGAAAACCTAATTCTCTATCGTACATGTGTGTTTGAACCCATTTTAGAAAAATCTAACCCATTTTAAAGCTAAGAAAACCGATTCAATCAAATATAGGCTTACGTGTTGGATTCTGATTCATGCGCCAGGTGACTGTCAAAGTAACGAGAGTTACCGCCGATGACCCCGTCTGTTTTGCTTACGCAAAGATCTCGGGAGCTCATCTTTTTCCCATCCACTTGGATGATTTGACCCCGTCTATTTTGTTTACGCAAAGATCTCGGGTGTTCAAATTTTTCCTATCCGCTTGGATAATTTTACGACTTCTTCTGTTTTGCTTACGCAAAGATCTAGAATGTTCGTACTTTTTAATGTCCACTTGGATATTTTTCATTTTACACCTTCTTATATCCAGTTGGATTTTATTTTACTTTTGGCGGTGACTTTGACTTACCAAGATGGTACCCTGGTTAACATGTAAGAGATGATAAGATGAATGCAGGTATTTCTTGAGGATTGATAGACTTTCAAAACCATTTTATTTCAAAATGTGGGGTACGCCGTGTTTCGTGCTCAAATGGTACCTTTTAATCACATGAAAACATTGTACAAGCAAATGCTCGGGTTTATCTTGCACAAATATCGGCTATCGTCATGGATTCACAGTAGCTGAGTGCAAAATGAAGTGTTTCAAGGGTTTGACCAGACATGATCTCACGTTGGATCTTTCCAAGGCTAAGTGTTTATACCTTTTATTGTTTTTACTTTTATTTTTATTTTTATTTTTTTATATAAAAATTTCTTAATCTTCCTTATTAGCTTATTTAAATTGTGTACATATGAGTGTTTTTCTTTTGTTTCTGTTCAAGTGTCTCCTGGTCACCCGAAACTACATCATTTCATCGAAACTACTCAAACCACCTGAAACTACCTCCCACCCGAAACTACTTTGCTCTATCGAAACTAATAGTTTTGACAGGGGAATTTTAGTCTTTTGTCAAAGCTCAAATTGAATGTCTTCATAATCAGGTTATTCGTCATGCTTCGTTCACTCCCACTCACCCGAAACCCTTTTCACCTTTGTTTTCACACACTAAAGCGCGATTCTCCGGTCTAAGTTTATGAAATCAGTTTCCCTTATCTGATTCCTCCGTTGTCATCTTCATCAGGTTTGATTACTCAATATTGCTTGCTACTGTTTTATATGGCGATGACTAGGGTTACAGTTTTTACCCTTGTTACGACTGAAATCGCGTGTTTTGGGTCGTTTCTTGCTTAGATCTTGTTTTTGAACTCCTCGTTGCTAATATCTCACCCTTCTATTGTTTATTTTTGCAGATTTTCTCAAAAATTTCGGTAAGATGGAGTTTCGACACCTCAGGAGACCTTTTCGTTTCTCTTTATTTTCTGTTCATATTTTGTTTTTCTGTATATAGTTTTCTTTCGTTTAGTTAGTCTCTGCTTTTGAATACTTGTTTTTCTGATCAGATTTCAGTAATCGAAAATCGAAACTAGTTGTTTCGATTAAAGAGTGTTTTGTCTTTAAAAAGTTTTTCAGAATTTGAACAGGGTTTCCATCGAAACTAGTTGTTTCGATAAGAGTTTCTTGCCCGAAACTAGTAGTTTCGATCAGGCTTTTCTGAAATTTTTCTAAGTGTTGGACTGATGTATGAAAAAAAAATTCTTGTGTTGTTTCTGTGCAGATATGGATCTACTATTTGTCAAAAGGCACAATGTGTATGTTGTGATACATACTACTGATCCCAAGAATGCAAACTTTCTACCTGTGCTTGATTTCCTGGCCATCTCCAATATCAGTTTTGCTATAAGTCACAATCTTCCTGTGTTTGAAAATACTGCAAGGCAATTCTGGAGTACTGCAACTACAACTGTTATAAACAATGTGGAGCATTTCAGGGCCATAGTTCATAATCAAGAATTTCTTGTTTCTGAAGAAACTATCAGAGAGGTTCTACACTTTAATGATAACCATGAAGCACCAGTGGATTTTCCAAGTTATTATGTTAAAGAATGTTTCAGAAGATTGGGGCATCCAGATGAATTCAAGGGCGGACAGATTATCAAGAATGCCCTTCCACCTCTATGGAGATATATTGTGCATGTCTTCATTCACTGACTGTCTATCAGAAAAAGTGGATTTGATTCAGCCAATGCCATGGTGGCATCACCAGTACTAGGATTAATTAAAGGGAGAGATTACAATTTTTCTGGGTTAGTATTTGGGCAGTTAAAAGAAAACCTGACTGGAGGAGTGAAGGAGAAGTTCTTGTTCTACCTTAGGTTCCTTCAAATTATAATTAATCATTTCCATCCTAACTTGCAACAAGATGGCAATATATTTGTATTTGATCACATGACTGCCAAGACCTTAAGCTACATGAAGAGTTCAAGCAAAAGAACCAACAGAGTGATTGCTGACATTCCTCTGTTTGGTCATATCTTCGGTGAAGAAGAAGAGATTATTACTGATATAGATCCACAATTACAAGTTGATTCATCATCTGAAGAAGAAGAAGAGGCATAGGCAGAACAAGATCAAGGGAACCAAGAGCCAGATGTTGATGCTGACCAACAGATAGAGCAAGATGTTGAACCGCCTATCTTAGAGGCTCCTTTCATGGATCAACTGATAGAAAATATTGAGCCTATTATTGAAGAGCAACATGTGGAAAGCATAGAAGCTAAAGATGAGTCTAGTGACACCTTGGATGAAGGTATCTATGGCACTAAATATGATCAATCTGACTATGAGTCAGCAAATGAAGAGAAGACTGAACCTCCTGCATCCTCCTACAAGAGACGAGCTGATTCCGAGTCTGATTATGAACAAGAAAAACCTCTTGCAAAGAAAATCAAGACAGGACTGGAGTCCTTAACATCTTCTGATGAATCATTGTTTGATATTCCTGAACACCTCACCCCCACTCACTCACCTAATCATATTCCACTACCTTCACCACAACCATCTCCTTCACATACACCTGTTACTACACCACATGCATCTCATGTCCCTGATCCATCAGCATCTGTCCCAAGAGTTAAAACCTTAAGCCTAGAAGTGAAAAAGCTACAGGACAAAGTTACAAAAAGAGATGAAGTAATAGAGAGCTTAAAGACAGAACTGAGTGAGTGCAAAGAAGAAGTGAAGGATCTTAAGCTGGAAGTTGGTAGCCTACATACACCACTTGATGTTCAGCAAACCCAACTGGAAACCTAACAGAAACTAATCTCTCAGTAACAACAAGAGTTTAAGGCCTTATCTGATGCGGTTGAACAAATCAAGGCATCCTTGATTAAATCTTCTCAACAGGAAACACCTTCCACAGCTCAGGGGGAGACCACTTCTGCTGGTGGACCCTCTTCCCCTGCCCTTGTGTCAAATCCTCTGTCTGCACTAACAATCTTCACTAGCCAAGCTGCCAAGACACAGGACGCTGTGGAAGTCAAGCTAGAAGAAACCAGTTATGATCTTCCATCAGTTAGTGAACAAAGAGCTGCTAGAGAAAGAGGAAAAGGAAAAGAATCTAGTGCTGAAGTGGTCATTCTGGATGAAGAAGAGATTGGGTCAGATCACGAGCTGAATGCTCTTTTGGAAAAGATTGACAATTATGGATTTAATGAAGATTATCCAGAAATTTTGGCTACAGAAGATCTGCACGAAGAGAAGGTGCGATACATCACTGAGGAAGGAGAAGAGATCCAGGCACTCTCTGACGATGATAAAGATGAAGCCAATGTTAAAGTTGATTTGGTACACACTGAACCAACCTCCACTGAACCAACTCAAACAATTCACACTGAATCTACCCCTACTGAACCTATTCAACCTTCTAAACCAAATCCAGACTATCTTAACCCAAAAAGGCCTTGGATGAGGAAATTACCTGTTGAGGAGCCTCCAAAGTATTATGAATGGTTTGCAGAGAACCAAGAGCTGAAGAGACCCCCCCGTGGGATGGAAATATGACAATGAAAGGAAATTATACATTGTCAGGAGGTACAAGGGAGGAGTAGAACACTTCAAAACTCCTCATGACAGCTCACTCACTAGATATGATCTTAGGGCTCTTGCCAAATTACCCCTACAAAATCCTGGAAAAGTCAACGAGGCACGTAACTTTGAACAGTTTCTTAAGCAACAAGCCCTCCATGACTTCAGGTCAATGAAGACCACTCTTCCAAAGAGGATCATATCTAAAACCAGGATACATCCTAAACTCAAAAGCCCTGGGTAAGCCTTCGGTACAAGCCTGCTGAAACTGTCAAATCCATAGTTCTACCTCGATCAATACCTGTCCAGCTACAAAATTTCAGAAAATGGTTTTACAACTCAATCATCAGAAGTGCTGTGATATAGTGTGAAGGCAAGGAAGATATTGTGATCTTTGAGCCCATGGAGCTTCTAAAGTTTCAACCTGAAGATCTTGAAGTTTTGTTCAACAACCCCCATCAAGCTCTTTCATGGAGATGATGAATCTGATGCTAAGGCATATCAAAGAGTGGTGTCACTGAACGTCAAGCCTTTTTTTTCAAAAACCTAGTCAAGGGCCAACTGCTTAGAGAAGAGTTGAAGACATTGATGCAGCAGCTTAGGGGGAGATTGTAGAGTCTTATTTTTTTGTATAAGCTGTTTTCATCAATGTATTTCTTTTGATAATTGTTTAGTTAGTTTATTTTATTGTAATTTCATTTTAATGTAATTTCCTGTTTTATGTCTAAGTCTGGGCCATCGAAACTACTTAGTTTCGATTGAGGTTTATTCAATCGAAACTAGTAGTTTTGATAGATAGTTTAGTTTCGACAGGCTTATCACTTGTAAATGCTTCACCGAAACTAGTAGTTTCGATAAGCATAGTTTCGATGCCTGTCAACTTACTATAAATAGCCTAGTTTGAGATTTTTAGGGTGTGGATAGCGGCTGTAACCCTAAAATTCTCTCTTTCACAGTTTTCCTGAATCAATACACATTTGGAGTTATTTCATCTGTTGTTCTTACAATTTCATATCTTATTTGTATTGATTCCTGTGTGGTTTGCCTGTTTATCTTCACCAATTCTGTTTCTACCCTCTGTTTCACCACCATACACACAGATTCCGCCTATGTGTGTGTGTAATCGATCTTTTGAGTGATTTCTGATTGAAATCTGGACCTACAGATGGGACCTGCTCCTATTCTAACTCCTCCTCTTGCTCATCCAACTCTGGTAGACCCTCTTCGATGTACTCGTCTTCGCACTCTAAATCCTGCATCAAATTATTCTCAAAGAGCAAGAGTAAAGTATCAAGTACATTAGAAGAGTCGAGCTCGTCACCCGGGAAATTAAATGACTCAAGATTATCACAATTATATTTAGTCAAATCGGGTTCCGAATACTTACCTGGACCATCACCCACAGTACCATCCGAGGATTCTTCTATCTCTATCTCATCATCACTAAAGAAACCATCCTCGATGGGCTCTAGCCTGTAATTCTGGGGTGTATAAACCGAAGGTGGGTCTGGTGCGGAGTATTGTGGACTCGTAAGTTGCACCTCTTCCGTTAACGTCTCCGGTTCTGGAGCTGCTTCTTCTCTTTCTAGCTTCAAACTTTCTAGCTCATCCATTAGCCTCCCGTTTTCTTCCAGTAGTTATCAAGTGCCATTGAGTGTTCATGGTTTCTTGCACCTTCCTCTGCTCCTCCTTGATTGTATCATCATCCCGTATTACCTGCACCAACTCATTCTCACACAAGACAAGTGAAAAGCATTACAATGAACTATGTGATCTTGTGTAGAAGTTGACAAACAAAAATCAGTAACGCAATCAAGGTCAGAATACTTACCTAGAGATGGGACATGTGTTTCACCTTCTGTCACTGTTACCTGCACGTCGTCCATTGTTGCCTCCAGTTCTGGAGTTTCCAGAATCACTTCCCCTGATGCAGTTTTAGTTCCGAAAACATTCTCTTCACGATTATAAATCACACGCTCCAGATTCTTCGGCCTATGTGATCTAATGCGAGCAATTATTGCATGGATATCTTTCTCATACTGCTCATTTGCCTCTTTGCACCAGGCATTCAACTCCCCTTGAGTTATGTATTTCTTATACGACTGTACCTACGGATAAGAATGATCATAGCAGTCTACAAAATATCCTGATGAATATGGGCAATGACGAGTAAAATGGGGTCCTCCACAGATCTCACACATAATGAAAAATATATTTAGTCAGACTCAAGATACAAGCTAGACACACTAAAAATAAAGACTCAACAAAATAGAAAAGACCCAAAACACAAAAGACCAACTAATCATATAAGTTCAATCAAAGTCAGATACGCTATCGCCTAAGTGTCTCCGGCAACGGCGCCAAAAACTTGATGTGTGATGGACGGTCTATAAAAACTAACTGTAAAACCTAACCTAGACACTCTAGCTTTAAATTTATAAATCTAGACTCAACCTAATACTAGACCACACAACCGGAAAGTGTACCGACCAATGTAGCAAAGTCAAATGAAGTCTTGATATCGAACCCACGAGACACTAGCGACAACTCTACCTAGACTCTGACTCAACTAACTAAACTAAAATGTATTTGGGGGGAATTTGTGTTATGAACTATAACTAATGAACTCTCTAACTAACGACACCAAACAGAAAGCAAAAGACTTTAGACAACTCACAAATGGGGAAAGCACTACCTAGACTTTGAATCATATGCATGTACCTTGGAAATCTCTCGAATATGGAAACTATGATGGAACCGGGCTCTTAGAATACGACACACTTAGACAACCTAGTGGATCCCAGATCATTATTCGGGTGTGACCAAAAAGGAGACCCTAAGGGACGTGTGAAACTCACCAGTTAGTCGGATCACCTCTCAGCTATCTCCAACAACACTAAAGTACTCGCTAGATAGATTACCTCTCAGTCTCACTATCTCAATACACCTTTCAGTGCAAGGAGTAATTTGAACTCACTTGACAAGACACGGAATAACAGTGACGCTAAGACAACCTGGGAAACCCTCCTTTCAGAGCAGTCGACCTAAAACCCTAACACCACAGATTACCCGACAACTTCACACCTTTCAGCTATTGAAGCAGGCAGAATACTCAACCCTAACTGACTCTCAATCGATGTTCCTATGAATACAATGCAGTAAACCATAAGCCAATCACATGCACACAACTAGCGACCTAATATGCAACCATACATGAAAGACATTCACAAAGCAGCATATGGAACATTCAATAGATCATAAATCAAGATCAAATACGCATACACATCAAATCAAACAAAACAAAGTTCTTTACTTTATTCATCAAAAAGAAACCGAAATCCAAAATCAATCCAATTAACAAAACATAATCATCAAAATCTAGGTAGTTTAAGAAATCTAGCCTACTACCATCATCAAAACATCAACACAAAGTCTAATATTCAGAATCATGATGCAAAATAGATGAATCAAAAAGCAAAAGATAAGAAACATAAACCGAAAAGACGATAATCCAATCGATCTACGCATCCAACGCTTTAATCCTTGATCCCTTGAGACTTTTCCCACTCAAAATCGCCAAAAAGCTTCAACCTTTACGTCTGGAATCAAATTCTAAACCCTAGAATCGAACTTAAGCTTTTATACCTTGAAAATAGGTGAAAAGAGCCGTAATTGGGTTCTCCCGCGTACCGCGAGGCCCAGGGAAGAATTCTCTCGCGTACCGCGAGAGAACAGCTTGACACACAAGTTTCTGAAAACATACCCCTCGCGTAACGCAAGGGGGAGACCACCTGTGGCTCGCGTACGTCGAGGCACACACCTTGACAGAAAGTTTCATTATTTTCTCGTTTCGCCTCGTTCGCTCGTGCCTTCACGTATCTTGCTCGTTTAAGCTCCAAACACACCTGATTACCTACAAACCATGACATAACTCAGTACTAAATATAAACGAATCAATATGACTCAAAAACTATAAAAAAAAACGGCGCCAAAATCCTAAGAAATACACAGGAATAAGAGGTGTGTTTTGCAACACATCAGAATACTTCTTCTTCTTCCTCATCGATCTCCATCTCCTCAGGGAATACTTCATATGGCCCTGGCAACTAGCTTCCATTCCTCAGATATCTCCTCCTCTTCATTTCTGGAATCTGGCAAGTCATGAACTTGAACAAAGGCAGGTTGGAAGAGTGTTGCTTGAAATTCCACCTGCTCTTTGATCCAAACATCTAAGCTGTCATTTTCATCTTCAAACATTTCCTCTCCCTTTTTGGTTGCATCAGCGCATAGGATTGAGTCTGTTTGAGTGCCCACTGATACTAGAGAAGGAGGAGTCAATGTTGGACATCAATGGGACTCATGCACAAAGACTTGGTGTCTTAGTTTTGACACTTCAGCCTCTAGCAGAGCAACCCTAGCCATCAATTCCAAGTTTTCAAGTTTCAGTCTATCCTCATCCACAGATGTGGAATCCTTTGAACTAGATGGGACCTTAGGCCTAGCCTTTGCCTCCACATCACCTTGGTTTTCTTGGCACCAGGGATTTCTTTTAGTGAAAAATGTTTCAAAAGAAACATTCTCACCATGATTTGCCATGGTTGGGGTCTTAAAGATGTTGTCACTGTCCTCCTGGTCAATTGATGGACCAGAAGTAGTGGCAACTCCTTCCATATCCACTCTATCGTCACTCCTAGAGTGAACCTTATCAGGTGATGAACATGGGCTGGGTACATCGACAGCCAAGTCAATCAATACCTCCTTGATAGTGGCATTTGGAGAAGGTATATCATCTTGACTAGGAGCCTCTGCACTTAATTTCAAGAAAGAGACAAAGTGTATAGGCTTAGTGGGGTTCTCTATGGACCCGAGATATGGTCCTGATCCTAATAGGGATCCTTCCGAGGAAGTTTCCCTAGTGATGTGGATATCCCTTTTGAAATTCTCACCAGAATGTTGTGACTCTGGATGAGGGCTTTTAGGTTTGGATTGGGCCTATGAGCCATGAATAGAAGGATTCTTCTTGCCCTTCTTTTTCTTTCTTTGGTAAATTACATCAACTGGGGCCCTGTGTTCCAGTTGGGCTTGAATTACAGGGGTGACTATTTGGTGTACTTGTGCACCCTCAGTAGGTTGCACAAGGGTTCGATCAAGAGATGCAGAGTGTGTAATTTCAGGCTTTGAAGTGGAGGGTGTGGGATCAGTATCAGCTGGGACTGCTGAATTGTCACCCTAGGTACTTTGTATGTTCAACATTGTAGGTAACAATGGAACATTGACACCTGAGAACTTTTCTGAAATAGTTCTCATGCTTTTGAAAATGTTGTTTTTATGGGATCCAATCATGTAGATTCTTGCAGTTTTAGATAAATCTTTTAGTTCCCCCATTAAAAACTTCCTACAAGAATCTGGGGTACATGTAAAAAGATTGTTTTGCCCCTTCCTGAAGGTTGTATCTCAAACCTTCAAAATTCAAGTGAGAAAAATTAAAGTTTTGGGCAATTACCAAACCATGAACTGCAGATGCCAGTCCAGACGATAGTTGATGCCAACCACTCCTCTTTTGAGATATGCATTGAAAAAGAATATGGCATAGATACTTCCATGGAGGACCCAGTAGTGCTTTCTCGATGGTATACTCCTGTTGATTTCCAGTGTACCCTATGGATACAAAGGTCCTCATGTATTCATCCTTTGTGTAGGAGTTGATAGCACCTTCATCTTGAAGCCTTAGATGTTTCCTAAGAGTTGCTTTAGTTACCGTTATGTCCTTGCCGTCCACTTTGGCTTTGATTTGAGTAATCCCCTATTCAATGGAGTAGGAGACGAAGTTCCAGAAATCCTCCATATGAAAGTCGAATATGTCATCAAATCCTTCAGACTTCTTTCTCTTTACCAGATATGCTGTATGGTTATGGTATGTTGAAAATTTATCATCAGGGTTGTTAATGTCACGGTTTTCCATGTTGATGATGAGTGTAGGGAAGATTTGAAAGTTGGTTATGCGTGCATGGAGCTTTGAATGCTTGAGTGCGGGAGAGAAAAGGTGGAGAGTTAGGTCAAGAATTTAATGTGATGAGGTGAGGGAGGGAATTTTATTTTGTTATAACGGAAAGGTTTGAAGGGATGAAGCAACGGTCACTTGTACCATACAAAAGGAAGCAGCGTAGGTATGGTGTCTACATTGGTGCTTTACTTTTTACTATTTTACAGTTGTACTACGCTGTAGCAGTCATGGTAAAGACTGACAGTGACTTTTTACAGCAGGTAAAAGATAATTTCAACCATTTTTACCGATCCGCGGCAAGGTTGGTTGCTGCTGATGGTTATATCTATCAGCAGCAAACTTAATTGGTGCTGATGGATATAATGGTCTGCAGCAAAAGGTGTTGCTGCTGATTGTCTTAAAGCTATCTACAACAGAGTTGTTCCTGCAGATGGCATAAAGCGATCAGCAGCAAGAGCTTTTGCTGCTGATGACTAAACCTATCAGTAGCAGAAATGTTTGCAGCTGACAGATAAAGTTATCAAAGATGATAAACTTATTTTCAAGGAGGATTTCATCGAAAACAACAATAAAAACAAACACACATTAATTCATTTATTTTAATTTAGAGAAGTATTTTATTCAAAGTTCATCATCCCAATGGATTCAACTAGATATTTAAACCTAGATTCATCAAAGGCTTTAGTGAATAAGTCAGCATATTGCTCATTGGTATGAACTTTGGTTAAAATAATTATCTTTTTCTCAGCTTGATCTCTGATAAAGTGATACCTGATGTCAATGTGTTTTGTCTTGGAGTGCTGAACAGGATTGTTAGTGATTGAGATAGTACTCTTGTTGTCAATATGAATGGGAGTTGTCATGAATGTCACTCCATAGTCCAGCATCTGATTTTGAATCCATATCACTTGAACACAGCAACTTGAAGCTGCAATGTATTCTGCTTCTGCTGTTGGTGTTGACATACATGTCTGCTTCTTGCATTGCCAAGAGATAAGTCTTCTTCCTAGAAATTGACATCCTCCTGATGTGGACTTTTTGTCCAAGTTGCAACCTCCATAGTCACTGTCAGTGTATGCATACAGATTGAATTTTTCATTTTTGGGATACCATAGCCCCAGCTTTAGAGCTCCTTTCAGGTACCTAAGAATTCTCTTGACAGTTTGGAAATGTGAAGTCTTTGGAGCTGCTTGAAATCATGCACATAGACACACTGTAAACATGATGTCTGGTCTAGATGCAGTCAGATACATGAGTGATCCAATCATTTCCCTGTACTGATGTTGATCAGTGTCTTGACCATTTTTGTCTGGGGACAGTTGATGGTGCACTTGAATTGGAGTTCTTGCAGCAGATCAATCAGCCAGCTTGAATCTTTCCAAAATGCTTTTGACATATTTGGATTGACTGATAAAGATTTCATTTGAAACTTGTTTGACTTAGAGACCTAAAAAGAAATTTAGTTCACCCATTGAACTCATTTCAAACTTTGAATGCATGAGGGTCTCAAAATATTTGCATAACTTCTTCTTTGTTGATCCAAAGATGATATCATCTGCATAGATTTGCACCAGTAGAATCTGTCCTCTTTCATCTTTGATAAAAAAAAGTCTGATCAATAGCACCTCTTCTGAAATTGTTGCAGAGTAGATATCCTAACAGATTTTCATACCAGGCTCTTGGGACTTGGTGTAACCAATTTAGAGCTTTGTCTAGTTTGAACACTTTGTCAGTATGTGAAGGGTCTACAAAGCTAGGAGGCTGTCTAACATAGACTTCCTCACCAATCTTCCCATATAGAAAACCACTCTTGACATCCATCTGATAAACAATGAAGCTCTTGGATGCATCATATGCTAGGAAGATTCTGATTGCCTCCAGCCTGGCAATAGGTCCAAATACCTCATCATAATCAATTCCCTCTTCCTGAGTGTAACACTGAGCTACAAGTCTAGCTTTGTTCTTGATTACAATCCCTCTCTCATCTTGTTTGTTCCTGAAAACCCACCTTGTGCCAATAGCAGTTTGTCCAGGTGGCAGATCAACTAGGGTCCACACTTCTTGTCTCTTGAATTGCAGCAACTCTTCTTGCATTGCTTCAATCCAACTGTTGTGCTACAGGGCTTCATCTATCTTCTTTGGTTCAACTTGAGACAGAAAGTAGGAATACATACATATATTGGCTTCATGTGACTTTCTTCTTGTCTGAACTCCTTGTTGAACTGGACCAATGACATTTTCTAGAGGATGTTCTTTGTTGATTCTTTGGGTTGGAACAACATCCAGCTGGATTCCTTGGTCAAGATTGCTTTGGTTTTGATCAGGAACATCTTCAAGAGAGTTGTTTTCAGAAGTGTCTTCAACAGCTACAGCATCTTTAAGTGAGTTATCAGCAACATTAGATACAATACCCTCATCTACAACAGAGTGGTTAATGTTTTCATCTTGATCTTCATTGTCAAAGAGATTGTTTCTAGTGACATTTGAGTTGCTTGTTCTGGCTTCACTGGCTTCAATAGCCTCAACAACAGATGGAGGATCAATATATGGTTTTTTATTATTATAGATGGATCATTGAAGCCTAATCTGTAGTCATCATTTGATGAAGTGGCTGGTTCTTGTGAGGATGAAGACTCCATATTTGAGAAGATAAGAGACTCAAATAATTGAGAGAAAGAGTCTATATCAAACAGCCAGTCTGACACTTTTCCCTTTTCACATGAAATGTTTTCCCTACATTCCACATTTGCTGATTCTTCAACTATTCTTGTTATAGAGTTGAATATTCGGTAAGCTTTGGATTGAGAGGAATATCCCACAAAGTATCCTTCATCAGATTTGGCACCAAATTTTGGAAGAACACCATTAGTGATAAGAATAGTACATGGGCATCCAAAGGGTTTTAGGAAACCAGTATAGGGAACTCTATTGAACCACAATTCATAAGGTGTTTTGTTGAGAGGCTTGACAATAAGAACTCTATTTTGTACATAGTAAGCTGTACTAACTACCTCAACCCAGAATGTGAGAGGTAGATTTGAGTCAGCCAACATGGATCTAGCAGACTCAATTAGAGTTCTTTTCAGCAACCCCATTTTGTTGAGGGGTTTTTGGAGCACTGTATTGTCTCTGGATGCCTTTTTTCTCACAAAAACAGTTTAAGGTTTGATTTTTGAACTCTGTCCCTTGATCACACCTTATTGTCTTGACTCTCTGATTGCTTTAATTCTCAACCCTAAGAATGAAGGATTTGAGAATCTCAGCAGTTTCATCTTTTGTTCTCAAGAAGTATACCCATGAGAATCTGGTATAGTCGTCAGTTGTCACCAGACAATATGACTTCTTGCCCATAGACATAACATTTGTAGGACCAAAAAGATCCATATGCAGCAGCTGTAGTGGAGTGTCATTTGAGTTCAGTGTCTTGGGCTTGTGAGAACTCTTGTGTTGCTTCCCCTCCAGGCATGCTATGCAATGATCTTCAAGTTGAAATTCTTTATCAGGTAGTCCTCTGACTAGGTTTCGTTTAACCAACTTGTTGATGGTTTTGACATTGACAATACTCAATCTCCTATGCCATAGAGCAGATTCATCAACTGATGCCTTGGATAGAAAGCAAGATACACTGCCAGCTGGTGTAACCTTGTTTATATCAAACACATGTAGACTCTCCTTTCTTTGAGCAGTTAACAAGATCTTCTCATGAGGAGGTTTGCTCAGCCCAAGGGATAACACAAAACATTCTTCATCTGTGAAAAGCATCCAATGCTTTTGATCACAGATTTGTGATACACTCATGAGGTTAAACTTCAATTCCTTTACATAGTTTACTCTTTCAACGCTCATCCTTTCATTGGGCACAGTTCCTTGTCTAGTGATAGTCCCTCCCTTTGAATTACTCCCGAAGGCAACATATCCAACATAAAAGTTTCTAAAGTCTGAGAGGATGGACATATTTCCAGTCATGTGCCTGGAACAACCACTGTCTACAACCCAGGTGTTATCCTTGTTACCTGGTTGTTCCGGTACATGAGAGAGTTCTAGTTAGAAAGTGGAACCCAAGTGCTTGCAGACTTGGGTGGGACTTTTGACTTAAGAACAAAATCATCAACAATCTAACATTCAATTGATCCAATGATGATACTCTATGTTGATGAGGATTTAGACTTTGCTTGCCATTGTTGAGTCAACTTTGTAGTTCTTTTAGCATTATCAGCAGCAGATGTAGCTTTAGTTGCTGATAGTTCTGCTTGGTTCTTGATATTGCCGAGCTTAGACTGATCAGCAGCAGACTTAATTGTTGCTGATGGTTTTAACTGATCAACAGATTTGATTGCTGCTGAAGGCTTAGATGTGTTCTTTGTCTTCTTTAGCTTCAAATGATCAGCAGCATTCTTGGTTGCTACTGATGGTTCAACAATCACTGACTTCTCCTTCTATACTTACCTTTTGAAAGTAGGTTTTTTTGTGGGGATTCTTCTATAGACAGGTTTTTGTCTATCAGTGATGATTTTGACTGTTGATGCTGATAATGATGATTGAGAGAACTGATTGAAATGATTAAACTTACAATTTGCAGCAAAGTGGTCTAATTCAGCACAAATGATGCAAGATTGTTGAGCTTTTGGGGTTTTTAGAGTAGCAGTCTGTCTTAGTGGAGAAATGGTATTTCTAAACTGAGTTGATCTTGCTTCATAGCTTCTTACCTTCTTGTTTTTGTTTGTTTTCTCAAAAGCTTGTTGCTTGAGATTTCTTTGCTCCTGAAGGTAATAGAAGCAGGTGATTGTTGTATGATTGTATTTGCCACAAACAAAACATGATTTTGCAATCTTATCCCTCTGAAAGTACACTTAGTCCTTTCTTTTGAATAGATCTTTAAAGTTCCAGGGACGATTTTTGTTGTGTTCAAAAGTGGCTTCTTGATGGGTTGTGTTTTAATATATAAAAATATAATAAATATATTTTTAAGATGGTTTCATGAGATCAGGTTTTAAATTTATAAAATGATAAATACTTAAACTTAAAACACACACAATAGGCAAGTGTACCTATCGCAACGTAATATAGTTTAGGTAATAACCAAGTATCGAACCAACGGACACAGTCGAATTCCAATACTCAACTTTTGTTAACGTTTAGACGGTTTAATTAGTGAGTTAGTTTTGTGTGCTTGTGGAACAGGAAAGTAAATGACAGAAAAGTAAATGGCAGTAAAGTAAATAGCAAAAAAGTAAAAACGTGCGTAAAGTGTGGAACAGAAATTTAACGACCAGAATAGTGAATAACAGGAAAGTAAATAGGTCGGAAATGATTAGGTTACGAACAGTATTGCTTTGGGTTTCGAATCCGCTTGGTACGTGATAATGTTAAGTTGACTAATCCATTGATATGACTACTACAAATGTGTGACCCGGGTCACCGCTAGAGCCTCGTACTCACGACATTTGATTTGCAAATTTAAAAGCTTTAACAAGTGGTAGTGCCTCCTGTTAAGGACAACAATTACCCTCAACCCTTCGAATGGTCATATCCGGGTTGGTTTAAGACATCTAACGTAAAATGCTTTGTATTAAAGTTAAATAGGTGATTATATTTTGCTCACCGGGAGGCGGTGTAACAATGGCACCAAGTATAAAGACGTACCGTTCCCAACATGAGTTCACCAATTCTTGGTCGCATAATAAGTTCGTATAAAGACGTGCGTCCTTAATAGTGTTAACCAAGTCTTGGCATATCAATCTCTACTTGTATAAAAACGTACAAGCTTCAAGAGAAGTTTTATTTAAAAGGTTTTACACTTTAAAAATCAAGAACACTCACAAATATAAAGACGGATTTAGACAATAATAAAAGCCCACCAAAATGGTGGATTTAAGGACGAATAGTTAAAAACATAAACACATCACTTGGGTTAATACGTTAAACATTAACATGCACCAAACTTCATCTTCACCCTAGCAATACAAAGAGTCTAGCCACGAATGGCCATACTAACTAGCATATCGCTGAGTTTCGTAGGCTCCCCTATTGCGGAACAAGGAGGAAGAGACCCTCTACTCACTACTACTACACTCTAACTATAAAATAAGCTCTCTCTGGTGTGTTCTTGGGGTGTGTAAGGGATGATTCAATGAAGAAATCAAGCCATCAATTGATAGGCCTCAAAATGAGCAATGCACGGCCGTGCATTGGATTGCACGGGCATGCAAACACCTCGGGAATCAAACAAGGTACAAAGGACAGTGTACCAGAGTCTGGGGAGGCCAGACAGGCTTTGCACGGCCGTGCATCCTTCTGTCTGCTCCACAGGCTCGTCTTTTAGCTGCTGGTTGACCTGGTTTGACTTCTTGGGGGTCAATGCTTGGGTTTGGTCCTCCAAAAGCTTGATTTCTTCATGTTTTAAGCTGGTTTTTGCTTTGTTTATCTTTTAGCACCGAATAACCTGCAATTGTGAAATATTAACGTTTTAAGTATCAATTGCAATGTTATTAATCATTTAGTACCATAATATGGGGATTATTACGCATGCAAAACATGTATAATTTAGGACAAATCATAATACCCCATACTTAAACTTTGCTTGTCCTCAAGCAAACTCATGCATGATCATACCCATAACTAAAAACTTTACAAGGGAAATGGAACTCCAAGTATTTGAAAACTCCGGGATAACTCTTGAGTTGCTTATTCTATTTTTGTATTTTTCTATGATGGAATCAATGATAAGCCTAATAGAACTTCAATTATGCATAAACTTTCACTCCTCACAATGTTCACTCAACTCTAGGGTTATATATGTATGGATAATGTAAGTTAAATGGAACACTCAAGTTCGAATCGAATTATGCAATGGTCATAAGCTTGTATGCAAATCAAGTCTCCACCAATTAACTAAATAGTATGCTTGAATCAAGAGGACTTTTAAAAGGGTTGTAATATGGCTAAAATAAAAAATAAAGGGTGAAAATAAAAATCTCTTTGGATTTTTAGGGATTTAAAAGTTTTAAAGGGCTACAGCTATCGTGAAACACACAGCTACGACTTCATGGATTAAAATGGAAAATACTAGCAGATCCCTTTACAGTACTCAGATCATGAGGGTATAACTAATCTAAGGGCTCGTTTATGGTCAGATACACTGCTAGCTGGTGTAACCTTGTTTATATCAAGCACATGTAGATTCTACTTTCTTTAAGCAGTTAACAAGATCTTCTCATGAGGAGGTTTGCTCAGCCCAGGGGATAACACAAAACATTCTTCATCTGTGAAAAGCATCCAATGCTTTTGATCACAGATTTGTGATACACTCCTGAGGTTAAACTTCAATTCCTTTACATAGTTTACTCTTTCAACGCTCATCCCTTCATTGGACACAGTTCCTTGTCTAGTGATAGTCCCTCCCTTTGAATTACTCCCGAAGGCAACATATCCAACATAAAAGTTTCTAAAGTCTGAGAGGATGGACATATTTCCAGTCATGTGCCTGGAACAACCACTGTCTACAACCCAGGTGTTATCCTTGTTACCTGGTTGTTCCGGTACATGAGAGAGTTCTAGTTAGAAAGTGGAACCCAAGTGCTTGCAGACTTGGGTGGGACTTTTGACTTAAGAACAAAATCATCAACAATCTAACATTCAATTGATCCAATGATGATACTCTGAGTTGATGAGGATTTAGACTTTGCTTGCCATTGTTGAGTCAACTTTGTAGTTCTTTTAGCATTATCAGCAGTAGATGTAGCTTTAGTTGCTGATAGTTCTGCTTGGTTCTTGATATTGCCGAGCTTAGACTGATCAGCAACAGACTTAATTGTTGCTGATGGTTTTAACTGATCAACAGATTCGATTGCTGCTGAAGGCTTAGATGTGTTCTTTGTCTTCTTTAGCTTCAAATGATCAGCAGCATTCTTGGTTGCTACTGATGGTTCAACAATCACTGACTTCTCCTTCTTTACTTACCTTTTGAAAGTAGGTTTTTTTGTGGGGATTCTTCTATAGACAGGTTTTTGTCTATCAGTGATGATTTTGACTGTTGATGCTGATAATGATGATTGAGAGAACTGATTGAAATGATTAAACTTACAATTTGCAGCAAAGTGGTCTAATTCAGCACAAATGATGCAAGATTGTTGAGCTTTTGGGGTTTTTAGAGTAGCAGTTTGTCTTAGGGGAGAAATGGTATTTCTAAACTGAGTTGATCTTGCTTCATAGCTTCTTACCTTCTTGCTTTTGTTTGTTTTCTCAAAAGCTTGGTGCTTGAGATTTCTTTGCTGCTGAAGGTAATAGAAGCAGGTGATTGTTGTATGATTGTATTTGCCACAAACAAAACATGATTTTGCAATCTTATCCCTCTGAAAGTACACTTAGTCCTTTCTTTTGAATAGATCTTTAAGGTTCCAGGGACGATTTTTGTTGTGTTCAAAAGTGGCTTCTTGATGGGTTGTGTTTTAATATATAAAAATATAATAAATATATTTTTAAGATGGTTTCATGAGATCAGGTTTTAAATTTATAAAATGATAAATACTTAAACTTAAAACACACACAATAGGCAAGTGTACCTATCGCAACGTAATATAGTTTAGGTAATAACCAAGTATCGAACCAACGGACACAGTCGAATTCCAATACTCAACTTTTGTTAACGTTTAGACGGTTTAATTAGTGAGTTAGTTTTGTGTGCTTGCGGAACAGGAAAGTAAATGACAGAAAAGTAAATGGTAGTAAAGTATATAGCAAAAAAGTAAAAACGTGCGTAAAGTGTGTAACAGAAATTTAACGACCAGATTAGTGAATAACAGGAAAGTAAATAGGTCGGAAATGATTAGGTTACGAACAGTATTGCTTTGGGTTTCGAATCCGCTTGGTACGTGATAATGTTAAGTTGACTAATCTGTCACACCCCGACCGATGGCGGAATCATCGAGGCGGACAATGTGATGATTGTTCAAAAGCACATGATAGCTAAAGGTTGCATAATTCATTAATTTAATTTAAAGACAACAAGATCCAAATACAATACATTCCAAATAACCTAGTCTAGTTCAAAACATTGATTTATTTAACTAGGTCCATGTTCCTTAAGTGGAGAAACCTTCGGCAAGTAGTCACATATCCAAACCTGAAACATTATTTAAATCAAGTGTCAACTAAAAAGTTGGTGAGTACATAGGTTTAGTAAATCCAGTAAATAGTAGTGTAAATCGTTTTGCAACTCATTGTTTATCTTGTTAAACATAGCATAGGATGTAACATTTATTTAATCACAATTCAAACCGAGTTTGACGCGCTTGAACAGAGCACAACAGCTAAGTCCGGTATGCTTGAATATAGTTACCCACTATATCCGGTATGATTGAATATAACACGCGGTTATATCCGAGTATGCAGTAATAAACACCCTAACCGGGTGGGCTGGTCAGGCACAATAGATCTATCAATATTACAGTTGGTTGTCTTGTGTTTAAATGTATGTACATCCAAAGAATAAACATATAGTCTCATGTATAACACGTACAAACAATGTGAGTAGCATGTATAATGTTTCACCCCAAAACGTATAAAAATGTAAAAATAGGGGCTATGTAACTCACCTTGCAAGCGGGTATTTTTCCACGCGTGTAGGTGATAAGTATGTGGAAGCCTAAGCACGTTGATACCCTATGTAGACAAATGGGTATTATTGTATGTTTACATGTATGTGCGTATTCGTGTTTAAATGAGTATAGGTTTTATAATAATATCCGTAATATAAAATGTGGTAGAAAATGAATATGATTTTGTAAAACTTTGACTTATAAAATTTTACATTTTTAAATAATTAATTATTATGTATTTAAACAATAATAATAAATAAAAAGATAAGTCTTTATTTGATTAATTATGTTGATGTTTTATATATTAAAATTTATTTTAACAAGTTTATTAAAATTATTGCTAGGTTCATATAAAAATAATGAGACATTTTATATATTACATGTATTTTAATAAGTTTATAAAATGTTACAAGATTTATAAAAAATATAGAACATTTTATATTTAAAAATGTAATTAAGTGAGTTTATAAAGATATTACAAGATTTAAAAAAAATATAGGACATTTTATAACTAAAATGTAATTAAATAAGTTTATAAAGATATTACAAGATTTATATAAATATGGGCATTTTATATCTAAAAATGTGATTAAGTAAGTTTATAAAAAATATTACAAGATTTATAAAAATATAGGATATTTTATGTCTAAAAATGTAATTAATTAAGTTTATATAAATATTGCAAGATTTATAAAAGTATGTGATATTTTATATATATTATAATGTATTTTAATAAGTTTATATATATATGAAATAAATGGGATGGTTTATAAAAATATAGTTTAATTGATTTTAAAATAAACGAACGAGTAAACCGACTCGTTTTAGTATTTATTGCATAAAAAGAGTATTAGGATAATTAAATAAAATAAATAAATGAAAACAGAATTAAAAATAAATAAAAAAAATTTGGCCGTAGGCTAACCGGGATCGAACCCGCGACCTGAGACACAAACACACACACGCATAACCAGCCGGGCTATCGCCCATCGCTGGTTATGTGTGTGATGTTTAATACTTAACCCTTACACGAATTGGTCGCTGGTTCTCGGCAATTCGCAGACCAAGTCACCGAGAACTTTGGTTTGCTCGGAAATTGTCGGAATTTGTTCGGAAATTGATATGCATTACTTAGCCATTAGTAAAACGAAGGTAAAGGAACAAAATGTGGTGATAATACCTGACTCGAAGTGGTCCGAGAAGTTGGAACAAAACTTCGAAAAAACGCACAACTGAACTCGGGTTCTGGTCCAAATTGGAACTTCTAAGGGGGCTGGGGAGCTTCGTCTGGATGTCACGAACACGGTGGTATCCTCAATTTAAAGGGAGACTAGACAGAGAGGGGGTGGCGAGCTCGGACAGGTCCGTAAATGGCCGTTTATGGAGTAGCCCAATCCTTATAATGAAATATGAAATTGAGGGTGTCTGGACATTCGTCTGGACGAGACGAAGCTAAAGAGCTATCAAGCACGCGTGGAGGTTGACTGTCGGCTCGAAATCGTGGCGTGGGTTTTCGGCCACCAACCGGATTAGACGATCCGTATGTTGGGGAGACCAATTGGTCGGGGCCTTTCGTTCGCGTGGGAGAGACGAGTCCAGGGAAACTTTTGTCGGGTGTTGAGGTGCAGGGAACAGCCCTGTCGGGGTGTTCGCCGGAGAAAGCTTCGGACCGCCGGACCATGGTTGGGGGTGACCGGAAACACGATTTGGGACTTGGCAGATTTAGTCCTTGAAGTTTGGTCTTGTTTTAATTTAGTCCTTGAATTAATTACGGATGAATCCCTGTGGTTTCATTTGACCAGAAACAGCCCCTCAACGATTTTAAATTTTAAATCCTTTTAGTTTGGTTAATTACAATATAACCCCTGAACTTTTATTTAAATAATTAATTAGATTCTTTTTTTTCAATTTCAATTAATTTATTTTATACTTATATATTTTATAAATCCACTTTCTTAAATAAAACTAATCTTTTTTAAATAATTATCTTTTTGAAATAATGCATTAAATTATTTATTTAAATCATTAAGTTTATTTAACTTAAATTCTTTTAAACTAAAATGAAATTTAAGTTTATAAGATTTATAAAACTTATGTTTTTATTTAAAAATCCATCTTTTTAAATGGTTAGTTTAATAAAATTGAAAACCATCGATTTATTTATATAAATTATTTAATTTAATAACATAATTTACATAGTTTATAACCTTAAAATATTTTTAAAATTTACTTTAAAAATACATAAATTGTACGCCAATTTGTATGAATTTGATTAAATATACGTGTATATGATTTGAAATAGAATGTTAATATTTATGTGACAATTATTACAACAAAAATTTTGAAAGGTCACATAATCCATTAATATGACTACTACAAATGTGTGACCCGGGTCACCGCTAGAGCCTCGTACTCACGACATTTGATTTGCAAATTTAAAAGCTTTAACAAATGGTAGTGCCTCTTGTTAAGGACAACAATTACCCTCAACCCTTCGAATGGTCATCTCCGGGTTGGTTTAAGACTCTAACGTAAAATGCTTTGTATTAGAGTTAAATAGGTGATTATATTTTGCTCACCGGGAGGCGGTGTAACAATGGCACCAAGTATAAAGACGTACCGTTCCCAACATGAGTTCACCAATTCTTGGTCGCATAATAAGTTCGTATAAAGACGTACGGCCTTAATAGTGTTAACCAAGCCTTGGCTTGTCAATCTCTACTTGTATAAAGACGTACAAGCTTCAAGAGAAGTTTTATTTAAAAGGTTTTACACTTTAAAAATCAAGAACACTCACAAATATAAAGACGGATTTAGACAATAATAAAAGCCCACCAAAATGGTGGATTTAAGGACGAATAGTTAAAAACATAAACACATCACTTGGGTTAATACGTTAAACATTAACCTGCCCCAAACTTCATCTTCACCCTAGCAATACAAAGAGTCTAGCCACGAATGGCCATACGAAGTAGCATACCGCTGAGTTTCGTTGGATCCCCTATTGCGGAACAAGGAAGAAGAGACCCTCTACTCACTACTACTACACTCTAACTATAAAATAAGCTCTCTCTGGTGTGTTCTTGGGGTGTGTAAGGGATGATTCAATGAAGAAATCAAGCCATCAATTGATAGGCCTCAAAATGAGCAATGCACGGCCATGCATTGGATTGCACGGGCGTGCAAACACCTCGGGAATCAAACAAGGTACAAAGGACAGTGTACCGGAGTCTGGGGAGGCCAGACAGGCTTTGCACGGCCGTGCATCCTTCTGTCTGCTCCACAGGCTCGTCTTTTAGCTGCTGGTTGACCTGGTTTGACTTCTTGGGGGTCAATGCTTGGGTTTGGTCCTCTAAAAGCTTGATTTCTTCATGTTTTAAGCTGGTTTTTGCTTTGTTTATCTTTTAGCACCGAATAACCTGCAATTATGAAATATTAGCGTTTTAAGTATTAATTGCAAAGTTATTAATCATTTAGAACCATAATATGGGGATTATTACGCATGCAAAACAAGTATAATTTAGGACAAATCATAATACCCCATACTTAAACTTTGCTTGTCCTCAAGCAAACTCATGCATGATCATACCCATACCTAAAAACTTTACAAGAGAAATGGAACTCCAGGTATTTGAAAACTCCGGGATAACTCTTGAGTTGCTTATTCTATTTTTGTATTTTTCTATGATGGAATCAATGATAAGCCTACTAGAACTTCAATTATGCATAAACTTTCACTCCTCACAATGTTCACTCAACTCTAGGGTTATATATGTATAAATAATGTAAGTTAAATGGAACAATCAAGTTCGAATCGAATTATGCAATGGTCATAAGCTTGTATGCAAATCAAGTCTCCACCAATTAACTAAGTAGTATGCATGAATCAAGTGGACTTTTAAAAGGGTTGTAATGTGGCTAAAATAAAAATAAAGGGTGAAAATAAAAATCTTTTTGGATTTTTAGGGATTTAAAAGTTTTGAAGGGCTACAGCTATCGTGAAACACACAGCTACGACTTCATGGCTTAAAATGGAAAATACTTGCAGATCCCTCTTCAGTACTCAGATCATGAGAGTATAACTAATCTAAGGGCTCGTTTATGGTCAGATACACTGCCAGCTGGTGTAACCTTGTTTATATCAAGCACATGTAGATTCTCCTTTCTTTGAGCAGTTAACAAGATCTTCTCATGAGGAGGTTTGCTCAGCCCAGGGGATAACACAAAACATTCTTCATCTGTGAAAAGTATCCAATGCTTTTGATCACAGATTTGTGATACACTCATGAGGTTAAACTTCAATTCCTTTACATAGTTTACTCTTTCAACGCTCATCCTTTCATTGGACACAGTTCCTTGTCTAGTGATAGTCCCTCCCTTTGAATTACTCCCGAAAGAAACATATCCAACATAAAAGTTTCTAAAGTCTGAGAGGATGGACATATTTCCAGTCATGTGCCTGGAACAACCACTGTCTACAACCCAGGTGTTATCCTTGTTACCTGGTTGTTCCGGTACATGAGAGAGTTCTAGTTAGAATGTGGAACCCAAGTGCTTGCATACTTGGGTGGGACTTTTGACTTAAGAACAAAATCATCAACAATCTAACATTCAATTGATCCAATTATGATACTCTATGTTGATGAGGATTTAGACTTTGCTTGCCATTGTTGAGTCAACTTTGTAGTTCTTTTAGCATTATCAGCAGCAGATGTAGCTTTAGTTGCTGATAGTTCTGCTTGGTTCTTGATATTGCCGAGCTTAGACTGATCAACAGCAGACTTAATTGTTGCTGATGGTTTTAACTGATCAACAGATTTGATTGCTGCTGAAGGCTTAGATGTGATCTTTGTCTTCTTTAGCTTCAAATGATCAGCAGCATTCTTGGTTGCTACTGATGGTTCAACAATCACTGACTTCTCCTTCTTTACTTACCTTTTGAAAGTAGGTTTTTTTGTGGGGATTCTTCTATAGACAGGTTTTTGTCTATCAGTGATGATTTTGACTGTTGATGCTGATAATGATGATTGAGAGAACTGATTGAAATGATTAAACTTACAATTTGCAGCAAAGTGGTCTAATTCAGCACAAATGATGCAAGATTGTTGAGCTTTTGGGGTTTTTAGAGTAGCAGTCTGTCTTGGTGGAGAAATGGACTTTCTAAACTGAGTTGATCTTGCTTCATAGCTTCTTACCTTCTTGTTTTTGTTTGTTTTCTCAAAAGCTTGTTGCTTAAGATTTCTTTGCTGCTGAAGGTAATAGAAGCAGGTGATTGTTGTATGATTGTATTTGCCACAAACAAAACATGATTTTGCAATCTTATCCCTCTGAAAGTACACTTAGTCCTTTCTTTTGAATAGATCTTTAAAGTTCCAGGGACGATTTTTGTTGTGTTCAAAAGTGGCTTCTTGATGGGTTGTGTTTTAATATATAAAAATATAATAAATATATTTTTAAGATGGTTTCATGAGATCAGGTTTTAAATTTATAAAATGATAAATATTCAAACTTAAAACACACACAATAGACAAGTGTACATATCGCAGTGTAATATAGTTTAGGTAAGAACCAAGTATCGAACCAATGGACACAGTCGAATTCCAATACTCAACTTTTGTTAACGTTTAGATGGTTTAATTAGTGAGTGAGTTTTGTGTGCTTGTGGAACAGGAAAGTAAATGACAGAAAAGTAAATGGCAGTAAAGTAAATAGCAAAAAAGTAAAAACGTGCGTAAAGTGTGTAACAGAAATGTAACGACCAGAATAGTGAATAACAGGAAAGTAAATAGGTCGGAAATGATTAGGTTACGAACAGTATTGCTTTGGTTTCGAATCCGCTTGGTACGTGATAATGTTAAGTTGACTAATCCATTGATATGACTACTACAAATGTGTGACCCGGGTCACCGCTACAGCCTCGTACTCACGACATTTGATTTGCAAATTTAAAAGCTTTAACAAGTGGTAGTGCCTCCTGTTAAGGACAACAATTACCCTCAACCCTTCGAATGGTCATCTCCGGGTTGGTTTAAGACATCTAACGTAAAATGCTTTGTATTAGAGTTAAATATGTGATTATATTTTGCTCACCGGGAGGCGGTGTAAGAATGGCACCAAGTATAAAGACGTACCGTTCCCAACATGAGTTCACCAATTCTTGGTCGCATAATAAGTTCGTATAAAGACGTACGGCCTTAATAGTGTTAACCAAGCCTTGGCTTGTCAATCTCTACTTGTATAAAGACGTACAAGCTTCAAGAGAAGTTTTATTTAAAAGGTTTACACTTTAAAAATTAAGAACACTCACAAATATAAAGACGGATTTAGACAATAATAAAAGCCCACCAAAATGGTGGATTTAAGGACGAATAGTTAAAAACATAAACACATCACTTGGGTTAATACGTTAAACATTAACATGCACCAAACTTCATCTTCACCCTAGCAATACAAAGAGTCTAGCCACGAATGGCCATACTAATTAGCATAACGCTGAGTTTCGCAGGCTCCCCTATTGCGGAACAAGGAGGAAGAGACCCTCTACTCACTACTACTACACTCTAACTATAAAATAAGCTCTCTCTGGTGTGTTCTTGGGGTGTGTAAGGGATGATTCAATGAAGAACTCAAGCCATCAATTGATAGGCCTCAAAATGAGCAATGCACGGCCGTGTATTGGATTGCACGGGCGTGCAAACACCTCGGGAATCAAACAAGGTACAAAGGATAGTGTACCAGAATTTGGGGAGACCAGACAGGCTTTGCACGGCCGTGCATCCCTCTGTCTGCTCCCTAGGCTCGTCTTTTAGCTGTTGGTTGACCTGGTTTGACTTCTTGGGGGTCAATGCTTGGGTTTGGTCCTCCAAAAGCTTGATTTCTTCATGTTTTAAGCTGGTTTTTGCTTTGTTTATCTTTTAGCACAGAATAACCTGCAATTGTGAAATATTAACGTTTTAAGTATCAATTGCAATGTTATTAATCATTTAGTACCATAATATGGGGATTATTACGCATGCAAAACATGTATAATTTAGGACAAATCATAATACCCCATACTTAAACTTTGCTTGTCCTCAAGCAAACTCATGCATGATCGTACCCATAACTAAAAACTTTACAAGGGAAATGGAACTCCAAGTATTTGAAAACTCCGGGATAACTCTTGAGTTGCTTATTCTATTTTTGTATTTTTCTATGATGGAATCAATGATAAGCCTACTAGAACTTCAATTATGCATAAACTTTCACTCCTCACAATGTTCACTCAACTCTAGGGTTATATATGTATGGATAATGTAAGTTAAATGGAACACTCAAGTTCAAATCGAATTATTCAATGGTCATAAGCTTGTATGCAAATCAAGTCTCCACCAATTAACTAAGTAGTATGCATTAATCAAGAGGACTTTTAAAAGGGTTGTAATGTGGCTAAAATAAAAATAAAGGGTGAAAATAAAAATCTTTTTGGATTTTTAGGGATTTAAAAGTTTTGAAGGGCTACAGCTATCGTGAAACACACAGCTACGGCTTCATGGCTTAAAATGGAAAATACTAGCAGATCCCTCTACAGTACTCAGATCATGTGGATATAACTAATCTAAGGGCTCGTTTATGGTCAGATTGCCAAGACCAATATCTCTTATCATTCTCAAATCTTTCCTCACTACGTAGTACACATTACTTCCTTTTCGTACGGTTCTTTCGGCATGTAGCCTAACACCTCCTACTTTGATCAGATGTGTATACTCATGCTGGGAATGAGTTTGATTCTTGCTACATTTTCCATCGTGGCTCCAGTTGCCACACTTCACACATTTGTCGTATCTTTGGCTCTTCTTTTGGTGGCACTTTTTAGCCAGCCGCAGAATGGTGGCAGCTGTTCTTGCTTATGCCACCGTTTTCTTACATCACTAATTGCTTTGAAAATCTTCTCTCGGAGTTCGGATGGTAATTCAGGCTTTGCGAAATGAAGGTAGAAAAGCAAATTGAAATCAAATGAATGCATGTCCAGCTCTTTAAGGTCTAACCGGTAGAAGACCAACTTCTTTCTTTTTCTTTACTCCTTTTTTTTAAATTAAGACAACTTCTTCAACAATTTTTTTTTCTCAATTTTCTTGAAATAATATTTTCATGAATTCCTTGCAGATAGTTCGGCTGTTTCTTCCTAATACATCTAACTTCTTGTATACTCCAATTCCTTTGAGTAAAACAGATTCTTTCCGAAGTTGCCTCAATGATAATAAACTTGAAATGACGACATAAGATAATTTTCCCATTTTGAAGACAATTAGCCAATAACCGGTGTTTACGAGAAGCTGGTTGGGTGATAATTGTAGGTAGTAGAAAATAAAAGGCTAAGGTTCAAAGTGCTATCTAAGTGGATTATATTTTTGGGATTTTTGGATTTAAGGATAAGGGTAATAAAGTCCTAGGTGCCTCAATCACTTTCATACTTCTACTAGTTCATGGTCTTGATATATATAGGTCACACAAGTTCTAATTATGCATAAAATTCAATCGAAAAAAAACACTCAGTAATGCCAAACGTAAGAGCATGTGAATATTTATATATTGTGTCAAAAATTTGATATTGTGTAATAGGCTTGATTTTTCTCATATGAAAACGGATGGGATAGGGTTTAGCGAATCGTTATGCATAATATTCATTTGTTTCTACTTGCCATGTATTTATTTTATTTAATTAGGTGCGAACTCAAAGAGGTTTTAAATATTAGGGTTTAAAATTTTGAAATACAAAAGTTAGGGTTTTGTAACGTTTTAGTCAAATGGGAAGAAAATCACAAGTTGAAATTTTACTGCTTTGAGGTTACAAGTAGTCATGAATCTTTAACTCCCCACCCCACACTTAAAACAGTGCATTGCCCTCAATGTACAAATGCATGTAATGAAATGCTATACATGAATTTAAATGCATGAAGTTTTAAGGGAAAAGAAATTGGTACTCCCCCGGTCAATTCGGTGTATAAAATAAGGCCAAAACTTATTTCTCCTGTCAGGTTGTGCCTATCAGCTACTTGTTAACACGTTGCTTCAAATACTTCATCGAAATTCAAAGAAATTTGATTTGGTTTTTGATTCCTCGGGTTGTAGAGATGGAGTGTGATTCCTCAAATAAGTAGAGAGACTATCTGGTGATGCTATTCTACCTGACACATAAAGGAAAACATAAAAGAAGACAAGGAAAATAAAAGGTAGTAGTTAAGCTACTAAGTTCCTAGTATCGAGAAGGCATACCTGGGGGATGAAGTAAAAGAAACTTTAAATTTGGAAAAACCAAACCTGAGATCCATGCTTTTTGTCGTATACACCAACTTCTCAATTTATTCATGATCATCGGGTTGCCTCCCGGAAGCGCCACGTTTATTTAAGGGGTCGTTGGCCAGACCCGTACGTGTTTCATCAGTCTTTCTTTGGGTGGGAGCCATCGACTTCCACCGTATCTCATGTTCCTTCATTCAAGTCCTTTAGTTTTAGTAGCTTGTTAAAGTACTCATCGATCCAGACAGTGTTTTCAAAGTCCTTCCCAAGATTCAATTTCTTTCCATTGTTGAATTCCTTAGCTTTCTTCAGTTGGTAGTCCAGATTAGTATCGATGAATTGGGCAATTTCAAATGGATCATTAGACAAGCATTCATTTCCCCCTATGTTGTAGGTCACTGATTGTTTTCCGACACGAAGTGTCAAGATTCCTTCATTCATATCAATAACGGCTCGAGCAGTGGCTAAAAATGGACGACCTAAAATCAGAGGCATGAAATAGTCGGGTCCCATTTCTAACACCATGAAGTCGGCAGGGAAGACAAACTTGTCGAATTTTACTAGTAAGTTCTCAATGACTCCTATGGGTGATTTGACTGAACCATCTGCGAGTTCGATAGTTGCATTGACAGGTTGTGGATTCCCAATTTTTAACCTTTTAAACAGGACATAAGGCATTATATTCACATTTGCTCCTATGTCAGCGAGTGCAAAGGTTACCGGTAATGGTCCGATAGAACAAGGTAGAGAGAACTTTCCTGGATCTGAAAGTTTCTTTGGAAGGCATCTTTCAATGAGAGTGACACAATGATTAGTCCTTTTTACTGCTTCCTCCATGTTTCTTTTGTTTGTAAGGAAATCTTTCAAGAAACGTCCATACTTAGGCATTTGTTGTATGATATCCAAGAAAGGAAGATTGACATGAATCTGGCTTAATAGTTCGATGAATTTCTCATATTGTTCGTCAGTCTTTTGCTTTACTAACCTTCCTGGGTAGGGTATGTGAGAATGGAACGTTCTCTTTGTCGAAACTTTTGGAGGAGTATCCACTTGAGCAGGAGGTGGAGTTATCTTTGATTGTGGTTCTTCGGTAGTTGTTTCTGCGATATGTGGACGAAGCGGTACTCCGGTGAATATCTCTTTCCTTGTTGATTGAACTTCTTCTTCTGGAATTGGTGGCTTTGGATAAACCTTGCTATTTCTCAGAGTGATAGCACTTACATTAGCTTTTGGATTGGTTTCAGTATTACTTGGGAGACACCCTGTTTGTCTTTCGGATAGAAGTTTTGCAATTTGTCCTAATTGCGTCTCAATAGACTGAATAGTTGCTTTTTGTGTCCTCAATTCAGCTTTGTGAAGACTAAACTTTTCCTCATATTGTTTGTGACGGGAATCTGCTAGAAGGGCTTGACTTTCAATTGTAGAGATTAACTTAGTTGCCGCGTCCTCCAAGCTTAACCCATTACTTGGTTTGCTAGTTCCTTGAAATTGCTGACGAGGCTGATAGTTTTGAGTTGGTCTTTGTTGGAACTATTGTTGTTGTTGTCCGAAGCCAGTTTGTCCCTGATTGTTGTTATCCTTCCACCTGAAGTTTGGATGGTTCCTCTATCCAGGATTGTAGGTGTTACTATAGGGGTTGTTTTGTAGGCGATTTGTTCCGATAAAGTCAACATGCTCGGTATTAGTGGTGATACTCTTCACTTCTTCAGCAGCCTCAGCGGCGGTCTTGCCCTTTCTAAGTTGATTGAGTCGAGTGGTGAGGGCGTCTACTTGAGCAGAAAGTGATGTGACAGTATCGACAGAATGAACTCCTTGCCTGGCTCCCCTGGTGTTTCTTGGACTGTACCATTGATAGATGTTCATAGCTATTTCCTCAATTAGGTTGTAAGCTTATTGTGGCCTCTTGTTTCTAGAAATACCACCTGAGTAGCGTCTAACAAGCTTGATTATGCAACCCATTGTAGAATGCTGATACTTGTAACCAAACTTCTAGCCCATGGTGAGGACATTTCCTTAACATGTCATTAAATCGTTCTCATGCCTCATATAGTGATTCACCATCATCCTGAGTGAAAGTGGTGATATCATTTCTTAGTTTAGCAGTTTTAGCTGGCGGAAAGTATTTCGACAGGAATTTCTGAGCTAGATCATCTCATGTAGTGATTGACCCGGTAGGAAGAGAGTTTAGTCATGCCTTAGCCCGTTCCCTTAAGGAAAAGGGAAACATTCGGAGGCGAATTGCGTCATTCGACACTCCGTTCAGTTTGAAAGTGTCACAAATTTCAAGGAAATTTGCAATGTGGGCATGTGGATCCTCATCGGGTAATCCATGGAAAGTGCATGATGATTGGATCATGTGTATCACATGAGATTTGATCTCAAAGTTGTTAGCGTCAACCGTTGGCCTTGTGATACTAGATCCTAAAGCCTCCAGTGACAGCCTTGCGAAATCTGAAATAGTGCGATTTTCAACGGCCATTCTTCTAGTATGGTTTTCTCGTATTCGGCGATGAAAGAATCTTTCGGGCTCTTCTAAAGGTTGATATAAACCAGTAGTGGAGCTATGGATCATACACTACCAGCAACAAAAATGTAGAAGAACAATAGATGGAAAATGATAAGGCTAATCCGTTAACTTGAATTTTTCTTGAAATAACCGTGTCCCCGGCAACTGCGCCAAAAACTTGATGGATTATGTTTTAATATATAAAAATATAATAAATATATAAAATTTTGGATTGTGTTAACTTGAATTTTTCTTTAAGATGGTTTCATGAGATCAGGTTTTAAATTTATAAAATGATAAATATTCAAACTTAAAACACACACAATAGACAAGTGTACATATCGCAGTGTAATATAGTTTAGGTAAGAACCAAGTATCGAACCAATGGACACAGTCGAATTACAATACTCAACTTTTGTTAACGTTTAGATGGTTTAATTAGTGAGTGAGTTTTGTGTGCTTGTGGAACAGGAAAGTAAATGACAGAAAAGTAAATGGCAGTAAAGTAAATAGCAAAAAAGTAAAAACGTGCGTAAAGTGTGTAACAGAAATGTAACGACCAGAATAGTGAATAACAGGAAAGTAAATAGGTCGGAAATGATTAGGTTACGAACAGTATTGCTTTGGATTTCGAATCCGCTTGGTACGTGATAATGTTAAGTTGACTAATCCATTGATATGACTACTACAAATGTGTGACCCGGGTCACCGCTACAGCCTCGTACTCACGACATTTGATTTGCAAATTTAAAAGCTTTAACAAGTGGTAGTGCCTCCTGTTAAGGACAACAATTACCCTCAACCCTTCGAATGGTCATCTCCGGGTTGGTTTAAGACATCTAACGTAAAATGCTTTGTATTAGAGTTAAATATGTGATTATATTTTGCTCACCGGGAGGCGGTGTAACAATGGCACCAAGTATAAAGACGTACCATTCCCAACATGAGTTCACCAATTCTTGGTCGCATAATAAGTTCGTATAAAGACGTACGGCCTTAATAGTGTTAACCAAGCCTTGGCTTATCAATCTCTACTTGTATAAAGACGTACAAGCTTCAAGAGAAGTTTTATTTAAAAGGTTTACACTTTAAAAATTAAGAACACTCACAAATATAAAGACGGATTTAGACAATAATAAAAGCCCACCAAAATGGTGGATTTAAGGACGAATAGTTAAAAACATAAACACATCACTTGGGTTAATACGTTAAACATTAACATGCACCAAACTTCATCTTCACCCTAGCAATACAAAGAGTCTAGCCACGAATGGCCATACTAACTAGCATAACGCTGAGTTTCGTAGGCTCGCTTATTGCGGAACAAGGAGGAAGAGCCCCTCTACTCACTACTACTACACTCTAACTACGAAATAAGCTCTCTCTGGTGTGTTCTTGGAGTGTGTAAGGGATGATTCAATGAAGAACTCAAGCCATCTATTTATAGGCCTCAAAATGAGCAATGCACGGCCGCGCATTGGGTTGCACGGGCGTGCAAACACCTCGGGAATCAAACAAGGTACAAAGGATAGTGTACCGGAGTCTGGGAGGCCAGTTAGGCTTTGCACGACCGTGCAAAGGGATGCACGGTCGTGCATCCCTCTGTCTGCTCCCAAGGCTCGTCTTTTAATTGGTGGTTGACTTGTGTTGACCTGGTTTGACTTCTTGGGGGTCAATGCTCGGGTTTGGTCCTCCAAAAGCTTGATTTCTTCATGTTTTAAGCTGGTTTTTGCTTTGTTTATCTTGGAGCACCGAATAACCTGTAATTGTGAAATATTAACGTTTTAAGTATCAATTTTAAGGTTATTAATCATTTAGTACCATAATATGGGGATTATTACGCATCCAAAACATGTATAATTTAGGACATATCACTTCTTCCAATGTCTTCTGAACATATGGCATTCTTTCTCCAGGTGAATGAAAGAAGTCAAACACTTTCTTTGCAGGGTTGGAGATGGAGGATGTTGAGGATTGTCCTTTTTTAATGATCAGCTTTCTTCCTTAGGGAGGATAGTTGATCTTGATCTGTTTGGTGGGTTGTGTTACTGGTATGGATAGAATGAAAGGACCTGGAAAGTTAGTTTGAATCACTTTTCCAGATTTGGTGGTTTTCAGAATTACTTCATTGGTGGGAAATAAAAGAGCTTCATAGTTTTCAGATGAGTCTGAGTATGTGAAATAAGACTCAATGGAAGTACTGCATTCTTGCACAACAATGTCTTCCTTGGAAGGATCAAGGTTTCGGTTTGCATGGTCAAGATTGTTTAAGTTGAAGTTAGGTTCATGTACGGCTACGTAATCAGTGGGTGGTGGTACAGAGTTGTACCGTTCAGCTTGGTACCCCAGACCAGCAGTCACCTTTTCATGGATTTGAGCATCCAACAATCTTTGCAGCTTTTTGGATGCAAACTCATACTTATCAGCATGAACCTTTTGATCTGCCAGCTCAGCTCTTGTAGCTTTTAACTTAACCAATAGATCATTAATCTGAGTTTCAATATTAGTTTGCTCATGTTTTAATGATGAAATCTCTTCTCTTTAGGCAGTTAATATTTTCTTTATAACTACTTTCAACCTTTTTGAACTCAGATTTCATTTGATGAAACTCTTCATTTTGATCTATTAGATTTTGGTTATGCTTTCTATATCCCAAAACTTTATCAATGCAAGCTTGAGAGCAAAGATGTTCATATACCCGAGGTGGGATTTCTGTGTTGTCTGCCATGAGAGCTTGGTTGTTGGCAGATATCTCTTCACATTGGAAGCTCCAGTCAAAGTCAGTTGTTCCAACCTGTTGAGTTGCACAAGCCATAGGTTGAGTGTTTTGACCTGCTTGACTTTGATGAGTCTGTCTTGGTTGTGCAGCAGCTGGGTTGGCCTTTGGTGCTTTACATTCTCTGGAAAAATGACTAAGTTGGTTACAGTTGTAGATCTTAACTTGATTTTGTCTAAGCCAACCCTGGTGTTTGAACTGTTGCTTGGAATAGGTCTTCCAGTTCTAGAGTAGAACCTTTTTGCTCTGAGAGACAGCATAGCATAAGAATGATGTATATCCATTTCTTCTAATTCATCTGGATGAAAGTACTTCAGATCTTCTTTGATAAAAGACATGTTGCTTGGGGTATCAGAAACAAAAGCAACAGGATTAGGATTTTGAGGAGGATCTTCAAGAAGGAATTGAGAGTTGTTTACTTGTGAGTTGGTGTTTGAGGATGTGTGACAATGGGAGGATAATAGTTGCTTAAGCTTGGTAATGTGTCAGAGTGTAATGCAGAAGAGGTGGTGGATGATGAGGGTGTAGATGAGTAGCCTGCTTTTCTTTCTCTTGCTTGAATCATTTCAAGCTCATATCTCTTTAACATACCAAACAACTCAGTCATGGTGAGAGTCTTCAAGTTTTCAGTTCTTCTAATTGACACTGTGTAGAGTGTTCAGCAACTTGAAAGAGATCTGATGAACTTTTTGAGAATATCGTCATTCTCTAGCTTGACTTTAGCCCACTTCAGCTCTCCCACAAGATAAGTGTACATGTTGTACTAGGTTGTAAGAGATTCATCATCTTTGTACACAAAGTTTTCATATTGTTGCTTTAGAATATCTCTCCTGTTTTCTTTGACCTCTTCAGATCCAGCAAACATTTTCTCAAGAGCTTCCCATAGCTCTTTAACAGTCTTGTATTCTTTGAAGTTGTGAAACACTTCATTTGGCAGGCAAATTTGAATGGCTCCTAGAGCTCTAAAATCTACCTCCATCTTCTTGATGTCTTCCTCGGAATACTTTGAAGCTTCTTTAGGGATAGATGGACCTCCAGAATTAGCAGAGGCCACCATTGGCATATAAGGACCATCAATTATGAATCTCCACATTCCATATTCTTGATAGCGGAAGAAGCTTTCCATTATGTTTTTCCACATGTCATAATCTTCACCAGCCTTGGTGGTCTGTGAAGGCTTCCAATATCATCAAATCCAGTATTTTGTGCCATACTTTGGATGTATGATGTGCAGCAAAGAGATAATAGTAACAAAACCAGAGAGTGATTAAACAAATGTGACTTTTCTTAATCTGAGAGCCAAAGCTCTGATACCACTTGTAGGATCGAGATATTACAAGATGGTTCTGTTTAATTGATATTGGCGGAAACAATAACAACTATGAAAATGCAACAAGAAACTGTAAAGAGAATACTGATAAATGCACAATGTATTTCACTCTTCAATGTTTACAAGTTACAAAAGAAAAACTCTAAGGAAGCACACTTACAACTTAAGAGAAATAATACATATAAAAGAACTTAGAATCAAGACATACCCTTGATTCTAATGATCGGCTCAAACACAAGCTGTTGATCTTGAACTGATGAGAAGCTACACTACAATTGGTTTACAACAAAAAGACAAGTAGCAAAAAGACAACTGCAATGAAAAGACTTCTACAATGAAAAGACAATTGCAAAACAAAGGTCTTCTTAGTAATCATTGCAGGACTGATCAGAATAGGAGCATTGTCTTTTGTCATCTGCACCAATAACATTCCTTCTGCTGATAGGTGTGTCAGTATTGCAGAAGAGATGTCAGTAGTAAAGTCAAAGTTGCTGATGATTTGCCTATCATCGGTATCAAAGTATGATGTTGCTGACAAGCCTATCAACAGCAACCTTAAACTTCAGCAGATAAAGCCTATCAGCAGCATAGTTGTTGATGAGCAGCAAAGTATAACTATCCGCATCATAGGCACTTATCAGCAGCAACTTCATCAGTCGTCAAAATTGCGGAGTCAGTAGCAATTATACTTGGTGAATTTTGTAGCCATCAGTCTTTATCTCTACACTTTTTTCATCGGTTTTTATTTTTATGGGTTTTTTGTTCGCCACGATTTTACACGGTTTTATCTTTTTGTTAAACGACTTTTTATTCATTTTCTTTTTTTTACATTTTACAACGTGATTTCTAAAGATATCGTCGCTAGATTTTTTTTGTCAACGTTTTTATGTTCGAAACCGAGCCAACTTAACAGGTGCTCCGTCGCAATGCGCGGGTTAACGCGACTAATTAGAATTAAAAAATTATTAATCAAATTCTTTATTTAATCAGGCTCAATGCCTGTCCCATGCACGTTACCATCCTCATCAGAAGGATCACTGAACTTACCTCCTATTCTTGTAGCAACAGAGGCAGAGGAGATCTTAACCCTAGTAAGTCTCGCTACAACTGTGGTAGAAACTACGCAGTTATCCATAGCCTTAATAGCCTCACAGGGGTCGGTGGGATTTTCATCCTTTACATTGTACCCTCCGCATATACCCTTCACTCATGTTCCCAGTCATAGCATGCCAAGCTCAACAGCAGTTACCTCTTATCCTTTAGCCGCGCCGAACTTCACTAACATCAATCTCCCCGTTTTTCCCCCACGCCATGCATGGTGGTTAGAACAACAGAGATGCATGCAGCAATATGAGTAGTGGATGCGCGAATCCCAGCTAGCAAGCGTGTGTGCGCACTTTTTTGGAAATGAAGGAACATCAGGAGCTAGCAACCCTTTGTTTTACCCTGTCACACAAATATCACTTAATAGCCCATTTCTGGGCAATCCCACTCCCGTTGTGACCACAGGACCAACCGCGTAAAACCCTAATCCAGACACTGTCCTAACCCCAGTGGATAACTTCTCTAAACCTTACTGTCTGGCAGCACTGGTGGCTCAGTCCAAGTCCACGACGTGAATTGCACGCGCGGAATTCTCCTCCAAGATGCGGATGCCATCTGTGGTGGGCAAATATGATGGAACCGGAGATCCTGGTGACCACATAAATGTCTGCGTTAGCGCAGGAGGGGTGGAACAGTGGTCGGTCCCCGTGGGGTGTCACATGTTTGTTCATACATTGGTAGGGGCAGCGAGCCTATGGTTCAAAAGCCTACCAACTGGAGGGATTGACAGTTTCGAAGAGTTAGTCAAGCGTTTCATGCAACAATTCAGCCAGCAGAAGCTCCATACGAAGGACAAGACTGAAATTCTCCACATTCGGCATAGCGACGGTGAAACGGTTGAACAGTTCTTAATCCGGTACAACCTTGAAAGTTTACAAATCGGTGGGGCTACAGAAGACCTCATGATAGCAGGATTCGTCAATGGGGTCCGGGATGACCATTTAATTCAACGTCTCCACGGTCCGGATGGCATGCCTCAGACCATGGAATCCTTGATGGCAGTTGCAAAAGTGAACATAAAGGCTTAAAAATCTGTGGCGCAGATGAGAGCGAGGGAAAAACCAAGAGATACAAGAAGGGCACCAGATTTGTATGCTAGGAGGGATGCGGACCGATCAGGTAGGCATGCGTAAGGATCAGGATATGGACCAAGGTTTTCATCCCTCAACCCTTACCCTAGATCTAACAGACCGCTCGATACGTACACCCCGTGCCCATCTTACTCGCTCAGGCGTGAGACTTCCAGCATATCACACCGACCATACCCGGGGTCATCATACCTGTCTCTAAGTAAAACTCCTAGCGCTATTCTGGCATCTGAGAATCTGAAATTAGAGGAGCCACGCCCCATAAGGGAAAACCCGGCGCGAGATAGCAAAACGTACTGCGCATACCACAAGGTCGCGGCGCACGACACCGATGCATGCTATCAATTCAAGAAACAGATCGATCTGCAAGTTAAAGCAGGAAAGTTGACACACCTCCTTTAAGATAGCAAGCAGGCTAGCACCTCGAATGGAAAATGGAAGGAAGCTGACCCCCTGTCACGAGTCTGAGACCTATACATGATTAGAGGAGAATTACCCACACCACGGGGAAGACGAAAGCAGGCGACGAAAAAAATCGAGTCTTGGATGGAAACTCCTTTAACTTTTTCGCCCCAGATTGGAGATTATCATGTAGGCCCCCTAACAATCACAGCCTTGGTTGGTCCATACAGGATGCGCCACGTTTTCATCGTTACCTGAAGTTCTTCTGATATCCTATATGAGCAATGCTTTAGACATATGGACAGAGAGGATCAGGAAAGGTTAGAATAGGTCCACGCGCCAATAATGGGGTTCGCTGGCGAAACAATCAAACCCTAGGTCAAATTACCTTTCCAGTCACGATAGGAGATCGGGATAGGGTCCGAACGGTGTTGCTTCAGTTTTTGCTGGTCCCAGCTCACTCCCAGCACAATATTATACTGGACGGACATCCTTGGGAGTTCTCGCTGTGGCAGTATCCATATCTCTGGGTTTAATCATGTTTCCCACACCAAGGGGGTAGCGAAGGTTTGGGCAGATCAAGAATGCGCGGCAATAGAAGAGCCTGTAGCAATCCCACCCCAACTCCCCCTAACAGCACCAGAAAATGGCTCATCAATCCCGCCTTCCCTGAGTAGACTATTACTATTAGCCACACTTTATCTCCGCAAATCAGGAAGCACTTGAAAGAATTACTACGCGTAAACATGGATGTATTTGCCTTCCAGCCATTGGATATGACTAGGGTACCGCGGAGCATGCTCTGAGTACATACCGGTCGATTGAACCAGTAATACAAAAGCGCAGGAGCATGGCGCCTGAGCGGCGTGAAGCGGTGGTAAAAGAAGTAAGAAAATTAGTGGCGGCAGACATCCTAAGGGAAGTACGGTATCAAACCTGGATTGCCAACCCAGTCATGGTCAAAAAGTTGGACGGATCATGGAGGATGTGTGTGGACTTCAAAGACCTAAACAAGGAGTGTCCAAAGGATTCATATCCGCTCCCGGAAATAGATTCTAAAGTAGACTCCTTGGCGACCTTCCCTTACAAATGTTTCCTGGACGCTTATAAGGGCTATAACCAGGTACAAATGGCAGCTGAGGATGAAGATAAAACTACTTTCCACACGGATATCGGTATATTTTGTTATACGAAAATGTCATTCGGACTGAAAAATGTTGGCGCTACGTACCAGCGCCTGATGAACAGTGTGTTCCAAAATCAGATTGGAAAAAATTTGGAGGTATACGTGGATGACTTGGTGATAAAGAGCAAGGACGAGAAGATCATGCTCGCGGACATATCTGAAACCCTTATCCGCCTGAAGAAGGCTAACATCAAGTTAAACCCGGTGAAATGCTCCTTTGGAATGGAAGAAGGGAAATTCTTAGGAGTCATTGTCACCCGCGAGGGAATCCGAGTCAACCCAGAGAAAGTAGCCGCGATCACATGCATGGCATCCCCAAAAATCGCTAAATGAAGTGCAAACTCTGAATGGTTGCCTCGTGGCCATGAATGGGTTCTTAGCAAAGCACGCGCAGTGGTCATTACCCTTCATTGCCACACTTAAGAGTTGTTTGAGCAAATCCGACTTCAAATGGTCCGCTGAAATGGAAAAGGAGTTTCAAGATTTGAAGAATTACCTCACTTCCTTACCAACACTAGCCACCCCGACGCCGGGAGAGCGATGGAAAATATACTTGTCCACGTCTAATCAGACAGTCAGCGCTGCTCTCTTGGTCGAACGAGCAGGAGTGCACCCATTTGTTATATCAGTAGAGTTCTGACAACATCCGAAGCTAATTACACCATGACCGAAAAGTTGGTCTTGGCTCTAGTACACGCTTCCCGCCGCCTGCGCCGATACTTTCAAGGACACGACGTGGATGTCTTGACAAATTTCCCCTTGTAGCAAATCCTCCACCGACCCGAGTTGTTAGGACGAATGACCCAATGGGAAATTGAATTAGGAGTGTTAGACATCACCTACAAGCCACGATCAGCAATCAAAGGTCAAGTCATTGCTGACTTTATAACAGAGGTTCCAGCAGGAACAATGAAGGAAGAAGATGCGCGAGAGGCGCCAGAGACACACCTCACCAAAACAAAGTCTTTTTGGGAGTTATTCACAGACGGCGCGGCCTGCGTGGAGGGATCGGGTGTAGGCTTGCTCCTGATTAGCCCGGAATGAGTCGAGTTTATGTGCGCCTTAGAATTACTCTTCCCAACCTCAAACAATGAGACTGAGTATGAAGGGCTCCTCGCCAACCTTCGCTTGGCAATGGACAAAGATGCTAGGCATGTCCGCGCGCATGTGGATTCCCTGTTGGTGGCTAACCATATTAACGAGATCTACGAAGCCAAGGGTCCAATCATGGTAAAGTACTTGGCTCTTTGCAAAAATCTACTCAAAAACTTCAGTTCCTGGGAAATAATCCACATACACGGAGCCAGAACAAGAAGGCGGATGCCCTAAGTAAGTTATCTTCCAATTTTAGCGACCCAATGAAAGAAATACACCTGGAAACATTGGAAAATCCTTCAACCGCGGTAGCAGAGGCGAATGTCACGCAGGAAGAGGAAGAATCTTGGATGACACCAATACGCGACTACCTGGACAGGGGTACCCTACCTCCAGAGCGGGTGAGGGCGCTCAAACTCCAAGCCAAAGCCGCCCAGTGTCAATTCCAGGATGGAGTGCTTTACCGACAATCATTCATGGGCCCATTGTTACGCTGCATAGACAAGTCAAAAGCTAATTATCTTATCAGAGAGATTCACTTTGACATTTGTGGCATCCATGAGGGGCCATGCGCAGTTGTAGCCAAACTAATGAACGCATGTTATTATTGGCCAAGAATGCATGTGGATGCCACAGCGGAACTCAGAAAATGTCAGAGCTGCCAAAGACACGCGCCAATAACACTTAGGCCAAAAAATAACCTCATCCCGGTATTGGCAGCCTGGCCCTTCCAAAAGTGGGGAATAGATTTGGTGGGCCCATTCCCAGACGCTCCGGGGCGTGTAAAATTCTAGGTTGTAGCTATTGATTGCTTCACCAAATGGGTGGAAGCGAAACCCCTTGCCACTATCACAGCGGTTAACATTAAGAAATTCATTTGGGAACACATCATTTGTCGTTTTGGTCTCCCACTCTATATTATCAGTGATAATGGAAAGTAATTCACAGATAGAACCGTCAAATAGTGCGCGGAGCTGCAAATCATCCAAGTGTTCATTTTCGTGGCACACCCGCAAGGGAATGACCAAGTGGAATGTGCTAACAGAAGCATTGTAGAGGGCATAAAAACACGCCTAGATGAAGAAGGCACGTCCTGGTTAGATGAACTTCCACACGTCCTATGGGCGCATCGGACCATGCCGAAAAGTAGTCATGGAGAAACTCCGTTCAGCCTAACATACGGAACAGAAGCTATGATACCAGCGGAATTCGGCGTGCAAATTGCGCGAAAGCTGAATGCTTGGAACAAAGATAATGAAACAGAATTGAGGCTCAATTTGTACGTCGTGGAAACACGTCGTGAGACGACAACCATTAACGAAGCCAGATACAAGCACGAGTTGGAAACAACGTATAACAAAAGAGTGGTTGAATACACCTTCAAGGAAGGGGAATATGTACTAAGAAGTAACCAGGCAAGCCGCGCAGAGAACACAAGAAAGTTGAGTCCAACCTGGGAAGGCCCATACGTAATCTGCGAGGCGTTGGGAAAGGGCGCTTATACCCTTGACCAACTGGATGGAAAGGAAGTACCAAGGACTTGGAATGCGGCCCAACTGCGGAAATACTACATGTAACCAGGAAGCCGTAACTTATGATACCTTCTTGTAAGAATGGCCTTTATGTTTAATGAAAAGTTGAATTTACAAGTTATCAAGCGTTCACTCTAATACTTATTCTTATATATTTGCAAGTCCTTACACGCTTAAAGCCTTTGTCCCCAACGACAAACTCCACAGCATGATACACGCCGCCTGAAAAACAGGCGCGCGCATAACGCTTAAAGCCTTTGTCCCTAACGACAAAGTCCACAACATGATACGCGCCGCCTGAAAAACAGGCGCGTGCATAACGCTTAAAGCCTTTGTCCCTAACGACAAAGTCCACAGCATGATACGCGTCGCCTGAAAAACAGGCGCGCGTATAACGCTTAAAGCCTTTGTCCCTAACGACAAAGTCCACAGCATGATACGCGCTGCCAGAAAAACAGGCATGCGCATAACGCATAAAGCCTTTGTCCCTAACGACAAAGTCCACAGCATGATACACGCCGCCTGAAAAACAGGCACGTGATAATCCTTAAAGCCTTTGTCCCTAACGACAAAGTCCACAGCATGATACACGCCACCTGAAAAACAGGCGCGCGCATAACGCTTAAAGCCTTTGTCCCTAACAACAAAGTCCACAGCATGATACGCGCCACCTGAAAAACAGGCGCGCGCATAACGCTTAAAGCCTTTGTCCCTGATGACAACGTCCATAGCATTACACGCGTCGCCTGAAAAAAACAGGCAGGCGCATAAATATTAAAAAACCCTCTTAACAATGTAAATAACAACACACACGCTACCGGAAAAACAGGCGCGCATATAATACTTGATCTGTTACCACAAAGAATAGACACAACATTCGTAATAAAACTAAAGGGGTGAGTTAATCTTTAAACAGAATGCGCAGACTATGGAAACAAGTTTAAGCGGCACGCAGGCCATAGAAACCCAATGATAACACAAAATAAGGAATACAAGGGCCTACAGCCATACACGGCACGCAAGCCGGACACCGTCACCTTCATGATCACCATCACTACCGTAATCCACGGCTTCCTCCTCACCACCATGAAAAGAAGGACCCGCCTCGTCATTGTCATCAGCAAACATCGCACGTAAGGCAGATAAGTCCTCATGATCGGCACAAGAAGTGATTTCTTTAAGGATAGAGAAAGACATGTTGTCAAATTCGGCAGCCTTCTCATTTAGCCCTTGCTTGCAATTGACATAAAAAAGATCGGAGGTGTCCTTGGGCAGCCCCTCCTCCGCAAAGCGGTACCCCTCGTCAAACCCTTGTTGACGACCCAGAAACTTATTCACGGTAAGAAGTTGGGAAAAAACCTCACGAAATTCGGGACAACCCTTAACCATGTCCACGGTCTGAGGAAGGCACTTAGAGATTAGCCAACGACGATCCGCGCGGAGCTCGCGAACGTCTCCCTTTAAGACCAACCGGTGGGCAACCTCATTATCACGTGCCTCGGCCGCCTCCTGAAGTTGGGCACGAAGGTGGGAGATCTCAGCGTCCTTGGTCACGATCTCAGTGTCCTTTAGAGCCAACCGGTCAATGAGCTCGTGGTTATTGGCTTCCAAGGAGCCGACTCGCACCATGGCTTGACGTCCGGACTCAGTAGCTTTAACAAGTTTTTGATTTGACTGATCACAAGCTACCCTCCAGTCTGCGGCAGCTTTCAGATGTAACTTTTTAGCACTAGTCGCCTCGACGCGAGAGGCTGACAACTCCCATTCCAACTTCTTTATACGTTCAGAGCTCTGGCCCCCCTCCTCCACCTCACGCTTAAGGGCTTCATAGTTTGCCTACTCAGCATGAAGGAATTCCCACTCCCTCAACAACTCTGATACTGACGCCACTATCCCTGACACATCCCTAGATACTTGATCTTTCAGCTGTCCGTGTGGGCGATTCCTTTGAAAAAGACGCTCGACGGGAGGAGGAGCTAACCGGATGAAGTTAATACAAACAAAAGGATCCAATAGGCGAGTCCCTTGGGTAAACCGCTAATTGGGCACATGAATTTGGTCCGCCTGCGGGACCTCGAACCTAGGGGTCTTGGTAACTTGAGCACCACTAGGCTGAGACTGGGACGAAAAAAAGTATCCTTAATATGAATTGGTGGTTGTTGAAGAATAACAGGACCGGTTGACACATGACCTTCAAGATTCACAACACCAGGACCGCTAGACTTGGTCCCAATGGTTCCACTTGACGAGATCTGAGTTGAAGCGCCAATATTTGATGTACGAGGGGGAGAGGGCGCGGGTGGCGCATCACTATGTTGCTCACCCGACCGTATGATCGGGGGCCTTTGTGCAAGGCTTGCTGGAAAAAAAAAAGAGAACAGTGGTAAGAAAAGTTAACCAAGGGAAACAAAGGAGACTTATAATAACTAGGGAAACACATACCAAGAGCGGCCTCCTCAGCAAGTTTTAAAGAATCAGACAATTTTTCCTTCTTAGCGCGAGGAGAAGTCAAAAGATTCTTCACATGAGAAGAAGACTTTCATTTGAAAATCAACTTCTTTAGCCGGACGCCAGCACCACCACTGCCACCAACATCCGTAGAGTGACCAACAGTTGGGTTCTCAACACTCTATCTCCTAATCTCAGGACCTGCGTGACGCGTACGGCGAATCAATAGAGGTCTTTCATCCGAAGAACTTAAAGACTCATCACTAGATAACATCACATACGCTTCTCCGGTGGAACTAACAGAATTAAGTGGCCTATGATTAAAAATAGAAGCCACACCTGAAGTCTATTGACGGCTGGAATCACTATCGAGAGCGCGCGGATACAAGAAGTTGTCCGCCCACCTATCCAGTATAGTAGGCTCACCCGGCGCCTCCTCAGCCCAAACCATTTTACCTTGAGGATCATCGAAGAGAATGCCATAAACGCTATTCACAGCAAAAACAAAAGTAAGAAGCAGCTAACGCATAAAGAAAATAGTAATCGATATCATACCTTGGCCACCAACAGTGTAGTATGGAATCTTGTCCAAGCGTTTCCAGATCCGACTCATACCCATGACCACGAGGACACTCTCGCGGAGGGATTTGATCTCCGCGGGATTCGCCAGTAAGGTGTTATACCAATCCATACCCTCAAAATCTTCAATATCAGGGTCCATGATAGAGTCAGAGGTGGAGCGACGTTCATGACCAAGGGAACTACATCCTTCTTGGTGAAGAAGAAACGTTCGCGCCACTCATAGAAACTGGATGGAGATTTTGTAATGTGACTTTTGACCTTCCCTCCCTGGCCAATGAAAGAGAACCAACTGTCACGGAGCACCATTTTGTAAAAAACATTGAACTTACCACAGGTTGGTTCAATGCCTTGGCTCCGACTGCTGAACTCAAAATGGGTAGCGCGGAAAAGACCCATATGGTGCATCTGAGAAATGTGCACCTGATAGAAGTTCAACAGACTCCCGATGAATTTCATAACAGGGAGGCGGAAGTTATAATGAAGGAAGAAGGTCGCGTACAAGGCTATCTTGCCGTCCAGGACGTCAGTGGCAGACATCCCGGACTCGGGGAACTCCGGCTCCCATTCCCCATGCAGTACACCTCGTAGATCTTGTCAACGTCCTCCCGGTTCCATTTTATTCGAATGGTTTCAATAAGGGAAGCATCAGATCCCTTACCCCCTTTACTTCTACCCCTGGAAGTAATCGACGCCATTAGTCCTTAATAAAGATGGAGCAAACAAAGCGCTAGTAGAAAGGAAGAAGAGGAATATTGGGGAGAAAGGAAAAAGAGAAAAGGAAATGGAAGAAGGTCGAGAACGAACGAAAACCCTAATCCCTTTCTATAGGCTTCGCATATAAAAAGGCGTGCACCGCGTGGGGCTAGACTCAACCGCAGAGCGACACGTCACGCGGGGAATAGCAAATGGCAGACGGGAGGTACATTGTCGGGTCCCACATGTCTGCAGATGGGTAAGTCATGATGACACCCGACAAATCAACGTCGTCCGATAAAGTCAAACGTCCTGTCAACCACCAAAACCACTTTAGAATAGGGTGTGAGAAAATTCAAAATTATGAAATAATTAGTCCAAAGCCATGCGCAATGCTCACACAACGCGTAACTTCAGACTGGGGGACTTGAAGGCGTAAGGTCCCCCACGGAACCTTACTTGCCGCAGAAGGAGCCCAGCCCGTACCTCATCTCATAAAAGACAAGGACGTCTGCGTGTACGGAAGTAGGACCCACAACATAATCAGAAAGTGTCGCGCGGAGGGGAACATCACCATGCACCAAAGTGGTCCCAACATATCAGACAAAACTGCCACCAACGGTTATTGCCGAGGGGACCACAGGGATATTAAGGACAGCGACACCCCTCCAATGGCATTCGCGCCAGGTCAATCCTTGACAACGATATCATAGTACCCCTCACGACTATAAATAGGAACCCCTCAGGTATGTATTCATCTACTTCCACTAAGCAATAACCTACACCTTTACATATCTGAGATACTTATTCTCACGCTAGAGGGCCGATACATGGATTATCCCCTCCCTGTAACGTCTTAACGCGTTGTTCTTTGTGTAGGATACCCTCGAAGTCCAGTGAAGATAACCCCTATTGGCTACTCGTTGGAGTCTCTGTAGTCTGTTCACCGGTTAAGAACCTACCCGCCGATGCCTGGATTAACACCTTCCTTTATTATCTTAGTTAAAAATTTTGAATAAATTTTGAGTGTTTTCTTAGCTCACGCGGAGGAGAGGGTGGAGATAAGGCTGATATGGAGCATAGACATTCTTGTGAAAGAACTGGTTCTGCGAGCGAGGGGAAAAGGAAGGTGTCTAAAAGTTTATCCTAATTTACATTTAAATTTTCTGAAATTAAAATTAATAAAATTATCGTACTTTTTTATTCAGAAATTTTATACAAAATATGTTAATTTTAAAATTAAACAACTGATCATATATGGCGTAACTTGTTCCTATGGATTCCACTCGTTTCTTGATATAAGAGATTGCACTCTTTGATATACTTTATTTTTTAGGCAAATTGGATTATAATAATCCAAACTATGACACATTTATCGATAATAATTCATACTGACAATTAACAAATGACATTTATAACTTTTACTTTTGTTGTCAAGAGCAATTTCACTGACAAGATTTCACTCACGTTGATGATTATGAACAAAATGTGGAAGCGTACAAACGAAATTGGGAGTAAATATATGATGATTATATTACTGGAATTGCTATTAGCAATAAAAGTGGAAGTTAAGAGTATCATTAGTTAAAGTGATTTATTTATTATAGTACTAGGTTATAGACCCGTGTATTACACGGAGTTGTATTATTGAAATGTGATTCATTACTATAACTAAAATATACAAAACAGGACGATAAATCTCATGATATTGTTTATTTCTTGACTCCTCGCTAACAATTCGGATTAACATCAGTAGAATAGTAGATCAATAAGTCACTATAGTCAAATATGCTACCCACTTACCCCAATTGATATTGTTTATTCCTCTTCTTTTCCTTAACTCATAGCCCTTCGATAAATTGTTGCCTGCAATTGTCAATCGTGAAAAAAAAAAGTAAGAGTACTTATCAAGGTGACCACTTTTTTATAATTCTCAAAATTCCAGCCCCATATCCGTATCTTATGATTATGTCTATCAACCTTAGCCCCCACCCTATGAGTGTTAACGAAGATTGATCTCTCATCGAGACCCACACCATAACTTTCATACCGTTTTGTGTTTATACAATGTCACTTTATAAGATCAATATTTAACAGTTTGCATCAACGGTTACATGTGTATAACACTCGTCCAATAATGTCTATGGTTTGTAAATCAATTTAAAGAATACACCAAAAAAAATAGTATTAAAAGTATGTAGCAATTCCCAATAAAATCTGTTTTCTAACCATTGGTGCACATTCTAAATCAATTTTTAGAAACCAAAAAATATTTTTTTTCTTCACTCAAACATGTTATAAAACAAATCCATCACATAAACATGCATAGCATTGCAAACCATAAAGATGTTAAAAGCCCTAAATCAAGATTCACAATAATTAAAATAACAACATGCCCAAAAAAGTTTAGCCCAAAATTCCATGATGCATATTGCGAATGATAATTCAAATTACGTAAAACAAAGACACTATACCTCACGGCCATGGGGAACCGCTGGCGCAGGCAACAACAACACGAAATAGGAAAAGCGGGAAGAAAACTTAAGTAATTACATTTAAATATCAAATATAGCATCTTTGTTTAGAAATGTTTGTTTGTTAAGTGTTTGTACAAGTCTATCTAAAGCAAACTTACTATTTTTACAAGGGGTTCTCTAATAAACAATCACAACTTTTAATCATATCTTAAATTTCCATATAGCTCCTTCAAATATATGCAGAAATAAAGCATGCATTAAATCACTAAATAATAATTTATAAGTAGACACAAATGTATGCTTTACTTACCATCTGTGCATCAAAAACATTTAGACCATGAACTGAGATATGGAAGTTTCCGGTAACTCTTTGAACATCCAACACTCTATAAACCTAATTCATTTAAAAAAAATGCTAGTGTCTTAAAAATATGAGCAATGCATCAATAAAAGTTACAAGACTGAGATCACCATTATCCAATGCTTGCTTAACATTCTTAATCATATTTTCAGCCTCAACATCAAATTTATCCAGATGAACTTTTTGTCTGAATCTATCTCGTTATCGCAGGCTATTAAAAATAAATAGTTTTGAAAAGTGATTGGTTCAATCATGTCTTACAAACAGTAAGCATAAAAGGCAAATAAAAGATATTCATAATAGAGTAACTTCATTTCCCATCCATCCATCCAGATAAACAAAACAAAATATGTCATTATATTACATCAAAGTATTTATAAGTGAAATTACAAGATTAATTAGTTGGTCATCGTCACCATTAAGGAGTTGGTCAATTACACAGCAAGAGCAACTTCAATTGCACAAATTGGAGAAATAAGTTTTTCAAAATGCTTTTCAAAACACAAGTTACATCCTATACTTTAAAATCATTCTCCAATTTCTAAACAAACAATTTTTACCTATAGATATGAGCATCCCAACAATTCCCACATAAACCACACACAAAATCGAACAATCAATCATTCTCATAGATATTTTATAGCAAGATGAACATAAGTTTCAAATTGCCTTGCTTTTAACCAGAAATGCAAATAAGGAGTTATGCAACCATAAGTTTTCAAGAATGCTGAGAAAATAAACACGACTGCACAAATACGGGAAGGAGATCGTGGAGGAGAAGCGATGAAAAAGGGGATTCAATCAAATCATGATGCAAATTGAAAAGGGGGCAACGAATTACATACCTTTGATGGAACCCTAATTACTGAGAAATCTAAACACGATTGCACAAATACGTGAGAGGACCTGCAGATCATGGATGAGATGACTTGAAAGTAGATTGACGAAGCAGATAGTGGAGGAGAGGAGGCTCCGGTGGCTAACGGCGAAACTGATTGTGGAGTAGAGGAGAAACCCTAAAATTGAGAAGAGAGGATAGAATCGATCGATGATAGGATGAGCGATTAGGGTTTTAGATTTTGGAGAGAATGGGATAAGTGCGAGGATGAGAGGACGCTGGGTTAGGATCCACGAGAACCAAATACCGATCGGTTATTAGATCCGCGAATTTTAAAAAACGGGTCATTGTTTATGGAGATGTCACGTGGCATTTAGTGAAATTGTTTATTATAAGTAGGATTATTACTAAAATTGATTTGATATGTTTATGTATTGCATGAATAACCTTGGTTTATTTGGAAATTCGGGTTTTATGATTATGTCATCATAATCTCACGCTCTGCCTTGTAGTAGCTTAATAAGTTATATCATGTGAGTGTTAGGTGTAAAAATAAGTTTGGTTCTATGATTGTGCCAATTGATGAAGGAGTTGGTGCTTATGGGGCTCACAATTTTGAAGTTTATGTTCTTTTTCTATCTTCTATTTTTGCTTGGTTTATGTGTTCTCTTCCATTTAAAGTTCTTTTATGTTTTTACAAGAACCTAGAGGAGAAGAATGAGTTCTTTTAAGTTTTATGATCATTTTTAAAAACCCATTACTTATTAAGAAAGTAGTTCTTGATTTCCCGATGTGGCCGATGTTTATATTGATTTTTGCTGCTCTTCAAGAAAATAAAATAGTTCTTGTAAAGACTTTGTAGCTAGGTTGTAAAACGATATGTAAAAAGTTTAAAGTAAAAGAGATATCACCACATAACAAAATTGTTTATAATAGTTTAGGTGAATGTTAGCTAACTCGCCTTATGTGAACTCCTCATCAACCAATAGTTCGATTTTACTAAAATTGTCTCTTGAAGAAGACCGAGATCACAGTTACAATAGATAATGATTAGCGCTTCCCGTGTCATTAAGCTTGGTACGGGTCAGTAATAGCATCTCTCTTATTATAAGTACTATATTTTGTTAATTTATGATATCACTTTTAGTATGAAAAGTATTTAAAAAGTTAGAGATAAATTAAATTTGATTTAAAAGAGTAATTTTTGTGTGAGAGATGATGGTTTAATTGTGAAAAAAAATGTTATTTTAAGTGTAAAAAATCAGTATGTTTTAATTTTATGAAATAATTATATTTCGTTATTGAAAAAGAAAGGAGTTAAAAGAAACATAAAATCATATACTAAAAAAAAGTGGCAGTCATAAAATTAAAATGACAACAACCAAACCAAACATATTAAAGACCTCAACAATCAAACATAATGAAGACCTCAACTACGTGGCTCTTTTCAGGCCACCATTGAGTCATTTATGAGCAACTTTAATTATTTTGTTTGATTTAAATTTGTATTTTAATCATTAATTATTAATTACATACTAATAATAATCATGTTAATGTGATTATGTTATGTTTAAGATTAGAACACCTTGAGGAATTGCTTAGAGAGTTAGAAGGGTTGTAACATTGAGGTTGGTAACCTAATAAAAAAGAAAAATCTTTGATATTTTAAAATACATAAATAATTATTTTATATAAATTACAAAGAAAATAAGCTTGTAAAATTTGTAGATTACCCTCTACATATCACAATTCACAATACATAACATTAAAACATTATTTAGGGATAAAAGAGTCATTTCGTCGAAAAATAAGGGTATATTATTTCCATTATCCAAAACAAATCGGAACCATTGATTGCCTCAAATCGTACGCTCCAACTACCACAATATCTAAAATCATATCCTTAGAAATCTTACAAAATCAACACATTCCCTTCACTTGAGTTCACCACAACCACTAGTCCCATGGCCTCCGTCGCACTCAAATTCTTCGTCGGCCTCCGCCAATCGTCGCCGGAAAACCATCGTTCCTCCGTCACAGTTATCTCCAAATCTCTCCCATCCAACCAACTCCATTACCGCCGCCTCAACGTCATCGCCGGAAAATCCAGCCCTAAAATCACCGGCCGGAACCTCCGTGTCGCCGTCATCGGCGGCGGACCTGCCGGCGGAGCCGCCGCCGAAACACTAGCGAAAGGTGGAATCGAAACGATTCTAATCGAGCGCAAAATGGACAACGCGAAGCCATGCGGAGGCGCAATTCCACTCTGCATGGTCGGAGAATTTGACCTGCCGTTGGACATCATCGACCGGCGAGTCACCAAAATGAAAATGATATCTCCGTCGAACGTCGCCGTCGACATCGGCCGGACTCTCAAACCACACGAGTACATCGGAATGGTCCGCCGCGAAATCCTCGACGCCTACCTCCGTGAACGCGCCGCCGGAGCCGGCGCCACCATAATCAACGGCCTCTTCGTCAAAATGGACAAACCTACCGACAAATTCGCACCATACGTCATCCACTACAATGAGTACGACGGCAAAGCCGGATCCGCCGGCAAAAAGGTAATGATGGAAGTCGACGCTATAATCGGGGCCGACGGCGCCAATTCTCGCGTCGCGAAATCCATCGACGCCGGGGATTACGAGTACGCGATAGCGTTCCAGGAACGCATCAAAATCCCCGACGATAAAATGCAATACTACGAAGACCTAGCCGAGATGTACGTGGGGGACGACGTGTCCCCAGACTTCTATGGCTGGGTTTTCCCAAAATGCGACCACGTGGCCGTTGGAACCGGCACGGTTACCCACAAACCAGATATAAAAAAATTCCAACTTGCCACGCGTCTACGCGCACGTGACAAAATATTAGGAGGAAAAATCATTCGCGTGGAGGCACACCCTATCCCCGAACACCCTCGCCCGCGACGACTCTCAAACAGAGTCGCGCTTGTTGGTGACGCAGCTGGCTACGTCACCAAATGCTCAGGCGAGGGGATTTATTTCGCCGCGAAAAGCGGGCGGATGTGCGCGGAGGCGATTGTGGAGGGATCAGAGAACGGGACACGAATGGTGGAGGAATCAGATCTGAGGAGTTACTTGAAAAAATGGGATAAAACGTACTGGCCGACGTACAAGGTGTTGGATATCTTGCAGAAGGTGTTCTACCGGTCGAATCCGGCGAGGGAGGCGTTCGTGGAGATGTGTGCGGATGAGTATGTGCAGAAGATGACGTTTGATAGCTATTTGTACAAGACGGTGGTGCCGGGGAGTCCGTTGGAGGATTTGAAGCTTGCTGTTAATACGATTGGGAGTTTGGTTAGGGCCAATGCGCTTAGGAAGGAGATGGCCAAGATTTAGTGTATTTGTGTTGATGATTTTGTAATATGTTTTTATGAAACTTTAATTGGGATTATTATATGTGTTTATTTTGTTTCTTTTAACTTCATACGAAAATTTGATTACTTAATATTAATATATCAAATGGATATTATAATGAACTAGTCTAGTCCGCATATTTATAGTGCGTTTAATATAAAGAAGTTTGAGTTAAAGTTCCCTTGGTCATAGTGTGTTTAATATAAGAAGTTTGATTTAAAGTTCGCTTGGTTAGGGTTTCACTCGTTTAATATTTATTAAATATTTAATTATTTAAACTGTATATTTAATTATTTTTTTATATAACAATAAGTCAGTGTTTCACTCATTTAATTATTTTCGTAGTCTGGGTTTCACTCGTTTAATATTTAATTATTTTATCTATTTTATTACTTATTTTTTTAGAGTAAATTACTATTTGAGTTCTTGATGTTTCATCATTTTAACTATTTGAGTATCTTATGTTTAAGTTCGTCTCTTTTAACCCTGGCGTTTCATTTTTACTTCTATTTGAGTCCAGATGACTAACTTTGTTAGATTTTCTGTTAAATTTATAAAAAAAAAAACTAAAATACCCCTAAAGGACTCAAATGGTTAAAAAACTATTTTACCCTCATCTCCTCGACACCACCACCACTATTTGGCTTTCTTCTCCAGCGAGATACCCTCCACCATCCCGAATCCGGCGAGAGATTCCGATGATTTCACAAAATCAATCAAAGCATTCACAAATATTCCTGAATTGAAGCCATCAAAGTGTTTCTCCACCTCCGAAGACCCAACAATCAAGTTTTCAAGCCTCAGGAACCAATGTGACGCACCGCTCGATTTCCGGCAACCTTTCCGACCCAATCGGTTTTCCGACCTGATTTACACGTTTTTTTTACAAACAGTAACCAATTAGCCCTTCCCCGTTATCTCTTTTGCCGACGATACCCAGTCCACAACCACCACCTGAAATCGGATTCTGGAATGAAATCCACCGCCACACCCACTCATGAAATCGCTGCCACCCACTCGTCTACACCCTCTATGAAGCTTTTAGAAACCACCATTATGGCCTGATTTGTATCCTCCCACCAGTAAGATCGACCGTTTCCTGGTTCTGGAAGAAGATCGAGAGAGAGGGGGAGGAGGGCTGATATCTATTACAGATCCAACCTATCCATCGATGTTCAGATCTGTTTCACGATGGGGGACCATCGATGTTCAGATCTATTTCACGAAGGGGGAGTGGTACCTGGTTAGCTTGAGACAGGGTAAATGTAATCGCCGGAGATAACGATCGGAAAAACGAATTCGGTGAAGAAGATAGGCCGGAAGTGGGGTCAATAGGATTTGTATTCCTGGTTCAGATCTGTTTCACGAAGAAGAAAAACGATCGGAAAAACATATGGTTTGGGATTAGCCTTTCAAGTCGGGTCAATAGTTTTTGTGTATGTATATATATATTTTGTTTTTAACCAAGGGTATTTAGGTTATTTCATAAAAAAATCTAACAGAGTTAGCCATCTGAGCTTAAATAGAAGCAAAAATAAAACGTAAGGATTAAAAGAGAAGAATTTAAACATAAGGAACTCAAATAGTTAAACTGGTCAAACGTCAGGGATTCAAATAGTAATTTACTCTTTTTTTATATAAGGATAAGTCTATTTAGGTATAGTTTTACAAGTTTGAGCTTGGTGTTTTAATATTTATTAAATTTTTAACTATTTTATTTATTTAATTACTTTTTTCATAACTATAAGTCTATATCCATATATATAATTTAGTTTTCTTTTTTAATATAATAATAATAATATTTATTGGGTAAATATACGCTATATAATGTCATACAAATAATGTTATATTTATAATATTTATATTAGTGCTTGGTTACAAGCCTAATTAAGTTAGGTGTATGTATCTTGACCCGGTTTATTTAATGACCCCTTCATGTTCGTACTCGTTTAAGTTACGGTTTGTTTGAAATTATTCGAAATTTTAACGACTTGATCTTAGATTTGTATTTTTTTAATGAACTTTGTTGGAACTTATATTCAAGCTACATCAATACTATTTTTTTTTTTGCTATGCAAGGGTTTTTATTGAACGAGGCGGCTGATTTGAAAATGAAACTATTGGTTTTGATATTTCCTTTTAGTATACTACTTGAGGCTATTATAACATCAATGAGATGTCGTAGCGCCCAAATTACGTGGCTAATTCATTTTGGAGCAAAAGAAAAATCATAAGTGACATCGACAACAAACTATTTGTTTGTCACAAAAAACATTCTGCTTTAATAGTTGGCAAATATGTAACGCTTAATTTAAAAAACAAATCGTGTCAAAATTATAAAATCAAATCCGTTTCGAAAGTCATGATATTAAATATTGGTATCTAAGAGCATTCACAACCGGTTTGGTATATGTTTGTGAGTGAGATTTGTATATTTTAAAGAGTGGTTTAAAATGGTTGTAAGTGAAGGAGAGAGAAAATGTATAATTTTTTTGTATATTTGTGAAAATAATGTTTACCTGTATAAATTTTTTAATATTTTTTAAAAGTGGTTGTGAGTGGAGAAGAGAGAAAATGTAATGATAAATGTATAAAAAATATTATTTAATTGAAAAGAAGAGAGAAAAAGTAGTATTTTTTAGTGTATTGCAAGGATAAGGATAAAAAACGGGCTGCGAATCCTCCTACCCTACAAACTCTATTTGTTACTTAGTGGGCACATTGCATTCGATTCTTGTTGTTTTTAACATTTTAACTTGTTCTTATTATGGAAAACTTCACTTAATAGTAACCAAGTTTTTTAAGTGTTCAATTTAAGTCACTTAAAGTTTTTTTATCCCTCTAAATTCACTCAACTTTTACTAAGTGTTTAAATCCTGTGTAATATTTTTATAAATGTTTAAATTTTTTAAAATTTAATAAGACAAATGATAACAGATGGTCTTATGATTTCTTTCCTTAAAATATTATTGTTTTTTTAACATTTTCACTCGTTCTTATGATTTCTTTAAAATATTATCGTGATAACAATGTTGTAATTATCTACCTATAGTATCCCTATAGGTAGGTTATATCTTGGGGTTCCACCTCAAATAAAAAAAATATAACAAAGTCAAAGTATAAACTTTGTTAATAATTTTAATAATGTAACTGATCATTTTATATAACTAGCTGGTTGAACCTGCTTTATGTGGCGGGTGTCGGACCGATCGCTAGTAAAATCTAAATTAAAACGTAATAACAGGTTCGGCCCGTCAAAGTACGACAACGGTTGCGGCACTCGTTATAGGCAACGGTAACAAAAAAAATCGATTATGAATATAACTTTGTTTTCAAAAAAATTTATATCGAAACGTCGACAAAAGAAACTAACAGGCGCCCGCTCCATTTCTAAGAAAATGTTAATAAACAAAAGTTATTAAAGAAAAACGAAATTATTAAAAAATTAAATAGATTAAAATTGTATTTTATATATAGCAAAAGTGGTGAAAATGAAAAAATAAATAAATAAATAAACGTGTCAGAAAGCAAATGGTGCAAGCACTGTTCAACAAACTTGTCTTTTAATCTTTATTGTAATTGGAATATACATGAGTGCTAATAGGAATTTAAATTATGTTCCGATGCAAGCGATTCGGTGCGAAATGTACAATTACCAACTTATTTAAGGCACATGGGGGTGAGCAGTAAAACAGGGATTTACACCTTTCAAAGCATGGTGTACTGCTGTTTGATGCGCGTCCTTTTACCTGCTATCTCACCCCTTTTATCCTCTTGCCTGCTATCTTAGTCAAACGAAGCAAATCTGATCTGTTCTCTCTCTCTTTCTATCTCGCCCGCTTTCTATCCGGAATTCCCATCAGTCGCCGCTCACCGTCAACGACCATCGCCACTACGTCGATTTGTTTTCTTCTTTGCGGAACCCTAGGTGGCAGTGGCTTGGTGGTCGAAGCAATGTGGTTGTGGTGGTTTTTAGGTGGTCGGTGGTGGTTGTGCCTTTGTTTGCCCTGATGATTCTCGGTTCAGAAGATCGGTAGTCTCCTTCAATCACCGCCTCTCCGTCAAAGACTATCGCGGCCAACTCGATTTTTTCCCTTTATGAAACCCTAGGTGGCGGTGGTGGGTGTGCTGTGTTTGTGACGGCTTTTAGGTGGTGTGGTGGTCGGTGTGGTTGTTATTGTGGTTTTGGCGGAACATTAGGTGGCGGTGGTGTGGTGTCGGCAGCTCTGTGGTTGTGGTTTGCCCTAACACGAACTGTGATCAAACCAAAATATCATTTGGAATTACTCATAATAGCTATGTGTCCAATAGGTTAGTTTGAGAAGTATAAATCCCGTCATCAATCATGTGGTCTGATGTTCATGGCCATTTCAAATTTTTATCATTTTTTTCTCAATTTTGTATTGTTATAATATATTATATATTTGATCTATCTGATCCATACCTCTCATTTGCTGCAGCATTAAATGGTTTTGCTAATCAGGTTTGGTTTGTCATTTTTTTTCTCTGCAGTTGTGTTCTGTAAAACTATGTGTTGTAATTTGGTGCTTCTTATCATGACATTAGAGATTGGTAAGTGAGATAATGCTGTTTGTTGTCTTCTTCGATTTCTGTTTGCATTCCCAGTCTTGATTTTGAACTGCAGATTAACATTTGGGTGAAAGACGTCCTTTTACAATAGTCGTGATTTGTTTATTTTGAAATTTAAAGTTGGTGATTGAAGAAAGAAACCTGCATTTTGTTTATACACATTTTACAGTAAATGTTTTAAACGTATTCAGCTATGTATGCATACGTAAACTAATTTTTTTTGGCTGGATCTTTGAGAACTGGTATGTAATTGAAATTGGTATAAGTATAATGATGTGTGGTGTTATGCATGCTTTTAAATCACAGGCTGACTGAAGTTGTATTCGTTCTGTAGGTAGCATAAAAGATGGCAGAATTAGACGACATTCAACCACTTGTGTGTGATAATGGAACTGGTATATTTGAGATTTATTAAGTTTTTCTGCAAACACTAAATAATTTTATGATGATTTTAGGATTTAAGCAGATATATCATGGACTATGGTTATTACTTATTAGTATTAACAATTTCTTTTTATTTCTTAAATAAAGTTTGTGTTATTGGCCTCGCTGCTAGATGAAAGAGGAATCGCTGTCGTTGGAAAGTCTAACCGGAATGAGATCAAGGTCATATGAAAGCGCAAAAGGGTACAGTGATGAGATGATTCGTGTGTGTCCGTATAGGGGCTAAAGGAGAATGGGCCTAGATCTTATCAGCAGGAATTTTGTGTATATTTTTAAAGCGCATTTGTTTAATCACTTCCATATGTATGATCCTAAACTTTATTATTTGCTACCATGCATCAGGCAGCCAACTCATCGTGGAACAGATAACATGATCGATGAAGTTAAAATATAGCCGCACATTAACAGGTATTTTTATATAAACAAAAGTAAAATCTATGATTATGTTGTTGGTTTAGAGTGATATATTAGTATATTGCATTATATCAGATAAGTATTATATCAAATAAAAAAGTTTATATTTACATAAATGGTAAATTCTGTAAAAAGACTGAATTTGCTATTCAGTTTATCACCATTAAGATTGCATGTGTTGCCAATTTGTGTTAATATTATTGTTTTTAATCTCAGGATTTACTATGCTTCACATATTGAGATTGCAAATAATCTTTTCCATTTGTTAATGCCTCATTCAATTTCACAAATTCCAGAATTCATGAAATGTTTTCCTTCAATAGGTTATATTGAGTATAACAAGCTTTACTGTGATTTCTCTAATAGTCTATGACCAATAGATGTTTAAATAGTTAAAAGTGTTCATCAACTAAATTTGATTGGTATTGCTTGCTCTATACCATTCATAGCCAAGAGTTTTAATATCACATGGTTTAGTTTTTACCTTTAAATTGAAATAGCTTGGTTAAAACTTTAAGATTTGGCAACTCGGATGAGTTTCAGTTACACTTTAATTTTCATATTATTTGGAATTGTCTCTTTGGAACTGTGTCTCTTATCTTTTATGGTTTTGTTATCAAGACCTCAAAATAATCTAATTATACTGCAGAATACTAAAAAGCTTTTGTATTTATTATTTACTTTCCTAGGGGCAGTTTCTCTTGGGAGCTGTGCGCATATTGGAACAAGCTGGTGATTTAATAAGCAAGAGGCACATGTTTAATTAAAGAAGCAAGCACATAGGTAAATCTATGGATATGGAGCAGGTTCAATGAAACGAAATGTGATCAGAACGAATGAAAGCAAGTTAGTAAGGGTTCAAGCAAGCAAGTGCAAGAAGGTAAGCAAGGTGACCAAGAAGATTTGACGCAAGCAAGAGCGTTTCGAATCAAGCAAGCAAGAAACAAATTTAGCAAGAAATCCGATTCCGGTATTAGCAAGAAAAAGCAGGAACGGCAGGATAGCCACAACATTAGGCAAGAACTGAGCAAGAATGTCAGTCAGGTCAGGTGACAGGTCAAGTATCAGTTGGTTCGTAGTTTATTTATCAAGAACATGTGGAGAACATTGTCCATGGTGGGTGCTTTTACCTTTTGCAAGTGTCTTCATATATATATATATATATATATATATATATATATATATATATATATATATATATATATATATATGTATGTTGCAAAAGAGCAAACTAAAGCAGTAAACAAAAGCTTACGTGTTTGTTGTTGTGTGAAACCTGAGCCTGATCCAAGAATTTTAACACGGGCTGACATGCAAAATTGCAAGCTGTGTTCGACACTGTTTGAAACTGATTCCAAATCAAATGCTTAGATGGAAAAAAGCTTTATACCAGTTGGCTTATTCAGAGATTTTTCTCGGTATCCTAGCGGAATCCCCTGGCTTCGGATCGTGGTGGAATTCTCGCCGCAACGCGCGATGGGAAACCACTAGTTATATGTAAAACTAATTTAATTCTGATAAATATATAGAAATATTAAATTTAGATCATTTAAATAGATTTTATAAATTTTATAATTTAAAACAGTTTGAAAACCATCAACTCTTTGAAAACGGTTTTTGAGGATCTAATCCTTATCCATAAAGCTAACTAGTATACACCCCTCTTTATTGCCGGATCACACTTTCTTCCTCTTCACTCCATTAAATAAATACTTTATCCCACTCTTAATTTTTATTTAAAAATATGTATATGTAAGGAAACATGAAAAAGTTGGCGTGGGTTCTTTAATAACGTCAAAATCAACTTATAATCATGACAATATAATAACATATTTTCTTGTAAGGATGTTCACTCTCTACAAACAAGATTGTTTATAGAGATATGATATTACGCCATGTGTAGTGGGGCGTGATTCACGCGGTCCCTTCATGGGCGTGGAACACTGCCCTCCTAGGGTGTGACTGGGGGTGGGGGGTGGGCGTGGGTGGGTAGGTGGGGGGGAGGGTGGAATCACGGGGAAAGGGGGCAAACCAAACTCAAACCAATCCAATCACAATCTGACAACTCATTATTTCTTTTTCTTTTCTTTTTTAATTAAATATTTAGTTTATAATTTAATAATTAAAAAATAAATACGGGGCGTGAAACCAATACGCACCTTAGTGATTCTGTCTAGTGATTGTCACCGTACTGATGTAGCAGTGACGTGACATGATCACTTGGACGTGAAAAACCACTACGGATGGCCTTAATAGAAAATGAAATGACTTTATTATATAAAATAATAAAATGCTTTTTCATGGATCTCAATTATAATATTTGATTATTATTAAAAAAAAAATTATCTTCGAGCCATTTAAATATGATATTGTGTCCCACTTACTTTTTTTAAGTTTTAAAGTAAGTTTTTCTATAGAACTTTTATGACTATATACGAAACTAACATTTATATGTATAAATTTAACAATTTTTTACATATGTGGTAATTTCCTTACCAATAATAAATGTTATTAGAACCGGACTAGAAAACAAACCAGTCGTCTTAGGAGTCCGCTAATGGAATCAGATTTAAGAACCAGAGAATATTATACATGATTTTTTTAGTGTTCATTGAATTAATTTGTTTTTATTTTATTTTATAACTAATGTTAGGGATTTAGGGAATTAGGTTAGGGGAATTGTGATGATAGTTTTAGTGATGGGCTATTTACGTATATAGTATTTTGGTTTCATTGGTTGAAGTAGTGGCTGCACCACGTGGGAAGTAATGATTGGAAATTCTACTCTTTTTCTTTTTAGAGTAAATTATTATTTGAGTCTTTCACGTTTATACATTTTAACTAGTTGAGTCTCTTATGTTTTAAAACCTCGATCTGAACCCTTACTTTTTATTTTAGACTCCATTTGAGTCCAGATGACTAACGTCGTTAGATTTAATAATTAATTTTTTTTCTTCTGAAATGACCAAAATACCACCACGACTCAAATGGTTAAAAAAAACATTGTTGTCAATTCAGCTGGTGTTGTTAATTCTCCAATTGTCGGAGGAAGGCAGCCATAAGTGGTGGCGGCATGCGACGGGACGGCCGACAGGAGGAGAAACGGTGACCCATTGGGTTGACGTCCTAAGGCGAAAGCGGCTGATCAAGGGAGGCCGGCGGTGATACACGGAGATGACAGGGATGACGACAATGGCTGCTGAGACGATGGCTGGGGGTGCGCTGCAGTGGCTTAAAGCGGATGAGGCATGGTGGTGATGTTTAGTGGTGACCGGCTAGGGTTACACCCGAAAAAGGAGGCGGTGGAGCACGATGGTGATGCTTGACGGCAACCTGTTAGCAGTGCACGACGGTGACGAATGGCACGGTGGTACGCGGAGCGGAGATGGAAGTCGGGGACGCGGCCGATTAGAGTTTCACCCAACTATGGTTGTATATGGCATGGTTTACGTACGTGCATGGGAAATCCGACCCGGATTCATGCGGTTCGTGGAGTTAGGGTTTGCATGGTGTCACGGGGGTTTGAATGGCACGGGTAAGTGCATGCGGGGAGCTCGGTCCGGGAATACGATTCCCACGCGGTCAAGGACGACCCGAATTACGAGTACTTGAATATGGGTTTTTGAGAAGTGGGGGTGAAGAGCAGTTGAGGCCGGGCATTGAGGTTTATTTAATTATACGTATGCGAGGCATGTTTAGGAAGTATTCTGATCATGCGAATATACGTGTAACAGGTTTGGGTTTCGAGCATGAACGAGTTAGTTGCAGAACAAGGACTGAGACTCAGCACAACCGGTGAGTTTCTAATCCCCTATTTACTATTTTTAATATTTTGGGGCTATCGTACATACGTACATGTTTTACTTTGTCAATCAAACATGTTACGAGTTTTAGGGTTTAAACTGAAGAGTTTTATGAGTTAAATGTCCTATATCAAACTTAAGGGTCTAAGTGGGGTCCTTAAGAGGTGTGGACTATGGAGTTGTGATGAGGTAATTTTTGTGTGCATTTATTTTGATGTATATATATTGCATGCAAGTGTTTGTTGAGAACTTATGTGTGGTGATATTATTGTTTTGGTGTTAAGCAATAGATTTATTGTGGTGTGGGGATCGAGGTCGTGATTACGACTGATGTGTGGTAGTCCTAATAAGAGTCATGATTAGGGCAAGGCGAGTCTATGTTTATGAGTCTGAATGTTTGGATTAGAGTTAGTGTTGATACTTGTCATAACTTACAAGTTAGTGGAACGGTGAGTTCAGTCCGTGTCTAAGAACTTACGGGGTTATGGGTGTGGGTGTAGGTTTAGTCTAGGGTCGGTTGTGACATTTCAAAAATCTTCGTTGCGGAATTTATCATGTAAATATTAACATTTTATATTTAATCAAATTTATACAAATTGGTGTATTGGCAAATTTCAATTTATGTACTTTTAATTTAAAAAAAAAATATTTGAAGGTTATAAACTATATAAATTATGTTATTAAATTAAATAATTTATATAAATCAATGGTTTTCAATTTTATTTACCATTCAATGAGATTGATTTTAAATAAAAACATAAGTTTTTATAAAACTTTATATGCTTAAGTTTTATTTGGTTTTTATACAAATAAGTATTTTATGTTATGAATTTAATTTAATTAGAATTTTATAAATTTTAAAAACTAATATAAAATTCTATACAAAAATTCTACATTTAAAAAGTTGCATATTTAATAAAACAACATATTTTAATAAGATTTATAACTTTTATAAAGATTATTAATTATAAAATAATAATAAAATAAGTTTATAAAAACATTTTTAAATTAATTTGATTAAAAAAAAAGAAATTTAAATTAATTTATTCATTTAAAAGTTCAGGGGTTGTATTGTAATAAATCGAACTCAAAGGTTTTAACAGAAAATAACTGTAGGGTCTATTTCTGGACAATTTAAACTTCAGGGACCCATCCGTATTTATTTTAGGGGTTAATTTAATATAAAGACAAACTCCAGGGACCATTTTTGCCAAACCTCGATTCGTATTTCCGGTTACCCCCAACAATGGTCCGGCGGTCCAAGGCTTTCTCCGGCGAACACCCCGACAGGGCTGTTCCCTGCACCTCGACAGCCGAAAGTGGTCTCTCTGGCTTCGTCTCTCCCACGCGAACAAGAGCCCTCGACCAATTTGTCGATTAATCATACGGAAAGCCTGATTGTGTCTATGGCCGAAAGTCCACGCCTCTAATACAGCCCCGACAGTCAACCTCCACGCCTGCAAGAGGTCTCGACAGATTCGTCTCGTCCAGACGAGTGTCTGGACATACTCAATTGCGTGTTTTAATATAAGGATCGAGCTCGGCTTTAAATGGCCATTTACAGACCTGCTCGAGCTCGCCCACCCTCCTCCACCTGCTCTCACTTCAAATTGAAACCACCATCGTGTTCGTCTCTTCTGTGCGAAGCTATACCACCCCTACTGACGGCCTAACTCCCTCTGGAACTCGAGATCACTATCTTGGTATTTCGGACCAAAAAGCTTGCCGACCAGACCCTTCGCGACCAAAGAGGTACCTTAAATCCATTTAATTGCCTTCTGTTACCCTTTGGCAAACTATTCTAATCCAAATCGCGACTTAAATACATCGATTGCCGGGCAAACCAATGTCCTCGGACACGGTTTGCCGGTTGCCGAGGACCAGCGACCAGTTTCGCTTGTGTGTATATCAATTAAAAGACACACACATAACCAGCGATGGGCGGTAGCCCGGCTGGTTATGCGTGTGTGTGTGTTTGAGCTTCAGGTCGCGGGTTCGAGTCCTCTGGTCTCCGGCCCAACCCCATTTTTGCTCTGTTTTCATTTTTTTTTATTTAATTATCTTAACTTATTTTTATACACTAAAGACTAAAACGAGTCGGTTTGATCGTTCGTTTATTTTGAAACCGATTAAACAATCTTTTTAATCCATAAACTATTCTATTTTTTTTATAAATCTTGTAATATTATTTAAATACATTTTTATATATAAAATATCTTATATTTTTATAAATCTTGTAATACTTTTATAAACTTATTTAAATACATTTTTATATATAAAATGTCCTATATTTTTATAACTCTTGTAACATTTTTATAAACTTAATAAAATACATCTAATATATAAAATGTCTCATTTTCTTTATATAAACACTAGCAATGTTTTTTTTTAATAAACTTGTTAAAATAAATTTTAATATACAAAATATCAACATAATTAGTCAAATAAAGACTTATCTTTTTTATTTATTATTATTGTTTAAATACATTAAACATAATGATTAATTATTTAAAAATGTAATATTTAAACAATATATATATATATATATATTTTTTAAGTTAAAGTTTTACAAAACCATTATCATATTCCTACCACATTTTATACAAATAAATATTAAGGATATTATTATAAAACCTATACTCATTTAAATACGAATACGCACATACATATAAACATACAATAATACCCATTTATCTACATAGGGTTTCATTGTGCTTAGACTTCAACATACTTATCACCTACACGCGTGGACAAATACCCGCTTGCAAGGTGAGTTACATATCCCCTATTTACATTTTTATACATTTTGGGGTGAAACGTAATCTGTGCTTACTTGCATACAATTCAACTTGTGTTTACATGTGTAGATTATTGTGCTTTTGTGCTTGATCACTTGTTATGCTATGAATACTTTTATGATGGTTTAAATTATATGTAACCCACATAGTCTTGATTCCATGCCTATCACTTTTAGGGTAGCGGTATGCTATGCCTATCACGTTAAACCTTTATGCTTATATACAAAATTACATGCTTACAATTGGTATACATATAGTGAATTCTCCACATTATGCCATATCATACCATGTCAAACTATGAATTGTATAAACGTTTTTAACTAAACTTTTATTTTATTTAAACATATGTAAACTCACCAACTCTCGTAGTTGACACTTGTTTTGGATTACGTTTCAGGTGAAGATATGTGATTGTGTGACTATGTGTTGAAGGTGCTACACATAAGACTTTTGGACCTAGTAAAATAATTATGTGTAATATTCTAGAATAGGGTGTTGTAATTTGAATTGTATTTGGATATTTGATATTTAAATCTTATTAATGAATTATGCAACCTTAGTAGATCATGTGCTCATGAACAATCATTTCATTGTCCTCCTCGATGATTCCGCCATCGGTCGGGGTGTGACAGATTGGTATCAGAGCCATGGTTATAAGGAATTAGGTTATTAGACACAATGACCTAGACTATAACCCTAGGACTCCATTTTATGTGTTATGTGCTAAATGATTAATTGCTATGTGAATTATTTGTAGGTTAGTATTATTTGAATTTTCCTAAGTTTGGTACATGAGACTTATACACATACATACAAGGCTTTAAACACATGATACATCCTTTACATACACATTTGATAAACAAACTTATACAAACAAATACCCTACCCATCCTTATCCATACTCTTTCCTATTCCATATTAATTGCAACGTTTCTACACATTTTATACTCTCAAGACTATTAAAATCTTGAAAATCTCGTCAACGACTTAATTTCTTGAAACCAGTAAAGGACACGTGCAATCTGGAAGGGTGACACCTGTACATTGGGTTTTCTGTCTAGGAAAGCATTTCGTATAAATCCAAGTAAACGGACCCGTATGCTTTCCTGGGAATTCCTGAAGTGAGTGTTTACCTATAGGCTAAAGCATGTCTCCTTGAAAGTTTTGAGGAATTATTTAACGTTGATAAGTCAATGTATTCGCAAGAATACAATCCGAACTTAAACTCAAAATTTGAGGACATTATAGCAAGGTAGGAAGAACTAGACGAACATGCAAAACAAATCATTATTACGGGTGCACACGTAATAACGATTTGTAGTGCATGCGAATCCTGGCCATTCCTATTGTGCGAATAATGATCTATGTTATCATATCCTCCCAGGAATAGATTTCATGACTTATTTCCCCTATTCTTTAGTGTTATAAATTTTGAATGAATTATGTGATCAGCTTTAGTCAGAACTTACATACATTATAATGCGACATGATGAGTGTCATCTCGCGTTCCTGCTTACATTATTGTGAACAGTCTACCAACTGTAGCACATGCATGCCTATTTTAATCCTAAGTCTCATAAAATTTTGCCTTTTCTCGTGGTATTTTATAGAATGCCTCCCCGTCGCGCAGCTAATGTTAACTCCAGCAATCACAACACTGACCTTACTGCACTACTTACTCAACTAGTAGGCCAAATGATCCAAGCTAACAACAACAGTGATGGGTCTAATACGCAAGGGAATGGTACAAACCCACCATACTGCACAATCAAGTATTTCAATTCTTGCAACCCCACCAAATTCTTCGGGACGGAAGGTGCTACTGGCCTTCTTCAATGGTTTGAAAGTATGGAGAGTACTTTCCTAAGCAGCGATTGTCCCGACAAACTCAAAGTCCGTTATGCTACCAGCGTCTTCCAAAAACGAGCACTCACCTGGTGGAACGGTGAGAAACGTACTCGAGGCAACGAATCCGCTATGTCCTTATCTTGGGACGAAATGAAACGACTTATGACTGACGAGTTCTGTCCTCGCAACGAAATGAGGAAGCTCGAAGCTGAATTTTGAGATCTCACCCAAGATAGCCGAGAGAATTTGGCTTACACCACTCGTTTTCAAGAACTAAGTCTGCTCGTGTCCCACATGGTTACTCCCTTAGCGCGGGGAATTGAGAAATACATAGGTGGACTGCCTATGCCGCTCCAAGACACCGTATTGGGAAGTAATCCCTCCACTCTCGAAGACGCTATCCGTTTGTCTGCTGTGTTGACTGACAATCACGTCAAAGCGGGTACCTTATCCAGGAATGGTACCAAGAAAGTGGTCGACAAAGCTGCTACTTCTGTGTCCGACAAAGATGAAGAACCCAAATCTTCCCATCATGATAGGAAGCGTAAGGCCCAAAACTTTGCGGCCGTCATTCCTGCCGTACCTGTGACCCAAGTTACTCCTGCGGGTCAAATTTTGAGAAATTATGTAGGTTCATTTCCCCAATGCCCTACTTGCAAGTATCACCATGCCCCACATGCTGCATGCCGTCTATGCTCAAAATGTGGACGCTATGGACACGTTGTTACTACTTGTCGTGCTCGCACTATCGTTAATCAAGCTACTCAAGGCAATCATCCAGTGCCTCTCACTGTCACCTATGGACGGGCCTGTTACGAATGTGGAGACCCAAACCACTTTCGAAACCAATGTCCAAGACTTCAAAATCAAGGTGGTCCTCGTGGACGAGCATTTAATATAAATGCTAACGAGGCTCCGGCCAATGACAACACTGTCAACGGTACGTTCCTTTGTTCACTATCTTTATACATCCGTTTTATTCAATATTCAAGATTGTGTCTCTTGTTTTTAACCAACTATTTGCTAAGCAACCAACCAATTTTGATAACTCGTATATCATGGAAATAGCGGATGGGAAATCCATTGCTATAAATTCTATAATCCGTGATTGCATATAACAACTATGCTTTCACCATTCATCTCATTCCTATACTTTTGTGAAACAAATCTATTATGTTTAAATTTAGTCATCCAACTTGCTAGCTCTGTTAAAGTTTACTTAAATTGTTGAAGATCTAAATCCTAGTAATTATGCACGGGGAACCCCCGGTATATCAAAGTGGTGGTGGGTTAGCCGCTGGTACACCCTATACATAAACCCACTTGATATAACGAGTATAAACCATGCATAAGTACTAGGAGGAGGACCGGTTTTTGAAAATGTTTTTATAAAATTTGCAAATATGAACACCCGTGGAGTGGAGTTTTAAAAGAAAATGCCATGTCACAAGGTGATTGGCACCAATATTACTAAGTATGGTTTCTAGTAGTTTACATTCATGCGTTGTATGAACAATTGCATGCATAAATCTCATTACACTATTAGAGCAACTAATTGACAACTCGACTCGAATTAGCACCGTCATCCGTTATCATACGCTATTTCCCCGTTGAATCTTTCTCTCGTGAAGAAATTCCATTCTAAGTCGTATGGCATCTCTTTCCCGCTTCTATAACGCTCGCTAATCGAATTTCGGGACGAAATTCCTTCAACTTGGGGAGACTGTGACATTTCAAAAATCTTCGTTGCGGAATTTATCATGTAAATATTAACATTTTATATTTAATCAAATTTATACAAATTGGTGTATTGGCAAATTTCAATTTATGTACTTTTAATTTAAAAAAAAAAATATTTGAAGGTTATAAACTATATAAATTATGTTATTAAATTAAATAATTTATATAAATCAACGGTTTTCAATTTTATTTACCATTCAATGAGATTGATTTTAAATAAAAACATAAGTTTTTATAAAACTTTATATGCTTAAGTTTTATTTGGTTTTTATACAAATAAGTATTTTATGTTATGAATTTAATTTAATTAGAATTTTATAAATTTTAAAAACTAATATAAAATTCTATACAAAAATTCTACATTTAAAAAGTTGCATATTTAATAAAACAACATATTTTAATAAGATTTATAACTTTTATAAAGATTATTAATTATAAAATAATAATAAAATAAGTTTATAAAAACATTTTTAAATTAATTTGATTAAAAAAAAAGAAATTTAAATTAATTTATTCATTTAAAAGTTCAGGGGTTGTATTGTAATAAATCAAACTCAAAGGTTTTAACAGAAAATAACTGTAGGGTCTATTTCTGGACAATTTAAACTTCAGGGACCCATCCGTATTTATTTTAGGGGTTAATTTAATATAAAGACAAACTCCAGGGACCATTTTTGCCAAACCTCGATTCGTATTTCCGGTTACCCCCAACAATGGTCCGGCGGTCCAAGGCTTTCTCCGGCGAACACCCCGACAGGGCTGTTCCCTGCACCTCGACAGCCGAAAGTGGTCTCTCTGGCTTTGTCTCTCCCACGCAAACAAGAGCCCTCGACCAATTTGTCGATTAATCATACGAAAAGCCTGATTGTGTCTATGGCCGAAAGTCCACGCCTCTAATACAGCCCCGACAGTCAACCTCCACGCCTGCAAGAGGTCTCGACAGATTCGTCTCGTTCAGACGAGTGTCTGGACATACTCAATTGCGTGTTTTAATATAAGGATCGAGCTCGGCTTTAAATGGCCATTTACAGACCTGCTCGAGCTCGCCCACCCTCCTCCACCTGCTCTCACTTCAAATTGAAACCACCATCGTGTTCGTCTCTTCTGTGCGAAGCTATACCACCCCTACTGACGGCCTAACTCCCTCTGGAACTCGAAATCACTATCTTGGTATTTCGGACCAAAAAGCTTGCCGACCAGACCCTTCGTGACCAAAGAGGTACCTCAAATCCATTCAATTGCCTTCTGTTACCCTTTGGCAAACTATTCTAATCCAAATCGCGGCTTAAATCCATCGATTGCCGGGCAAACCAATGTCCTCGGACACGGTTTGCTGGTTGCCGAGGACCAGCGACCAGTTTCGCTTGTGTGTATATCAATTAAACGACACACACATAACCAGCGATGGGCGGTAGCCCGGCTGGTTATGCGTGTGTGAGTTTGAGCTTCAGGTCGCGGGTTCGAGTCCTCTGGTCTCCGGCCCAACCCCATTTTTGCTCTGTTTTCATTTTTTTTTATTTAATTATCTTAACTTATTTTAATATTATTTTTATACAATAAAGACTAAAACGAGTCGGTTTGATCGTTCGTTTATTTTGAAACCGATTAAACAATCTTTTTAATCCATAAACTATTCCATTTTTTTTATAAATCTTGTAATATTATTTAAATACATTTTTATATATAAAATATCTTATATTTTTATAAATCTTGTAATACTTTTATAAACTTATTTAAATACATTTTTATATATAAAATGTCCTATATTTTTATAACTCTTGTAACATTTTTATAAACTTAATAAAATATATCTAATATATAAAATGTCTCATTTTCTTTATATAAACACTAGCAATGTTTTTTTTAATAAACTTGTTAAAATAAATTTTAATATACAAAATATCAACATAATTAGTCAAATAAAGACTTATCTTTTTTATTTATTATTATTGTTTAAATACATTAAACATAATGATTAATTATTTAAAAATGTAATATTTAAACAATATATATATATATATATATATTTTTTAAGTTAAAGTTTTACAAAACCATTATCATATTCCTACCACATTTTATACAAATAAATATTAAGGATATTATTATAAAACCTATACTCATTTAAATACGAATACGCACATACATATAAACATACAATAATACCCATTTATCTACATAGGGTTTCATTGTGCTTAGACTTCAACATACTTATCACCTACACGCGTGGACAAATACCCGCTTGCAAGGTGAGTTACATATCCCCTATTTACATTTTTATACATTTTGGGGTGAAACGTAATCTGTGCTTACTTACATACAATTCAACTTGTGTTTACATGTGTAGATTATTGTGCTTTTGTGCTTGATCACTTGTTATGCTATGAATACTTTTAGGATGGTTTAAATTATGTGTAACCCACATAGTCTTGATTCCATGCCTATCACTTTTAGGGTAGCGGTATGCTATGCCTATCACGTTAAACCTTTATGCTTATATACAAAATTACATGCTTACAATTGGTATACATATAGTGAATTCTCCACATTATGCCATATCATACCATGTCAAACTATGAATTGTATAAACGTTTTTAACTAAACTTTTATTTTATTTAAACATATGTAAACTCACCAACTCTCGTAGTTGACACTTGTTTTGGATTACGTTTCAGGTGAAGATATGTGATTGTGTGACTATGTGTTGAAGGTGCTACACATAAGACTTTTGGATCTAGTAAAATAATTATGTGTAATATTCTAGAATAGGGTGTTGTAATTTGAATTGTATTTGGATATTTGGTATTTAAATCTTATTAATGAATTATGCAACCTTAGTTGTGCTCATGAACAATCATTTCATTGTCCGCCATCGGTCGGGGTGTGACATCGGTGGACCCTTATGGGATGTTGTAAGATAACAAGGGTTATCTATATGTCAATAAACGACAAAATTATTTTATTAAGGACAGTAATGTCCTGAGTTGAATTAAGTGATTATCGGTGACGTGAATGTTTCTATTTAAACTAAACTGTTAGAATTCACTCAGCGTAGCTCATTTTGTATGTACGTTAGATTGTTTTACAGGTGGGTTTCGTGGGCGATGTATCTTGGCTTGGGAGTGGTGCTACTCTGGTTGGTGTGCATGCATTCGTATAGTAAGGTAATGTGTAACAACGTCATTAAGAGATAATTACTATTTGAGTAAGATTTCCGTTGTATGTTTTAAATGTAGTTAAGTGTTTTTAAGGAAAATACCAAGTGATGTGATCCAATTGTAGGGTGCCAGGTTTGGAGCCTTACAACTTGCGTTCTAGTCTTAGTGTCGTCAACTGTTAGTGTCGCCCACATTAGTGTCGCCATCGATAGCGTCGCAACATTTTAGTGTCGCCTCCTTTAGAGTCATCTTCTTCAAGTGGCAGCGACTAGTGTCGCCTCAAGAAATAGTGTCTCCACTTGAAGATTTGCTCATACAGGCCCGCTTTCGATCCAAGTTCGCAACTTTTTACGTCTAAAACGTTTGTTTAACTTCCATGAACTCAGATCTGACATTTTTACCCTATATTACACGTAAAAACCTATGCTTTTGAAATCAAAACCCTAGTTTTACCCCAAAACCCATTTAAAGGTAAGTACATGAATCCCTTACACTTATGGAAAGTATATATGTAATGACTTGTGGTCCATGATTGGGATTTACTATAATATGTGCAAGTGTGAATTTAAACTGTAAATACATGAATGGATTGAGGGTTAAAGCAAAAGCTAAAAGGGATTGATTAAAAAGGGTATCAATATGAGGTCACGAACCACCGGGGTATAAAGAATGCTAATATGAGGTAACGAGCCTCAGAGGATACAAAGAATGTTTATATGAGGTTAAAAAGAACATTAATATGAGGTTACGAGTACGGGGGATACAAAGGGTACCACTATGAGGTTACGAGTCATAGCGGATAGAATAGGTACTAATATGAGCTCACGAGCCTCGAGGATACAAAGGGTACCGGTATGAGGTTACGAGTCTCAGGGGATAACAAAGGGTACTACTATGAGGTTGCGTGCCTCATGGGATAGATAGGAATATTATATATATGATCTCGAGCCTCATGTTTTGTAAAAGCGTATTTAAAGTTATTCGTTTAACGTAACAAGTATACATACTTAGCTAATGCTAATAAAGAGTCATGTATACTTCTAGGAAAAGCACCTCAACGGTGAAAGGTTTGAAGATGAGAATTATTTGACGTATATTTGGTATGTAATCCTTATTATAATAAATGAATAACTTTATATGCCACGTTTCCACTTCTAATGAAGTTTTGATTTTTGTTTCCCGTCTCACTCTCTTATTAAATAACTTTCTAATATTTTATTAAAACTTACTAAATTATAAGAAGATTTCAATTATATCTTATCTTAAAATATAATTTTATAATTTTTAAATCTTCATTATCTGATATTTATAATTTTTAAATCTTTATTATTTGTTATTTATAATTCTTAAATCTTCATTATTTGTTATTTATACTTATTAAATCTTCATTATTTCTTATTTAATCAATAGTTGATATCCAATATACAACTCTTCATGAAAACTGCTGGTTTATAACAAGTTGGATTTATTCAACCCGTGTAATACATGAGTTTCTAACCTAGTAAAGCATAGTAAAGTATAAAGAAAAAGAATCTAGGACCAATTTCAGAAACTTGTGATTGTATTAAATTAAAATTTAGGATGTCACATGTGATAATCATTGTTATAATCGAGGAGATATACACCAAGAGTTGAGTGATATACAAATATGAGTGGTACATTGATTAAAAATGAATACATGGAATCTTCAATATTTATCTAAATGTTATGATCTATATAAATGTTATAATGTTCATTGATTTGCCTTACGCCTTTGCATTACTTGATTAGTAGGTTGTGAATTCTGAATCTCAATTCTATTCGGATTATAAGTAATGGGATCTTTGATGAAATTTAAAATTTCGAGTTAAATGAGTTGATTTTTTTTAATGGCCAACGAATACTATAAGCCTGGCAACACGGGTAAACCCATTGGTGAAAGGCCACCCATGCCCGCGAACGCAGACAACGTTGGTGATCCGGCCCGCCCACCATTCCAGTGGAAACCCACCAACTGAAGGCTCACTGTTGAAAAACCCCTAGCACACCTGAGCATATACTCGAACCCATGACCTCGACATTGAAAGGCCATTGGGGTGCCTTCTCCCAAACCAATTGATATAAGGCTCATTGGCTAACTGAGTTGATGATTTGCTGAAGGGAAAGCAAAGTTCAAGTATGAAAAGATTTATGTGGTTTAAATAATACACATTTTATAAGTTAATTTACTTGTAAACATGGAGCTTTTAAGTAAGAAATTATTGAATATGATACTTAATTGCTTTACATTAATTTATTCAGGTTTTCATTTACTTGTAAACGTGGAGTTTTTGAGTTAGAAATTGTTGAATATGATACTTAGTTACTTTATCTTAGTTTATTAGGTTTTATCTCACTAGGATCGAAGAAGAAACAATTCATGAAGAAATTAAGACTTTGAAGATAAAAAGTGAAAATTTCCATAACACACGACAAGTAATCCAACTTACCTGGCATGTGTGAGATAATCAGACATCGTAAAGATATATAGGCGTATAATTGGCAAAATCCATAAAGAATCTTGAAGAAAAAAAGTACACAATGAGTAGATAGCCGTTTACCATTTTGTAATAAAAGAAGTCAGAATATTAAAGTACATGACTATGTTATGACTAATTACATAGTAATGTGACATGAATGGCACGAAGTACCCCATGTCCAATTCAAAAGTTCATGGCTAGGGAAAGGAATTTACCTAGGCGTATCAAATACGACAAGAATCTTATAAATACATATCTTAGGTCAACCTAAAAGTTAGTGAGACGTCATCCCTCAAGCAAATTAGAGATTCAAATGCGTAAGAAATTTTTAGACAATGCAACATTTAAAAGAAGAAATCTTGTCGAGTCCATTTTTTGAATTTTCAAAAAAGATGGAAATGTTTAAACAAACGTAACATGTGCATGAGAGTATTGTATATAACTTCACAACTCACACTCTTATTCACTCAAACACTAGTGTATAGGTTTATGATATGATATGATATGAGAGGAGGAAACCAACATCTTAACACCAAGATGGGTCTAAACCAGGGTAATCTCTCCTTGTTCACCGACATCCATGGAGCAACCACCCAGATCGACTATTGACTGGAGTTTGCTTCTTCAATCATAATAGATTGAGATCCAAGGTTTTTAAACATTATGGATAAGGGTGAGTCAAAACGAATCAAAATAATTACATTAAATTCTAATAGAAATGTAACATATCAACAATAGCCCTTAGTACACGTTAAATACAACAAAGCAAGAATAGTAGATAAATAGATAAACATAACGAATAGAAGAAGTTAACCAATTCTATAGTTTATACCTAATAAATAAGTAACTAGTTGCGCCACGTATCACAATTTTGTGAACCCAAGATTATTTTTTCCTTTTTCTCAACTATTTAATATTTCTTTTATTTAACTATTTAATTACTAAATTTTCTCAATTATTTAATATTTCCCTTCCCAATTATTTTCTTTATTTTTTTTTGTTTATTACTAACTATTTAATATTTTTTTATTTAACCCGTCAGATTAACCCGATGCTTGACTTAGCTCCCGCATTTGCACATGGTCCGAAGAGGTGCCAGATCGCTCGCGATCTGATGTACGCAGCCTTACTCTATACTTTGTGTATGAGGTTGTTTCCACGGCGCGATCTGATGTACGCAGCCTTACTCTATACTTTGTGCATGAGGTTGTTTCCACGGCTTAAACCCATAACCCCAATGTCACAAAACAGCAACCTTACTGGTTAGTTTTAAGGCCCACACTACATTATTACCGTAATAGACCCTCGTCCACCCTAGTTCAATACTATTATCATCAAAATTATGAATGTCAAAAATCCCATTATTGCACATAACTTTCTTTAATATCATTATTCAAATGTCAATTTCTTCAAATAAATATCCTCGCACCCTCGTTTTCGAACCAGATATTACCAACATCTACCTCACCACTTGACCTCCCAACGACTGATTCCAAAATTAACTCATACTCGATCACTTCTTCAAAGGTATCGACTTTCAATCTCCTTTCAATTTCGTATTGTTCTTATGATTTCATTTTATGTATAGGGTTTTCATTTGCAATTGCTTTGATTTAGTTAATTTGAGCTGGAATTCTTCTATGATAAGCCTTATTAGTTAATTTGCAATTTAATCGTTTTAATCATAATAATATAAGGTATATTGACAATTGTGATGATGCAATTGGCCCCAATTTAAGTGTTAGGGTTTGAAGGCTGATGAGTTAGATTAGGTGCTGTTAGAAAAAGGGTAACCTAAGAAATGATACATTTATTTGCTGGTAAAAAAAAAAGAAATGATGCATTTGTTGTTGATTAAGGTATTATTTTGCAGATGGAAGACCACTTAATTTTACGCGTTGATGGTTTGCCTACTGATACTAACCAAGATGAAGAACATGATGCTAATGGTGAAGAAGAGCCATTGGTTCAGTCGGTTGAGTGTCGAATCTGCCAGGAGGAAGATACCATAAAAAACCTGGAAGTTCCTTGTGCTTGCAGTGGCAGCCTCAAGGCAATTTTCCTGTTATATAAAGAGGGGTGGGGGTTAATAAAATTTATGCTTCTGTTCATGGTATATGTCAAGTCTGCGTGCATCCGTTGTTATGGTAATTAGAAACTAGGAGAGTAGTAAATATATTGTAAGTATGAGATAACCTAAGCGAGGTATCAGGTTCGAATCCAACTTCCGCAGGTATTGGTGAGGTCCTGTGAGTTTTCTGGTGACGGGTTCTCACGGTTATAAAAAAAGAGTATAAGATAACCAATTTGTTTGTTGTGTGTATAAGTTATGGGAAAATAATGCCACAACTTTCTGTCATTCATTTCATAACTAAATAAGAAGCTAGACGTATGCTCCCATGTAAGCTTTATATTGTGGCGTATTTGTTTTATAAATCATGCTAATACTAAAGTACTCATATTTTGCAGTTTGCTCATAGGAAATGTGTTCAGCTATGGTGCAATGAGAAAAGAGATATAATTTGTGAAATCTGTCATCAGGTATCTCAATGCCTGCTATTTTCTTGTTTTTGCTGCCAACTTCTCTCTTCTCCCGTGACAAACCACTGTGAATGTGGTCAAAATGTGAAATTATTAGCAGATTTTGTATATATATTTAGACGTGTATTTGCTAGTTTCTCGTCATCCTCCTTGAATATATTGTTGATAATGAATTAATTTCAAAATACTTCCCTCTTTTGTCATGGTTGAAAGATATTTTAGAAGTTTGGAAACAGTCATAAGTCATAACACATTTGTTGCATATCTACATCATGTTCTGATGAGTGACTAACATCTGTAATTTGCGCATACTTTTTGTAAATGCATTCCCAATGATATTATTAACGTAACACGACATATAAGTTACTGACTCGTTGGAAAAATCTTCGTTCTGCAGCCTTACAAACCTGGTTACACCGCTCCCACACCTCAATCAGATGACACCCTCATCGATATCAGGCATGTTTTTATATTATCATCATTTATTGCAAATAACTTGATGGCATCAGTTTGACTTGGCCAAACATGGTTTCCCTTGCAGTGGAAATTGGACACCGTCTATGTCAGCTGCCGAGCAGCATCGTCTTATTGAGTCAGACTATGATGAACATGAAGACAACAGTGCCAGTGGTGCTTCCCTTTGTCGCTCAGCTGCTATCGTAGTAAGCCATCAGCGCCTCTTTCACTAACAATTCAGATAAAGATTGGATTTTTAGTTAAGTAAATGTTTGAATAATAATCCCAAGTTTTTATTTCTACATTAGTAACTGTTTTACATTTTTGGACAGTTGATGGCTCTTCTGCTATTGAGGCATTCTCTCACTACTGGAGATGATAATGATGATGATGATGATCCTTCTGTCATTTTTGCTGTAAGTGGAATTCATTGAAACCGTTTTATACGCCCAGTAAAACATATTTGTGCATGATAAGCAATGTTTTAAGGAATGCAATTGATGAATTGTATATTATTCACAGCTTTTCCTGGTTCGGGCAGCCGGGTTTCTCCTTCCTTGCTACATAATGGTCTGGGCGATCAGTATGTTGCAACGTTGCAGAGAAGCACAGGTAAAATACAATGATGTTCGCTAGTTAATGCTTTCGTATTTTGTTTTCTACTTCTGTTAAAGGTGGCTATTGCAACCCATGTATACAAAAGAGGGTCGATTTGGGTTGCATTTTATTGATAACAGGTCAAACAGGTAAAATAAAAAATTTAGCTATAAAGGTGGCAAGGCAATTGCAACCCATGTATGCAAAAGATTGTCGATTTGGGTTGCATTTTATTTGGTCAAAAGGGTAAAATACAATATTTAGCTAAAAATGGGTCTTAAGAAATTATATAATCATTTTAATAATATGGTTGTTTGTAATCATATTTAATATAATAACTATTTATAAACTTAAAAACTTGAAAAAATAAAGGTGTTAGTGGCTCAATCCAAGCTTTTCTAAAATCAAACTTAAAAAGTAACCCGTTTTAACCTGAACCCATTTGGCCATTACCCAACCAACACATTTTGCCACCCCTGGTTTTTCTTTTTTAATACCTTAATTATAATATAATCTGAAAAATATAGTTTTCTGTAGTTATATTTAATACATTAATTTGTTATAAATATAAATCTTTGGACCAATGCGTGTTGGTGGGCCAACCCAACCCAACCCGACCCATCCTACCTGACCCGAACCCATTTCCAATACCCAGCCCGCTCATCATACTTTTTTCATGAACAAAAACAGGAAGTTGAAACACTGGCTGCAGCTGATGTTTCATTCATGACTCAGGCAGAGCAGCATAGAGGGCTGCATGTCACCATTGCACCAGGACCCGCCACGGCTCCAACACCGACATACACACCACCAGTAATCCCTACCCATGATACCCTCCAATAGTATACAATTAAAAGTTATTTGTATCAACATGAAATATGATATGTTATGCCCTCATTCGAGTCGTGTGTTCTTGGGCTGCCATTGTGTCTTGAAACCTTTTTACCAACCGGATTCTTTTCGTGTATCGAGTTTGTACATATCTATTTGTTGTTTTTATAAATGAGATTCACAATATAAGAGACAAATGGGATCCACATTGGAGAGTTATAGGGAAAGAAAGAAAAGCATAAAGCAGAAACTGGGCTATGAATGCATGGATACAAGAGCTTGGAATTCTAAAGTGGAGTTCAAGAGAGCATAAAGCAAACTCTTGGTGTTTGGTTAGATGTTTCTATTCTATCAGCTTTTCCTTTATCTAGCTTTCTTGCATCTGTAGCAATCTCCAATAGCTTTAGCAGCCAACCCATCCCCACATAATTTAAAATTTTTATCACAGTTTCACAAATTATTATCACAATAATTATATATATTTTCTTAAAAATTAATTGCATACATCCTACAAAATTTATAAATTACATAGTAGTCCATCATTAGAGAATGCCATAAGAATTCCCATTTATAAATTGTCATCCTTTACTTATAATTAGGGTTTGGATTTGATTATCTTATTAATGAAATATGAAGTTGATAAATAGACATTGATTATGACGACTCTAGTATTTACGAGTCAAATAATCAATTTTATGTAGTAATCTTATTTTATCCTTAGATAACTGGTTATAACAAATAAAGCTGGTTATCTGATGATAAAGTAAAATTACTTATTTACCTTCTATCTTAACCTAATTTGATAAAAATATTTTAAAAAATGTCGTTTAATATTTAATTACCTTTTTTTTTGAATGGCAACACCTAGATATTCTAGGATAATTGGGTTTCTCCAGGGCAACACCTAGAACATCCATGGCAGCCTACCCCAGGAGGAACCTCCAACTGGGTAAACCCCCTGACCTGGCCACAGACCCTTTTTTGCTGTGGCCAAGATTCGAACCCAAGACCTCCACTATGGGAAGTCTTGGGGCTATCATTGCACCAAATGGCCAACGGTTAATATTTAATTACCTGGTTATTACAACTTCAAACGTTCGATAATTCATACAATATTCCTGCAATTACTTTGCAAAGAAGTTAAAGATGTAGAGTGAAGATGAAAGAAATAACTAATAAGAAACTAAGTTTATAAAGATTCCAAGATTGGTTTTCCAACTTACTTTTCATTCAAACCTGTCAGAGTCTACTAAAGAACATCCCCTTGATATGCATCTCTTTTTTTGCTTCTATTGCACATCATCATCCTCATGATTGAAATGAATCTACTTCTTTGCTTTTTCCACCTTTACTTTCATCCAAATCTCATAAAAGATACAATCTCTGCCTCATATATGAAATATGTAACAGTCATATTCCATATCCAAACACACCATCTCTCTCTCTCCAACCATGGGGATTACTAATTATAGAGTGATGATGATGATCATTATATGTATCATGTTCTTATCCACACAACCAGAGACGATTTCTGCAGTTAGAAGCGTTGATCTTGCTTTGAGATGGGGAGGAGAAAGATTGTTTTCAAGAAACTCGCGCGTTCTAAAAGGCGTTGCAGTTCATGAAGAACTTGTGAATATAGCACCAACACCTGCAATGATGTTTGATCCGAATCAATCGAACAAAAGGAGGATTCGAAGAGGATCAGACCCGATTCATAATACATGATGAGAGATTCTTGTCGTTTGGATGAGAGAATCATAGTTCGTACAAGTTGTTTTATAGGTTCGTTCGGTTTCTATAGTTTTGTTTGTTTAAAAATTTAATCTTTTTCTTTCTTGTTAATTCTAAAACCATAGCTAAATACACAGTGTAGACTGTTTTTTTCCTCCAATTTTGCTCTCAAGATTAACCAGCCATCTTTCAGCATTTCCCAGTTTTACTCTCTCTCTCTCTCTCTATATATATATATATATATATATATATATTATATAAATATACATATACACACATGTATGTATTATCTTCATATGCTAGTAGGAAGTTGCTGAAGGTTTTTAACAGGAACAGAAAAGGTTAAATCTACATTTGACTCAAAAACCAGTTCAATTAAGTAAGATGGGTCATGTAGGGATGGCAATGAGACGGCTATTGGTAATCCTGGTCAAATACCCGATTGTAAATTCATGTCCCATGCTTGTCAGGTACCCGGTTACTCATTACCCGTCAGGTATACCTATTAGTTTGTTAAAAATTACCCGTTGGGATTCCTAAGTACATTTTTTACTATTTTAATATTTATAAAAAAATTATATGGCTTGGGTAAACGGGTTTTTATGTTTCGGATGATCGGGCTGGCAGTCAAATAATACCACCCATCCCATACCTGTGGAATTTTTTAAAATTAATATCATATCCGAATACCTGTCCCGGATATTTCGGGTTTACCTAGGGGTGTAAACGAGTTAAGCCGGCTCGCGAGCTACTCGAGATCGGCTCGCTAAAAACTCGAATCGAGCCGAGCTTAAATGAGCTCGAGCCCGAGCTTCACTTATCAAGCTCGAGCCAGCTCGCGAGCCTAAACGAGCCTTCTATTTATATAATTTTTTAATTAATATATTAAATATATATTTATAAAATAATAACTAGTATATATAAAATTATAATAAAAATATATATAAAAATTATAATAAAAGTTATATAAAAATATATAAATTAATTAATAAATAATAAACGAGCCGAGCTCGAGCTTGAAAAACTTCCCACGAGCCGAGCCCGAGCTTTAGAAATAGAGCTTGAATCAATCCGAGCTCGAGCTCACAACAAGTTAAACGAGCCGAGCTCGAGCCTAGTCGAGCTCGGGCTCGGCTCGACCGTTTACACCCCTAGGTTTACCCATTGGGTTAGGGTTCATTTGCCATCCCTAACTCATGAGGAAAACGACTCAATTTTCAATAAATCTCAATAAAGAGAACCAAAGTGAGATTATGAAACCCTAGGAAGGTCCAAAACCGGTTCAATTGGATACACACAGGTTTATTGTTGCTAGATTTGATTATATGACCTTTTAGGTGGTGTTTGGTTCAAGGGTATAGGGATGAGGGAATGTATGGTTCACTGTGTGGGAATTTACTGTTCAGATGTTAGGTGTGTGGTTCAAAACTAGGAATGAAAGCCATAAATTTGGGTTTCTCTTAACCACACCAAGAAGTAAGGTACGGAAAACGCAATCCATCCTACTTCAGATCCATATCTATAGTGTTCTATAACAAACTCAAACTTAAGCTTTGAATAATTATATTGATATATTTTTTAACGAGTTTGAATAATTATATTGATATATTAATTACACAGACAGTCTTTATGGTTTGTAGAAAGTAACAGGTTTGGATATTAAAGATTTGAAGTAACAGTTTTGAGTTTTATGTTTTCAATTTTGTAACGAGTTTGAGTATTGAGGCCAACTTTTGTTAACTTTTCTGTTAACTTGGGGTGAAATGACAAAAATATCTTTTTACTTTAAACCTTAGTACCCAAATTAGTTACTTTTCACAAAGGGTATTCTAGTCATTTCACCTCAATCTTAACAGAAAATTAACAAAAGTTAGTCTTTATACCCAATCTTGTTACAAAATTTAAAGCATAAAAGTCAAACCTGTTACTTTAAATCCTTAGTACCAAACATGTTACTTTTCGCAAACCACAGGGACTATCTATCTAATTAACTCTAAAAAAAACTCACATTTCTCAAAAAGTTTTATATTTAATCATAACTCACGCTCTTTCCGTATTCACTTAAGGGCTATTTCAACTCAGGGAGTTTAGAAACCATTGAAACCGATTGAACCGTCCATAACAAAGCAAATCCTCCAGTTTGGTTGGTTTGAGATGCAAACGACCTGGTTCAAGGTTTGATTTTTGTGGTTTAACGGTTTAATGATTCGGTCTGGTTTTGAAACTTAAAATCGACTATGTAAACTAAACCGACTGTTTGAACTTTACCTTCTCTATATATGTATGTGTGTGTATATCTTTTATACTAATAAATTAAAATCCTAAGGGGACACGTTTCACTTCTGATGCATCCTCAACGTGATTTTCTCGCTTTTCTCTTTATTAAATAATGATAATATAAGAACATAGAGTAAACTGCAATTTGAGTCCCTGTGTTTTACTCCAATCTACACGTTGGGTCCTTACGTTTGAAATTTCGACTTTTGAGTCCCTATGGTTTCTATTTTTCTTCTATTGAGTCCCTGAAACTAACGCTCGTTAATGTTCTGCTAGTGACTAAGGGTATATTCGTTGTTTTACTTGGCTTTTTGGGGGCAACTTCGTAATTTCTAACTCTTTAAGGCTCTCCATTGCTTCTTCCTCCGCATCCCACTCTTCCAAATCCTTCAACAACCACAGCTTCAAACCCCCGGTTTCTCCCGGTGAACAACTCCCCCAACTTCTAATATTGACTTCATTGGTGCCGATGTAACTGATGTTGAACATTCGCCTATCAAAATGCAATATCCATATGTGAAACCTCTTCAAATTCTCATCACACTTTATCCCCTTTTGATCTTTTTCACGAATCAAATTATATAGCCGCCGATCATCTCATTTTAATCCCGATCATTTCACCTTCCGCATTCAGAAATCAAAATATGCCCATGGATCGATCCAGTTCTTGGGGAAGCCAATCCGGATCTGAGAGCAGCAGCAGAAGTCGGTTCGGTAACGCCGTTGTTTTGTCGGTTGAATGTTTGAAAGGAGGCTCGGAAGCCGAATAATGGGCCGGCGACATGTTGCAGACCGGTGATATTATGGAGGAGATTAAAATCGGGAACATGAGCATGACGACGCCGTTTAAGAATGGGACCTCTAGATTTTTAAATGGACGCCGTTTAAGAGCTTAGATTGGCTTGAAGGTTGCAGGACCTCTAATGTGAATCCATAAAATGAACATTTAACTTGTTTTCTAACAGATTTTTAATGGACGTTAGACTCAAAGACTCAATAGAAGAAAAATGAAACTACAGGGACTCAGAGGTCGAAATTTCGAACGTAAAGACCCAACGTGTAGATTGAAGTAAAACACAGGGACACACATTGCAGGTTTTTTTAATATTTAATATAAATCTAATTATTGATACATATTATTTAATTATGAATATTTATTATATCACTAACTAAATAAATTTAATATAAATTAACATTTATCTAGTACATAAAAAAAATCAATATACAGTTGAAAAAAATGTTTTAAAAATTAACTTAACAGAATTTATAACCGTCAAGTCAAAGTACATTTTTTAAATACATATTTTGACGAGTGTATGTGTTAACAAATTACATTATATTTTATTCAGCCAATGTAATACACGTGTTTTTAAAAACATAATTTCTTTATTACTAAGTATATAACATTACATTTATTCACCTCATGTAATACACACGATTTTAACCTAGTGTGTGTATGTGTGTGTGCATATATATAGGGAAGAGTTCAAATGATAACCAGTTTTTTTATGTAATAACCGTGATAACCGCTATCAAGCAATCATATAATTTATAAATTATTTTTTCTTTTAAGTGTTAAAAGAGTATTTAAGTATTTTGAAGATATATCTTGAACATAAATACGGAAATGAGGAGTCTTAAATACACGTGACACATAATGTTACGTATACGTTACACTAACAAAATGATAATTTTATGTGTTTTCTTTTACATAGGCCATATTTTATTCGTCAAATTGATGCATTTTTTTATTAATTAAAATTAGCATGTCCACTTGCAAGCGGTGGCGGATACAAATTTTTTTTGTAGCAGAGACAGAATACGGGTGGATAAAAAAGAAACGGAGGAAAAAAATAAAATGACAATAAAATAATATAGTTTATCAAATATTTAAACACAATATAAAAATATCTCGATTAAAATTGTCCTCTACGTGTTTTCATCTTTTGGAAACGCTCGATTACATCTTCTGGAAACGCTCGATTACATCTTCATTAGTAACATTAAAAAGTTAATTGGTCTATTAAAACCCACTATTATTTTGGACCAGACGGTGGACATTGGCCCACCCTCATTTATACTTGATCCGCCTCTGGTTACAAGATTTGCATTCGTATCCCTTTAGATCAAAGGAGAAGTCAAGATTTCTTTGAGGAAACTCAAATCCAATTCACCATCCCTACTCACATCATAAATTCAATGTCGACACAAACTATTGTTTAATAAAACTAATAATTGAAAAATCAAAATATTTTTAAATTTTATAAACTATTATGTTTGAATAATCAAAACTATAAATAGCATATACTTTTGACGCCGACGTAATAATACATTAATACGAGAAGTCTTGATCGATCAATTCTTGTCGGTCTCAAAAGAAAGCGCATTTAATTCTATTAGTTTTTTAGTGAAAATGATCAACTTCTTTTTTAGTTTTATAAAAATCAAGATGAACCATCCATAGCAATAATGCAATATTGCATGCTTTATTATTTCAAAATCAGGGACGAAAGAAACCTAATCTGTGAACAAATTTATACCTATTCATATCATGGTCACTTTTATCACACCTAATAAAAATTAGAAAAATTTAATTAAAAAATCAAGAGAAACTTGAAAACCTAATCCTTATTAATCATTTCATAGATAACAAGTAATATGTTGGACCGGTCGTTAAGACCGGAAACCGGTTATATAACCGGTCCGGATGAATGCTTTTAAACCACTTTCATTTGGACCGGCCGGTTATTGATGAGTTGGACTAAATTTTTGTAACATCCCAAATAATGACAAGACAAATAAAAAAGGGAAATAAAGTGGGCTTGGCCAAAATTTCGGCCCATGGGCCGAAAAGAAAAGGGGGAAACCCCATTACAAAACAGCAGCTTCAACCCAAACCCCTCTCATTTCATCTTCCTGCGCAAGAATACTAGAGAGAGAGAGAGAGAGCGATCGGCTTGTGAAGAAAACCGCAAGGAGAAGACTCAAGGGCTCGGGAATCATCCGACTCCACCATTTCAACGCATAGCAACAGAAATCGGGCCTGTTGAGGTAAGCATCGCCTCTGATTATGAGTCTTTGCATGTCTCGGGTTTAAATCAAATAAAGATACGATTTTTGCATACGAAACTTGAAACAAATCACGTATTTGAACTCAAGAACGATAAAGGAAGGTGTTTAACGTAAAATGCTCAAGGTTTAATCGATTGGAAATAAGTTGGCTGGAGCAAGGTTCTGGTCAGGGAAGATGCAGACCCATGACTCGAAACTATAGTTTCGATACATACAGACCCGTCGAAACTACTCTAGTTTCGATAGTCATGTTTGACTCGAAACTATCTAGTTTCGATAGCAGCCAATGACTCGAAACTACCTAGTTTCGAGTGTCACCTTGAACCTAAACTAAGATTTTTCATAAGTTAATGACTCGAAACTACCATAGTTTCGATAGGATCTCATGACTCGAAACTACCTAGTTTCGATAGAAGGATTATGACTCGAAACTACCTAGTTTCGAGTGTAAGACCATAGCTCGAAACTACCATAGTTTTGATGCGACCCACCTCCCGAAACTACTGAGTTCAAGCATAGTAATGTCTAGTGTCATCTAGGAGCACCATCTTATGTGTATGACTTTATTATACAGATCGTGAGTGACATTAGTGAAGCCCAGTAGCCAGCTTAGTGTATTACAGAAACTACTCATCAGGTGAGTTCTATGTGCCCCCTTCTATGTTATGTGCAAATGTTCTCAAATGTTTTGGGGCTGAGATGTATACACTAAGTGAATAAATGTTATGAATGTCAATGTGATCATATGTGTTATACAAGTATATATATATATACCTATACATGAAAGAGAAATTATGAATAAAGAATGAAAAGCATGATTATCAAGAATGAATGAAAGTATAACACAATATGAAAGAATGAAATCCTGCTTTATATCCATGTATATATTGCTTGCCAAGTACAGAAAATGTTATGGACGCTTCGATGATAACGGCTACTTCGGTAGACGGACGACCATGTGACTATTTTATAACCGGGACAAGTGCGCTCCTTCATCGGCTAGGACGTACGAATGCCATTAATGGACGGTCGAAGCAATTGGCATATTATAGTAGAACGGTTGTATAAATAATAGTCGCATGGGAAACGGATACCTTCGGGTAGACGGGCGAATATGACGGACTACGACGGTAGTACGGTTAAGACGGACGGCCGAAGGTTTGCCGGACGGTATAGCATAACAGATGGCCGAAGGTTTGCCGGATGTTGTGGAGGACGGACTACGACGGTAGAACGGGCGTATGTCTTCGTGACTTACGCATAAATGAATGTTGGCTGATCACTCTTATGAGTATGACCAATAAATGTTAATGAAAGTAAAGGTGAATGCATATTTATGTGCTCACATACGAATGATAAAAGAAAGCAAAGGATATGTAAATGTGTATTTATATTTATATATTTATACGTAAGTATTTATAAATGAATAATGTTCATACCTAAATGTTTTTAACTAGAACTCACCAGCGTTAGCTGACTTTTAGTATACATTTCAGGTAAAAAGAAGAAAGGTCGTGCATTGGAGTGAAGGCTATCCCGATCAAGGGCTGACATCCCATCCACTTTAATTTTTGTTAAAGCAATGTGTTATGTTTAAATGATTAAGACTTCCGCTGTTATGGCTATGTAATCGAATGATGTAAGCTCACGCTACGTTTAGAAAGTATTCAATGTAATTATTCAGTATCTATGGCTATGTTTATGAGTAAATCCAACGAGTGAGGTCACCCGGGAAAGGGGCCTTACAATTTTCAAAAACTTCCAGCATCTCATTACTTTTTCAGGCTCGATCTATATTTATTTATTTAAGACTTCATATTTTATAATTGCAAATCTATGTGAAAAGATAAAATAGCTTTACATTTTATTTTAACTTAGTTATAAATAAAGATAAATAATAAAACATGAAGTCAATTTAAATAACTAGAATATCGATATTATTTTTGTAATCATATTTGAAACACTAAATATTTTTAAAAGATAAATAAAAGTGTTTGGTTGGTCAACCTAATCTAATGTGTACCGGATACGTGCACTAGTTCCACGTCCTTGTTGCATGGGATTTGCTATTTTTAATTAAGGGATAACCTTACACAATAGTAACTGTTAGGGGTCACTTTTATTGCTAGGGATCCTGGATCTTCGACATACTTCGGTATTCTGACAGGTTTCGGTATCCTTAATTTCCTTATTATCTAACCGTTGTATCTTTCCTCTATCTTGATCAATACGCAGGTAAAACATGTGAAGTCAATTTAATCTATGAAGAATCGGTCTGAAAGTTGAAATAAGCGTGTAAAAGACGCGTAGAGCGACCTCCAACGGTCATATTTGAAGACCTGGTCGATTCCGGGATTCTCGGATAGTTAGTTAGTATGATCTCTGTATAAAATCAGCAGCTTGGTCGATTAGAAAACATACAACAACGCACTTAGCAATAGAATACACTCGCAATCAGTCTTGTAACACTTAGATATCGATCATTTGCTGCTCAACACTTGCAATTCTTTACCATTTATTGAAGTAACGAGGCAGGTGTCGATTGTCACCTCCCGAGGTTTTATGCCGGAGATCCTGAACGATCAAGGGCTTTCCTCGTAAACATTCGTGTCACTTTTTACGTTCTTACCTTGTTTTACATTGATTTTACAAGCACACTACCTTACAAACGAAATTTGGTTACAAAGTTAGTCTTGTTAATTTTTACCCAAAACAATTTGGCGCCCACCGTGGGGCAAGTGGTGCTTTTCATCTTCAAATCTTTACTAAAGTTTGCGTTTAGTCACTATCTTTCAAAGCTATTTTCAAAGATGTCGTCTCAATCCAAAAATATTTATGTTTCTACTTCGTCTTCGAGCTCTGGCTTGGTCAACCCTATTCCTCCTCCTCCATTTCAAAAAAGTGTTAATCAGCCGAAGAAAACTACTCATGCGGGTTTTTCAGGATCCGAAATACTTGCTGGTGGACCTGTGATCGTATCAAACAATGATATCCTCGATCTGTTCTAGGAGATGAAACAACAAATGGAACAACAGAGGAAGACTAACCAAGCACTGTTTCGGGAGATTGAGAAAGTTAAGGAATCGAAGAAACCAGTGGAAGTGACGACCCCGCTGCAACCAAGGATCTTGGATTTCAATTACTCAGGATCCTCAGAAATCTATAAGGGAGATTTTCTTCCCATGCAAATAGGGATTACTGCAGTTGGCCCTACCCAGGCTGTTAGAGTTACGACAAATCGGGATCTTGGAGTTACTCCGGGATCATCGTTCCGAAATCCTGAGAACGATAACACATTCAATCAATTTTCAAATGCTAACGAATTTGTGTAGGAGACAGGAATCACTTCGTCCATGGCTAAGGAGTTAAAGAAGTTGAGAGAGATGATTTCAAGTGTACCAGGTGTGGTCCAACCTATACCAGAGATATCCTCTACCAGTCACAGGATCTCCAGATTCGCTCCACCATTATGTGATGCTGAGATCCCCAAGCGCTTCCAGACTCCTAACATGAAGTTGTACGATGGAACTACAGATCCTTAGGAGCACGTCGCGCAATACAGGGAAAGGATGGAGATAAACCCCATTCCCTTGGACCTAAAGGAAGCCTGCTTATGCAAAGGCTTCGGCTCTACCTTAACAGGATCAGCCTTAAAATGGCTACTTAATGTTCCTCCATATTCTATTACTTCATTCACTCATTTAATTAACATGTTTAACAATCAATTCTCTTGTAGTAGAACTTTTGAAAGATTAACAAATGACTTATACAGGATAATTCAAAATCCCGGAGAATCCCTCCGAGACTATGTTAGCAAATTTGGTCGGGAATCCTTGGATATCCCGAATCTTGACGTTGCCACATCAGTCCAGGCCTTCAAGATGGGGTTATAGAAGGATTCTCAGTTTTACGAAGACCTTGTTATGAATCCTTGCAGGAACCTTGATGAAGTCAGGAACCGTGCATTGACGTTTATTAGGCTGGAAGATGATAACAAGATCCAGCAAAGAGTGAATGCTCCGACAAGCTACACTCAACCTAACCGGAAAGCTGAACCTACACCTTTCAAGTCGTATAGATCTAAGCCGTATTCTAAGCCGGACAATCACATGGTCAATGCTGTAGAAGACGTCGAGGACGAAGAAGAATATCCTAAGTTGTCCGAATACTGTTTTTCTCTTGATACGACTGGTTTGCTATTTGCTATGTAGGATCTTGGAGAAAAATCCAGGTGGCCTCGCAAGTTTGAGAGAAACTCAGGGGAAAGGACAAGTCCAAGTGGTGTGCATTCCACGAAGACTTTGGCCATATAACTGAGGATTGTATGGCTTTGCGGAAGGAGATAAGCTATCTTCTGAGCAAGGGATATCTCAAAGAATTTCTGGGCAAAGGAAAGAACAAGACCAAGGATCATGACAGGATCCCACAAAGAGAAAAATCCCCACCGCCGGATGCCAAGGTAATAGGTTTTATATCTGGTGGATTTGACATTTGTGGTACTTTTGTGCCAAAGAAGCAAAAACAGAGAATGGGGACAAACCCATCAGGACCTCCAGCTTAACTGAAGAAAAGGTGATATGTTTCGAAGAAGATGACAGAAATGACGTACATGATCCTCATCACGATGGCCTGGTGATTACACTATACATTGCAAACCACTTCATCCGGAGGATACTGATTGACGGAGGGAGCTTGGTGAACATAATTCAGCATGAAGTCCTGAAGAGAATGGGGATCCCGGATTCTGAAATTATTTCAAAATCCTCAGTGCTGGTAGGGTTCAGCGGAGAACTCAAAAGCAAATTCGGAGAGATAAAATTGCCGATATACATTGAAGGGGTAAATTCTATTAAAAGATTTTGTGTAATAGATTCGTTGTCTTGCTATAATATCATTTTAGGAAGGCCATGGATACACGATATGAAGGCGGTGCCCTTAACATACCATCAGTGTGTCAAATTGCCAACTCCTTGGGGAGTGGTGAAGATTAACAGTGATCAACAAGAGGCCAAAAACTGTTACACTTCTTCAATGAAAGCCTCTGTCAAATCTAGGCAAGCATAGCAATTAACGAAGCAGGCCAGGGATGTTTTGGAAGCTAAAGAACATGATGTTAAAGAGGTATCCCTGGATGCTGAGAATCCAGATATAAAGATCCTGCTAGGGAGCAATATCCCTAAGGATATTGAAGAAGATATCCTGAACTTCCTGAGGGGCAGAAAAGCAACCTTCACTTGGAAGCACGAAGACATGATAGGTATATCCAAAGATATCATAACTCATAAACTTGGAATTGATAAAAGTTTCAGGCCAATACATCAAAAGCGAAGGAAACTTGCTCCTGAGAGAAACGTAATCATCCAAGAAGAGGTGGAAAGGCTTCTCAAGTCTGGAATGATAAGGGAAGTAAAATTCCCAAGGTGGCTAGCCAACGGTGGTAGTCCAAAAGAGGAACAAGAAGTGGAGAGTTTGTGTAGACTACACGGACCTCAACAAGGCGTGTCCTAAAGACCCCTTCCCATTACCGCATATAGACTCAATGGTGGACGCTACAGCAGGCCACGGGATCCTGACCTTTATGGATGCCTCTTCAGGATTTCAACAGATCCAAATGGAACCATCGGATCAGGAAGACACGACGTTCATGACCTCGACAGGTATTTATTGTTACACAGCTATGCCATTTGGTCTTAAAAATGTAGGTGCCACATATCAAAGACTGGTAAATATGATGTTCAAAGACAAGATTGGGGACACTATGGAAGTCTACATAGATGATATGGTGGAAAAATCAAAGAAAGCCGAGGATCATCTCAGGGACCTTAAAGAAGCATTTGATATCCTGGACCAATACAATATGAAGCTGAACCCTTCGAAATGTCACTTCGGAGTGAGGGAAGGAAAGTTATCGGGCTACATGGTGACCAAGAGAGGAATAGAAGCCAACCCAGAACAAATCAAAGCTATCGTTAATCTAAAATCCCTAGCAAATACTAAGGATGTCCAGAGGCTGACCGACATAGTAGCAGCACTCAACAGATTTATATCAAGATCCTCAGAAAAATGCAAGGAATTCTACGACATCCTGAAGAATAACAAGAGATTCGAATGGGAAGAGAATCATGAACAAGCACTCCAATCATTGAAGGAATACTTGTCGTCAGCTCCTCTACTGATGAAACCAGAAGACGGTGAACCATTATCCCTATACTTGGCAGTATCTCGAAGCACCGTAAGTGCTGTATTAGTCAAGGATCATGAGGGACAACAACATCCGGTATACTATGTAAGTAAAAGTTTGCTACTAGCGAAAACAAGGTACTCTCATTTAGAAAAATTAATTTTAGCCTTAATAATGGAATCAACTAAACTTAGACATTATTTTGAAACTCATGCTATTCATGTTAAAACTAATTATCCTATTAAGTGTGTCTTAAGAAAGCCAGAGATGTCGGGAAGGATGGCTAAATGGTCAGTCAAGCTCAGCGCCTATGACCTCATATATGAACCTAGAACAACAATAAAGTCTAAGGCACTGGCGGACTTTGTGGCTGATTTCAGCAGTGATATCCAACAAGAAGTAGATTTAGAAGTCTAACAACTAGAATAATCAAAGGACGAATGGACTTTATTCACAGATGGTGCTTCAAACGTAAGAGGAACAGGACTGGGAATCATACTAAAATCGCCACAAGGGGACATACTACCCCAATCCATAAGCTGTGAGTTCCAGGCTACGAATAATGAAGCAGAGTATGAGGCGCTGATCGCATGATTACAATTAGCCAGGGATATTAAGATCAGGTATATGTAGACTCATTATTAATTGCTAATCATTTCAGTGGTTCGTATGCAGTAAAAGGTGAGAAGCTAGCTAAATATATTACAATAGTTAAACAATTATCCATGGAATTCGAAACTTTTAACATTACACATGTGCTTAGAGAAGATAACACTGAGGCTGATGCCTTAGCAAACCTTGCTTCAGATCTTAGAGTATCAGAAGGTACCAAAATACCTATCATACACATTCTGAGCCCGGCAATTGAGAAGGTAAATGAAGTATCCAACACTGAAGAAGAAGCAGACATTCGGAATCTTGAACCTATTCCAGGATCCTGGATTTCACCTATTAATAAATACTTGCAGGATGGTGAAATCCCAAGTGATGAAAAGAACCACAAGGCTTTTCGTATGAGAATGTCTCGTTTTATAATTTTCGAGAATGTTTTGTATAGAAAATCAATTGCATGTCCATACTTGAGATGCTTGGAGGATCCTGAAGCATATGAAGTCCTGAAGATCTACACGAAGGAGATTGTGGTAATCATACCGGGGGCACAGCGCTATTTTCAAGAATCCTGAGGACAGGATATTACTGGCCTACCATGAGAAAAGATGCTGTGACTTACTCTAAAAAATGTGACGCTTGCCAGAGACACAGCAACATACTCCATCAACCGGCCGAACCTTTATATCCAATCATCTCTCCATGGCCATTCATGAAATGGGGAATGGATATCGTCGGCAAACTCCCCAAAGCACCAGGAGGAAAGGTATTCATGCTAGCAATGACGGATTACTTCTCTAAATGGATCGAAGCTGAGGCATTTGTCCAAGTCAGAGAGAAAGAAGTCATCTCCTTCATCAAGAGTAATATCCTGACGAGATTTGGGATCCCGGCAAAGATAATTTGTGATAATGGATCTCAGTTCATTGGCAAGAGAACAACTGACTTCTGTGTCTGTTGGGGAATCAAAATGATAACTTCTACCCCAGTACATCCTCAAACCAATGGACAAGCAGAATCTAGCAACAAGATCATCGTTAACAACCTCAAGAAGAGATTAGGAGCAAAGAAAGGAAGATGGGATGAAGAGCTACCGTTTGTACTTTGGGCGGATAGGACAACCACGAAAAACGTGAAAGGGAAGACTCCATTCTCCTTGGTATTTGGAACTGAAGCAATGATCCCGACAGAGATGGTTATCCCTACTGCCAGAACCAACTTTCAATCTTCAGAGACCAACGACGAAGCTCTTGCTCAGGATCTCGATACTGTGGATGAGCTTAGGGATCTCGATACTGTGGATGAGCCTAGGGATCTTGCCAAAGTTCGCATTGCAGCTTATCAGCAGAGGATAGCAAAATCATACAATAAAAACATAAGGGTCAGAAGATTCCAAGCAGGTGATCTCGTATTAAGGAAAACATTCCAAAATACTACCAATCCCAATGGTGGAAAACTTGCACCAAAATGGGAAGGCCCATACTTGATTGATTCAGAAGCAGGAAAGGGAGCTTATTGGTTGGCTACTATGGAAGGAGATATCCTGTCAAGATCCTGGAACGCTATTCATCTCAAAACCTACTTTATGTAAGTTAGAATTTAAATCCTAACTAAAAATGGTACGTCTTCTTTCCATAATTATTTTTATACTTGTTACTCTTGATCAAAGTACTGACTTGAGCGTCGAAGGGGTGTTAGCCAGGCTAACACCCACCTTCACCAAGATTTTCTATTTTGAAGTAAGTATCTCCACGGATCCCGACAGAAGAAAGCGATTGGCCATCTTTCCTAAGTTTGGGTATCCTCAAATACCTCGAAGGTTTAAACGGCTTTCGCCTTTCTAAGTATTGGGTTAATACACCCCGCCAGGAGCGCACGATATTCAAGTATAGTTCAAGGTGGTGCGACCAGTCCATATAACAGTGATTGATAATTTCATCACTGTTGGCTATATCTTGAATTCTACGATAGTAACAGATGTGTTACTCCTAAGGTTTTTAGCATTTTCATGCTAACTTAAGTTTGGATTAGCCCACGTTATTCTGGCTTGGCCCACGTTATTCTGGCTTGGCCCGCGTTATTCTGGCTTGGCCCACGTTATTCTGGCTTGGCCCACTTTTTCTGGCTTGGCCCACTTTTTCTGGCTTGGCCCACGATTTTAAATATGTAACACTTATGTGTTAACTCAAAAACTTAGCATCAATATGTTGAATCAGGATCCTTAAACGAGTTGAAGACTAATAAGGATCCCGAAGTGTATTTACTAAGCCTATGACATATTCTACGACTGAACACTGGGGACAACTAATAGTTGTTATACTTCATGTTGATTCGGTATGTATATATATCCAACTTCGTACTCAGCAAAGGTATGTGTTGCTAACTTTTCGATTACAAGAAGATCTGGAAGTTGAATGACTAAGTCATGATACGTATGGTACTCTTATTTAACCTCATTTATTAAAACCAAATTGTGTTTTCCTAAGTCTAAATTTGATAAAAACCTAGGAATTTATTATTAAAGATCCGGAATCCTGAAAATATGTTCGAACATATGTCAAGGTTTTATCACATAGAGATCCTAATTTTCTAAAACATGTCTAAGCAAACCAAACACATAACAATCATGGCAAATAGTCATAAAACGTCTACTAACATTAAAAGTGCAGGAAAGTGTCCCTGGTTTCATCCAAAAAAGGAACCATCCACCCGGTCCACAAGTTGTCTATCCCATGACAAGGATCCCAAAAGCGGAAAAAAGTAAAATTGTTCATCAACCAAAGACATGAAACGAAATTGTTTCAAGACAAGTTATCAAACAGAAAAACCATAAATACCAAGGTTCAGGTCTAGGCGTCATTACCCTCATCTCCTTGGTCAACTTGCTTCCCAGCAACAACAGCTCTATGCTCTTCTGCTACCTTCGCTGAACCCTCGGTCTCGTCTTGGGTCACCAATTTGCTCACATCCTCCTCCACACCGGCTCTCCTCCCATCTCAGCAACAAGCCTCTTCCACCCTCGTACATCCCAAGCAGCCCTATCAAAATTCTTGTCCTCAACTTCTTTAGCCATTTTAATTCTGGCTTGAAGAATGGACATTATGGCTGAGGCTTTAGCCTGTTCGGTGGACTCATCAAGATCCTGGGTATGTTGGAGATGCACGTCCTGCAGTTCTGCTTTCACATTGCTGAGATCCTTGGTGACATCAGATAGCTTTTTGCTCTTGGCAGCCTCGCTCTTTTGCAATTTAGCAATCTGCAACTTGCTCACCTCAACCTCTATTGAAAGCTGATCGTAGAATATGACCATTTTAGCCATAGCCTATTATATACAATATATATGTTAATATAAATGTAGGATTAAATTCAAGATCCAGGATAATAGACATTTATTACCAAATGGATGAAGTTATGCAGCTTCTTTTGAGCATTAGCAAAATCAGAGCATTCCCGAATGGCAAGTTCAGCAAGATCGATGGCTTTTCGCCTCTTGCTAGAAGATGGCTTAGGATGAGCAGTAGAGACCTCAGGCTTAGGAAGATCCGATTTGAGCATTGGAGTAGCGGATTGCTTAGGCTCCTTTTTGATAGCCATGTCCTTGGAAAGCATACTGTCAATATCCTCAAGAGCAAATTTGGAGTTTGGTTTGCGGATTCCTAAATCAAAATAACAGGTGAGTTCATTACTAATATTATTGACTAATAAAATACTATGATTTTTCCTTACCAGACATCTCCGAGACGGAAGGATAGGTTTCTGAGCTTTCTTCCACTGATGGAGCCCCGACCTTGAAAGTTCTTTCAATCGGCTCAATACTGTAGAAAAATGCAACTCTTTTGGCAGTATCCTCGGTAGTAGGAGCGACTTCTGAAAACCTCAGCGCTGTAAAACAATAAGAGAAAATTAAGAGTCAATATCCTGAATGCCAAGAATCACAAGGATCATGCAGATGAAATCCTACCCTTTTTAATCCATTTCACCGGCAGTTTATTCCCATCAGGGATCGAGTCCCTTCTCACAAAGAAGAAATTGTTTTTCCAGTTGGAATCGTTCTGGGTTGTTTTGAGAATCAAATGACTTTGGCCAGACTTGATTTGGAATAGAAAGCGAGAAGAATCGTGACTTCTTAGATTATAGACCTAAGCTAGTTCAGAGATGGTGAAGTCAAGAGCGTGGTTACGAATCAAGATTTCCAAAATATGCAGGGTTCGCCAAATCATGGGCATGATCTGAGCATAGCTCAAACCGGTCTTCTTGAAAAACTCAGTGGTAAAGGATGGGAAAGGGTAAGAAAAGCCGATGGTAAACGGAAAGGATGGAAAACAGACCCACGCATCGGAAGTGAAATCCGGCCTTGTCTTAGGGTCGAAAGGTCTAAAGATGGTGTTTTTCGGAAATGATCCCCTTGACTCTAAGGATTTGATATCATGGTCAGTAAAAGTGCATTTTTCGGAATCAGGGTTAGAAAGCAGATGTTGACTATAAAGATTATCCGATGATGAAGATGATCGAGTGGTCTTCTTAGACATTTTTGGTATAAATCGGAAAGCTAAAATGTAAAGGAAAGAGGGTTTTTACCTGAAATCCGAGAGATGTAGAAGACGATATCAGAGATAAGAAGAAGGGTAATTATAAAGAAGTAATGATAACTACCTCGAACAACGCCGTATCATTACCTCGTTTACCGCACCACGTCTCATCATGCGCCACTTGAATTTTTGAATTTTGAATTTTTAAAATTTTTACAGCTGTAACTTCCTTGGACATCTGTCAAATTTTGGGGACAATTGTTAGTGGTCACTTTTATGGCTAGGGATCCTGGATTTTCGACATACTTCGGTATCCTTAATTTCCTTATTATCTAACTGTTGTATCTTTCCTCTATTTTGATCAATACGCAGGTAAAACACGTGAAGTCAATTTAATCCCTGAAGAATCGGTCTGAAAGTTGAAATAAGCGTGTAAAAGACGCGTAGAACGACCTCCAACGGTCATATTTGAAGACCTGGTCGATTCCAGGATTCTATGATAGTTAGTTAGTATGATCTCTGTATAAAATCAGTAGCTTGGTCGATTAGAAAACACACAACAACGCACTTAGCAATAGAATACACTCGCAATCAGTCTTGTAACATTTAGATATCGATCATTTGCTGCTCAACACTTGTAATTCTTTACCATTTATTGAAGTAACGAGGCAGGTGTCGATTGTCACCTCCCGAGGTTTTATGCTGAAGATCCTGAACGATCAAGGGCTTTCCTCGTAAACATCCGTGTCACTTTTTACGTTCTTACCTTGTTTTACATTGATTTTACAAGCACACTACCTTACAAACGAAATTTGGTTACAAAGTTAGTCTTGTTAATTTTTACCCAAAACAGAACCAAGTTTTTCAAGTGTTTCATTTAATCTACTCAAAGTTTTTTTGTCTCTCTAAATTCACTCAACTTTTGATAGGTGTTCTAATCCTATGTAATATATACTTCATTTGCCTCATTCAATTTTAAAAAATTTAAACATTTATAAAAATATTACACAGGATTGAAACAATTGGTGAAAGTTGAATGACTTTAGAGGGACAAAAAAATTTTGAGTGCCTTAAATGAAACATTTGGAAAACTTGGTTATTATTTGGTGAAGTTTTGCATAATAAGTTATTTTACTAGTTATTTTCATTAGTTTAATGAGAATGGGTCAAGTCAAAACAGTTAGTATTTTTTGCATTATTTTAGGAAAACATGGGTTATGGAGTAGTGGGAAGTAGCGGAATACAATCGTGGGTTGGTGTTGAGCGTCCACAGATGTGGATCACGACTGCTCTGATACCACTGATGTGGGCCGATCGGGTTGAGATAAATAGAATGGAGATTAGAGAGGATCATAGGAATATTTAAAGAGGGTTAGACTAAATCCTATTTCATTCATGCATAACCACTAAACCCACTACTTTAGTAATAATCCACAAACCTACTACTAAGAAAAATAACTCACACTTAACTTAATTAAATAAAACATATATAGAAAATTAAAGAACATGATGGAACTATCCATACACACGTTACGAGTACGTATCATAATCTTTCCACCGTGGTTCGACCCACACTAGAAATTAACATGTTTGAGTTTCAACCCTTTTATCATTCCACTTGACCTCCTCACTTTAATTTTACTTTGTACAATAACCACTCCATATATATGCGTATATTATGTATGTGTTTGTAACGAACCAACTTTCAGGATTTATACATAATATATATTAATTATATCATGAGGGTGTAATTAGATATAAATAAAAGTTAAGGGTTAGTTGTAAAGGTGGATTATAACTAGTTTGAGAGAAGGGAGTCAAAATTGAATGCATAACCTACAAACCTACTACTTAGAAAAATAACTCACACTTAACTTAATTAAATAAAACATATATAGAAAATTAAAGAACATGATGGAACTATCCATACACACGTTACAAGTACGTATCATAATCTTTCCATCGTGGTTCGACCCACACTAGAAATTAACATGTTTGAGTTTCAACCCTTTTATCATTCCACTTGACCTCCTCTTGTCATACATAGTTTATCCTACAAGGTGTAGAAAGTGATTTGAACCTTTATTGTTACCCTTTTTTTTTAAAATTTAGTTCCACTATATTTTATACTCAAATAACTTTTATATATTTAAAAAAAAGTCATAACATAAAATTAAAAATTTTATTATTTTTTATTTGAGTATATAGTATTGGTATATATATTTTAAAAAAAATAACAATTTTTTTAAAATAAAGTTGATATGTTGTGTGTATTACTATGCACAAGGGTTTATAATTGTGTGTTATTATAGGCATAATAATTAATTATATATGTATATTGCCCAGTTATATACATACGATACATAATTATGTACGTAATTATAATGTATAATTTTATGGACGCATATACACATCGTAAAAATACACGTGTCGCGTCATGATGGTGTGGTTTCTGCAGTTCTCACGCTAAAAACGCTTTGTACAATAATCTACCTCAAAATACACACATATATGAAACTTTTATAATATCTTTGGTTTTAAGAATGATCCGATCATGACCGGTAAGTAAGCCGGTTCAATAACTGGTTCGGTTACGAAAACCTTGCTATTGCCAATATAATGAAGCTCGGAAGACAAAGATTTGTTCTAAGAAGATGAGGAGATATACGACGATTAACCCTACCAATCAGTACTATAAAGCAAAGAGAAAAAACAAACAAACCAGCTTGTTCAACCGGTTAAAACTTGTTTAAGATTGATAGAAAACCAGCATAGATTCGATCACCTAGTGAATTACTAGCATAATCCAAAAACCAAGAGGAAAAAAGAGTTAAAACAAGCCATCAGTTTCTTCTAAAGAAAGATCCATAAGGTTATCTTTCTGTTCTTGACCAGTAGCATCATCAAGAAACCAGTTCTCTAGGAAATTAAGAGGTGGTAATTCAACATTTCCAGTATTCGGTTCGCTTTCATCTTGAAATAAACTTGTCGTTTCGGATTGCGAAACTTCTGAATTACTGCTGTAGTTTGAATTGTTGTTGAAACCAAACTGCAATGAATTTTCAAAACTCTCACTTGGAGGGCTTGGAAACTTCTTTATCCATTTCGGGAGCAACCGTGCAATGTTTTTGGTACTAGATGCATAGGTAGTTGTACTGTGATTGATCTGTGGTGGTGGCACATATTGTTGGTGGATTTGTGCATGAGGGTTTGCACTAATTGATGAGGATGATTCAGGCTGCAGATTGGTGGACTTTTTGTCAAGAGATAGAGCTTCACAAAGGGCTTGTTTGGCCATGTGGATATCAGTTTGGAGCCTTCTCTCCCATTTACCTTTAGACATGGCAGTTTCTGAGGATGATGATGAGTTCAACTTCAAAGTTTGATCAGATGAGTTGCTTTGCATCTTGTTAAGCTTCTTTTTTAGATGGGTGTTCCAGTAATTCTTGATATCGTTATCTGTTCTTTGTGGAAGATAAGAAGCTATGGCTGCCCATCTGCAAAAGATTAACCAAAATCCAAGAATGAATCTTTAACATCACAATCATCAGTTTTCACTAGAGATCTTAATTTGAATTATGTGAAAACAAATAAACTAAATTCTGGCCGCACGTTTATTTTAATCAGTGGATGAGATCATAAGTTGACTTTTGAGGTTGGTTTATTGGCTTTTGAGTTTTCATTTGATCCCTTCCCATGTGTATAATACCTGTTGCCAAGAAGAGCTTGCAGATGGATGATCATCTTCTCTTCTTGATCGGTGAAGTTGCCGCGCTTGATACCTGGCCGGAGATAATTTGTCCAACGGAGTCTGCAACTCTTACTACATCTTAGCAACCCTAACAAAAACAAGATTTGAAGTTAAAAAACTAAGTCAAACATGTGTAGGATATATACAATAAAGATCCTAACTTTATAATGAATCTAACAAACCCATATCTAAATAAGAATCTTTACTTAAAAAAACTAAAAACCAACAAAGAAAAACACAAGAAACAAAAGAAAACATACCAGTATTGGTAGGAATAGATCTCCAATTACCAGGACCATGTTCTTGAATATAAGATACAATGGTTATATCTTCTTCTGGAGTCCATGGCCCTTTCTTCACTCCTATTTTCTCACAACAAGGTGGTCTTCCCATTGTTGAAGAGATTGCTTAACTTTCTGTTGATTAAGATCTCCTTTGGGTGCAAAGAAAATATGGGGTTTTCTTTGTCTCAACCTTGGTTAAACGACAAGACAAGGGTCTTTGGATAGGGGTTTACCATTTTCTCACTATATATAGACAGATTGCGGTGGTGGTGCTGATTTCAAATGCTGATAAACTACAAAACAAAGGGTTTTCAACACTACAAATAGCATTTACTGTTTTTGCTTGCAGAAAGGAACTTCTTTCAAATATGGTGCTAAATTGAAATGTGTCACTTATGGAGCTAAATTGAAAGAGTTTTCATTTTTGGTATTTCCCTGGTTATCAACAATAGTTTGATGTATTTTCCTAGTTATTAATAACGGTTTGTTGAGTTTTAAAGCAACAGTTGTAAAGAGTTGATAACGGACTTGGTTTAAAGCTCATCAAACCGCTGTTGATAACTAGAAATATCAAAAATGAAAAGTCTTTAAATTTAGCAACATAATTGAAAATACGTTTCAATTTTAGCACGAGATTGAAAAAAAAATTATGCAAAAATCCTACAGAGACATCCGACCACAAAAATACTCATTTTCTCCCTAAGACTATATATATTTTTCACAAACGTTCTTATATTTATATACCATCACCGCAATTTACATTATATATTATATAATCTTCTTTAAAATGCAACTTTCTTAGCTACAGTGCATGTTTTGTCTTTTTCGAAATCTGTATTTGATAAATTAATTTTACACCAAATTTTGAACAAATTGGATAGCAGCTCAGTGGTGGAAGGCTCTTTTCCTGAAGCTGCTTCCCCAAGTTCGATTCCAACTATAATATTTTTGTTTTCTTTTCATGCGTACACTACAAATCCAAGCAAGTGTTTTATTATTTAATTTTTTATTTATGTTATTATTATTTTTATTTACACAGCAAGTATTTTAACTATTTCATTTTTTTATTATATTAATATTTATATATAATTTACACATTTCCCCCTCTTATAGTTTAAAAATATTATATAATTTTTTTTCTTTTCATTTCTCTTTTTAATTTATTAGACGCAATGTGAGAGGCATTCCTATGGTTTTATCTTTCATTAAACGTTTTTTTAAATTCGTTTTCGTTTTTCTTAACATTCATTTTTACGACATGACACTTTCGTTATTTTCAAATATACCGTCGCAACGTGTGTCTTATCTACGTTTTGATGTTCAGAACCGAGCCGCCACAACGAGCGGGTAACACTTACTAGTTTATTTTTAATAACCAAATGTTTTACACTAAACTATAGTTTTTAATTTCTTATTGTTTAAAATTTTAAAGTACGTTTAAAAAATATATTAAAATGTTATAAAAGGGTGGGGGATTTTAAAAATTGAAATTGAAATTAATGTTTACATCAATTAAAAACAACAAATTTTAAGCATCACGTAAATTAAAAATAAAAATTTAAAATTACAAAAATTAAAAATTATATAAAGTAAACTAAATCTAAAAGATATTTAGTTTGAACTCTATAACATAGCTTTTCATGGCTCATATTGTGCGGGGTTCATGTGACACTATAAGGATCTGATCTTATCCTGACGACACGTCATCGGGATAAGACCTATCAAAATTTTGCCTGATGAAACCCTGTATCGACGACATATGGTCGGTAGAGGGTTGGGGCAGATGGAGGAAAAATTGGCCGGCCAAATGAAAACCTATACCGACGACATGTCGTCGGTATAAGTTAATTTCATTTTATTTTTTCCTTTTTTTCAGTTTTTTATTGTTCGTAGGTAAAAAAAAAAAAAAAAGAATCAAAAAGCCTATACCGAGGACATGTCGTCGGTATAGGCCTTCTTAAATGTTGACCGGTCAAAAACCTATACCAACGACATGTCGTTAGTATAGATCTACTTTTGCTAACGGCATAGGATCCTTTCCCGTCGACATGTCGTCGGGATTGGTCTTTGCGAGAACAAATCCCGCAGACAGTTTTCTGCTTTTCATTTCACCAAAAAATCTTCCCAATCTTTCTCCTCTTTACCATCCGACGATTTCACGATTTTTAGGCTTTTTTGGAGTAATCTTCATCAAACTCTCGGGTTTTTATATGAGTTAACATCTAGGTTTCAATTTTCACAAAATATTCAACATTTCTTGGATTTGAAGTTTATTTTGTTTAATTTTTGTTTGGTTTTTGAAGGTTTTCACCATTTTCTTGGATTTTAAGCTTCTTGAAGGTAATTACTCATTTTGGATAGTAATTTGTGATGAAATTAGGTTTAGATGTATGTTTGTATGTATATGTACTGTAATCACTTGTATTTATGTTTGTATGTATATGTATGCAATTGTGAAATTTGGACATTTATTTATGTATATATGTGTATGTATGTTTGTATGCACATAATTTTGTATTTATTCATTTGTTTATGTATGTATCTATATGTATGGAATTGTGTGTATGTATGTGTGTAAGGCGTAGGACTCGTAATCACCGCCGAGTGTCAGAGGGCACACAAGGAACACAAGAGAGATTTGAAATTACATTTCAAAATGCATGGAGGAAATGATGATATGGAGTAGGCCAAGAGTAATCCCCCCAGAAGAAATGAATCAAGCATCATGGGAACAGGTAATTGATGAGTTGTTCTTAACTGCCGCATATATAAACCGCTTTGAGAAGAACACAGAAAACATATCCAAACAACGCTATCCAAGTTTTCATGGGAGCAAATCATATGCCCAGAGGCGACACATGGAGATATGAAATACAATTTTTATATACAAACATGTTTATTATTTGTTATTAAAATATTAAAAAAATTATTTTTGTTGATCACATGGAACTGGTCCTATTGAATTGTTCAGAAACACCCATTACAAGGAAGGGATGTGACGGGCAAGTGAGGCTGCAGAATCAGACTATATAAGTAAAATAATTTCGTTGTTAGTTTAATAGACTTAGAACATCCAACTGTAACTTTAATTGGGTCAAAATGACCTGAGCCCACTTTAATAGACTTAGAACATTTAGTTGTAACTTTAAACGTGTCAAAATGACCCGAGCCCACTTTAATAGAGTTAGAACATTCAATTGTAACTTTAAACGGTTCAAAATTACCCAAACTCACTTTAATAGACTTAAAACATCCAACTGTAACTTTAAACGGGTCAAAATGACCCGAACCCACTTTAATAGACTTTAAACATTCAATTGTAACTTTAAACGAGTCAAAATGACCCGAGCCCCACTTTAATAGACTTTAAACATTCAATTGTAACTTTAAACGGGTCAAAATGTGCCAAACACACTTTAATAGACTTAGAACATCCAACTGTAACTTAAAACGAGTCAAAATGACCGAGCCCACTTTAATAGACTTAGAATGTGACATCCGGCAATTTCAGGTTAACTCCGTTAACTCAAACCTCGTTAGTTCAAACATTATCCATTGTAAACTCAGTTATTCCAGTTAGTCACACGTGCATTGCATTTAATTAAGTTAATTAAATGTGTCAGTTATTTCACACACAACAGCAATCCGTAGAATTACCGGATCACACTCGAGTCTAACCCTAAACGTTCGTGATTAATTAAGATAAATATTTTGAATATTTAATAATTTATATTTAATATAAATTATGTGAATTTTATGTGATTTCGTGAATTTACGTGAATTATGTGAATATTATGGTTATCGTACGTGCTTATTGTATATTAATCGTACTTAATATTTTTATAAATTTTAGAGTTTTATAAAACTACAAATAAAAAATTGTTAATTATTAATTAGGTGTTATTTAATTAATTAGAGTTTATGGGCCTTAATTACACCTGAAGCCCATAATTCATTAAACCCATCCATCCATGTATAAAAGGAAAATTATAAAATTTTAAAACCTAATTCCCTTTTTTGTGTTGTGGCCGTCGACCCCCCCCCCCTTCTCTCTTTGAGCCGCGACACTTAAGCCACCCAAACCCACATCGATCGAACTCCAATCGTGAAACCGGAAGTGGATACGTGCTAGTCTAGGTATTCCTAACGTTCCTACGTAACTCGTTTTATTAAAATCCGTCGTTATTTCATTATTATTTTTGAGACCGAAACCCTAGATTATCCAAACTTAATTATTTCGAAATATGATAATGAATTAGTTAATTGTTTGATATTGTTGTATCGTATTAGTGATTTTATGAAAATATGTGAAACCTTAGTTTCCATACGAAGTGTAAATTGAGATTTGTTGATTATGTGAAGTATAGGAATTGCATACTAGACGTGAATTATGATTAATACAGTTGTAATTATATTGGTTGAAAGATTTGGGATTGATTAGACGTGTTAATTGTGTAAACAAAGCGTGAAGTGGACGACTTACTAAAAGTGGAAACTTTGTTAAAAAGTGATTTTTGAATGTGAAGGTTTCTAGGTGTGTATGATGCTATTATTTGACTCTAGTATGTTAGTATGGTTGTATTAATGATTGTTAACGTATTGTTGAATGCAAATAGATTAAATAAATCATAGGTTACCAGAAGTCGAAACTTTTGTAAATTGGAACTTGTTGTCTAGACTTAATGAGGTGTGGTATGGTAATCTGTTAAGCATAAGTATGTGTAGATAGACATAGAATGATGATACGAACGTGTTATAGATAATGTGATTCATTTGAAAGCAAACATGAGTTTATATATTTTTAAAAATAATAAATTAATGTAACGTGTATTGATGACGTAGTTTGCTATGCTAAATTAGTTATGACTTAGGTAGCATGAAACGTGAATTATTTGTGTGCTAAGCGTGTTGTTATACAAGTCAAACATTTAATCACTAAACGGGTCACCAACGGGTCGTCGAGTCAAAATTGGTCAAACTTAGTCAAACTTGGTCAAACTTAGTCAAACTTGCAAAACTTTTCTAAACACTTAAACAATAGTATTGTTTGGATACTAAAGGTTCATATCAACTTGCACAAACACACACTTATAAACCGGTGTTTATAGGTGGCAGTTAGTCGTCAAGCATTCTAAGTTCGCTTTCTTTCGCACGCACTCTAAGGTGAGTTTCACGGCCCCTTTTCTTATGATTTAAACTTGGGGGAGAAAACATGGGTACGAACATTTAGATTTTACATTTCATTTATATCACTTGTTGTACTAAGCGCAAACATATCATGCAAGTCCTTACTTATCGAACCGTTTAATATATGGGATAGCGAGGTAATTTTGAGTAGTACTACTGGGCATTGACAAGCCCCACCCGCGTTAGTCGCGCTAACATGACAGGTAGTCGAACGGGTGTAACATTGACCTAAACAGTTTACCATTGTTCATGATAGACATGGTAGGAGGCAGATCAAACATAAACAGTCAGCTTCGGTGTCGAAACGTTTTAGTAACATGTAATTAGGTTAGCTACCTATGATATAAATTTTAAATGGTTTTATCTAGTAAACTTTACAAACATTGAAACCTGTGAACTCACCAACCTAGTGTTGACACGTTTTAGCATGTTTTCTCAGGTAATTAAAGTACAAGCACAAGCTAAGGCATGCATGCATTCGAAGTCCATCATTTTCAAACTCAAGAACTATTTATTTTATTTATTGTTGAATTATTTATTTTTGGCGCGACTGTTTTGGCGCATGCTTTTCATTAAATTTTTTGCTTCCGCAGTCTTACATTAAATCAGTGTTTTCATTACTAGTGTTGCATCGTGACTATGAGCAATACTAGTGGTTTTTCTTAAACTCATATAGAGTCGTTCAAAGTAACTAATGACTGAGATCCTGGTATGTCACGCTCCTAACGGTAAAACTCCGTTAGTGGATTTTGGGGGTGTGACAGATTGGTATCAGAGCCATTGGTTATAGAGAACTAGGAAATGCATACTAGACTATAACCACGTACATGCATTAGTTACACAACACTTACACTCAAACATGGCACTCACTCATCCCGTTATAGAAAATGTCGACCCCGCCTAATTCACCCGCATCCCCAGTCGTTCAGGAGCAAGATGTTCCTACCGTACCTTTGCCAGAGCCGAGGAGACGTCGACTCAACCCGATCAACACCACTGTAGGGCACGATGAGCCTATTCATGTGCGTGTCAGAGGCAACACACAGGACTGGGATTGGTATCCTGATAGGATCAGGAACTGGATCCGCGATGAGGAAGTCCCACCTCCACTCACTACTGACATTGCTTCTTCTTCATCATCTTCTGTGATAGCTTTGCCACCATTGCAATACCCCTTTGAGCAGGTGTTAGCTGCCTTTGTAGCTAGGATGGACCGGGAGATCCGGAACATGAGAGATGCAGCAGGGGAGATTTCTGGTATATTAGAGCGAAAGACTCTGATGAATCATAAAATTGACAAACTGACTTCAGATTTAGCAGTCACAGATAAAGTCCATGAGAATTTGGCAAATGGATGTGTGGATATGGAAGACCGGCTGAACACTGCAGAGTGGAACCTAGATATACTCCACACCAGGATTGAGCAAGTGGAACCTAAAGATGGAAGGATCTAAGATTGAAGCCTACACTACTCGTTTGCATGAACTGGCGAACTTGTGTCCGCAAATGGTAACACCTCCCTATAAGAGGATCGAGAAATTCATTGATGGTTTGGTTCCACAAATTCAGAGCATGGTGACATCTTCTAATCCTACTACAATCCAGCAAGCAATCAGGTTGGCTCACAGGCTAACCGATCAGGCAGTCGCTCAGGGCACTCTACCCCTAGAGGTGCGTTATCAAAGACAACTGATAACAAGCGGAAGTTTGACAGTTCATTCCCCAAAACCTTCCAGTCAAACCCACATTCTCAGCAGCAGCAACCACAACATCGTAAGCTTGAACCTTCAAAGAACAACAATCAGTCTAACTCTTCTCAGCAGAATCAGGGTTCTTATATTAGCAAGTACCCGAAGTGCAACAAATGTAACTTCCACCATCATGGAGCGTGTGACTGGTACCGTTGCCACCAGTGTGGAAAGATGGGTCATGTGGCCAAAGATTGTAGGGTAGATCTGCAAAACAAACAGGAACCACCTGGTGAAGCACCCAAAGGCTGTTTTGAGTGCGGGAAAGAAGGGCATTTTAGGAAAAATTGCCCGCAGTTAAAGAGAAATGGAAACGGGAATGGAAATGGTAACAATTATTAGGGCGGTAATGGAAATGGTAACAACAACCAGGGTGGTAACGGCAATAATAAAAACAATGGTGCTAAAGGTCGAGCATTCGTGATTGGCTCGGGGGAAGCTAGGAATGATCGGAACATGGTTAACGGTATGTTTCTCTTAAACGATCATTTTGCTTCTGTACTTTTTGATACTGGCGCCGATAGAAGTTTTATATCTAGAGAACTTAGTAGTCGGTTAGGAATAAACCCAACTTTACTAGAACATCATTATACCGTAGAGATAGCAGACGGTAAAGTAATCGAGGCAACCCACATTCTCAAGGGATGTAAGTTAGAACTATCTGGTCACAAACTCGACATCGATCTCATGCCAGTTACACTCGGCAGTTTTGACATAATTGTGGGCATGGATTGGTTGTCTAAAAACCAAGCTGAGATCATCTGTAGTGAGAAGATCGTTCGTATACCCCTTCATAGTGGAGAGATCCTATCCGTTCAGGGCGAAAGAAGTGGTGCAGTGATGGGCATCATATCTTTCATGAAGGCACATAAGTGTTTGCGTAAGGGTCATACCGCAATTCTAGCCCTTGTCGCTGACAAGTCCACCGAGGAGAAAAAGTTAGAAGATATCCCTATCGTTCACGAATTCCCAGAAGTATTCCCTGAAGACCTACCTGGTCTTCCACCTCATCGTCAGGTCAAATTTTAGATTGACCTAACACCCGGAGCAGCGCCTATTGCTCAAGCACCCTATAGACTGGCACCAAGCGAGTTGCAGGAGCTATCCACACAACTGCAAGAGTTGTTGGATAAAGGTTTTATCCGACCGAGCTCATCGCCATGGGGAGCTCCAGTCCTATTTGTAAAAAAGAAAGATGGAACTTTCCGCATGTGCATTGATTACCGAGAGTTAAACAAGGTAACAGTCAAGAACCGCTACCCACTACCCCGCATTGACGATTTATTCGACCAACTTCAAGGGTCAAGCTTCTACTCAAAAATTGATTTGAGATCTGGTTATCATCAGCTGAGAGTTCGAGATGAAGATATATCCAAGACTGCATTCAGAACCCGGTACGACTATTTCGAGTTTTTGGTCATGCCATTTGGATTAACCAACGCACCCGCGGTGTTCATGGACCTCATGAACCATGTGTGTAAACCTTACCTAGACCAATTCGTCATTGTCTTCATTGACGATATCCTCATATACTCTAAGAGCCGGGAAGAGCATGAGGAGCATCTGCGTTTGATCCTTGAGCTACTGAAACAGGAGCAGCTGTACGCTAAGTTTTCCAAATGCGATTTTTGGATTCGCGAGGTCCAATTTCTAGGACATGTGATCAATGAGAAAGGAATACATGTCGATCCAGCCAAAGTGGAAGCTATCAAGAATCGGGTAGCACCCACAACTCCAACCGAAGTTTGGCAATTCCTAGGATTGGTCGGATACTACCGTCGTTTTATCGAGTGATTCTCAAAGATTTCCCAACCTCTCACCGCTTTAACCCAAAAAGATAAACCCTATAATTGGAGCGAGACTCAAGAATCAGCATTCCAGCTACTGAAGCACAAACTATGTAGCGCACCCATCTTGTCTCTACCGGAGGGAACGGATGACTTCGTAGTGTATTGCGATGCCTCCATCCAAGGTCTCGGTTGTGTATTGATGCAACGCGACAAGGTTATCGCATACGCTTCTCGACAGTTAAAAATCCACGAAAAGAACTACACGACTCATGATTTGGAGTTAGGAGCCGTGGTGTTTGCACTCAAGATTAGGAGACATTACTTGTACGGTACCAAGTGCACCATCTACACCGATTACAAGAGTCTTCAGCATATTTTTGAGCAGAAAGAGTTGAACATGCGTCAACGTCGTTGGATCGAGTTATTAAACGATTATGATTGTGCAATCAAGTACCATCCGGGCAAAGCTAATGTGGTGGCCGATGCCCTAAGCAGAAAAGAAACCAAACCTCGACGGGTTAGAGCATTACAACTCACTATTCATACAGGATTACCCGAACAAATCCGCAATGCCCAACTCGAAGCCTTAAAAGAGGAGAACTTATCATTAGAATCCACTCGTGGTATGGAGAAACAACTTGAGGTTAAAGCAGATGGTATTCGCTACTTAGCAGAACGAATATGGATACCAGTATATGGAAACCTAAGAGATCTAGTCATGGATGAAGCTCACAAATCTCGATACTCTATCCATCCGGGATCCGACAAGATGTATCACGATCTCAAGGTTTTGTATTGGTGGCCGAACATGAAAGACGACATAGCCACCTACGTGAGCAAGTGTCTGACTTGTTCCAAGGACAAGGTGGAGTACCAAAAGCCATCCGGATTACTAAAACAACTGGAAATACCAATGTGGAAATGGGAGCAGATTTCCATGGATTTCATAACCAAATTACCCCGAACCCCTACGGGATGTGACATAATCTGGGTGATAGTGGATCGCCTAACCAAATCCGCTCATTTCCTTGCTATCAAAGAGACCGACAAAATGGAAAGGTTAACTCGCCTCTATCTTAAAGAAGTAGTATCCCGACATGGAGTGCCAATCTCTATCATTTCCGATAGAGATGCCCGATTCACCTCACGTTTCTGGCAATCGTTACAGAAAGCTCTAGGCACGCGCCTGGATATGAGCACAGCGTATTATCCTCAAACAGATAGCCAGAGTGAGCGTACCATTCAAACCCTAGAAGACATGTTAAGGGCTTGTGTGATCGATTTCGAAAACAGTTGGGAGACTCACTTGCCTTTAGTGGAATTCTCTTACAATAACAGCTATCATACTAGTATCAATGCAACATCGTTCGAGGCTTTGTACGAGAGAAAGTGTCGATCGCCACTTTGTTGGGCTGAAGTTGGAGATAGTCAACTTACGGGTCCTGAACTTGCGCATGAAACCTCAGAGAAAATCGTGCAAATCCAAAACCGTATGGCGGCAGCTCGTGACCGTCAAAAGAGTTATGCAGACAAGCGCAGAAAACCGCTAGAATTCCAAGTGGATGAGAAAGTATTATTAAAGGTCTCACCGTGGAAAGGTGTGATTCATTTTGGAAAACGAGGAAAGTTAAACCCGCGTTACGAGATAGAGAAAAGGATCGGTGCAGTGGCATATCAACTAAACCTACCAGATACACTCAATGGAGTGCACAATGTCTTTCATGTCTCAAACCTAAAGAAATGCCTATCAGATGAGACGCTTGTAGTTCCACTCGAGGAGTTGGAAATTGATGAACAGCTACGTTTCATCGAGGAACCAGTCGAAATCATGGACCGAGAGGTCAAAACTCTCAAACGCAGTAAGATACCTATTGTAAGAGTTCGCTGGAACTCGAAGCGTGGACCGGAGTTCACGTGGGAACGAGAGGACGAGATGATGAAAAAGTATCATCACCTCTTCAAACAGTCAACGGCAAACACGGAAGGTACTAACTAAATTTCGAGACGAAATTTATTTCAACAAGGGGATGATGTGACAAACCTAAACTTTTTGTTTAAGACGTTACCGACTTCGTTTAATTTTCGGGACGAAAATTCTCTCAACAAGGGGATGATGTGACATCCGACAATTTCAGGTTAACTCCGTTAACTCAAACCTCGTTAGTTCAAACATTATCCATTGTAAACTCAGTTATTCCAGTTAGTCACACGTGCATTGCATTTAATTAAGTTAATTAAATGTGTCAGTTATTTCACACACAACGACAATCCGTAGAATTACCGGATCACACTCAAGTCAAACCCGGAACGTTGGTGATTAATTAAAATAAATATTTTGAATATTTAATAATTTATATTTAATATAAATTATGTGAATTTTATGTGATTTCGTGAATTTACTTGAATTATGTGAATATTATGGTTATCGTACGTGCTTATCGTATATTAATTGTACTTAATATTTTTATAAATTTAGAGTTTTATAAAACTAAAAATCGAAAATTGTTAATTATTAATTAGGTGTTATTTAATTAATTAGAGTTTATGGGCCTTAATTACACCTAAAGCCCATAATTCATTAAACCCATCCATCCATGTATAAAAGGAAAATTATAAAATTTTAAAACCTAATTCCCTTTTTTGTGTTGTGGCCGTCGACCCCCCCCTCCTTCTCTCTTTGAGCCGCGACACTCAAGCCACCCAAACCCACATCGATTGAGCTCCAATCGTGAAACCGGAAGTGGATACGTGCTAGTCTAGGCATTCCTAACGTTCCTACGTAAGTCGTTTTATTAAAATCCGTCGTTATTTCATTATTATTTTTGAGATTGAAACCCTAGATTATCCAAACTTAATGATTTCGAAATATGATAATGAATTAGTTAATTGTTTGATATTGTTGTATCGTATTGGTGATTTTATGAAAATATGTGAAACCCTAGTTTCCATACGAAGTGTAAATTGAGATTTGTTGATTATGTGAAGTATAAGAATTGCATGCTAGACGTGAATTATGATTAATATAGTTGTAATTATATTAGTTGAAAGATTTGGGATTGATTAGACTTGTTAATTGTGTAAACAAAGCGTGAAGTGGACGACTTACTAAAAGAGGAAACTTTGTTAAAAAGTGATTTTTGAATGTGAAGGTTTCTAGGTGTGTATGATGCTATTATTTGACTCTAGTATGTTAGTATGGTTGTATTAATGATTGTTAACGTGTTGTTGAATGCAAATAGATTAAATAAATCATAGGTTACCAAAAGTGGAAACTTTTGTAAATTGGAACTTGTTGTCTAGACTTAATGAGGTGTGGTATGGTAATCTGTTAAGCATAAGTATGTGTAGATAGACATGGAATGATGTTACGAACGTGTTATAGATAATGTGATTCATTTGAAAGCAAACATGAGTTTATATATTTTTAAAAATAATAAATTAATGTAACGTGTATTGTTGACGTAGTTTGTCATGCTAAATTGGTTATGACTTAGGTAGCATGAAACGTGAATTATTTGTGTGCTAAGCGTGTTGTTATGCAAGTCAAACATTTAATCACTAAACGGGTCACCAACGGGTCGTCGAGTCAAAATTGGTCAAACTTAGTCAAACTTGGAAAACTTTTCTAAACACTTAAACAATAGTATTGTTTAGATACTAAGGGTTCATATCAACTTGCACAAACACACACTTATAAACCGGTGTTTATAGGTGGCAGTTAGTCGTCAAGCATTCTAAGTTCGCTTTCTTTCGCACGCACTCTAAGGTGAGTTTCACGGCCCCTTTTCTTATGATTTAAACTCGGGGGAGAAAACATGGGTATGAACATTTAGATTTTACATTTCATTTATATCACTTGTTGTACTAAGCGCAAACATATCATGCAAGTCCTTACTTATCGAACCGTTTAATATATGGGATAGCGAGGTAATCTTGAGTAGTACTACTGGGCATTGACAAGCCCCACCCGCGTTAGTCGCGCTAACACGACAGGTAGTCGAACAGGTGTAACATTGACCTAAACAGTTTACCATTGTTCATGATAGACATGGTAGGAGGCAGATCAAACATAAACAGTCAGCTTCGGTGTCGAAACGCTTTAGTAACATGTAATTAGGTTAGCTACCTATGATATAAATTGTAAATGGTTTTATCTAGTAAACTTTACAAACATTGAAACCTGTGAACTCACCAACCTAGTGTTGACACGTTTTAGCATGTTTTCTCAGGTAATTAAGGTACAAGCACAAGCTAAGGCATGTATGCATTCGAAGTCCATCATTTTCAAACTCAAGAACTATTTATTTTATTTATTGTTGAATTATTTATTTTTGGCGCGACTGTTTTGGCGCATGCTTTTTATTTAACTTTTCGCTTCCGCAGTCTTACATTAAATCAGTGTTTTCATTACTAGTGTTGCATCGTGACTATGAGCAATACTAGTGGTTTTTCTTAAACTCATATAGAGTCGTTCAAAGTAACTAATGACTGAGATCCTGGTATGTCACGCTCCTAACGGTAAAACTCCGTTAGTGGATTTTGGGGGTGTGACATAGAACATTCAATTGTAACTTTAAACGGGTCAAAATGACCCAAACCCGCTTTAATAGACTTAGAACATACAAATTTTAGATATTTTTGCTAGTATTATTAGTATTTGTTGTTATTAATGTTAATTGGTTGAAATTTGTGAATTGTTATCATTTATTACTTATAGTTGAACATGTTGGTTATCCATTTTACAACAGTTATGCTCTCAAATTTTAGTAAAATATTCAAGTTTATTTTATTATATTGTTTAATGCAGGAGAGAATTCAAGAGGAATTTACGAGATCCTCAAATGAGTCTGGTGGTGATTCATTAGCATTCGATGAGATTGGATGTATGGAGCGTGCACTGGGTCATAGGTGTAGCTATATACGGGACGTTGGTCATGCAGTGAGACATCCCACCCCTGATGTGTTTAGTACCCCCCCCCCCCTCCACAACCACATTGGCAACAAATGGATGGGCGAATTTCTCAACTCCAACAACAACTACAAGAACAACAACATCAACAGCAACGAGAAGAACAACATAAATAACAACGAGAAGAACAACATAAACAACAACAAGATTATCAATCACAACAATTTTATGTGCATGCGCAACAAATGCTTGAAATGCAACGCCAAATGGAAGAAATGCGTCGCTTATGGGATCGACGAACAAGTAGTGATGATAATTAGCCAGGAGTTGTTGTCTATGATGTTGCGAACAATTTGGATGTTTGGTTTGATTTGAGCAATTTGGATGATTGTGAACAATTTGTAGGATTTGGATGTTAATTTTCTTGTTTTGGACTATTTGTATGATATTTGCATGTTTGGAATAATTTAGATGTTTGTATTTCCAAGAATATTTTTTAATATATTTTATATTTCTAAAAAAAAATGCAAAAATTAAAAAATAAAAAAAAAACAAAAAGGCCTATACTGACGACATGTCGTCGGAATAGGTCCTTTTTAAATAATATTAAAAACCAAAAAAGTCTATACCGACAACATGTCGTCCCTATAGAATTTAATTTTGATTTTTTTAATTATCCCTTTACCGACGACAAGTCGTCGGGATAGACACTCCTATATCAACGACTACATTGACCTATTGGTACGAACCTTTGCCGATGGCGCCTATACACACGACAAGTCGTCGGGATAGGTCAAACCACCGAATACCGACGACTTGTCGTCGGAATATGATACGGAAATATCTTCGGGATAGGGTTTTATTATTGTAGTGTGACTTGCATAGAGGAAAAGGATTATTTGTCTTCTGGTTGAAGGTAAGTGTCCATTTAGGTATTGAATCATTCTAATACAATAATACTGTCACTTTTTTGCGAACTTTAGGTAAGTTCCTCATTAACTTCGGCTCTGTGATCTTTACCTTTTGATAATTTCGCCTTAGCCCTTGCCTTTTACGTTACCATTGGATGAGACGTTTCATCAACATCAACTCGCCCTTTATCAACATCGATTCCATCATCCTCAACCGACATAGGAGTATTTGTAGCAAAACCGAGGTCGAAAGTAGTTGTGTGACCGCATCTGAAGCAAATGTGACGAAGTTAGCCGGAGTAGATCTCTTTGGGTGTTGGGTATGGAAGATGCTGGTTGGGTTTCTCCACTTCGGTTGATCTTGCATATCCTATGTTTTTCGTTTAATCATTCCTATATGTATTATTGTTATTAAACATTTAAAAACGTTCGTTAAAGGAAAGAAATAATTAGTTATGTATATCTTCACAGTTCACACCCTCTCCGCCCACCCCCTTCGTCATTGTTGTTGGTTAAATCTAGATATTTTCATGTCATATCCACACAAAGATGGTAAATGCCAGATTTCTCATAACATCAAGCATCAATGCTCTGTACCATAATAATTTCAGTAATTAGAGATATCTCTAGGGTTTTCATTAAACAATCATAAGGATACAAAGGATATATAGGAGAAAATAAAAAGAAAAATATCTCCTTTATATGAAAATAATATATATTCCTAAAATAACTGATTCTATTCCATTACCCCCTCAAGTTGTAGTATGAAGATTTTGAATGACCAACTTGACCAGTAAAGTGTTAAGATGCAGTCTTCCCAATGGCTTGGTAAATAAATCTGCGATCTGAGATTTGCTGTCAATGTTCATTGGTTTGATTTCTTGTTACTCAACTCGTTCTCGTACAAAATAACAATCCATCTCTACATGCTTGGTACGTTTATGAAAAAACCAGATTGTTGGCGATATGACGAGCCGCTTGATTATCACAAAATAGGTGTGTTGGGTTCTTTTGTTCCATACCCAGCTCCTGTAATAGCCACCGCATCCAAATGGTTTCACTAACGGTGGATGCCATTGAACGATATTCTGCCTCTGCTGATGATCTAGACACCACAGTTTGTTTCTTTGATTTCCAAAAAACAGGAGCACCTCTAAACAGGAGCAATAACTTGTCCGTGACCGTCGAGTAAACGGACACTCAAGCCAATCCAAATCATAATAACTGACTAAATCTGTACCACCTTCTTTCGGCAGTAAGATGCCTTGACCTGGTGTCAACTTAAGATAGCGAAGGAGACGATTAGCAGCCTCTAAGTGAGCTTCTCGTGGGTCAGCCACAAACTGGCTTAAAACGTTAACCGAGAAAGCCATATTAGGCTGGGTGACTTGCAGATAAAGGAGACGACCAATAACCCTACAGTAGCGAATTGCATTAACCCGTTGTCCTCCATCATCTTTGTCAAGCTTGAGATTCCGTTCCATAAAAAATCCATTGGGACGACAACCTGTCATACCACAATCTTCCATGATGTCAAGGGTGTATTTCCTTTGGCTTAACACGAGACCTTCCTTCGTTTTGGCAACTTCAATGCCGAGAAAATAGTTTAGGCTTCCTAGATGTTTGTGTAACACCTCGAATATTTCCTAGAAAATAAAGGACTAAACTTGCCAATTTTCGAAGATGAAGGGTGGATGTGTATATAAACAAAAGTTCAAGAACTGAAAAAGAAATTTCTGAGAAACAAAGGGTTAGCGGACCGCTACCCAGGACCTTAGCGGTCCGCTACGTGTTGGCTAACGAAACCATCGGGAGATGACACGTGTCCTATGACTCATCGATTGGAAACTTACGCGTGGAAGGGGTGGCGGACCGCTAGCCAGACCATGTCGGTCCGCTACGTGTGCGCGAAGCCAAATAGGCCGCCTCAAAGGGTGGCGGACCGCCCCCACCTAGCGTAGCGGTCCGCTACGAGTGTGATGTTGGCCCTATAAATAGTTGAACAATTTTAACTCTTTTGCACACACAAAAACACTCAAATACACTCACACACTCTCTGAAGATCAATTCCTGAGCCCCGGTTCGCGTACGAGAGTCCGGTTTCCAACGTTTCGACTCCAAATTGCGGTAGATAGTACCGAGGTAAGGTTCCGACCCCCCATTAAGATTTGGTTATGAATCATTAAGCTAGGATTGTTTGATTAAGTAATATTATGATTATCTAGGAACTCTGCTCGAGGTGATTACCACATTATTGATTACTAAGCCGAAATACTGCCGAGGTGAGTTCTTAAACTGTGATGCATGAACCCTTTCATGACCTTATCTGGCATGATTGATTTATGAAACATTTTGAGTATCTTGAAACGATTGTACCGATTGTTTATATATAATATATTCTAAGCGCTTATTATATTTCACTTGCCCGTGGAACGGCATGTTGGACAGGACCCGTGGAACGGTCTTTGGTTATATATAGACTGAATGATTGTTCATAGTTATCTATGAATTTGGGTGTTGAAGCCCATGAATGTGTTCAAGATACTTTTGCGAGTCATTTTAATAAACTATTTTAGTTTATAAATTCACCAGCTTTGTGCTGACCCATGTTTTATCAAATATTTTTGAATGCATCACAGGTAGACAATAGATGAGGCATTTCCAGGACTAGAATGAAAATATGAATGATCCAAAGATGATGGGCATGCCTGAAACTATAAGTCCCGAATGACTTGTTCCTTGTTAGGAACGGATGATGTAACTTTTGTAAACCTGATGTAAACATTGTTTTTGATATTAAAAGAAGTTACGATTTAGTCATCCGCTGTGTGTTTTTGATATCAACGTCATAGTAACTAGAAGGCGACCTTCTGACCAGTATGTAGTTATCTGACGAACAGAATGTTCTGTCTAGGAAAGGACGGTGTATAAATCTCTCCTAGACCCATCGTTCTTTCCTGGGAACATCTCTGTTGGAGGTAGTACTCTGGTTAGATAACTGTCCCGTGTTACGGGCATGACAGTTTGATACTGAACTTACTTTCGAGGTAAGTTTTGACAAGTTGAATCTTTTACGACAACCTATCATCAACGTAAATAAGGGCCACGACACGGATATTGCAATCTTTGAGAATAAATAACGAGTGATCCGCCTTGGTTTGTTGGAAACCAATTTCAGTTAAAGCAATGATAAACTGATGGTACCAATTACGATAAGCTTGCTTCAGGCCATACAAAGATTTCTTTAACTTGTAAACCCTTTTCTCTCCATCTTTAGCAAAACCTTGAGGAATCTTCATGTAGGTCCTGAACAATTATACCCAACACTTCATGTAAACCTGCTCATCCAAGTGACCGTGCAAAAAGGCATTATTAACATCTAACTGATGAATAATCCAATCCTTCTTAACAACTACTATAAGTAAGGTACGAACACTTACCAATTTTTCAATAGGAGCAAAAGTTTCATGGTAGTCGACTCCTTCCAATTGAGTGAAACCTTGGGCAACAAGCCTTGCTTTGTATCTGTCAATTTGTCCGCTAGGTTTGTACTTGATTTTATAGATCCATTTTGAGTTAATGGCACGTTTTCCCTCTGGTAGAACTTCAAGGGTCCACGTCTCATTTTCTTCAAGAGCTTCAATTCATTTCTCATGGCATCTATCCACCTGGTGTCTTTTATAGCTTGAGAAAAATGTTTTGGCTCATTGTTTGCCCCAATAGCCGCAAGAAAAGATTTGTGTGAGTCAGTAAAATTTTCATAAGTAATAAATCTGGAAAGAAGGTGTACCATAGAAGGGATTTGATTGGTGTCGGGCTACGCATGGTCTAAAGATGGAGGAAGATCCACTTTGTAATCAGCAAAGCGTTTTGGAGGATTAATATTTCTATTTTCCCTTGGTTGCACGACTTCTTCAATAGACCCAATGAAGTCCCCGTCCTCCTCTGGTTGATTATCAAACCCAGGCCCAATATTAATGCCAAGGTCGGGCCCATCATGGGAAACATTTTCTTCTTAAATAGTTTCAGCTTTAATTCCATCTTGAGGCTCGGGTAAGTCAAAATCCAACGTATCTAGGTTGATGTCTGATTCTTGTGTAACGGGCTCAAGATCCTTTTGGCCAGGCCTAATGGAATCATCAGTTTGACTCATGTTCTCATTTTCTTTCCTTTGGTTGGATTCAGTGTTCTCGGCTACGATGTCAGGGATAGTGGGAAAAGCAAACGGGCCATCTTCTTGGCATATGTCAAAAGACCCTTTATATGGGAAAATGTTTTCCACAGACTTTACGTCCCTGGATATAATAATTTTATGACTTTTAAGGTCATATATTTTATACCCCTTTGTTCCCATAGTGTAACCCAATAATACACTCGGTCTCCCCCTTACTTCAGATTTGTCCCCTCTTGTTTCGTAGCTTCTATAGTAAGCTAGACAACCAAAAATCCTCAAAAAATCATAATATGGCTCTTGATTATATAATAACTCAAAGGGGGTTTTGTTTTTAATCACTTCAAAAGGTAAGCGGTTTATTATGTATGTAGTTGTCAACATACATTCTCCCCAAAACTTAGTGGGTAAATTGTCCTGAAATCTTAATGCACGTGCGGTTACAAGAAGGGGTCTATGTTTTCATTCAACCACCCCCTTTTGCTGAGGGGTGTGAGGACAAGTCGTTTCCAACAAAATCCCTTCAGTATTGTAAAAATCATGCATTGCATTGGACACAAACTCTCCTTCATTGTCACATCTTATCATCTTAATATTGATTTCAAATTGGGTTTTTACCATCTTGTGAAAGCCCATCAAGCAAATGCTTGCTTCACTTTTGTGTTTTAACAAAAAAACCCAAACAGGTCTACTAAAATCATCAACAATAGTTAGGAAATAACTTGCACGAGACAGAGATAAGGTGCAGTATGGACCCCACACATCATAATGAATTAGCTCAAAACAAGAATGAGTTTTTATAGAACTACTAGGAAAGGGAAATATTGTATGTTTAGCCTTATTACAAGAGTCACAAAAAGTGTCTTTACTTTTCAAAGAGTTTTTCAAGAAATTAACATGACAAAGTTTGGAATGTGATGCATGACCTAAGCGCTTGTGCCACACATCCATGTTAACCAGCATAGCTTGCCTTCCACTTCCCACCATCTCCATCTGATATAGACCATCTTCACATTTACCCGACCCAATCAGTGTCCTCGAACGTAACCCCTGCATAACAAAGAAACCAGGAAAGAATGTCACAGCACATTGAAGGTCATTGGATAATCTACGAACAGATAATAGATTGCAATGAAAGTCGGGAGCTGTAACATCCCGAAAATCCATTAATCTATGACTCGGTCAGTGAGTAACCCGAATCTTTACTCGGTGTCAGGATTAGCATGGGTTTTCACGTAAAAGTTATTGGTAAATGAATAAAGGGACTCGGTTAGCCGAAATAATAGCAGCTTGGGATTTTTACGTGTTAAGATGAAGCTCGGGGGCCTGGATGTAAACTATAGGAGCTTAAATACCGACTTGTAAACAACCCTAGGCCATTCGGGCTAGGCTTGTGGTTCTCGAAAACTGAAAAAGAGAGAAGAAGGGACGCCGACGAAAGGGAATATCGGCGAGGTGGTTTGCGGTGGTCACGAGCAGAGGACTCCACGAAGGGACAAAGGTAACCTTCGTTGGCTTCTTATATGCCTTTAGTTTCTTGTGTTATTGGGTTAAAACCTGATTAGGGTTTAGTTGGGTTGCTTAGCCGTAAGCGACGAGGAAGGGAGGGGTCGAGATGGTGGTACTCGGTTGGTGCTCGTCGGACGACTGTGTTAGTAGTGGTGGCGCGTGATGGTGGTGCCCGAATAAGGGAATGTAGGCCGACGGCCGAGAGGGGGAGAGAGTAGGAGAAAGGGTTCGGGTAGCATGGTGGTGATCTCGTGGATAGCTGGGATCGGCAACAACATGAAGGGGTGGTTCCGGAGACTCACGGGTGTTGGCTGTGGTGGTGGTTCACGACGACAGACGGCGAGAGTGAGGGTGGTAGTGGTGTCCGAAGTAAAAGGGAACCCGGTTAGGGTTTAGAAAGATGGTGGGAACGTGAGGGTGATACGATTGTACGAAGCGATGAAACAAGATGGAGGGACACGACGAGAGGTGCGTAGGAGTAAAGCACGGTGGTGGTGGTCCACTGGGGTGAACGAGGAAGAAAACGGGATCGGGTTACACCCGATTAGGGCGTTGGCGAGCTTGGAGCTTGCATGGCGGGATTGGACGTGCATGAGGAACTCGGCTCGTGTACGTTTGATCCTGGAGGATAGGGTTTTTGAATGGCACGTGTACGTGCATGCTTGCAGGGTTATAAACGGATCCAGGATGACCCGATGCGAGCAGACACGTGGATTAGGGTTTTTCGTGGTTGATGGGGGTTCTGTGGATGAGACGAATATCGGGAACATGTATGTTTTTAAGTTGTGACACATGTCTAGGAGGTACTCTGACTGTGTGACCATACGTTGACAGGTTCGGGATAGTGCGAAGTGACCGTTGTAGTGTAGGAGTTAGATCTTCGTAACTGTGAGTTCCTAATCCCCTCTTTCAAATGTTTTTAGGGCTATCGTACATACCTTCAATACATGTTTTATTGCATTAAATGTGTAAAGAACCCAAGAGTATAACTTGATGATTTTATGAAGTTAAATAGTTAAATGTGGGGCTAAAGGACTGGGCGTGTCCATAAGATGTGACGGTTACAGGTGGGTATATGGTCGTGGGTCGTATAGTGACCTAATAGGGATGAGTCGGGGAACGAGCTAAATGCTTATGAATATGTGTAGGATACTTTGTCCTAGTGCTATGTGTGAAGTGCATACAGTTAATGAGTCATGTACATAGAATATAATGTTACGTGATTATACATGTGTTGTGTGCATTGTGTCGTGGTCCTTGTGACATGGCGGGTATTATGTTTGTGTTGTTGTCATTGTGACACGGCAAACATGATTGTGAAGGACGAAGTCCTTCGGGAGGTCACTAAAGGTGACGATGTCCAACAGGACAGTGATGAGCTCGGGGTGTGTCGAACGCCCTGACGAGGGTGTAGCGATGAGGTATGTGTTTGTGTGCTTATATATTTGTGGTTATAAATTGCATACAAGTGTTGAGTTATAACTTGATGATTTTATGAAGTTAAATAGTTAAATGTGGGGCTAAAGGACTGGGCGTGTCCATAAGATGTGAGGGTTACAGGTGGGTATATGGTCGTGGGTCGTATAGTGACCTAATAGGGATGAGTCGGGGAACGAGCTAAATGCTTATGAATATGTGTAGGATACTTTTTCCTAGTGCTATGTGTGAAGTGTAGGTACAGTTAATGAGTCATGTATATAGAATATAATGTTACGTGATTATACATGTGTTGTGTGCATTGTGTCGTGGTCCTTGTGACACGACGGGTATTATGTTTGTGTTGTTGTCATTGTGACACGGCAAACGGGATTGTGGAGGACGAAGTCCTTCGGGAGGTCACCAAAGGTGACGATGTTCAACAGGACAGTGATGAGCTCGGGGTGTGTCGGACGCCCTGACGAGGGTGTAGCGATGAGGTATGTGTTTGTGTGGTTATATATTTGCGTTAAATTGCATACAAGTGTTGAGTTATATTTATGGTGCATGAGATAGTAATAATGTGGTGAGTCGAGTTAGATTGACCGTTGTGTCAGGATTGTGATGTGGTGCTTACAACTGTTATGTCAATTGATTTGTAAGAGCCTTGGTCAAAGCTGAGTAAGTTGATGTCTAGGGATTTATTGTGTTAACTAAGTATCGAGTTACTACGTGTACTTGAGTATGACTTATTAGTGTAGTAAGTTCGACCTATGTCGATGAGACTCTGGGATTATTATTATTATTATTATTACGGGATGAGTCTCGGGTAATGAGTTATCATGGGATATTGGGTGATAACATGGGTTATATATTTGTTAATGAATGGTGGACCTATTTTATAAGGACCGTGAGTCCTGAGTAAAGTTTAAATAACGTTTGAGACGAGTTGGCTTTTAATTAAACTATACTATTAGAACTCACTCGGCGTGGCTGACATTGTGTGTATGTTAGGTTGTTTTGCAGGTGAGTCTGGCTGACGAGGTATCTTGGCTTCGGAGCGGTACTACTCGGTTTGGTGTGCAAGCATTCTTAAGGTAACTTAATGACATTAAATAACAATTAATGTTTTTAGAAAGACTTCCGTTGTAGTTTAATATAGCAAAAAAATGAGTATTTTCAAGGGAATAACCCGTTATGAGGACCAACTGTAGGGTGCCTGGTTTGGGGCCTTACAGAAACATGGAGAACTCCTTTTATCTTTGTCCCGTTCCGTAAGACATGGTCTCCTCTTCCTTTAACGGGCACACTTTCTCCGTTAGGTATAACCACCGAGAGTTCATGTTGATTTTTTATGGTGTTTTCAAGAGCCATACCTTCGTATGTGATGTTATTCGTGGCTCCGAAATCCACTACCCAAACATTTTTAAGACAGTCATTAACTGTGGTGTTTGCCTTTGGAGGTGTGTGTGCCATGTTTGCAAATTGTCCTGCATTAGTCTTGGTTCCACTACTTAAAAGTTAAGCAAATTGTTGATATTGCTCGCTCGTCAGACCCAACAAAGGACTAGGTTCTGGTTTGACGCAAGCAACCCTTGGTTTATCCTTTTCCCCTTCTTTCCAGGCCACCAATCCAGATACCCGATGAGTTTGAAACATCCATCGCGGTTGTGGCCATCTCTACCACAAAAGTTACAGTGTTCAATCGTTGGCTCGCTCGAAGTTTTCTTGTTTTCTTTTTGCCATGGTTTTGCCCGTTGGATGGTTTCTCGTTTCTTTGATCCCGACACCTGTAAAGCCGAAGTATCACCGGAATTTCTTTTCCCGGTAGTGATGGAGCGTTGTTGCTCATCTTCGGATACGAGGTGATACGTCGTGCGAAGAGATGTAGTAGGGTTCATTGCAAGGATTTGGGTCCGAATGGTAGAGAATTCTCCATCCAACCCTAATAAAAATTCATACAGCCTCTCCTTTTCCTTCATGTCATGCAACTTCTTTCCAATGTCACACGTGCATAATTTGCATGAGCACTTCGGCGTAGGTAGGACATATTGTATCTCATCCCACAATACCCGTAGCTTGGTATAATAAGTCGAAACAGACGATCGATCTTGTCGCAAGAGACCAAGTGACTGTTTTAGTTCATATGCTCTTGGAGCATTCTCTTTTGCAAACCTTTCCTTTAAATCTAACCACATCTCCTCCACCGTATCTGCGTACTTGACATTGTTTCTTATCTCTTTGTCCATGGCGGTGTTAAGCCATCCTTTGATCATGGCGTCACACCTCATCCATGACATGTAGTCCGATGAGTTCTTTTCTGGCTTACCGATGGAACCATCAACAAATCCGATTTTTTATTTGGCAAAGAGAAAGCTTGTCATCTCCTGCGACCAATCAATATAGTTGCTATCCGTTAATAAATCGTTCACCTGCATCTGCCTTGGATAGTCGGATGGGTGAAGATTGTAGGGTGAGTTGTGATCTATTGTTTTGAGGGAGTTTTCTCTGGCATTACCTCCGGCATTGCCCTTCTCCTCATCTCCTGCCATCGTCGGTGAAGGTGAGGATAAAGATGGCGGCTAGAATTGTTTTGTGTTTAGGGTTTCCTGTTCTGATACCATAATAATTTCAGTAATCAGAGATATCTCTAGGGTTTTCATTAAACAATCATAAGGATACAAAGGATATATATATAGGAGAAAATAAAAAGAAAAATATCTCCATGAAAATAATATATATCCCTAAAATAACTGATTGTATTCCATTAGTTTGCGTATATATGCTTTAATCAAGGGTACGTGAATGTTCATTTCGTGTCCAGTATAGTGGTTTCTTATTTGGTTTGCAAATTTATGTGGATAGGTTTCGTGTGTTCATAGAGGGGTTTATATATTTGATTATTTTTACTAGGGTTTCTCATCATTTTTATTTGAAAAAACTTCATAAAAATGTACTAAAATTAATAATAAAATTTTAATTAATAATAAAATTTTGAAACCTACTAAAATTTTGAAAAATCTATATATAATTTTTGAAAATTTTAGTAGGTTTAAAAGTTTTAGTAGGTTTTTTTACCTACACATAATCTACACATGTGTAGGAAACTTTTAAATATATAAAAACATATGAAAAAACTAGTTTAATGGTTTTTTATGTACATAAACATACATATTTGTATGTAAGAAGTATAAATTTTTTAAAAAATTTACCATTGATAAAAAAAAAATAAACGATTTAGGTTTGTTCCCTCTGTTCTCACAGAATTTATTTGTTCTGAAATGAACTTCCATCTCTCTATATATATATATATGTGTGTGTGTATATGTGTGTGAGAGGGGGATGTTCAATTCAAAACACTAAATATTACGAGATTACGCAGAACAAAATAAATTATTCATTTTTTCAATATTAAAAACTTTTAAAATAAGACAAAATGATAGGAAAAACATTTTTTTATTAATCTCTTTTGAAATTCCAAAAAGAAAAATTAACAAATTTTATTTATTTATATAATTTACACATTTGTAGGTTATATTACATACACATAACATACAAATGTGTAAGTAAAAGTTAAAAATTAAAAAGCACATGAAAATATAAATTTGATTATTTTTTTATACACAAACATACTCATTTGTATGTTAAAAGTATAAAATTTAAAAATATGAACCATTGATCAAAAAATTAAACGATTTAAGTTTTTTTTTTTCATCAATTGATATAAAACAATCACTCAAGAACAGATATGAGCAATAATCATCACAGATTTCATTGACAGAAATAAGAACAATTATAGACTCCCCCTCAATACGAACTCTTAGGTTCTCATTTAGAACAACTCACACACTGATTACACACACACACACATAAGCTCACGTAAAATTGTTACAGTGAATCATTACAAATGCGAGATATAATGGACTTGGAATCATTAGATTTCCCTTACATCAGCAAAGGGTGACTCACATTAAAGGACAAAATAACATAACAGAATTGCTCGTTAGTTTAGTCGTGATAAGGAACCACTAATGTACATGTATCCTCTGATGATGATCAGTGGAAAAGTTATTCCACTGATCAAAGGATATCTACTCATGTCAACATGATCAGAGGATCTGATCAGTTAATTTTTATCAGTGGAAGATCATCTTCAGTTGATCTTCGTCTATTCTTTAGCATTAGAGGATATCACACAACAGTGGATAAACACATTAGTTGTTACTCATCAGGGGATTCAAGGAGGATCTGAATTGTAGATATATTCATTATTACTTCCACTAATATTAATCAAAGGATAGTCTTAAGAGGATATAAGGCTTGATTAGAGGATGTGAATCAACAGTTCTAAGTCTTCAGATTCAACAAAGTTAGTGCCAGTGAAATGTTTACAAAATGTGAACCTAAGGACATGTTATGTCAAAAGATTTCTTTTTAAACTTAAATGGTTAAACTTACTAAAATACACGAACGAAAATTGTAATTTACTCTGAAGAATAAAATAAGTAAAATTATAGGGAAAGAAGTTGTAAATAAAATGTATATATGTTTGAATAAGATAGTTAAGTACAAAAACATTTTCAACTCAAAATTATCAAATGATAGACCTTACTAGTTTATTTCATTATATTAATCAAAATCTAGTGAAAACTTTTATTAGTTCGGCACCACAATTAGAAAGCGTGTGTCCAATGCCAATAAAAGAAACATGAATGTGAGCGAAAATTTAGGTTAAGCATCAATTCAAGGGGACGACCGATTTTTTTGTGAGTAAAATATTAGGATAATATCTTTGGATATAAAAAAAATAAACTATTCTACTTTGTCAAAAGTTTAATGAAACTCAAGTTACTTCCCGTAGCTGTCACTTTATTTTGTGTTTTAGGCAATGACTAACATAAAAATACGAGAAAATTATACAAAATATAATAAAGCTAGTATACAGGGGAGATTCAAATAATAAGTGATATTTCGCTAATAAGTCTAAGAAATGATAAAAACCTTAATAAACGATGTCAAACGAACTCCGATTGAGCTCATTCCAGCGGCGTTGGAACCGTCTCGTCGAACTCTACAATCTTAGCTTTTAGGGTTTAGCTTTTAGGGTTTATATTTTAGCGTTGAATTTTATGATTTTAGCCTTAGAGTTTAGCTTTTAGGGTTTAGATTTTTGGGTTTAGGTTTTTTTAGGGGTGGGGGTGGGGGGGTTTAGGATTTTGGGTATGGGTTTAGGTTTTTAGGGGGGGGTGGGGGTTTAGGTTTTTTTTTGGGGGAGTGGGGTGGGGGTTTTAGGCCTTTCAGGGTGGGGTTGGAGGGGGTTTAGGTTTTTGGGGATGCGAGTGGAGGGGGTTTAGGTTTTTGGGGGGGATTAGGGTTCGCTAAGACGGTTCCAACGCCACTGGAATGAGCTCAATCGGAGTTCATTTGACCCATTTCTTAGGATTTCTTAGCGAAAAACCACTTTTTAGTGGAAGCTCCCCCTAGTATACATAAGTAAATTATTATTATATGTAATGAGCTTTACAATTTATATTTTTTAATCTAATAAAATTTTAATTTGTTATCATTTGATATAAAGGTAACATGTTCGCTTATCACGTAGACACGTAAGGCTATGGGGAGTACTCACATCTTTCCACACCTTCACAACCCCTCACGTCAGCGTCACATTAGATTCCACAGCTTTTTCACACCCTCCACATTTGAGGGAAATGGTTCAACATCTACACACCGTCACATTATTTTCTTTTTTTTTAATTTTATTTAATATTAATTTGTTTTAATAATTAATAAAAAAATTAATAAATTAAAAAGAAAATAATAATTTTTTATTAATAAACTAAAAAATACATTAATAATAAAAAAAGAAAAAAATACATTAATAGTTAAAATACATAAAAAACTTAATAACAAAACTAGACTTTAATTGTTTCCAGAGTCGAGATGAAGCACTAAATCCTGACGAAGATTGTTGCGTATCTCATGGTTGCATTTATATTATTCGTTTACTCTTTGTTGGGCCTCGCTAACTTCCTCTAATCCAATTGTCGCTTCAAATTCTTCTTTGTTGAACTCGCAAATTGCCCGGTTATCATCCTCAATGATCATGCTATGTAGAATGATCCAAGTGTACATTACACGCCTTATTCTTTTGAGCTTCCACGCACGTGCAGGATTTTCCACTATATGAAAATTTTGTTTTAGTACACCAAAAGCACGTTAAATATCTTTTCTTGCCGATTCTTTTCAGCGTTTGAAATATTTTCTAGGTTCATCTTCCGGCCATGAAAACAATTTCACAAAAGCAGCCCATTCGGGATAAATACCATCAACGAGGTAATACCAGTGCTTGTATCTTGTACCTCTAAGATCAAAAGAACTATCGGGTGCGGTTCCGTTAACCATGGTGTTGAATAGTGGGGATTGGTTAAGCACATTTATGTCGTTGTTTGAACCCGCAACTCCAAAGAAAGCATGACAAAATGTAACATCCTAAAAATAAAACGACAGTTAAAATGACGAAATAAGCGAACGAGGCATGTCGGGTCGGGCCGGATGGGCCGGCGGGCTGGAAGGGGAGCCTCCCCTATAAATAGCTTAGACTTCCACTATTTCTCTCATTTGCAAGTTCTAGAGAGAGAAACCGTAGAGAGAGAAAGTTGGCGGATCGACCCGAGATTTCAGCAAAGTGTTGCTCCATAGCTTGTGAGAAGAACCGTCGGATCAGAAACTCGATTCAGGTAACAATCAGGCCTAAATATGAGTTTTTGTTCGTTTTTGGGTTTTTCGGGTTTTGGGTGAAAAGGTAACGTTTTCATGGATAAAACTGAAAGATAAACATAGATTTGAGTTCCTTAATAGAAAACAAACGTTTTGAATGCAAACAGGTTCGGGATCTTGACGTGATCAGACCTGAATGCGAAAGGTAGAGTTTTGCGAAGAAACAGATCGTGCGTACTTATCAAGTACGCACGGAGCAGGTCCTGCGTACTTATCAAGTACGCAGGAAGAGAGCACTGCGTACTTATCAAGTACGCAGGAAGAGAATCCTGCGTAATTATCAAGTACGCAAGAAGCAGGGTCTGCGCACTTGCTAAGTGCGCAGGCATCATGTTGTTTAAGTAAAGTTAGTATGTTTAGAATGGTTAAACCGTTAGAGTCAGGATTGGGTTTGATGCGTATTTAACTATCAAATTCGGATCAGAAGTGACGTAGTGGGACCTTTGTTTAGGGCAACCCGGACTAGCTTATCAGGTGAGTTCTAGAAGCCCTTTTTTAAATGTTTTATATAATGTTTTCGGGCTGGTGTGCATACATATGAAATGATGTTTTTACGAAACGATGTTTATGAAACTATGTTTATGAAATGAAATGATTTGGAATGAACGGTTTATGGAAAGAAAGTTTTATGAATGAAATGTTTACGAACGAAATGTTTATAAAGAAATGGTTTAAACTAAAGGTAAAGGGTATCGAAAATGAATGAAAGGTTTTATGAAAAGAAAAGAAAAAGGGCAAAGGTTTTAAAGAAGTCATTACAAATCTAATCTGTCGAATGAATGGAATTGACGAATGAAGTCTGGGAATGAAATTCCCAGCCTTGTGGTAGATTATGGACAGCGAGCCATAGTTGCCATAAGTGCAACAGGGGCAGTGTCTTGGTGGCCTGCCAATGGTTTGATGTTGTACAACTGATAGGGAGTAACGACGGTTACTCAGGGGTTAACGTGACCCTATGTAAGGTTAAATTATGATCCGACGGTGTTATGGCCGTGAGCCATAGCCGTCGATGGAGGTTGTCGGTCCTCGTGCAGTTAGCCTTGGGGGCAATACAAAAGGGAATTGACGGAATGTTGTGACAATGACGGCGATACGTAACGGTTGTCCACGACATGCAAGGTTCCTTCGGGGACACAGAGACGCTTAAAGAAAGATACAGATTGTAGATAGTAATGTATGACTTAAATGAATGTTAAATGTTTTAAACAAATGATCCGTTCAATGTGTTTATGATGAGGAAAAATGTTTGAAGGTTTTCAATGATGAACAAAAGGCCCTGTTTTCTTATAAGTGATGTTAAACCCTAATGAATGTTTTGAATGATGAACCATTTCTTAATTTGAACGAAAACTAGAACTCACCAGCGTAGCTGACTTTTTAGTATGCAAATTCAGGTTAAGGCAGGTATGGATGATTGACGGTGATGCTTGGCAAGCGAGAAGAGTTACCCGGTTGGTCATGAAGACTGGCATCCCGTTATGATTAGTTTATGTTATGTTCATGTATTATACTATGTTACGCTTCCGCATGTTGAACAATGTAATGGTTATGTTTAATGAAGTATTTTCCGCTACGTTATTTTGATATTCAAATTTAAGAACTGTTTGTAAATGAGTAAATCCAACAAGTGAGGCCTCCCGGGTTTGGGGCCTTACAATTTGGTATCAGAGCAATAGTTTGAGAGATTCGGACACTCCCAGTGTCTGAACTTAAACTGTGAATGGGACCGAAAGTGGATGCCAGTACGGGTAACTCGAGCCACAGCATCAGGTATGAAGGTAGTACTTATTTACACGTGTAGTATGCCTTAGAAAGGGTTAGGTAAGGACTTGTGTTCTGATGGAATCGCAAAGGTGGTCAAATAGAAATCGAAAGGTAGTGTAATGGTTAATTGCAGATGGCCAATGTATATTAACATCTTACAGTACTTATTGAATTTTATTTGTTAACTAGCGTGATGACATTGGATTCTTGTCTTATAGAACAAAATGGCAAGAAGAGGAAACGGAAGGCGTGGTGGGGGTCGTACCGATGGTCGTAACAGCGGTCGCGGCAGGACCCTGCGCGCCAAGAATATAGTGAAGAAGGAAGTGTTCACACTGAACCGGCAGACACAGGTTGAAGAACAACCTTTCACTTTTGAACCAGAAGTGAGAGCAGCCATAGCTCGAGAGTTCACAGACTTGATGAAAGTTTCTTTTCCAGGACTGTTGGCAGAAGCATTAAAGAAGGTTAATGAGACGGGTGGGTCTAACACGGTGGTTGATACCCCCGAACACTGAGGCAATCAACGCACCGCTTAACCGTGGTTGCGATTATAAGTCCTTCAAGGCATGTGACCCGCCAGTCCTGACTGGGAAGAAGGACGCGGTGACTACTTTTGACTGGATAATTCGTATGGAGGCTGCGATTCGTCTGAGCGAATGTCGAACGGATCAAGTTATGAAATTTGCTGCTAACTCCTTAAGAGAGGAAGCATCCCATTGGTGGGAAGGTGTACGTCAAGCAAAAGGAAGCGAGGTTGTGGAAGCGATGATGTGGGCTGACTTGAAAACTTTGGTGATCAAGAATTTCTACCCAAAGAACGAGATTGAGAAGGTAGAGAGGGAATTTCTGGGTTTGAAGGCCGGGAGCATGACGCACCGGCAGTACACAACTCGATTCAATGAACTGGCACGTCTGGTACCACACCTTATCACGACTGAGGAAAGAAGGATTTCCTGTTACATTCAAGGGCTGCCGGACCAGGTCCGCACCTATGTTAAGGCAAACGCCCCTACGACCTACGACTCGGTAGTAGAACTGAGCGGCGTGGTATTCGATGATCTGGCGCTGAATGTCGTTGCCATTGAGGAACCGAAGAAGAGACCGAGCTTCTTGAATAAGCGAACTGGTGGAAGGATGTTTGGGGCTCGTGATAAGAGGGCTCGGGTGAATGAGCCGACTGTTTGTAAGAAGTGTGGAAGGGAGCATACCGGTGAATGTAGACTGGGATCTAACTTGTGCTTCAAGTGTGGCAAGACAGGGCACTCCAATGAGTGCCCACAACACTTCAAGTGCTATAATTGTGGGGATGGCGGTCATCTGAGTAGGGAATGCCCAAAACCGAGAATGGGTGAAGCCGGGAAAGGGAAAGGCCCGGAAAGGAAAGAAGAGAGGCCCCGAGCAAAGACTCGTGCATACGCACTGACGCAAGACCAATCCAGGGCAGACCCCGATGTGGCGTCAGGTACGTTCATCCTTGACAACACTTTTGTTTCTGTGTTATTTGATTCGGGTGCCAGTAAGAGTTTTATATCTGCGACTTTCTGTAAACGAGTGAAGTACACTGTCAGTAAGCTAGAAAGGGCTTTTAGCGTAGAAACCGCTGAGGGTAGAACTGTGAGAGTGACCGATGTAGTTGACAACTCCACAATAAAAATAGAAGGTCATAGGTTCCCTGTCAGATTGTTTGTTATGGTTTTGGGTGGGTTTGATGTCGTGTTAGGAATGGATTGGCTAACTGCCAATGAAGCACAAATTATATGTAAACGAAAGATAATCCGACTCAAGGCTCCGGACGGTAGCAAAGTCGAGGTTCTTGGAGATCGTGACGCCCCGATGTCAAACGTCATCTCGATGATTAAGGCAACAGATTACTTGAGGCGCGGATGTTAGGCTTATCTGGTGTACGTAATTGACGAGTGTAAGGAAGTGAAGGAGCTAGACGATGTACCCATGGTACGCGAGTACCCGGAGGTGTTTCCAGAGGATTTGCCTAGGATACCACCCGACAGAGAGATTGAATTTCGAATCGACTTAGTACCAGATTCCCAGCCCGTGGCTAAGGCTCCATATCGACTAGCACCAGTGGAGATGAAAGAATTAATGGCACAACTAGACGAGTTACTTGAGAAAGGATTTATCCAACCGAGCATCTCACCGTGGGGTGCTCCGGTGTTGTTTGTGAAGAAGAAAGACGGTTCGATGAGAATGTGTATTGATTATCGCGAGTTGAACAAATGTACGGTGAAGAAAAAGTACCCTTTACCAAGGATCGACGACCTGTTCGATCAATTACAGGGCGCAAGTTGGTTCTCAAAAATCGACCTTCGATCCGGGTACCATCAGTTGAAGGTGAGGGAAGAAGACATACCGAAAACCGCATTTCGCACGCGTTATGGACATTTCAAGTTCCGCGTGATGTCTTTTGTATTGACGAACGCCCCCGCAGCGTTCATGGGTTTAATGAATAGGGTGTGTCGACCGATGCTGGACCGATCGGTAATCGTGTTCATCGATGATATCCTCATCTACTCCAAGAATGAGGGTGATCACACGTGTCACTTGAAGGAAGTATTGGAAGCTCTGAAGAAGGAAAAGTTGTATGCTAAGTTCTCCAAATGCGCGTTCTGGCTTAGGGAAGTCCAATTCCTAGGTCACGTCATTAACCCGAACGGCATTATGGTTGACCCAGCAAAGATAGTGACGGTAAGAGAATGGAATATTCCTAAGACACCAACTGAAATTCGTAGTTTCTTGGGATTGGCAGGCTACTATCGAAGATTCATCCAGGATTTCTCGAAAATAGCTTCGCCGTTGACAAAGTTGACTCGGAAAGAGGTAAAGTATGAATGGGGTTCGACCCAAGATGAGGCGTTTAAGGAATTGAAGAAGAGGCTAACCCAAGCTCCAGTCTTGGCCCTTCCCGAGGGCAATGAAGACTTAGTGGTATACTCTGACGCTTCGGGTCAGGGATTGGGATGCGTGTTGATGCAACGCGGAAGAGTGATCGCGTATGCGTCACGACAGTTGAAGATTTACGAAGCTAATTATCCAACCCACGATTTGGAACTTGCTGCTGTCGTATTCGCATTAAAAATCTGGAGGCACTACCTGTACGGGGTGAAGTTTACTATTTACTCCGACCACAAAAGTTTGAAGTACTTCTTCGAACAAAGAGAGCTTAATATGAGGCAGAGACGATGGTTGGAACTCCTGAAGGATTATGACTGTGAGATCATGTACCACCCTGGAAAGGCAAACGTGGTGGCTGACGCTCTAAGCCGAAAGGATGTGCCTGCTCCTATTAGAGTGAAAGCTTGCCAGTTAGTGGTAACATCAGATGTGATGAGGGAAATTGAAAGAGCTCAAGATGAAGCACTTAAGGAAGAAAACATTAAGAAGGAAAAGATGGTAGGCCAATAGGACAAGTTGGAATATAACACCCTTGGTGTTAGGACACGTTTTGGGCGGGTATGGATACCTATGAGTGGCGAGCTTAGAACCAAAATCTTGGATGAGGCTCATAAGTCTCGATACTCTATCCATCCTGGTACCAATAAAATGTACCAAGATCTGAGGAAGGAATACTGGTGGCCTGGGATGAAACATGAGGTGACAAAGTATGTAAGCAAGTGCTTGACTTGCTCACAAGTAAAGGCCGAACACCAGAAACCATATGGAAAGATTCAACCACTTGATATACCAGAATGAAAGTGGGAACACATTACCATGGACTTCATAACCAAGCTACCTCGCACAGCTAAAGGTCATGACACCAATTGGGTAATTGTGGACCGTTTAACGAAGAGTGCTCATTTCCTACCTATTCGCGAGACGTTCTCGTCGAAAAGGTTAGCGGAAGTATTTATTAACGAAGTAGTAGCACGGCATGGGATGCCCTTGATGATCGTATCTGACCGGGACACACGATTCACATCGAGGTTCTAGAAAAGATTTCACGAGGCGATGGGCACGAGGCTTAATATCAGCACTGCATACCACCCACAAACGGATGGTCAGTCCGAAAGGACCATTCAGACATTGGAGGATATGCTTCGTACTTGTATTATCGATTTTGGCGGCAGTTGGGACAGTCATCTGCCGTTAGCCGAATTTTCATACAACAATAGTCATCACACGACTATAGGCATGCCGCCTTACGAAATGTTGTATGGGAGGAGATGCAGGACCCCGATTTGTTGGGGTGAGATTGGACAAAAGGAATTAGGGAGTCTTGAAGTAGTAAGGGAAACGTCAGAAAGGTTTGATCAAATCAAAGCACGAATGAAGGCCGCACAAGTTCGTCAGAAATCCTATACGGATAAACGACGAAGGCCTATTGAGTTTGATGTTGGGGATAGAGTAATGTTGAAAGTGTCACCCTAGAAGGGAATAATACGATTCAGGAGGAGAGGAAAGTTAAGTCCGAGGTTCGTCGGACCATTCAGGATAATGGCACGGGTTGGTGAGGTCGCTTATCGGTTAGAGTTGCCTGATGAGTTGAGTGGGATTCATCCCACCTTCCATGTATCACACTTGCGAAAGTGTTTGGCGGATGAATCAGCTCACGTACCACTTACTGACATCGAGGTCGACAACAGCCTTAATTATATCGAAGAACCCGTGGCCATCTTAGACAAGAAGGAGAAGCGTTTGCGTAATAACATTATCCAATTGGTTCAAGTCCAATGGAAACATCGAAAGGGATCGGAAGCCACTTGGGAAACGGAGAAGGAGATGAAGGAGTCGTACCCTCATCTAATTGACTTATGATAGGTTTCGGGGACGAAACCTATTGTAAGGGGGTAGACTTGTAACATCCCAAAAATAAAACGACAGTTAAATTGATGAAATAAACGAACGAGGCATGTCGGGTCGGGTCGGATGGGCCGACGGGCTGGAAGGGGAGCCTCCCCTATAAATAGCTTAGACCTCCACCATTTCTCCCATTTGTAAGTTCTAGAGAGAGAATTGTAGAGAGAGAAAGTTGGCGGATCGACCCGAGACTTCAGCAAAGTGTTGCTCCATAGCTCATGAGAAGAACCTCCGGATCAGAAACTCGATTCAGGTAACAATCGGGCCTAAATATGAGTTTTTGTTCGTTTTTGGGTTTTTCGGGTTTTGGGTGAAAAGGTAACGTTTTCACGGATAAAACTGAAAAATAAACATAGATTTGAGTTCCTTAATGGAAAACAAACGTTTTGAATGCAAACAGGTTCAGGATCTTGACGTGATCAGACCTGAATGCGAAAGTTAGGGTTTTGCGAAGAAACAGATCGTGCGTACTTATCAAGTACGCACGGAGCAGATCCTGCGTACTTATCAAGTACGCAGGAAGAGAGCACTGCGTACTTATCAAGTATGCAGGAAGAGGATCCTGCGTACTTATCAAGTACGCACGAAGTAGGGTCTGCGCACTTACTAAGTGCGCAGGCATCAGGTTGTTTAAGTAAAGTTAGTATGTCTAGAATGGTTAAACCGTTAGAGTCAGGATTGGGTTTGATGTGTATTTAACTATCAAATTCAGATCAGAAGTAACGTAGTGGGACCTTTGTTTAGGGCAACCCGGACTAGCTTATCAGGTGAGTTCTAGAAGCCCTCTTTTAAATGTTTTAAATAATGTTTTCGGGCTGGTGTGCATACATATGAAATGATGTTTTTACGAAACGATGTTTATGAAACTATGCTACGAAATGAAATGATTTGGAATGAACGGTTTATGGAAAGAAAGTTTTATGAATGGAATGTTTACGAATGAAATGTTTATAAAGAAATGGTTTAAACTAAAGGTAAAGGGTTTCGAAAATGAATGAAAGGTTTTATGAAAAGAAAAGAAAAAGGGCAAAGGTTTTAAAGAAGTCATTACAAATCTAATCTGTCGAATGAATGGAATTGACGAATGAAGTCTGGGAATGAAATTCCCAGCCTTGTGGTATATTATGGACAGCGAGCCATAGTTGCCATAAGAGCAATAGGGGCAGTGTCTTGGTGGCCTGCCAATGGTTTGATGTTGTACAACTGGTAGGGAGTAACGACAGTTACTCAGGGGTTAACGTGACCCTATGTAAGGTTAAATTATGATCCAACGGTGTTATGGACGTGAGCCATAGCCGTCGATGGAGGTTGTCGGTCTATGGACATGAGAGCCATAGTGGCAATTGAATGGGTATTGTCGGTCCTCGTGCAGTTAGCCTTGGGGGCAATACAAAAGGGAATTGACGGAATGTTGTGGCAATGACGGCGATACGTAACGGTTGTCCACGACATGCAAGGTTCCTTCGGGGACACAGAGACGCTTAAAGAAAGATACAGATTGTAGATAGTAATGTATGACTTAAATGAATGTTAAATGTTTTAAACAAATGATCCGTTCAATGTGTTTATGATGAGGAAAAATGTTTGAAGGTTTTCAATGATGAACAAAAGGCCCTGTTTTCTTATAAGTGATGTTAAACCCTAATGAATGTTTTGAATGATGAACCATTTCTTAATTTGAACGAAAACTAGAACTCACCAGCGTAGCTGACTTTTTAGTATGCACATTCAGGTTAAGGCAGGTATGGATGATGGACGGTGATGCTTGGCAAGCAAGAAGAGTTACCCGGTTGATCATGAAGACTGGCATCCCGTTATGATTAGTTTATGTTATGTTCATGTATTATACTATGTTACGCTTCCGCATGTTGAACAATGTAATGGTTATGTTTAATGAAGTATTTTCCGCTACGTTATTTTGATATTCAAGTTTAAGAACTGTTTGTAAATGAGTAAATCCAACAAGTGAGGCCTCCCGGGTTTGGGGCCTTACACAAAACCATAGATCTTGTGATGTGACCGCCTCGATCATAATTGTTAGAGCCGGATGGCCACCTCGCATATATTGCCCTCGCCATATATTTGGGCAATTACTCCACTCCGAATGGATACAGTCTAGGCTACCAAGCATGTCGGGTAGACCATGCACATCCTCGTGATGTTTGTATATTTGTTGAATATCGCTAGGAGTTGGTTTGCGTAAGTATCTTGGCCCGTAGATATTAATTATACATTTACAAAATTTGTATAAACAAACCCATGCCGTTTTTTGGCGATTTTTATATTTTCATCTAATTCGTCGTAGTCGGATCCGTATGCCAACTGACGCATAGCGGTGGTGCACTTTTGAATGGGGGTGAAACCCCTTCGACCTTTTGCATCCCATTTCAATTTGAAATAATTCATCTCTCGTTCGAAATCGTTAACAATTCGTAAAAATAAATTTCTACTCATACGAAAACGATTTCGGAATGTCTCCGTGTTATAAAGCGGCTCGTCGCAAAAGTAATCTTTAATTAAACGCTCGTGAGCGGCTTCACGGCCTCGGTTCAAAGTGGCTCTTTGTGTGTACGTACGCGTGTTTGAACTTTCGGCATCGTCTCTAAGTATTTCAATTAGAGTTGTGGCAACCGTTTAGAAAAACATTTGAGCGACAACTTCGGATTCGGAAGAGGGTGAATTGAGTGAATCCATTTGATAGTGGGTTGGATTGAAAATTAGTTTGAGAATTGAGATGGTTGAGATGGTAAAAATATGTTAGAGATTGGTTATATTTATAGTATAAAATATATTTAATTTTTTTTAAATCCGACTGTTTGAGAGGGGGTAGGCCCCACTCCCAATGGCTAATTCATCTCCTTCACGTTGTGGAGATTTGCACGGTGCCTCCCCACGCTCGTGGACCACGCCAAGGGACGCGTGCCAGGTCAGATCCACGACGTTTTCACGGGGTAGTCCCCATAGCCTAAGTTGCACATCACCAAATTTGTGTTACATCAAATCTTTTAATTACTTTCCTATTTAAAACTATTATTATTAATTATTTTATGGGGCCTATTTTTTTCTATTGATCGCCCCAAGCCTATTTTCGGGAATTCTCATGATGGCCCTGAATGGTGTCATATGTTGATGTTGATTGTGGTACGGTGAAAGTTGATGGCGGTTGTATGATGGGAGAGGCGGTGGTCCGACGGTTTTTTTCCATCAAAAAGATGATTTGGGGGTGTAATTGGGTCAATACCGATTAAAACATTCTTTTCAATAAATTGAGGTGTCAAAAACGGGTGTTACTTTAGCAATTGTTGGTCACCGTTTACATCACATGATGAAATTTTGTTACATCGAAAGATAAGTGTTGAGATTTATTACAAACAATATATTTTATGTAAGCTTAATTACATTTTTAATTTACCTAAAAATATAGTAAAGAGAGTTAATTAAAGCAAAATTAGAATTATATAAAAAAAAGTTGAAAATTGGTATTTTAACGTTGATATATTACTAGCAAGAAAACACACATTGTCTTTTTTAATTTGACATAATCAGTGTTTAAATGGGTAGATTACAACTGTTAATATGCATAGTGGTTAGTGAGTGTGAGCAAAAGTGTCATGTAGACGTCACGTTGGCAGTGGCTTTGGTCGCACTCATTAGAGTATGTAGTGGTTAATGAGTGTGAGTAATTTTTGAAATAATTACCTAATTATAGCATTAATTCTTTTATATTTATATTTTTAAGATATAATTATTTTTATACACTTATTTAAAAAAATACTAATATTTTTTTAATATTTTAAAAAAATACAAAATAAAAAAGGAAAAAAAAAAACTTCAATTATCACAATGTCTCCAAATATGTTCAACCAAATCCGCTTTAAACTTATTATGAGTTTCTGTATTACGAATTATCCGACGGTTTGCTTGTTTCTCTTCTTCGCCGATCTGTACAAAAGTCGGGTGGTCATCTTCATAGTTTTGGTAAATCGCTCGCCATTTATCCTCTTAAATCATGTTATGTAAAATCATAAAAGCATACATTGCGTTTCGAATTTTTTTTCTTATCCGAATACGTGCTGGATTTCTCATTATATACCATTTTTAAGACGTTGAATGTCCGTTCGATATCATTTCTCGCCGATTCTTGATCTTTTTTGAAATAGCATCATTTATCATCTTTTTGCGGACATGTAAATGATTCGACAAACGTAGCATATTCATGATAAATATCGTTGGCAAGACCATATCCATGCTTGTACTTCATTCTGTTGAGATAAAACGAAGACCAGAGTGCAACTTCGTCTATGATGTCATCAAAAATAGGCGATTGAACGTATAATAGTAAAACATGTAAATAATAATTTGGTAAAATAATAATTAGTTGTAAACGAAGTTAATAATACCTTTACAAAAATTGTAAAGACTATCTCGCGATATTTTTTCCTTCATCGTAAAATAATCATCACATGAGTTGCTCCTATTGTTGTACGCCAGTTGACGAATTAGGGATGTACACTTTTGTAAATTGGTGAACCCTCGTTTACGTCTTGCGTCGTACCTTTGTTGAAAATATTCAAACTCTCGCTCCATATCTTTAACTATTCTGAAGAATAGTTGACTACTCATGTGATAACGACGCCTAAAAAAATGGGTTGTTACTAAAATAATCTTGTATAAGAAGATTTTTAGCAGCCTCACGATCCCCGTTAATTTGACCTCGTATGTAAACATTCGATATGATGAGCTATAAATCGGTCTGTAGCTTCAACAACACTAATGAAAATCTCGTCGCCCACGGATGAATCCGACGAAGATGAAAAATCCATTTCAAGAAAAATCCATTTCAAGATTAAAAAAATAGAAGTTGTTTAGGGTATTTGAGAGTAGGATGTGAGAGTTGTAAAAAAAATAGATGTGGTTTAATGTATTTATAAGATTAATTTTAAAATTAAAAAAGGAGTAAATTACATATTATGTCCTTTAAATATATATGAAATTGCAGATATTGTCCTTTTGCTTCAATAATTACACCGGATGACATTTTTTTGAAACATTTTCTCACACCCCCAAATTTCCACTTCGGCCTATACCCGTGGGGCATGACCCAAGAGGATCTTTACCATTGAATTACTTTGAACGACCACTAAATGGTTTTCTAAATAACCTGTTTTAATACATGGCTCGAACGAGCCCAAAATAAGTTTGACATAGGTCAAAGTAAATGTGTGGAAGTAATGTTTAAAAGTTTACAACGCTTAAACAAATGATTAAAAAGCGTTTGTCAAAACGAAATGCCCTTGCATGATGAGTGTGTAACTCATGTGAGTGCATCCTAGCCACATATCCTATGTAATCAATGACCTGAGATAAACATGCTAAAATGGGTCAACATAATATTGGTGAGTTCACAGGTTTAATGTAATTGAAATCATATCATGAAATGCATATGAAAATCATATATTAAAAATGCATGGAAAAGCATATGTACTCTACACAATCATTGCTGATCAGACAAAACCAAAAATTATCATAAGTCCATCAACCGAATCTCAACTGTAGTCACTTAAAAAGGAAAAGGATGTGGTTTGCCTCTTTGTGCTTTGCACATGAATGGATTAGGTCAATTATGTACCCGTTCGACCTCCGGTCGAAGTTAGCGCTACTAACCCGGGTAGGGGTTGTTAAACCCAACAGTACTGTTCATGATCACCTCGCTTGTGGAAAAATTAAAGGTTGACTCTGAGAGCACTTTGTACACATCAGTACAACTTATATAATTAATGTGACTGTGTAAGCATGGAAAATATGATTTTTGAAAATGTATACTTGAGCATGTATCTCACCCCAAAAGGAAAATGAGTGAAACGGGGCCGTGAGAACTCACCTGATAACGCAGTGAAATGATATGCAAGTCTTAGCAAATCCGGCTAAATGAGACTACCTACAGGTGCCCTAGGAAACATTTAGGACTTTAAGGTCTAAGTATTGTAAATGTTTGACTATGAACTCTATGCATCCAAATGAGTTGTTTGAAAAGTGACTTTGACGTTTCAAAAATGTTTTGACTTGACGACCCGTTGGTGACACGTTAGACTTAAACATTCAAATCCTAACATAGAATTCAAACCTCCTTTGAAATTGTCTATTATCATTCTAATAAACACATTAACACATTTGATTGGTATTTAGGACTTGAAACACAACTTTTGATACATAAAAGTTTCCTAAATTGGAAAGTCAAGTTTTGAGTCCTACACATGGCAACTATGCAAAGTTGATGTTCACACATGAAATTAGGCATGTTATAACACATATAGAAAATTTCAATGTTTTCTTGCTAAAAATAGACAAACATGCGAGTTTCGGATAATTAAAGTTTCCTATTATTGCGAGATCATGTCAAGTTTATGGATAAACATCATATATTGTCAAACAATGCACTTAGTTAAGTATTACTGTCATTTAAACCTTCTAATCATGTTAACAACTTGTAAACACAACTCTTGGAGAAATAAAGTTTCCTTATTTAGAAACCGGGCTCTAGAACTCATATACATGCATTTAAACCCATCATTTTTGTAAATCATTCTTCCATAATGTTCACTATACTAGTTTCATGCTTTGAATACAATCAAACCTCAAGTTTTCATAAATGTCAAGAAATAAAGTTTCTAAAAATAGAAAACGAGCCTAAAAACACCATGAGCATGTGAATTTATCAACAAAAAAAATCATACAATCTCTAAATCTAGTGTTTATGCATCATTTCCACTAAACAAATCATATCATAGCTTCTTTTAACAAAAACCCAAAATTTAAAGTTTCTATTGTGATTCCCAGGAAATTCCGGCCTCTATTTGAACTTTTTCGACATTGTAATTTCTTTATTTTGTGGGTACATATATCCATTGCAATAAATTATCCCATTACTTTTCATATGTATTCATACATGTATGAATTAAATACAATTATTACAAAATGATAAGTATTCATATAAGGAAATTATATAAGTATTTGTTATTATTCTACTAAATATATATACATTCATATGCTAAAACTATCTCTAAACCTATATAAATATATGAACAAATTACAAAAATATTAAATAATAAATTCTTTAATTAGGGTTTATAAGATTGTATTATTTATTTAATATCTTCTTTTAGTAAATGAGTTTAGTAGAAATAAAACCATTTTAATTTACAAAAATTATATAAATATAATTATGACTTTTACATTTATTAAGTTTTATAAATTATAAAATTTAATAATTTTCTCACTTTATTAAAGTCCAGGGTGCAATATGTAATTTTTGAAACTTAAGTTCATACATGAAACTTCAGGGACTTGTTGTGCAATTTTCGGATTCTCCTTCCTTCCATCTCAGTCTCTAGTTCGATCCACTGCATGACCGGTTTTCAAACCACAAATCTTGAACTCATCCCTGAGATATTTTCGTGCGAAAATGTTAATGGAATTACGTTATAGACACTTAAACGCTTCACCCTTCGAGTTTAATCGAGTTTTTATGATCATTACAATGAGTAACTGGTAACCGAAACCACCTTTAACACCCACTTAATTGATCGACTAATTGAGATGAAATTGGGTATAAATGTGTACTCCTAATCATGGGTGACACTCATTGCTAACTCCTCCTACCCTCAATCGCGTCTCATATCACCTCTGGAACACCAAATCTCAGCCGTCGAACACGAACTTTAACTCCCGGTCGTTCTCCTCCAACTTGTAACCATTTCAGGTAATTATGGTGTCTTTGGGTTCGTTTTGATGCAAAGAACAAAAGCCCTATGATTCGAGCTACAATCGTATGCATGATCGGGGTCAATTGGGTTTCTAGGGTTACGGGTTTCATTTAGGGAAGGAGATGAACTGGGGACTTGAGTTTTTAAATTAAACAAACCCTATCAGACCAAGGCAACATGCCCAGTCTGATGGTTAGTGTGTGTGTGAGCATGCGACCCGACAAGGACGCAGGTTCGAGTCCCGACCACAATTTTTCGTTCTGAATTGTTTTTCTTTTGCCATTTTTGAACTTTTATTTCATGTTTAAAAATTCCAACTAATTTTTATAAATTCCAACTAATTTTTATAAATTCCACAAATTTATTTTTGAAAGTTTTATAAACACCGAAATTATAAAATAATATTTTTTATTGTGTTTTAATTAAAAACACATTAGAAAACATTTTATATTTATAAATAATGGAGATAGTTTTGTTTAACACAAATTTAATTATGTTAATTATTTATAAATTAAGAATGGTTATTTTAATTTAAGCGTATTAAATTCTTTCAAATTTTTAAATAATCATTTGTTGATAATAATTATTTAAAACACTTTTAATTTTATAAAAGTACTTAAATAATTATTTTATATAAAGTTCAATAAATTCTATTTAAAATCTATTTATTATTTATAAATTCATTTAAAGTGAATTTATTTAATTGGTTATGTAACCATTTTATTTGCTTTTATTATTAGATTAATTAACACTATTATTTACATTTACTACTAATTTAATTAATTATTTTAATTAAACCTTTTTTATTTCATTATTTATTTACAAGTTATTTTTTAAATAAATCCAAATGCACCTTTTGAAACTTGTTACATTCCATAAATTTATTTATTATCCTTGGGATAATTACATAAATTAATTACTAAATGAATAATTAAAGATCTTAATTAACTTTAATTAATTTTACAAACTACTTTTATTACTATTATGAACATACATTTTTCTTACAAAATATTTATATACAAATCCATCCTCAAACCCAAACCCCCATGAAATCCTAAAGTCCCAAAATCTCCTTAATACCATCTGAACGTGCATTAAATTTAGAATACCATTACACGTGTAGGTTTGTTGTGAGAAATCCTCACGAGGCCTATCCATCTCTAATCGGTTCATACCGTTTCTAGTTTGATTCAAGTGAGTTCATAGCCCCCTTTCTCTTTACTATTGTTTACAAATACTCGGGGTGGAACATGTTTACATTGCAATACATACAAATTCAATACCATTTGTTCTCATGCTATTACTATGTGCTCTATGTCTTAAACTACTTGGCGACCATACGTGTTTTCATGTTTAGTACAATCATTAACTTGCGAGGCAGGCCTAAGGTAGTACGTTTTATGATCATTTATATGGGAATCCGATTCATTACATAACACGAACCTTGGCGGGTTTCGCGTATACATATTACTACATTTTCAAAATGACAATCAGTTGGAATGTAGCTACAGTATTCCATTTACACGGTTTGATTATACGTTTGGAACCTTGTTTGTTTTCACATTTATGCCATAGTTATGCTTTAAACATATTAAATTTCAAATACTTTTACTCAACTTTTGTTTGGTATCAAAACCTATGTTACTCACCAACTACTTGTAGTTGACATTTACTCACATGTTTCAGGTGCACCTGTTTGAGGACACTACTTGCTCACCTAGGACTTGGACCTAGTTTAAATTTAATATTTTCTTGTCTTGAACTTTTCATATTCCATTTCCTTTTGTAACGGATGCTTTAAATACGATGAATAAATATTGTCATTATTAATAGATGATCATGTGCTTATGAACAACCGCGTCAGCCCCGGCGTATAATCCGCCGCCGACTGGGGTGTGACAGATTGGTATCAGAGTCATGGTTATAGGGAATTAGGTTATTAGACACATGACCTAGGCTATAACCTAGGTGTCCCAAACATGAGTTAAACTTCTGTCTATTATTAGGAACTTAACTCTATACTATACCTACCTGCATCTTCTTATTTTGCTTACATGGTGTAATTACATACACAACAACTACTTGAACTACTCTTAGACTTAAGAGTCTAATCCAAATGCAACTCTCAAAGGCACGTGGGTTCTAACTAATGTTTGAGAAATTGTGCAATCTGGAAGGGTGGATGCCTGTATTCCGGGAGTTCTGTCTAGGAAAGCATTTCGTATAAATCCAAATCAACCGATGAACCAGTTATGCTTTCCTGGGAATTCTTGGAATGAGTATCCACTTATAGGCTAAAGCATGACTTCTCAAACATTAGATGAACTTAAAGTACTTTGACAAGTCAATGTGCCCATTAGGGTACCATCCATGTTTACCTAGTACCTTATGGATTATTTACAAACTCTTATACATGATTCACATCTTATGAACTCTATATTCATCCCTTTGTTGAAGCCTCCCCATCGTGATCGTAGGAACAACCTCACTGATAGGATCATTCAGCAAATGGCTACAATCCTACCGACTATGGTTAAGCAGCTGAACCAGAATGCTGCACCAAGGAACCCCGTGTGCACTTTCAAACACTTCAACTCCTGAAACCCCACCAAGTTCTACGGGAATGAGGGAGCCACTGGACTTCTTCAATGGTTTGAAAGCATTGAGGGAACTTTTATCAATGCTGACTGTCCCGAGAACCTGAAACTGCGTTATGCTACTAGTGTGTTCCAGAAGAGGGCACTCACATGGTGGAACGGGGAAAAGCGTAACCGTGGGATTGAAATTTCTCTAGCCCTACCTTGGGTTGATGTCAAGACACTCATGACCGATGAGTTTTGCCCCCGTGATGAGATCAATAAACTGGAAGCTGAGTTCTAGGATCTCAAACAAGACAGTGGGAAAGCCTTGCCTACACTACTCGTTTTCATGAACTTAGTCTTTTAGTGCCATATGGTCACTCCTCTCTCCCGAGCTATTGAGAAATACATCAATGGCCTGTCCATGCAGATTCAGGATACTGTTTTGGGTATTAAACCAGTCACCCTTGAAGAAGCCATCCATCTTGCTGCAGCCCTGTCAGACAATCATGTTAAGGTAGGAACTCTATCTAGAAAGGGTGCCAAGAAGACCCTTGAGAAAACCACTGCTGAACCCACCAAGGAGACCAAGTCTGAGTCTTCCTTCAATAACAAGAAAAGGAAGGGAAGGAACTTTGCCATTGTCACACCTGCTACTCCCTAGCCCAAGTAGCCCCTACTACCTTCAACCCTATCAAGAAACCCTATGGGGGAACCTTACCTTTGTGCAACACTTGCCAATCACATCATACAACCAACATGCCATGTCGTTTATGTACCGGTTATGGACGTTATGGGCATACGGCTAACATCTGTCGTGCTGCTCCCTGAGTTAACCAAACTTATCAACCTGTTATTCATGTTCCTGCTCCCACTGCTATCCCTCAGGGTCGTGCTTGTTACGAGTGCGACGACCCAAATCATTTCAGGAACCGTTGCTCTAGGCTGGTCATTGTGAACCAAGCCAACATGAACCAGGGCAACATGATTCAGGGGGAATATGAACCAGGGGAACATGAGCCGGGGAAATGTGAACCAAGGGAATGCAAACCCTGTAGCTCGTGGACGTGCCTTTAACATCAATGCCAATGAGGCTCAAGCCAACAACGATGTGGTGAACGGTACGTACCCAATTAATCAACAATATGCTTCTATCCTGTTTGATACTAGTTCCGATAGAAGTTTTGTGTCCTTTGAATTTGAACCAAAACTTGCTATGAGTCGAGCTAAGTTAGACAAACCCTTTGATATTTTAGTAGCGGACGGTTATTCTTTTCATGTGACACCATTATTAGAGATTGTACCCTAAACTTGAACGACCATGATTTCTCAATCAATCTTATCCCTATGGCTCTCGGAGGTTTCAACATCATAGTGGGCATGGATTGGCTGACTAAGCATCTTGCTGAAGTCGTCTACTTTGACAAGTATATTCGTATCCCTCTTGACTCGGGCGACATTTTGAACGTTTATGGTGAGAAACCATCAAAGGGACTCAAGCTGATGTCTTGCACTACCGCACGGAAGTACTTACGGAAGAAGTGCGTAGTGTTCTTGGCTCATATTGTGGAGCGGAAAGGCAAAGACAAGAGTCCGCAAGATATTTCTATGATCAAAGACTTTCCTGAAGACTTACTCGGTCTTCCTCCCACACGTCAAGTTGAGTTCCGTATTGACCTAGTGGCAGGAGCAAACCCCGTGGCTAAATCACCTTATCGTCTTGCACCATCAGAGATGCAAGAACTTTCAAGCCAGCTTCGAGAGCTTTCTGACAAAGGATTTATTCGTCCTAGTGTTTCTCCTTGGGGAGTACACGTCTTATTTGTCAAGAAGAAGGACGGATCGATCCGGATGTGCATCGACTACCGGGAACTCAACAAGCTTACTGTGAAGAACCGTTATCCACTTCCGAGGATTGATGATTTATTTGATCAACTTCAAGGCTCGACTTATTTCTCAAAGATTGATCTTCGTTCCGGTTATCACCAGTTACGAGTCCTTGAATCCGACATCCCCAAGACAGCCTTTCGTACAAGATACGGTCATTACGAGTTCATGGTTATGCCATTCGAACTAACCAATGCACCCACGGTATTCATAGATCTTATGAACCGTGTGTGTAATCCGTACTTGGACAAGTCGTGATCGTCTTCATTAACAATATTCTCATCTATTTAAAATCAAAAGCAGAGCACGAAGAACACTTGCTTTTAGTTTTGGACCTCTTGAAAAAGACGCTAATTTCTCCAAGTGTGAATTTTGTCTAAAGGAAGTCCAATTCTTGGGACACAGTTAACGAGAAGGGTATTCACATAGATCCTGCTAAGATGAGGCGGTGAAGAACTTGCAAGCTCCAAAGACCCCTATAGAATTCCGCTCGTTTCTTGGTTTAGCGGGCTATTATCTTCGTTTCATATCGAACTTTTCAAAGATCGTAGTACCACTCACAGCCTTGACCCACAAAGTCAAACCCTACGAGTGGGGACCAAAACAAGAGGAAGCCTTTCAGACTCTAAAGCAGAAATTATGCGAGGCTCCCATCTTGACTCTTCCCGATGGAATCGAAGACTTTGTCGTCGACTGTGATGCTTCTCACTTAGGCCTTGGTTGTGTCCTAATGCAACGAGGCAAGGTGATTGCTTATGCGTCTCGTCAACTAAAAAATCCATGAGAAGAATTATACGACGCACGATCTTGAGTTGGGTGCGGTCGTATTCGCTCTCAAAATTTGGAGGCACTACTTATATGGTGCTAGGTGTCAGATTTTCATCGACCATAAGAGTCTCCAGCACATTTTCAATCAGAAAGAAATCAACATGAGGCAAAGGCTTTGGGTTGAACTCCTAAATGACTACGATTGCAATACTCATTACCACCCTGGTAAAGCGAATGTCGTAGCCGATGCTCTTAGTCGAAAGGAATCTATCAAGATCCACAACATTCAGATTTAGAATGACATCCAAACTCGTATCTTTGAAGCACAACATCTTTCCGTCACCGAGGGAAATATGTACAATGAAATGTCATGCGGTGCAAAACTCCAGCTTGAAACCAAACCCAATGGGTTACTTTACTTTCTAAATCGTATCTGGATTCCGGACCGTGACAATCTTCGTACCTTTATCATGAATGAGGCTCACAAGACTCGTTATTCTGTACATCCTGGTGTGGATAAGATGTACAAGGATCTCCGTACTCAATATTGGTGGCCTGGTATGAAAAAGGATATTGCCCTATACGTGTCCAAGTGCCTTACTTGTCTGAAGGTTAAGGCCGAGCACCAGCGTCCATCTGGTTTACTTGAGCAACCCGAGATTCCCGTGTGGAAGTGGGAGTGTATTGCTATGGACTTCAAAACCAAACTCCCTCACACATCCCGTGGTCATGATAGCATCTGGGTAATCATCGACGGTTTGACAAAATCTGCTCATTTCCTACCCATTCGTGAAGACTATCGAGTTGAGAAATTGGCTCGGATCTACATCGATGAGATCGTCAGTCGTCATGGTGTACCTCTCAACATTATTTCTGATCGTGATGGATGATTCACTTCTAGTTTATGGAAATCTCTACAATCAGCTTTAGGCACTCAGTTGAATCTTAGTACAGCTTACCATCCGCAAACCGATGGTCAATCCGAACGAACGATTCAAACCCTAGAAGATATGCTTAGAGCCTGTGTTATTGACTTCGGAAATTGGGATTTACATATACCCTTAGTCGAATTCTCGTACAACAACAGCTACCATACGAGCATTGACATGGCTCCTTTCGAAGCACTTTTAGGTTAAAAGTGTCGTTCCCCTATCTGTTGGTCTGAGATTGGTGAAGCACAAATCACACCTCCCGAACTTATTCAGGAGACTTCCGACAAGATCATGTTGATCCATGATAACCTTCTAGTAGCAAGGAGTCGACAAAAGAGCTATGCCGACAAACGTCGAAAACCCTTAGAATTTCAAGTCGGCGATCTGGTTCTTCTCAAGGTATCCCCTTGGAAAGGAGTAGTTCGTTTTGGAAAGAAACGGAAGCTTGCACCAAGATTCGTAGGTCCTTTTAAAATCCTTGAGCGGATTGGGAAGGTATCCTACCAGTTGGATCTACTTGAAGAACTCAGCAACATCCATCCTATATTCCATGCCTCGAACCTAAAGAAATGCTTAGCTGACGAAAACCTCCAAATACCGCTTGACGAGGTTCACATTGAAGAAACAATGCACTTCGTAGAGAAACCCGTGGAGATCATGGAAAGAGAAGTTAAGTAACTCAAACGAAGTCGCATTCCTATTGTAAAGGTTCGGTGGGATTCCTAACGTGGCCCTGAGTTCACTTGGGAACGTGAGGATCAAATGAAAGCCAAATACCCACATCTGTTTCCAGGACCCCCTTCCTAATAAATTTCGGGACCAAATTTCCTAAAGTAGGGGAGACTGCGATCCCCAGGAAATTCCGGCCTCTATTTGAACTTTTCCGACATTGTAATTTTTTTATTTTGTGGGTACATCTATCCATTGCAATAAATTATCCCATTACATTTCATATGTATTCATACATGTATGCATTAAATACAATTATTACAACATGATAAGTATTCATATAAGGAAATTATATAAGTGTTTGTTATTATTCTACTAAATATATATACATTCATATGCTAAAACTATCTCTAAACCTATACAAATATATGAACAAATTACAAAAATATTAAATTATAAATTCTTTAATTAGGGTTTATAAGATTGTATCATTTATTTAATATCTTCTTTTAGTAAATGAGTTTAGTAGAAATAAAACCATTTTAATTTACAAAAAAATATATATATATATATATATATATATATATATATATATAATTATATGACTTTTAAATTTATTAAGTTTTATAAATTATAAAATTTAATAATTTTCTCACTTTATTAAAGTCCAGGGTGCAATATGTAATTTCTGAAACTTAAACTTAAACTAAAACTTAAGTTCATACATGAAATGTTAAACATTTGAAACTTCAGGGACCTGTTGTGCAATTTCCGGATTCTCCTTCCTTTCATCTCAGTCGCTAGTTCGATCCCCTGCATGACCGGTTTTCAAACCACAAATCTTGAACTCATCCTTGAGATATTTTCGTGCAAAAACGTTAATGGAATTACGTTATAGACACTTAAATGCTTCACCCTTCGAGTTTAATCGAGTTTTTATGATCATTACAATGAGTAACTCGTAACTAAAACCACCTTTAACACCCCACTTAATTGATCGACTAATTGCGATGAAATTGGTTATAAATGTGTACTCCTAATCATGGGCGACACTCATTGCTAACTCCTTCTACCCTCAATCGCGTCTCATATCACCTCTGGAACACCAAATCTTAGTTGTCGAACACAAACTTTAACTCCCGGTCATTCTCCTCCAACTCGTAACCATTTCAGGTAATTCTGGTGTCTCTGGGTTCATTTTGATGCAAAGAACAAAAGCCCTATGACTCGAGCTACAATCGTATGCCGGATCGGTGTCAATTGGGTGGCTAGGGTTACAGATTTCATTTAGGGAAGGAGATGAACTGGGGACTTGAGTTTTTAAATTAAACAAACCCTATCAGACCAAGGCAGTATGCCCAGTCTGATGGTTAGTGTGTGTGTGTGAGCATGCGACCCGGCAAGGATGCGGGTTCGAGTCCCGGCCACCATTTTTCTTTCCGAATTGTTTTTCTTTTGCCATTTTTGAACTTTTATTTCATGTTTAAAAATTCTAATTAATTTTTATAAATTTCACAAATTTATTTTTGAAAGTTTTATACACACAGAAATTATAAAATAATGTTATTTATTTTATTTTAATTAAAAACACATTAGAAAACATTTTATATTTATAAATAATGGAGATAGTTTTGTTTAACACAAATTTAATTATGTTAATTATTTATAAATTAAGAATGGTTATTTTAATTTAAGCGTATTAAATTCTTTCAAATTTTTAAATAATCATTTGTTGAGAATAATTATTTAAAACACTTTTAATTTTATAAAAGTACTTAAATAATTATTATATACAAAGTTCAATAAATTCTATTTAAAACCTATTTATTCTTTATAAATTCATTTAAACTGAATTTATTTAATTTGTTGTATAACCTATTTATTTGCTTTTATTATTAGATTAATTAACACTATTATTTACATTTACTACTAGTTTAATTAATTATTTTAATTAAGCCTTTTTCATTTCATTATTTATTTACAAGTTATTTTATAAATAAATCCAACTGCACCTTTTGAAACTTGTTACAATCCGTAAATTTATTTATTATCCTTGGGATAATTACATAAATTAATTACTAAATGAATAAATAAAGATCTTAATTAACTTTAATTAATTTTACAAACCACTTTTATTACTATTATGAACATACATTTTTCTTATAAAATATTTATATACAAATCCATCCTCAAACCCAAACCCCCAAGAAACCCTAAAGTCCTAAAATCTCTTTAATATCATCTGAACGTGCATTAAATTTAGAATACCATTACACGTGTAGGTTTGTTGTGAGAAATCCTCACGTGGCCTATGCATCTCTAACCATTTCATACCATTTCTAGTTTGATTCAAGTGAGTTCATAGCCCCCTTTCTCTTTACTATTGTTTACAAATACTCAGGGTGGAACATGTTTACATTGCAATACATACAAATTCAATACCATTTGTTCTCATGCTATTACTATGTGCTCTATGTCTTAAACTACTTGGCGACCATACGTGTGTTCATATTTAGTACAATCATTAACTTGCGAGGCAGGCCTAAGGTAGTACCTTTTATGATAATTTATATGGGAATCCGATTCATTACATAACACGAACCTTGGTGGGTTTCATGTATACATATCACTACATTTTCAAAATGACAATCAGTTGGATTGTACCTATAGTTTTCTATTTACACGATTTGATTGTACGCTTGGAACCTTGTATGTTTTCACATTTATGCCATAGTTATGCTTTGAACATATTGAATTTCAAATACTTTTACTCAACTTTTGTTTGGTGTCAAAACCTATGTTACTCACCAACTACTTGTAGTTGACATTTACTCACATATTTCAGGTGCACCTGTTTGAGGACACTACTTGCTCACCTAGGACTTGGACCTAATTTAAATTTAATATTGTCTTGTCTTGAACTTTTCATATTCTATTTTCTTTTATAACGGATGCTTTAAATACGATGAATAAATATTGTCATTATTAATATATAATCATGTGCTTATGAACAACCGCGTCAGCCCCGGCGTATAATCCGTCGCCGGCCGGGGTGTGACATCCATAAATAGAACCGAGCATGAAATTTCAAATGACCAAAAGTTCCAACTAGCAAATCTTCACATATTATCCATTATCGATACATATCTAACCATTATCCATCATTAAATCACCCTAAACATGGCATATATCATGAAACCCAAAATTAAAGTTTTCTAAAATAGCAAAAACGAGCATGCATGTATCATCCAACACTTTTGACAGCAAAGTTTTCATGTAATATCCATCTACAACTATTACTACAATGTAATCCATCATCAAGAACACATCATCTAATATATGCTTATAAAATAAATTTTCCTTATATGGAAAGTCACCAACAATATGTACCATTTTAGTTATAAAACACATTTCTTTTAAGAATTTATGGTTAATCTTTCATAAAAATGGAGTTTTCTTTGGATGCATGTTCATATGAACATGAAGATGAAAATGGAGAAAACGGGTTCTAGATGCTTACCAAAATCGAAAATGTGATGGAATGGTGGATGAAATATCTTACAAACTTGATAATCTTCACTTGGATGCTTGATTTTGGATGGAATGAAGATCAAAACAACACAAAAATGGTGGATGGTGGTGTGGGGGTGGTTCTTAGCTCAAAGAAGAATATAGGGAGGAGAGAGAGAGTGAAAGAGTGAAATGGTGAAAGTGGGGGGTATTTATAGGGTCATTTGACTTCGGGTTGTAGAAAACGAATAGTCACCGATTTATTGACGGAAATACCGAATAGGTATGAACGAAATTATTTAAAAATAATTTGACTCATGTTGGTAAGTTTAACATATAAAATTTTCAGAATTTTATTTGGAAATGTCGGTACATACTGCGGACTGGCCGAACAGCGTTAAAACAGAAAGTTTCTCAGAAAATTCCTGAAAAATTCACAGAGTCTTAAAATAACATATCACAGTATTACATGTAATTTGAGCACATCAAATATATGTCTAATTGTCTGCTTAGAATTAATCTTCTAGCTAGTGCACATTGCGTGTCTACCGGACTGTGCTGAAAATAAAAGTATTTCTATAAATCACCGAAAAATTCATATAGGCATGATTAATTAAATCACAGTATTACATATAATTTACATGCATGGATTATATGTCTAGGTATTTGTTTTAAATTAACACCAACGGTCGTGCTACAAGACGCGTGTTTGACCTGGTAATCTTCTGGATTACCGACACGTGTGAACGGACTGACTTGCTAACTGTGATATGGACTTAGTTACTATAAAATTAAGTGTGATGCTTGTCTAATAATGTAATATGTATCTCAGTCGGGTATGAATATCAACATGAAATTTGCCGGGTGTCACATTATCCCCCGGTTGAAAGGAATTTCGTCCCGAAATTCAGCTTGCGGTAATAGCGGATGGTGTGGTCTCAAATAAATGTGGGTACCTGTACTTCATCTGATCTTCGCGCTCCCATGTGAATTCTAGTCCGTGTATCTTGACTATCGGAATGCGACTTTGCTTCAGTTGCTTAACCTCGCGATCCATTATTTCCACGGGTTCTTCAACGAAATGTAGCTGTTCGTCGATTTGTACCTCCTCGAGTGGTACCGTCAGTGTCTCATCGTGTAGACACTTCTTTATGTTGGACACATGGAATACATCATGGATATTATGCAGTTCCACTAGTAAGTTGAGTCGGTAGGCAACAGGACCAATCCTTTACAAGATCTCAAATGGTCATACGTAGCGAGGGTTGTGTTTCCCTCGTTTGCCAAAACGGATTACTAATAACACTTTGTCATATACTTGGAACTCCACTAGTTTACGCTTTTGATTTGCGTAGCTTTTCTGTCTGTCTTGAATGGATCTCAGCCTATCTCAGATTTTGAAAATTTTCTCGGTGGTCTCATGGAAAAGCTCTGGTCCAGTGAGCTGACTATCTCCTACTTCAGCCCAACAGAGTGGTGACCTGCACTTTCTGCCATAAAGTGCTTCAAATGGTGTTGCCTTGATACTCGTGCACTTTGAGTTGTCATGAAGCATATGCGATAACCTTCTCTCTTTGCATCAGTACACAACCGAGTCCTTGGTGTGATGCATCGCAGTAGACTACGAAGTCATCATTTCCTTCATGTAATGCTAGGATCGGTGCGTTGTAAAGTTTTTGCTTGAGTAATTGAAATGCTTCTTTCGTCCTTTCATCCCAATTATACTTCGCATCCTTCTGTGTCAAAGTAGTAAATGGTTTTGCAATTTTTGAGAAGTTTTTGATAAACCGTCTGTAATATCCTGCAAGACCCAAAAATTATCGTATTTCGGTTGCGGTTTTGGGTGTTCTCCAGTTTCTGATTGCTTCGATCTTGGTTGGGTCGACATGTAAGCCCATCTCGTTTACCACGTGACCTAGGAAATGCACTTCTCTGATCCAGAAGTCGCACTTGGAAAACTTAGCATACAGCTTCTCGGTCTTCAATAACTCTAGAATAAGCCTTAGATGTTCAGCGTGTTCCTCCTCGCTATGAGAATAGATCAAGATGTTGTCAATGAACACAATAACAAACTTGTCTAGGTAGGGTTTACACACATGGTTCATAAGATCCTTGAACACCGTGGGTGCATTGGTCAAACCGAAGGGCATAACCAAAAAACTCGTAGCGTCCATATCGAGTTCAGAATACCGTCTTGTGTATGTCCTCCTATTGGATTCTCAGTTGATGATATCCTGATCGCAAATTGATCTTAGAATAATAACTCGACCCTTGTAGTTGGTCGAACAAATCATCTATTCTGGGTAATTGATATCGGTACTTGATGGTTACCTTGTTCAATTCCCTATAGTCGATGCACTTACGAAATGATCTGTCTTTCTTTTTGACAAATAAGACAGGTGCTCCCCCAAGGCGAATGACTTGGTGGGATAAATCCTTTATCTAGCAACTCATGTAGTTGGTTTGATAATTCTTGCTTTTCTGACGGCGCCAGTCGGTACGGAAACCGCGCTAACGGGGTAGTTCCTGGGGTAAGGTCGATTCGGAATTCGACTTGTCGCTGTGGTAGGAGTCCTGGTAATTCTTTAGGGAATACTTCAGGAAAATCACGAACAACTGGTATGTTCCTTTCTTCTATCTGGTTCTCCGTTACATGAGCTAAGATGGCGTAATATCCTTTCCGTAGATACTTCTGGGCTTTCATACATGAGATGATATTCAGAGGAATCCCGCTCTTTTCTCCTTGATTTGCAAGTGTTTCTCCATTTGGTAGGGGTAATCTTGTAACATCCCGGAAATTCATAAATTTATAAATTGGGTTAACGGATAACCGGAATCCTTGGTAAGCAACATTGATGTTAAGGATTTCACGAAGAGCTTGGATTAACGGTATTAGAGGGCCGGGTAGCCGTTTATTTCATAGTTCGAGATGGAAACGCATTTGCGATTTCGGAGGGACCCAAAACGAAACTTGAGGTGAGTTATAAACCCCTCTAATTGCAAACCCTAGGGCCATTTTGGACCCTAGGCGTGTGATGGCAGGATTCATGGTGGGAAAAAGAGGGACGGCCGGAGGCGGCGGTGTCGAACGAAAAATTTCGCACGTAACCAAGGTAAATTCCGTTCTTGTTATATACGCATTTATGCTTTGTTTACCTTTGTGTTGTAAGACCCTGATTAGGGTTTGAGGCTGTTTACAAAGTCCGGCAACAAGACGAGGAGGGCAGCAGACCGTGAGGACGGTGGTGACTCACGTCAGGGTCGGCTGGAGAGGAGTTATCGGAGGTGGTACGCGACGGTGGTGTGAGGCCGTAGGTTGGTGGACGGCGAGCAAAGAGAGAGGGAGAGATAATGAACGTGATATTGAGGGTACTCAGCGTTGGCAGCCGGTAGGAATGCACGACGGCCGCAGGAGGCTGCTATGGTGGTAGCCCAAGGCGGTGGATGGCGGGGTAAGATAGTAGTGGTGTTCGGTGATGGCTACGGTACATTCGAACCCGATGGCACGGTGGTGGTGCGTGGTTACGGCCGGCTAGGGTGGACGCGAGGATGAAGACGGGAACATGGAACCCGTGATGGTGCACGGGGTGAGCTCAAGTGCGGGTTCGTAACGAGCCGAGGTTGTATGGAGAGGAATCATGGGCTAGGGTTTTGCATGGATCAGTTTCATGCATGCATGGGGCCGAATTATTATCACGGTTCTAAATAAACCAAGAGCGATTTGTTATGAGTTGGTTATTACGAGTTGAAGTCGACGAGGGGTTTGCATGGCATGCATGTGTGCATGCACGGGAATTTGAGATCGGGTACATGGGTCCTAATCGACTTAGGATCATTATACGTAAACCCGGGAGACTAAGGTTTTACGAAAGGAGATGATGAGTAGAAGGGTCGAGCGTTAAGGTTTTATTATATTGATTATACGTGATCAAATGTATGTTTTAAACGTATCCTGATCGTGTGATCATACGTTTGACAGGTTCGGGGTTTGAGCGGGTACGCGCGGTGCAGAGCTAGGGCTTAGACGTGGTATAACCGGTGAGTTTCTAATCCCCTCTTTTAAACGTTTTACTGTTTTGGGGCTATCGTACATACTCGCATGTTTTATTAAACGAACGTATTACGAGATATGATTTAAACTCGAAGTGTTTTATGAGATCGTTATGTAATAATGAAGCTAAGGGTCGTTATGGGGTCCTTAGGGTGGGTGGACGAGGGTGTGATGATCCGTGTGTCATCGTATGAGTTAGTCGGGGTCAGTCAGGGATTTAGTTAAACTTGTGATGGTTATATAAGGAGAGTTAGCATGGGAACCCATACGTGGTTCATTAACGAGTCAAGTAGATGCTAGTATGTTGTTATGCATCATGTGCCTATTGTTGTGTGTATTGTGTCGTTGTCCTTGTGACACGACGGGTATTTGTGTTTGCATGGGTCTATGGGGTGTCCATAGTATATACGGGTTAGAACTCAGTACGGGGTTTGTGTGTCATATAATTAATTATTCGAAAAGAGTTGGGTAATGTGTCTAGACGTTAAGAGGATACGTCTAAAGTATGTGTTGGTTTACACACGTAAGTGATCCGTGAAAGGGTGGTGAGTTGTAGTACATGTCCAGGTAGAGTCATGTGTGTATATGTGTTTCTTTGTGTGCTTGCATTGTTGTCTGTGTGTTAGGTCAACAGTGGTGTGGAGGACGGAGTCCTTCGGGGTTATCATTGTACGTGTGATCTGGCAGTCATCGTGTGGGTGATGTGTCAGTCACCGTATGGTAGATGATGTAGTCACCGTGTGGGTGGCTGGGTAGTCATCGTAGATGACGAGTGTGTCACTATGTTTAGTGGCGGGGCCCTGTAACAAGGGTAGAGCTGAGCTTATGGCGATTATCCCAACGGGGATAACCCTGCCGAGGGTGCAGTGACAAGGTATGTGTTTGTGTGCATATATATATATGTGTGTGTGTTAAATTGCATGCAAGTGATGAATTATATTAATTGTGTACGAGATGATATTGATGTGATAAATAGATAGAATCAATGTGGTGTGTCGAGTTAGATTGACCGTTGTGCCGGGATGAGTACAGTGTGTACAACTGTTGTGTCGGTTGGTTTATGAGAGTCCTGGTTAGGACTGATAAGTCGGTGTCTAGATGTTGGTTGAGTTAACCAGTGTATGGCTAATATATACATGGTAAATTTTGTGTTTTCAGAGTAGTAAGCTCGTTCCATGTCGGAGAGGCTTACTGAGTTAGAGTCTGAGGTGGTGAATCCCTTGGCATATTATATGATAACGGGGGTCATTTATATGATGAAAACCTATACAACTATTTTCTAATGACCGGAGGGTCTTGGGTGGAGATAATCAATAAATGAGACGAGTGGCTTTTGTTAATTTAAACTATTAGAACTCACTCAGCGTAACTGACTTTGTATGTACGTTAGATTGTTTCCTGCTAGGACGAGGTATCTTGGCTTGGAAGCGGGGCTACTCGGGTTGGTGTGCATGCATTCATCAGGTAACGTTATGAAAGTTAACGAGTTTAAAAGCTAACATTATTGTGAGAAAGACTTTCGCTGTTTATTTAAATGAAAGTTAAAGTGTTTTTAATGAGTTTACCTAGTGATGAGATCCAACTATAGGGTGTATCTATTTCAAAGGACATGCAGTCCATACCGATAATCACGTCGAAACTTCCTAGTTTAACGGGTAGTAGATCTATTTCAAAGGAATGATTGGCTAATTCTAGAACACAGCTCGGAATAATGTGGTTGGTTTTGATTAATTTACCGTCAGCTAGTTCTACGGATACTCATTATCTAGCACAGTAGGTTCGATACTAAGTAATGGACTAAACTCATTGGGCACGAAACTTTTTTCAGCACCAGTATCAAACAAGATAGACACATAATGGTTGTTTAGAAGAAACGTACCCGTGATGGTGTTGGGGTTATGTTTGGCTTATCGTGCTCCAATCACCAAGGCTCGCCCTTTGGCGTTGTTGATGTTGTTTCCTGTCTTCCTGTTCTTTGGGCAGTCCTTTGAAAAATGTCCATTCTGCCCACAAGTGTAACAAGCACGGGTTGCTCCAGTGTTCGGACCTGGTCCTCTCATCCTACAATCCTTGGCAGCATGGCCAATCCCTTGCACTTTTGGCACCTTGCCTCTTCGCACATTGTGGTGAAAATTGCATTGATTGCACTTTGGTAGGGTTCCCGTGTAAACTTTCCTTGGCTTATTATCAGCTTGACCTACGGTGTAGGCTCGGGTAGTCTCTTGCCTTTTCGGTGGTGGTGGCGGATTAAATGACCTTGAAGAACTACCTTCACACTTTCTCTTGTTGTCAGCGAGTTTGTCAAAGAGTCCCTAATGAACGGTCTGGGACGTCAGGTTGTGTGCCAATCGGATTGCTTGCTAGATTGCTGCAGGTTCAGAAGATGTTACCATACCCTGAACTTGCGGGGCCAATCCCCATAAATAACGCTCAATATGCTTCTCTTCAGGTGTCACCATGTGAGGACACAATCCTGCCAAATCATTAAATTTCGATGTGTAATCCGCCATATCTGGTCCATTCATTTTCAGGTTCCAAAACTTTTCCCCGAGATCCTGGATCTCATTTCGTGTACAGTACTCATCCTTCAACAGCTTATTGAAGTCTGCCCATGGCATAGCATTTGCTGCTTCCAAACCCATCGCTTAGACATTGGATTTCCACTAGGTGAGGGCTTGTCCCTCAAAGGTTCCAGTAGCAAATTTTACCTTTGAAGTTTCTCGACAGTTGCACATCTCGAAAGTAGACTCTACTTTCTCGATCCACCGTACTAGGTTAACTGCTCCATCCCGCCCATTGAAGGAGAGAAGTTTGCAGTCAAGGAAAAGATTGTAGGTGTATACTAGGGGATTTTGACCTTGTCCTCCTTGTCACACCCCGGCCGGCGGCGAATTATACGTCGGGGCGGACGCGGCTGCTAATAAGCTCATGATCATCTATTAATAAGTGATAATATTTATTCATCATAGTTAAAACATCCGTTTCACAAAGAATTAGAAAACAAAGAGTTCCAAAACATAAACATAGATAAACTTCATTATTGCTAGGTGCAAATTCCTAAGTGATCATGCAGTATCCTCAAACTGGTACACCTGAAACATGTGAGTAAATGTCAACTACAAATAGTTGGCGAGTAACATAGGTTTTGACACCAAACAAAGTTAAGTATATTTACAATTCAATATATTCAATGCATGTCTAAACCATGAATGTGAAAACATACAATGTTCCAAGCGTACAATCAAGCCATGTTTATATGTATGCACAATCCACTAGATTGAGTGGAGTTCTAAATGTAAACACTAACCCGCCAAGGTTCGTGTTAAGTAATGTATCGGATTCCCGTATAAATTATCATAAAAGGTACTACCTTACGCTTGCCACACAAGTTAATGATTGTACTAACATGAACACATGTTTTGGTCACCAAGCAGTTTAAGACATAAAGCATAAAGACCAAAGCATAAGAACAAAGGTATTGAATTGTGTAAGTAATGTAATTGTAGACATGTTTCAACCCAAAAGTATAAAAATGAAAAAGAGGCTATGTAAACTCATCTGGCAATATGAATAGTTTTGGTTGTCACACAAGTATGTGGTTTGTTGCACAAGTTCAAGCTAATCTCAAGATCAACCTAAGTTTGATGGTGTATGGATCAATAGTTTGTAAAAGTTTAATATGAAAATAAAAAGAAGGAAATAAAAATGGGACAGTGGAGATCTTAGGGTTTTGGGACGGATGGCCGAAGGAAGGACACGAATCTTAATAGTAACTAAAGTGGTAATATGTAGATGGAATTACATGAAATATTGTTTTATAAATTTTATTTATAAAGAGGGATTCTTGACGCCAAAAATAAGTATTAATTGAAAATTTAATATAATTGATATCTCGATAGGGCATTTAGGTTAACAATAGTCGCCATGTTAGGACATTATAATATTTGTGAGAATATCATTTGAAATAAATAAATAGATTATTTATGCGGATGGTTGTACTATTCTATATCAAAATTCTAAAGGGATTATAATATAGGTGGAGATAATATAAATGTGAATAAATAAATAAATTAATTATGATAATAATATTAGTTTTAATATTAAATATGCACCATGTTGTCATAATGGTTTAGATAAAAAAAAAATACATATATGTATAGCTTCGTTTGTTTTAACACAAGCCATGATGCTACGAACGTGACTTTGATCTCAAAAGTTATAAAATAGTGGGGGTATATAAATACGCTTAACGTTTGTCATCCTTTAGAAGTATATTTTAGCAACGAAAACAAAACACGAGTTGAAGTAATAATGCTCATTATTCGTTATACGATTATGTTAATCGAGCATAGTTGTGAATATATATGTATATATGCAAATTTTTATATATCTATATTTTTTAGAAGGATATTTATCGATAGCTCTTGTAGAAACCAAGAGGAGTTTGTTCGTTCATTAATTGTTTATAACATATATATATATGTTTACACATATGTAATAGTTATAAAACGATGTTAAAATTTATTTGTATGAGTTTTGTTTATTAAAAAAATATGGAAAATACTTCTTTATGTCTAGAACTTTCTCGAATTCGTTTTAACATGACCATATGCATGAAGATATGTGTGTGTGCGGGTAACAAAGCAATAACAGCAAGGAAAAATAATAATAGAAGAAAAAGGTATCAGGCCGGGTCGAACCCGTGACCTGATCCCTTTAGCGTGACCGTCCCAAACCAACCTTTAGATGTTTTTTAGTTTCTAGGAATAATAGTTTTATTTAAAAACCCGCCTGTGTCATCTTCTCCAAACAACTATCCCAAACCCTAGCCCTGCAATTGGTGGTGAACCGGTACAGCTTGACAACTGAGACCTTAAGGCTTTCATTCAGGGGATTCAAACGAGAAAAATAGAGATATTAATCACCTGAAACGGTCGCGAGTAATGGGAGATCAACGGGGAGCCGCGGGTTCGAGTTCTCCCACTACGAATCGCATTTAGCAGTGGTTTGGTGTAGATTTGCGAGTACAGGGAGTAAAGAGGATGTGTCGTGAATGGTTATGACTTGATATTACAGTCCAATTCCACCCGTAACGCTTGAATCGATTCATGTATTCTTGGGACGGTTACGAGGACGAAAATTGAATTCAAAATCAGTGTTTTTGATTAAATTGGATAGTTACTTGCATTCATAATCCCTTGAATAGCATTCACGCACGTCCTGAGATCATTAGTAGCCTTGATTACCAGTTATTGAAACCGAATTGAGTTACCTTTGACCTTGAGAAGTCAAAATCAAGTTCTAGGGTTCAAAGGTGTAGAAAGGTTCAATTTGGGTGGGTTCAAAAGGGTTTGTGGGTTCAATGACTAAAGTGAGGGTTCCTTTGCATGTGGAGAGTCCAAACTCCCTTTATTTGGTTTAAAAATCTCTTTTTTTGTTATAAAAATGCTTTCCTTTTTATTTATAACTTTTATAGAAATCTAATTATTATTTGTTATGAATGTTTATAAAGTAATAAATTTCGTTTTTATAAAATTTACAAATTGTGTAAATGATTTATTTAACATAATCAAATATATACATACATACACATATTTATTTATAAATAAATAGATACATGTGTATATCCAATATATGATTTAAGCTCATAAATTTTAAAACTTACAATTTGTGTAAAGGATTTGTTTAATAACATCTATTACATAAACATGTTAATAAACATATGTTTACAATTGGTTTATTTGAAAATATCACGAAATCAAATAAATCTTTTAATATAGCTTGTTTAATTATTTCAAATGTGTATAAATGTGTTTGTACACTTATATTTGTAATTGATAACTTCACCTGTATGTGTATATAGATGTATAGGGAAGTGTTCATTTGTTAACCATCTCCTATTGTTTTAACTCATTCACCTACCCACGTTGCTTGATGAGATGTTATAACATGTGATCCAATGGCTCTCATTAAATACAATTATAATAATAGTAGTAAAAGCAATTTTAAAACCAGAAAGGGTATAATGGTCTAGAAAAGGTATAATGGTCTTAACACTTGTTTCTTACAACTTGCAACAATCTTGCCACCGTTTGCCACCCCTGCCGTCTGCCACCAGCATATCAAAAGTCTCTTCCATTCATTTCAATGTTAAGGAAAAAATTTTCAAAACTTTTTAGTGATATCAAGTTTTCCATAATTAAAGAAACAAAAATAATGACACTATAATTATTTCTTTTATGGATCTCAAGAAACTTTCACCATTTAAATTTGTAATGAAAGTACATACAATTTTAATATATTGAATTCTCTAAGATTGTTACGATATTGGTTACTATATTTTTTAACTAAATAAATATTAGTATATAAGTTTAAATTAACAGAATAATTAGTTAAACATGTTTAAATTTGAAATGTTAAATAATACCACTCTCGAAAATTCCAAGAGCAACGGTTGAAGAAAAGTTAATTCGAAACACATAAAACATGCCACTTATTAAAAATATATTCAAATAACACAGGATAACATAATCTATGTAAAACTATGAGACTTTCACTTTATTATATGGTTATTTTATCAAGCCCCACCATCATATTTTAACATTTTTTTATGGTTATACGTTAATATCTTTACACAAAAAATGTGGGTTATTTTTAGAACCGTCACATTTTTATTTTTAATTCCATTATAATTTCAAAAAAATATATATTTTTTCAGAGGTCCGTAGTTAAATCAACGAACTTTTACATCAATGCAACTTGGGGGTATTACAATAATTTCGTCATTTTTTTAATGTAAATGACATTGATGCAAGTCATGTTTCGTGTTTAATTTCCAGAGATTTTTTAAAAATGAAGTTAAAATAACATAAATCAGTATTGATGTTAATATTAAGGCAAATATACCGCAATGTTGATGTTAATCAAAATATTATCTATCTGTTGAAAATGAAGTTAAAATAACATGAATCAGTGTAAGACAATGCAGGAGGTTAAACATGTTTATCAGTAAAAAACAATCGGAATGTTATCAGTTTTTTTAACACACTTTACGGCTAATTTGCATATTACATCGGTTTTAGATATGATTCAACAAGGTAATGCTTGTAATTACACCAGTGTACCTAAGAGGTATTAAAATAAGAATACACCATAGTAAACAACGTCCTAATTTAAGTTTACAACATGGTAACATCGTGGTAATTTAAGTTTACAACATGGTAACATGATTACATCACATTCAATGAGGTAACAAGATATAATCTAACATAAAACATTAGCAAATTACATCACAGGGTTTTAAATTAATGCAAGGGTGTGTTCCATTAACGTAAGAAGGTGTTACATCGACGTCATACTTTGAATCACTACCTACATCGACGTTACACACTACAACAAATTGACCCTGTCCCGACGCCACCTGTACCGACGACATTTGTCGTCGGGATAGGTCACCCTATACCGACGACATGTCGTCGGTATAGGTCAAAACCAAAATTTTGGTAGGGAGACCCTATAGCGACGACATGTCGTCGGTATAGGGTTGAGGCAGGTTGGAGGGAAAACTGGCGCCCAATGGATTTTTGGGGAAAACCTATAGCGACGACATGTCGTCGCTATAGGTTAATTTTGATTTTCTTTTTGTTTTTTTTATTTAATAAATTTTCGTCGGTCAAAATTTTTTTTTTTTAAATTAAAAAAAATTCTGGAAAACCCTATAGCGACAACATGTCGTCGCTATAGGTTAATTTTGATTTTCTTTTTTATTTTTTTTTATTTAATAAATTTTCGTCGGTCAAATTTTTTTTTTTTAAATTAAAAAAATTTCTGAAAACCCTATGGCGACGACATGTCGTCGGGATAGGGTTTTTCCAAAATTTTGAATGGGACACCCTATAGCGATGACATGGGTTGAGGCAGGTTGGAGAAAAAACTGGCGCCCAATGAATTTTTGAGAAAAACTTTTAGCGACGACATGTCATCGCTATATGTTAATTTTGATTTTCTTTTTGTTTTTTTTATCTAATAATTTTTTTTTAAATTAAAAAAAATTCTTTAAAACCCTATAAAACTAATATCATTAGGGTTGATGGTTCAACGATAGAGACAAAACCTCTAGAAACATCTAAGGTTTGAATGTCACAGATTCAATTTTTATTTGTAACATGGTTAAAATGTTTCGTCGTTGTAAAAAAAATATAAAAGTAATGCTAATTAAATTAACATAATGATGATAAAGTGTAATAATGAATTAATGGGAAAATGTTATGCTCCTTCCCTATTTATTACCACTTTCAATATTAGATAATGCTAAATTAACATAATAATGATAATTAAGTGTAATAATTAATTATAACTCCTGTAACCGTAGGCACATTTTCCCACTCTCTATAACCCATGTATGTATATGCATGTTATCTATATGTATATGTATATATATAAATATATGACATCACCCTCTTTCCATTTCTACCACAAAAATGGATCATAATCCTGTAAACCATCAAAATCCTCAAAACCTTGATGACTGCTTTCACTACTTCAATTGTAACATCCCGAAAATAAATGACGATTTTATTAACAGAATAAACGAACGAGGCATGGCGGGTCGGGTCGGATGGGTCAGCGGGCTATAAATAGCCTATGCCACCCCATTTTCTCTCATTTGCAACCTTTAGAGAGAGAAAACCCGTAGAGAGAGAAAGTGTCGGAATCGCACAAGATCGCACCCGTTCGTGTCTCCTGCACTCGTGAAGAGAACCTCCAAAGCGGAATCGTCATCCAGGTAACCATTCGAGCTAAATCTGAGTTTTAGTTCGTTTTTGTGTTTTTCGGGTTTTGGGTGAAAAGGCAAGGCTTGAACGGATGAAACTGATAAATAAACATAGATTTGAGATCCTTAATGGAAAACGAACGTTTTGGATGCAACAAATTCGGGATCTTGACACGATCAGACCCGAATGTGAAAGTTAGGGTTTTTCGCCAAGAACAGGCCGTGCGCACTTGCTAAGTGCGCACAGAGCAGGTCCTGCGCACTTGCTAAGTGTGCAGGAAGAGGAACCTGCGCACTTGTTAAGTGCGCAAGAAGGGAAGTCTGCGCACTTGCTAAGTGCGCAGGAAGCAGAGTCTGCGCACTTGCTAAGTGCGCAGACATCAGAACTGATTAAGTGAAGTCAGTATGTTAGAATGGTTAAGCCGTTAGAGTCGGGATTGGTCTGATGTGTTTAACTAATCAATTCAGATCGGAAGTGACGTTGTCGGACCTTCGTTTAGGACAACCCGTATTAGCGTATCAGGTGAGTTCTAGAGCCCTCTTTTAAATGTTTTGTTAATGTTTTTGGGCTGGTGTGCATACTTACGAAATGATTAACGAAATGATGTTTAACGAAATGATGTTTAAAGAAATGATGTTTAACGAAATGATGTTTTAACGAAATGATGTTTAACGAAAGGAAAGGTTTTGAAATGTTGAAACGATGTTTACGAAAGGAAAGGTTTTGAAATGTTTTTGCCAAAAAGGGTTACGAATGCTTTATGAACGGTTTAATTGAGGAAATGTTTAATGAGAAGATAAAGAGGTAAAGGTTTTAAAGAAGTCATTACAAATCTAATCTGTCGAATGAATGGAATTGACGAATGAAGTCTGGGAATGAGATTCCCAGCCTTGTGGTAGATTATGGACAGCGAGCCATAGTTGCCACAAGAACAACAGGGGCATGTCTTTGTGGCATGCCAATGGTTATGATGTTGTACAACTAGTAAAAGGGAGTAACGACGGTTACTCAGGGGTTAACGTGACCCCATGTAAGGTTAAATTATGATCCGACGATGTTATGGCTGAGAGTCATAACCGTCGATGGAAGTTGTCGGTTTATGGACATGAGAGCCATAAGGGCAACTGAATGGGTATTGTCGGTCCTCGCGCAGTTAGCCTTGGGGGCAATACCAAAAAGGGAATTGACGGAATGTATGGTATTGTCGGTCTTCGTGCAGTTAAGCCTTAGGGGCAATACCATAAGGGAATTGACGGAATGTATGGTATTGTCGGTCTTCGTGCAGTTAAGCCTTAGGGGCAATACCATACTAAATGACGGAACGAAGGGTAACACAGATTTAGATAATAATGTATGACTTAAATGAATGTTAAAAGTTTTAATGAACGATCCGTTTAACGGTGTTTATGATTATGATGTTGATGATGATATGGGTACAAAACCTTTTTTTTAAAGATGTTAAATTATTACATGCTTTTGTGAAAGGTTTTTACTAAATGAATGATACGTTTTTGGCAAATGTTGATGTTAAAGTTTTTATGAAATGCTAGAACTCACCAGCGTAGCTGACCTTTTTAGTATGCACATTCAGGTTAAGGCAGGTATGGACGATGGACGGCGATGCTTGGCAAGCGAGAAGAGTTACCCGGCCGATCATGAAGACTGGCATCCCGTTATGAGTTGTTTATGTTAAGTTTATGTAATTGACAATGTACGCTTCCGCATGTATGAACAAGTTTTTAGTTATGTTGAATGAATGATTCCGCTGCGATATTTGATATTCATGTTTAAGAACTGTTTGTGAATGAGTAAATCCAACGGGTGAAGCCTCCCGGGTTTGGGGCCTTACAAGTTGGTATCAGAGCAATAGTTTGAGAGATTCGGACACCCCTAATGTCTGAACTTAAACTTTGAATGGGACCGAAAGCGGATGCCAGTACGGGTAACTCGAGCCACAGCATCAGGTATGAAAAGTAGAGTATGTGTATGTAGTATGCCTTAGGAAGAGTTAGGAAAGGACTTGTGTTCTGATGGAATCACAAAGGTGGTCAAATAGAAATCGAAAGGTAGTGTAATGGTTAATTACAGATGGCCAGTGTATATTAACATCTTACAATACTTATTGAATTTTATTTGTTAACTAGCGTGATGACATTGGATTTCTCGTCCTATAGAACGAAATGGCAAGGAGAGGGAACGGAAGGCGTGGTGGCCGTACCGGTGGTCGTACCGGCGGTCGAAATGGTGGGCGTGGCAGGATTCCTGCGCGCCAAGAGCACAGCGAAGAAGGAAGTGTTCACACTGAACCGACGGTTAGTGTGCATGGAACTGAACAGACACAGGTTGCAGAACAACCTTTCACTTTTGAACCAGAAGTGAGAGCAGCCATAGCTCGAGAGTTCTCCGAGTTGATGAAGAATTCTCTGCCAGGTCTGTTGGCAGAAGCATTGAAGCAGGTCAATGGGGAAGGTGGGTCTAACCCGACGGTTGATACCCCGAACACTGAGGCAATCAACGCACCGCCTGCTCGCGGATGCGACTATAAGTCCTTCAAGGCATGTGACCCGCCAGTTCTGACAGGAAAGAAAGACGCAGTAGCTACGTTTGACTGGATAATCCGTATGGAGGCTGCCATCCGTCTCAGCGAATGTCGAACGGATCAAGTTGTGAAATTTGCTGCTAACTCCTTGAGGGAGGAAGCATCCCATTGGTGGGAAGGTGTACGTCAGGCAAAAGGGAGCGAGATTGTGGATGCAATGATGTGGGCTGACTTGAAAACTTTGGTGATCAAGAATTTCTGCCCAAGGAACGAGATTGAGAAGGTAGAGAGGGAATTTCTGGGTTTGAAGGCCGGGAACATGACGCACCGGCAATATACAACCCGATTCAATGAACTGGCACGCCTGGTGCCACACCCTGTCACTACTGAAGAGAGAAAGATTGCCTGCTATATTCATGGGTTGCCGGACCAGGTCCGCACCTATGTTAAGGCAAACGCCCCTACTACCTATGATTCGGTAGTAGAACTGAGCGGCGAGTATTTGATGATCTGGCACTGAATGTCGCCGCCATCGAGGAACCAAAGAAGAGACCGAGCTTCTCAAACAAGCGAACTGGTGGAAAGATGTTTGGGGCTCGCGATAAAAGGGCTCGGGTGGATGAGCCGACTATTTGTAAGAAGTGTGGAAAGGAGCATGTAGGTGAATGTAGACTGGGATCTAACCTGTGCTTTAAGTGTGGCAAGACCGGACACTACGCCCGTGAGTGCACACAACACTACAAGTGCTACAACTGTGGGGATTTCGGTCATCTGAGTAGGGACTGCCCGAAGCCAAGGATGGGGGAAACCGGGAAGGGAAAGGGCCCGGAAAAGAAGGGAGAGGGATCTCGTGCAAAGACTCGTGCGTACGCGCTGACGCAAGACCAGGCCAGAATGGACCCCGACGTGGCGTTAGGTACGTTCGTCCTTGACAACACTCTTGTTTCTGTGTTATTTGATTCGGGTGCCAGTAAGAGTTTTATATCTGCGACTTTTTGTAAGAGAGTGAAGTACGTTGTAAGTATACTAGAAAGGGCCTTTAGCGTAGAAACCGCTGAGGGTAGAACTGCGAGAGTGACCGAGGTAATTGACAACTCTACGATAAAAATAGAAGGTCATAGATTCCCTGTCAGATTGTTTGTTATGGTTTTGGGAGGGTTTGATGTCGTGCTGGGTATGGATTGGCTAACTGCCAACGAAGCACAAATCATATGTAAACGAAAGATAATCCGACTCAAGGCTCCGGATGGTAGCAAAGTCGAGGTTTTTGGAGATCGTGACGTCCCGATGCCAAACGTCATCTCGATGATTAAGGCAATAGATTACTTGAGGCGCGGATGCGAGGCTTATCTGGTGTACGTGATTGACAAGTGTAAGGAAGTGAAGGAACTAGACGATGTACCCGTGGTACGCGAGTACCCGGAGGTGTTTCCAGAGGATTTGCCTGGGATGCCACGCGATAGAGAAATTGAGTTCCGAATTGACTTAGTACCAGATGCCCAGCCCGTGGCTAAGGCTCCATATCGACTAGCACCAGTGGAAATGAAGGAACTTATGGTCCAACTAGACGAGTTACTTGAGAAAGGATTTATCCAACCGAGCATCTCGCCGTGGGGTGCTCCGGTGTTGTTTGTAAAGAAGAAAGATGGTTCGATGAGAATGTGTATCGATTACCGCGAGTTGAACAAACGTACCGTGAAGAACAAGTACCCGTTACCAAGGATCGACGACTTGTTTGATCAATTACAAGGCGCAAGTTGGTTCTCAAAGATCGACCTTCGATCCGGGTACCATCAGTTGAAAGTGAGGGAAGAGGACATACCGAAAACGGCATTTCGCACACGTTATGGACACTTTGAGTTCCGCGTAATGTCTTTTGGATTGACGAACGCCCCTGCAGCGTTCATGGATTTGATGAATAGAGTGTGTCGACCAATGCTGGATCGATCAGTAATCGTATTCATTGACGATATCCTCATCTACTCCAAGAATGAGGGTGATCACGCGTGTCACTTGAGGGAGGTATTGGAAGCTCTGAAGAAAGAAAAGTTTTATGCTAAGTTCTCCAAATGCGCGTTCTGGCTTAGGGAAGTCCAATTCCTAGGTCACGTCATTAACCCGAACGGCATTATGGTTGACCCAGCAAAGATAGTAACGGTAAGAGAATGGAATGTTCCTAAGACGCCAACTGAAATCCGTAGTTTCTTGGGATTGGCGGGCTACTATCGGAGATTCATCCAGGATTTCTCGAAAATAGCTTCGCCGTTGACGAAGTTGACTCGGAAGGAGGTAAAGTACGAATGGGGTTCGACCCAGGATGAGGCGTTTAAGGAATTGAAGAAGAGGCTTACCCAAGCTCCAGTCTTGGCCCTCCCCGAGGGCAATGAAGACCTAGTGGTGTACTCTGACGCTTCGGGTCAGGGATTGGGATGCGTGTTGATGCAACGCGGGAGAGTGATCGCGTATGCGTCACGGCAGTTGAAAGTTCATGAAACTAATTATCCGACTCATGATTTGGAACTTGCTGCTGTCGTATTTGCATTAAAAATCTGGAAGCACTACCTGTACGGGGTGAAGTTTACTATTTACTCTGACCACAAAAGTTTGAAGTACTTCTTCGAACAAAGAGAGCTTAATATGAGGCAGAGGCGATGGTTAGAACTCCTAAAAGATTATGACTGTGAAATCATATACCATCCTGGAAAGGCAAACGTGGTGGCTGACGCTCTAAGCCGAAAGGATGTGCCTACTCCTATTAGAGTGAAGGCTTGCCAGTTGGTGGTAACTTCAGATGTGATGAGAGAAATTGAAAAGGCTCAAGATGAGGCACTTAAAGAGGAAAACATAAAGAAGGAAAGGATGGTTGGCCAACAGGACAAGTTGGAATATAACACCCTTGGTGTTAGGACACGTTTTGGGCGGATATGGATACCTATGGGTGGCGAGCTTAGGACCAAAATCTTGGATGAGGCTCATAAGTCTCGTTACTCTATCCATCCCGGTACCAATAAAATGTACCAAGATCTGAGGAGGGAATACTGGTGGCCTGGAATGAAATGTGACGTGACGAAGTATGTAAGCAAGTGCTTGACTTGCTCGCAAGTAAAGGCCGAGCACCAGAAACCGTATGGAAAGATTCAACCACTTGATATACCGGAATGGAAGTGGGAACACATTACCATGGACTTCATAACTAAGCTACCTCGCACAGCTAAAGGTCATGACACCATTTGGGTAATTGTGGACCGTTTAACGAAGAGTGCTCATTTCCTACCTATTCGCGAGACGTTCTCGTCGGAAAGGTTAGCGGAAGTGTTTATTAATGAAATAATAGCACGGCATGGGATGCCATTGACGATCGTATCTGACCGGGACACACGATTCACATCGAAGTTCTGGAAAAGATTTCACGAGGCGATGGGCACGAGGCTTAATATCAGCACAGCATTCCACCCGCAAACGGATGGTCAGTCCGAAAGGACCATTCAGACATTGGAGGATATGCTTCGTGCTTGTATTATCGACTTCGGTGGCAGTTGGGACAGCCATCTGCCGTTAGCTGAATTCTCCTACAACAATAGTCATCACACGACGATAGGCATGCCGCCTTACGAAATGTTGTATGGGAGAAGATGTAGGACCCCGGTTTGTTGGGGTGAGATTGGACAGAAGGAATTAGGAAGTCTCGAAGTCGTTAGAGAGACGTCGGAAAGGTTTGATCAGATCAAAGCGCGAATGAAGGCCGCACAAGATCGTCAGAAATCCTATGCGGATAAACGACGAAGGCCTATTGAGTTTAATATTGGTGACAGAGTAATGCTGAAAGTGTCACCATGGAAGGGAATCATACGATTCAGAAAGAGAGGAAAGTTAAGTCCGAGGTTTGTCGGACCATTCAAGATAATGGCACGGGTTGGGGAAGTTGCTTATCGGTTGGAGTTGCCTGATGAGTTAAGTGGGATTCATCCTACCTTCCATGTATCACACTTGCGAAAGTGTTTGGCGGATGAATCGGCTCACGTACCACTTACCGACATCGAGGTCGACAACAGCCTTAATTACATCGAAGAACCTGTGGCCATCCTTGATCGAAAGGAGAAACGTTTACGTAATAAAGTTATCCAATTGGTTAAAGTCCAATGGAAGCATCAAAAGGGATCGGAAGCCACTTGGGAAACGGAGAAGGAAATGAGGGAGTCGTACCCTCATCTATTTGACTTATGATAGGTTTCGGGGACGAAACCTATTGTAAGGGGGGTAGACTTGTAACATCCCGAAAATAAACGACGATTTTATTAACAGAATAAATGAACGAGGCATGACGGGTCGGGTCGGATGGGTCAGCGGGCTATAAATAGCCTATGCCACCCCATTTTCTCTCATTTGCAACCTTTAGAGAGAGAAAACCCGTAGAGAGAGAAAGTGTCGGAATCGCACAAGATCGCACCCGTTCGTGTCTCCTGCACTCGTGAAGAGAACCTCCAAAGCGGAATCGTCATCCAGGTAACCATTCGAGCTAAATCTGAGTTTTAGTTCGTTTTTGTGTTTTTCGGGTTTTAGGTGAAAAGGCAAGGCTTGAACGGATGAAACTGATAAATAAACATAGATTTGAGATCCTTAATGGAAAACGAACGTTTTGGATGCAACAAATTCGGGATCCTGACACGATCAGACCCGAATGTGAAAGTTAGGGTTTTTCGCCAAGAACAGGTCGTGCGCACTTGCTAAGTGCGCACAGAGCAGGTCCTGCGCACTTGCTAAGTGCGCAGGAAGGGAAGTCTGCGCACTTGCTAAGTGCGCAGGAAGCAGAGTCTGCGCACTTGCTAAGTGCGCAGACATCAGAACTGATTAAGTGAAGTCAGTATGTTAGAATGGTTAAGCCGTTAGAGTCGGGATTGGTCTGATGTGTTTAACTAATCAATTCAGATCGGAAGTGACGTTGTCGGACCTTCGTTTAGGACAACCCATATTAGCGTATCAGGTGAGTTCTAGAGCCCTCTTTTAAATGTTTTGTTAATGTTTTTGGGCTGGTGTGCATACTTACGAAATGATTAACGAAATGATGTTTAACGAAATGATGTTTAAAGAAATGATGTTTAACGAAATGATGTTTTAACGAAATGATGTTTAACGAAAGGAAAGGTTTTGAAATGTTGAAACGATGTTTACGAAAGGAAAGGTTTTGAAATGTTTTTGCCAAAAAGGGTTACGAATGCTTTATGAACAGTTTAATTGAGGAAATGTTTAATGAGAAGATAAAGAGGTAAAGGTTTTAAAGAAGTCATTACAAATCTAATCTGTCGAATGAATGGAATTGACGAATGAAGTCTGGGAATGAGATTCCCAGCCTTGTGGTAGATTATGGACAGCGAGCCATAGTTGCCACAAGAACAACAGGGGCATGTCTTTGTGGCATGCCAATGGTTATGATGTTGTACAACTGGTAAAAGGGAGTAACGACGGTTACTCAGGGGTTAACGTGACCCCATGTAAGGTTAAATTATGATCCGACGATGTTATGGCTGAGAGTCATAACCGTCGATGGAAGTTGTCGGTTTATGGACATGAGAGCCATAAGGGCAACTGAATGGGTATTGTCGGTCCTCGCGCAGTTAGCCTTGGGGGCAATACCAAAAAGGGAATTGACGGAATGTATGGTATTGTCGGTCTTCGTGCAGTTAAGCCTTAGGGGCAATACCATAAGGGAATTGACGGAATGTATGGTATTGTCGGTCTTCGTGCAGTTAAGCCTTAGGGGCAATACCATACTAAATGACGGAACGAAGGGTAACACAGATTTAGATAATAATGTATGACTTAAATGAATGTTAAAAGTTTTAATGAACGATCCGTTTAACGGTGTTTATGATTATGATGTTGATGATGATATGGGTACGAAACCTTTTTTTTAAAGATGTTAAATTATTACATGCTTTTGTGAAAGGTTTTTACTAAATGAATGATACGTTTTTGGCAAATGTTGATGTTAAAGTTTTTATGAAATGCTAGAACTCACCAGCGTAGCTGACCTTTTTAGTATGCACATTCAGGTTAAGGCAGGTATGGACGATGGACGGCGATGCTTGGCAAGCGAGAAGAGTTACCCGGCCGATCATGAAGACTGGCATCCCGTTATGAGTTGTTTATGTTAAGTTTATGTAATTGACAATGTACGCTTCCGCATGTATGAACAAGTTTTTAGTTATGTTGAATGAATGATTCCGCTGCGATATTTGATATTCATGTTTAAGAACTGTTTGTGAATGAGTAAATCCAACGGGTGAGGCCTCCCGGGTTTGGGGCCTTACATCAATCAAGATCTTTTCAGGTACACATTTTGTCACAAAACAAGTTGCATTTGAACCTCAAGTTTAATAACATAATCTAACACCCTTTTGGTTTTTGTTTTTGTTTTTGTTTTTGCAGGCATGACGATGCACTTTTCAACCTTCTCGATATGAACCGAGTTTCATCACATTACTTTTCTGATTTAGGGTTTTCATATTTCGATCCCATTGATGAAGATATAAGCTTGTGGGAGTGTTAGGGAGACGGTCATGTGTTGCCATTGCTAAGTTCCAATGATGATCACAATGGTGGTGGTTTCGATGATCACGGTGGCCGGAGGCCGTCGAGACCGTTGGAATTGGAAGAGATAGAGAAGCATTTTGAGTTGCCGATAGTCATGGTAGCCGAGAAACTTAAGGTGGGATTAACCATGTTGAAGAAAAGATGCAAAGAGCTTAATATAAAGAGATGGCCTCATAGAAAGCTTAAGAGTATTAAATCTCTTATTCAAAATGTGAAGGTATGTAATATTGTACCTATATTACCCTTCTTTTTTTACATTCTCACATGTCGTCGCTATAAGTTAATTTTAATTTTTTTTTATTTAATAAATTTTCGTCGGTCAAAATTTTTTTTTTTTAAATTAAAAAAAAATCTGGAAAAATTCTTTGTGTAATTAACGGGTTCCGGGCTTCCTCATGCCTCGTCGGACACCCATCCCCCCAACCGGCCACCTCTAGGGTTCGGCCGAACCCATGCACACACATGAAAGTTCCCTACGATCACAAACAAGCATTTAAACAGGAAGGTTTTCAAGATTATACCTCTAGATCGGAGAATCCGTGCCAATCGAATTCCCGAATCACCTCGTCTTCTTTGAAACTCAACTTCTCTTCTAAACCCTAGAATTATGAAACATGTGTAGTATTGATTCAAGGATCCCGACACACTAAGGATGATTAGAGATCGACAAAATACATCAAATCGGACTTGAAACGCGATGAACGGCTCTCTCCCTCTCCTCCTTGCTCTTCGACGGCTGAATGTGGAAATGGGGTCTCCATATTTGCGTTGCACCCTAAAGGGTGTTCTTCACTAGGGCCAGGCTTGGCCCACGCTCACCCAAGGTCTCCCGGGCTTGGTTTTGTTCACATTTTTAAATAAAACCCGCCAAAACCCCGTTAATTACCCGTTAACGTTTACAATAATTTACATAATTACAAACCCATTTATTTTATGAAAAACCGGGATGTTACATCTTGAGTCGTTGAACCCTTATGGGTTAGTGTTGAAGTGTGGGTTATTAACATGTCAATAAACGACAAACCGTTTTATAAAGGATTGTAATGTTCTGAGTTCAATCAAATGGTATTTCTTGTTTGCAGGTGAGGTATCTTGGCTAGGGAGCGGTGCTACTCGGATTGGTGTGTAGGCATTTGTAAGATAAGATTAAGATTGATATTGAGTTTATAAAGGGTTACAACTATTTTAAATTAAGACTTCCACTGATTGTTTGTAATAAAGCGAGTATTTTTAAAGAGAACACCCAGTGATGAGAACCAACTGTAGGGTACCCAGTTTGGGGCCATACAGGCTGGTCTTGGGTGTTTCACAAACGTCCGAGACATCGTGAAGGCAATCAACAGACTTCTAATGTCTTGCACGGTGGAGTTCCGATTAAAAATTCTTCTTATTCCATGAATCTTGCTCAGGTAACGGTTTCGATTTTTTTCACGAATTTCCCACTTAATTCTTCAGTGAATGAGATTTGGAAGTTCTGCTAGAATGGGAGGTTGAGAATTAGAGTTTTGCTTGACAATGATAAATCCTATGGATATATATTGATTATAAATTAGAGATTTTATAATTTTGTAGAAATTTTTGGTTTGATTTGTTTTTTTATATATTTATGTGCTATTGGATATATATTGATTATAAAATAAATTTTTTATTTTAAACAGAAAAATATGGATTTCAAAACTTTAATTTTTTTATCTTAATAATTTTTTTTTAAATTAAAAAAAATTCTGAAAACCCTTTGGCGACGACATGTCGTCGGGATAGGGTTTTTCCAAAATTTTGAATGGGACACCCTATAGCGACGACATGTCGTCGCTATAGGGTTGAGGCAGGTTGGAGGGAAAACTGGCGCCCAATGAATTTTTGGGGAAAACCCTATGGCGACGACATGTCGTCGGTATAGTGTTTTTATCTTTATTGACTGGTCAACATCCTGTGAAACCTGTGCCGACGACATGTCGTCGCTATAGGCCACTGTACCAACGACAAGTGGACCTATGCTGACGACATGTCGTCGCTATAGGGTGCAGCGTGAACAAATAGGGAAACAGACGGCAGAACTTCATTTTCAGCCAAAACTCCCCCAATTCTGTCTCTCCGACGATTTCAACGTTTTTGGGCTATTTGGAAGCAACTTTCACACAAACTTTCGGGATTTAAGGTGAGCTAACATCCGGGTTCATATTTTAGCTAATATTTTAAGATTTTGAAGTTTTGTTTGTTTATTTTGGTTAGGTTTTGGAGGAATTTCACCATTTCTTGAATTTCTAGCTTTGTGAAGGTAAATACTCGTTTTAATTACTAATTTGTGTTGAAATTTGGTTTATATCAAAGATTTTTATGATTTTGTATGTATGTGTTATGTTTGTATGTTTGTATGTATGAGTATGTATATTTGTATGATGGAATTATTAAATTATGATTAGTTTATGTCATTTGGTTTAGATGTGTGTTTATTTTATATAATTTAGTTTATGTAAATTAGTGTTTGTATGTATGTGTATGTATGTGTGTAATTTGTGTTTATGATGATTAGTTTTAATGTTTAGTTTGTATGTATGTGTGTAATTTGTGTTTATGATGATTAGTTTGAATGTTTTGTTGGTATGTATGTGTGTAATTTGTGTTTATGATGAAATTTGGTTTAGATCTAAGATTTTTTATGATTTTGTATGTATGTATGTTTGTATGTATGAGTATGTATTTTTGTATGTATGATGGAATTATTAAATTATGATTAGTTTAGGTCATTTGGTTTAGATGTGTGCTTATTTTATATAATTTAGTTTATGTAAATTAGTGTTTGTATGTATATGTATGTATGTGTGTATTTTGTGTTTATAATGATTAATTTGAATGTTTAGTTTGTATGTATGTGTGTAATTTGTGTTTATGATGATTAGTTTGGATGATTAGTTTGTATGTATGTGTGTAATTTGTGTTTATGATGATTAGTTAATATGAATGTATATATGTGTATGTATGTTTGTATGTATATGTTTGTAATTATGTAATTGGACATTTATTTATGCTTGTATGTATATGTTTGTAATTATGTAATTGGGCTTTTATTTATATATATATGTATGTAATTGTGATGTGTAGGTATATAAGATGGTATTTATTGGGAGCAACTTTCACAAAAACTCTCGGGATTTAAGGTGAGGTAACATCCGGGTTTCATATTTTAGCTACTTTTTCAAGATTTTGAAGTTTTGTTTGTTTATTTTGGTTAGGTTTTGGAGGAATTTCACCATTTCTTGATTTCTAGCTTTATGAAGGTAAGTACTCGTTTTAATTACTAATTTGTGATGAAATTTGATTTAGATCTAAGATTTTTATGATTTTGTATGTATGTGTATGTATGTATGAATATGTATATTTGTATGTATGATGGAATTATTAAATTATGATTAGTTTAGGTCATTTGGTTTAGATGTGTGATTATTTTATATAATTTAGTTTATGTAATTTAGTGTTTGTATGTGTGTAATTTGTCTTTATGATGATTAGTTTGAATGTTTAGTTTGTATGTATGTGTGTAATTTATGTTTTTGATGATTAGGTTGTATGTATGTGTGTAATTTGTGTTTATGATGATTAGTTAATATGAATGTATATATGTGTATGTATGTTTGTATCTATATGTTTGTAATTATGTAACTGGACATTTATTTATGTATGTATGTTTGTGTGTATATATTTGTAATTATGTAATTGGGCTTTTATTTATGTATGTATGTATGTATGTAATTGTGATGTGTAGGTATATAAGAGAGTATTTATTCATATGCTTATGTATGTTTGTATGTATATGTAACTTTATTTAATTTTGTTACAAGTTTGAAACTCGTTGCGGTTGACGAGAGGAAGAACGTCGTACACATAATCAACAAATGCTTGAAATGCAACGACAAATGGATGAAATGCGTCGAATGTGGGATCGCCGAACTAGCAGCGATGATAATTAGCTTGGAGTTGTTGAGCCTTTGCCTTTTTTGTTGGTATTTGTCTTGAACAATTTGCATATTTGTGTGTCGAACAAGTTTATGTTTTGAATGTTTGATTTGTCGAACAAATTTGTGTGCCAAACAAGTTTGTGTGTCGAACAATTTGGATGTTTGGTTTATGTTTCGGGCATTAGTTTTTATCCGATTTGAATGTTTGAATGGTTTATATTTATGATTTGCAGGTTTTTGTTTTTAGAAATTTAATATTTCTGGATAAAATATTAAAAAAAAAAAAAAAAAACAGAAAAGACCTATACCGACGACATGTCGTCGCTATAGGCCTTTTTCAAAAATTATTAAAAAAACAAAAAAAACCCTATAGCGACGACATGTCGTCGGGATAGGGTCAACCTATACCGACGACATGTCGTCGGTACAAGGTTGGAATCTATACCGACGACATGTCGTCGGTATAGAATTTCTTTTTGAATTATTTAATTAGACCCTATAGCGACGACATGTCGTCGGTATAGGCTGACCTATACCGACGACAATCTTGGGCTATTGGTACGACTCAATCCCGACGACACCTATCCCGACGACATGTCGTCGGTATAAGCTATCCCGACGACAAGTCGTCGCTATAGGGTCAAAAAAAAGTCGTCGGTATAGGGTGATATTGTTGTAGTGACATCAAGCAAATAAACACTAAGAAGATTTCCCCCAATTCAAATACCAGCATACAGTTACATTAATGTTAACATTCTGTTTTGTAAGACTTAATTACACCAGTGTAAAAAATCAACTATTATTAGTGATAAAAAAATCAAATACCAGCATCCTTTTTAAGACAATGATACAAAATTTCATAACAAAGTACCTTCAGCTAATGTGCTAGATTCTGTTAAAGTAATATATTTAAATAGTTATTTTTCTCATGTTAAATTTTAATGATACGTGGTCGTTACACCAGTGTAATTTTGATGTAACTTATAAGACGAAAGTCTGTTTAATGCTACAAAATTCCAAGTCAAATTACACCAAGGTAACAGAAAAACATAAAAGAATATTATTAGTTTAATGTAAGTCTTAATTACATCGGTGTAACCTGTTGTTACGTTAAGTAAAAATATACCACATTTTAAAAAATGCACCACATTTTAAAAAATGCACGAGTTCAAAACAGTATCGTCGTCAACATCACCAACACCCATGATATTTCTTCTGAACTGACGAGATTGGGGCTTATGTTTTTAAACAAAATTCATCACCACGGATCTTTCTTCATCGCAACTGCAAATCTTAAGTGTTTCATATTCAACTCATATTGAATGTGTTTAGAGTGATAGACGAGAGAGAAATGGGTTGGAGATATGGATTTTGAATAAATGATGGAAGGAAAAGATAATGACGGAAGGAAAGAAATATAATAAATGAGGGTCTGACTTTAGCCTCGTTTTGATCCTAGGAATGAAAGCCCTAACACTCCGAGTTCGATCAGTGGTTGAATCAGGACAATTTGGGTGGCTAGGGTTTCGGGTTACGCATTAGAGACGAAGGGAGTTGGGGTTTATTGGTTTTAAGATTTCACACCCAATTCTTGACCAAGGCATCTGCCCAGGTCCGCCGGTTAAGAAACTTGACTATCCCAGGAACGGTCACGGGTTCGAGTCACAACCCCGCACTTTTTCCTTTTTTTGCGCGTGTAAACATATAAACCTGGTCCCCGCCTGGAGCATGCCTAAAACATTATAGAACTCGATCATGTTGCATTAGAGGGTCACAGTCTAGTGGTTTGTGCTTGAGTCTTGCCCAGAAACCACCCGGGTTCTAGCCGAGTGGTCCGTATCTTTTTTTTAAACAGTCGTTTCTTACATATATTGTTTTTATAAAAATCTATTTATAAAACCCCTAACATCCAAGTTTGTTTTAATAAATTAAATTGACAAGTTTTAAGGAAAAATAAATTATTATGTTATTATTTGATTTAAAATCCTAATAAAACATAATTTATTTAAATCAATTAATCTTCTTTTTAACAAACTAATGTTTATAGAAACCTTTACCTTGCTAAGAACTTAATAACCTTTTATTCCATTTTATTTTATAACACAAAATTCATGCTTTTATTCAAGAATTAATTATGGTTGATTACTTATTCAAACTAGAACTTATATTTCAAAATTTAGTTTAATTACTAAATAATTAGACCGTTAATATTGTTATTAAATAAATAAAAGGTTTTTATATATTCAACTAACCATTTATTTAACTTACTATTTTTCAATTACTTATTCATCAAGAGCAAATTCCCTACTTATAAATAAAAGAGCACAAATTAATTATTTATATAAACATTATTCCACATGGTTGCAAGTCAAAGGAAACCCTATTTTCATACACACATATTTTATATAATAAATTTCATAAGCAGCATTTGAGACTCAAACAAGTACCCTCCTACTTGACCAAGAACACACCCAATTCCTTTTGTACACTAGGATTTCCCCTAATCATTTGTAGACATCCCATTGATACATTTATATAATTCAATCATAGGTTAACCTTGTGGTTAGCTAATCACTTGTACAACATCTTGTTCGCATGAATCTCCAAACTACTTATTACAGGTGAGTTTACATAGCCCTTTTTTTTCATTTTTACACCTTTGGGGTGAAACATGATTACATTCAAACTATTTGTAATTTATACAATTCAAACATTATGATCATGTATGGAATTTGTGCCTTATGCTTGAACACTATTTGTGCAAACAACATTTACATACTTTTGTGCATAGTACAAGTGCAATCACTAACTCCGTACAAGCCGACGGTATACAATGATATATCTATTGTGTCTGAACAATCTTCCCGGTTAGGGTGATTGTTGTCGAAAACACTTAAGGATAACACTCGTGTTATGCCTATCAGTCACAAGATTTGATTGTGCGCCCCAGTTTTACCTATAGTGGTTCTCCATAATTGACTTATTAAACCATGTATCATATGAATTGTACACAAACTTTTGATATTACTTGTGGTGTAAAAACCTATGTATGCTCACCAACTATTTTTAGTTGACCTTGTTTTCATCATGTTTCAGGTACTAGTGTATGAGGTCATATGCAAGAAACTACATATAGGATTTGGACTTAGTGAACAAAGAATTTGAACTTGTTGATGTATTTGATTTTGGTTGTTGGTTGAACTTATGTAATGAAATCTTAACGAAATTAATATATGAAACTTTAGCTTGATCATGTGCTTGTGAACAGTCTACACGTCCGCCCCGACGTATTCCGCCGTTGGTTGGGGTCTGACAGATTGGCATCAGAGCCATGGTTATAGGGAATTAGGTTATTAGAAACCAATGACCTAGTCTATAACCTTAGGACACCCTTGTGTGATTATCTTACATGTTATCCTAGGTATTAATACATTGCATAATACAATACATGTTACCTTATGTGCTACGTTACTTGATAACCCACATGCTTATAAAATTGCTATTTATGTAATACCTTGTTTGCCACACCGTTTGATTACATGCAATCTATTTGACTCCATTAAATGTCATCCTAAGCTTTACTACACACTTATTCATATCTAAGGCTTCATGCACCCTCATCCTTACACACTAAGAATTATGCCACCATCATCATTTATGAACAAAATTCAAATTCTTGAATCTAAATACCCATTAATAAGAACCAGAGGAGCCCACTTAATCTCCAAGAAGAAGAAACCTAATGGAGTAGAAGAACCTCACCCTTGGGCGTCAAAGCCCAGTCCATAGTGATTCTCATCATGACCATGAGCCCAAACAATAGTGTTAATAGTACATGATGGCTGGAAGAGTAGGTGTAGGCCCATAAGAGATTCTGACTAAGGAAAGACCGGTACTTAATTATGTCCCTTGTGACCCACCCCTCTTTCCTGGGAACTCTCTTCGTAGGTACACTACTTATAGGTTAAGTGTTACTCCTAACATACTATTGTGAAAACTCGGTGTTATGACTAGTCAAACTCTGAACTCATGAGAACTTCTGTACTTAATATTTAGTATTTTATTATCACTTACAATCTTTTTCTTTTCCTGCTAGACCTGGACTCCTACCCTCCTCCCTCCCTAGTATACTATCCCGAGATAGAGTCTGAGCCGGAGGAAGACATCGGATCACCATCACCAGACCATCAGTCACCGACACCTTCAGCTGCTAGATCCATGTTTAATATAAGGGCGGATTGGATTAGGAGCACCGGTCTGAGACTCCGAGCATCTAAACCACCCCCATCAAGAGATCATTATCAAGCACCTCACTGACACAACCAGCTACCATCCCCACTGAGAGACCCTTACTTAGCACCCGACCCATACCACCCAAACCCAGGAGTCAGGCAGGCTATGGAACCCACTAGTGCTATAGGAGTTCCAGTTGATGCCACTCACCAATATATGAGGACCACATAGTTTATGAGGCAAAGGATGGAGCACGGGATAAGACACGACCTGCTAGGTCAGCGAATAGACAGCCTCTTGGGTCAAGTGCGATACCAGGAGGACCTGATTGCAAATCGAGGTACTCACATTAACATAATGGAAAATGACCGGGAAATATTTGATGCACGTACGGAAGTAGCTAGAGCTGAGTCCCGGTTTGCCATACGAGTAACCATAACGGTGTTCATCTTGGTGCTCATCTGCTTCCTAGTGGAAAGCTACCTGAGACGCTAGCTGGATTTTCTATTCTTGTCTCCGTTTGAAACCGCTACCTTATGTTTAGATTAAGTTTTTGACATTTTATCATTTAATGTTGAGTTTTATATTACAATGCCATTACTCGTTGATTTAACGTTGCGAGTATGAGATCCATCCGTCACGTTTTTCACTTGCTTACTAATTTACAAACAAGAGTAAATTTCAATTACTTGTTGATTTACAAACACAAGGTACAAACCAGTTATTCGTGTTCACATTATTTGTAACATCCCGAATAAATAGAAAACAAATAAAAGAAAAGCAAGGTGGGCTTGGCCAAGGTTCGGCCTAAGGGCCCGAAATATGAAGGGAAACCCTTAATAATCAACGTCCTCACCTCAGCCTCTCCTCATTTACCCTCATTTACGTAAGGCTAGAGAGAGAAAGAGAGAGCTTGGGTCTAGAGAGAGAAGGCTCGGGTCAAGCTCAAAGTCTCGAGGATTGTTTCTCACCATCTCTGGAACGTATAGAAACAAAAAGGAAGCAAAAACAGGTAACCATCATGCCAAATTTGAGTTTTTATAACTTTTTGGTTTTCGGGTTAAAAATCAAGTAAAGGTTTAGTTTTTTTACGTATGATATTCAAAACAGACCACATATTCGTGTTCATGGATGAAAAAGAAAAGTTTTGAACGTAAAAAGTTCAAGGCTTGATCGATTAGAAATAATTGGCCAGATCAAGGGTTTCTGGTTGGGGAAGAAGACCGATGCATCGAAACTACTAGTTTCGATATAGGTAAACCCATCGAAACTACCTAGTTTAGATATATCCAGACTTATCGAAACTATCATAGTTTCGATATAAACCCATGACCCGAAACTACTAAGATTTTACATAAGTTACTTATCGAAACTACCATAGTTTCAATATAAACCCATGACCCAAAACTACTAAGATTTTACATAAGTTACTTATCGAAACTACCATAGTTTCGATATAAACCCATGACCCGAAACTACTAAGATTTTACATAAGTTACTTATCGAAACTACCATAGTTTTGATATAAACCCATGGCCCGAAACTACCATAGTTTTGGTATGAGGCACCCACCGAAACTACTGGGTTCAAGCATAGTAATGTCTAGTGTCATTTAGGAGCACTACCTTATGTGTATAACTTCATTATACAAATTGTGAGTGACATTAGTGACGCTCGGTAACCAGCTAAGTGTATTTCAGAAACCACTCATCAGGTGAGTTCTATGTGCCCCCTATGTGTTACGTGCAAATGATTTTAAATGTTTTAGGGTTGAAGTGTATACATGATATGAATTAATTTTATGTTATGTGTTGTATGACAATACATGCGGAATATAAGTATAACAAGTATGTTTATAAATAAAGAAATGAAAGCATGACATAACGTAAAAGAAAGAAATCTTGCTTTATATCCATGTATATATTGCTTGCCAAGTATGAAAAGTATGACATAACGTATAAGAAAGAAATCTTGCTTTATATCCTATGTATATATTGCTTTCCATGTATGAAAAGTATGACATAACGTGTAAGAATGAAATCTTGCTTTATATCCATGTATATATTGTTTGCTAAGTATGAATGAACGTTATGGACGGAAATGATGATAACGGCTACTTCGGTAGACAGACGACCATTCGACTATTATGCAGCCAGAAATGAAAGTCTAGAAAAGTAGACTAGACTAAACTTAGGCCACTACGGTGGAGTAAGACGCTCAATCGATGCACAGCTGCATATATAGTTCGAGTGGGAAATGGATGCCTTAGGGCAAACGGGCGAATATGACGAACTACGACGGTAGGACGGTAAAGACGGACGGCCGAAGGTTTGCCAGACGGTTTGAAGATATGACGGGCGGTTTCTAGTGCCGGACGGTTAAGTAAATGGGCTACGACGGTAGTTTGAGAACGTTTGTCTTTGTGACTTACGTAAGCAAAGTAACGGGTTGATCACCCATATGTGTATGACCAACGATTGTGCACTAAGAACTAAGCATGTATGTATTTATATACGTACTCATTACGAATGTTATAAGAAATAAGTAAAGTAAAGAAAAAGAATATGTATATAATACATATATATATATATATATATATATATATTATGATAAGTTTATATTTGATTGCTTTAAACTAGAACTCACCAGCGTTAGCTGACTTTTAGTATACATTTCAGGTAACAGAAAGAAGGGTCGTGCGAAGGCGTGATGACTACCCGGCATAAGACTGACATCCCACTTTGATTTATGTTAAGACAATATTATTTTATGATTAAATATTAAGACTTCCGTTGTTTATGTACTCGAATGATAAATGCTTCCGCTATGTTTGAATGCTTCTAATTAATAGTTCAGTATTGATGACTATGTTTATGAGTAAATCCAACAAGTGAGGTCACCCGGTAAATGGGGCCTTACATTATTCTAAATACCTGCAAAACTTTCCCACTATCTTGCACCTTCAGAAATGTACGAACCTACTAGTCACTTCAAGGAGATAAATCATTTCGCGTAGGCATTAACCACCCATATAACCCTCAACAAAATTGAAAACTTAAAACCCAACTACCTACATGATACATGAACGTCAAGCAACACACTTGTCTGCAAAACTCGATCACCTACGAGATTCGATAGTTTACGTTACCTATGAGAGTCAATTATTTACATATGAACGTTCACATTATATGTGAAATTAAATTGTTTACATTATACACGAAACTTAATTGTTTACAATATACACGAAACTTGATTGTCCACGTTATACATGAAACTTGGTTGTATACAATATGCATGATACTAGATTATTCACATTATACATGAAACTTGTTTGATTGCAATATACATGATACTAGATTATTCACATTATACATGAAACTTGTTTAATTGCAATATACATGATACTAGATTGTTCACATTATACATGAGACTTAGTTGTTTACAACATACGTGATACTAACTTATTTACATTATACGTGAAACTTGATACATGAAACTAAATTGTTTACATTGTTGCAATCACGTTATACACAAAGACATGATTATTCACGTTATTCATGAGAGTTGGAAGCTATAGACTCTGAGCTACTCGGGGTTTGACGTATTCTTGTTCAAACACGAGGAAGCTATGGAACTTTAAGTTATGTCACATTATTACTCTTTAGTTTTCTGATTAACCTTACTATTTAGGGATACAGTTATTTATTAGCAACTCATGCGTGAAAACAATAGTTATGAACTAAGTGTTTTTGTGTCCCCTCTTGACCCACACACAATGGGATGATCTATACGGACCATACGAAGATTTGAGTAATTACGAGTGCACGCGTAATTATAAAGGTCAGCGCATGGAAAACATAGTGAATTTTGTCGTGTGTTATGGCATAAAATCTATCGTGATATATGATAACGAAACTAATGTGAAATGATAAGGGCATGGTGGATACGCCGCTGGTACTACCTATATATAAGTGTTCCTGTCGTATTGTTAGAAGTAGCGTTGTTCGTGTCACGTGAAGTTTTGTATTATTTTGACATTGACCAATGTTGTGAAACCTTTTATTCAATAATATTTCCTGAACATATTAGACTTCATTCTAAACAAACCTTGATCGTTAAATTCACATTGTTCTCATTTCAAGTGATACATTCCATCATTGAAGTCCAAAATATTATTCGACAATTTTCTTCTTAACCCTCTTCAAACTAAATTCACTATTACCATGCATGCTTGACTTTGAGCATCTGATCTAAATTTTGTTATTGATCGTACCACTTAAACCAATTTTCAAAGTTTACTGAGAATCCAAACGTGACCCAGAGTTTATATAGGAATGTGAGAATCTAATGAAACTTAAGTACCCTCGCCAACTTCCTAATTCCGTAGCCTCCATCAGTTGAATTTTGGGACGAAATTCCCTCAACTAGGGGAAACTGTAACATCCATGACTTTCTGACATTACTTTAGTTTATTTTATACAATAATGACACTTTATTTCAATCCCGTACCTACTATTATTCTAACGTATATTAATTCAAAGTTTTTAAACCTTACTTTAACATATTATATATATATATATATAATTATTTATAAATATATGTATGCAAATATATTTATATATTTGAATTTATTAATTAAACTACGTAAGAATATTCGTTTAGTTTTAAGCAAATATATATTTGACATTTTTAAATAAATCATTTTAAATTTATAATAAAATTAGTTTTTATAAAGTTTATAAAAGAAAAAAAATCAACTTATATATATAATTACAAAGGAATTAAAATAAACAAACCTAGTATGAACCCCCTGTTAATGTTTTGAACCCCCACACCATGCTATTGAACCCCAACCTTTCAACTTGGACTTTTACACTTTGTTTGAACTCCCCCCCCCCCCCCAATCCTTTGACTTTCGAAAGTCAACATCGGCCAAATCCGATATTCAATCCATCAAATTTCATGATGTTAAGGACTGTTGATCATGCGGAAACGTTTCACGATCTGTTCCCTATAATTTTAACGAACCAATTAAATCCAATTCAATGTCTAGAATTAAAAACCTCATCTTGTAACCGCCCATAAAAGAATCCATATCAATTCATGCGTTACAGATGAAATTGATCTATAATAACACACCATAAACTTAGGCGACCTCTCTTTGGTACTCACTGAACACTCAAATCCATCTCATTCCGCCTCTGGATCACGTTTCTCGGCCGACAAACTCAAACCCGCACACCTCAGTCGTTCTCCTTCGTTGCTCAACCATTTCAGGTAATGAAAGCCCAGTCACTCAAACACGCACACCTCAGTCGTTCTCCTTCGTTGCTCAACCCGTTCGCCTCATTTTGATCCTAGGAATGAAAGCCCTAACACTCCGAGTTCGATCAGTGGTTGAATCAGGACAATTTGGGTGGCTAGGGTTTCGGGTTACGCATTGGAGACGAAGGGAGTTGGGGTTTATTGGTTTTAAGATTTCACACCCAATTCTTGACCAAGGCATCTGCCCAGGTCCGCTAGTTAAGACACTTGACTGTCCTAGGAACGGTCGCGGGTTCGAGTCATAACCCCGCACCTTTTCCTATTTTTGCTCGTGTAAACATATAAACCAGGTCCCTGCCTGGAGCATGCCTAAAACATTATAGAACCCAGTCATGTTGCATTAGAGGGTCCCAGTCTAGTTGTTTGTGTTTGAGTCTTGCCCAGAAACCACCCGGGTTCGAGCCGAGTGGTCCGTATCTTTTTTTTTTTAACAACCGTTTCTTACATATATTGTTTTCATAAAAATCTATTTATAAAACCCCTAACACCCAAGTTTATTTTAAAATTTTAATTGACAAGTTTTAAGGAAAAACAAATTATTATGTTATTATTTGATTTAAAATCCTAACAAAACATAATTTATTTAAATCAATTAATCTTCTTTTTAACAAACTAATGTTTATAGAAACCTTTACCTTGCTAAGAAACTTAATAACCTTTTATTCCAATTTATTTTATAACACAAAATTCATCCTTTTATTGAAGAATTAATTATGGTTGATTACTTATTCAAACTAGAACTTATATTCCAAAATTTAGTTTAATTACTAAATAATTAGACCGTTAATATTGTTACTAAATAAATAAATAAAAGGTTTTTATATATTCAACTAACCATTTATTTAACTTACTATTTTTCAATTGATTATTCTTCAAGAGCAAATTCCCTACTTATAAATAAAAGAGCACAAATAAATTATTTATATAAACATTATTCCACATGGTTGCAAGTTAAAGGAAACCCTATTTTCATACACACATATTTTATATAATAAATTTCATAAGCAGCATTTGAGACTCAAACAAATACCCTCCTACTTGACCAAGAACACAACCAATTCCTTTTATACACTAGGATTTCCCCTAATCATTTGTACACATCACATTGATACATTTATACAATTCAATCATAGGTTAATCTTGTGGTTATCTAATCACTTGTACAACATCTTGTTCACGTGAGTCTCCAACTACTTATTACAGGTGAGTTTACATAGCCCCTTTTTTATTTTTACATCTTTGGGGTGAAACATGATTACATTCAAACTATTTACAATTTATACAATTCAAACATTATGATCATGTGTGGAATTTGTGCCTTATGCTTAAACATTATTTGTGCAAACAACATTTACATACTTTTGTGCATAGTGCAAGTCCAATCACTAACTCTGTACAAGCTGACGGTATACAATGATAGATCTATTGTGTCTGACCAACCCACCCGGTTAGGGTGATTGTTGCCAAAAACACTTAAGGATAACACTCGTGTTATGCCTATCAGTCATAAGGTTTGATTGTGCGCCCCAGTTTTACCTATAGTGGTTCTCCATAATTGCCTTATTAAACCATGTATCATATGAATTGTACACAAACTTTTGATATTACTTGTGGTGTCAAAACCTATGTATGCTCACCAACTATTTTTAGTTGACCTTGTTTTTCATCATGTTTCAGGTACTAGTGTATGAGATCATATGCAATAAACTACATATAGGATTTGGAGTTAGTGAACAAAGAATTTGAGCATGTTGATGTATTTGATTTTGGTTGTTGATTGAACTTATGTAATGAAATCTTGATGAAATTAATATATGAAACTTTAGCTTGATCATGTGCTTATGAACAGTCTACACGTCTACCCCGACGTATTCCGCCGTCGATTGGGGTGTGACATTTTGACACCAAACAAAGTTAAGTATAGTTTATAATTCAATATGTTCAAAGCATGTCTAAACCATGAATGTGAAAACATACAAGGTTCCAAGCGTACAATCAAGCCATGTTTTTATGTATGCATAATCCCTCGGATTACGTAGAGTTTTAAATGTAAACACTAACCCGTCAAGGTTCGTGTTAAGTAATGTATCGGATTCCCGTATAAATGATTATAAAATGTACTACCTTAGGCTTGTCACACAAGTTAATGATTGTACTAACATGAACACGCGTTTTGGTCACCAATCAGTTTAAGACATAAAGCATAAAGACCAAAGCATAAGAACAAAGGTATTGAATTGTGTAAGTAATGTAATTGTAGACATGTTTCACCCCAAAAGTATAAAAATGAAAAAGGGGCTATGTAAAATCACATGGCAATATGAATAGTTTTGGGTGTCACACAAGTATGTGGTTTGTTGCACAAGTTCAAGCTAATCTCAAGATCAACCTAAGTTTGATGGTATATGGATCGATAGTTTGTACAAGTTTAATATGAAAACAAAAAGGAGGAAATAAAAATGGGACAGTGGAGATCTTAGAGTTTTGGGACGGACTACCGAAGGAAGCGCACGAATCTTAATAGTAACTAAAGTGGTAATATGTAGATGGAATTACATGAAATATTGTTTTATAAATTTTATTTATAAAGAGGGATTCTTGATGCGGATAATAAGTATTAATTGAAAAATTAATATAATTGAAATCTCGATAGGGCATTTAGGTTAACAATAGTCGCCATGTTGGGACATTATAATATTTATGAGAATATCATTCGAAATAAATAAATAGATTATTTATGCGGATAGTTGTACTATTCTTTATCAAAATTCTAAAGGGGTTATAATGTAGGTGAAGATAATATAAATGTGAATAAAGAAATAAAATAATTATGATAATAATATTAGTTTTAATATTAAATATGCACCTTGTTGTCATAATGGTTTAAATAAAAAAAAAATACATATATGTATAGCTTCGTTTGTTTTAACACAAGCCATGATGCTACGAACGTGACTTTGATCTCAAAAGTTATAAAATAGTGGGGGTTTATAAATACGCTTAACATTTGTCATCCTTTAGAAGTATATTTTAGCAACGAAAACAAAACACGAGTTGAAGTAATAATGCTCATTATTCGTTATACGATTATGTTAATCGAACATAGTTGTGAATATATACGTATATATGCAAATTTTTATATATCTATATTTTTTTTTGAGAATGATTTTTATCGAAAGCTCTTGTAGAAACCAAAAGGAGTTTGTTCGTTCATTAATTGTTTATAATATATATGTGTTTACACACCTGTAATAGTTATAAAACGATGTTAAAATTTATTTGTATGAGTTTTGTTTATTAAAAAAATATGGAAAATACTTCTTTATGTCTAGAACTTACTCGAATTCGTTTTAACATGACCATATGCATGAAGATATGTGTGTGTGCGGGTAACAAAGCAATAACAGCAAGGAAAAATAATAATATAAGAAAAAGGTATCAGGTCGGGTCGAACCCGTGACCTGATCCCTTTAGCGTGACCGTCCCAAACCACCGGACCAACCTTTAAATGTTTTTTAGTTACTAGGAATAATAGTTTTATTTAAAAACCCGCATGTGTCATCTTCTCCAAACAACTATCCCAAACCCTAGCCCCGCAATTAGTGGTGAACCGGTACATCTCGACAACTGAGACCTTAGGACTTTCATTCAGTGGATTCAAACGAGAACAATAGAGGTATTAATCACCTGAAACGATTGCGAGTAGTGGGAGATCAACGGGGAGCCGCGGGTTCGAGTTCTCCGACTACGAATCGCGTTTAGTAGTGGTTTGGTGTAGATTTGCGAGTACAGGGAGTAAAAAGGATGTGTCGTGAATGGTTATGACTTGATATTACAGTCCAATTCCACCCGTAACGCTTGAATCGATTCATGTACTCTTGGGACGGTTACGAGGATGAAAATTGAATTCGAAATCACTGTTTTTGATTAAATTGGATAGTTACCTGCATTCATAATCCCTTGAATAGCATTCACGCACGTCCTGAGATCATTAGTAGTCGTGATTACCATTTATTGAAACCGATTTGAGTTACCTTTGACCTTGAGAATTCAAAATCAAGTTCCAGGGTTCAAAGGTGTAGAAATGTTCAATTTGGGTGGGTTCAAAAGGGTTTGAGGGGTTCAATGACTAAAGTGAGGGTTCCTTTGCATGTGGAGAGTCCAAACTCCCTTTATTTGGTTTAAAAGTCTCTTTTTTTTGTTATAAAAATGCTTTCCTTTTTATTTATAACTTTTATAGAAATCTAATTATTATTTGTTATGAATGTTTATAAAGTAATAAATTTCGTTTTTGCAAAATTTATAAATTGTGTAAATGATTTATTTAACATAATCAAATATATATATATATATATATATATATATATATATATATATATATTTACATATTTATTTATAAATAAATACATGTATATATCCAATATATGATTTAAGCTCATAAGTTTTAAAACTTACAATTTGTGTAAAGGATTTGTTTAATAACATCTATTACATAACATGTTAATAAATGTATGTTTACAATTGGTTTATTTGAAAATATCACGAAATCAAACAAATCTTTTAGTATAGCTTGTTTAATTATTTCAAATGTGTATAAATGTGTTTGTACACTTATATTTGTAATTGATAACTTCACCTATATGTGTATATAGATGTATATACCTATAAAAGAGTGAGGTTACAAGATCGAAGTCCATAGGTTACATTTTGATTTGATTAGTCTAATAAAATATATATTTAAATTATATATGTGTATTTATTGTAAATTTAAAATATGAAATTATATGGGTGAAATCTGAATTTGAAACACTTGTAATTATGATTAAAGAATCACAATGTATTGAACAAAAATGAAATTGTAATATTATTATTGTTTAAAAATAAAATTAAGTAAAAAACAAATACGGTCGAAAAAATCATGGATGTTACACTCCTGCATTCTGATTGTTTGGCAAGGATGCAACAGCTGCAGCTACTCTTTGATTAATCAGGGCCTCCATATGTGTTGATGTTATTGTTGTTTGGTGAGGCGGCATGTCTCTTCATATCATAATGTTAGCAAGAGTTAGATTATATGTAACATACAACCAACACATGTACACAAAATAACACATCAAATCACCAATCAACCACAAAATATAAAAAGGTAATAAACTTGATAAAATAAATTGTATGAAGTATAAAATATTATTGGAGTCTCCGCTCCTTCACAAAAGAGAACAAGTTTAAAACTTCAAATATCCTGTGGGCACAGCCCGCCCGCAATAAGCTGAATATGGAATCTAAAAGAACCATCCTCTAAAAAGGACAAATGCAAGCAACATCGTGTTAACGATGGTGAGAGCTGCAAACGAATCCAGGCGCTCGCCGATCCGTGCCTCTCGTTGTCCTGCTGCAACGGCTTCCTGTTCCACCACTGTCAGTAGGGTCTCTCCTGTGGTAACTCGTCCGTGTAGTCTCCCCAATGCTGAGTCATTAAGGTCTACCATGCCCTGAAGCTGAACCAAGCGATCATCAACTGCTTCTATGATGGCGTCTGAATCCTCGCTGGTGTCCTCGCTCTGCTGTGCTCCTAGGTCGGGTTGTGTCTCACTCCTCTCAGTGCTAGGTGGTATGGTCGGCTCAGTAGGCCCCACTTCCTGTGGCCTAACCTGATGGGAATATTACCCAATCTCTAGCTGATTCAAAACGCAGTGCCTCTTGGGTAACAACTCGGCGTCAGTAGAAGAAAGGGCCCGTTTCTTAAGTGGCAATACGGTCTTGCGAGCGGTCTTACGACGCGCAAGTCCATGAAGTTAACCCACTCGCTGAGTAAGGGTACAGGGTTGGGGGACCATGGAGGGTAAGGTGTAGGTGGTCGCACCTCCTCACTGCTAGTGTTCTCCCCGTGCATGACTGAATATGGCACAGTCTCCCCTGAGTCGGTGCTGGAGTTCGCTCCTTCCGCACCTCCCACTGGTTCCTCTTCCGACTCTTCCTCAGGTTCCGATTCTGAGACTTGGTCTGGCTCTTCTTGAACGTCTTCGCCATCCGAGACAACGGGATGCAATGGTGCGGGTTCCGGGTTGGCGGACGACATGTTCTTGTAACAGGTCATCCACCAATTTCTATCTTACGTGAGTATTCTAAGTGTATGTGACAATACTAAGTGCACGTACGGAAGTGAAATTCAAATGAGACATCGGTTATAGTCTAAGTTCACTACACGCAACCTAGTTCACTGCAACCAATGGCTCTAATACCAGTCTGTCACACCCCTAAATTTCCACTTCGGGCTATACCCGTGGGGCGTGACCCGAGAGGATCTTTACCATTGAATTACTTTGAACGACCACTAAATGGTTTTCAAAATACTTGTTTTAATGCATGGCTCGAACAAGCCCAAAATAAGTTTGACATAGTTCAAAGTAAATGTGCAGAAGCAATGTTTAAAAGTTTACAACGCTTAAACAAATGATTAAAAAGCGTTTGTCAAAACGAAATGCCCATGCATGATGAGTGTGTGACTCTTGTGAGTACATCCTAGCCACATATCCTATGCAATCAATGACCTGAGATAAACATGCTAAAATGGGTCAACATTACAATGGTGAGTTCACAGGTTTAATGTAATTGAAATCATATCATGAAATGTATATGAAAATCATATATTGAAAATACATGAAAAAGCATATGTACTCTACACAATCATTGTTGATCAGACAAAACCAAAAGTTATCATAAGTCAATCAACCAAAGCTCAACTGTAGCCACTGAAAAAGGAAAAGGATGTGGTTTGCCTCTTTGTGCCTTGCACATGAATGGATTAGGTCAATTATGTACCCATTCAACCTCCAGTCGAAGTTAGCGCTACTAACCCGGGTAGGGGTTGTTAAACCCAACAGTACTGTTCATGATCACCTCGCTTGTGAAAAAAATAATGGTTGACTCAGAGAGGACTTTGTACACACCAGTACAACTTATATAAGTAATGTAACTGTGTAAGCATGGAAAATATGATTTTTGAAAATGTATACTTGAGCATGTATCTCACCCCAAAAGGAAAATAAGTGAAACGGGACTGTGAGAACTCACCTGATAACACAGTGAAATGATATGCAAGTCTTAGCAAATCCGGCTAAATGAGACGACCTACTCGTGCCCTAGGAAACTTTAGGACTTTAAGGTCTAAGTATTATAAATGTTTGACTATGAACTCTATGCATCCAAATGAGTTGTTTGATAAGTGACTTTGACGTTTCAAAGATGTTTTGACTTGACGACCCGTTGGTGACACGTTGGACTTAAACATTCAAATCCTAACATAGAATTCAAACCTCCTTGGAAATGGTCTATTATAATTCTAATAAACACATTAGCACATTCGATTGGTTTTAGGACTTGAAACACAACTTTTGATACATAAAAGTTTCCTTAATTGGAAAGTCAAGTTTTGAGTCATAAACATGGCAACTATGCAAAGTTGATGTTCACACATGAAATTAGGCATGTTATAACACATATAGAACATTTCAATGTTTTCTTGCTAAAAATTGACAAACATGCGAGTTTCGGATAATTAAAGTTTCCTATTATAGCGAGATCATGTCAAATTGTCAAGTTTATGGATAAACATCATATATTGTTATACAATGCACTTAGTTAAGTGTTACTAAGTCATTTAAACCTTCTAATCATGTTAACAACTTTCAAACACAACTCTTGGTGAAATAATGTTTCCTTATTTGGAAACCGGGCTCTAGAACTCATACACATGCATTTAAACCCATCATTTTTTGTAAATCATTCTTCCATAATGTTCACTATACTAGTTGCACGCTTTGAATACACCCAAACATCAAGTTTTCATACATGTCAAGAAATAAAGTTTCTATGTGATTTTATCAAAAAAAAATCATACAATCTCTATATCTAGTGTTTATGCATCATTTCCACCAAACAAATCATATCATAGCTTCTTTTAACAAAAACCCAAAATTTAAAGTTTCCATAAATAGAACCGAGCATGAAATTTCACATTACCAAAAGTTCCAACTAGCAAATCTTCACATATTATCCATTATCTATACATATCCAACCATTTTCCATCATCAAATCACCCTAAACATGACATCTATCATGAAACCCAAAATTAAAATTTTCTAAAATAGCAAAAACGAACATGCATGTATCATCCAACACTTTTGACAACAAAGTTTTCATGTAATATCCATCTACAACATGATTCATCATCAAGAATACATCATCTAACATATGCTTATACAACAAAGTTTCCTTATATGGAAACCGAGCCTAAGAACAAAACCCGAGTCCAAAGTCACCAACAATATGTATCATTTTAGTTATAAAACACATTTTCTTCAAGAATCTATGGTTAATTTTTCATAAAAATGAAGTTTTCTTTGGATGCATATTCATATGAACATGAAGATGAAAATGGAGAAAATGGGTTCTAGATGCTTACCAAAATTGAAAATGTGATGGAATGGTGGATGAAATATCTTGCAAACTTGATAATCTTCACTTTGATGCTTGATTTTGGATAGAATGAAGATCAAAACAACACAAAAATGGTGGATGGTGGATGGTGGTGTGGGGGTGGTTCTCGGCTCAAAGAAGAAGAGAGGGAGGAGAGAGAGAGTGAGAGTGAAATGGTGAAAGTGGGGGGAACGGGGGGTATTTATAGGGTCATTTGACTTCGGGTTGTGAAAAACGAATAGTCACCGATTTATTGACGAAAATCCCGAATAGGTATAAACGAAATTATTTAAAAATAATTTGACTCATGTTGATAAGTTTAACATATAAAATTTTTAGATTTTTATTTGGAAATGTCGGTACATTCTGCGGACTGGCCGGACAGCGTTAAAACAGAAAGTTTCTTAGAAAATTCCTGAAAAATTCACAGAGTCTTAAAATATCATATCATAGTATTACATGAAATTTGTGCATATCAAATATATGTCTAAGTGTCTGCTTAGAATAATCATCTAGCTAGTGCAAACTGCGTGTCTACCGGACTGTGCTGAAAATAAAAGTATTTCTATAAATTATCGAAAAATTCATATAGGCATGATTAATTACATCACATTGTTACATATAATTTACACGAATGGATTATATGTCTAGGTATTTGTTTTAAATTAACACCAACGGTCGTGCTGCAAGACGTGTGTTTGACCTCGTAATCTTCTGGATTACCGACACGTGTGAACGAATTGACTTGCTAAGTGTGAAATGGACTTAATTAGTATAAAATTAAGTGTGATGCATATCTAATAATGTAATATGTATCTCAGTCGGGTATGGATATCAACCTAAAATTTATCGGGTGTCACACATTTGCACACATTTCGTCTTTTCCACTAACTGGAGTTAAATTTTTCTATTAACTTCAGTTATGTATCATACACATAGAGCAATATGATACTTTTAACTCCAAAAGGATGAAAAATGTAAATTTATCTAAAATAATTATTAACCGCTTTATTAAAAAAAATTAAAAAAATATAAATATTAAATTACTCCAATCTCAATCTCTTACCTCATCTCATCTCATCTCATCTCATCTCATCTTCTCCAATCTCAATCTTGTTCTCTATTCTTATATTCATCTTCTCACATTTCTGGCTTTCATCTTCCCATGTTTCTCTCTTTCTTTACTATGTCCCCCACACAAGAGTCTTTATTCTTTTCCGACACCATGTTCTTCTCTAGCGACTACCAAACATTGTTCATCTTCTAAAAAACACACACCTTCACGTATATAAGCGCAACTAATCTTAGCTTACCTAGAAACCAAAATTGATCTTAACCCAAAATCTATTACAGTCACTAATTAAAAACCCAAATCTAGAAACCAAAACCGATTCTAAACCCATAACCGTTCGTTTATTCTACAAATCGACATCTAGAGGCCCAAATAATTTGTCTATGGGTACAAGTCAGAACACAAATCAGTAATTCAAAACTAAAATGTGAAGCCCAAGTTACAAAATCCAAAATTGATTACAAAACCAGATCCAGAAATATGAACCACGTGAAGATCTAAGTAAATGATTTTGTCTCCAAAATATATTTAGAATAATACCCACTTCAATCAACACATAACTTGCCTTCCATTAACTCCAAAATTAATTTAGTTGTTTCAATCTCGCTTGAATATTTTAGTAGCAAATCTGAACCACCGTCAACTCATGGATTCCAGCAGCCCCCTTCATGTTCATATGCACGCCACCATAGGAACCACCACTGTCACTCCCACAGGAACCACCACGCCTCATGGATTCTTGCAGCCCCTGAACTCGCCGACAACCCTCTTAACTCGCCATCGTTTTTGGGATGGGGCTAAAAGATTGTTCCCTCTCTTGATCGAATAGAAAAAGAGCCATAAATCTGCAGTTTGAATCTTTGGATCATTCATCTGATGATATGGTTGCAGAAACCATACATGTATGTGGTTCCAAGAACATAGATTTCCTTTGTGCTCTCCTTATACAATCAACGATGGAGGTGGATTTAAATGTCGCTTTTTACAGTCGGTGATGGTGAATCGTGGGGTTTTTATTGAGGGAAAATTACCAAAATGGTCATTTGACCAGTTAACTTTATCAAAATGGTCACAACCTTTTAGCCGTCTAAAACATGGTCATGAATACCAATAGCTGGGTAAGCCGGCTAGACTTAGTCGGCTCCAAATTCCGTACCCGATTGGAATCTGTCAGACTTTAGACCAATCAAACGTTGACACGTGACATCACGGAAATTAGACGGCTATAGCCGGCGCTTTTTTTCAGCTTGGCTCGATTTTAGCCGGCTATTTGACTTTCCTTAGCCGGCTATTTGACTTTCCTTAGCCAGCTATTTGAATGTTCATAGTCGGCTATTTTTCTTAAAATAAACACAACAATCATATAATACGTAGTCAAATACAATATAAGTTTAATGTTTTAAAATAAATACAATAATTATATATTTTTTTAATGGTAAATTAAAAAGTAGTGCTCAAATACAATATTAAACTAATGTCTTACACAACAATATTGTATTTGAGCACTACTTTTTATATGATTATTGTGTTTATTTTAAGATATTAAATTTACATTGTATTTGAATACTTATTATATGATTGTTGTGTTTATTTTAATACAAATAACCGGCTATAAACATTCAAATAGCCGGCTAAGGAAAGTCAAATATCCGGCTAAGGAAAGTCAAATAGCCGGCTAAAATCGAGCCAAGCCGGAAAAAAACGCCAGCTAAGCCGTCTAAATAGACGGCTATACACGGCTAAAATTTCTGTGATGCCACGTGTCAACTTCTGATTGGTCTAAAGTCTGACATATTCCAATCGGGCACGAAATTTGGAGCCGGCTAAGTCTAGCCGGCTATTGGTCTTCATGACCATGTTTTAGACGGCTAAAAAGTTGTGACCATTTTGGTAATGTCAACCGGTCAAATGACCATTTTGGTCATTTTTCCTTTTATTGAAAGGTTGTAGATATATATATATATATATATATATATATATAGGGGAAGGATAAAGAGAAAACCATAAAGTTAGGCAAAAACCGAGAAAACCACTATAAGCCCATCAAATAATTTATACATTTTTAATTATTTTTATTTATTTCTAAGTGTATTAATATAATATTACACAATTTACCAAAAATCATTTTACGTATGGTGTTTTACGTATACGTAACCGCAATTTTTTTGTTTTTTGTTTACATATTACGTATACGTAAGCCAATACTTAAATGATTTTTTGGTAAAAATGTGTAATATTACATTGACACTGTTATAAAAAAATAAAAATAAATATTATTATATAATTGGTTAAAATTAATTTTTTAGTGGTTTTCTCGGTTTTCACCAAACTATGTGGTTTTCTCAGGAACCATCCCATATATATATATATATATATATAGGGTAGTGTTCCTATCAAAACCTACTCTTCGCGTCAAAACCCAAAAAAACCCCGCAAAAATTGATCCAATCATTTTTTTTAGTTTAATGAAATTATTACACGAATTCATCGTCACATCCTTTTTTTACATTTTTGTAAATTCGTAAGTGTGAGAAAGTTTGCACTAGTGTAAGTTGGGTTACACTGGTGTAAATTTTATTTATTTTTACACCACTGTAACCCAACTTACACCATTGTAAACTTTCTCACACTTACGAATTTGAAAAAACGCAAAAAAGAACATGACGTTGAATTCGTGTAATAATGTTCTTAAATTTTTATTTTTTTTATGATTGGATCGATTTTTGCGGGTGTAAGGCCCCTTTTCCGGGTGACCTCACTTATTGGATTTACTCATAAAAATAATCATCGATATTGAATTATAAATTTAAAACATTCAAAACACAGCGGAAGTATTCATCATTTAAGTACATAACAACAGAAGTCTTAGCATTTAAAACATCAACATTGTTTTAACATAAATGAAAGTGGGATGTCAGTCTCATGTCGGGTAGCCTTCAAGCCTTCGCAAGTCCGTTCTTCTTTTTACCTAAAGTGCATACTAAAAGTCAGCTAACGCTGGTGAGTTCTAGTTTAAAGCAAATAGGTATAAACATCATTTCCTTTATAAGTATTTATATATAAATATATGTATAAATACACATTTAGCACATTCTTTGCTTTCCTTTAGCGTTCATATGTGTGTACATTAAATATGTATACACCTTTACTTTCATTAAACATTCATTGGTCATACACATAAGGGTGATCAACCCGTCATTTACTGCGTATATTATAAAGACATACGCCATTGAGCTACCGTCGTAACCCTTTTTCTTAACTGTCCGGCCCTAGAAACCGTCCGTCATATCATAAAACCGTCCGGCAAACCTTCGGCCATCCGTCTAAACCGTCCTACCGTCGTAGTCCGTCATATTCGCCCGTCTGCTCTAAGGCATCCGTTTCCCACGCGACTATTATTTATACAACTGTTCTACATAATATAAGGCAATTGCTTCGACCGTCCATTAATGCCTTTCATACGTCCTAGCTGATGAAGGAATCGTATTTGTCCCGATTGCACAATAGTCACGTGGTCGTCCGTCTACCGTAGTAGCCGTTAACTTTGTTTCCGTCCATAACGTTCATTCATACTTAGCAAGCAATATATACATGGATATAAAGCAAGATTTCATTCTTGCATGTTATGTCATACTTGGCAAACAATATATACATGGATATAAATCAAGATATCATTCTTATATGTTATGTAATTCTTTCATTTCATAGCTTATATATACTTGTCATTTATTGTATTCACGTTGTATCGTCACATAACACATAGGTCTACATATAATATTTATATCTTTTATTCATTTCGTGTATACACTTCAGCCCCAAAACATTTAAAATGATTTGCACGTAACATATAGGGGGAACATAGAACTCACCTGATGTGAAGTTCCCGTAGGATACTTAGGGGCTCCTGAGTTAAGAGGGTGCTAATGGATCTGTCAAGAGTCACGAATGGAACAAGGTTATAACCGACATGTTTCATCCGAAATCTATTGGTCCGAAATCTTCTTCGACCGAAATCATTCTCGGTTGAAATCTCTTTTCGACCGAAAACTATATAGTTAGAAAACATCTTTTATTAGTTAAATATTTCGTTCGAAATCTTTTGTCTGAGAACTATTTAGTTCGAGATCTTATGTCCGAAATCATGTCGTCCGAAAAATACTTTTCAGACGAAAATAGTTTTCGGGCCATTCATCCGACTTTTCGGACGATTATCTGATCTAGATCTCATTCTTCGATTTTTATCCAATCTTCAATCTTTTTATATCCAAAACTTGTATCTAGCTTCCATGAAGCTAGATACATACTTTTTATGCGATTCCATATGTAAAATTCCATATTTATGTGAAAAACCCACATAAACCCTAAAACCCATGTTCAAATTAAAAAGTTGATTTTGAGCGCGGTTTGTTACATGTTTCCGCTTGATTCCTTCTTCCCCGGTTCTTGGTGGTGTTCCAGCAATGATCTAGAGCAGCTCGAAGGTCTCGGATATGGATTATTGAAGCTTTCTCTCTCTACTCTCTGTGTAGATTGTGGGTGAAGAAGATGATGAGCAAATGAGGAAAAAACTTGGGTGTGGTTGGGTTATGAGGAGTCCCCTCATCGAACTCGGCCCATGGGCCGATCATTACCAAGCGCGTCCTTTTTATTCCATCATGTGTTATTATTCTCGACTCCCATTACATTTTTTCTCTTTTATCTAGTTTTGGGATGTTACAAGTCTACCCCCCTTAAAGAGGTTTTGTCCACGAAACTCTTTACTAGTTAAAAAATTGTGGATACAGTTCCTTCATTTCGTTCTCTTTCTCCCACGTAGCTTCTAAACCCTTTCTATGTTTCCGTTGTACTTTGACTAAAGGGATCGACTTATTGCGTAGTCGTTTTTCGGCTCGGTCAAGGATAGCTACTAGTTCCTCTACATAGTTTAGACTGTTATCTACCTCAATCTCGTCTTATGGTACATGAGTCGTGTCATCAGCAAGGAACTTGCGTAAGTGTGATACGTGGAATGTATGATGAATTCCACTAAGCTCGTCAGGTAGGTTTAGTCTGTAAGCAACTTTTCCAACTCTTTCTAAGATTCTAAAAGGTCCGACAAACCTTGGACTTAACTTGCCACGTTTTCTGAATCGAATAATTCCTTTCCAGGGCGACACTTTCAATAGTACCATGTCCCCTATTTGAAACTCTAAATCTCTCCTCTTATCCGCATATGATTTTTGTCTGTCTTTAGCGGCTTTCGTTCGAGCTTTTATCTAGTCAAACTTCTCTGAAGTAGCTTTGACCACTTTGAGACTTGCAAAGTCCTTTTTTTTCCAATTTCCCCCCAACGGACCGGGGTTCGACACCTTCTTCCATACAGTATCTCAAATGGTGGCATGCCAATGGTGGAGTGATGGCTGTTGTTATATGAAAACTCTGCCAAAGGCAGATGGCTATCCCAGCTCCCACCGAAATCAATGATACAGGCCCGGAGCATGTCCTCCAAAGTCTGAATGATCCTTTCTGACTGACCATCTGTTTGAGGGTGGTAAGCGGTGCTGATATTTAGTCTAGTACCCAATGCTTCATTGAATTTCTTCCAAAATATTGACGTAAATCGAGTGTCCCTGTCGGATACGACCGTCACTCGCATACCATGTCTGCTTACGATTTCGTTGTTGAATATCTCTGCTAACTTCTCTGATAAGAAGTCTCACGTATTGGTAAGAAGTGAGCACTTTTTTTCAAGCGGTCGACGATCACCCAAATGGTATCATTACCTTTAGCTATCCGCGGTAGCTTGGTAATGAAGTCCATTGTGATATCCTCCCACTTTAATTCCGGTATTGGTAAAGGTTGCATTTTACCGCACGGTTTCTGGTGTTCGGCCTTAACTAGGGAACAAGTTAAGCACTTGCTCACATATTCGGTTACAGCGTTATTCATGCCAGGCCACCAGTATTCTTTCTTTAGATCTAGGTACATTTTGTTCTCGGGGTGGATAGAGTAGCGAGACTTATGGGCCTCATCAAGGATTTTGGCCCTGAGTTCCCCAATCTTAGGTATCCACATCCAGCCATAACGAGTTCTACACCATACACATTGGTTTCCAGATTGCTCTGTAATCCTACTATTCTTTTCCCGTTTCACATTCCTCTCCATCAATGCTTCATCTTGAGATTTTGCTATTTCATTCATTATATCCGGTGTTATGATTAACTGACACGCTTTGATTCGGATAGGTGTTGATTCTTCCTTCCTGCTTAAGGCGTCAGCCACTACGTTTGCCTTGCCTTGATGGTGCAATATTTCACAGTCGTAGTCTTTTAGTAGCTCCAACCACCTTCTTTGTCTCATGTTTAATTCCTTTTGCTCGAAAAAATATTTCAGGCTCTTGTGGTCGGAGTAAATGGTGCATTTAACTTCGTACAAATAGCGCCTCCATATCTTTAATGCGAAAACTACCACCACTAACTCTAGGTCGCGAGTCGGGTAGTTAACTTCGTGAATCTTTAACTGTCGCGAGGCATAAGCAATTACTTTTCCTCGTTGCATAAGTACACAACCCAATCCTTGACCCGAAGCGTCAGAGTAGACTACCAAGTCTTCGTTTCCTTCAGGTAAGGCCAAGACTGGAGCTTGGGTTAATCGTGTTTTCAATTATTCAAATGCGTCGTTTTGGGTTGGACCCCATTCGTACTTTACTTCCTTACGTGTCAGCTTCGTTAGTGGCGAGGCTATTTCTCGAGAAATCCTGAATGAATCACCTATAGTAGCCTGCCAAAACCAGAAAACTTTGTATTTATGTTTGCGTTTTTGGGACATTCCATTCTTTTACCGTCTCGATCTTTTCAGGATCTACCATAATGCCATCTGGGTTTATGACATGACCTAGGAATTGGACTTTCCTAAGCCAGAACGCGCATTTAGAAAATTTTGCATATAACTTCTCCTGCTTCAGAACCTCCAATACTTCCCTTAGGTGACACTGGTGATCACCTTCGTTCTTTGAGTAGATGAGAATGTCGTCTATGTATACTATAACCGACCGATCCAACATTGGTTGGCATACTCTATTCATTAAATCCATGAATGTTGTCGGTGCGTTGGTCAGTCCGAAGGACATAACGAGGAATTCATAATGTCCGTAACGCGTACGAAACGTACTTTTCGGTACATCTTCCTCCCTTACTTTCAATTGGTGGTAACCCGACCTGAGATCAATATTTGAGAACCAACTCGTGCCTTGTAGTTGATCAAAAAGATCATCTATTCTAGGCAGTGGGTACTTGTTCTTTACTGTCCGTTTGTTCAATTCACAGTAGTCGATGCACATGCGCATGCTTCCGTCTTTCTTCTTTACAAATAATATCGGAGCTCCCCATGGTGAGATGCTTGGTCTGATAAGTCCTTTCTCTGTCAATTCTTCAAGTTGAGACATTAATTCTTTCATCTCTGACGGAGCCAATCGGTAGGGTGCTTTGGCAACGGGCTGAGCCTCTGGCACTAAGTCAATCTGAATTTCTATTTCCTGATCGGGTGGCAAGCCAGGAAGGTCCTCTAGGAACACTTCTGGGAAGTTACACACCACGGGCACATCTTTGAGTTCTTTCGTTTTCATTCTATCGTCAATAACATATGCCAGATAAGCTTCGCAACCGTGCCTTAAATAACTTTCGGCCTTGATCATCGAGATGACGTTCGACATTTTGCAATTCCAATCACCATAAACTGTAATCGGACTGCCTTCAGTGGCTTTGAGATGTATCATCTTTCGCTTACATACGATTTATGCTTCATTGGCAGCTAGCCAATCCATGCCCAACACTATGTCAAACCCTCCTAAGGTTAGAAGGTACAATCTAGAAGGGAACTTATGGTCCTCTAATTCTATCATGCAATCGTCAGTCATTCGGATGACTACTGAGTTTCTACTAACAGCAGCTTCTACGCTAAAGGCCATTACGAGGTTTGTGATTGTGCAGTTCAGTTTGTGACTAAAATCATTTTATATAAAGCTTTTGCTTGCACCAGAGTCAAATAAAATAGCATCATGTTCATCATTAACTAGGAACGTACCTGAAATGACATCAGGGTTTCCTTTGGCTTCCTCGTCAGTTAGGGCATAGGCCCGAGTCCTAGCCTTTGGCCGCTCCTTTTCCCTTTCGTTTTCTTTTCCCGAACCAGATTGGCCGGTTTTCCTACAATCCTTAGTCAGGTGGCCAAAAAATCCACATCCTTGGCACTTGACGTCCCTCAGACAGTCTTTGGAGTAGTGCCCTGCCCTCCCGCATCTATAACACATTGTGGAGCCAGCTTTGCACTCACCGCGGTGTAGTTTTCCGCATTTTGTGCATGTTTCATACTCATCTGTCCTTGGCTTCTTAACTTCTGTTACAAATGTTCCCCTTCCATTTCTCTTAGACGGATTTTCCCATTTCCGCTTTGGTGCCTCGGGCACCGAGTCCTCATTGGCATAATCGTCATAGACGATTTCACTCAAATTCACTACCGACTCGAAGGTCGAGGGTAGGTTGGCTTTAACATGAACGCGAACCTTTTGAGGCAGGCCCTTGACATAGTAGTTAATCAATCGTTCTTCGGTCTCTACCAAATGGGGTACCAGTTGAGCTAGCTCATTGAATCTGGAAGTATACTGACGGTGAGTCTTCTTGCCAGCTTTGAAGTTCAGAAATTCGTTCTCCACCCGATCTATCTCGTTCTGGGGACAGAACTTTTGGATTATCAGCTTTTTCAGAGCTTCCTAAGTCATCCTTTTGAGAGCGTTTGGCGACTTAGTCCTTTGAATGTTCCTCCACCAACTCAGTGCCTAGTTGGTGAAAGAGTGAGCCACATACTTAACCGCCTGGTCAGGTCGACACTCGCTTATGTTGATTACGCCGTTCATCCTATCAATCCATTCAAACGTAACTACCGAATCCTTGTTCCCGTCAAACTTAGGTGGGTCACCGTCCTTGAACCCTTTGTAAGTACACCCACGGGTGTTCAGTCCCTCAGTCACCTCATCCCCATCGCTATCATACACTTTCTCCACATGGTTCTTTTCCTTCTCCTCCTTGATCTACTTTAGTGCCTAAGATAACAGATCAGGCAGTACGTCCTTCAGAGTTAACACAACCTCACGGGCAATAGCATCCCTAACTTCAGGTTCCAGTCGTAGAGATCCTTCATTGCCTTCACCTGGTGGAGTCACATTAGTTTCGTGCACACTCTCAGTGCATTCTTCGTGCACACTTTCCTCATCATTACATCTTTGGTTCAATGGTGGTATACCGACTCGGCCAGTGTGGCCGCCTCGGCGTCCAATTCCTCATCTACAAGCCATAGTTTTCTAGATTTCCTGATAAGTAAAAGGGTATACATCAATGTCATTCCTTCATATCATAGTTTTGAAAAGTACGAGCAATGTAAATTCTTAATTACAGTGACCGGTTTGTGATTAATAATTTGCTTTCCTTTTCGGGTTCGAAACTCTTCACATCAGTAGTGACAATGACATCTAAGCGTTCTAAGTTAAGGCATCTATCCCTAACTACAGGCATTAACTTTATTACGTACTTACTGTACTGGCGTCGGCGTTGGCTACCCCAGACTAACATCCGTGTGTTGGTCCCATTATCAGTTTGAGTCCAGACATTTAGGGATGTCTGCTTCTCTCAAACTATTGCTCTGATACCAACTTGTAAGGTCCCTTTCCCGGGTGACCTCACTTATTGGATTTACTCATAAACATAGTCATCGATACTAAATTATAAATTTAAAACATTCAAAACACAGCGAAAGTATTCATCATTTAAGTACATAACAGCGGAAGTCTTAGCATTTAAAACATAAACATTGTTTTAACATAAATGAAAGTGGGATGTCAATCTCATGTCGGGTAGCCTTCGCACGTCCTTTTTTCTTTTTACCTGAAGTGCATACTAAAAGTCAGCTAACGCTGGTGAGTTCTAGTTTAAAGCAAATAGGTATAAACATCATTTCATTTATAAGTATTTATATATAAATATATGTATAAATACACATTTAGCACATTCTTTGCTTTCCTTTAGCGTTCATATGCGTGTACATTAAATATGTATACACCTTTACTTTCATTAAACATTCATTGATCATACACATAAGGTTGATCAACCCGTATTTTACTGCGTATATCATAAAGACATACGCCATTGAGCTACCGTCGTAACCCTTTTTCTTAACCGACCGGCCCTAGAAACCGTCTGTCATATCATAAAACTGTCCGGCAAACCTTCGGCCGGCCGTCTAAACCGTCCTACCGTCATAGTCCGTCATATTCGCCCGTCTGCCCTAAGGCATCCGTTTCCCACGCGACTATTATTTATGCAACCGTTCTACATAATATAAGGCAATTGCTTCGATCGTCCATTAATGCCTTTCATACGTCATAGCTGATGAAGGAAACGTATTATCCCGATTGCACAATAGTCACGTGGTCGTCCGTCTACCGTGGTAGCCGTTAGCTTCGTTTCCGTCCATGACGTTCTTTCATACTTAGCAAGCAATATATACATTGATATAAAGCAAGATTTCATTCTTACACGTTATGTCATACTTTTCATACTTGGCAAGCAATATATACATAGATATAAAGCAAGATATTATTCTTATGTGTTATGTCATTCTTTCATTTCATAGCTTATATAAACTTGTCATTTATTGTATTCACGTTGTATCGTCACATAACACATAGGTATACATATAATATTTATATCTTTTATTCATTTCGTGTATACTCTTCAGCCCTAAAACATTTAAAATGATTTGCACGTAACATATAGGGTCACATATAACTCACCTGATGAGCAGTTCCCGTAGGATACTTAGGGCTCCTAAGTTAAGCGGGTGCTAATGGATCTGTAAAGGGTCATGATTGGAACAAGTTTAAACAACCAAATGCCTGCGCACTTAGCAAGTGCGCAGACCCTGCTTCCTGCGTACTTGATAAGTACGCAGGATCCTCTTCCTGCGTACTTGATAAGTACGCAGTGCCCTCTTCCTGCGTACTTGATAAGTACGCAGGACCTGCTCCGTGCGTACTTGATAAGTACGCACGATCTGTTTCTTCGCAAAACCCTAACTTTCACATTCAGGTCTGATCACGTCAAGATCCCGAACCTGTTTACATTCAAAACGTTCGTTTTCCATTAAGGAACTCAAATCTATGTTTATCTTTCAGTTTTATCCGTGAAAACGTTACTTTTTCACCCAAAACCCGAAAAAAAAACGAACAAAAACTCAGATTTAGGCCCGATCGTTACCTGAATCTAGTTTCTGATCCGGAGGTTCTTCTCACGAGCTATGGAGCAACACTTTGCTGAAATCTCGGGTCGATCCGCCAACTTTCTCTCTCTACGGTTTCTCTCTCTAGAACTTGCAAATGAGAGAAATGATGGAGGTCTAAGCTATTTATAGGGGAGGCTCCCCTTCCAGCCCACCGGCCTATCCAGCCCGACCCGACATGCCTTGTTCGTTTATTTCATCATTTTAACTGTCGTTTTATTTTTGGGATGTTACAAGTCTACCCCCCTTACAATAGGTTTCGTCCCCGAAACCTATCATAAGTCAAATAGATAAGGGTACGACTCCCTCATTTCCTTCTCCGTTTCCCAAGTGGCTTCCGATCCCCTTCGATGCTTCCATTGGACTTTAACCAATTGAATAATCTTATTACGCAAACGCTTCTCCTTTCTATCTAAGATGGCCACGGGTTCTTCGATGTAGTTAAGGCTGTTGTCGACATCGATGTCAGTAAGTGGTATGTGAGCTGATTCATCCACCAAACACTTTCGCAAGTGTGATACATGGAAGGTAGGATGAATCCCACTTAACTCTTCAGGCAACTCTAACCGATAAGCGACCTCACCAACCCGTGCCATTATCCTGAATGGTCCGACAAACCTCGGACTTAACTTTTCTCTCTTCCTGAATCGTATGATTCCCTTCCAGGGTGACACTTTCAACATTACTCTGTCCCCAACATCAAACTCAATAGGCCTTCGTCGTTTATCCGCATAGGATTTCTGACGATCTTGTGCGGCCTTCATTCGTGCTTTGATTTGAGCAAACCTTTCTGACATTTCTCTTACTACTTCAAAACTCCCTAATTCCTTTTTTCCAATCTCACCCCAACAAATAGGGGTCCTGCATCTCCTCCCATGCAACATTTCGTAAGGCGGCATGCCTATAGTCGTGTGATGACTATTGTTGTAGGAGAATTCGGCTAATGGCAGATGACTGTCCCAACTGCCAAAATCGATAATACAAGCACGAAGCATATCCTCCAATGTCTGAATGGTCCTTTCGGACTGACCATCCGTTTGTGGGTGGTATGCCGTGCTGATATTAAGCCTCGTGCCCATCGCCTCGTGAAATCTTTTCCAGAACCTCGATGTGAATCGTGTGTCCCGGTCAGATACGATCGTCAAAGGCATCCCATGCCGTGCTACTACTTCGTTAATAAATACTTTCGCTAACCTTTCCGACGAGAACGTCTCGCTAATAGGTAGGAAATGAGCACTCTTCGTTAAACGGTCCACAATTACCCAAATGGTATCATGACCTTTAGCTGTGCGAGGTAGCTTGGTTATGAAGTCCATGGTAATGTGTTCCCACTTCCATTCCGGTATATCAAGTGGTTGAATCTTTCCATACGGTTTCTGGTGTTCGGCCTTTACTTGTGAGCAAGTCAAGCACTTGCTTACATACTTTGCCACCTCATGTTTCATCCCAAGCCACCAGTATTCCTTTCTCAGATCTTGGTACATTTTATTGGTGCCAGGATGGATAGAGTATCGAGACTTATGAGCCTCATCTAAGATTTTGGTTCTAAGCTCGCCACTCATAGGTATCCATACCCGCCCAAAACGTTTCCTAACACCAAGGGTGTTATATTCCAACTTGTCCTGTTGGCCAACCATCCTTTCCTTCTTAATGTTTTCTTCCTTAAGTGTTTCATCTTGAGCTCTTTCAATTTCCCTCATTACATATGATGTTACCACTAACTGGCAAGCTTTCACTCTAATAGGAGCTGACACATCCTTTCGGCTTAGAGCGTCAGCCACCATGTTTGCCTTTCCATGGTGGTACATGATCTCACAGTCATAATCCTTCAGGAGTTCCAACCATCGTCTCTGGCTCATATTAAGCCCTCTTTGTTCGAAGAAGTACTTCAAACTTTTGTGGTCGGAGTAAATAGTAAACTTCACCCCGTAAAGGTAGTGCCTCCAGATTTTTAATGCGAATACGACAGCAGCAAGTTCCAAATCGTGAGTCGGATAATTAGCGTCGTGAATCTTCAACTGCCGTGACGCATACGCGATCACTCTCCCGCGTTGCATCAACACGCATCCCAATCCCTGACCCGAAGCGTCAGAGTATACCACTAAGTCTTCATTGCCCTCGGGAAGGGCCAAGACTGGAGCTTGGGTTAGCCTCTTCTTCAATTCCTTAAACGCCTCATCTTGGATCGAACCCCATTCATACTTTACCTCTTTCCGAGTCAACATTGTCAACGGCGAAGCTATTTTCGAGAAATCCTGGATGAATCTCTGATAGTAGCCTACCAATCCCAAGAAACTACGGATTTCAGTTGGCGTCTTAGGAATATTCCATTCCCTTACCGTCATTATCTTCGCTGGGTCAACCATAATGCCGTTCAGGTTGATGACGTGACCTATGAATTGGACTTTCCTAAGCCATAACGCGCATTTAGAGAACTTAGCATACAACTTTTCCTTCTTCAGAGCCTCCAACACCTTCTTTAAGTGACATGCATGATCACTCTCGTTCTTGGAGTAGATGAGGATATCATCGATGAACACAATTACCGATCGGTCCAGCATCGGTCGACACACCCTATTCATTAAATCCATGAACGCTGCGGTGGCGTTCGTCAATCCGAAAGACATTACGCGGAACTCGAAATGTCCATAACGCGTGCGAAATGCAGTTTTCGGTATGTCTTCATCCCTCACCTTCAACTGATGGTACCCGGATCGAAGGTCGATTTTTGAGAACCAACTTGCGCCTTGCAATTGATCGAACAGGTCGTCGATCCTTGGTAAAGGGTACTTATTCTTCACCGTATAATCAATACACATTCTCATCGAACCATCCTTCTTCTTCACAAACAACACCGGAGCACGGCGAGATACTCGGTTGTATAAATCCCTTCTCAAGTAGTTCATCTAATTGGACCATAAGTTCTTTCATTTCCACAGGTGCTAGTTGATATGGAGCCTTAGCCACGGGCTGGGCATCTGGTACTAAGTCGATTCGAAATTCAATCTCTCTGTCGGGTGGTATCCCAGGCAACTCCTCTGGAAACACCTCCGGGTACTCGCGTACCACGGGTACATCGTCTAGTTCCTTCACTTCCTTACACTTGTCAATTACGTATACCAGATAAGCCTCGCATCCACGCCTCAAGTAATTTGTGGCCATAATCATCGAGATGACGTTTGGCATCGGGGCGTCACGATCTCCAAAAACCTCGACTTTGCTACCATCCGGAGCCTTGAGTCGGATTATCTTTCGTTTGCATATAATTTGTGCTTCATTGGCAGTTAGCCAATCCATGCCTAACACGACATCGAACCCACCCAAAACCATAACAAACAACCTGACAGGGAACCTATGACCTTCTATTTTTATCGTGGAGTTGTCAACTACATCGGTCACTCTCGTAGTTCTTCCCTCAGCAGTTTCTACGCTAAAGGCCCTTGCTAGCTTACTGACAGTGTACTTCACTCGTTTACAAAAAGTCACAGATATAAAACTCTTACTTGCACCTGAATCAAATAACACAGTAACAAAAGTGTTGTCAAGGATGAACGTACCTGACGCCACATCAGGGTCTTCCCTGGCTTGGTCTTGCGTCAGTGCGTACGCACGAGTCTTTGCCCGGGGCCTCTCTTCTTTCTTCTCGACACCCTTCCCTTTCCCAGATTCGCCCATCTTCGGTTTCGGGCATTCCCTACTCAGATGACCGGCATCCCCACAGTTATAGCACTTGAAGTGTTATGGGCACTCACGGGAGTAGTGCCCGGTCTTGCCACACTTAAAGCACAAGTAAGATCCCAGTCTACATTCACCTGCATGCTCCCTTCCACACTTCTTACAAACAGTCGGCTCATTCACCCGAGCCCTCTTATCACGAGTCCCAAACATCTTTCCACCAGTTCGCTTGTTTGAGAAGCTCGGTCTCTTCTTCGGTTCCTCAATGGCAACGACATTCAGCGCCAGATCATCGAATACCACGCCGCTCAGTTCTACTACCGAATCATAGGTCGTAGGGGCGTTTGCCTTAACATAGGTGCGGACCTGGTCCGGCAGCCCTTGAATGTAACAGGAAATCTTTCTTTCCTCAGTCGTGATAAGGTGTGGCACCAGACGTGCCAGTTCATTGAATCGAGTTGTGTACTGCCGGTGCGTCATGCTCCCGTCCTTCAAACCCAGAAATTCCCTCTCTACCTTCTCAAACCCGTTCCTTGGGCAGAAATTCTTGATCACCAAAGTTTTCAAGTCAGCCCACATCATCGCATCCACAACCTCGCTCCCTTTTGCTTGGCGTACACCTTCCCACCAATGGGATGCTTCCTCTCTTAAGGAGTTAGCAACAAATTTCACAACCTGATCCGTTCGACATTCGCTCAGACGAATGGCAGCCTCCATACGAATCACCCAATCAAACGTAGCTACCGCATATTTCATCCCAGTCAAGACCGGCGGGTCACATGCCTTAAAGGATTTATAGTCGCAACCACGGTTAAGCGGTGCGTTGATTGCCTCAGTGTTCGGGGTATCAACCACCGTGTTAGACCCACCCGTCTCATTAACCTTCTTTAATGCTTCTGCCAACAGTCCTGGCAAAGAAACTTTCATCAAGTCTGTGAACTCTCGAGCTATGGCTGCTCTCACTTCTGGTTCAAAAGTGAAAGGTTGTTCCTCAACCTGTGTCTGCTTGGTTCCATGCACACCAGCCGCCGGTTCAGTGTGAACACTTCCTTCTTCACTATACTCTTGGCGCGCAGGGTCTGCTGCGACCTCCGTTACGACCACCGGTACGGCCCCCACCACGCCTTCCGTTTCCTCTTCTTTCCATTTTGTTCTATAAGACAAGAATCCAATGTCATCACGCTAGTTAACAAATAAAATTCAACAAGCACTATAAGATGTTAATATACACTGGCCATCTGTAATTAGCCATTACACTACCTTTCGACTTCTATTTGACCACCTTTGTGATTCCATCAGAAAACAAGTCCTTACCTAACCCTTTCTAAGGCTTACTATATATGTAAATATATATACTACCTTCATACCTGATGCTGTGGCTCGAGTTACCCGTACTGGCATCCGCTTTCGGTCCCATTCATAGTTTAAGTTCAGACACTGGGAGTGTCCGAATCTCTCAAACTATTGCTCTGATACCAACTTGTAAGGCCCCAAACCCGGGAGGCCTCACTTGTTGGATTTACTCATTCACAAACAGTTCTTAAACTTGATTATCAAATAACGCAGCGGAAAATACTTCAATAGAACATAACCATTACATTGTTTAACAACGGAAGCGTAACATAGTCTATTACATAAACATATCATAATCTAATCATAACGGGATGCCAGTCTTCATGATCAACCGGGTAACTCTTCTCGCTTGCCAAGCATCACTGTCCATCATCCATACCTACCTTAACCTGAATGTGCATACTAAAAAGTCAGCTACGCTGGTGAGTTCTAGTTTTCGTTCGATTTAAGAAATGATTCATCATTCAAAACATTCATTAGGGTTTAACATCACGTATAAGAAAACAGGGCCTTTCGTTCATCATTGAAAACCTTCAAACATTTTTCCTCATCATAAACACATTGAACGGATCATTTGTTTAAAACATTTAACATTCATTTAAGTCATACATTACTATCTAAATCTGTGTTGCCATTCGTACCGTCATTTAGTATGGTATTGCCCCTAAGGCTTAACTGCACGAAGACCGACAATACCATACATTCCGTCAATTCCCTTTTGTATTGCCCCCAAGGCTTAACTGCACGAGGACCGACAATACCCATTCAGTTGCCCCTATGGCTCTCATGTCCATAGACCGACAACCTCCATCGACGGCTATGGCTCACGGCCATAACACCGTCGGATCATAATTTAACCTTACATAGGGTCACGTTAACCCCTGAGTAACCGTCGTTACTCCCTACCAGTTGTACAACATCAAAACCATTGGCAGGCCACCAAGACACTGCCCCTGTTGCTCTTATGGCAACTATGGCTCACTGTCCATAATCTACCACAAGGCTGGGAATTACATTCCCATACTTCATTCGTCAATTCCATTCATTCGACAGATTAGATTTGTAATGACTTCTTTAAAACCTTTGCCCTTTTTCTTTTCTTTTCATAAAACCTTTCATTCATTTTCGAAACCCTTTACCTTTAGTTTAAACCGTTTCTTTATAAACATTTCGTTCGTAAACATTCCATTCATAAACTTTCTTTCCATAAACCGTTCATTCCAAATCATTTCATTTTGTAAACATAGTTTCATAAGCATCATTTTATAAACATAGTATCATAAACATCGTTTCGTAAAAATATCATTTCATATGTATGCACACCAGCCCGAAAACATTATATAAAACATTTAAAAGAGGGCTTCTAGAACTCACCTGATAAGCTAATCCGGGTTGCCCTAAACAAAGGTCCCACTACGTCACTTCCGATCTGAATTTGATAGTTAAATACACATCAAACCCAATCCTGACTCTAACGGTTTAACCATTCTAAACATACTAACTTTACTTAAACAACCTGATGCCTGCGCACTTAGCAAGTGCGCAGACCCTGCTTCCTGCGTACTTAATAAGTACGCAGGATCCTCTTCCTGCGTACTTGATAAGTACGCAGTGCCCTCTTCCTGCGTACTTGATAAGTACGCAGGACCTAGTACGCACGATCTGTTTCCTCGCAAAACCCTAACTTTCGCATTCAGGTCTGATCACGTCAAGATCCCGAACCTGTTTACATTCAAAATGTTCGTTTTCCATTAAGGAACTCAAATCTATGTTTATCTTTCAATTTTATCCGTGAAAACGTTACTTTTTCACCCAAATCCCGAAAACCCCAAAAACGAACAAAAACTCAGATTTAGGCCCGATCGTTACCTGAATCTAGTTTCTGATCCGGAGGTTCTTCTCACGAGCTATGGAGCAACACTTTGTTGAAATCTCGGGTCGATCCGCCAACTTTCTCTCTCTACGGTTTCTCTCTCTAGAACTTGCAAATGAGAGAAATGATGGAGGTCTAAGCTATTTATAGGGGAGGCTCCCCTTCTAGCCCGCCGGCCTATCCGGCCCGACCCGACCCGACATGCCTCGTTCATTTATTTCATCATTTTAACTGTCGTTTTATTTTTGGGATGTTACATTTTCGAACGAAAATAGTTTTCGGACCATTCATCCGACTTTTCGGACGATTCATCTGATCTAGATCTCATTCTTCATTTTTGATCCAATCTTTAATCTTTTTACGTCCAAAACTTGTATCTAGCTCCCATGAAGCTAGATACATACTTTTTATGCGATTCCATACGTAAAAATTCCATCTTTATGTGAAAAACCCACATAAACCCTAAAACCCTTGTTCAAATTTAAAAGTTGGTTCTGAGCGTGGTTTGTTACCTGTTTCCGCTTGATTCCTTCTTCCCCAGTACTTGGTGGTGTTCCAGCAATGATCTAGAGCAGCTCAAAGGTCTCGGGTATGGATTCTTAAAGCTTTCTCTCTCTACTCTCTCTCTCTCTAGATTGTGGGTGAAGAAGATGATGAGCAAATGAGGGAAAAACTTGGGTGTGGCTGGGTTATGAGGAGTCCCCTCATCGAACTCGGCCCATGGGCCGATCATTACCAAGCCCGTCCCTTTTATTCCATCATGTGTTATTATTCTTGACTCCCATTACGTTTATTCTTGTTTATCTAGTTTTGGGATGTTACAGCGGGGTTTTTTTGTGTTTTGACGTGAATAGTGGGTTTTGAAGCGAATAGTGGGTTTTGATAGGAACACTACCCTATATATATATATATATATATATATATATATATATATTCATATAAATATATATATAGTATTAGGTTATGCTAAGAAGACAAAAAAGTGTGAGAAGTGTAACAAGGACTTTTAGCCCTTGATCTTGGAGATAGATGGTTTCTAAGAAGGCCACGTAAAAAGGAATGAATATTTATGGCTGGAATGTATAATAGTAATTGTTTCCAAGAGAGAGAAATAACATACACATGCAAGTTATATGCATTTTCCACCCCCATTTTTTAAACGTTTATATCTTTTTTATACGTCATTATTTTTTTTTTAAATTATACCATAAAATCGAGGCGTTTTTTATTTTTAAAACGAGTATGGTCTTGATATATTTAGAAAAAATAATCGCTAAACTGCGTTTGTACGTTTTTATGACGTTTTTTCAAGACGTTTTTTATTGTGTTTTTTCATAACGTTTTTTTATGACGCTTTTTTCATTGCGTTTTTTAATGGCGTTTTTTATGACATTTTTCACTACGTTTTTCATGTTCTTTTTTTCACCGTGTTTTTTCATGTCGTTTTTTTAATATGTTTTTCATTGTGTTTTTTCATAACGTTTTTATAGCGTTTTTTATGACGTTTTTTTCACTGCGTTTTTTCATAGCGTTTTTTTTATTACTTTTTTCACTGCGTTTTTCATGCACGTTTTTCACTGCGTTTTTTCATGATGTCTTTTTCATGGAGTTTTCTAGTGTTTCTGATCACCGATCGTGCGAAAAATAGAAAAACGCATGTGAAACTGGGTGTGTTATGGTATTTTTAAACTGGGCAACTTTATGGTGTGTTTTGAACTGTGATTGTGTAGAAAATATAAAATGCGTTTTATGGTGTTTTTTGATGCAATTACCATTATGGTTTTAGGTGTTTTCTTTATGGTGTCTTCTTTTATAGTGTTTTTGAACTGGGCGTATTATGGTGTTTTTAAACTAGGCAATTTTATGGTGTGTTTTGAACTGTGATTGTGCAGAAAACTGAAAATGCGTTTTTTATGACGCTTTTTTCATGGTGTCTTTTTCATGGAGTTTTCTGGTGTTTTTAATCACCGATCGTGCGGAAAACAGAAAAACGCATGTAAACTGGGCATGTTGTGGTGTTTTTAAACTGGGCAACTTTATGGTGTGTTTTGAACTGTGATTGTGCAGAAAACAGAAAATGCATTTTATGGTGTTTTTTGTTGCAATTACCATTATGGTTTTAAGTGTTTTCTTTATAGTGTCTTCTTTTATAGTGTTTTTGAACTGGGCGTATTATGGTGTTTTTAAACTGGCAACTTTATGGTGTGTTTTATACTGTGATTATGCTGAAAACAGAAAATATGTTTTTTAGATTATCCAACACCTCTGAGGAATCGTTATCTTTGGTGTTCAACTCTATGAACGCGAGAGTTGCAAGAGCTCGTACGCGATCAAACAGAAAACGCATTTCTGGACGCCATTACCATAATGGTTTTAGGTGTTTTATTTATGGTGTTTTTCTTTTCTAGATGAAACAAGCTCTTTTCAAAATATCATAAACTCCTCCGGTTCAAAATCACCAAAAACTTGCTCTAAAAACACCATAACATGTTTACTTTAAAAACACCATAAAATGTCCAGTTTAAATGTTTTTTATTTTCTTTTAATTTTATTTTTTTATAAGAGTATCAATGTAATATTATAATTTTTTACCAAAAAAATCATTTAAATATTGGCTTACGTATACGTAACCCATTACGTATACGTAAACAGAAAACAAAAAAAATTGCGGTTACGTATACGTAACCCGTAGTATTACACGTTGTTTTAGTGGTTTTCTCGGTTTTCGCCTAACTTTGTGGTTTTCTCGGTTTTCGCCTAACTTTGTTGTTTTCTCTTGATCCCTCTCATATATATATATATGGGAAGGATCATAAGAAAACTGATCATTCATGAGAAAACCAAGAAACTACTTATTAAATGTAAAAAAAATAATAAAAAAATCAGAACTCAAAATATAAATCAAAAACTAAAAAACTGGTTCGGAGACCATGTTTCCCACGTCGTCCTTGTTCAAAAAAAAACTTAAAAAAATAACGGGGTTAACTTTTGGGTTTAGTTTAGCTTTTAGGTTAGTTTTTGGAGGGGGGGTTGGGGGGTTTAGGTTTTTTGGGGTATGTTAGGTTTTTGGGGTGTACTACACATATGCAGTACCTTTAATAAGAAGTTTTTTTATTTTTTCATGAACTCAACCATATATATATGTATATATATATATATATGTGTATATATATATATGTATATATATATGGGATGGATATTTTAAAACCTACATGAGTTGAGAAAACATTGAAAACTCTCCCAAAAAACTTGTTTTTACATGTTTTTTTTTAAATTGGAAATCATTCTAAGCAACCTTTATAAAATTTTCGTCAAAAAAAATACAAAAAACGTCAAGCGGATTTTTTTTTTAAATGGACAAAAATCCCCGTTTTTTGTGTAAAAAAATCTTGTTACTTATGTAACACAACATGTTATATATGTAAAAACAAATGTTACATATGTAAAACAACAGGGCAGAATATTTATAAAATTTTGTTTATAAAAACATTTGGTCGGCGTTTTTTTGATTTTTTTATAAAAAGTTTTCAAATTACATATAAAAGCTTTTCCCAAAAAAAAACTTGTAAAAATCTGTGTTTTGAAGAGTTTTCAATGTTTTCACAACTTGAGTCAGTTTTCATCCTATACATTCCCTATATAGTGGAAGGATCAAGAGAAAACCACAAAGTTAGGCGAAAACCGAGAAAACCACTAAAACAATGTGTAATACTATGGGTTACGTATACATAACCGCAATTTTTTGAATTTTACGTATACGTAACACTATGGATTACGTATACGTAAGCCAATATTTAAATGATTTTTTGGTAAAAATTTGTAATATTACATTGATACTCTTATAAAAAAATAAAAATAAAATAAAAAATAAATATTATTATATTATTGGTTAAAATTGGTTTTTTAGTGGTTTTCTGTGTTTTCGCCTAACTATTGATTTTCTCTATAACCCACCCCTATATATATATATAGGGGTTGTATCGGTTGTAAACCTTGAGTTGTTGTGGTACCCATTAAGCTCAATGTAGGCCACACATTAATTTCTTAATATTTTAATATGTGGTTGTAATTAATTCAGCATTTTAATAAAAAAAAACTTATGGCTTAGATTAAAAGGGGGTAAAAAGGTAATTCCACAATTTTCTTTTTACAAAACAATGAATATTTTAATTTCCTCTATCTCTATCTCGTTCTAAAACAGATTAAAAGGGGAATTTACAAATTCAAAAAAGAAAATACAGTTTACATACATATAAAACACATGAATAAAAACTTTTTAAACATGTGTAATGAATCAAATACATATGTGTAAAACCATATACATATGGAGGTGGAACCCATAATCAAATGTTAGTTAAAAAAATAAAAGAAGTGTCATCTAAATGACAAACATCGACTTGAAGAGAAGTGTGATCCTTTGAAGTAATCAATTTGTGCGTAGTAGAGTTGCAAAAAAAGGACATTTATGTTAATTTATTACATTCTTAAATTCATGTTCATTAAATTTTACACATGTGTAGTAACCCAAAACTACACAAGATTTAATTCAAATATGGGTTTTCCAGTTTTACACAGAAGTCAATTCAAATCTGGGTTAAAAAAAGAACATTTAACCAGGTTTACACAAGCGTAAATTTAGTTTACACATGTGTAGTACCCCAAAAATGCACAAGAATCAATTCAAATCTGGGTTTTCCAAATCTGTATAAAAACTCTATTTTGAGATCTGAATTGAAAACCAAAAACCCAAACCAAAATCAAAACACAAACAAAACCCTATCCCAATGTTGGTCGGTCTCCTGCTGTGTGAAAATTACTTAGAAGCAGAAATGATTCAATACGGAAAAACACCTAGTTTAGGGCTAAGAACACCCAGTTTACACGTGTGTAAAAATCAAATATGCATGTGTAGAAAAAAATTCAATCTTTCAGATCTGTCAAAAATTCAACCAATTAAATATAGAAAAAATGTACATCTTGCAACCAAATAAAAAATACAAAAGCATCATGTGTAATAAGAACCCTAAAACATGATTTTAACTCTCTCCGGATCCGTTTACACTTGTGTAAATTCAATCACATACACGTGTGTAAATTCAGTTTACACATCTGTACAAGGTGTTTGTTACGGTTAATCATACAAACATAAACAAATTAAAAGTTCAAAATTATTTAAAATAAAATAAACTCAAATATATGCAAATAAAATAAAACAAATTCAAGATCTGCATATTTTTTTTAAATATTATCATACATTATTCCTGTTTCTAAAAATTATAGTTTTCATTTATAAACAATTAATAAAATGTTTCATTAGTAATTAAAATATTTTGTGAGAGATCAATGTCCTAATTATTATTCTTAACTTGCACCCATTACCAAAAATATTCAAAGCTGATCGTAAAAACTTTTCTTGCACGTGGTACAACCCCAAAGCAAAAGATTAACATAATTAGCAGGCATAAATCATCATAGATATAATTTACTAATTCATTAATTACAAATATAATTTACCTTTCTAGGAACCCTCCGACACCATCACATTCGCTGACGAATCAGAGCTAAGAAAATGTTTGTAGGGGATTTAGTAGAGAAATTGAGGCTCGTAATGATGAAATCGCCGGCTCAATCGAATGAATGAAATAGCCGCTCACAAAAATATCACCCAAATCAGATCTGGAACTCTATCTTTCTCTCTTTCTTAGTTCGATCTCCCCTTTCTCTCTATATATATAATCAGATCTGCAACTCCATCTTCTTTACCTGATTCAGCCGGCTATGTACTTTCCGATGCATAAAGACACAGGTGTGGTGTGAACAGGCTTGAACTCATCGGAGTTGGAGTCGCCGAAAACAAAAGTGGTTGGTGATAAAACGATGGTTGTCGGAAACATATCTGCAGCTACAGTCACTTCAAAGTTTATATATATAATCTTCATCTTCAAACTAAAAAAAACGATCTGTGATGGGGATTTCATCTTGAAAAGAAAAAAAAACGATCTTTGATGGGATCTTCATCTAGAAGAAGAAAAACAATTTGTGTTTTGGAGAGAGAGATGAAGCAGAAAAATGAAAGAGAAAGAGAGATGAGGCAGGCTTTAAACAGAGTTAGATAAAAGGACCATAATGCCCTTCAAGCTTTAAAAAAATAGAAAAAAGGAAAGTAAAAATTAGTGGTCCAGAATGAGTTTCTGGGTTTTCACAACAACTTAGGGTTTTCATTTGATACGTCCCATGTGTGTGTGTGTGTGTATAGGGGGAGGATCAAATAAGAAGTAGTTTTCCGCTAATAAATCCAAGAAATGACAAAAACCTTAAAAAACGATATCAAACGAACTCCGATTGAGCTAATTTCAGCGGCGTTGGAACCGTCTCGTCGAACTCTACCATCTTAGCTTTTAGGGTTTAGCTTTTAAGGTTTAGATTTTAAGTTTGAATTTTAGGGTTTTAGCCTTAGGGTTTAGCTTTTAGGGTTTAGATTTTATGGTTTAGGTTTTTTTTTTGTGGGGGTGGGGGGTTTAAGTTTTTAGGGGTGGGTTTAGGTTTTTGGGGGGATGGGGTGGGGGTTTAGGTTTTTAGGGGGTGGTGGTTTTAGGCTTTTCGGGGTAGAGTTAGAGGGGGGTTTAGGTTTTTGGGGGTGCGGGTGGAGGGGGTTTAGGTTTTTGGGTCCGGGTTAGGGTTCAATGAGACGGTTCCAACGCCACTTGAATGAGCTCAATCGGAGTTCGTTTGACCCACTTCTTAGTATTTGTTAGCGAAAAACCACTTTTTATTGAAACCGTCCCCTATATATATATAGGGTTAGGTTTTTTGGGTGTACTACACATATACAGTAACTTTAATGAGGAGTTTTTTGGTTTTCTCATGAACTCAACTCAATATATATATATATATATATATATATATATATATATATATATATATATATATATATAGAAAGAGAGAGAGAGAGAGAAAGAAAGAAAGGTTTAAATACAAAATATTTTTTAGTGAGAAGCGTAGGAAGTATTTTGAATCGTTGATCTAGAAAATCAATGGTTAATATCAAAGATGATTGTTTTAAGCATGAAAACATTTTGAAAATGATAAAATTGGAATAGCCTATATTTGTTGACTTTTTACAAGTTTTCCCATTTTTTTAAAACGAGCATAACTTTTTTATATGACATTATTTTTTTAAAAAAATTGCACCATTAAATCGAGCATTTTATTCTCTTTAATTTGAGTATACTTTTGCTATACTTTTTTTTTTTAAATCGACTTTCTTTTTAAATGTTGACGTGCTGAGAGTGATTACGTAATTTTGCGTGATTATGTGATTAAATTATGAAAAATGTGTTATTATACAACATGCGTGATTAAGTGACTATACAAATGATGACGTTCTGAGAGTGATTACGCCATTATACAAATGTTGATGTGTTATTATTACGTGGACGCATTTACCCCTCGCCCACTGAACACGTGTCCCATGTTGGTGCCTTCGTACGCTAAAACCACTTGTTTGGTATAGAGTTCTTGGATTTAAAATATCTAGTTGATGTTGGTTGTATAAATTTATGTTTTTATCTAGATTTATTTCTTCTTCTAACTGTATTATCTGTTGTGTACTTCTAGAGGACGACCCTTTCTTTAAAATTATGTTTAAAAAAGTATCTGAAGTAATGATATCTTTTATATTACTAGTAGATTTTCTAGATCCTTGAATAATCTGTTTATTCATCGCTTGGTTTCCAATGTTTATACGGTTTATGTTTATTATCACTTATATGTATTGTATTTAATTTGTTTATAATTTTATTTATTTCGATAGAATTTTCGTCTGTTTCTATATTATGCTTGTTTTTCTTAATATTTTTTATTTTAACAGGATTTGATTATTCTGTTCTCTCATATAATCTAAATTTTCTGTAAGCTTTTTAATTTCTTCTGTTTATTTTGCTATTAGTTGTATTATTCTTTTCAATAAGTGTTTATTATTTATAGATTCTTTTTGTAGACTGAATCCTAGATTTATAATGAGATCAGTAATACTATTTAAATATGTATTATCTGTATGGAGACTATGTGTATGAAGTTCTTTAAATCTACAAATATGATTATAGTAGCTATTACTTATATTCTTAACTTCACTTCTTTCTGCAAATTCTAAGTTTAAGAATTCAAGTTTCTTGAACACTTTTGATGATTCAATAATTTTAAAAGAATCTGATTTCTCTTAATAAGCACCTCATCTCTTCAGTTTTTTCCATAAAATATATTTCTATATCCCAATCACAATAAAAATAAACTAAATAAAACAAGAAAGAAACAAAAAATCTTTGACAAATTTTCTATATTAGTAACCAAAGCAAAATTTTCTCTAATCTTCACCTAAGCGGGTTTCCATATAAATAGGACTTAAGCATATCAAGTTGTCTGACATGGACATGTCTTAGTCTTTTAGATATTATGAAAGTCTTTGCTATGATACCAAATAGGTTGTTGGGGCATCAGAGATTTTTTTTTATATAAACATAAAATCAAATAAACATAAAACTTACAGTATATTAGCAGCAGATGAAAAGTCTTTGCAGCGGGGTGAACAGCGAGTATATGCAGCGGATAAAAAAAATTTTATTTTTTTTATTTTTGGGGTATAGTATGAAGAACTAGAAAAAACTGATAAGAAGATAAGGGTTTACTAGAGAAACCAGAAAGAGAGAGATTAGTTGCTCATAACTGAGATTGATTCTATTGATTTTTCTTGGTGTATCATACAAACAAATGTGTTTGCCTTAAATAGGCAAACAAAAGGAAAGCACTAAGCTATAAGACAAGAAACACAAAAGAAAAAGAAATGGTTAAGAATTAAAGAAACTAAACTACAAAAAACTTTTCTTTTTATGTACAGAGAAATGTCGGGAAAATAATTGTGTAGACTCTGTGTAGCCTTTTGTCGGCAGAGACGTCAGTGCATACGTTTTGTTATATCTTCTAGAAGTCTCTGTGAGTATCTGGTATGGATGGAGGTGTGCCGGTGTCAGAGTCGATCTCGGCACAAAAGTCTTCTGTATTAATAATATGTTGTAGTTCAAGAGATTCTCCCTCACCAATGAAGGGAAGAAGCATATTCCAATTTTTGTTTGTCCAAATCTGTATGTAGTGGCCTTCAGTAAGAAGATGGTAATTTTCCCAATGAAAGCCAGATGGCAAATAGGGAGTCTTCCGGTTCTGAATAATAAATTGTTTAGTATCTTTTCTTTAGCTAGTGTTATCAGGGTGTAAACTGGCAAGGTTGTCGACCCAATAGAGATCCGAGAATTGAATCTCGTTTTTTATAGCTAATTTCTTTAGATAATCCTTTCCGGAAAGTTTATGACTAATAAACATTCCCTTCCTTGCAGGTCTGTATGTATGATCATTAGCGAAAGGAAAGGAGGAAAAGATTTTGCTACCAATAAAAGGAGGAAATATATGAGTAGAGATATTTCCAGTGGTAATTACAATTTTTTCTCCAAAGAGATTTATAATGCCTTCTGTCTTTGTATTTAGTTCTAACTCAATGTAATCAATCATACCGTTATGGTAGAATTGTAGAATTAAATCATGCGGCATGTCTGTCTATCTAAGGTTTATTTGGAGAAGGAGAAGACACGTGCCATCTCCATTGTCATCAGTTCTTTCAACGATTGTGACCCCTTTATATTTTTCTTCATTGAGGGCTATCGTCATAAGCCTAAGTTGTAACTCATATAATATTAGTGAAATTTTGTACAGATTTTTTGTGATACCATATGTTCTAATTCTGCAAATTGATCAAATACAGTTTGAAGACAAGTTTTCCAGTGAGTGTCTAATATTCTGGCTTTAAAAGCATCATAGCTTCTGAAATTTCCTTCTTTTTTCTCAAGCTTTTGTAGTAACTGTATATTTTTTGCTTCGAGGATACCAACTTTCTGTTTTAAAATGTTATTTTCAATTTGATTATGTATAGACTGTGTATTTTTTCCTTGCTCTATGCGCTGTTTTGTAGATTTGCAATGGTTTCTTCTTGTGTCTTTATAATCTGTTCATGACTTGTTTTTGTAATCTGTGAAAAAGTCTGAACTTCTTCAGGTTCAATGAAAAAACTATCTATACAAAAGTGTTCTCTAGCTGTTTTCAGGGCTTCAGAGAAACTGTGGTAACCTTTGTAAATTGGTCCGGGACATTGTATAAACTTTGCAACTGTCTCCCATTTGTTAAAAATACCAATTTTTGTGCCTCTAAAAATAATATAATGTGTAAACTTTGGAGGCTGTTTTTCAGGACATTTTACTCCTTGTTCGCTAAGGTATATACTTAGCAAATTTAAAATCTGAATCTTAAAAGAAGAAGCATGGGGCATGGTCTGAATATGCCACAAATTGTCTAACAAGCATTGTTGTTTTTTCTGTTAGTTTTATTCCTTTAATGGGACATAATTTTGTGTGGGGGTCATTACAGACTTATAGGGCATAAGAGTCAAAAGAAATGGTAGGACTGTAAGAGGATATGGGTTTTTGAGAAACTGGTTTTTTATAAGCTATTTTTTCAGCTTGAAAGGCTTGGCTCATTAGTTTTTCTGTATTTTCATCATCGTCATTAGATGAAATACTCACGGGCGAAGAATTCTTTCTAGACTCTGACTGTAAGGGCCTGATGACCATCTTTTATTTTCCTATTTGCTTTTTATCCATCTGAAAAAAAACAATTTATTAATGTTTCTAGATAACAAATATGCTATCACATTATCTTTTCCTTTTATGTGTTCAAAGTGTATAGTATATCCACTACCTTGGATAATATTTTGTAAATTTACCCACCTTGTTCTGTTTATCTTTTTGCTCTGATTATTTTTAATAAATTTAACTATCGCTTCACAGTTTGTTCTAACCGTAAAGTCTTTATGTATAAAAGGTTTAAATTTTTCTAAAGCATTAATTAATGCTTGTATTTCAAAGTCAAGACTGGTCCAAGTGGTTTCGGTTTTGAAGCTTCCACTGTAATAAGAACAATTTTTTTCTTCTTTTTTATGACTGTAAACATTAGGTTTGCAAAGGAGAACTGCTCCTCATCCTTCTTTGCATCCATCAACTTTTATGATTATGTAATCTGTTGTGAGCGGTAATTCTAAGGGTCTAATTTCTTTAACACTTTCCTTTATTTTTCTAATCAAGGTAATATCTTCATGATTAAACTGTCTTTGTCCATTTTTAGTGGTTTTGTTGTATAAAAGACCTACTAAATTTGAAAGGTTAGGAATAAACTTTCTAGCATAATTTACCAAGCCTAAAAAAGCTTGAACCTGTTTTAAACTGGTAAGCTTTTATGGAAAATCAAGAATTTTTGTAGAAATATGTGGTTGTAACTCAATTTTTCTATTACCAATTTCTAGTCCTAAAAATGAGATTTTTCTTTTGAATAATTCCATCTTTCTTTTAGATATTACTATGCCATTCTTTTTTATTTCTTCAAATACATGTTGTAGATGTTTTTCATGTTCTTGTACAATTTCACTTGCTACCAGTATATCATCAATATATACTAGGCAAAATTTGTATTTGAGAAATATACTATCCATGAATATTTGAAATATTGATGGAGCATTCTTTAGCCTAAAGCTAAGAACATTTCATTCATATAATCATTCGGAACATGTACATGCTGTCCATTTTTTGAAATCTTCTTCTAAATGAAGTTGATTAAAACCTGACTTTAAATCAAACTTTGAAAAGATTTTGTTATTTTGTATAAGCTGTATTAAGCTATCTTTATTAGGAATATTGTAACCATCGTCCTCTGTATTATCATTTAATCTTTTGTAATTATAGACGATTCTAGCTTTTCCTCTTTTTTCTTCATTATGATTTTTGATTATAAAAGATGTCGATCTATGAGGACTTTCAGATTTTCTGATTAATCCTTGTGCAGTCATTTCCAGAATTTGTTTTTTAAACTCTTCTTTATCTAGAGGGCTGTACTCTATGTTCATGTTTCTAATAGTGATGTCTTGATTTTTTATTTTAAATTTACAAGTGTATTTTACTTTTGGATTTGTAATACCATCTCCTATAAAGCCTATTTTTTCAAGGTGAAGGATTATAGGATGATTAATACTTTTAGTGATATCTTGTCCTTTTTTCTAATTCATGGTTTATAAAGTTTGTGAGAAGTTTTATAGCTTCATTTTCAATGAGGTTTTGTCTTTTATTTTTATTTAGGAATTTGAGATTTCCTTTTCTCCTCTTTTGCGAGCAATTTCAGCTGTGTTATTATATCTTATGGTAGGAAAACTTTAAATCTGTTTACTGATTGTTATAAATTTTTTTGTTATGGTGATAGCACCATTTAAGCCTAATATAAAATTTAATCCTAGGACAAAGTCTCTGGATTTAATATGCTGAGGATTTATGTTAATTTGAGGAATTTCATATTTTATATTGTAATTTATTGCAAAATCTAGAAATTGTATGCCTACTGGTTCTAAATAGTGTGTTATGTTGATTAATCTATCTCCTACAGTTCTAGTTAGAAGTTTGTATGTAAGTGGTTTATGAAATTTTTCATGTGTTAAACTGTGAGATATTACACTTTTAGTTGCTCCTATGTCTACTAGGGTTGTTAAATCCATCGACGTGTTAGCATCTAGCCATAATCTACACTGTATGTTTATCATATTTATAGACCTAATTGTTTGTATAAAAGTTCGTTCTGGTTCTGTGGCCATGTTACTTACTTCTGAAAGTTCGACTATAACTTGTTTTTTCTTATCTATTAAATCTTCGAGTCTGGTAATTTTATTATTCATAATTTCTATTTTTAATTTGTTAACTTCTATAGCTAGTTCTAATTTTTTGAACTTTTCATCATATTCATTTGTATTTTTATTTGTAATTAGACTAGTGTCAGGTTCTATGTTGTGAATATTCTTTATGCAAATATGACAAATTTCTTTGAAACATATATTGCATTGGGATTTTTTGTCTATACTTGGATAGTATTCACAAAGATAACATTTGATATAATTATTTCCCTTTCTATGATTCCAGTCATGCTTGCATTATTCTGGATTCATATATGTGTATGAAATTTTTGCTATAGGCTCATCTTCTTCACTATATATGCTATATATTGATTCGTTATCTGTATGATCAGTATCTATGGCCTCTTAAGTTGTTCGACTAGATTACTCCTTTCTATATTTTTATTTCTGTTAGGACATTTATTGGCTAAATATTATGTATCTCCACATATAAAACACTTGCATGTTCTAGTATGGGGTTTTCTAACATATTTATTTTGATATTTTTTATATGGTTTATATTCTTTGTTGTAAGAAGTACTCTTTCTAATTTTCTTTTTCTTATCATAGTATCCATAGGCTTGTGGGGTGTAAATTGCTGTTTTGCAAAATGCAAACGCATTTCTTTTTAGTTGTTCCTGTAGAGCCACTTCTTTGCATTTTTCTTCTAGAATACCGAATGTAAAGGTTATTCTATGTCCTATTCCTATGTTTGCTAAGTTTCCGTATTGTAACTTCCAGGTTTCATGTATATTTTTCCCTAAATCTCCTGATAATTTTATAAAATATTTATCGCATAGATTATCATCCATAGCTTGTCCTGTCTGTGCTAATAGTCTTGTAAAGTCTAGTGTAAATTCATTTATATATTTCATATCTGCTATACTTAGTTGTTCTAAGTTTCTAATAGTTGTATCTTGTATTAAACTGTAATTTTTAGCTGGATCTACTCCTAAAATAAGGGTTCTTATTTGAGAAGTGAAATTATAAGGATTGTCCCCTATAGCCTTTAATCTGTTTATTTGATCTGGGCTGTGAGCTTTTTTGCTTTGCCATATTCCTAAAGATGTTGGTCCTAGTGTTGTTTCTAGGTAGGAAAACATATCCATACTGTCTTTCTTATTAGTTTCCCATATTCTTACTATTGTTTGTTCCCATGTTAGGACTTCATCTGTCCATAGTTGTGGTTTCTTTTGTTCTAATAATATCATACTACTACTATAAATCTGTCATATAGGTAGTCTGTTTCATGTTCCTTTATAACTTGACTCTTGTTGATAGCTTGTAGTTGGCCTGGTCCATGGTTCTCTTCCCATGGCTTCATTTGAAGTTTCTCCTATCCTTCCATCTGTATAGGTTCTTTTATGTTCGTGATCCATAAAGCTACTTTCGTGTTTATAAAAATCAGAGATCATGGTATCTCCTTTGGCTATACTTTTACTAATGGTAAATTGAAAGTTTCTTGTAGTTTGTTGTAACTTTCATCATATGTCATATTTAAAGTAAGCATGCACTCAACTATCATGTCGTCAACTTCTTCTTGTATATTTGTCTCTGTGAACTTTCTATTTATTATTTGTTCAAATGATCTATTAGTTTCTTTTATATATATATATAGAGAAAGAGAGAGAGTGTGTGTGTGTGTGTGAATGGTAGAGAGAGTATAGAGTTTTTTTTTATTATTTAAGTAAATTATATAATGGTCCTTTTATGGGTAAAAAGACAATACTGTCCTCTTTGCACATGACTAGAGTTAACAAAAAAAAAATTAACTCCAGTTAGTAGAAAGGGCGAAATATGTACAGATGTTTAAAAAAAATGTCATTCAGTGTAATTATTGAAGTTAAAGAAAAATATCTGCAATTTCATATATAGTTAAAAGACATAAATTGTTATTTAATCTAAAATAAATTATATAAACTAGTCGTTTAAACAACTATATTTGACTATCAACGGCTAATATATTTTTTGTTTGTTTGATAATTGATGTCTTTAAGAACATCAACGTTTGAGTAGGTCATGAGTTCAAATCATACTCCCAGTATAAATTAATATGAATTAAGAAATTTAACTTTAAAAATACACACAGGATTAATTAGAGGTGACATGCCACATTTATAGAAATGAAAGCCCACATATGGCAAATTTAATTACTTCAAATTCAATGAAAACCAAACCATTACAAACGTTCAAAACTCAACATTCAATGCTAACAATTACTTTTCAATTATCTAATATATATTATTTATTTTAAAACTTTGAGCTATTTCATTCATTCCTTTTAGTTTCGGAACTTTTCTAAAATATTAAATTTCTCCAATATTACCAAACTTAAACAAAAGCCATTTTTTACTTTAGCGTTTAAAATGTGGTATACCTAAGTGAGTGATGGTGTAGTGATGGGAAAATGGTTGTCACGTGGCGCCATGTCATCTCTGTCAAGTCTCACATCAACCTCAATTGGCAAGGGAAATACCCAAGTGGGTGAGAGTTGTGTGAGCATTAAATGCATTTTCAATAAAAAATGCCTTAGACCATCTTCTCATTCTCCTCTCTTCACGTGAAGATCCTCACGAATGATGCTCACTAACCCACTCACGAAAACAAGGGGGTGGTGTGCCCTCTCCCTCACTAGAATGAGAAAGCTTACGGAAGTTCTCTCACGAGACCATACCACATGATCTAACAAGGACCCCGTCCCTCTAAAGTCCAACATGCTTTGACGAATACCCTTTTTAGTAAAATTGTCCAGGATATGAAAATGTATTTTGACATGACCGTTAGATAAAAAGCCATTATTGAGTGTCCTATTTTATATTTGAATTGTAACTATATTAGACCTTCTATTTGATTTCTAATAAAACAAAAATACTGCTAACATTTAATAAAATGAAATTTTGCCAAATCTTCCAATCCAAATGCCCTACAAATGATTTTGGCATTTTGCTTTATATCTTATCAAATGTATTCCCGCTCGTAAATCCAATTATAAATCATGTTTATTTAAAACTAGAATTTTTTTCACCCGCGCTTCGCTGTGGGAGTCTGGTCATTATTAGGGCCAGCTTATTCGGGTAAATAAAACTTATGTCGAAATGCAGACTCGCTATAACGCACGAAAAAAAAATCTCGAATTTTAACATAACTTCGTTTTTAAAAAAAGTTATACCCGGATGTTGGCAAAAAAACAAAGAAAACGCGCGTTCCGTTAAAAAAAAATAAACGCACGAAAGTTAGCACATGAAAACGAAATAGAAAAGTAAACGGGTTAAAAACATATATTATATTCCTACGAGGCGCTAAAACGATTGCCCCTCGCAACACGGCAGAGACATTGTCGAATTTGGTTCGGCTCGTTTGCGGGGCTAAAACTTACGTATAGTCGCTATAGCGTACGAAAAAAAATACTCGCTTTTGAATAAAACTTCGTTTTTAATAAAATTTATATCGGAACGTTGAGAAAATAAAACTAAAGAAATTTGCGCTTTCCGTTTTCAATAAAAATGTATAGAACGAAATTTATAACAGATAAACGAAGTTATTAGAAAAGTAGACGGGCTAAAAGTGTATATTATATATAGTATGAGGGTTGAAAAAAATATATATATATTTACGTACAGTCGCTATAGCGTACGGAAAAAAATACTCGCTTTTGAATAAAACTTCGTTTTTAATAAAATTTATATCGGAACGTTGAGAAAATAAAACTAAAGAAATTTGCGCTTTCCGTTTTTGATAAAAATGTAAAGAACGAAATTTATAACACAGAAGCGAAGTCATTAGAAAAGTAGACGAGTTAAAAATGTATATTATATATAGTTTAAGGGTTGAAAATAAAAAAATAAAAAAAATATTATTTCATTGTTTACTGACGTTGTATTTTAAATTTTTATATCGAAACGTTGAGAAAATAAATCTAAAGAAATTTACGTTTTCCATTTTTAATAAAAATGTAAATAATGAAATTTATAACAGAGAAACGAAATTATTAGAAAAGTAGACGGGTTAAAAGTGTATATTATACATAGTTTGAGGGTTGAAAATAAAAAAATAAAAATTATTATTTCACCGTTCACTGGAGTTGCATTTTAAATTTAGTTAGTAATTAGAATATGAATTCTATTTGTAAATGCACTTGGTTCCTAAAATATTTTGGAATTGAAATATTTTAGAATTGAAATTTAAATTCTATTTAAGGTATTTAGTTGAGATACGAATTGAAATTGAAATTAAATCCCTTAAATTATTTTAAGAAAAAGAATTTAACATTTTTTTTAATTTAGGAATGAATTCAACAAAACGAATTAGAATCTCTGACCACTCACCGCCGTCGCATCCACCCTCTCCCACCCCGCTACCACAGGCACCATCACCACCACCACTCCCTCCGACCACCCCGCCACCATCGTCATCGTCACCGTCACCGCCGCCATCAACACGGCAACCCCTCGTGCCGCCTTCTCCGTCGTCACCACCACCTCCGCCGTCACACGACCACCCCTTCCCCCCACACAGCCACTAACCACCGACCCCATCATCACTTGGTTCGCATAATCCAATAGAATTTGAATCTGAATTATCTTTCTTGTTGTGTTTGATTCGCAGAATTTGTTGGAATTGTAATTTGAATTTTATTCTTGGTGTGTTCGGCTGACAAATGAACTGGAATAAGAATTTTATTTAATTATCATATTCCTTCATGCTAATATGTAGGAATTCAACCAAAGTTAATGGAATCTCCAACCACTTATCGTCGACACATCCATCACCCACATTGTCTTCCCCATCCTGCCACTGCCCCATCCGTCACCCCCGCCACCGGCCACCCCCTACCATGGCACAATGCCCAAATCATAGCTGAAGGAGAATAAGATTTGAAAATTTTCACCGTTTTACAATTGCAAAGTTATAACATTCGACAATGGTGGTGGGAAACGATCAATTCAACCTTTTTGGTTCTTGTATGAGGTGATGCATGAATATATTCTAGAAATTGAAATTTCAATTCAGTTTTAGCAAGTGTTACGTTATTTGTATTTTCTTCTCATTGTTAGCTAGAATTTTGTATTATTGTTATATTTTTTATTTTCTTTTTTTGTTCTTGTGATGGTTCGGGCCGCGAAGACTATGTTTGCGGTGACAACCGATAGGAGGTGCGGCAACACTGATCGGCTGGAGATGACGTCACTGGAGGTGGGCATGACGGCACCAACAGAGGGTGGCGGTGGCGGCAACTGATAGGTGGTGGTGGTGGTGATGGGGTGGGGTGGGTGTAGGGTTGTGGGCCGGAGGCGGCGACAGTGGGGCAGCATCGGTGGTGGCGTGAGAGAGATAAGTTTTAGGTTTATCCTTAGTAACTAGTTTTATACCCGTCCCAGTCCGGGTAGGCTCGCCTCATGGCTCACTCATTAACTGGCTCGTTGGATCGCTCGTTTGACTCGCTTATAATGATAATGATAATAATAATAATAATAATAATAATAATAATAATAATAATAATAATAATAATAATAAAATAAATAAATGAGTAAATAACAATAAAAATTTGAATATAATACAAAAATAATACATATAATATTTATATAATATTTTGAATCTGTCTCAGTGTCTCTCAATGACTCGATTTAAAAAAATATAAAAAATAATACTTTTTTTACAACCTTAATACTGTTTTATTAGATGTAATATTGTTTTTTTTGTTTTCATATATATCAAATGTCCAAAAAATATATATATAAAATAAGAGAAACCAAATTTTTTATTTAAATTATCAAACTGTCTCGACAAGCCACGATCATACTTGAGTTTTTTTACAAGCCTAGCTTGAACTCAACCTTTCAACTCGTTAAAATTATCAAGCAAGTCAAACCAGCTCGTTTAAGTTCGAGCCCAAACGATGGTCTATCTTTGCTTAGCTTGGCTCCTTTACGGCCCTTACAATACCAAAGAAACAAAAGGAATCTGAACCGTTGAGGAGATGCATAGACAACCGTCAGATCTAGGGCACTAGCAAAGGAGAAAGGGTTTTTCTTACGCCTATCAAACCCTAACGCCTCCTTCCTCCATAGACAAAATTCGTTCGCAGAAACACTCTGATCGGAACCGAAGATGGTGCAGCGTCTCACTTACCGGAAACGCCATAGCTACGCCACCAAATCCAATCAGCACAGGGTCGTCAAAACCCCCGGTACACTCCTATTCTATCTGCAACTCGATCTTGTTACGTGAATGCATAATAATCGATTGATTTGATTGTTAACAGGTGGAAAGTTGGTTTACCAGACTACGAAGAAGCGAGCTAGTGGTCCTAAGTGCCCCGTTACCGGCAAGAGAATCCAAGGGGTAATGCAATGTTTACACATTTGATTGAATGTTTATGTCATTTGATTGAATGTTTATGTATTATGTGTCTTCAATTGTTAGGTTATAAATGTGAGTGCTAGTGATATATTTAGATCTTTGTACAAGTTTAGATTGATTTTTGATAGATATTGCTTGTTGAAGGGGTGTTTAGATGTGTGTATTCATAGATCATTGCAGTTTTGACATTTTGAATCAGGTGTTGATTTGATTTAAGTTAGGGATTTAAAATGGCTAGATAAGTTCTACATTTACCTTTTTTCCAGTTTTAGGATTTTAGTATTTTGGTTTTCTAAAATCTGAGTCAGAATGAAACTTGACAAACATTATGTTTGATTAAGTTTGGGGATGATTTGCTTTCTCGAATCGGATTATTTTGGCTCTCTAAAATCGTAATCAGTTTTATTAAATACTGTAGACAGCCTGTAACTAGTTTGTTTATTGGTGGAACGGTTATATGTAGAATTGATGTCATTTGCAACTCCAAGTCTCTTAGGTTTGTAGATTTCACTTTATGGATTGTAAACAGTAGTGATCCTAGTATGTGCAGTCGAATTTGCACCTTTTTATGATACTGCAGGTGTAATGCAAATACTTTACTTTTGCGGGGAGGCGATGTTCAAAGATTGGTTTGCAATTAAATCAAATGGAGAATAAGTACAAGTACTACAATTTGAATAGGTTTAGATTCTTTTTTTGAACAATATTTTTTTAACTCCTAAATACCACCTAAACCTGCAGTTGCAGGGTTTGAACCCACACCACTATAGGGGGCAATCACCCATGCCACTAGGCCACAAGGCCATAGATGGTTAAATAAATCCTATAACTGAACCCATGACATCCACTTAGCTGCTGTGATATTGAAGTTGAGAAATTGGTTTAAAGTTTTAAACTGCTGTGTCGTTTACTGCTTTCTATATTTGTTTGTGTGTGTGTGTCTTTGTTTCCGCTGCGTACGATACCTACTCTGATTCCTAACAATTTCAATTTGACATTTCAATCAACTTTTCTCTTATAAGGAGATCACATGTTGTGTCTATATTGCATTTAAAAGTGCCATAGGCTTTTCTTTTACTTTCATATGTGCTTCACTGTCTCTTTAGAAAATTAAAGATCTTGTTCTTCTCTGTTTGGGAAATATTTCACTGGTTTTTGTTTAAAAAGAGAAGGCCGTGCATCTTTTTTTATAAATTTTCTAGGACACCGGCTATTATTTTCAATCTCCACTCCCAAATGTAAGTGCTAGTGTTAGATATTGCTTGTTAAAGGGGTGTTTGGATGTGTGTATTCATAGTGATCATTGCAGCTTTGACATTCAAAATCAAATGTAATACTTTTGCTATTTTTTAGTTTTAGAGGTCTAGTAAAAAATATTATTTTCAGTTATGGTATTACTTATTTGCCATGCAACAGTGTTACAGGTTCTAATTGCTACATGAATTGTCTTTGTTGCATTGAGTGCAGATTCCTCACTTGAGGCCGGCTGAATACAAACGATCTAGGCTATCAAGGAACAGGAGAACGGTTAACCGTGCCTATGGTGGTGTGTTGTCAGCTGGTGCTGTGCGTGAGAGGTTTGTGAAATTTACTAATTTGGGCATGTGAAATTTGTAAAGGTGACAAACTAAGTGGGTTGGGTAACCAGTCAAAATGTGTTTGAGTTAAACAAGGGTATCTTTAGTCTTGATAAAAAGAGTTTATCTGCAAAAAAGGCCATTTATTGTCCCCTTCACATTTTTTTAATTAAAAAAATTGTTTCTATAAATATGTTTAGAAAACCTATATCACTAGTCACTACAACAATAATCCTTTTGATTTAAGTCATTTAGAAGGTTGTATGCTTTAAAAATTTAAAAATACTGTTCGTGCTACTTTCAACCCATTTCTTTTCTGACAAATTCCAACGCAGATCGACAAGGTCAGAAGTTAATGGGTTGAAACCGTCAAGTTCTAGAAATCTTTATCTTTTTCTGCGTAGTTATGTTTCTTACTCTTGGTTTAAAAAAAATGCAAGCATGCGCTCCTGATGCTCATGAAGCGATGATAAAAACGTATCGCTGTAGTTGGTGCTGTTGCATGATGCATGAGATGCGATTGATACGGCTCATCATGCAATTGACTAGTATTTGAACAAGTTACTTTGTTTTAAAATACTGTATTATAAGCCTGTACCTTATGCATAGACGACTTGTACCTAGTTAGTAATTAGCGTTGGCCTTCTTTTAGTTGTACATAAAGCTTCTTTAGTTGTTCCTAGAGCTTTTCTCTATTTATTTACTTTAATATCTAATATTTTAGTGCTTAAATATTATGTATTAATAATCTTTAGTTTTTTTAATAACGAACGTCTCGCATACGTGATGCACCACGCCTCGTGTGCATTGCTATTTAAAACCAAGTTCTTACTCTGGATAATATTTTTTTTTGGTTGCAGGATCATCCGAGCCTTCTTGGTTGAAGAGCAAAAGATTGTGAAGAAGGTTCTTAAGATTCAGAAGACCAAAGAAAAGCAAGCAGGAAAGAGTTAAGCCAGAGTTTGCAACAAGTGATTTCACTTAGTAATGTGTTTTAAAGATGTTTTGACTTTGACAATGATTATATATTCTTGTGGAAGGTATTGATTTGAATTTGAATTTGAGTAAGTTGGTTATGTTAGTGTTATTTGATCTTATGTTTACCGGTTTAGACTTATCAGTGTACTACTGTCATTATTTGTTAAAATCTTGTTTGGTAATTATATATATATATATTTCCCAGGGGGATGAATAGTGGTTTTTTTTTTTTTATTATTTTTCTTACAAAAGTTTTTTATTTTTTTTTATTTTTCATTTTTTTTTCATTTTTCTTACAAAAGTTTTTTTTTATAAACTGGTCACTAAAGTTCAAAACAAGCTTTAATTTTTTTTTCTTTACTCAAAACTCTGTTTTTTTATAGATTTGCCACATAAGTTCAATAAACTTTCGTTCGTTAACTTTTTTCAAAATACGGGTGCGCAGTTGTTTTTTTTTGTCAACGTTCTGACATAAATTTGTTTTAAAACGGAGTTGTATTCAAAATCGATTTTTTTTATCGTTGCCTGTATCGAGTGCCGTTACCGTTGTGGTACCATGATGAACCGAACATATTATGGGCGAACATCATTGTCGATATTGGTATTATCGATTCGCCTCCCATGGGGATGAATAGTAGTTTTTTTTTTTTTTTTCATTTTTCTTACAAAAGTTTTTTTTTATAAACTGGCCACTAAACTTCAAAACAAGCTTTAATTTTTTTTTCTTTACTCAAAACTCTGTTTTTTTATAGATTTGCCACATAAGTTCAATAAACTTTCGTTAGTTAACTTTTTTCAAAATACGGGTGCGCAGTTGTTTTTTTTGTCAACGTTCTGACATAAATTTGTTTTAAAACGGAGTTGTATTCAAAATCGATTTTTTTTATCGTTGCCTGTATCGAGTGCCGTTACCGTTGTGGTACCATGATGAACCGAACATATTATGGGCGAAAAACATCATTGTCGATATTGGTATTATCGATTCGCCTCCCATGGGGATGAATAGTAGTTTTTTTTTTTTTTTTCATTTTTTTTTTCATTTTTCTTACAAAAGTTTTTTTTTATAAACTGGCCACTAAACTTCAAAACAAGCTTTAATTTTTTTTTCTTTACTCAAAACTCTGTTTTTTTATAGATTTGCCACATAAGTTCAATAGTGATCATTGCAGCTTTGACATTCAAAATCAAATGTAATACTTTTGCTATTTTTTAGTTTTAGAGGTCTAGTAAAAAATATTATTTTCAGTTATGGTATTACTTATTTGCCATGCAACAGTGTTACAGGTTCTAATTGCTACATGAATTGTCTTTGTTGCATTGAGTGCAGATTCCTCACTTGAGGCCGGCTGAATACAAACGATCTAGGCTATCAAGGAACAGGAGAACGGTTAACCGTGCCTATGGTGGTGTGTTGTCAGCTGGTGCTGTGCGTGAGAGGTTTGTGAAATTTACTAATTTGGGCATGTGAAATTTGTAAAGGTGACAAACTAAGTGGGTTGGGTAACCAGTCAAAATGTGTTTGAGTTAAACAAGGGTATCTTTAGTCTTGATAAAAAGAGTTTATCTGCAAAAAAGGCCATTTATTGTCCCCTTCACATTTTTTTAATTAAAAAAATTGTTTCTATAAATATGTTTAGAAAACCTATATCACTAGTCACTACAACAATAATCCTTTTGATTTAAGTCATTTAGAAGGTTGTATGCTTTAAAAATTTAAAAATACTGTTCGTGCTACTTTCAACCCATTTCTTTTCTGACAAATTCCAACGCAGATCGACAAGGTCAGAAGTTAATGGGTTGAAACCGTCAAGTTCTAGAAATCTTTATCTTTTTCTGCGTAGTTATGTTTCTTACTCTTGGTTTAAAAAAAATGCAAGCATGCGCTCCTGATGCTCATGAAGCGATGATAAAAACGTATCGCTGTAGTTGGTGCTGTTGCATGATGCATGAGATGCGATTGATACGGCGCATCATGCAATTGACTAGTATTTGAACAAGTTACTTTGTTTTAAAATACTGTATTATAAGCCTGTACCTTATGCATAGACGACTTGTACCTAGTTAGTAATTAGCGTTGGCCTTCTTTTAGTTGTACATAAAGCTTCTTTAGTTGTTCCTAGAGCTTTTCTCTATTTATTTACTTTAATATCTAATATTTTAGTGCTTAAATATTATGTATTAATAATCTTTAGTTTTTTTAATAACGAACGTCTCGCATACGTGATGCACCACGCCTCGTGTGCATTGCTATTTAAAACCAAGTTCTTACTCTGGATAATATTTTTTTTTGGTTGCAGGATCATCCGAGCCTTCTTGGTTGAAGAGCAAAAGATTGTGAAGAAGGTTCTTAAGATTCAGAAGACCAAAGAAAAGCAAGCAGGAAAGAGTTAAGCCAGAGTTTGCAACAAGTGATTTCACTTAGTAATGTGTTTTAAAGATGTTTTGACTTTGACAATGATTATATATTCTTGTGGAAGGTATTGATTTGATTTTGAATTTGAGTAAGTTGGTTATGTTAGTGTTATTTGATCTTATGTTTACCGGTTTAGACTTATCAGTGTACTACTGTCATTATTTGTTAAAATCTTGTTTGGTAATTATATATATATTTCCCAGGGGGATGAATAGTGGTTTTTTTTTTTTTTATTATTTTTCTTACAAAAGTTTTTTTTTTTCATTTTTTTTTCATTTTTCTTACAAAAGTTTTTTTTTATAAACTGGTCACTAAAGTTCAAAACAAGCTTTAATTTTTTTTTCTTTACTCAAAACTCTGTTTTTTTATAGATTTGCCACATAAGTTCAATAAACTTTCGTTCGTTAACTTTTTTCAAAATACGGGTGCGCAGTTGTTTTTTTTTGTCAACGTTCTGACATAAATTTGTTTTAAAACGGAGTTGTATTCAAAATCGATTTTTTTTATCGTTGCCTGTATCGAGTGCCGTTACCGTTGTGGTACCATGATGAACCGAACATATTATGGGCGAACATCATTGTCGATATTGGTATTATCGATTCGCCTCCCATGGGGATGAATAGTAGTTTTTTTTTTTTTTTTCATTTTTCTTACAAAAGTTTTTTTTTATAAACTGGCCACTAAACTTCAAAACAAGCTTTAATTTTTTTTTCTTTACTCAAAACTCTGTTTTTTTATAGATTTGCCACATAAGTTCAATAAACTTTCGTTAGTTAACTTTTTTCAAAATACGGGTGCGCAGTTGTTTTTTTTGTCAACGTTCTGACATAAATTTGTTTTAAAACGGAGTTGTATTCAAAATCGATTTTTTTTATCGTTGCCTGTATCGAGTGCCGTTACCGTTGTGGTACCATGATGAACCGAACATATTATGGGCGAACAACATCATTGTCGATATTGGTATTATCGATTCGCCTCCCATGGGGATGAATAGTAGTTTTTTTTTTTTCATTTTTTTTTTTCATTTTTCTTACAAAAGTTTTTTTTTATAAACTGGCCACTAAACTTCAAAACAAGCTTTAATTTTTTTTTCTTTACTCAAAACTCTGTTTTTTTATAGATTTGCCACATAAGTTCAATAGTGATCATTGCAGCTTTGACATTCAAAATCAAATGTAATACTTTTGCTATTTTTTAGTTTTAGAGGTCTAGTAAAAAATATTATTTTCAGTTATGGTATTACTTATTTGCCATGCAACAGTGTTACAGGTTCTAATTGCTACATGAATTGTCTTTGTTGCATTGAGTGCAGATTCCTCACTTGAGGCCGGCTGAATACAAACGATCTAGGCTATCAAGGAACAGGAGAACGGTTAACCGTGCCTATGGTGGTGTGTTGTCAGCTGGTGCTGTGCGTGAGAGGTTTGTGAAATTTACTAATTTGGGCATGTGAAATTTGTAAAGGTGACAAACTAAGTGGGTTGGGTAACCAGTCAAAATGTGTTTGAGTTAAACAAGGGTATCTTTAGTCTTGATAAAAAGAGTTTATCTGCAAAAAAGGCCATTTATTGTCCCCTTCACATTTTTTTAATTAAAAAAATTGTTTCTATAAATATGTTTAGAAAACCTATATCACTAGTCACTACAACAATAATCCTTTTGATTTAAGTCATTTAGAAGGTTGTATGCTTTAAAAATTTAAAAATACTGTTCGTGCTACTTTCAACCCATTTCTTTTCTGACAAATTCCAACGCAGATCGACAAGGTCAGAAGTTAATGGGTTGAAACCGTCAAGTTCTAGAAATCTTTATCTTTTTCTGCGTAGTTATGTTTCTTACTCTTGGTTTAAAAAAAATGCAAGCATGCGCTCCTGATGCTCATGAAGCGATGATAAAAACGTATCGCTGTAGTTGGTGCTGTTGCATGATGCATGAGATGCGATTGATACGGCGCATCATGCAATTGACTAGTATTTGAACAAGTTACTTTGTTTTAAAATACTGTATTATAAGCCTGTACCTTATGCATAGACGACTTGTACCTAGTTAGTAATTAGCGTTGGCCTTCTTTTAGTTGTACATAAAGCTTCTTTAGTTGTTCCTAGAGCTTTTCTCTATTTATTTACTTTAATATCTAATATTTTAGTGCTTAAATATTATGTATTAATAATCTTTAGTTTTTTTAATAACGAACGTCTCGCATACGTGATGCACCACGCCTCGTGTGCATTGCTATTTAAAACCAAGTTCTTACTCTGGATAATATTTTTTTTTGGTTGCAGGATCATCCGAGCCTTCTTGGTTGAAGAGCAAAAGATTGTGAAGAAGGTTCTTAAGATTCAGAAGACCAAAGAAAAGCAAGCAGGAAAGAGTTAAGCCAGAGTTTGCAACAAGTGATTTCACTTAGTAATGTGTTTTAAAGATGTTTTGACTTTGACAATGATTATATATTCTTGTGGAAGGTATTGATTTGATTTTGAATTTGAGTAAGTTGGTTATGTTAGTGTTATTTGATCTTATGTTTACCGGTTTAGACTTATCAGTGTACTACTGTCATTATTTGTTAAAATCTTGTTTGGTAATTATATATATATATATTTCCCAGGGGGATGAATAGTGGTTTTTTTTTTTTTTATTATTTTTCTTACAAAAGTTTTTTTTTTCATTTTTTTTTCATTTTTCTTACAAAAGTTTTTTTTTATAAACTGGTCACTAAAGTTCAAAACAAGCTTTAATTTTTTTTTCTTTACTCAAAACTCTGTTTTTTTATAGATTTGCCACATAAGTTCAATAAACTTTCGTTCGTTAACTTTTTTCAAAATACGGGTGCGCAGTTGTTTTTTTTTGTCAACGTTCTGACATAAATTTGTTTTAAAACGGAGTTGTATTCAAAATCGATTTTTTTTATCGTTGCCTGTATCGAGTGCCGTTACCGTTGTGGTACCATGATGAACCGAACATATTATGGGCGAACATCATTGTCGATATTGGTATTATCGATTCGCCTCCCATGGGGATGAATAGTAGTTTTTTTTTTTTTTTCATTTTTCTTACAAAAGTTTTTTTTTATAAACTGGCCACTAAACTTCAAAACAAGCTTTAATTTTTTTTTCTTTACTCAAAACTCTGTTTTTTTATAGATTTGCCACATAAGTTCAATAAACTTTCGTTAGTTAACTTTTTTCAAAATACGGGTGCGCAGTTGTTTTTTTTGTCAACGTTCTGACATAAATTTGTTTTAAAACGGAGTTGTATTCAAAATCGATTTTTTTTATCGTTGCCTGTATCGAGTGCCGTTACCGTTGTGGTACCATGATGAACCGAACATATTATGGGCGAACAACATCATTGTCGATATTGGTATTATCGATTCGCCTCCCATGGGGATGAATAGTAGTTTTTTTTTTTTCATTTTTTTTTTTCATTTTTCTAACAAAAGTTTTTTTTTATAAACTGGCCACTAAACTTCAAAACAAGCTTTAATTTTTTTTTCTTTACTCAAAACTCTGTTTTTTTATAGATTTGCCACATAAGTTCAATAGTGATCATTGCAGCTTTGACATTCAAAATCAAATGTAATACTTTTGCTATTTTTTAGTTTTAGAGGTCTAGTAAAAAATATTATTTTCAGTTATGGTATTACTTATTTGCCATGCAACAGTGTTACAGGTTCTAATTGCTACATGAATTGTCTTTGTTGCATTGAGTGCAGATTCCTCACTTGAGGCCGGCTGAATACAAACGATCTAGGCTATCAAGGAACAGGAGAACGGTTAACCGTGCCTATGGTGGTGTGTTGTCAGCTGGTGCTGTGTGTGAGAGGTTTGTGAAATTTACTAATTTGGGCATGTGAAATTTGTAAAGGTGACAAACTAAGTGGGTTGGGTAACCAGTCAAAATGTGTTTGAGTTAAACAAGGGTATCTTTAGTCTTGATAAAAAGAGTTTATCTGCAAAAAAGGCCATTTATTGTCCCCTTCACATTTTTTTAATTAAAAAAATTGTTTCTATAAATATGTTTAGAAAACCTATATCACTAGTCACTACAACAATAATCCTTTTGATTTAAGTCATTTAGAAGGTTGTATGCTTTAAAAATTTAAAAATACTGTTCGTGCTACTTTCAACCCATTTCTTTTCTGACAAATTCCAACGCAGATCGACAAGGTCAGAAGTTAATGGGTTGAAACCGTCAAGTTCTAGAAATCTTTATCTTTTTCTGCGTAGTTATGTTTCTTACTCTTGGTTTAAAAAAAATGCAAGCATGCGCTCCTGATGCTCATGAAGCGATGATAAAAACGTATCGCTGTAGTTGGTGCTGTTGCATGATGCATGAGATGCGATTGATACGGCGCATCATGCAATTGACTAGTATTTGAACAAGTTACTTTGTTTTAAAATACTGTATTATAAGCCTGTACCTTATGCATAGACGACTTGTACCTAGTTAGTAATTAGCGTTGGCCTTCTTTTAGTTGTACATAAAGCTTCTTTAGTTGTTCCTAGAGCTTTTCTCTATTTATTTACTTTAATATCTAATATTTTAGTGCTTAAATATTATGTATTAATAATCTTTAGTTTTTTTAATAACGAACGTCTCGCATACGTGATGCACCACGCCTCGTGTGCATTGCTATTTAAAACCAAGTTCTTACTCTGGATAATATTTTTTTTTGGTTGCAGGATCATCCGAGCCTTCTTGGTTGAAGAGCAAAAGATTGTGAAGAAGGTTCTTAAGATTCAGAAGACCAAAGAAAAGCAAGCAGGAAAGAGTTAAGCCAGAGTTTGCAACAAGTGATTTCACTTAGTAATGTGTTTTAAAGATGTTTTGACTTTGACAATGATTATATATTCTTGTGGAAGGTATTGATTTGATTTTGAATTTGAGTAAGTTGGTTATGTTAGTGTTATTTGATCTTATGTTTACCGGTTTAGACTTATCAGTGTACTACTGTCATTATTTGTTAAAATCTTGTTTGGTAATTATATATATATATATTTCCCAGGGGGATGAATAGTGGTTTTTTTTTTTTTATTATTTTTCTTACAAAAGTTTTTTATTTTTTTTTATTTTTCATTTTTTTTTTCATTTTTCTTACAAAAGTTTTTTTTTTATAAACTGGTCACTAAAGTTCAAAACAAGTTTTAATTTTTTTTTCTTTACTCAAAACTCTGTTTTTTTATAGATTTGCCACATAAGTTCAATAAACTTTCGTTCGTTAACTTTTTTCAAAATACGGGTGCGCAGTTGTTTTTTTTTGTCAACGTTCTGACATAAATTTGTTTTAAAACGGAGTTGTATTCAAAATCGATTTTTTTTATCGTTGCCTGTATCGAGTGCCGTTACCGTTGTGGTACCATGATGAACCGAACATATTATGGGCGAACATCATTGTCGATATTGGTATTATCGATTCGCCTCCCATGGGGATGAATAGTAGTTTTTTTTTTTTTTTTCATTTTTCTTACAAAAGTTTTTTTTTATAAACTGGCCACTAAACTTCAACACAAGCTTTAATTTTTTTTTCTTTACTCAAAACTCTGTTTTTTTATAGATTTGCCACATAAGTTCAATAAACTTTCGTTAGTTAACTTTTTTCAAAATACGGGTGCGCAGTTGTTTTTTTTGTCAACGTTCTGACATAAATTTGTTTTAAAACGGAGTTGTATTCAAAATCGATTTTTTTTATCGTTGCCTGTATCGAGTGCCGTTACCGTTGTGGTACCATGATGAACCGAACATATTATGGGCGAACAACATCATTGTCGATATTGGTATTATCGATTCGCCTCCCATGGGGATGAATAGTAGTTTTTTTTTTTTTCATTTTTTTTTTTCATTTTTCTTACAAAAGTTTTTTTTTATAAACTGGCCACTAAACTTCAAAACAAGCTTTAATTTTTTTTTCTTTACTCAAAACTCTGTTTTTTTATAGATTTGCCACATAAGTTCAATAGTGATCATTGCAGCTTTGACATTCAAAATCAAATGTAATACTTTTGCTATTTTTTAGTTTTAGAGGTCTAGTAAAAAATATTATTTTCAGTTATGGTATTACTTATTTGCCATGCAACATTGTTACAGGTTCTAATTGCTACATGAATTGTCTTTGTTGCATTGAGTGCAGATTCCTCACTTGAGGCCGGCTGAATACAAACGATCTAGGCTATCAAGGAACAGGAGAACGGTTAACCGTGCCTATGGTGGTGTGTTGTCAGCTGGTGCTGTGCGTGAGAGGTTTGTGAAATTTACTAATTTGGGCATGTGAAATTTGTAAAGGTGACAAACTAAGTGGGTTGGGTAACCAGTCAAAATGTGTTTGAGTTAAACAAGGGTATCTTTAGTCTTGATAAAAAGAGTTTATCTGCAAAAAAGGCCATTTATTGTCCCCTTCACATTTTTTTAATTAAAAAAATTGTTTCTATAAATATGTTTAGAAAACCTATATCACTAGTCACTACAACAATAATCCTTTTGATTTAAGTCATTTAGAAGGTTGTATGCTTTAAAAATTTAAAAATACTGTTCGTGCTACTTTCAACCCATTTCTTTTCTGACAAATTCCAACGCAGATCGACAAGGTCAGAAGTTAATGGGTTGAAACCGTCAAGTTCTAGAAATCTTTATCTTTTTCTGCGTAGTTATGTTTCTTACTCTTGGTTTAAAAAAAATGTAAGCATGCGCTCCTGATGCTCATGAAGCGATGATAAAAACGTATCGCTGTAGTTGGTGCTGTTGCATGATGCATGAGATGCGATTGATACGGCGCATCATGCAATTGACTAGTATTTGAACAAGTTACTTTGTTTTAAAATACTGTATTATAAGCCTGTACCTTATGCATAGACGACTTGTACCTAGTTAGTAATTAGCGTTGGCCTTCTTTTAGTTGTACATAAAGCTTCTTTAGTTGTTCCTAGAGCTTTTCTCTATTTATTTACTTTAATATCTAATATTTTAGTGCTTAAATATTATGTATTAATAATCTTTAGTTTTTTTAATAACGAACGTCTCGCATACGTGATGCACCACGCCTCGTGTGCATTGCTATTTAAAACCAAGTTCTTACTCTGGATAATATTTTTTTTTGGTTGCAGGATCATCCGAGCCTTCTTGGTTGAAGAGCAAAAGATTGTGAAGAAGGTTCTTAAGATTCAGAAGACCAAAGAAAAGCAAGCAGGAAAGAGTTAAGCCAGAGTTTGCAACAAGTGATTTCACTTAGTAATGTGTTTTAAAGATGTTTTGACTTTGACAATGATTATATATTCTTGTGGAAGGTATTGATTTGATTTTGAATTTGAGTAAGTTGGTTATGTTAGTGTTATTTGATCTTATGTTTACCGGTTTAGACTTATCAGTGTACTACTGTCATTATTTGTTAAAATCTTGTTTGGTAATTATATATATATATATTTCCCAGGGGGATGAATAGTGGTTTTTTTTTTTTTTTTTTTTCTTACAAAAGTTTTTTATTTTTTTTTATTTTTCATTTTTTTTTTCATTTTTCTTACAAAAGTTTTTTTTTTATAAACTGGTCACTAAAGTTCAAAACAAGCTTTAATTTTTTTTTCATTACTCAAAACTCTGTTTTTTTATAGATTTGCCACATAAGTTCAATAAACTTTCGTTCGTTAACTTTTTTCAAAATACGGGTGCGCAGTTGTTTTTTTTGTCAACGTTCTGACATAAATTTGTTTTAAAACGGAGTTGTATTCAAAATCGATTTTTTTTATCGTTGCCTGTATCGAGTGCCGTTACCGTTGTGGTACCATGATGAACCGAACATATTATGGGCGAACATCATTGTCGATATTGGTATTATCGATTCGCCTCCCATGGGGATGAATAGTAGTTTTTTTTTTTTTCATTTTTCTTACAAAAGTTTTTTTTTATAAACTGGCCACTAAACTTCAAAACAAGCTTTAATTTTTTTTTCTTTACTCAAAACTCTGTTTTTTTATAGATTTGCCACATAAGTTCAATAAACTTTCGTTAGTTAACTTTTTTCAAAATACGGGTGCGCAGTTGTTTTTTTTGTCAACGTTCTGACATAAATTTGTTTTAAAACGGAGTTGTATTCAAAATCGATTTTTTTTATCGTTGCCTGTATCGAGTGCCGTTACCGTTGTGGTACCATGATGAACCGAACATATTATGGGCGAACAACATCATTGTCGATATTGGTATTATCGATTCGCCTCCCATGGGGATGAATAGTAGTTTTTTTTTTTTTCGTTTTTTTTTTCATTTTTCTTACAAAAGTTTTTTTTTATAAACTGGCCACTAAACTTCAAAACAAGCTTTAATTTTTTTTTCTTTACTCAAAACTCTGTTTTTTTATAGATTTGCCACATAAGTTCAATAAACTTTCGTTAGTTAACTTTTTTCAAAATACGGGTGCGCAGTTGTTTTTTTTGTCAACGTTCTGACATAAATTTGTTTTAAAACGGAGTTGTATTCAAAATCGATTTTTTTTATCGTTGCCTGTATCGAGGGCCGTTACCGTTGTGGTACCATGATGAACCGAACATATTATGGGCGAACAACATCATTGTCGATATTGGTATTATCGATTCGCCTTATGGTTTTCGACGAACCGAACCGGTAATTTTTTTACTTTGTTTTCCCCTTTTTTATTATTTAGTTTTATGTTTCATTTCTATTAACATTATTTTTACCGTTGTGCCTATGCTTTTGTTTAAATTTTATTAACGATGGGCCACACAACGTTATCTACGATAACTTTCGTTCGTTATGTTTTTTTAAATAACGGAATGCGCCGTTTTCTTAATAATTTCTTTTGTTAACGTTCTGGTTTAAATTTTATTGGAGACAAAGTTGTATTCAACTTCGAGTGTTTTTGGGTATCGTACGTTATAACGAGTTTGCGATTCCACGCAAACGAGCAAAACCAATAACGACCAGACTCCCGCCGCGAAGCGCGGGGGTAAAAACTAGTTAGGTTTATTTCTTAGGGCAAAATCTATATAAAGACAGTTTTCATGGTTACACCTAAATGTTGTTTGAGAAAATAAAGCTTGACGAGCAGGGGCATAGAGCTTGAGCTCGGCTTGTTTTGAGTTCTACTTAATCTCAACTTGTTTATTATTTACTGGGTTAGAAACCCGTGTTACATAGATTGAATAAAGGAAATATTAATTAGTTAGTAATTAGTAATAAGCAAAAATAATAAAGGAAATAGTTGAGAAAATGAAATTTTAAATAAATGAAATATTAAATAGTTGAATAAAAGAAATTTTAAAAAGTAAAAAAAAAATGAACGTAAAAAAGAATTTTAGGCTAATAGAATTGTAACACGTACCATAATTAATTATTTATTGTAAGTGTATATAATCATTTTTATATGTATCTATACATACTAATAAATAAAGGTTTTAAGAAGGACACTTGTCACTTTCTCATGTCTTCTCACATTAGTTTTCACGCCTCTCTCTCCTAATAAATACACAATCTTATTAAATAATAAGGATATTATAAATATATTATTAAAGAAAAAATACTAATTATATTAAATAACAATATATATATAATATGAAAATCAAAATATAATTAATTAAAGAAAAAATACTAATCTATATCTATATCTATAATAAATAAAGGTTTTTAGTGCCACATGTCGTCTTCATATGCATTCTCATCATTTTTTTTCCGTATCTCTCTTTTATTTAATGCACTTCTATCTTTAAATAATAATATATATTTAAAGAAAATATTAATTATACTAATAAAACACATTTATTTTAAATTATCTCTTCTTATGAGAAACTTTAAAATTTAATTATGTAACTTTTATTTCAATCAAATAGTAATTGAAAGTCAAATTACATTAAATAGTAATTAACGTATTTTTGAAACCCATTTATATATTAATTTTTACATATTTTGAGTTTGTTTATATATGTAGTATATGTAATATATTTTTCACCACGTGTGTAGACACGGGATCTAAACTAGTTTTATATAAAGAAAACAATATATCCCTGTTCTAATAAAACACTAAATATTGTGTCACCTGTCAACACCACATTCATCATCACACTCATTTTCCCCCCAAAACCACATTTACATCCACTATTAATATTTCTATATTTAGCTTATTTTTTTTTAAATTATATAGATAAAAATTTACCAAATCAATTCACATTATTACTATTGGCTCAGTTTTTTTTAAACTATCATCAAAAGTGAATATGTAAAATATAAAATGAAGAATAAAAAAATAGGAGAATTAAAAAAAACGAGTTTTTAAAGTTTCATTGTTAAAAAAGCGAGTTTTTAAAATGTTATTATTAAAAAAGCAAGATTTTTTAATTTTACATAAAAAAAATTTGAAAATACCACTTTTGTATTTTAAAAATAAATATGTGTTACAATAAAGTTTACTAATATTTAATTTGTAGTTTTTTAATTAAGTTTGATATTTATAAATAAACTTTTTATTTTGATTCATAAATTTTAATAGTTATTTTTTAATTAAAATTAAGAAATTTATAAATATTTATTTTTAAAAGTGTATTATTATTTAAACTTTAATTTTTATTTAAATGACGAGATTTTTTTTTCAAAAAAAATATGTTTGGTTTCAATTCTAATTTATTAGTTTTAATTTTTTTCGTACTTAATTTTGGATTTTTAAATTTAATTTGTGGCGATATATTAAGGAGTGAGATTTTTAAATTTTGGAGTTTTAAAATTTGAATTTAAGACACGATATATTGTTGAAATTTAAAGTTTAGAGTAAAGTGTCATTTTCGTCCCTGTGTTTTGGTCATTTTAGCCATTTTCATCCAAAAAGTTTTTTTTTTAGCTTTTTCGTCCCTGACTTTTTAAAATCTATCCATTTTCATCCAATTGACTAACCTCGTTAAAATACTACCGTTAAATCAGGAGCATTTTCGTCTTTTCAAAATTCTTTTCTTCTTCTTCTTCACAGAGGTGAAGCAAGCCAGCAACCTTAAACATTCCGGCTGCCTCCGCCGAAGATTCCGACCACCTTCTATCGACCACCATCTCCACCCCGTCCCACCTTCTGCTGACCACCATCTCCAAACGACCGTCTCCATCGCCGGTTACACAGGCAACTACGGCGACCCACATCTATCTCCAATAACCTTTTTAATCTTGTACTCCATAATCTCCACCTCGTCCCACCTTCTTCCGGCCACCAAGAGTTCTGAGGTCCTTCACCGCCGCTGCCTCAATATTCCGACGACTTCACAGATTTGGGTTTGGTTCGGTTCCATGTACGTTGGTTCAGAGTTACGAGAATATGGTTACGAAGCGAAGAACGTTGAAGGCGGTTATGGTTCGTTGTTTGTGGACAGCCCTCGGTGGCCGGAAAAACGTGGCTCGCCGGCAAAAATGAAGTGCCGGGAAAAATTAGGTCGTCGGGAAGATGAACGTAGGGTTGGGGTTTATGTGTTGGTGGTCTTGTGGGTAGTATTTTAAAAAAGGAATTTTGAAAAGACGAAAATGCCCCTGATTTAACGGTAGTATTTTAACGGGGTTAGTCAATCGGATGAAAATGGATAGATTTTTAAAAGTCAGGGACGAAAAAGCTAAAAAAAAATTTGTGGATGAAAGTGGCTAAAATGGCCAAACCACAGGGACGAAAATGTCACTTTACTATAAAGTTTATTTGTATTTTTTTATTTTATTTTAAATGAGAGATTAATCATTAAAATTTAGCGAGATTTGCCGTATTGTTGGCGAGATTTAAAAATAATTAATTTAATTTTGATACGTAAATTTAATTACAAGTTAAATATTTGTAAATATGTTACAATATCAAGGTTAAAGTTTCTACAAAAAAAGTTGATAGAGTTTCAAAAACTAATAAAATTGAGAAACAACGTATGGAAGGAAATCGTTGACCAATTTGATTATCTTCGATTTCTTTGACTCCCTACTGGATTCAATCAGGTTTGCACCGTTTGTGACCTTTTTTTAAAACGGTTTTGGCTATTTTGTGTTTTCAGTTATTGAGGAAAAGAAACTATATTCTTTGTTGTATTTAGTGGGTGTTAAACATGAAAAAGTTACTAATACCACGTCAAATGTTGTATACAATGAAACATTTTTTAATTTGTAAATCACTATTGAAAGATTTCATTTGACATGTAATTTAATGTAATGTAAAAAGTACACAACTTATGAATTATATTTTAATGTATTTTTTGATGTTTTGATTACCCTCATCTATATAAATCTTAACATTTAATAAAATTACCAATACAATATTAAATTTGTATAAAAAGAAGTGTTAAAATATTTATCATTATAATCTTAATATTTTACCCCATGTAACACACGAGATTAAAGCTAATATATATATATATATATATATATATATATATATATATATATATATATATATATATATATAGGGGCATGTTCTTTTGAGAACCAACAATATGTTGAGAACCGTGAGAACCGCACAAAACGTGTACATAGCTTTAGTGAAAAAAGTAAAATTCAACAACAATGTTTTATTTATCTCCTCCCACTCTTAGTTTGAGTTTATCTTCTCTCTCCTGAATTTTTTTAAGAAAAGTATAAAAATATGCATATATGCATTCATTTGTGTATATAGTGTGAGTGCATATATGCATTTAAAAAAACGACTATAAATTTGAGGTCTTTTAAAACCAAACCTTAAACATATTGAAATGTACATGAATTCTAGCCAATTTATATTATAAATAGAGAAACAGTTAATGCGGTTCTCACGGTTCTTAATATATTGTTGGTTCTCAAAAGAACATGCCTCAATATATATATATATATATATAATAAAAAAACTAAATCTTTTTTGTGCTTGTCAGTCTAACATTCATTCGCTTATTTTTCCCGCCCATACCTATATACCCGACTTAGAAATCACGCGGATCTTTTGACCCGCTTTGTATCTCACGTGGATCTGAACCCTAAATCCTAATCGTCGCTTCATTCTTCCTCGCACTCTTCTCTGGTCTCTTCTTCTTCGTCATCTTCTCCACGAAGATTCATCGCCATCAAACCCTAATCTTCCTCCGTCGTCGAGTCTTCCACACACGGTACGATTCCATGTCCATTTAGTTTAATTTCATTCATTTTTCTGTTATTTTTCTTTCTATTCACTCCTTTTTCCTTTCTTGATTTGATTAGTCTGGCACCACTGAAATTCAAAAGTGTTGGTAGAGTAGGGTTCGGTGGTTGTTCTCATGATCGCATCAGCTCTCAGATTCGATGTCTGCCTTTTACCATTCTAATCACATTCTTCACCTTATGAATCATAAAAGGTAATACTTTTTTACCTTTGTAGTTTTGAAATTTGATAAGTTTGCTTGGTATTATCTCTACTCATTAATCAGATTCAAATCAATCACATATATTTCAATCTCACATATGCATGTTACTATGATTAGGATTGTGTGGTTTGCAAAAATTATTGTATCTGATGGATTATGAAGTCCATGTTTTGTAAACTACTACTAACCATTTGAAAGATTACTACTGGTATGTTGCAAATTCATAAGAAGGTTTAAGGGTATTACTTATAAGTTGCTTATTATACTTTGTGTTTTGACTTACTTCTTGACCGGCTCATTATTGTGTTTATTTATTTTTTTATTACAGAACATGTTTGCTCTTTGATGTTTGTTGAGTAATTTTGTTTAGGAGTTCATGTTTAGGGATCATGTTCCTTTGTTGTAAACTGTTTCTTTTGGTTTAATTGTTGGTTCATTTGCAGCCTCTTTTGTTATTGGGATTTTTAAAATATAATTCTTGTCTTCCGCTCTGATCCTTTAGGTGTGACAGAGTTTTTTGTTTGATGTTCTTGATGATTTGTATATGCTGTTTATTCAAACTGAATTGGATGAAAAGGTTTATTCAGTGGCAGAGTTTTTGATCATGACAGTGATACAAACCAGGTACAAACAGTTATTGCCTATTCATCACACACATACTCATCACCAGTTCATAACTCTGTGCAGATCGAAGCATCGCTGACATCGCTCGCACAAAAGCAAATGGGAGACCTTGCTGTAAGAACTCTAATACAAGTCGTATAAAGCTTAATATTACAGGAAAAAGATCTTTTTTTGCAATTTACAAATGAAAATTATACTCTATCATTCATCCATGTTTTACATTTACAACTTACCTACTTTTTCCTCCATACGATTTACTGTAGATAATTTACATGCTATTTGTTCTCTCATTCTTATGCAGTTATTTAGAACTATTCTTGGACTTTGTTTACCTATTTTAAAACTTTCTGGATATGACCTTCCTAACTCTGTAAATGTCCTTCACTAAACAGGAAAGATTTAATTAAAAATTATCCATATTTTTTTTACCCATATTCACCTGTGAATCACATTCAGCAGGTATGTACCTACCTATATATTAGATAGGGGTGTTCATCAGAAATCAGATAGATTCAAGTTTAGAACTGATTTGGTTTCAAACAAAACAGAATAAAAACTTAGAAATATGCAGAAGTCAATATAAATCAACATCATTTAAAGTTTGAAACATTAAAAAGTAGTTTTATATTTATAATTATATACATTTTAGGAAGGGGCTGTGAGTGTGGATTTATGTTCTTAGAATTTGTATTTATTTTTCATTCAGTATGCTGAAAGGGAGGCTCAAACTGTGTCCCAAGCTGGAGGAAAAAATGCCATCACCATATTTAGAAATACGACTGGTAGGGGTACATACATTATATTGGGAGGCAACCCAAAGTTGTGTTGGTTTTCAATTTACTCCCAGTTTATTCGCTTTTTATAATAATATTTAGGAAAATTTGAACAAGTGAAATACAAAAATTATCACTTGTAACTGGTCGAGTAATCCAAATTTACTCTATTATGTTACTAGAGAGGATGGATATGTTTGCATGTTTTCCTTCTACTTAACAAGCATCCCACAAAGAATAAGTTATATATAAATAACAAATTTAATTATTTTAAGTTGACGGGGAGAGTGGAAGAAAAATGATGATGGCCAGAAGGGATTCATTAGGCTGTGGAAGCCAAAGAATGTTTACAAATCATGGTTTTAAACATATGCAATCTTTTTTCCCCAGGCTATTTACTATGGATGATTCTTTCTTCACCTTAATTGATATCGGAATTTTGTATTATTTAAGAACCAACACCATCTTTACTTGGTTCTCTAACTAACACCTATGATCAAATGCAATTTAATTTGTGATTTTGTGTGCCTAAAAAGTTTCTTTATTTTGTTTTAGGATGGAATACATATTATAGAAGTATTTGTGCATGGCTCTTATTATTTGGTTTCATATCTTCAATTGTAACCTTTTAGGCCTTCTCTTTATTTAAAATTGGTCTAATAGTTGATTAAATGCAGATCAAAATGATGGAGGCTGCAAAAAAAACCTGGTGTGATCACAAATTTGGGTTCAACAGCAGGGCTATATCTAAATATTAAAAGGTTTGTTAATTTTCAGTTAACATCCTTATATCCAAACTTCCTTATATTTTTCTTCTAATGTTTTTTAATTTTCTTGGGGTTTATTTTGAAAGGGGGTGGTGTTATGTTTACCAGATCGCTTGCTCCCTACAAGAAAAAAGAATCTGTGCCAATGTGCTTTGCCCATAGGTAAATAGTTATTTTCACATTAAAGATGGAACAATCTTTTTGAAAACAATATCTTTTATATTACATGATAAATCAAATACATGCAAAAAAACAAGCTTTTTATGTTTGATGTTCTTGATGATTTGTATATGCTGTTTATTCGAACTGAATTGGATGAAAAGGTTTTTTGTGCAAGAGGGATTTGATTTTTATTTTTCTTTATTTTTATTGTTATTATAGATGACTAAACTTTCTCAATCTTTAACAAGGATTCCATATATTAGAAGTATTAGTTGAAATATATCACTGTTCAGTAACGCACCTTTATATCAACCTTTGTAGATGAATTCTGTCCAATTTCACCAAAAAGATTTAGAGATCAATCTAACCCTCAAATTATTTTTTTTAATCTCAATTTGATATTCAAATTCGTATCATTTTAACGGGTTGAACCTACCATGTTGAACATTTCCTGAATCAAGATTTTTTTTTATGATTCGGTTTTAGATGATCCCAGTTTTAATTTGGTTTATCTTCAAAGTGGTAACAAGTATAGGTGATGGTAGTTCATTATCAAGGGTTTGTTTGTTATTGTGGCAACTGATTTTCACACATGGGTAGTATGTGGCACTTTTAAAGTTAAAAGCATAGATGACCTAAAACTTTTAATCTTAGATAGGGATGAAAAAATTACAAATAAAGAATTCAACGTTATACACAAAGAAATATTTACAGATTTATAAATTATATTCATCAGTCTAATATTAAGGTTTACACCATGTAACACACGGGTTTAACACACGGTGTGTGGAACAAGGTCTCCTAAGCTGTTTTTTAGTTTTTGATTTAGATTTTGAGTTATGATTTTTTTATTATTTTTTTTACCTTTAATAAATAGTTTTTTGGTTTTCTCATGAACAATGAGTTTTCTATTGATCCTTCCCCTATATATATATATATATATATAGTATTTGGTTTTTTTACAATTACATATAATAATATTTATTAGAGTAAACTTCAGTTTTCGTCCCTGAGGTTTGCACCAAACTTCAGGTTTCGTCCATCTATAACACATTTCATCCCTGAAGTTTAATGTTTTAACACTTTGCGTCCCTGGTCCTTAACTCTGTTAAGTTTTCTGTTAGTTTTTATGCAAATTTACTAATATATCCCTCACCCCTTCTTCTTCAACCATCAGACCCAAGAAGCAATTGTGAAAACCGTTTCCGTCGTCGGAACACCATCCTCGTTCCGTTTCCGCTGCCATTAGGTCTCACCTTAGCCTCCGCCACCGTTGCTACGGCAGAACCCTAGATGGGGTGTCACCGGAAAACTCATCCCGTTACCATCTCCGTCTTTTAACATCGTCACCGTCGCTATCTACGCCACCCGGCGCCGCCTGCTACCTTGTCTCCACCTCTGTCTTTGCTTCCTTGAATCCCTAACCACCGCCGCCACCATTTCTGTTGGAGCCACCAAGACCCGTCGTCTCTGCTCTTCATCCACGTGGGTGAGGGAGTTTAATGCTTTTGAACCTCATCTAAACACGAGTGTGATTGAAGAGTTTAATGCTTTTGAACCTCATCTAAACACCATTCACATCTTTTTGTTATTTCGACCTAAATCAAGACCTTTCAATCCAGGGGCGATTTCTAGGGTTTAAGGCCCCTATGCGATTTTTGAGAAATTGCATATTAATTTCATCTCTGCTCTTCATCCAAGTAAAGGTATGAGTTTTCATATTAGTCTTCTTTTTGTTTCTTTCTTATTGTTCCACTTGAAATAAGTCTAGGGACTAAAGTTGTAATTGTTGAGTTAGTAAGGACTTGTATTGTTTAGTTTGATAGTATGAGGGCTTGATTGTAAACATAACTGCCAACTAACGAATGTTAGTTGAGAGCGTATTACAGCTTGCAATTAGGGCTTATAATCAGTTAGCTATTGATTGAATGAAAAATTCCTTTTCTCTTAGATTCTCTCTTCTTTGATAGCTAACACTTATGAACCTGTTTCTTTTTTGTGTCTTCAAAAAGCCTAAACTAGTTAATCACCAATGATTACAGGGTTGTTTCTAAAATTATGGCTAAGAAAATTGGTTGCCAAAATCTTGAAAAATGAAGAAGTTGGTTGCTTTTTGGTGCCATTTGCCCTTATTTATTTGTTTATTTCAATACAATTGAAGAGAAAATAAGCTACCTTGTTACTTGTTCTTAGAAAGAATTTGGGGTGGGTGAGTCATGTTGAAACGCGTATGTTCTCTGTCATATATTCATGGAAGTGAGAAGACCAAAATCTGTTTCAAGGCTATTGCCAGACATATTCACAGTGGTCAGGTATGCAGTGATTTTGATCTTTTGTTTTTGTTAGACAGAATTAGCATTGTTTTTAGGTTTTACAACTTTGAAACGACAACACTAGAGGTCAAGACAGGCTATATTTGTAACGGGTCGTGTTGGGTGCACAATGTTTTTATAAATATCAAATACTATTATAAATTTTCTATTATTTCAATAAAAATCTGTTTTTTAATAAAATGCTTAGGAGGTTTTATACCTTAAAATACACTTTTGGCAACTTTCGACACATTAAAGATAGAACCTATCGCAAATCAACACGTTCATAAGTGAATTGGTTGAAATTAACACTTCTAGTATATGTTTAGAACTCTAGACATATATTAATTAGCTTGGAATCTTTTGAATTTACATTTAAGGGTTTAAATGATTGTTCTATTTAAAATGAAATTACAGTATCATTCTGGACCAAGAAGCTTTTTTGGAGTTGAGGATTTTTTGGATGATGATAACAGTCGACCGTATACTTACCAGAAAGAAAAAAAATCCAAGAATCCAAACAAACACATATCATTCAAACAGCGAACAATAGCTTACATGGAGCCGTTCACACTAGATGTTTTCATCTCAAAACGATTTGTTTCAGCTTCAATTACTCACAGGGTCACAAGCAAACAAGTTGCGGTTGCTGGCACCAACTCGAAAGACATCAAAGCAGCACTTAAATCCTGGTCAGATATCCCTGCTTGTTTGGCAATCGGTAGGATATTGTCTGATCGCGCTAGAGAAGCTGATGTGTACACAGCTTCTTATACGCCTAGGGAAAGGGATAAGTTTGAAGGTAAAATTAGAGCAGTTGTTCAATCCCTTATTGATAATGGCATTGATGTCAAAAATTTTCTTGATTAAATCCTGTTGAAATGATTATGTATTATGAGTCTAACATTAAGGAATTTCATTGTTGTTGGTTTATTCTGTTTTTAGTTATGTGACTAACTTGAGCTTGGTTGCTTTCAGTCTTTTGTTGAGTAATCATTGACCTGAGATGGCTAGCCAATCATGTCCAAACAACAACATAATTATGGTCTAAAACTTCTTTTGATTGTACTTGTTTTTGTGTAATACAAATTAAAAAATTGGCAGAAATTAATGAGTCATCACTTGAAAATTAATTTCTATAAGAACCTAAAGGCGTGAATATGTTTATTTCAGTTACTATTTTTTATATAGTCTGATTGTTGACAAAATATTAGTTTTGAGAAACCTTTGGGTTTGTTAGATAATAAATAAATTATTAAAAGGATGAGAGATGTCTTCACATAAAAATGATGTATAGTGGTTTAAAGTGTTACGTATCACGAGTCGATATCGCAGCGGAATCACACACACGCACACAATCGATAAACAGAAAATAAGGACACGAGAATAATAGTGGTTTAGCCAAGATTGGCCTACGTTCACTTTGCAACTAGGGTTTATTCTTTATTAGGTGCTCAAAGATACAATTACATCATAGGGGTATTTATAATACCAAGATTAGGGTTAGTAACTAAGGATTTTAGGTTACAAGAAATCATAGAAACACAGCCACCCAAGGGCTGGCTGCTCTATTCTCCTCTCCTTCCAACCGTAACAGGCCCAAAGGGGGCCAGTCGCAGGTGGCCCAAAGGCCCGGCCCAAAGCCTTCACAACCCAACAATCTCCCGCTTGAAGGCTTTGCATAGTCCACAAAGTCTTTCAAGTAACACCAGATCCAGTAATCTTCAAAAAAATTCAAGTCTTCCTAGCCTCCAGTTCTCATAAACAAGCTAAGACTTCATCAAGTTCTCTAGTTGCAACCACCCCCTCTCATCAAGTACATGAAGGGACAGTTGAAGCTCCCCCGAGCTCCAACGCAGCAGTCATTCCTGACTCATCCTCTGTCTCAACTGGTTTACATGTTTCGCCAGTTTCTTAGATACACCGAGAACCTTTAGCACTCCCCAAATTCAGCAAACTATTCCAGGGAGAGAATTTTCCTTCAGTCGGACCCTTTGTCTTCAAAACCCAACGGTTCTTTGTAACTGTACCCGGAACACGTCCCGTGCTCCCACTGTCACCAAATCCCCTGACTGGTTTAGACCTCTAAACACATTCAGCTCATGTTTGCAAAATGAACCCTCTTAGCACTAGATTCAGCGAACCCGACTTTGTCATGCTTAACCGGGATGGTTACTCCCTCGGTAGATACCTCAACCATATATAATGACCCCCGTTTCTTTCCACGAGCTATTACCAGGTTTCCATTAATCACTTTTCACATGCCACCACCGAACTTTACTTCCAGTTCCTGTTCATCCAACTGACCGACATAAACAAACTTCGTCTTCAGACCTGGAATCACCCTGACATCCTTCAAGTTCCAAGTAGTACCCAATGGAGTAACCAGATTAATACCCCCATGCCCGTTACTTCAAGAATCTCGTCATTGGCTAATCGTACCTTCCCAAAGTCGCCTACCTTCAGATTCACCATCGTTTCCCCGCTGTGTATGGCATGAAACGAAGAACCAGAATCCATAACCCAAGAATCAATGTCAGACTCCACACAGCAAACCAGTGCATCATCAGACTCTTCCTCTGCTTCCACATTGTTCACTTTCTTCTGCCCAGATCCTTCCTTTTTCTTTCCTGGACATTGACTTTTCACATGTCCAACTTCATTACAGCTCCAACACTTCACATTCTTCCGAGCTCTAGACGAACTCCTCCCCCTACTCCTACTGCTCCTGTTATTTTCCCTTCCTCTGCCACATTGAATATATCAGAGTCTTTACCCAGAATACTATCCGGATCACGTCAAACTTCAAATTCCCAGCTCCACCAGAATTAGTGATCGATGTCACATAAGCTGACCAACTGTCAGGCAAAGAGGATAACAGGATCGCCGCTTGAGTATCATATCAAACTTCGTCCCAACGGTCGATAACCTGGACAAAATTGAATTTATATTATTTATGTGATCAGGTACTAAGCTTCCCCCATTCATCCTCATCATGAACAACTCTATCAACAAGAACACCCTGTTACCGGCAGACGACTTTTCATACATATTTGACAGAGCCGTCATCATACCATGTGCCATGGTTTCCTTCATGATATTAAACGCTACGCTCCTCGTTAAATCCAGTATGATCTTACCTCTCACCCTTTTTGTCCATAGATTTCCAGATCACTTCGGTGGCCTGACTCAAACCACTCAGTTTCTCTTCTAATGCCATCTCCAAATCGTTTTCACCGAATAACGACTCTATTTACATCTTCCACCATGCAAAATCAGTCCCGTTAAACTTCTCGATTCGACCTCTCCCGTCTTCAGCCATTACAAACAAGAATTAGAAAAAAAAAAAACCAAAAAAAAATAAAAGTCAACCAACCGAAGCCAAGCAACCTCCAATAGCAAACCCTAAACCCGAAGATACCCGAACCCGATAACTTCTCCTTTAGAACCGTGACCAATCAATAATTCCAAGGGTTCAAACCAAACCCTTAATCACAAAATCACTCAAAACAGTCCCAAACAGCAGCCCTGCTATCCCTTACCTCGACTTCAAGGGTTTTCGGCCGAACCCTAATCGATCAGATGACAACAACCCTAATTTTACTCCTTGCGGCGCAAACTCAGCAGCCAAAACAGGCTGCGATTAGGTCCTATTCATATTTGACAGCCTCCAAAAGAAAAGGTCTGATAACAATGCTCCTCTCCTTGCTTTCGGCGACCCTAAGGTTTGATCAAACCCTAACCATGAACAAAAAACAACAGCAGAACAACCCTTCCGAGTCAAACAACCCAGCTAAAACAGCCAATCAACCCCTTCCGCCAACAGTAGCCTTCTCGAACAACCCTCCTCACCTTCTTCGCGATTGAAACAGTGCAGAACCGTGTGTATACAACGAGCCAAGGCTCTGATACCAGTTGTTAGGTATTAGATCAGAGTCGGTACAGAGGAAGCAATCAAACACACACACACAATAGTAGAAAATAAAAGACACGAGAGATTTAACGTGGTTCGGTCAACTTGACCTACATCCACGAGTTGCAACTAGGGTTTATTCTTATTAGGTGCTCAAAGATATAATTATATCATAGGGGTATTTATAATACCAATATTAGGGTTAGTAAATAAGGCAATAACTTAGGTTACAAGAAATCATAGAAACACATCCACCCAAGGGCCGGCTGCCATATTCTTCTGTCCTTCCGGCCGTAACAGGCCCAAAGGGGGCCAGTCGCAGGTGGCCCAAAGGCCCAGTCCGGCCCGGCCCGGCCCAAAGCCTTCACAATCCAACATAAAGGTAATTAATCAACGTATGCATTCCATTAAGTTACTATCTGCCGGAGATTGGAAAAATAAGTTTTCCCCAACTTTTGACACAATAATTATACGTAATTGCGATTAATTATTATTTTATGGGTTTGGTTCGTTATGAAGCTTTCACATCATAGAACAAATATTTGTCGTAAAGCAACATGAGTGTGTTGTTTTTTGATTTTTAATTCAATGTCATTAATTATATGATGCTTTTGGTTTATCTCATAAATCCATATTATATTTCAACTTTTTTCCGTTTAATACAAATTAAAATATAGAGTTATGCCATATTAAACTAGTTTAATTATGGTTAATAAAAAATTGAAAATGAAGTTTTTAGTGTGAGTATAAAATGAAGCTTATGATTCTTTTTTTCAAGAGACAAAAAACAGAGAAAAGTTTTGTCAACTAGTTTCATATAATTTAGAGATGAGTGGTATCTAATTCGTTCACCATCACCAACTTCATTGTTTTCTACTATTTCCAAACACATAGTTTACCCGGTGATACCTCGGGTGCGTGGGCATCTCCGACAGTACACATATTGTTCCGGTTGTTGTATCATGAGAGACAAATGTGAGCAGGTGTGCCAGATTTTAAATTAATATAAACAAGGTGAACGATTTAGGGTTTTCAATTGCCAAAAATGTTAGCAAAATCAAGCAGAAAATAGTCAAAATCAGTCACGCAATTTTGACTGTGATTCCAGATTGAACGAAATGCTTCTGTTTATATGAAGACGAAATACAGATCATGAACCGATCGAAAAATTTTCAGAAACAGAATACGAAAACTATGAGAGCTAAAAGTTACCTAAGAAGCGTCTCTTTTGATGTTAGTTCGAGGAAGATCTTTCGGTAGATCTCTTATTCTCTAAGCAAATGATGATTCCGGCAACGGTTGAGATGTATATAATTTTGCTCCGATCGAATTCTCTCCGCAGACGAACATGTTTCTTCTCTTCAGTACGGATTTCGCCAATGCCGCCATTGATGGAGGATTTTGGGTGTTCAGGCGAGACCCACTCGTTTCTCCCCCCCCCCTCTCTCTATCTCGTATTCTGTCTCTCTCTAACCAGCGAGTAGGGTGGCGATGAGGAGGGTGGTTCACAGTGGTTTCCGGCCAGATCGTCTCTCCGTCGGCTACTTAGGGTTCCGACCAGTGGTGGTGGGGGGGTGGTGGTGGTGGTGGTGGGGGAGAAGAGAGAAGGTAGAGAGTATATATAACGTTTTTAACCATTTGAGTCTCTGTGGGTACTCTGGTCATTTCAGAAAAAAAGTTAACTGTTAAATTAAACAGAGTTAGTCATCTGAACTTAAACAGAAGCAAAAATGAAAAATCAGGATTAAAAGAAATAGATTTAAATACAAAGAACTTAAATAGCTAAAATGTTTACTCCTGGTCAAAAGAACAGTGAATGAAAAACCGTTTAAATACAAAATTGATATTCGATACGAGCAGATATATCTAATGATGGCAGAATCGAGCGTGAAGATGGAAACCGGCAGGTTAGTAGTGGGGAGAGTAGGAGGCAAGTCCGCCGTAACACGATGCTTCTCCAAGTACCCTCTCAAGTTCATCGTTCCCACTAAGGTAACCTAATAATGTAATTCACCATCAGATATTCAAATTCATTCTTCAGCTTTCAAACTTCATCTGTAGGCAGGGCGTTCCCAAATTGATGCTGTTTGGATCTATACCCTCACTTACGGTGGTGGCATTGTTTCCGTAAGCATTCCGATTATCCCATGATTAGGGTTTATCTGTTTGATTTTTCTGATTCTGTATGCTTGTGATTTAGGGCGATTGCATTTCGTTTGACCTTACCATTGAAGATGGTTGCACTGCTGTTTTGACAACTCAGGCATCTACTAAGGTCAATCTACTTTAAACCCTAATTCACAGAAGTAATGAAGATGTTGCAATCTTCTTGATTTTGTTTTGAATATACCTTTTTAGACTTTGATCACAGAAGTCAAATATGAATTCTGTTTAGAAATACAGGGAGTGATATGTTATTGACTCCACTGATATGCTTGAATAATGCTGATTGGTACTCCCTTGATTTCTGATGAGTTTCACTTTGTTGTATAGGTTTATAAATCGGTGGCCTTCAAGTGCTCTGAGCAAGTGATGGAGGTAAGAAATTAATTCTATATATCTGTTGATACACGCACACAAATGCTCTCCTTCCTTTCAATTGAATGTAGTACTTTTTCTTGGAAAATTTTGGGGCTAAGTTACCTATTTGTTCATTCTCCCCCATATTTGATCTTATCGTTTTTTGTTTGGAAGATTCCTGTATTTTGTCATTATTGAAGTTTGATACATTTGATTAATAACCGAACACTTCTATTAAATCATTTGTCAAGTCAAACATTTCAGTTTTAATGCGACAAAGTGAGTTTATTAGATTGACGAGTTCAAATGTTTCTTTCCTCACGTGTACATTCTAAATTGCTAACAATACTGATTTTGCTTAACTGTTAGATTGACCATTGAAGGGATTTTCTACGTGATCTTGGTACTTTGTTATATATTATTATATATATGGTTTAAAAAGTATGATATTTGCTTTCACTTCTTTTCTTTTTTGAAAAATTGTTAACAAGCCCAATATTTTCAATGTAGTAGGCAAGAGTAGGGGATGGTGCCCTTTTGGTTGTTATTCCAGATCCCGTGACATGTTTTTCTACTGCAAAATACTCCCAAAAGCAAGTGTTCAGAATCATGTCTGGCTCGAGCTTACTGGTTGTTGATTGGATCACTAGTGGGCGTCATGAAAGTGGTGAAAAATGGGATTTCACACTTTATAAAAGCACCAACAATATATATATGGAAACCAATCCTTTATTTCTTGATACGGTATTTTTCCTTTTTTTTCTGATCATTGTGGTTTTAAGTCACAACAATCAGTCTTAAATGTTTAGATAAAGTGATTTTGTTTGATTGTACCACGTATGAAACTCACAATTTCATGGCTGCTACAACAAAGTTTGTTATTTAAGGGAAAACTAAGGTTACTTTGTAATTAACTAAATCATGATGTTCGTTTTTTGGGATCGGCTGGACCGGTTAAACATCAAACCAGTTGGGCAGCCGGTTAAATGCCAATCCAGTTATTGAAACATTGGCCAAAAGTGTATTTTGAATGCATCCATCATCCTAAATTTCTTTATACGTTCAGATTATTAGTGTAACAATATATTTTTGTAATCATATCTAACATGTTGATTATGTATAAAAATATAAAAAGTGGCAAAAAATTGTTTGCAGGTCATCCAGCCTGATCGAACTCGTTCGAGCCTTGGTATAAAATTACCCATTTCAGCTTGAACCCGTTACACAACCCACCTGACCTGACACTTTGCCACCTCTATCTATAATGGTTCATGTGAATGCAGGTACTGCTCGAGAACGGAAATGTTACAAGTATCGCTGAACGCATGCAAGATTATCAAGTAATCGCAATGGTTATTCTGCTGGGGTAGGATCATAGTCACTAAACCCGTTGTCTTGTCTTAACATCTGGGGAAGTATTTTTGTGGTTTATTTTCTTTTCTAATAATAATATGAAGTTTCATAATCGAGCTTATCGTTATTTTGTTTTTAGGCCTAAGTTGACGCACTTACAAAATCAAATTCAAGAAGATGTGAAAAAGATGATGTCAGAGCAACTGCATGTTCCATCTACACGAGGAAGAACTCAAGCCATAAATGGTGATGGCTATACAAAGCCGTCCCTTATCGCTTCTTGTAACTCCTTTGGTCAAAAGGTACTTCTGGTGTTGGCTTGGACTTTTTCAGTTAACTATAGTTTTCTTTGTTGACTTGGAATTTTTAATGCCTGGACTAAATATTATGCTATTTATTCTCTTTGTGTTCATTTATCTGTTTTGTGAACATTACGCAAACACTGTTCATTAATGTGTGCATTCATTTACTGTCTAGTTGAATGAATATAAATCAATAGAAACAATCTTATTTTTTTAATGACAAGAGTACAAGACAAAACATGTACATGACCGTTATGTGCTTGTGTTCATTTGCTTAACTTTAAAGAACGAACATGAACAAGCCCCCTTCCTGTTTGTTCGCTTCGTTTACAGCCGTATCAGAATGAGTCATTTTTCTTGGAAATGATTGAATTGCTTGCCTCTCTCCATTCTATTCAATCGTATAGGATAAACATTCTACAATTACAAATATATTCAAATATCTATCTAACATGATCGCCTAGTCTAATATACCCTCGCAGTCGAAACGGGAGGAGAATGGATGTTGAGACCGGAGCGAAAATCTTCAAATACAATCCGTGGTAGACCTTTGGTGAATATGTCGGAAATCTGGTAACGAGACGGGATGCGGTAGACTAGAATGTGCCCGCATTGAACCTTCTCGAGACAAAGTGAATGTCTAACTTTGTGGACTGTACAAAGCCTTCAAGTGGGAGATTGTTGGGTTATGAAGGCTTTGGGTCGGGCCAGGCTGGGTTTGGGCCGGGGCTAATTACGGCTGGGCTTGTTTGCGACAGGAGTATAGGGCAGCCGACCTTAGGGTGACTGTGTTTCTATTTTTCTTGTAGCCTAATTAGTTGAGCTAATTAATTTATCAACCCTAATCTAGTATCATAAATACCCCTATGATGTAATTGTATATCTTGAGCACCTAATACGAAAAACCCTAGTTGCAACAGTGGATGTAGGTCACCATGACCGAACCACTATAAATCTCGTGTCTTTATTTCTCTATCTATTGTGAGCGCGTGTGTGTGTGTTTGATTGCTTCCGCTGAGACCAACTCTGACTCTAATAGCTAACAAGAAACACACCGAGCAAACAGTTATTAGGCCAATTTGACACCTGAGCCGCTCTTTTTGTGAATTCCTGCCGGTATTCTTGAACAGTGCCCGTTTGCCTTACACTAAACAAATACTCATCGGGGTTCTGGAATTCAGCCGGCCTGAAATTCTTTTGTAGGACTTTGACCAAGTCTTCCCAGAATGCAGAATGCGACGGATTGTTCTGCTGATAGCCAAGAATACAAGTCCAAAGCATCCCCTTCAAGATGCATTGTGGCAATATCCACCTTCTCATCATCTGGTGTTTGATAGCAACGAAAGTATTTCTCTGCTTTAAATCCAGCCTCGTGGGTCGCCGCCATTAAACGCTGGAAACTTGATCTTATTGTAGGGTCGGTACTTCTGGTTAGAGTGCCAGGAACTCTCCATCATCAAATCGACTCGATCCACTGTTAGTATTGTGCGCCTTCAGTGCAGCAACATCGTCCTTTAAAAATTCTATGGACTCTAAACGAGAGGCATTGGGCCTGGGCTGGAAGTGTTGTCGTCGGGTGATTTTGATTGTTGTTATTCTGTGTTGATGGTGCCATCCTGTTCTTTGATTCCCGGCAATGGAACCAATGTTGGGAACTGAAAAATCAAACAGATTCAATAAAAACAGTTTGATAATAGGCCCTATTCGAGATGGGCTGCCCTTCAGTTACAATAGAAATAGAGATAATTTAAGACAAGAAAAAGGACAAGACTCTAGGTCTATTTATTTCATGAAAAGCTGGATGATTGCTGGAAACTTCCCCATTAATTCAGCCTTTGAAAGAGTTGCTTAATTTAGACACTCAGAGAATTGTGCATTTGATTTAGCGGGTCATTTTGAATCCCCATCGGAAATTGTAGCTGCTCCATTTTCCTTCACGTATAGACTTTCATCGCGTTCTTATCATAAAGCTTGTATTGTAATAATACGAATGCGGTTCATCTTGCAAGGATTCTTAGCATGAAGCACATTCAGTGGAGGTATCACTTCAGGAATTAGTGAATGATGGTATGTTGTCCTTAAAAGACATACCCTATACAAAGAATCTTGCAAATATGTTTACTAAGGTGGTGACAACAGAGAAGTTGAAGCTTTGTAATGAGAAGGTCCTCCAAATAGAGTTTCAGCTTTGGCCTGAGCTCTCTTGGTCAGTGCAGAGTTTATGTAAGCTAATGTTCTCTATGTCGAAAAATGAAGTGAGAATTATGGGCTCAGCCCGTATGGAGTCCGGGTCCTAATCTTAGTGTGTTAGTCGTTAGCCTTAACCGACTATTATAATAGACTTCGCATGTTATTGCAATTTGTACACTCTTGATCAAATCGACATATAGTGAACCATGTTATAATCCTATCTTCTTATTGTTCTAGTTCTTGGGGTGCACGTTTTCTCAACATTGTGTTTGTTGAGAGAGGGAGGGGGGGGGGGGGGGCTATTTTTCTGTTAGCAAAACATTAAGTTTGGTCCTCAAGAACCACATATTAAGTTGTTTCTGATAACTGCAGGGAATCGGTGTTGTAGTCAGAATAGCTGCCACAACAACAGAATCAGTTTACAAGTTTCTTCATAGTGAATTGACTGGTATGGAACCAATGCTTGGTTTGTGCCCCTACCTCTAGATCTTGCACAACTCATTGATCCATCTCGCATGCCCTCGGTAAGTTGACTATAATTTTTATTTCTATGGGTAACAGTTACTCTGTTATTTGTCTGGACTTTTATTTTGTAATATGTTGATATCTGTTACATTGCACATGGGATCCTATAACGAAAACTAGGGAGGCAAGTTACATAATCAGATGAAGTCTACTATTGGTTTGATGATGAATCATGTTACATACCTTGGACCTTAGAGTGTGTTCGTTCGACTCTTGATTTGTTAGTTCTGAAATGGTCAAAGTTTTTATTGATACATAAGGTAGCAATTTGATTCAACGGGTTGATATGGGTAGTGTTTGGGTCAAATAAAAAAAAATTAGTTAAGGAAACTGGTCAAATGGGTTGAAAGTCATCCGAGTTTTTAATGCGTAGAACTTCCTGAATTATTTTCATTTTTAGATAGTTATTGTAGTCTTAACATGATGTTTACATTGACAATGAATGTGCCTATAGATTGACAGTATCTTGTTATGCCACAGGAGATATGTTGAGAAGCTTACATGGCAAGTGGTCAAAGAAGATGGTTGATGGTTATATTGGTGCATTGTCAAAAGTCTTGCTAAATGATGATAAAGAACGTTGACTTTTAAGTTGGAAGTCAAACCAGGCAACACTAGAAAGTTTGAAACCTGATTTCTTCAACTAGAATTTATGGAAACCTGATTTTGGTGGTTGAACTATCTCTGCTGATGTTTTTTTTAGTTTTTATTTTTGGATGTTGATCTTGTTTTATTTGGAATATTACCTATTGGCAGTTGCGGACCCAAAAACTTTTTTCATGGTGTCGGAAAGTTTTAGGGATATAGACGTTAAATATTAATTTTTTCGGTCGGGTCAGGTCGGGTCACATAATAAAAAGATAAAATCAAATCAACCATATTCATGCTCTTTAAATTTACAAATTTAAACCCATATCAATCAACAAGTCTCAAGTTAACAAAATTAAACACAAAACACATAGGTCCTAAAAAGCATGAGGGTCGAGCTTCACATGTGCAAGGTGCCAGGTATTGGTTTAATGCTTAAGAAACAAAATATGTTAATAAAAGTAAATATACACAATTTATCAATATAAAAAGCTTATAAATTAACGGTAGATAACATATATTTAAGTATTATAATCTAAAATGAATATATTTTATATCTTCAAGTATTAGAATACAAAATAAGCATGACTGAAAATATGAAAGTACTAAATATTATTCTCTTTCTCAATTTTGATTTTTATTTGACTTAATTTGATGATTAAAAAATGACTTTACTTTTTTTTTAAATAATAGTGTTAATTTAAAAAGGAAATTACAATAAGTAAGAAATGATTGAAATATTTCAATTAAGAAGTTATTTGATTGAAATCTTTTAATCAAGAAGGTATGTGACTAAAATATTTTAGAGTATATTTCTCTTTTGGCCCCTGTGGTTTGACCTATTTAACCCTTTTAGTCCAAAATTTTTTTTTACCATATCAACACCTGAGGTTTGTTTTTTGTAATCATTTTAGTCCGTGACACTAACCCTGATAACTTTTTCTATTAAGTATGGGGAAATTTTAGTCATTTTATTTCTAAGTGAACTAGTTTAACCTTTTCAGTCCAATAAATTTTTTTTTTTAGGTTTTTTCATAAAAAAAATTTCTACTTTTTTAAAAACGTTTTTTTTTTCACTTTTTTAAAATCATTATTTTAGTTTTTTTTCAGTAAAAACGTCTTTTTTGAACCTTTTTAAAAACGTTTTCAAATTTTCTAAAAATATTTTTTCATAAAACGCTTTTAAAAACATGTTTTTTAGTTTTTTTTATAAAAACGTTTTTTAGCTTTTTTGTAAAATGTTTTCTTAACGATTTTAAAAACTTTTTTTTTGGGCTAAAATAGTTAAAAAAACATTTTACGAAAAAGCTAAAAAATATTTTTATAAAAAAAACTAAAAAAATGATTTTAAAAACGTTTTTTTTTATGAAAAAAATAAAAAAAAAACATTTTATGAAAAAACTAAAAAAATGTTTTTAAAAACGTTTTTTATGAAAAAAATATTTTTAGAAAAATTGAAAACTTTTTTAAAAAGGTTCAAAAAAGACGTTTTTCAGGGAAAAAAAAACTAAAAAAATGATTTTAAAAAGGTAAAAAAAACGTTTTTAAAAAAGTAGAAATTGTTTTTATGAAAAAGCCTAAAAAAAGTTTTTATTGGACTGAAAAGGTTAAACTAGTTCACTTAGAAATAAAATGACTAAAATGTCCCTACACTTAACAGAAAAAGTTAACATCGTTAGTGTCATGGACTGAAATGGATACAAAAAACAAACCTCAGGAGTTGATATGTTAAAAGATTCTTTTTAGACTAAAAGGGTTAAACAGGAACCACAGGGGTCAAAAACGAAATTTACTCATTATTTTAATTAGCAATGTATGTAATGAAAACTTTTTAATTAGGAAGATATGTAATGGAAAAATTTTATGATTAGGAATGTATGTAATTGAAAAAAATTTAAATTGAATCTTTGATTTCCCTTACTTTTCTTCTACATAAGTAAAAGAGTAAACTGCCATTTTCGTCCCTGTGGTTTGGTCAAAATTGCCACTTTCATCCAATAGTTTGTTTTTTTGTATCTGGGTCCTCGTGGTTTTAAAATATTGCCATTTTCATCCTCGTGGTTTTAAAATATTGCCACTTTCATCCAGTCAGCTAACACCGTCCGTTTTTCTCAATTAAATGAGGGGTATTTCAGTCCTTTTACATATTTGTTTTATTTCTTCATCTTTTTTACTCTCACTTTTTAATCATAGAAACAAGCGACGGAGGTGTTCCAGTGGTGCTCGTCGGAAACTGGTCAGGAAAAGAGGAAGAAGGCCAGCAGGTGGATGATTAAATTAGAGGTTAAATTGGGGATGATTAAAAAGTGAGAGTAAAAAAGATGAAAAAATAAAACAAATAAGTAAAAGGACTGAAATACCCCTCATTTAACTGAGAAAAACGGACGGTGTTAGCTGACTGGATGAAAGTGGCAATATTTTAAAACCACGAGGATGAAAATGGCAATATTTTAAAACCATGAGGACCCAGATACAAAAAAACAAACTATTGGATGAAAGTGGCAATTTTGACCAAACCACAGGGACGAAAATGACAGTTTACTCTAAGTAAAATCACAACTTAAACCTCTTTCATACAAAAAAGGCTAAGGTACACAGATTGATTTTTCTTGTTTCTCTTTGTATTATAATTCTGCAAATCTCCTACATCTCAAAGCCGAGCAAAGACTACAACACATTGCTTCGTGGTTTAAAATCTTAAATAAATTTTTCTTTATGTTTGTATCAAAGTTTCATGGGGTCGGTGTCAAAATTTCTTGGGTGTCGCTCGGGATTATAACATATATATACTAATAAAAATAAATTTCCTGGGGTGTGGGCGACCCCATTGGGACGTAGTAGGTCCGCCCCTGCATTCGACTTGCATACAACATAAATTTCCTTAAATAAAAACATGATTTGCAAACTACCATTGGGAAGGTTTACGATAGTTAAATTCTTTGATGTAAGGGGAAGAGAGGTTGTAACAATGGTTTCATTGTTATCGGCCATTGATAACCGTCGAAAAGGAGTAGAGTAGTGGCTGGAAGGGGCCTGGCCGGAAAAAAAGGAGAGGGGAAGAGGTTAGAGAGATCTTATGTCTCTGATACTATATAAGGTTTGTAATAATTCACACTTGATTCGTTGTACAAAGCTCCAAATAAATACAAGAAATTAAGCATAAAATTAAGGATTGACCAAGACTAGATTATTGACTAATAAAGACTATCCTAAAATACATTAGTAACTGAAAATGTACAAAGGAATTCAAACTATGTCTTTTACCGGTTGTGGAGGGAAATTGGAATGAGGTTTAACACTTTTCTTATAGAATAATTATTAGATGATCATTCTTGTCTTGAAGTTCATGAGAATAGCTAGATACAATGCACCGGATCGACGAGCCATGTTGCTTGCTCTCGTTTGTTTTAGAGCATCTCCAATGCATCCCCTTTCAAACACCACAAACGTGTCACGTAGCTGTCATATCAGATTTTCACTTATTCTTTAAAAACAACAATTTTCTCTCATATGTTAGGTCCCCTTTCAAACGTACAACTTCATCACTTTTTTTTACTTCTATATTTATCAAAAAAATATTATCTTTTTAAATACTTGTTATTTAAAATAGAAGAGTATATTTATATATTAAAAATATAAAATAAAAACTACATTAAAAAAACTATACATTAGAGAGAGTTTAAAATATTGAGATGGGTAAAATGTTTGACAATAGGTTCTATTTATAATGGTAAAAAAATTGTAAAATTATTTTCTCAAAATGTAGCCGTTATTTTTAAAAAAATTAGTTGGATATATTAAATGTTTTGAAAATTAATATTTTTTATATAGCCATCGGAAGAAAAGGCCCCACACACCTCGTCCCCCGCGTTCGGATTTCCAGACGAATGCTCTTCCGTCCAAAATCGGATGAGCCCTTCAATGGGTCGTCCGTCCGCCTTGTCCATTTGTCCGTCGACGTCTCCATCTGCCTTTTAGCAATGAAGTTCCTCTTAGGACGCACAAGACTGATGAAAAAATATAATGACTAAAAATTAGTTTATTAAGTTTGTTTTTAGGTTTAAAACACTTGGTTCTTTTAAGAATGAAGGGCCACAATATAGGTTCTTGTGTAACAACATTAGAAATTTATGTCTCGGTGTTTCAATGTTTTGTCGGGAGGGCAAATTCGTCTTTTTTATCGTTAACGTAGAATGCATATGATTTACATGGCTTTTACTTTAGTTACAACTCCCTAAGAAACGATTAAAGAATGATCTTATGTCTTGATGTTTTAGTTTTGGTGTTCTTCTTGGCTTTTAAATGGGCAAAAATGTCTTTTAACATGTTAACACATGCTTATAAATCTTATGTATTAGTGCTTTATTTTGCCTTTTGTGCTTTATTTACGGCTATTGATGGGGCAAAATTGCAGTTGAACACATTAGGAACTTATGATCTATATGAATTTTACTATAGTATAATAAATTATGGCAAGTGTATATGTTTAGAAGGGTAAATATGTCTTTTTTTTAATTGTTGAGACAACATAGTTAGATTTACATGGATTTATTATATGATATTATCCCAAGAAACAATAAAATTTAATTCATTTATGTTTCTTGTTCAAAAGTTTTTGAGGGCATGGTAAGAGATTTTTAACTCGGTTAATGGTATATTTTATGATTTAAACTACTTTTATTAAACCATAAAGAAATAAGTGAACGACGATGGACCATGCGTTTGCTTCACGGATTTATTGGTTATTAATGATTTCATTGAATTGCTAGTGACCATATGTGTCTATGCATTCAAATATAGATTTTAAAGCATTTGAAGTGTCAAAGAATATACTTGATGGTGTAGGGTAAGTTGCTTCTAGGTAATGTACCTTTCACATAACTAAGGTGGGATCATCACTTAAATTTGGTTTAAATGATGAATCGCTTTGTCAACGGACAGGTCGCCTCAAGTACTTAACTGCGCGGATTGTGAGGTCAGGGTTGGGGTTGGTGTTTGTTAACCGTCGTCCTCAAATAAACTCAACTAACTGACTCATGGTAGTTCGTATTCTTAGCATCAGTTAAATAAAATTATTTACAATTACAAGGCCATGTCATAAAGTGCTTCAAAATAGTTTATAGAAGGTGAACCAAACAAATTGAAGTTAAAAAAAGTTGGAAGATATTCATAATCATAAAGTGCTTCGAAATAATTTATACGATACAATGGGTCTTATGAGTATATTAAATCTATTTATTAAATTGCATTACAACATTAAAGAATTTAGGGATGTGGATGTTACATCCCTAGATTTCTTAAGTTGGGATCTTCCGTTCTAATCCCTAGTTAACTTCACGACAGGAAGTAAATGAGTCGAATCGAGAGCTCAGATCTTTTAATTTAAGATAATTCAACTTCGACTATGACTTGTTTTGAGCCCTAATTCTAATGCTCGAGCTTGAGTTGCGAGTATTTTTTAAGCTCAATCTTTGCTCGTGTAACTCCTGACTTCTCGGGCTATGAATTTAAATGCAACAAGAGTATGAGTTTGAATGTGATTCATAGTTGAAGGGTGTTAAAGTGAAAATGTTGGAGAACCTTAGGGAGGAAGTTTGATTAATCAAAACCCTAACTAACTCCCTACCCTTTTCAATTTTCTTGATTGCATTCAAGAGAGAGAGTGAGAGAGAGAGAGTGAGGGAGAGAGAAAAGGGCCAATTAGCAGTACTCAATCTTTAGTACCCGATTTTAGGATTTGTTTTTTGGTCATGAAACGAGCCACAAGTGTTGAAGTGTGAAGCCCCAACACCGGGAAGCCTCACTCGTTGGATTTACACAATAAGATATAGTTCAATGACTGGAATATCATAAACTAAAACATCATTGTAGCGGAAATACATCATTGTTCAGACATAAAAATGCAACCAAATAAAACTTTTAAACATTATTCATTAACATAACATAAACTCGGGAAGTCAGTCTTGTGCCAGGTAGTCATTCGCCTATTCCGGCTAGCCTATTGAGCGTCATATCTTTTCATTCGCCTCACTTGTTGGATTTACACAATAAGATATAGTTTAATAATTCAAGTAATCATCATATACATACGTTCATTCATCATCTTTAATTTATGTACTTTTATAAAACATAGAGCATATTCATTTTGTTTAATCACAATGGTTTCATACATCCGTCTACCAAAGTAGTCGTTTCGTCCGTCTACTGAAGTAGTCGTTGTCACACCTCAACCGACGGCGAAAACGTCGGGACGGGACATGTGGACTGTTCATAAGCTCATGGTTTACTAAAGTTGAAATAATTTAAACGACCAATTTCATTTCATAGTTCAAGTAATCAAATACAACATTTACAAGAATCAAAAGTACATGAATGTCTTTATTAAGTTTAAAACTAGGTCCTCAATAGTAAATGAAAGAAACTTGATCAACTCACACATTCGTACCTGAAACATGATAAAAACGAGGTCAACTAAAAAGTTGGTGAGCATACATAGGTTTTGACACCACAAGTAAAGTTCAAAATGTTTTGTGTACAATTCATATGATACATGGTTTATAAAGCATTTATGGATAATCTAAGTTAAGCTAGGTGTACAAATCAAACCTTGTAACTGAAGGGCATAACAACACATGTTATCCTAATGTAGGGCATAACAACACATGTTATCCTGATGTAGGGCATAACAACACATGTTATCCTGATATAGGGCATAACAACATATGTTATCCTGATGTAGGGCATAATACAAAGGTTATCCTGATGTAGGGCATAACACAAATGTTATCCTGATGTAACGAGTTAACGATTGCACTCGTGTGTCATGTATATGTAGCCTTAACAAATAGCATTCAAGCATAAAGCACAAATAAACACATATAATTATATTGTAGAATTGTAAGTGTGTAATTGTAAATAGTGTTTGTTGAGTAATCATGTTTCACCCCAAAAACGTACAAAAGGAAAAATAAGGGGCTATGTAAACTCAATTGGAAGTTGTTTTTACGTGCAAAAGCTAGCACAAGTGATTTGCAAATCACAAGATTAACCTAGAGTTGAATTATATGAATTTGAATCAATACTATGCACAAAAGTCTAAGTCACAGTCTAGGGTTCAATGGGGTTTGAGTGTAAGGATTTGTACAAAAGTGTTTGTGTTATTTCATGTAATGGATGTATGAATTGGTATTTGTTTGAATAACGTTTGATATAAAATGTAAAAAAAATACTCATTGACTGAGGGTTTAAAATAATATAGATAAATAATAATAAAGTTCTTTTTATTTATTTATTTATTATAAAAATAATGTGTCAAATACATATTAGTATATATATAATTAAGAAATTATGCCTAATATAATTTAAACCCTAAATTAATGTAAAAAGATGATTTAAACAAATAATATCTTTTTATTTGTCTATTTAATAAAATGGGTAATGTAAAAGTATTAATTAAAAATAATAATTTTTTTAATTATCATAATTTATTTATGTGGTTTTAAAATCATTTAAATAATGAAAATAATATTTTTAATTCAAAAATCAGATTATTTTCGCAATGAATAGTTCCAAATGGTTTTAGGTTTTATATTAATTTTTTTATAAATTAAATTGCTGATTAAACTGCTTAAAAAAATAATGTACATCACCCGGTTCGAACCCGGGTGTGTGGACACAACGTATTGCCACTGGAACAGGGGACTAAGCCGCGTACAGTTTCAGGTTGTTTGGATATTTAACAAGAACACAGCAGGGATCGAGTCCGGTTCAGGTACGCGTGCAAAAAGACCTTGGATGTGGGTTTCGAACCCACGCCACCGGGTCCGATGGCTCAATGACTTAACCAGTCGGACCGGTGGTTTCGCAGGGACTCCACAAATTTAAAAACATTAATTAGATTGAATGCTGAATTTGAATCCGACAAGAACAGGCCATGAACCTTGCTCGAATTCAAACCCGATATGACCAGTCATGATGAATTAGTATATGGCTAATGATACACACACAAAAGCGAATCAAATGATAGTAATCTTACCCGTTTTGGTTGGGTAACGAAGGCTGACGGCTAGAAGATCAGGGTCGATGTTCTTGAGTCTCGATCGGTGTCTAGGGATGTAATGAGGTGTGAATAAAAGTTCAGAGAGCTTGGAATGGGGTATGCGAAAGTGTGTGGGTATATCAATTCGTTCAATTTCAACTTAATTTCCCGATTCGATTGGGATTTGAAAATGACAGCTGTAGGAGCGTATTACTCGTCAATTAGACTGAATCAAGTGGAATTAGGTCGCGTTTCAGGGTTGAATACATTAGAGAACCGTTTGTGCATGATTTGCGGGCTTGATCCGTGTTTAATTCCTTGATTGAGGATCAAATCAAACACGGTTTGACTCTGGAAAGTCAATTCCGTTGGAATTGATTTGAATTTCAAAAATTGCCGCGCAAGGATCAATTTGAGATGTTATTAGAGTTTGTATTCTGGTAATCATGGAAAGTCCATAACCATCGAATTGATCCATCATGAGTGTTGAATTACGCAAATTCGGTCCTGCTTGACTTTAAAAGTCAAAATAGGTCAAGGGGTTCAATTTTTAGGGTTCAAATGATGAGGGGCTTATTATGAAGGTTCAAAGGCTCAAAAAAAGGGGGGGGGGGGGGGTTCAAACCATTTGTTTAAATTAAATTGTAAATATATATATATATATATATATATTTATAAATGGATTTTTGTTTAAAACTTTATAAATTAAACAAGTTTTGAATGTAATAATATAAATATTTTAAAGTTAACTTTCATATACATATATATATCTATCTTGTATGATATATTTATATATATACATGAGTGGATTTATAAAATTTCAACTCTTATATACTTAGAAAAAAATACATAGGAAAGAATTATATGTGTGTATGTAAAAATCAAACGTCATGGATTTGTATGAATGAAACCCTGAGATTGAAATATTGTTTATTGCACTAAAACAAATACACGAAAATCAAGAATGTTACAGCCGTTTCATCGTCCGTCTACCGAAGTAGCTGTCATAACTTTCGTCTACCGTCATAGTCGTTTCATCCGTCTACCGAAGTAGCCGTTTCATCATCTGTTTACGGAAGTAACCGTTTCATCCGTCCTACCGTCGTAGTCCGTTTAACATACCGTCTACAGTCGTAGCCGTCTAACATCCGTCTGCTATACACAGTATAACTGTCTGTTTCATCCATCTACCGTCGTAGCCGTTTCATCCGTTTACCGTAGTAGCCGTTTTACATCCGTTTACCGAAGTAATCGTTTCATCCGTCCTATCGTCGTAGTTCGTTTCACCCGTATACTGAATTAGCCGTTTCGTCCGTCTACCGAAGTAGTCGTTTCGTCTGTCTACCGAAGTAACTGTGACATAATCACGTATTACACATATCTTTCTTTATTCCATTAATATCCGTTTGACACTTGGACAATCGTTTCATCATTAATTGAATTAACATATTAATATGCTTAATGCCTTTATTGTTTACATCTGTTTACCACGTGGGCAACGGTTTCATCATTTACTATGTTGGCACGTTTACACGTACTACCCTTTTGTACTTTAACTATAATCACACGTTTTATACGTAAAACTTTTATACTTTAACTATGGTGACATGTTTACACATAAGCCCTTTTGTATTCTTTATCACTTATATTGGCACATTGACACGCTAGCCACATAATACATCATCATTACTATAGGCACGTAAATACACTTAGCCTTATTTATACTTTACTATTTAGGACGTTTAGCACAAAAACATTTAACATCATACGAGTATGCACCCTAGCTCAAAATCACAGAAAAAAGGGGGACTTAGAACTCACCTGGTATTCGGTTTTACTGTGTGAAACTAAGTAAGCTTCGGCTAGACGAGTGCTATGTGATCTGTACGAATTCAAAACGTGAAATTGGTTAAACTTTGCTAGTGTTGTCTATAGTGTCGCCACAAGAAGTGTCGCCTAGACATAGTGTCACCAACACTTAGAGTCGTCCGACAGTGTGCCTGGCGACAGTGTAGCCAGAGATCAATGTCTCTGATCAGTGCTTGCGTTCTGGACTTAGTGTCGTTCATTTGTGTCGTTCTTATAGTGTCGCCACATAATATTGGCGACACTCTTTAGTGTCGTGTACATACATGGCGACACTCTTAGTATCGCCAAATGGAACGACTCGTGTCCCAATCATTGGCAAACCTTGGGAAACATGCATCATCTTCCCCGACTAGTGTCGTCCCAGGAACATGAAACTCTAACAATTGATTTTTAATCCAAAATCGTAACTTTGCGTCCAAATCATTTATCTAGCTTCCATGAAGCTAGATCTAAGCTTCCATGAAGCTAGATCTAAGCTTTGTTCATCATTTTACACGTAAAAATCCGACCTTTAAGGTGAAAACCTTAGTTTTACCCCAAAAACCCATTTTTAAGAAAAACAGAGATTCCAGGTTGGATCCATACCTCAAAGACGTCGTTTCTTAATGTATTCTTGCTTTATTTCGATGGAGAAGAAGGTTGTAGCAGATCTTGGAGCCAAACAATGAATTTCTTGAAGACTTCTCTCTCTAAAAACCAACTCTCTCTCAAGACATTTTGATGAATATGGGGTGAATGGAGGCTGGTATAGGGAAGGGTTTAGAGTTAAGGTGCCCTCATGGGCCAAGCTCACCCTTCAAAGCCCATAACCAAATGTTATTTCTTTCTTTTTCGGTCCAAATCATAAAGTGTCGGTTTTTGGGTGTTACATGAAGGTTCGGTGAATGTTTATAAAGATAACATGTTTATAAACATTGTGTTATGAGATGTTATGAAAAGAAAGTTTTTGGTAAGTAAAGTGGCAAATATTGATAAGAGGTTTGATGAATGTTTGCTTGTGTATGTGATGTGATGGACATGCTAATTGTTTGATCAAAGTTATGATGAATTCACATCGAGAATAAACGGATGCTTGTTAAAATTTTAGAAGTTTAATTGTAGACTTAAGAGCTAAAAATGAACTTTAGAAATAAATTTTATTTACATGTTTCGTTCAAAATGAATTTTAGAAATATATAACATTATTTAGGCATGGAAATAATTGGCCAACCAAAATCTAGCAAAAGAATTTCTTGAGGAAACCATGTCATGTTCTTTTCTTTATTTTCTTTGATGTTAATATTACTAATAAGAAAGTTACACATTTCAAGAAAGTTCTTCACTTCTTTTCTTCTACATTTGATGAGCAACTATTTGAGAGACCGAGATTCACTAGCAACTATTTCAAGAAACTTTACAATGTTGATCGTGATGATTTGACCGCACACGTCTTTCTCGATCTTGGAAGTCAAGAATGCGGTTTGGTGTTGTGGTATTGACAAGGCTCTAGGACTAGACGGTTTCACCTTTATCTTTATCAAGAAGTTTTGGGAGATTATCAAGATGGGTTTCTTCAAGTTCATCAAAGAGTTTGAGACAACGGGTAAACTTAGTAAAGGTTGCTACTCCTCTTTTATTTCACTTATCCTGAAAACTCGTGATCGGCTTCTCTAGAAATATTATAGTCCGATCAGTTTAATTGGGTGTATGTATAAAGTTTATCTAAGCTTCTTGCTTTAAGGCTCAAGAAAGTTATGTGCAAGTTAATCAGTCATGAACAATCAAAGTATGTTGAAGGTAGAAGTATTCATGATGGCCCTCTTGTGATTAACGAGCTAGATTCATGGGCAAAGAAAGTGAAGAAAAATGTTATAATCTTCAAAGTATACTTTGATAAGGACATTGACTCGCTTAACTGGGAGTTCTTAGAATCGATCATGGAGAAAATAGAATCCGGGAATAAATGGAGAGGTTGGATCAAAGGTAATATTGTTTCGGGTAGTGCAGCCGTTCTTGTAAACATTTCTGCCACTAAGAAATTTGACATTAGAAGGGGTATTCGTCAAAGACGTTCCTTTCTTCCCTTTTATTTTCATTCTTGATACGTGAGCATCAGTTTTAAAATAACTCCCACTAAGAAATCTGGGCGCTAGCACAACTAGTACACGCCTATGCTCCTCACAAGCAACACTCGGGTACGAGTCCCCCCTCACCCCCTCCCATCCGGCACGCTGCTGACGTAAACTAAAAATTTTAAAATAAATTAATTTTTACGCCATCGCTTAACGTAAATGTTTTGTTCTTTTTAATAAAAAAGTTTCATGGAAATTTACTTTTTTCACGGATTAACCAAGTCGTGTTTTCGTCGTAACACGTGGGCATAATACTCGTTAATGTACTATTTTCAATAATAATTTAAATAAAAATATTTGAAACACGAACACAACGGTCAGGATGACTTGCGGGCAGAGACGCCCCAACCTCGCGAAGCAGCGAATATTTTACTTCCCAAAACCCTAATTCTTCTTTAAAACCCTAACCAACACAAAACCCTTATCCCTCCCCCTAAAATCCTCTACTCGCGACCCACTCTCTGCGACGAGTGCAAGAACAATTCGGCCATCCGATCAACCACTCTAGGGTTTCCAAAATGGTGGCCGATAAAGGCAAGAAGCCCAAGGTCGGAGAGAAAATCGAGGACGATGCTGAGCAAATCGACGCTGAGCTTGCTCAATCTATCGAAAAGTTGCAGGAGGTCCAAGACGAGCTCGAAAAGGTATAATTATTCTGTCTCGATCATCGACTTGATTTCCAAAATTCAGATATTTTGATCATCGATTTGATCTTCCACATGAAATTGCTGCGATTAGTTGTTGAAACCTAATAATAGTTGTTGTTTGCAATTGTTAGCCTATTATTTATTTAATATATTAAAAATTTATATTTATATAATAATAATTAATATATACACACACAGGGGATCTTAAAATAAGAAGTGGATTTTCGCTAAGAAACTAAGAAATGATTTTTTTTAGCCGAAACCGGGTCAAATGAACTCCGATTGAGCTTATTCCAGCGGCTTTGAAACCTGCTCGTCGAGGTTTTTTGGGGGGAGGGGGTGGAGGTGGGGGGATTTAGGTTTCTGGGGGATGGGGTTTAGGTTTTTTGGGGGTGGGGGTGGGGGGTTTAGGTTTTTTTGGGTGGTGAGGTGGGTAGGTTTAGGTTCTTGGGGGTGGAGGTTGGAGGATTTAGGTTTTTTGGGGATGGGATGGGATGGGATGGGGTGGGGTGGTTAGGTTTTAACCATTTGAGTCCTGAGGGTATTTTAGTTTTTTTAGAAAAAAATTAAACAGAGTTAGTCATTTGGACTCAAATGGTTATATAAAACAAAAGTCCGGCAAAAAAAAGAGTAGAGACTCAAATAGTTAAAACTGGCAAACCTCAGGGACTCAAATAGTAATTTACTCTATAAATTAATTAATAAATAATAACGAGCCTAGCTCGGGCTCGAGTTTTGTGTAAGTTAAACGAGCCGAGCTCGAGCCTAGTTGAGCTTGGGCTCGGCTCGCTTACACCCCTAGTTACCACCGAACTTCAATTTGATATTTCTTGTCTGCTTTGGTTTGAGGATTTGATAATGTTCTGTTATTTTGGATCCAGATCAATGAGGAGGCAAGTGATAAGGTATTGGAAATTGAACAGAAGTATAATGAGGTCCGGAAGCCGGTTTACGATAAGCGGAATGATGTTATTAAATATATTCCTGACTTTTGGTTGACTGCTGTAAGTGACCAATTTAAGATGTCTTGATTTCAGCTTATTACAGTAAACTAGGTTAGAAACCCTTGAATAATGGAAATATTAAATAATTAGTAATGAAGATTTAGGAATTATAAAGGAAATATTAAATAGTAATGAAGATTTAGGAATTAATAAATGAAATATTAAATAGTTAGTAAGGAAATATTAAATAGTTAGTAGGGAAAAAGAATCTTGGGCTCACAGAATTGTGACATGTGGTGCAACCGGTTACTTATTTATTATGTATAGATTATAATAGATTATAATTTTCTGATTATGCGATATTTTGTTCTTGCAGTTCATGAGTCACCCTGCTCTGTCTGATCTTCTGAATGAAGAAGACCAAAAAGTTAGTTTTTTAATTTTTGAAAAAATGATTTCATGTTGAATTTTGTGTTGTGACAATGCATATTTTCTGATAGATATTCAAGCATCTAACCTCTCTTGAAGTTGAAGATATGAAAGATGTGAAGTCGGGCTACTCGATCACTTTTGTAAGTAGTTCTTTTCTGTTTTTTGTGCGTTTAGAAAGCGGTTATGTAGTTTTGAATAATATAAGCAGGTATGTGAGATGGTGTTTGGTTTTGCTTTTGCTATTTGAAGTTGTAACAGTTAGATAATTTGGTTATCTAATTATTTGAGTGTTCGGTAAATTTTTGGTTATTTTAAAAATACATAAAATGACCAAAATGGACATTCTTCCGACACGAACCTTACATGAAATTTGTGGGCTTGGGTTTAGTTTTAACGGGTTCGGGTTGTGATGGGAGTAGAAGTGTTTTAGATTAGGTTAAATGAAGGGAACTTATTGCAGCTATTATGGGAACTTATTATTTAACACCAAATAATCAAATAATTAGAAGCAAAATCTCTTTTTCCAAACATTAAAGATTCATGAATTTTGACCACAGGTCACAATAAACATATCATCATTTAAAAACGCAAATCCAAACACCCTCGGTCGGTTTTGAATACATCATGCATGAAATTGTCAGGGTTTGTTTTGATTGATTCAGTTTCATGATAAAAATTTATGCGATCTCATATTTGTTTCAGAACTTTAGTCCCAACCCGTACTTCGAGGATACAAAGCTCACAAAAACTATCACTTTCCTTGATGAGGGAACTACAAAAATTACTGCTACATCAATCAAGTGGAAAGAGGGCATGGTAGCATTTTGTAAATTGTTATTTTTATGTTTATTAATACGTTGTTTTGTAGTCATCTGATCTTGATAGTTATGCGTTTCTGTTAAAGGGACTTCCAAATGGAGTTACACATGAAAAGAATGGAAAGAAGCGGCCCCATGAGGAGGACAGGTTGTTGAAATTTGATTCTTTTTTGTTGTTGTCGTCGGTATAAAAAAATACGTAGTTTTTCTCTTTAATATTGCTCAGGCACTAGAGGTAGCAAAATGGATAGGTCTGACGGGTTGCATAACGGGTCATAATGGGCTTGGGTTGAAATGTGTCTTTTTTAAGTCCGGTTGATTTGGCCTATGTATGTCCAATTTTTCGAATTTTTAAGCATTTGAATTTTATAAGTATCAAATATGTTTGGAAAAACCTATATTATCAAAGTAATGATCCATTTTTTTATAAATAAAACGATTTAGGAGATTATAAGCATTTACATACCCTTTAGACAAAGTTCAGCCCGCATGATCCCTTTCAACTACTTTCTTTCTGTTTTACCAGTTTGACCCATTATAATCTGAATCTTCAGTTTCTTATGCATGGGTTGAAATGGCTAATGAAATTTACGAGTGCATAGATAAAACATTTAAACAAATTTGAATAGAATTGCCTCATACACGGAACTTATTAGCTGCTCGTTAATATGTTATGCGCTCTCTTAATTTTACATTTTCTTTATATTTATCTCATGCTTAATTGTGCTAATTTTTTTTATAATTTTTTGGGCATTTTGATACAGCTTCTTTAGCTGGTTCAGTGGGACCCAAAGGAAAGATGAAATGGATGATATTCAAGATGGTGTATGTTCACATTATCTTCTAATTACACTCAAGAGGCCACCACTTACATAAGCTTAAATCAAACTTTTCTTGATCTTCCCAATGTTCTAATGATGTATTTTGCAGGTTGCGGAAATGATCAAGGAGGATTTATGGGTTAATCCTCTTACATATTTCAACAATGTAATAATTTCCCCCGTTTTAAATTTCATCTTTTATATAGATTCATCCATGATTAATAAAGTCTGCAAAATTTCTTGATTTTAGGATGCTGATGAAGAGGACTTTGGTGACGAGGATGATGAAGAGGTAACCGACAACTGGGTCTAATTTGCACTGCTTTTATTGGGAACGGAGTTTGTAAAATGGGAAAGGTTGGTCGAGTTGGGTAACGGGTCAACATTGATATGGGTCGATCCAAAAACTGTTTGTTCAAAAAACTTATAATTAATTAGTTAATATGGTTGCAAAAACCATACTAGTAAAGTAATAATCTTTTTTTTTAACGGGTCAAAACTGATAATTTTTTGATAAATGTTGAAACGGGTCGGTCAGGTAGATCCAAAAACGGTTTGTTCAAAAAACTTATAATTAATTAGTTAATATGGTTGCAAAAACCATAAATAAACCAGTTTTCCCAGTATTCACTAGAAGTACACTTTATGCAGCCCATTTCTGTTTTCAGTTAGTTTTTTTTTTCTTTCTATTTTACTCGTTTGACCCGTTAGAAAAGATAAATAAGAAAATGGGTTGAAATTAAATCCCCACATTTATTTTAGGGGCTTTAGGCATCGATTGATTATTCGATCTAATCGTTTTTTAGCAGGACATTGGCACAGATGACTCGGATGAGGAAGAGAACTGAATCTATGCAGGGTTTTGCCAAAGTTTTCAGCTTTAGGGATTTAGTAGCCAGGTTTATAGTTAAAAATGATGTTTTCTGTTTTGATGTTTTAAAATGTGGTTTTATACTAATTTTTAAAAATATTTCTATTAAACTACAATTGAATTTTACAGCTTATTAACAAAACTGATTTTGCCCTTAATCTCATATCAGATAACTTTGACTTGTTTGACCTATGACATTTTATGACAATCCATAGTTGGCAGTAAACATCTTCCTCAACCAAAAATTTTGGTTATATGTTTGAAATTACCAAAAAGAAAAAAGAGTTTATTGGTTCTCATTTAAAAAGCCCATGATTATGATTGGCAAATCAGGCGGGTAGGTTGGTTGTGTAACGGGTCGAAAAATGGGTCAAATGGTTTCGGGTCAAAACAAAGTGTGGGGTTACCTGCTATATCTGTTGAGTTGATACAAAAGTATAAAATTTCCTGGAAGTCCATAATAGTGTGTTTAATGTTTGCACATTGATAGATGAATTTAATTGTAAATTAGGTTATTTGGTTTGAGATTGGTACAACTTTTTTTTGGAAGGAGGTTTGGTTTGGTACAATAGAAAAATCAATAAGCTAGTGGTCTAGTGGTACAACATTTATATGCAAGTTTATAAGGTTAAATGACATAAGAACAATCAATAACCTAGTGGTATGGTGTTTCTCTTATAAAAGTGTTCTGAGTTCAAATATTTACAAATGTAAGGTTATCCGGTTAGGTGGTATATATATCTAAAAAAATGTTGCTTAAAAAAAGGGACATCAGAACAGGATACTTTTAATGTAGATTGGGTCAAAACCGAGGTTTAGGTCGGTTGACCCTCTACTAGTTACCTGTTACCGTAATACATATATATATACATCGGGGCATGTTCAATTTAGAACGTAATATTGAGAACCGTGAAAACCGTATAATCACATTTACGTAGTGTGTTAACAAAAGAGCAAAATTGAAAAAAAACCATTTATTTCTCAACTCTTTCTTTGAATTTATATCATTTCATTGTTTTTTAAAAAAAGTATAACAATTTGCATGTGTAGATGCAGACAAAATTATGTTAATAGCAATTTTTTGAAAAATAAGTCTTTTACATATTTAAGTTTACATGTATTATAGTCGACTTATGTAATAAATAGTATAAAATGGATTTTGTTGTTCTTAACATATTATTGGTTTTGGAATTAACTCCTCTGTAGGGACGAGATCGGTACCGTACCGGTAACGGTACCGAATTTATGGAAAATTCAGTACCGGTACCGAATTTATCGGTACGGTATCGATACGGTACAGTATCGATACGGTACGGGTACTCGTTACAAAATTTTCATCTCTAAATGGTATCGGTACCGTACCGATACCGGTACTGAATTTATGGAAAAGTGGGTACCGGTACGGTACCGGTACTCAGTACCAAATGCTCATCCCTACTTCTCTGGACACACACACACACATATCAAAAGGCTTGTGACCTAGTGATACTAACGTGTATAGGTTAGGTGTCTCTCCTCAAGAGGTTGAGGGTCCAAGTCATATGATGAACAAAAAAGTATAGATTTAAGACTATGATTAGAAAGGTGTTTAACTTGGCCGTTATATATACACAAACGTAATATAATGGTGAATTTACATTTTCATTTTTTACTTTAGAATTATCTCTGAAATTAAAAAATAAACTAAAGTAAGATTATTTTCAAAGTTCAATTTTATTTTATATGTAATATTAAAATTTATTATTAATTTCTTTAGTTAGCCCACACACATTCTAGTTCTTTTTCTAATTCACACTTTTTTCTTCATGACTTGAACCTTCAAACATTTAAGGAGAGACATTTAAGGAGAGACATTTTATACGCCCTAGGACATATATACGGGTTTCGGACTTTTCGGGTTCGGGTACCTCGGGTTAGGGTTTTGTAGAAAAGCCCGATCTCCTTCTCAACCGTCTGAATGCAAAGCCCTGTGACCAGAAACACAGCCGTAGATGATGATTTCTCCATAATGAATATACAATTGGAGATCAACGATCATAGAAACACTGTCGTAGATGATGATCAACAATGATACGGAAGTGAGTTGCAGCAGTCATAAAGGAACAAAGCAAAGACCACAAAGGTGATTTTCCCTTTAAATATTTTACATAGAAAAGCTTGTTTACAACCATGAATGATATAATTTCCTTCTCTATTGATGATGACTACTGATTATGTGAGTTAACTGAACAAAATTGAAATGGAAGTATGCATATCAACTGCCCGATAAAATGTCTATGAGAATTGCATATGAACTGCTCCATTAAAATGTCCATCGATAGCTTAATTGTCCTTCATTGACTGTTTTAATGGTCATGGATTGCTGAATTGTCTACAATAACTTCAATTGCATATCAAATGCTCTATTAAAATTCATCTAAATTGTTTGTTGAGTAGCTTAGTAACTGACCGTTTAACAATACAGTGGTATTCAATGACTTACATTGACTTGTTTGATGATGACTTAAAGTCAAACAGCATATACAATTGTCTGTGTTGTGTTTGATAATGCAACAGTGGCATATCAAGTTATCAACTTCAATTGGTATTCGACTTCAAAGATCAGTCAAGGTTTTAAATCCAAACACCTTTAAATCCAAGTTGTATATTAGTTTTAAAATCATAAACTAACCTTTTTCTACGTTTTTACTACAAAATTAGCCAAACTTTGCTGAAGAATTCTTGCTTATGGGCCTGCGAAGATGAATAGCTGAACCATGGAAGGAGAGCAATAAGAAATCTGCGTATTTACTTCAAAACTCACGTAAGTTTGTTATTCTTATTATTGTTTACATATTTAATTTGATTGTGATTCTTATTATTATTTAGAGATTTTATTTGATTGAGTTTCTATTCATAATTGATTAGGAAGAATAATTGATAAACTTATCCCCTATTTAAAAGGTATATTTATATTGAACAATGGAAATCGAATTTGATATATTCAATTTTTTTGGGTTTGTCATAGTTATTTCGGGTTTCACTTGTTTAACCCGAGACCGAGCCCGAGCCCGAAACTTGCCAAATCCCAAACCCGCAGACTACCCGGAATCCTGTAAAACGGTTCGAGTTTGGATATTTTTCGGTCCAGGTTTCGGACAATTTCGGGTTTACCCGACCAGTGCTCACCCCTACTGATACCTATCATTAGCTCAATTAATTTAAATTCAAAAATAATTTATCTATATACAACTAGATAATTGATTTTAAAATTAATATATGTAATTATATATGTGATAAAGTACCCTAAAGTTAACACTTTGGGTTGACAAAATGATTAGATGACCCTATCCGGAGCAAAATTCCTCAAGGACCTATCATGATCTGCCACATAACAAATGCCAGATTTCACAAATATTTATGTCACTTATTTTATATTTTTTATTGCGTATGTATAAATTATTAGACTATATATTTATTTGTGAATATTTGTAATTATCCTCCCTATACAATGGGGTTTAAGATGTGAATGAAATTAATCAACTTTTTAAACAATTTTATGTTATAATATCAGACTATTTTAGGCATAACCTAATATGTATGAGTTTTAAGGTTTTCCTATTACATCTTTATATAATGTATTGTATGTATGGAATATCAGATGAATAAATAAGAATCAGTTTCCCTTCTCTTAATTTCTCTCTATTTTTATCATTTTATCAGCACGAAAGTGTTCTTTCCAAAAACCCTAGTTTCTCTGTTCGATCAAACAGTCATGAAGATCCCTTTGATCTTGATCTCTCTGTATATTCGAAACATCGGTCTCGATGACTCAAGAGGGTGCAGATTTCAATCGATTCTTGGTTCGCTAATCAGTTAAGGAATCCACGCAGGGAATTGTTTTTGCTTCACGTGGAAAGAAGAATGCTTTCACCATTCTATTGCCTGATTGGTCAACATGCATTCCATATTCCTTCATGAAACAATCAAACCGATCCTAGTAAGTTTTATTTCAATCATGTGATTTGTTATTTGTTATTCTTTTCCTTTTTCTCACAATGTTTAAAATAATAATAATAATAATTAATTTCAAACAATAAAATTATGACTGTTAATTTTAAAACAAAGTTACTGATTTTATGAGGCATAATGGATTATTCTTTTAATCAAATCTTGAAGTTCTAACTGTAACAATGAGTCGAAAATTATTTACAATTATTTTAGGTGATTTATTGGTAAATTAATTTCCTGATATTATATATTTTGTTATTATTATTTTAAATGGTTTACTGTATGATAGCGTAAATAAATAGTATCTTTTCAAATGATAATGTTATATAGTTGTGATTATATACATATTTAATTATAACTAGATATGTTTCTGATAGCAAATATCCTTGATATAAGGATTAAAATTAGATGTTATTTTATATGTATTTTATCGGTGTAATTAAGAGCTATGTAGAAATAAAGACTGATGGCTACAAAATTCTCTAAGTACAAATGCTGTTGATCTCAGAGTTTGCTGCTGACCAACAAACTGCTGCAGACAAGCTTAACTGCTGCGGATACTTGTTCTCCCGCTGAAGAACAAATCTGCTGCGGATAGCCTTATCTGCTAAAGACCAAAGTTGCTGCGGATAGGCTTCTCAGCAGCATCAACACTTGATGCTGCTGACAGGCAAATCATTAGCAGCTTTGGATGGTCACATCTTGCTGCTGATCCTCATCTTTGCTGCTGACAGCCGTGTGCCTTGAAGACAAATCGTTGCAGCTGACTATCCATGCCAAACATCACTGACAACTTTCTGCAAAAGCAACTGACACACTCAAAGCAGAAGGAATCTCAATGGCACAACCAATGACGGACAACAATGCTCTTCTCCAAGCATGCAAATAATAATGCACAAAGAAGACGCTTTAATAAAGTTAACTAGTTTTAGACTAAACGTGTAATAGTTAGCTATATACAAAAGATCAACGGTCTGTGTTAGATCTGATCTTTAGAATCAAGGGTCTGTCTTGATTCTAAGTGAGTATAATAAATACTGTGTAAACACTTCATTGTAAGTGTGCTTTTTGATTGAGTTTTCATTTGTAATCGTTTATTTGCAAAAGCTTAATACAACAATGTTCTTAAAAGTATTCTTTCTGTTTACTCGATTATACTTGTGTAGTTGTTATTGTTTCCGCCAATTTCAACTAAGAACAGAACCATCTTATACTTTCACGATCCTACAAGTGGTATCAGAGCTTTGGCTCGGATTAAACAAACTCACACTTGTTTAATCACTTCTGGTTCTATTCTAAACTCTCTCTTTCATCAAGTCACCACAAAAACAAAGATGGCACAAAGCAATGGATTTGAAGACATCGGCAGCATCAACCGACCACCAAGATTGGTATCTGGGGAAGACTACGACATGTGCAAGAATCGCATGGAAAGCTTTTTCTGTTATCAGGAGTACGGAATGTGGAAATCCATCAGGGATGGACCCTACACTCCCATGGTGGCCTCTGCTGACTCTGGAGGACCACCAGTTCCAAAGGAGCCCTCTAAGTACTCAGAAGAGGACATAAAGAAGATGGAGGTGGACTTCAAGGAACTAGGAGCTATCCAAATGTGCCTTCCAAATGAAGTTTTTCATAACTTCAGAAGTTACAAAACTGCTAAAGAGCTCTGGGAGGCTCTTGAGAAGATGTTTGATGGCTCTGAGGAAGTCAAAGAAAACAGAAGAGACATCCTGAAGCAGCAATACGAAAAATTCGTCTGGAAGGAAGGTGAGTCTCTAATTGTTTTATATAACAGATATACTTATCTTGTAGGTGAGCTGCAGTGCTCAAAAGTGAAGTTGGAGAATGAAGATATTCTTAAGAAATTCATCAGATCTCTACCTAGTTGCTGGACACTCTACACAGTGTCCATCAGAAGAACTGAGAATCTGAAGACTCTTCAGATGACTGAGCTATTCGGTATGCTCAAAACCTATGAGCTAGAGATGATTCAGGCAAAAGAAAGAAGCTCAAGCTACCAAACAGCCTCAACATCCACCACCACCTCCTCTGCCCACCATTCTGAGCACTCAGGTCCTAGTTCAAGCAACTATTATCCTCCCATCATCACTCATCCTCAAAATCCAACCTCTCAAACAAACACATCTCCATTCCTCCTAGAAGCCCCTCCTCAAACCTCAACCTCTGCTGCTTTTGTTTCTGAAAACTCAAGCAACATGTCCTTTATCAAGGAGGATCTGGAATGCTTCCATCCAGATAACTTAGAAGAAATGGACATACAACACTCGTATGCCATGTTATCTATAAGAGCAAAAAGGTTCTACTCTAGAACTGGAAGACCCATTCCAAGTAATAACTCCAACACCAGAGTTGGCTTGGATAAAAGCAAACTAAGATGTTACAATTGTAACCAACTGGGTCATTTTGCTAGAGAATGCAAGGCACCTAGGGCAAACCCACCAGCTCACCAAGCCCAACCAAGACAACAACAGCAACAAGCTACTCCTCCAACTCAAACTGCATCTTGTGCAGCTGTTGGAACATCTGAATTTGACTGGATCTTCTAGTATGAAGATCTGCCTGCTAAGAACCAAGCTCTTATGGCAGACACAACTGAGATACCGCCTCATGTATATGAACATCTTTGTTCCCAAGCTTGTATTAATAAGGTGTTAGGCTACAGAAAGCACAATCAAAACCTTATAGATCAAAATGAAGAGTTTCATCAAATGAAATCTGAATTCAAAAAGGTCGAAGACAGTTACAAAGAAAAAATTAACTGCCTAAAGAAAGAGATTTCATCACTAAAACATGAACAAACCAATTTTAAAACTCAGATTGATGATCTACTGGCCAGATTAAAAGCTACAGAGAAGAATTGGCAGAACAGAAAGTTCATGTTGACAAATATGAATTTGCATCCAAAAAGCTGCAAAGACTTTTGGATGCTCAAATTCATGAAAAGGTAAAAACTGGTCTAGGGTATCATGCTGAACAATATCAAGCCGTTGCACCTCCTGCTGACTACGTTACCATCCATGAACCAAGCTTCAATTTCTCAAATCTTGAAAAGGCCAACCGAGATGTTTACCCTTCAAGACATGAACCACTGGTGCAAGAATACACTACCTCGTCAGAATCTGAGTTAACTTGCTCAGAGTCCAATAAAACTGAGGAGGTCTCATCACCAGTACAAGTACCAGAACCGCCTGTTCTTGAAGTCATTCAAACAAGTACTCCTGTTCCTTTACCAACTGCTTCGGTTCCTATGCCTTTCAACCAAATCAAAATTAGTTATCCTCCAGAAGGAAGAAAGCTAAATGTTGAAAAGGGGCAGTCTTCAACCTCAAAGCCTCAGAGAAAGGTGTTTGACATATGTCATGCGCCTGGAGAAAGAGTTCCACATGTTCAAAAGACATTGGAAGAAGCCACCTTTGAGCTTAACAAAGCTCAACCATGGAACTTTAAAGACCTATTCAAAAGAAAGGACTATGTTTACCTTTAAAGGGACAAACTAGCCAAATCATGCTTTGTCTGTGGAAAATACAACCACACTGCCAGCACCTGCTTCTACTACCTTCAGCAGCAAAGAAACCTCAAGCAACATGCTTTTGAGAAGACAAAGAAGAACAAACATGTAAGAAGGTTTGAAGCCAAGACAACTCAATTCAGAAACTCTCTTTCTCTGCCAGCACCTGCTTCTACTACCTTCAGCAGCAAAGAAACCTCAAGCAACATGCTTTTGAGAAGACAAAGAAGAACAAACATGTAAGAAGGTTTGAAGCCAAGACAACTCAATTCAGAAACTCTCTTTCTCCACCAAGGGAGCAGTTGTCAAAACCTCAACAATCTTGCATCATCTGTGGTGAATCAGACCACTTTGCTGCAAATTGTAAGTTTAATCCTTTCAATCAGATTCTTCTTCCAAGCCCAATTATACAAAAGCCTATCAGTAAGGTGAAGAAGGATAGGCATACGTCTGTTCTTAAACCTTCAGCAGCCAACAAAACTGCTGCTGATCGAGTAAAGCCCAAGCAACCAAAAGGAAAGCCTTCAGTAGCAACAAAGTTTGCAGCTGCTCAAGTAAAACCATCAGCAGCAACAAAATCTGCTGCTGATAAGTCAAAGTCCTCAGATGCAGCTTCTGCTGCTGAAAAGGCAAAGAGAGCTGAAAAACCACTAACTCAACAATGGAAGGCAAAGAAACCACCAAGCATCATCATTGGTTCAGTTGAATGTCCTTTGTTGTAAATGTGTCTGTCCTTTGTTGTAAATAAAAGTTATAAGTCAGCAACATCCTTTTTGGCTGCTGACAGGTCTGATCTTTAACAACAAAGATTTGCAGCTGACTGCTTTAAGTTATCAACAGGAACAGGTTTCCTACGGATTTCTTTAAGACTGTCAGTAGCAACATCCTTGCTGCGGATTATTAAATCCATCAGCAGCAGATAAGTTTGCTGCTGACAGACCTAACCTTCCACAGCAACCAAGGTTGCAGCGGACAGACTTATTCATCCACAGCAACCAAGTTTGCTGCTGATGGGTAATTTTAAGTCCAAATTAACTTTTAACCGCTGTAAAAATCAACGTCAGTCTTTATCATGACTGTCTCGGTGTATTACAGCTGTAACAATAAAAAGTAAATAAGGTTGTACTGTACAAGTCATTTTGCTTTTTCCCTCTGCCGTTATAAGAACAAATCAAATTTCTTTACCACCTATTCACCTTCAATTTCACCCAAAACCCACATCACTTTCTCTCAAGTCTCCACCACATTCAAAGCCCTTCATCTTTAAAACATTCAAAGCTTCCCAAATTCTAACCTTCCCTCCAAATCAAACAACAATGGCAGGCATCAATAACCCTGATGATAAGTTCTCCCCATACCACAACCTTACAGCATATCTTACCAAAGGAAAGAAATCCGAAGGATTAATTATATGATCGATTTCTTATGTCAATCAAAAATCTACTTTGCCCTCACAACCAACCCTACCATATATATCCCTCATATGGAGGATTTTTGGAGTACCGCCGTCTACTCAACTGAACAGGGGATTCCCCAAATTAAAGCCAAAGTAGACGGCAAGGATATCACCATCCTGGAAGCCACACTCAGAAAACATCTTAAGCTTCAAGATGAGGGAGCATCCATCTCATACTCGAAGGACGAATACATGAGGACCTTTGTATCCATTGGATACACTGGAAATCAGACCGAGTATACCATCGAGAAGGCGCTGATGGGCCCTCCATGGAAGTATCTTTGCCACACTCTTCTCCAATGCATATCCCAGAAGAGGAGTGGATGGCATCAGGTGAGCTCTGCACTTGCCTCCGCCTTCCATGGTATGGTCACTAACCAAGGCTTCAACTTTGCACACCTCATCTTTGAGGGTTTGAGATATAACCTTCAAGAGGGTGCAAAGCAACAATTTTTTATGTACCCAAGATTCTTGCAGGAAGTTTTCAATTAAGAACTAAAAGAACTTTCAAAACTTGTAAGAATCTACATCATGTTGGGACATAAAAATAATATTTTTCAAAGCATGAGAACTGTTTTCAAAAATTTCTCAGGGGTCAATGTTCCATTGTTATCTACAATGCTGAACATACAGAGTACCCCGGGTGACAGTTCAGCAATCCCAGCTGATACTGATCCCACACCCTCCACCTCACATCCTGAACAACAGTCTGCTTCTACCATTCGAACCCCTGTGCATACTACTAAGGATGCACATGCACAAAAATTACTTACACCTCTTATGGATGTTATCGTTCAACCGGAACACAGGGCCCCGGTTGCAACGGCATATACTAGAAAAAGGGGCAAGAGAACTCCTTCTTCTCTTGCCTCCAAGGCCCTAACCCAACCTAACAGCCCTCACTCAGAATCACAACATTCTGGTGAGAATATCATAAGGGACAACCACATTATTAGGGAGACTCCTTTGGATGTCTCTCTATTAGGATCAGGATCACTTCCCGGATCCATAGAACAGCCCCCTGAGCCTTTCCTTTCTCTTCTGAACTTTTTGTTGAGGAACCTGATCAAGATGATGTACCTTCTCCAACTAGCACTATCTCGGAGGTACTGATTGATTTTGCTTCCAACACACCCAACCCAAGTTCTTCTACCCTGAAGGTCCACTCTAGGAGTTATGAAAGAATGGATGTGGAAGAGGCTGTCACTACTGCTGGTCCATCAAATGACCAGGAGGACAGTGACAACATTGCTAGGACCTCAACCACGGCAACTCACAATGAGGATGCTTCCTTGGAAACTTCCCTCACTGAGAGGAATCCCAGGTGCCAAGAAACCATGGGTGATGGGGATGAAGACGCTAGGCCTAAGGCCCCATCTGGATCCAAGGATTCCACAACTGTGGATGAAGACAAACTGAAACTTCATAACTTGGAATTGACGGCCAGGGTGGCTATGCTAGAGGCTGAAGTGTCCAAACTAAGACACCAAGTCTCTATGCATGAAGCCCATCAATGCCCAATTGTACCTACTCCATCTCTTGTATCAGTCGGCACCCAAACTGATGCTTATTTGTCCACTGATGCAACCAAAAAGGGGGAGATGGTCCCAATGGAGGAAGACTCAGACAGTCTTGACGACTGGATTCAAGAGCAGGCTGTATTTCAAAGCACATTATTCAAGCCGACTTTTGTACAGGTTCATGACTTGCCAGCTTCAGATAATGAAGAAGAAGAGATATCTGAAGACTGGAAGTTAGTCGTCAGGGCTGTTGATGAGATGCTGAAGACACAGAACAAACATATACATCTTTCAGCATCATCCCTGAAGCAGCAGCCATCATAAGTCACTCCACTGCCCCCCAATTTCCACTGACTTCAACACAGCTAGAGTTTGATACAATACTATCTTGGGGGTATGATGGAAAGTCTGAGAGGTTCTGGATTGGTTGGGAGTTTGGCGGAGTAGAAGAGCTAAAATGGGACTTTCTCAACAGCATCCAAGTCCTTCACCTATACCATCTACAATGCATCAACAACTCAACGGACCTCTCAGCAGAACTTGCCATTGGCAGGTTCTATGACTTGATGGAGGATAATCTACCCAACTTTCAAAGACAAATACAAGCAGCAAAAAGGGTAGCCTATCCTGAATCTTCAACAGCAGCAGAAAGAAGACTGTCTCTTAGAAGACTTGAAATAGTAAGGAGCAGTTTTCTCACAAAAGAAGAAGTTCTGTGCTGGAGAAGATTCCTGTACAATAGAATGGTCAGGGATGTCGAAGTGCAAGGATGGACAAGCACTGACTCCCATGACTTCACCTTCTTCCTGAGCAATGGATCTTCTCTAACAGTCAACATCAAGGAGATGTTGCTCCTACCTTCAGCCTTCCTGCACAAGGTCTTTGAGCTCAGATCACTCATCTTCAATGTCAACTCCTTAGAAAGTCAAGAAATGATCAAGATCATCAAGGCTTCTTTGTACAAGGAGGAATCTGGATCTGACTCAGACCTATCCACTCTCTCTTCTCCAACAGTCAGACTGAACACAGAAGAAGAATCAAAAAGAAGAGAAGAGGAAAAGATGAAAGAGGCATGGAAGGATGTGACAGGTATGGAATGGGAAGAAGATGAAGTCAGTTCCCTTACCTTATCCATTCCCCAAATTGCCAATGAAGCTGAAGCTGAGATTCTAACAGTAGCACCATTATCTGCTGTTGTGATCAGTGAAGCCGAAGCAGAGGCATCCAACAAAGATAAGGGAAAGGGAATTATGACCAAAGAAGACGAAGAGAGGCGGCTAAGAGAAAAGAAAGAGAAAGAAGAAAGAAGAAGAAGAAGATAAGAAGAGGAGATGGCTAAAACAAAGAAAGCTCAAGATAGACTCACAGCCATTCTCCTCAGAGAACAACAAATCCAAATGTATGCAAAACAGCTGGATGAGCTCAAAGTAAAGATTCCTGCAGTTTATCAGATTGAAGAAGATGAAGCTCTTGCTCTTCAACTGCAGGAACAATTTGACAAGGAAGAAGAAGAACTAGAGAAGAAGAAGAAGGAAGAGGCTAAGTTCAGAATAACTAATTCTGAACTAGCCAAAGAAATGAGAAAGGAGTGGGTAAAGACTCTAGTTTCTCAAGATGAGGATGCAGACTATCTTGAGAAACTATCAAATAAAGAAATCTACAGAGCCTTCATGGGTCAGAAAGGTCAATTGGCAAAGAAGAAAAAGGCTGAAGAAGAAGAAAAAGCCAAACAAAAGTCCAAAAAGACCATTGCCTTTAATAAAAGGACCCATGAAGAAAGGAAGGTCATGATTGACTTCCTTAAGGCTAGAGGAGAGAGTGGAAAGAGGCTAGGTCCCATGAATTTCATGAACCTGCAAGCCCTCTATTTCAAAGTCAAGAAGGATGAGGAAGAAAGATTGGAGAAGAAAGACTCCAAGAAAAGGGTAAACATTCAAGAAGAAGAAAGGAAATCAAAGAAACCCAAGCCTTCTCTCTCACCCAACACTTCCTCAATCCAACAACCTTCCACTCTCCTTCCTAGATCTCCCTCCTCTCCTCCCTCAAAGTACAAATCCTCACACCCAGCTCCTACTCATCAACAGCCTCCCAAAAAGAAAAACAAACCCACTTCCAAACCTGAAGACTCAAGAGAAATAATCAGATGGTCATACAGCCCTGAAGACCAATGGTTTGAAGTGTTTAGGGGGAGGACAGAAGCTAAAAGATCAATCTACACATCTGTTGATGAGGTACTACAACTTCCAGATTCTGATCTAAGAAGAATGATGGAGCTGGGTGAATCCTCTGAGCCTGAGAATGAAGGTGGGAGACATCTATTGCTGGCAATCAGACATTACTTCAACCCCAGCAAAGATGAAATCATTGATGCCAAACCTCTTCAATCCCACTCTCCATTCATCAGCTGGTCCTACAATGCTGAGAAGAATGAATTCACTCTGACAGATGTTAAAGGACAGAAGATGAGGTGTTCAAGCAAAGCTATCTTCAAAATTGCAAGCAAAGACATCAAGACTCTATCTGAGCTTCCTCTTAACAATCCCAGCATGGACCAGAGAGGATATGAGGTTGAAAGGATAGTCAGAAACATGCAAAAGCTTCAGCAACAAAGGCAGTAAGAGAATTTTGGTAGCATCAGTCTAGGGGGATTTTGTAGAAATAAAGACTGATGGCTACAAAATTCTCTAAGTACAAATGCTACTGATCTCAGAGTTTGCCGCTGACCAACAAACTGTTGCAGACAAGCTTAACTGCTGCGGATACTTGTTCTCCTGCTGAAGAACAAATCTGCTGCGGATAGCCTTATCTGCTGAAGACCAAAGTTGCTGCGGATAGGCTTCTCAGCAGCATCAACACTTGATGCTGCTGACAGGCAAATCATCAGCAGCTTTGGATGGTCACATCTTGCTGCTGATCCTCATCTTTGCTGCTGACAGCCGTGTGCCTTGAAGATAAATCGTTACAGCTGACTATCCATGCTAAACGTCACTGACAACTTTCTGCAAAAGCCACTGACACACTCAAAGCAGAAGGAACCTCAATGGCACAACCAATGACGGACAACAATGCTCTTCTCCAAGCATGCAAGTAATAATGCACAAAGAAGACGCTTCAATAAAGTTAACTAGTTTTAGACTAAACGTGTAATAGTTAGATATATACAAAAAATCAACGGTCTGTGTTAGATCTGATCCTTAGAATCAAGGGTCTGTCTTGATTCTAAGTGAGTATAAATACTGTGTAAACACTTCATTGTAAGTGTGCTTTTTGATTGATTTTTCATTTGTAATCGTTTATTTGCAAAAGCTTAATACAACAATGTTCTTAAAAGTATTCTTTCTGTTTACTCGATTATACTTGTGTAGTTGTTATTGTTTCCGCCAATTTCAACTAAGAATAGAACCATCTTGTACTTTCACGATCCTACAAGCTATAAATTCTAAATGTTTTTACTTTATAATGATTATAATAATGCTAATAAAAAAAATTATATATATCTATGTCATTTTGATGTAAGAAAAAAATTGTTATGCTAAATTAAATTGCAAAACGGGCAATTGACCCATTTATTGCCCGCCCTTGAAAGTTGAAACAGTAACTTTAATTGGCTATATGTCGAGTTTGTAGCTTGAACAATTTTTTTTGAAAAACATTATTTTTCACATAAAAATATTATACATATTTTATTTTTTGTATTTGAAGAGGAGAGTATACTTAAATAGTATATGAAAATTATGGAATAAGGCAAAATACATATATTAGATACCATACCTTCTTGGTTAACTCCGCATATTTAGGTTGGGTCAAGTTGCCTCTTTCTGTTTAGTGGATGGATTATGGATGAAAAGAGAAACGCACTATTGATTTGGAAGATATAATATTAGTAAAGACTTTTAATCCATGAAAATGCTTATTATGATGATTAATTGATGTCTAGACAGAATTTATCTAGATAGTTTCGATTAGTTAATTAGAATTTTAATTAGGAGTATCCTGATTATTTGTAAAATTTTGTTTTTACTATTTGGAGTGTCGAGATAAGGTTAACACGTTAAGGAAGTGATTGGTTTGGAAGCAAAACGAACTATTAGGATTAAAGTGGAAGTGATTATGAAATTCCTTGACCTACTTATTCTAAGATAAGTTTTAACTCTTTTCGAATCGTAAGACAAATTTTACTTCGTGATCCTTAAACTCTTTCATCATCAAAAGGTCATTGATTCGATTACGACACCTCTCTAAAGTTAACTGAATTTCACGTGAATGCTGAATCATTATTAAGCACCCACAATCCTCCTCTATGTATACAAATGCACAACCACCTTCTTGGTTCTAGATGCCAAAATCCACTCAACGATAAATAGATTGGGAGAGATAATCCTTGATAGGAACGAGACTTTCCTCCGATCCTATGCTAAAGCCATGATCTTTCTCCTCCTCCACATCCTCAAAGACCTAAAATGTGAATACCTTACAGTTGAGGATTTTCTTGACGTATGGAGGAACCAAAAGACAAACTTGACCACCAGAAGTTGGTCCTTCTCCCAAAATCTCGCTATTAATTTTCTCCATATGTGATTGAAAGATCTTAAGTAGGTTAGCGGGTATAATTTCGCTCTTTTGAGTATTTACCCCCAAATTGAAACTATGTGAAGAGATATGTTCAAGAAGACTTTCTCCACGTCTCACAATCATACCCTGCTCCTATCATAGCAACACAGGGAATGCGAATTCATGAAAAACCCGGTGCTTTCATCATGTTTTCTAATCGTGACCAATCGGTGTTATCTCATTCCCTGGTGCAAATGTGTGTACCTTTTCAAAGCGGATGGAGGAAAGAAAGAGGACGCGGCCCCAGTAGAGGCTATATGCGTGGACGAAACAACTCTTGGATGATGGAGGTTCAGCTCTTGGATAAAAAAGGTCATGATAAAAACCTGACATTAGTTGTTTAAGCCAACATTGCAGGCATAGACAAGGAGGTCTCACAAGGGCCAAGAAAGTATATACTACAAGTGCGAAGTGACCAACCATGCCACCTAGTTGGGCCTTGTCCAAAATTAATCAAAGAAAAGGGGAAAGAGGTTGAAACAAACCTAATCGAGGGCACCCTTGTAGCCTCGCTATCATCCCCTTCATTTGGATAATATTGTTTAGCCACCACCGATGAAAACCTAGTAAATAATAGTTTTTGTAACCTATGGAATGCTCCGGAAGAGTATGGTTATCTTACCTACCAGGTACCAAAGTTTTGTCATAATACTCTAGTAGAGTTATGTAACCATCAACGATGAATGTCTTGCATATAGCGACACAACTAACACTATCCTAAAACATAAAAATACTTTTATCAGTTGTCTACCATAGAGACCCTTATTGGTAGTATTCCAGGTGTTGGTAACTTTATTGAATGCTCCAGAAGAGTACGTTGTACGTGTCACCTTACCTACATGTACAAGATATGTCTTATATTCTAGTAAATCTTGAAGAAACTTACTAAGTTTTCAATTGCACATGACAAATATGGCTAGAAGACCATATTGTAAAACTAGAGGTTTACAATCTAGAAATATATTGCACAAATAATCTAATAAAAAATCAAATATGGTGAGTAACCAGAAGTTACTAGCCAAAGATATTTTTCGTCATACAACATGACCAAATAGGTCATCGAGGTAGCATCACGATGAGGTGAATGATCAAAAGTGCCAACAAGTGCTCCCTCAATAATTTAAATTTTTTTCTACCAAAAGACTTATCATGTGAAGTGAGTTCTCTCAGCAAATCAATATTTAAGCTCTCCGAAAACAAACTCATATAAAGAACCCCTCTTATACCTGGGAAGAATTCAAGAGGACATATGCGGGCATTTTAATCTCCATGTGGACCATTTTCAGTATTTTACGATCTTAAGAGATACATCTCTATATGGTCACGTGTGAGTCTTTTAGCTACCCTATATGTAGCATTTGCCCACTTATTGTATGTCTATAGGGACAAATATTGTACATCCAATAGATTAGTTCAAACATAAGTTTTAGCTAAATTATTGATTACATGATTACAATTAATAGCTAGACAGCTATTGATAAGATGCGAATTGCCATCTTCTACATGAGGGCATACTGCTGCACTAATCGGTTCAAAACCAACTGCTGATCACAAATACTCCCCTGTACAAATGTTCTCTAGAAGAGAACTAAGTTTGTCTCAACAATAAATATTTTTGTTGTGAGATCTTTGTATCAATACCGCCATCATAATGTACAAGAATGGGACATGTTTATAACATAATATGTTGTCTAAATAAGACATTATTCCCAATCTTAGGGGGAGATTGGATAAAGAAAGGAAAGACTGGTAATACATGAAAACAAAAACATTGAATGCATCATCACCACCCCTGAAGTGCTTAATATGAGTCTGAAGTCTAATATGTCATGCTTTTGCAAAGAATAGCAAATATATTATTTGATGCATTCACACACATAAACATAATGACAAAGTCACCTACTCAAACTGATGTAATCATAAAAAGATTACCATACACAGGAAACCTGAGAAATAAATCGGTTCCAAACATAAAAACCCACGAGAATGAAAATAGCAGAATAAGGCAGTTGGTCTAACCCTAGAAGTGGTTATAGATAAAATCCTAGAAGAGGTTAACGAAATCGCAGAAAGAAGCGATAAAGCCCCAAAAGAGGTAAATGTCCTAGAAGAGACTAATACGGTTCTAGAATAAAATTACGTTACCCTAGAAGAAGAAAATAGAGTTTCGGAAGAAACTCATGTACCAAACAAATATGAGATCTCAATAAATTATGTACAACATAGTACAATATGGAACCAAAATGAAACACGTGTTTTGAAATATTTGCATATGCTATAGCAACAAATGCAATCAAAGAAAAAAGTATGTATCTAAAACTCTGTAAGAGTACATACACAGAGATGACTACCTAAAACGGCAAGACACCTAAAAGGCTGAACTAAATTTGCATGGTAAGCGAAACGTTTTCGGACCTGTAGTTCGAACACTCATAGACGTCAAACCATTAGGTTATAAATGGGTGTCTTTAATATAAAAAGAAACGAAAATTATGAGATTATGCGATGTAGGCACGAATTATAACACAAAGGTTTTTTTTCCCAAATCCCATAAGTTGGTTATGAGGAAATTGATGTGTGTTTTATATGTAGATAAAAATATAAATATATATATCCCCGGCAACGACGCCAAAAACTTGATAGCGTGTTTTTAGTAGTAATAAATATATTCTATTTAAAGCTACACAAAATCATGTTTTAAATTTATAAATTAAAATGATAATTACTTCAACTAAATATACACACAATAGGCAAGTGTACCTATCGCAGCGTAGTATAGTCTGGGTAAGAACCAAGTATCGAACCATGGACATGGATCCCGTACTCAACCCTTGCTATTGTCTGACTAGGATAATAAGTTGGAAAATGGGTTTTGTTTTAAAAGGAAAAAATAAGAAATGTAATTAGAAATATTATCCTGTTTAAGGTGTTACTCTAGTTGTTATCCCTTGTTAATTAATGCTATAATTAAAGTAAGATTGGTCATAGTTACTAGTACTAAGCCTTTCGATAGGGGAGTTAGCATTTCATAACGGAACAGTGGATACGGTCGGCCAATTGTTCCTTAATGAATCTCGGGACCCTAACGGGGTCTCAAGTCTGCCGGTTATCTCGTGATTCATTATTCGGACTATGATTATCCAATGACTGACGTACGTCGTGTCTTGTAAATTCCTTTGGAAAGTCGGAATGCTCAACTCCCTCCATAGCTACTTTATGAACACTCGGACCTAAAAAATTATGTTCTTAAATAGTTGTCTTTACTTATAATATTATTTTAAATAAATAAGACTTTCATTCTTAAGATCAAACCCCATGGCTCCCGCTAGAAGTCCTCTGCAAGCCGACACGAGAGAAGTAAAGAAATACCGACACAAACCGCCCAGTCTGGTTAGGGCTCAAACGACATGCTGGATACCCAAACCTCCAATCAACACATAATATTAAATCTATACTGCCCGGCCGTTGCTAGCACCAAGATTTGTATATAGACCATACAAACTCAAATGTGCTTCCCAAACAAGAAATGTTGCTTAAGTAACTTACAAGATTTAAGATTATTAGATTGGTTTAAAGATCACTTATTCTTGTCTTTTTAAGATAACTCATAGTAAAGACTTTAAAAACATAACATACTAAAAATACTTCATTAATTAATTAAAGTTCAACCAACCCGAGCAACACAAGAGAATTAGCCACGAATGACCATACAAGTGACTCCACCAACCCTTAGATAATGTGTGGGAGTATTCCAACACCAAGGGAGAGCGGGTATAGAATGCCTCTTGTTTTACTCAAATGAGAAAAATCTCTTCATATTACAAGACTTTAAAAAGGAAAAAACAAAGAAAATCTAAACGGACCAAAACCGAGAGAGTTCCAGCTCTTAACAGAGCACTATGACCTTCCCAACTCTTGTTCTTGGACATCTAAAACACTAGAATGAGCTTTCTATTTATAGGCAAAGATTTTGGCAATGCACGGCCGTGCATTGGATTGCACGGGCGTGCAAAGTACCCTTTTCTTTCACATGCGAAATCTGGCAGCTTTAGGGAGTACGGGATGGCATTTTAGGGTTTGGACGACCGTGCAAGGCAATGCACGACTGTGCATTGCCCTAAAATGCTCCCCGTTGACATCGTAATCTCCAGCTTTGACCTTCTACGTCCGGTTTTGTTCAATTGACTTCCGAATGCTGATTTCTCCTTGATTTTGAGTGATTTCTTCATGTTTTTGCATATCCAAGACAATTATCCTATTGGAACACAAATGAATGAATTAAGTATCAATTGTATCATATTATCTCTAATTGTGATCAATCCAGGGATAATTATGCGTGTAAAACATGTATAATTTACGTCATATCAGAAATGTATTCCCCTGTAGTGTATGCGATAACCTTTAGATGTTTAATTAGCCTCGCAATCTCAAAAGGACTTCATATAAGACTTATGGATGTCGTGACCGAGTAAATGTACGGGACATTAGAAAATGACATCTACTGAAAATCCTAGAAGGATTTAAAATGCCCGAATCATTCATATCATTACCCCGAGATGTGTGCTATAAACATGAAAGCGATCTTTATATGGTCTCAAGAAAACTGATCCTATGTGGTACAATCGAATCAGTATAAATTTTGAAAAAGAGGGGTATAAGTTTGATAAAATCAGCCATGTCTATTAATCAAAGTTTCACTCTTAAAGTTCATTATAATCGCAGTTACAGTGATGATCAAAGTATCACCGAGAGACTCTGTCGAACTACTAGAGTAAGAATTTTTAAATGTAAGATCTTGACATGACCAAATTATTCCGCGACCTGATATTCGAGTATATACTTGTCCATAATCAAACTACATCCAGAAGATGTTAACATATTCTAATATGGACAAAGTTTATCCGCTAAGCACACCTATAATTGTCTGGTCCCTAAACTTATATAACTATCCTTACTTCTCCGAAGAAGAGGGCGAAGAAGTACTTGGTTCAGAAGTACCGTACTTAAGCGCGATCGGTGCAATAATGCATCTCCTGTATATTACAAGACATGATATTATGTTTAAGTATATGTGCTAGCAAAATATAGTTCTAATCTAACACGTTGCACTCTTTTTCCCTTTTACTAAGTTTTTTGTACCATTTGGTTTTCTTAGTAAGGTTTTTAACGAGACGAAGTAACTAATCCAGTAGCATCAGTTTATCTTATAGGTCTCGAAGTACCGATTTAACATCATCTGGAAGTATGCTGTTAATTATATATAATATGCTTTGCATTCTTTTTCCCTCAGCTATGGTTTTGTCCTACTGGTTTTCCTAGCAAGGTTTTTAATGATTCATCATTATCAAGCGTATTAAAAGATAAGTTGATATATTTGTGGGACTGAGGCAAGGGATTGTTCTACGAGAAAAATATGGAGCCCCAAGCAATTTTTTACGGTGATGCAGGTTACTTATTAGACTACACATAGCTTGATCTAAATTTGCATACAGAGGTACAACAATTTCATGGCAATCAACAAAGTAGATATTATCATGGACCAGAGTTGTTCAAAAGAAGCCCGACTACACTATATGAATACCATGCAACATGCATCGCTCAAATCAATCAAGACTATAACACAGATCAAGTCAATCAGTTACCACAGAAAATTGCACTCCAAAGACCGGAAGATATATGTTAAATTGAGGGAGAGTATTATGCACATTGTACTCTTTTTCCTTAACTAAGTTTTATCCCACTGAGTTTTCTTAGTAAGTTTTTAATGAGGCAACATAACTGATCGTGCAGTATCAGTTAGTATCGGTCCTGAAGAACCGAGACAACATTATCCAGTAGTATAATGTTGATAGTGTATAATATAAAATGTGCGAGGGGGAGTGTTATAATATCAGACTAGTTTAAACCCAACCCAATATGTATGGGCTTTAGGGTTTTCCTATTGCATCTTTATATAATGTATTGTATGTATGGAATATCAGATGAATAAATAAAAATCAGTTTCCCTTCTCTCAATTTCTCTTTATTTTATCATTTTATAAATTACTTTTCCCTCTAAAAAGTATTTTTTTTAAAAATATTATACAAAATATCAGCAATCTTGCATTTTATAAATATTAAAAAATAAAGTACAATGATATTAAAGAATAATTATGCACGTTTAAATTACAAGGATAATAAATAGTCAATATGCCACATTTATATAAGTGTGCTTATAAGCGTACACCACATTCCTCATATCATACGATTCATATAGCCCCATACGGGTCGTATAACCCACATCATATGGGTCGTGTAGCTCAAAAGTCAAAGCTGACAGCTTCTGGACATGTCACCTCAGTCACAGCCAGACATAATATGGCCCATATAGTCTCAAAACGGCCAGTATTGAGGAGGAAAAGGTGTATTACAGCCCGTATTACGGGTGGCATAACTCGCATAGGGCTATACGACTCGTATAGGTGTCGATGATGTACGATTAACTGCAGATGGTGTATGTTTAGCGTTTCCCTTGTTTAATAATCTAATTTCAAATATAATATAAAAAATCATCATATTACTTGTTATTGTATATAAATTAGATCTTACAAGCATATCGGTACACCACTGACAATCGAGACAATGTAGGGGACAGATATTGGTACACCACTTACAAATGATGTGGGTCGTATAACACTACACGAGTCGTATTGATGTCAGTGAAGGAATACATGTAACTTAAAATAGAATTCATAAGAAAACAAGAGAAAAAAACTCATACCGACCTCTTCACATTTAAATTGTATATTATCCCTAATATACTAAAATGAAGCTAATGAGAAAACGTGGAAAAGAGCAGTGACGGATCCAGGAATTTTTTCCAAGGGGTTCACTGTTTTTAGATGCTCCAATTTCATAGGGACGGACGTAAAATATTTCGGGTCGGTTCGATGGTTTGGGTCGGGTATTTTTTGTAAGTATACGGATCTTGTTCTTGATTTTTTTTTTTTGTTATTTTCATGGGCGGCTCAACCGTTTTAGGGGCCTAAAGCGAAGTGAAAAACCAGGGGCCTTTTTCCAAAAGTCATGTTATAAACCCACCTCTTTTTTGAATAATCCGAAGAAACTTAATCAATTTAGCACCTAATAACTAAACAAGTCTCACCCAACTTAGCACTAATGACTAAACAATCTCACTCAAATTAGCATCCAAAATATCTCCCACTTACTGAACAAGTTTAGTACCCAACAGTCAACATAAATCTACCAAATTCAATACCTAAACACTCAAAGAAATCTACTAAATAGCTCTTTACAAAATCATAGTTAAAAGAAATCTACGAATAATGGCTTCAAACATCAAATTGTTATTATACTGCATAATATATATCTAGATAAAGTATAAATAATTATAATATATATCTAGATAGAGTATAAATAATTAAAGAATTTACCTCAAACTTTAGAGTTATGTTTTCCTTCTTTTTCTTGTGGCTGTTTCTCCTCTTAAACCAATCACAAACACCCATTTGTGCTTGATGAAATGTATTAAAACCTTCAACCTTGCACAAAACATTCATGGTTATTTAGAAACTTCATGGAGTTTAACCAAATTGGTGTATATTAGCAAAAACGGTTATCAACAAAATGAAGAATTTATGAAAGATTTGACACACCCCAAGACCCAATTAACAAAAGTAATCAAATAACCAACAAAGATTATCAAGAAACTAAGATTATACTAAGATTTTGGCATCACAGGAGAAGGAAGAAAAATAAATTAAAACCCAATTAACAAAAGTAATCAAATAACCAACAAGATTTTGGCATCACAGGAGAAGGAAGAAAAAATAGTACCTAGGAATCAAATTCCAATTAACATCTAAAATCTTAATAACATCTAAAATTCAAATTAACATTTAAAATCTTAATAACATATAACATTTAAACTAACATTCAAACAAGTAAACAATAAACATTAAAATTAACCCTAACAACAAACATTCAATTTAACATTTAATCTAACCTGTGGTGAGTGGTCTGTGGGCAGGGGAGCACCGGAGAAGGCCGCAGGCGAGCAGCAGTGGGCAGTGGGCGGAGCCGATGGGCGGTGGGCAGGTGGACCGTGGACGGCAGCAGCAGGAGGCGACCTGCGCTAGGGCTGCTGAGTCTTCTGAGTTGTTTTTTTCCCCTAATTTCTCATTCAGCTCCTCTATGGCTAAATCTATCCCTAGTTACTATTTTTCTTTGTTTTTTTCCCTGGTACAGGATACTACCATGAGCCCAAGTAAAGCCCCAAGAAAAAGCAAGAAACAATTAAACAGATTAAAAGGCCTGGCCTACCATACGAAATTAGTTAAAAAAAAGGTTTTAAAAAATGTTGGTGAAGGGATTCGAACCCACAACCTCCGTGTTATAATGCCAAAGCCTAAACCAATACACTACTTGTGAAACTTTGTAAGGGGGTTCACCTTATAATATTTTAGGGGGTTCACCCCAGTTTTTTTACCTGCCGTTACACTAAAATTCCGAAACTCGGGGGGTTCCTGTGCACCCCCCCGGTTACACTTAGATCCGCCCCCGGAAAAGAGAAAAAAAAAAGAAGGGCTTTAGTCTCATTCCACAATATACCATCTTTCAACTAAGTTAGGTTTTTCTTCATATATCATCTTTCATGGGCTTTAGTCTCATTCCATAGCTCAATCTCTCATCAACCCTTGGGTTATTGGATCCAAAACCTATTATCTATGACTTCGTCAAGCCAATATAGATAATTGCAATTGAGATGAGTTGTTTTAATATGTTCTTAACTCGCAAGTTAATATTGCCTATTGTCAAGCTTCTAAGACTATACCATTAAGTCTCAACCTAAACCTTTTTTATAGTGATTATCTTTGAAGAATACTGTCACACCTTGGGCGTGCGACCAAACAGTTGGTATCCTGTTTTGAATAATGCACAATATTTCTTATTTCATAAACAACTCGTAAGTTGGATAAAACATAATTTTATAAACAAGGATTAAATACCTTTTTTTCATATAAAAGTTGTTTTTATAAAATAAACAACATTTACGTCATTTCCTGCCTTCTGACAGTTTTACAAAAATTCTTGCCACAAGGTTTATCCTATGCATAGGAAGTCATAATCCTTTCAGCACCTATCCTTGCTAAATACAGTCAATCATGATTACCTAAAAACATTTTAAAACAATACGTCAGCGAAAAGCTAGTGAATAACGTTAATAGACACAACATTTTAAGCATGAAAAGTACTGAAGCCATTTAACCATAATTTTAACAGTAATCTACACTTTCAGAGGGTCTATTTCACCAGAGTGTACAACCACTGTATACACTGGCTTTATCGCTCAGGTAGGTCTACTACCGGGTAACTCCCAGTTTTACGTCTTTTCCTACAACAGAGACAGAGTCAGCCCCATTACGATACTTTCATCCGTAACACGTGTATAATTTGATCAAACTATACGTATACTTATGGGCTGAATTCTTATACATATATTACCTTGCGCATTAAACGTATTTAATACACCCTCATGCCATTTTCAAAGATATAATTCATTTACAAGTTTTGAAAGAATTAAACGTATTCACCTTGATAAGATTGGCTTAGTGAAAGATTAGATCTTCTAACTCTTTGTTGTTTGTTGGACAACACCTCGATAATGGTATTTAACCTTGGGTATTGTGAACAAGGATTCTACACCTTTTCTTTGGGGTAAAGAAACGCTAATCGTGGGTATGAGAGTATTGATTCCTAAGATATTTGGATATGGGACATGTCAAATGAGCTGACTTTGATAAACTATTTATAGGGCTGAGATTGGACCCGTAGCGGACCGCTAAGCTAAACGGTAGCGACCCGCTAAGCCAAACGGTAGCGGTCCGCTACCGTTCTTGGCTTATCTGCGTCATCCACCACGTGTTCGCTTCTAGTTGTGTCATTCCCTAAGGCGGCTAGCAGACCATTAACAGCAGTATAGCGGCCCGCTATTAAGCTGAGTCACCCGACATGAGTCGACACCCACCATTAGTCCCACGTGTTAGTGATCGCGTTTCGAAGGCTAATAAAAAATATAAGTAAAATCCACTTCTTAGCTACTTTAGATTGCAGTATGTGAAGTAGGGTTGTCGAATCCACAGGGAATTCGTGGAAAACACTATTTGTAATTTACGGTTTATTAAGCAATTAAAAGTAAAAACTGAAACTTTTGATTTGAATGATTAAGAAAATACTTGCACTAGCAAACAGAAGTAACCAAGTTTTGGAAACAATTAAAGAAGGAGTGACCACTCCGGGTTTCTGATTCAGCAAAATAACCGTTTAGTTTTAATTCGAACTAGATAGGAGATCACATAGACATGATCTTGTTTAAAATGTTCGACCCAATTCAATAATATAGAACTCAAACACACAGACAAATTATTCTCGATGCAAGAAAACCAAGAAACAATGACAAATGCGTAAAAGTTAAATAATATCAAATTGTTCAAAAGTAAAACAGACAATTGAATCCAAAGAACTTAACGATTCACAAAATCCAATCCAACACTAGAACAAACGAAAACCGAACAAGTACCTGCAAGAATCATTCACCCGAAGGGATCACAATGGATCTTAGCCGCTCATAGTCATACACAAACGCTAAATATAATTGTAAAACTTAGAAACATCAAACAATTGAAAAGTACCCTTCAAACGTTGCTCCAGAACTCCCAAAGTTCGTCCAAAAACGGATGGGAATGATGATTTTTCGAAACCTTAAAGATTTGGGTTTAAATGGGGTGAAAATCCTGGAAAATCGGCTTCTAACCGACTGCCACCGTACAATACGGTGACCCCTCCATATTGTACGTTGACCCCCTTTTGTACAGCCCAAACATTCTACCCAAACTGCTCAATACGCCAATTTGTACGCCACCCGCTATATTGTACGTTGACCCCCGTCGTATTGTACGGTGAGACCACTTTTTTTCATATCCGGATTGTCGAGGCACCCCAAATTCATATATTATGGCTCTCGTAACTCATTTTCTAGCCCAGGATTTGCTCATTTGAAGTTTTAGTCTCCAGAACTCCCTCATCAGCCTCCATCTTTTACATAGTTTCTCATCTATTCCTTCTATTTCCTCCCAAATGCTTCCAAAACACGTAATTTAGCATTCAATCACTTATAAATCATAAACACACACAAATTAAACATGTTCCATGCTAAACCACACATAAAAACATATAATTAAACATTATAAACACCAAACAAACAAACACTGATCACATCCCCACACTGATCACATCCCCACACTTAACCTTTGCTTGTCCTCAAGGAAAGCTCTCTCGCAACCATCCAACCATCATTAACAACTACACTTCACAATTCCCTTACCTATTTTCAGCTAAGGTCCAAAGTCATACCCAACTCACAAGACTTACTGCAGTCAATATATTTACACCATAGCAAGTAAAAAGATTGTACGCAATTTAAAACCAAAACATCTAACCAGGCCTACCATGCTTCAAGTTTTCCACATACTTGCAATCACACCTCTCACAATTTGTCACTTCACTAGTGTTGTATCTGGACTAGTAAAAGAGGTACTACTATAACTCCACCAATGAACACAAAACATATATTAATCAAGAGGACTTTTACGGGTTGTAATGTTAGGCTAGGGCTAAGGGTGCGGAATAGGGAATTTAAAGTGACTAAAGGTGATTGGAATCCAACTAAGTAAGTTAAAAATCAAATCAACTACAAACATCCGTCTTAGGTAAAATGACCCATTTAATAATTAGCTCTTATTCTTTGAACTAACAAATGATACTTGGTTGAATTTGACCCAATAACATATTTTTGTATTTTCTTCTATTTTTTTCATATATATATATATATATATTCATTTTTTATATATATTTTTCTTTTATTTTCTTTTATGGTAATAGATCTCAACTGCCTCTACATAAACTCTAACCTAATTGAACTCTAACTCACAGGTTTAAAAACAAAAGGCTAAAAAGGCTAAGGGGTTTATAATGTGGGTTTCAACAAACATAAATGTTTAGGCTCAGAATTGGTGTCTAATGGATAATGTTAAGGTAAGGAGAACAAAAGAAAAGGTTTACACAAATTGGCTCGTCCTAATGCCTCTATCATGTTCATGCACAATTTGGTTCATGATCTCGAAATGTATCATATATGCAAGTTCTAAACTGATGCAACATTATGGTAAACACACATGAAAAGAAAATGAGCAATCAACCCCAATTATGTTCTATGCTTGATATCAAGGCTTAAAATCTCACAAAAACGGTGGTAAAGGGTTACAGATGTGAAAGCACGCATGAAGTCCACTATCTCGATTGTTACCCCCAGTTAGACATTTCAAACAATTTTCTGAAAAATGCTTGCTAGGCTACTTTATCAAGTAACTTAAAGAGTTTGATCATGACTAAGGACCTAGACTTATGTTTCAGCAGGTAAAAAGTTGGTGATTTACATTGAAAAATCCAATCTTCAAGCACAACTGAACTTACTTAGGACTAAAAAATTTTCAAAATTTTCTCAAACATACCATTTTTCATATATTCCCCCATCCCCATACTTAAACCATGCATTGTCTCCAATGACATTAAAATGAAAATTTTGTGTGGTTCAAAGGTATTAATCATCTCAGATTCCCAAGTCCAACATGCAAACCTCAACTACCCACACGTGAAACGATTCAATTACAAACAATTAAAACTAAACAAACCAAAATAAATAACACAAATCAAACAAACCAAACCAAATAAAATAAAATAAAACTAAGAAAGAGCACATGACCTGATTATTTCTTCGTTGCGATGTCCTCGTGTGTGGAGATCACACTTCTAAATTCAATTTCATAGAAATCACGTTGCATTTTGCATATGCAACAAGCCTTTTTAAACCCCTCGGTAGCTCGAGTGGACAAGTGAAGTCTCGTGAGGGTTTTTAGTGAACACACCCATAAAGTTCCCTTCTTGCCTCCATAAGACATCCCCACACTTGGGTCTTGTTATGTCTACCGCCTCATTTATCTCCTTTAGTTTAAACCCGTCAACAACAAAACCTTTCTCTTTTCTGCCACCTTCATCCACTTTGGAACGAGGAGGACACTTATTAGTAGCACCTGCTTTGGAACGTTTAACTTTATTAAAATAAGTAAAAGAATTTGCAAGAATGTCTAAGTTAAACTCACGGTTTCCAAATGTCATGTCACACCCCAGTCCCAGGTATTGGTTAGAGGTGACGCATGGTACAGAACACACAACGAAAACTAAAACCTCATACTTTATTTCATAATAAATATTGTTTTACAAACTGTCAAAATATTACAATATGTTTCATCATCGTTCCTAACAAAGGCACATAATATTCAGGAGTTACAGTCTCCCAACATGCCTTCATCCAGTCATTTAATCATTCTGTTCTAGCCCTAGAATACCTCGTCTATTGACTACCTGTGATCTGCTCAAAAACATTTTAAAGAAAATGGTTCAACATAAAGTTGGTGAGCTCATAAAAGCAAAATATTAAACTTGTGAGCTCATAAAAACATTTTAGAATACCTCCTCTATTGACTACCTGTCATCATTCTGTTCTAGCCCTAGAATACCTCGTCTATTGACTAACCAAGGTGGTGGCGGTCCGCCACCGCCCCCAGCCGCAAAATTGCCTTTGGCCCAAGTAGCGGACCGTTATCGAGTTCTTGGGGGTCCGTTACGGATACCTGTGCTTTAGCAGACCATTAAGGTTCTGGTGACGGTCCGCCATAGGGTTACACACGTCGTTTTTCGTCCGTTAGTCCTCAGACACATGGCGTGTCCTGATTAATTCCTTCCGCCCTATGTAGCGGACCGTTAGAATTTGAAGTAGCGGTCCGCTATCATCCTCCTCCTCCTCATAGCGGACCGTTATCGAGTATGTAGCATCCGCCACCCTTCCTTTTCACTGTTGGCAGACCTGGCTAGCGAACTTGTAAGAATTTGAGGCCTTAGCGGACCGTTACCCCTCTCGGTAGCAGTCCGCTACTGGCAAATATTCAATTTTTTTTATTTTTGGTCCTTACACTTTGAACCATTTTCTCGTTAGCCCCTCAACTTTGATTTGTTGGCATCTTTAGTCCTTATTTTCTTGGGAATTTTTGAGGTTTTACAAATCTCCTCTCCGAACAAATGGGGATATTTGGTCCTTATTTGATCTTCTAATTCCTAAGTTTTGTCGGCTCCTATCCGACCTTGCCATTGGACTAACACCATTGGAATGATTTTATTTCTCAGTTTTCGTTCTTGTGTGTCGAAAATTTTAATTGTTTGCTTGGAAAAATGAAGTTTATCGTCCACGTGCACATCGTTTAATGTGATAGCCTGGGCTGGGTCTGCCAAGCACTTGCGTAAACAAGATACGTGAAATGTATCGTGAATTACCTGAAGTGCCTTTTGCAATTCTAGTTTGCATGCCACTGTCCCAACTCTTGCAGTGATCTTGTAAGGTCCGATATACCTTGGCCCTAATTTTCCCCTTTTTCTGAATCTTACCACACCTTTCCAAGGTGAGACCTTTAACATAACATAATCACCAACTTGAACTTCTAAAGGTCTTCGCCGTTTATCGGCATAACTTTTCTGTCGATCTTGAGCTGCCATTAATCGTTGTTTAATATGGACTATTTTATCTGTGTTTCTTGTATAATTTCAGGTCCAGATAATTGACTATCTCCTACATCAGTCCAACAGATTGGAGTTCTGCACTTTCTGCCGTATAATGCTTCAAATGGTGCAACCTTGATACTAGAATGGTAACTATTGTTGTAGGAGAATTCGATTAACGGTAGGTGATTATCCCAATTACCTCCGAAATCGATAACACAAACTCTTAGCATATCTTCTAGTGTTTGAATTGTTCGTTCACTCTGTCCATCCGTCTGGGGATGATACGCCGTACTCATGTTAAGTTGTGTTCCTAGTTCTTTCTGAAAACTGATCCAAAATCTAGATGTGAACCGATTGTCTCTATCGGAAATAATAGACAGTGGTATGCCATGGCGGCTCATAATTTCATTGATATAGATTCTTGCTAACTTATCCATAGTATAGCTTTCATTGATGGGCATAAATGGGCTGACTTGGTCAGTCTATCGACCACGACCCATATCGCATTATGTCCTTTCTGTGTTCTTGGTAATTTTGTAATGAAATCTATTGTAATGAGATCCCATTTCCAGATAGGGATCTCCAACTGTTGCATTTGTCTTGCAGGTTTCCGATGCTCAATTTTAACTTGGAGGCAAGTTAGGCATTTATCTATGTACTGGGCAATTAATCTTTTCATGTTCGGCAACTAGTAGTGTTTCTTCATGTCTTTATACATTTTTTTGCTCTGGGATGCATGGAATATCTTGATTTGTGTGCCTCATTCAATACCTTTTCCTGAATATCTCCAAGTTTTGGAATCCAGATTCTCTGATCGAATATCGTGATTCCATCTTCTCCTTTAATAAGTAACTTTTATTTTCCAACCATACGTTCTTTCTTAATATTTTCTTCTTCTAATGCTTTCGGTTGGATTTCTTTATTTTGTTCTATTAAATCTAACTTCAAATTTAATCGTAGTGCTTTTACTCTAATCGGTTGACTTCGTTCTTTCCGACTTAGATCATCTGCCACTACATTAGCCTTCCCAGGATGGTATTTGATTTCACAGTCATAGTCATTATCGAGTTCCACCACCTTCTTTGTCTCATATTTAAATCCTTCTGATTAAAAATATGTTGGAAGGTTGTGTGGTTTGAATATATCACGCATTTGGTACCATATAGATAGTGTGTCCAGATCTTTAGAGCAAACACTACGACACCAAGTTCTATATCATGCGTGGTATAGTTCTTCTCATGAACTTTTAGTTGGCGTGATGCGTAGGCAATAACCTTATCTCGCTGCATCAACACAAAACCCAGACCAGTTCGGGAAGCATTGCAATAAATTACGAAGTCATCATTCCCTTAGGGTAGTGTTAGGATTGGTGCATGACTGAGCTTTTCTTTAAGAATGTTGAATGCTTCTTCTTATTTTAATCCCCATTCAAATTTTACCGCTTTCTTGGAGAAGTCTTGAATGAATCTTCCGTAATATCCGGCTAATCCGAGGAAGCTTCTAACTTCCGTTGGAGTCTTCGGGGCTTCCCATTTCATAATTGCTTCAAATTTACTTGGGTCTACTTGTATCCCCTTTTCATTCACAGCGTGCCCAAGAAATTGTACTTCTTGTTTCCAAAACTCGCATTTGGAAAATTTCGCGTACAATTTTTCTTTTCTTAGAGTTTCCAGAATGACCCTATGATGATTAGTATGTTCTTATTGACTATGGGAGTAAATAAGAATATCATCGATAAATACGAAGACGAAATTATCGAGGAAAGGTTTACAGATCCGATTCATTAGGTCCATAAATGTTGCGGGGGAATTTGTTAGACCAAATGACATGACTAAGATTTCATAATGGCCGTATCGGGTCCTAAAAGCAGTCTTAGGTATATCTTCCTCTTGTATCTTTAACTGGTTATATCCTGATCTAAGATCGATCTTTGAGAAGTATTTGGCTCCTTGTAACTGATCGAACATATCATATATTCTGGGCAACGAATATCTGTTATTTATAGTCAGTTTATTCAATTCTCGATAGTCGATACACATTCTCACGCTTCCGTCTTTTTTCTTTACGAATAGTATTAGCGCTCCCCACGGTGAAGTACTAGGACGGATGAATCCTTTATCTAGGAGCTCTTGGATTTGTTTCATTAATTCCTTTAATTCTAAAGGAGCTAGATGATAAGGAGATCTTGCAACGGGTTGGGCTCTAGGGATGAGTTTAGTTTGGAATTCGATCTGATGATCTGGTGGAAGACCCGGTAATTCGTCCGGAAATACATCTGGGTGATCACAAACTATGGGTATATTCACAATTTGTCCTTCGGGTTTGATGTTTAGAACATATTCTAAGAATATACCGTCTCCATTAATCAATTGTTTCTTAGCTTTTGCTATTGAAATGATTTAAATCTTAATTTTATCACTATCACCCTGAATTACTAAACATCCTCTATCAGGTTTCTTAATCTTAATCGTTTTTTGATCAGAACCAATCTGAGCCTGGTATTGGTTTAACCAATCCATTCCTAAGATAACATCATACCCATTCATGTTCATTGGCATTAGTGTAACTAATACTTCATCGTCATCAAAATTGATGACGCAATCTTGGTATGATTCGGTTATCCTAATCTGTTCGCCACATGCCGTTTCAACGACATAGGCATACATAAGTGAATAGGTTTTATGCCTAAATGTATATGATACAAAACTTCTATTTGCCCCTGTATCAAATAATACTTTGACATAAATGTTATTAACTAAGAATGTACCTACCACTACTTTGGCATCGTTCTTCTTCTCTCTTCCGCTTCTTAGGACAAACACACGTCTTACACCTTTGTTTTGACCACCCGTTCCTTGCTTAGGTGGCTTAGGACAAGATGATCTATAATGCCTAATTTCATTGCAATTGATACATTTAACTGTAACGTCCCGGTTTCTCGGATAAAAGTCGGGATTTTGTACATATGATTTTAAATATAAATTATTATGGAGGGTTAGTCGAGTTTGGTTATAAGATTTGCATGGATGTACATATGTTTACATATGAATGTAAATAAAGAGTTATCGGGTAAATGCCGAGTTTTGACGAATTACGTTCTAAATATGTAGCATGACTTAGAGGGACTGTATACGCGCGTGGGCCAAACCCAACCCACATGATATGCCTATTAGTAGACGACAAGGGGGAGGGCTCCCCATTCACTGTTTCTCATCGTAATCGACCAAAGGAGAGGAGGAGACGAGGAATTTGTGTTTGGCGGTGATTTCCAGGTAAAAAGTCATGATCTTTGATCCCTCGTTTCTTATATTCGATTGTGGAATCGTGGTTAACACATTTGTGGTGTTAGGGTTTCCCAAGAGGTGAGTTCCGAGGAAGATAAGTTCGATCAGGGGTTCGATTAGCACGAATCGTCCGGTTAAAAGGTATAAACTCGTAACCTTAAACTTGTTCTCATATTGGTTTTGATGCGAGAGCCGGATGGGGGCTGAGGTGAGTCCGGACGAACCCGTATGGGTGCCGGTAGGTGTAATGGGATTGGGGAAAGGGCCGGTTAAGGCTGGGGGTGGTGAACAGTGAGGCGGAGGAGTACCCAAATAAGGCCGACGGGGCTATGGTGGCAGGAGGAAGGTCACAGCAGCAGTATGGAGTGTCATAGGCAGCCGCGTGGGCTGGACGAAGGCTGTGAACGGTTGTGGTTGGGTGGTTTGTGATTGCGGGGATCGACGGGGGTAGTCGGGAGCCGTAAAGGGAGTCGGGATTAGCCGATACGAGTTCGGTGACGTCTTTTAACCTAACGTGGAATGCATGTGCATGCATGGGTGATCACGTGAGGCTAGGTGTCGTGCATGGCAACATGCGGGAGCGTATGGGTCATGCATGACGTCGTGTTGGTCGAGTGAGGGGAAGTTTAAAGTCGGGTCGTGTATTGACTCGTGATTTGTGTGCATGTAGGTGCGAGGTCGAAAGAAGAGCACATGAGGTTAACGAATTCTAGGGATCGAGGTGTGTCGAGTAAAGTTGAGTTTGTATCGCCCACTTTTAAGTGTTTTATATTTTTGGGTATGAAATATATGTGAAGTAAATGTTTTATTATACGTAATGCATGGAGGTGTTTTGTGATAAAACGTGTATTTTTGATAATTGATATGCTTACGTGTATGTGCTAGTTGTGTCACGTACTTAGCCGTCGTGGCGGGAAATCAAGTGAAAGCTTGATATTGTGTTTGACGTAGTCAAACATGTTATTGTGTCACGTACTTAATCGTCGTGGTGGGAAATTGAGCGGAAGCTTGATATTGTGTCTAACGACTGTCAGGTGGGAGAACTATGTTTACGTATGTCTATGAATATGGTAAACAAGTAATTTGTGTGTCGTTATTATCTTTTAAATTGTTTTTGAGATAAACTATTTGTGTCTGGAGATGTGAAAAACCTTTTTGAGGAGAAAACATTTTGTTAATGGTTTTCAGGATTAAACATCCCTTATAACTCACTACAGAACTCACGAGTTTTAGCATATATTTCAGGTAAACAGAAGGAGTGATTTGGTGGCTCTTGGATGGAAATTGGTTACTGGCGTGTGATGACAATGACATTTCCGTTTTGATTAAGTTTGAATGAATTTAGTATTTGACTTGTGCTTTGTTTGACATTTCGTATTCCGCTGCATGTTTTTAATATTATTTGAAGTCTAAGACTACTTAGCTTGTGTTTGTGCTAACAAGTAGAGTTCCCGGGTTGACTTTACATTAATGTTCAGGCATTGGGTTGGCGAGTGACCAAACTTCTGGCAAGTCTGGCACTTCACCCCCTGTTTTGTTCTATCAGGGTTAAATCCTCCTCTCCTGGGAAATTTATTATTTCCTGGTTTGAATTTATAAATAGTCCCCTATGGTTTTCTCTTATGGTATATCTTTAGTGGTTCTTGAGCCGCCACCTCATCGTACATCACCGCACTTAGTAGACAGTTGGATCCATTGTTTCGGGTGCGGTAGTCTTTACTAAGGTACACACCTTAGGTGGTAGGCCTTGGACATAACATTTGATCCTTCTTGACTTAGGAGTTTCCAGATGTGGCACCAACTTTGCCATTTCATTAAATTTAGTGGTGTACTCCTGATGAGTCATAGTCCCGACTTCAAATCGAAGGAATTCTGCCTCATTTTGTCCAATGCATTTTGTGGACAATGTCTTTTGATAATTAAAGTTTTGAGGTCCTCCCATGTCATCTTGTTGACATAACTTTATCCTTTTATCTGCTTTACTGATTCCCACTAGTCAAGAGCTTCTTCTTCAAACGATGTGCAACAAATTTCACATATTGATCTGCTCTACATTCGCTCATTTTAATTACCGCTTCCGTGGATGTTATCCATTGCATAGCTGCAATGGCATTCTTCTTTCCATTGATGGGCTTCGGATGACAGTCACTAAAGTTCTTATAAGTACACCCTTGATTATTAGCACCCATGCTTAGGTTAATAGTTTCAGGGGTTCGAGTTGTACCAACATTTTTTTCTACAGGATTGGAATGAATGGTGTCTTCCATTCGTGGATTGGTACCATTGGTGCCTTCATTTCTATTTCTAAGATTGTTAGAACCCATTCTCCTCTGGAGAGCATCGCAGGAAAAGTCGTCTGGAGTACTCTGGGGACCTCAGATGCCACCGCTCCTTGAAATTAAGCCTCGGTCATTATTACTTCTTCCGTATGCTGCTCAGGTTCATTAGTCGCATTTGCATTTATGTTTGATTCAGTGTTTGCGTTCGTCGTATCACGGGTATGGGACCTAGTATTGGGCCTCGTACACCTACCTCTGCTTTGTCTTCTACATCGTCCTGCCATTTGTACCTATACACAGACGTATAGCATAAGAATTCGTATAACCGGTCATAATCCAGAAAATCAGAAATTAAAAACATTTGGCGAAAAATGTAATTAATTATCTGTTTTCTTGGTATTCCCTGCTATATATCATACTGAATGCATACATCTAACTTATCCTGTGGTATTCCAGACTATCCTCAGAGTCCTAGTTTAAGTGTAGATACTATTCCGTAGTATCATATCCCTTAAACTGAGGCTCTGATACCAACTTGTCACACCCTAGTCCCAGGTACTGGTTGACGCATGGTACAGAACAGACAAGGAAACTAAAACCTCATTCTTTATTTCATAATAAATATTGTTTTACAAACTGTCAAAATATTACAACATGTTTCATCATCATTCCTAACAAAGGAACATAATATTCAGGACTTCTAGTCTCCCGACATGCCTTCATCCAGTCATTTCATCATTCTGTTCTAGCCCTGGAATACCTCCTCTATTGACTACCTGTGATGAGCTCAAAAACATTTTAAAGAAAACGAGTCAACATAAAGCTCATAAACAAAATCATTTCATAAAATGACCCGCCAAGGTATCTCGAACACAGTCATGGGGGTGCCCCCCATAGATAACTATGAGTTATCAAATCCGTATATATATATATATATATATATATATATATATATATATATATATATATATATATATATATATATATAACCAAAAACCGTTCCACGGGTCCTGCCCAACATGCTGTTCCACGGGTCATGTAAAACACAATAAGCATTTAGAATGCGTTATATACATACAATCATGGAGTACAATCGTTCCAAGATACCTAAAAATGTTTTCATAAATCAACCATACCAAACATGTAGTACAACAGAGCCATGGTTGTTTTTATACATCATAGTTTAGGAACTCCGCTCAACAGCAATTCAACTTATTGTATCTGAAATATCATAAACACCTTAGACAAAGCCCTAGATTTATAATGGCAATGCTTAAATACATAATTCTAGGTCAATGGTAATTAAACAAATCTCAATAGTGGGTCATACCTTACCTCAGAACTATCTACAGGTATTTGTAAGAGATTCCCGAGAAACATGACTTCGGGAAATAGATGATCAGAGAGTAAGTGTGTGTAGATTATTTTTTTTTGGTGTGTGGGTGACGTGCCATCATTTATACATGTTTTGCATGCATAATAATCCCCATATTGTGGTACTAATTGAATATTAACCTTGCAATTGATACTTAAAACGTTCATATTTTATAACTGTAGGTTATTCGGTGTCTTAAAGATAAACAAATCTAAAATCAATAAAAAAACCAAGAAATCAAGCTTCTAGAAGGATCATTCCCGAGCTTTGACCCCCAAGAAGTCAAAATTGGTCAACAACAAGTCAACCAGCAGCTAAAAGACGAAGCAGGGAACGGTAAAGGGGATGCATGACCCTCCTTGCTCCTCAAGGCTCTAGTTCACTGTCCTCTGTACCCTGTTTGATTCCCGAGGTGTTTGCACGCCCGTGCAAACCAATGCATGGCCATGCATTGCTCATTTTGAGGCTTATAAATAGATGGCTTTGGTTGTTGGTTTCATACACCTCAAGATACATTACCATAACTCAAGAGAGCCCGTTTATGTAGTTTAGAGTATAGAGTAGAGAGGCTCCTCCTCTTTGTCCGCAATAGGGAGCCTACGAAACTCAACGTTACGCTAGTTAGTTTGGCCATTCGTGGCTAAACTCTTTGTATTGCTAGGGTGAAGATGAAGTTTAGTCTATGCTAATATTTAACGTGTTAATCTAGTGGTTTATTTATGTCTTTAATTATTCGCTCTTAAAACCACCTTCTAGGTGGGCTTTTTATTATTTTCTAAACTTTTCTTTACACTTGTGAGTATTCTTGCTTTTAAAGTGTAAGACCGTAAAACCTTTTTAATCAATACAAGAAGATTTTGATAAGCCAAGGCTTGGTTAATACTAATAAGGTCGTACGTCTTTATACGAATTTGTTATGAGATCAAGAATTGGTGAACTCATGTTAGGAATGGTACGTCTTTATATATGGTCCCCTTGTTGCACCGCCTCCCGGTGAACAAAGTCTAATCACTCTTTTATTAATAATAATTAAGCATTTAAGTTCGATGTCTTAAACCAACTTGGAGATAGCATTCAAAGAGTTGAGGGTAACGTTGTCCCTAGCTGGGAATCATTACCATTTTATTATTAAAGATTATAATTCGTGAACCAAATGTTGTGAGAATGAGGCTCTAGCGGTGTATCGTTCACACATTTGTATTAGTCATACCGCCGGATTAGTCAACTTAACATTATCATATACCAAGCGGATTCGAAGCCCCAAGCAATACTCTCCGTGACATGATCATCCTCGAGATATTTATTTTCCTGCTATTTACTATTATGCTATTTACAGTTCTGTTACATATGTCACACACATTTGTACTTTTTTGTCATTACTTTACCGTCATTTACTTTTCTGCTTCACAAGCACACAAAATCCACTCACTAATTAAACCGGCTAAACGATAACAAAAGTTGCGTATTGGAACTCGACCGTGTCGATACTTGGTTTTTACCCAAACTATATTACGCTGCAATATGCACACTTGCCTTTTGTGTGTTTTAAGTTTGAGTATTTATCATTTTATAATTTAAAACTTAATCTTGTGAAACCATTTCTAAAAATATATATTTTTATATATTTTAATTATAAACATACTTATCACACGACACATCAAGTTTTTGGCGCCGTTGCCGGGGACACGGTGATTTCAAGAAAAATTCGAGTTTTCTAACCTTAACATTTTTCATCTGTTTTTCTGTTATGTTTTGTTGTAGGTAGTATATGATCCATAGCTCTACTACTGTTTATATCAACCTTTAGCAGAGCCCGAAAGATTCTTTCACCGCCGAATACGAGAAAACCGTGCTAGAAAAATGGCCGTAGAAAATCACACTATTTTCGAGTTTGCAAGACCGTCACTTGAGGCTTTGGGGTCTAGTATGGCTAAAAAATTTGAGATCAAATCGCATGTCATTCATATGATCCAATCATCATGCACTTTCCATGGATTACTCGATGAAGATCCGCATACCCACATTGCAAATTCCCTCGAAATTTGTGACCCTCTCAAATTGAACGGAGTCTCGAATGACGCAATTCGACTCCGGATGTTTCCCTTTTCCTTAAGGGAACAAGCTAAGGCATGGCTAAATTATCTTCCTACTGGGTCAATCACTACATGGGACGATCTAGCTCAGAAATTCCTGTAAAAAGCATCACTGTCGATGCTGAGCAACCCCTACAGTAATACTTACAATCCTGGATGGAGAAACCCCCCCGAATTTCAGCCGGAAGGATAACAACAACCAAGGACAATCTGGCTTCGGACAATAGCAACATTTCAACAAAGACCATCTCAAAACTATCAGCCTCGTCAACAATTTTAGGGGACTAACAAGCCAAGTAATGGGTTAAGTTTGGAGGGCGCAGTAACTAAGTTGATTTCTACAACTGAAAGTCAAGCCCTCTTAGCGGATGCTCGTCACAAGCAATATGAGGAGAAGTTCAGTCTTTACGAAGCTGAGTTTAGGACACAGAAAGCAACTCTCCAATCCATCGAAGTACAGCTAGGACAAATTGCAAAGCTTCTATCAGAAAGACAACCAGGATGTCTTCCTAGCAACACTGAACCAAATCCAAAAGCAAATGTTAGTGCTATTACTCTCAGAAATAGCATGGTTTATCCAGAACCTTCATTACCAGAAGAATAGGAAGTTCAAACACCAAGAAGGGAAGTATTCACTGGAGTACCACTTCGCCCGCCTGTCACGGAATCAACCGCTCAAGAATCACCACTAAAGGAAAACCCACAACCTGCTCTAGTGAACACTCCTCCCAATATTTTGACAAAGAGAACCTTCAAATCTCACATACCATACCGAGGAATGCTAGTGAAGCAAAGGACTGACGGACAATATGAAAAATTCATCGAGCTCCTAAGCCAAATTCATGTCAATCTTCCCTTCCCGGATATAATACAACAAATGCCTAAGTACGGACATTTCTTGAAGGATTTCCTTACTAACAAAAGAAACATGGAAGAGGCAGTTAAAAAAACTAATCAATGCATCGCTCTCATTGAAAGGTGCCTTCCAAAGAAACTATCAGATCCCAGAAAGTTTTCTTTACCATGTTCTATCGGACCACTGTCGATAACTTTCGCACTCGCTGATCTGGGAGCAAGTGTGAACGTGATGCCGTATAACATGTTTAAAAGATTAAAAAATGGGAATCCACGACCTGTCTATGTACTATCGAGCTTGCGGATGGTACTGTAAAAAATCACCTATAGGAGTCATTGAGAATTTACTGGTGAAATTCGGCAAGTTTGTCTTCCCTGCCGACTTCATGGTCTTAGAAATGGGGCCTGACTATTCTGTGCCTTTGATTTTGGGTTGCCCATTCTTAGCCACTGCCAGAGCAATCATTGACAAGAACGAAGGTATTCTGACACTTCGTGTTGGAAAACAACCGGTAACTTACAACATTGGAGGAAATGAATGCTCATCCACTAATCCCTTTGAAATTGCTCAATTCATCGATAGCAATCTGGACCACCAATTAAAGAAAGCTAAGGAATTCAACAAAGGAAAGAAACTGGACCTTAGCAAAGATCTTAACAACACTAACTGGATTGATAACTACTGGGACAAACTACCAAAACTAAAGGACTTGAATGAAGGAACGGGAGACAAGGGGAGGTCAATAGACCCCACCAGAAGAAAGACTAATGAAGCACGTATGGGTCCGGCCAACGACCCTTAACTAAATGTGGCGCTTCCGCGAGGCAAGCAGATGACCATGAATAAATTGAGAAGTTGGTGCATACGACAGAACACATGGAACTCAGGTTTGGTTTTCTAAGTTTAAGATTCTCGTACTTCAGCCCTCAGGTATGCCTTCTCAATATTAGGACCTTAGTAGCTTAACTACTACCTTTTATTTTCCATTTCTGTTTTTATGTTTTTCTTTGTGTGTCAAGTAGTAATAGCATCACCAGGTAGTTTCTCTACTTCTTTGAGGAGTTACACTCCACCTCTACAAGCTTTGGCGTCGGAACACACATCAAATTTATGAGAAATTAGATGAAGTCTTTGAAGCAATAAGTTTTGTCCATAGGTTATACACCGAATTGACCGGGGGAGTACCAGTTTCTTTTCCCTTAAAACTTCATGCATTTAAATTCCTATATAGCATTCCATTACATGCATTTGTACATTGAGGGCAATGCATAGTTTTAAGTGTGGGGTGGGGAATTAGAGATTCAAGACAAACTTGTTTCTCAAAGAAGTAAAACTAAACTTGTGATTTTCTACCCATTTGACTGAAACCTTACTAAAAACCTTCTTTTCTTAAAAACCCTAAAAATTTTCAAAAATTTTAAACCTTAAAACCTAAATCTCTTTAAGTTCGCGCTTAGTTAAACTAAAAAGAAGACATGGCAAGAAGAAACAAATGTATATTATGCATAAAAAATAACTAAACCCTATTCCATCCGTTTTCATGTGAGAATAATCTGAGCCTTTTCACGAGCATTATTATCATTATTTTTCGCATGCTCTTTCGTGTGGTATATTGAGTGTTTTTCGATCGAATCTTATGCATAATTAGAACTTGTGTGACTTATACATATCAAGACCATGAACTAGTAGATGTATGAAAATGATTGAGGCACCTAGGACTTTATTACCCTTATATATTATCCTTAAACCTAAAATCCCAAAAACAGGATCTGCCTAGATAGCCCTTTGAGCCTTAGCCTTTTCTTTTCTACTACGCACAATTATCACCAAACCAGCTTTTCATAAACACCGGTTATTGGCTAACTGTCTTCAGGATGAAAAAATATTAGACTATCTTATGTCGTTATTTCAAGTTTATAACCATTGAGGCAATTTGGAAAGAATCTATTTCACTCAAGGGAATTGGAATATACAAGAAGAAAGTGGATGTATTAGGAGGAAACAGTCGAACAATCTACAAGGAAGATTTCAGAAAGATTATTTCAAGTAAACTGAGGAAAAATATCTATTGAAGAATCAGTCTCGATGTTTATGTTTTATTTAAGAAAATATAGAAAAGTAAAAAAATAGAGAAGTAAAAAATATGCATTATTTTGATTTCAATTTGCTTTTTTGTATTCATTTCGCAAAGCCTGAATTACCGCCCAAACTCCGAGAGAAAGTTTTCAAAGCAACGAGTGATGTATGAAAATGGTGGCACAAGCAAGAAAAATTACCACCATTCCGCGGCTTGTCAAAAAGCGCCGCCAAAAGAAGAGCCAAAAGATATGTCAAATGTGTGAAGTGTGGCAACTAGAACCACGATGGAAAATGCCTCAAAAATCAAACATATTCCCAACATGAGTATACACATCTGATCAAAATGGGTGCTATTAGGTTAAAAGCCGATGGGTCCATACGAAAAGGTAGTAATGTGTACTACGTAGTGAGGGCAGAGTTGAACATGATAAGAAGTATCGGTTTTGGAAATCTGACCATAAACGAGCCCTCAGATTAGTTATACCCTCATGATCTGAGTACTGTAGAGGGGCCCACTAGTATTTTCCATCTTAAGCCATGAAGCCGTAGTTGTGTGTTCCACGATAGCTGCAGCACTTTAAACCCTGTTAAATCCCTACCCAAAATGATTTTTCATTTTCACCATTTATTTTCTTTTTAGCCACATTACAATCCTTTTAAGTCCCCTTGATTCATGCATATTACTTAGTTAGTTGGTGGAGACTTGATTTGCGTACAAGCTTATGACCATTGCGTAATTCGATTCGAACTTGAGTGTTTTACTTGACTTACATTATCCGCATATATAACCCTAGAGTTGAGTGAACATCGTGAGAAGTGAAAAGTTTATGCATAATTGAAGTTCTAGTAGGCTTGTCATGGATTCCATCATCCAAAAATAGAAAAACACAAAAATAGAATAAAGCGACTCATGAGTTATCCCAGAGTTTCCAACTACTTGGAGCTCCCTTACCTTTTGTAAAGTTTTTAGTTATGGGTCTGATCATGCATGAGTTTGCTTGAGGATAAGCAAAGTTTAAGTGTGGGGTGTTATGATGTGCCATCATTTGTACATGTTTTGCATGCATAATAATCCCCATATTATGGTACTAATTGAATATTAACCTTGCAATTTATACCTAAAACGTTCATATTTTATAATTGCAAGTTATTCGGTGTCTTAAAGATAGACAAAGCTAAAATCAATCAAAAACACCAAGAAATCAGGCTTCTAGAAGGATCATTCCTGAGCTTTAACCCCCAAGAAGTCAAAATTAGTCAACAACAAGTCAACCAGCAGCTAAAAGACGAAGCAGGGAACAGGAAAGGGGATGCACGGCTGTGCATCCCATTGCACGGCTGTGCAAGGCCCTCCTTTCTCCCCAAGGCTATAGTACACTGTCCTCTATACCCTGTTTGATTTTTGAGGTGTTTGCACGCCCGTGCAAACCAATGCACGGCCGTGCATTGCTCATTTTGAGGCCTATAAATAGATGGCTTTGGCTCTTGGTTTCACACACCTCAAGATACATTACCACAACTCAAGAGAGTCTGTTTATGTAGTTTAGAGTATAGAGTAGAGAGGCTCCTCCTCTTTGTTCTCAATAGGGAGCCTACGAAACTCAGCGTTACGCTAGTTAGTTTGGCCATTCGTGGCTAAACTCTTTGTATTGCTAGGGTGAAGATGAAGTTTGGTGTATGCTAATATTTAAGGTGTTAATCTAGTGGTTTGTTTATGTCTTTAATTATTCGCTCTTAAAACCACCTTCTAGGTGGGCTTTTTATTATTTTCTAAACTTGTCTTTACACTTGTGAGTGTTATTGATTTAAAGTGTAAGACCGTAAAACCTTTTTAATCAAACTTCTCTTAAAACTTGTACGTATTTATACAAGAAGATTTTGATTAGCCAAGGCCTAATAAGGTCGTACATCTTTATACGAACTTGTTTTGAGACCAAGAATTGGTGAACTCACGTTGGGAACGATACGTCTATATATATGGTCCCCTTGTTGCACCGCCTCCCGGTGAACAAAGTCAAATCACTCTTTTATTAATAATAATTAAGTATTTAAGTTCGATGTCTTAAACCAACTTGGAGATAGCATTCAAAGTGTTGAGGGTAACGTTGTCCCTAGCTGGGAATCATTACCACTTTATTATTAAAGATTATAATTCGTGAACCAAATTATGAGAATGAGGCTCTAGCGGTGTATCGTTCACACATTTGTATTAGTCATACCGCCGGATTAGTCAACTTAACATTATCATATACCCAGCAGATTCGAAGCCCCAAGCAATACTCTTCGTTACCTGATCATCCTCGAGATATTATTTTCTTGCTATTTACTATTCTGCTATTACATTTCTATTACACATTTCACACACATTTGTACTTTTCTGTCATTTACTTTATCGTCATTTACTTTTCTGCTTCACAAGCACACAAAATCCACTCACTAATTAAACCGTCTATACGATACAAATGTTGAGTATTGGAACTCGACCGTGTCCATTGGTTCGATACTTGGTTCTTACCTAAACTATTTACGCCGCGATAGGGACACTTGCATATTGTGTGTGTTTTAAGTTTGAGTATTTATCATTTTATAAACTTAAAAATGCAAGTAAGTTACTCTAAATTATGAAATTCATAATGTTAGTACCTTGAGGTGGAGATAACTGGGGGGTTGAATTGGCTTCTTGCATAATCATATGGGAATAAGTACTTGATATGCATGATTAAAGAATTAGGGTAATACCCAATTCTAGTATGTATTTCGGTTTTGTGGACGAAACCTTTTTAAGGGGGTAAATTTGTAACATCCCAATTTTTGAAGAAAATAAAATATGTTTTAAATAAACATATATACTACTTAAAATGAATTTAATGATGGGTGAAATAGTATTTTATAAAATACTAAGATAAATTTTATTAAAGGAGAATTAAATTGCAATGGGGTCGTGAATTGAGGGGGGAAGGGTCGACAACCCCCTGGCCATCACGAACAGAAGAATCAAGGAAGGAGGAAGCCAAATTCAACCATGAAATCACGAAATTGAATGTTTAAAGTCTTGATTATACCATCTTTGCTTGATTTCTAAGACTCCAGTATGTAATTTTTTCATGTTTAGTAGCAAAATCCATGAGTTAGTGCTTCATGTGTTGGTGGACTCTAAACCTACGAATTTGGGGGTTTCGATATTTGATTTTGTGTCTAGAAAATCTATTTGATATGCTAGAACAATCGATAGTATCTTTTGATTCAAGGGTTTAATTGCATGTCATAGATAAGGAGTTAATTCCATGGATTTGTATGTAGTATAGGGATACATGGATGAGCAATGTTGAGCTTTTGGGGATAAACACCTATATGGTGAGGTTTAACTAAAAAAAAGAGTGAGATTTGATTGTGTTTAAGTTAAACATATGAAAACAATGAAAATAGACAAAATTGATGATAATGGAGAATTGAGGAAGTCTATTTTGATATTGAAAATGATGGTTGGTATTTATACCCATAAGGTTTTTGATGAAATGCCTAAACCAAATAAATTGTGTTTATTGGGAGATTTTATAATGTTTACTTGATTTAAATGATTTATTGATAACCATGGGGTGTTTAGTAAACACAAAACTTTGATGAAGCTAATGGTGAATGGGGTTAACACAAATTACATATGTAAATGTTATTTTTAGTTAATCACCTTAACGTGTCAGATGGGTAGGTGGGATTAACATGGTCTGGTTTATAATCAAAAGACCATCACTTGTTGTTAAATGGTGTATGTTGAATTAGGGAACTTGACCCATAGTTGTGGTTGAACGAGAACGGGTGATAACGGATCAAATGGGTGATGGCGTGTCTCATAGGTGGGAGTAACCTGCTTATTATTTGTATGTTAAAGAATGGTGGGTTAGAACACATGTTATGGGTGGGTGATTAATACATATGTATTAAAGGGATGAACGTCCCGATTATGTGTTCTAATGGTTTACAAGTTTGATTGTTGTCAAGATAGGTGTGGCATGTCTCGAATGGCAACGAATCAAACGGGTGACAAAACAACATCCTTCCTACGGCAAAGGTGAGTGACTCGAATTTGGGTTCGATTAGAATAATCATAATAATGACTTGGGATTCTTATGATTAAGGTGGTTGGATATAGATTATTAAATATGGTTTAACTTAACAATAACGTATTGTTTTAACAGCGTTTTGGGGGTTTAAACTCATAAAGATAGAGTGCGAATTGGTAATGGGTCGAGTGACCCAAGTCCTGAAAATTCATATTTCCTGAATTTAACGGTTTTGAAATATTCATAGTAAATTAACCGGATGTCCGTTCGACGTGTATTATATATCGACGGAAAGCTCTACGAATATACTTTACTCAAAAATTTTAGTTGAGGTGAAATACCTATTGTAAGTGGGTGTAAACGTTGAATATTTACAGCCGCTCAAGGCTGTTTTGAAACGGGAATTTTATAATATTTAAAAAATTCTTGGGGATTAACCGAGAACTCGATAGAGGTGTCTTTTATATGGTTGTAAACCTCGTGGTGTCTAAAACTCTATACATGCGTTGGGGATGAGGTTTGTATTGTTTTAGAATAAACTAAATGGTGGGATTTTTGGTTAAGTGTGGGGTTTGATGTAATCATGGCGTCACAAGTTTATAACCCGGTTAAATATATTTTTACCGTATGTGGCGTTTAAGGTAAATTACCAACTTAATGAATGTCGGTCTATTACGTTGTTTAATTCTTATGGTGCGAATTAACCTACTAATGGTGTTTATAGTGTTTTAACGTCTTACTAACATGGATATTAAAGGTGAAACGACTCGGCGTTGGGGTCGGGAGAAGAAGTGAACAAAAAGTATACAATGGAGTTTTAAACCATTGTGGGAGTCGTACCTCAGGGGTGAAGCTTGACATGCTTCGAGTTTATATATTCGAATCGTATTCGTATAATTATATGTGGAATGTGAGTCCTCATTTAGATTCGGCTAATTATTTATGATGGTGGTGATGTGCAGGTATGAAGAGTTGTTTATATACGGAGGAGGTCAAGATATGTGGATTACGCGGATCGGCTTGGATTGCATATCTATGGGGATTAATTGGAGGCATTTATTTTGGAGTAATGGGAGGGTCAAAGAAGTAGCTTAACCCACTTAAAAGATAAGTGAATAAATAAATCATTTCCAATTATTTGGTTTGGGTGATAAACACATAATTAGATGTGTGTGTGTGTATATATATATATATGTGTGTGTGTGTGTGTGTGTGTGTGTGTGTGGTCACGGGGATAATACCATAGAAATATTTTAATTGTGAGTTAACTAACCGTTGGGTGATGTCATGTGACAGTTTTAGATGGTGAAAGGCGTTGGTGATCAAGTCAAGGGATCAGGTCAACGGGATGTATATTTGGAGTTGGCGTGGTGCATGATTTTATATGGTCGTTTTGTAAAATTTTTTAATTCACATTGTGTTTTTATATTGGCGTCTTGGAGTTTAAACTCCATATTGATTTATTACTTGTCGATGTGTCCTTGGATGTTTTGGTCACTTGGTTTGGTTTTATTTGATGTCTAAACAGGTTAATGTTTTGTAAGAGTTGTTTATTTTACGAACGAGTCATGTCAAAATTTTATGAGAAAACCTTAGTGCGTTTTATGAGTATTCTTTGGGTGAATGTTGGTGAAATATTATATAAGTATTACTTTTGGTGAAATGAGTTCTTATTTAAAATAAAAACATGGGCCTATTTTTCGCAAGATGTAATAATTTATGTTTTAATTTTTTGGGTGTTACACGCAACACGTGGGGCCACCTTCTAGTTATGGTTTAAAAAATAAAATATATTATTAACATTACAAATGAAAATTATATTTTTAAGATTATGATTTATGACTGTAGGGCTTAATGGACCCTATTTGGACATCAATGACCATAACTAACCATCAACAGCCCTAATTCAATGGTCATGTGATTATTAGTGACTCTAATTAAACATCGTTGGTCATAATTGACTATCAGCGACCCTAAATAAACATCAATTGCTCTAGTTGACCATCATTGACTCTAACCGACCATAAATAGCTCCAATTAATCATCATTGACCCTAATTAACTAATAATGACTCTAATTGACCAACAATGACCGTATTTAATCATGAATGACCATAATTGACCATGAATGACCATAGTTGACCATCAACAACCCTATGATGAAGTGTTTTGACTAACAAGAAGAGTTCTTGAGATAAGATCGTAAAGGTTATGATGATATAACAGTCAAAGACATCTTAAGGGTTAAGATAAGAACACCAAAAGGGTAATCATTAAGAATGGTTAAATGCACCATAAGATTATCAATGTTACCAATGAAAGAGTTCTATTAGTAACTGCGATGCAATATGAGATGTTATAGTTTGGAAATATTAGAAGGCAGTATTCTATAATAGTTCAGATAGCTTATAGGAATTGGAAAGAGTTCCCAAGGATTTTCCTTAGAGATATTGTGGTTTGAAAACATTAGAAGACGATATTCTGAAAGAGTTCAGATAGTTTCTGAGAGTTGGAAAGAGTTCCAAAGGGTTTTCCTTATAAGTTTCATTAATAGAATCGTTAAACTTGGAGACACCGTGTTAAATAAAGTTCACACAGATCAAAATCTACCTTGAATATTGTATTCTAAATGTCCGTAGTCGATCAGATTCATGGGAATCAGTTTGAATGTAAGACTATTATGAATCTGATGGTTGGTTCATTTGGAATGAAAGTCCAAAGAGTTGAAGACCAAATTCACAAATATTTATTAGAAAATTAATATTGGACGTAACTCGTTTCAAAACTATCTTCATGGATCAATGTCTTAAATTTTTTTGAATATGGTAAGATCTATTGGTCATTCGACCCGAGGCACATATTTGAACTAACTTTGACTAAATGTTTGTTCTTTGACCATGTTTAACGTTGTTCCGTGAAAGACAGTAGTAATGGTATGATTGGGAATAAATCTGAAGTTAAGTGGGAGTTGTATGTGGCCAAATTCACAGATATTCAATTATATATTCCGACGAATTTCCGACAATTTTGAAAAAGCCTATTTTTTAAATATTAAATAAATAAGTTAACTTTATTAATAAATATGTTAAACGAATTAAAAAATAAAAAAATACTTTTGTGGGAAATTTGTCGGAAATATTTATATATTCCAACGATTTTCCGACAATAATAAAAAAACCAATTTTTTAAATATTAAATAAATAAGTTACTGATGTAGTGCAAAGTACACATCTTTATTCCTAGTGTTTTGTGCATTTTTACTTAACCGGCTGCGACTATTTTGTTCCTCGCGGTACGCGAGGAACCCAACCCAAATGTCTCGCGGTACGCGGGAGCTCTAGTTTCCGCAAACCCTAAAAATCGAATTTAAATAGATTTTGGGTCCGATTATGAGAGGAGTTTGACTTTTTGCCATCCAGAGAAGGGTTTAGAGGCGATTTGAGGTCGGGGAAGCCAATTGAAGAGGAAAGCTTGCATCTTTGTATCCCGGATTTGTAGTTTTATGTGTTCGGTTTACAAGATTGAATTTTTACCTTTGATTTGAATGTTTGAAACCATGTTCTTGCTTAATACTTCTGTTTTAGTCGTTTTGAGTATGATCCTAGGCTAAAACTTTGATATTGCCTAGGTTAATGATGAATACTTGTTAAAGTTTGGATTTTTTATCGGTTTTGGATTCAATTAATGGGTTTATGATTTTGTAAAAGATCTTGAGTTGATAATTGTGATGTTATTGCATGTTTAGATCTGATCTTGTGTTTGATTTCAATTCCTTGCGTTGATTGTGGTTGTCTGCCAGTTTGATCTTCGTATCTTGGTCATAGATCTTAGGGTTTGTGATTAGGGTGGTTTGCTAGACGTAGTAGCCATTGGAGTTGTCTTTGATTACTGATTAGATTTGAGTGTGTATCCTAGTTCAATACCCGAGAGGTGAGAATTAGTCGTTTAGTCTTCGTCATTAGGAATCCGAGTGTCAGCTGTCTAAGAGGAAGCCGGTATTAGGTGTCTAGTGATTATTGCTATTCGTGTCATAGTTGTTATCTTGTGATTACCCCGTGCATTCTTTGAGTGTATTGGTAGACGGATAGACTGAGAGGTAATCTTTCTATTAGGGTACTTGGTCATAGTTGGAAATACCTGAGAAGTGATCCAACAATCTGGTGAGTTAGTACAGCTTTAGGTTCCTTAGTTGGTGACACCCTGAGAGTGATTAGGGATCCATTAGGCTGTGTAGAGTTGTTTCCTTAGAAACCCAGCTCCATTATAGTTTCCATAACCGATAGAAGTTGTGCTTTGCAAGTAGGATTCCGACATAGGTAATATTCTTCCCATTCTTGATATTACCTTTGTCATTTGTCTGGTTAGTTGAGTCGACCTTAGTTTATTTCATTCTTAGTTAATCTTTAGTGTAGTAAACCCCCCAAACCAAATCAATCTTTAGTCCGTGTCAGATTCTAGTTTTGTTATCATAGTGTCTCTAGGGTTTGATATTCCGGTTTACCATTAAGTTATGCTACACTCGATAGGTACACATGCCTGTCAGTGCGGTTTAGTTGAAGGTACTCCTTTTATTACTTAGGATTCTAGGTTAGGTTTTATAGTTAGTTTTATATAGACCGTCTAGGCGACATTAAGTTTTTGGCGCCGTTGTCGGGGACACTTGGCAATAGCAATATTAACTCTAACTAGTTCTTTTAGTGATTTTTGGTTTGTCTTGTTTTCTTTTGAGTCTTGTGTGCTACTTGTCTTCTCTGTTACTTGTGAGTCTTATCTGAGTGTCTAATTTAGAATCGAGTCTTTCTGTGTGTCTTTGAGTCTTTGTTATAGAGTCTTTCTGTTTATGCACCATACTCGTTCGCTGGGATCACCACCTTATTCAGCTTTCCTAGAGCCCGAGCAAGAGCTACACGAGCGCACCCGCGACTTTTGGGAGCGTTTAAAAGCATTGTGCAGCACCCAGGTACGCCCTACTAGCCCAATCCCCTTTCCACAAATGGGCGACGCTGACCCACCAGCGAGGCGTACAGTACACCAGAGGGCCAGTGATGGGGTCATGGGCTCGAGATCTTTGATCACACGCCCCACTATACCGAACACCAATTCTTGGCAGATCCCATCACATGTCATGAGTACGATCACTCATGCCACCCAATTCCATGGCCTCGAGGATGAGGATGCACCTGGGCATGTGTCCCGCTTTGCGCGCATATGTGATACTTTCAATCTCACGGGTGTATCTAAGGACGCAATCTACTTGCATCTCTTCCCATTCTCCCTGTCTGGTCGTGCATCTACTTGGCTTGACACTCTCCCAGACAACTCAATCACCACACGGGATGATCTCGAAGACAAGTTCTTCAAGTAGTATTATCCACCGTACAGGGCCGCTCGCCTTAGGGATCGGATCCACTCCTTCCGGATGGATCCAGACGAGCCCTATCACATAGCCTGGGAGCGGTTCAACGCGCTGTTGAGCCGATGTCCCCAGCACGGTCTTTCCGACTAGGCGCTAGTGGAGAAGTTCTACAATGGTCTCACCTTCGAGAAGCAGCAAATGTTCAATACAGCTACGGGAGGCCATATCATGGAGAGACTCGAGCCTGATGAGTGCGAGGAAATGTTCAAGAGCTTCACTCAAGCCGAACAGCAATATCCATCTACTAGGACTTCCATTCCTAGTGCTAGAGCACCTGCCTCTTCTCCTAGAGGTTTGCATCATGTCACTCCTGACACTAGCGTGGCTGCTGCACTCTCCTCAATGGCTAACGAGATCAAAGAGATGAAGCTCAGTGCTCAGTGGTGTCAAGTGTGCAGGGGAGGCCACGACACCAGGGACTGCCTAGTTAATAATCAGGAGCACGTGAGTTTTGCTGGCAACCAATACCAGAACCGAGGATACAACTACAATAATTCATTTGGATCGGGATGGAGATCTGGAAATAACCCGCCTGGGTTTAATGGCCGCCATCATCAGCAAGGAGGAGAAGGAGGAGCTAGCTCAGGAAGCAGTGTCGACACCAAGAAGATAGAGGAGATGAATGAGAACCAGACACAAATGCTTGCCCACCTGGTCCAGAATGACAGGGATGCTAGGTAGAGATTGGATAGCCATGACACCTTATTGAAGAATCAGCAGTCGGCATTCCAGGATTTGCAGCGCACGGTAGGAGACATCGCGAGGAGCTTGAAGGAGAGGCAAATTGAAGCATCTACAGCCTATAAGAGTTCTAACGTTTCAGTGATGGCCGTGTCTGTTAGGAGTGTGGAGAAAAAAGAGGTTGTAGAGGATGACTCCCACTCCATTGAGTATGGCATACCTTCAGTAGAGGAAGTGAATAAGGTAGACTGGAGAGCTCGATTTGCTGAGATCGATGCTAGGAGGATAGAGGAGCCCGAGTTAAAAGTTGTGTCGACAAGAAGTCATAGGGCCGAAGAGAAGGAGAGCCCACCGGTTGTCGAAGAAGAAGAGCTGGTGGATGAAGAGATAGAGATGGAGAAGCCTGTCGAGAGGGCAGCGGAGAAGAAGAAGGGGGAGGAGATGGAGTCCCCCGAGATTGACCTGAGTCGTATCCCCTATCCAGCACGTGTTTTGCCACATAAGCATGATAGGGAATACGATACTTTCCTTGGTATGTTCAAACAACTCAAGGTCAATCTCCCATTTATAGAGGTCCTCCAGCATATGCCTAAGTATGGCAAGTTCCTCAAAGATCTTCTTTCCAACAAGAAGAAACTAGGAGGGATCACTGAAGTCTCACTTAGTGAGAAATGTTCTGCTATGGTGTAGAACAAACTGCCGGAGAAGATGGCGGATTCAGGTCGGTTCACGATCCAGTGTCTGTTTGGCGGTTTGCATCTATACCACGCGTTGGCTGATCTGGGTGCTAGCATTAATCTGATGCCATATTCTGTTTATAAGCAGCTAGACCTAGGTGAACTGCAGCCGACGCATATGAGCATTTCCTTGGCTGACCGCTCAGTCAAGTATCCACGGGGAATTATGGAGAATCTTTTAGTGAAAGTCGGTAAGTTTGTATTCCCCGTGAATTTCGTCATCCTAGATATGGAGGTGGATGACAAAGTCCCACTCTTCCTAGGACGCCCGTTCCTACGTACCGCCAAGGCGATGATTGATGTCTTCGATGGGAAACTCACACTTCGCGTGGGGGATGAGTTTATTACATTCGATGCTACAAACTCCGTGGAGGATGTTGGCAAGCATAGCCACTCCGTGTGCATGCTTGATGCCTCCATGGATGACCATCGAGACTCTAATCCAATAAAGGATGATTTAGATATAGGAATGATAGAGGAGCCTCCGGATTGGTTAGAGGAGTTTGAGAGGAAGTTGCCAGGGTCCTCGTTCCTAAGTGTTGACGATGATGATTACAGTCTGAGTGAGATATTAGCACAAGTGGAGCAGATAGTTTGTTAGGCACCCGTTGAGGTTGTTGAGGATCATGAGGATCCGTGCGAGAGGTTAGAGGCCACACCTTTAAGGATACCACACATTGAGCCTTTGCCCTTTTCTATTGTTCATACTGAAGGGATAGCAGCCGAGTCATCCCCTAAATCTAGGCCGCCCCGTGAGAGAAACCGTGCTTTGATAGATTCATCTAGTTTGAGAAGAATGAAAACCCCAAGTGTGGGGATGTTTAGAGGTGACCACTTGCTGGAGTATTTGAACAGTGTTATCTTCGGACCTGGTAGGTTTAAGTGTTGGTGGAAGGATCTGAGTGCTATACATGATACACATTTGAGGTTTGGTAGGAGTTTTTGTTTGTTGAGATTGTGGAGAACCGGTAGGCCGCAAAGGATGAAGGCGGTACCGGTTAGGATCAAGGAGAAGCCTCCTGATAGGCTTGTTTGAGTCTCGGGCAAGTGTATGGGATGTAGAGTTTGTGTGTACTACTTGGTTTGAGTCCATGTGTTTTTATGTGTTTTTCGGTATATGTGTTTTGCTTGTGTCATGTTTTGCAGGAATTCGCGCTTGATTCGGCAAGGAAAATCGTCAGGAATGAAGTTCCAGGTATATGTACATATGTTTTTATGCTTGGAATAGGGTTTTATGGAATTGAGGTGAAAAATATTTGAGGGGTTAAAAATTTTCTAAGTACAAAAACCCTCAAAACTTTCTGTCACCGGATGGCCCTCGCGGTACGCGAGAGATTATGCCCCTGTTTCTCGCGGTACGCGAAGAACAGAAATAGGGGCCGGCTTAAATGCTTGTTTTCTCGCAGTACGCAGGGACCCCCTTGTTTTGCCTTGTTCCCTTGTTTTCCATGGTTTTCCACATCCACCATCACCATTAATGATCCATCATTCATTCATCCATTATCATGATCATCCATCCTCTATCATAATCAACATCATTCATCAGTACCATAGGAAACTTGAAACCATTCGTGACCGATGAGTCACCTTGCTGTGGCTTTCATGTCTATGTGTTTGCCACCCATTGAGTATGTTTCTCTGCATGCTATCTATCTTGAGTATTTAATTCTTAGTGAGTCAGTCACCCATTGAGTATGTTTCTCTGCATGCTATCTATCTTGAGTATTTAATTCTTAGTGAGTCAGTCGAGTCTTTTATTTTAATTTGAGTCAGTTTACTGATGCGGGTTTGTGTGAGGTTTATTTTGCAGATTTTAATCGCTCCGTCCGTACTCAATCTCCATTCGGCCGGGATTAATTATCTCTTATATCCGGTTGTAAAGGCAACCCGACAGTCATTTGTGCAATCGTGACCAAAATGCTATATGGTGCACACATGGAAGAACGAAGCTACACATTTGTTTGCATCTACATTACAAGCTAAGTCGCTTCCTGTTTCTGTTTTGTTTCTGAATTTTTTTTAGTTGTGTTTTGCTTCACATTGAGGACAATGTGTCTTTCAACTGTGGGGATGTGAGTGTCTAGTTGAGTCTAGTTTGTTTGTTTATAAAAAATCAAAAATACAAAAAAAAATAAAAATTTTGAAAAAATGTCCTTGGAAATAACTGCAAAATAAATGAAAAATGATAGTAGAACTAGATCTGCTTGTTGAGTTTAAATGGTTAAATAATAGAAAACGTGTTTAATTAGTGATGTTTTGGTAGACCCGGCCAATTGAATAGCTTAAATATTCTGTGAGTGTTACTTAGGAAATAATTGAATAAAATCAATATCTTGTGGGTATTCATCTTAGGGTAATGGTAATACTGAAACTGTCAACATAGGTTGATAGGTACCACATTAAGTTAAAATTTAGAGGTTTTTGAAATTTCATGGCACACCACTCTCTTTTTATGAGAATAAATCCGAGTTTGGTAGCACCCGCATCTATAATTCCATAATTTTTGAGCTTATTTAATTGAAATATAAGTTTCGCCTACGTGTCACACGTCGGGTTCTAGCCAGATTGAAACACCACTGGGTTGATTCTTATGTGCTTCATTGATATGACTTAGTCTATGTGTTACATTCCGGGATAGTGACTTGTGTGAAACACCTCTAGACGAAAGTTAATTTGCTTAATAATGCTCATATTTCATCCATTCATTCATTGATCATCTGCTTTCTAAAAAAACTATAAATTTTAGTTTAACGTGGTAGGGTAAATCTATATGGTTTGATCCGTGCCTAGATATGACCGTGAGACGGGATTAGGCAGAGCTGTAACTGTTAAGTGTGAGTCACATAGGTTGATTGATAATTATATAAAATGAATTAAAACACATTACGGGGGGCTTGAAAGTTGGTGTTGGGTTTAATCGGACAGAAATACTAATTGTTGCTTTTTAACGCGTGAGTATGTTTTGTTGATTGGTAATTGATGTTTATTAAGTAGATCTGAGTTATGATTCCATTTGCAGCTTTTTCGAGGACGAAAAAAGGTTAAGTGTGGGGAATTTGATGTAGTGCAAAGCACACATCTTTATCCCTAGTGTTTTGTGCGTTTTTACTTAGTTTTGTATTTGTTTTCAGTCGTTTTAATGTACATTTGAGTCTTTGTTATGTTCACAGGTGCTCGTATGAATTACAAGTGAATATCATGAAGAAACCGAGCTAGAGAATGAAGCCCAATAGTTTAAAGAAGAAAATGTGAAAAATTGATCTCTCGTGGTACGCGAGAGAGGAGAAGGAAAGTTCTTGCGGTACGCGAGGGAAAGGAAAACCGGCCGCGACTATTTTGTTACTCGCGGTACGGGAGGAACCCAACCCAAATGTCTCGCGGTACGCGGGAGCTCCAATTTCCGTAAAACCCTAAAAATCGAATTTAAATAGATTTTGGTTCCCATTATGAGAGGAGTTCGACTTTTTGCCATCCAGAGAAGGGTTTAGAGGCGATTTTGAGGCTGAGGAAGCCAATTGAAGAGGAAACTTGCATCTTTGTATCCCGGGTTTGTAGTTTTACGTATTCGGTTTACAAGATTGGATTTTTACCTTTGATTTGAATGTTTGAAACCATGTTCTTGCTTAATACTTCTGTTTTAGTTGTTTTGAGTATGATCCTAGGCTAAAACTTTGATATTCTCTAGGTTAATGAAGAATACTTACCTTATTAATAAATATATTAAATGAATTTAAAAATAAAAAATTAGACTTGTGGGAAACTTGTCGGAAATAATTATATATTCTGACAAATTTCCTACATTTTTGGAAAAACTATTTTTTAAATATTAAATAAATAAGTTAACTTATTTAATAAATATGTCAAACGAATTAAAAAAATAAAAAAAACTACTTTTGTGGGAAAATTGTCGGAAATAATTATATATTCCGACGATTTTCCGACAAATTAAAAAAAATTATTTTTAAATATTAAATAAATAAGTTAACTTATTTAATAAATATATCATACGGATTAAAAAACAGAAAAAAAATATTTTTGTGAGAAACTTGTCGGTGGATCGTTAGAAGTAGCTTATAATTGGCGACGGAATAGTGACAACTTTATTTTTGTTGTGATTTTGTCTGAAAATTATAGGAAATCTTATGGTTACTTTTTTATTTTGTTGGAAAGTTGTCGTTAACTCGTGGGAAATTTCTTTTGTTGATAATTTATCGGAAACTTTTGTAGGAAAAACACATGTTTTCTAGTAGTGTAAATAAAACAAAAGGTTCGATTTTGATCTTTCCAATAAAGCTAAAAAAAGTCGCTGATGATACCTAACGATGAAGGTAGAAGACACAGATTGCTTGAATCAGATAGATATGTGAATATATGGAGGACACGATTAGTAGGTCGTCCTCATTCAATTCGTATCATCAACCTAATCGCTTGAATAGAGCTTGAATCAGAGATAGGCAACCTAATCGCTTGAATGTAACTTGAATCAGAGAGAGGCGTGAAGACGTACGTGGAGATATAATTAGTGGAGATATAATTAGTTGTTACCTTTGAAGACGTACGTGAAGGCGTGAAGACGTACGTGGAGATTTTTACCTTTGATTTGAATGTTTGAAACCATGTTCTTGCTTAATACTTCTGTTTTAGTTGTTTTGAGTATGATCCTAGGCTAAAACTTTGATATTCTCTAGGTTAATGAAGAATACTTACCTTATTAATAAATATATTAAATGAATTTAAAAATAAAAAATTAGACTTGTGGGAAACTTGTCGGAAATAATTATATATTCTGACAAATTTCCTACATTTTTGGAAAAACTATTTTTTAAATATTAAATAAATAAGTTAACTTATTTAATAAATATGTCAAACGAATTAAAAAAATAAAAAAAACTACTTGTGGGAAAATTGTCGGAAATAATTATATATTCCGACGATTTTCCGACAAATTAAAAAAAATTATTTTTAAATATTAAATAAATAAGTTAACTTATTTAATAAATATATCATACGGATTAAAAAACAGAAAAAAAATATTTTTGTGGAAAACTTGTCGGTGGATCGTTGGAAGTAGCTTATAATTGGCGACGGAATAGTGACAACTTTATTTTTGTTGTGATTTTGTCTGAAAATTATAGGAAATCTTATGGTTACTTTTTTGTTTTTTGTTTTGTTGGAAAGTTGTCGTTAACTCGTGGGAAATTTCTTTTGTTGATAATTTATCGGAAACTTTTGTAGGAAAAACACATGTTTTCTAGTAGTGTAAATAAAACAAAAGGTTCGATTTTGATCTTTCCAATAAAGCTAAAAAAAGTCGCTGATGATACCTAACGATGAAGGTAGAAGACACAGATTGCTTGAATCAGATAGATATGTGAATATATGGAGGACACGATTAGTAGGTCGTCCTCATTCAATTCGTATCATCAACCTAATCGCTTGAATAGAGCTTGAATCAGAGATAGGCAACCTAATCGCTTGAATGTAACTTGAATCAGAGAGAGGCGTGAAGACGTACGTGGAGATATAATTACTATTGAAATTCAGGGAATTAAGGGGGTTAATTAACAACTAATTAGAGTCATTGATGGTCAGCTAGCGTTAATTTAGACTTTAATGGGTGATTATAATTAATTTGGTCAATTAGGTTCAATCGGGGTCACTGATTGTTGTTCTAGGATAAATGATTGTCAATTAAGGTTAATGATGGTATTAGGGTAATCAATAACCAATTAGGATCATTAATGGTCAGTTAGAGTTAATTTGGTCATTAACGGACTAATTGGAGTTCATTTGTTCAACTAGGGTCAATTAGGGTTATTGATTGTTGTTTTATTGTAAATGATGATTAATTAAGGTTAATGATGGTCGATTAGGGTCATTAACGATCAGTTAGGCCATTGATGCTCAGTTAGGGCAAATTTGGTCATTAATGGACAATTAGAGCTAATTTGGTCAATTAGAATCAATCAGGGTGTTGTTTTAAGGTAAATGATGGTCATTAAAGTTAATAATGGTCATTAAAGTTAATGATGGATAGGTTAGGGTTAATAATGGTCATTAAAGTTAATGATGGATAGGTAAGGTTTAATAATGATCATTAACAACCAATTAGGGTGATTGACGGATAGGTTATGATTAATTTATCATTAATGGGCAATTTAAATTATTTTTCTAGAAAATAAATGTTATAGACACATGGTGAGAATAAAATCATTTTAGGGTCATTAACAACCAATTAGGGTGATTGAGGGACTGTTGGCCATTTGGTGTAATGATAACCCCAAGAATTCTCATAGTGAAGGTCTTGAGTTCGAATCCTAGCAACAGCAAAAAAATGGTCTGTGACCAGGTCAGGGGTTTACCCAGTTGAGGGTCCTCCTGTGATGAGTTGTCATGGATGTTATAGGTGTTGTTCCAAAAAAACCTAATTATCCTACAATATCTAGATGTTGTCGTTAAAAAAAAACAACTTATTTTACTTTTATTCTATTTAAGAAAATAATTCTGAAAAAGGAACACATCATTTACACTAAAACAATATTCGTTGAAGTGACACCTGCCCTAAAGTCTAATGGAGTCCAAAGATTCCAACTGTCTCCAATGGGCGCTACTCACTGATTTTTTTTTTTTTTTTTTTTGATAGGCAACTTTCATTTTTAAGTGGCAGTCGCATCTCCAAATCGGAGACCCGCACCTCTCAACCTGACCACTACGTTGTCTGAACCGGGCCCGCGGGTTCAGAACGAGAGGCTTCGGCTATTCGAAGAAATCCATGGTATCGCGTTATTTATCATTTTCTTTTCTTTAATCATTTATTAGGTTATAAAACCGATATATTACACGGGTTGAATAAATATAATTTATATAATTAGTAATAAAGATTTATATATTACGTATTTATGACATATTACATAGTTTTTAATATAAATTCTAGAAACGTTATATAGTTATTTTTTTTAAAATATTTTATAAAAAGAATGAAAGAAATGTTCAATTTATAAAAATATTTTATGAACAAACCTATTTTTTAAATAAAAAACGTTTTATAAAAATATTTATAGAAATCATTATCATTTAATAAAAGAGATAAGTGAGAAACAAAAAATTATAAAAATAATTAAAGAAATTTGTATAATTAATAGGAGAGAGATACGAGAAAAAAATGTTAAGGATGCACAAGAGAGTGACAAGTGTCCCAATAAATTCTTTATTTATTATATAGTATAGATGTTTACAATTTAATGAACAATAAACATTTTAAAAAACAATCACAGAAGACAAATAGGTCAAATTAAGTTAGCGTCAAAACTCACAACATTTTTGTTTCTTTATTAACTAAACTAGGTTAAAATCCCGTGTATTACACATGTTGAATAAATATAATATTATATATTAGTAATAAAAAATTTTATTTTTTTAAAACTCGTGTTTTACACGGGTTGAACAAACTCGTGGAATACAATATAATCTGTTAACATATACACTCGTTAAAATATGTCAGGAGTTTTATTTATTAATATAATATATAGTTTAGTATTTCTTTAAAAATATATTATTGTTAAAAGATAAAAGTGTATTTAATAAGAGAGAGAGGCGGGAAAAAAATGATGAGAATGAATATGGACGTGACACGTGACATGAAAAACCTTTATTTATTATATAATATAGATAAACAATATATTCTATGAGGGAAAATGTCATAAAAAACCAACACACTTTTTGTTTTTTCTCATAAATTCCTTCAACAATTTTTTGCATATAAAAACCAATATAGTCTCCTTTTTTTCTTACAAAAGTCACTCAACAAATTTTTACACATGAAAAACCAACATACTTTTTGGTTTTTTTCACAAAAATACACCGACAACTATTTACTCTAACGATGAATCGGCAGAAGCAAGTTAAAGGAAATCAATTGACATTCATCCAATAAATAGATTATTTGTAATCAAATTAAATCCATTTTATAAAAATACCTATAAAATTTATGAAAACACATAAGCAATCAAATCGTTTTGCAATCGAATTGCTTGTTTTGCTCTTGTTTCTGTCGATCGATTTCCTTTGTCTTGCTTTTACCGAATCATTTGCTACGGTAAATAGTTGTCGAGTGACTTTTGTGTGAAAAAGAAGAAAATATATTGGTTTTTTATAAGCAAAAATTTATAGAGGGACTTTTGTGAAAAAAAAAGAGAGTATGTTGGTTTTTTATATGCAAAAATTTGTTAGCGACTTTTGTAAGAAAAAACAGAAAGTATATCACTTAAAAATGAAATAGTTATTTAAATACGATGATTTATGAGACTATTATATGAATAGGATTAAGAGTAAATTATAGAAAACAATCTTTATGTATATATCAAATTAGGTTAGAATGCCGTATATTACACGAGTTAAATAAATATAATGTTATATATTTAGTAATAAAAACAATTATATCTTTAAAAACTCGTATATTACACAGGTTGAATAAACCCGTGTATTACACGATTTGAATAAAATATAATGTAATCTGTTAACACATACACTTGCTAAAATATGTCATTAAAAAATGTACCTGACATGACATTTATAAATTCTTTTAAGTTAATTTTTAAAACATTTTTTTTTCAGTTGGATATTAATTTTTTTTATGTAATTAATAAATATTAATTCATATTAAATTCATTTGGCTAAGATATAATAAGTATCGATAATTTAATAATAAGTATCCATAATTAGATTTATGTTAAAGTATTTAAAAATGTATTCTTTTAATATCATTATTTAATATCATAAAACAAGTATGTGGATTTTGGGTTTGTGTATTTTGAGAGATCGGCTTATAGATAATCATAGATGTCGACGGTTGGGTGTTTATCATAGTCTTACTGATGCTACAGATGCAATAATCCACCTGCATCAAAAGTGGCAATCAAAGCAATGCCAACAATTGAAATTTAGCATGTATAAGCTAAAGCGACAGAAGCAGAATGGTGGATATATCCCCAAATATTCTTCAAATATTTGGTTTTTGAACAAATTTTGATTTTGGGTTGCAAATTTGAAAGAGTTTAGAATGTATGTAGATATTTCGATTTTTGAGGCTTTGCTTTAAACATCGGGAATTTAAATCTCAGATGTTCCTACCAAATGTTGTTTGTAGAAAGATCAAATTAACGATGTTAACGAGAGGGGTTCTTAGATTTTGGCAATGATGATGCTGGTTACCGGCGATTTTAGATGTGGCAGATGATGGAGGGATTGTGGTCGCCAAACTTGGAATTTTGGTCACGGGTTTTAAGAAAGAGAGAGATATAAAGAAAGAAGGTGGGTGGGGGTGTGGGTTGGTTATTAAAAAAAATCTTTTTTAATTTAGCTTATTAAGGGTATTTTTGTTTTTCATAAAAATTAACAGAAAAGGGGTATATATATATATATATATATATTAAATTTTAATATAAGAATGAATGGTAGATTGGTCATTTACATGTCATTTAACTGAAAAATCTAATTTCTGTTAGTTTAAATGTTATAATTTGATACAAACCATGTACGTAAAGGGTGTCCAGTATAATTAGTGAATATTAAGGTCTGCGAGTGTAATTTGAAATATACATAAAGGTTGTTTTATGTAATTTACTCCAGGATTAATTACATAAAAGGTAATTGATTTATGAGACTACTATGTTAGAAATTCATGTATTAAACGTATTAAATAAATCCAACTTGTATACTAACAGTTTCAATGAACATTTGTATGTTAGATGTCATCAACCATTGATGAAATAAGAAATAAAGAATATTTAAGAATTATAAATAACAAATAATAAAGATTTAAGAATTATAAAATTATATTTTAAGATAAGATATAATTGAAATCTTCTTATAATTTAGTAAGTTCTAATAAAATATTAAAATAAATTTTAGTTATTTAATTATTTAAAATCATTATTATTTGATAGGAGAAAATGTGATTTAATATATAAGAGAGACGGGAAACAAAAATCTAGACTTCAGCAGAATGAGAGAGACAGTATGGGCGAAACTTTCTTAGGGTCCGTGCTCCCCCTGATTTTTCGCTCAGTAGTGTTAATTTATACCTATTCGGCGAAAATTTTATAGTTTCGGCCCCCCTGATATGAAAAAAAAATCCCGGCCCCCCTGCGTTTTTCTTCAAACTTTGCCACTGAGAGACAGGAAATAAAAATTTTGACTTCAACAAAAGTCGACACATGGTAGATAAAGTTATTTATTTATTATAATAAAGATTATAGGAGTAAACTAATTACATAAAAAGTAATTCAACCTTTTCTTGAAGTTAATTTCATACCGTTGCATGAAAGATAACCGTTCATTAATTTTTAAACAGTTTTCATTTAAAGTAATAAACTTTTAAACAATATAATTTAAAGCTTATCAGGGTAATCGTTAAAATATGACAACAAATGTATTGATAAACTTTGACAAATTCACACTTTTCTATAGTGTTATTGATCACAGGACACGTGCAAACAGAGATGGTAATGGGCCAGGTTTCGGCCGGGTATTAGGTAGTGTTTGGTATGCATGAATGACTGGTGGAATGAAATGGGTCATTGTGATGGAATGAAAAAAAACATGTTTGGTAGTAACATAGGAATGAAATGAACCATTACATAAGGAATGTGATTCATTTACTTTTAATAATTTTCATTCTTTGGGGTATGAGTGTTTTTTTCATTCCTTCAAGGAATGAAATGATTTTGTTTAATTAATGATCCGAACCATGATCCGACCCATGACCTGACCCGTAACCGAATCATGACCCGACCCATGACCTGTCCTATGACCCGACCCATGCTCGAACCCATGATCTGTCCTATGACCCGACCCATGCTCGAACCCATGACCCAAACCATGACCCAACACATGAACCGGCCCATGACCCGACACATGAACCGACACCCATGCCCCGACACATAAACCGACCCGTGACCCGACCCATGACCCGACCTATGCCTTAACCCATGACCCGAACCATGACCATTCCCATGAACCGACCCATTACCCGACCAATGACCCGAATTTAACCCGACACATGAACCGACCGATGACCCGACACATGAACCGACCCATGCCCTAACCCATGACCGAACCTTGACCCATCCCATGACCCGACCCATGCCATAACCTATGACCCGACCCATGAACCGAACCATGACCCAACACATGAATCGACCAATGACCCGTCCCATGACCTGAACCATGAACCGAAGCATGCCCTGACCCATGACCCGACACACGACCCGACCCGACCCATGGCCGGAATCATGCCCCTACCCATGACCCGGGTATTTTCTTGTAGTATTTTTGTCATTTTTAATGAATTTTATTATATTCATTCGTATTTTCCTGTCTAGAAAACAACATGAAGTAATGATTCATTCCATTCTCATAGGTTAACCAAATGGGACAATGGAATGGTAATGGTCTATTTCATTCCCTTGTCCATTCCATTTTTTCATCCATTCCATTACCCTATACCAAACAGACCCTTAGTAATTCCAGTCTCGTATCCGGTTGTAAAATCATGTCCCATACTCGGATCAATACCCGTCGGGTAATTATCTGTCGAGTATCGGGCATACACGTGGGTATCGAGTATACCCGTTAGTTTGTTAAAAATACCCGTTATGATTTCCATGTACATTTCTTTTCCTACACTTATAACTATTGTATAACTTTTATTTATATAACAATTATTACAAATTAAAATATGATACATTACATACATATAAGTATCACCATAAATAAATAATATCATTATAATTATATATATATATATATACTTTATAACATACAAAATATAAATAATATCACCAAATTAAAAAGAAATTAAAATTTAATTTTTCACGTAATGAACCTACTAACAGTTCTTAAACTTCAAATATTATAAGCGGCGGGATTTAACGTCATTACATAGTCTCGAAATAGCAACAAAATTTAAACATTGTTTAAAACATTTATTTTTCACAAAACAATCATATCCGTATGCCAGACTTCTCATGCCGGGTAACTCTTTAGATTAGCCAAGCCGCATCCAATCATCAACCTCCTCATTCTTAACCTGACATGTAAAAGTCAGCTAACACTGGTGCGAGTCTTTCATTTGTTTAAGGAAATGGTTTAACGTTCGTTCAGTCTCGTTAGGGTTTTAACATTCATAAGAAAATAGGGCATATCATTCATTTATCATTTACATTCATCATTTAAACATTCATCTAGGTCATACATTATTTGTCTAAATCTGTATCATCGTTTTTTCCATCCGTTTCATTTCCTTTCATTCATCGCCATCACGACCCGTAAATCGGTAAGGTAACATCATCGCCCTTAAGGTTCGTAGGCCCTTAAGATAGTAACACTCATCGCACTTGAGACTCATAGGTCCAAGGTCATTCCTTTCCTTTTATCACTTTTAGAACCTGCAAGCCCCAAGTGATTTTATTCCCGGGTCACGTTAGCCCTGAGTAACTGTTGTTACCTTTCCCCCGCCAGTTGACAAAACTTATGACAAAACATGCCATAAGGCTGGGGATTTATGACAAAACATGCCATAAGGCTGGGGATTTACATCCCCAAACTTCATCAGTCAATTCCGTCGTTTAACATATTAGACATGTAGTGACTTCTTTAAAAACTTTGCCCATTTCTTTTCATAAAACGTTACATTCATTGACAAAACCCTTTTCATTCATTTAAATCCATTCCTTTACATCATTTCCTTCGTAAACATTCATTTCTTAAATGTTCTTGTTTCAAACATCGTTTCTTTCGAAAACTGTTCATTTGTAACATCATATCTCATTTCATATCATTCGTCATTTCATAAACCCTTTTTATAAAACATTAGTTAAGTAAGCACATCACCCTAGAAACAAGTAAATAGGGATTCTTGACTCACCTGATCGTTCGTTACTAAACCTGATTCAGACGTTTAACTGGTGCTAACTGGCTAACCAATCTTCACATAAGTCAACACGCAAATTCTATCATATAACCCTAGTGTCGCCTATCAGTGTCGCCGGAACACTATCATTGTCTCCAGACGTAGTGTCGCCTGACACTTGACAAGTGTCGCTAGGTAGTGTCGCTTGGCACACTCACAGCGTCGCTAGAACTTGCGTTATGGTCTTAGTGTCATGGAACTCAACTGTTGCTAGGCCTGATAGTGTCGCCAGACGTTATTGGCGACACACCTAGTGTCGCTAGGGAATGACATGTGTCCAATCATTGGATTTCTTGGGCACAAAGCCATATCCCAGTCTCATCCCCGCCAAGTGTCGCCAGATGAAGGTGGCGACACTAGCAGTGTCGCCAGATGAATACCATCCCCCAAACAGACCCGTTTTCAACTCAAGTTCATAACTTTTTACGTCCAAAACATTTGCTTAACATCCATAAGCTCAGATCTGGACTTTATACCCCTTTTCATACGTAAAAACCTTGTCTTTTAAGATTAAAACCTTAGTTTTACCCCAAAACCCATTTAGACTAAAAACAGAGGGTTTAGGTTGGATTTTTACCTCAAAAATGATGGTTTTCTTCTTCTGATCTTTTTCACAAATAGTGAACAAACAGATTGGAGCAATTCTTGAGCCAAACTTTAAGTTTCCACCACTTTCTCTCTCTAGAACCTCTCTCTCTCTCGACGAATTTGGGAATATGGTGGAATGGTGGCTGGTTCATGGGGGAGATTAGGGTTTAGTAAAGCCCTGATGGGCCAAGACCATCATTCCATGAGCCCACCACTTCCCTTTTTTCCTTGTTTCTTTCTTTTGGTCCGTCCCCGACCCATTATGATAGTCGGGTTTTGGGGATGCTGAAAGTCTACCCACCTTATAAGAGGTTTCGTCCTCAAAACCTGTTATAAGTCGAACATTTTTGTGTACGACTCCTTCATCTCGTCCTCTTTTTCCTAATTGGCCTCCGAACCCCGTCGGTGTTTCGGTTGTACCTTTACCAACCGTATCACTTTATTTCGCAGTTGCTTTTCCTTTATATCCATAATGGCTACATGCTCTTCAATATAGTTTAGACGGTTATCCACCTGGATGTCCGAGAGCGGCACGTGGGCTGGGTCGTCAGCCAAACACTTTCGCAAGTGTGACACGTGGAAAGTAAGATGAATCCCAGTTAGCTCATCAGGTAGATCCAATCTATACGCCACTTCCCGTACCCGCGCCAAAATTTTAAACGGCCCGACGAACGTTGGACTTAGCTTCCCTCTTTTGCGAAATGGATTATTCCCTTCTATGGAGATACTTTGAGTAACACGAGATCTCTAACCTGGAATTCGAGGGATCTCCACCTCCGACCGGTGTAAGACTTCTATTTGTCTTGTGCAACTTTCATTCTCACATTTATATGATCAAATTTATCGGATGTAACTTTGACAAATTCCAAACTTTCAAATTCTTTTTGACCAATATCTCCCCAGCATCGCCTCCATACAACATCTCCAAGGGCGGCATGCCTATCGTTGAATTATAACTGTTGTTGTAAGAAAAAGATGACTGTCCCAACTCCCACCAAGGTCGATAATACAGGCACGAAGCATGTCCTCCAAAGTCTGGATGGTCCTTTTGGAGTGACCGTCCGTTTGAGGATGATATGATGCACTTATGTTTAGTCTCGTTCCCATCGCTCTATGAAATTTCTTCCAAAACCGTGAAGTGAACCAAGTATCCCTGTCCGAGACAATGGATGCCGACACACCATGATGAGCTTCAACTTCATTTATAAATACCTCTGCCAACTGTTCAGATGAAAACTTTTCACGAATCGACAGAAGGCGAGCGCTATTCGTCAGTCGATCCACAATCACCCAAATGGTGTCAAAACCTTTAACTGTGTGGGGTAGCTTGGTAATGAAGTCCATCGTGATGAGTTCCCATTTCCACTCCGGTATCTCCAAAGGTTGGATCTTACCACAGGGCTTTTGGTGCTCGGCCCTCACCTACAAACAAGTCAGACACTTGTTTACATAGGAGGTTACATCGTTCTTTAGGTCTTTCCACCAGAAGTTGTTCTTCAGGTCTTGATACATTTTCGTGGTGCCTGAATGTGTAGAATAACGAGAATTGTGATCTTCGTCGAGGATCTTAGCCCCAATATCACCTTCCTTGGGTATCCAGATCCAGCCAAACCAAGTTCGAATACCAAGGGTGTTAACCTCCAGTGACTCTTGTTGAACCACTATTCTTTCATTCTTTACATTTTCTGATTTAAGTGCTTCATCTTGTGACTTCCCAATCTTGGTCATAAGATCAGGCCTTACCACTACTTGGCATGCTTTCACCCTGATAATAGCGGGTCTCTCCTTTGGGCTCAGAGCGTCAGCCACCATGTTTGCCTTCCCTAGGTGATACAAGATCTCATAATCGTAATCTTTCAACAATTCCAGCCAACGCCTTTGTCTCATGTTCAACTCCTTTTGTTTGAAGAAACACTTCAGACTCTTATGATCAGAGAGATAGTGCACTTGGCACCGTAGAGGTAATGCTTTCAGATCTTTAGAGCAAAGATAACTGCCGCGAGCTCTAAGTCGTGAGTCGGGTAGTTGACTTCGTGAGTCTTTAGTTAGCGTGACGCATACACAATCAAATTTCCCCGTTGCATCAACACGCAACCCAATCCTATATTAGAAGCATCGTAATAGACCATTAAGTCTTCATTGCCCTCGGGTAGGGCCAATACCGGTGCTTGATTCAACTTCTCCTTTAACTCTTCAAATTCCTTCGACTGAACCGGACTCTATTCATACTTGATCTCTTTCCTTGTCAACTTCTTCAGAGGTGAGGCTATTCTCGAGAAATCCTGTATGAATCTCCGATAGTAGCCTATCGATCCCAGAAAACTCCGTATTTCTGTCAGCGTTTTCGGGATGTCCCATTCTTTCATCGTTAAGATCTTTGCCGGATCAGCCATAATGCCGTTCTGGTTGATAACGTAACCTAGGAATTGAACTTCCCTAAGCCAAAACGCGCATTTAGAAAATTTGGCATACAACTTCTCCTCGTTCAGAGTATCTAGTACTTCTCGTAAGTGACATGTATGATCATCTTCACTCTTTGAGTAGATGAGAATATCATCTATAAATACTATTATCAATCGATGCAACATTGGACGGCAAACTCTGTTCATTAAATCTATAAACGACGCTGGGGCATTTGTCAACCCGAAGGACATCACAAGAAACTTGTAGTGTCTATACCGTGTATGAAACGCGGTCTTCGGTATATCCTCCTCCTTTTCTTTCAATTGATGATATCCCAACCGTAAATCAATCTTCGAGAACCAACTCGCGCCTTGTAGCTTTTCAAACAAGTCAATTTTAGGTAGCGGGTATCTATTCTTTGCCGTTCGTTTATTCTGTTCTCTGTAATCGATGCACATCCTCATAGACCCATCTTTATTCTTTATGAATAGAACCGGAGCACCCCAAGGCGAAATGCTCGGTCTTATGAAGCCCTTATCTATAAGTTCCTCAAATTGCGCCATCAAATCTTTCATATCAAGTGGTGCTAGTCGGTACGGTGCTTTGGCGATGGGCTGGGCACCTGGCGTTAAATCAATCTGGAACTCTATCTCCCGATAGGGCGGCACTCCAGGCAAGTCCTCTGGGAAAAGCTCTTGATAGTTACACACCATGGGTACATCATTCAGTTTCGTCACCTATTTCTCTTTATCAATCACGTACGCCATATAGGACTCGTATCCGCGCCTCATATAACTTTCTGCCTTAATCATCGAAATGATGTTTGGCTCTGTGATATCTCTATCCTCATAAATCGTGACTTCGCTACCATCGGGAGCCTTGAGTTAGATAACCTTCATTTTACAGACAATTCACGCCTCGTTGGCAGCTAGCCAATCCATTTCGAGAATCACATCGAACCCTCCCAATGCTCTGACAAACAAACTAGCAGGGAACCTATGGTCACCTATCTTTATCAGGAAATTATCTACAACTTCTATCACCTTTTTGGTTTTACCCACATCAGTTTCTACGCTAAAGGCCCGTTCTACCTTATCAATTGTGCACTTTATTAGATCACAGAACGTAGAAGAAATAAAACTCTTACTAGCACCGGATTCAAAGAGTACGGATGCAAAGGTATTGTTAATGATAAACGTACATGACACAAGGTCAGGATCTCCCCTCGCCTCTTCCTGAGTCAGGGCATACGCCCTCGTTCGAGCCCTTGGCTTTTCCGTCTCTTTCCCTTTCCCCGCATCCTTCAGCTTCCGACAATCTCGGCTTAAAAGCCCCGTTCCTCCACAATTATATCACCTTTGAGTGCCTTGACAATCACGGGCATAGTGGCCCAACTTTCCACACTTGAAGCCCATATTCGACCCCTGTCGACATTCACCCGGATGCTCTATTCCACATTTCTCACATACAGTCTATCCGCCCACTCTTGCCTTTTTATCATTCGGCCCGAATAACTTTCCACTAGTGCATTTACCAGGCAAGGTCAACTTTTTTTGGGCTCCTCAATAACCGTATCATTAAAGGCCAGATCATCTTACACCACGCCACTCAGCTCCACCACCGAATCGAACATCCGAGGGGTGTTCGCTTTCACAAACGTGCGAACCTTGACGGGTATCCCCTGGATGTATCAAGCAATCTTTCTCTTTTCAGTGGTGATCAAGTGTGGCACTAGACGCGCCAACTCGTTGAACCTGGTGGTGTACTGTCGATGCGTCATTTGCTCGACTTTCAATCCCAGAAAGTCCCTTTCCACATTTTCAATTTCATTCCTCGGGCAGAATTCTTAATTGCCAGTTCCTTCAGTTTGTTCCATCTCATTGAATCAGCGACTCTGTCCCCCTTAGCCTGTCTCACCCCTTCCCACCAGTGGGACACTTCTTCCCTCAGCGAGTTTGCTGCAAACTTAACAATCTGATCCATTCGGCATTCGCTGAGTCAGATGGCGGCTTCCATTCAGATCACCCAGTCAAACATTGTCATCGCGCCCATTTTACCAGTGAGTATCGGCGGGTCGCACGCCTTGAAGGACTTGTAGTCGCAACCGTCAGCAGGCGGTGCGTTATTCATAGTGATAACATGTCCTTCGACCCAAGGGTTAGTACCAGCCGACCCATTTGTACTTTTCATTGCATCAGTCAGCATAGTTGGTAGGGTGGCCTTCATTATCTCGATGATTTCCCGAGCCAGTGCAGTCTTCACCTCGGGCTCGAAACTGTACCGTTGTTGTCACACCCCCAAATTCCACTAACGGAGTTTTACCATTTGGAAGGTGACACACCAGGATCTCAGTTATTAGTTACATCAAATGACACTATATGGGACTTAAAATGTCATAACACAAAAGTTCAGAGTTAATGCGGAAGCATAAACATTAATATGAAATCAAGAGTAATTACACGCAACAAGTGCCAATCAATGTAAATAAGTAAACTGTTTAAAATGCTTGAAATGAATGATATGACAGTAGGACTCCATGCATGTTCTAAGTGTGCAACCTGTGCCAAAGAGACCTGAGAAACATGTAAGAAAAATGTCAACACGAGGTTGGTGAGTTCACAGGTTTCAAGATTATGTACATTCAATATGCATATCTATAGGTAGCTAGCCTATGTTCATGTCTTACTAAAGCGCTTGCAACTGAAGCTGACAGTGATGTTTGTTTGTTTGCCTCTAGCCAGGTCTATCAACTCTGACTAATGTGTTAAGGTCAATATTTCACCCGTTCGACCTCCAATCGAGTTAGCGCGACTAACGCGGGTGGGGTTTGTCAAATCCAGTAGTACTACTAAAATTACCTCACTAATTCCATATTAATGGTCCAAAGTGTGTGAGAACTTTCATGATAGTGTGTTACGCTTAGCCTCAACAGTGATATCATATGAAGTACCATAATCAAAATAGTTTGCGTCATGTTTTCTCCCCCAACGGGAAAAAACATGTAAAATGATGTTTGTTTGTGTACCTGTTTCTTCCCCATGGGAAAACAAGTAAAAGTATGATGTTTTGTGTACATGTTTTTCCCCCAACAGGAAAACACGTAAAAAGGGGCCGTGAAACTCACCTGGATAAAGTAGTGGATTTGATCACATGAAAGAAAGGTTGGAACCACAAGTATAAGTCTCAGACGACTTATGTATGCCCTAAAATTATAAACACATAAGTTAGGGACATATGGGATTTTGTGATGACGACACGGAAGATTGAACGCTTTAACGCATTCTAAGGGTTTAAGAGTAGACAAACGTGCCTACGGGAAAATAGATTTCTTAGAATAATAATTAAGATTAATGTGTTACGTGTCGAACGTTAATAACGAATAATATTAAGTAAATCATTAAATTCGTACATTTTCCATTTAAAACGGTTAGGAAAATAATATAACTATATATATTATTTTTAAGTTCGTAGGTTTAACCAAATAATCTTTTATGCGATAAAAATAATAAATATATTATTTTTAATCGATATAATAAACGAGAGTAAATAGTATAAACAATTATATTATTAATTAGTTTAAAAAAAACGTCACACGAGTTAATTAAACGAGGCGAAATAATATAAATTATATATTATTTTATAACACGAGTCACGGGTTGAAAATAATATAAACATACTATTTTATACGAGGTTACAGTTTGAAAATAATATAAATAAATTATTTTTAAAAGTGGGAATAATAATAAAAATAGGTTATGAAACCAAACTCGAGCCTACGGGTTGTTTCCCGGGCTAAAACACTTTAATATAATAATATAATAATATAGGAAAAGGTTTTATAATTAAATAATGCTTAGAAAATAATTAAAAAGCAAAACAGGGGTGGGGAGACTCGAACCCGGGTCTCCTCCCCACCAGCACACACACTTAACCACTCCACCCACTAGGGCTATCGCAAACAAAACCGGATCAGAAAGCTTTTAATCAAAAGCTTTCATGTGTTCTTCCCCCCTGCGTGAACCGAAGCCAAAACCATCCCTAAACCCATCGATTTCGATTCTGATTAAACAACAAGGCATATGGGTTTTGTGGTTTAGGGTATTGCTAAACTGATGATACAAACAATTGTAAAAATGGTTGAGAATTGAGTTGTTAATTTCTGTTTAAAAGAATCGAAAACCCTAGGTTAACCAAATTGATGAATTTCGATATTGGAATTAGTTGAAAACATAGGGCTTTTACTAAACGAAGGATTGCGAATCTGATCATGTGGTTTAATTTCATTTATGTTGTGTCCAAGATCAAAAGCCCCAATTTGTTTTATGAACGAACCCTAGTTTCTGGATTATGAAGAATTCGATGTTATAAGTTCAAATTAGCAAAGTGCTTTCATTAAGCAGAGGATTACGAATCGAGTGGTATAAATCAATTGAATTTAAATAGAGTCTTGGGTAGGGTTCGATCAAACCGGTTTCGTATAAACCCTAGATTCTGAATTTCGATCCAATCGATGATATAAGCCCAATTAAGCATGGGGCTTTTACTCTACGGATAAAAAATGAAGCTATGGGTGTAAGTAGTTACTAGAATTAGGTTTGAATTGAAGTTGTTAGACTAAAACCGATGCTGGATGTGACTGAGTTTGTCTCCGGCGACTCCTGCAGTGACGTTTCGGATTTTTCGTTCTCGCACTTGTATTATAATTATCGCGTAATCATTTTCTATTTTAATAAATCGTAAGAGTTTTATTTGGTTTTATACAAATAGGTATTTTATTTTACGGATTTAAACTAATTAGAATTTTATAAATTTTAAAATTAATATAAAGTTTTATATAAAAATCTAAAATTAAAAAGTTATACATTTAATAAAATAACCTATTATAAAAATTATTTATAATAATAAAGAATAAAATAAGTTTATAAAAACATTTTTAAATTTATTTGATTTAAAAGAAAATAAATTAATTTATTTAAATAAAAGTTCAGGGGTTGTTTTGTAATTAATCAAACTAGAAGGTTTTAAAACTGAAAATCGGTTGAGGGGCTGTTTCTGGACAATTTAAACTACAAGGATCCATCCGTATTTATTTCAAGGGCTAATTTAAGTCAAACCAAACTCCAGGGACTAAATCTGCCAAATTGTAAATCGTAAATCCGGTCACCCCCTACATTGTCCGGCGGTCCAAAGCTTTTTCCGGCGAGTCACCGACAGGGCTGTTCCCTGCACCTCGACAGCCGCTACAGGCATCCCTGGCTTCGTCTCTCCCACGCGAACAAGACCCCCCGACCAATTGGTCTCCCCAACATAAGGATCGTCTGATCCTGTTGGTGGCCGAGAAATCCACGTTCGAATTCGCGCCCGACAGACCACCTTCACGCGTGGTGAATGTCTGGGTAGTTTCGTCTCGTCCAGACTAGTGTCGGAACGTGCCCAATTGCACGTTTTAACAAAGAAATCAAGCTCGACTATAAATAGCCATAGTCGGCCCTGCACGAGTTCGCTACCCTCCTTCCACCCACTCTCACTCCAAATTGAGGAAACCATCACCTTCGTCGACCCTGGGTGAAGCTGTGACCAGGATTTGCAGGAGCTAATTCCACACAGAAATCGATTCCCACTTGTGACTTTTTCAAGTTCAAAGGCGGTGCCGACCAGACCCCTTCACGACCACGTAAGAATCCTCAATTCCGTTTCTTTACCTTCTGTTATCATAAGACAAACTGAACCAATCGAAGTCACGACTCCAAACCATCGATTTCCGAAAAAACTAATGTTACTGTTTTGTTTACTAAAGTCTGGGCCGTCGAAACTACTTAGTTTCGATTGAGTAAATGGTCAATCGAAACTAATAGTTTCGATAGATGGTAGTTTCGACAGCCTGTGTATCAGTTATAAATGATCAATCGAAACTAATAGTTTCGATAGATGGTAGTTTCGACAGCCTGTGTATCACTTATAAATGATCAATCAAAACTAGTAGTTTCGATAGATGGTAGTTTCGACAACCTGTGTATCACTTATAAATGGTCAATCGAAACTAGTAGTTTCGATTGAACATAGTTTCGATACCTGTCACAACTATAAAACAGTTTCGATCAAATCAGTAATTTCAAGTAAATCTGGACCAACTTTTATGCAAATAACACTGAGAAATGCTATTATAAACCTATACACAATTAAATACTAATACGCACATGTAAACATACAATGATACCCAGGGTATCAACGTGCTTAGGCTTCCACATACTTATCACCTACACGCGTGGAAAAATACCCGTTTGCAAGGTGAGTTACATAGCCCATATTTTACATTTTTATACGTTTTGGGGTGAAACATTATACATGCTACTCACATTGTTTATACGTGTTATACGTGAGACTATATGCTTATTCTTTGGATGTACATACATTTAAACACAAGACAACCAACTGTAATATTGATAGATCTATTGTGCCTGACCAGCCCACCCGGTTAGGGTGTTTATTACTGCATACTCGGATATAACCGCGTGTTATATTCAATCATATCGGATATAGTGGGTAACAATATTCAAACATACCAGACTTAGCTGTTGTGCTCTGTTCAAGCGCGTCAAACTTGGTTTGAATTGTGATTAAATAAATGATACATCATACACACTATGTTTAACAAGATAAACAATGAGTTGCAAAACGATTTACAACTACTATTTACCGGATTTACTAAACCTATGTACTCACCAACTTTTTAGTTGACACTTGATTTAAATAATGTTTCAGGTTTGGATATGTGACTACTTGCCAAAGATTTCTCCACTTAAGGACTATGGACCTAGTTAAATTAATCAATGTTTTGAACTAGACTAGGTTATTTGAAATGTATCGTATTTGGATCTTGTTGTCTTTAAATTTAATTAATGAATTATGCAACCTTTTAGCTATCATGTGCTTTTGAACAATCATTTCATTGTCCGCCCCGATGATTCCGCCATCGGTCGGGGTGTGACAGATTGGTATCAGAGCCATGGTTATAGGGAATTAGGTTATTAGACACGATGACCTTGACTATAACCCTAGGACTCCCTTTTATGTGTTATGTGCTAAATGATTAATTTCTATGTGAATTATTTGTAGTTAGGTATTATTTGAATTTTCCCAAGTTTGGTACATGAGACTTATACACATACATACAAGGCTTAAATACATGATACATACTTTACATACACATTTGACAAACAAACTTATGCAAATAAATACACTACTCATCCTTATCCATACTCTTTCCTAATCCATATTAATTGCAACATTCCTACACATTTTATACTTATAGACACTCAAGTCTATTAAAATCTTGAAAATCCCGTCAACGACTTAATTTCTTGAAACCAGTAAAGGACACGTGCAATCTGGAAGGGTGACACCTGTACATTGGGTTTTCTGTCTAGGAAAGCATTTCGTATAAATCCAAATAAACGGACCCGTATGCTTTCCTGGGAATTCCTGAAGTGAGTGTTTACCTATAGGCTAAAGCATGTCTCTTGGAAAGTTTCGGGGAATTATTTAACGTTGATAAGTCAATGTAGTCGCAAGGATACAATCCAAACTTAAACTCAAAATTTGGGGACGTTACAGCAAGACAGGAAGAACTAGACAAACATGCAAAGCAAATCATTATTACGGGTGCTCACGTAATAACAATTTGTAATGCATGCAAGTCCCGGCAATTCCTATTACGCGAATAATGATCTATAACATCATGTTCTATCCGAAATAGATGGCTTAGTTTCCCCCATCAACTTTAAATAAATACACATGCACTGGCACGCGTCATGATGAATCCCCTTTTTCTGCTTACATTATTTCCCGCTATAACTCATATATATCCAACTCATCTAAAATATCACTGTCTTTTCTTATGGTGATATAATGCCTCCTCGACGTGCAAACTCTAGTACTTTCAACCCGGATCTTGCTACTCTTCTTGCCCAGCTGGTAGGGCAAATGACCCAAGCAAATAACAATAGTGACGGGTCTCACAACATCCAAGGGAACGGTGGTACCAACCCGCCTCATTGCACGTTTAAGCACTTTAACTCGTGCAATCCTACAAAATTCTTCAGGACTGAAGGTGCTACCGGCCTACTTCAATGGTTTGAAAGCATGGAAAGCACATTCCTAAACAGCGACTGTCCCGATAATCTTCGGGTTCGTTATGCTACAAGTGTACTCCAAAAGAGAGCCCTCACCTGGTGGAACGGTGAGAAACGCACTCGTGGTGCTGAGGTTGCTACATCCTTATCATGGGATGATCTGAAGAAGGCCATGACTGATGAATTCTGTCCTCGGAATGAAATGAGGAAGCTCGAGGCTGAGTTTTGGAATCTTGCCCAGGACAGCGGGGATAATTTGGCCTACACCACTCGGTTTCAAGAACTAAGTCTGCTGGTGCCTCATATGATCACTCCTCTTGCTCGGGGGATTGAAAAATACATAGGCGGCCTGCCTATGCAAATTCAAGATGTTGTGCCAGGAAGCAACCCTCCTACACTTGAAGCTGCTATCCGTCTAGCTGCTACACTATCCGACAACCATGTCAAGGCCGGAACCTTAACAAGAAAGGGTTCCAGGAAGGTTGTTTCTACTCTTGCGGCCGTCAAAGATGTAAAACCCGAGTCTTCTAACCGCAACAAGAAGCGAAAAGGGCGAAACTTCGCAGCCGTAACTCCCGCTGTGCCTGCTATCCAAGCGGCCCCTTTGGGTCAAAACCCGAAAACTTATCAGGGCCCGAATCCCCAATGGCAGACCTGCAAGTACCATCATCCTGCCAACCTACCATGCCGATTGTGTTCAAGCTACGGACGATATGGACACGTGGTCACTACTTGCCGTACCCGTCCTCCCATCCATCAAGCTGTTCCAACCAACCATCCAAACTATCCGGCACTTCTCAATGGTCGGGCATGTTACGAATGTGGAGACCCAAACCATTTCTGTGACCGATGCCCAAAACTTCATCATCAAGGTGGTCCTCAAGGACGAGCGTTTAATATAAACGCTAATGAGGCTCAAGCAAACAACGATGTGATAAACGGTACGTTTCTCGTAAACAATCATTATGCATCCATTTTATTTGATACCGGTGCCGATAGGAGTTTTGTGTCTCTTACCTTTGAATCTCGACTTGCTAAACAAAGAACGAAACTTGACAATTCATATTCAGTGGAGATAGCAAACGGAAAGTCTATTATTATAAATTCTGTTATCCGCAACTGCAATCTCGAGCTTAATAATCATGTGTTCTCCGTTGATCTCCTTCCAATGCAATTGGGAAGCTTCGATATTATAATTAGCATGGACTGGTTATCCAAGCACCATGCCGAGGTCATTTGCTACGAAAAGTGCATTCGTATACCTCTCCCTTCGGGTGACACGTTAGTTATTTTCGGTGAAAAACCGTGTCGTGGTCTTCAACTCATGTCTTGCACATTAGCACAAAAGTACTTGCGGAAAAAGTACATTGCTTTCTTGGCCCACGTGGTTGACACGAAAGACAAGGGTAAGAAATTGCAAGATATTCCGATCATTCGAGACTTTCCCGAGGTATTCCCCGAGGATTTACCCGGTCTTCCTCCTTCTAGACAAGTAGAGTTTCGTATTGACCTTGTGCCCGGAGCAACTCCCGTGGCAAAAGCTCCCTATCGTCTTGCATCTTCCGAGATGCAAGAGCTCGCAAGTCAATTACAAGAACTCTCATCTAAAGGATTCATCCGCTCGAGCCATTCACTTTGGGGTGCTCCCGTGCTGTTCGTAAAGAAAAAGGATGGATCGTTTCGAATGTGCATTGATTATCGCGAACTCAACAAGCTTACAATCAAGAACCGTTATCCTTTACCCCGTATCGACGATCTTTTCGATCAACTTCAAGGTTCAACATGTTTCTCCAAGATTGACCTTCGTTCCGGATACCATCAACTTCGTGTTCTCGATGAAGACATTCCAAAGACTGCCTTTCGAACTAGATATGGTCACTACGAGTTCATGGTCATGCCATTTGGCTTAACTAATGCACCTGCGGTTTTCATGGATCTCATGAACCTTGTATGCAAACCTTATTTGGACAAGTTCGTGATCGTTTTCATCGACGACATTCTCATCTATTCTAAAACGAAAGCAGAGCATGAACAACATCTTCATTTGATTTTAGAGCTCTTGAAGAAAGAACAACTATACGCCAAGTTCTCCAAGTGTGAATTCTGGCTAAAGGAGGTTCAATTTTTGGGACACATAGTCAACGATAAGGGAATTCATGTGGACCCGGCAAAGATCGAGGCGATAAAGAGTTGGAGTACTCCTAAGACTCCTACCGAGATTCGTTCATTCCTTGGACTAGCAGGTTACTATCGTCGCTTCATCCCAAATTTCTCCAAGATTGAGGTTCCGCTCACTGCCTTGACTTATAAAGGTAAATCTTATGAGTGGGGACCCAAGCAAGAGGAAGCTTTTCAAACTCTCAAGCACAAGCTCTGCAATGCCCCTATTCTAACTCTTCCTAGTGGTAATGACAACTTTGTCGTTTATTGTGATGCATCCAACCAAGGTCTTGGTTGTGTTCTAATGCAGCATGGCCAAGTAATTGCATACGCATCACGGCAGCTCAAAATCCATGAAAAGAACTACACGACCCATGATCTCGAGCTTGGTGCTGTCGTTTTCGCCTTGAAAATTTGGAGACACTATCTATATGGCACCAAATGCGTGGTTTTCACCGACCACAAAAGTCTCCAACATATTTTCAATCAAAAAGAGCTTAATATGAGGCAACGACGATGGGTTGAACTTCTTAACGATTACGACTGTGAGATTCGCTACCACCCCGGCAAAGCAAACGTTGTAGCCGACGCCTTGAGTCGTAAAGAACGTATCATGCTTCATAGTGTTCATATTCATAACGATATCCAAGCCCGTATTCTCAAAGCACAACACACCTCGGTTACCGAGGGAAACATGTACCAAGAAATGGCATGTGGTGTAGAACTCTTGCTAGAAACCAAAGCCAACGGCCTATTGTATTACTTGGATCGTATCTGAGTTCCCTATCGCGACGACCTTCGTATATTTTTGATGAACGAGTCCCACAAAACTCGATATTCGGTACATCCTGGGGCTGATAAGATGTACATGGGTCTTCGTCAACAATATTGGTGGCCCGGCATGAAAAAGGATATTGCCCTCTTTGTGGCAAAATGCTTAACTTGTTCTAAAGTAAAGGCCGAACACCAGAAGCCTTCCGGACTCCTAGAACAACCGAAAATTCCCGTGTGGAAGTGGGAGAACCTTGCTATGGACTTTATCACCAAACTCCCACGCACTTCTAATGGGCACGATAGTATCTGGGTTATTATCGACCGACTTACAAAGTCTGCTCATTTCTTGCCTATTCGTGAGGACTATCGAGTCGAGAAATTGGCTCGGATCTACATTGATGAGATCGTAAGTCGTCACGGAATCCCTTTGAACATCATCTCCGATCGTGATTCGCGTTTTACTTCCCGAATTTGGCAATCATTGCAATCAGCACTTGGTACTCGTTTGGATTTAAGTACGGCTTACCATCCTCAAACTGATGGACAAATCGAGCGAACAATCCAAACTCTCGAGGATATGCTTAGAGCTTGTGTCATTGACTTTGGTGGCAATTGGGATTCTCACCTACCACTGATTGAATTTTCCTACAACAACAGCTACCACACAAGTATTAACATGGCACCGTTTGAGGCTCTTTATGGACGGAAATGTCATTCACCGATTTGTTGGAACGAAATTGGTGAAGCACAAATCACCGGTTCCGAGCTTATCCAAGAGACCACCGATAAAATCCTTCTTATTCGTGACAACATTCGAGTAGCAAGGAGTCGGCAAAAGAGCTATACTGATAAAAGACGAAAACCCTTGGAATTTCAAGTTGGGGATATGGTTCTCCTAAAGGTATCACCTTGGAAGGGCGTAGTCCGATTTGGAAAGAAAGGAAAACTCGCACCTCGATATGTGGGTTCATTCAAGATACTCGAAAGGGTAGGAAAATTGGCCTACAAACTCGACCTTCCTTCAGAACTCATCAACGTTCATCTGACTTTTCATGTATCTAATTTGAAAAAGTGTCTAGCTGACGAAAATCTCCACATCCCTCTTGATGAAGTGCACATTGACGAGAAAATGCACTTTGTTGAGAAACCCATGGAAATCATGGACCGAGAAGTTAAGAAACTCAAGCGTAGCTGCATCCCCATTGTCAAGGTCCGTTAGGAATCTAAACGTGGACCCGAGTTCACTTGGGAACGTGAAGACCAAATGAAGACCAAGTATCCGCATCTCTTTTCATAGCCTCCACTAGTTGAATTTCGGGGCGAAATTCCTCTAACATGGGGAGACTGTGACGTTTCAGATTTTTCGTTCTCGCACTTGTATTATAATTATCGTGTAATCATTTTCTATTTTAATAAATCGTAAGAGGTTTATTTGGTTTTATACAAATAGGTATTTTATTTTACGGATTTAAACTAATTAGAATTTTATAAATTTTAAAATTAATATAAAGTTTTATATAAAAATCTAAAATTAAAAAGTTGTACATTTAATAAAATAACCTATTATAAAAATTATTTATAATAATAAAGAATAAAATAAGTTTATAAAAACATTTTTAAATTTATTTGATTTAAAAGAAATTAAATTAATTTATTTAAATAAAAGTTCAGGGGTTGTTTTGTAATTAATCAAACTAGAAGGTTTTAAAACTGAAAATCGGTTGAGGGGCTGTTTCTGGACAATTTAAACTACAAGGACCCATCCATATTTATTTCAAGGGCTAATTTAAGTCAAACCAAACTCCAGGGACTAAATCTGCCAAATTGTAAATCGTAAATCCGGTCACCCCCTACATTGTCCGGCGGTCCAAATCTTTTTCCGGCGAGTCACCGATAGGGCTGTTCCCTGCACCTCGACAGCCGCTACAGGCACCCCTGGCTTCGTCTCTCCCACGCGAACAAGACCCCCCGACCAATTGGTCTCCCCAACATAAGGATCGTCTGATCATGTTGGTGCCCGAGAAATCCACGTTCGAATTCGCGCCCGACAGACCACCTTCACGCGTGGTGAATGTCTGGGTAGTTTCGTCTCGTCCAGACTAGTGTCGGAACGTGCCCAATTGCACGTTTTAACAAAGAAATCAAGCTCGACTATAAATAGCCATAGTCGGCCCTGCACGAGTTCGCTACCCTCCTTCCACCCACTCTCACTCCAAATTGAGGAAACCATCACCTTCGTCGACCCTGGGTGAAGCTGTGACCAGGATTTGCAGGAGCTAATTCCACACAGAAATCGATTCCCAGTTGTGACTTTTTCAAGTTCAAAGGCTGTGCCGACCAGACCCCTTCACGACCACGTAAGAATCCTCAATTCCGTTTCTTTACCTTCTGTTATCATAAGACAAACTGAACCAATCGAAGTCACGACTCCAAACCATCGATTTCCGAACAAACTAATGTTACTGTTTTATTTACTAAAGTCTGGGCCGTCGAAACTACTTAGTTTCGATTGAGTAAATGGTCAATCGAAACTAATAGTTTCGATAGATGGTAGTTTCGACAGCCTGTGTATCACTTATAAATGATCAATCGAAACTAATAGTTTCGATTGAACATAGTTTCGATACCTGTCACAACTATAAAACAGTTTCGATCAAATCAGTAATTTCAAGTAAATCTGGACCAACTTTTATGCAAATAACACTGAGAAATGCTATTATAAACCTATACACAATTAAATACTAATACGCACATGTAAACATACAATGATACCCAGGGTATCAACGTGCTTAGGCTTCCACATACTTATCACCTACACGCGTGGAAAAATACCCGCTTGCAAGGTGAGTTACATAGCCCCTATTTTACATTTTTATACGTTTTGGGGTGAAACATTATGCATGCTACTCACATTGTTTATACGTGTTATACATGAGACTATATGCTTATTCTTTGGATGTACATACATTTAAACACAAGACAACCAACTGTAATATTGATAGATCTATTGTGCCTGACCAGCCCACCCGGTTAGGGTGTTTATTACTGCATACTCGGATATAACCGCGTGTTATATTCAATCATATCGGATATAGTGGGTAACTATATTCAAACATACCAGACTTAGCTGTTGTGCTCTGTTCAAGCGCGTCAAACTCGGTTTGAATTGTGATTAAATAAATGATACATCATACACACTATGTTTAACAAGATAAACAATGAGTTGCAAAACGATTTACAACTACTATTTACCGGATTTACTAAGCGTATGTACTCACCAACTTTTTAGTTGACACTTGATTTAAATAATGTTTCAGGTTTGGATATGTGACTACTTGCCGAAGATTTCTCCACTTAAGGACTATGGACCTAGTTAAATTAATCAATGTTTTGAACTAGACTAGGTTATTTGAAATGTATCGTATTTGGATCTTGTTGTCTTTAAATTTAATTAATGAATTATGCAACCTTTTAGCTATCATGTGCTTTTGAACAATCATTTCATTGTCCGCCCCGATGATTCCGCCATCGGTCGGGGTGTGACACATGCTGTGTTCCCGGTCACTATGATGCATACAGAATGGAGTTCGTTTGTCGAGTGCAGAGGGTTAAATTGTGGGATTTACACAGGAGTAAGATGAATTTGATGACCATATGATCGTGGTCGACGATTTCTTTTTAATTACCCATAATTGGGTTTAATTCGTGCAATCATGATGTTTAATCCGATAGTTAAGGCCGTTATTGTCCGAAATCGTGTAGTTTCAGTTTCAATTTCAACAAGAACGGTTGTGGGATTCGAATTCGATCAAGGTAGTACGGTTTGACTATCAAAAGTCAAACCAAATCAAGAATGGGTAAATTTCAGGTTTAGCCCCTGCAGTTTCATGTTTATAAGTTTGGGAATTGGCAGAATTAACCCTTGTGGTTTGAATTGAGGTTAGAAAGTTGATTTGTTGACTTTCAAAAGTCAACAGGAACCTAAATCTTGGTGTTTGACTTTAACAAGTCAATTAGAACGAGTTTGGGCTAATTACACAATTAGTCCTTGTAGTTTGAGTTTGGAAATAGATAAAATTAGTCCCTGTTGTTTGAGTTAAGTAAATTAGGTTAGGATTTAACTGGATTTGCAAACTGAGTTAACCGGAAAAGTCCGGATTGTCACATCATCCCCTAGTTGAAAGAATTTTCGTCCTGAAAATTAACATAAAATAAAATTTCTGTGGTGTAACATTATCCCCTAGTTGAAAGAATTTTCGTCCCAAAAATTAGAATAGTAACTTAAGAGTTTGACGTGGATTGCTTGAACAGATGAGGATACTTGCACATCATCTGATCCTCACGCTCCCATGTGAATTCCGGTCTGCGTTTCGAGTTCCAACGAACTCTGACAATAAGGATTTTACTGCGTTTGAGCGTTTTGATTTCCCTATCCATGATTTCTACCGGTTCTTCAACGAACCGCAGTTGTTCATCGATGTGTAGTTCCTCAAGAGAAACCGTGAGTGTCTCGTCTGCTAGACGTTTCTTCAAGTTCGAGACATGAAAGACATCGTGTACACCACTAAGTCCTTCAGGTAGCTCCAGTTGATATGCTACTGGGTCAATTCTCTTCACTATCTTGAATGGTCTAACATAACAAGGATTTAGTTTGTCTTGTTTCCCGAAGAGAATTACACCTTTCCAAGGTGAGACTTTCAGAAGAACCATGTCGCCTACTTGAAACTCTAACGATTTACGACGCTTATCGGCGTAGCTCTTTTGACGATCACGAGATGTCGCCATACTGTTTCGAATTTGAATGATCTTTTCAGAGGTTTCGAATACAAGTTCGGGACCTGTAAGTTGACTATCTCCAACTTCAGCCCAACAGATAGGAGATCGGCATTTACGTCCGTACAATGCCTCGAATGATGCTACCTTGATATTAGTGTGATAACTGTTATTGTAGGAGAACTCTACTAAAGGTAAGTGAGACTCCCAAGTGTTACCGAAATCGATCACACAAGCTCATAGCATGTCCTCTAAGGTTTGAATGGTACGTTCCGTTTGACCATCAGTTTGAGGGTGATACGCCGTACTCATGTCTAGACGCGTACCTAAAGCTTTTTGTATAGATTGCCAAAAATGTGATGTGAATCGAGCGTCTCGATCCGAAGTGATAGAAATTGGCATTCCGTGCCGAGAGACTACTTCTTTTAAATAAAGACGAGTAAGTTTCTCCATTTTGTCAGTAGCTTTCATTGCTAAGATGTGAGCAGATTTTGTCAAACGATCGACAATTACCCAGATGCTGTCACCGCTAGGAGTTCGGGGTAGTATAGTGATAAAATCCATAGAAATTTGCTCCCATTTCCACATAGGAATCTCTGGTTGCTGCAGTAAGCTAGAATAGTTTTGGTATTCTATCTTGACCTTTGCGCAAGTCAGGCACTTGCTCACATAGGTGGCTATATCGGCGTTCATCTTTGGCCACTAATATAGTACCTTTAGGTCATGTTACATCTTGTCAGAACCTGGATGAATAGAGTATCGAGATTTATGAGCTTCATTCATAACCTGTTCTCTTAGATTTCCGTACACTGGAACCCATATTCGCTCCGCGAAATAGCGAATGCCGTCTGATTTAACCCCGAGTTGTTATTCCATACCATGTGTGGCTTCCAACGATAGGTTCTCCTCTTTAAGGGCTTCGAGTTGAGCACCACGTATTTTGTCAGGTAATCCGGTGTGAATAGTAAGTTGTAATGCTTGAACTTTTTTGGGTTTGGTGTCCTTACGGCTTAGGGCATCGGCTATCACATTAGCCTTCCCTGGATGATATCTGATTGCACAGTCATAGTTGTTTAAGAGTTTGACCCAATGGCGTTTTCGTATGTTCAACTCTTTCTGTTTAACGATATGCTGAAGATTCTTGTGATCGGTGTAGATAGTGCATTAGGTACCGTACAAGTAATGTCTCCATATCTTTAGTGCAATTACCACGGCTCTCAACTCTAAATCATGAGTCGTGTAGTTTTTCTCGTGGATTTTCAGTTGACGAGAAGCGTATGCGATCACTTTCTCGCGTTGCATCAGTACACAACCAAGACCTTGAATGGATGCATCACAGTACACTACAAAGTCATCTGTTCCCTCCGGAAGAGATATGATGGGTGCACTGCAGAGTTTCTACTTAAGCAGTTGGAATGCTGACACCCGGGTGTCACCCTAGTTATAGGTTTTACTCTTTTGAGTCAGGGTAGTGAGAGGTTGGGCAAAATTGGAGAATCCCTCTATGAAAAGACTGTAATACCCACCCAATCCTAGAAATTGTCGTACCTCCGTCAGGGTTGTCGGAGCTGCCCAATTCTTGATTGCTTCTAGCTTAGCTGGATCGACATGTATTCCTTTCTCGTTGTCTACATGTCCTAAGAATTGCACTTCACGAATCCAGAATTCGCACTATGAAAGTTTTGCGTACTATTATTCTTGCTTTAGAAATTCTAGAATCAAACGTAGGTGTTTCTCATATTCATCCTGATTCTTGGAATAGATGAGGGTGTCATCAATGAAGACGATAACGAATTGGTCGAGGTACGGTTTACACACTCGGTTCATGAGATCCATGGACACTGCGGGTGCGTTGGTCAGTCCAAATGGCATGACCATGAATTCGTAGTGACCATACCTAGTTCTGAAAGTGGGCTTAGAGACGTCTTCGTCTCGGACTCTCAACTGATGATAACCGGATCTAAGGTCGATCTTGGAATCGAAACTTGATCCTTGAAGTTGATCAAACATATCATCAATGCGGGGTAGTGGATAACGGTTTTAGATAGTTACTTTGTTTAGCTCACGGTAATCGATGCACATGCGAAAAATTCTATCCTTCTTTTTGACAAATAGGACTGGAGCTCCCCATGGCAATGAGCTAGGTCGGATGGAACCTTTATCCAACAACTCTTGCAGTTGTGTAGATGGTTCTTGCAATTCACTTGGTGCAAGTCTGTAGGGTGTTTTTAAGCAAATATGGCACACTCAAAGTACCACTAAAAACATAAGTTAGTGGCACAAAAAGTAAAAGCCACTGAAAGCGTGTGCCACTAAATGACATTTTTTTGTAGTGAATGGGAACAATGTTGCAGATCCTGACGTATCAAGTTTGGCTAGGAAAGTTCACTGTAAAGTAGGTTCAATCCCGTTCACATATCTCGGGCTAACCGTTGGGGCCAATATGAATCTGGTGAAAAATTGGAGGCCCGTTATTGACATGTTCGAAGCTAGGCTCTCCGGATGGAAGACCAAACATATTTCAATCGGAGACCGAGTCGTCCTTTTATGTTTGGTCTTAGATAGTCTTTCAGTGTATTTCTTTTCTGTTTTCAAAGCCCCTATTAAAGTCATTGATACATTGAAAAGATTACGAAGGAATTTCTTTTGGGGGAAGGCGTGTAACACTAGGAAAATTAATTGGGATAAGGTCTGTGCACCAAAATTGGTTGGGGGCCTTGGTTTAGGCTCCTTGAAATCTTTTAATCAAAGTCTATTAACAAAATGGTGGTGGCGATTCAAAACAGAATCTCACTCGATGTGAAAGGAGGTTATTAATTGTTTACATGCTTATAATCGTGACACTGCATTCTTACCAAGTAGGAGAGACTACCCGGGGGTTTGGAGCAACATCAAGAAACTTGAAATTGTCCTTCACAAGCAGAACAATGATCTAAAAGCTCTCATAGTGGAAAACAACGGTGTGTGGGTTTGGATTGGGGATTCGCAAAGAGTATTCACAGTAAGATCGATGCGCAAGATTCTCATGCCATCCACCATAACAAATAGCAGTTTTACTCTCAACTAGAACAAATGGGTCCCTCGAAAAATAAACATCTTTGCATGGCGTGCGGAACTGGATAGGATATTCACCTGATAAGCTTTGATCACAAGAAAGATAAGCCTTGAAACTGAACTTTGCCCATTATGCCTTCAATATACAGAAACGACAGAGCATCTATTCACAACATGCTACTTTGCTTCCATGACATGGGCGTTTATCAGCACTTGTTGTTACTTGCCCCCTATATTTATTTTTTCAGTAAGATATATACTGGAGGTGATCAAGGGAACATCGATCCAATATAAAAGAAACTAAGCAATACAAGCAGTCATCTATACGGGTATTTGGATCATTTGGAAAATGAGGAACAATGTTGTCTTCACAAAGCGAAGAACATCTCTCAAATGATTATTCAAAGATATTAAGAGCACTAGCTTCCTTTGGGTCAAGCACGGTTCAAGTATCGGGTCTCTAGAATGGTCACAATGGTGTGAGTTTCGGATTTAATACCAAGTGTTATTATTGACGCATATAGTTTTGTCTTATCCCTCCACATCTTTCTTTGTGGGATGTAATCTTTTATTTGTTTTTTATTTAAAATCTTCTGCCTTTCAAAAAAGAAATATTACTAAGTTTGAATTAGTACCTCTAAAAGCTATGTAATATTACATATATGATCATTCTTTGTGTATGGGTGTGGGTTTTTATGGAGACACGTGGCCTAAAAGGTATGTTTAAGGATGGGGAACAAATTGAGTAATAATTAATGTGTTGGAGATTAAAGAACGGTACAAGATTTAATTTATTATTAGGGCTTAGTGGATATAGTGGGGCTTATAAATGGGATCAAGTGCCTTCTTGCGTCTATTTTGTTTCCAAATCAATTGATTGGGACCAAAGTTATTAAAATCAATTTCATAATTCATAAAAAATTATAATTGAAAATTTTTTAGTTATTATAAATTCGATAACTTGTAACCGAGACATATTTAGTGTCTAAATATTATTTTCAAATGACTCAAAATATTATTTAAAATTAGAGTAAATTACCGTTTGCGTCCCTATGGTTTACACGATTTAACACAATGCGTCTCTAACACAAATTTTTAACGCTTTAAGTACATGTGGTATACAGTCTGTAACACTCTGAGCCCCATGGGCCTAACTTCGTTAAAAAATTCCGTTAAGTTTAGTTTCGACATGGGTAAGATGGTAATCTCCTTTTTTTATAACCCTAATTCTCACATTGAACCCCCCAACCCTATTTTAACTCACGCCTCCTTATCGAACTCGTCGTCCTCTCTTCGAAACTCGCCGTCCACCCTCTTCCAAGCCGTCCCTGACATCTTCCTAGACAATGCCTCTTCGAGTGGATGCCATCACCGACAACCAGGCTGTCACAGGTACATTCTCCGAACATTCTTCAATTCTAGAATTTTCGACCCCTACTCACCTTCGGGTGCGGGTAAGGGTCGTGTTGAAGTTCCTTTTCAACTAGGACTTCAACTTTCAGGTGGAATATGGCGATGACAGGTAGTTTCGGGGACTTCAAATTAGTAGTTTCGGATTGGATTTTTTGGTGCTTTTGCGAATGTATTTTGGATTGATTTTTTTTGTGATAATAAAATTAGTAGTTTCGTAGGATATGACTTGTTCCTGTATGTATTTTTAGTTGTTTTTGCGTGAACTTAGTAATTTCGGTTGAAATTAGAAGTTTCGGCTGAACTTAAAAGTTTCGGTTGAACTTAAAAGTTTCGGGTGAATATCAGACAGGGACGCAAACGGATATTATATGTTTCCACGGACGCAGACGGTTATACACTAAAAGGGTACAACGGACTGTTCACCTAAATTTAAACGGAATTTTTTTAACGAAGTTAGGTCCAGCGACTCAGAGTGTTACATACTGTATACCACAGGTACTCAAAGCGTTAAAAATTCGTGTTAGGCACGCATTGTGTTAAATCGTGTAAACCACATGGACGCAAACGATAACTTATTCTTAAAATTAATTACATCGACTATCAACAGCCTTGTTATTACATATTATCTAACAACTAATACTTAACGTTTCTGAAAGAGAGGAGGCAGGCCTAGGAAAAAGAAAAACCTTAAAACATCGATTACCTCGTGTAATTAGAATTAATTTATACTTAAAAAAAACAACTAATTTACAAACTCTTTAAACCTAATATTAAGTTTATACCAATGTACACCATGTAACTAGAACCCACAACCATTTAAATGGAAACATCTTTACTATACATCATGATACCGCTAGCCTTACAAACCCTTTGGTATTATAAGTTACAAGATAACTTTGATTTTAACCAATATTCCAATTGGAAACAATGATATTTTAGTTAGTAAATAGAGATGATATTATATATATATATATATATATATTTGTTTTTGCTACGAAGTCGACTGGTATCATGGATAAGGCTTTTTAGATGGTTAAGATTGAGGTAATGGCAAGAACGTAACTAATAAAAAGATAAATATAGTTGGCAGTCGGTAAAACAATGTTGCGTGATTTATACATCTAGATTTCAACGCTATTACGTTTGCGCATGATTGCAATGTGTTTGCGTGTATATCCACATAAGATATGTAGTTATGATGCGTGATTATACAAACGTAATGGTGACTTTTTGCACACTTATATATATATATATATATATATATATAGGGGAGGGTTCCAGAGAAAACCACAAGTTAGGCGAAAACCGCGAAAACCGAGAAAATCACTAAAAAAACCAATTTTACTCGATCATATAATAATTTTTCTTTTTTGTTTTGTTTTATTTTTATTTATTTATAAGAGTATCAATGTAATATTAAACATTTTTACCAAAAAACATTTTTACACATAGAGTTACGTATACGTAAACATAAAACAAAAAAATTGCGGTTACGTATACGTAAATCAAAAAAATTGATTTTGGATACGTATACGTAAATAAAAAAAATTGCCTAAAATGATGTGGTTTTCTTGGTTTTCGCCTAACTTTGTGGTTTTCTCTTGATCCTTGGACATGTTCAATTAAGAATCATAATTTTAACAACAACCAAAAGAACCATGTATTTCTACACAAATGCATTCATGCATCATTACTTCATATATGCATAAACGCATACATGCATCATTATATTTGTGTAGAAATGCATGGTTCTTTTGATTCTCGTCAAAATTATGGTACTTAATTGAACATGTCTATATATGTATATATAGGGGAAGTTTCTACTAATAAGTGAATTTTCGCTAAAAAACCTAAGAAACTGGGTCAAACGAACTCCGATTGAACTAATTCTAGTGGCGTTGGAACTTGCTCATCGAAATAAAGCCTAGAGCTAAGCCATAAAGCTAAACCTTAAAAGCTAGACGCTAAAGCTAAACCCAAAAACCTAACCACCCCACCCCCAAAAAAAAAAACCTAATCCTACCCCCCCCCAAAAAAAAACCTAAATCCTCCCACACCACCCCAAAAAACCTAAATCCCCACAACCCCCATTACCAAACCCTACCCCCACTCCCTAAAAACCTCAACGAGCCGGTTTTAACGCCGCTGGAATGAGCTCAATCGGAGTTCTTTTGATACTGTTTCGGTTAAAAAAGAAATCATTTCTTAGATTTTTTTAGCGAAAATTCACTTTTTATTTAAACCCCCCTAGTTTTCTCATGAACCCTCCTCCATCCATCCATCCATCCACCCATCCACCCATCCACACACCCACCCACACACATATATATAGGGGACGCTTCCACTAAAAAGTGGTTTTTCGTTAAGAAATACTAAGAAGTGGGTCAAACGAACTCCGATTGAGCTCATTCCAGCGGCGTTGGAACCGTCTCATCGAACCCTAACCCGGACCCAAAAACCTAAACCACCCTCCACCCGCACCTCAAAAAACCTAAACCCCCCAACCCTACCCCGAAAAGCCAAAAACCACCACCTCCACCCCCCCCCCCCAAAAAAAAAACCTAAACCCCCACCCCACCCACCCAAAAACCTAACCCCCCCACCCACCCCCAAAAGCCTAAACCCCCCACCCCAAAAAAAAACCTAAACCCTAAAAGCTAAACCATAAGGCTAAAACCCTTAAATTCAAACGTAAAATCTAAACCTTAAAAGCTAAACCCTGAAAGCTAAGATGGTAGAGTTCGATGAGACGGTTCCAACGCCGCTGAAATTAGCTTAATCGGAGTTCGTTTGATATCGTTTATTAAGATTTTTGTCATTTCTTATATTTATTAGCGAAAAACTACTTTTTATTTGATTCTCCCCCTATGTACGTATGTGTATATATATATATGGGGGAAATATCATAAGAAAACTCAGTGTTCATGAGAAAACTAAAAAACTATTTATTAAAGGTAAAAAAAAATAATAAAAAAATAATAACTCAAAATATAAACCGAAAACTAAAAAACCGCTTCGGATACCTTGTTCCCCACGTCGTCCTCGTTTAAAAAAAATTCAGCGTTTTGCTACATATGTGTAGCATAGTTAGCTTTTAAGGATGGTTTTTTGGGTTTAGTTTAGCTTTTACGTTAGGTTTTTGGGGGGTGGGTGGGTGGGAGGTTTAGGTTTTTGGGTGGGTGGGAGGGGTGGGTTTAAGTTTTTAGGTGAGGGTGAAGTTTTTAAATGTACTCTACATATACAGCATTTTTAATTAACATTTTTTTAATTTTCTTATAAAAATGAGTTTTTTTTTTTTAGTGAACTCATATGATTGTTATATTCTGTTTTCCCTTGCTTTCTGGCCACTAAAAGAGAGAAGATTTCAGTGGGATCAAACAAGTGGGGTAATAAAGTGACAGAACATGTTTCTTTATAGGAATTTAATATAGTTGAACCAACTACAACTATTCCTTTAGTATATTTATGAGATAATTTAAGTTATTCATGTGTGATGTTGTATAAAACTATATACATCATATTCAAAATGTAACATTAATTATGTGTGAGCGTTGATTATGTCGAATTATGTCTTTCTGTTACAGCTTTTTAAAAGTGCTGTGAAATAAAAAAATATAAAGGTATATATCCGGATAAAAAATTTATATGTATATAGGGAGATAATTATTACATAACATTATATATGTTGTCTACATAAAAATAACAAAACTAATTTTTTCATATGTTTTTAAACTAGGTTAGAAACATGTGTTTTACACAAGTTAAATAAATATTTTTTAAATAACATATCATATATTTCTCAAAGACATTTTATAAAAAAATTAAAGAATAGGACTTATGGTGTAATCATATTATTTACCAAATTAAAGAAAATTATTATTATTTAACATGAGAGAGAGACGGAAAATCAAAATCTAGACTTCAGCAGAAGTCGACACGTGACATCAAATATTTAATACTAGGTTAAAATTTCGTGTATTACACAGGTTGATAAAATATAATATTATATACTTAGTAATAAAAAAAATTATATTTTAAAAAACCCGTGTATGATAAAATGTAATGTTATATACTTAGTAATAAAAAGTTATATTTAAAAACTCGTATATTACACGATTTAAATACATTAATTTTCTATTTAATATAATTTGACTTACATCACTATTTAGTTAAAAACAAAAGTTATATAATTAAATTTCAAAGTTTCTTAAAATAAGAGATAATTTAAAATATTAAAAACAAAAGTTATATAATTAAATTTCAAAGTTTCTTAAAATAAGAGATAATTTAAAATAAATGTGTTTTATTAGTATAATTAATATTTTTCTTTAAATATAAATCATTATTAAAAAAGAGAAGTGTATTTAATAAGAGAGAGAGAGCCGGGAAAAAAATGGTGAGAAAATATGTGGATGCGACATTTGGCATAAATGATTTTTATTTATTATATAGTATAGATATAGATATAGATGAGAGAGGCGAGAAAACCAACTTTTAGATGGCCTATAAAGCTGACACGTGTCCCTTATTATTTTTATTTATTAGATACAGAAGATGTTTAACTGTTTACCTACACATACGTATGTTATATACATTGAAAATTTTTCGTATTTTTTTCTTAAGAATTAATTACACGGATGGCCCCTGTGGTTTACACGTATTTCACTTATGGCCCATAGGAATGGGAAATTACAGGTTCAGACCAATAGTTTGCACATTTGTAACAGAGACGGCCCCTGAGGTGGATGTCCGTCAACATTAACTGTTAACTGGTTTTAAAATGATTAAAATACCCTTTACATATTAAAATAATAAAAAGAAAAAAATTACTCTTTCAAAAAGTGGAACCCACCAAAACCCACCCATTTCATCTTCTCCAAATCAAAACCCACCTCTCCCAGCAAACCCTAGTTTCCACCTCCCCTTCTAACCACCACCGGCCACCACCACCCTCCGGCCATATGATTTGTTCAGATTATGGCATAATCAAAACTCAAAACAGGGGCTTTCTATCTTGTCACAGTTTCATCACCATCGTACTGATTCATCTTTCTTTATTTAAATCTTTCAAACCTTTTTTGCAAAATTGAATCTTTCAAGAACATTGAGATATGATGAGCAAAAAGATCAAGATTGTTGCTTTTGATTCGTACGAGGATGGTCCTTATACAAGACCAACGACGATGATGACTCCACAGCAGTAGTTGCAAAGGAGTAATGATGCGGAAGCAGAGAGGTTCCGGTGGTCGTACCGGCGGACTGGGAGCAAGAATTCGAGCTCCGACAAGGTGTGGGGGAAGGAAATGGAAGTGAGGTTGAAAGGCTTCTCATCGATTTGATCCATCTTCGTTTCGTCGCCTGATGTGGTCTCCACCACCACCGCCTGATGCCGTGGTTCACCTAGTTGAAGGTGGTGTTAGAGCTCGCTCTAGTTTCCAAGGGAAGAAGAAGGGCCACCTGGTCAGGGTCTTTTTGTGGGGAAGGAGATGTATTTGTCTGGTGGGGATGGAGATGTATTTGGGTTTTAACACAAATAGTCCCTGTGGTTATTAATTTTTGTTTTTGAAAGAAAGGGTAGTTTAGTCATTTTATAAAAACTTAACTGAGTTTTTGACGTCTATTAGTGCCAGGGGCCATCTCTGTTATAAATGTGTAAACTATTAGTCTGAACCTGTAATTTCTCATTTTATGGGCAATAAGTGAAATCCGTGTAAAGCACATGGGTCATCCGTGTAAAGCACATGGGCCATCCGTGTAAAGGACATGGGTCATCCGTGTAATTAATTCTTTTCTTAATTTAATGAGGGACGAATAAACATTATATTTCAATCATTTTTCTATATTTTAAAAATTTTTAAGATTAAAAAAATAAAGTATTCATTTTTGTTTCGCGTGTTATAAAATATTTGATGTTTACATAAAACCTTCCGTATGTGCGTGTATATATATTTTGTAGCCTATTAAATTCTTTTATATAAATTATATTTTCAAACAGCTAGTGTATACTGCGTAACATTTTAGTAATATAATATTATTTTCGTCGTTTAATGTATTAATTATTTAGAGAATTTAGCAAAATATATTCTAATGTATTAATATATTTCTCTCAATCCAACCAATCATATCCATTTTGAATTTTGTTATGTTATTCCATATTTTTAACCTCACTATTCCCTAATTTTTGTGTTTTAAGCATTTAAACAAGTGGAGCATGCAGTGGTATAATTAATTTTGATAAATCTTTTTGTAAAATACATATAAAATATGTCAAAAATTCCAAAGATATTTAAAGATGGTTGAAGTGTCATAATCAAAAAAGGTAGTGCTCTGGAAACATGCAGGCAAACTGATTGGGGTTATGTTTATGAGTGACTCAGCACCACCAGCTGCTGGGTGGGTGTGGGACTGGGTCCAGTGGGGTTGGAGTCACTATTGAACTGGGACCTCTACTTGTCTCTTTGTTCCACACAACACATCACATGTTTTCCACCTTCACACTTTTTCCTTCATGCTCATTGGGTTTTACCAAATTATCCAAGTAATTTCTTTTTCACGTTTTATTTTGAACGGCAATTTGGATTACTAACGGATCATTGACCTAACCGATAATCTTCATCTTTCTTAGGAGAAAACCTACCATAGGTAAGAAAACCCCTTGACCCAACCTGGACCCCTTTTTTTTTGTCACAAGTGAGACTTGAACACAAGATCTCCAAATTTTAGTGAATTCTTGGGTATAAATCTTTGTCACTAGGCTATGCTAGTGGTTGTATTTCTTTTTCACATACATAACAATATAATCATACTCAATTACTCGCACCTCTTATCTTAAAGATTAACAAATAATCCGAACGTACTCTTAGCCGCATTGATACGCTATGAAGCCAAAGGGAATAACTTCAAAACCCTAGTTCTAAATATAGGTTCACACTCCAAACTGTCTCCTTATGCTTTCCGTAGTCTTGATCATTTGCTTTGGGGCCATAAACGTTGTCATGTTCTAATAAACTTTTGCCCAAATGATTGACTACTTTTCAGACTTAACAACTACTTCATGGAACTTATAATTATAGAATTCCATGTTAGAATCTTTTAGGGTGTGTGGGTGTGGACGCTCAAATGCATGAAGAGAGAGTATCTATTCGTCGGCCAAAACTTGCATCTTCGACTAACATGTTGAACATGTATAACATCGATTATTCAAATAAGCCACGTAACTTGGCAAATAAATGTGATTATCGACCATTATACTAATTCCCGTGTTAATGAAGTAGCAAAGATGATGGTGGATAAGGTAGATTAAATATTATAAGTATAAAATTCCATTATTAAAAGTAAAGTCTATCTTTATCGAATCTTTACTTTTGAATTCCAATCATACTGCATTGCATACATATCTAAGCGAAAATCACCAAAATAAATATTTTGACTCAATATTTTAACAAAATAAACGTTGACTTTAGCCTTCTAAGTGTAACATCTCGAAAATAATAAAGGAAAGAATAAAAATGGAAACTAAAGGAACATGACGGGCTCGCGGGTTGAGTTGGGCCGGGTATGTGGGGCGCAAGAAATGGGAGGTAAAAACCCACCTCATCTTCCACACTCCACCATCACCACCTCCATCCTCAACCTCTAGAGAGAGAAAGTCGAGAGAGAAAGCTCCAAGAACCCAACCGGAAGTCGTCCCTTTGTCCCGAGATCGTTCCCGAAGTTTGCTATAGCTCGAAGAAGAAGAAATCACGCGAAAAACCAGGTAACAAACGTTCCAGAATTCGAGTTTTTGTTCGAAAGTGGGTTTTAGGGTTTTATGTGGGTTTTAATCAAAAGTCGGGATTTTTACATGTAAAACGGCCTAAAAAACATTAATCAAGCTTCATGGAAGCTAAACAAGAGTTTTGGACGTAAAAAGATTCAAACTCGAATAAAAAACGATGTTTTTGGCCAACAAATGTATGAATCGTCCGAAATCTCGTTGAATGGTCCGAAAACTCTGGCCCTCGAAAAGTATTTTCGGACAGGGGTAGTTTTCGGACAGTTTATGTTAGATCGATAAGGTTTTCGGTCGAAAAAGATTTTGACCGAAATAGTTTCAGAAGTAAAGGTTTTCCAAGGAAAAATATTTCGGTCGAAAAAGATTTCGACCGAAATAGTTTTTGGACAAGAATGTTTTCGAACGAAAATATGAGAAGTAAGACTTTTTTGAACGGCTAGTTTTCGCTTGAAGAAGATTTCGATCGAAGAAGATTTCGATCGAAATAGATTTTGGACATAGAGTTTTCGGACATAATGATTTGATGTTAATTTGTCTAGTTCATGACTTTTAGCAGATCAGTTAGCCTCCACCTAGCTAGAAGTTCCTGCTGAGTGTGTTGGCCGTTAAGAAAATCAGGTAAGTTCAAGTACCCCTATTTTTACTATTTTAGGGTGGTGTGCATACTTAAGAATTAGACGTTTATAATAAATGTATTTTATTACTTAAACGTTTTGTAAGAAAGAAAGATAAGAAAGATAACAGTTTATTAATTAAACGTTTTGTAAGAAATAAAAGTAAGAAAGATACGGTTTATTAATTAAACGTTTTGTAAGAAAGAAAGATAACGGTTTTTAATTAAACGTTTTGTAAGAAATAAGGATAAGAAAGAATGGTTTATTCAACTATATGTTTTTATAAACAAATGATAAGAAGAAGATAATGGTTTATTTAACTATATGTTTTATAAACAGAAAGAGAAGAAAGAATGGTTTATTTAACTATATGTTTTATAAACAAAGAGAAGAATAATAAGTTAAATACACTGTCTAATCTGTAAAAGTATGCTTATACGATGAAAGTCTTGAGGTAGTAGTCTAGTCCCTGAGACTAGTGCTACTCGAAGCCGATGTTGCGTCATGGATAAGTCTACGACGTACCATGAGAAAAATCGGGACAGTGCTCGGCAGGGCACTGTAACGAGAATGTTGTACAACCGGTTAAGAGTGAGTAACGACGGTTACTTAGATGGTGGCGATCATCCAAAGAGAAAGAGGTAATAGGAAATCAATGACGGCGATACGTAACAGTTGATTCCCAAAAGATAGATGCGTGTTGGGCAATGACGGTGATACGTAACAGTTGACCTCACGTATTGATGAGTTGTGGCAATGACGGTAATACGAAACGGTTGTCCACAACACCGTAGGTTTCTTAGGGGACACAGAGACACTTAAAAATGAAAACAGATTGTAGACGTTAATGTATGATTTAAAGAAAAAAGCACAAAGTAAATAAGTATGTATGTAAAATAAGAAAGAAAGATTTTATTGTATTATGTATATAATATAATATGTATGCTTAAAGAATGTTTTTAAATGAAACATTTGATATAAAGTTAAAGAAAAGAAACAGTTGAACTCACCAGCGTTAGCTGACTATTTTAGTATGCACATCAGGTAGCAAAGGAAAGAAAAAGATATGTTGTCGTAAGGGCATAAAAGAGGATGGCTGCTGCTGACCAGAAGAGTGACATCCCCATTATTAGATTATGAATGTGAACAATGTTATGTTTTAAAAGTTTTTGTTAACTCTGAATTTTGTACAAGACTTCCGCTGTTGACGTTTAATGTTTAAGTCAAGGTTTAAGAACTATGTTTATGCGATGTTTGCCAACTATGAGAGGTACCCGGTTTGGGTCCTTTCACTAAGTAGGTTAGCGGCTAGGTGGGTGTCGGGATGATATTTGGCAGCTAGATAGGTGCCGGCTAGGTGGTTGCCGGCTAAGGTGATTGGCGGCTAGATGGGTTCCGGAAGATGTTTGGCGGCTAGACGGGTGCCGGCTAGGTGGGTTGCCGACTAAGAAGGTTGGGCCAATTATCTTAGAGCCAATTGTCTCAAAAATGACCACGGAGCACATGAAGAAGTAGGTTTAGTCTTAGAGCCAATTGTTAGGAAAGCAATAGCCGACGAAGAGGCTACGGTTCTGAAAAACACTCTACCTACAGAACTCACTGAGGCTCTGAAGACTGTGGAAGAAGAAAGAGGAAGGGGCCTACGGGCCGAGAACAGATACATGAATGAAACCGAGACTGAAAGTGATGACTCCGACTATGATGAGAAATGCGGATGTGACTACAAGTCCTTCCGGAACTGTGACCCACCAACTTTTGACAGCAAGAAAGTTGCTATTGCCGCATACTACTAGATTGACCACATGAATGCAGTCATCAAGATGAGTGAATGCCGTGCTGACTAGGCGGTAGGGTTTGCCGCTCATTCTTTTGCCTTCTAGGCACTGAGCTGGTGGGAAAATGTGAAGAAAGCTAAGTCTGAAAGAGATATTGACAGAATGAAGTGGGATGATCTAAAAGCTCTAGTCATTCAGAAGTTTTGCCCCCAAAATGAGATTGATAAGATGGAAGAGGCCTTCGTGGAACTCAAGGCTGGTAGCATGAAGCAACAAAAATTCACTTCCAAATTCAATGCGTTGACACAGCTGGTTCCACACTTGGTGAATACTAAAGAAAGGAGAATCAAGTGTTACATCCAGAAGCTACATCCGAGAGTTCGCATGATTATCAACGCTAACGCCCCTAGTGACTTTGAGTCGGTGGTGGCATTGAGTGGAAAAGTTTTTGATAATGTGGCCGTGGAAGGCGCAACCCTCGCAGAAACTCAAAAGAAATGGCCTAGAACCACTAAGTGCTCAGGCGGGGATTGGTCCGCCTCACGGAGTAAGAAGCCAAGAGTGGAAGAAAAGACCATCTGTAACAAGTGTGGTAGGGCGCACCTTGGGGGGTGCAAGTATGGATTGAATATGTGCTACCGTTGTAGCAAGACGGGGTATATGTCCCGTGATTATACTAGTGCACCGAGTTCTGCCAACTATGAGAAATGCCACAACTGTGGTGAATCTGGGCATTTCTCCAAGGACTGCGGCAAACCAAGAACATCAAACAATGAGAAGGCAAAGGAGGCTGAGAAAAGGGGAGCGAGAACCAGAGCCTATGCCCTGACGCAGGAAGAAGCAAGGGGAGATCCCAACGTGGTGTCAGTTACATTCATCCTTGACCACGCCTTTGTTTCTGTTATATTTGATTCAGGTGCTAGTAAAAGTTTTATATCCTCCTCGTTCTGTAAAAGATTGAAATACAAAACTTCCAAGATAGAAAAGGGCCTTTAATGTAGAGACTGCTGTGGGTAGGAACACTAAAGTAGTGGAATTGGTAGACGGCCTTACCATAAAGATAGAGGGCCACAAATTTCCTGTTAAATTATTCGTTATAGCATTGGGAGGATTCGATGTAGTATTGGGAATGGATTGGTTAGCTGCCAATGAAGCCCGTATTGTGTGTAAATGAAAGGTGATTCAGCTCAATCCTCCTGATGGCAGCGAGGTCATGATATACGGGGAACGCGACATCTCGTTGACTAATGTAATCTCAATGATGAAAGCAGAAAAGTATATGAGGAGCGGGTGTGAGACTTACTTGGCTTATGTGATCGACAAAGATGTGAAAGTGAAAGAGTTAAGCGAAGTACCCGTGGTGTGCCATTATTTGGAAGTGTTCCCTGAGGAATTTCCTGGATTGCCGCCTGATCGAGAAACGGAATTTCAAATAGATCTAATGCCAGGTGCCTAGCCCGTTGCCAAAGCACCTTACTGACTAGCACCACTTGAGATGAAAGAGTTGATGTCCCAACTGGAAGAAATTTTGGAAAAGGGATTTATCAGACCGAGCATTTCACCTTGGGGAGCTCCAATGCTGTTTGTCAAGAAGAAGGATGGTGCCATGAGAATGTGCATCGATTACAGATAATTGAACAGAATTGAACAAAAGAACTTTGAAGAACAAGTACCCGCTACCTAGGATCGACGATCTGTTCGACCAACTGCAAGGCGCCAAATGGTTCTCGAAAATCGACATGCGGTCGGGTTATCATCAACTAAAAGTAAGAGAGGAAGATATACCCAAAGCTGCATTCCGTACGTGGTATGGACACTACGAGTTCCGTGTAATGTCCTTTAGGTTGACAAATGCTCTCGAAGCATTCATGGATATGATGAACAGAGTGTGTCGACCAACGTTAGACCGGTCTGTAATAGTCTTCATCGATGATATACTAGGATACTCTAAGAGCGAAGGTGATCATGCATGTCATTTGCGAGACGTTCTGGACACACTAAAGACATAGAAGCTATATGCTAAATTTTTGAAATGCGCGTTCTGGCTAAAGGAAGTCCAATTCTTAGATCATGTGATTAATGCAGAAGGCATCATGGTAGACCCAACAAAGATTGATGCAGTGTGGAATTGGGAAATTCCGAGAACACCAACGAATGTACGAAGTTTTCTAGGTTTGGCAGGCTACTACCGGAGGTTTATACAAAACTTCTCCAAGATAGCCTCACCCTTAACCAAATTGACCCGAAAGGAAGTAAAGTATGAATGGGGCTAGGCACAAGCCAATGCCTTCGAGGAATTAAAGAAGAGGTTGACCCAAGCACCAGTGCTGACCCTACCTGATGGTAACGAGGACCTAGTGGTGTATTCCGATGCTTCAGGTCAGGGGTTACGTTGTGTGCTCATGCAATGAGGGAAGGTGGTTGCGTATAAATAGAATTCAAGTGTGATTTCATTCCTCACACCTTCCAGCCATTCCACACACACACATGCACAAACGTTCTGAGATCCTACCACGAGCCTTGTTTGCTGCCGCAAGTTCGATTTCCCGCTTTTTCGTCCGCAATACGCAGTTGATAGTTCGAAGGTAAGGTTTTGTCTACTATTTATGATTATGTTGCTTACCACTAGGATAGGTATGTATACCTAATTAATGTTGAAATGGCTTAGGACCTTTAAGCCAAGTATTTGTGCTATTATAGCCAAGTAAAGATACCGCAGAAAGAGAAGGAAAACTAGATGTGAGTTCTATGTTGCTCACTTTTAAACTATTTTAAATGTTTTGGGCTGATGTACATGGTAAAAGATTTTACGTAAGTTATATGATTCCCACTTTTAAACTATTTTAAATGTTTTAAGCATGTATGCATGCTATGAAAGATTATACATGAATACTATAAGGCTCTTTGATTTAAATACAGGTTTGAAATGCTTTTGGGCCGGTGACATGTTAAAAGGTCTATGTCTTGAATCAAGGCTTGTTGTAAACACTGCTTTATATTCAGAAGAAAGATTGCAAGAATGATTATTTGAATTGATTTTTAAACAAAAGAAACATTTTGAGAAAATGGTTTTGACACGTAAAATGTTTTGAGATCTTATCATTGTTTACCATGATAGAAATAGAAAGAGGTCTTGACATAATTTACCTTGACATAGATTTGAAAGATGTCTTGGTATGCGTTATCATGACATAGAAAGAGAAAGAGTTTTGGCATGAATTGCCATGTCAAATAGAATGTTTTGACCTTTAAGGTCTAGAAAGATATATTATTGCCATGTCTGGCCAAAAGAACCTATAATGTCTTGCAATTTGGCTATGATTAACAAGGAAGAGACTGCTACATCCCTTTGTGGGACGAATGGAAAGAGTGACACCGTACAGTGGTATGATTATGTGGTGACGATCGCTTAGAGGTTAATGTGACCTCATAGACTGCAGTTATTGTTGCTTTGGTAGGAATTGCAATGATAATTATTATGTGTGTGCAAGAAGTTAATGTGATGTTTTAAACATGTCATATAAAACCATTTATGTGTGATGTCAGTCAAACAGTCTATAAAAACTAAACACAAACTAACCTAGACACTCTAGTTAAACTCTAGACACTCCTATGAACTAGACCACAAAGAAAGGCATGTGAACCTATCAATTGCAATATAGCTTAACGAAAGTCTGAATATCGAACCCACGAGACACAAACACTAACTAAAAGTAGACTCTGACTAGGACTTAGATATTTAGTTTGGGGGGGGGGGGGAATCTAAGAACTAAGTTTAACTAATGAACTCAAAGTAAACAGATTAAAGAAGACTACTAAAGACAGTTAACAATCAAGCAAAAGACTCGGATGAAATCAGTAAGGAGAAAGACACTACCTAGGTTATGAATCTTGTTTGCTAAGCTCGGACTTCTATTGGTTATGGAAGATGTGATGGAACTGAGATCCTAAGATATGACACCCTCAGACTACCTAATGGATTCCTAATCACTCTCAGGATGTGACCAGAAGGGAATCTAAGGGATGCTACTAGTGGGTCGGATTACCTCTCAGTCTCACCAACTATGCTAAAGAAATCAAAAGACAGCTCACCTTTCAGTATCATTATCTCAATACATTAAATATGTAAGGAGTAACCTGAGAACAATCTGTTTGACACGAATTAACAACGACACCAGAAACCCCAAGGAAACTTCCTCTCAGACAGTTTACACTCAGAAACTCTAACACCGAAGACTAATTGATTATCTATCACCTTTTGGGTATCTAGATAAGAAGAACACTCAGTTTAATAGATTACTAATTAATGTTCCTATGGTTACTGAGGTCTAGCAAGCCACACACGAACCACAAACTCAAAGTAAGCAATCTAATACACACCTATACGTGAACGACTTTCATAAAGATGCCTATGGAACAATTAACCAATAAAGAATCAAAACTAAGCATGCATATTCATCAAATCAATGAAATCAGATCTGTTACAAAAGCATAAATCCAAAATAAGATCCAAAAACCGATAAAAATCTAAACTTTATCAAACTATTATCTCAAACCTAGGTAGTTCAAAGTTTCTAGCCAAGAATCATGATCAAAACTATAAAACTAGTATCAAACATAGTTCCAGAAAACTAATCAATCAAATAAGAATGAGTAATCGTGACCGAATGATACGATTCTAACCGGGTCGATCTCTCTAACTTCAAAACCTTGATCCAAAAGCTTTCTTCCTTACCAAAATCGCTCAAAACCCTTGCTTAGATGGCTGTATGTCGAAAGCCTTGAATAATGGCCGTTTAAATCTTTAATTTATCTAATTAGGGCTTTTTGAGGATTTTTCATGCCCTCGCGTACCGCGAAGGCCAATTTAGTCGGGGCAGATTTTGTGGTCCCTCGTGTACCACGAGAGACTTGAACACACGCCTCGCGTACCGCGAGAAGACAATTTCTCAGAATTTTTAATTTCTTGTTCTTTTTCTCAACCTCTCTCCCCGTGTGCTCGATATCTCTAGGATTTAACTTCATTTTCCACTCCTTTAGCACACGGTAACCTGCAAACACGACAAAGACTACGTACAAGCTTAAACTACCACAAAATGAATACAAAACTAAGTAAAATTTTATAGAATACACGGATAGAAAGCATGTGTTTTGCAACACATCAAATATCCTCACACTTAACCTTTTTTTGTCCTCGAAAAAGTCTGCAATGGAATCATAACCAGGACACTAACTTCAACAATCACATTAGTTTCATATAATCACAAGCTAATCGCAATCACCTGTATTTCTATTTGACTAAACCCAACCACCAACTTATCAACCCCCGATCGTGTTCTAATATTACGTTACCAAGCATGTCAATCTATCTATGGGTCTCACACTCAGAAAGCCAAATTTTCACCTAATCCCATCTCAAGGTCATGTTTAGGCCCGGTTAAATCGTATAGATTCTCCCACCACTATAAATAAAAACTTATATATTTTAAAAATTACGGTGAATAATGGATGAATGGTGTGAACGATATGAGCATTAATCAATCAAAACAATCGAACCTTGCCTAGTGGTGCTTCAACCAAGCTGCCACTCGGCGTGTGGCACATAGACTGCAGTTCTAGCAATTAAGCACTTAAGAATCAACTTAGTGGTGTTTCAACCAGGTTGCCATCCTGGAGGGTAACACATAAGCCAAACTTAACTTTCTAAAACAATTGATCACTTAAGAGTCTAGCCCATATGTGTTTCAACCAAGTTGCTATCCCGAAGGGTAACACGTAGGCGAGACTTTTAACTTCTCAATATGATTAACCTCATGAAAAATGGAAGTATGGAATGCGTGCGCCACCAACTCTCGGTTTTATTTTCATAAAAAAAGAGTGGCATGCCAAAAATAATTTCAAAAACATATATCGTTTTAACTTATAGTGGTACCTATCACCCTATGTTGATAGTTTCAGCTTCCCCATTTCCCCCAAGATGAGAACCCACAAGATATCCTGATTTAATACAATTATTAACCTAATCAACACTTTCAAGATATTTAAGCTTTCAAAGTTGGCTGGGCCTACCAATGCATCACAAGTTATACTAGCTTTCTACAATATTTATTTCAATTTAAGCTCAACATTCAGTGCCCGGTTTTACCTATCATCTTCCATTTTGATTTGCAGAATTCTCAGCCAAAGACATTTTTAAAAGTTTCTAAATTTTTTGTATTTTCGCATTTTTATAAAATAAAACAACCTAAACAAACTAAGATAGACGTAGTCTCCCATCCCCACACTTAAAACACACATTGTCCCAATGTGAACCGAGAAACGACGGAAAATTAAATTAAAAAAATAAAGAAATAAAAATAAAGCAGAATAAAATAAAAGAAAATAAAATGCACAAAAATCGAAACAGACTCCCCTGATAATAATGATGATGATATGCCTCGTAAGTCATGTTCCATAGCCCTCCAGTCGAACGCCGAGTTTACAAATTCCAATAATTCCTCACGAACGAAGGCGGCTAAATCTAACAATACTCTACAACCACGTTAAAAAACTAAACAACAAAATAAATATACAACCACAACCAACCCTGCCAAGTCCCTCCAGGTACAAAATAATATATACATCAGTGTTCTGTACATGCCAAAATAATACAAATAGAAATACATAAAGAAAATACAGGGAAATAAAATATAACCCGGCAAAAGGTGGTGCTAATCATTGCTGATCTCCACCGGTGTCTGGCTAATCATTGCCCTACTGCGTCATCATATATCTGACAGCATCGTCCTGCATGTCCATCCTCTCAAAAATCTGGTCTTTGAGATCCTCGAAGGTAAGTGGTGTAGGCGGACGATGAAGCAACGGGTGTTGTACCTCGGGGCGCTCGATGTGATGTGGAATCCGCTGTCATGCTATGGGCGCCCCCATCTGAATTGCCTGCTCGACAGGCGTCCCAACAGGTACTGGGACCTGTGGTTCCTACCTCTGCTCCATCAACCGCGACAGATAGTCCATGGTGACGATACCCGCCAACCGCAACTCCTGCAGCCCATACTCTATCGTATCCGGGCCGGATGTGAGTAGATGGCCCGTATAACGATAAAAAACGCCCAAACGTTCAGCAATCCTGCTGATGTAGGGCTCTAGCTCCAGCCTCGCCTCCGGCCCACCTCGACGGCCCCTGGCTATAGATGTAATCAAGACAGAAGCCAGGTTAGACTCTCGGCGGCTAACGATGCAAAATAAACAAAATAAATCGATCTGGTTGCACTTCTCGATACCGGGCCGGCGCCCGATGAGAGTGCAAGCCAAGATCCTGTGAATATATCGGATGAGGGGGGTCTCGGATAGATGACTCCATGATAGAAGAGGAGTATGGCTCATCGGCAATAGAATACCAAAAATCTTGGATCTAGCTGTCACTGACCCGCTGGTCATGACTCTTCCGAAATAAACCTCGTAAGCTCTGAAGAAAAGGATGCTTCGCCACCTCAGCCTCCGTGTACCACCCCGTGGCCACTGCAAACTGCGGAACCGACAGCTCGTAAAACTGTCGGCCCAAGGAAAAGGAATCCGTCGTCGGCTCCTCGAACTGGCCTGCGCGTATCGAAATGTCGAATGGAACTAAATGGTAAGCTCACGGTACTGAATGGCGTCACAGGCCAGTGCCGCTATCTAGTGAGCACCCAACATCTCCTCTAGTCGCTGCCTCTGGCCCAGCTGCTCCACCAGCTCCCAGCCTATGCTCCTGTGCTGGTACAGCTCCATATCGATAAAAACGCTCACACCGTACGGATGTGGTGGTGGAGGATCCTGGCGTCTAGCGGGATCGGCTCCGCCTCGGGCGCTGGACGCTCCTCAGGAACTGCATACCGAATGACACGCGGCGCTTGACGAATCGGGTGCTGCTCCTCCGCTGGCCCCCTAGGCTGCGGGGCTGGTCTCCGCCGGCGCTTGGCCCCACCGGCCGCGCTAAAAGACGCTCCCTGATCAGACATGCTTGCAAAGACAAGTTAGAACAACAAAAATATATAATAATAAGGCAGTCCTATCGGGCAGGACGACTGTATAGCATTTCATTCGCAATCGTCCTAAGTATTTGTACAATAAAATAAATTAAAATACAAGAATTAAAATAAAAAAAATGAAAAAAATCGGGATACCCTTTTTGTTTAATTTAAAACCAGGCAACCTCGCCCGAATGGAGATTGAGTACGGGCGAGGCGATCTAATCCTTCAAAATCATATATACAGCATCCCGAGATGCAATTTACACAATCTACAACAATGGATTAGACCAAAATGCTCGAATGACTATAATTGACGATTAGACTAAAATTAAAACTAAAACTAACAAATTGGTTAGCCGACTCGATATATAAAGCTACACGAATACAGTGCACGGTTTAGTAATACACAGGTTAAACTCATACACGAGCACATAAAGACAAGTCACGGGGCATCGTAATCAAAATTCATACATATCATTTCTAATAATTCAATTACCATTTTGAATCAAAACTACCCGATCAATTTAAATTAATTCACTTTACATGCTCGTGACTAATTTTACCCAATCTAAACTAATGAAGCGTACAAAATGACTCATGTTACAAAAGAATGACCCAAACGACTCAAATTACACATTATAAGACTCAGCAAAAACCAAATTACTCAAAAGCATACAATTACCCAAATTACATTGGTTCAAGCGTCACGCGTCCCAATTTCCAATGATCTCAATTGAACCGTAACTGACTCGAAACCTATTCAAACGCCTCAATGCAATCATTACACAATTAGCGACTGATATGCCCTAAATTATACATGTTTTGCATGCATAATAATCCCCATATTATGGTACTAATAAAAAAAGCCTTTCAATTGATACTTAATGCGTTAATATTTCATAATTGCAGGTTATTAGGTGTCCTAAGATAAATAAAGCAAAAACCAGCTTAAAACATGAAGAAATCAAGCTTTTGGAGGACCAAAACCGAACTTTGACCCCCAAGAAGTCAAACCTGGTCAACAGCCAGTCAAATAAGCAGCTAAAAGACAAAACATGAGGAAAGAAGGGGATGCCGGCCATGCATCCCATTACACGACCGCGCAATGCCAACTTGCTCTCCAAGAGTCTAGTACACTGTCTCTTGTACCCTGTTTGATTCCCGAGGTGTTTGCACACCCGTGCAATCCAATGCACGACCGTGCGTTGCTCATTTTGAGGCCAAATAGATGGCTTGGGTTCTTCATTCAATACACCTCAAGACACCCTTACATACATTACCAGAGCTCAAGAGAGGCCATTTCTATAGTCTAGAGTAGAGAGTAGAGAGTAGAGAGTAGAGAGGCTCCTCCTGTTTGTTCGCAATAGGGGAGCCTACGGAACTCAGCGTTACGCTAGTTATTATTGCCATTCGTGGCTAAACTTCTTGTATTGCTAGGGTGAAGATAATGTTTGGTACATGTTAATGTTTGACGTATTAATCTAGTGGTATGTTTATGTCTTTAATTATTCGTCCTTAAAACCACCATTTGGTGGGCTTTTATTATTTTCTAAATCCGTCTTTATATTTGTGAGTGTTCTTGATTTTAAAGTGTAAGATCGCAAAACCTTTTTAATCAAACTTCCTTTGAAGCTTGTACGTCTTTATACAAGCATAGATTGACAAGCCAAGGCTTGGTCAACATTAGTAAGGTCGTGCGTCTTTATACAAACTTATTATGCGACCAAGAATGGGTGAACTGATGTTGGGAATGGTGCGTCTTTATACTCGGTCCCATTGTTACACCGCCTCCTGGTGAACATAGTATAATCACCTATTTAATTTTAATACAAAGCATTTACGTTCGATGTCTTAAACTAACCCGGAGATGACCATTCGAAGGGTTGAGGGTAACTGTTGTCCTTAACGGGAGGCACTACTATTTTAATTTAAAGATTTTAATTCGTGAATCAAATGTCGTGAGGATTAGTTAACTTAACATTATCACGTACCAAGCTGATTCGAAGCCCTAAGCAATACTCTTCGTGGCCTAATCATTTCCGAGATATTTACTTTCTTGTTTTTTAGTATTCTGCTATTTACATTCCTGTTACACACATCACACACGTTTTTACTCTTCTGTTATATACTTACCGTTATTTACTTTTCTATTATTTACTATTCTGTTTCACAAGCACACAAAACCCACTCACTAATTGATCTGGCTAAACGATAACAAAAGTTAAATACTGGAACTCGACTGTGTCCATTGGTTCGATACTTGGTTCTTACCTAAACTATATTACGCTGCGATAGGTACACTTACCTATTGTGTGTTTTTAAGTTAAAGCAATTATCATTTTATAAATTTAAAACCTGATCTCGTAAAACCATCATAAAAATATATTATATTTTTATATATTAAAAACGACACATCAAATTTTTTGGCGCCGCTGCCGGGGACACGGTGATTTCAACAAAAATTCCGTTAACGGATTAGCCTTTTTAACATTAACAATTACTTTTATGGTTTGTTTTGATTATTCCTTACAACAACTTTCATGGATGACAACTACGAGGGTTGTTATGGAGGATACCAAGACGACTATGAGTACCATTATTCAGAGGTTTGGTGTGAGATCTGTGGGGAACCCCACTACACTCAAGATTGTTATCACTATCAAGGGTATTTCACAGATTTTCACCTACCCTACTAGCAACCATATGAGGAAACCACACCGCCCCAAGAAATTCAACACTCAACTCTAGATTCCGACTCATGGACCCCAGGAAATCTGTTTTGTCATTTGGATGTAAGGCCCCTTTCCCGGGTAACCTCACTTGTTGGATTTACTCATAAACATAGTCATAAAAACTGAGCTTAAATTTAAAACATTCAGAAGTAGCGGAAGCAAACATCATTCAAATTACATGACATGATATAACAGCGGAAGTCTTTAAAATTAAGTACATAACATTTGTCTTAACATCTATAAAAGTGGGATGTCAGTCTTGTGCCGGGTAACCTTCACGCCTTCGCACGACCCTTCCTTTCTGTACCTGAAATGTATACTAAAAGTCAGCTAACGCTGGTGAGTTCTAGTTTAAAACTATTAAGTATGATCATTCTTTTCTTTATTAGTATACATAATTATATACATACATTTCTACAAATACGTATTCATAGCTTTTACTTTTCTTTCTTCATTCTTATGTGATTACATAGATATGTATTCACCTTTTCTTTCTTCATTCTTATGTGATTACATAGATATGTAGTCACCTTTTCTTTCCTTAACATTCATTGGTCATACACATAAGGGTGATCAACCCATCTTACGGTACGTATATCACAAAGACATACGCCCTTGAGCTACCGTCGTAGCCCTTTTACTCGCCCGGTCCTAGAAACCGTCCGCCTTAACTTTGGTCCGGCCAACCTTCGGCCGTCCGTCTTACCCGTCCTACCGTCGTAGTCCGTCATATTCGCCTGTCTGCCATAAGGCATCCGTTTCCCACGCGAGCTATTGTTTATGCAACCGTTATACTATATTAGCATTTACTTCGACCGCCCTTTTATGCTTTTTATAAGTCCTAGCTTGCGAAGGAACGTTTCTTTCCCGGTTGCAAAATAGTCACATGGTCGTCCGTCTACAGAAGTAGCCGTTAGCTTCGTTTCCGTCCATAATGTATACATACATTCATAACATGCAATATAAATAATTATAAAGCAAGATTTCATTTATTTACGTTATGCCATTCTTTGTAAACATACGTTTCATTCTTTGTTTATAATTCATTCTCATATATATATAAAGTATATATTAGTACATCACGTATGATCACATTAGCATTCATATCATTTATTCATTTAGTGTATACATTTCAGCCCCAAAACATTTAATAAGGTTTGCACATAACATAGAAGGGGGCACATAGAACTCACCTGATGAGTAGTTTCTGAGATACACTTAGCTGGTTACTGAGCGTCACTAATGTCACTCACAATCTGTATAATAAAGTCATACACGTAAGGTAGTGCTCCTAGATGACACTAGACATTACTATGCTTGAACCTAGTAGTTTCGATGGATTTGCTTATGTCAAAACTTGATAGTTTCGATAGGTTGCTTATGTCGAAACTTGGTAGTTTTGATAAGTAACTTAGGTGTAATCTTAGCTTCGGATCGTGGGCTCATATTGAAACTATGGTAGTTTCGATGGGTCTGCATATATCGAAACTGAGTAGTTTCGATGGGTCTGCACATATCGAAACTAAGTAGTTTCGATGGGTCTGCACATAACGTCTTCCCCAAAAATCTAAATTTTTTGCATGCGAGTCTGATCGAGTCAATTTCTCAATTTTCTTAGATCAAAACGTTCGGTTTTCATTCTAGATGCTATACCTAAGCTCATTTTCAAGTTTCATCCGCAAAATCGTTACCTTTTTAGCCAAAACCCGAAAATCCTAAAACTCAGATTATGATCGAACGCTTACCTGGATTGGATTTCTGATTCAGAGGAGATGATCACGAGCACAGCAGCAACATTCTCCTGAATTCCCGAGTCGATCCATCACTTTCTCTCTCTATACCCGAGCTCTCTTCTCTCTCTCTAGAACTTGTGAATGGTGGAAATGAAAGTTTTGGGGCAGCCCTTGCCCTTATATACTTGGGCTTCCTTCGGCCCGTTGGAGCCAAGCCCAAGCCCGCTCCCTTTTGTTTAAATATTCTGACTAAATCACCGGTCTCGCTATATTTATTCGTTTTATTATTTTTGAGATGTTACATTGGAGGAAATTAAGGTTCAACTCCTAAAGAGCTGTCCAACTAAACAAAAAGTGTTTCATCATTTGGAAGAAATTAAGGTTCAAATCCTAAACAGTTTTCCAATAAAACAACAAGATGATTCCTTCAATGTCCAAGAATCGAAAGTCATAGTTCCAACATCTGAAGTAAGGTCAAGTGACTCTAAGGAGCAAGAACCTTCCATCTTCACAAGCATGGATCAATTGGAAGTGAGACCGGCTGATTCAGAGGGAAAGGTTACTGCAACTTTGCAATCACCTTTTGACTTCTCTGAGAAGCTGGTAGCTAAACAAACAAAGGAGTCAGAAGAAGAATTGGTGGGAATCCTAAATATGGAAGCACAAGAAGGATGTATGGAACAGTCTGGAGTTCCTGTCACTTCAGAGACAACATCATATGAAGAACCAGGCGTTGAGACCAACATCCAGGAGGAGATTATGCAGTAGGAAGTAATCATCAACAATCAAATGAAAATGGTGGCACCTCTTCCTTGCAACAGTGATAGCTGGCCTGTGACCAAGCATGTCAGTTAATAATTCCATGAATCACATAAGCCATAGGATGGGGCACATTATTCTGAGGACCACTTCTCATGGAATAAGCAACGTTCATCCAATGAATATTATGTGACAAAATTATCATATCGGGGTGACCGTCTCCTTCACTACATGGGTTTTCTTGAAGTTTGGTCCAGGAAATTTCAAATGGTGGTGGCGTGATTTAATTACACTATTTTCTTTAGGTGCTCTTCTATAGAGCATTATAAATTTGGCAGGTTTACAAAAAGTTTCAAAATTTCAAATTTATCCATCCAAACTAAAATTAAAATTAAAAATATACTTTGAAAATACATAAATCAATTACTCACCCATTTTTAGCATAAAAAGCTGAAGGTATTAAAAATAGAAAATTGGGAAAAATATTTGGTTTATTAAATTGGGTCACTTAATGGGGGATTTTTGCTTGGACCACTAGGACAAACCGCCTACGGCGGTTTTCCACATGATCCGGCTCGTCGAAACCTTTTCGTCCCCTAGTCGGGGGCTCTCTAACTCCAAACGTAGCTCAAGTTATGGCCATTTCAAGTTTGAACACTTTTTACCTTGTTTTTCTTTGTTTAGCTGGTACAGGATGGACTCCACTAATTCCTGAACCAGCTTATTATCATTGTACGCATGGTTATCAAATGGGTTGGATGAACCTCTCCATATTACAAGCCACCCATTTGACAAATTATTCCACCAATATCACTGAATTGGAAATTCACAAACCACGTATGGGTCTGGCCAACGACCCTTAAATAAACGTGGCGCTTCCGGCAGGCAACCCGATGATCACAAATAAATTGAGAAGTTGGTGTATACGGCAGAATGCATAGACCTCAGGTTTGGTTTTCCAAATTTAAGTTTCTCATACTTTAGCCCCCAGGTATGCCTTCTCGATACTAGGACCTTAGTAGCTTAACTATTACCTTTTATTTTCATTGTCTGCTTTTATGTTTTCCTCTATGTGTCAGGTAAAATAACATCACTAGACAGTCTCTCTACTTCTTTGAGGAGTTACACTCCATCTCTACAACCCGAGGAGTCGGAAACCTGAAGTCTTTGAAGCAAAGTGTTGACAAGTAGCTGTTAGGCACAGCCTGACAGCAGCAATAAGTTTTGACCTTAGGTTATCCACCGAATTGAACGGGGGAGTATCAGTTTCTTTTCCCTTAAAACTTCATGCATTTAAATTCCTGTATAGCATTCCATTACATGCTTAATTTTATACATTGAGGGCATTACACAGTTTTAAGTGTGGGGTGGGGAATTAGAGATTCAGGACTACTTTTAACCTCAAAGCAGTAAAATTTTAACTTGTGATTTTCTACCCATTTGACTAAGACATTACAAAAACCTACCTTTTGAAAAACCCAAAAAATTTTCAAAAATTTTAAACCCTAAAACCAAAATCTCTTTGAGTTCGCACTTAATTACATAAAACGAATACATGGCCAGTAGAAACAAATGGATATTATGCATAACAAACCACTAAACCCTATCCCATCCATTTCCATGTCAGAATAATCTGAGCATTTTCACGAGCATTATTATCATTATTTTTTGCATGCTATTTCATTTGGTATATTGAGAGTTTATTCGATCGGATTTTATGCATAATTAGAACTTGTGTGACTTATATATATCAAGACCATGAACTAGTAGAAGTATGAAAGTGATTGAGGCACCTAGGACTTCAATACATATCAAGATCAAGAACGAGCATTATTATCATTATTTTTCACATGCTCTTTCATTTGGTATATTGAGAGTTTATTCGATCGGATTTTATCCTCTACTATCTTCTCAAGCAAGCAGGATATGGAACACAACTAAGAATAGTTCATTTCTAGTAGTATTAGAGTAGTAGTAGTGAGTAGAGGGGCTCTTCCTCCTTGTTCCACAATAGGGGAGCCTAGGAAACTCAGCGTTACGCTAGTTAGCATGGCCATTTGTGGCTAAGCTTCTTGTATTGCTAGGGTGAAGATGATGTTTGGTGCATGTTAATGTTTGACGTATTAATCTAGTGGTATGTTTATGTCTTTAATTGTTCGTCCTTAAAACCACCATTTTGTGGGCTTTTATTATTGTCTAAATCCGTCTTTATATTTGTGAGTGTTCTTGATTTTAAAGCGTAAGATCGTAAAACCTTTTTAATCAAACTTCTTTTGAAACTTGTACATCTTTATACAAACAGAGATTGATAAGCCAAGGCTTGGTCAACATTATTAAGGTCGTACGTCTTTATATGAACTTCTTATGCAACCAAGAATTGGTGAACTCGTGTTGGGAACGGTACGTCTTTATACTCGGTCTCATTGTTACACCGCCTCCCGGTAAGCAAAATATAATCACCTATTTAACCTTAATACAAAGCATTTATGTTCGATGTCTTAAACCAACTCGGAGATAACCATTCGAAGGGTTGAGGGTAACTGTTGTCCATAACGGGAGGCACTACCATTTTAATTTAAATATTTTAATTTGTGAATCAAATGTCATGAGGACGAGGCTCTAGTGGTGACACGGGTCACAAGTTTGTAGTAGTCATACCAGTGGATTAGTCAACTTAAGATTATCACGTACCAAGCTGATTCGAAGCCCGAAGCAACACTCTTCGTGACCTGATCATTTCCAAGATATTTACTTTATTGTTGTTTACTATTCTGCTATTTACATTCCTGTTACACACATCACGCACGTTTTTACTCTTCTGTTATTTACTTTACCGTTATTTATTTTTCTGTCATTTACTATTCTGTTTCACAAGCACACAAAACCCACTCACTAATTGATCCGGCTAAACGATAACAAAAGTTAAATACTGGAACTCGACTGTGTCCATTGGTTCGATACTTGGTTCTTACCTAAACTATATTACGCTGCGATAGGTACACTTGCCTATTGTGTGTTTTTAAGTTAAAGTAATTATCATTTTATAAATTTAAAACTTGATCTTGTAAAACCAATATAAAAATATATTTATTATATTTTTATATACTAAAAACGACACATCAAGTTTTTGACGCCGTTGCCGGGGACATGGTGATTTCAAAAAAGATTCGAGTTAACGAATTAGCCTTATCATTTTCCATCTATTTTTCTTTTTCATTTTGTTGCAGGTAGTGTATGATCCATAGCTCCACTATTGGTTTATATCAACCTTTAGCAGAGCTCGAAAGATTCTTGCACCGCCGAATACGAGAAAACCGTACTAGAAGAATGGAAGTTGAAAACCGCACTATTTCTGATTTCGCAAGACCGTCACTAGAGGCTTTAGGGTCTAGTATCACTAGGCCAACGGTTGACGCTAACAACTTTGAGATTAAATCTCATGTTATCCACATGATCCAGTCATCATGCACTTTCCATGGATTACCCGATGAAGATCCACATGCCCACATTGTAAACTTTCTCGAAATTTGTGACACTTTCAAACTGAACGGAGTTTCGAATGACGCAATTCGCCTCTGAATGTTTCCCTTCTCCTTAAGTGAACGAGCTAAGGCATGGCTAAACTATCTTCCTACTGGGTCGATTACTACATGGGATGATCTAGCTCAGAAATTCCTGTCAAAATACTTCCCGCCAGCAAAAACTGCAAAACTTACAAAATGATATCACCACTTTCACCCAAGAAGATGGTGAATCACTATATGTGGCATGAGAACGTTGTAAGAACATGTTAAGGAAATGTCCACATCATGGGCTAGAAGTTTGGTTACACGTATCATCATTCTACAATGGGTTGCACAATCAATCGTCAGACACTCGACGCTACTGAAGGTGGTATTTTTGGAAACAAGAGACCACAAGAAACTTACAACCGGAAATAGCTATAAACAACTATCAATGGTACAATCCAAGAAGTAATAGGGGAGCGAGGCAAGGTGTTCACTCTGTCGATACTATCACTTCACTTTCTGCTTAAGTAGATGCCCTCACCACTCGACTCAATCAGCTTAGCAGCAAAGCGATTACTGAGACTACTGAAGAAGTAAAAAGCATCACTGCTAATACTGAGCAAGTTGAATTTATCGGAACAAACCACCCACAGAACAACCTCTACAACAACACTTATAATCATGGATGGAGGAATCATCCAAAGTTCAGCCGAAAGGATAACAACAACCAGGGACAATATGGCTTTGGACAACAACAACAACAACAGTTTTAACAAAGACAATCTCAAAACTGTCAACCTTGTCAACAATTTCAAGGAACTAACAAGCCAAGTAATGGGTTAAGCTTGGAGGACGCGGTAACTAAGTTAATCTCTGCAACTGAAAGTCAAGCCCTTCTAGCGGATTCCCATCACAAATAATATGAGGAGAAGTTTAGTCTTCATGAAGATGAGTTTAGGACGTAGAAAGCAACTCTTCAGTCCATTGAGACGCAATTAGGAAAAATTGCAAAACTTCTATCTAAAAGACAACCAGGATGTCTCCCGAGCAATACTGAAACCAATCCAAAACCAAACTTAAGTGCTATCACTCTTAAAAATAGCAAGGTGTATTCAGAACCACCAATGCCAGAAGAAGAAGTTTAATCACCAAGGAGAAAAATATTCACCGGAGTACCACTTCGTCTACACATCGCAGAAACAACTACTCAAGGATCACAATCAAATGTGATCCCACCTCCTGCACCAGTGGATACCCCTCCAAAAGTTTCGACAAAAAGAGCGTTCCATTCTCACATACCATACCCAGGAAGGTTAGTGAAGCAGAAGACTGACGCACAATATGAGAAATTCATCGAGCTACTAAGTCAAATCCATGTCAATCTTCCCTTCCTGGATATCATACAACAAATGCCTAAATATGGACGTTTCTTGAAGGATTTCCTTACAAACAAAAGAAACATGGAAGAAGCGGTAAAGTGGACCAACCATTGTGTTGGATCGGGATCTACCTTGATCCAGTGATTCAACACATTAACCGAACCAAATAGTGCGGAATCCGATTTGATTGGCAATCCAATCTATGACACGGATCGGGTCGTGAAAAACGAGCGGATTAGATGTCGAAACGAAGGTTTCTATCGACCCTTTGGTGTAGAGAAGTTGGATACAAGACCTGGAAACTCTCAACTGACAGAGATTCGACAATGTCGGTGCAAAGAGTTTGTGTGTGTTCTGTTGGTTAGTCTGGTTCTGCTCTGGTTAGTCTCTCTTATCTTTTGTGCTCATGAAGTGAAAGTTATATATATAGTGCAGAGGCCATTCGTACGAATGTGCCATGTGAATGGACTCATTCGTGCGAATGAATCAGTAGAATGGTTCATTCGTAAGAATGAATCATCAGAATGGTTCATTCGTACAAATGAATCATTCTCATGACTTATTCTAGCGAATGAATCATTCTCATGATCTATTCGCGCGAATGGATTATTCTCATGATCCATTCGTGCGAATGGGCCTTTCATTAGCATGATTGATCAACGTTATCGATATTTATCAGATCGTTTAATACACAGTCGTTATATATGAGTAAACATTAAGGATAAACATGTAATTTCATTAATATATCAAATAGTTACATTAAACATAGATGAAATACATATTATAAGGGATTAGGGACATATCATGCATCTACATACTCCCCCTTGGACCTAGATCCCTTCAAAATGACCTAACTGACATTAGTTGGTCTTCAACATCTCTTTTGTACGAGTTTTCCAGTTGACCCCGGCGTGTATGTCAAAAGCAAAGCATATATGTATCACCTTCACATACTGCAACGCCTGGTCTATATCTGCAACATCAAAAAATGGCTGACACTTGTATAAAGTTGTAACATCTTGTTCAGACAAGTTGGTCAGCCACAAGGGATCAAAGACCCTGATGGTCTCCCATGACCCTTCTTTACAAAGCACTATAACAGCTTCACCAGTACGCCCATCATAGTACCACCATTTGAACTGATATGAGAAGTCCTGGATCATTTTCCTTAAAGGAATCTTCTTCATGATCGTTGGAGGTTTCCACTTTAAGACAATTAGGGGCTTCTTGGTGATTGGATGAACCTTTTCCTTGTGAATGTAACGTGTAGGCATTTGTGGCTTGAAGTTCACCCACTTCTTCCGGTATTCGTACTATAATTGACATTCAAACCATTCGGATAGACCGGAAGATTCGCTGTATAGAAGCTTTAGACGTGCCAATTGATTTACTTCAAATGCGGGCAGCGTCTTGAAATCATGAGGGTACCTGAAATATTGTATGCCCTTCTCTCTTTTTATAGCATAGCAGCTTAAGTCATTGAAGTATGCCCAACTGATTATACGACCATCAGACTTGTGTCCTTTGAGTCGATAAACTTTAGTGTACTTGGTTGGAGGAGAGGGCTTTGAGTTCTTCTTTAATTTAGCCATGTATTCCATCCACTGACTTTTACGTTCATTCAGCTCGTCAACATTGGTAGTGGAGGAACCGGCTTCATCACCTTTGTCTTCTATTATTCGGTTGACCTCCTCGTCGGACTGCTGATTGAATAAGTCCACGAAGGAGGGAAGATCATCACCGTCTACTGATGTGTACTTTGGATATTCTTGATCAGTGATGTCTTCGACTTCAACCTCATCAACGTCTTCTAGTTCGTCAGAGGAGGGATAATCAGTTATAGGAACATATGCCTCTTCAGTGATGACTTCCTCGGGATTCATTTGAAATAGCTCGGCAATCTGTTCTTTTGACAAGCAGTGTACGATTTCCCCTTCCTCTTTGTCATAAATAACTGAATGTTGTATGATCCCTTGCATGTCAAGCACATAAGTTAACTTTGAAGGTTGTTGCTTGAGAGGCATCACATCCAAAACTATTTACATAAACAATCATAAAATAAACATGTGAGAATAAGAAATTTCATTGATTTAATCAAAATAAAACTGAAATTATTTACATAATAATCTAATATTTACAATAAGACAAGTTAAAACACTTAAAACAAAAACTATCAACCTTCAGTGCCCTTTTGTTTATCTGATGATGGGCCTTCTGATTTGTCTGATTTTTGCTTTGTTCGCGCCTCTGCTTCTGCTGTCTTTGCAGCACTTGATGCATCATCAGCATTGGCACCATCGTCCTTATCTTTGTCATTATTGTCATCATCATCATCACTATCATCATCATCATCATCGTCATCGTCATCATCATCATCCTTATCGTCATCATCATCATCATCGTCACCATCATCACCATCATCACCATCATTGCGAGCACCCTCAATTCTGGGTGTCGGGTCCCTTCTGCTTTCTAAGTCTTCTAACAGCCTTTTGTTTTCCTCCTCTAGCCTTTGTATCCTCTGAGTATGTGCATCAACAGTTGTAGACAACTTTTGATTCTGGTTTGTAGCAGTGAGAAGGAGGACTTGATGATCATTGCATCTATTGGAAAGACTTGTGATGGCTTGGGCTTGTTCAGTATTTTGCAGAGTCAACTGACTGATCTGCTAGCCCTGTTGATCAAGAAGCTTTGATTGCTCTTCATTCTGAGCCAGTAAACGAAGTACCAAACTGTTTAAAGTACTGATCTGGTCGTGTAGAGAGACAGTCGGCAGTGACATTGAAGATTCAGCTCGAATAGTTGATGGCTGTGATGTAGGAGCAGTCGTGTAAATAGGAGGAGGCACAGTTTGTGTCTGAGGCATAGATGTTGACATTGGAGCCTCAGACCTGGTGACAGTTTCTGTAGTAGCAGAGGTGCTCTCCGTCCTTCTAACAAGCTTAAACTTTTGGCGTTTGGCCATTCTTTTCTTTCCTCTTCCCTTCTTGACCGGGGTAGATTGGGAAGATGGAGCAGCAGATACTTGTAGACAGCCAGGGACAAAGTCAGTATCCCTGACGTCATCATCAACCCTTGAGCTTCCTTGATTTGCTCCCCTTTTTCTTTTTGTTGCGACCAATCTTGCCCCATGTTGACTGATTTCAAATTCATCTTCAGTTTCCTCAGAATCAGTAAACAGGACGGTGTCCAGGTTAACGTCTTCTGGGTTAGTTGGAAGGGAAGGATCGATAGCAGTAACAGTGGGAGTGGTGGCAGCGGTAGATGAAACATGAGGAGTATTGCCACCATCTCCCTGACCATCTTGGTCGTCATCATCTTGGTCGTCAGCTGGAGGTACAACAATATCCTCCCTGTCCGAATCACTGTTATGGTGACGCCATTTTCTGTTTACTGGTGCCACATACTCTGGATTTACCAGATGTCCAATGAGTCGTTTGTGAGGTGGCTTTGTTGGTCTGCCCCTGTAGGTCTCTACCCTGTTTAGAGTGACGTCCGTCATGTGTTCTAACTTGATTATGTCGACGTCTGACCTTGGTAGAAGAGGAAGTTGGTCATCTATTATCATTTGTAAGAATCTGGGGTACATAAGATACGCATTGTCCCCTTTAAGATAGATGTTTTCCTTAAGGTGCGTGAACACCATCTCGGAAAAGTTGAACGGAATGTTCAACACCAGTGCAACGAATGCGCTCTGTATTGTTTCGCGCATATCATCAAATCCGCCACGACGGGAACCGAGGCAATGCAGAAGAACATGTCCTAGATACTTGTTCTGCGGACAGAGGTTCGCTTTATTTAAAACTCCCTCGGCGACATTCCCGTCGTACTTTATCCTCATGAAGCATTCTCGGACCAGATATTTATCCAGTGTCACTGGATCTTCAGGATGATCACCAAATTGACACAATCGGCGAATATGAGCTGCCGAAACAACCACATCTTGACCTGCGATCTTCACTCGTATGACCGGTGGAGATACCTCGCAGTCAATCTCGGCAGAGGCCCAGAACTCTCATTGGTGTGACGTATATGGAGTGCGGAAATGGGATATAGCATGAGCAATCCTGGATCTGGATAGAAACTCGATCATGCCGACAAACGGACATGCATTCTTTGATGTCGGAATCATGTATGCACATATGTTGCTTTTTATTGAAGCCTTAAGAACAACTGGAGCTCTGTGCGCCATAACGAACAGTCTGCAAACACAAAAACATGAAGCACCTCAGATCAATACATGCAAGATTTTGGAAATATGAACTTTTGGACCATTTTCCCTTGGTACGAATGAATCATTCTGCCTATTCATTCGTGCGAATGAGTGTTCATTCGTGTGAATGAGCGTTCATTCGTGTGAATGAGTTTTCATTCGTGTGAATGAGTTTTCATTCGTGTGAATGAGTTCTCATTCGTGTGAATGAGCGTTCATTCGTACGAATGAACATGAAGAGTGTGTCCATTCGTATGACAGACGGGTCGCGAGCCAACTTGTCCAAAAATCAACCAACACTTGAAAAGATTTGCCGAAAAACGACAACAACACACTCGACTATTGTTTTCAACCAATATTTAGCAGTTTAATTGGTTTATTAAGTCAGTTTTTACGTTTTAGGTTTGGTTTTCGATTTTGAACCCTAAATCTAATCGAACATCCACGAATCAGTATACAATCGATGAAATACTTGTGGGGTTATACCTGTAAAATGAAATCAAGCGTTAGATCGGTGATTGGACGGAGATTTGGGTAACTTCAGATTTTGATGAAACAGACGTGCGAATGCTTTCTGTTTTGTGCGAATGATTCTGCACATGCGAATGAATGGCCTATTTATAGGATGGCCTGGTTCATTCGTACGAATGGCCATCCATTCGTATGAGTGTGTCCTTCAGTAGTACGAATGGGTATGCATTCGTACTAATGAACCCTTCATTCGTACGGATGGATGTTCATTCATACTAATGAACATTCATTCGTACGAATGGACCATTCTGGTCAGTCCATTCGTGTGAATGACCTATTCTCATCATCCATTCGTACGAGTGAGCCATTTTGCTCATCCATTCGTACGAATGGGACAATCCCCTTATGCAAATTAAACTTTTCAAGTTAAATGGGGTATCCGACCACATTGGTTTTAACAAAAATTTAATTATGAAGTAATTTACATTTAATTATGAAGTGAGGCATCAATTATGAACTTTTGGAATAGTTTATGAAGTAAAGGAACGATTTGATCAATCAGGAAGTCAAGCGGTTTTCAAATTTTGATTTTCTGACAGTCGTTCGAGTCTTATCAGATAATCTAAAATTAAGGAAAAGTAAAATCTTTTTGGATTTTTGAATATGTAATGCTGAAAAAAATATCAACAAGATATATACACGCATGTCTTAGTAAGAATGATCCTTATGAGAAATCATACAGACTTAATGACTAATGATCTGAGACATTTTGAATTTTGTAGATACAACTATACAATGGTATTTACACATCTTTTTGTGAGAAAGATCCGAACGTGGGATCAGTACTAAGCTCATAGCAATCAGCAACATTGCAAATTATCTGAGCTTTAAGTACACTTAGTCAAAATGCGATCATTGATATGTTTGTCCATCTTAAACCTATGCAGACCTCTTCTCAACACTTACAAGATGATCTTGAAGGATTGAGTCCATTGTCTGTGTGTCCCACACTAGTTAAGAATTGACTTGAATTACTTTTCAAAACATGTTAATGTTTCAAATCAGCACAACTTACTTAACCAGTCATCATAAGTTCATGAGATCTCAGTTATTCCCTGTTACTTCTTTACTATGCAAATTTATATATATATATATATATATATATATATATATATATATATATATATATATATATATATATATATATATATATATATATATATATATTTAGTATTCACAGTGACAGCCATCAGCTCATGGACGGCTTCAGCCAGGTATTTACAAGGCAATATGACACGTATGCAGCTAACGGTGTTTGTGTTCATCCTATCCCATGGATGGCTTCAACCAGGCTGCAACCCGGTAATATGGCACATATACGGATTCGGATTCATACTTTTATTTTATTCTTAATCGCATGGACGGCTTCAGCCAGGTATTTACAAGGCAATATGGCACGTATACGACTTCGGAATCTAATTTTTAATTTTATAACTACTTTCTGATATCTCATTAAACCGATGATAACTGGTGTGCACAGAATGAGAAACACCTTCAGTTTCTATTGTTGATTTTCGTCAATCCTTTCACCATTATGTGACTCACAAGACAATATCTAATATGGTATAGATTGATCATCAATGGTCGAGATTCAGTAAGATAAGCCTATCAATGCATCACATGTCGACTTAGTGTGACTATTCACTATGACATTAAATGCAATGTGCTTCATACATATGGTTAGTGTGCCATTACTTCCCAAAGGTTGGATACGATTTCTCATTTTTTAGTTTTTCAGATGTTTTTGGGTTTTAGTCTGTACAAAAATGGAAAATCTTTTTGAAATTTTTTTTTTAAACAAACTGTACACAAATAACTGTACACAATATAGAAATCTTTTTGGAGTCTCAGATAACTAGCGTCTGTGTACTATCATTTTTCTCAGCGAGAGATCATTTTCTTACTGACATTTTCTCCCCCTAAAATTTTAAAATGAAAAATCTTTTTGAGTTTTTGAGATTTTTAATAAACGCAAGAAAGAAAATATATACAGGAACGTAATTGATAAAAATGATTATTGACTCGACTCTTGGTTCGGAACAACGTCATCCTTCTTTTTCATGCCGTTTACTTCTAACAAGAATAAAAATCTTGGTTTGTCAAAGGCTTTTGTATAGAGGTCGGCCTTTTGGAAATCAGTATTAATTTGAACCATATTAATAAGTTTCTTTTCAAAACAGTCACGAATGAAGTGATATTTTATACCGATGTGTTTGGTTTTTGAATGCTGAACCGGATTCTTAGTGATAGCTATGGCAGCAGAATTATCTACATAAATAGGAGTGTTAGAGAATTGCAAACCGTAGTCCCGAAGTTGCTGTTGAATCCAGATAATCAGCAACTGGCAGCAGCGATGTATTCAGCTTCACATGTAGATGTAGCCACTGAAGTCTGCTTTTTGCATTGCCATGTCACGAGACGGTTTCCAAAGAACTGACACCCTGCAGATGTAGACTTGAAGTCTGTTTTGCAACCACCATAATCAGAATCACTATATGCAGTAAGCTCAAAGTTATCATCATTAGAGTACCATAAGCCAAGATCAGGAGTACCCTTCAGATAACGAAAAATCCTTTTGACAGCAATTAAGTGGGAGACTTTTGGTTTTGACTGATATCGGGCACAAAGACACGTGGCGAACATGATGTCTGGTCGAGATGCCGTGAGATACAGGAGAGATCCGATCATGGCTCGATAGAGAGTAGCATCAATATACTCCCCCTTGTCATCAGGCGAAATCCCGTGATTGATCGCCAATGGAGTACCAGTAGGTTTGGCATCAGTCATACTGAATCGGCTCAGTATGTCTCCAACATAATTGGTTTGATGAAGGAAAATCCCTGTCTCAGATTGATCTACTTGTAGCCCTAGAAAGAACTTCATCTCTCCCATGGAACTCATCTCGAACTTGTCCTGCATAACTTTTTCAAATTCTTTGCACAGAACATCATTCGTCGATCCAAAAATAATGTCATCCACGTATACCTGTACCATTAAAAGTTCTCCACCCTTTTCCCGAATAAACAATGTGCAGTCGATGACACCTCTTCTAAATCCATTGTTCAGAAGATGAGTGGAAAGTGTCTCGTACCAAGCTCCAATCCGTACAGTGCCTTGTCCAATTTGTAGACACGGTCACGATGCATAGGATCTTCAAACCCGAGAGGTTGACTAACGTATACGACTTCACTGATTTCTCCATGAAGGAATGCACTCTTTACATCCATTTGATAGACTTTGAACCTTTTGTAGGATGCATAAGCAAGAAAAATTCGAATTGCTTCCAGACGAGCAACCGGTGCAAACACTTCATTGTAATCTATACCTTCAATTTGCCTAAATCCCTGAACGACCAAACGAGCCTTATTTCTTATGACTATTCCTTGATCATCCCTTTTGCAACGAAGAACCCATCGAGTACCAATCTTCGTAGCTCCTTTTGGTAAATCAGCTAACTTCCAAACTCCGAGCTTCTGAAATTGGAGTAGTTCTTCCTGCATTGCATTTACCCAAGATTCTTCTTTTAAAGCATCTGTTATAGACCGTGGTTCGATTTGCGAGACAAAACATGAATGCGCACAATCGTTGACCACACCAGATTCCATGATTTCTGAGTAGACTCCAGAGTTGATCTGACCCTTAGTTTTGACACCAGATGTGGGATCACCAATAATGTTCTGTTGAGGATGAATTCTATCAATCCTACCCACAGGATGAGCAGGAACCTCAACAGTTTGATCAAGGTTTGTGAGACTCTGTTCAATTGCCACAGAATGTGAAATATCATCACTTAATTGTACAACATCATGGGAAGGATCTTCAATCAGCTGGTCTATTTCTTGTCAAGAACCCTCATACTCTGAAGAAGAGGAAGAAGAAGAGTCATCATTATGTGTGACTTGTGTGTTTTTGGAGGACTCAGGAATGTCAGATGATGAGGGACTAGGTTGCACATGTTCATCAGGTGCATTTTGAGCATCATACATCATTTGAACAACAACCTCCTCATCTGAACATTCTAGAGGAAGATTAAACGAGGCAAAAAGTTCTTCATAATCAAACATCCAAGGAAGACCTTTTCCAGCAGCAGGAGAGTTATACTTTTGAACATCAACATGGTACCATTCTTCTACATTCCCAGAAGCTTTGTTGTAAACTCTTTTATTGGGAGTGTTGTACCCTAAGAAGTAACCTTCCTCTACTTTCTCGTTAAACTTGCCATGAGCATCCTTTTTTAACATGGTACATGGAGCACCGAACGGTTCAAGATACTGTAAGTTCGGTTTCCGTCGATGCAACAATTCAAAGCAAGTTTTATCGTGACGCTTGACAACTAGAACCCGGTTGAGCGTGTAACACGCATTAGCAATGGCTTCATTCCAGAACTACACGGGTAAGTTTGAGTCAGCGAGCATAGTCCTTGCCGCTTCTATCAAGGTCCGATTCTTCCTCTCAGCAACACCGTTCATTTGTGGAACATATGGCGCACTGAATTCATGGTGAATACCAAGTTTTTGACAGAAAGTTTTCATAAGGTGATTTTTAAATTCAGTACCATTGTCCGAACGGATCCTCCTAACCTTTAACTTATACAGAGACTCCAATTTGGTAATCAGAATCTCCACATATTCAAAAGTCTCAGATTTTTCTTTCAAGAACATCACCCAAGAATATCTCGAATACTCATCCGTCACAACCAAACAATATAAGTCTCCAGCAATGTTCTTCTGGTTGATAGGACCAAACAAGTCCATGTGTAAGAGCTCTAGTGGTATAGTGATGGAATGTTGAGATTTGGGTTTATGAGATTTCTTGGTTTGTTTGCCTTTCTTGCAAGAAACACACAAGTCAGGAAGATGAAAACTTTTCACAGTGACTCCTTCAACAAGATTTTTGTGCACCAAATGATTCATTTTTCTGAGACTGAGATGTCCCATTCTTTTGTGCCATAAAATAGAATCCTTCTCAGTGGCTTTTGAAACAAAACATGATGCTGTGGACACTGAGGATGATGCTTGTGACATGTCAAGAATATAAAGATCATTCACTCTTGGAGCAGACATAATCACCATGTCTTCTGGAATCATAAACTCCTTTTTCAAGATATAACAATGCTTGTCATCAAAAAGAACCTTGAACTCCTTATCACAGATTTGAGAAACAGAAAGCAAGTTGTTATCCAACTGTTTGACAAAGTTGACCTTCTCAAAGCTGACAGCTCCATTAGACAGTGTTCCCTGAGCTGAGATAAAACCACCTTTATCGCCTGCAAATGAAACATAGCCCCCTTTGATATTTCTGACGTCGAAAAGGAGAGCTAAGTTCCCAGTCATGTGCCTGGATGCCCCACTATCAATAATCCAATTATTGCTAATAGGATTATAAAGGACAACCTGCACAAGAAGGAAAGTAATTAGTTTAGGTTAGGAACCCAAGCCTTTACGGTCTTGGGTTTCCCAGTCTCATCTACAACAGTACAATCCATCCACTGTCCTTGTGGACTTTTGGAACAACCATTTGACTTTGAAGTACAGTCATCAGAAGCATCATCTGATTTTGCTTTCCACACATGTTGTTTGTGCAACGACTGTTTGTGGTAAACAGTGGATTGCTTAATGATTTGTACAGGTGTGGAACTCGAATCAGAGACCAACAAGTCATGCATCTTTTGTTTAAATTTCTTTTGATGCACTTGTTGTTGGGTAAAAGAGTTAGATTTTGACTTTAAAAACTTTTGTTTATTTTCTGAAAAATGGTTAACTCTTTTACTTGGCTTCTGAAGATAAGGACAGTTGACAACAACGTGTCCTTGTGTACCGCACTCAAAACAGTATCTCCGCTCAACCAACCTCGGAGATCTGTATTGATTTTCACTTTGGTGAGTTTTTGAACCACCAGCCTTAGCTTCTTTTAGTTCAGCTGAAGAGAGTGACTTGCTTGATTGATTAGACTCTCCAGCTTTAACAAAATTAACCTTTTTGATTGAGGCTTTGGTTACTTGACTCTTCTGATCAGAAGTTGTGGGATGAGATGGACGGCAATTGGTTTGTTTAATTTTAAAAACATTTTTAGAAGCAGATTTTGAAATACCAATGCTGTCATTCTGTGGAGCAGACGAGTTTTTGTGTCCCAAACCACGAGTAGGGCACTCATCGTCGTCTTCATCCCACTCTTCTACCAATCCATCAACACACTAGGACTCCGAGGTCGAAGCACCATTATCGTTAACCATTGGTTGAGAAATTTTGTTTTCGGTTGGATCAACGACAAGTGGCGTTTTGACCTTAAAGTCAGTGATTGGGTTATCATCCGGTGTGTTTACCATAGTATTCAACACAGGTGGAGGACAATTGTTATACCCCATCCCAGCATTTTTCTTTCTTGGACGCTGTGAAACCATGTAATCAAGAATGTAAGAAGCATTTGAATAACTTTTCAGCTTTTGATTTAAAGTTTCATAATCACATTCGACAAGTGCCAGCTTTTTCTTTGTTTCATCAATCGTGTTTAAATAAAAGGTGATGGCATTTTGTTTGTTGAGAACACAGATTTCTAATTCATGAACTTGCCCGTTTAAAAGATCAATTTTGTTTTTGAAGGCAAGTTCGTTTCCCTTTAAAACACGGTTTGCTTCAAGACGACCAGTTAAATCAGTAATTAAGTCTGTGTTGTGACTTTTAAGTGCCTCAACTTTCTTTTCAAGTTCATCACAAATTAAACACGGTTGAGATTCAGACTCACTTTCAAAACTGTCAGAATTTACCTGAATGCCTGTGGATGTTTTTACCATAAAAGCACAGCTACAGGTAGATTCAGAAGAGGAATTGTTATCATCCACATCAGCTGTCGATTGACTTGAAGAGACGACAAATGATTTTTCTTCATTCTCAGCTATGAAGCCAGAACTGTTTGAAGATGTGTCGTCTTCAGCTGATGAACTTTCTGAAGCAATCTCTCTCTCAGCATCAGAATCTGATTCTTCATTGATTTCTACAGCCTTTACCATGTAAGCTCTATCCCCTGAACTGCCATCAGCTCCAAATTTAAAAGACCAATCAACAGTCTCATCTGTTTGAACAACCATAGCTTTTGTTCCACTTGAAGTGCCCTTATCTTGTGCAAGAGTAACTGGAACAAGGTTTGTTTCTGTATTTTGAGTTTGTGGCTTCGGTTGGCTTTGACGGTTGTTGAAAGGGTTTCGGTTTCCAGTCTGTTTAGGCTTTTCACATTGCCTAGCAAAATGCCCTTTCTCACCACAGTTAAAACAAACAACAGCAGACAGATCAAAACCATAAGTAGTGTCTTTGTTCCCTTCGAGAGTTTTTTCTGTCCTTTTTACATAATCTCTCGCTCTTCTGACTGCACTTGCAAGAGCCCACATTATATCAATTCGATCCATTTCATCCTTATCAATCTGAGCATAGTCTTCTGCTGTCAGATGACTGTTTCCAACCTGTCCAGCAACAAGACTGTCATATGAATTGATAACGGTAGACAACAGTGCCATGTGTTCCTTGGCCACTTCGATAGTAACCTTGTCGAAGTTGTCTGTTTGCAATTTAATGGGGCTTGGTGGAGGAGTGCTAGCAGTATTTCCCTTCTTTGGAACCGAGCTTGATGAAACTGAAGCATGAGCTGTTGAAGACTGGCTGGCTGAAACATTTGACATGTTTGATACAAACGCAGTCTGCAAAGGAACATTTTGTTGAGTTGATGTAGAATAGTACAATGAAGGATCCTGAGTTTGTACGCCTCTCTTTAGCTTCCACTTATTCAACACCTCTTGTTCTCTCAATTTATGAAGAAATTCATTGATGTCAATGGTTCCAAGAGTATTGTTCTATTTGAGAACCATCAAGAATGAATCCCATTTTGGTGGTAGCGCATCTGCCATGCATTGAACCTTTTCTTCTTTCATTGTTTTGATCTCATGGGCATGCAATTCACTCATCAAGTGATAGAATCTCTCAATTAGATCATCTAAGGACTCATTCCCAATATACATGAAATTATCAAATTCCTTCTTAATGGCCTTAGCATTGATAGCTTTCAACGAAGCATTTCCATCGTGACGTTGTTCTAAGGCATCCCACAGAGATTTTGAAGATGTAAACTGCCTGAATTGATGAAATATTTCTCTTGATATGGCCTGAGATAGGATAGCATATGCCTTCTTTTCTAAGTCATAATCTTTTTTTTGTTGTTCGCTTAAAAGGGAAGGCAAAACAGGAGTTCCATCCTCACTCAACACTTTCTGATATCCATTCTCTAACATCATCCATAAGTTTGTATCAACTCCATTAATGTGTATCTCAAACCTGTTTTTCCAGTGATGATATTCGTCCATTGTCAGGAGTTTTGGAGCCTTGTTAGCATTTCCAGCTTCATTATCGATTAATAACAAGTTTTGGATTTTGCTATTCTGACTGGCAACAATGGCTAAGTCCGACATGGTAAAAAACGAAATTTTTTGACACTTAAAAAAAATTCAGAAGAGATTTGTGCGAATGGGTCTATTCGTGCGAATGAAATTTTCTATTCGTGTGAATGGAATTTTCTATTCGTGCGATTGGAAGCTTGAACGAATGAGCAGGAGACTTGATCTATTCGTGCGAATGGTAGGAGCCATTCGTGCGAATGAAGTTTATCATAGTAGCCATTCGTACGACAGAGAGCTATTTGACTTTTTTGCACCAAAAAGCACCAATGATTGAGCCTTTTATCAGATCTGGAAACTGAAACGATCAGATCACTCAGAAGCAATAATCACAAGTTTTGAACGTGGCTAAACAGCGATCAAGTGATCTTTATAACATTCAAGAAGATAGAAAAAGCAAGATTAGATTTTCTATGTTGAATCTAGAGCACAATGGCTCTGATACCACTTTGTTGGATCGGGATCTACCTTGATCCAGTGATTCAACACATTAATCGAACCAAATCGTGCGGAATCCGATTTGATTGGCAATCCAATCTATGACACGGATCGGGTCGTGAGAAACGAGCGGATTAGATGTCGAAACGAAGGTTTCTATCGACCCTTTGGTGTAGAGAAGTTGGATACAAGACCTGGAAACTCTCAACGGACAGAGATTCGACAATGTCGGTGCAAAGAGTTTGTGTGTGTTCTGTTGCTTAGTCTGGTTCTGCTCTGGTTAGTCTCTCTTATCTTTTGTGCTCATGAAGTGAAAGTTATATATATAGTGCAGAGGCCATTCGTACGAATGAGCCATGTGAATGGACTCATTCATGCGAATGAATCAGTAGAATGGTTCATTCGTAAGAATGAATCATCAGAATGGTTCATTCATACAAATGAATCATTCTCATGACTTATTCTAGCGAATGAATCATTCTCATGATCTATTCGCGCGAATGGATCATTCTCATGATCCATTCGTGCGAATGGGCCTTTCATTAGCACGATTGATCAACGTTATCGATATTTATCAGATCGTTTAATACACAGTCGTTATATATGAGTAAATATTAAGGATAAACATGTAATTTCATTAATATATCAAATAGTTACATTAAACATAGATGAAATACATATTACAAGGGATTAGGGACATATCATGCATCTACACATTGTGTCGCTCTTATTGAGAGATGTCTTCGAAGAAACTTTCAGATCCTGGAAAGTTCTCCCTACCATGTTCTATCGGACCACTCCCGATAACCTCCGCAGTCGCTGATCTAGGAGCAAGTGTGAATGTAATGCCATATGTCATGTTTAAAAGACTAAAAATTAGAAATCCACGACCTGTCAATGCAACTATTGAACTCGCTATAGATCAGTCAAATCACCTATAGGAGTCATTGAGAACTTACTAGTGAAAGTTGGCAAGTTTTTCTTCCCTAACGATTTCATGGTTTTAGTAGTGGGCCGACTATTCCGTACCTTTGATTTTGGGTCGTCCATTTTTAGCTACTGCCCAAGCCATCATTGACATGAATGAAGGAATTTTGACACTTCGTGTTGGAAAACAATCAGTGACTTACAACATCGGAAGAAATGAGTGCTTATCCAATGATCCCTTTTAAATTGCACAATTCATCGACACTAATCTGGACTACCAGCTGAAGAAAGCCAAATAATTCAACAAAGGAAAGAAACTAGATCTTGGCAAGGATTTTGACAACACTAACTCGATCGATGCGTACTTTGATAAGCTACCAAAACTGAAGGACTTGAATGAAGGAACAAGAGATACGGTGGAAGTCGATGGCTCCCACATGTAGAAAGACTGATGAAGCATGTACGGGTCTGGCCAACGACCCTTAAATAAACGTGGCGCTTCTGGGAGGCAACCCGATGATCATGAATAAATTGAGAAGTTTGTGCATACGGCAGATAGTCTCTCTACTTCTTTGAGGAATCAAACTCCATCTCCACAACCTGAGAAATCAGAAACCACATCAAATTTCTTTGAAATTCGATGACGTCTTTGAAGCAACGTGTTGACAAGTAGCTGATAGGCACAACGTGACAGCAACAATAAGTTTTGGCCTTAGGTTATACACCGAATTGACCGGGGGAGTACCAGTTTCTTTTCCCTTAAAACTTCATGCATTTAAATTCTTGCATAGCATTCCATTACACGTATTTGTACATTGAGGGCAATGCACAGTTTTAAGTGTGGGGTGGGGAATTAGAGATTCAGGACTACTTGTAACCTCAAAGCAGTAAAATTCTCGTGATTTTCAACCCATTTGACTAAAACATTACAAAACCCTACATTTTGTAAAACCCAAAAATTTTAAAAAATTTTAAACCGTAAAATCTAAACCTATTTGAGTTCGCACCTAATTAAATAAAACGAATACATGGCAAGTAGAAACAAATGGATATTATGCATAACAAATCACTAAACCCTATCCCATTCGTTTCCGTGTGAGAATAATCTGAGCCTTTTCACGAGCATTATTATCATTATTTTTCGCATGCTCTTTCGTTTGGTATATTGAGTGTTTTTCGATCGGATTTTATACATAATTAGAACTTGTGTGACTTATACATATCAAGACCATGTAGTAGTAGAAGTATGAAAGTGATTGGGGCATCTATGACTTTATTACCCTTATATATTATCTTTAAACCCAAAAATCCGAAAAATATAATCTGCCTAGATAGCCCTCTTAGCCTTAGCCTTTTCTTTTCTACTACCCACATTTATCAACCAACCAGCTTTTCGTAAACACCCGTTATTGGCTGAATGTCTTCAAAGTGGGAAAATTATCTTATGTCGTTATTTCAAGTTCATTACCGTTGAGGCAATTTTGGAAAGAATCTGTTTTACTCAGAAGAATTGGAGTATACAAGAAGGTGGATGTATTAGGAAGAAACAACTGAAATATCTGCAAGGAATCTATGGAAATATTATTTCAAGAAAATTGAGGAAAAAAAATTATTGAAGAATTTGTCTTGATACAAAAAGAAAAGAAAAAAATAGAAAAAGAAGAAAAGAAAAAGAAAGAGAGAAGTGGGTCTTTTATCGGCTAGACCTTAAAGAACTGGATATGCATTCCTTTGATTTTAATTTGCTTTTATGTCTTCATTTTGCAAAGCATGAATTACCACCCGAACTCCAAGAGAAAGTTTTCAAAGCAACTAGTGATGTAAGAAAACGGTGGAGCAAGCAAGAACAACTGCCACCATTATGCAGCCAGTCAAAAAGTGCCGCCAAAAGAAGAGCCAAAAGATACGACAAATGTGTGAAGTGTGGCAACTGGAGCCACGATGGAAAGTGTAGCAAGAATCAAACTCATTCCCAACATGAGTATACGCATCTGATCAATGTAGGAGCTGTTAGACTACATGCCGAAAGATCCGTACGGAAAGGCAGTGATATGTACTACGCAGCGAGGAAATAGTTGAGAATGATAAGAGATCCTGGTCTTGGCAATCTGACCATAAACGAGCCTTCAGATTAGTTATACCCTCATGATCTGAGTTTGTAGAGGGACCTGCTAGTATTTTCCATTTTTAGCCATGATGTCGTAGCTGTGTGTTTCACGATAGCTGCAGCCCTTTAAACCACTAAAAATCCAAAAAGATTTTCATTTTCACCCTTTATCTTTTATTTTAGCACATTACAACCCTTTAAAGTCCACTTGATTCATGCATACTACTTAGTTAGTTGGTGGAGACTTGATTTTCATACAAGCTTATGACCATTGCATAATTCGATTTAAACTTGAGTGTTCCACTTAACCTACAATATCCTACATCTATATAACTCTAAAGTTGAGTGAACATTGTAAGGAGTGAAAGTTTATGCATAATTAAAGTTTTAGTAGGTTTGTCATGGATTCCATAATAGAAAAGCACAAAAATAGAATAAGCAACTCAAGAGTTATCCCGGAGTTTCCAACTACTTGGGGCTCCATTACCCTTGTAAAGTTTTCAGTTATGGGTATGATCATGCATGAGTTTGCTTGAGAACAAACAAAGTTTAAGTGTGGGGTATTATGATTGCCCTAAATTATACATGTTTTGCATGCATAATAATCCCCATATTATGGTATTAATCAAACAAAAGTCTTGTAAATGATACTTAATGCGTTTATATTTCACAATTGCAGGTTATTTGGTGTCCCAAGATAAACAGAGCAAAACCAGCTTAAAACATGAAGAAATCAAGCTTTTGGAGGACCAAACCCGAGCATTGACCTCCAAGAAGTCAAACCAGGTGAACATAAGTCAACACAAGCAGCTAAAAGACAAAACATGAGGCAAGGAGGGGATGCATGACCGTGCGATGTTTGGTGCATGTTAATGTTTGACATATTAATCTAGTGGTATGTTTATGTCTTTAATTATTCGTCCTTAAAACCACCATTTTGTGGGCGTTTATTATTGTCTAAATCCTTCTTTATATTTGTGAGTGTTCTTGATTTTAAAGCGTAAGATCGTAAAACCTTTTTAATCAAACTTCTTTTGAAACTTGTACATCTTTATACAAGCAGAGATTGATAAGCCAAGGCTTGATCAACATTATTAAGGTTGTACGTCTTTATACGAACTTCTTATGCAACCAAGAATTGGTGAACTCATGTTGGGAACGGTACGTCTTTATACTCGGTCCCATTGTTACACCGTCTCCCGGTGAGCAAAATATAATCACCTATTTAACCTTAATACAAAGCATTTATGTTCGATGTTTTAAACCAACCCGGAGATGACCATTCGAAGGGTTGAGGGTAACTGTTGTCCTTAACGGGGGGCACTACCATTTTAATTTAAATATTTTAATTCGTGAATCAAATGTTGTGAGGACGAGGCTCTAGTGGTGACCCGGGTCACAAGTTTGTAGTAGTCATACCAGTGGATTTAGTCAACTTAACATTATCACGTACCAAGCTGATTCGAAGCCCGAAGCAATACTTTTCGTACCTGATCATTTCCGAGATATTTACTCTCCTGTTGTTTACTTTTATGCTATTTACATTCCTATGACACACATCAAGCACGTTTTTACTCTTCTGTTATTTACTTTACCGTTATTTACTTTTCTATCATTTACTATTCTGTTTCACAAGCACACAAAACCCACTCACTAACTGATTCGGCTAAACTATAACAGAAGTTGAGCATTGAAACTCGACCGTGCCCATTGGTTCGATAATTGGGTCTTACCTAAACTATATTACTCTGCGATAGGTACACTTGCCTATTGTGCGTGTTTTTAAGTTAAAGTAATTATCATTTTATAAATTTAAAACATGATCTCGTAAAACCATCATAAAAATATATTTATTATATTTTTATATAATAAAAATGACACATCATACTATAACTTGAAGAAAGTCCTCAAAACTAACAAGAAGTTACACATTCTAAAATTCCCGGTACCTAACCAACCACCTGGGCATGCCAGCAAATATGTTCATGAAGTTTGAAGAAAATTCAAGGATGTAGGTCCCTCGGGTGTCAAGGATCGTCACATGCAAGTGCGGTGGCTAGTTGGACCGGGTGCGGAATACTCGTGACTAGGTGGAGAATCAAACAACACAAAGTAAACCGATAAGAGAATCACTTTAAACTTTCATCTATTATAAACACTTGAAGGTTACAGAGAGAAAATACTGAGTGCACAATGTCTGCGTACTTAACTTCTGTCAATCTATCCTATTTATACAAGACCTGATCTTTGCGCACTTAGCAAGTGCGCAAGGCAAATTGCTCATGCGTACTTAGCAAGTACGCAGGAACTAATTCCTGCGCACATACTAAGTGCGCAAAACACGTAGAGAATTAAGCAACAATCAACATGCATTCAATAACTAATACATACAAACGCTTACAAACAAAGACAAATACATACAAAAAAGTACATAAACTAAGACTCTATCCAGAGTGTTTGTCACACAAAAGTGCTTCAACAAACTCCCCCTTGACAACAGCTCTGGATCGTCTTCGGTTTTCACAGCTCTGCATGTTTAGCTTCCATCTTCTTCTTGTAGTCAAGGCAAAACTTGATCACCTTGTCGTATTTAGAAGTAAGGAACTTTGTCCATTCGTCCGTATGCATGCAGTACCTGTCAGCCAGTGCCTCCAGATCTTTCACAGAGAAGTTTATGAAGCAGACTTCATCAAATACTCTGATCAGTTCCCTTGGCACTAAGCTTCCACTATCTAACCACACATTTCCTATCCCCACTGCCTCGCCCATTTAGGATCTACGTACCAGTACCATATGCTACCGATGATATCCTGAGATAACTTGCTCAGGGGAATCTTGGTTTCACACAGCACTGGCTTGTATACCAGTTTTCTTTAAGCATTTCTTAGTCACAGGATGTCTAGCGTTCTTGTCCTTAACTCGCTTGGGCACTTGAGGCTTAAACATCTCGAATTTCCCAGATCTTACTTCACGCTGTAGAACATTCCACAAACCCATCGCTACTGCGTGATTTGAGTGACCCAGCAGCTCTCGGTTTGCTAGGTTCACGAGGTCATATCTAGGTAAGGAGTTGAAAGCTTTGATGGTTGGTTTCAAGTATTGAACCCCCCCAGCTCGCTTGATTGCAAACAACTGCTTATCCTCCTCGAACCTTACAGCTAAGATCATTCATGTTGCTCCGTGTTTGTCTATGATAGAAGTCTTTTGCCAGACAGGAGCAGGATCCTTTGATAAACTAGCAGGCATATCTTTGTTTTACTGTGCCTCTGGATCCACAGGTGTAGGGTCGGCAGGGGAGGCTTCAGTCGATGCTTCAACATTATTAGCAATTTCGACTGAACCTGTGTCGAGCTGAGATTCAAAGGATGGAACTTCGAAGATCTCTCCATCTTCAAACTCATACTCTCCTTCCCCGTTGCCTTTGGGAAATTCGATAACTACATCATCATCTTCATCCCAATCATCACCAGAGTCGATCTCTCCTTCTTCAAGATTGTAGAGAGCCTCGATCTGTGCTTCTTTGGAATAGTCGGGCTCTAAGCATAAGATCACACCGTCAGATAGATCTTTCAGAACATCAGCCACTGACTTTCCTTTATCAACACCGGAAGTATCACCACCTTCCTAATGTGTCGACTCCCCCTCAGCCATTGGAATAGCAGAAATGGGCACTATCACCAAAGCTTGTTGCTCACTTCCACTAGGACCGACTTCAGGATCCTTGTCTTTGTCATCATCCTTCATCAGATCAACCAGATGACAAGGCTCATCACCGGTAGGTTTAGATGTCTTCTCCTTCTCCTTTTCTTTCTCCCCCTGAGTAGCAAGCTTCTCGGTCAGGTCAGTTACTAACTTGACCATCATTTCATGTTCTTTTCGCTGCATGTCAAACCGAAGCTCTAGAGACGACCTGTGTCCCAGAATTATATTGTTTGTGTTGATCAGAAGTTCGTTCTGGGCCATCACATTTGCTAGTCTCTCTTGCGTCCCAGCCCTCTGGCTTCTCAAAATAGTAACCTCGTCCACCAACGAATTTATCTGAGCCTGTTGAGCCTCAGATTCCTCCCTTGATTTCCGAACAGTTTCCAGTAGAGCAGCAACTTGGGCTTCCAAGGTATCTATCATTGCATCATTTGGATCAGGATTCCTGGACGTAGACGCTTCAGCATTATGAAGTGGGGATGAGAAGATCGTATCAAAGTCAAACCCCTGAGTAAAGTCTCCATAGTTGTAGGGTTGACTGATAGGTTCAGTGGTGGTAGTAGGGATTGTGGATGGGATAATGATTGTAAGAGTGATGGAAGGTGTGATGGTGACTGACTCTATAAGAATCGGAGTTGTCACCGCCACATGGACAGATGGTAAAGGGAGGGTCACTATCACAGGAACCTCCTCTGCGATAGAAGTGACCGCCACATCAAGTGTTAGTTGTGGCTTTCTCCGCTGTCACCGGTACAAATGTTGTGAAGGTGGGGTAGAAGTTGAATCAGTACTCGCAGCCGATACTTATACTTGCCTCTGAGAACTATCCTCCACCTCACGAGGAATAGCTTGTTGTTGCCTATCCCCCCGTTTTTTGTTAATACTTTCACGTATTTGTCTTTGTATAGCAGCGTCAGAGTCAGAATCTGGCTCGTATTCACTACTCGTTGATTGTCGCTTTCTCTTAGAAGATGACTCAGGAAGGGTCACCTTTTTCAATCTTCTCGGGTGTGCCTGTGATGGTGCATCATCAGAATCAGATGAATCAGACTTTGTATCTTCGGAGTCGGATCCTTCAGCACCATCATTAACTGCTTCTTCGTCTCCTCCTTCAGACGATTCATCCACACTTTCAACGTCCCCCTCTTCTTGTTGCTTGTCAGAATGTTCACTGAGTTTAGGCTTAGAGTCATGACTAAACATCTCCAATCAGTTGGTGCCACATACGCTTCATTAATCAGGTGGCCAAAGAGTGCGGTGTGCTCAGGGGTAGGTTCTACACTGCCTGGCTTTAAGAATTGTGCAAACACCCTCTTGTCCACCCGTTTTACTTGCAATCTCTCCCCAGTAGCAGGCAGACGCATCATCAATCAGTAGTTGCACAAATCTTGGATATAACAGGAATCTAAACCTCTCAACTGTATTGATCTGATCATTTAAGGCTTTGAAGATGTATCTTGAGAAGTTATAACCCTTGTTGAGAGACAGGCTAACCATGGCTGCTGCAAGATCATGTCCCATAGCATCCTTCCCCGCCTTCCTAGAAGAGATGCACATGATCATCACGTGGGCAAAGTACCTCCACCGATCTAGCACCCACATCTTCTTGTATGACGAGTAATCCCGTACACCGACGTATCCCATACACTGCCTCTAAAATCCATCCACAAAGTAATCAGGATAGGCATTTTGGTCGGTGGTGAGATCTTGGAACTGTATGACTCGTCGAATGGTGTCCTCAGAAAGAGCAATATCATGACCCGCCACAGTAGCCCGTATGACATTAGGGGTTACCGTGCAGTCATGTTCCGCTGTCTCCCAAAACTGCTCCAGGTACGGTGTTGATACTATTAGGTTTGCTGATATAGCATAGCTGATCCTTGAATGGTTCAAGAAGTCAACTGTCTCTCGGTATTGTAGTGCAGCACCCTCCCATTCCGGTTGTGTATGTTCTAGGAGGTTGAACTCACTGGTAAAGGCACGAGTCGTCACTGCAAAAACACACAGAAAACATAATAAGAACAAGAAGATTCATTGGAATTGAATACACATGACTAAGTATTGCAGTTACTCACTGAACTGAATTTCAAACTTAGAAAAATTTCACAAGTGTTGGTCCTGCGTACTTAGCAAGTACGCAGGGATATCTTCTTGCGTACTTAACAAGTACGCAGGAATATCTTCTTGCGTACTTGTTAAGTGCGCAAGAATTGCACTTGGTCCAATTTTCCAGAAATCCAATTTTCAACAGCTGATCAACATTGATGTGGATTAGGGTCACCACAAGGTCAAAATCCGTGATTAAGACCTATGGAACCAATATCAACATCAATGAATTGCTATCTTTGTCAAATTTTGACATAAAAACGACCCAGACGAACCGACGGTCAATCAAGGGGTCAAAGGCAAAATTATGGATCATTAAGGACGATTAAGTAAAGATTAAGGATCGTTTGATGATTCTAAGCAAGTTTTAATTATAATGTGTTACCAAAACAACCAAAAGTTTGTCTAAAACCAAGATTCAAACCCTAAAATTTTCAAATACATCAATCGGTCCGAAACTCCAGATTTAATGGATGAAAAAGTCCTTGATTCTCACCAAATGATAGTAAGAGGATGCTGAGAATAGAATCGTGTCAAAAAACTAGTTAGGAACACTCGAAGATTTTGAAGAAAAAATGGGCAGAGGTAATCGACAGACTTTGAATTTTGAATGAGATAAACTCAAAGAAAATTCTAAGTCCTGTATATATACCCAACACATATTGGTCTTGCGTACTTGCTAAGTGCGCAGGACCTAACTCCTGCGTACTTACTAAGTACGCATGACTTAAGTCTTGCATACTTGTTAAGTACGCAGGGTTTACCTCATGCGCACTTATCAAGTACGCAGAGACCCTTGTGTACTCAAACTTTCAACTCAAATTATGAAGATTTCAAGTCAAATAACGAACAAGATAAAAGCATTCAATCAAGAGGATTCAAAGTCAATTCAAGAAGGTTAAACACAAATATTTTTGGTTTTTCTGATTAAAATGAACTGTACACAAACTTAGAATCTTTTTGATCTTTTCTAGATAGAAATATACAAGTATATACACACACTATTTTTGTTCAAAGACACGAGCAGAGGATCATATCAGGCTAAACTATAGCAAAAACGATAGAAGATAAACGTCAAAGAATATGGGATCATGCCATGAATTACAATTTATTCATAAGTAATAAGCACATAAACAAGTAATTCAAGTTGGAAATATTATAACACTCGAAACCATAAGCATCTATGTATCACGTTCTTGTGTGTTAACGTATTAATTGTAAGATATACAACGTGTACCCCACTGATATGCTACAGTAATGTAAATTGCACTATCTCGATGCATCTAAGATTTTCACAAAGATTTTCAAATCTCCATAATGAAGTTACATTGTTTAGCACAGGAAAAATCAAGCAGAATCCATAAGGATTGTCAAGAATCATAAGATTCAGAATCGAGTGATTCGGATGTCTTGGTTTAATTGGATGTTCTTCAGTGAATATCATATGATGATTCAGGTTAATAGATATGGAGTCTAAGGATTTAGGTAAGGTGATCCAACTTTTATATGGATTTGATTTCAATGAATCAAGAATGATTCAAGGGTGAATACATGCTCAACGGTTGATGTAAAGACATGTCTTTATTCAATCTCTCATTACATACTTGTGAGTATGGGCAGTGAGATGAACCGCAGTAATTATGCTAAACACATAACCCAAAACTGGTCTCTTAAGAAAATATTTGCAAAAATCTTACATCATTTATCTGATAATGATCTTTTTGTATTCTTTTACACACACACACATGCATACATGGGTTCAAATCACAGTTGTACTCTATATTTAGTTTCCACACTACTAATGATTCAAAGATGCCTACAGCCTACTAACAATTCAAATTACTTGTAAATAAGCAGATTAAAAACATAATAATTTAAACCAATAAGTAACCATGACGCAATCATTTCCTATATGAGCAATCTATGGCGTTTAGATCTTTTCTGATGTACTATCATTTCCTCTTTTCTCAAGATAACTTTGAATTTTTTCTCCATTTACTATTTTGTTTGAATTTTTATAAAATATTTAAAAATTAAAAGAACTTTATAGAAAATTTAAAAGAAATAAAATTTAACTTTCATGAATTGATTTAAGAAAAAACAAGTTTTTCACTCTGGATTGAACATTCCTATCAAGTTGACAAGATGCTCAAAACGGGATCGGTCAAACGCCTTAGTGAAAAGGTCAGCAAGGTTGTCATCCGTGTGAACCTTTACAAGTTCAATGAGATGCTTTTCAGCACAATCACGGATGAAATGATGGCGAATTTCAATATGTTTAGTTTTGGAATGTTTCACCGGGTTATTTGTGATGGACATGGTGGCATTATTGTCAATGAACAAAGGAGTTCCAGTGAAGTTCAAGCCGTAGTCTCTCAATTGCCGCTGAATCCATAATATTTGAGAACAACCGCTAGCTGCAGCAATGTACTCTGCTTCACATGTTGAGACAGAAACCGCTGACTGCTTCTTACACTGCTAGGAAACCAGTCTGTCTCCCAAGAATTGACATCCACCAGAAGTTGACTTTCTATCAAGGTTACAACCGCCATAATCTGAATCAGTGTAGGCTTTGAAGTCAAATGACTGTTGCTTAGAGTACCAAAGACCCAATCAGGGTTTCCCTTTCAAGTATCTGAAAATCCTCTTTACAGCTATCATATGAGACTCCTTTAGTTGTGACTGAAACCTTGAGCACAAGCATACAACAAACATTATATCTAGCCTTGAAGCAGTGAGATACATAAGAGATCTAATCATCCCACGGTACAATTTGCAATCCACATCCTTTCCAACTTTATCAGGATGCAGACCATGATTGATGGGGATAAGTGTGCCATAAGTACTGCAATCATTCATCTTGTATTTTGACAAGATGTCCTGCACATACTTAGTTTGATGTAGATAAATGCCATCCTCTCTTTGACTGACTTGCAGACCCAGGAAGAATGACAATTCACCCATATTACTCATCTCAAACTTTGACTTCATCACCTATTCGAATTCCCTACACATCTCTTCATTTGTAGACCCGAAGATAATGTCATCGACATACACTTGTACAAGAAGAATATCACCTCCTGCTTTCCGTATGAAGAGGGTCGAGTCAATCTGTCCACAGTCAAAACCATTAGACAGTAGATGCTTAGATAATGTCTCATACCATGTCCTAGGTGCGTGATGAAGACCATAAAGTGCTTTGTCGAGCTTATACACTTTATTGATATTATGCGGATCTTCAAAGCCGGGAGGTTGAGTACATAGACCTCTTCATGTACTTTTCCATACAGGAAAGCACTCTTCACATCAAGTTGATAGACCTTGAAGCCAACAGATGAGGCATAAGCCAGAAACAGTCTAATGGCCTCAAGTCTAGCAACTGGGGCATATACTTCTATGTAATCCAAGCCCTATTATTGATAAAAACCCTGAACAACCAACCTTGCTTTGTTCTTCACCACAACATGACGATCATCCGTCTTCATTTGAACACCCATCTGGTGCCAATTGGTTGTATGCCCCTTGGCAAGTCAACCAAGTCCCACACATGCAACTTTTGAAATTGAGACAGTTCTTCTTGCATTGCCTCAATCCAGCAGTTGTCAGCGAGAGCCTCTTTCACGTTCTTCGGCTCTAACTGGGACACGAATGCAGCATGCAGACATGTTTCCATGACACCAGTGTCAAGTATCTCAGAGTAGAGACTTGTGTTATCAGCAATGGTTCGATGACGAATTTGAACGCCGGCATGAGGATCACCAATAATGTTGTCAATTGGTTGATTCTTATGCACTCTCATCCCTGGTACATTCGGTTCCTGAATTTCTGAATCGAGGTTCGTGCTTAACTCCCCCATATCCTGTGTTCCAGAAGAAGAAGATTCAATGTTGATTGGATCAGCTGGAGCTTCATTTCCTACACGAGTGTTAGGATTAGCTTGAGCGTCATTTCTGTCAACATGAACATCTTCACTGTTATCACCATTATGAGTTCCAGATGCAGATGTAACATAGGAATCAGGAGTTACAATCGGTACAGTAGCACGTGTTGAGAAACTGGAGTCATCACCGCCACCAAATAATTCATATACATTTGCGGCATCATTTGCAGACAAATCAGGAAGATTGAAAGATCTGAATAGCACATCATAATCAAAACCCCAAGCTGGACCAATTGGTTCTGGTGGAATGCTGTGTTTACTACAATCCACTTTAAACCATTCCTCGACAGTACGAGTTCCTATATTATACACTCTCTTGCAAGGCGAGTTGGCAACATATCCTAAGAAGATGCCTTCCACCGCTTTTGCATGAAACTTAGACTTGCGGGCTTTGTATTGTAGCAATATGGAACAGGGACTACCAAAAGGAACTAGATAGTCAAGATTGGGAGGTCGATTGTTAATCAAATCATAACAAGTTTTGTTGTGCCTCTTCACAACCAGAACTCTGTTCAAGACGTGACAAGCTGTATTAACTGCTTTTGCCCAGAAAGTGACAGGAAGCTTTGCATCTGATAGCATTGTCGTTGCAGTCTCAATCAAGGTTCTGTTCTTCCGTTCTGCGACTCCATTCTGCTGAGTGTGTACGGTGCACTAAATTCGTGACGGATCCCCTTCTTGAGACAAAAAAGTTTCATCAAATTATTCTTGAATTTAGTTCGGTTGCCACTCCTTATTCTTCTAACCTTTAACTTGCAAAGAGATTCCAAGCTCAGGATCAGGTATTGAAGAATATCAGCAGTTTCGTCCTTCGTACCTAAAAAATGCACCCAAGAAAAACGTGAGAAATCATCAGTTACAACCAGACAGAATGACTTACGTCGAATACTCCTGATACTTATGGGGCCAAACAGATCCATATGTAATAGCTCCAAAGGGGTATCGATGGAGTTTTGGAGCTTGGGCTTGTGAGACTTCCGTTGCTGTTTGCCCTTTTTACAAGGCATACAGTCATCTGTAACGGTAAATCTCAGCTTAGGAACACCGGTTACCAAACCGTTTCGGACAAGATGATTCATTTTACGATAAGAAATATGTCCGAGTTTCCTATGCCACAAGATAGAGTCAAGCTCTGTCGCTTTGGTAAGCAAACAAGTAGCAACTGATGAGGTGGTTGTTGCCACGCTCATATCAATCTGATAGGTGTCGTTTGTCCTTGGCGCTCTCATCATAATCCAGTCTTTAGGAACCTTAAAACCAGGTTTGAGTATCAAGCATTCAGTCTTGTCAAACATCACTGAGTACTCCTTGTCGCACATCTGGGAGACACTCAACAAGTTATGCTTCAGCTGCTCGCAGTAGTTGACATTGTCGAAGCTGACACAACCATTTGAAACCACGCCTTGACACGTGATACTACCGCCTTTCTCACCAGCAAAGGCCACATAGCCGCCTCTGAATGGTTTAACATCTTGAAGCAGGGCCATGTTACCTGTCATGTGCCGGGAGCATCCACTATCTACATACCAACGATTAGAGATAGTACCCTTCGGATGTCCCTGCACGAGTCACGAAAAGAATTAATTAGATTTGCATACCCAATCCATAGTGGTCTTGGGTCGTCCGTCTTTCTTAAAATAAACAACCTCAATTAACTCGCAGTCGTGACTGTTAAAATGGATGAATCTTTAGAAGAATTGGGACTAGGAGATTGAGAATTTTTAGCTTTGTTGTTCCAGGATCTCTTCCGTTTCTTAACTGGAACAGTAGACTTAGAATCAACAGCAGCAGGTGAACTAATGGAAGCTTCACTTGATTGAACTCCAGACAGCTGTTCTAGATTTCTCCCTTCTCCTTCTCTATGGCTTATAGAGTTTCACCACAGGTTTCTCACCAGTAGGTGTACTACCAGTGGTAGATAGTGGTGCATAAAAAAACCGGTTTTTTTTTAACCCGGTTCAAACCGGCAAACCGGTTTGGGTTAAACCGGTTTAGACCAAACCGGTTCGGGTTGCCCAAAAACCGCCGGTTTCAAACCGGTTTGAGGATTTCTGAAAAAAAATCGGGTTGGGACCAGTTTTGGCTAAACCGGGTTAGGAAACCGGTTTTCAAACCGGTTTGAACCGTTGGGCGAGTTCTAGCCGTTGGGGTCGATTTTGGCCGTTTTTTTGGAGTTTTTTGGACCCATAAAACACTATAAATAGGTGGGGGGTGTTTATGGTTGATCACACTTCTCTTTACACTCTCTAATCTCTAAAACCGCTCAAAAACGCTCTCTAAACTCAAAAAAAAAACATGGCAAGTTTTGGTGTTAGTGGTTCCTCAAACGAAGTTACCGTTGTGCAAATTCTAGCAACAACGAGAAATCCGGCAATCTGGTGCAATTACGATTTATGTTTGTTGTCAAACGGAAAGGAACGTGCTCGTTGCAAGTTGTGTGGTGCGTTTTTGGGGAAAGATTCAAACACTACTTTGAAAACGCATATGGAAAAATCTTGCCCATCATTGAAGGGAATTCCAAGTGAAGGTCAAGCCTCGATGACAAGCGAAGGAGGAATTTGGAACTTTGATCCAAATATTGTTCGAGATCGAATGGTGAGGTTAGTGATTCAAGAAGGATTGCCGTTCAACCACTTTGACAATCCGCGCTTGACAAAGATGATTCAAGAGACACTCCAACCTCGTTATCACCAAGTAAGTCGCACAACCCTTAGACGAGATTGTATAAAAATGTGGAAAAAAGCAAAAAAAGAATTAATTTTAGGTTTTGAAAATTTGCAAACCGGTGTAAACTTAACCACCGATGTTTGGTCGGCTCCACATGGTATACCCGATTCGTACCTTTGCGTTACCGCGCATTGGGTTGATCCCAATACGTGGCAAATGATGAAGCGTACAATCGCTTTTGACTTGTTTGAATATCCACACACCGGCGAAAATTTATTTTATATATTGGATAGTGTTATTAACGAATTTAAATTACAAAATAAACTTTTTTCAATGTCTTTTGATAATGCATCTAATAATACAAATGCGGTTCAAAAACTAAAAATTAAATATAAACCCGTTTGCAACGGCGTTTTTTTCCATAGTCGATGTGTCGCACACATCATTAACTTGGCGGTGCAAGCCGGGCTTGCAATTGAAGAGGTTTCAAACTTAACATATAGTTTTCGACAAATGCTTAAAGATATTTTTAGTAACAGAAAAAGATACCATGATTATATTAAATTTTGTCGTGATACGAATAATCTTTGCTTAGGCCCGAATTGGGACGTCGAGACAAGATGGAACTCGACTTATATTATTTTTATAGCGCTTTACGACAAAGAGAAACTTTAGAAATATTTCATGATATGTTTTCCTCAAAACCTCGTCGTAAAATTCAAAACTTTCCGTCTACAAATTGGAACATTTTAAAAGACGTAACCGAATTGCTTGAAGTTTTCAAAACCGCCACAACTTTTTTATCCGGTGTTTATTATCCCACAAGTCCATTAACACTAAAACAAATATATTTAATGGCTAACAAGTTGTCTGAGCTTGAAAATAAAAGCGATCTTTTTTACAAAAATGATAGAACCGATGAAAGAAAAATTAGTGAAATATTTTAAAGAAATCCCTCCTGTTATAACTTGCGCCGCCGCGTTAAACCCTACCATAAATGTTTACGGGGTTGAAACCTTGATTGATAGAATTACTTACGCTTTGAATTTGGATAGGGAAGACATCCATTTTGCACAAGGCACAAAAACATATTTTAACAAATGTTTACAAGATTTATTTGATGTTTATTTACATAAATATGGTACAACTCCGACTCCACATGATACAATGGGTACATCATCAAGTGGTAACTCGAGAGATGTTAACTTGAATTTATATAACGAAATGTTAAATGAATTTAGTAAACGTGCTCGAGGTACCACCCCGAGTAGCGAACTCGGAAGGTATGTTGGCACAAACTTTTTAGCGTTTATGCCTCCTACCATTTTTGAGGAGTTTGATATTTTGGCATGGTGGAAACAAAACGAAGCTTCGTTTCCGATTCTTTCCGCCATGGCCCGTGATGTACTAACCGTCCAAGCTTCCACGGTAGCTTCGGAATCTGCGTTTTCTTTTAGTGGCAGGGTATTATCGATACGAAGGACTAGACTCACACCCCTAGCGATGGAAATGTGCATTTGTTTGAAGGACCATTTGGATGCGATGGATAGGATACAAGACCAAACTTCTCTCGAAGATGAAATTCAAGCCGAAGAAGTCATACACAACAACGAGGTTGATCTTGGAATATCCGAACCAGTCACGGATGAAGAACTAGCCGAAGATGCAAGGCTACGAAGCTCTAGTTCCGAAGACAACGCACAAGAATAATCAATCAATATTCCAAAAAATAAAACGTTGAACTTAATGTTTTATATTTGTTATACTTTTTGTAATGTTTTACAATTTTATCTTGTTATGTTTTTTAATTTCCGAACTATCCAAATATTAATAAACGTTGAACTTTATGTTTTAATTTTGTTATATTTTATTTTGGATTTTATATTAAAAACATAAAATTTATTTGATTTTTTTTTTTAATAAAAACCGGTTTAAGGGGCAAACCGGTTTAAAACCTACCCGAACCGGTTTGACCGGTTTACATATTTCCCTCTCTGAAACCGGTTTAACCCGATCCGGTTTGGGTCCAAACCGGTTTTGACTTTTCGTTGACCAAACCGGTTCAGGTCGGTTTGAACCGGTTTGGGTTAAAAAACCGATTTGTGCACCTCTAGTGGTAGATACACAAGGTTTAACAGGATGCTTTCCCTTTCTTGAAATAGATGGTTTAGCCTCAGATGTGATCTTTGGCTTTACCATAGGTTTTACTGGTGGTTTCACCACACTTGCTTTTGGACTTTTGGGATGTTTCATTGGTGGTGACTTAGGGATGACAGCCGGTTGTGAAACAATTGGCCGTTTCCCATGGTTCTTAGAAGGGCAGTTCAAAAAAATGTGACCAACCATATCACAGTGAAAGCCAGTCCTCTTGTCTGTGTAAGTCCTCCTGTAAGGCTCATTAGATCTGGCATTATATGACTCAGCATTATGAGTAGGAGGAGTTGGTTGGTGAACAGGAGTTTGACCTGATAAAGATTGGTTTTTGGGAGTATAATATTTGTGCAAATTTTCTTTATAACCAAGCCCATAATGAGCTGAAAAGTCTTCTTTCTTAACTTTATTAATGTGTTTATACCCCCCATAAATAATTACCTTTAATTTATCATTTGATTCAATGATATCGGGTTCAGTCAAAATACAATTGTCACTATTAGTGATAATGTTTTTCTTAATTTTCTGTTCACATAACAACTCCTCAGATACTACTCCTTCAGGGCAGGTGCTTTCAGACCCATCATCAAAAGCAGTAAGAACTCCTCATTAGATGCGGAGTCAGCCTTACTTGAGGAATCATCCTTGTTAGTAGAATCATCCGTACCTGAGGACTCATCAAGGCAAGACAAATCAATGTCTATTAAGCCATTGACAAATTTCCCGCTAACTGGTGGAGGAATAGCATTAGTACCCAACCCTAAGCCATTCAATTGCCTCACTACAGACTCGTAGTGTTCCACCACAAAATGAGAATTTTTCAACTTCTCATTAGTACATTTCAACTGCAAGATCACATTTTGAAGTTTGTTGATCTCATTGTTCCTTTTCTCTAACCCCTTGTATGCAACATCCAAGTGAAACTGTTGATCGCTGACTTTAAGTGAATAATCACGTTTTTCTTTCTTCAACGTTTCAATTGAATCTTTAAATCATTTTTCGTTTTCTTTGTAGCTTAAAGCTGCAATACGAAGGGGTTCGACTTTGTCTTGAAGCTTAGAATTCTCAAATTTTAAGCTTAGACATTTGGAACAAGAAATGACAGTAAAAGGATTAAAATCTACCTCAATAGATGAACTTGATGCCTCTCCAATAGCCATGAGGGCAACAGCAGTTGTAGACTCTTCTTGGTCAGTCACAGAAGCTTCTCGTTCCTCAGCTTCCATCATTTCCATAATCTCAGCCATGAGACCAACCTGAGTTTGTGCAATAAGAGCATCCTCCAAATGAACACCCCAATCAAAGTTATCGTCCCGTTGAGCCACCAATGCAATGGACGTTCCACTTTGACTTTGATTGCGATTGTTAGAGTTGTACCCTTGGTTGTTTTCCTGGTTGCTACCCTGGCTTGGCCTTGTGAATCCAGAGGCAGGTGCTTTGTCCTTCTGACACTCACGACCAAAGTGTCCAAAGTTCAGACACTTGTAGCACTTGGCCTTTGATTTATCAAAACCAACCTTGGCATTAGAATGGCCACCAATGAACTTTCGGCCAGTTCTGTTAAGGAAACGCTTCGCCCTCCTCAAGATCATGGCCATATTCCATTGAATATCCATACCCTCCACATCATCCGGATCCACCTGATTAAAGTCTTCTTCGATGGTTTCAGGATCCGTGAGCTTACCGCCAATGAAGTTCTCATAGGCAAGCATGCATGATGAGAATAAAGCCACATGATCTTCAGCTATCTTGGCTATTGCTGATTGGTTACCTGAAGATGTGAGAGAAGGATTTCTTAAGGAGTTCAGGTGATGAGATCCAGAACCAGATCCAGATGCTGCATAGCACGCATGACCACCACAAACCTTTACAGTTTCTTCCTCATGAGAGTTTCCTGAGAAAAGGGCAATTCCAGAGCCTGATGTCTTGGTTGTAGAAGACGTCCCATAATACATAGAAGGGTCTTGTATTTGAGGTCTTCCTGAGCTCTCCTTTTTTTAGGTTCATGTCATGTGCTTGACCCTTTCCAATTGCCTCGTCAATTGTCATCTCATAAAACTTAGAATTTTCTCTCATCAGGGTAGTATATATATAAAATTTAGGTGGCAAAGCATCCATAAATTTTTCAACTAATTCCTCATTCGGATAAATGAGATCAAAAGCTTTCAACTCAGTCTGCAGATGACAGAATCTAGAGATGAGTTCATCTATGGATTCGTTCTCCAGAAATCCGAAGCAATCATACTGCTTCCTGAGAAGATCCCGTTTACTTTTCTTGATGTCACTAGTGACCTCGAATCTCTTCTGTAACGCCTTCCAGAGATCCTTGGAGTTATCGTATCCTCTGAAGCTGTGGAATAACTCCCTAGTTAAGGCCATAGTGATAGATCCGTATGCCTTCTTCTCTCTATTATAAACTTTATTTTCTTCTTCATCAAGTTTAGAGATAGGCTTGGGAACTTCGTCATCAAGGTAAATCTATGTGGGATGCTTATAGCCCTCTAGAATGGGTATCGAGAAAGAAGAATCGGTATAAGAAATATAATGCTCAAAGCGTGCTTTCCAGTTTGAATAATCATTTACATTAAGCAGCTTTGGCGGTTTCTGAGGGGTTCCGATCTTGTTGTCATAGTTAAGAAGGTTACCGAGGTTCTGAAGATTTGACATGGTGAACACTTAGTCAAATTTCAGAAAAGTCACTGAAACCTTGCACACTTGTAACTGGCCTTTCGCACTTAAAGAAGTAGTCTTGCGTAGTTAGGATTTGCTCTTGCGTACTTGATAAGTATGCAGGAGTAAATGATAAGTACGCAGGAAATAACTTAAGTACGCACCAAGATTGGTCTTGTGTACTTAGTAAGTACGTAGCAAGACTGTACTTGTTACCAAATAAGGTAAGTACGCAAATCACCTTTTCACCAACTCTCACCAACCTTTTTAGGTCACTGGAAACTCACCGGAGATGGCAGAAATAAAAAATATGACCAAATAAAATGAGCCAAAGGGTCAGAAACACGTTTCTAATCAACCTTTGCTGCTCAAAACACTCAAATACACAACAAAAGTCAGTTTTTGAGTGATTTTTGCTTCTAAAATAGTGCTCAAGAGCTACCCCTATTTTATCACAAAAATACCCACTTTTGCTTGCAAAAACTCTATAAGATGTGAGGAAAATGCTCCAAACACACTCACAACACTCAAAATCAAGAGCAAAGCTATGATACCACTTGTAGGTCCCTCGGGTGTCACGGATCGTCACATGCAAGTGCATTGGCTAGTCGGACCAGGTGCAGAATACCCGTGACTAGGTGGAGAATCAAACAACACAAAGTAAACCGACAAGAGAATCACTTTAAACTTTCATCTATTATAAACACTTGAAGGTTATAGAGAGAAAATACTGAGTGCACAATGTCTGCGTACTTAGCATCTGTCAATCTATCCTATTTATAGAAGACCTGATCTTTGCGCACTTAGAAAGTGCGTAAGGCAAATTGCTGATGCGTACTTAGAAAGTACGCAGAGTATTCTTGCGTACTTGCTAAGTACGCAGGAACTAATTCCTGCGCACATACTAAGTGCACAAAACACTTAGAGAATTAAGCAACAATCAACATGCATTAATAAATACAACTCGATAACTAATACATACAAAGGCTTATAAACAAAGACAAATACATACAAATAAAGTACATAAACTAAGACTCTATCCAGAGTGTTTGTCACACAAAAGTACTTCAACAAAGGATGACACGGGAGTCGTAGCAAACCTGATATTGGCATCCATTGACCCAGGGATAAGATCTACCCTAGTGTTAGTTTGCTTATGACATGATCAAAGATTTGAAGAAAAGTTTTCATCAAAAGCATGACAAGAATCCTTATGATTCCTTGGAGGAACGCATTGAGATAGTCACAATGAAGGATCCTTAACATGTAATGATCATGAAATGCAAGGTGGATGACCTCAAGAAAGCAATCATACCTTTAGATGATCACTTAGTGATTGACATTTTTGTCGATTACGTTTGTGACAACTATGAAAGGAAAATGCTCCAACCAATTCATTATGATGAGGTGAGGGAATTTATCTCTTAGTATGCAACAGTAAATCCCCAAGATGGTTTGAGCATGACATGCTATGTTAACGAACTTGAGCGGACATGAATATACGTGAGTAATGACATCTGATGTGTTAGTATTTACACATCTTTTTGGCACAAAACTTCGCTCATTTAATGATCAATTCTTGGTTATATTCAACGTTTAGACACTTATTTGCTTCATTTCCTGTTTTGTAGGTTTTTGTGAAGCTTGGTGAATAAACAAGAAGATTCCAGGATAAACAAGTGAAGTTTTAGGGTTTCTGTGATGGAGGCACGGTCGTGCCCCTATTTGGCACGGTCGTGCCAAGCTCCCAAACCCTAGGCACGGTCGTGCCAAGACCTAGACACGACCGCTTCCTTGTGCTAGGCACGGTCGTGCCTCCCCTTTTCTATTTAAACAGAACTTAAATCTCATTCAGACATTCAGCAACCTAGGGGAAAAACCTACTGTTCTAGCTCGAGTTTTCTTTGTTCCAGCCATATTTCAAGATTCTTGGAGAGGATACAACATCAAGAGGATCTCCATACATCAACAACAACATCTAGGCTTGAAGGAGTGGTTTGATTCTTGTTTTCATATCATGTTTCTCACTATTTTTCCCTGCTTATTTGTAATTTTGATGCTCATGATGAGCTAAAACTCCTGTTCACTTTGGTTTAAATGAAGTTTAGATACATTTGACAACATTCATGGATTATTGGAAATTATTGTGTTAATGTTATGACAACCGTATGATTATTCTTTGATGAAATTATGTATTCAAGTATTTTGAGTTATTTACAAGACTTGTATTTGTGTATGTCATATTATGTTGGAAAACTTATGATTTATGCTTATATTCATGTATTGGTGTATGTAATTATACTAGTCTATGGTATTTGACTAGGAATGGTGAATGAAGTCTTGTTTATGAATTATTATATTTGTATGTGTAACATTATGCTTATGTTTGGAAAGACAAAGTATTTGTTATGATGTGTCATATTTAGTATTATGTTTATCTAGGAATTGTTGACACATCCTCCTAATTTATATAACCTTTATATGAACATTGTATGTTGAAGAAATGCATATTGTTGTCTAAATTAATCAACTTGAGGTGGATAGTGTGTTGTTCATATTATTTTTCCAACTAGTTGTTGGATTAGTGTACCTTAATCGGAAGCTAGTTCAATCTTTATAAACATTGACATGATTATTAAACATGTGAGCCTCATTGTATGACTTTAGATGGTTGGTTTGTGTAATTCATGCTAGCTTTCCGAATAATCATTTGATTAGATATCTTTGACGAGAATTTAGTCAATTTATGTATCGTGTATTTGCCATGTTTCTGTGATTGTATTGAATGTATTCTAAATAGATTCGACACCGAAGTGATATTTTCTTCTTGATTGTTTGATTTGTGATTTTAGTTTAGTTTTATATTCTTACATATTAGTCTAATTAAAAATCAACTTAAACATCTTTAATCTATACTTGATTGAATTTTAGTCCCGATTTATTATCGCATTCCACCGTGTCCACGGATTGATACCCGGTTCTTACCTTTACTATATTGCTATCCGACGGGTACACTGCCTGGTGTGTGTGATTAGTATTTGGTGAAAACCCTTTTTAAAACTAATTGTGTAAAATACTTATAAAAATATATATAGTTTACACGCATCAACATCGTTAGAGGAATGTTTGATAATGATCTTCACTTATCAGGCTCAAGTGGAAACAAAGAGGTACAAGGTGAAACTGTCGAGACCAGGGATAAGGGCAAAGCTATTGGTATGACCAAGAAGTTAATTTCTAAACCGAGATATCGAGTTAGAGAAATGCCCAAGGCAACTGAAGCAAGAGAATGTTTTAAGGCATTAACTTCAGGTATCATGGTATGAATTCCCTATTCCTTTTATCCTTTAAATTTAGACTTGTAATGTGCAATTCATTTTGCAGAGATGAAAGGGTAGGAGGGAAGAAGGAGAGAAAAAACTAGATAAAGCTTAAACATCCCTTCACAATGAAGGTCTAAAATATTCAAGTTTCGAAATACATCATGGGATGATGTTATGATTATTTTGTTTAGAACAATTTAATTTCTGGTTTTATTTTTGTTTTGATTATTGCACGGACTGATGATCTTATTTGGAATAAAATTTAGACTTATTATGATAAGTGATTCATGTAATATCAACGTTGTCATAATTGAATTAGAATTCAAAACATCTAAGACAGGAGACATGAAACATATGATATATGTAACTCATGTGAAGTCAAATAGATGAATAATAGATCAGATCTAATTGATACCAAGAATGAGTTTAAAATACACCACTTGGTTAAACTATATAAAGTCATTATATGAGATATAATATGATATACTTGAGTTTAATCATTCAAGATGATTAAAATTGTTTTATCATCAACCCTTGTGAACCAGAAATCATCATATGAGATAAGATGAGTTTTGAAGAACGGTAATAATTATCGTTTTATGTACTATGCGATATGTGATCAGACAAGTATTAACTTAATCATGTCTAAACACATATCATAAGGGAAGGAAATCAACTATCCCATGAAATAGGTCTTAACAAATGCATGCACTAGTGTAAACTAAAAGTTCACATTAAACAGGTAAACCACACCATATTGGATATGGAGTAGGAAGAGTCCTACAAATAATTAAGGAATGATAGGAAGTTTTTCATGAGATGAAAAGTTCCCATATGAAAATGAGTTTTTGTATGTTCCCTTAAAAGGTCATTGATGTTTTATGAGTCTTAAGAGTAAGATGGAATAAAACTATTACTGAAAAAGTATACCAAGTTATTGGACAATAAGCAAAGAGTTGCTTGAGTTCAAATATGTTGAATAATAAGATGCATAACACATATAGACATATGAAATCATATCCAGGAAGATGGAGATCTTCCATGATGAGATGCAGGGAGAAATCCTGGCAAGACATCTGCAATTAATCACAGAAAGTCCATGAAGGTTATCATTTCATGATGACTTAGACGAAGAATCCATATCTGAACAAGTGAGACTTGATCAGACTACACTATGAATGTCATTCATAAAGGTAGAAATTGTTTTGTAAACAATACATGGATTATTCATACTGAAAGCTTGGTAAACTATCAACAATTGATACCAATGGAATTACATTCCGATTTTCTTAGCAAATACACAGATTACAGGCTTTAATTCAGTTTGAGGAACTGATTAATTAAACATGTTTCACGGATACATGAATGTTTATGTGGATTACCAAATGGAAGTTTTCAGTACATAAGGTAGCCTAAAAAACAATATGAAAGTCTAATTAGAAATATGTCTAATAAATGAATCTTGAGTTGATGAGATAAACTCACGACAAGATTCTATGTGACATATGCAAAGGCTAGTGGGAGCAAATATTTATACCAAGAATAATGTGTGAAGACACATTATCATGTTTCTGAGAAGTGTATAGAGATACACATGGATACCACAAGGGAAGATGGAAGTTTTGGTGAATCAAGAGTATATAAAGATATACTGCTAATTTTTAGAGTTTAACAAATCATTGAAAGATAAAGTATCTTATATGATGGATTTCAAATCCGCTAGATTGTTACCATATATGGGATATGTGAGAACGAGACTCTAACATAAAGTCTTAAAAAATGTATTGACATATGTAAAATTATCTAAAGCTTTGTTGGACAAAGTGTTGGAGATAAATTACTTGTATGAAATTATCTCTGGCCAAACACTATATTGGAAATAAGATAAAGGGTGAAAGAATTCATTTAGACTGTGTTTTGTTGTTTTTAGATGTGTATGTTAATGCCTACCAACTGTTTGATGTTTCGTTTCGTTTCAGTGAGATTACAATTCATGTTTGTTCATATTCATACTCCTGATTATATTGATTGTGAATACGATCGAGAAAAATACAACACACAAATTAACATAGTTAGAAAAGTACAACACAAAAATTCAGCACAGAAATACATAACACAAATTCAACACAGTTACAAAAATACAGCAAAGAAAAATACAACACATAAATACAACACACAAATTCAGCATAGTTACAAAAATACAACATAGAAAAATATAGCACAAAAATATACAACACATAAATTCAGCACAGAAAAATACAGTATAAATATTCAACTAAGAAAAACACACCATAGTTTTTAAACCTTTTTTAAATTAACATTTTTATATAGCAATACTATACTAAAATTAAAGATAAAAAACTCTATTTTATGGTGTAATTTAAAAAAAAATAATATCGTATGAAAAAGTTATGACCGTTTAAAAAAAGTGGAGAGAAGTTGAGGAAAGTCAACAATTGTGAGTTTTCCAGAAATACCCCTCCAACCCACCTTTTTTTGCTCACTTGAATCTAAACTCTTATTAATCAAATTTAATAGCTAAAATGTCTTCTTTGCCTACTTAGACAAAATTTAAAATTAGATATATGTGATGTTATGAATTTCCTTTTGGGTATGCAAGTTTTAGTGAAAGGATATAAATATCATAAATATGAAAACAAGTATAACTGATATTGTAACCTTTTGCTAGGTAAAAAGATATTATGCATGTTTTAAGAGAATCTGTGAAATTATCCTAATAAAAAGTCTGACAAATATACCTACTCTAATACGTAGAAAACGCAAGAAATAGAATGATTGGATAAGAGGTGTGTATGAAAACGAATGTGCGTATTCAGAGATTAAAGAATTTTATCCCCAACGACTCTTTTTATATTTTTCTAACTCTTTTTTTATAAAAATATTCTGCCTTCCAAAAAAAAAATAGTTGTGTTGTGGTCTTTTGAACTTCACTCTTTGTCAACTACAAACCCCCGGACTCCAACATTTAAGTCCAACCCTTTATCTTCTACTAATTGTTTTCTTAGCCCTAAACACAAACTAAGAATGTCTTTAAAACTGACAAGACCGGACTAGCTGAGCAACCGGTTTATATTCAATTCACCAGGCTAAACCGACGGTGATCAGATCGAACGGTTCTAGTGAAACAGGGATGAAACGGAAATGATTGTTGTGGTTGAACCAGATTCAAATGAGGTGCATGAGTTTTAAGTTTTCAAATTGATTGAGATGAGATAATTTTGTGTTGTTCTGGAGATGTTAGGGATGTGGGATGAGCTTTGAGTAATTTTCAATTTATAGAGAGGAGAAAAGGCCAATGAGTCCTAGATCAACTTGTTTAAGAGAAGGCACCCCCATGGCTTTCCAAGGTGGAGGTCATGGGTTCAAGTCTCACTTGTGTTTTTACCACAGTAGGCCTTCTGGTGGTGGGTTTCCCTTGGAATGGTGGGCGGGTAGGGTCACCAATGTTGTATGCGTTCGCGGGCGTGGGTGGTATTTCGCCATTGGGTTTACCCAGGTGACCGGGCATACAGTATTCGTTGGCCGTTAAAAAAAATAGAGAGGAGAAAAGCTTTGATTTCGAATGTTAAAAGGTTTAAGTATCCAAAATACAAACATGGGAGGATATTTGTGTTGTATTTCTTTGTAGCTAAAGTAATATTCTACAACATTTTAGCACTTTTATGAAAGAAGTATGCTTATTATTTTGTTTCACTTTTATTTTCTTTTAAGAAAGCAATATATTAATTTCTTGAGTAAATTACAAATTATGTCTCTTAACTTTATACAAAATTGTAGATTTTGTCCTTTGCTTTTAAAAATTACACTCCATGTCCTTTTTTTAAAACTTTTACACATTTTAAGTCCTTTCCATTAATCCCATCCAATTGAGTTGTTAACTCAGGTCAAATGCCACTCACGTGAGGGGTATAACTGTCTTTTTACCTCTCTTTTTCAGACCTACTCCAACTCCATCGTTACTTTTCTTTCTCCCCTTCAACTAAATCTAGGGTTCTTGCAATTCTGACGGATTTCACTGATACAATTTGCTTAATCTATACATGTTTCCAGATCTTAATCTCTAAAATTGAGATGGAGTTTTAGGGTGAGAAAGCGATTTCCAATGGTGATGATATTACGAGAGACAACGACATCGCAGGGGATATACGATTGGGATTACGAAGAGACGGTGACGATGGATTGCTATGGTGATGATATTTCCGCCGTTTGTTAGTCAGGTGATGAAAATGATGGATTGCAGGGGATATACGATTTGGATTCCAGTGGTAATTTTAGAGTTGGGATGGTGACTGCTTGTAGTCGGCGACGGCTTATGATTTCACAACCGAGCCCCTGAAGTGTTCATTCTAACCAAGGTATTCGATCAATCTGCATCGTCTTTCCTCTTGTTGCAATGGGAACTATTGAATCAGGAATGAAGAGTAGGAGGCGTCTAAGATTCCGACGGCGTTAACGATGTCGTATAAGGGATAATTGAAGGCGGATTCAGCTCCTGGAGATTGCCATCAATTACGGAGAAAATTATTAGGATTTTGGAGATTGCCATCAAATTTTAAACTGGGCATTATTCTAAATCAATTTTGTAGAAACATATTCCACTCAAATCTTCAAGTGGTTGATATTTCAGGTAATATGATTCTGGTTTTGCAATCAATTTTGGATTTTGTGACTTCAGCTTCAAAGTTGTTAGAAATATAGCTGATATAACATTATAATTGCTTTTTAGATTTATATTTTTCTATTCAAATATGAACGTGAGCTCCTTTGCATACTGTATTTGGAACAAAGACCTATTTTATGAACGTGAGAGCCTTTGCATACTGTATTTGGAACATATTGATGATATAATTCTAGGTATATAAATTAAATGCACCTCAAATTTATTTAATCTTTTTATTTTTAAAAAGTTTCTCCTCTTATTTTATCTTTTTAAGAACACATGTTTCTTTTATTTTTTAAATTAACCAACATAACGACATACTTATTAAACTTTTATAGTTTATGTAAAATCAAATATTCTTCGAAATTAACTATGACATCATCTGGTTCATGAGTTCGATTTGACTAATAAACAAGTAAGACGATCGATTTAATAACCGATCTGATTATAGAAACACTGATTACTACCGTGATTCAATTACCGTTCGGAATTATGAGACACTTGATCTTAGTAAGAAAAGTTTTACTTAAAGTTCACATTGATAAGCTAAAGGATATTTCAAAGTTAGGATAACAGCAATCTAATAAAGTAGTTATCTAATACAATCAGTTAATCACGATAACATGTCGTATTTTCATGTACTTTAAATAGTAGATCACTTTATTACTATATTATTTCACTATATTACACGTTCACTTTTTTTACTATATAAGACAATATAAATTCGTAGATTTAAATAAATAAGATAAGTGTTCAACATAAAAAAACTAGTTTACTAGACTTGCTAACCGGTCGGTGACAGGCTTCCTCGTACCCACCACACCGGAGGCGATGCGCGCTCGTCAGGGACGAAACATGCCGGACTTGCGTCAAACATGGTAATGGGTGTAGGCTGTGCGGTTCGAACAGGGGTGGGGTTCTTACCCCACACCTTGCATTACGCTCTTTATCCTTCCTCCCATTGCCACTTGCGCAATATGCCCGGAGGCAGATAAATGTTCTACAACAAAACGGAAATTTACGTAAAATTCGTGTCAACATAAAATCGTTTAAGTCTTTACATATGTAATAATTATGCTTGTAATTAATATTTATGATTAATTTAACACACATTATTTTAAATAAGTTATAATACTTTAATATATTAAATTTGATTTAATACATTTTTTTAAATAATAAATTACGATGATTTTTATAACTAACCCAAAACTAAATCCAACATCTTTTTTTCCTTAAACAAGGTTTTTTTTAATGGCGAACATTGAATATTGTGACGACGCACCCCCGTCACATGTGAGAGTCTCGTCCAAATCCGGCCAATATGTTGTCTTAACCGGGCCCACTTGGCGTTAGAGTTGGAGAGCATACAAGGAAAAATCCCACCCAATACGGCCCCTTCCGGTCTTGAAGGAGAGAGCCGAGGCTCGAACCCTGGATCGGCGTGGGTAAAATCCCTGATGCATCAGTCTAAGAACTATACCTTATTTGTATGCATCAGAAATTAATGATGATGTCAGTGATTGAACTCAGATCCCTTAAAACTTAAGATCTCATTTTAACCACTAAACCACAACCTATTTGCCTTCCTTAAACAACGTTAATCATGGATTTTGTGATAGTTGAAAGACGCGAGCAGTGATTCTCGAATTGCTGAGCAAAGCGTGGGACCCAGACGTTGGGAGTGGGACCCACCACTGTTTTATGGGTTGAATGATAAAAGAGAGCACCTCACGTGGACTCTGAGCCAAAGGTCTCTGTCCAACTACAATTAAAGGAACCAACTCCCTCTTATTCATTTTTATTTTTTATATTTAAATTTAACATTTATATTCATAAAAAAATAACAATTTTAAGGAAACCTTAAAATTATATTTTAATATTATTATTAAATTAACTCACAAAAAATTATATTCAAAAGGGTGTTGCGGCACAGGTTATTGCCCGTTTACCTATCACTATAATGTAATCGTCATTTTTTGTTTAAACAGTAAATAATTCAGGAATACAAGTTTGGGTTCCACCATAATATTATACAGAAGCCTGTAAACGAATTTATTTCAGTTTTGTTTATTTTGTAGAAAAGTTTGAAACATAAATGATAACAATATCCGGAAAAGAAGTTACGTTTTTGATGCAATTCAATCAATTTTAAAGGTACTGGCCGGCTAAGATGTAGAGGTGTGTATGGGTCAGTTTTGACCTAAAACCATAATCATAACCGAGATGTCGGTTAATGGATATCCATAACCATAACCGATCGGTTATGGCGGTTTCGGTTAATCGGTTTTGAAGCCTATAGTGGGTCGGTTAACCATCGAAGATACTGTTAGATTTCATGACCTTTTTTACCGCTTGAACATATAATATTTAATTAAACAAAAAAAGCTTTTAAACTTAAAGGTCTTGATTACTAAAATAAACATAATTAAACAAAACAATGTGTTGTGCAATAAAGTCAAAGTCTAAATATCAATGAAATAAGAACAATCGTAAAACAAATGATTTTTAGACTATTTGGTTAAAATATAGAAATACATGAAAACTTCAAACTTGGAAATATTCAAAAATAAGAATTCGGCTCCTGTCGATGCTAGATTGCTACTATCTTCAATGAAATTGGAAATATACAAAATAGTGGGTCGGTTCGGTTTTGTTGAGGATGGAAATACTAATAACCAAAACTGACCCACTAGTTTCGATTTTCAGAAAAACTCAAAACCGACCCACCGGTTTTTGGTGCGGTTCAGTTATATCGGCTAAGTTTTGTCGGTTAATTTGGTTATGGGTCGGTTAATTCGGTTTTCTACACACCCCTACTAAGATGTCAACAAAGTAATTTCTTTCTCTTTGTTCTCCTTTTATAAATTTTCCCTTTAACTATCGTCTAACCTATATTAATGTCCCTATACTTAAAAGTGTAACCATGTTAGGATACTATACTTGTGTTATGTGTTTGGGATTTGTATATAGGTTTTTAACTTTTGAAGGAACGAAGCAAATGAACCCAAATGTCTATTTTATGCACACACAAACAAGAAATGAAACTTCTAATAAACAAGATTTAATTTCATTTTTAATAGATTTGAAATGGTCAAACAAAACTGTCATATTTAAATTCATGAACGGTTGAAACAACCCTGAGTTGTAACCCATGAGCAGTGGAACCGAACCACTGATCGGGCATTAGAAACAACAGCTTTAATCGCAGCAGAGATGATCATGTCAGTGAGACCGAGCATCAGAAGCACGCAACCCACATAAATGGGAACGAGCTCAGTAGCAATAAACGCGCCCAACGACTGATAGTTCCACTGCTTACGTCATCAGTGGGAACTGCATCAGCCCAGCAGTGCCACGCATCAGCCCTTGGTGACGTCACCAGTTGCAACCCGCCTACAACGTCGGTGGTAATTACCGGACCGTGCTCAATAGTGGAACAGCCTATTGACCGAGCCGAGCTGATATTAAAAAACATAAAGGCAACTCTCAAGCGGTTCCCGACGATGCGAAATGCAAAGTGCGCCATCAAAGCACCACATTGCGATCATCGCCCACGCCACGCGCACACGTGTATCCTTACTTCTAAGGAAATAATATCTAAGGAGTACTCCACCTTATAAATCACTCCAAGTTTTTTCCACCCACCAATGTGAGACAAAGTTAATCCATTTCATTCTACTTTTTTCATACCTTTAGTTTTCCAACCATCTAACTTCAATCATCGATATCTCATTTATCTTAGCTTCGTTTTGAAACGGTTTGTTTCATTGTGAAGCTCTCACATAGTCGAACATAAACCCCGAAAATAACAATTATATTAATCGCAATTACATATAGTTATTTGTGTCTAAAGTTAATGAAAAACAATATCTTTACTAAATTTCCACCAATCCCCCACATGAATGGAGATCGATCAAAATGCACAAAATTCTCAATGAAACCTTGATAGTTGAGTCTTGCATAGGATAGATAGTTATAAACTCAACGGTCTAGAACTCGATCAACACAGAACATGAAAAGAACCCGCACATAACAAATAATAAACTCTCTCAACAAAAGAAGATCCCAAACGATTTGTTCATGATTTACTGGGTGATGAGCCAGAAACGGCTAATGACATAGAAAATAGGGAGTCATCAAGTCCACATATCAAAGACTCATCTGAAGTACTCGAAGATGTTATTCAAAGAATTTCAAAAACTTCAGAAGACTCTGAAGAAACATCAACTGAAGAAACATCATAAACGTCATAACCTTTTTAATACATTTAAGAAATCTCTAAACAAACTCCAGAGACGACAAGCTTAAGAGAAAGTTCAAAGGATATACCAATTAAGGGAACACCATCACAATCTTATACACATCCAAATAATGAATTACCAAGTCAACTACATCATGTTATCAGATGTACCAAAGATAATAAAATATCTCAAATTATTGGAAATCTTTTACGTGTATGAACTAGATATGCTTATGCTAACGGATGTCTTTACGTCGGTTTCTTAAGTATCTTGGAACCTAAGAAGTCTTTAGAAGCATTGAAAGATCCAAACAGGGTCATTATTATGCAAGAAAAACTTGATCAGTTTGAAAGAAGCAGAGTCGGAAGACTTATTCCAGGACCGAAAGACAAATCGGTGATAGGAACAAAATGGGTCTTTAGGATCAAATTCGATGAAGATGGAACAATAGTGAGAAAAAAGTAAGATTGGTTGCCAAAGGATATTGTCAACAAGAATGTATTGCATTTGCAACGCAGCCTTCAAATGAATTAAAGTTTATCAAATGAATATCTATTCAGCTTTTCAAAATAGAGAAATTTCAGAAGAAGTATATGTCGAGCAACCACGTGGCTTTGAAAGATCAAAATTTCCAAGGAGGGATTAAAACTAGCTCCCGAGGCAAGGTATAGCACAAAATCTATGTTCATATTATCCTCCAGATTCCAAAAATGGAATATGGATACCATATTTTCTTGAAATCTCACAAGGGTCATATTATACTAGTTGAAGTCTATGTAGAAGACGTTATATATGCTTCTACCAATCCGTAGTTCTGAAAGAAATTTTCAAAACTCATACAGTCTAAATTCAAGATGAGAATTATGGGAGAGTTAAACTTCTTAGTGGACTTCAAGTGAAATAAACTTTAGAATGAATCTTCATAAATCAAGCTCACGGACCATCAGAAAAAGTATTCTCTTAATGAATCTTCTACAATGAAAACTTCTATGGCCAGAAAAACCAAATTAGACCCAGATCATGAAAGAGAGGACATGGATGAACGAACCTACAGAGGAATAGGATCTCTCATTTACTCAACTACAAGTAGACCTGATATCATATTCTCCACATGTCTCCTAACATGATTTCAGTACAAACCAAAAGATTCTCACATATCTGCTATGAAGAGAATCTTTAAATATCTCAAAGGAAATCCTACACTGACTCAGACCATGTTTGGATGCAAACTAGATAGAAAGAGTATATTAGGAAACTGTCAGCTTCTGAGAGGAAAGTTGATTAGTTAGATATCCAAAAAGCAAAATTACGTATCAACATCAACTACGGAGGCAAAATATGTAGTTGCTACAAGTTGATGCTCTCAAGTCATTTGGATGCCAACACAACTTAGAGAATATTGCATCTCTATTTCTAAGACGTATATACTATGTGATTCGAAAAGTGCAATTGCAATCACATCAAATTCGGTTCATTACTTAAGACCAAAGCACTTCATCAAAGATCATGTAGGAAAAGGTAACATTGAAATGTATTTTGTTTCCACTGAATTTCAACTTGTTAGTTTATTTACAACAACTTTGGATGACAAGAGAACTCATTATTTGATTAGCAAGTTCGAAATGATAAATATGAGGGTTATGTGTGTGTGCGTGTGTGTGCGTGTGTGTATATATATATATATATATATATATATATATATAGGGGTTCCAGAGAAAACCACAAGTTAGGCGAAAACCGAGAAAACCACTAAGAAAACCAATTTTACCCAATCATATAATAATATTTATTTTTTATTTTATTTTATTTTATTTTATTTTTATTTATTTATAAGAGTATGAATGTTATATTAAACATTTTTACCAAAAATCAATTTTACACATAGTGTTACGTATACGTAAACATAAAACAAAAAAATTGCGGTTACGTATACGTAAATCAAAAAAATTGTTTTTGGATACGTATATGTAAATAAAAAAATTGCCTGAAATGATGTGATTTTCTCAGTTTTCGCCTAACTTTGTGGTTTTCTCTTGATCCCTCCCATATATATATATATATATATATATATATATATATATATATATATATATATATATATATATATATATATATATATATATATATATATATATGGGACGTATCAAATGAAAACCCTAAGTTGTTGTGAAAACCCTTAAACTCAATTCTGGTCACACATCCATTTTCCTTTATTTTAATATGTGGATGACATTGAATCTGACTTTTTTATTTTAAATTAAGAAAACATGTGGTCCATATTTATTGCAGGGTTATAAAGGTAATTGTACATTTTACTTTTTGATTAAATCTTATTTTAAAAGATTATTTTTTTCTTTCTCTCTCTAGATTCACACACTCTCCCTCTCTCTCCAGATTCTCTCTCCATAATCTCTCTCTTTCCAGATTCTCTCTCCATAATCTCTCTCTCTAGACTCTCTCTCTCTCTCCAGACTCTCTCTCCAAAATCAAATACACATTTTTTTCTTTTTTAATAATGTTTAGAACAAAAAAATAAAGAATAATTCAAGAACAAACCATAAGGTGAAATTCAAAAAACATCTTTACAAATCAGAAGAAAAAAAATGTATACATAATTACACTATGTAAAAGAACATTAAATACACATGTGTAAAATCAAATACACATGGGTAAAGACTTTTTACACATATGTAAATTCAGTTTACACGTATGAAAAAGAATCGAATACACATGTGTAAAATCAAAATACACATGTGTAGAAAATAAAAATCAATTGTAAAATCAAACTACCCAGTATCAAACCCTTACTTGTATATCAAACCTTATAGATCTTTTACCTGAAATTCAAAAAACAGAATCAAGACGCACTAAAATTATTTATATGTGTAAATCGAATATAAACATGTGTAACTTACCTTGTGTAAATCAAACATAAACATGTGTAAATCGAATATACACGTGTAAATCTATAAAACCACAGAATAATCAGTGACTAACCTGATTTACCGGCACCGACGAGTACAGATCCGACGAGTGTAGGAGTGAAGATGACAATCTAATATTAAAACCATAAAATAATGAGTGACTAACCTGACCTAAATTGAAAATGTCTCAATGTGTCATATAATAGTTAAACTATGTGTAGGTCCCGGGAGCCTCGTCGCGCAGCGGAGATAACACGGATCTGTTCTGTGATTTGTGTGGGAACCAAGAAACGAGACAGAGAAACATGAACATAAACAAAAGAGAATGAAACGATACATAATCCATAACATAGAAGTCATCTGTAGACGCATGTTTTTGTAACTATATATTAAATTCTATGTATCGATGTACGTGGCTAGTACGCAGGAGGGTATTCCTGAGTACTTAGCCTGTACACCAGTTTGGTCATGCGTACTTAGTAAGTACGCAAAGCTTTTGCCTTACGTACTAGTCAAGTACGCATGACCAAACCTTGCGTACTTAGACAAGTACGCAGGTAATGTTCCTTCCCCTATAAATAGAAGACTTGTCTTCATTTGTAGGTGGAACTTTGGAACTAGGTCGAGAGGTGTTCGAGTCGGGAAGAGCTCTCCCGACCCTGGACCGTTAGCTTAGATGAGAGATGTGTGCTCCTTCGGTACGTAGTCTGTAATACGGGATGACTTCTATGTTATGGATTACGTATCGTTTCATTCTCTTGTTTGTTGTTCATGTATTCTCTGTCTCGTTTTCTTAGTTCTCACAAAATCACATAACAGGTCCGTGTAAATCCGCTGCGCGACGAGGCCCCCGGGACCTACATCATCCCGTATTACAGACTACATACGGAAGGAGCACACATCTCTTATCTAAGCTCACGGTCCAGGGGTCGGGAGAGCTCGTCCCGACCCAGACACCTCTCAACTTTATTCCAGAAGTTCCACCTACAAATGAAGACAAGACTTCTATTTATAGGGGCAGGAACACTACCTGCGAACTTGTCTAAGTACTCATGGTTTGGTCATGCGTACTTGACAAGTACGCAAGGCAAAAGCCTTGCGTACTTACTAAGTACGCAGGACCAAACTGGTGTGCAGGCTAAGTACTCAGGAACACCCTCTGCGTACTAGCCACGTACACCGATACATAGAATTTTATCTATAGTTACTAAAACATGCTTCTACACTATATAATCATAAGCCATAAAACACATTCATTTAACCAATAAGTACATGATCTTGTTTTGCAGTTTTTAAAAAATGAAACTAGATTAGATGATAAGATCAATTAACTAAAAAAATGTATAGCTGATAGAAATTTTATTAGGAAGAATCAACCTACACAAATTATCAAGTCAAACACACAAAAAGCCTAAACAAACATAAACTTATCCTAGAGAGAAACATCAATTTTTGACCCAGATCTTCAAATTCCATCCTTGAACCACCATATTATTGCATTACCAAATCAAATCAAGAATCCAAAAAACCCAATAGATCAAACTACAAAATTGAATAAAAGATTAGAACTTGATGATGGTAAAGTGGTTAATTACCTGAACTAACCCTACTGACATGATGAGATTGTATACATTGTATACATTAAAAGCAAATAATAATAAAAAACCCAAGGTAGACAATAAAGAAGTATTTCAAATTAACCGGATCTAGACATGTGTATAATCAAACTACTCAATAAAATCAAAATACACAATAAAGAAGTATTTAAAAAAAATTACATACAAATACACAAGTGTAAAATCAAAATACATATGTGTAAAAACAAAATACACAAGTGTAAAAACAAAATAAACAAGTATAAAATCAAAATACACATAGGCTACAGATATGTGAAATGGATAAATTAAATCAGATATACCAATAAAAATCCATCTTTTTTGCAAAAAAAACTCACAAATATTAGCTATAGTGGTTATTTTTAAAAGAGGAAACATATGTTACTTGCCAATGCTCAAAAAAACATATGTTATTTTTAAAAGAGGAAACATATTTTATTTTTAAAATGTTAAGTACTAATGTTAATGCTCAATAAACAGCAGTTGGGGTCATATTTACAAATTAATTATATTAACTACAAAAAGGAAAAATATGTTACATGCGTATTGTTTTTTACACTCATTATCAAGACAGAGAAAGGCCCAGTGTGGAACTCCTCTTCTTCATTCTTGGTCTGCAACAAATTTTAACTTAAAAAAATATATCACGTGAAAGCAATTTCAAAATAAAAAAGTGAACCATTCGAATTAGAGGCAGACAGAATTTGTAGAGATGGATTGTAACTAGAACCAACATGTGAAATATAATCTAAAATTACTTACCGGTGCATCTTCTTCCATTGGTCGACTGCAAGAAAATCTAAAATTGCAACTTCCAGATCGAAGAACAAGAACTAGAAAATTGCAACTTCTAGATCTAGGGTTTCTTTGATAAGAAATATGTGAAGAAAAACTCAATGATCTAAAATCAAATCTGAAATGGACATACAAATCTTCGATCGATGATGGCTAAAGGTACTTGTTAACCTAACAAAACTCATATCTAGGGTTTAAAAGATGAATTCTTGGTTGCGGTTGTGGAGAATAAACATGGATTTGCTCATTTGAATAGAGAGAGGAAGAAGAAACTGAGTCCATTCTGCGTTTTTTTAGTGAGAGAGACAGACGAGCTTTTTCCTTTTTGAAAGGTAGAGAGACTAGGGTAAAGAGAGATAAGATGATATATATATATATATATATATATATATAGGGTAAAAGTAAAATTACCAGAATGCCCCTCTAAATTAAAAATAAACCAAAAAAACATAAAAAAATGAGTGGCTGTGGTAGAGTTTAAAGGTTTTCACAATAACTCAAGGTTTTCATTTGATACGTCCCTTAGATATATATATATATATATATATATATATACTAGGTTAGAATCTCGTGTATTACACGGATTGAATAAATGTAATGTTATATACTAAATAATAAAAAATGATGTTTTTAAAAACCAGTGTAATACACGGGTTGAATAAAATTTTACGCGACAGTTATAAATTTTGTTAAGTTAATTTTTAAAACATTTTTTTAGCTAAGTATTAATTTTTTTATGTAACTGATAAATGTTAATTCATATTAAACTTTAGAAACATGGTGTATTACATGGGTTAAATAAAGGCAATGTTATATATACTTAATAATAAAGATTTATATATTACATATTTATGAAAAACGTTTTATAAAAATAATTATAGAAATAATTATTATTTAATAGGAGAGAGAGACGAGAAACAAAAAATTATAAAACAATTAAAGAAATTTGTATAATTAATAGGAGAGAGAGACGGGTAAAAAAATTGAGGATCCATGAGAAAGCGACAAGTGTCACATAAAAACCATTATTTATTATATATATATATATAGGGTTAGGTTATAGTAAAAAGAGTTTTAAAAATAAGAAGGGTAAGAAGGATTTTAAGTTTGACATGTGTCATTTTATTGTTTTTAAAAGGAGGGCATAATGATCAATGTGTAATATACCAGGTCAATGTGTAATATACCAGGTCAATGTGTAATACACTGTGTCAATGTGTAATACAGGGTCTGATATTACACAATGATCAGACCTGATATTACACAATGAACTGATATTACACAATGAGCATATTACACAATGACCTGACATATTTGAGCGAATTACACAATAATGAGCAAATTACACAATGAGCTGGAAAACGTAAAACACAATGATGAAAACATATAACACAATGATGAAAAATATTTGACACAATGAACTTGTATTACACAATGACTTGACTAATTACACAATGAACTTGTATTACACAATAACCTGACTAACTACACAATGAGCTGAAAAATGTAAAACACAATGATAAATACATATAACACAATGAACTTGTATTACACATTTAACTTGTGTAACACAATGAACTTGTATACACAATGAACTTGTATTACACAATGAACTTGTATTACACAATGACCTGACTAATTACACAATGAACTTGTATTACGCAATGACTTGACTAATTACACAATGAACTTGTATTACACAATGAACTTGTATTACACAATGACTTGACTAATTACACAATGAACTTGTATTACACAATGTACTTGTATTACACAATGACGAGATGTGGTATTACACAATGAACTTGTAATACACAATGACCTGACTAACTACACAATGAGCTGGAAAACATAAAACACAATGATAAATACATATAACACAATAAACTTGTATTACACAATGAACTTGTATAACACAATGAACTTGTATTACACAATGAACTTTTATTACACAGTGACCTGACTAATTACACAATGACCTGACTAATTACACAATGAACTTGTATTACACAATGAACTTGTATTACACGATGACCTGACTAACTATACAATGAGCTGAAAGACGTAAAACACAATGATAAATACATATAACACAATGAACTTGTATTACACAATAAACTTATATTACACAATGAACTTGTATTACACAATGAACTTGTATTACACGATGAACTTGTATTACACAACGACCTGACTAACTACAGAATGAGCTGGAAAACGTAAAACACAATGATAAATACATATAACACAATGAACTTGTATTACACAATGACTAGACGTGGTATTACACAATGAAATTTGTATTACATAATGAACTTGTATTACACATTGAACTTGTATTACACATTGACCTGACTAATTACACAATGAGCTGGAAAACGTAAAAAAAATTTCGTTTTTATTTATAACGACACTATACTCGTTTTAAAGATAAAAAAACGCTCGTTTTTATGGTTTAATTTTTTTTGAAAAAATAATGTCGTATGTAAAAGTTATGAACCTTTAAAAATTATGGGGGAACTTAATAAAAGTCAACAAAACTGGCCAAGACTAAAATACCATTCCAACAAATTTTTCTCCTCCAATTTAATCTCAACCATTAAATATTTTTTACAATTTGATTTAATGGTCCTAAATCCTTCTCACTCTTCTTACAATTAAAATCTTTTTTACCTGAACCTAATCCTATATATATATATATATATATATATATATATGGTATGGATCTTTTGAAAATCAAATTCTGACCACACGTTTATTTTGATTTTATTTTAATCTCTTCCCAAAAAGTCAACCATTCTATTAATTATAATAAATATGTGGTCAAATTTTGGTTTATTAGTTTTTTACATTTAAAGTTGGTTTTCATTTGATCTTTTTCTTTTCAAAATTGTTTTTCATTATATCTTTTTCTTTCAATCCTTAGGGAGGATTGTTAAGACTTATCATTTGTAAACCACTAATAGATCAAGTATTGAAGAAAAAGACAATTCAGAAGACCAGGACCAATATCCTTGCAATGTCATTAAAATCTAAAGCATGGCTAATGAACAGAAGATTATCATATGAAAACACCAAAGTACATGAAACGCCCCGATTACTGGGTTGCGTCGTACGTTTGATTTACTCTTTAGCGACATAGTTTAATAACTAAAATTTCTTTCATTGCAGCGGAAAACGATTTTTGTTACAAACATGCCGATAAAGTACAACATATAGTGTTTGTATCTACTAAGAAGGATGTCAGTCTTAGAGGCGAGTAGTCTTCATCCTTTTAGCCATATTCTCGCCTTTTCTTTTAACTTGACATACATATTAAAATGCGTTAGCTTACGGTGGTGAGTTCTATCTTTATCTTTCATCGTATATGAATCCGGTATACTTTGAAAACATTTCCATAACACTTTACTATTACCTTTCCACTGTCCTTGTAATTCTATAGGACATATGTTTATACTTGGGTTATTTGTAATAATTTTATTACTACACAAGATTTCATGCATTAATACTTTACTTATAATTTATTGGCAAGCCACACATGCATCACCCTATAACTTTTTTTTTTCATAGTGCTAACGTTAGACACTTACCCCCTTTATGACCACAACGTTAACTTTAGATTTTGATGAGACTTCGATGTTAACTTTAGACACCGGTGATAACTTTAGACGCTGATGAGACTTCGGTATTTTGTTTCCACTAAATATCAACTTGTTAGTCTATTTACAACAACTTTGGATGAAAAGAGAATTCATTATTTGATTAGCAAGTTAGAAATGATATATATAAGGGTTATATGTGTGTGTGTGTGTATATATATATATATATATATATAGGGTAAGGATCTTTTGAAAATCAAATTCTGACTACACGTTTATTTTAATTTTATTTTAATCTCTAACCAAAAAGTCAACCATTCTATTAAATATAATAAATATGTGGTCAAAATTTGGTTTATTAGTTTTTTACATTTAAAGTTGGTTTTCATTTGATTTTTTTCTTATAGATACACATATATATATATATACATATATATACATACATATATATATATATATATTTATAGAATTCAACATACTTTTTGTTGGTCCAACTCTTCTTCTGGCTTTCAAAGACCTTCTTAACAAATTTTCCAAGTTTTGTTAGAAAACACTTCTAAACATATCTTTTCAAAAAAAAATTTCATTATATCTTTTTCTTTCAATCCTTAGGGAGGATTGTTAAGACTTATCATTTGTAAACCACTATGTAATAGATCAAGTATTGAAGAAAAAGATAATTCAGAAGACCAAGACCAATAGCCTTACAATGCCATTAAAATCTAAAGCATGGCTAATAAACAGAAGATTATCATATGAAAACACCAAAGTACATGAGACGCCCCGATTACTGGGTTGGCTCGTACGTTGAATTTACTCTTTAGCGACATAGTTTAATAACTAAAATTTCTTTCATTGCAGCGGAAAACGATGTTTGTTCCAAACATGTCGATAAAGTACAACATATAGTGTTTATTTCTACTAAGAAGGATGTCAGTCTTAGAGGTGAGTAGTCTTCATCATTTTATCCATCTTCTCGCCTTTTCTTTTAACCTGACATACATATTAAAATGCGTTAGCTTACAGTGGTGAGTTCTACTTTATCTTTTATCGTATATGAATCCGGTATACTTTGAAAACATTTCCATAACACTTTACTATTACCTTTCCACTGTCCTCGTAATTCTATAGGACATATGTTTACACTTGTGTTATTTGCAATGATTTTATTACTATACAAGATTTCGTGCAAACATTACTTATAATTTCTCTGTAATTCTATAGGATGTAAGTCTCTGCATTAATACATTACTTATAATATGTTTACACTTGTGTAATTCTATAGAACATAAGTCTCCTTTATCCTTTCTTTGTTCGTGTATGCATGTAATTGATACTTTACAATGCTTTAACCTTTAATAGGGATAATCATGAACTCGGGCCATGACGTTGTCACTATGCTTTATTCTATTTATCAGTGACAATCATGAACTCAGTTAATGACATTGTCACCCTACTTCTTACTTTATTATATTCTTTATATACATGTCGTAACATGTAAACCAGCCCAAAAAAATTAAAGTGTTTGGAAGTGGGCATCATAACATTTTTATAAAACCTTTCTTTGGTAAGCTTACTAGTTTAAAACGTTTAAAACATTTAAAACCAGGGGCTCTTGGAATTTACATAAACTTTATTATAGCATGTATGTCAGCCCAAAACATTAAAACATGTAAAAGTGGGTCATATAACTCACATCTAGTATTTCCTCTTTCGTGCAAAACCTTTACGTTAACAATTTGTAATGGCACGATACTTGGTTTAAAGTCCTAGGCCATTACAATGTTACTTAGACAAGTGAAACTATCTTAATGGAAATAACCTAAACCATAAGAACTACTCGGAACCTTACCTCGAAACTATCTATGGATAGTTGTTGTCGAAACTCGGAGAACCGGACTTTGGAACGCGAACCGGGGCTCGAGATTCTAAATTATCGAGCTTATGTGTGTGTAGGACTGTAGGTAGTGGTGTTTGAGTGTGTGTTGATGTTCCAAATGAAGCTCATGATCCTTAAATTTATAGGCTGGAATGGCGTGGGTAGCGGACCACTAAGGAGGTTGGTAGCGGGCCGCTACTGCCTCCAGCATACGGATAAGATGCGTGGGCAGCACTTCGCGGACCGTTAAGTTTAAGGATAGCGGTTCGCTATTTGTTTGTGGCGTGGCGGACCGTTACCGTCCTGGTGACGGTCCGTTATATGGTTTCAACGCGTCAGATTGCATCTTTTAGTCACCCAACACGTGGCATACCATCATTGTTTTCCTTGCCCGCTACGTAGCTGACCTTTAGGGTCCTTGATAGAGGTCCGCTACCGGACCTTTTTCAGAATTTTTCTTTTTTAGTCCTTCAACTTTGGACTATTGACGGTTCTAACTCTTGGTAGTATTTTGCCTTATAAAAATAGGGGTGTTATAAATGTCCCCTATTTATAAAGGTTTCGTCAATAGGAAAGGATATGACTTCATCATATCTTTCTCTGTTTCCCAAGTAGCTTCAGATCTTTTTCTATGTCGCCATTGAACTTTCACTAGCTTAATCACTTTATTTCTTAACTGCTTCTCCTTTCGATCGATAATTGTCACATGTTTCTCGATATAATTGAACTATTCATCTATCTCTATATCGTTCAACGGTACATGGGATTCTTCATCTGCTAGGCACTTTCGTACGTGCGATACATAGAACGTTGGGTGAATTCCATGTAATTCCTCAGGCAAATCTAATCGATATGCTACTTCTCCTACTCTTGCCAAGATTCGGAAAGGTCCAATGAATTGTGGGATTAACTTCCCTAGCTAGAACTTTAATGTTTGTCAGATAACTACACACTGGTTTGAAAGTTACTCAATTTGCCTACTTTAACCAAGTTTAGGGTGTGTTTGGTAAGTTTAGAAAGTATAAGGGCTAAAGTTAAAATAAAATTTTGTATGGATAGAAAAGAAATAAGTTGGATATTAGAGGGGTTTAATTGAAAATAAGGAGTTTTAGTAGAAACATAATTTTAGAAATTAAAAGAAAATAAGAAAGATCAAAATCAAGTTTTTAAATAAAAGTTTGAACAACGTTTATTAAATAGGGCTTTTGCTCTTGGATTAGATCTATGATTATAACATAAACATGTTGGGAAATCATAAATCTAAGCTAGTTATGAAGGATTTTGAAAGAAAGAGTATGCACAAACAAAAACATAAGAATAATTTACTCAGAATGGAAAGATTTAATCTGGAATCTTTCAAGAGAGGGGAGGATTGCAAAGATTAAGGCTCTATTTATAGGGTAGGTTTAAAGAGCTAAAAGGTAAAAATTAGTTAGTTAGTTGGACTAGGATTACCAAAGATGGAGATAGTTTGACCTTATCAAGGAATTTTCAAAAATCTTGAGATAGCAAAAAGGAATATTCTATGGTTTATAGGATAGGAATAAGGTATTAACTAATAAAAAAATGCTAGGATTAAATAAGGATTAGTTTGTAAAAAGGAGATAAGACCAAACATGGATTTAATATTATCTTAATCATATAAAATTAAAAAAATAAATTATCAAAAAAACAATATGGACGATTTGTTAAATTCAAATAATTATTTCATATTTATCTAAACTAATATAATTTATTTATTTAATTTATCTATTACTTTATATTTAATTTACATACATATTTAATTATGAATTTTAATAATATAAAAATTATCTCCAAAGTTACTACAACTAGCAAGTTCAAGAATAAATACGAGAATCAGATATAGAATCACAATAAGTAAGCCGCTCTAAAGAGCAAAAGAATACTCATTTTAGACAAGGCTTAGTAGTTTGAATATAATTGATATTACAAGTAGTATGAGGTAAAACAGATATTCATAGCATTAGAATTCTCAAGGTTACAAGGTAGAATCATATGATCAAGCATAGAAATTAGGGATGTCACACTTTAGCTCTAAGTCTGCCTTTAATGGGTATCCACATTCTATCAAACCTGGTTCTCACACCGTAGGTGTTAAATTCTAACTTTTCCTGTTGCCCTATCATCTTTTCTTTCTTCACCTTCTCTTCTTTTAAATCCTCAGTTTAGGCTTTCTCTATTTGTGTCATAAAGTCAGGGGTGACTATTAGCTGGCATGCTTTTACCATGATAGAAGAGTGTTCCTTTTTCCTACTCAGAGCGTCAGCTACCACATTTGCCTTTTCTGGATGGTAAAATATTTCACAATCATAGTCTTTTATCAATTCTAGCCACCGCCTTTGCCTCATATTCAGATCCTTTTGTTCAAAGAAGTAGTTTACACACTTATGATCTGAATAAATGGTAAACTTAACTCCGTAGAGATAGTGTCTCCATATCTTTAAGGCAAAAACTACCGCTGCTAACTCCAAGTCATGGTTCAGGTAGTTAACTTCATGGGGTTTAAGCTGGCGTGAAGCATAAGCGATAACTTTGCCTCTTTGTATAAGCACACACCCCAAACCCTGATATGAGGCATCAGAGTAAACTACTAGTGTCACACCCTGTCTCAGGCACCCCTGGACGTGTGTGAGCTCGATTGGTACCTGTTTTGTTTTCAAAGTTTTTATAAAATAAAATGTAAGTCTTTTTCACAAGGATCTTTTCATCATATTTCTCAACCTCAAGGGTTGCTTTTGTAAATATAAAGACTCAGTTGGAAAAGAAAAGCCTTGTATTTATTTTCATAAACTCGGGATTTAAATACCCATTTCATATTGATTACAAATAGTGTTTGAAATCAAATACATCTCTTGTCTTATAGACAAGTTTCAAGACAACAGGAGATAATACTATCCAAGGTTGATCAGTCCCTTGGTCCTACTCCTCTTTTTATTTTTTTAGGATTTCCTATGCATGAGGCATGAGAATCCAACATGTATGTTATCCTTTTCACTTTTCATTCAAGGGCCGGATCATGTCTGCTCGTAATCCCTTTCCTTTACATTTTATTGATTACCTGAAAACATTTTAAAAATAAAATGTCAGCACGAACGTCGGTGAATACAATTATCTTGGCATTAAAATCATTTGGCATAAACAATTATTAAATTCATAACCACAACTTTATGTTCAATCCACACATTCATCAGGCCCTTTTCTCCTGATCATATGCACCACTGTATATCTGGTATCAAGCCTTATAACAATGGCCAGGTCTACGCCTCCGAAATTGTTATAAGGAAAGTACCAGCCGCAATCCGGAACTTTCACCCATGACCCGTGTATACCTTGCAAGTTTTACGTATACCTATGGCTTGAATGCTTTGTTTGTAGAAGAACGTTATGCATCATTCCTTTAACCTTTTTGGCCATTTTCATAAACATAAATGTTTGACATAAATTTTAAAAGAGACAAAAGTATTCACCTTAGTAATATGAAAGAAAATATAACCGGGAATGAGCCTTTAAGTTGGAAATTATAGCTTTCTAACTTGCTTTTTTAGGCGTTTCCGAGCTTCTACGAGCGTTTCTGCTAAAATGTGAGCACTATAACGAGCGGGACTTGGACCGGGATCGTTGGGAACCTTCTAGAGGACTTCTTGAACAAGCTTGAGACAAGGAAATCGAAATTGGGATGAAGAGAAGTGTTAAAATCGATCAACTTTATATAGGGGTGAAACTGGACCCGTAGCGGACCGTTACCCAAGCGAGTGGCGGTCCGCCACCGCCTAATATTGTGTCAGCCCTAAATATCAATCATTGATTGGACCTTTCATAGATTTGCGGCTAGCAGACCGTTACCCAGGGGCGTAGCGGTCCGCCACAGGGCTACGTGGCAGATTTTTAGAGTTTGCAGCTGGCACACCGTTACCACCTGGCGTGGCAGTCCGCCACGAGTACACGCGTCAGAATTAATTATCATTAGTCACTATACACGTGTCAAACGTGGATTTTTTGCTTAGTGACCAAGTAGCGGACCGTTACTATCACACCCCAGGTTTAGCCAACCCGGGCGCGCGACCGAAGATTGGTATCTGTTTCTTATTTTATCTCATCAGAGATTTATAAACACATCGGAATATTTCAATAACTCAGGATCTTTTCAAAAGACGGTGAATCTCCCGTTTCATTTAATTATAACAGGGATAAACCCTAATATAGTACATAAACGTTTTATTTACAAAACCAAGGTTTTACATGAGCCATTTCTTTCAACTGATGTCTAGGGTGGACGTTCCCTTTTTCATGACATCATTTTCTTTATCATCATATGGCTATATCAATATCACATCATCCTTGGTTACCTGTAAAACGTTTAAAAATATTTTATCAGTATAAAGTGGTGACTACAAGTATATTGGAATCATAATCTGACAAGCGTGAATAAATAGAACAATTTGCCCATAGTTTCTGATCAATTTACACAGTCAACGGACTAACCACCGGCCACACCAGGGACCTTGGATATATTTTTTATGTCTATCTACCTTACGCTTACTGCTATGGGCTTTAAAACAACCAAGGGTTCAACCCCTAGCCCTGTTACATCGTCTCATCTGTATCATGTGTATATATACGTGACTCTATGGGCTGACTGCTATATAGGAAACCACCTTATGCAACGGATGGTTGTATAAATTTATTCGAGTCAGAGTATAATCAAAACCATTTTCAGTTTTGAAATCATTTTATAAAAGTACAAGTATTCATCTTGACAGAGGTTGGACTTATGATTCTTCTAGAATGAGTGTCCTAGTGGGCAGCGTCTCTACTTAGATTGTCTAGCTTGGTTTCTTAAAATGAGCGTTTCCTAGCTTCCCGGCTTCCTCCTAGGCGAACCGACACTTCTGAAACTTAAACGTACAAGTGGGAATGATTTTGTGAGAGTGGGATATCAACGAATACTTCAAATTTTCATTTTTGGATGTTGTAAGAAAGCTAAAACCGGACTTGATATTTATAGGGTGAAATTGCAGCTATGATGGACCGTTACCGATGGTGACGGTCCGTCACCGCTCAAGGGTTGCGAAGTCATCTGACACGTGTCAGCCTCCGGTTGAATTGCGGCGTGACGGACCGTTACGGAGCCGTGTCGATCTGTCATAGGGTTTACATGCGTCAGATTCCATCCATTAGTCATCGGACACGTGGCGCACCCTCATTCCACGCGTGGCCAACCTGTAACGGACCGTTACCGTCCGAATTTTTAAAATTTTCACTTTTGGCCCTTGTTCTTTTATATAATTACACTTCTAGTACCTTAACTTTTATTTTTCTAATGTTTGGCATGAAAATTTTTCAAATGTTATATTCTCCCCACCTTTTGAATAATCTCTTCCTCAAGATTTACTGTAACATGTGTGGATATTTCTTCTTCATTTCTGATTCTAGTTCCCAAGTATATTCGGGACCACATCTAGAATTCCACTTGACTTTGACCAGTTTCAATAATTTCTTTTTCAACTTTTTAGTCTGACGATCTGCTATTTGTTGAGGTTGTTCTACAAATATGAGTTTTGCATTTACCTCAATGTCTTGAAGAAGCATTATCAAAGATTTATCAGCGAGACATATGCGAAGATTAGATACATGGAATACGTCATGTATTCCACTCATCTCTTCGGGTAATTTCAACTGATAAGCCGATGGTCCAATTCGTTTAATAGTCTGACTTAGTTTGCCCTTCTTCCCGAATCGAACAACACCTTTCCAAGGTGATACTTTTAATCACACCTTATCTCCAATGTCAAGATCTAGTGGCTTTCTTCTTTTATCAGCGTAGCTCTTTTGTCTATCTCTTGCTGCTTTCAATCGTTCTTGTATTTGAGCTACCTTGTCAGTGGTTTGCTGAACAAGTTCAGGTCCTGACAATTGATTTTCTCCTAGATCAGCCCAGCATGCGTTCGACATTTTCTACCATATAAGGCTTCAAAAGGTGCCGCTTGAATGCTTGTGTGATAACTATTGTTGTATGAAAATTCCATTAGGGGTAGGTGATCATCCCAACTACCACCTAAGTCTTTCACACAGACTCGGAGCATATCTTCTAAGGTCTGAATTGTCCTCTCGCTCTGCCCATCTGTTTGTGGATGATAAGCAATGCTTAAGTTCAGACTAGTTCCCATGGCTTTTTGGAAACTTTGCCAGAATCGAGATGTAAAACGACTATCTCTATCTGACACTATGGATAATGGCACTCCATGTAAAGATACAATCTCATTTACATAAAGACGAACCAATATATCCATACTGAAGGTTTCTCTCATTGGGAGAAAATGGGCAGATTTAATTAATCTGTCAATGATAACCTACATAGTATCATGTCCCCGACTGGTTCGAGGAATTTTTGTAATAAAATCCATGGTTATCATCTCCCATTTCCATACTGGTATTTCTAATTGTTGCAATAAACCAGAAGGTTTCTGATGTTCTTCCTTTACTTGGGCGCAAGTAAGACATTTAGCAACATATATGGCAATATCTTTTTTCATGCCAATCCACTAGTAGTTGTCCTTCAGATTTTTATACATCTTATCACTTCCTAGGTGCATCATATATTTTGATTTGTGTGCTTCTTTGAGTATTCTTTCCCGAAGATTTCCTATGATTGGAACCCAGATTCTTTTATTCATACGAAGTATTTCATCATTTCCTTTAGTCAATTGTTTTATCATGCTCTCCATTCCTTCTTGTTCTAAGTCTTCTTCTGTTTGAACATAATTTTGAGCATCTTTTAATTGAGACATGAGATCTACACGAAGTTCAACTCTGAGAGAACGAAGCCATTTAGGTTTCTCCCTTTCTTTTCTACGTAAGGCATCTGCAACAACATTTGCTTTACCTTCGTGGTAAAATATTTCACAATCATAGTCACTTAAGATCTCTAACCATATCTTTTGTCTCATGTTCAGTTCTTTCTGACCAAAGATATATTTCAAACTCTTATGGTCAGTATAAACTGTAAATTTAACTCCGTAGAGATAGTGTCTCCATAATTTCAAGGCAAAAGTTATAGCACCTAACTCTAGATCATGAGTTGTGTAATTCTTTTCATGAGTCGTTAACTGACGCGATGCATAGTCAATAACTTTGTTTCTTTGCATTAACACACAACCTAGACCGTTGTGAGAAGCATCACAATAGACTACAAAGTCGTCATTGCCATTTGGCAAAGCCAGTATTGGTGTATGAGTTAGTTTCTCTTTAAGAGTTTGGAAAGCCTCTTCTTGCTTTGTTCCCCATTCATACTTTACATTCTTACGAGTTAAAGTAGTCCGAGGAACTGCAATCTTTGAGAAATCCTGAATAAATCGTCTGTAGTATCCTGCAAAGCCGAAGAAACTACGGACTTCTGTCGGAGATTTAGGAATTTCTCATTTAGATATGGCTTCAATTTTGGATGAGTCTACTTGAATACCTTCTGCATTCACTATATGACCCAGAAATTGTACTTTTCTAAGCCAAAATTCACATTTAGAGAATTTAGCATACAAGTTATCCTTTCTCAAAAGTTCAGGTATTATTTTGAGATGATTTCCATGATCTTCCGCATTTCTAGAAAAAATAAGTATATCGTCAATGAAAATAATTAAAAATTTATCTAGATAGGGTTTACAGATATGATTCATCATATCCATAAATGCGGCATGAGCATTAGTAAGTCTAAACGGCATAACCGTGAACTCATAATGTCCATATCTGGTTCGAAAAGCAGTTTTAGAAATATCTTGTTCTTGAACTTTCAGTTGGTGATATTCTGATCGAAAATCTATTTTAGAAAAATGGCAAGCACCTTGTAATTGGTCAAATAGATCATCAATTCTAGGAAGAGGATAACGATTCTTGATTGTTACTTTGTTTAGCTCCCGATAATCAATGCACATCCGCATTGTACCGTCTTTCTTTTAAACAAAAAGAATTGGAGCATCCCAAGGAGATGAACTTGGGTGAATGAATCCTTTCTCCAGTAATTCATCCAATTGATTCTTCAATTCTTTCATTTCAGTTGGAGCTAATCGGTATGGAGTTTTAGCAATAGGAGCCATTCGTTGTACAAGATTGATTTTGAAATCTACTTCTCTTTCTGATGGTATACCAGGTAATTCATCTTGAAATACATCTGCATAATCAGCTACTACCGGTACATCCTCAATCTTCTTTTCTTTTGCACTAGTAGAAATCTGAACCAAGTATGCAATGCATCCCTTCTGAAGGTATTTACTTGCTTGTAGCATTGAGATGATTCCTAGAGGTAGGTTTTGTTTGTCGCCATAGATTGTTAAAGGTTTTTCGAGAAGGAATTTGGATTTCTATGCCCTTTTTATCACAAAGGATATGGGCTTGGTTACAATCTAACCAATTCATTCCTAAGACAACATCAAATCCTGCTAATGTCATAGGCATTAATTGCACAGGTAAGATGTGTCCCGATTTTGTGATAGTACAATCATCTAGGAATTAAGAAATCTTGACTAAATTTCCTTTGGCCGTCTCTACTTCATAAATTTTATCTAATAGAACTAAAGGATTGTTCAATAAATTACAAAACTTATAATCTATGAAACTCAAATTTGCACCAGAGTTAAAAAGTACTCTAGCATAAACATTGTCAATGAGGAATGTACCAGTGACTGCATTTGGAACAGCTGCAGCATTACGAGTATTAAGTACGAAAACTTGTACATTTTTCTTGATTCCTTCATTGGCCTTTGTCCCACTAGATCCTGCTTGATTAAGCGTTGGGCAGGTTGATTTAAAATGGTCAGTCTCTCCACAATTAAAATATGAGATATTTTTCTTTCTTGGGCAGTTCTCAAACACATACCCGTTTTGCTTACAAAAATGACAATAATATTTCTTGAATAAGCATTCTCCAGTATGCCTCTTCTTACAAATCTTGCATTCTAGGATGGAAGAATTAAATCTTCCTTTGGTAGGCTGATTTCTTCTTTTCCAAGGAGAATTATTTTTCTGGTTCTCCATAGCCATCTTGGCCATTTCCCTTGCCTTTCCTTCTTCTTGTTTCCTTATCATACGGTCAGTTAGGATTCCTCCTAGCTGTATGACAGATGCAATGGTCTGAGGCATAGTAGCCTTAACCATATATCTGATTTCCTCCGCAAGACCCCAAATATATCTCTTGATGAGATCGGGTTCAGGAGTAGATAACTGTGGAACCAAACAAGCATATTCAGACATTTTGGAGATATACTTCTGATGTGTAGTTCCTTCCATATGGAGATTTAGAAATTTGGTTTCTATTATCTCTCGTTCATTAATGGGGCAAAATCTTTGAATTACCATCTCCTTGAATTCTTCCCATTCCATGGCATAGGCCTTGTGAATAATGGAATTCCACCACTCCAATGCTTCATCTTTGAATAAGTTTGATGAATAAAGCACCATATCCTCATCAGCACATTTGCTAATAGAAATAACAGACTCAGTTTTCTCCAGCCATCTCAGGGCTGCCACTACTCCCTATTTTCCATCATACTCCAAAGGTTGACAAGCTCAGAATGCATGGAATGTACATCCCTTCCTTCTTTTTCTTTTCTTACTAACTTCTTCATCTTTACTTAAGGAATTATCCCCATTTGAACTATGGTTTTCTTCATGATGATTATTTTTCATTTTATCTTTGTTCATGGCTTTCAGAATTTTAGAAAGAGCTTCCTCTATTTCTTCTGCAACCATTTTCTTTATTTTTGCTTTCTGTTGCAGTTGTTCAGAATTTTCATTTTGGATTTGTTTGCTCTTGCCACTTGTATTATAAGAAGGACCTTGTTTCGACATTCTATTCATAAGAGGATATTTATTAATATTTGGAATATATATTACAAAGATCGGAAAGGAAATTTACATATAACCCTGGTTACGGGCATTTTCTAGCATTTGTCTTAACGCTCTATTCTGGGCGTCTACAGATGCTAATCTATGATTTTCTTTTTTCAATTCTGCTACTCGTTCCTGTAAGGCTCTAATATGATCATTATCATAATTTTCCTCCTTTTCTTGAGGATTTTGTACATTCGTAGGCTCATAATACTCATATGGCCTATTCGAATCTTCTCTTTCTTCTCCGTCACGAACAAGATTATTTTCATACGGAATTTCAGGTAGTCCCTGATAATAATAAGGATTATAGTATGGATTTTCTCCATAATCAGGATTCCGTCTTGCGGATGTAATAACAGAATGAAAACTAACTGAAGGTACATAAGGATTTGCATGAGGTGTCAATTCTCCTAAGCTTCGATATGTACTTCCTAAATGTCTTGAACTTGTTCCAGTTTCTAAATCCGTTTCATTTGTAAACTGGAATTCATATCTAGGTGGAGCGTATTTTTAAACATAGAAGGGACCTTTTCCTTTTTCAGTCATCTGAACAGAAAATATACTTTTATTTATACTTTGCATTTTACATACTGAAATAATAAATTATTCTATTTATTATCTTTAGTAGACTAGGGTGGTTATCGTTCCAGAGTTGTACCTCCAACTAAATTGTTCCCAGGAAAGAATGACGGGTCTAGAAGAGATTTATACACCATTCTTTCCTTATAGAGAACATTCAATTTGCCAGATAACTACATACCGGTCGGATGGTTACCCTTACGTCTAGTTAATTTATTCATTCTTTTTATCTTTTCTTTTCTTTTTTTCTCTCCAGATGACGAACCCTTTCCTTGAGCTGCCTTGATTCTTTCTTGACTTCATCAGTTTCTCTTAAGGCACGATCAAGGAATTCTGTGGGTGTTCCAAGATGAGCTGAAGAATAATTATACTGAAAAGGGGGGTTCACGAATACCAAATAATATGTCATTAAACACATTATGGTATGGATCATCAGGACCATCAGCTGGTTCTTCAATATACTCCTCTAACATTGTTGGAAGAGTATAAGGATTTGAAGTACCTTCAGGATACAGATATGGATCTTTCATTTTCATTTCATTAGGTTCCTCTTCTTCCGGTACTTCCCGGTAAACTTTCTCTATTTCTTCTGCAGATACATGCACATCTGTCGGAGTTCGTACACGCATCCTAGGTTTAGTAGACCGACCGGGTCCAGCTTTATTTATGTTTACTTGATTTATTGGAGGTGGATTATCAGTTCTCCAATTCTCAAAATCCGAAGTAGCTTCCATCCAGGATGAGCTAGATTGATTTTGATGATAAGATTCATTGTTAGAGATAATGATAGGATCAGAAAGAGATTCACCATTATCAAGAATGATTATAGGATTTTCCATGGATCCAGTAGGATGATAACGTTCTTCTTCAGATCGTCCGAAGATATAAGAATAGTAAATATTTCCAGACATTTGTATAGTTATCACTTAATCATTATGGAGATCTACCTACTTTTCTTAACAGGCAGTCTATAGTGGTTGATGCTTAAATACCTTACCTGAGTATCTTACTTGCTAAAACCAAATAATATCGGAATCAAGTTACAGCTTAGATACAAATCTCTAGTATCTAATATGCTGAAACAAATGGATCTGATACCAACCTGTCACACCCAAGGTTTCGCCCACCCAGGCGCGTGACCAAAGATTGGTACCTATTTCTTATTTTATCTCATCAGAGATTTATAAACACAGCGGAATAATTCAATAACTCAGGATCTTTTCAAAAGACGGGGAATCTCCCGTTTCATTTCATTATAACAGGGATAAACTCTGATATAGTATACAAACGTTTTATTTACAAAACCAAGGTTTTACATGAGCCATTTCTTTCAATTGATGTCTAGGGTCGATGATCCCTTTTTCATGACATCATTTTCTTTATCATCATATGGCTATATCAATATCACATCATCCTTGGTTACCTGTAAAACTTTTCAAAATATTTTATCCATATAAACTGGTGATTATAAGTATATTGGAATCATAATCTGACAAACGTGAATAAATAGAACAATTTGCCCATAGTTTCTGGTCAATTTACACAGTCAACGGACTAACCACCAGCCACACCAGGGACCTTGGATATATTTTTATGTCTATCTGCCTTACGCTTACTGTGATGGGCTTTACAACAACCAAGGGTTCAACCCCTAGCCCTGTTACAGCGTATCATCTGTAACACGTGTATATATATGTGATTCTATGGGCTGACTGCTATATAGTAAATCACCTTATGCAACGAATGGTTGTATAAATTTATTCGAGTCAGACTATAATCAAAACCATTTTCAGTTTTGAAATCATTTTATAAAAATACAAGTATTCACCTTGACAGTGGTTGGACTTATGATTCCTCTAGAATGAGTGTCCTAGTGGGCCTGCTTAGATTGTCTAGGTTTCTTAAAATGAGCGTTTCCTAGCTTCCCGGCTTCCTCCTAGGCGAACCAAAACTTTCAAAACTTAAACGTATAAGTGGGAATGGTTTTGTGAGAGTGGGATATCAACGAATACGTCAAATTTTTGTTTTTGGATGTTGTAAGAATGCTAAAACCGAACATGATATTTATAGGGTGAAATTGCGGCTGTGACGGACCGCTATGGGTGGTTACGGTCCGTCACCGCTTGGATCGTAACGGACCGTTACCGATGGTGGCGGTTCGTCACCGCTCTTGGGTTGCGAAGTCATTAGACACGTGTAAGCCTCCGGTTGAATTGCGGCGTGACGGACCGTTACGGAGCAGTGACAGTCCGTCATAGGGTTTACACGAGTTAGATTCCGGCCATTAGTCATAGGACACGTGGCGCACCCTCATTCCACGCGTGGCGAACCCGCAACGGACTGTTACGGGCTGTGACGGTCCGTTACCGTCCGAATTTTCAAATTTTTCACTTTTAGCCCTTGTTCTTTTATATAATTACACTTCTAGTACCTTAACTTTTATTTTTGTAATATTTGGAACGAAAAATTTTCAAATGTTATAGTTACCTATATGGTGGCGGTCGGCCACCCATGTGTTTCAGGGTTTTTCCAACCTTAGCTGACCACTACCGCCAACATTCACTCGTAGCGGACCGTTAGGGTTTGCCTTAGCGGTCCGCTAAGGTCTAAATTTCACAATTTTTCATTTTGAACCGTAGTCTTTTGGTATTTTAGATACGCAAGTCCTTTAGGTTCTTATGTGTTTCTAAATATCCCGTGTATAAGAGTCTAATTTGGTTAGTTTTAGTAGTTTAGCTTTGTATATCGAGTCTGTTTTATGTGCGTTTGGTATTGTTGAGTGTTACAGGTTGAATATGCTAAGTGAGCGAGAAATATGGGCTTAAATCAAAAGGATAGCAGAATACACGGGCCCCGGAGAATTCAAAGTCAACAAAAGTCAAATTTCTTGGAATTTAGGTTCTTCGCGGTACGTGAAGACCTGGGAGCAATTGCTCGCGGTACTCGAGAAATCAGAATATGGGCTGCAACTATTTTGGCCTTCGCGACACGCGGAGATTGGTTGGAATTGCTTCGCGGTACGCGAAGAAGTGTATTTTCGGCAAATTTAACCTAAATACAATTACAAGCTAAGGGGGAGTCTATTCTCGAATTAACTTCCATCCAGCCGTCCAAGAACTTCCCTAAGGCGATTTCCAGAGAAAAAAGTTCATATCTTTTTGAGTTTTTGATGCTAGATCAAGTTACACCAACTGTTGAAGAATTGATGATGATGTCGATGAGCGACTAATCATTTTGCGATGTTTCCAGGTGTAGGATCTATTTGTGAGGTGAAAATCTGATTCATACTTGATTTGGTTTAGGATTCTTGTAATCGTTTGATTATTTGAATGCTATAGTTTGTTTTGTTTAATTAAACAGTTTTGGTTTATTGAACTATCGCATGAATGAGTTTTTCGGTTTTAAATCATGAACCATTGTTTGCTTATGTTTAGTATTCTGAATTGGTAATTAACTATTGGGTAATTAACTTTTGTCAAGCATTCGGTTTTACAATCGTTGCTCAGCACAGTCACTGTCTTGGGTGTTGATTATTTATCAAATTGATTAAACGAGTCATGTCTATGTGATTTCCAGTTAGTACAAATCAGTAATCACCGAACTTGCAATCTGAACCCGGAAGCAATCCGTTTTCTCTTAATTGTTTTCAATGTTTTTAAAGTTAGTTAGTTTTTACTCTGAACTTACACAGTTTTCTTAAAAAACATTGTCCACCAATTCCTTGTGGATACGACACCCTACTTCACTATACTATAGTTTATAGTAGCTAGGGATTAGATTAAATATTTTTTTTGATTGACCTTGACAACGCGATCAAAATGGCGTCGTTGACGGGGAATACGTGCGCTTAGTGTTTTTTTCTTAATTTGTTTTGTTCGAAGCTACGAATCATGTGTTTACTTGTGTAGTCCACAAGTTTATGCATACTCGCAACTCAGGAAGAAAGTCACCACTTTTATTCGATCCGGAAATAGAAAAGGCTGCTAGAGCCAACATGAAGCTGCAAACTACAGTCCAAACAATCCTTGAAAAACTTGACAGCCCGAGGATGTCACAAACTCAACCAACCAATCCAGATCCTAATAAAGGTGGGGGACCAAACCCACCTGTCCCACCACGTCCAGATCTTCTGTTTCTAAACCATCCGCAAACCAACAAAATAAACCACCACCACCTCAATACCAACAAAACCCACCACCACCACTATTTCAGGACCGCCCTTTTCAACCCTACAATAGTTACCCGAGCTACTCCGATGTTGGAGATGATAAGCACTTGTCACTGGGATAAAGTTACATGCCACATCATGGTTCTCAACATGAGAATTGGGATGAAGGAGAAGAGTGGTATGATATGAACCACCAGGAGGTATTCCCTCCCATGAATCAAAGAGTTAATGGGGTGGATGATTGGGTGCAACCACCACCAAGGGCTGAATATGGGTATCAACCGAGAAATCCGGGCAACCTCGAGAACAGGTGTAGGCAGCCTCAAGTGAACATACCAAACTATCGAGAGGACCAACCTAGAAACAAAAATCCACCCATGAATGAACAAGGGGTGGATAGTCACTTCCGCCCTGCCTTAGCCCTGAATGCTTCCCCCGTCATACCACCATTCCGCAGGGGGAACATATTTGAGATTAGACCGGGATGTTTAGGGATCCTCCTACACTTCTTTGGGAGAGCTACCGAGGAGCCCTACACACATTTATCAGAGTATGAGGCTACTTGTGGGACCATAGGTGGTCAGGGATTCACTTCAGACAAGGTGAAACTGATGCTCTTCCGGTTTTCACTAAAGGACCGCGCAAAACAATGGTTCCTTTCTCTGCCGTCTGCTAGTATTCCACCTGGGCAGAGTTGCAGCATTAATTTTTAGATGAGTACTTCCCGCCTCACAAGACTAATGAGGCCAGAGTTGCAATAAGAGATTTTAGACAACAGTCTAGGGAGCCTTTTTATGAGGCATTCAAGAGGTTTAAAGAGCTGCTGAGAAATTGCCCACATCATGGTATCGAGAAGTGGGAGTTGATTCAGGCGTTTTATGATGGTCTGCTGCCTGAGGATGTTAGGGATGTGAATTCAAATACTAATGACACTTTCTTTTCTAACCATGTGGATGATGATTGGGATATACTAGAGAGGATGAGTGTGACATCAAAGAGGCAGGCTCATGCGAGTAGGAGGGCAAAGATGGGTGCTTCTGCAAAATCAGTAGATTATGCGACATAAAAGAGGTTAGATTCCATGGAGATCCAGATGACACATCTTGGAAGACCTAGTGGTAAAGACGTGGCAAATGTGTCACAACCATATCCGGTGTGTGACGGATGTGAGGAGTTGGGCCATGTTCTGGCAAATTGCCCAAGGGAGCAAGGGAAGGCTGAAGAGGTAAATCAGCTTGGTAGTGAATGAAGAAAACAGGAGATGATTGCTACCCACTACCATCCGTGACTCAGAAACCACCCGAACCTCAGGTATGGTAATGCTTTTAATCAATTGAATCCTAACTTTCAGAGTTCTAATATGCGAGGACAACCACAACAGCAGCAGTACTAGAACCGCTAACAAGGTTACAATCAAGGAGGATATCCAAGGAACCAAGGTAATCAAGGTGGGTATCAACAAGGATATCAACAGAACTATCAACAGCAAAGTCAGCAGAATGGAGCTGCAGGTAGTGAGGAGTTGGGGAGCAATTAGTTCACTGCCCTAGTGGATGCGATAAAGGTGTTGAAGAAGGAAAATGAAGATGCATTCAAGGAGTTAAGGAAGTATAATGAGGTCCGGGATAAGACGGTGAATACATTATCTAAGAAAGTAAGGCAGCTAGTAGAAGAGATGTCGAGGAGAGACCTGGGCAAACTACCAAGTAACACTCATACCAACCCACAAAATCAAGGGTCGAGCTCAAACAATGCATATGTTGGCGCGGCAAGTATCTGCAGTGAAAGTGAAGAGAGTGACTTGGAAGACGATAGTGAGCAAGGAGCACCTTTTATTTCGGTTGAAGTTGGGGGAACAAAGGTAAATATGGCACTCCTGGATTATGGAGCAACTCTCAGCATCCTCCCAGGGAGTCTATATGATCAGTCGGATCTAGGTCCTCTACATCAAGTTGACACCACCGTGGTGTTAGCCGATTTGACACGAAAACGTGCACGGGGGATGTTGAGGGAGTGGCCGTGAAGGTCGGGGATTTCTACTACCCTGAGGATTTCTTGGTGCTTGATTATGCACCAAGTCAGAATAACGAACAATTAAGAGTCTTGCTCGGAAGACCATTCTTGGTGATGGCCAATGCTCAGATCGATTATAGAAACAACACAGTGAGCATGACATTCGGAAACCGTGAGTTTAACTTAGACATGCTTACAAATTCATTTACGTATTTTTCTAAAGCTAAATGTTCAAAAGCAGGTTAGACTAACAAGTTTCCGCCTCAGTCCAAATTGGATGAGGGTGGCACAAATGAGAATGGTTTGATTGTTGACATGTTTGAACTGAAGAATGAGGTGACTGAGGTTGTGGATGCAGCAACCCACAAGTTTGGGGATGATGGAATCCAAATGGGAAAATCGCCTTGGAAACATCAGGCAGAAAGTGCAAGTAATCATAGCAACTTTGAGGCAGGACCATTAGGGTCACAAGTAGGATCAAAGAAACCCCCAAAGTTTATGAGGCATTCATATGAAATCGGTGAATCTTGGGTGATGCAAGATGAAGAAGAATTCAATGCTGTGGAACAGACATGTCACCCAAAATTGAATGGGGATGATTATCACCGAGCATGTGCAGCATTTGGTAAGGAGTTTGTGTTCCAAACACCGTAACCAAAGTAAGGTACACCGCGTCTGGCTGAAGACGTTAAACTTAGGGCTCTTGGAAGGCAACCTAAGGTTAGTTAGCTTTAATTTCTTGTCTAGATTAAATAAACGTTGTGGGTGTGTTCCCTAGAAACCCTCACGAGACTAAACTCGTCCACTCGGGCTACCGAGGGCTTTAAAAGGCTTGATGCATATGCTAAATGCATCCGTGATTCCTAGAAAATGAGTTAGGGTTTTATTTCGTTTTTATGGGAAAAGCCCAAGTGTGGGGACGTTCTGAGAACGCTGAGGCTTGCACTAATGCAATGGGGACCATGCATCATTCTCTGGGGGGCAGGATACCGTGTGTAGAGTTTGTAGAGTCGTGAGTCTTAGTTCTTAGTGTTTTCAGTATGTTTTTACGTCTTTTTAAGTTTTCTCAGGGATTTGGGGCCATACGAGCATGAAAAACCATCACAAATCACGTTCCAGGTATGTATGAACATCATTGGGGGTGTTGGAACAAAATTTTGGTTTTTGAGGTCAAAAATTTTTCTAAGTATAAAATCGTCAAAACATTCTGTTGACAACATGCCTTCGCGGTACACGAAAGACCAAGGGAAGATCTTCGCGGTACGCAAGGGATTCTCAATATGGTCGGCTTGAATTTTCACTCCTCGCGGTACTTGAAGAGTTGGAAGGGTTCTTAGCGGTACGCGAGGGGCCCAAATTATGGTCCTTTTTCCCTATTTTTCATTTTTTGTAATTTTGAGTCATGTCGAGTCCGTAGGATCTTTTCATTTTTATTGAGTCATTTTATTGAGTCGATATGATTCTTGTGGGTGTGTTTCGAGCTTAATTTTGCAGGTTTAGACTCAATTACCCGTACTCAATCTCCATTCGAGTGATGACAATCCGAGTTTGATGATTCGTTTGTACAAGGCAGCCCATTAGTATCTGTGGAGCACGATCGCGAATGAAATTCTATACGATCGTCTGTCCAGCTAAGTTTCTTTATTTTTGTTTATTTATTTTTAGTGTCGCTCTTCTTACATTGAGGGCAATGTAGAGTCTAAGTGTAGGGAGGGGAGACCTTAGTCCAGGTTTGTATTTGAGTCTTGTTTTGAGTCAGTTTGAGTCATAAAAAATTAAAAATCCATAAAAATTAAAAATTTTTAAGAATATCCCTGGATTATAATTTGTGCAGTTAAATGGAAAATGATACGTATAATTGGAAACTGTGCTTGTGAATTGAATTGAAATAAGAATAATAACAAATGCGTATAATTTGTAACATTTTGGTAGACCCAACCGACTTTAAAGGCTTAAACATCCTGATAGTGCATCTAGGTTTAATTGAATTAATTCAGGATGTCTTGTGGGTTCTCATCTTAGGGGTGTCGGTAAGGTCAAAACTGTCAACATAGGGTGGTAGGTACCTCTATAAGCAACAGTTTATAAGTTTTTAAATCTTTGGCACATCGCTTTCTTTTTATGAGAATAAATTCGAAAGTTGGTGGCGTCCGCATTCCATAATCCATCCTTACTGAGTTTAATTAACTAGATTGAAAGCTTGAGATCTGCCTACATGTTACGCTCCAGGTTACACGCTTGGTTGAAACGCCCATGGGCAAATTCTTAAGTGATCAATCATAGATGACTAAGTTTGACTTATGTGTTACCCTCCGGGATGGTGACCTGGTTGAAACGCCTCTAAGTTGAGTTTATGTTCTTCATTGCTAAAAACTGAAGCCTGTGTGTTACCCTCCGGGATAGTGACTTGGTTGAAACACTATTGGTTAAGGTTTATTCATATGTATTAATAAAAGCTCAATCATTCAGCCATCATTCCATAATTCATCTGATTTTTAAAACTTCTAAATTAATGTTTATAGTGGTGGGAAATCTATATGGTTTAACCCGGGCCTAAACATGACCTTAAGGTGGGATTAGGCTGAGCTGTAGCTTTCTGAGTGTGGGACCCATATATAGCCTGTTGCTTGGTAATGTATAAGATAGTAGGTCACATAATTGCGGGCTCGATATGTCGGTGGTTGGGTTTAATCGGATGGAAATACCGATTGTTACGATTAACACATTAGTATGTTTAAAGCTATGTAAAATGGGAGTGTGAAACTAGTTTTCTGATTATGATTCCATGCATAATTCTTTTTCGGGACACAAAAGGTCAAGTGTGTGGATGTGATGTGTTGTTAAATATCCCATGTATAAAAGTATAATTTGGATAGTTTTAGTAGTTTAGCTTTGTATATCGAGTCTGTTTTATATGCGTTTGGTATTGTTGAGTGTTACAGGTTGAATATGCTAAGTGAGCGGAAAATATGGGCTTAAATCAAAAGGATAGCAGAATACACAGGCCCCGGAGAAGTCAAAGTCAACAAAAGTCAAATTTCTTGGAATTTAGGTTCTTCGCGGTACGTGAAGACCTGGGAGCAATTGTTCGCGGTACGCAAGAAACCAGAATATGGGCCGCAACTATTTTGGCCTTCGCGATACGCGAAGGTTGGTTGGAATTGCTTCGCGGTACGCGAAGAAGTGTATTTTCGGCAAATTTAACCTAATTTCAATTATAAGCCAAGGGGGAGTCTATTTTCGAATTAACTTCCATCCAGCCGTCTAAGAACTTTGCTAAGGCGATTTCCAGAGAAAAAGTTCAAATCTTTCCGAGTTTTTGATGCTAGATAAAGTCACACCAACTGTTGAAGAATTGATGATGATGTCGATGAGCGGCTAATCATTTTGCGATTGTTTCCAGGTGTAGGATCTGTTTGTGAGGTGATAATCTGATTCATACTTGATTTGGTTTAGGATTCTTGTAATCGTTTGATTGTTTGAATGCTATAGTTTGTTTTGTTTGATTAAACAGTTTTGGTTTATTGAATTATCGCATGCATCATTTTTTCGGTTTTAAATCGTGAACCATTGTTTGCTTATGTTTAGTATTCTGAATGGGTAATTAACTATTTGGGTAATTAACTTGTGTCAAGTATTCGGTTTTATAATCGTTGCTCAGCGCAGTCACTATCTTGGGTGTTGATTATTTATCAAATTGAATAAACGAGTCATGTCTATGTGATTTCCAATTTGTACAAATCAGTAATCACCGAACTTGCAATCTGAACCCGGAAGCAATCCGTTTTCTCTTAATTGTATTCAAAGTTTTTAAAGGTAGTTGCTTTTTACTCTGAACTTAAACAGTTTTCTTAAACAACACTGTCCACCAATTCCCTATGGATACGACACCCTACTTCACTATACCATAGTTTAAGGTAGCTAGAGATTTTATTTAATATTGTTTTTGATTGACCTTGACAACGCGATCAGGTTCTAACCTTGGTATTTCTTGGATATTTTTGTGGCAGGTGTTACAACCAGATCCTCAGTTCCTTCCGGTAAAGTCAACACCGAAGCTTGGGTTAACCTTTTCTTTAGTTCTTGAAACGAATTCTCTTGTTCCTCATTCCAGGTAAACTTTATTTCCTTCTTTCTAAGGTTCGTCAAAGGTGAAGCAATCTTGAAGAAATCTTATATAAATCTCCTATAGTAACCGACCAAACCTAAGAAATCGATCAATAAAGAACATGAAAAGAACTCGCACATAACAAATCAAAGACTCTCTCAACAAAAGAAGATCTCAATCGATTTGTTCATGATTTACTGGGTGATGAGCTAGAAATGGCTAATGACTTCAAAAATAAGTAGTCAGCAAGTCCACGTATCAAAGACTCATCTGAAGTACTCGAAGATGCTATTCAAAGAATTTCAAAAACTTCATAAGACTCTGAATAAATATCAGAAATGTCATAACCTTTTTAATACATTTAAGAAATCTCTAAAGAAACTCCAGAGACGATAAGCTTAAGAGAAAGTTTAGATGATACACCAATTGTGGGAACACCATCACAATCTTATACACATCCAAATAATGAATTATCAAGTCAACTACATCATGTTATCAAATGTACCAAAGATAATCAAATATCTCAAATGATTGGAAACCTTTTACGTGTATAAACTAGATCTGCTTATGCTTACGAATGTCTTTACATCGGTTTCTTAAGTATCTTGGAACCTAAGAAGTCTTCAGAAGCATTGAAAGATCCAAACAGGGTCTTTATCATGCAAGAAAAAACTTAATCAGTTTGAAAGAAGCAGAGTCGGGAGACTTATTTCAAGACCGAAAGACAAATCGGTCATAGGAACAAAATGGGTCTTCAGGATCAAATACGATGAAGATGGAACAATAGTGAGAAACAAACTAAGATTAGTTGCCAAAGGATATTGTCAACAAGAATGTATTGCATATGCAACTGCAACCTTCAAATGATTTAAAGATTATTAAATGAATATTTATTCAGCCTTTCAAAATGGAGAAATATCAGAAGAAGTATATGTCGAGCAACCACGTGGCTTTGAAAGATCAAAATTTCCAAGCAGGGATTAAAACTAGCTCCCGAGGCAAGGTATAACACAATATCTATGTTCATATTATCTTTCAGATTCCAAAAATGGAATATTGATACCGTATTTTCTTGAAATCTCACAAGGGTCATATTATACTAGTTTAAGTCTATGTAGACGACGCTATGTTTGGTTCTACCAATCCGGAGTTCTGAAGGAAATTTTCAAAACTCATGCAGTCTAAATTCAAGATGAAAATTATGGGAGTTAAAATTTTTAGTGGACTTCAAGTGAAATAAACTTTAGAAGGCATCTGCATAAATCAAGTTCACGGACCTTCTGAGAAAATGTTATCTTAATGAATCTTCTACAATGAAAACTTTTATGGCCACAAAAACCAAATTAGACCCAGATCATGAAAGAGTAGACGTGGATGAACGAACCTATAGATGAATGATAGGATCCCTCATTTACTCAACTACAAGTAAACCTGATATCATATTCTCCACATGTCTCCTAACATGATTTCAGTGCAAACCAAAAGAGTCTCACATATCTACTATGAAGATAATCTTTAAATATCTCAAAGGAAATTCCTACACTGACTCAGACCATGTTGGGATGCAAACTAGATAGAAAGAATACATTAGGAAATTGTCAGCTTCTGAGAGGAAAGTTGGTTAGTTAGATATCCAAAAAGAAAAATTATATATCAACATCAACTACGGATGCAGAATATGTATTTGCTACAAGTTGATGCTCTCAAGTCATTTGGATGCAAACACAACTTAGAGACTATTGCATCTCTATTACCAAGACGTATTGTAAGAACCCGTTCCCGGGAGACCTCGCGCATTAGATTTACTCATTCACAACATAGTTTAGCAGCTGAAAGTTATTCACTCATTGGCATCGGTAACATTGTCATCGAACATAAATCATAAAACATCAATAACATAGTCTTTAATTTAAAAATAAACGGGTTGTCAGTCGGGGTCAAGTAGCTATCAGTCGGGGTCAAGTAGCCATCAGTCCTTGTCTAGTTGCATCTTTAGTAATTCCTCGTGTTTAATTATTTACCTGAAGTGCATACTAAAAGTCAGCTAACGCTGATGAGTTTTACTTTTAAGCAAACATGCATTTACTCCATATACATGGCATAGGTACATATATATACCTTCATATATATATATATATATATATATATATATATATATATATAACTATTCATCATGCGTAACATAGCTTTTAACACACATGGGAAAACCCTTCTCCCATTGTCATACCGAGCCATAACTCGGGGTCATTCATCATTATCATATATCAAGAAGAATAGCTTAACACATTTGGGGAAAACCCTTCTCGCATCATATCAGTGTCTCAAAGACAACCGCATTCGTACCTACTACATATGCAGTCGTGCATCGAAAGCGCCTCCGTCTACATAAAGTAGTTGTAATTGTCTACCTTTCTAGACATAAACAATACGTCTGCATAGTAGACGTCCGCCGCATCGTACTTGTAATATCCAGTATTTCCAACCTAGCTTTTCCTAAACTTTTCACGGGTTATAAATTCAAAGCTTGAAATTTTATTAAAATTTTATTCTTAAATGATAAATATTGAATTTATTAATGTATATTTTAAAACAATAATGTGCGATATATATATATATATATATATGTATCTTATAAATGTGTTAAAAATTTCTAAGACTTTATAAGTTTGTAATTATATAAATTATATAATTTATAAACTTATTTTAAATACTAAAACTTATAATGGATCTTATAAATTAAATTATAAAATTTTAAAATAATAAAACTTATGAAACTTTAGAGGGATTTTATAAAAACAAAACATATTTATTTATTTTATAAAGTCCAGGGACCAAAACTGTCTCTTTCTGAAACACTTTTTAAACTTAAAAGACATTTTAACATAAAATGACAAAACTTCGGAACTACAGGGACTAAAGTCGTAATTTGGCTAAACTCCCATCACCTAGAATCGGTTCAGAGTTCGATCCCCGCCAAGCCGGTTTTCACTTCCCATTTACCAAAATCGTGATTTCCGGGCAGGTTCATTGTACCTCGGGCTCTCATACGCGCATGCGACTCCAACCTAACCGTAATCAACGCTCGATTTCGAGCTTAGCACCCGCATGCTCCGCGATTTAACACATTCGGCCCAACCGTGAACTCCTCACCTAATTCGCCATTAATTGATGAAATCGTGTATAAAAACGGGTACCAACAGGTAGACGACACTACCCTCAAACACTCTCAACCCTCAATTCGCCCTAATCGGGTCGGCATTGCCAGATTTGAATTCGCGACCGTCGGCGACAAGACCCAACTGGTTCTCCCTCATCTCAACACCTTATCAGGTAATTCTTGAGGCCACACCTTCGTAATTATGTATAGAATAAAAGCCCTCTGTCGGATTACAGCGACAGAGGGATAATCAATGCCTATTTGACGGGTTTTTGATCTAGGGTTCATGAGGGAATCGGGTTCGAGTTGAGTCCTTGTTTATAAATTTTCTGTTCCGTGTTTTAACTTAACGAACCCGTAGTCGGGATGGTTAAGTGTGTGTGTATGCTGTGACCCGGAAGCGGCGCGGGTTCGACCCGGCCGACCTCCATTTTCGATTTAGTATTTTTTTTTTGGGCCTTTTACTTAACCTTATGAATTCCAACAAATTTTATATAAATCTGTTAAATTCTTATAAATTTAATTACGAATTTTAATTATACTTCTTCTGGAATATCTTTAAAAACTTAATTAAATTTATAAAGAAATTAATTCTTTAAGATTTGTCTTAAATATTTAAAAACTATAAAAAAAATACTTTTAAGACCCTATAAGACTTATGATAAGGTATAAAACTTGAAACTTTGATTTAAAACTTTAATTATTTTCTGTTTAAAACTTTAAACCTTAAATAAACAAATTATATAAATTTTATAAACAAAATTTATAAAATTTGCACATTACTTAGTAAACATAAATTTATAAACCTTGTAATTTATTTAAGACTAAATCAAGGCTTATTTAGTTATTCAAAACAAGGAAATAATTACGCATTATTTGGAAATTTGTATAAACCTATATAAACTGATACATTTTATTTAAACGTTAAACCAGTAATTTTAAAACAAAAACTTTATGAGAGATTCTATTTAAACACTTTATACACACATAAATACTTATTATTTATTTAAACTTATAAACATTATTTACTTACATTTTGATTCGTAAAGAAAATGCTTAATACTTAATTTCCTTGATAAATCTTAAATGTTTTCATAGGAATTAGTCTAAATAAGGTTTCTTAGATAAATGTTCATTCTTAATGATTATTATGATTATTTATAAATACTTATTTAGTATCCTCACAACAATCATCGGTAAGCTTTAATAATTATCCACACTTTTTGTTATAAATATTTAATAATACTTATCCTTTGAATAATTATTTATCCATAAATATATATTTAATTATTAAACTTTGATAAATATTTAATCTTTAGACAATTATCGTTAATCTTTAAGGAGTATTTAATCCTTCAATCATCTATTGTTACAACCCTAAAACTTAGAAACTATCTTGATTATTATCATCTAACATACGTAAATTATACTTGTAAAACTTTTTGAAATTAATTATTTTAATTATTCTAAACTATAAACTCATTAAACAGTTATACAAGGCCTTGCGTCATCTATTCAGAATCTTTATTTTTGATCTAAATTAATCCCGTCTCCCATTTGGAACCCTAGTCAAATCTTGAATCCTAGATCATTGTCTTAAACTTCTAGAAATAAACTTGAAACTTTAGACTTATATTCTTAGGCTTATTGTGAGGATATTCTCCCTCAAAGTCTTGCAAACTTACTCTTATCGGGTACTCTTCATCAATCCAAGTGAGTATAGTTAGCCCCTTTTTCCTTTCTATACTTTTGGGGTGAAACATGTTCCAAAAACTTTAAACTTATACAATTCTTGTACAACTATGACTAGATGCTTATTCTTATGTTAAACTTGAGACTTGTATGCTTAGATTAAACTTAAAACTAGCACATTCATTAACTTTGATCAAGCCTATAGTAACAATGATAGATCTATTGTATTTGACCAATCCACCTTGATTGATTGACCCCTTCGGGTGGAGCCCTTGGAGATTGTTACTGAATTAAACTTTAAACTTGAGACTTATAAGGGTAACCTGCGGGTTATGCCTAAACTTGGTTGGAGGATTGAAGTGCACAATGTTTAAGATACTTGTTCTCATAATTACATTATAGAATGCATATATCATAGTGAATTGTAATTCTTCTCAAATACTTGTTAAACTATGTCAAAACCTTTGTATCTCACCAACTATTTTTTAGTTGACTAATTCTTTCACATGTTTCAGGTTCTACATCATGAGACTTATCTGTGATCACATAGGATGCTTTGGACTTAGACTACTTATCAATTAAATGTTGTATTCTTGTTATGTCAACCTTGTGCTATTGAACAACCGCGTCCGCCCCGACGTATAATCCGCCGTCGGTTGGGGTGTGACAGATTGGTATCAGAGCCTTGGTTATAGGGAATTAGGTTATTAGACACATGACCTAGACTATAACTTAGGAGACCTAAACATGAGTTATCTCATGTCCTTTACTAGGAACTTTCTCCTCATTCTATTCTTAAATCTTATACGTGAACGCTTGGAGATTCTACGTTTCTACTTACCTACGTGCTACAAGAGGCTACTACATCGAGGACACGTTCTTAGGCTTCAAGCCTAATCCACCACTAAACTCTCGTCAAGAATATTTAAGTTCTAGATAATGTGTGAGAACTTGTGCGGACCGGAAGGGTGGATACCTGAATTCTGAGAAATTCTGTCAAGGAAAGCATTTCGTATAAATCCAAATCAACCGTTGGACCCGTATGCTTTCCTGGGAATTCTTGGGATGAGTATCCACTTATAGGAATGCATGACTTCTCTAAACATTAGTGAGCTTAGATCTCTCTTGATATGTCAAAGTACTTACTTAGTGATATGCACTAAATGAGTACCATCTCAAATACTATACACTTCATAAATTCATGATTCAAAAACTTTCCTCTGTAACCTTTACTCTATGATTCTTATGTTCCGTCTTTTCAAGGATGGTCACATGACAGCATGCTTACTCGTCACGACCTGAAGGAGTTACCTTCAAGGAGAAATTCTTACGAGATTATACTTAAAAACTACATACATAAACTTATATTTTTAGATACTACCCAATAAACTTCGTGATCGTTGTAATACAACCCTTAAAACTATGTATTACTCTACAAATTCTCCTATAAACTTCATTATTTTATGAACATAACACTTAAGGGGAAACCCTTGTGTTTCATCTTATTTTCATCACTCAACCAAACTACTCTATATAACTCACTCAAACTTTTGTTACACTTTTACACATCTCAAAGTTTTCATACATCCTTAAACTTCATGATCCTGGAACTAACAGCCCATTTAAAACTATGTATTGACATACAAGTCTTTATACAAACTTCATTATTTTATAAACTTGGCACATAAGGGGAAACCCTTGTGTCTCATTTCACTTTTTGTCACTTAAGCAAACTTCATTTTATGACTAACTCAAAACTTTGTTACACTTTTATATATCTCAAAACCTTCATACGTCCTTAAAACTTACACATCACCGTTTCTTGTAAACAAAACTTAACGTCTTTTAAACCTAAAGAACATTAACAAAGGGATTAGTAACCTGATCGTTTTTCCGCAAGAGAAGAAGCCTACTATAGAGTAAACAAGCTCCACGTTTAAGACTCTAAACCCATAATGAACCTCGACATAGTACCATAAACCCAAATATCGGTGACAATAACTAAAAAGTTGTAAACTCATGAGGAAATTCTGGCTATGGAAATAGGGTACATAAGTGAGTCCTTGTGACCCACCCCTCTTCCGGAAATTCTCTTCATTAGCCCATTAACTTCAAGCAAAAAAAAACCATTTTAAATAGTACTGTGATGACTCAGTATTATGAATAAAAAAAAACCTTTTTGAACACATTTAATCAAATTACTTACAAACTTCTTCCTATTCTCTTCTCTTGCTAGGTCATGGACTCACACACACATTCTTCACCAATGTACCGCCCAAGAGGAGAGTCCGACCGCGAAGAGAGTAGCGAGTCACCGGTGTATCAACCAAGTCCTTATCCTAATGCACGGGCAAGAGCTGAACTCAACACTAACTGGACCAGAAACCCTAGGACATCACCACCGAGGAATCCCTATCAACCGCCTCATCTTCACCACCGGTTCTCATCACCACCAAGGGACCCGTACCTAGCACCTACCCCTACCCTAAGGGCTAGGCATGCCGGAGTACCTGCCGTGGCAATGGGGATCCCGGTGTCTAACATTCCTAGGTTTCTAGAAACCGAAAAATTTATGAGGAGGGAGATAGAGCATAGGGCACGGCACGACCTGTTAAACCAAAGGATCGACGACCTGGCCAATCAAATTTGGATCCAGGAAGAAAAGATCGTAACTTTGGAGGAAGACAGAGAAATCCTCGAGCACCGTACCGAAACCACTAGAGCGGAGTCTAGGTTTGCCATCCGGGTAACCCTAGCAGTACTTGTAATAGTAATAATCTGTTTCTTAGTGGAGAGCTACCTAAGGCGTGCATGAAGCCTCTATTTTCCATTAAATTTCAACTTTTGTCATATGTAAAGGCTAGAAGCCCAATTTTGAAACATCTAATGAAAAGTTACTTTGGAAATTTCATCTTGTCATCGTCTACTAGTTTAACTTTCTTTTCATCACTACAAACTTAACACTTCTTACCCAAACACTTCCGTCAAGAGTAGCTCACGTTAGTACTTGAGAAAATTAACAACGTTGCATTAAACAATAAAAAATCCTAAGTGACACATGTAACCGAAGAATAAATCTTGAACAAACCTTCTAATTCGTAAGCACTCTTTTAAAACAACACGACTTACGAACCATTGCCGTGATCAACTATGATCCCTATCCCTTATATAGACTTAACTCTTCTAAACTTGACCAAATTTTCGTTTGACAATCATACATACCTTTTCATAAGTCTTGCTTATACTATTTATCAATGTCCAACTCGTCATTTTTTAACATCCTAATTACACTCTATATAAAAGAAAACTATATCTGCTGTTATGAAACGAGATAAAATCATTTATAAACACACTATCATAAACCTTATCGAAACTTTTCCCGTTACCCTATGCTTAGAGACTTTCCTCATTCAACTCTTGTCACGTAAAAGATTTGCTATGAATCACAACGAAGACTAAAAGCTTAAATGCACGTTATTAAAAACATTAAACTTCGTATACACAACTATAAGGTCATAAACTTTTGAGTCATGCAAAAAAACTTATACAAATACTCAAACCCGTATTCTTAAAACTAAACATGATCAATAAAGGATCATGTAAAGCTTAATATTGAAACTTGTGATCAACTGACTTATCCTACTTTCAAATTCATACTTGGATTCCTAGTCTTGAAAATTTTTGTGTTCGTCCTAACTAAGCCTTGTAAGACTTGATAAACGTACATTCCATATATACGAGAAAACTTCACTCTGATACTAGACACTAGCAGGAAGGAGGACATTACTCTCTTTAGTAGAGTACATCCCCTGACTCCTATCTAAACCAAACATCGGGATCCACTAATCTTTTGGACAACTCGAATCTTCTATGAGAAAGCGTATAACGGTTAATCGTGTTCCAAACGCTGTCCCATACCTCTCTTAAACACTAGAGTATTTAGATAACCGCTTTGTACTCAAAACGTAATCGTATACTTCTATACACTGAAGCTAAACTAAGAGACTTTAAGCTATTCTATGTTTGACGTATTCTTGTTCAAACACAATTTAAACTATCCTATGTTTGACATATTCTTGTTCAAACACAATTTAAACTATTCTATGTTTGACATATTCTTGATCAAACACAATTTAAACTATTCTATGTTTAACGTATTCTTGTTCAAACACGATTTAAACTATTCTATGTTTGACGCATTCTTGTTCAAACACAATTTAAACTATTCTATGTTTGATGTATTCTTGTTCAAACACAATTTATACTATTCTATGTTTGACGTATTCTTGTTCAAACACAATTTGAGCTACCCCATGTTTGACGTATTCTTGTTCAAACATGATGAACGTATGAGACTTTAAACTACTCCATGTTTGACGTATTCTTGTTCAAACATGATGAACGTATGAGACTTTAAACTACTCCATGTTTGACGTATGCTTGTTCAAACATGATGAACGTATAAGACTTTTAAATTACTTGAGGTTTGATGTATTCTTGATCAAACACGAGGAAAGTGTAAAGACTTTAAACTACTCGATGATTGAGGTATTCTTATTTAATCACGAGGGAACTTTGAAACTCTAAATCTTGTCACATTCTTCTCTCTTTAATCATTGAATGACGTTTCTCTCTAAGGGACTCGTTAATCAATGATCACCCTTATGTGGAAACTTTAGTCGTGTGTTAAACAAATTCTTATACTCTTTCTTGATCCGCACACAAACGGAAGGACCTATGCAGATCATACAACGTTTTAAATGCTTGCGGGTGCACACGTAAGTATGAAAATCAACGTATGGGAAAACATAGTAAACTCTGTCGTGTGCTATGATCTAAGACTTATCGTAAAAGGTAGTCACGGGACTTAGGTACCGTAACAATCCTTAGACGTATTAGACTACAAACTCAAATCATTAAACTATCGTCGAACCCATTCTAAGTGATGCATTTCACTTTAAATTTTGAGTGGAAATCCATCAGTTATTCTCTCAAATATACTTCTGAAAACAAATCTCCATATGCTTCGGTGAAACTATATATTTATTAGGGAAACTTCTGACAGTCTTGGGTTGTGAAGCTTATAAACTCGAGCGTAATCTTATTCCTGTCATTCCATCTCTTTTAGAAATCTAAACGTAACCCATGGCTTACTTGGGAACATAAAGTATTTTTCTCATTATCCTTATGCGTATCATGGACTTAAATCCCAAACAAAACCCTTCTACTTTAGTTTCGGGACGAAATTCCCTAAGTAGGGGAACCTAGCTTTTCCTAAACTTTGCACGGATTATAAATTCAAAGCTTGAAATTTTAATAAAATTTTAATCTTAAATGATAAATATTGAATTTATTAATGTATATTTTAAAATAATAATGTGCGATATATATATATATATGTATCTTATAAATGTGTTAAAAATTTCTAAGACTTTATAAGTTTGTAATTATATAAATTATATAATTTATAAACTTATTTTAAATACTAAAACTTATAATGGATCTTATAAATTATACTATAAAATTTTAAAATAATAAAACTTATGAAACTTTAGAGGGATTTTATAAAAATAAAACATATTTATTTATTTTATAAAGTCCAGGGACCAAAACTGCCTCTTTCTAAAACTCCTTTTAAACTTAAAAGATTTTTAACATAAAATGACAAAACTTCGGAACAACAGGGACTAAAGTCGTAATTTGGCTAAACTCCCATCACCTAGAATCGGTTCAGAATTCGATCCCCTCCAAGCCGGTTTTCACTTCCCATTTACCAAAATCGCGATTTCCGGCCAGGTTCATTGTACCTCGGGCTCCCATACGCGCATGCGACTCCAACCTAACCGTAATTAAGGCTCGATTTCGAGCTTAGCACCCGCATGCTCCGCGATTTAACCCATTCGGCCCAACCGTGAACTTCTCACCTAATTCGCCATTAATTGATGAAATCGTGTATAAAAACGGGTACCAACAGGTAGACGACACCACCCTCAAACACTCTCAACCCTCAATTCGCCCTAATCGGGTCGGCATTGCCGGATTTGAATTCGCGACCGTCGGCGACAAGACCCAACTGGTTCTCCCTCATCTCGACACCTTATCAGGTAATTCTTGAGGCCAAACCTTCGTAATTATGTGTAGAACAAAAGCCCTCTGTCGGATTACAACGACAGAGGGATAATCAATGCCTATTTGACGGGTTTTTGATCTAGGGTTCATGAGGGAATCGGGTTCGAGTTGAGTCCTTGTTTATAAATTTTCTGTTCCGTGTTTTAATTTAACGAACCCGTAGTCGGGCTGGTTAAGTGTGTGAGTATGCTGTGACCCGGAAGCGGCGCGGGTTCGACCCGGCCGACCTCCATTTTCGATTTAGTATTTTTTTTTGGGCTTTTTACTTAACTTTATGAATTCCAACAACTTTTATATAAATCTGTTAAATTCTTATAAATTTAATTACGAATTTTAGTTATACTTCTTCTGGAATATCTTTAAAAACTTAATTAAATTTATAAAGAAACTAATTCTTTAAGATTTGTCTTAAATATTTAAAAACTATAAAAAAAAATACTTTTAAGACCCTATAAGACTTATGATAAGCTATAAAACTTGAAACTTTGATTTAAAACTTTAATTATTTTCTGTTTAAAACATTAAACCTTAAATAAACAAATTATATAAATTTTATAAACAAAATTTATAAAATTTGCACATTACTTAGTAAACATAAATTTATAAACATTGTAATTTATTTAAGACTAAATCAAGGCTTATTTAGTTATTCAAAACAAGGAAATAATTACGCATTATTTGGAAATTTGTATAAACCTATATAAACTGATACATTTTATTTAAACGTTAAACTAGTAATTTTAAAACGTAAACTTTATGAGAGATTCTATTTAAACACTTTATACACACATAAATACTTATTATTTATTTAAACTTATAAACATTATTTACTTACATTTTGATTCGTAAAGAAAATGCTTAATACTTAATTTCCTTGATAAATCTTAAATGTTTTCATAGGAATTAGTCTAAATAAGGTTTCTTAGATAAATGTTAATTCTTAATGATTATTTATAAATACTTATTTAGTATCCTCACAACAATCATCGGTAAGCTTTAATAATTATCCACACTTTTTGTTATAAATCTTTAATAATACTTATCCTTTGAATAATTATTTATCCATAAATATATATTTAATTATTAAACTTTGATAAATATTTAATCTTTAGACAATTATCGTTAATCTTTAAGGAGTATTTAATCTTTCAATCATCTATTGTTACAACCCTAAAACTTAGAAACTATCTTGATTATTATCATCTAACATACATAAATTATACTTGTAAAACTTTTTGGAATTAATTATTTTAATTATTCTAAACTATAAACTCATTAAACAGTTATACAAGGCCTTGCGTCATCTATTCAGAATCTTTATTTTTGATCTAAATTAATCTCGTCTACCATTTGGAACCCTAGTCAAATCTTGAATCTTAGATCCTTGTCTTAGACTTATAGAAATAAACTTGAAACTTTAGACTTATATTCTTAGGCTTATTGTGAGGATATTCTCCCTCAAAGTCTTGCAAACTTACTCTTATCGGGTACTCTTCATCAATCCAAGTGAGTATACTTAGCCTCTTTTTCCTTTCTATACTTTTGGGGTAAAATATGTTCCAAAAACTTTAAACTTATACAATTCTTGTGCAACTATGACTAGATGCTTATTCTTATGTTAAACTTGAGACTTGTATGCTTAGATTAAACTTAAAACTAGCACATTCATTAACTTTGATCAAGCCTATAGTAACAATGATAGATCTATTGTATTTGACCAATCCACCTTGATTGATTGACCACTTCGGGGGGGAGCCCTTGGTGATTGTTACTGAATTAAACTTTAAACTTGAGACTTATAAGGGTAACCTGCGGGTTATGCCTAAACTTGGTTGGAGGATTGAAGTGCACAATGTTTAAAATACTTGTTCTCATACTTACATTATAAAATGCATATATCATAGTGACTTGTAATTCTTCTCAAATACTTGTTAAACTGTGTCAAAACCTTTGTATCTCACCAACTATTATGTAGTTGACAGATTTTTTCACATGTTTCAGGTTCTACATCATGAGACTTATCTGTGATCACATAGGATGCTTTAGACCTAGACTACTTATCAATTAAATGTTGTATTCTTGTTATGTTTCCTTGTATTGAATCTTAAATTATTTATTAATGAAATATTGAAACTTTAATAGTCAACCTTGTGCTATTGAACAACCGCGTCCGCCCCGACGCATAATCCGCCGTCGGTTGGGGTGTGACAGAACTACCGAAGTAGTCGTAAAAGCACATACCATCTACACCAAGCGGAGGCAATCTCACCGCACACAAGTGCAGCCGTAAACATCATACCGAGTCGTCACCCAGAACATCTTCCGTCAATACGAAGTAGTCGTAACAGTCTACCAAAGGTAGCTGTTTCCCATTCGAACTATTTATGCAGTCGTGCTTCGTAAAACGACCTCCGTTTATCAAAGTACCCGTAACATTGTTCGAACCGTGGTTCGCATCATACTGAGTCATAGCTCAGGAACATACCGTGTGCATAGATAGCCATTTGTCATCCGTTTAACACAAAGGCAACCGTCACACATACACGTAAGCACACAAGGGAAATTATTAGTATAAACGTTCATTTTTTTCATAGCATGGACATAGCCAAGTTATAAACATTTCATAAAAAGGTTAACTATGCACATCAGCCTAAATGTGAGTAAAACTTGTTGAAAGGGGCATCTAGAAACTCTCCTGAGATAAGTGACACGTAAGCTAGGTATTAGGTATAATCTTAAAGCTCTACGTGGTGTATGCTACCTGTATGAATACGTAATAACAATTCTTAGTTTACATGTCAAGTTTTCACGTAGCAAGCACCCGCCTATTCAACCTTCCCTCATGATCCTTAAAAAGTATTCGCGTGTACACCCCGAGTACTTGTACTACACAAGTTTTCCTGTATTTTCTCACTTACTTGGACAGGGCATGCACCTGCATACTCAGGGTACACGAGAATGATAAAGTTCTTGCCGAGAACTTAGATGTAGCGGAGTACTTGGTTTATGACCGTGAACTTGTGGTGTACCGAACACATGGGCCGAGCACTTGTTTCATCAAATCTCGGGTACTTGGAGCCAAAACTAGTTCACGGGTATATGGAGCCGAGTACTATTCTATTCCCGAGTACCATTGCCGTGAACTTAGTACTTACGAGATCTAGGGGCCAAGAACTAGGTTCACGAGAACTTTGTTCTCAACCAAACCCTAGTTTTGCATGGTTCCATATCTGATTCGTTTTACTTATCAAGATCCAAACTTTAAACGTTCAAAGTGTTTGTTTAATACCCATAATGTTAAATCTAAAAGCTTTCTTCCATTTCATACGTGAAAGTATCATCTTTTTGGATTAAAACCCTCATTTTCTCATAACCCAAAACAATGAAAAAAAGATGTAGTTTTTAGGTTATACTTACCTCAAGGGCGTGTGTAATCCTCGTATCTCCTTTACTGATCGATCCTAAGCGGCTGTGAAGCAAGTTAGTTGCTTGGATACAAGTTCTTCTTCCCTTGCTAGCCGAGAACTATCCTTCTTTCTCTCCCAAATATTACGTAAATGAGTAAGAGGAAATGAGGCTGGTATGTCTCATAGATGGTGGCTAGGGTATTAAGAGGGTGAGGTTTCCCCTTTTAGGGAAATATTCTAAATAGCCCCTCAACGTCCGAGTTTTCTCTAAACCTCCTTATTTATTTTATTTGTGACTTTTAGGGTGTTACACGTCTATACTATGTGATTCAAAAAGTGCAATTGCAATCACATCAAATTCGGTTCATTACTTAAGAACAAAGCACATTGATGTAAGGTATCATTTCATCAAAGATCATGTGGGAAAAGGTTACATTGAAATGTATTTTTTTCCACTGATTTTTAATTTGTTAATCTATTTAAAACTACTTTGGATGAAAAGAAAATTCATTATTTGATTAGTAAAAATGATAAATATGAGGGTTATGTGTGTGTGTGTGTGTGTGTGTATATATATAGGGGGTGGTTCTAATAAAAATCCTCTTGAGTTGAAGAAACTCACTAAACCCTGTTTTACATATGTAAAAAAAAAATTTAATTTTTGAGATTGATTTTACATTCAATTTTATCACTTTTGTTGAAAAAAAAATAAAGAAAAACGTCGAGCTGTTTTTCTTAATTTTTTTTAAATATGACGTTTTTTACATATGTAAACACTGTTTTTTTACATATGTAAATGCTGACGTATGCATACGTAAGCAAAAAAACATTGATTTTTGTTATTTTTTACATGTTTTTTATTTTTATTTTTATTCAACGTTTTTTTTCATTTTTTTTGCGAACCTACTTTTTTGGGTAAATAATCAATTCAAAATTTTATAAAAAAAATTTTGAATTTTTTTCAAAGGGTTTCGTGGGTTTTCCAACTCAAGTAGGTTTTTATTCTACACTTCCTATATATATATATACATATATATATATATATACATATATATATATATACACATATATATATATATATATATATATATGAGAAGTATTAGATACAAATGGCCCAAAGCGTACGAAGGATACGAAGAGATGTTAGTGCGCCGCGTGTAGCTTTTAATTTTTGGTGGGAAGAATATTTTTGTCATTATACCAGTTATTAATGTTACATGATTTTCGAAGAAAACGTGAATTTCAAAAAAACGTGATTTTCAAAAAAACATGAATTTCAAAAAAACGTAAAACTGAATAAACGTTCCAATTTTTTGGTATAAAAAACGGTATTTCCGTAAAATTGAATAAATGTAGAGTAAACGTTCCAATTTTTGCGTATAAAAAACGGTGATTATTAAGACAATTATCCTTTACGTGTATTGCTATGCTAAATTCCAAACATTAAACATTAATTGAAAATCACGTAAAGGCAAAATTCACGTAATTGAAATTGAAATTGGGGTTTTGGAACGATGTCATTAACGAAGTTATAGATCAGTTGAAACGATGTTGTTTTTTAATTGGAAATTTGTTGTTGATTTCTGATTGCATTTGAAATTGAAAATGGGGTTTTGGAATTTACAGGTGACAAAGAATTCGAGAGACAGCAGGCGAAGTAAGAAAGAAGAGTACGAGATTGTTCTGGAGGAGTTGGGAAAGAAGAGTGAATTGACGAAATTGCCCTTTATTGGGTGCTTTGTGTAGGGGTAGTTTTGGGAGTTTGTATGCTGCCGAGCGATTTGAAAGTGAATGGGTTTTGAAAAATCACGCTATGGAAAAATCACACTGATGTCGTCCAGACGGTCTATATATAAAAACTAACAAAACCTAACCTAGACTCCTAAGTAATAAATGGAAAACCTATGAACTATACCGCACTAACATGCAACTGTACCTATCGAGTGTAGCACAGCTTAAAGGTAAACCGGATTATCGAACCCTAGAGACACTGAATACTAATACTAGACTCTGACTCGGACTAAAGATTGATGATCGGGGGGTTCACTACACTAAAGATTAACTAAGAATGCTGCAAACAAAATCGACTCAACTATCAAGATCAAGACTAAGGAAATAATCAGAGATGTGAAGAATACTACCTAGGTCGGAATCCTACATGCAAAGCACAACTTCTAGCGGTTCTGGAACTAAGATGGATCTGAGTTTCTAAGGATGACAACTAAAGACTACCTAGTGGATCCCTAATCACTCTCAAGGTGTCACCAACTAAGCTACCTAAAGTGTATTAAACTCACTAGATGGTTAGATCACCTCTCGGGTATTTCCAACAAATGATAATGTACCTTAAAAACATCACCTTTCAGTGTCACTGTCCACAATACATTCAACAAATGCACAGGGTAATCTCAGGATAACAACTATGATTTGAACTAGAAACAATCACTAAACACCTAATACTAACGTCCTCTCAGACTGTTAACACTCGGATTCCTAATGACGAAGCCTAGACAACTAATTCTCACCTATTGGGTATTGAACTAGGACACACATTAAGTTCTAAGGACACTCAATCACAACTCCTAAGGGCTACTATATCTAGCAACTCATACAAACAACCACAAACCCTAAGGTAAATGATCTAGATACGCAAATCAAACTGGCAGACAACCACAATTAGCATACGGAATCACAATCAAACATAAATCAAACCAAAACATGCATATTCATCATAATAATCAACATGAGATTGTTTACAAAATCATTAAACCATCATACGAATCCAAAACCGATAAAAATACGAACTTTAACATATATTCATCGAATGACCTAAGTAGTATCAACGTTTTAGCCAAATATCATGCGCAAACACATCAAAACAAAAGTATAAGACAAGAACATGGTTCAAACACACGAAACAAAGATAAAGATTCAAGCTTTGGAACCAAAAACGCTAAATCTAACGCACCCGAGATCAAAGATTCGACCTTTGCACTTTAATTCTCTCCTCCAGCCCAAAAATCGCCTTTTTTCTCCTTCTAAACGGTTGGAAATCGATGATAAACATAATGGGAGAGTCCTAATCTATTTAGCCTTGAAATTAGGTCAAAATTCGTGTTTCTGGGGGGCCTCGCGGTACTTGTTAATTCTCTCGCGTACCGCCGGAGAAAACAGCTCGCACAGATTTCCCAGTCCCTCGCGTACCGCGAGGGAATGGCCTCTATCTCTTGCGTACCGTGAGAGATTACTGGATTTTTGTACTCTTCTCGTCGAGCTACCAAAATCGATATATTATGGGCCCTGTAACTAATTTTCTAGCCCAAGATATGCCCCTTTGAAGTTTTGACTCTTTCTCGACTTTTTCCGTTTCTCATCCTAGGTTCTCGTGCTCGTTTCTTTCACACTTCTTGATCGTTTAAGCTCCAATTCTTCCCGAATACCTACCATATACAACATTACTTAGTACAAACCATAAATGACTCAAAATGACTCTAAACCCACACAAAACGCTACGAAATACAAGGGAAAACGAGGTGTGTTTTGCAACACATCAAATATCCCCACATTTAACCTTTTTTCGTGCTCGAAAAAGTTTGCAATTGAATCATAACTCAGATCTAATTAAACATTCGTATTTACCAATTAGCAAAACATACTCACGGGTTAAAAAGCAATAATTCGTATTTCTGTTCGATTAAACCCAAGCACCAACTTTCAAGCCCCCGTTACGTGTTCTAATATTACATTACCAAGCATATCAATCAATCTATGTGACTCACACTTAACAGTTATAGCTCTACCTAATCCCATCTCACGGTCATGTTTAGGCACGGATCAAACCATATAGATTTACCGTACCACGTTAAACTAAAATTTACATGTTTCAGAAATCAGATGAAATCATGAATGAATGGATGGAATATGAGCATTAATAAGCAAATTAAACTTCATCTAGAAGTGTTTCAACCAAGTCACTATCCCAGAAGGTAACACATATACTAAGTCATATCAATGAAGCACATAAGAATCGACCCAGTGGTGTTTCAATCAGGCTGGAACCCGACGTGTGACACGTAGACGAAACTTAGATTTCAATTAAGTAAGCTCAAGAATTTTGGAATTATGGATGCGGGCGCCACCGAAACTCGGATTTATTCTCATAAAAAGAGAGTGGTGTGCCATGAAATTTCAAAAACCTCTAAATTTTAACTTAAAGTGGTACCTATCACGCTATGTTGATAGTTTCTGTATTACCGATACTCTAAGATAAATACCCACAAGATATCATGATTTTAAAATTCAATTAATTCCTAAACAACACAAACAGGATATTTAAGCTTTACTAGCTGGCTGGGTCTACCAAAACATCACTAATTAAACACGTTTTCAATTATTTAAATCATTTAAACTCACAAGTAGATCCAATTGTACTATCATTTTCTAAGTATAAACAGTTATTTCCAAGGACATGTTTTCAAAAATTTTTAAATTTTTTTTGTATTTTTGAATTTTTATAAACAAGACAAACTAGACTCAACTAGGCACTCACATCCCCACACTTGAAAGACACATTGTCCTCAATGTGAAGCAAGACACAAATAAAAATAAAAATACAAAAATAAAAGGAATCGACTTAGCTGGTAATGTAGCAGTGAATTGAAAATCCAGCTTCGTTCATCCTTGTGTGCACCGTATAGCATTTCGGTCATGGTTGCACAGACTGCTGGGTTGCCTTTACAAACTTCATATAAGTGATGATCGATCCCACCCGAATGGAGATTGAGTACGGGCAGAATTATAAAACCTTCAAAATAAACCTCACAACAAACCCGCAACATCAAACTGACTTAAATTGACTCACTAAAAACTTAAAGACTCAAGATAGATAGATGCAGAAAAACTTCATATAAGTGATGATCGATCACATAGACCTAAAAGCCATGGCAAGGTCGGTCATCGGTCACGAACGGTTTCAATTTCACCATGGTCGTGGTGTTCGGTAAATGATATGAATGGTGATAATGGATGGTGTGATAATGATATGATAGAGGTGGTATGATGGTGGTAGGAGTGGTGGTCGATGCGATTGAACAGATGTGGAAAACCACGGGAAAACAAAGAAGAAGGGTTAAATCAGCAAGCTCCCGCGTACCACGAGAAACTAGGCGGCCACTCCTCGCGTACCGCAAGAGAGTGGCATTTATGTCGGCCATTTGGTTTGTCCTTCGCGTACCGCGAGAGGACTCCCCAAAGGCCTCGCGTATCACGAGAACAGGCTGGTAAGAGAAAGTTAAGGGGTTTTTATACTTAGAAAATTTTTCATCCCTTAAACTTTCTTCACCCAAATTCCATAAAAACCTATTCCAAGCACAAAAACATATGTAAAAATACCTGGAACTTCATTCTCGATGATTTTCCTCACCGAATCAAGAACGAATCCCTGCAAAACTTGACACAAACAAAGCATACATCGAAAAACACAAAAAAATGGACTCACACCAAGTATTGCACACAAACTCTATATCCCGGGCTCTCGCCCGAGACTCAAATAAACCTATCAGGAGGCTTCTCCTTGATCCTAACCGGTACCGCCTTCATCCTACGCGGTCTACCGATTCTCCACATTAGTAACAAACAACTCCTCCTATCAAACCTCCAACTTATACTGTATTTACCAATCAAGTCCTTCCACCACATCTTAAACCTACCAAGTAAAAAGATAACACGGTTCAAGTATCCTAGCATCTTATCTCCCCTAGACATCCCCACACTTGGGGTTTTTACTCTCCCTATATAAAAAAAAAATCACTCAACTCTCATAGTTTCTTACGGGGCGGCCTAGATTTAGGGGACGCTCGACTTCTATCCCCTCAACATGGACACCAGTAAAGGCTAACGGCTCAATGTGTGGTATCACTAAAGGTGTAGCCTCTAACCTCTTGCCCGGATCATCAAGATCCTCTACACTCTTCTCCAACTTCCCCACACTTGGGGTTTTGCCTATGATCTCTTCAAATTCTGCTATCATCTCCAGCAGATCATCAGGCACCTCATCTCCATGATCGTCCGGCTCATCTAACAACCCTTCTAACTCTAATGCCCATTCATATATCTCTCCTAAGTTAGGGTTTGGCTCACTTACTTCTATTTCTGGATTAGAGTCCCGATGATCACCTATGAAGGCTTCAAGCATGCACACGGAGTGGCTATGCTCGCCAACATCCTTCACGGGTTTCATAGCATCAAAAGTAATAGATTCATCCCCCACACGAACTGTGAGTTTCCCATCGAAGACATCGATCATTGCCTTGGTGGTTCGTAGGAACACGCGTCCTAGGATGAGTGGGACTCTATCATCCACTTCCATATCTAGAATAACAAAATCCATGGGGAAGACAAATTTTCCTACTTTCACTAACAGATTCTCCACAATCCCCCGTGGATACTTGATTGAGCGGTTAGCCAAGGAAATGCTCATGCGCGTCGGCTGCGGTTCACCTAGGTCTAGCTGTTTATAGATAGAATAAGGCATCAGATTGACGCTAGCACCCAGTTCAGCCAACGCATGGTGTAGAGGAAAACCGCCAAGCAAACACGGGATCGTGAAACGATCTGAATCCGCCAGTTTCTCTGGCAGTTTGTTCTGAACCACAAAAGAACATTGCTCACTAAGTGAGACTTCAGAGATCCCCTCTAGCTTCTTCTTGTTAGAAAGAAGATCTTTGAGAAACTTGCCATACTTTGGCATATGCTGGAGGACCTCTATAAAGGGAAGATTGACCTTGATTTGTTTAAACATATCAAGGAAAGTACTGTATTCCCTAGCTTTCTTATATGGTAACAAGCGCGCTGGGTAGGGAACACGACTCAAGTCAATCTCGGGGGTCTTAATCTCACCCCCACTCTTCTTCTCTTCCGCCTTCTCGGCGGGCTTCTCCATAACTATCTCTTCATCCACCGGCTCTTCCTCTCCTACCGGTGGCTCCTCTAGTATCTCCTCCTCTTCCTACTCTTCAATCATCTTAGCATCGATCGCAGCGAATCGAGCTCTCCAGTCTATCTTCTTGACCTCTTCAGGTGACGGAATATTATGCTCAATGAAATGGGAGCCATCCTCTACAACCTCTTTCTCCTCCTCACTCCTAACTGACACGGCCATCACTGAAGCATGGGAGCTTGAAGATGGGCCTCCCTGCCCACCTTTCAAGCTCTGAGCAATGTCTCCTACCGTGCGTTACAGATCCTGGAATGCTGACTGCTGATTCTTCAATAGAGTGTCGTGTGCATCCAATCGCTGCCGAGTTTCCTTATCCTTTGATACCAAGTGGGTGAGCAACTGGGTCTGGTTCTCCAACATCTCCTCTATTCTCTTGTTGTCTCCACTTGGTCCTGCATCTCCTCCTTGCTAATAAGGGCGGGCAACCCAGGTGGGTTTCCTCCAGATCTCCATCCCGAGCCAAAAGAATTGTAGTTGTTGTACCCTCGGTTTTGGTTCTGGTTGCCAGCAAAGCTCACCTGCTCCTGATGATTGACGGGGAAATCTCTAGTGTCGTTGCCTCCCCTTCACACATCATACCTTTGAGCACTGAGCTTCAGCTCTTTGATCTCGTTGGCCATAACTGCGAGTGCAGCAGCCACGCTAGTATCAGGAGCGACCTGATGCACACCTCTAGGAGAAGAGGTGGCTACTCTAACTGTAGGAATGGAATTCCTAAAAGAACGTGGATGTTGCTGTTCCACGAGAGTGAAGCTCTTGAACATATCCTCGCACTCAGACAGCTCGAGTTTATCCATGATATGGCCTCCCACAGCTGTATTGAACATTTGCTGCTTCTCGAAGGTGAGACCATTGTAGAACTTCTCCACTATCGCCCAGTCCGACAGACCATGTTGGGGACATTGGCTCAACAGCGCGTCATGTAATAGGGCTCGTCAGGGTTCATCCGGAAGGAGTGGATTTGATCCCTAAGGTGAGCAGCCCTGGAAGGTGGATAGTACTTTTTGAAGAACTTGGCTTCGAGATCCTCCCAAGTGGTGATCGAGTTGTCTAGGAGTGTGTCGAGCCAAGTAGATGCACGCCCAGAGAGGGAGAATGGGAAGAGACGCAAGTAGATTGCGTCCTTAGACACACCCGTGATGTTAAAGGTGTCACATATACGTGCGAAGCGGGACACATGTCCGGGTGCATCCTCATCCTCAAGGCCATGGAATTGAGTGGCATGAGTTATCGTGCTCATGACATGTGCCGGGATCTGCCAAGAATTGGTAGTAGGAACAGCGGGGCGTGAGATCAAAGATATCACACCCGTGACCCCGTCACTAGCCCTCTGGTGTACCGTATGCCTCATTGGTGGGTTAGCGTTGCCCATTTGTGGAAATGGAATTGGGCTAGTAGGACGTACCTTGGAATTGCACAGCTCTTTCAAACGCTCCCATAAGTCGCGGGTGCGTTCGTGAACTCTCGTTCGGGCTCTGAAGAGGCTGAAAACGATGGTGATCCCTGCGAACGAGTGTGGTGCATAAACAGAAAGACACTAGAGAGAAAGAAACAAAGACTCAAAAACAGAAGGACTCTATCCTAGATTAGACACTCAGATAAGACACACAAGTAGCACAGAAGACAAGCAAGACACATAAGACTCAAAAGAAAAACAAACCAAAAATTAAACAAAAGAACTAGTCAAAGCTAATATTGCTATTGCCAAGTGTCCCCGGCAACGGCGCCAAAAACTTTATATCGTCCAAACGGTCTATATAAAAACTAACAAAACCTAACCTAGACTCCTATGTAATAAATGGAGAACCTATGAACTAGACCGCACTGACAGGCAAGTGTACATACCGAGTGTAACACAGCTTAATGGTAAACCGGATTATCGAACCCTAGAGACACTGAATACTAAGCTACCTAAAGTGTATTAAACTCACTAGATGGTTAGATCACCTACCGGGTATTTCTAACAAATGGTAATGTACCTTAAAGAAAGATCACCTTTCAGTCTCACTGTCCACAATACATTCAAAGAATGCACAGGGTAATCTCAGGATAACAAGTATGATTTAAACTAGCAACAATCACTAAACACCTAATACTAACGTCCTCTCAGACTGTTAACAATCGTATTCCTAATGACGAAGACTAGACAACTAATTCTCACCTCTCGGGTATTGAACTAGGACAAACATTTAGTTCTAAGGACACTCAATCAAAACTCCTATGGGCTACTATATCTAGCAACTCATACAAACAACCACAAACCCTAAGGTAAATGATCTAGATACGCAAATCAAACAGGCCGACAACCACAATTAGCATAGGAAATCACAATCAAACATAAATCAAACCAAAACATGCATATTCATCATAATAATCAACATGAGATTGTTTACAAAATCATTAAACCATCATACGAATCCAAAACCGATAAAAATACGAACTTTAACAAATATTCATCGAATGACCTAGGTAGTATCAATGTTTTAGCCAAATATCATGCTCAAACACATCAAAACAGAAGTATAAGACACGAACATGGTTCAAACACACGAAACATAGATAATTGTTCAAGCTTTGGAACCGAAAACGCTAAATCTAACGCACCAGATATCAAAGATTCTACCTTTGCACTTCAATTCTCTCCTTTAGCCCCAAAATCGCCTTTTTTCTCGTTCTAAACGGTTGGAAGTCGATGATAAACATAATGGGAGAGTCCTAATCTATTTATTCGTGAAATTAGGTCAAAATTCGTGTTTCTGGGGCCCCTCGCATACCGCGAGGCCCCTTTGTCAATTCTCTCGCGTACCACCGGAGAAAACAACTTACAAAGATTTCCCGGTCCCTCGCGTACCTTGAGGGAATGGCCTCCATCTCTCGCGTACCACGAGAGATTACTGGATTTTTGTATTCTTCTCATTGAGCTACCTCAAATCGATATATTATGGGCCCCGTAACTAATTTTCTAGCCCGAGATATGCCCCTTTGAAGTTTTGACTCTTTCCCGACTTTTTCCGTTTCTCATCCCGCGTTCTCGTTCTCGTGCTCGTTTCTTTCACACTTCTTGATCGTTTAAGCTCCAATTCTTCTCAAATACCTACCATATACAACATTACTTAGTACAAACCATAAATGACTGAAAACGACTCTAAACCCATACGAAAACGCTACGAAATACAAGGGAAAACGAGGTGTGTTTTGCAACACATCACACGCTATAGAAATAATCACGCTTTTTACGTGATTATTGAAAAAAATCACTTTTTTTTGTACAAATTTACATTTATGCCCTTTTTAACTTCGCTGACGCGTTATTTTTTTAAAGTAATTACGTTTATGCTATCACGTTATCCCCAACCCTAGATCATATTATTCAGACGGTTTGGGGCCCTTCGTATGATTTGGGCCCTTTGTACGATAATCGTCCCATATATATATAGATATAGGGTGAGGTTTCACAACATATATATATATATATATATATAGGGTGAGGTTTCACTAATAAATAGTTTTTCGCTACGAAACGCTAAAAAATGGGTCAAACGAACTCCGATGGATCTCATTCCAACGGCGTTGAAATCGTCTCATCGAACCCTAACCCACCCCCAATAACCTAAACCCTCCTCCACCCGCACCCTAAAAACCTAAACCCCCCTCCAACCCTAACCCGAAAACCTCAACCCCCCCCCCAAAAAAAAAACCTAACCCCCTACCCCCCTAAAAACCTAAGCCCACCCCCAAAAACCTAAACCCACCACCCCCCCAAAAAAAAACTAAACCCTAAGGCTAAAACCATAAAATTCAACCTTAAAATTTAAACCCTAAAAGCTAAACTCAAAAAGCTAAGATGGTAGAGTTCGACGAGACGGTTTCAACACAGCTGAAATGAGCTCAATCAGAGTTCGTTTGATATAGTTTCTTAAGGTTTTTATCGTTTTCTTAGCGAAAAACCATTTCTTATTTGAATCTCCCCCCATATATGTATATATATATATATATATATATATATATATATATATATATATATATATGGGGGACGATTATTCTAAAAAGTCTAAAAACTGTAAAAAGTGTAAAAATTCTTTTAAAAACCCCACCACCACCCCCCAAAAGTCTAAAACCCCCACCCCACCCCCCCAAACCTAACCCACACCCCACCCACCCCGAAAAACCTAAAAACCCACACCCCCACCCCCAAAAACCTAAATCCTAACAAAAAACCCTAAAAGCCGAAAAAGTCGTCTAAAAACACCACCACCACCCTCAAAAGCCTAAACCTCCAACCCAACCCCACCACACCAAAAACCTAACCCCCACCACACCCCCCAAAAACCTAAAACCCCCACCCTCACCCTCCAAAGCCTAAATACTAAAAGCTAAACCCTAAGGATAAATCCTAAGACAAAAACTAAACCCTAAAATCTAAACCTTACAAGCTAAGATCTTAGAGTTTGACGAGACGGTTCTAACGCCGCCGAAATGAGTAAAATCGGAGTTCGTATGAGCCGGTTATGAGCGTTTTAAACGACTTTTTACAATTTTTTGACTTTTTAGCGAAATTTCAATATATATATATATATATATATATATGGCAAGGATGCTTTGAATATGAAATTCAGAGCGCACGTTTATTTTGATTTTATTTTAGTCTTTTCCCTAAAAGTCAACTATGCTATTAACTATAATAAATATGTGGTCAGAATTTGATTTATTGGTTTTTTACATTTAAAGTTGGTTGTCATTTGATCTTTTTTTCTATACACACACACATATATATAGAGAGAGAGATAGAGAGAGAAAACCAACATAGTTTTTGTTGGTCAACCCTTCTTCTTAAAGATACTTTCTAAGACTTTCTTAACACATCTTTCAAGTCTTGTTAGAAAACACTTCTGAACATATCTTTTAAAAATTGTTTTTTATTATATCTTTTCTTTCAATCTTTAAGGAGGATTGTTAAGACTTATCTTTTGTAAACCACTATGTAATAGATCAAGTATTGAAGAAAATGATAATTCAGAAGACCAAGACCAATAGCCTTGCAATGTCATTAAAAGCTAAAGCATGGCTAATGAACAGAAGATTATCATATGAAAACACCAACGTACATGAGACACATCAATTCCTGAGTTGCCTTGTCCGTTGGATTTACTCTTTAGCAACATAGTTTAATAACTTAAGTTTATTTCATTGCAGCGGAAAACGATGTTTGTTACAAACATGTCGATAAAGTACAACATATAGTGTTTGTATCTACTAAGAAGGATGCCAGTCTTAGAGCCAAGTAGTCTTCATCCTTTTAGCCATCTTCTTGCCTTTTCTTTTAACCTGACATACATACTAAAATTCGTCAGCTTACGCTGGTGAGCTTTATCTTTATCTTTTTCCATATATCAATCCAATATACTTTGAAAACATTTCCATAACACTTTACTATAACCTTTCCACTGTCTCCGTAATTCTACAAGACATATGTTTATGCTTGTGTTATTTGCGATGATTTCATTTCTACACTAGATTTCGTGCATTAATACTTTACTATTACTTTATTGGCAAGCCACACAAGCATCGCCCTGTAACTTTTTTTTGTCATAGTGCTAACGTTAGACACTGGCGCCCCTCTATGACCACATCGTTAACTTTAGACGCTAATGAGACTTCGGTGTAAACTTTAGGCATAAACGTTAACTTTAGTTGCAATAAGTCTCCTTTCTCCTTTCGCTGTTCCTTTATTCATGTAATTGATACTTTACAATGCTTTAACCATTAATAGGGACAATAATGAACTCCAACCATGACGTTGTCACTATGCTTTATACTGTTTATCATTGACAATCATGAACTCGGGTCATGAACATTGTCACCCTACATTATGCTTTATTATATTCTTTATATACATGTCGTAACATGTAAACTAGCCCAAAACATTTAAAGTGTTTGGAAGTAGGCATCATAACATTTTTATAAAACCTTTATTTGGTAAGAGTACTGGCTCAAAACATTTAAATCCAAAGCCTCTTGGAATTTACATAAACTTTATTATAACATGCATGTCAGCCCAAAACATTAAAACATATAAACGTGTGCATCTTAGAACTCACCTCTAGTCTTTCCTCTTTCCTGCAAAACCTTTACGTTCACAATTTGTAATGACACGATACTTTGTTTAAAGTACTAGGCCATTACTATGTTACTTAGATAAGCGAACCTATCTTAATGTAAATAACCGAACCATAAGAACTAGTCGGAACCTTACCTCGATACTATCTACAGCTATATGTTGTCGAAACTCGGAGAACTAGACCTTGGAACGCGAATCGGGGCTCGGGAATCAGAATTATAGTACTTATTTGTGTGTAGGTAGTGGTGTTTGAGTGTGTGTTGATGTTCCAAATGAAGCTCACGATCCTTAAATTTATAGTCTGGAATGGCGCCGATAGCGAACCGCTAAGAAGGTTGGTAGCGGGCCGCTATCGCCTCTAGCATCTGGATAAGATGCGTGGGCAACACTTCGCGGACTGTTAACAGCGTCCGCTATCCGTTTGCGGTATAGCGGACCGTTAGCGTCCTGGTGACGGTCCATTATAGGGTTTCCACGCGTCAGATTGCACCTATTAGTCACTCAACACGTGGCAGACCTTCATTGTTTTCCTTGCCCGCTACATAGTGGATCATTAGGGTCCTTGGTAGCGGTCCGCTACCGGACCTTTTTCAGAAATTTTCATTTTTAGTCCTTCAACGTTGGATTATTGACGATTCTAACCCTTGGTAGTATTTTGCCTTATAAAAATAGGGGTTTTACAGTACATATAGTATCGGTGTGGTGATGATGTATATATAATATGCTTGATTCCCATTTATAGTTTTAAATTTAAATAATGACAATTACCAACTAAATCACATACAGGTTAGTGCACCTATCGTGTACGTAATATAACTAGGGTAAGAACGAGGTATCGATACTCGGGACACTAAAATAGCTCTTAGTATTAGACAATTATCAGTATTTAGTTGAATGATTAGCTTTGAGAAAAAAGTATTTTTGAAAATAGGAAAGACTTTGTAATAAAATTAGATGGATGGAAATTATATCATCTAAGTCTCGAATCCTTTTGACAATGATTGAATGACTATTTGAACTATTGAAATTATATAGGCATTTCCTTAAATGGCTAGGGTCTCACTAGAGTTACCTAGACGAGTCGGCTATATGAAGCTCCAGAACGTAACACTTGTTTACCCCATGACCTGCTACTATGAAGAATCAACTGCCACCTTGTTGATTTGATTTTTAAGTGGAAGACTTCCCCCGTTAGGGTTTAGAAATCCAAAGAATGGTCATGCTGAAGACTCATACTAGCACCCTTAAAAACTCTTGATCGCTTTCTCTTATGACTCAGAATTTCAAAGATATACCAAGAAGAAGTATCACTCGCTAGAAGTTTTTACTAATTTTCGGATACATAAGGAAAACTCTAACAAACTCTTAAACCTTTTTAATTACATTTAATTATTATGCATCATATTTACTTTACCAATGACACCCTAGACTTAGCTTGCACTCACTGAGTTGCAAGACCCATATTATAGACCAAAGACTACAACCTGAGAATGAAGAATATTTATCCTAAAAAGCTAGCCTTCACGTAGATGAAAATTTATCTTAACTTAGATGACATAGCTACTCATGATGTTTAAGAAACTTACAAACAAAGCAAACGACAAAATCAAAGATAAACAAGAATGACAGAACCAGGTTAAAGGCTCCAGTCTTCAATCTTATCCCTGAAAACAGTCTTTACTCTGAATCCTTCGATTTCAGCTCTGATTGGCTTCTTCCTCTATTCTAAACCTCCCAATAGTGGGATAAGGACATTATGCTTCGTAGTTTCTTGATATCTTAAGCTTTAGTCATTGAATGCTTTATCACTACAACAAATTGACCCTGTCCTGACGCCACCTGTACCGACGACATTTGTCGTCGGCATAAGTCACCCAATACCGACGACATGTCGTCGGTATAGGTCAAAACCAAAATTTTGGTAGAGAGACCCTATAGCGACGACATGTCGTCGGTATAGGGTTGAGGCAGGTTGGAGGGAAAACTGGCGCCCAATGAATTTTTGGGAAAAACTTATAGCGACGACATAGGTTAATTTTGATTTTCTTTTTGTTTTTTTTTATTTAATAAATTTTCGTCGGTCAATTTTTTTTTTTAAATTAAAAAAAATTATGGAAAACCCTATAGCGACGACATGTCGTCGCTATAGGTTAATTTTGATTTACTTTTTGTTTTTTTTTATTTAATAAATTTCCGTCGTTCAAAATTTTTTTTTTTTAAATTAAAAAAAATTCTGGAAAACCCTATAGCGACGACATGTCATCGGGATAGGGTTTTTTCCAAAATTTTGAATGGGACACCCTATAGGTTAATTTTGATTTTCTTTTTGTTTTTTTTATTTAATAATTTTTTTTTTAAATTAAAAAAATTCTGGAAAACCGTATAGCGATGACATGTCGTCGCTATAGATTATTTTTTATTTTCTTTTTTTTTTATTTAATAAATTTCCGTCGGTCAATTTTTTTTTTAAATTAAAAAAAATTCTGTGTAATTAACGGGTTCCGGGCTTCCTCATGCCTCGTCGGACACCCATCCCCCCAACCGGCCACCTCTAGGGTTCGGCCGAACCCATGCACACACATGAATGTTCCCTACGATCACAAACAAGCATTTAAACACGAAGGTTTTTAAGATTATACCTCTTGATCGGAGAACCCGTGCCAATCGAATTCCCGAATCACCTCGTCTTCTTTGAAACTCAACTTTTCTTCTAAACCCTAGAATTATGAAACATGTGTAGTATTGATTCAAGGATCCCGACACACTAAGGATGATTAGAGATCGACAAAATACATCAAATCGGACTTGAAACGCGATGAACGGCTCTCTCCCTCTCCTCCTTGCTCTTCGACGGCTGAATGTGAAAATAGGGCATCCATATTTGCGTTGCACCCTAAAGGGTGTTCTTCCCTAGGGCCAGGCTTGGTCCACGCGCACCCAAGGTCTCCCGGGCTTGGTTTTGTTCACGTTTTTAAATAAAACCCGTCAAAACCCCGTTAATTACCCGTTAACTACCCGTTAACCTTTACAATAATTTACATAATTACAAACCCAGTTATTTTATGAAAAACGGGGATGTTACATCTTGGGTCGTTGAACCCTTATGAGTTAGTGTTGAAGTGTGGGTTATTAACATGTCAATAAACGATAAACCGTTTTATAAAGGATTGTAATGTTCTGAGTTCAATCAAATGGTATTTCTTGTTAATATACACTGTTAGAACTCACTAAGCGTAGATGACTTTGTATGTACGTTAGATTGTTTGCAGGTGAGGTATCTTGGCTAGGGAGCGGTGCTACTCGGATTGGTGTGTAGGCATTCGTAAGATAAGATTAAGATTGATATTGAGTTTATAAAGGGTTACAACTATTTTAAATTAAGACTTCCACTGATTGTTAGTAATAAAGCGAGTATTTTTAAAGAGAACACCCAGTGATGAGAACCAACTGTAGGGTACCTAGTTTGGGGCCATACAGGCTGGTCTCGGGTGTTTCACAAACGTCCGAGACATCGTGAAGGCAATCAACAGACTTCTAACGTCTTGCACGGTGAGGTTCCGATTAAAAATCCTTCTTATTCCATGAATCTTGCTCAGGTAACGGTTTCGATTTTTCTCACGAATTTCCCACTTAATTCTTCAGTTAATGAGATTTGGAAGTTCTGCGAGGATTATGGGATAGTTGCAGATGTGTATCTATCCGATCGGTTATCAAAGGTCGGTTCTATGTTTGGTTTTGTGAGGTTTCTTCGTGTCAATGACGTGGGTCTTCTGATTGAGGATTTACATAACATCTGGATCGGGAGTCACTGACTTGTGGTCGGGATAGGGTTAATTTTGATTTTCTTTTTGTTTTTTTTTATTTAATAAATTTTCGTCGGTCAAAATTTTTTTTTTAATTAAAAAAAATTCTGGAAAACCCTATAGCGACGACATGTCGTCGCTATAGGTTAATTTTGATTTTCTTTTTGTTTTTTTTATTTAATAATTTTTTTTTTAAAATTAAAAGAAATTCTGGAAAACCTTATAGCAACGACATGTCGTCGCTATAGGTTAATTTTGATTTTCTTTTTGCTTTTTTTATTTAATATTTTTTTTAAATTAAAAAAATTCTGTAAAACCCTATGGCGACGACATGATAGGGTTTTTCTAAAATTTTGAATGGGACACCCTATAGCGACGACATGTCGTCGCTATAGGGTTGAGCAGGTTGGAAGGAAAACTGGCGCCCAATGAATTTTTGGGGAAAACCTATAGCGACGACATGTCGTCGCTATAGGTTAATTTTGATTTTCTTTTTGTTTTTTTTTACTAATTTTTTTTTAAATTAAAAAAAATTCTGGAAACCCTAAGGCGACGACATGTCGTTGAGATAGGGTTTTTCTAAAATTTTGAATGGAACACCCTGTAGCGACGACATGTCGTCGCTATACGGTTGAGCAGGTTGGAGGGAAAACTGGCGCCCAATGAATTTTTGGGGAAAACCTATAGCGACGACATGTCGTCGCTATAGGTTAATTTTGATTTTCTTTTTGTTTTTTTATTTAATAATTTTTTTTAAATTAAAAAAAATTCTGGAAAACCCTATAGCGACGACATGTCTTCGGGATAGGGTTTTTACCTATATTGACTGGTCAAGATCCTTCGAAACCTATGCCGACGACATGTCGTCGCTATAGGTCACCTGTACCGACGACAAGTTGACCTATGCCGACGACATGTCGTCGCTATAGGGTGCAGCGTGAACAAATAGGGAAACCAGACGACAGAACTTCATTTTCATCAAAAACTCTCCAAAACTCCCCCAATTCTGTCTCTCCAGCGATTTCAGTGTTTTTGGGCTATTTGGGAGCAACTTTTACACAAACTCTCGGGATTTAAGGTGAGCTAACATCCGGGTTCATATTTTAGCTAATTTTTTAAGATTTTGAAGTTTTGTTTGTTTATTTTGGTTAGGTTTTGAAGGAATTTCACCATTTCTTGAATTTCTAGCTTTGTGAAGGTAAATACTCATTTTAATTACTAATTTGTGTTGAAATTTGGTTTAGATCAAAGATTTTTATGATTTTGTATGTATGTGTTATGTATGTATGTTTGTATGTATGAGTATGTATATTTGTATGATGGAATTATTAAATTATGATTAGTTTATGTCATTTGGTTTAGATGTGTGTTTATTTTATATAATTTAGTTTATGTAAGTTAGTGTTTGTATGTATGTGTATGTATGTGTGTAATTTGTGTTTATGATGATTAGTTTTAATGTTTAGTTTGTATGTATGTGTGTAATTTGTGTTTATGATGATTAGTTTGAATGTTTAGTTGGTATGTATGTGTGTAATTTGTGTTTATGATGAAATTTGGTTTAGATCTAAGATTTTTATGATTTTGTATGTATGTGTATGTATGTATGTTTGTATGTATGAGTATGTATTTTTGTATGTATGATGGAATTATTAAATTATGATTAGTTTAGGTCATTTGGTTTAGATGTGTGCTTATTTTATATAATTTAGTTTATGTAAATTAGTATATGTATGTATGTGTGTAATTTGTGTTTATAATGATTAGTTTGAATGTTTAGTTTGTATGTATGTGTGCAATTTGTGTTTATGATGATTAGTTTGGATGTATATGTGTAATTTGTGTTTATGATGATTAGTTAATATGAATGTATATATGTGTATGTATGTTTGTATGTATATGTTTGTAATTATGTAATTGGACATTTATTTATGTTTGTATGTATATGTTTGTAATTATGTAATTAGGCTTTTATTTATGTATGTATGTATGTAATTGTGATGTGTAGGTATATAAGATGATATTTATTGGAAGCAACTTTCACAAAAACTCTCGGGATTTAAGGTGAGGTAACATCTGGGTTTCATATTTTAGCTACTTTTTCAAGATTTTAAAGTTTTGTTTATTTATTTTGGTTAGGTTTTGGAGGAATTTCACCATTTCTTGATTTCTAGCTTTGTGAAGGTATTAATTACTAATTTGTGATGAAATTTGGTTTAGATCTAAGATTTTTATGATTTTGTATGTATGTGTTATGTATGTTTATGTATGTATATTTGTATGTATGATGGAATTATTAAATTATGATTAGTTTAGGTCATTTGGTTTAGATGTGTGATTATTTTATATAATTTAGTTTATGTAATTTAGTGTTTGTATGTATGTGTATGTATGTGTGTAATTTGTCTTTATGATGATTAATTTGAATATTTAGTTTGTATGTATGTGTATGTATGTGTGTAATTTATGTTATTGATGATTAGTTTGGATGATTAGGTTGTATGTATGTGTGTAATTTATGTTTATGATGATTAGTTAATATGAATGTATATATGTGTATGTATGTTTGTATCTATATGTTTGTAATTATGTAATTGGACATTTATTTATGTATGTATGTTTGTGTGTATATATTTGTAATTATGTAATTAGGCTTTTATTTATGTATGTATGTAATTGTGATGTGTAGGTATATAAGAGGGTATTTATTCATATGCTTATGTATGTTTGTATGTATATGTAACTTTATTTAATTTTGTTACAAGTTTGAAACTCGTTGCGGTTGACGAGAGGAAGAACGTCGTACACATAATCAACAAATGCTTGAAATGCAACGACAAATGGATGAAATGCGTCGAATGTGGGATCGCCGAACTAGCAACGATGATAATTAGCTTGGAGTTGTTGAGCCTTTGCCTTTTTTGTTGGTATTTGTCTTGAACAATTTGCATATTTGTGTGTCGAACAAGTTTATGTTTTGAATGTTTGATTTGTCGAACAAATTTGTGTGTCGAACAAGTTTGTGTGTCGAACAATTTGGATGTTTGGTTTATGTTTCGGATATTAGTTTTTATCCGATTTGAATGTTTGAATGGTTTATATTTATGATTTGCAAGTTTTTGTTTTTAGAAATTTAATATTTCTGGATAAAATATTAAAAATTAAAAAATAAAAAATAAAAACAGAAAAGACCTATACCGACGACATGTCGTCGCTATAGGCCTTTATCAAAAATTATTTTAAAAAACAAAAAAACCCTATACCTACGACATGTCGTTCCCTATACCGACGACATGTCGTCGATATAGGGTTGGAATCTATACCGACGACATGTCGTCGGTATAGAATTTCTTTTTGAATTATTTAATTAGACCCTATAGCGACGACATGTCGTCAGTATAGGCTGACCTATACCGACGACACCTATCCCGACGACAATCTTGGGCTATTGGTACGACTCAATCCCGACGACACCTATCCCGACGACATGTCGTCGGTATAAGCTATCCCGACGACAAGTCGTCGCTATAGGGTCAAAAAAAGTCGTCGGTATAGGGTGATATTGTTGTAGTGTATATAGGCATCATTTAGGGTTTCTGCAGACACATTCGAACGACCCCTACATAACCATATGACCGTATGGTGTTCAATGTCGGCTACGAACTTGAAAATATGATAACCATACGACCCTTATGAAATCATACAGCCATATGCTGGTTTCCTCGATTACTTCTTCTTTTCTACCAAGTTCCTCTTCTTCAATATCTACCTGGAATTTTTTCAAAGTTCGTCAGTTTAACCAAATATACTTGCAAATTCCCCAATAATGCAGTTTAACACACAAACTTAGAATTTAGTGTAAAAATCTCATAACTTATATTTAGTTTGATTATAAAAACATGTGTAATTTATTGCACATCAAGTATCATCGTTTGATTACATCTTAATTAGATAAAAAAAATCTTTAGATTTATTTGAGATTGGATGCACTATATGAAGTAATGTGTTTCCTAATAAAGAAAATATAACATCTTGGTGTACATGGAAGTCAAGATGCTCCACTTATTCAAGTTTCAGCAAAAGAGGAATTGATCCGGACAATATACTTTGCTCTACTTATAGTTTAACTATGAGATATTACATTATATGTTTCCGAACTAGCTAGCAGCATATGACTTAAGCGTGGAGTGTTTGTTGGGGCATTTCCAGGGTAACGGTAATCAAAATTTGGATATATTTCGTATAACGTGTGTGGAGAAAGTAGTGTTTCGACCCTGGTTACACTTAATTGAGTTTGGGATGATATAAGAACCAACACTTAAGTGTAAGACAATAACTAGAGATTGTGAGATAAGGAGTACGGACCATGTGCATATGTGAACATATTGATAAGAACTTGGTAAAAAAATTTCATATCCAAGTACCAATATCACTAAGATTTAAAGAAAAGAAGATAAATGTAACACAAGTGCATGTCGACTACAAATATTAAGTGTTTGGTCTGTATATTCTAACATCAATCATTTTCAAGTGGAAGGACTAAAAATGTAGGTTGACGAATACTTTATATATCAAATACTTTAACCTTTTTTTTTCCCATTTCCATTTTCATTTCTTTTTGTTTTTGCTTTTTAAAGCTCACCCGTATAACTCCCACTCATTATCGTTGTTGCTTAAAGCTTGTCCTCCTTCCTTATCCTCCCACATCTCTCTACTCTACAAACATCAAATGTGAATCAATATTATTTCAAGAGAGAGACTGTTCAAATGTTCTTGAAAGAGAAAGAATTCAAGACCCACAAAACCCTAATTCCATTCCAATAAGTTTAGAGAGAGAAAAGTGAAGAAAGATTGTGTGTGTGTGTGGGTGCTCCCTTTAGGTTTTAGTGTGTGTGTGTAAGTATTATAATCTCATGTGATCATGGATGGTGGGGATGATCATTTCCATCACCACCGGCCAAACTTCCCTTTTCAATTACTTGAAAAGAAAGACGAAGAAACTACCACCTCCTCCTCTACCGCCACCGTGGCATACCCTTCTCTTGCCATCTCCGCCGACACTTCTAATATGCAAATAACCTCCACCACCACCAACAATAATGCATTCTCCGGTGAGCCATCAAAGAAACAACCACCCAAGAGAACTTCCACCAAAGATAGACACACAAAAGTCGATGGCCGCGGCCGTCGTATCCGCATGCCGGCGTTATGTGCCGCTAGGGTTTTCCAACTCACCCGTGAGCTTGGCCACAAGTCCGACGGTGAAACAATTGAGTGGCTCCTCCAACAAGCTGAACCGGCCGTCATCGCCGCCACCGGAACAGGAACAATCCCGGCAAACTTCACTTCACTTAACATCTCTCTCCGGAGCTCCGGCTCAAGCATGACCGTCCCATCTCACCTCCGATCCACTTACTTCAACCCTAATTTCACTCTCTCACAAAGACGGAATCTTTTTCCAGGAATTGGATTATCTTCATCGGAGAATTCTCCATCTAATCTTTTAACCTTAGGGTCTACAATGAACTTGAATCAGATGCTACAAACAAAGCATGAAATGAGGGATACTCATAATCCGGTAGAGTTATCTGAAACGGAGGAGAGTTTAAGAACGAAACGGCGGCCTCCGGCGGAGCTTGATTTGTCATCACACCACCAGATGGGAAACTATTTGATGCAGTCAAGCACCGGACCGATGGCGGCTAGCCACCCATCGGTTCCGGCTAACTTTTGGATGGCGGCTGGTCACCAACACCAAGTAATGAACGGAGACCCTATCTGGACCTTTCCTAATGCGTATAATAGTGCTGCTGTGTATCGAGGGACGGTTTCCAGTGGCTTGCATTTCATGAACTTTCCGACACCGGTTACGGTTCTGCCAGGTCAGCAATTGGGGGTGGGAAGTGGTGGTAATGGAGGCGGTAACGGTGGTGGTGGTGGTGGTTATGGTGATGGGCAATTGAACATGCTGTCCGGATTGAATTCTTACAGGCCGTTATTTGGTCCGGGGTCGTCTGAATCTCCGGCGAGTGCGTCTCACGGCGGCGGTGATGATCGGCATGATACGACCAGCCACAACTCCTAGGGGAATCCCGCCCCCACGATTGTGTTGTTAAATTTGATGTGTAAACATAAACATAAACACACGTGAGGTTTGATATTCTCTTAAATTTTATTTTATTTTTTTTTTTGGATATTTTTGAAACTATTCTTGCCTATTCTGAGTTTTATTTTTATTTAATTCCCAATTTCATTGTGTGATTATTATAACGAATTGAAGATTTTATTTTTCAAAGGGTTTGGGAGAAAATGTGGTTTTAATTTGAAAGTTAGTATCGTTATCGGTCAAATTATCAATTAAGATTAGTATCGATCAGTAGGTTATAGTTTCAATTATTAAAATTCAATTTATCTTTTGTTGTTTAGTTTATTACTTGAATACTAGACTACAATGTTAAAACTAAAACCGTAATCATAGTAACAACATTGATAGTGTTAGGGGTTGTTTGATAGTCTCTTAATGATTACATTAAAAGCCTACCTCTAAATCGGTCTGAGATAGTGTGTGTTTGTTTCAGATTTTGCCAGCCTATTAATAGTTTATCCAGCTTTTTAATGGTTCAGTACAAAAATCATACTAAATCATTCAGAGCTCTTAATGGTTCAACTTTTAATAAATAAAAAAAGCCCTTAAACTTTTTAATTAAACTATAGATTTAAAAATATTTAACAACCATCATTATATTAGAAGGTAACTCAATAATTAGACTTGAATCAGGAAGCAGTTGAATCTTATGGTGATATTTTACACCATTTACATCTTTTTTACTTTTCATATCGGGTTAAGATTGTTTACTCGCATTTTGGTTATAATTACATTACAATATATAATTTAATTATAATTTAGTTTACAATAGTTAAAGGTTAATTAGTTATACCAAGTACAATATATTCCTAATCGACTAGTGAATATTAAGAAATTTATTGAACATGAGTTATAAATGAATAAAATAATCTTGTTTTTTTTAACAGTAATTTTTTACTCTTAAAATATCACCTAGACCTCCACTAATGTCATTACAGTTTTGGTTCTAAGGTGTGTGTTAAATTACTGGTTTGATCATTGGGTCACGACTTTTACGGGTTCAGACTATTAGGCATGGTTTGCTTTCGTTAATGGTCTATGGCACATTAGGTATTGTTAAAGTTAGATGAAATGACTATTTTACCCTTTTGCCGCCAGTTCCTCGTTTCAAGATCAGTACGTAAATTGGACAAGAATCCAAAGAAGGTGGGACCTGCAAAGGGGGAACGAACACAAACCAAACATGGTTACCTAGGTTTGCTGGGTAGAAAGAAATCTGGAAGTGGGGGGAGATAAAGAAGAGATTGATGAATGGAGATGTGGGGATGGGGTGGGGGAGGGGGGTTGGGATTTTTAGTTAGTTTTTATTTGTTAAAATCTAAAATGACCCTGAAGTTAAATGACTAAATTAACGTCTTTATCTTTAAAAATAAATTGTAACCTAGGAATTAAATCTGTAATTTAATCCAAATCACAAGAACTATTTACTCGTAGTTAAAACTATCTAAAAACTAGAACTGAAATGAAATATCAAATACGGCGTACATGTCGTCGTAACTAAGGTAGGGGGAGCGCCAAAACTTTTCATCTATTTCCGCTTGACTATCACCGACAACATGTCGTCGAAGACAAACTGACAAAAGTCAAAAAGTGAATTTTGGCTATCTACGACGACATGTCGCCGGGATTACGTGACCAAAATCGTCGAGACTGCCCGACGAAAACGTCAAAATATCTTGTAGTGCTTTTCCGTATATATTTTTACCTTTTTTAGTTAGTTTTAATCTATCATTCTATTTTTTATATTATCACCTGGCCATCGTCTATATATTTTATAGTAAGTTGTGGCCTTGTAGAGAAGCACTGAGGGGCATATTTGTACTTTACCTTAGTTAATTGATGGTTGTTGGGGGAAACTAAATCAAATCAATTATTATAATAGGGGTCATCATATTATAATAATTAAGTAGGGTTTATAGAGGACGAGAAGTAAATAGGTTGTACCTTTATATATAAAAAAAAAAGATACACACAGGGAACGGAAAAAAAACATTAAAAGCGTAAGGACTTAGGAGTGTGAAAACCCACTACGAGTCGCGTGTCTCAAAATGGTAAAGTCTTTCAATAAAACCTAAAATTCTTAAAGGATTAAGGATGTCAATGCACCGATAAAAAAATCTAACCTAACGTACTGTCAAAGGTATTTAAAAAAAGGTTTTTTTTTAATATAACAATATTGTATTTAATATAAAGATAAAAAAAGTATCGTCTCAATTGTAGAATTTTAAAAAAATAATAATAATGACGTATATAAAGTCATTTCATGTTTAAAAAAAATAAGAGAACATAGAAAAAACTTAACAATTGTGACTATAAATGAAACCTAATATTCTGTTCGTTTTGAAGCAGAACCAATTTCTTATTTGGTTATTCAGTTCTATTTTGGTTTTTGGTTATAAAATTTTTGAATTCGGTTATAATCAAATTGCATGTATGATACAAATACAAGCACAATCAAATGACAATTAAGAACACATAAAATAATCAAAAGCTTTAATCACAAGCTTTAGTCTAACGCTTGGATTTAGAGTTTTTCAAAGAACAAACTATTTAAAATAATTCAAGCAACCAATAATTAATCCTAAACCCTAACTTATAGAAAAAAAAATTAGCGGAGATAGGAAACAAAATCCAAAAAATAGGAAAGATAATAGCTTTAAATAATTTAAAGAGTAAACTGTCATTTTCGTCCCTGTGGTTTGGTCAAAATTGCCACTTTCATCCAATAGTTTGTTTTTTTGTATCTGGGTCCTCGTGGTTTTAAAATATTGCCATTTTCATCCTCGTGGTTTTAAAATATTGCCACTTTCATCCAGTCAGCTAACACCGTCCGTTTTTCTCAATTAAATGAGGGGTATTTAAGTCCTTTTACATATTTGTTTTATTTCTTCATCTTTTTTACTCTCACTTTTTAATCATAGAAACAAGCGACGGAGGTGTTCCAGTGGTGCTCGTCGGAAACTGGTCAGGAAAAGAGGAAGAAGGCCAGCAGGTGGATGATTAAATTAGAGGTTAAATTGGGGATGATTAAAAAGTGAGAGTAAAAAAGATGAAAAAATAAAACAAATAAGTAAAAGGACTGAAATACCCCTCATTTAACTGAGAAAAACGGACGGTGTTAGCTGACTGGATGAAAGTGGCAATATTTTAAAACCACGAGGATGAAAATGGCAATATTTTAAAACCATGAGGACCCAGATACAAAAAAACAAACTATTGGATGAAAGTGGCAATTTTGACCAAACCACAGGGACGAAAATGGCAGTTTACTCTTAATTTAAAAGATAACCATGATCATTGGATTAAACCCAAAATTCGTAACACGTTTAAATTAATATACAATTCTTGCAAGTACGTATGATAGCCCCAAAACAGTACAAATAGTAAAGAGGGGATTAGAAACTTACCGGTTGCTAGGAATCCAAATCCTTGTTCTGCAACTCGCCCCTTCGCGCTCGAAACCCAAACCTGTCAAACGCATGATCCAAATATCAGATTACGTTCTAAACGTATGTTGAAAACATAACAATACAACTAAATCTCGACCCTCGGTCTCTTCTGCTCGACATTCCTTTTCTATGAACCCTAGCCCCACGAGTACACGTATTATATTGTTCCTGACCTGTTTAGGACTCATGTACCCGAACCCAAGATTCCATGAATGCACGTACATGTGCCATGCAAACCCTTAGCCATCTGTATCTCGTAATTACCAACTCGTATCGAATCGTCCTCGACCCGTTTAGAAACCGCATGCTCAAACCGGGTTCCCATGCATGCACGTACGCGTGCCATGCAAAACCCTAGTCGGGAAACCCTAGCCGAATCCACCGTTTTTGTCGTTCGAGTCCACCACCGTGCACCACCAATTCCTACCGCCTTCACCTGAGTCCTCCTACACACCGGATACACCACCACCATTGTTCTTCGCTGCGTGTCGCCGTAGTATACTACCATAGCAGCCACCTTCATCACCAGCGCCTGTAGCCGACCCCGGGCACCACCGTTTCCCTCTCATGTCGGCTGCTACCATCACCCACCACCTCCACGTCTTCGCCGGCCACTTGCTACCCTATGCTACCACCGCTACCATTCACCTCCATCTTCCCTTGTCATCATCTGTCGTCGCCGGTTGCCCTACCACCACTTACTGCTACCTTCGGTCGTTGTACCGCTACCATCGTACACCACTTCCACCCTTCATCAACAGCATGATCGGCCACAAACACCAAACCCCCCCTCGCCATCGATCACGGCCAGACACCCAAAACCCTACCCGGGTTTTCCTACCAATTACGTATAAAAACGCATAAAAATAATATACGAGGATTACCTTGGCTTGACGTGAAGTCTCCGCTCAAAACTTTCGTGAACCCTCCTCCTTCTGTCGTTCCTCTCCTCTTCTTTCTTCCTTGATGCCGTCGCAAGCTTCCTAGGTCGAGTGGCCTAGGGTTTTTCTTTAAAGTTCTATTTAAACCTTTAAGGTTTACATATGGGTCCCCGGATTTCCTCTTTGCATTTACGGACCCCAAATCGTCCCCTTTTTGGCTAACCGGGTCCCTTCATTTTTTACAATAAACTTTTACATTCAAACCCATGCTAATCCTTACACCGAATAGAGATTCAGGTTATCCACTGACCCGAGTCATTAGTTTCTGGATTTTCGGGATGTTACAAGTTATATATATACTGAATGATTACTCATACTTGTCTATGAGAGGGGGTGGAACCCCATGACCGTGTTCAAGATACTTTGGTGGGTCATTTTGATGAACTGATTTGGTTTATGAATTAACCAGCTTTATGTTGACCCATTTTTATCAAATGTTTTTGAGCGCATCACGAGTAGTCAATAGTGGAGGCATTCCAAGACTAGAACGAAACGATAAATGAACCAGATGATGGGCATGCTTGAAAACTACAAGTCCCGGAATGATGTGTTCCTTGTTAGGAACGATGATAAAATGTTATGTAACATTTTGATTTCATGATTTAAACAATATTTCTATAATGTAATAAAATAAGAATTTAAGTTTCCGCTGTGTGTTCGGTACCATGCGTCACCTCTAACCAGTACCTGGGACTGCGTTGTGACAATCGCCATTGGAATGAGATCGATACTATATTCTTCCCCTTTGATAAGTAGTCGGAAATCTCGACATATTTCGGTTGCTATGCTGTATTTTTCGCTAGCAATCTCAATCTCTTATGTTGTCGCTAACTTACTTCTAACGTGGGATTTACTAGCTCCAGTATCGAATAAAACACAAGCAGGTTGGGAGTTTAAGAGCAAGGTACCTAATACGACGTCAGGAATCTCTTTAGCTTACTCTGTTGTTATTTGGAAGGCCCTACCCCTTGGTTTCAGGCCTTCGATATATTTGATTTCATCTTCAATCTTCCTAGATCCCTCTAGGCTTTTTCACTCCTTTGTTTTAACTCAGGGCATTCTCTGTTTATGTGCCCTGGTCTAAAGCAGTAATAACACAATCTTACTTCACTCATGCACTAGTGTACCATATGTCCAGTCTTTCCACACTTGGTACAGTTGAGAGAGCAAAGCCGGCACTCTTCCAAGTGTTTCTTTCCACATAATCTACACTCCTTCATCTCCTTTATCGGAGTGTAGTTACTTCCCAATTTTCCAAAATTAATCTTTTTGAAGGGTGCAGGAGAGGGAATATTCTCCCTCTTTCTCTTCCCATCTCTCTCCTCTTGTCTATTGAGCTCGGTTTCTTGTTCACGAGCTTCGTAAATCATTTGTTCCAAATTTGTGCATTTTGATAGAGAAATGAATTCTCGGATCTCTGCTTTCAAAATAAGATGATATCACATCATCCACATCTCAGGAGTTGTAAGTAGGGCGGGATAGAATCTTGCTTTATCGAAGAAGATTCCTATGATTTTGATGTCGCCCAGACGGTATATAAAAACTAATAAATAAAACCTAATCTAGAGTCCTAAGTAAAAAATGGAAAACCTATGAACTAGACCGCACTGACAGGCAAGTGAACCTATCGAGTGTAGCACAACTTAATGGTAAACTGGATTATCTAACCCTAGAGACACTACTATAGCTAACTAGACTCTGACTCGGACTAAAGATGATTGATTTGGGGGGTTTTCTACACTACTGATTAAGCTAAAGGAAACTATTGAACGACTCTAACAATTAGAACAGAAACTCGGGAATATCAGGAATGGGAAGAATACTACATAGGTCGGAATCCTACTTGCAAAGCAAAGACTTCTACCGGTTATGGAAACAATGATGGATCTGGGTTTCTAAGGATAACATCTCTAGACAACCTAGTGGATCCCTAATCACTCTTAGGGTGTCACCAGCTAAGAAACCTAAATAGGTACTAAACTCACCAGATGGTCGGATTACCTTTCAGTCTCTCCAACAATGACAATGTACCTAGAAGACAAATCATATCTCGGTCTCAATGTCCACAATACATCGAAGATGCACGGGGTAATCTCAGATCGACAACTATGACTCGGATTAGCAACAACCACTAAGAACCTAAGGCAACCTCCTCTCAGACAATTCACACTCGGAAACCTAATGATGAAGACTAACTTATTATCTCTCACTTTTCGGGTATTGAGATAAGATGAACACTCAATCTAATTCAACACCAATTACTCTCCCTATGGACTACTACGTCTAGCAATACCGTCACAGTTACCAACAATGAAGCAAGCAACCTAAGCATGCGTTTATAACTGAAAGACATTCAACAAGAACACGTGGGGATTATAATCAACATTCAATCAGAATAAAGCATGCACATACATCACAATTATCAAACCAAGATCGTTTACAAAATCATTAATCCATACAAAATCTTTAATCTATTCAAAATAACCAAAAACGATGTAAATCATAACTTTACTAAGCAATCATCACAAACCTAGGTAGTATCAATGATCTAGCCAACTATCATGTTCAAAACATCCAAAGTAGAAGTAATAAACACAAACATGGTTTCCAACACAGAAATCAAAGATAAAGATTCTAACTTTAACACCGAATAAGCTAAACAAAACAAACCCGGAATCAAAAGCTTCGATCTTGCACTTCAATCACCTTCTCCTGCCCCAAAATCGCCAAAAGAACCTCTGTAGACGGCTAAACTCCAATCCCTATCACAATGGCTATCAAAAACTTAATATAATCGATTTGGGCTTTTTTCACTGATTTTATGTCTCTCGCGTATCGCGAGAGAATTGCCATGTTTCCTCGCGTACCGCGAGGAACAATTTAGTCAGGCCCGGATTTGCTTTCCTTCGCGTACCGCGAAGACTTGACTTTGCTCCCTCGTGTACCGCGAGGGACTGGAATTCCAACTTTTTAACTTTTGTTCTTCCAGGCTTTCTTCTCTTGTTGGTTTCTTCTGAATATCACTTGTAATTCTCACGAGCACCTGTTAACCTGACATTGACTCAAAGCGGAGCAAAAGCAAGTTAAAACGAACACAAAACTATCTAAAAATGCACGAATACAATGGAATAAAGATGTGTGCTTTGCACTACATCAAACATCCCCACACTTAACATTTTTTCATCCTCGAAAAAGTTTGCCATGGAATCATAATTGGAAATAGCTTTCACAATTTTATAATTCAATTAGCACAAATATACTCACTCGTTAAAAAGCAACAATTAGTATTTCTTTCCGATTAAACCCAACAACCACATATCAAGCCCCAGTTTAGTGTTCTATTTCCATTTTATACAACTATCAATCTATCTAGGAGACTCACACTCAAAAGCTACAGCCCTACCTAATCCCGTCTCACGGTCATGTCTAGGCCCGGGTTAAACCATATCGATTTCCCACCACGTTAAACTAAAATTTACAGGTTTTTAGAAATTAAGATGATCAATAAATGAATGAATGAATATGAGCATTAAAATCACAATTGAACTTTCGTCTAGAGGCGTTTCAACCAAGTCTCTCTCCTGGAGGGTAACACATAGACTATAGTTCTATCAATAAAGCACATAAGAATCAACCCAGTGGTGTTTCATTTAGGTTGGAACCCGACGTGTGACACATAGGCGTAACTTAGATTTCTAAATAAATAAGCTCAACTATATGGATTATGGATTGCAGGCGCCACCGAAACTCGGATTTATTCTCATAAAAAGAGAATGGTATGCCAAGAAAATTTCAAAAAACTCTAAATTTTAACTTAACGTGGTACCTATTACCCTATGTTGACAGTTTCAGTATTACCGACACCTCTAAGATGAATACCCACAAGACTTCATGATTTAATTCAATTATATTCCTAAACAACACAAACATGCTATTTAAGCTATCAAATTGGCTGGATCTACCAAAATATCACTAATTAGACGTGTTTTCTATCATTTAAAATCATTTAAACTCACAAGCATATCTAGTTGTACTATCATTTTCCATTTTTTTTTATGCAAAACTTATACTTTCAAGGACATTTTTTTCAAATTTTTCAATTTTTTTGTATTTTTGGATTTTTATAAAAGAAACAACCTAAACAAACTAGACTCAAACGAAGTTTCCCATCTCACACTTGAAACGAACATTGTCCCCAATGTGAACTAAGAAACAATGACAAATATAAATAAAAAAATAAACAGGAAAACTTAGCTAGTAATGTATCCAAGATCTTGTATCCAACTTTACTCTTCCACTTGTGCACCGTATAGCAATTTGGTCGCGGTTGTACAATCGACTATCGGGTTGCCTTTACAAGATTGATAAAAGTGATGATCGACCCCGCCCGAATGGAGATTGAGTATGGACGGGATGATCAATACCTGCATAATAAACCTCAAACAAACCCAACGCATTAAACTGACTCAAATACAGACACAAAGTAAAATAAATGACTCGACTGACTCACTAAGACTCAAGGTAGAACACAGGAAAACATACCAGATGAGTGACACACACATAGACATGAATGCCACAGTAAGGTGAAACCAACAGTTACGAACGGTTCTTAAGTTTTCCATGGTAGTGGTAGTAGTGAATGATGGGAGGTTGGTGATATAATGGAGGATGGATGATGGAAGATGATGAATGTGGATGGATAATGATAAGTGGTGGACGGTGGTGTGACGGGTATGGAAAACTATGGGAAACAAAGGAAAAAGGGTGAACCAGGGGTCCCCCACGTATCGCGAACCATCAGGGATCCCTCCTTGCAGGGACTGGTTGTGCATTTAACAGAAATTCAATCTGTTGACTCCTGAAAGTCAAAATCAAGTAGATTTTTGTTCTTGTTGACTTCAAAAATTCAAAATCGTAACATTTATTCAAAATCCAAATCTCTTGATCGATTTCTGTTTGATTTCGTAACCGTTTTGCACATTCACGTCATTAATCGACTATCTTTGAACATTAACATCTCCATTATACACGAATTAATCCCAGTTATGAGTATTAATATCATAATCGTCGACATCCTTGCTGTATACCATTGAATTCATCAAATTCGTATACCCATTTCACGCTTTGAACCTCTGCACTTGATAGACGATCCCGACTGGAGCTTCTGCACGCGTTGAATTGATCGGAGAAGCATTAACACTCGCTAGAGATCGTACCCGTTAGCGCCGGCAACCAAACTAGTCAGGAACCATCAATTCAGATCGTAATCTGGTAACTTTTTGCATCCTTAGCTTCGTTTCAGCATGTAGATCATAAACCCTAACCCAACTGAGGTTTATATAATCTAGTTAGTGATGAACCAATTCTAGGGTTCATCACATTTGGGGTTTAATCGATTATTAGCCTAGACTCAATCTCAATTCAATTAACTGATATGGGTGGCTTCGCAATGCTATGTTTATTAAAAACCCCATGGTAATTTTATTAAACAACACTGAATCGGTCATGATCTTAATCTAGGGTTTGTTCTTAAAATCGATTTGGGGGTTTCAATTCTAAACGCAATCTTAATCAAATTACACCACAGGGTTGGGTTCGCAATGACCTGTTTAGTAAAAGCCCCATGTTTTCGTTGAGTTTTAACATCCACTTTGATCAAATCGACTATGCGTTCTTGCCTAGGGTTTTCATTTGCTAAAACAGAAATTAAAAAGAGTTAAACCCGATAATTTTCCAATTAAATCTACCCACAGGTTCGCCATTCCTGGTTTTACAGAACCCATACGCTACCTTGTTAAATCACGATCGAATTCATGGGTTTTGGGTCTTGGCCGACCGCGAAGGTGAATGGGGGAGGGACACTCGGGAACTACTGATTAAAACCATTCGGTTCCGGGTCTTGTTGCGATAACCCTAGCTGGTGGGACTGGTTAAGATAGTGTGCGTGTGTGGGAGAGACCCGGGTTCGAGACTCTCCACACTCTTTTTATTTTTAAACCGTTTTTGACTATTATTTTAATGAAAAATCATTATCCCATATTATTATATTAGTATATAAAAGTGTTTTGAGCCCGTAAAACACCCATAGGCTCGGGTTTGAATTTCTAACCATTTTTAATATAATCCCCCACTTTTAAAATAATAGATTTATACTATTTTCAACCCAAAACTCCAACTAAAATAATATATTTATATATATATTATTATCATCACGTTCATAAACATTTTTGTAGCGTTTCAAAGTTATAAATAATATGGTTATTCGTATTATTTACACTCGTTATATCCTCGAATAAAATTAATAAATTATTATTTTTGTCACGCAAGTTAATTATTTGTGTTATTTCGCTAAACTTAAAAATATTATAATAAATTATATTATTTTCCTAGACTTCTAGTTAACGAAAAAACGCTCGAATATAGTTATTATATATTATTTTGTCGTTCGTCGCGTAACGTATACATCTGAATTACTAATTAAAGAATTCTTATTCCAGTGGACACGTTCGTCTACTCTTGATTATTAGAGCGTTACTTTAGGACGTTCAATCTTCCGTGTTGTCGTCACATATTCCCATTGTATCCCTAATTGTTATGTGTATAATTCTAGGGCACAAGTAAGCCGTTGCAGGCTAACACTCGTGGTTCCAATAGTAGTCTAGTGTGAACTACCTACGCCATTCAGGTGAGTTTTCACGGCCCCTTTTACTGTTTTATCTTGGGGGAGAAAACATGTCGCAAACTATTTTTGGAATATTGTATTCGTATGTTATCAATGTTAAAGCTAAGCGTAACACGCTATCACTGAAAGTCCTCAACACACATCGAACCGTTAATATGGATCTTAGTGAGGTAATGTTTAGTAGTACTACTGGGTTTGACAAATCCCACCCATGTTTTTCGCGCTAACTCGATTGGAGATCGAACGGGTGAAATGTTAGCCTACTCACATCGCCGGGGTTGATAGACCTGACAGAGGCAAATAAAAAAACAGTCAGCTTCGGTTGCGAGCGCTTAAATTAAACATGAACATAGGTTAGCTACCTATAGATACATATTGAATGATCAATAATCTGGTAAACGTTTATTTATATACTGAAACTTGTGAACTCACGAACCTCATGTTGACATATTTTCTTACATGTTTTCTCAGTTCGCTAAGATAAGGTACAGGTGCACATATAGGACATACATAGGATTCTGCTATTGATTGATGTTTTATTAAATTGTTTGGACTTTATTTTGAATTATGTTTGGTTTGGACTTTTGGACTTTTTTTTGGCGCGTGTGTTTCGCGCATTTACTTTTCTTTATGCTTCTGCATTAAACTCTTATTAATATGATATTTTCATTTGAGTCCCATGTAGAGTCGTTCGATGTAACTAATGACTGAGATCCTGGTTTGTCACTTCCCAAAACGGTAAAACTCCGTTAGTTGAAATTGGGGGTGTGACATAGCCCAGCTACAACTCTTGTCTCTCGCGTACCGTGAGAGAAACCTGGATTGTACTCGCGTATCGCGAGGGTGTGTTCTTCACAGAAAGTTAATGTGGTTTTTTATACTTAGAAAAATCTTGACCCCCTAAAACTTTTTCACCCAAATCCATTAAAAACCGTTCCAATGATAAAAACCATTGTAAACATACCTGGAACTTCGTTCCTGATGATTTTCCTCACTGAGTCAAGCGCGAATCCCTGCAAGATAAACACACACAAAGACACACATACCGAAAAACACAAAAACGACACGGACTTGAACCAAGGAATTTATACAAACTCTACATCTCGGGCATTTGCCCGAGACTCAACCAAGACTATCAGGAGGCTTCTCTTTAATCCTAAACGGAACTGCCATCATCCTTGGTGGTATTCCGACTCTCCATAGCAATAAACAAATACCAATTACTGCACCTCTATCACGTCTATCATTTCGATCCTTCCACCAAAACTTAAACCTACCAGGTCCAAAAACAACTTGGTTCAAGTACCTCAGCAGCTTATCACCCCTAGACGTCCCCACACTTGGGGTTTGCTCTATCATCAGATCACATGCATTACCTAGCGCTCGGGTTCTCATACGGGGCGGCCTAGACTTAGGGGAACTAAAACTAGGGATTGGCTCAGTAGTTCTCCCCTCAGAACGAATAACAAGAATGGACGGGGGCTTAGGGATAGGTATCTCTAATGGTATGACATCTAGCCTCTCACACAGATCATCGGGGTCCTCTACATCCTCCATCGTCCCCACACTTGGGGTTTTGCCTATGGTTCCCTCTAACTCTGCCATCATCTCTAGCATATCATCAGGCACCTCATCACCGTACTCATCTAGTGCATCCAACAACTCCTCTAACTCAACAGCCTACTCAGATAACTCTCCAGATTCTAGGGCGGGTTCACCAACAACATCCTCTACTTGATTAGAGTTCCAATGGTCGTCCATGAAGGCATCAATCATGCAAACAGAGTGGCTCTGCTCACTAGCCCCCTTCACGAACTTTGTAGCATCGAAAGTGATCTTCTCATCCCCCACACGAAGTGTGAGCTTCCCGTCAAAGAAATCGATCAATGCCTTGGCGGTACGTAGGAACGGGCGTACTAGGATGAGCGGGACTCTATCATCCACATCCATGTCCAGAATGACAAAATCCACGGGGAAGACGAATTTGTTTACCTTCACTAACAGGTTCTCCACTATTCCCCATGGATACTTGACTGAACGGTAAGCCAAGGATACACTCATGCACGTCGTCTAGCTGCTTGTATATGTAATACAACATCAGATTGATGCTAGCACCTAGGTAAGCCAACGCGTGGTTCAAAGGCAAACCGCCAAGCAGACACGAGATCGTGAAGTGACCCGGATCTGCCAGTTTCTCTGGCAATTTGTTCTGAACCACCGCAGAACCTCGCACACTTAGTGAGACTTTAGAGACCTCCTCTAGCTTCTTCTTGTTGGGAAGATCTTTTAGGAACTTACCATACTTAGGCATCTGCTGGAGGACCTCTATGAATGGGAGATTGACTTTGAGTTGTTTGAAAATATTCAGGAAGTGACCGTATTCCCTAGTATACTTATGAGGCAGCAAGCGCGGTAGGTATGGAACACGACTATAGTCAATCTCGGGGGTCTTCATCTCCACCCCTTTCTTCTCCTTAATCTTGTTTTCAGCCTTCTCGGGAGGCTTCTCCATCTCTATTTCCTCGTCCACCGGTTCTTCATCCTCTATCGGTGGCTCCTTCTCCTCTTCTACACTTCGAGTCCTAGTCGACACGTCCATCACTGAAGCATTAGAGCCCTTATTGGCCGTAGATGACTCTCCCTGCCTCTCCTTCAAACACTTAGCGATGTCTCCTACCGTGCGCTGCAGATCCATGAATGCCGATTGCTGATTCTTCAGTAACGTGTCATGCGCATCCAATCATTGCCTAGTCTCCTTGCCCTTCACTACCAAGTGAGCAAGCATCTGTGTATGTGTCTCCAAAATCTCCTCCATCCTCTTTGTGTTGACAATGCTTCCCCTACTCGCTCCTGCTTCTCCTCCACTTTGCTGATTAGGGCGGATTAAACCCAGGTGGATTGTTACCAGATCTCCATACCGAGCCATATGAATTGTTATAATTATTATTGTATCCTCGGTTCTGGTTGCCCGCAAAGTGCACCTGCTCCTACTGACTGACGGGGCAGTCCCTGGTGTCGTGGCCTCCCCTGCACACCTCACACCTTTGAGCACTCAGCTTCAGCTCTTTAATCTCATTCGCCATTGCTGCGAGTGCAGCAGCCAAACTAGTATCAGGGTTGACATGATGCAAACCTCTAGGAGATGAGGCGGGTGCCCTAAAACTAGGAATGGAAGTCCTAGTAGATGGTCTTTGTTCCTCAGCGAGAGCGAAGCTCTCGAACATCTCCTAATATTCGGCAGGTTCCAAGTTATCCATGATATGGCCTCTCGTAGCTGTGTTGAACATTTGCTACTTCTCGAAGGTGAGGCAATTATAGAACTTCTCCAGAATCGCCCAATCAGACAGACCATACTGGGGACATCGACTCAACAGCGCGTTGAACCGCTCCCAGGCTATATGATAAGGTTCTTCAGGGTCCATCCGGAAGGAATGGATTTGATCCCTAAGGTGAGCAGCCCTGGAAGGGGGATAGTACTTTTTGAGAAACTTGGCTAGAAGATCCTCCCAAGTGGTGATGGAATTGTCAGGGAGGGTGTCAAGCGAAGTGGAAGCACGCCCAGAGAGCGAGAATGAAAAGAGACACAAGTAGATTGCGTCCTTAGATACACCCGTGATATTGAAGGTATCGCATATGCGCATGAAGCGGGACAGGTGTCTGGGTGCATCCTCACCCTCGAGGCCATGGAATTGAGTAGCATGAGTGATCGTACTCATGACATGTGATGGGATCTGCCAAGTATTGGTACTAGGAATAGCGGTGCGGGAGATCGAAGATCTCGCCCCGGTGACCCCATCACTTACTCTCTGGTGTACGGTTGTCAATGGTGGGTCAGCATCGCCCATTTTTGGAAAAGGGATTGGGCTAGTGGGACGTACCTGGTTTTCTCACAACGCTTTCAAACGCTCTCAGAAGTCGCAGGTGCGCTCGTGAAGCTCTCGTTCGGGCTCTTCGTAAGCTTAGTACTGTGGCGATCCCTGCGAACGAGTGTGTTGCATAAACTGAAAGACACAAAGAAAAATAAGAAGGACCCGACACACAAAAATACTCGATCCTGTGTTAGACACTCAGATAGCAAGTAGGACAAGACACACAATTAAGACTCACAAATAAAAGAAAGACAGAAAATAACCAAAAATCACACAAAGAACTAGTCAAAGCTAATTTTACTATTGCCAAGGGTCCTCGGCAACGACGCCAAAAACTTAATGTCGCCCAGACGGTCTATAAAAGCTAATAAATAAAACCTAATCTATACTCCTACGTAATAAATGGAAAACCTATGGACTAGACCGCACAGACAGGCAAGTGAACCTATCGAGTGTAGCACAGCTTAATGGTAAACCGGATTATCGAACCCTAGAGACACTACTATAGCTAACTAGACTCTAACTCGGACTAAAGATGATTGATTTGGGGGGGGGGGGGTTTCTACACTACTGATTAAGCTAAAAGAAACTAATGAACGACTCTAACAATCAGAACAGAAACTCGGGAATATCAGGAATGGGAAGAATACTATCTAGGTAGGAATCCTACTTGCAAAGCACAGACTTCTACCGGTTATGGAAAAAAATAATGGATCTGGGTTTCTAAGGATAACAACTCTAGACAACCTAGTGGATCCCTAATCACTCTCAGGGTGTCACCAGTAAAGAAACCTAAAGAGGTACTAAACTCACCAGATGGTCGGATTACCTTTCAGTCTCTCCAACAATGATAATGTACACAGAAGACAAATCACCTCTCGTCTCAATGTCTACAGTACATCGAAGATGCACGGGGTAATCTTAGATCAACAACTATGACCCCGATTAGCAACAACCACTAAGAACCTAAGGGAACCTCCTCTCAGACAATTCACACACGGAAACCTAATGACGAAGACTAACCCATTATCTCTCACTTTTAGGGTATTGAGATAAGATGAACACTCAATCTAATTCAACACCAATTACTCTCCCTATAGACTACTACTTTTAGCAATACCATCACAGTTACCAACAATGAAGCAAGCAACCTAAACATGCGTCTATAACTAAAAGACATTCAACAAGAACACATGCGAGATTATAATCAACATTCAATCAGAATAAAGCATGCACATACATCACAATTATCAAACCAAACAAAAGCTTCTCCAGTCCCAAAATCACCAAAAGAACCCGGAATCAAAAGCTTCGATCTTGCACTTCAATCACCTTCTCCAGCCCTAAAATCGCCAAAAGAACCTCTGTAGATGGCTAAAACTCCAACCCCTATCACAATGGATATCAAAAACCTAATATAATCGATTTAGGCTTTTTCACGGATTTTATGTCTCTCGCGTATCGCGAGAGAATTTCCATGTGTCCTCGCGTACCGCGAGGAACAAATTAGTCGGGCCCGGATTTGCTTTCCTACACGTACCGCGAAGACTTGACTCTGCTCCTCCGCGTTCCGCGAGGGACTAGAATTCCAACTTTTTAACTTTTGTTCTTCCGATCTTTCTTCTCTTGCTTGGTTTCTTCTGAATATCACTTGTAATTCTCACGAGCACCTGTTAACCTAACATTGACTCAAAATGAAGCAAAAGAAAGTAAAAACTAACACTAAACTATCTGAAAATGCACGAATACAATGGAATAAAGATGTGCGCCTTGCACTACATCAGATTTCATTCATCGATTCCTTGTGTTTTCGTATACGAAGGAATTCTTCGGTGGTTCTATCAACTGTTGCTCGTGGGCAGTGATGTTTCAGGAAGATTTGTTTGAATTCTTCCTACCTCATTTCCCTTATTTCTTTCTCGTCCTTTCTCCCACTTTATTACACCCCACCAGTCTTCAGCTCTACTACTGAACTGGTTCGTGGCGAATATCCCTTTGTTTTCCTTCTCACAACGACATGTATCGAAGATTGTTTCCATCGAAGAAGTCCATCCTTGACTATCTAAAGGGACTATTTCTCCCTTGAATTCCTTAGATTTGCACAACATAAAGTCTTTGTATGTGCCTTTGTTTAACCCAGTATTAGTTTGAGGTTTCTCTTCCTCCGTATTCTTATGATTCTCAAGCATGCTCTCGAATGAATCATATAATTCGTTTCGTAAGGAAGGAATATTGACCTCAAAGGCTTTTCCTACCTCTAACGCAATGTCTTTAGATTGATTCTGAGGCTTATTCAACTTCATTTTTGTTAGGAGGCGGAGACACTGATCTCCTATTGCTCCCTTCGTCACAAATCTCCATGTTTTGATTCTCAACCATATCTTGTTTGCTAAGATACGAATCTCATTTAGTTTCTTATTTGATTACCCTAACGACATGTCTAGGGTTTCAAATTATAGGCCTCATGTTATTCTTTACCATGTTCAAGTATTCTAGGGTTTCATTCAAGGCCATTATGCATTTCTACATATGCATATTCACATTCCGGCTTACTATCTATTGATATAAGTATCATATGATGTTTGCGATATCATAGTGGTGTTGTACATTAACTATCTTGTTGGCCAGATCTGAAAGCAATCTATGATACACACCATGATACTCCCAACTACCATATGGTGCTTCCATCATACAAAGTTCAACCCACATAGCACATACTGTTTTGTAGCACCCACTTATACGTACATGCTTCCTCAGACGGCCTCGGATTGAATCCCTTTTTATATCACGAGCACTTCTGGTTTGAGTTTAAGTAGCATTTCTGATACTCAAATCCCTCAATCGGGCTCTGATACCAATTTGAAACGTCCTACATTCTTTTATTTTAAAATATCAGATTTTAGCGGAGCTTAGGTCCCAGTGTGTCAAAAACCTTGTCACCGTGGTGACAAAGGTGCTTTATATTATAAAAATATTATTTTACAAACATTGATTATTATACATATTACAAGATCTAGGGATTCATTTCTCCGACTGGCCACGTCCTTGGAAGCATCACTAACTCCGGATGCTCTTTCCTAAGATGTTTTGAAAACATTTTTACATTAGCTTACGCTAACTAAGTACATCGCTTTAGCTATTCAAGGCCATTTCTATTATTTATGGAACTCGTTGGGTTCTTTAATTCGTGTACCAAGCACCATAGGCCCCCGTGACATTTCGGACAAACCTATGTCGCGTCATTTGTATATATTCACAGGATTCTTCCACCCGTAGGCTCGGCCCCTAGTTTCACATTCTTAAGGTACTTCCCCCCGTAGGCTCGGCCCCTTGTTTCACATTCACAAGGTCCTTTCACCCATAGGTTTGGCCCCTTGTTTTCGTTTGATTGGGATCTTGGGTATCAGAGACACATAGTCCTCCAAATTTACGAAGCACGCATAGCATGTGTATGCAATATCTAATCATGTTTGTTTAGAATGTATAATCATCATGCTTTCATACCACATACTCACATTTTTATCATTACTCGCACATTAGCATGCCCTAAACGCGTAGTCACGCAGACAAACAGGACTAATTACAAGTTCAGTGGACTTACTATAATCTTGGGGCTTTGCTATGTTCGATTCCTCGCTAAAACGCTTCAGCCGATCCGACCCATACTCGCAACGCGCCGCACTCACGTGCTAAATCGTTTTTTAGAAGTTTGGGAGGTGTTTGGGATGTTATATCCCATCTCAAGCCTTTGCATGGGCACGTTTAGCGGACCGCTAAGCCATTCAGTAGTGGACCGCTACAGAACTGGCTTTCGTGAGTAGCTTGATACGTGTCAGATTCTCAATTATGACTTTCTGCGTCCGGTTATTTGAAGTTTTGGGGTGTTTTTTTGTTTTCGCGTCCGGTTACGTTCTAGTGTCGCGTTTCTTAGCCGACACTTGACCTAACTTATTGTTAGGAGTTTGGGATGTTACACTACCCCTGGGGATAAAGCGGCTGTTTTCAGAGAGACACTCGGCTTCAAAATAGATAGCATACAAACGAATAGTACTAAAAGTATACAGACTGAAAACTGCCAATAAGAAATGAAAAGGTAAATAGTCATAGAAATAATATCCAAAAGCAACACATAGTCATGCATATAATAAGACCATAAAGATTCATAGTCAATTACGACAAAGCTTAGACCCATCTGTACCATTCTCTACAAGTCCTTAAACTTAATTCGATCTACGTCTTCGTCTCTACGAACTCCTATCCTAAACCATTTCCTCATAGACGTACAACTCTAGCAATCCAATGTCAAACATCACAATTACTAAAAAGTTGGTTTGTATTATCACAGGCCTTGTTGTGTGTTGGTATATAATTTAATGTGGTGTGCAATGTAATTTTGTTATTAAACGAATAGATTTTATATAATTAAAATAACTACCAGATCCATATAATAGTAATGTAGTAGAAAATACTTTTATGAACCACATTTTATTAATTTACTAAGAAATAGCAACTACAAATGATACGAATGATAAAAATATCAAATGAATGCTATAATACCTCAGATGAAAATTTGAAATATATATGCTACTAATTTAGGTAAAATAATGGATGCATGTTTTTTTAATAAATAAAAATAAAATATGTACTTTTTATAAGAATAAATACATCATTTTAAATTAGAATAAAAAATAACAATATTATTATGTAACGAGCCCATAACATAATAAAGAGATGGGACATGAAAATTGTAAAATACTAATATGAATTGGGTGTAAGCATCTAAGGGCAATATGCCACTAGTCCAGATGTATGGGTCAGGTGCGGGACCATCATTGTTTCCTACCCCAGTTGCACCAAATCATTCTCTCTTGCCTTTTCTATTATTCAATTGCAGCCTGTCCAGCAGTCCCACCATACAAGTAATTATGATTTTATCATAAAAGACCATCGTTATTCAAATGTTGAATAGTTATGGACTTGATGACAAGGGTAGCAATGGCAAATTCAGAGGCGCAAAATTAAGGAAATAAGCCCAATAATAAAACAATGAGCCCGGCCTCAGCCGGGGATGAGATCCCCAAGCATAATAAGGAAATAACCTGCAAGTAATAAAGACCATAATTCAAATAAAGTATAAAAGAGGTATGGTCAGAGTTGACAGGAAGGGACAGTGCCTTCTCCCCTTTTCGCCTACAGAGAAAGAGAGGAGGTCAACGATAAGGACAAAAAGCTTGCTAAGAACCATTGTCAACATATTATACCTTTTAAAGAGAATCTTCCAAACACGAGACAGTGACCAAAGAACAAGGTAACTGCCAAACCACCAAAATAGAAGGCTTAAGTTCACGGGAGCCCCAGCATCTGCAGTATAAATAGAGAACACCTCCCTCCAAGGTAAATCATCTAACTCTAACTTCTCTCTCTTACTTCTCCTCACTTCTCACTAAGAACCCTTTATTGATTCTCACGCCGGAGGTTGATTGCAGGAGATCTTCTCCTGCGGTAAGCATAACGGTTTCTTTCCTCTTAGCAGGGCAAGAATACCTTGGGCTGCTTTCATCGGTGTAGCAACAAGTGGCGCCCACCATGGGGCACGCTTCACTTCAGACGATTTCGAAGTTGTGTCTCAACACCAACCGAAAAAATCTTTTCTGAACCTATTCTCTTTCTTTGTTGCACCCGATCGCCATGACCGGAGAGCATATTCCCCAAGGTAGCCTGGCCCAAACTCCTGAGGGTCATGTGAAAATCTCGGATATAATTGAGTTAACACTTAAAGGGCTAAGGGACAATTTCCCACTCCTCCAGGAGCTCATGAACGAGTACGCCCTGGAAGCGCGATTGTAGGGAGTTAGGGTTTGCCTCTATTACGAAGAAGAGCCAGGTTTCACCCTGACCTCAGCCTCCCCTGAACAAGAAAATGTTTTAGTTACAAAAGAGACCGGGGAAATACCTCTCAGCCTTCCCGCATGGTCACTTATGAACATGGCAATCACTAACTCGACACCCGGTTTTGAAAACATGTACAACCCCTTCCTCCACTCTTACCAGTGGATGGACCCAAGGCAATTCACTCCTCTCCCGAGAGGGCAGACCTTTCCTGGGGCGCTGGGGTACCAGCAATTCCCCTAGCAATTCTCAAGTTAGCCAGCAGAGGCTCAAACCTAGGGTTTCATCCCCTTTCAACATCAGTACATCCCTCAACCCTAGGAGGTACTCAAATGACCTCCATACAAAATAGCCACACCATTCTTCGGCAAAACTATCACCCATACTACTTTTCTGTGCCTATTCTAACCCAAACTATAGCTACCTATACCCATCCAATAACTCGCCTGGGGGAAGAGGACGACCTCTCAAGGCCGTATGTGCCCAATGCTCACACCAAGTTCACCCCCCAAATAGCAAACTTCAAGTTTCCTCCGAAAACCAAAATGCCATCAAATGTCAAGATGTATCATGGTCTTGGGGATCCGGATGACCACCTAGAACCGTTTTCCGGAGCCGCTAAAGTAGAACAGTGGTCCATGCCCATATGGTGCCATATGTTCGTACAAACACTGTCAGGCCATGCCCGCCTGTGGTTTAACAGCTTACCAAGTGAAGCCATAGACAAATTTGAGGATCTGAGCAGGAGTTTCTTGACTAACTTCATGCAGCAAAAAATAAAAACACCAAAGATCCGGTGGTCCTCCATAACATAAAGCAAAGAGAAGACGAAGACCTACGGTCTTTTATGGAAAAAGACAAGCTGGAAGGCTTAAGTATAAGTGGGCCTATAGAACAAATGCGGATCTCTGTTTCATACACGGGGTACGAGCACGACAGCTGATAGAAGAGTTGAATCATAACATCCCAAAGACCATGAAAGAAACGATGGAAAAGGTAGAGGCTTTCCTATGCGGGAAGGAAGCAACCCAGGTACTAGAAGGGGGAAGGATGTCGAAAAACCCCACATGGAAAAGTCCTCCACAAATCCACAGAAGCCAACAATGTTTTCAGCCAATCGTGGAGAAAAGGCCCACAAGCCACTCCCATGAACCTCGACGGCCATACGAAAGACCAAGTCACCCATACGGCCGCCCAAGGCACCATGAGGATGACCGGCCAAGACCCACGCAGTTCACAGCACTCACCAAGTGCCCAAAAGAGATTCTAGTTGCAGAAGAGGCCAAATTTAGATTTCGCCCGCCTAAAGCCGGCAACAAACCACCAGACACAAAAACAACACACATGTATTGCGAGTTCCACGGAGATGTTGGCCACCATACTAACGATTGTTTTTCAGTTAAGAAAAAGGATTGAGGCTGCGGTACAATCAGGCGAGCTGGCACATTTAATCAAGGATATCAAAGGCAAGAAACACGAAGATAAGTAGGAAAAATACAAGGGAAAACGAAAAGAAATGCTCATGATATCGAGCCCAGGGCAGCCCAGGCTGCAGGATAAAGGGACAGCCAGAAGCTTATCGAGAAAAGAGATAAGTTTCCCTCCGATCACCCCGGGAAAGTTTGCCCCCATGGTAATACAAGCTAACATAGAAGGTCAGGAGGTAAGACGAGTTTACCTTGATGGCGGAAGTGTGTCTGAAATCATGTACGAACATTGTTTCCTACAGCTGGACAAGGAAACAAGGAGGAAGCTGTCGCCATCTACCACGCCGCTAGTTGGATTCTCAGGGGAAAGGGTCTGCCCAATCGGAGAAATCAGGTTAGCCATTTCCCTGGGCAGAGGAAGGTACCAGCGAACGGAGGAGATGTTGTTCATAGTAGTCTGATCACCGTCGCGGTACAATGCCATCATAGGCAGACCGGGAATAAGCTCATTCAAAACCATTGTATCTACGGCACACGCCATGATGAAATTCCCAACAAGGGTAGGAATATGCACCATCTACCCCTCCCCGGATGCCCTCCTTGTGGGGGCACAAGAGGAAGATCTCGTCGAAGGAAAGATAAGCATCAATAGGAGATACCCGGAGCAGAAAATCAACATTGGCCACAGCCTCTCAGAACAAGGAAAAAGAAAGCTGATAGAAGTCCTACGAAATAGCAAAGATATATTTACCTGGTCCCCAGCCGATATGACAGGGTCCCCAGAAGCATCGCTGAACATTCCCTAAACATCAGCCTCGCCAAACCCCAGTCATCCAAAAGAAAAGAAGACTGCGGTTGTAAGCGAGGTTAATAAGCTAGTGTAAGGAGATATCTTAAGAGAGGTCAAATACCACACATGGGTAGCCAACCCAGTGATGGTGAAAAAATGTGTGTTGATTTTAAAGACTTGAACAAAGCATGTCCCAAGGATTGTTATCCTCTCCTATAAATTGACCTCAAAGTGGACTCACTAACAGGCTTCAACCTAAAGTGCTTCCTTGACGCGTACAAAAGCTATCACTAAATAAAAATGAGCAGGGCTGATGAAGAAAAGACCGCTTTCCATACCACCAAAGGTATATTTTGTTACAAAAAAATGTCATTTTGATTAAAAAAATGCAGGGCCACTTACCAACGTTTGATTAAAAAAGCTTTTGAAGGGAAACTAGGGAAAAACATGGAGCCTTACATCGATGACTTGGTTATTAAAAGCCAAAGCGAAGAGGCCATGATCAAATACATTGAACAAATGTTCAAAAATCTACGGAAGATCAATATGAAACTCAACCCGGGGAAGTGCTCGTTTGGGTTCGAAGTAGGCAGCTTCTTGGGACACGTAGTTAGTAAACAAGAAATCCGGGCAAACCCTGACAAGGTCAAGGCGGTACAAGACATGATGTGACCCAGGAGCAGAAAAGGTGTACAGAGCCTAAATGGTAAGTTGGCCGCCCTCCATAGATTTTTGTCAAAATCAGCAAAACGCCCATTGCCATTTTTTAAAACACTAAAAGGTTGCTCAAAGAAAATGGATTTCCAATGGAGTGCTAAAGCAGAAGAAGCCTTCCAAGACATGAAAACTTACATCGTCGGGATACCTGCAATGGTAGCTCCTTAGAAAGGGGAACAACTGTCCCTATACATAGCGTTCGGGCAAGAAGCGGTTAGTTCAGTGTTAATCACCAACAGGGCAGGATGCCAACTACCAGTCTACTTCATAAGCCGGGCCTTGAAAGAATCAGAAGTAAAGTATTCCAAGCTAGAGAAATCAACCCTTGTAGTGGTGCACACTGCAAAACGCCTAAGAAGGTACTTCCAAGCACACCCAGTACAGGTCCTTACTAATTATCCACTCAAAGAGATACTTAGAAAACCATAAACATCTGGGAGATTGGCCAAATGGGTAATAGCGCTGGGAGAGCACGGGATCACATATGCTCCCCGGGCAGTAATCAAGGGACAAGCCTTGACCGACTTCATTATAGAAGAGCCCCACGAGGAAAAAGTAATTCATGACGTCTCTGTTCCCCAGGAAGGCAATGCGCCAGGAGAATAGGCCCTATACACAGATGGAAGGTCAAGCGTGGAAGGATCGGGAGCTGCCTCATACTCACCGATCCTGAAGGAAAAGAAATCACATACGCACTACGCCTAAATTTCCCAGCACCAACAACGAAGCAGAGTATGAAGAATTCCTGGCTGGACTGAGAATGGCAAAAACGTTAGGAGCGAAGTACTTAAAAGGTCCATGTAGACTCCCTACTTGTGGCCAATCAAGTGAATGGAGAATACGCAGCAAAGGAGCCATCAATGCAAAAATACAAAGAACAAGCAAAGCAGCTGATGAAAGGCTTTAACAAGTGCACAGTAATACAATTTTCACGAACACAAAATAAGTAGCAAGCTAGCATCACTCACTTTTGCACACCTCACAAAGAAAGTACTAGTCGAAGTGCAAGAACATAGTTCCATCAAGGCCAAGGAAGTAGGGGATATAGTGGAATAGGAAGGTGACACATGGATGACCCCCATCAAGGATTACTGGGTCATCAGGGTCCTCCCAGAAGACGAATCCGAGACCCGACGCCTGATAATTAAGGCATCACAATACACAATGGTCGAGGGGGAACTGTTCAAAAACTCATACTTATCTCCCCTCTTGAGATGTGTAGGCCCAATCCAGATCAATTATACCAATAGAGAGATCCATATGGAGGCATGCGAAACACACGCAGGCCCAAGGACGGTGGTGTCAAAAATCATGAACTTGGGGTACTATTGGGCAACGATGCACAAAGACACTCTCGAAGAAATTAGAAAGTGCGAATCATGCCAACTACATGCCCCAGTCACACATGTCCCAAGGCAAAATCTCGTAACAATCAACTCCGCATGGCCATTTTTCAAGTGGGACATGAACATTGTGGGCCCATTCCCAGAAGGAGCTTGCAAGGTAAAATTTCTCTTAGTGACTGTTGATTATTTTACAAAATGGCCGGAGGTAAAACCTCTAGCTTCCATTACTGGGAAACAAGTGATAAAATTTTTCTGGGAAAATATTATTTGTCAGTTTGGGCTCCCCGGGGAACTGGTAACAGATAACGGGAAACAGTTTTTCGAATAACCATTCAAAGGATGGTGTAAAATTTTTCACATAAAACAACTCTTTACATCAGTAGCTCACCCGCAGGCAAACGGACAGGTAGAAAGAATGAATAGAAGTATTGTTGAAGGCTTGAAGACAAGGTTGGAACGTTATGGGAGAAATTGGCTGGAGGAGTTGCCCAGTGTACTATGGGCCATAAGAACAACAAAAAAAAACAAGAAATGACATGACCCCCTTCACCCTGGAGGAGTTACCCAGTTTAACACACATACACAACACAAAAGTCAGCAGACTTCAAATCAGATACATAAAGGTTGAGCACCTAATAGCTCCATGGGTTCCGGCCTTGACCTTCCCATGTAAATGTTGAGCACCTAACACAATATAGCTACATGAGGTCCGGACTTGACCTACCCATGCAAACAATATTGCGCAATACATATAACGTTGTATAAACAAACTCAAGGTAATGAGACCAACACAAGGTACCAAATGGAAGAAAACCATAACAAACGTTGGGTTCATGCATGAAAAGATAGAAATATTGTTCATACAAACAAAAATACCTCCAAGAGGTAACATCCACATACAGATTTAAAAGCTAAAGATATTGTTCACGAAAAGACAAATCAATAGATAATGTTTAACAAGCAAATAGACCACGCACGGCCACAGCAAAAGCAAACCCAAAACCCCTTCATGGATCCTAGGACATGTTTCCACCATCATCTTCAAACTGATCACCAGCATTCTTCAAAGCCCCAGCGTCATCCCGACCTTCAACTGCAAAATCCTCACCGGTATCCTTGGCATTTCAGCGACTTTTAGCACCTGCATCAAATAAGGGAACCGGAGCAGGGGACTTTCCTCCCTTGCCAAGAAAAGACAGATGAAAGGATGACACGCCCGGGCTGACGTGAGTCTGCATGGTCTGACCGCTACCAGCCCCCGATAAGTTTTTCTTCGCAGGCATCTCGGGCTTAATATCCCGAAAAAGGGATAAGGGCTTGGTGGCACATGCAGCCAAAGCATCCAAGTAAGGAAACGAAGCATTCTCAAAGGATTGAACAGCCTTGACAAGATGATTCTTAGCATCAGGAAGATAAGAGGTCGAGTCAGATAGGGGCATTCTGTTCGCAGCAAAGCGATAACCGTGCCGTAGACCTTTAAACTCGCCATAGGCCATAGCAGCTTCCTGGATGGCCCTCAAGGGAGTGAGAAATTCTTTCCTGGCTAACAGATTATGGAAGACATAATGCAGCCCCTCTTCAATCAACCACCTCTTGTCAACACACACATCCTCAAGGGAACGCTAAAAATCTTGGTTAACTTCATAAGCTGAGCCATAGAAGGCTTCATCTTCTCCTCATTTTTTAAACTCTCTCTTTTCCTCCAGAAAAGTAGCCCGATCATGATCAAGATGGGGATGTCCATCCTCGGTGGCCACTTGCACGGTAGTCAATTCATCAGCCAACTTGCGCTCGCGTTCTTGCCCATCGACAACTTTCTTCTCCAAAGCAAGGATGATATTTCCTTTTTCCTACTTCAAGGCCACCACCTGCTTCTTCACTTCGGAAATCTGGCCCTGAAGAAGGGTAACCTTCTTGTTACCTTGTTGCTGATAAAAGTCACAAGCCGACCAATGCTTATAGGCATCAGGAAGGTGACTACCGAGTAAAGCCCAGGAAACACACATCTGGTTAAACATCTGCTCATTATTCAAAAGCTGGATAGCTAGCTACTGGCTCGGAGTAGAGAAATGAGTAAGAACCTGCCTACTAACATCAGCACTAGAGAAAAGATCCTTATTCAAAATATCGAAGCCCCGCACAAAGGGTGAATCAGCAATGTCGGGGCTCAGCTCAACAGGATCACTACCCTGAGAAGGAAGGGTAGATGATCCCTCAGAATCCATACTGACAGGGGCACGAGAAGAACCCGCTTTACCAGAAACAGGGACCAGATGGGCAGCCTCAACATCGACAACAGCCTTAGAGGTTTTCCTTTTAGACGATCGGGTAGGAACACGCTTGGGCTTCTCGACACTGGGAGGAACCTCCTTCTTCCTCTTTCGAGAAACAGTTGCTGCAGCAGGGACGTTGGGGCAAACACCTCCATCCTCAGGGATAGAAGTAGAAAGATCGAACGGGTCCCCAATAGAGTATGTAGCCTTGGAATGCAATGTAGCGACATCATCTTCTCCATAAGACAAAGGACGTTGGGTAACCTCGATCTCGTTATCCGAACTCAAAGACATAACATCAAGTAAGCCCATAGCTGCAAAAGAAAAATTGAGAAAAATCAAATATACAACGCAATACAAAACACAAACGCAAGCAAACAATAAACAAACCAACGCCATGCTTGCTAAAGGTCGGGAGAACGCTCGGGTGATCCCAAATAGGACTGAGCCCAGCCAAAACAAGAACCTCCTCTAAACAAGAGCGAGCCCAGGTAATAGTACCATGAACAAGATAAAAATGATGGTGATCAAAGGCAGAGTCATGAACCTTGGGCTCAGAAATAGACCCCCTTGGGTCCCTCCAAGGAAGAGAACAAGGAAGAATCTTTCCTGAAACTCAAAAGAACTCCCCCTTCCGGTCCTTTATGGTAGGGTTAGAGGGATGAATGCACTGAGAGGCAGGCTCTTTCCTCCTCTGGATAATAAACCAATCGCCATTCTTGGCAAGATGAAAGAACTTGCGAAACAGACCAGGAGTAGGAACAATGCCATGAGCCTTGCAAACAATCTCGAAATGAAAAATCTTACTCACCCCAAAAGGAGTGATCTGGGCAAGATTCAAACGATATAAATTTAAAACCCTAATACAAAAGACAGAAAGTGGCAGAAGCAGATTCGAAAATTCAAAAAGCCTGGCATAAAGAGCAACAGAACCAGGAGGGCAACCTAGAACAGTCTGATCAGGAAGAGGCAAAGTCGGTTGGCAATCCTCTGGGATATGATATTTCAAACAAAGGGCGTCAAGGGAAGTTTGTTTCAGAAAACACATCCGGTGATGCGTATCTAGCCGGTAACTCATGTCAATAAGAAGCAAGCAAAAGACTAAAAGAAAAAAGGAAGAGAAGAAATTGACCTGTGAGAGGGAAATCGGTGAAGAAGATGAAGGCAAATGAAGACCCCAAATATCCTCTCCTTTTTTATAGAGAAAAATTCAAAAACCGCTTGGAAACGCGTAACCGTCAGACCAGCCACATCACGTCACCTCCTGTCAAGAATAGAGTAATGATACTCTGTTAAATGTTTAAATGTTGGTTAGACAATTAGGAAATACCCCAGGGAAAAAAGCTCGGGCTCATATTGCCTAAAAAGGCTGGGTGAAAGTCAGATACGTTCAAAATCAGAATTTAGGGGGCTGATGACGAGGGTAGCCCAATGGCAAATTCAGAAGCCCCAAACCAAGGAAATAAGCCCAATAATAACATGGCCCAGAACCAAGGAAAAAGCCTAATGATAAAACAATGAGCCCGGCCTCAGCTGGGGGAAGAGATCCCTAAGCATGATAAGGAAATAACCTGCAAGTAATAAAGACCATAATCCAAATAAAGTAGAAGGGACAATGCCTTCTCCCCTTTTCGGCTGCAGGGAAAGAGGGGAGGTCAACGATCAGGACAAAAAGCCTGGTAAGAACCATTGTCAACATATTATACCTTTTAAGGAGAATCTCCTAAACACGAGGCAGGGACCAAAGAAAAAGGTACCTGCCAAACCACCAAAATAGAAGGCTTAAGATCACGGGAGCCCCAGCATCTAGAGTATAAATAGAGAACACCTCCCTCTAAGGTAAATCATCCAACTCTAACTTCTCTCTCTTACTTCTCCTCACTTCTCACTAAGAACCCTTTTCTGATTCTCACGCCGGAGGTGGATCGTTGGAGATATTCTCCTGCGGTGAGCATAACGGTTTCTTTCATCTTAGCAGGGCACGGATACCTTGGGGTCCTTTCATGTGTGTAGCAACATGACTTATGGCATATTTATTGTTTGTAGACTTATCCATAAATAGTGAAAGAAAACGTTAATTTGGTTTCTTAGCTATGTAGTTAAAATAAATTATATATACAATCAATTTATATAATCAAATAAAAACCAATTCTAAATATAAAAACTAAAAGACCAAATTTTGACCACATATTTATTATAAATAATAGGATGTTGACTTTTGTCGATTGATATTAAAATTATATCAAAATAAATGTGTGATCAAAATTTAATTTTTAGTTTTGAGTTTACAAAGGATCCTTACTATACATGTATAAGGTCCAATTATTGTACAAAGGGTTTTTAACATATGAAACGTACGAATGCATCAGCATGCGACATGTGTTTAGTGGGTGAGTGGTAAATACGCCTGTGTCATAATAAGAACGCGTGTTTCATAAAAAATTACCAATGTTTTCATAACTGGACCGGACATCGAACCTGTCTCGTTACCGGTCCACTTGTGGGACCGGATTTAAGAACCGGACGATGTCATAAATATTATAAAAATATATCAATCCAAAGAACCATTAATCCTTCAAAAACCCCATTTTCACGGCCGTGCATTGGGATACACGCCCGTGCATTGGGCACTTTTGCTCCCTGTTGACTTTTTGACTTCCAGCTTTGACTTTCTGCCTTCCAGCTTTGACTTTCTGCATCCTATTTCGTTTAATTGACTTCCGAATGCTGATTTCTTCTTGATTTTGAGTGATTTCTTCTTGTTTTTGTATATCAAAAGTAATTATCCTGTTGCGAAACAATTTGAATAGATTAAGTATCAATTATTATCATATTGTTTCTAATTGTGATGAATCGGGTATAATTATGCATGCAAAACATGTATAATTTACGTCATATCATAACACCCCACACTTAAGCATTGCTTGTACTCAAGAAAACTCATGCATGATTATACCCATAGAACTAAAGTATTGGTTCAATGTTATTCCAAAGCTATTGTTCCAAATGACAGAATGGCCTTCATAAAAAAAATGATTTGGTGATTATACCTTTCGAGTGTTTCTCCACAAGAGGGGTAGCAAACCTGATCGCGTTCTTAAGGTCAATAAAAAACACTTATAAAAACTACTACTTAGCTACCTTAGACTGTAGACAGGAAAGTAGGGTTGTCGAATCCATAGGGAATCAGTGGAAAGATATAACTGCCTTGTTTAGTAAATTCTAATTAAAACACAGATCAAATAAAGATGTAACTCCCTCCAAACTTCAGGTTCTAGGTTTATGCAAAATTCGGTCGTTCAATTGGATACTACACAGACATAGTGTTGGAAAATCAGTTAAAACAGTAATTGAAGACATGCTATTATCAGCAACCTATACAACTGGTTTCGTCACAAACCAGTACAATTCAATCACCCAATTTATGAATACCAAGTTACCCCCTTCAGTCACCCAACCCTGCTACTAGGTCTTATCATCAACCAAACAAGATTGTAAACGAGAAAACTTAAAGCACTCAAATAAACTGTCAAATTAACTAATACATCAATCCATCAAGTTTGTGTCAAAACTAACAAGATCCAAACAAGTAAACAACTGAATAAAACAAAGAACCTATACGAACCATCCGTCGGGAGGAAGCCACACGTAGCTTAGCCGCGCATGTTTGTCAGACACACGAGCATAGCTTCAATTCTTGATCCGGAATGACTTCTGCCTCTGAAAATTGCCCCTAGCTGCTCCAAATTCGTCTGATTGAAAGATTATTACGAAATAGGGTTGGAATTGGCTATTAATTAGAATTAGGGCTTTTTTTCCTGTTTCACAGGCCCGTCACGTACCGCGAAATCCCATGGCCAGTCCTTCGCATGGCGCGAAGGACAAAACAGTCGGGCTCCATTCTTTGCTTTCTCGCGTGACCCGAGATATTCCTCCCAAGCCTTCGCATGGCGCGAAAATCCTAAATCTCAAGAATTTGACTTTTTACTATTTTGCCCCCGTACTTTGATGCCTTCTCAATTATTTCTCGTTATCCGCTCACTTAGCATATTTAACCTGCCACAGACACAACTACAAAGTACAACGTAAAACCGACTCAAAGTACAAAGTAAAACTCATAAAACTATTCAAAACAGACTCTTAAACACGAGATATTTTACCCTACATTAAAACCCAACATACTTGATGGAACTATAATTATGCACAAAATTACAGTCTCACAAATGTTCGCTCAACACCTGGGTTTAATATATGGATAAGGTATGTCAAGAAGAACACTCAACGATATAATTAATGCTTGCATAATCGTAGACTTGTATGATAATCAAATCTCCACCAATTGACATAAAATATGTGCATAAATCAAGAGGGCTTTTGTAAAGGGTTGTAGTGATTGGTTTAGAGTTAAGGTAGGAAGTATTTGGGGAAAGTGGCTAAATGTTAAAAATCTGACTTGGCTTAATGATAAAAAGGGTAAATGATTTTTTTATTCAACTTAGATTAGACATTGTGACTAATCTAAGGACTTTTTTAAGGTCAGATCGTCAAGACCAAATCTCCTTTTTTAAGAATGTCAACTTCTTCTTGCTCTTGAAATATTCATTGCTATCAACTCTTCATGGATCGTTCGACTTTTTCCTCCTAATACATCCACTTTGATCAGCTTTTGTATACTCCAATTTTTTGAGTAAGTTTGATTCTCTTTTGATGAGATTTCTTCAATAACTTGGGCGATTTACCAATTTCTTTTTGTTGCCCCTTTTTTCTTTTTCACAATAATTCTTCTTTTCATACTAATTGAATAAGTTCCGTTCTTTGAAAATAAGATGAATCCATAGACTTTTAGTGGAAGATTATTCCTTAAATCATAGCCAAGTCGATTTTTCAACTAAAAGGGGTAAAAATAAAAAGGCTAATTTTTCGGGTTTATGGGTTTGAAATGTGGGTTTATAAATGAAAAAGGTGTAGGCTTAAAAGGGCTAACTAAGGGATAATGTTTAAGATAGGTAAAAGAAAAAGAAAGACTACGGAGAGTGGGTTAATCCTAATGTCTCAATCATTTTTATGCATTCTTATAGTACATGATCTTGAAATGTATATTTTACACAAGTTCTAACATGCAGAGCAATAATTTATCAAAACACTCTATCAAACGAAATGAGCATGTGAAATATATAATAATCAATAGCGTCAAAAACTTGACGTGGTAGGTAATAATACTCGGATAGTCTCAAATTCTCACATGAAACGGAAGATAGGGGGTATAAAAGTAAAAATGTGCATAAACTTATTTCTTTCTTTTTGTTGTGCTTACCAATGTTCCCTATTTGCTTCCTTGATTCACTTCAACGGTGTTTCAAATTACTGTTTTTATAAGCCTGTTTACACCAAATGATTTTTAATACTTTGCATTTTAGATTATTTATGAAGCGGCTACACTTTGCAGATTAATTTTGAAAATGCTTTATTACTTCTATATTTTGATTCAACGGACTAGGTAGTTGTTAATCATGCACTTGTAATACTTGAGGATAAAACTATACAGTCGAATCATTTGTGGGGTTCCACCCCACACTTAATTTCTGACAATATTAATGTATGCAATATAATATTTGTCCCGAATAATAAATAGAGGGTAGTGAAGTTGATACTCCCTTGATATGTTGTCATCATTATGTAGGTTGTAGGTTTTCACCATTCCCTAGATTGTAATTCCGGGTACGAACCAAACCTGTATAGCCCGTGCTGCTGTGTAATGCTCAAAATAAGATAAGTACTGAAAAATAAAAGAGTTAAGCTAATATTCGCCTAATAAGGCGGCCGAAAAGAGGTGGTGGTGATGCCACCATATTAACGGTTACCCAGGTAACCGGTAAAAAAACTGTAATGTCAACGTCCAACAACTGGACAACCAAAACAACCATCAAACAACAAATGTCATGAAATATCCAAGAACCACAAATATCGTCATCAGAAAAGAACCACATATATCATGAAGGATGAGAGAGCTGCTACTGGAATGAAGGACGCTGCCACTGCTAGTAAGGACCGGGAGGAGGCTGATACTGCGGGTGGGCATACGGATTGTGTGTATGATCGTAAAAGTCATGTCGCATGCCATCCATCGTCTGTCCTAGCTGACCCATACAGATCATCAAGTCCAACATAGTGGGATCTGCAGTAGTATGGCACATACCTGGCTCAGCCTGATGTTGCAGTTGTGGAGCTGGTTCCCCTTCTTCATCTAATGGGATAACTGCTTCTTGCCAAGGATTGCCCTGGTGGTCTACCAGCCTGTACACCTCTTGTATTTTCCTTATCATTCGCATGTTGATCAGCATCTGCTTGTTTACCTCCTCCAATGGCATGTCCATAATAGTAAGCAAACCAAGGTTCTTAGGACTTAGGACCCCTAGGTATGCTGCTAAGTGAGTGATAAAGGGACCTCCATAGATATGGCTACTGGAAGAGTATCCGTAAGCACGGGTGAAGAATTTTGCAAGATTATAGGCCAAATTACAGTGGACTTAGTCAATAAGGCAGGGTAGGTGGAATAGGTCTCTGGCTGTCACAACTCCGGTACTATCCTTGCGCCCACCAATGGTGTGGACGATCACTCGGTGCAGATATCGGTGTAATGGACGGAGAATCTTCGTGCTCTTTTAATTATGCGGGTCGTATTAACCCGAACTAATCCTTGCCTATACATGTTGTGCCTCACCGTCTTCGAACTCATGGATGCTTTCTGTGAATACCGGAAGACGCAACTCTCGATGCCTATACAATCTCATCTTAACCCCAAAGTCACCCAAGGACATCTCATACCATTGCCTAGCCATCCTAAATCGTACACAATCGTGCTTCAATTTGCTAAGCACGGGTCTGTCAAATGGAAAAGACACCAATAATTCTAGGGTCATCTCATAGTACGTTGGTTGCTGTATCTCGAAGAACTTGACCCATGGTCTAGTAATTAGTTGCAATGCTTCTTTTAACAGACCAATATTTTCCAGAGTTGCAAAGCAGATGGTCTTGTGGGTGCCAAACTCTTGTTGCATAAGGCCAGGTAGGGTATGGAAAGCATGAGCCTCAATAGCATTGTCGGGATCGAAGATCAACAAAGGTTACTAATTTGGCAGGTTTTCGGGCAATGGCGTTGGATGGTAGGGTGGAGGTGGTGATGGAGGAGTAAGTGGAGCATCTTCTGGTGGTATGGAGGAAGATGAACTAGAGTCTGAACGGGAGTTTCTCCTTTTTCTTCCTACTTGCCTTGAGGATTCAACCATATCCTACATAATTACCAATTTGAAAAAGTTAGTGCCAAGAAGTAATATTGCTTAACGAAACACATATAGAAACGGTGCCAAAAACTTGATAGTATCAAAACAATGCCAAAAACTTGATATTGATATGAATTATATATATATATTATTTTTATGACCACATAAAAGAAACATAAATTCGTGTATGGTTATAGCACGATCATGTTTCTTGAGTCCAACAATGAGTCAATTGCAACTAATCAAACAAGGCGCAAACTTGAATGATATAATACGACTACTAACATAGATGGTCAAAATGTTGACTTTTGAAAAGTCGAACCCGTCAAAATTCTTGACCTAATTCAATTAATCAACAATTTCACACAAACTAAACTAAATCCTAAACACATATAAACAAGATTCATGCTTCAGTTCGTATTTCCAAGCTCAAGAGTTCTAGGTCAAAATTCAAAAACTCGTTGATACGAGTCGGACAAATCTACTTAAACAAGACAAAAAGTGCTATATTATGCTCCATATAGTCAAACATGCATCTAGATTAAGCAATGAGTTCATATTCAAGCATATTCAAACAAAGAAACAAAAGTGAAACCCTAGCCCTATTTGAACAAAATTTGTCATATTTGAAGCATAAATAGTCCTAAAAGTATTGAACTTGTTATCATAAAAAATAAAGAAGAATGATAAAAATCTAAACACGTAAATCATTCGAAAGCGTTACGCCTATTTTAAAAAAAAATGCTTCTGAATGGCGACACTTGCATCCGTTCATTTCTCTTAACAATAATTTCTCGGTCGTGATCCTTGAAAGTTCTTGTAAAGACAGATCAACTAATACAAGTACCCACATAAAATAAAATTAAGAAGAATAAAAATAATAAAAAAGGAAAATAATTTTGAAATAAAACAAAAATAAAATAAAGTTGAAAATAAAATAAAAAGGGAAAATAAGGAAGAAATAAAACAAAAGTAAAATAGAAATAAATAGTCAGTTCAACGGCTTAGATTTTTCGTAGAATTACCGTGTCCCCGGAAACGGTGCCAAAAACTTGATGAGCGTGTTTAGTGTATAAAACATATTCTATTTAGAGTTACACAAATCAGGTTTTAAATTTAAAAATTAAAATGATAAATACTTTAACTAAACACACACACAATAGGCAAGTGTACATATCGCAGCGTAGTATAGTCTGGGTAAGATCCAAGTATCGAACCATGGACACGGATTCCTTACTCAACCTTTGCTATTGTCTGACTAAGATATTAATTTGGAAAATGGGTTTTGTTTAAAAGTAAATAAAAAGGGATAAGAAATGTAATTTTGAAGTGTTTTCTTGTTTAAGGTGTTACTTGGGTTGTTATCACTTGTTAATTAATGTTATATTTTAGTAAGGTTGGTCATAGTTACTAGTACTAACCCTTTCGATAGGGAGTTAGTATTTCATAACGGAACAGTGGATACAGTCGGTCAATTGTTCCTAATAAATCTCGGGACCCTAAATGGGGTCTCCAGTCTGCCGGCTATCCCGTGATTCATTATTCGGACTAAGATTATTCTTTGATTGATGTACGTCATGTCTTGTAACTTCTTTCGGAAAGTCGGAATGCGCAACTTCCTCCAAGTGTGCTTTGTGAACGCTCGGACCTAACAAATTATATTCATAAAACAGTTGTCTTTACTTAAAAATTCATTTCAGATAAATAAAACTTTCATTATCAAGATCAAGCTCTATGGCTCTCGCTAGAACTCCTCTGCAAGCTAACACAAGAGAAGTAAAGAAATACCGACACGTTTCAAAAGGTCCGGTCAGGACTCGAATGACCCATTGAATACCCAAACCTCCAATCAACCCATAATAAAAAAAACCAATACTAACTCGGCTGTTGCTAGCACCAAGGTTGTATATAGACCGTACAAACCCGAATACGCTTCTCAAACAAGAGGACTTGCTTAAGTAACTTACAAGATTTAAGATTATTAAGTTGGTTTAAAGATCACTTATTCTGTTCTTTTTAAGATAAACTATAAGAAAGACTTCAAAAACATAACTTACTAAAAATACTTCATTAATTAATTAAAGTTCAACTAACCCGAGCAAGACAAGAGAACTAGTCATAAATCACCATACAAGTGACTCCATTAACCCTTAGACATTGTGTGGAAGTATTCCATGTCACACCCCGATCGATGGCGGAATCATCGGGGCGGGACATGTAGACTGTTCATGAGAACAAGGTTCACTAGATTTCAATATTTAATCATCAATTTCATTTCAAACCATTCAAACACAAATAGCAACATTCAACAAGTACATAAAGAAAAATACAAATTGTCTTTTGAATTTAAATTAACTAGGTCTAACTTAAGAGTAGCATGTCTTGCTCAAATTCACACGTTAGCACCTAAAACATGAATAAAATAGGGTCAACTAAAAGTTGGTGAGCATACATAGGTTTGTACATAGATAGTGTATAAATATGAATAAGCAAATCCTTACATGTCATGATAAATAAGGCATTTATGGGGAGCAGCTATTGTGTAACTAAAGTACAATCAAACCTTTGTAACTAGCATGCAAATTGTGTTGTCGGTAACAATCACCCCAATCTAGGTGGGTTTGTCAGACTCAATAGATCTATCATTGTTAACCGTCGGTTTAATTAGTTAATGATTGCACAAAATTGCACACAAAAGTTAACACACCTAGCACTCAAACATAAAGCTCAAATTTGCACACATGAATGTAAATAGGATTTGTGTTTGTGTAGTTTGTGTAAATGTAAACCAATGTTTGTATATAATTCATGAATCACCCCAAAAAGTGTAAAAGAGAAAAGGGGCTATGTAATACTCACCTGGATCAAGGGTGAAGTTAGCACGCGAGACTAGGTAATAAAATGATTCTTTGAATTCACCACGTTAACCTACTGTGTAATATATATCAAATTAATAATGTGTACGATAGTCTAGGTCTAAGTCTCAGATTTAATCGAGTGTGTGTACGAGGAGCGGTAGTATGTACACGAGTGTAGGAAACTGTGGTTTGTTCTTGAATTGGTTTTGTATAAGATGAAAGATTTGAATTTGGGTTTGGGTTTGAATAACTAAATAGTTTAAATATTTGGTGTTTAGTTATTTAGTTTTGAAAATAGTGTGTGGATTTTCTTAAACATAAATTAAATAAATAATTTTTGTTTTATTTATTTATTTATAAAAATGTGTAAAAATAATATTTATTTATAAAGATTGAAAAATGATATTTATTAATAAGGAGGTGAAAAATGATGTTTATGTATAATAAATATACCTTTAATTTTTTTTTATTGTAGATTCTAATAAATAAATAAATTTATTTATTTTTCAAAAAATATTAAGTATTTGATTTAAATAAAGTTAAAATTTTATAAACTTTATAAAAACAGATATTTTATTTGGAAGTTAATTTCCTTTAATTAATTAAATATCTAAAATTTTGTTTTAATTATTTAATATACAATTTAAATGACGAAATTCGTAATAAAACTGAATTTATATTAAAAATTTACAAATCTGGTTTTATTCTGTTATAAATATTGTAAGGTTTATAAAAATATTTTTTATAAAATTTCTGGAGCTTTAAAAATCGGTTTAAAAATTATATGCAGCTCACCCGGTTCGAACCCGGGTGGCTGTTGTGTGAGTCTCAAGCCGCAACCACTGGACCAGGAGCTTATCATGTTATAGAGTCAGTTTGGTTTGGATATAACCCGATCAGTACAGGCGGTCGGGTCTGGCTTGAGGGACTCGTAAAAAGAACCACTGAGTGTGGGTTTCGAACCCGCGACCACCCGTATACGGGTCGTGCGTTTTAACCGGAGGGACTGGGCAGAGGCCTTGGAAGATAACCCACCCGCTATACATAAATAAGCAAACCCAATTCGCCGATTTGCCATGATCATCCCAAACCCAAAACCCGATTCCCTGATAGGAACCCTAATCGATTATCGGTGAGTTTAATTAACGAAACGGGTTTAGGGTTTCTGAAAATCAAAGGATTCCGAATTTAATAATGTAACTTAATTGGATTTTCGTGCTCGTTCGATGTGTGCTTGACCGATTCAAAGGAAACATGCCCTAGATTGTTCTTGAGCAAAATTAGATTAACATTTGATTGTAAAAAGGCTCGGGGTCATGGGGCTTTTGAATTGGGCATTAAAACGAAACTATTGGTATAATTATTACCTGGAGCGATTACGAATCGAAGGCGATTGACGGGATGCAGGGGCTCGGTGTTCTTGGAGCTCGCCGGAGTTCCAGAGGTGAATGCCGAGTTTGTAAGTGCTGAGAAGGTTTGCAAAAAGGTTTTGTGAAGATGTGTGAATAATCCAAACTGATCAATTTCACTTAATTCGCTCGATTTGATTCGGATGAGTAGGAAAACAGCTGTAACGTGGTTTACGCGTGAATTAAACAGAAATTTGATGAATTTAGTCACAGTTAGTGTCCCAATTCATAGTAGTAATGACTGAGCTTGATTTACGGATATCAGTGGGTTTGAATTTCTTGATTTTGAATTCAATTTGGCTTGGTTTGACTCTGTAAAGTCAAACCTCATTTGAAATTCGAATTATGTCACGAAATTGGTTAATTTGATTTGAAAACCGTGCTGGAAAGGGTCGGGGATCGTTCAAGCATAACGGGGCATTTCCATTGAATACGGATTTGACCGATTTCAAGGTTGAATTTGCAAGGTTTCACCTCTGTTGACTTTTAAAAGTCAAAGAGGGATGTTAAGTATTCGAAACTCTTGGATGGGTCGGTTTCGGGTGAAGGGGTCCAATTAAAGACTAATTTTTTTTTTAAATTGAAGTTTGTAATAAAATTAGTTTTTATAAAACTTGAAATCAAAACTATTATTTATTTTTATCTTGAACTATTTATATAGAAAGTTCCATTCTTATAATATTATGAATTAAGGACGAATTTAATTTATTTGATACCAATGGTTATCTTTATATCTATATATATATATGTATTTATAATTGTATACGCGTGTAAAATCCGTGAATTGTATTGTGATTTAGGGTTTGATTGTTGGTATGAATGGAATAAATCAGTGTACTAGATTTTGGAATTGAATGCGTTACATTGAATTGGAATTAAAGATAAAAAAAATCAGAAATGTTACAGTATCCCCATGTTGAGAGAATTTCGTCCCGAAATTTAGCTAGTTGAGGCGACTGAATCAACAAAGAGGTGAGGGTACTTGAGCTTCATTTGGTCCTCACGTTCCCAAGTAAATTCAGGTCCACGCTTAGATTCCTAACGCACTTTGACAATAGGGATACGGCTTCGCTTGAGTTGCTTGATCTCGCGACCCATGATCTCCACTGGTCTCTCCACGAAGTGCATCGTCTCGTCAATGTGCACATCGTCAAGAGGTATATGGAGATTCTCATCAGCAAGACATTTCTTTAGATTGGACACATGAAATGTAGGATGAACATTGCCAAGTGATGGTGGTAGCTCGAGTTTGTAAGCCACCTTCCCAATCCTTTCAAGGATCTTGAATGGACCCACATAGCGAGGTGCTAGCTTGCCTTTCTTTCCAAAACGGATCACGCCCTTCCATGGAGACACCTTTAGAAGGACAAGATCATCGACTTGGAATTCCAAGGGTTTTCGTCGTTTGTCAGCATAACTCTTTTGCCGACTCCTCGCTACTCGAATGTTGTCACGGATTTGAATGACCTTATCGGATGTTTCTTGGATTAGCTCGGGATCGGTGATTTGTGCTTCACCAATCTCGTTCCAATAGATAGGAGAACGGCACTTACGACCATAGAGAGCTTCAAATGGGTCCATATTAATGCTTGTGTGGTAGCTATTGTTGTAAGAGAATTCAATTAGGGGTAGATGTGAATCCCAATTGCCACCAAAATCAGTTACACAAGCTCTAAGCATGTCTTCAAGAGTTTGGATTGTACACTCGGTCTGACCATCAGTTTGGGGGTGGTAAGCCGTGCTTAATTCCAATCGTGTACCAAGAGCAGTTTGTAGAGATTGCCAGAACCGGGAGGTGAATCGAGCATCTCTATCGGAGATTATGTTTAATGGAACGCCATGACGGCTCACGATTTCGTCAATGTAAATTTGGGCCAATTTCCTAACCCGATAGTCTTCACGGATGGGTAAGAAATGAGCAGATTTGGTGAGACGGTCAATAACCACCCAGATACTATCATAACCACTTGAGGTGCGATGGAGTTTGGTAATGAAATCCATAGCTAAGTTCTCCCATTTCCACATGGGAATTTCCGGCTGTTCAAGTAACCCGGAAGGACGTTGGTGTTCGGCTTTGACTTTGGAGCAAGTTAGACATTTGGCAACATAGAGAGCGATGTCTTTCTTCATATCGGGCCACCAATATTGTTGGCGAAGATCTTGGTACATTTTATCCGCACCAGGATGGATAGAATAACGAGTCTTGTGGGCCTCGTTCATGAGAAATGTACGGAGATCATCGCGATCGGGAATCCAAATACGGTTCAAGTAATAAAGTAAGCCATTGGGTTTTGATTCAAGCAGAAGTTCAACACCACACGACATTTCCTCGTACATGTTACCCTCGGTGACTGAGACGTGTTGAGCTTCTATGATACGATTTTGAATGTCGGTTCGAATTCGGACACATTGAAGCATGACATGGTCCTTTCGACTCAAAGCGTCGGCTACAACATTCGCCTTACCGGGATGGTAACGAATCTCGCAGTCATAGTCGTTAAGGAGTTCAACCCAACGTCGTTTCCTCATATTGAGTTCTTTTTGGTTGAAGATGTGTTGGACACTTTTGTGGTCGGTGAACACCACACTTTTAGTGCCATAGAGGTAATGTCTCCAAATCTTCAATGAGAATACAACCGCACCCAATTCAAGGTCGTGCGTTGTATAATTCTTCTCGTGAATCTTAAGTTGCCTTGATGCATAAGCGATTACCTTACCTCGTTGCATGAGGACACAACCGAGACCTTGGTTAGAAGCATCACAGTAGACATCTAGATCATCATTCCCGTCGGGGAGAGTCAAAATAGGAGCATTGCACAACTTTTGCTTGAGAGTTTGGAAGGCTTCTTCTTGCTTTGGTCCCCATTCATAAGGTTTATCCATGTGGGTCAAAGCGGTGAGTGGAACAGCAATCTTAGAGAAATTTGAAATGAAACGACGATAATATCCCGCAAGACCAAGAAATGAACGAACTTCGGTGGGGGTCTTAGGGTCGTTCCAATTTTTAACAGCTTCGATCTTAGCAGGGTCCACATGAATTCCTTTTTCGTTGACGATATGACCCAGGAATTGAACCTCCTTTAGCCAAAATTCACATTTGGAGAAGTTGGCATATAGTTGCTCTTTTCTCAAGAGGTCCAAAACCAATCTAAGGTGTTGTTCATGATCGGATTTAGTCTTGGAGTAGATTAAGATGTCATCAATGAAAATGATTACGAATTTGTCGAGGTATGGTTTGCACACACGATTCATGAGGTCCATGAAAACCGCGGGCGCATTGGTTAGCCCAAAAGGCATGACCATGAACTCGTAGTGACCATACCTTGTTCAGAAGGCAGTCTTTGGAATATCTTCTTCTTGTACACGGAATTGGTGATAACCAGATCGAAGATCAATCTTCGAGAAACAAGTAGAGCCTTGAAGTTGATCGAAGAGGTCATCAATTCTGGGTAATGGATAACGGTTCTTGATAGTAAGCTTGTTGAGTTCGCGGTAGTCAATACACATGCGGAATGATCCATCCTTCTTCTTGACGAATAAGACAGGTGCACCCCACGGTGAATGACTTGGACGGATGAAGCCCTTGTCGGAGAGTTCTTAGAGTTGGCTTGCAAGTTCTTGCATTTCAGAAGGTGCAAGGCGGTATGGAGCTCTTGCCACTGGGTTAGCTCTGGGTACAAATTCAATGCGAAATTCCACTTGCCGGACGGGTGGAAGACTGGATAAGTCTTCGGGGAATACTTCGGGAAAGTCTCGAATGATGAGGATATCTTGAATATTCTTCTCTTTGACATCTTTTCGGACAACATGAGCTAAGAAGGCCACGTACTTCTTTCGTAAGTACTTTTGAGCAGTAGTGCATGACATCAATCTGAGTCCTTTGCAGGGTTTTTCACCAAACACTCTCAACGTTTCCCCTGACGGAAGGGGGATTCAGATGCACTTCTCAAAACAGATTACTTCGGCATGGTGACTTGACAACCAATCCATGCCTATGATGATATCAAAACTTCCTAGCGGCATTGGCACGAGGTTGATTGGAAATGTATGATCATTGAGTTCCAGAGAACAGTCGTGGATAATGGAGTCTATTGTAAGGGAGTCACCATTTGCTACTTCTACAGTGAAGGTTTTCTCTAATTTGGATCGTGTTTTTGCAAGTAAGGGTTCAAAATTAAGTGACACAAAACTCTTATCCGCACCGGTATCAAATAAAATAGAGGCATATTGACTATTAACAAGGAACGTACCGTTGACCACATCATTGTTGGCTTGAGCTTCATTGGTGTTGATGTTGAAAGCACGCCCACGAGCTCTGCCTTGTCTAGCATTGATAAACTTCGGGCACTGGTCACGGAAGTGGGTTGGATTGCCACATTCATAACAAGCACGCCCATTTGCTATGGAAGGAACACCTTGATTAGTCACTTGTTGATTGGTTCGGGCTGGTGGGTTGGCTTGGCCTACCAGTGCTTTGGCTCTACAAACATTGACCGTATGGCCATACTTTCCACAGTGAGTGCAAAGGCGGCATGGAATGGTTTGGGGATGGTGATAGTTGCAAGTGGCACAGAGTGGGTAGGTCCCCACATATGGCTTCTTGACTGGTGCTTGAGCCATGGGAGCAACTTGGTTGACAGGAGTGACCACAACAAAATTTCTAGCCTTTACCACAGCAAAATTTCTAGCCTTTCTTTTTCTATTATTGTGGTAAGGTTCAGTTTTGGCTTCCTTGATGTGTACAGGAGGTGTTGTGGTGTCAGGAGCCTTCTTAGTGCCTTTTCTAGTCAAAGTACCTGCCTTCACATGGTTGTCGGTCAAAGTGGCAGACAATCGGATAGCATCTTCGAGTGTGGCGGGATTCCTCCCTAAGACAGTATCGTGAATCTACCTAGGTAGTCCCCCGATGTACTTTTCAATGCAACGGGATAGGGATGTGACCATGTGGGGCACAAGGAGACTCAGTTCATGAAACCGGGTTGTATAAGCCAGACTTTCACCATTGTCTTGGGTAAGATCCCAAAACTCAGCTTCCAGCTTCCTCACTTCATTCCGAGGACAGAACTCTTCGGTCATTAGTCTCTTAACCTCATCCCATGGTAAGGCCATGGTTGCCTCTACACATCGAGTTCTCTTTTCCCCATTCCACCACGTGAGTGCCCGGTTTTGGAAGACACTTGTGGCATGGCGGACACGAAGATCACCAGGGCAGTCACTATTGAGGAAAGTGCCCTCAATACTTTCAAACCATTGAAGGAGTCCCGTAGCTCCTTCGGTACCATAGAATTTGAGAGGGTTACACGAATTGAAGTTCTTGAAGGTACATTGCGGTGGGTTGGCACCACCACCACCATTAGTTACATGGTTACCGTTTGTGGCACCATTGACTTGAGTGAGCTGAGTTACAAGTTGTGCAAGGATAGCAGCAATATCAGCGTTGTTGTTGGCCACGGTAGCACGACGGGGAGGCATTCTACAGATTTGCACAACACAAGAAGAGATGTAAGAATTTTATGAAGGTTGATTGAATTCAAAAGATAAGATAACAATTAAAATAGTAAATCATAGTTTGGATGGTACTCAAATAATGATGTAATCATTTGAATACTGTGACACATTAAGGTTAATTAAACTCATATAATTTTTCAAGGAGGCATGCTTTAGCCTATAAGTAAACACTCATCCCGGGAATTCCCAGGAAAGCATACGGGTCCCTCGGTTGATTGGGATTTATGCGAAATGCTTTCCTAGACAGAAAACCCAGAATACAGGTGTCACCCTTCTAGATTGCACGTGTCCTCAAATAATTAACAAAGTTTAAAAGCCTTAACGAGGAAGTACACAAATTTTTAGAGATTTAACTCCATGAAGATTCCACATGCTATGATGATAATGATAAAGAAGTAGGCAGGAAGGTTATGAGGTTTAGGATAAGGGTAGGGATATTGTTTTATTTAATTCACTATTTAGTTATAGTCTAGTAAGCCATGAACTCTAACAAATAAGGCACCATAATGAAATAAATATTAATATAATAAGCATGTAACACATAGCATGTAGCACATAACACATAATCATGAAGCATGGTATAAGTGGGTGTCCTAAAGTTATAGTCTAGGTCAAGGGTGACTAATAACATAGTTCCCTATAACCAAGGCTCTGATACCAATCTGTCACACCCCGACCGATGGCGGAATCATCGGGGCGGGACATGTAGACTGCTCATGAGCACAAGGTTCACTCGATTTCAATATTTAATCATCAATTTCATTTCAAACCATTCAAACACAAATAGCAACATTCAACAAGTACATAAAGAAAAATACAAATTGTCTTTTGAATTTAAATTAACTAGGTCCAACTTAAGAGTAGCATGTCTTGCTCAAATTCACACGATAGCACCTGAAACATGAATAAAATAGGGTCAACTAAAAGTTGGTGAGCATACATAGGTTTATACATAGATAGTGTATAAATATGAATAAGCAAATCCTTACATGTCATGATAAATAAGGCATTTATGGGGAGCAGCTATTGTGTAACTAAAGTACAATCAAACCTTTGTAACTAGCATGCAAATTGTGTTGTCGGTAACAATCACCCCAATCTGGGTGGGTTTGTCAGACTCAATAGATCTATCATTGTTAACCGTCGGCTTAATTAGTTAATGATTGCACAAAATTGCACACAAAAGTTAACACACCTAGCACTCAAACATAAAGCTCAAATTTGCACACATGAATGTAAATAGGATTTGTGTTTGTGTAGTTTGTGTAAATGTAAACCATTGTTTGTATATAATTCATGAATCACCCCAAAAAGTGTAAAAGAGAAAAGCGGCTATGTAATACTCACCTGGATCAAGGGTGCAGTTAGCACGCGAGAGTAGGTAATAAAATGATTCTTGTAAATCACCACGTTAACCTAGTGTGTAATATATATCAAATTAATAATGTGTACGATAGTCTAGGTCTAAGTCTCGGATTTAATCGAGTGTGTGTACGAGGAGCGATAGTATGTACAGGAGTGTAGGAAACTGTGGTTTGTTCTTGAATTGGTTTTGTATAAAATGAAATATTTGGGTTTGGGTTTGAATAACTAAATAGTTTAAATATTTGGTGTTTAGTTATTTAGTTTTGAAAATAGTGTGTGGATTTTCTTAAACATAAATTAAATAAATAATTTTTGTTTTATTTATTTATTTATAAAAATATGTAAAAATAATATTTATTTATAAAGATGTAAAAATGATATTTATTAATAAGGAGGTGAAAAATGATGTTTATGTATAATAAATATACCTTTAATTTTTTTTATTGTAGATTCTAATAAATAAATTTATTTATTTATTTATCAAAAAAATATTAAGTATTTGATTTAAATAAAGTTAAAAATGTATAAACTTTATAAAAACAGATATTTTATTTGGAAGTTAATTTCCTTTAATTAATTAAATATCTAAAATTTTGTTTTAATTATTTAATATACAATTTGAATGACGAAATTCGTAATAAAACTGAATTTATATTAAAAATTTACAAATCTGGTTTTATTTTGTTATAAATATTGTAAGGTTTATAAAAATATTTTTTATAAAATTTCTGGAGCTTTAAAAATAGGTTTAAAAATTATATGCAGCTCACCCGGTTCGAACCCGGGTGGCTGTTGTGTGAGTCTCAAGCCGCAACCACTGGACCAGGAGCTTATCATGTTATAGAGTCAGTTTGGTTTGGATATAACCTGATCAATACAGGCGGTCGGGTCTGGCTTGAGGGACTCGTAAAAAGAACCACTGAGTGTGGGTTTCGAACCCGCGACCACCCGTATACGGGTCGCACGTTTTAACCGAAGGGACTAGGCAGAGGCCTTGGAAGATAACCCACCCGCTATACATAAATAAGCAAACCCAATTCGCCGATTTGCCATGATCATCCCAAACCCAAAACCCGATTCCCTGATCGAAACCCTAATCGATTATCGGTGAGTTTAATTAACAAAAAGGGTTTAGAGTTTCTGAAAATCAAAGGATTCCGAATTTAATGATGTAACTTAATTGGATTTTCGTGCTCGTTCGATGTGTGCTTGACCGATTCAAAGGAAACAAGCCCTAGATTGTTCTTGAGCAAAATTAGATTAACATTTGATTGTAAAAAGGCTCGGGATCATGGGGCTTTTGAATTGGGCATTAAAACGAAACTATTGGTATAATTATTACCTGGAGCGATTACGAATCGAAGGCGATTGACGGGATGCAGGGGCTCGGTGTTCTTGGAGCTCGCCGGAGTTCCAGAGGTGAATGCCGAGTTTGTAAGTGCTTAGAAGGTTTGCAAAAAGGTTTTGTGAAGATGTGTGAATAATCCAAACTGATCAATTTCACTTAATTCGCTCGATTTGATTCGGATGAGTAGGAAAACAGCTGTAACGTGGTTTACGCGTGAATTAAACAGAAATTTGATGAATTTAGTCGCGATTAGTGTCCCAATTCATAGTAGTAATGACTGAGCGTGATTTACGGATATCAGTGGGTTTGAATTTCTTGATTTTGAATTTAATTTGGCTTGGTTTGACTCTGTTAAGTCAAACCTCATTTGAAATTCGAATTATGTCACGAAATTGGTTAATTTGATTTGAAAACCGTGTTGGAAAGGGTCGGGGATCGTTCAAGTATAACGGGGCAAGTCCATTGAATACGGATTTGACCGATTTCAAGGTTGAATTTGCAAGGTTTCACCTATGTTGACTTTTAAAAGTCAAAGAGGGATGTTAAGTGTTCGAAACTCTTGGATGGGTCGGTTTCGGGTGAAGGGGTCCAATTAAAGACTAAATTTTTTTTTTTAAATTGAAGTTTGTAATAAAATTAGTTTTTATAAAACTTGAAATCAAAACTATTATTTATTTTTATCTTGAACTATTTATATAGAAAGTTCCATTCTTATAATATTATGAATTAAGGACGAATTTAATTTATTTGATACCAATGGTTATCTTTATATCTATATATATATATATATGTATTTATAATTGTATACCCGTGTAAAATCCGTGAATTGTATTGTGATTTAGGGTTTGATTGTTGGTATGAATGGAATAAATCAGTGTACTAGATTTTGGAATTGAATGCGTTACAATGAATTGGAACTAAAGATAAAAAAAATCAAAAATGTTACATTCCAACACCAAGGGAGAGTGCGTATAGGTTGCCTCTTGTTACTCGAACGAGAAGAATCATCTCATATTACAAGACTTGAAAAGGAAAATAAACAAAGAAAAGCTAAAACTGGACCAAAACTATAGCAGAGCACTAAGGCCTTCACATCTCTCAATCTTGGACACCTAAAACACTAGAATGAGTTTGCTATTTATAGGCTGAGATTTTGGCAATGCACGGGCGTGCAAAGTACCCTTTTCTTGCACGTGGGGAATCTTGGCAACTTTGGGGAGTACAGGGAGACAAAACCCCATTTGCACGGGCATGCATCCAATGCACGGCCCATGCATTGGGCACTTTTGCTCCCTGTTGTCTTTTTGACTTCCAGCTTTGACTTTCTGCGTCCGGTTTCGTTCAATTAACTTCTGAATGCTAATTTCCTCTTGATTTTGAGTGATTTCTTCATGTTTTTGTATATCAAGGGTAATTATCCTGTTGCGAAACAATTTGAATAGATTAAGTATCAATTATTATCATATTGTTTCTAATTGTGATGAATTCGGGGATAATTATGCGTACAAAACATGTATAACTTACGTCATATCACCAACGCCTAACAAACATAAAGCTAGAGCTAAACAAATAGTAAGTTGTCTATTATCCATAGCCATGAGTCTACTAGTGTCATCCATCTCTGACTCCACCTCCTCAATGACCTCATCAAGATCATCCTCTTTACTCCCCAAGTCATCCGAGTTGAGTAAACCATCAAACATGTTGGAAACAATAGTCGGTTTCAAAAGCGGACCTCCTCCACATGGCTTCGCACACGATACCAAAGGTGGGAAATCCAAATCCTGAAAATTTGGTGGGGCCGTTTGGGCCTTAGACCAAGAGGCCTGATTAGTAGCTTGGGCCTGAGGCCGGGTGTTCCTATGGCCAGATGGGCCTGAACCCTTAAAGCTAAACCCTAAAAGCTAAACGCTAAAACTAAACCCTAAAGTTAAACCCTAAAAGCTAACCACCCCCACCCCATAAAACCCAAATCCTCCAACCACCACCCCCCAAAAACCTAATCCTACCCATACTCATCCACCATGCATATCTCCATTTTCACTACCAGCTTCCGTTACCACCTCATTGTAAGTATTTTATATTCTACTTTCTGTTTATTCAGTTTATAAAATCTGGTACCCATCTTCAATTTGGTATCAGAGCAAAGGCTTTTCTAAAATCTAAAAGACAAAGACAGGTTCATACAAGGCAGCTTTGTAAGTCCTATTTTTATGAAAACCCTCTTTGGTGAAGATTAGGGAAAAAATTTGCTTTGATATAAATTCAGATAAGTTATCAGAATTTATGACTTTTTATGTTAAATTACTTTATGATTAAAAATATTGGGATATGAGAAAATATTAAAAGGATTAATAAGTGTGAAGAGTAAAGCTAAAGAGACGGATTTCTCCAATCATAGATCCTCTAAACTCTAATTCAATACCTAAAAAACTCGATTTCTTAAATCTAGAATTCTCTGAAAAAGTGAACAAACCAATAAACACAAATAATTATAATTTAATCTGTAGAATAAAAAAAGATTACGAGCATAGTTTACATACAGATAATATACATCTAAACGCTTTAACAGATCTAGTAATCAACTTAGGAATAAATCTACAAAAAGAATCTATTTTTAACAGACAAGTGTTTGATAAAATACAGACTAAAATAAATAATAAAATAGAAGAATATAAAAAATATATAGAAAATCTAGATTACATTAAAGATCAAAACAACCAAATCCTTAAAGAATTAAAATAAATTAGAAAGAATAACTCAGAAAAGCAAGAGTTAAATAACGACATAAACAAAGTTACCGAAGCTATAAATAAGTTAAGTCTAGAAGGTATAAAAATACAACCAAAACAACCAAAATATAAACATTGGCAACCAAGAAAATGATAAATAGAAACTTCTTAGGACAAGGAAGAGTACTGCAAGAAGCAAGAAATTCTACAAGCAATATACAAGATACTATAACATCCGACACTTTTTTAAACAAAATAGTTAGAAGAGGTTCAGGATCTACTAGCACCACACCCATAGTACAGTTAGAAGAAGAAATAGATCTCAATAGAAACATAAATCTATACAATCAACACCAACTTGATATTCTAAACCCAAAAATATTATACCAAACAGGAATCCTAAACATCAATACAACATTAATACGAAGCAGTAGAGAAGAAAGCTTAAGGGTTATAGACAAAACAGTAACAGTAGACTTAATTTCACAAGAAACCATACAAAAATTAAACAATCCGGCAAAAACTTTGTTCATACAGGATTAATAGTCATAGGAATAAAAGCTTTAGGAAGAAAAAATTTAGGAAAAAATTATTAGCCTTAATATTAGATAAAAGTTGGAAAACAGAATTAAAAAAGGCTATAATATCAGGAATGGAAGTTGACTTTAGTCAAAATACAGCTCTATTCTACTATACGCCAGGAATCTTAAAAGATATTAGAGATCTACAAAACCTAAAAATAGCATTACAGACCAAAGGTTAAGAAAATTATGAAGGAAATAACATAGTTATAAGTATAGGAATGCTAGGAAAAGCAACTAACAGATTAGGCATGAAGTATAAAGTAAATATAGAAGGAATTGTACAAACAATAGCGTCAAAATCTATACAAATGATAGACCCAGTAACAATAAATCCTGAAGAACTGGCAGGATTAGAATGGGACATAAATGAATTACAGGAAAATGAAAACGCAGTCGTAGTACCAAAAAAGAGTCTTATATATGAAGGAACAGATGGATTACAAAGTATAAGATTCATAGATTTTGAACAAAAAAGTAATATAAATGAAGAAAATAATGAAACCACTACAGAAAATAATTTTATGAATTTAGAAGAAGATAGTGAAAAAGGTCCCATCTACGATACAGAAGATGAAGAAATAAATACAGAATTTTTACGTTTCGAAGAAGAAGAAGAAGTAGATTACAATATAATAGATTATTTAGACGATTTTGAAGAAGATAAATTAACAGCTTTTAAAATAGAATAAACAAATAAAACTATAGAGCAAATTATAGACAGAAAATTCACCGAATTAAATATACAGGAAGAAGTAGATAATATGATAATAGATTGTATAACAGAATTAGGATTAACTTATGAAGAAAGTTACAAAAAACTACAAAATTATTATAATCTACCACTAGTAGAAGACATTTTACAAGGAAAAACTATGTTAACAGAATTCTATAAACAAGAACAATCTTTTATGGATCAAGATATGAAAAATCCATTAAAAAGAATAAGATGGAATCAAACAAGTGGTGAATCTTCATATGAAACATCAGGAAGAGAACCATGGTTTCCCCTACCATAAATTACCAAGAAGAATCAAATTTCAAAGGAAAAAGTAGTAGATTACCAATAGGACACATACACAGTGGGGTTATGTTGCTTCTTGAACAACAAAAACCACAACTATGGATAGATGAAATTTTAACATGGGAACAAAATACAGTTAGAATGTGGGAAACAAACAAAAAAGATAGTATGGACATGTTCGCCTACTTAGAAACCACATTAGGACCTATAGCTCTAGGCATTTGGCAAAGCAAAAAAACACAAGACCCAGAAAGTATAAATGCATTAAAAGCCTTAGGAGATAACCCGTATAACTTCACATCCCAAATTAGGACTCTTATTCTAGGAGTAGACCCAACAAAGAATAATAGCCTAATACAAGATACAGCAATTAGAAACTTAGAACAGTTAAGTATCGCCGATATGAAATACATAAATGAATTCACACTAGACTTCACAATACTCCTATCACAAACAGGACAAGCAATGGAAGACAATTTATGTGACAAATTCTTTATAAAATCACCAGGAGATTTAGGAAGAAGTATACATGAATCATGGAAATCAACATATGGTACACAACTAGGTCTAGGAATAGGACCCAGAATAACTTATACATTCGGGATATTAGAAGATAAGTGTAAAGAAGTAACCCTACAAGAACAGCTTAAACGAAATGCTTACGCATTTTGCAAAACAGCAATTTACACTCCCCAAGCTTATGGATTTTATGATAAAAAGAAAAAATTAAGAAAGAGTACAACTTATAATAAAAATTATAAGTATAAGTCCAATTACAAAAATAAATATGTACGAAAACCACAAACAACAAAATGTAAATGTTTTATTTGCGGCGATGAAAACCATTTAGCCAATAGATGCCCAAATAAAAATAAAAACACAGAAAGATCAAATTTAATAGAACAATTAAATGACTATGAAATAGAAATTATAAAAACATATGATTCTGGAAACGAGTCCGTTTACAGTATTTATAGTGAAGATGACAAGCCAATAACAAAAGTCACATATACCTATATGAATACAGAAGAATGCATACACAACTGGATAAGTAAAAAAGGAAACAACCATATAAAATGTTACAACTGTGGATATTATCCAAGAATAGAAAAAAGATTACAATGTAGCAAATGCTTTAACGAAATTTGTTGTATATGTCTCAAAAAATTATACAATGAAAACATAGAAGAAGTAATAAAAATAAACGCAAGCAATAGTACAGCAAAATCAGAAGACAAAATTGAAAAACTAGAATTAATAATAGAATTACATGATCTTAAGATAAAAAATATGGAAAACGGAATAAAAGAATTAGAATATCATATCCAAAAGAAAAAGGAAGTTCAGCACGAAATAATACAAATGTCAACAGAAGAAAATGAACCAGTATTCGTCAAACACATGGATCAATGAACATGATAAATATACAGTGTAGATTATGGCTAGACCATAATAAATTCATAGACTTAACAGCATTAGTAGATACGGGAGCCACTAAAAGCTTTATATCACATAGTATCGCTCCAATAGAATATCACAAAAAATTAACATATCAGCTAGTAAGCAGAACAATTGAGGATAGATTAATCTCAATTACACATTATTAATATCAATTACACATTATTTAGAACCAGTAGGAATACAGTTCTTAGATTTTTCAAAAAACTATAGTATAAAATAAGAAATACCACAAATTAACATAAACCCTCAGCACATAAAATCTAAAGACTTCGTTTTAGGATTAAACTTCTTACTAGGATTAAACGGAGCAATTACATTAACAAAGAATTTCATAACACTCAGCAAACATATATATACATTCCCGACAATCAGGTATAATAATACAACAGAAATCGTACAAAAACAAGGAAAAAATGGAAGCCTAGAATTCTTAAAACAAAATCATAACAAACAAAGTTTAATAGAAAATGAAAGCATAAGGTTACTAACAGAATTTTTAAGTCATGAACTCGAAAATGGTAAAGATATAACAAAAAGTATAAATCATCTTATAATTCTACATTTGGAAAAAATAAGATTAATAGGAGAAGATATAACAAAGTCAAAGGTAAATCATAAGTGCAAATTTAAACTTAAAAACCCTGACATAATAATCATAACAGCTAATATAGAATACAGTAAATTAGATAAACAATAATTTAGAAAACAAATATTTGAAATGATAAACCAGAAATTAATAAGAAAATCAGAAAGTCCGCACAGATCAGCAGCGTTTCTAGTAAGAAATCACAGCGAAGTAAAAAGAGGAAAGGCAAGAATAGTATATAATTATAAACGATTAAACAATAATGCAGAGGATGATGGTTATAACATCCCTAATAAAGATAGTTTACTAAAACTAATACAAAAGAAGAAGATTTTCTCAAAAGTCGATTTAAAATTAGGGTATAACCAATTACAGTTAGAAGAAAGTTTTAAACCATGGACAGCCTTTACATGCTCAGAAGAACAGTATGAATGGAATGTCCTTAATTTCGGACTAAAAAACACTCCATCTATTTTTCAAAGATAATATATTCTTAAAATATGAATTTTTCTTAGTATACATTGATGACATTTTGGTTGTAAGTGAAACAGTACAAGAGCATGAGCAACATTTAAAACAGAAATTTGAAGAAATAGAAAAACATGGTATAGTAGTCTCAAAGAAAAAAACGAAACTCTTCAAAAGAAAAATATCTTTTCTTGGTTTAGAATTAGGAAATGGTAAAATAGAATTACAGTCACACATTTCTACCAAAAATTTAGATTTTCCAGAGAAATTTGAAAATTTAAAACAAATACAAGCCTTTTTGGGATTAGTAAATTATGCTAGAAAATTTATCCCAAATCTATCAAAATTAGTAGGTCCATTATACAGTAAAACCACAAAAAATGGGCAAAGATATTTTAACACAGAAGATATTAAATTAGTTCAACAAGTTAAGAATGCTATAAAAACTATTGGTCCATTAGAATTACCACTAGTTACAGATTATATTATTATTGAAACAGACGGATGTAAAGAAGGATGGGGAGCTGTCCTTCTCTGCAAACCAACTAAATATAGCCCCAAAACAGAAGAAAAAATTTGTGCTTACTCCAATGGAAATTTTCAAAACAAAACCAACTGGACAAGCATAGACTTTGAAATCCAAGCATTAATCAATGCTTTAGATAAATTCAAAATTTATTTACATAATGAGTTCACAGTCAGAACAGATTGTGAAGCAATTGTAAAATTTATAAAAAATGACCAGAGTAAAAAGGTAAATAGAACGAGGTGGGTCAATTTACAAAATACTATACAAGGCCATGAATATCATATAAATTTTGAACATATCAAGGGAAAAAATAATGGGATAGCCGATATGTTATCCAAAAACATTAACAAGGTATTTTTTCCAGATGGAAAAGAAAGATAAAGGAAAAGCAAAGATTATACAGCCTAGAAGAACTATTTCTCCGATGAGTATATCATCTGAAGAAGAACACACAGAAAAGCTTTTAAGCCAAGCTATAAAGGCTGACAGAGTACAAAGTTCTAGAAAGCTACCAACATCAATCACTGGGTTAGACACTGTCCTACGACATTACAACCCACAAAACAGCCAAGGTCCTGTTAATCAGAGACCAAAAAATATATACACTAAACAAAGGGTTAATACACATTTTACACAAAGCTCAGTCATTACATTTGGAAATTACGGTTTACAACAATGTAGTGACCCCAATACAAAGTTTCGTCCAATTGTTGGAATGAACCTAACAGATAAGCAGCAATGCTTATTAGACAACCTTTGGCATATTCAAACCATGCCATAGGATTCGACATTCAAAATACAGGTTTTAAATGCATTAAGCATTTACTTTCATGAGCAAAGCTCAAAAATCCCTGAAAAGCAACAAGCAAAGTTTACTCACTACATTGTTTTTCGAGGAACAAAGATTAGTATCTTTAATAAATGAGAGACAGTTGCAAAATTTATACAATGTCCAAATCTCATTTACAAAGGTTTTTACAATTTCGCTGAAGCTTTAAAAACAGCCAGGGAACATTTTGGCACAAATAGTTTCTATATTGAGCCAGAAGAAGTTCAAACATTTTCAGAAATAACAAAGACTAATCCTGAACAAATAGTCAAAGCTCTGGAGGAAGTAATTGTAAAGCTTAAGGAACAGCTGATGAAAAGGGGTCAAGATACACATCCTATACAAGCCCAGATTGAAAATAGCCTCATAAAACAAAAAGTGGCTATACTCGAGGCAAAAAATAAACAGTGTATACACAAGCTCGAAAAAACAGTTCCTCAAAATAGAAGCTATGAAGCGTTCAGAATAAGAATGCTTGATACACCATGGAAACAATGCTTACAGCCAGTTATTGACAGATTCCCAGAATTCGAACAAATCATTTCACAAAAAGTCTGTTCAGAATTTCCAATAATTTTATACAATTTACAATAACAAATTATTGATCTTGCGTTTCAAGACACACCTAACGCAGGAGTAAGGATAGTAGAAATGACAGATGACGAAGGAGAAGGAACATGACTTCTTCTTCTACAGATTAGTTATCCTACACAAATGTCTGATGACCAAATCGTTCAATTTTATCATCATGGTATGATTGATTTCCTGGAATTCAGACTAAACAACAAGACAGAAAATCTCCTCGATAGACTAGGAGAAAAATTCACAATGGTCATAGGCAACATTGCCTCTCATTCAAAAATCCCTACAATCGGTTGCAAAATTTTTGCATCATTCCCCTATGCATCCTTAAACACATACAGACCATCTTTAAAAAGAATCTTCGTAGACCACAGAATAAACACTCAAAATATTTTTGCAAATTTCGCTTAAAAAAACCAATTACAAAATATTGCGGTTAACCCAAACCCAGATTTTGCTAATATTACATGGTTAACAGAGAAAGAGACTCAAATACAGGACTTTGAAGCATTCATAAAAAAGCATCAACAAACTCCTAAGATACCCGGTCATTTTCCTTGGGAAAGATTCAGATTATTAGGAGAAGGCCATTATTACTCAGATTTAAATTGGAGAATGCTTTTGCCATTCGTAGGCGAAGGTGATACTTTAGAAATAGATCATATTATTGATCTAGACGAAGAAAGTGAAGAAACAGTTCCAGGATCACCAACATCAATCGACAGTACACACAGAGACTTCTAAAACGTAAGCCATGACGCAAAAGTCCAATTATTGAAAGAAGACATGTAAAAACGTAAGCCATGATGTGAAAATCCAATTATTAAAGAAGACAAGAGAATACACAGGAAAAGCTGATCCCCGACAACTTTACAGCACGATACAATTGTTCATAAAGAGTTTTTGTCGTTTTCATCTTTAATTTGTATCCGTTTATTTTTCTTTTTTATTTTAAGATAGTGCGCATTATTGCGCTTTTATTTTTTGTTGTCTTTCGTTTACCATGCCTATAAAAGAAGGCATTAGTCTCAGTTGTAATTACACCAAAAAATATCAATAAGAAATCTTTCAATCCTCTCTATGGCACACTAAATTTTCCTGCCCTCTTCAGCCTAGCTCTAACACTATAATCCTTGATCGATTTTCATATCATATCCCTCAATTTAAAAAAAAACATTTAGCAAATATTATCATACTCATCCGCCATACTCATCTGCCGTGCATATCTCCATTTTCACTACCAGCTTCCGTTACCACCTCATTGTAAGTATTTTATATTCTATTTTCTGTTTATTCAGTTTATAAAATCTAGTACATAAAAAAGCATCAACAAACTCCTAAGATACCCAGTCATTTTCCTTGGGAAGATGGATACCAGATTTTATAAACTGAATAAACGGAAAATAGAATATAAAATACTTACAATGAGGTGGTAACGGAAGCTGGTAGTGAAAATGGAGATATGCACGGCGGATGAGTATGATAATATTTGCTAAATGCCTTTTTTTTAAAAACAATTTTGAGGGATATGATATGAAGATCGATCAAGGATTATAGTGTTAGAGCTAGGCTGAAAAGGGTAGGAAAATTTAGTGAGCCATAGAGAGGATTGAAAGATTTCTTATTGATATTTTTTGGTGTAATTACAACTGAGACTAATGCCTTCTTTTATAGGCATGGTAAACGAAAGACAACAAAAAATAAAAGCGCAATAATGCGCACAATCTTAAAGTAAAAAAGAAAATTAAAAGCGCAATAATGCACACTATGCTTGGATAATATCCACAGTTGTAACATTTTATATGGTTGTTTCCTTTTTGACTTATCCAGTTGTGTATGCATTCTTCTGTATTCATATAGGTATATGTGACTTTCGTTATTGGCTTGTCATCTTCACTATAAATACTGTAAACGGACTCGTTTCCAGAATCATCTGTTTTTATAATTTCAATTTCATAGTCATTTAATTGTTCTATTAAATTTGATCTTTCTGTGTTTTTATTTTTATTTGGGCATCTATTGGCTAAATGGTTTTCATCGCCGCAAATAAAACATTTACATTTTCTTGTTTGTGGTTTTCGTACGTATTTATTTTTGTAATTGGACTTATACTTATAATTTTTATTATAAGTTGTACTCTTTCTTAATTTTTTCTTTTTATCATAAAATCCATAAGCTTGGGGAGTGTAAATTGTTGTTTTGCAAAATGCATAAGCATTTCGTTTAAGCTGTTCTTGTAGAGCTACTTCTTTACACTTATCTTCTAATATCCCGAATGTATAAGTTATTATGGGTCCTATTCCTAGACCTAGTTGTGTACCATATGTTGATTTCCATGATTCATGTATACTTCTTCCTAAATCTCCTGGTAATTTTATAAAGAATTTGTCACATAAATTGTCTTCCATTGCTTGTCCTGCTTGTGATGGGACTCTTGTGAAGTCTAGTGTGAATTCATTTATGTATTTCATATCGGCGATACTTAACTGTTCTAAGTTTCTAATTGCTATATCTTGTATTAGGCTATTATTCTTTGTTGGGTCTACTCCTAGAATAAGAGTCCTAATTTGGGATGTGAAGTTATACGGGTTATCTCCTAAGGCTTTTAATGCATTTATACTTTCTGGGTCTTGTGTTTTTTTGCTTTGCCAAATGCCTAGAGCTATAGGTCCTAATGTGGTTTCTAAGTAGGCGAACATGTCCATACTATCTTTTTTGTTTGTTTCCCACATTCTAACTGTATTTTGTTCCCATGTTAAAATTTCATCTATCCATAGTTGTGGTTTTTGTTGTTCAAGAAGCAACATAACCCCACTGTGTATGTGTCCTATTGGTAATCTACTACCTTTTCCTTTGAAATTTGATTCTTCTTGGTAATTTATGATAGGGGGAAACCATAATTCTTCTATTTTGAGGAACTGTTTTTTCTGTTTTTTTGAGCTTGTGTATATACTGTTTATTTTTTGCGTCGAGTATAGCCACTTTTTGTTTTATGAGGCTATTTTCAATCTGGTCTTGTATAGGATGTGTATCTTGACCCATTTTCATCAGCTGTTCCTTAAGCTTTACAATTACTTCCTCCTAAGCTTTGATTATTTGTTCAGGATTAGTCTTTGTTATTTCTGAAAAATGTTTGAACTTCTTCTGGCTCAATATAGAAACTATTTGTGCCAAAATGTTCCCTGGCTGTTTTTAAAGCTTCAGCGAAATTGTAAAAACCTTTGTAAATGGGATTTGGACATTGTATAAATTTTGCAACTGTCTCCCATTTATTAAAGATACCATTCTTTGTTCCTCGAAAAACAATGTAGTGAGTAAACTTTACTTGTTGCTTTTCGGGGATTTTTGAGCTTTACTAATAAAAGTAAATGCTTAATGCATTTAAATTCTTTAAGGATTTGGTTGTTTTGATCTTTAATGTAATCTAGATTTCCTATATATTTTTTATATTCTTCTGTTTTATTATTTATTTTAGTCTGTATTTTATCAAACACTTGTCTGTTAAAAATAGATTCTTTTTGTAGATTTATTCCTAAGTTGATTACTAGATCTGTTAAAGCGTTTAGATGTATATTATCTATATGTAAACTATGCTCGTAATCTTTTTTCTTGGTTTAGAATTAGGAAATGGTAAAATAGAATTACAGTCACACATTTCTACAAAAATTTTAGATTTTTCAGAGAAATTTGAAAATTTAAAACAAATACAAGCCTTTTTGGGATTAGTAAATTTATATATATATATATATATATATATATATATAACACTAGTGTGGTATGCCGTCGCGTTGTAGCGGGTCGGTTTTCAACAAATTTCATTTTGAAATGCAAGAAAAATAAGAATGTCGCAACGGTATATTCATAATTTTATAAAACATTATATCCCAAAGTTATAAAAGAAAACCAAATTTTGACTTGACTCGGCTTTGAATAAAATTTATATCCAATCGTAAATAAAATTATATGGAAAATAGTAGGGATTTTTACTTTTTTTAATGTGCACATCGCCCGAATTTGGAAAAACGAAACAACAACAAAAAAAATAATAATAATTACGCTGATGGCCCCTGTGGTTGACACTTTTTGCCAGTTTGGCCCCTATGAGCACTAAATAACAAGGTTGACCCTATCAGTTTCCGATTTTGTAACACGGATGGCCCTTGGTATGAACGGACATTTATTTCCTCCGTTTAATGGTCACACGTGCATCCCAGATGATGGGCAATTCGGTCATTTCAAGCCTAACATGGAACTTCATTTAAAACCCCCTACCCCTTCCCTCAATTTTCAACGGCAAAGTCTCATCGTCTACTTCGTCGGACCTCAAGCCCTTTCAATGACGACCTGCTTTTGTGGTGAGTTAGCAATTGTTCAAATTGTGTGGACCAATTGCAACCCTGGTACTCACTTCTACAGTTTCCCTAAGACGGTAAGAGTTCGAATTTGTAATTTGTTCATATTACTTCGTTCTTAATAATGTTTTACATTCACATGAGTTAAAATTTCATGGATTTCTAGGATGGCTTACTATTGTTGACAAGTTCATAAGTGAAGGTGTTTCTAGGATGGCTTTCTATTACTATGGATTTCATGGACTTCTAGGATGGCTTACTAGTGTCTGATTGTATTGTAATGGCTAGTTAAACAACCTAAAATGAATGATTATGCAGCAATGTTAAATAAAACCTAAATCCATTTCATAAACCAATAATGAATAAGTGAAGTATGTGCCATGTTAAAACAACTAAAATGTATGATGTGCAACCATGTTAAAGACAACCTAAAAACCAATTAAATAAACAAATAATGATAACAAAATTGCAGCAAAAAATAAAGCAATTTCATATGCCAAAATGATAACAAAATTCTAGCAATAAAAGACATTTCTTAAGACATAATGTTAACATATTTGCAGCCAAATATAATCCAAAATACAACCCATATGATACCATTCTAAAATAAAACCAAAACCTAAGGACATTTTAGCATGATAATACCACCTAAAAGCATTAAAAATTATACATGTTAAGACTACCAAAAAGCATTGTAGCATTACAAACTTCCATCAACGAAAACAAAAGTCCATCAACATCACAAACATCCATCAACAAAAGAAGCCTCCATTACACAAAAAATGCAAAGTCAAGCACTTGGCCCTCCTTTCCCCTTGCATGTCCTTATATTTGTCCTTTTGTTCATGCATTTCACGCACGTAACAGTCCTCCCCGACCTTGGCAGTTTCTCACATTGCTCCATTTCATCATGTAGCTCCACCTCATCCCTTGTACGTTTCTTATTTCGGTTGGCAATATGGACTTTTTCCCTTGTGTCCAAATGATAATATGGATGAACCCATGCTTCTAGTTGGTCAGCATCGTGCCTGTAGACAACCATTTCCCAGTTAACAGCAACAACATGCTTACATGGTATCCCGGTTAACTCCCACATCTTGTAACATGGATTGCCATTAATAACATATTATTAGTAACTACCTTTTTACATTTGAATTTAGTATTGGATCTGGTATGCTCAAGTGTCAACGTAATACAATACTGCCAATGGAGTTGATCCTAAAGAGTCACACGACGAGAAACGAAACTTGTTATTAATGTGTTTAGACACATCATACGCGAAAGATAATTACAACATTAATTATTCAGGAATAATTAATATATATTATTATTTGAGAAATAATAATTAGATAATAGCACAAGTACAACAAACTCCGACTTGCAACATTAGATCTTACCTCGTTAGAAGTATTGTCAAATGTCGTTACTCAGGCATACAAGTCCAACAGACTCCAACTTGCACTAGTATCCACCATTTATCAATACAGATAGTGGTGTACGTCTAACTACATCTCACTGCCCCTATCAAGGTATGACGCTTATCCCCCAGTCATCTATTCCCGATCAGTCTAAGTACTCTTACTTAACTAATCGTAATAGTCATGGTATTTATAATTAGTAATCCTTTCTGATGCAGATATCCCGTTTGAACATCAGCCATGGATAAGTACATTCTCATATAGTGTTCAAACATTCTCTTTACTCTATCGAGATGCATAGTAGTTTTCACAGACACACAGTCCGAGCACGGCCGTGCATTTACCCTAGTTTGAATCAATGAAGGGCCGAGATATATCTTTCACCTACATTAGTAAGCGGATAGAATTAAATCTTGACTATATATGATGTGCACCAAATTATACATGTTTTTCACTTCAAATGTCATTCCTTTTATGTTCGTTTTCTTAAGATTCTTATGAATTAGTGCCTTAATTGATTCATAGTGAGTTTTCAAGGCCTAAAGACCAAGAATTGATCAAATGAGGAAAACAGTGCAAAATCAAGAAGAAATGATTAATACAGCAAGTCTAGCACTGGCCATGCCCTATAAGGCACTCCCCCGTGCTCCTGTTCAGGACACAAGAAAACATCTGGGACCCACTCCCCCGTGCCAAAGGTCAAGCACGCCCCGCGCCTAATATCAACATGCCCCGTGTGAACCAACTTGTTAAAGTCTGTTTCAACCAACTTAGTGGAGCATAAAACAGGTACTTTAGGTCCCTCGGGTGTCACGGATCGTCACATGCAAGTGTGTTGGCTAGTCGGACCGGGTGCGGAATACCCGTGACTAGGTGGAGAATCAAACAACACAAAGTAAACCGATAAGAGAATCACTTTAAACTTTCGTCTATTATAAACACTTGAAGGTTACAGAGAGAAAATACTGAGTGCACAATGTCTGCGTACTTAACTTCTGTCAACCTATCCTATTTATACAAGACCTGATCTTTGCGAACTTAGCAAGTGCGCAAGACAAATTGCTCATGCATACTTTTGCGTACTTGCTAAGTACGCAGGAACTAATTCCTGCGCACATACTAAGTGCGCAAAACACTTAGAGAATTAAGCAACTATCAACATGCATTAGTAAATACAACTCGATAACTAATACATACAGACGCTTACAAACAAAGACAAATACATACAAAGAAAGTACATAAACTAAGACTCTATCCAGAGTGTTACTTGTGGCCTTTTCCGCTGTCCCCGGTACAACTGTTGTGAAGGTGGGGTAGAAGCTGAATTAGTGCTCGCAGCCGATACTTGTACTTTCCTCTAAGCACTATCCTCCACCTCACGAGGAATAGCTTGTTGATGCCTATCCCCCCGTTTTTTGTTGATACTTTCACGTCTTTGTCTTTGTATAGCAGCGTCAGAGTCAGAATCTGGCTCGTATTCAGTGCTCGTCGATTGTCGCTTTCTCTTAGAAGATGACTTAGGAAGGGTCACCTTTGTCAATATTCTCGGGTGTGCCTGTGATGGTGCATCATCAGAATCAGATGAATCGGACTCTGTATCTTCGGAGTCGGATCCTTCAGCACCATCATTGTCATACCCCCAATTTCAACTAACGGAGTTTTACCGTTTGGGAAGTGACGAACCAGGATCTCAGACATTAGTTACTTTGAATGACTCTACATGGGACTCAAAATAAAAAATATCTTTTAAATCAGAGTATCAATGCGGAAGCGTAAAGAAAGTAAATGCGCAAAATACACGCACCCAAAACCAAAGTCCAAAAGTCTCAAAAGTCCAAACGTCCAAACCAAACAAAGTACAAATATAATAATTCAACCAAACATAAATAGACACAAAGCAAAGCAGTTGAATCCCATGCATGCCCTAACGTGCACCTGTGTCTTAGCTTAGCGTCCTGAGAAAACATGTAAAGAAAAGTGTCAACACGAGGTTGGTGAGTTCACAGGTTTCAAATAATTAAGTATGTGTTTACCAGGTTTATGATCATTCAATATGTATCTATAGGTAGCTAACCTATGTTCATGTTTTAGCTCAAGTGCTCTCAACCGAAACTGACTGTTTGTTTATTGCCTCATGCCAGGTCTATCATTTCACCCGTTCGATATCCAATCGAGTTAGCGCGACTAACGAGGGTGGGATTTGTCAAACCCAGTAGTACTACTAAACATTACCTCGCTAAGATCCATATTAACGGTTCGAGATAAGATAAGGACTTTCTGTGATAGCGTGTTACACTTAGCTTTAACATTGATAGCATATGAAATACAAAATCTCAAAAGCAGTTTAAGCATGTTTTCTCCCCCAAGTTAAAACAGTAAAAAGGGGCCGTGAAAACTCACCTGCTTGGCGTTGAAGGTAGTTTCACACTAGAAGTAAGTTGGAACCACGAGTGTAAGTCTCAAAAGACTTACGAATGTCCTAAAATTATAAACATATAAATTAGGAACGATAATGGGAATTGTGACTGTGACACGGAAAACGAGGAATGTCCTAAAAGAACCGCTCCAATAAACGAGAGTGGACGAACGCGTCCACGGGTTTAGGAATGACTTTACGCGACGAACGACATAAATAATAATACATATATACGAGTGGATAATATAATTAGTTATATTATTATTTAGTCTCGATTGATTTACGGCGTTATAAAATGACTTGAAATAATATAAATATATATTATTTAATAATACGGGTCACAATTTGGGAATAATATAAACATATTATTTTTCATGAGTTTACGGCTTAAAAATAATATAAATATATTATTTTACTTGTTAATAATAATAATATATTATTTATAAAAGTGGGTATAATTTATAAAAATAAACTAATATTTCAAACCCGAGCTTACGGGTTGTTTTTCGGGTTAAAACCCATTTATATAATAATACAATATTAAAAGGTTTGATTTTTTTATTAATTTAATAATCCATAAAAATGTTTTAAAAATAATTGTGGGAGCCCGGTCTCGAACCCGGGTCTCTCCTACACACACATATCGCTCTAACCATTCCCGGCCGCTAGGCTATCGCGAACATCATCAGTTTCAAATAGTTTTAACACCCAAGTCCAGTGGGTTTCCCTCCCATACACATACCGGTTCGAATCTGTCCCAATACCCACGATTTCGACTTCGATTAAACATAGGAATATAGGGGTTTTGTTCAACGAGGGTTTGCGAATCTATGGGTGATTTTAATTTCAAAAACATCGTGTTTAAGGCCGTTAAATTACAGAAAAATGGGCCGAACCCTAGCTTATGAACACGGTTCTGATTTGATCGAATTCGATGATGAAAACAGTTGGATTTATGGGGTTTTTCCTCATTAAAGGCTTGCGAATGTGTATGAATAGTTTAATTAGATTAAGACTGATTCTAGAATCAAAACCCCAAAATTATCGTATGAACAAACCCTAGAATCTGGATCATGAACAATTCGATGTTCTGTGATTAAAATGATATAGGTCTTTCATTGAGTAGAGAATTACGAAGCTAATGATACATTTTAATTGGATTTATACTAAGTCTAAAGCAGGGTTCGATTATACCGGTTTTATATGAACCCTAGGTTATGGTTCATAATCCATTCGATAATGTAATCCCAATTAACCATAGGGCTTTCAAAGAGTTACTGTTTACGATTCTAACCATACCAATGAATTGAATTAAGATTGTGTTTAGATTAGGATTCGATCAAACCGTATTTGTATGAACCTTAGAATCGGGTTCTTGATATAATTGATGTTGTAAGCCCTAATTGGCATAGGGCTTTCAATTATTAGACAGAAACAATAGTGTGGGTTTAGACAATTACCGGATTAGAGTTCGAATTGATGATCCTCGACTAAAATAGTTCCGACTTGAACTGGTTTGATCTCCGACTCCCTCTGCTATGATTCTGGACGAATTGATGCTTGCAACAGGCTCAAACAGATTCGATAAAGGTGTGAGAGTGTTTAATTTATGAAAGTAATACGAGGATTCGTCGAATTCGATGAATGTTTGATGTGGGTCGACGGTTACAAAATAACTCGTCATTAACCTGTTTAATTTGCTAATGATGGATGTTTTAATTGATGTTTAAGATTGTTAATGGCATTAATCGAGCGATAACAGTTTCAATTTCAACAAATCGATTTGTGAATTTGATTTTGATTGAATTTGTCACGAGTTTGACTTCAAAAGTCAAACAGGGTTGAATTGATTTGATTTTGACTTTGGGGAGTCAATAATTCGGTTTGGCATATTTACACAACTAGTCCCTGCAGTTTTGAGTTGATTTTGTGACGGAATTAGTCCTTGGGGTTAGGTTTGATTAACGGGGTTAAGTTTTTAATAAGAAACTTAACGGAATTAACTGAAAAATCCGGATTGTCACAATCATTAACTGCTTCTTCGTCTCCTCCATCAGAAGATTCATCCACACTTTCAACGTCCTCCTCTTCTTGTTGCTCGTCAGAATGTTCACTGAGTTCAGGCTCAGAGTCATGACTAAACCATCTCCAATCATCTGGTGCCACATACGCTTCATTTGTCAGGTGGCCAAAGAGTGCGGTGTGCACAGGGATAACAAACTTATATTAACAAAATTATATAAATTAAATTAAAAAAGATAATTAAATAAAAAACACAATATAAATTAAATTAAAAAAGATAATTAAATAAAAAAACCTATACGTGGCGTATAGAGCAATACGCCCCGTATATGATTAATAAATTTCCAAATCTTCCAACTTTTTAGCAAAAATATAACTTGTGACCCATACGCTACGTATAGCTCAATACGTCACGTATTGGACCAGCCGACTGACACAGAATGACACGTGGTATTCTGTTGTCAGTGACTAAACCTTATACGCTTTCGTATTGCCATATACGAGGACGTATAGGACGGCGACGTGTCCAATTAGCAATATTCTATGTGTGGTTAGAATTTCCCTTCCAAAATCAACATTCTTGGTTCTTCATCATTTAAAAAGGCTAATTAAAAAATTGTATTAGTTAAAACATATTCAAATATCATGTGCGTAACAGCTTGAACCCATTTGGCAAAGCACATAGTCCAACATCTTTGAGGTAACACATCCTTCCGAACATCATCCATTACTACCAACATATTTTTTGTCATCTTCTAACATTTTCACAAATTTGACTTAAGACGATCAGAGCATTTACAGCTGGTTTGGTATATGTTTATAAGTAATTCTGGTATATTTTAACAGTGATTTAAATTAGTTATGAGTGAATGAGAGAAAATATGTAAAAAAAATTATATTTGTGAAAACATTGTTTAACCGTATAATTTTTTTAATATTTTTTAAAACTGTGTGTGAGTGAAGGAGAGAGAAAATGTAATGATAAAGGTATAAAAAGTATTATTTAATTGAAAATAAGAAAGAAAAGGTAGTGTTTTTAGTGTAGTTATAAGAATAAGGATATGAAAACGGCTGTGAATGCTCATAGCCCTCACATCTTTCTTTATTGTATCGTTCATTTCAATAAATCTTTACCTATGTATTGTGCAATAGCTTGTTGAAGAGACCGCCTTCATAACTCAATATGATAGAGTTAAACATGAAGTTCATATGTGAAATGGGATGGATTAGGATTAGTGTCAAAAATGGTGTTTATTCAGAAACAAATTAACTAGAAACAAGAACTAATCGATTACAAACAAAAATAGACAAGCAAAATTCCAAAACTACATTTTTATTGTTCTTTCTTGTTATCTTGAACCAAGGAGCGCAGCTCCATATAAACCGCAAGAACAACCAACGGAACCGCAATCAACGAAGAAATAGAAGGAAAGTTAGCCTGTAGATGAGCTAATACACCGAATCCAGAAAGGAAATGAAGCGAGAATCACAACTTCAAGTCGTGGAGATGAAGGCTTCTCATGGAGGCTTAAAAGGGGGGCTGATGCAATAAACCCTAGTCTTGAACGTTTGAAGGAGAGAAGACTATTGAAGAACTGCAAGAAGACTTGGGCTTTGTATTGTTTCTTGAAGGTGAGATAGGCCAAGAAGCCCACATGAGAAATTGAGTAGCCCAAAGCCAATAAGTCTAATCAATAATAAAATAAGAAAAAAATAGGATTAACAAATTAGGAGTAAATAATAAAGTGGAATTTTAACGATTAGGTTGAAGTTAAGTGATGCGTGCTGGACGATCTATAAAAGTAATATAAAATCAAATCTAGACACTCTAGATTTAAATTTATAAATCTAAACCCAATCTAATACTAGACCACACAACCGGCAAGTGTACCGATCAATGTAGTAAAGTCTAATGAAAGTCAGGATATCGAACCCACGAGACACTAGTGACAACTCTATCTAGACTCTGACTCAAATAACTAAACTGAATTATATTGGGGTTTGTGTAACCAAGATTCTAAAACTGACAAACTAATAGGACTTCTAACTAACGACACCAACTATCTTAGATGGACGAAATGGATGAGATCAAGAATGGAGAAAAACACTATCTAGGTTATGAATTCTGTTTGCTAAACGTGAACTTCTCTCTGTTGTGACAGTTATGATGGAACCGGGATACTGCCTGGCTTTAGGAATTATGCAAACACCCTCTTGTCCACCCTCTTTACTTGCAGTCTCTCCCTAGTAGCAGACAGATTTGGCAACGCATCATTGATTAGTAGTTGCACAAATCTTGGGTATAACAGGAATCTAAACTTCTCAGATGTATTGATCTGATCATTTAACGCCTTGAAGATGTATCTTGAGAAGTTATAACCCCTGTTGAGAGACAAGCCAACCATGGCTGCTGCAAGATCATGTCCCATAACATCCTTCCCCGCTTTCCTGGAAGAGATGCACATGATCATCACGTGGGCAAAGTACCTCCAATGATCTAGCACCCACATCTTCTTGTATGATGAGTAATCCCATACACCGACGTATCCCATACACTACCTCCAACATCCATCCACAAAGTAATCAGGATAGGCAGTTGGGTCGGTGGTGAGATCTCAGAACTGTAAGACCCGTCGAATGGTGTCCTCGGAAAGAGCAATATCATGACCCACCACAGTAGCCCGTATAACATTAGGGGTTACCTTGCAGTCATGTTCTGCTGTCTCCTAGAACTGCTCCAGGTACGGTCTTGATACTATTGGGTTTGCTGATATAGCATAGCTGATCCTTGAACGGTTCAAGAAGTCAACTATCTCTCAGTATTGTAGTGCAGCTTCCTTCCATTCCGGTTCTGTATGTGCTAGGAGGTTGAACTCACTTGTAAAGGCACAAGCCATCACTGCCAAAACACACAGAAAACATAATAAGAACAAGAAGCTTCATTGGAATTGAATACACATGACTAAGTATAGCAGTTACTCACTGAACTGAATTTCAGACTTAGAAAAATTTCACAAGTGTTGATCCCGCGTACTTAGCAAGTACGTAGGGATTCGCAGGAATTACTTCTTGCGTACTTGTTAAGTGCGCAAGAAATTCACTTAGTCAAATTTTCCAGAAATACAATTTTCAATAGATGATCAACATTGATGTGGATTAGGGTCACCACAAGGTCGAAATCCGTGATTAGGACCTATGGAACCAATATCAACATCAATGATCTGCTATCCTTGTCAAATTTTGACCTAAAAACGACCCAGACGAACTGACGGTCAATCAAGGGTTCAAAGGCAAAATTATGGATCATTAAGGACGATTAAGTAAAGATTAAGGATCATTTGATGATTCTAAGCAAGTTTTAATTATAATGTGTTACCAAAACAACCAAACGCTTGTCTAAAACCAAGATTCAAACCCTAAAATTTTTCAAATTCAAAATCGGTCCGAAAGTCCAGAATGCATGGATGAAATGTCCTAAGATTCTCACCAAATGATGTTAATACTATGATGAGACCAGAATCAGGACGAAAAAACGTTCAGGGACACTTGAAAAATTTTTTTTTGAGTAAAAATTGAGTAGAGGATATTCAACAGTCGAATGAAACTTTGAATGAGATAAACCCCAAAAAAAAAAGTCTAAGTCCTGTATATATACCCAATACATATTGGTCTTACGTACTTGATAAGTACGCAGCAAGACTGTACTTGTTGCTAAATAAGGTAAGTACGCAGATCACCTTTTCACCAACTCTCACCAACTTTTTCCGGTCACTGGAAACTCACCGGAGATGGCAGAAATCGAAAAATTGACCAAACAAAATGAGCAAAAGGGTCAGAAACTCGTTTTTAACCAACCTTTGATGCTCAAAACACTCAAATACACAACAAAAGTCAGTTTTTGAGTGATTTTTGCTTCTAAATTAGTGCTCAAGAGCTACCCCTAATTTATCACAAAAATCAACAAAAACACCCACTTTTGGTTGCAAAAACTCTGTAGGATGTGTAGAAAATACTCCAAACACACTCACAACACTCGAAATCAAGAGCAATGCTCTGATACCACTTGTAGGTCCCTCGGGTGTCACGGATCGTCACATGCAAGTGCGTTGGCTAGTCGGACCGGGTGCGGAATACCCGTGACTAGGTGGAGAATCAAACAACACAAAGTAAACCGACAAGAGAATCACTTTAAACTTTCGTCTATTATAAACACTTGAAGGTTACAGAGAGAAAATATTGAGTGCACAATGTCTGCGTACTTAACTTCTGTCAACATATCCTATTTATACAAGACCCGAACTTTGCGCACTTAGCAAGTGCGCAAGGCAAATTGCTCATTCGTACTTAGCAAGTACGCAGAGTATTGTACGCAGGAACTAATTCCTGCGCACATATTAAGTGCGCAAAACAATTATAGAATTAAGAAACTATCAACATGCATTAGTAAATACAACTCGATAACTAATACATACAGATGCTTACAAACAAAGACAAATACATACAAAGAAAGTACATAAACTAAGACTCTATCCGGAGTGTTTGTCACACAAAAGTGCTTCAACAGGTACACACGGGGCCGTGTCTCATCAGGCACGCACCGTGCTCGAGCTCCTGGACAGTCTATAAATAGATGGTCCTTGCACCATTTTGGGGAGAGCTTGGTTAGGTTTTGTTAGCCATTATGTAGAAGAATTCTCTATAATTTTTAGTAGTTAGTTTCAATCTCAAAGATTCTAGATACAATTAACAAATTTGAAATCTTGTAATGATGCTTAATTGTGTTTATACAAGTTTAATCTTTGTTGATTGCATGGCCATTCTTGGCTAAATCTTTGAATCACTTTGGTAAGATGAACTTCCAATGAAGTAGTTAGTGTGTTTATGAATTTAAAATTGGTGTATGTGAGTGACTTCAAAATGTGATCTTTTTACATTGAAAGTAGATCCACACAACCGTCAGAACGATTCATCAACCTCATGCTTCATTGATTCGGGCATTAACACTTCTATGTGTATGTAGAGTCGGTGTGTTAGTTACATGGAAGGGTGCTAGAAGTTGTGAATTGTGAACGCGGTTGTAAATGTCCTTGCTTTTTAATATGCGGTGACTCGGTATTATAAAGACTTGACTTTATGCATTACCATCGTCTTTGTGGAGAGGAATCAAAGCAAAGGAGTCATAGTGACTAGTGTGTACAGTCCCTTGTCTAAAAACACAATTTTGATACTTTAATTCCAACATTGAGGTGGTTGTTATGGTGGCATACATTCCAATATTGTTGTGGGAGTTAACATCCTGACCCAGGAGTTGCTTTATCTTATGCACTTACACACACACATTATAACCGATCTTCAAGTTTATGACATGGTGTCCCAAACCAGGAAAATGTCTAGCTAAACATAGCGGTCGTCGTGTTGTTCAAACGACTACCCTCGGGAAGACAAAATCAACCCAGGCTATAGGGTTTAATGACTTAAGTGACGACCGCCATGTTTACGATATAATGATCTTTTAAGAATTCATAAACAAAAGCTAACTACAACATTGAAAGGAATTCGAACCAAAGTGATTTATTCTTGTTATTTATTACTACTACTATTTTCTACCAGCTCTACCTTTTCTTTAAAGCTCCAAAAAAATCAAAATCAAACAACTTTTTAAACTCTGGAAAGATTAAACATCAACTGAAGTCCGGTACTAAGACCCTCTGTATCCTTGGATCAATATCCGATCTTACCAACACTATATTACGTCCACGATGGGTGCACTTGTCCTAAGTGTGTTGTAGTGAGTGGTAGTAATTCCGTTTTTTATGAATTTAAAGCTTTTGTATTAAAAATCATATATTTTTTTATACACTCTATAACACATCAATATACAACTCTCACTAAGTTTCATATTAACTTCCAACTATCACCCTTATTATTGCGTGGTTAAAGAGCAGCTTTAGATGATGTCAAGAAGTAATCTTCAACAGAATCGAGTTCTAATATATATCTCAGGTCTGAGGATACAGTGACAATACCATTTTGAAAATCTACTTATGATAACTATCTATGAATTAGTTTTGAAACGGGTTACGTCCAATATTCATTCTCTAATGAATATCTGTGAATTTGGCCTTCAACTCTTTGAACTTTCATCTTATGAACAAACCAACAATTCACAATAGTCTTATTTTATATTTATTCCCATAAATCCAATCGACACGAACATTTAGAATGAGTTTTATTCAGGGATTAACCGTACTAACACATTGAAATGAACAATCATTAATGATCTGGAATTAACCTTTAATTACAAGATCAGATAGAATGTTGATGTACCATTCAATATCACCCGAATATTAAGCATAGATCAAGATTCCTTCTAGCTAGGTTGACCTTTAGCATGCCATTCTTATCCATTAAGAATATAAAGTTCAAGCTTTCTTAGGTAATCTAGACGTGGTCTATGTTTTACTTTGTTGTAGATAGTTCAATAAATTCTTGATGTCTAACATCATTTGTTGATTTTGTAATGAACTCTTTCATTCAATTTATCTTCTTTGTGGTTTCACCTAAAACGACCTTAAAAGAACTCGTTCTTTTATTCACTTATGTCTCTCAAATTCAAATAATGTGTTTCAAAGTAATCATCGTTATCTTGAACTCTTTTAAGTAGTGTGTCACTGCCTTGAACTCTTTCAAGTAGTTTGTAACTATTTGCACTTGAACTATTCAAGCAGTTACATTTATAATACACTATGTATCATATAATATTACTCTTAACATCTATACTCTTTCTCCATCATAATGAATGTTTTACTTCAAGTATGCTACCAAAGCGTACTTGATGGTATTAGAACTTAACTTCTAGATCAAGGGTTCAGGGTTTTGACTTGATTATCATATAATCAAACTTTGCAATAGTTTAGGTGATTGAAGTTTATCAACTACTTGATATCTTATCAATCCTCGAACAATCCTATTAACAACCTTTGTTAATATTTATATGTCTCATACATATATTATTGCATCATTAAACTATATGATGTGTAATTCATATTTACACAAGTCCAAAAAACTGTTATCCTTAGTCCATCAATATAACTCCTTATATTGTTATATGGCTCTTCATATCGTGATATGACCCTTCATATATTGCACTTATTGTATGAGTCTTCATACTATAACGATCTAGAAAGAACCCTTTCGTCTTTTAATAACCAACCACTTTGGTAGCTTCCGTATGAACCAAACCTGTGTTCATATGAAACATCTGATGTTTCTTTTATGCAAAAGGTCATTTTAAGTTTGTTTGTGGCTCATCATCTATCCCATAGATGGGTGTTCCTTCATTCATCACATCCAATGTGATTTGAGAAGTAATCTATATTCCAAGATCCATATCTTGAAGTTAGATTAACTGAGTATGTCAACTACATACTTAATCTTGAAGGATTTTAGCACCTACTTACCTACATACATCCCATTTTCATAACTCCTTTATCAAATGTAAACCTTATTCATATTGTGTTAAAATACAGATGTTATTCATACCTTTGATTTGTAACATCATCCAACAGTCGGTCTATGACTGGATGTTTTGTTCTTTAAGCATGTATTCATAATCAATGTTGATCATCTCATGATCTATTAGGTAAAACTACTTCCTGGTCTCATTAGAAAGTCTCTTATCTAAGTCAAGGTATGTATGTTTCTGAAACATATTGGTCTTAACAGATAATTTGTTTAGAGCATAACTATCGAGTTCTCAACTCGCTGTTGTATTTTAACTTTTATGACATGCAGGTTGTCCTTTTAGTTTCATAAACTAAAGAGATGGCATGGATCTTAGTTTCACGTTCCAAATGTGAATATCTATTGTTTTGGTAAGTATGTGTCAAATAACTCTTTATTTGATGATGATTCTAAGTTTCTTTTGCCAAAATATTCCAAGTTGCTAGAAAATTTCTAGTTTATCTTCAACTTCCATAAGCTATTGGATATCTTCTGAGAAATACCATATTTCTCATATATGGCAAAATTCTTTCTACTAAGATAGCAACACTTGCTAAGGATCATTATATCTTTATGTATGCATCCATTTTCTTAATGATAAAGGTATTCTTTTATACTATCATGGAGTTTTGCATCAATGCCTTTTAGCAATATGAAAATAACATCTTTCCTTTCCTCTTGAGAAACCTTTTTATTTAATCAAATATTTCTCGTCTTGCCTTTGCTAGTTATACTTCATTAATTACTTGAAACCTTTTCTAGTAATCTCATGTCTCACATGACTTTGAAGTTTGTTACTAAAATGGGTTTCCTTATCCCATTAAAACTTTATAAATACCAAGATGGATCTACTGCTATTATTCCTTTTCAAACATGATCCTTTCGGATCCATGGTTCAAGAACTGATGAGTGATTCATCATTCAAAAACCATCTATAGTTTGTTAAGGAACTAATGGCTACCTTTAAGTAACAAGTATGTACAATCTTATGTTTGATAACATAGATTACAATAAAGGTCCAACCAATAAATTCATAATCCAAAGTGTTGTCAAAGAAAAACCCAAAAACTAAAAATTGTTAAAAAAGACATCCAATGTTTTAAACTGGGCAAATTTTAAAGAATGTAGATCAATCTACTTATTTCACTGCAACATGATCTTTAAAATTCTCATGATTTCAGTTCTTCATCCTTCATCAGACTTTACAACAGCTATTGTGCAGTGTTAATATGAATACCATATACATATGTGCATGAGGAAAATGATAGGTTTTACATACCTAGGGTTTCTGCTACGAAAGTAGTGTACTCCTCCAGCTCTGACAGATATACTGGGCAGCTTCTCATCTAGTGATCAAATTCACTAGAAAGAAAACACTTGACGTTATCATGAGAATCACCAACAGGTTGTCCTCCAGCAACCGCTTGGCCTTTGACCCTTACCATGCCCTTGCTAAAAGCATTGAACTCATTCTTCTCCCTTTTCCGTCATAAAAAAATGGGAATTGATTTGGATTTGTAATAGTCATCTCTACACCTTTTAGCATAATGTGCAGTTTGGTCAGAGAACATTCCATATCACTCATTATATAGTTCTTAATGAAACCATCATATGAGTAAGGGAGAGAGCTTAGGATCAACTCCATAAGCTTGCCATGCCCCATGTCAAAATCCAATTCCTTGAGCTGACCAACATAACCAGCCATTTTCTAAAAATGTCGACTAACATTGCCACCTTCTTCCAGCTTGCAAGACGAAAGGATACTTAGATATCTTATACATTCAAACCTTATATGTTGTTCGAACCTTTCCTTCACCAAATTGATCGTCTCAAAAGCATTACCCGTCTTAAGGTATCTCTTAAATTCAAGTCTAATGGTTTCCAAGATAAGCATTGACACATCCGATGAGTCATTAACATGCTTATACCAAGTATCAATGGCTTCCTTGGAATTAGTAGCATGTTGATTAGGTAAGGGACTTTTTAGAACATATTCCTTCTTCTCAGCCCTAAGAACAATTCTTATGCTTCAGAATCAGTCCACAAAGTTGATACCATTGAGAGTTTCCTTCTCAAATATGTAGCGATGAGCATTATGAGAGAAATTTGAATTTGAAGACACCTACAAAGAACAAAGTCTGTTTTAGTATTTTCGATGAAAAAGATTTCCTTAAAATAATGACCCTTTCAGAAAAAACATATATCTTGTTTAAGGAATGAGATCCATGATACGCTATGTTTTATGAATGGATAGCCACTTTCCATAGAACATAGCTATTTAGGTAGGTAACGATTACCAGTTGTATCTGATACAATTCTCATGATTATGAGACCGGTGAAATACATCGAATGTCTTGATTTGGTACGGTTATCCTCATCTATGCCCACGCTTCCCTAGTAATTGGCTAAAGCAATTCTTACAGGGTTGAGCAATATCTCGTCCTAGTCCAGCAACATGTGCATGTCGGCCCAAGGCTCTCGTAAATCGTGACATCACCTTGTCCTGATCTGTAGGCCCAAGTGTAAGTTTGAGGCACATATACTCAGAGGTTCCGATTCAAGTGTCCTGAAATAGGGAGGCAGTCGCATATTTATTTCGTAAGGGATTTGTTTTGTGTTTTACCAGTTACGGGTCAAAAACACACGATGTAGTATATATGCTTGCTTATATAAACACGGGTTCATATAAAACTCTCAATTTTATATGTATGGTTTTTTATACAGATAAAATCTTTTATCTCACGCACGCTTGTTTTTAATATCCTATTTTAATAAGCGTGTTCATTATCTTGAGACATTTTATCTATTAATAAACTCCTTTATTAATATTTGAGTTTTGAATAATTAATCTCTATTAATTATGTATTACCTAAACTTCGCTTTTAACTCTTAAAATAAACTCTTTTACTTTAATAAACCTTTCACGAGATAACTTAAAATCTCTATATTAAAATCTCGTTGTTTCAATTCATGTTGTTTAGTTTAAACCGTTTAAACCATTTTATTGTCTACAAAAGAGCATTTATAACCTAATGATTATCATTTAAGCAATGCGTAAAACAACCCAAATATTATGTGAATCGATCCGAAAGGGTGTTCGGTTTACTAGAGCCAATTAGCCAAACCGAACATAGTCAAAAGGGGACGTTAAGCCAAAACACAACTCTTGGTCTTGAACAACTCCCACTTGCTTCAAGATCTCCTCCACCTTGGCCTCCGGGTCGTCCTGGTTCTTGATCTTCAATTTAGTCCTTGTCTTGTCTTGAATAGATTATAATACGATTTCATAATAAAATTGAAAACTAATCTATTACAATAAGGCTTCCAAAACATCATAAAATACAAGATAAAATTAAAGCCAAAACCAATGATACAGACATAAACACGGGTCTAGGCTTGATCAACAAATAATAACAAAAATATAAATGAAACACAAAGGATGCAATCTTTGTCAAACAAAATTTTTTGACAAAATTAAAACCTGATTGCAATAAAATAAAGTTTCTTAATATTTGCAAAAGTGGTTTTGATACCACTATTGGGGTTTCGTACAATGGTTTTCAAAACAGTTTTTGAGCAACGAAGCGCAAAAAATAAAACTATATGAACCGGTCTAAGCCAAAACCCAAGACTGCCCCACCAGGAGTCCAGTTGCAAACTATAAAGAAAACAAAACATAATCATAGGGGGTTAGAAAATTATACTTTTTGCGAAACCGGCTAACTGATTAAACTCAACAGTTTGAGATCAACTATTCCAATCTGTAAATCTGGTTACACGAATCTCCACGGATCTGAACTCCATCAGATCTGACCACAAAGTACCCAGAAATCTAAACTCCTTCAGATTCACTCGTAGAACGTCCCGCAAAACTGTAACCTGGCAGTAACCGAGTGAATACACCCGTAAACTGAACATAATTAGAAAACCGGCAACACCAGAAACAGAATAGTGCCCTGGTGGTGTTGGAATGATGGTGCAACGGTGGTAGCGACGGTGACTAACGTCGCCACAGGTGGCGGTGTGGAGCGGTGTGACGGTCGGCGACTGCAAGGACGACGACGACTCAAGGAGGAAAGGGAAGAACTAGGGTTTTTCCTTTCCTTATTGTCTGTGCATAATTCCGACCTTTAATTCTGTACTTATAATGCACTAACTTGGTCACCACATTAGGGTTTAGGTATAATTAATTACAATATGATTATTGTAATTATCATATAATTACATTTATAGACTCTATCCATCTTAATTGTTAATTAACTAACAACTAGTTAATTTTATAATTATATCCAATATAATTATAATCATGATTAAAAAACATCGTAATTAATTCATGTGTTCCAAACATATTTTCACCGGTTCATTATTAATCCGAATAATAATAAAGACAATTATTTCATAAATACTTATCACGTTCATCATTTGTCGTTTATCCGTTTTGATAACTATTTCATAAATAATTATCTCGTCTTTTATATTTATTCGTGTAAGGGACTATATTAACTCTTAATATATCCACGTTTTATAATCGTTGCCCAAAGTGTAACCCTTTGAATCTTACCTCGTTAGCAGTGTTTCCAAATGTCGTTACTCGGGCATACAAGTCCAACAGACCCACCAAGAGATTAAAGTGAGATGAATCAAAAGCTTTGGTAATAATGTTAGCTTTTTACTCCTGGTATCTATTTAGACAACTTTAATTAGCCTACTCTCGAAACAATCACGGATATAATAAATTCGGATTGCAATATGTTTTGTTTTGGAGTGCTGAATCGGATTCTTAACAATACGTAAAACAGCCTCATTATCACAGAAAATGGGAGTGGATAAGAAATTCAAGCCATAATCCAACAGCTAATGTTGGATCCATATCGCTTGTGAACAACAGCTCGAAGCAACAGTGTATCATGCTTTAGTAATTAATGTGGACAAGGTTGTTTGCTTTTTGCATTGCCATGTCACCAGACGATTTCCAATATATTGACATCCGCCATAAGTAGATTTGTTGTCCAAGTTGCATCCACCATAATCGCTGGCAGAATAAGCATGAAGTTCAAAATCCGAATCCGTAGGATACCGAATTCCCAAATTATGATGACCTATTATGTCACACCCCGCCTAGGCGGAAACGTGAGGCGTAACGTTCACTGGTTTCCAAAGCATATGATTACCGCAAACACATACATAATGATTGGATACATAAACCAGTTTAAAGTTTTACATCCCAAAATATCTATTTGAGTTTACAAAAGATTAAGATTTCACAAATATGACCCATAACGATGAGTTATACAAGGGAAATCTTCCAAAAAGCCGTATCCGTTCATGCATGCATGTAATCCACATTGCTAATCATAGAGACCACGTTCAATTCCCTGAAAAACATACTTAAAAAGTGTCAACAGGGGGTTGGTGAGTTCACATGTTTTGATCAAATATTCTTGTTGTTCCAACATTTACAAACGTTTAAATGAATAAGTTTCTTGATCAAATAGTACATATATATATAACCAATGAAGTGAACATTTCCTGACCAATTGACCCCATTTGTAAGCTTGCAAGGAATACAAATAATATGTAAATGCGCGAGACCGTAATCAAACCATGACAATGAATGCCCCTCCCTCGCTATACCACGAGAATAAGACGATATGCGGTCATTTGGCCATATGGACCCCTGGTTAGCGCGACTAACCATGACCGGGGGCGTCACCCCCAATAGTACTATCCACATAATCCCAGGCTAAGACCATAGCTAATGATTACTAAATATGTTTGTTCCAGGGGACTTTATGAGCTCTATAGATGTTCCCTCGATGCACACATAATGATCTGGTATTTGTTCACTCATTTCAATATATGAAAATAAATACAAGTATATTTCCTCCCCAAAACCTTTTCAAACTTAGAAAAAGGGGACAGTGCAACTCACAAAGAGTTAAACCAGAGTATCCATGTTTTTCCAAAACATGATTAGTTAAGTATGTTTCTCCCCCGATGTTTACAAAACAGTAAAGAGTTAAAAGGGGGTCGTGAAACTCACCTTGACAAAATGCTAGAAAAAACTTGAATAACTGTAAACCCCGCTTATCCGTACCCTAAATACACAAGGATATCTTATGTGTTAAGACTAACCGTCTTAGACGCAAGTTGTTCACCCGAATTAACGAATCCCGTTAAGTACGTCTTTAATTAATAAAACTGTTTTATCGTGACGACTCGTTGGTGATTATTATTCCAGTCTAGACGCTTACTTATTTTTCGAAAAAATATTATATTTCCATATTGGTGACTTGTTACGTTTATCAAAAATAAATATTATTTTTGCATCATCTTATAATATATTATAGTGCACGTATAACCATATAATTATTTCTTACCAATAATTATATAATATAACAAATATCGTTCAAGTACGTTCTACGAATGTTCATTATCCTACGTGCACATAAAACAAGTTAACACGTCCACATGCAACTACTTGTTCCGAACGACATTTCTTAATTTGTTTTTATTCAACATGCATTTGTTTCTATCAATATGTACATACAAGTATAACCATATTTCAACATGCGCTTAACTATGTTTCACGATAGCATGCAATCATTTATTTATTTATTTTTCAACTTTATGTACCCATGTCAACGTTTCATGTTTATCAAAAATAAACAAGTTATAAAATATATATATATATATATATATGATTTCCATTATTTAGTCATTTCATAACTCATTCCGAGTTAACAATTTTTCCATCATTCATATATCATGACATATATATATATATATATATATATATATATATATATATATATATATATTTACATGCACATTGTTACCCATTTTCCAAGTTCTATAACTTATGACCATATACCCACATATACGTTTAACCTCCTTATATGAAGATATTATTTCATACTTAACAATATTCCAAGTTACCAAATTTGAACATATATATATATATATATGCACGTATATTTTACTTTTTCATCGAGTATTATTTTAGACTTTTACTAATCTATAACTTATTAACATAATCATCCAAACATCAAGAATACATCTATATATATATATATATATATATATATATATATAGAGTAAACTGCCATTTTCGTCCCTGTGGTTTGGTCAAAATTGTCACTTTCATCCAATAGTTTGTTTTTTGTATCTGGGTCCTCGTGGTTTTAAAATATTGCCATTTTCATCCTCGTGGTTTTAAAATATTGCCACTTTCATCCAGTCAGCTAACACCGTCCGTTTTTCTCAATTAAATGAGGGGTATTTCAGTCCTTTTACATATTTGTTTTATTTCTTCATCTTTTTTACTCTCACTTTTTAATCATAGAAACAAGCGACGGAGGTGTTCCAGTGGTGCTCGTCGGAAACTGGTCAGGAAAAGAGGAAGAAGGCCGGCAGGTGGATGATTAAATTAGAGGTTAAATTGGGGATGATTAAAAAGTGAGAGTAAAAAAGATGAAAAAATAAAGCAAATAAGTAAAAGGACTGAAATACCCCTCATTTAACTGAGAAAAACGGACGGTGTTAGCTGACTGGATGAAAGTGGCAATATTTTAAAACCACGAGGATGAAAATGGCAATATTTTAAAACCATGAGGACCCAGATATAAAAAAACAAACTATTGGATGAAAGTGGCAATTTTGACCAAACCACAGGGACGAAAATGGCAGTTTACTCATATATATATATATATATATATATATATATCAAGTTAACATTCTTATTCATGTATCCATATATTTGGTTATTTCCAAATCATTTACCAAATCAAACATATATATATATATATATATATGCATGCATATTTCGGCCCATATATATATGTATGTATATTCTAGTTTCTCTTTGCCTTAAAACTTGACATCACACGAATCAACAACAACTTATCATTAAAATGATCAAATCAACAAATTATACATATAACTTCATTATTTTCGGCCCATATATATATATATATATATATATTTATACAAAAACCCTAATTTTTAAACTTAATAAAGTTAAGTTTTTATAAAAACTTATTAACTCTTTAAATCTCTTTGATTTTTATGGTGAACAACATGTTTTAACCGAGAATATAAAGATGAAAAGAAAGGATTTGAGTCGGGTTCTCACCACTAGTCAAGCTAGGTGAAGATCTATTAGTAGAAGATGATGGATGCTCTTGCTATCAAGACCCGACTTTTAGCTCCAATCTTCCTTGAATCTCCAATCTTCTAACTAACTTTTTAGACTTGTGTTCTTTGGATTATGAAAGAGTGGAAGTGTGTGTGTGCATATGTGTGTCGATATATATCAAGAAGAGAGGGAGGTGGAGTGTTGGTTCATGCAAAATGATTACTAATGATGGATGAGTGGATTGATTTGGTCTTTGCTTGCTTCAATGGTTGAAAGAGTATGGAACTTATGACACAAAATCATGTAAATAATGTGGATTTGGTGGTGGTTTGGTGAGTCGGTGGCCCCACATGGGTGGGTATCGGCCGAGAGGTGCACAAGGGGGGGGGGGGTTTGAGTCTTGTTCCAACTTGTAGTTTAAATCTAACACTTAGTTGATAGGTTTTTAGGTAGTATATACCCGGTATGTGATCCCGTGATTTAACACTCGGTGTACGAACTTTTAAATGTCAAAAACCCTATATATTTTTGTATATTGACTATTTTTAATAGTTTACTAATTAAACTCGGCATAGTTAATATCTTAACTATAATATATATATGTATACACACAAAAATAACTTGTCACCTATGAAATAAACATTTTTGTGTCCACTTTTAATAGTTTTGTCACCAATATTTATGTTTTTATATTAAGACGTATTACTAGACTTTACTGGAATAAAAATCTTGTTAGTCACCGACGAACGCACCTTGCGTGTAAGGCCCCAAACCCGGGAGGCCTCACTTGTTGGATTTACTCATTTACAAACAGTTCTTAAACTTGAATATCAAAATAACGCAGCGGAAAATACTTCATTAAAACATAACCATTACATTGTTCAACATACGGAAGCGTAACATAGTCTATTACATAAACATAACATAATCTAATCATAACGGGATGCCAGTCTTCATGTCATCCGGGTAACTCATCAAGCCGCCCAGCTTCCCCTTCCATCAACGTAACCTGCCTTAACCTGAATGTGCATACTAAAAAGTCAGCTACGCTGGTGAGTTCTAGTTTTAACATAAAACTTTAGCTTCAAATAATTTGCCAAAAACATAACTTCATACTTCATTTAATAAAAAGCGTACGTAAAATAATGCAATAACAAAACATAACACTTCATAAACATAAGTCAACTAACATATCGAATCTGCGCCTTCTCGTAACCGTCAAATCCAAACGTCACATACTGGTTGAATAACCTAAAGATCACCACCACTAGGCCCATCAATCACCGTACTGTCCTACGGGTGAAGAACTCATAGGGCCCGATACTTAGGTTATTCAACACTACTTCAAGCACGGCATCACAAGGATGACACGTACCAAACTTCAAGCACTGCGACCCGTAAGGCGCAAGTACCAAACTTCAAGCACGACTACCCCGTAAGGTAAATCGTACCAAACTTCAAGGATCACGATAATCCCCTTGGCGACCGTCATCGCCCCATTTGTACAACAGTTGGCCAGCCACAAAGGCCCCTAAAAGGTAAAGGCCTATAACATACTTCCCATACCCTTAACCTTCATTCCCTAAGAAATATTGGCAGATTCGTTCGTTTGTGACTTTTGTAAACCTTCACTTCTTTTTCTTCAAAACTTCAGTTAAAGCATTCGTACGTTTTATTAAAAACATTCATTCATTCATAAACACTTCATAAACTTCATAAACTTCTTTTGGCAAAATATTTCATAAACACTTCTTTCATAACCCTTCCTTCCAAAACATCGTTCATAAACACCATTTTATAAAACGTCACATACAACATTCATAAACATCGTTTTATAAAATAGTCACATCGTTACGTATGCACACCAGCCCAAAAACATTATTAAAATATTTAAAAGAGGGTTTCTAGAACTCACCTTATAAGCTAGTCTCGGTTGTCCTAAACAAGGCCCAACAACGTCACTTCCGATCTGAATTGGATAGTTAAATACACATCAGACCAATACCGACTCTAACGGTTTAACCCTTCTAAACATACTAACTTTACTTAACCAGCCTGATGCCTGCGCACTTAGCAAGTGCGCAGACCCTGCTTCCTCCGTACTTGATAAGTACGCAAGATCCTCTTCCTGAGTACCTGATAAGTACGCAGTGCCCTTCCTGCGTACCTGATAAGTACACAGTGCCCCTCTTCCTGCGTACTTGATAAGTACGCAGTACCTGCTCCGTGCGTACTTGATAAGTACGCACGATCTGTTTCTTCGCAAAACCCTAACTTTCGCATTCAGGTCTGATCACGTCAAGATCCCGAACCTGTTTGCATTCAAAACGTTCGTTTTCCATTAAGGAACTCCAATCTATGTTTGTCTTTCAGTTTTATCCGTGAAAACGTTACTTTTTCACCCAAAACCCGAAAAACCCAAAAACGAACAAATACTCAGATTTAGGCCCGATCGTTACCTGAATCGAGTTTCTGATCCGGAGGTTCTTCTCACGAGCTCTGGAGCAAATGAGATAAATGGGTGGTGACCTTGGCTATTTATAGGCGAGGCTCCCCTTCCAGCCCGCCGACCCATCCGGCCCGACCCGACATGCCTCATTTATTTATTTCGTTATTTTAACTGTCATTTTATTTTTGGGATGTTACAAGTCTACACCCCTTACAATAGGTTTCGTCCCCGAAACCTATCATAAGTCAAATAGATGAGGGTACGACTCCCTCATTTCCTTCTCCGTTTCCCAAGTGGCTTCCGATTCCTTTCGGTGTTTCCATTGGACTTTAACCAATTGGATAATCTTATTACGCAAACGCTTCTCCTTCTTGTCTATGATGGCCACGGGTTCTTCGATGTAATTAAGGTTGTTGTCGACCTCGATGTCAGTAAGTGGTACGTGAGCTGATTCATCCGCCAAACACTTTTGCAAGTGTGATACATGGAAGGTAGGATGAATCCCACTTAGCTCATCAGGCAACTATAACCGATAAGCGACTTCACCAACCCGTGCCATTATCCTGAATGGTCCGACAAACCTCGGACTTAACTTTCCTCTCTTCCTGAATCGTATGATTCCCTTCCAAGGTGACACTTTCAACATTACTCTGTCCCCCACATCAAACTTAATAGGCCTTCGTTGTTTATCCGCATAGGACTTCTGACGATCTTGTGCGGCCTTCATTCGTGCTTTGATTTGATCAAACCTTTCCGATGTTTCTCTTACGACTTCAAGACTTCCTAATTCCTTCTGTCCATTCTCACCCCCAACAAACCGGGGTCCTACATCTTCTCCCATACAACATTTTGTAAGGCGGCATGCCTATCGTCATGTGATGACTATTGTTGTAGGAGAATTCGGCTAACGGCAGATAACTGTCCCAACTGCCGCCAAAATCGATAATACAAGCGCGAAGCATATCCTCCAAGGTCTGAATGGTCCTTTCGGACTGACCGTCCGTTTGTGGGTGGTATGCTGTGCTGATATTAAGTCTCGTGCCCATCGCCTCGTGAAATCTTTTCCAGAACCTCGATGTGAATCGTGTGTCCCGGTCAGATACGATCGTCAAAGGCATCCCATGCCGTGCTACTACTTCGTTAATAAATTCTTCCGCTAACCTTTCCGACGAGAACGTCTCGCGAATAGGTAGGAAATGAGCACTCTTCGTTAATCGGTCCACAATTACCCAAATGGTGTCATGACTTTTAGCTGTGCGAGGTAGCTTGGTTATGAAGTCCATGGTAATGTGTTCCCACTTCCACTCCGGTATATCAAGTGGTTGAATCTTTCCGTACGGTTTCTGGTGTTCGGCCTTTACTTGCGAGCAAGTCAAACACTTGCTTACGTACTTTGTCACTTCATATTTCATTCCAGGCCACCAGTATTCCTTCCTTAGGTCTTGGTACATTTTATTGGTACCAGGATGGATAGAGTACCGAGACTTATGAGCCTCATCCAAGATTTTGGTTCTAAGCTCGCCACCCATGGGTATCCATACCCGTCCAAAACGTGTCCTAACACCAAGGGTGTTATATTCCAACTTGTCTTGTTGGCCAACCATCCTTTCCTTCTTTATGTTTTCTTCTTTAAGTGCCTCATATTGAGCCTTTTCAATTTCTCTCATCACATCCGATGTTACCACCAACTGGCAAGCTTTCACCCTAATAGGAGTAGGCACATCCTTTCGGCTTAAAGCGTCAGCCACCACGTTTGCCGTTCCAGGGTGGTACATTATTTCACAGTCATAGTCTTTCAACAGTTCCAACCATCGCCTCTGCCTCATATTAAGTCCCTTTTGTTCGAAGAAGTACTTCAAACTTTTGTGGTCGGAGTAAATAGTAAACTTCACCCCGTAAAGGTAGTGCTTCCAGATTTTTAATGCGAATACGACAGCAGCAAGTTCCAAATCATGAGTCGGATAATTAGCTTCGTGAACCTTCAACTGCCGTGACGCATACTTGATCACTCTCCTGCGTTGCATCAACACGCATCCCAGTCCCTGACCCGAAGCGTCAGAGTATACCACTAAGTCTTCATTACCCTTAGGAAGGGCCAAGACTGGAGCTTGGGTTAGTTTCTCCTTCAATTCCTTAAACGCCTCGTCCTGGTTCGAACCCCATTCGTACTTTACCTCCTTCCGAGTCAACTTTGTCAATGGCGAAGCTATTTTTGAGAAATTATGGAAGAATCTCCGATAGTAGCCTGCCAATCCCAAGAAACTGCGGATTTCAGTTGGCGTCTTAGGAATTTTCCATTCCCTTACTGTCACTATCTTTGCTGGGTCAACCATAATGCCGTTCGGGTTAATGACGTGACCTAGGAATTGGACTTCCCTAAGCCAGATCGCGCATTTGGAGAACTTAGCATACAACTTTTCCTTCTTCAGAGCTTCTAATACTTCCTTCAAGTGACACGCGTGATCACCCTCATTCTTGGAGTAGATGAGGATATCATCGATGAACATGATTACCGATCGATCCAGCATTGGTCGGCAAACCCTATTCATCAAATCCATGAACGTTGCGGGGGCGTTCGTCAATCCGAAATACATTACGCGGAACTCGAAATGTCCATAACGCGTGCGAAATGCAGTTTTCGGTATGTCTTCTTCCCTCACCTTCAACTGATGGTACCCGGACCGGAGGTCGATTTTTGAGAACCAACTTGCGCCCTGTAATTGATCGAACAGGTCGTTGATCCTTGGTAAAGGGTACTTGTTCTTCACCGTACGTTTGTTCAACTCGTGATAATCAATACACATTCTCATTGAACCATCCTTCTTCTTCACAAACAACACCGGAGCACCCCACGGCGAGATGCTCGGTTGGAAAAATCCCTTCTTAAGTAACTCGTCTAGTTGTGTCATTAACTCTTTCATCTCCACTGGTGCTAGTCGATATGGAGCCTTAGCCACGGGTTGGGCATCTGGTACTAAGTCGATTCGGAATTCGATCTCTCTGTCGGGTGGTATCCCAGGCAAATCCTCTGGAAACACCTCCGGGTACTCGCGTACAACGGGTACATCGTCTAGTTCCTTCACTTCCTTACACTTGTCGATCACGTACACCAGATAAGCCTCGCATCCGCGCCTCAAGTAATTTGTTGCCTTAATCATCGAGATGACGTTTGGCATCGGGGCGTCACGATCTCCAAGAACCTCGACTTTGCTACCGTCCGGAGCCTTGAGTCGGATTATCTTTCGTTTACATATAATTTGTGCTTCATTGGCAGTTAGCCAATCTATTCCAAACACGACATCGAACCCACCCAAAACCATGACAAACAACCTGACGGGAAATCTATGCCCTTCTATTTTTATCGTGGAATTGTCAACTACATCAGTCACGCTCGTAGTTCTACCCTCAGCGGTTTCTACGCTAAAGGCCCTTTCTAGTTTACTGACAGTGTACTTCACTCGTTTACAAAAAGTCGCAGATATAAAACTCTTACTTGCACCCGAATCAAATAACACAGAAACAAAAGTGTTGTTAAGGACGAACGTACCTGACGCCACATCGGGGTCCGCTCTGGCCTGTTCCTGCGTTAGCGCATAGGCGCGAGTCTTTGCTCGGGGTCTCTCTTCTGTCTTCTCCAGGCCTTTCCCTTTCCCGGCTTGACCCATCCTGGGCTTGGTGCATTCCCGGCTCATATGACCACTCTCCCCACAGTTGTAGCATTTGAAGCCTTGCGGGCATTCCAGGGAGTAGTGTCCAGTTTTATCGCATTTAAAGCACAGATTTGACCCTAGCCGACATTCACCCGCATGTCTTATCCCATATCTTCCACAGACTACCGCCTCGCCTACCCTGGCCTGCTTGTCCCGGGCCCCAAAAAACTTCCCACCCGATCGCTTAGCGGGAAAACTCAGCTTCTTCTTGGGCTCTTCAATGGGAACGACATTCAGCGCCAGATCATCAAATACCACGCCGCTCAGTTCTACCACCGAATCATAGGTAGTAGGGGCGTTTGCCTTAACATAGGTGCGGACCTGGTCCGACAGTCCTTGTATGTAGCATACGATCTTTCTTTCCTCGGTCGTGACAAGATGTGGTACTAGACGTGCCAGTTCATTGAATCGGGATGTGTATTGCCGGTGCGTCATGCTCCCGGCTTTCAAACCCATAAATTCCCTCTCTACCTTCTCAATCTCGTTTCTTGGGCAGAAATTCTTGATCACCAAGGTTTTCAAGTCAGCCCACATCATCGCATCCACAACCTCGCTCCCTTTTGCTTGACGTACACCCTCCCACCAATGGGATGCTTCCTCTCTCAAGGAGTTGGCAGCAAATTTTACAACTTGATCCGTTCGACATTCGCTCAGACGAATGGCAGCTTCCATACGGATCACCCAATCAAACATCGCTACCGCGTCTTTCTTCCCAGTCAAGACCGGTGGGTCACATGCCTTAAAGGACTTATAGTCGCAACCACGGTTAAGTGGTGCGTTGATTGCCTCAGTGTTCGGGGTTTCAACCGCCGTGTTAGACCCACCTTCCCCATTAACCTTCTTCAATGCTTCAGCTAACAGACCTGGCAGAGAAGTCTTCATCAGCTCGGTGAACTCTCGAGCTATAGCTGCTCTCACTTCTGGTTCAAAAGTGAAAGGTTGTTCTTCAACCAGTGTTTGCTCAGTTCCATGCACACTAACCGCTGGTTCAGTGTGAACACTTCCTTCTTCACTATACTCTTGGCGCGCAGAGGTCCTGCCACGCCCACCATTTCGACCGCCGGTACGGCCCCCACCACGTCTTCCATTTCCTCTCCTTGCCATTTCGTTCTATAAGACAAGGAATCCAATGTCATCACGCTAGTTAACAAATAAAATTCAATAAGTATTGTAAGATGTTAATATACACTGGCCATCTGCAATTAACCATTACACTACCTTTCGATTTTTATTTGACAACATTTGTGATTCCATCAGAACACAAGTCCTTACCTAACCCTTTCTAAGGCATACTATATATGTAAATATATATACTACCTTCATACCTAATGTTGTGGCTCGAGTTACCCGTACTGGCATCCGCTTTCGGTCCCATTCACAGTTTAAGTTCAAACACTAGGAATGTCTGAATCTCTCAAACTATTGCTCTGATACCAACTTCTATGGCCCCAAACCCGGGAGGCCTCACTTGTTGGATTTACTCATTTACAAACAGTTCTTAAACTTGAATATCAAAATAACGCAGCGGAAAATACTTCATTAAAACATAACCATTACATTGTTCAACATGCGGAAACGTAACATAGTCTATTACATAAACATAACATAATCTAATCATAACGGGATGCCAGTCTTCATGTCATCCGGGTAACTCATCAAGCCGCCCAGCATCACCTTCCATCATCGTAACCTGCCTTAACCTGAATGTGCATACTAAAAAGTCAGCTACGCCGGTGAGTTCTAGTTTTAACATAAAACTTTAGCTTCAAATAATTTGCCAAAAACATAACTCCATACTTCATTTAATAAAAAGCGTACGTAAAATAATGCAATAACAAAACATAACACTTCATAAACATAAGTCAACGAACATATCGAATTTGCGCCTTCTCGTAACCGTCAAATCCAAACGTCACATACTGGTTGAATAACCTAAAGATCACCACCACTAGGCCCATCAATCACCGTACTGTCCTTCGGGTGAAGAACTCCTAGGGCCCGATACTTAGGTTATTCAACACTACTTCAAGCACGGCATTACAAGGATGACACGTACCAAACTTCAAGCACTGTGACCCGTAAGGCGCAAGTACCAAACTTCAAGCACGACTACCCCGTAAGGTAAATCGTACCAAACTTCAAGGATCACGATAATCCCCTTGGCAACCGTCATCACCCCAGTTGTACAACAGTTGGCTAGCCATAAAGGCCCCTAAAAGGTAAAGGCCCATAACATACTTCTCATACCCTTAACCTTCATTCCCTAAGGAATATTAGCAGATTCGTTCGTTTGTGACTTTCGTAAACCTTCACTTCTTTTACTTCAAAACTTCAGTTAAAGCATTCGTACATTTTATTAAAAACATTCATTCATTCATAAACACTTCATAAACTTCATAAACTTCTTTTGGCAAAATATTTCATAAACACTTCTTTCATAACCCTTCCTTCCAAAACATCGTTCATAAACATCATTTTATAAAACGTCACATACAACATTCATAAACATCGCTTTATAAAATAGTCACATCGTTACGTATGCACACCAGCCCAAAAACATTATTAAAACATTTAAAAGATGACTTCTAGAACTCACCTTATAAGCTAGTCTCGGTTGTCCTAAACAAGGCCCAAAAACGTCACTTCCGATCTGAATTGATTAGTTAAATACACATTAGACCAATACCGACTCTAACGGTTTAACCCTTCTAAACATACTAACTTTACTTAACCAGCCTGATGCCTGCGCACTTAGCAAGTGCGCAGACCCTGTTTCCTACGTACTTGATAAGTATGCAAGATCCTCTTAATGCGTACTTGATAAGTACGCAGTGCCCTTCCTGCGTACCTGATAAGTACGCAGTGCCCCTCTTCCTGCATACTTGACAAGTACGCAGTACCTGCTCCGTGCGTACTTGATAAGTACGCACGATCTGTTTCTTCGCAAAACCCTAACTTTCGCATTCAGGTCTGATCACGTCAAGATCCCGAACCTGTTTGCATTCAAAACGTTCGTTTTCCATTAAGGAACTCAAATCTATCTTTGTCTTTCAGTTTTATCCGTGAAAACGTTACTTTTTCACCCAAAACCCAAAAAACCCAAAAACGAACAAAAACTCAGATTTAGGCCCGATTGTTACCTGAATCGAGTTTCTGATCCGGAGGTTCTTCTCACGAGCTCTGGAGCAACACACTTCTCAAATCTCGGGTCGATCCGCCAACTTTCTCTCTCTACGGTTTCTCTCTCTAGAAGGTGCAAGTGAGAGAAATGGGTGGTGACCTTGGCCATTTATAGGGGAGGCTCCCCTTCCAGCCCGTCGACCCATCCGGCCCGACCCGACATGCCTCGTTCGTTTATTCCGTTATTTTAACTGTCGTTTTATTTTTGGGATGTTACATTTCGGGTTAAAATTACTTATTTCCTAGTAATTCTCAAAAGTTACTAAATATACTGAGTGTTCCTTTGCTAGCCCCTTGACAACACTATGTCAAAATAATAAACCAGTAAATATAAATCATAAACGTAAAATTATGCGATATGAATATTGACCTGAAATGTTGGGTGTCACATATTAGATACCGGAATATTCTTTTAACTGCAGAGTCATGGGATTCCTTTGAGTTTGATTGGTAACGTGCAAAACAACAAACTACAAAACATGATGTCGAGTAGACTTGCTGTCAAATACGTTAGAGAACCTATCATTGAACGGTAATAATTTTGATCCACATCTTTTCTTGTTAAATCTGGAGTCAAAGGATCATGTGTGTGGCATTGGGGTACTTGCTGGTTTTGAGTGAAGCATGTTAAAATGTTTTTGTCATTGGCTTGATGAATAAGTTTGCCGTTTTCTGATCGCTCAACTTGTAAACCAAGAAAAAATACTAGTTTCCCCATAGCACTTACTTCAAATTTTGATTTCATTACTGCCTCAAATTTCCTACCGATTTCTTCATTATCCGACCCAATACCCGTCGGGTATCGGGGTATCAGTTATACCCGTTAGTATGTTAAAAACTACATGTTGGGATTTTTAAGTACGCTTTTTTAAAAGTTATAATTATTGTATAATTTTTATTTATATAGCTATTACAGATTGCAATATCATACATTACATACATATGAGCATCATCATAAATAAATAATATCATTATCATTTTTATATAATTTTATATGTATATAGTTTACAACATACACAATAAATAAATAAAAACTTTTCCGCATAGTGAATCTGTTAAAATGAAGGGTTAAGAGAAAAAAAAATTAAAAATTTATACCCGTTAGTATGTTAAAAACTTGGGATTTTTAAGTACGCTTTTTTAAAAGTTATAGTTATTGTATAATTTTTATTTATATAGCTATTACAGATTGCAATATCATACATTACATACATATGAGCGTCGTCATAAATAAATAATATCATTATCATTTTTATATAATTTTATATGTATATAGTTTACAACATACACAATAAATAAAAAAAACTTTTCCGCATAGTGAATATGTTATAACGAAGGGTTAAGAGAAAATAAAATAAAAATTAAAAATTAAAAATTTGTGTGTATATGATTCGGGTAAACGGTATGTGATTTTGGGTAATCAATCTAGGTATCACCTAAACCATACCTATCCCATAACCACGGAAAAATTTAAAACTAATCTCATACCCGTCGAGTTTCGGATATACCCATCCCGTATGTTTTTGGTATACCGTCAGGCTCGAGTTTTCTTTTTTTCCCTAAACTGAAGCTGCAAAGTTTTGTCTTCATTTATATATCCGGTAGGGTAATAATTTACAAAGAATGGGCTGGGCGAGAGATTAAAGCGTTGCCCAATTAACCAATCCACCCTCTTTCGAGTTTCGAGACTTCCCCCAACCCCCCGCACCTTGTTTTTTGAATTTTGATCTTCTCGACACCCACCACCACCTAGAGGTGCACAAATCGGTTTTTCTCAAGAACCACCGCCTAGAGGTGCACAAATCGGTTTTTCTCAAGAACCAGTTCCGGTTCTTACCGGTTCTGGGTCTTACCGGTTCCGGTAATTCAATGCGGGTATTTTAAGAACATGTTTCTGGGTATTCGAAAAACTTGGTTAAACATATAAATATATTAATTAAACATATAAATAACTAACTTAAAAAGTCCAATTAAAAACTTAAAATGTTACAAAATAGATAAATGAACATAAATTCATAAAACATAGATAAATTATATAAAAAAACTAGATTGTCTGACCCGTTTGACTCATTTGACTCATAAAATCTTTTTTTCACTTTTAGTTTTAAACTATTTAAGTTTTACCACTATTAAAATTTTAAGCATATACGCGTCACGAATCTGTAAAACATAGATAGATTAGTGTCACAAGACACTAGGGTATAAGTGCACAAATCGGGTATTCTCAAGAACCGGTTCCGGTTCCGGTTCCACGTCCGGTTCTTGGTTGAAAAACCAGAACCTATGTACCCGGTTTCGGTTTTTCAAAAACCGGTTTTCGGGAAGAACCGGTTCCGGATTTTTGGACGGTTCTAGTTACGGTTTCGGTTTTTTTGTTCACCTCTACCACCACCCGTCATAAAGCCCATTTTTTTTATTCCTCCAGCCCAATATTATATACTCCAATTTGAATTTTAAAGTTACTTAATACGGCCCAAAAGATTTGTACAATAATAACATTGGCCCAGTTAACTTGGATATTCCATATTTCCATCTATTAATAACATCATCTTCCTTCCTTGTAAGTTATAAGGGAGCTGGGGCGTACTCGGGTAACCCATGCGGGTACCTCGGGTTGATCAGGTACACCGCCATATGAGTCTCGGGTGCCCCTTGCAGGTACTTTCCTAGGCTACATCTACCCGATTGTGGAATGAGTAAATGCATTGATTGTGTGAGTGCAAAAGGGAGTTGGGGCGTACTCGGGTAACCCATGCGGGTACCTCGGGTTGATCAGGTACACCGCCATATGAGTCTCGGGTGCCCCTTGCGGGTACTTTCCTAGGCTACATCTACCCGATTGTGGAATGAGTAAATGCATTGATTGTGTGAGTGCAAATGTGTGAATGCAAATGGGACCCATAGAAAAATAAAGGTTTATGGTATTTAGGGTGGTCCATCCACCACTTAGGCTACCTGGTGTTAGATTTAGGTAAAAATGAGGTGCCACTTCCTCATTAAATATTTTCTTAAAGTACTTTTTTCGTTAGGGTAGTGCCCCTTGTACCCTAACCTAGGGGTGTTCAAAAGTATCCGTATCCGAAACTGAACCCGAAATATCCGAAATTCCGAATCCGAATTATCCGAAAATTCAGATATCCGAATTTTCGGATTCGGATTCGGATATCCGAATTTTTGGATTCGGATTCGGATATTCGAATATCCGAATATCCGAAAATATATATATATATATATATATATTTAAGATATCTTTCCTAAAAAGTGTTATGAATACAATATATATATATATATATATATATAAAGTATATGGTTTTTATATTATGTATTTAGCTCTCTTATTTTTAAAAATATAAAACGTATTCGCGTCGTAATTTCAAAAATTATATTGTTTTGGTCAAATTTATATATTGTTTCCTACAAAGTGTTATAAATACAATATATATGAAGTATATAGCTTTTATGTTATGTGTTTAGCCTTCTTATTTTTTTAAAAAACTAAAATGTAATCGCGTCGTAATTTCGTAAATTAATCAAAAATTGGTTTTTTAATTATTTCATAAAGATGATGTTTATTTAGTATATTTTATACATTTAGATTTTAATTTAAAAAATATATTTAAGTTAAAAAAAACCGGTATCCGAATCCGAAATTTCGAATTCGGATACGGATAGTGAAATCCACTATCCGAAATTTTCGAATATTCGAAATTCGGATATCCGACTTTGAACACCCCTACCCTAACCATCATCTTCATGATTTTTTTTGTTTTTTTTTTTTGTTTCATTTCTTATTGAACTAAAAGTTTATCACTTAGTTTTATTTATTTTATTATGTTACTGTTCTTTTTTATTATTTGAGTGTAAAGTATAATCTTGAAGTTTTTCCTTTCGTTTTTTCAGGTTCTTTTTTAATTATTTTTTATTCTTTTATTATATTTAACAAACTAGATTTTGAAATGTTAAATTAACATAGATCATAAACAATCTTTATGGTGTCGTATTTAATTTATTTCTTATTCTCTAATTTTTACTTTCTTTTTACTTTTTTCTTAATTTTTTCTTTGGGAATTTTTTTTACTACCATAGATACTTTTTCCTTTTTGTTTATTTTTTAAGTTCTTTTTTATTAAATTCTTAATTTAATATTGTTGAGATGTGCTAACTTTTATCTACGTTTTAATTTATATTATTCAAAACAGATCCGCGATAAAACATGTTTACCACTACTTTAATACATTTATAGACAATGAATTTAATGTTTTACACACTTACACGTAGCTACATGACAGTCTAAAGTTTAAGTTGCAATTAACCCCATTTCATAGTTTTATCAATTTAATTATACATATGATTTCCGTTATTCAATAAAAAGTATTTAATCCAAAACAGCTTTTAAGTCAACAAACAAATAATTTAATTTTGCACTTGATTTTACGATCCAACTTAAGATCCTCGTTATAATAAATTAACAACTTTATTTGTGTCAATTTCTAGTAAAATTTAGATTTTTATTTCTCGTCTCTGTCTCATATTAAATAACTCTATCTTCTATTATATAATAATAATTTTAATATATTAAATGTATAAAATTTATTCAAATATTTTATTAAAACTTACTAAATCATAAGAAGATTTTAATTATATCTTATCTTAAAATACAATTTTATAATTCTTAAATCTTAATTATTTGTTATTTAAGATTTTAATTATATCTTATCTTAAAATACAATTTTATAATTCTTAAATCTTAATTATTTGTTATTTATAATTTCTTAAATCTTTATTATTTCTTATTTCATCAATAACTGATGACATCCAACATATAAATCTTCATAGAAACAGCTTGTTTACAACAAGTTGTCTTTATTCAACTTATGTAATACATGAGTTTTTAACCTAGTTACATAATAAGGGTCTGTTTGGTATGGGGTAATGGAATGGACGAGGGAATGGAATGGACGAGCTAATGGCATGGACAAATAAATGAAATGGACCATTCAATTCCATTCTCGTGTTTGGTTATCATGAGTGAATGGAATAAATCATTACTTTATGTTGTTTGGTAGGCTAGAAAAGACGAAAAAATAAAATCGGTGGTGAGTGGCGGTGGTGGTGGTGGGTGACGGTGGGTGATGGCGGCGGTGGTGGGTGGTTGTGGGTGGAGGTGGCGGTGGTGGTGTTGGTGGTGGGTGGTGTAGGAGGCGATAGTAGTGGTGATGGTGGGAGGTGGCGGTCGGTGGTGGTGACGGTGGCGGCGGTGGTGGTGGTGGTGGTGGGAGGTGGCGGGAGGTGGTGGTGACGGTGGCGATGGTAGGAGGTGGTGGTGACGGTGGCGATGGTAGGAGGTGGCGGTGGGTGGCGGCGATAGGATGGGGGTGGGTGGTGGCGGTGGTTGGCGGTGGTGGTGGCGGCGAGAGATGGTGGTGGGTGGTGGAGGCGGTGGTGGTGGGTGGTGGTTGGTAGTGGTGGTAGGAGGGTGTGGTGGTGATGAAGGGTGAAAGAGAGAATGGAATGAAAAAAACAAGGGGGTGGATGAAATGAATTTAAGAGATTTAGAGGGAATGACATTCCTTGTGGAATTAGTGATTCCATTCCATCGTCCAACAAACACCATTTTTTTCATTCACTCGTAATCATACATTCCATTCCACCTCTCATTCCTGCATACCAAACGCTACCTATAGATTAAAGAAAAGCTTGTACCACCTCCACTGAATATCGGCCTATCTCATGTTTTTACTATTTTTTTATTTTCGTTTTCACACCTTGTTCTAAATATAATATTTTTAGCCCGTTTAATTTTCTATTTATTTCGTTTTATTTTAATAATTTGCGTTCGTTAACTTTTTCAAAAAATGGAGTACGCGGTTATCTTTATTATTATTTTTGTCAACGTTTAAATATAAATTTATTTAAAAACGGAGTTGTATAATCAAGATTTTTTTTTGCTATCGTAGCGTATATCAAGTGTCGTTACCGTTGTGCTACTATGACAAACCAAACATATTATGAACAAATTAGACGACTTCACATCTCTCACGGAGCACGGATATTCAGCTAGTTTTAAGTAAATGGTAAATAAATTATAGAGATCGACTAAAAGTTTGTGTGATGATTTTTGAAATATACTTTATATTATATTATGAAAAAATGAAAGTGATCCATATCCCTATGACTATTCATGAACGATTTTTAAGGTTGTGATGAATAATCAACACCTGTCACCCTCTCCTCTCTTCCGCCGACTCAACACTCTCCACCTGATTCAACTCTAAAACACTCGAATCCCATTCTTCTTCATCATCTTCTCCGTTTAGTTTGATTAGAAATGGGCAGATCTGGAGTTGCAGCTGGAGATTTGTTACTACTTATGGCTCAAAACATTGATGTTCTTGCTGGGTACTCTCTCTCTCTCTCTCTCTCTATTTATGATTCATTTGCGATGATGATCATGTTCAAATGTTACTCAAATTTGCAGGCCTGTAATTAGTTTGGCTTACCCACTGTAAGTTATCTACTTGTCATGCTTTACTTTTAATCATTTGTTGTTGAACTTATATTCACTTTTTCATACTCTTTCTTAGGGGGGCAGTTTATTGTTCGTTTCAAAATCGATTAAACCGAAAACCTTACTGAATTGAACTGAAACCGAAAAAAATCGAACCGATTTCTTATTCAGCTTGGTTTGTATTTAAAATCGAATAAGCAATACAGTTTTCGGTTATACAAATTTTGAATTCGGTTATAACTGAATAACACGTATCAACTTATTAATCGAACATACTCAATATATATATATATATATGGGACGGTTCCACTAAAAAGTGGTTTTCGCTAAGAAATCCTAAGAAGTGGATCAAACGAACTCCCATTGAGCTCATTACAGCGGCGTTCGAACCGTCTCATCGAACCCTAACCCGGACCCAAAAACCTAAACCCCCCTCCACCGCACCCCCAACAACCTAAACCCCCCTCCAACCCTACCCCGAAAAGCCTAAAACCACCCCCCCCCCCCACACCCAAAAAAAAAACCTAACCTCCCCCCCCCCCACCCCCATAACCTAAACCCACCCCTAAAAACCTAAACCCCTCAACCCCAAAAAAAACCTAAACCATAAAAGCAAAACCCTTAGGCTAAAACCCTAAAATTCAAACGTAAAATCTAAACTCTAAAAGCTAAGATGGTAGAGTTCGACGAGACGGTTCCAACGCCGCTAAAATTATATCAATCGGAGTTCGTTTGATATCGTTTTTTAAGGTTTTTGTCATTTTTTAGATTTTTTAACGAAAAATTATTTTTTATTTGATTCTCCCCTATATATATATTAAATATCATATCATATATGTATAATACTTTAAGAGGTTTTTTTCTCAATTTTATGTTTCAAATCCCAACTCGTAATTTTGTACACTAGCATAATTAATCTTTTTATAATATTTAAATTAATTAAACTATTTACTTAACAAAATATATACACCAAATTTATTTATCTTTGTATAATATTAGTTGCTTATTATAAAAAAATAAAAAATAGTAAATTATTTTTTGTAAATATCAGTTTGGGTTTAATTCCGTTATTCGGTTATGTTAGGAAATCACCGAATTCGGTTTTCAGTTACGACGAAATAAAATCCCAAATCGAATAACTCGAAGCGATGAACACAGTTACTCTTTCTAGTGTTGGCCTGTTGATTAATAGTTAATTTCAAATCTTTTGAAACCCGACCAGCAGCAACAGCATCGGTTTAACTGTTTAACCGGTCAAAACAGTTTGCAAAAGGCAAGCATAAGCGGTTTTCCATCAGTTTTGACTGACAGATAGTTTTTTCCATCAGATACGCGTCGATCCAAGCAATCGAGACTAAAAATGTCGCTGATGATCAACAATGGCTTACATATTGGGTCTTGTATTCTATGATCACACTCTTTGAGCTCACCTTTGCCAAGCTTATTGAATGGTACATCCTCTCGTTTAACAACTCATCTATTTGGAAATAGTTTGACATGCCGGTTTAATTCGAATCTATCTTGACTTTATCTTTGGCAGGATCCCATTCTGGTCATATGCAAAACTTATCATAACATGCTGGTTGGTTATACCGCAGTTTAGTGGTGCTTCATACGTATATCAGCACTACATTCGACCTTTCTACAGCGGAAATCGAACCATAAACGTCTTCTATGTCCCGAGTAAAAAAGATCATGACATTCTCGTTGCCGCTGACAAATACATTCAAGAAAACGGGCCGGGTGCTTTTACAAGCTACGGCTACCTGCATGAAAACCAACCTCAAGAAATCATTCAACGTGTATGCATATTGGTCTCTTTTATCACCAAATATGAAGTTTTTTTTTTTGTTTTTTTTTATTTTTTTAAGATCCGTTATATGTTTACTTGTTTTGTGTAGGGTTTTCAGGCTGATTTCGATGGCGAAGTGAAGTATAGAGGTAACACTTTCTTCTCTGAAGATGACTATGTGTACTGAGCGGTTGGTATGTGGATCATGCAACTTCTTGTTGTATAGAGCATGTTGTACTCATGGAAGACTGTTTTTGGTCTCTTAACGAGCGCAAACCTCTTTTTTTTAGTATTTTATGGTGTGGAAATAATAATAAAGAAAATTTGTAAAAATCGAATGAGGTCAAAGACCAGGCGAGGTGAGAATCTTAATATGTTGTTAGACATGTAACTTTACATGCGAAACCCATCAAAACTACGTCGTTTTGATTAAAACCAACTAAAATAAATTAAATTTTTTTATTTTGGTATTTTATCTCAATACATCGTAATCTAGCTACTTACCATTCCAATTCTCCATAAATTATGTTGGAAATCAAGAACAAATATTGATGAACAAACAACACGAATATTTTATGATCTTGCTTTGAATTTCTAGAATTTGTTCTAACTTGTATATAATCGACAAATTCATACATCTGTGTTTGGGGTATATAAAACCCTAGAACCGGTGTTTCTAAAAGACAACATTTCTTTCTATTGACTGGTTATTGACTTTCTAATATACGCACATAGCCTTGACTTTACATAAATACAATCTTGACTATAAAACTTAACTTTCTAATATATACAATTTTGACCCAAACTATTATTTAGGTTAATATTTTCAATACTCTCCTTTAAACTAAATATAGTTTATAGAGGGTCTTCTTGCTTCACTTGCTCTTACAACAGCGTTGGTTCGTCATCATAGATGAGATTGGATTCTTGCTGCTTGCCTGTAACATCCATAACTTTCTTATGCCTTGTTTTGTGCAGTAATAGCATTTCAACTCCAATTCTGGTTCATTACATTGTGTCACATTAACCATAATTACAGAAGTGTATTAAATTTAGAATTTCATTCGTACAAATTCATATTTTAACCTTACAAAAATATATATATATGTATGATGTGATGTGTCATCCGGCAATTTAGAGATAACTCCGTTAACTCAAGTTCTGTTATCTCACACAAATACAATTAGTCCAGTTAGTCCAAGTTATCTAATCACAAACCCCAGTGACTAATTCTGCCATTCCTCAAACTCAAACACCAAACTACAAGGACTATTTCTGTATTTAATCAAAATTCGAGTAGACACGGTCACGCCAGTGCATGAGCACGGTCGCGTCAAGTGCCCAAGCACAGTCGTGCCTAATTCTAGGCACGGTCGCAAACCAATCGAATCCGCAACGAAAACGCACCACAATGTCGATATTAATCATCAGCAAACCGTTGTAATACCTTTTAACGACTTTGATTGCGAATTAAGAGTATCAAACTAGTAATCATCGATCCCATTATCAAATCCTCCGAATTCGATCATTTAGGATCACCTCTGCACAAACAAACTACACACACACCTTGCACGAACATCTGTGAGGCCTTTGAACACACTATTTTGGCCGGAGACGAAGCCGAAGTTGCCGGAGATATAGTCGGAACTCCGTTTGGTCGAACCCCACCAATTCGATATTGTTTAAGGTAATTAAACACATCCTCAGACTCATTTCAATCTCTTGAATGAAAGCCCTAACCTATTCAGGGCTTATACCATCGAATTAAACTCGAATAAAACCTAGGGTTCATCACGTTTTTGGGTTAATCGAACTACACCCTACACACGACCTCAATTCAATTAAAGTACATGGTTAGATTCGCAAACACTCAATCTTTGAAAGCCCCATGAATTCAATCGTTATTAATACAAAAATACAGTCGTGCTAATCGATTAGCGCAGTCGTGCCTCTTGTCCAGGCATGGTTGTGCCTCGTGCCTAAGCACGGTCGCGTCCCATGCCTCAGCACGGTCATGCCCTACCTTTGGCACGGTCGTGCCCTACCTTTGGTCAGTTTTCTTTTTTTTTTTAAAAAATCGTTTTAATATATTCTGCATAAACCCAAATTTCTTTATAAAAATTATTTTATAAAATCCCAAGGCCCGGGAATCGTTTATAAACCAAATTATCAACTTGGAAATTTTAAACCAATTATTTGATCCTTCCTAACGGATCAAAACTAAAAATTCTAAATAAAAAGTTTATATGGTTATTTTATTCAAAACATATACAAACTATTTATATACTAATATATATTTACAATATTTCTTGAAACATTATTATTAAATGAATAAATGAGATAGATTTATTTATTTAAACCCTAAATGAATTTATTTATTTAAATTAATTAAACATAAACCCTAAAGACAAATATTATTTTTCATATATATACTTTGAACATACAATTTTACATATCAAACTTTTCTCGACTTACATCCTATCACATAAAATGACACAACCCTTTTACAAATCCACACATATCAAACCGATGAACATTTGATCACGATATAGACTCCGTACACATTATTAATTCAAGATCATACATTCTCACTCTAGGTTAACTTTGTGATTTACAAGAATCACTTTTACTACCTATTGTTCGTGCTATCTACACCATCTATGCAAGTGAGTTTATATAGCCCCTTTTCCTTTTTGTATATTTTTGGGGTGAAACATGATTACTCAATAACACACTATTTACAATTACATACGTACAATTATACAATATGATCATATGTGTTTATTTGTGCTTTGTGCTTGAATGCTAACTGTTAAGGCTACATATACATGACATACTCATGTAATCATTAACACATTACATCAGGATAACATTTGATTGTTATGCCCTACATCATAATAACATGTGTTGTTATGCCCTACATTTACATCAGGATAACATGTGTTGTTATGCCCTACATTTATATCAGGATAACATGTGTTGTTATGCCCTTCAGTTACAAGGTTACATTTGTGCAACTAGCTTAACTTAGATTCTCCATAAATGCTTTATAAACCATGTATCATATGATTTGTACACAAAACATTTGAACTTTATTTGTGGTGTCAAAACCTATGTATGCTCACCAACTATTTTTAGTTGACACTGTTTTCATCATGTTTCAGGTACTAGGGTATTTGATTTTGGTTGTTGATTTGAACTATTGTAATGAAATCTTGATGTAATTAATATATGAAACTTTAATTGATCATGAGCTTATGAACAGTCCACACGTCCGCCCCGACGTATTCCGTCTTCGGTTGGGGTGTGACAGATTGGTATCAGAGCCTTGGTTATAAAGAATTAGGTTATTAGACACCTTTGACCTAGACTATAACCTTAGGACACACATCTATGCCATGCTCTATGATTATATGATATATGCTACATGCTATGTGCTTCATGTCTAATATATTATGTGTTAATTTATTTAATGCCTATTTTTTTAGACTTCATAACTTATTAGGCTATATCTAAATAATAAACTAAATAACAATATCCACACCCATACCCTAAGCCTCCTATCATTCTTGCCTACTTCTATATCATCATCATTATAGCATGTGGAACGTCGTACTCATAAGTCTATTAAACATTCTTTTACACCTCATTAAGGTTTTAAACTTTGGAAATTAGTAGAGGACACGTGCAATCTGGAAGGGTGACACATGTATCATGGGTTCTCTGTCTAGGAAAGCATTTCATATAAATCCCAATCAACCGAGGGATCTGTATGTTTTCCTGGGAATTCCCGGGATGAGTGTTTACTTATAGGCTAAAGCATGTCTCCTTGAAAGTTATATAAGTTTAATTAACCTTAATATGTCATAGTATTCATGTGGTTATATTACTATATGAGTGCAATCCAAACTATGATTCCTCATGTTTATTTATTCTCTTATTCCTTTTAATCCAAACATTCTCATAAATTCTTACCTCTCTCCTTATGTTGTTTAAATCTATAGCATGCCTCCCCGTCGCGCCAACGAGACCAACAACAACAACAGCACTGACCTTGCTGCTCTTCTCACCCAACTTGTGAACCAACTCGCTCAGGCCAACAACAACAATAGTGGTAGTGCTACCGGTGGAGGTGGTGGTGGTACCAACCCACCCCCATGCACTTTCAAGCACTTTAACTCGTGCAACCCCATCAAGTTCTACGGCACCGAAGGAGCTACGGGTCTGCTTCAATGGTTTGAATGCATTTAAAACACCTTCCACAACAGTGATTGACCTGGCAATCTCCGGGTTTGCTATGCCACCAGCGTCTTTAAAAAACGGGCGCTCACTTGGTGGAATGGTGAGAAGAGGAATCGATGTGACCATGGCCTTGCCATGGGATGAAGTTAAGAGGCTCATGACTGAGGAGTTCTGTCCTCGCAATGAGATGAAGAAGCTCGAGGCTGAGTTTAGGAATCTTACCTAACACAGTGGTGAGAACTTGGTCTATACAACTCGTTTCCATGAGTTGAGTCTTCTTGTGCCTCATATGGTCACACCACTGAATTGGTGCATTGGGAAATACATCGGTGGCCTACCCATGAAAATCCAGTATACTATTCTAGGAAGAAATCCTACTACCCTTGAAGACGCTGTCCACCTAGCTACCACATTAACTGACAACCATGTGAAGGCGGGAACGTTAACAAGGAAAGATGCAAAGAAATTCACTAACCCAGCAACCTCTTCTGAACCCTCTAATGAAGACAAACCCAAACCTCCTCACAACAATAAGAAACGTAAGTTTGCTGTCATTACCCCTGCTGTACCGATCAACCAAGTTGCTCCCCTAGTCCAAAACCAGAATAAGAAACCATATGTGGGCAACAACCCTTTGTGCAACACATACAATTACCATCACTTCCCAAACATGCCATGTCGTCTATGTGCCAATTGTAGAAGGTATGGTCATGTAGCAAACACTTGCCAATCCGGGCCACCTGTTAGTCAAGTCAACCAGGGAAACCGAGCCAATCAGCAAGTTGCCAATCAAGTTGTACCGGCTATTACTAATGGGCGTGTTTGTTATGAATGTGATAATCCAAACCGCTTCCGAAACCAATGTCCAAGGATAACCAATGCAAAGCAAGGTGGTGCTCGGTGGCGTGCCTTCAACATAAACACCAACGAAACTCAAGTCAATACCGAGGCAATGAATGAGACCAATTGAAGCTAGTGCCAGATGGAGTCAAATAGAGATCCAATCTAGAATAAATTACGCATTGTAATCATTTACGTTATCCTGTCATTGTTTGAACTATTTACGCCTATTACAGTTGTCACCATAAATTCGAGCTTGCTAGCCAACTTCAAGAAGACGAACCAATTCACCATTAACCATTCGTATAAGCACTAATGAACTTAAAATATATATATATATATATATATATATAAAACTCGACTACCCACATTATACATGAACACCAAACAACACCTTGTCCGCAACACTCAACCATCTACAGAATTCGATAGTTTACATTACTCATAAGATTTAATAGCTTACACCTGAACGTTCACAATACACATGAAACTCAGTTGTTTACAATATACATGATACAGGATTGATTACATTATACATGAAACTTAATTGTTTACAACATACATGATATACGATTGATTACATGATATATGAAACTTAGTTGTTTACAATATACATGATACATGATTGATTACATGATACATGCAACTCAGTTGTTTACAATATACAAGATACAAGATTGATTACATGATACATGAAACTTAGTTGTTCACGATACACAAGATATTTAACTGTTTACATTATACATGAAAACTTGGTTGCTTACAAAATACATAAATATTAATTTGTTCACCTCATACATAAGACCCATTGTTTACTATATACATGGTACTACACTATTCACATTATACATGGAACCTATTCGTTTACAAGGTGCATAACACTAGATCATACATGAAGCTTGAGTGTTTACATTATACATGGGACTAAATTTTTTACAATTGTTACAATTGACTGATCACATTTTACGCAAGGCATGATCATACACTTTATTCACTAAAGTTGAAAGCTATAACACCTTGGAGCTACTCGGGGTTTGGCGTATTCTTGTTCAAACATGAGGAGGCTGCAACATTTTTAAACTACTCGGGGTATGACGTATTCTTGTTCAAACACGAGTAAGCCATGGAACTTTAGGATATACTACATTTTTACTCCTTAGCTTTCCTGATTGACCTTACTATTTAGAGACACAGTTATTCATTAGCAACACATACGTGAAAACAATATATACGAACTACGAAATTTTGTGACCTCCCTTGACCTACACAAAATAGAACGATCTATACGGACCATGCGACGATTCGAGTAATTACGGGTGCACACGTAATTATGAAAATCATCGCATGGGAAAACATAGTAAATTTTGTCATGTGTAACGATCTAAAACCTACCGTGATATATAGCAACTGAACTAATGTGATATGACAAGGGCATGGTGGATACGCCGATGGTACTTCCTATATATAAGTGCTCTGTCACATTATCAGAAGTAGCGTTTGTGTCACGTGAAGTTTTGACCTATACCAATGTTTGTGAATTCCCTTATCCACTAACAATTCTTGAGCATATTAGACTACAATCTAAAACAAACCCTAATCATCAAATTCCCATCATGTCCATTCCAAGTAATGCATTTCACCTTTAGGATCCAAATTATTACTCGACAGATTTTCTCCTTAAGTTCATTTCAAAACTAAATTCACAATCATCATTCATGACTAACTTTGAGTATCATACCTAAACCTTATTATCAGTCGTACACCCCAAACCAACAGTCAAAGTTCGTTAGGATTCTAGACGCGGTCCCGAGTTTACTTGGGAACGAGAGGACCAAATGAAGATTAAGTACCCACATCTTTTCCTAAGACAGTAGCTTCAACTAGTTGAATTTCGTGACGAAATTCCCTCAACAAGGGGATACTGTAACATCCATGACTTTCTTATGCCTTGTTTTGTGCAGTAATAGCATTTCAACTCCAATTCTGGTTCATTAAATTGTGTCACATTAACCATAATTACAAAAGTGTATTAAATTCATAATTTCATTCGTACAAATTCATATTTTAGCCTTACAAAAATATATATATGTATGATGTGACATCCGGCTATTTAGAGATAACTCCGTTAACTCAAGTTCTGTTATCTCACACAAATACAATTAGTCCAGTTAGTCTAAGTTATCCAATCACAAACCCCAGGGACTAATTCTGCCATTCCTCAAACTCAAACACCAAACTACAAGGACAATTTCTGTATTTAATCAAAATTTGAGTAGACACGGTCGCGCCAGTGCACGAGCACGGTCGCGCCAAGTGACCAAGCACGATCGTGCCTAATTCCAGGCACAATCGCGCCTCATGCAGTAAAGACGCAAATCAATTCCGTAACGTCCCAAACCAATCGAATCCGCAACGGAAACGCACAACAATGTCAATATTAATCATCAGTAAACCGTTGTAATACCTTTTAACGACTTTGATTGAGAATTAAGAGTATCAAACTTGTAACCGTCGATCCCATTATCAAATCCTCTGAATTCGATCATTTAGGATCACCTCTGCGCAAACAAACTACACACACACCTTGTACGAACATCTGTGAGGACTTTGCACACGCTATTTTGGCCGGAGACGAAGCCGAAGTCGTCGGAGATAGAGTCGGAACTCCGTTTGGTTGAACCCCACCAATTTGATATCGTTTAAGGTAATTAAACACATCCTCAGACTCATTTCAATCTCTTGAATGAAAGCCCTAACCTATTCAAGGCTTATACCATCGAATTAAACTCGAATAAAACCTAGGGTTCATCACATTTTTGGGTTAATCGAACTACACCCTACACACGACCTCAATTCAATTAAAGTACATGGTTAGATTCGCAAACACTCAATCTTTGAAAGCCCCGTGAATTCAACCGTTATTAATACAAGAATTAGACAATTTGTTTTTTTGGAAAAATCCAGACACGGTCGAGCTAATCGATTAGCACGGTCGTACCTCCGGTCCATGCATTGTTGTCCCTCATGCCTAAGTACGGTCGCGTCCCATGCCTAAGCACGGCCGTGCCCTACCTTTGGCACAGTTGTGCCCTACCTTTGGTCAGTTTTCTTTTTTTTTTATTTAAAAAAATCGTTTTAATATATTCTGCTTAAACCCAAATTTCTTTATAAAAATTATTTTATAAAATCCCAAGGCCCGGGAATCGTTTATAAACCAAATTATCAACTTAAAAATTTTAAACCAATTATTTGATCCTTCGTAGCAGATCAAAACTAAAAATTCTAAATAAAAAGTTTATATGATTATTTTATTCAAAACCTATACAAACTATTTATATACTAATATATATTTATAATATTTCTTGACACATTATTATTAAATGAATAAATAAGATAGATTTATTTATTTAAACCCTAAATGAATTTATTTATTTAAATTAATTAAACATAAACCGCAAAGACAAATATTATTTTTCATATATATACTTTGAACTTACAATTTTACATATCAAACATTTCTCGACTTACATCCTGTCACATAAAATGACACAACCCTTGTATAAATCCACACATATCAAACCGATGAACATTTGATCATGACATAGACTCCGTACACATTATTAATTCAAGATCATACATTCTCACTCTATGTTAAATTTGTGATTTACAAGAATCACTTTTACTACCTATTGTTCGTGCTATCTACACCATCTATATAAGTGAGTTTACATAGCCCCTTTTTCTTTTAGTACATTTTTTGGGTGAAACATGATTACTCAATAACACACTATTTACAATTACATACGTACAATTCTATAATATGATCATATGTGTTTATTTATGCTTTGTGCTTGAATGCTAACTGTTAAGGCTACATATACATGACATACTCGTGTAATCATTAACACATTACATTAGGATAGCATTTGATTGTTATGCCCTACATCAGGATAACATGTGTTGTTATACCCTACATTTACATCTGGATAACATGTGTTGGTATGCCCTACATTTACATCAGGATAACATGTGTTGTTATGCCCTTCAGTTACAAGGTTACATTTGTGCAACTAGCTTAACTTAGATTATCCATAAATGCTTTTTAAACCATGTATCATATGATTTGTACACAAAACATTTGAACTTTACTTGTGATGTCAAAACCTATGTATGCTCACCAACTATTTTTAGTTGACACTGTTTTAATCATGTTTCAGGTACTAGGGTATGTGATCATATGCAAGATACTATATACAGGACTTGGACTTAGTAAACAAAGAAATTGAACATGTTGATGTATTTGATTTTGGTTGTTGATTTGAACTATTGTAATGAAATCTTGATGTAATGAAATCTTGATGTAATTAATATATGAAACTTTAATTGATCATGAGCTTATGAACAGTCCACACTCCGCCGTCGGTTGGGGTGTGACATTGCCTTTCTCCTTGTCCTTCCACTTAGTGCATTTGTTTGCGAAATGACCAAGTTCACCACATTTATAGCACCTGTACTTGCTTTTATCTTTAAATCCTCGACCCATGCCTATCCCATAGCCAACTTCTTTGTTGAAGTTTCTTCCACGACCTTGACTGCTTGAACTTGCCATTAGAAGATTAGATTGATTATTTGTCTCTGGTTCATCTTGATCTTTAATACGTTCTTCAAATGCTGTTATTCTTCCAACCGCTTCCTCAAATGACATCGTGTTAAGTTCTGAATATTGCTCAATAGTTTCCACGATCGGTAGAAATTTCTTTAGAACCGAGTTAAGCAGATTCCTTACAAGTACCTTGTCCTTCAAAGTACTACCTAGGCTTTTGAACTTAGCTTTTATACTGCTTAACTTTCCTGCAAAGTCACTTGCTGATTCGTTCGTATTAATCCTTAGAACCTCTAGTTCACTCCTTAAGGTTTGTAAACGTGCTTTCTGAACTAAATCTGCTCCAAGGTATTTGACTTTGATTGAGTCCCAAACTTCCTTTGTTGTCAAGTACTGTGCAACTTGCATTAACACATCCTGAGGCAATGTTTGGAAGATCATTACCTTAGTTGTGTTTTCTTTCTTCTCATCCACTGCTTCCTTTGCATTGACTACTTCCCAAAGACCATAGGCTTTCAATATTGTTTCCATCAGCAATGCCCAAGTAGTATAATTTGTTTCATCCAATTTGGGACATTGAAGTGAAACATTTCCTTGCTCACGAACTGATGTGCTACTTAATGCATTTTCTATTTTCTTTTCATCTACCATGCTTGAATGTTTTCTTGCTTTTTTCTTCTTGCCTATCGTGCAGTTCTTGCTAACTTGTTGATTTCACTTGCTAACTTACTTCTGATCGGATGATCAGTTTCTTGCTTGTTTGATCAAAAGATCAAAACTTCTTGCTTGCTTTTGGCCAACTTGCTAACCAATATTTCTTGCTCCTGAGCTACTTGCTAATCAGGTTCTGACCCACTTGCTAATCAGATTCTTGTTTATTCCTGACCCACTTGCTAATCAGGTTCTTGCTTGTTCCTGACCTACTTGCTGATCAATTCTTGCTAAACCGGTTGTAACTTGCTTTGACCAAGAATTTTGGTCTATACTTTCTATTTAAATCACAATGATTCTAACTTTCTATTTGAACCAAATGATGGTTCTACTTACTATTTGAACCTATAAGGTTCGGAACTTGCTATGAATCTTAAAGATTCAGTTTAACTTGCTATGAACCACAAGGGTTCGTTTTTTTTAACTTGCTAAATGAACCATGGGTTTGGACTTGCTATGAACCACAGGGTTTTTTTTTCCTTACTTTCCTTAATAAACAGGGATTCTAACTTTCTAATACGGGATTCTACTTGCTATTTTCAAAACAGAAACTATGCAATGATTTAAAAAGAAAATACTTGCAATTGATTTTGCCTTCTAACTACTCCTTTAATCTGTTTTGGTTTCTTGCTCCTAGTACTTTTAATCTTCTGCCATTAAAAAGCAAAGGGGTTTTCTATTGATTGAATGTACACCATTGTTTCTTCTTGATATTGAATTCTGCCTTCACAATTTGATTGAAGCAATGACAGAAACGAAATCAAAATACCTACTCTTGTTTGTGTGCCAAAATTCAGAAAAATGTGATTGCCTTATTCTTCCTTGCGTAGCCCAAACAACCAAAAGTCAAACAATACCCAAAGTCAAAATTGGTGTTCTTGTTCTCTTCCTGTGTTCGCCAACCAAGAACAGAGAGTCTTATGCTTTCTGGTTTCGTGAATCTTGCGTAACACCAACAATAAACGTGACTTGCGATTTGTGTTCACTGTAACAAACAATCCAGAGCGATACTTTCGATCGTCCGTTTCCTTTTGATTCCGGCGTTCTTCCGATCATCCGTTTACTTTTGATTTCCGGTTTCCCCTTATCGATGACGCTGCCCTTCGAATTTGATTTCAGTCGTCGCTGATTCCTACTTGCTTCTTGCATTGGATCGATTAACTTGGTGCTCTGATACCAAATGTTGAAAGTCAAAAACAAATATTGATGAACAAACAACACGAATTTTATGATCTTGCTTTGAATTTCTGGAATTTGTTCTAACTTGCATATAATCGACAAATTCATACATCTGTGTTTGGGTGTATATATAACCCTAGAACCGGTGTTTCTAAACGACGCAATGTTTCCTTCCTAAAACCGGTTATTGACTTTCTAATATACACACATACCCCTTGACTTTACATAAATACAATGTTGACTCTAAAACTTAACTTTGTAATATATACAATTTTGACCCAAACTATTATTTAGGTTAATATTTTCAATAAATTAAACTAGAATTCACTTTTCAGTTCTCCATTAATCTCGCCACCTATTCTTCATCGTTATATATATATATATACACACACACACGTATTCATTATACAAAATCAAGCGGCTAATTTGTGATACAATAATGGATTCGGGTATAAGTATACCCCTGTGGTTTTGAATATACAAACGTTTATAAATTTTAAGATCAGGACGTCGAATACTTGTGGTATAAATGTATATATGCATATACTTATAAGACACGTATTTAAATAATATTTCGCATATATATAGAGAACATATATGTATACCTCTTATTGAGAATGAATAAGTATGATCACTACATATATACATAATATTATTGATGTATAATTCCTTAATCCATGTGGGTTTAAAGTTTAGAGGTATTTTATCTAATTGTTGTAAAGGGTTAAATAGGTCGATGTTCGTGTATGTAAACAGAACTAGTTACGATACCCTCGTTACGCTTCGGGTCACGTATTACATACCAAAACATAAAGGTAAAAAAAATGTACGGAAAAAAACCGAAAAAACAAAACGAAAAAAAATGCATTAAAAATATCAAAAAGGGTAAAAAAAAACCATCCCCAAGGTTAGAACCCAGGTGAATGAGGGTGTGAAGGGGATGGTGGCATAAGTCTGGTCTGATCTGATCATCTGCATTTTAGTGTAACTCTCTCAATAAAAGAATTAAATGAACAAAAAAAAGTTTGACTTAAAAAAAAACACAAACCAAATAGTGACACTTGTCAATACCAACCAAATGGACCAATCATGAGAAAGTATGCATATATAATTACAAAATGGAAGTCATTTTAAACTATTGTACTTTTTAATCACATTTTAATTTGATCAAAAAAGGTATATATTTTAGCATAGTTATACGAAAACAAAGTATTTAATGGGTCGACGTAAAAAATTAGTACAACCTTGATAAGCATAAAATTAGTGGACGAATCCGAAAGAACAGAAACTAGTGTATGTTTCTGTTGGTGTTGATAGTAGGGCTACAGTGGGGGTTTGAATTTGATTTTCCGTTTGCGTAATTGGAGATACGAATCACGGTGGTGGTTGATTGTTGGTGCATACGATCACAGGGGTGATCAAATTTGTCGGTTTGGTTCAAATCTGTTTGGAATCAAGGGACGAAATCAAGGGAGACAGAAAAGGGTTGTTTTCGTGGTTATCAAATGAGCGAATTTTTGTTGTCTAAAGTGGTAATTAGTATCGAGATCAAAGTAAGTTCTGTTGGGCTGTTCTTGTTGTTTGCCGATCAGAAAGATGTTTGATTCATCGGGAAACAATCTCTGTTATTTTAGTGGGGTTTTTTGCAGTCAAAGACAGAAACATTTTTCTGTCATTTGTGATTATTGTTTCCAAAGAATCAAAGAAGTCAACAAAAGGGTTGTTTGTGTTTGGTGCGTCAGAAAGAAGTCAACAAAAGGGTTTGTTTTTTTGTCTCAAACCAGAAACAAAAGGGTTCAAATACAGGATTGAATTTTGAAGTCAAAAGGAGCATTGTGATTTGGTGTCTTTTACGATTGAGGGTCAGAAAGAATCAAGGAAAAGAGGTTAACTTTTGGAAAAGGATAAGACAAAACTTTGAAAAAAAAATTCATTTTGTTAGTGTGTTGCTCGAAGGTAGAAAAGAAACCAAAAGAAGGAACGGGTGCTTTGTACTTGATTGAAGCCGTATCAAAGAGAAAGAAGACAGTATCAAGTGGCGGTCACAATTAGAAGATTGGTGATAAGAAGAATCAGAATCAAGCAAAAGGATTCAAGGAAAAATTCCAGGTTACACTTTCCAATTTCTATTTAATTTGGAATTTATTTTAAGTTTAAATACCTAGTGGAGATTAGGTTAGAATTAAGTTGTGATTCCTGATAGAAACGTTAGAGTGAACTTTTGGAATAACATTTTGGTTTTAAGAGAATCAGGATATATTATTCCTGATTGAAACGATAGTGTTTAAAAAGCAAAGTAAGTGATGTCAGATCAGGAGGGGAAAGTAAGAACAAAGAGATTGTAATACATAAAAAGGGTAGTTCATTCTTTCATTTTCAATGTCCTGTACTAAAGTCTACAAATTACACCGTATGGGCAATGCATATGAAAACCATACTTAGGGCAAATGGACTGTGGGAAATGATTGAACCGAAAGCAAATACGCAACCGAATGAAAAAGAAGGAAATGGCTACGACTGCGTATTTGTTTCAAGTACCACCGGAGGAGATGATATTACAAGTTGCAATATGTAAGAGTGCAAAGGAGATTTGGGATGCACTCAAGACAAGGCATGTTGGCATGGATCGAGTACATAAGGCACATTGATTCATTCACCGCAAAGCTGAATGGTATTGTCACTAGGGCAAGTGGTCTTGGATCAACATTTGATCAACCTACTTTAGTGCGGAAACTTCCAAGTTATGTGCCAAAAAGGTTCTTCCAAATTGTTACAACCATTGAGCAATTTGCTGATCTAGAAACAACTACTCTAGATGAAATAATTAGGAGATTAAAAGCTTTTAAGGAAAGGACAAGTCAGATGAATGAAGGTATAGTGGACAGTCAAGACAAGCTCTTGTTTACATGACATGACAACAAGTCAGATCATGGAAAACGTTTCGAAAAGCATTGAAAAGGAAGATTTAATTCATCTCAAGGAAATTGGCGTGAAGGAAAGATCAGACAAGGAAAAGGAGGAGGTCCTTCATATTATAACTTTAAAAGGAGGAAAGATTACCCTAGAAATCAAAGAGATATTAGGGAAGTAAAATGTTACAACTGTCAGAAGTTGAACATTATGCGAAAGAATGTCGTCAGAAAGAACAAGCACAAGAAGAGTCAAAATTGGTACAAGATGATGAGGAACCGACTCTCTTGATGGTAATTACCAGAGATAAAGAGAAGAATAAGGAGACTTCTTCAAATGAGAGAGAAAGCAATCTTTGGTTCTCGTTAGCTAAATATTTTAATAATGAAGAAACATAATGGAGTGGATTAGTTACTGAGAGGAATCAAGTTCCAAACGAAGAAAAACTGAATGATTTAAGGACAGAGATAGAGATTGATATAAAGAGAAAGTTGGAGTTTTGGAAATTGGATTTGCTTCATGAATTTGAAGTAAAGAGACAAGAACTTAAGACTGAGCTGAGGGATAGGGAGATAGAATTTGAAAAGCAGATGCATGAAAGAGAGAAAACATTTGCAAACAGAATGGAAAGTGAGATGGCAAGTATGAAATACTTGTGGGATGTTGCTAGTAAAGAACTAGAAAAGATGAAAATAGAAAGAGAATGGTTAGACAAAGAAAAGAGATGCATGGGAAATATAGAGACGTCATCAAAGGTTGTGTTGTCACCAAATAGCAAGATTGTTAAAGACACTGAGTTACCTTATAAGAAAAGAAGACTAGAGGCAACTCATGATTTACCAGTCAGATGTGAACCACTCAAAATTCAAAAGAATGGTGTATAGGTTAAAGATGATTATACTCAAGGAAAGTGTGAAGTTATGGAAGAGGATGTTAATGTTCAAGATAATGAATGTGCTATAACTCATGAAGATAAAGTCAAAGAGGTGAACATATATCAGCAAGGTAGGAAACCAAAGTTCAGAGACATGGATCTTCTACAAGCTGCACGTGATAAAGTGGAATGAAGATGTCAAAGTGGTCAAGGCATGGATTAAGAAATTAAGGAGAAATATTGATGTATGATTCCTTAATCCATGTGGGTTTAAAGTTTAGGGGTATTTTATGTAATTTTTTTAAAGTGTAACATTGAGTCATTATGTAAATATTGTAAGTCAATGGGTTCAAGTGTAATACTTGAAAAGTCAAAACCGTATATGGGAAAAGACACGTCGTTCCAATTAGGGTTAAGTAGGTCAATTGTAACATCCCAAAAATAAAACGACATTTAAAATAACAGAATAAACGAACGAGGCATGTCGGGTCGGGCCGGATGGGCCGGCGGGCTGGAAGGGGAGCCTTCCCTATAAATAGCCAAGGTCACCACCTATTTCTCTCATTTGCAATTTCTAGAGAGAGAAACCGTAGAGAGAGAAAGTTGGCGGATCGACCCGAGATTTCAGCAAAGTGTTACTCCATAACTCGTGAGAAGAACCTCCGGATCAGAAGCTCGATTCAGGTAACGATCCGACTTAAATCTGAGTTTTAGTTCGTTTTTGGGTTTTTCGGGTTTTTGGTGAAAAGGCAACGTTTTTACGGATGAAACTGAAAGATAAACATAGAATTGAGTTCCTTAATAACGTTTTGGATGAAAACAGGTTCGAGATCTTGACGAGATCATACCTGAATGCGAAAGTTAGGGTTTTACGAAGAAACAGGTCGTGCGCACTTACCAAGTACGCACAGAGCAGGTCCTGCGCACTTATCAAGTGCGCAGGAAGAGAGGTCTGCGCACTTGCTAAGTGCGCAGGAAGAGGGGTCTGCGCACTTGCTAAGTGCGCAGGCAGCAGGGTCTGCGCACTTGCTAAGTGCGCAGGCATCAGGCTGGTTGAGTAAGGATTAGTACGTTTAGAAGGGTTAAACCGTTAGAGTCGGTATTGGTCTGATGTGTATTTAACTAATCAATTCAGATCGGAAGTGACGTTGTTGGGCCTTTGTTTAGGACAACCGAGACTAGCTTATAAGGTGAGTTCTAGAAGCTCTTCTTTAAATGTTTTAATTAAATGTTTTTGGGCTGGTGTGCATACATATGGAATGATGTTTTGAAATGAGATTTACGAAACGATGTTTACGATGTGATGTTTACGATATGTTTACGGGATGATGTTTATGAAATATTTTGCCAAATGAAGTTTACGAAAGGTTTACGAAAGAGATGATGTTTTGTTTAATAAAACGTACGAATGCTTTAACTAAAAAGAGGTAAAGGTTTTATGAAAGTCACGAATGAACGAATCTGCCACGGGTTCCTACTGGAGCTAAGGTATGTATGTATGTATGTATTGGCCTCACCTTACAGGGGGCCTTTGTGGCTGGCTAACGGTTGTACAACTGGTTGATGATGGGGTGACGACGGTCACCCATGGGATTACCGGGATCCCAATGGAAGGTACTATTCCTTGCGGGGAAATAGTGCCTAAGTTATGTTTGGTCTACCTAGAGGTAACGAGCCTTAGGAGACGTATGTTTGGTCTACCTAGAGGTAACGAGCCTTAGGAGACGTATGTTTGGTCTACCTAGAGGTAACGAGCCTTAGGAGACGTATGTTTGGTCTACCTAGAGGTAACGAGCCTTAGGAGACATATGTTTGGTCCACCTAGAGGTAACGAGCCTTAGGGGACCTGTGTGACGGATGGCTTAGAGGTAACGAGCCTTAAGTTCATCCGCTGGTATACGATGTATGGAATTGACGGTTACGAGAAGGCGCAGATTCGGTTCATGTTGACTTATGTTATGATGTTACGTTACGATGATGTTAAGTTATTGCATGTTTTACGTACGCTTTTGTTAAACAAATGTATGTTATGTTTTTGGCAAAATGTTTATGTTAAGGTTTTATGTAAAGCTAGAACTCACTAGCGTGGCTGACTTTTTAGTATGCACATTCAGGTTAAGGGCAGGTTATGGTGATGGACGGTGATGCTTGGCAAGAGAGAAGAGTTACCCGGATGATATGAAGACTGGCATCCCGTTATGAGTTGTTTATGTTATGTTTATGTATTTGATAACGTTACGCTTCCACATGTATGAACAAGTTTTAATTATGATGAATGAATGATTCCGATGCGTTATTTTGATATTCAAGTTTAAGAACTGTTTGTAAATGAGTAAATCCAATAAGTGAGGCCTCCCGGGTTTGGGGCCTTACAAGTTGGTATCAGAGCAATAGTTTGAGAGATTCGGACACTCCCAGTGTCTGAACTTAAACTGTGAATGGGACCGAAAGCGGATGCCAGTACGGGTAACTCGAGCAACAGCATCAGGTATGAAGGTATTATATATTTATGTATATAGTATGCCTTAGAAAGGGTTAGGTAAGGACTTGTGTTCTGATGAAATCACAAAGGTGGTCAAATAGAAATCGAAAAGTAGTGTAATGGTTAATTGCAGATGGCCAGTGTATATTAACATCTTACAGTACTTATTGAATTTTATTTGTTAACTAGCGTGATGACATTGGATTCCTTGTCTTATAGAACGAAATGGCAAGGAGAGGAAACGGAAGACGTGGTGGGGGCCGTACCGGCGGTCGTACCGGTGGACGTAACGGTGGGCGCGGCAGGACCCCTGCGCGCCAAGAGTATAGTGAAGAAGGAAGTGTTCACACTAAACCGGCGGTTAGTGTGCATGGAACTGAGCAGACACTGGTTGAAGAACAACCTTTCACTTTTGAGCCAGAAGTGAGAGCAGCTATAGCTCGAGAGTTCACCGAGCTGATGAAGACTTCTCTGCCAGGTCTGTTAGCTGAAGCATTGAAGAAGGTTAATGGGGAAGGTGGGTCTAACACGGCGGTTGACACCCCGAACACTGAGGCAATGAACACACCGCTTAACCGTGGTTGCGACTATAAGTCCTTTAAGGCATGTGACCCACCAGTCCTGACTGGAAAGAAGGACGCAGTGGCTACTTTTGATTGGGTAATCCGTATGGAAGCTGCCATTCGCCTGAGCGAGTGCCGAACGGATCAGGTTATGAAATTTGCTGCTAACTCCTTAAGAGAGGAAGCATCCCATTGGTGGGAAGGTGTATGTCAAGCGAAAGGGAGCGAGGTTGTGGATGCGATGATGTGGGCTGACTTGAAAACTTTGGTGATCAAGAATTTCTGCCCAAGGAACGAGATTGAGAAGGTAGAGAGGGAATTTCTGGGTTTGAAGGTCGGGAGCATGACGCACCGACAGTACACCACACGGTTCAATGAACTGGCACGTCTGGTGCAACATCTTGTCACGACTGAGGAAAGAAAGATTGCATGCTACATTCAAGGGCTGTCGGACCAGGTCCGCACCTATGTTAAAGCAAACGCCCCTACTACCTACGATTCGGTAGTAGAACTGAGCGGAGTGGTATTTGATGATCTGGCGCTGAATGTCGTTGCCATTGAAGAGCCCAAGAAGAAGTTGAGTTTTCCCGCAAAGCGATCAGGTGGGAAGTTGTTTGGGGCTCGGGACAAACAGGCCAGGGTAGGCGAGACGGCAGTCTGTGGAAGATGTGGGGTGAGACATACGGGTGAATGTCGGATAGGGACAAATCTGTGCTACAAATGTGGCAAGACTGGGCACTACTCCCGGGAATGCAGGCAAGGCATTAAATGTTATAATTGTGGTGAAAGCGGTCATATGAGCCGGGAATGCACCAAGCCTAGAATGGGTGAAGCCGGGAAAGGGAAAGGCCCGGAGACGAAAGAAGAGAGGCCCCGAGCAAAGACTCGTGCGTACGCACTAACGCAAGAACAAGCCAGGGCAGATCCCGACGTGGCGTCAGGTACGTTCGTCCTTGACAACACTTTAGTTTCTGTGTTATTTGATTCGGGTGCCAGTAGGAGTTTTATATCTGCGACCTTTTGTGAACGAGTGAAGTACACTGTCAGTAAGCTAGAAAGGGCCTTTAGCGTAGAAACTGCTGAGGGTAGAACTGCGAGGGTGACCGATGTAGTTGACAACTCCACGATAAAAATAGAAGGTCATAGGTTCCCTGTTAGATTGTTTGTTATGGTTTTGGGAGGGTTCGATGTCGTGTTAGGTATGGATTGGCTAACTTCCAATGAAGCGCAAATTATATGCAAACGAAAGATAATCTGACTCAAGGCTCCGGATGGTAGCAAAGTCGAGGTTCTTGGAGATCGTGACGCCCCGATGCCAAACGTCATCTCGATGATTAAGGCAACAGATTAGTTGAGGCGCAGATGCGAGGCTTATCTGGTGTACGTAATTGATGAGTGTAAGGAAGTGAAGGAACTAGACGATGTACCCGTGGTACGCGAGTACCCGGAGGTGTTTCCAGAGGATTTGCCTGGGATACCACCCGACAGAGAGATCGAATTTCGAATCGACCTAGTACCAGATGCCCAGCCCGTGGCTAAGGCTCTATATCGACTAGCACCAGCGGAGATGAAAGAATTAATGGCACAACTAGACGAGTTACTTGAGAAAGGATTTATCCAACCGAGCATCTCGTCGTGGGGTGCTCCGGTGTTGTTTGTGAAGAAGAAAGACGGTTCGATGAGAATGTGTATTGATTATCGCGAGTTGAACAAACGTACGGTGAAGAACAAGTACCCTTTACCAAGGATCGACGACCTGTTCGATCAATTACAGGGCGCAAGTTGGTTCTCAAAAATTGACCTTCGATCTGGGTACCATCAGTTGAAGGTGAGGGAAGAAGACATACCGAAAACCGCATTTCGCACGCGTTACGGACATTTCGAGTTCCGCTTGATGTCTTTTGGATTGACGAACGCCCCCGCAGCGTTCATGGATTTAATGAATAGGGTGTGTCGACCGATGCTGGACCGATCGGTAATTGTGTTCATCGATGATATCCTCATCTACTCCAAGAATGAGAGTGATCACGCATGTCACTTAAAGGAGGTGTTGGAGGCTCTGAAAAAGGAAAAGTTGTATGCTAAGTTCTCCAAATGCGCGTTCTGGCTTAGGGAAGTCCAATTCCTAGGTCACGTCATTAACCCGAACGGCATTATGGTTGACCCAGCAAAGATAATGACGGTAAGGGAATGGAATATTCCTAAGACGCCAACTGAAATCCGTAGTTTCTTGGGATTGGCAGGCTACTATCGGAGATTCATCCAGGATTTCTCAAAAATAGCTTCGCCATTGACAAAGTTGACTCGGAAGGAGGTAAAGTACGAATGGGGTTCGACCCAAGATGAGGCGTTTAAGGAATTGAAGAAGAGGCTAACCCAAGCTCCAGTCTTGGCCCTTCCCGAGGGCAATGAAGACTTAGTGGTATACTCTGACGCTTTGGGTCAGGGATTGGGATGCGTGTTGATGCAACGTGGAAGATTGATCGCGTATGCGTCACGACAATTGAAGATTCACGAAGCTAATTATCTAACCCACGGTTTGGAACTTGCTGTTGTCGTATTCGCATTAAAAATCCGGAGGCACTACCTGTACGGGGTGAAGTTTACTATTTACTCCGACCACAAAAGTTTGAAATACTTCTTCGAACAAAAGGAACTTAATATGAGGCAGAGGCGATGGTTGGAACTGTTGAAAGACTATGACTGTGAAATAATATACCATCCTGGAAAGGCAAACGTGGTGGCTGACACTCTAAGCCGAAAGGATGTGCTACTCCTATTAGAGTGAAAGCTTGCCAGTTGGTGGTAACATCGGATGTGATGAGAGAAATTGAAAAGGCTCAAGATGAGGCACTTAAGGAGGAAAACATTAAGAAGGAAAGGATGGTTGGCCAACAGGACAAGTTGGAATATAACACCCTTGGTGTTAGGACACGTTTTGGATAGGTATGGATACCTATGGGTGGCGAGCTTAGAACCAAAATCTTGGATTAGGCTCATAAGTCTCGGTACTCTATCCATCCCGGTACCAATAAAATGTACCAAGATCTGAGGAAGGAATACTGGTGGCCTGGGATGAAACTTGAGGTGACAAGGTATGTAAGCAAATGCTTGGCTTGCTCACAAGTAAAGGCCGAACACCAGAAACCGTATGGAAAGATTCAACCACTTGATATACCGGAATAGAAGTGGGAACACATTACCATGGACTTCATAACCAAGCTACCTCGCACAGCTAAAGGTCATGATACCATTTGGGTAATTGTGGACCGTTTAATGAAGAGTGCTCATTTCCTACCTATTCGCGAGACATTCTCGTCGGAAAGGTTAACGGAAGTATTTATTAACGAAGTAGTAGTACGGCATGGGATGCCTTTGACGATCGTATCTGACCGGGACACACGATTCACATCGAGGTTCTGGAAAAAGATTTCACGAGGCGATGGGCACGAGGCTTAATATCAGCACGGCATACCACCCACAAACGGATGGTCAGTCCGAAAGGACCATTCAGACATTGGAGGATATGCTTCGTGCTTGCATTATCGATTTTGGCGGCAGTTGGGACAGTCATCTGCCGTTAGACGAATTTTCATACAACAATAGTCATCACACGACGATAGGCATGCCGCCTTACGAAATGTTTTATGGGAGAAGATGTTGGACCCCGGTTTGTTGGGGTGAGATTGGACAGAAGGAATTAGGAAGTCTTGAAGTCGTAAGAGAAACATCGGAAAGGTTTGATCAAATCAAAGCAAGAATGAAGGCCGCTCAAGATCGTCAGAAATCCTATGAGGATAAACGACGAAGGCCTATCGAGTTTGACGTTGGGGACAGAGTAATGTTGAAAGTGTCGCACTGGAAGGGAATCATACGATTCAGGAAGAGAGGAAAGTTAAGTCCGAGGTTTGTCGGACCATTCAGGATAATGGCACGGGTTGGTGAAGTCGCTTATCGGTTAGAGTTGCCTGATGAGTTAAGTGGGATTCATCCTACCTTCCATGTATCACACTTGCGAAAGTGTTTGGCGGATGAATCAGCTCACGTACCACTTACTGACATCGAGGTCGACAACAACCTTAATTACATCGAAGAACCCGTGGCCATCGTAGACAAGAAGGAGAAGCGTTTGCGTAATAAGATTATCCAATTGGTTAAAGTCCAATGGAAACATCGAAAGGGATCGGAAGCCACTTGGGAAACGGAGAAGGAAATGAGGGAGTCGAACCCTCATCTATTTGACTTATGATAGGTTTCGGGGACGAAACCTATTGTAAGGAGGGTAGACTTGTAACATCCCAAAAATAAAACGACAGTTTAAATAACGGAATAAACGAACGAGGCATGTCGGGTCGGGCCGGATGGGCCGGCGGGCTGGAAGGGGAGCCTTCCCTATAAATAGCCAAGGTCACCACCTATTTCTCTCATTTGCAACTTCTAGAGAGAGAAAACCATAGAGAGAGAAAGTTGGTGGATCGACCCGAGATTTCAGCAAAGTGTTACTCCATAACTCGTGAGAAGAACCTCTGGATCAGAAGCTCGATTCAGGTAACGATTCGACCTAAATCTGAGTTTTAGTTCGTTTTTGGGTTTTTCGGGTTTTGGGTGAAAAGGCAACGTTTTTACGGATGAAACTGAAAGATAAACATAGAATTGAGGTCCTTAATGGAAAACGAACGTTTTGGATGCAAACAGGTTCGAGATCTTGACGAGATCAGACCTGAATGCGAAAGTTAGGGTTTTGCGAAGAAACAGGCCGTGCGCACGGAGCAGGTCTTGCGTACTAATCAAGTGCGCAGGAAGAGGGGTCTGCGCACTTGCTAAGTGCGCAGGAAGAGGGGTCTGCGCACTTGCTAAGTGCGCAGGCAGCAGGGTCTGCGCACTTGCTAAGTGCGCAGGCGGCAAGGTCTGCGCACTTGCTAAGTGCGCAGGCATCTGGCTGGTTGAGTAAGGATTAGTACGTTTAGAAGGGTTAAACCGTTAGAGTCGGTATTGGTCTGATGTGTATTTAACTAATCAATTCAGATCGGAAGTGACGTTGTTGGGCCTTTGTTTAGGACAACCGAGACTAGCTTATAAGGTGAGTTCTAGAAGCTCTTCTTTAAATGTTTTAATTAAATGTTTTTGGGCTGGTGTGCATACATACGGAATGATGTTTTGAAATGAGATTTACGAAACGATGTTCACGATGTGATGTTTACGATATGTTTACGGGATGATGTTTATGAAATGTTTTGCCAAATGAAAGGTTTACGAAAGAGATGATGTTTTGTTTAATAAAACGTACGAATGCTTTAACTAAAAAGAGGTAAAGGTTTTATGAAAGTCACGAATGAACGAATCTGCCACGGGTTCCTACGGGAGCTAAGGTATGTATGTATGTATGTATTGTCCTCACCTTACAGGGGGCCTTTGTGGCTGGCAACGGTTGTACAACTGGTTGATGATGGGGTGATGACGGTCACCCATGGGATTACCGGGATCCCAATGGAAGGTACTATTCCTTGCGGGGAAATAGTGCCTAAGTTATGTTTGGTCTACCTAGAGGTAACGAGCCTTAGGAGACATATGTTTGGTCTACCTAGAGGTAACGAGCCTTAGGAGACGTATGTTTGGTCTACCTAGAGGTAACGAGCCTTAGGAGACGTATGTTTGGTCTACCTAGAGGTAACGAGCCTTAGGAGACATATGTTTGGTCCACCTAGAGGTAACGAGCCTTAGGGGACCTGTGTGACGGATGGCTTAGAGGTAACGAGCCTTAAGTTCATCCGCTGGTATGCGATGTATGGAATTGACGGTTACGAGAAGGCGCAGATTCGGTTCATGTTGACTTATGTTATGATGTTACGTTACGATGATGTTAAGTTATTGCATGTTTTACGTACGCTTTTGTTAAACAAATGTATGTTATGTTTTTGGCAAAATGTTTATGTTAAGGTTTTATGTAAAGCTAGAACTCACCAGCGTAGCTGACTTTTTAGTATGCACATTCAGGTTAAGGGCAGGTTATGGTGATGGACGGTGATGCTTGGCAAGAGAGAAGAGTTACCCGGATGATATGAAGACTGGCATCCCGTTATGAGTTGTTTATGTTATGTTTATGTATTTGTTAACGTTACGCTTCCGCATGTATGAACAAGTTTTAATTGTGATGAATGAATGATTCCGCTGCGTTATTTTGATATTCAAGTTTAAGAACTGTTTGTAAATGAGTAAATCCAATAAGTGAGGCCTCCCGGGTTTGGGGCCTTACATCAATGGTTCGTGTCTATAAACAGAATGTGGGTGACGATCCTTGCGATCGTTTTGTGAATAAAATTCGGTTGTGTGTGTGTGTTAATCAAAGTGTTCTTGAGAGTAGATCGTGGGATTACAAATATGACATAATGAAGGCTATAATGGGTCGTTGAGAGCAATCAAGGCCGAATATGGTCCATTAAGGAAGGCATGACATGTTATTGGCCATTAACATCTAATATGACTCACTGCGTTTTATGTAATTTTGAGTCATTGATGTATAATTCCTTAATCAATGTGGGTTTAAAGTTTAGTGGTATTTTATGTAATTGTTGTAAAGTGTAACTTTGAGTAATTATGTAAATATTGTAAGTCAAGGGGTTTAAGTGTAATACTTGAAAAGTCAAAACTGTATGTGGTAAAAGACGCGGCCTTCCAATTAGGGTTAAATAGGTCGATGGTTCGTGTCTATAACAGAATGTGGGTGGCGATCCTTGCGATCGTTTTGTGAATAAAATTCGCTTGTGTCTGTGTGTTAATCAAAGTGTTCTTGAGAGTATGTCGTGGGATTACAAATATGACATAATGAAGGCTATAATGGGCCCCTAATAGCAATGAAGGACGAATAAGGTTCATTAAGGAAGGCATGACATGTTATTGGCCATTAACATCTAATATGACTCACTGCATTTTATGTAATTTTGAGTCATTGATGTATAATTCCTTAATCCATGTGGGTTTAAATTTTAGGGGTATTTTATGTATTTTTTTTAAAGTGTAACTTTGAGTCATTATGTAAATATTGTAAGTCAAGGGGTTCAAGTGTAATACTTGAAAAGTCAAAACCGTATGTGGGAAAAGACGCGTCGTTCCAATTAGGCTTAAATAGGTCGATGGTTCGTGTTTGTAAACAGAATGTGGGAGACGATCCTTGAGATCGTTTTGTGAATAAAATTCGTTTGTGTTGTTGGGTTGTGAAGACTTGCGCAGGAAATAAGGAGGGAGCCGACCCTAATGGGCTTGAGTCCGGTTATTAGTTTCTTGTTAATTAAGTCATTAACCCTAATCATAGTACTATAAATAGAATCTATGATGTAACTTGTATCTCTGAGCACCTAATAATAAAGAACCCTAGTTGCAAAGTGGACGTAGGCCAATCGGGGTTGAACCACTATAAATCTCTCGTGTCTCTTCTTTTTCTATCTATTGATTGTGCGTGTGTGTGTGTGTGATTCTGCTGCGTTACCGACTCTGATTCCTAACAAGTGGTATCAGAGCTTTGGCTCGTTGTTTACACACGGTTTGCACGGGTTTTGATCGAGAAAACGGGTAGGAGAGGCTGTTCGGATCTTCTGCTACAGTACAGTCGTCGCTACAGTACTTCCGGTGTGAACAGTACTTCCGACATGAACAGTGTTTCCGGTGTGAACAGTAATTCCCACGTGAACAGTGTTTGGCCGCCGAAAGTTAGGGTTTTTTTTTTGTTCAAACCCTAGGTTGCGCAAAAGGGGACTGTTTTTACAGGGCTGATCGGTTGCTGTTATTGCCATTTTTTATGCTGCGTTTAGGGTTATAAGAACCCTAGGTGGTGTCACAAGAGAAGAGGAAGGGCAAGGGCTATTCGGGACTGATTTGAGGGTGATTTATGATTAGGGTTTCCTGTTTTGGACCATTGAAGTTACTGATCTCACTCAGGTTTTGCATGTGAAGCGCCGGTTCGGGTGTTTCAGGGTTTAGGGTTTTTATTGGAGGTTGCTTGGCTTCATTTGGTGGACTTTTTATTTTGGTTTTTTTCTGATTCTCGTTTGCAATGGCTGAAGACTGGAGAGTTCAAATCAAGAAGTTTAACGGAACTGATTTTGCATGGTGGAAGATGCAAATAGAGACGTTATTCGGTGAAAACGATTTGGAGATGACATTAGAAAAGAAACCGAATGGTTTAAGTTAGTCCAACAAAGTGATATGGAAATGTAAGGACAAAATGGCGAGAGGTAAAATTGTACTGGCTTTGACGAGGATTGTAGCGTTTAATATCAAGGGGGAAACCACGGCTCATGGTATGATGACGGCTCTGTCAAACATGTATGAAAAGTCGTCTGCCGGTAATAGAGTGTTCTTGTTGAGAGAGTTATTCATGATGAGGATGAATGAGGGAAGCTCAGTGCCTGATCACATAAATAATATTAATTCAATTTTGTCTAGGCTATCGACCGTTGGGACAAAGCTTGATGATGATACTCAAGCGGCGATTCTGTTATCCTCTTTGCCTGACAGCTGGTCAGGTTATGTGACGGCGATCACTAATTCTGGTGAAGCTAGGAATTTGAAGTTTAACGTGGTCCAGGATAGTATTCTGGGTGAAGATATTCGCCGGAAGAACACTAGTGGAGGATCTTCTTCTTATGATATATTCAATGTGGGCAGAGGAAGGGAAAATAACAGGAGCAGTGGGAGTAGGGGAAGAAGTTCATCTAGAGCTCGGAAGAATGTGAAGTGTTGGAGCTGTAATGAAGTTGGACATGTTAAGAGTTAATGTCTAAATAAGAAAAATGATGTTGGAGTAAACACTACTGAGGTCGTCTGTTATGATGATGCTCTGGTCTGTAGTGCGGAGAGTAGTATGGACTCTTGGGTTATGGATTTTGGATCTTCGTTTCATGCCATACACAACGGGGAAACGATGGTGAATCTGAAGGTAGGCGACTTTGGGAAAGTACGTTTAGGTAAAGGCGAGGTTCTTAAAGTAACGAGCATGGGAGACATTGGTCTGAAAACTCCAATGGGAACTACAATGAACTTGAAGAACGTCATGGTGATTCCAGGTCTGACGACGAAGCTTATTTCTGTCGGTCAGTTGGATGAACAAGGAATGGAAGTAAAGTTCGGTGGTGGCAAATGGAAAGTGATAAATGGATATACGGTTATTGCTCGGGGAAACAAGAAGGGGTCACTATATATGGTTGAAGTATCTGCTGAGGGAGTAACCGTCCCGGTTAAGCATAAAAAAGTCGGGTTCACTGAGTCAAAGGAGCAAAAGAGGGTTCATTTTGCAAGGGTGAAGCCTGGTGTTAAGGTGACTCAAGCTGAGCGGGATCGGAGGTCTAAACTAGTTCAGGGGTTTGGTGACAGTGGGAGAACGGGGCGTGTTCCGGGCACAGTTACAAAACAATGTTGGGTTTTGAAGACCGGTAGCCCGATTGATAAAATCTTTCCAGGGAAACACTTACTGAATGTGGAGAGTGGTGATGGTTCTCGGTGTATCTCTGGAACTGATGGAATGTGTAAACCAGTTGAGACAGAGGATGGGTCAGAAATGACTGCTGGGTTGGAGCTCAGGGGAGCTTCAACTGTCCCTTCATGTACTTGATGAGAGGGGATTGCAACTAGGGGGATTTTGATGAATTCCGAGCTTGTTTATGGGGACTGAAGGCTTGGGAGACTTTAGATATGGAGGATACTAGAGTTACTGAATCTGGGTTATTGTGTGCTTGATGGCGGGCTGGAGTATTCGCAAGGCCTTCAAGTGGGAGATTGTTGGGTTGTGAAGGCTTGCGCAGGAAATAAGGAGGGAGTCGGCCCTAATGGGCTTGAGCCCGGTTATTAGTTTCTTGTTAATTAAGTCATTAACCCTAATCCTAGTATTATAAATAGAACCTATGATGTAACTTGTATCTCTGTGCACCTAATAATAAAGAACCCTAGTTGCAAAGTGGACGTAGGCCAATCGGGGCTGAACCACTATAAATCTCTCGTGTCTCTTCTTTTTCGGTCTATTGATTGTGCGTGTGTGTGTGTGATTCCGCTGCGTTACCGAATTTGATTCCTAACATGTGTCTGTGTGTTAATCAAAGTGTTCTTAAGAGTAGATCGCGGGATTACAAATATGACATAATGAAGGCTATAATGGGGCACTAAGAGCAATCATGTTCGAATATGGTCCATTAAGGAAGGCATGACATGTTATTGGCCATTAACATCTAATATGACTCACTGTAGTCATATACAACCCTTTAAGACATAATATGATATAATGAAGGATATAACGGGTCATTAAGAGCAATAAATGCCCAATATGGTCCATTAAGGAAGGAATGACATCTTATTAGCCGTTAACATCTAATATGACTCGCCGCGGTCTTATACAATACTCTAAGACATAATATGACAGAATGAAGACTATAATGGGCCATTAAGAGCAATCAAGGCCAATATGGTCCATTAAAAAAAATATGACATGTTATTATCCGTTAACATCTAATATGACTCACTTTAGTCCTATACAACCTTCTAAGACATAATATGATGGAATGAGGGCTATAATGGGTCATTAAGAGCAATCAAGGCCCAATATGATCCATTAAGTAAAGTATGACGTGTTATTGGCCGTGAACATCTATTATGACTCACTGTAGTCCTATATAACCCTCTAAGACATATATGACATAATGAAGGCTATAATGGAACGTTTAGAGTAATCAAGTCCCAATACGGTCCATTAAGAAAAGTATGACATGTTATTGGACGTTAACATCTAATATGACTGACTTCTGTCTTATACAAACCTCTAAAGACATACGTGAACATCTAATATGACTCACTTCAGTCCGATACGACCCTCTAAGACATAATATGACATAATAAAGGCTATAATGGGTCATTAAGAGCAATCAAGGCCTAATATTGTCCATTAAGGAAAGTATGACATGTTACTAGTCGTTAACATCTAATATGACTCACTTTAGTCCTATACAACCCTCTAACACATTATATGACATAATAAATGCTATAATGAGCCGTTAAGAATAATCAAGGCCCAATATGGTTCATTAAGGAAGGTGTTTCATGTTATTTGTCTTGAACATCTAATCTGACTGACTACAGTCCTACACAACCCTTTAAGACATAATATGACATAATGGAGGCTATAATGGGCCATTAAGAGCAATCAAGGCCGAATATGGTCCGTTAAGGAAGGTATGACATGTTATTGCCCGTTAACATCTAATATGCTACAGTCCTATACAACCCTCTAAAACATAATTTGTCATAATGAAAGCTATAATGGGCCATTAAGAGCAAACAAGGTCGAATATGGTTGATGTACCATCATTTATACATTTTTCGCATGCATAATAATCCTCATATTATGATACTAATTGAATAATAGCCTTGCAATTGATACTTAAAACGTTAATATTTCATAATTGCATGTTATTCAGTGTCCTAAGATAAACAAAGCTTAAACCAACCAAAAACACCAAGAAATCAAGCTTTTAGAAGGATCATTCCCAAGCTTTGACCCCCAAGAAGTCAACCAATATACTTACGTTTATAGAACAAATCTATGAGCACTGGATCAAATACAATATACTTCAGATTTGACATGAAATCAACAAAATAACACGAACAATTGCTACAAAAACTAGGAAACTTCAAAATTACATGTATCTGTTGCAAGTAGACTTGATATCGAGTACTTGAACAACGATTTCTAGAAGATCAACAGACGAATCTGGATTAGGATTCAACATGATGCTCGATATTGCACCTGGACTTACTGATTTCGCCATTTATTCTTGCTTAAATGAAAATTGAATCAATAACACACTAAGAACCCTAGCTCGCCTTCTTGTTTTCTCGATCTGCTGTGAACGCATGTGAATTGTAAATTGGAAAGAGGCAGAAGAGGAGAGGAACAGATGAGAGAAAGGTTGAGAGAGACATGAGAGGAATAAGGAATGAGGAGAATGATTTTGAAATTATGGTTAAGTGAAACAAAACGGGTCTTATTTTTCGGGTAAAAGGATCTGCGTGAAACACAAAACGTGTTAATGGGTTTTTTTTTTTGGGGGGGTGTGAGGTTGAATGTGAGAGTGACAAGTGGCAAAATATTTATTCTTTTATTAGAATAGGGATACGCACGCTCATAAACAACTATTTTCTTTACGTATCTTTTTTATATGTATATGTAGAGGTGTGCGTTGGGTTAAAACCAGGCTAACCCGGACCGAACCGGTCCGAAACTGAAATTAAAAAATAAGAAAGTGTGACCCGAGTATTGGACCATGAGAGTGGTCAGACTCGGGTTTTGCGTGGTGGGCGGGTCAGGTTAGCTTTTGGGCATGGGTTGGCTCGAAAAGTTATTCTATGGTTGAATCAGTTTTGGGCTGCATCATTGAATGAAGCGGTTAACGAGTGGAAGTTGGTTATTCCATACAAACAAATTTAATAACGTCGGTGGCATTTGCCACTGACCAAACTTTACTTTATGGTATTTACCAAATATACCCTCAACCTTTCATCTAGCCCCCAACTTTGTAGTGTGTACCAAATCTACCCCTCAATATTTTAGTGTGTCAAAACCCACTCCCCCACAACATTTTAAAAAACCCCTTTCACCCCCTCAAGATTTCTAAAATTCGCGTTTACCCTCTGAGGTGCTTAGAATGGTCTATAAAAACTAAATAAAAACCTAACCTAGACACTCTAGTAATACTCTAGAAATCCTATAAACTAGACCACAATGACAGGCAAATGAACCTATCAATCGTAGTATAGCCTAATGGAAGTCCGGACATCGAACCCACGAGACACTAGTGACAACTACTCTAGACTCTGACTCAACTAATTAACTGATGTATATTGGGGGGTTTTGTGTTGTGATTCTAACCTAACAAACAAGCAAGACTAACTAACAGGAACCAACTATAAAGAAAAATACTTTAGATGAACTCACGAATGGGGAAAGCACTACCTAGACTCTGAATCCTATGCATGTACCTTGGAACTCTCTCGGATACGGAAACTATGATGGAACCGGGCTCTTAGAATACAACACACTTAGAAACCCTAGTGGATCCCACATCATTCTCAGGGTTTGACCAAAGAGGAAACCCTAAGGGACGTGTAAAACCCACCGGTTAGTCGGATCATCTCTCAGCTATCTCCAACAACACTAAAGTACTCGCTAGACAGATTACCTCTCAGACTCAGTATCTCAATACACCTTTAAGTGCAAGGAGTAACCTGAATCCTCTCGAAAAGACACGGAATAACAACGATGCTAAGAATCCCTAGGGAAACCTCCTTTCAGAGCATTAACACCTAAAACCCTAACACCAAAGATTACCCGACTATTTCTCACCTCTCACCTATCAAAATAGGAAGAATACCTAACCCTAAAAGACTCTCAATCAATGTTCCTATGGAATATGACGTCAGTAAACCATAAACAAATCACAGACACATAACTAGTGACCTAATATGCAACCATAACTGAAAAACATTCAACAAGTAGCATATGGAACATTCAACCAATCATGAATCAAGACTAAATACGCATACACATCCAATCAATTAAAAACAAGTCCTTTACTTTATTGTTAATCCATCATCAAATATCTGAAAACCGAAAGAAATCCAATTAACATGACATAATCATCAAAATCTAGGTAGCTATAGAGTCTAGCCAACAATCACGTTTAAAAACATCAAAACAGAAGAATCAAACATAGATATCATGGTTTCAATTCTGGAAAAGTAAAACAAAGAAAGAAAACGTAAATCGGAAGATGTAATTGACCCGATATATGATCTCCCACTTCAATCCACGCTTCCAATTGATCCTAGATGCTTCCTCCTACTTGAAATTGCCCAAAAGCTTGTTTCTTTACGTCTGGAAGTCGATAATAAACCCTAGAATCGATCCTAATCTTTTAAACCATGAAAATAGGCCAAAAAGCCCGTAACTGGGGTCTCTCGCGTACCGAGGGGGTTTATGGCGAGACAAAAAAATCGCGCTGGTTTCCTAGTCCCCCGCGTACAGCGAGAAAAGGTGGGTCTCCCATCGCGTACCGCGAGAACTAACTAGAATTTTGTACTCCTCTTGTCGAAATACCCCAAATCCATATATTATAGGTCCCGTAACTAATTTTCTAGCCCGAGATATGCCCTTGTGAAGTTTGGACTCTTTCCTGACTTTTTACTGTTCTAATCCCCTGTTCTCATGTGCTCGTTTCCTTCACACTTCTTGATCGTTTAAGCTCCAATTCTTCCTGAATACCGACAAAACATAACATAACTAAGTACAAGCTATAAATGAATTAAAACGACTATAAATCTATACGAAAAACGCTACAAAATACAAGAAAAACAAGGTTTGTTTTGCAACATATCAAATATCCTCACACTTAATCTTTTTTCGTCCTCGAAAAATACTCTGCAATGGAATCAAAACTGGAAACTAGCTTTAAAATTCTCAATTATTCATTAGCACAAATATAATCACGCGTTAAAGTGCAACAATTGATATTTCTGTCCGATTAAACCGAATCGCCAACTAATCAAGCCTCCGATTGTGTTCTAATATTAACTTACAAAGCATATCAATCTATCTTTGGATCTCACACTCAGAAAGTCACAGCTCAACCTAATCCCATCTCATGGTCATGTTTAGGCATGGGTCAAACAATATAGATTTACCCACCATATTAAGCAAAAAGTTATATGTTTTTGAAATTAAGGTGAATGATGGATAAATGGATGACTGAAATGAGCATTTATTAACAATTATGATCAACCCTCACCTAGCGGTGCTTCAACCAAGCTGGAACTCGGTGTGTGGCACATAGGCTGCAGTTCTAGCAATTAAGTACATTAAAAATCAGCCCAGTGGTGTTTTAATCAGGCTGGAACCCGACGTGTGACACGTAGGCAAAACTTAGATTTCTAATTAATTAAGCTCATGATTATGGAATTGCGAGCGCCACCAACTCTCGAATTTATTCTCATAAAAAGATAGTGGCGTGCCAATTAATTTCAAAAACATATAAATTTTAGCTTATAGTGGTACCTATCACCCTATGTTGACAGATTCAGCTTTACCGTTTCCCCTCAGATGAGAACCCACAAGATATCCTGATTCAATTCAATTTATTTAACTTATTTAAGCTCTCAAAGTTAGCTGGGTCTACTAAAACATCACAAATTAGACGTGCTTTCTATTATTTATTTATCATTTAAGTACAAAAAGCAGATTTCCAGTTCTACCTATCATCTTCCATTTGGCTGCAAAAAATCTTAAATCAAAGGACATTTTTTTTAAAAATTTTTAAATTTTTTTGTATTTTCGTATATTTTAAAACAAACTAAACAGACTCACTAAACCTAAGATAGACGTAGTCTCTCATCCCAACACTTGAAACACACATTGTCCCCAATGTCAACCGAGAAACAACGAAAAATAAAAATAACGACCCACAAATAAAATAAAATAAATTATACTAAAATAAATCGAAAAATACTTAGCTGGTAATGTTGCAGCGTTCTTGGCCAGCGTTGCTCTTCCATTTGTGTAACCGTATAGCATTTCCTTCGCGGCTGCACACATTCTGCAGGGTTGCCTTTTACATAAGAAATCAAGCTCGGATCTTCATTGTTCGAATGGAGATTGAGTACGAACAATTCAGATCAAACCTGCAAAATTAGCAAACCTAGTGCATCAAACTGACTCAAAATACAGACTCGATAAAGAAAACAAAAGACTGTACTGACTCGACATGACTAAAGATAAAGCAGGGAAACGTACCTGATCTCTGATAAACACATAGACATGAATGCCAAAGCAAGGTAAAATCAATCTTGAACGATGTAGAGGTTTCCCTTGATGGATGGTGGGTAGGTAGATATGATGGATGGTAGTAGGTGATGAACGGTGAACGGTAATGGTTGGTGAAGGTGAGTGAAGATGGTGGTGAACAGTGAATGGTATTTTAAACAAAAGGAAATGGGAGGAAAAAGTGCTCCCTCGTGTACCGCGAAGAAGCAGAAGGGACTCCTCGCGTACTGCGAGGAGTTGAAATTCAAACCGGCCATAATTCTTGGCCTTCACGTATCGTGAAAGAATAGTCCCAGGGCTTCGCGTACCGCGAGGAGACACTTTTCACAGAAAGTTTTGAGGTTTTTATACTTAGAAAGATTTTTGATCCTCTAAAACCCCGTTCCAATGATAAATCTAAGTTCAAACATACCTGGAACTTCGTTCTCGAAGATTTTCCTTGTCGAATCCGATGTGAATCCTTGCAAGACAAAAACAATACAAAAACACGCAAACCGAAAACACAAAGCAAAAACGAAAAACACGTAACGATTTATACACACTGTACACCCGGGCACTAGCCCGAGAACCAAACCTAATCAGGAGGCTTCTCCTTTATTCCGCCCCCATCCGGCTCGTTTAATATAATTGGTCTATCACCGATTTGACAAACTCCAATGGTAGACTTTAAAATGGATTTGAAAAATTCAAATGGGTCGGGTCACCAATACTTAAACTTACCTGGGCCAAACCTGATATGTGGCATGTAGTGTAGGAATCTGTCGCCTCTACAAGCACTGTGCATCCTACTCATATCCTCGTTCAGATTCCCCCAGCTTCTCTTCCGTGGCTTTGTTGATTTGGGTAGGGTCCACCTACTATTAACTGCACGGGCCACTCATCCTTCTGCACTTCAGTCAACCTTAATGTATTCTCAGGTTGCTCCTTCTAGATCCCCACACTTGGCTCTTGATACAAGAGATCTTCAAGGTGCTTTAGATAGCCAAGTGGGTCGAACTCTTCTTTACCAGGGGTCGGCAGGTCCACCAATTCGTCACTAAACTCATCCTCCCAGGATGAAACCTACTCTTCTTCTATCACCCCATCCTCAGACTCATTTAGCCGCTCGCTAGGATGAACTTCACTATCATCTTCTATCTCAAACAACCCAGCTAGTCCCTCTTCGAAATACTCGTCTTCATTTTCTATATCCTGTATCACATTATTCTCAAAGAACAAGCGTAAAGTATCAAGTGCATTCGAAGACTCGAGCTCGTCACCACGAAATTCAGGATTATCACAATTATATTCTACTAAACCGGGTTCTGAATACTTACCTGCACCATCACCCGCATTGTCATCTGAGGATTCTTCTACCTCTGTCTCATCATCACTGAAGAAATCATCCTCGATGGGCTCTGGTCTATAACTCTGTGGTGTATGAGCCGAAGGTGGGTCTGGTGCTGGGCTTTGTAGACTCGTGATTTGCACCTCTTCCGTTAAAGTCTCTAGTTCTTGAGCGGCTTTTTCTCTTGCTATCTTTAAACTCGTTAGTTCCTCTGTTAGTCTCCCATACTCACCCAGATAGTGAAGTTGCTCGGCCTTACTCAAGAGATTCCACCGGGTATTCATTATCTCCTGAACTCTCAATTGTTCCTCCATGATTTCTTCTTCGACATGTATTTCCTGCACAGAATCACTCTCACAAGACAAGTGTAAAGAATCACATGGAACTGTGTGATCTTGCATAGAATCTATGTGAAAGTCATCATTACTGAAATCAAGGGCAGAATACTTACCTGGAGGTGGGACTTGTGCTGCACCTTCTGTCATTGTTACCAGCACTTCGTTCATTATACTCTCCAGTGATGGGGTTTCTAGGATCACTACACCTGACGCGGTTTCAGAACCAATAAAGTTCCCTTCCCAATCATAAACCAACCGCTCTCGATTTCTCAGGCGTTATGATTCTATGTAATCCATCACCTCCTGGATTTCCCCATCATACGTCCATGAACTTCCAACTTTGTTGTCCTGCTGTCTATACATTTTTCTCAAAGTGGCAGGTGAGATAAAAGAAAATAAAACAAAAATAACCTACGAAAAGAAAACTAAACACAAAAGAAAAGGTATAGACTCAAACACTAGGACACTAAAACAAAGCCGCAACCTAGACTCACAAATAGACACATGCAAAAGCAAACAAAAGACATGGACTGCTAGACACTCTATAACTCAAAACACACATAAAACCAATTAGTTAGTTAACTTCAGTCAAAGTTAGATACGCTATCCCCTAAGTATCCCCGGCAACGGCGCCAAACACTTGATGTGCTTAAAATGGTCTATAAAACCTAAATAAATGACTCAAAACACACATAAAACCAATTAGTTAGTTAACTTCAGTCAAAGTTAGATACGCTATCCCCTAAGTATCCCCGGCAACGGCGTCAAACACTTGATGTGCTTAAAATGGTCTATAAAACCTAAATAAAAACCTAACCTAGACACTCTAGTAATACTCTAGAAATCATATAAACTAGACCACAAAGACATGCAAATGAACCTATCAATCGTAGTACAGCCTAATGGAAGTCCGGATATCGAACCTATGAGACACTAGTGACGACTACTCTAGACTCTGACTCAACTAATTAACTGGTTTATATTAGGGGTTTTTGTGTTGTGATTCTAACCTAACAAACTAGCAAGACTAACTAACGGGAACCAACTATAAAGCAAAAGACATTAGACAGACTCACGAATGGGGAAAGCACTACCTAGACTCTGAATCCTATGAATGTACCTTGGAACTCTCTCGGATACGGAAACTATGATGGAACCGGGCTTTTAGAATACGATACACTTGGAAACCCTAGTGGATCCCAGATTATTCTTCGGGTGTGACCAAAGAAGACGTGTAAAACTCACCGATTAGTCGGATCACCTCTCAGCTGTCACACCCCCAATTTACACCCCTAATTTCAACTAAGGGAGTTTTACCATTTAGGAAGTGACATTAGTTACTTTGAATGACTCTACAGGGGACTCAAAATGAAAATGTCATTCAAATCAGAGTATCAATGCGGAAGCGTAAAGAAAGTAAATGCGCAAAATACACGCGCCCAAAACCAAAGTCCAAAACGTCCAACCAAAACAAGTACAATAGAATAATTCCAACAATTATAAATAAGTCATAATCAAAGTAGTTGAATCCCATGAATGCCCTAACGTGCACCTGTGTCTTATCTTAGCGACCTGAGAAAACATGTAAGAAAATATGTCAACACGAGGTTGGTGAGTTCAAAGGTTTCAATATATGTAAATAAACGTTTACCAGATTTATGTTCATTCATTACGTATCTATAGGTAGCTAACCTATGTTCATGTTCAGCTCAAGCGCTCGCAACCGAAGCTGACTGTTTGTTTATTGCCTCCTGCCAGGTCTATCAACGCTGGCGGTGTGAGTAGGCTAACATTTCACCCGTTCAATATCTAATCGAGTTAGCGCGACTAACGCGGGTGGGATTTGTCAAACCCAGTAGTACTACTAAATATTACCTCGCTAAGATCCATATTAACGGTCCGAAATTAGTTGAGGACTTCTGTGATAGCGTATTACGTTTTGCATTTAACATTGATATCATACGAATTACAAAATCCAAAATTGTTTAATCATGTTTTCTCCCCCAAGTTAAAACAGTAAAAAGGGGCCGTGAAAACTCACATGCGTTGCGTTGTAGGTAGTATCACACAAAGGACAAGTTGGAACCACGTGTGTAAGTCTCAAACGACTTACGGATGCCCTAAAATTATAAACACATAAATTAGGGATAAAAATGGGAATTTCGTGACGACGACACGGAAAGTTGTGTGTCGAACGTCTCTAATACGAATATTAAATAAATAAATAAATAATTGAATTCGTGCGTTTGTATCATTGAAGAAAATAATATAATATATATATTGTTTTTGAACTCGTAGGGAATATACGATAAACATTCACGTGAAAAAATAATAAATACATTATTTTTATTTGAGATAATAAACGTGAGTAAATAATATAAACAATTATATTATTATTTAGCTAATGTTACACGAGATTAATAAACGAGGCAAAATAATATAAAAATATATTTTATTCTAGGAGTTACGGTTTGAAAATAATATAAACATATTATTTTTAAAAGTGGTTACATTAAATAAATGTGGTTTACAAATCAAACCCGAATCTACGGATGGTTTTCGGGATTAAAACAAGTTAATATATTATTATTTAATATAAGGTTTGATTTTCAATAAATAAATATAAGTAAAAAGTCCCCAAAAAAGAATGCAGGAGACCGGACTCGAACCCGGGTCTCCTGCGTATGAGTCGAGTGTCTTAACCAAGTCCGCCGACTAGGGAATCACATTAGGAATCCGAATCGAATTGGTTTTAATCATTTACTCCTCTGTGTTCATCCCTCCAACGAGAACCGAAGTTAAAATCACTCTCAAAACCCCTCGATTCGATTATGTTTGGACTGAAGGACATAGAGGTTTTGTTAATCGGCCTCAGACGGACTTGTGGTGAAAGTTAATTGCAGAATCAGTTGGATTTAGATCGTTTAATCGGAGATTGAAAGGCCGTAACCCTAAATTATGAACTTGAAATCGATTTAGTTCAATTCTGTAATAAAACTTGTTAAATTCATGGGGCTTTTACAGATCAAAACCTTGCGAATCTACCTATGTGGTTTAATTTCATTTACGTCTAGTCTAAGATCAAAAGCTCCAAAACTGATTATGAACAAACCCTAACTTCCAGATTATTATCAATTCGATATTATGAGGTTGAATAAACAGATGGCTTTCAAAGGGGATGGGATTTCGAATCTAACCATACAGGTTAATTGAATTATGGTTCAGTCTAGACTAGGGTTCGATTAAACCGGTTTGTGATGAACCCTAGAATCAAAATCTTGATCGAATTGATATTGTAAGCCCTAATTAATATAAGGCTTTCGATCTGGATGATAAAATGAAGTTAGGGATGGGATTTATTACTAGATTAGATGATGGATTGGTGGTGACCGGATAAATATGGGTCCGACTGTGGACTAGTTGACCTCCGGCCAATACTACCGCTTTTCCGATTGGATTGACGTATGAAACAGCTTCTGTAGAACTCATCCAGCGTGCGCAGGGTCTGATTTGGGAGAGTAAAGATCGAATGAATGAATTTTTGATGTGTATATGATGATCGTCGACGGTTTTGAGTTTAATGTCCATTATTCATGCTTAATTCGATGTAATGGCGATGATTAAAGCATTGATTAGGTTCGTTAATGGTCTGGTCGTGTATAACGGTTTCAAAATCAAACGAATTCGAGGTTTAAGATTCGAATTTGGATTAAAGGTTGCGATTTTGACTTTCAAAAGTCAACAAAATCATCTTTAGTTAACTTACAGGTTTAATCCTTGAATTTTTATGAATTAAGGTTTAGGAAATGGCAGGAAAGGTCCCTGTAGTTAGGATTGAGGTTAGAACTTGGTTAGTTTGACTAGCACAAGTCAACAGGAGTTCAACTTTGACTTTGTAAAGTCAACAGAATGGTTTAAGGATAATACACAACTAGTCCTTGGAGTTTAAGTTTAGATTATTGACAGAATTAGTTCCTAGGGTTAAATATTGGATTAACTGGGTTAGGAATTAACTGAATATTTAATGGAATTACTAACAGAACTAAATGAAAAGTCTTGATTGTCACATCATCCCCTAGTTGAAAGAATTTTCATCCCGAAAATAAAAATAAAAATAAAATTTAAGGTGTCACATCATCCCCTAGTTGAAAGAAATTTCATCCCGAAAATTAAATAGCACCTTAAGAATTTGACACGGAGTGCTTGAACAGATTAGGATATTTGCGCATCATCTGATCCTTGCGCTCCCACGTGAATTCTGGTCCACGTTTTGAGTTCCAACGAACTCTGACAATAGGAATCTTACTGTGCTTTAACGTTTTAACTTCCCTATCCATAGTTTTCACGGGTTCTTCGATGAAACGTAACTGTAGTTCCTCCAGAGGAACTGCGAGTGATTCGTCTGCTAGGCATTTCTTCAAATTCGAGACGTGAAAGACGTTGTGTACACCACTAAGTCCTTCAGGTAGGTCCAGTTGATACGCTACTGGTCCGATTCTCTTCATTATCTTGAATGGTCCAACATAACGAGGATTCAGTTTGCGTCGTTTCCCGAAACGACTGACACCTTTCCAATGTGAGACTTTGAGTAAGACCATGTCACCTATTTGAAACTCTAAAGGTTTACGACGCTTGTCGGCATAGGTCTTTTGACGATCACGAGCTGCCGCCATACGGTTTCTAATTTGAATGATCTTTTCGGAAGTTTCAAATACAAGTTCAGGACCTGTGAGTTGGCTAACCCCTACCTCGGTCCAACAAATAGGAGAACGGCATTTCCGTCCATAAAGTGCTTCAAATGGAGCTGCCTTGATGCTAGTGTGATAACTGTTGTTGTAGGAGAACTCCACCAACGGTAGGTGAGACTCCCAAGTGTTAACGAAATCGATCACACAAGCTCGTAGCATGTCCTCCAGTGTTTGAATAGTACGTTCTGTTTGGCCATCAGTTTGAGGATGGTATGCTGTGCTCATATCTAGACGCGTGCCTAAGGCTTTATGTAACGACTGCCAGAAACGAGAAGTGAATCGTGCATCACGATCCGAAATGATAGAGATTGGTACCCCGTGCCGAGAGACTATTTCTTTCAAGTAAGTACGAGTAAGCTTATCCATTTTGTCGGTCTCTTTGATTGCTAAGAAGTGAGCGGACTTTGTTAATCGATCAACAATTACCCAAATGGTATCACATCCGGTAGGAGTTCGTGGTAATTTGGTGATGAAGTCCATGGATATTTGTTCCCATTTCCACATGGGAATTTCTGGTTGTTGCAGAAGACCGGATGGTTTTTGATATTCAACTTTGACCTTCGCGCAAGTCAGACACTTACTAACATAGGTGGCTATATCGGCCTTCATCTTCAGCCACCAATATAGCACCTTTAGATCATGGTACATTTTGTCGGAACCTGGATGTATCAAGTAACGAGATTTATGGGACTCATCCATAACTAGTTCCCTTAGGTTTCCAAATACTGGAACCCATATTCGCTCGGCAAAGTAGCGAATACCGTCAGATTTGACTTCAAGTTGTGCTTCCATACCGCGTGTACTTTCCAGTGGTAGGTTTTCTTCTTTTAGGGCTTCGAGTTGGGCACTACGGATTTTGTCAGGTAATCCGGGGTGAATAGTAAGCTGTAATGCTAGAACTCGTTTGGGTTTTGTTTCTTTTCGACTTAAGGCATCACCTACAACATTAGCTTTACCCGGGTGGTACCGGATCGCACAGTCATAATCGTTTAAGAGTTCGACCCAACGACGTTGTCGCATGTTCAACTCTTTCTGCTCGAAGATGTGCTGAAGACTCTTGTGATCGGTGTAGATGGTGCATTTGGTACCGTACAAGTAATGTCTCCATATCTTAAGTGCGAAGACTACGGCTCCCAACTCTAAGTCATGAGTGGTGTAGTTTCTCTCATGGACCTTTAGTTGACGTGAAGCGTATGCGATCACCTTTTCTCGTTGCATTAAGACGCAACCCAGACCCTGAATAGACGCATCACAATACACTACAAAATCATCGGTTCCTTCCGGAAGGGCTAGAATAGGTGCACTACAGAGTTTCTGTTTAAGATGTTGGAATGCTGACTCTTGGTTATCGCCCCATTTATAGGCTTTACCTTTTTGGGTTAAGGCAGTGAGAGGTTGAGCAATTTTGAAAATCCTTCGATGAATCGACGGTAATATCCAGCCAATCCCAGAAATTGTCGCACCTCAGTCGGAGTCGTCGGTGCTGCCCAATTCTTGATGGCTTCTATCTTTGATGGGTCGACATGTATTCCTTTCTCGTTAACCACATGCCCTAGAAATTGAACTTCCCGGATCCAGAATTCACACTTGGAAAACTTAGCATACAGTTGTTCTCGCTTAAGTAATTCCTTGTTCTTGGAATAAATGAGGATGTCTTCGATGAAAACGATAACGAATTGGTCAAGGAAAGGCTTACACACACGGTTCATGAGGTCCATGAATACCGCAGGTGCATTGGTTAACCCGAAAGGCATGACCATAAACTCGTAATGGCCGTACCTCGTTCTGAATGCAGTTTTAGAGATATCCTCTTCTCAGACTCTTAACTGATGGTAGCCGGACCTAAGATCTATTTTGGAATAGAAACTCGATCCTTGGAGTTGATCAAAGAGGTCATCTATGCGAGGCAAAGGGTAGCGGTTCTTGATTGTGACTTTATTCAGCTCCCGGTAATCAATACACATACGGAAAGTTCCGTCCTTCTTCTTGACAAATAGTAACGGAGCTCCCCACGGCGATGAACTAGGTCGGATGAAACCTTTATCCAACAAATCTTGTAGTTGAGTGGACAACTCTTGTAATTCACTGGGTGCCAGTCTGTAAGGTGCCCGAGCAATCGGTGCTGCTTCGGGCGCTAAATCAATTTGGAATTCAACTTAACGGTGTGGTGGCAGACCGGGCAGATCCTCGGGAAATACTTTCAAAAATTCACGCACGATGGGAATATCTTCAATCTTCTTCTCTTCTGCTGGCTGCTCAGCAACGAAAGCCAAAATAGCCGTATGCCCCTTTCGAAGGCATTTTTGTGCTTTCATAAAAGATATGATGCCCATGACTGCACCAACTCTTTCGCCTTGGACGGAAAGGGTTTCTCCACTCGGGAGAGGAATACGAACAATCTTCTCATGACAAATAATTTCGGCTTGGTTTTTAGATAACCAATCCATGCCGACAATTACATCAAAACTATCAAGTGTGACTGCATAAGATCGATATCAAATATATGTCTAGTTAGCTCAAGTTTACATCCCTTAAGAATGTGAGTTGCTTCAATTATTTGGCCATCAGCTATCTCTATTATATACTTAGCTTCTAACAGAGTTTGAGTTCCTTTTATCATATCACTAAGTTTCTTATATATAAAACTTCTATCAGCACTAGTGTCAAAAAGGACAGAAGCAAAGTAATTATTGAAGAGAAACTTACCGGTGACCACATTATGATCGTAACGGGCTTCTCCAGATCCTAGTACGAAGGCTCGTCCCTTCGCACCATTTCCTCCACCATTGCCATTGTTACCACCATTTCCATTGTTATTCTGGTTAGGGTTGTGGTTTCCGTTACCCCCTTTCTTCAATTGAGGGCAATTCTTCCGAATATGTCCTTCCTTTCCGCACTCAAAGCAACCCCTGGTGGATCCAGGTTATTGAAAAGGTTGTTTAGCTTGTAACTCACCCCTGCAATCCTTGGCAGCATGACCTATTTTGCCGCACCTCTGGCAACAGTTGCAAAACCCGAAGTAGTGGAAGTTGCACTTGTTACACTTCGGAGACTTCCCCGCGTAACCACCCTGGTTTTGACCTGAAGAGGTTGACTGGTTGAAGTTCTTGGTAAGCTCAAACCTACGCTGTTGCTGCTGCTGTGGTTGATTAAACTGGGTTTGGTTGGGTTGGGGTCATTTGGAGTGAGAGTTGGAGTGGTTGTGGGTGTTGGAATGATGATCAAACTTGCGTTTGTGATTGTCGGTGGGTTTAGAGACCGAACCTCTCGGAGGTAGAGTCCCTTGTGCACCTCCAGGTCGGTTAACTTATGGGCAAGTCGGATAGTTTGTTGGATAGTGACAGGATTGGATGAAGTAATCATGCTTTGTATTTGAGGCACTAGACCTCCAATGTAAAGCTCAATTCTCTTGTAATCAGGAGTTACCATATGCGGGCACATAGTAGCAAGTTCATGGGAACGTGTGGTGTAGAGTTCAATTTTAGAACCCTCCATCTTTAGGTTCCAAAACTCTCCCTCTAACTTCTGGATTTCATCGCGAGGACAGTATTCCTCCTTCATCATTGATTTAAATTCCTCCCACGGGAGTCCATTCGCCATGGCTAGTCCCAACATTTGGACCTGGGCGTTCCACCATGTGAGTGTCGGGCCCTCCAAAGTTCCGGCGACAAACTTTACCTGATTAGCAACGGGACAGTTGCACATGGCAATCACCGATTCAACCTTCTCAAACCAATGAAGTAGTCCAACGGCTCCTTCAGCTCCACTAAAGGCGTGGGGCTTGCAATCCATGAATGCCTTGAAAGTGCAGGCTGGTTGTTGGTTTTGCTGGCCTGGATTTAGAAATAAAAATAAGATTGGAATTATAGAGTTTAGGGCAGGCTTTTTTAAGAGATGGATTGACAGCATTAGTCAATAGCTAAAGCATTTACCTGCAGCATTCTGTGCTGCTAGAGCCTCCGCTACACTGTCGTTTATTAGTGCCGCTAGCTCTGCTGCCGTCATGTTAATGGTACCCCGACCACCGGCACGACCTCCGCGTCCTCTCCCTGACATGATTCTTCACAACCACAAATGAAAAACAATGAGAAATATATCGCATATTAAACATTATTCACGTATGAGTAAAGAGGTACAACATCTAATATTTTGAAAATTAAATAAATTGTAAGGCTACAAAATAATTAACTCAAATATTAAACTTCTCATGCTTTTATTGGATGGGAACAACCTTACCCATCTAGGTTTGAAAAGAGAAATAACATAAGCAAAAATAGGCATGAAAAGGAAGATAGAACAGGAAGATCATCAAGCATCTTCTTCATCAGAAGAAACATACGATTGTGCATCGTCTATCTCTACTAGTTCCTCCTCCAAGGGCTCCTCCTCGAAGGGCTCTTCCTCAAAGGGCTCATCCTCAAAAGGTTCCTCCTCAAAGGGCTCCTCCTCGCCATCAGAAAGTGGAATCTCCTCAGGAAATAGAGCGGCTTGCAGTTGGGCTTCCAAGTGAGTCACCCTCTCTTGAAGACCTTCAGCAGTGTGGTTTGCTACATGTAGCTGAGCTTCCAGAGCAGCCACCCTCTCCAGAACTCCTTCCATGTCATTGTCCAAGGTGTCCACCCTCGTCTCCAAGTGTGTCACACGATCCACCAAAACGTTATGGACGTGGTCAGTTACTGCTAGTTCAGCAGTCAAAAGTTCTATCCCTACTTTATTCTCCTCTATTTGAGGCTCCCTCTTCAGAATATCCGGTATCTCATCGGTAGCATCTTTCACAATGCTTAACTCTCTAGACATATAAAACACAAAGGCTGCAAAAGCTTGTTTCATAGTACATTGCAAGCTAGGCAAGGTAAATGATGAGGAAGTAGAACCGAAGTAAGGTGATGGGACACTTCCCATTTTGATCCATCTTTGGATCATTTGTGGGTATGCGTTCCAGTTGCGAGCAGGATTCATTGCTTGCGTGCTGCTCGTTTCCCCTAGTCAACTGAATAGTCACTGGAAGTAGTCCGACGCCTTTTGGGCTCCGGGGGTGATAGGATAGGTACCTTATGTCTTGGTGCCTTAGGTGATGAAGGTGGGGTTGACGACATGTTCCTGTAACAATACATATAAGTGCCAAACATCCAAATGACATGTAACTACTGTGTGAGGCTATAGTCTAGTATGCAATCCTAGTTCTCTATAACCAATGTCTCTGATACCAATCTGTCACACCCCCAATTTCAACTAACGGAGTTTTACCGTTTGGGAAGTGACGAACCAGGATCTCAGACATTAGTTACTTTGAACAACTCTACATGGGACTCAAAATGAAAATGTCATTCAAATCAGAGTATCAATGCGGAAGCGTAAAGAAAGTAAATGCGCAAAATACACGCGCCCAAAACCAAAGTCCAAAAGTCCAAAAAGTCCAAAACGTCCAACCAAAACAAGTACAATAGAATAATTCCAACAATTATAAATAAGTCATAATCAAAGTAGTTGAATCTCATGCATGCCCTAACGTGCACCTGTGTCTTATCTTAGCGACCTGAGAAAACATGTAAGAAAATATGTCAACACGAGGTTGGTGAGTTCACAGGTTTCAATATATGTAAATAAACGTTTACCAGATTTATGTTCATTCAGTACGTATCTATAGGTAGCCAACCTATGTTCATGTTCAGCTCAAGCGCTCGCAACCGAAGCTGACTGTTTGTTTATTGCCTCCTGCCAGGTCTATCAACGCTGGCGGTGTGAGTAGGCTAACATTTCACCCGTTCGATATCTAATCGAGTTAGCGCGACTAACGCGGGTGGGATTTGTCAAACCTGGTAGTACTACAAAATATTACCTCGCTAAGATCCATATTAACGGTCCGATATTAGTTGGGGACTTTCTGTGATAGCGTATTACGCTTAGCATTTAACATTGATATTATACGAATTACAAAATCCAAAATTGTTTAATCATGTTTTCTCCCCCAAGTTAAAACAGGAAAAAGGGGCCGTGAAAACTCACCTACGTTGCGTTGTAGGTAGTATCACACAAAGGACAAGTTGGAACCACGTGTGTAAGTCTCAAACGACTTACGGATGCCCTAAAATTATAAACACATAAATTAGGGATAAAAATGGGAATTTCGTGACGACGACACGGAAAGTTAGGATGTTTTAAAACATTCTAAGGATTAACGGGTAGACGAACGTGTCTACGAGAAATAGGGTTTCTTAATATACTAGTTAGGATAAATGCGTTGTGTGTCGAACGTCTCTAATACGAATATTAAATAAATAAATAATTGAATTCGTGCGTTTGTATCATTGAAGAAAATAATATAATATATATATTATTTTTGAACTCGTAGGGAATATACGATAAACATTCACGTGAAAAAAATAATAAATACATTAATTTTATTTGAGATAATAAACGTGAGCAAATAATATAAACAATTATATTATTATTTAGTTAACGTTACACGAGATTAATAAACGAGGCAAAATAATATAAAAATATATTTTATTCTAGGAGTTACGGTTTGAAAATAATATAAACATATTATTTTTAAAAATGGTTACATTAAATAAATGTGGTTTACAAATCAAACCCGAATTTACGGGTGGTTTTCGGGATTAAAACAAGTTAATATATTATTATTTAATATAAGGTTTGATTTTCAATAAATAAATATAAGTAAAAAGTCCCCAAAAAAGAATGCAGGAGACCGGACTCGAACCCGGGTCTCCTGCGTATGAGTCGAGTGTCTTAACCAAGTCCGCCGGCTAGGGAATCACATTAGGAATCCGAATCGAATTGGTTTTAATCATTTACTCCTCTGTGTTCATCCCTCCAACGAGAACCGAAGTTAAAATCACTCTCAAAACCCCTCGATTCGATTATGTTTGGACTGAAGGACATAGAGGTTTTGTTAATCGGCCTCAGACGGACTTGTGGTGAAAGTTAATTGCAGAATCAGTTGGATTTAGATCGTTTAATCGGAGATTGAAAGGCCGTAACCCTAAATTATGAACTTGAAATCGATTTAGTTCAATTCTGTAATAAAACTTGTTAAATTCATGGGGCTTTTATAGATTAAAACCTTCCGAATCTACCTATGTGGTTTAATTTCATTTACGTCTAGTCTAAGATCAAAAGCTCCAAAACTGTTATGAACAAACCCTAACTTCCAGATTATTATCAATTCGATATTATGAGGTTGAATAAACAGAGGGCTTTCAAAGGGGATGGGATTTCGAATCTAACCATACAGGTTAATTGAATTATGGTTAGATTCTAGACTAGCGTTCGATTAAACCGGTTTGTGATGAACCCTAGAATCAAAATCTTGATCGGATTGATATTGTAAGCCCTAATTAACATAGGGCTTTCGATCTGGATGATAAAACGAAGTTAGGGATGGGATTTATTACCAGATTAGATGATGGATTGGTGGTGACCGGATAAATACGGGTCCGACTGTGGACTAGTTGACCTCCGACCAATACTACCGCTTTTCCGATTGGATTGACGTATGAAACAGCTTCTGTAGAACTCGTCCGGCGTGCGCAGGGTCTGATTTGGGAGAGTAACGATCGAATGAATGAATATTTGATGTGTATATGATGATCGTCGACGGTTTTGAGTTTAATGTCCATTATTCAGGCTTAATTCGATGTAATGGCGATGATTAAAGCATTGATTAGGTTCGTTAATGGTCTGGTCGTGTATAACGGTTTCAAAATCAAACGAATTCGAGTTTAAGATTCGAATTTGGATTAAAGGTTGCGATTTTGACTTTCAAAAGTCAACAAAATCATCTTTAGTTAAATTACAGGTTTAATCCTTGAATTTTTATGAATTAAGGTTTAGGAAATGGCATGAAAGGTCCTTGTAGTTAGGATTGAGGTTAGAACTTGGTTAGTTTGACTAGCACAAGTCAACAGGAGTTCAACTTTGACTTTTTAAAGTCAACAGAATGGTTTAAGGATAATACACAACTAGTCCTTGGAGTTTAAGTTTATATTATTGACAGAATTAGTCCCTAGGGTTTAATATTGGGTTAACTGGGTTAGGAATTAACTGAATATTTAATGGAATTACTAACATAACTAACTGAAAAGTCTGGATTGTCACATCATCCCCTAGTTGAAAAAATTTTCGTCCCGAAAATAAAAATAAATTTTTTTTGAGGTGTCACATCGGCTATCTCCATCAACACTAAAGTACTTGCAAGACAGATTACCTCTCAGTCTCACTATCTCAATACACCTTTTAGTGCAAGGAGTAACCCGAATCCTCTTGATAAGACACGGAATAACAACGATGCTAAGAATCCCTAGGGAAACCTCCTTTCAGAGCATTCACACCTGAAACCCTAACACCAAAGATTACCCGGCTATTTCTCACCTCTCAGCTATCAAAATAGGAAGAATACCTAACCCTAAAAGACTCTCAATCAATGTTCCAATGGAATACGACGTCTGTAAACCATAAAAAAATCTCAGACACACAGCTAGTGACCTAATATGCAACAATAATTGAAAGACATTCAACAAGTAGCATATGGAACATTCAACCAATCATGAATCAAGACTAAATACGCATACACATCCAATCAATTAAAAACAAGTCCTTTACTTTATTGTTAATCCATCATCAAATATCCAAAAACCGAAAGAAATCCAATTAACATGGCATAATCATCAAAATCTAGGTTGCTATGGAGTCTAGCCAACAATCAAGTTTAAAAACATCAAAACAGAAGAATCAAACAAAGATATCATGGTTTCAATTCTGGAAAAGTAAAACAAAGAAAGAAAACGTAAACCGGAAGATGTAATCGACCCGATCTATGATCTCCCACTTCAATCCACGCTTCCAATTGATCCTAGATGCTCCCTCCTACTTGAAATCGCCCAAAAGCTTGTTTCTTTACGTCTGGAAGTCGATAATAAACCCTAGAATCGATCCTAATCTTTTAAACTATGAAAATAGGCCAAAAAGCTCGTAACTGGGGTCTCTGACGTACCACGGGGGGTTCTGGAGAGACAAAATAATCACGCTGGTTTCCTAGTCCCTCGCGTACCGCGAGAAAAGGTGGGTCTCCTTTAGTTTACTGCGAGAACTAACCAAATTTTTGTTCCCCTCTTGTCGAAATACCCCAAATCCATATACTATGGGTCCCGTAACTAATTTTCTAGCCCGAGATATGCCCTTGTGAAGTTTGGACTCTTTCCTGACTTTTGCCGTTCTCATCCCGTGTTCTTGTGTGCTCGTTTCCTTCACACTTCTTGATCGTTTAAGCTCCAATTCTTTCCGAATACCTACGAAACATAACATAACTAAGTACAAGCTGTAAATGAATGAAAATGACTATAAAACTATAAGAAAAACGTTACAAAATACAAGAAAAACAAGGTGTGTTTTGCAACACATCACCCTCTGTGGTTTACATACTCTGATTTCTAATCATGGGTTCGATTCCGTGGCCTGCAACTTTTCTTTCTTATATATTTTTTTCTATATATCGACTGACAATCGTGAATAATGAGATCGACATTAACTGATAAATATCGGTACCGTTATCTAACTGTATTTTATCCATGTTTCGACCTCCATAACCGAGTCTCCGTTACTTCATACGTTTATTTTATGTATTTAACTACGTTTTTTTCATGTGCTCAGCCACGCTAATATCATCGTCTCAATTGTTTGAGGTTTACCTCCCAGCGCCGAGAGCAGGGCAAAAATTATTTAACCACGTTTCTTTTTTGCTTATGCATGTTAATATCACCGGCTGAACCGTTTAAGGTATGATGCTCACCGTGGAGCTGTGGGTACAGTTTGTGGTTCATATTCAAACTCTGACGCTTTCTACACAATTGGTGATGCATGCTCCAAGAACCTCTAATAGCCTCACCCTGCATTTGATTGTTACTTTATTAATTAAAAATTTATTACCAACTTGTATATGATTGTTAAAAGAATTAATTAAAATTCAATTCTCATCATTGCTTTTGATCAATGTTTTTAGAATCGGATCAAATATTGAACAGGTCGTCTAAGAGGTTTACTGGTGAAACTGGTCGGATCGGATTTAAGAACCGGATGACGTCATAAAAATATAAAAATTAAAACTATGTATATAAACATAAATTTAAAACATTTTTTTTTGTTTTGATTTGAATTTGTAGTTTTAATGTTATTTGAAAGCTTAAATAAATAAAATATACAACTTGAAATACTAAATTGATCATAAAATGAGATTTTGAAGGAATTTTTTTTTGAAATCCGGTCCGACCCCCGGTACAGTTCACCGATCCGACCGGTGACCGGCCGGTTCCAATGAAAGCGGTTCAAATACACACAACCAGACCGGTTATATGTCCGGTTCACGATCCGACATGCCGGTCCGGTCCGATTTTAACTGCTTTTTTAATTATTATCCGGTTTAAATTGTGATTAAAATATGGTTGAATCCTTATTTTGATAATGTATAATAAATATATGTGATCAACAAGTGTTAACATATTAATTGTTGTGAAATCCAAGTCCACATTATTCTACATACAAAAATCGATGGTTATGGCCAAGGATCAAGATGCAATCTTCAACAAATCAACTTGATATGCTCATAAAAGAAAGATGCAAGCATCAACATGAAAATGTTTCATGTTGTGGAATTAGAGAAAAAATAAAAGTAATATAACATATTATAAAAATAAGTTTTATAAAATAAAAAATGGTTTGATTAAACAAAAGTCAATTCCAAAAGATTTCTTAAAAAACATGACTTAGTTTTTATAAAACTAAAATCTTGAAATACAAGTTAGGTTATTAATTGTTTTTTATTTGGAAATTAAAATTTTAAAGAGTTGTTGGTGTTACAATCTTACGTTGGAAAGAATAAGTCAACTTTGATTTGAATAAAAAGCCATAGGGTAAAAGGAAAGTTGCTTGGTATCATGGATAATACTTCCATGTTGGTACAAAGGGTTACAAGAGATGATTGAAGATAACTTTTGTGTATGAGAGTGGGATTAACTAACGGTTAAAAAGGAGTGTCTAAGACTAGCCTCCAGGTCGATGGGACGTTTAACCGTGGCTAGGGCAGCCCTGGTTACCTTTTTTATTTGTCTTGTACCTATAAATAAAGGTCTTGTTCATCATTCACACTCACCCATTTTGCTTTAAACGCTTTCAAATATATATCTAATATATCCCTCTCTAATTCCATTGATATTCTAACATCATTTTTTTAACGGCAATTTGGATCACTGACGGACCACTGACCCATCCGATCATCTCCACCTCCTCCACGAGAAAACCCACCATGGTTGAAAAAACCTCATGGCTCAACCTAGACCTTTTTTTGTCACAAGTGAGACTTTAACCCAAGAACTCCCTATTTTAGTGAAGTCTTGGGTATTAAGATCAAGAGAAAAAGAAAAGTCGTGCTACAACTTATAAATTATTCTTGTATTATATGTGAGAGATCTTCACTAATAGGGTTTAGTGAATATTGTTATAACTTGAAGTCAAACACTATCTTGATATAATGTTAAGTTTGGGAGATCACATTATCTTAATATAGTGTTGATGTGTTAGAAGTAACGCTATCTTGACATAATGCTTAGTTGTGGAGTTATACACTCTCTTGACATAGTGTATACTTGGAAAAACTTACTATCTTGATATAGTGAGAAGTGTAAAGACCACTATCTTGACATAGTGAGTTGAAGAAGGTAATCACTACCTTTGAATAGTGAGACGTTGTACAAAGTGATCATTACCTTGAATTAGTGAGACGTTTGTGTCTTGGTGATCCCTTCCATTTTAGGGAAACGACTAGTGGAGCAACTCTCAATTGGCAAATCAAGGAGATGATGTATAATGGATTAATTAACATCCATTTGAACCTGTATAAATTCGATTTTATCTTTCTATCCCTTAAAGTCTTACATACATTGCATATTTATTATCTTGAGTTCCAAACAGGTGTTAACACATACTTGATTAACTTTTTAACTAAATTTTTTTAAGAAAACCTATTCACCCCCTTCTAATTTTCTACATGAATTCATTTGGGTCTACATGAACATACAACGAGTTAATTTGAAATAATTAAAATTGAAAACCAAAATAACTTGCTTTTATAACAATTGCTAACTTAAAATCAGTCTAAATAGGGCAAACAACAATCACAACCATTGTTTGTTGCCACCACCTACCTGCACCCACCTCCACCATTGTCAACACCATCACCACTGCCAACACCGTCGACTCCCCCGCAACTTTCAACACCGGTAGCTACTAACCACCATAAAAATGAATATAGTGGGTGAATCAATGTCGATACTTCTTTTGTAAACCGACCCATTTTAACCTCAACTAATTTTAGTCAGAAGAGGACGAGCATTTGAGCAACCAATAAGGTTGCTACTTTGTGACCTTGAGGTCATGGGTTCCAGTTGTGCGAAACAACCTCGTACACAAAATGTAGGGTAACACTGCGTAAATCAGATCGCGAAGCGATCCGACCCCTCCCCAGACCATGCGCAAATGTGGAGTTAAGTTAAGCACTGGTTTCAACCTTTATTTTAATCAGAACTCTTTTGACTTAGAACCGAAGTTACACATTTAAAAAAAACACATTTTGAACCAAACTCTCGAACTCATTTTAACCCAAACTTGACCTTCTTTGTTAACAACAAACCCCATTTTAGGGCCCCACCAGACTCGAACCCCCGCCATTTAGTTAGAGATGAGAACACCTTACCAACTCCACCGTCCCTTGACACCCAAATAGAGATGTACAAAAAAACCGGTTTGAAAAACCAAACCGGTTTCAAACCGAAAACCGAACCAGTCGTGAACCGGTTTCTACCAAACCGGTTTCAAACTGATTCAAACCGCCGGTTTAAAACCGGTTTGAAACCTATACATTTAAACCGGTTTGAAACCGGTTTAACCCGAACCGAACCGATTAAAAACTGGTTTCAAACCGTTTTTTAAACCGGTCAAACCCGGTCAACGGACCATCTCAAACCGGTTTCAAACCGGTCCGGTTTGAACTCAAACCAGTTTTGACTTTTTGTTGACCAAACCGGTTCGGGTTAAAAAAACCGTTTTGTGCACCTCGACACCCAAACCCCACATGATCCACCCGTTTCATCAGGCATACCTACATGTCAATATTTATTTACCGACCACAAAGATCTCTTAGAAGCTTGTTAAAAGAGACGAGATACAAAAGTAAGAACTAAAAATTTGAAGATACGCGGGAGAAATTAATTAATTAAAAATTTGAAAGTTTGGATAGGTACAAAATAAATTCTTGGAAGATCGTACAAAAATATTATTTTATATTTTAATTCAAAATGTTTGATCGTTGTAAATTGTAATTAATTACCTTTAAGTTGCTCCAAGACCTGTTGCTAATTAAAATAAAATATAAATTATACCTCTTTTCCGGCGAAAAATTACTGTAGCCTTGTAGGACCGGTTAAACCCATTATTATTTTCTTTTTATTTAATAAAGTAAATAAAACAAAACTAAACTCTACCTAACCTATTTTATCTTAGGGGTGTTTGAGATTACTTTTCAAAACTACTTTTAACTTATTTTTAAAAGTAAGAATTTTTAACTTTTGAATTTCAATTTTTTCATCTCATATTTTTTAACTTATTTTGAATTCTCCAAACAAACTTATAACTTATTACCTTATTTCAAAAGGTAATAAGTCAATAAGTTATTTTAAAAAGTAATCCCAAACACCCCCTCCTCCAACTTTTGAATTCGTCAACGGCTACGACAGAGTATCTCCCGACGACGACGAAGCATCCGCCGTTCCGCGTCAATCTCCCTCCTCCAACCGCCGTAGAACCGTAGGCGTCATCATCACTCTAGGCCTCTTCACCGTCATCATCGGCGCAATAATCGGAGCTTTAGTAGTTCACCTACCGCCGGAATCACATCCATCGTTTCGGCATAGGGCGGAAGAGTCGATTAAAGCCGTGTGCGCCGTCACCAAACATCCAGAATCATGTTTCACCGACGTCTGTTCCGTCGATTCTGGTGACGTCATCGATCCGGATAGGATTTTCAACCTCACGCTCCGGCTGGCCGTGAGTGAACTTGCGAACGTATCTTCGTTGCCTAAAACCCTAATTTCGAAGTCGAGCGATTTGCGAACCGGTTCCGCGTTGCGAGATTGTGTGAGTTTGTTTGACGACGCGTTGAGTCAACTCAGTCGGTCGGCCGAGTTGATGCGTGTGAGGCCCGGGGATGGGGAGAAGGTGTTGACGGAGGGGAAAGTGGCGGATTTGATGACGTGGATTAGCGCGGCGATGACGGATCAGGAGACTTGTGTGGAGGGATTGGAGGAGATGGGATCGACGGATGTGGATGAGGTGAAGGTGAGGGTGCAGAGATCGAGATGAGTAACAGCTTAGCAATACTCAGTAATATGGAAGAGATACTTGACCGGTTTGGGCTTCACTTGCATTAGGATTCACGATTCTGCCATTGGGTGAAAGTGTAATTTTTTGTAAAATAAAAGGAAAATTATGTATTTGGAAAGCGTGTTTCAAAATCAATTTTTTTTTTTTTTTTTTTTTTGGAAATTTACAGATTGATCCAGGAAGCTAAACGGTCATATGAAAATGAAAAAAGATGTTTATTTATAAAATATTAATATCATATGTTAAGATATTATCAGTTGAAAACAATAATAAAAGTAGATGAAATATCAACATGAAAAACATAAAAGAATAATGGTCGACTCGGTATTCTGTTCTAATAGTCATAAAAGGCAGACACTATTTGATGATATTCTTTATTAATTATATATTTGATATAGTAGTAAAGTTTGAAAATGTAAAATGAAGCGGATAGAGTGGTTAAATAAACTTGTTCTTTATTTGTAATTTGTTTATGGTCTAGCCTCTTACTATGTTAGTTTTAATAAAATTCCATTGCTTAAAAATAAAGGACCACAGACGCGGCATTGCATGGCTACGGACACCTAGACATGGCATTGTTGGCTACGTCCTTGGGGCGTTTTGGTGGACAAGGTAGGAGGCGTTCGTGTGGACGAACGGCCACAAACAAAGAGGGTGGGGTCATTTGATTTTGTTTTTTGGTTTTCTCTTTTGTCCGACGAATGGGTTCTACAAGGACCGAGGGAGGGTGATCTTCACAGGCCCAATTGGTTAAAATTCTATTTTCGTTTTACCTTTTATTTTATTTGTTTTTGTATTTGTATTTTTATCTTTTTTACTATTAATTTTTAGGTATTAATATTTTTATAATTCTTAATAAATAAATATTACGGCTAAGAAGTGGTTTTTCGCTAAGAAACGCTAAGAACTCCGATTGAGCTCATTCAAGCGGCGTTGTAACCGTCTCATCGAACTCTAATCCGGACCCAAAAACCTAAACCCCCTCCACCCGCACCCCCAAAAACCTAAACCCCCCCTCCAACCCCACCCCGAAAAGCCTAAAACCACCACCCCCACACCCCAAAAACCTAAACCCACCCCCCCAAAAACCTAAACCCACCCCCACCCCCAAAAAAAACCTAAACCCTAAAATCTAAACCCTAAAAGCTAAACCCTAAGGCTAAAATCCTAAAATTCAACGCTAAGATCTAAATCCTAAAAGCTAAGATGGTAGAGTTCGACGATACGGTTCCAACGACGCTGGAATGAGCTCAATCCGAGTTCGTTTGATATCGTTTCTTAATGTTTTTGTCACTTCTTAGAGTTCTTAGCCGAAAAAAACTTCTTATTTGATCCTTCCCCTAAATATTATAGTTACTAAAATAAATGTAAAAGTTGATAAAAAAGTTGGAATATTTGTGGGATAAATGAATTGTATAAGAAATATTTTTGAGGATGTTTGTGAGTGTTTCGAACGTGTGAGATGACTAGCCATGTTTTTTTAACATTTTTATCTTTCTGCATTGCATATTGAAGATGCACATTTCTAATAGGCCCAATACTTGTAAGCCCATTTAGGGCAAGACCAGGTTGAAAGTGGTCCATTAGGGATTTAGGGTCAGTACAATATGACACTATAAATAAGGAGCTCTCCTTTTGGAATAAGGGGCTTCTCTCTGTGTACTTTACATAAGAAAATATACAATTCAATGGATCTGATTTCTTTCATGGTGGATATGAGTGATGTGGTTGTCCTATTTCTTTTCTTGTAGAGATCTACATCTCTTCATTGGCGCCATCCGTGGGACCGGCAACAACCATCTTCTCATCTCATTGTCTCAGTGGAAGCCTTCATATCTGGGTATTTGGTATTGCTCCATGCTGGTTTGGGGTTTTCTGGAGCTGAAAACCTTCATATCTGTGTTGATTCAGGCTTCCCCTTGTAATTTCTAGAGCTGAAATAGCGCTACATGGGGCTCATGGATCTGCAACTTTACGATATGTGTTTATTCATGATCAATGATATGGGCGACTTCGCTACCAAGGAACTCGCGGACCCCTGAATTTCAGATCTATTCCTCACTGGTCTAACGAGTTTGTAGGCCTCCTCCTACTGGGATGATGGCCTGATGGGATACATTCTGATGCATAAGATACAAAGTGGGTTTTGCACAACAAATGTCATACGCATAGAGAGAAAGAGCTTTTTCAGATGCCACACTACCGTGCCAGGTTTCCACACCTGGGTTTTGTTGCCGTGCCGCCTCGCCGGGTTGCCACCGGTGTATTTATTCAAGCCCGGCATCACCACCAGTGTATTTATTCAAGCCCGGCGTCACCGCCGGTGTGTTTTTTCGAACCCGGCGTTACCGCCGGTGTGTTTATTCGAGCCCGGCGTCACCACCGGTGTATTTATTCAAACCCGGCGTCACCGCCGGTGTGTTTTTTCGAACCCGGCGTCACTGCCGGTGTGTTTATTCGAGCCCGGCGTCACCACCGGTGTATTTATTCAAGCCCGGCGTCACCGCCGGTGTGTTTTTTCGAACACGGCGTCACCGCCAGTGTGTTTATCCGGACCCGGCGTCACCGCCGGTGTGTTGCCGGATGATTGACTCCGGAGGAGGGTGCGGGTCTATGTTCACCACTCAAGCCCCGCGTCATGTTTGTCACTCCTTCAAACATGGGTTCATCTTGCAGAATCGAAAGGACCAAGTTTCGTTGCAGTGTTTAGTTGCCACGTCACCTCGTCACCTCGTCGGGGGCCACAACTATGTTTGTTGCCGCGCCATCTCCTTCCTGCGGGATCTGCGCCGTGCTATGCCTTTCCCGGTTGATTGTTTGGTCAAAGCAGTCCTTTGCCGGACTACCCGTGTTGCCGGGGAGCCTCTTGTCGGACAATCCGCGTTGCAGGGTAGCTTCCTTCCGGGCTCTGTATGGCCAGGCTATTCCCGGACTGATCTCCATAATGAGCCACAAGAGAAGTTAAAAAACAAACATCTCAATCCTCCCACTGTTACAAATCTTGAACCAACGCTTTATATTTAAACAATGATGTCAACCCTAAAACTTCAGATTTGGGATTTATTGAATATTTGAACACCCAAATCATCTTATTAGTATTATTCCCAATAAAAAGGAAGAATCAAAGTTTGGTTTTAGAACAAGGGTATACCCATGTGATTGTGAGAAATTGACTAGCTGTAATGCATTATTTACAAGCTTTCATTGCTTCACTATTTATTATGTACTCTATCCGCCGGAAGCACTCTCTAATAACCTCCGGATAACGTTTTGCCGGACACACTCATTGATCGGCCGCCTTAAAGACGGAGGGTTTCACTATCAACCGTATCATTTCCGAGACACTTTCATTGATGGACGATTTCACCCGGGACTCCAGCCCCCCATCTTCTTTAAAATGCACGAGAAGAAGCGTGATCATGATTCTCCACATCCTCACATTCAAATCCGAGCAAGTTGACAGGTATCAAGGTCATCTTGTGACTATTCCGAATTATCGTTTCAAGTAAGATCCTACCATTTCTGGCCGTTTTCATGGCCGGACGAAACCTTATTACAAGACGACCTTATCGTTTCCAGACGAGTTTTTATCGCTAGAAGAACTACTAATTACCGGATGATCAGTGCGGGGAATCTCGTTGGTCCGGGAAGACCCTCCCCCTTACCTATAATTATATATTGTTAATAATTGACGTAGAGCCTTCATAACTGATATATAACCGAGATGGATGAATCGTCATGGTCGGTTAATCACTTGTACCAGAGTACGATCATAGCCTTGTAGAACTATAATATCCTTGTCAGAATAATAATAAAATCTGGTCGGCCTGATTTTTCTTGTCGGGGCATCGCCATAGCCCAGCGAGGGCCTAATTATCTTAAACGAAAGAGTTTCATAATCGGACAAGGTCCAGTCTATCCTTGTCAGAGGATTATTATAGCCCGAAGAAGTACCGCTATGTTTGTCGGATGGTTATTACGCTGGTGGTTGCACCCCCGTTCGTCTGTCGTGACCCGGTTCAAGTTGGTCTCAGCCGTATTCAAAGGATAACCAATATCACAAGGAGATAGTTTCATAACTATTCACCGGATGACTTCTCCCCAGCCAACTTCTTTTCCGGATGTCACCTTCACCTGACAACTTCCTATCTGGACAACAACTCTACGCCGGACACCATTACAATATATGGCAATACTCCTTCGCATATACATACCGTATGTGTATCATTATAACCCATACGTCTGTATACATATTCCTTAGTCCTAATAACCATGAAATGCATACATGCAAAGGAAACAATCTGCACATGGAACGAAGGTAAGGGTTATTCTGCAAATTAGAATACAAGGAATTATGCACAGAGTACAGGTTTCATATTGGCCACCACTCACGTATTGTCACCCCATGTTGACAAATACATTTTACGGAGGTACGTTTTTCATCCCGGGCTAAGCACCGACGTGTTGGGTATTCATCTTTGACAAAAATTGTTATCTCCATTATAGTCGGTTCTTATGTTTTCTGGATAAATGTGTGGGAAAAGACAAAAAGGGTCGTTCATACCAATCCTGACCTATATAAGGACTGTCGACGCACATCACTCTAATATTGTTTGGCTGGATGACTTTTAAGCTGGTCGTTATTGAGGTCCGGTTGGTTGTCATGGTTTGGTATTCTTAACACCAACACCCGGCTACCGGCTCCGGTTATCATCACTAAGACCTTCATCGGGACGCAGAAGGTACACATACTAATAAGTGAGGTACAAATGGATGCTGCACAATGGTGCTATTATAAGAAAAAGGCACAAGTCATGATATAATGAAAATCCCTCCCATCATTGCAATAGTAATATCGTGTCCCGTTTAAGCCTTATTCTAACTGTCGGGTTAGCACCTTGATCAAAAGAGCAATCTTGTCAAAAGAGTCATCCGAAGCACTTAGCTTTGGCCAACATATCCATATCAACTTTAACACAGTGTTATCTTGAATCCGCAGAGCGCTACCGTCATTCCCGGATTATATTTCCCTTGTTTCAGTCGTGCAATCAGCACAAGCAAATAATAGTTAGTATAGAATGATGATAGGACCAGATGACATTCTTGGTCAATTCCTAGGTCCATATTGCTGCCTCCAAACTTAGCTACCAGATGATCGTTATGCTACATAACCTACCTGTCGGGATAACATTCGCAGGACAACTGTCTAGCTGTGATAGCGATGGCCAGGTGAGGTAATCATTGGACGCCTTCATGGCCGTTTTCTTTGCCAGACGGGTTAATAGCGATTCTCGAGTCACATCGTCATCACAGTGTCAGATCTTTGTCTTGGCCACGTGCCACAAATATTGGATCACGGGTCAGATCTTTATTGATCCGGTTGGGGGTCGCATCTCCACTAAGGTTAGGTGCCGCATTATTATTATCTGCTTACATGCCTCATCATTATTATATGGCTGAGCACGGCCCATTGTTGTGTGGCTAAGGGTCGCATTTCCATTTGGGTATAAGCCATATCTCCATATGGCCGCGTGCCTCTTTTGGGCGACACGTTCGTGTCAAAAAGACAGTAAGACCGACCTACAAGGCAGCATGCAAAAATAAAAAAGACTATAAGACCGACCTAAAAGACGGCGTGTCAAAAAAGCCAGTAAGACCGACCAACAAGGCGGCATGCAAAAGACCGGACCACGTGTCCGGCATCATAAAAGATTGGATCTTAATCCAACACTTTAAAAGACCGGATCAATGTATCCGGCACCATCAAAGACCGGACCACGTGTCCGGCATCATAAAAGATTGGATTTTAATCCAAAATTAAAAAAGACCGGATCAATGTATCCGGCACCATAAAAGACCGGATCAGTGCATCCGGCACCGAGAAGATTGGATTTTAATCCAACATTAAAAAAGACCAGATCAATGTATCCGGCACCATAAAAGACCGGATCAATACATCCGGCACCAAGAAGATTGGATTTTAATCCAACATCTTAAAAAGACCGGATCAATGTATCCGACACCAAGAAGATTGGATTTTAATCCAACATTAAAAAAGACCGGATCAATGTATCTGGCACCATAAAAGACCGGACCACGTGTCCGGCATCATAAAAAGATTGGATTTTAATCCAACACCTTTAAAAGACCGGATCAATGTATCCGGCACCATAAAAGACCAGATCAATGCATCCGGCAACAAGAAGATTGGATTTTAATCCAACATTAAAAAAGACCGGATCAATGTATCCGGCACCATAAAAGACCGGATCAATGCATCCGGCACCAAGAAGATTGGATTTTAATCCAACATTAAAAAAGACTGGATCAATGTATCTGGCACCATAAAAGACCGGATCAATGCATCCGGCACCAAGAAGATTGAATTTTAATCCAACATTAAAAAAGACCGGATCAATGCATCCGACACAATAAAAGACCGGATCAATGCATCCGGCACAATAAAAGACCGGATCAATGCATCCGGAAACAAGAAGATTGGATTTTAATCCAACATTAAAAAAGACCGGATCAATGTATCCGGCACCATAAAAGACCAGACCACGTGTCCGGCATCATAAAAAGATTGGATTTTAATCCAACACCTTTAAAAGACCGGATCAATGTATCCGGCACCATAAAAGACCGGATCAATGCATCCGGCAACAAGAAGATTGGATTTTAATCCAACATTAAAAAAGACCGGATCAATGTATCCGGCACCATAAAAGACCGGATCAATGCATCCGGCACCAAGAAGATTGGATTTTAATCCAACATTAAAAAAGACCGGATCAATGTATCCGGCACCATAAAAGACCGGATCAATGCATCCGGCACCAAGAAGATTGGATTTTAATCCAACATTAAAAAAGACCGGATCAATGCATCCGGCACAATAAAAGACCGGATCAATGCATCCGACAACAAGAAGATTGGATTTTAATCCAACATTAAAAAAGACCGGATCACTGTATCCGGCACCATAAAAGACCGGACCACGTGTCCGGCATCATAAAAAGATTGAATTTTAATCCAACACCTTTAAAAGACCGGATCAATGCATCCGGCACAATCAAAGACCGGAACACGTTTCCTCCACAACAAAGAACGGACCGTGTGCCCGACACAATAAAAAGATTGAACTTGAACTATACGTTCAATATAAGGACCGGACCAAGTGTCCGACAAAACAAAAAAGACCATACAAAGGCCCGACAAAATGAAAGGATTGCATTATAATTTAAAGCTAAAGAAGTAGACCACAAGTCCGACAATATAGGGGCCGGAACATAATTCCGGCACGAAAAGAATGAAACATGTACTCATCATTCAAAATAACTATGCCACGTGTCCGACAAATATCTAAAAACCCAAGTATATAATTCGAGCCAGGTGTCTGGAGCGCATTAAAGGTATGCATCACTCGAGGTTTAATAATATCGCATATACCTGGCCGAATCACCTTATCCGGGTCTTGAAGGAAAGAATGTAATAACATGATCAGAACATGAACACTTTGCAACAAAAGTAAAAACCAAGACTCACACAGACAAAAAGTCACTTGAACAAACAAGTAATCCAAACCAGAAGGCATGGATCAATGTCGTGCTATACAAGTCTAACATAACGTGTCTAACGCTACGTCACGCTAGACTGGGGGACTTGAAGATGCACATTTCTAATAGACCCAATACTTGTAAGCCCATTTAGGGCAAGACTAGGTTGGAAGTGGTCCATTAGGGATTTAGGGTTAGTACAATATGACACTATAAATAAGGAGCTCTCCTTTTGGAATAAGGGGCTTCTCTCTGTGTACTTTACATAAAAAAATATACAATTCAATGGATCTGATTTCTTCCATGGTGGATATGAGTGATGTGGTTGTCCTATTTCTTTTCTTGTTGAGATCTACATCTCTTCACATATGTTCTATAGTGATCATCAACTACTTCTCTATAGTCAAGGTATAAATCACCAATATAATTCTCACAGGATTGTTAGAGTGACTATTCATGCGTTACAACTTAAGTGTTATAAACAAAATTATATGAATAACATTGAACACTTTCACTCTAGCTAGTTTATTATCTCTTTTACGGTATTTCTTTAACGGCAAGTGTGAATTTTATTGCAATCATATATTCATAAATCCTTCGTGGTATTTCCTTGGCTTTTTTATTCTTCTCATGTAGTTAGAAATTACTACTTGCTGATGTTTCATGGAGATACAACTTTGTAATAATTTATCCTTTATATATACAAAATTAAATTTCCCTTTAGGAAAAAAAAAGATAAAGTGAGAATCGACGTCCGCTAAAGAGAAGGGGAATTGAAGAAAAGATACCAAAATACTCTCCTTTGACACATGGCTTAGGTGGCATGAGCCAGGGTGGCACCCTCTTCGCGCGTGGAACACCATGCCAAGTTGGCGTGGTCCACGCTAGTGAAGGTTTGAAGTGAGTAGAACCACGGTTCTCTCTCTTTCTCTCTCTCTCTCTCTCTCTCTCTCTCTCTCTCTCTCTCACTGCTGTACATAAGGACGCACGGCCATGCCTTAGCTTTTTCATAATGTACTTCTACGAAACTTTAGCTTTCTCAGAATCTATTGGCCGTGCATCTGGGGTGGTGCACAACTAGGGGTGGCAAAACTGACCCGCGGACTAACTTTTGGGTTTATTTGGACTCCTAATGAAACGTTAAGGGTTGTTTTGGGTTAAGACATAAGTTTTAGTGTGTCTAAGTGGGCATAATTAAAAACAACGAAAAATAGAAACGAGCCGTAATGGGCCAAGAGGAGAAGAGTACGGGTCAGGATGGGCACCCAAGAAAATAGCGGTTTTCTCGCTTCCCTTTTTTCAGGCGACGGGATACAACTTGAGATTCCAAGATTGTTACGATAAGAAATTAAAAGTGAATTGAAAAGAGGGAAACGAATCAATTCACTATCGAGATGATCAATCATTTGGTTACAACGGCTTATTACGACAATTCCCAAACTAACTAACTGTAAACAAACTAAACCCTTAAGAATACAACAATTACAACTCAGCCCTCCTACTTATTATTGCTAAAAAACAATTAAACTCCTCTAATTAACATTCGTATGTAACAAAACTTCCCCCATTAAGCATTCTTGACCTCAAGAATCAATCTTAAAAGTAGGATATCTGGCCATAAATGTCTCAGCTTCCTCCCAAGTAGAATCATGAGTGGGTAAATTTTCCCATTGAATCAAAAACTTCACGATAGACCTATTACCACTTCTAGCCAACTTCCTATCAAGAATGGCCAAAGGCTGCAACATCTGATCTTAGGTAGTAGGCAGTAATACATGTTGAACAGGTGGACCATATGCTTTCTTCAGCAGTGAAACATGAAATGTGGGATGCAATTGTGAGCCTGCAGGAAAGTCCAAAGTGTATGCAACTACTCCCCTGTCTTGATTACTTGAAATGACCCATAATACTTTTGAGAAATTTTTGAATATTTATGCAACCTCAAAGAAGACTGCACATAAGGTTGTAGTTTAAGATATACCCAATCACCAACCACAAAGTTTCTATCACTTCTCTTGAGATCTGCAAATTGCTTCATTCGATTTCTGGCTCTCTCTAATGACTGTTTTAAATTTGTTATCATTTCATCTCTAGTAAGCAACCAATCTTCCAAAGAAGCCACAGTAGTGGTACCAGCAATATAAGGTAAGTGGATCAAAGCCATACAAGGCTTTGAAAGGAGACATATTTATTGCAGAATGCCAAGTGGTATTGTACCACCATTCAGCTAATGGCAACCACTTAAACCAAGTGCTAGGATCAGTCATTGCCATGCATCTCAAATAAGTCTCTAAACATCTGTTTAAGACCTTTGTTTGCCCATCAGATTGAGGGTGATAAGAAGTGGATAGGGCTTGCACAATGCCTTGCAGCTTCAAGAATTCCTTCCAAAATAAACTCATGAAAATAGGATCTCTGTCTGAAACAATGTTCAATGGGCAACCATGTAATTTAAAGACATTATCCATCATTACTTGAGCTACCTGAACAGCTGAAAAAGGGTGTTTCAAGGGAATAAAATGCCCATACTTTGTGAATCTGTCAATGACTACCAAAATAGTATCTTTGCCTCCAGATTTTGGTAAGCCACTAATAAAATCCATTGAGACATCAGTAAACACAGATTGAGGCAGAGGTAATGGATTCAATAACCCTAGAGTTGCTATAGCTTCATATTTGTCCTTAAGATAAACATCACAAGTCTTAACCCACCTCTGAATGTCTCTATCTGCCCTTTTCCAATAGAACATATCCCTGAATCTTTGGAATGTAGGTTGAATGCCCGAATGACCCCCTACTGCTGATGAATGAAAAAGTAACAAAATTTCCCTTCTCAAATCATCTTGCTTGCCTATCCATAACTTGTTTTTCCTTGTTAATAAGGTACCATTCCAAGCCATATGTTTAATGACTTCCCCATGAGATAATTTCTAGATTAACTGCTGAGCTTTTTCATCTTGGGCCCAATGACATTTAATCTTCTCCATTAATAAAGGATCATAGGAAGAGACTGCCATATGAAATAAAACTGAACTATGAACTCTGGATATGGCATCAGCAACATTATTCTCCACCCCTTTCTTATAAAAAATGTGGTAATCATAGGCCATTAGTTTACTTAGACAAGTATGTTGCAAATGTGTTGTTATCTTTTGCTCCAAAAGATGCTTTAAACTTTTCTGATCTGTTCTAATAGTGAAATGTTTTAAGATAAGATATTGATGCCAATGTTTAACTGCTAACAGAATGGCCAAAAATTCTTTCTCATAAACAGATAATGCACATTGTCTAGCTGAAAGAGCCTTACTGACATATGCAATAGGATGCTTTCCCTGCATTAGAACAGCTCCCAATCCTTTAGAACTAGCATCAGTTTCCACTATGAATTCTTGAGACCAATCAGGAAGAGCTAAAATTGGAGCTTGTATCATTGATAACTTCAATGTGTCAAATGCCACTTGTGCTTCATCAGACCAATGCAAAGCATTCTTTTGTAATAAATTTGTTAATGGTTTAGCAATTGTGCCATAAGAAGAGATAAACCTTCTATAATAGCCTGTCAAACCCAAAAATCCACTTAATTGTTTCACACTTGTAGGAGTTGGCTAATTCTTAACTGCCTCTATCTTAGAAGGATATGTGGACACCCCCTCCTTTGAAATAACATGACCCAAATATTCAACTTTAGAACCAACAAAACTACATTTTGTTCTCTTAGCATACAGCTGGTTATCCCTAAACAAATGTAATACTTCTTTCAAATCCTCCACATGTTGCTGCATATTTTTACTATAAACCAACACATCATCAAAGAAGATTAGAACTGATTTCCTCAATAGCTTTTGAAAAACCGAATTCATTAACCCTTGAAATGTTGCAGGTGAATTAGTCAATCCAAAAGGAAGAACTAAAAACTCAAATAAGCCCTGATGTGTTCTAAATGCAGTTTTATGAATTTCCTCCTCATTCATCCGAACCTGATGATAACCAGACCTTAAATCCATCTTAGAATACACTTCAGCCCCTCCCAATAAATCCTCAATTCTTCCAATAATTCCTCAATTAATGGAATTGGAAATCTGTTCTTGACTGTTTGATCATTCAATTTTCTATAGTCAACACATAACCTCCAAGTGCCATCTTTTTTCTTTACTAACACAACATGAGATGAAAAAGAGCTAACACTATGCCTTATAATTCCCATATCAATCATTTCTTGTACCATTTTTTCTATGATATCCTTCTGCCCAACTGGATACCTATAAGCTCTTTGACTGATGGTAATTGACTCATCAGTTAATTGAATCTTATGATTACATTCTCTGTTAGGTGGCAAACTGTTAGGAATTCTAAACACATATTCATATTGTGCCAATAATGCATTCACATCCCTATTTTCCTGATCAGCAAACACCTTAGCTTGATGCTGAAATGATCCATTTACCCTTTCCTGCATACTAAACAATTGCAGCCTAACCATAGGGCTATCTTTATTAAACATGGATGAAAACTTCTCCATAGAACACAAGGAAACACTATTTTTGTTTATCCCCTTCAACTCCATTACTTTTGAATCTACTGTGAATTGCATAATCAAATTCTTAAAATTCCACACAATATCATTTAATGATTGCAACCATTGTATACCCAATATCATATCATAATTTTCCAATGGTAACAATAACACCTCAGTTTTAAACCACACCCCTTGCATTAACCACTGAAATCTGGACATAATTGGTGACAGTCTAACTCTTTTCCATTAGCAGCCAATACTTTCATCAATGACACTTCTTTAGTGGGACAATTCAACCTAGATGCTAACTTAGAGTTAACAAAATTGTGAGTTGAACTAGAGTCGATAAGAATTTGTATTTGCCTTGTTCCTATTGTACCCACTACCCTCGTAGTAGAAAAAGAACTTACACCTGTCATAGCATAGACAGAAATTTGAGCTTCTGTCTCTTTTTCCTCAACTCCATCTGTATAAACATTTTCCTCCAACTCATCATCACCGTGTATCTCCAAAATATACTGATGCTTAAATTTTCAATTATGGGTTGGTGTATATCTCTCATTACACCAAAAACACTCCCCCTTAGCTCTCTTTTCTTCAGCTACTTTAGTAGGAACCCTCTTAACATTTTTAAGCATCTTATTAGCTGAAGGAGTAGGCAATAAATCTAATGTATTACTTGGGCTCACTATACTCTTAGTAGGCATTGATGAACCATACTTAGAGCCTGAACCACTGACACCATAGCTAGTACTAACTTTCTTGACATCTTTATCCCCAAACAAGGTAGAGAAAACCACAATTTGGTTGCTTAGCCATAGCTATAGCATCCCTCATTGTTTTGGGCTTAAAAATTTTCACTAAACAACGAATTTCAGGTTTTAAACCACTAACATACAAACTAGCAGCATAGTCATCAGACAACTTAACCCTATTAAGCAATGCATCAAACTCTTTAGTGTAATCAGGAAGTGAACCTATCTGATTGAGTTTTTTTAATTCCTCCATAGCATCTTCAGATAATCTTTCAGAAAATCTTGTAACAGCAGACCTTGAATATTCATCCCAGGTAATTTCGTCTACAGTTCTGTTCTGGCTATCAACGTAACCATGATGCCATTCTAGTGCTGCTCCTTCCAGATTGATGACTGCATAGTGTACCTTTGCATTTTCAGGTGTTTTATCAACTGTAAAGAAATGATTGCAGAGAATTATCCACCCTCCACTTCCTCCCCATTGAATTTTGGAAAATCCAGCCGCCCAGTATGAACTAAACGCTGTTCTTGATTAGTTCCACCTCTATCATTGCCCAATTTGTTACTAATTTCAGCCATTTGTTACTAATTTTGCTAATCTGCAACATCTTAATTGCTTCCGAATTTTGATCTAAAATCGCGTGTTGTCCTTCGATCAAACTTGCGTTACATTGTGCTAATTTATCTAATCTCTCCATTGCTTGTTGTCCGGTAACCATATACTCAATTAGGTCAAAATTGGAACGACTTAACAAAATTTTGATCGCGAGCTTGTTTGATTATTGAAATTGGAACAATCAGTTTCAAGAAATTGAATTGAACAGACAATAAGAAGGAAACAATGAATTGTTCGAATAATGATCAATTACATAATCGATTTGAACGGAATTAATGGCAGAAATCGGATTTTGTGAATCAGATGATCGGAATTGATGAATATGAACGGAATTCGAGCTCCGATGAGAATCAGTAGCTCTGATACCAATGTTACGATAAGAAATTGAAAGAGAATCGAAAAGAGGGAAACGAATCAATTCATTATCGAGATGATCAATCATTTGGTTACAACGGCTTATAATGACAATTCCCAAACTAACTAACTGTAAACAAACTAAACCCTCAAGAATACAACAATTACAACTCAACCCTCCTACTTATTATTACTAAAAATACAATTAAACTCCTCTAATTAACATTCGTATGAAACAAAGATGGTATGCGATTTCTACCAAAATGCCATCGATTTAGTTTTCTACCAACATCATCGTTCGATTTCTATCTAGCGATTTGACTTTGAGTTTGATTTCAGACTGATTTCGATTTCTTCGTTTGGGTTTAGTCATCTTCTTCGTGGTTTTATTCATTTGATTTCAATTTTTTTTGCCGAGTTAGATTATCTGATTTCTTCATTTGATTTCGATATAATGGTTTCAGTTGAATAAAATCAATGCATTTTTTAAGTAACTGCATCGGAAGATGAAATAGAAGTTGTAATCCACAAGTTGAAGAAATTTCAGAGGATGTTTGAACCAAATGTCTAATGAGGGCAAGTTTAAGAAAGAAGACATGGATATGAATCACGATGGTTATGCATTTTCTTATAGACCAAGAACATGGCTACCTGATATTGTTTTTCATCCCCTTGATTTAAATCAATTTAAAAATGATAATTATAAAGCTCATTACTATACGCCATTGATATGTTATTGTGCTTGATTTCTATGATTAATGTTGATGCTAATTAAGCCTAATGTTTAAGGGTTCTACCATTGCTAATAGTTCACTGTATGGAGATAAAACTTTCTTTTCTAATATTGCTTCATTTCGGTTTTTAGGATGACCCGTTTGGACCCGTTCCTAGTTTTGTCAAAACCTGTTATGAACGGGTCCAAAATGACATTTTTTTAAAGAAGACCCGTTCAGACCCAAACCCATCCTGACCCGAACCCGTTCTGACCCGTTACCCTACCCGTTTTGCCAGGTCTATGCAACCATGCATTAGGGGTGCACAACCATGCATAGGTGGTGCACATCCTCGTGAATTTCTTGATTTTCTTCCTCTTTTTCGTTTGTTTTTCACCCGGACATCACATTCACCTGCAATTTCACTAAGGAACTAACTAAGGCCTAATTTCAACGTAATTGCCCAAAAATCAGTCAGATATGGGGGGCGATTATGCAATTAAAATATGTATAATTGATTACACATCACTTTTCTTTAACCACCATCATATTCTATCAAAACTATCATACAAAAGTTAAAAAGATTCGATGTCTAAATGATATGTCATTTTTCTTTGATTACTGTTTGCTAAAGTTGATACACAAAATACCTGCAAGAGTGTTTCTTCAAATATTGATACAAGTCTAGTATCAGGAGCTACACATCGCATCCATGTAGCGATACTTGATTCTTACCTTTGCTATACTATAGATATTCAATAGTTGCACTTACCGATATGTGTGTAGTTTGATATTCTCGTGATATTCATTTTATAAATTTAAAACTAAAAAGTGTAAAATCTTAATTAATTGGAACATATCTGTAAGTTTTTGCACACATCAATTAACTGCCGCTGCCTGTCAGGAGAAGTTCTCACACCATTGGTCGTTTAAGTGTACTTGCATGGTTACCAACGATTACAAGGACGTTGAATTTAGAACTCCTCTTTTCTCTCTCCTTCCTCATTTCTTCTTCCTTGTTCATTCGAGAGAGTTTTCTTACCAGGTTAGTGTTCTTACTTCGTTTCTTCTTTATTTTCGTGTTTGTGATTTCGTTCAAAATGATTTTTTTTAAATTGGTATTTTTTTCAGAATTAAAGTGGTAAGTAGCATGTTTGGCTGGAAAATTTAAAAAATGGTAGAACCGATACTGGAAGTACCGGTTTTAGTTCATTTACACAAGCCTCTATCGGGAGCATCCTGGCACCACGTAACACATTATTCATGCTTTCATATATGTTCGTGGTTAGGTTACCCCATCGATGATTTCCCCTATCATGCAAAAGAGTCCACTTAGTTTTTGGAATTGCTTTCAAGTACCGTCACTGATGTAGTGCAAAGCACACATTTTTATTCCATTGTTTTAGTGCGTTTTTAGATAGTTTTATATTTGTTTTTAGTCATTTTAGTTCGTTTTGAGTCCTTGTTGTATTTGCACGTGCTCGTGTGAATTACAAGTCAAATCCCGAAGAAACCGAGCACGAGTGGAAGCCCAGAAATAAAAGTTAAAAAGTTGTAATTTTACTCCTTCGCGGTACGCGAAGAAGAGGAACAAGAATCTCGCGGTACGTAAGAAAAAACAAATCTGGGCCCGACTAGTTTGTCCCTCGCGGTACGCGAGGGGCTGGCCACCTTGTTTCGCGGTACGCGAGAAGTATAATATCCGAGAAAAAAAAACCCTAAAATCAATTTAAATAGAATTTGATAGACATTGTGATAGGAGTTCGAGTTTTGGCCGTCTACAAAGAGCTTAGAGGCGATTTTGGGGCTAGAGAAGGCAATTGAAGTGCAAGATTAGAGCTTTTGGATCCGGGTTCGTTAGTATTAGCTTATTCGGTTTCCAAGTTCTGAATTTTATCTTTGATTTGTTAGATTGAAACCATGTTTCTGTTTATTACTTCTGGTTTGAATGTTTTAAACATGTTTCTTGGCTAGATCTTTGATACTGTCTAAGTTAAAGATGATTTCTTGTGAAAGTTATGATTTTTATCGGTTTTTCGATTCAATTGATGGTTTAATGATTTTGTAAAGATCTTTGTTTAATTAATATGATGAATATGCATGTTTAGATATGTTTTGAAATTGATTATAGTTCCATATTTTTCTTGTGAATGTCTTTCAGTTTGAGTAGTGTATCTAGATCACTGACTGTGTGTTTATAATTGTTTGTGTTGTTTGTTAGACGTATTATTCTATAGGAACTGTGATTAGGAGTAGGTTAGATCTAAGTGTTCATCTTATCTCAATACCCGAAAGGTGAGAGGTAGTTGGTTAGTCTTCATTGTTAGGATTCCGAGTGTTAACTATCTGAGACGAAATTTCCTTTGATTCTTAGTAATTGTTGCTAGTCCGAGTCATAGTTTGTTGATCTGAGATTACCCCGTGCATCTTTGATGTATTGTGGATAATGAGACTGAGAGGTGATATGTATGTTGAGTACATTATCACTGTTGGAGAGACTGAAAGGTAATCCGACTATCTGGTGAGCGTTGTGCATCTTTAGAGTTTTCCTGGTTGGTGACACCTGAGAGTGATTAGGGATCCACTAGGTTGTCTTTAGTTGTTATCATTAGATAACCAGATCCATCATTGTTTCAAGAACCGGTAAAAGTCTTGGCTTTGCAAGTAGGATTCCGACCTAGATAGTGTTCATCCCATTCCTAGTATTTCCCGAGTTCTTTGTTCTGATAGTTAGAGTCGTTCATTAGTTTTCTCTTGATTTATTTAGTTTAAACAGTAGTGTAGAAAACCCCCCAAACCAATTATTCATAGTTCGAGTCAGAGTCTAGTTGAGTTATTCAGTGTCTCTAGGGTTCGATAATCCGGTTTACCATTAAGATGTGCTACACTCAATAGGTTCACTTGCCTGTCAGTGCGGTCTAGTTCATAGGTATTCCATTTATTACCTAGGAGTCTAGATTAGGTTTTTATTAGTATTTTTATAGACCGTCCGGGCAATATCAAGTTTTTGGCGTCGTTGCCGAGGACACTTGGCAATAGCAATATTAGCTTTGATTAGTTCTTTGTGTGATTTTTGGTTTATTTTCTTACTTTCTTTTATTTTGAGTCTTAATTGTCTGCTTTGTATTATCTGCTATCTATGTGTCTTAATATAGGATTGAGTCTTTCTGTGTTTTGAGTCCTTCTTATTTATCTTTTTTGTCTTTCAGCTTATGCAACGTGCTCGTTCACAGGGATCACCCCGGTATTCAGCTTATTCAGAGCCCGAGCGAGAGCTTCATGAGCGCACCAGCGAATTCCGGGAGCGTTTGTAGACGTTGTGTAAAAACTAGGTACATGATACTAGTCCTATCCCTTTTCCTAAAATGGGTGACGCTGACCCACCAGCGAGACGTACTATACACCAGAGAGCCAGTGATGGTGTTACTGGGGAGAGATCTCCGATCACCCGTCGGATTGTGCCAAACACAAACAGTTGGCAAGTCCCATCACATGTCACGAGTACCATAACTCATTCTACTCAATTTCATGGCCTTGAGGATGAGGATGCACCGGAACATCTGTACGGTATGTGCGAATTTGTGATACCTTCAATATCACTGGTGTGTCTTGGGACGCAATCTACTTGCGTCTTTTTCCATTCTCGCTCTCTGGACGTGTTGCCACTTGGCTAGATACCCTCCCCATAACTCTATCACCACATGGGAGGATATACAAGCCAAGTTTCTTAAAAAGTACTATCCACCGTCCAAGGCCGCTCGCCTTAGGGACCAGATCCATTCCTTCTGTATGCACCCTGACGAGCCTTATCACATGACCTGGTAGCGGTTCAACGCTCTGTTGAGCCGGTGTCCCCAGCATGGTCTGTCTGACTGGGCGATAGTGGAGAAATTCTACAATGGTCTCACCTTCGAGAAGAAGCAAATGTTCAACACTGCCGCGGGAGGCCATATCATGGACAAGAAAGAACCTGCTGAGTGAGAGGATATATTCGAGAGCTTTGCTCTTGCTGAGCAGCAGCAGCCACATTCCGTTAGGAATTCCATTCCTACTGCTAGGGCACCAGCCTCTTCTTCTAGAGGTGTTCATCAGCTCACCCCTGATGCTATCGTGGCAGCTGCACCTGCAGCCATGTGGAATAAAATTAAAGAGCTGAAGCTGAGTGCTCAAAGGGGTGAGGTGTGTCGAGTAGGCCACGACACCAGGGACTGCCCCGTCAGTCAGCAGGAGCATGTTGATTTTGTGGGCAACCAGAACCGAGGATTCAACAACTATAGCAATTCTTATGGCTCGAGATGGAGATCTAGAAACAACACGCCTGGGTTTAATGCCCGCCCTAATCAGCAAGTTGGAGGTGAAGCAGGACCGAGTGGGGGTAGCAAGACCGAGTGGGGTAGCAACATGAACACAAAGAGGATTAAGGAGATGCTGGAGACTCAAACCCAAATGCTAGCCTGATGTAGGGTCAAATATCTCGTGTATAAGAGTCTAATTCGTATAGTTTAAGCGTTTAGCTCTGTATATCGAGTCGGTTTTACGTTGGTATTTGTATTTGAGTCCATGACATGTTAAAGTGCTAAATGAGCGGATAACGAGACATAATCGAGAAGGTACGAAAGTACAGGGGGTGAAGATGTCAAAAAGTCAAATTCTTGGAAAGTTAAGTCTTCGCGCCACGCTAAGACCTGGAGGAAAATCTCGCGACACGCGAGGAAAGCAAAAAAAGGGCGCCCGACTTTTTTTTTTGACCAAGATGCTTCGCGGTACGCGAAGAAGAAGAGTTTCGGCAAATTAAACCTAATTTCAATTATAACCTCATTGTGACTCCCATTCTCGAATAACCTTATTTCTAGCCGTCCCAGAGCGATCTTGAGGCGATTTCCAGAGTTTTTTTTGCCAATTGATCTTAGTTTTCAATGAATGTAAGTTCTAGATTAATTATTAGGATGTTTGTTACAATCATGAGCGGCTAAGCTCTTCGTGATCCCTCCGGGTGAGCGATTTATGCATGTATTCGTATGATTTTAGTTGATAATCAGTTTGGATTGAGTTTTGTGAACCCATTAAGTTCTTTGAATTCAATTGTATGTTTGATTTATGAACAATTGCATGTGTTTGATTTGTCACATCTATCATCGTTTCTTGGTTTTCTTGCATCGAGAATAATTTGGTTTTGTGATTGAATTTGATATTGTGTGATTGAGTTAAACAGTTAAACAAGGTTATGTCTATGTAATCTCCTATCTGGTTTGAAACTAAAATTGTGCGTTTGTGTTGCTTAATCTGAAACCCGGAGTGATTGTTTTTCTTTAATCGTTTTCTTAAGTCAAAGTTTGTTGCTTTTTACAATTTGCATTAATTTAATTGATATAGTTTTAAAATTTAGTAGTCACTAAATAGTTTTAATTTGAATAGCATTCTCCACGAGTTCCTTGTGGATTCGACACCCTATTTCCTATACTGCAGTCTAAGTAGCTAAGAAGTAGGTTTTAATATTGTTTTTTATTAGCCTTCGACACGTGATCATAGCCCACTTGGTGGTGAAGGACAAAGAGACTCAGCAGAGACTGGATGCTCATGATACCCTACTGAAGAATCAACAATCTGCATTCCAAGATCTGTAGCGCACGGTGGGAGACATCGCTAAGAGTTTGAAGGATAGACAGGGAGGTCCGTCTTCAGGCCCTAATGCTTCAGTGATGGGCGTGTCTACTAGGAGTCGAAGAGAAGAAGAGATAGTTGAGCCACCGGTAGATGAGGAAGAGCCTATGGAAGAAGAGATAGTGATGGAGAAGCCTCCCGAGAAGGTAGAGGAAAAGAAGAAAGGGGGGAGATTAAGACCCCCGAGATTGACTTAAGCCGTGTTCCCTATCCAGCCCGTTTATTACCACATAAGTATGCTAGGGAATACGGTAACTTCCTTAACATGTTTAAACAACTCAAAGTCAATCTTCCATTCATTGAGGTCCTCTAGCATATGCCAAAATATGGCAAGTTCTTAAAAGATCTTCTTTCCAACAAGAAGAAGCTGGAGGAGGTCTCCAAAGTCTCATTAAGTGAGCGATGCTCTACGGTGGTGTAGAACAAACTGCCAAAGAAACTGGAGGACCCGGGTCACTTCATAATCCCGGGTCTGCTTAGCGGTTTGCCTTTGAACCACACGTTGGCTGACCTAGGTGCTAGCATAAATTTGATTCCTTATTCTATATACAAGCAACTAGACCTAGGAGATCCGAAGCTGACGCGTATGAGCATATCCTTGGCTGACCGGTCAGTCAAGTATCCATTGGGAATAGTGGAGAATCTTTTATTGAAAGTAGACAAATTCGTCTTCCCCGTGGATTTTGTCATTATGGACGTGGATGTGGATGACAGAGTTCCACTCATCCTAGGGTGCCCGTTTCTGCGCACCGCCAACGCATTGATCGATGTGTTGCAAAATATCTCGTGTATAAGAGTTTAATTTGTATAGTTTTAGTAGTTTTATTTGTATATCTAGCTTGTTTTATGTGTATTTGGTGTTTGTGAGTCTTACAGGTTAAGCGTGCTACTTGAGCGGGAAATATGAAGCTTAAATCAAGAGGATAGCAGCTTACACGGGCCCGGAGAAGTCAAAGTCAACAAAAGTCAATTTCTTGGAATTTAGGTTCTTCGCGGTACACGAAGACTGAGGTGGAGAAGTTCGCGACATGTGAGGAAACAGAAAAAGGGCCTCTACTAATTTGTTCTTCGCGCCACGCGAAGATCATCCAGGTTGCTTTGCGACACGCGAAGAATAGAAAAGTCGGTAAAAATAACCTAATTCTAATTATAAGCCAATGAGGAATCCATAATCGAATTAACTTGCATCTAGCCGTCCAAGAACATCCCAGAGGAGATTTCCAGAGAGAAAGCTCGAATCTTTCCGCGTTTTTTATGCTGATCAAGCCACACCAACTATTGAAGAATTGATGATGATGTCGATGAGCGGCTAATCATTCGGTGATTGTTTCCGGGTGTAGGATCTGCTTTGTAAGGTGATAATCTAATGCATACTGAGTTTGGTTTAGGATGCTTGTAATCATTGATTGTTTGAATGTTATGGTTTCTTAGATTTGATTAAACACTTTGGTTTGTTTTAGATTTAATATATTCATCAATTTTCAGTTTTCTATCGGGAATCATTGAGTGTCTAGATCTGATGTTCGAAGGTGGTAATTGATAATTGAGTTTTAAATCTGTGTCAAGTATCCGGTTTTATAAATCGTTTCTCAGCACAGTGAGTATCTTGATTATTAATTATTTGTCAAATCTAATAAAATGAGTTATGTCTATGTAACTTCCAATAAGTACAAATCAGTAATCTCCAAACTTGCAATATGAACCCGGAAGCGATCCGTTTTCTCTTAATTATTTTGAAAGTTTTTAAAGTTAGTGCTTTTTAATCTGAACTTAACTAGTTTTCTTAAACAACACTGTCCACCAATTCCCTGTAGATACGACACCCTACTCACTATACAATAGTTTAAGGTAGCTAGGGATTAGATATAATATTATTTTTTATTGACCTTGACACCGCGATCACTAGGGCGCCCGTTTCTACGCACCGCCAAGGAATTGATCGATGTCTTTGACTGGAAGCTCACACTTCGTGTGGGGGATGAGACTGTTACCTTTGATGCTATGAAATCAGTGAAGGGCCCTGCTGAGCAGAGCCATGCAGTCTGTATGATTAATGCCTTCATAGACGATCATCGGGACTCTGATCTAGGAGAGATAGATGTTGGTGAGCCTGATCCTGATGTGAGAGAGTTGTTCGATTGGGCGTTGGATTTGGAAGAATTACTAAATGCACCGGATGAGGGTGTTGAAAATGAGTCTAGTGATCTGCAGGAGATGATGGCAGAGCTGGAAGAGATGATAGGCAACACCCCAAGTGTGGGGAAGTTAGAGATGATGGAGATAGTGGAGACTCCCGATGATCCGAATGAGAGCTTAGAGATCATACCAGTAGAAATATGTAATCCTGAGCCATTACCCATTACTGTTGTTCATGCTAAGGGGATAGAAACGGAGTCAACACCTAAGTTCAAGCAGCCCCGTAAGAAAATTCGAGTGTTGAGAGATGAACACGATGTAAGGATGGTGCAAACCCCAAGTGTGGGGATGCTTATGGGAAATAGTTTGCTGGGATACATGATGCAGGTTATTTTCGGACCTGGCAGGTTTAAGTGTTGGTGGACTGATCTGAGAGAATTTCCATAGATGTTCGGTGTTTGTTGATAGTTTGTTGAGGATGAGTGGAGGAATACCGCACAGGATGAAGGCGGTTCAGATTAGGATTAAAGAGAAGCTTCCTGATTAGGCTTGTTTGCTTCGCGGGCCAGTGCCCGGGTGTACAATTTGTATAATCTTTGGTTTAATTTCGTGATAAATTTGTGTGTTTTTTGGTTTGCGTGTCTTTGTTCGTGTCATGTTTTGCAGGGAGTCGCACTTGATTCGGTGAGGAAAATCATCAGGAACGAAGTTGCAGGTAAACGTTGGTTTTTTTCATTGGAACGAGTTTATGGAGGATTTGGGTGGAAAAAGTTTTCAGGGTTCAAAATTTTTTCTAAATCTGGAATTGCTCTTAACCTTTTGTGATTAACCCTTCCTCGCGGTACGCGAAGATCAGGCACACATCCCTCGCGGTACGCGAGGGACAAATATAGTGGCCGGTTTGAATTTCACCTCCTCGCGGTACGCGAGGAGGGTCTTCCTGTTTCTCGCAGTATGCGGGGGAACCCTGAATCCTCCCCACTCCCTTTGTTTCCAATGGTTTCCCATGCCGCCCACCATTCACCATCACCACTGATGTAGTGCAAAGCACACATATTTATTCCTTTGTATTCGTGCATTTTTAGATAGTTTTGTGTACGTTTTTACTTGTTTTTACTTTGTTTTGAGTCCAGGTCCTGTTTACAGGAGCTCGTGTGAGATACAAGTCAAATCGTGAAGAAACCAAGCAAGAAGAGAAAGCCCAAGGATTAAAAGTGAAAATGTAGGATTTTTGTTCCTTCGCAGTACGTGAAGAAGAAGCAGCAAACTCTCTCGATACGCGAGAGAGCCAGGATCCGGGCGTGACTAATTTGTCCCTCGCGCTACGCGAGGGATTGGCTACGTTTTCTCGCGATACGAGAGAGATGTAAATTCCGAGAAAAAGCCCTAAATCGGTTATATTAGGATTTGAATGCCATTATGTTAAGAGTTCGATTTCCTGCCGTCAAGAGAAGGGTTTGAGGCGATTTTGGGAGCTAGGAAGCGGAATCAAGTGCAAAGTTGAAGACTTTGGATCCCGGGTTCGTTGTAGTAGCATATTCGATTTTAAAGTTTGAATCTTTATTCATTTTTTATGTGTTTGAACTTATTTTTTGCTTATTTACTTCTGTTATGGATGTTTTAAGTATGATTGTAGGCTAAAACTATAATACTGTCTAGGTTCATGATGATTACGTGTTAAAGTTCGTATTTTTATCGGTTTTGGATTCTAAAGTATGGTTTAATGATTTTGTAAAGATCTTGGTATAATAATTATGATGTTCATGCATGCTTGAATCTGATGTGTGATTGATTTTAAGTTCCGTATGTTATTTATGGATGTCTTCCAGTTTGAATAGCGTATCTAAAAAGTAGTCTGTGTGATTATGGTTGTTTGTATGGTTTGCCAGACGTAGTATCCCATAGGAGTTGTGATTAAGAGTCATTAGATTTGAGTGTGTGTCTTATCTCAATACCCGACAAGTGAGAGATAATCGCTTAGTCTTCTATATTAGGATCCTGAGTGAAATCTGTCAGAGAGGAAGTTTCCTTAGTTTGTCTTAGTAGTTGTTGCTATTCCGAGTTATAGTTGTTATCGTGAGATTACCCCATGCATATTAGATGTATTGAGGACAGTGAGACCAAAAGGTGATCTATCTGTTGGGTACATTATCATTGTTAGAGAGACCGAAAGGTAATCCGACCATCTGGTGAGTTTAGTACACTTTAGGCTTCTTAGTTGGTGACACCCTGAGGGTGATTATGAATCCACTAGGCTACCTAGAGCTGTTATCTTTAGAAACCCAGATCCATCTTAGTTTCCAGAACCGATAGAAGTTGAGCTTTGCAAGTAGGATTCCGACCTAGGTAGTGTTCCTTCCAATTCTTGATCTCTCATAAAGTCCTTGTCTTGATAGTTGAATTCGTTCTTGTTTTCTGCATTATTAGTTTAATCAGTAGTGTAGTAAACCCCCAACCAAATCAATCATTCTAAGTCCGAGTCAGAGTCTAGTATAGTTATAGTAGTGTCTCTAGGGTTCGATAATCCGATTAACCATTAAGCTATGCAACACTCGATAGGTTCACTTGCCTATCAGTGCGGTGTAGTTCATAGGTACTCCATTTATTACTTAGGAGTCTAGGTTACATTTATTTGTTAGTTTTTATAGACCGTCTGGGCGACATCAACCACCACTACACCATATCTTATTCACCATCACATGCTACCATCCACCATTATACCTCCCATCATCTACCACCATTCATTACCATAAATCTCCCTAATAATCACCACCACCATGGGAAACCTAAGGACCATTCGTGTTTGATCTACTTTGTTGTTGACTTTCATGTCTATGTGTTTGTCAACCATCAGGTACGATTCCCAATTCTATCCGGAGTCGAGTCAGTCGAGTCTTTAAATTTAACTTGAGTCTATATTTTGAGGCAGTTTAATGATGTGGGGTTGCTGTGAGTTTAATCTTTGCAGGTATTGATAGCTCCACCCGTACTCAATCTCCATTCGGGCGGGGTCGATCCTAACCTTATATTTGTGTACAAGGCAACCCGACAGTCGATTGTGAAGCCGCGACCGAAATGCTATTCGGTGCACACGTGGAAGAGTGAAGCTGGACCATTCACAGCTACATTACCAGCTAAGTCTTCCCTGTTTCCTTTTGTATTTTTATTTTTTTCATTGTTTTTCGGTTCACATTGGGGACAATGTTTGTTTCAAGAGTGGGGATGGGAGACTGTGTCTTTCTTAGGTTTAGTGAGTCAGTCTAGGTTGTTTTTCTTTATAAAAATACAAAAATACAAAAAAGTAAAAATTTGAAAAAATGTCCTTCGAAAGTAAAAGTTTTTTCATAATAAATGGAAAATAATAGTAGAACTGGAAACTACTGTTGAGTTTAAATGAATAGAAATAATAGAAAACGCGTATAATTAGCGATGTTTTGGTAGATCCAGCCAATTAGTAGAGCTTAAATAGCCTGTGAGTGTTGATTAAGAATTTAAATGAACTAAATCATGATATCTTGTGGATACTCATCTTAGGGGTGTCGGTAATGCTAAAACTGTCAAAATAGGGTGATAGATACCACATTAAGCTAAAATTTAGAGGTTTTTGAAATTTCTTGATACACCACTCTTTTTTTATGAGAATAAATCCGAGATTCGGTGGCGCCCGCGTCCAGAATTCCATTATTCATGAGCTTAATTGATTAGAATTTTAAGTTTTGCTTATGTGCTACCCTCCGGGATGACAACCTGAAGAAAACACCACTAAGTGATTCTTGAATGCTTCATTAATTAGAATTGTAGTCTATGTGTTACCCTCCGAAATAGTGACTTAGTTGAAACGCCTTTAGACAAAGGTTCAATTGTGTTTAATTTAATGCTTATTCCATCCATTCATTCATTGATCATCTTAATTTCTAAAACCTGTGAATCTTAGTATAACGTGGTGGATAAATCTATATGGTTTGACCCGTGCCTAGACATAACCTTGAGATTGGATTAGGTAGAGCTGTAACTTTGAAGTGTAATTTCCATAGGTTGGTTGATATGCTGTATAAAATGGAATTAGAACACAAATCGGGGGCTTGAAAGTTGGTGGTTGGGTTTAATAGGACGGATATACCGATTATTGCTTTTTAACGCGTGAGTATATTTGTGCTAATAAGATATATAAGACTGTTTAGAGTATTTTTGGTTGTGATTCCATTGCAAAGCACATATCTTTATTCTATTGTTTTAGTGCGTTTTTAGATAGTTTTATATTTGTTTTGAGTCGTTTTTAGTTCGTTTTGAGTCCTTGTATTTGCAGGTGCTCGTGTGAATCACAAGTCAAATCCCGAAGAAACCGATCACGAGTGGAAGCCCAAGAAATAAAAGTTAAAAAGTTCAAATTTTACTCCTTCACGGTACGCAAAGAAGAGGAACAAGAGTCTCTCGGTACGTGAGAAAAACCAAATCCGGGCCCGACTAGTTTGTCCCTTACGGTACGCGAGGGGCTGGCCACCTTGTTTCGCGGTACGCGATAAGTATAAAATCCGAGAAAAAAACCCTAAAATCGATTAAAATATAATTTGATAGCCAATGTGATAGGAGTTTGAGTTTTGGCCATCTACAGAGAGCTTAGAGGCGATTTTGGGGCTAGAGAAGGCAATTGAAGTGCAAGATTAGAGCTTTTGGATCCGGGTTCGTTAGTATTAGCTTATTCGGTTTCCAAGTTCTGATTTTTTATCTTTGATTTGTTAGATTGAAACCATGTTTCTGTTTATTACTTCTGGTTTGAATGTTTTGAACATGTTTCTTGGCTAGATCTTTGATACTGCCTAGGTTAAAGATGATTTCTTGTTAAAGTTATGATTTTTATCAGTTTTTGGATTCTATTGATGGTTTAATGATTTTTTAAAGATCTTGGTTTAATCAATATGATGAATATGCATGTTTAGATCTGTTTTGCAATTGATTATAGTTCCATATGCTGCTTGTGAATGTCTTTCAGTTTGAGTAGTGTATCTAGGTCACTGACTGTGTGTTTGTGATTGTTTGTGTGGTTTGCTAGACGTAGTATCCTATAGGAACTGTGATTGAGAGCAGTGTAGATCTAAGTGTTCATCTTATCTCAATACCCGAAAGGTGAGAGGTAATCGGTTAGTGTTTTTTGTTTGGATTTCGAGTGTTAACTGTTTGAGAGGAAGTTGCCTTAGGTTCTTAGTAATTGTTGCTAGTCCGAGTCATAGTTTGTTGATCTGAGATTACCCCGTGCATCTTTGATGTATTGTGGACAGTGAGATTGAGAGGTGATCTGTCTGTTGGGTACATTATCATTGTTGGAGATGCTGAAAGGTAATCCGACTATCTGGTGAGCCTTGTGCATCTTTAGAGTTTTCCTAGTTGGTGACACCGTGAGAGTGATTATGGATCCACTATGTTGTCTTTAGTTGTTATCCTTAGATAATCAGATCCATCACTGTTTCCAGAACCGGTATAAGTCTTGGCTTTTCAAGTAGGATTCCGACCTAGGTAGTGTTAGTGCCATTCCTGGTATTTCCCGAGTTCTTTGTTCTGATAGGTAGAATCGTTCATTAGTTTTCTCTTGATTTATTTAGTTTAAACAGTATTGTAGAAAACCACCCAAACCAATTATTCATAGTTCGAGTCAGAGTCTAGTTTAGTTATTCAGTGTATCTAGGGTTCGATAATCCGGTTTACCATTAAGCTGTGCTACACTCGATAGGTTCACTTGTCTGTCAGTGCGGTCTAGTACATAGGTATTCCATTTATTACTTAGGAGTCTAGATTAGGTTTTTATTAGTGTTTTTATAGACCGTCTAGGCGACATCAGCCACGCTTCTTTATTTGCTTTTTTCAACTCAGCCATACAACGCTCGTACTTTCTTTCTTGCGTTGTGCTTCTAATATCCCAACATAAATTCTTGAGGGTCACACTCTTGACTATTTTCATGAAGTTGCTTCTGATATGTCGTAGACAAAAATGATGGTAGGCGTGTGGTTCCTTCTAGGCATTCAGATTCTCCCTGGCATGTAGGATCCCTGCATGTCGATCGCATATAACACACAACTTGCGCTCTCTGGGATCTTGAACATTCTCCTGAAACTGTTGAAGAAACAACTTCTAGGTCTCATTAGTCTCTTCTTCCACCAGCGCGAACGCCACCGACAATATCATATTGTTTGCATTTGATGAAATAACAATCAATATTTTCCCCTTGTAAGGTCCCTTTAGATGAGTGGCATCTATAGAGATTATAGGAATGCAGTACCTAAAAGCTTCAATACTTGGACCAAAGGCCCAGAACACATACTTGAATACTTCACAATCTGCTGGCCCGTACGGATGATGTAACCACTTGACAAACGGTCTTCTGGTTTGAGGCTTCTAGCGCCATAACGTAATCTTCCCAGCTACCGTATATATTCTCGATAGCTTTTCTTCCAGCGGCCCACGCCTTGCCATACGTTATATCAACATGCAACTTATCCTTGATAAAAGCTTGAATCTGTTTTACAGGAAATGATACATCTGTAACAACTTGTGAATAGATATGGGTTGCGACAACTTTGGATCTAAGAGACCGGTTGTTGTTTTGCGTCACGGTGGTGAAGGAGCTATGAGCATGTGTCCATTGAGTGACTCGCCACATGTGTGAAGACTTACATTGTCTTATCGATATAGTCCAACGACATAAGGAAGGAGTTTGGGGTATGTCATTGTTTGGATTCTTTATGCGACGACATTTGGCTTTGTATACATCTGGTCTGATATTCGCCATGAAAATCTATCGGGCCATTCCTGTGTCATGTGAGAACCATATGGCTCTCCACAATCTTACTTGTGCCGGGAGGTTATACACATACCGGCTTCAACACCATCGCCAATATGTAAACAACTGGGATAACCGACATGATAATGTTGTCATTGGGGAACAAAGCGATAGGCCTATGGTTGACCCGGATTACACAACGTGGTATAATTTACACATTGTTAAATACATGATAAATCCGACCTACATTGCAGGTGTAATCCGTACTGGATTTCAGGATTACGGAGAAAGATCTCAATTACTGGTTTGTACAGTACTAAATAACAAAATATAAACTTTTTTTTGAATATACCAAACTTATAGTTGTTTGATTTTGTAGGTGGATGGCTTTAGTCACGTCTATCATGAAGCAAACAGATTTTTGGGTGCGGGACCTGAACAATATTCCCAAGAACATTATTCACAAAATCTTGAGTCTTTTAGAAACACGACTGTTAATATGATGGGGATGGTTAATCAAACTGAAAGCTTATTTTATCCATCATTTCTGCAAACTAATCCGATCAATTTTGCAACAGACAACACGGTACCACAACATGTACCGCGAGGGGTAGTGAGACGTCGTGAATGACAAGGGGGTAGATCAAATTACGGGGAGGGAACCTCAAATATTTAGGGTGATACATCAAATTTTCAAGGTGAGGGTACATCAAATTTCGGGGAGGGAACCTCAAATTTTCAGGGTGGTATCTCACAAAATGAAGGTTATCGACCTTCATTTTCAAACACTCCCTTAGAGAACATGATTCCTTTGAGTTACCAAGACTACTCCCAACGACCTCACAACCACTCAACATACTCATATATCGGTTTAAGAGGAGAGCAACGACCGCGATATAAGGATGTCGCACCGATACAATTAAACTTTGGACATCAGGTGAGTCAAAACATGACTCAATACCCACAAAGTCCTGAAAATGAAGAAACTGCTCAACCACATAATGATGTCCCTAACCAAACCGTGTGAAGACGCGTACAACCTCATCGAAATAGGAGACAGCCTAATTGTGGAACAGGGAACCATTAGTAGATTTTTTTTATTTACTTTTGTATTTTATATAATTATGTATTGGTGTTTTTATAAATTTACATATCTGTGTGTTTTTTATTTCCGACAAACACATGAAATTACCGATAAAAACTAATAAAAGTTTCATAAAAAATATTACAACATAAAATATAAAAACATTACAACATAAAAATATTAAACATAATATGTTGCTTGAGTTTTAACCAGTAAAATTTTTTACTACCTAACAAATTTATAACTGAAACAAATTGTAAGAGTGGAATATATTCTTTTGTTAAAAAATCAAATTGTACAAAAGTGAGTATATTCGAATGGGTAAAAAGCAAATTATACAAAAATAACTGAAACCGGTATTGTCACATCCGGTTTCAGTTACTTTTCCAATGACAGCTTTATCAAAAGTATCGGGTTAAAAACAAAGACATAACTTGACAAATGAGCTTTAACAAAAAGTAACAGAAACAGGTGTTGGAACCTCCGGTTTTAGTAAAGGACAAAATTAACATGCAAACGGTGCTGTTAAGTTGGTGTTAAGTGATTTGGCAGTACCGGTTTCACTGTGCTTCTGTCATACAACTGACAACCAATCATTGGGTTTGTGTAAATGAACTGAAACCGGTACTTCCAGTATCAGTTCTAACATTTTTCAAATTTTCCAGCCAAACATGCTACTTACCACTTTAATCCTCAAAAAATACCAATTTAAAAAAAAATTCCGTTCAAAATGGGTAAAAACAATATGAGGGAATAGTTTTATAAGTTGAATTATTATTCCCTTCGTCGATCTTCACAATGAAACATACTCGATCAAGGAGGACTTTGATCCCCATGTCCGTGCTAAAGGGAAATCGATTAATGATCCTCCATTGGGTCATGTTTGTATTGTATACGAAGTTCTTTGATTTCTCTAATCTTCACCTTCCCTTTAATGTTTTATTTTTTCAAGTTCTTGAGTCCTTGACCTGCACTCTCTCAACTTGCTCCCTTTGATTTGAGCAAAATTACGGTGAAATAGTAAAACCATAAGGGTAATAAACAATAGTAATAAAAAGAGTAATAAAAATAATAATAAAAAACGCGATGGGAACATTGATAGTGACGTCACTCACCTCGTCCAGGCAGGATGGTGTCAGTGGAGAGCAGGCACAGACGTATTGTGCGACAAAAGGTTCCCAACTAAATTAAAGGGGAAATTTTATAGGCTTACAGTTAGACCAGCTATGTTATACGGAACAGACTGTTGGGCCATCAAGAAGACACAAGCGTGTAAGCTGGACGTAGCATAGATGAGGATGCTAAGGTGGATGTGCGGGCACACAATGCTAGATTGGATAAGAAATGAGATTTTCAGGGAACGATTAGGGGTGGCTAGTATTTTGGGGTGGCTAGTATTTTGGTTATGATAAGGGAGGGGAGATTGAGATGGTTTGGACATGTGAATAGGAGACAGATGTCTAAGTCCGTCAGATCAGTGGAGATAGTCACAGTAGAAGGGAGGACTGTAGGGGTGAGCAAATAAACGACTTAACCGAACCGTAACCGAATTAACCAAACAAAAAAAATTAACTAATGGTTCGGTTAAGCCATAACCGATTAACCAAAACTTGTGGGTCGATTTTGATTATGGTGTGTGTCATAAACGAATTAACCATACCGAACCAAATGTCATTAATGTACAATAAATTTATAATACCACCCATGCTTCTACTAGAATTTCATATGCTCACCTTCTTAAATCTTAAATAGTAATTAAATTTAGCTTTATTAATTTATTTAAAATAATTAACTTTTTTATTTATCTTGAATAAAATTATTTTTTAGTCTGTTTTATAATAAATAAAACCTTTTTTTTAAGAAAACTAGTTTTTCCCTCACGCTACGCGACGTGAGTTTGGTAGTTATCGGTTCGGCTCGTACACGGTGATAAAAGTTATGTCGAAACACAGAATCGCTATAGCGTACGATACAAAAAAAATTTGGATCGCTCACTAAAAAAACTAAACAAAGCCGTGCATACCGTTTAAAAAAAGTTAACGAAAGTTTACTAAAAAAATAAACCCATTGAACTTTTATACAATTTTAAAAAAAATCAAATTTGAGAAAAAAAAACTAAAGTTTACTTCATTGAAATTTTGTGACAAATCTTAAAAAGAAAGAACTTTTTTGTCAAAGAAAAAAAGAAAAGGTTAAACCTTTTGTGTCATATTTATAAAAAATAAAACTTTTGGGGTTATAAAAAATAAAACTTTGGGGGTAAAAAAAAAAAATTAAAAAGCGACTATTCAATCGCATTGCCAATTATAGTTATATAATATGAATTGAAAACCGTTAGAAACAGTATTTTACCTCTGCATAAGCTGCAGGTACAAGTCTTGAATGCTTATTTGATTTAGTAATTCTCTGCCACTGATTTAAGGGTTTTTATCAAATGCTTCGGCAACACCCAGGTAAACCATCTGGCCACGCGCGTAATCCCCCAAATCACGCCACCTCTTTCTTCATATGCTCCACTTCTTGCTTCATCTTTTTCGTTCTGCTTTAGATTACCATCGCCAACCTTCATCACTGATTTGATTTTCGATTGAAGTTGAAATGCTTTCTTGGTTTGCTTGCGTTCTGTCTTCATCGACTTTATTGGTTTTCTTTGTGGTTTGACATTTGTTTTCGATTGAAGATCAATAGAAACCAAGGTCGATTGGATTTACTTCTTTAATTTCAATGTCATCTGCTTTTCGCAACTAGGTGTTGATGATCTGTCTTCACTTCTTTCAGTTTTAGGGAAACCCTTAGAATGCTCTACATCTTACTAAGATTTCGGTTAACCCTTTGTTATCCTTTTTTGCTTAGATTTCGGTTTTTGGCACAAACCATTTTTGTTTATCAAATTTCAGGAAGATTAACAATAGTGTTGTGTTCCTTTTTTCCAGCATTGCAGGATGAGAAAACTGAGCTATGTTGATTTTCTAAGGATGGAATAAAATCATTTTTGTTTTGGACTGTCTAGAAAGGTATATCTACATTTGCATAATGGTTAATATAATTCGGTTTTTTTTCTTTTTGCAACTCCCTTTTTGGTTTTATGGATTTATATATATGTAGGCAATAGGTCAATGATAGGACCTGTTGAGTAGGCTAAACTCCAAGAACGCATCAGAGAAGAAGACAAGAGTGTTGGGACAATTTTCTCATATATTTCTTGAATGTAATTACAAATTTAAATAGTAAAATCGAAACCTATTCTACATGCAAACAAGAGTTGTGGAAAGGAAAATGCCATGCAACGTGGGGTAGCAACTCCCCCACTACACCACTTCCAATTATGCTTTTGACTAAGTCTCTAAACTGCCCATCAAGTTCTTTACTGTGCAGCTCCTGGTTCTGGGTTAGCGGGTCGGGTTTGGGTCATGGGTAGGGTTGCTGGGTCAGGGATGTATCAGTCAATCATTGTTTTCTGGGACATAATTGGGTTCAAAAGACTTCTTAAGAAGCCTGGTGTGTAATGTCGGTCAGCTTGAATGAGAAATATTTAGGTAAGTAAGTTTTATTAGCAATCTGATTGTTTGTTAACGTGTTTGATTGAAGTCTATTTCTTGAAGCTTTTGTAGTGCACATCAACTGTTTGATCAAATGCCTGAATGAAGTCACAACATTAGAACCAATGTTTTCAGAACCGGACCGGACAACGAACCGGACGTCTTAGAGGTTCACCGGTCGGACCGAATTCAAGAACCGGATGACGCAATAAATAATATAAATATTCATAAAAATATATAGAAAAATATAAAAATTCCAAATACTACATATACAACCATTTAAACAATTTTGAGTTAAGGACGAGGGTTGTAGGTCTGTATGAATTTTAATTCTTTTGAATCTTCAATTTTAATTTTGATTAGGGTTTTGGAGGACCTGTGGCAGCGTATAAGTTAAAAGGAAAGAGCCAAATTGAGTTAAAATTGTAAATAGAAGTAAGTAGGAGGACTATAGGATAAAAAAGATAAAAAAATAGTAAAATTTTTATTTTTTTTTAATAATTAAACTACCCGGTTCGACCACCGGTTCGCGGTTCGACCGCTGAACCGCTTGAACCGCCCGGTTCAACCAGTAAACGGTCTCAGAGCATGTAACCGGACCGGTGGAGGTCACGGTTCCCGGTCCGACCGACCGGTCCGGTTTTAAAATCATTGATTAGAACGGTTTAAAAATCATTTGCAAATAAGTCCTTATCAACTTCGAGATAAGAACTGATGGTAACATGACAGAATACAAAGTTTGACCTTTTAGGTCAAACACTTAGAAAAAAAGTGTTGTTTAAAGTTTTAATAATAAGATATTTGAGCCTTAGGCAAATGCTTATTATTTATGGGAATAAATAGATAAAATGACCAAAGATGATAAATTTGTGAAGAATGGAAACCTTTTTGGTAGTGAGAATAAAAATTTATTGAATCTGGTTAAAGGAAAGGGTAAATATGTAATTTGATTTTACCTTACATAATCAGTTTTGTACCTGCCGGTATGAAAATGATTATTTAACTCTAAAAAGTAAGAAGCAAGAATCTGTTTTTAGATATATGACTAATTCTGGCTTGCAATCTTTTTATTAGGATGTTGGAAGAATGCTTCTGTAGTATCTGATGCAAATTGGAATTATGAAATAAATGGCATAAGGGGACTGGGAGTGGATGGCGGGTAGATGACGGGTAGATGGCGGGTAGACGGGTACACCGCCGCAAGTGTAGCGGGTAGAGGCGGGTACATGTGAGCGGGTAGGGAACCCTGCTGAAATTTGGAAATCAAAGGAGTAAAAGACTGCTGGTTCATGCTCTTCTTCACTTGGTCAAAGATGTTTATCTATTTTAGAATCAAATATAATTTTAAATCAATATTTTAATCTATTTTATTCTCAATTTAAATTTATATAAGATCTTAGCTACCTTTTGTAGATAATCTCAATTTAACATTATTTAGAAGTTTTTTTTAACTAATTCATATATTATTATTATTATTATTATTATTATATTTATTATAAAATAGAATTTGAATTATTAATTTTTAAATTTTTATTATTTTTTTAACTAATTCGTATTTTTAATTTTAAATTTGGTCATTAATTTGTTTCAATTTAAAAAATAGGAGGGTTGGAGGGTACTTTGGGAGGGTAGTCTAGCTAAGTGATGTGACATCTTCTAATTGGTATAATTTGGTAGGGTATAGTTTGGTTGGGAGGGTACCGCTCCCACCTCCCAAAGCAATTAAAGGTTTGTCTGTTCAAATGCGAGCAAAAAAAGATGACTTGAGCAACACTGGGATTCTACATCTTATTTACGTGTATGACAGCAAAAGACCTGATAGTAAATGTTGGTGTGTAACGATTAACGTATGTCGCTTAATTTTAGAAGACCTAGGTTCATTTTTTGCAAAGGTCCTTCCAATTTATAAAGGTTTGTACTTCCAGCGTTCCAGAGATTAATTACTTCTTTGAATTCTTACACGATTTTGCTTAATGTCCGCATAATACGAATTCTATTTAAACCCGAGTCGTTCTTTGGCGCAACGCGTGCATAACCCTAGTTTACATAATAGGATTCCATTATCATGTAGCATATTGATGTATAGTAGAATTCCATTGAAATATATTGCTTCCAAGTTCCATGGGCAAAGCTTTCTTAAGGCCCACCCCTCAAGATTTTTCGCTCAGTAGTGTTAATTTATACATATTCGGTCGATTTTTCGCTCAATAGTGTTAATTTATACGTATTCGGCGAAAATTTTATAGTTTCGTCCCGCCCTGATTGGAAAGAAAAAATCCCGGCCCCCATGCGTTTTCCTTCAAGCTTCGCCACTGATTGCTTCACAGGTTGGCTGTATAACAAGGAAAAAGCTCTTAATACCTTCTTAATTAGAAAACGTTCAGTATGTTAATAATTAATGCTTCCATCCCACACACACTATATGATATATGGCGCAATCCCCATGGTTGTGATACTTTACTGTCGAGTTGCTCCATTGCAAAAAGTTGGGATCATGGCAGTTAAGCATAAACTTTAAAACTTTTAACAATCTTTATATAATAAAAATATCACTCTTCTAACCTTATCATATAAATTAAGGAAAATTTATTAACAATAAAAAAAATATATAAGAATGTAACTAATTTACATGTAAAACTGATAAGTATGTAATGTTGGGTTTTGGAGTGGTGATCAATTAGATTAGTTATCAAAATGGTTGATAAATAATTATAGATTAATAATAATTATTTAGTAATTATTAAAACGCAGTGGAACGAAACCGATTCAACACAAAATAAAACCCGATAGAATCTGGGTTACAAAAACATACAAATACGAAATATTAATTTTAATCTAACTACCAATGAGATAGATATACCTCGGTTAATGATTAAACGGTTGAGACACCTAGGTACAATGAACCGATGCTAGGTCACGAACCGACAACACGAGAACGATGGCAGGTGGTGTTCCCCGGACAGGGCGACGGACGGTGGCCGGAAGTCAAAAAAGCAGAAGCCCCCTTTTTGCTTCTGTCGCTAGCTCCTTGGGGAAAGCTACAAGAAGTCAACAAAACTATTTTCTTTGTGGCTCAAATATATCGTAGGGTTTAGAACTAGAATATATAATAGGAGTAGGTTAGAAACTCGGTATGTTACATGGGTTGAATAAATGTAATGTTATATACTTTATAATAAAGATTTACATATTATAGATTTATGACGTATTACATAGTTTTTTAATACAGATTCTAGAAACGTTATATAGTTATTTTTTTTAAAATGTTTATAAAAAGAATGAAAGAAATGTTCAATTTATAAAAATGTTTTATGAACAAACCTATTTTTTTATAATAAAAAACGTTTTATAAAAATAATTATAAAAATCATTATTATTTAATAGGAGAGAGGCGGGAAACATAAAATTATAAAAAAACAATTAAAGAAAATTTATATAATTAATAGAAGAGAGAGGCGAAAAAAAAGATGAGGATCCATAGAAGAGTGACAAGTGTCTTACCAAAATCTTTATTTATTATATAGTATAGATATAGATTATTATTCTCTAAAATAAGAACTATAAACCCTATTAATTGTTTCCGGACCCAAAGTCAAATACGAGATGTAAAAGCCTGAACCCGTTTTAATGTTTTAATAAAAGATTAAAAAAATATATATTTATTATTTATAAACCAGTATAAATAATAATTCTTGTCTAACGAATATATATAAATATATATATCGTCTCACTAGCTATTTGTTCGTAATTACTGGTTAAACACGTTAAGTGGATTCAATGTTCGTTGCCCTCGGTGTAACTCTTACGGGCCATAACTCAGTCAGTAGCGTTAACTAATCGGGACCGAACATATAATTCCAACAGTTTCCCACTTGGACGTCCTTCGATTAAGTTTCTTAACGCAGACAGCCAGAGGTGCTCTAGCTGCACATGGTTGCCCCTAACAAGGTATGACACTTTAAAGTCATTAACTAAAACATCTTACCATTAGTAATATTTTACTATCGCAAGACAATAGACTTAAGGTAATTATCGTCATTTATCCTTTCTATAAAAGACATCAATTGAACCAATGAGACATGGATTAAATTCATTCTCATATAGTGTTCAATCATTATTATTCTCGTTCAAGATTCATAGTGGTCCAATCAAACACACAGTCAGTTTGGGTAAGGCCTTACACTTCACCAATTTGAATCACAAGGGCGCCATGATGTCTAACTGTTACATGTCATGTAAGAGTATAGAATTCCTTATTGACTACATACAGATCCCACTGAACTTCGGATCTGTTCCTAACCAATGCCTTTATGACTGATAGTTACGCGACAACGGTTGACAGTGATTAAAGAACAGTCCTTGGTAAACGAAAGTTCTAGTATGCATCTCAGGTCAGAGGATACTAAATGAGTACACCAATATCAAAACATCTTATGATTAAAATCCATGAAGATGATTTGAAGCGAGTTACATCCAACGTCATCCAAGATGAGGTCTGTGAAATTGGAAGTCAACTACTTGAGTCAAGTTCATAGTAGTCTTAATTCAGAGTCGTTCCCACGATTCTGATCGACTATGGATAATTAAGAATACAAGATTCATGGATTAAACGTATTAAAATCAAACACATTTATAAGATTCAAAGTTGCATTTAACTAGTAAATCAAATTGAAATCAAAAGGTACAACTGTTTAAATGTTTGTACATCCAAATACTAAATCAAAACATATCGCTAGCAAATCTAAGACCAATAGCATTTCTGTGCTGATCATGCTTCTCCTGAGTCATTGGCTTAGTGAATGGGTTCGCTAGGTTTTGATCTGTGTCTAGTTTGCTTATCACGATGTCACCATGTTCCACAATTTCCCGCATATAGTGGAACTTTATGAGAATGTGCTTGGCTTTGTGATGAGATCTGGGCTCTTTGGCTTGAGCAATAGCACCTGTGTTATCACAAAATATCTCGATTGGTTTTCGAATAATTGGAACCACATAGAGGCGATTATGAATTTCTTCATCCAAGCAGCTTCCTTTGCAGCATCTGATGTAGCTATATACTCATATTCTGTGGTTGAATCCGCCACCACACTCTACTTGGAGCTCTTCCAGAAGATAGCTCCTCCGTTTAGAGTGAATACGAATCCTGATTGTGAGCGAGAGTCATCTCGGTCAGTTTGGAAGCTGGCGTCAGTGTAACATCTTACAGTGAGCTCTTCTTCCACTCCTCCAAATATTAAGAACATGCCTTTAGTCATTCTCAAATACTTCAAGATGTTCTTGACTGCAGTCCAATGGACAATACCAGGACTTTGCTGAAAACGACAGGTCATGCTTAAAGCATACGAGACGTCAGGCCTGGTACATAACATAGCATACATGATAGAACCAATCGCTGAAGCATATGGAATTGCTTCCATACGCTTAGTTTCAATGTCCGTTGAAGGAGATTGCTATTTGTTCAACACGGTGCCTTCAGTCACAGGAACACCTCCTTTCTTGGAGTTTTCCATATGAAAGTTTGCCATGACTTTGTCTATGTATGTGTCTTGACTTAGCCCTAGAATCCCCTTAGATCTATCCCTGTAGATCTTGATTCCTAGAATGTAAGCTGCTTCTCCAAGATCTTACATTGCAAAAAAGTTCCCAACTAGTGTTTAACTTCCTTAAGCATAAGGATGTTGTTTCTAATGATAAGTATATCATCTACATACAAGATGCGGAATGATATAGTGCTCCCACTAGCCTTTCTGTAAACGCAAGGCTCATCTTCATTTTTGACAAAACCAAACTCTTTGATCTTTTGGTCAAAACGAAGATTCCAGCTTCGATATGCTTGTTTGAGTCCATAAATGGACTTATTCGGTTTACACACCCTATTTGGATATTTTGGATCAACAAAACCATTAGGCTGTACCATATAGACATCTTTAGAGAGATGTCCATTAAGGAAAGCGGTTTTGACATCCATTTTCCATATCTCGTAGTCATAGTACGTGGTTATGGCAAGCAATATCCTGATCGATTTGATCATAGCAACGGGCGAGAAGGTTTTATCATAGTCAATGCCTTGAGTCTGAGTAAAACCTTTCGCAAATAGCCGTGCTTTATAGGTGTGTACATTTCCATGCATGTCGGTTTTTCTCTTGAAAATCCATTTGCTCCCTACTACCCGAAATTCAGGGGGGTAGCTCAACCAAGTCCCAGACTTGATTGTCACGCATAGATTGCATCTCAGCGTTCATGGCTTCCAGCCATTTTGCAGATTCTGGATCTGAAATAGCAGATTTGTAGTTAGTAGGTTCGTCATTAGACTCGGCTACTAATAGGACTTCGGTACCCTCAAGATGCCATAGGTATCTGTTAGGTTCTTTGCGAGTTCTTACACTTCTGCGAACACTTGTGTTTATATCTGATTCATCAGCAACAACTCCTTGTTGTTTAGACGCTTCGACTTTATCAGCGGTTGTTTGTGGTTCTCGAATTTCTTCAAGATCCACGATGTTATCTCAAGTTCCTCGTTCAAGAATTTCTTTCTCGAGGAAGTGTCCGTTCCTTTTGATGGAAATAACATTTGAATCAGGATGGTATAAATAATATCCGCTTATGTTATAATATTTGACGATAACAACCTTTTCGCCTCTAGGATCGAGCTTGTCATCAGAATCGCTGGTGACATATGCATCACATCCCCATACTCTAAGGTAAGACAGATTGGGTTTAGACCCATTCCATATCTCATATGGAGTCTTGTTTACCTTCTTAGTCGGTGCAAGATTGACAATGCGAGCGGCGATCATAAGAGCATAACTCCAGAAGGAGTGAGGCAAGTTCGTTCTACACATCATCGATCGAACCATATTAAGTAGAGTTCGATTTCTCCTCTCGCTCACGCCATTAAGTTGGGTGTGCCAGGTGGAGTGGGTTGTGAAACTATTCTACTCTCTTTGAGATGATTGATGAACTCTGTGATGAGATATTCACCACCTCGATCTGATCGGAATGTTTTTATCGTTTTACCGAGTTGGTTTTCCACTTCGTTTTGAAACTTTTTGAACTTTTCAAAAGTTTCATGCTTGTGTTTCATAAGATAGACATAAGCATATCGACTGTAATCGTCGATGAATGAAATGAAGTATCTTTCATGATTTCTAGACCTCAGTGTGTATGAGTCCTAGCAGATCCTTGGCTCATTCACCAATGACGATGAAGGATCCTTTAGTGAGTTTGCCAGCTAAGCAAGACTTTCAATCTTCAAAGGAGTCCTGTCAGGTGGATTCAAGGATCCCTTCGGATTGGAGCCTTTTCATGCGGGCCTTGCTTATGTGACCAAGTATACAGTGCAATAGAAATGTATCATTAATGCTAGATTTGATATGTTTAGAAAGATTGTATATGTTATTATTTGCTTGAACATCAACCTCATAAATACCATTTCGAGGTTTAGCCTCAAAATAGAAAATATCATTTAAGTAAGCAGGCATAAAAATTCCATTGAAAACGTACTTAAAACCTTGTTCAAACAATAAGAAAACTGAAATAATGTTTCTGGTTAAACAAGGTGCAAACAAACAGTTATTTAAGATAACTACAAGGCCAGAAGGACATCATAAAGATGAAATGTTCCAGCTACAAGAACTAGTACTCTCTTCCCATCACCAACGATGAGTTCTATGTCGCCTTGTTTCAGCTTCTTCCACTTTTCAGGCTCCTGCAATACACTAACGATGTTATAAGCACATCCAGTATCAAATACCCATGTGTCGCTAGAGACAGTAAAAAGTTCAATAACATAAATGGAAATACCTGAAGAGGTGCCTTCACCATTGGCTCTCTTCGACCTCAGCTTAGCCAGATATTCAGGGCAGTTACATTTCCAGTGATCTTGTTGCATTCAAAGTACTGACGCTCCTCAGGAGGGGGTGGTTTGGGATTTTGCAACTTGCTTGTTATTGTTGGTGGCAGGCTTGGCGACAACATTAACTTTCTTCTTGCCTTTACTGTTATTAACCCTTCTCATGGGTTTGGGCTTGGTAGATCTGACCATTAACACTTGATTAGTGTTGCTATGAACATTCATCTAGGCTCTTTTTAACATACCATGAATCTCAGGAACATTCTTGACCCATCCGTTCATATTGAAATACATTACGAACTAGTCATAGGAGTTAGGGAGAGAGTTCAAAATGAAGTCTGCTGCCATTTCATCCTGCATGTGATAGCCAAGTTTGTTCATTTGATCGATGTAGCCTTTCATCTTAACCACATGAGCGCTGACAGAGGTGCCTTCTTGCGTATGGGAGGCTATGAGCTTCTTCATAGTGTCGTAGCGCTCTTAGCGAGCTTGTGTCTGAAACATGCCCTTAAGCTGCACTATCATTTCATGTATCTATGTCTTCCATATTCTTCTGGAGATCGGCACACATAGTGGCTTGCATAAGGCAGGCTACCTTAATGGCATCCTCGTTATGCTTATCCCAGACCCTACGAGCAACGATCGTGTTATTCTCGGGCTCGTCAGGAACGAGGCCTTCAATGACATAGAGTTTTTTCTCCATCTTGAGAACTATTCTTAGATTGCGATACCAGTCGATGAAGTTGGTGTTATTCAGTTTTTCATTCTCAAGCAAAGACTTGAGAGAGGAGGAGGAGTTGGATTCTTTTTCAATAGACATATGTTAAACAAACAAATAAATGTTAATTAGTATTTTGAATGTAATAAATTCTTATATTAAAGACCCATGGCAAGAATAGAATAAGAATAAAGAATATGGTTATATCATTTAGTAATGGTGGCTGTGGCACGCAGCATTAGTAAGTGATTTAGGCAGACTGGCAATAATTGCTAATTGTGAAAAATCCACAATTCTCGAGTATGAGGCCGCTAAGACAACTCTTGTCTATGCATTGATACGTTTAGCCTCATCTATGCCCATTTTTGGTCTCCATACAGCTAGGGCATGTATAAGAGAGAAAAGTAATAGTCGCCCTAGTACAGACAGGGGCGGATGTAGTGAAGCGAGGGGGGGTGCACAGGAACCCCCCGAGTTTTGAAATTTTAGTGTAACGGTAGGTAAAAAAACTAGGGTGAACCCCCTAAAATATTATAGGGTGAACCCCCTTACGACGGCGCCCACTGCTGCTCGGTTGATCCGGTTGTGAAGCTATAAAACTAAGAACTCTTTCTTGAACTAAATGTGTGTTCTTGAGCATTCATATGATTAGAGGTAAAAAATTGATAGAAACAAATGAGTAGATGACTCTTAAATACAAATTAGTTGATTTTGTGAACATTTGAAGCATAATTTTCATGTTTTTTTCTTTGCTTTAGACCTCCAAAAATGGTTGAGCCGCCCCTGCCCGACCCGACCCGACCAATCGAACCGAACCGAAAATTTTTATGTCCGGCCCTATGAAATTGGATCATCTAAAAACAGTGAACCCCCTGAAAAAAAATTCTGGATCCGCCACTGAGTACAGATACATGTGGAAGGGTCAGATGTGTCAACGAAACCCTTGCACCTTAGAGGGATAGACTACGCACCAAGTGCGGTGATGTGGCTCTAAACACTGGTGTTTCGCATTATGCCCCAAGTGTCCCTTATAGTAGAATGACATAGACTAAAGATTTTGAATATGAGATTTAATTTTAGTGTTTTACCGAATATGGTAAAACATAACGAATGATAAATCATACGTGTGTTGTAAAAGCCAGTTTTACTATATATTAGATTGTGACAACGTGATGAACCAGTTGAAAGTTAATAGTTTAAATTAACTATTATGTTATTAGTTTTAAAAATTTAAAATTAGTTTAAATTACAAAACTCCATTGATTATCATTTATTTTAAAAACAAACTGTTTGTTTATATAAAACATCCACACGTTGTAAAAAGAAGTTTAGAACTTATTATTAATCTGATTGTGAAAAATTTGGTATTTGGTTGGTACCTTATAACATTTATAAGATAAAAGCAACCACAATAGCAAACACAAAAATATATAAATCATATAGCCAAGGAATAAGTGTTTGATCTTGATAGAGCCTAATCGCAAGACCAAACTAGGTCACAAGGTCACAACACACAAACAACCACAAGGATGGACTTCGAGCATGCGTCTAGCTGTTCCATGTGACTCCCACTAAATCCAAGATCATGTCTCCGTCTTCAGTTTTGTCTTCGGGTCTTTATCTTTACAGTATTTATATAGAATACAAAAGAAATAAAACCCTAAGCTATTACAACTTTGAGCCATCAAAGTGGGCCAAAACATAAAAACTAACATATTACAACTTTGAGCCATTAAATGAGCCAAAACCATAAAACCAAAAAACAGAAAACAAACACAAGACAAGGTTAGGCCAGATTTACATATTTATCAGAATCAAACAATCGGGCAACCCTTTTGGTAAAATAAAATAAATAAAAACTTTGACCAAAATAAAATAAAAAAATTACCCTAAAAAAGATCTAGATCAGAAACTTTAAACAAGTTAAAGTTTGTGATCTATAACCGGTTAAAAGACCGGATCCGATTCATATGTCGTAACCAAGGCTCTGACACCAATGTTGGGTTTTGCAGTGGTGATTTACAAAACATACGAATACGAAATATTAATTTTAATCTAACTACCAATGAGATAGATATAGCTCGGTTAATGATTAACCGGTTGAGACACCTAGATACAATGAACCGATGCTAGATCACGAACTGACAACGTGAGAATGGGTGACACCAGGGATCGCCGGACAAGACTGTGGACGGTGGCAGGGCCGGTGGCCGGAAGTCAAAAAAGCAGAAGCCTCCTTTTTGCTTCCGTCGCTAGCTCCTTGGGGAAAGCAACAAGAAGTCAACAAAACTCTTCTTTGCGGCTCAAATATATCGTAGGGTTTAGAACTATTTAAATAATAATTATAAACCCTATTAATTATTTTTTGCCCTAAAGTTTAATATGAGATTTAAAAGTTTGAACCCGTTATAATATTTTAATAAAAGATTAAAATAATATATAATTATTATTTATAAACCAATATAAATAATAATTCCCGTCTAACGAATATATATAAATATATATCGTCTCACTATTTGTTTGTAATTACCTGTTAAACACGTTAAGTGGATTCAATGTTCATTGCCCTCGGTGTAACCCTTACGGGGCATAACTCAGTCAGTAGCGTTAATTAATCGGGTATGGACATATAATTCGAACATGTAATTAAAATATATAACGTTACATATGTTTAACGATTTAAACTTCTAAAAAACATTGACTGTATTTTTCATGAACAATAACCGAACAATTTCAGCTTGGAATAATTAACCGAAATTAACTGAAACCGATCCATAACCGAAGGTTAATCGACCCTACCATAACCGACTAATCGGTTGTGGATATGGTTATGGCTTTGTAATAGGCCGTAACCGACAAAGCGGTTATGGTTATGGAAGAGGTCAAAACCGACTTTGAACACCCCTAGGAGGAGGGGTAAAGGTAGACAGACCCAAACTCACTTGTGATGAGAGGATTAGGCAGGATTTGCTAGAGTTGCACCTCTCTGAGGACATGGTTGAGGATAGGACTTCGTGTAGACGTAGGATTAAGGTTAAGGACTTTTAGGGGATGGCTTACCTTAAGCTTAGGGGTTTAGTTCTTCCTAAATTTGTGATGTTACCTACTCTGGCTACATGTATCTGTGGTGCCATTTGTACTATCATCACTTACATGTTTTCACAACCTACTATTATTTGTAGCATATAGATTATATTTTAATAAGATGATGTTGTTTAATGTCTAGCTGTGGTTTTAATATTTTTTTTTTCAGATCCAAAGCGGTTTTTTTTGGAGTTGATGGTCTCCTTGAAAACAGTCTTTCAATCCTCACGGATAGAGTTATGGTTTACCTACATCTTATACTTTCCAAACTCTACCAGTAGCTTTTCTATTAGTGGGATTCTATTGCATATGATTTGTTATTGTTGTAATTAAAAAAATAATTAATTTTATTTTCACCGGAATAAAACTAATTATCTATTATCATTATTTGATTTTTACATTATCAAAATCAAAATCACTTTATTTGGATTTTAATAATCCCACTTTTTACCAATTGGTCCATAATATCTTAACTGAGAATACTTTTACCACCAGTCCCTACTTTCAAACTATTTTCTTACATTGGACCCCCCGTTAAAAAAACTTAACGCCGTTAGATTTTATATGACGTGGACATCTGCAAACCGCCGGAAAGTCGAGCCAAGTTAGCAGTGGTCTCGTGGTGAGTTTTGACATTGACTCTGGTGGTGTTTAACGGGTCTCGTTTTTCGGGCAAGTCCAAACGGAGACAACGGTGGTGTTTAACGGTGAAGACAGTGACCGACTAGGGTTTGCAGACCACCCCTCTGGCGAAGGCAGTGGCTAGGGTTCCGGCTTGGCTCGACTTTCCGGCGGTTTGCAGATGTCCATGCCATATAAAATCTAACGGTGTTAGGTTTTTTTAACGGGTGTTCAATGTAAGAAAATAGTTTGAAAGTAGTGACTGATGGTAAGAATATTCCCAGTTGAGATTATTATTGGCCAATTAGTAAAATGTTGGATTATTAAAATCTAATAATCTTTTAAACAATAAGAACAAGTTATTCATATAATCATTTTCACAATTCTAACTAGACACCATAAAATAGAAAAAATAATGTTATTAAATATATAAATGAATATATACCAAGTCTAAAGAGGTAACTATTGGAGTGACGGTGGTGGTTGTTGATTGGCATGGATGAATGAAGGTGGTTGGGGTAGGTGGGTGGATGGATGGAAGAGGAAGAACCGATGGTGGAGACTTTAAGAGTAGAAAAAGAAGTGGTAGTCGTTGATTGGCAAGGTTTGATTTGTGTATCACTTATCATAGAGTTTCAAACTCGTATGTTTCAAACCATAAAATATTTTTTATAAAATTAATCACTCAATTTTTTCTTATAAAAATTCCCCTTCAAACAACTTTGTGGTTCGTTATTTACAAAAAAAAAATAAAAAAAAATCAAAATCAATATGAGGACCACAAAAAAAAATTGAAATCAAATAAGCAAAGAATTATCATAATTAGGCTTATATGTTTCGTACCATCTGTAACAAAACTATGAGAACGTAAAATAAATTTTAATAAACTTAATCACTCTTTTAAACGGATATTTGTTAAAATTCTCACTCAAACAACTCCTAACTCATTATTTATAAAATTTTTCAGACTTTACCTCTATCGTTAAAAAAAATGCTAATTTAAAACTAACGTAATGGACGACAGAAAAAATAAAAATCAAATAAACTACAAATTATATTAGTGGTATTTTCATACGACATGCAACAAAACTATCAGAACATAAATAACTTTTTAGTAAAATTAATTACTCCTCACTACAAGGAAATGAATATTTGTCAACGAACCTTGTTTCCTATCGTCGCTATAGAGTCAATTCCTTGTAGTGCTTTAAGAGGAACTTTATAAAAGTACGCCCTCAAACAATACATGATTCGTATATTTATAAAAATTTTCGGACTTTATCGTTTATCATTAAGAAAATCTTAATTTAAAATCAATATGATACTCATACAACAGAAACAATAAAAATCAAATAAGCTACAAGTTCAAAGCATATGTGCCACCAAAAACCAAACGGACACCAAATAATTATATAAAATTGATCAAATATGAACATCAATCTAGGGTTTTTAATAATAAATTGGAATAATCATAACCCAGATTTAAGGGAATGCAGTAGACAAAAAGTTGGTAAAAGAATCCCTACATGTTGTGGGTCCATAAAGTGCAGTAGAATGAAACATTTGGACCCAGGCCAAGATTATATTATAAGCAGCAGACATGACTGCTGGTATGATCATGGTATTTTTCTAACTAAATTTGTCTCCGAGCTACAACTTCCACTGCCTTTTTAAGCTAAAACAGGTTCCAAGAGCAAGAAAATAAAAACACACCTGAAATCAATCATGTCTATCCGAAGAACACGAACTTCTAGGACTAGAGAACATGCGATTGATATGTCGAAATTACAAGCATTGCTACCATCTTCAAGTTTTAGCTGCAATAGAACAAAGGTACGTCGGTAAATTCAATTTATTAAAGGTTTATAAGCTTGGTTTTAAAAAGCGGTTTTTAGGTGCGCCTGAGGCATTAAGGGTATGGAGGCGGTGCTTCTGGCACATTGGGGCCCAGGTTGGTCAAAATAGGCGCCAGAGGATTCTGATATATAAAAACGACCAAACTGATGAAAAGATTATAAATGGTTTACTTGATGAAGAAAGCTGATACGTAAAAGAGATGCAACTTTTGATCGTAGATAAAGCTTAATTGGTTATAAATAGAGCAACACCTCATGTACGTCAGGCTCTCGTCTCGTGCCTCGGTTTAGGACCTAAATGCTTAAGAGCGCCTTGCACTTTTTAAAACAAAGTTTATAAGTACTTAGATAATAACACATACATCATGCTACAATAAGTGACATATCATGGATTATAATCTTTACACCATATGCAAGCAATATTTTAAACTGATTTGTGTTGATATGATGAAAAAGGTACCATCATCAAAGATTCTTGAAGAGACCTGCAATTACATAAAGTGCCTAAGAAGAAAAGGGGACAATCTAGGAGAAAGACTATCTCAACTGTTGGATTCTATGGAAAACAATGGTGTTGATGTGAGCATCATCAAAGATCTTCTGCAACCATAGTGTGCGTGTGTGTGTGAGCAAAGCAGATGCATTATGTATACTCTATTTGCATTAGTATCTGCTTGTACCATGCATGTAAACTATGTTTTCTAGGTTGTTTGGATTCAATCAGAAAATAATTAAGCTATTTAAATATTCCAGTTACTAATATAAAACTAGAAGGAATCAAAATATGTAGCTGACTAAAGACCGTATGTCCCCGAGGGACTAGTGGTAAAGTGGCGTATGTCAGGATTGACTAAGATAGTTCTACTTCGTTAGTACTGGCAGAAACAATCTAAACAGATAGGAACTGATAGCACAAATAGATATGAATTACACAAATCAATACTATCAAACACACGCATATTGCCAATTAAAACTGATGATGATTATATGACATTCGACCACTATTTATACAAGAGTTGATTGTAACTAATTGATAGATACTCTCCACAATCATAGCACTAGCCAAACATAACAGACTATCCTATAATTACAAATAAACTTTTACAAATAAAAAGGAATCAGTCAAAGATACAAATTTGTAATCTAAGCTCTTTTGACTTTGGTATCTTTGACTGAGGAAGCACTTCGGTATCTTTGACTGAGAAAGCACTTCGGTATCTATCATCGGCATCAACTTGTCTTCGGTATTGAACGTGCCTCGGTAGCAAACTTGTTTTCTTGGTATCTCTTCAAGTCGGTAGCCAATATGTCTTAAACTTATAACTCAACAATCTCCCCCTAGACACATGCTACTAAAACTTTTCTTCACTTGTTAACATCTTTGTAAGCTTTGGCAAAGGCCTTGATTGTCTGTTCTATGTTTTTTGGCCTTCTCATCCTTTTCTTCATTCCCCATCAACAGTTCTACCAAGTTCAGCATTGACTTCTTATCAATACACAACAACTCAATGGAGCTGTAGTTCTCCACTGCTCCAGTTTCTCTCTTCAACTCATAGTTCCCGTCCACATATTCTTAAGAGACAATGGGAACATAGGTGGATTGTCTAATCCTTTCTAATAATTTGGCCCCTTCTTCAGACTCAGAAGACATTGGCATCAAACTTAGAAGTTTAATCTCGGCCGTAGATAGTATGTTCAGGTCCACCAATTCAGTAAAGGTCGAGAATGTGAAGTCTATTCTCTTGATTACAAACTTCTTTAAATTAGTGTCATAGTACCATTCTGAGATTGGCACCTCATATTGAGCAAGAAGGACTTCAGTGTTAGTAGGTTCTTCCTCGTTATCACTGTTGTCACGATCATCCTCATTCCTAAATAATTTCTCTCTCTTTTCCTCATCCTCATCTTCCTTTGAACTCCCAGAATCTGACCGACCATCCAGTTGTCTATGCATTGTCTCTATTACCAACAATCCCAATCTATCATTTGATTAATTCTTCAAGGAATCTTCAATAAGGCCTTCAAGTCATCTCGAACTAGTGTCACTATCCTATCAGCTGAAAGATATTCTTGGACACCATTCTGATAAGTGATAATGAACTGCTCTGTCTTGCTCAGCAGTTCCCATGATATAATAGGGACTATCTCTAGAGGTTCTTCTTCTACATTCTTTTCCTCATATCCAATGAAACCTCTTTGCTTCAGAGCCTCAATTAGCATTTTGGAGCTTCCACTTTCATTGAACCTATCAACCTCAAGACTTGTTATCTTCTAAAGATCTGAATCTGGTAACTCCATGACATCAGATATGCACCTGTAAGTTTTTCTATGTTATCGTCTCTCATGATCACATACCTTGTACCAATGTGAGTCCATGAGATGATTCTGGCTTTTCTAGACTTCTTTGCTAGGCTTTTCTTTCTGGGGGATGAACGAGTAGATATTTGTTTTTGAGGAGATGGAGTGGAGTATACCTTTCTGGGAGATGGAGTTTGCTGAGGCTGAGGTGAAGAGATTTCTGTTCTGGGAGGTGTTTGTTGTGGATGAGTGTCTTTAGTCTCCTCCCCAACTTCCTTATTGACTTTCATAATCTCATATTATGAAGGAGCTTGAGTTGTGCTTGCATTAGGTGAAATGATTTGTTGAATGGTAACTTGTTCTTTTCTTACATGCTTCACCATTTCACAAAGAATGGACATTTTAATACCTTGAAGATCCTTCATCTGGAAATTTCCACTAGCTACTAGTTCATTCATCCAAGTTGTTCTCCGTGCCTTATTACTCTATTTTTGGCTATTCTTCTTTTGGGTTGCCCTTCTTGCAGCAGCCTTTGACTGATACACTTCAAGCTCTCATCCTGCTTCTTCTCTTTTGGCAGCCTCATTTTCTTCTTCTTAGATTCTCAGTGCTATCTCATCAGCTAATCCCAGTGGCATGTTGGTTCCTGAGATTATGTTGTGGGGACCGGTAGAGATATGTTTAGAGACATCCCTTTCTACTTCTTCTATGAGAGACATTTTTCCCTTTGCCTTTTCAAGATTCAGAGGCTTGGTAGCTGCCGAAGATGATTCAGTAGCTACCGAGGTGAAGATAGGTTCGACAGATGTAGGTAAAGGTTTTGAGATCTCAGTCTCCAATGGGGCTTGATGTTGCCCTATTGAATGTTGGTCGCTCTCTACCCTCACCTTTTTGGGCACCTACTTATCTAGTGCTTCAACCTTCCTCTTGAGAGTCTCTTTAAATATATTTCCGATCTTGCTTTGCATTTCTTGGGCTTCGGTAGTTTCTTTATTCTCCATGTCATTTATGATTAGTCACTGCCTGTCTTGAGAACTGAAAATCCTTGGAGAGCTGGAGGAGAGAGAATCATACTCTTTGATATTCTCAAGGGATCCATCTTCCCTTTGCAGAAAGATTATTTTAAGCTCAACATCATAGAACCACATCACAAGCTTGTTCTCCCCCCTTTTTGGTAGCATCGGCAGGAATCTTTGCATCCATAGGGTTTGAAGAAGTAGGAGGTTTGGAGAGAGCAACCATAGTGGATAGGATCTGTTTCAGCATCTTGTTGTTGGCGGTAGCCAGTTGACTTGCCACTAATTAGTTTGTCTGAAGAGTAGATACCGAAGAGTAAAGACATCGGTAGCTAGTGAATGGTACCGAGACGTTAATTCTTTCAAGTCATAACTGTCCTCATCCAATTTCTTGGAATACTTGGACGATCCCTCCCCTAAGTTAATAGGATCTTTGGGAGAAGTCTGCAAATCAGGTTTGTTGCCTTCCTTTGCAGTGCCCATGGTTTCTTGGCACCTGTGACTCTTGTTAGATGGAGAGGGTTTAGAAGCATCTCCTTTCACAGTTGCCTTGGTTGGGGTCTTAGCAATGTATTCACTATCCTAAGGGTTAATTGAGGAACCCCCGGTAGTGAGTGCCCCTTTGAAAATGGTATCCACCTTCCCTTTTGGGTGACCTTCCCCTTGAATGTTAGAGATGGGGTGGAATACTCCTTCTTTAAACCCAGTTAGTTGATCCCTTGTTGTAATAGGAGATGTAGGGATAGCTTCATCCTGAGGAAAAGAGAGAGGAGTATCTGATCTCTTTCTTTTGAGTGACTTGGAAGGCTTGGTTGAGAGCTTTTTGCCTATGGGGTTGGGAGAGTCCCCTAAACCTAATGATGCAACCTTCTTTAAAGGTGCATAAATAATGTTCTTTTCCCTTTTGAAGTGTTAGCCAAGTGTTGTGACTTGGACTGATGGCTTTGGTTGGCTTGTGCTGATCCAATGTTAGGTAGAGGAAACGTAACACTCTTGGATCTTTTGGTTGGTTTAACCAGTTCCTGTTGTGGGGCCCTGTGTTCCACAGCAGGTTGTTTAGACTTTTGTTTAGGTGGTTAATGTTGTACCTTCTTCCTCTTTGGAGAGGGAGGAGGGGTTCGATCAAAGGAACTGTTTGTGTTTGTTTATGAATCTGAGGAGGTGGATGGTGTGGGATCTTTACCAGAGGGTTGTACTGGCTTGTCACCCCTTTAGACGCGCCGATTGTTTAGGATACACGCCGTCTGGTATATTGAGCTCGTGATGGATTTTTTCTTGACCTACGAGTTCGATTACCCTTGCGCAGACTTAGAGCAGCCAGAGACAGTGAGATTTAGACTTGGCGGGGAGTGGCGCATGATGGCAGTCGTCAGGTTTGGGCGTTTGTTGGGTTTGTACACGAGAGACGAGATCCCGACTGAGTTGTTTACCGAGGGTATCACTGAGTTTCCATCTGAAGCGGATAAGGATCAGTTTTGGCATGAGTTCGGTTTTGGTATTTATGACCCGAGTTTGACCAAGGCTTCAAGCCTTAGAGATCTATTGCACCGTAATCTGCATCACTGTATTGTGTATTCCATATCCGGTCGAGGTCAGGGGGAGACTGTAATGAACTTGATGGTGTTATTTTATTTGTTTTTCCTAGTACGCTCGCACACCTGCAATCTTGTGCACTCTATGGCATCATATTAGAGAACAATGCCAAAAACCGACCACGAAAGGTAGGGGAGTGCGCTTTCATGTTGTTGAACACTCTTAAAGAGTGATACACCGAGAAGTTTTTGACCACTTTCGAAGAAATTGGGCATGTCACCTTCAATAAGTTTCATTACAAAACAGGGATACATAAAAAATTTTCTATTCCCAGCCTCTTGCATGTTATAAACGAAGCCCCAAATATTTTTTTGGAGAAGATGAATTTTTGATTCCTGACTAATGCATAAATTGCAAAGGCCGAAGGTTTTGGAACCTGATTCCAGCCCGAGCTCTTGTGATACCAAAACTGTTGCATCACATGAACTAAAAACCTCCAGTTGTAGTTGATGTCGCCCAGACGGTCTATTAAAATAATAACAAAACCTAACCTAGACTCCTAAGTAATAAAAGGAGTACCTTCATCTAAACGCACTGACAGGCAAGTGTACTTATCGAGTGTAGCACAGCTTAACGGTAAACTGAGTTATCAACCCTAGAGACACTGTATACTAATACTAGACTCTGACACGGACTAAAAATTGATTTGGTTTGGGGGGGGGGGGTTACTACACTACTGAATTAACTAAGAATGCAATAAACTAAGGTCGACTCAACTAACCAGACAAAGGACAAAGGTAATATCAAGAATGGGAAGAATATCACCTAGGTCGGAATCCTAAATGCAAAGCACAACTTCTATCGGTTATAGAAACTATAATGGATTTGGGTTTCTAAGGAAACAACTCTAGAAAACCTAGTGGATCCCTAATCACTCTCAGGGTGTCACCAACTAAGGAACCTAAAGATGTACTAACTCACCAGATTGTTGGATCACTTCTCAGGTATTTCAAACTATGATAAAGTATCCTAATAGACAGATTACCTCTCACTCTCTCCATCCACCAATACACTCAAAGAATGCACGGGGTAATATCAAGATAACAACTATGACATGAATAGAAACAATCACTAGACACCTAATACCGGCTTCCTCTTAGACATCTGACACTCGGATTCCTAAATGACGAAGACTAAACGACTAATTCTCACCTCTCGGGTTTTGAACTAGGATACACATTCAATTCTAATAAGCAATCAATGACAACTCCTATGGTTATTACGTCTTGCAAACCACCCAATCATAAACCCTAAGATCTATGACCAAGATACAAAGATCAAACTGGCAGACAACCACAATCAACGCAAGGAATTGAAATCAAACACAAGATCAGATCTAAACATGCAATAACATCACAATTATTAAAACAAGATCTTTTACAAAATCATTAACCCATTAATTTAATCCAAAAACAGATAAAAATCGAAACTTTAACAAGTATTCATCAATTGACCTAGGCAATTTCAAAGTTTTAGCCTAGAATCATGTTCAAACAACCAAACACAGAAGTAAAAACATAAACCATGGTATCAAACATCGCAATTAAAGAATAAAAATCGAATCTTTAACCTAGGACGCTGTTACTAACGAACCCGGATCAAAAGCTTCAACCTTTGCTTCAAAAACCTCTACTATTCTCCCAAAATCGCCCCTTGGCTCTCTCCAGACGGCTAAGATACGAACTCCCTCAAGAATGGTATTCTAATTCTATTAAAATTGGATTTTAGGGTTTTTCGCGATTTATAGGTCTCTCGCGTACCGCGAGAGATTCTGACAAGCCCCTCGCGTACCGCGAGGGCTAAATTAGTCGCGACCGGTTTTGAAGTTCCTCGCGTACCGCGAGGCATCTCTTTCTCTTCTCTTCTCTCGCGTACCACGAGAGCTTGATTTTCAACATTTTTAACTTTAATCTCCCGGCTTCACTTTCTTACTTGGTTTCTTCACGTATTCACTTGTAATTCATACGAGCACCTGCAAACAAGACATAGACTCAATAAGTATACAAAAACGACTCAAAACAAACACAAAACTAATTAAAGACGCACAAAACACTAGGAATAAAGATGTGTGCTTTGCACTACATCAAACATCCCCACACTTAACCTTTTTTCATCCTCAAAAAAGCTACAAATGGAATTATAACTCAGATCTACTTAATAAACATCAATTACCAATTAGCAAAATAAACTCACGCGTTAAAGAGCACCAATCAGTATTTCTGTCCGATTAAACCCAAACACCAACTTTCAAGCCCCCATATTGTGTTCTAATATTACAATTTATACAGCTATCAATCAATCTATGTGACTCACACTTGAAATTACACCTAATCCCGTCTCACGGTCATGTCTAGGCACGTATAAAACCATATAGATTTACCCTACTACGTTAAACTAAAATTTACAGGTTTTTAGAAATCAGATGAAATATGAATGAATGGATGATAAATGAGCATTAATAAGCAAATTAAACTTCATCTATAGGCGTTTCAACCAAGTCACTACCCCGGAAGGTAACACATAGACTAAGTCATAATCATGAAGCACCTAAGAATCAACCCAATGGTGTTTCAATCAGGCTGGAACCCGAGATGTGACACGTAGGCGAAACTTAGATTTCAATCAAATAAGCTCAAGAAGTATGGAATTATGGATGCAGGCGCCACCAAAACTCGGATTTATTCTCATAAAAAGATAGTGGTGTGCCAAGAAAATTTCAAAAAAAACTCTAAATTCTAACTTAACGTGGTACCTATCAACCTATATTGACAATTTCAGTTTTACCGATACTCTAAGATGAATACCCATAAGATATCAAGATTTAATTCAATTATTAATCTTATTTAACACAAATAGGATATTTAAGCTATCAAATCGGCTGGGTCTACCAAAACATCACTAATTAGACGCGTTTTCAATTATTTAACCATTTAAACTCATAAATAAATCTAGTCGTACTATCATTTTCCAAGTATAAACAATTATTTCCAATGACATTTTTTCAAAATTCTTATTTTTTTTGTATTTTTGATTTATTTATAAACAAGACAAACTAGCTAAACTAGACACTCACATCCCCACACTTGAAAGACACATTGTCCTCAATGTGAAGTAAGACACAACTAAAAAATAAAAATGCAAAAATAAAACAGAAACAGGAAGCGACTTAGCTAGTTATGATATGATCTTGAATAAAATCCAACTTCGTTCTTCCTCATGTGCACTGTATAGCATTTCGGTGGCGGTTGTACACCAGCTGCCGGGTTGCCTTTACATCTGGATATAAGTGATAATCAACCCCGTCTGAATGGAGATTGAGTACGGGCGGAATGATAAAACCTGCAAAAAAACCTTACCACAAACCCATAGCATTAAACTGACTAAAACTAAAAATTAAAATAAAAGCTCGACTGACTCACTAAAAATTTAAAGACTCAAGATAGATAGATGCAGAAAAACGTACTCAATGGGTGGCAAACACATAGACATGAAAGCCACAGCAAAGTAGAACATCAGATCGAAACGGTTTCAAATTCTCCCATGATCGTGGTGGTCGGTGAATGATATGATGATGATAACACAATGGATGAAAGTGATGATTATTAATGAATTATGGAATGATGGATGATGATAATAGAGGTGGTGAACAGTGAACGAAACCATGGGAAAACAAGGAAGTAGGGTGACACCAGCAAGGCCCCGCGTACCGCGAGAAATCAGGCAGCACTCCTCGCGTACCGCGAGGAGGCAGAAATTAAGTCGGCCCCTATTTCTATCCTTCGCGTACCGCGAGGAACAGGGGACAACACTCTCGCGTACCAAGAGCACCATCCGGTGACAGAAAGTTTTGAGGGTTTTTATACTTAGCCAAATTTTCACACCTCAAAATTTTCTTCATCCAAATTCCATAAAAACCTATTCCAAGCATAAAAACATACGTAAAAATACCTGGAACTTCATTCCCGATGATTTTTCTCGCCGAATCAAGCGCGAATCCCTGTAAAACATGACACAAACAAAACACAGACACCGGAAAACATAGAAAATAGACACAGACTCAAACCAAGTAGTGCACACGGACTCTACATCCCGGGCACTTGCCCGAGACTCATGCAAGCCTATCAGGAGGCTTCTCCTTAATTCTAACCGGTACCCGCCTTCATCCTTTGCGGTCTACCAGTCCTCCACATCAGCAGCACGCAACTACTTCTCTCAAACATCAAACTCATATTACATGTAGCACTCGAATCCTTCCACCACATCTTAAACCTACCCGGTCCGAAGCTAATATGACTCAAATAACCAAGTAGCTTATCACTCGTAAACCTCTCCACACTTGGGGGTTGCAGCAACTTAAAATCAGATAACTCTGTGACGGTACGGGTTCTCTTACGAGACGGCCTAGACCTAGGGTAGTCAGAACTAGGGGTCGGCTCAGCAGCTCTCCCCTCAGAAACACAATGGTGCTAAGTAACGGTTCAGGAATAAGATTTTCTATAAATGGGACCTCTAAACCTTCACCACATTCATCAGGGTCCTCAACAATCTTCATCACTAGTGCCTCACAAACTATCTGCTCCACTTGTGCTAATATTTCACTTAGACTGTAATCATCAACGTCAGCACTTAGGACCGAGGACCCTAGAAACTTCCTCTCAAACTCCTCTAACCAATCCGAAGGCTCCACTATCATTCCTCTATCCAAATCATCCTCTCATGGATTAGAGTCCCCGTGTGCGTCCGTGAAGGTATCAAGCATGCTCACGGAGTTGTTATGCTCGCCAACATCCTTCATGGACTGTGTAGCATCGAAAATGATCGACTCACCCCCACACGAAATGTGAGTTTCCCATCAAAGACATCAATCAATTCCTTGGCGGTGCGCAAGAATGGGTGCCCTAGGATGAGTGGGACTCTATCATCCACTTCCATGTCCAGAATGACGAAATCCATGGGGAAGACAAACTTACCTACTTTCACTAACAGATTATCCACAATTCCCCATGGATACTTGACTGAGCAGTCAACTAAGGAAATGCTCATGCTCGTCGGCTGTGGTTCACCAAGGTCTAGCTGCTTGTATAACGAATAGGGCATCAGATTGATGCTAGCACCTAGGTCGGCCAACGCATGGTGCGAGGGCAAACTGCCTAGGAGACACGGGATTGTGAAATGACCCGACTCTCCCAATTTCTCGGGCAGAGTGTTCTGCACCACTACAGAGCATTGCTCACTAAGTGAGACTTTTGAGCCCTCCTATAGTTTCTTCTTGTTGGAAAGAAGATCTTTAAGTAACTTGTCATATTTTGTCATGCGCTGAAGGGTCTCTGTGAAAATAAGATTGACCTTGAGTTGTCTGAACATATCAAGGAAAGTACCGTATTCCCTAGCCTGTTTATATGGCAGCAAACGCGCTGGATAGGGAACACGACTCAAGTCAATCTTGGGGGATTTTATCTCCACCCCTTTCTTCTTCTCCTCTGCCCTCTCGGCAGGCTTCTCTACTACAATCTCTACATCCACCGGCTCTTCTTCGTCTACCCACGATGGGCTCTCCCTTTCTTCGGCCATCTTAGCATCGATTGCAGCAAATCGAGCTCTCCAATCTACCTTCTTCACTTCCTCTACCGAAGTTATGCCATACTCAATGGAGTGGGAGTCATCCTCTACAACCTCTTTCTTCTCCACACTCCTGATTGACACGGCCATCACTGAAGCATTGGAGCTTAAAGATGGACCTCCTTGTCGATACTGCAAGCTCTGAGTGATGTCTCCTACCGTGCGTTGCAAATCCTGGAATGCCGATTGCTGATTCTTCAATAGAGTGTCGTGGCTATCCAGTATTTGCCTCGTGTCCTTGTCTTGCTGGACTAAGTGGGTAAGCAGTTGTGTCTGATTCTCAAGCATCTCTTCGATCTTCCTTGTATTGACACTGCCTCCCGAGCCCGCTCTAACTTCTGCTCCTCCATACTTCTGGTGGCGACCAATAAACCCAGGCGGGTTATTTCCAGATTTCTATCCCGAGCCAAAAGAATTGTAGTTGTTGTACCCTCGGTTCTGGTTCTGGTTCTGGTTGCCAGCATAGCTCACATGCTCCTGATTATTCACTGGGCAATCTCTGGTGTCGTGGCCTCCCCTGCACACCTCACACCTAAGAGCACTGAGCTTCAACTCCTTTATCTCGTTAGCCATAGCGGAGAGTGCAGCAACCACGCTAGTATCAGGAGTGACCTGATGCACACCTCTTGAAGAAGAGGCGGGTGCTCTAGCAGTGGGAATGGAATTCCTAACAGAACGTGGATGTTGTTGTTCGGCTTGAGCGAAGCTCTCGAACATTACTCGCACTCATCAGGCTCGAGTCTCTCCATGATATGACCTCCCGCAGCTGTGTTAAACATTTGCTGCTTCTCGAAAGTGAGGCCACTGTAGAACTTCTCCACTAGCACCCAATCGGAAAGACCGTGCTGAGGACATCGGCTCAAAAACGCGTTGAACCGCTCCCAGGCCATGAGATAAGGCTCGTAAGGGTCCATCCGGAACGAATGGATTTGGTCCCGAAGGCGAGCGGCCCTGGAAGGTGGATAGTACTTCTTAAAGAACTTGGCTTCGAGATCCTCCCATGTGGTGATTGAGTTGTCTGGGAGAGTTTCGAGCCAAGTAGATGCATGCCCAGAGAGGGAGAATGGGAATAGACGCAAGTAGATAGTGTCCTTAGACACACCCGTGATATTGAATGTATCACATATCCGCGCGAAGGGGGACAAATGTCTCGGTGCATTCTCATCCTCGAGGCCATGGAATTGAGTAGCATGAGTGATCGTACTCATGACATGTGATGGGATCTGCCATGTATTGGTGTTCGAAATAGTGGGGCGTGTGATCAAAGATCTCGCGCCCGTGACCCCATCACTGGCCCTCTGGTGTACTGTACGCCTCGCGGGTGGGTCAGCGTCGCCCATTTATGGAAATGGGATTGGGCTAGTAGGACGTACGTGGGTGCTGCACAATGCTTTCAAACGCTCCCGGAAGTCGCGGGTGCGCTCATGTAGCTGTCGCTCGGGCTCTAGGGAAGCTGAATAAGGTGGTGATCCCTGCGAGCGTGTATGGTGCATAAACAGAAAGACACTAGAAGGAAACAGAACAAAGACTCAAAGACACACAGAAAGACTCGATTCTAAATTAGACACTCAGATAAGACTCACTAGTAGCACAGAAGACAAGTATCACACAAGAATCAAAAGAAAACAAAACAAACCAAAAATCACTAAAAGAACTAGTCAAGGCTAGTATTGCTATTGCCAAGTGTCCCCGACAACGGCGACGGTCTATTAAAATAATAACAAAACCTAACCTAGACTCCTAAGTAATAAAAGGAGTACCTTCAACTAAGCCGCACTGACAGGCACGTGTACCTATCGAGTATAGCACAACTTAACGGTAAACCGAGTTATCGAACCCTAGAGACATTGTATACTAATACTAGACTCAGACACGGACTAAAGATTGATTTGGTTTGGGGGGGTTTACTACACTACTGAATTAACTAAGAATGTAATAAACTAAGGTCGACTCAACTAACCAGACAAAGGTAATATCAAGAATGGGAAGAATATCACCTAGGTCGGAATCCTACTTGCAAAGCACAACTTCTATTGGTTATGGAAACTATAATGGATCTGGGTTTCTAAGGAAACAACTCTAGACAACCTAGTGGATCCCTAATCACTCTCATGGTGTCACCAACTAAGGAACCTAAAGATGTACTAACTCACCAGATTGTTGGATAACTTCTCAGATATTTCCAACTATGATAAAGTACCCTAATAGACATATTACCTCTCAGTCTCTCTGTCCACCAATACACTCGAAGAATGCACGAGGTAATCTCAAGATAACAACTATGACACGAATAGCAACAATCACTAGACACCTAATACCGGCTTCCTCTCAGACAGCTGACACCCGGATTCCTAAATGACGAATACTAAACGACTAATTCTCACCTCTCGGGTATTGAATTAGGATACACATTCAATTCTAATCAGCAATCAATGACAAATCCTATGGTTACTACGTCTACCAAACCACCCTAATCACAAACCCTAAGATCTATGACCAAGATACGAAGATCAAACTGGCAGACTACCACAATCAATCCAAGGAATTAAAATCAAACACAAGATCAGATCTAAACATGCAATAACATCACAATTATTAACTCAAGATCTTTTACAAAATCATTAACCCATTAATTTAATCCAAAAACCGATAAAAATCAAAACTTTAACAAGTATTCATCAATTGACCTAGGCAATATCAAAGTTTTAGCCTAGAATCATGTTCAAACAACCAAACATAGAAGTAAAAACATAAACCATGGTATCAAACATCGCAATTAAAGAATAAAAATCGAATCTTTAACCTAGGACGCTGTTACTAACGAACCCGGATCAAAAGCTTCAACCTTTGTTTCAAAAACCTCTTCTTTTCTCCCAAAATCTTCCCTTGGCTCTCTCCAGACGGCTAAGATACGAACTCCCTCAAGAATGGTATTCTAATTCTATTAAAATTGGATTTTAGGGTTTTTCGCGATTTATAGGTCTCTCGCGTACCGCGAGAGATTCTGACAAGCCCCTCGCGTACCGCGACGGCCAAATTAGTTGCGACCGGTTTTGAAGTTCCTCGTGTACCGCGAGGCATCTCTTTCTCTTCTCTCGCGTACCACGAGAGCTTGATTTTCAACATTTTTAACTTTAATCTCATGGCTTCACTTTCTTGCTCGGTTTCTTCATGTATTCACTTGTAATTCATACGAGCACCTGCAAACAAGACATAGACTCAATAAGTATACAAAAACGACTCAAAAGAAACACAATTAATTAAAGATGCACAAAATATTAGGAATAAAGATGTGTGCTTTGCACTACATTAGTAGTCCAACTGGTTTTTCTTGATGGTAATTTTTGGATTACCACCATACGCCATATCCCTAAAAGTTTGTTCGACATCAGAGTCAGGGAAAGAGTATTTACCTCCGGTATCATCGCTGCGTAAGTGAGTTCTGATCTTCTGAATGGTAATGGCAATAGGTTTTCCATCTACAGTGGCTGAGATGGTGTATTTCTTCTCGAGATAAGCATATAAAGCATTTTTCTAGAACTCTCTGATCCTTAGATCGTACAGTTTGGGATTGACGGTTAGGGCAAAAGGGATAATACAGCTCTGTAAGAAGTCAATGATTGGATGGAACTCTTGGTAATCGGCATGTTTCTCTAAGAACGGTAGAACATTGTGTGGATGTTTGTAGTCTAGATTCATAGTTGCAGAGAGAGTTCTTGAGAGAGATGTTAGGGTTTTAGAAGAAGATGATTAGAGCACAATGTAGCAAGTGATTTGATTAGGGTAAGTCATTTCTTTAAATAGGTTTTGAAAGGGGCAAACATTTTAGGCATGATTAACGCGAGACGTTACCCGGACATTTAATGAGAATTTAAAAATGCAGGAAAAGACAAAAATACCCTTAAAATATCCATCGGTAGCAATAAGATTGGTACCGAGGTTTAACTTGCAAAAATCATCGGTAACATATAAGTGATTCCTATACCATATACTCTAAGCTTGTTAATTTGTTATACATATATTCTAACACGAGAGGACATCTAAGAGATTTTATGAAAACATGTGCAAATTGATCAATGGAATAAACAAACTAGGTCACAACTTCCATCCCCAAGAAGTATACGAATCTTTCCATATCCTTGGTTTGAAAATGTTTGAACAGCTCACCCTTTAACTATTGGACATGATAGTTAGTATATCATCGACATCGAATATAAGTAGGTACAATATGACCCTGAGTGTGTATAGAAGGTGACCGATAAGGTCTTCAATCCTAAATGCTTTACTATGAATCTACCAAACCAAGCTCTAGCTAAGAGGAGGGGTGACTCAAGGTCGTAAAAAATTTATAATCAATTCTTTTGAATAAATTTATGAATTGGTGAATAAGAAAAAAATAAAACCTAAGAAAATTTAAATACAATTTGTCATCCCACATTGATGATGGAAGAAAGTGGCGTCATAGAAAATAATCATAAAATAAGCACCCAGTCAAAAATCGCTACGGAAAGAAAGTAGTTCAATAAAAAGGTCGGACACCCTAAGCCAACACTTCAAATTCAAAGGGCTTAAAGCCTTTTGCATTTTTTTTCATTCAAATGCATAGTAGTCAAAGTCATAAAGCATAAAGGACTCGCGTGTCACCTAGGCATAGAAATTATACAGTTTTCCCTCAAAGTTTTTTTTTGGGGACCACAAACTTCCGACAAAAAACACTTTGTGGGAAAATATTTCCCACAAATTTCCGACAAAAAATTCTGACAATTTTCCACTAAAACAGATTTCTGAAAACTTTCTCACAAAAACTTGGGTTCAGCAACGGACACACTTCCGACAATATTTCCCACCACTTTCCGACAAAACATTTCCCACAAACTTCTGACACAAGGTTTTCCGATCACTTTCCCACGAAATATTTCCCACAACATTTCCCACCCTTTCCGACAAAACATTTTCCACCACTTTCCGACAAAAATATGTTTTCCGACCACTTTCCCACGAAATATTTCCGACCAACTTCCAACAAGTTTCCCACAAAAATAGACATTCGATTTCTGACAGATTTCCCACAAAACATCTTTTAACTTAAAAAAACACAAAAAATCCAATTTTTTCCTGTTTAAAATGTAGAAAAAATCCACTACAAAATCATGTTTCCAAAGCCCAATACGGTTACTAAAATCTTATACAATTATCCAAATATGTTTACAAGTTTAACAAAAAAAGAAAAACATAAACTAAATAAACTATACTACGGTGGAGAATTGCTCAATTGCTTGAGATACACAGTCATTTGTTGTTGCATCTCCTCCATCATTTCTTTTTTCAATTCTTCTTCTATCGTTCCACCTCTTCCTTCACTTGTTGTTGCATCAATTCCCGCATCTAAAACATATATAATATTTAGTAAACTAATAATATATAATTAGTGAACATACATAAAAATACACATAAAATATATAAACACAAGAAAAACCGCATATAAAAAAAATACACATATACATCGTAGAGATCAACCCTTCATCCCATGTTGATCAAGCCCCCGCGGCTCCATTCATAACTTTCCTTCATTTACCTGAGGTGCATGCTAAAAGTCAGATATACTGAGTGAGTTCCATTTTACTTTAGTAACTTAAACGTTTCATCATTTTCATTCAGGCAGTTCAATATAAAAGATACAGTAAAAACTTGTCTTTCAAAACGTTTTCCTTCATTTCAAACATTCTGATTCCCGTAGGGAATCCATTCATTCTTTCAAATCATTTGGAAACATTCATGCTAGCTTTCTTTTCAAAACATTCACATTCAAATAACATTCATGCTAGCCTTTTCATTCATTCGTTCATTCTTCCGTTCATTCATTCTTATCATTGAGTGGACAAGCACTCGAATGATATCATTACGTCTTAACCATCCAAGTCCCGGAGGTTTGGAACGTTGTGCTTGCACGAATGCAAGACTCCTCTGTTTGCTTGTGTACAAGACTCCTCTGTTTGCTTATCACAAAGACAAGACTCCTATGTTTGCTTGTCCGAAGACAAGTCTCCACTGTTGCTTGCACAAGACTTTTCTTTCATTCTTTCGCCCCGGGGGTAACATGCACAATTAGTCATTCACACATAATTTTACATTCTACCACAAAAGTAAAATACTTAAACATATTTATAAATAATTGCACACATTATAATCTAAGTTAATAACACATAATTGTCATAGTTGTTTGGTAATACATTAATCTTTCTTTTCATTCAAAACATGCACTTCAGCCCAAAACTTTAAAAAGGGAAAATGGGCAATAGAAACTTACGAGTTCTAATCTTACTAATAAAACTCCTTAGCCGTTTCTGCTAGGCGGAATGCTAGAAATGTGTAGTAAATCAACGAGTGAAAACTATCAAAAAAATATCTAGTGTCGCCTACAGTATCGCTTGGTAGTGTCGCCAGGGGACATGATCAGTGCCCCTAGAAGTTGCGTTGTTCAGGACTTAGTGTAGTTCTTATAATGTCGCTAACCAATAGTTCGCCGATACTGAATGTCACCAAAGGACATTGGTGACACTCCATAGTGTCGCTTAGAGGAATGACACGTGTCCCAATTATTGGAAATCTTAGGGAACACAAAACACTCTCCTTCCTTAACCCCGACTAGTGTCACCATTCAAGCTTGTAACTTTTTACGTCTAAATTGTTTGTTTGACTTCCATGAAGCCACATCTGGGTTTAGTTTGCCATATTACACGTAAAAATCCATCCTTTGAGATGAAAACTCAACTTTTACCCCAAAAACCCATTTTTGAACAAAAACAGATTTTCAGGTTTGATCCATACCTCAAAGATGACGATTCTTCGTAATTTCTTGCACTAGGGTGATGGAGAAACACTTTGGTAGGATCCTTGCACCTAAAAACATGGATTCTTGACTTTCTCTTTCTAGATTCCTCTTATTTCTCTCTCTAGACAACAATATGGTTTGAGAACGAATGGATGTTGTGATCTGATCATGCTAGGGTTTATGGAGCCCTAATGGGCCAAGTCCAAGTCTCCAAACCCATGCCTTATGCCTTTTCTTTCTTCAAGATAGAACACAACACCTGTGGTACTTTGTTCATCCCCTGAGGCTCCTGTGTGACTGTTATCACTATACTCTGTCAAGTCGTCTTCTCCATCCCTGTTATACTTGATACCATAGTCTAAGGTTCCTCTTATAAACCTTAAAATTTCTTTCACAGCCTACATGTGACTTCCTTTAGGCTTCTCCGTGTAGTGACTGACAACTCCGATAGCATAACACAGATCTGGACATGTGTGTGTCAAGTAACGTGTACAACCAATCAAGCTTTTATACTGAGTTGCATCTAGATACCCTCATCTTCAGTTAATTCCAAGCGCGGTTCCATGGGACACTTTGCTAGATTACAGTCCATCAAGCCTGCTTCTTGGCATACCCCGTTTGTTTAGAACAATGCCATCATCACTTTGTTGGACTTAGATTCCAAGGTAGTATGACAGATCACCAAGATCACTCATTTTAAACTCCTCTTGCATCTGAGTTTTAAACTTTTGCATATCCTCATCCTTAGTTCCTGTCACTAGCAAATCATCAGCATATATTCCAACCAAAGTAACTGATGTACCTTCGAGTCTTCTGTACACTGAATGCTCCTGTGAACATCTTTCAAACCCAAGTTTCTTCATGGTGCTATGTAAATGGGCATTCCACGCTCTAGGCGCTTGCTTAAGGCCGTAGAGAGCTTTCGATAGTTTGTATACCATTCCTTATTTCCCAGCAACAAGAAACCATCAGGTTCATTATACATATACATCCTTCTATAAATTCCCATGAATAGAGGCTGATTTAACATCTAAATGTTGTACCTTCCGGTGCTTATGAGCTGCTAGTGCGAGAATCAATCGAACAGTCTCCAACCTAGCCACCAGAGCAAAAACCTCTTCATAATCAACAACCTTTTGTTTTACATACCCCTTAGCAACGAGACGGGCATTGTGTTTGATAACATTCCCCCTACATCTCTTTTCAGCCCAAAAACCCATTTTAAACCTTTGGGTTTTATGCCATTTAGTAAGCCAACCAGTTGCCAAGTTTGATTTCTTTCGATAGCCTCCGGTGTTTACGCATTGCATCTTCCCATTCTTTGTTTCCAACAGCCCCATCATATGTTTTTGGCTCATCTTGTGAGTTCTTCAAAGTTTGGGTCCACCTCCTGTGTTATTTCATACACATCGGACAAAGGTTTAAACCCTTGCAACGGTGTATGATCAATATGGGAAGAACTTACTGCATGAGATGAGGAGCTTGACACCTCATGAACCCCTGGAGAGACCAAGTGGGATGAAAGTGGGGTGTTTTGATTAGTCGACTGACCTGGAATCTCATGACTTGGAGTGATTAGGTCCATATCAACTCCATTTTGCTCATTGTTTTGGTTTAAGGACGGTTATTCCATTGCATCAGTCAAGTCACCATGTACTACAAAATCAATCCATATAAAATTCATTGGACTAGATGTACTAACCCGAGTAGTCAAACTTCATTTTCTGTTCTCTTCGAAAACCACACCCCTGTTAACATAAACTTTCCTTTGTATTGGATGGAAAAGTCTGTATGCTTTACTACACAGCTCCGTTCCAAGGTATACAACCGGCTTCCTTCTATCGCTGAGTTTTGTTAACAGGGTGTTGGGTACTCTCATGTGAACGATGAAGCTGAATACTCTCACATGCTCCAGATTTGGTTTTCTTCATCGTAAAGCTTCATAGGTAATGAGTAGTTGATTTATGTGTGCTAATTGTATATAACTATATGTTTTTAACCCTAATTATGTGAGAAACAATTTACTTTGACTTGTTTTTATATTTTGTAGGGTGTAAAGGAAATGAGTTAATAACAATAAAAATTACACAAACTTAATTGGAAAATGATTAAACAACAATTAGATTAAAATTAATTGAACATAAATAATTAAACAACTATTAAACTAAATTTAATTTAATTCAATTACACTATTGTTTAATATATGATTTATTTTCACATTAATACACATGATGGCATGATGCAGATTCACGTGAGAAACAACAATTAAACTTTTGAACTTTGAAACAAAAAAGAACTAAATGGCCATCAAAGTATGCATCTATATCTATACTATATAATAAATAACGGTTTTTTATGTCACGTGTCGTCTTCATATTCATTCTCATCATTTTTTTCCCGTCTTTCTCTTATTAAATACACATTTATTTTTTAATAATAATATACTTTTAAAGAAAATACTAATTATATTAATAAAACACATTTATTTTAATTATCCCTTATTATAAGAAACTTTGAAATCTAATTATGTAATTTTTATTTTCAATCAAATGGTAATGGAAATCAAATTAAATTAAATAGTAATTTATGTATTTTCGAAACCCAATTAGATATTAATTTAAACAAATTTTGAATTTTGTTTTCTATCCTTATTATATGTAATACATTTTTACACATGTAAAATATATACATAAAGATTTAAAAAGTTTATATATTGATATTTTTCACCCCGTGTGTAATACACGGGTTCTCAGCTAGTAAGGAATAATTAAAGCTTATGTGGATTACAACAACATTGAAAATGTATGGGCCAATCAAATGGAGGTATTGGACATGGATTATTTTCTAATGGGCCAATGAAGGTTAATAAGTAAAGGAAATTAAAAAGGGATACAACAGCTTCACGCAAACAGACGAAAATGGGAGGAGGGCTCGGATTACGACAGAAGGAGAGCCTCTTGGCTCTTGTGGGCTGGGATTTTCACGCAGGAACTGAGATTGAGGACTTTTAACGGCTGTCAAGGAAATAGGAAGAATTCATAAGTAGCTAATCCACCTGTGATCAGTGGCGGATCTAGAACAAAATTTCAGGGGTAGCGAATTTTTATAACCGTACTTTCACGTAAATGAAACCAGTGGCGGAAGAATTTTTTTCAAGGGGTTCACTGTTTTTAACAGTAGATTTTCTTTTTCAAACAAGTAAACAAGAGGGAATAAAGAGTAAAATAACATGTGGGTTGTGGTGGAGAGACTGGCGGCAGCGCAGCGGTGCGGTGGCCGGCGGTGACAGGGGAGCAGCGCTAAGCAATGGCGGAAAGCACAGTTGGAGGTGGCTGCCGGATGTGACCTGTTGCTTTGCTTCTTTCCCTAATTCAGTAATCTTGTGTTTTTTTTGTTATATCTGTTACAGTATTATTAGCCCAACAAAACAAGAATCTGCTAAAGACCCATCATTTTATATCCAAATATTAGTTATTAAAAAGCCAGAAGCTGCTGAAGGCCCATACAAAATTTGGTTAAAAAAAAGGGTCTAAAAATGTTAGGGAAAGTTTTAATAAAATATGGGGACCTTCTATAAAGTATTAGGTTTTTTATAAAATTTTGAACTTTTTATGAAGTGTTAGCTTTTATAAAAATTTGAGGGGTAACGTAATTTTTTTTCAGGGGTAACGTAAGGGGTAACCGGATACATAAAAACGTAAAAAAAAAATAAAAAAATTACAGTGCGCATAAAAGTTGAGGGGTAGCCGGCGCTACCCCTACCCAATAGGTAGGTCCGCCCCTGCCTGTGATCAACCCCGGGTGTAGGGTTAGAGTTAGTAAATGTATTCAACTTATGATTTTGTCTTTCTTGAACATAAATCTTATTTGATCTTTGATTTTATTAGATTTATGTGTTTTGCATGTTTGTAACTGAAGAACGATTTACCGTTATTAAATAGTCTGTTAATCATTTGTCTTATGATCATTAATAATCGTGAGTTCAATTGGGTTAGACTGATATTAATAATCATTTAGATAACGTCTTAGCACGTGCCCTTATTCGGTTTAGGATCGTTAAGTAGCATTGCCAGATTCTTGTCTTATGTTTATCATTCATTACATATTGCTAAACAAAATTATGTCTATGTGACTTTTCAAGATTGATAACTAACATGTCTTATAAAGTGTGTTTCTTAATCTGAAACCCGGGTGCGATCATATTTTCATTATTGTTTGCAAACAAATCAATTATTTGAGTTTATGTTCTTTGCAATTCAACCACAATAAAAATCAATTTTATTTAAGTTAATTAGGTTTAGGATAGATTAGTCAAATGGAACCTATTACACCGACCACATGCTCCTTTGTGGATACGATATTTTACTTGCTCTAGTTATCTAGGTTTGTTAGGTTTTTGCATGACCTAAACGACGGTCATCAAAATGGCGCCGTTGTCGGGGAGCTAGGGCGCTTAGTGTGGTTTGTTTTGTTTGGTTTTTCTTAGTGTTAGCATCAAATCCAAAAACCCAAAAATAATTTATTTTTCTTTGTTTGCTTTTATCCATTCGTTTTTACATTGGGGTTTTAGTTGGTTTGTCCAGGTTAACTTCTTTGCAAGTTTAGCTGATTCTCAAGGACTTTGATATCATCATGGATTGGGATTGGGATGATGATCCATGTATATGTTGTGGGAGCTACAGTCACTGGGTTCAAGATTGCCCATAGTTTAAGAGTAAATACGGAAATTGTGAGAGGCGATGTTCAGAATAAAGACAAAAGAAGGGTTATGTGAGGGCAAACTATAAAGAGAATGAGACACCCTCAGATTATTCACACTATGACCCTTCCAACCAGATGAACCTGAACTTTCAATGGTACAATCAACAAGGAGGTAGTGAATATTACCAAAATCATCAGCAGAATTACAATCAAGGCAACTAACTGAAAGGTTCATATAATCAGGGCGATTACCAACAAGGCCAACAACTATACCAACAGAGGAACCATCAACAGCAAAACCAATGCCAGTTTCAATGTAACCAACAAAATATTTCACTAACTAATGTACTTGCAGCAGTCAATGACTTGGCAAAGAGAATAGATCAAAAGTTTGAGGTTCAAAACAAAATGAATGAATCAATTGCAAGACAATTGGGTCAGATAGTTAAGGAATGGGCTCGAATAGAAGAAAAGGAAGAGGTTGTGGAGAATAGATAAAAGGCGTAGGCCCATAGAATTTGATGTTGGATATAAGGTCATGTTAAAGGCCTCCCCATGGAAAGGTTTGATTAGGTTTCGCAAGCGAGGTAAGCTAAGTCCCCGGTTCATCGGTCCGTTTAGGATTTCGGCACGTGTGGGTGAGGTTGCTTACCGACATGAACTACCGAAAGAATTGAACGGGATACAACCCATGTTTCATGTATCGCACTTGCATAAATGTTTAGCTGACTAGGATGCTCATTTATCGCTAAACGACATCGAAGTTAACGACAAACTAAAATACATCGAGGAGCCGGTAGCAATCCCTGACCGGAAAGAAAAGCAATTGAGAAGCAAAGTCCTTAAGCAAGTAAAGGTACAGTAGAGACACCGAAAGGGGTCTGAGGCTACTTGGGAGTCCGAAGAGGAAATGAGGAAGTACTACCCACATATATTCGTTATACAGCAGGTTTCAAGGACGAAACTTATTGTAAGGGGGTATATTTGTAACACCTAAAAATCGAGCCTTGTATTATAATAATAAAGGAGGGACCTAGATCGACACATTTCAAAGTAGGAAAACCCTTCCCCTCCCTTACCCTAGTCACCACCCCCATGCACACCCTCATCCCCCCATCCCCCCCCCCCCCACATTTTTACTCCAAGAATTCTAGAGAGAGGAAGCTAGAGAGAAAAAAACCAATCTTTTGTGGATTTTTTCACCAACTTTCGAGCTTAAGCAAAGGATAAAACTATAGCATCATCTTCTGGTCGAGATTTGAGGAAAGATTAGCCCCCATATCTCTGTTTTTGAGTTTTGAAAGCGGTTCTCAGATTTTATGAAAAAGATCGGATTTTTACGTGTTAAATGGCATAAAAACACTAGATCTAGCCTTGCATGAGTTAAACAAAAGTTTTAGACATAAAAAGTTGAAATTTTGGATAAAAACGACGTTTTTTTTGCCAAACCCTTGAATCGGCTTAAAGTTTCATGTTTCAGATGAAAGTATGTTCCAACCGGATAGAAGTTCCGGCCGAAAGTGTAGTTCCACCGAACATTATCTAGTTTTAACCTAGTTCGTAATTATCTCTTCGTACAGACTATTAGACACTTCATGTAAATTTCCCTTTTTGACTTCCTTAGCAGCTAGCATGTGAGTTCTAGAAACCCCTTCTTACTGTTTTTGGTGTTATGTGCATGCTCATGAAATGATTTACAAATAAAAGGTATACATTTAGAAAATGTACAAAGATTTACAAACATCTACGACGGCTTGGGAATGTTTATAATGTTAATGTTTTCAAAATGGAGAGCGTAATGTTTTTATAAAGTCATTACATTATCTAAATCTGCTATGGTCCCTTCACGAACAGACGCTATGTTATGTTTCGTAACACCTTTACAGGGGCCTTTGTGGTAAGCCAACGGTTGTACAACTGGTAAGGAAGTGATGACGATCGCTTCAGGGTGAACGTGACCCCTGTGACTATTGGCCTATGAGCATGTGACTGGAATGTTTTGTCGGTCTACGTGCAAAGCCGTAAAGGACAATACATGATACGGACGCTTACGGGTTGACATAAACCTAGACATTTATGTATAGGTTGTAATGTATGATTAGTATGTTTCATTTCTTAACAGTTATGTTTATGCTTACGAATGAATCCGTCCTCATATTTTTTTATTTAAATTAAAACTCACTCAGCGTAGCTGACTTTTAGTATGCATATCATGTTAAGTGTAGGTCATGGTGAAGGCTTAGCATGGTGCTTGGCTCGAGGCGAAGGACTACTCTCCTTAGGAAAACTTGCATTCCGTTTTATGTTTTATGAACTCTATGTTTATGGATTTAAGGCAATATATGTAATGGTTGAATTATGTTCCGCTGCTTACTTAGTGAATTTCTGGTTTAAGAACTATGGATGCTATGAGTTACCAACTATGAGGCCTCCCGGGATTACGTTCTTACAGTGTGTTACAATGGTTAATAAGAGGTCTTAATGTATTTGTCTTTATTGTGTTGTTAAGGGTGCTGTGCTAGTTTATTAATTATAGGCACAATGATTGAAGGAGTAAGTAGCTGCGTTGAATACAAGATAAAGAAAAAGTAAAAAAATAGAGAAGTATGCTATGATAGAGAAATAAGAAAATGTAAGGTTCTACTCTGTAATGAACGAGAGACTTCAATTGTTGTGACAAAAATCTTAAAGAAAAGAAAATTTGTATATAGGGAGTTTGAATATATTGTTTACACGAATAATATAAAAAAGAAATTTTTTCAAATTCGTAGCAAAAATCTTTCAAAATTCGTAGCTAAATTCATAGCAGAAATCCTGGCAAAATCCATAACTAAATTCCTTTGTAGAATAAGTAGCAAAACCGTAAGACAAATTTTAAAAGCAGAAACCGTATCAAAATTTCGTAATTAAATTCGTAGCAAAATTACGTAGCTAAAATAGTGGCGTAACTATTTCGTAGCTAACAAAGTCACAAGTATGATTTCCAATAAAAAGTAGCAATAACATTATTTGCTACACCTAGTAAAGTAGGTAATTGTTACGGATTTCTAACGTATCTATACTATATAATAAATAAAGGTTTCTCAATATCACGTGTCGCCTTCATATTTATCCTTATAAAAATTTTTCCGCCTCTCTCTCATAATAAATACATTTTCATATTTCAATAATAATATATTTTTAAACAAATTATTAATTATACTAATAAAACACATTTATTTTAAATTATCTAATATTATAAGAAACTTTGAAATATAATTACATGACTTATATTTGCCAATCAAATAGTAACGAAAGTCAAATTATATTAAATAGTATTTTATGTATTTTTTAAACAATTTACATATTTTTTGTTTTTGTTTTCTATTGTTAGTATATGTAATACATTTTTCCACATATAACATACATATATAAAAATTTAAGAATTTTATATATTGTTATTTTTTATCCTGTGTAGTACACAGGTTCTAAGCTAGTTTGTTATATATTTAATCATAAGCCATTGGGGTTGGTAGCCTAATGGTAGTGTCAAAGCATCTAGGAACACCTAAAAGGTTTGAAGGTCACGGGTTTAAGTCCCACTAGAGACAGGATTAAAAAAATTCCCCTTTCTAAAAAAATAATAAAAAGAAAATATTTAATCATAACAAATACATATGTAAGTTTAATGCTGAATGAAACCAATTATACTATAGATTAAAGCAAAGTCTAGTTGAACACTACGACTTCCGGTGATTGTATGATACGTCATGTTATTTTTTTTCAACCTTCATGCTATATATAATATACGTTTTTAACCCGTTTAATTTTCTAATAATTTTGTTTTTCTTTAATAACTTACGTTCGTTAACTTTTTTTTTAAACGGAATGCGCGACTGTTTTTAGTATTTTTGTCAACGTTCCGATATAAATTTTTTTGAAAACAGAGTTGTATTCAAAACCGAGTATTTTTTTGCTATGGTAGCATATAGCGAGTGTCGTTAAAGCTGTCGTACCGTGACTAGCCGAACCTATTATGAGCGAAAATCAATGTTGGTATTGGTATTATCGGTTTTCGACGGCCCGAACCGATAACGACCACGCTCCTGTCGCGCGGTGTTGGCGAAAAACGACCAGACTCCCGCGCTTTATACACGCTTATTCAAGTCTTTTTTTTTCTTGTATGTGGATACATCCCGCTACGAAGCGCGGGGTAACGAGTTACTTTACTAGATAATTGAAACCAACCGATGGTTGTCTACAAGCTTCTAACACCTGCCAAGTATATTTAAATCCAATAAGTTCTAATTTTAGAAGAACCAAGAAAATGAAAGTACATATATGGGCCTGGGTTGTTTGTCATAAAGGCCCATATCGAAGTGGTTCATTTTGGCCTTTTGGGGACCAAAAACTTACTCGGTTTAAAATCTAATTAAAACGAAAAACGACATCTGAAACATGAAATTTGTATAAATTAGAAAAACTCAAGTAACGCAGTTGCCTACATCATTATTAGAAAAATAAAAATTAATCGGGGATAATTTTACACAATAGTAACCAAGTTTTTCAAGTATTCCATTTAAGTCACTCAAATTTTTTTTTATCACTCGAAAGTCACTCAACTTTCAGTAGCTGTTCCAATTCTATATAATATTTTTATAAATATTTAAATTTTTTAAAGTTGAATGAGATAAATGAAACATATATGAATCTTGTTTACTATTTAGCAATTAATTTTTTCCCAATTTGACTTAAATATAACAATTTTGAAACTTGTTTTATTATTTCGTGAATTTTTTTTCTTCACTATTACCTCCAATTTTAAGTTAATTAGAAAAAAAAAATTTCACTTAATGTTAACTAATATTCATATATATATATTTCAATTGCCTCATTCAATTTTAAAAAATTTAAACATTTATAAAAATATTACATAGGATTGGAACACCTACCGAAAGTTGAGTGACTTTAGAGGAACAAAAAAACATTGAGTGACTTAAACGAAACACTTGAAAAACTTGGTTACTATTGAGTGGAGTTTTCCCGAATATTATTGTTTTGTGAAGACAACTTGAGATATTCACGAAGGACAATCGATAGATGGTGAAATGGTGTATTCTCTAATTACGAGCATCATAGTAGTAAATGGTGCATTCTCTAATTAACTGATTAGAGTTTGAATCTTACATTGATAGAATTTAATTATCATGAGTAGATTAAGTATACTTAAAAATAACTATTTTTACATTTATATGAAACCTAAATGGCAAAATGAGCAATATCCATTTTGATATTATTTTCTTCTCATTTGTCCTTTTACCATTTAATGGCATCCCTCAACTTTAATTGCAACGGTCAAACTACAGATACCTTCACATGGGATCAATATTTTTCGATCAAACATAATCCATTAAAAAAAATATTAAAATCAAGCATCCAAGGTACCAGGTGAAAGATTTGCAATATATACACACACAACGTATTCCAGTTCTTTAATTTGCTGCTCATGTCAGACTTATAAAAACACAAATATAAAGCAAACAATAAACCACGTCATCATGAATATATAATTATCTGTGTACATGGGGACTAGTTATCATAGATTTAAAAAAACTGAGACAAAAGGAATCCACCTTCCACTCGCACCTCGATTTCAATTCTGCTGCAAACACTTTGAATATTGCATAAATATAAATATATAAATATATATGTGTGTGAGTGTAAGTGTGTACTAACACACGTGCATACACTCTTCACCTTCTTTTGTTTTAGTTTGATATTGATTTTGGGAAATCGGTCGGTCATGATTGAGACAAAATAAAGATCAAACCCTAGTGGAGATAGGTAGGGAGTTACTAACAAAATATAATTATTTTAATTCAATATAACAAATATGAAATCACTAAATTTGATTCCACTGATCATGACAGTTAGGAAGCAAAATCGGATATTAAACAAATACATGGAACATGTTCATGCCCTAATCATCTTCCATTGCAGATTATATATATATAGGGTTAGGATCTCTTGAGAATTCACGTGAACTTGTTAAAAAATCAATTAAAATTATTTTTTTGTATTCACTATCTTTATTACTAAAATATAACATAAAAATTATTAATCTCTCCAATTAATTAATCAATTATCTCTAAATTATTATTAAAAAGATTTATACACATGTGTAAATGGTAAACACTTACACATGTGTAAGTGGTAAACTTACACATGTGTAGATTTTTTTAATATATGAATACATGTAAATTTACATATTTAATATATTTAGGAGTTCTCAAATAATATATTCCCTATATATATATATATATATATATATATATATATATATATATATATATATATAATATTATATGGGTGCGGTTCAAATGATAATCAATATTTATGTCAAAACCATTATAACTACTCTAAAACATAGTGTTACGTATGTGTAACAATTATAATTTTGTTAGTTTTACATATGTAACACTATGTGTCATGTATCTGTAACATTATGTTATATGTATATGTAAAACTCCTCATTTCCGTATTATGTTCAAAGAGTATTTAACAAGTAAAAGAAAAAATAATTTATAAATTATGTGATTGTCTGATAGTGGTTATCACGATTATCACAAAAAAAGATGGTTATCATTTGAACCCTTACGTATATTATATATATGTATGTATATATATATGTATATACATATATGGGCCGGTTATTGAACAAAGGGCTAAAAGAATGACACGTGTCCATGGGACGAGGGGTAAATTCGGTCGCGCCATAATAATAACGCATGTTTTATAAATAATTACGCATGTTTTAAAATGATAATAATGCATGCTTTATAAATAATTGCGCATGTTTTATAAATAATTATGCATTTTAAAATGATAATCACCACTAAGCCAAAAGTGACCTACGACCACACATATTCAAAAAACGCCCTGCCACACTTTCGATTAAATGTGTGGCTAAAGGTCATTAATCACATTTCAAAACCTTCTATCATACTTTTTGGCTACACATTTTATTTATTCATATGATAATGTTTGTTTTTTTGATATATGTGGCCAAAAACACATCTATTAGCCATACTTTAAGAAAAAAACTGTGACATTTAGTAGCCACACTAGAAAAGTGTGGCCAAATGTGACCAATTGTTATGGTATTTTTTTGATTTGTTATTCATGTGACCAAAAACACATCTATTTGCCACACTTTAAAACAAAAATGTGACATCTACTAGCCACTCTCGAATAGTGTGGTCAAATGTGACGAACTGCCATAGTATATTTTTAGTGATGTGGCTAATAGCTAATAGATATGACCACTTATTTTAGGTTGTGTGACCAAATAGTAGTGTTTTGCAATTAGTAAATGAAACAAAAGCAGTGGCTAAATGTGACGAACCGTCATTGTTTTTATTTGATGATGTGGCTAAAAGCTAATACAAAGATATATATATATATATATATATATATATATATATATATATATATATATATACATATATATATATATATATATATATTTATAGTAGTGTTTATTAGCCACGTGTGTTTAAATAGTTACAACTATAAGTATTTTATGGTCACAGTAACAGTTATTTTGTGTGGCTAAAAGTAATCAATGGACACGGTTAATAATGCGTGTGGCCTATGGTCTTTCCACTTCTTGCCGCCAAATTCAATTTGTTAGAGGAAGATGATCGACCGGACGCGGGGCGCACCCTCCTGTAAATACCAATTCACCAAATTAGGTTTTTCATTCAACCAAAAAACCTCCGTCGCCCTTCTCTCGAAACAAAAAAAAAACGTTCAAAATGGCGCCGAAATGGAGAGTACGAGCAATCGGTGGTGCAACACCACACTACTAGGGTATAGTATTCTTAAAGTTGTGTTTTTAAGGTAAAATGTGTAACCTAATGTTGAAATTTCAGGTAATCCGAGGCCCATCACCATCACGCTGAAGATCCACCACAAGGGCTACTTCAGAGCCACTCCCGCCGGCTAGTAGGAACACAACGACGACATTGAGAGCTTTGTTGACTACGTCAACATTGATCTCTTTTCGTACAAAGAGCTTGACCATATGGTTAAAGCTCTAGGGTACACGATGGTTGGGTATTTTACCACCTTTTTCAGGATCCCATACCTGTCACTAGAGTATGCTGTTGAAGTGTATAGTGACAATGATATGAGGGTTGTAGCCTTTCACGGGAGGGATGCTACTGAACTCTCTGATGTAGTGTCTAATAACCCTAGTTAATGTGTCTAATTGTATTTGTTTTAGTTGTTTTAGCATGTATCTTTGTATGGTTTTATGTGTGTTTGTGGTATGTGTGTGCCTCCCAGGTTATGTGCCAAATGAGCGGGAAATGGAAGCAAATCAGTTGGATGCGAAGCATTGAAAAGTCAAAATTCCTGGAATTTCTGTCCCTCGCGGTACGCGAAGAAGTGGGAGAGGAACCTCGCGGTACGCGAGAGACCAGGAAACTCGCACGACTGTTTTGTCCCTCGCGGTACGTGAGGGACTTAGCCAGGACACCTCGCGGTACGCGAGACACTGTTTTTACGGGAAAACTAACCTAAATGAGGTTTTAATCTTTTTCAGCCCCCATTATCGTTCTATCATCTATTCCAGCCATTCCAAAGCTTCAGGAAGGCGATTTCCACTGATCTTAGGTCGATTGTTCATAGAGCTTAATGATTGTAAGTCCCATAACATTAGTTTTGATCATTGTGATGAGTATGAGTAGCTAAATCACCCGTAGTCTTCTCCGGGTGTAGGGTTTTGTGTTGCACTTGTTATTTTCTGGAATGATTAGTCTTGGTTTGTAATTTTGATTGGCATCTTAAGCCATATGATTACATTTGTTGATTGAATGCTTTAAAAGGTTTTTATTGATTTCGAATTATTGATTCAAGTCTCATCAGTCTTAGGTTTATTTACATCAGGGGCGTTGTGAGATTTGAGTGTCAATTAGTTAATCTAAACTGATTACACAGGAATAGGCTTTCTTTATAGCCCGTTCTAATATTTTCACTAAATTCAATTGAATCTTGTGCGATTATGTTTATGTAATTGTTTGCTAAATAACCAAAAGTGACTTGTGTTTGCAAACTTGAACCCCGGAGAGGATTACCTTTCTCCTTATTGTCTAAAACCAGCTTAAATCAGTATTTACTATTTTCTGTCTTTCAATATTCGTGACAAAGTGACACTTTCCACAAACTTCTCGTGGATATGATACTCTACTTACCCTTACTAGTTAAGGTGTTTAAGGATTGTTTTTGACCGACCAAACGACATCGATTACTCTCCCTCTAGCTTGTGAGGGAGCAGGACTCCACCTTCATCTCCGATGCTCTGTTTGGGCAGAGGAGGATACCAGGCGAGCATAGTGAAGGAGATAATACATGGTCCGCATCCTCACCTGAGGAGGATGAGGATTTGTTATTTGATGCTAGGTCATAGTGTTCTAGTTTTGAATTTATGTCTGTAATTATGAATTTTTTGTAAAAAATATGGTTATATATATAATATATCAGTTTTTTGTTATTTGGTTGATGCATGTGATCTTTTTTTTGTTATTTGATTGTATTGATTGTGCATTTGGTTGATGATTGTGTATTTGGTTGATGCAATGTAATGTAGTTTCTCATTAGGAAACTACAGTTAAATAAAGCTAGTTACAATTGCATACCATTTGACCATATACTGACCATTTGACCATTTACCATATGCTGACCAATACTTGACCATTTGCAATTGGTCTATAATTGTAGCAATTGCATACAATTTGACAATATACTGATAACAGTTGACCAATTGCAAAGATAAATCAAACTAATATAAATCAAACCAAAGACATAGCAGTTGCATAGTTGACCATATCCTGAAGTCCAAAGACATAACAGTTGACCAGTTGACCATATATTGACGATTTACCATATACTGACCAATATTTGACCATTTGCAATTGGTCTACAATTGCATACCATTTGACCATATATTGATAACAGTTGACCATTTGACCATTTTAATTTCAAATAACCACAACTGCTGGTTTTGGAGAACAACCTCACCAGTAGTTTCCCTCACCAGGTATTCTATAAATCAAACTAATATAAATCAAACCAAAGACATAGCAGTTGCACAGTTGACCATATCCTGAAATCCAAACACATAACAGTTGACCAGTTGACCATATACTGACCAATATTTGATCATTTGCAATTGATCTACAATTGCAGCAATTGCATACCATTTCACCATATATTGATAATAGTCGACCATATACTGACCATTTGCAATTGGTCTATAATTGCATCAACTGATAACAATTAACCATTTGACCATTTTAATTTCAAATAGACACAACTGCTGGTTTTGGAGAACAACCTCACCAGCAGTTTTCCTCACCAGGTCTTCTATAAATCAAACTAATATAAATCAAACCAAAGACATAGTAGTTGCACAGTTGACCGCATACTGAAATCTAAAGACATAACAGTTGACCATGTGACCATATACTGATCACTTGACCATTTACCATCTACTAACCAATATTTGACCATTTGCAAAGATAAATTGTACATATATATAAAAAAAACATTAGTTCTTGTACATGTCAGTTATGATCTAGCTAGGTCCAGCCACTTGTCTATCCTTAGAGATTCATACATGACCATCTTCACATCTACAGCAACTTGATCAGGTGGTTCTTTTTTGTTTTTTAGTCCTGCAAAGTATGATCTAGGTGCAGCTGAGATTTGGTCTACAGTTGGAGGCTCAGTTGGATTCAACGAGGTTCTTATTGGTAGAGCTTCATCATCGTAGACTGGCATGGGTGGCACCTTTTCAGGAAAGTTCTTTCTGAGATCTTTCAAAATCTTGTAGTTTTCAAAAATTTTCTTTCATTCCATATTTTAATTGTAGCAAGTTGATCCATCTTTGCTTCTATCATTTCATCCTTCATTCTTTTCATTTTGAGTGCCTTATCAACACTAGTATTTGTTCTACATGCTTTCCAATTTGGTGGTGTTTGTGCACTAGAAGGGTGTTCCATCATTTTACTAATCCACATGATTTCCCCTTCTAATGCTTCTACGGACCAGTCTACATACTGACCTCTTTTTGCAGTGCACTTCTTGTTCTGCATGATCCAATCAATATGATATTTTTTTTAATGTTGCACGTAGATTGGAATCTGTGACTGTTGCATTTGAAAGTTCTCGTCATTTACGAAAGACAGTGTCTTCTAGGTCTTTGATGATCAACAATTCCTTTGCTAACATCTGTTAGGTCTCTTTATCAGACATGCCTTTACACTTTACTGCAACATCATCTTGAATTTGTTTTTCTTTTATTTTAATGTATTCCTGAAAAGTCTTTGGTATTGTATAAGAAGTCATGATGTTTTCCAATGAGGGAAACACTAATTGTCCTGAAGAAGGTGGGTCAAAGAATTGAAGAACTTCTTGATTTAAGCTCATGATGGGAAGTGATGTTGGTGGAGGTTGGGTAGTTGCTAGTGGCAATTTTGTTGGTGCATTTGGAGTAGCCTCATCTTCATCACTTTTATATACCACCATCTTCCTTCTTTTAGGGGTATTTTTGGTATCTTCTAGAAATGCTGTTGAACTTGAAACTGATGTTGGCACTAAAGATGGTGCAACAGTAGTTGTACTTTGTGTTGTAGTCTTAGTTATTTATGTATCTTTTGAAGGCCCAACTACTGCAAAAAGTGGTTTTGTTGCAACAACACTTGTAGCAGTAGTTTCAGGAGTGGGCCTTTTAACTCCAATTGTTTGTGGTGGTGTAGATTTTGGGTTGACTGTTGGACCCGTTGGTTCAGATTTGTTTAAGGCTTCAACTGCATGTTCAGGAACAAGCCTTTTGACTCCAGGTTAAGCACTTTTCTTTCAAACTTGTTTTCTTGCAGATCTTGCATGAATCTTTGTTCCTGTACCTGAAGTATTTGATGAACCTTGATTACCTTTTTCAACATGTTCTTCAATTATCTTTCTAACAACTGCTACAGATTCTGCCTCTTTATTTTTTCTTAACCTTTCATTTTCTTTTGCAGCTTCTTATGCTTTCTCTGCTTCAGAGTAGTCTGCTTTCTTGTCTTGTTTCCTTTGCTTTTGGGCATCATCGTCTGGGAATTTAAGAGGAGGTGGTGTAACACTAGTTAATTATTCTAACTGTTTTCTTATTACACTTACATCTGCATGTGTGTCCTTGTATCTTGCATCAACATAATTTCTCATAGCCTCTATGTGTAATTTTAGATAATTATCCAGTGCCCTCTGATTCTCTTTTAGGAGTGGCTGGAAGGCTTTCCATATAATTGGAGTCAATTTTTCAGGAGTTGGAAGCTTGATTTGGGAAATCACTTTGTTTATTGAAGACTCAAACTCTTTCTTGATGGAGTATAATAAAGTTGTGTTTTCTTGACTTGGAGTTTCAATAGAAGGCTTCTTGGTAAGAGTTTCTTTAATTGTTGAGCAAGAAGCCTCTACATTGGACATTCTCTTCGTCAATTCCCTATATCTTAATCCATCACCTAAGTTAATAGGATCAGCTGGATTCCCACTTGAAGTGGTTGTATCTGTCCCTGTGACATGAACATGTTCCATATCAATGGGTGCAGATGCCCCTTTGTATTGGTCATGGGGACTTCCATCTGTTGTAGAGTGAACTATTGTGGACTCAACAGTTGTTGCCCTCAAGGGAGTCTTAGCTATGTAACTAATGTCCAGATGTGAAACTGTTGTTTCTACAACTGTAGTAGCTGCTACACTTGAGAAATCCTCATGAGATGTACCCTCAGTGATTGCATCAATCAACACATGTAAGGGCATCAGTTCATGTAGTGGTGGTGAGTAGTGAAAAGATTCAGTTATGGGAGATGGACTTTGAGTATGATGCTTAAGTAATACATCAACTCTAGTTGTGGCTTTGGATTCGGATTTTATCTTCCTTAGGATTTCTGCTATGGGTTCCAAGTCAGGGATGGGTTCTTCCCTTTGGTTAGTAGGAGCAGTAGGCTCATTTTGTTATGCTGGCTCATCCTCATCAACCAAAATTTGTTTTGTTGATTTCATCCTTGTAAAAGTTTGTTTTTCAAAAGATTTGATGGTAGCCAATTTACCCCTTTTGTAAATGTTTTCAGGCTCCTTTTGAATATATGCCATAACAAGTCTATGGTACATCAAAATTTTTTTTTGTGAAGTAGGGTTGGAACACATGTCTTTAAAAATTATTTTTGAAACTTTGAAGCTTTGCCCTGTTAAAATGGCATAAGCCACGTATTGAGTATTTAATGGAATTTCATTTCATGTACTACTCTTCCCTGAAAAACATACCATAAGATTATGAAAAAGGAATTTTAAACTTGCAAAACACATACCCTTATCCAAAGTTGTTGAGGTTATTTGACCAAGATAACCTCTCTCAATGAATTCAATATGCATGAGATGTTTTGTAAATTGGTCAACACCATCACCAAGCTCTAGGTTTGTTGTGAGGGTCTCGGGAGTTATTGTAACTGGTTTTGAACCAATGTCTGACATAATCGAAATGATGTTGTGTTTTTCATCTTTGATAACCCTGGTATTTTTCCAAAACTCTTCAAAAATAGTCAAATAGATAGGTGGGTTAACTGTAAGAGCTTTGTAATAAGGGGAATCTCTAATCAAATCGATCATTTGGTAATATTGTGGATGATCCTCTGATTTTGTGAGATAGGGACGCAAGTTGTGAGTAGGTCGAATGGCCATGATCGTGAGTAAGACAAGAATCGAAGGAATTTTAAACTTCAGTCGAGTGTGGGAAAAGGTTTAGAATGATATGAATGGAGTTTAATATAGTTTTTGAATAGCCTGAAATCTAGGGTTAAAAAGCTGGATGAAACACAACTACTGGTTAATGTTTTTACATCCACCGATTTGAAATTTTCAGAAGTTTTTAAACAAAGAGCAGCTATTTGAAATAACAGCTGTTTTATTTTACATCCGGTCCATCAACAATATTATCCACACCATGTTATCACAATCTCATGTGCCTTTACATTTTTATGTTTAGTTTTTGAACCATTCAACAATAACAATAACATAACAAACAAAACCATTTAACAATAAAAAAATTTAGTGCGTAAAATAATAACATAACAAATTTATAACGTGTCAAATTTTACTGCGCAAACAATAGTTTGAGCCTTCGCTTGTAACAAGCAACATATTCTTTTTCTTGACAAATGTGAATTTGTAATTTGTGCCTAGTGCCGAATATAAACCGGACCCAAACACACTAACACGGGCCCACCCCTGCAGACTATACCTACTCGGGCCTTCTACATGCTCCACCTTCACCTTCAACGTCCTTGTTGTGGAAATGGGAGGAATTCTGACTTGCATCTCTTCCAACGAATCCAAACCAGCCTTCTCTGCAAAAAATCCTCTGGAAATTGCTACAGAAAAATCAATAGATAACAATTTAAAAAACGGCCATAACTAACAGTAATAAATAGCTATTGGAAACTTACAATTACAAATTGCATAAACTATCTAAGCCTAATACTTACAAGTTTTAGCGCAAGGCGGTCAACAAATGAAACCTTGCCCTCATCATGATCATCGTCATTATCAATATCAACATCATAATCATCATCATCATCATCATCATCATCATCATCATCATCACCACCATCACCATCTTACTTAGCATCATCATCATCCCCATCATCACCATCTTCATCAGCATCATCTTCCTCACTTTCTTTTGCAGAAAAAAATTGGGCTTTACCGCTTGCATTTTAAACCTCAATGTGGAACACATGAGTATCAACCAAGTTGAACAGCATAGCCCAGCCCACATTAACACCAAGGTCTTTTGCCATCTTTTGTCATCCACTGGTAAAAGAGAAGAAGTGACTTTTCTTTTGGATCTCCAACTCCCATTACTTACACCAACCATTGGTTATAACGATTGTACCCACTAAAAAGTTATTCAGGTGATGGTGCTCGTAACATAAAGGCAAGACCTGAAGGGTTGAAGAGGTTGCAATTAATGTGTATATATATATATATAGCTACATAGTTTAAATAAGAAAACTTGTTGACATTATTATCTGAAAAGATGAAACTGAATTTGTGATAATCAATAAGTAGCCTGGATTAGCACAGAACGGAAAATATGTGGTAAATAAAGAAAGAAATATGAACGGGCATACGTTAAAATAAATGTATGTATTTCATTCAAAACCTTTAGCAATAATTAAGCACGCTAGCAGAGTATATCCGAAACAAAGAAAGATAAGAATCTATACTTTAACATAAAAAAACAAAATCTTTATAATTACCTAAACCATCATGTTTCAAATTCTTTCTTGGTCTCCCTCTTGCTTTCCTGTTCTCTAGGAAGTACTGGGTGAGTGGATACTTGGTGGGTTTACCTCTTTTCCTCTTCTCCACCATGGGTGCTTTCCCCTTCTCTAGGACGTACTGGGTGGGTGGATACTTTCTGGGTCTACCTCTTTTCCTCTTCTCCACCATGGGTGTTTTCCCCTTCTTTAGTACGTACTGAGTGGGTTGATACTTTCTAGGTCTACCTCTTTTCCTCTTCTCCACCATGGGTGCTTTCCCCTTCTCTAGGACGTACTGGGTGGGTTGATCCTGCTCACTCTTCATTTCTTAACTTTCCACAATCATAAGCCAACAAAATTACTACTAGATTAGTATACCGGAAAAGGAAATTAACCAAAGTAGTAATATTTCCAACAAAATTATATAATTCTGCATACGCTTAATTACACTCATGGTTTCCTATCATACAATCGACCACAGTAGTATTGTTATTTGCAAGAAGTAGATCACTCTCATCAACGACACTTTTTTTTTTGTCTTGGGTGAGGTTTGAACCCACAACCTCTTGGTTGTGGACTCCCCTCTTACCCCCACCCCACCCCCACCTCGTTCGGTTGATATACATTAAGCTCATAACAAAAGTAAACCATCGACACAAAACCGCCAAAGCCCATAAATTAAAGAAATCAAACAGAAAAACCTAAATAAATCATCTGAAAACAAGCAACAAACATCGCACCTAACCAAGCTAAAGCAACAACATCACATTATGATGATCAATAATATACGTTACATCTGATCGAAAACAGACATATTACCTTGGAAGACGGGAAAATGTCCCGGGAGAGAATCAGAGAAGAGATGATCAGAATTAATTGTGATGAGGTTTACAAAACCATACATAAACCCACTTAACACACAACACCCGTAAAAATAGTTTAAAAAAATAATTTAGAGATCATACCTATCGTTTAAAAAAATATTAAGATCTTTAAATTTTTGATTTGTAATTAAATAAAAATTTAGAGATCATACCACCTTGTAGTTTAATATATATATATGGGCCTTATGGCATTATAACCCATATGATGATCACGATGACTCATAGGCCTTGTAAGGCTCATAACCCATGCCACCCATGTCTCACAACCAATAACCCACAACCAGTGTCACCCCTATAAGGCTTATGGGTCAAATGGGACATTGGTCATTTGTGATATGGGTTATATATGGGCCTTATGACATTATAACCCATGACAACTGATGTTGATGATGGTGTAATGATTATAAACCACATGATGATCATGATGGCTCATAAGCCTTGTAAGGCTCATAAACCATGTCAACCATGTCTCACAACCAATAACCCAAAATCAGTGTCACCCCTATAAGGCTTATGGGTCAAATGGGCTATGGGCCATGGGTGATATAGGTTATATATGGGCCTTATGGCATTATAACCCATGACAACGGATGTTGATGATGGTGTAATGATTATAAACCACATGATGATCATGATGACTCATAAGCCTTGTAAGGCTCATAACCAATGCCAACCATGTCTCACAACCAATAACCCAAAACCATTGTCACCCCTATAAGGCTTATGGGTCAAATGGGCCATGGGTCATGGGTGATATGGGTTATATATGGCCTTATGGCATTATAACCCATGACAACTGATGTTGATGATGGTGATAATGATTATAAACCATATGATGAGCATGATGGCTCATTAGCCTTGTAAGGCTCATAACCCATGTCACCCCTTGACTCACAACCAATAACCCACAACTAGTGTGGCCCTATAAGGCTTATGGGTCAAATAGGCCATGAGTCATGGGTGATATGGGTTATGGGCCTTATGAAATTATAACCCGTGACATAAAAAGCCTTGTGATGCCATAACACATGTCACCCATGACTCACAACCAATAACCCACAACCATAAGCCACTCCTATAAGGCTTATTGGTCAAATAGGCCATGGGCCATGGGTGATATGGGTTATGGCATTATAACCCATGAAGTGAAAAGCCTTGTAATGCCATAACCCACGTCACCCATTACTCATAACCAATAACCCACAACTAGTGTGACCCCTATCCCTGTGAAAACTATATAGACGATGCTTAAACTAGTTTGATGGACGAGGAGTTGAACAATTTTGTATGATTATACCTTTAGTCAACAACCCAACGACGGACAACGAATTCATGATGCTCAAAGGAATTTCACTTCAAACCCTCCTACAGTGCCAAACCGTCGTCCTCTACTATCAAACCGTTCTCTTGTGGTAAACCTCCCTCCGACACAAGAAGTCCCAAGTTGGACTGATCAGGGTACGAAACCGACCATGGAGCATAAATTTTTTTTATTTATGTAATGTTTTAAATAGGTTTATTATAAAGTTAATTTTATAAAAATTTCATACAGTTTAATTAGTTTTTGTTTTTTCAAATATATTATATAATCCGTAAATTATTACCCTATATTAAGCATGGTGTACAATATGTAAAGCATGTCACCTTTCAATACATGTGCAAAAAAAAAGACCTACTTCACACACATTTTCAATACACGTGTCTTCCTTCACACACATCTTCTCCGTCTTTTAAACCTAGAAAGTGAATTAGGTTTCAAAATTCCCCAAAAATCACATGGCGAGATCTTAGACAAAAAAACATCGCTAAAATATTGAGAATTCATTTTGTTAATTAGTACCAAAACTTGTGACCCAACCCTCACAACTTCCACCTTCGTCCTCTTACACCGCACTCGAACTTTACTTTTCGCCAAAACCCTAATCCAAATCCACTCGATTTCAAACCATAACCCTAACCTAAACGAACTCCAGTGGAAGAAAACACAAAATCCAGCAAGGAGTTCTTCGAAAACACACGGTAATTATGTATGAGTCAACATCTCATATAATCTCAACATATATTAAGTTAACACAATAAGCATTTTTTCTTGTCGGATTCAGGTTTCTAGCATGAATCTACTGATTTTAATTATAAAAGCATTTTTACAGTTTGGTAACTTAAACTTAAGTTAATGTGGTCCCCCTAAATCCTGTTGTGGACCACTAAGGGTATATATAAGAAACATAATATATCTTATAAAGATAGATATTTGTTTATTTGTACAAAAATAGGGATTTATAAAAGATTACGAGGACAGAGAATGTGCCATGATTGTGATATCTGGTCGATTGACCTACAAGCTCTTTTTGTCCATTTTAAAAATAATTATTGCTTTCTGATTGAGCTTATAAGAGATCAGGAGATATAAAAACAATATTATTACACTAAAAATAGATTAAAAATGCTACCTTTAGACTTATAATCTTGACTTGCATACAGATAGAGAAGGCATTGTTTATAGGAAAATGAATATAGACATGAAATAGACGAGTTAATTCATAACAAAATTAGTGACAGTTTTTGGTGGTTGGATTGTTATTATAAAACTTCATATGGCATCTATTCACTGCATTAAGACAATAAATTGTCTTTTTTTTAATCAAATTAGTGAATTTACAATTTACTCCCTTGGTTTTCCCAACTGTATGATTAGATGTTAGGCTAATGAAACATAATACCAACCCAAATAAAAGCTTGTTAGGGGTGGAAGAAAGATACATAAACCGAGAGACAAAGAGTAACTCAATACAATAAGCATATTTAGATGCTAGGCTAAGAAAGATACATAAAAGAATTTTAGATGATATATCTCATATCATCTCAATAGTAAGTAACTTAATATAATAAGCATCACACCTAGCTATATTAACATAATATATATATATATATACATAGATGCAATATATATATATATGTTTCCAATCTCTAATACTAACAATCTCTATTATATATTGCATGCCATATACGAGCTGGAATGAATCTGCTTGGTCACCTTCTTTGGAGTTTTAGAAAACAAGAGTGCGGTATAAGTCCAATGGTGGAGCAAACAAGAAAAGTAGCGCAATCAAAGTACATTTGTGATCATCGCCTGCGACGAGGAGGATATACTTATCTAAGAGATAATGTGGCAACTTCATTCTCTAATTCATGTGTGTTTTTCTCTGTGTATAATGATTTTTTGGTTGTATGTCTGATGTGTGTGTGTGTCTACGTCTTTCTGCTGTATATATTACGAGGTACAGAAAATGATTTTAATGTGGAGGAAAGCAAGGGAAGACAAAAAGGGAGAATACAAGAATGCTGATGTCAATTATGTTAAAGTCAAATCATTGTCAAACTTATTTAATTAATAGAGTTGGAGTGGTGAGATAAGGCTGAAGGTTAAAATTGTCATTAGTCAGGATTAGTGTTTTGAAAGTTAAAGCCGATAACTCATAGTGACATCTAATTATGCTAACAAACTTGATTATATCTATACATTAATGAGAACTACAGGTGACATCACCCAGATAGTGACATCTAAGTAGGCTGTTTCTCAGCAGTTAGTAAATAGCTGGAATGAACACCACTGCTAGTTTTGGAGGAACTGCTGGTGAACAACATCAACAGTAGTTCTTGTAACCAACAGTTGTAGCCAGATGTTCTATGCTTGGAGGGAATCACCAGTTTGCACTTTGTAGAGTCAAAGTCGTATTCTTTTGTAAAGTGTTGGTCAACGACTGGACTTTTGGCAATCAGAATCAACAGTTCTTTTCAGGATCCAACAATTTATTATAATACATGTTTACTTTGTTAAAAAACATCTCACTGCATATTCTTTTGACATTTATTTTTGCAGATCGACAGTGAACCTTTATTCGGGCTAAAACGGGGTCTAGTGCTACCACATCAAAAGTATTTTACATTTTCATTCCTATTATCATTTTCCATAACCTAATTAATTGAATTGCAGGTTAATTCTGTGGACAATAATTCAATGTCATGAAAATGGAGCTAATTTTCATGATGCCATGACTAACCTCAAGTCCAACAGTTTGGAAATTGATTTGCTTATTGTCATTCTGCCAGACAACAATGGCCCTCTTTATGGTTTTAAATTTTGACACACTGGATTTGCTTATTATCAGTATACTTCAATCTTTTGTATAAATATGTGCCAACTCAGCGACATATTATATAATTTATAATAATATATTTTTTTATGCACATTGCATAAAAAATACATGTTCATTGACTTTTGACTTTAACCTGACTTCATGTAAGCTTTTTTTCAATTTGACCCGGCAGACATAACACAACCAGATATGACCCAATTAAAGTAAGCAAATTTTCCCCTCCAAATGTGACACATTTTAATAATGGTCTGCTGTTTATATCTGTTCAGGTGAGCTGTGAGACTGGTCTCGGGATTGTTTCTCAATGTCTAACAAAACATATGTTTAGGATGAGCAAGCAGTACCTAGATGATTTCTATAGAGCATCTTTTGATCAAGTTATAAAGGTGGCAGCATTTTTACCAGTAGAATTGGCAAAAATACCGAAAGAGCAAGAAGGAAACCTGCAGCGAAGAAATAGTTTTAGTATTTAGGTTAAAAACTTATGTAAACATTTTGGTTTATTATTGTTAATGTAATTTGGTTTTTAGGTTTTCTCATGCATGTTTACTGATGTTTTCAATTATTTTACCCAAAAAATAAAAATAAAATGGCTAATTACACAAAAATAGCCATATAGAACCCCATTAAATATGTGTGATCAAAGATTAGACTATAGCCACACTTAAAATTACAAATTTTGTGTGGCTATAAATAACCATTAGCCATACCATATATAGTTACTTTGTTTTATGTTTGTGTGACGGAATGATAGCAAACGTCATGGGAAAAAACTATATGTGTGACCAAAGATAAGACAATAGCCACACTTAAAATTATAAAATTTTGTGTGACTATAAATGACCATTAGCCACACCACAGTAACTTTGTTTTTTGCTTATGTGACGGAATGATACCAAACATCATGGGAAAAAAATTATTTGTGTGACCAAAGGTTAGACAATAGCCACACTTATAATTACAAACTTTCATGTGGCTATAAATAACCATTAGCCACACCATAGTCACTTTGTTTTTTTTTGTTAATGTGACTGAATGATAGCAAATGTCATGGGAAAAAACAATTATGTGTGACCAAAGGTTAGACAATAGTCACACTTAAAATTAAAATAATTTTTTATGTGTCAAGTAAAAGATTTTAGCCAATCTTACAATAAATTCATGTGACTATATAATATAAACGCTCACACTTACAGTAAATTCATGTGGCCGTTGTTACCATTTAGAAACACTTATTGGGACAAAATGCTTGATCACAACAACCATTTTGCCACGATTTTATTAAATAAGTGTGGCTAAAACAAACTTTTTAGTAAATTCATGTGGCCGTTGCGACCCGTTAGCCACACTTAAAGTAAAGTCATGTGGCCGTTGCTACCCTTTAGCCACACTTAATGGAGGGAATGCTTGATTTTAGAAAGAAATGTTGATACCCTTTAGCCACACTTTTAAGCTGCTACGGCCACTAAAAAGCGTGTGTGGCCGTATGATACCTACGATAACTCGAGCTTTGTTCACACTTGAGCTGGAAAAAAAAAGTGTGGCGAAAGGCCTATGGTCACACGTTTTTTGTGTGGCCGTAGGCCATTTTTGACGTAGTGCACGCATGTCATATGCATAACACGTTGACATTTTTAAAAAGAAAGTTGATTTTTTATAATAAAAGTATAGCAAAACTATAGTCAAATTAAAGAAAATTAAATGCTCGATTTTATGTCATAAATTATTTTAAAAAAAATAACGTCGTTTAAAAAAATTAAGTGTGTTCAAGAAAAAATGGAGGAACTTAAAAAAGTCAACACTAGTATGTTATTCCAATTTTACCACTTCAGACTCTTTTCACGATTAAAACAAATGCTGACTAAACACACCCTTCATGTTAACCCCTGATTTCTTTGATTAAAAGTTCAGATAGGAAAACAAAAGTTGACCCGTTAATAATGTTCAGATAGTTTAACATCAAACAAAACTAACACAACCATCTAACTCGGGTAAACTTGACCCGTTAACAATGAAACTCTTATTCTCTACTAATACTATGAACTAGTAAACACAATTGGGTAAAGTTGACCCACACACACTATTTTTTTGTACTTTTCTGACATTTTAATTTATTTATTATTTTTTTTTGCACTTACACAAACTTAACCTAATTGAATTCCAGTTCACCGGGTTAAAAAATAAAATGGCTAAATAGGGGATTTGGGCTGATGTTATGGGTTTAACAAACGAAAGGCTCAGGCTCAAAGTGGCTTCTAAGGGAAAATGTATCAGGTAGGAAAACAAAAGAAAAGGCTAAACAAACAGGGCTAAACCTAGTGCCTTAATCATCTTTGTGCAAAATCTTGGTTTATGGTCTCAACATGTATAATATAAGCAAGTTCTAAAAGGATGCAATATTATGGTAAACACATAAGAACAGAAAATGAGCAATTATTCCTAATTATTTTCTACAGCTCAACACAAATCTCAATTCCTCATAAAATGGTGGGTATCAGGTTACCGATGTGAAAGCATGCATGTAAGTCCACCGTCTAGAATGTTACCCCCGATTAGACACTACTACCAATTTCTGAAAACGCTTGTTAGGCTACTTTATCCTGCAACTTAAAGAGTACAACCATGACTAAGGATCTAAATTTGTTTTTGGCAGGTCAAGAGTTAGTGATTTACATTGTAAATATGATTTTTTTCTTTCATTTTTTTTTTGCTTAATTCGCTCACCAACTTCTCTCCACATCCCCACACTTGAGGCACATTGTCCTCAATGTAAAGGTACTTAAAAACAAACCTGGGGCATAACCATTAGTTCTTCATAACCACACACGGGCATCATACCTACAATCCTAACACAGATAATGGAACATGTTCAACAAGTACACATAAAAGCAAGTAAGATAGATAAAGACCCAACACATGGACCTGATCAGTGAGCACAGTACTCGATCAATGAGTGCACAACAACAACTCACGGGCTGTCATCGTCTTCCTCATCCTCGTCCGCATTCTCCACAACCTGCTCGGTATATGGCCAGCGAGAGTTGGCACTTGCATCATATGGTACCTGTGGAAGCGGGTCACCAAACACATATCTTCATAACCCCTGAAACATAGTGCTCAGGTCAATAGACCCTCTTTTCCCTGCACTACTAGAACCCTGCTCTGGTGCCGCATGTTCGGGGTATGGATTGACCCACTGAGAATGGTGACTTTCTGGGTATCTCTGATATGGCTTATCAGACTGATATGGTGGTAGAGATTCCCAGTTTGTGGGTTATGGGTGCGGGGAATATGGTACGCCATGATGATAATCATGATAGTGACGTACCTCCTCCTCATGTAGACATCTGTCATTTATCTCTTGTTCCCGGGCCGACATCGTGGCCTGTCGATATCGCCTATTTTCTTCTATCTCTCAGGACTGCCTGTCCCACATTTCCCTATCTCTTCTTGGCCAGTTCCTAAATTCAGATGGCCGACGATGATCCACAGCCTGCCTAATGCTCCCGTCCTAATCAAACTCTGATCTGAAACCTCCCATCATTATTGCGGGCTCTGTCACTTGTTCCTCTTCATCAAACATTTGTTGTAAAGGGATGTCTTCCCTTAGGGCTTCCAAAAACCTGTGTCCCTTCCTATCTCTTAATACATCAGTTCTCTCAGTGAGATCGTAATCCCAATATATTCTTGCCAAGTGTTCTCGACGGAATGGCTTGTGGGAATAAACAATCGACGTTGGCTTCTTAGGTAAAGCACCTGCACGCTTCAGCATTTTTGACAATACCCTACAATGCGGAATTTTATCCACTCTTGTCCTTCTCGTGCCTCCCAAATATTCAGCATGATTAATTGGTAAGCCGATATAGTGGGTCAACCTGTCACTAAAGCATTTAACACTAGCACCTCACCATACCGGACTTTCACTTTATCTCCAACACGCGGCATTATGTTGAGTTGAACAAACACTAACAATAATTTCGGCAACAGTTTCAACCACACTCTCCATAAAGTCATTGATATCACTCTTTCCCCCTCGGGTACCTCAAACAATGTCCTCACTATCTCTTCCCACTGAGGATCATCTACTATATTGTAAGTCAACCTCCTCTCAGCAACATACTCGTATGGCCTCACCGGGTCAGGTCCCGAATCAAAATTTGCCAAACTCTTAATCACATTAAAAAGGAAAAATCCACTACCTTACCATTTGCAGAGCCTCTCAGAATTGTACTCACTGGAGGATTGTTGCCCTTAATTTTCCTTAACGTGGACATCCATTGTACTATTCATTCTGTGTAAACCTCCTTAACCCCCGCATAATGAAATGCTAGGCTATCTTCCCAACCTAATCGCTTGAAACATTCCCCCACCCCAAACATATCAAAATGTGGCTCATAGATCTGCCGCTCACAAAGGAATAAACTCTTAAGCCCTTGTTTTGGATTGCTAATCTTTGACAGATACAACTGAGTTTGCACCGGTGGCGGGAATGTGGACAATCTCTGTGTTTTCTTCCAAAATGTCTCCTATGTTTCTTCTTCACTAGACGATTCCTCCTGCATTTGTTCTGCTTCCTCCTCTTCCTCACTAGAGAATTCAATAACTACTCCTCTTCGCCTCTTAGAAGAACTCTGAGGTTCCTTTCCCTTGCCTTTCGTATCCCTCGACCTTCCCATAATACCTTTCAAGTATAGATACAAACACTAGACTCCCTTTACATTGATTTTCAAGAAACCCCCAATTTTTCGTAACCCTAGATTACCCTCAATCTCCGAACGGCTGCAAATCTAACAAAATAACCCCCGGAATCTTCTTCCTCGTGAAAAACTACTCAACAAACACCAAAAACCTGCATGATTTGGTGAAGATTTGAAGGAAATATGGTGAGATGAAGTTATGAAGAAGGTTTGGTTATTCTTGAGGGGGAAGATGGAAATATAGGTGAGTAATTGCTGAAAGAGGGGTTGTAGGTGGGTTTTAATCCGGATTGGGTGCGATAATGAGATGTTTGGGTCGGGTAGATGAGAGAAAGAACAAAGTTGGCAGAATTAGGGCAGGGGCGTAAGCTAGGCCGAGGATGGCATAGCCTACGCTATGGTGCATTTGGCTGAGGGCGTTTGAGAAGCGTTGCATAGAGCCGGGGGCGTTTGAGAATTGAGGAAGGGCGTAAGCTACGCTGTGACCAATTTTTTTTTACTTAATTGAAAATAATAGCAAACTAGTAATCCCAACTCACAAAAAAAATGTATGTGTGCTTCTATAACCCCCCAAACAATGGTGCACTGTCCCGATGCACGAAATGTCCAAAACATACCTGAAATGTCTCGAACGTCCCTACACTTGGGCTGAACACAGAGCGATACGAATGACTAAAAGCATACCCCTAAACAAAACAAACAAAGCCCGAGTTGCCTCCCGAGTAGCGCTAAGTTTTACGTCTTCAGCCAGACGGAGTACCTGACTATCATGAGGTTGCTTCATCCTCTGAGATACAAGCTATCAAACTAACGAATTCTTCATTTTGACCATTCAAGTCTTCTGCTTGCAAGTAGGGTTTCAACCTGTGACCATTCACTACCTGCCGAAGAAGATCATCGAAATCCTCGATCTCGACGTCACTGAACTCACCGACCCATGTGATCAGATATGGGCCCATCCACTTGCTTTTCAGTTTTCCTAGGAAGAGCTTTAAACGGGAGTTGTACAGCCATACCTTTCACCCTACCTCGAATATTTTCTTCTTCAGTTTTGCATCGTGCACTTTCTTCATTCTGTCTTTGTAGGCAGGAGCACACTCGTAAGCCTCATCCCGCAATTCCTCCGGCTCACACAACTGCAACTTACGTTCTTTCCCTGCATTATCATAATCGAGGTTAGTTTCCTTAATCGCCTATAAGGCACGATGAGCAATCTCTACAGGTAAGTGACAACCCTTTTCGTAGACCAACCGATAAGGGGTAGTGCCAATCGGTGTCTTAAACGTTGTTCGGTAAGCCCATAAAGCATCATTAAGTTTGTTTGACCAGTCCTTACAATCGGGCTTCACCGTATTCTGTAAGATTTCTTTGATTTGTCGATTTGACACTTCCACTTGTCCACTTGTCTGTGGATAGTATGGTGTAGCAATGCGATGATCCACACCATACCGCTTAAGCAATTTTCCAAAATTAAAGTTTTTAAAGTGGGATCCCCCATCACTTATGATCACACGAGGGATTCCAAATCTTGCAAAAATATTGTTTTGGACAAACTTGCACACAACTACATGGTCATTGGTCTTGGTGGCGATTGCTTTGAGTCATTTAGACACATAGTCGACCGCCACCAAGATATAGCAATTCCCGAAAGAGTTCGGGAATGGTCCCATAAAATCTATGCCCCAGACGTCAAAGATATTGACAACAAGAATCGGCTGTAATGGCATCTCGTTGCGCTTTGTGATGCCTCCCATCTGTTGACATCGAACACAGTTCTTTACAAACTCCGCTGCATCTCTAAAGATTGTGGGCCAAAAGAACCCACATGTCAAGACTCGATGGCCCGTTTTCTGTCCACTAGAATGCCCCCCACATGCGTACGAATGAACATGTTCCAACAAGCACTGAATTTCAATGTCGGGCACACATCTTCGGATCATTTGATCCGCCCCAACTTTAAAGAGTTCTGGTTCATCCCAGATGTACTGCTTCACTTGAGCCAAAAATTGTTGCTTATTTTTCTTTGCCCAATGCTCCGAAATTTTTCCTATAGCCAAATATTTAACAATGTTAGCATACCATGAGGTATTAGAAATATGTAACAACTGCTCATCTAGAAATGTTTCTCTGATTCCATTAGTAGAATCTTCTTCAGCATTAACTACCCTAGACATGTGGTCCGCCACCACATTCTCGGTTCCCTTCTTGTTTCGGATTTCCAGGTTGAATTGGCATCCTTTTTCTCCATCAAATACTTCACTGCGCTGTGATCTAAGTACACAATCACTTTGCTCCCCCAAATGTAGGACCTGAACTTATCAAGAGCATAAACAACTGCAAGTAATTCTATTTCGGTAGTAGTATAATTCAATTGTGCCCCGTCTAAAATCTTGTTGGCATAGTAACTAGCCACTGGTTTCTTATCCACCCTTTGCCCCAACACTGCCCCGATCGCATAGTCACTTGCGTCACACATGATTTCAAAAGGCAATGACCAATCAGGAGCTTGCAAGATCGGGGTGTCCACTAACTTTTCATTTAAAATGTTAAATGATTTCAAGCACTCTTCATTAAAAACAAATGGGACATATTTTAAAAGTAAATTGCACAATGGTTTAGTGATTGTGCTGAAACCTTTGATAAACCTTCTGTAAAAACCGGCATGGCCCAAAAATGACTGTACCCTTTAACATTTGTAGGGGGAGGTAGTGTTGAAATGACTTTTATTTTGGCACGATCTACCTCCATCCCTTGACTCGACACAATGTGTCCCAAAACTATCCCTTCCTGAACCATAAAATGACCTTTTTCCCAACTTAAAACCAAATTTGTTTCAACACATCTTTTCAAAACTTTGGTTAATTGATCTAGACAAGTTTCAAAGGAATGACAAAAGATAGAAAAGTCATCCATGAAGATCTCCAGAGAGTCCTCAATCATATCTGAAAAGATACTCATCATGCACCTTTGAAAGGTGGCTGGGGCATTACATAACCCAAATGGCATTCGCTTGAATGCAAATGTGCCATACAGGCAGGTAAAGGTAGTCTTCTGTTGATCCTCGGGAGGAATAGAAATTTGGTTATAACCTGAATAACCATCTAGAAATCAGTAAAATTTATGACCTGATAACTTTTCAATGATTTGGTCAATAAAGGGTAAAGGAAAGTGATCCTTGGAAGTATATGAGTTTAACTTCCTGTAGTCAATACATACCCTCCACCCCGTCACTGGACGGGTGGCTACCTGTTCTCCATTCTCGTCCCTGATGATTTGAATGCCCGCCTTCTTAGGCACTGTCTGTGTTGGACTCACCCAAGTGCTGTTTGAGATGGGATAGATGATCCCGGCATCCAACCATTTCAATACTTCTTTCTTCACCACCTCTCTCATGTTCGGATTTAACCTCCTTTGTGCATCCCTAGCCGGTTTAGCATCCGGTTCCGTGATGATCTTGTGCATCATAATTGAGGGAATGATTCCCTTCAAATCTGCTATCGTCCACCCTATGGCTGCCTTGTGGGCAACCAGCACCTCCATCAATGCCTTTTCCTGTGGCTCAATTAAGTTTGAAGCAATAATAACTTGAAAGGTTTCATTATCCCCAACGAATGCATACTTTAAGTTCTTTAGCAATTCTTTCAGTTCCACTTGAGGTGGTGACTCTAATGATGGTTTCAAGTGGGTGTTAATGTGCTTAGGCAAGTTTTCCACTTGTAATGGCCATGTCATTTTTTCATCCCTGATGGAGCACACTTCCAGTTGTTCCTCTTGTGCCTTCAACTCAACCTCATGCTCAGCTTATTCCCTGTGACACAAAACACATGGCTCCATAGGTTCATCTTCACTTTCATGACGATTACACCCATCAATGATGTCTACACTAAAGCATTCGTCACTGATTGGAGCATTAGATGTACGGGAAAAAACATTCAACCTTAAACGCCTATTACCAAAAGCCATGTCGACCGTGCCTGTCATGAAATTAATTATACATTGAGCAGTTTTTAGAAATGGTCTTCCCAAAATGACATTGGGTTGGGTACCTTTAATAGGAGCTGCATAGTCAAGCACTAAAAAGTCGTCCGGGTAATAGAAGTCTTCCACCTTAACTATGACATCTGTTAATATTCTGCGGGGAAGCTTAAGGGTTAAATATGTTAACACCACGGTGATATCAGCTTTCTGTAGAGGGCCAAAATCGTATTTGTCATACAAGCTTCCCGACAAAATACTAACACTCGCTCCCAAATCAAGAAGCGCCTTATCAGTTTTAAAATCACATATTTGAATTTGAATCAAAGGCGCTCCTGGATCTTGGAGCTTTGGTGGAAGAATACCAGATAAAACAGCACTCACATTATCAGTCAGATCAAGCTTCTTAGGAATTTTATGATTTATCTTTTGAGTATAGAGGTCTTTCAAATACTTGGCATAAGCCGGTACTTGTTTGATGACATCTATTAGGGGGAGATTAATTTTTACCTGTTTGAAAATTTCCCACATTTCATCTTATTGTGGGCCTCTTTTGTTAACTGGTTTAGATGTATCGACCAATGCTCTAGGTAACGGGATGGTATTATTCTCCACACCCGTCCCTTGAACACTAGTGGATTCTTTAGCAATATTTGGTTTTTCAAAAGTGACAGTTTTCTTTGGTTTGGATGCCACAAATACTGGTTCATCCTCACTTTCATCATCCACGTCCTCCACCAACCCTTCGACTAACGGTTGTGGAGGAGCAACCTTGTTGTTATAAACCTTACCACTTCTTAAAAGACTTACATGGCTTACGTGAGCATTCCTTGATCCTGACCCTTGATGTTGTGGGTTGGTCTGAGTATTACTTGGTAGCTTGCCCAAGTCATGTCTTGACGTCTCTTCTGCCAACTGCCCAACTTGCTTAGTCAATGCATTCACCGTCTTATCTCGGACCTCATTGTCTTTCCTCAACTCCTTGAATGCATCCTCGTTTTCTTTCTTCAACCCCTTGATCGCCTCCATTAAAGCATTAAATTGGCCATCCCCTAGTTCCTCACCTCCTACAGTTCCACTTTGCTGATTCTGTGGTTGATAGTTCCTTTGATACCCTTGCTGACACCCTTGTTGATTACCTTGATTACCTTGGTTCCTCTGATATCCGCCCTGCCTGATTGTATCCTTGTTGGCGGTTTTGGTATTGCTGCTGTTGTGGTTGTCCTCCACCCTGCATATTAGAACCCTGAAAGTTCAGATTCAATTGATTAGAAGCATTACCATACCTCAGGTTCGGGTGGTTTCTAAGTCCCGGATGATAGTGGGTAGCAGTCATATCCTGTTGTCTTCGCTCACCGCCAAGCAGATTTACTTCCTCGGCCTTTCCCAATTCCCTTAGGCAATCAGCGACTGTATATCATATCTCGTTGCACCCATCACATACCGGATACACTTGTGACACATTTGCCACATCCTTACCACTAGTTCTACCAAGACGTGCCATCTGGATCTCCATAGCATCTAACCTTTTCCTTGTCTCATAGTCCACTGACTTTGCAAAAGCACCTGTCTTTGCCCTCCTACTAGCATGGGCTTGCCTTTTTGATGTCACCGCCATCCTCTCTAGTATGTCCCAATCATCATCCACATGGTTAGAGAAATAAGACCCGTTACTGGTGGAGTTCACATCTCTCACATCCTTAAGCAGCAGACCATCATAGAACGCTTGAATTAATTCCCACTTCTGTATACCATGATGGGGGCAATTTCTTAGCAGCTCTTTAAATCTCTTGAATTTCTCATAGAAAGGCTCCCCCGACTGTTGCCTAAAGTCTCTGATTGCAACTCTGGCTTCATTTGTTTTGTGTGGTGGGAAGTACTCATCCAAGAAGTGTTGTTGTAACTCTGCCTATGTGGCAATACTAGCAGACGGCAGAGAAAGAAACCATTGTTTTGCTCGGACCTTTAGTGAAAACTGGAATAGCACCAGTTTCACCTCGCCTGTAGTAAATCCCTAACCACCGATAGTTCCATAGGTGGCTTCATACTCAGAGAGGTGGGTATAGGTTTCCTCAGTAGCTCTCCCAAAGAAATGTGGAAGAATCCCTAAACATCTAGGTCTAACCTCGAATGCATTTACCCTACGAACTGGTGGTATGATGGGGGAAGCATTCAGGGCTAGGGCAAGGCGGAAATCACTATCCACCCCCTGATCTTGTCTAGCCATGTTCCTGTTTCTAAGTGGCTCATCTCTAAAATTTTAACGGTTTTGTAGGGGCTGCCTGTATCGATTCCCTCTCTCAAAATTACCCCGATTATCCTAGCGTTGATTTCTTGGTTATTACCCATAGTTTGCCCTCGGTGGTGGTTGTACCCATCCATCCACTTCATCCACTCTCTGATTTCTGGGAGGGAATGCCTCCTGGTGATTCATGTCATACCACCCTTCTCCTTCATCCCAATCCTCGTGTTGGGAACCGTGCTGTGGTGATGGCTGCGTCCCGATGACAACTGCGAATCATCTCCAAAGTCGGAGTAGCTCGGGTAGCTATCATAAGGTTGATAGGGCTGGTTACGGAATAGAGGTTGTTGGAATCGGGGTGGTGGTGGTTGATTTTGTGGTTGTTGTTCTCGGTTTTGTGGATGAGGTTGATTTTGTGGGTGGTTGTTGGTTTGGAAATAAAAGATCGAGAAGTGGTGGAACAGGTGGGTTTGGCCCCCCACCTTGATTTGGGTCTGGGTTTGCTGGTTGGTGTTGTGACATTCTTGGGCTATCAAGCTTCTCAAGAATTGTTTGAATGGTTCCCTTGAGTTTTATGTTAGCTTTTGCTGCTTTTTCTATTTCTGGATCAAATAAGAATGGTGATTTTCTTCCTGAACGCCGTGTATGCATAAACCTGTAGACCTGCACAAGTAAGCACACCAAAGTAGTACTGCACTAAACAACGTAAATCAAAAATATCACTTTGCGCACGTATTCCCCGGCAATGGCGCCATTTTGATCGCTTGTCGAAGGCTAATAAAAAATATAATTAAAAACTGTTCCTTAGCTACTTTAGACTGTAGTACGAAAAGTAAGGTTGTCGAACCCACAAGGAATTCGTGGAGAATGCTATTTAACTATCACTTAACAAAAACGCGAAAACTACTAGACTTTGATTACTGATTTAGAAAACTATTGCCAAAGCAACAAAATTTAATTGACTTAAAAGTGATTATGAGAAAAGGGATCGCTCCCGGGTTCGGATCACACACATCAATGAAAAAACTGGATAAATACTTGTTGAACTTCACGGAGACATGAATTGCCAACACCTACAATTGATAAATAGACAAAAACCTGGGAATTTGACTGTGTTGATTTACGATTCGAAAACCAAATAATTGACAGAAGATGAATCCCTAGTTCATTCTCTACCAATTTTAGAACATAAAACCTAATGCAATCAATTGTTCACGATTAAACAACCGAGTAATTGATGACAACACCAAATCTCAATGAACAAAACCGTTTAATCAATAAAGGAAAAACAAAAGACTGCAACTAATCATACGATTGAATCACAAACTAATCCAACAAAGTATAAACCCAGAAAAACCATCAAACACAAGCAATCCTACACCCGGGAACAACCACGAGTGATTTAGCTACGCATAAACGACATTGTACCTTCAAAACTCAATTCGGAATGACAAAACATCAACGAATCAATTAGAACTCTTCACGGATCCTCAAAATCGCCCAAAAGTCGTCCAAGAAGCTCCCAAGAATGAATGATGACGGCTTTAGGGTTTGAACTTGAATATAAGTCAAAAATCCTAACTTTCCTAAAAAATCTCTTAAGGGCGTAAGCTACGCTCCTCTTTGATTTTTCCTATGCTCTTTCCTCTGTGCTACGCCCCTCAAACGCTCTTCTTCAAACGCTGCCCAGATTAAGCTACGCCGAGGAGGGCGTAGCCTATGCTCCTCCTTGATTTTTGTTTCCTTTGATACTTGATCAATCTCTATCTTCCTTGCAACCATTTAGCTGTTGTTTAAGCATCATATTTGCTCCTTCTTCTCAACTTTCCTGCAAACGACAAACAACTCAATAGTCACTATGTTCCACATTCAAATACAGACAAATATGTGTTATTAAGCATGTTAAAACGCAAACATTCACCCCAACATCAGATGCTCACACATATTACTATTTTAATATTTAAGATTGGGACCATGACAAAGAATATTAAATAATAGAAGTTTATAAATGACTAAAAGAGAAAAAAAAAAAAAAGAATTAGCCTTGATTGTTAATTTTTTATGTTCAAATCCACTTTTCATTAATTTTTATACTCAAAGATATTTATATTGGGCAACATCATTAAAAATTGAAGTCTTAGGTTTCCTCGTGACATATTCATGTGCATTGGATCAAATTCATGTGCTCCGTCGTCCACGCTGATTACCGCTCCGCTATTCCAATCATCTTCTGTACCTCACTCACACTTACACACACATATATATATAAATAAAGTAAGTACTTAAGTGAAGATATTTATTGTTTATCTGTTGATGTACACACTGGAATGAACCAACTACACAATATTATAAACATGGCTCTTTATACTGTTGTACGTATATTATTCGTACACAAGTTTTGTTAATGTTGGATTTTTGTATTTTCTAAATATGAATAATATACACTACCAAAAAACACTGAAAAATTTGCGACAACAGATTTCGTGGGAAGTTTGTCGGAATTGGCCGTTAGAGACAAGTTTCCGACAAGAAGTGTTTGTTGGAAAAACCTCCGTAGAAAATATTTTTTTCCGACAAAATTCCGACTAATTTTCTGACAAATTAGCGAGAGAACCCTTTCGTCCGTAATTTCCGAAGATTATATTAAATAAATAAGTTAACTTATTTAATAAATTTGTCGAAAAATTGTAGAAAATCTTACGGTTACTTTTTAGTTTTTGTTTTTATTTTGTCGGAAAGTTGTCGCTAACTTGTGGGAAATTTCTTTTGTTGACAACTGTTGGAAACTTTTGTAGAAAATATACATGATATCTCTTACTTATCATGCATATGATTCTTCAAATAGTGTGTTTGTGAGACATGAATAAAGTGATATGAGAACATATAATTATCCAGGGATGATCGAGTTATAACACTACAAGAAATCAGGCTTTTAGCGACATTACTCTTTTGTAAAGAAGTTGTGGTAGTATTGAATTATGATAGATCTCCTCGTATTCGTATTCTGTAGTTGTGTACTAGTGTTTGATCGAGTTGCCACATACACCAGAAGGTTGAGACTTTGAATTATGAATCTTTTGAAGAGACAGGTTTAATTTCACATGTGAAAATTAATTAATAAAAGAAAAGAGATGTTCATAAAAACATCAATTAACAAAGGAAAGTGGAAATTATATATTGATCTTTCCCTTGTGATCGAATCCCCCATGGCCAGTCGATCGGCCAACCTTTTGATATCCGCAAAGGTCTCAATATATCAAGTGTTATTCCATTTCAATAAATTATAAATATCGAAACATTAAGATTCTTATTTGCATTTCCTTATTACTTAAATATAAGCATAAATATTTAAGTTTATGAGACATTCAATTAATAATTTACAACATGAGGTATCAAGTAGTTTTATATATCACTAGAAATATATAAAAGTTTGTGTTGAAGTTTCTCATGTTGTGAGGAAAGAACCATTAGTAGTTCAAACAAGAGCCCTAAATAATGTAATAACAATATTTATTATCAGGAAGGGAAATTTCTTATGAAAAAAAGAATTAGTTAAACTCGTAATAATCCTTAATTTGTTTGAGAAACAACATAGCATATGGTTTAGCAGTTGGTTGGTTCACGCTCAACTTCTCGTTTCTTCGTAAACCCTTTATGTGCACTACAAGAATTTAAGCTGTTGGCGACGATTTTTTTGGGGTTTTTAGGGACGATTTATCGTCTCTATAGGCTTTAAAGAGCTATAGTAACGATAAATAGTTGCTATAGGTTTCGTGGCTACACGCTCGTACGCATAGGTGTCAAAAATCGTCGCTATAGACCTCGTTGCTATAGATTAACCTATAGCGACTAGAAATCGTTGCTAGAGAGTTGTCCCTGTAAATATTTTCCAACAAAAAAATGTTTTATTTTAATTTATTATATGTCTGTAGCGACTAGCGACAATAAATGGTTGCTATATCTTTGGTGTATAGCGACGAGAAATCATCACTATTGGTACTCCCAAACTTTTTTGGTGGTACCTATAGAGACGCGAAATCGTTGCTATAGGGTCGGAAAGAATTTTTTTGTGATACTTGTAGAGACGAGAAATCGTTGCAGTAGCGTCGGCCAAATTTTTTTTATTTTTGTTCTTTTTAAATTTTTCCTTGTTTTAAACAAAATTAAATAACAGAATCTAATAATCAAAACTCTGAAAGTTCAATTACATGCCACCATAACATACATCAAAATATTCAAAGTATCAAAGTCGAAAATACAAATCAAACGAAAGTATGTAGCTAATTATCTTCATTTTCACTACGTTCATCACGTCGTTATTGCGCCATTTCTCGTCGTATAGATTCCAGTTGTTGTTCAAACACTTGCTGTATTTGTTGTATTTCTTCCGTATGGTGTTGTTGTTGTTGTTGCATTTGTTGTTCGAGTTGTTCTACCCGTACATCCACTTGTTGTTGCCATTGTTGTGGTGGGGGTGGGTATGCACTAGACACATCGGGGGTATGCACTAGACCCATGTCGTCGACCTAAGGCACATTCGATACACTCGATCTCATTAATTGATGATGATTCGCCAACCACGCTAGTTGATCTCTGTAAGGCCCCTTTCCTGAAAGGCCTCACTTATTGGATTTACTCATCAACACATAGCACTTTAAACGTAAGGCATTCATTAATACAGCGGAAACGATTTAATCTTCTTTACATACACAGCGGAAACATAAACATGTCTAATACAAATTGTCTTTAACAACGACAAGCTAAAATATAACATAAACATAATCGGGATGCCAGGCACTGATCTTCGGGTAACTCTTCTCTCTAAGCCCAAGCATCCACATCCATCATCTAAACCTGCACTTAACTGATATGCATACTAAAAATCAGCAACGCTGAGTGAGTTCTAACGTTTACTTTAAATCAATTATACAAAAGATTTACTAAAAACATATATACTGCCAATAAGGCTAAACTTAACACACTTTACTTTTCAAACATATATGTACTGCCATTAAGGCTAAACTTAACACACTTTACTTTTCAAACATATATGTACTGCCATTAAGGCTAAACTTAACACACTTTACTTTTCAAACATATATGTACTGCCATTAAGGCTAAACTTAACACACTTTACTTTTCAAACAGTTTAAAACGTATAATAAACCGTCAATTCCTCTTTACTGTACTGCCCTCATGGCTTACATCCATGAACCGACAAGTACCTGGTCAATGCCCCCATGATCAACGACCATGAACCGACAATACCGCTTATCCGTCAATTCCTTGTCACTACTGTACCGCCCCCATGGCTTTCATCCATGAACCGACGAGTACCTGGTCAATGCCCCCATGGATTCATCCATGAACCGACAATACCCTGGTCAATGCCCCCATGGCTCACGTCCATGAACCGACAATACCGCTTAACGCTAAGGGGAGGTTGCGTGGACCTCCCGAGCAACCGCCGTCACTCATCCCAGTTGTACAACTGTTAACGAACCACAAAGGTTCTTACTAATGGGTAGAACCCATATCTGACATCTTGTACAAGTAACATCTGTCCCAAGGACCTTTATAGCTGGTACATATTCCCGAAGGAAAACTGTTCACTTTACTGTTCATAAATATTTCTGTAAATCTTGCTCATAACTTAACATATATCATGCCTTTGTTTATGTATATAACAATATAGTAAACGCTTGCCAAATGATATATCTTTGCTTTTACTGAAACATAGCTTATCATAAAATACATCTTTCTTTCTGAAACATAGCTTATCATAAAATACATCTTACTTTCTGAAACATAGCTTATCATATATATCATGCCTTTGTTTATGTATATGAAAATATAGTAAACGCTTGCCAAATGATATATCTTACTTTACTGAAAACATACTAGCACATATATCATGCCTTTGTTTATGTATATAAAAATATAGTAAACGCTTGCAAAATGATATATCTTACTTTACTGAAAACATACTTTTGCCTCTTTTAAACCTTTCACTAAAACATAGCTTTTCTCTTCAGTTTATAATATATAAAATAAAATAAACACTTTACACTAAGTATGCATACCACCCCTAAAGAAGGCAAAAAGGGGATTAGAACTCACCTGGTATCTTAGCTGGTATGATCTACCGGATCTCACTCAATCTAAACAATCATAACAATTCGACACGTATTAGACTTAACTCGACACTGAACTGTTTCACTATTTCTGAACTTAAGGCTCTTCGAAACTTCCTAGTTTCGATACCTGCAGACCTATCGAAACTCCTAGTTTCGATACATGCTGACTATCGAAACTACCTAGTTTCGATACAGGTTGACTATCGAAACTTCTAGTTTCGATACATGTCCCAGACCTATCGAAACTTCTAGTTTCGATACACGCTGACTATCGAAACTTAGTTTCGATACATGCTGACTATCGAAACTTAGTTTCGATACATGCTGACTATCGAAACTACCTAGTTTCGATACATGTCCCAGACCTATCGAAACTTCTAGTTTCGACCTGCGCAGACCAGCCTTCTTCCCCGTGAAAAACCCTAACTTTCGCATGCAGGTCCGACCTTGTCAAGATCCGGACTTTTTTACATTCAAAACGTTTGTTTTTCGTTTAAGAACTCAAATCTTTACTTTTCTTTCAGTTTCATCCGCAAAATCACCATCTTTTTACTCAAAACCCGAAAAAACCCCAAAATGAAGAAAAACTCAGATCTAGGAGAATCGGTTACCTGTAAACGCTTCCTTTTCGTTGATAAACACTCACGAGACTCTTGCTAACGATCCTTGAAGCTCACTCCGAAAACCGGGACTTTCTCTCTCTAAGCTCTCTCTCGCTTTCTCTCTCTAGAATTCCGAAAATGGTGTTGCAAATGAGGGTTGGGGCTGGTCTTGAGACTCATAAGGGCCCAAACCCTTGTCCCTTTCGGCCCATACACCCCGGCCCAAGCCCGATTCCTTTCTTTTTATTTAAGTTTTAATTCCTCGTGAATTCTCTCGTGCTCTAAAACTCGGGATGTTACAAGTCTACCCTCCTTACAATAGGTTTCGTCCTCGAAACCTGCCATAAGCTATACCGATAGCAAATCACAGAATGGGTGGCATAAACCGTAGCTATGCAAGGCAGCTTGGTCATGAAGGCCATTGTGATTAACTACCGCTGAGGATCTAATCCGGGTAATATCTAGTTCTAAGGCTCCTAAGCTGATGGGGCTAACTAATCATTCAAGGAAATAAAATCATAAACTTGGCATATCACAAATAAGAGTTTGCAACGTACCTTACTGAGTCATCTGGTAAACCCTTGCTGTGGCCTTGTTGATGTAAGGTTCTTTCTCTGCACCCTTACCCTTTCCGGATCCTCCCGCTTCCGGCTCTTTGCGCTTCCTACAATCTCGGCTCACGTGTCCCTGTCCCCCACAATTGTGGCATCTTGGCCTTTCCGGGCAGTCCCGTGATTGGTGTCCAAACTTGCCACACCTGAAACATCCCACCTGACCCGCCTTACATTCACCTCCATGTCTCCTCCCACATTTACCGCATAGACCCTCTGCTTCTACCCTCGACCTCCTATCGTTAGGACCCTGGAGTTCCTCAGCAGTGCGCTTAGCTGCTTGTTTCTTGGGTGCTTCAGCAATGACTTCAGAGGCAATGTCATCATAGACAACTCCGCTCAGAACGACCACCGACTCAAAGGTACTCGGTGTGTTGGCCTTTACAAAGGTACGTATCTTTGGAGGCAACCCTTGAACATAGTAGTGAATTCTCCTTTCCTCAGTCGTTACAAGATGAGGCACCAGGCGTGCCAACTCGTTGTACTTTGAAGTATATTGCCGGTGAGTCATGAGTCCGGCTTGTAGAGTCAAGAATTCCCTTTCCACCTTGTGGACCTCATTTTTAGGACAAAACTTTTCAATTACCAACGCTTTCAGGTCGCTCCACCTCATCAATCCGACCGCTTGGTCACCCTTAGCCTGTTTCACAGTTTCCCACCAGTGCGCTGCTTCTCCTTTCAATGACTTTGCAGCGAACATGACTGCTTGTTCCGGTCGACATTCACTAAGACGAATGGTCGACTCCATGCCGTTAATCCAATCTAAGGTATCTGATGCTTCCTTCTCCCCAGTAAGCACGGGTGGATCACAACCCCGAAACGCCTTATAGTCACAGCCGCGAGCAGGCGGTGCAACATTTTCTACTAGATTTGGTCCTCCCATTGCTGGAAGCACCACAGGCTCTTCAGTTGTGTTAGGGCTCTCCTTGGCCTTCCTCAAGGCTTCGTCTAGTATGGCCGGTAAGGTTTCCTTCAACAGTCGGGTAAACTCACGGCCAATAGCTGCTTGCACGGCCGGCTCGAACTCGAATGTCTGATCATCTTCTGCCGCATGTTCAACATTGTGCTGACTGACTACCGTATCAGTATGGGTAGTGTGAACACTCCCTTCAATCACTTGGTTTGTGCTAGCTCCACCGTGGCGGCCTGTACGCCCACCACGTCTTCCTCCTCCACCCCCTCTAGTTCCTCCACGTCTAGCCATTTCTAACTGAAAGATAGAGAACAAAAGATTTAATTTCATCATGCTAGGGAATATGTAGAACACAATAAGTAAGGTAAGATGTTAATATACACTGGCCATCTGCAATTAACCATTACATCACATCTTGTTTTCTATTTATTCGCTTTCATGGTTCCACTAAAGCCTCTATTCTTATCTTGACACTCTAAAGGTAAACTTTACTTACTATACGCTTCTGATGCTTTGACTTGAGTTACCCGTACTGGCATCCGCTTCTTGTCCCATTCTCAGTTTAAGTCTGGACATCGGGGATGTCCAAATCTCTCAAACTATGGCTCTGATACCAACTTGTAAGGCCCCTTTCCTGAAAGGCCTCACTTATTGGATTTACTCATCAACACATAGCACTTTAAACGTAAGGCATTCATTAATACAGCGGAAACGATTTAATCTTCTTTACATACACAGCGGAAACATAAACATGTCTAATACAAATTGTCTTTAACAACGACAAGCTAAAATATAACATAAACATAATCGGGATGCCAGGCACTGATCTTCGGGTAACTCTTCTCTCTAAGCCCAAGCATCCACATCCATCATCTAAACCTGCACTTAACTGATATGCATACTAAAAATCAGCAACGCTGAGTGAGTTCTAACGTTTACTTTAAATCAATTATACAAAAGATTTACTAAAAACATATATACTGCCAATAAGGCTAAACTTAACACACTTTACTTTTCAAACATATATGTACTGCCATTAAGGCTAAACTTAACACACTTTACTTTTCAAACATATATGTACTGCCATTAAGGCTAAACTTAACACACTTTACTTTTCAAACATATATGTACTGCCATTAAGGCTAAACTTAACACACTTTACTTTTCAAACAGTTTAAAACGTATAATAAACCGTCAATTCCTCTTTACTGTACTGCCCTCATGGCTTACATCCATGAACCGACAAGTACCTGGTCAATGCCCCCATGATCAACGACCATGAACCGACAATACCGCTTATCCGTCAATTCCTTGTCACTACTGTACCGCCCCCATGGCTTTCATCCATGAACCGACGAGTACCTGGTCAATGCCCCCATGGATTCATCCATGAACCGACAATACCCTGGTCAATGCCCCCATGGCTCACGTCCATGAACCGACAATACCGCTTAACGCTAAGGGGAGGTTGCGTGGACCTCCCGAGCAACCGCCGTCACTCATCCCAGTTGTACAACTGTTAACGAACCACAAAGGTTCTTACTAATGGGTAGAACCCATATCTGACATCTTGTACAAGTAACATCTGTCCCAAGGACCTTTATAGCTGGTACATATTCCCGAAGGAAAACTGTTCACTTTACTGTTCATAAATATTTCTGTAAATCTTGCTCATAACTTAACATATATCATGCCTTTGTTTATGTATATAACAATATAGTAAACGCTTGCCAAATGATATATCTTTGCTTTTACTGAAACATAGCTTATCATAAAATACATCTTTCTTTCTGAAACATAGCTTATCATAAAATACATCTTACTTTCTGAAACATAGCTTATCATATATATCATGCCTTTGTTTATGTATATGAAAATATAGTAAACGCTTGCCAAATGATATATCTTACTTTACTGAAAACATACTAGCACATATATCATGCCTTTGTTTATGTATATAAAAATATAGTAAACGCTTGCAAAATGATATATCTTACTTTACTGAAAACATACTTTTGCCTCTTTTAAACCTTTCACTAAAACATAGCTTTTCTCTTCAGTTTATAATATATAAAATAAAATAAACACTTTACACTAAGTATGCATACCACCCCTAAAGAAGGCAAAAAGGGGATTAGAACTCACCTGGTATCTTAGCTGGTATGATCTACCGGATCTCACTCAATCTAAACAATCATAACAATTCGACACGTATTAGACTTAACTCGACACTGAACTGTTTCACTATTTCTGAACTTAAGGCTCTTCGAAACTTCCTAGTTTCGATACCTGCAGACCTATCGAAACTCCTAGTTTCGATACATGCTGACTATCGAAACTACCTAGTTTCGATACAGGTTGACTATCGAAACTTCTAGTTTCGATACATGTCCCAGACCTATCGAAACTTCTAGTTTCGATACACGCTGACTATCGAAACTTAGTTTCGATACATGCTGACTATCGAAACTTAGTTTCGATACATGCTGACTATCGAAACTACCTAGTTTCGATACATGTCCCAGACCTATCGAAACTTCTAGTTTCGACCTGCGCAGACCAGCCTTCTTCCCCGTGAAAAACCCTAACTTTCGCATGCAGGTCCGACCTTGTCAAGATCCGGACTTTTTTACATTCAAAACGTTTGTTTTTCGTTTAAGAACTCAAATCTTTACTTTTCTTTCAGTTTCATCCGCAAAATCACCATCTTTTTACTCAAAACCCGAAAAAACCCCAAAATGAAGAAAAACTCAGATCTAGGAGAATCGGTTACCTGTAAACGCTTCCTTTTCGTTGATAAACACTCACGAGACTCTTGCTAACGATCCTTGAAGCTCACTCCGAAAACCGGGACTTTCTCTCTCTAAGCTCTCTCTCGCTTTCTCTCTCTAGAATTCCGAAAATGGTGTTGCAAATGAGGGTTGGGGCTGGTCTTGAGACTCATAAGGGCCCAAACCCTTGTCCCTTTCGGCCCATACACCCCGGCCCAAGCCCGATTCCTTTCTTTTTATTTAAGTTTTAATTCCTCGTGAATTCTCTCGTGCTCTAAAACTCGGGATGTTACAATCTCCTAAACTCCTCTTCAATTCTTGCCTGCATTAAAAGATAAAATAAGCGTACATTAATTTTTTACTAAAATTTTACAGCATAAATGCTGTAAAATGGATAACCAAACTGTTTAATTATAAATAACAAAAGGTAACAATTCTCAAATTTCAATAAAATTACATTAATAGCAACAATACTAGCAATATTATCCAACTTTTAGTCTATTAAATGGGACAAATGACCCGAATTCATTTTAATACACATAATATTTTCAACTAAAAGTTTAAATCGGTTAAAATGACCTGAACCCACTTTACTAGACTTATACATCCAACTAAAAATTTAAATGGGTCAAAATTACTCGAACCCACTTTACTAGACTTATACATCTAACTAAAAATTTAAATGCATCAAAATTACCCGAACCAATTTAATACACCAATTACAAGTTTAAATGGGTCAAAATCACCCAAACCCACTTTAATACACTTAATACGTCCAATTACAAGTTTAAATTGGTCAAAATTACCCAAACCCACTATACACTTAATACATCCAACTAGAGGTGCACAAACCGGGTTTTTTGAACCGAACCGGTTCCAAACCGGCCCGGACCGGTTTGCGTTGACCAAACCTTAAACCGGTTTTGACTAAACTGGTTCGGGTTAAACCGGTTTATTTAATATAAAATCTTGAAACTGTTGAACCGGTTCAGTTCGGTTCTGGACCGGTTCGGGTTGGTGAACCGGTTTAAACCGGATTTATTAAAAAAAATTTTAAAAATAAATATTTAACAAATAAAAACATAAAGTTCAACGTTTATTCACATTGTAGGAGTTCGGAAATCACGAAACATTACAATTCGACAAAAAGAAAAATATATATTTTTTTGGAGTTTTTTTGTTTAATTTTCGCCGTCATTCTCGGAGTTACTAGTGGATCCTCGTAGTCTATCATCTTCGGCGAGTTCTTCATTTGTAAGTGGGCTCGCCAATCCTTGGTTGACCTCAGATTCTTGTATGAATTCTTCAACTTCAATTTCGTCTTCAAGCGAACTCCTATCTTGTCTCCTATCTACCGACAATCACGTCTAAGAGTACTATGACTTACTTGATGATAACGTGGTTGAAGGGCTTCTTGAATCATCCTCGTCACGAGCAGGTTGTCGAAGTGGTTGAACGCCAAACCTCTTTGAATAACTAATTTCGCCATTCTATCTCGAACAATATTTGGATCGAAGTTCCAAATTCCACCCTCGCTTCTCATAGATGTTTGACCCTTACCCGGAATTTTCTTCAAACTCGGGCACGATTTTTCCAGATGATTTTTTAGAGTAGAATTTGATTCCTTTTTAAAAAAACCACCACAATTTTTGCAACGAGCACGTTCCAACCCGTTAGACAACTCACATAGATCGTAGTTTGACCAAATTGCGGGGTTCCTCGTTGTTGGTATGATTTTCACAACACTAACTTCGTTAGAGGAAACACCAAAACTTGAATCTGCCATAGCGTTTTTTTCAGAGTTTTTTTGAGCGTTTTTTGAGCGTTTTCGAGTGTTTTTTATAAACGAGAGTGTAGAGAGCGGGTTTGAGAAGTGTGATTTAACCAAAACACTCACTACCTATTTATAATGTGTTTGGGGGTTAAAATGGATGGAAAAAACGGTCAAAAACGGCTATATAGCCGTTATCCCAACGGTTAGTTTTCGAAAGTTACCGTTAAACCGGTTAAAAAAAAACCATTCCTAAACCGGTAAATCGTATGTATAAGTAAACCGGTTCAAAACCGCCGGTTCAAACCAGTTTGAAACCAGTTCCCACTAAACCGGTTTGAAGTTGGGTCGGGTTTCGGTTTGAAACCGGTTTGGATTTCCAAACCGGTTTTTTTGCCCACCTCTACATCCAACTACTAAATGGGTCAAAATTACCCGAACCCACTTTAATATACTTAATACATCCACTACAAGTGTATTAGAGTGGGTTTCGGGTCACTTGACCCACACATAATAAAAACATACTAAATCATACAAATGAAAACCTTTTACTTACATAGTGTTCTTCTGCATTAGCGTTTGCCCATCTAGTGCCTTCTTTGTAATACGTCTGTTTGAAAATAGCATCATAACTGGATCTTCCGGTTGTTTGCAACTTTAAATAGTAAAAATAATATTACTGAGATTTCAATATGATAGTTAACACATCTTTTGATAAAACTAACAATTTTTCTTACCTCTATGTGTCGCTTTTGAGCATAAGATTGGCTCCCATAAAAACTTGGATAACATTGTTTTGATCTGTTTGTTTTATTTTTTTTTTCAGACCGGTTCTTGTAATAAGTTGTATCCACGCTTCCGGTCTCATGTCTTTTGGGGGACAACTCTTTGCCCCTTCAATATCTTCATAACCCCCATGCTTATCAAAATATTCTTTCAATTTGCCTTTTCTTTGCTTGTAACTTTTTTGACACTCGGCAAAGATACCGAGCTTAATTCCATCCCACATGTTTGTCTCTTTATGACTTTGGAGATCAAAAAATTGTTGTAAAAGCTAGTAATTAGAAAACATTTAATAGTTATGAAAATTAAAAACAAATAAACATTACATTGTATACTTACAAAAAGTGTGGAATAAATGTCTATTTTAATATCAATGGGAACATCCTGCCAACAACGATAATAAAAAGGATCAACCCTTTCAACCTTACTGGAGATCAACCTTATAAAGTCTGACGCATTCTTCCAACTAACCTAAACTGTCCCCACACGCTAACAACCTCAATGGATAGTGGTTTATTCCCGTTTGCTGCAAATTTTTTATACAACTTTATGTTCTTTCCCTTAGACCGAGTTTTCAGCTTAGGTCGGGCTACATTGATACATGAAATTGAAAAGTTAGCAAATTGAAACGATATTTAATATAAAGGCATAATTAACTGTAGCAAGTAACTTACAAGACTCACAACCCATAGGAATCCTATGTGGATCCCCGTGGGGAGGTAGACACCCACCGTCTCCACCATGCCCTCTAGCCACATGTGTAGCAATTCCTTTAACAAAAACAAATAATATTTATAATTTTAAGAATTAATACGCAATAGAATAATGTTTAGTAAAGATATAATACGAATAAATAATAAACATACATTCAATCGGAATCATCACTACAAACAACATGTGTCTACAAGATCATCCTTGTCATCGTCGTCATTTATTTCGTCCTCCTCATTTGAAGGGTATACACCTTCATCTTTTTCATCATCATTAATGAAACTTTCAACATCCACAGTCGAGGCAATAGAACTTGAGGCACCACCTTCACGTAAAGTCGTCCACATGGGCAAGCAGCCTAAGTCGACAACCAATCGGGGCAATATGACTTGAGTATCGTGCACTCGAGTCACTTGAGTGTCTTGTACGACATCTATCTCATCATTAATGAATCTTGCACTTGATTCACCAACTTTAAAAAAATAGTTTTCATAAAAAAAAAATACTAATAAAAAAATAATTTAAGAACTAAAAATAGGGTAATAAAAAATAATTCATCTATAGAAACGCGTTATCGTTGCTACACATTTTTCATTTGCCGCTCCTTTTTCTCTCCATCCGTGTAACCCTATAGAGACGATATATAGTCGTAATAGAGCTTGGGTGGTGAAATTTCTGGGATCACATATAGCAACGATAAATCATTGCTATAGGTCAATCGATAGTGACGATTAAAATCGTTGCTATAGACCTCGTCCCTGAAAGGCTTTTTTCTTGGAGTGGCGTTTAATTCCTCACCACTTTTCTTTTTGCAAATAGAACAATTGTGAATCTTGATAAGGTACATGTTGTTTATTATTTAACTTGCAAGTGTTGAATTTTGATAAATTTTATTTTAATTTGAAAGAAAATTAGCGTATCATTTTTACTAAAACATGTTCTCTAACTAGAATAATAATAAAACTTGTTATTTGAGGTGATATTGAAAATCAATTGAAATAACATAGAAATAGAAATATGTTATTCGACTAAATAAAAATATTTAAACTTTAAAAAAAATGGGAAATAGAGCCTACTAACATTATAATAATGGGAGAATATCATATATATACCCTTACGAACATATGTAAATATCAAATATATCCAACTAAAACTAAAACTAAAAATATCGAATATACCAAATTTAAATGATTTTTTACTTTATAACCAATATATCCCTGTCCATTATTTAATTTTTTATAACCTAGTTTTTTTACTTTTATCCTACCGGTGGATCTTCCACTTCAAACATAGAATTCCAATTTTGTAACACAATTAAATGATTCTAATCTAAGTGTGTTTAATTATCGTGTTGGAAATAGCATTTGAGATGGATCATTCGTAAATGAGATGGATCATTCGTAAATGAGATGTCCTCCAAAAAAAATATTCATTTCCCTCTCTATCTAATCAATTCAAATTGAAGAATTAAGAAGACACCATTTTGAAGTGTGATAATGGGTCGCAAAACAATGCAAACTTTGAACCATATGACAAAGTCGTCTTCTCGTAGTGAACTGGTGGTGGCTAACAAAAGAATTTTACGAATACGGTGTGAATCTCTTATTTTGAGAATAATATTAATGATGAAAATAATGAAATTTTAAGGATAAAAATAGGCAAATATTAAATTTTAAAGTTTAAAGCAAGATAAGGGTAGAATTGTCAATTCTTGAATTGTTTTTATTGAAATGAGTAAATTTGATATTTTAGTTAGTTTCTAAGGGTATATATGATATTTTAAGTTTTGGTTGGGTATATATAATATTTTCTAAGTTTGTAGGGGTATATATGAAATTGTCTCTAATAATAATCTATATCTATACTATATAATAAATAAAGGTTTTTAATAACACGTGTCGCCTCCATATTCATTTTCATCATTTTTTCTCGTATCTCTCTCTTATTAAATAGACCTATATCTTTTAATAATAATATATTTTAAAAAAATATATTAATTATACTACTAAAACACATTTATTTTAAATTATCCTTTATTATAAGAAACTTTGAAATCTAATTATGTAACTTTTATTTTCAATTAAATAGTAAATGAAAGTCAAATTATATTAAATAGTAATTAACGTTTTTTCGAAACCCAATTATATATTATTTTTTTACATATTTTAAATTTTAAAAGTCAAATTATAATACATTTTTACACCTGTAAAATATATACATAAAAATTTAAGAATTTTATGTATTGATATTTTTCACCCTTTGTGTAAACACGGGGTTCTAAACTAGTCATGTTATATATAATATATATATATATAGGGGCATGTTCTTTTGAGAACCAACCATATGTTGAGAACCGAAAGAACCGCACAAAACGTGTACATATCGCTTTAGTGAAAAAGGTAAAATTCAACAACAATGTTTTATTTATCTCTTCCCACTCTTAGTTTGAGTTTATCTCATCTCTCCTGAATTTTTTTAAGAAAAGTATAAAAATATGCATATATGCATTCATTTTTGCATATAGTGTGAGTGCATATATGCATTTAAAAAAACGACTATAAATTCGAGGTCTTTTAAAGTCAAACCTTAAACATATTGAAATGTACATGAATTCTAGTCAATTTATATTATAAATAGAAGAAGAGTTAATTCGGTTCTCACGGTTCTTAACATATTGTTGGTTCTCAAAAGAACATACCCCTATATATATATATAAATATATGTAGTAATATATAGTGTTCAAATCCATCATAATAACTAGGTTTATGTATGCAATATCTTAATAATCTTGTTATATATTACCTTTCTAATTACACTCTTGAACTTTTGGGTTATACTAACTTTCTTAACCGGATTATATTGACCTATATGTAATAGTGCATACTACTCACTATGTGTTAATACATATAACTTCATTAAAGATGCATTAGCGCATGTTGAAAACAAAAAAAAATAAAAGTTAGTTACAGCAACTAGGGGTACAAGATGAGTGGGTAGGCGGTAAGAGACTTGGCCAAGCGGATCTCTCTACGCTTGGCTGATCGTGGGTATAAGTCAGGGTCGGGTCGATGGTTGCACGACCCTGACTTATACCCACAGTGATCGGCAACCTTTGGTATGAGTCATGGACGATGTTTGCTGGTTTCGATTCTTGCGTCGGGACATGTTGAAGCGACTTACTTGACTAAGTATCCACCACTGTCGGAATCGGTGGGTGTTGAAAACTGGAAGACAAGAGGGTACAAACACCAATCGCCCTTTGTCCCCAGTGCTGAGTGTTATATGCTTGACGTTGAAGGCTCTCAACACCCAAAAACATCCTTTTAAGGACTTGTCCTTGTGACAACGACATTGTTGGGATCGTGGCTTTTGCGACGATCGAGGGGGGGTGCTAAGAGCTTAAAGGTCGGGGGTGCAAACACCAGTCGGTCTTTGTCCCGATTGCTGAGTGTTATGCGCTTCATGTCCAAGGCTTGATGTTGCACCAACAACATTGCCGGGATCGTGGCGTATGTTATGATCAATTTTTATTTATAAAAAAAGTTGTAGCAGCTTCACTTCGAAATCCAGTTCTCTCAATATGCAAACATAAAACATATTTAGTAATGCATTAATTATTGCAATCTTATATATTTTTTCATTTATACAACACCAGGTTAAAACCCCATGTATCATACGTGTTAAATAAATGCAATTTTATATACTTAGTAATAAAGATTTACATATTAATGACATATTACATAGTTTTTTAATACAAATTTTAGAAACGTTATATAGTTATTTTTTTTAAAATGTTTTATAAAAAGAATGAAAGAAATGTTCAATTTTTAAATATGTTTTATGAACAAACCTATTTTTTTAAATAAAAAACGTTTTATAAAAATAATTATATAAATCATTATTATTTAATAGGAGATAGAGGCGCGAAACAAAAAATTATAAAAAAAAGAATTAATGAAAATTAGTATAATTAATAGGAGAGAGAGGTGAGAAAAAAAGGATAATGATGTATAGAAGATTGATAAATGTCTAATCAAAACATTTATTTATTATATAGTATAAATATAGATTACTTACTCATTAAGTTGGTTATGACTTGATTTTACGACCATGTGTTGTTATGTGTTGTTGTAGTTGAGTTTGTTGACTTTGTTTAGGGTTATATGTTCATATTACAGCAATGTTTTGAAACCCGGACCGGACCGGCCGGTCGGACGGTCGGACCGGGAACCGGTGGTCTGACCGGTCCGGTTACATGTGTTGAACCGTTTCTGCAGCGAACCGGTGGTCGGACCGGTTGAACCGGCGGTCGGACCGGAAACCGGGTGGTCGGACCGGTTGAACCGCTTGACTATTTTTTTTTTTTTTTAATCTTTTTTAAGTCTCTTGGCTTCGTATTTCGTAGGTAATTGTTGGTTTAAAATTATTGGAATTGACTTGTTGGTGTTTTTGAAAGGATTAATGGCTATTTAGACTGATATATTTTTATAATATTTATGACGTCGTCCGGTTCTTAAATCCGGTCCGACCGGTCGGACCGGTCCGACCAGTGGACCGGTAAGAAGACCGGTTCGACGTCCGGTCCGGTTCTGAAAACATTGTATTACAGTCCTGTTAATTCAAATTCAATAGACATTTGCTAAGATATAATATTTTATTCAAACATATATTATTGCGATGCTAATGGTTAGGATGAATTTGCGACAGCATATCTGTCGCTAATTAAACACTACTCTCGCCAAAGTGGTGGCTAGATTTGGAAAAATAAATAAATTAATTAATTTTAAGTTAAAAGATAAATTAATTATCTCCTTCGTCAAAGTCTTTGCTAATTGTTTGATTAAAAAATAAATTATTTTGTTATATCCCTAATCCCGTTGCTAGTTGTTTACTTAAAAATATAGGAATGACTAGTTAATTAATTTAATCGCTAAAGTTTTGATCAAAATAAAAAGAAAATAAATTAGGATATAGATTAAGGAAAAGGTTGTGGTACTACTTTTTTTTTTTAACGGCGAACATTGAATGTGTAACGTCGCACCCCCCGTCATATGGGATAGCCTCGTCCAACTTCGGTCAATATGTTGTCTTAACGGGCCCACTTGGCGTCAGAGTTGTAGAGCATCCAAGGAAAAATCTCATCCAATACGTCCCCTTCCGGACTTGAGGGGGAGCCGAGGCTCGAACCCTGGATCGACGTGGATAAAACCCAGGTACTACTTCCTAATTAATTGAAATAATGACTTAAAACTTGGTATGTTCATTAAGTTTCCTAGCAGGAAGTACTTGAATGGTACAAAAATATTTAATGATTTGAATGACTATGTTTTGTTTTATGTTTATGAAGTGGATGAAATAATGGAGGAATTAGATTAAGGAAAAGGTTGTGCCACTACTTCCTAAATTGAAATAATGACTTAGATTTTGATGAAGCATTAGCAATGATCAAGATGCATTGAAAATGTTGAAACATATTGGTGCAGAGAGAGAAAACAACAGTGATTACATAGAACAAGAGAAAAACAAGCTTGAACACATATTTGAAGTACTTTCGGTATAGTAGTTTTCAAATAACTACTTGTTGAAGGCACACCAAAAATAAGAAGTAAAATAAAGGGGAAACAAGATAGCTCTTGTTAAAAAGTTACTTCTTTAATGGTTTGTAAATGCAAATGTTATACCTAAAGGCAATGAGATGATATATAACTCTAGAAGTGGTTCAACAACAAGGATTTAATTAAGGGATAATAGATAACCGTATGTTTTAGAATATGTAATTTAGTCAAATCTATACTATATAATAAATAAAGGTTTTTAGTGTCACGTGTTGCCTCTATATTTATTCTCATCATTTTTTTCCCGCCTCTCTCTCTTATTTAATACACTTCCATCTTTTAATAATAATATATTTTAAATAAAATACTAATTATACTAATCAAACACATTTATTTTTAATTATCCTTTATTATAAGAAACTTTAAAATTTAATTATGTAACTTTTATTTCAATCAAATAGTAATGAAAGTTAAATTATATTTTTGAAACCCAATTATATTTTAAATTTTACATATTTTAAGTTTGTTTCTATACTTAGTATATGTAATATATTTTTACACATATAAAATATATATAAATAAAGATTTAAAAATTTTATATATTGATGTTTTTCATCCCGTGTGTAGACACGGGATCTAAACTAGTGTTGTTATATAGAGTAGTTAGTATCGGTTCGGTACTGAATTTATCGGTACGGTATCGATACGGTACATGTACTCTTTATAAAATGTTCATCTTTAAATGATATTGACACCGAAAATACCGGTACCGAATTTATGGAAAAGTAGGTATTGGTACCGGTACAAGTACTCGGTACCAAATTCTCATCCCTAGTGTATTTACTGCTCGTAAGGTTTGGTGTGCCCTTAAAGCGTCTTACAATCATGACTCTTTGCAACGCATGCAAACGTTGTGTGACTCTCTCCGGCAACTCTAGAAGGGCTCCTCTTCCGTCTCTAAATACGGTCTTAAATTCAAATCTCAATGCGAATAACTAGCAGCTATTGGTCATCCCGTTGAAGACACGGACAAGTGTCATTGGTTTTTGTGTGATCTTGGTTCTTCATTCAAGACTTTCTCAACCGCTCATCAGGTTGTTCATCTTCGTCCGACGTCTCGTGCCCTTATCTCACAAACTGAAAGTCACGAGCTTTTTCTCCAGTCAATACATGGGTTTTCTATACCGCAGGCTGCCTTCATGTCACAACATTAGCCCTCTACGGTTCATGGTTCTACTAGCGGTTCCAGTGGCTGCACGTATGGTGGCTCCGGCTCTTCTTGCCGTCACCGTGGCCGCCGCCCACCCCACTGTCAGCTGTGTCGCAAAGAAGGCTATTACACCAACAGTTTCCCTAGTCTCGCTATTTTTCTCAATGGGCACCTCCCCTTGATGCAAACCTTACACCGGCCTTTCATGCTCAGTGGCATGTCACCACTAATTCTCCATATTGGTATGTTGATTCTGGAGCAACCGCTCACATGGCACCCTCTACCGATGGTCTTGACTCGTCTACTAGATATCCGGGTAATGTGATTCCCTCAGATCTGTTGATATTCAAGGATAAAGTCTTCAATCACTCTCTGAATTGGTAGAAACAATTCAGAAATCAAATCCACACCAAAATGAACAGATCAAAGATGAGCAATCTCGATACTATCAATCACACCAAATACATATTTCATGATGATTATCTTCGTTAATCAAGTAATGTAATCAAGTATTAACAGCAAAAACACACAAAGATTCTTTTGATTAAATTGTGAAATTCATAGTACAAAATGAGAAAGTTACTTGAAATACAAAAGACACAACTATTTATACTAGAGAGTTTTCGATCGAAATCTTCTTGATTGAAAAATGTTTTCGACCAAAAACATTTTCCGACCGAAAACTTTGAAGTTGATACTTCTAAAACCTAATTGATTTCTATGGACTATTACGTTCCAACAATCTCCCCCTAGTCCACAGAACATCAATTCTTCAAAAGTTGTCTTTTGCAGGCTTGGTTTTGACTTTAACACGTAGCTTATTAGTATCCAGAGCAGCAAGTCTCTTCTTGATCACTTCGGCTTCATGTCTTCTTGACAAACATCGAGCCACGACTCTCATATACAACTTTGCTTCAGTTTTAATCTTCGTGCTCATATCACATCTAATAGGATTCTTGTACAAAATCTTTAGATCATCATCAGAAAAGCTAAACAAATCCACTGGATCAAAAACTCCGACTTCTGGTAAATGATCCTGTATAATCACAACTTCATGTGTTTTGCTATCATACACCCACTTCTTGAAGCTTTTAATGAATGTCTCTTTACGTGTTGGAATGTAAATAGTTGAAACTGTATCAGTAGGCTTCACAATGTATCTAAACCTTCTTTTGCCGTATTTATCATTTCTTTTCAACTTTCTGCATTCAGGCACCTGAGGTTTGAACTTTTCAAATTTAGCTTTTCCACACTATCTCTTTAAAAATTCTTCAAAATTAGCAGCAAATGAATTATTCGATGGATTGATCATCTTCAGGTGACCTAGCTCTCGAATATCCTAGTATGGCAATGTGTTTAACTTTGAACTCCTGTCAAAATACTGAATATTCCCATCACATCTCTTTATTACATACATATTCTTTTCACCATCATACATCCATGCTAATATTTCACTAATTAATGCTTGTTCTGGACTCTTTATTGTCTGTGTAAGCTTTTCTACAATGGATGGCTTCTCAGTAATTGTCCACCAAGTACTCTTGTCAATATTTGAAGTCTTTGGCCTTTTAGATGGTGATTCAATATCTTCAGGAACAGTAAATGACTATCTTTCATCTACAAGCATATCCAATTTACCAATCACTGAACCATCTTCTTCAACATACGTCTGTTGTTGTTCATATTCATACTTTTTGTATTCAGTGTTGGTTGGAGTTTCTTGTTCAGCATCTTCAATTATTTTTCCACTTCCACCAACACTACCAGTACCATCACTATTATCATCGTCATCTGAAGAATTGTTATCATCTTTTCTTTCACCAGTGATCACCACTTCTTCTTCATCATCTTCTTCTTCTTCCTTCTCTGTCTCTTCTTGGTTCTCATCAATTTTCTCCAATCCTTCACCTTCATCATTGAGAAGCATATCAACATCAAATAACATGTTGTCTTCATACATAGTTGCTTCAAAAACTGGAGTTTGAACTTGGTCACTAGTAGAACGAATTGGTTCAGTGGATGCTGGACTATGAACCTCTTCAACATTCTCTGCTAGGTTTGTACCAAGTTGAACACCCGTAAGAGCTATTAAATCCTGTACCATCTTCTGAAGTTGATCAATCTGTTGCTGATGTTGAGCTATTACACCCTTTTGTTTAGTACTTTCGATTTTCAACTCTCTGATCTCTCTGGAATTAGTAGCTTCTCTACCCTGCAAGTTTGAGATCCGAGTCTTCAATTGACTAACAACATCTACAGTTTCCGTAGTTGCATAGTTAAGAAACTCTTCATCAACCAACTCATAACCTCTAGATCTTTTGGACTTATGCTTCTCTGGTACCTCTTTAGCTTTACCCTTGCCTTTATCAAGTCTTGTTATAGTTTTCTTTTTCTTCTGTAATTCTGGATCAGTAAATATAATACCCTTAGACGGAGGAGGTCTAGAAGGTACGGTCTTTTTTTGTTCAAATTCTTTTCTTTTCTTTGATGGGGTTGTTGCTGTGGCAATTAATTGTTCATTATTAATTTCTAACACTTTAGTGTTCACACTTAAGACATCTTCAGCTTTAGCAATAAATTCTTCTGTGTGACTCAGTAATGGTTCAGTAACTTATTCATTTACTTCAGAAACTCTGTTTTCTTCAAAAATTATATCATGTTCTTCAACTTGTTGACCTTCCTGTTGAATAACATTTACTTGACCACCACCATGACCTTGATCATTATCATTTCCCTGATCATTATTCTGCACTTGGTCAGTTTCATCATTGTCACTATCAACTCCATCTTTTATATCTTCTACCATTAAGTCATTAATTTCATCTTCAATAGTAAAATCTGGATTAGGATTTTCTTCAAGCATATTAGGAAATAGTGGTGTCACAGTACCACTAAATTTGCTCGTCTTCCTCACATTATTCATGCTGCTGAAGATTACTTCTTTCATTGAATCCAAAGGCAGTTCAACACCATCGTTTTCCAGATTCGGCAGCAGTGTATTAATAATCATTTGTACAAATCTTGGGTACATTAGAAACTTGTAGTTTTGCCTTGGTACCACGAAGTAACTAATCATTCCCTCGAATATCATTCTTGAAAAATTGAATCTTCTATGAGTTTCCAGACACACTAACGCTCTGCTGAATACTTCACCTATTTGATCAAAAGCATATGTTCTGGGACTCATGCAATGAATTAATACATGGACAAGGTATCTCCATTGTTTTGCAAACATAGGTTTAGTCACTTGTCTTCTTAGAAACGTTCCTTAATATCCCATACTCAGAATTATCCGTGAGATTGCAATGTGATTGATTTTGTAAGGAAAATCAGTTGCGTCTCTGAAGTTCAGCACCTCTCTAATTACTTGCTCAGTTACTTTAATCTTGTTTCCTCCCACCGAGCTTTCAATCCAGATTTCTTTATTCACATTCTTATACTCCACGTTGTCCCAAAACTCTCTAACATGTTTTTCAAATACATGAACTTGTGTAGATATTGCACTGTTAATTCTTGACTTGGTTAGAAATCGCACAATTTCTTCATAACCCCGTGCTTTCTTTGTACTCGTTGTTAAACATGCACAGATGTTGTGCTTAGGCTCAAATTTTAATATGTTCATGTCTATAACAAGAAACAACAAGTTAAATAATTTTTGAAAAATCTTTTAACTTTTGACATTTCGATCGAAAACCTCATTATATATACAACCTTTTTCGATCGAAAACATTTAAAACCATTTCTGAAAATTAAGTTCAACATTTTGATCGGAAACTCTTCAGAATTTTACCTTTTCAATCGAAAACTCCTAGTACTTTAATTTTTTGATTAAAACAAACATTTGAATTTTATTACAACTTTTCGATCAAAAACTTTCATTTATAGATCAATTAACTTTTCGATCGAAAACACTTTTCGATCTATTCAAATTACTTTTCGATCCATTCATCTAAAATTTCGGGCTATTCAAATATTCAACCGTAAACTAAGACTTTGGATCTAACCTAACAACCTTTATGAATCACGAGAACATACATGGATGATCGAAAAATACTGAGAATCTAGATGACATCACGATCGACCACTTTTTCGTACGAAACTTCAACACTTGTAAAACACGATAAATTTTGAAGCAATACGGTCTCGAGAAAATACTAGTAGGAAAAATCTTTTCAATCGACAAATTTTAATATAGACTTTTCAAATCTTGACCGAAAACTGCAGTAATGACTTTTCGATCGAAAACTGTTTCAGATGATATATTTTCGGTCAAGAGATTTCGACCGAAAACTCCAAACATGATAAATTTTGAAAATTTTCAAACTAATCCTTTTTTTTATATTTTTATATATTTTTTTATTTATTTAAGTCCATTTTGACATCATTAAGACATGTTCTAGAACTTTATTTTTCACACACACACAAAACAAACAAAACAAAAACAAAAAAACTTTAAACATAAAATCCAGATCATAACAACTATTTTATTCACAGACATTTTCTTTTGATGAACTGAAATGACATAGGATCATAAATGTATATTGTCTTAACTACACTGCATATCAAATTAGGATCTAAACATTTCAACCTTGATTGCCAGTATTGTTATCCACATAAACTCATGCATCACGTTTCAGCAAATACTATGTGACATTTAAGGTTATATTAATCAATACAGTGTGTACCCCACAATCGAGATGGAATGAACTTAGAATTAACACAAAATTTCATCAGATCATGATCTAATCTCCAGCATGAAGGTAGCGTTCTTAGCACAGGAAAAATAATCCAAGTGGATTTGATTGAAATCATATTAATTCAGAATCATTTTGATTCATTGTCTTAGTTTCTGAGATAGTACAAAATCATATTGATTCATATGAGATGTGAAGAATCATGAATGATTCGGGTATGCAGATATCCGTAAGATATTGGATATGTCAATTGAAATCACGAATGATTCAAAGGGCGAAACAGACTGACTTCCTGGTTTCCATCCGAGATTTTCACCAGAACCATCAGCTGTATAAAGGTGTTTAACTCTAAATCATATATTTGACGTATATAGTCAATAGAGTAAACAAATTGTGCTAAGAACTCATCAAGATCCTGGTCTCATGGTATGACTAGATTCACTTTGCATTCGAATGATGAAAGTACCAGGTAAAACACAATGATTGCGATTTAGTTAATCATACAAATATCGTCTAATTTACATATGTAGAGCCTACCAACATATCAAAAATTGTAACTGATGTCACCATCATATCCAATTCATGCATAAGCTCAGCACACACTTGTACTATCATTTCCTATATATACGTCATTCAGACACACATTCATTAAGCTAACACATTTTCTTTTTCTTTTATTCTCCCCCTAAAATTGTGATGTGACTTTATTTACTATTTATTATGAGAACAAACATTCATTAAGCTAACACACATATAAAGCGTACACAACATAATTTTAACACTTAAAAGAAAATCTTTTTGAGGAACAGATTTCTAAGGTCTTTCAGTTCAAAAATGGACTATTTATTATTAAAAAAAACGTTTTAAAAAAAAAAATAAAAAAATCGTCCCCAACATCTCAACCAAAAAGTTAAACCGATCCGTTGAAAAAGATTTTGTAAAAATATCGGCTTTTTGCTCTAAGGTATCGACATGGACCACTTTAATCAGCCCATTCTCAAAACAGTCACGAATGAAATGTAACCTGATCGTAATGTGCTTTGTTTTGGAATGCTGAATGGGATTTTTTACTATTCCGAGCACTGCCTCATTGTCACAATAAATCAGAGTTTCCAGGAAATTTACTCCAAAACCTAGCATTTGATGTTGAATCCAGATAACTTGTAACAGCTCGAAGCAGCAGTATACTCAGCTTCAGTAGTTGATGTGGATACATTCATTTGTTTCTTACACTTCCAAGACACCAGTCTCTCCCCAAAAAATTGACATCCACCTAAAGTTGACTTCCTGTCCAAATTACAACCTCCATAATCGCTATCAGTGTAAGCAAAGAAATTAAATTCAGAATCAAAAGGATACGATAAACCTAAATTTACTCGAACCTTAAGATATCAAAAAATTCGTTTAACAGCTGATTCATGAGATTCTTTTAGAGCTGCCTGATCTGGCACAAGAGCAAACAGCAAACATGATATCTGGTCGACTTGCAGTCAAATACATCAACGAGCCAATCATTGACCTGTACATTTTTTGATTTACTTTAACTCCAGACACATCGACAGTTAAAGGTTCATGAGGAGCAATTGGTGTTGAAGCTGATTTGCAATCAGTCATTTTGAATTTTGTAAGAATATCTTTTACATATTTGGCCTGATGAATAAGAATTCCTGATTCAGACTGCTCAACTTGTAACCCAGAAAGAACTGCATTTTTCCCATCAAGCTCACTTCAAACTTTAATTTCATAACTTGTTCAAATTCTTTGCAAAGAACTTCATTTGTTGATCCATAGTTAATATCATCGACATAAACTTGTACAATCAACAAGTCAGCATCATATTTTTTCAGAAATAAGGTCTTGTCAATTGTTCAACGAACGAAGCCATTTGATGTAAGATGTATTGACAAGGTTTCATACCACGCACGAGGCGCTTGATGTAACTCGTACGGTGCTTTATTAAGCTTATACACTTGAAATGGATGAGCTGGATCTTCAAAACCTGTTGGTTGATTCACGTAAACTTCTTCCTCTACCACCCCATACAGAAAAGCTGTTTTTACATCCATTTGATATATAGTAAATTTCTTATACGATGCATAAGCCAAAAGATTCGTATGTGTAGAAGCATGTTTTTGTAACTATAGATTAAATTCTATGTATCGGTGTACTAGGCTAGTACGCAGGAAGGTTTTCCTGCGTACTTAGCTTGTTCACCAGTTTGGTCCTGCGTACTTAGTAAGTACGCATGGCTTTTGCCTTGCGTACTTGTCAAGTACACATGACCAAACCCTGCGTACTTAGACAAGTACGCAGGTAATGTTCCTTCTCCTATAAATAGAAGACTTGTCTTCATTTTTAGGTGGAACTCTGGAACAAAATCGAGAGGTGTCCGGGTCGGGAAGAGCTCTCCCGACCCCTGGACCGTGAGCTTAGATGAGAGATGTGTGCTCCTTCGGTATGTAGTCTATAATATGGGATGACTTCTATGTTATGGATTACGTGTCGTTTCATTATTTTCTGTTTTTGTTCGTGTTTCTCTGTCTCGTTTCTTGGTTCCCACACAAATCACAGAACAGATTTGTGTATATCCGCTGCGCGACGAGGCTCCCGGGACCTACAAGTGGTATCAGAGCCTCGGTGTTCGTTGATTTGTGTTCCAGTTTCGGGTTTTAGGGTTTTTGAGCAGATCTGAGTTATAAAAGTTCGCTACTTTTTCTTGCAAAAATCCTCAAATCTGAGTTTGTTATCACTTCATTTGGTGTTTCTAACGCTAAGGGTTTGTTAGATGATGATTTCTAAGCTTTTGGAAGCATCAATTTCTCAGATCCATCACTTTTCGAGCATTCTCCTCAAGATCCGTCAAGAACGCTGTTACTTTTTGATAAGTACGCAAATTCATCTTTTCTGCGTACTTACTAAGTACGCAAGAGAAGTTGTCATGCGTACTTGTTAAGTACGCATGAGTATTTGACTCTGCGTACTTAGCATGTACGCATGGGTTGGCTTTGCGAACTTATCAAATACGCATGGGTACTTGGCTTTGCATATTTACTAAATACGCATGAACACCCTTTATGTGCGTATTTACTAAGTACGCATGAACTAGCATCTGGGGTTCAAAAAAAAAAAATTGGCGGGAAAACTTTTCTTGGCCAAAATTTTTAGGGATCATTTGTACGCGTGTTTCGGGCCATTTTTGAGAATATAGTAATTTTGGTTTTTTCGGACCAGAATTTGTATATGATGTGGCTTGGCGAAACACGGACGAGATTTTTGTTGGATGATACCACTTGTCATACATTGTTTAAGTGTCCATACCTGAAAATGTAGGCTACGAGTATCCGGGATACTTATTTAATAGGGTAATGTTGAACTAATGGGAGCAATTGGGTCGTCATCGGCTAAAGGTTTCGTTCTATTTGTGAAGATGTGGCTGCTTTGGGTCTTTCGAAAAAAGAATCATCTTGTTTAGGTATTCAAACCTGAATATGTAGGCTACGAGTATCCAGGATACTTCTTTAATAGGGGATTAATACTGGAACAACTTGAACCCAAGGATTTGCTGTTTTGGATCTTTGCAAAGTAATAAAAGAATAAAATCCTGGAGTTGGCTAGTTGTGCTTTTTGAGGTTTTAGAGTGAAGTGAGGATGAAGCTGGTCATAGTTTATAGAGAAATGAGGGGGATAAAAATAAATGTATCATTAACCGTGATTTCTCGTGTAAACTATATTTTTCGTGCTTATTGGTCAAGCTTGTGTTCAAGATTTGATGTGATTCAATTATGATGGGATTTCTCATTTGGGATCTGGGCAGAATCCAGATAGACAACCTAGTTATGGAATTTCACCGCGGTGAATGTATACAGATTAGGAGGTGTGAATCAGGAATGAAGATCTAATTGAAGAATGTTGGAATTTGGATATAAGGTGATCACTACTGAGCATGATTTTCATGTTTGATTCTATCGTGTGTTTTCAAGATGAAGCTGGATATTCGTTGGATTATTAGTTGAAGATGGAACCTTTTATCATTGGCCGATGGGATAGGAAACATACCCTTGTTTCTGGTCTAGTCAGATGGAGCTTAAACTGAAAGGGGATATTGGAAATGAATATCTTCGGGAATTTGGTTGACTCGTGAAGATACAGGATAGAGTTGGACACATCTGGTTGAAGACTTAAGTTTATCTTACTGGAATTCCTATGGGAGCTGATTAGTTTGATGCAGGTTATTGGAAATTCAAACTCTCTATCATATGCCAGCTAATTTGGAGTTGTCTTAGTCTACTATTGTTACCTGATTAGGAAGACATTTTCAGACTCCGAGTTCTAAGTCAAGGTGGAGCAAGCTACTGCTGAGATGATGAACTACAATGAGTTGTGTTGGGTTAGTTGGTTCTTATTGAAGCACTTGGTTTGGTCTACAATGAAAGCTATAGTTAAGAGGGAGTCGGGTGTGTCATCACTCGGCAACTGAAGACTGAAGTTTGAAGATTTGAAGATCTCAAGTGGAATGCCAGAAGATCAAGTCTCGCCAGAAGACACGTGATTTCATTAGTTTAGAGGGAGTCTGTTAGGACATTCTTTGTAAACTGATGATTATCAGTGTTAGTAATAGATAGAATTTGATGCTATAGTTAAGAGGGAGTTTGTAGAAGCATGTTTTTGTAAGTATAGATTAAATTCTATGTATCGGTGTACTAGGCTAGTACGCATGAGGGTGTTCCTGCGTACTTAGCTTGTTCACCAGTTTGGTCCTGCGTACTTAATAAGTACGCAAGGCTTTTGCCTTGCGTACTTGTCAAGTACGCATGACCAAACCCTGCGTACTTAGACAAGTACGCAGGTAATGTTCATTTGTAGGCTTTTGCCTTGCGTACTTGTTCCTTCCCCTATAAATAGAAGACTTATCTTCATTTGTAGGTGGAACTCTGGAACTAGGTCGAGAGGTGTCCGGGTCGGGAAGAGCTCTCTTGACCCCTGGACCGTGAGCTTAGATGAGAGATGTGTGCTCCTTCGGTATGTAGTCTGTAATACGGGATGACTTCTATGTTATGGATTACGTGTCATTTCATTATCTTTTGTCTTTGTTCGTGTTTCTCTGTCTCGTTTCTTGGTTCCCACACAAATCACAGAACAGGTCCGTGTATATCCGCTGCGAGACGAGGCTCCCAGGACCTATAGTATGGCTTTAATTCGTGCAACATGAGCTAAGACATCATCATAATCTAGTCCTTCCTCTTGAAAAAAACCTTGTACAACCAAACGAGCTTTGTTCCGAACTATAATCCCACGATCATCCTTTTTGTTTCTAAAGACCCACTTCGTTCCAATTGTATATTTTCCCTCAGGTAAGTCCACAAGATGCCACTCGTTTAACTTCTTAAACTGAAGGAATTCTTCTTGCATAGCTTCAATCCAACTTGGATCTTGTAAAGCAACAGTAACATTCTTTGGTTCCTCTTGAGATAAGAAATAGGAGTACAAACAAACATTTATATTTCCAGTTTGACTTCTTGTCTTTACTCCATCTTCAAGAGATCCAATAATATTCTCAACTGGATGAGAAGAATGGATTTGATGATTTTGAATATGCTCAACTTCCACAGATTCTGGCATGTTTGTATCATTCAACTCTGGTAATTGATCATTTGAATCTTCAACACTAGAAGAAGTTATCTGAATTACATCCTCAGTCTGATCATTTACAGGATCCAACTGAACTTCATTAACTGTTGGTTCATCATTTATACTTGGAATTTCTTGTAATTCAGAATCAACATTAGTGACAGAGTTATCAACAAGATCTTCTTGTGTTTGAGTTGATGTAGTAACATTCTCGGACATCTCATTTTGAATCATCAAATTCTGTGGTCCAACCAAAAACTTTCCAACAGATAGATCATTACTTGTAGAAGACTCAATTACAGTACCCGAAGTACTTGCTTCATTAGAATCCATTTGAAGTTGTTGATCAGAAGTTTTGAAGATTACTTCAGCATCAAAGAACCAGTCAGGTCCATTTTGATCTGTAGGAGTATTTAGTTCTTGCCACTCCACATAAAATGATTCTTGAACAATTTTGGTTCTTTTGTTGTACACTCTATAAGCTTTCTGATATGAAGAATATCCCAAAAAATAGCATTCATCACCGACAGCTGCAAATTTTGGCAATGAATCTTGTGTATTCAACAATGTACAAGAACAACCATATGCTTTAAAGAACTTGACATATGGCTTTCGTTTATAGAATAGTTCATACGAAGTCTTTGTGAGTTTGTTCACCATAAGAACTCTGTTTAAAACATAACATGTAGTGTTTACTGCTTCAGCCCAGAAGATAATAGGCAACTTGGAATCGACAAGCATTGTTCGAGTAGCTTCTATTAAAGTTCTGTTCTTCCTTTCAGCTACTCCATTCTGTTGTGGTGTTCTTGCAGCACTATACTGATGTGTTATTTGTTTTTCTGCACAAAACGAACCTATTAGTTTATTTTTAAATTCTGTTCCATTGTCACTGCGAATGATTGAAACTTTGCTATCACAGATGTTTTCTATTCGTTTGACAAAATCAATAATTGTTTCAGGTGTTTCATCCTTTGTTGCAAGGAAAAACACCCATGAAAATCTTGAAAAATCATCTGTGATAACAAGACAATATGACTTTTTCGCAATGCTTTTAACTCGAACTGGACCAAACAAATCCATATGAATAAGAAATAAAGGTCTAGTAAAAGTTGTTATGGTTTTTCTTGGATGGTACTTCTTGTGATGTTTTCCCTTTGCACATGACATGCAATTTTCTTCAATTATGAACTCTTTCTTTGGCAATCCTCGCACCAAATCTTTATGCACTAAGTTATTCATGTTCTTTAAATTCACATGACCCATTCTTCTATGCCACAAATAAGATTCTGAACAAGTTGCCTTTGATAATAAGCATGAAACATTTACTCGTGTAGTATGATCATTCATGTCAACCACATATATGTTGAATTTCCTTGGAGCACGCATCAGAATCATTTCTTCTAGAATAACCAATCCAGGCTTTAAGAACAAACATTCCTTTGCAGTAAAATGAACTAGTATGTCTTTATCACAAACTTGAGAAACACTTAGTAAATTGAATTCCAATTGAGACACAAAATTTACTTTTTCTAATGTTATAAGTTCATTCGACACTATTCCTTGACCAGTTATTTTTCCTCCCTTTTTATCTCCAGCAAATGCAACAAAACCTCCATCAAAAGTTCAAAAATTTTCCAGAATTTTTCTTTATCCAGTCATGTGCCTTGAGCAACCGCTATCAACATGCCAAGCATTATTAATAGTCCTCCCGGTTAAACTCTGCACATTCAAGACAAAATTAAAGATTAACAGGTACCAAAATCATCTTTGACCCGGGCTGACTTTTACCTTTTACAGTCTTAACATCTTGTTCTTTCAATTTTATTAATTTTATATTTTTCTTTATTCCAACCATATGTGAAGACTGTTCATTTTTAACTTTCCAAACATAACCAACATTTTTCGCATATTTCATAGTAATTTTTTCTTTAGCAAAATAGATTGGTTGGTTAAATTTCTTCACATATTGTGAACCTTTTGGGACACATTTATCCTCAAACTTTGGTAGCACATAATCACGGCAAACATTAGAATATAAAGCATGACAATTTTTGGAAAGCAAGTAATCACGACTGTATCTTTGTATCACTCCGGACTCTGACACACTGTCATTCTCAGACGCTCGCTTGAAATGTCGAATAACGTTGCTCTTAACTTTGGCTTTGTTCTTTGTGAACCTTGACACACTAGAGTTGTGTTTGTAATTTCTCGCAAAATGACCAACCTGACCACACACAAAGCAATTGTAGCTCTTAGGCTTTGACTTTGAACACTCGCCTACTTCACTCTTTAGGCCACAACTTTTCTTTCTTAAATGTTCTTTGATTTGAATAGACTTATCTTTGACATCAATGAACTTGTCGTTGACATCAATGGTTTTGCCTTTGACACACCAAGACTTTCTTTGGACATTTGTTGGTACACTCACTTTAACTTTGACAACTTTATTGTTCTCTGTCTCACTTGTAAGAATATGATTCTCTGGTGCTATAACATTATTTTTCTTTGGTCTCTCACTTGACAAATCATACTCTTGATTTAGAGGATTTCCAAACTCATGTAAGACCACATCACCAACTAGACTAGAGAGTTTATTAAGTGGGACATAATCTCTAGCTGCATGCACCACTTTATCAAAGAAAGTTGATGTTGATGACACTTCAGACACACAATCAAACTCAACACAACCGTTAGTAGAACATGTCGAAACATAAGAAATATCATAATCAGAATCAGAACCAGAAGCATTAATATTTAATATTTTTTGCATCAGTATTTAAACTATAAATTGAAACAAATTTATCTAGATTACAGTCAACATCTAAGTACTGTTTACAGTCCCTAATAAACTCCCTAGTGCACTGTTTATTGAAAGCTGAAAAACTTTTCACTCCATCAAGTTCATTTTCATCATCCACACACCCTGAGTTTATATCTGCACTAATATACATATCATGAAAGTTAGAATTTTCAACATTCATCAACTCATTCGATTCATGCGGTTCAGGAAAAGCTACAAAATTCTCAGGATGTGGAACCTTGTTGTAACCCAACCCGTCTTTGATATAAACAGTTCTCTGTTTGCTCACACGTTCATCAAAGACATTTTGTTACATCTTCCACTTTGAAACAATTACCCTTTCTTTTATTAAATCAGTTTCAGATTTGATAAGTTTTTCTGAAAGATCTTTGATTAAAACGTCCTTTTTATCCAAATATTCTTTAAATGTTACATTATCTTTCAATAATGCTTTAATTTTTCTTGTAAAATTTACTTCATTTTGTTTCAATTTTTTGTTTACTCTTTTTAGTTTATCATTTTCAGCAATCAGAAACGTGTTTGCTGCATGATAATTTTGCATTTGATCTACACACAATGAGGAACATACATTAAATTTATTTTAAGAATTTACCTCATTCTCAAACGAAGTTTCATCAGAAACAACAGCTTTGCCCTTTTCTTTATAATCGATTTTGAGCACACAGTCACTGGCAATATCAGCTGGTTTCATTGAATCTTCAATTTCAGTCATCAAGGCTTCACCCATTTCATCCTCAACATCCTCGATCTCATCCTCCCATTCACAGTTACTCAGCTGTTTGGATATGAGTGCAGTTGGAGCCTACTTTGACTCATCAGATTCATCAATCATTTACAACAGCTTAACCCCGCTTCACTCAACCTTCTTTTTCTTGTCCTTGGTACACTCACGAGCGAAGTGACCAAGCTGTTGACAGTTGTAGCACCTGAGTTTAGCTTTTTCAAAACCAACCTTTTTACCAAACTGCAACTTATCCTTCCCAACCTTCTGCAAATACTTTTTAGCCCTTACAACTATCATGGCGATTTGCCATTGCAAGTCCATATATTCCAAGTCATCAGGATTAATCTGAACAAGATCTTCTACATCATGCACGGCAGGTTGTAACTTTCCTATCACCAGTGCATCATAGCTGCTCCTAAAAGCTCCAAACAAAGCAATCTGATCACCAGGGATTTGTCCAGATGACTTGACTTTCTCACCACATGAGTGTTCACAACAACCTTTGTTTTTCTCAGGTTTTGTTCCACTATTTCCTTCACTACTTCCAGAAAATAATGATGCATTTGTTGAACTTGAGTTATTTTGTTTATCTTTGTTGTTCAGTTCTCTCTTCTTTGCATCCAATTCAAAAGACTCGAGTAAACAGATAATATCATAAAGTGTTTTACTCTTCAGATCTGAGTTGTGTTCTTGATTAGCATACAAGGTATGCTCTAGCAATCTGGCAGTGAGTCTAACAACTTTTTTCCTATTTCACACTCTTCAAATTTTACTCCCATTTTTCTCAACCTGTTGATCATGGTTGTAAACCTAGTCACCTGCTCACTGAGAGTCTCATTCTTTTTATAACTAAACATATTATATTGCTTTTGTAGAAGATCGGTTCTGCTTTCCTGAAGAGCTGCATTACCTTCAAATCTTAAGCACAAAGCGTTCCACAGACCCTGAGCAGTTTCATGTTGCTCAAAATTCAAATACAACTCAGTCGGAAGTGCTAGAATAATAGAACCCAATGCTCTGTTGTCCCTTTCGATTAACTTCTTATCTTCCTCTGAATAAAGATGAGGATCAGCAATCGGGACTAACCCATCAGCATTTGCAGTCTTCGGAATGTGATGACCTTTTACATTTGATTCCCAAAGTCTGTGTTCAGTAAACTTGAAATAAGCCTTCATCATTATCTTCCAATTTGAAAATTCTGATATTGATTTCAGCATCGGTGGTGATTTCCCAATAACCCTCTCAGAATCGTATACCTTTCCAGCCATTCTTTACATGTAATTTGAAACTTGGTCTAAATCAGAAAAATTTCCAACTTATAACTTTTCGGTCAAAAAATTAATACACTACTTTTCGATCGAAAAGTCAGAATATTTCGAACAGATGAAATTTCGGACAATACGTTTCGAACGAAATCCTTTTTGTTTTCTTCAAACAGAGTTTTCGGCTACTTCAAACAAACTTTTCAGACAATTCAACAGAAGAACACTTGAATTGACCAAAAACTTTCTGTGATGATTTGAGTAAAGAATCAAGTCTTCAAACTTGATGCAAACATCATCTCCATCAAAACTAGCTTCAAATCAGCAACAATGGCACCCAAATTACTTCAATTTGATCAGATTTGACTTAAAATCTTCTTGAATACCAAGAGCTATTAACCAACAGCTCTGATACCACTTGTGATTCCCTCAGATCTGTTGATATTCAAGGATAAAGTCTTCAATCACTCTCTGAATTGGCGAAAACAATTCAGAAATCAAATCCACACCAAAATGAACAAATCAAAGATGAGCAATCTCAATACTATCAATCACACCAAACGCATATTTCATGATAATTATCTTCGTTAATCAAGAAATGTAATCAAGTATTAACAGCAGAAACACACAAAGATTCTTATGATTAAATTGTGAAATTCACAGTACAAAATGAGAAAGTTACTTGAATTAAAAAAGACACAACTATTTATATTAGAGAGTTTTTGATCGAAATCTTCTTGATCGAAAAATGTTTTCGACCGAAAATATTTTCCGACAGAAAACATAAAGTTTTCGACCGAAAAATCTGAAGTTGATACTTCTAAAACCTAATTGATTTCTATGGACTATTAGGTTCCAACAGGTAATGATCATGTTACTTTTGGTAAGGGTAATTCTTTGCCTGTTTCATGTGTTGGAAAATCTTCTATTACCAAACAACTACCATTACTCGATGTTCTTGTGGTTCCTCATCTTACCAAGAATCTCCCATTTATTAATAAACTCACCTACAGTTGATGTTTTATTCTTTAATAGTTTTTTTTAATATCTAGGACCAAAAAACAAATGAGGTTCTAGCTTGGGGTAAATGTGAAAATGGCTTGTATATTTTTCATCGAGGAAAAAAGGTTCTCATGGCGGCAGTTTATTCCCACCATCTTCAAGTTTCTTACGAGAGGTGGCAAAGTTGGTTAGGACATGTTTCGTTTAGCGTTATTTCATTGTTGAATAAACTTGGTTATTTATGTGTTACTTCTTTGTTACCCAAACCTTGCATTTGTTCTTCTTGTCAATTGTTAAAGATTCATCATTTACCTTTTGATTAAAATCCTAAACGGTCTTTACATGTTTTGGACTTAATTCATTGTAACTTATCAGGATCGGCACCCATTCCTTTATCGGATGCTCATTTATATTATTTATTTATATTGATGAATTCTCCCGTTTCACTAGGTTTTATACGCTTAAGGCTAAATTGGACTTTTATAACATATTGGCGGCTTTCTTAACTTTCGTGCACACTCAATTTGCATGCAAAGTAAAGACTTTTTGAGTAACGGTGGAACGAAGTTTACTAATATCCGGGTTCATCAATTATTACAACAAAATGGTATCCATCATCGCCTTTTGTGTCTTCACACGCTTCAGCAAACTGGGCGTTCCGAATGCAAACATTGACAGATAACTGAAACATGTCTTTCCATGTTATTTCTTTCTCATACATAGACAAATTTACGGGTGGACACTTTTATTTCGGCTAAGTATATTATCAATTGTCTCCCTACGCTGCTTTTGAAAACAAATATCAATTTGAGATTCTATTTGATCAAGTCCCGTATTATGCAACTTTTCGAATATTCAAGTGTCGTAACATCAGCGCTCTACGGTTCATCGTTCTACTAGCGGTTCTAGTGACCGCACGTACAGTGGCTCCGGCTCTTCTTGCCGTCACCGTGGCCTCCATCCACCCCAATGTCAGCTGTGTCGCAAAGAAGGCCATTACACCAACTGTTGCCCTAGTCTCGCTATTTTTCTCAATGGACACCTCCCCTTGATGTAAACCTTACACCGACCTTTCATGCTCAGTGACATGTCACCACTAATTCTCCATATTGGTATGTTGATTCTCGAGCAACCGCTCACATGACGCCATCTACCGATGGTCTTGACTAGTCAACTAGATATCCGGGTAATGATTATGTTACTTTTGGTAATGGTAATTCTTTGCCTATTTCATGTGTTGGAAAATATTCTATTACCAAACAACTACCATTACTCTATGTTCTTGTGGTTCCTCATCTTACCAAGAATCTCCCATCTATTAATAAGCTCACCTCCAGTTGATGTTTTATTCTTTAATAGTTTTTTTTAATATCTAGGACCAAAAAACACATGAGGTTCTAGCTTGGGGTAAATGTAAAAATGGCCTGTATATTTTTCATCAAGGACAAAAGGTTCTCATGGCGGCAGTTTCTTCCCACCATCTTCAAGTTTCTTACGAGAGGTGGCATAGTCGGTTAGGACATGTTTCGTTTAGCGTTATTTCATTGTTGAATAAACTTGGTTATTTATGTGTTAATTCTTTGTTACCCAAACCTGACATTTTTTTCTTATTGCCAATTGTTAAAGATTCATCATTTACCTTTTGATTAAAATCCTAAACGGTCTTTACATGTTTTAGACTTAATTCATTGTAACTTGTCAGGACCGGCACCCATTCCTTCATCGGATGCTCATTTATATTATGTTATTTATATTGATGAATTCTCCCGTTTCACTTGGTTTTATACGCTTAAGGCTAAATTGGACTTTTATAACATATTGGCGGCTTTCTTAACTTTCGTGCACACTCAATTTGCATGCAAAGTAAAGACTTTTTGAGTAACGGTGGAACGAAGTTTACTAATATCCGGGTTCATCAATTATTACAACAAAATGGTATCCATCATCGCCTTTTGTGTCTTCACACGCTTCAGCAAGCTGGGCGTTCCGAATGCAAACATTGACACATAACTGAAACGTGTCTTTCCATGTTATTTCTTTCTCATACACAGACAAATTTACGGGTAGACACTTTTATTTCGGCTACATATATTATCAATTGTCTCCCTACGCTGCTTTTGAAAACAAATATCAATTTGAGATTCTATTTGATCAAGTCCCGTATTATGCAACTTTTCGAATGTTCAAGTGTCGTAACATCAGCGCTCTACGGTTCATCATTCTACTAGCGGTTCTAGTGACCGCACGTACAGTGGCTCCGGCTCTTCTTGCCGTCACCGTGGCCTCCGCCCACCCCAATGTTAGCTGTGTCGCAAAGAAGGCCATTACACCAACTGTTGCCCTAGTCTCGCTATTTTACTCAATGGACACCTCCCCTTGGTGTAAACCTTACACCGACCTTTCATGCTCAGTGACATGTCACCACTAATTCTCCATATTGGTATGTTGATTCTCGAGTAACCGCTCACATGACGCCATCTACCGATGGTCTTGACTAGTCAACTAGATATCCGGGTAATGATTATGTTACTTTTGGTAATGGTAATTCTTTGCCTGTTTCATGTGTTGGAAAATCTTCTATTACCAAACAACTACCATTACTTGATGTTCTTGTGGTTCCTCATCTTACCAAGAATCTCCCATCTATTAATAAACTCACCTCCAGTTGATGTTTTATTCTTTAATAGTTTTTTTTAATATCTAGGACCAAAAAACACATGAGGTTCTAGCTTGGGGTAAATGTGAAAATGGCGTGTATATTTTTCATCAAGGACAAAAGGTTCTCATGGCGGCAGTTTCTTCCCACCATCTTCAAGTTTCTTACGAGAGGTGGCATAGTCGGTTAGGACATGTTTCGTTTAGCATTATTTCATTGTTGAATAAACTTGGTTATTTATGTGTTAATTCTTTGTTACCCAAACGTGACATTTTTTTCTTCTTGCCAATTGTTAAAGATTCATCATTTACCTTTTGATTAAAATCCTAAACGGTCTTTACATGTTTTAGACTTAATTCATTGTAACTTATCAGGACCGGCACCCATTCCTTCATCGGATGCTCATTTATACTATGTTATTTATATTGATGAATTCTCCCGTTTCACTTGGTTTTATACTCTTAAGGCTAAATTGGACTTTTATAACATATTGGCGGCTTTCTTACCTTTCGTGCGCACTCAATTTGCATGCAAAGTAAAGACTTTTCGAGTAACGGTGGAACGAAGTTTACTAATATCCGGGTTCATCAATTATTACAACAAAATGGTATCCATCATCGCCTTTCGTTTCTTCACACGCTTCAGCAAGCTTGGCGCTCCGAATGCAAACATTGACACATAACAGAAACGTGTCTTTCCATGTTATTTCTTTCTCATACACAGACAAATTTACGGGTGGACACTTTTATTTCGGCTACATATATTATCAATTGTCTCCCTACGCTGCTTTTGAAAACAAATATCCATTTGAGCTTCTATTTGATCAAGTCCCGTATTATGCAACTTTTCGAATATTCAAGTGTCGTACTTCCCATATCTTCGAGATTACACCGGGCACAAACTTCACCTCAAAGCGCATCAACTATCTTTATTGGGTATAGCCCCAAACATAAAGGCTATCGATGTTTGGATCTGACAACTTCAGGTGTTTATGTTACACGTCATGCCTAATTTGATAAAGACATGTGTCACACCCCGTCACCGGCGGAAACACGGGAGTGCGATAAAATTGAATAAGAGAACACAAGGCGATTAAGAAAATTACTATTAAGATTTCATAAACATTAAATTGATTACATGCGTCTGAAAATAAACAAAGATAACAATTTTGATCAAACAGAACAACTTTAAAATAAATCATAAGTCTTCAATTGATAACTAGGCCATCCTCTGTAAGCAAATCCAAAGTCTATCCTTACGTGATATTTTCTGAAACATGTAATAAAACGAGTCAACTAACAAAGTTGGTGAGATGCATAGGTTTTTATAAAATAAACATAGAAAGATGTATACAATTCATGGTAATACTTCACATACTCACATTAGTAAAACGTCACAACATGAAGCCACAACCAAACCTAATGACATGCCCTCTCCGGTTCAACCCCCCACGGGTTAACCTAAGCATATGTGTCGGATTTCAATCATCCAAACCCCTAACCGGGAAGATGGGTGGGTTTGTCACACCTATAACGCTATAATTGTACTACTGTCGGCTTGTAACAAGTTGATGATTGTGTATGTGTTTGAAAAAGAGGGCCTTAACGTGTTTATGCAGTCATGTTGTCCATAGTTAAATAATGTTTTAATGTCGAGTATGAAAACCTTTTTGCCAATTGTTTGAATTATATGTTCTAAAAACGTCTTTTGTAATTACTTGTTACGTGTTCCACCCCAAAATATTAGAAGAAAAGGGGCTATGAATCTCACCTTGATGATTAGAAAGGAGGTGGGTGTATCAACCTTAGTGAATGTGCCCTATAGAATTTAAGAATTGAATAAGTTTAAGTAATTATTGTTACGCGAAGAGAAAGTGACAATGGGAATGACGAAGGAGGATAGGTGGTTGCATAATAGAACATGATAATCCTCCTAGAGTGGTACATCTAATGAAAAGATTCGTAGGAAAGAAAGGTCGGTCGCAAAGGACTCGTTTAGATTACCGCATCTTTCCTAGCCAGAACCGTTCATTTGTCATATACGTACATCGTAGGTTTGGATAGGGTTTTAATGCATGCAACACCTTAGATTATGAATAAAATGTTAGAATATTAGGGATAGTTTTGTAAAATTTAGATTTAGACAGATTGTGTTGCTAAATTTAGGCATGTTTTAAAAATATTAGACAATTTCAAAAAATTCTAAGATTCTCCAGATCTTTAATTTAGATTATAACGAACAACGTTTGTTGATAAATCTTTTTAATTTGGGCAACGTAAATATCCCAAAATCGTGACACAAAATCAGAGGTCCAGAATAGACCTTTCTGTCTTGATTTGTCATTTTTGGGAGTATTAAAAAGAGTTAGAATTTCAATTATACATAGTTTTAAAGAATATTCAATAAAATTTGGTTTTCAAAAAGATTGAACACGATTGGATTTGTAGATTGAGAGATATGGTCTCGGAATGTAATGGCGAGTATTCTGTCAAAAAGTCAGAATTGACCTGTACCTCTAAACAAATACGTTTGAAAGCCTTAAACTTGTTGACAAATTACGAGGTTAGATTAAATGGAAAGAACACTCTTTGAACTTAGATTTTGGTTTAAAAACAACTGTTTTTGGATTAAGGATGATGAAGATATGGACGTCACAAGTTGACACAAGTATTCTGTCCAGAATCCAGACTTGCAGTTGTGCAACTTTTTAGGGTTTTTAAGAGACTTTTTGATTAAAACAAAGTTAGATCATGAAAGTTTAGGGTTTGAGAGGCTGGTGTTTAATGATCAGAATATCATGAAATAAAGAAAAGGATTGGAGGTGTAGAGAAGATACTTACTTGGAATGGTCCTCAAACCTTGTATGCTCTTCTTGCTCTTGTGGTTCATGAATTCTTCAAGATTAGGGCAGGGATTTCGAAACTAAGGAGGGAATGAGGGTATTGTAGGTGGTTTGAGGGTAAATAGCAAACAATAAGGCACCCTAGACCTCCTATTTATACTAGAGATTGAAGGGTTGTATATTAGGAAAGAACTTGGAGTAGAAGCCATGGGTTTCTAACCCTAATGCAGCCTCCAGCCACCCCTTACCAGCCAAAATTTCGAAATTATGGTTTAGGAATGGATAACTAGGTCCCTCAAGTATACAAGTGGTGCATCGGTGCATAAAACGTTCGATTTCGCAATTCAGAGTTTAATTTAGGAAAGTTTTGTAAATGAAAGTTGTTTTATTTAATGAAATGGATGTGTTAGTCATTTTAAAACATAATTTAGTGTCATAAAGGATTTATTTGTTGGTTGTGGACGATGCGGAGTCAAACTGCGGTTTAGAAGGCGAACAGATACGTATAGGCCCTAACTAACTTACTAGGGCATCAATTTGAATTATGCGACAACTTGAATGAGTTAAATAACTATGTTAGGCACATATGGTTGATACATTGCCTTTGAATTAGTAGTGGGTGAGTTTTCGTGTCGGTAAACGAGTTTTTAAATGGTTTAACGGTCCAAGTTGCAATTTAAGGCAATTCCAAGCGTTGCAGTCAACATGTGACCATGTTGTAAGAATAAAGTGCATGAAATATGTATGTTTCAAGTATGATGTGAACACAAGATATGATGAGGGTTTCAATCTTCATTGATTCATGAATATGGTAAGCTTTACAAATACACGAAAAACAGAAATGTTACAGTCTCCCATAGTTAAGGGAATTTCGTCCCCGAAATTCAAATAATAGAGACCGTGATAACTAGGAAAGGATAGGTTATGATATACGTTGAATAGGGCTAGTCCTTGATCCGACGCCTAGTCCTTGATCCGACGCCTAGTCCCACTTCCAATGCACCATCAGTGTTTACATATAGGGTGTACCGCAGCTAACCCACCACACTTTTGGCGCCTTGGAAGCATACTAGCCACCTATCAAGAGTACCACTAATAGGGATAATGTTGTGTGGCATGATTTGAGTTTAGGAATTGGTTATTGGTAGCTACATTGTAGAATTTCACTTCACACCAATGTACCTATAAATTCACGATTACGTTCGCGACCGCAATTGTTAATTTACCTTACACGGGTGTGATATGTCCTTCTACTATGTACCTATAAAGTGATGATAGTAACGTAGACAGAGGTTACGAATATTATCGAAGGGCAGTGAAAACATGTTGTTTTGAGATTTACGAATCATGATTAAATAGGTATCTTATGCATATTTAGCAGTAGTGTATAAAGTGTGACATTCACATAGCAATCCACAAAATGAATCTTGAATAATAATAATAATACATTCAAACATAGTGTAAATTTATGAGCAAACATGATTCATTGATAAAAGAAATCAACCTAAGTCTCAAGATAGAGTCATCCAAACAAACAAAGAATTCAAGTTTTGATGAACCAAGGTAACAAATTAAGAAATCAAATAAGTAACACAATTATCATGTCTCCTCTAGTTAAGGAGATTTCCTCCCAAAACTTAACCAGTGGGGTTTGCGTTGTCTTGGGTGGCAGGGTCTTCACGAGCCTCAGTTGTTCCCATGAAAAAAGTGCGAGCACGAGCACCTTGATTTTTGTTAAGCTTGGGACAACGGTGTTTGAAGTGATCGATTACACCACACTCAAAGCAAGCCCTACCATTGGTATTAGAAGGGACCATGGCGTTGTTGGAAGCAGCAGGAGTAGGCATGAGGCAAGAGGTGTCTAGATGCCCATTTCTTCCGCACTTGGTGCACTTACGACACGGTTGTGAAGAAGGGTGATGATACTGGCACTTTGCACAAAGAGGGTAAGGTCTACCGTATGGCTTCTTGGCAGAAACCGTGGCAACTTGGGTAATAGGAGTGGCAGGAGTTACTATAGCAAAGCCCTTGGATGTCTTTTGTTTCTTGTGATGGTACTCAGGCTCATTCACTACTTCTTCGTTGGTCCTCTTGTCACTTTTCCTGAACAAGATTCCAGACTTAACTAGATCGTCCGTTAAGGACTAGATAAACAAATAGCAGCTTCAAGTGTTGTGGGGCTACTTCTCATGACGGTACCCCGAATTTGAGGCGGAAGGCCTCCAATGTAACGATCAATTTTTTGAGTCAGGGGTGTAACCAGATGCGGGACTAGGATGAAGAGTTCATGAAAGCGTGTAGTGTACTCTTCACTTTCTCCACTATCCTGGGTAAGATCCAACAGTTCGATTTCTAGCTTCCTCATCTCATTGCTGGGACAGAATTCTTCGATCATGATTTCCTTGCGTTTATCCCAAGTAATAGCAAGAGCTTCTTCCCTACCCCGAATCTTCTTTTCAACATTCCACCAGGTCAGTGCCCTCTTTTGGAAGGCACTTGTATCATACTTAACCTTAATATCATCGGAGCAGTCACTCATCTCAAACATGTTTTCCATGTCTTCGAACCATTCCAGTAACCCAGTAGCACCTTCAGATCCAAGATACTTATGTGGGTTACAAGAGTTGAAGTATTTGAAAGTGTAAACACTCCCACTAGACCTTCTGGTGGAGTCATTGATTTGAGTGACAATGGTGGGTAAGACAGCAACGAGTTGTTGAGTGAAAAGGGTGGCTATGGCGGTGGTTTCGGTGGAAGGGTTGGAGGCTTCACCGGTGTTGGCCACGATGGTATCGGGATCACGACGAAGAGGCATTCTACGAAAGAGAAATCACAAGTTGAAAGTTAGGATAAACATTCAAATAATAATAAAATCACTCATTCATTAATATCGAATGTCTTACAAGATTAATAAAACATATATTACAACATATATGTTGAATTACAATTGAAATTAAAGATAAAATTGACTAATCAAAACTCAAGGTCCGGATGAATAATACTAGTGAGACGTGTTTTAGCCTATAGGTGAGCACTCACTCCAAGGGTCTCCAGGTAACGAACGTGCCTCACTTTCCTCAATGCCAAGACCCCTAGTGTACAGGCGCTCACCCTTCTAGATTACACGTGTCCCTAGTACCATTATGCGGGTCTTTGATTTTGATGAGAGTGTCATGGATTGGGCCTTGCCCAAGAATTGGATCCAGCTTCATGCAAGCTTCTTCTTCTTCTTCTTGTTGGGCTCCAAATTGCTAGGAATGTAGATGACTTCTTCCTCGGGTCGTAGTTAGTGTGGGTTAGTTGTATCCAACAGTAGTTCAAGGTCTTCCTTCTTGTGGCCTTCTTGATCGGGCTTGGGCTCTCCGACGTGTGACAGCGGATTCGAGTCTTCATGACTATGTGTAACGTGAGGGTTGTGGATGAGATACAGTGAAAGCATAGTAATTACATGTAAGCACATAATTCTAATTAACTGGGCACTTAGGTTATAGTCTAGGTTATTGCTAAGGGAGCCAAATTCTCTATAACCATGGCTATGATACCAATCTGTCACACCCCCGCCAGCAGCAGAAACACGGGAGTGCGAAAAAATTGAATAAGAGAACACAAGGCGATAAAGAAAATTACTATTAACATTTTATAAACATTAAATTGATTACATGTGTCTGAAAATAACCAAAGATAACAATTTTGATCAAACAAAACAATTTTAAAATAAATCATTAGTCTTCAATTGATAACTAGGCCATCCTATGTGAGTAAATCCAAAGTCTATCCTTACACGATATTTCCTGAAACATGTAATAAAACGAGCCAACTAACAAACTTGGTGAGATGTATAGGTTTTTATAAAATAAACATAGAAAGATATACACAATTCATCGCAATACTTTACATACTCACATTAGTAAAACGTCACAACATGAAGCCAGAACCAAGCCTAATGACATGCCCTCTCCGGTTCAACCCCCCACGGGTTAACCTAAGAATATGTGTCGGATTTCAATCACCCAAACCCCTAACCGGGAAGATGGGTGGGTTTGTCACACCTATAACGCTATAATTATACTACCGTCGACTTGTAACAAGTTGATTATTGTGTATGTGTTTGAAAAAGAGGGCCTTAACGTGTTTATGCAGTCATGTTGTCCATAGTTAAATAATGTTTTAACGTCAAGTATGAAAACCTTTTTGCCAATTGTTTGAATTGTATGTTCTAAAAATGTCTTTTGTAATTACTTGTTACATGTTCCACCCCAAATGATTAGAAGAAAAGGGGCTATGAATCTCACCTTGATGATTAGAGAGGAGGCGGGTGTATCAACCTTAGTGATGTAAGGCCCCAAACCCGGGTGGCCTCACTCGTTGGATTTACTCATTCACAAACAGTTCTTAAACTTGAATATCAATTAACGCAGCAGAAAAACTTCATTCAAACATAACATCTACATGGTCAAATATGTGGAAGCGTAAACATAGTCTATATATAAATATAACATGAATAACTCATAACGGGATGCCAGTCTTCATGAACAACCGGGTAACTCTTTTCGCCAGCCAAGCATCACCTTCAACCTTCATACCTGTTCTTAACCTGAATGTGCATACTAAAATTCAGCTACGCTGGTGAGTTCTAGCTTTGCGTAAAACATTAACTTTAAACATTTTGCCAAAAACATAGTTTCAAACTTCATTTAATAAAAACGTACGTAAATAATGCAATAACATAAACATAAAACATAAGTCAACAATAAACCGAATATGCGCCTTCTCGTAACCGTCAATTCCAACTTCAAGTACGGCGCTCTATAGAGCACACGCACCAACGTAAACCATCGTAACCTTTACCATTCGTAATCATACATAAACGTCAATTCCCTTCAAGCACGGTGTCCCAAAGGATAGAACGTACCAAACTTCAAGCACCGTTCCCTCGCAGAGAACGATACCTACTTTAAGGATCACTGTAATCCCCTTGATGACCGTCGTCACCCCTTTCCCACCCAGTTGTACAACCGTTGGCCAGCCATAAAGGCCCCTATAAAGGTAAGGCCTTTACATAACATACATACTTCGATTCCCAAAGGAACCATGGCAGATTCGTTCATTTTAGTGACTTTCGTAAAAACCCTTACTTCACTTCAGTTAAAGCATCATACGTTTTATTAAATAACATTTCATTCGTAAACACTTCTTAAACTTCTTTTGACAAAACATTTCGTAACACGTTTCATAAATATCATTCCGTAAACACCATTTCGTAAACATCATTTCGTAAACACCATTTAGTAAGTATGCACACCAACCCAAAATATAATTTAAAGCATTTAAATAAGGGCTTTAGAACTCACCTTAGCTAAACAGGGTCAAAGGTCTTTAAAGCATCTTCTAACCTGTACGTATGTAATCTAGTTTTAGCTTCTTATACAATTCCTCACATTTCATCCCTTTTATACCGAGGACCTAGGGTACACAGTTATTTCCCGTAAACTTTGGGGAGTTCACGGCTCAATCCCGTGAGCATGGGAGTATATGGCTTAAGGAAAGTTCTCAGAAGTTTACCCGTGAACCAGGTCCGAGAACTCTAACCATGAACTTTTTTTCCCAACCGCAAACTTTACTCAAACCGCAAACTTTACCCACACCGCAAACTTCACCCATCCGCAAACTTCACCCTACCGCAAACTTTACCCATCCGCAAAACTTCACCCTACCGTAAACTTTACCCATCCGCAAACTTCACCCTACCGTAAACTTTACCCAAACCGCAAACTTCATCCCAACAACCTGTTTTTGCATGGATTCAGATCTGGATCGACGGTTTCGTCAAGTTTGAAACTTTTTACATTCAAAACGTGTATTTTCCTCTCATGATTCTAGATCTATAATCGTTTTCTCCTCTAGATAATAAAAACCCAACCTTTTTACCAAAAATACCAGGGAACCCGACTTTAAACAAAAACCCAGATTCGGAACGAGTCATTACATGAATCGAGCGTCTGATTCGGAGGCCTTGCTCCCAAGTTATGTGGTAACACGCTTCTTGAATCTCAGGTCAATCCGCCAACTTTTTCTCTCTATGGTTTCTCTCTCATGAACTTGTAAACGAGAGAAAAGGTGGTGGTTTATGCTATTTATGGAGGGGCTCACTTCCCTTGTTTGCCACCCTCATGCGCGCCTGGCCCATCGGCCCGGCCCATCGTGCCTTTCTTGTTTATTCGACTCGTCTCATGTTTAACCCGTGATTAAATTTTTTGTTTTATTTTTGGGATGTTACAAGTCTACCCCTCTACAATAGATTTCGTCCCCAAAACCTGTCATAAGTCAAATAGTTGAGCGTACGACTCCCCCATTTCCGTCTCCGTTTCCCATGTAGCCTCCGATCCCTTTCGATGCTTCCATTGGACTTTAACCAATTGGATAACTTTGTTACGCAAATGTTTCTCCTTCCAGTCTAGGATGGCCACGGGTTCTTCGATGTAGTTAAGATTATTGTCGACCTCGATGTCGGAAAGTGATACGTGAGCCGATTCATCCGCCAAACACTTTCGCAAGTGTGATACATGGAAGGTAGAATGAATCCCACTTAACTCGTCAGGAAAATCCAACTGATAAGCGACTTCACCAACCCGAGCCATTACCCAGAATGGTCCGGCAAACCTCGAACTCAACTTTCCTCACTTTCTGAATCATATGATTCCCTTCTAGGGTGACACTTTCAACATTACTCTGTCCCCAACATCAAACTCAGTAGACCTTCGTCGTTTGTCCGCATAGGATTTTTGACGATCTTGAGCGGCCTTCATCCGTGCCTTGATTTGATCAAACATTTCTGACGTTTCTCTTATGACTTCAAGACTTCCTAATTCCTTATGTCTAATCTCACCCCAACAAACCGGGGTCCTGCATCTTCTCCCATACAACATTTCGTAAGGCGGCATGCCTATCGTTATGTAATAACTGTTGTTGTAGGAAAATTCGGCTAACGGTAGATGGTTGTCCCAACTACCGCCGAAGTCAATAAGACAAGCACGGAGCATATCCTCCAACATTTGAATGGTCCTTTCGGACTGACCATCCGTCTGCGGGTGGTATGCCGTACTGATATTGAGTCTTGTGCCCATCGATTCGTGAAATCTTTTCCAGCACTTCGATGTGAATCGTGTGTCCCGGTCAGATACAATCGTCAAAGGTATTCCATGCCGTGCTGCTACTTCATTAATAAATACTTCTGCTAGCCTTTCCGACGAGAATGTCTCGCGAATAGGTAGGAAATGAGCATTCTTCGTTAAAACGGTCCACAATTACCAAAATGGTATCATGACCTTTAGCTGTGCAAGGTAGCTTGGTTATGAAGTCCATGGTAATGCGCTCCCACTTCCATTCTGGTATATCAAGTGGTTGAATCTTCCCATACGGTTTCTGGTGTTCGGCCTTAACCTGTGAGCAAGTCAAGCACTTTCTTATGTATTTCGTCACTTCATGTTTCATTCCTGGCCACCAGTATTCCTTTTTCAGATCCTGGTACATTTTGTTCGTACCGGGATGGATAGAGTAACGAGACTTATGAGCCTCATCTAATATTTTGGTTCTAAGCTCGCCACACATAGGTATCCACACCCATCCAAAACGTTTCCTAACACCAAGGGTGTTATATTCCAACTTGTCTTGTTGGCCAACCATTCTCTCCTTCTTTATGTTTTCTTCTTTAAGTGTTTCATCTTGAGCCTTTTCAATTTCCCTCATCACATATGATGTTACCACCAACTGGTAAGCTTTCACTCTAATAGGAGCAGGCACATCCTTTCGGCTTAGAGCTTTGATAAGTGACCAAAGTTTCATGCATTAAAGGGTGCTATATGTTATATTTATGCAATTTAATATGGGGAATACAAAGATTTTGTGTAGCTATGCATGTGCAGGTGTTGGAAGCTTAATGTACGATTTTAGAAGATATTATATGAGAGATGCAAGAGTTAGATGGAAGACGGAGGAAACGGGGCAAAAATGCAGGATCCAGCGTAGGCCTACGCCACCTGGCGTAATCCTAATCCGTCCAGCGTAAGACTACGCCGCCCAGCGTAGGCCTACGCCTAACTAATTCCTTCACAGCAAGCTTCAGGGAGACGGCGTAAGCCTACGTCCCCCAGCGTAAGCGCTGGTTGCGTTTCAGACGCGGATTTTTAGTGAAACAGCCGATTTTCAATGTTTAAGGAGGGGTTTCTTCCCCAAATTCGAGGAAGAGTTTCTACATCGTTTTTGGGCGATTTTGGGAGTGCTTGGAGGCTAGGAAACATATTCTTGAAGATTGGTATCAAGAAATTAAAGAATCGAAGATGAATTCCACAATGAGCGGCTAATCCACCGGTAATCATTCCCGGGTGGATTGTTTGTAAGTTTTTAGGGTTTTTATCATGTGCTAGCTTTGAGAAACAATTCTTGTAATCGTTTGGTTTGAAGTACTTAAATCTTTGTGTTTAGTATGGTTATGAACTCACGGGAGTCGATAAATTCTTGCACCATTGACCCCGTTAGATGATAATTGTTATGAACGTTGATTTGTGTTGAATCTATTGATTAATCTTATTCTATATTGCATACATTTGTCTCGATTTCATTCGTGGATATTGTTTTACACTATTTGCCGATGATGTATGAATGTTGATGTTCTTGGTTAGATTTGGTTAATTTGATTTGGATAACCATTCGATTGTTTGAACTCATATGTTGGTGTGATAATCCCTAATTACTTGTGAACTTGAAACCCGGGTGTGATTCCTTTTTAATTATTGTTTACAATATAAATCGTTTGTTTGGTACTTGATTACTATCGGTCATAATTGTTAGTTGATAATCATTGTTGGTTGAGTTTGATAAGTTTCACCTAAATCATTGCTTGTGTTTAGTCAGAAAGACCTATTGTCACTTCATAAATCGTATTGTCAATTGAAGTTAAGCACCGACCACAAACTTTTCGTGATTCGACACCCTTCTTACCCTAACTAGTTTAAGGTGATTAGGACACTCTAATTCTTTATCTTTGACCGGTCCCTTCGACACCGATCAAATTTTGGCGCTGCTGCCGGGGTGTGTGTGCGCTTGGTGTTTTATTTTAATTAATTCGTGTGACTATTTGTTACTTGTTTTGTTTGGTTAATCTTCTTCTATTTTTGTGTTACGCGTGGTGTTTGTTTGTGTGTGCAGGTGACATATTAGTGCATGCGTACCCGTTCATCCGGGAGAACTTCACCGCTTGTTTTTTAACCCGAAATTGAGAGGATAACAAGGCAAAACCGAACCCAACAACAAAATTTACAACCTATTTCATCGGAACCATCATCTATGGATGGTCGAAGCAGTCATTCCGGATCTAGCATGAGAAACCGTGGCCCAACTCCAAACAGAGGCCCTATCCCTAACCGCCCACCAACTCCACCTCACCGAACCCCAACCCCATCTATACCTATCATTAACAACCACCCCGTGGGTCGGGTCCAGTTCAACAAAACCGACCCGTTAACATCCGAACCAATCCCACGTACCAAGGAAGAAGGGGACCACAACAAAATCAAACCCCTCCTGGAAACATCTTTGGAGCTCAACCAAGAAAAGAAAATGAGAACGATGGTTGGGAGGATGACGATGGTGAATACTTTGGGTATGATGATAATGAAGATATTGGGAATGGTGATGGGTTTGGAAATTACGAATATGAAGATGGCGAGAGGAGCCAATTTGGAGAATATAACGAGGGGCAAGGCTTTGGAGAGTAAGAAAGGTGAATTATGTTCACGAAAGGGAGAGACAACCAACGGGTCGAACGGGTAGACCTGAGAGATTTCGTTATCCTCCTAGACAAGAAGGGAGGAGAGTTAATGGGGGCTACAATAATGAAAACTGAAGACAACCGGTAGCCCCTATGGGTGGAGTTAATGGTCCCTTTCGACCGGCTATTTCGGAGAATGCTTCTCCAATTGTTCCACCAATTCCCGAAATGAGGCGATTCAAGTCAAGACCGAATTACATCAACGTTCTCCCAAATTTTCATGGCATGGTTACTGAAGAACCATACACCCATTTAGCCGAGTTTGCCGCCATCTGTAGCACAATTGGGGATGAGAACTTCGATCAAGGCGAGGTCAAACTTAGACTTTTTCAATTTTCCCTCAAGAATCGAGCAAAGCAATGGTTCATCACATTGCCGGCTAATAGCATCCACACATGGGATGAAATGCAACAAGTCTTCTTGGATGAGTACTATTCGGTTGCGAAGAAGGATGATTCCCGAATTGAGATTCGGACCTTTCAACAACAAACGGGTGAACCTTTACATGAAGCCTTTACACACTTCAAAGAGTTGTTGAGGAAATGTCCCCACCATCAAATCAAGTTGTGGGAACTAGTGAAGTGTTTTGTTGATGGTTTGACTCAAAAGGAAAGGAAATTTTTAAAGTCCACAAGTAATTGAACTTTGTTATCTAATCCCGAAGAAGAAGATTGGGATTTCTTGGAACGGATGAGCCAAAGTTCTAAAGTCGAGGCATCGGCTAGCCAAAGAGCCATACACTCAATTTCTAAGTCCGTCCCAGACTATGAAACAAAAGAGAGGTTGGCATCAATGGAAAGAGAGTTAGCATTGCTGAGGAAAAGTGAGAAGAAAGAAGTAGCGGGAGTAAAAACCCGTTTTGATGTTTGTGAGAATTGTGGGGATTTGGGGCACAAAGCCACGATTTGCCCATTTCAAGAAGGGAGACAAGAAGAGGTTAACCAAGTTTATGGTGATAGGAAACCATATGATACAAACTCAAACTCCTATCACCCGAGCTCAAGGAATCATCCCAACTTCAAATATGGGGATGCTTCAAACCATCTAAACCCAAACTTCCAAGGTGTAAATCAAGGTACCTCGTCATACCAACCTCGCCAACAAGGAAATTACAATTCGGGAGGTTACCAAAGGAATTTATACAACAATAACCGAAACTCTAATTATCCCCCACAGAATTATAATCAAGATCAACAACAACAAGGTGGCTCATCGGGGGGTGATGATTCATTTAGCTCAAAATTGGATGCAATCATGGAGATGATGAAAGGGTCTAAAAGGGAGAATGAAGTGAGAGACAAGTCTTTTGTGGCATTGGAGAGACAAGTTGGGCAATTGGCACAAGAAATAGCTCAATTCAAGCAAAATGAAGGTAAATTGTCGAGTGACACCACATTGAACCCAAAACATCATGTTAGTGCAATTGATGTGGCTCATGGTAATGAAGAAGGTGAAGAAAGAGAAAAAGAAGAAATTGAGTTTGGAGAACCCCTAGTTCCTATTCAAATTGGAGAATTCAAAATAATGTGGCACTACTAGATTATGGAGCGGGGGTGAGCATTTTACCGGGGAGCGTATATGACCAATACAATTTTGGTCCATTAGAAGAATACAACACCACATTGGTGTTAGCGAATGCTACACGCACGCGTCCTCGGGGGAAATTAGTGGGAGTGGCTGTGAAGATTGGAGAATTTTACTATCCGGGAGATTTCTTGGTGCTCGATTATGCACCACTTGCTAAGGAGGAGGAGCCATGAGTGATTTTGGGAAGACCATTTTTTGGCAACCGCAAATGCGCAAATCAATTGCCGAAACGGCACTGTTGACATGACCTTTGGGAATCGTAAGTTGAACATAAATATTTTTTTAAATTTATTTACATATTCGATTGAAAATAAATGTTCAAAATCGGTTACTACTAACGTGTGTCATCCTCGTGCCAGGGAAAATGAGGGTGACACCAAAAAGAAAGGTATTATGTTTGACATGTTTAATGTGAAAGATGAGCCGAAGGCAATCGAGAAGGAAACTGAGAGGTTGAAATATGCAAAGAAGCCACCCGACCATGTCCAACATCCGAACGAGAAAGGAGATTTGTTTGATGTGGAGTTTACAAGAGAGGAGACTTGGAGTTGGAGTGATAACAACCAAGGTAGTGGGGGAGCTAGTGGAAGCAAGTTTATGTTTCAACCTCCATAAGGAGGTAATGTCGGGCTGAGGACAATAAACTTAGCGCTAACCGAGAGGCAACCCGGCTTGTGATTGTCTTTATTTTGTCTTTGTTTTGTTTTGTTTTGTGTTGTGTGTTTTAGTTTCGTCACCATAGCAACACTCAAGTGTGGGGAAGACTCATGGAAGACTTACGAGTCCATTTTTGGTGGTGGTTCAGGCACTCTATGATCGCCTCTAATCAGGCTCATGTACTCTTTCTCATAGTTATGTTGTTTTGATTAAACTATTTTGTTTTTGTTTATTTTTGTGTGTTTTTTTGTTTGAAACTCGGTTGATTGTGTTGGGTGGATGCTTATGGTTATGAGAATCTTTGAGTTTGATATTTAGAGATATTGGGTATTGGGTGTTTTGGCACCCACAAACCGCACTTTTATATTTCATAACTATTTACATTGGGACAATGTAAGGTTCAAGTGTGGGGATGTGGGAAATCTTGGAAACCATACAAATTTTTTGATAATTTTTTTACAAAGTGTTTGGTAGATGTCTTTGGTCATGGTTAATTCACTAAGTACTTGATTAAGTCTTTCTAACAAATATATAAAAAAAATGGAAATGTTGAATTCGGGAGTAACAAAGTTGAAGGTGATGGTTCGCATGCACATGTCAGTAACCTATTCTCACCGTTTTTGTGAGATTTTGAGTCAAATTGATATATATATATATATATATATATATATATATATATTCGCTTATTTGAGTGGTTGGCCACTTTGTTTCACATTTTAGAACTTGCATAGTGTTGATACATGTTGAGACCTTGAACCAATTGATTGCACAAAAATGATAAAGGCATTAGGAGAAACCGTTTTTATTTTTAGCCATTTTTATACCTTTACCCGTTAATATCCACTAGATGCCCATTCTGAGCCTATACCATTTTCTTTTGACAAAACCCATAACATTAGCCCATTCACCTTTTTAGCCTTTTCTTTTTAAACCCGTGAGTTGGAATTCAATTAACTTAAATTGATGTAGTTGCGGTTGGAATTGAAAGAAAAAAAAATGAAAAAGAAATACAAAAATAGTATCGGGTCAACATTTGCCCAAAGGTTTTGAGTATGAGTTGAAGCTACAATAAAAGATGTTATTGGGTCAGTTTAACTCAAATCTCATTTGATAGTTTGATGAAATAAGAACTTTAGTGTTGATGGGTCATTTGTACCCATAATAGGAATTTGCAAGTTTTAGAGTTTTTTTTGTAGTTTCATTAGTTGAATTCCACTCACCTTTAGTCACTTTAAAAATCCTTATTCATGCCCGCAACCCTAGCCCACATTACAACCCTTAAAAGACCTTTTGATTTGTGCGTTTTAGTTGTGTTAGTAGGAGGAGATGTGATCAATATGCAAGCCTATGATAATGTGATTCATTGTTTGGTTTCGAGTGAAAAATACTAGCACATCATCGCTAGTACAGATATGAAACCAAGGGGAGTGACTGATTGTGAGGGGTGTGTGCATGCAAAGCCATAACTAGATATGAGTTAAGCGCGTCCCAATATTTCCTTTTGTTTCAAAATTCATCGATGGTTTGTTGGATTGTAAATCTGTTGAGGGTATAATTCTTATGAATTTTGCATGACTTTGGACCTTAACTTATGTTTAGTGAAAACAATTATTGGAGAATTTGTAATGTGAATTTAAAGCAAAAAAATTTGCTTGAGGGCAAGCACAACTCAAGTGTGGGGATGTGATAAGTGACCAAAGTTTCATGCATTAAAGGGTGCTATATCTTATATTTATGCAATTTAATATGGGGAATACAAAGATTTTGTGTAGCTATGCATGTGCAAGTGTTGGAAGCTTAATGTACGATTTTAGAAGATATTATACGAGAGATGCAAGAGTTAGATGGAAGACGGAGGAAACGGGGCAAAAATGCAGGATCCAGCGTAGGCCTACGCCAGCTGCCGTAATCCTACGCCGTCCAGCGTAAGCCTACGCCGCCCAACGTAGGCCTACGCCTAACTAATTCCTTCACAGCAAGCTTCAGGGAGAGGGCGTAAGCCTACGCCCCCAGCGTAAGCTTACGCTGGTTGCGTTTCAGACGCGGATTTTTAGTGAAACAGCCGATTTTCAATGTTTAAGGAGGGGTTTCTTCCCTAAATTCGAGGAGGAGTTTCTACATCGTTTTTGGGCGATTTTGGGAGTGCTTGGAGGCTAGGAAACATATTCTTGAAGATTGGTATCAAGAAATTGAAAAATCAAAGATGAATTCCACAACCATGAGCGGCTAATCCACCGGTAATCATTCCCGGGTGGATTGTTTGTAAGTTTTTAGGGTTTTTATCATGTGCTAGCTTTGAGAAACAATTCTTGTAATCGTTTGGTTTGAAGTACTTAAATATTTGTGTTTAGTATGGTTATGAACTCACGGGAGTTGATAAATTCTTGCACCATTGACCCCGTTAGATGATAATTGTTATGAACGTTGATTTGTGTTGAATCTATTGATTAATCTAATTCTATATTGCATACATTTGTCCCGATTTCATTCATGGATATTGTTTTACACTATTTGCCGATGATGTATGAATGTTGATGTTCTTGGTTAGATTTGGTTAATTTGATTTGGATAACCATTCGATTGTTTGAACTCATATGTTGGTGTGATAATCCCTAATTACTTGTGAACTTGAAACCCGGGTGTGATTCCTTTTTAATTATTGTTTACAATCTAAATCGTTTGTTTGGTACTTGATTACTATCGGTCATAATTGTTAGTTGATAATCATTGTTGGTTGAGTTTGATAAGTTTCACCTAAAGCATTGCTTGTGTTTGGTCAGAAAGACCCATTATCACTTCATAAATCGCATTGTCAATTGAAGTTAAGCACCAACCACAAACTCTTCGTGGTTCGACACCCTTCTTACCCTAACTAGTTTAAGGTGATTAGGACACTCTAATTCTTTATCTTTGACCGGTCCCTTCAACACCGATCAAGCTTCAGCCACCATGTTCGCCTTTCCAGGATGGTATATGATTTCACAATCATAGTCCTTCAAAAGTTCCAACCATCACCTCTGCCTCATATTCAACTCCTTTTGTTCGAAGAAGTACTTCAAACTTTTATGATCGGAGTATATGGTCAACTTCACCCCGTAAAGGTAGTGCCTCTAGATTTTCAATGCAAACACAACAGCAGCATGTTCCAAATCACGAGTCGGATAACTGACTTCATGAACTTTCAACTGTCGTGATGCATACGCGATCACTCTCCCGCGTTGCATCAGCACACACCCCAACCCCTGACCCAAAGCATTAGAGTATACTACCAAGTCTTCATTACCCTCGGGAATGGCCAAGACTAGAGCTTGAGTTTGCTTCTTCTTCAACTCCTTAAACGCCTCATCCTGGGTCGAACCCCATTCGTACTTTACCTCTTTCCATGTTAATTTTGTCAGTGGCGAAGCTATTTTCGAGATATCCTGGATGAATCTCCGGTAGTAGCCTGCCAATCCCAAGAAACCGCGGATCTCAGATGGCGTCTTAGGAATATCCCAATCCTTTACCGTCATTATCTTTGCTGGGTCAACCATAATGCAGTTCGGGTTAATGACGTGACCTAGGAATTGGACTTCCCTAAGCCAGAATGCGCATTTGGAGAACTTAGCATACAACTTCTCCTTCTTTAGAGCTTCCAACACTTCCTTCAAGTGACATGCGTGATCACCCTCATTCTTGAAGTAGATGAGGATATCATCGATGAACACAATTACCGATCGGTCCAGCATCGGTCGACACACCCTATTCATCAAATCCATGAACGCCGCGGGGCCGTTCGTCAATCCGAAGGACATCACGCGGAACTCAAAATGTCCATAACGCGTGTGAAACGCTGTTTTCAGTATGTCTTCTTCCCTCACCTTCAACTGATGGTACCCGGATCGAAGGTCGATTTTTGAGAACCAACTTGCGCCCTGTAATTGATCAAACAGGTCATCGATCTTTGGTAAAGGGTACTTTTTCTTCACCGTTCATTTGTTCAACTCTCTGTAGTCGATACACATTCTCATAGAACCATCTTTCTTCTTCACAAACAATACCGGAGCACCCCAAGGTGAGATGCTCGGTTGGATAAATCCTTTCTCAAGTAATTCATCTAGTTATGCCATTAGTTCTTTCATATCCACTAGTGCTAGTCGATACAGAGCCTTGGCCACGGGCTGGGCATCTGGTACTAAGTCAATTCTGAACTCAATCTCTCTATCGGGTGGTATCCTAGGCAAATCCTCTAGAAACACCTCCGGGTACTTGCGTACCACGGGTACATTGTCAAGTTCCTTCACTGCCCTACATTTGTCAATCACGTACACCAGATAAGCCTCGCATTCGCACCTCAAGTAATCTGCTGCCTTATTCATTGAGATGAAGTTGGGCATCTGGGCGTCACGATCTCCAAAAAACTTGACTTCGCTACCATCCGGAGCCTTGAGTCGGATTATCTTTCGTTTGCATATAATTTGTGCTTCGTTGGGAGTTAGCCAATCCATACCCAATACGACATCAAACCCTCCCAAAACCATAACAAACAACCTGATGGGGAATCTATGGCCTTCTATTTTTATCGTGGAATTGTCAACTACTTCGCTTACCCTTGTGGTTCTACCCTCAGCGGTTTCTACGCTAAAGGCTCTTTCTAGTTTACTGACTGAGTATTTCGCCCGCTTACAGAAAGTGGCAGATATAAAACTTTTACTCGCTCCTGAATCAAATAACACAGAAACAAAAGTGTTGTAAAGGATGAACGTACCTGACGCCACATCGGGGTCCACCCTTGCCTCTTCCTGCATCAGCGCATATGCTCGGGTCCTTGCTCGGGGCCTTTCTTCCTTCTTCTCTGGGCCTTTCCACTTTCCACTTTCCCCCATTCTTGGTTTAGTACATTCTCGGCTCATATGACCGCTCTCTCCACAGTTATAACATTTAAAGCCTTGTGGGCATTCTCGAGAGTAGTGCCCGGGCTTGCCACACTTGTAGCATATATTTGACACTAGCCTGCATTCACCTACATGTTCCTTTCCACATTTCCCACAGATCGCCGACTCATTCCCTCTAGCTTTCTTACCCTGAGATCCCAGTAGTTTCCCATCGGTGCGCTTGGCAGGGAAAGTCAATTTCTTCTTAGGTTCCTCAACGGCGACATCGTTCAACGCCAGGTCATCATACACTACACCACTGAGTTCCACTACTGAGTCAAAGGTGTTAGGGGTGTTTGCCTTAAAAAACATGCGGACCTTGTCTGGCAATCCCTGGATATAGCATGCGATCCTCCTTTCTTCAGTGGTGATCAGATTTGCCACCAGACGTGCCAACTCATTATACCGGGTGGTGTACTGATGGTGAGTCATGTTCCCAACCTTCAACCTCAAAAAATCCCTCTCCCCTTCTCATTCTCATTCCTTAGGAAAAAATTCATGATAACCAAGGTTTTAAAATCATTCAATAGCATAGAGTCGATAGCGGTATCCACCTTGACCTGTCGCACTCCCTCCCACCAATGGGATGCTTCTTCCCTCAGTGAATTAGCAGCAAATTTCACCACTTGATTCGCTCGGCATTCGCTCAGGAGAATGGCGGCTTCCATTCGGATTACCCAATCAAAAGTAGCCACCGCGTCTTTCTTCCCAGTCAGAATCGGTGGGTCACATGCCTTGAAGGACTTATAGTCGCAACCGCGAGCAAGCGGCGCGTTAGCTGCCTCGATGATCGGGGCATCAGTTGCCGGGATAGACCCGCCTGTCTCATTGGCTTTCCTCATCGCTTCTGCCGGTAGATCTGGCAATGAAGTCTTCATTATCTCAGTAATTTCACGTGCAAGGGCCACCTTCACTTCCGGCTCGAAAGTAAACTGTTGTTCGTCCACTAGAGTCCGTTTCGTTCCATGCACACTATTTTCTGGTTCAGTGTGAACACTTCCTTCTTCACTGTAATCTTGAAGAGCAGGGATTCTGCCACGCCCACCATTACGGCCACCGATATGACCACTGGTACGGCCCCCACCACGCCTTCCGTTTCCTCTCCTTTCCATTTCGTTCTATAAGTCAAGGAATCCAATGTCATCACGCTAGTTAACAAATAGAATCCAACAAGTACTGTAAGATGTTAATATACACTGGCCATCTGCAATTAACCATTACATAATCTTTCTATTCCTATCTGACCACCTTTGTGAGTCCATCTAAACACATGTCCTAATCTATTACTTTCTAAGGCATACTACATACACATACTCTACTTTTCATATATGATGTTGTGGCTCGAGTTACCCGTACTGGCATCCGCTTTCGGTCACACTCACAGTTTAAATTCGGATACTAGGAGTGTCCAGATCTCTCAAACGATTGCTCTGATACCAACTTGTAAGGCCCCAAACCCGTGTGGCCTCACTCGTTAGATTTACTCATTCACAAACAGTTTTTAAACTTGAATATCAATTAACGCAATGAAAAAACTTCATTCAAACATAACATCTACATAGTCAAATATGCGGAAGCGTAAACATAGTTTATATACAAATACACCATGAATAACTCATAACGGGATGCCAGTCTTCATGAACAACCGGGCAACTCTTTTCGCCAGCCAAGAATCACCTGAATCAAGCGTCTGATTCGGAGGTCTTGCTACCAAGCTATGTGGTAACACGCTTTTTAAATCTCGGGTCGATCCGCCAACTTTCTCTCTCTCTATGGTTTCTCTCTCTATGGTTTCTCTCTCTAGAACTTGCAAACGAGAGAAAAGGTGGTGGTCTATGCTATTTATGGAGGGGCTCACTTCCCTTGTTTGCCACCCTCATGCGCGACTGGTCCATCCGGCCCGGCCCATCGTGCCTTACTTGTTTATTCGGCTTGTCTCGTGTTTAACCCGTGATTAAATTTTTTGTTTTATTTTTGGGATGTTACAAGTGAACGGGACCTATAGAATTTAAGAATTGAATAAGTTTAAGGAATTATCGTTACGCGAAGAGAAAGTTAAAATGGGAACGACGAAGGAGGATAGGTGGTTGCATAATAGAACATGATAATCCACCTATAATAGTACATCTAATGAAAAGATTCCCAGGAAAGAGGGGTCGGTCGCAAAGGACTCGTTTAGATAACTACGTCTTTCCCATCTAGAACCGTTCATTTGTCATATGCGTTCATCGTAGATTTGGATAGGGTTCTAATGCACGCAACACCTTAGATTATGAATAAAATGTTTTTAAGAAAAGAAAGTCAAACAATTAAGGATGCTCAAATGTTAGAAGATTAGGGTTAGTTTTGTAAAATTTAGATTTGGACAGATTGTGTTACTGAACAATAGGTATGTTTTAAAAATATTAAACAATTTCCAAAAATTCTAAGATTCGGTAGACCTTGAATTTAGGTTATAACGAACAACATTTGTTAATAAATCTTTTTAACTTGGTAAACTTAAATATCCCAAAATCGTGACACAAGATCAGAGGTCCATAATAGACCTTACTGTCTTGATTTGTCATTTTTAGGAGTATTACAAAGAGTTAGAATGTCAATTATACATATTTTTAAAGAATATTCAATCAAATTTGATTTGCAAAAAGATTGAACACTATTGGATTTGTAGATTGAGAGATATGATCCCGGAAAGTAATGACAAATATTCTGTCAAAAAGTTAGAATTGACTTTTACCTCTAAACAAATACGTTTGAAAGCCTTAAACTTGTCAAAAAAATACGAGGTTACAATTTATGGAAAGAATCTCTTTGAACTAGATTTAGGTTTAAAAACAACCGTTTTTGGATTAAGGATGACGAAGATATGGACGTCACAAGTTGACACAAGTATTCTGTCCAGAATCCAGACTTGCACTTGTGCAACTTTTTAGGGTTTTTAAGAGACTTTTTGATTTAAACGAAGTTAGATCATGAAATTTTAGGGTTTGAGAGGCTGGTTTTTAATGATCATAAGATCATGAAATAATGAAAAGGATTGGAGGTGTAGAGAAGATAAAATCAAAGAACGAAAGAAACTGAATCGAAAAGCATGATGTTGCTTACTTGGAATGGTCCTCAAACCTTTTATGCTCTTCTTGCTCTTGTGGTTCACGAATTCTTCAAGGATTAGGGCAAGGATTTTGAAACTCAGCAGGGAATGAGGGTATTTGAGGTGGTTTGAGGGTAAATAGAGATTGAAGGGTTGTATATTAGGAAAGAACTTGGAGTAGAAGCCACGGGTTTCTAACCCTAATGCAGCCTCCAATCACCCCTTACCAGCCAAAATTTTGAAATTATGGTTTAGGAATGGACAACTAGGTCCCTCAAGTATACAAATGGTGCATCGGTGCATAAAACCCACTGTCACCTCCACCACCTGTACCCCCCCCCCACCATAATATATATGCAACCAACACCATATTCCTGTGCACCTTCCCTTCGTTGCACTTTGTGTTTACCATATACTATTCCCTATCCCCTTTAAAGTCCACACCTCAAGCCCACTTCCCACCTACGCCCCAATATACACCCATTACTATCCCCTCTACTCCATCCCTAGCACAAACGACTCCACCCACACCTCCTTCACTATCGTCGCCTACACTACTCGTTCCATCGTTGTCTCCTAACCCCACTGTCGCCCCACCCTCCTCATCCGCCTAAAACTCATTGCATCATATGACCACTCGGTCAAAATCCAGAATTTTTAAAACCAAACACGTTGCCGATTTATCCGTTCTTTCCTCTAGTTTGCTACACCAAGCACTGTTTGACACAAAGGACTCTAAAGGCTACAAAATAGCTTCCATGCAATCCAAATGGGTGACCGTTATGCATGATGAGATGGACGCCTCACACAAAAACAACATATGGAATCTGGTTCCTCGTCCCAAAGTATCAAATGTTGTTGGCTCAAAATGGATTTAATATACCAAATTAATACAAATAATATGTTTTCATTCATCGTCACAAAGCCCGCTTAGTGGCCCAAGGTTTTACACAAGTTCCCGGGTTGGACTACTATCTAACTTTTAGTCCCATCGTTAAGTTTTCCTTGGTTCGGTTGTTCTTGCTCTTGCCACAATTCATAATTGGCATTTACATCAACTAGTTGTTGAAAATGAATTTCTTAATGGTGTACGTGGAGCAACCACCGGGGTTTGTAAACCCCCAAGTCCCTGATCACGTGTATCGACTTAAAAAGGCACTATATGGCCTTAAACAAGCATCACGTGCTTGGTTTCAATGTCTTAGTACGTTTCTTATTCAACTTGGTTTTCAATGTGGCTGAGCCGATACTTCCTTATTTTTCTTCAAGCAAGAATTGATTCTCATCTACTTTCTCGTTTAACTTAGATGGCATTGTTTTTACCAGAGATGTCGATTCTTTTATTCAACAGTTTATTGCTCCTCCCCACAAATATTTTGCTATTAAATATTTGGGTAGTTTGAACTAATTCTTGAAACTTGAAGTTGCTTAGACGAGCACATGTCTCTTCCTTAGCCGCTAAATACGCTTATAACATCCTTGTAGAGCCGACCTTCTTGACGCTAAACTCGTTGGAACACCACTCACCACCATCGAAACCTTTACCTCCCAATGTTCACCCTTCCATGATCTAACTTTGTATCGGTCTTTAGTCGGTGCCCTGTAGTATCTTACAATCACAAGACCGGACCTCTCATATTTTGTTAATCAAGAGACTCAATTTCTACACACTCCCACAACATCTCATTTCCAATCCATCAAGCGTATTCTTCATTATGTTAAGGGTGCATTTCATAGCCTTACATTTGCTAAAGCATTCCCTACTTGATTAGTGGGCTACTCGGATGCAGATAGGGCATGATGCATTGAGACTCGCAGGTCAACATACGGCAACTCAATTAGAGTGCTAAAAAGAAACAAATAGTTTATCGATCAAGCAGCGAATCCGAATATAGAGCTATGGCAAACACCACTGTAGAAATAATATGGCTCACACATTGTAACACCCAAATTTTTCAATAATTTTAAACTTCTAAATGCACGTGGAAGTAGATCCCATTTAACTTTTAATGATTTATAATCATGACTCAACAAAAGCCAAGTTATATCATCAATCAAAGACAATTTGTAAATACTAAAAAAAAGTTTGATCCCTCACAAGAAGGTTTGACCCAAAACATTTCAAAGCAATCCAAAAACAAATGAGAATTTCCAATTCTATCTTGAGGACCGAGCCTTAACAGGAACTTTACCTACATTACAAACACCCCAAATATCAAGTTAATAATGGTATAACATTCTCGAATACCCCTAAGGCCTTAACCTAAGTAATACCCAAAAAACACCAAAGTGGGCGTAAGGCCAGGAGTATCCGACGCCCCCCCTACCCTGCATAAACTTAGGATTTTGCTGATTTCCCACCCTGCATAAACTATATATATTTTTATAAAGATTGTTACATAATTATAGTTTTAAAAAGGGCTTTCACCTAAGACTTAACTACACACACAACAGGCAAGTATACCTGTTGGGTAGTAATATAGCCAACGGTAAGAACCAGATATCAATCTGTGGATACGGTGGAATGCAATAATAGACCGGAATCACTCTTCAATCAAGTAAGGGTAAAAGATACTTTAATGGATTTTTAACTAAAGTATCATGCAAGAATATATAAAACTAAGCTAAGATCACATGATGTGTTAGTATTTACACATCTTTTTGGCACAAAACTTCACTCATTTAATAATCAATTCTTGGTTTTATTCAACGTTTAGACACTTATTTGCTTCATTTATTGTTTTGTAGGTTTTTGTGAAGCTTGGTGAATAAACAAGAAGATTCCAGGATAAACAAGTGAAGTTTTAGGGTTTCTGTGATGAAGGCACGGTCGTGCCCCTATTTGGCACGGTCGTGCCAAGCTCCAAAACCCTAAGTACGGTCGCGCCCACATCTGGAACGACCGCGCCAAGCCAAATTCCAAGGCACAACCGTGCCTTGGCCGCCCACGGTCGCGTGTCATCTCGTGAGTCTGAACAGCCGTACGACCTCGATCAGTGGTACCCAATGGAAGCTATGGATCGGTCAAACCTCTGTCACACGGTCGCGCCCAAGACCTAGACACGACCGCGTCCATGTCCTAGGCACGGTCGTGCCTTCTCTCCTGGAACGGTCGTGCCTCCCCTTTTCTATTTAAACAGAACTTAATTCTCATTCAGACATTCAACAACCCAGGGGAGAAACCTACTGTTCCAGCTCGAGTTTTCTTTGTTCCAGCCATATTTCAAGATTCTTGGAGAGGATACAACACCAAGAGGATCACCATACATCAACAACAACATCTAGGCTTGGAGGAGTGGTTTGATTCTTGTTTTCATATCATGTTTCTCTCTATTTTTCCCTGCTTACATGTAATTTTGATGCTCATAATGAGCTAAAACTCCTGTTCACTTTGGTTTAGATGAAGTTTAGATACATTTGATAACATTCCTGGATTATTGGCAATTGTTGTGCCAATGTTATGACAACCATATGATTATTCTTTGATGAAATTATGTATTCAAGTGTTTTGAGTTGTTTACAAGACTTGTATTTGTGTATGTCATATTATGTTGGAAAACTTATGATTTATGCTCATATTCATAGATTGGTGATGTTCTAAAAGTAATCTAGTAAAAATAAACTAAATTATCCTAGATCTAGACACTAAGTAATACTCTAGACTCTCTTAAACTACACTACTACTAACCGGCAAGTGAACCGATCGACTCTAGTAAATCTAAGTAAGTCCGGATATCGAACCCACGAGACTCTATTAAATTACGCTAACTACTCTATCTAGACCTAGACTGACACGGACACGACACTAACCATTTTTATTGTTTGAGGGGGGAGGGGGTTTTACTAAAAATCCTAACATTGAAATTAAAGTTAATTAAGCTAAAGTACGAAATAGATTAAGGTTGAATTCAGTAGAGATGAATGACTACCTAGACTAGAATCCTGATTGATTTAGGAATGGATTTTCTAATGGTATTAAAGTGCTATGGAACCAGGATCTTTGTGTACTAAACCCTAAGAAATCTCAGCTAAGACCTCCCGACCCTTCTCAGGAAGAAACCTAGAAGACTCTACAAATCCATTATGAACACCGGCTGTTAGACTTCCTTTCAGTCCTCTAACGTCTCTAAAAGTGCCCTAACATGACAACCTACCTCTCAGCACGGAAGTCTAAGGCAACTATGGGTTCTAACTTGGTTTAATAGACACAAGAATGACTAGGGAACTAAGACCGGCTTCTCTCAAAACCTACCTTAGCTATATGTTAAACCGTGACCTTCTAACAAACTCGAGCCTCTCAGCGACAAGTTAAGCAGAAAACCTAGTTCTAATTGTATTTTAATTACTGTTTTTAAGGCTAGTGGCCAATTTACCCAAAGATTTCTGAACCCGCAAAGACTCGATAATCAACACAAACCCATTACATGAAAGACATTCACCAAAGTTTGTGTAAAACAGCAAACAATCAACAATCAAAGCTAGATACGCATATGCACCAAATTAGAAGTTCCAAAGTTTATTACTTTTTTGAGATTAATCCATAAACACAATAAAGTCCATAAAAATCCAAACTTTATTCAATCTTTCATCTAATCTAGGTAGTTCAAGAGTTTTAGCCAAGCATCATGGTAATAAAAAAAGCACAATGTTTAACAAAGGAATTCATAATTAAAAGAATGAAAACACAAGAATAAGGAAAACCGGATGATAAAACCCGAATGTTCTTCTTTCCTAAGCTTCCGTCTTCAACCGAGTGATTCCCGTGAGTTAGAATACTTCAAAAATCCCAGAACTTGCTGCAAAATTCGCCCTCAAGAAACCCTATTCGTCACTAGGTTAAACTTTTTTTCTTTAAGATGTTTATATATGATTTTCAGCAACAATTTTGCAGCAGCAACATCCTGGGCCGAATAATACCCTCGTCGCGTCGCGCGACAGGAATCCCACCTAGGCGTCGCGTGGCGCGGCGCCTTCACTTCCGGGCATTACAATTCCAAGGCTACGCGTTGCGCGTATCCTCCCTCCTCAAGGGTGTCGCGTGGCGCGTAAACCTGTTTCTGCCAGATTTTCTCTTTTTTTCATTCCCGTTCAGCTCTAACTTGACCCGATTCCAACCGTTAACTCTTTTCAGCATATTTTGACTGTTTTTCGCTCCTTTCAGCAACCGGGACCTGCACAAACACAAACTATCAAAAGGAACTAATCTAACTACGAAAACGCAACGAAACTATACGAAAATTATACAAACTCTAAACGATAAATAGATGTATTTTGCAATACATCAATTGGTGTATGTAATTATACTAGTTTATGGCATTTGACTAGGAATGGTGAATGAAGTCTTGTTTATGAATCATTATATTTGTATGTGTAACCTTATGCTTATGTTTGGAAAGACAAAGTATTTGTTATGATGTGTCATATTTATTATTATGTTTATCTAGGAATTGTTGACACATCCTCCTAATTTATATAACCTTTATATGAACATTGTATGTTGAAGAAATGCATATTGTTGTCTAAATTAATCAACTTGAGGTGGATAGTGTGTTGTTCATGTTATCTTTCCAACTAGTTGTTGGATTAGTGCACCTTAATCGGAAGCTAGTTCAATCTTTATAAACATTGACATAATTATTAAACACGTGAGCCTCATTGTATGACTTTAGGTGGTTGGTTTGTGTAATTCATGCTAGCTTTCCGAATAGTCATTTGATTAGATATCTTTGACGAGAATTTAGTCAATTTATGTGTCGTGTATTTGCCATGTTTCTATGAATGTATTGAATGTATTCTAAATGGATTCGACACCGAAGTGATATTTTCTCCTTGATTATTTGATTTGTGATTTTAGTCTAGTTTTATATTCTTGCATAGTAGTTTAATTAAAAATCAACTTAAACATTTCTTACCCATACTTGATTGAATCTTAGTCCCGGTTTATTATCGCATCCCACCGTGTCCACGGATTGATATCTGGTTCTTACCTTTACTATATTGCTATCAGACGGGTACACTGCCCGGTGTGTATGATTAGTGTTTGGTGAAAACCCTTTTTAAAACTAATTGTGTAAAATACTTATAAAAATATATATATATAGTTTACACACACCATCACACAACAAACAACCAAGTAAGGAAAATCACTTTGATCTCGAATCCATCTAGAAAACATCCAACAACAACTAGAGATACATGGAAAGTACACGAAACATACATTGATTAAATTCTCGTCAAAGACATCAAATCAAATGACTCTTCGAAAATCTAGCATGAATTATACAAACTAACCACATAAAATCATACAATGAAACTCACGTGTTATGATTATATCAATGTTTATAAAGATTGAACTAGTTTCCTATCAAGGGTGACTAATACAATAACTAGTTGGAAATATAACATGAAAAACACACTATCCACCTCAAGATGATTTAAGTAGACAACAAAATGCACTTCTTCAACATACAATGTTCATACCAAGATTACATAAATTAGGGGATTGTATCAACAAATCCTAGATAAAAATAATACTATGCATGAAACACCATAAGAAACACTTTGTCTTTCCAAACATAAGCATAATGATGCACATTCAAGAGTTTTCAACCATAAACAAGACTTCATTCACCATTTCTAGCCAAAAGCCATAAACTAGCATACATAAATACACCAATCCATGAACGTAATCATAAACCATGAGTTTTCCAACATTACATTGCCTACACAAATACAAGTCTTGTAAACAGTTTTAAACTCTCAAATACACAATTTCAATGAAGAATAATCATGCCATTGTCATAACATCAACATAAATCTTGCCAATAATCCATAAGTGTTGTCAAATATATCTAAATTTCATCAAAACCAAAGTGAAACAAGAGTTTAGCTCATAATGAGCACAAAAACAACAACAAAGCAGGGAAAAGTGGTGCGAAACATGAATGAAGTACAAGAATCAAACCAACTCTTCCAAGCCAAATAATTATTATGTATGATGATCCTCTTGTTGTGGTAATTCCCCAAGAAGCTTGAAATGGGGCTGGAACAAGGGGAATTCGGAGCACAAAATAGTGGTTTTTGCTCAAAAGACGAGAATGAAATGAAGTCTGGGAAACGTCTGGTATATATAGAAAAGGGAGGCACGACCATGCCTTATGGGGAGGCGACCATGCCTAAGCATGGGACGCGACCGTGTCAAATGAGGGCGTGGTCGTGTATTAGTAGGGTTGACCGATATGTTTCTTCCATTGGATCCCTTGCCTCGGGGAGGTACGGCTACGAGGTCATGCAACAGAGTCACGAGGTAACACACGGTAGTGGTGTAGGCTGGGCACGGGCCTGCTAGGGTTAGGGTTGGCGCGGTTGTGCTAAGTAGGGGGCACCACCGTGCCTCTTCTCCAGAAACCCTAAAAATGCCTTGAAAACTCGTTGAATCTCCATCTTTATTCACTTAGCTTCACAAAAACCTACAAAACTGAAAATGAAGCAAATAAGTGACTAAACTCAGGAAATAACTGGGAATATATCGTAAAATGAGCGAAGTTTTATGAAGTAAAGATGTGTAATTTCTAACACATCACCACCCTACACTTCTATGTGATAATTGGAGTGCTTTGTTTCTAAGTCAAAATCTAGTATCACACAAACGGGCTAAACACATAGACATCGACTACTATTTTGTATTGCTTCTTCGGTTGCTTTCGAAAAACGCAACAAGACTTGAATAAAAAAATCCAATTCAATATCTCTTTCAATTGCTTCTATGTTTCTTCCTTACATCATCAACCAATATCAACCATTCAAGATTAATCGTGATTCCCTCCTGGCCATCCGACATGTGATCTCTGATTCTATTAACATGCTTGCCAGAACCTACGATTACATCTCCTACATCAAGGCTTGAAACTGATTGTGGTTCTTCTTCGTATGATTAAGCAAGACAATAATAAAACCAAAACATTTTCTTCATTGCTTCCTTCGGTTTCTTTCCAACTCGAAATTCTAGACTGCACAACTTAAAAAAACTGTCAAGGATTCATCTCTGATTGGCATTGAAAACAAACACAGTCATTCAGTTTGAATGATTTTGAACATGACAAAACAACCGGCCCACGACGGTCTTTCGTTCGACTGGAACTTGAAAAATGAGAGGCTGGAAATTTTTTTATGGTGGGGTTCAGCTTTGAACATATAACCGAAATCTAGTTTAATTTTCTTGAATTGGGAATTCGACTTTGGTGAGGCAATAAAAAACGAATTCAATTGCATGATGGGTTTGATCAAATAGGTTTTCAAGAACAAGGATTTGCGTTGTTTTTAAAATTCGACTGAGTGGGCTTCGAGAACAAGGATTCGATTTTGAACCTCGAGTCCTTCCGTATTAAATCGAGATTTTGAAGTTATCTGGGCTTCAAAATCCTCTTTTGATATTCTCTTACACTGAATTGATTTTGCTTCTGATGTTGAAATTGAAAAGCCCTAGATCGATTTGGAATGATTCTTGCATCGATTTTTCTGGCTTCAATTCTTCTGATTAAACAAAATTGTATTTTATACGTTCTTCTTGTCTAGCTATACATAATTTCATTCATTATATCTTTACCAACCTTTACAACATACAAGTTAAACATAGATTACAAAAGAAACATGGAACTATGAACAAGTACTAATTTCTATCTACACTAATTAATTTCCATCTACGTGCTTCTTCTTCTGTATATCCAACACACGCTTCAAGATTATCAATTGACCTCAGTAAACCATGGATAATCTAAATAGAACAAGGATACATTAATGGCTCAAACAATAGAAAAACTCCTCATAAATTCGAGTTGGAAACAAATTAGGTCAAATCCAAAAAGTTCTTTCTTAAACTTTAAAACTTAGCCTTTTCACACAATAAAAGAGTCAACAAACCAATAAGATTTATAAAAGTTAATGATGTTTCAAGTAATTAAGAAACACATATAACCACTTCAGATACTAAGGAGAAATTCAGTTATAGATTAAAAGAGATGTCCATATCCAATTATCAGGTCAGTTATATTTTCTTTAACACGCTAGATAGATATTAAAGAATATGAAATTTAGACTATCTATTAGTATACTTTCAATAACTAGTAAGATTATACAAAATTTGTATATGTAAGTTCTTTATTTCTGGGTAGTGTTAAAATGGTCAGATTGATCACAATTTGTTAATTAATTTTTAAAACGCATATAGTAATATGTTAAATATGATAAAAGATAAAATTATTGAATAATTTTTTGTAGGAAAGGTGTGTGGGTGGCACACTGTGATGCAATCATTCTTCTATTTTAGCAAGATATCCTTTCTAAAAAACTAAAGTTTATATTTTTGATACCCTTATTGAATAAATAAATTTAGGAGATCTATGTAATTGAATACAGTTTAATATTTGATACCCTTAAACTATGTTTATTTTTATTGATATATTTTAATTTTAGTTGTCATATGCGTTGAAAATAAATCCCTAACTCAAATTTGCATAGGATCCCTGTGGTACCAATTCTTATATTATCTTTATAACAATTTCATGATATGAAAGTGATGGACTGATTTAAAAAATAATATTTTAGAATCGTGTTTTTATTATTAAATGTTGCATGTGTTTAATTTGCTTCAATTTCTCTTGTTAACATCTGGCTAGACCTTTGATGATATGGACCCGTTGAGCAGGTTAGACTCCAAGATAGAGACCCTTAGAGCATGTTAGACTCCAAAAAATTAGAGAAGAACAAGAGTGTAATTTTGCTACAATTTTCTGCTTGTTTTCATTCATCCAAATAGTACTTAAATACAAAGTTCAAATGGAAATCGATACACAATTAAAACATGGGATCATGGACTAGTGGAACTTAATAAAAAGAAACATGCATGCAAAAGTGGATAACATGGGCAAATGGAATCAACGTGGGTTGGGACACGTATCAATTCCCGCGCCCTTGAAAACGTCCTTATCCTCAAGGATGGAACGCTTTTGCCACGGAGGGCGCGCCATTCGAGTCGGACGACAGCGTTTGGGGCGGTCTCAACGGATCGCGATGTTGGTTGCCACGGAGGTCGCCATTCGAGTCGGACAATCACATACGGGCCGGTCTCAAAGTGAAGCCATGGTGGGCGCCATTCACGTTTCCCAGCTATACCTGCGCTCGGCGCCTCTAGCAATGGTCCTTGTAACCTGGATATTGGAAAAAGAACCCCAACAAAACCATATCTAGTGTATGTGTAACCATTATGTGCAAATCTTCCATATGAACCAAATGCAGGAAAAGTGGCATGTTGATTTGGCGTGGGTTTCACATGGGCTAGACCAGTGGCTCCAATTACACCCTTTACAACAATGTTTGAATTGCCATTAAGAGAGCCAATGCTCGAGGGTGGGTATTCCACAACTAGAGATGGAGCAGGATTGCTTTTGGAAGGGATTGCAGTCAATGAGTATGAGCTGCTGGTTGGAGTCATCGGTTGGAAATAGGGACTCGGTGTGGAAGCAAGTGGAGAAGCCGATGGTGGTGCTTGATGTGGGGCTGGTCTCGTTTCAAAGGACATGAGTGGCGGTGGAGGATGTTGTAGAAGCGGTGTAGGAGGTGGCAGTGGCGGTTCGGGGCCGGTTAATGCGGTGCCAAAAGAAGAAAAAAACGTCGCGGTATATTTGTTGATGGCGGCTGTGAGGGAGATGATGGAGGTGTGTAAGTTGGCGAAGTGGGCTGCGGTAAGGGCGGCTCGTTGAGCGGCAACATCAGCATATCGGTTGAGTCTCTCGACCATGGCTATGACCCGATCTTCATGCGACGAAAGAGGTGTTAAGGAAGCTAATGAAAGCACCATTGATAGGGACCCGTTGAGCGGGTTAGACTCCAAGATAGAGACACTTTGAGTATTCACATTATAATCTTGAAGCCATCTTGCCAAATTAGTGTTGGGATGAAATAGAGACAAAATACAATCAATAATAAAATCATTGTGAAAGATTAACGACATAATGTAATCCATCGTGGGATCACCATATTAGATCATAATGATATTAGAAGGTAGTATTATGTAAATAGGTTATCATATATAGCCCCCTTTGTAACCATGCATATTCTAATCATAATTATCAATACAATTACATTTACGCACACATAATATTAACTATCTCCTTGTTGATTGTACCCTTGAAAGTTTTGGTTCATCTGGTTGTAAGAATCATAGTGTGGATAATTGGAGGGCATTTCTTCATCTTCATAATCTGTATCTTTATCTTCATAGTCTTTCCTCACATATCCCGTCCATCTCCTGTATTCAGAACATCCCCTCTCAATCGTTCAGTATTTGCTTTCGAACAATGGGCAATCTTGAGCCTAGGGTTCCCACAGCACTTACACGGATCATCATAATCACAGTCCATGATGATAATACGATTAACCTGCACAAGTAAACACAACCAAAGTAGTACTGCTCTAAATAAAGTAAATTAAAAATAGCACTTTGCGCACGTATTACCCGGCACCGGCGCCATTTTGAACGCGTTGTCAAGGCTAATCAAAAATATAATTAAAACTCGGTTCTTATCTACCTTAGACTGTAGTACAGAAAATTACGGTTGTCGTATCCACAGGGAATTCGTGTAGAGTGTTATTTAATTATTACTTAAGAAAATTGTAGAAACTACTGGACTTTGAATACTGATTTGGAAAACAATTGCTAAAGCAACAAACTTTAATTTAATTTAATGTGATTATGAGAAAAGGGATCACTCCGGGTTCGGATCACACACATTAATGATAAAACCGGATAGATACTTTTTGAACTTCACATAGACATGAATTGCAAAACACTAATAATTGATAAACAGACAAAAACCCATAAATTTGACTGTGTTGATTTACGATTCGAAACCCGAATAATTGACAAAAGATGAATCCCTAGTTAATTCTCTACCAATTTTAGAACATAAAACCTAATGCAATCAATGGTTCATGATTAGAAAATCGAGTAACTAATGACAACACCAAGTCTCAATGAACCAAACCGTTTAATCAATAAAAGAAAAACAAAAGACTGTGATTAACCGAACGATTGAATCACAAATCTAATCCAACAAAGTATAAACCTAGAAAAATCATAAAACATAAGCAATCCTACACCCGGGAACAAGCACAAGTGATTTAACTACGCATAAACGACATTCTACCTTTAAAACTTAATCCGGAGTTACAAAACATCAACTAAGCAATTAGAAAGCCTTTGGAATGCTCAAAATCACCCAAAAGTCGTCCAAGAAGCTCCCAAGAATGAATGATCACTGCTGTAGGGTTTTTGGATTGCATATATAGTCAAAAACCCTCAAAAATCCTGTTTTTCTCTATAGGGAGCGTAAGCTACGCCGATAGGGGCGTAAGCTACGCTCTCCCCCTATCTCCTACGCTCTTCCACATGTGCTACGCTCCTCAGAAAACGCTCTAGAGCATAAGCTACGCCGGGGAGGGCGTAGGCTACGCTCCTAACCAATTTTTCATATCAGGCTCGTCGAAACACCCTAAATCGATATATTATGGCCCCCGTGATTCAATTTCTAGCTCGGGATATGCTTCTATCAAATTTTGCACTGTAGAACTTCCTAATAAGCCTCCTTGGTTGCATAGTTTCACATCCGATCCTTCTACTTCCTCCCAAATGCTTCCCAAAACGCGTACTTAGCATCCAATCACCTGTAACGATAACACACTCAAAGTAAAGAGTTCCATACAATAATTCAACTAAGAATATGAAATTAAGCACAAAAACTCCTATCCAATCACACACTCATCACATCCCCACACTTGTCATTTGCTTGCCCTCAAGCAAAGCTCTTTCGCAACACTACGACCAACGTTTGACAATAACGTTTAAGCACCCGTTACCAAGTGTTAGCTAAGGTTCAAAGTCACACCCAGTTCATAAGACTAACCACGTTCAATAGATTTACATCTTAAAAAGCAAAAGTGTTATGCTAGTAAAACTCAGATTACCTAACCAAACCTACCATGCTTCAGGTTTTTGAACATACATGCAAATACACCTTTTCACAATTGGTTACTCCTCTCGGGTGAATATCTGGACTAGCAAAAGATGTGCTAGAATATATATGTGTCACTCTCAAGACCAATAATGAAACACTAATAGCATAAGCTTGCAAACCAATCACATCTCCACCAAATAACACAGAGTCTCGTACAGATCATAAGGACTTAAAAGGTTGTAATGTCTGGATAAGGTTAAGGGTATGGAAACGGGATTTTAAAATGGCTTGGGTGAGTAGAATTCAACTAAGTAGGTTATAAAATCAAACTAACTATAAAACTCTAACTTGGGTAAAACTGACCATTCACAATGACCCTCTTATTCCTTGACTAACAACTAACTTGGGTGAATTTTTGACCCAATAACACTCTTTTTGTATTTTTCTTTCTTTCTCTTTTCTTTCATTTATAACTTTTTTTCTTTTTTTTATATATTTTTTTCTTTTCTTTTCTGGTAACATATCTCAAACGAGCACTATTCTACTACACACTAACATAATTAAATTCCAACTCATGGGTTAAAAATAAAAACAACTAAAAAGGCTAATGGGTTAACATTGTGGGTTTTAACAAACGAAAGGATTAGGCTCAAAAGTGGCTTCTAAGGGATAATGTATAGGTAGGGAAAACAAAGAAAATGTCTCAACAAAGCGTTAATCCTAATGCCTTAATCATATATGTGCAAAATTCCGGTTCATGGTCTCAACATGTATCAACAATGCAAGTTCTAACATAATGCAACATCATGGTAAACACACAAGAAACAAAAAAGCAATTCTTCCTACGTATGTTCTAAAGCTCAAGAGTAGGCTCAACTTCTCACAAAAACTACGGATAAGGTTAAAGATGTAAAGCATGCATGTTTTGTTCACTATCTAGCATGTCACCCCTAGTTAGGCAATCATATCTGATTTCTGTTTTTGAAAAACTCTTGCTAAGACTACTTTATTCCCCAACTTAAAGAACCAACCATGACTAAGGACCTAGAATTGTGCACCGGTTTAGAATACTATCACGGTTTACATCAAAAAACTCGATTTTCGTGCACAATTAAACCTGCCTTAGGACATTTTTCAAAATTTTCAATTTTTCTCACACTCTCAACTAACTTTCAACTTTGTTCCCCCATCTCCACACTTAAACTTTACATTGTCCCCAATGTATATTAAAAATAAAACTTTTGTGTGGTTCAAGGGTACTAACCATCTCATTCCCAAATCAATGCAAGCCTCAACTACCCTCTAGTGAAACGACTCAATAAACAAACAAAAACCAAACTAACTAAACACACCAAAAATAAAACAATTCAAACAACTAAACAAAATAAAATAAAACTAAGAAAGAGTACATGACCTTATTATATCTTCATGTCGAGGTCTTCGTGTACGTAGAGCAAACTCCTAAACTCATTTTCGTGGGAATCACGATTGCATTTAGCGTATGCAACAAGCCTTTTAAATCTCTCGGTAGCCCGAGTGGATGAGTGAAGTCTCGTGAGGGTTTTTAGTGAACACACCCATAAAGTTCATGCTGCCTCCATGAGCCTTCCCCACACTTGGGTCTTGCTATGGTGACAAAGAACTAAAACAAAAAAAAAACAAAAATGCCAAAAAGCCGGGTTGCCTCCCGGTTAGCGCTAAGTTTTAAGGTCTTCAGCCAGACCGTACCTGATGTAGTTCTCTCACGGTGGTCGCAGTGAACACTTACCTATAACATTCCCAACAAAATCTCGGTATCTCGTGTGTCGGGTCCACACATGCTTCCTTATGATCATTATGTTTGTTGAGTCAATATTAGACAACTTGAATCCACATTTGCCTACCGAGTTTCAAGTGTATGCTCGATAGTTGACATACCATGTCCCCACTTGTTGTTCCATGATCAACATGCCGGCTGGGTTGATGTGGGCTCTCTTCTGAATAAACTCTCCAATGTCCTCCATTTCCACCTTCCTTTTATTTGAACTCAAACCATCCTTCTCAACCTTTTCTATTGATGGAATAACTATGGGAGGACACATAAGAATCACATGGTTTACCTTATTTCCTGGTTCTTCGAGAGGTGTTGTGTCGTCAACTGATTCTAAACCTTCCACTTCGTGCTCCGGTAAACCTACCACCTCTTCTTCTGCTTCATCATCAACCATGACCAGTGCTAGAACCAGTTCTTCATCAAATAAGGGAATTGGTGTGGTATTATTCTCCACAACTGCTTCCCATGCTTTTATTTGTGCCCATTCCTCAGCTAGTTGACCAACCTGTTTGGATAAGTCATTAATGGTTTTGTCGCTAACTTCATTATCCTTTTTAATACCCTTGATTGCTTCCATGAGTGCATTGAACTATGAATTTTCCAATTGAAACTGGCTCTGATGTTGGTTCCTTTGTAGGTAATGCCCTTGTTGTTGCCCCTGTTGGTAACCGCATTGGCTGTATGAACTCATCGGGTATTGGCTCTGATTGTAACTTTGCTGACAGTTTTGATAATATTGACTACCTCCTTGTTGATTATACCATTGAAAGTTCTGGTTCATCAGGTTGTAAGAATCATAGTGTAGAAAATTGGAGGGCATTTCTTCATCTTCATAATCGGTATCTTCATCTTCATAGTCTTTCCTCACATATCCCATCCGTCTCATGCATCCGGAACATCCCCTCTCAATCATTTCGTATTTGCTTTCGAACATTGGACAATCTTGAGCCAAGTGATCAAGGTCCCCACAGCATATACACTGATCATCATAATCATCATAATCCCAGTCCATGATGATACTACGATTAACCTGCACAAGTAAACACAACCAAAGTAGTACTGCTCTAAATAAAGTAAACTAAAAATAGCACTTTGCGCACGTATTCCCCGTCAGCGGCGCCATTTTAATCGCGTTGTCCAGGCTAATCAAAAATTTAATTAAAACTCGGTTCTTATCTACCTTAGACTGTAGTACAGAAAAGTAGGGTTGTTGTATCTACAGAAAATTCATGGAGAGTGTTATTTAATTATTACTTAAGAAAATTGTAGAAACTACTGGACTTTGAATACTCATTTGGAAAACAATTGCTAAAGAACAAACTTTAATTTAATTTAAAATGAATATGAGAAAAGAGATCGCTCTCGGGTTCGGATCACACACATTAATGATAAAACCGGATAGATACTTGTTGAACTTCACATAGACATGAATTACAAAACACCAATAATTGATAAAAAGACAAAAACCCATAAATTTGACTGTGTTGATTTACAATTCGAAAACCGAATAATTGACACAAGATGAATCCCTAGTTAAATCTCTACCAATTTTAGAACATAAAACCTAATGCAATCAATGGTTCACGATTAGAAAACCGAGTAACTGATGACAACACCAAGTTTCAATAAACCAAACTGTTTAATCAATAAACGAGAACCAAAAGACTGTAATTAACCGAACGATTGAATCACAAAGCTAAACCAACAAAGTATAAACCCAGAAAAATCATAAAACATAAGCAATCCTACACCCGGGAACAACCACAAGTGATTTAACTACGCATAAACGACATTGTACCTTTAAAACTTAATCCGGAGTTACAAAACATCAACTAGGCAATTGGAAAGCCTTTGGAATCCTCAAAATCGGCCCAAAGTCGTCCAAGAAGCTCCAAAGAATGAATGATCACGGCTGTAGGGTTTTGAGATTTCATATATAGTCAAAAACCCTCAAAAATCCCGTTTTTCTCTCTAGGGAGCGTAAGCTACGCCGATAAGGGCGTATGCTACACTCTCCCCCTCTCTCCTACGCTCTTCCACCTGTGCTACGCTCCTCGGAAAATGCTCTAGAGCGTAAGCTACGCCGGGGAGGGTGTAGGCTACGCTCCTAACCAATTGTTCATACCCGGCTCGTTGAAACACACGAAATCGATATATTATGGCCCCTGTGATTCAATTTCTAGCTCAGGATATGCTTCTGTCAAGTTTTGCACTATAAAACTTCTTAATAAGCCTCCATCGTTGCATAGTTTCACATCCAATCCTTATACTTCCTCCTAAATGCTTCCCAAAATGCGTACTTAGCATCCAATCACCTGTAACAATGACACACTTAAAGTAAACGCATTCCATACGATAATTCATCTAAGAATATGAAATTAAGCACAAAAACTCCTATCCAATCACACACTCATCAGTCACACGAAAGTTATTTAGCCACAAGAAAGTTACAAGTTTTGTGCGAAAGTTACAATTTTCGTTTACCTGGTTCAATTTTTCATGAAAAAATTAATAGTTTCGTGCGCAAGTTCAAAGTTTTGTCCAAAATCTACAAAGTTCATTGGTTCCTACTTGTATTTACCTCCATAGAGATGGGCGCAGATAACTCCCATATATTTTCATTTACACGGTCACCTACTAGTTATGGGTATTAGAAAACTATGATTGAACCATTGTTGATTACCAATAACCTATTTAGTTATGTTGATGGATCCATACCTTGCCCGGACTGTCTGTTACTATCTAAGAGTCTGATGTAGCTGCAGTACCACAACCAAATCCAAGCTATTTCACATGGATCTCAAATGAGGCACATGTTCGCATGATTATCACAACAATTCTTGAAGCCTCCTTCTCTCATTTTCAAGACACCACAACTCGTGAACTATGGGTTTCTCTTGCACGTGCCTATGCTTGACACACTGCCTCATGAGATATACGCTTAAGGCACAACTTCTTAAGCTTCGAACGAAAGAGGATGAGACCCCCCTTGCTTATTTGAGCCGTGCATAGGAGTATGCATCTACGCTTGCCAACATCGATGAACGGGTCAAACACAAAGACCTTGTTCTGTTTGTCGTCTCAGGGCTGCGTGAATAATACAACAGACTCAAATACACTATTCGTGCATGTTCATTTCCCCGGACATTTAGTGAACTATATGGTCTCGTTAATGGTCTTGACTATATAGTTACAAAACCTCCACAACCAGCTACAACATCTGCTTTTACTACCACTATAGGTAGCTCATCTCAATCAACTCCGATTATCCAAATCATCCATCCCAATAACTTACGGTTCTTCAAAAACTGACATCTCAACATGGCTTTCAACTTATGCCAACAATTCTGCTCCTCAAGGTTTCTACAGTTATCATCCGCCCCACAATCGTGGAAACAACAACCGCAGACTCCGAGGTCCCTCTAGGGGCAACAATAGAGGACACAGCCACGGTTAATTCTCTTGGGCATCGTCTCGGAACATGGTTTATGGTTCTTACAACCGATGTAGCATTAGTCATATCCCAAGTAATTTTCCAAACCATCACCCATCTACATTTCATGCCAACCCAACAAATAAATTTGTAGATACCCGTTCTAATTTTGTAGATGCACATTTTACTGCTGGCATTTCCTAGTATCCTGACATTGGAGCCAACAGCCATGTAACACCAGATTTATCAAGTCTTGACAGTTCTGAGGCATACTATAGTAATGATTCACTCCATGTTGGTATTGGTAAGGAATTTCCTATTCTTCATATCAGTTCCTCTCAATTCTCCTCTCCCAACAAAATCTATTATACATCTAACATCCTTCGTGTTCCTAAAATTAAGATGTAGGTTTGGTGTTTCCCTGAAACAATACAAGATAGTTTTATTTGTAGTTGAGATTGTCGAAAACAGCAACAACTAACAATCTATGAACAATATAAGAACATATGAAATAAACTTTCAAGCTAAATGTATTTCACTGGCACTGTTTACAAGGTAGCATAACTCATTCAAGCACTTTTCACAAGTGAGAAACCTAATACATATATAGAGCTACAGACTCCTTAGAATCAACACAGAACATTGATTCTAAGAATAATATTTAACACATACCGTTGATCTTATTATTTACATGAAACTAATCTGTCATTGGCTACTAATTTAAAAACAACTGTAATTACAAAAAGCTACAGATCTTAAAACTCATTTTCATAGGAATCACGGTTGCATTTACCGTATACAACAAGTCTTTTAAACTTATCGGTAGCCCGAGTGGACAAGCGAAGTTTTGTGAGGGTTTTACTGCACCCATAAAGTTTTCGGACGGATTACCCGCAATTGGAGTCGACAAAATACAAATAGGTTTAACACTTTCTTACTCTACTTGGGATTTCATTTGTTTCCATGTACACTAAGTCAAACATCAACTTCATGACATAATAGCCACACTTCCGACTAGAATTTTATTGGTTGCACTAAATTGTAAAATAAAACAACTATATAAAAATTAACCAAAATGAGCTCATTTCTTTGCTTTGAGGACTTGAACACCAACTCAATCCGGAATGTCCACAACACCCATCACGATGAGAAAATAATTGCCTCTAACACCTCTATCTTCAACTTCTTGAACACCATCGAATGCACCCAAGCTACAATGTCCGAAGGCCTTCTAGACAACGACCGATTGCATCCCACGAGACCAGCAATAGGACAATCATCAACCAAATGATTTGTGGTCTCCGGCAATATGTCACACAGCGGACATACCACCGAAGGAACATCTAAACCTTTGCAATCCAAGTTTACCCGAGTAGGAATCCAGTTCATAAATACCCTCCAAGCTATAATGTTTACCTTTATATATTGGAATAAATCTATTCCAAATCGTTGAATTCCGCACAACAGGAAGATGGAATGATCAATACATTTCCGAACCGAACCAACCGAAAACTTACCCACCCATCCAAGACCATGACTAGCTATCTCGAGTATTTTCAAACTAACATGCGGAGAATCCCACACAACTCAACAAAAGACGCGGACCTGCTCCTTTAGAGGCCGACACCATCTCCAAGAGGTATCAACATAAATTTCTCCTATCTAACAAAGTTTTATTTTTATCAAATTTGTCATTTATGATATAATTTAGTTATATTTCGATATCAATATTATTGAAAATTGAATTGTATCCTACATAAAGTATTTAGGATATTAAGAAAAAAATATTTTACACTGAATAGTGAATAAAACTCATTTTTAATAAAATACGTATTAAATACAGATAAATAAAATTAAACAAAAATGTATTTTTACATTAACTATTAAATATTACTAGTATCAAACATAAACCATGATTAAATACAAAATAAAAAATTTAGAAAAACGAAAACGAATCCCTTTTACAAAATAGAGAACTCAGGGTTTGTAACCTCGGTTATAATAGTTAATTTATAAAAAATATTAAAGCTAAAGTTATCTTACCTTTTAAATTTATTTTAAATCTATTATACTTTTGAAAAGAAAAATTCTTTGAAAAAAAAACATTATATGAAAAATAATATGACAAATAAAAGTATATTCAATAACCTATATATTGAATTAGTTGTGGAGGTGTGTAAAACTATATTTATTATGTACAATAACTCCATATAATTTTTAGGATAGGGTCGGTGGGAGAGATAGTGGGGGTTGTTCCTTAGAGAGGATACGTGTCATGTGGAGTAACTATTCATAGCCAGTCTTGTCAACCCTTTTGACCGGTCAACACATTCACTATACATTGTTCATCGCCTTTTCAAAAGAATTTAGTGTTAATTGTCAAAAACAAAAATAAAAAAATCTATACTATATAATAAATAAATGTTTTTGTAAAATATTTGTCACTCTCTTATGTATCCTTATTTTTTTTTCTCCACCTCTTTCTTCTATTAAGTACACAAGTTTTTTTAATTATTTTTTTATAATTTTTTTCCTGTCTCTCTCTCTTATTAAATAATAATGATTTATATAATTTTCTTTTTATAAAACGTTTTTTATTTAAAAAAATATGTTTATTCATAAAACATTTTTATAAATTGAACATTTCTTTCATTGTTTTTCTAAAACATTTAAAAAAATAACTGTATAACGTTTCTATAATTTATATTAAAAAATATGTAATATGTTATAAATCTATACTATATAATAAATAAAGGTTTTGATTGGACATTTGTCACTCTCTCATGCATCCTTAACTTTTTTTTCTCGCATCTCTCTCCTATTAATTATACAAATTTCTTTAATTGTTTTTATAATTTTTTGTTTCCCAATTCTCTCTCCTATTAAATAATGATAATTTCTATAATTTTTTTTATAAAACGTTTTTCATAAATCTATACAATATAATAAATAAAGGTTTTTCCATGCTACGTGTCGACTCTATATTCATTCTTATCATTTTTTCCCACTTCTCTCTCTCTTATTAAATACACCTATATTTTTTAATAATGATATATTTAAAAAAAACTAATTATACTAATATAACACATTTATTTTAAATTATCCCTTATTATAAGAAACTTTGAAATCTAATTATGTAACTTTTATTTAAATGAAAGTCAAATTACATTAAATAGTAATTAACGTTTTTTCGAAACCCGATTATATATTAATTTTTACATGTTTTAAATTTTGTTTTGTATCCTTAGTATATGTAATACATTTTTACACATGTAAATATATAAATAAAGATTTAAGAATTTTATATATTGATATTTTTCACCCCGTGTGTAAACACGGGTTTCTAAACTAGTATGTAATATGTAAATTTTTATTACTAAGTATATATATAACATTGCCTTTATTCAACTTGTATAATATACCGGGTTTCTAACCTATGTTATAATATTATAATAAATAAATTATTATATTTGCTACATGTCGACTTCTGGTGAAGTCGAGATTTTTGTTTCCCGCCTCTCTCTCCGATTAAATAATAATAATGTTAAATAATTAAATATATTAATTTTATTCTAATACTTTATTAAAAACTAGTTGGTTAAACCGCGCTCCGTGGCGGGTGTCGAGTCGATCGCAAATAAAATGTAAATGAAAACGTAATAGTAGGTTCGGTTCGTTGCAGTACCACAATGGTTATGACAGTCACTGTAGGCTACGATACAAAAAAAATCGATTATGAATGTAACTCCGTTTTCAAAAAAAAATTAGATCGAAACGTCGACAAAAAAAAAAGTAAAAACAGCCGGCCGTTTTTTTTTTAAGTTAAGAAATGAAAGTTATTAAAGGAAAACGAATTTATTAGAAAATTAAACGGGTTAAAAGCGTATATTATATATAGTATAAGGGGTGAAAATGAAAATAAAAAATAAAATGGCAAACGATTTGTGGATTCAACACTATTCAAAGGACTTGTGAAAGTTATTAAAGGAAAACGAATTTATTAGAAAATTAAACTGGTTATAAACATATATTATATATAATATAAGGAGTGAAAATAAAAATAAAAATTAAAATGGCAAACGATTTGTGGATTCAACACTATTCAAAGGACTTGTCCTTTAATCATTATTAGTTGGGTAATACTCGTGCTCCGCGGTGGGTGTCGGGTCAATCCTTAATAAAGTTTAAAAGAAAACGTAGGTAAAACGTTAAAAATAATGTTAATAAAAAAAGAACATAAAACTAAAAAAGAAAAAAAAATAAAATTAAAATATTACCGATTCGGATCGTCGAAAACCATAAAAGCGAATACGGAGACTGGTTTCGATAATACCAATACGGAAATAATGTTGTTCGTTCATAACCGGATCGGCTCGTCATGATACCACATAGATCGCTATAGGCTACGATAAAAAAAAACTCGATTTTGAATACAACTCCGTTTTCAAAAAAAATTTACAAAGGAGCGCTTATAAAAAAACTTAAAATAGCCGCGCACTTCGTGTTTTAAAAAAAAGTTAACGAATAAAAGTTATTAAAGAAAAGCGAAATTAATAGAAAATAAAACGGGTTAAAAACGTATATTATTAATAGTATAAGGCTGCAAGTGAAAATAAAAAAAAAACATAAAAAAAAAGTTGAACGTGGCAGATACTGAATCGAGCATCTACTATTCAACCCGACTTTACTTTAATCATTATTGTAATTACTAAATCATAAGAAAATTTCAATTATATGTTATCTTAAAATACAATTTTATAATTCTTAAATCTTCATTGTTATTTATAATTCTTAAATCTTCATTATTTCTTATTTCACCAATGACTGATAACATCAACATACAAATATTCATTGAAACTGTTGTTTTATTAAAAGTTTTATTTATTAAACTCATGTAATACATGGGTTTTAACCTAGTAAATAAATAAATAAAAATAAATTAGTGTTAATTGTTCGAAAATATAAGTTATAGTTTCAAATTCATTAATGTTCGATCTATTAATTTTTTTTTTGTGGAAAAGAAAGTGAATGCTTATATGTATAAAGACAACTTTTAATAAAATTACATTATATTTGAATTTTAAATTTCCGAGAAATAAAAATATTCCCTCTTATATTATTTAATAATTAAACTTCCACTCTTAAGTTATCAAAAATTTAATTTTTTTTTGTTAATATACATTTTTCTTTTAAAATTACTTACTTACCACAAAAATAAAATTACACTATTTATGCCAAACTTGATTTAATTTATATAAATTTGATTGAGATTTTTGTTAAATGGGTTTTAGATTCTCCGCTATATATCAGGAAGCGAAATTGAAAAGGTTGAATTCATTGTCCAAATGTAAAAAGTAGTTTATTTTGGATACAAACTTATTTATTTAATAAAATTAATTAAACTAGAGACAAAAAAGATAAATAAAACTAAATTCATTTGATTAGTTGATCATGTTAAAAATGGTGATAGTGAGAGAGTGTGGGGGGCATGTGTATTTGGAGAGGGAGTTAAAAGTCGAGAACACCTCTCACTTGGCTTCGTCTGACAGCATGCCCATATCTACATATTTGATGTTCATTGTCATTATCTACTTTTGTGACTATAATATTCTTTTATATATATGAAAAAAATAAATTATTTAAAAATTATGGTGCTTGAAAAGATATTGAATTCTAGAAACTAACTGAAGACTACAATTACCGTGGATATAACTGTACGGTTATACGGTGCAGTTATCTAATTATACACGATGAGGATATGTGTCTAACCAAATTAAACGATACGATGTATGTCAATATCTGAAATGGGTTTTATTTGTGCATAAACAATGTGGTTACAACATTTTCACGATGTTATAATGTTTGCCAAAATCTATGTACGTAAATGCATGAAAATATACCCCATCCATTAAAATCACTCGTGTACACCCTCACGTTTCTTAGACGAAATTTCCTTTGTATTTGAAAAAAAAACACACACAGAAACAAATAATGGTGTGAAGTGTAGTAAGTAACTTGTACCTTTGATCTAAAGAATCAAGGTAGATATGATGTAAGGCCTCAAACACAGGAAACCTCACTTGTTGGATTTACTTATAAACACATAGTGAATTAAACCTTGAAATAGATTTAAAGCAGCGGAAACATCATTCAAATTACAACTTATTCAAACATCGCGGAAGCATTGTCTTAATATTAAATTTAAATAACATATATTGAACGGAATGCCAGTGTAATCGCTTGGGTAAGTCTCTTGGCACAAGCTCCGCATCCATCCAAAGCAGCATTCTACATTTAACCTGAAGGCATACTAAAAGTCAGCTACGCTGGTGAGTTCTAACTTTACATAAAATATTACACATCAAAATCATTTTGCCCAAAATATAACATTCATTCAATACTAATAAAATTGTACATAAAATGCAATAACAGTAAACATGAACCATTCGTGTCAAATCTACGCATTTTCGGAACCGTCAATTCCTTTAGGTATTACTCGAGATTAATCGAGGCCCTGTGTCTGTCTAGGATGCCCAGTCTCGTCTGGAATCCTAACCTAGACAGAATCACGCTCCGCCGTGATAGTAACATTAACACTCGTGTGCATTCACACGACATCTGCAGTTAACTAATCTCGTCGGACAGTTAATCGTGCCATTCATCCCAGTTGTACAACCGTTTGCTGACCAAAAGGCCCCTGTATATGCATAGCAAATCTTCGTGTCTAGGACGCTCAGTCTCGTCTGGATTCCTAACCTAGACACGGTTTCATTCATCGCATTCGTTCCCGAAAGAACCATTGGCAGATTCGACTTTCTTTAAAAATGTTCATTCATTCGTAAAACCTTTTAGTTAAAGCATTATACGTTTTATCAAAACATTCTTTCTTTCGAAACCTTTCGTAAACCCTTAAGGAAAAACATTTCGTAATTCATTTCGTAAACATTCCTTTCACAAATCATATTTCGTAAACATTTCGTAAGCATTCGATCAGTCCCGAAAACATAGTAAAACCTCATAAAAAGGAACATCTAGAACTCACCTGACTTTTTTAGGTAATACTTCCTAAGTGTAATGTTCGCAAGGTGCTAGGCGATCTGTTCGAACAGTTACAAACGAAAGGTGTTAACTTCTATATACAACAAAATGATCCGTCTGAAATCTAACTTGTTCAAAAACCTTTTCGTTCGAAATCTTTTTCGATCAAAATCATTTCGGTCGAAATCTCTTTCGCCCTAAATGTCTTTCATTCGAAAACTTTTTCGCTCAAAAACTATTTCGTCTGAAAACCTTTTCGCCCAAGTAACTTTTCGGACAGAGTGTAGTTTCCCCCTTTTTTGACCGAAAATATTTTTGGTCGTAATCTTTTTCGGACGCTTCAACAGATTTCGGACCATTCATACGGTTCTCGGCCAAATCCGTCGTTTTTTATCCAAAACTCCAACATTTTACGTCCAAACTATTTTCATCCATAAAGCTAAATCCATGGTTTTTAAACTTAAACACATGTAAAAATTGAAGCTTTTTGGATCAAACTCGTTTTTACCTAAATTTACCCAAAAACCGAAAAACAGAGATTTAGACAAGATCTTTACCTCAAATCAGTTCGTTTCTTCAGCAATGCTTCGAGCAATCAATGGAGAAAGAGAATAGAACGATCTAAAGGCAAAACCGTCTCTTTCTCTCTCTAGAACCTTCTCTCTCTAAGATGTGTCGGGAAGATGAAGTTGCTAATGAGGTGGGGAAGGGAAGGGCTTGGGTTATGAAGGCTCTCCCTCCACCCTCAGGCCCGCGCGCCCCTTCTTTGGCCCACGACCCGGTCCGTCTTGCCCCGACACTTCTTTCGAGTTAGAACCCGCACTCGTCACGTGATAAAATTTTGGATGTTACATATGATCATGGGTGCCATGTGTACAGTCGGAAACGAGTAAAAAGTCTAGAAGAGGCGAAATGGGAAAGGCTACTATTATTGACTTTTATCTACGTCCATCATTTTTTTAAACCTAAATAACTTTTACGTACTTTATTATTTAAAAAAATATACACCATAAAATCAAGAATTTTATTAATTTTAATTTGAGTATAGTATTACTATATAAATTTTATAAAAAAATAATTATTTTTAAAACTTCGTTTGGCTATGCGTAAGACATAGCTACTCTATATAGCGTATTTACATAGCTTATTTACCTAGCATACTCTATATAGCATATTTACATTGCATATTCACTTAGTGTACTAGATATAATGTGTTTATACGGCGAAATAAGTAGCGGATTATAGCGCAAATAAGTAGCGTGGGTTTATATTGGACTCAAGTACCCCTCTGTCCAAAGACACGTGTCGCATTCTCGTGGCTTACTATACTTAGCATAGAAAAAAACTTTGTACGTTAACTCTTCTTTCTCTCTCTCTCTCTCACTAATATATACACACGCGCATGTATGTATGTTTGTATGTATGCATGTATGTATAGCATTCAAATGCAAGAGGTGGTTCCGATATAAAGTGGATTTCGTCTAAGACACGTGAGATGCAACAAAGAGATGATATGTGTAGATGAGTGGGTTTAATGGGTGAGGGGTATTTGCGTCCATTTGACACACATAATAGAACCATGTAAAATGTTATAACCGTGCATTGTTAATGCAAAAACAAAACCCATTTCAGAACTTGGCACACATCACCGTATAATTTGGTTAGACACACATCATCACTGTGTACAATGAGATAACTCAACCGTATAACTGGTATAACTTCATAGTTATATCGGCACTACATTAAACTTTTAAAAACTTTAATTTTCTTTTTAAAAATATAAAAATATTATACTCACAAAAAAATTCTTAATTTTATGTTGTATTTTTTTTTTTGAAAAGAATAATGAAGTATATATATTAAAGTTATTTGAGTCCAAAAAAAATGATAAAATTAGTATTTACTTAAAAAAAAGTCTACACAAGAGTAATTAATTCTCTCTTTTACCCCTCAGCCATTAAAAACTGTCATTAACTACAAAGCCCCCCCTCCCCACCCCCACCCTCTCCACACACACACACACACACATATATATCTATATATATATATATATATATATATATATATATATATATATAATGTTACTGCACAAAATTATGTTGTTTTATAGCAAAACTTTATTGTTTTCTAGATTCAAGCTAGAAAACAACACATTCTTTGAATCCAGAAAACAACACATTTATATGATAAAACATCACAATTGTAAAACAATATAGCTAAAACAACATATTTTGGGATTGACTGATCCAAAACAACACAAAAATGAACAAAAACATCTCAAAAATGTAAAATAGCACGACATTTTTTAAGGGGTATAAAGAGCAAACATGCAAACCAAAAAAGAATACCAATAAAAACAGCAAAGCAGCAAAACAAGCACAAAAAAATACAATAGCAAAACATCATAGCAGCCTAATACCACATTTACAAATCGGCACAACAAAACAATACGGCTACAAAAACAGTACTGCAGCCACCATCACAACAAAACATCACAACACAACAAGTATGTACAACAAAAACAATACAATAACAAAAATAACACAAAAACAAAAATAGCATGACATCAAAACACAATAAACTGCTCCGAATCTAGTGATTTGGAAGGAAAATTGAAGAACAATGAAAGAAATCCAACTAAAAATGAACTGTTTTATTATGTTTTAGCTTCATAATCCCCAAAATATTGCTTTAATAACACTCACTTTCTCCTAAAACTGTAAGACCCTAGATCCGGGAGGCATCACGTGTTGAATTTACACATTAACAAACAATTCTTAAACTCCAAATAACATTCAAGTAGTGGAATAAATGCCATTACATTGTCTCGAAATAGCAACCAATCAAAACATTATCTAAAAACATTCAACATTCTTAAAACATTCATAATGGATGTCAGATCTCTATCGCCAGGTAACTTATCAACTAGCCAAACAACATCCATTCATCGTCCCTTTTATCCTTAACCTTACATGCATACTAAAAGTCAGCTAACGCTGCTGATTTCAAGTCTTTCGTTCATTTAGGAAATGGTTTATCATTCGTTCATTCATTCATTAGGGTTTAAAATCATTTATTAAGAAAACAAGGCTTATCATTCGCGCTTAACATTTAATCATTCAACGTTATTAAAACATAATTTAACGGAACATTCATTCAACATTTAACATTCATTTAAGTCATATATTTAATATCTAAATTTGTATCATTATTCGTTCCATTCCATTCATTACGTTTCCAGTTCTTTCATCGCCCAAAGGAATCGTAGGTCCCTAAGGTAGTTTCATCTCCCTTAAGGCTCATAGGTTCTTAAGGTAATACCATCGCCCTTATGACAAATAGGTCAATAAGGTATTAACACCGCCCTTACGACTCACCGGTCTATAAGGTCATACCATTCATCCATTATGGGTCACGTTAACCCCGAGTGACCGTTTTGCCACTACCTTCGCCATATATACAACCGTATTTTACCATTGATAGGCCATATAGGCATTATCCTTGTTATACTTATGGCCCAAATGTGCCATAAGGCTGGGAAGTACATTCCCAAACTTCGTTCGTCAATTCATTCAGTAAACAGATTAGATATGTAATGACTTCCTTAAAAATATTCGTCCGTTTTCTTTTCATAAAACATTTCATTCATTTGTAAAACTCTATCTTTCATTTTAAAACCATTCCTTTATGAACAGTCTTTCCATAAACCTTCCATTTCTTAAACGTTTCTTGTTTCAAACATCATTTCTTTCTTAAACTGTTCATTCATAAACAACCATTCGTTTCAAATCATTTCGTTTCATACATTCATCATTTCATAAACACTTTATAACATTTCATAAACATTCGTTAAGTATGCACATCACCCTAGAAACAAGTAAATAGGGATTCTTGACTCACCTGTTATGCTATCCAATACGGCTTACCAACTTGATCCAAAGCGTCACTCTCTCAATATGAATCAATGGTTAATAACTCATCCATTATGTACTTTCCAATATCCCAAGAGAAACTAGGCAGTTTCGCTCCCTTTGGCTAGGCGAAACTAGGCCAGTTTCGTTATCTTTGAACTAAACGAAACTAGGCAGTTTCGCTCCATGTGGTGCGAAACTAGGTAGTTTCGCTCTATGATAGTTTTGCTTGATCGTCTTTCCCAGCAGAAACATAGGTTTCTGCATGGGGATGTCGGCCAAGATCCAATCTTATCAAGACTCCGACTTTTTACGTCCAAAACTCAATGTTTTACACTCGTGAAGCTAGATCTAAGGTTTGTTTTATATTTAAACCCGTAAAAACCTGACCTTTTTTTATTAAAAACCATAAAGCCCACCAAAACTAAAAACTCAGATCCAGGAGTGATTCTTACCTCGAAACGAATCCTGTCTTCAGCAAATCTTCACCCGAGCAGTGGAGAAAGATGGAGGATCGATCTTTAGTCCAAACCAACACTTTCTCTCTCTAGACTTGGGTGTTGGAGCTTTGGGGCAAGAATGAGGCGGAAATGACAAGGGCTAGGCTTTTAAACCCACCCTCCCCTCCTTTTTCGGCCCATGCATCAACCCAATGAGCCCACCCCTTTTATTCGATTTATTTCTTTTTTCGAATCCCGTTTATTATTTCGTCTTATTTTTGGGATGTTATAAAAACGCTCCTAAAACCCTTATTTTCTCATTCTCATCTTCCACAAAAATAAAATAAAAAATCATACAAACTTGAACGTAACTGTGAATTAAACTGAATTCGAAGATTGTACATTTGATTGAGCCTTGGAAACTTGAACGATTAGAGGAAATACATAGAGTGAAGAAAGAAGAAAATGTTACGAGGAGGTATCATGAGATCGACACGAGGTTTTGAAGGAGAAGAAAGAAGCAAAGGTTAAGAGAAGTGAAGAAAATACAAGGAGTGAGAAGATGGAAGAGTCGATAGTGGTCTTGGTGTGGGTTCGTGATTAGAGTTAGGGTTTGTAATGTCTGAATAAAAGAAAACCCAATAAAAACATATGGATAAAATACCCTTCTTTTTTGTCTTCTTAAGTAACTTGGTTTTTTTATTTGAACCCGAGAAAGTTTTAAATACAAATGACTTTTATCATACAAAGTGTAGAAAGGATTTTAGACCATTGATCTAGGATATCAAGGGTTAAGATAAATGGTGTGTCTAGTCAGCTTGTTTTTAAGCGTAAAAAGAGTCTGCATGGGTAAAATTGAAATAACCTAACTTTGTTGATTTTTTTCAACTTTTCCCATTTTTTTAGAACACGAATAACTTTTTAATACGACATTATTTTTTAAAAAAAATTACACAATAAAATCGAGCATTTTATTATCTTTAATCTGAGTATAGTTTTGCTATACTTCTAATATAAAAAAATCAACTTTTTTAAGAAAATATTAATGTGATGTGCATATAACATGCATGATTATTCGTATAACATGCGTGATTATTACCACGCATTATTATTCATATAAAATGCGTTATTATCATTTAAAACATGTGTTATTATCATTTTAGAAAAAAACGTTATTATTAAAATGCGTTATTATTATTACGTAGACTTATTTACCCCTCATCCTAAGGACACACGTTTCGTCCAGATTGCTTCGTACGTTTCGCACGCAGAAAAGCCTTTGTACAATAACCGGCCCATATATCGTAATATATATATATATATTACGATCACTATGTCATTTTATCAAAAAAGAAAATAACTCGTTTATTAGACAAATATAATATTAGTAAGTTAGAAACCCGTGTAATACACGGGTTGTATAAAAGAAATATTAAATAATTATTAATAATCGAAAATAGTTGAGAAAGAAAATACTAAATAAATGAAATATTAATAAAAAAAATATTAAATAGTTGAGATAAAATAAACGGGAAAAAGAATCTTGAGCCACAGAATTGTAACACGCGACGCAGTCAGTTACTTATTTATTAGGTATAGCTTAGTGTGTCAAAAATGACTAAAAATTTATATTATTCTGATTATAATAAAATAATATGAATATAATTATTTGCATGAAATTTGAACTTAGTCTTCTTTCAACCGATATGCCTTCTCCTTTTAGACTAGTTTTATTTTATTTTAAACTGTTAAACCCGCTAGAGATAAAACATAACCTAAATCGACTCGTTCATAAGAAAATAGGTCGAAGTTGCCACATCTACAAAATATATATAAGCATATGCGAAGAGCTAAAATAAGCCATGATATAAACTCACCTCAAGGAAAGCCTTAAGTGCCACTAAGGTGTATATATTAGCTGGCATAGTATTTAAAAACACAGCAAGCCATTTCCAACATTCTTCAATTCAATGCAGATTTTGGATACGTAAATTAAAAAGTGATTTTTTATTAATTTAAGCAGTGGTATCCAAAAACTTTCTAATTATAATAATTATATTTTAAAACATTTTTTCTAAAACTTAATTTAATGAATCAATTAAAATGGGAATAAAAGGAAATAATTCACTTGAAAACTTTCGACTATAATGATATGAATACTGTAAGATCTAACAAATCATAACAAATATATATGATTAAAGATTTTGTATTTGGATCCTAAAAATATGATTGAACAATTTAAATGATGATTAACACATTTTTAAATTAAAAAATATGTAGATAAAGTTGAAACAAATAATTAATTTAGTTGTCTAAAATAGTGAAGTTGATTATTAATAAAAAAGAGAGAGGCGAGAAAATGAGAATAAGGGGACCTAGAAATGTGGCATGTGTTCTCGTAGTTAGTCATTTATTAGATAGTATAGATATAGATATAAAGTTTAAAACGGAAAATAAAATTCTCTCATAAAAATAAGCTACAATCACTATCAACTAGAGGTGCACAAAGGATCCGGATCCGAATCCGATCCGAAGGATTATTCGAAACTGGATCCGGCTAGAACTGGACATTTTCAGAACCGGCGGATCCAGAACTGGTTAGTGGGTTTTTTGCAAACGGATAAAAATCGGATATTTTGGGACCGGTTTTTTCCGGACATTTTGGAACCGGTTATAACTGGTTCTAGCCGTTGGGGCAAAAAAAACGGCTATATAGCCGTTATATGGCCTTTTTTGTATTTTTTTTTGGTGTTTGAGGCTTGAAACTATGTAAAAATAGGTATTGGGGGTATGGGTTAGTTCACAACAACATTCTAGCTCTCAAAACTCAAAAACGCTCTCAAAACGCAAAATAAGCCCACTTATACGCAAAAAAAACGCTCTCATGGCTTTCGCTTCCGCAAGCACTCAAAATTCGGTTGGTGGTTCTACTAGGGATGCCACGGTGGTGAGAGTACTTCCTTACTCCTGAAACCAAGAGATATGGGCTTATTTTGATTTATGCGAAATGTCGAACGGTTCGCAAAAGGCTCGTTGCAAACGTTGTGGTAAAATTTTGGGTGCTACGGGAAATAGCACTTTGAGGAAACATATTGGTAGTCACGCAAAACACACTCAAGGTGAAGATCAAACTCAAATTGGTAGGGATGGAGGAGTTTGGAAATACAATATTGAGAGGGTTCGTGAGAGAATGACACATTTCGTCATTCAAGAAGGTTTGCCTTTTGATCACTTTGATAATCCGCGCTTGACGAGGGTGATACAAGAGACGCTTCAACCGAGTTACACAAATGTAACTCGTTTTACTTTGAGAAGAGATTGTTTAAAAATATGGAAAAAAACAAAAAAAGAATTAATTTTGGGTTTTGAAAATTTAAATATCGGTATTAACTTAACAACGGACGTTTGGTCCGCTCCACATGGTTTACCCGAATCGTACCTTTGCGTTACCACACATTGGGTTCAACCCGAGTCGTGGCAAATGATGAAGCGTACGATTGTGTTTGATTATTTTGGATATCCACATACCGGTGAAAACTTATTTTATATTTTAGACTCGGAAATTCCAACTTATAAAATTCAACCAAAAATATTTTCAATATCTTTTGATAACGCTTCAAATAACACAAACGCGGTGAAAAAATTAAAAATAAAATATGAACCGCCTTGTAACGGTGTTTTCTTTCATAGTCGATGTGTTGCACACATCATTAACTTGGTTGTGCAAGACTATCTAAACGTCCAAAAAATAAGAGAAGTGAAAGGAAATTTTAAAATGATGTTACAGGAAGTTTTTAGCACAAGCAAAAAAGATATATAAACTATAGAAACTTGTGCCAACAAACGGATTCCATCTTTTTAGGTCCGAATTGGGACGTACCTACTAGATGGAACTCGACATGAAAAATGTTTGAATCGGCCTTAAGGCAAAGAGTTACTTTAAAACATTTCCATGATTAACTTGTCAAAAAGAAACATTGTTTACAAAAATTTGATAATATAAGTTGGGATATGATCGAGAAACTAACTAATTTGCTTGAGGTTTTTAAAAAAAATGCACTTACATGTTTATCGGGAGTTTATTATCCCACGTCTTCGCTAATACTTCAACAATTATACTTAATATGTAATAAATTAAAAGAGTTTGAATATCACGACACTATTTTTAAAAAAATGGTAACACCTATGAAAGCTAATTTTAAAAAATATTTTTCGGAAATGCCGGCCGTTGTTACATGTTCAACCGCCTAAAACCCAACGATTAATGTAACCGGTGTTGAAACATTAATTGGATCAATATCGGACGATTTAAATATGTTCGAGGAAGACCCAAATTTTGAATCTAAGGCAATAAGGGATTTCAATTCGGCTTTTAATAATATGTTTGATTATTATTTACGCAAATATGGTGGAAGTGATGATCCATCAAACATACGTGAATCAATGGGTTCGGGTTCAGGTTCTAGTAGTTCAAGGAACCCGATGCTAAGTTTATTTAACACTTTAAGAAACGAAAATACTAAACGAAGCACACCAAGTAGCGAGCTTGGGAGATATCAAGCAACCGACTTTATTTTAACTCTAAGATCCGAAGAGTTTGAAAACTTTGATATCTTGAGTTGGTGGCAAGGAAGGGAATCCCAATATCCCGTTCTAGCCGCAATGGCCCGTGACCTACTAACCGTCCAAGCTTCCACGGTAGCTTCGGAATCTGGTTTTTCTCTTAGTGTCAGGGTTTTATCTATTCGAAGAACGAGGCTTACACCGGAATCCATGGAGATGTGTATTTGCTTGAAGGACCATTTGGATGCCTCCGAACGTGTACAACATGTTGCAAAACTAAAAGGCGAGGTTGACATTGAACAAGAAATACACGAATTCGAAGTAGAACAAGGGGCGGCGAATTCACTTTCTGACGAAGAACAAGCTTATGATGAATCTCAACGTATCTCAAACGAAGAAGATTGAAAACCGATGTTACGAAGACTAAGACGAGTAGACGACGAATAACGAGTCATAATAAATAATATATATTTTGTGATTCAATTATGTTTTTTGTACGAACTATTGTTAAATCACTTAAAAAAATATAAAAAAAATAAATAAAACATGTATTTTATAGTGTATCTTTGTTAATTTTTTAAAAAAAGATTTTTTTTTAAAAAAATCCGGTGGAACCGGTTTTTTTTGTCCGGTCCGGTTCCATATATCCGGTCCGGTCCCAATAGGTTCCAACTCTCCACTCCCTTAACCGGATCCGATCCAGAACTGGTTCCAATGTGTCCGGTTGTTGACCAAATTTGACGGATCCGGTCCGGTCCGGATCGAAAAAAAATCCGGTTTGTACACCTCTACAGTATCAACCAATTTACTTGCAATCTCTATTTGGAAACTCGTTTGTTTTGATATTCCCTTAATTTCATTAACAAAACCCAACAAAAAATGAAATTTTATTTGTGAATATCTTGAAAGTGGAAAGTAGGAAGGTGGGGGAGTGGGAGGTATTTAAATAGAAGCATAGCCCACACCTTTCTCTCATGCATTTGTTCATCTTCTACATCTTTTCATCCTATTTTTGTCTTTAAATATTTCTCCATCTTCAAGACAGAAAAAATGTCGACAAGAAGATCAAGATCAAGACAATCTGCTTCACGAATCAGCGATGATCAAATCAACGATCTTGTTTCCAAGTTGCAACAACTTCTACCTGAAATTCGTACTCACCGCTCAGACAAGGTATTCATATGAACACTATATTAATCTTTAAGACCTACCTCTGAATCGGTCAGAGGCAGGAGGTGTTTGTTTCAGATTTTGACAGCATCTTAATAGTTTATCCAGCCTCTTAATAATTCAGCACAGAAACCATACTGAACCATTCAGAGCTCTTAATGATTCAGATCTTAATGAACCAAACAGATCGATATAAGGGAAAAGTATTTTTAAAAATATGACATTAGATGTGATAATTTATAATAATGTATTTTTTATATTTTAATGTATGTCTTGAATGAATCCAGGTATCAGCTTCAAAAGTGCTACAAGAGACATGCAACTACATCAGAAGCTTGCATCGAGATATCGACAGTTTAAGTGACAGACTCGCCGAGTTGCTCGAGAACGCCGATCCGATTCAGGCTTCCATCATTAGGAGTTTACTTATGCAGTAACTAGTATTTTAGATCATCATCTTCTACACAAATAACCATTTTTCTACCTTTTTACCCATAATGTATCGTCCTACTATGTAACTTTTAGGGTCTTCTCTGTCTATCTTAAATCACAAAATGAGTTTTTAAATCCATTTGCTTAGTTGAGCATCAAGTTATGTAATACCATATATTATTTCTTAGAGAACTTTCGCTGTTTCGATTAAAGCCAGCGTTGTGTAGCATTTAAATCACTGCGACACAAATAAGTATTAGAGCATTCACATTAGCATATTCATCCATATCCTTACAATTTAACTAAAAAACATATAAACTTCAAATTTAAAGATTTTTTAAAACCTCACATCTTAATACTCATATCTATCCCTATTCAATTAAATAATATTTTTTATTACTTTTATTCTTTCTTTCACTCATAACCACTCACAAAAATATAAAAAATAAATATAGGGTATGAATAGTAAGCCCTTATATTTAGGGAGCTACTAAAGTTTTTCTTTAAATTTTAGGGATCGGGATCCTGATGTAGAGTTAAAAACAAGAATTCCTTGTATTCTTCCTAAATTTTAGAGATGAGGATGAAGATAAAGAACCAAATGTAAATAAGTTAAATGAGATTGAAAAAATCAAATACAAAATTAGAGACCGATTTACGACCGAGAAATCTTGGGAAGACAGTCATGACTGTCATTTTAGTACTAAATGATTATTCTAAGTAAAAACGAAATAGAATAATCTTATGAAGGACTCTCACGATGGTCCTCGATCCGATCACTCCGAGATAGATCCAAGTTTGTTAATTTAAGACGACAAAACCGATGTAAACGGATCTTTTACAACTTAAGTCCATATTTTATCCATATATCAACCTTACCTAGCTTTCGAGTTAAGTTGTTTAATTGCCTACTAGGGTCTTCACCGCATTGATATCCAGATTTGGATACCTAGGCCCGTAAGTGTAGCCCATACGACATAAATATATGTATAGCTAGGAATAGGGCAACATTATATAAAAACGACCCATGCACGCAAAAATTTGCTTCACAAACACATGCATCTACACTATATAACTAACCATGAAATAAAAAGTCTATTTTTCTAAAAATGTGTAGGAAGTAAGCTATATCATTTTCTAAAATAAGTGTTGGAATTCGATTTTAAAAGCTCAAAAATAATTTTTATATACTTGGTTTAAATTAAAAGAAATATATCATAAAATCAAGAATTTTATTATATTTAATTTAAGTATAATATTGTTATATTTAAAAAAAAAATACTTTTTGGAAGGGTTAATGTCCTATTACAACAAACGCGTGTATAAGCCTGTGCATTTGAACATTTACGTCGTGCTTTCATGGTGTGTTTTAGTGTCTATGGAAGCCTCAACATAAAGTTTTATGGACCTCTCAATCTGGAATATAACTGTTAATCATGTCATAGATAAAGAGACACCTGAGATTATTAAGGCTCATGAGTCTAACATTAATAACCTTTCTTGGTGCATGCTCTCTATGGATCATTGTTCTCCAAATCAAGAAACCAACCAATAACTCTTGTTGGAATCCTTATAGGAAGCAGCGATGGTAGTGAAGAATGAAGATGATGGAGCGGTAGCATCATACACTTGAAGCATGCTTTGAAAGGTTTCTTTGACTTTGTAGTTCTTGTAGTTACTTCAACTTTTTTGGTCTTTAGTCTTTCTGTTACTTTATCCATATTCCATGGACTTGGCAATTTCTCAGTTGTTTGAATATGAATGGCAGCTTCTCTTTCAATCTCCAACTCATCAGAACTATCATCTTCTTGCAAAATTACTCCTTGCTCTGTCTCATTCACTTTAAGCTTCTCATACGATTCGGTCAATGAAATAGATGTTAGATCTTCTTTCCTTTTTATGCTCAAAAGTATACGGAAACCATCCATATGGTTCAGAGTTGAGAAAAGTATCCATTATCTTTGAATTTTCAAATTTGACACCAACATCTAGAAGCTCATTGATCAATCTCATGTATCTGTTATATTGATCAGTCAGATATTCCCCATTAGCCCGAGCAAACAGATTAAATCGTTGCTTTAACGTTTCTTGTCTTTTCGTTGAGTTTAGAAACGTCATCAAGTCATGAAAAAATGGTAAAAAATCAAGTGAAACTCTCAAAGACAAACCCGTAACTTTTGTAGTCAAATACGAACCACCAAAAATTAGGTTCGTGAACCAAAAATATATCCGTATCAACTTGAAACCCGGTTCGGATAACTCCAAAAATAAACCCGTTTCACTCCGAATATAAAACGTGACATAAAAATAATATCTGAATCAGCTCGAATCAATTACTAATCTCCCAAAGCTTTCTCGTTTCAACCTAAACACACTTTTGAATCACCCTAAATGATTTTATACCAATCAAAATCCAATTCAAAACAACCGCGAAACAAACTGAACCAATTTAGATTTAATCAGTGGAACTTGAAATTCAGTACGAATCACCAAAACTCAAATCTGTAACTCCTGGTGATAAATCTTTGCAGCCCAAATCCATTTATTTATTCAATAACCGGCCCATTTTCTTAAATGAATGTCGGCCCAACAGAAATGTAAGTTCTCAAAACAAAAAATAATAAATAAAAATAAAATCAGGGCCACACAACAAAATAACGCATCGGACTTCAACCTTGAACTTATTCATACGGATTTCAAAGGTTTTATATTCCTTTGTCTTATCTTTAAGTTATGGAATTATGTTCTTTTTGCTATAATCTGTTTGCAGAAACAGGCTATTTATGGTCTGACAGAGATATATAGAAACAAGATCCAAAGAGCACGTCTTGTTGCATGATGACGTGAGTACCAGCACGAACCAGAGTACACATGAAGGTGATTTGGGCATCTTAGAAAAGTTCACATATCAGACAAAAGGTGATTAATGGCTAATTAATAACCTTGAACAAAGAGACTTGTCCCCTTGTGTGGACTAATAATCTTATACCAAAAAGGAAAGGTCAAAACATGCAGGTAAGAAAGCAAGAAGGATACCCCCAGAAATAGGCAAAAAGGTAACGGCTTGATACATCCTTGATACGCAAGCCTAGTTATAAAAGGATGCCTTGTGCATTCCAGGCAACATACTACTCATCACTTTACCATATCACACTTATAATTCCGATCTCTACACATCTTACCATTTTTCACCTCCATAGAACGATCATTTTATTCTCACACCAGAGGCTGATCGCAGGAGACCCCCTCCTGCGGTGAGACTATCGGTGTTTTTTTGTCTTAGCAGGTACCATAACAAGCCGGTGAAACTAAAGAACGTCCAACCCCTCATCCTGACCTATATTTGTTTTTTTAACAATGCAAATCCTGGATGTTATCCTACGACTATTTTGCTTCTTCTTGTTCCCTTGCTCAAGGTTGATTTCTTGTTCCTTTTTTACATTTAAAAGATGTTCACAATAATACATATAAATCATGAGTAGGAAAATGATTCAGTGGGTTACTTTACTTACTATAATGACATAGTACAACCATCATTACCATTATTTTCTTGTATACAAGTATTGGTAAATATTTTGCTTTTCATTTATGATGGCAGGCTAGTCTTATTGCATTGCAAGATATTCTTATTGTATCAAACTCTGGAGTTAGTATCTGAACCCACGCTTCCTTTACATATATTAATTTAGTAGCTTAGAACCGGTGTAATACACACGTAGTGAAAAATATCAGTAAATAAAATTCTTAAATATTTATTTATATATATATATATATATATATATATATATATATATATATATATATATATATATAGGGTGATGTTCAAATGCTAACAAATATTTATGTGATAATCATGATAACCCCTCTCAAACATAGTGTTATTACGTATATGTAACAATTATCATTATGTTAATGTTACATATATGTAAAACACTGTGTGTCACGTATATGTAACATTATTTGGAACGTAAACGTAAGAATCATCATTTCCGTATTTACGTTCAAAATTTTTATTCAAGATATTTAAATACTATTTTAACAATTAAAAGAAAAAAATAATTTATAAATTATGTGATTGTTTTATAGTGGCTAGCACGGTTATCACATAAAAAGTTAGTTAGTATTTGAACCATTCCTTATATATATATATACATATTTTACAGGTGTAAAAGTGTATCACATATACTAAGTATAGAAAACAAAATTTAAAATATGTAAAAATTAATATATAATTGGGTTTTGAAAATACGTTAATTACTATATAATATAATTTGACTTTCATTTACTATTTGATTGAAAATAAAAGTAAAATAATTAGATTTCAAAGTTTCTTATTATAAGGGATAACTTAAAATAAATGTGTTTTATTATTGTAATTAGTATTTTCTTTTAAAATATATTATTATTAAAAGATAAAGATGCATTTAATAAGAGAGACGGGAAAAAAATGATGAGAATGAATATTGAGACGACACGTGGCATGAAAAAACTTTTATTTATTATATAGTATAGATATAGATATAAATTTTGTGTTATATTTTATGTTCAATGGGTCAAATTTGTAAACTTTAGAAAGGTTCAAAATGAAACGGGTATAAACTCAAAAAGGGTCAAAAGTGACATGATGTGTGATTAAATGTTTACAACCAGCTAGGCCTACTAAACAGGTCATGTTCACAGGTTGGCGGGTCGAACCCGGCATGAACCTGAAAATTTTACACGAACCCAAACACGACGTGTATACACAGGTTGACATGAACACGACCCGTTTAACCTGTAAAAAAAATATTTGATTTTTTTTCTTGCATTTTAATAGTTTAAAATGAGAAATTTACATATATATATATTACTTTTGTTTTTTAAGCAATTAGGATCAAAGTATGCCAAATTGTGTTTAAACCTTTAAATTTTGGCATTAAATCACCTAAATATTACCTATGTAAACACGTTTTAAAAAAACATATATTAAAATAAATGGGTCAACCTGTTGGGCTGATACGAACACGTCCCGTTTAGCTAAACATGTTAGGTCAGAAATTCGCACCCCGACAAGCAGTGGCGGATCCAGGAAAATTTCGAAGGGGGTTCACCCTTCACCCTATAATATTTTAGGGGGTTCACCCCAGCTTGTTTACCTACCGTTACACTAAAATTTCGAAACTCGGGGGTTCCTGTGCACCCCCCCCCCCCCCCGCTTCACTTAAGTCCGCCCCTGCCGACAAGTAGCCTATTTTCCGTCCCTAATTCAGATTAAAATCTACTGTAATGTTTGGTAACTGTTGCAGGACGTAGTGCAAAAGAGGCAAATTTAAAAAGTAACCGTTAGCTTTACCCCTACCCTAATGCCAATGGTAAATGTTACTTCACCAATGAATTAAAAAAAAGTTACCCTTCTTACCTTTTTTTGATGATTTATTTCACCAATCTTTCTCAATTTGTAGAGCGAGGCATGCAATCAACTATAAATGTACAAATGGCTCCCGGAGTTTCAGTTGGGGATTTGAAGCAACACTTGAAGGAATTTTACGAGGTAATATTTAATTTTTCCTTTTGTGCAAGAACATAAAGAAGATTCTAGCCATCTAGCTGAATTGAATTTCAAAATCTAAATAACCGACTCAAAACCAAAATACCCGACATAACGAAACTGTTGGAAATCAGGCCCAAGAACACGAACACAGAATTTGATCTCAACCAAGATCGACTCTTTTATTAATATTATAATTCTTGACACCTTTACAATGATTCCTAACCCATCTATTTATACTAAAATAAACCTTGTTAACCAAGTAATCTAATCTTACTCAAATACTTGAAGATAATACAAAACAATAAACAAATAATAAAATAAACAAACATTAGACTCTTACTAGTACTAAAAACTTGCAACTTACTCTTTGCACCCCGTAGATAGACTTGACAAGATTAGCCCAATAATCACCCCCTGATCTTGTCATGCACTTCTCTTGGACCCGTTCACCGTCTTGACCCTTCCTGGACCCCCGACCCTTCCCTTGGCCTCGTCCTAGATCATCCCGACATGAACTTCCACAAGCACAATGTTCACACATATGTTTTTTCCCCTTTGCATACATCATTGTTATCTCCTCTTCTTCACGGTTTCAAACCCACTTGACCACTATCGATCTCCCTCTTCCCGGGTCACCAGAACAACCCCGTTCTTGACCACCGATCGAAGAAAAAACAAGCCCACCGCTTCTACCGTTTTCTTCTTCCCCTACTAGGCATGACAAGATTCAAAACCTCCTACTTTGACGAATCTTTTTCCGCCCGCCTACCCGCAAATCCCTGGTAGGTACGACAAGATTCAAAACCTCCTGCTTTAACGAATCTTTTTCCGCCTGCCTACCCGCAAATCCGATCGGATATCTTCTGCGAAAACAAACAACCTTCACCGGTTACTATGTTCTTATCCTTGGCGGGATAGATCGAGTCAATTAAACAAGTATTGAAGTTGTCTTATCAGAACTAGATCAGATCACCAACCACGAACACCGAAATCACCCCTTCTTGGTCTTTTCTTACCATGCCCCGCAGTTACAGGGGCTGCTCCCCTTTCCCTTCCTAAAATTTGACTCTCAAAACGGCCTTCTCTTTCATCAAGCTCTGATACCAATTGAGGGAAATCAGTCTCAAGAATACGAAAACAGAATTTGATCTCAACCAAGATCGACTCTTTTATTAATATTATAATTCTTGACACCTTTACAATGATTTCTAACCCATCTATTTATACTAAAATAAAGCTTGTTAACCAAGTAATCTAATCTTACTCAAATACTTGAAGATAATACCAAACAATAAACAAATAATAAAATAAACAAGCATTAGACTACTACTAGGACTAAAAACTTGCATCTTCCACCAAACCATAATAACCGAACCCAACCAAAAACCTATGGTTTGGTTTTGTTTTGTTTTTTAAAACCTATTTTTCGGTTTTGCCTGTACCCTTAACCGAAAAAACTGAACCTTATAACTATGTATGACATGTTTAAACACAAGTATGTTCACGGTTATGTTTAAATTAAAATGTTCTTACATTCATAATATTCTTGATAATAGACGCTAATTAGCCCAAAAACAAAAAAAACACATTCATGAAACCGAAAACCATTCGTTTTTGTTTGGTTCGAGTCCAAACCGAACCATGCACACCACGTATAAGTTCCACCTCTAATACTAGAGTTTTATTGTTTATGCAGAAGGAAGAATTTGTAACTGTGCTTCCAAATGACGAAGCTCCACACACCAAATACGTTCAAGGATCCAATGGTTGTCATATAAACGTCTTCCCTGATCGCTTTACGTTGTGTAAAAATTGATAAAATTTTCATTTCGGTTTAGCTAAATTAAATATAATCATAAATACAAAATTGGATCTGTGGCGCAATGGTAGCGCGTCTGACTCCAGATCAGAAGGTTGCGTGTTCTATTCACGTCGGGTTCATTTCATTTTCTTTTAATTTATGAGGTATTCGGCCGAAAGTGGGCCTTTTACATAATGAGCCCAATTGCTAAAATTTTATAGGTAAACCGCTTCACGTCGAGAGTTTAGTCGTTTTTCCCCCGCATCAGGCGGAATGAGTTTGGTCATTATTGCTTTGCCTCGTCGAAAACCATAAAAGCGGATATCGATATCAGTTTCGATAATACCAATACCGGTCACAGTATAGCAACGGTAACGGCACTCGCTAGCCTACGATCTCAAAAAAATACTCGATTTTGAATAAAATTTCGTTTTAAAAATATTTATATCAGAACGTTGACAAAAAAAACTAAAGACAGCCGCGCACTCCGTTTTAAATAAAAAGTTAACGAAAGAAAGTTATTACAGAAAAACGAAATTATTAGAAAACTAAACGAGTTAAAAACATATATTATATACAGTATATATATAAATTAAATAAGGAAGGAAATAAAAATTATATAAAACTTTGATATCCAATCTACAAAACATAAAAGTTAACTGTATGTAAATACGGAACGACAAGTAATAATAATAGTAATGGGCCTTATTAATAAATTTTTTGTAATTTCAGAAAAAAAAAACAATTATGTAATTATAATTTAGCAAAGAGGGAATGGTTTTATGCGTGGCGGTGCGTGATAATGTTTTCTTTTTTCTTTAACTTGCAATCTCACCTTTTATTCTATATATAATATGGGCATTTACATATATTAACTTCTTAAGTTTTTTTATTATATATTTATATAACCCTAAAATTTAATTACATATTTCCTTTTTCTAAAACCTATATATTACATATTTATCCAATTCATTTAAAATAACTTATTTTATTACCATTTTACCCTTAATCAACCAATTAATTTTTTAGGGGTTGGGGATATATATAATTTAGAAGTTTAATAGGGAGAAATATGTAAAAAACCTATATAATATGTCTTAAACCCATTTAATTTTTTACAAATTTGATATTTCTTTCAAATCTTTCGTTCATTAACTTTTCTAAAAAAACTTCATACGTGGTTGCGTTAATTTTTTTTTCTATACATTATGGTTTAAATTTTGTTCAAGATGGAGTTGTATACGAAAGAGGGTATTTTTTTGTATCGTACCGGTACCGTGACGGGCGGAACCAATACCGACTAAACAACATCGGTACCATTATCGGTATGATCGGAATTAGTTCCGGTGTTTGTTTTTATGGTTTTCGATCGTTGTAATAGATTTTTTTTCTTTTCAAATATATTGTTTACAAATTCTCGACTACCCGTCTTGATAACTTCAACAACATCTCCGCCTATTGCCAAGCATTGAAGGTTCTAGCTGATCAACTAGCCAATGTCGACTCTCCCGTCTCAATTTAAAGGTTAGTTTTACAATTGATTTCTAGGCTAAATGAACGATATGAGGGAATTGCCATGCTCCTTCAACAAACCTCTTCGCTATTGGATTTTCATGATGCCCGCTCCAAATAGTTGAAGAATCAAGGAAAGCTAATCAAGCAATGAACTCTGCTCAAGCAGCGGGAACAGACCTACACACTATCGCCCAGAAAAATGAACCAACCCGCTGTAACACCCCAAAATCCTAAACATAAGTTAGGACGAGGGTCGGTTAATAAACACGACACTTGAACATAACCGGACGCGAAACTAAAAGACGGTTCGACCGGAAATAGCCCAAAACTTCAAATAAGTGTACCTCGGGCTAGAAAAGGAGTTATGGAAACCATAATATAAGAAAAAGGTGTTTTTCGGCGAGGAAAAAGTGATACATATCATATGGGCCGGTAGCGGACCGTTACCCATGGTATAACGGTCCGCTACGTGTGTAGGAAGCATAAACTCAGAATCTGACACGTGACATACTGACTAATCACCTTGAGGCGGTGGAGGACCGCCACCAGAACCCTTAGCGGTCCACTAAGGGCCCTAGACAGTTTATACATAGAATTTCAAGTGTTTCAAATGAGCTATCAATTCCAGTTCTTCGGGAACTCTATATTTTGATAATCTCGAGCTTGAAATACCCCTTTAGGTGTTACAAGCAAGTCGGTTTTGGAGGAAGGGGCGGGCAACCTATACATTAACGAGCCGTAGATAGTCTTTCGGTAAGTCCTCTCCCTTAGTTAGATTCGGGGTAGCCCCGATGGTTGGCACGAGCATCCCTGAGGGAGTTTATGTTATTGAAAGATATAGACTAATTAGTATTATATTTCCATAGGATCGTGTAGTTACTAGATCTAGTGTCGGTTTTGTTCGATCGTAGACTGTAAATGTTAAAGTTGCTAAAGGTGAGTTCTTTGATGCCCGTATTTAAACGCTTTTACGTTTTGGGCTGATGTACATAATATGATAAAGTTTATGAAATTTCCATGAGGCTCTGGTTTTAAAAATTTTAAACATTTCAAGCTAGTAAGCTTGTCAAGAACAATTTACAAAGAAGTAATGATGTCCACTTATAAACATTTTAAATGTTTGGGCTATGATGTTAAAGTTTTGGTCTATGGACCAACGTTAAAGAAAGTTTTGGTCTATGGACCAAGGTTAAAGAAAGGTTTGATCGTATGGTCTGAAAGAGAAGATGTTGCCATAATTGGCTAGAGAAGTTTAGTCTGTATATGGGACCAAAGAAAAGACAGAATTGTACAGTGATATAGACTCAAGTGGTGACGATCACTTGAGGACCAATGTAAAGGCTACTGAAGTCTCATTACCAAGTGGCAACGTCTAGAACCGCTGAGTTCTTGATTGTCCTGGTAATGCTCTTTACCGAGTGGCAACGTCTTGAACCGCGGAGTTTTTGATAGTCCCGGTAATGCTTGCATTTTCCATTGAGGGAAATGAGTTCTTCATAGCATTAAAGTTTAGGTCTATGACAGATCCATCGATGTCTCAACAGCGTTCATAAGGTTCGTTGGGGTCATGGATGGCGTTTCGTACCGCATTACCAGTGCAACATCTTGAACCGCAGAGTTCTTGATTGTCACACATGAGAGACCCACGACAGTGCCTTTGTGGCTTGCCACCTAGATATACATATATGTGATACATATGATATAAAATATGCATGACAAAGAATCTAGGTATAGTACCTAGTACTATATGGTATGGTAATAACCATACAAGTATGATAAAGAAGGATCTAGGTATATGATAAATCAAAGATAAACATGTATGAAAAGTGTTTTTCAAATATACCGGATCATGGTTCAGTTAAAATTAAAGATAGAACGTACAAGCGTAAGCTGACCTGTTTTAGCATGTTTGTAAGGTTAAATGAAGACCAGGAAAGGATTTGTTAGATGAAGGCTACTTGGATTAAGAAGACTGACATCCCTCTAAGATAGTTATAGAGAGATTATGTATAGTTTATTTACCTGTTTGTAACAAACATCGTTTTTCGCTGCGATAAAGTAATCCTTTCAGTTATTAAACTATGATGCCAAAGAGTAAATCCAACGTATGAGGCAACCCGGGAATTGGGGCGTCTAACCCGCCAAGACTATCGTCGCCTAGACATCTCTTCCGATCATGGCCGTGGCCGTAGCCGTGGTCGAGACAGAAACTGAGGTCGCGATTACGGTGGTAGCGAGCGAGGTCATTCACCTACTGCTCAGCTCTACATGTTCACCCTAGGCCCATTGAATCCTCCACCACAATATTGGGCCGACCCAGTATCGGGTTCTTCACAACCGCCATGGCAGTAATGGGCCGCTAGCCCACAATGTCTTTATCCCACCACTACCCCATGACCCAACTCCTCATCGGGTCTCAAAAAATTCTTGGACCTCACCCCAATCAAGCTTACGCAGAAGGATACGCCCCAACTGAAATTGAGCAGGCATTCTATACCATGTCCCTCAACTCGCCTGACAACAGTTGGTACATAGACACTTGGGCAACTACTCATATGACAAACAACCAAGGTAAATTATCAACTTTTTTTAATTATAGCATTTTATGAAATCTAATTTCTATTGAATTTGACCCTTTCAGTTTTCTTGTGAAGGATATCAAGACTCGGACCCCAATCCTACGATGCAAATAGTACCGGTGATCTTTATCCCCTCACCCCACATACTGCCTCTAAAATTACTTCTCCATCAACATTTGTGGCTCTCCCTCAACAATTTGGCATTAAACACTTGGTCACCCGGGCTCCAATTTATTGCATCCCCTTAAAATTCTTCTTTCATTGATCATGGAAAAACATACAAAAACATTTGTCAATCTTGTATGTTTGGGAAAAGTGTTAAACTTCCTTTTGTTGATTCTATTACTTGCGCTTTTATGCCATTTGACATTGTTCAAATTGACCTTTGGACTTCACCAATTTTAAGTACCGGAGGTCACCGTTATTACTTATTATTTCTTGATGACTTTACCAAATTTTTATGGACTTACTCCTTAAGCAAAAAGTCACAAGTTTATTCCACTACTGTCACATCACCCCTATCCTCATTTACTCTCGCCGACCCAAAAACACAACTCAAACAGACTCCTCACCCTTATAAACCCACGACACCACATCACCCGTGCCACCTCCTTCAAGCCAACCTCCGCCTCGATCCATACGCACATGAGCTATGGTTGGCATTACAAACCCAAAACAACTTTTCAATCTCAACACTTTCTCCATCATTCCCTCCCTAAAAACCAAAAAAATTGCCTTGTCTACTACGGAATGGTACAACGCCATAACTGGCGAGTTTAATGCTCTTATTAAAAACAAGACGTGGGACTTAGTTCCACGCCAATAAAACATGAATATTATCTATAGTATTTGGCTGTTCAGGCATAAATTCAAGTCAGATGGGACTTTGGAGCTCTATAAAGCGAGTTTTGGCATGAGTTGTAGTGAAACATTTAGCCCCGTATTTAAACCGGCCACTATCCGAACTGTTTTAACACTTGTGCTCTCACAGTCTTGGGTGGTTCATCAACTCGATGTAATCAATGGTTTCTTACACAGGAATCTTAACGAGACGATATACATGTATCAACCTATGGGGTTCCGACACCGTGACTATCCGGATCACGTGTGCGTGCTCCAGTGTTGCAAAACTCGGCCTAGGCGGCCGAGTACTCGACGCCTAGGTGCTCCTCGGTAATTTACTGCACCGCTTTTCCCCTACTCGGCCTAAGGAATCGGACTCGGTCCAACTCGGGCCTAGGAGGTCCAACTCGGTCCTAGGCGGTCTGACTCGGGCTAGGCGGTCCATTATATGATTTTTGTTTATATGGTCCGATTTGGTCGATGAAGTCATAAAACTAACAATTAGGGTCCGATTTTGCTTCATAATGGTCCGATTTTGTTTTATAATGGTCCGATTTCACATCTTTGCTTCAAAATGGTCCGATTTTGCCACTATATATACTTTCTACCTTTGTCGCCGGAGATGGAGAGGTGAAGAACAGAGGACCAAAGGTTCTCTTACATTATTTTCTGAAATTATTTTCTCTTACATTAATATTAACCGATTTTGCAACTGTATATCTGTTGATTTGATTCTTTGATTTTGATTTTGGGAGTTCTTTTAAGTATATACTAGTAAACTTAAGATATTTGACATATATTTAATCTCTCAAAAATTATTTTCTTTATAATTTATCATGTCCGAGTACTCCCCGGCTAGTCCGAGTACTCACAACTCCCCAGTCGACCGCCCTAGGAGCGCCTAGCACCTTCTGCAACCTTGGCGTGCTCAGAAATTCCCTCTATGCACTCAAGCAAGCACCGAGAGCATGGAATCACATTGGGGTTCAACCAATTTCGATGTGATAACTCGCTTTTTACATATCATCATGACAAAGAGATGACCTATTTACCTTGATTATATCTTGCTAACCACCTCATCCGACAACCTACGTGTAAACCTCATGACTTGTCATGCCTCCTAATTCCCAATGAAAGATCTCGGGTTTCTTCGTTATTTTTTGGTCATTTCGGTTTCATGCGAAAACATCATATTTCTCTCACAACAAATGTATGCTAATGACATTATTCAACGTGCAGGAATGGCATCCTGCAAACCCGTGAGCAACACCAGTCGACACAAAGGCCAAACTGAGTTCGTCCTCCGGCATCGAATTTGACAACCCGACTTTGTACAGGAGCCTAGCCGGAGCCCTTAAATATCTGTCCTTCACGAGACCCGATATCTCATATGTCGAGCAATGAATTTGTATCCACATGCACTCACCACGGGTCGCCATTGGAACAGTCTAAAGCGGATTATCCGGAATCTTCAGGGTACTTCATCCTATGGTCTCACGCTCAGGGCAACTCCTGCTCCTTCAATACGAGCTTACACAGACGCTGATTGGGTGGGTTGCCTGGCTACACAGCGATCCACTTCTGGATACTGTGTCTATTTTGGTGATAATCTCATCTCATGGTCTTCGAAACGTCAAACCAAAATTTCCGGTTCGAGTGCGAAAGCTGAATACCATGGCGTGGCTAACGTGGTCGCCGAGATCTGCCGGCTACGAACCTCCTATTAGAACTTCATCGCCCACTAGCTCGTGCCACACAGATCTATTGTCACAATGTCAGTGCCATATATCTCTCAGGGAATCCAGTTCAGCATCAACGTACCAAGCATATAGAGTTAGACATTCACTTTTTCACGAACAGGTTCAGTGGGGTCACGCTCACATCCCTCATGTCCCATCAAGCTATCAAATAACGGACATTTTTGCCAAAGGACTACCTCCATTGCTCTTTGATGACTTCCGCTCCAGTCTCAGCCTACGTCATCCTCCTGCTTCGGCTGCGGGGTATAATAGGATATATATAAATTAGGAATATATTTTCTCATATTATTCTCATTTACTATTGTATCCTATCTCTAAATATGAGATTGCCTTGTAATTATAAATATGGATAGAGATCAATCAAAAGGATTCACTTTGGAAACAATTCCTTCAACACCCCATATCCGCCTCCTTGTCGTCCTATACGTAGCACGCTTACATTACGGGTGAGAAAAATTCCTTCCACAATGCATACGGTTTGTGGCATTTCCCACTTCTTATATGGTTTTAGTTTTACGTCTTGTATTAGAGAAACTGTCATCTAAAATTTATCACTATTTCATTTAGGTCAATTATATTCTTCTGTCCATAAAAAGTACTGGAATTTTAATATTGTTTTATGATGTAACATTCTTCCTAATCTATTAAATTTGAGTAATTAAATGAAAATTTTTAAACCTGAAACTTTAAAGAAAATTATTGGATAATAACTTGGTTTCATAAATACTCTATTTCAATTAGGGGTGTTCAAAAGTATTCGTATTCGAAACCGAACCCGAAATATCCGAAATTCCGAATCCGAATTATCCGAAAATTCGGATATCCGAAATTCGGATTCGGATAGCATTTTTCAAAAATTTCGGGTATTCGGATTAATTTTTTTTTTAAATATCTTTCCTAGAAAGTGTTATGAATACAATATACCTAAAGTATATGGTTTTTATGTTATGTGTTTAGCTCTCTTATTTTTTTTAAAAATAAAACGTATTTGCGTTGTAATTTCAAAAATTATATTTTTTTGGCAAATTTATATATTGTATCATAGAAAGTGTTATAAATACAATATACATGAAGTATATGGTTTTTTATGCTATGTGTTTATCCTTCTTATTTAAAAAAATAAAATAAAACGTATTCGCGTCGTAATTTCGTAAATTACTCAAAAATTGTTTTTTTAATTATTTCATAAAGATGATGTTTACTTAGTATATTTTATATGTTTTGTTTTTAATTTAAAAAATATATTTAAGTTAAAAAAAACCGGATATTCGGATATCCGAAATTTCGGATTCGGATTTGGATAATGAAATCCACTATCCGAAATTTTCGGATATCCGACTTTAAACACCCTAATTTCAATGACTTGATTTTAACCGGTTATGAAATTTTACAATGATAGAAAATGTTAAGACTTAAAAAATATTTACTTTAATATAAGAATATTAAATTGGTTAATTAGTTAATGATTAGAGACCCAAAATTACGTTTACTAAAATATTATAGAATTGAATTCTTAACTGTATGGCCTATTAGCTCGGTTGATTATAGCGTGTTGCTAATAACGCGAAGGTCTCAGGTTCGAGACTTGCATAGGCCAATATGAATTTTTTTTTCATTTTTTGATATTTGTATTTGAAATTAATGAAAGAGTAAACTGTTATTTTGGTTTGGTCACTTTTGCCACATTCATCCAAAAGGTTTAGGGGCTGTTTAACAAAATCTGAACCATTAAGAGGTGAGCTTTTAACGAAACAAACACCCTTACCTCTGACCGATTTAGAGGTAAGTCTCTGAATGGAATCATTGAGAGGCTACCAAACAGTCCCTTATTTTTCTTCTGTATATCCTCGTGCTTTTCAAAACTTGTCATTTTCATCCAATTGGCTAATCTCATCAATTTGTTAACGTTAAATGAGGGGTATTTTTGTCTTTTTATATATTTGTTTATTTTATTCATTTTTAAACCCTTAATTATTCTCCTCATTTAACGTCAAAAAAACACAAATACCATCATTTAATGTTAAAAAATGGATGGGGTTCACCAATTGGATGAAAATGATAAGTTTTTGAAAGCATATGAGTATACGCAGGAGAAAAATAAACATTTTGAATGAAAGTGACAAAAGTGACCAAACCATAGAGACAAAAATGACAATTTACTTACTAAAAATTATAAAACATAATTCTCGGCTGCATGGAGAAGCTCTAAGTCCACTTTTACAATTATATCGTAGATATTGAATATATACATAGGTGGAGAATCAAATAAGAACTGGTTTTTTGCTAAGAAATCTAAGAAATGACAAAAACCTTAAAAAACGATATCAAACGAACTCCGATTGTGCTAATTTCAGCGGCGTTGGTTTGACCCACTTCTTAGGATTTTTTAGCGAAAAACCATTTTTTATGAAATCGTCCCCTTTATACATAATATATAGGGTGTTATATTGTAAATAGATCTTACATTAAAACGCTTAGTTAGATTAACAAGAGTTGACACGGATCCGAAAATCTTTTAAGAAATTTAAACTCAAAACACAGACATAAATTTTTCCAGATTTTTATTTTTATTTTATGTTTTTAGATATAAGATCATTGAAGTATATAATTACAACAAAACGTATAAATGTATATAAACTAGTTAACGTAATCCGGGCGTTGCCGCAGGAGCGTTAAAATCTATAACACTCGGTCTCGAACACACGTATACTGCCTTTACACCCTTGGAAAAAAATTGAAATTGAAATTGAAACGCCAATAGATTAAGTAAATTTATATCTAAACGTACATGTCCGTAAGAAAAAAAAACTTAACATCCGTTAAAAAAGAACGTCGCAACAAACATCATCGTAAAATTAAATGTTAACAGAGATGCAAGCGAATTTAGAAAAAAAAGATTATATCATATTTGACCTAGTTCGTTTTTAAATAAAGCATACGTCGAAGCTTTGACAGGCTCAATTTTAAGTAAAATTTATGCGGACACGTATATCCGCGCTATGTGACTGGAATTCGTTCGTTATCAGTTCGGTTCATTTCCGGTGGCTTGTTTTTGAAAATCGTTGTATATAAAGAAAGCATTGGGACGATATATTAAAAAAGAAGTTTTGTTACTGTAGTAAAAGAAATAATACCAAACCAAAATAAAAGGAATTAAAAAGAACATAAAAAAACAACAAAGGCAAATGAGGAAAGGAAACAACAAAATTGAAAAAAAAAACAGCTGAGGGGAGAAAAAGAGTCTCGAACTTTGGAATGAAGGAAGAAGGTTTTAGGGTAAGAAATTGCTTTGTTTAATATCCCATACCAGTTCTATATAAAGACAAAATTGTTTATAAGAAAAAAGATAAAAAAACAAAACAAACAGGGTGCTGCTCGGCTTCTACCAACAGCAACATCACATGTACCAACGGCTGGACCAATAAAATCACCTACGATGAATAGTGACACAGAATTTGCAAATTGTTGTATTAATAATTATTATTATTATTATGTTTAAACTATAAAATATTTAATATTTAATATTTTCTATTATGACATAAAATATTCAATCTATTAAAGGTATGACACAACACACATTCTATAAGAATAAGTACAAAATTGAATGGGAAGTTGGGAACCCGCCAACCAAGGCTAACCGAACATGACTATTAACTTAGGCTTGTTCGTCGGTTCAACCCCAAACTTACCCAAACTTGTTTAGACTAAACCTAAACCTAAACATGTAAATTTAATTTTAGGTTTGTGTAGTGTTTCATATCGTATCAAAAAATCACATCCCTATGCGTGGGAATGCAAGAGAATTTGATCCAAATGAAGTTCTTGAAACAAAATAAAAACATTCGTAGGATGTTTATGTTGGACTAGTATGCCCAAATAACGACATCTGATAATATTGCTATCAAAGGGTTGCACCACGAACAACGAACGATGAGATTGTTTAAAGAGTTAAATAATCTAAACACGATAGCTGACAAGAGAAACAGAGACGTTTAATTGTTTGTAATTGGATTACAAATAATTAAAATAATTAAATTAATTAATTATCAAGAGTTGATAATTAAAATTTATTTACATATTAATAATTGTCAAATGGTTTGATAATTATTAGTTGTGTTTTTAACTAGATATATTATTAATATGATTAATAATATAGTTTCGTTAGTCAAAGTATTTACTTAATATTTAATTAGTTAATTATTAAAAGCCCTAACTTTCTTCCCAAGATTCATAATAGTTATAAATATGGGATTAGGGGTTAGAATACTTGAAACGCAAATAGGGAGGCAAAAGAAAAAAAATCCTAACCTCACTCTCTCTAACCGTCTCACCCCCTCTTGTGCGCTGCCGCCACCGCCGTCATCTTGCGCCGGTGTTGTTGCCACCATCCAAAAACGTGAACTGGTTTTGGAACCGGGTTTGTGTACGGGTCTTTAGGAGGAAACCAAAGGAGTTTAGTTGTCCCGGGGTTCTCGTGTTACCAGATCTAGCGACTGTGTTCGTTGTTTTGCGGTGTCACAGTTTGGTTTGCTGTTTGCTTCTCGGAAGGTAAAACTCTAAACCTATATATGGTTGATTTTGTTCTGATATGGTTACATCTGAACCCCTGGTGGGCAGTCTAGGGTTTTGGCCTAAACTGGTTCATACATGTTTTGATCCGCTACTTTTATATCAAAACTGTTTTGAAACCATTGTACAAAACCCACAATTTAGAAGTAACAACCTTTGATGAGTGGTGATAGCACAAAAAAAGATGATGAAGATGCAAGCATAAGCTCGTTCTTCCAAATAGAGGTATACCAAGCAAGATCTTTCCAAGATTCTAGTCTTAACAATTTCAAGAGCTAAAACATTCACTAAAGATTACTTTAGTAGTGTTATTCAAGTTGAAATTAAAGTCAATCCAAGAACAAAATCAGACTATAAAGATGGATGATAGTTTAAGTGAGTTCTTGAGGACTTCTCACTCAAAATTGCTCTTCCCTTTCTACCCTAAAAAATCCCGGCCTCTCTCTATTTAGTGCAGAGTTATCTTTGCCTTGCAAGTGTTCCACATGATTAAACAACTAAATATGCAATGTTAAACACAATAAGACTCAAATAATCAACACATCACATACCCACACTTACGTTTAAGCACCCTTCACCAAATGTTAACTAAGGTCCAAAGTCATACCCGGTTCACAAGACTTACAATGTGTAATCGATTTACATCCTAGCAAGCAAAAATGTTATGCAATTAAAAGCACAAATTACCTAACCAAGCCGTGCATGGGTATGCCCGAGCGTTGACCGGCTTCTAGAATGTTCATGATTAATCCCAAGGGAGGCGCGACCATGCCTAGCCATGAACGGGCATGCCTTTCTTTTGAATTTCACAGATTGTTGACTGTTTCCTTCACTTTTCGTTCCTTTTGCATATGAGGTCAATTTAGCTACAAAAATAAAAAAAGGGAAGCAATTTAGTCTGTTTTCAAGTGTGATTGCTCATAAAACAGTCAAATATGAGGATAATTATGCGTGTAAAACATGTATAATTTGAGGCATATCAATTACCAACTTAAGAAAGAAAAAAGAAAAAAGCCCAATGAACTTCACTATTGAAAAAAGGACGACTCATCTTTTGATCTCTGGAATTACCCACCTAAGAGAGCTAAAGAGAAGATCCTAATGGAAATCATGAACAAAGAAAAACTACTCGAATGACCCCTTGAAGCCACCGATCTAATTAGAGCGTATTGGAACTATCAACCCAAGCTTACTAAAGGAAAGAAGGCTTTAATTAAGGAAGGCACCGGAGATTCTAAGAACTACTATGTCCCTCTGATGTTGCCCAGACGGTCTATAAAAAACTAACAAATAAACCTAACCTAGAATCCTAAGTAATAAATTGCGTACCTATGAACTAAACCGCACTGACAGAAAAGTATATCTATCGAGTGTAGCACAACTTAACGGTAAACCGGATTATCGAACTCTAGAGACACTGAATAACTACACTAGACTCTGACTCGGACTAAAGATGGTTTGGTTGGGGGGTTTACTACACTACTGATTAAACTAATAATGTAGAATACTAAAGATCGACTTCAACCATCAAGAGAAAGACTAAGGGAATAATCAAGAATGGGAAGAACACTACCTAGGTCAGAATCCTACTTGCAAAGCTCAACTTCTATCGGTTATGAAAACAATGATGGATATGGGTTTCTAAGAATGACAACTCTAGACCACCTAGTGGATCCCTAATCACTCTCAGGTTGTCACCAACTAAAGAAACTCTAAGGAAGTACTAAACTCACCAGATAGTCGGATTACCTTTCAGTCTCTCCAACAATGATGAAGTACCCAAAAGACAGATCACCTTTCAGTCTCACTGTCCACAATACATCTAAGATGCATGGGGTAATCTCAGATCAACAACTATGTCACACCCCAAATTTCAACTAACGGAGTTTTACCGTTTGGGAAGTAACGAACCAAGATCTCAGACATTAGTTACTTTGAACGACTCTACATGAGACTCAAAATGAAAATATCATATCAATCAGAGTTTCAATGCGGAAGCGTAAAGAAAAGAAAATGCGTAAAACACACGCGCCCAAACCAAAAGTCCAAAAGTCCAAACGTCCAACCAAGCCAGGTACAATACAAAATAATTCAAACAAATATAAATAAGCAACAATCAAAATAGATGAATCCCACGCATGCCCTAATGTGCACCTGTGCCTTATCTTGGCGACCTGAGAAAACATGTAAGAAATTATGTCAACACGAGGTTGGTGAGTTCACATGTTTCAATATATAAATAAGCGTTTACCAGATTTATGATCATTCAATATGTATCTATAGGTAGCTAACCTATGTTCATGTTTAACTCAAGCGCTCACAACCGAAGCTGACTGCTTGTTTATTTGCCTCCTGCCAGGTCTATCAACACTGGCGGTGTGAGTAGGCTAACATTTCACCCGTTCGATCTCTAATCGAGTTAGCGCGACTAACGCGGGTGGGATTTGTCAAACCCAGTAGTACTACTAAATATTACCTCACTAAGATCCATATTAACGGTCCGATATAAGATGAGGACATTCTGTGATAGCGTGTTACGCTTAACTTTAACATTGATATCATACGAATTACAAAATCTCAAAATCGTTTAATCATGTTTTCTCCCCCAAGTTAAAACAGTAAAAAGGGGCCGTAAAAACTCACCTGTGTTGCGTTGTAGGTAGTATCACACAAAAGATAAGTTGGAACCACGTGTGTAAGTCTCAAAAGACTTACGAATGCCCTAAGATTATAAACACATAAATTAGGGATAATAATAGAAATTGTGACGACGACACGGAAAATTAGAATGTCCTAATGCATTCTAAGGATTTAGGCATAAACGAACGTGTCGACGGATATTTTTATATATATAATTATATATATATTATTATAATGATTTTAGAAAATTTGCTTTACACGCCGAAAGTTGATAACGGATAATAAATAAATAATTATTTTCATGCGTTTGAGTCGATTACAAAGGTTAGGGAAATAATATAATTTAATATATTATTTTAAATTCGAAAGATTGACTAGATAATCCTTGGAGTGGAAAAATAATAAATATATTATTTTTAATCGAGGTAAATAACGTAGGTAAATAATATAACTATTTATATTATTTATACTTTCAAGAAATGATACACAAGATAATTAAATGAGTCGAAAAAATATAATATATATATATACTCTTTTATTAACGTTGAACGCGGTTTGAAAATAATATAATCATATTATTTTATACAAGGTTACGGTTTGAAAAATACATAAATACATTATTTTTAAAAGTGGAGAAAAATAGTAAAATTGGTTACAAGGTTCAAACCCGAGCCCACGGGTTGTTTCCCGGGCTAAAACACGTTTATATAATATAATAATAATATAGGGTTTGATTTTTATTAATTTAATATTATCAGAAAATGTTCAAAAATTAATTGTGGGAGCCTGGTCTCGAACTCGGGTCTCTCCCACACACGCATCAGTCTTTAACCAGTCCCGCCCGCTAGGGTATCACGAACTAATCTAACTTGGAATGGTTTTATCAAGGAGCTCTCATGAGTTCCTTCCCCACATCCATTCGCGATCGAGACTGTCCTAATACACCCGATTTCGACTTCGATTAATCATGGGAATATAAGGGTTTTGGTAGATTGATAATCACGATCCTGTGTATGGGTTTAATTTCAAAAACGATAAGATTAAGGTTGTTTAATTTCTGAAAGAAGGATCGAAACCCTAGTTTATAAAGTCAGAATCGATTTGAACAATTCAAATGATAAAATATGTTTAAATCATAGGGCTTTTACTAATTAAGGTGTTGCGAGACTGATGATGTAGTTTAATTTCATTTCAAACGGGTGTAGATAAGAGTTTGATTAAACAGAAACATGCATGAACCCTAGTTTACGGTTTATAATAATTTCGATGTTATTTGATTCAATTGGTATAGGGCTTTCAAAGAGTAAAGGATTTCGAGTCTAATCGTAACAATTAATTTGATTAAGATTGTGTTTAGGTTAGGGTTCGATTAAACCCGAATCGTATGAACCCTAGATTCTCGATCATGATCAATTCGACCATGTAAGACCCAAATAACATAGGGCTTTTGATCTAGATGTCGAGGCGAGTCTGTGGGCATGATCAATTTCAGTTTTCATTATCGGATTGATAGGATTCGATTAAATAATATTCATATGAACCCAAGGTTCTTGATTTCGATCGAATTGATGTTGTAAGCCCTGATAATGATAGGGCTTTCAATGATTAGGCAGAAATGAAGGTGAAGGTTTAGATAATTACCGGAATAGAGTTCGAACTGATGTCCCCGACTAAAACGGTTGCCGACTTGTGTGAGTTTGATCTCCGGCGATCCTAACTGCTTCTCCGGTCGAATTTATGCTTGCAACAAGTTCTAACAGATGCGAAAGAGGTGATTGTATTCTCAATTCGCGAGAATAATACCAGGTTTCGTCGAATTTGATAGAAGGGGCGACGGCTTCGACGGTTATAACTTGATTAGCCATTAATTGAATTAATTCTTGCGTAATGATAGTAATTAAGACTCCATGATGGTCGACATTATCATGTTAATGGATTTCGGTTTCGAATTTGGACAGTTGAGAAAAAAATACGGGATAATTGGATCAAAGGTGGATTCAATTTTGACTTTAGAAAGTCAACCGGGGTTAATTTATCCTGATTTTGACTTTGAAAGTCAATATAACTAATTTAGAGACTTGACAGAATTAGTCCCTGAAGTTTGAGATTAGGGAATGGCAGAATTGGTCCTTTGGATTTAATATCGAGTTAACTGGGTTAGGTTTTAGAAGAATATTTAACGGGATTGCTAACGGAACTAACTGAAAAGTCCGGATTATCACATCATCCCCTAGTTGAAAGAATTTTCGTCCCGAAAATTAAATAAAATTATTTTTTCCGAGATATCACATCATCCCCAAGTTGAAAGAATTTTCGTCCCGAAAATTAAATAGTACCTTAAGAATTTGACACGGAGTGCTTGAACAGATTAGGATATTTGCGTATCATCTGATCCTCGCGCTCTCACGTGAATTTCGGTCCGCATTTCGAGTTCCAACGAACTCTGACAATAGGGATCTTACTGTGCTTTAACGTTTTGACTTCCCTATCCATAATTTCCACGGGTTCTTCAATGAAACGCAACTGTTCATCAATGTGTAGTTCCTCAAGAGGAACCGCGAGAGACTCGTCTGCTAGACATTTCTTCAAATTTGAGATACGAAAGACGTTGTGTACACCACTAAGTCCTTCAGGTAAGTCCAGTTGATACGCTACTGGTCCGATTCTCTTCATTATCTTGAATGGTCCAACATAACGAGGATTCAGTTTGCCTCGTTTCCCAAAACAAATGACACCCTTCCAAGGTGAAACTTTTAACAAGACCATATCCCATACTTGAAATTCTAACAGTTTACGACGCTTATCGGCATAGCTCTTTTGACGATCACGAGCCGCTGCCATATGGTTTCTAATTTGAATGATTTTCTCAGAAGTTTCAAGTACGAGTTCAGGACCTGTAAGTTGACTATCCCCAACTTCAGCCCAACAAATAGGAGAACGACATTTTCGTCCATATAGTGCTTCAAATGGAGCTGCCTTGATGCTAGTGTGATAACTGTTGTTGTAAGAGAATTCCACCAACGGTAGGTGAGACTCCCAAGTGTTACCTAAATCGATCACACAAGCTCGTAGCATGTCCTCCAGAGTTTGGATAGTACGTTCTGTTTGACCATCAGTTTGAGGATGGTATGCTGAGCTCATATCTAGACGTGTGCCTAAAGCTTTATGTAATGACTTCCAGAAATGAGAGGTGAATCGTGCATCACGATCCGAAATGATAGAGATTGGCACCCCGTGCAGAGAGACTACTTTTTTCAAGTAAGTATGAGTAAGCTTATCCATTTTGTCAGTTTCCTTGATTGCTAAGAAGTGAGCGGACTTTGTTAAACGGTCAACAATTACCCAAATGGTATCACATCCGGTAGGAGTTTGTGGCAATTTTGTGATAAAGTCCATGGAGATTTGTTCCCATTTCCACATGGGAATTTCTGGTTGTTAGAGAAGACCGGATGACTTTTGATATTCAACTTTGACCTTCGCGCAAGTCAGACACTTACTCATATAGGTGGCTATATCGGCCTTCATCTTCGGCCACCAATATAGCACCTTTAGGTCATGGTACATCTTGTCGGAACCTGGATGTATAGAGTAACGAGATTTATGAGCCGCTTCCGAATACTGGAACCCATATTCGGAACCCATATTCGCTCGACGAAGTAGCGAATACCGTCAGATTTGACCACGAGTTGTGCTTCCATACCGCGTGTACCTTCCAGCGGTAGGTTTTCCTCCTTCAGAGCTTCGTGTTGAGCACTACGGATTTTGTTAGGTAATCCAGGGTGAATAGTAAGCTGTAATGCTCGAACTCGTTTGGGTTTCGTTTCCTTTCGACTTAGGGCATCAGCTACAACGTTAGCTTTACCCGGGTGATACCGGATCGCACAGTCATAATCATTCAAGAGCTCGACCCAACGACGCTGTCGCATGTTCAACTCTTTCTATTCAAAGATGTGCTAAAGACTCTTGTGATCGGTGTAGATAGTGCACTTGGTACCGTACAAGTAATGTCTCCATATCTTAAGTACGAAGACTACGACTCCCAACTCTAAGTCATGAGTGGTGTAGTTTTTCTCGTGAACCTTTAGTTGACGCGAAACATATGCGATCACCTTTTCTCGTTGCGTTAACACACAACATAGACCCTGAATAGACGCGTCACAATACACCACAAAGTCATCGGTTCCTTCCAGAAGAGCTAGAATAGGTGCACTGCAAAGTTTCTATTTAAGATGTTGGAATGCTGACTCTTGGTTATCGCCCCAGTTATAGGCTTTACCCTTTTGGGTTAAGGCAGTGAGAGGTTGTGCAATTTTGGAAAATCCCTCGATGAATCGACGGTAATAACCAGCCAATCCCAGAAATTCTCGCACCTCAGTCGGAGTCGTCGGTGCTGCCCAATTCTTGATGGCTTCTATCTTTGATGGGTCGACATGTATTCCTTTCTTGTTAACCACATGTCCTAAAAATTGAACTTCCTGGATCCAGAACTCACACTTGGAAAACTTAGCATACAGTTGCTCCTGCTTAAGTAATTCCAAAATTAGGCGCAAATGTTCCTCATGTTCTTCCTTTTTCTTAGAATAAATAAGGATGTCGTCGATGAAAACGATAACAAATTGATCAAGATATGGTTTACACACACGGTTCATGAGGTCCATGAATACCGCAGGTGCGTTGGTTAACCCGAAAGGCATGACCATAAATTCGTAGTGGCCGTACCTTGTCCTGAATGCAGTCTTAGAAATATCCTCATCTCGGACTCGTAATTGATGGTAACCGGACCTGAGATCTATCTTGGAATAGAAACTTGATCCTTGGAGTTGATCAAATAGATCATCTATATGAGGCAAAGGATAACGATTCTTGAATGTGGCTTTATTCAGTTCACGATAGTCAATACACATACGGAAAGTTCCGTCTTTCTTCTTGACAAACAGGACTGGAGCTCCCCATGACGATGAGCTAGGTCGGATGAAACCTTTATCCAACAAATCCTGTAACTGAGTGGACAATTCTTGTAATTCAGTAGGTGCTAACCTATAAGGTGCCCAGGCAATCGGTGCTGCTCCAGGTGTTAGATCGATTTGAAATTCAACTTGACGGTGTGGTGGCAGACTAGGCAGATCCTCGGGAAATACTTCTAAAAATTCACAAACGACGGGAATATCATCAATCTTCTTCTCTTCCGAAGACTGCTCAGCAACGAGAGCCAAAATAACAGTATGCCCTTTTCGAAGGCATTTCTGTGCTTTCATAAAGGATATGATGCCCATGACTACACCAAATTTTTCACCCTGAACGACAAGGGTTTCTCCACTCAGGAGAGGAATACGAACAATTTTCTCATGACAGATAATTTCAGCTCGGTTTTTAGATAACCAATCCATGCCGACAATTACATTAAAACTACCAAGTGTGACCGGCATAAGGTCGATATCAAGTATATGTCTTGCTAGCTCAAGCTTACATCCCTTAAGAATGTGAGTTGCTTCAATTATTTGGCCATTAGCTATCTCTATTATATACTTAGTTTCTAACAGAGTTGGAGTTCCTTTTATCATATCACTAAGTTTCTTAGATATAAAAATCCTATCAGCACCAGTGTCAAAAAGGACAGAAGCAAAGTAATTATTTAAGAGAAACTTACAGGTGACCACATTATGATCATAACGAGCTTCTCCAGATCCTAGCACGAAGGTTCTTCCCTTCGCACCATTTCCTCCACCATTGCCGTTGTTACCACCATTGCCATTGTTATTCTGGTTAGGGTTGTGGTTTCCATTACCCCCTTTCTTCAATTGAGGACAATTCTTTCGAATATGTCCCTCCTTTCCACACTCAAAACAATCCTTTGTAAATCTAGGCTGTTGAAAAGGCTTATTGGCTTGTAATTCACCCCTACAATCCTTGGCAGCATGACCTATTTTGCCACACCGCTGACAACGGTTGCAAAATCCGAAGTGATGGAAGTTTCACTTATTACACTTAGGAGATTTTCCCGTATAACCACCCTGATTTTGACCTGAAGAGGTCGACTGGTTGAAGTTCTTAGCAGGCTCAAACCTACGCTGCTGCGGTTGATTAAACTGGGGTTGGTTGGGCTGGGGTCCTTTGGAGTGAGAGTTGGAGTAGTGATCAAACCTGCGTTTATGATTTTTGATGGATTTATAGACTGAACCCCTCGGAGGTAGAGTCCCTTGAGTCACCGCCTGATCGGTTAACTTATGGGCAAGTCGGATAGCTTGCTGGATAGTAGTTGGGTTGGATGAAGTAACCATGCTTTGAATTTGAGGCACTAGACCTGCAATTTATAGTTCAATTCTCTTGTAATCAGGAGTCACCATATGCGGGCACATAGTAGCAAGCTCATGTGAACGCGTGGTATAAAGTTCAATTTCAGAACCCTCCATCTTTAGGTTCCAGAATTCTCCTTCTAACTTTTGAATTTCATCGCGAGGACAGTATTCCTCCTTCATCATCGACTTAAACTCCTCCCACGGGAGTCCATTTGCCATGGCCAGACCCAACATCTGGACCTGGGCGTTCCACCACGTGAGAGCCGGGCCCTCCAAAGTTCCAGCGACGAACTTGACATGATTTGCCACTAGGCAGTTGCACATGGCAATCACTGATTCTACTTTCTCGAACCAACGAAGTAGTCCGACAGCTCCTTCAGCTCCACTAAAGGCGTGGGGCTTACAATCCATGAATGCCTTGAAAGTGCAGGCTGATTGCTGATTCTGCTGGTTTTGATGGCCCGGATTTAGAAACAATATAGGATTGGAATTTTAGAGCTTAGGACAGGCTTTTTAAGAGATGAATTGACATCATTAGTCAATACTAAAGCATTTACCTACAGCATTCTGTGCTGCTAGAGCCTCCGCCTCACTATCATTTATTAGTGCCGCTAGCTCTGCTGTTGTCATGTTGATGGTACCTCGGCCACCAGCACGACCTCCACATCCTCTTCCCGACATGATTCTTCACATTCACAAACGCAAAACAATGAGAAATATATCGCATATTAAACATTATTCTTGTACAAGTAAGGAAATACAACATCTAATATTTTGGGAATTAAATAAATTGTAAGGCTACAAAATAAATGATTCCAACATTAAACTTCTCATGCTTTTATTGAATGGGAACAACCTTACCCATCTAGGTTTGAAAAGAGAAATAACATAAGCAAAACATAAATGAAAGAAAGATAGAATAGGAAGATCATCAAATATCCTCGTCATCGGAAGAGACGTATGATTGAGCATCATCGATCTCCACCGGTTCCTCCTCGGGTGGCTCCTCCTCGAAGGGATCCTCCTCGAAGGGCTCCTCCTCGAAGGGCTCATCCTTGAAGGGCTCTTCCTCATCATCAGAAAGTGGAATCTCCTCAGGAAATAGGGCTGCTTGCAGTTGGGCTTCTAAGTGAGTCACCCTCTCTTGAAGACCTTCAGCAGTATGGTTTGCTACATGTAGCTGAGCTTCCAGAGCATCCACTCTCTCCAGAAATCCTTCCATATCATCGTCCGAGGTGTCCACCCTCGTCTCCAAATGTGTCACCCGATCCACCAAAACGTTATGGACCTGATCCGTTATTGCTAGTTCAGCAGTCAAAAGTTCTATCCCTACCTTATTCTCCTCTACTTGAGACCCTTTCCTCAGATTGCTAGGTATTTCCTCGGTAGCATCTTGCGCAATGCTCAATTCCCTAGACATGTAAGACACAAAATCTGCAAAAGCTTGTTCCATAGTGCAGGGCAAACTAGGTAAGGTAGATGATGAGGAAGCGGAACCAAAGTAAGGTGATGGGACATTTCCCATTTCGATCCACCTTTGAATCATTTGCGGGTACGCATTCCAATTACGAGCAGGATTCATTGCTTGCGCGCTACTCGGTTCACCCTGGTCAACTGAATAGTCGCTAGAACTAGTCCGGCGCCTTTTGGGCTCCAGGGATGATAGGATAGGTGCCTTATGTCTTGGTGCCTTAGGTGATGTAGGTGGAGTTGATGACATGTTCCTGTAACAATATATATAAGTGCCAAACATTCAAATGACATGTAACTAATGTGTGAGGCTATAGTCTAGTATGCAATCCTAGTTCTCTATAACCAATGGCTCTCTGATACCAATCTATCACACCCCAAATTTCAACTAACGGAGTTTTACTGTTTGGGAAGTAACGAACCAGGATCTCAGACATTAGTTACTTTGAACGACTCTACATGGGACTCAAATGAAAATATCATATCAATCAGAGTTTCAATGCGGAAGCGTAAAGAAAAGAAAATGCGCAAAACACACGCGCCCAAACCAAAAGTCCAAAAGTCCAACCAAGCTAAGTACAATACAAAATAATTCAAACAAACATAAATAAGCAAGAATTAAAATAGATGAATCCTATGCATGCCCTAATGTGCACTTGTGCCTTATCTTAGCGACCTGAGAAAACATGTAAGAAATTATGTCAACACGAGGTTGGTGAGTTCACAGGTTTCAATATATAAATAAGCGTTTACCAGATTTATGATCATTCAATATGTATCCATAGGTAGGTAACCTATGTTCATGTTTAACTCAAACGCTCGCAACCGAAGCTGATTGTTTGTTTATTTGCCTCCTGCCAGGTCTATCAACACTGGCGGTGTGAGTAGGCTAACATTTCACCCGTTCGATCTCTAATCGAGTTAGCGCGACTAACGCGGGTGTGATTTGTCAAACCCAGTAGTACTACTAAATATTACCTCGATAAGATCCATATTAACGGTCCGATATAAGATGAGGACTTTATGTGATAGCGTGTTACGCTTAGCTTTAACATCGATATCATACGAATTACAAAATCTCAAAATTGTTTAATCATCTTTTCTCCCCCAAGTTAAAACAGTAAAAAGGGGCCGTGAAAACTCACCTGCGTTGCGTTGTAGGTAGTATCACACAAAAGATAAGTTGGAACCACGTGTGTAAGTCTCAAAAGACTTACGAATGCCCTAGAATTATAAACACATAAATTAGGGATAATAATAGAAATTGTGACGACGACACGGAAAATTAGAATGTCCTAATGCATTCTAAGGATTTAGGCATAAACGAACGTGTCGACGGAGCTTTTTATATATATAATTATATATCTTATTATAATGATTTTAGGAAATTTGCTTTACACGCCGAAAGTTGATAACGGATAATAAATAAATAATTATTTTCATGCGTTTGAGTCGATTACAAAGGTTAGGGAAATAATATAATTTAATATATTATTTTAAATTCGAAAGATTGACTAGATAATCCTTGGAGTGGGAAAATAATAAATATATTATTTTTAATCGAGGTAAATAACATAGGTAAATAATATAACTATTTATATTATTTATACTTTCAAGAAATGCTACACAAGATAATTAAATGAGTCGAAATAATATAATATATATACTATTTTATTAACGTTGAACGAGGTTTGAAAATAATATAATTATATTATTTTATACAAGGTTACGATTTGAAAAATACATAAATACATTATTTTTAAAAGTGGAGAAAAATAGTAAAATTGGTAACAAGGTTTAAACCCGAGCCCACGGGTTGTTTCCCGAGCCAAAACACGTTTATATAGAATAATAATAATATAGGGTTTGATTTTTATTAATTAAATATTATCAGAAAATGTTCAAAAATTAATTGTGGGAGCCCGGTCTCGAACCCGGGTCTCTCCCACACACGCACCGGTCTATAACCAGTCCCGCCCGCTAGGGTATCGCGAACTAATCCAACTTGGAATGGTTTTATCAAGGAGCTCCCGTGAGTTCCTTCCCCACATCCATTCATGATCGAGACTGTCCCAATACTCCCGATTTTGAATTCGATTAATCATGGGAATATAGGGGTTTTGGTAGATTGATAATCATGATCCTGTGTATGGGTTTAATTGCAAAAACGATAAGATTAAGGTCATTTAATTTCTGAAAGAAGGATCGAAACCCTAGTTTATAAAGTCAGAATCGATTTGAACAATTCAAATGATAAAATATGTTTAAATCATAGGGCTTTTACTAATTAAGGTGTTGCGAGACTGATGATGTAGTTTAATTTCATTTCAAACGGGTGTAGGTAAGACTTTGATTAAACAGAAACATGCATGAACCCTAGTTTACGGTTTATAATAATTTCAATGTTATTTGATTCCATTGGTATAGGGCTTTCAAAGAGTAAAGGATTTCGAGTCTAATCGTAACAATTAATTGGATTAAGATTGTGTTTAGGTTAGGGTTCGATTAAACCCGAATCGTATGAACCCTAGATTCTCGATCATGATCAATTCGATCATGTAAGCCCCAAATAACATAGGGCTTTTGATCTAGACGTCGAGGCGAGTCTGTGGGCATGATCAATTTCAGTTTTCATTATCGGATTGATGGGATTCGATTAAATAATATTCATATGAACCCTAGGTTCTTGATTTCGATCGAATTGATGTTGTAAGCCCTGATAATGATAGGGCTTTCAATGATTAGGCAGAACCGAAGGTGAAGGTTTAGATAATTACCGGAATAGAGTTCGAACTGATGTCCCCGACTAAAACGGTTGCCGACTTGTGTGAGTTTGATCTCCGGCGATCCTAACTGCTTCTCCGGTCGAATTTATGCTTGCAACAAGTTCTAACAGATGCGAAAGAGGTGATTGTATTCTCAATTCGCGAGAATAATACCAGGTTTCGTCGAATTTGATAGAAGGGGCGACGGCTTCGACGGTTATAACTTGATTAGCCATTAATTGAATTAATTCTTGCGTAATGATAGTAATTAAGACTCCAAGATGGTCGACATTATCATGTTAATGGATTTTGGTTTCGAATTTGGACAGTTGAGAAAAAAATACAGGATAATTGGATCAAAGGTGGATTCAATTTTGACTTTAGAAAGTCAACCGGGGTTAATTTATCCCGATTTTGACTTTGAAAGTCAATATAAGTAATTTAGAGACTTGACAGAATTAGTCCCTGAAGTTTGAGATTAGGGAATGGCAGAATTGGTCCTTTGGATTTAATATCGAGTTAACTGGGTTAGGTTTTAGAAGAATATTTAACGGGATTGCTAACGGAACTAACTGAAAAGTCTGGATTGTCACAAACTATGACTCGGATTAGCAACAAACACTAGAAACCTAAGGCAACTTCCTCTCAGACAGTACCACTCGGAATCCTACAAAGACTAATCGATTATCACTCACCTTTTGAGTATTGAGATAAGATGAATGCTCAGACCTAATTGACTATTAACTCCAATCCCTATGGATCACTACGTCTAGCAAACCATACAAACAACCACAAACATAGTCTATAATCTAGATATGCTATTCAAACTGGAAGACATCCATAAATAACATACGTAATTAAAATCAAACATAAATCATTAATCCATTCAAAAGAATCCAAAACCGATAAAAATCCAAACTTTACTAAGCATTCATCATAAACCTGGGCAGTATCAAAGATCTAGCCAACACACATGCTTAAAACCTTCAAAACAGAAAGAATAAACAAGAACATCATTTCAATCAGAACAATCGAAGATAAAAATCAAGACATTGAAATCGAATACGCTAATACTAATGAACCCGGATCCGAAAGCTCTAATCTTTTGCTCCAATTGGCTTCCCAACTCCCAAAATCGCCTCTTAGAACCCCTCTGACGGCCAAAACTCGAACTCCCTCAAAGAATGGCATTAGAAAACCTAATATAATCGATTTGGGCTTTTTATAGGATTTCCTGTCCTCCGTGTATCACGAGAGATTGTGGCAAGCCCCTCGTGTACGGTGTCACACCCCTCCCCAGGCACCCCATGGATGTGTGCGACCAACGATTGGTACCACCTGCTTTGATTTCAGAGTTTTTATCCTTCTTTCAACCTTAGGGGTTGTGTTTATAAATATCAAAACTCAGTTAGAAGACAAAAGTTTTATATTTACTTTCATAAGCACATAGATTTAAATACTCTTTTCATTTGATTACAAAATAGAGTTTGAAACCAAATACATTTCTTGTCTCTTATGGACAAGTTGAAGCCACGGGAAATAGTACTATCCGAGGTTGATCAGTCCCTCGGTCCTATCTTCTCTTTCTTTAGGATTTCCTATGCATGAGGCCTGAGAATCAAACGTGCAAGTTATCCTTTTCACAGGCCAGATCTGATGTCTTCCTCCCACATTTTCTTTTCTTGGGTCAGATCTTATGTCTGCCCATAACCCAATTTCATCACATTTTTATTCGTTACCTGAAAAACATTTTAAAAATAAAACGTCAGCGTGAACGCCGGTGAATACAATTATCTTAACATAAAAATCATTTTGGCACAAACAAGCATTAGTTCATAATCACACCTTTATGTTCAATCCATACATTCAGCAAGCCCGTCCTGTTCAATCGCACCACAGTATACACTGGCGTAATAGCTTATAACAACGAACAGGTTAATACCTCCGATATTGTTATAAGATAAGCACCAGCACCCGAGACCCATGTATCCCTTGCAAGTTTTATGCATACTTATGGCCTGAATGCTTTCACGTAGAAGAACGTTGAGCATTATTCCTTTAACCTTATTTGGCCATTTTCGTAAACATAAATGTTTGACACAAGCTTTTGAAAGAGATAAAGTATTCACCTTGTTTATAGGAATGAGCCTCTAAGTTGAAAGCTTATAGACTAGCTTCTTAACTTGATTTCTCTATTGTAACAATACTTCTATGAGCTTTTCTTCTTAATCTGAGCACTACAATGAGCGGGAGTTGAACCGGGATCGTCGGGAGTGGGCTAGGGTTCACCTGGAATGTGTTTTGGAAGTTGGAATCGTGTTTAGGATGAGAAAAATGATAGAAAACGTTCAGCTATTTATAGGCTGAAATCTGGATCCAAGTCAGACCGTTATCAAAGGGACGTCGATCTGACATCCAGTCGTGTATGCGTCAGCTCTAAACGTCAATGTCTGATTGGACCACACATGTTTTGTGTCCATATCGGACCGATATGTGGCCCATGTCGGTATGACATCGCGACACACGTCAGTTTCTAGGGCTGAGTCATAGAACACGTGTCAGCACCACAAAATTGCGGCTGAGAGGAGGTTTGCGGACCGTTATGGATTGAAGTCGGTCCGATAACCGACCTATCATTCCATTGAGGACCGTTATGAAAATGGATATCGGTCTGATATCTGACTGTGTTTCGGCTCGGTTCGATATCAACAACCTTATTCACTTCGGACCGATATGAAGGTGATGTCGGTCCGATATCTAGCTATTTTCATAAAATTTCACTTTTAACCCTAGACTTTGGTATTTTAGATGCATAAGTCCTTATAGGTTTCTAACTTGGCATTTCTTGGACATTTATGTGGCAGGTGTTACATCCTCCCCACCTTGTTTCAATCTCATCCTCGAGATTATTCGAACAATTGAGGATATTTCTTTTTCATTTCAGACTCCAATTCCCACGTGTACTCAGGTCCACGTCTGGAGTTCCATTTTACTTTCACAATTATCAATTTCTTTGTTTTCAATTTCTTTTCCTGTCTATCCTCGATTTGCAAAGGTTGTTCCACAAATTTCAACTTTTCATCTACCTCTACATCTTGTAGGGGTAATACCAGAGATTCATCTGCCAAACACTTGTGCAGATTTGATATGTGGAATACATCGTGTACTCCATTCAATTCCTCTGGTAATTCGAGTTGATAGGCCACAGGCCCAACTCTTTTCAAAATTTTGAATGGTCCTATGAATCTAGGACTTAACTTTCCTTTCTTTCCGAATCTTACAACGCCTTTCCAGGATGAAACTTTCAACAGAACGTTATCACCGACGTTGAATTCTAACGGCTTTCGTCTCTTATTGGCATTACTATTTTGACGATCACGACCCGCTTTCAAATTGTTTCTTATTTGAATAACTTTCTCAGTTTTCTCTAGGACTATTTCATGTCCGGGTAACTGATTTTCTCCTATTTCAGACCAACAGATTGGAGTTTGACATTTACGACCGTATAATGCTTCAAAAGGAGCGGCATGTATACTCGTATGATAGCTATTTTTGTAGGAGAATTCCATTAGAGGTAAGTGGTCATCCCAATGTAATCCCCAGGAAATTTCCGGCCTCTATTTGAACTTTTTTGACATTTGTAATTTCATTATTATGTGGTGCATCTATCCATTGCAATAAATTATCTAATTTATCCATTACCTTTCATATGTGTTCACACATGCATACATTAAATGCAATTATTACAAAATGATAGATATTTCTAAATGTTTGTTATTACCCTATTAAATAAACATATACATTCATATGCTAACCTATTTCTAAACCTATATAAATATATTAACACATATTCGTAAATAAATTACAGAAATATTAAATTATAAATTCTTTAGTTAGGGTTTAAAAGATAATTATTTTTTTTAGAAAATGAGTTTAATAGAAATAAAACCATTTAAACTATAAAAATTATATATATATATATATATATAATTATATATACCATTTACATTTATTAAATTTTATAAAAATTATAAAATTTAATAATTTTCTCACTTTATAAAACATCAGGGTTTAAAATGTAATTTCTGAAACTTGTTTCTTATTAAAAATAAGTTTATTACATAAAATAATAAGGCCTTGAAACTCGGGGGGCCTGTTTTCCCAAAACCTGAAACTTCCTTCCCTCTTTCTGATCATGGGTTCGAGCCCCATTCAAATCGGCTCTACGGGTATGTTTCCCAAACTCGTGACTGAGATAGTTTCAGTTGAAACTAATAATGGCAACGCGTTTAACCCAATCAAACGACCCATTACTCGAAATTAATTTGATATTAATGATCATCTTCATGGCTAACTCGTAACCGGTTGCAACCGTGAATGCCATTTAATCGATCGAACGCATAAGGTTCAAATTGACTATAAATAGTGACTAGTAATCATTTGCGAAACCCACACCAAACTACTCACAATCCTAAATCCATCAGATTTCTCCTCTATATCACTCCAATCGGCCGTTAACCCAAACATGTTCTTACAGTCGTTCTCCTTCATTGCTCGACCATAACATGTAATTTTTGTACCATTAGGATCACTTTGATTCCAAGGTTGATAGCCCCATGATTCAAGCCTAAATCGTTGCTGAATTGGGGTCAATTGGGAGTCTAGGGTTACGGGCACATTTGGGGAAGAAGAAGACTCAAGGACTTGTGTTTTTAAATTAAAGGAACCGGGGCAGAACAAGGCAGCATGCCCAGTCTGATGGTTTGTGCGCGTGTGTGACCCGGGAATGGCGCAGGTTCGAGCCTGCTGGGCCATTTTCTTTTGTTTGATTTCCTTTTCTTTTTTTAAATCCTTTTAATACACTATTTAAATGTCTAAAAATTTTAAATTAATTTTTATAAATTTCATAAATATGTCCTATGAACTTTATAAAGACAGAAGATATATTTTAGCGTAACTAGCCATTTTATTTTATTAAAAATCTATTAGAAAACTTTATGAATTCTTAAATAAATACAATAAATGATTTTTTTAGCCTAAGTTAATTATGTCATGATACTAATATTTATCACACAAATTTTGGATTTAATGCGTAAACATTATTAAATTCTTTAAACTTGTAAACAATTACTTTTGTGAGCATAATTGTTTAAAACATGTTTAAATTTATAAAAAAAAAATACTTAGACAATTATTGTTGAAAAGTATTTTTTACAATGTTTAAATAAATGCATTTAAAACCTATTTAGCCTTTTTTTTAATTCATTTAAAATGAATTAATTAATAAGATTAAGTAACCATTTCATTTACATTAATTAAACCTTTACCATTTTAAGATTTATTTATTATTTACACTATTCTATTATTTATTATCCTTAGATTGATTATATAAATTAATTAGAAGTCCTGATCAATTCTAACAAATTTATAAACTTTTTCTATGTATCTAACATTCAATACTTCTATTTTCTTACAACGTATATGCATGCGGGTCCATGTAAGGCCTCAAACCCGGGAGGCCTCACTTGTTGGATTTACTCATTCACAAACAGTTCTTAAACATAAATATCAAATAACGCAGCGAAAAATTTCATTTAATCATAACGTCATCATTGTTCATACATGCGGAAGCGTAAACATTGTTTAAAACATAAATACATCATAATTAAAACATAACGGGATGCCAGTCTTCATAGTCTGCCGGGTAACTCCTCTCGATAGCCAAGCATCACCGTACATCCTCATAACCTGCCTTAACCTGAATGTGCACACTAAAAAGTCAGCTACACTGGTGAGTTCTAGCATTTCGTAAAAACTTTAACATCAACATTTGCCAAAAACATATCATTCATTCGTTCAGTAAAACCTTTCATAAAAGCATGTAATAATCTAACATCTTTAAAAAGGTTTCGTACCCATATCATCATCAACATCATAATCATAAACACCGTTTAAACGGATCGTTCATTAAAACTTTTAACATTCATTTAAGTCATACATTATTATCTAAATCTGTGTCTTACTTTACGCTTCACAGTGTCCCCGAAGGAACCTTTGGTGTTGTGGGCAACCGTTACGTATCGCCGTCATTGCCACAACCATACACTATGTGGGGTCAACCGTTACGTATCGCCGTCATTGCCCAACCATTCATTACGTGGGGTCAACCGTTACGTATCGCCGTCATTGCCCAACACGCATCTTTCCTTTGGAAATCAACCGTTACATATCGCCGTCATTGATTTCCTTTACCCTTTTCACTTAGGATGATCGTCATCACTCGAGTAACCGTCGTTACTCCCTTACCAGTTGTACAACATCAAAACCATAGACAGGCCACCAAGACACTGCCCTGTTGTTCTTATGGTAACTATGGCTCGCTGTCCATAATCTACCACAAGGCTGGGAATCACATTCCCAGACTTCGTTCGTCAATTCCATTCATTCGACAGATTAGATTTGTAATGACTTCTTTAAACCTTTACCTCTTTCCCTTTTCATTAAACCTTTCCTCATTTAGACCGTTCATAAACGCTCGTAAACCTTTTTGGCAAAAACACTTCATAACCTTTCCTTTCGTAAACATCGTTTCGTTAAAACATCATTTCGTTAAAACATCATTTCGTTAAAACATCATTTCGTTAAAACATCGTTTCGTTAAAACATCGTTTCGTAAGTATGCACACCAGTCCAAAACATTTAACAAAACATTTAAAAGAGGGCTCTAGAACTCACCTGATACGCTAATATGGGTTGTCCTAAACGAAGGTCCAACAACGTCACTTTCGATCTGAATTGATTAGTTAAATACACATCATACCAATCCCGACTCTAACGGTATAACCATTCTAACATACTGACTTCACTTAATCAGTTCTGATGTCTGCGCACTTAGCAAGTGCGCAGACCCTCCTCCTGCGCACTTAGTAAGTGCGCAGGTCCCTCCTCCTGCGCACTTAGCAAGTGCGCAGGACCTGCTCCGTGCGCACTTAGCAAGTGCGCACGACCTGTTCTTCACGAAAAACACTAACTTTCGCATTCGGGTCTGATCATGTCAAGATCCCGAACCTGTTGCATTCAAAACGTTCGTTTTCCATTAAGGAACTCAAATCCATGATTATCTTTCAGTTTCATCCGTTCAAACCTTACCTTTTCACCCAAAACCCGAAAAACCCAAAAACGAACTAAAACTCAGATTTAGGTCGGATCGTTACCTGAATCGAGTTTCTGATCCGGAGGTTCTTCTCACGAGTTATGGAGTAACACTTTGCTGAAGTCTCGGGTCGATCCACCAACTTTCTCTCTCTACGGTTTCTCTCTCTAAAAGTTGCAAATGAGAGAAAAGCGGTGGCAAAGGCTATTTATAGCCCGCTGACCCATCCGACCCGACCCGTCATGCCTCGTTCGTTTATTCCGTTATTATAACTGTCGTTTTATTTTTGGGATGTTACAGTCCATCTTCAAACCCAAAACCCCGTGAAACCCTAAAGTCCCAATAAATTCCTTAATTCCATTTAAACGTGCATAAAATCTAGAGTACCATTACATATGTAGGTTTATTGTGAGTAATTCTCACGAGGCCTATCAATCTCTACCAGTTCGTACCATTCCTAACTTTAATACAAGTGAGCTTCATAGCCCCCTTTCTCTTTACTATTGTTTGCAAATACTCGAGGTGGAACATGTTTACATACTATACTTACCAGATTCAATACCATTGTTCTCATGCAAATTACTATGTGGTTTATGTCTTAAACTGCTTGGTGACCATTACATGTATTCTTGCTAGTACATTCATTAACCTGCTACCCAGGCCTAAGGTAGTACTTAACATGATCATTTATAGGGATATCCGATTCCAGTTAACACGAACCTTGGCAGGTTTTGTGTCTACCATATTACTATTTTTCTAAAACACAATCAGTGGGATTGTACTTACCAGTTTTCCATTACTTACGGATTGAATTGTACGCTTGGAACCTTGTATGTTTTCACATTTATGCCTTAGTTATGCTTTGAACATATTGAATTTCAAATACTTTTTACTTAACTTTTGTTTGGTGTCAAAACCTATGTTACTCACCAACTACTTGTAGTTGACAAATACTCACATGTTTCAAGTGCACCTGTTTGAGGACACTACTTGCTCACCTAGGACTTGGACCTAGTTTAAACATAATTTATGTCTTGTCTTGAACTTTTTCATTTTCCATTTCCTTTTGTAACGTATTCTTTTAAGATGATGAATAAATATTGTCATTTAGTAATAGATGATCATGTGCTTATGAACAACCGCGTCAGCCCCGACGTATAATCCGCCGCCGGCCAGGGTATGACAGATTGGTATCAGAGCCATGGTTATAGGGAATTAGATTATTAGACACATGACCTAATCTATAACCTAGGAGTCCTAAATATGAGTTAAACTCATGTCTATTATTAGGAACTCCACTCTATGCTATACTTACCTACATCTATTGGTTTCTGACTATCTGATACAACTACATGAACTACAAAGGATCTACATGAATTCTACTCTGAGACTTAAAAGTCTAATCCAAATGAAACTCTCAAAGGTACGTAGGTTCTGACTAATGAATGAGAACTTGTACAATTCGAAAGGGTGGATGCCTGTATTCTGGGAGTTCTGTCTAGAAAAGCATTTCGTATAAATCCAAATCAACCGATGGACCAGTTATGCTTTCATGGGAATTCTTGGAATGAGTGTCCACTTATAGACTAAAGCATGACTTCTCAAACATTAAATGAACTTAAAATTACTTTGATAAGTCAATGTGCCTATTAGAGTACCATCCATGTTTTACCTAGTACCTTATGAATTATTTACAAACTCTTACACATGATTCACATCTTACGAACTTTCTATTCATCCCTTTTGTAGAATGCCTCCCCATCGTGAACATAGGAGCAACCTCACCAACAGGATCATTCAACAAATGGCTACAATCCTACCGACTATGGTTAACCAGCTGAACCAAAGTGCCACACCAAGGAACCCCGTGTGCACTTTCCAACACTTCAACTCCTACAACCCCACCAAGTTCTACGGGAACGAGGGAGGCACTGGACTTCTCCAATGGTTTGAAAGCATTGAGGGAACCTTCATCAATGCTGACTGTCTTGAGAACCTGAAAGTTCGTTATGCTACTAGTGTCTTCCAGAAGAGGGCACTCACATGGTGGAACTGGGAAAACGTAATCGTGGGATAGAAGTTGCTCTAGCCCTACCTTGGGCTGATGTCAAGACACTCATGACCGATGAGTTTTTCCCCCGTAATGAGATCAAGAAACTAGAAGCTGAGTTCTGGGATCTCAAACAAGATAGTGGTGAAAGCCTTGCCTACACCACCCGTTTTCATGAGTTGAGCCTTTTAGTGTCTCATATGGTTACTCCTTTCTCCCGAGCTATTGAGAAATACATCAATGTCCTGCCCATGCAGAATCAGGATACTGTTTTGGGTAGCAAACCAGTCACCCTTGAAGAAGCCATCCATCTTGCCGCTGCCCTATCAGACAATCATGTTAAAGCAGGAACTCTATCTAAAATGGGTACCAAGAAGTGTAGGGTATTATTAAGGCTGACGCTTACCAAAATAATCAAGATTCAGACGAAAGATCAAGTTCAAGTAAAAATCAAAGATCGATTGAAAGTTCAAGGTTCAATCGTAAGTATAGTTTTGATTGACGTGATTGGTTCGATTAACGGTGGCAGTTGCGGGTAAATGAAGATTTAATAGTTTAGTGGCATTTTTGTAATATTGTCAAACCTAGTCTAGACCTATAAAGAGAATAGTTTTTTTCTAGGGTTTAGGGTGTGCACACATAAGGGGTTTTCACACAGATTATTGTTTCATCATTGTGTGCACACAAAGCAAGAGAGATTTGAGAGTTTTCATTGTAATATCTTTTGATTCAAACTAATACAAGAAAGTTTTTTATTGTTCATCTATTGTTCTTGTGTTTTCTTTACCAAATCAAGAGATTCCGCCTCTTGATTTGGGTTTCTACAGATTCGTGTTATATTTTGGACCTACAATTGGTATCAGAGCCACGGTGCTCGTTTTTGTTGATTTTCATCATCAAATTCTTTTTCGGATCTGTTTTGATGAACAATTTCTAGAGAGAGAGGCAGGAGTTTAGTGAGAGAAAGTGAATCTGGATTGAAGTCATCTTTTCATTATCAAATATCATCACATTTATGATCATTACAAAGAATTGTTACAAAGGTAAAACACATCAGATTTCTTCCACTTCTTGTTCATTTTACACCAAGAACACACCTATTGGTGTGTGTGAGAGAGTAGAGAGAGAAAGTCCATATGAGAGAGAAAGCTTGTTGTTCTTCAGATTTACATCGAAACTAGGTTGCCATTGAAACTAGGTAGGCCATCGAAACTATGATTTGTGTATCCCTAATCAAAACTACATCATCGAAAATAGAAGGTAGCAGAAGGTATCGAAACTAGAAATCATCGAAACTACTAAACCTTTTGACAAGGTGTTCTTTCTGTTTGTTTAAGATCTAAAGAAAGAGAAGAAGTTGTTGTTTGATTCCTATTGTCTATGACGTAAAGAAGAATAAGAAAGAAATTTTTGATGTGTGTTACGTGAAGAAGAGAAGTGAGTAGAGAGATTGGAGGCTGTTTGATAAAAGTTTTTAGTTTAGGAAGAAAAGAGGAGGATTTTGTTTGGATAGTTAGGGTTTTTGTGATGCCTGTTTAGTAAAGAAGATGACAAGAGAGATTTAAATTAAAGTCAACACTAGCATATAATATTCTGAGATCCGTCTATTGTCTCTTGAAGTCCGATGTTTTAAAAAAAGGAAAGGACATGTCAGAGCAATTTTTTTTGGATATTTAAGGTTTCTGTTTTGAAATTCTTGGGTCATCATTTGTGTGGGCTGACTAATTTTAAAAGGGGATAGGCGTGGACTACAATTTGCAAATTATAAATATGGATGGGTCATTAAGTTTTTAATTCTCCAAACTCTCATGGACTAGCTTTATTAAATTTAGGATTTGAGCAGGCTAGCTTATGGACCATTTCATATGTAAGTTTAGTGAAAGATTGTGCTTTGCAAAATTTACATACAAAAGTGGGTGGCTAATACTTACGTATGATAGTGGTTTCATATTTTGAAATCAAAGGATAGCAGAGTTGATTTTTGGTTAGATCAAGAGCAATTTCAGATTTCCTTTCGGTTAATACGGATTGGATTTCTAGAGACACGAACTTGTTTACCGTTAGTTTGAGATTGTTTCGGTTACGTTCACAACTAATTTGGACCGTGATCTCTAGTTGATACGGAAAACATTTTTTTTCTTGAACTCGTACTCGATTGATTCAGATATTATTCACGGTTACGCGCTCGTCTCCGAGAGTTTTGGATACAATTTTTGATCAGTTAATGTCGGAAGTCCAGTTGGTGAATATTATCTGTTGGTCGAACTCAAGACTGCAAGATGACTCTTCTAAGTTCAGCTGAAAGAAAAGTCATGTTAATGCTAAGATATCGACAGTTTGCTCGTACAGAAGGGGAATGTTTGACTGATCAATACAACAGATATACAAGATTGATTAGTGAACTTCAAGATATTTGTGTCAAGATTGAGAATATACAGATAATAGCAAAGTATTTGGATTCTCAACCGGCTTCATGGTCTCAGACAATTGAGAGCCTCATACGGAGAACGGATCTAAGGATTATTCCATTAAAAGAAATGTATGAGAAGCTTCAATTAAAAGAAAAACTCTTGGATCAGCACTTGGTAGTGATCAAAGGAGGATATGGATACGATTCCAACGGGAATTGTGTACGTATTGAATCAAATTTGGTCGCTTGCGAAATGGATCAATCAAAGATGCATGAAGAGCATTCATCACTGACCAAAGATCACAAGCAACAGATGCCAGCTACTTCGAAGTCAACAAAAAGTGAAAATCAAACCTCAACCTCCACATCCACAATGGCACATAATCATGCACTCATGGAAGATGATGAAGATGGTGATCGACTTGTTATCATCCAACCAACTGAGGATCTCACTGCTGTTCCACCGAAAGTAATTTCTAGACTGTGCAAATCTTAATCTTGTTTAAATGAAATTCAGAAATATAGATTCATCAACCAAGCTTTGGTAGATGAACGTGATCATATAAAAGTTATGTATGATTCTGTGGCTAAGAATGAAAAACTTTATTTAAAGAAAATTCATGATATTTCTGCTGAAAACCGATCTTTAATTGTGCAACTTATCACCCAAAAGAATAATAAACAAATTTTAACTAAGAAACCTTAAAAGGCAGACAAAGCAAATTTTCAAGTTGAAAACATGGGTATGGATCATAAAATTTTATTTGGAATCATTGATAAGCAAATTCATAAGAAAGTCACAGAAGGTATAGGGTATAACACTGCTCCTCCACCCTACTCCAAATCAGGTAGGTATGTTTACATGCCTAAACCACATGTCCCCACTCCTTTCATTTCTAACATATCTTACTCTGGCTATGTGAAAACTTCAGATGATTGTGATAGTTTTACTTCATGTGCAGAATTTGGATCCTTCAGCTCATCTGAGGATGATTATGATGAGAAGGAGAAACCTGAGAGTGTTAAGAGTGTTAATACTTTTATGATAAAACTTGATTTTGAAAACAATGTTGGTTCGTCGTGTGTCACATAAGATGCCTGTTTAAATACTAATAATGTTTTGCCATATGTTCCTAGATATGTTAATCCAAAAGGAGTTGTCACTAACTTCATAAGTGCAGGAACTGTTGTCACTGATGTTCCTCATGAAAGCATGAGTAATAGAGAATTCTTTGCCTTGAAACAGACTCAATCACAACAACAAGCTTGTCGAAATCAGAGTATTCAGCAGGTTAACATTGAAGAGAATATTGTAGTTACACGATCTTCATCAAGGGCCTCAACATCCCAGTCTTCATCATCATGCTGTGACAATTTTATCAACAGAATAATAAAAGACAGTTCTTTCAGGTCAAAGCATGTTTTGCTTGTGGAAAGGAGGGACACTTAGCAAAGAAATGCATTTATTCCTCCATAAACAAGAATGGTGAGAAGTGTAAAGTGAAACCAGGTATGGTTTTAAACAAACCCAAAGTGATTCATAAATCACCAACTGTATCTGTTTCAGATATTTAGGGTTGTGCTTCACAGGAAAGCAGAAACTACAATCCAAAATCTAATGCACCAAAGTTGAAACAAAAGAGTTTTACTAGACCAAAAGGTGGAAGACAGAAATTTATAAAACCTAAGCAAATTTGGCAGGTAAAAACTCAACCAAATCCACATATTTCAACTAAACCAACAAATTTGTTTGATAATGCACGAGATTTTGGTTATCAAGAGGTTACTATCTTTGATTCTCAAGGACAACCCAAGATCATCATGGCTTGGGTTCCACTCTCTAACTAATTTGTTGATGAGTGCAGGAACAGCGTAGGAGGCTTGTTAGTAAAAACGGTTATTAACAATAGTTGTTCCAGGTACATGTTTGAGGTGGTAACATCACAAGTCATGGTATTATTTCATAGTTTGTTGCACAATCACAAACTTTCATGACACATTCACTATAACTTTTCTTGATGACATTTCTTGAAACAATTTTCATTTAGTCTGGAAGACTTTGCCTTAGTAAATTTATGTTTTGTGTTTTTTTTAATGGATATACAAAAACAAAAATTTAGGGGGAGAGTATATGAAAAAACAGAAAATGACAAAAAGATTTTATGTTTGTATAGTTTGCGAAAATGAAAATTGAGAAGATTGATTTGAATGTATGAGAAATGATATGAACTATACTGATACTTCTAGCACATGAATAGAACAATAAAAGGTATACTCGATATGTGATATGTCAATAGGCTTATCATCCAATTTGAAAACTTTGTTGAGTGATAAAACTTAAAGCCTTATGAATGAGTGGATTAGCCATCTCAGTTTTCACGGTTTAAGGCTCACTCTTATTCAACAGTAGATTGAGAGCTATATTCTTGTCATACACACTGGCTACCATCAATATATAATCTTTCCATTTATAGATCTATATACATATATACAAAATAAAAGACATGCAATGACATGCAAAATCCCAAAGACATGCAATGACATGCAATATATATAAAAAAAGAGCAAAAGGACATGCAATGTCATGCAATAGGAATAAAATGTAAAAGATACGCAATGTTAGCGCGTACATACTAGTATATTTATACATATTTTTCTCTTTTGGGAATATGTGACTGGTAAGGGATTTCTTGTCAGGGTATGCAAGTCCGTTGTGCTATGACCTTGAGCATTTCTTGTTCCTGAACATGTAAGTCCGTAGTGCTATGTTCTTGATCAAACTTGTTAGAGATTTCCTGAACAGTTCATAGACCCGTGCTAGTTATGCTCTAATAGATATATCTTAAGATTTATGGTATTTTATTATCAATAGTTGGTGGCTAAGTCAAGTTGTGATGACCTGAAAACTCAAAACATCTTGAAGATGGATAGGTTCTTGCTGTGGCTTCTTGAGTGTGGGAACCACTAGCTTCATACAAAAATTACCAAAACATGATAAACTATCACATAGCATTGAAGGAAATAATTGTGCTTAAGTTTAAAGTGGACACAAAATATTGGCAATCGCTTTTGACCTACTTGTTCAGAGTTCAAAATTGAAGTGTGACTTAGGATGTTAGCCTAGTATGATCTCATGTCAGATCTTTTCTCCCAAAAAGAAGCAAGTTGTTCATTTTGTGATATATTGGATAGTTTCAAAGTTAAAAGAATAAAAAAAAAATTCCTTTGTTCTATACAGTTTTGTTATTTGTTTTTCGTCTTCCACATTGAACTGATTTTGAGAAATCAACATGATATTGCAGATGAATATGGTTTTATCTGTAATTTGAACTATCTAAAGGGAATTCAGAGTTGTGTTTGTGTTTATGAACATATTTTGTTGACAAAGTCATGAGGTGCGGTATTCTAGAAGCTGACCGGCAGCTTCACCACCTCACTTGAAGAATTTGCTGCAATGATGGCCGATCATCAGTTGAGAAAAGTTACCAGATCAAAAGAACCTGTTCCTCAGTAGTGCAGAAGATAACATACTAGGAAACCTCCTCCTAGATCTTCTGATTCATCAAGCAAAAGAGAGATGGAAAGTCTATCCAGAATCTACAAATGCCAATTCAAACTCCAATCTCTTTAGGATCTGCTTCGCAGGGGGAGTAACCGCAACGTTCGTCTGTTTACAACTTTAACATCTGATGCAACCATAAATGGGGGAGAGGGTTGATACTAAAGTTGTTGATCATAATGGAAATGATAATAAAAGATTTTGGTAGCATCAGCCTAGGGGGAGATTGTAGGGTATTATTAAGGCTAACGCTTACCAAAATAATCAAGATTCAGACGAAAGATCAAGTTCAAGTAAAAATCAAAGATCGATCGAAAGTTTAAGGTTCAATCGCAAGTATAGTTTCGATTGACGTGCTTGGTTCGATTAACGGTGGCAGTTGCGGGTAAATGAAGATTTAATAGTTTAGTGGCATTTTTGTAATATTGTCAAACCTAGTCTAGACCTATAAATATAATAGTTTTTTCTAGGGTTTAGGGTGTGCACACATAACGGGTTTTCACACAGATTATTGTTTCATCATTGTGAGCACACAAAGCAAGAGAGATTTGAGGGTTTTCATTGTAATATCTTTTGATTCAAATTAATACAAGAAGGTTTTTTATTGTTCATCTATTGTTCTTCTGTTTTCTTCAAAAAATCAAGAGATTCCGCCTCTTGATTTGGGTTTCTACAGATTCGTGTTATATTTTAGACCTACAAGAAGACCCTTGAGATAGTCAGGAGAGAGTCGATTTCCTGAACCGCTCGATGATCAGCTATGCCATCTCTGCTGATCCTATTGTCTCAAGATCATATCTGGAGCAATTATGGGAAACTACTGATCACGACTGTACAATAACCCCAAACGTCATTAGGGCTACAGTAGCAGGTCATGATATTGCTATTTCTGAAGACACCATCAGACGAGTACTACATTTTAGGGACTTATCAACGGATCTGATGACTTACCCTGACTACTTCATTGATGGATGCTGGAGACAAAGGATGAGGTATGTTGGTACCATGGACCACTCCTCGTATAAGAAGATGCTGGTACTTGATCAGTGGCGTTACTTCACGCACGTCATGATCATGTGCCTGTCTGTTAGAAAGGCGGGAAAGGATGCCATGGGGCATGACTTGGCAGCTGCAATGGTTAGCCTCTCTCTTAACAAGGGTTATAACTTTTCACGCACGTCATGATCACGCACGTCATGATCATGTGCCTGTCTGATAGGTTTAGATTTCTATTGTACCCTCGGTTCATGCAGCTGTTGATTAATGATGTTGTACCCAATCTACCTCAGATTGGAGAGAGACTACAAGTCAAACGGGTGGACAAGAGAGTGTTTGCACAATTTCTAAAGCCAGGCAGTGTAGAACCTACCCCTGAGCACACTCCTCTCTTTGGCCACCTAATAAATGAAGCATATGTGGCCCCTGCTGACTTCAGATGGTATAGTGCAGAGTCTGAGCCTGAACTCAGTGAACATAGTGATGAACAACAGGAAGAAGAGGAAGTTGAATCTAAAGATGATATGTCTGACGATGAGAGAGACGAAGAATAAGGAGTTGGAGGTGCTGAAGATTCCGACTCAGAAACGACCGAGTCATATTCCGCTGATTCTGATGATGCACCATCCTAGGCACACCCAAGAAGATTGACGAAGGTGACCCTTCCCGAGTAATCTTCCAAGAGAAAGAGACAAGCGACTAGTAGTGAATACGAGCCCGATTCTGATTCAGATGCTGCTATAGAGAGACGCAGAAGAGAAAGTATAAACAAGCAATGGGGGATAGGCCGCACCAAGCTATCCTTCATGTGGTAGAAGTAAGTGCTCAGAGGCAAGCACGTGTCACGGCTGCGAGTACTGATTCTACTTCTACCTCACCTTCACAACAACTTTATAGGCGACAGTGAAGGAGGCCATGTGTAACACCTGATGTGGCTACCACTGCTATCACATAGGAGGTTCCTGTGATAGTGTCCCTAACTATGCAACCTGTTCAAGTGGCGGTGATAACTCCTATTCTAACTGATTCTGTCACCATCACCCCTACCACCATCCAAACAACCACCATCCAAACAACCACCATCCCTACCTCAATTCCCACAACCACTCGTCAACACATCAGTGAACCATTTCCTGAGTTAGATTTTACTCATGGATTTGATTTTGATGAAATCTTCACATTCCCAACTCATCAAGCAGAAGCATCGTCTTCCAGGGGACCTGATCCTCGTGATACCCGAATCACTACCCTAGAGACTCAGGTCGCTGGTCTTCTTGAAACACTATAAAAATCGAGAGAAGAATCTGACAAACAACAGGGACAGATTAACTCTCTGATTGATGAGGTAGCCGCACTAAAGAAACAGGGGGCGGCTGATGATAAGAAGCGTTTAGAGCATGACACTATGGTGAAACTGGTCTGTGATATGTCCAAGACGCTTGCTGCTCAGGGGGAGAGATTGAAGGAATTATTGGAGAAGAAACCACCTAAGCCTAGCAGTGAAGAAGCTTGTCACTTAGTTTATCTAACTAAGGGTGATGATCAGGACAAAGATCCTGAAGCCGGACCAAGTGGAAGTGAGCAGCAATCGTCGGCTTTGGCGATTGTTCCCATTTCTGTCGTGCCTATGGCTGAGGGGGAGTCCACTCAGAGTGAAGGTGGAGGTGATGCTTCAGGTGGTAATAAAGGAAAGTCGGTGGCTGACGTTTTGAAAGATCTATCTGATTATGTGTTGGATGATGTGATCCTATTCTTAGAGCCAGACTATTCCAAAGAAGCACAGATCGAAGCTCTCTGCAATCTGAAAGAGGGAGAGATGGACTCTGGTGACGACTGGTATGAGGAGGATGATGATGTTGTAATCGAAGTCCCCATGGGCGACAGGGAAGGAGAGTATGAGTTTGAAGATGGAGAGATTTTCGAAGTTCCATCCTTTGAAACTCATGTTGATACAGGTTCAGTCGAGCCTGCTAGTACTGTTAAGGCGTTGACTGAAGCCTCCCCTAACGACCCTACACCTGTGGATCCAGAGGCATAGAAAGAAAAACATATGCCTACAAGTTCATCGAAAGATCCGACTCCTGTCTGGCAAAAGAAATCAATCATAGACAAACATGGAGCGAAAGGGATGATCTTAGCTGTGAGGTTCGAGGAGGATAAGAAGTTGTTCGCAATCAAGCGAGCTAGGGGGGGTTCAATACTTGAAACCAACTAGCAAAGCTTTCAACTCCTTGCCAAGATACGACCTCGTGAACCTAGCAAACCGAGAGCTGCTGGGTCGCTCAAATCACGCAGTAGCGATGGGTTTGTGGCAGGTTCTATAGCGAGAGGTAAGATCTGGGAAGTTCAAAATGTTTAAGCCTCAAGTGCCCAAGCGAGTAAGGGACAAGAACGTTAGACATCCTGTGACTAATAAAAGCTTAAAGAAACTGGTATACAAACCAGTGCTGTGTGAAACCAAGATTCCCCTGAGCAAGTTATCTCAGGATATCCTCGGTAACATATGGTACTGGTGCGTAGATCTTAAATCGGGTGAAGCAGTGGTGATTGGAAAGGTGTGGTCTGAGAGTGGAAGCTTAGTGCAAAGGGAACTAATCATAGTGTTTGATGAAGTCTGCTTCATAAACTTTTATGTGAAAGATTTGGAGGCGCTAGCTGACAGGTACTGCATGTACACGGACGAGTGGATAAAGTTCCTTGCTTCTAAATACGACAAGGTGATCAAGTTCTGCCTTGATTACAAGAAGAAGATGGAAGCTAAAGCTGGGGAGCAGTGAAGACCGAAGACAATCCAGAGCTGTTGTCAAGGGGGTGTTTGTTGAAGCACGTTTGTGTGACGAACACTCTGGATATTGTCTTAGCTTTTTTACTTGTCTTGTATGTATTAGTCTTTGTATGTTAGCGTCTGTACGTATTAGTTATCGAGTTGTAATTACTAATGTATGTACTAGTCGTCTGTTTTTCTGTAAGTGTTTTGCGCACATACCATGTGCGCAGGAAGTACTTCCTGCGTACTTAGCAAGTACGAAAGAATACTGAACAATTTTCCTTGCGCACTTGTTAAGTGCGCAGAGATCAGGTCTAGTATAAATAGGCTAGGTTAACAGAAGTTATGTACGCATACATTTTGCACTTAGTTGTATTCTCTCTGTAACCTTCAAGTTTATAATAGACGGAGTTTGAAAGTGATTTCGTTGTCGGTTTACATTGTGTTGCTTGATTCTCCACCTAGTCATGGGTATTTCGCACCCGGTCCGACTAGTCACACACCCACACTTAACAATCCGAGACACCCGGGGACCTACAAAATTCATGAGAAGAATTATACGACGCACGATCTTGAGCTAGGTGCGGTCATATTCGCTCTCAAAATTTGGAGTCACTACTTGTATGGTACTAAGTGTGAGATTTTCACCGACCATAAGAGTCTCCAACACATTTTCAATCAAAAGGAACTCAACGTGAGGCAAAGGCGTTGGGTTGAACTCCTAAACGAATACGACTGCAATATTCGTTACCAACCTGGTAAGGCGAATGTCGTAGCCGATGCCCTTAGTCATAAGGAACCTATCAAGATCCACAGCATTCGAATCCAAAATGACATTCAAACTCGCATCCTTGAAGCACAACATCTTTCGGTAACCGAAGGAAACATGTACAACGAAATGTCATGTGGTGCAGAACTTCAACTCGAAACCAAGCCCAATGGATTACTCTACTTTCTGAACCGTATCTGGATTCCGGACCGTGACCATCTCCGTAACTTTGTCATGAACGAGGCTCACAAGACTCGTTATTCGGTACTTCCCGGTGCGGATAAGATGTACAAAGACCTTCGTACCCAATACTGGTGGCCTGGTATGAAAAAGGACATTACTTTATACTTGTCCAAGTGCCTTACTTGTTTGAAGGTTAAGGCCGAACACCAGCGTCCATCTGGTTTGCTTGAACAGCCCGAGATACCCGTGTGGAAATGGGAGTGTATTGCCATGGACTTCATAACCAAACTCCCACACACGTCCCATGGTCATGATAGCATATGGGTAATCATCGATCGTCTGACAAAATCTGCACATTTCCTACCCATTCGCGAAGACTATCGAGTTAAGAAATTGGCTCGAATCTATATTGACGAGATTGTCACTCGTCACGGTGTACCTCTCAAAATTATTTCTGATCGTGATGGACGATTCAAATCACGTTTCTGGCAATCATTACAATCAACCTTGGGTACTTAGCTGAATCTTAGTACAGCTTACCATCCGCAAAGTGATGGTTAATCCAAACGAACGATTCAAACCATCGAAGATATTCTTAGAGCCTGTGTCATTGAATTCAAGGGAAATTGGGATTTACATCCACCCTTAGTCGAGTTCTCGTATAACAATAGCTATCACACGAGCATTGACATGGCTCCTTTCGAAGCACTTTATGGTCGGAAGTGCAGGTCTCCTATCTGTTGGACTGAAATTGGTGAAGCATAAATCACTGGTCCCGAACTCATTCAGGATACTTCTGACAAGATCATGTTAATCCTAGACAACCTTCTAGTAGCAAGGAGTTGGCAAAAGAGCTATGCCGACAAACGTCGAAAACCCTTAGAATTTCAAGTCGGCGATCTAGTTCTTCTTATGGTATCCCCTTGGAAAGGCGTGGTTCGTTTTGGAAAGAAAGGGAAACTTGCACCAAGATTCGTAGGCCCTTTTAAAATCCTTGAGAGGATTGGGAAGGTAGCTTATAAGTTGGATTTACCCGAAGAACCCAACAACGTCCATCCTACATTCCATGTCTCGAACATAAAGAAATGCTTAGCTGACGAAAATCTCCAAATACCGCTTGACGAGGTTCACATTGATAAATCAATGCACTTCGTAGAGAAATCCATGGAGATCATGAACCGAGAAGTTAAACAACTCAAGCGGAGTCGAATTCCAATCGTTAAGGTTCGGTGAGAATCCAAACGTGGCCCTGAGTTCACTTGGGAGCGTGAGGATCAAATGAAAGCCAAATACCCACATCTGTTTCCAGGATGCCCTTCCTAATCAATTTAGGGGAGACTGTAATCCCCAGGAAATTTCCGACCTCTATTTGAACTTTTTCGGTATTTGTAATTTCATTATTATGTGGGTGCATCTATCCATTACAATAAATTATCTCATTTATCCATTACCTTTCATATATGTTCACACATGTATACATTAAATGCAATTATTACAAAATGATAGATATTTATATGTGTTTGTTATTACCCTATTAAATAAATATATACATTCATATGCTAAACTATTTCTAAACCTATATAAATATATTAACACATATTCGTAAATAAATTACAGAAATATTAAATTATAATTTCTTTAGTTAGGGTTTAAAAGATTGTATTAATTATTTAATTTTTTTTAGAAAATGAGTTTAATAGAAATAAAACCATTTAAATTATAAAAATTATATATATATAATTATATATACCATTTACATTTATTAAGTTTTATAAAAATTATAAAATTTAATAATTTTCTCACTTTATAAAAATTCAGGGTTTACAATGTAATTTCTGAAACTTGTTTTTTTATTAAAAATAAGTTTATTACATAAAATAATAAGGCCTAGAAACTCGGGGGGCATGTTTTGCCAAAACCCGGAACCTCCTTCCCTCTTTCTGATCATGGGTTCGAGCCCCATTCAAACCGACTCTACCGGTATGTTTCCCAAACTCGCGACTGAGATATTTTCAGTCGAAACTGATAATGGCAACACGTTTAACCTAATCAAACGACCCATTACTTGGGATTAATTTTATATTAATGATCATCTTCATGGCTAACTCGTAACCGGTTGCAACCGTGAATGTCATTTAATCGATCGAACGCATACGGTTTAAATTGACTATAAATAGTGAATGGTAATCATTTGCGAAACCCACACCAACCTACTCGCAATCCTAAATCCATCGGATTTCTCCTTTATATCACTCCAATCGGCCGGTTAACCCAAACCTGTTCTTGCAGTCGTTCTCCTTCATTGCTCAACCATAACAGGTAATTCTTATACCATTAGGATCGCTTTGATTCCAAGGTTGATAGCCCATGATTCAAACCTAAATCGTTGCTGAATCGGGGTCAATTGGGAGTCTAGGGTTACGAGCACATTTGGGGAAAAAGATGACTCAGGGACTTGTGTTTTTAAATTAAAGGAACTGGGTCAGAACAAGGCAGCATGCCCAGTCTGATGGTTTGTGCGCGTGTGCGTGTGTGACCCAAGAATGGCGCAGGTTTGAGCCTTCTGGGCCATTTTCTTTTGTTTGATTTCCTTTTCTTTTTTTTTAAATCCTTTTAATACACTATTTAAATGTCTAAAAATTTCAAACAAATTTTTAAAAATTTCATAAATATGTCCTATGAACTTTATAAAGATAGAAGATATATTTTAGTGTAACTAACTATTTTATTTTATTAAAAATCTATTAGAAAACTTTATGAATTCTTAAATAAATACAATAAATGATTTGTTTAGCCAAAGTTAATTATGTCATTATACTAATATTTATCACACAAATTTTGGATTTAATGCGTAGACATTATTAAATTCTTTAAACTTATAAACAATTATTTTTGTGAGCATAATTGTTTAAAACGCGTTTAAATTTATAAAAAAAAATACTTTGACAATTATTTAAGAAAAGTATTTTTTATAATGTTTAAATAAATGCATTTAAAACCTATTTAGCCTTTTTTTTAATTCATTTAAAATGAATTAATTAATAAGATTAAGTAACCATTTCATTTAGATTAATTAAACCTTTACCATTTTAAGATTTATTTATTATTTACACTATTCTATTATTTATTATCCTTAGATTGATTATATAAATTAATTAGAAGTCCTGATCAATTCTAACAAATTTATAAACTTTTTCTATGTATCTAATATTCAATACTTCTATTTTCTTACAACGTATATGCATGCGAGTCCATCTTCAAACCCAAACCCCCGTGAAACCCTAAAGTCCCAATAAATTTCTTAATTCCATTTAAACGTGCATAAAATCTAGAGTACCATTACATATGTAGGTTTATTGTGAGTAATTCTCACGAGGCCTATGTAACATTTCTGATTTTTAGTATCTGTATTTTCAATTCAATGTAATGTATTTCAAACTCAATTCTAGTGCACTGTTTTGTTTCTTTTTGTACCATCAATTTAATACTATATTTCAATGCAAATCCGCAAATTTTACTCGGTTATATCCTTTTAAAACAATACATAAGTATCTAATTATACAAATATGGCAAAAGACTAAAATTACAAGGTCTGATGTTGAAAAGTAGCAAGAAACCCTAATAGGCACGGTCGCGCCGAGTGCTTTGGCACGGTCCCGCGACTTGCTTTGGAACGATCGCGCCCGTTGCCTAGGCACGGTCGCGCCTTGTTTGGGCACGGTCGCGCCTAGTACCAGTTGAAACGTAAAAATCAGTTTTAAACGCGAGATCATTGATTGTTATAACCGTTATACGTTTCACTTTCGTTATCAAAGACAATAATATTATCAAACGTGACAATTAACATCAGAAAACCGATTCAAGAAAAACAAAACTCCTCATTTGAAAATCCCCTCCTTTGAACATCGATCCTCCTATTCTGGAGTGAATTTCCCCCAACCAAACACCACACGATTCTCCCAGAAGCTACTGAACCATTTGAAGCAGCCGGAATCGTAGCAGAAGACGCTGGAAGCCGAACTCGCCGACGCCGGAACTCCTCCCTACCGTTCTCTATCAATTCGCTGCTCTTACGGGTAATTGAAACCTTTTTCTAACTCGTTTCAGTCCATAGATCAAAAGCCCCATATTAATTTGGGCTTCCATTATAGAGATCATCCCGAATCAGAATCTATGTTTTATTCAAAAAGGTTTAATCGATTTCGACCCTGAACATGTTGTTAATACAATTAAAACATCCCATAATACTCGTAATAACACTATAAATAAAAGCCCTATGATTTACATCACTAACAATATAAGAATCAGTCAATTCGTGTCTGATTTGGAAGAGACACGGTCGCGCTAATCATCTAGCGCGGTCGTGCCTCATGAGACGCGGTCGTGCCGATTACCGGGGCGGTCGTGTCCTCCTGTCCAGGCCCAATCATGCCTTTTGGCTAATCTCAGTCGCGTCTTAGAATCATAGATACGATCGTGCCTGGCCAATGTACGGTCGTGCCTAATGATTTAGTTAGTTAAGCCCTCTGTTTGATCAACACAGTCGCGCCCTGACTAGCATGGTCGTGCCCGTGGTTTGAGCACGATCGTGCCCTTCCCAGGCACGGTCGTGTGTGAGTTAAATTTTTGGCAGAATTATAATTTTATATATTTTTCAAACAATAAATATTTCTGATTAAATTACAAAATAAAAATAGTTGATTTTTATAAAAATACATTTAATTCTATTTAGAAAGATCAAATATTTAATCTTGAAATAAATAGAAAATTTTTTATTTAAAGTTTATAAAAATTAAATTTACAATTATTGCTAAACCTTTCATTTAAAAAGTATTTAAATGGTTAAGTTACATTTTATAAATAAATAAATAAAATAATGATTATTTATTTACTTTATATTTAAACAAACACATTTATTTATTTACACTTAATTTCATTTAACACTTACAATATTTTCACAAACGATAATTATTTAATTTAATTAATTAATTATTCAAACTCAAACCTTAAACAAAATGCTTCAAAAATGTTTATTTCAAAACCTTATATTTTATTTAATACTTTTAAGTACAAATCAATGGTCTTATACACAAATTCAAATTCAACTTTAAACTTAAACTTTTGTGCACACTATTGATACAATACGCATTGTACACTAGGTTAACTTGTGCATTTCAAGGATCCTTATTCTATCTAGTATCTTTGTTAGCTACGCCTTCAAACCAAGTGAGTATACATAGCCCCTTTTACTCTTTTACATTTTTGGGGTGAAACATGAACACTATTCAAATTACATGTTTACATAAACAACACAAGTACAAATCCTATTTACATTCATATGTGCAATTTGAGCTTTATGCCCGAGTGCTATGTGTGCTAACTTTTGTGAACACTTATGTGCAATCATTAACTATTCAAGCCGACGGTTTTCAATGATAGATCTATTGAGTCTGACAAACCCACCCAGATTGGGATGATTGATACCGACAACACAATTTTGCATGCTAGTTACAAAGGTTTGATTGTACTTGGTTACACAATAGCTGCTCCCCATAAATGCCTTATTCATCATGTTATGTATGGATTTGTTTTACAGACTATATGCTACCTATATACAAACCTGTGTTATACTCACCAACTTTTTAGTTGACATTATTTTATTCATGTTTCAGGTCCTAATATGTGAGTTTGATCAAGATGTGCTACACATAGGCTTTGGACTTAGCTGAATTAAATAAAGAAGTCTATGTTTTGAAATACTGTTTCTGTCTTGGATTTGGTTTTGTTTGAATGATTGTAATGGAATTTGAAGTTTAATATATTTCAATTTAGACAACCTTGTGCTTATGAACAGTCTACATTTCCCACCCCGATGATTCCGCCATCGGTCGGGGTGTGACAGATTGGTATCAGAGCCTTGGTTATAGGGAATTAGGTTATTAGACACCTTGACCTAGACTATAACTTTAGGACACCCACTTATGCCATGCTTTATGATTATATGTTATGTGCTACATGTTATGTGTTACATGCTATGTGCTACATGCTTACTATGATTTGTTATTTTTTTATTTGATGACTTATTTATAAAAAAATCCATGACTTATTAGTATATACTTAAATTATAAATTAAATAAACAATATCTCTTCCTATATCCTAAAACCTCATAATGCTCTTATCTCCTTCTCTATCTATATCTTTCTTAGCATGTGGAATCTTCATGAAGCTAGATCCATAAAAATTTTCTTTATTTCCTCGTTAAGGTTTTTAAACTTTGCTAATTATTTGAGGACACGTGCAATCTGGAAGAGTGACACCTGTATTTTAGGTTTTCTGTCTAGGAAAGCATTTCGCATAAATCCCAATCAACCGAGGGACCCGTATGCTTTCCTGGGAATTGCCGAGATGAGTGTTTACTTATAGGCTAAAGCATGTCTCCTTGAAAATTATATAAGTTTAATTAACCTTAATGTGTCATAGTATTCGAGTGATTATATCATTATTTGAGTACAATCCAAACTATGATTATCTATTTATTTTGTTATCTTATTCTTTTAAATCCAAACAATTCTCATAAGTTCTTACATCTTTTCTTGTCTTGTGAAAATCTGTAGAATGCCTCCTCGTCGTGCTCCTGTGGCCAACACCAATACCGACATTGCTGCTATTCTTGCACAACTCGTGACACAACTCACTCAAGCTAATGGTGCCACCAATGGCAACAATGGTGTTAATGGAAGTAATAGTGGTAATGGTGGAAATGGTGGTAACAACCCATCTCAATGCACTTTCAAGCATTTCAACTCGTGTAATCCCCTCAAGTTTTATGGTAGCGAAGGAGCTACGGGACTCCTTCAATGGTTCGAAAGCATTGAGAATACCTTTCTCAATAGTGACTGCCCCGACAACCTTCGTGTCCGTCATGCCACAAGTGTCTTACAAAAACGGGCACTCACGTGGTGGAATGGGGAGAAAAGAAATAGAGGTGTGGATGTAGCAATGGCCTTACCTTGGGATGAGGTTAAAAGGCTAATGACCGAGGAATTCTGTCCTCGAAATGAAGTGAAGAAACTTGAAGCTGAGTTTTGGGATCTTTCCCAAGATAGTGGAGAAAATTTGGCTTATACAACTCGGTTCCATGAGTTGAGTCTCCTCGTGCCCCACATGGTCACACCTTTGTCCCGCTGCATTGAAAAGTATATTGGGGGACTACCTAGGCAAATTCAAGATACTGTCCTAGGAAGGAATCCCACAACACTTGAGGATGCTATCCGTTTGTCCGCTACCTTAACCGACAATCATGTGAAGGCGGGGACTCTTACTAAAAAGGGCACCAAGAAAGTTTCTGACACCATAACCCCTCCTGCCCACATCAAAGAAGCCACATCTGAACCCTCTGGCAATAATCGAAAGAGAAAGGCTAGAAATTTTGCTGTGGTCACTCCTTCTATTCTTGTTAACCAAGCTGCACCTATGGTTCAAGCACCAGCCAAAAAGCCATATGTTGGAATCTATCCACTTTGTGCCACCTGCAACTACCATCATCCCCAAAGCATCCCATGTCTCCTTTGTACTCATTGTGGGAGATATGGCCATACGGTCAATGTTTGTAGGGCCAAAGCTCTTGCGGGCCAAGTCAACCCACCAAACCAAACCAACACCTAAGTGACTAATCAAGGTACTCCTGCTATTGCAAATGGGCGTGCATGTTATGAATGTGGCAACCCGAACCATTTCCGTGATCAACGCCCAAGATTTGCCAATGCTAGACAAGGTGGAGCTCGTGGGCGTGCTTTCAACATAAACGCCAACGAAGCTCAAGCCAACAATGACGTGGTCAATGGTACGTTCCTTGTAAATAGTCAATATGCCTCCATTTTATTTGATACCGGTGCCGATAAGAGTTTTGTGTCACTTAACTTTGAACCTTTACTTGCCAAGACACGATCTCGATTAGAGAAAACCTTCACTGTCGAAATAGCAAATGGTGATTCACTTACAATCGAGTCTATTATCTATGACTGTTCTCTAGAACTTAATAAACATACATTCCAATCAATCTTGTACCAATGCCATTAGGAAGTTTTGATATCATCATAGGCATGGATTGGCTATCAAATCATCATGCCGAAGTCATCTGTTTTGAGAAATATATTCGAATACCTCTACCATCGGGAGAAACACTAAGAGTCTCCGGTGAAAAGCCTTGCAAAGGGCTTAAATTAATGTCATGCACTACTGCTCAAAAGTACTTACGAAAGAAGTATGTGGCCTTTTTGGCCCATATCGTTCAAAAAGATGTCAAAAAGAAGAGTATTCAAGACATCCCCATTATCCGAGATTTTCCCGAAGTGTTCCCCGAAGATCTATCCAGTCTTCCACCCGTTCGTCAAGTAGAATTTGACATTGATCTTGTGCCCGGAGCTAACCCCGTGGCTAGAGCTTCATACCGTCTTGCACCTTCTGAAATGCAAGAACTTGCGAGTCAACTCCAAGAGCTCTCCGACAAGGGATTCATTCGTCCAAGTCATTCACCGTGGGTGCACCCGTCTTGTTTGTCAAAAAGAAAGATGGATCATTCCGCATGTGTATTGACTACCATGAACTCAACAAGCTTACCATCAAGAACCGTTACCCTTTGCCTAGAATTGATGATTTCTTCGATCAACTTCAAGGCTCTACCTGCTTCTCGAAGATTGACCTTCGATCCGGTTATCACCAACTCCGTGTGCAAGAAGATGATATTCCAAAGACTGCCTTCTGAACAAGGTATGGTCATTACGAGTTCATGGTTATGCCTTTTGGACTAACCAATGCACCCGCAGTTTTCATGGACCTCATGAATCGTGTGTGCAAACCGTACCTTGATAAGTTCGTGATCGTTTTCATCGATGACATTTTAATCTATTCCAAGACTAAAGCCGATCATGAGCAACATCTTAGATTGGTGTTGGATCTCTTGAAGAAAGAACAACTATATGCCAAATTCTCCAAATGTGAATTTTGGTTAAAAGAAGTTCAATTTCTTGGCCATATCGTCAACGACAAGGGAATTCATGTTGACCCTGCTAAAATCGAAACGGTTAAGAATTGGAATGCCCCGAAGACTCCCACTGAAGTTCGTTCATTTCTTGGTCTTGCGGGATATTACCGTCGTTTCATCTCAAACTTCTCTAAGATTGCTGTCCCCCTTACCGCTTTGACCCACAAGGGTAAGACTTATGAATGGGGACCAAAACAAGAAGAAGCTTTCCAAACCCTCAAGAAAAAGTTGTACAATGCTCCCATTTTGACTCTCCCTGATGGGAATGATGATCTAGTTGTCTACTGTGATGCTTCTAACCAAGGTCTCGGTTGTGTCCTCATGCAATGAGGCAAAGTAATCGCTTATGCATCAAGGCAACTTAAGATTCATGAGAAGAATTATACGACGCACGATCTCGAGTTGGGTGCGGTTGTATTCGCACTGAAGATTTGGAGACACTATCTCTATGGCACGAAATGCGTGGTGTTCACCGACCACAAAAGTCTTCAACATATATTCAACCAAAAGGAACTCAATATGAGGCAACGACGTTGGGTTGAACTCCTTAACGACTATGACTGCGAGATTCGTTACCATCCCGACAAAGCGAATGTTGTAGCCGACGCTTTGAGTCGAAAGGATCATGTCATGCTTCAATGTGTCCGAATTCAAACCGACATCAAAAACCGCATCTTAGAAGCTCAACACGTCTCAGTCACCTAAGGTAACATGTACGAAGAAATGTCGTGTGGTGTTGAACTTCTGCTTGAATCAAAACCCAATGGCTTACTTTATTATTTGAACCGTATTTGGATTCCTGAACGTGATGATCTCCGTGCATTTCTTATGAACGAGGCTCACAAGACTCGTTATTCTATTCATCCTGGTGCGGATAAAATGTACTAAGATCTTCGCCAACAATATTGGTGGCCCGGTATAAAAAAGGACATTGCTCACTATGTTGCCAAATGTCTAACGTGTCCCAAAGTCAAAGCCGAACACCAACGTCCTTCCGGATTACTTGAACAACCGGAAATTCCCGTGTCGAAATGGGAGAACTTAGCCATGGATTTTATTACCAAACTCCCTCGCACCTCGAGTGGTTATGATAGCATTTAGGTGATCATTGATCGTCTCACTAAATCTGCTCATTTCTTGCCTATCCGTGAAGACTATCGGGTTGAGAAACTAGCCCGAATTTATATTGACGAAATTGTGAGCCGTCACGGTGTTCCCTTGAACATAATATCCGATAGAGACGCTCGGTTCACTTCTCGATTTTGGCAATCTCTCCAAACTGCTCTTGGTACACGATTGGATTTGAGCACGACTTACCATCCTCAAACTGATGGTCAAACCGAGCGAACAATCCAAACTCTTGAAGACATGCTTAGAGCTTGTGTAATCGATTTTGGTGGCAATTGGGATTCACATTTACCCCTAATTGAGTTCTCTTACAATAATAGCTACCACACAAGTATCAACATGGCTCCATTCGAAGCTCTTTATGGTCGCAAATGTCGTTCTCCTATCTGTTGGAACGAGATTGGTGAAGCACAAATCACCGGTCCCGAGCTAATTCAAGAAACATCCGATAAGATCATTCAAATCCGTGACAATATTCGAGTGGCGAGGTGTCGACAAAAGAGTTATGCCGACAAACGTCAAAAACCCTTGGAATTCCAAGTCGGTGACCTTGTTCTTCTTAAGGTGTCTCCGTGGAAGGGTGTGATCCGTTTTGGAAAGAAAGGCAAATTATCACCTCGCTATGTAGGTCCATTCAAGATCCTTGAAAGGATTGGGAAAGTGGCTTACAAACTCGAGTTACCTCCATCTCTTGGCAATGTGCACCCTACATTTCATGTATCTAATCTGAAGAAATGTCTCGCTGATGAGAATATCCATATACCACTTGATGACGTGCACATTGATGAAACGATACACTTCGTTGAGAAACCGGTAGAAATTATGGATCGTGAAATCAATCAACTCAAGCGAAGTCGTATTCCTATTGTCAAAGTTCGTTGGAAGTCTAAGCGTGGTCCTGAATTCACTTAGGAACGAGAGGACCAAATGAAGCTCAAGTACCCCCACCTTTTTACTGATGCCGTAGCTTCCTCTAGCTAAATTTCGGGACGAAATTCCCTCAACATGGGGAGACTGTAACATTTCTGATTTTTAGTATCCGTATTTTCAATTCAATGTAATGCATTTCAAACTCAATTCTAGTGCACTGTTTTGTTTCTTTTCGTACCATCAATTTAATACTATATTTCAATGCAAATCCGCAAATTTTACTCGGTTATATCCTATTAAAACAATACATAAGTATCTAATTATACAAATATGGCAAAAGACTAAAATTACAAGGTCTGATGTTGAAAAGTAGCAAGAAACCCTAATAGGCACGGTCGCGCCGAGTGCTTTGGCACGGTCCCGCGACTTGCTATGGAACGATCGCGCCCGGTGCCTAGGCACGGTCGCGCCTCGTTTGGGCACGGTCGCGCCTAGTACCAGTTGAAACGTAAAAATCAGTTTTAAACGTGAGATCATTGATTGTTGTAACCGTTATACGTTTCACTTTCGTTATCAAAGACAATAATATTTTCAAACGTAACAATTAACATCAGAAAACCGATTCAAGAAAAACAAAACTCCTCATTTGAAAATCCTCTCCTTTGAACATCGATCCTCCTATTATGGAGTGAATTTCCCCCAACCAAACGCCACACGATTCTCCCAGAAGCTACTGAACCATTTGAAGCAGCCAGAATCGTAGTAGAAGACGCCGGAAGCCGAACTCGCCGACGTCGGAACTCCTCCCTACCGTTCTCTATAAATTCGCTGCTCTTACGGGTAATTGAAACCTTTTTCTAACTCTTTTCAGTCCATAGATCAAAAGCCCCATATTAATTTGGGCTTCCATTATAGAGATCATCCCGAATCAGAATCTATGTTTTATTCAAAAAGGTTTAATCGATTTCGACCCTGAACATGTTGTTAATACAATTAAAACATCCCATAATACTCGTAATAACACTATAAATAAAAGCCCTATGATTTACATCACTAAAAATATAAGAATCAGTCAATTCGTGTTTGATTTGGAAGAGACACGGTCGCGCTAATCATCTAGCGCGGTCGTGCCTCATGAGACGCGGTCATGCCGATTACCAGCTCGGTCGTGTCCTCCTCTCCAGACCCAATCATGCCTTTTGGCTAATCTCAGTCGTGTCTTAGAATCATAGACACGATTGTGCCTGGCCAAGGCACGGTCGTGCCTAATGATTTAGTTAGTTAAGCCCTCTGTTTGATCAACACGGTCGCGCCCTGACTAGCATGGTCGCGCCCGTTGTTTGAGCACGATCGTGCCCTTCCCAGGCAAGGTCGTGTGTGAGTTAAATTTTTGGCAGAATTATAATTTTATATATTTTTCAAACAATAAATATTTCTGATTAAATTACAAAATAAAAATAGTTGATTTTTATAAAAATACATTTAATTCTATTTAGAAAGATCAAATATTTAATCTTGGAATAAATAGAAAATTATTTATTTAAAGTTTATAAAAATTAAATTTACAATTATTGCTAAACCTTTCATTAAAAAGTATTTAAATGGTTAAGTTACATTTTATAAATAAATAAATAAAATAATGATTATTTATTTACTTTATATTTAAACAAAGACATTTATTTATTTACACTTTATTTCATTTAACACTTACAATATTTTCACAAACGATAATTATTTAATTTAATTAATTAATTATTCAAACTCAAACCTTAAACAAAATGCTTCAAAAATGTTTATTTCAAAACCTTATATTTTATTTAATACTTTTAAGTACAAATCAATGGCCTTATACACAAATTCAAATTCAACTTTAAACTTAAACTTTTGTGCACACTATTGATACAATACGCATTGTACACTAGGTTAACTTGTGCATTTCAAGGATCCTTATTCTATCTAGTATCTTTGTTAGCTACGCCTTCAAACCAAGTGAGTATACATAGCCCCTTTTACTCTTTTACATTTTTGGTGTGAAACATGAACACTATTCAAATTACATGTTTACATAAACAATACAAGTACAAATCCTATTTACATTCATATGTGCAATTTGAGCTTTATGCCCGAGTGCCATGTGTGCTAACTTTTGTGAACACTTATGTGTAATCATTAACTATTCAAGCCGACGGTTTTCAATGATAGATCTATTGAGTCTGACAAACCCACCCAGATTGGAGTGATTGATACCGACAACACAATTTTGCATGCTAGTTACAAAGGTTTGATTGTACTTGGTTACACAATAGCTACTCCCCATAAATGCCTTATTCATCATGTTATGTATGGATTTGTTTTACAGACTATATGCTACCTATATACAAACCTGTGTTATACTCACCAACTTTTTAGTTGACATTATTTTATTCATGTTTCAGGTCCTAATATATGAGTTTGATCAAGATGTGCTACACGTAGGCTTTGGACTTAGCTGAATTAAATAAAGAAGTCTATGTTTTGAAATACTGTTTCTGTCTTGGATTTGGTTTTGTTTGAATGATTGTAATGGAATTTGAAGTTTAATATATTTCAATTTAGATAACCTTGTGCTTATGAACAGTCTACATGTCCCGCCCCGATGATTCCGCCATCGGTCGGGGTGTGGCAGCCTATCAATCTCTACCGGTTCGTGCCATTCCTAACTTTAATACAAGTGAGTTTCATAGCCCCCTTTCTCTTTACTATTGTTTGCAAATACTCGGGGTGGAACATGTTTACATACTATACTTACCAGATTCAATACCCTTGTTATCATCCAAATTACTATGTGCTTTATGTCTTCAACTGCTTGGTGACCATTACATGTGTTCATGCTAGTACATTCATTAACCTGCTACTCAGGCCTAAGGTAGTACCTAACATGATCATTTATAGGGGAATCCGATTCTAGTTAACACGAACCTTGGCGGATTTTGTGTGTACCATATTACTATTTTTCTTAAACACAATCAGTGGGATTGTAGTTACCAGTTTTCCATTACTTACGGATTGAATTGTACGCTTGGAACCTTGTATGTTTTTACATTTATGCCTTAGTTATGCTTTGAACTTATTGAATTTCAAAACTTTTTACTCAACTTTTGTTTGGTATCAAAACCTATGTTACTCACCAACTACTTGTAGTTGACATTTACTCACATGTTTCTGGTGCACCTGTTTGAGGACACTCCTTACTCACCTAGGACTTGGACCTAGTTTAAACATAATTTATGTCTTGTCTTGAACTTTTTCATTTTCCATTTCCTTTTGTAACGGATGTTAGTAAGATGATGAATAAATATTGTCATTTAATAATAGATGATCATGTGCTTATGAACAATCGCGTCAGCCCCAGCGTATAATCCATCGCCGGCTGGGGTGTGACACCCAACTTCCTTCAAGATTAATAAAACAAGCCCTTAACATATCTTCAAGAGTTTGAATTGTTCTTTCGCTCTGCACATCCGTTTGAGGATGATAGGCAGTGCTAAGATTCAATTTTGTACCCAGGGATTTTTGAAAGCTTTGCCAGAATCGAGAAGTAAATCTACTATCTCTATCTGACATAATAGATAGTGGCACACCATGTAATGTTACAATTTTTAACATACAATTGTTCCAATCTATCCATATTGAAAGTTTCTTTCATGCGAAGAAAATGAGCAGACTTAGTAAGCCTGTCAATAATAACCCAGATCGTATCATTCCCTCGACTAGTTCGGGGAAGTTTAGTAATGAAATCCATGATTATCATTTCCTATTTCCAGACAGGAATTTCAAGTTGCTGTAACAAGCCAGACGGCTTTTGATGTTCAACTTTAACTTGAGAACAGGTTAAGCACTTTGCAACATAGATATTGATGTGTTTCTTCATTCCTATTCACCAGTAATTGGCTTTTAGGTTTTTGTACATTTTATCGCTTCTAGGATGGATCGTATATTTGGATTTATAAGCTTCTTCAAGAATCTCTTCACGTACGTTTCCATAGATAGGAACCCAGATTCTCTTATTCATTCTAAGAATATCGACATCTTCTTTAACCAGTTGTTTGATCATGCCTCCCAAACCTTCTTTCTCTAGGTTGGGTTTCTTTAACGCCATCTGTTGAGATTCCTTAATACGAGTAATAAGATTGATTTGAAGATCGAGTCTTAAAGCATGAACTCGTTTAGGTTTCTCATGTTCCTTTCTAATCAAGGCATCGGCTACAACATTGGCTTTGCCTTCATGATAACATATTTCACAATCGTAATCATTCAGGACTTCCATCCAACGCCATTGCCTCATATTCAGGTCTTTCTGACTGAATATATACTTTAGGCTTTTTATGATTGGTGAAAATAATGAATTTGACTCCATATAGATAGTGACTCCATAATTTAAGTGCGAAGATTATGGCGCCCAATTCTAAATCATGAGACATATAATTGTTTTCATGAGTTTTCAATTGACGAGATGCATAAGCAATAACTTTGCTTCCATGCATTAACACACAACCAAAGCCGGTGTGTGAAGCATCACAGTAAACTGAAAAGCCATCATTTCCATCTGGCAAAGCCAATATGGGTGCTTGAGTCAGTTTCTATTTCAGAGTTTCGAAAGCTTGAGATTGCTTAGGTCCCCATTCATACTTAACTGATTTGCGAGTCAGAGAAGTTAATGGAACAACAATTCGAGAAAAATCTTGGATAAATCTCTGATAATAACCAGCTAAACCGAGGAAACTATGGATTTCAGTTGGTGATTTTGGGATTTCCCATTTGGATATCGCTTCAATTTTGATAGGATCGACTTGGATGCCATCAGCGTTAATGACATGTCTAAGGAATTGAACTTCTGTCAACCAGAATACACATTTTGAGAATTTAGCATACAACTTCTCATTTCTCAAGATTTCAAGCAAAGTCCTTATATGAGTTGCATGCTCTTCCTTAATTTTGGAGTAAATAAGGATATCGTCAATGAATACGATAACAAATTTATCCAAGTAAGGTTTACAGACTCGATTCATCATGTCCATGAATGTTGCTGGTGCATTAGTAAGTCCGAACAGCATTACCATGAATTCATAATGACCATATCGAGTTCTAAAAGCCGTTTTGGGAATATCCTCTTCTTGGACTTTCAATTGATGATAGCCAGAACGAAGATCGATTTTTGAGTAACAATGAGCTCCTCCCTGAAGTTGATCAAAACGGTCATTAATTCTAGGAAGCGGATAGCGGTTCTTAATTGTGATTTTATTCAGCTCACGAAAATCAATGCACATACGCATCGAACCTTATTTCTTTTTAACGAATAGGACTGGAGCTCCCCAAGGCGATGAGTTTGGTCTAATAAATCATTTTTCTAGTAATTCATCTAATTGCTTCTTCAATTCTGTCATTTCGGTTGGAGCTAATCTATACAAGGCTTTAGCAATTGGTTCCGTACCTGGTACAAGATTAATTCTGAACTTCACTTCTCTTTCAGGTGGAATTCCATGCAGTTCATCAGGAAAAACATCATGAAATTCAGCCACAACCGGCACATCTTCAATCTTCTTTTTGGTGTTGGTGGTTATAGTTACAAGGTATGCTAAGCATCCTTTTCGTAAATATTTTGTGGCTTTCAACATTGAAATTATTCCAACAGAGTTGGATAATCTATCACCATTTATAGTAAGAATATCGCCTTTTGGCGAACGAAGTTCGATAACTTTCTTATCACACAGGATACGAGCTTGGTTAGAGGCTAACCAATCCATTCGTAGGACAATTTCTAAACCTGCCAAAGTCATTGGCAACAGTTTTTCAGGTATAACATGTCCCGAGAATGTGATATAGCAATCATTTAAGATTTTCGAGATTCGGACGAGGTCACCGTTGGCAGTCTCTACCACATATTTCTTGTCTAATTTGGCTAGATTTTTATTTAAAAGTCTACAGAATCTATGATCTATAAAACTTTGGTTTGCACCAGAGTCAAATAAAACTCGAGCATAAACATCATTGACAAGAATTGTACCCATAATGACATCGGGCATACCTGCTGCTTCATGAGTATTGAGAACGAATGCTCGTGCATTCTTCTTTACTCCACCTGCAGGATTGGGACCTGTACCATCGGGCTTCTTCAACTTGGGACAATATGTTTTGATATGGCCAGCCTCGCCACACTCAAAACAAGTTGTTGGCTTCTTTTTGAAGCAATTCTCTATTTTGTGATCGGACATCTTGCAAAAGTTCCAGAAAAGTCCAGCACGACATTGTCCTAAGTGCCTTTTCTTGCACTTTGGACACTCAGGAATAGAAGAGTTATTGTTTCAGGGAGTATAATTTGATTTCTTTATTCCACTTGGGCATTGCCCAGATTCCCTCTTCTTCCTCCCTTCTTCCTGGTTCCTAATCAGGCTACTGGTTAAGGATGCTCCCAAATCCATAGCATCATCAAGATTTTCACAATTTGCGAATTTGACCATGTCGCGGATTTCACCGATCAAACCCCAAATATAACGCTTTATCAGATTTGACGCAGGTGTAGTAAGATGTGGAACGATTCAGGCATATTGCAGGATTTTGGTAGCATATTCCTAATGATTTGTCCCCATCATCTTTAAACTTAGAAATTTCCCTTCAATCTGTTTCCTCTCATTTTAGGGAATGCACTTCTTTTCAATTCTTGCTTTAAAAGCACTCCAGCCTATTGCATATGCCGCTTCTCTTCCTTTGGTAGCAACAATGTCGTTCCACCATTCTAAAGCTTGATCTTTAAATAGATTAGAGGCATATAGAACCTTTTATTCCTCCGCACATTTTCTAATTATTGCGAGTACAAACTCAGTCTTTTCTATCCACCTTAAAGTGGCTATCCCTCCTCTTCCAGAAAAATTAAAAGGTTTGCAATCCTGGAACATTTTATAAGTACAGCCAATCATCTTCCTCTTCTTTTCTATATGGCCGTAATTATTACCTATTCCTTCATCTTCAGATGAATTATGGTAATATTTCTCGCTTTCAGTCTTCGTAGTTGGATGAGTAGCAGAATGCTCTGGTTTGAAAGTAATGGGTTTGGATTGAGTTATGGTTCGAGTATGTTGGGTAAGTGGTTGAGAATGGACATAATTTGGAATTGAAGGTTGAGCAGATAGCTTATCTGTTTGTCTCTTTTCCATTTCGGTAAAAATCATCGGGAGGGAATCCTTGATTCCTTCTGTAATCAATTTCTATAGTTCTTTATGAGAATCAGACACTTCAACAGCATTTTCAAGCACTACTTGTTTTCTTTTTCCTCTGGTATTGTAAGAAGATCCGGCTTGTTTAGACATGCTATTACAGAATTAAGATGGGAATAAAAAACAAAACCATTTTATTGATGAATTACATATATACAAGAAAAATACATATTGTTTCTAGAAATTTTTACAATTCTTTTCTTCAAGGGCTTGAACCAACAAAGCATTCCTGGCTTCGACTTCAACTTTTTCTTATTCAAATTGAACTATTCGCTTCAGCAACATTTGTTCCCTCTCACTTCCCGATGCATTCTCATTTATATGAGGAGCAGGGATGGGAATTGTCTCATAGTACGAAACGTAAGGTATATTAGAGTCAGCACGTTCTTCTTCTTCAAGATTATTTCATAAGGCATTTCGGCGTATCCCTTATGAAAATTTTGGGAATATATTGGAGTGACGTCGTAACTTCCAGCGGTAGAAGCAGAATGAAAACTTACAGTAGGATTATAGGGATTGGGTTTCCTATTTCTCCAAGACTTCTGAAAGTTGAACTTTCAGTTTCCTCGTTACTTTTTATTGTAGTTTCATTCGTTTTATGTTTGAAATAATTAGCTGGAGCGTATTTACGAAGAAAATTAGGACCTTTGCCCTTTCCAACCATTATGTAAAAATAAACAAAATGAGATTTATAAAATATGTTACAAGGGAATAAAATACAATATAGATTTTAATCTTCCATTAGCTCTTCTCCAAGGGTCATTAGGCTTTCTCTATATTCATAGACCTGTTGTCCATAAAATTTGGTTCTTGCCTTGTCCATGATTTTCTCTCGTGTTACTTCGTCCGTTTGGCGTAAAGAACGATCTAGGCACTCAATAGGAGAGGAAGGCATACTATGTTCATAACCATATTTTGGTGGAGGTTCACGAAGTCCAACCATAATATCGTTATAAGTATTTTGGTATCCTAGAGGAGCATGGAAATAGGTTTCAAAAGGACCATGGTAAACTGGTTCAAGAAACATATAGGGATCATATAGGACTGGGGATTCAGAATTATAAGATTGATGATCAGAATTTCCAGAAGTATTATTAAAGAATGGATAATCTTCGGGATTTTCAGAAGCGGGTTCAAAATGATGAGATTCTTCAGATGGGTCTTCTTCTACTGATATGTTCTGCTGAGTATGACTAGATTCAGCTGCAACAGTATTCCAATTGCTGAAATCTGATCCAGCATCCATCCATTGGCTTGAAGTATCATAGGATTGGGGATGGGATTCAGGAATAGGATTATCTAGAAGAATGGCAAATGGATCATCGTTATAGTAGGGTGATGATGTAGGATTCATTTGGGAACCCAGTGGATGGTATTGAGGGGATTCTTGTTTAATCGAACGATTAGGATCATAATAAACATGAATGGAATTATCTCCAGACATCTGCAAAATATTGAAAGATTAGTACTTATATTAGATACTAAGGCAATATTCTTATTTTAACTAAAGTTCTACAAGGATGGTTATCTTCCCAGAGTAGTACCTTCAACAGAAATGTTCCCAGGTAAGAGCGACGGGTGTAGGAGAGATTTATACACCGCTCTTTCCTTAGACAGAACATTCTGTTCGTCAGATAACTACATACCGGTCAGAAGGTTACCTTGTTTTCTTATGTTAAAAGCATTAATGGTTGAAGCCTAGAAACTACTTCCCAGTATCTAATTCGCTAAAACCCGTGCCTCTGATACCAACCCTGTCACACCCCACCCCAGGCACCCCCTGGACGTGTGCGACCAAAGACTAGTACCACCTGCTTTGATTTCAGAGTTTTATAAATACAACGGAAGTCTTTTCAAAAGGATCGTTTATCATTCTTTCAACCTCAGGGGTTGTGTTTGTAAATATCAAAACTCAGTTGGAAGACAAAAGTTTTATATTTACTTTCATAAGCACAAGGATTTAAATACCCTTTTTAATTTGATTACAAACCAGAGTTTGAAACCAAATACATTTCTTGTCTCTTATGGACAAGTTCAAGCCACGGGAATAGTACTATCCGAGGTTGATCAGTCCCCCGGTCCTATCTCCTCTTTCTTTAGGATTTCCTATGCACGAGGCCTGAGAATCCAACGTGCAAGTTATCCTTTTCACAGGCCAGATCTGATGTCTGCCTTCTACATTTTCTTTTCTTGGGTCAGATCTTATGTTTGCCCATAACCCTATTTCATCACATTCTTATTCGTTACCTGAAAAACATTTTGAAAATAAAACGTCAGCGTGAACGCCGGTGAATACAATTATCTTGACATAACAATCATTTTGGCACAAACAAGCATTATGTCACACCCCCAGTTTCAACTAAAAGAGTTTTACCATTTGGGAAGTGACAAACCAGGATCTCAGTCATCAATTACATTGAACGACACTATATGGGACATAAATGTAATATCATAAAAGTTCAGAGTTAAATGCGGAAGCGTATAAAGAAAGTAAATGCGCAAAACACGCGCCCAAGTCTAACAATAACGGAAACATAATAAATGATCAGAAGATTGACAATTATTGAATACATCATGCTGACACCATGCATGTCCTAACGTGCACCTGTGCCTTAGCTTAACGTCCTGAGAAAACATGTAAGAAAAAGTGTCAACACGAGGTTGGTGAGTTCACAGGTTTCAGTTTGCAACAAAGTTCAATAGGTTAATGTACATTCAATATATAAATCAATAGGTAGCTAACCCATAAGCATGTTAACTAATACGCTCGCAACCGACAGCTGACTGTTTATATGCCTCCCACCATCATGGTGCATGTTTAGGTCAATATTGCACCCGTTCGACCTCCAATCGAGTTAGCGTGACTAACGCGGGTGAGGTTTGTCAAACCCAGTAGTACTACTCAAATTACCTCGCTATGTTCATATTAACGGTCCGATGTGAGGACTTAAAGGATAATGTGTACGCATAGTCATACAAGTGATATCATATATGAATTACAAAAATCAAAAGTATTTACGACATGTTTTCTCCCCCAGTTAAAAAAAAACAGTAAAAAGGGTCCGTGAAAACTCACATTCGTTGCGCTGTAGGTAGTATCACATAAGTAAGAGATTTGGAACCTCAAGTGTTAGCCTCCATGATTTACGTATGCCCTAGAATTATAAACACACAAGTTAGGGACATATGGGATTCGTGACGACGACACGGAAGATTAGAACGTCTTAAAACATTCTAAGGAACAATGAGTAGACGAACGTGTCAACAGGAAATGATTAAGATAAATGCGTTACGTGTCGAACGTTTCTAAATAACGAATAATATTAATTAATAATTAAATGTGTGGGATCGTATCATTTAATAATGATCTAAGAAAATAATATAACTAATATATTATTTTGGAACTCGTAGAAAATATACGATAATCGCTTAAGTGGCAAAAATAATAAATATATTATTTTTATTTGAGGATATAGACGTGAGCAAATAATATAAATAATTAATTAGTTTTGGAACGTTACACGAGATTAATAACGAGGCGAAATAATATATATTATTTTATAATAGGAGTCACGGGTTGAAAATAATATAAATATATTATTTATCCGAAGTCAGGGTTTAAAAATAATATGGATTTATTATTTTTAAAAGTGTAAATAATATTAATTATGCGTTATAAAATCAAACCCGAGCCTACGTGTTGTTTCCAGGGATAAAACACATTAATATATTATTATAATAAAAGTGGGATGATTTTTATATTAAAAATATTAATTAAAAAACGGTTTTATAATAGGAGTCACGGGTTTCTCCCACACAAGCACATGCACTTAACCAGTCCCGCCCACTAGGGTATCGCACAAGGATCCGGATCAGATTGATTTTAACATAGAACCCAGCGCTCCCTTCTCCCATCGAAGCCAAAGCGGAGAACCAACCTAAACTCGTCGAAATCGATCACGATTAGTCAACCAAACCTAGGGGTTTTGTTATTTGGTCTGTTACGAATCTGGGGTTGGGTTTAATTTAAAAAATAACATGTTCAAAGGGGTTAAATCCCGGTCTGGAAACGCTGAAACCATAGGTATGATCCCAGAAATAAATTGATCGATTTTGATAATGAAAACGGTTGGAATCAGAGGGCTTTCATTGATTAGGATCTTGCGAAGCTACTGCGATGGCTTAATTTCATTTAAAAACATGTTAGTATCAAAATCCCCAAAATGTTTTTATGAACAAGCCCTAGATCTAGATTGAGGTAAATTCGATGTTATAAGACTGAATTGGCATAGGGCTTTCATTAGAAAGATTATTACGAGTCTAATGGTGTAGGTTAATTGGATTTAAACAGGGTCAAAGGTGGTGTTCGATTAAACCGGTTATGTACGAACCCTAGATTCTAGTCTTAGTCGAATTCGACGATGTAAGCCTCAATAATCATAGGGCTTATGTTCTAGAGATTAAAACGAAGCTAAGGAAGTGTTTGATTACTAGAATGGATGTCAAATTGTTGGTTCCCGACCAAATTGGTACACGACTTCGGTTGGCTTGGTCTACGTCGAGTCTGGTTCTAGTTCTGATCGAATTGACGCGTGAGACAGCTTCAATAGGGATCGTTTAAGGTACGCATGATATTTTCTTACGAAAACAATGATCGAATCGCTTGAAATTGATGGATACGTGATCATTGCTGACGGTTTCGAGTTAATTAGTCATTAAGTGACTTAATTTGACAATGATGATGATTAAAAACGATGGCTAAGGCTGTTAATGCTATTAAAAACGATTACTAGAATGGATGTCAAATTGTTGGTTCCCGACCAAATTGGTACACGACTTCGGTTGGCTTGGTCTACGTCGAGTCTGGTTCTAGTTCTGATCGAATTGACGCGTGAGACAGCTTCAATAGGGATCGTTTAAGGTACGCATGATATTTTCTTGCGAAAACAATGATCGAATCGCTTGAAATTGATGGATACGTGATCATTGCCGACGGTTTCGAGTTAATTAGTCATTAAGTGACTTAATTTGACAATGATGATGATTAAAAACGATGGCTAAGGCTGTTAATGCTATCAACATGCAACATCAGTTACAATTTCAAACAAACATCGACTATGGAGCTTGAATTGGATTAAAGACAATCAGTTTGACTTTCTAAAGTCAAACAGAATCGAGATTTGGTTAATTACAAGCTTAGTCCCTCTATTTTCTTGTGTACAAGTTTAGGGAATTGGCAGAATATGTCCCTTGTGGTTTTAATTGAGTTATACCATGGTTAGTTGACTTATATAGACAACATAAACTTGAATTTTGGATTTTGATTATACAAAGTCAATTAGGATCGAGTTTAGGCTAATTACACCATTAGTCCTTGAAGTTTGAGTTTGGATATTGATAGAATTAGTCCCTGAGGTTTGCATTAGGTTAACTAGGTTAATATTTAACTGGATTTGGTTAACAGAGTTAACTTAAAAAGTCAAGGCTGTTACATCATCCCCTAGTTGAAAGAATTTTCGTCCCGAAAATTAAAATAAAAAAATTTTCTAAGGTGTCACATCATCCCCTAGTTGAAAAAATTTTCATCCAGAAAATTTGAATAGTACCTTAAGAGTTTGACGTGGATTTATTGAACAGATGAGGATACTTGTGCATCATCTGATCCTCACGCTCCCATGTGAATTCCGGTCCGTGTTTCAAGTCCCAACGAACTCTGACGATAGGGGTTTTACTGTGTTTAAGCGTTTTGATTTCCATATCCATGATTTCTACCGATTCTTTGACAAAACGCAATTGTTCATCGATGTGTAGTTCCTCAAGGGGAACCGCGAGTGTCTCGTCTGCTAGACATTTCTTCATGTTTGAGACATGAAAGACGTCGTGTACACCACTAAGTCCTTCCGGTATGTCCAGTTGATATGTTACTAGGCCAATTCTCTTCACTATTTTGAACGGTCCAACATAACGAGAATTCAGTTTGCCTCGTTTCCCAAAGCGAATTACACATTTCCAAGGTGAGACTTTCAGAAGAACCATGTCACCTACTTGAAATTCTAACGGTTTACGACGCTTGTCGGCATAGCTCTTTTGACGATCACGAGCTGGCGCCATACGGTTTAAAATTTAGGGTTTGGGTTTAGGGTTTAGGAGGATTCCACCAGAGGCAGGTGAAACTCCCAAGTTTTACCGAAATCAATCACACAAGCTCGTAGCATGTCCTCTAAGGTTTGAATGGTACTTTCCGTTTGACCATCAGTTTGAGGATGGTACGCCGTACTCATATCTAGGCGCGTACCTAAATCTTTTTGTAGAGATTGCCAGAAATATGATGTAAATCGAGCGTCACGATCCGAAATGATAGAGATTGGCACTCCGTGCCGAGAGACCACTTCCTTCAAGTAAACACGAGTAAGTTTTTCCATTTTGTAAGTCTCTCTGATTGCTAAGAAGTGAGCGGACTTTGTTAAACGGTCAACGATTACCCAAATGGTATCACATCCAGTAGGAGTTCATGGCAATTTCGTGATAAAGTCCATGGATATCTGCTCCCATTTCCACATGGGAATCTCTGGTTGTTGGAGAAGACCAGAAGGCTTTTGATATTTAACTTTGAGCTTCGCGCAAGTTAGGCACTTGCTCACATAGGTGGCTATATCAGCCTTCATCTTTGGCCACCAATACAACACCTTTAGGTCATGATACATCTTGTCGGAACCTGGATGAATAGAGTAACAAGATTTATGAGCCTCATCCATGAGAAGTTACCTTAAGTTTCTTAATATAGGAACCTATATTCGCTCAGCGGAGTAGCGAATACCGTCCGATTTGACCTCGAGTTGTGCCTCCATACCGCGCGTACCTTCTAGCGGTAGGTTTTCCTCTTTCAGAGCTTCAAGTTGAGCACTATGGATTTTGTCAGGTAATCCAGGGTGAATAGTAAGTTGTAATTCCTTTCGACTTAGGGCATCAGCTACAACGTTAGCTTTACCCGGATGATACCGGACCGCACAGTCATAATCATTCAAGAGCTCGACCCAACAACTCTGTCTCATGTTCAGCTCTTTCTGCTCGAAGATGTGCTGAAGACTCTTATGATCGGTATAGATAGTGCACTTGGTACCGTACAAGTAGTGTCTCCATATCTTAAGTGTGAAAACTACAGCTCCTAACTCTAGGTCATGAGTCGTGTAGTTTTTCTCGTGAATCTTTAGTTGACGGGAAGCTTATGCGATCACCTTTTCTCATTGCATTAATACACAACCCAGACCCTGAATGGATGCATCACAATACACCACAAAATCATCCATTCCTTCAGGAATAGCTAGAATGGGTGCACTGCAAAGTTTCTGTTTAAGGAGTTGAAATGCTGACTCCTGGTTATCGCCCTAGTTGTAGGCTTTACCCTTTTGAGTTAAGGCAGTGAGAGGTTGTGCAATTTTAAAAAATCCTTCGATGAATCGACGGTAATATCCAGCCAATCCCAGAAATTGTCACACCTCAGTCAGACTCGTCGGTGCTGACTAATTCTTGATGGCTTCAATCTTTGATGGATCGACATGTATTCCTTTCTCGTTAACTACATGTCCTAAGAATTGAACTTCCCAGATCCAGAATTCACACTTGGAAAACTTAGCATAAAGCTGCTCCCTTTTAAGTAGTTCCAGGATTAAACGTAGATGTTCCTCATGTTCCTCTTTGTTCTTGGAATAAATGAGAATGTCGTCGATGAAAACGATGACAAATTGATCAAGGTATGACTTACACACACGGTTCATGAGGTCCATGAATAACGTGGGTGCGTTGGTAAATCCGAAAGGAATGACCATAAATTAGTAGTGGCCGTACCTTGTCCTGAAAGCAGTCTTAGAGATATCTTCATCTCAGACTCTCAATTTATGGTAACCGGACCTAAGATCTATCTTGGAATAGAAAATTGATCCTTGGAGTTGATCAAAGAGATCATCTATGCGAGGCAAAGGATACCGATTCTTGATTGTGACTTTATTTAGCTCACGGTAGTCGATACACATGCGAAAAGTCCCGTCCTTCTTCTTGACAAACAGGACTGGAGCTCCCTATGGTGATGAGCTTGGTCGGATGAAACCTTTATCTAACAACTCCTGTATTTTAGTGGAAAGCTCTTGCAATTCACTAGGTGCCAATCTGTAAGGTGCCCGAGCAATCGGTGTTGTTCCGGGTGCTAGGTCGATTTGAAATTCAACTTGACGGTGTTGTGGCAGACCAGGCAAATCCTCGGGAAATACTTCCGGATAGTTGCAAATGATCGGAATATCATCAATCTTTTTCTTCTCAGATGGCTGCTCGGCGACGAGAGCCAGAATAGCAGTATGCCCTTTTCGAAGACATTTCTGGGCTTTCATGAAGGATATGATGCCCATGACTGCGCCAACCTTTTCGCCCTAAACGGAAAGAGTTTTTCCACTCGGAAGAGGAATGCGAACGATTTTCTCACTACAGATGATTTTGGCTTGGTTTTTAGATAACCAATCCATTCCGACAATTACATCAAAACTACCAAGCGTGACCGGCATAAGATCGATATCAAGTTTATGACTAGCTAGCTCAAGCTTACAACCCTTAAGAATGTGGGTTGCTTCAATTATTTGGCCATCAGCTATCTCTATTATATACTTAGCTTCTAGCAGGGTTGTAGTTTCTTTTATCAAAACACTAAGCTGCTTAGATATACAACTCCTATAAGCTCTAGTGTCAAAATGACAGCAGTAAAGTAATTGTTTAAGAGAAACTTACCGGTAACCACATTATGATCATACATGGCTTCTCCGGATCCAAGCACGAAGGCTCGTCCCTTTGCATTGTTTCCGCCATTGATGCCATTATTGTTACCGTGGTTGTTGTTATTATCTTGGTTATGGTTATTGTTGCCATTACCCCTTACTTTAGTTGAGGAAAATCCTTCCGAAAGTGCCCTTCCTTTCCACACTCAAAACAACCCTTTGTAGGTCTTGGCTGTTGAAAAGGCTGTTTGGCTTGTAGTTCACCTTTACTGTCCTTGGCAGCATGACCCACCTTGCCACACCGCTGGCAACGATTTCTCTCACAAGGACCGAGATGGTGAAATTTACACTTGTTGCACTTAGGGTATCTCCTCGTATAACCACTCTGGTTTTGTCCTGAAGAGATCAGCTAGTTGAAAGCCTTAGCAGACTTGAACCTACGTTGTTGTTGATGGGGTTGGTTAGATTAAATCCTCGCTTTCTAATTTCATTGGATCATTTCATGAAGAAAGAAATTCGTTTACAGGATTGAATATGTTGGGTATAATTCATATTAGACTAAGGATTAGTCATCAGATAAGGCAATATGGTCAAATGAGATTTATTGTTGGAGCGTAAGGGATAACGTGTTAGCTTAGAAAGAATTCCACAATTTCCTGCTTACAAAGTTGGAGTCGGTGGGTTTACCATGAGGTTCTATTAAAGTTTCAATCGAGATTGTTTCTTTGATCAAGTTTGAATGAGAGTCTTACGGTCACTAAGACTCTTACACAAGTGAAAATAACATGATGGATTCCATTAATGATAACTTAGTGTGTCCGTAAACGTCTTCAACCTGATAGCCGCGTCTATCAGCCGTTGAATAGGTTTAACGATACTAACTAGTCATTGAACGGGTTACGAGAATTTCTACGGATAATGAAAACTTAAGTCTGTAATTCACAGATTAAGACCATTTATCCACACACTAGGTTTCACCAGGATTTACATGCACCTCAAATTACTATTACGTGTGCACCCGTAATGATAATTTGCTTTGCATGCTCACCCTAGTTCTCCCTGTCCTGTTTCATAATGTCCTTTAGCATGTATTGATGAGTACAGAGTGTTTTCAGATATGATAAGTCATTGAGAAGCTTAGTCATCAACCATAAGTTGATCAACTAGGACTCATATCAGTATGAGTAGTCGGGAATTGTTTGATCCGAGTATTCACCCGAGTTGAAACACAATACGATAGTCCAATCCAGCGGATTGTAGATGGTAACATGCACATGAAGAAAGCATGTACATGAAATGCGACTTCGAGAAGTGAAAATAGTTCATGGATATGTGTTACTGGAAGAATATGGTTTGAGTATGCATTGAGCAATGCGTTCTCAAATTTGTGGTCAATCTATTCCCAACGGAATATCGACCAAAGAAGCGAGCCCATGGCTCGGGAAAGTGATGACATCTACCTGTTAATGGATTTTGCAATAATGCATGCAACTGTCTGCCTTCAGTCAGCGTATTGTTGCTAGTGGGTACAGTAGGGACTCGCATCTGACGATCCCAACTCCCAAAGAGATATGCGTTAGTGCTGAGTGTCTTCCATAACATGGACCCGAGAAAGCTCACCATACCCAACAGGTGATGGTGATGTAAGTGACTCCTCCGAAGGCTCCGTCTCGCTGCCCTCGGACGGGAGTGGATGTTGTTCTGGTGATTCCCCGAGTGTCGCCACTTGGAATGATGATGCAATGCAAATGATGTGTCCCTTGTCAAAAGAGGGTGATATGGATGGTATTAATATGCCAGCACTGCAATGTATGTATAGGTGTTATATATATCAGGTATGAGTGTCTGTGCTGTGTAACTAATGTGAGAGGTTATAGTCTAGTATGCGATCCTAGTTCTCTATAACCAATGGCTCTGACACCAATCTGTCACACCCCCAGTTTCAACTAACGGAGTTTTTACCGTTTGGAAAGTGACAAACCAGAATCTCAGTCATTAATTAAATTGAACGACACTATATGGGACATAAATCTAATATCATAACAGTTCAGAGTTAAATGCGGAAGCGTATAAAGAAAGTAAATGTGCAAAACAACGCGCCCAAGTCTAACAATAACGGAAACATAATAAATGATCAGAAGATTGACAATTATTGAATACAGCATGCTGACACCATGCGTGTCCTAACGTGCACCTGTGCCTTAGCTTAACGTCCTGAGAAAACATGTAAGAAAAGTGTCAACACGAGGTTGGTGAGTTCACATGTTTCAGTTTGCAACAAAATTCAATAGGTTAATGTACATTCAATATATAAATCAATAGGTAGCTAACCCATAAGCAAGTTAACTAATGCGCTCGCAACCAACAGCTGACTGTTTATATGCCTCCCACCATCATGGTGCATGTTTAGGTCAATATTGCACCCGTTCGACCTCCAATCGAGTTAGCGCGACTAACGCGGGTGAGGTTTGTCAAACCCAGTAGTACTACTCAAATTACCTCGCTATGTTCATATTAACGGTCCGATGTGAGGACTTAAAGGATAATGTGTACGCATAGTCATACAAGTGATATCATATATGAATTACAAAAATCAAAAGTATTTACGACATGTTTTCTCCCCCAGTTTAAAAAAACAGTAAAAGGGGGCTGTGAAAACTCACCTGCATTGCGTTGTAGGTATTATCACATAAGTAAGAGATTTGGAACCTCAAGTGTTAGCATGCACGACTTACGTATGCCCTAAAATTATAAACACATAAGTTAGAGACATATGAGATTTGTGACGACGACAAAGAAGATTAGAACGTCTTAAAACATTCTAAGGATCAATGAGTAGACGAACGTGTCCACAGGAAATGATTAAGATAAATGCGTTACGTGTCAAACATTTCTAAATAACTAATAATATTAATTAATAATTAAATGTGTGGGATCGTATCATTTAATAATGATCTAAAAAAATAATATAACTAATATATTATTTTGAAACTCGTAGAAAATATACGATAATCGCTTAAGTGGCAAAAATAATAAATATATTATTTTTATTTGAGGATATAGACGTGAGCCAATAATATAAATAATTAATTAGTTTTGGAACGTTACACGAGATTAATAACTAGGCGAAATAATATATATTATTTTATAATAGGAGTCACGGGTTGAAAATAATATAAATATATTATTTATCCGAAGTCGGGGTTTAAAAATAATATGGATTTATTATTTTTAAAAGTGTAAATAATATTAATTATGCGTTATAAAATCAAACCCGAGCCTACGTGTTGTTTCCGGGGTTAAAACACATTAATATATTATTATAATAATAGTGGGATGATTTTTATATCAAAACTATTAATTAAAAAACGGTTTTAAAAAAGAATTGGGTGTGGAGAGACTCGAACCCGGGTCTCTCCCACACAAGCACATGCACTTAATTAGTCCCGCCCGCTAGGGTATCGCACAAGGATCCGGACCAGATTGGTTTTAACATAGAAACCCAGCGGTCCCTTCTCCCATCGAAGCCGAACCCGAGATCCAGCCCAAACTCGTCGAAATCGATCGTGATTAGTCAACCAATCCTAGGGGTTTTGTTATTTGGCCTGTTATTAATCTGGGGTTGGGTTTAATTTAAAAAATAACATGTTCAAAGGTGTTAAATCCCGGTCTGGAAACGCCGAAACCCTAGGTATGATCCCAGAATTAAATTGATCGATTTTGATAATGAAAACGGCTGGAATCAGAGGGCTTTCATTGATTAGGATCTTGCGAAGCTACTGGAATGGTTTAATTTCATTTAAAAAGACGTTAGTATCAAAATCCCCAAAATGTTTTTATGAACAAGCCCTAGATCTGGATTGAGGTAAATTCAATGTTATAAGACCGAATTGGCATAGGGCTTTCATTAGAAAGATGATTACGAGTCTAATGGTGTAGGTTAATTGGATTTAAATAGGGTTAAAGGTGGTGTTCGATTAAACCGGTTATGTACGAACCCTAGATTCTGGTTTGAGTCAAATTCGACGATGTAGGCCTCAATAATCATAGGGCTTATGTTCTAGAGATTAAAACGAAGCTAAGGAAGTGTTTGATTACCAGAATGGATGTCAAATTGTTGGTTCCCGACCAAATTGGTACACGACTTCGGTTGGCTTGGTCTCCGGCGAGTGTGGTTCTACTTCTGATCGAATTGACGCGTGAGACAGCTTCAATAGGGATCGTTTAAGGTACGCAGGATATTTGCTTGCGAAAACAATGATCGAATCGCTTGAATTTGATGGATACGTGATCATTGCCGACGGTTTCGAGTTAATTAGTCATTAAGTGACTTAATTTGACAATGATGATGATTAAAAACGATGGCTAAGGCTGTTAATGCTATCAACGTGCAACATCAGATACAATTTCGAACAAACATCGACTATGGAGCTTGAATTGGATTAAAGACAATCAGTTTGACTTTCTAAAGTCAAACAGAATCGAGAATTGGTTAATTACGAGCTTAATCCCTCTAGTTTCTTGTGTACAAGTTTAGGGAATTGGCAGAATATGTCCCTTGTGGTTTGAATTGAGTTATACCATGGTTAGTTGACTTATATAGTCAACATAAACTTGAATTTTGGATTTTGACTATACAAAGTCAATTACGATTAAGTTTGGGCTAATTACACAATTAGTCCTTGAAGTTTGAGTTTGGATATTGATAGAATTAGTCCATGCGGTTTGCATTAGGTTAACTAGGTTAATATTTAACTGGATTTGGTTAATAGAGTTAACTTAAAAAGTCCGGGTTGTCACATCATCCCCTAGTTGAAAGAATTTTCGTCCCGAAAATTAAAATAAAAAAATTTTCTGAGGTGTCACACATTAGTTCATAATCACAACTTTATGTTCAAGCCACACATTCAACAGGCACGTCCTGTTCAATCGCACCACAGTATACACTACCGTCATAGCTTATAACAACGGACAAGTTAATACCTCCGGTATTGTTATAAGGTAAGCACCAGCCACAATCCGGGAATTTCACCCAAGACCCGTGTATCCCTTGCAAGTTTTGCGCATACCTATGGCCTGAATGCTTTCACGTAGAAAAACGTTGAACATTATTCCCTTAACCTTATTTGGCCATTTTCGTAAACATAAATGTTTGACACAAGCTTTTGAAAGAGATAAAGTATTCACCTTGTTTATAGGAATGAGCCCTAAGTTGAAAGCTTATAGACTAGCTTCTTAACTTGATTTCTCTATCGTAACAACACTTATACGAGCTTTTCTTCTTAATCTGAGCACTACAATGAGCGGGAGTTGAATCGGGATCGTCGAGAGTGGGCTAGGGATCACCTGGAACGTGTTTTGGAAGTTGGAATCGTGTTTGGAATAAGAAAAATGATTGAAATCCTTCAGCTATTTATAGGCTGAAATCTGGATCCAAGTCGGACCGTTATCAAAGGGACATCGGTCCGACATCCAGTCGTGTATGCGTCAGCCCTAAACGTCAACGTCTGATTGGACCACACATGTTTTGTGTCCATATCGGACCGATATGTGGACCATGTCGGTCCGACATCGCGACACGCGTTAGTTTCTAGGGCTGAATCATAGGACACGTATTAGCACAAAATTGCGGCTGAGAGGAGGTTTGCAGACCGTTATGGATTAAATTCGGTCCGATAACCGAGCTATCATTCCATTACGGACCGTTATGAAAATGGATATCGGTCCGATATCTGACTTTGTTTCAGCTCGGTCGATATCAACAACCTTAATCACTTCGGACCGATATGAAGGTGATGTCGGTCCGATATCTAGCTATTTTCATAAATTTTCACTTTTAACCCTAGACTTTGTTATTTTAGATACACAAGTCCTTATAGGTTTCTAACCTTGACATTTCTTCGACATTTTTATGGCAGGTGTTACATACCGTGAGCGACAAATTAGTCGGGTCGGGTTCTGGGATTCCTCGCGTATCGCGAGGCATCGTATGCCACCACCCGACCAAGGGGCTAGGCATGACGACTGATATCAACCAAACGCAGCGGAAATACAAATTACATTACTTAGTTGGACTAAACGTCCAAACTAGAAAAAAAATACATGTCTTGAAAGTAAATAAAACAAAGTTACAACCAATCCAAGTACTATTGTCTAAACAATTCATTCTTCTAGTTTCTTCATGGTTGTACTCTAAGTGTCGTGCCTAAGTCTCCTTCTCTTGGTTAGTACCGGAAATACATACTCAAAATACGTCAACAAAATGTTGGTGAATTCATGCGTTTTAGACAACAGACACAAATAAATAAGTTTGGTGCATAATAAATAACTTCACAATCAACCCTGTGCCCACAACCCGTGGACATCTAGAAATAATAATTTTCTCCTAACCCATACCCCTTATTGTTATGGGTTTAATTGCTCAAGTCTGCCAACATAAGCTTACAACTGTTAAACGAATATATGTCACAAGATATTTATCATCATTATATGATTATCATTCCATGGGAGGTTGTCCCGGTTACGTCGGGCCCATGGTGTGCGGGGGTTTCACCAGATAGTACTACCCATATATTCGTTGGCTCCAAAGGAGTTAATGATTGTGTACAAAAGTTTGGGGATTCGTTATGGCAGCTAAAAAGGCCTTATTTATGTATCACACCAAGTATAAAATACTTTAGGAGTATGTATCTCATGTCCCCAAAACGTGTATAGGAATAATTTGTAAAACGGGGATCACATGAACTCACCTTGTGGTAGCTTGAAAGATAAGTCGTCGGTTGGTACAAACTAGGGCCCCTATGTTTAGAACAATGTGTTACTAATAAATCAAATATCATAGACTAGTCCATACGTGTTGGTGTCCTAAGGTGATTGTACACTATGTCCAAATGAACTCGTTCTATTAGTTTGATTAATATATTATTTATCATCAAATAAACTTAGGTTAAGTATACATATTAATACTTAAATTATTACAGTTCTTAGTTATTATATGAGTTATCTATATTTACAAAAAGGGGTAAAATAATAATATTGTAATATCGTTAAATTCTAACATATTGGCTTTGCCAAAACTCACATTTTTGAAGTGATTAACTAATATATAATTTAAGGTTATCTGTAAGATTCAAGTGAGAGTCATACTTAAATTATACAAGACAAAAAGTCAGGAAAAATGAGGTTTATAACTATTTTATTGTTTTTGTTACTTTACTTAATTAGCTATCGTTTTAACGCGTTTAAATGATATATTTTTTTAATAATTAAAATTACCTTAATATTTCTAAGTTATATTTTTCTACAGTAGGTTAGGACTTATAAATCATAAAAATAATTTTTATATAATTATTTTCTGTATTTTTCTATTTTTAGTGAAAATAATTGTCTACAAATGACCTAAATTCCTAAATATTATTATATGAACTTATAAATTTTACTTTACATTTTATACAGCTTTATTACAGTATTTTTAAGTCGTAAAAATTATAAAACTTAGTTTTTGGTCAGAAACACTATTTATTAAAAATTCATGTTTTTATCGGTTTATTTTAAGTACGTTAAACAAGATTCATACTAATTGAAGACCTGAACCTAGTTCAATATTTTTTCTGGGTTTAGATAAGTTTTATAAAGTTTCCTGTAAAATTTCATAATTTTCTGAGGTTTCTAACTCTTTTTCCCAATTTACGGCTCTAAAACTCGTTTTAAAATCGTACGGTCGTTTTGTAAACGTTTCGAGTGATTCTTTTTGGAAAACTCTTTATTTGGGACATATAATCTCTGGAAAAATTCTGAGTTGATAATTTTGTTGGCGAAAAGGTTGTTTTTGAATAAATAAGATTGTGGAATCCGTTTTCAACGGTTTCACAACGGTTTTTCGATGATTTTTGATATCTTTTCAATTTTAGAGCCATAACTTGTTATGAGTCATCTTTAGAAACTTAGTAGTCTGTCAATTTAGCATTTTTATTGGTTTGACAATATAGGGGGTCATACGTGCCTACAACGGTGTAAAATAGCGAAAATAATGCTTATAAACGTAAGGTTTTCGGATAGGCTTTTTGTACCTTTTTGAAGGGCTGATTATACGCGCAAATAAGAGGCTCCAACTAGGTCCAATTGAGCTATGAATTTCGTGGGTTTTGAAGGCATGAGAGTTGAATAGAAAGCTTAAAGAGACTATTGATTAACATATGAAATAATAGAATACGGTACAGGTTTTTGGTTTACCTTTCACGTGTGTCGTTCTTGGCTCTTGATGGGGCTGTAGTATGAAGATATTAAGGCCCGAGATATTGATTATTCTCTGTGTAAACAATTTAGAGTAATTAGGACGTGATGAAACACACGTAGGAACTAGGACTTACAAGGATATTGCATGTATGTGTAAGAGTTGAGCCCGTACCTTCTTGGATGGTCTTGGGTCGAATTCTCAGCAGAATAAACAAGGGTTTTGGTGGTGTTTAATGGCTGTAGTTTATGGATAAAATCAGTATGTAAAGAAGGGATAACACGAGAGTTTGAATGGTAATAACGTAGTAACTTACATGGGATGAACTTGGCTTGAATCCTTGCTTGTTCTTCACCAAAAATTCGAATTTCTGGAGTGGATGAGGGCTGTTTTACGAACTCAAGGGCTGCTGGAGTATGCTTGAATGCTTGTGAGAGAATAAGAAGTGTAAGAATGGGTATAAGAGATTAATCAAGAAGACATGCAATGGTTCTTGATTATGGAGATTTCTGATGAATTTTGATTGGGGAAGAAGGAGGTGGAGTGTGATTTCCCTGGAAAATCTCCTAGGAACCGTAATATTTTCTTGGGTAATGGAAATATGGCAAGATTTGTAAAGGATTTGGTATAAGATACTAGAGTTAGACTTTGATTAGGAGATTTGGTATTATTCTTTGCAAGATATTAAAAGATATGGATGGATAATTAAAATAAGTAAGTTCAAAATATGGGGATAAAGGAGTCGATGCATTTGCAAGTGAAAAAAAAATAGTTTCCTAGTTTTTGGGATTTAGAATATTGCTATAAAATAGGTAAAGTTTTAAAAAAAATAAATCATGGGGTAGGGGTGTGTTTTGGCTTGGACGAATTTTTCAAGAGAGAGGGAAGAGGATTATGGCTAGATTCAAGGGGTTTTAAATAAGTGTGGAGATTTTATAAAATTATCTAGTCTTAAAAAATTGGTTGATTTAATGGTTTTAATTAAATAGAAGATCTAGGTAAATAATTCTCTTATATAAATACTTAATATAGTTATATGTAAATATTTTTTAACATATAAGATGGTAGATTTTATAAAAACATAGATTTTATATAAACTCTTGTAGCATTAAATTAAATCGCATCACTAGGTATTATTTTTAGTACTAATAAATGCGAGACATTAATATTCACTTTTATATAAGTACATACTTAGTTATTATTAATTTTTGTTCTTATTTTTATAGGAGAGACATCTTATACCAGTGTTCGGTGTTTGTAGATACGCGAGTGCGCGTAATAGGTATGTGTAAGATTTTAATTATAAGTTCATAGTCCATGTAGATATTATTTATTTAAGTGGCTCTTATTGTAACCTGTTGCGTACGGTATGACCCCATGTTCCACACCGGAAACAAGTCGGGTATGATTAGAACCGTAATCATTACGTATAATTGTTTGGGTTTTATAATGTGTTTATATTTAATGGGTTTTTGGACAATTGGGCCAAGCCCAATGACTAATGTATGGACTAAGCCTAACAAATCATACATGGGCCATGCCCATTGGGCCTCGTTTGTAACCACTAATTATGTCATAAATTTTCATACCGGTACCCGTTTATGTTTGTGTCACTTATGTCTTCTAGAATAAATAAGTAAATAAAAAAATATAGCCCTAAAATTGGGGTTGTTACAGTCTCCCCTACTTATTGGAATTTCGTCCTCGAAATTTAAGTGATGTTATTATCTAGGGCACATATATTAACATGAAATCATATAGTAGATAATTTGGCAAGTAAGTATTTAAAAGTGCACATAGTAGTCATAGGTACCTCGTTTAAGAGAGGTGGACATAACCAGAATTTGTCTCGTGAAAGGATTTAGGCTAATCGTTAATTTTTGTGCTTTCTTTTTCATTTCGTCTTCTCGTTCCCACGTGAATTCGGGTCCTCTTTTTGAGTTCCATTTGATATTAACAATCGGGATCTTGCTTCTCCGAAGCGCCTTTACTTGTCGTCCCATTACTTCTAGAGGTTCTTCGATGAAACGAAGCTTGTCGTCGATGCGCATCTCTTCCGGTGGTATAATTAAGGAATCATCTGCTAGACATTTCTTCAAGTTTGACACATGAAAAGTGTCATGAATACTACTAAGCTCCTCAGGTAATTCAAGGCGGTAGGCAACTGGGCCGATTCTTTCAAGGATTTTGAATGGTCCAATATACCTAGGACTTAGTTTACCTCTTTTCCCAAAACGAATAATGCTTTTCCAAGGCGAAACTTTTAGTAGCACGTTATCTCCAACTTCAAATTCCAGGGGTTTACGTCGGATGTCGGCTTAACTCTTTTGTCGATCTCTTGCGGCTACAATCCTCTCCTTTATTTTCATGATTTTATCGGTTGTCTGTTGGATAATTTCAGGTCCTGTTAATTGACTGTCACCGATCTCTGCCCAACGTATGGGGGATCTACACTTCCTCCCATATAAAGCCTCAAATGGGGCAACTTTAATACTCGTATGGTAACTATTATTGTAAGAGAATTCTGCCAAAGGCAGATGAGTATCCCAACTACCTCCGAAATCTATGACACATGCCCTAAGCATGTCTTCCAAGGTATGAATCGTACGCTCACGTTGGCCATCCGTTTGTGGGTGGTACGCGCTACTTAAATCCAAGCGTGTTCCTAAGGATTGTTGAAACGTTTGCCAAAATCTTGAGGTAAAGCGGCTATCTCGATCAGATATGATTGAAACAGGTACTCCATGTCTGGATACTATTTCATCTACATATATTTTGACTAGCCTTTCCATCTTGTAATCCTTCCTTATTGGCAAGAAATGAGCGGACTTTGTCAATCGATCGACTATTACCCATATGGCATCAAGTCCCCTAGCGGTTTTGGGTAATTTAGTGATGAAATCCATGGTGATTCTTTCCCATTTCTACTCAGGAATCTCGGGTTATTGTAGCAAGCCAGAGGGCTTTTGATACTCAGCCTTAACTTTAGAACAAGTTAAACATTTCCCTACATAAGTGGCAATGTCTTTCTTCATTCCTGGCCACCAATACTTGTCCTTTAGGTATATGTACAACTTGTCATTCCCCGGGTGAATCAAGTATTTAGAATTATAAGCCTCATCCATAATAATTTTCCTTAGGTTTCCATGGGTTGGGATCCATGTTCTATCATTGAACTTCAATACACTGTTGCTTCCTGAAACAAATTTCTTCTCCAAACCTATTAACCCTTCCTTCTCGAGGTTAGATTCATTTAGGGCTTCTTCCTGGGCACTCTTTATTTGAGGCATCAAGTTTGATTACATCGTCATTTTCAAGGCACGAACTCTGAGAGGTTTAATTCGTTCCTTCCTACTTAGAGCATCGGCCACGACATTTGCCTTGCCCGGATGGTAACATATCTCACAATCATAATCATTTAGCAATTCTACCCATCTTCTTTGCCTCATATTTAACAACTTCTGGTCATAGATGTGTTGAAGGCTTTTGTGGTCAGTGTAGATAACACACTTTGTACCATACAAATAATGTCTCCATATTTTGAGTGCGAATACAACAGCACCCAATTCTAGATCGTGGGTAGTGTAATTCTTCTCATGAAGTTTAAGCTGTCGAGACGCGTAAGCAATCACCTTGCTCCTTTGCATTAAGACACACCCTAATCTTTGTCGTGATGCGTCACAATAGACTAGAAAATCATTGGTTCCTTCAGGTAAGGATAGGATCGGTGCGTTGCATAATTTCTGTTTTAGAGTGTCAAAGGCTTCTTGTTGCTTGGTACCCCAATCGAATTTGACACTTTTATGAGTTAGAGATGTCAAAGGTTGAGCAATTTTTGAGAAATTTTCGATGAAGCGCCGGTAGTACCCGGCTAATCCCAAAAATTGTCTGATTTCTGTAGGGGTTTTAGGAGCTTCCCACTGTTTGACTGCTTCAATTTTAGCGGGATCTACTTGAATTCCTTTTCCACTCATGACGTGTCCAAGGAATTGCACTTCACGCATCCAGAATTCACATTTTGAAAACTTAGCATATAGCTCCTCCTTTCTAAGTAGCTCGAGAATCAACCTTAGATGTTGTTCATGGTCTTCCTTGTTTTGAGAGTATATCAGAATATCATCTATGAAAACAATCACAAACTTATCTAGGTAGGGTTTACAAAGTCTGTTCATGAGGTCCATGAAAAAAATAGGTGCGTTTGTCAAACCGAGGGGCATTGCTAGGAACTCGTAGTGCCCATACCTAGTCCTAAATGCGGTCTTTGGTACGTCTTCCTCTCTGATCTTGAGTTGATGGTACCCCGACCTTAAATCAATTTTTGAAAAATAACTCAATCCTTGTAATTGATCAAATAGGTCATCGATCCTCGGCAAAGGATACCGATTCTTTATCGTGACCTTGTTTAGGTCGCGGTAATCAATGCACATTCTCAATGTTCCATACTTCTTTTTAACGAATAGCACTGGTGCTCCCCATGGGGAGGAACTTGGCCGAATAAATCCTTTGTCCATAAGCTCTTGTAATTGGATCATAAGCTCTTGCATTTCCGACGGTGCTAGTCGATACGGTGATTTAGCAACTGGTGCTGCTCCCGGGACTAAGTCGATTCGAAACTCTACTTGTCAAGGTGGGGGCAAGCCTGGTAGTTCGTCGGGAAATACATCAGGATAATCGGCTGTAATTGGCACATCTTCTATTCGTCTCTCTTCTTCTTCTTCCTTTAATACATATGCTAGGTATGTCGTGCATCCTTTTCTCATGCATTTGTTAGCTTTCATACAAGAGATTATATTTAAGGCCTCCCTTTTCTTTTCACCATGAATCGTAAGCATTTCTCCATTGGATAATGGGATCCTTAACAGTTTCTTGTCGCACACTATCTCGGCTCGGTTACGTGCCAACCAGTCCATACCAACAATGATATCAAACCCTCCTAACTGAACAAGCATTAAATTTATGGGAAATGAATGTTCATCCAGTTCTAGGGTACAATTATTGATCACTTCGCCGGCCTCAATGATTTTACCATCGGCTAATTCTATAATGTAGGCATTGGATAATTTAGAAGAATTTAATTCAATTCTAGGCCTAAACTTAGTGGAAACAAAACTGCTACTTGCACCGGTATCAAATAATACAAAAGCATAATGGTTGTTTACTAAAAACGTACCAGTTAGAACATCGGGTTCCTCTCGGCCAGTTTCTGCATTCATCACGAAGGCTCTCCCTTTCGGCCTCCCGACTAGAGCTTTGTCCCCTTTCAACCGTGGGCAATGTGGGCGTATGTGATTTGTGCTACACATTCATGGCACCTGTTTGCGGTAAATGTCGTGGCTCGGCAGTCTGATGCCTTGTGGCCTTGACGGTTGCATTTGTAGCACACGAGCGGCTTGCATTCACCTGTGTGATGTCTGTTGCATTTGTTGCACATGGGAAAATTTCCTAGATATGGCTTCTTAGGCATACTGCCATCATTCCTTCTCATACTAATACTTACTCCATTTCCTGGTTTTCCTCCTAAGTTTTCTCCAAAACGTCCCCTAGATTTTCTACTCGAACCTCCACTGTAGTTTCCAAAGTTCCTTCCAAAGTTTCCTCCAAACTTTCCACTTACCCTGCTTCCTGAATTCCCATCAAATCTACCTCCACCGAACCTACCCCTTGGGTTTCCACCTGGTGATCGGGCATCGTCCCACTTCCTCTTATTTCCCGTATTCTCTACTCCTTTTACACCACCGTTCCGAATCACTTCATGAGTCAGGGTTCCAGCTAATTCTACCACTGCTTGGTAAGTTTTGGGTTTGGTGGCTTTGACCATCCCTCGGATTTGAGGTATGAGACCCCAAATTTACCTGCCGATCCATTTGGATTCGGGGGTCACAAGATGTGGTACAAGGGCGGCCAATTCATTAAAGCGGTTGGTGTATTCCAGAATTGTCGTCCCAATCATTTCCAGACTCAAGAACTCAGCTTCCATCTTTTCAATCTCGTTTATGAGGCAGTACCTTTCTATCATAAGCTCCTTGAATTCAGCCCATCGCATCGCGTTAATTGCGTCTATTCCTCGACTTTTCACAATCGAGTTCCACCAAGATAGAGCTCCGGCCTTGAGTGAGTGAGTGGCAAACATAACCTTGTCCTTTTCTAGGCAATCACTGATGTCTAAATCTCCCTCTATTTCCTCTAGCCAACGAATAGTTCTTGTGGCTCCCTCGGTTCTGAAGTACGAGTTTGGTTTACAAGCCATGAATAACTTGTAGGTGCATCCAATCCTGGTGCCTCCGGTTGTCTTGTTAGCTTCATTGTCTTCCTGACCAATTCCTCTTCCACCACCACTTTCCGTACCGTTATTACCCCTATTTTTGATGCCGTCACCCACGTTTCGTTCTGCATTGAGGTTTAGTGCCTTGGTAACAGCTTCAGCAATAAGTTGTTGGAGTCGGGCATCAGCGGTCTCATTGGTATTAGTGTTGGTGTTATTGGTGTTGGTGTGGTTATCATTGGTGTTGTTGATGTCATCAGTGTTAGTGTTGGTGGTGGTATTGGTGTTGTTGTCACCGGTTTTGGTGTTGGTGTTGTTTCGAGCGTTAGCTCGAGTGTAGACTGCATTTCCTCTTACCATTACTGATAAATAAGCTTTGAAATATAAGAGACATATAGCCATATTGACAGTTTAGCATACTCTTTATAATTTCAATATTAGGATTTTAGTAAACTCTGGGAAAAAAAATGCTTGTTAATGAAGTAATTCGTGAAGCTCTTACAATACTTGACATTAGCTAAACTCTATATGTCGAAAGAGAAAAGGTAGAAAAAAATACATGAAAGTAGAAAACGAGTGTAACTTACTCATTTCATTTACATAACAAAATAAAATACAATAAGAAGTACGATATGAGAGGTTCTTTAATAACGACGGTGGCGGCGGGAAGGGCGTTGTCTGGAATTGATAGCTTCCTTCAGTTGGTCACCATGCTCTTCATTTGGTCACCAATGTTCCTCATTTGGTCACCAAATTTCTCCATGTACCTCTTGAAGCTGTTCCTTCGTGGAGGGGGCTCTCTTTGCCTTGTTGCGACCTGTTCGTAGGGTCTAGACTGTTGGTGCGGCGGCTCCATAGTCGGTATCTGTTGGGTCCAAGTCTCATCCATGGCCGTTGGTTGCTCGTTTAGGTAGAGCGGCCCTGAGAAGTACTGCGGCTCCTCTGTTTGATAGAACTGGGAAGCGCTCGAGTAGCGCCGGTCCATGAGGTACGGATCATTGTACCTCTCGTTGAAGTCCATGTGCATGATGTGGCGTGCTCTCGGGTCAAAGATAGTTTGCTCCGGGAAGGGGAAAGGAGTTGGCGCGGGATATGAAGGCAACTCGGGTTGAGCAGGTAACCCTGTCCACCCGGCGTAGTCGTTCCCCCAGGTGGGGCAAGGTGGTACACGTGTTGATTGGACAATGCTTAACGCCTCGCCCGAGTGTGACCAGCTCACGCTCCTATCACTTATTTCTACTGACGACCAAGAACCGTAGGTCTCGATAGTTGGCTCCGATTCCTCCGGTGCCCAGTTCTCGGGTCCGGGTATTGTTGGCGATGGTCCGCATCCCATTGGAAAGTCTCTGACGGCTCTCGGTCGTGGGGGTCTTGATGGTGCAGCGCCCATGTCAAAAGGGAGCGCCATCACCTGGGTTCCGTAGTCCATAGAGTATGTTGGTAAGATAGGCCTAGGAGGCAAGCTTGAAGAGTCGACTTAAACGATCGATGCTTTGCCTTTTTCCGTTCATGGACATTATTTCTTGGATCTTAAGGCGCACAATTATAGTATATAAGGAGTTAGTGTATAAACATTTAAGCAAATAAAAATAAAATATAAGGTTGTTCAAAACTCTATTTTTCTAAATACCGTAAGTCCTACATGTTAAGCCTATTAGTGCGTGGGTTGTTTTTAGTTTGTATATATTGCGGTTAAAGCCTAGGAGTCTATACCTCTATGACCCTAATTTGCTGAAACCGTTGGCTCTGATACCAATCTGTCATAACCCGACCAAGGGGCTAGGCGTGACGACTGATATCAACCAAACGCAGCGGAAATACAAATTACATTACTTAGCTGTACTAAACGTCCAAACTAGAAAAAAATACATGTCTTGGAAGTAAATAAAACAAAGTTACAACCAATCCAAGTACTATTGTCTAAACAATTTATTCTTCTAGTTTCTTCATAGTTGTACTCTAAGTGTTGTGCCTAAGTCTCCTTCTCTTGGTTAGTACCTGAAATACATACTCAAAATACGTCAACAAAATGTTGGTGAATTCATGCGTTTTAGACAACAGACACAAATAAATAAGTTTGGTGCATAATAAATAACTTCACAATCAACCCTGTGCCCACAACCCGTGGACATCTAGAAATAATAATTTTTTCCTAACCCATACCCCTTATTGTTATGGGTTTAATTGCTCAAGTCTGCCAACATAAGCTTACAACTGTTAAACGAATATATGTCACAAGATATTTATCATCATTATATGATTATCATTCCATGGGAGGTTGTCCCGGTTACGTCGGGCCCATGGTGTGCGGGGGTTTCATCAGATAGTACTACCCATATATCCGTTGGCTCCAAAGGAGTTAATGATTGTGTACAAAAGTTCACGGATTCGTTATGGCAGCTAAAATGACCTTATTTATGTATCACACCAAGTATAAAATAGTTTAGGAGTATGTATCTCATGTCCCCAAAACGTGTATAGGAATAATTTGTAAAACGGGGATCACATGAACTCACCTTGTGGTAGCTTGAAAGATAAGTCGTTGGTTGGTACAAACTAGGGCCCCTATGTTTAGAACAATGTGTTGCTAATAAATCAAATATCATAGACTAGTCCATACGTGTCGGTGTCCTAAGGTGATTGTACACTATGTCCAAATGAACCCGTTCTATTAGTTTGATTAATATATTATTTATCATCAAATAAACTTAGGTTAAGTATACATATTAATACTTAAATTATTATAGTTCTTAGTTATTATATGAGTTATCTATATTTACAAAAAAGGGGTAAAATAATAATATTGTAATACCGTTAAATTCTAACATATTGGCTTTGCCAAAACTCACATTTTTGTAGTGATTAACTAATATATAATTTAAGGTTATCTATAAGATTCAAGTGAGAGTCATACTTAAATTATACAAGACAAAAATTCTGGAAAAATGAGGTTTATAACTATTTTATTGTTTTTGTTACTTTTACTTAATTAGCAATCGTTTTAACGCGTTTAAATGATATATTTTCTTTAATATTTAAAATTACCTCAATATTTCTAAGTTATATTTTTCTACCGTAGGTTAGGATTTATAAATCATAAAAATAATTTTTATATAATTATTTTCTGTATTTTTCTATTTTTAGTGAAAATAATTGTCTAGAAATGACCTAAATTCCTAAATATTATTAAATGAACTTATAATTCGACTTTACATTTTATAAAGCCTTATTACATTATTTTTAAGTCCTAAAAATTATAAAACTTAGTTTTTGGTTAGAAACTCTATTTATTAAAAATTCATGTTGTTATCGGTTTATTTTAAGTACGTTAAACAAGAATCATACTAATTGAAGACCTGAACCTAATTCAACATTTTTTCTGGGTTAAGATTAGTTTTATAAAGTTTCATGTAAAATTTCATAATTTTCTGAGGTTTCTAACTACTTTTCCAAATTTACGGCTCTAAAAATCGTTTTAAAATCGTACGGTCGTTTTGTAAACGTTTCGAGTGATTCTTTTTGGAAAAATCTTTATTTGGGACATATAATCTCTGGAAAAATTCTGATTTTATAATTTTGTTGGTGAAAAGGTTGTTTTTGAATAAATAAGATTGTGGAATCCGTTTTCGACGGTTTCACAACGGTTTTTCGATGATTTTTGATATCTTTTCAAGTTTAGAGCCATAAGTTTTGATGAGTCATCTTTAGAAACTTAGTAGTATTTCAATTTAGCATTTTTATTGGTTTGGACATATAGGGGGTCATACGTGCCTACAACGGTGTAAAATAGCGAAAATAATGCTTATAAACGTAAGGTTTTCGGGTAGGCTTTGTGTACCTTTTTGAAGGGCTGATTATACGCGCGAATAAGAGGCTCCAACTAGGTCCAATTGAGCAGTGAATTTCGTGGATTTTGAAGGCATGAGAGTTGATTAGAAAGCTTAAAGAGACTATTGATTAACACATGAAATAATAGAATACGGTACGGGTTTTCGGTTTACCTTTCACGTGTTTCGTTATTGGCTCTTGATGGGGCTGTAGTATGGAGATATTAAGGCCTGAGATATTGATTATTCTCTGTGTAAACAAGTTAGAGTAATTAGGACGTGATGAAACACACGTAGGAACTAGGACTTACAAGGATATCGCATGTATGTGTAGGAGTTGAGCCCGTACCTTCTTGGATGGTCTTGGGTCGAATTCTCAGCAGAATAAATAAGGGTTTTGGTGGTGTTTAATGGCTGTAGTTTATGGATAAAATCAGTATGTAAAGAGGGAATAACACGAGAGTTTGAATGGTAATAACGTAGTAACTTACATGGGATGAACATGGCTTGAATCCTTGCTTGTTCTTCACCAAAAATTCGAATTTCTGGAGTGGATGAGGGCTGTTTTATGAACTCAAGGGCTGCTGGAGTATGCTTGAATGCGTGTTAGAGAATAAGAAGTGTAAGAATGGGTATAAGAGATTAATCAAGAAGACATGCAATGGGTCTTGATTATGGAGATTTCTGATGAATTTTGATTGGGGAAGAAGGAGGTGGAGCGTGATTTCCCTAGAAAATCTCCTAGGAACCATAATATTTTCTTGGGTAATGGAAATATGGCAAGATTTGTAAAGGATTTGGTATAGGATACTAGAGTTAGACTTTGATTAGGAGATTTGGTATTATTCTTTACAAGATATTAAAAGATATGAATGTATAATTAAAATACGTAAGTTCAAAATATGGGGATAAAGGGGTCGATGCATTTGCAAGTGAAAAAAAAAGTAGTTTCCTAGTTTTTAGGATTTAGAATATTGCTATAAAATAGGTAAAGTTTTAAAAATAAATCATGGGGTAGGGGTGTGTTTTGGCTTGGACGAATTTTTCAAGAGAGAGGGAAGAGGATTATGGCTAGATTCAAGGGGTTTTAAATAAGTGTGGAGATTTTATAAAATTATCTAGTCTTAAAAAAAATTGGTTGATTTAATGGTTTTAATTAAATAGAAGAACTAGGTAAATAATTCTCTTATATAAATACTTAATATAGTTATATGTAAAGATTTTTAAACATATAAGATTGTAGATTTTATAAAAACATAGATTTTATATAAACTCTTGTAGCATTAAATTAAATCGCATCACTAGGTATTATTTTTAGTACTAATAAATGCGAGACATTAATATTCACTTTTATATAAGTACATACTTAGTTATTATTAATTATTGTTCTTATTTTTATAGAAGAGACATCTTATACCAGTGTTCGATGTTTGTAGATACGCGAGTGCGCGTAATAGGTATGTGTATGATTTTAATTATAAGTTCATAGTCCATGTAGATATTATTTATTTAAGTGGCTCTTATTGTAACCTGTTGCGTACGGTATGACCCCGTGTTCCACACCGGAAACAAGTCGGGTATGATTAGAACCGTAATCATTACTTATAATTGTTTGGGTTTTATAATGTGTTTATATTTAATGGGTTTTTGGACAATTGGGCCAAGCTCAATGACTAATGTATGGACTAAGCCTACCAAATCATACATGGGCCATGCCCATTGGGCCTCGTTTGTAACCACTAATTGTGTCATAAATTTTCGTACCGGTACCCGTCTATGTTTGTGTCACTTATGTCTTCTAGAATAAATAAGTAAATAAAAAAAATATAGGCCTAAAATTGCGGTTGTTACATCGTAGTTCTCCCTTCGCGTACTGCGAAGGAACTAAATTCCAACTTTTTTAACTTTATTTCCTCCGGCTTCATTCTCTTGCTCGGTTTGTTCGGGATTTGACTAGTTATTCACACGAGCTCCTATAAACAGACAATAGACTTAATAGGAAACAAAAACGACTCAAAACAAAGATAAAACTAACAAAAACGCATGAAAATAATAGGAATAAAGATGTTGGCTTTGCACTACTTCACCCTCAAAACTAGTAAGCAGTAAGAATCGGTCTGGTCAGGGATCCATAAATAAACAATGACGTTTCTGGAAGGCAACCCGATGAGTAAATAATTGAGGAGTTAATGTATACGACAAAAAAACAAAGATCACCTACAAGTTTGTTTCACATACCCGATCCTGATCATTGCGTCTACCACAGGTATGGTTCCTCAACTTAGAAAATTAAGTTTTATATTATGCCTAGTTTAGTTTGTTACTAATTTTATGTCTAATATTTCCAAGTATCTCTCTCACATCTCGAGCACTCGTTTACACTTTTGAGGTAAATTAAACTTTTGAACGCTATGAAAAGTCTCGACTGAGGGAGTATCAATCTCTTCCCTTCCGTGTATTTTATTTATTGCATTATATATATTTTGGTACATTGAGGGAAATATACAATTTAATTTTGGGGAGGAAGCTTATCGCTTTGCCTTGATTTACGTTTCATCACTACCCGTGTTCATTATTTAACCCGTATTGGCAATTTTAGTCTTCATTTTCAAAAATATACAAAACCACATAAAAATGCATAAAATCACAAACTTTCAAAAATATTTTATCTATGTGTTTAATAAAATACTTAAGCATATGTTTGTAAAACCTTTTGTCATGGGTGCATTCATGGTTCTCATGATTTAAAGAAAACCTTTGAGTCTGTTTTAATAAAATAAAATCGGACATTTAAGGAATAACAAGTACAAAAAAATGGAAATTATGCACAAATATCACACTTTACCCATTCCATCCATTTCATGCGAGTAATTTGGTTCTTAATGAGCATTTTAAATCAATATATTTCTTCGCATGCTCATTCATTTGGACGTTTTGAGTGATTTTTATTTGTTGCTTGCATATTAGAACTTGTATGACTTATACATTTCTAGATCATAATCTAAGTGATGAAAATGATTGAGACAATTAGGATTACCCTTTCTATTAGCCCTTTTTCTCCATTATCCTACCTATATATTATCCCTTATTAGCTCTGTTGAGCTTGCTCCTAATTATTTTTGTCACCACCCACAAAGTACGCCCACTTAGCTAAAATTAGCCTTTTATAACCCCTTTATGTTAAAACCCGGTTTTGGTAATATTTCCTTTGACTTATAGATGTCCACTCTGTTTCGAGTCTGTACGTATGAAGTTTGTTTATGTTAAAAATGAGAGAGATCTAGTCTTTTACTGGGGAGACCTAAAAGAGTTGGATGCATTCTTTTGATTTCAATTTTCTATCGTGTCTTCATTTCGCAAAGCTGGGATTACCCTTGAAAATCTGAGAAAATATTTTCTCTTGTCCAATGAGATAAGGAAAAAATGACGCCAAAAAGAGCAAAAGCCTTTGTTATGTGGAATTTCTAAGAATGCTATAAAGAGAAGGGCAAAAAGATATGAAAATTGGCCGAATTATGGAAATTGGTCTCATGAAGGAAGATATAGTAAGAATCAAACTTACTCCCAACATGAGTATAAGGAGCTGATAAGATTGGGTGCTATTAGGCTAAAAGCCAAATGATCTATAAGGAAAATTAGCAATCTGTACTACAAAGTCGAGGAAGAAGTTGAGTACTCGCGTTCTTAGAAATGAGATTCGATCTTGATAATTTGAGCTTAAACGAGTCCTCAGATTAGATATACCCTCATAATCTGAGTTTTGTAGAAGGTCTTTATTAGCCTTCCTTTACGTTTAAAATCATATCCTAATAAAGCCAAGCCGGTCTTTTAACACCTAGCCGCTTTTTCCAAATAAATTCCTACCCAATTACCCAAACCAAGTTACAACTCTTACAAGTCCTCTTGATTCATGCATTACGCTTATAATATTTAGTGGAGATGTGATTTGCATTACATTATCTATAGCCGAGTGTTGAGGGAACATTGTGAGGAAAATGATGTTGTGCATAATCTAAGCTCTAGTAGGCATGCTATCCCTTCCTTAATGTCCTCATAAAAATACTAAAATAAAACAATTAATTCATTGGTATATTCACTTGAGTCTTGACTTCCTTGATAACCACTCTCCATTAGGATGTTTTAAATGCTTAAGCATGTCTATCTTTTTAGCCACATGGGTCTGATCAATGCATGAGTTTGCTTGAGGAGAAGGAAAGTTCAAGTGTGTGGATATTTGATGTGTCTCTAATTATACATATTTTACATGCATAATCACCCCATATTTGAATGATTTCTGATCAATTACACTTGAATATAAGTTTAATTGGTTCCTTTTAGATAATTGCAGGTTGTTTGGCTTCCCGAGCAAAAAGGAAGGGAAAACACAAAAAAAAGTCATCAATTTGTGAAAGTCAGAAGGAAAGCATGACCGTGCATGGCCAGGCACGGGCGTGCCTCCCTTAAGAACCAGGTAGAACATTTATGAAGCTCTGACACGCATTTCTTACTTATGTGACCAAGTATACAGTGCCATATATATGTCTCGTTAAGACCAGTCTTTCATCTTTTGGCATTTAGTGCATAGATAGAATTATTGCTTGAACTACTTAGGTGTATTTCATAAATACTATTTTGAGGCCTAGCCTCAAAATAAAACACATTATCGAAATAACCCAAAATATCATTATCATGAAAAGTATAATGAAAACCTTGTTCACACAAACGAGAAACTGAAACAATATTCCTAGTTAAACTAGGCACAAAACAAAATTCTCTAATATAGGCTATTTGGTAAAAGTAAGAAATACTGTCCTATTGCCTTCACATCAACACGATTTCCATTCCCCACATTTAGGTCTAAATCGCTTAGTGTCAGTTCTTTAACTCTTCTTAGTCCCTGCAAATCATTACAAATATGAGTAACACAACCAGTATCATATACCCAGGTCTCACGGGAATAAGAATATAATTATATCATATAGATACCTGAAGTGCTTGCTTCACCCGCACTTCCTTTCTTTAGTTCAACTATGTACTTAGGGCAATTCCTCTTCTAGCGTCCAATTTCATCACAATGGAAACACTTTGAAATTTCCTTGCAGATTGCCTGGTGGAAACAGACTTGCGATTAGCTTCTGCCTTGCACTTCTTACCCTTGCGCTTTGCCCTCTTCTTTTGTTTCTTGACTTTTCCTTCCCTAATCATCAACACTTGATTTGTTGACTTTCTCGGAATATTCATTTCGACGATCTTTAGCATCATATGAAGTTCTAGGATGGACTTTTCCTAACCATTCATATTGAAGTTTATGACAAGCTAATGAAATGATTTGGCAGGGAGTTGAGGATCATATCAACTGCTAACTCCTTGTTTAGGAGAAATCCAAGTCTTTCAAGCTGATCTACATAGCTCTTCATTTTCAGAACAGAGCACTAACATGATTACCTTCTTGCATGTGACATGAGATAAGAGACTTGATAGTCTCAAATTGCTCATGACAAGCTTGCTGCTGGAACATTTCCTTTAGCTTCTCAACTATTTCAAACGTTGCAAGACCCTCAAAATTCTTTTGGATTTTAGGTACCATAGATGCTCACATAAGGAATGACACATTTGATGAGTCATCCAAATGCTTGAGCCACACATTCCAAATTGATGCAGTAGCACCTTCAGGTTCATTAGGTATAAGACCTTCAATGGCATACAATTTCTTGTCTGCCTTTAGGACTATCCTTAAGTTACGGAACCAATCCAAAAAAAATTGAGCCATTAAGCTTATCTTTGTCCAGTATGGACCTTAATGAGTGGTTAGCTGGGACAATTTGGTTTGGAGCCATCTAGAAATAAAACTCATTTGGTTTAGTATTTTTTATACATCTTTATCAGTTACTTAATGACCTTTTGATTTTGTCTTATAAAATATTAAATAATTAATAATTAGGATCCATATTTCACTATACTCATGAAAGGACCATGCATAACACGAATATAGCTTTGTAGGTAAGTAACTGTTATTAATTGTATCAACTATATAACTCATAATCCTTATGGGATCGTTTAGATAATTACTTGTCACGTTAGCACGTTTAATCCCATCTGTGTCTACTCTAGTTTGTGCTTGGCATTCGCAGTTTCCACAAACAATGAGTGATAGGTCATCCTTCTCTTGGACTCGTGTGTACTGACATGAGACTCTCGGATATCGTGATACACCTTATCCAACATACCCAAACCAAGACTCTTATATTTGAATATGCCGTCCAAATGATCAAAAAAGGGCGGCACCTAACTTATCATTATTAAAATGATTTTTTTAAATGTTTTTCATTCTCATGTCAAAACATTACGCAACGAATGAATTCGTGGTGGTTTTGTAAAATCTCTATTTTACTTAGTTCTTGCTTTTTGATAAAACATTATCGGACGTTCCAATTTAATACCTTAATTAAATATATATATCGGTATAAACGCGAAACCAATTTTAATTTAATAAACTCTTTAATAATTTATGAGTTTTAAATAAACAAAATCTCTATTTTGTTTATATTCCAAAAACTCAATTTTAATAGTAAAATTATCTCATTAATTTTAAAACCTTTACGAGATAACTAAAATCCAGTTTTAATATCTCTCCATTTTTAATCGTGTCGTTTTAGTTTTAAAACCTCGTTCTAAAACTTTCTTTTCTTCGCTTTAATAAAATTAATTTTTGCATTCATATCTCATATCAACCACGCAAAATAAATAAAAACAAACAGATAATCGTAAGCCCGAGCCATCGATTTTGTCTGGTGCCTTAAGAGCCAATTTAAGGTGCCGAATTAGGTCCAATAATAAAGGACAATTAAAATAATCAATTGCTCTCACTTGTTTGACATCTTCCTTGACTCCCGATAATGCCCGTCTTGCTGGTTTTCGTTTCGTCATGTCTTAAATTCTTTGATGTAATAAAAATAAAAATAAAATCATATTCTATTATATTCATGGCTTCCAAAACAGCCTCAAAAATTACAATACAAGATTACAAACCAAAAAAATAAAATCATACAACCAAACAAAACAATCACACGAGGCCTAGGCTCGGTTTACATTTAAACAACACAATCAACCAAAATCTTTGCAATTAAAAATAATATTGGTAATATATAAAATATTTGCAATTAATAATAAAGTCCTGATCTTTAATTTTGAAGATCAAAATTTACCCGGTTTAACATCTTTAAACCGTTAAGGGTTTCTAGAGTCTTTCAAAAGCGGCTCTGATACCACTGTTGGGATTTCCTGTATAGTTTTAGCATTTCAAAATAGATTCAAGCTAAACACGCAACGAAAGTCTTAATAAAAAATCAAGACGGGAAAAATTGCACGAGTGATCCAATTACAAGAACTTTAGAAATGAAAGATGAAAAACATGAAATGTAAGGCCCTAAACCCGGGAGGCCTCACCTATTGGACTTACTCATCAACACATAGCTCTTAAACATAAAACATATATCACTAACAGCAGAAACGAAATAAATTCTCAACATACGCAACGGAAACATAACATGTCTAAACATAACTTGTCTGAAACTGCATGAACTTTAAACAACATCAAACTAAAACATAACATAAACGGGATGCCAGATGCTGATCTTCGGGTAACTCTTCTCGCCAAGCCAAGCATCCACTTCCATCTACTGCCACCTACACTTAACTGATGTGCATACTAAAAATCAGCAACGCTGAGTGAGTTTTAACGTTTACTTTAAATCAATCATACAAAAGATTTACTAATACATATATACTGCCAATAAGCAAAAACTTTACATACTTTACTTTTCAAACAGTTTAAAACATATAATAAACCGTCAATTCCTCTTTACTGTACTGCCCTCATGGCTTACATCCATGAACCGGCAAGTACCTGCTCAATTCCCCCATGGCTTACACCATGAACCGACACTACCGCTTATCCGTCAATTTCCTTGTCACTACTGTACTGCCCCCATGGTCAACGATCATGAACTGACGAGTACCTAGTCAATGCCCCCATGATCAACGACCATGAACCGACAATACCCTGGTCAATGTCCCCATGATCAACGACCATGAACCGACAATACCGCTTAACACTACGGGGAGGTTGCGTGGATCTCCCGAGCAACCGCCGTCACTCATCCCAGTTGTACAACCGTTAGCGAACCCAAATATTCTTACTAATGGGTAGAACCCATATCTGACATCTTGTACAAGTAACATCTGTCCCAAGGACCTTTATAGCTGGTACACATTCCCATAGGAAATCTATTCATAAAACTTTATCTGCCTTGTTCATAACTTAACATGTATTATGCCTTTGTTTATGTATATGAAAACATAGCAAACGCTTGCCATAAATACCTTTGCCTTTACTGAAATATATCTTAACACATATATCATGCCTTTGTTTATGTATATGAACATATAGTAAACGTTTGTCAAAATATATATCTTGCTTTATTTGAAAATACTAACACATATATTATGCCTTTGTTTATGTATATGGAAATATAGTAAACACTTGCCAATAATATAGGTATACTTTGCTCAAAACGTACATTGCCTCTTTTAAACTTTAAACTAGAACATAGCTTTTCACTTTTGTTTATAATATATAAAATATAATAAACACTTTACACTAAGTATGCACACCACCCATAAAGCAGGCAAAAAGGGGATTAGAACTCACCTGCTATCTTAGCTGCAATGGTCTACTTGATCTCACACAATCTGAACAATCATAACAATTTGACACGTATTAGACTTAACTCGACGCTAAACGGTTTCACCATTTATGGCTAAGCGAACTTAAGGCTAAGTTCGCCTCTTTCTATCCTGGTGAACATACTGACTTCACTATCCAGCTATATATACATATAGACCTGATGCTTGCGCACTTAGCAAGTGCGCAGGGCCTTGTTCTTGCGCACTTAACAAGTACGCAGGGCCTTGATCTTGCGTACTTAACAAGTATGCAGGGCCTTGTTCTTGCGCCGTCTTCTTCCTCACAAAACCCTAACTTTTGCATGCAGATCCGACCTCATCAAGATCCGAACTTTTTACATTCAAAACTTGTGTTTTCTAACCGAGAGTCTAGATCTATACTTTATTTCCATTTTTAAACGCAAAAACCCAACCTTTACTCGATTTTTCTTAAAAACCCAGCATAACATAAAAACTCAGATCTGGAACGAATGGTTACCTGAAATCACTTCCTTTTCGTTGCTAAACACTCAAGAGACTCTTGCTAACGATCCTTGAACTCTAATCCAAAAACTGGGACTTTCTCTCTCTAGGCTCTCTCCTACTTTCTCTGTCTAGAAATCTGAAGATGGTGAAGTTAATGAGGCTTTGGGGCTGGTCGTGAGGCTTATAAGGGCCAAAACCCTTCACCCTTTCGGCCCATACACCCCGCCCTAAGCCCGCTTCCCTTTCTCTTATTTAAGTTTTAATTCTCGTGAATTCTTTCATGCTCTAAAACTCGGGTTGTTACAAGTCTACCCTCCTTACAACAGGTTTCGTCCTTGAAACCTGCCATAAGCCATACTGATTGCAAATCACAGAATGGGTGGCATAAACCGTAGCTATACACGGCAACTTGGTCATGAAGGCCATTGTGATTAAGTACCACTAGGAGCTTAAACTGGGGCGATCTCAAATTCTAAGGCATCTTGACTAATGGGGCTAACTAATTTAGTAAGGAAATAATAACATAAACTTGCCGTATCACAAATATGAGCTTGCAACGTACCTTACTGAGTCATCTGGTAGACCCTCGCCGTGGCTCTGTTCGTGTAGGGTTCCTTCTCTGCACCCTTTCCCTTTCCAGATCCCCCCACTTCCGCTTCCTTGGGTTTCCTGCAATCTCGACTCATGTGTCCCTGTTCCCCACAATTGTGGCATCTTGGTTTTTCCGGGCAGTCCCGTGATTGGTGTCCAAACTTGCCACACCTGAAGTATCCCACCTGACCCGCCTTACATTCACCCCCATGTCTCCTTCTATATTTTCTGCATAGACCCTCAGCTTCTACCCTTGCCCTCCAATCATTAGGACCCTGGAGTTCCTCAACAGTTCGATTAGCTACCTGTTTCTTGGGTGCTTCAACAATGACTTCAGAGGCGATGTCATTGTACACAACCCCGCTCAGAACGACCACTGACTCAAAGGTACTGGGCGTGTTGGTCTTTACAAAGGTACGGATCTTTGGTGGCAATCCTTGGACATAGTAGTGAATTCTCCATTCCTCAGTCGTCACTAGATGGGGCACCAGACGCGCCAAGTCATTGTACTTTGAAGTATATTGCCGGCGAGTCATGAGTCCGGCTTGCAGAGTCAAGAATTCCCTTTCCACCCTATGGACCTCGTTCTTAGGATAAAACTTTTCTGTTACCAATGCTCTCAGATCATTCCACCTCATCAATCTGACCGCTTGGTCACCCTTAGCCTGTTTCACAGTTTCCCACCAGTGTGCTGCTTCCCCTTTAATGACTTCGCAGCGAACATGACTTCTTGCTCCGGACGACCTTCACTAAGACGAATGGTAGACTCCATACCGTTAGTCCAATCCAAAGTATCTGCTGCTTCTTTCTCCCCAGTAAGCACGGGTGGATCACAACCCCGAAACGCCTTGTAGTCCCAGCCGCGAGAAGGCGGTGCAACATTCTCTACCAGATTTGGTCCTTCCATTGTTGGAAGCACCACAGGCTCTTCAATTATGTTGGGGGTTCTCCTTAGCCTTCCTCAAGGCTTCGTCTAGTAAGGCCGGTAAGGTTTCCTTCAGCAGTCGGGTAAATTCACGGCCAAGAGTTGTTTGCACGGCCGGCTCGAACTCGAAAGTCTGATCATTTCCTACCGCATGCTCAACATTGTGCTGACTGACTATTGTATCAGTATGGGTAGTGTGAACACTCCCCTCAATCTCTTGGTTGGTTCTAGCTCCATCGTGGCGGCCTATACGTCCACCACGTCTTCCTCCTCCACCTCCTCTAGTTCCTCCACGTCTAGCCATTTCTACTGAAAGATTGAGAACAAAGGGATTTAATTACATCATGCTAGGGAATATGTAGAACAAAATAAGTAAGGTAAGATGTTAATATACATTATCCATATGCAATTAACCATTACATCACTTCTTGTTTTCAATTTATTCGTTTTCATGATTCCACTAAAGCCTTTATTCTTATCTTGACACTCTAAAATAAGGAAAGAAACTTTACTTACTATACCCTTCTGGTGATTTGGCTTGAGTTACCCGTTACTGGCATCCGCTACTTGGTCCCATTCTCAGTTTAAGTCTGGACATCGGTGATGTCCAAATCTCTCAAACTATGGCTCTGATCCCAACTTGTAAGCCCAAAACCGGGAGGCCTCACGTATTGGACTTACTCATCAACACATAGCTCTTAAACATAAAACATATATCACTAACAGCGGAAACGAATTAAATTCTCAACATACGTAGTGGAAACATAACATGTCTAAACATAACTTGTCTGAAACTGCATGAACTTTAAACAACATCAAACTAAAACATAACATAAACGAGATGCCAGATGCTGATCTTCGGGTAACTCTTCTTGCCAAGCCAAGCATCCACTTCCATCTACTGCCACCTACAATTAACTTATGCGCATACTAAAAATCAGTAACGCTGAGTGAGTTCTAACGTTTACTTTAAATCAATCATACAAAAGATTTACTAATACATATATACCGCCAATCAGCAAAAACTTTACATACTTTACTTTTCAAACAGTTTAAAACATATAATAAACCGTCAATTCCTCTTTACTTTACTACCCTCATGGCTTACATCTATGGACCGACAAGTACCTGGTCAATGCCCCCATGGCTTACACCATGAACCGACACTACCGCTTATCCGTCAATTCCCTTGTCATTACTGTACCGCCCCCATGGTCAACGACCATGAACCGACGAGTGTGTGGTCAATGCCCCCATGATCAACGACCATGAACCGACAATACCCTTGTCAATGTCCCCATGATCAACGACCATGAACCGACAATACCACTTAACACTACGGGGAGGTTGCGTGGACCTCCCGAGCAACCGCCGTCACTCATCCTAGTTGTACAACCGTTAGCAAACCCAAAGATTCTTACTAATAGGTAGAACCTATATCTGACATCTTATACAAGTAACATCTGTCCCAGGGACCTCTATAGCTCGTACACATTCCTATAGGAAATCTATTCAATTTATGTTCATAAAACTTTATCTGCCATGTTCATAACTTAACATGTATTATGCCTTTGTTTATGTATATGAAAATATAGTAAATGCTTGCCATAAATACCTTTGCCTTTACTGAAATATATCTTAACACATATATCATGCCTTTGTTTATGCATATAAAAATATAGTAAACGCTTTCCAAAATATATATCTTGCTTTACTTGAAAAAACTAACACATATATTAAGACTTTGTTTATGTATATGGAAATATAGTAAACGCTTGCCAATAATATAGGTATACTTTGCTCAAAACATGCATTTGCCTCTTTTATACTATACACTAGAACATAGTTTTTTCACTAAGTATGCACACCACCCCTAAAGCAGGCAAAAAGGGGATTAGAACTCACCTGGTATCTTAGCTACAATGGTATACTGGATCTTACACAATCTGAATAATCATAACAATTTGACACGTATCATACTTAACTCGACGCTAAACGGTTTCACCATTTCTGGCTAGGCAAACTTAAGGCTAAGTTCGCCTCTTTCTATCCTACTGAACATACTGACTTCACTATCTAGCTATATATACCCATAGACCTGATGCCTGCGTACTTAACAAGTACGCAGGGCCCTGTTCTTGCGTACTTGACAAGTACGCATGGCCTTGCTTTTGCGTACTTGACAAGTACGCAGGGCCTTGCTCTTGCGTACTTGACAGGTACGTAGGGCCTTGCTCTTGCGTACTTGACAGGTACGCATGGCCTTGCTCTTGCGTACTTGACAAGTATGTAGGGCCTTGTTCTTGTGTACTTAACAAGTACACCGGGCCTTGTTCTTGCGTACTTAACAAGTACGCAGGGCCGTCTTCTTCCCCACAAAACCCTAACTTTTGCATGCAGATCCGGCCTCGTCAAGGTCCGAACTTTTTACGTTCAAAACTTGTGTTTTCTAACCGAGAGTCTAGATCTATACTTTGTTTCCATTTTAAAACGTAAAAAGCCAACCTTTACTCGACTTTTCTTCAAAACCCAACATAACATAAAAACTCAGATCTAGAACGAATGGTTACCTGAAATCACTTCCTTTTAGTTGCTAAACACTCAAGAGTCTTGCTAACGATCCTTGAAGCTCTAATCTGAAAATCGGGACTTTATCTCTGTAGGCTCTCTCTCACTTTCTCTCTCTAGAAATACAAAAATGGTGAAGTTAATGAGGCTTTGGGGCTAGTCTTGAGGCTTATAAGGGCCCAAACCCTTGCCCCTTTCGGCCCATACACCCCGGCCCAAGCCCGCTTCCCTTTTTCTTATTTAAGTTTTAATTGTCACACCCTGAAATTCCACAGCGGGTTACCCGCGGGTTGTGACTGTCAAGGATCATCAGTCCCGGTCATTTCGAACGACCTCTAAATGGTTTTCGAAAAGACATCCCGTTTGAACATCATACACAAAAATTAAGTAATATAGAGTTTGAAAATGCGGAATGTAAAGTGCGGAAGCAATAATAATGTAGCAAAATACAGAAGCATAACAAATTAAGTCCCCATAAACCTAGCTTCTAATGAAAACATGATATGCGACTCCAGACATGCAGTCCTAGTCCGTGCGTGAATGCTTAGCGACCTGAGATAAACATGCTTAAAGTGTCAACACAAGGTTGGTGAGTTCACAGGTTTAAGTAACAGAAACAGAAATGAAAACAGTGTAACAGTACGCATGTATACTATTGATTCGATTGTTGATCAGACAATAAACATTAACTATATAAGCAACACCGAAACCGAAGCTCAACGAAGGAATGCAGAAACTAGCATTTTGCCTCTTACGTGCCCAGCACGCAATGGATTAGGTCAATTATGCACCCGTTAGACTCCCAGTCAGAGTTAGCGCGACTAACCCGGGTGGGGGTTGTTAAACCCAATAGTACTATTCATGAATCACCTCGCTTTGTGTAATAATTAACGGTTCGAATATGAGAGGACTTTATGTGCGGGAAATGCACCCACTTATATAAATTAAAGCGAAATCAAAGTAATTGTCATACGACTAAGTAAGAAAATGGTTTAGCATGTATCTCCCCCAAATGGAAAAGTAAGTAAAATGGGGCCGTGAAAACTCACCTGGAAATGCGGTGAATGAGAAATGAAAGCAACAAGAGAAATCGAGTAACTCCGGGTAACCGACCTAACCGAGCCCTAAGAATTAATAAGGCTATAAGGTCTATGAAAGTAAACATGGTTTATGTAACCACATTCATCCAAACGACTCAACGTTGAAAGGTTACATTGACGTTTTGAAAAAGGTTTGACCAAAGTTGACCGAGGGTTGACCAAGGTTTGACCAAAGTTGACCAATGTTGACTCATGTTGAAGTCATGCATAAACAACACACAAGTAACATATAAGTTGTAAACATGTAACACATAAGCATCATACAAGTTGTACATGTGTAACACCTAAGTAGCACATAAGTTATACATGTGTGACACATAAGGAACATACAAGTTGTACCTAAGTAATGTATAAGTAACACCTTGTGACATAACATGCTTGTTTCAATTAGTTGCATAAGAAATCAACATGTGACAAGTAATTTAACATTTGCACATCTTTATGGCACATTTCATATATGTCAACCATTCCTACACATAACTCATGTCATCATATTAATAACCTATTAGTATCAATTCAACACTTTTAAACAAGTAGCATAACATGTCATAGAAATTCCATAACTCTTATCATAACAAAGTTTCCATTCTTTGACAATTAGGGTTTTAGTGTACTTTAAGTGTAATGGCTCAACTAAACAAGTTACACATGAATTTATACTAGTGACATACCATAAACATGATTCTACACACAAACTTTCTATTCTAAGCAAAGTTGAAGTTCACAAATTAATAAAGTTTCCTTATTTAGCAAGGTTCACCAAAGCACGTCATAACACAACTCCAAATTACATATTCATGCACAAGTCATCTATTCATATGATAATGAAGCTATATAATCCATTTTAAACATTTATAACCTACACATACAAAATATGAACAAATAAAGTTTCCTTTTTAGGAAAGTGGTCCAAACGACCCTATTGCACATGTGTAACCCCAAATAACTCTTTTTACTACTTTGATATACATTATAGAACAATAATATCAAGTTTTTATCCATGAGAAACTCATAACACAAAATATGCAAAATTTAAAGTTTCCTTATATAGTAAGTGGTCCATAACCGAGTGAAAAACGACATTTCAACCAAAAAAATTATATTTCCTATCTATTCTACTATTATGTGTACCATTTAAACCAACAAACATATCATACATCAAGTTTTGCAAAAATGCATCCAACAAAGTTTCTATAAATAGAAACGAGCAAATATCAACCTAAACAAGTATTTCAAAACATAAAATGTGCATATGTGCATCAACAACTCATTATTATGAAATCATTTGATTAAAACATGGATTTAGACACTATTAACATGGAAAATCGTTTGGATGGTTGGGGTACACCACATGGCCGAAATTAATGAAATAAATTGGTGAGAATGCTCACAAACTTTAAGTATGTTGTTGAAATGGATGTTTTGATGCTTGAATCACCTTGAATCTACTTGAAAACACTTGAGATGAGCTTGGAATTGGATGAACAAGTTTGAGAGAGTGGTGGCTAGGGTGGGGGGTTGGCGGCCGAGAAAAGAGAGAGGAGGGGAGGAGAGTGTTTTAGGTTTAGGGTAATCAAATGAGGGTTTAAGGGATTAAAGGTGGGTTATGCAATTGGGTTTGGGCTTTTTGCACTCTTTTAGGGCCTTTAGCACAACTTTGGGCTCCTAAAGGGACTAATTAAATAAATAGCTGAATTTTAATAAGCCCAAGTGTCAGTCCATCATTTTTATAGAATCTATTTTAGTGTTCTTGGCACATATCGCGTATCCGCTTTAAAAGCGTTAAAATAAAAGATGCTCAATAAATTCCGGAAAATTTCACATAAGCATAAAATACTAAATCACATTATTACATATAATTTTTACACACCAAATATATGTCTAAATATTATTTCTAATATTCGTTAATGTTCGTGTGACAGGACGCGTGTGTGACCCGGTAATCCGCCCGATTACCGATGCATGAAATGAAATGAAACGAATGGACTTGCTATATGATATATGTACTTAATTACTCTATAATTAAGTATGATGCAAGTGTAATCACATGAATTCAGGTAATAGTCGGGTATGGATATTAACCTGAATTTGCCGGGTGTCACATACTCCCCCTGTTAAAAGGAATTTCGTCCCGAAATTCAGTTCGCGTCACTGATAGACGGTGTAGTTTTGAACAAGTGAGGGTATTTACGCTTGAATTGATCCTTGCGCTCCCAAGTGAACTCTGGTCCGCGTCTAGAATTCCAACGAACCTTAACTATGGGAATGCGGCTTTGTTTTAACTGTTTGACCTCGCGGTCCATGATCTCGACTGGTTCTTCGACGAAGTGAAGCTGATCGTCTATTTGAATTTCCTCCAATGGTATGACTAGTGTCTCGTCTGACAAGCACTTCTTCAGATTTGACACGTGAAACACGTCATGAACGCCACTGAGGGTTTCTGGTAGGTTGAGTTTGTAAGCAACAGGACCAATCCTTTTCAGAATCTCAAAAGGTCCAATGTAACGAGGATTGAGCTTTCCACGCTTGCCGAAACGTATCACTCCTTTCCATGGCGAGACTTTCAGTAGTACTTTGTCTCCCACTTGAAATTCTAATGGTTTGCGTCTCACGTCAGCGTAACTCTTTTGACGATCACGCGCGGCCTTGATACGTTCGCGTATCTGTACAATTTTCTCTGTAGTCTCATGAATAATTTCTGGACCTGTGAGTTGGCTATCTCCCACTTCTGTCCAGCAAATCGGCGATCTACACTTTCGTCCGTAAAGTGCTTCGAATGGTGCAGCCTTAATGCTAGTGTGGTAGCTGTTGTTGTATGAAAATTCGACCAACGGTAGATGGGCATCCCATCCGTTCCCAAAGTCAACCACACAAGCTCTGAGCATGTCTTCCAGGGTCTGGATGGTCCTTTCACTTTGACCGTCCGTCTGGGGATGGTATGCAGTACTCATATCTAGTCGAGTACCCAAAGCTTTCTGTAAGGATTGCCAGAATCGGGATGTGAATCGACTATCCCTATCTGAAATGATGGAGATTGGCACTCCATGTCTTGTGACTACTTCCTTCAAGTAAGTTCTGGTTAGTTTCTCCATCTTGTCCGTTTCTTTGATGGGAAGGAAGTGCGCAGATTTGGTTAGTCTGTCGACAATTACCCAGATTGTGTCACAGCCATTAGAGGCCCTGGGCAATTTCGTGATGAAGTCCATTGAAATTTGTTCCCACTTCCACTGTGGGATCTCTGGTTGTTGGAGTAATCCTGATGGTTTCTGATACTCCACCTTGACCTTAGCACAGGTCAAGCATTTACTGACGTAGGTAGCAATTTCGGCTTTCATGTTAGGCCACCAATAATGTTCCTTGAGGTCATGGTACATCTTGTCAGCACCGGGGTGGATCGAGTACCTGGACTTGTGTGCCTCGTCCATCACCAGATCCCTTAGCTCCCCAAAGCTTGGTACCCAAATCCGATCCACGAAATAACGGATGTCATCGGATTTGACCTCAAATTGCTTGTCCATACCACGTAAGGACTCATGGCATAGGTTTACCTCCTTGATTGCTTCGAGTTGGGCGTCGCGGATTTGCATGGGTAAGTTCGTGTGGATGGTCAACTGTAACGCCCGCACTCGTCGCGGTTTGGGTTGATCCTTCCTGCTCAAGGCATCAGCCACGACGTTTGCCTTTCCAGGATGGTAACGGATAGCGCAGTCGTAGTCGTTTAACAATTCGACCCATCGACGTTGCCTCATGTTAAGTTCCTTCTGATCGAAGATGTGTTGAAGGCTTTTATGATCGGTGAAAATTGTGCACTTCGTGCCATACAAGTAGTGCCTCCAGATCTTGAGTGCAAATACTACCGCTCCCAGCTCCAAATCGTGGGTAGTGTACTTTTTCTCGTGCACTTTCAGTTGTCGAGAAGCATAAGCTATGACCTTCTCTCTTTGCATTAACACGCACCCGAGCCCTTGATGTGACGCATCGCAGTACACCACGAAATCATCCGTTCCCTCTGGTAATGATAGGATTGGTGCGCTGCAAAGTTTCTGTTTGAGTAATTGAAAAGCGGTTTCTGCCTTGTCATTCCATTCGTATTTCTTATCTTTGTGTGTCAGTGTGGTGAGGGGTTGGGCTATCTTAGAGAAATTTTCGATGAATCGTCGATAGTAGCCCGCAAGACCTAAGAACTGTCGCACCTCAGTCGGAGTCTTAGGTGCTTCCCAATTCTTAATCGCCTCGATTTTGGATGGGTCAACGTGTATGCCTTTCTCGTTGACCACGTGTCTAAGGAACTGTACTTCGCGAATCCAGAAGTCGCATTTCGAGAACTTGGCGTACAGTTTCTCGGCTTTCAGCAACTCCATAATTAACTTCAAATGCTCGGCATGCTCCTCTTTGTTCTGTGAGTATATCAGGATATCATCTATGAACACAATCACAAACTTGTCCAAGTAGGGCTTGCACACTCGGTTCATGAGGTCCATGAATACCGCTGGTGCATTGGTTAACCCAAATGGCATGACCATGAACTCGTAGTGACCGTAACGAGTTCGGAAGGCGGTCTTTGGAATATCGTCTTCCTGAATCCTTAGCTGGTGGTATCCCGACCGTAGATCGATCTTTGAGTAATAGCTCGACCCTTGCAATTGATCGAACAGGTCATCGATCCTTGGTAGTGGATATCGGTTCCTGATAGTTACCTTGTTTAGTTCTCTGTAGTCGATACACATACGGAACGATCCGTCTTTCTTCTTAACGAACAAGACTGGTGCTCCCCAAGGCGAGAAGCTTGGTCTGATGAAGCCTTTGTCTAACAGTTCCTGTAATTGGTTAGACAACTCCTGCATTTCCGATGGCGCCAGTCGGTAAGGTGACCTCGCTATCGGAGCAGCTCCGGGTGTGAGATCAATCCGGAACTCGACTTGTCGCTGCGGTGGAAGTCCGGGCAAGTCGTCAGGAAATACTTCCGGATAGTCTCGGACGATCGGTATGTCTTTAATCTTCCTTTCTTCTTCTTTCTTTTCCGTTACGTGTGCTAGGATCGCGTGATAGCCCTTCCGCAAGTACTTTCGGGCTTTCATGCAGGTAATGATCCTTAACGTAGCACCACTCCGTTCTCCTTGAATGGTCAGTGTTCCTCCGTCCGACAGTGGGATGCGGACTATTTTCTCGTGACAAACGATTTCGGCTCGGTTCTTGGACAACCAGTCCATACCGACAACTATGTCGAAGCTTCCCAATGTTACTGGCAATAGGTCTATAGTGAAAGGGTGATCGGCTAGTGTTAAGACACAATCGGGAATTATTTGTTCTGTCTCTATTAGCTTACCATCTGCTAGCTCTACCGTGTATAAGTAATCTAAGGCGATGGGAGTAACACCAAGTAATGAGCTAAACTCAGTGGACACAAAACTTTTATCGGCACCCGTGTCAAATAAGATAGAGGCATAGCAGTTGTTTACGAGAAACGTACCAGTAACAATGTTGGGGTCTTGTCTAGCCTCGCCGGCTCCAATCACGAATGCTCTGCCCCGAGCATTTGTATTTCCAGGCTTCCGATTCTTTGGGCAGTCCTTGCGGAAATGTCCGGGATCACCGCACCCGAAACATCCGCGGTTTCCCCCGCCAGCCGGGGTTTGTTCGACTGATCGGCAGCTCTGGGCAGTGTGTCCAAAACGTTTACACTTCTGGCACCGAGAATCTTCACAAGTACCATTGTGGTGAAACTGGCACTTGTTGCACTTAGGTAGGGTTCCAGTGTATGTCCCTCTTGGCCTTTTATCCGGTCGGTTAGCCATAAACATCCGGGCCGGTTCCTGCTTCTTCTGGTTACTAGGCACATAGGACTTGGCAGGAGCATTTTCCCACTTTCTCTTGTTGTCAAAGGTTTTCACAAAACTTTCTTTCTTGTTGAACAGTCCCTGACGGACTGCCTGATCCGTGAGATTATGAGCCAGTCTCACTGTGTTGTGGATAATTGTGGGCTCTGCAGAAGTAACCATGCTTTGTATTTGCGGTGCCAAACCCCAAATGTACCGCTCAATTCATTTGTATTCCGGTGTAACCATATGCGGTAGTAGTCTTGCTAAGTCGTGGAACCTGGCGGTGTATCCCGCGATGTCAGCACCTTCCATCCTTATGTTCCAAAACTCTTGTTCCAACTTTTGGAGTTCGTTACGAGGACAGTACTCCTCTTTCAACATTTCCTTGAACTCCTCCCAAGGAATGGCGTTGGCATTGTCCAGACCCAGAGTCTGGATGTATGAGTTCCACCTGGAGAGGGCTTGGCCCTCGAAAGTTCCAGCTCCGTACATGACCCTGTTCTCCATCATGCATTGGCTCATGCTGAAGACCGATTCGATCTTCTCTATCCATCGTAGCAGTCCCACTGCTCCTTCCATCCCGGTAAATGTATGCGGCTTGCAATCCATAAAGGATTTGTAGGTGCAAGCCTTTGTTCCATGCCCAGTTCCTGTGTCAATGATAGAGCGTAATTAGGTTAAATTTTCCCGAGGTAAGGCTATGTTACTTGCAGTATATACTATTTTCGGTTTGTACTATACCTCTGCTCTCGCCTTGGCCTCCCGACCCTCCGCTGGATCGATTGGCTTCGTGGTTAGCGAGTGCATCTGCCACGCGTTGGGCGATAAGGGCTTCAATTTGGGCGGTGGTCATGGAACTGGTGCCTTCTCCTGGGTTGCGGGGTGTCCTCCTTGGCGGCATGTTTCTTTATAATCATAATGATAACAAAGGTTAGATATTGCGTAATAAATAACAATCAGCACACGTGCATAAGGTAACACACAACAATCAACAACAAATCAACCATGCAATATAATCAAAAGACAACCACTTGATAAATAAGTTGTACCAAATACAAAGTATTTTCAGGAGTAAACACTCCTCCAAAACAAGTAATATCTCAAAAATATTGCGTGAGCACAGCCCGCTCACGATAGGCTAATCAATTGGGTGGTGTAACAGTACCACTCTGCAAGAAGGTAAAAAGTAACAAGGCACAGAGAATCATCAGAACCCTGGCGGGTTCCAACTCCTCTCTGACCGTGTTAGCCGTAAGCTCTGCCGCTAAGGCTGTAGAGTCAGCAAGTGAGGCTCGATGCTCGGCTACTGCCGCTCGCTGGTGTGCCATCCCCAACTGCTCCTCAGTCTGCTGGAGGCGGCTGGATAGTGCAGTGATCCTATCCGTCTCTCTCTGGCGATCCTCAAGTAGTCCTGCTACCTGCCCCTGTAATGCCTGTACTGCAGTCTCAGTAGCTGTGGCCCTCTGTTCTGCCTCCCGAGCCTTTTCTTCCGCGGCCTCGATCCGGTCTCGTACTATCAGTAGTGCCTGGTCTGTCAGTGCCAACTCATCCTGGAGGGATGATATGTCAGCGTCATGTAACCTGCTGCGCGTCGCAAGTATCGGTAGTACCTCCCTCGTAGGCCGGAGCCAATAGGGTGGTGGGTAGGATGGTCCAGATGACTCTCCTGTAGATGAGGTGTCTGATGATGCAATCCGAGCCCTTTTGGCCGATGGTCCAGTAATGTCAGGGGAGTGGGCTGGTCGCTTTCCTCTACGAATGTTCTTCTTCCGAGCTGTGAGTTTGGTCTTCGCTCCCACCGGTGCAAGTAATGGTGATGGCGGCGTCGGGTCCGCCAGACGAGGTGGTGAAGGTAGTATGGAGCCGTCGTCGGACGATGAGTCCCCGTGTAGTGCGGAGTAGGGCATCGTCTCGCCCGAGTCGCTCCCCTCGCCGGCGTCTCCGTCACCTCCGGGGGCTGGTGCGTCGTCTTCCTCCTCCTCTAGATCCTCCTCAGGATCCTCCTCCGGGTCCTCCTCAGGATCCTCCTCAGGATCCTCCTCAGGATCCTCTTCAGAATCCAACTCTACAAGATCCACTGAATCATGTGTCTGTTCCTCATCCGTGGATGAGTGGGGTGATGAGGGTGGGGTGAATGGCTCCACTGATGATGATGGGGTAGCCGGTGTGTACTCCTCAGAGTCCGAGATCACAATGGGGTCCGATGAGGTCGACATCCTGTAACAAGTCAATATCCAGTAATCCATTGTATTCATGTATGAAAATGCATGTATGATGTGATGTAACTATGTGAGCCTACAGTTATAGTCTAAGTATACTATATGCAACTTAGTTCTCTATAACCAGGGCTCTGATACCAATCTGTCACACCCTGAAATTCCACAGCGGGTTACCCGCGGGTTGTGACTGTCAAGGATCATCAGTCCCGGTCATTTCGAACGACCTCTAAATGGTTTTCGAAAAGACATCCCGTTTGAACATCATACACAAAAATTAAGTAATACAGAGTTTGAAAATGCGGAATGTAAAGTGCGGAAGCAATAATAATGTAGCAAAATACAGAAGCATAACAAATTAAGTCCCCATAAACCTAGCTTCTAATGAAAACATGATATGCGACTCCAGACATGCAGTCCTAGTCCGTGCGTGAATGCTTAGCGACCTGAGATAAACATGCTTAAAGTGTCAACACAAGGTTGGTGAGTTCACAGGTTTAAGTAACAGAAACAGAAATGAAAACAGTGTAACAGTACGCATGTATACTATTGATTCGATTGTTGATCAGACAATAAACATTAACTATATAAGCAACACCGAAACCGAAGCTCAACGAAGGAATGCAGAAACTAGCATTTTGCCTCTTACGTGCCCAGCACGCAATGGATTAGGTCAATTATGCACCCGTTAGACTCCCAGTCAGAGTTAGCGCGACTAACCCGGGTGGGGGTTGTTAAACCCAATAGTACTATTCATGAATCACCTCGCTTTGTGTAATAATTAACGGTTCGAATATGAGAGGACTTTATGTGCGGGAAATGCACCCACTTATATAAATTAAAGCGAAATCAAAGTAATTGTCATACGACTAAGTAAGAAAATGGTTTAGCATGTATCTCCCCCAAATGGAAAAGTAAGTAAAATGGGGCCGTGAAAACTCACCTGGAAATGCGGTGAATGAGAAATGAAAGCAACAAGAGAAATCGAGTAACTCCGGGTAACCGACCTAACCGAGCCCTAAGAATTAATAAGGCTATAAGGTCTATGAAAGTAAACATGGTTTATGTAACCACATTCATCCAAACGACTCAACGTTGAAAGGTTACATTGACGTTTTGAAAAAGGTTTGACCAAAGTTGACCGAGGGTTGACCAAGGTTTGACCAAAGTTGACCAATGTTGACTCATGTTGAAGTCATGCATAAACAACACACAAGTAACATATAAGTTGTAAACATGTAACACATAAGCATCATACAAGTTGTACATGTGTAACACCTAAGTAGCACATAAGTTATACATGTGTGACACATAAGGAACATACAAGTTGTACCTAAGTAATGTATAAGTAACACCTTGTGACATAACATGCTTGTTTCAATTAGTTGCATAAGAAATCAACATGTGACAAGTAATTTAACATTTGCACATCTTTATGGCACATTTCATATATGTCAACCATTCCTACACATAACTCATGTCATCATATTAATAACCTATTAGTATCAATTCAACACTTTTAAACAAGTAGCATAACATGTCATAGAAATTCCATAACTCTTATCATAGCAAAGTTTCCATTCTTTGACAATTAGGGTTTTAGTGTACTTTAAGTGTAATGGCTCAACTAAACAAGTTACACATGAATTTATACTAGTGACATACCATAAACATGATTCTACACACAAACTTTCTATTCTAAGCAAAGTTGAAGTTCACAAATTAATAAAGTTTCCTTATTTAGCAAGGTTCACCAAAGCACGTCATAACACAACTCCAAATTACATATTCATGCACAAGTCATCTATTCATATGATAATGAAGCTATATAATCCATTTTAAACATTTATAACCTACACATACAAAATATGAACAAATAAAGTTTCCTTTTTAGGAAAGTGGTCCAAACGACCCTATTGCACATGTGTAACCCCAAATAACTCTTTTTACTACTTTGATATACATTATAGAACAATAATATCAAGTTTTTATCCATGAGAAACTCATAACACAAAATATGCAAAATTTAAAGTTTCCTTATATAGTAAGTGGTCCATAACCGAGTGAAAAACGACATTTCAACCAAAAAAATTATATTTCCTATCTATTCTACTATTATGTGTACCATTTAAACCAACAAACATATCATACATCAAGTTTTGCAAAAATGCATCCAACAAAGTTTCTATAAATAGAAACGAGCAAATATCAACCTAAACAAGTATTTCAAAACATAAAATGTGCATATGTGCATCAACAACTCATTATTATGAAATCATTTGATTAAAACATGGATTTAGACACTATTAACATGGAAAATCGTTTGGATGGTTGGGGTACACCACATGGCCGAAATTAATGAAATAAATTGGTGAGAATGCTCACAAACTTTAAGTATGTTGTTGAAATGGATGTTTTGATGCTTGAATCACCTTGAATCTACTTGAAAACACTTGAGATGAGCTTGGAATTGGATGAACAAGTTTGAGAGAGTGGTGGCTAGGGTGGGGGGTTGGCGGCCGAGAAAAGAGAGAGGAGGGGAGGAGAGTGTTTTAGGTTTAGGGTAATCAAATGAGGGTTTAAGGGATTAAAGGTGGGTTATGCAATTGGGTTTGGGCTTTTTGCACTCTTTTAGGGCCTTTAGCACAACTTTGGGCTCCTAAAGGGACTAATTAAATAAATAGCTGAATTTTAATAAGCCCAAGTGTCAGTCCATCATTTTTATAGAATCTATTTTAGTGTTCTTGGCACATATCGCGTATCCGCTTTAAAAGCGTTAAAATAAAAGATGCTCAATAAATTCCGGAAAATTTCACATAAGCATAAAATACTAAATCACAGTATTACATATAATTTTTACACACCAAATATATGTCTAAATATTATTTCTAATATTCGTTAATGTTCGTGTGACAGGACGCGTGTGTGACCCGGTAATCCGCCCGATTACCGATGCATGAAATGAAATGAAACGAATGGACTTGCTATATGATATATGTACTTAATTACTCTATAATTAAGTATGATGCAAGTGTAATCACATGAATTCAGGTAATAGTCGGGTATGGATATTAACCTGAATTTGCCGGGTGTCACATTAATTCTCGAGAATTCTTTCGCGTTCTAAAACACGGGATGTTGCATGAAATTAGCAACTTTAACTTCTAATTTTTTATCATGTAGGAGAGGGTAGATGATTTCACTTCAGATATCCACAATGATACAATTAACAGAGGTTTCTAGCCCCTACACGAATCACCAAGCAGATGCAAAATGGAGCACCCGGGACACCACCTTGTGGTGGCCGATATTCCCAATGGTAGGGGTGGTGGCCGCGCAATTAGGAGTGAAGGGCGGCTAGGGTTTTTCCAAGTATATCTCAAAATCTCTAGTTTAAATCTTAAGATTTAAATCCATATATATAATCATTATAAATAGAATATTCCTTGGCATATCTCATGGTATATTTCATGGAATATGGCATATTCCATTTAGATATATATGGAATATATATTAATAAATTTTAAAAATAATATGTATATATTAAAATCGATTATATATATACATATATAAATTCATTATTTATATTCTACTAATACAGATAATACACTTTAACCCTTGTAATATTATCTATTTATTATTTCTCAAATAAATAATAATAATAATATAATTATTCCCCGAATAAATAATGTCATAATAATCTTTTGTGTATAATGTGTCCAAACACATTAATAACAAATATCGTTGCCTGGCGTGTGACTCTTTAGGAACAATTTCATTAGCAGTATAATTGTAAGGCCTCTTTTTCGTGAGACATCACTTGTTGGAATTACTCATAAACCTAGTCATCAGACACTGACATTTTAATTATAAACATTCAACATAGCGGAAGCGTACATAATTCGGTTACATAAGCATCAGAAGTCTTAGCATTTAACATAAACATTGTTTTAACACATAAGAAATTAAATGGGATGTCAATCTTGAATAAGGGTAGCCTTCATGCCTTTGCCCGTCCTTTCTTCTTATTACCTGAAGTGCATACTAAAAGTCAGCTAACACTGGTGAGTTACAGTTTAAAGCATGTAAACATAAACACTGTTCTTATCATAATCTTGTGAGTGTATATATTAATGTATATTGTACACCTTTTTATTTACTGCTTTCATATATCATTCATGAGTGAGTACGTATATAAATACATACACTTTTGCTAACTTCTGAATATTCATTGGTGATACATATATGGGTGATCAGCCCGTCATTGATCGCGTAAGTCACACAGACAAACGTTCTAGAACTACCGTCGTAGCCCATTTCGTAAACTGTCCGGAACTAGAAACCGTCCGTCATATCATAAAACCATTCGGCAAACCTTCTACTGTCAGTCTGAAACCGTCCTACCGTCATAGTCCGTCATATTCACCCGTCTGCCCTCAGGCATTCGTTTCCCACTTGAGCTAACTATTCAGCCACACATCGATTGAGGGACTGACTCTACCGTAGTAGCCTTAGTTTAGTATACCTTTCTAGACTTTTAATTTTGGCTTCATAATAGTCGAGTGGTCGTCCGTCTACCGAAGTAGCTGTTATCATCGTTTCCATCCATAACGTTTATTCTTACATGGCAAGCAATATATACATGGATATAAAACAATATTTCATTCTTATACGTTATGTCATACTTTTCATACATAGCAAGTAATATATATTGATATAAAGCAAGATTTCATTCTTATAGATTATGTCATACTTTATTTCATTGCTTATAAACATACTTATCATTATTGTATTCATATTATGTTGTCATATAACACATAAGGCTATATATAGCATTCATAGCACTTATTCATAACATGTATACACTTCAGCCCTAAAACATTTTAAAATCTGTTTGCACATTACGCATAGGGGGCACATAGAACTCACCTAATGAGCTGTTCCCGAAGTATACTAGCTAGTGTAAGAGCGTCACTAGGGTCACACACAATATGGATAATCAAGTCATACAAGATAAGATAATGGACCTAAATGACACTAAACGTTTCTATTCTTAGGGTTAGTCGAACTTGGATAAGTTCGCCACTTTTAGCTTAAGCGAACTTGGTATGTTCGCTCTTTTGAACTTAGGCGAACTTGGATAAGTTTGCCATATCTGAGATTATGGGAACATGTTAAGTTCGTTTCATGGATCTTAGGCGAACATGTGTTAAGTTCGCTATCATTAACTTAGGCAAACTTGTGGTAAGTTCGCCACTTTTTTGAGTGAACATGCATTTAGCGAACTTGATAAGTTATCTAGAATGGTGCCATGCGAACTTGATAAGTTCGCTTGCGCAATCATCTTCCCCACTAAGAAACCCTAGATTTGGCCAACTTTTTCTGATCGAACAAGCATTGAACTTTTTACATTCAGAACGTTTCATTTTCATCCATGAACTCAAATATATGGTTTGTTTCAAGTTTCATACGTAAAAACTTAACCTTTAATCGTTTTTAACCCGAAACCTCAAAAGTTATAAAAACTCAGATTTGGGCAAGATGGTTACCTCTCGGGGGTCTTGTTTGTGTTGCTACGCGATGCTGGAATGATGAGAGACGATATCCGACCCTTTGAGCCAATTCCTTTGCTTTCTCTCTCTAAACCCGATCTCTCTCTAGCTTGCGCAAAAATGAGGGTGAATGAGGGAGGGGGCTGCCTTGGCCTTTAAATACTTGGGCTCCCCTCGGCCCATTGGAGTCGAGCCCAAGCCCATACCCTTTTCCTTTACCTTTCCTTTTTAAATCCTCAATTTACCCCAATCTCTTTATTATTCATTTGTTTTATTATTTCAGAATGTTACAAGTCTACCCTCCTTATAGAGGTTTCGTCCTTAAAACCTGTTGGCAGTTAAACAACTGAGGGTACAGTTCTTTCATTTCATCCTCTTTCTCCCAAGTCGCTTCTGACCCTTTTCTGTATTTCCATTGTACTTTGACTAAAGGAATTGACTTATTGCGTAGTCGTTTCTCGGCTCGGTCAAGAATAGCTATTGGTTCTTCTACATAGTTCAAACTGTTATCTACTTTGATTTCGTCATAGGGTATGTGAGCCGTGTCGTCAGCTAGGCACTTGCGTAAGTGCGACACGTGGAGCGTAGGGTGAATTCCACTAAGCTCATTGGGCATGTCTAGTCTGTAAGTAACTTGACCCACTCTTGCTAAGATTTTGAAAGCTCCAACAAACCTTGGACCCAATTTGCCACGTTTCCTGTATCAGATGATTCCTTTCCAGGGTGACACCTTCAACAGTACCATGTCTCCCACTTGAAACTTTAAATCTCTTCTTCTCTTATCTGCATATGATTTTTGCGTGTCTTTAGCAGCTTTCATGCGAGCTTTGATTTGTTTAAATTTCTCGGAAGTAGCTTTGACCACTTCAAGACTTGCAAACTCTTTCTGTCCAATTTCCCCCCAACAAATCGGGGTTCTACATCTATTTCCATCTAATATCTCAAATGGAGGCATGCCAATGGTTGAGTGTTATCTGTTGTTATATGAGAAGTCTGCCAATGGAAGGTGGCTATCCCAGCTCCCACCGAAGTCAATGATACAGGCCCGGAGCATGTCCTCCAGGGTCTGAATTGTTCTTTCAGATTGACCATCAGTCTGAGGGTGGTAAGCAGTGCTAATATTCAGTCTAGTACCCATTGCTTCGTTGAATTTCTTCCAAAACCTTGATGTGAATAGAGTGTCCCTATCGAACACGATCGGCAATGGCATACCATGCCTGCTTACAATTTCGTTTATGAATAACTCTGCTAGCTTCTCAGACGAAAAAGCCACACGTATTGGTAAGATGTGAGCACTCTTCGTCAAGCGGTCGATGATCAACCAAATGGTATCATTGCCTTTAGCTATTCGCGGTAGCTTGGTAATGAAGTCCGTCATGATCTCTTCCTATTTCCATTCTGGTATTGGAAATGGTTGCATTTTGCCACATGTTTTCTGGTGCTCGGCCTTAACCAGTGAACATGTTAGGCACTTGCTCACATATTCTGTCACATCGTTCTTCTTGCTAGGCCACTAATATTCTTTCTTTAAGTCCTGGTACATTTTGTTCATCCCGAGGTGGATAGAGTAGCGAGACTTACGGGCCCATCAAGGATTTTGGCTCTAAGTTCACCAATCTTGGGTATCCACATCCGGCCAAACCGAATTCGTACATCATACGCAATAGTTTCCAGATTACCTTGTTGTCCTACTATTCTTTCTCACTTCACATTTCTTTCTAACAGTGCTTCATCCTGTGCTTTTGCTATGTAATTCATCAGGTCATGTGTTATAATCAACTGACATGCTTTGATCCGGATAGGTGTGGAGTCTTCCTTTCTACTTAAGGCGTCAGCCACTACGTTAGCCTTGCCTAGGTGGTATAATATTTTGCCGTCGTAATCCTTTAGTAGTTCCAACCACCTTCTTTGTCTCATGTTCAATTCCTTTTGCTCGAATAAGTACTTCAGGCTCTTTTGATCGGAGTAAATGATGCACATAACTCCGCACAGATAGTGCCTCCAATTGTTTAACGTGAAAACTCACGCCGCCAATTCTAGGTCATGAGTTGGGTAGTTAACTTCATGAATCTTCAATTGTCGCGATGCGTAGGAAATTACTTTTTCTCGTTGCATAAGTACACAACCTAATCCCTGACCCGAAGCATCGGAGTATACTACCAAGTCTTCATTTCCCTCAGGTAAGGTCAAGACTGGAGCTTGGCTTAACCATGTCTTCTTTTCTTCAAATGCGTTGTTTTGGGTTGGACCCCATTCATACTTTACTTCCTTACACGTTTGCTTTGTCAGTGGTGAGGCTATTCTCGAGAAATCCTGTATGAATCTTCGATAGTAACCTGCCAATCCCAGAAAACTTCATATTTATGTTGGTGATTTCGGGACGTTCCACTCTTTCACTGTTACGATCTTTTCAGGATCTACCATAATGTCGTCTGGGTTTATAACATGACCTAGGAATTGGACTTCCCTAAGCCAGAATGCGGATTTGGAAAATTTTGCATACAACTTCTCCTACTTCAGAACCTCTAATACTTCCCTTAGGTGACAGTGGTGATCACCTTCGTTCTCTGAGTAGATGAGAATGTCATCTATGAAAACTATCACTAACCGATTCAACATTAGTTGGTATACTTTGTTCATTAAGTCCATAAATGTTGCAGGGGCGTTGGTTAGTCCAAAGAACATCACGAGAAATTCATAATGCCCATAACGCGTGCGAAACGCAGTTTTTGGTACATCTTCCTCCCTTAATTTCAATTGATGGTAACCCGACTTAAGATCGATCCTTAAGAACCAACTCGCTCCTTTTAGTTGATAAAAAAGATCGGCTATCCTGGGTAGTGGGTATTTGTTCTTAACTGTTCGTTTATTCAGCTCACGGTAGTCGATGCATATGCGCATGCTACCGTCTTTCTTCTTTACGAATAATGCTGGAGTGCCCCATGGTGAGATGCTCGGTCTGATAAATCCTTTTTCTGTTAGTTCCTCTAATTGGGACATTAATTCTTTCATTTCTGACGGAGCCAATCGGTAGGGTGCTTTGGCAATGGGATGAGCTCCTGGCAGTAAGTCGATTTGAAATTCTATTTCCCGAACGGGTGACATGCCAGGTAGGTACTCTAGGAACACTTATGGAAAGTTGCACACCACGGGTACATCTTTGAGTTCTTTCATGACATACGCTAGATAAGCTTCGCAACCGCGCCTCATGTGACTTTCGGCCTTACTTATTGAGATGACGTTTGGCATCGTGCAATTCCAATCCCCATAAACTGTAATCGGACCGCCGTTAGTGGCTTTGAGGTGTATCATCTTTCGTTTACATATGATTTGAGCTTCTTTGGCAGCTAACCGATCCATTCCAAATACTACATCGAATTTCCTAAGGTTAGAAGGTTCAATCTAGAAGGAAACTTATAGCCCTCTATTTCTATCATGCAATCGTCAGTCATTTGTATGACTACTGAGTTTCTACTAACAACAATTTCTACACTAAATGTGTCACCCGACATTTCCAAAACATCATCCGTACACGACTTAAACGTGTTTACATTAACATATTTCCTAAATTACCCGAAATCATGCTCTTGAATGATAAAAGTCTAGCGAACATACGCATCGATCGTTTCACACCATAATAATTATAAGAATTGTCGGTAATACGGACGAAAAATCCGTATAACATCAATGATAGCAATTAATTATTACAACGTAAAAACATTTAGGATTATATTCTAAATAAACGATCATGTTCCGAATAATAAATCTTTAATATATATTATATAAAGATTCTCGTAAAAACATCTCTAGAGTTGTCGTTTTAAATTATTCTCTTAGTACGCGTATAAATGTGAGCGTACACATTCACAACTAAAATATACGTAAACTTGAAGGCCTTCATTCAAGATCGTTAACGCGTCCAAACTAAGAGTATATATATAAATATGAATATGTATATATATACACATAAATATATATATATATATATATATATATATATTATATTGACAACTTCGAGATTTATTATTTAAAGCGGGTAGTATACCGCGTTTGAACCAACCACAACTCCATCATCATGATGAGGATTGATTTTTTTTCCAAATCCACACTCAAACTCCAAATCATCATATTAATGATGAATGTGTCTAGATGTACCTTCCACCCATCTAATATATATATATATATATATATATATATATATATATATATATATATATATATATATATATATATAAACGTCCTGCACGACCCGACCATTGGTGATTATTTATAAACGACTAGAACAATAGTTAGAGACTAAAAATATGTAATCACGTTTAAGGGTAATGAACAATATGAAACGGAAACCCTAGCATATATAGAAAATCATGACTAGTCTCTATTTGATTTAATTACGTCACTAGTACAAATATGAATTGATACTTATGACTATATTTGTTTACAAATTACCAACACTTGTGTCCAAACAAAAGTCAAAACTTTATATATATACCTCAACATAAAAACAAACATTTTAATAATTTTACTAGAGGCCATATAAATTAACGGTTAACCGATTCAAACATTTAACTCTCACAATGAGAAACCAATATAACAATTTATCATTCAAACCCAATCACCTACTTCTCTTATCTCATTTTCAACCAACCATGGAGAAACCAAACCCGTTAGATCTCAATGGAACTAGTAACTAAATATTTGATTAAAATAATGATTACGAGGTATGACACTAAGGTGAAGACTGCAAGCAAAGCCCAACCCCCCATCCCTCACCCTACAACATCATCACCATGCCCAACCCCGTACCAATCATTTTCCCTTCTTGAACACTCCACTCTAATGCCCATGCTTTGCCATGATGATTAACCAAGTTTACACACCACCAATCCACTATATAATAGATCACATAGAGGAAGAACAAGAGTCTCTCTCGTTCTCTCCCTCACTTTCGGCACACACAAAGCACACATAAACACCACTCTTCCATAAGATAAACACCAAGGAAACAAAGAAGATTCACCCCCTTTGGAAGATTTAAGGAGCTTCAAGGAAGAAGAGTAGGAGGAATCGAGCCAAGGATCAAGATCTATCATCTTTTCCACTATCAAAAATCACCACTTACCTTCCTTTGTGGTACGGAACACTACAACTCTTTACACACTTAAATCTTTGTCATAAGATGTAAGTTCATCCCGAAACACAAGAGTTTTTACTATAATCTAAAAATAAATATAAACTAAATAAAGTGTTGGACTCGTTGGGACTAAGAGATAGTAAAATACATGCATAAGTATCGATTTGCATGCATATATGTGAATATGTTTTGTGTTGATAAATTCTATGTTGGAAATCAAGGAATATTTACATATATAGATGCAAGTAACTAGAAAAGATATGGAAATCTTGTATGTACATATATATATGTGGGTGTGCATGTTGAATCATGAGAAAATGATGAAAACAAAAAATGTATTAAATTGTAATATAACTATATGTATAATAGTATGTAAGCATGTATACATGAACATGAATTGTTTTAGAATTTATATGACAAAACAACTATACACAATTTGTGTGGCAATGGAAAAATGGTAAAGTATGTCTTGAGCATTAAAACGACTTGATTGGATTAAATGTGAAACAATATTTATTAACAAAGGTTCATGAAACCATCGTTGTATGTTTTTATAAATAAATATTATGAGATAAAGGTTTATGAAAAAAGAAGACTTTTGGAAAAGAATCAAATCGTTTAAATATATTATTGTTTTAACACAAGCGAAATGAAATATATGACTTTGATTGAATTGCTTTATTTAAAGGGATGTTAAATCAATAAATAAACACTTGAAACGATGAACAATAGAATAATATATATTTTAGGTATATATATATATGTGTGTGTGTATATATATATATATATATGTGTGTGTGTTATGTGCTAATAAACATAAACAATATGTGCCATTACTTGGAAATATATGTGGTAATTATTTGGTATAGGGTATGCTATTATTAAATCATGACACGATAAGATCATGCATAGGAACACTTAAGTAAAAAAAATAATAATCACCAATGGGTCGCATCACGAAACACTTTTGTTTTAAAATAAACATATCTTTAACAGGATACACTTAAGCGTGTGAACATTTGCACTCAAGACGAGTAGGTCTTAACATATATTACCCTTGTGTGTAACTAGGGTACGAATAGTCGAGTTTGAGTAGGAATAATTATTGTTGCCAGCATTTCATCGGACAGCAGGTGAGTTTTCATGACCCCTTTTTAGATTTTAATGTTTTGTACACATCGGGGGAGAAACATACTTAAACAACACATTTGATTACATATTTGAAAGCATGAAAAATCAATGTTTGATATAATTGAGAAAACATGAAACACATTTACGAACGGTTGTGCTGTCAGCAGAGATGGGGTGAAACTCTTAGGTGGTGCTGTCAGCAGAGATGGGGAGTTTATTAGTGGTTTAGCCCTCAAAAGAGCCAAACGTGCGGTTGACCTGATGGGATGCCTCAAACACCTTCGGAACCCTCAGAGCGAACTCCTCCTGCTTCGTTCGTGCATGGGGGTTGCTAAACTGCTGTTTAGGCTCAGGACTTGTCAGCCTTCTTATGTCGGGGAAGCCGTCTCTGTTTTTGACACAGGTCTTTGGAAAACGATTGAGGACATTGTTGTTTCTGGGGGTGCCTTTTTTGGGGACCTCCAATGGAGGTTAGCTTCCCTCCCGACCCGCTTTGGGGGTCTTGGGATTTGCTCGGCTGGGGACGCCTCTTCCTACGCTTTTGTGGCTTCAAGGGCCCAATCTTGGGTTCTTCAAGACAACATTCTTCGTGAATGTGGTGGTGGGTTGTTTGACTCTGATTACAGGGGTGCGTTGGACACTCTGCATAGTTCTCTTCCCGATCTTGATATTGACGGTTTCTATATTAAAGACACCGCCCCCCTTAAAGCCCAGAAAATTTTGGCGAATGCTTTATATAGTGAAATTGTCAAGACATTTGAAGAGAAGTTCGCTTTGTCCCCGCGGCAGCGAGCCGTGCTCGAGTGTTTGCGAGCCCCCATGCTCAGGATTTCCTGTCAGTCGTTCCCATCGAAGGTTTAGGGCAATGTATGTCGCCAGTAGAATATCGGGCTATCCTCAAATACCGGCTGATGGTACCCCTTTTCCCGGTTGATGACCCATGTCCCGTTTGTCGGAAGGCTTGCTTGGATTCTTTTGGGGAGCATGCTGTCCATTGCAGAGAATTACCGGGCTTCAAATACCGACATGACCTAGTTCGAGATGTGCTTTTTGATGTCCTTAAGCGGGCAGGGATCTCGGCTAAAAAGGAAGCCCCGGTGAACTTCTTGACCGACCCATTAGATGGGAGATCAACCCTTCGGCCCGCTGACATTCTTGTTTTTGGATGGGAAGGAGGGAAACACGCATGTGTTGATTTGACAGGTGTGTCCCCCCTAGTTGGGATAAGGGACCATGGGTTTAAGGCGGGCTAGGCGATAAACAAGGTAGAGGCGGGTAAAGTAGCTAAGCATGAAAAAGCTTGCCTCGTGAATCAGCACGTGTTCGTACCGTTTGCCTTTGACACCTTTGGCGCTCTCGCCCCTGATGCGGTACGGTTCCTTAAGCGGGTTCAGCGGGTGGTCAGCAGTAACACAGCATATTTATGAGGGGAACTTTGTGTTTAGTAGAGTAGGATTTGCTATTCAGAAGGGGGTAGCGGCGTAGCTTGTTGCCCGTCTACCTGCCATTAGTTTGTAATTGTGACGGTCATCTCGTCATTACACAATAAAAAAAAATTATCAAAAAAAAATTTACGAACATTTTCATATGGTAACAAGAGAACAAGACCCGACCTTTGTAGGTCCTGATTCAATGGTAGAATCACATAAATGATCAATTACACACACACAAGCGGAATCTATGTGTGTGGTGATGAAACAGAGGGTAGAAATAGAATAGGTGAAGATAAACAGGAAAACCACACTGGAATCAACACAAGTATGATATGAAATTGTAAGAACAACAAATGAAAGAACTCCAAATGAATTCAGAATTAGCAATTGCAGGAGAAACATCTATATGCTGACTTGACGAAGAAGAGTCTAAAGCAGTAGAGGTACCTAGGATATTCACAGATATAAGAGGATTAGCGGAGATAGATATGTTAGTGAGATTAAATGATTTAAACAAAGAATCGACATCAAAAAGCCAACCAGGACCGTCCCCAGCGTCCGTATGATTGCTTTCATGCCAGTTGATATCAATGGACTCCAACACAATCCTTCGTCTCTTGTTGTAAACATGAAAAGCTCTTTGATTTGAAGAATAGCCCACAAAGTAACACTCATCAGCTTTGGCTTCGAACTTGTTCAGCTGATCTGAAGTATTCAGCATTGTGCAAACATACCCAAATTTTCTAAAGAAATCAATAACTGGCTTACGCTTGTACATAATTTCATATGGATTCTTGCTGCAGCTTTTGGTGATAAGAATTCGGTTTTGCACAAAACAAGCGGTATTAACTACCTCAGCCCATAAAGTAACAGGAAGCTTAGAATCAATGATCATAGTCCTTACTGCTTCTATCAAAGTACGGTTTCTTCGTTCAGCTACACCATTTTGTTGTGGAGTACGAGGTGCACTAAACTGTAGAGAGATACCCTTACTTTCATAGAAAGAATCTAGAATGACATTCTTGAATTCTGTGCCGTGATCACTGCAAATAGTCTTCACACTTTGATTGAACAGATTCTCGATTTGTAGCAGAGGAATCTTTAGAGTCTCTGGAGTCTCATCTTTCTTTGCTAGGAAGAATACCCAAGTAAATCGAGAAAAGTCATCGGTTACCACCAAGCAGTAGGATTTCCTTCCATGACTCATGACACTCACAGGACCGAAGAGATCCATGTGAAGCAATTGATGGGGAGAGTCAATTGAATTAGTGGTTTTGGGTTTGTGAGAAGATTTGTGTTGCTTACCCTTGGAACAAGAGAGACAATTTTCCATGGGTGAGAAGTCTTTTAGAGGTAAACCGGTGACAAGGTTTCCTCGAACAAGGCGGTTCATAGTCTTGAAATTCACGTGTCCTAATCTTTTGTGCCAAAGAAAGGACTCATCTTCCGAAGCTTTTGAGAGAAAGCAGGATTCGATTCCTGATGGGTTATTAATATCCAGACTGTATGTATTGAATCTTTGAAGGGAATGCGTGAGGATTAGGTCTTTGAGAATAACCACTCCATGCTTCAGAATCAAACATTCTCTAGAGTTGAAGAGGGCATAGAAGTCTTTATCACAAATCTGGGACACACTCATCAGATTATACTTCAGCTGTGGGATGAAGTTGACATTTTCCAAGCTATTTAAACCACACGATTCCTTGTCCTTCAATCTTTCCTCCTCTTGGATTGCCTAAAAAGGCGACAAAATTTTTGTCTATTGGATGATAATTTTGCAATAAAGAAAAATGACCAGTCACATGTCTTGAGCAACCACTGTCGACATGCCAGATATTGTCTCCAGTCCTCCTCGATTGCCCCTACACAAAATGAATCATTTAGACATTGGTACCCAAGCCATTGCTAACTTGGAACTTCTTAGTTTTGCAGGATGCTTCTCAGAAATCATAGTCAGAATCCTCCTTTAATGTATTATCAAAAAGATCATTATTCTTAATTTTTCAAATCCTTTTCGACCAATTTTTAGCCTTTCTAATCCCTTTACGTCGCAGATTTCTACTATGTTGTGATTTAGAGAAAACATTTGAAGCACATTCAACTGAATTTTGAATAACATATGGTACGTTTTCTTCTTTAAAATGATATGTTGACAATTTACATGTCTTGAAAACATGATTGGATTCTCCGCAACTAAAACAAACTTTATCACATGTTGGCTTAGCCCGATAATTGTCATCATAAGATGATCAAGATGATTGTGATGTTGAGGCATCAGAACTAGAGGCAACTCGTTCTTCAACATTTCTTTCTTGAAGACTTTGATCTTCCTTTAATCTGAAAAATTCCAGATTGCTCATCATTTCTTGTGGAATGTCAGTCACAACAACTCATGCACTTTTAAAATTTGCAATACAACTCATAGCATTAACAGATTTAGGAACGAAAGGTAAATCATTCTTAAACTTAGAAATGTCATTTCTCAAACTGTCATGCTCAAAAGGCATAGGACCAAAATACAAATTTTCAACATGTTCACAAATATCTGGTTTTGACACGGACATATTATTACATTCATCCAAACTCAAGTTCATTTAAAACATTTCCTTCACTAGAACTCTCATCACAATCATCTTCGAAACCTACATAATCTGACTCTACACAAGAAGCAAAACTGTCAGAATCTGAAGTCTTAATATAATCATCAGCAGATAACTTGCAATAAAAAGGTGTGGGAACATGAGGAGCTGGCATGTCAGCGAATCTACCAGACTTGGAATATGTCACGCCCCCAAATTCCACTAACGGAGTTTTACCGTTTGGTGCGTGCAAAACCAGGACTCAGTCATTAGTTACATCAAACGAAACTATATGGGACATAAATAAAATATCATAAAAGTTCAGAGTAAATGCGAAAGAGTTTAAACAAGAAAGAAAATGCGCAAAACAACGTGCCAAAGTTTAGTTTAATAAAAGTATGTGAATTGTTTTAATAGTTTGCATATGAGTGAAATCATAGTAGGACTCCATGCGTGTCCTAGTTGTGCATCCTGTGCCTTAGCGACCTAAGAAAACATGTACGAAAAAGTGTCAACACGAGGATGGTGACTTCACAGGTTTCAAGTTTGCAATAAGAGAGTGTTTGCCAGATTATGTACATTCAATATGCATATCTATAGGTAGCCTATGCTCTTGTCTTACTAAAGCGCTCTCAACCGAAGTTGACTGATGTGTTTGTTTCTTTGCCTCCAGCCAGGTCTATCAACTCTGACTAATATGATAGGTCAATATTACACCCGTTCGACCTCCAATCGAACTAGACGACTAACCCGGGTGGGGTTTGTCAAACCCAGTAGTACTACCAAATATTACCTCGTTAAATCCATATTAACGGTCCGATGTGTGTGAGGACTTTCATGATAGTGTGTTACGCTTAGCCTCAACAGTGATATCATATGAAGTACCATAATCAAAATAGTTTACGTCATGTTTTCTCCCCTACTGGGAAAAACATGTAAAATAATGTTTGTGTGAGTACCTGTTTCTCCCCGCGGGAAAACAAGTAAAAGTATGATTGCTTGCGTGTATGTTTCTCCCCCAACGGGAAAACAAGTAAAAGATGTTGATTTGTGTACATGTTTCTCCCCCAACAGGAAAACGAGTAAAAACGGGCCGTGAAACTCACCTAAGTTATGTACGAGTAGATAGCACCACACAAGGATGCAATTAGAAAGCATGAGAGTTTGCCTGTGAACTGCTTACGTGTGCCCTAAAATTATAAGCATAATAGTTAGGGATACAATGGGGTTTTGTGACGACGACATGGAAAATTTGAACGTCCTAAACCATTCTAAGGACCAATGAGTAGACGAACGTGTCCACGGGAATATAGGTTTCTTAATATATTATTTTTGAACTCGTAGAAAATATATGATAATCGCTTAAGTGGCAAAAATAATAAATATATTATTTTTATTCGAGGATATAAACGTGAGTAAATAATATAAATATAATTATATTATTAATTAGTTTGAAACGTTACATGAGTTTTATAAACGAGGCGAAATAATATATAAATATATATTATTTTATAGTAGGAGTTACGGGTTGAAAATAATATAAATATGTTATTTTAAAAGTGGGAATTTATACTAAAAATGGTTTGTAAAATCTAACCCGAGCCTACGAGTGGTTTTCGAGGCTTAAACTCATTAATATATAAATATAATAATATGGGGAGTGATTTTATAATTAAATTATTAGTATAAACTTGTTTAAAACTGAAATGGGGGGGGTGGTGGACGGACTCGAACCCGGGTCTCCTACCCCACACACCAACACTCTAACCAACCCTGCCCGCTAGGGAATCGCATTAAAACCGGTTCTGGAATGTTTTTAACACACAAACCACTTGTGTTCTTCGCCTTATCAAAACCGGATCAAGAACTAGTCCCAATTCTAACAATTCTGATCGCGAAAGACCTTAGATTCATAGGGGTTTTGTTATTTGATCCATAACGAACCTGTGGTAGGTTTTAATTGCAAAATAAACGGGTTTAGAACAGTTTAATTTCTGATTCAAAAAGGCCGAACCCTAGGTTTGAGCACAAGATCAATTCGATCGATTTTGATAATGAAAATGTTTGGAATCATAGGGTTATCATTAAACGGAGGATTGCGAAACTACTCGTATGAATTAATCGAATTGAAATTGAGTGTAGGTTGGTGTTCGATTAAACCCGAGAGTATGAACCCTAGAACCTGTTCTTGGTCAATTTGATGTTATAAGCCCCACTTGGCATAGGGCTTTCAATCTAGAGATAAAAACGAAGCTATGGATGTGATTTATTACCAGAATGCAATATGAATTGAAGGTACTCGAGTAAATGGAGTCCCGACTTGCTCAAGCTTGTTCCCCGACGACTCCGGCCACTCCTCCGATGGAATTGACGTGTGTAAAAGCTTCAGAGGGATTCGTACAAGGTGCGCAGGAGATGAATTGAGAGGATAACAGACAGAATGATCGAATTCATTTGGAATAGAGGTGGGTTTCGACGGTTATGCCATGAATGCCCATAATTGGGTTTAATTTGAATCAATCTCAGTGTTAATTGGTTCAATAATGGTCGTTATTGGTATTAACATGCATTTCAGATATCAACTCGCACGAATTTCAGTTAAGAATACGCATTGGATCAAGAACATAGGTTTGTTTGACTTCAGAAAGTCAACATGAACCATTTGTACTCAATTTTGACTTTGAAAGTCAACAGAATTGAGTTTAGGTGAAATACACAACTAGTCCTTGTATTTTATGTGAATTAGAGTTTGAGAATGGCAGAAATAATCCCTGGGGTTTGTGATAGGGTTAACTAGGTCAGGAATTTAACGGGATTTTGATAACGGAGTTAACCCTAGTTGAAAGAATTTTCGTCCCGAAAATTAAAATAATAAAAAAAAATTATGAGGTGTCACATCATCCCCTAGTTGAAAGAATTTTCGTCCCGAAAATTAAAATAGTACCTTAAGAGTTTGACGTGGATTGCTTGAACAGATGAGGATACTTGCGTATCATCTGATTTTTGCGCTCCCATGTGAATTCCGGTCCGCGTTTCGAGTTCCACAAACTCTGAAAATAGGGATTTTACTACGTTTGAGCGTTTTAACTTCCCTGTCCATGATTTCTACCGGTTCTTCGATAAAAAGCAATTGTTCATCGATCTATAGTTCCTCAATAGTAACCGTGAGTGTCTCGTCTGCTAGACATTTCTTCAAGTTTGACACGTGAAAGATGCCGTGTACACCAATAAGTCCTTCAGGTAGGTTCTGTTGATACGCTACTGGCCAATTCTCTTCACTATCTTGAACGGTCCAACATAACGAGGATTCAGTTTGCCTCATTTCCCGAAGCGAATTATACCTTTCCAAGGTAAGACTTTTAGCCGAACCATGTCGCCTACTTGAAATTCTAACGATTTGAGGCGTTTTTCGGCATAGCTCTTTTGACGATCACGAGCTGCCGCGATACGGTTTCTAATTTGAACGATCTTTTCAGAGGTTTCGAATACAAGTTCAGGACCTGTAAGTTGGCTGTCCCCAACTTCAGCCCAACAGATAGGAGATAGTCATTTACGGTCGTACAACGCCTTGAATGGTGCTACCTTGACACTAGTGTGATAATTGTTATTGTAGGAGCACTCCACCAGAGGCAGGTGAGACTCCCAAGTGTTACCGAAATCAATCACACAAGCTCGTAGCATGTCCTCTAAGGTTTGAATGGTACATTCCGTTTGGCCATCGATTTGAGGATGGTATGCTGTGCTCATATCTAGACGCGTGCCTAGAGCTTTTTGCAATGATTGTCAGAGACGTGATGTGAATCGAGTGTCACGATCTGAAATGATAGAAATTGGCACTCCATGCTGAGAGACTACTTCCTTTAGGTAAATATGAGTAAGTTCCTCTATTTTTTGGTTTCTTTGATTGCTAGAAAGTGAGCGGATTTTGTCAAACGATCTACGATCGCCCAGATGGTGTCGCATCCGATAGGAGTTCGGGGTAGCATAGTGATAAAGTTCATGGAAATATGTTCTCATTTCCACATTGGAATCTTTGGTTTTTGGAGTAGACCAGAAGGCTTTTAGTATTCCACTTTGACATTTGAGTAGGTTAGGCACTTGCTCACATAGGTGGCTATATCGGCTTTCATTGTCGACCACCAATATAACACCTTTAGGTCATGTTACATCTTGTCGAAACTTGGATGAATAGAGTATCGAGATTTGTGAGCTTCATCCATAACCAGTTCTCTTAAGTTCCCATACACTGGAACCCATATTCGCTCTGCGAGGTAGCGAATGCCATCTGATTTGACCTCCAGTTGTTCTTCCATACCTCGTGTGGCTTCCAGCGGTAGGTTTTCCTCTTTAAGGGCTTCAAGTTGAGCACTTCGGATATTTTCAGGTAATCTGGTGTGAATATTAAGTTGTAATGCTCGAACTCGTTCAGGTTTGGTGTCCTTACTTCTTAGGGCATCGGCTACCACATTAGCCTTCCCCGGATGATATCTGATTGCACAGTCATAGTCATTTAAGAGTTCGACCCAACGACGCTATCGCATGTTCAACTCTTTCTGTTCAAAGATATGCTGAAGACTCTTGTGATCGGCGTAGATGGTGCATTTGGTACCGTACAAGTAATGTCTTCATATCTTTAGTGCAAATACCACGTCTCCTAACTCTAAGTCGTAAGTCGTGTAGTTCTTCTCATGGATTTTCAGTTGACGAGAAGCGTATGCGATCACTTTATCGCGTTGCATCAGTACACAACCAAGACCTTGAATGGATGCATCGCAATATACTACAAAATCATCAGTTCCCTCCGGAAGAGATAGGATGGGTGCACTGCAGAGTTTCTGTTTAAGAAGTTGGAATGCTGACTCCTGGGCGTCACCCCAGTTATAGGGTTTACCCTCTTGATTTAGAGCAGTGAGGGGTTGGGCAATCTTTGAAAATCCTTCGATGAAACGACGGTAATAGTCAGCCAATCCCAGAAATTGTCGCACCTCTGTCGGAGTTGTCGGTGCCGCCTAATTCTTGATGGCTTCAATCTTAGATGGATCGACATGTATTCCTATCTCATTGACTACATGTCCCAAAAATTTTACCTAGCGAATCTAGAATTCGCACTTGGAAAGTTTTGCATATAGTTGTTCTAGTTTCAGCAATTCCAGAATCAAACGAAGGTGTTCCTCATGTTCATCCCTATTCTTGGAATAGATGAGGATGTCATCAATGAATACGATAACGAACTGGTCAAGGTACGGTTTACACACATGGTTCATGAGATCCATGAACACCGCGGGTGAGTTGGTCAGTCCGAATGGCATGAACATGAATTCATAGTGACCATACCTAGTCCTGAATGCCGTCTATGAGATGTCCTCCTCTCGAACTCTTAATTGATGATTACCGGATCTAAGATCTATCTTGGAATAGAAACTTGATCCTTGGAGTTGATCAAAAAGATCGTCGAGGCGAGGTAGAGGATAACGGTTCTTGATCGTCACTTTATTCAGCTCCCGGTAGTCGATGCACATGCGGAAAGTCCCGTCCTTCTTCTTGACAAACAAGACTGGAGTTCCCCATGGCGATGAACTAGGTCGTATGAAACCTTTATCCAACAACTCTTGCATTTGAGTTGATAACTCTTGCAGCTCACTGGGTGCAAGTCTATATGGTGCCCGAGCAAAGGATGCTGCTCCGGGTGCTAGATCAATTTGGAATTCTACTTGACGATGTGGTGGAAGACCTGGTAGATCTTCGGGAAATACTTCCGGATAATCACGAACGATTGGGATGGCCTAAGAAAATAATATAACTAATGTATTATTTTTTAACTCGTAGAAAATATATGATAATCGCTTAAGTGGCAAAAATAATAAATATATTATTTTTATTCGAATATATAAACGTGAGTAAATTATATAAATATAATTTTATTATTAATTAGTTTGAAACATTACACGAGTTTTATAAACGAGGAGAAATAATATATAAATATATATTATTTTATAGTAGGTGTTACGGGTTGAAATAGTATAAATATGTTATTTTAAAAGTGGGAATTTATACTAAAAATGGTTTGTAAAATCCAACCCAAGCCTACGAGTGTTTTCCGAGGATTAAACTCATTAATATATAAATATAACAATATGGGGAGTGATTTTATAATTAAAATATTAGTAAAAACTTGTTTAAAAATGAAATGGAGGTGGAGGGACTCGAACCCGGGTCTCCTCCCCCACACACCAACACTCTAACCAACCTTGCCCACTAGGGAATCGCATTAAAACCGGTTCTAGAAGGTTTTTAACACACAAATCACTTGTGTTCTTCGCCTTATCAAAACCGGATCAAGAACTAGTCCCAATTCCAACAATTCTGATCGCGAAAGACCTTAGATTCATAGGGGTTTTGTTATTTGATCCATAACGAACCAGTGGTAGGTTTTAATTGCAAAATAAACGGGTTTAGAACTGTTTAATTTCTGATTCAAAAAGGTCGAACCCTAGGTTTTAGCACAAGATCAATTCGATCGATTTTGATAATGAAAATGTTTGGAATCATAGGGTTATCATTAAACGGATCATTGCGAAACTACTCGTATGAATTAATTGAATTGAAATTGAGTGTAGGTTGGTGTTCGATTAAACCCGAGAGTATGAACCCTAGAACCGGTTCTTGATCGATTTGATGTTATAAGCCCGAATTAGCATAGGGCTTTCAATCTAGGGATAAAAACGAAGCTATGGATGTGATTTATTACCAGAATACAATATGAATTGAAGGTACTCGAGTAAATGGAGTCCCGACTTGCGCAAGCTTGTTCCCCGACGAGTCCGGCCACTCCTCCGATGGAATCGACGTGTGTAAAAGCTTCAGAGGGATTCGTACAAGGTGCGCAGGTGATGAATTGAGAGGATAACAGACAGAACGATCAAATTCGTTTGGAATAGAGGGGGGTTTCGACGGTTATGCCATGAATGCCCATAATTGGGTTTAATTTGAATGAATGTCAGTGTTAATTGGTTCAATAATGGTCGTTAATGGTATTCACTTGCATTTCAGTTATCAACTCGCACGAATTTCCGTTAAGAATGCGCATTGGATCAAGAACATAGGTTTGTTTGACTTCAGAAAGTCAACATGAACCATTTGTACTCAATTTTGACTTTGAAAGTCAACACAATTATGTTTAGGTGAAATACACAACTAGTCCTTGTAGTTTATGTGAATTGGAGTTTGAGAATGGCAGAAATAGTCCCTGGGGTTTGTGATAGGGTTAATTAGGTTAGGAATTTAACGGGATTTTGATAACGGAGTTAACCCTAAATAGCCTGATGTCACAGAATACGGTGGTGGGTGTGAGTTATACCCAATGCCTTCTGTTAATTTTTTATAAATTTGGTTGTCAATGATTCCAAATAGAATTTTCTGATTCATACCCATGTGTTCAATTTGAAAATTTGCCTTTTCAGCCTTTTGAAGTCTTTCAGTTAAAATTTGATTATTATTCTTTTGTGTAGTAAGTTGTATAATCAAATATCGGTTTTCTCCAGAAATATCCTGAATTTTCTTTAAGTAAAGTTTCTCATTTTTAGCCAAAGAATCATACATCACCTTTATGTGATCTCGTTCATCGACCAAGGCCTGGTTGATGAATCTATGTTTCTGAATTTTATTTAAACAAGATTTAGCATTGCAAAGTCTAGACATTACCTCAGCTGGTACGGCAGTGAGATCCTCAGCTGGTTCAATCATGACACATTTCTCCTTTTCTTCAATGTCTGCCATCAGTGCCTTGTCAGCTGCTTCCCCTTCTTAATCTCCCCAATGATAGTGTCCATCAGTTTGACATACTAGAGTTGTTGAGCTGGAAGGTGTAGTAGATTTGGGAGAGATGGCAACTTGCTTTCCAGATCAGTTCTTCTTTTCATGATGTTTCTTTGATGATGGATCCTTGCAATTCCTAGCAAAATAACCCAGCTGGTCACAGTTGTAGCATCTCACCTTTTTAATGTCAAACCCTAGAGTCTTTCCTTACTTGAATCTATCCATCCCAGTCCTCTTGATAAATCTCTTGGCTCTCAGAGTCAGCATGGCCATGCACCAATCAATATCTATCTTCTCCAAATCATCCGAGTTGATCTGCTCCAAGTCATCAGGTTGAAAGCTAACCGGTGTCAGGTTTACAGAAATCAGGACATCATAGCACGACATGAAGGCAGTCATGATAGGCAAATACTCATCGGGGATCATAGTGGTTGGCTTCTGAGAGGTGGATGAAGTAGTAGGCTGAGCCCCAGAAAATGAAGGTGGGACATCAGTTTGAAAATATGTCGTTGTAGTTTTCTTGGATGAAGTGGAGGAACCTTGACCAGCAAGAAGAGCTGTGTTTCCAGACTGATTAGTTGGAGTAACTGCACCTTTCTTTATCTTCAACTCATAAGACTCCAGAATGCTGTACAGTTCTTGCTGTGACAAGTCACTTAGCTTTTCAATTTTCTTGATCATAATTCGGTACATATTCCATTTCTCGGACAGTGAATCAAGCAGCTTCTTTTTTAACTCAATAGTGGGATACTCAGTTCCCAAAACCTTTAACTTAGAGACAATGCTTGATAATCGGTTGATCAACTCAGACATAGGTTCTCCAGGGACACTACTAAACATCTCATATTATTTCTTGATCAAGTCCCTCTTTCTTTCTCTAACCTCGGCACTTCCCTCATACCTTATACATAAAGCAACGTAGAGATCTTTAGCAGTAGTATACTCAGCAAATATGTTGAACACATCCATAGGAAGAGCCATAGCAATAGATCCATAGGCTTTGTTGTCTCAGGCAATTAGAGCAATACCCTTCTCATCATATTTAGTAATAGTCTTGGGACGCTGAACATCTGCAGTGGTAGTAACTGGCTTGTGTGGACCATCAGTAATTGACTACAAAAGAGTGTGGTTATGGAACCGAAAGAAAGTCTTCATTTTCTTGGTCCAATCATCAAAGCCTCTAGTGGACACCAAGACAGGTGGTTTGTTTCCTCCAGCATACTCATTGTTGTTTGAAGATGCCATTTCTCAAAAAGAACATAAGCTAGTTTTGGTGAAGAATGCTTACCGAAACAACTAGTTTCGATTGAGAAGGTGCTGCCCGAAAATCCTAGTTTCGATTGAATAACACGAGCCCGAACCAACTAGTTTCGATGAAGAAGACTTGACAGAAAATCCCAAATATAACCAACATAAACTTCAAATTTTGATTGAAATGATAGTTTCAGGAGAACAGAAGTTTCGGGTTACAAATCTGCACAGGTTAGTTTCGATAATAAAAAGACAAAAACAGTAGTTTCGATGGTACCTTCTTCAGACAAAAAGTACAGACAAGAAGTTTCGATGAATAACTAAATCAGAGAATGTCCCCCGGTAGTTTCGATGCCTTCTTCTCCAAGTCAAAAAAACTCCATGGATGAAAAGCTCCAAAAATCAAAATGATGAAAAGTGAAAACTAATCCGATGAAACTCTTCCAAAAGTACTCTAGAACACGAATCCAGTCTTCAAAATGAGAAACTCAGCCAAACAACCCCGTAAACTATGAAACAGTACTCGAAAATCAATGCAACCGTGCTCAAACCAGAAAAACTTCAAAACAGTGTAAAAACACCTCAAATTGATCACAAAAACTTGAAAACACTCAGAAATCAAGAGCATAAAGCTCTGATACCAATTGTAGGTCCTTGTTCAATGGTAGAATCACACAAATGATTAATTATACACACACAGGCGGAATCTGTGTCTGCGGTGGTGAAACAGAATACGTGAAGATAAACAGGCAAACCGCACTGGAATCATCACAAGTATGATATGAAATTGTAAGAAAAACACACGAAAGAACTCCAAATGTGTATTGATTCAGAAAATCCGTGAAAGAGAGAATTTTAGGGTCACAGCCGATATCCACACCCTAAACATTCTCAAAGTATGCTATTTATAGAAAGTTGACAAGCATCGAAACTAGACTTTGATTGAATTGTTTTATTTAAAGGGATGTTAAATCAATAAATAAACACTTGAAATGATGAACACTAGAATAATATATATTTAGGAATATATATATAGAGGGGGAGGTTCAAATAAGAAGTAGTTTTTCGCTAAGAAATCTAAGAAATGACAAAAACCTTAAGAAACGATATCAAACGAACTCCGATTTATTTCAGCGGCGTTGGAACCGTATCGTCGATTTATTTCAGCGGCGTCTTTTTTAGGGGGTGGGGGGTTTAGGTTTTTAGGGGCGGGTGGGGGTGGGTTTATTATTTTTTTTTGGGGGGGGGGTGGGGTGGGGGGGTTTAGGTTTTTGGGGGTGGGGTGGTGGTTGTAGGCTTTTCGGGCTAGGGTTAGAGGGGGGTTTAGGTTTTTCGGGTGCGGGTGGAGGGGGTTTAGGTTTTTTAGTTCGGGTTAGGGTTCAATGAGACGGTTCCAACGCCTTCTTAGGATTTTTTAGTGAAAACCCACTTCTTAGTGGAACCGTCCCCTATATATATATATATATATATATATATATATATTTATGTGCTAATAAACATAAACAATATATGCCATTACTTGGAACTATATGTGGTAATTATTTGGTATATGGTATGCTATTATTAAATCATGACACGATAGGATCATGCCTAGGAACACTTAAGTAACAAAAATAATAATCACCAGCGGGTCGAATCACGAAACACTTTTGTTGTAAAATAAACATATCCTTAACAGGATACACTTAAGCGGGTGAACATTTGCACTCAAGACGAGTAGGTCTTAACACATATTACCCTTTTGTGTAACTAGGGTACGAATAGTCGAGTTTGAGTAGGAACAGTTATTGTTGCCAGCATCTCATCGGACACCGGGTGAGTTTTCACGGCCCCCTTTTATCTTTTAATGTTTTGTACACATTGGGGGGAAACATACTTGTACAACACATTTGCTTACATATTTGAAAGCATGAAAAATCAATGTTTGATACATTTGAGAAAACATGAATCACATTTAAAAACATTTTCATATGGTAACAAGAGAACAAGACTCGACCTTTATGTTTGCATGAGTTACGAACAATTATAGAGCTCGTAAAGTCCCCTGAAACAACTTAGTAACTATTAACTGTAGCCTAGGGTACTATGAATAGTACTATGGGGAATGACGTCCCCCGGTCATGGTTAGTCGCGATAACCGCAATCTGGAAGATTTATGGCCGCATATCATCTAATAACAAATGAGGGGTGAAAGAACAATTGTCATGGTTTGGTTACGCCTCATGTATGAACATATTATTTGTATTCGTAGCTAGTTTACAAATAGGTCAAACACTACTTGTTATGTTTATCATATACACTCGGAACTATTTGCGTACAATTGTATATGTTTTCATTGGGAAAACCACTCATTTTATGACCATGAGGTCATCACCTGTTTTTATTTGGAAAACGACTCACTTTATGACTATAAGGTCATCATATGTTTTTCGAGGAAAACGGTTTCATAATATGGCCATGTACACATTTTCAATGGTTTTACTATGTAACTCTGAAGTCATCACATGTTTTCGAAGAAAATGGTTTTATATTATGGCCACGTACACAATATCAATGTTTTTCAAGGAAAACCACTTTACATTGACACAACTAAAACTGTGAACTCACCAACCTTTGTGTTGACACGTTCAAGTATGTTTTTCATGTAACACATAGCTAAGGCTCAGTTGGAATAGGCTAGCTCTTTGGATTAAACCATAGGATTTGAAGAACAAGTTGTCAAACCTCAAGTCTATGTTTGATCTAGGTGTATTTATACCATCATATTATTTCATGTTAATAATTATAAAGATGTTCGATACTTAGAAATTTGTACTATAGCTTTTGTTGTTGTGTAATGTTACTGATCGTTGCGACCTTTATTTATTTATTAAGTATATAAATTTGGGAGTGTGACACTAAAGGCCAATATAAGGTTATTGATTGTGCAGTCTAGTTTGCGGCTAAATGCAGTGGATATAAAACTTTTACTAGCACCAGAATCAAATAAAATAGCAGCATGTTCATCATTAACTAGGAACGTACCTGACACGACATCAGGGTTCCCCTTGATTGCTGTAGAACCAAAGACTGATGGCTACAAAATTCTCTAAGTACAAATGCTGCTGATCTCAGAGTTTGCTGCTGACCAACAAACTGCTACGGACAAGCTTATCTGCTGCGGATACTTGTTCTCCTGCTGAAGAACAAATCTGCTACGGATAGCCTTATCTGCTGAAGACCAAAGTTGCTGCGGATAGGCTTCTCAGCAGCATCAACACTTGATGCTGCTGACAGGAAAATCATCAGCAGCTTTGGATGGTTACATCTTGCTACTGATCATTATCTTTGCTGCTGACAGCCTTGTGCCTTGAAGATAAATCGTTGCAGCTGACTATCCATACCAAGCGTCACTGACAACTTTCTGTAAAAGCAACTGACACACTCAAAGCAGAAGGAACCGCAATGGCACAACCAATGACGGACAACAATGCTCTTCTCCAAGCATGCAAGTAATGATGCATAAAGAAGACGCTTCAATAAAGTTAACTAGTTTTAGACTAAACGTGTAATAGTCAGCTACATACAACAGATCAACGGTCTGTGTTAGATCTGATCCTTAGAATCAAGGGGCTGTCTTGATTCGAAGTGAGTATAAATAATGTGTAAAAACTTCATTGTAAGTGTGCTTTGTGTGCTCTTTGATTGAGTTTCAATTGTAATCGTTTATTTGCAAAAGCTTAATACAACAGTGTTCTTAAAAGTATTCTTTCTGCTTGCTCGATTACACTTGTGTAGTTGTTATTGTTTCCGCCAATTTCAACTAAGAACAGAACCATCTTGTAATTTCTCGATCCTACAAGTGGGATCAGAGCTTTGGCTCAGATTAAACAAACTCACACTTGTTTAATCACTTCTGGTTCTATTCTAAACTCTCTCTCTTTCATCAAGTCACCAAGAACAAAGATGGCACAGAGCAACGGATTTAAAGACATCGGCAGCATCAACCGCCCACCAAGATTGGTATCTGGGGAAGACTACGACATGTGGAAGAATCGCATGGAAATATTTTTCTGTTATCAGGAGTACGGAATGTGGAAATCCATCAGGGATGGACCCTACACTCCCATGGTGGCCTCTGCTGACTCTGGAGGACCATCAGTTCCAAAGGAGCCCTCCAAGTACTCAGAAGAGGACATAAAAAAGATGGAGGTGGACTTCAAGGTACTAGGAGCTATCCAAATGTGCCTTCCAAATGAAGTTTTTCATAACTTCAGAAGCTACAAAACTGCTAAAGAGCTCTGGGAGGCTCTTGAGAAGATGTTTGCTGGCTTTGAGGAAGTCAAAGAAAACAGAAGAGACATCCTTAAGCAGCAGTATGAAAACTTCATCTGGAAGGAACGTGAGTCTCTAACTGTTTTATATAACAGATATACTTATCTTGTAGGTGAGCTGCAGTGCTCAAAAGTGAAGTTAGGGAATGAAGATATTCTTAAGAAATTCATCAGATCTCTACCTAGTTGTTGGACACTCTACACAGTGTCCATCAGAAGAACTGAGAATCTGAAGACTCTTTAGATGACTGAGCTATTTGGTATACTCAAAACCTATGAATTAGAAATGATTCAGGCCAAGGAAAGGAGCTCAAGGTACCAAACAGCTTCAACATCCACCACCACCTCTTCTGCTCTTCACTCTGAGCACTCAGGTCCTAGTACTAGCAACTACTATCCTCCCATAGTCACACATCCTCAAACTCCTACCTCTAAAACAAACACATCACCATTTCTTCTTAAAGCTCCTCCTCAAACCTCAACCTATGCTGCTTTTGTTTCTGAAAACTCAAGCAACATGTACTTTATCAAGGAGGATCTAGAATGTTTCCATCCAGATGATCTAGAAGAAATGGATATACAGCACTCGTATGTCATGCTCTCTATAAGAGCAAAAAGGTTCTACTCTAGAACCGGAAGACCCATTCCAAGCAACAACTCTAACACCAGAGTTGGCTTGGATAAAAGCAAATTGAGATGTTACAACTGTAACCAACTGGGTCATTTTGCTAGAGAATGCAAGGCACCTAGGGCAAACCCAGCTGATGATCAAACAAGACAAGCTCACCAAGCCCAACCTAGACAACAACAGCAACAAGCTACTCCTCCAGCTCAAACTGCAGCTTGTGCAGCTGTTGGAACTTCTGACTTTGACTGGAGCTTTCAATATGAAGATCTGCCTACCAACAACCAAGCTCTTATGGCAGATACAACTGAGATACCGCCTCAGGTATATGAACATCTATGTTCCCAAGTCTGTATTGATAAGGTTTTAGGCTACAGAAAGCATAATCAAAACCTCATAGACTAAAATGAAGAGTTTCATCAAATGAAATCTGAATTCAAAAAGGTCAAAGATAGTTACAAAGAAAAAATTAACTGCCTAAAGAAAGAGATTTCATCATTAAGACTTGAACAAACCAATCTTGAAACTCAGATTGATGTTCTACTGGCCAGATTAAAAGCTACCAGAGCAGAATTGGCAGAACAGAAAGTTCATGTTGACAAATATGAATTTGCATCCAAAAAGCTGCAAAGACTTTTAGATGCTCAAATTCATGAAAAGGTAAAAACTGGTCTAGGGTATCATGCTGAACAATATCAAGCCGTTGCACCTCCTGCTGACTACGTTGCCATCCATGAACCAAGCTTCAATCTTGCAAATCTTTATATGGCCAACAGAAATCTTGATCCTTCTAAGGATGAACCTTTGGTGCAAGAATGCACTACCTCATCAGAGTCTGAATCAACTTGCTCAGACTCCACTGAAACAAGTGAAGCTTCATCTCCTCCTGCCCCTTAAGTTATGCTGACTAAAGATGAAGTCCCCATTATCCATTCAGCACCAGTACCAGCCATTTCAGTACCAGTTCCTACACCATTCAAACAAATCAAAATTAGTTATCCTCCAGAAGGTAGGAAGCTAAATATTGAAAAGGGCCAGTCCTCAACTTCAATCCAACCAAGGAAGGTGTTTGACATATGTCATGTGCCTGGAGAGAGGGTTCCATATGTTCAAAAGACATTGGAAGAAGCCACCTTTGAGCATAACAAAGCTCACCCCTGGAACTTCAAAGACTTGTTCAAAAGAAAGGACTATATGTACTTTCAAAGGGACAAACTGGCAAAATCATGCTTTGTGTGTGGAAAATACAATCACACTGCCAGCACCTGCTTCTACTACCTTCAGCAGCAAAGAAACCTCAAGCAACATGCTTTTGAGAAGACAAAGAAGAACAAACAGGTAAGAAGGTTTGAAGCTAAGACAACTTAATTTAGAAACTCTCTTTCTCCACCAAGGGAGCAGTTGTCCAAACCTCAACAATCTTGCATCATCTGTGGTGAATCAGACCACTTTGCTGCAAATTATAATTTTAATCCTTTCAATCAGATTCTTCTTCCAACCCCAATTATACAAAAGCCTATCAGTAAGGCGAAGAAGGATAGGCATAAGTCTGTTCTTAAACCATCAGCAGCCAACAAAACTGCTACTGATCGAGTAAAGCCCAAGCAACCAAAAGGAAAGCCTTCAGCAGCAAAGTCTGGAGCTGCTCAAGTAAAACCATCAGCAGCAACAAAATCTACTACTGATAAGTCAAAGTCCTCAGATGCAGCTTCTGCTGCTGAAAAGACAAAGAGAGCTGGAAAACCACTAACTCAACAATGGAAGGCAAAGAAACCACCAAGCATCATCATTGGTTCAGTTGAATGCGTCTATCCTTTGTTGTAAATGTGTCTGTCCTTTGTTGTAAATAAAAGTTATAAGTAAGTAGCATCCTTTTTGGCTGCTCACAGGTCTGATCTTCAGCAGCAAAGAATTTGCCCCTGACTGCTTTAACCTATCAGCAGGAACAAGTTTCCTGCGGATAGCTTTAAGGCTGTCAGCAGCAACATCCTTGTTGCAGATCATTGCATCCATCAGCAGAAATTGAGTTTGCTGATGACAGACTTAATCTTCCACAGCAACCAAGGTTGTAGCGGACAGTCTTATTCATCCACAGAAACCAAGTTTGCTGCTGATGGGTAAATTTAAGTCCAAATTAACTTTTAACCGTTGTAAAATCAACGTCAGTCTTTACCGTGACTGCCTCGGTGTGTTACAGCTGTAACAGTAAAAGGTGAATTGGGTTGTACTGTACAAGTCATTTTGCTTTTTCCCTCTTCTGCTGTTATAAGAACGAATCAAATTTCCTTACCACCTCTTCACCTTCAATTTCACCCTAAACCCACATCACTTTCTCTCAAGTCCCCACCATATTCAAGCCCTTCATCTTTAAAACATTCAAAGCCTCCCATATTCTAACCTTCCCTCCAAGTCAAACAACAATGGCAGACATCAATAACCCTGAAGATAAGTTCTCCCCATACCACAACCTTACAGCATATCTTACCAAAGGAAAGAAATCCGAAGGATTTAATGATATGATCGATTTCTTATGTCGATCAAAGATCTAAATTGCCCTCACCACCAACCCTACCATATATATCCCTCGTATGGAGGATTTTTGGAGTACCGCTGACTACTCAACCAAACAGGGAATTCCCCAAATTAAAGACAAAGTAGACGGCAAGGATATCACCATCTTGGAAGCCACACTCAGAAAACATCTTAAGCTTTAAGATGAGGGAGCAGCCATCTCATACTCGAAGGACAAATACATGAGGACCTTTGTATCCATTGGATACACTGGAAATCAGACCGAGTATACGATCGAGAAGGTGCTGATGGGCCCTCCATGGAAGTATCTTTGCCACACTCTTCTCCAATGCATATCTCAGAACAGGTGAGCTCCGCACTTGCCTCCGCCTTCCATGGTATGGTCACTAACCAAGGCTTCAACTTTGCACACCTCATCTTTGAGGGTTTGAGATATAACCTTCAAGAGGGTGCAAAGCAACAATTTTTTATCTACCCAAGATTCTTGCAGGAAGTTTTCAATCAAGAACTAACAGAACATTCAAAATCTGCAAGAATCTACATTATGTTGGGACATAAAAATAACATTTTTCAAAGCATGAGAACTGTTTCCAAAAAGTTCTCAGGGGTCAATGTTCCATTGTTATCTACAATGCTGAACATATAAAGTACCCCGGGTGACAGTTCAGCAATCCCAGCTGATACTGATCCCACACCCTCCACCTCACATCCTGAACAACAGTCTGCTTCTATCATTCGAACCCCTGTGCATACTACTAAGGATGCACAGGCACAAAAATTACTTACACCTCTTTTGGATGTTATCGTTCAACCGGAACACAGGGCCCTAGTTGCAACGACATATACTAAGAAAATGGGCAAGAGAACTCCTTCTTCTCTTGCCTTTAAGGCCCAAACCCAACCTAACAGCCCTCACTCAGAATCACAACATTCTGGTGAGAATATCATAAGGGACAACCACATTATTAGGGAGACTCCTTTGGATGTCTCTCTATTAGGATCAGGATCACTTCCCGGATCCATAGAACAACCCCCTGAGCCTTTCCTTTCTCTTCTGAACTTAAGTGTTGAGGAACCTGATCAAGATGATGTACCTTCTCCAACTACCACTATCTCGGAGGTACTGATTGATCTTGCTTCCAACACACCCAACCCAAGTTCTTCTACCCTAAAGGTCCACTCTAGGAGTTATGAAAGAGTGGATGTGGAAGAGGCTGTCACTACTTCCGGTCATCAATGACCAGGAGGACAGTGACAACATTGCTAAGACCTCAACCACGGCAACTCACAGTGAGGATGCTTCCTTGGAAACTCCCCTCACTGAGAGGAATCCCAGGTGCCAAGAAACCATGGGTGATGGGGATGAAGAGGCTAGGCCTAAGGCCCCATCTGGATCCAAGGATTCCACAACTATGGATGAGGACAGACTGAAACTTCATAACTTGGAATTGACGGCCAGGGTGGCTATGCTAGAGGCTGAAGTGTCCAAACTAAGACACCAAGTCTCTATGCATGAAGCCCATCAATGCCCAACTGTACCTTCTCCCTCTCTTGTATCAGTGGGCACCCAAACTGATTCTTATTTGTCCACTGATGCAACCAAAAAGGGGGAGATGGTCCCAATGGAGGAAGACTCAGACAGTCTTGACGACTGGATTCAAGAGCAGGCTGTATTTCAAAACACACTTTTCAAGCCAGCTTTTGTACAGGTTCATGACTTGCCAGCTTCAGACAACGAAGAAGAAGAGACATCTGAAGACTGGAAGTTAGTCGTCAGGGCTGTTGATGAAATGCTGAATGATGCCGAAGTCACAGGACAAACATATACACCTTTTAGCATCATCCCTGAAGCAGCAGCCATCATAAGTCACTACACTGCCCCCCAATTTCCACTGACTTCAACACAGCTAGAGTTTGATACAATACTAGCTTGGGGGTATGATGGAAAGTCTGAGAGGTTCTGGATTGGTTGGGAGTTTGGCGGAGTAGAAGAGCTAAACTGGGACTTTCTCAACATCATCCAAGTCCTTCACCTATACCATCTACAATGCATCAACAACTCAACGGACCTCTCAGCAGAACTTGCCATTGGCAGGTTCTATTACTTGATGGAGGATAATCTACCCAACTTTCAAAGACAAATACAAGCAGCAAAATGGGTAGCCTATCCTGAATCTTCAACAACAGCAGAAAGAAGACTGACTCCTAGAAGACTTGAAATAATAAGGAGCAGTCTTCTCACTGAAGAAGAAGTTCTGTGCTTAAGAAGATTTCTGTACAACTCCATTATCAAGGACTTAGATGTGCTGGGATGGGTAAGCACTAAGTTTCTTGACCACACCTTTCTGCTAAGCAACGGCTCCTCTCTCACCATCAACACCAGGAACATCCTGCTACTGCCTACAGACTTTCTTTACAAGATCTTTCAACTTAGAGCAAACATCTGCAATGTCAACTCCCTTGAAAGCCAGGCAATGATGGCTACTGTCAGAGCCCATCTTGAACAAGAAGGAAGGATTGCTGAAGCGGTATATGTGTCAAATTCTGACACTGATTCTGACTCAGCTTCCCTTCGAGTAGACATCTTTGCTGCTGCATATGAATCAAGATCCACTGTCAAAGAAATGCTGATAGAATTCACAAGTCCTGAGTGCAAAACAGATGAAGCTAATGACCTTCCCTTATCAACCTCTCAAATTGCCAATGAAGCTGAGACTGAGATTCCCACAGCAGCACAATCATCAACTGTTGTGATCAGTGAAGCCGAAGCAGAGGCATCCAACAAAGATAAGGGAAAAGGAATTATAACCGAAGAAGACGAAGAGAGGTTGCAAAGAGAAAAGAAAGAGAAAGAAGAAAGAAGAAGAAGAAGAGAAGAAGAGGAGATGGCTGAAACAAAGAAAGCTCAAGATAGACTCACATCCATTCTCCTCAGAGAACAACAAATCCAGGTGTATGCAAAACAGTTGGATGAGCTCAAAGTAAACATTCCTACAGTTTATCAGATTGAAGAAGATGAAGCTCTTGCTCTTCAACTGCAGGAACAATTTGACAAGGAAGAAGAAGAACTAGAGAAGAAGAAGAAAGAAGAGGCTAAGTTCAGAATAACTGATTCTGAACTAGCCAAAGAAATGAGAGAGGAGTGGGTAAAGGCTCTACTTTCTCAAGGTGAGGATGCAGACTACCTTGAGAAACTATCAAATAAAGAAATCTACAGAGCCCTCATGGGTCAACAAGGTCAATTGGTAAAGAAGAAAAAGTCAAACAAAAGTCCAAAAAGACCATTGCCTTTAATAAACGGACCCATGAAGAAAGGAAGGTCATGATTGACTTCCTTAAGGCTAGAGGAGAGAGTGGAAAGAGGCTAGGTCCCATGAATTTCATGAACCTGCAAGCCCTCTATTTCAAAGTCAAGAAGGATGAGGAAGAAAGATTGGAGAAGAAAGGCTCCAAGAAAAGGGTAAACATTCAAGAAGAAGAAAGGAAATCAAAGAAACCCAACACTTCCTCAATCCAACAACCTTCCACTCTCCTTCCTATACCTCCCTCCTCTCCACCCTCAAAGTCCAAATCCATACACCCAGCTCCTACTCATCAACAACCTCCCAAAAAGAAAAACAAACCCACTTCCAAACCTAAAGACTCAAGAGAAATAATCAGATGGTCATACAGCCCTGAAGACCAATGGTTTGAAGTGTTCAGGGGGAGGACAGAAGCTAAAAGATCAATCTATACTTCTGTTGATGAGGTACTATAGCTTCCAGATTCTGATCTAAGAAGAATGATGGAGCTGGGTGAATCCTCTGAGCCTGAGAATGAAGGTAGGAGACATCTTTTGCTGGCAATCAGACATTACTTCAACCCCAGCAAAGATGAAATCATTGATGCCAAACCTCTTCAATCCCACACTCCATTCATCAGATGGTCCTACAATGCTGAGAAGAATGAATTCACTCTGACAGATGTTAAAGGACAGAAGATGAGGTGTTTAAGCAAAGCTATCTTCAAAATGGCAAGCAAAGACATCAAGACTCTATCTGAGCTTCCTCTTAACAATCCCAGCATGGACCAGAGAGGATATGAGGTTGAAAGGATAGTCAGAAATATGCAAAAGCTTCAGCAACAAAGGCAGTAAGAGAATTTTGGTAGCATCAGTCTAGGGGGAGTTTGTAGAACCAAAGACTGATGGCTACAAAATTCTCTTAGTACAAATGCTGCTGATCTCAGAGTTTGCTGCTGACCAAAAAAATGTTGCGGACAAGCTTATCTGCTGTGGATACTTGTTATCCTGCTGAAGAACAAATCTGCTGCGGATAGCCTTATCTGTTGAAGACCAAAGTTGCTGCAGATAAGCTTCTCAGCAGCATCAACACTTGATGCTGCTGACAGGCAAATCATCAGCAGCTTTGGATGGTTACATCTTGCTGCTGATCATCATCTTTGCTGCTGACAGCCTTGTGCCTTGAAGATAAATCGTTGCAGCTGACTATCCATACCAAGCGTCACTGACAACTTTCTGCAAAAGCAACTGTCACACTCAAAGCAGAAGGAACCGCAATGGCACAACTAATGACGAAAAACAATGCTCTTCTCCAAGCATGCAAGTAATGATGCATAAAGAAGACGCTTCAATAAAGTTAACTAGTTTTAGACTAAACGTGTAATAGTCAGCTACATACAACAGATCAACGGTCTGTGTTAGATGTGATCCTTAGAATCAAGGGGCTGTCTTGATTCTAAGTGAGTATAAATAATGTGTAAACACTTCATTATAAGTGTGCTTTGTGTGCTTTTTGATTGAGTTTCAATTGTAATCGTTTATCTGCAAAAGCTTAATACAACAGTGTTCTTAAAAGTATTATTTCTGCTTACTCGATTACACTTGTGTAGTTGTTATTGTTTCCGCCAATTTCAACTAAGAACAGAACCATCTTGTAATTTATCGATTCTACAATTGCTCTTGTGCAGTCTAGTTTGTGGCTGCTTCTTTTCCTTCTCCTTCTCCGAACCAAACTGTCCGGTTTTACTACAGTTCTTGGTCAGATGTCAAAATAGTCCACATACTTGGCACTTGACGTCTCTTAGGAAATCTTTAGAGTAGTACCCTGCGCTCTCGCACTTAAAGCACATGGTGGAACCAGCTCGACATTCTCCTGGATGTTTCTTTGAGCAGTTCTTACAAACTTCATACTCCTCTGTCCTTGGCTTCTTAGCCTCAGCGGTATAGCTTCCTTTCACAGTGCGCTTAGATGGGTTCTCCCATTTCCTCTTCGGAGGTTCTAGAGCCGGGTCTTCATTAGCAAAATCGGCATAGACGATTCCAGTCAGATTCACTACCGACTCAAAAGTCGAGGGTAGATTTGCTTTCACATGGACTCTGACCATTTGAGGCAGGCCCTTTATGTAAAACTTTATCAGCATCTCCTTAGTTTCCACCAAATGAGGTACGAGTTGAGGTAGCTCGTTGTAGCTAGAAGTGTACTGAGCAATATTGCCAGCATTGAAATTCAGGAATTCATTATCCACCCGATCTATCTCGTTCTAGGGGCAGAACTTCTAGATCATCAGTACTTTCAGATCTTCCCAAGTCATCCTCTTGAGAGTGTTCGGCTACTTAGACCTCTGGATGTTCCTCCACCAACTCAGTGCTTCGTTGGTGAAAGAATGAGGAACAAACTTAACGGCCTAGTCAGCTCGACACTCACTAATGCTGATTACCCCCCTCATTCTCTCTATATATTCGAACGTATCCATATAATCCTTATTCTCGTCAAACTTGGGCGGGTCGTAGTCTTTGAAGCCCTTGTAAGTGCATCTTCGAGTGGTCAATCCCATGTCTCCTTATCTCCATCACTATCATAAACTTTCTTTTGAGTTTCTCTTCTTCATCCTATTTGCTTTTCTTCATTGCCTCAGTCAACAAGTCACATAGTACGTCTTTCAGAGTTAGTACGACCTCGCGACCAATAGCATCTCTAACCTCGGGTTCCAGACGTAGTGATCCTTCATTGCCCTAACCCGGTGGAATAACATTAGTTTCGTGCACACTCTCTGTACGTTCTACGTGCGCACTATCCCCACGTTCTACATGCACACTTTCCTCATTATTACGTCTTCGATTCAATGGAGGCCTACCGACTCGCCTGGTACGGCCGCCACGACGTCCAGATCCTTCTCCACCAGCCATGATTTCTAAATTCCTGAACAATAAAGGGAATACACCAATGACATTCCTTCAGATCATAGTTTAGAACAGTACGAGCAAGGTAAATTCTTAATTACAGTGACCGGTTTGTGATTAATAATTTGCTTTGCTTTTCGGGTTCAAAACTCTTCATATCAGTGGTGATATTGACATCTATGTTTTCTAAGTTAAGGCATCTATTTCTAACTACATGCATTAACTTTACTACTTACTTACTGTGCTGGCGTTGACATTGGCTACACATACTGACATCCGTGCGTTGGTCCCATTATAAGCTTGAGTCCAGACATTTAGGGATGTCTGAATCTCTCAAACTAATGCTCTGATACCAACTTGTAAGTCCTCTTTTTCGTGAGACCTCACTTGTTGAATTTACTGATAAATATAGTCATCAAACACTGACATTTTAACCCGATCTCTATATTATTCATTCGTTTTATTATTTCGGGATGTTACAATAATATTGTGTTGACACTTGAGCATCCTAGATCCAACAAATGTCGGTTATATATACGAAGTTAATTAACCGCTCTAAGTTAATTATGTTGGTTGATTGAAGTGTCGGTTAGTAGCCTACAATAGGCATGTGTATCAAGCATATTGTATGATATTATATTGAATTATATGTATTGAATGTATAAATCCAATGTTTGTGTGTCGAACTGATCTACATTCTTGTGTTATACCCGTGTGCTATTGTTGAATTAAGCCTCATGAATGGGTGTTTGTTGAAATTGATAAGAGGGATATGGGTTAACAAAAGATACACAAGTACAGTGTCAACTGTGAAGTAAATCTCCATATGCTAGATCACCCATGCAAGAAGAAAAAGTTCTTATCATAAACCTATTGAACCTCAAAATACATGGTGTTGTTATTTCAAATAGGCTAGTCACTATAACGAAGAAAAAACAACACCAAGAGTGTGGTTGCTTGGCTTGTTGATTGAGAATGGCATTGAGATTATATGTCAAAAGCACAAGTGAAGATAAAAGCAGGAAAAATGAAGAATAGACAAGAAAAGCTTCCTTCTCTTTTTTTAAAAAAATATAGCGAAGTCTAGCTTAGGAGGGCGTGTTAAATTATAATCTAGACTTATATATAAATATTAATATTATTATTATTATATCCTAAATATTATGATTATGGTAGTTAAGTTAGTTTAATAGGTCAAAACAGTTAATTAGTTAACAGTTATATAATATCAACTGCCACCTCTTTAAAGGGATGCAATGGTTGAAGGTGTCCCTTACATAAGTGTGTGCGTCTGTGTATATGTCTCTGTACATATAATCGATTTCAAATGTTGCATATGATCAATAAACATAAATTATTTGTCATTCCTTTGTGTTCATATAAATCAAAGGACTAATCACTACTAAACAAATGAGTTTCACCGACGAAAAATTACCGACGACAAGGTCGCATCGGTAATTACCAGCGAATTTCCAACGAAAATCTCAAAAAAAAATTAAAATATTTTTAGCGGTATATTTCAAAATGTCGTCGGTTTGGTGGGCAAGCGTCACCGATAGACGATCCCTGGGTCCTCCGTTGGTAATATTTGATGACGTGATCTACCAATGATAGACCAAAGTTCTTATCTCACGATACTCCGACACTATGAGAATGCGCATTAGACCAGTGAAAACTGCACTCACCAAAGATGGACGGGTTTTTGAACTCCCCCCTTTGACTTCAGCATAAACATGTCATACTCTCTTCGTTGGATATCACATCTTGATTGGAAGAGATGACAGACATGGTACTTATTATTTTTTAATTTAATTGGTATATTTATTTTTATACTAACTTGGTAGGATTTTTTTAAAGCAGTGGGACATCGAGAAGTGGAAAACGAAGGCAAGGTACGAAAATTAAAACCATGACGTGTAACACCCAAAAATTCAACCAAAATTAAAAATTTTAAAACACGCGGATGTTAGGTCTCAAAACAACATTTAACGTATCTACATGTTTTAGTTTTACAAACACGAATTAAACTACATAATTTCCACATAAGTAGTTTAAAAAAAACTAACAAAGATAAGGTATCCACAACTTGTAAGAACCCCAAATAGTTTGTAAAGACTCCACACGAGAAAGTTAACGAAAACATGTACAAAACATGTCCACTAGAATCCAATCCACATGAGCCGAGACCAGATATCACTCCGGAGCTTTCCCTATATTCAAAACATCAATTTGAACATGGCTAGTAATGATAACTAGCTCTAGGGACTTCCCTAGAGTGCCTACAACAATGACCGGCCAAAACCCCAAATTTTCGGATTTTCCAGCGTCTATCAGAAGGATTTGGGCGCATCATATGCTCCGGGCGTATCATACGTCCCTACCAGGTTAAACATGCCCTAAATTTGTTTTTCACCCTATGCAACCCCTCGTCGTCCGACCCGTTTGCATTTTTAAGCTGTTAACAATCATAAACTCATATTTAGGCCACATAGAAATTTACCCACATATACTAACATGAAGTGGTTAGTAATTCACCCCAAACCTGAGCACCACTACTCGTTTTTCATCCATGAAGTGTTTAACTTCACGTTATTCCATTTCATTGTTTAAGCTTATAATGACCAACAACTTATACATGTATTGACCCTATACAGGTCCTAACATTTTACCATCCATTAACTAGACATTTCCACATGTCTAATGTGAGAACCATCTTGCTTTCCCACATGGAGTATTTGACTCCATGCCTACACATGAAGTATTTGACTTCATGCCACCCGTGAAGTATTTAACTTCACTATCGCCCATGGCGTATTTGACCTCACTAACACCTATGAAGTATTTGACTTCATAACCACCCGTGTAGTATTTGACTTCACGTACATTCATGGAATATTTGATTCCAAGTCACCCATGAAGTGTTAAACTTCAAGAATCCACATTTTGGTTTAACTCTTTACCACATACAATCAATTTACACCAACACACATATTAGTTTGACTCATTACCACACAAAGTCAAATTACGCCAATTCACATTTTCATTTGACCCTATGCCACATAAATTCAAATTACACCAATTCACCATTAGTTTGACCCTCTTTCACATAAAGTTAAAGTACACCAGTTTCACCATTTTTTCACAAATGGTTTTATTTATACCACATTAAGTCAAATTACATCAATTCACATTTTAGTTTGACCCTATATCACATAAAGGCAAATTACACCAATTCATCATTAGTTTGACCCTATACCACATAAAGTCAAATTACACCAACTTCACTATTTTTTCACAAATGATTTGACTTATACCACATTAAGTCAAATTACATCAATCTTCGCATTTTCCACAATCGTTTGACTTATACTACATTAAGTCAATTTTACATCAAATCATCACATTCTATATTTTAGTTTGACTATATGCCTCACTAATCAACTACACCTATTTACCATACTATGTTGACTATATGCCACATTAGTCAACTACATCACTTTTACCACATTTCACCCCATTAGTTTGACTAATTCCTCATTAAATCGACTACACCAATTCTATCACATTCACACTTTAGTTTAACCATATACCACATAGTCAAAATCAACATATAACATGTAAATAGAATTTACCACATAATCTACTTACATGTAAACTACTTATGTACTACTACGTGAGTGCAAAGCACTTACCTTGGCTAATGAAGATTCCAGTCGGTCACCTAAACATTCCACATGTTTTAGTAATCTAAATTACCGCACTACATTTATCAATTGAAGTTTAGCGCCCACCCAAGATCTTATGAACCTCACCCATCATCTAATCTTGGTTTATTAAGCTTCACACAAGTTGTTAACCATTCTAACTCAATTTCACCCATTTGACATGCTAAGGTTTTCACCCAATCTTCACAATATCATCTAATTTATAATTCACCAAAACAATTGAGTTTTTAACTTGATAATATATTTATATAACACCATAAACACTTATTCACATTCAATTCAACCCTATAAACCTCCCAAAATTTATAATTCATCGAAACAATTTGGGTCCTCAAGAACCCTAAATTCAAAATCCTTAATTTGGTGAAATTAACATGAAATGGTTAAACCTCTAGCTTTAGTAATGCTAGATTATAAATCCTTTTCAACAAAACACCCATTACAACCCCAATTCCCATCTATTAGGGTTCATCCACTCAAACCCCTTTCAAGAACAAGAATTCTAATAGAGAAAAAGGGAAAGGAGGTTAAACTTACTTGATTATGTGAAGGAATGTGCACACAAATCCTTCAATTCAAGCATGTAACTCCGAAATTGGTTCCTTGATCAAGCTCTCCTCCTCTCCTATCTTTTCTCCCTTTTCACGACACACACACACATAATCTGATGTGTGTGCGTCGCCACCCTTCAACACCAATTAACCAGGTTTCGTTAATTACTAAATCAGTCCCTCCACTAAGTAATTTAACTCCTGCAACCCAAAACTAGGTAATTCCACCTTTTATAACTAACCTTCAACTTCCATTATTAATACTTATACCCTATAATATGATTGCCATATTATTTTTATAAACATGGAAGTTGGTTCGTTACATGACGCTTAGTGTGGGGTGTATTCATCCTGACACACCAAGTGGTCCATACAAATGTCACAACATCAGAAAAATATGGTAAGTGTTTTAATTTTACCATCTTCAGCATTTCTATTTTTGTTTATGAACTAATTAACAACTTAACCTATCTATGTAGAGAACGGAAAAAGAGTGTGGAACCGGATTTGTATTGCATATTCAAGTAAACCCACACAAAGAAGGGTGATGATGGGTCGGTGATATACACTTATTCGAAGGCCCAAGAAGCAATTGTAAGATTTTTATTTTTTAATAAAAAACAACCTTTTCTTATATTATAACGATATTTTTATAAACTAACATTTTTATTTTGTTTCACTAAATTAGGAAACGTATGAAAAGCTACATAATGACATGCACGCATCGTCGGGTCCGACATGACAAATGTTGATGATCTACAGTTGTCACGGAATGTCGGAGGCCGGAATAAGTGTTGTCTCTTTGGAGCAGGGACCACTACCTACCCCTATTATACCATTACCTGTGAGCAGGACACTTTCAACACTAGGAGATCATATGTTCATTTTCCTAATCGACAAGTATATAATAAATTTTTTATAACTGATTTAAAGTGACAATAATAAATTAATAATTTGTTTGATGTTTGTAGTTTGCCGCTTTGAAAGCACAGTTGTAGAGGATGCGGGCAGAGGGGCACACTGAACGAGAGATATTATGACGCCAAATTTTATTTTATTTTTTTAATTGGAATTAAATAACAGACGGTTTACCGAGGGAATAAACGTCCGTAATATCTAGAACTGTTCATCGATAATTTGTCGGTCTAGAACTGTTCATCGATAATTTGTCGGTACTAGTGTATCTTCCACCGGAGAAGACCTCGCTAAGCTGGCCGTCGGTAATCTATGGTATTTACCCTTGGTAATCCGCCGGAAACCAAATTACCGACGCCTATCCTACAAACGGACTTTCACTGATGAATTATGTTCGTTAACGACTTTCATCGACGGATTACCTACGAAAATTCGTGATACTCATTTGTTTAATACTACACTCGAGTACATGTCATTCAATCATTTTATTCGGTTATTATTAAATATTAATTTTTATCCCACACTGTAAAATTCCTCTCAGACGATTTCAATTTTGATTTAGCTCTCTCTTTGTACCCATTTAGCTACCTGCTCATGTTTCTATTTATTTATTGAAATTTTGCCACTCAAAACAAATTAGTAATTATCAAATTAGCATACGTATAAAATACGTATGGAGTTTAAATTTGTATTTATTTTTTTAAAACACGAAAACTAAATAATAATGATAATATTTAAGAGTCTAACACGACAATTGGAGCCATTTGTATTTCTTTATTATGTACGTTAAAAAATTCATTAATGATGACTGCAATCACCATCTTAGCTTGCACAATTTTCTTCTTCATACATCACCCCTTGCCAATATGTATAATCAAAGTCATAATACATAAGTTTATGAATTAATTACAATTTAATCTTTGTGAGATCATCGATCATTGACAATTTTGAAATAGTAAAAGTAAAAAATTTACAAAAATACAACAAAAATATCATCCATGCTATCTATTTATATCCATATATCATACCACATGGTCTCTGCTAGTTTCTGGCGATGTAGATTTACTCCTTGAGCTTGAAATTGGCAACGAATTCGAACCTGTAGCTTGAGAATTCATCGCTGTTGTCCCCATAGATTTGTTGGAGACGGTTGACGAATTTTTATTTGCGTTTGAGGTTGAAGGAAAACACGAAAACACTGGAAATATATCTCCTGGTTTGACAATGTGGCCGGATTTGTCATCTCCTCCTTGACTTCCAACTGCCCCTCCACCAATTATAGACGTCAATGCGGCTTTTAAAGCTGATTGGAAATTAGGGTCTGATGTGATTATTCTTGTTGCAGCTTCAATGGTGTCTGGCTGTAGAGAATGTTGATTATTGGTTGGTGTTGCCATCATAGTCTTGTTTTGCATGAAAGAATGGTAAATGTTTTCTTGAGGTTGTGTTGATCCAAAGTTGAGGGACCCCATTTGACTTTTCCCATAGTTGAGGGACCCGTTGCTCCAAGAAATTGGCAATGCATTTGACTCCAAAGAGCTAAAGTTTAGGTTTGTGGTTGAATATCTTGGAGGGAAAATGGTTGCCACTGGCGTTGATCGGTAGTTGTATGGTGATGATGTCGATAGCGTGTTTGAAGTAAGATCAAGTGTGACGGTTGGGCACGAGGGAGAAGGGGATATCGAAGAATGTGGCAAGTACATCGGCTTTAATTTTGAGTTCTCGTTGAGATAAAAGTTTAGCCCGTGAGTAGAGGTGCTAGGGTTTGATCCGGAGGTTGACGAGCCCGATGTTAACATACTCGCGGCTGCGGACGTGGTGGAAGCCATAGCGGTGGCGGAGACCGGAAGTGGATGGTTATGTGTTCCTTCATAAGTGGTGATCAGAATTGACATATCTTGAGGACATCTTTGTACCTACACAATTGTATCAACATAAATGTTTTAGATAATGTTACCAGTTACAACCAATCTTAACATTTAAATTACTTTTAGTTGTCAAGGTGTTCGATAAGGCTTAGTCAATTTCCATGTGGTAGGGGTTCAAATCCCGTTTGTGACAAAAAAAATATGTAAGTTAAGCCGTTCAAAAAAATAAGTTGTCGAAACAAATAGTTGCTCTAACTAATTAGAGCACTCTAATACATTACTTCTTTCTTTATCTTCTTAAACTTTACCTGTTTCCTCACTGGGCATGTCGTAGATACGGTGCAACGATAATACGCCCGTGGACAAGGGTTTCCTTTCGCGATCTTTTGTCCATACTTTCTCCATTGACATCCGTCGTTCATCTGCGAATTAAAACCCTAATTTTAAGTGCGCTCATAACTTCAAATAAAAAGTTACACTTACTAACATATATATCTAGGAAGTTTTTAATGAAAGGAAAAGATTTCATTAAAAGCATATATTGGAAGTTAAAGATTACCGTTGGGGTGTCACAACGAACCCTAACCGAAACCCTCGTTTTCTTGGCAGGGTTTTGTTGTGAAACTTCAAGATCATCTCCACTTCTTTTTGGAGTCTGAGGTTTCTGTGGTGTCCAAGTCTCTCCACCATCACCTTTAGCTTCTTCCAAGCTATTATCCGGGCTCGGGTTCACCGAAGATTCGGCTAGTGTTGTGGGTGACAATATTTCAAACTTCCCACACTCAAGCCCAAGACCTAACCCTTCTGCACTTTTGGTAGGAGGTATTGAACATCTCTTATCTTTCTTGGTCAAATCGGTTGATGTTGTCCTTCCAAGACTGAGGGAAACAAGCTCAGATTCATCGTTGATTTGTGGTTCGTTGTTATGGTTGATCGCAGTGTTGAGTTCCGTGGTTGAAGCAGCTTCTTGTTGTTGAATAATATCTTGGAACTTCTTTTGAAGGGTTTGGTATTCTTTCATGATCTGGTCCAAGTGCACCCTTAGCCTTTGGTTTTCTTCCCTCACCTCACCCATTTCGGCTTTGGTTAACTCAAACTGCTTCTCATCCTGCATTAGTTTAAAATATTATAATTTTAGCTACTTTCACACAAACTTACACACACACGTTATAATTATATTACTGTATAGTGGTCGCCATATAGGCTTATACTATTTGGATTCCTTCGACTAGTTGAGTTCACATAGTTAGATACCTAGTGTTTACACGACACACGTTTAAATCAACAAACAATCCAATATTGACCATGATTATAATGGATAATATAAGTTTTATACGTTGAATAACTGATATTTATTATGTTTTTACGAGGAATTAGGGTTTATAATGTGTAAACCAATGTAAAAGCAATTAATTGGTAGTTCTTTATGTTATTTCTTTTTTTAACTTGTATGTGTTTTTTTTTAAAATTTATTTACAACTTCAACACGCAAACAAAGGACTCAAGATTTTCAAATATTGTGTTCTATCTCTTAAATATTTTCTAATATTCAGTGATGAATTAAACTATGTAAAAGTCGCAGCATATTATTTTTTTTTTAAGATTAGTAAATAAAATAAAGAGATCTCGGAAAATTTCATTGTTCTATATATCGACCAAGATGAACTACATATTGAATCTTGAAAATAATAAAAAAAAATCTAAAAAATAAGAAAATTTCTTAATTGGTGAAGGAATTAGAGATATTAATATGAATTTTATGCAAATGGTTTAAAACAAAAAGTCCACAAGATCCAAGATATCAAGAAAACAAGAGGTTTTTTTTTTCTGGAACTTTGTATATTTTCAAATAAAAAAAGAATATATATAAGAAAGAATCAAATAAACAAGAAAAAATTAGCTTTATGATTCTTTAAAGACTCAATTTTCTCTCTATTTAATGAAAGATAATAATTACTTTTCTACACACTTAAAACAGTTCCATGAAAAAAACAGACCTTAAATAGTTCAAAAAAAATATACAAAAAAAAAGTTGCAAAAAAGGAAAAAGAAGATAAAAGAGAAGTTAATATGGCAAATTTATTATAGAAATTAAGACAGAAAATTAACAGCACTACAAGCACGTAAGAACAAGTGAATAACTTCTTTCTTGTAGGGAAGATAGCAATTAAATAGAGATAAACAGGAAAATGAAAACAAAAGAGAAGTTATAACTTCATGCACCTTATTAAGAAAAACTTCTCCATTTAATAGAAAATAGCAAGTATTCAAAATTAAACAAGAGTAATATGATTTTTGTTTAATTAATTATTGAATCTTATAAAGACCAACCTCTTGTTCGCTGTCATGGCGATCTTCTCCTGTATCTTCCTGCTTCATGATTTGAGTTATTTTTCTTAGATCAACTTCCATGGCTGCCTTCTGTGTCAAGTATTCTAACGCTGCTTTTCAATGGATGTAATAGAATTATAAATGAGAAAGATGTAGCAACTTAGATCTATTCTTATAATGAGGGGGCCATCAATGTTTGACTTGTATGTATATACGTTTTCTTTTGTTCACTATTTCCTCAATTATCAAATATGGAAAAATGTCAATGCCCAAATTGCCATCACCTAAGAATTATTTTACTACTACTAGTGTCCTTTTTTTTATTTATAAACAAGGGTTCATTTATTTTTTTTAAGCCAAGAGAATATATATATATATATATATATATATGGTTGTGTTCATGATAAAACTCATTTTTATGAGAAAACTAGAAAACTCTCCTCCTCAATTTTTAAACCTTAATAACTTTTTCATACGCTATTATTATTATTTTTAATTATACCAATAAATTAAGCATTTTTTATCTTAGTTTTAATGAAATAGATAAATATATAATATATATGTTTTAGGAATGAGAAATATGTAATTGATTTTTTGGCTTATGCAAGTATGTAAATGATCTTAAAAAAGAGAAATATGTAAATGTCTCTAAAAAAATTAATACCTAGTTGAATTTTTTTTTAAATGAACTTAATAGAATTTATAGTTATCACGGTAAAGTATATTTTTAAAAACATATTTTGACGAGTGTATGTGTTAATAAATTACATTATATTTTATTCAACCCGTTTAATTCACAAATTTATTCACTACATTTATTCAACTCGTGTAATACACGAGATTCTAACCTAGTGTGTGTATACATATATATAAAAATGATCAAATAAGAACTTATAAATATTGTGAGAACCACGAGAACTCGTGTAAAAAACTAATGAAAATCATTTATTTACAACGTTTAATATTAGAATACTAAATAAAAAATAAATTTATATTTTATATGTAATCGTATATTAAGTGGTCCCCACTCTTGAAAAATAAGTTACAAAAAAAGGGTGGAACGGCAGAAGCGAAATAACCACAACTGTTGACTTTTTTGGGGTAAATCTAGTTCCAAGACTTTTTTTTAAATCTAATAACTTTTATATATTTTATTATTTTTAAAAAAAAGTTATACATTAAAATAGATAATTTTATTATCATTAATTTAATTATAGTATAGCTATAGTTTTTTCTTTAAATATTTTTTTAAGATGGTGCATGTACGTACCATTACTTGATTACGTAATCAAGTCCTATTACGTGATTACGTAATATGTGTTATTTCTACACAGTTATACCCTTGGTATGTGATTACGTAAAGACGCTTATGCTCCTTGCCTAAGTATACGTGTCATATTTTGGTGGCTTTCTACACTTAGTACGATTGAATCCCTTTGTACTTTAACTACCTCATATGTGTGTGTGTATACACATACGCACTCACGCACGCGCATTGGGTACGAAATTAATTTTATATAGATAACCACATGATGTACTTAAACGTAGTGATTGGCAACTATAATAGATGTTATAAAGAGAACGAGGTTTATTTTTTTGTATCTACATGTGGTTTAGAAAAATTATCATGGTTTATAGGAGTTTTTTGAACCATTTTGGTTTTTAGGTGAGGTGATCCCCAGCTAGTTGAACTAGCGGATGTGGGCGATGCGGCAAGAAAGTAATAATCACTTCCGCTAGTTCAAATCACGGATGCCTCCTTTCACCTCACATGAAGATAATCATTTTGTTGTTCATATATCGTCCTATTCATTGTTGCACTTTTCACATCCGCTGGTTCAACTAACAGATCACCTAGAAATCAAAATGACTCAAAAAAAGCACATATAAACTGTGATAATTTTTTTGTAAACCGTATATACTAAAAATTCAAATGAGGTTAGGGGTTACATATATAATCGCTTATTTGTTACACTTAAAGCAAAATATACAAGTGTTTATATGATTCTTGTAATTTTTTTTAAATTATATCTATTTGAGCATTCCCTTCTCCCTGCGCGCTGTGTGTGCCACAAATGTTTCTCTTGTTACCTTTTTTCATAAGAATATGACGTCACTCGTAATCTTAGAAACTAGCCACTGGGGCAACAAAGAAGGTTACAACAAGTAGTTAGGTGACATGAAGGTGAATTCAAAACATAATTGATTAATTTAATTATCCTTTATCATACCATTTAATTAAATAATAATATGGTTTAATGGTGATGAATTATTTATTCTGTACACAACCTTATTAAATTGTTATATAATTTTTATAATAAATAAGAAATAGACAATTTGTGAATGAAGAACTTGAAGAATTCAACTTCAACGTTTAGGTCTTTTAGATTATAGAGATTAGACCCGCAAGAAACGGGCCTATTTGCTGACAGCCAATCCATTTTTTATTTACCTATTTGTTTATAGCCAATTAGCAGCTAAATATCACATGGTTGAAGTTTCCTACATACAAAAGTCAAAGATACAAAAAACAAAGATAACAAATTATGAATATTCAATGATCGGCTGGTCAGAGTTACGTCACCATCGTTTTGGATTTCGGATAGTAGCTATTAGGGTTTAGGCTAGTCTACATGCCCATGTAAAGTTAGAAATAGCCTCGTTTTTCATTCTTGGGTCCTTGGTTTTGACTTCTTCTATAAATCATTTACATAAAATTTAAAACCTGGTTTTTCCTTAAGTAAGATTTACAAGTTACAACCCACTTATTTGTCTACAAATGGCCTCTATTATATATACTAGGTTAGAATCCCGTGTATTAAACGGGTTGAATAAATATAATGTTATATATTTAGTAATAAAAAAATTATATATTTAAAAGTCCGTATATTGTTAGCCTAATTGCTCAATCCAAGTTCAATTAAAGTTAATGGGTCAAAGTGTAAATAGGCTAAAGTGTACGTTTGAGTCATTATGTATAGTTTGTAAAGTCAAGGGGCTTAATGTGTAATAGCCAAAGTGTAAAACCGATTTAGGGGAAAAGGTTCGTATGTTTGTATACGTTGCACCGGTTCAAATTAGGGTTATAAAACCTTTCAATTGGAGTCTATAACAAATACGATTGTTGGTAATGAAGATTCAGTTTATGTAAATTCTTGTTCTTGATAATTCGATCTTGGAGACCACAATTCGATCTTCGAGGACATCCGATAAAATTAGTATCAGAGCCTAGGGCTCAATTCATTCTTGAAATCATGATTATCATAGGCAATCGTTTCAGCAAAATCGATTCAGAGAAGGAGAAGAAGGAAAATCTATTCAGAGAAGGAGAAGATGGAAAATCGATTTAGAGAAGGAGAAGAACAAAATCGATTCAGGATAAATCGATTCAGAACCGGTAGATAATCACGAAAGATAGAACGAACAGAAGAAGGTGAAAAGGATTCGTGAAAGCCATCAATCAATAAAGTCAAGACCGATTCAAGAAATCACAAAATCAATTCAGGTTAGTGTTTCCAATTGCATTCAAGAATTCAGATTCCATAGTTGAAGCCAACGATCGTCATCAAACAAAATCGTTTTAGTCAAAACGATACAGAAAAACAAAATTGTTTAAGTTAAAACAATTCAGTAGAAAGTCAAAATCGTTTCAGGAGAAAATTCAAAATCATTTCAGTCAAAATGATATAGAAGAAATCAAAAATCGTTTCAGTCAAAACCAATTTGATGAAAATGACAAGTTTTGGAAAGCACGAGAACATGTAGGAGAAAAATAAATCTTTTGGATAAAAGTGGCAAAAGTGACCAAACCACAGGGACGAAAATAACAGTTTAATCAAAAATATAAGAGGTAACTTTGCATTGATTTAAATGGAACATATATACTGGTTCCTATTTATATTACTGAGTATTTTTTTTTATAATTTGACTTCAAATGAAAAATTATGAAACTTGTTTATTGTTTAATAAATTTTTATCTTTATTATTACTGTCTATTTCAAGTTAATTTACAAAAATCCCTAAATAGTAACTAACATCTATATATGTTCCGTTTATGTCACTTAATTAAAAAATTTTAAAATATTGGAACATCTATTGAAAGTTGATAGTGTTAGGAAAAAAATTTTGAGTGACTTTAATGGAATACTTACGATATTTTGTTAATATTGTATAAAGTTTTCTCAAAAAATAAATCATAGTTGTCAAGATAGGGATAAGATTTTCAGATCGAATACATGTACTGAACCATACCGGTTGAACATCAAAAGTAACGGTACCGATATTTCTTTATCCATGATTTCGGTATTGGTAGTTTAGGTTTCGATTCGATAATTTGTTGGTACCGTACCTACACCTATATTGTACCGGTACGGACCGGCCATTATCGATACAATATTCAGTTTAAAAGTGAGCTCTATTTTAGTTTTGGTTATGCGTAGTATAGTACTACATACGAAACGGTACCTATCTCATCCTTAAAACAGGATTTGGTGGGCCCTGACTAGTGTCTATTGAGTTGATTGTTTCTCAAAGCCATAAAGATTATTTAAATATGCTTTTTTTCATTACTTTAGATTTGTAAATATATCGATTTGTGTGGGTGGCATATACCATTTACATCGTGTTTTTACATATAGTTACGTGATAATAATAAAATCTAAATTAAGGGCTATCATGTTTCTATCTTCTTCTATATTTTTAACGAAAAAAATAAACTTTGTTGATTTCCATGTTTCTTTTAAAGTTTTTAATAGTCAATGATTTATCAAAATTATAAAGTTATTGTTAAGTTGAAAGACGTGTGCATAATGGTAGGTTGTTGTATTTGTTTTCAAAGTTGTTTTATTATTATTTGTAATTCCTTTTTCTGTATTTATAAGGAACCAAAAGATTATTGTTCCGTTATTCTTTTAATTGTTTTTAAATTATTTAGTTTAGTCATTTCATTGTTATTAATTTAATTAAGTAGCCTAGTTCCTTTAACTCATAACTTAATTTAGTTTCTTTAGTTCATTAGGGAGTATAGTTTAGTTGCTGTGCTCTCGAAGATATGCTAAACATGAATGATCATGAAGACATGTTTTTACCATTTCAGAATGTTAATATTATTTATATTTCAAGATCTCGTTGACTTCTGATTTTAAATGAACATATATATACACTTTGATATTATGTATTTTGTAGCATCTTATTCCCAGAATATAATCTTCTTGTAATCAATCGCAAAGTTTAGTGAGGGCCCGGGGACCCCCGCCCCCCCCACCCCCCCACCCTCTATAGGGAAAAAAAAATCCTGGCCCCATACGTTTTTGTTCAAGCTTCGACACTGCTCTAATAGATGTTGTAGATGTTAATGATAAAAAAACCTATTTCCACTTCGATCGTTTTGAAACCTATTTGCTCGTTTGAAAAACCGAGAAGTATCAAAGTAAAATTAGTGTATTGCTCCTTGATGAGCCCCGCTAAATAGTAAATAATAGGTTTTGGTTGCTTCTCAAGAAAATTAAGCATCAAGGTGTGTTCAAGTAAGTCTCTTCGGCATAAGACTCCTTACGAGTTCTTACCATAATAACCAATTTCATACCCATAAAGGAACTTGTACTTACGACGAGAAACAATCTCAAGTGAAAAAGAAACCTACTTGAACCCATAAAGATACTTCATGTCCTTGAGAAATAACACAACGTATTATTTAACATTTAGCTAGTTTAAGGTCAGCTTCTTCATCTTTATACACTTTTTTTAGTTAATTAGTGCCTTTCTCCCTCTATATATTTGTAACTAATAGAAAGTTGTAAGTTTCAGTTATGTTTTTTTTAACAGCAATTTGGACCACTAACGGGCAATTGGCCCATCCGATCATCTCCACCACCCTTAGGAGAAAACCCACTATAGGTGAGAAAACCCCCTAACCCAACCTGAAACCTTTCTTTTATCACAAGTGAGACTTGAACCCAAGACCTCCCCATTTTAATGAAGTCTTGAGTATATCACTTCAACCACTTGGTCTGAAGATAAAAAAAGATCATTAATGAGATACTTTAGTATCACAACTTTGGTACATGAAGATAAAAAAGATCATTAATGAGATACTTTAGTATCACAACTTTGGTACATGAAGATAAAAAAAGATCATTTATCTTTAGAAATGCTAATGATAAATGACTTCATTCCATCCCTCATCTTTTTTGTTACCCTGTTCGAAATTTCCAAGGATGATATTTTCTTATAAAAAATATGGTTGTCTTTAGTAACTAAAAAGCAGCGCCGGTCCCGAGAATTTTTGAAATTTTTTGGCCCGGGACGTGTAAAAAAAACGGGCCCATATAATATAAACTCAATAATCTTATATAAAAAAACCATAATAAAATCTCTATTTTTTCTTGAGTTTAAAAATATGTTTGAAACTTTTAATTTTTATGTGGGTTTAATTACAATTTAAGCCTTTTTTTAAACAATTCGGCCACATGTGTAAGTAATGGACTAATGGGATTGGGTTTAAAACTAAAAATATATAGAATTTTTTATAAATATATATATATATAGGGGGAGGTTCAAATAAAAAAGTGATATTTCGCTAATAAGCCTAAGAAATGATAAAAAACTTAACAAACGATATAAAACGAACTCCGATTGAGCTCATTCCAGCGGCGTTGGAATCGTCTCGTCAAACTCTACCATCTTCACTTTTAGGGTTTAGATTTTAGCGTTGAATTTTATGGTTTTAGCCTTAGGGTTTAGCTTTTAGGGTTTAGATTTTAGGGTTTAGGTTTTTTTTAGGGGTGGGGGTTTTAGGTTTTTGGGGGTGGGTGGGGGTGGGTTTAGGTTTTTAGAGGGGCTAGGGCTGGGAGTTTAGGTTTTTGGGGAGTGAGGGTGGTGGTTTTAGGATTTTCGGGCTGGGGTTAAGGGGGGTTTAGGTTTTTGGGGGTGCGGGTGGAGGGGGTTTAGGTTTTTGGGGAAGGGTTAGAGTTCAATAAGATGGTTCCAACGCCGTTGGAATGAGCTCAATCGGAGTTCGTTTGACCCACTTCTTATGATTTCTTAACGAAAAACCACTATTTAGTAAAACCTTCCCACACACACACACACACACACACACACATATATATATATATATGCAGTTGTTCAATTAAGAACCATAATTTTGGCGGAAACCAAAAAAATCATGCATTTATACACAAATACATACATGCATCCTTACTGCATATATACACAGATGCATACATGCATACTTAAATATGTGTATAAATACATGATTCTTTTGGTTCTCGTCAAAATTGTGGTTTTTAATTTAAAATGTCCCTATGAATATATATATATATATATGAAAATGATCAAATGTGAATCAACTTTAAATTTATGAACCAAAAAACCAAATTCTTACCACATATTTATTATAATTAATAGAATTTTTGACTTTTACGGAATGAATTTAAATATGATAAAAATAAATGTATAGTCAGAATTTGGTTTTTTTGTTTTTGTCATTTCTTAGATTTATTAGCGAAAAACTAATTCTTATTTGAACCTCCCCCTATACATATATATATATAGGGGAGGTTCAAATAAGAATTAGTTTTTCGCTAAAAAATCTAAGAAATGACAAAAAAACTTAACAAACGATATCAAATGAACTCCGATTGAGCTAATTTCAGCGGCGTTGGAACCGTCTCCTCGAACTCTACCATCTTAGCTTTTAGGGTTTAGCTTTTAAGGTTTAGATTTTACGTTTGAATTTTAGGGTTTTAGCCTTATGGTTTAGTCTTAGGGTTTAACTTTTAAGGTTTAGATTTTATGGTTTATGTTTTTTTTTTGTGGGGGTTGGGGGTTTAGGTCTTTGGGGGTGGTTGGGGGTGGGTTTAGGTTTTTAGGGGGGTAGGGTGGTTGGGGGTGGGTTTAGGTTTTTAGGGGGGTAGGGTGGGGGGGGGGGTTAAGTTTTTGGGGGTTGAAGGGGGGTTATGTTTTTAGGGGTGCGGGTGGAGGGGGTTTAGGTTTTTGGTTCCGGGTTAGGGTTCGATTAGACGGTTCCAACGTCACTGGAATAAGCTCAATCAGAGTTCGTTTGACCCACTTCTTAAGATTTATTAGCGAAAAACCACTTTTTAGTGGAATCGTCCTATATATATATATATATATATAGAAAGAGAGAGGTAGAGCCAGTGTTGGTGGTCTTGATATTCTCTGTTACAATTAGCCCAGTTTCATAGATGATGTGCCCGGATATTCGTCTAGAATGTTGGACGTCGTTTAAGCCACATTAGCTATCGAACGGCTTATGAGTCAGTTCAGACTATATCCTCGGCACCATCGTTACCCCCCTACGAAAGATTTAGCCCTCTTTATAAGAGGAAAGCTCCCATTCATTCTTAAGTCGGAGAAGTTCACAAACTTACTCATGGTCTCTTAGTTAGGCATTTAGTATCATTCTCAAGTGTTATTTAGGAGTCTCAAAAAGTTGAAGTTTAGATTTTTTGAACTTAAACATCTAAGGTTGAACTTTTATTGTCCAATATGTAGTATATGTATGTATATATATATATATATATATAACGGTCAAAGAAACCGATATTTCTTTTTAATTACAAAAGTTACAACGACTAGTAACTCCAGCAACTTCACGTAAGCAATTCAGAAGGAACGAACCCAGAAGTAAGAACTTTGATCCGAGTCAAAAAAAAATTATCTAAGACAACTAATTTAGAAAACATTACACCTTAGAGCAAAAGTCGGTACATGATCCATCCCAAGGATTTTGGTTCCGCTTTCGTGTGCGCATGCATGCACATATTCGAAGTTTAGGCTAATCAAACCGAATTTTGCACAACGCATGTGCGTAGGAGCTGGAGTAAATACAACTATAGAAGCTTTCCAAACATATTGGCTTCTTCTATATAAGTTATAAAGTACTCCATGGTTTGTTCAACCACTTACGTGGGACATGTTTTGACCAATTTCCTCCTTTAAAGTTCCAAATCAAACTTTTAATTTGAGTATCGATATCTCAGTTATAGTTACTCCATTTAGACGCATCTTTGCTCGTTGCGAAGCACTCAACTAGGAGAACCCAAACTCATAAATTAATAATTATACCTCGCATATATAAATATAACTACTTATTTTCAAAGTTAATGAAAAAACATAGTCACTAATCTTTCCTACACGTGTGACGTTGATTAGCTATTTATTTATGCTTGGACAACACATAAGGAATTTCGAAGATGTAAACTAAGAAAAATGAACAATAAGAAGAATAAAAAAAAAGTACCAAACTTAGTAAAAACGAAGTTGATACGCGAATAATAACGATGATACGTTAGTCATGATCGCCTATTACATGGTTTAAGTCAAACTAAAAGTCGATTAACGATAATACATGAATATAAAACAGGTATGTGAAATAAGATCATGTATCATATGACTTAAATTTAGTGTATTGAAATTAAGTTAGGCTGATAAATATAAAAAACTGTATCACTATAGTCCACCCAGAAAATGATCACTGTCACGGTTCTGTGAAAAAAACAAATTAGTTTTTGATGGTAATAATAATATTTATTCCAAAACTTGAAAATTCTTATTTTAACAAGTGGTTCAAACTATTATACGTCACCTAGAAATTAAATGAGATTAAATTGTATGTATTTGAACGTATCTTAAGAAAACTTCATACCAAGACTACGAAAATTTCACACAATGGATCAACTTGCATAAATTTGTTTTGTTAGGAAATTGTCATATTAATTCATCCTCCCAATAACACGAAATGCAAAAACTATGTAATAACTTATTGTAGATAATTAGAACCGTTTAATTCAAGAGTAGACTAAGTATAAAGTAAAGGGTTTTTTTTACGCCGATAAAACAAATAAATAACGCGGATTAACTGATAGCCGGAGGTAAATATAAAATATAAAAATCCTCTTGCAATCTCAGTAAAAATAATTAGACCAAAATCTATGCTATCTAATAAATAAATGTTTTGATAGGACACTTGTCACTATCCCATACATACTTAACATTTTTTTCCCGTCCCTCTCTCCTATTAATTATACAAATTTCTTTAATCGTTTTTATAATTTTTTGTTTCCCGTCTTTCTCTCCTACTAAATAATAATGATTTATATAATTATTTTTATAAAACGTTTTTCATAAATATGTAATATGTAAATCTTTATTACTAAATATATATAACATTGCATTTATTCAACACGTGTAATACACCCAGTTTCTAATGTTTAATATAAATTGTCACTTATCAGTTACATAAAAAAAAATTAATACTCAACTAAAAAAAATGTTTTAAAAATTAACTTAACAGAATTTATAACTGTCACGTAATATTTTATTCAACTCGTGTAATACTTGGACTTTTAAATACATAAATATTTTTATTACTAAGTAACATTATATTTATTCAACTCGCGTAATAAACGGGATTATAACGTAGTAATATATAAATGATTCATTTGTCAACATGCATGGGCGAAGCTTTCTTAGGGCTCGCCCTCCTCCCCCCCCCCCTCCCCCGATTTTTCACTCAGTAGTGTTAATTTATACGTATTCGGCGGATTTTTCGCTCAATAGTGTTAATTTATACGTATTCGACGAAAATTTTATAGTTCCGGCCCCCTCTGATAGGAAAAAATATCCAGGCCCCCTGCGTTTTTCTTCAAGCTTCGCCACTGTCAACATGTAAATTAAATAATAATAAATACACTCTATATCCAGTTTCTTTCTTATAAACATAAGTAGTTCGTATTCGACGAAAATTTTATAGTTCCGGCCCCCTTGATAGAAAAAAAAATCTTAGCCCCCTGCGTTTTTTATAAGATTCGCCACTGTCAACATGTAAATTAAATAATAATAAATACACTATATCCAGTTTATTTGTTATAAACAGAAGTAGAACTTTTTTGTTGGATCATGAGCGTTGACATTTTCTTTTTCAAACAAAGACTTTGCATTAATAAACTTCAACGAAGGGTGGAAGGAACTGAGATGCCGAAATACGTGTTCAAATACTGATCCCATTTCAACAACGATCTACTCCAAATAATTTTTAGAGCTAGTGGCAAAATATTGATTTCTTATAACCACTATCACGTTCTTGCAAATATTTATATATATATATATATATATATGAATATATATATATATATATATATGGGAAACATCAAATAAAAAGTAGTTTTTCACTAATAAATCTAAAAAATGACAAAAACCTTAAAAACGATATCAAACGAACTCCGATTGAGCTAATTTCAGCGGCGTCGGAACCGTCTCGTCGAACTCTACCATCCTAGCTTTTAAGGTTTAGATTTTACGTTTGAATTTTAGGGTTTTAGCCTTATGGTTTACCCTTAAGGTTTAGATTTTGGGGGTGGGTGGGGGGGTGGGTTTAGGTTTTGGGGGGGGGGGGGTGGGTGGGGGGGTGGGTTTAGGTTTTGGGGGGGGGGGGGGTTAGGTTTTTGGGAGGTGGGGGTGGTGGTTTTAGGCTTTTCGAGGTAGTGTAGATGGGGGGTTTAGGTTTTTGGGGGTGCGTGTGGAGGGGGGTTTAGGTTTTTGGGTCCGGGTTAGGGTTCGATGAGACGCTTCCAACGCCGTTGGAATGATCTCAATCGGAGTTTGTTTGAACCACTTATTAGGATTTTTTAGCGAAACACCACTTCTTAGTGGAACCGTCCCCTATATATATATATATAGTCATTTAGAAGAGAACAACAAAAAAACGAGGAACATTGAGAAAACAGTTCAAACGAACTCTGATTAAACTTATTTCAGTAGCGTTGAAACTGGTTCGGCTGGAATAAGTTCAATTGGGGTTCATTTGAGACAGTTTCATCCAGTTCCTATTTTTCAACTTTAGGGTTTAGATTTTTCCGGGTTTTGGGGAAGGAGGAGTATTACATTTTTGAGGGGTGAGGGGAGAGGTTAGGTTTTTGCGAGGTGGGGTGAGAGTTTAATATTAGGGTTTTGCTTTTAGATTTTAGAATTTAGAGTTTTCATTTTAGGGTTTAGCTTTATGCTTTAAGGTTTAGCTCTAAACTTTAGGGTTTAGTTTTATGATTTAGGGTTTCTGATTTAAGATCCTAAGAGCCGATTCAAACACCAATATATTGAGTTCAATCGAAGTTCATTTGATCCAGTTCTCTATTTTTTTAACTTTGATGTTTAGGTTTATGAGGGTTGGGGGTGGGGGCGGGGGTGGGAAGGGGTTGGGGGAAGGTTTAGGTTTTTTGTGGGGATGTTCCCTGGTTGCCTGTTTTATATATATAATGTGGAAGTGTAGAATAAAAATCCTCTTGAGTTGGAAAAACCAAAGAAACCCTTTGAAAAGAATTCGAATTTTTTTTATACAATTTAGGATTGATTATTTACCTAAAAAAAGTAGGTTCGCAAAAAAAATTAAAAAAAGTCGAATAAATATAAAAATAAAAAACATGAAAAAAAAATCAGCGTTTTTTTTTATTACGTATGCTTACGTCAGCACTTACATATGTAAAAAACAACATTTACATATGTAAAAAACGTCAGATTTAAAAAAAATTAAGAAAAGCGCTCGTCGTTTTTTTATAATTTTTTCACCAAAAGTGTTAAAATTGAATGTAGAATCAATCCCAAAAATAAAAAGTTTTTTTTACATATGTTAACAGGGTTTAGTGGGTTTTTTTTCAACTCAAGTGGGTTTTATTAGAACCACCCCTCAATATATATATATATATATATATATATGGGAATGGATCATCTAAAAACTCTTAAATATTTTGAGAACTCGTCAAAAAACAAATCAAAACCATTTTTTTTACCACCTTTATTACTAGAATACAAAAAAATGAATTTAGATATTTAAATTTACATGTATTCATATATTAAAAAAAATATACTTATGTGGAAGTTTACCACTTACACATGTGTATAAAATTTTTTAAAAGTAATTTAGAGAGAAAAAATGTATTAATTAGAGAGATAAATAATTTTTTATATTGTATTTTAATAATAAAGGTAGTGAAAACAAAAAAATTATTTTAATTTGTTTTTTGACGAGTTCTCAAAATATTTAGAGTTCTCATTTGAAACTAACCCTTTATATATATATATATATATATATATATATATATATATATATATATATATATATATATATATATATATATATATATACTAGTTTAGATCCCGTGTTTACACACGGGATGAAAAATATCGAAATATAAATTTTTAAATCTTTATAAACATATTTTATATGTGTAAAAATATATTACATATATACTAAGGATATGAAACAAATTCAAAATATATAAAAATTAATATATATTTGGGTTTTAAAAATACGTTAATTACTATTTAATTTAATTTGACTTTCATTATTATTTGATTGAAAATAAAAGTTATATAATTAAATTTTAAAGTTTCTTATAATAAAGAATAATTTAAAATAATGTGTTTTATTAGTCTAATTATTATTTTTTTTAAATATATATTATTATTAAAAGATAGAAGTGTATTAAATAAGAGAGAGATGTGGGAAAAAAATGGTGAGAATGAATATGGAGGCGACGTGTGACATGAAAAAACCTTTATTTATTATATAGTGTATATATATATATATAGGGAATGGTTCATTTAAAAACTGTTCAATATTTTGGGAACTCGTCAAAAAATAAATCAAAACCATTTTTTTGTTTTTACCATCTTTATTACTAGAATACAAAAAAAATGAATTTAGATATTTAAATTTACATGTATTCATATATTAAAAAATATATACTTATGTGGAAGTTTACCACTTACACATGTGTAAGTGTTTATCATTTACACATGTGTATAAAATTTTTTAAAAGTAATTTAGAGAGAAAAAATGTATTAATTGGATAGATAAAAAATATTTATATTGTATTTTAATAATAAAGGTATTGAAAAAAAATCTTTTTAATTGGTTTTTTGACGAGTTCTCAAAATATTTAGAGTTCTCATTTGATACTAACCCTATATACATATACAATATATATATATATATATATATATGTACTAGTTTAGATCCCGTGTTTACACACGGGATGAGAAATATCGATATATAAATTTTTAAATATTTATAAATATATTTTAAAGGTGTAAAAATATATTACATATACTAAGGATATGAAACAAATTCAAAATATATAAAAATTAATATATATTTGGGTTTTAAAAATACATTAATTACTATTTAATTTAATTTGACTTTCATTACTATTTGATTGAAAACAAAAGTTACATAATTAAATTTCAAAGTTTCTTATAATAAAGGATAATTTAAAATAAATGTGTTTTATTAGTATAATTAGTATTTTCTTTAAATATATATTATTATTAAAAGATAGAAGTGTATTAAATAAGAGAGATGTGGGAAAAAAATTGTGAGAATGAATATGAAGGCAACATGTGGCATGAAAAAACCTTTATTTATTATATAGTATAGATAGGGTGGGGTTATAATGGAAATCCTGACTTACATATGTAATTTTTAAAAAAATAGGTAAAATCATTTTTTGATTTTGGGGATAGATTCTATATCTAATTCAATCACTTTTGGTAAAAAAAAAAAGCGCCGAGAGGTTTTTTTAAAAAATAGTTTTTTGGCAACTTACATATGTAAAAAGTGACGTATTGCTTATGTAAGCAGAAAAAAACGCAATTTTTTTTATTTTTTACATGTTTTTTTTTTCATTACCCTTCGACGTTTTTTTTGCGACTAGCCCTTTTTTATACAAATAATCAATCCCAATTTTAAAAAAAAAATTCTAATTTTTTTCAAAGGGTTTCGTGGGCTTTTTCAACTCAAGATGGTTTTCATTTTACCCTTTCCCTATATATATATATATAGGAGAAATATAGATTGAAAATTTTGTTGAGTTGAAGAAACCTGGTAAACTCAATCCCTTGGCCTACAATGCTTCACGTGTCCCTGTTTTAATTTAATATTCAAGGGTAATTTAATAAAATCATTATTATGTTGAGATATCTAGTTCAAAGATTGATGCACCTAGTACTATTTTGTTTCACATGTTTTCCCCATTTTTGTTCCATCTCTCTCACCTCCCCAAATCACAGACTCATCTACTTCCACAAATCACAAACCCTAATCACCAAACCCTCAGCCATGGATCCACTCTTCGATCTCCTCAACATCCTCCCATACTCCTTCCTCAGGCCACCGCGCCTCCGCCTCAAACTCCCTACCATCACCCTCCCCTCCGCCATGACTGTTTTCTCCCTCGTCCTCCTCACCTACTTCATGGTCGTCTCCGCCGTCGTTTGCGACGTCATCGTCGAGCCTCCGGGCATCAGATCCACTCAAGATCTACGCACCGGCACCGTCCGCTCAGTCGTCTTTATGTCCGGCCGAGTCAACGGCAAGAAGAATGCCATTGCAGCCATGCAGTGGATAACTTCTATGGAGGCCGTAATCAAGATGAGTGAATGCAGACCTGACCAAGCAGTTAAATTTGCTACGCACTAATTTGAAGAAGATGCACTTGACTTGGTGGGAGTTAGTCAAGCAAACCAAAGGAGAGGAATACACCGATAGGATGAAATGGGAAGATTTGAAAGCATTGATAGTAAAGAGATACTGTCCACATAATGTAGTGGACAAGATTGAGACAGAGTTTCACCGGTTTGAAGCTGGAAACCTCACCCATCAAGAATATCCCAGCAAATTTAATGAGATGGCTAAGCTGGTGCCACATCTAGTGACTCCTGAATCTAGAAGGATTAAGTGCTATGTTCAAGGCCTACCCCTTAAATTTCAAACCTTAGTAAAGACTACTGCACCTACAACTATGGATTTAGCGATACAACTTAGTGTAGTAATGTATGATGAGATAAAAGCTCAGGAAATGGCTAACAAGAGAAGCTTGGAAAAGACAACCTACGAACCCACAAATAACAAAATCCCAAGAAAAGAAAGAGATAATCCGGGAAAAGGTGTACAAGGGATTACATGCCATAACTACCAACAAGTGGTACACTTCATAAGAAATTGCCCAAGTATTAAATGTCATAATTGTAACGAATTAGGGCATTTTAAAAGTAATTGTCCAAAAACACCTCCAGCAAAGACAGGTGGTGGATCCAAAGGACGCATATTTATCCTAGGAGGAAGGAAAGAAGGAGAAGAATAGGTACATCTCTTAGTTACATATGTTTTAAAGCTGTAAACAAATTATTTGAACAAAAATCAGAAATTTACATATGTAACATCCATTTGAAGGACTAAATTTTATATTCATTGTGTAGTAAATGGGTTTTACACCTACAACCAATTGGTTGTGAGCCTCCTTTCTTTACTTATATAACAACTATAGTTACATATGTTACATTTCTTAGTTACATATCTAATGTAATTGTTACATATATAACTATACCTGATCAGTTGGTTATAAAAAGTATTCTTTAGTTACATATGTAACGTTACTGCATACATTACTATGTCAAATCTTGTTCATCGTTATTTTGTATCAAATTATTCTTAGAATTTAACTTTTGAATTTTTATGAAATAAAACATTGGTTGAAAGTGATTGATTTGATTAGGAGAGAGCAATAAGAATAACAAAATTCTTTTTAAACTCTACCATTTTACCCTTTATGTACTTTAATATGCTTAAAAAATTATTTACAAATTACTTTTTTGCAAGATTAAATCTCATCCATTGATGATGATAAATGAATGGTTTAGATGAGGATTACAAGGTTTCTTCAACTCAACAAGTTTTTTATTATAACCATCCCATATATATATATATATATATATATATATATATGGTGCGGTTCAAATGATAACCAATATTTATGTGATAACCGTGATAACCACTCTCAAACATAGTGTTACGTATATTAAATAACTATCATTATGTCAGTGTTATATATACGTAAGTAACGTAACACTATGTGTTAGTATATGTAACATTATGTGGTACGTATATGTAATACTCTTCATTTCTATACTTATGTTCAAAATACTTAAATACTCTTTTAACAATTAAAAGAAAAATAATTTATAAATTATGTGACTGTTTAAGAGTAGTTATCGCAGTTATCACATAAAAAACTGGTTATCATTTGACCACTTCCCAATATATATATATATATATATATATATACATATATATACACACACACACACACATATATATATATATATATCATTTGAGAACTCCTAAATATTTTGAGAACTCGCGAAAACTCGTCAAAAAACCAATCAAAACCATTTTTTTTTGTTTTTACAACCTTTATTACTAGAATACAACGTAAAAAATGAATTTATAAATTTAAATTTATATTTATTCATATATTAAAAAAATATATACACATGTGTAAGTTTACCTCTTATACATGTGTAAGTGTTTACCATTTACACATGTATCTAAATTTATAGAGAAGAGATGTATTAATTGGAGAGATAAATTATGTTTTATGTTGAATTTTAATAATAAAGGTACAAAAAAATGGTTTTAGTTGGTTTTTTGACGAGTTCTCACGAGTTCTCATAATATTTAGAGTTCTCATTTGAACATAACCCTATATATATATATATATATATATATATATATATATATATATATATATATATATATATATATATATATATTGACGATGTATGATTTTAATGCGCATACCTCTGTAAGGGTAAGAGTAACATAACCAACTTTCGGTTATGCACAGGGGACCCACTCAAAGTTAAAGAGAGACCTGCATAAGGGCTTTCCACCAATAAGATAAGAGATGTCAACATCATTCGGTTAGAGGGAGAGAGAAAGAATTCTAGAAGCAGCCTATAAATATTAATGACCTCATGAATATGAGGCATCTAGTGTAAAAAAGAATGATAGATTAGCACATTGTACCTAGAGATTGTAAACAGAAATTATTTACCAATCAAAAAGGAGAATTCAGTACTCTTCATTGACGCCATCCACAATCGCACAAAGTTACCATGGTATTCCATACACAGTTTCTTGTCTACAATGGACAACCACCTCGAAGAATCAGAAGAGGAAGTGGAGGAGATTTAGTTGGAAACAGCACCAGTTGAGAGTAGCCAAAACTAGACAAACATCCCACCCAACATGACACTGGAAGAATGCTTGGAACATTTACGTCACTGTAACGAAACCTTGCTTGCAACCTCGGTTGCGTTTCATACAAGGCCGGTTCCGGTCAATTTTTCAAACCCAATCTCTCAACTTCATGTTCACTGATGTGTCGTTTTTAGTATATAAAAATATAATAAATATATTTTTAGGATGGTTTGACGAGATCTGGTTTTAAATTTATAATATGATAATTACATTAACTTAAAAACGCACAATAGGCAAATGTACCTATCGCGGCGTAATATAGTTTAGGTAAGAACCAAGTATCGAACCAATGGACACGGTCGAGTTCCAATATTTAACTTTTGTTATCGTTTAGCCGGATTAATTAGTGAGTGGTTTTGTGTGCTTGTGAAGCGGAATAGTAAATGACAGAAAAGTAAATGACGGTAAAGTAAATAGCATAAAAGTAAAAATGTGCGTGAAGTGTGTAACAGAAATGTAACTAACAGAATAGTAAATAGCAGAAAAGTAAATATCTTGGAAATGATCAGGTCACGAAGAGTATTGCTTTGGGCTTTGAATCAGCTTGGTATATGATAATGTTAAGTTGACTAATCCAGTGATATGACTACTACAAACTTGTGACCCGGGTCAACGCTAGAGCCTCGTTCTCACGACATTTGATTCACGAATTAAAATCTTTAAATTAAAATGGTAGTGCCTCCCGTTAAGGACAACAGTTACCCTTAACCCTTCGAATGGTCATCTCCGGGTTAGTTTAAGACATCCAATGTAAATGCTTTGTATTAAGGTTAAATAGGTGATTATATTTTGCTCACCGGGAGGCGATGTAACAGTTGGACCAAATATAAAGACGTACCGTTCCCAACATAAGTTCACCAATTCTTGGTCGCATAAGAAGTTCGTATAAAGACGTACGACCTTAATAATGTTGACAAAACATTGGCTTATCAATCTCTGCTTGTATAAAGACGTACCAGTTTCAAAATAAGTTTGATTAAAAAGGTTTTACGATCTTACGCTTTAAAATCAAGAACACTCACAAATATAAAGACGGATTTAGACAATAATAAAAGCCCACCAAATGGTGATTTTAAGGACGAATAATTAAAGACATAAACATACCACTAGATTAATACGTCAAACATTAACATGCATCAAACTTCATCTTCACCTTAGCAATACAAGAAGCTTAGCCACGAATGGCCATGCTAACTAGCATAACGCTGAGTTTCGTAGGCTCCCCTATTGTGGAACAAGGAGGAAGAGCCCCTCTACTCACTACTACTACTCTAATACTGCTAGAAATGAACTATTCTCTCTATCTTTGGTTGTGTTGGGGTGTATTGAGGTGTGTGGAATGAAGAACCCAAGCCATCTATTTGTAGGCCTCAAAATGAGCAATGCACGGCCGTGCATTGGATTGCACGGGTGTGCAAACACCTCGGGAATCAAACAGGGTACAAAGGACAGTGTACCGGAGCACGACCGTGCATGGCATTGCACGAACGTGCAATGCTCTGTCTGCTCTCCAGGCTTGTCTTTTAGCTGTTTGTTAACTTATGTTGACCTTGTTTGACTTCTTGGGGGTCAATGCTCGGGTTTAGTCTTCCAAAAGTTTAATTTCTTCATGTTTTAAGCTGGTTTTTGCTCTGTTTATCTTAGGGTACCGAATAACCTGCAATTGTGAAATATTAACGCCTTAAGTATCATTTGCAAGGCTTTTAATCAATTAGTACCATAATATGGGGATTATTATGCATGCAAAACTTGTATAATTTAGGGCATATCATAATACCCCACACTTAAACTTTGCTTGCCCTCAAGCAAACTCATGCATGATCATACACATAACTGAAAACTTTACAAGGGTAATGGAGCCCCAAGTAGTTGGAAACTCCGGGATAACTCTTAAGTTGCTTATTCTATTTTTGTGCTTTTCTATGATGGAATCCATGACAAGCCTACTAATACTTCAATTATGCATAAACTTTCACTCCTCACAATGTTCACTCAACTCTAGGGTTATATATGTATGGATAATGTAGGTTAAGTGGAATACTCAAGTTTGAATCGAATTATGCAATGGTCATAAGCTTGTATGCAGATCAAGTCTACACCAAATAACTAAGTAGTATGCATGAATCAAGAGGACTTTAAAAGGGTTTTAATGTGTCTAAAATAAAAAAAAAGGGTGAAAATGAAAATCTTTTTGGATTTTTAGGGGTTTAAAGGGCTACAGCTATCGTGAAACACACAGCTACGACTTCATGGCTTAAAATGGAAAATACTAGCAGGTCCCTCTACAGTACTCAGATCATGAGGGTATAACTAATCTGAGGGCTACTTTGATCAGATGCGTATACTCATGCTGGGAATGAGTTTGATTCTTGCTACACTTTCCATCGTGGCTCCAATTTCCACATTTCACACATTTGCCGTATCTTTTGGCTCTTCTTTTGGCGGCACTTTTTGACAAGTCGCAGAATGGTGGCAGTTGTTCTTGCTTGCGCCACCGTTTTCTTACATCACTAGTTGCTTTGAAAACTTTCTCTCGGAGTTTGGACGGTAATTCAGGCTTTGCGAAATGAAGTCAGCAAAGCAAATTAAAATCAAAGGAATGCATATCCAGTTCTTTAAGGTCTAGTCGGTAAAATACCCACTTCTCTTTTCTTCTTTTTTTATTTTTTTCTTTTCTTTTTGTGTCAAGACAAATTCTTCAATAACTCTTTTTCCTTAATTTCCTTGAAATAATATTTCCATAAATTCCTTGCAGATAGTTCGGCTGTTTCTTCCTAATACATCCACCTTCTTGTATATTCCAATTCCTTTGAGTGAAACAGATTCTTTCCAAAGTTGCCTCAATGGTAATGAACTTGAAAGAACGACATAAGATAATTTTCCCATTTTGAAGACATTCAGCCAATAACCGGTGTTTACGAAAAGCTGCTTGGTTGATAAATGTGGGTAGTAGAAAAGAAAAGGCTAAGGCTTAAAGGGCTATCTAGGCAGATTATATTTTTGGGATTTTTGGGTTTAAGGATAATATATAGGGGTAATAAAGTCATAGGTGCCTCAATCACTTTCATACTTCTACTAGTTCATGATCTTGATATGTATCAGTCACGCAAGTTCTAATTATGCATAAAATTCGATCGAATAAACACTCAATATACCAAACGAAAGAGCATGCGAAAAATAATTATAATAATGCTCGTGAAAAGGCTCAGATTATTCTCACATGGAAATGGATGGGATAGGGTTTAGTGATTTGTTATGCATAATATCTATTTGTTTCTACTTGCCATGTATTCGTTTTATTTAACTAAGTGCGAACTCAAAAAGATTTTGGTTTTAGGGTTTAAAATTTTTGAAATTTTTTCTAGTTTTACAAAAGGTAGGTTTTTGTAAGGTCTTAGTCAAATAGGTAGAAAATCACGAGTTAAAATTTTACTGCTTTGAGATACAAGTAGTCATGAATCTCTTATTCCCCACCCCTCACTTAAAACTGTGCATTGTCCTTAATGTACAAATGCATGTAATGAAATGCTATGCAGGAATTTAAATGCATGAAGTTTTAAGGGAAAATAAACTAGTACTCCCCCGATAAATTCGGTGTATAACCTATGGCCAAAACTTGTTGCTGTTGTCAACACTTTGCTTTAAAGACTTCATCTAATTTCTCAGAAATTTGATGTGTATTCCGGTGTTCCAACTTGTAGAGATGGAGTGTGATTCCTCAAAGAAGTAGAGAGACTATCTGGTGATGCTATTGTACCTGACACATAAAGGAAAACATAGAAGCAGACAAGGAAAATAAAAGATAGTAGTTAAGCTACTAAGGTCCTAGTATCGAAAAGGCATACCTAGAGGCTGAAGTAATAGAAACTTAAACTTGAAAACCAAACCTGAGGTCCATGCTTTCTGCCATATGCACCAAATTTTCAATTTATTCACGATCATCAGGTTGCCTCCCGGAAGCGCCATGTTTATTTAAGGGTCGTTGGCCGGACCCGTACGTGCTTCGTGAATTTCCAATTTAGTGCTCGTGGTGGAATAATCAGTCAAATGGGTGGCTTGTACTATGGAGAGGTTCATCCAACCCATTTGATAACCATACGTACAATGTGATGATAAGTTGATCCAGGAATTAGTGGAGTCCATCCTGGACCAACTGGACAGAGGAAAACAGGGTAAAAGTGTTCAAACTTGAAACAGTCATAACTTGAACTACGTTTGGAGTTAGAGGGCCTCCGACCAGAGGACGGAAAGGTTTCGACGAATCGGATCATGTGGAAAACGTCGTAAACGATTTGTCCCAGTGGTCCGAGCCAAATTCCCCCATTAAGTTGCCAGATTTCACAAATCAAAAATTTTCCCCAATTTTATACTTTTTATACCTTCAACTTTTTAGTGCTAAAACGGGTGAATCATTGATTTATATATTTTCAAAATCTATTTATAGTTTTAATTTTAGTTTGGATGGATCGATTTAAAATTTTTAAAATTTTTGTAAACCTGCCAAATTTAGAATGTTCTATAGAAGTGCACCTAAAGAAAATGGTGTAATTAAATCACGCCACCACCATTTGAAATTTCCTGGACCAAACTTCAAGAAACCTGTGTAGTGAAGGAGACAGTCACCCGGTATGATAATTTTGTCACATAATTTTCGTTAGATGAACGTTGCTTCCTCAACGAGAAGTTGTCCTTAGAGTGATGTGCCTTATCCTGTGGCATATGTGATTCATGGGATGATTCACTGATATGCTTGGTCATAAGCCAGCTATCACTGTTGCAAGGAGGGGGTCCCACCATTGTCATTTGTTTGTTGGTGAATACTTCCTCTTGCATAATCTCTTCCTGGATGATGATCTCATAGTCTGGTTCTTCATATGATTTTGTCTCTGAAGTGACAGGAACTCCAGACTGCTCAATACATCCTTCCTATGCTTCCATATTTAGGATTCCCACCAATTCTTCTGACTCCTTTAATTGTTTAGCTTCCACACTCTTAGAAAAGTCAGGAAGTGATTGTAAAGTTGTAGTAGCCTTTTCCTCCTAATCATCTAGTCTCACTTCCGATTGATCCATGCTTTTGAAGATGGAAGGTTCTTGCTCCTTAGAGTCACTTGACCTTACTTCAGATGTTGGAACTATGACTTCCGATTCTTGGACTTTGAAGGAATCATCTTGTTGTTCAGTTGGAAAGCTCTTTAGGATTTGAAGCTTAATTTCTTCCAAATGACGAAACACTTGTTGTTCAGTTAGAGGGCTCTTTAGGAGTTGAACCTTAATTTCTTCCAAATGATGAAACATATTCCCTGGGGTCCATGAGTCGGAATCTAGAGCTAAGTGTTGAATTTCTTAGGGAGGTGTGGTTTCCATATATGGTTGCTAGTAGGGTTGGTGAAAATCTGTGGAATACCCTTGATAGTGATAACAATCTTGAGTGTAGTGGGATTCCCCACAGATCTCACACCAAACCTCCGAATAGTGGTATTGCTAGTCATCTTGGTATCCTTCATAACGACTATCGTAGTTGTCATCCATGAAAGTTGCTGTAAATAACAATCAAAACAAACCATAAAAGTAAAAAAAAGCTAACCCGTTAACTCAATTTTTTCTTGAAATTACCGTGTCCCCGGGAACGGCGCCAAAAACTTGATGTGTCGTTTTTAGTATATAATAATATAATAAATATATTTTTAGGATTGTTTTTCGAGATCAGGTTTTAAATTTATAAAATGATAATTACTTTAACTTAAAAACGCACAATAGGCAAGTATACATATCGCAGCGTAATATAGTTTAGGTAAGAACCAAGTATCGAACCAATGGACACGACCGGGTTCCAATACTCAACTTTTGTTATCGTTTAGCCGGATTAATTAGTGAGTGGGTTTTGTGTGCTTATGAAACGGAATAGTAAATGACAGAAAAGCAAATGACGGTAAAGTAAATAACATAAAAGTAAAAATATGCGTGAAGTGTGTAACAGAAATGTAACTAACAGAATAATAAATAGCAGGAAAGTAAATATCTTGGAAATGATCAGGTCACGAAGAGTATTGCTTTGGGCTTTGAATCAGCTTAGTACGTGATAATGTTAAGTTGACTAATCCAGTGATATGACTACTACAAACTTGTGACCCAGGTCACCGCTAGAGCCTCGTCCTCATGACATTTGATTCACAAATTAAAATCTTTAAATTAAAATGGTAGTGCCTCCCGTTAATGACAACAGTTACCCTCAACCCTTCGAATGGTCATCTCCGGGTTGGTTTAAGACATCGAACGTAAATGCTTTGTATTAAGGTTAAATAGGAGATTATATTTTTCTCACCGGGAGGCGGTGTAACAATGGGACCAAGGATAAAAACGTACCGTTCCCAACATGAGTTCACCAATTCTTGGTCGCATAAGAAGTTCGTATAAAGACGTACGACCTTAATAATGTTGACTAAGCCTTGGCTTATCAATCTCTGATTGTATAAAGATGTACACGTTTCAAAAGAAGTTTGATTAAAAAGGTTCTACGATCTTACGCTTTAAAATCAAGAACACTCACAAATACAAAGACGGATTTAGACAATAATAAAAGCCCACCAAATGGTGGTTTTAAGGACGAATAATTAAAGACATAAACGTACCACTAGATTAATACGTCAAACATTAACATACACCAAACTTCATCTTCACCCTAGCAATACAAGAAGCTTAGCCAAGAATGGCCATGCTAACTATAGTAACACTGAGTTTCGTAGGCTCCCCTATTGTGGAACAAGGAGGAAGAGCCCCTCTACTCAGTACAACTACTACTCTAATACTGCTAGAAACGAACTATTCTCTCTATCTTTGGTTGTGTTGTGGTGTATTGAGGTGCGTGGAATGAAGAACCCAAGCCATCTATTTATAGATCTCAAAATAAGCAATGCAAGGCCGTGCATTGGATTGCACGGGCGTGCAAACACCTCGGGAATCAAACAGGGTACAAAGGACAGTGTACCGGAGCCTTGGGGAGCAAGACTGGTAATGCACCGTCGTGCATGGCATTGCTCAGGTCTGCTCTCCAGGCTTGTCTTTTAGCTGCTTGTTGACTTATGTTGACCTGGTTTTACTTCTTGGGTGTCAATGCTCCGGTTTGGTCTTCCAAAAGCTTGATTTCTTCATGTTTTAAGCTGGTTATTGCTCTGTTTATCTTGGGGCACCGAATAACCTGCAATTGTGAAATATTAACGCATTAAGTATCATTTGTAAGTCTTTTAATCAATTAGTACCATAATATGGGGATTATTATGCATGCAAAACATGTATAATTTAGGGCATATCATTCACCCACCACCAAATCCTCCCCCTTCTTTCCCAAGTCAGTCCACTTTAATCACCATTCACCCGGGGCAGCATAACCAGTTTCTGGAAAGTTCTTAGCCTACTCCTGGAGTACTACCTAGTTTAAGCCTACCACTTAGTACCATTGTGACCAGTATGCCTTCACACGCCATCCCGCAACCCTTCCCTGCTATAGGGGAAACCCTACTGTCCCAATGACAAGCTTACCTTATTTTGTAGTGGTCACCCCAGTCTCGGTCCCGTTAATAGGTGGCAATGAATGGTGGATGGAGCAACAACGTTGAGCGCGCCTAGGTGAGCAATTTTGGAGAGAAGCACGTTTAGCAGAGCTCTGGAATAGATTAACCTATGAGGAAGTCGCTTATGTTACCCTAGGAGGTATTCCCTGGGAGGTATACTGAACACTGGTAATTCTAGTATGATAATCGTGGGGACCATCTATGGCATCAACTCAGAGCCTCGGGGCAAACGGAAGATTACCTACACCCATTCTCGCCACAGGCACCAACTTATCTAATGATATAAAAAGTCTGTATCGCCCAGCAGCTTTGTTGGCTCAGTCCAAATTCACACCCCGCATCGCTCAGGCGGAAATAACCAAAAAATTGAAAATGCCTACCACCGTGGGCAAATATGACGGCACCACGGACCCGGATGATCATGTAAACGTTTTTTTCAGCGTCGGGGGCGTGGAACAATGGGCCTTGCACGAATGGTGTCACATGTTTGTCCAGACGCTTGTAGGGTCGGGTCGTTTGTGGTATGATAGCCTTCTCGCCAGCAAGATTGACAGCTTCGATGAGTTTTTAGAAAAGTTTATGCATCAATTTAACCAACATAAGCGGCATACCAAAGAAAAAAACAGAAATACTATACATTCGGAGACGAGACAATGAATCAGTGGAAGACTTCATCACACATTATAACAAAGAAAGCTTACAAATAGCAGGCGCAGGAGAAGACCTAATGGTAGCCGATTTTATACAGGGTGTCCACAATGATGAGTTGATCTGTCGTCTTAACGGACGGGATGATTTACCCAAAACAATGGAGGAAATGATGATGGTAGCATGAACCTTCGTACAGGCAGAAAGATCTGTCTGGAGCAATCATGAGTTGGATAGGAAGGAAGACAAATACGATCGCCCTGATAAACTAGCGGGACAGTCTGGGCATAACAAGCAGTTCAGAGGAAGCAACAAATAGGTACACCCATTGATATGTCCTAAATTATACATATTTTGCATGCATAATAATCCTCATATTATGGTACTAATTGACTAATAACCTTACAATTGATACTTAAAACGTTAATATTTCGCAATTGCAGGTTATTCGGTATCCCAAAGACGAATAGAGCAAAAATCAGCTTAAAACATGAAGAAATCAAGCTTTTGAAAAACCAAACCCGAACATTGACCCCCAAGAAGTCAAAATTGGACCACAGGAAGTCAACCAGCAGCTGAAAGACAAAACTGGGCAGTAGAGGGGGGATGCACGGCCGTGCATCCCAATGCACGGGCGTGCATTGCCCCACTCTACTCCCAGAGCCCAGTATAGTGTCCTTTGCACCATGTTTGATTCCCGAGTTGTTTGCACGCCCGTGCAATCCAATGCACGGCCATGCATTGCTCATTCTGAGGCCTATAAATAGAGGGCTTGGGTTCTTGGTTTCACACACCCATACATACCTTACAACAGCCATCCAGACCTCATTTGAGATCGTATTTCATAGTTAGAGTAGAGAGTAGTGAGTGGAGGGGCTCTTCCTCCTTGTGCCGCAATAGGGGAACCTACGAAACTCATCGTTATGCTTGTTAGTATGACCATTCGTGGCTAAACTCTTTGTATTGCTAGGGTGAGGATGAAGTTTGGTGCATGTTAATGTATAACATATTAATCCAAGTGATGTGTTTATGTCTTTAACTATAAAACCACCATTTTGGTGGGTTTTTATTTTTGTCTAAATCCGTCTTTATATTTGTGAGTGTTCTTGATTTTAAAGTGTAAGATCGTAAAACCTTTTTAATCAAACTTTTTTTGAAACTTGTACGTCTTTATACAAGCAGAGATTGATAAGACAAGACTTGGTCAACACTAGTAAGGTCATACGTCTTTATACGAACTTATTATGCGACCAAGAATTGGTGAACTCATGTTGGGAAATGTATGTCTTTATACTTGGTCCCACTGTTACACCGCCTCCCGATGAGCAAAATATAATCACCTATTTAACTCTAATATAAAGCATTTTACGTTCGATGTCTTAAACCAACCCGAAGATGACCATTCGAAGGGTTGAGGGTAATTGTTGTCCTTAACGGGAGGCACTACCATTTGTTAAAGCTTTTAAATTTGCAAATAAAATGTCATGAGGACGAAGCTCTAGCGGTGACCCGGGTCACACGTTTGTAGTAGTCATATCACTAGATTAGTCAAATTAACATTATCACGTACCAAGCGGATTCGAAATCCAAAGCAATACTATTCGTAACCTGATCATTCCCGACATATTTACTTTCTTGTTATTTACTATTATGTTCGTTACGTTTCTATTACACACGTCACGCATGTTTTTACTTTTCTGCTATTTACGTTACCGCCATTTACTTTTCTGTCATTTACTTTTCTGCTCCACAAGCACACAAAACCCACTCACTAATTAAACCGGCTAAACGATAACAAAAGTTGAGTATTGGAATTCGACCATGTCCGTTGGTTCGATACTTAGTTCTTACCTAAACTATATTATGCTGCGATAGGTACACTTGTCTATTGTGTGTGTTTTAAGTTTGAGTATTTATCATTTTATAAATTTAAAACCTGATCTCTGAAACCATTTCTAAAACAAATATATATATTTATACTTATCACACGACAGCATCAAGTTTTTGGAGTCGTTGCCGGGGACACGGTGATTTCAAGAAAATTTCGAGTTAACGGATTAGCCTTTTTATTTTTATGGTTTGTTTTGATTGTTCTTTACAACAACTTTCATGGATGACAACTACGAGAGTTGTTATGGAGGATAACAAGACAACTATGAGTACCACTATTCGGAGGTTTGGTGTGAGATCTGTGGGGACTCCCACTACACTCAAGATTGTTATCACTATCAAGGGTATTCCACATATTTTCACTAACCCAACTGGAAACCATATGAGGAAACCACACCACCTCAAGAAATTCAACACTCAGCTCTAGATTCCGACTCATGGACCCCAGGAAATTTGTTTCATCATCTGGAAGAAAATAAGGTTCAACTCCTAAAGACCCCTCCAACTGAGCTACAAATGTTTCATCATTTGGAAGAAAGTATGGTTCAGATCCTGAAAAGCTATCCAACTGAACAACAAGATGATTCCTTCAAAGTCCAAGAATCGAAAGTTATAGTTCCAACATCTCTAGTAAGGTCGAGTGACTCTAAGGAGCAAGAACCTTCCATCTTCACAAGCATGGATCAGTCGGAGGTGAGACCGGGTGATTCAGAAGAGATGGCTACTGCAACTTTTACAATCACTTCTTGACTTCTCTGAGAAGCTTGAAGCTAAACAATCAAAGAAGCCAGAAGAGCGAAGATCTAAATAAGAACTGGTGGGAATCCTAAATATGGAAGCACAGGAGGATGTAATCACCAACAAACAAATGACAATGGTGGCACCTCTTTCTTGCAATAGTGATAGCTGGCCTGTGACCAAGCATATCAGTGAATCATTCCATGAATCACATAAGCCACAGGATAGGGCACATCACTCTGAGTACTACTTCTCATGGAAGAAGCAATGTTCATCCAACGAAGATAACATGACAAAATTATCATACCAGGATAACCGTCTCCTTCACTACATGGGATTCTTGAAGTTTGGTCCAAGAAATTTCGAATGATGGTGGCAGATTTAATTACACCATTTTCTTTAGGTGCTCTTTTATAGAGCATTCTAAATTTGGTAGGTTTACAAAAATTTTCAAAATTTCAAATCGATCCATCCAAACTAAAATTAAAACTAAAAATATACTTTGAAATTTTATAAATCAATGATTCACCCGTCTTAACACCAAAAAGTTGAAGGTATAAAAATTATAAAATTGGGGAAAATCTTTGATTTATGAAATTGGGCCACTTAATGGGGGAATTTTTGCTCGGACCACTGGGACAAACCGACCACGGTTGTTTGCCACATGATCCGGCTCGTCAAAACCTTTCCGTCTCCTGGTCGGGGGCCCTCTAACTCCAAACGTAGCTCAAGTTTGAACACTTTTTACCCTGTTTTCCCTTGTCCAGCTGGTCCAGGATGGACCTCATTAATTCCTGGATCAGGTTATCAAAACATCGTATGCATGAATATCAAATGGGATAGATTAACCTCTCCATATTACAAGCCACCCATTTGATAGATTATTCCACCAATAGCATTGAATCGTAAATTTACAAAGCATGTACGGGTCGGGCTAAAGACCCTTAAATAAATGTAGTGCTTCCGGTAGGCAACCCGATGATCATGAATAAATTGAGAAGTTAGTGCATAAGGTAAAAAGCATGGATCTCAGGTTTGGTTTTTTTCAAAGTTTAAGTTTCTATTACTTCAGCCCCCAGGTATGCTTTCTCGATACTATGACCTTAGTAGCTTAACTGCTACCTTTTATTTTTCTTGTCTGCTTTTATGTTTTCCTTTATGTGTCAGGTAGAATAACATCACCAAGATAGTCTCTCTACTCCTTTAAGGAATCACACTCCATCTCTACAACCTGAGGAATCAAAACCCACATCAAATTTCTTTGAAATTCGATGAAGTCTTTGAAGCAACGTGTTGATAAGCAGCTGATAGGCACAACCTGGCAGCAGCAATAAGTTTTGGCCTTAGGTTATACATCGAATTGACTGGGGGAGTACCAGTTTCTTTTCCCTTAAAACTTCATGCATTTAAATTCCTGCATAGCATTTCATTACATGCATTTGTACATTGAGGGCAATGCACAGTTTTAAGTGTAGGGTGGTGAATTAAAGATTCAGGACTACTTATAACCTCAAAGCAGTAAAATTTTAACTTGTAATTTTCTACCCATTTGACTAAAATGTTACAAAAACCTACCTTTTGTAAAACCTAAAAAATTTTCAAAATTTTAAACCCTAATATTTAAAACCTCTTTGAGTTCGCACCTAATTAAATAAAATGAATACATGGCAAGTAGAAACAAATGGATATTATGCATAACGATTCGCTAAACCCTATCCCATTCATTTTCATATGAGGAAAATCAAGCCTATCACACATCATCAAGTTTGTGGCGCAGTATATAATTATTCGCATGCTCTTTCGTTTGGCATTACTAAGTGTTTTTCGATTTAATTTTATGCATAATTAGAACTTGTGTGGCTTATACATATCAAGACCATGAACTAATAGAAGTATGAAAGTGATTGAGGCACCTAGGACTTTATTACCCTTATCCTTAAACCAAAAATCCCAAAAATATGATCCGCTTTGTAGAACCAAAGACTGATTGCAACAAAATTCTTCTAAGTACAAATGCTGCTGATAGGCTTATCAGCAGCGTTCAACACTTGTTGCTGCTGATAGGCTTATCAGCATCATTCAACAATTGTTGCTACTGATAGGCTTATCAGCAGCGTTCAACACTTGTTGCTGCTGGTAGGCTTATCAACAGCGTTCAACAGATCAGTCTTGATGCTGATCCTCATCCTTGCTGCTGACATCCTTGTGTCTTGAAGATAAATCGTTGCAGCTGACTATCCATGCCAAGCGTCACTGACAACTTTCTGCAAAAGCTACTGACACACTCAAAGCAGAAGGAACCTCAATGGTGCAACCAATGACGGACAACAATGCTCTTCTCCAAGCATGCAAGTAATGATGCATAAAGAAGACGCTTCAATAAAGTTAGCTAGTTTAGACTAAACTTGTATTGATAGCTTTGTACAAAAGATCAATGGCATGTGGAAGAATCGCATGGAAAGCTTCATTGTAAGTGTGCTTCTTGATAGAGTTTTCGTTTACTCGATTATACTTGTGTAGTTGCTATTGTTTCCGCCAATTTCAAGGGTCTGTCTTGATTCTAAGTTAGTATAAATACTGTGTAAACACTTCATTGTAAGTGTGCTTCTTGATAGAGTTTTCGTTTGTAATCGTTTATTCACAAAAGCTTAATACAATAGTGTTCTTATTAGTATTCTTTCTGTTTACTCGATTATACTTGTGTAGTTGCTATTGTTTCCGCCAATTTCAACTAAGAACAGAACCATCTTGTACTTTCACGATCCTTCAAGTGGTATCGGAGCTTTGGCTCAGATTAAACAAACTCACACTTGTTTAATCACTTCTGGTTCTATTCTAAACTTTCTCTTTGATCAAGTCACCCAAAATCACAAAACAAAGATGGCACAAAGCAATGGATTCGAAGACATCGGCAGCATCAACCGACCACCAAGGTTGGTGTCTGGGGAAGACTACGACATGTGGAAGAATCGCATGGAAAGCTTCTTCTGTTATCAGGAGTACGGAATGTGGAAATCCATCAGGGATGGACTCTACACTCCCATGGTGGCCTCTGCTGATTCTGGAGGACCACTAGTCCCGAAGGAGCCCTCCAAGTACTCAGAAGAGGACATAAAGAAGATGGAGGTGTACTTCAAGGCACTAGGAGCTATCCAAATGTGCCTTCCAAATGAAGTTTTTCATAACTTCAGAAGTTACAAAACTACTAAGGAGCTCTGGGAGGCTCTTGAGAAGATGTTTGCTGGCTCAAAGGAAGTCAAAGAAAACAGAAGGGACATCCTGAAGTAGCAATATGAAAACTTCGTCTGGAAGGAAGGTGAGTCACTAACCGTTTTGTATAACAGGTACACGTACCTGGTGGGAGAACTCACAAGAAGCAAATCTCGAGAGGCCAGTATATGCTTGTTTTCATGTTTTCTATCTCAGGTGGAACCCAAGAAGATAGATGAAGCACTCAAACACAGCAGCTGGATTGAGGCAATGCAGGAAGAATTGCTGCAATTCAAGAGGTAGGATGTCTGGAAACTTGTTGATCTTCCACCAGGTAAATATGCTATTGGCACACGATGGGTTTTCAGGAACAAGCAAGATGAGAGAGGTATTTTAGTCAAGAACAAAGCCAGACTTGTCGCTCAAGGCTACACTCAGGAAGAAGGAATTGACTATGATGAAGTCTTTGCTCCTGTTGCCAGGCTGGAGGCCATCAGAATCTTCCTGACCTATGCTGCATCCAAGAATTTAACTGTCTATCAAATGGATGTAAAAAGTGTCTTTCTGTATTGGAAGATTGGTGAGGAAGTATACGTCAAATAGCCTCCAGGCTTTGTAGATCCTACACATCCTACTCAAGTGTTCAAACTAGACAAAGCTCTGTATGGCCTACATCAAGCACCAAGAGCCTGGTATGAAACCTTGTCAAGATATCTACTAAGCAACAACTTCAGAAGAGGTGTTATTGACCAGACCTTGTTTATCAAAGATGAACGGGGAGAAATCTTACTAGTTCAAATCTATGTTGATGATATCATCTTTGGATCAACAAGGAAAAAGCTGTGCAAAGACTTTGAGATTCTGATGCACTCAAAGTTTGAAATGAGTTCAATGGGTGAACTAAATTTCTTCTTGGGTCTACAAGTCAAACAAGTCCCAAATGGAATTTTCATCAGCTAATCCAAATATGTAAAGAGCATTTTGGAAAGATTCAAGATGGCTGACTGCTCTGCTGCAAGAACCCCTATGCAAGTGCATCATCAGCTGGCTCCAGACAAATATGGCCAAGACACTTATCAACATCAGTACCATGCAATGATATCTCTCATGTATCTCACTGCCTCAAGGCCAGATATCATGTTTGCAGTATGTCTCTGTGCAAGATTTCAAGCAGCTCCAAATATTTCACATCTTCAAGCCATCAACAGAATCTTTAGATACCTAAAGGGAGCCCAAAGACTTGGGCTATGGAACTCTAAAAATGACAAGTTTAATCTGTATGCATACACTGACAGTGACTATGGGGGATGCAGCTTGGACAAAAAGTACACTTCAGGGGGATGTCAGTTTCTGGGAGGGAGACTGATTTCATGGCAGTGCAAGAAGCAAACATGTGTTTCAACTTCTACAGCTGAAGCATAATACATTGCAGCTTCAAGTTGCTGTGTACAAGTCATCTGGATACAAAATCAAATGCCAGATTATGGGATGACTTTCATGGCAACTCCAATTCACATTGACAACATGAGTGCTATATCAATCACAAACAATCCAGTGCAGCACTCCAAGACAAAGCACATTTACATCAGGTATCACTTCATAAGAGATCAAGCTAAGAAAAAGAGGATTATTTTTACCAAAGTGCATACAAATAAGCAATATGTTGATTTGTTTACAAAACCTTTTGATGAAGCTAGATTCAGATATTTAGTTGAATCCATTGGTATGATGAACTTTGATTAAAATCTATCTCTAAATTTCTGTGTTTAAAATGTGTTTTTGTCTCTTGTTGTAAATAAAAGTTATAAGTCAGCAGCATTTTTGTCCTTCATCTGCTGACAGGTTTAATCCACAGCAGCAAAGGATATGCCACTGACTGCCTTAAGCTATCAGCAGGAACAGGTTTCCTGCGGATAGCTTTAAGGCTGTCAGCAGCAACATCCTTGCTGCAGATCATTGAATCCATCAGCAGCAATTGAGTTTGCTGCTGACAGAATTAACCTTCCGCAGCAACCAAGCTTGCAGCGGACAGGCTTATTCATCCACAGCAACCAAGTTTGCTGCTGATGAGTAAATTTAAGTCCAAATTAACTTTTACCCGCTGTAAAAAATTAACGTCAGTCTTTACCATGACTGCCTCGGTGTATTACAGTTGTATAAGTAAAAGGTGAATAAGGTTGTACTGTACAAATCATTTTGCTTTTTCCCTCCTCTGCCGTTATAAGAACAAATTAAATCTCCTTATCACATCTTCACATTCAATTTTACCCTAAACCCACATCACTTTCTCTCAAGTCCCCACCACATTCAAAGCCTTCCATCCTTAAAACATTCAAAGCCTTCCATATTCTTAAACCTTCCCTCCAAAAATCAAACAACAATGGCAGACATCAATAACTCTGACGACAAGTTCTCCCCGTACCACAACCTTACAGCATACTTAACCAATGGAAAGAAATCTGAAGGATTTGATGATATGATCGACTTCCTATGCCGATCAAAGATCCATTTTGCCCTCACAACCAACCCTGCCATATATATCCCTCATATGGAGGATTTCTGGAATACCGCCGTCTACTCTACCGAATAGGGGATTCCCCAAATTAAAGCCAAGGTAGACGGCAAGGACATCATCATCTCTGAAGCTACCCTCCGAAAACATCTTAAGCTTCAAGATGAGGGAGCAGCCATCTCATACTCAAAGGACGAGTACATGAGGACCTTTGTATCCATAGGGTACACTGGAAATCAAAATGAGTATACAATAGAGAAGGCGCCGATGGGCCCTCCATGGAAGTATCTCTGCCACACTCTTCTCCAATGCATATCTCAGAAGAGAAGTGGATGGCATCAAGTGAGCTCTGCACTTGCCTCCGCCTTCCATGGTATGATTACTGGCCTAGGTTTCAACTTTGCACACCTCATCTTTGAGGGTTTGAGATATAACCTTCAAGAGGGTGAAAAGCAACAGTTTTTTATTCTTGTAGGAGGTTTTCAACCAGGAACTAAAAGAACTTTCAAACCCTGCAAGAATCTACATCATGTTGGGACATAGAAATAATATTTTTCAAAGTATGAGAACTGTTTCCAAAAAGTTCTTAGGGGTCAATGTTCCATTGTTATCTACAATGATGAACATACAAAGTACCCCGGGTGACAATTCAGCAATCCCAGCTGATACTGATCCCACACCCTCCACATCACATCCTGAACAACAATCTGCTTCCACCAATCGAACCCCTGTGCATACTACTAAGGATGCACAGGTACAAAAATCACATACACATGTTTTGGATGTTATCGTTCAACTGGAACAAAGGGCCCAGTTGCAATGACATACACTAGAAAAAGGAGCAAGAAGACTCATTCTCTTCTTGTCTCAAAGGCCCAAACCCAACCTCTAAGCCCTCATTCAGAATCCCAACATTCTGATGAGAATACCAAAAGGGATAGCCACAACACTAGAGAGACTTCCTTGGAAGCCTCTCTATTAGGATCAGGATCACATCCCGAATCCATAGAACAACCCCTGAGCCATTCCATTATATCTCTTCTCTGAACCTAAGTGAAGAGGCACCTAGTCAAGATGATATACTTTCTCCAACAACCACTATATCGAAGGTATTGATTGACTTGGCTGCTGGTGCACCCAACCCAGGTTCATCACCCAATAAGGTTCACTCTGGTAGTATTGATAGAGTGAATGTGGAAAGGGCTATCACTACTCCTGGTACATCAACTGCCCAGGAGGACAGTGATAACATAGCTAAGACCCTAACCACGACAACTCCCAGTGAGGATGTTTTCTGTGAAACACTCTTCACTGAGAGGAATCCCAGGCGCCAAGAAAACCAGGGTGATGGGGATGCAGAGGCTAGGCCTAAGGCCCCATCTAGCTCCAAGGATTCCACAACTATGGATGAGGATAGACTGAAACTTCATAACTTGGAATTGACGGCCAGGGTGTCAATGCTAGAGGCTGAAGTGTCCAAACTAAGACACCAAGTCACTATACATGAAGCCCATCAATGCCCCTTCATGGCTTCTCCCTCCCTTGTCTCAGTGGGCACCCAAACTGATGCTTATCTGTCCACTGATGCAACCAAAAAGGGGGAGATAGTCCCAATGGAAGAAGACTCAGACAATCTTGACGACTGGATTCAAGAGCAGGCTGTATTTCAAAGTACACTATTCAAGCCAGCTTTTGTACAGGTTCATGACTTTCCAGCTTCATATGACAAAGAAGAAAAGACTTCTGAAGACTGGAAGTTAGTCGTCAGGGCTATTGATGAGGTGCTGAATGATGTTTAAGAAAAAGAACAAACATATACATCTTTCAGCATCATCCCTGAAGCAGCAGCCATCATAAGTCAATCCACTGCCCATCAATTTCCACTAACTTCAACACAGCTAGAGTTTGACACAATACTAGCTTGGGGGTATGATGGAAAGTCTGAGAGGTTCTGGATTGGTTGGGAGTTTAGCGGAGTAGAAGAGCTAAACTGGGACTTTCTCAACAGCATCCAAGTCCTTCACCTATACCATCTACAATGCATCAACAACTCTACGGACCTCTCAGCAGAACTTACTATTGGCAGGTTCTATGACTTGATGGAGGATAATCTACCCAAGTTTGAAAGACAAATACAAGCAGCAAAAAGGGTAGCCTATCCTGAATCTTCAGCAGCAGCAGAAAGAAGACTGACTCCTAGAAGACTTGAAATAATAAGGAGCAGTCTTCTCACTGAAGAAGAAGTTCTGTGCTTAAGAATATTTCTGTATAACTCCATTGTCAAGGACTTAGATGTGCTAGGATGGGTAAGCACTAAGTCTCTTGACCACACCTTACTACTAAGCAACGGCTCCTCTCTCACCATCAACACCAGGAACATCCTGCTACTGCCTACAGACTTTCTTTACAAGATCTTTCAACTCAGGGCAAATATCTGCAATGTCAACTCCCTCGAAAGCCAGGCAATGATAGCTACTGTCAGAGCCCATCTTGAACAAGAAGGAAGGATTGCTGAGGCAGTATATATGTCAAATTCTGACACTGATTCTGACTCGGCTTCCCCTCGAGTAGACATCTTTGTTGCAGCATATGAATCAAGATCCACTGTCCAAGAAATGCTGATAGAATTTATAAGTCCCTAGTGCAAATCAGATGAAGCTAATGACCTTCCCTTATCAACCTCTCAACTTGCCAATGAAGCTGAAGCTGAGATCCCAACAGCAGCACAATCATATGCTGTTGTGATTAGTGAAGCCGAAGCAGAGTCATCCAGTGTAAACAAAAGGAAGGGAATTATGACCAAAGAAGATGAAGAGAGGTTGCTCAGAAAGAAGAGAGAGAAGGAAGAAATAAGAAGGAAGAGAGAAGAAGAGGATGGCTGACCTGAAAAAGGCTCAAGAAAGAAAAACAGCCATGCTCCTCAGAGAACAACTTATCCAGCAGTATGCCAAACAGCTGGATGAGATGAAAATCAAACTCCATGCAGTGTCTCAAGTTGACGAAGATGAAGAACTTGCTAGACAGCTGCAGGAACAACTAAACAAGGAAGTAGAGGAGGAGGAAGAAAAGAAAAGAAAGGAAGATGCTAAATTCAGAATCTCTGATTCTAAATTAGCAAAAGAAATGAGGGAGGAGTGGATTGAAGCTCTGATCTCTCAAGGTGAGGATGCTGACTACCTTGAAAAACTTTCAAACAAATAGATCTATAGAGCCGCCATGGGTCAGCAGGGGCAATTGGCAAAGAAGAAGATAGCTGAAGAGGAAGAAAAGGCTCGTCAAAAATCCAATAAGGCCATTGCACTTAACCAAAGAAACCACGAAGAAAGGAAGGTCATGAATGACTTCCTTAGGCAAGGGGGAAAGTGGAAGGAGGCTAGGTCCCATGACATTGATGAACCTACAAGCCTTGTACAGACAAGTCAAGAAGGAAGAAGAAGAAAGACTAGGAAAGAAAGTCTTCAAGACAAGGGTCACAGAAAAGGAAGACAAGAGACTAGTCAAGAAACAAAAGACTTCTGCCCCAGACACTACTTCCACTATCCAAAAACCTTCCACAAATATCCCCAAACCTTCCTCTCCTCCACCCAAAAAGTCCAAACCATCTCACCCAGCTCCCTCTCATCAACAGCCTCTCCTGAAGAAATCCAAACCCACACCTAAACCAGAAGACTCCAGAGATATATTTTATTGGTTCTACAGTTCACAGGATCAGTGGTTTGAAATCTTCAAGGGGAGAACTGAAAGAAGGAGATCTGTTTACAAATTTGTTGATGAAGTTCTACAATTACCAGATTCAGATCTCATTAGAATTCTGGAGATGGGTGATGCTCATGAGCCTGCAAATGAGGGTGGGAAACGTCTTATGCTAGCAATCAAACACCATTTCAACCCTAGCCAAGATGTGATCATAGATATCAAACCAGTTCAGTCCCACTCTCCATTTGTAAGTTGGTCCTACAATGCTGATCTGGATGAGTTCACCTTAACTGATGTTAAGAAGCAGCAGATGAGATGTTCAAGCAAGACAATTTTCAAAATGCCAAGTAAAGACATCAAGACTCTGTCTGAGCTTCCACTGAACAATCCCAGCAAGGATCCAAGAGGCTATGAGGTTGCAAGGATAGTCTGCCACATGCAAAAGATTCAGCAAAAAAGAGATTAGAAGAATTTTGGTAGCATCAGTCTAGGGGGAGTTTGTAGAACCAAAGACTGATTGCAACAAAATTCTTCTAAGTACAAATGCTGCTGATAGGCTTATCAGTAGCGTTCAACACTTGTTGCTGCTGATAGGCTTATCAGCAGCGTTCAACACTTGTTGCTGCTGATAGGCTTATCAGCAGCGTTCAAAACTTATTGTTGCTGATAGGCTTATCAGCGGCGTTCAAAACTTATTGCTGCTGATAGGCTTATCAGCAGCGTTCAACAGATCAGTCTTGATGCTGATCCTCATCCTTGCTGCTGACAGCCTTGTGCCTTGAAGATAAATCATTGCAGCTGACTATCCATGCCAAGCGTCACATACAACTTTCTACAAAATCTACTAACACACTCAAAGCAGAAGGAACCTCAATGGTGCAACCACTGACGGACAACAATGCTCTTCTCCAAGCATGCAAGTAATAATGCATAAAGAAGACGCTTCAATAAAGTTAGCTAGTTTAGACTAAACTTGTATTATTAGCTTTGTACAAAAGATCAACGGTCTGTGTTAGATCTGATCCTTAGAATCAAAGGTCTATCTTGATTCTAAGTTAGTATAAATACTGTGTAAACACTTCGTTGTAAGTGTGCTTCTTGATAGAATTTTCATTTGTAATCGTTTATTCACAAAAGCTTAATACAACAGTGTTCTTATTAGTATTCTTTCTGTTTACTCGATTATACTTGTGTAGTTGTTATTGTTTCCGCCAATTTCAACTAAGAACAGAACCATCTTGAACTTTCACGATCCTTCACGCTTAGATAGCCCTTTGAGCCTTAGCCTTTTCTTTTCTAGTACCCACAATTATCACCCAACTAGCTATTCGTAAACACCGGTTATTGGCTAACTGAATTCAAAATGGAAAAATTATCCTATTTCGTTTATTTCAAGTTTATTACCATTGAGGGAACTTCGGAAGGAATCTGTTTTACTCAAAAGAAATGGAATATACAAGAGGTGGATGTATTAGGTAGAAACAGTAGAACTATCTGCAAAGAATTCATGGAAATATTATTTCAAGAAAATTGAGGAAAAAGAATTGTTGAAGAAATTGTCTTGATTTAAAAAAAATAGAAAAAGGAGAAAAGAAAAAGAAAGAAGTTGGTCTTTTACCGGTTAGACCTTAAAGAGTTGGATATGCATTCTTTTGATTTCAATTTGCTTTCATGTATTCATTTTGCAAAGCCTGAATTACCATCCGAACTCCGAGAGAAGATTTTCAAAGCAACTAGTGATGTAAGAAAACGGTGGCGCAAGCAAGAACAACCGCCACCATTCTGCGGCTTGCGAAAAAGTGCCGCCAAAAGAAGAGCCAAAAGATACGAAAAATGTGTGAAGTGTGGCAACTGGAGCGATGATGGAAAATGTAGCAAGAATCAAACTCATTCCCAAAGTGAGTATACGCATCTGATCAGAGTAGGAGCTGTTAGGCTACAAGCCGAAAGTTCCATACGGAGAGGCAACAATGTGTACTACGCAGTAAGGAAAGAGTTGGCACTCATGAGAGATCTTGATCTTGGCAATTTGACCATAAAAGAGCCCTCAGATTAGTTATACCCTCATGATCCGAGTACTGTAAAGGGACTTGTTAGTATTTTCCATTCTAAGCCATGAAGCCGTAGCTTTGTGTTTCAGGATAGCTGCAACCCTTCAAACCTGTTAAATCCCTAAAAACCCAAAAAGATTTTCATCTTCACTCCTATATTTTTATTTTAGCCACATTGCAACCCCTTTTAAAGTCCTCTTGATTCATGCATACTACTTAGTTAATTGGTGGAGACTTGATTTGCACACAAGCTTATGACCATTGCATAATTCAATTCGAACTTGAGTGTTCCACTTTACTTACATTATCTATACATATATAACCCTAGAGTTGAGTGAACATTGTGAGGAGTGAAAGTTTATGCATAATTGAAATTATAGTAGGCTTGTCATGAATTCCATCATAGAAAAATACAAAAAATAGAATAAGCGGCTCAAGAGTTATCCCGGAGTTTCCAAATACTTGTAAAGTTTTTAGTTATGGGTTTGATAATTCATGAGTTTGCTTGAGGACAAGCAAAGTTTAAGTTTGGGTTATTATGATATGTCCTAAATTATACATGTTTTTCATGCATAATAATCCCCATATTATGGTACTAATTGACTAATAAAGTTGCAATTGATACTTAAAACATTAATATTTCGCAATTGCATGTTATTCGGTATCCAAAAGACGAATAGAGCAAAAATCAGCTTAAAACATGAAGAAATCAAGCTTTTGGAAGACCAAACCCGAGCACTGACCCCTAAGAAGTCAAAATTAGACCACAGGAAGGCAACCAACAGCTAAAAGACAAAACTGGGCAGCAGAGGGGGGATGCACGGCCGTTCATCCCAATGCATGGGCGTGCATTTCCCCACTCTGTTCCCCAGAACCCAGTACAGTGTCCTTTGTACCCTTTTGATTCCCGAGGTGTTTGCACGCCGTGGAATCCAATGCACGACCGTGTATTGCTCATTCTAAGGCCTTTAAATAGAGGGCTTGGGTTTTTGGTTTCACACACCCATACATACCTTACAACGGCCATCCAGACCACATTTGAGAGCATGTTTCATAGTTAGAGTAGAGAGTAGTGAGTGGAGGGGCTCTTCCTCCTTGTTCCGCAACAGGGGAGCCTACGAAACTCAGCGCTATGCTACTTAGTATGGCCATTCGTGGCTAAACTCTTTGTATTGCTAGTGTGAAGATGAAGTTTGGTGTATGTTAATGTTTAACGTATTAATCCAAGTGATGTGTTTGTGTCTTTAACTATTCGTCCTTAAAACCACCATTTTGGTGGGTTTTTATCATTATCTAAATCCGTCTTTATATTTGTGAGTGTTCTTGATTTTAAAGTGTACCTTTTTAATCAAACTTCTTTTAAAACTTGTACATCTTTATACAAGCAGAGATTGATAAGGCAATGCTTGGTCAACACTAGTAAGGTTGTATGTCTTTATACGAACTTATTATGCGACCAAGAATTAGTGAACTGATGTTAGGAACGGTAGGTATTTATACTTAGTCTCATTGTTACACCGCCTCCCGGTGAGCAAAATATAATCACCAATTTAACTATGATATAAAGTATTTTACGTTCGATGTCTTAAACCAACCCGGAGATGACCATTCGAAGGGTTGAGGGTAATTGTTGTCAATAACGAGAGACACTACCATTTGTTAAAGCTTTTAAATTTGCAAATCAAATGTCGTGAGGACGAGGCTCTAGCAGTGACCCGGGTCACACGTTTGTAGTAGTCATATCACTAGTTTAGTCAAATTAACATTATCTTGTACCAAGCGGATTCGAAACCCAAAGCAATACTATTCGTAACCTGATCATTCCCGACATATTTACTTTCATGTTATTTACTATTATGTTCGTTACGTTTCTATTACACACTTCACGCACGTTTTTACTTTTCTGCTATTTACGTTACCGCCATTTACTTTTCTTTCATTTACTTTTCTGTCATTTACTTTTCTGCTCCACAAGCACACAAAACTCACTCAGTAATTAAACCGGCTACGCGATAACAAAAGTTGAGCATTGGAATTCGACCGTGTCCGTTGGTTCGATACTTGGTTCTTACCTAAACCATATTACGCTGCTATAGGTACACTTGCCTATTGTGTGTGTTTTAAGTTTGAGTATTTATCATTTTATAAATTTAAATTCTGATCTCGTGAAACCATTTCTAAAACAAATATATACATATATATATATATATATATATATATATATTTATATATATATTTTATACTTATCACACGACAACATCACCCATATATACACCCCAGGCAGGAGGTCGAAAGATCAACGGGGCCGGTCACCAAATATCAGGATACAACGGACGAAAAAGGAACAACATGGGTGAATAAGCTAACGAAAACGCCCTGGGAGATCTTGGATACAGAAAAGTTAGAGTTGGATCCGCCGCGGCCACTTAACCCAAAATCAGTACGAGACCCAAAAAGATACTATGAATTTCATAGAGATATTGGTCATGACACGGACCACTGTTGGCACCTTCATAAACAAATTGAGGCAGCCATTCAAACAAGAAAATTATCACATTTGTTGAAAGAAATACATAATGGCCCTCCGGCAAAGAAGCCTGTTAAAGACTTATGTATGATCAGAAACCATGATGTCAAGGAAATCCATGGACAGAAACGGGGCGCGGCGTGTTTGGAAGCTTGGATGGATCAACCTCTAATTTTTCCCCCTGTCCGGGGTGGAGCTTCCTCCACTAGCCCAGTCATGATCACAACTCTGGTCGGGGGCTATCGCATAAGTCGGATTTTGGTGGATAATGGAGCATCAATGGATGTAATGTATGAACAACTTTTTCATCGGATGGATATAGAGGATCATAAGTCTTTGGAACCGGTGGACATTGACTTGGTGGGATTTGCTGGAGAATCGTGGGACAAATCACACTGTCTATGACCCTCTAGGATGGAGCTAAGATCCGCATGATCCTCATAACCTTTATTCTAATCCTGCCAGTTTCAAAAAATAATCTCATCTTGGGACGCCCGGGTTTAGCATCTTTTCATGCAGCAGTATCAACCGTACATTCTACCATCGCCTTTCCCACCCCAAAAGGAGTTGTCGTGGTATATGCAGGCCATACGGGGGAAATAATGTAGACCCGCACGGTTAGACATTACCTAGAGAGATCCCTGGTATGAGTACGGGCACAGTGCGAGGCCCAGAAAAATGGGTCATGAATCCAAAATACCCGGAGCAGCTCATTACCATTGGAGAAACACTGTCCGTACAAGGAAGGGAACGCCTAAAGCAACTCCTGCGTACACACTCGGAGGTTTTTTGCATGGAGACCGGAGGACATGAAAGGAATTCCCAAAGAATTAGCGGAACATAGGCTGTATGTATACAAGTCCGCGGATCCCGTAGTCCAAAATTGCCGAAAAATGGGCCTAGAAAGAAATAAGGCAGCAGTAGAGCAAGTCAAGGATCTAGTTAGCGCAAGCATCCTACGGGAAGTACGATATCCCATGTGGATAGCAAACCCTGTTATGGTAAAGAAAAGTAACGGTACCTAGTGGATGTGCATCGACTATAAAAACCTGAACAGTGCGTGCCCAAAAAGACGCATACCCTTTACTAGAAATTGATTTAAAAATAGATTATCTGGCACCTTTTAAGTTCAAATGTTTCCTTGACGCGTATAAAGGTTACCACCAGATTCCTATGGCCGAATGCGACGAAGAAAATACAGCTTTCATAACTGACATCAGGGTTTTCTGTTACATATAAATGCCCTTCGGTTTAAAGAATGTCAAGGCCACATACCAGAGACTCATGGGTTGAGTGTTTGAAACCCAAATTGTACGAAACCTCGAAATCTATGTTGATGATTTGGTCATTAAAAGTAGTAGTGAAGAAGGATTTCTAAAAGACATTCAGGAAACCTTTAACAGATTAAAAGAGGCCAATATCATGTTGAATTTGGGCAAGTGCTCCTTTGGGGTAGAGGAAGGAAAGTTTATGGGCATAATGATAACGAAGGAGGCTTCCGGGCCAACCCAGATAAAGTCTCAGCTATCACCCGGATGCCCTCCCCAGCTTCTTTAAAAGATGTGCAATCGTTGAATGGTATATTAGTGGCCATCAATTGGTTTCTAGCAAAAGATGCAGAACGATCTTTACCCTTTTTCAGACATTAAAAAACAGTATCAATAAAGGTCAGTTCCGATGAACTGGGGACGCTGAGGAAGCTTTTCAGCAACTTAAATTGTACCTTGCAAAACTCCCCACTCTCACAACACCCACAAATGAAGAAGGACTTAAAGTTTACATAACCGCGGCTGACGCGGCAGTCAGTGTCGTGCTCATGGTCAAACGAGAAGGAGTGCAAACCCCCATCTACTACGTTAGCCGGGTGTTGACGGACCTTGAAACAAGGTATTCCCTTTTGGAAAAGTTGATGTTGTCTTTAGTACACGCATCCAGATGATTGCACAGGTATTTCCAAGCGCATCCGGTGGAAGTCCTCACCAACTTTCCTCTACAGCAAGTACTGAGAAAAGCCAGAATTATCTGGAAGACTGTCCAAGTGGGCCATTGAGTTAGGAGCTTTCAGTTTAGTTTACAAACCTCGTTCCACTATTAAAGGGCATGTCATGCATATTTTCTTGTAGAAATAGACCGGGAGGCTGAAATAACCGACGACTCAATTATTACAACAAAGAAGGATGATACTCCGGAATGGTGGTCGTTGTATACGGACGGGGCTTCCAACGCTGAGGGCTTGGGGGCAGGCCTCATACTAGTCAGTCCAGAGGGAACAGATTTGACATATGCCTTACGCCTGGAATTCAAAAGCACAAACAACGAGACAGAATATGAGGCCTTCTTGGTTGGATTGAATCTTGCAATAACAATGGAAGCACAATACGTCGGGGAACATGTGATTCCCTGTTAGTGGAAAATCAAGTAAACAAAGTATATGAGGCTAAAGAACAGACAATGATAGATTACTTAGAAAAAGTCACCGCAACAATATCGAAGTTCAAATAATGCAAGGTAGTACACATCCCACGCAACCAAAATAAGAAGGCGGATGCCCTAAGCAATCTGGCATCTGTACAGTTCAGTCATCTGGCCAAATAAGTCAGAGTACAAACACTTCACAAGTCGTCCGTCCAAACTAGGGAAAAACATAACATCCAGGTTATCGGATGGACTTGGATGACGCCTATTATCTCGTATCTAAAAGATGGGGTTTTACCACAAGGACGAGCAGAGGCCCAAAAAATAAGGACCAAGGCTTTGCAATATCAAATCCGTGACAACCAACTATACAGAAAAACCTTCTTAGGCCCTCTGCTGAGATGTGTAAGTCAGAATGAGGCAGAACAATTGGTTCAGGAAATACATGGAGGCTAGTGCGATATGCATGCAGGCCCAAGGATGGTGGTAGCCAAGTTAATGAACACGGGATATTATTGGCCCTGGATGCATGTCACCACTGAATAAATCCTCAGGAAGTGCCCTGATTACCAAAAACATGCACCAAAAACCTTGAGGTCAAAGAACGACCTTATCCCCATAACTTTAGCGTGGCCTTTTCAGAAGTGGGGAATTAACATCGTAGGGCAATTTCTGGAAGCCCGGTCCGGGACGTGTCAAGTTTCTGATTGTAGCAATTGACTATTTTACCAAGTGGATCGAGGCTAAGCCTGCCGCGACCATCACGGCAACTCAAGTGAAAAAATTCGTATGGGAGCAGATCATATGCCGTTTTGGCCTTCCTTTATATCTGGTAAGCGACAATGGAAATCAGTTTGAAGCATTAGCTGGATGGTGCACAAAGATGGGCATTCAGCAAGTCTTCACTTTGGTTGTCCACCCCTTGGGAAATGGCAAGGTAGAAATAGCTAATCAAAGCATGCTCAAAGGTATAAAAATGAGGTTAGGAGCCAAAGGAAGCTCATGGGTGGACGAAATACCTAGCGTTCTATGGGCACACAGCCCCAAAAACAAGCAATGGGGAAACACATTTTAGTTTGACCTACAGACATGAAGCAGTAATCCCGATAGAAATGGAAAAACCTAATCTACGGATCTTAACTCATAATGAAACAATAAATGAGCAAGAGTTGCGAACCAACCTAGATCTCTTAGAAGAAAGGCGTGAAAGGGCTGGAATCAAAGAGGTGCGGTACAAACAGATACTAGAAAAATATTATAATAAGAAGGTAACTAATCACCATTTCCTCCCAGGAGATTATGTCCTTAGAAGCAATGAAGTGAGCTGTGCTGAATCTGGTGGAAAGCCGGGCCCAAACTGGGAAGGACCATACCAAATTCAAGAGGCGCTGGGGAAAGGGACATATACCCTAGTCCGTTTGGACGAAACAACAGTGTCGAGAACATGGAATGGGGCACAACTGAGGAAATGTTATATGTGAGCCCTTCCCCCCTCTTTATTTAAATGATTAAGTTATGAAATTTCTCTTCTTTCCTTAAAATTCTGTGTCCAACATTTAAAAGACAGGATCAAGCATCCCGCACAATACGTATAAAGACCGGACCATGCGTCTATCATCATAAAAAATATTGGATTTAAAATCCAACATTTAAAAGACCGGATCAAGCATCCGGCACCATACTTATAAAGACCGGACCATGCATCTGGCATCATAAAAAAGATTGGATTTAAAATCCAACATTTAAAAGACTGGATCAAGCATCCGGCACTGAAGTGTGTTTTATATGTACATAAAAATATAAATATATATATATATATATAACCCTGGCAACAACGCCAAAAAATGATGACACGTTTTTAGTAGTAATAAATATATTCTATTTGGAGCTGCACAAAATCAGGTTTTAAATTTAATTAAAATGATAATTACTTCAACTAAATACACACACAATAGGCAATTGTACTTATCGCAAAGTAGTATATTATGGGTAAAAACCAAGTATCGAACCATGGACACGGATCCCGTACTCAACCCTCGCTATTGTCTGACTAGGATAATAAGTTGTAAAATGGGTTTTGTTTTAAAAGGAAATTAAAAACATAAGAAATGTAATTTGAAGTATTATCCTGTTTAAGGTGTTACTCTGGCTGTTATCACTTGTTCATTAATGAAATATTTCAAGTAAGGTTGGTCATAGTTACTAGTACTAACCCTTTTGATAGGGGAGTTAGTATTTCGTAACGGAACAGTGGATACGGTCGGCCAACTGATCCTTAATGAATATAACGAACCCTATACGGGGTCTCAAGTCCGTCGGTATCTCACAATTCATTATTCGGACTAATATTATCCATGTGACAGACGTACGTATGGTCTTGTAACTTCTTCCGGTAAGTCGGAATGCACGACTTACTCCAAAGGTACTTTATGAACGCTCGGACCTAACAAATTATGTTCTTAAATAGTTTTCTTTACTTATAATATTATTTTAAATAAATAAGACTTTCCTTCTCATGATCAAACCCCATGACTCCCGCTAGAAGTCATCTGCAAGCCGATACGAGAGAAGTAAATAAATTCCGACACAAACTGCCCGGTCTGGTTAGGGCTCAAACGACTTTCTGAATACCCAAACCTCCAAACAACCCATAATATTAAATCTACACTAACCGGCCGTGCTAGCACAAAGATTTTTATATAGACAGTACAAACATCGAATAAGCTTCCAAAACAAGAAGTCTTGCTTGAGTAACTCACAAGATTTAAGATTATTAGATTGGTTTAAAGATCACTTATTCTTGTCTTTTTAAGATAACTCATAGTAAATACTTTAAAAACATAACATACTAAAAATACTTAATTAATTAATTAAAGTTCAACCAACTCGAGCAACACAAGAGAACTAGCCATGAATGACCATACACGTGACTCCACTAACCATTAGATAATGTGTGGAAGTGTTCCAACACCAAGGGAGAGTGGTTATAGGTTGCCTTTTGTTTCACTCGAACGAGAAGAATAAGTTCATATTATAAGACTTTTAAAAAGGAAATAAACAAAGAAAAGCAAAACGGACCAAAACCGAGAGAGTTTCGGCTCTTAGCAGAGCACTAAGGCCTTCACACCTCTTGGTAATGAACACCTAAAACACTAGAATGAGCTTTCTATTTATAGGTTAAGATTTTGGCAATGCACGGCCGTGCATTTGATTGCACGAGCGTGCAAAGTACCATTTTCCTTCACGTGCGGAATCCCGCAGTACAGGAGAGTACAGGGAGGCAGAATTGGCTTTGCACGACCGTTCATGGCATTGCACGGCCATGCATTGCCATATTCTGCTCCCTGTTGACTTTTTGATCTCCAGGTTTGACCTTCTGCGTCCGGTTTTGTTCAATTGACTTCCGAATGCTGATTTCTTCTTAATTTTGAGTGATTTCTTCATGTTTTTGCATATCCAAGTAAATTATCCTATTGTGACACAAATGGATGGATTAAGTATAAATTATTATCATATTATCTCTAATTGTGATGAACTCGTGGATAATTATGCATACAAAACATGTATAATTTACGTCATATCATAATACCCCACACTTAAACTTTGCTTGTGCCCAAACAAACTTATGCATGATTATACTCGTAGAAGTAAAGTATTGATAAAATGTTTATCCAAAGTTGTTGTCCCAAATGGCTGAATGGCCTTCTTAAAAACAATGATTTTGTGGATATACCTTTCGAGTGTTTCTCCACAAGAGGGTAGCAAGCCCAACATACTTGATGGAACTATGATTATACACAAAATTACAGTCTCACAAATGTTCACTCAACACTCGGGTTAAATATATGGATATAGTATGCTAAGGAGAACACTTAATCCTAGAATTAATGCTTGCATAATCACAGGCTTGTATAGAAATCAAATCTCCATCAATTGACATAAAATATGTGCATAAATCAAGAGGGCTTTGTAAAGGGTTGTAATGTTTGGCTTAGAGTTAGGGTAGGAAGTATTTGGGAATAGTGGCTAAATGTTGAAAATCTGGCTTAGCTTAATGATAAAAAGGTAATTGATTCCTTCATTCATCTTATATTAGACATTATGACTAATCTAATGACTCTTTTAAGGTCAGATCGTCAAGACCAAATCTCTTCTTTAGATCGTCAATTTCTTCTTGTTTTTTAAATATTCATTGCTATCAATTCTTCATGAATTGTTCGGCTGTTTCTTCCTAATACATCCATTTTGATCAGCTTTGCATACTCCAATTTTTTGAGTAAGTTTGATTTTCTTGAGATTTCTTCACTAGCTTGGACGATTTAATAATTTCTTTTTGGTTGCCCCTTTTTCTTCACAATAGTTCTTTTCATATCAATTGAGTTTCTTTCTTCGAACATAAGATGGATCTATAAAATTTCAACAGATAATCATTCCTTAATTCATAGCCAAGTCATTTTTCAACAAAAGGGTTAAAAGATAAAAGGATAATTTTTCGGGTTTATGGGTTTTGAGATGTGGGTTTAGAAACGAAAAGGTTTAGGCTTAAAGGGGCTAACTAGGGGATAACGTTTAGGGTAGGTAAAGGAAAAGAAAAGGCTAAAAAAAATGGGTTAATCCTAATGTCTCAATCATTTTCATACATTCTTTTAGTCCATGATCTTGAAATGTATATTTTATACAAGTTCTAAGATACAAAGCAATAATTAGCAATCACTCTAACAAACGAAATGAGCATGTGAAATATGTAATAATCAACGACGTCAAAAACTTGATGTATTCGTGATAATGCTCGGATAGGTTCAAATCTCTCACATGAAAATGGAAGTTAAAGGGTAATAAAGTAAAAATGTGCATAAACTTATTTCTTTCTTTCTGTTGTGCTCCCTAATCTTCCCTATTTGTTTCCTTGATTCACTTCAATGGTATTTCAAATTGTTGTTTTTATAAGCCCATTTTTGCCAAATGATTTTTAAGACTCTTGCTTTTAGATTATGTCAAAAGCTGTCATGCTTACATATTATTTTTAAAAATGTTTTAATTACTTCTATATATATTTAATCCAATGGATTAGGTAGTTTAATCATGCACTTGTAATACTTAGGACAAAATTGGGTAGCCAAATTATCAACGGCGTTCCACCCCATACTTAGGTTCTGACAATATAGATGTATGCAATATGATATGTGTCATGAATAATAAGAGCGTGGCGAAACTAATACTCCCCTGATGAGAAGTAATTTCCATGCGTGTAGTCGATTCTCATCATTGCCTAGACTGTATTTTCGGGCACGTACCAAAAATCGGTATCGCTTGTAATGCTATGCAATGCTCAACACATAAAGTAAGTACCAAAAGGAGAAATTAAACCAATATTCGCTTAACAAAGCAGTCGAATAAGGTTGGTGGCAGTGCCACCATGTCAACGGTTACTCCTGTAACCGGTAAAAATGGTATCGTGTCTAGTCAAACAAACTAACGTAAAAAGTCAAGAACCATAAACTACATTAGAAAAGAACCACATGTACCAAAGATGAAGGGTGTACATAGCGGCTACTGAAAAGGAGGACGTTGCCACTGCTGGTGCGGGCCAGGAGGCTGCTGCTGATATTGCTGATGGGCATACGGATCATGAGTGTTATCGTAGAATTCCTGTCGCATGCCATCCATCGTCTGTCCCAACTGACCCATACGGATAATTAAATCTAACATTGTGGGGTCAGCAGTAGTGTGGTACATACATGGGCCTTGATGCCCCAGCTGTCCTATAGGTGCTCCCTCGTCCTCTGATTCTTCCACTACACCAGTCCAAATATTTCCCCGATGGCCTACTAATCGGTACACCCCATTGAACTTCTTCATCATATGCATGTTGATCAATACTTGGGTGTCAACAGGTAGAATGGGTGTGTCCATCTCTGTAAGTATACCTAGGTGCACAGGAGAAAAGACTCCTAGGTAGGAAGCAAGGTGAGAAATGTATGGTCCACCAAATATGTGATTGTTGGTACAGTAGCCAGTAGCTCTAGTAAAGAACTTGGCCAAGCTGTAAGCCAAGTTACAAGGAATCCCATCAATCAAGCAGTGTAAGTGAAGGAGATCTCTAACGTTACAACCCATGTGCTATCCTTTCTTCCCCCGATGGAAAGGGCAATGCATCGGTGCAGGTAATGGTGGAGGGGATGTCTGATCTTGGTGCTCTTTTGACTGTGCGGGTCAAAAGGTCCAGATCCGATCCTATGCCAAAATGTTGATGCTTCTCCCTCGGCGAACGCCCCTTTACTGTCAGTAAATATCGGCTCTATAATCTCCTTGTGCCTATATAATACCATTTTTACCCCAAACTGTGCCAGTGACATTTCATACCAATGCCTAGCCATCCTGAAGCGCACACAATCATGCATTTCCATACCTACCACTGGCCTATCGAACTGGAAGGATGCTAGGAACTCAAGAGTGACTTCATAATAGGTTGTTTCTCTAATAGCAAAGAATCTCTGCCATAGCTTTGTGATCAGGGGAACTATACTGTCTAAGAGATTTATTTCCTCCAAGGTTGGGTAGCAAATGGTCTTGTGTGACCCGAAGGTTTACCTCAGTAATGTAGGCAGGAGTTGGTACGCATGGACCTCGATGGCATCATCGGGGTCAAAGATAAGCCATGGGTGCAAATCCTGTGGCCCTTCTGGCATGGGCTGCGGGTGAAAAGGCGGTGGAGGAGATGGTGGAGTCTGTGGCGAGCCACTCATGTGGGCAGATGAGGATGAGCCCGACCTAGAACCTGATCGGGTGTTTCTTCTCTTTCGCCCCGCTTGTCGGGAAGACTAAGCCATGACCTATATAATCACCATTAAAAGGAGTTAGTATTATAAAATCAAGAGTGATTCAACATATATATTTTAACAGCGCCAGAAAATTGATGGTGTGTAAAGTATGATGCATATTGGTGCCAAAAACTTGACAAGAATAATGTTTTTATAAATATATATATATATATAATTTTTTTTACCACACAAGGGGAATACAATTTCATGCATGGTTATTGCACGGTTATGTTTCTCGAGTCCCAAAATGGTGTAATATGACTACCGAAATAGATGGTCAAAATGTTGACTTCAGAAAAGTCAAACCCGCCAAATTTCATGACCTAATTCAACTAATCAACAATTTCCCACCAACTATGTTAAAACCTAAACACATTCAAACAAGATTCATGCTTCAATATGTAATTCCAAGTTCAAGAACTCTAAGTCAAAATTCATAAACCTATCCATACAAATCAAACAAATCCTACCCAAACAAGGCTAAAATGAGTTACATTATAATCCTACCTAGTCAAATATGCATCGAGATCAAGCATTGGGTTCACATTCAAGCATATTCAAACCAAATTTCAAAACGAAACCCTAGCCTCATTTGAACAAGATTAGCCACATTTGAAGCATAAATCACACTAAAATTGACAATGGACAAGTTTACATATGATGCCGTTGTGTGATAAGTATAAATATATATATATATATATATATATATATATATATATATATACACATATATATATATATATGTTTTAGAAATGGTTTCACGAGATCAGGTTTTAAATTTATAAAATAATAAATACTCAAACTTAAAACGCACACAATAGGCAAGTGTACATATTGCATCGTAATATTGTTTAGGTAGGAACCAAGTATCGAACCAACGGACACGGTCGAATTCCAATACTCAACTTTTGTTATCGTTTAGCCGGTTTAATTACTGAGTGAGTTTTGTGTGCTTGTGGAGCAGAAAAGTAAATGACAGAAAAGTAAATGGCGGTAACGTAAATAGCAGAAAAGTAAAAACGTGCGTGAAGTGTGTAATAGAAACGTAAAGAACATAATAGTAAATAACAGGAAAGTAAATATGTCAGGAATGATCAGGTTACGAATAGTATTGCTTTGGGTTTTGAATCCGCTTGGTACGTGATAATGTTAATTTGACTAAACCAGTGATATGACTACTACAAACGTGTGACCCGGGTTACCGCTAGAGCCTCGTCCTCACGACATTTAATTTGCAAATTTAAAAGCTTTAACAAATGGTAGTGTCTCCCGTTAAGGACAACAATTACCCTCAACCGTTCGAATGGTCATCTCGGGGTTGGTTTAAGACATCGAACGTAAAATGATTTATATTAGAGTTAAATAGGTGATTATATTTTGTTCACAGAGACGCGGTGTAACAATGGGACCAAGTATAAACATGTACCGTTCCCAACATGAGTTCACAAATTCTTGGTCGCATAATAAGTTCGTATAAATACGTACGACCTTACTAGTGTTGACCAAGCCTTGGCTTATCAATCTCTACTTGTATAAAGACGTACAAGTTTCAAAAGAAGTTTGATTAAAAAGGTTTACGATCTTACACTTTAAAATCAAAAACACTCACAAATATAAAGACGGATTTAAACAATAATAAAAACCCACCAAAATGGTGGTTTTAAGGTCGAATAGTTAAAGACATAAACACATCACTTGGATTAATACGTTAAACATTAACATGTACCAAACTTCATCTTCACCCTTGCAATACAAAGAGTTTAGCCACGAATGACTATACTAAGTAGCATAACGCTGAGTTTCGTAGGCTCCCCTATTGCGGAACAAGGAGGAAGAGCCCCTCCACTCACTACTCTCTACTCTAACTATGAAGCACACTCTCAAATGAGGTCTGGATGGTTGTTGTAAGGTATGTATTGGTGTGTGAAACCAAGAACCCATGCCCTCTATTTATAGGCCTCGGAATGAGCAATGCATGGTCGTGCATTGGATTGCACCGGCGTGCAAACACCTCAGGAATCAAACAGGGTACAAAGGACACTGTACTAGGCTCTGGGGAGCAGAGTGGGGCAATGCACGCCCGTGCGTGCATCCCCCCTCTGCTGCCTAGTTTTGTCTTTTAGCTGCTGGTTGACTTCCTGTGGTCCAATTTTGACTTCTTGGTTGTCAATGCTCGGGTTTGGTCTTACAAAAGCTTGATTTTTTCATGTTTTAAGCTGATTTTTGCGCTATTCGTCTTTGGGATACCGAATAACCTGCAATTGTGAAATATTAATGTTTTAAGTATCAATTGCAAGGTTATTAGTCAATTAGTACCATAATATGGGGATTATTTTGCATGCAAAACATGTGTAATTTAGGACATATCAACATACCTTGGGGAAGAGATTGGAAGCAAAAATCAAGAGAAACCGTGACAAATCGAAGGTTTTTGGGTGATTTCGGCCGTGCATTGGGTTGCACGGCCGTGCAATGCCCCTATTGACCAATTTTGACTTTTTTTTTACTTGAAAAATAGTATTTTTAAAATAAAATTAAAATAATTTTTTAATTAAAAGATTAATAAAAAATAATTTAGATTTTATTAAAGTACTAATTTATTTAAAAAAAAATTAAAATAATCTGGTCAAGGTAGATTGTCACCATCAAAAATCCCGATTATATGTTAGAAAACTTACCTTTATTATCGGCATCCAATTTCAATGTATTAAACTTGTCATCATCGAAGATAAGGACGAATGTAAAATCTAAACACACAAAATCATTCGAAAGTGTTACGCCTATTTTAAAAGATTTCGAATGGCAGCACTTGTATCCATTCAATTTGCTTAGTAATAATCTCTGGGTTGCGATCCTTGAAAATTTCTGTAAAGATAGATTAGCTAGCACAAGTACCAAAATAAAAACAAAAGTAGTAAAAAAAATAAAAATAAAAAGGAAAAATAAAGTAGAAATAAAACAAAAATAAAATAAAAATGGAAAATAAGGTAAAAGTAAAACAAAAGTTAAATAGAATTAATTATTCAATCCAACAACTTAGATCTTTCGCAGAATTACCGTTTCCCCGGCAACGGCGCCAAAAACTTGATATGTGTTTTATATGTAGATATAAATATAAATATTTATATATATATATAACCCTGGCAACAACACCAAAAACATGATAGCGTGTTTTTAGTACTAATAAATATATTCTATTTGGAGATACACAAACTCAGGTTTTAAATTTAATTAAAATGATAATTACGTCAACTAAATACACACATAATAGGCAATTGTACTTATCGCAAAGTAGTATATTATGGGTAAAAACCAAGTATCGAACCATGGACACGGATCCCGTACTCAACCCTCGCTATTGTCTGACTTGGATAATAAGTTGGAAAATGGGTTTTGTTTTAAAAGGAAAATAAAAAGATAAGAAATGTAATTAGAAGTATTATCCTGTTTAAGGTGTTACTCCGGCTGTTATCACTTGTTCATTAATGAAATATTTAAAGTAAGGTTGGTCATAGTTACTAGTACTAACCCTTTTGATAGAGGAGTTAGTATTTCGTAACGGAACAGTGGATACGGTCGGCCAACTGTTCCATAATGAATATAACGGACCCTAAACGGGGTCTCAAGTCCGTCGGTATCTCACAATTCATTATTCGGACTAATATTATCCCTGTGACTGACGTACGTCTGGTCTTGTAACTTCTTCCGGTAAGTCGGAAAGCACGACTTCCTCCAAAGGTACTTTATGAACGCTCGTACCTAACAAATTATGTTCTTAAATATTTGTCTTTACTTATAATATTATTTTAAATAAATAAGACTTTCCTTCTCATGATCAAAACCCTTGACTCCCGCTAGAAGTCCTCTGCAAGCCGATACGAGAGAAGTAAAGAAATGCTGACACAAACCGCCTGGTCTGGTTAGGGCTCAAACGACTTGCTGAATACCCAAACTCCAATCAACCCATAATATTAAATCTACACTAACCGGCCGTGCTAGCACAAAGATTTTTATATAGACAGTACAAACATCGAATAAGCTTCCAAAACAAGAAGTCTTGCTTGAGTAACTCACAAGATTTAAGATTATTAGATTGGTTTAAAGATCACTTATTCTTGTCTTTTTAAGATAACTCATAGTAAAGACTTTAAAAACATAACATACTAAAAATATTTAATTAATTAATTAAAGTTCAACCAACTCGAGCAACACAAGAGAACTAGCCATGAATGACCATATAGGTGACTCCAATAACCCTTAGATAATGTGTGGAAGTGTTCCAACACCAAGGGAGAGTGGGTATAGGTTGCCTTTTATTTCACTCGAACGAGAAGAATAAGTTCATATTACAAGACTTTTAAAAAGGAAATAAACAAAGAAAAGCTAAACGAACCAAAACCGATAGAGTTCCGGCTCTTAGCAGAGCACTAAGGCCTTCACACCTCTTGGTAATGGACACCTAAAACACTATAATGAGCTTGCTATTTATAGGCTAAGATTTTGGCAATGCACGACCGTGCATTGGATTGCACGGGCGTGCAAAGTACCCTTTCCTTTCACGTGCGGAATCCGGCAGTACAGGAGAGTTCAGGGAGGCAGAATTGGCTTTGCACGACCGTGCATGGCATTGCACGGCCGTGCATTGCCATATTCTGCTCTCTGTTGACTTTTTTTTCTCAAGGTTTGACCTTCTGCGTCCGGTTTCGTTCAATTGACTTCCGAATGCTGATTTCTTCTTGATTTTGAGTGATTTCTTCATGTTTTTGCATATCCAAGTCAATTATCCTATTGTGACACAAATGGATGGGTTAAGTATCAATTATTATCATATTATCTCTAATTGTGATAAACTCGGGGATAATTATGCATACAAAACATGTATAATTTACGTCATATCAGACACCATACGTATAAAAACCAGACCATGCGTCCGACATTATTAAAAAAAAAGAAGATTGGACTTAAGTCCAACATTTAAAAGACCGGATCGGATCATCCATCCGGCACTATACATATAAAGATCGGACCATGTGTCTGGCATCATAAAAAGAAGATTGAACTTAAGTCCAACATTTAAAAGATTGGATCATTCATCCGGCACTATACGTTTAAAGACCAGACCGTGTGTCTGACATCATAAAAAAAGATTGGATTTAAAATCCAACATTTAAAAGACCGGATCAAACATCCGGCACCATACGTATAAAGACCGGACCGTACGTCCGGCATCATAAAAAAAGGGATAAAAGATTGGACATAAGCCCAACATTATAAAGATTAGACTAAACGTCCGATGATAATCATGTAAAGACTGGATCACGTGTCCGGCATAATATGTAATAAATATATACATATAAATAAGAAGATAAAGCATGACAAAGGTGAACTTAAGTATTAAAGTATGCAAAGAAAATCGGCATTCAAGATTCGGAGATACGGCTGTCACTTAAAAATGAAAGTCGCCTTTCAAAAAAAAAATACATGTTCCTCGACAGAAAATAAAGAAACATAAATTACGTCATAAAGAAAAAGACCGAGTACAATAAGAGTCAAGGGTACGCAGAGCCTTATAAATCCTATTCTTCATCTAGGGACAGCATGTCTTTCAGTTCCTGAAGGTCGGGCTGATCAGCCATAGCAGTTAAGGTCCTAACAATAGGGAGTTCCATGGTATCATAAGTCTCCTTTCTGGTGGAGAGAAGGGTGCGAGCTTCCGGATTCCATGTTGGGAGGCTCTCTAGTGATAAACCCTCCTGACACACCTTAAACCCTTCTAGCAACCTATCCTGATATCCCGCCGCCTCAGCGGCTCCATTCAAACCTATAATACCATCAATAAATTCATCACTCCCTCGAGCGGCTTCAACAGCCCAGGGAATCCCCTCAGCAATCAGCTACCGACGATCTTCCTGGAGGGAAGTCTGAACCTCCACCCCATGTGCCCTCTCAGACTCAAACTTACTATTTTACTGTTCTAAGGTTGCCACCTTATCCGCAAGAATCCTCCTCTCAGTCTCCTCCTCTTTCAACTTCCCAGCTAATTCCTCGGCCTGGGCCCTGGCCAACTGGGCTGCTTTAGCACGAGTTTCTTGCTCAACGTTTGTACGGGCGCAGGCGGTTTCAAACTCGGCCCGGGCTTTAGCATGGGCAGTATCCTTCTCTTTAGCCTGCCACTCCAACTTCTTCACTTCTCGTGACAACCTCACTACCTCCTCCGCATCCGCAGACCTCTGCGCAAGGGCTTTTCTCAGGGAGTCTTATCTCTCGCTGACCTTCATCCCATTGAAGACAAATTTCAGGCATTACAGCCTTACTCGTCACCCAACTTATCGCCGCACGGTCAGATGATTCCCGACGGGGACAGGTTGAGTGACGCACACGTTCCATAGGTGGGAAGGCGTGCATTAAGAATGTACGGCACAACTAGGCATCATTTAGGCAATCCCCTTGCAAAACATTCCAATTGGGGACATGTTTAGCACTCGCATCAGCGGGAGCCCAAGGCTCGGACTGAGTTGGCGTCCTAAAATCAGACTGCCCCATAGTGGCAACAGAAGACCGAGGGGAATGGACCTCATCAGTTGGTCCAGAGGCTCCCTCTTTCCTCTTCCCTTTGTCACCGGAAAGGTCTTTTTTTCTCCACAGAAGGGGAGGGGATCTTCTGGGCTTGTTCCGTGAGGGACACTGATACTTTGGAAAAGTCCTGGTCCATTTTAGCAACTTGGGGTGAAGGCCGAGCCACCTCACAGGATTTTAACCCTAAAAACAAAGGGAAAAGTTAAACGTTTTCTAGCCAACTTCACTAGGTCAACTACAGAGATATAAAGAGAAGTATACCTTCAGGGCTGGTCCCGGGAATTTTTCCCACTGCAGAGGCGTAGGCTTCGGCCCGCTTGTGGCGTTTCTTTTTGGGAGAGGTCATCCCTTCACAACCACTACCTACCGTTTTAGTCACTACGGGAGGATGTTTCCGCAGAAACGCCCCCTGAATAACGTCCGGGGCCCCGGAGTCAGATGCACCTCCTAAGGAACAAAATAAGCTTGAGACAAGCTAAAGGTTGGATAATAAGTAGTAAGCGAAAAGGGCGTACCAGTCTCCAAATCAATTCCATCATAAAGAGTAGCGCGGGGGAAGAAAAAACGGTCATGAAAGATCTGCAGGACATCCTTTTTATCGGCACCTACTACCAGATGGGTCCGGTCAACTTACTCTTAGCCTTAGGAATCAAAATATCGTAATAACTAGTAGCAACTGCTGTAAAAGTCAAAAAAGGGGAAACTACAGGAAGAGGACCATTATGATAGGAAGAAAATTAAAAAAAAAAGGAATAACATGCACTTACGTTCTGTTCCCTCTGTTCCCATGGCATATATGGGAACCCGGTCAAGACAGGCACAGTTACGGCTCATCCCAATGCCCACCAAAGCGTGTTCCATGATGGGCTGGATACTGGTCGGACGAGACGTAAGCAGAGTACACACAGAAGTATTTTTAAAAGCTTCCACGTCCGGAGGAACGCCAACTACAGGGGCTTTCAAAGACCAAAGTTGCATATCCGCAGGAACTACCCGAGCACTAATATAAAAGAATCTTTCTTTCCACCCACGAAATCCGGTGGGCACCTCCCCAGCATATATATATATATATATATATATATATATATATATACACACACACACACACATAGGGGGAGGTTCAAATAAGATGTGATTTTTCGTTAAGAAACCTAAGAGATGACAAAAACTTAAGAAACGATATCAAACGAACTCCGATTGAGCTCATTTCAGCGGCGTTGGAATCGTCTCGTCGAGCTCTACCATCTTAGCTTTTAGGGTTTAGCTTTTAAGGTTTAGATTTTATGGAAACTTTGCGTTACATAAGTAAAAGTTTAAAACATAGATAAATTTTTTTTTGATTTTTGGATAGCTTCTATATCTAATTTCATCAATTTTGGTAAAAAGAAAAAACAAAAAAGCGACGAGTGGTTTTTTTTATAATTTCTTTTTAAACTTTTACGTATGTAACATCTTATGTTACGTATGCAACATGCTGGCGTATGATATAAAAACGCTGATTTTTTTTTTAATTTTCAACATTTTTTTTAAAGTACTTAGTGTTTTTTTTATTTTTATGCTTATCTAATAACAAAATTAGATATAAAACCACCCTATAAAAAACAAGTTATGTATGAGTTTCGTGAGCTTTCTTAACTCAACTGGGTTTCCAATTTATTTTCTAATATATATATATATATATATATATATATATATATATATATAGAGGATGGATATAATGAAAACCCTGTAACACATATGTAATAGCTTAAAAAATATGTAAATTCTTTTTTTGTTTTTTGGGATAGATTTGTTACATAATTTTATCACTTTTTATAAAAAAAGCGCCGACCAGATTTAAAAAAAAAAAAATTTACAAAAATGTTACATATGTAACATTTCCAAAAACGGTAATTTTTTATTTTTTTACATATTTTCTTTTAAAAAAACTACTCAACGTTTTTTTTGTTTTTTTTAAAGTGACGAAAATATGTAACAAACCTACCTTTTTAAAAAAAAATTGTTACATAGGGTTTTTTTGGGTTTTCTCAACTCAAGTGGGTTTTCATTTTATACTTTTCCTATATATATATAGGGATAGGATAAAATGAAACCCCCCTCTAGATGTGAAAACCGTGAAAACTTTATCAAAAAATAAAAAAGTTTTTTTATGGTAGCTTCTATATATAATTTTAAGACTTTTAAAAAAAAAGATTTAAAAACGCCGAGCCATTTAAAAAAAAATTATTTTATAAAAATTTACATATGTAACAACCTGAGTTACATATGTAACACGCTGAATTTACATGATTTTTTTACCAAAAACGGGATTTTTGGTTATTTTTCAAGATTTTTTTTAAAACAAAGTATTCGGCGCTTTTTGTTTTTTTTAAGTGACGAAAATGTGTATAAAACTTGCATTTAAAAAAAAAAAATATATATATATATATATATATATATATATATATATATATAAAAGTTACATAGTGGTTTCACGAGGTTTCACAACTCAAGGGTGGTTTCATTTTATACTTTCCCTATATATATATATATACCAAGTAGACACTAAACAAGCATTTAGGACACCTAACGTGTGTGAATAAGTCAACAAAACAAAAGTGGCTATGTGGTCGGTAGGACTCGGTTAGGGCATCATATTTGCGGTTTCTTCTGTTAACCGTACTTTTTGCATTACCGCACTCAGGTGAGTTTCGCTGCACCACTTTTTATTTTTACTGTTTTACGGGGGAAAAGCTATATCACACACTACACGTTGTTACTTGGTTTTACTTATGAATGTATTAAGTACCCACTTTAACACAATCAATTAGCTTGGAGAGCCGATGGGAATTATGGATAGTACTATTTGGGTTGAAACCCCCGTCAAGGGTTGGTCGCGCCAACCACATTTGTAGTTTCATTTGGGCGTATATATAGCCATAGTAGGTGCTCACATTTGACACCTAGATACTGGGGCATCAACTAGTCTGACGGTTTTGATTGTGGCTTAGGGTAATTATATCTTAACACGTGTACTTGATCATCTACGGATGGTTACTACTACATTTTGAAATGTATTTACTTACTTTTTTTTATCGACACGCAAAACCTGCGTACTCACCAACTATTTTTATAGTTGACCCGTTTTCGAAACATGTTTTCCAGGTAAACAGTTATGGGGATCAAGAGCTTTAAACGGCTTGCTTTTGGGAAGAATTATTATTGTGTACCTTTGGTTATAGTCAGGCATTTTAGACACTTTGTATTGATTCGGGATTTTCATGTAATCCTACTTTCGTTAGAAGTATGTAGTATGGTTCAATGTAATGCACAACTTTCCTTTTAGTTTCTCTTGTACTTGTGTTCAATGCGATATACCGGTCCCACTCCGTGTTTCCGCCTTCGGCGGGGTGTGACAATATATATATATAGGGAATGTATAGGATGAAACCCCTCAGTTGTGAAAACATTGAAAACTCTCCAAAAAATGGGTTTTTACAAGGGTTTTTTTTGGAAAAATTTGTATATGTAATTTCAAAAATTTTTATAAAAAAAAATCAAAAAAGCGCCGACCAGATATTTTTATAAATTTTTTTTTTAATTCTGCCCAGTTTGTTTTACATATGTTATATGTTGTTTTTACATATGTAACATGTTTTGTTACTTAAGTAAGACGATTTTTCACACAAAAAAGGGGAAATTTTTATCCATTTTTTTATAAAAATTGGCTCGCCGTTTTTTTTTTGACGAAAATCTTATAAAAGTTGCTTAAAATGACTTTCAATGCGATATACCGGTCCCACTACGTGTTTCCGCCTTCGGCGGGGTGTGACAATATATATATATATATATATATATATATATATATATATATATATATATATATATATATATATATATATATATATATATATATATATATATTTATATATAGGGAATGTATAGGATGAAACCCCCCCAGCTGTGAAAACATTGAAAACTCTCCAAAAAACGGGTTTTTACAAGGGTGTTTTTTGGAAAAGTTTGTATATGTAATTTCAAAGCTTTTTATAAAAAAATAAAAAAAGCGCCGACCAGATATTTTTATAATTTTTTTTTTAAATTCTTCCCAGTTTGTTTTATATATGTTACATGTTGTTTTTACATATGTAACATGTTTTGTTACTTAAGTAACATGATTTTTCACACAAAAAAGGGGATTTTTATCCATTTTTTTATAAAAATTGGCTCGGCGTTTTTTTTTTTACGAAAATCTTATAAAAGTTGCTTAAAATGACTTTCAATTTTTTTAACATTTTTTTAAAAATTGGCTCGGCGTTTTTTTAGTGTTTTCACAACTTAAGTAGGTTTTCAAAATATCCATCCCATATATATATATATATATATATATATATATATATATATATATATATAGGTGGTGGATAATATTGAAACATTGCGTTACATATGTAAAAGTTTAAAAAATAGGTAAAATATTTTTTTTGATTTTTGGGATAGCTTCTATATCTAATTTCATCACTTTTGAAAAAAAAAAGCGCCGAGTGGTTTTTTATAAAATTTTTTTACGTATGTAACATGCTAACTTATGATATTAAAATGCTGTTTTTTTTAATTTTTCAACATTTCTTTTTAAAAGTACTCGACGTTTTGCTTATTTTTTGTTTTTCTGGTGACAAAAATACATATAAACCAACCTAAAAAAACAAACAAGTTACGTATGAGTTTCATGAGTTTTCTCGACTCAAGACACACACATATTGGAAGGGTAAAAATGTCTTTTTCCCAAAAGCTCTTAATTTTAAGAGTTTTACAACGAATTAAGCATAGTGTACAAGTGTTTACTGCATACACTCTTAAACCCCCCAAACCCTAGAAGCTCGGTGTCACTCTCCCAGTCTCCCCCTTTTGAATTTGAAAACCAGCTTGGAAACCATAATCCCATTTCAACCGTCGCTCTCCCCCTTCTCGCTCCCCCCCACCCCCCACCCCACCCTCTTCAGACGATTGCCACCCTCCGTTTTCGATTGCCCACAATATGTGTCTCAGTTGATTCATGTAGAGTACAAGAGATTAATCGTGTACGAATGTGGAAGCATTCATCTCCGTGAAACCCTAAACGTTGTCCAATTGAGGCCTCGCGAGAAACGTTATATGGAGTTTAAGTTTAGCGAGGAGGTGGACGTGTATTACAACAACATGTGGTGGGCCCTGGCGTCCTCCCCGGTAACCGGTACTCGGTTTTCTTTAGAGCTACAATGGAACAGGTGGAGTGGTTCGGAGCTCATGCTGCATAGAGAATGTATTCATGGTAAATGGATCTCACCACTCGAACATCAAGCAAAGGTGGTTTAACTCTATTTCATATTGAATTTTTGGGTTTGGGTACTAAGCTTACCACGGGTGTGGTAAATGGATCATTTTCTTGCTTGGACTGCTCAATCAGGTTTGACAAAAATATGGTCAAATCATTATTGCTTTTTTCTATGTTAGAATTATATTTAATTTGTTAAAAAAATTATTGTAGAAATGAAAGAATAAAGCATTTGTGGATGATAAATATTCAGAACCACAGTAGCACCAACGGCATTGATGGCAATGGAGGTGCCACGGTTTGTGCACAGCCCGTATTGGAGTGTACCTTTTAAATACGGCATGACTCGTTTATGGGATTGCATATGTTTGGTTGTAGGAGCGTGCATGTATTGAGATAGGTTGTTAACTGCAAAGAAAACATCTGGTCGTGTAAATGCCAAATATTGGAGGGAGCCAAGTATCTGGCGATAGGTTGTTGGATCAACTCTAGAAGATCCATCCTCGGCCGAAAGAGGTTCAGTACAACTTAAGGGAGTTACAACGTCTTTTGCACCATCCATTCGGAATTTTGTTAATAGGTATGTGATGTGTTGGTGTTGGACAGAAATTAGCCGTTGGTGGTGAGGGATGACTTATATGCCCAAGAAATGGTGAAGAAGACCAAGGTCTTTGATGGAGAAGCGCTTCGACAGAAGGTCCACAAATTTGTTCAAGGAGTTCGTGCAATTACCTGTCAAAACGATATCATCTACGTACACCAAAAAATATATAGTTATACCATTATGATGATAAATAAAAAGTGAGGCATCAGATTGTGGTTTCTTAAACCCATGATCCAAGAGGAAAGTGGTAAGCTCCAGCTACCACACCCGTGGTGCTTGCTTGAGGCCGTACAAGGACTTTCGTAGTCTGCATATATGGTTTGGAAGTGTTTCATTTTTGTAACCTGGTGGTTGGATCATGTACACATCCTCATGTAGGGTGCCTTGGAGAAAGGCATTGTTTACGTCAAGTTGGCAAAGAGGCCAACTTTTAGCAAGGGCAAGAGAGAGGATTAAACGGATGGTTACCAGTTTTGTGACTGGGCTAAAGGTTTCGTGGTAGTCTTTTCTCGGTTGCAGGTGAAAACCTTTCACTACTAGTCATGCTTTGAACATGTCAACAGAACCATCATGTTTTCTTTTTTACTCGGAAGACCCACTTACAACCAATAGGAGTATGTGAAGATGGAGGAATGTAACATCCCAAACTCCTAACAATAAGTTAGGACAAGTGTCGGCTAAGAAACGCGACACTAGAACGTAACCGGACACGAAAACAGAAAGACGGTTCAACCGGGAATAGCCCAAAACTTTAAATAGGCATATTTCAGGCTAGAAAATGAGACACGGAAACCATAATTTATGAAACTTGGGTGCCTCGGCGAGAAGAATCTGAAAAGGATGCTAACAGTCCGTCACGGCCAACAGAAGCCATAACGGACTGTCACCTGCCGTGACGTTCCGTCACACCGCAAAATTTAGAAAAATCACCATTTTACGCCACGTATCACTGACTCATCCAACCCTAAGGCCAAGACGAACCGTAATGGGTTGTGACAGTCCATTATGTGGTCAAAAATTGCTTGGAGGCCAGGAAAACGGTGACGGGCCATTACCGGAGGTAACGGTCCATCATGGACCTATAATTCAGCCTATAAATAGATGGTTTGAGCCATTTGTTTGTCACAATAACCTCAAAACCACTCCTACACTGTTGGGTTCATTTAAGATTGATTAGTGCGTTACTGTGCGAGTTCGGGTCATTCGGGTGAAGCGTTTAAGCAAGGAAACGAGCGTAGCAAACCCCCGAGGTTATAGTAAGTACACTGGACCCGTACCTAGTTTAATTGTTTATGTGATTATGTGGTATGCGCTATGTGTAACACAACGGTACGGGGGAATGGTAAATTAGTCTAAACACTAAACCCGGATAACGGAGTACCCACGAGATGTCAAAGGGTAGTGGGTACGCCGCTGGTACACCCAATATATAAACCTCTTTGATACCTCAAGGTGAAACCATAACAAAGGTTTAGAGTATGGACTAATGTTAAATAGCATGATATGAATGCATGCTAAATAAACGTGAATATGTGACGGAAGCTTATTTCTAAATAAAGGAGTATTCATGAGACATTAAAGGGGTGATGAGTACGCCATAGGTACACCCTATATATAAACCTATTTAATGTATCATGGAGAAACCTTTACAAGGAATTAGAGCAGGGATGGGTATGGAAGCATGATAAGAAATCATGTTATGCATGATAAGAAATCATGCCATATGTGATGAATACGATTGTGTGAATGCATGGTAATAAATCATGCAATACGTTCTAACGTGAAAGTGTGATGGAAACGAGTCTAAACCTTAAAATGGAGTAACGGAGTATTCACGAAGTGTTAAAAGGGTGGTGGGTATGCCGCTACTACACCCAATATATAAACCTCTTTAATGCATCGTGAGGACTGGTTGGGAATGGAATAAGCATGAGCATGCATGATGAAAGTAAACATGCATGTTATGAATAAATGCTTAGTAAATTGAGAGACTGTGAGTCGATGGTACTCAAGATATCAATAAAAACAAGGGGCCGAGCCTACGGGACGGAAGGACCTTGTAAAGGAATAAGCCTTTATGACAAAACCAAGGGGCCTCACTGACGGGTGTAAGGACCTTGTTAATACCATGACCTAGGCATGGCCTAAGTTGGTTATGGGGGGCATATATGCCTGGAAAACAAATCAAAAGATCGTGACCTAGGTACGTCCGAAGATGGTCACGGGGGGCATGTATGCCTGGGAAAACAATAATTAAAATCAATAAAACACGTGACTTGAGGTACGTCCGATGATTGTCACGGGGACATGTATGCTTGGTGAAACTTAATAAGGAACTTAAAGGGTTCCATAAATAAAAGAGATAAGCAGTGTACTTACTTAGCGTAAGATAATGTAAAAATGTTTTTCAAACACTACAGGGAAAAGCACTCGGAACGATTAAAGCTTCCTAGGGATGTGGCCTATCGGAATGAAGAATCCATAGATCATGTATAATATAATATTGTTTGTAAAACAATATTTTATATAATAAAATATGCCTATGTCACTACGGTGACAAGGTTTTAAAAAACTGGGACCAAATTCCGCGTAAACTATGATATTTTAAAAGAATAGAAAGTTGGGTGTGTCAAGGAATAAGCTCCCATGTGTGATTGTGTAGGAGAGCGTTGTACTCGTCATCCATGCCTTGTCTCTAATGAAGGTCTTTCATGGCTTGAGAGACAGAGGATGGTTCATGTGACATTCCGGGTTTTTATTCACGCGTTTATATTATATGTGATGTAAACATTTTCTATTGAATGAAATGCAAGTGTTTTTTTTACTTAATATTAATTAATTAGGTTTTACCGGGTTTAGCAGAGTCCACCCAATATGCAAGTTATGAAGGTAATTTTAGAAATTTCTGAGACATAACCATACTCGTACGCGTTGGTGATAAAATTTAATAAAATGAACCCCTCGAAAACGTCCTCTTTATTTTAATATTAGAGAATACCTATCTATATGGAAACTAATTCTAAAATTTTACACGATCTCGTATTATGGCAAAAAAATTACTAAACCTATATATATATATATATATATATACATACCTGACCCGTCCCGACACTTAACGACATTTGAAAACCGACAACACGCGAGTATTGCACCGGACTTGGACTAGCGGGTAACACCCAACACCACACTACCTACCCTACCCCCTCCCCCTCGTGCACTCTCCTTTACGGCCGAACACCCTTGGGCTCTCCCACCTTTTTGGTTTTTGCTCCATAATCCCCAACATGGTGGTCTCCTTGGAGATAAGATTGTCCCTCTAAAACATATGGACTAGAGTGTATTACCCATTTGGGTGAGTATAAATAGAAGAAGCCATGTAAGTCAAACCCACACCACAACCCACCCTCCCTTTCCTCTCTCTCAGAAAGAGCCACCACCACCTCCCTTCTCCTTTGCCCTCACTCTCTCGGCAGCCCTCAACCCCCACCACCCCTTACGGTTTACGGGTTAGACCAAACGCCACCACCTTGTCTTACGGGATCACGGTTTAAGAGCAAACACCACTTGCGGACTCCGGGTCTCAAGAACTCAAGGCTTTCTAGTGATCTCGAATGATAACCGGGTGTTACGGGTTATCAAACGTTGATTTCGGGTCTCACGTCATCTCCGTCACCTTCTCTCTCGACTGTTTACGTGAGCACATTCATACTATTTTTTTTTATTTAACTTAGTTGGTGATATTTATAAGACACGGTTTTTCCCCGCTCGTATTTTGAATATTGTATAAAAGACGGGTTTAACGAAAAAGGTGATGGTTAAAATCATAGATAATAATCATTATTATTACTATGATGATTATTTTACCCTAAATATTATTATTATCATTATGTCAATCATCATGTTTATTAAGATTAGTATAATTATTATACTAAGTATTAATGGTTTGACTTTGTTATGAATATCCTTATTTTACCTACTATATTTAAATTAGAAATAATTACATATGTTCTTTTACATATACACATATTATTTTTGGCCTTCTGCCCAAACTTTTTCTCCTGTTTTTATTTTAATTATTTATTTTAACTTATTTTAATATTCTTTTTATACAATAAAAAGTAAAACGAGTCGGTTTACTCGTTCATTTATTTTAAAATCGATTAAACAAATTTTTATACATATTTAACCCACCCAAGTTTTTATAAAATAATAAACACTGCATTTTTAAAATTGTTAAAATGGTTTTAACTTACAAAAAAATATATATATAATAATGATAATATAAATAAATAAATAGAAACTTTTATAAATACATAATAACTACTTATTTAAAAATGTAATATTTTAACAATATAAATATTTTTATAAGTTAAAGTTTTACAAAATCATTATCATTTTTCTACCATATTTTATACAAATAAATATTAAGGAATATTATTATAAAACCTATACACATTTAAATACGAATACGCACATATATAAACATACAATAATACATATTTATCCACATAGGGTCCCATTGCGCTTAGGTTTCAACGTCCTTATCACCCGCACTCGTGGATTATCATATCCGCTAGCCAGGTGAGTTACATAGCCCCTATTTTACATTTTTGCACATTTTGGGGTGAAACATTATACATGCTACTCACATTGTTTATATGTGTTACATGTGGGCTATATGCTTATTATCTTGGATGTACATACATTTAAACACAAGAAAACCAACAGTAATATTAATAGATCTATTGTGCCTGACCAGCACACCCGGTTAGGGTTTTTATTACTGCATACTCGGATATAGCCGCGTCTTATATTCAAACATACCGGATATAGTGGGTAACTATATTCAAACATACAGGACCTAGCTGTTGTGCTATGTTCAAGCGCGTCAATCAAGGTTTGAATTGTGCTTAGATAAATGATACAACCATATATATACTATGTTTAACAAGATAAACAATGAGTTGCAAAACGTTTTTATCTACTACTTATCGGAACTACAAAACCTATGTACTCACCAACTTTTTAGTTGACACTTGATTTAAATAATGTTTCAGGTTTGGATATGTGATTGCTTGCCGAAGATTCCTCCACTTAAAAACTATGGACCTAGTTAAATAAATCAATGTTTTGAACTAGACTAGGTTATTTGAAATGTATTTGGATCTTTGTTGTCTTTAAATTTAATTAATGAATTATGCAACATTTTAGTTATCATGTGTTTTTGAACAATCATTCCATTGTCGGCCTCGATGATTCCGCCATCGGTCTGGGTGTGACAGTTCAAGTGTGGGAGGGAGAGGATGAATAGTGGTGTGATTGACAAAATTTTCATATCGGGGTGTGACAGTTCAAGTCGAGGTGTGACATTTTAGTTAGTTTTCCCCCCCCATCAACTTTGAATAAATACACATGCACTGGCACGCGTCATGATGAATCCCGCTCTTCTGCTTACATTATTTCCCTCTATAATTCATATATATCCATCTTATCTAAAATATCATTGTCTCTTCTTATGGTGTTAGAATGCCTCCTCGACGTGCAAACTCTAGCACTTCCAACCCGGATCTTGCTACTCTTCTTGCTCAGCTGGTAGGGCAAATGACCCAAGCCAATAACAACAGTGACGGATCTCACAACATCCAAGGAAACGGTGGTACCAACCCGCCTCAATGCACGTTTAAGCACTTTAACTCGTGCAATCCTATAAAAATTTTCGGGACTGAAGGTGCTACCGGCCTACTACAATGGTTTAAAAGCATAGAAAGCACATTCCTAAACAGTGACTGTCCCGATAATCTTCGGGTTCGCTATGCCACAAGTGTACATCAAAAGAGAGCCCTCACCTGGTGGAACGGTGAGAAACGCACTCGTGGTGTTGAGGTTGCTACATCTTTATCTTGGGATGATCTGAAGAAAGCCATGACTGATGAATTCTGTCCTCGGAATGAAATGAGGAAGCTCGAGACTGAGTTCTAGGATCTTGCCCAAGACAGCGGGGATAATCTGGCTTACACCACCCGGTTTCAAGAGCTAAGTCTGTTGGTGCCTCATATGATCACTCCCCTTGCACGGGAAATTGAAAAATACATAGGCGGGCTGCCTATGCAAATTCAAGATGTTGTGTTAGGAAGCAATCCTCCTACACTTGAAGCTGCTATCCGTCTATCCGCTACACTATCCGACAACCATGTCAAGGCCGGAACCTTATCAAGAAAGGGTTCCAAGAAGGTTGTTTCTACTCTTGCGGCCGTCAAGGATGTAAAACCTGAGTCTTCTAACCGCAACAAGAAACGAAAGGGTCGAAACTTCGCAGCCGTAACTCCCGCTGTACCTGCTATTCAAGCGGCCCCTTTGGGTCAAAACCCGAAACCTTATCTAGGCCCGAATCCCCAATGTCAGACCTGCAAGTACCATCATCCTGCCAACTTACCATGCCGATTGTGTTCAAGCTGCGGACGATATGGACACGTGGTCACTACTTGCCGTACCGGTCCTCCCATCCATCAAGCTGCTCCAGCCAACCGTCCAATCTATCCGGCACCTCTCAATGGTCGGGCATGTTACGAATGTGGAGATCCAAACCATTTCCGTGACTGATGCCCAAAACTTCATCATCAAGGTGGTCCTCAAGGACGAGCGTTTAATATAAACGCTAATGAGGCTCAAGCAAACAACGACGTGATAAACGGTACGTTTCTCGTAGACAATCATTATGCATCCATTTTATTTTATACCGGTGCCGATAGGAGTTTGTGCCTCTTACCTTTGAATCTCGACTTGCTAAACAAAGAACGAAACTTGACAATTCTTACTTCGTGGAGATAGCAAACGGAAAATCTATTACTATAAATTCTGTTATCCGCGACTGCAATCTCGAGCTTAATAATCATGAATTCTCTGTTGATCTCCTTCCAATGCAATTGGGAAGCTTCGATATTATAATTGGCATGGACTGGTTATCCAAGCACCATGCCGAGGTTATTTGCTACGAAAGTGCATTCGTATACCTCTCTCTTCGGGTGACACGTTAGTTATTTTCGGTGAAAAACCGTGTCATGGTCTTCAACTCATGTCTTGCACATTGGCACAAAAGTACCTACGGAAAAAGTACGTTGCCTTCTTGGCCCACGTAGTTTACACGAAAGACAAGGGTAAGAAATTGCAAGATATTCCGATCATTCGAGACTTTCCCGAAGTATTCCCCGAGGATTTACACGGCCTTCCTCCTCTTAGACAAGTAGAGTTTCGTATTGACCTTGTGCCCGGAGCAACTCCCGTGGCAAAAGCTCCCTATCGTCTTGCACCTTCCGAGATGCAAGAGCTCGCAAGTCAATTACAAGAACTCTCATCTAAAGGATTCATCCGCCCGAGCCATTCACCTTGGGGTGCTCCCGTGCTGTTCGTAAAGAAAAAGGATGGATCGTTTCGAATGTGCATTGATTATCGTGAACTCAACAAGCTTACAATCAAGAACCGTTATCCTTTACCCCGTATCGACGATCTTTTCGATCAACTTCAAGGTTCAACATGTTTCTCCAAGATTGACCTTCGTTTCGGATACCATCAACTTCGTGTTCTCGATGAAGACATTCCAAAGACTGCCTTTCGAACTAGATATGGTCACTACGAGTTCATGGTCATGCCATTTGGCTTGACTAATGCACCTGCGGTTTTCATGGATCTCATGAACCGTGTATGCAAACCTTATTTGGACAAGTTCGTGATCGTTTTCATTGACGACATTCTCATCTATTCTAAAACGAAAGTGGAGCATGAACAACATCTTCGTTTGATTTTGGAGCTCTTGAAGAAAGAACAACTATACGCCAAGTTCTCCAAGTGTGAATTCTGGCTAAAGGAGGTTCAATTTTTGGGACACATAGTCAACGATAAAGGGATTCATGTGGACCCGGCAAAAATCGAAGCGGTAAAGAATTGGAGTACTCCTAAGACTCCTAGCGAGATTCGTTCATTCCTTGGACTAGCAGGTTACTATCGTCGCTTCATCTCAAATTTCTCCAAGATTGCGGTTCCGCTCACTGCCTTGACTCATAAAGGTAAATCTTACGAGTGGGGACCCAAGCAAAAGGAAGCTTTTCGAACTCTCAAGCACAAGCTCTGCAATGCTCCTATTCTAACTCTTCCTAGTGGTAATGACGACTTTGTCGTTTATTGTGATGCATCCAACCAAGGTCTTGGTTGTGTTCTAATGCAATGTGGCCAAGTAATTGCATACACATCACGTCAGCTCAAAATCCATGAGAAGAACTATACGACCCATGATCTCGAGCTTGGTGCTGTCGTTTTCGCCTTGAAAAATTGGAGACACTATCTTTATGGCACCAAATGCGTGGTTTTCACCGACCACAAAAGTCTCCAACATATTTTCAATCAAAAAGAGCTTAATATGAGACAACGACGATGGGTCAAACTTCTTAACGACTACGACTGTGAGATTCGCTACCACCCTGGCAAAGCAAACGTTGTAGCCGATGCTTTAAGTCGTAAAGAACGTATCATGCTTCATAGTGTTCGTATTCATAACAATATCCAAGCCCGCATTCTCCAAGCACAACACACCTCGGTTACCGAGGGAAACATGTATCAAGAAATGGCATGTGGTGTAGAACTCTTGCTAGAAACCAAAGCCAACGGTCTATTGTATTACTTGGACCGTATCTGGGTTCCCGATCACGACGACCTTCGTATATTTTTGATGAACGAGTCCCACAAAACTCGATATTCGGTACATCCCGGAGCTGATAAGATGTACATGGGTCTTCGTCAGCAATATTGGTGGCCCGGCATGAAAAAGGATATTGCCCTCTTTGTGGCAAAATGCCTAACTTGTTCTAAAGTAAAGGCCGAACACCAAAAGCCTTCCGGACTCCTCGAACAACCTGAAATTCCCATGTGGAAGTGGGAGAACCTTGCTATGGACTTCATCACCAAACTCCCACGCACTTCTAGTGGGCACGATAGTATCTGGGTTATTATCGATCGACTCACAAAGTCTGCTCATTTCTTGCCTATTCGTGAGGAATATCGAGTTGAGAAATTGGCCCGGATCTACATTGATGAGATCGTAAGTCGTCACGGAATCCCATTGAACATCATCTCCGATCGTGATTCGCGTTTCACTTCACGATTTTGGCAATCATTACAATCGGCGCTTGGTACTCGTTTGGACTTAAGCACGGCTTACCATCCCCAAACCGATGGACAAACCGAGCGAACAATCCAAACTCTCGAGGATATGCTTAGAGCTTGTGTCATTGACTTTGGCGGCAATTGGAATTCTCACCTACCACTGATCGAATTTTCCTACAACAACAGCTACCACACAAGTATTAACATGGCACCGTTTGAAGCTCTTTATGGACGAAAATGTCATTCACCGATTTGTTGGAACGAAATTGGTGAAGCACAAATCACCGGTCCCGAGCTTATCCAAGAGACCACCGATAAAATCTCTCTTATTCGTGACAACATTCGAGTAGCAAGGAGTCGGCAAAAGAGCTATGCCGATAAACGACGAAAACCCTTGGAATTTCAAGTTGGGGATATGGTTCTTCTAAAGGTATCACCTTGGAAAGGCGTAATCCGATTTGGAAAGAAAGGAAAACTTGCACCTCGATATGTGGGTCCATTCAAGATACTCGAAAGGGTAGGGAAAGTGGCCTACAAACTCGATCTTCCTTCAGAGCTCAGCAACGTTCATCCGACTTTTCACGTATCTAATTTGAAAAAGTGCCTAGCCGACGAGAATCTCCACATCCCTCTTGATGAAGTGCGTATTGACGAAAAAATGCACTTTGTTGAAAAACCCATGGAAATAGTGGACCGTGAAGTCAAGAAACTCAAACGTAGTCGCATCCCCATTGTCAAAATCCATTGGGAGTCTAAACGTGGACCCGAGTTCACTTGGGAACGTGAAGACCAAATGAAGACCAAATATCCGCATCTCTTTTCATAGCCTCCATTAGTTGAATTTCGGGGCGAAATTCCTTTAACATGGAGAGACTGTGACATTTCGGGTTTTTATTCACGCGTTTATATTATATGTCATGTAAACATTTTCTATTGAATGAAAAGCAAGTGTTTTTTTTACTTAATATTAATTAATTAGGTCTTACCGGGTTTAGCAGAGTCCACCCAATATGCAACTTATGAAGGTAATTTTTGAAATTTCCGAGACATAACCATACTCGTACGCGTTGGTGATAAAATTTAATAAAATGAACCCCTCGAAAACGTCCTCTTTATTTTAATATTAGAGAAAACCTATCTATATGGAAACTAATTCTAAAATTTTACACGATCTCGTATTATGGCAAAAAAATTACTAAACCTATATATATATACATACCTGACCCGTCCCGACACTTAACGACATTTGAAAACCGACAACACGCGGGTATTGCACCGGACTTGGACTAGCGGGTAACACCCAACACCGCACTACCTACCTTACCCCCTCCCCCTCGTGCACTCTCCTTTACGGCCGAATACCCTTGGGCTCTCCCACCTTTTTGGTTTTTGCTCCATGATCCCCAACATGGTGGTCTCCTTGGAGACAAGATTGTCCCTCTAAAACATATGGACTAGAGTGTATTACCCATTTGGGTGAGTATAAATAGAAGAAGCCATGCAAGTCAAACCCACACCACAACCCACCCTCCCTTTCCTCTCTCTCAGAAAGAGCCACCACCACCTCCCTTCTCCTTTGCCCTCACTCTCTCGGCAGCCCTCAACCCCCACCACCCCTTACGTTTACGGGTTAGACCAAACGCCACCACCTTGTCTTACGGGATCACGGTTTAAGAGCAAACACCACTTGCGGACTCCGGGTCTCAAGAACTCAAGGCTTTCTAGTGATCTCGAATGATAACCGGGTGTTACGGGTTATCAAACGTTGATTTCGGGTCTCACGTCATCTCCGTCACCTTCTCTCTCGACTGTTTACGTGAGCACATTCATACTATTTTTTTTTATTTAACTTAGTTGGTGATATTTATAAGACACGGTTTTTCCCATCTTGTATTTTGAGTATTGTATAAAAGACGGGTTTAACGAAAAAGGTGATGGTTAAAATCATAGATAATAATCATTATTATTACTATGATTATTATTTTACCCTAAATATTATTATTATCATTATGTTAATCATCATGTTTATTAAGATTAGTATAATTATTATACTAAGTATTAATGGTTTGACTTTGTTATGAATATCATTATTTTACTAAATATATTTAAAATAAAAATAATTACATATGTTCTTTTACATATACACATATTATTTTTGGCCTTCGGCCTAAACTTTTTCTCCTGTTTTTATTTTAATATTTTAACTTATTTTAATATTCTTTTTATACAATAAAAACTAAAACGAGTCGGTTTACTCGTTCGTTTATTTTAAAATCGATTAAACAAATTTTTATACATATTTAACCCACCCAAATTTTTATAAAATAATAAACACTGCATTTTTAAAATTGTTAAAATGGTTTTAACTTACAAAAAAATATATATATAATAATGATAATATAAATAAATAAATAGAAACTTTTATAAATACATAATAACTACTTATTTAAAAATGTAATATTTTAACAATATAAATATTTTTATAAGTTAAAGTTTTACAAAATCATTATCATTTTTCTACCATATTTTATACAAATAAATATTATGGAATATTATTATAAAACCTATACACATTTAAATACGAATACGCACATATATAAACATACAATAATACCTATTTATCCACATAGGGTCCCATAGCGCTTAGGTTTCAACGTCCTTATCACCCACACTCGTGGATTATCATATCCGCTGGCCAGGTGAGTTACATAGCCCCTATTTTACATTTTTACACATTTTGGGGTGAAACATTATGCATGCTACTCACATTGTTTATACGTGTTATACATGTGGACTATATGCTTATTATCTTTGATGTACATACATTTAAACACAAGAAAACCAACAGTAATATTAATAGATTTATTGTGTCTGACCAGCCCACCCGGTTAGGGTGTTTATTACTGATTACTCGGATATAGCCGCGTGTTATATTAAAACATACCGGATATAGTGGGTAACTATATTTAAACATACCGGACCTAGCTGTTGTGCTATGTTTAAGCGCGTCAATCAAGGTTTGAATTGTGCTTAGATAAATGATACAACCATATATATACTATGTTTAACAAGATAAACAATGAGTTGCAAAACGTTTTTATCTACTACTTATCGGAACTACAAAACTTATTTACTCACCAACTTTTTAGTTGACACTTGATTTAAATAATGTTTCAGGTTTGGATATGTGATTGCTTGCCGAAGATTCCTCCACTTAAGAACTATGGACCTAGTTAAATAAATCAATGTTTTGAACTAGACTAGGTTATTTGAAATGTATTTGGATCTTTGTTGTCTTTAAATTTAATTAATGAATTATGTAACATTTTAGTTATCATGTGCTATTGAACAATAATTCCATTGTCGGCCTCGATAATTCCGCAATCGGTCGGGGTGTGACAGTTCAAGTGTGGGAGGGAGAGGATGAATAGTGGTGTGATTGACAAAATTTTCACCATAATATTTAGGATTAGGTTTACGTGTTTTAGGAGGAGTTGGGTGTGGAGGGTTAGTTGAGGTTGGTAGGGCTATAGATGACGAAAGTGGGGAAGACGTAGGGGATGCTGCCGTGGTTGGAGAGAGGGGGTTTTCCTGTGAGGTTTCCAAGGGAGAAGAAGATGATAGAGGGGCAGTAGTTTAGAGTGTAGGAATGGCATTGGTAGGGTTATGTAAGGTGGGTGTGGTTTGCATGGGAGAGTGGTTCGGTGGGGTGTGCATGGGATAGGGAGGTGAGAGAGGAGCAGTAGCATGGAAAGTGGGAATGGCAGAGGGAAGGTTGTGTAAGGTGGGTATGGTAGATTAGGAAGTAGGTAGGGTAGATGTAGGTTGTACAGTGGGTGCAGATTGTTGAAGGGTGTTAAGGAAGTCAGTGATGAGTATTGGTGAGTAGTGGGAGATGTGTGGATCACGTAACGGGAAAATATGTTCAACGAATTGGACGTGACGTGAGTGATAAAGGCGGTTAGTGCTAATGTCAAGGCATTTGTATGTAGATTTCGAGGTGTAGTATCCAAGAAAAATGCATCGGGAGGATTTTGGATGGCGTTTTGAAGGGGGGTAGGGTTTTAGCAATAGGTAGCATAAACAACCGAACGGTTGTAGTTTGGTGTAGTTTGGAGGATTCCATGTAATTTTTCAAAAGGGTTGTTGTGGTTTAGTACAGTAGTGGGAAGTCGATTGATCAAATAGACGGTCGTTTGGAATGCGTGGGACCAAAACCGGAGAGGGAGACCGGCATAGATGAGGAGGGCTAGGCCGGTTTCCACTATATGAAGATGGCGTCTTTCGGCAGTACCGTTTTGTTTGGATGTATGCGGTGGTGTTGTGAGGTGAGATATACCAATAGTTTGAAAGAGAGGAACAAGAGCTTGGTATTCCCCTCCATAATCCAGGAAGAGAGAAATTAGAGGGGTTTGAAAATTGTTTTCAACCAAACATTTGAATTATGGAAAAATGATAGAGACATCCGATTTATGGCGCATGGGGTAGAGCCATATATACTTTGTATGAAAATCAACAAATATTACATACTAATGGTAACCATCAATTGACTTTTGAGTCAGTCCCAAACATCCGTGTAAACAAGTTGTAATGGTTTCTTAGTTACAAATGAGGTGTCTTGAAACGAAAGTTTGTGGCCTTTATTAATTGGACATGAATGAAAATGAAATTTAGAATGAAACATTTTATTTGAAGAAAAGCCTAGTGATTTTCCAAGAGTTTTAAGAGTCTTGATTGATGGGTTATGTCATTCATTAAGAGAGCGTGTAGTGACAGAGTTCACCTGTGGAGAACGTGAACCCGTAATGTAGTAAACATCATGTTCGTTCTCTCCCCGAAGTAGAGGCGCCCCATGCGAAGATCCTTCACAAAGAAATAAGAAGGAAAGAATTCAACAGAAACATTGTTAGTTTTGCATAATTTTGTAACAGAAACAATATTTCTACGTAATTTCGGAACACATAAAACACGTGGAATAGATAAGGAGCATGAGGGATTAGATATATTAGTATGGCAAACATGAGAAATAGATAGACATGTTCCGTCGCCTAGAATGATTTCATCGGGACCACCATAGTCCGATAGGGGATGCAAGATCCGATGTGATATGGTGGGATGCTCCACTGTCAACTAGCCAGAAAGGCTAGACTGGGGTGATGTGGTTGTGGAAGTATTGACAAGTGGGTTATTGTTGATGGTAACGTTGTTCTCACAAAGAAAGCGTGAGAGTTTTCGACGGTCTTTGGTGTCATGGTCATTGATGGAGCAATATTGGCAGAAGAAGTTGATGCGGTTGGTAGGACCATTGGCCCAAGGAGAGTTTGAAGGTCGTGGCTGCTTGGACCGTTGGGAGCGCTGGGATCTAGAGGTAGAGCGATACCCATTGTAGGACTGTGGATTGAAGTTGGCAGAAACATGACTTGAGGGTTGGGTGTGGGTGTAGTTTGCTATGATAACAGCAGGTGCTTGGGATTCACCGTCTTTTAAGAATCTCTCAAAGTCCACTAGTTTGTCATAGAATTCAGAATATGAAATGGGTGTATCTCGGACTTTGAGAGCAGCCACAATGGTTTTAAACTCATCACCTAATTGGCTCAGAAAGTGAATCATTAAATCCTCATCATTGATCGGACTTTGAGCCAAGGCAAGAGCATCTGCAATAGACCGCATGTCGTGGAGAAACTCAACAACTGAACGGGATCCTTTTGGGTTTGTAGTGAATTTGGATTTGAGTGACATTATATGGGAACGAGAGGTATAAGCATAGCTTGTTGTAAGGCGCTCCCAAGCTTCACGTGTTGTGTTAGTGGAAGACAAAAGTGGTTGATGGCATCGGTACAACTGCCAAGTAACGCACTGATCGGGATTTGATCTTGTCGGTACCAGTGAGAGTAGTGAGAACTGGTAGACGTGGGTGGTTGATGAGAGGGTATTTAACCAAGGTTTATAATGATTAAATACTTGTTTTTATGTGTTTATTGGTGTGGAACATCGTTACTTTGAGTATATTATGGTCTACAGGTGTTTGGAACTTAAACGCATGTTTTGAAGGAATCTAGGAGAAAGTAGGATGAGCTAAAGGTGAAACTATGCAAAAGATGGAGTCTAAGAGGGTGTTTGGGATTACTTTTGAAAACAACTTATTAACTTTTTCAAAAAGTTAATAAGTAGTTTTTAAAAGTAAGAATTTGTTACTTCTTGAAAACTCCTTTTTGTCTCCTATTTTTCTATCTTCTTCTAATTTTACCAAACAAACTTTTAACTTATTAACTTTTTAAAAAAGTTAATAAGTAGCTCAAAAAGTAATCCCAAACATGCCTTAAATAGGAAGTTCCAGAGTCCAGAACTTGGAAAGGGCATATCTCCAGCTAGAAAATGAGTTACGGGGGCGATAATATATAGATTTGGGGTATCTCGACGAGCCGGATGTGTAAATGGAGTTTTGTCAGAGCACCGGTGCATTATGCGCCATGGTGGCGCATTATGCGCCGCTAGTGTATTTCAGCGCAATGGTCAGCGCAAATCAGTGACACAAGGACCTGGTTCAGAGTACTAGCACATAATGCGTTGGTGTTGGCGCAAATTGCGCTGGGGGTCAGCCTAGCTCCGATATTTTGGGATTTTAGCCCTTTTTAAGTCCAGTCTTCAGGTTTTAGAGAGGGATCTTTTTCCAGTCGTTTTTGGGAGTCTCTAGGGCGATTTTTGAAGGATAATACACTATTCCATCATCATCTTTCATGTTAGATTGAATCTTAGTCATTGTTGAAGATCGTATGATGTCTATGAGCGGCTAATCCACCCGTGGTTGTTTCCAGGTGTAGGATTGATCTTGTAAGGTGATTTTTACTTGGTTCATACTTTGATTTGGTTTAGACCTTGTTTAATCATTCGGTTATTCAAATTCTATAATTTGTTTTGTTTGATTAAATAGTTTGGTTTTATATCGTGAACCAATGTTTGTTTATGTTCGGTTTTCTGAATTGGTAATTAACTATTGAGGATTTAACTTGTTTCAAGTATCCGATTTTTATAATCGTTGCTCAACACGGTCAATTATCTTGCTTGTCAATTATTTATCAAACTTAGCAGTCAACGAGTTATGTCATTGTAACTTCCAATTAGTAAAAATCAGTGATCACCTAACTTGCAATCTGAACCCGGAAGCAATCTGTTTTCTCACAACTGTTTTCAAAGTTATTAAAGTTTGTTGCTCTTCAATCTGATTTCTTGAATTCATTAAAGTTTTAAGTAGTTTTCCTAATTAACAATGTCCACGAATTCCCTGTGGATACGACACCCTACTTCATTATACTAAAGTATAAGGTAGCTAGGGATTAGAATTAAGATTGTTTTTGATTGACCTTGACACCGCGATCAAAATGGCACCGTTGCCTGGGAATACGTGCGCTTAGTGTTATTTAGTTTAATTTGTTTAGTTCAGTGCTACTAATAGTGTGTTTACTTGTGCGGTTCACAGGTTTATGCATACTCAGAATTCAGGAAGAAAATCACCACTGTTGTTTAACCCAGAAATCGAAAAAGCAGTAAAAGCCAATAGAAAGCTTCAAGGAATAGTTCAAACCATCCTAAAAAAGCTTGATAGTCCAAAGGTAAGGATGTCGCGGGGACAACCAGCAAATCAAAATCTCTGGTGGGGGACCAAACCCACCTATACCACCACTTCCAGATCTTATGTTCCCAAACCATCCACAAAACCAACAACCACCCGCACAACAACCTCCACAAAATCAACCACTCCCACAAAATCAACAACAGCCATTACCACCTTTCCATGACCACCAATACCAACCCTATAATAGTTACCCGAGCTACTCAGAGTTTGGGGATGATGAGCATTTTTCACCGGGACGAGTCATAGGCCACAGCATGGTTCTCAACATGGGAATTGGGATGACGGAGAAGAGTGGTATGACATGAACCAGCAGGAGGCATTCCCTCCCAGGAATCGAAGAATTTACGGGGTTGATGGTGGGTACAATCACCACCAAGGGCTGAATATGGGTATGGACCAAGAAATAATTGTCAGGGTAATCTGGGCAACTTTGAGAGAGAGAACAGGTATAGGCAACTTCAAGGGAACCGTCAAAACTATAGAGAAGAACAGCCTAGAAACAGAAAATCAGTCAGGCATAAACAAGGGGTGGATAGTCACTTCCACCCTGCCTTAGCCCTAAATGCTTCCCCTATGATTCCACCAGTTCATAGGGGGAATGCATTTGAGATCAGACCCGGATGTTTAGGGATCCTCCCACACTTCTTTGGGAGAGCTACTGAGGAGCCATACACACATCTGTCAGAATATGAGGCCACCTGTGGGACCATAGGTGGTAAGGGATTCACTTCAAACGAGGTGAAACTGTTGCTCTTCCAGTTTTCACTAAAGGACCGTGCAAAACAATTGTTCCTTTCTCTGCCATCTGCTAGTATTGCCACCTGGGCATAGTTGCAGCAGCAATTTTTAGATGAGTACTTCCCGCCTCACAAAACTAATGAGGCCAGAGCTGCAATCAGAGATTTTAGGCAACAATCTCGGGAGCCTTTCTCTGAGACATTCAAGAGAATCAAGGAGTAGCTAAGAAACTGCCCACATCATGGTATAGAAAAGTGGAGTTGATCCAGGCTTTTTATGATGGGTTGTTGCCTGAGAATGTAAGGGATGTGAATTCAAACATCAATGGAACCTTCTTCTCTAACCACGTGGACGATGACTGGGCCATACTAGAGAGGATGAGTGTGACATCAAAAAAGCAAGCTCATGCAAGTAGGAGGGCAAAGACAAGTGCATCTGCAAATTCAGTGGACTACGAGACACAGAAGAGGCTGGATGCCATGGAGATCCAGATGGCACGTCTGGGTAGGCCTAGTGGTAAAGATGTGGCAAATGTGTTACAAGTGTATCCGGTATGTGATGGGTGCAACGAGATAGGACATACAGTTGCTGATTACCCAAGGGAATTGGGAAAGGCAGAGGGAGTGAACCAGCTTGGGGGCGAGAGAAGAAAACAAGATATTAATGCTACCCACTACCATCCTGGACTCAGAAACCACCCAAACCTCAGGTATGGTAATGCTTCTAATAAGTTGAATCCTAACTTTTAGGGTTCTAATGTGTAGGGTGGAGGACAACAACAGCAGCAGCAGCAGTACCAAAACCGCCAACAAGGGTACAACCAGGGCGGATATCAAAGGAACCAAGGTGGTTATCAACAAGGATATCAAAAGAAAACAGCAAAGTCAGCAGAGTGGAGCTACAAATGGTGATGAGTTGGGGAGCAATCAGTTCACAGCCCAGATGGATGCAATGAAAGGGTTGAAGAAGGAAAATGAAGATGCGTTCAAGGAGTTAAGGAAGGATAATGAGGTCAGGGATAAGACAGTGAATGCAAGCAAGTAGGCCAGTTAGCAGAAGAGATGTCGAGAAGAGACCCGGGCAAACTACCAAGTAACACTCAGACCAACCCACAACATCAAGGGTCTAGTTCTAATAATGCTTTTGTGGGCGCGGTAAGTATAGACCAAGACAGTGAGGATAGTGATTCGAAAGAGGAGAATGAGCAAGGGGCACCTCTTATCCCAATTGAAGTTGGGGGAATCAAGGTAAAGCAGGCACTCCTAGATTATGGAGCAAGTCTCAGCATCCTCCCCGGAAGTTTATATGATCAGTCAGACTTAGGTCCTCTCCAGCAAGTTGACACCACTGTGGTGTTAGCCGACTTAACACGAAAACGATCACGGGGGATGCAAAGGGGAGTAGCTGTGAAAGTCGGGGATTTCTACTACAGTGAAAACTTCTTGATGCTTGATTATGCACCCAGTTAGAAGAAAGAACAATCAAGAGTCTTGCTCGAAAGACCAGTATTGGCGACTGCCAATGCTCAGATCAATTGTAGAAGCAACACTGTGAGCACGACGTTTGGTAATCGTGAGTTTAACTTAGATATGCTTACAAATTCATTTACTTATTTGTCTAAGGTTAAATGTTCAAAAGCAGGTAAGACTAACAGGTGTCCGCCTCAGTCCAAATTGGATGAGGGTGGCACAAATGAGAATGGTGTGATTGTTGACATGTTTGAATTGAATGAGGAGGTGAAGGAAGTGGTAGATGCAGTAACCCACAAGTGTGGGGATGATAGACTACAAATGGGAAAGCCACCAGAGTAACATCAGAAATAAAGTGCAAGTAATCATTGCAACACAAACGCGGCATCATCAGCCAGATCAAAGAAACCTTCAAAGTTTATGAGGCAATCGTATGAAACCGATGAATATTGGGTGATGCGAAATGAAGAAGAATTCAATGTTGTGGAACAGACATGGAACCCAAAATTGAATGGGGATGATTATCACCGAGCATGTGCAGCATTTGGTAAGGAGTTTGTGTTCCAACCACCGTAACGAAAGTCAAGTACATTGCGTCTGGCTGAAGACGTTAAACTTAGCGCTCTTAGGAGGCAGCCTAAGGTATGTTAGTTTTTTCTGTCTAGTTAAATGAACGTTGTGGGTGTGTTCTCTAGAAACCCTCACGAGACTCAACTAGTCCACTCGAGCTACCGAGGGGATTAAAAGGTTTGTTGCATATGCTAAATGCAATCGTGATTCCTACAACAGTGAGTTAGTATTCTATTTTCATTTTTGTTGTGTATTTTTTAGTCGTGTCTAGTCCTTAGGGTCTTTTATTTATTTATTTATTTATTTATTTATCGATTCTTTATATTGAGTCAGTTTGATGCTTTTGGGTTTGTTTCGAGTTTAACTTTGCAGGTTTAGATTGATCCACCCGTACTCAATCTCCATTCGGGTGGTGATGTTTTGAGCTTGATTTTTATGTAAAAGGAAACCCAATAGCAGATTTTGATGACGATCGCGAAGGAAATGCTATACGATCGTGTGAGGTTGGATTGAAGATAGTTACAGTTCGAAACCAGCTAAGTCTTTCTTAATCTTCTGTATATTTCTTTTTAATCGTCTCTCATCCTACATTGTGGTCAATGTAGAGTTCAAGTGTGGGGAGGGGAGACCTTAGTCCAGGTCTGTAATTTGAGTCTTTTGAGTCATAAAAATTAAAAAGTTTCAAAAATGTCCTTTGATTAGAGTTTTTGCAAATAAATGGAAGATGGTGAAATAAAAGAAGAAAATAACAATAGAAAGCGTGTCTAATTTGTAACATTTTGGAAGGCCCAACCGACTTTGAAAGACTTAAACATCCTGATAATGTATCTAGGCTAAATAAATAATTAATTCAGGATACCTTGTGGGTTCTCATCTTAGGGGTAATGGTGAAGTTGAAACTGTCAATATAGGGTAATAAGTACCATTATAAACAAAAAAATTTATGTGTTAAAAATTCTTTGGCACACCGCTTTCTTTTTATGAAAATAAATCCGAAAGTTGGTGGCACCCTCATTCCATAATCTATCATTTTATGAGCTTAATTAATTAAGTTGAGAGCTAAGTATGACTTATGTGTTACCTTCTGGGATGGCAACCTGGTTGAAACGCCTCTAAGTTGAGTTTATGTACTTCATTGCTTAAAAACTACAGCCTATGTGACACACGCCGAGTTCCAGCTTGGTTGAAGCACCACTAGGTAAGGTTGAATCATAATGTTAATCAAAGCTCGCATCATTCATCCATTTATTCATTTTCCATCTGAATTTTTAAAACATATAAACTTGTGTTTATAGTGGTGGGAAAATCTATATGGTTTAACCCGTGCCTAAACATGACCTTGAGATGGGACTAGGCTGAGCTGTAGCTTTTGAGTGTGAGACCCATGGATAGACTTTTTGCTTAGTAATGTATAATATAGTAGGTCACAGAATCAGGGGCTTAATGAGTCGGTGGTTGGGTTTAATCGGATAGAAATATCAATTGTTGCAATTAACGCGTAAGTATATTTTAGCTGTTAAATGAATGAGATTGTGTAAGCCAGTTTCCAGTTATGATTCCATTGCAAAATATTTTTGGGACGAAAAAAAATAAGTGTGGGGATGTGATGAGAGGGTATTTAACCAAGGTTTATAATGATTAAATACATGTTCGTTCTCTCCCCGAATTAGAGGCACCCCCATGCGAAGATCCTTCATAAAGAAATAAGAAGGAAAGAATTCAATAGAAACATTGTTAGTTTTGCCTAATTTTGAAATGGAAACAAGATTTCTACGTAATTTAGGAACACATAAAACATGTGGAATAGATAAGGAGCATGAGGGATTAGATATATTAGTATGACAAACATGAGAAATAGATAGACATGTTCCGTCGCCTAGAATGATTTCATCAGGACCACCATAGTCCGATAGGGGATGCAAGTGAAAACGATCTGATGTGATATGGTGGGATGCTCCACTGTCAACTAGCCAGGAAGGCTAGACTAGGGCAGATGTAGTTGTGGAAGTGTTGACAAGTGGGCCATTGTTGATGGTAACGTTGTTCTCACAAAGAAAGCGTGAGAGTTTTCGACAGTATTTGGTGTCATGGTCATTGATGGAGTAATATTGGCAGAAGAAGTTGGTGCGGTTGGTAGGACCATTGGCCCAAGGAGAGTTTGAAGGTGGTGGCTGCTTGGACCGTTGGGAGCGCTGGGATCTAGAGGTAAAGCGATACCCATTGTAGGACCGTGGATTGAAGTTGGTAGAAACGTGACGTGAGGGTTGGGTGTGGGTGTAGTTTGCTATGATAAAAGCAGGTGCTTGGGATTCACCGTCTTTTAAGAGTCTCTCAAAGTCCACTAGTTTGTCATAGAGTTCAGAATATGAAATGGGTGTATCCCGGACTTTGAGAGCAGCCACAATGGTTTTAAACTCATCACCTAATTGGCTCAGAATGTGAATCATTAGATCCTCATCATTGATCGGACTTTGAGCCAAGGCAAGAGCATCTGCAATAGACTGCATGTCGTGGAGAAACTCAGCAACTGAACAGGATCCTTTTGGGTTTGTAGTGAATCTGGATTTGAGTGAGATTATACGGGAACGAGAGGTATTAGCATAGCTTGTTGTAAGGCGCTCCCAAGCTTCACTTGTTGTGTTAGCGGAAGACAAAAGCGGTTGATGGCACAACTGCCATGTAACGCACTGATCGGGATTTGATCTTGTCGTTACTAGTGAGAGTAGTGAGAACTGGTAGACGTGGGTGGTTGATGAGAGGGTATTTAACCAAGGTTTATAATGATTAAATACATGTTTTATGTGTTTATTGGTGTGGAACATCGTTACTTTGAGTATATTATGGTCTACAGGTGTTCGGAACTTAAACGTATGTTTTAAAGGTATCTAGGAGAAAGTAGGATGAGCTAAAGATGAAACTATGCAAAAGATGGAGTCTAAATAGGAAGTTCCCGAGTCCAGAACTTGGAAAAGGCACATCTCCATCTAGAAAATGAGTTACGGGGCCCATAATATATGGATGTGGGGTAGCTCGACTAGCCGGATGTGAAAATGGAGTTTTGATATAGCACCGGCGCATTATACGCCAGGGGTGACGCATTATGCGCCGCCGGAGGTGTATTTCAGCGCAAATCAGTGAGACAAGGACCTGGATCAGAGTACCATCGCATAATGCGCTGGTGTTGGCGCAAATTGCGCTGGGGTCAGCCCAGCTCCGTTTTTTGGGATTTTTAGCCCTTTTTAAGTCCAATCTTTAGGTATTCGAGAGGGAAGTTTTTCCAGCCGTTTTTGGGAGTCTCTAGGGCGATTTTTGAAGGGGAATACACTATTCCATCATCATCTTTCATGTTGGATAGAATCTTAATCATTGTTGAAGATCGTATGATGTCTATGAGCGGCTAATCCACCCGTGGTTATTTCCGGGTGTAGGATTGATCTTGTAAGGTGATTTTTACTTGGTTCATACTTTGATTTGGTTTAGACCTTGTTTAATCTTTCGGTTATTCGAATTCTATAGTTTGTTTTGTTTGATTAAACAGTTTGGTTTATTGAATTAATGCATGCATCAGTTTTTTGGTTTTATATCGTGAACCAGTGTTTGTTTATGTTCGGTTTTCTGAATTGGTAATTAACTATTGAGGATTTAACTTGTGTCAAGTATCCGGTTTTTATAATCGTTGCTCAACACGGTCAATTATCTTGGTTGTCAATTATTTATCAAACTTAGTAGTCAACGAGTTATGTCTATGTAACTTCTAATTAGTACAAATCAGTGATCACCTAACTTGCAATCTGAACCCGAAAGCAATCTGTTTTCTCACAACTGTTTTCAAAGTTATTAAAGTTTGTTGCTTTTCAATCTGATTTCCTGAATTCATTAAAGTTTTAAGTAGTTTTCCTAATTAACACTGTCCACGAATTCCCTGTGGATACGACACCCTACTTCATTATACTACAGTCTAAGGTAGCTAGGGATTAGAATTAAGATTTATTTTTATTGAACTTGACACCGCGATCAGTGATGTAGAAGGACCTTCGACGTAGTGATGGAGGTCCAGGCCAATGAGAATGGAAATGACTTGTTTTCTCCATACAGGAAAGTTGGAAGAAGTAAGTTTGATGGGAAAATGGTTTGTGGCCGTAAGTTGGATGATAGCCAGAACAGGAACAGCAGCATCAGTGGTGGCTGGCATGGTTGATCGGAGGGCAAAGACAACCGATAGGGAAGAAGAGAAAAAAAATCAAGAATAACTCATAGGAGATATAGCTCTTGATACCATATAATGTATTAAAGGTAAAATGTGAATTACATAGAGAGAGAGGGTAGATATATTACCGTTGACCATTTGGTGCAATGGTAGCCCCAAAACTTTTTATAGTGACGGTCTTGGGTTCGAATCCTGGCAACAGCAAATAAGGGGTCTGTGGTCAGGTCACGGGGTTTACCCAGTTGGGGTGGTTCCTCCTGTGGTGGGCTGCCCTGGATGTTCTAGGTGTTGCATCGGGGAAACCCAATTATCCTAGAATATCTAGGTGTTGTCGTTAAAAAAATAAAAAATTAAGGACCCAATTATCTTAAAATATCTAGGTGTTGTCGTTAAAAAAATTAAAAATTAAGGACCTATTTACGGTAGGATACATGATTTGACAACTCATACAAGGTAAGGTAATCTTGGAGATCCTCATAGAGATGATTGGGGGATTTCCATAATAGTATGTTTTCAACGATACAAGGCCAAATAAATACAAATCAAGAAAATGATATACAAGTAAGAATTAGTAGTCTAAAAATATGGCTAGTCAATAGAAAATTAAAGGATAGATACGGAGTGAATTTTTATCTCCAACAAATGAGTCACAACCTAATCTTGAATCTTTTTTATCAGGGTGAGGGGCGTCCTCGGGTAGAGGTGTTGGGTTGCGGGTACACCGCCGCCGTTGATCCGGGTAAGGGCTCGGGTAGACAAATGCGGATATTCGTACCCGTGAGTGAGGCCGTGAGGGTAGATTCCACAGTGTCTTTCATGTTGCTGCTTTCATTGATACCATCCTTTGTTAATGATTTATTTTATCATAAATATTTTACTTATTTTTTTAATCATAAATATTATTTTAATTAATTACCGGAGATTATCTTTGTTAATGATTTGAAGACAGAGATGTTATTTTTATTTTATTTTATGTAAATTTATTTTTATTTTATGTAATTTTTATTTTATTGAATAAATTAAATTAGTTTTAAATAAATATATATATTAGTTTTAATTTAAAAATGAAATAAAAAAAACTATTTAGAGTATTAGGGTTGTGCCCCCAACACTTTAGGGTATTAGCGTTGGATTTAGATAAAAGTGAGGTGGCATACCCTAATTAAATATTTTTGTTAGAGTACTTTTTGGATGAGGGTTGTACCACTTCACCCTCATGACTAGTAGATGGCCATGACTTATATGTCGTTTGCTCCGGTAATGATTTCTCATTATTTAAACTCTTTTGTCACTCATTTTCCATCAAATGGACTCATGAGCTTGAATGCAAATATTAAACGAATCATTGCCCAAACCACTTAATGTGAATGAAAATGTGTGAAAATGTGAGGATATCGCTTTATGAACTATGTATAATTTACGATCCTTACATTTGTACTTCTTGGCATAAGCCTTTCTGCAGAGACGTTTTCGAGATTTTAAATGCCCAGTGCGACTACAGAGAAAGGCCCCTTGAAAACCATCAAAATATATATTTTTTTATATATAATATATATATCTATACTATATAATAAATAAAGTTTTTGGTGGGACACGCTTGTCACTCTCCTATGCATCCTCAACTTTTTTTCAGTCTCTCTCGCCTATTAATTATACAAATTTATTTAATTATTTTTATAATTTTGTGTTTTCCGTCTCTCTCTCCTGTTAAAAAATAATGATTTCTATAATTCTTTTTTATAAAACGTTTTTTTATTTTTAAAAAATTGGTTTGTTCATAAAACATTTTTATAAATTGAACATTTCTTTCATTCTTTTTATAAAACATTTTAGAAAAATAACTACATAACGTTTCTAAAATTTATATTAAAAACTATGTAATATGTAAATCTTTATTACTAAATACATATAACATTTGATTTATTCAAACCGTGTAATACACGGGGTTTCTAACCTAGTAGGGAATGTATAGTATGAAAACCCCCCAAGTTGTGAAAACATTGAAAACTATCCAAAAAACAGGTTTTTACAAGTTTTTTTTTTGGAAAAGTTTTTATGTGTAATTTTAAAACTTTTTATAAAAAAAAATCAAAATAGCGCGGACCAGATGTTTTTATAAATTTTGTTTTTTTTTTAATTTGCGCAGTTGTTTTACATATGTAACATGTTGTTTTTACGTATGTAACATGTTGTGTTACTTAAGTAACACTATTTTTTCACACAAAAAACGGGGATTTTTGTCCATTTTAAAAAAAATGGCTTGGCTTTTTTTATTTTTTTGACAAAAATCTTATAAAAGTTGCTTAAAATGATTTCCAATATATATATTTTTTTAAACATGTAAAAACACTTTTTTTGGGGAGTTTTCACAACTCAATTGGGTTTTCAAAATATCCATCCCCTATATAAATATATATATATATATATATAGGAGGAGGATCAACTAAGAAGCCTCATTAGGCTAAGAAGCCTAATAAACAATCTGAGTTTGACATGTGGCAATCTCCTTATTTAATGAGGAAGGGTATTTTTGGTAGTAAAGAGTCATCTTCAAACCCAAATCCACGATAGGCCTGTTCACGCAAGCTGGTTCTAGCCATCTTCAAACCCAAATCCACCATAAGGCCTGTTCACGCAAGCTGGTTCAATTCGTCACACGAAATTCGCAATCTTCTTCTTCAATCAAATCTAGAGTCACTATCTAAATCATTCAAACATCATCATCTGAGGCTTCGTTCTTCTTCATTCTGATCATCTGAGTCTAGGGTTTGTTCGTGAGGTTAGATTTTGTTTCTTCGACGACATTTGATTTTGTGTTACAATGTCCTGCAGCGGCGATGGTAGACACACGATTCAATCTCAATTTTGATTAGGTTTTTTTATTTTTTTTTTGTGTTTGTTTGAATGTTCTGTGTGAATGTTCTGTTTGAATGTGATGCATTTACGTTTGTGTTATTTTAATGAAATCAAAGTTCAAAGTGTTGTGGTTTACATTGTTATTGTTCTAGTTTATTATTATTACATAAAATTTATATGTATTGTTTTATAGATTGTTCTGGTTTAGTGCTGGTTTAAATTGTTGAAAGTGTTTAATGTGATACAATTACGTTTGTGCTGGTTTTTTGAAAACAGAGTTCAAATTGTCGTGGTTTAAATTGTTGAAATTGTTATGTACTGTTTTATAAATTGTTCTTGTTTACTGTTATCAAATACCACATGTCATCTTCTATGTGTTGGTTTATAAGTTGTGCGAGTTTCTGTTTTAATGTGCTCTTTTTATGCTAGTATATGTGTTTGATAAATTGATGTTTTATTTTTGTTATTTCAGGTGTGCGTATATGTCCTAGTACTGGTAAGATGTACTATATTCCTATTGTTGCGTCTTCATTCAAGCCTAGTGTTGGTATGTTGTTTCAGTCAATTGATGAAGCTTATGTTTTCTACAAGAATTATGCTCAGTTAGCGGGTTTTGAGACACGAAAGCATACTCAATGCTCAACAAAAGTTATAACTATTCAGTATATAGTTTGTGCAAAATAGGGTTTTCAATTATTTGAAGAAAAGGTTAATGATGGTGTTGGTTCTGCTACAAAATCAAAAGATCAAAGGAGGAGACCTTCTAAATGTATTGGATGTAAGGCACACATCCGTTTACATTTACCTAAGTGTATGAGATACCAAATTTATGGTTTTGATCAGGAGCATAACCATAGCTTTGTTGATGAGGAAGATTCTCATCTATTATGTTCTTCTAGAAAGTTGACATTCACTCAAGAACAAGTACTCTATGATTTCTCTAATATGAATATTGGTCCGGTTAGAGCATTTAAACTTATGAGAAAAATGCATGGTGGATTTGAGAAAGTTGGAGTGACGGCTATTGATTGCAAAAATTTTAAAAGAGATCTGAAATTGTTTATTGGAGAGTTTGATGTTGATATGGCCGTACAACGTCTTATGAAGAAGAAAGAGTATTTACCCGAATTTTTTGTGTTTATTTCTGTGATGAAAAGGGGTCTCTTGCTGGATTATTTTGGTCTGATGAAGAAATGAAGCTGAATTATGGTGTGTTTGGAGATGTCATGTCTTTTGATGCTACATTCTGTACAAATAGGTATTTCCTTCAATCTGTGCTGTTTTTTTTAACACTGATTGTCATATGAATTATGTTTGTGTTTTGATGTCATGTTTTTTGTGCCGATACCAACCTGTTATAAAGGATATTTCAATATCTTATAAAACTAGTATACACCAGCACAATTTTACCACTAATTTTTGTTTGTGTTGTTTTTGACCCAGCTTTTTGTTATTTTGTAAACTTTATTTTTAGGTATGACTTGGTATTTGTTCCATTCAATGGAATGATAATCATCATCACAATGTTACGTTTGGTGCTGCTTTGTTAGCTTTGGAGACCGCATAATCATATAAATGGCTCCTTGAAATGTTTTTGACATCGCATGCCATTGCACCTAAAGTGGTTGTTACTGATCAGGACCCTGCAATGAAAATTGTTATTCGAGATGTTTTTCCATATACCAGACACTGCTTATGTTAGTGGCATATAATGGTCAAAGTTGCTGATAAGGTATATGCACTATTTTTATTTACTATATGTGTTGGTTTTATTAGTCTAATACACTAATTATTTTTTATAATAGGTTGGTACCAATTTATCACATGACGAGGATTTTAAGGAAAAAAATATGTAATTTTGTATGGACTGATGCTCTTGAACCCGCTGAATTTGAGAAGCAATGGTTTGATGTGATGGTGGAATACAACCTTCATAGTCACAAGTGGTTGTCTGATATGTATTCACTGAGATTTGATTGGATACCTGCATTCTATTGTCATGAACATATGTATGGTCTTATGCGTACTACATCTAGATCTAAGAGTAAAAACCACTTTTTTGGTCAATTGACCAACACAAAATTGACTTTGGTTGAGTTTTTGAGCCACTTTGATACTGCAATGGAAGCTCAGAGGTTCAAGCGTAGAAAAAATGATCATGACACCAGATATACAGAACCACGCATGCTTACTGATTATGAATTGGAACGCCAAGATGATAAGATTTATACTCGAGAAATCTTTTATGATGTTCAAGATGAAATCCGTATTGCTTGTAAGAATTGTATGTGCAGACGTCAGGAAGAAGTTGGTGATTTAATCTAGTTTTATATTCTGCATGTCAATCTTCCTGGCACCCATGAGGTATTTATTCATACTTTATTTTTATGTTTTGTGCTGTTGTTAAATAGAAACAAATATGATATCAGCCCAAATCTGTTCTGTTTTTAACAAATATGTTTTGTGTTGTTAAATATAAATGTGTTGTTTTGTTTAAAAGTAAAGATAATACAATTTAAATAGCTTCTCAGATATGTATGTGCTGATTTGTAAACCATCACACTTTAAATAGCACACTTTAGATTTGTATGTGCTGATTTGTAACATTCATTGTTTACTGTTGTAGGTTCTTTTTATTCCAAAGGAAGTGGATATTAAATGCAGTTGCAATAGATATGAGCAATATGGTTTGCTATGTAGGCATATCTTTTTCGTTTTACGACTTTGTGGTATAAAGGAGTTTCCTCAAAAATATGTTATGAAGCGATGGACAAGAGATGTTGTTCCAAAGAAGACAACGGGTTCCACTATTGATCAAAATATCCTTGGTAATAATGTTGATCGTGCTTCCGGTATTGTGCGTGAGATTATGACTTCAACTGAATATATTGTAAATAGACTTGTTACAAACATGGACGAGTTATCGTTATATAGAGACCAAGTAAACGAATCGAAGTTGAAGGTGGATGCTAATTTGGTTTCGAAGGAACCAATAGACAAGAATGCAAGATTATCAAATATTCTTGGTATTGAACAGCCGTGTTCATCTTCTCCTTCTAGTATTCTTCCACATAGTGGAATTAGAAACAAGGGGTCTGGTTCACATAAGTGTTTCAAGTCTTTTCGTGAGGTAGCATCTGCACGAGTTTCAAAAACATCTAGAAAATGTTTGGCATGTGGGGTTCATGGACATAATAGTCGAAGTTGTAAGAAGAAGGTTGCTTCTGGTGCTGATTCCCAGAATGCAGGCGGTGCTGTTGCTTGTTCACCTGGTGCTGGTTCTCATACAACACCTGGTGCTGGTTCTATGAGAGCAACTGGTGCTGGTTCTAGAAGAGCAGTTGTTACTGGTTCACTTGGTGCTAGTTCTAGGAGAGCAGTTGGTGCTGGTTCTAAGAGATCAACTGGTGCTGGTTTTAAGAGATCAACCGGTGCTGTTTCCAAGAATTTATAAGATTTACTTATTCGATTTTTACGTTACATTTACTTGGATGTTTATAAGATTTACATATACTTGGTGGTTTGTGGTACTTTTTATTGCATACGATTAACGATGTTTATATGATTTACATATGCTTGGATGTTTATAAGATTTACATATACTTGGTGGTTTGTGGTACTTTTTATTGCATTATCTTGGCGATTTGATGGTGTTGATGCTACAATCGAGTACTATTAAAATTTCCATCTCCTTATGTTTTTTTATAAACCACCATTATGTATAAAATACATCTTAGCACGTGCAATATATGTGTAGTTTCCAGCATAGTTTTAACACTAATTATGTAAGCCAACTATTAAATTGAACTGTTTCATAAACCCGCACAATTTGTATCATATATGCGTAGTTCCCAGCACAGTTTTAATACTAGTTATGTAAGCCAAGTATTAAATTGAATGTGCAATATATGTGTAGTTCCCAGCACAGTTTTAACACTAATTATACAAGCACAATTTGTATCATAAACCCGCACAATTTTAACAATGATTAAACCAAAACACCAAATTTTCATACCATAATAACATCAAAATTGAACTATTTCATACCATACCAAATAAACATCAAAATTTATTGTTTCATACCAAACCAAATAAACATCAACTTGTACTGATTCTGGTTTTCAATCTTTCACTGATTTTCATCTTTCAACCCTACACAGCTTTTCAATCTTTCACTGGTTCTGGATTCAGCATCTTTCTTCAACTCTTCTCTTTTAGATTTCTCTAAATCTTCATATTTTCCAACATTTCTAGCACTTCATCTTTACGAATGTTGATGTCGGATAAAAGTATTTTTTTTTTCAAATACTTGTATCTTAGGTTATTCAGTTCTTGCTTTTATCCTTCCGTTTCTTTTGACAATCCACTGACCCATTGATTTAGAGGGTGACCAATGTAAGTTTCCATGTGCCTCATTGCGAATATTCAACAATCCTCAAAATTATCTGAAGTCCTCCATGGCATGTTTAGCATAACTGGTGCTTTTTTTATAATCTTTGTAAACATGGATGGTTCTTCTGTTTCAAGGAATTCACATAGTATGTCTTTCTGAAATCAAAACATTCCAAAATCAGTAAACAGCACATACAAATATGACAATATAGTAGATCAGTATAAACATATTATGAAGTATAAAAGCAGCTAAAAACATGAAACATAAATGTGATGTTATTAAATATAGATATATTATCACAGCACAAATATAGATATATTACCACTATTTTTACCCTGGCCATCTTTATTGACTTCAATTTGCTACTCATGTTGTCCATAACCTCAATGGCACTTCTTTTAAAATCAAAACAGATCACATAGAAGTGTGTATCTTGCAGCATCGGTATAAACAACATGTCTACCTTCTTTATGCTATTAAATTCTGAATTAATTAGATTTTGTTTGAGGTTCATTTCAAAATTCTCCAAACGAGTTTCTTTTTTTGTTCTTCTTTTGAAATTGTTTTCTCCCTGTACACAAAAAAACAATAGATCAAAGGTTTATTCGACCCAGCACGTATTTTTGGATGACAAGCATGTAAAACGACAGTGTTTTTGTTACATGTGCTGAACACAATTAAATCAAAGATTTATTCAACCAAGCAAATATATTTGAAAACATACCAACATATTACATGGGCAGAAAAACCTTGTTGGTGCACCTTTGCTTCTGTATATTTCCTCGCTGTTGAGGACAAAAGACAAGCAAGTAATGACATTAACATGTAGATACTCATTTGAATGAAAATATTCCATACAAATTCTTGGAATAGTTGTACCCGTTGCATTTTGAAATACGAATATCCTGCATTATTGTAATACACAAATTAGTAAGAACAATTACTTTTATCTAATCAAAATTTACTTGTTTTTATATGTACGAGAGATCTTCAATAGAAGCAAAAATCCATTTTGCAATTCTGTCTTCAATGTTCTCTCTTTTGGTGTTTAACTGTACAACTCGTTGCACATACGGTGAACATAAAGCTTCAGTCCGGTGAGTTGCACGTGCAACGTTTTTCTTTTGATCTTTATTCTTTTTGTTGAGATTAACACCTATGAACACCGGTAATTCTGAGTCATCTTTGCTTTTAGATGCTGGTGTTTCAAATCCTCCTACTTGTGCTGTTTTACCAGCATCATCTTCTGCCGCTACTTTCTGCTCATCCACTTTCCCTTCTCCAGAATCAACTTCTTTAACTTTCTTCACATTCACTTTGTGCTGTTTTTCCTTTTTAACTGCTCCATCTTGTGTTGTTTTCCAATTATTATCTTCGTTTACTTTCTTCACATTCACCGGTACTTCTGAGTCATCTTTGCTTTTAGGTGCTGGTGTTTCAAATCCTCATGCTTGTGCTGTTTTACCAGCATCATCTTCCACTACTTTCTTCTCATTCACTTTCCCTTCTCCAGCATCAACATCTTTCACTTTCTTCACCTGTGTTGGTTTCTCCTCATTCCCTTCTCTTCCTTTTCCTTTTGCTGGTTTCTCATCTTTTCTTACAGTCTGAAGGCCCGGAAGGACAGAACCTGCACTAGCAGGAACAGAAGGTTTAGAGTTGGACGTTTTGCCGGCTTTTGCCCCTGAACAGCCCGAGCAAAATCAAACCTAGACCCTGATTTTTTTAGGATCCTGGATTTTCCATCTATTTAGGTTTAGCTATCACCGGGTCTGCAACTTTCTGGATAACCCTTTGAGCTTTTCTGTTTTCTCTTCTTGTGTTGGTTTCTTCTCATTTCCTTTCTCCTCTTTCTTTTCTCCATCTTCTCCTCCTTCCCCTTGTGTTGTTTCATTAGTAACAACTTCATTGGTGTGCTATTTGCTTATATCTTTACACACATTTTTTATGACATCATCAACAATTTCAGCACCTTCATTGTTATTTTGTCCTTCTACTTTCTTCACTTCTGTTATAACATCTTCTAGCATTGAATCACTGAAGCGAAATTGGGTTGTATCGAAGAGCGATACCATCATTTTTTGTGATTGTGTTCTTTTCTCTTCATTCTCCCCTTTTTCTGCCTGTGCTGCTTTATCATCATTCAATTCTTTGTTGTATTTGTCACCATAGTGCTTTAATCTAAATCGCCACTCATCAATAACATCAAATATTTCTTCACTTTTGTACTTCCCGTAGCCTTCTATAACCAATTCATGTGTTTCACTCATATAAGTGTCTAACGCCTTTGTTTTTTATTTTATCATATGTATCCATTCCTGAAATGAGATTATGTTATATCATAATCCAGCAAAAATGATAAGAAATGACCTAACATTATATAACAATAAAATAAAGATAAGTTGATGTATATACGCTTTCGGTCGCTGGATGTGCTGGTTTTGATGCGTTGCAGACTACCCTTCTATTGATCCAACAGTCGACTCATAATAAGATCTTCTCTGCTAATAATCGTCTGTTTGATTGAACTCTTCTGGTTTGTCTTGACCTTGTGTTTGTGTTTTTGGTAAAACTTGTGCACGCAGTTTTACTTTGAGGCTCTGGTTTTTAACAGTTGATGTACTGGTGCTCAACATTTTTTTACCAATATCATCATCTCCAAGGTTTACTTGATGTTCATCAACATCATCTTTTGTTTTAGTTTCCACTCCTTTTGACTTCAGTTTCAGCTGCTTTTGATGGCTTTTTACTAATGATAGCTGATGGATCTTGTTCTTTTTCTTCTTTATCACCTCTTTTTCTTCTTCTATCTCCCTTTACTGTTTCAGTTTCCACCTCTTTTTCTTTTTCCTTTTCTTATTCTTTTTCTTCTTTATCACCTCCTTTTCTTTTTCTATCCCCCTTTACTCTTTCAGTTTCCACCTCTTTTTCTTTTTCTTTTTCTTTTTTCTTTTTCTTCGTCATCAACACTAAGTTTGTTGATGGTATCATTTTCAAAACGTGATATTGTTGGGATCTGCTTCTTTCTTGGATTTGTTCTCTTGTATCTTTCCTGAGCATATAACAATTGTTTTCGCAAATATAATAAAGTTAGTATTTTACAATTTTAGTGCCATAATAACTAAAACAGTTCATGTATACACTTAAAGCAGTACAAAGTAACATACCGTCAGAAATGTTAAAGGGCCATTGAAGTGTTGTACTCCATTCCATTTATTTGTTGTTTTGTTTAAACAACTAATTATAAAGGTACACCAATTAAAAGACTTTATATCCACCCCCGTTGTTAATATTGGAAGGAACTTCATATTGACTGTTGAACCTTGTGTAATCTCCCCCATTATTGTAATGAATAATACAAGGAAGTTCAATTGGAAGTGGCTTCCTGCATCTTTACATACTTTCAAATGATCAAAAAGATTTTTTGGTGTTGGCGGTTTATCAAAAATATCAAATTGGTTTCTAAACTCTACAATAACTACATCCTTCATTGTAGGGTTTTTCAATTTTCCAAACTACACCTTTCCCATAGGAATGCCAAGTACTTCATGTACTGTTTGTGATGTTATAGTGATCATATGTGTTCCCAGATTCAATTGATTGTAGCTAGGATCATAATTTGAGACCAACCAGTATCCTAGGCTTGTTGGAAGAGAACTTATATTGAACATGTTTACACTTCCAAACCCCATTTCCTTGACAGCCTTTTTTGTTTATCAGTCAATAGTTTAACTAGTTTGCAAAGGGTTATTGGGTTTTTTCTTATTCGAATTGTCTTTCTTTGTCGTAAGCTACTAACCCTTTAGCAGAAATACCCACTACTGATGCTAATTTTAACTTCTTGTCTGATGATTTTTTAAGTTATTTTAGAGGTTTCTGGAAATATTCATCTGATGAATCTGCATTAAAAATTACAGCACATACCATATCAGCTTATTCAGCTCATAACCACATATGAACATAGCTCAATATCAGCACATGACAAGTGCATAAACTCACACACACTAAACAATTTATATTAAATAAGGTGTGTATTTGCACATAAAAAATTCATATTAAAACTCATTCCATTAAAAACTAAACAATTATTTCTGCAGTTGGAACATGTCAGAACAGCACACTAAACAACACATTATGAAGTAAAAAAGCACCTAAAAACATAGCATATGACAATATAGTAGATCAGTATGAACATAGCATAATATAGTAGACCAGTACAAAATCCTAAAAAAAACAGCACATCATATCCAGCACAATTTGAGAACACACATATAAACATAGACAAGCCATCACACAATCCAGCACGTCATCAAAACATACCATATCAGCAAATAACCACTTCTAAAACAAAAAACAATAACAACATATTATGAGTTATAAAAGCACTTAAACACATACCATATCAACTCATAACCACATCTGAACATAACACGATATCAGCACATAACAAGTGCATAAACTCACACACACTAAACACTTTATATTAAATAAGGTGTGTATTTGCACATAAAAAATTCATATTAAAACTCATTCCATTAAAAACTAAACAACTGTTTCTGCAGTTGGAACATGTCAGAACAGCACACTAAACAACACATTATGAAGTAAAAAAGCACCTAAAAACATAGCATATGACAATATATTAGATCAGTGTGAACATAGCACAATATAGTAGAACAGTACAAAATGAGATCTGCTAAATATAAACACATAAAAAACACATCATATCCGGTACAAAATGAGATCTATACATTAAAATCTTACAAAAAAAACAGCACATCATAAAAACCACAATTTCAGAACACACATATAAACATACACAAGCCACTTAAAAATATGATGTTATAGTTTAATATCACACAATCCAACACATCATCAAAACATACCATATCAGCACATAACCACTTAAAATAATCATATTATTATGAAAACACCGGACACGAACTCAATCTCTAGCACTTTTTTGGGGTTTAATATCAATTTTGCATTCGCAAACAATATTATCCACCACATACCGTTCTGTTGTTTCTTGGATTCCAACGCCTTTGCCTTCGGCGACACTTTTACGTTTTTTTTTCCGGCTAATTAGTTCTTTACCTGTAAAAAAAGCATGTAAAACAGATGATTTAGAACCATATTGTAAAATAGCATCACAATGTAGATTAAGAACTCACGATTGGAGGCTTTCGTAGTTGTTTTTGGATTTTTCGCCACCGTTATTTGGATTCCTTTCATCGATTCGGTTTGTGTTTCTGCACTATTTTCCTGATTGAAACCCTAGGAGGAAGGGGGACTGTATTCGGCTTCGCGATTGAAACCCTAGGAGGAAGGGGGCACTGAGTTGCGTTCGTTTTTGAAACCTAGAAGGAAGTGGAAGAAAGACGGGGGAAGTAAGATTGTTTGATTTGTAATTTTGACAATAATACCCCTAAATTTAAGTTTTTGTTATTAAAATTAACAAGGAAAATCTCATCCATTGATTAAAGGAATAGAAGGCTTAGATTATTTCTTAGGCTTCTTAGCCTAATAGGGCTTCTTAGGGGAACCGGCCCCTATATATATATATATATATATATATCTAAATTTTAAAAATTTTAGGTCCCTCGAAAACCGTCAAAATTACGTGCCCCGCACGACGACACATGCCGCACATACGACCGAGCCACCTCTGCCTTTGTGAATCGTCATCTAAGCATGACGAAAAAAGAATAAACTTGTGTGTTTCATCATATATCATTTAAGAGCATTCACAGCCGGTTTGGTATAAGTTTGTGAGTGGGTTTTGTATATTTTAAGGAGTGGTTGTGAGTATAGGAGAGAGAAAATATATAAATTTTTTGTATATATAAGGATAAAGGTAGTGGTTTTTAGTGTAATTATAAGGATAAAGGTAGATTTTATTAAAAAGAAGAGAGAAAAGGTAGAAAAAATAATAATTTTTAATGTAATTATAAGAATAAAGATAAAAAATATAAGAAACCAACTTAGTAACATATTAAATTAAAGATAATTTATATACTAATATTGATGGAAGCCCACTTGGGAAGTGAGATCCTATATATTTACTTTTGTATATTTCTGCATTTAATTTCATATATTTCTAAATCTTATAAAGTCATTGAAATAATGTCTAAAAGTCAAACATATGTACTATGGCAAGCTTTTCAATGTTTATAACCAATATTTATAATTAGTGTCTTCATAATGGTACCGGACCGGCCGTTTAGACCGGAAACTAAACACATAATTGATCCGGTTGTGTGTAGTTGGACTGTTTTAATTTGAACCGGTTGGACCGGTGAACCATATCGGGGGTCGGACCGGATTTCAATTTTTTTTTTGTTTTTCTTCAAAATCTCATTTTCTTATTAATTTAGTATTCCAAGTTACATATTTTATTTATTTAATCTTTCATATGACATTAAAATTATAAATTCACATCAAAACAAAAAATGTTTTATGTTTCGTATCTATATACATATTTTTAGGTTTTATATTATTTATGACGCAATCCGATTCAACCAATGGACCTTTAAGACGGACGGTTCGCTATCTAGTTCGGTTCTAAAAACTTTGTCTATCGTCTTGTTTACTCACCACATTAAATACTCCAAATATAATATAAATGAAAGAAAAATAAAAACATGAAATAAGCATGCTTTCTAAGCACATCATTTTGACTTTGACTTCCTAACTCTTCAAATGAACTATAAAATCAAATCATAGCCGCACTATTGAAGCAGTTGAATATATCCTTTATAAAATATATTAATAAATAATACGTTACAAAATCAAAGCAGAGGTATTGTCTTCTAAGACGATAGGTGTATGTGAATCGATGAAAGTTAAATGTCGACTAATATTATTTATTATTTGCTTCATATATCTATAACATGTTACATGTATATATAACTAAATATCTTTTGAATCATAATAAACATAATCAAAACTATATATATTCTCAACAAATTTCGACCAAAAACAACTTAAAAATAATTTATGAAAATTACACGATGACATGCTCTTGTAAAGGATGATATTGGGCCTTATGAATGAGAACAGCCCATTTTTAATGCTCAAGAAGAGGTCCAACTGAGGTAGGCCCATTTCAAAAGTTGAAGTAAACTACAACCGTAGGCCCTTGGAAAAAATCGCCATAAATCGGTTAAAACGGACCGGCTAGTAACCTAACCGGTATTTTACAAACTTGGTCAAAAGCGGTGTGGAAAAAACCGGTTCGGTGAGGCCGAGATGGATAACTTATTTAACCGGTTAAGTTAATCTAGACTGGTTAACCTGAGACCGGTAAAAGAAACCGGTTTTTTTCAATAAAAATTTTTAAAAAAATACAAATATATAAAATAAACTCAATAAACTTCTTTTTTTTTTTAATTTAATTTTGGATTTTGAGAATTAACAATACATAACCTTAAAAAATAAAAACATTAAAAATAGGCAATAAACTTTATTTTTTGATAAATAATCACTGTCGTCGTCTTCATTAAGTGTTCATTGTCTGCTATCGGGTCTAATTGATCGTACAGATTCATCGTAAGCTAGTTCGTCATCGGAAAATGGTATCACTCTTCCTTTTGATACTTCGTAGTCGTGTATTGGTTCTTCCAATGTGACTTCGCATTCGAGATTTGTAAGATGTTGTACACATTCCGCCGCATCCAAGTAGTCCCTCAAGCAAATGCACACTTCCAATGCCGTTGGAGTGAGCATCGTTCTTCGGATAAATAAAACTCTTCTACTAAGAGAAAAGGCCAATTCCAAAGTTACCGTAGAAGCGTGGACGCTTAGTAGGTCATGGGTCATAGCGGCTAGAATGGGATATTGGGGTTCTCTCTCTTTCCACCTACCCAAAATATCAAAGATATCAAAAACATCGGGCGACATGGTTGCTAAAAAGTCGGTTCCGATATACCTCATGAGCTTACTATTTGGGGTGTTACCCCGAGACCGTTTGCTAGCTTCGTTTCTTAAAGAACTATATAAATTTAAAATCATGTTCCTCTTTGAGCTACTACTTGACCCCGCACCTATTGACTCGTGTATGTTTGATTTGGAACCATATTTAAGTAAATAATTATCGAAATACTTTGTAAACAATTGTTAAAATTTTGTATTGTTTTTGGAGCAAAAAGTGGATCTTCATTTAAATTCAAATCCGTAACTATATTGTCAATTAACATTTCAACCTCGGATACATTCAAGCACGGGTTTAATACGACGACATAAATAATAACGGAGGGCATTTTTTTTAAAATATACATTTTTTTAATTTTTATTTCATTGGAGTTATCATTTTTTTCATAAACATCACCATGAAATTCAAAATCATTTATATTTGGTACACATTATTATATATACTTATTTAAAAGACAACTGAGTGAATAGTAACATACTAAGGTCCAAGTAACTAAGCTGCAAAATACAACTAACTATTTCCTAGATAGTGTCACATGGTGGTGACTCTCAGTTGATGTCGGTAATATGGGATGCCACGCACCTCACCTGTGTCCATCTGATGCTTCGTTCTGTCCCTAGGTACAGGTGGGTACCAAGCGTCCTTTTGTAAAATCTCTCTCTCTCTCACACTCATAAAAGGCAAGATTCCTATGGCGTTGATGGTGATGGAGGGAGGTGGTCCGACTAGGGGTGACGGCGGGACGGAGGGTATCGGTGGGAGTTTAGGTACGTCTTCTTCATCTCTTATTTTCGCCAAATCTCTATTTCTCATTTCTCTCTCTCATCAAAAGTTAAAATGCCGATGAAGCTAGATGACGGCGTTGACGCGGCACGACCAGGGTCGCCCCTGAGGTGTGCCGGGTGGACGACCGCTTAGTGCCCAATATTTCAAGGGGCCCAAAACGTTTTACAGGTCGCCGGAGTTGCAGGTTTGTCGGAGGAGGGAGGGAGGAGCCGAGGAGGCAGTGACAGAACCACGCACTATGTCTGGCAATTAAAATAAAATAAAAAAGAGTGAAATATTGGTTCGGAATTCTCTCTGCCGACGAACAATCTCTGCAACTACAACTTTGGTTGTGGTTGGAAAATAAGTTGAAAAGGGAAGGAGAAGAAGGAATAATTTTGGCGTTTACGCTGTGTTCCCGAGTCCTTTTTAAAGAGAGAAATGAAAGGAGGTGGAAGGAAACTGAAAAAGATCTGTGTTCCTGAGTTTTTTAATAGTGAAAAGAAACTCAAAAAGTCCGTGTTACTAGGTATTTTAATGGAAGGAAGTGCAAACAAGAGAATGAAAGATTTTTAATATTCTTTCCTCCCAACTTTCCTTCCATTCCAAATTGGAAGGAAGTGGAAAGATAGGAAACACCTAAAATCTTTAATTTCTTTTCATTTTCATCAAACTCTGAAACACAAAGTTAAATTATATATTTTCCTTCTCCTTCCTTTTTTTCTCTTCTTATTTCCCTTCTTTTCTTTCTCCCCCTTTCTTTTCTCTCCTTAATTTCCTTTCTTTTTTTTCTTTCCTTTATTAAACTCGGAATTAATTACACAGATGGTCCCTGTGGTTTGGTCAAATTACGGTTTTCGTCCCTAGGATTCAAAAATTACGATTTGGTCCCTACTATTTGCCAACTTGTTACACTCATGGTCCCTGACATGGATGGAGGTTAAATATTTCTGTTAAGTGGGTGTAAAAAGACGAAAATACCCCTAACAATTACAAGGGCCATTTGTGTATTTACTGAAACTATATATCCTCTTCTAAAACCCTAGACACCCCCCACAATCACCCCACCATCACCACCATGGCTGCCGCCACCGTGGCCGCCGTCTTAGCCGGAGATGGAGGTTTAGCCGGAGACTCGGTATCACAAACTCACCCCACCGCCATCTTAGCCGGAGATGGTTCTTCTTCTTCAAAAGGCCGCCGCCCCCTCCCTTTCGATCTGATGGAGGTCTACCACATATCTAGCGATCTGATTGGGGGAAAAAAACCACTGATTTGGATCAATCAGATGGCGCTCTTGATCTAGACACAAAATCGACAGGGTTTCCGGCGTCTCTCCCTTTCGTCGGCAGCGGCATTCGAGTGGAGACAAGAGAGGGCGGCAAAGGCGTTCCGGTGGTGAGGGCCACAAATCCGGGACGTGGATATCCGGAACGGACACATCGCAAATCCGGCGACAATGGTGATTTCACGACAGAAACAGAGGCGAACGAGGTGTTATGGTGCTCGCGATTCCGGCGAAGGCCAAAACTTCAGTATAACATTAAAGGTGTGTAGACCGGAACGAGAATGACACGTAAACAAGAGAGGAACTCACATGGAACCTCCTTACCTCGCCGGAAAACACCGCATCCATTATCTGTATCCCGTCGCGCCGTCTGCAGTCCCCTCCTCCGCCCCGTTGAAGTAACGAGTTTTTAGGGTTTGGAAATTGGGGGTTTTGAAGGAGACAGGGATGGTGCAGGTGGTGGCCGAAGATGAAGGCGGCGGTGCAGGTGGTGGCTGAAGGTGAAGGGGCGGTGCAGGTGGTGGCCGATGATGGGTTTGGGTGGGGAGGAAGGGTTTTAGAAGAGGAAATATAGTTTAAGTAAATACACAAATGGCCCCTGTAATTGTTAAGGGTATTTTCGTCTTTTTACACCCACTTAACAGAAATATTTAACCTCCATCCATGTCAGGGACCATGAGTGCAACAAGTTGGCAAACAGTGGGGACCAAATCGTATTTTTTTAATCCTAGGGACGAAAACCGTAATTTGACCAAACCACAGGACCATCTGTGTAATTAATTCTTAAACTCGGGAACATTAGTGTTAGACTTTTTGAATATCAAAGATTTATTAAATAAAAAGGTTAAATATTATATTTTTATATGGGTATTTACATAATAGTAACCAAATTTTTAATTTGTTTCATTTTAGCCACTCAAACTTTTTTGTCTCATTTTAGTCACTCAAGCTTCTCATCTGTTCTATTTTAGTCACTCAAACTTTTTTTGTCTCATTTTAGTCACTCAAGTTTCACATGTTTTTCCAATATTTCGTAATTACCATGTTACGAGTTACTTTTTTTCGGATTTCATTTTATGGATATGGTGAAAATGAAATCCAAAAAGAGTAAACCAACATTTTTACCATTATCATAAAACAAAATCCAAAAAAGTAACATGTTTACCTCGTAATTGCGCAAGATTTAACATGTGAAACTTGAGTGAGTAAAATGAAACATATGAGAAACTTGAGTGAATAAAATGAGACAAAAAAAGTTTGAGTGACTAAAATGAGACAAAAAAGTTTGAGTGACTAAAATGGAACAGATGAGAAATATGAGTGACTAAAATGAGGTAAAAAAAGTTTGAGTAACTAAAATGAAACAGATGAGAAACTTGATTATTATTTTGTAAAGTTTTCTGTTTTATTATATAAATGGTTAATACACTCCATCAAAGAGATCAAAGAATACCCGTTCATAGCTCCTATTTAAAACTATATTTGCATCTTCATAGCCTTCCAACGTAAAGGTTATGAGTTCGAGTCTCACTTGATGCAATATGTACAGGTGTGTCAGGGTTTTACCACAGTGGGCCTTCGAGTGGTGGGTTTCTCCTGGAATGATGGGCGAACTGGGTCACCAGCGCTGTCTGTGTTCGCGGGCGTGGGTGACCTTTCGCCAATGGGTTTACCTGGGTGGCCGGTGTTATAGTATTTGTTGTTCGTTAAAAAAAAATTAAAACTATTTTTTTTCCTCATTCATAGCATCTATTTAAAACTATTTTTTTACAACTCCTATTTAAAAGTATTAATTTTTTTTCCGTTTTCTCTTTTTAATTGGTATATAGTTTGACATAAAAACAATATACGTCAATTACAGTTTTTTTTCTTTTTTATTATTTGAGTACTTTCTTATATATTTTTTTTATTTCTCATTTAAATTGATTTACGATTTATTACTGTATATTTTTTCTTATATTTGTTTTATCATATTTTAAAATGTTATATAACTAATTAACATATTTCATGGTGTAGAGATGTTTTTTATAAAAGATAATTCGATAAAAAGAACTCATATCAAACATCGTAAATTCGTTAAATATCAATAAAGTAATAATAAAAGAGACTGACAACAAATTAAACCATTTGCAAAGCTTGACTTTATATTCACGGTGTATTTTTTAAAATGATTTCTATTTTTATTTTATTTTTTAGGTCCATCGTCTGTTTTTCTTGACTGTTTCTTGTTCTGGTTTATTTTTTAAAGAGTAAATTTCGCTTTTGGCCCTTTTGGTTTGGTATGTTTAATCCTTTTACTTCAAAAAGAAATCTTTTAACATATCAGCCTCTGAGGCTGTATTTTTGTAACCATTTCAGTCAATGACACTAACCCTGTTAACTTTTTTTATTAAGTATAGAAGCATTTTAGTCATTTTATTTTCTAAGTGAACTACTTTAACATTTTCAGTTCAATTAAAACTTTTTTTAAGACTTTTTCATAAAAAAACTTTTTTTTTTACTTTTTTAAAAACGTTTTTTTTTTACTTTTTTAAAATCCATTTTTAGTTTTTTTTTTTTGTAAAAACGTCTTTTTTGAACATTTTTAAAAACGTTTTTTAACTTTTCTAAAAATATTTTTTTCATAAAAAACATTTTTTTGGTTGTTTTTATAAAAACGTTTTTTAGCTTTTTCGTAAAATATTTGTTTTAACTATTTTAAAAACGTTTTTTTTTACTTTTTTAAGTGAACTAGTTTTTAAAATAGTTTTTTAAAATAGTGAACTATTTAAAAAAAAATGTTTTTAAAATAGTTAAAAAAACATTTTACGAAAAAGCCAAAAATAGTTTTTTATAAAAAAAACTAAAAAATGTTTTTAAAAACGTTTTTTATGAAAAAAATATATTTTTAGAAAAGTTAAAAAACATTTTTAAAAAGGTTCAAAAAAACGTTTTTACGGAAAAAAAAACTAAAAAATGATTTAAAAAAACGTTTTTAAAAAAGTAAAAAAAAAGTTTTTATGAAAAAGCCTAAGAAAAGTTTTTATTGGACTGAAAATGTTAAACTAGTTCACTTATAAATAAAATAACTAAAATGCCCCTATATTTAACTTAAAAAGTTAACAGGGTTAGTTTCATGGACTGAAATGGTTACAAAAATACAAACTCAGTGACTGATATGTTAAAAGATTTCTTTTTAGACTAAAATAGTTAAACATACCAAACCACATGGGCCAAAACAAAATTTACTCTTTTTTAAATGATTTGTCTTTTTGATTTTTATCATCATAATAATAAATTATATATATATATATAAGTTTATATTTTAAGACATATTTTTACTAGTCGCACAGGGCATTCGAAATCTTAGGGACAGCCTGGGCAGGGGTGACAGGCGTATCGGTGGTTTGCAACTTCCGTTGACAAAAGGTCTGTCTTCTCCACCCCTTATTTTCGCCATAACTTCTATGCATCTCTAGAATAAGAACGATTATCTCTGTTGTGCTCAGTATCTCACCATGTTTCCTAATTTCTTGATTAATAAGGTAAAGTTTTGCCCAATTAATACTGATCACCGCTTCTAATTGATGTGCTCTAACACAATTTGAGTAGAAATCATGGAATCCCTCTGGATACCTTCCCTTTAAACGTTTTCCAACCCTAGAGAGGCTTACTGTTCTAAACCCCTTTAATTGAATTTCCATTTTCTAACTATTGTTTTTGTTTAGTTTCTTTTTATTTAAATCTATCAATTTTTCTGTTACAGGAATCGTGTATTGTTACGAATTGAAGCAATAGATAGTGATTTTGGTAAAAGTGTTCTATACCTAAATGAATGTGACCAACTGAGGCAACGGATGCTGATTAGGTAAGTATTAATTTCAGTTTAGGCTGGCTTTTTTTCTTCATTAGGATTTACTTTCGGTTTGTATGTAGTTACAAGAATATGTTTCATTTGTTATATGTTTATGATTGCATCTGACAGATCAAAATATAGTTCTGAACTCAGATTAATTTGTAGGTTATACCTTTATATTTTTATTTGCTTTCGATGATGTCAATTCTATGTTAGTTCTTTGTGGATCTGTTGAAATTTTGAGTTTTGTTTGCTAATCTTGCTGAAATCAATTTGAAGGTTCTGTTTGAATGAAGATTTGATTTCAATCTGGCATTTTGAGGTAAATATTTAACTAATATTGCAAAATTGACATAAAACCCTAAAGCTTTTGCACTTTTTGGATGTCGGTTAAACATGGTTTTTAGTTTTGTTAATTAATTCAGCATCTGCAATGGTTGAAGGAACTATTGAGAGGGCTAGAGGCACATGGGTTCTTTCTGAAGAAGGAATGCTACACGATGAGTACAAAAAATAACCAAATTAAACGTTCATGTGAAAGTATAGCTTTCAGATAATCAAATTGTCAGATGGCAATGGTGTGTCTTCATCTCCATTCTGAAGTGTCCCTCTAATCATCCAAATCATTTGGGTCATCTGATGGTCTAATCCAGATGCTACATCCATATGAAAACCGCATTAGAAAAAAGGCAATTTGGTTTTTAATAATCTAAACTATAACTCATTGGCTGATAATAATCCAAACTAACAGTTTGGCTGGTGGTAATCTCAACTTTCACTATTGATGTCAATGACAGTCACAGTAGCATAATCATCATAGATTTGCACTCGATTTCGCTTGTATGTTTCTCCATTTCATTTAAAATCGTCTTTTTCAGCGAAAATAAGTGTAAATCCATGATGATTATGCTACTGGGATTGCCATTGAAAAAAGAAGTAAAACTTGAGATTATTACATGTCAAACTGTTAATTTAGATTATTATCAGCCAATCCAATGAGTCATAGATTGGATTATTAAAAATCAATTTATTAGAAGAAACCAATAAGTTTTATTTTTTTGACCAGCCAAACCTTTTTTGTCCATAGAGATGTACATATTTGACTTTGATGGAGCTTCATTCTTGGTTGTTACAACATTTTGTGTTTTGAGTTGCAATTGTCAACCAATATATTCAGAACATCATTATAAGACAGAAAACAAAATTTTGTTGGTCTTGGTCTTTGACCTTTATTGGTATTATTGCATTTACAGAAAATGGTAAAGGTTTTTACAGCCTTTTTTTTAACCTACAGAGCAATCATGCATAGAAGTACACCATTATGTATGTACTCTTGATTTTATATAATAACATAACCATTTGTGTAGCTTCTATGTCTAAAGTAAAAAAAATTAAAATAAATTACCTTATTTTAAACATGACACGGAAGTAAACGGGTTAAAACTGATATTTTTATGCCACATTTTATAGTTTTCCTTTTAACTTACGTCAACACAAATCTTTATGTACTCTTGGCATTCACTTTGACATTTGTTGAAAGGTACCGTGTTACCACATCAATCGTCGACGAATCCGGATTGGCGACAACAATTTTCTTCCACGAGGCAATGGCATCAATGGTTGGCATCAGTTTATCCCAACCACGTTTCAAAAAGGACTGCCAAAATTATTCTTCATTCAGTCGCGTCTACGAATCCGGATCGACGACAAGAATTTATCCCAACCTCGTTTCAAAAGATGTTCTGGGAACGTATGGTCAACATATCCAGGAGGTTGTTTCATATAGACAACCTCAGCCAGATCACCATTCAGAAAGGCATTCTTGACATCCTACTGATGAATAGGCCTGTGGCGAGAGACAGCAATCCTAAGAACAGTGCGAATGGTGGCCGGTTTGACTACTGGACTGAAAGTCTCATCAAAGTCCATGCCAGGTTGTTGAGAGAAACCCTGAGCAACTAGACGACTCTTGTATCGTTCAAGCCGACCTTGGCTGTCAAACTTATGACGATAAAGCCAACGACACCCAACAATGTTAGCATTGTGAAGACGTGGGACAAGCTCCCAAGTGCCATTAGAAAGAAGTGCTGACATCTCAGAACCCATGGCGGATTTCCAATGCGGTTCACACATAGCTTGGGCGCTCGTCCTAGGGATGTGCGAATGCTCAGTGGTGGCCAAGAGGTTAAGCACCTCACGGGGTCTAAGAGAGCCCGTTTGACTCCGAGTGACCATGCGGTGACCAGCTGGAGGATTCGGTGGTGAGTCGGATGAGACGGGACCCAATACAATAGCCGGTGTCGGAGACGAGTCAGATGAGACACGGTCTGACATGACTGTCGATGGAGCCGAGGAAGATGTAGAGGGGCTTCCACCAAACGAAAAGTGATGAATAATCGAGTCGGAAGACTCTATATCCGTAGAGGGGTCGGTACCGAAATCATCTGGCGTAGTGGGTGGCGGCGGGAGTGGACACTCGATTGGAGACCGAGTGAGGCCGGGTGTACTTGCAGGAATCAGGTCTGGCGGACCGAAGATCGAGTACTCAGATAAGGAGGGGAGGAGTGAAAAGAGGCATACAGGAAGTGAGTCTCATCAAAGGTGACATGGCGAGAGATAATGACCCGTTGAGTAAGGAGATCCATGCATCGATAACCTCGATGATCGGCAGATGGACCAAGATAGAGACAAGCAGTAGAGCGTGGTGACAGTTTGTGAAGAGCAGTCGAGGAGAGATTTGGGTAATAAAGACAACCAAAGACTCGAAGATGGACGTACGTAGGGAAGAAGCCATAAAGCAGTTCAAATGGTGCACGAAAAGAGAGAGTGGTGGTAGGATGGAGGTTGAGAGTGTGGACAGCCATGCTCAACGCCTCTCCCCAGAACGTGGTTGGAAGAGAGGCCTGAAATAGAAGAGTGCGAATGATGTTGTTTACCGTGCGGATGGTACATTCAACTTTGCCATTTTGTTGAGATGTGTAAGGGCAAGAAAACCTGATTTTAATGCCATGTTTTTTAAATAGGTCGATAAAAGGTTTATTGTTGTATTCGCGACCATTATCACATTGAAAATCTTGAATATCCGTTTTAAACTGATTAACAACATAAGCAAGAAATTTCATAAAGACTGTAAAAACATCAGATTTTGCACAGCGCGGAAATACCCATAAAAAATGAGAAAAATCATCCAAGAATAAGACATAATATTTAAAACCAGTTAATCTAAGAACATGAGAAGTCCATACATCAGAGTGTATAAGTTCAAATAAACGACTAGTTTTGGTAACAGATTTTTGAAAAGGAAGACAACAATGTTTACCTAATTGACATAAATGACAAACAAGTAACATATTACTAGAACAAGCAATGAGTTTGTGAGAGACTAAAAACTTAAAGATAGATTCGCCTGTATGACCTAGACGTTGATGCCAAGTCTGAGAGGAGACAGCAACAAGCGAGACAGCAAGAGTGAATGACTGAGATGGTAATACCGAATAGAGATCCCCAACGCTATCACATCATTAGAGACGGGCACCTGTTTTAAGATCCTTCACAGTAAAACCAAATGGATTAAACTCAACAGATACAGAATTATCAACAGAAAAACGACACATAGAGATGAGATTTTTAACCATTTGATCATAAACAAAAATGTTATTTAGTGCCAACTTGTTATGTGAAAATGGAAAGAAAGAGTTACCGATATGCGAGACCGGAAGTAAAGCACCATTACCAACCATTATGCCTTTAGATTTATCACAAGATATTAGGGAATGTAAATTACCTCGGTGAAACTGCATGTGATTGCTAGCCCCCGTGTCTATGTAGTAGTTGTGATCCTGAGCAGGTGGTTGGAGAGACATAGAGCTGAAGACTGATGCTAAATCCGTGTACTCAGGTGGTGGAACACCATAAGGTGATGGCTCAGCAGAGCCGAACCCTACGAATGGTGAGGTCGGCGGACCACCAGGATACGGCTGACCACCTTGAGGAGGTGGGCCAAGCAGCGAAGGCAACTGTGGGGCGATCGGCTGTGATGACGGTGGCAGCTGTGGTGTGCCATAGAAAGGTGGAATACCAGTGGAAGGAAAGTGAGGACCATATTGTGAAGGATGATAATGTGGGTGTTGAACCTGTTGTTGTTGAGGAGCAAACTGAGAGGGTGCAAATTGCATAGAGGACCCCCTTTGTTGAGAGTTCCCACCTTAATAACCTGAACCAAAAGAAGAATCACTAGAAACATTAGTAGCATTGCCCCTCCCCTTGGAAGCCCCACGTCCAATGTATCAGTTTTTGTTAGTCTGACCTTTCCCTTTACCATTAACATTATGGGCTACATGGTTGGTGTAAAGAGTTGTGGGGGGAGTTTGGGAGGGACTCAATAGGTGTTTCAACGCCTTCATGAGACTCATGAAGGAGAAGCATGTTTTTGGCTTCTAAGAATGTGGGAAAAGGTGTTTTGTTGGTGATAACATCAACGATGCTACCATAGGAAGAGTGAAGTTGACGGTGAATTTGCATTACAAGCTCTGTTTCAAAAATAGTAGAGTCAACATCAAGTAGGCTATCAGCAAGATTTTTTAAGTGATGACAAAATAAGGTGATAGACATTGTCCCCTTTTTAGTGTTACGAAAAGTGTCTTGTAGTTGAAGCATACGGGACATTTTATTGGTAAAAAAAATTCACTGATGATGTTCTAAAGGGTTTGAGAAGTACATTTTTCAGTGGTAATAATTTGCAAAAGATCAGGGTCACAAGTATTGTAAAACCAACTTTTAATTTTTGCATCTAATGAATACCGATCTTCATCATTGTCATCTTTCGAAATACTGGTTCCATTTATGTGACCAAGAACCCTAGCACCAATATAGAGATCCTGAAAAATGGTACGCCACAGTTTGTAGCGGGTACCATCAACGTTAAATTTAAACCCAAACTGTTGATGGACGTTAGTGATACCATAAGCGAGTGAGACAAGGGGTGGGGAAACTGTGTTGGTGACGGATCCGGTGGCAGACATAATTTTAATGTAAAAGAAAAGAAATCAAAATATTAAAACATGAAACACAAGGAGAGAGCTAACCGTGGGAAAAGGGTTTTGCCAAAAACCGAAACTGGTAAAACCCTAGAAGCGAAGGCAGAGACGAGCAGCAGTGGAAAGGATAGTGAAAACTAGCGATCAACACACGGGTACGACCGACCTGATTGACGAAATCAAACTTCTAGGTTGACTTTTTGGTGTGTCTCCAAGAAAATGGGAGTGACACAAAAATAAAACCCTATGTTTTGGTTTTTCTTTGTATTCCGTCTCCAAGAAAATGGGAAAGACAATGGCTGTTGGGTCTAGTTTGAGAATGATGTTAATCAATTGAAGCGATCATGAGAAGTTTAGATTCTGTAAGGCCCCAAACCAGGCACCCTACAGTTGATTCTCATGACTGGTTTTACTCTTTAAAATTACTTTATCTTTCATTTGAATAAACAGCGGAAGTCTATCTCAAAATAATGTTATCTTTAAACTCGTTAACTTTCATAACATTACCTGATGAGCCCGCTTCCAAGCCAAGATACCTCGTCTAGCCGACTAGTCCTGCAAAACAATCTAACGTACATACAAAGTCAGCTACGCTGAGTGAGTTCTAATGTTTAATTTAAACAAAAGCCAACTCGACTCATTTATTTTTTATCTCTACTCAAAACCCTTTGGTAATTAGAAAATAGTTGTATAGTCTTTCATCAAATAAGTAACCCTCGTTATCTTATAATATCTCAAAGGATTCACCACCCCAGACTCTACCCACCATTTTAACCCACTAAGTCTCTCCGACATGGAACGAGCTTACTACTCTGATAGCACACAATTTACCATATATATATTAACCATACTCTGGTTAATTCAACCAACCTCTAGACACCGTCTTACCAGTCCTAACCAGGACCCTAATAACTCAACTGACTCAACAGTTGTACACAATGTACTCATCCCGACACAACGGTCGATCTAACTCGACACACCACATTGATATCATCTATTTATTACATCAATATCATCTCGTATACAATTAATATAAGTCATCACTTTCAGGCAATTTAAAACATATAAATGCACACAAACACATACCTCATCGCTGCACCTTCGTCAGGGTTATCCCCGTCGGGATACTCGCCATAAGCTCAGCTCTACCCTTGTTACAGGGCCCCGTCACTAAACATAGTGCCACACTCGTCATCTATGAAAAAACCACCCAGCCACCCACACGGTGACTATATCATCTACCATACGGTGACTGACATATCACCTGCACGATGACTGCCAGATCACACGTACAATGATGACCCCAAAGGACCCCGTCCTCTACACCACTGTTGACCGTACATTCGGACAACAATGCAAGCACACAAAGCAACACATATATATACACATGACACTACTTGGACATGTACTACGACTCACCACCCTTTCACGAATCACTTACGTGTGTAATTAAGTAATTATTTCCTCATAACGTCTAGACACACTACACAACTCTTTCCGAATAAGTAATTATTCGAAACACAAACACCATACCGACTTCTAGCCACTACATACTAATGACACCACATAGACCCATGTAATACTATTCCCGCCGTGTCACGAGGACAATGACACAATATACACAACATCAAGCATATGACGCATAACAACATACAAGCATCTACGTGACTCGTTAATGAACCACCTACAGGTTCCCATGCTAACTCTCCTTATATAACCATCAGAGGTTTAACTAAATTCCCGACTCACCCCAATTAAATCATAAGATGACACACACAGATCATCACAACTCTTGTTCACCCATCCTAGGGATCCCATACATAATGGTCTCATAAAGCACTTCAAGTTTAAATCATAACTCGTAATACGTTCGCTTAATAAAACGTGTGAGTATGTACGATAGCCCAAAAAACAGTAAAACGTTTAAAAGAGGGGATTAGAAACTCGCCGGTACAGAGATCCAACTCTTGAACTGCACGGTCTCCAAACACGAAACTCGAACCTTCCAATGTAAGATCACATAGTCAGAGTACATCCTAGACATGTGTCGATTACGCATAAGTATAATTATTCCTGATACTCGTCTCATCCGCACATCCTTACATCCATGCCAAAAAAAACCCTAACCTTATGGGTTTATGTATTATGTTGATCTCGATCCGCTTAGGGCTCGGGTCCCCGATCCCAAGCATCCATGCATGCATGTCCATGCCATGTAACTCCTAACCGTCCCTTCTCGTAAACACCATCTCATATTGGATCACCATTGACCCGTTTAGAAATCATAAGCTCAAACCCGGTTCCCACGCATGTGCAAATACGATTGCCATGCACGATCCTAGTCGGAAACCCTAGCCAACCGTCTAAACTTCACCATGCGCTGCCGTATTCCATACCCGCTGCCACCACCGTGGCCGACTAGCACCGCGTTCCATAATGCTTCCCTTACCGAGTACCAAACCCTACCGGGTCTACATAGCCCCACCGCGCCAATCCGTGTCGTCCCTGCTACCGGGTTAGCCACCATCACTGATGTCGTCATGTCATCTCCACTGCCTTCATCGGATCCACAACGTGGGCCGCCACCACCACCGTGAGCCGTCACAGCAGACGCCTCCTCCTCACGCACCCGCAGCTCAACCTCGTCCTTCTTTCTCTTCTGGCTAACGAATGACAGCCCTTACGGGTCCATCGTCTTCGCTACTCATCGTCCATGACCAAGAAATCCTTTCAATTGGAGTGGTTTATAAACACCCACTAGTTTCATTTCGGGTCCATTTAATTCTTTCTCGCACACATCGATCTCGAATCTTATTTAAACGACTAACTATGACATTCCCTGTAGTTAAACGCACCTTGTATAAGAATCCTTTCAATTTCATCTCTATTATTATAGGTTCGGGTCTTCCACTAACCCAAACCAGGCACCCTACAGTTGGTTCTCATAACTGGTTTTACTCTTTAAAAGTACTTTGTCTTTCATTTGAATAAACATCGGAAGTCTTTCTCAAAATAATGTTATCTTTAAACTCGTTAACTTTCAAAACATTACTTGACGAATGCATGCACACCAACCCGAGTAGCTTCGCTTCGAAGCCAAGATACCTCGTCTAGCCGACTAGTCCTGCAAAACAATCTAACGTACATACAAAGTCAGTGATGTGTTGCAAAACACACACATTTATCCTAGTGTAATTGTGCGTTTTTGTATAGTGTGGTACTCGTTTTGTGTTGTTTTTAGTTCGTTCTGAGTTCGGGTTGTATTTGCATGTTACAATGTGCTAAGGAAGCGAAAAACAAAGCTAAATCCTAGAGAAATCAAGCACACGTGAAAAGATTGGAAAGCAAAAGAAATAAATTGATTTTCTAAGAATTTGTACTCCTCGCGGTACGCGAGGAGGGAGGACAATTCCCTCACGGTACGCGAGTGAAGCAAAAACCCAGCCCGACTAAATTATCCCTCGCGGCACCCGAGGGACCTGCCAAAGCCTCTCGCGGTACGCGAGAGGTTCGCTAATATGTAAAAGAACATAAATTAGAGTTTTAATAGATTTGAACGGCCATTCTTCAGAGAATTCGACATATTGCCGTCAGAGCTTTGGTTTTGGGCGATTTTGGCAAGGTGGAAAGCATTGGGATCAAGTTTCTAGAGTTTGAGAGATCGATCTGGTTAGATTCAAATCGTCTGTTCACGATTAATCATTCTTCTTTGTTTATTCAGTGTTCTAGACTTATGTTTTCTACTATTTATTCTGGATCTATTGATTTTGCTATGATTCTTGGCTAAAACCTTAGAACTGCCTAGGTTAAAGATGATTGTTTGCTAAAGTTTGGATTTTTATTGGTTTACGGATCTTGTTTTGGTTTTTATGCTTTAGTACAGATCTGATTTCAATTGTTTAATGAATATGCATGCTTGGTTTTGATCTTGTGTTGGTTGATTGTTCCAAACATGTCTTGATGAATGTCTTTCATGAATAGGTATGTACTAGATCGCTTACTGTGTGTTTGTGATTCATGTGTGGCTTGCTAGACGTCAGTAACCATAGGGATATCAATTAACAACTTAATAAGCTAAGTGTTCTTCTTATCTAAATACCTGCAAAGTGATAGATAATCGATTAGTCTTCGGTGTTAGGGTTTCTGAGAGTGAACAGTCTAAGAGGACGTTTTCTTAGGGGTTCTAGTATCGTTGTTAATTCGTGTTAAACAAGTTGAATTCCGGTTACTCTGTGCATCTTTGATGTATTGAGATAGTGAAATCCAGAGGTGAGCTTTCTATTGAGTTCTTTAGCATAGTTGGTGAGACTGAAAGGTAAACCGTCCCGCTGGTGAGCATAGTATCCTTTAAGTTTCCTTCTGGTCACATTCTGTGATTGATCAGGTATCCATTAGGTAGTTTGAGGGTGTTACATCTTAAGATCCCAGTTCCATTGCATCTTTCATAACCGATAGAACCCGAGTTTAGTAAACATGATTCGTAGCCTAGGTAGTGTCTTTCATCCTTACTGATTTCATTCGAGTTTTTGCTAGATTGGTTAATTGTCTTAGTAGTTTTCTCTAGTCAGCTTATTTGAGTTCATTAGTTAACCTTAGTTCGTAGAATTCCCCCCAATCAAATCAAATAGTTTAGTCCTAGTCAGTGTCTAGTTTGGGTTATAGTCAGTGTCTCGTGGGTTTGATATCCGGATTTCCATTGAGCTGTGTTACAATTGATAAGTACACTTGTCGTCTAGTTTAGTAGGTTTGTCTAGAGTTTAACTAGAGTGTCTAGGTTAGTTTTGTGTTTACTTTTTTAGACCGTTTGACCGACATCAAGTTTTTGGTGCCGTTGCCGGGGACACTTGGCAATAGCAAAATTAGCTTTGATTAGTTCTTGTTTGGTTACTTGTTTTATTTTCTCTTTTATTTTTAGTTAATTTAGTAGTTTATTTGCTAAGATTTTTGTTTTTTTTTTCTTTCTGTGTCTTAATTGCTACTTGCGTGAGTTTTAGTTTGAGTCTTTCACCCGTTCTTAGTTTCTTCTGTTTCCTTTTTGTTTTCAGTCCAGTTTATGCACCATACTCGTTCGTAGGGATCACCCGACTTTGAAGCCTATTCAGAGCCAGAACGAGAGCTTCACGAGAGCAGCCAGAAGTTTCGTAAGCGTTTGAGTGTGCTTGTTGAGAAAAAGGTACGCATTCCTACTCTTATTGCTGACATGGGTGACGCTAATCCACTTACTAGGCATACCGTCCACCAGAGGGCATGTGATGGTTTCATGGGTGCTAGGTCCTCTATTACCCGTCCTGCTGAGCCGAACACTAATAATTCGCAGATTCCATCTCATGTGATGAACACTATCAGTAACTCTACTTAGTTCCACGGACTCGAGGACGAGGATGCGCCAGGACATTTGTCCCACTTTGCGCGTATTTGCGATACCTTTCGCATTACTGGTGCTACTGATGATGCCATGCTGTTGCGTCTTTTCCCGTTCACCCTCTCTGGTCGCTCTGTCACGTGGTTGGATACCCTGCCCTAGGATTACATTACCACGTGGGAGGATCTGAAGGCCAAGTTCTTGAAGAAGTATTATCCATCATCTAAGGCCATCCTTCTGAGGGATCAGATCCACTCTTTCCATATGGACCCCGATGAGCCTTACCACATGGCTTGGGAGCGGTTCAATACTCTGTTGAGCAAGTGTACTAAACATAGCCTTTCTGATTGGGCATTAGTTGAAAAGTTCTATAACGGTCTTACCTTTGAGAAACAACAAATGTTCAATACTGCTGCAGGAGGCCACATTATGGATATGAAGGAGCCGGAGGAGTGTGAGGAGATGTTTGAGAGTTTTGCTCAAGCTTTTCTAGGAATTCCATTCCTAGTGCTAGGACACCTACTTCTGCCATTAGAGGTGTTCATCAGGTCACTATTGATACTAGCATGGCTGCTGCACTTGCAGCTATGACAAAGGAGATCAGGGAGTTGAAGATGAGTGCTATGAAGTGTGAGATGTGTAGGGGAGGTCATGACACCATCGATTTCCCTGTCACTCAACAGGAACAGGTGGACTTCCTGGGGAACCAAAAACCCCCTCTGTTCAACTCTGGATGGAGAAACCACCCTAACTTCAGTTGGAGATCTGGCGGGAACCCACCTGGGTTTCAACCCCGTCAAAATCAGTATGGTGGAGATAGAGGTGGAGAACAGAATTCTGGTAGCAGTCCCGGAGTGAAGAAGATTGAGGAGATGTTGTCTACCCAGACGCAGTTGCTTGCTCAGTTGGTGAGGACAGATCAGGAGATTCAGAATAAGTTGAAGGAGCATGATACATTACTAAGGAGTCAGCAATCTGCATTCTTAGATTTGCAGTGCACAATGTGAGACATTGCGCCCCAGCTGACTGACAGATCTGGAGGTTCCTTTTTGGGTAGTACTGAGACTAACCCTAAATCCACTCTGAAGGCAGTAACCACGCATAGTGGTAAGGGAGGAGAGACTGAGCAAACACCGACAGCTGATGATGATGAGCCGGCTGATGAGGAGATAGAGGTGGAGACACCTGGAGGGGCACATGAGAGGCGAGTCCCATCAAATACCATACCCAATAGTGAGTCTTCCGCTGAGAAGGATAAGAGTGAGGGGAAGAAGAAGAAGACCCCTGATTTCGATCTTAGTCGTGTTCCATATCTTGCTCGCCTGATGCAGCAGAAATATGCTAAGGATTATGGACACTTTCTAGAGTTGTTTAAGCAGCTCAAAATTAATATGTCTTTCATTGAAGCCCTCCAGCATATGCCTAAGTATGCTAAATTTCTAAAAGATCTTATGTCCAATAAGAAGAAGCTGGAGGATCTTTCAACTGTCACTCTGAATGAAAGATGTTATGCGTTGGTCCAGAACAAGCTACCGGAGAAATTAGCAGATCCGGGCGTCTTCACGATCCCGTGTTTTTTTGGTAGCTCGACTCTGCACCATGCGTTGGCCTATATCGGTGCTAGCATCAACCTGATGCCATACTCTCTCTTTGAGAAGCTAGGCCTTGGAGATCCGGCCCCTATGCGCATGAGCATATCTTTGGCCGACCGTTCGGTCAAATATCCACGGGGAATAGTGGAGAATCTATTGGTGAAGGTTGATAAGTTCGTTTTCCCCCACAGACTTTGTCATTCTTGATATGGAGGTTGATGACAGAGTTCCACTCATTTTGGGACGCCCCTTCTTGCGCACCGCTAAGGCATTGATCGATGTCTTCGACTGTAAGATCACACTTCGAGTGGGGGATGAGAATATCACCTTTGATGTCATGAAGTCGATGAAGAATTCTAGTGGTCTGGACAATTCCGTGTACTTTTTAGACACCTTCATATCTCACATGGATCGTTTCCTTGACTACGTGTGTGGCGCTGACCTGCTTTACACACAACACCTGGGTAAGGAGAACCATGAGGTTGAGACTGATGCTCTTCCCGAGCAAGGTCCGAGCCACCCGGCTAGTAAACCTCATGAGTACCAAGAGGTATTTGAGGTTGTTAAGAGCACCGAGGAGGAGAAGCCCTCGGTTGAGGCACCACCATCCCTTGAGCTTAAAGAGTCTACCCATTGATTTTTGCTGCACTAATGGAGGAGGAGAATAAGAGGTTGATAGAGGTGCTAAAGGCACATAAACAGGCTATTGCATGGAAACTCACATACATAAAAGGAATCAGCCCTACTTTCTGCACGCATAGGATACTCATGGAGAATGAGAACAAGCCTGTTGTTCACCCTCAAAGGAGGATTAACCCTAACATGTCTGATGTGGTGAAGAAGGAGGTCCTTAAACTCCTCGATGCTAGATTGATATATCCTATTTCTGACTCCACATGGGTAAGCCCGACTTAGGTCGTCCCGAAGAAGGGTGTGATGACAGTCGTGAAGAATGAGAAGAATGAGTTGATCCCTACGAAGACAGTCACCAGTTGGAGAGTGTGTATTGACTATAGGAGACTGAATGATGCCACTAGGAAGGATCACTTCCCATTTCCTTTCATTGACCAGATACTGGAGCGCCTATCGGGGCAGCAGCTCTACTGTTTCCTAGATGGTTTCTCAGGTTATTTCCATATCCCCACTGCACCGGAGGATCAGGAGAAAACCACTTTTACATGCCCGTACGGTACCTTCACGTACCGTCGTATGCCATTCGGGTTGTGTAATGCTCCAGCCACCTTCCAAAGGTGCATGGTGGCCATCTTTCAGGACATGATCGAGACTTCCATGGAGGTTTTCATGGATGATTTTTCTATATTCGGTAGTTCATTCGATCACTGTTTGCTTAATCTGGAGAAGATGATGAAGAGATGCATAGAGACGAAGTTGTTGCTTAATTGGGAGAAGTGTCACTTCATGGTGACTAAGGGGATTGTGCTAGGGCACAAGGTTTCACGTGCCGGTATCGAAGTGGTTAGAGCTAAGATTGATACGATCAGTAGGCTTCCACCACCGACTAGTGTGAAATCTGTTCGTAGTTTCTTGGGTCATACGGGTTTCTATAAGCGATTCATTAAAGACTTTTCAAAGATTACCCGACCCATGACACGCCTTCTGGAGAAAGACGTCCAGTTTGAGTTTGATGCGGACTGTCTAAAGGCGTTTGAGTTCTTGAAGGAGCAGTTAGTTTGTGCTCCCATCTTGATAGCCCCCGACTGGAGTTTGCCCTTTGAGCTCATGTGTGACGCGAGTGACTTTGCAGTCGGGGCTGTTTTAGGCCAAAGGAGAGATAAGCACTTCCACATGATCTATTATGCGAGTAAAACTCTTAATGATGCTCAAGAGAATTCACAACTACCAAGAAGGAGTTGTTAGCGGTAGTGTTTGCATTTGACAAGTTTCGTTCCTACTTAGTGCTCTCTAAGACCATCGTTTATACTGATCATGCGACATTGCGATATCTGTTCGCAAAGAAGGATACCAAACCGAGATTGATTTAATGGATTCTCTTGCTTTTTGAGTTTGATATTGAGATCAAAGATAAGAAGGGAGCAGAGAATGTGGCGGCCAACCATTTGTTGAGGTTAGAGGACCCCGGTAGGGAAGAGATCCGGGAGGAGTCCATAGGGGACACATTTCCCCATGAGTCATTGACGATGGTGAGTGTGAGACCGGACATAGAGCTGGTGTTTTACGTGTGTGCTAAGGCGCAAGGTTTGCCATGGTTTTCTAACATAGCAAACTACTTGGCTGATGGTATAGTGGTTAAGGGCATGACATCCCAACAGAGGCGTAAATTCTTTGCCGACCAACCACTATATTTGGGATGCACCTCATCTGTTTCGAGTAGGAGCTGACAGAGTGTTTAGGATGTGTGTGAGCAAGGAAGAAGGTGTAGATATCCTTAAGCACTGTCACGAGGGCTTGACGAGAGGTCATAATGGGCCCTCTTACACCGCGAAGATGGTGTTTGATTCTGGTTTTTATTGGCCTATAGTGTTTAAGGATTCTCACGAGTTAGTGAAGCGGTGTGATGCGTGTCAACGCACCGGTAATATCTCATCCCGGAATGAGATGCCCCAGAACCCAATCCATGTAGTTGAATTTTTGATATTTGGGACCTTGACTTCATGGGTCCGTCCCCTGCATCACGAGGGAACCGGTACATTCTTGTGGCGATAGATTATGTTTCTAAGTGGGTTAAGGCTCAAGCCTTACCTACTAATGACGCCTGAGTAGTGGTGGTATTTCTGAAGAAGCTGTTCAGTAGGTTCGGTACACCTAGAGCCCTAATTAGTTATAGGGGCATGCATTTATGCAATGCCCAGATGGAGAAGGTGTTGTCACGCTATGGGGTCACCCATCAGCTTTCAACTGCCTATCATCCACAAACTAGCGGGCAGGTTGAGAATGCAAATAGGGGAGTGAAGAGAATTTTGGAGAAAACTGTCGGGAAAAATAGGAAAGATTGGTCCGACAATTTAGATGACGTGCTTTGGGCCTTTAGAACCGCGTTCAAAACACCTATTGGGACCACACTCTTTAGGATGATCTATGGCAAGGCGTGTCACCTACCGGTAGAGCTAGAACACAAGGCGTACTGGGCCTTAAAGGCACTCAACCTTGACTTGCCTCAAGCAGCACCACACCAGTTTCTCCAGTTGCATGAGTTAGATAAGCTACGTGACGAGGCATACGCACGTTCTTGGAGTTACAAAGAACGTACAAAGGCGTTGCACGATCGTCAGTTGAGGGAGTGAAAGACTTCAAGTATGGGGATAGGGTTTTGGTATACAATTCTAGATTAAAACTATTCCCTGGAAAACTTAAGTCGAAGTGGACAGGACCGTACACGGTGAAAGAATCATTTCCGTATGGTATGGTAGAGTTACACGAAGAGAAGGGTAGTTCGTGGAAGGTGAACGGTCATAGGTTAAAGCACTACATCAGAGGACCGATTGAAAATGTTGAGGGGGATGAGGTTCTCCTCGGCAGGCCAGGGAAGTATGATTAAGTGAGAGTGAGTCGTCGGGTTAAAGCCCGAGTGTAGAGTGTGTACACTTCTTTGTATTTATTTTCATTTTAGTTTTTGCATTTTCGATTTATCTGTTCTTGTGTTTTCGTATGTTTCAAGGAATTGTGACCAAAGTGGCGAAGAAAAACCCTCAAAAACGACGTTCCAGGTATGTTTGCATTCAATTTTAAGGTTGGAACAGGTTTTGAAGGAGTTTGGGTAAAGAAGAATTTTAATGAGTTCACCGTTGAGTTCCACTCCACATTCTGGCACGTCACAGGCCAGTTCGAGGAGCTGGCAGCCGTGTCCTTTTCCCTGGGCCGACAGGTATACGAGATGTCGGTCCCGCAGTTTGCAGTGACCATGGGGTGGTACACTGAGGCCGAGGTGGCAGAGCAGCCGTTTTTACAGAGCTTGCGGGGATTATTCAGGAGGCGGCACGACTAGGGGGTCAGCGACAGCAAGTTGCGTGACTTTTGGCATTCCATCGTCGATGGGTTGTACTCTTCTACACTTGTGGAGTCATCCATTCGCGACCCCCTCATCAGATACATTCATAGGATCTTGGCCCGCACTCTCATCGGACGCCGGTTCGGCATTGAGAAGTGCAGCTAGATCGATCTTTTCTGCCTTTTCTGCATAGTTGGCAGCCGAGAGGCCAACCTGGCTAGTATTCTGATTTCATCTATTGCCAGGGGTCTTAGAGGTGGGCCGGAGACCAGGTTAGAATTGGGGCCGTATACCAGCCGGATCGCAAAGAGTCTAGGAGTTTTTAAGCGTTATCCAGGCCGTTTGTTCACATCAGGCCTGGATACGATACCTTACGGGCTACCTGAGCTGAGGTTGGCGGGGATCGTCGCCATGGATGATCCATCGCGCTGGATGGAGGTTAGGCAGGGCCCACAGGTCCCACCGCCTGTTGGGACGCCTGCCGAGCAGGCAGTTCAGATGGGGGCGACCACAACACGTTAGAGGATTTCACATCATATCGAGCGCCCCCAGATCCAGCATCCGTTATGTCCTTATCCGCCAGTCCCATTGACCCTCGAGACACTTAGAAAACAGATGTTTGAGAGGCTGGATAGGCAGGACGATGCTATCAGATATTTGATGACGCAGCAGGGCGTCGAGATCCCAATGTTCTTCAGAGCACCAAATCGGCATCAGGCAGATGATCCAGGTACCGGTGGAGATCCGTAGTGACCACAGCAACACCTTTTTCCGGGTTGTATATATTTCCTTGTAATTTATTTTTGTATTCCTTTTTGTGTATTTATTTCTGTATTATTATGGCATGTAAATATTAACTAATGTAAATATTATTTTATACTTGGGGGCTCGGTAGGGTTGGTTGTGTTGTATATATGATTGTGGTTGTTTAATATGGTTGCTATTTTGTTTAGAATTTACCGCTTTCGTTCGTGAGGATTTATTGGAACTTTGGTAAGATGAGCGCGTTCGAATGGAAGGCTAGGGAACACGACTTATGAGGAATATCACAGTCATTATACCAGGGAAATTTGTTCCGATTTTTGTATATTTTATCTTCTTTTATTTTATTTCTATCTTATTTTATTTTACTTTTTTATTTTTGTAAATTTCTTTTATTTTACCGTCGTTTCTCGGTCCACATTGGGGACAATATGAGTTTCAAATGTGGGGATGGGAACATTCGTCTAGGTTTTGTATTTTGAGTTTGTGGTTGTAATTTGTAGGAAAATTTTGAATTTTTTTTTTAAATGTCCTTGATTTAGAAGTCTTGCAAGCACATGGAAAATGATAGGTAAATCTGGGCACTGATGTCGTCCAGACGGTCTATATAAAACTCTACTAAACCTAACCTAGACTCCAAAGTAATAAATGAAAAACCTATGAACTAGACCACACTGACAGATAAGTGTACCTATCGAGTGTAGCACAGCTTAATGGTAAACCGGATTATCGAACCCTAAAGACACTGAATACTAATACTAGACTCTGACTCGAACTAAAGATTGATGATGGGGGTTGACTACACTAAAGATTAACTAAGAATGCAGCAAACTAAGTCGACTCAAACTATCAAGATCAGGAACTAAGGAAGAAATCAGATGACGGAAGAATACTACCTAGGTCGAAATCCTACTTGCAACGCACAACTTCTACCGGTTCTGGAAACTATGATGGATCTGGGTTTCTAAGGAAACAGCTCTAGACTACCTAGTGGATCCCTAATCACTCTCAGGGTGTCACCAACTAAGGAACCTAAAGAAGTAATAAACTCACCAGATAGTGAATTACCTTTCAGTCTCTCCAACTATGATAAAGTACCCTAATAGACATATCACCTTTCAGTCTCACTGTCCACCATAAATTCGAAAAATGCACGGGGTAATCTTAGGATAAGAACTATGACATGAACTAGCAACAATCACTAGACACCTAATACCAACATCCTCTCAGACTGTTAACACTCGGATTCCTAATGACGAAGACTAGACAACTATCTCTCACTTCTCGGGTATTGAAATAGGATACACATTCGGTTCTAAGGACACTCAATCACAACTCCTATGGGCTACTATCTCTAGAAACTCATACAAACAACCACAAACCCTAAGGTGTATGATCTAGATATGCAAATCAAACTGGCAGACAACCACAAATAGCATACGGAATCACAATCAAACATTCATCAAACCAAAACATGCATATTCATCACGTTAATCATACTAAGATTGTTTACAAAATCATAAACCCAGCAATTAGAATCCAAAACCGATAAAAATCAAAGCTTTACGCCGTATTTATCATAAACCCAGGCAGTATCAATGTTCTAGCCTAGATTCATGCTCAAAAAAACTATGACAGAAGTAATAACCAAGAACATAGTTTGAAACAATGCAATCAAAGAATAAAAATCGAATCTTGAAACCTAGAACGCTATTACTAACGAACCCGGAATCAAAAGCTCCAAACTTTAACTCCAATTGACTTCTTACTCCTCAAAATCGCCAAAGAACTCTTCTCCAGACGGCATAACAGCAAAACTCGAACTTGTGGTGTTATGCCATTATAATTCTATTAAAATTCGAATCTAGGGTTTTTCACGATTTATGGTCCTCTCGCGTACCGCGAGAAATTCTATCAAGCCCCACGCGTACCACGAGGGCCAAATTAGTCGAGTTGGGTTTCTGCGATCCTCGCGTACCGCGAGGCCTCTCTATCTTTCTCTCGCGTACCGCAAGAGACTGAATTTTCAACTTTTTCTCTTTATTTCTCCCGGCTTCATTCTCTTGCTTGATTTCTTCACGTATTCACTTGTAATCTTCACGAGCTCCTGAAAACATACAATAGACTCAAATACATACTTAAACGACTCAAAACGAACACAAAAGTAAGTAAAAACGCACAAAACACTAGGAATAAAGATGTGTGCTTCGCACTACATCAAACATGCCCACACTTAACATTTTTTCGTCCTCGAAAAAGCTGCAATGGAATCATAACTCAGATCTAACTTAACAAACATCAGTTACCAATTAGCAAAATATACTCACGCGTTAAAAAGCAATAATCAGTATTTATGTCTGATTAAACTCAAGCACCAAATATCTAGCCCCCATAATGTGTTCTAATTCCAATTTATACAGCTATTAATCAACCTATGTGACTCACACTCAGAAGCTACAACTCCACCTAATCCCGTCTCATTGTCATGTTTAGGCACGGATCAAACCATATAGATTTACCCTACCACCTTAAACTAAGATTTATTTGTTTAAGAAATCAGATGAAATCATGAATGAATGGAATGATAATGAGCATTAATAAGCAAATGAACTTCATCTAGAGGCGTTTCAACCAAGTCACAATCCCGGAAGGTAACACATAGACTAAGTCATATCAATAAAGCAAATAAGAATCACTTAGGGGTGTTTTCTCCAAGTTGGCATCCCGGAGGGTAACACATAAACAAAACTCAGTATTCTAATCAATAAGCTCAATGAATTATGAAATTATGGATGTGGGCGCCACCAAACTCGGATTTATTTTCATAAAAAGAGAATGGTGTGCCAAAGATTTTCAAAAACAAATAGATATTATCTTAACGTGGTACCTATCACCATGTGTTGACAGTTTCAGCGTTACCGACACCCTAAGATGAGTACCCACACGATTTCATGATTTAATTACGTGATTAATCCTAAGTAACACTCACATGCTATTTAAGCTATTCAAACTGGCTGGATCTACCAAAACATCACTAATTAGACGCGTTTTCTATTATTTAACCATTTAAAATCACAAATAGATCCAGTTGTACTATCATTTTCCAAGTATAAGGAGTTATTTCCAAGGACATTTTCAAAATTTTTGAATTTTTTTTGTATTTTTGATTTTTTTATAAAGAAACAAACTATCTAAACTAGACACTCACATCCCCACACTTGAAAGACACATTGTCCTCAATGTGAAGCAAAACACAACTAAAAATAAAAATGCAAAAAAATAAAAACAGAAACAGGAAGCGACTTAGCTGGTTATCATATATGCAAACAAATGTTCAGCTTCGTTCTTCCTTGTGTGCACCGTACAACATTTCAGTCGCGGTTACAAAAACTATCGGGTTGCCTTTACAAATTGTATATAAGTGATGATCAACCCTACCCGAATGGATATTGAGTATGGGCGGACTGATAAATCTTGCAAAATAAACCTCACAACAAACCCGCAGCATTAAACTGACTCAAATTAAAAATAAAGACTCGACTGACTCAAACTGACTCACTAAGAATTAAAAGACTCAAGATAGATAGATATGAAGAGAAATGTACTCGATGTGTGGCAAACACATAGACATGAATGCCACAACAAGGTCAGTCATCGGTCACGAAACGGTTTCAAATTTCTCCCATGGTCGTGGTGGTCGGATGGTATGAAGGATAATGGTTAATTGGAAGTGATGGGATGGATGATAATGGATGATGGATAAAGGATGATATGTGATATGATGACGGTGGTGAACTGGTATGGAAAACCACGGGAAAACAAGGAAGAAGGGTGAATCCAGAACTCCCCCGCGTACCGCGAGAAACCAGGCGGCCACTACTCGCGTACCGCGAGAAACCAGGCGGCCACTACTCGCGTACCGCGATGGAGTGGCATTTAATCCGGCCAAACCCTAGACCTCTCGCGTACTGCAAGAAAGCCCACGAAAAATGTCGCATACCGCGGAAACATGCTGGTGACAGAAAGTTAAGGGGTTTTTTTATACTTAGAAAAATTTTCATCCTTAAACTTTTTTTCACCCAAATTCCATAAAAACCTATTCCAAGCATAAAAACATATGTAAACATACCTGGAACTTCATTCTCGACGATTTTCCTCACCGAATCAAGCGTGAAGCCCTGCAAAACATGACACAAACAAAACACACAAACGAAAAAACACAAAAATTGACACGGACTCAAACCAAGTAGTGCAGACAAACTCTACATCCCAGGCACTTGCCCGAGACTCAAATAAACCTATCAGGAGGCTTCTCATTGATCCTAAATGGTACCGCCTTCATCCTACGCGGTCTACCGATTCACCAAATCTTCAGCAAACTCCTACTTCTATCAAACTCTAAATGTATATCATGTGCACCAATCCATTCTTTCCACCATAAATTAAATCTACCTGATCCAAAGATAACATGGTTCAAGTACTTCAGCAAACTATCACACCTAAACATCCCCACACTTGGGGTTTTCACTATCCCTATATCACCAAACTCACTCAACTCCTGGGTCCTCTTACGGGGCGGCCTAGATTTAGGGGATGACTCGGCTTCTATCCCCTCAGCATGCACACAAGTACATGTTAAAGGCTCAATAAGTGATATCAATAAAGGTGTAGCCTCTGATCTCTCGCCCGGATCATCATGATCTTCTAACCTCTCCACCACGGGCATCTCACAGATTAATGACCCGACTTGTGCTAATATCTCACTCAAACTGCAGTCATCACTATCAGCACCTGAAAACACGGACCCTATCAAATTCCTTTCAAATTCAGCAAGCCAATCTGGCGGGTCCTCTTTCATTCCTCCTTCATCTCCCTCAACAACATCCTCTACTAGATTAGAGTCCCGATGGCAGTCCATGAAGGCATCAAGCATGCACAAGGAGTGGCTATGGTTGCCAACATCCTCCACGGACTTCATAGCATCGAATGTGATCGACTCATCCCCCACACGAAGTGTGAGTTTCCCGTCAAAGACATCGATCATTGCTTTGGGGGTATGTAGGAAAGGGCATCCTAGGATGAGTGAGACTTTGCCATCCACTTCCATATCCAGAATAACAAAATCCACGGGGAAGACAAATTTTCCGACTTTCACTAATAGATTCTCCACAATCCCCCATGGATACCTGACTGAGCGGTCAGCCAAGGAAATGCTCATGCACGTAGGTTGTGGTTCACCTAAGTCTAGCTTTCTATAGAAAGAATAAGGCATCAGATTGATGCTAGAACCTAGGTCAGCCAACGCGTGATTTAGGGGCAAACCGCCAAGCAGACACGGGATCGTGAAACGACCCGAATCCGCCAGTTTCTCCGGCAGTTTGTTCTGAACCACAGCAGAACATTGCTCACTAAGTGAGACTTTAGAGATCTCCTCTAGTTTCTTCTTGTTGGAAAGAAGATCTTTGAGGTACTTGCTATACTTTGGCATATGCTGGAGGACCTCTATAAATGGGAGATTAACCTTGAGTTGTTTGAACATGTAAAGGAAGTGATCGTATTCCCTAGCGTGTTTATGTGGCAGCAAGCGAGCTGGATAGGCAACACGACTCAAGTCAATCTCGGGGGACTTCATCTCCACCCCCTTTTCTTCTTCGCTGCCTTCTCGGCAGGCTTCTCCATCTTTATCTCCTCATCCACTGGCTCTTCTTCTTCTACTACTGGTGGTCTCTCCTTCTCTTCAGCCTTTCTACTCCTCGTCGACACAGTCTTCAACTCGGGCTCCTCTTACATCCTAGAATCAATTTCAGCAAACCGAGCTCTCCAATCAATCTTCTTCACTTCCTCTACCGAAAGGAATGCTATAGCCAGCATCGTGGGAAGCATCCTTTTCTACTCTCTCCTCCTCTCTATGGCAAATGATTGACACGACTATCACTGAAGCATCGGGGCCTAAAGATGGACCTCACTGTCTGTCCCTCAAGCTCTTCTCGATGTCTCCTACCGTGCGCTGCAAGTCTGAAATGTCGATTGTTGATTCTTCAATAAAGTGTCGTGGAATCCAATCTCTGCTTAGCATCCCTATCTTGCTGAACTAAATGAGCAAGCATCTGTGACTGATTCTCTATCATCTCCTCTATCTTCCTCGTGTTGACACTGCTTCCCGAACTCACTCCCGCTTCAGCTCCTCCATACTGATGCTGGCGACCATTAAAACCAGGCGGGTTATTTCCAGATCTCCATCCCGAGCCATAAGTATTATTGTAATTGTTGTACCCTCGGTTCTGGTTCTGGTTGCCAGCAAAATTCACCTGCTCCTGATGATTGACGGGGCAATCTCTGGTGTCGTGGCCTCCCCTACACACCTCACACCTTAGAGCACTGAGTTTAAGCTCTTTTATCTCATTTCCCATAGCTGCAAGTGAAGCAGCCACGCTAGTATCAGGGTTGACCTGATGCATACCTCTAGGAGAAGAGGTGGGTGCTCTAGCACTAGGAATGGAAGTCCTAGTAGATGGCTGCTAATGTTCCACCAGAGCGAAGCTCTCGAACATCTCCTCACACTCGTCTGGCTCGATCTTATCCATGATATGGCCTCCCGCAGCTGTGTTGAACATTTTCCGCTTCTCGAAGGTGAGCCTATTGTAGAACTTCTCCACTATCGCCCAGACAGAAAGACCATGCTAGGGACATTGGCTCAACAGCGTGTAGAACATTTTCCATGCCAAGTGATAAGGCTCGTTAGGGTCCATCCAAAACGAATGGATTTGATCCCTAAGGCTAGCGGCCTTGGATGGTGGATAGTACTTTTTATATAACTTGGCTTGAAGATCCTCCCATGTGGTGATAGAACTGTCGGGAAGGGTGTCAAGCCAAGTAGATGTGCACCCAAAGAGCGAGAATCGGAAGAGACGCAAGTAGATAGCGTCCTTAGACACACCCGTGATATTGAAAGTATCACATATGCGCGCGAAGCGTGACAGGTGTCCGGGTGCGTCCTCATCCTCAAGGCCATGAAATTGAGTTGCATGAGTGTCCGTGCTCATGACATGTGACGAGATCTGCCATGTATTGGTGTTCAGAATAGCGGGGCGTGTGATCGAAGATCTCGCCCCGGTGACCCCGTCACTGGCCCTCTGGTGTACCGTACGCTTCGTTGGTGGATCAGCGTCGCCCATGGTAGGAAATGGAATTGGGCTAGGAGAACATACCTGGTTGCTGCATAATGCTTTCAAACACTCCCGAAAGTCGTGGGTGCGCTCATGCAGCTCTCGTTCGGGCTCTGGATAAGTTGAATAATGTGGTGATCCCTGTGAACAAGTATTGTGCATAAACTGACACAAGAACAAAAGAAAACAAATAAAGACTCAAGACAGAAAGACTCGATCCTATATTAGACACTCAGATAAGACACACAAGTAGCACAGAAGACAAAGACACACAATTAAGACTCAAAAAGAAAAACAAACCAAAAATCAAACAAAAGAACTAGTCAAAGCTAATATTGCTATTGTCAAGTGTCCCCGGCAACGGCGCCAAAAAACTTGATGTCGTCCAGAGGGTCTATATAAAACTCTACTAAACCTAACCTAAACTCCTAAGTAATAAATGGAAAACATATGAACTAGACCGCACTGACAGGAAAGTGTACCTATCGAGTGTAGCACAGCTTAATGGTAAACCGGATTATCTAACCACATAGACACTAAATACTAATACTAGACTCTGACTCGAACTAAAGATTGATGATGGGGGGATTGACCACACTAAAGATTAACTAAGAATGCAGCAAACTAAGTCGACTCAAACTATCAAGATCAGGAACTAAGGAAGAAATCAGATGATCGGAAGAATACTACCTAGGTCAGAATCCTACTTGCAAAGCACAACTTCTACCGGTTCTGGAAACTATGATGGATCTGGGTTTCTAAGGAAACAGCTCTAGACTACCTAGTGGATCCCTAATCACTCTCAGGGTGTCACCAACTAAGGAACCTAAAGAAGTAATAAACTCACTAGATAGTGAATTACCTTTCAGTCTCTCCAACTATGATAAAGTACCCTAATAGACATATCACCTTTCAGTCTCACTGTCCACCATAAATTTGAAAAATGCACGGGGTAATCTTAGGATAAGAACTATGACATGAACTACCAACAATCACTAGACACCTAATACCAACATCCTCTCAGACTGTTAACACTCGGATTCCTAATGACGAAGACTAGACAACTATCTCTCACTTCTCGGGTATTGAAATAGGATACACATTCGGTTCTAAGGACACTCAATCACAACTCCTATGGGCTACTATCTCTAGAAACTCATACAAACAACCACAAACCCTAAGGTGTATGATCTAGATATGCAAATCAAACTGGCAGACAACCACAAATAGCATACGGAATCACAATCAAACATTCATCAAACCAAAACATGCATATTCATCACGTTAATCATACTAAGATTGTTTACAAAATCATAAACCCAGCAATTAGAATCTAAAACCGATAAAAATAAAAGCTTTACGTAGTATTCACCATAAACCCAGGCAGTATCAATGTTCTAGCCTAGATTCATGCTCAAAACAACTATGACAGAAGTAATAAACAAGAACATGGTTTCAAACAAAGCAATCAAAGAATAAAAATCGAATCTTGAAACCTAGAACGCTATTACTAACGAACCCGGAATCAAAAGCTCCAAACTTTAACTCCAATTGACTTCTTACTCCTCAAAATCTCCAAGGAACTCTTCTCTAGATGGCAAACTCGAACTTGTGGTATTATGGCATTACAATTCTATTAAAATTCGAATCTAAGGTTTTTCGCGATTTATGGTCCTCTCGCGTACCGCGAAAAATTCTGTCAAGCCCCTCGCGTACTGCAAGGCCAAATTAGTCGAGTTGGGTTTCTAGGATCCTCGCATACCGCGAGGCCTCTCTATCTTTCTCTCGCGTACCGCAAGAGACTGAATTTTCAACTTTTTCTCTTTATTTCTCCCGGCTTCATTCTCTTGCTTGATTTCTCCACGTATTCACTTGTAATCTTCACGAGCTCCTGAAAACGTACAATGGACTCAAATACAGACTTGAACGACTCAAAACGAACACAAAACTAAGTAAAAGCGCACAAAACACTAGGAATAAAGATGTGTGCTTCGCACTACACAAGGCACTATGTGTGATGTGAATTGAAATAAAATAAAATATAAAGCGTGTCTAATTTGTGATGAATTGGTAGGACCGACCAATATTGAAAGCTTAAATATCTTGAAAGTGTTGATTAGGTTAATTAATTGAATTAAATCAAGATATCTTGTGGGTTTTCATCTTAGGAAAACGATAAAACTAAAATTGTCAAAATATGGTGATAGGTACCATGCTAAGCTAGAATTTAGAGGTTTTTTGAAATTTCTTGGCACACCACTCTCCTTCTTATGAAAATAAATACGAGATTCGGTGGCGCCCGCATCTATAATTCCATTTAATCATGAGCATAATTAATTAATTGAAAGCTTGAGTTTTCACCTACGTGTTACCCTCCGGAATAGCGACTTGGTTGATACACCCATGGGTGGGAACTCTAGTGATCAATATTTTGGATAGATAAGATTTGACTTATGTGTTTCCCATCGAGATGGTGACTTGGTGGATACACCTCTAAATTGAATGCTTATGTGCTTTACTGTTATAACTGCATCCTATGTGCTACCCTCCGGGATGGTGACCTGGTAGACGCACCCCTAGGTGAGGTTTATTCATAAACTTAATAATGCTCATTCACATCCATCCGACCCATTATTCATCTTAATTTCTAAAAACATGTAAATTTTAGTTTATCGTGGTTGGAAATCTATATGATTTAACCAGGGCCTAGACATGACCTTGAGACGGGATTAGGTTGAGTTGTAGCCTTTGAGTGTGGGACCCATAGGTAGATTGATATGCTTGGTAACATGACATTGGATCACGATCGGGGGTTGATAGTTGGTGCTTAGGGTTTAATCAGATAGAAATACCGGTTGTTGCATTTTAACGCGTGAATATGTTAAGCTAATGGATTGATAGAATGATAAAGTTGTTGTCCAGTTATGATTCCATTGCATATATCTTTTTCGAGGACGAAAAAAGTGTTAGTGAGGGGATGTTTGATGTGTTGCAAAACACATACATTTATCCTAGTGTAATTATGCGTTTTTGTATAGTTTGGTACTCGTTTTGTGTTGTCTTTAGTTCGTTTTGAGTTTGGGTTGTATTTGCAGGTTACAGTGTGCTAAGGAAGCGGAAAACAAAGCTAAATCCTGGAGAAATCGAGCACACGGGAAAAGATGGGAAAGCAAAAGAAATAAATTGTTTTTTCTGAGAATTTGTACTCCTCGCGATGGGAAAGCATTCTTAGTTTTGATCTGATTTCAATTGTTTAATGAATATGCATTCTTAGTTTTGATCTTGTGTTGGTTGATTGTTCCATACATGTCTTGATGAATGTCTTTCATGAAAAGGTATGTACTAGATCGCTTACTATGTGTTTGTGATTCATGTGTGGTTTGCTAGACGTCAGTAACCATAGGGATATCAATTAACAACTTAATAAGCTAAGTGTTCTTCTTATCTAAATACCTGTAAAGTGATAGATAATCGATTAGTCTTCGGTGTTAGGGTTTCTAAGAGTGAACAGTCTGAGAGGACGTTTTCTTAGGGGTTCTAGTATCGTTGTTAATTCGTGTTAAACAAGTTGAATTCTGGTTACTACGTGCATCTTTAATGTATTGAGATAGTGAAATCAAGAGGTGAGCTGTTTATTGAGTTCTTTAGCATAGTTGGTGAGACCGAAAGGTAATCCGACCCGCTGGTGAGCATAGTATCCTTTAAGTTTCCTTCTGGTTACATTCCGAGATTGATCTGGAATCTATTAGGTAGTTTGAGGGTGTTACATCTTAAAATCCCAGTTCCATTGCATCTTCCATAACCGATAGAACCCGAGTTTAGTAAACAGGATTCATAGCCTAGGTAGTGTCTTTCATCCTTACTGATTTCATTCAAGTTTTTGCTAGATTGGTTAATTGTCTTAGTAGTTTTCTCTAGTCAGTTTATTTGAGTTCATTAGTTAACCTTAGTTCGTAGAATTCCCCCCAATCAAATCAAACAGCCACGCTGAGTGAGTTCTAATGGTTTAATTTAAACAAAAGCCAACTCGTCTCATTTATTGTTTATTTCCACTCAAGACCCTCTAGTCATTAGAAAATAGTTTTATAGCCTTTCATCATATAAGTAACCCCCGTTATCTTATAATATCCTAAAGGATTCACCACCCAAGACTCTACCCACCATTTTAACCCAGTATGTCTCTCCGACATGGAACGAGCTTACTACTCTGATAACACACAATTACTAGATATATATATACATATATATATATATATATATTAACCACACTCTAGTTAATTCAACCAACCTCTAGACACCATCTTACCAGTCCTAACCAGGACCCTCATAACTCAACTGACTCAACAGTTGTACACAATGTACTCATCTCGACACAACGGTCGATCTAACTCGACACACTACATTTATATCATCTATTTATCACATCAATATCATCTCGTATACAATTAATAAAACTCATCACTTGAATGCAACTTAACACATATAAATGCACACAAACACATACCTCATCGCTGCACCCTCGTCAGGGTTATCCCCGTCGAGATACTCGCCATAAGCTCAGCTCTACCTTTGTTACAGGGCCCCGCCCCTAAACATAGTGACACACTCGTCATCTACGATGTCCACTAAGCCACCCACACGGTGACTATATCATCTACCATACGGTGACTGACACATCATCCGCATGATGACTGCTAGATCACACATACAATGATGACCCCAAAGGACCCCGTCCTCCACATCACTATTGACCGTACATTCGGACAACAATGCAAGCACACAAAGCAACACATATATATACACATGACACTACATGGACATGTACTACGACTCACCACCCTTTCACGGATCACTTACGTGTGTAATTAAACACTTACTTTAGACGTATCCTCATGTGTGCTTTGCTAGACGTCAGTAACCATAGGGATATCAATTAACAACTTAATAAGCTAAGTGTTCTTCTTATCTAAATACCTGTAAAGTGATAGATAATCGATTAGTCTTCGGTGTTAGGGTTTCTAAGAGTGAACAGTCTGAGAGGACGTTTTCTTAGGGGTTCTTGTATCGTTGTTAATTCGTGTTAAACAAGTTGAATTCTGGTTACTACGTGCATCTTTAATGTATTGAGATAGTGAAATCGAGAGGTGAGCTGTTTATTGAGTTCTTTAGCATAGTTGGTGAGACCGAAAGGTAATCCGACCCGCTGGTGAGCATAGTATCCTTTAAGTTTCCTTCTGGTTACATTCCGAGATTGATCTGGAATCTATTAGGTAGTTTGAGGGTGTTACATCTTAAAATCCCAGTTCCATTGCATCTTCCATAACCGATAGAACCCGAGTTTAGTAAACAGGATTCGTAGCCTAGGTAGTGTCTTTCATCCTTACTGATTTCAATCAAGTTTTTGCTAGATTGGTTAATTGTCTTAGTAGTTTTCTCTACTCAGTTTATTTGAGTTCATTAGTTAACCTTAGTTCGTAGAATTCCCCCCAATCAAATCAAACAGCCACGCTGAGTGAGTTCTAATGGTATAATTTAAACAAAAGCCAACTCGTCTCATTTATTGTTTATCTCCACTCAAGACCCTCTGGTCATTAGAAAATAGCTTTATAGCCTTTCATCATATAAGTAACCCCCGTTATCTTATAATATCTCAAAGGATTCACCACCCCAGACTCTACCCACCATTTTAACCCAGTATGTCTCTTCGACATGGAACGAGCTTACTACTCTGATAACACACAATTACTAGATATATATATATATATATATTAACCACACTCTGGTTAATTCAACAAACCTCTAGACACCGTCTTACCAGTCCTAACCAGGACCCTCATAACTCAACTGACTCAACAGTTGTACACAATGTACTCATCCCGACACAACGGTCGATCTAACTCGACACACTACATTTATATCATCTATTTATCACATCAATATCATCTCATATACAATTAATATAACTCATCACTTGAATGCAATTTAACACATATAAATGCACACAAACACATACCTCATCGCTGCACCCTCGTCAGGGTTATACCCGTCGGGATACTCGCCATAAGCTCAGCTATACCTTTGTTACAGGGCCCCGCCACTAAACATAGTGACACACTCGTCATCTATGATGGCCACCAAGCCACCCACACGGTGACTATATCATCTACCATACGGTGACTGACACATCACCCGCACGATGACTGCCAGATCACACATACAATGATGACCCCAAAGGACCCCGTCCTCCACATCAATGTTGACCGTACATTCGGACAACAATCCAAGCACACAAAGCAACACATATATATACACATGACACTAACTGGACATGTACTACGACTCTCCACCCTTTCACGGATCACTTACGTGTGTAATTAAACACTTACTTTAGACGTATCCTCATGTGTGGTTTGCTAGACGTCAGTAACCATAGGGATATCAATTAACAACTTAATAAGCTAAGTGTTCTTCTTATCTAAATACCTGTAAAGTGATAGATAATCGATTAGTCTTCGGTGTTAGGGTTTCTAAGAGTGAACAGTCTGAGAGGACGTTTTCTTAGGGGTTCTAGTATCATTGTTAATTCGTGTTAAACAAGATGAATTCTGGTTACCCCGTGCATCTTTAATGTATTGAGATAGTGAAATCGAGAGGTGAGCTGTTTATTGAGTTCTTGTGTATAGTTGGTGAGACCGAAAGGTAATCCGACCCGCTGGTGAGCATAGTATCCTTTAAGTTTCCTTCTGGTTACATTCCGAGATTGATCATGAATCTATTAGGTAGTTTGAAGGTGTTACATCTTAAAATCCCAGTTCCATTGCATCTTCCATAACCGATAGAACCCGAGTGTAGTAAACAGGATTCGTAGCCTAGGTAGTGTCTTTCATCCTTACTGATTTTATTCAAGTTTTTGCTAGATTGGTTAATTGCCTTAGTAGTTTTCTCTAGTCAGTTTATTTGAGTTCATTAGTTAACCTTAGTTCATAGAATTCCCCCAATCAAATCAAACAGCCACGCTGAGTGAGTTCTAATGGTTTAATTTAAACAAAAGCCAACTCGTCTCATTTATTGTTTATCTCCACTCAAGACCCTCTGGTCATTAGAAAATAGTTTTATAGCCTTTCATCATATAAGTAACCCCCGTTATCTTATAATATCCCAAAAGATTCACCACCCCAGACTATACCCACCATTTTAACCCAGTATGTCTCTCCGACATGGAACGAGCTTACTACTCTGATAACACACAATTACTAGATAGATATATATATATATTAACCACACTCTGGTTAATTCAACCAATCTCTAGACACCGTCTTACCAGTCCTAATGTCACAACCCATTCGGCGGCGGAATCACCGAACGTGACGTGTAAGATTGTTCAAAGGCATCGTGGCACTATTGTTGAAATATAAATTTAACCGATTTCATTAAACTAAGAATTTCAAATACAATTGTTTCAATTAAAGGAAATACATTGATAAACAAAAGACAAAAATATTTAAATTTGATATCTAAGGCAAAGTCCCTAGATTCCATTTCCATGGTAGCATCAAACATCTCCTGAAAACATGTAAAATAATATTTGATCAACAATAAAGTTGGTGAGTTCATACAAGTTTCATACATATAATAATCATGTTTAAAGCAACAATTCACATGCATAGACATACTTTACTAATGTTCATACAATATGTAATGATATAGTTCAAACCTATTGTTGACATAGCATACCTAGCATCCAAAGAATACTAGTCGAATAAATAACATAACAAGATCGGGGCTCCATAAAGGTAACGAAAAGTCAACGGGTGTCAATCCTATAGCGCTACACTTGTTAAGTGTGGTTTTGCAAGAATTAATGAACTATTGTATTAACAAGTTGTATTTAAGCATGTAGTCAAGTTTGTTGTCACATAAGCATGTTAATGAATTGTGTTTGAATAAAGTGTGAATCTTGTAGTGTATGTGTTTTGAATATGTACATGTTTTCAAGTCCCAAAGTGCAAAAATGTAAAAGGGGCAAGTATGAAACTCACGGTTTGGCGTGGTAACGAAAGAATGAACGGGAAGGTGAAGAGTCGGGAATGCCGGTTAACCTAAAAGGTAACGTAGGCATAAGTTCGGTGGAGAAGAAATAATAAATAATATATATGTATAATAGTATCAAGTTGGTCATACATCGCCGACGGCGGACCGAAACACAAACCCCTAACTTAGTTAGGAATTCGGATGGTCAAAAGTTAGTATAGTTAGTAATATACCACTTGAAGTGGCCAAGAGAAAGGTTGGGAAATCCACAAACCTTGTTAGATTTATTTATAATAATTATGTGTAGTATTTGAACACCTTGTGGCTATTAGATGTCTTATGGTAGATGAACCTATGTTCATCTACTTCATCCAAATACCTTAGCACAAGGCTTCCATCATAGAATTTTGATGGAAGCTTGGTTTGGTTTTACCACAACTAGATGTAAAATATCCAAACAAGAACATGAAGAAGAAGAAATGTTAGTTGAAAGACCACAACTTGGACCTCAAATGGTGACTTATCTTAGATGTTTACCAAGGTAAACAAATGATAAGATCCTAGAGGTTTATCCAAGAGGGTGAAGGAAGAATTGTTAAGAAAAAAAAAAGGAAGAAACTTGAAGAAAAATAAGGTTTTTACCTTATAAAATTCTGCCAAAAATCTTGGAAGAAATGGAGCACTTGGAGAGATTTGTGAGAGAATTTGGAGGGTGTAAGGGTGGAGGAGTGAAAGGGAGTGGGTATTTATAAGTGTGGATTAGGGTTTGGGGTATTAAATGAGTTAGTTGGGAGTTGGTGGTTGAAAGAGAGGTTATTCTTTTTTTTTTTAAATGAAATAATAATAATAATAGTACAAATGATAATAATGATAATAATACTACTACTAATAATAATAATAATAAACCGAGCGTGTATGGACGTGAAACGAGAATATAAATGTAAAAAAAAAGTGAAACGCGTGTTTGTAATATATAATTTTGTAATATTGCACGTATGATGTTGTCTTGCATATGTATAAATGTAATGTATGTTGTTAACATGTAATTGAATAAATTCAATAAATTCATTGATCATAAGTCTCGGGTTACAATGGATTCAAAAATGAAAGTACAAGGGTACAAAATGTAAATAAACGATGATGTGGAAAGTACGGATATTACAGTCTCCCCGACTTTAGAAAATTTCGTCCCAAAATTTCTTTCATGAGGAAGACTCTGAAAAAAGATGCGGGTACTTGGCTTTCATTTGGTCTTCACGTTCCCAAGTGAATTCTGCACCACGTTTTCCTTCCCAACGTACCTTAATGATTGGAATACGACTACGCTTGAGTTGTTTGACTTCACGATCCATTATCTCTACAGGTTTCTCGACAAAGTGCATTGTTGGGTCGATTTGAACGTCTTCAAGTGGAATTGGAGATCTTCATTTGATAAGCACTTTCTCAAGTTAGAGACGTGGAAGGTGGGGTGGATGTTGCTAAGCTCGGTAGGGAGATCAAGTTTGTATGCAACAGAACCGACTTTCTCGAAAATCTTGAAAGGACCAACATAACGTGGGGATAGTTTTCCTCGCTTCCCAAAGCGAAAGACTCCTTTCCAAGGTGAAACCTTAAGGAAAACGAAATCTCCAACTTCGAAAGTAACCGCGTTGCGCTTTCGCTCGGCGTAACTCTTTTGTCGACTACGAGCGGTACGTAGGTTGTCGCGAATTTTGAGGATCTTGTCTTTGGTCTCTTGGATTAACTCGGGTCCGATAATTTGTGTTTCGCCGATCTCGGTCCAACAAACGGGTGACCGACATTTTCGACCATAAAGTGCCTCAAATGGAGCCATGCCGATGCTGGTATGGTAACTATTGTTGTAAGAGAACTCGATCAAAGGCAAGTGCACGTCCCAATTACCACCGAAATCAATGACACACGATCGAAGCATATCCTCGAGAGTTTGGATAGTACGTTCAGTCTGACCATCCGTCTGAGGGTGGTAAGCCGTACTAAGATTGAGTTGAGTACTCATGGCTTCATTGAAAGATTCCCAAAAACGAGAGGTGAAACGACTGTCACGGTCGGATATGATGTCCAAAGGAACACCATGACGACTAACGATTTCCGCGATGTAGATTTGAGCTAGCCTTGCAACGGGGTAGCTCTCGCGGATGGGAATGAAGTGAGCAGATTTGGTGAGACGATCGATGATAACCCAAACGGAATCATGACGAGAGGATGTCAATGGAAGTTTGGTAATGAAATCCATAGCAATGCTCTCCCATTTCCAAACTGGAATCTCCGGTTGCACGAGCAAACCGGATGAACGTTGGTGCTCGGCTTTCACTCTAGCGCAAGTATTACAATTCGACACATAGAGCGCGATATCCTTTTTCATACCGGGCCACCAGTAGATAGAACGCAGATCCCTGTACATTTTGTCTGTACCAGGGTGGACCGAATACCGAGACTTGTGAGCCTCATGCATGATGGAAGAACGAAGATCGGAACGATTAGGAACCCAAACACGATTCATGAAATAAAGTAACCGTTGGGTTTGGTCTCGAGTTGGAGTTCGGCACCACAAGACATTTCGTTGTACATGTCGCCTTCGGTGACCGAAAGATGTTGGGCTTCACAAATACGGACATGGATGTCGGATTGCATACGAGCACAAAGGAACTTCACATGGTGCTTTCGGCTGAGGGCATCGGTAACGACGTTCGCTTTACCGGGATGGTAGCGAATTTCGCATTTGTAATCTTTGATTGTTTCAATCCCTCGTCGTTGGCGCATGTTTAGATCCTTTTAGTTATGAAGATGTTGGAGACTCTTGTGATCTGTGAAGACCACGCATTTGGTACCGTAAAGGTAGTGTCTCCAAAGCTTGAGAGCAATGACGACGGCGGTGAGTTCAAGATCATGAGTCGTGTAATTCTTCTCATGGATCTTGAGTTGACGGGATGCGTAAGCGATGACCTTGCCTCGTTGCATGAGAACACAACCGAGACCAATGTTAGAGGCGTCGCAATACACCACGAAGTCATCGTTTCCGTCGGGAAGAGTAAGGATCGGAGCATTGCAAAGCTTATCCTTAAGTGTTTGGAAAGCTTCCTCTTCATTAGGGCCCCACTCGTAGGGTTTCCCTTTTTGAGTTAATGCGGTGAGAGGAACGGAGATCTTGGAAAAGTTGGCGATGAAACGACGGTAATAGCCCGCAAGACCAAGGAATGAGCGGACTTCGGTAGAAGATTTCGGAGCAATCCAGTTCTTGACTGCTTCGATTTTGGCTGGATCCACATGGATACCCTTATCACTAATAATGTGTCCCAAAAATTGGACTTCCTTAAGCCAAAATTCACACTTGGAGAATTTGGCGTAAAGTTGTTCTTTTCTTAGTAACTCCAATATTAAGTGAAGGTGTTCCTCGTGGGCGGATCGGGATTTGGAATAGATGAGAATGTCATCAATGAAGACGATCACGCATTTGTCCAAATACGGTTTGCACACTCGGTTCATGAGATCCATGAAAACCGCGGGTGCATTGGTTAGCCCGAAAGGCATCACCATAAATTCGTAGTGTCCGTATCAGGTTCGAAATGCGGTTTTAGGAATGTCGTCCTCATGAACACGAAGTTGATGATATCCCGAACGGAGATCGATCTTGGAAAAACAAGACGCACCTTGGAGTTGGTCGAAAAGATCGTCGATGCGAGGAAAAGGATACCGATTCTTGATAGTGAGTTTGTTAAGCTCACGATAATCGATGCACATGCGGAACGATCCATCTTTCTTTTTAACGAATAAAACGGGAGCGCCCCACGGGGATGAACTCGGACGAATGAAACCCTTGTCGGCTAACTCTTGAAGTTGACCGGCAAGTTCTTGCATCTCGGAGGGTGCAAGGCGGTAAGGAGCTTTGGCAACCGGAGTCGTACCGGGCATGAGATCAATTCGGAATTCGACCTCACGGGATGGAGGAAGACCGGGTAGGTCCTCGGGAAAGACTTCGGGGAAATCGCAAATGATGGGAATGTCTTTTACACCTTTGCCCTTTTCTTCCTTTTTCACTACTTGGGCCAAAAAGACCACGTAGTTCTTTAGTAAATATTTTTGGGCTTTGGTGCAGGACATGAGTTTGAGTCCACAGGATGGCCTTTCCCCATGGATTTGCAAAACTTGACCGGATGGAAGGGGAATACGGATGAATTTCTCAAAGCAAACGACTTTGGCATGGTTCTTGGCAAGCCAATCCATGCCTACTATGACATCAAAACTCCCCAATTGCATGGGTATGAGATCGATCGAGAAGGGATGACCATTAAGGTCGAGAGTACAATCGAGGATAATCGTGTCACAAAAGGTGGATTTTTCGTCCGCGATTTCAACAGTGAAGGGGTTCTCTAACTTAGATCGGGTCTTAGCTAACATAAGTTCAAATTCTAGCGATACGAAACTTTTATCCGCACCGGTATCAAATAAAACAGAAGCATACCGACCATTGATAGGAAACATACCGTTCACCACGTCGTTATCAGTTTGTGCCTGCGCCGCATTGATGTTGTAAGCACAGCCTCTTGGGTTTGTGGGTTGGTTTTGGTTGGGTGCTTGGTTGCGGTTGTTGGTGGGGTAGTTGTTGTGGTGGTGTTGGTTTTGGTTTTGTGGGCATTGTGGGCTCATGTGGTTTGGATCACCACAACGGTAGCAAGCCCGACCATTTGTGATGGCCGTGGGTTTCGGTTTGGTGGGGGAGCTTGGGTGTTTTGGGGTTGTTGTGGGTTGCGGCATAGGTTGGCAAGGTATCCAAATTTGCCACACGAGGTGCATTTTCGGCATGGGAGGTTGTTTGGGTGGTGGTATTGGCAAGTGTTGCATAATGGGTAAGATCCACCATACGGTTTCTTTTGGGGTGTCGGGTCATGGTTCATCGGCACTTGGTTAACGGGGGTGACAACCGCATAGTTCCGGGCTTGGGACTTGCGCTTTTTGTTGTTTTGGTGAGTAGGGGTTTTGGCGGGTTTTGGTTCGGTGACTTTGGGTTCGGTGGGCTCAACGGTGGCTTGGGTGGCGTGCTTCTTGGTGCCCCAAATGGTTAAAGTACCATCCTGAACACGGTTTCGGGAGAAAGCGGCCGCAAGGCGCATGGCCTTGACGAGGTTGGTGGGTTCGGCGGCGGCGACCGTGTCCTTGATGACGGACGGGAGGCCTTGTATGTACTTGGCCACGGATCGCTCTATGGTGTCAACTTGGCGAGGCGCAAGGACGGAGAGTTGTTGGAAGCGGAGGTTGTAGGCAGCATTGTCACCGCTGTCCTGTTTGAGGGTGAAAAACTCCTCCTCGAGTGCTTGCAACTCGTGGGGAGGGCAGTACTCCTCGCGCATAAACGCTTTGAGTTCCTTCCAAGACAGGGTGACGATCTCCTCGTCGAGCTCCTTCTCGCTATCCCACCAAGCGAGAGCTTGCTCTTTGAAGAGGCTAGCGGCGTAGCGAGTCCGGAGGTGGTCCGGGGTCTCGCTTACCGAGAAGGTGTTTTCCATGCTCGCAAACCAGCTAAGGAGATTGGTTGCACCTTCGAGTCCCGTGAAAGATTCGGGACGACAAGCAAGGAAGGTTCGGTAGTGTTGGGCATGGGAGTTGGGAGTTTCGGTGTTGGATTCGACCGATCCGTTGGGGGTGAGGTTCTGGATGAGGCCAGGGATGACTTGGGCCATTTGCTTGGCCACGAGTGCGGCCAAACGCTTGTCCCTCTTGTTGTTCCTGGCGGTAGCAGAGTGGCGAGATGATGACATCTACAAAAGGGGATTGTGAGACTTAGATCAATGGTTTTGCATAAAAATTGTTGTCATATGAGTATGTAAATTTCACGTATGGCACAAGTAATCAAGTAATTTCATGTAATAGCACGTTTGGTCATGTGAATCATGTATGGAAATAGTGTATATAATAAACATGTGACGATGAAAGAGCATAAATTTAATTGGTTCTTGAATGTATTAGCGTTTTGAAGTTAGTAAGGCGAGTAGCGAAAAGCGAGCGTCCACGAGATCGAACCAAGTTAGTATAATAATAGTAGTGAAAATAGTTTATATATAAAAGAGAGGCTTGTTTGTAAAAAGTTGGAGTGTCTCGTTAGCTCGGCTCTTGAACTAACGAAAACGTCGACTAACCCAAGTGGTCAAACCTTCTATTGAGTTCGGGAAACACGTTTTGGCCTAATAGATAAAATACTCTCGCCGGTAATTCGGTTAACGGTATTTTACCCTTCCGGTTACTACGTGTCCCTAGTCAATAGCAAAGCCGAGACTTTGGCGAGATTGAAAATTTTAAGAGTGGAACTAATCACCAAATTGTGGATTTCACTCCTAGTTTGGTGGTGTCGTTCCGTTTTGTATAGGGTTGGTACCTTAACCGTTTGAGATAGGAAATCACTCCAAACTTTAACGGTAAGGTTTCCCAAGAGCGTTTGTGAGTGGAATTCTTTTACCGTCAAGGTGATTTTTTCACACCTAATTTGATGGTAAATTCCTAAGTCTTAGGCGGAGTGAAACTTATCACCGAATGAGGAATTACCCTCTTTTGGTGAGTTCGTTTCTTTGGTGAAATATGAGTGTCTTGATGTCTTGAAATCCATGACGGTGTATTTAGTCCAAAGAATAAGTAAGAAGCAAAGGTGGTAGAACAAGCAAATTAAGAGTCATAAGGAATGGTCTAAAACGGGTCCTTAGTTATAGGCTAGGTCAAATAAGCAATTTTTCTAATTCCCTATAACCACGGCTCTGATACCAATCTGTCACAACCCATTCGGCGGCGGAATCACCGAACGTGACGTGTAGGATTGTTCAAAGGCATCGTGGCACTATTGTTGAAATATAAATTTAACCGATTTCATTAAACTAAGAATTTCAAATACAATTGTTTCAATTAAAGGAAATACATTGATAAACAAAAGACAAAAATATTTAAATTTGATATCTAAGGCAAAGTCCCTAGATTCCATTTCCATGGTAGCATCAAACATCTCCTGAAAACATGTAAAATAATATTTGATCAACAATAAAGTTGGTGAGTTCATACAAGTTTCATACATATAATAATCATGTTTAAAGCAACAATTCACATGCATAGACATACTTTACTAATGTTCATACAATTTGTAATGATATAGTTCAAACCTATTGTTGACATAGCATACCTAGCATCCAAAGAATACTAGTCGAATAAATAACATAACAAGATCGGGGGCTCCATAAAGGTAACGAAAAGCCGACGGGTGTCAATCCTATAGCGCTACACTTGTTAAGTGCGGTTTTGCAAGAATTAATGAACTATTGTATTAACAAGTTGTATTTAAACATGTAGTCAAGTTTGTTGTCACATGAGCATGTTAATGAATTGTGTTTGAATAAAGTGTGAATCTTGTAGTGTATGTGTTTTGAATATGTACATGTTTTCAAGTCCCAAAGTGCAAAGTATGAAACTCACGGTTTGGCGTGGTAACGAAAGGATGAACGGGAAGGTGAAGAGTCGGGAATGCCGGTTAACCTAAAAGGTAACGTAGGCATAAGTTCGGTGGAGAAGAAATAATAAATAATATATATGTATAATAGTATCAAGTTGGTCATACATCGCCGACGGCGGACCGAAACACAAACCCCTAACTTAGTTAGGAATTCGGATGGTCAAAAGTTAGTATAGTTAGTAATATACCACTTGAAGTGGCCAAGAGAAAGGTTGGGAAATCCACAAACCTTGTTAGATTTATTTATAATATTTATGTGTAGTATTTGAACACCTTGTGGCTATTGGATGTCTTATGGTAGATGAACCTATGTTCATCTACTTCATCTAAATACCTTAGCACAAGGCTTCCATCATAGAATTTTGATGGAAGCTGGGTTTGGTTTTACCACAACTAGATGTAAAATATCCAAACAAGAACATGAAGAAGAAATGTTAGTTGAAAGACCACAACTTGGACCTCAAATGGTGACTTATCTTAGATGTTTACCAAGGTAAACAAATGATAAGATCCTAGAGGTTTATCCAAGAGGGTGAAGGAAGAATTGTTAAGAAAAAAAAAAGGAAGAAACTTGAAGAAAAATAAGGTTTTTACCTTATAGAATTCTGCCAAAAATCTTGGAAGAAATGGAGCACTTGGAGAGATTTGTGAGAGAATTTGGAGGATGTAAGGGTGGATGAGTGAAAGGGAGTGGGTATTTATAAGTGTGGATTAGGGTTTGGGGTATTAAATGAGTTGGTGGTTGAAAGGGATGTGATTCTTTTTTAAAAAGAAAAAATGAAATAATAATAATAATAGTACAAATGATAATAATGAAAATAATACTACTACTAATAATAATAATAATAAACCGAGCGTGTATGGACGTGAAACGAGAATATAAATGTAAAAAAAAAGTGAAACGCGTGTTTGTAATATATAATTTTGTAATATTGCACGTATGATGTTGTCTTGCATATGTATAAATGTAATGTATGTTGTAAACATGTAATTGAATAAATCTAATAAATTCATTGATCATAAGTCTCGGGTTACAATGGATTCAAAAATGAAAGTACAAGGGTACAAAATGTAAATAAACGATGATGTGGAAAGTACGGATATTACACCTAACCAGGACCCTCATAACTCAACTGACTCAACAGTTGTACACAATGTACTCATCCCTACATAACGGTCGATCTAACTAGACATACTAGATTGATATCATCTATTTATCACATCAATATATGGAGGACCGGAAGAAGAACTAGCTGTTATATGTCTCGTATACAATTAATATAACTCATCACTTGAATGTAATTTAACACATATAAATGCACACAAACACATACCTCATCGATGCACCCTCGTCAGGGTTTTCCCCGTCGGGATACTCGCCATAAGCTCAGCTCTACCCTTGTTACAGGGCCCCGCCACTAAACATAGTGACACACTCGTCATCTACAATTACCACCAAGCCACCCACACGGTGACTATATCATCTACCATACGGTGACTGACACATCACCCGCACGATAACTGCCAGATCACACGTACAATGATGACCCCAAAGGACCCCGTCCTCCACACCATTGTTGACCGTACATTCGGACAACAATGCAAGCACACAAAGCAACACATATATATATATATACACATGACACTACCTGGACATGTACTACGACTCACCACCCTTTCACGGATCACTTACGTGTGTAATTAAACACTTACTTTAGACGTATCATCATAACTTCTAGACACACTACACAATTCTTTTCGAATAAGTAATTATTTGACACACAAACACCATACTGACTTCTAGCCCCTACATATTAAGGACAGCACATAGACCCATGCAATACCATACCCGCCGTGTCACGAGGACAACGACACAATATACACAGCACCAAGCACATGACGCATAACAACATACAAGCATCTACATGACTTGTTAATGAACCACCTACAGGTTCCCATGCTAACTCTCTTTATATAACCGTCACAGGTTTAACTAAATTCCCGACTCACCCCGACTAACTCATAAGACGACACACACATATCATCACAACTCTTGTTCACCCTTCCTAGGGATCCCATAACGACCCTTAGATTCATTATTACATAATGATCTCATAAAGCACTTCAAGTTTAAATCATAACTCGTAATACATTCGTTTAATAAAACATGTGAGTATGTACGATAGCCCCAAAACAGTAAGATGTTTAAAAGAGGGAATTAGAAACTCACCAGTACAGAGATCCAACTCTTGAACTACACGGTCTCCAAACACGAAACTCGAACCTGCCAACGTAAGATCACATAGTCAGAGTACATCCTAGACATGTGTCGATTACACATAAGTATAATTATTCCTGATACTCGTCTGATCCGCACATCCTTACATCCATGCAAAAAAAACTTAACCTCACGGGTTTACGTATTATATTGATCTCGATCCGCTTAGGGCTCGGGTCCCCGATTCCAAGCATCCATGCATGCATGTCCATGCCATGCAACTCCTAACCGTCCCTTCTCGTAAACACCATCTCGTATTGGATCACCCATGACCCGTTTAGAAATCATAAGCTCAAACCCGGTTCCCATGCATGTGCAAATACGATTGCCATGCATGATCATAGTTGGAAACCCTAGCCAACCGTCCAAACTTCACCACACGTTGTCGTATACCATACCCGCTGCCACCACTGTGGCCGGCTACCACCGCGTTCCATCATGCTTCCCGTGCCGAGTACCAAACCCTACCGGGTCAACATAGCCCAACCGCTCCAACCCGTGTCGTCCCTGCTGCCGGGTTAGCCACTATCACTGATGTCGTCATGTCGTCTCCACTGCCTTTACCGGGTCCACAACACGGGCTGCCACCACCACCGTGAGCCATCACAGTAGACGCCTCCTCCTCGTGCACCCGTCGCCCAACCTCATCCTCCTTTCTCTTCCGCCTGACGACCAACAGCCCTTACGGGTCCATCGTCTTCGCTACTCGTTTGTGACAAGAAATCTGAACCCTAATTGGGTTTTAAACAGAGATACTAATAAAAATGTGTATTTGAACGTAAATAAGGATTACCTGATCAAGCTACCACCGCTACTCCGCCTCGCCGCCGTTCTCCTCCGCTTTCCGGTCGTCTTCCTCTCTCCCACCTCCTGTTCGGCCGTCGCACACCTAGGGTCCAAAAGCGGCCCTAGGGTTTACGATTGGAGTGGTTTATAAACACCCACTAGTTTCGTTTCGGGTCCCTTTACTTCTTTCTCGCACGCATCGATCTCGAATCTTATTTAAACGACTAACTATGACATTCCCTGTAGTTAAACGCACCTCGTATAAGAATCCTTTCAATTTCATCTCATTTATTATAGGTTCGGGTCGTCCACTAACCTAAACTACTAGTTTAGAATTTTCGGGGTGTTACAGGTCTACCCCCCTTAAAAGAGGATTCTTCCTCGAATCCTGCGTCGGTACAAACCAACTCCACATGTCCATTCGTTCTTACTCGTGCACCAAATCCAATCGGTGTCAAACATTTGCTTGAAAAATCAACTAAACCGTTATTTCGCTTAGCAATTCGTCCACCACCCCTTGTGTCCAAAGAAATCTTCTTCACTGCTTGCTTTCAACTTTGTGACTTGTAGGTTTCGCCTACTCATTCGCTTATTACCCGCCTTTCTAGCCATTAGCCAGATGGCTACCTTCAAATTCTCGCTACCCCCGGCACTTGCTAGAAGTTGCCATTCGTGATTGCCTTGATCACTAACGCTTTTACGAAGGTTTCGTTGTTCATTGTCTTTGACAATACCTCGCTGCTCTTATGCTCTTAACAACATCGTGCGTATTATCTCTAGTATTACGTAGCACAACACTGCCAGTTGTCTACTCACCTATCACATGCCATATCAGCTCACAAGCACAATTGCCTTTGTCTTCTGTATAACCCTGAAGGTCTCGTCATTCTGATGATCATCCTCCCAAGTAGGCTCCATACCTTAATCGCCACCTTGCGATGATTTCCCACACTCAAGTCCACAGTCCCATAAGGGCATTACTTCTGCTCTTCTCTGATGATCTCCAGGAGCTTGTGTAAAGCTACACTGGTCTCCTCAAAATTTCTTTACCAAAGAGTCTCTTTACGTCAATATCACGTACTTCAATATCATCGTACGAACCATGTCAACGACGAAATTCCAAATACCTCCATCGCTTGATATTTGTGTTTGACCACGAGTAGGATTGTTTTTCATCACCCTAAAATGTTTTTCCACATGTAATTTCAAAGCGAAGTTGGATTGAGCGTTGAGAAACGATCCGCAATTCTTGTATCGAGCCCTTTGACTACCGTTGGACATTTCACATAAATCGTATTTTGAAAAAAATACTTGGGTTTCTCATTGTTGGTATGATCCTCACCGTGGCTAATTCACTCGAGGATGCACCGGCTTCAAAGGAACCTTGAGCACTTGAGGTAGCCATGTGAGATTGTGAGGCTTTTGATACTTGCGAGTTTTTAAGCGTTTTTACGTTTTTTGAGCGTTTTATGTTTTTGAGAGTTAGAAAAGTGTTGTGCTCAAACCAATACACTCACTAGCTATTTATACTAACTAAGGGGGTCAAAAATGTCCAAAAAAACTCATTCAAATGGCTATATAGCCGTTACATAACGGCTAGTTAAAAATGTAACGTTAATAACCGGTTCAACTTTAACATGTTCGCTATTCAAGACTCCTAAATCGGTTTGTGTCGGTTCAACTTTAACCGGTTCAAGATCAGTTACGATTCAGGTAATTAACCAGTTACGGGTCGTAAATCGGTTTTTTTTTTTGCACCTCTAACCAAAAGTCCTAAACATGGGGAAAATTAATGGGCTTGGAGAGGTATTACTCTAACCAAAAATCCTAAGAAAGTTAAAAGAAATTAATGTAATGTTAAAATCAATTATTTTGCCAAAAAAAATCATTCTAAATAAATTTGGTTTTGAGTTAAAAAAGAAAATAGGGCATGTCAAAATCAAATGCGGTTTTACATCATTTTCATTAGCAGGCTCTGATTTCTTATATTAAATGTTCATTTATACAATATTATTATGTCCCCATGTGTTGAATAGCTAAGGGTGAAAGGGGTGTTCTTCGGCTTCAATTGAGTTCAGGAGAACATCGTCGCCACCCACTCGGGTAGTGGCTGCGGGTAGTGTTTTCGGGTTGTGGAAGCCGTGGTTTAAGTGTAAAAGTTGGGTATTTTTTTTAAAGGCTAGGGTAGTTTACGGTTCACCCATTGTGTTGTGGGTAGTTTATGATAGTTTATTTAGGGGTAAAAATGACATGACATGTTTTTGTAGTGACATAAACTAAAAACTATGTTTTTTTAAAAAAAAAGAAACCTAACTTCTTGAAAAACTTTGATATCACTAGGTTTTCCAGTAATATTTATACTTATTTTATTATTTTAAACGTAAAAAGGTGAAATAATATTAAGCAATACTCCATTCTCTAATTTTGTGAATGATTTGGAGCATGTGATTGTTGTTGAAGAAGACGCTGATGAAATCGTTAGAGGTTAGTATCAATGTCATTTTTAGGTTTTATATGCATTTTGTTATACATTTATTTTAATGTAGTTTTGAAAATTATAGTAGAATTACTATACTGGAATAGAGTAAACCTTTCAAAAATCGATGTTTAGGAAAACAAATTGTACTAATTTTTTCAACAATTTTTTACACAACTTTATACTTGCAAAGATTTGAACCCACATCATTTTTATGGGGGGCAAACACCATACCAGTATACCACTAAACCACTAGGTAATGGCATAGGTAAATTGTATTAATATGACGTGTGAATGTTGTTTATATGAAGCACTATTTCTTATACAATATTTTGCAATATGTTACTTTACAAGGTTTTTCAAGTGTATTCCTTTTGTTTTTATGTTATATGTTGATTTACAAAATTTCAGATGTGAAATAACATTTACTCACATGTCAAACAACATTGATTCAGTGAAATTTAGTACAATATAGATGTTTTTCACATGTGAACATTGGAGGGTCATTTCGGTTTTAGATCTAAGACAGTAAGTTCAAGAGAGGAGAGAACTAAAGAAAGTGAAAGATGACTACCGTCTAAGAGGTGTGTGTTTTACATGTGAAACTTTTTATATGTTACTTTATATGGGTTCATATATGAAATGCTAGTACACATAATTTATATTAGTATGTGATGACATCTGTGCGGATCGGGCTCGTTATATAGCTTACGCCCTGATAAGATCCGACTCATGGGCCTACCCTAGCCCATCTTCTCTCATGTAAGGAGGCTTAATCGTCTACGCTAGAGGTGCATAAATCGGTTTTTCAAACCAAACCAAAACCGATTTAGTTAACAAAAGTCAAAACTGGTTTTGCTTCAAACTGGTTCGGTTCGAAACCGGTTTAAGACATCACCTTGACTGTTCTAAACTGGGTTGAGTGCATTGAGTGGTGATTAAAAAAATAATGTGTAGTTGATATTGATTTTTGATAAAATTTATTGATGATTTGTGATGGGGCGAGTTTATGGGGTGTTTGGGATTACTTTTCAAACCTACTTATTACCTTCTTCAAAAAGTCAATAAATCAAAAGTTTGTTTAGGTAAGGATGGAAAAGTTGGTTTTTAAAGGGTGAAAAAGTTATAAGTTAAAAGTAAGTAAGGACTTACTTTTCCAAAAAGTTATAAGTTGTTTTCAATAAGTTAATACAAACACCCCCTTAATCGAAAAAGCATAAACTTGGATATCAGATAGGCAAACCAAGTAGAGGATAATCCTTTAGTGAGAACACATACAAGTTGGTGTGTGGTAGCAACATAATGAACCGTAAGGTACCAAGCCAAAACCATATGAGCAGGTTTCAGAAGAAATTGAGAAGCCTTACTCACGCATTCACAATGGGCTTAGCTTTAAGCTCACCTCACACTCATTTTAGCTCTACTCAGTTTGAGCTTTTAGCAAGTCAATTTCAAATAACACGCAATCAACTTGACTCATTTACAACCTGTTTTTTCCTTGCAAACAAAGGTATTTTACTTTTTTACTACTATTCAAATACAAACTAAAACAAGTACAATTTATGTATTTAAAAACTAGTTTGTATTGTGTAATAAATTTATGCAAAATAAATGTTACTAAATATATGTATTTGTTATTAATATTTATATTATATATAGGACTTGCTTCAAACTATCGCTAGAACTTGAAAAACCAAATTCAAGCACTTAATATATAGACATCAAATTCATAAACCTATATACAAACATAGCAAACACACACAAGTTTCACGAAGTTGAAAACACAAACCATAGTTACTAAAGAAACACGAAACTTTACTCTTGGCGGTTGCATTGAACGGATCTGGCCATCAAATTCGGACAATCAACTAGTGGCATTACCTTGAAGAAGACCATCGCGTATCTGACTAGCCACGTCGCGTACAGCACCAGGTCCATGAGGGATGAACACAGCAGATGACTTGGATGCAGCACCAATTTCCTTCATGGTGTCAAAATACTGAGTCACTAGAACCATGTCCATCACGTCTTTAGCCGTGGTTCCAGGCACATTGACCGAGAAGCCCAATACACTGTCTCTTAACCCATCCACAATGGCCTGTCTTTGGCGTGCAATACCCAAACCAGAGAGGTATTTGGACTCAGCCTCACCCTCAGCTCTCTTGATTTGTAGGATTTTTTCAGCCTCGGCTTTCTCAGTAGCTGCCATCCTTAGCCTTGCAGCTGCAAAAATATGGGCAAGTTAGACGGATTCCATCAAACGGGTCATTTTGGTTCTTGTCGGATTGGGTTGACCCAAAACAATTTTGTCCAAATATTATAGATTTTTTAATAAATATACAAGTTATATTATTTCAATAACAATATATTTTAATAAATATGATATAGGAGGTTTTATGTGCTAAAAATACAATTTGGGTGACTTTCGACCCATTTCCTTTTTATTATAAAAGTTTTACTCGAGACGGACATGTCAATCACGATGGGATGATAATCGGGGAGACTCATGATGATGAAAACTTTACCTGCATTGATCTCATTCATTGCTCTCTTCACATGCTCATCTGGTTCTATATCAACAATCAATGTTTGAACAATCTCAAAACCGTATGCAGACATTGCCTATGATTAAGTTCAAACAGAAACATGTTACAACTAATTCAAGATTCTGCTGTTTATATACATATAACGACTCATGGATTTGATCATTTACCTTTTCAAGTTCATCTTCCACAGCCTTAGCAATATCATTCTTTTGCTCAAACACATCATCAAGATTAAGCTTTGGAACACTTGCCCTTATAACTAGAAGTTGCGAATAAATGTTCACAAATTAAACAGAAAAGGAAAAAAAATGCTTAATTTATAATATGTTCAAGGCTTTTAGCCTTTTACCATCAAAAACATAGGATTGGATTTGGGCCCTTGTGTTGCTGAGTTTGTAGAACGCATCACTCGCTTTATCAGACAGAGCACGATATTGTATTGAAGCTACAACATTGACAAAGACATTGTCCTGGAATGTCACGAACAAACACAAGAATGTCACGATGAATGGGTAAGAACATGCACTTGATATGACAAATAATTTTGTGTTTACAGATACTTTAATACACTAATATATAAACGTGTTACATGCTACATACAGGCAACACGCTTTGCATTACAATGAGAGATGTTTTAGAGCATGTTAAAGAACACTTTTTTACTATGGATGTAGAATTCACAGTAGGTTGCAAACAAAAAATAACAATCAACTAAGGGTTGTTTAACCAAAATGCATGTTTCTCCAGATGAGCCTTTATGGTTCAGTTTCTCTTTTAATAATACATACATACATGTATTTTGAACATTGAGAACTCTTAAGATTCAACACTTATTTACTCAAACTTAAATCATCCCCAAGTTGAACTTGTATATGACAATGATACAGGTTCAAGAATTATTCATAGAGAATTTGAAAGAGTTGAGAAGAAGGATATTTTGTTAGAACAAAGGAACCCGAATTTTGTAAAGTAAAAGATTAGTTGCAAATTTGTAAGCTAGCACACAACCAAACCTTCAACAAGTAAAACTGGAAGTTTGGTGACTTTTGGTGTAGAACTAGCCATACACAACCTCAAATTTGGTCATTTTTTGTGCAACTCATCTTGTCTTATCATAATGATAACAACTCGGTTCTTTAAGTCACAAATCGAGCTCCTCAACAAAGATCTCAGTTCTCAACCTCATATTTGTTCAACAATAACTACTACTCGATTAGTTGAACTTCAAGATTACTCACTATTTTCCTATCTTTTTTAGTAATAGACAGCATAAATTCACATGCAAAACAGATTCTATTATCAACATAATAATAAAAGTGCCAACATATTATTGTCAAGGAAAGAAAAAGACCTTCGTTTTGGTCTCACACTTCACATCCAACTGCTGCACCCTAAGTGTAAGATGTCCAGCAAGCCGACTCCCGAATATCCACGGCACGCAATGGCAACCCGGCTCAAGAACATCATCAAACTTCCCAAAACTCTCCTTAATAGCAACAGTGGATTGATCTACTTGAACCAAACAGAACAAATTGCCCATGATATCACACTGAAACTAAATCAAAAAATAAAAACTCATTAGCAGTTTCCAATTTGTTCCTTCACAGAGACATTTCCACAAACAGTTAGCCTACAACAACAATACACAATTCCACCCCAAATTGAATTAATTAAAGGATAATTTGACCAAAAACAAAATCAATTATGTGATTTAACCATCAAAATTGACCAAACTCAAATTCTCGAAACCCTAATTTCAAAAGATCACAATTCTTACCAGAAAAGAAAACTGAAATTGTACAACGTAATTGATAGCTTCTAGTAACCTAAATTGCAAATCGCCCAAAGTAACAGAATGAAATTTATAGCATAATAATAGTCTCGGTTAAAGAAGATGATGAAAAGTGAAACCCTAATAGATCCAAAATTAAAGTCACATGGATATGGTGAGAGGGATTACCGAATGAGGGATGGCTGCAACTGAATAACGTGGTGGAGAAGGTATTTGCAGATATTTTTATAGGTAAAGATCAAAATTTAACCTGTCACCCACTTGCTGTGATGATGACGATGAAGATGATGATATTTTGGTGTTGACGTCCTTTGTGGATTCGACTTATTCGGCATTTTATTGTTAGGGGGTGTTTGTGAATAATTTTCAAAACTACTTATTAACAAGTTAATGAGTAGTTTTGAAAAGTATGTGGGACTTACTTTTCAAAAACTACTTATTTTTTTTATATTTTCATTTCATTTTAATTTATTCAAACAAACTTTTAACTTATTAACTTTTAAAAAAAGTTAATAAATTAATAAGTAGGTTAATAAGTAATCCCAAACACCCCCTTATAAACGTATGATATGATAATAACAATATGGTTATTTTATAAGTAATTAAGTATATTCATGAATCTATTTATTTTAGTATTTTATTAAAAATATATAAATGGTATTCATTTTTAAAAAATTATAAAGTAGATATGCAAAAACTTTAAGTTAAATTAGATATGGTAGGAATCAAATGATAACCAATATTTTATTTGTCATGATAATCACTTTCAATCAATCACATAATTTATTAATTATTTTTTTAATTATTAAAAAAGTATTTAAGTATCTATTACATATATGTATAGCATAAATACAGAAATGAGATTGTTACATATACGTGACACATAGTGTTACGTATATGTAACACTATGTCACCAGAAAACATAACAAAATTGTTACATATAGATAACATTATGTTATGGTTTTCATTAGGGTTGGGCATTTGGTACCGAGTACCGGTACCGTACTGATAGATTCGGTACACACTTTTCTAGAAATTCGGTATCGGTATTTTTGGTACCGATCTCATCCCTAGTTTTCATTTGGTCCCTACCACTATGTATTTGTATTTATATTTATACACATTTACACATTATAATTTATAAATTATGTGATTGGTTGAGAGTGGTTATCACGGTAATCACATAAAATATTGGTTATCATTTAAACCGCACCCAAATTAGATAAACGAAAGATTGATAACTAAAGAAAATATACGCGAAAGAATTAGTTAATCACTAAAATTTCACATATAATAAAAAGGCGGAATTAAATATATCCCCTTATTTTAAAACTAATTACATACAGGAAAAACATAATTTGAAAACTCACTTGAGTTAAGAAAACTCGTGAAAACTCTATGTAACTTTGTTTTTTTAGGTCGTTTTTATATACATTTTCGTTACAAAAAAAAATCAAAAAGACGCCAGGTACTTTTTTTAAATCATGAAAAAGTAACAAAAAATCACGTTTTTACGTCGTATGTCAGTTTAACGTCAGCATGTTACATACGTAAAACAAATGTTACATACGTAAAATTTTGGTTAAAAAAATCCACTCGGCGCTTTTTTGATTTTTTTTTCTTCCAAAAGTGATGAAATTAAATATAAAAGCTATTCCAAAAGAAAATACAAATTTACGACTGTTTTAAACTGTTACATATGTTACATAGAATTTAGAGGGTTTCCACCATAGTCGTCCCCATTACATATATATCCAACCCAAAGTTTAAATTACATATATTCTTTTATTTTAAATGGGGAATTACATACATCCCCTTATTTTAAAATCTAATTACATATATCTTCGTATTTTATAAAATTATACATTATGATAAAAATAACCTTTTAAGCTTACAAGAAAAACACGACTCTTCTTATTCTCAAACCAGCGATACGACCTTCTGATTCAAACCTAACTGGAGATTCAACCGGCGACTGTTTCCTAATCGGCGATTTCGATTCCATCGATCTCAGTACAACGGTTGATTCCAAATCGACTGATTCCAGCGATACGACCTTCTGATCCAAGTCGGTTGATTTCAACATGTGTGTTTTTTTTTGCGTTTCCAACATTCAAATAGGTCGACGGATTCAGGTTATCGATTTTATATTGTTTTAAATATTTTTTGATTCCAATATCAAAACATTTGCACTTATTTTGTACATTTTAGTGATTGTAAAAAACAAACGAAACATTTGCACTTATTTAGGTTTTTGGGGGGTGGGTGGAGGTTTAGGTTTTGGGTGGGGTGGGGTGGGGGGTTTAGGTTTTTGGGGTGTATGTGAGGGTTAGGTTTTTGAGAATATATAATGATAGTATAATTACAAAAGTGTCATTAATGAGGAGTTTATTGGTTCTCTTATTAAAATGAGTTTTCTCATAAACCCAACCCTATATATACTAGGTTAGAATCCATGTGTACCACACGGGTTGAATAAATGTATTGTTATATACTTAGTAATAAAAATTTTATGTCTTTAAAAACTTGTGTAATGTTGAATAAACCCGTATATTATATGGGTTGAATAAAATATAATGTAATCTGTTAACGAATACACTCGTCAAAATATGTCTTTAAAAAATGTATTTTGACATACAAGTTATAAATTCTGTTAAGTTGATTTTTAAAACATTTTTTTCAACTGCATATTAATTTTTTTTATGTAATTGAATGTTAATTGATATTAAATTCATTTGGTTAATAATATAATAATTATCCATAATTAAATAATAAGTATACATAATTAGATTTTTATTAAATATTTAAAAATATATTTTTTAATATCATTATTTAATAGAAGAGAGAGGCGGGAAAAACATGTTAAGAATGCACCAGAAATTAACACGTGTTCTTCTAATATTTTTATTTATTAGTATAAAGATATATATAATGGTAAAAATTATGAAAAGATTTAATTTTATTTACTAAATTTAATTTCAGAAAGAATATACTAAATATGATATTATATATTTAAATTGAGATATAAAATTTTGAATTTCTAAACAAATATATAAAATTAGAGAAAATCATGAAAGTGACATTTAACCGAGTGTATTGTACCGCTATAATCATAACAACTTCACATCTAGTCATGTGAGAGGTGAATTTTTGTCATTTATATTTTTTGTTCGTGTATTAGACTTTAATCCCATAAATTTATATTTATGTCCTAGGTGAATTATATTATCTATACCATACGTAAATCTACCGTCACGTATTAGCTTACTCTCACGTATTTTACTTGTTTCCATGCTAAAATACATTTCTTCTACATTGTTTCATATTTGTTATGATTTGATTTACTTTTTGTTCATAAAAGTTCCATAGCTTATTGTTTAAATATAAATAATAAATGACTAATCAACTTAAATTAATGTAATAAAATGTATTTTTTATAGACAGGAGATACGGATTCAATAAGTTGACTTTAAATCGAAATTGTGTATGAAATTGTCTATCTTGAATAAAGATACATAATAATAATAAACTAGGAATTTTACCCGCCTCGCGTTGCGGCGGCGTCGAATTCCTCACGGTACCTCAATGGTAATGGCGTCCGCTGTAGCCTCAAAAAAAATGTTACTGTTCAATTTCAAAGGTTTTTCAATATCCTTAAAAATAAAAATTAAAAAAAAAGTTAATGTTCAATTCCAAAGGTTTTTCAATATAAAGGATAATAATAAAGATGCATCGTAAAATAATTACAAAAACTGATACTAAAAGAAGATAACATCTTTGAATGATGGTTTTTTGATTCTATATAATAAATTTTCGAAAGACATGAGATATACGGAGCATTACATAATATCTTCTTTCATCATAAGCTAGCTTTGCTATAATTACACCTTGGGTTAACTGCGTTTCTAAACAGACACTAACAAAACTCGACGTTAAATATGTTGTTTACTGTCAAACATCCTCGTCTTTTGTTGAGTTAAAAATGCCAGCAAGTTGATCTCTCTTTAATAATCAGCTATCATTTTAACAAAATAATGTGACCTTGGTAGTATAACAGGGCTTGAATGTATTGTATATTTTGCCGAAAGAAAGAGACGTTGAAGGGAGAAGACATGAACTAAGCACTTGACTATGTGTCTGTACTATCTTTGTTTCGATATATATAAGCTCCAACTTAAGTGATTATCTTTGGTCTCTCACCCAACGTCTCTCTTTATCGGGGAAACATGTATTACAAGCAAGCACAACATGCTATAAATGTTGAATTATCTTGTTAACATCAGTCAATAATTTTAAGAAAAATTCTAAACATTCTCAATTTAGTAGAAGGGTGTTAGGCACAATATCCTTACATATTTGTATATGAAATGTTTAGATCTCTTTCAAAAAAAAATGCAAACTATGTTTGCATGTCAAAAATGGTAGTTTACATGGTGGTCCACTAAGTGCATGGTCATATAACAAAATTGTAAGTTAGTGGAATGATCTACTCATCAAATACCGAGTCATATTACATATACCGACTAAGTATAAGGTCACATGTTTCAACAACTAAAGGGTTAGAATATATGCTTGAGTCTGTAGAACTATCTAGTGACCAAGTAATTGTTCTACTTACCTTATAATAGTTAACAAAAGGGAAGCACTTTAAGAAAGATCAAGACTAAAGGATTGAATCTACACACCTTGATGTCAAGCAACATGAAGATTATCATCCACCTATTAATACAAATATCTTACAAAGACTTGTGTGGGAGTTCGGCATAATGCAAACGTTTAATGATTTGTTACAAACAATTTGTAATCGAATTCAACATCTAGTGAGTTCTATAGTTTGCTTTCACGAATATTTTATTTCAATTGTTGGCTTGTTTTCACTAGGCAAACAATTTTGTTGCTTTTAGTTATTTCAATATAAGAGATTAAACATTGAAAATTTGTTGTCTCTTTAAAGTTTTATTTGCTGGTATTTGTTCTTGATCCCTAACCTATTAAATCTAATAAATTTTTATTTGAAGTCTTGGTGAAAATTGGGACCATCAAAGGCTAGAATGCGTGAACACCAAGAACATGTTTAGCGTAGTGTTGGCAAAGTTCAAACCATTAGAAATGTATGGTGGTTGAATTGGAGGTTTTCATCATGGTGACAGATTGCAATTTGATGATAACTGATCGCGTTGTCAAGGTCAATAAAAAACTATAATAAAAACTACTCCTTAACTACCTTATACTATAGATAGGGAAGTAGGGTTGTCGAATCCACATGGAATCGGTGGAAAGATTTAATTGCTTAGTTTAGTAAATTCTTTTGATTAAAATTCAAATTAAGTAAAGATGCAACTTTCTCCAAACTTCAGATTCTAGGTTTATGCAAAACTCAATTGTTTAATTGGACACCACATAGACATAGTGTTGGAAAATCAGTTAAAACAGTAATTAAAGACAGGTTGTTTGTCAGCAACCTATACAACCAGTTTCGTCACAAACCAGTATAATTCAATCACCCAATTTATAAATGTCAAGTTTACCCCCCTTTAGTCACCCAACCCTACTACTAGGTTTTATCATTAACCGAACAAGATTGTAAAAACAGAAAACTCAAAGCACATAAGTAAACTGTTTAAATCAACCAATACATCAATCTATCAAGTTATTGTCAGAAACTAACAGATCTAATAACATAAACAACTGAATCCAAACACAAACCCTATACGAACCGTCCGCGCGGAGGAAGCGACACGCGATTTAGCCACGCAAGCTTATCATACGCTTCACCATAGCTAATCTGGATGAACCGGAATGATCTCTAGCTCTGAAAATCATCACAACCTTCTCTGCAATCGGCTGAATGAAAGTTATTTGCGAATTAGGGTTGGATTTCTTTAAATGATGAAAGTTGGGCTTTTTTCCTGATCCGGCCGGCCCTCGCGTACCGCGAAATTTGGTGGCCAGTCCTTCGCGTGGCGGGAAGGACAAAGTAGTTGGGGCAGCTTTTCCATTTCCTCGCGTGTCACGAGAGATTTCTCCCCAATCTTCACGTACCGCGAAGATCCAAAAATCCAAGATTTTGACTTTTTGACTTTGACTTCCCTTGTACTTTCATGCCTTCTCGATTATGCCTCGTTTTTCTCTCAGTTGGCACCTTTAACCTGCCACAGACACAACTACAAAGTACAACATAAAACCGACTCAAAGTACAAAGCTAAACGTTTAAAACCATACAAAACCAACTCTTAAACACGGGATATTTGACCCTACATCACATCCCCACACTTAACCTTTTGCATCCCGAAAAAGAATTATGCAATGGAATCATAATCGAAAAACTTGCTTCTCATACTTTCATTCATTCACAACTTTAAACATACTAACGCGTTAATTGTAACACTTGGTATTTCTATCCGATTAAACCCAACCACCGACTCATCAGTCCCCCGATTCTGTGACCTACTATCTTATACATTACCAAGCAATCAGTTAATCTATGGATCTCACACTCAGAAAGTTACAACTTAGCCTAGTCCCATCTCAAGTTCATGTTTAGGCCCGGGTTAAACCTTATAGATTTCCCACCACTATAAACACTAATTTAGAAGTTTTAAAAATCAGATGAATTATGGATCGATGAGTGAATGATACGAGATTTATTAACTATATGAATAAACCTTAACCATTAGTGTTTCAACCAAGTCACTATCCCGGAGGATAACACACAGGCTTTAGTTTTTAGCAATGATAAACATAAACTCAACTTAGAGGCGTTTCAACCAGGTTGCCATCCCAGAAGGTAACACATAAGTCAAACTTAGTCATCTATGATTGATCACTTAAGAATCTGCCCATGGGTGTTTCAGCCGAGCTTGTAACCCGGAGGGTAACACGTAGGCGAAACTCAAACTCTCAAATCAATTAATTAAGCTCATGCAATGATGGAATATAGAATGCGGGCGCCACCAACTTTCGGATTTATTTTCATAAAAAGAAAGCAGTGTGCCAAATAATTTTAAAACTTATAATTTTTTGCTTATAGTGGTACCTATCACCCTACATTGACAGTTTCGACCTTACCTTTACCCCTAAGATGAGAACCCACAAGATATCCTGAATTAATTATTCAATTTAAATCTAGATACACTATCAGGATGTTTAAGCTCTTAAAGTCGGTTGGGTCTACCAAAACTTTACAAATCAGACGCGCTTTTTTATTATTATTTTTATTTTTGAAAATTTTTAAATTTTTATGGATTTTTTATTTTTATGACTCAAATTACAGACTCAAATATAGACCTGGACTAAGGTCTCCCCTCCCCACACTTGAACTCTACATTGCCCTCAATGTAGGAAGAGCGACACTAGCATGGTATCGCTTTGTTCTTGGTCTTGTTTAATAGATGTCGAGTGCCGCTTTTTCCCATCCTAGAATCTCCATATGCTCTAAGTGGGCGACCTAGAATCCTTATGTCAGGTTGGTTGTTCAAAAGACTTTCTCTTTACCTTACCCTTTGCATATTCATCTTTTCGAAAGCCCAGACCCATTCTTCTGGATCTGCATTAGTCCTAGGGTCAAAGCCTCTTCAATAAAGACATCTTTCTTTTCTTTCTCCCCCATTTTCCATTTTGTTGATTGAAAGAGAATAAGCGCTATCCATTGAGTAAAGTAAAGGGAGGGTTTGCTATAGTGATTCGGGTGGTTGGTGGCCCCTTCGAGAGTTACGGGTCCTTGTCACTGCATGAGTGGTAGCTCACACTCAAAAGTCCTCCAACACGAGTCCTAGTCATTGCACTACGGTCCGTTTCCCGCCTACCGAACCGCCATACTCAGGTAACCGGTCTAGGTTCCAAGTACATCAACACCCCATAGTTACTTAGGGCCGCAACGCAATAAGGCTTTTCGCTCTAGTTGGGCAATGCAAGGAGGCCTCTTTTGCCATTCTTTCTAAATGATAAACTATTATTATTTCAGTTCGGTAGAACATAGATGAGAGGATATCCTATTTTCCCTCTTCCTCCGGCTATCAACAGGATAGAGTGGAGCCTCACATAACCCCCTTTAGCACAGAGAAATGTACATCTAATGCCCGGACTGAATCTAAGTTATTCTATACATTGATTATAAAGTTACTTACAAGTCGGAATGGTCGGGCATAATGAGTGTAGCTCAGTGCTCCCTCTCCTTAACAGTCGAGCTATTTCTTTCCTTTCAAGAAGCACGAGTGGAACGGTCAAACCGTTAAGTCAACTAATCGGTGTCGTTTGGTCGGTCAAAAACAATCCTTAAAAACCTTAACTAGTAAGGGTAAGTAGAGTATCGTATCCACGAGGAGTATATGGAAGTGTCACTTTGTTACAAGATTCAAAAACATAAAACAATAGCAGCTAAATTGGATTTGGGTTTAAAACAATAATAAGAGAGGTAATCCTCTCCGGGGTTCGGGTATGCAACCATAAGTTCCTTCAAGACAATTAGCAAGCGGTTATATAGACATAATCATACAGTTCAATTAAATTCAGTGATAATGTGAGAACCCGTTGTAAATAAAACTTATTCTCACACAACCATCAATGACAAACCAATTATAATCCAACCCCCAAATTATCCTCGATGTAAAGAAACCCGAGACTATTGAGATTTGAACAACAATTCAAAATCAATCAACGAAGTTTAAAGCATTCAATCAATAAATGAAATCATATGGCTTAAAATTCCAACCAAGATTACAAACCAAACTAATCATTCAAGAATTCACAAGTGTTCACAAACCCTAGACCCAAAGAGGACTACAAGAGATTTAGCCACTCATACTCATAACAACAATCAAAATCAATGTACTAGGACTTATAATCATGAAAGATTAACACAAATCGGCCCAACTATGGTGGAAATCGCCTCCTTGAAGGTCTGGAACGGCTGTGGTCGAAGATAATCGATTTTCTTTGCCGCTAAGGATTAAAACCTGATTTAGGTTAACTTTTCTGTAAAATAGATTCTTCGCATGTCGCGAACATGGTAGCCAAGTTCTTCGCGTGGCGCGAAGAAAAAACTAGTCGGGCGCGCCTCTGAAGTTCTTCGCGTGTCACGTACTTTGCATCCCAAATCTTCGCGTGTCGCGAAGACCATAAAATCCAGGAAAATGACTTTTTGACTTTTTAATCTCTCGTGTTTCGCATCCGACCTCTTCTCATCCATTTCTCGCTCATTTAGCACATAAAACCTGAGAGGTAGACACAACCACAAACACACATAAAACCGAACAAGAATACATACTAAAACAACTAAGATGCACACAAAACAACATATAAACCGGGGTTATTAAACCCTACATCACATCCCTACACTTACTCCTTTGTGTCCCGAAAAATAATTATGCAATGGAATCATAATTGGAACCTGCTTTCACAATCTCATTCATTTAATCATTTCAAATATAATCACGCGCTAACTGTAACAATTGATATTTCTATCCGACTAAACCCAACCACCGACCTGTCGAGCCCCCGATTCTATGATCTAAAATACTATACATTACCACGTAACAGTTTGTCTATGGATCTCACACTCAGGAATTACAACTTAGCCTAATCCCATCTCAATGTCATGTTTAGACACTGGTTAAATCATATAGATTTCCCCTACCACTATAAGCACTAATTCATAAGTTTTAGAAATCAGATGGAATTATGGATCAATGGATGAATGCTGTGAACTTTTATTAACTTATATGAATAAACATAACCCAGTGGTGTTTCAATCAAGCTGGAACTCCACGTGTGACACATAGGCAGTTTTTAGCAATGAAATACATAAGCTTCGGTTTAGTGGTGTATCCTTCAAGTCTCCATCCCGAAGGGAAACGCATGAACCTAACTTAGATATCCAGATGTGGATTACTTAAGTCTCTCCCATGGGTGTATCAACCAGGTCACCATCCCGGAAAGTAACACGTAGGCAAAACCTAAGCTTTCACATCTAATAATTAAAGCTCACAATTGATGGATTATGGAATGCGGGCGCCACCAACTTTCGAATTTATTTTCATAAAAAGAAAGCGGTGTGCCAAAGATTTCAAAAACTTATAATTTCTTGCTTATAGAGATATCTATCACCCTATATTGACAGTTTCAACTTGTCGACACCCCTAAGATGAGAACCCACAAGACATCCTGAATTAATTCTCAAATTAACCTAGATACACTATCAGGATGTTTAAGCTCTTAAAGTCAGTTGCGCCTACCAAAACGTTACAAATTAGACGCGCTTTTTATTTTATTATTCAATACAATCACACACGAGCACAGTTCCAATTGTACTTATCATTTTCCATTTAATTTGCAAAACTCTAATCAAGGGACATTTTTTGAATTTTTTTATAAATTATTATAGATTTTTTATTTTATGACTCGAAATACAGACTCAATCTACGGACCTGGACTAAGCTCTCCCCTCCCCACACTTAAACACTGCATTGCCCTCAATGTAGGAAAAGAAACAAAATGAAAGACCTATTGTGTAAGGCCCCAAACCCGGGAGGCCTCACTTGTTGGATTTACTCATTCACAAACAGTTCTTAAACATGAATATCAAATAACGCAGCGGAAAATTTCATTCAAACATAACATCATCATTGTTCATACATGCGGAAGCGTAAACATTGTTTAAAACATAAATACATCATAACTAAACATAACGGGATGCCAGTCTTCATAGTAAGTCGGGTAACTCCTCTCGCTAGCCCAGCATCACCGTCCATCCTCATAACCTGCCTTAACCTGAATGTGCATACTAAAAAGTCAGCTACGCTGGTGAGTTCTAGTTTTAACATAAAACTTTAACTTCAAATAATTTGCCAAAAACACAACTTCATAACTTCATACTTAATTTAATAAAAAGCGTACGTAAAATAATGCAATAACAAAACATAACACTTCATAAACATAAGTCAACGAACATATCGAATATGCGCCTTCTCGTAACCGTCAAATCCATACGTTACATACTGGTTGGATGAACTAAGGATCACCACCACTAGGCCCATCATCACCGTACTGTCCTTCGGGTGAGGAACTCCTAGGGCCCGATACTTAGGTCATCCAACCCTTCAAGCACGGCGTCCCAAAGGATAGCGCGTACCAAACTTCAAGCACTGCACCCCGTAGGGCGCAAATACCAAACTTCAAGCACGACTACCCCGTAAGGTGAATCGTACCAAACTTCAAGGATCAAGATAATCCCCTTGACGACCGTCATCGCCCCAATTGTACAACAGTTGGCCAGCCACAAAGGCCCCTAAAAGGTAAAGGCCCCTAAAAGGTAAAGGCCCATAACATACTTCCCATCCCTTAACCTTCATTCCCTAAGGAATATTGGCAGATTCGTTCGTTTGTGACTTTCATAAACCTTCGCTTCTTTTACTTCAAAAACTTCAGTTAAAGCATTCGTACGTTTTATTAAAAACATTCATTCATTAACACACTTCATAAACTTCTTTTGGCAAAATATTTCATAAACACTTCCTTCATAACCTTTCCTTCTAAAACATCACTCATAAACATCATTTTATAAAACGTTACATACAACCTTCATAAACATCGTTTTATAAAATCGTTACATCGTTACGTATGCACACCAGCCCAAAAACATTATTAAAACATTTAAAAGAGGGCTTCTAGAACTCACCGGATAAGTAGTTTCTGAAATACTCTTAGCTGGCTACTGCGCGTCACTAATGTCACTCACGATCTGTTATAATAAATCCATACGTGTAAGGTAGTGCTCCTAGATGACGCTAGACATCCCTATGCTTAAACCTTGTAGTTTTGATGGATTTGTACCTATCGAAACTAGGTAGTTTCGATGGGTCTGCACATATCGAAACTAGGTAGTTTCGATGGATTTGCTTATATCAAAACTTGATAGTTTTGATAGGTTGTGTATGTCGAAACTTGGTAGTTTCGATAAGTAACTTAGGTGTAATCTTAACTTCGGATCGTGGGCTCATATCGAAACTATGGTAGTTTCGATGGGTCTGCACATATCGAAACTATGTAGTTTCGATGGGCCTGCACATATCGAAACTAGTAGTTTCGATGGGTCTGCACAGATCGTCTTCCCCAAAAATCCGAAGTTTTTGCATCGCGACTGATCGAGTCAGTACCTCAATTTTTCTTAGATCAAAACGTTCGGTTTTCATTCTAGATGCTATACCTAAGCTCATTTTCAAGTTCCATCCGCAAAATCGTTACCTTTTTAGCCAAAACCCGAAAATCCCAAAAACGAACAAAAACTCATATTTAGGCAAGATCATTACCTGTATCGAGATTCTGATCCGGAGGTTCTTCTCACGAGCTTAGCAGTAACGTGTTCCCTCAATTCCGGGACGATCCGTCAACTTTCTCTCTCTAGACCCGAGCTCTCCTTTCTCTCTCTAGAAGTTACGTGAGTGGGGGAATGAGCGGAGAAGAGGGCTGCCATGCCTCTTATATACCTGGGCTTCCCTCGGCCCATTGAAGCCGAGCCCAAGCCCGCTCCCTTTTTGTTTAAATATTTCGACTATTTCACCGGTCTCGCTATATTTATTCGTTTTATTATTTTTGGGATATTACAAGTCTACCCCCCCTTACAATAGGTTTCGTCCCCGAAACCTATCATAAGTCAAATAGTTGAGGGTACGACTCCCTCATTTCTGTCTCCGTTTCCCAAGTGGCTTCCGATCCCTTTCGATGTTTCCATTGGACTTTAACCAATTGGATAACTTTATTACGTAAACGTCTCTCCTTTCGATCTAGGATGGCCACGGGTTCTTCGATGTAGTTAAGGCTATTGTCTACCTCGATGTCCGTAAGTGGTACGTGAGCCGATTCATCCGCCAAACACTTTCGCAAGTGTGATACATGGAAGGTAGGATGAATTCCACTTAACTCATCAGGCAACTCTAACCGATAAGCGACTTCACCAACCCGTGCCATTATCCTGAACGGTCCGAAAAACCTCGGACTTAACTTTCCTCACTTCCTGAATCGTATGATTCCCTTCCAGGGTGACACTTTCAACATTACTTTGTCCCCAACATCAAACTCAATAGGCCTTCGCCGTTTATCCGCGTAGGATTTTTGACGATCTTGAGCGGCCTTCATTCGTGCTTTGACTTGATCAAACCTTTCCGACGTTTCTTTTACGACTTCAAGACTTCCTAATTCCTTTTGTCCAATCTCACCCCAACAAACCGGGGTCCTACATCTTCTCCCATACAACATTTCGTAAGGCGGCATGCCTATCGTCGTGTGATAACTATTGTTGTAGGAGAATTCGGCTAACAGCAGATGACTATCCCAACTGCCACCAAAGTCGATAATACAAGCACGGAGCATATCTTCCAATGTCTGAATGGTCCTTTCGGACTGACCATCCGTTTGCGGGTGGTATGCCGTACTGATATTAAGCCTCGTGCCCATCGCTTCATGAAATCTTTTCCAGAAGCTCGATGTGAATTGGGTGTCCCGGTCAGATACAATCGTCAAAGGCATCCCATGCCGCGCTACTACTTCGTTAATAAATACTTCCGCTAACCTTTCCGACGAGAACGTCTCGCGAATAGGTAGGAAATGAGCACTCTTCGTTAAACGGTCCACAATTACCCAAATGGTGTCATGACCTTTAGCTGTGCGAGGTAGCTTGGTTATGAAGTCCATGGTAATGTGTTCCCACTTCCATTCCGGTATATCAAGTGGTTGAATCTTTCCATACGGTTTCTGGTGTTCGGCCTTTACTTGTGAACAAGTCAAGCACTTGCTTACATACTTCGTCACTTCATGCTTCATTCCAGGCCACCAGTATTCCTTCCTTAGATCTTGGTACATTTTATTGGTACCAGGATGGATAGAGTACCGAGACTTATGAGCCTCATCCAAGATTTTGGTTCTAAGCTCGCCACCCATAGGTATCCATACCCGTCCATAACGTGTTCTAACACCAAGGGTGTTATATTCCAACTTGTCCTGTTGGCCAACCATCCTTTCCTTCCTAATGTTTTTTTCCTTAATTGCTTCATCTTGAGCTTTTTCAATTTCCCTCATCACATCTGATGTTACCACTAACTGGCAAGCTTTCACTCTAATAGGAGTAGGTACATCCTTTCGGCTTAGAGCGTCAGCCACCACGTTTGCCTTTCCAGGATGGTATATTATTTCGCAGTCATAGTCTTTCAACAGTTCCAACCATCGCCTCTGCCTCATATTAAGTTCCTTTTGTTCGAAGAAGTACTTCAAACTTTTGTGGTCAGAGTAAATAGTAAACTTCACCCCGTAAAGGTAGTGCCTCCAGATTTTCAATGCGAATACGACAGCAGCAAGTTCCAAATCGTGGGTTGGATAATTAGCTTCGTGAGTCTTCAACTGTCGTGACGCATACGCGATCACTCTTCCGCGTTGCATCAACACGCATCCCAATCCCTGACCCGAAGCGTCAGAGTATACCGCCAGGTCTTCACTGCCCTCGGGAAGGGCTAAGACTGAAGTTTGGGTTAGCTTCTCTTTCAATTCCTTAAACGCCTCATCCTGGGCCGAACCCCATTCATACTTTACCTCTTTCCGAGTCAACTTTGTCAACGGCGAAGCTATTTTCGAGAAATCCTGGATGAATCTCCGATAGTAGCCTGCCAATCCCAAGAAACTGCGGATTTCGGTTGGCGTCTTAGGAATATCTCATTCCCTTACCGTTACTATCTTTGCTGGGTCAACCATAATGCCGTTCGGGCCAATGACGTGACCTAGGAATTGGACTTCCCTAAGCCAGAACGCGCATTTGGAGAACTTAGCATACAACTTTTCCTTCTTCAGAGCTTCCAATACTTCCTTCAAGTTACACGCGTGATCACCCTCATTCTTGGAGTAGATGAGGATATCATCGATGAACACGATTACCGATCGATCCAGCATTGGTCGACAAACTCTATTCATCAAATCCATGAACGCTGCAGGGGCGTTCGTCAATCCAAAAGACATTACGCGGAACTCGAAATGTCCATAACGCGTGCGAAATGCAGTTTTCGGTATGTCTTCTTCCCTCACCTTCAATTGATGGTACCCGGACCGAAGGTCGATTTTTGAGAACCAACTTGCGCCTTGCAATTGATCGAACAGGTCGTCGATCCTTGGTAAAGGGTACTTGTTTTTCACCGTACGTTTATTCAACTCGCGATAATCAATAAACATTTTCATCGAACCGTCTTTCTTCTTCACAAACAACACCGGAGCACCCCACGGCGAGATGCTCGGTTGGATAAATCTCTTCTCAAGTAACTCGTCTAGTTGTGCCATTAACTCTTTCATCTCCACTGGTGCTAGTCGATACGGAGCCTTAGCCACGGGTTGGGCATCTGGTACTAAGTCAATTCGGAACTTAATTTCTCTATCGGGTGGTATCCCATGCAAATCCTCTGGAAACACCTCCGGGTACTCGCGTACCACGGGTACATCGTCTAGTTACTTCACTTCCTTACACTTGTCAATTACGTACACCAGATAAGCGTCGCATCCGCGCCTCAAGTAATTTGTTGCCTTAATCATCGAGATGATGTTTGGCATCGGGGCGTCACGATCTCCAAAAACCTCGACTTTGCTACCATCCGGAGCCTTGAGTTGGATTATCTTTCGTTTACAAATGATTTGTGCTTCGTTGGCAGTTAACCAATCCATACCCAACACAACATCAAACCCTCCCAAAATCATAACGAACAATCTGACAGGGAATCTATGACCTTCTATCTTTATCGTGGAGTTGTCAACTACATCGGTTACTCTTACAGTTCTACCCTCAGCGGTTTCTACGCCAAAGGCCCTTTCTAATTTACTCACAGTGTACTTTACCCTTTTACAAAAAGTCACAGATATAAAACTCTTACTGGCACCCGAATCAAATAGCATCGAAACAAAAGTGTTGTCAAGGATGAACGTACCGGACGCCATGTCGGGGTCTGCCCTGGCTTGGTCTTGCGTAAGTGCGTACGCACGAGTCTTTGCTCGGGGCCTCTCTTCTTTCTTCTCTGGGCCTTTCCCTTTCCCGGCTTCACTCATCCTGGGCTTGGTGCATTCCCGACTCATATGACCATTTTCCCCACAATTGTAGCACTTGTAGCCTTGCGGGCATTCACGGGAGTAATGTCCGGTCTTGCCGCATTTAAAGCACAGATTCGATCCTAACCGGCATTCACCCGCATGTCTTACCCCACATTTCCCACAGACTGTCGTCCCGCCTACCCTGGCCTGCTTGTTCCGAGCCCCAAACAACTTCCCACCCGATCGTTTAGCGGGAAAACTCAACTTTTTCTTAGGCTCTTCAATGGCAATGACATTCAGCGCCAGATCATCAAATACCACGCCGCTCAGTTCTACTACCGAATCATAGGTAGTAGGGGCGTTTGCCTTAACAAAGGTGCGGACTTGGTCCGGCAACCCTTGAATATAGCAGGCAATCTTTCTCTCTTCAGTAGTGACAAGATGTGGCACCAGACGTGCTAGTTCATTGAATCGGGTTGTGTATTGCCGGTGCGTCATGTTCCCGGCCTTCAAACCCAGAAATTCTCTCTCCACCTTCTCAATCTCGTTCCTTGGGCAAAAATTCTTAATAACTAAAGTTTTTAAATCAGCCCACATCATCGCATCCACAATCTCACTCCCTTTTGCCTGACGTACACCTTCCCACCAATGGGTTGTTTCTTCCCTCAAGGAGTTAGCAGCAAATTTTACAACTTGATCCGTTCGGCATTCGCTGAGACGGATGGTAGCCTCCATACGGATTATCCAGTCAAACGTAGCTACCGCGTCTTTCTTTCCAGTGAAGACCGGTGGGTCACATGCCTTAAAGGACTTATAGTCGCATCCACGTTAAGCGGTGCGTTAATTGCCTCAGTGTTCGGGGTACCAACTGCCGTGTTAGACCCACCCGTATCGTTAACCTTCTTCATCGCTTCAGCTAACAGACCTGGCAGAGAAGCTTTCATCAACTCGGAGAACTCTCAAGCTATAGCTGCCCTCACTTCTGGTTCAAAAGTGAAAGTTTGTTCTTTAACCTGTGTCTGCTCAGCTTCATGCACACTAACCGCCGGTTCAGTGTGAACACTTCCTTCTTCACTATACTCTTGGCGCGCGGGGATCCTGCCACGCCCACCATTTCGATCGCCGGTACGACCACCGGTACGGCCGCCACGCCTTCCGATTCCTCTCCTTGCCATTTCGTTCTATAAGACAAGAAATCCAATGTCATCACGCTAGTTAACAAATAAAATTCAATAAGTACTGTAAGATGTTAATATACACTGGCCATCTGCAATTAACCATTACACTACCTTTCGATTTCTATTTGACTACCTTTGTGATTCCATCAGAACACAAGTCCTTACCTAACCCTTTCTAAGGTATACTATATATGTAAATATATACTACCTTCATACCTGATGCTGTGGCTCGAGTTACCCGTACTGGCATCCGCTTTCGGTCCCATTCAAAGTTTAAGTTCAGACACTGGGAGTGTCCGAATCTCTAAAACTATTGCTCTGATACCAACTTGTAAGGCCCCAAACCCGGGAGGCCTCACTTGTTGGATTTACTCATTCACAAACAGTTCTTAAACATGAATATCAAATAACGCAGCGGAAAATTTCATTCAAACATAACATCATCATTGTTCATACATGCGGAAGCGTAAACATTGTTTAAAACATAAATACATCATAACTAAACATAACGGGATGCCAGTCTTCATAGTCAGTCGGGTAACTCCTCTCGCTAGCCCAGCATCACCGTCCATCCTCATAACCTGCCTTAACCTGAATGTGCATACTAAAAAGTCAGCTACGCTGGTGAGTTCTAGTTTTAACATAAAACTTTAACTTCAAATAATTTGCCAAAAACACAACTTCATAACTTCATACTTAATTTAATAAAAAGCGTACGTAAAATAATGCAATAACAAAACATAACACTTCATAAACATAAGTCAACGAACATATCGAATCTGCGCCTTCTCGTAACCGTCAAATCCATACGTTACATACTGGTTGGATGAACTAAGGATCACCACCACTAGGCCCATCATCACCGTACTGTCCTTCGGGTGAGGAACTCCTAGGGCCCGATACTTAGGTCATCCAACCCTTCAAGCACGGCGTCCCAAAGGATAGCGTGTACCAAACTTCAAGCACTGCACCCCGTAGGGCGCAAGTACCAAACTTCAAGCACGACTACCACGTAAGGTGAATCGTACCAAACTTCAAGGATCACGATAATCCCCTTGACGACCGTCATCGCCCCAGTTGTACAACAGTTGGCCAGCCACAAAGACCCATAACATACTTCCCATCCCTTAACCTTCATTCCCTAAGGAATATTGGCAGATTCGTTCGTTTGTGACTTTCATAAACCTTCGCTTCTTTTACTTCAAAAACTTCAGTTAAAGCATTCGTACGTTTTATTAAAAACATTCATTCATTCATTAACACACTTCATAAACTTCTTTTGGCAAAATATTTCATAAACACTTCCTTCATAACCTTTCCTTCTAAAACATCACTCATAAACATCATTTTATAAAACGTTACATACAACCTTCATAAACATCGTTTTATAAAATCGTTACATCGTTACGTATGCACACCAGCCCAAAAACATTATTAAAACATTTAAAAGAGGGCTTCTAGAACTCACCGGATAAGTAGTTTCTGAAATACTCTTAGCCGGCTACTGCGTGTCACTAATGTCACTCACAATCTGTTATAATAAAGCCATACGTGTAAGGTAGTGCTCCTAGATGACGCTAGACATCCCTATGCTTAAACCTTGTTGTTTCGATGGATTTGCACCTATCGAAACTAGGTAGTTTCGATGGGTCTGCACATATCGAAACTAGGTAGTTTCGATGGATTTGCTTATATCAAAACTTGATAGTTTCGATAGGTTGTGTATGTCGAAACTTGGTAGTTTCGATAAGTAACTTAGGTGTAATCTTAACTTCGGATCGTGGGCTCATATCGAAACTATGGTAGTTTCGATGGGTCTGCACATATCGAAACTATGTAGTTTCGATGGGCCTACACATATCGAAACTAGTAGTTTCGATGGGTCTGCACAGATCGTCTTCCCCAAAAATCCAAAGTTTTTGCATGCGCGACTGATCGAGTCAGTACCTCAATTTTTCTTAAATCAAAACGTTCGGTTTTCATTCTAGATGCTATACCTAAGCTCATTTTCAAGTTCCATCCGCAAAATCGTTACCTTTTTAGCCAAAACCCGAAAATCCCAAAAACGAACAAAAACTCAGATTTAGGCAAGATCATTACCTGTATCGAGATTCTGATCCGGAGGTTCTTCTCACGAGCTTAGCAGTAACGTGTTCCCTCAATTCCGGGACGATCCGTCAACTTTCTCTCTCTAGACCCGAGCTCTCCTTTCTCTCTCTAGAAGTTGCGTGAGTGGGGGAATGAGCAGAGAAGAGGGCTGCCCTGCCTCTTATATATCTGGGCTTCCCTCGGCCCATTGAAGCCGAGCCCAAGCCCGCTCCCTTTTTGTTTAAATATTTCGACTATTTCACCGGTCTCGCTATATTTATTCGTTTTATTATTTTTGGGATGTTACATATTGATATGTGTTTTATATGTAGATAAAAATATAAATATATATATCCTTGGCAACGACAACAAAACTTGACGGCGTAGTTTTAGTAATAAATATATTCTATTTGGAGCTACACAAAATCAGGTTTTAAATTTATAAATTAAAATGATAATTACTTCAACTAAATACACACACAATAGGCAAGTGTACCTATTGCACTGTATTAAAGTATGGGTAAGAACCAAGTATCGAACCATGGACACGGATCCCGTACTCAACCCTTGTTATTGTCTTACTAGGATAATAAGTTGGAAAATGGGTTTTGTTTTAAAAGGAAAATAAAAGGATAAGAAATGTAATTAGAAGTATTATTCCGCTTAAGGTGTTACTCCGGTTGTTACCACTTGTTAATTAATGTTATACTTAAAGTAAGGTTGGTCATAGTTACTAGTACTAACCCTTTCGATGGGGGAGTTAGTATTTCATAACAGAACAGTGGATACGGTCGGCCAACTGTTCCTTAATGAATATAACGGACCCTAAACGGGGTCTCAAGTCCGTCGGTATCTCACAATTTATTATTCGAACTAATAGTATCCCTGTGACTGACGTACGTCTGGTCTTGTAACTTCCTTTGGAAAGTCGGAATGCGTAACTCCCTCCAGAACGCTCGGACCTAACAAATTATGTTCTTAAATAGTTGTCTTTACTTATAATATTATTTTAAATAAATAAGACTTTCCTTCTCAAGATCAAACCCCATGACTCCCGCTAGAAGTCCTCTGCAAGCCGATACGAGAGAAGTAAAGAAATACTGACACAAACCGCCTGGTCTGTTTAGGGCTCAAACAACCTGCTGAATACCCAAACCTCCAATCAACCCATAATATTAAATCTATACTAACTAGCCATGCTAGCACCAAGATTTGTATATACACCGTACAAACATTGAATAAGCTTTCCAAGCAAGAAGTCTTGCTTGAATAACTCTCAAGATTTAAGATTATTAGATTGGTTTAAAGATCACTTATTCTTGTCTTTTTAAGATAACATATAGTAAAGACTTTAAAAACATAACATACTAAAAATACTTCATTAACTAAATAAAGTTCAACCAACTCGAGCAACACAAGAGAACTAGCCATGAATGACAAGTGACTCCACTAACCCTTAGATAATGTGTGGAAGTATTCCAACACCAAGGGAGAGCGGGTATAGAATGCCTCTTGTTTTACTCGAACGAGAAGAATCGCTTCATATTACAAGACTTTAAAAAGGAAATAAACAAAGAAAAGTTAAAACGGACCAAAACCAAGGGAGTTCCGGCTCTAGCAGAGCTCTAGGGTCTTCTCAACCCAAGGTAATGCACACCTAAATGCTTGGAATGAGCTTGCTATTTATAGGCAAAGATTTTGGCAATGCACGGCCGTGCATTGGATTGCACGGGCGTGCAAAGTACACATTTCTTTCACGTGCAGAATCTGGCAGTACAGGGGAGTATAGGGACCCAGAATTGGGTTTGTACGACCGTTCAAGGCAATGCACGGTCGTGCAATGCCCTTTTCTGGTCATTGTTGACTTTTTATCTTCTGGTTTGACTTCTTGCGTTCGGTTTCGTTCAATTGGCCCCCGAATGCTGATTTTACCTTGATTTTAAGTGTTTTCTTCATGTTTTTGTAAATTCGGGTCAATTATCCTATTGGAACCCAAATAAGTGGATTAAGCATCAATTATTATCATATTATCTCTAATTGTGATGATTTCAGGGATAATTATGCATGCAAAACATGTATAATTTACGTCATATCATAATACCCCACACTTAAACTTTGCTTGTCCTCAAGAAAACTAATGCTTGATTATACCCATACAAGTAAGATATTGATTAATTTTTAATCCAAAGCTATTGTCCCAAATGGCTGAATGGTATCTTAAAAACAATTATTTGGTGGTTATACCTTTCGAGTGTTTCTCCACAATAGGGTAGCAAGCTCAACATACTTGATGAAATTATGATTATGCACAAAATTACAGTCTCACAAATGTTCGCTCAACACTTGGGTTAAATATTTGGATATAGTATGTTAAGGAGAACACTCAATGCTATAATTAATGCTTGCATAATCATAGGCTTGTATAGAAATCAAATCTCCATCAATTGACATAAAATATGTGCATAAATCAAAAGGGCTTTATAAAGGGTTGTAATGTTTGTCTTAGGGTTAAGGGTAGGAAGTATTTGGAAGTAGTGGCTAAATGTTGAGAATCTGACTTGGCTTAATGATAAAAATGAAAATGATTCTGTTATTCAACTTAGATTAGACATTGTGACTAATCTAAGGACTCTTTTAAGGTCAGATTGTCAAGACCAAATCCCTTCTTTCAAGAATGTCAACTTCTTCTTATTGTCGAAATATTCATTGCTATCAATTCTTCATGAATCGCTCGACTGTTTCTTTCTAATACATCCACTTTGATTAGCTTTGCATACTCCAATTTTTCGAGTAAGTTTGATTCTCTTTTGATGAGATTTCTTGGCCGATTTATTAATTTCTTTTTGGTTGCCGCGTTTTCTTATCACAATCTTTTCATATTAAATGAGTTTCTTTCTTCGAACATAAGATGGATCTATAAACTTTCGGTGGATAATCATTTCTTCATTCATAGCCAAGTCAATTTTCAACTAAAAGGGTTAAAAGATGAAAGGCTACTTTTTCGGGTTTAATGGTTTTGAGATTTTGGTTTAGAAACGAAAAGGTTTGGGCTCAAAGGGGCTAACTAGGGGATAACGTTTAGGGTAGGTAAAAGAAAAAGGCTAAAGAAGATGGGTTAATCCTAATGCCTCAATCATTTTCATGCATTCTTTTAGTCCATGATCTTGAAATGTATATTTTACACAAGTTCTAACATGCAAAGCAATAATTAGCAGTCACTCTAACAAACGAAATGAGCATGTGATAATTAATGGCGTCAAAAACTTGATGTGTTCGTGATAATGCTCGGATAGGTCCAAATTCTCAAATGGAAACGGAAGGTAAAGGGTAATAAAGTAAAAATATGCATAAACTTATTTCTTTCTTTCTGATGTGCTTCCTAATCTTCCTTATTTGTTTCATTGATTCATTTCAACGGTATTTCAAATTGCTGTTTTTATAAGCCCGTTTATGCCAAATGATTTTTAAGACTTTTGCTTTAAGATGATGATTATTATTATTATTATTATTTGAAAATGTTTTTATTACTTTTATATAACTTTTAATTCAATGGATTGGGTAGTTTAATCATGCAATTGTAATATTTGAGACAAGATCAGGCAGTCAAAATATCAACGGGGTTCCACCCCACACTTAGTTTATGATAATATGAATGTATGCAATATGATATGTGTCATGAATAATAAGAGTGTGGTAAACTAATACTCCCCTGATGAGACGTAATTGTCGGGCGTGTAATCGATTCTCATCAATGCCTAGATCGTATTTCCGGGCACGAACCAAAATCTGTATCACCTGTAATGCTATGCAATGCTCAACACATAAAGTAAGTACTAAAAGGAAAAGTTAAACTAATATTCTCTTAACAAAAGCGGCCGAATAAGGTTGGTGGCAGTGCCACCATGTCAACGGTTACTCCTGTAACCGGTAAAAATGGTATCGTGTCTTAGTCAAATAAACCAACGTAGAAAGTCAAGAACCATAAACTACGCTAGAAAATAACCACATGTATCAAAGATGAACGGTGAACAGAGCTGCTACTGAAAAGGAGGACGCTGCCACTGTTGGTGTGGACCGTGAGGTTGTTGCTGATATTGTTGATAAGCATACGGATCATGAGTGTGATCGTAGAAGTCTTGTCTCATGCCATACATCGTCTGACCCAGCTGACCCATACGGATCATTAAATCTAACATCGTGGGGTCAGCAGTAGTGTGGTACATACCTGGGCCTTGATGCCCCAGCTGTCCCACAGGTGCTCCCCCGTCCTCTGATTCTTCAACTACACCAGTCCAAATATTTCCCCAATGGCCTACTAATTGGTACACCCCATTGGACTTCTTCATCATATGCATGTTGATCAATACTTGGGTGTCAACAGGTAGAATGGGCGTGTCCATTTCTGTAAGTATACCGAGGTGCACAGGAGACAAGACTCCTAGGTAAGAAGCAAGGTGAGTAATGTATGGTCCACCAAATATGTAGCTGTTGGAACAGTAGCCAGTAGCTCTAGTAAAGAACTTGGCTAAGCTGTAAGCCAAGTTACAAGGAATCCCATCAATCAAGCAGTGTAGGTGAAGCAGATCTCTAACGCTCACAACACCTGTGCTATCCTTTCTTCCCCCGATAGAAAGGACAATGCATCGGTGCAGGTAACGGTGGAGGGGATGTCTGATCTTGGTGCTCTTACGTGAGGGGCACATGGCTGTATTTAGCGCTAAAAATAGATGGATGTTAATGAAAATAACGAAAGCTGTTTAATAAAATTTAAATATAAAGGATTATTTCTGTAATTTCTTTAGTTTAAGAACATAAACTGAAAATTAAGAAATATATAAAAGACTTAAAATGTAATTTTATTTTAGAGATAGATATTGACTTTAAAAGATGATGTGTAAATAAGATTAAATAATGAATGTAATTTCCTTACACTTTCGTGTGACACTCCCACACATTCCACATTTGTTTTTGGATAAACAAGGGACCACTCGTATTTTATGATAAAACTATTTTTAATAAAGACTACTTTAAATTAAAATATAAGATTATATAATTTCGATGTACCCTCATATAGGAGAATTTCATATCAATTACATTCATCTCATCCACTCAATGATCAAAGTTCAATAAATCACATTTTAAAGAGTAAATTATCGTTTTCATTTTTATGATTTATTAAAAATGTTGATTTTCTTTTTCTACGATCTTCTTTGGTTTTTATTTCTTGTCATTTAAGTTACTAGAATTAACTGCATTACGTCCCGCTGTTAATTGGAAGGGTATAACAGTCATTTGAATCATTTTTTTATGTTTATCTTTGACCATTTAAAAGATTTAGGAATTGTTATAAAAACAATCTTGTTTTACAAAAAAGCTTAAAGTGGTAAGACTTGTTTTATAAAGGTCTATAAAAATATTCAAAGCCTTAAATATATAACGCAAACATTTTTATCTAGATAACTTTCATTTATCCGACCTGGAATTTTAAATATCAAATGTTCAACTAAATGTCTAGCAATTTAGTAATTTTAAGTTTTAACAACTTCAACATACTATTTATTATATTTTTTAAGATTATATAATATGTTAACATATTCTATTCCAATGCAGGTAAACAAGTTCGGGTAATCGGGCCGATATCACCTAACATCAAGTTCGGGTAAGCTACATGTTTTGGTTGCATTACAAACTCCACTCAGTTTTGGTTGCATCATATTTCAACAAAACAACTTCTGCTTCACCTTCCTTGAGATCTTCACCCCCAAAATCAAGTTCTTGAGAGATTAGGATCAATCCTTGATGTTCTTGAGCAAGGTTTGTGATTTGCTAGTGTGATTATCACCATTGGGAGAGTGAGAACTCAGATTCTAGTGGTAATCATAAGTCATCAAAAGTGCTAGCTACTGACCTTTGGTAAGAACTCATGAATTAAACCTCCCATTGTTATTTAAGTTCATAAACATGAAGTTTAGAACCATGAGATTGATTTTTGGTGGAATTGAGTTGCATGCAGGAGATAGAAGAAAGATTAGAGAGTAAATTCGAGCTAGAACATCATCATACTAATAGACATCAAGTTTGATAATTTAATATTAAACAAGAGCTTGAAAGTTTCTGGACGATGATTGATACGGGTCGTATGGCCCTAAGGGTTTTTAGATACGGTTCCTATTGTTCAAGCTTCGGACTGAACTAGTTAAACAAATGATACGGGTTATATTGTACTACGACCTTGTACAAAACGGGGCGTATTGGTTAGTAGTAGTAGTATGAGCCATACTATTTAACAATTCCAAGTGACAATACGAGCTGTATTGATCAATGATCTCCAGCAATACGAGTCGTATTGTTGTATCGTTGACTGCCTAGGTCAAACATACAATACGGGCCATATTACTTTGTCAACCTTGATGATATGGGCCGTATTACCCATTTAGGCAGAATATGAAACTTTAAGTTTAAGAAATTTGAGAAGTTTTGGGATGATTTGGGTATTAATTAATAAATCACATCAGTAGGATATCCCTTTGATTAATGAAAGTATTGTTATGCAAAATTTGATAATAGGGATACCTCGTTGATTGTTGGACAAGACAAGGACTTAGGCCATGATTTAGCTATCAATTATTATAAAGGTGAGTCTCATTATCTAAATTCACATTTTAGACATTTTTGGGATGAAAGTTAGGATGGGTAATGGCTGATTATGAACAAGAATTGCAACTGTTCTTGTATTAATTGAGTCGGGGGACTCGGGGTGTATATACGTATAGATGGTACCATAGTATATTCACAGGTGCGATCACACTTGTGGCAATGAGACGACAAGTGGTGGGTATACACGTTATCATACATGCATTTTTAGACGTTTTGATGTCATGAGAGTTGATTTGCTTATAATTTATGAAATTATACACTCTAACTTGTTATTTTGATGTGTTAGTAGTCATAGATTCACTGGTTATCATGACGTCGTTTAAAGCATGTAATTTCAGGGAATCGCTAGAGATGCTTATACGAGACTTTAGAAGAATGTAGCAATTGGCTTGAAGAGGTTGTTGAAGTTCTTGTGTTAACTTTTGGATGTTATATTTGGGATTTATAATTTGTACTAAGGTAATACTCTAGATTTTCTGTCTGATGTAATGTAATTTTAATTTTAAGTAATGTAAAAAATTCATTTTCTTGTTATTTATCATTTTAAGTTGAAATAGAATGTGATTAATTTTACAATGGGGCAGTAGCCAGTAGGTGAGGTTTGACACCTCCAATTTTTTATTTTATTTTATTTATTTATTTTTTATTAAGGTAAAACCTAGCAAGATGCTAGAGTACAAGTGTACAACGGTAAATGAGGTAAAACCTTCACTTTCTTACGTCAACTTTTTTCACTTAATATAATCACCTAAATTAAATTATCAAATTTTTAGAACTTAAAATAAGCTTGATTAATATGACGAACCGGTTTAGATGTTATAAAATTTCAAGTTTATATAATAATTTTTCAATGTAGAGGTCATGTGTTCGAGTCTCACTTAGTGCAATATCACTACTCAGGTGGGTCAGGGGGTTTTTCACAGTGGGTCTTCGGGTGGTGGGTTTCCCCTGGAATGGTGGGCAGGCCGGGTCACCAGCGCTGTCTGCGTTCATGGGTGTGGGTGATGACCTTTCGCCAATGGGTTTACCCGGGTGACTGGTCTTACAGTATTCGTTGCCCGTTAAAAAAAATAGAGCCAAATATAAAAGCACGTGGTTCGAATATGAATCATCTTTGTGACTTTAATCATGTCTATGTGACTTGTGTTTAAAAATTAGTGGTTCTTCATCAAAAACCGAGAATCTCCTATTGAAATATGAACCATCTTTCCATAATTTCATCAACTTCTTCTTTGAATAACTTCTTAACAACATATATTGACAAAAGTACCCTAGGGTATAACTTCATCATTACCTAATCTATAACTTCATCATTACCTCTTCGACTAGGGGTGAGCATAAAAATCGATTAACCAAAAAAACCAATTAATTAAACCGGAACAAAACCGAATATGAATTTGGTTATTCGGTTAATTTTAACCATAACCGAATTACTAATATGGTTATTTAGTTCGGTTAACGGTTAGACAAATTATGAATTCAGTTATAACCGTAAAACCAGATTTAACAGATTAAATCATAAGCTCGTATTTTTTTTATCATTTGTTTAATGTTTAGTCTAATTTTATATGAGCTCATTTACTTTATAAGCCCAAATTCATTTGATTCAAGCCGTTATACATTTATCCATCAAGGTTATGTTGTTTGAATTTGTTGTTGGTGCTCTGAATAATAAAATAAAACCGGACAAAAAGTTCAATTCGGTTATAACCGGAAACCGAACCAAATGGTTAATTCGGTTATTCAGTTCGGCTAAGATATATTTGAATTCTGTTCGGTTCGGTTAGCGGTTAAGACTAAAAAAACCTTAACTGAATTAACCGTTAACTGAACCGATGAACACCAACTGTCAAAAGAATTGAAGTCTTAACAATTAACACTACGGTTGAGAAGAAACTTAGTTAGGGCTCGAGTTGGACATGTCAAATACGAGCTCGGTTTTAAGGTCGGATGGAAATACCGATTCAAGCCAACCGGTGAACACCAACTGTCAAAAGAATTAAATTCTTTACAATTGATAGTGGCTCGACTTGAACTCATCCCATAAAAACCCTAGTTAAATTAGCGGAAAATATTATTATAGATTTATAATTAACAATATTTGTTTGAATACGTAAATTAAAAATATTTAATAACATAATAATGCTTTATTTTTTGACAACATATGAACAAAAGTGAACTTTTTTTTAAGAGAACACCTAGATTATCTAGGATAAAATAAGCAACACATATATAATCCAGGATCTGTCACCCCAAGACTCGAACCTATAACATTTGGTCGGGGTAAAATCACCACTCTAACTCTTGACAAGGAGGTTTTCCCTGTAAAGGGTTTCCTCCTGTGAATGTCATGTGTTCTAATCCTGACATGGCTCCCGACGAAGGGAATTTTGGCAGTATCTTTCACAGGTCTATGTGTTAACCGTTAAAAAAAAAAAAACTCATACCTCCTCTAATTCCACTTCCTCCTCTTCTTCATAATCTTCACCACTCACCCAACCCCACCCAAACAAAAGTAAAAACTAATAGGGTGGATAGAAGAGAATAAGATGCTTTAGCTTTAAGCTCTAAAATCCATATATCAAACCTTTTGATTTTTGCGACTCCCAGGCACAACCTTTTCCAGTAAAAATGTTCATGTTGAATATTTAACAAGAGAAAAGTAACAATTAGAATTTGGTTAACTAATTAATTTGGTCTAATAATATTGTCATATTGTACCAAAATTGTTATAATCGTTATTTGGTTTATCACTAATAATGACCCCAATTTTTGTTTAAGTTAACTAATGAGACCAATTTTTTTAAAATAACTGGCTAAATAATGAGCCCATTTTGGTTAACATCAAGCTCTTGGTCCTTCATGCTTCGGCTCTTCATACAGATTAGATTACATTAGGGCGGAATTACCGTTGGTCATTTGGTGCAATGGTAGCCCCAAGACTTCCCATAATGGAGGTCTTGGGTTCGAATCCTGGCCACAGAAAAAAGAGGTCTGTGGTCAGGTCAGAGGGTTTACCTAGTTGGGGGTTCCTCCTATGGTGGGCTGCCCTAGATATTCTAGGTGTTGCCCCGGAGAAACCCAATTATCCTAAAATATCTAGGTGTTGCCATTAAAAAAAATAGGGCGGAATTTATTTGGTTCTCCCCTTCAGGCCCAGTGGACCCAAATTTTTTTTCCATCCGGTTACCAACTTTCAGCTTCTCGACATCTATCAACTCAATTTACAATAATTTTTGGTTCGGATCGGATCACCAGCTGCACCAAGGGTCCCTTGACCCTTGAGCCGGTCAAAATTTCTACTAGTGGGGATATCTAGCGAAGAAGCTTTTCTAAGCTTGGCCCCTTAAATCGTGTCACTTAAAGAGTAGCAAGCGACGATCTGCGAAGACGTGACGGAGTGTTCGGGCTATTGTTTAGGTGAATGAGAAAAAAAAGAAGGGTTTGATTACAAAGGTCGAGTACGCTCACAAACTAGTGAAAATGAGAACTTCTCAGGCTTTATTTAATATTTATTAAATTATCCTTTAGTTTTATTTATTTATTAAATCATTTCTTTGGTTTCGAAACTATTATATGAGTTTAGGTATTTTATTTTACTTATTGTTTTAAATTATTTAGATTTACTTATTTTATTTAAAGTACTTTTTTTTCATAATAAGTTTTATATGTTTTGTAAAAAATATAGAAAACATTTATTTACTATATTTTATTTATTGTTTAGTCGGATCCGATACACATAGATGAAATCAATAATAAAATAGGTTATGAAGAAGTTGAATTACATAAATATGAAAATTTTGGAGACGATGCAACAAAGTTTTCAAGGGTGATATTTTTCTCATTGATTCATTGGTGTGATATATATGAGAATAACATTGTTCTTGTAAGTATTATAAATTGATGTGAGTTTATAAAGTTGATACAACAATTGATAAAAAAAAGTAATTGACAAACACGATTGAACATAAAAAGTTTTATTACGACCCTCTTATTAAAAATGTTTAGTTATGCTACTGGGTTGGGTTATAATAAAAATACGCTGCCATTAGAAAATATATAAGAAAAATACAATGTCATTAGAAGTGAAAAAGATTACATTTTATAATTGTTTTCTATGAATTTTCATCTTTTAAAACAATGTGGTACATCATTAGTCGAAAAATTCCTATATTACTACTTTTCCTATTAACACATGCAATAATTGTTTATGTATTGACCACCAATTCGAAATTTCAACTTGGCATATTCAATTGAAGAAAAACATTTCAACTTATTGATGCAACTAGTAAAACTAATGGTAACTTCACTAAACGATATACCAACATATATGAAATATGTTTCTTTGTTTCCACCATCATTTTTAAAAGATTGGATATATCATTCATGTTGGCAAATCTTTTATCGACTTTCAAATTATTAATGTAGTTGATATTGGGCTAATCTTGTCATAGTCTAATATTCTAGAAGGTTTGACCGAAAATTGGAATCAAGGGTGTTTAGTTCTAGTAGGATTAGATTACTTGGTTAACAAGGTTTATTTTAGTATAAATTGATGGGTTAGGGATCATTGTAAAGTGTGTCAAGAATTATAATATTAATAAAAGAGTCGATCTTGGTTGAGATTAAATTCCGTGTTCGTGTTCTTGGGCCTGATTTCCAAGAATTGGTATCGGAGCTTGGTGAAAGAGAAGGTCGTTTTAAGAGTCGTTTTATAGGAAGGGAAATGGGAGCAGCCCCCCCTTTGGCTGTAGGGCTGAAAACGAGAAGGAAAGGGAAGTCCGCAGCAACATATTTTGAGGAGTCTTTCACGAGAAGAAAAGCAAGTGATCTGATCTAGTTGTGATAAGACAGCTTCAATACTTGATCAATCGACACGGTCCTTCCCGCCAAGGATAAAAAAGGAGCAACCGGGGTAGGTTATTTTTTTGGCATAAGATATCCGATCGGATTTGCGGGTAGGCGGACGGAAAAAGATTCGTTAGAGCAGGAGACTTTGAATCTAGTCTTGCCTAGCATGTAAAGAAGAAAAACGGAAAAAGCAGCAGGATAGCGGGCTTGTTTTTTTCTTTGATCGGTGGTCAAGAACGGGGTTGTTCTGGTGACCCGGGAAGAGGGAGATCGATAGTGGTCAAGTGGGTTTGAAGCCGTGAAGAAGAGGAGATAACAATGAAGTATGCAAAGGGTAAAAAGCATGAGTGTGAACATTGTGGTTGTGGAAGTTCAAGTCGAGATGATCTAGGACGAGGCCAAGGAAAGGGTCGTGGGTCCGGAAAGGGTCAAGACGATGAACGGGTCCAACGAGATAAGAGCCACATTAAATGTTTCAAGTGCGGTGAGTTGGGTCACTTTACGAATGAGTGTCCAAAACGAGGAAAGAAGGAAGAGGCTAACTTGGCACAGTATAAAGAAGACAATGGACCAACTTTATTTTGAAGAGAAGTGCATGACAAGATTAGGGGGTGATTATTGGGCTAATCTTGTCATAGTCTAATATTGTAGGAGGTTTGGTCGAAAATTGGAATCAATGGTGTTTAGTTCTAGTAGGATTAGATTACTTGGTTAACAAGATTTATTTTAGTATAAATAGATGGGTTAGGGATCATTGTAAAGTGTGTCAAGAATTATAATATTAATAAAAGAGTCGATCTTGGTTGAGATCAAATTCAGTGTCTGTGTTCGTGTTCTTGGGCCTGATTTCTAACAGTTGAGGAGTTCAAAGCTATGTTTAGTGTTATCATCATAATCAAAGGCATTTGATATATCTCGGCCTACGTTAGTATATTTTGTATACCTAATTAATGAAAGTTATCACACGGACTCAAAGTAATCATATACAAGCTATTTAGACGTTACATATATGGTTTGATCATTTTAGTCACTTTCATCAAAAAACTTTTTTTTAGCTTTTTTGTCTCTGACTTTTCAAAATCGAGCCATTTTCATCCACCTGACTAAATTCGTCTACATTTTAACGTTAAATCAGGGACGATGTGGCCTTTTCAAAAATCCTTCTTGAATGCCATAAAAAGTATAAGGCAGTTGAAAATACCATATTGCCACTGATTTAACGTTAAAATGTAGACGGAGTTAGTCAGGTTGATAAAAATGGCTAGATTTTAAAATGGCTAGATTTTAAAAAGTCAGGAACGAAAAAGCTAAAAAAAATAAATTTTTTTTTATAGAAGTGGATAAAATGATCAGAACACAGGGACAAAAATAACACTTTACTCTTAAAACAAACTCCAACTAACACTTTACTCTTAAAACAAACTCCAACTCTTGGGTTTGTATACTATTATAATTCATAATAATTGTTGAAACAATTAAATTCATAATAATTGTGATAGGTGATAGTAGTCCTTAGTCTTTGATTTCTTGGGTGAATGTAATTGTCTACTTTTATAATTGTATATTCCCTACATCATTTCCTGATCTAACCTTATCAGTGGCTTTCTTGTTTCCTCTAAAATTTAAAAATTATAAGAAATGTTCTTTAAAAAGAGAAACTTGTTACTCAGAATGAACACGAAAAAGTAATACAACATTTAATAACAATTTAGAAAGAGCAATTAAAGCACTTAATTGATCGATAGAGATTGATCTTGTTTATGTAAGTCTTCACATTTTTCAAGTGAATTACTGTGCAACTACTAACATCACCCACATGAGCACAAATGCATCTTTATGATTCTCATGATATTCCTTAAATAAGTAACACAAGCAAAATGATTTATTACTTTTTATACCATAGTCTAACGAGTTTTCATATATTGATCACACAATTACGACGGGAAATGTCTTGCTTAACCACTAACACTAGTTGTGGAACATCATGATCTCTTGGTCGGACCTCTAATCAAATATGTTCGTCTAATTTCATCATTTTAATTAGAATGATAAGAGAAAATTGGTTTTCATACGGAAGGATCCCATGAAAAATCATCCACATCAATATTATCGGGAATATTATTTAAAGATGAGATTAAGTTTTGATAACTTTCTTCTAAAAATGTAACATCCGTAAAACCTGACATGTGTTTTGGGCCGAGGAGAAAGTACACGAAGTGGTGTGCTAACAATTTATGGGCTTGGGCCGAAATGTTGCAAGGGCCCTTGTAATCAGATTCATTCCAACAAAACCCACAAAATCGTTTAGAGAGAGAGAGAAGAGTTCTAGAGAGAGAAAGTCAAGAATCATCACCAAACTCTTGAAGATTGCACTCAACCTGCTTCTCCATCGTTCTAGTGGAAGAATACACGAAGAACTGTTGCATTTGAGGTAAAAAAATCCAACATATAACCTTTTATTTCAGTTTAAATGAGTTTTGGGTTAAAACTAAGGTTTTGATCTCAAAAGTATGGGTTTTTACATGTTATTGGCTATATAAAGTCCAGATCTAGCTTCATGGAAGCTAGATAAACGTTATGAAGCTAGATAAACGTTTTGGATGTAAAAAGTTACAAACTTGGATCGAAAATGGGCCAGCATGTGAAGATCTTCAAGTGGCGACACTAGTTTGTGACACTATCTCATGTGACGACACTAGTCGTGGGTCACTTGGAGAAGACGACCCAAATGGGACGACATTGAGGTGTGTCGACACTAATATGTGGCGACACTATAAGTGACGACACTATGTCCTTAACGAAAGTTAAGGCGACGCTGGCCAACGACACTGTCACAACATTGGTGTCGAAGACACTAATGGCGACACTAGGGTAGGCGACACTAGCCTAAAATTGATGGATTTCGCGTATTGATTTATATGCATATCGTTTAGCGCCCTACTGTTAATAGACGTCCGGTTCAAACTTACCTACAGTCAATCAGGTGAGTCAAGAATCCCTAGTTACTTGTTTTAGGGTGATATGCATACTCACATTAAATGTTTATGAAATGATGATTTATAGAAAGAAATGATTACGAAAGATAATGTAATTGAACCGGATTGTTTATGAAATGAAAGGTTTAAGAGACGAACGGTTTACGAAAGAAATGATTTATGAAACAAGTGTGTTTACGAAATGAAATGTTTACAAAGAAATTGTTTATAAATGAAAGAAAGGGGTTTATAACTGAATGAAACGTTTTACGAAAAGAAAGGGCAAATGTTTTTAAGAAGTTATTACATGTCTAATATGTTAAGTGAACGAATTGACGAATGAAGTTTCGGGATACATATTCCCAGCCTTATGGTAGTTTGTGAAAAAGAAAGACGGCTATATGAGGATGTGCATCGATTACAGAGAGTTGAATAAGTGTACAGTGAAGAACAAATACTCGCTACCCAGGATTGATGATTTGTTCGACCAATTGAAAGGCGCAAGTTGGTTCTCCAAGATTGATCTTCGGTCGGAGTAACATCAGTAGAAGGTAAGGGAGGACGATGTATCGAAGACTGCGTTTGTCACACGGTACGTACACTATGAGTTTCTCGTGGTGTCTTTCGGATTGACAAACGCCCCGAAAGCGTTCATGGATTTGAATAGAGTGTGTCGTCCGATGTTGGATCGATTGGTAATAGTATTCATAGATGATTTCCTCATCTACTCAAAGAGTGAAGGCGATCACGCCTGTTACCTGTGAGAGGTACTAGAAACTCAGAAGAAGGAAGGATTATATGATAAGTTCTCCAAATGTGCGTTCTAGCTTAGAGAAGTTTAATTCCTAGGTCGTATGTTATCAACACGAACGACATTATGGTTGATCCGGCAAAGATTACGACGATGAAAGAATGTGACATTCCGAAAACGTCGACCGACATACGGAGTTTTCTAGGACCGGAAGGCTACTATCGGAGATTCATACAGGATTTCTCGAGAATAGCCTTGTCTCTGACGAAATTGACCAGGAAGGAAGTGAAATATGAATAGGGTCTGGTTCAGGCAAAGGCGTTTGAAGAGTTGAAGAAAAGATTGACCTAAGCATCGGTCTTGGCCCTGCCCAAGGGCAATGAAGACCTAATGGTCTATTCCGATGCCTCGAATCAGGGTTTGGGTTGTATGTTGATGCAATGAGGAAAAGTGATCGCGTATGCGTCACAGCAACTGAAGACTCACGAAGTTAACTACCCGACTCATGATATAGAGCTCGCGGCGGTTATCTTCACACTAAAGATCTGGAGGCATTACCTCTATGGGGGTTAAGTGCACCATTTACTCCGATCACAAGAGTCTGAAGTATTTCTTCGAGCAAAAGGAGTTGAACATGAGGCAGAGGCGATGGTTGGAGTTGTTAAAGGATTATGATTGCGAGATCTTGTACCACCCTTGGAAGGTGAACGTGGTGGCTGGCGATTTGAGCCGAAAAGAGAGACAAACTCCTATCAGAGTGAAAGCATGCCAACCGGTTGTGAAACCCGATCTCATGTCCAAAATTGAAAGGGCACAAGTCAAAGCACTTAAACCAGAAACATAAAGAAGGAAAGGATGGTAGGCCAACAAGAGCCACTGGAAGTTAACACCTTTGGTGTACAGGTTAGGTTTGGTCGAATCTGGATACCTAAGGCAGGCGAACTTATGGCTAAGATCCTCGATGAAGCTCATAAGTCTCGTTATTCCATACATCCGGGAACCACAAAGATGTATCAAACTGGTAGCCGCGCATGAAAAGTGATGTAACATCTTATGTAAGAAAGTGTTTGACCTGCTTGCAAGTAAAAGCCGAACACCAAAGTTTCTGCGGTAAGATCCAACTCTTGGAGATACCGGAGGGGAAATGGGAACACATCACGATGGACTTCATTGTACAGCTAAAGGTTTTGACACCATCTGGGTGATCGTGGACCGACTAACGAGGAGCGCTCACTTTCTGCCAATACGTGAAACGTTTTCATCAGAACAGTTGGCAGAAGTGTTCATAGAGAAGGTTGTGGCTCGTCATGGTGTGTCGGTGTCTATTGTTTTGGACAGAGACACGCGGTTCACGTCACTATTTTGGAAGAAGTTTCACGGAGCGGTTGGTACTACACTGAACATAAGCACAACATATCATCCTCAAACGGATGGTTAGTCCGAACGAACCATTCTGACCTTGAAGGACATGCTCTTTGCTTGTACATCGACTTCGGTTGAAGTTGGGACAACCACCTACCACTAGCGGAGTTTTCATACAACAACAGCTATCACTCGACAATAGGCATGCCGCCCCTTCAAAATGTTGTATGGTAGACGATGCAGAACACCGCTATGTTGGGGGGAGATTGGTCAGAAGTAATTTGGAAGCTTAGAAGTTGTTAAAGCTACATCTGATAAGTTTGATTAAATCAATTCGCGCATGAAAGTCGCACAAGATAGGCAGAAATCTTATGCCGACAAGAGGTGGAGATTCCTCGAGTTCCAGGTCGGGGACTTTGTACTGTTAAAAGTATATCCCTGGAAAGGGATAATCCGTTTTCGAAAAACGGAAAAATTAAGTCCAAGGTTCGTCTGGCCGTTTAGAATCGTGGCACGGGTTGGTGAAGTGGCATATAGGCTGGAATTGCCTCATGAACTGAGTGGGGTTCATCCTACCTTTCACGTGTCACACTTGCGAAAGTGTTTAGCTCACAACACAGCTCACGTGCCGCTATCGAACATCGAGGTTGATAACCGTCTGAATTATATCGAAGAACCTGTGGCCATACTGGTAAGAAAGGAAAAACGTCTGCAAACCAAAGTGATTCAATTGGTTAAGGTACAGTAGAAGCACCAAAGAGGTTCCGAAGCTACTTGGGAAAGTAAAGAAGAGATGAAAGAATCCTACCCACAATTGTTCAACTTGTGACAGGTTTCTAGGACGAAACCTCTTATAAGGGAGTAGACTTGTAACATCCGTAAAACCCGACATGCGTTTTGGGCCGAGGAGAAAGAACATGAAGTGGTGGGCTAACAATTTTATGGGCTTGGGTCGAAATGTTGCAAGGGGGAGGAAGCTAATAAACCCTAGCCACCTTTGCAATCAGATTCATTCCAACAAAACCCACAAAATCGCTTAGAGAGTGAGATAAGAGTTCTAGAGAGAGAAAGTCAAGAATCATCACCAAACTCTTGAAGATTGCTCTCAACCCGCTTCTCCATCGTTCTAGTTGGTAAATTCTTCCGTTGTGTGTTGTGAGTAAATCCCACAAAACGTCGCACCCTGGCGATCTCTTCGACAACAAGCTAGATAATGCCTCATATTGCATCATCGTCTTCTTTATAGATTCCGACGACCTCTTCGACAACGGCGTCACCACCGTCGATTGTGGTACGCATTTCACTCTTATTTGGTCACACAGAACTGCTTGCTTGCAGATCGTACTAATCCTAGCACCGTGTTCTTTTCCATCACATAGTCTGTCCTCGTCCCTCCTGTTGAGGCATCAATGTTCGTCGTGTACATGATGCATCCTCTCGCACTCTCCACCATTACACGCACTTCGTCCTTCACGCATGCGGCGATCACATAGTCTGTCCTCGTCCCTCCTCTTGAGGCATCGACGTTTGTCGTGTAGATGATGCATCCTCTCACACTCTCCACCATTACACGCACTTCGTCCTTCACGCATGCGGCGCTTCCGAAGGCGTTTATGATGAAGAGACGACTGAATTGTGTTAGGTCGAGATCTAGTACTCTTTTGTTGTAAGTGCTCAAAATGTTGGCATTGTTGGACATGATGTCTAGTCGATCGTAAGCTTTGATCGTGAAACTGACAACGCAGATCACTTGTTTATCATTAGTGGCATCACAGCGTAAATACATGCAGCGTTTTGAGCCGATGGAATCGGCTTCTTGTTGAGCTCATTCGTCGTGTATGTTTGCGATGACGACGAGTATGTTGTCGTTGGTGAAGAGACTCGCGACTCCCCGCTTCTCCGATTCTGCTTGCAACTATAATTAGTGGAACCACAACTTTTAGTCGAAGGCTTTTCATAAGGTTCTCTTATCTACCAACTACAACTAAAGGGTCAACTCATCTTTTTTTTTTTCAAAAAGAAACTTAAGTTTTATATATAAAAAAATGGATAAACTCTTGTAACCGAAGTCCGAACGGCCTGAGTTTACCCAACCTTAGTTCCACCCTCCTCCACATCAGGCGTGAAGGTACGACATTATAGAAGGTCCTATAACTTTGATTTAAATGAAATAGTTACAAGATTAGTTACTATTTGATGACTTCTTTTGCTTATATCTTTCCCAAAATAAACCAGTTTAGGAAAAATCGCATGTTTTTCTTAAAATCATGTCTACTTGTTAAATCGTGTCTACTCGTTATTTTTCTTGATAACTACTCATGGGATCTCGACGACCACACGAAGGTACAACCATGGAATGCTTGGGAGATTATACGAACTACAGAAAGGTACAAACTTGAACTGCACCCAAAGGCGCAGAAAGCCTGAAAACTATGAAGCCAAAAGCTTTTCATCATATGCACAACAAATTACAGCATAAAAGGTTCTCTTTTCCCAGTTCACTAGTACACATGGGATGACCAACCAAGATTAAACCAAAAAGAAAAAAAAACAGAAGGCAACTCGCAAACTAACCACCCATTGTGTCTCACACGGTGTATGCTTGTTGAATTGTCTCTATGTCGAGACCCTTGAGTCTAACCACCGATTCAACATGACCCTTCAATGTGTGCAGTTCTCTCAACCTAACATAAAACCGCAACATGAATCAAGATTCAAAAACACAAGGGCAAGTTAAAAAGATAATACATGGAAATTTGGTATTGATATGTTATATTGGGTAACGGCTCAAAACAGGTAGGTATGGGCTGAGGTATTCTGGGATGACCCGGAACACTTTGTGTCCAAACCTTAACATTTCATAGCCGGTCCAGTTAAGCCTCTTTGAACCGTCCCCATTTGAACCGGCCGGACTGGATCTCAATTATTTTTTATTTTTATTTTTTTCCTTCAAAATCTCATTTACTGATTCATTTAGTACGCTTCTTATTTTGTTTATTCAAATTTTTATATTTTACTAAAATTACAAATCCACACCAAAACATGAAGTATTTTCATATTTTGTTTTAACTTAGATATGTGTGTGTGTATATGTATAGTTTTAATTTTTATATTATTATGATGTCATCTTGTTCTTAAATCCGGCCTGACCAGTGCACCGGTTCAACGTTCAGTCTAATTCTGAAAACATTGTAATCATAAGTAGATGTGCCTAACTGCCATAATGGTTTCAGACGGCCATACCTTGCAATTTCAGCTCTCCGTTTGGCTTCTTCCGCCATCTGGTTGAGTTCAGTGACATTGGTGCGGTCACCAAACATTTTGGTGTCAGGAACTTCAAGCCCGTGAAGGGTTCTTTGCGCATGGGCCCATTGGAGCTCACGTTGTTCCTTCCCGAAATCCTTTTGTCTTGTAAACGCAATCTAAAAAATCCCAAAAAATATATATCATCAAAAAAGACATTATCGCTTGACTTTAAAACCACAAAAAAGTTACACACATACCCTCCTCTCAATAACAAGGTCCCAGGCCCGCCCACTAAGAGCATATCGGATAAAGAACTTAATGAGATCAAGCGGGAAGTAGAAGACGATATTGTAGAGCCAGATAACACCAGCCCATCCCCACCCGATCCCTTCTACTGCAGCAAAGCTCCAATTGGCATAAACCGCAATCAATGTAGCAATCTGGTAGAAACCGAAAAACAAAATTATTATTATTATAATTAATTCATTATGGTTATATAGGGTGAGGCTCGTTACAGAACACTAAATTATTGCGAGAACAAAAAAAACAAACCTAAATCGTTTTAATTTCTTTTTATAAATGGTTCATATTTTTTATTTTATTTTTTACTTTTTACATATAAATGCGTATGTTATGTACATAAAAAAACCATTAAACTAATTTGTTCATGTTTTTTAAAGTTTTAACCTTTACCTACATATGTGTAGGTAATATAACCAACATCTGACTTATACATGTGTTCTGTACATAAACGAAATTTTTTCATATATTTTATTTTATTTTTTTAATTTCACCATAAACAAATAGACATTGCATTTTAACCATTTTCTTATATATTTAAAACTTTTAAGGTTGAAAAAATGAATGATTTATTTTGTTCTGCGTGTTCTCGCAATATATAGTGTTCTGCATAGATCCTTCCACTGATATTAATTCATTATTATATATAGCATACCAACTGGGCAACAGCAAAAGCAAAAATAAGCAGCCAACCAGGACGTTCCACAAACGACCAGCTGCGGGATCTCGTTACAAAAATGAGAGCTTGGCTGATTGTGCTGACTTGGAGATAGATTGCTGAAGCCAGCTTCCGGAAGTCATCATGAGCTGTTTTCTCAAGGGTCGGGACGCCAAATGTACGCTGGAGATTCATTTGAAAAAATTTAAAAAACATGTCATTATGTACGTACATATAGAAGTCAATGTGGACAATGACATGCAACAACTCATGCCATGTTATCATTTTGTAGGTCTTGGGGTGCTATAAAGTATAAAGACGAGTTTTTTTAAAGTGATACGGGCCAAGCAAACCGGCCAGTTTTGATCGTGACCCAATCGGCCCGACCCGTGAATAAAAATGAACGTACCGGAAAGAAGTTTGTTTTATAAGCCGCCCAGAAAAATATAACTGTCATCATGGCTAAGTAACTACCAAGAACGACACCGGTCGTGAAAATCTCAGCCAGTTTCCAGCTGTCAGGGAGCGGCGATGGCTTCACTCTATCCTTTGATATGGTCATTATGGTTCCTGAAAAGAAATATAATAGCAAAAAAATTATTTTATTGTAACAATAATAATTGTGTTTTTTCAAATAAAGCACTGATTAGAGAATGGAGAAAAAGGCCCGAACCATCATTAAGGATCGCGATGATAAGCACCATGAAAGGCGGGAAGTCAAACCTCCATATCAAAGCCAGCAGCATAAAACCGAGCTGACCCGAAAGCAAATAAAAATAAAAAGTTTAAAAACATCAAGATTATACACATAAAAGATAAAATATGTGCACGTGATGGCAACAAGTAACTTACCACAATACGGATGGTGATTGAAACTGCGTAAATCTGCCACCGACCGAATACAATTAGGCTCAACGAAATGTATTTAAAAAGGTAAAAAGAAGTTAAAGATAACGGGACATTACTGTGTAATTTTTCATCCTTTGGAAGATGGCCCGACTGGTCAAAACAGCACTGATGATGACACTAAGCCCGGGCTCGGTAAGGACAATGTCAGAAGCACTACGGGCTGCATCGGTTGCATCGGCCACTGCAATCCCGATATCGGCTTTTTTGAGGGCAGGAGCATCATTTACTCCATCTCCGGTCATTCCACATATGTGTTTCCTAGCTTGTAACCGTTTTACTATTTCATATTTGTGTTCTGAAACAAATTACACGGATACGTATAACATTAGCTTTAGTATGTCGTTTTGATCTGATCGGTTTAAATGGAAGAAAAATAAGTACCTGGGAAAACACCCGCAAAACCATCAGCTTTTTCTATGAGTTCATCGATGGGTAACGCGGCAATTGACTCGTCTTTATTTTGACCGAGCAAGGATGAGGAAGGATACATGTTGGTTCCCATTCCAAGACGTCTTCCGGTTTCTTTCCCGATTGCCAGTTGATCCCCTGTTTAGTGCAGGTTGAAACGGGTCAGGTCGACATTTTAAATCTTTTATAGACAATTCATGTGTCAACTTTTGAACCAGTTGACCCGTTTGACTTTTATTTGACCCATTTAAGATAATAATAACCCAAATTGACACTGTTAATGGAACGGATTTTCTAGCACATTAACATCAAGACTTTTCACATTTGTGAATATTGTCATTATGTTTGTACAGTTGTCTTCATACTTTTCTTGAAAATTCAAAGGAACCGTAATTAGTAAAAGTAATATGTTTGACCACAAAAAGTCAAAACTAAACTTCAAAATGAATTGCACCTGTAATCATTTTAACATTTACTCCAAGATTCAAAGCCCTCCGTATCGTCTCGGCACTATCATGACGTGGCGGATCAAAGAGCGGCATTAGCCCGATGAACTGCCATGGTCCTCCAGGACTCTCTTTCCGTCCCTCTGGAACTTCCTATTTAAAAAAAAAAACAATTAAAACCTAAACAATAAAAAAACAAAAACCATGTTTTTTGGTCAAAAAAGAATATCATGAATCACCTGGTATGCTACAGCAAGTGACCTTAAACCGCGGTCTGCAAATTTGTCAATGACAGCATGAACTCTGCGTTCTATGTCCGATTTGTTGTGTGCAAGATTCAAGATCTAAACCAATATCAAAAAACCACAAGTAAATCAAAAAGTCTACACGAAAACTTAATTATTTACATCTTTAACGCGATATTGCTTCTGGCTTTTATTAAATAGATAGACACACGCACACACATACCTGCTCGGGGGCGCCTTTGCTGACTCTATGCATTTTACCCTGATTGTCCAAATACGTCAATGCCGTGCGCTTATCGGTAGGATTAAATGGCAGAAAATGCAGCTCTTGAACATCAGCACGCGCCTATTAAGGTACAAAATAAGTGAACAACTTATATAAGAAATATAGCAAGAAAAAAACAGATTTAATACAGGTGGAAAATTGACGGGTCAGACGTGTTCTGGTTGGGATTTTCTACAAACATTTGTTTTTACTTCTTACAACTATATATGAGCCCCTTCGACCCGTTAAAACAATATAGGAGGCCCGTTCGACCCATTTTCATTTTAGCTAAATGTTATGATTTGACCAGACCGGTAAGGGATAAACCGGGTTCCAATTGACCCCATCAATAAGTAAAGGGGTCAAAAATTCATGATTGCCACCTCTAGAATTTAGTTTTAAAAATAAATAAAACAAAATGTCACCTTTCAAATAGCTTTTTCGCCGTCTTAAATTTTATTTATTTATTTTTTTGTATTTTTCAAAAACTTTAAGCAACATTAACATATTGTTTTCTTCTCAGATAATATTACCTCTTTTGGATCAGCCAGCATACCGACTATTGCAGCATCAATGGCATCTTGATTTTCAGTTCTGGAGGCTCGGGCTGCCATCAGAACAACCGTATCGGCATCTACTCCTTTGGTGAATACCTAATAAATTAAGTCAAAAAAAAGTAAAAAAAAACCCCGAAATTGTAATAAAAAAATTAAGCATCTATGAGACCGACTTCTATAAGATTCTTGTCAACTGTAAGCTTGTTCAAAGTCAAAGTTCCGGTTTTGTCACTGCAAAGAACATCCATTCCCGCCATTTCTTCTATCGCTGTCATTCTTTTTGTAATTGCTCCCTGTAGTAATCATATAAATTGTTAAATAACTGAAATACATCATTTAAGTTCAAAAAAAGAATCTCTACAACAATACAAAATTAACTAAAAAAAGAGATGATGTAAGAAGCCAAAACAAACCTGTTGAGCCAATCGGTGAGACCCAATAGCCATAGTTACAGAAAGAACAGTAGGCATAGCAATCGGGATCCCTCCGATTAAAAGAACAAGAAGATTATCAATCCCGGGCCTATATTGCCTATCTTGAATCGGGAACATTACAATTATCTCAATCACCATTCCAACAGCAATAGAACATATACAGAAATTCCCAATTGCAGTCAAAACCTAAAAAGATTAAAAAATGATTCAGAATCTTGAAAACACACGCGCCCAGGATGTAAAGTTTGAATCTTTTTCATTCTTACTTTTTGAAAATGACCAACTTGGTTTGTGCTATCAACAAGATGAGCAGCTTTCCCGAAGAAGGTGTGGACCCCGGTGGCAATTACAACCGCCTCGATCTCACCCTGTTTGCAAGTCGAACCAGAATAAACACCGTCCCCGGGACCTTTTGTGACCGGGAGGGACTCACCGGTTAGAGCCGACTACAAAAGATAGGTTCACTGATTCAGTACAAAATACTAAAACATGATCAAGAAACAAGGCTGCATCCAAAGGAACACCACTGAAATACTATACACAGACACCATTGACATGTCATACAAGTCGTAAGGCCCGTAAGGTCATACAGACCGTATGATCTGGTGAAAATGCTCATACGGGTCGTATAGCGTGCTACACTGGTACATCTTACGGGCAAAAGAAATTTTTTACGGGCCGTATGAGGTGGTGTCGTCAAACCATACCGCCCATATGATGTGGTACGCTGACATAAAAGTGGTTGATGTGACCACTGACAAAGTCATACGGCCCGTATGATGACTTTACCTCGTGTGTATAGCATCACTGGTGTATCTATGACCTAGAAACAATCATACAAAATTACAAAAGTTTGACCACTCACCTGGTCAATCTTTAACGGATCACCATCGAGCAAACGAGCATCAGCGGGAATAATATCACCAAGTTTTATACTAATTATATCCCCGGGGACTAACATAGAAGCATCTTCCTCGTTCCATTTCCCATCTCTTAAAATCTTTTTATATAATTTATAAGAAAAATTAATTAATCAAAATTCAAGAACAGAATTAATATGTTCAAATTGTCAAATTATGGAAAAACAAATGATATGATACCTTTGCTTTTGGGGCAAGTCTAGCCATGAGAGCAGCTGCAGCATTACCAGCATTGTTTTCTTCAATGAAACTAATGGTGGAGTTGATGATGAGCAAAGTGATAATACCCACAAAATCCTGCCAATCAGGAGGCTTTCCCTACAAATTTTTGGATCAAATTAGGGTTTTGTAAGCTAATTTCAAGAAAATGTTTTTTTTTTATTTTAAAGCTTTCTAAGTTCTTACTCCTCCATTAGCAAGGGCAATTGCCATGATAGCAGCAGCTTCCATAACCCATGATAATGGGTTCCACATAAACCCTAAAAACTTCAAGAATTTGCTCTCCTGAAAAAACCCACATCATAAATTCATCAAATTTTATAAAACCAACCCAAAATTTATAAAAACATTAAGATTTGAGAGAAAAATAAAACCCTTTTTTCTTCAAGTTTATTATGCCCAAAAATGGCTAATCTTTCTTCAGCAGCAGAAGTGGTGAGCCCTTCTTTGCTACATCTCAGATTCTCAAAAACTTCTTCAATGGGTATACTTTCCTGCAAAAATTATAAAAAAAATTATTAAAAAAAATTATAATGAGAAGCACAGATCCAAAATCTGTTACCAAATCTACAGTCTCCTTCAACACAGCTTCAAGAACTTCAGACTTCTCTTCCCCCATCTTTTTGTGTTTCTTGAAAAACTAGTGGCAAATCAAGAACAGAGCTTTAACATAAAAGATTATGAAAAGAAAAACAGAATCTTTTTTAAAGATTTGAGGTTTAGAAAATAGAAAGAGGCTTCCCACCTATACCAAATCTACAAGGAGTGCAACCGCTGAAGAGAGAGAGAGAAGTAACCATGAACAGTTACAGTCCCCTAAAAAAAATAAAATCAATCCTTTTCTTTTTTGTTTTCTTTTTCTTTTTTATAAATTGAACCAAAAAGTTAGTATAAAAGCATGCGCTTCATAATGAGTTAAAAACTTAAAATTGAGTCGTTTAAGATCGACTTACTAAAAGTTTGAATCGAGGTATCTGAAATAAGTTTGAGTTTATATTTTAGCTCATTTAATAAACGAGCTTTCATATATTGAGTTTAACTATAATATATAATATGAATGTATTATACTTATAAATATATTATTTAAATAATTTTTGTTTAATATATTAAAGATATATTTACATAATAGTTATTATTATTAGACGAGTACAAGCTCAACTTAGCTCAGTTAAACTTAAACCGTTTACATCACTAGTTTGATGAATTAGAAGTTTTTAATAATGAATAATGATCTAATTACAAACTACAACTTATGAAAAAGATAATGTATTATGAAACAACTTAAAATAAATAAATATATTTGGAATGTTTAGATGTTACTGAATTGGTCTTTAATAAAAGGTAAACACGTTATGGTATATTAATTTTAGCCTAAAAATGTAATAAGAAATATGAATATAATTAAATTCTATAAAAGGTTTATAGCAAGTGTCCAAGTATTTTATTACCAAACAAAATATAATCTAAAAATCTACTTTTTAAAATGTTTTATTATTTTATTGTTGTGTAATTTAACTTTGCAGTTGAAGCTAAAAACACCAACTTTTAGAAAAATAATAAAAATAATATTTATGCATTGAAAGTTGTACATTATTAATAGGGAGTTGTACCTTCGGAGTGTGGTCCCAATGGCCTAAAAATGCACAAAATGTGGGATTTTATCTTCTTGTGAAGAGTGAGTTGGTTTACCAAACGCTTTTCTTCCTTTTACATCGCTTTTCAATTGCATTTCAATCTGGTTTCCATAAATGTTTGTTGTAAATTATTTGTTGAGATATACGAATAAATAGTGAAATTTAAAATTATATATCCTTGTTATAATAAATAAATAATTGTTAAATTTTGATGAACTCTAAATTTTTGTTTCCTGAAATTGATTTGGGTTATGTTTTATCTCTAGCGGATCAAACGGTTAAAAATTAAATAAAAATAGTATAAAATGAGAAAACATATCGCTTGAAAGTCGACTAAGTTTAAATTTAATGCAAATAATTATATTCAGATTATTATATTATAATCAGAATAATATAAATTTTTAATCATATTTGACACACTAAGTTATACCTAATAAATAAGTAATTCGTTGCGTCACGTGTCATAATTCTGGGAGCCCAAGATTCTTTTTCTCGTTTATTTTATCTCAATATTTAATATTTTCTTTATTAATATTTTATTTCTCTACTATTTTGATATGATGTTAGCTCTAGGTATGGGGTCTTATCGCATTTTTTATTTCATTTGATTACTCATGCTTATTCCAAAGCATTGTTCTTTTTAGGATCGGGATCCGTTATTCACTCAATGGAAACTCTTGTTGGAAATTGTCCAAAAAAAGTCAGAATATGATGCTTACGGAAGGTTTAACAAAATATGTGACAATTACTAAAAATTCTTTTTTATTAGGTGCACTTTCTCTTTGTGGTATTCCACCCTTGCTTGTTTTTGGTCCGAAGATGAAATCCTTTTCATTTTTTTGTTTTTTTTATATTGATCCTGGCTCAGAAGGAAGACCAGAAAGGTGTACCGTGAGTAGATCTATAAGACATACATGAACACATACTTCACAAGCAATGCATTTATCAATTCAAAGTAGATTCGACCGCGGGAACGCTAGGATGTGATCAATTTTTCATAGGGGTATTGAATAGTAGGGGTGTTCAATATTTGGTTTCAAATCGATTAAACATGTAACCGAATCGAAATCGAAACCGTTTAAAACCAAACCGAATATGTAATTTGGTTTTTGGTTTGGTTTAGGTTTCAAGATTTTGAATTCGGTTTGAACCGAAAAACCCGAATTAGGTCATAACACTATTTTAATCCATATTTTATAGTTAATCCAAATCATTAATATCAATAACCAATATCCATATATAGATTATAAATCATTATTTGATGAAGATATGTTTTTGTTTAGATTTTCCTAAAATATTATGTTGTTTAAACCGAATAAGTTATGACTATCCAAAAGAAAAAAAAGTATTTTTTTTGGCTAATTCGGTTTGTTATGTTCAAACCAAAAACCAAACAGAATTACAATGTGGATTTAGGTTCGGATTAGGTTTCCTCAAATATGGTTCGGTTTGGATTTTGGTTTCAACAAAAAAAATAACAACCAGAAAAACTTGCAACCCGACCCGATGAACACCCCTATTGAATAGTTACAGGTAAACGATTCGCGTGTAATAAGGTAATCATAAAACCTTGACATTATTACTAATTATTTAATATTTCATTTATTAGACTTGTGTATTACACGGGTTTCTAACCTAATATTTTATAAAGAACTAAAAATATCAAATAAATATTTAAAAATAAAAAGAGTTTAGATGAATTTTTTAATGTTAAATGAAATAATAATACTAATCACAATTAAAAGGTTGACCCGTTGACTTTAGGGTCAATGGTGTTTGCAACTCTATCAAATTGTAAGGGTACTGGGGTACTACTCTAACAAAAAAAAGTATCATAAGAAAAGAAAATACTTAATGAGAGAGTGTCCTCTCATTTTTACCCAAATTCAACCCCAACTACTCTAAGTGGTGGGGGCACAACACTAAGTACTTTAAAGAATTTTTTTTATTTCATTTTTTAAATTAAAACTACTTATATATTTAAAAGTAATTTCATTTATTCAAAAAAAAATAACAATAAATAAAAATAAAAAAATTACATAAAATAAATAAAAATAAAACATAAATATTTAATCAAACTACTCTTCGTCCAAATGCATCGTGCTTGCAATATGTTCCACGAGATCAAATCAAAGTCTGAAATGTGAACTTGAATCGTGCAACTCCGAAAGGACATTATCGTCAATAACTGGATCGGTCGAAGGATCCCCTATGTAGACCGGTGATATTGCATTTCCGTCATCTTTTATGATCATATTGTGCAGTAACATACACGCATACACCACGTTCCTAATCTTTTCTGGCTTACAAAACCAGGCGGGTCGCCTTAGTATACCCTATTTACCCTTTAAAACACCGAAAGCTCTCTCAACATCTTTTCTTGTCGCCTCTTGCACCTTCTTAAACTTCTTTTCCTTTGGATCAGTTGGATAAGCGAACGATTTCACAAACGTAGACCAAGTGGGGTTTATCCCATCGGTAAGATAGTATCCATGTTTGTATTCTTGCCCGTTCACATGAAATGGACACTTTGGTGCGGTTCCAAGCTGCTCGTCAGTAAATATTGGAGATTGTTGGAGAACATCGATGTCGTTGTTTGAGCCGAGCGGACCACAAAACGCATGCCAAAACCACAAATCATTTGAACGTTGTTTGAGCCCTGCGGACCACCACAATTTGGAGATGAATTCATATAATGGTATTGGGTATTTAAATTAGTTTTTTTAATAAATGAAACGGCTATATAGCCTTTGGACAACGACTTTTTCACTCAACACAAGCGGGTATATGTACCCGATGTCCCCTACCCGAATTGGTCCCGATGTCCCCTACCCGAATTGGTACCCGAGGTGCTTGCGCTCGTGTAGCCGAGCTCCCCGATTAACCCGATTGGGTACCCGAGCTACGCCCCTTGTGGCCTAACTCTCGCATGTTCCTGTTTGTTTTGCTCAACGCCATTAAAGAACTCACTAACCATGTGGGGATGCTCAACTATAAAAGGTGGGATCATCCTTCACCTTAACACATGACGCTACCATCAGTGGCAGACCTATAAAATTTTATATAGGTGTCAGAAAACTCCGTCGTTCGGATGTTTATTAAAAGAGATTTTTTTTGTCAGGTCGGGTCATTGAAATTTTTTTGTCGAAAGTCATGTAATCGATCTTTTTTAAGTGTTTAGATGTCAATGATCTAATATTCTAATAAATAATCTAGAAATAATCAAATAATAAAGTAAAATTTGGAGTAAAAGTTCAAAAAATAGATTTATTAGAGAAAAAGTTTAAAACAATACCTAAATTGGTGTTGATTGTCTTTTGGTACCGAATTCGGTCGATAGTTGCTTGTTTTTCATTTCACTGCATCACGTTCGATGGAGAGGCAGAGAGTTTAACAAGGCCGGTTAATTGTTTAGAAAGAAATATATGGGCTTAGGGTAAAAGGTTACTTGGTTATATGGTCAGTTGTATAGTTGGCTTAATTGTTTATAAGGATTTAATGAGTGGGTCTATTTAACTAATTAATTTATATATAATATGTTTATATTTGTAAAATTTGAAAGGTTTAAATTAATTTTTATGTGTGTTGTTTTAGTCAAAAGAAAATTTTCATGGGGCCGATGTGGGGTCGTTCAGAATTACATCGTATATATAAGAAAAAAAATTCACAGGGGCACACCCTCATCCTCTCTATGTGGGTATGCCAATGGATACCTTCACTATTTTTCCACCTCTTGCCATAAAATCCTACAAGCCTCCTTTTTGGATTAGCTTGTCAATCGACATTAAAGTAATCATGAATAGGTGCGCTCATGTCCCGTCTCCATCATGTCTTGCATTTACAGATTACTAATATCACGATTTTAAAGATTCCAACAATAATACAGTTTTTATTGGCTTTGGATTATGCAAAGACCATGGTTAATTGTTTAGAAGGGAATATATGAGCTTAGTAAAAGGTTATTTGGTTATATGGTTAGTGATCTTTAATTATTCATAAAGATTAATTGGTAGGTCCAATTAACTAATTAATTAATTTATATATAATATGTTTATATATGTAAAATTTAAAGTTTTAAGTTAATTTTTTTGGTGTTGTTTCAGTAAAAAAAAATATTCATAGGGTCGGTGTCAAAATTTATTGAGGTCGCTCGGGATTAGATCGTATATATAACAAAAAAAATTCATAGGAGTCGGGCGACCCCTATCCTCCCTATGTGGGTATGGCTACCTTCACTATTTTCCACCTCTCGCCATAAAATCCTACAAGCCTCATCTTTCCATCATCTTGTCAATCTACATTTAAGTCATGAATAGGTGCACTCATGTCCCGTCTCCATTATGTCTTGCCTTTATGAATTATTGGCAAATTTTAAAGATTCTAACAATAATACAGTTTTTATTGGCTTTGGATTATGCAATTTAAGGTACCTTTGTTTGATTTGTTTCTTTTTTAATTAGAAACGCATTCTCTTTATGTCTTTGTATGATTCTCTTTGTTGCATGTTTGTTATATGTTGTTTGCTTCGGAATCTAATGTTTTCGTTTTGTCATGAATGTAGTAGTTATCAATCCTTTTGAAATCATCATTCCATTCTCCTTATGATATATGAATATGATTTGCTTGTTCGATTGATACGATTATTTGTAATAGATTTGTTATACATTTATCACAATATAACGTATTTAGATATAATTATTTTGACTTTACATTGTATATCTTTTTCATTTAACTTTGATACCCCAAGTTATTAACCACCTCTGGGTTGTTATATACATATCATTATGGCAGTCTTGGTGTGACACCATATGGGACATTGTGACCATTCTACAAACATCTCCTCTCCTCTATTTGTGTGCTCTTGGTAATTCAAATATTTTTATTTAATACTAGAAAATATAATCCGCGCGTTACGGCGAGACCGTACGATGATACTAACATGTTTAAGTACATATTTAAATCTCATGCAATGCTGCCGGTCTGCGAACCTCGTTATGCGCATTGCGACGACAACAATAACATGACTAAGTAAATAAAAGAAATGTATGAAGTTGCCACGACTTGGTCATGAAGATCGGAAAATAGATAAATTGCAAAAAAAATTAAACACATACGCAAATTCGTTTTTTTTTAGAAAAAAATAACGAACGATAGTTATTGTAGAAAAATCAAATCAGTAAAAAATGATGAGTTAAAAGCGTATGTTAAAAATATATTACAGGAGTAAACTTGAAACTTTATAAATTTGAGGATAGAGTTGAGAAGTTTGTCAAGGGGTAAATCTGAAACCTTAGAAAATTGAGGGGTTGTGTTACAATTTTTGTAAAAATAAGGGACTAATTACAAATTTTGTAAAACTAAGGGTTTAGTTAAGAAATTTGTTGGTGTCCTTGACACCGACATTACAATTTAAGGTTCTTTAGAATGTGTATTTAGTGTATGGTTCGTATGGTTGTGTGTGTAACTAAGGGTTTAGTTAGGAAATTTTTTTTGGTGTATGGTTGTGTGTGTATACTTACACACCATAGCATACATATTGTGGTACATGTGAGTATGGACGAATTTGGATATAGAGGAAGGATCGAATAAAAAATAAGTGGGTGTGAAGACTTGACGAGATGGAGGAGTTTTCGGTAAAAGGGACTCGGACGTTTATAGATGAAAACACGCTTCCTTCAAGTACGAGACAAACTAGTTGGTTTAAAAGTATCCCGAGAAAAGGTTAATATATGTGCTTGGAGGGTTTTGATTAATAGACTCCCCACTAGATTCAATCTTGATAGTAAATCGATTGACGTCCAAATATCTTATGCCCAATATGCAATGACGAGCCAGAAACTATTGAGCATCTCCTAGGGACTTGTAAGTTGGCGAGACATATTTTGGTGTTGTTGGGAGCTTGGCTAGACATAACTATTCTGACTAATACATGTCCGACGACTCTTGAAGATTGGTTTAATAATTTAAATTTAAAGCGGGTTAAGAAGGATTTGGTTGGTGCGCTAGTTTTTGTTTCTTGGTGGCCTATTTGGAGGTATCGAAATGACGTCATTTTCTTGAAGAATCGACATCGGCAGGAGACGTTATTCGATGATATAGTTCTTTATTTTTTTATTTGGTATAGTAGTAGAATAAAGACGTGTAGTTTGAGATGGATAGAGTGCTCAAAAATCCTCTATTATTTATGTAATTTCTTATTTTGCTTAGTTTCTTGCTAAGTTTGTTTTAATAAAAACCGCTATTCCAAAAAAATAATAATAATAAAAAAATAGTTTTGCCTAAGTAGGCTAAGAATGATTTTTTTAAAACTCAATATCCAACTCAAACGAACTCCGATTGAACTCATTCCAGCGGCGTTGGAACCGGCTCGTCAAGCTTTGCTATCTTAGATTTTAGGGTTTAGATTTTACATTTTATCATTAAGGTATTAGTATTTTAGGTTTTAGCTTTAGGGTTTACGCTTTAGCTTTTAGGGTTTAGCTTTTAGAGTTTAGTTTTTAAGTTTTAGCTTTAAGGTTTAGGAATTTGGGTTTAGGGTTCAACGAGCCAGTTCCAACGCCGCTGGAATGAGTTCAATCGGAGTTCGTTTGAGTCGGATATTATGTTTTTAAAAATCTTTCTTAGCCTACCTAGGCAAAATCCCTTGTTTAAGGATCCTCCCTCTTTGGATATAATACGGTATGATTACTTATGAGCTTGAAGAGTATTTCATCGTGGTTTGTGTATGAACTTATAAAGGGTGAATATGTTATCTTTTATTTTCATAGAACTTATTGCAGGATTTTATAATAACTTACGAAATTTTGTTAAATTAAGTAAATAAACAAGAATGTATAGTGATTTGGTTAGATGTTAACAAATCCATTTTATGTTCACTCCTTGCCCTTCCAACAAGATTTTTTTTCCCACTATATACTTATCTTTAAACGGTAGATATTAATAATGTGAAAAATCTCTTTAAAAGGGTAGAAATCACCCCAATGTCTTTCTTATTACAAGAGAAAAGAGTTTTTTTTACATGTGTTTATGAAAGAATGTTCTAACTTAATTTTCTATTGCTTTTCAAACAAAACTTGAGATTTATTATTGAACGACAGATGATCACTCATAAATGTATTTATACTCATATATTTTCCAAGTGCAAAAGGTAAGTCAAATTAATTAAATAGATGTGGAAGGGAGAATAAAAATCCGTCAGCGATCTAACGGTAGCCCTATTTGGTGCAATGGTAGCACCAAGAATTTCTATAGTAGAGGTCTTGGGTTCGAATCCTGACCACAACAAAAAAGGGGTCTGTGTCCAGGTTAGACGGTTTACCTAGTTGGGGGGTTCCTTCTGGGTTGAGCTGTATTGGATGTTCTAGGTGTTGCCGTGGGGAAACTCAATTATTTCACATCAAACATAAATAGACATTATTTTAATGTTTATTTAATACTAATATAAAAGTAAAATTTATTACAAAAGTAAAGTAAATAAAAATAACAAAGGCATATTCACTTTATATAGCTTTTTATAAAGACAACGACTTTTTCATTTGATAAGAAGAAGGCATGAAATAAACGCTATTTATAGTTCTCCTTTTGCCTTTCTCTCAGTGACCTCCTATATCGTGTTTAAAAAGATTACAACTAATATATATAAACAACTAGTTTAGATCCCGTGTATACATACGGGTGAAAAATATTAATAAATAAATTTTTTAAATCTTTATGTGTATATTTTACACGTATAAAAATGTATCATATACTAATTATAGAAAACAAAACTCAAAATATGCAAAAACTAATATATAATTGGGTTTCAAAAATAAATTAAATATTATTTAATGTAATTTGTTTTTCATTTATTATTTAATTGAAAATAAAAGTTAAATAATTAAATTTTCAAAGTTTCATAAGTAATAATTTAAAATAATTGTGTTTTATTGTATAATTAATATTTTCTTTAAATATATATTGTTGTTAAAAATAGGAGGTGCATTTAATAAGAGAGAGAGGCGGAAAAAAATTGATGAAAATGAATGTGGTGATGACACGTGACATGAAAAACCTTTATTTATTATATAGTATAGATGAGGTTGAAACAAATAATCATTTGCTTTTAAATTTTGTATTAAGTAAATACCTCGTGCATGCTTTTAAATGTGCGTATTGGGTGACCTAACTGATACACTTTTGAAAATTGGTTACTATTCTACAAAGTTACCCTTTTTTATTATTATTAAACTTATAAAATGGTTATCATTAATATTTTTATTACTTTACATTGATACCTTTTAAAAAAAACCAAAATTATTAATACTTAGTGAGCTGATAAATAAATTTATATATTACCTTTTTAAAAACTGTTGCAGTCTTTAAAATTAAATAAGTAAATATAATTTTAAAACTAAAATAGAAATTGCTTTTGGCTCAAATTATTCACACATTGACTAGTGTAGTTATTAATGCACATCACGTTACATCCCTTTTAGGTCATCAACTTCTTCCCGTATCCAATTAAATATAACCATCAAATTTATTCTTTAATAATTACAAATACGACATAGTTTCAATGATAAAAAAAAATAATAATAAAAACGACAACACGATGTAACTAACAACCAACCAACGATCAAAAAGATCCTGTCTGATTATTACAAATGTATTGTTTTAAAACTAAAAAAAACAATGCTAAAAACCAAACATTGGTTATAGGTAGTAACAACATAAATGACATTACAAATGGACAATATAAAAGACTGAATAGAAGATAGTACCAAACATATATGACGATAAATGACGATATAAGAGCACTCATAGTAAGTTTTTTTATTATCATTCATATAATTTAACTAAAAAACATATTTATTTTATTAATTTAAAGGTTTAAAAAACCTTCACAACCGATTCCTTACATTTATCTCTATTTAATTAAATAATACTCTTTTAATCATTTTTTATTGTTCTTTCTCTCTCTTATACTCACAAAAGAATTATAAGAGATGAATATTGAGTTGGTAAATATAAGAAATTACAATTCAAAGCTTTTTAAAAAATGGCATGGAGTGGATAATTTGAAAAGTTTTTAAAATTTACCTTAAAATATAATGATAATGAATGATTTACAAAACACATTGTGAGTGCTCTAAATGATTGAAATGTTGCAAATTATTAATAGTGAATAAGAGATACTTTCTACATCACAAGGATCTGTTTTGAATGAGGTAATAAGAGATACTTTCTACACCATAAGGATTTGTTTTGTATGAGGTAATGGAATGAACGAGAAAATTGAATGGACGAGTGAATAGAATGGACAAGAGAATTATCATTCCATTGTCTTGTTTGGTTACCCTATGGGAATGAGATGAATCATTCGTGCTGTTTGGTAAACAGAAATATATTTTATGAAAAATAAAATATTTTTAACTAGTAAATTTTTATTAAGGACCGGGTCATGGGTCGGTCCATGGTTTGGGGCATGGGGCGAGTCATGGGATGTAACATCCCAGAATTCGTAAATTATGAAAACCGGGTTAGTAAATGAACTGAACCTCTTTCAAATAGCATGGACTATATGGTTTTTCACGTAAAACTTGGTTTATCAAAGTTAGGGGACCTGGTTAGCCGCTATTTCAAAAGTTCTGGATAAGGAACGCGATAAATGTAAGGGGAGGGACCCGAAACGAACTTGTAAAGGTTTATATACCAAATAGTGGGAAACCCTAGGCCATAATCGACAGGTGTGTTTGATGGCAGAGAGAAAGAGACGCGAGAGAGAGAGAGGAGAAGATGTCGGACGACAGGTTGACCGGAGAAGGTGATTCCGAGCGGAAACACCATGACTAGACAAGGTAATCCTCGTTATTCCTTTTACGCGTTTACATTTGTGTGTCTAGTTGGAAACCCGATTAGGGTTTGAGGTTGTGATCACGGCCGGCGACAAAGACGAAAGAGAAGGGGTGGCCGACTGTGGTGATGATCACGGGTGAAGAAGAGGTCGACGACCAGGGTGGCGGTGGACCAGAATAGGGACGGTGACCTTGGAGGCTACACGATGGTGGTGCGACGGGCCGTGGTGACCCGTAAGGGTTGATGGCCGACTATCGGGGGAAGAGAAAGAGAGGGGAGGCGGCTGCTGTGGCAGTAGTGGCGGCGGTTTACGGTGCCGGTGATGCTTCCGGCTAGAGTTATACGCGACATAGAAGACGGTAGTGATGCAAGGACGGTGCATGGTCGGAGCCGACTAGGGTTTTTTTTTTCCGGCTAGGAAGACGACGGTGACATACGATGATGGTGCACGACGATGGGAACGGGGGAGTACGGGATGAGCTCGTACGATAGCAAGGGTGTTGCTCGGCTAGTGTTGGCACGATGGTGATGATGAGGGTGACGTGGTACGTGGTGGAGTACGGTGGTGCACGGTGGAGATGGGGAAACCGGAGTGACGCCCGGTTAGGGTTTACGTTTGCATAACATGCATGCGTATGAGGAACCGACTCGAGTTCATACGTTTAGCGTAGTTAGGGTTTGCATGGTATGGTTGGTGTTTGCATGGCACTCGAGCGTGCGTGTATGGAGACCTAGTTCGGGTATGCGAGTTCTAAATGGGTCAAGGACGATCCGGTTCAGGTAAACTTGTGAAAGTAGAGTTCGGGGAAGAGGATGATGAGAAGAGAAGACGAACGTTGGGGATTTATTTATATGAGTTATTTGATATACCGGTTTAAACGTAATATGATTATGTGATCATATGTTGACAGGTTCGGGATTTGAGCGGGTGATCGTGTTGCAGAGCAAGGATCTAAATTCTTCACAACCAGTGAGTTTATAATCCCCTCTTTACTGTTTTGGGGCTATCGTACATACTTACTAGATGTGTTTTATTAAATTAAACATGTTACGAGTTTTGGGTTTAACCCGATGAGTTTATGAAATTAAATATTTAAATACGGAGCTAAGGGTATGTGTGTTTTCCTTAGAGTGTGTGGGCTAGGTGTTAGTTTAATGGTCGTGTGTCGTATAGTGACCTAGTTGAGGAGAGTCGGGGATGATTTTACATGTCGTATGGGTACGACTAGGAGGTGTTGTGGTGGGTGTACGTACATGGTATGTGCTTAGGTAACGAGACATCGTTTTTGCATATGCGCTGCTATATGTTACTTGTGCATGTTGTGTGGGCTAACGTCGTTGTCCTTGTGACACAACAAATCGATGATTGTGGAGGACGAGGTCCTTAGGGAAGTCACTTATGTGAAAGATGCCCTTCGGGGTTATGTTGAGACCCAAGGGGGGTGTTCTGAGTATGATGAATATCCCGACGGGGGTAACCCTGACGAGGGTAGTTATGACGAAACCAGTGAAATCTTTCGAAGGTAATTGTTATGTGCATTCATGTGTGTTTTATTTTCATGCAAGCGCTGATTGATATTCATTTGTGTTGAAATGATATTGTTGTGGTGTTAAACATTAGATTGACCGTTGTGTCGGGTTGATGATATCGTGTTTACGACTATTATGTCAATTGACCTTGTGAGAGTCTCGGTTGAGGCTTGTTAGGTCGGTGTCTAGGGGTTGGTCGTGTTGACCGGATTTTGGGTTGATACGAGTGGTAGATTATGAGCCATGTCGGTGAGACTAACTGGGTTTTGGTTATGAGATGAGTCTTGGGCAGTGGACCCTTATGGGGATGGGTTGGTCAGATGGGTTACCTATGTGTTAATAAATGACAACCCGTTTTATAAAGGACCGGGATGTCCTAAGTTGATATAAATGATATTTGTCAGGAGATGGTTTCTACTTAATATAAACTGTTAGAACTCACTCAGCATAGCTGACTTTGTATGTACGTTAGATTGTTTTGCAGGTAGGTTTACAGGACGAGGTATCTTGGCTTGGGAGCGGTGCTACTCGGATTGGTGTGCATGTAATTATAAGGTAAGGTTAAGATCAATAACGAGCTTAAGATAAAACCATTTTAAAGAAGACTTCCGCTGATTGTTTTTATAATGAGATAAGGGTTTTTAATGAGAATACCCAGTGATGAGACCCAACTGTAGGATGCCTGGTTTGGGGGTCTTACAAGTTGGTATCAGAGCTAAGGTTTAAGAGAAAACCGATGTTTTTAATAAAATAAAATACCTTAACCTAAACCGAAAATGGGACAAGGGTAAACGAATGCCACGAGTAACCGTGAGCCAAGAGGTACGTCTTTTGAGTTGAGCATTAATTGTCATATTATCACTTGTATAGTGTAACACTATGTGGAGCTGCTTGGTATGAGTATGTGGTTTAGCAATTTCGTGTGGAATTATGTTTGGTAAATACGTGTTGTGAAATGGCATTATGTGTAACTTTGTGATAGTTATTGAATTGTGTTTGTGTGGATTGTGTGGGATGCATGTGCTTCCAGTATGTGGAAGGTAGAAAGCTAGTGTGAGTATGATGGGAAACGTTTAGAATCCGAGTAGTAACGTGGGCAACCAATCACATTTGATCACCGTGATTCGGCAGTCTATGGTTACTTTTATATTATGAATTTGTTGCCTATACTAATCACATAAATGTTCTATCTTGTGTAGGATTATATGGCTAAGACGAAGCGTATGAGATCAGTCAGGCATGGAGCTCTTGCTAGGAGGAATGCAGGACGACAAGTCAAGCCGATGGCTGTTGCAGGTGAAACAAACAAGTGAGGTGGGAGTAGTGTTGGCGCTTCCCGTGCCGAGTGTGACTAGGGCTTTGGTTGGCGACATGCCGTGTGATGCTATGATTGGAAAGACTAGATGGAAAAGGAGGGCGGTGGCAGCCGTACGTGATTTCCATCCAGGATGTGGACCTGCATGGTTGAGAGATCGACCACTTGTGACGGTTAATAGAGCTCTATTTTAGGAGGACCCAGTGGATGACCCAGAATGTGGGAGGAACCAGAGGAGGACATAGCAGATGCACCTGATGTGGTTGATATGTCACAAATTATACATATTTTACATGCATAATTATCCCCATATTCATCACAATTGTTTACAAAATGATGGGAATTGATACTTAATCTATCCAATTATGTTACAACAGGATAATTGACAATGGTTTGCCAAAACATGAAGAAATCACACAAAATCAAGGAGAAATCAGCATTCGAAAGTCAATTGAACGAAACTGGAACCAGAAAGTCAAAGCTGGAAGTCAAAAAGTCATCAGGGAGCAAAACAAGGCAATCCACGGCCGTGCATTGCCTTTCATGGTCGTGCAATCCTTGTTTTGCCTCCATGTACTCCCTAAAGCTTCCAGATTCCGCACGTGAAAGAAAATTGTACTTTGCACGCCTGTGCAATCCAATGCACGGCCGTGCATTGCCAAAATCTTTGCCTATAAATAGCAAGCTCATTATAGTGTTTTAGGTGTCCAAGACCAAGGGTTGTGAAGGCCCTAGTGCTCTGCTAGAGCCGAAACTCTCACGATTTTGGTCCGTTTTAGCTTTTCTTTGTTTATTTTATGTTTTTAGTATTGTAATACGGAATGATTCTTCTTATTCAAGTAAGCAAGAAGCAACCTATACCCATTCTCCCTTGGTTTTGGATAACTTCTACACATGATCTAAGGGTTAGTGGAGTCACTTGTATGGTCATTCGTGGCTAGTCTTCTTGCATTACCTAGGTTGGTTGATATTTGTTTAATTAATGAAGTATTTTTAGTATGTTATGTTCTTTACGTCTTTCTTTTAATATATCTTAAAAAGATAAGAATAAGTAATCTTTAAACCAACTTAATAATCTTAAATCTTGTGAGTTTCTTAAGCAAGACTTCTTGTTTGGAAGCTTATTCGAGTTTGTACGGTCTATATACAAATCTTGGTGCTGGCAACGGCCGAGTTAGTATAGGTTTAATCTTGTGGGTTGATTGGAGGTTTGGGTATTCAACGATTTGTTCGAGTCCTAGATGGACCTTATAAAGCGTGTCGGTATTTCTTTACTTTTCTTGTGTTAGTTTGTAGAGGACTTCTAGCGGGAGCCTTGAGGCTTAATCTTGAGAATGAAAGTTATATTTATTTAAAATATTATTATAAGTAAAGACAACTATTTTAAGAATATAAGTTGTTAGGTCCGTGCTTTCATAAAGTAGCTTTGGAGGGAGTTGCGCATTCTGACTTTCCAAAAGAAGTTACACGACTTGACGTACGTCAGTCGACAGGATAATCTTAGTTTGAATAATAATTCAAGGGACAACCGACGGACTTGAGACCCCGTTAGGATCCTGGGAATTATTAGAAGCAGTTGGTCGACCGTATCCAATGTTTCATTACGAAATACTAACTCCCCTGTCGAAAGGGTTAGTACTAGTAACTATGACCAACCTTACTAAAAAACAACGTTAATTAATATTCCTAATTACTTTTCTTTTCCTTTTCCTTTTCCTTTCTTTTAAACAAAACCCCATTTTCCAACTTTTTATCCTAGTCAGAAAATAGCGAGGGTTGAGTAAGGAATCCATGTCCATGGTTCGATACTTGGTTCTTACCCAGACTATACTACGCTGCGATAGGTACACTTGCTTATTGTGGTGTTTTAATTTGAAGTAATTATCATTTTAATTTATAAATTTAAAACCTGATTTTGTGTAACTCTAAAGAGAACATTATTAAAGATATATATTATGTCTCTCGTATTTGGCATCATGTTTTTGGAGCCATTACCAGGAACATGTATATATATATTTTTATAATCACACTATAAACACGCTATCAATGGTCTAGTAGTGATTTTGTGGGCATTGTTAGGATGCTCGATTGCTTGATGAGTAATTGCTGTGGCAGTTGCCATGGGAGATTTTGGGGTGATTCGACGTTATGGTTGATTAGACGATTACGTTGTGTGATGCTTGTTTCAAATATTGAATATTTGCTTGTAACATTGATTTTGAGTTTTACCGCATGCTGATTTGTACATAATTGATGATAATTGTGTTCGTGATTGTGTACGATGGTGATTATAGTAGTGGCTTATGTGCAGTGATGTGTGATTACATTCTGAATGGCGTGAGTTCATGTTGAATGTGATACTTAGTAAGATGAGAGATCTGGATTGAGTAGGTTGTTCACATAGAATTTTATAGACATGAATTTGAACTTGTCTGTCTCTACGGTCTTAAGATAGTGTCACCTAGGTGCTAATGTCTAGGTGGTGTCTTAAGTGCAGCGGGTGTATTGCACTTTGTGTGAATGTTCAGGACAGGGTCCTTTGGGAAGTGATGGCTATACATCTCACGTATGTATGAATGTTCAAGACGGGGTCCTGTGGGAAGTGAGGGTTATACATCTAGTGTATGTATGAATGTTTAGGATGATGTCTAGTTGTGACATCTATTTTTTAACCGTGGAATGGTGTCTAGTCTGAGTAGTATGTTATTCTGAGCTGTTGATATGGCCCGTGTGGGGCACGACCGTGTAAACTTTGTATGAGTACGTAATGACGTGTGGCAGAGGCCACCGTTGTGATGAATAAAAGATGGGGTAGGATTTTGTGTGTCTATAAATGAGGAGGTCATGTCATATACACATAGGTTTACTCAGGTCTAGCTAGTTGTGTGTACACTTTGTGCGAATTGGGAAGTTGGATTACTAGTTGCATGTAGAACATTGTGTGTTCCGTCACTATGTTGTGTCAGTATGTGTCCTTGTAGTACACGATTAGTCGTGCATAGGACAGGTGGTTGGTGTGCTCAGGTAGAGTATTTTTATTTTAGCGTTTTTTTCGACGTTTGATGTATCGAGGTGATGCAAGGAGTTTTGACACTTTCCTACACTATCGGCAGGGTGCTCTTAGGAGATACCTATATCTCGGGAATTCGGAGCACGAAGCCAATGGGTGGAGTTATGAGATTTGATGCTGAAAGCGTTTACGTGGACGCTTGATCGGAGATATTTATGATGTGATCGAGATGACGAAGCTGAAGATTTCTGCACGGAGTAAACAAGGAGACGAAAGGGTCTTCATGGAATACATTCCATATGAAGAATTCAGTCAATGTAAGAAACGGGAGGAATGGGGATGTTCTCTCCGAACGAAGTAAGGGATGGCTGAGGCTTATGATAGGACAGACATCGTGTTCGTACTCGACGAATGAGACGTGGTCGGTAATCGTGTGTTAAATATAGAGCAATGACGAGGAAGTGAGAAATAAAGGAGGGATAAGTGCAGGATGGCACATAAGAGACCGGAAAGGAAATGCCTACGCTGGTAAACATATGACTAGTTTAAGGTGGGCTCCGGTGGAGCATCGGTTAAAGCAAATGCTTGGCTGTTGAAACAGACCTGATGATGGTAGGTGAGCTTTTGGGGAACAATGAGAGCTGATGAAAATAACCCTAGTGTGGGGAGTGAGTGCTTATTTAAGGGGCGCATTGGACGCGTGATAACGAAGTAAAGAAGTGTCCCAGGAGAGACACGTTGTGATGATAAAGACGAAAGGAGCTTCATACAAGCTCCTGGAAGTCATCAGATAGGACAGGTGGAGTACCCTTAAGGCTAAGGTAGTGGTGCCTGGGCTTTGAGAAATTATCGCTAGATGGCGAACATAGTATGGAATGAGAAGCATGACGACTCCACTGTGAAGGAGTGGCGAATATTTTCATTCATGATAGGTAGGAAGCCTTACTTGGGGAGATGACCGTCGGAGTGACGAGATCATCCAGATTATCCAATAGACATGAAGAAATATGTGTACGGGCTAAATAGAGAAAGGAGATAAGTGGGCAGGAAATTGACGGTGTTGTGTCGTCTGAGTAAAGATTTGGAAGGATGAGTAATGAGGGAATGTGTAGGTGGAACCTACCAGTCCCAAGGTTGAAAGCAGGGCACAAAGGGATTCTGGTGCACCGGTTGGAACTGGTGGAAAGTTATACGAGACTATACTGACACACGATTCGAGGATGAATCCTGTTTTAAGGGGGTAGACTTGTAACATCCCAAAATTCGTAAATTAAAAAATCGGGTTAGTACGTGAACTAAACCTCTTTCAAATAGCATGGACTATATGGTTTTTCATGTAAAACTTGGTTTATCAAAGTTAGGGGACTCGGTTAGCCATTATTTCAAAAGTTCGGCATACACGATAAACGTAAGGGGAGGGACCCGAAACAAACTTGTAAAGGTTTATATACCAAATAGTGGGAAACCCTAGGCCATAATCGGCCTAGGTGTGTTTGACGACAAAGAGAAAGAGACGCGAGAGACAGAGAGAGGAGAAGACGCCGGACGACAGGGTGACCGGAGAAGGTGATTCCGAGTGGAAACACCACGACTAGCCAAGGTAATCCTCGTTATTCCTTTTACGCTTTTACATTTGTGTATCTAGTTGGAAACCCGATTAGGGTTCGAGGTTGTGATCACGGTCAATGACAAAGATGAAAGGGAAGGGGTGGCCGACTGTGGTGATGATCACGGGTGAAGAAGAGATCGACGACGAGGGTGGCGGTGGACTAGAATAGGGACGATGACCTTGGAGGCTACACGGTGGTGGTGCGATGGGCCGTGGTGACCCGTAAGGGTTGATGGCCGACTGCCGGGGAAAAGAAAGAGATGGGAGGCGGAGGCGGCTGTGGTGGCAACCGTGGCGGGGGTGTACAGTGTCGATGATGCTTCCGACTAGAGTTAGACGTGACATAGAAGACGGTAGTGATGCAGGGACGGTGCATGGTGGGAGCCAACTAGGGTGTTTTTTGCCGGCGAGGAAGACGGCGGTGACATACGATGATGGTGCACGACGATGGGAACGAGGGAGTATAGGATCAGCTCGTACGATAGTGTTGGAACCAGAGAAACCGTTGTATTCCTGATAATCTGTAGGGGCCTAATTGTGAGTTTTGTAAATTAGGTTTCTGGGTCAAGAGTCGCTATGCTGGTTGTCGGCAAACTGTTGACAATCGGTAATCTTCATGGTGACTCTTGCTATACGGACCCGTGCTAGTTATGCTCATTTAGCTATTTTATGATTTTCGATGATCAACTTCTCTGATTATGCGTTGGCATAGACCTGGAGCTCTCATCATCGCACTCAAAAGACCATGAGGATGGGTAGGTTATACCTGACAAGTGTGGGGAACACTGATTTCATCTTAATCTTACTAGAACACGATTATCGTTCACTAGTTGTATGTGGAAAGTATGGTGCTTGGGTTTCAAATGACAGATATACCAACAGTCATTCGTAGGCCGTGGACATCCAAATTTCAATAAGAAAAGGTTATGTGACAAACTATGTCAGTATGATTCCACGTGATTAGGTTTACTTGTTCTATGTCCTCACTTATTGTTTTGAATCGTTTGTGCCTCGTTTTGGCATCAATGCTTGCTCTGTAAAATTGTTGGTGCGTATATTTTCTTGTACAAAGTTTTATGGGTCCATATCTCAAAAATCTAGCTCGAAAGTCAATTCATTTTGGGTTAAAAATTCAAAATTTTGTATCTTTCCTTAAGTGTCTGTTGGGCCGATTGTCAAGTGTCGGCCCCCAAATTTTTACCGTATATATATGTTTGAAAAGGGGGATTTTTTTTTACTTTTTAAAACCCTAGCCTCAGTGAAACTGTTCCGGCGACAAAGAACCCCATTCCGTTCAAAACCATCTTTTTCCGATCAAGTGCTTTTTGTATGAGTATTGCATCAAATCAAGGTATTTTTATGATTATTTACATGTTTATTTACATCCTTTGGCCTTGTAGATCTCGAATACATCATCAAAATGTTGGCTTTAATCGAATTTTGAATCTGAAACTTGGTGACGGTTCACCTTCCGATTGCCGACTAACGAGACGAAGATGTTGACCAGAGTTGGCTTGTGTAGTCGATTCTCACTACCTGCATTGATCAGTGAACGCAAGTTCAAAAATCATCCCCGATTGGTGGGTCGATTCTTCTGGACACATCGTAGACGAACTATCGACTGTATCTTGTTGTAAGCCGACTGTCACAAGTGATATCAGCCGATTCTTTTATGTTCAGTGCAAACTCTTATCCTATCATCTTGCCGACTCTTTGCATCAGACCATTATTCTTCGGCCGACTGTCACATATCAACAGGCGACTCTTAGTGCATATATATCTTACTTCTCTCTGGTCAACTCTCATCGGGAAACTCATCCTTTCAGTCGACTCTTTAGCCGACACTCTCCTTTTAATATAGATATATTGAAAATTTGTTGTTATATCACTCATGATGGTTTCTATTCTGTTACAGATAATGGACAACGATCATCTTGCAAGTGATAATCGACATAACATGGCAATATCATTTCCTTAGGAGTTTAATGATGTTGTGAGATGGATTCTTCGCAGCAAAATTTCTTATGAAATCACTTGGAATGAAGCAGTGAACAGAGACGTAATTGAAGAATTTTGGATTAATGCCGAGTATAAAGTCCACTCTGTTACCAAAAGGCCTCATGTAAGATATTTTGTTCTCGGAAAGGAAGTGCTGATCTATGAAAGTACTGTGAGAAACGCACTGCAATTAGATGATGATAGACTGGACCCAATAGCTATTAATGAAGATGAGACAAGAAACAGATTCGTGCAAGAGTTAGGGTATGAGGGACCGTTCAGAAAGAATGAAATTCAAAAGAGATTTTTATCCAGAGATTAGAAAGTCATTATGTACGTGTTTATACATTCCCTTTCCCACAGAAACGGAGGTTTGCATTGAGTGTATATTGGTGCGGCATTTTGCTAAAACTTTGTGGTGAAGAAAAATTCAATCTCTCCTATCACATCTTCACTCAAATAATCAATAGAGCAAAGGATAACAAGTGGCTGCTTTATCCGCGTTTTATTTAGATGATCCTCAACCTCCTTTTGAAAGACTTGCCGCCATGTGGTCGTCCCATGACCTTTGCTAAAGTAGAATCACGCATCTACAACGATGTGTTGATATATGAAAAATTCTCTAGGAAATGGACTCCAATGTTTGATAATATGTATCGAGAAGAACGTTTGCCGACGATTAAAGCCGCTCTTATAACCATTAAATAAAAGAAAGTAGAGAAAGAAAGGATCGCTGAAAAGAAAAGAAAAATTGAGAAAGAGAAGGAACCATCATTCAATGATGACGAGATTGCTTGAAAGAGAAAAAATAAAGGAAAAGCAATTGACCTTGATGCTGGCAAGAAAAAGAAGCAAAGATCTGGACGTGACAGTGAGGGATTCATGAAATCCGCAAGAGACAGTTATGTTCGTCAGCAAAGGAGTCCGACAAGACTAAATAATCCTCCTCCCCGTGGTATTACGGATGAAGACATTGAGGCAGATCGCTTAGCCCGTGCCGCTCTGGAAGCCGAAGGACTTCCTCCGTCCAGGCAGACAGAAGGCACGTCAAGAACAAGACATTCTCCTCCACCACAAACAATATCTGTCCCTCCTACCGACACTCCTAAAAGGATGAAATCCATGACCAAAAAGAAGTCTCGGCCAATTGAAAATCCTGTTCCTCCTCCTATCAAAGAATCTCTGGATCCTGAATTAGTAAAAAATGTTGGGATTGAGGCTGCTCAATTATTTAGATGGATGAAAGGGCAGATTGAATCCTCAAAGAGTAGAGAAGAAGATAGAGATATTGAGATTGAAAGTCTAAAGGCCACTATCAAGAAATTGAATTTTCAGCTTGATAATCAAACTTCTCTAAACAAGAAAATGCAAGAAAATATGAATGATATGGGTAAAGCTCTATTGATGTTAAAGAGAGGAAGTCGTAGCCTGACCAAGGAAGTAAATAGGTTACGAGAACGCTTGAATGAAGACCCTCTTATCTTTGATGATGTCTTTGACTCATCCTTCTTCAATGATGCAACTATCTTTGACTTGGATCAAGATGAAAAGGAGGAAGAGAAACATGATAAACCAACGGATCCGGAACTAAGAACAGAAGTACCAAAGAACAAAAAGGATGGCACTAGTCTAGGAACAGGCGGCACAAGCTCTAGTACTCCTGGTGTCAAGACAGCAGGCAATGAAGGTAACATATACAGTAAAGATGTCGGTGCATCCGATATTCCTGAGTCGGGTGTAGCCAAGGATGATGTTGAGACAGATAATGATGAGGAAGAAATGTCGAAAGTATTCATGGAAGAAGGAGAAGAAGAAAACACCACTTATGAAACTGTAGTTGGAGAATCCATTAATTTAACTAATGAAGAGCCTCTTGACAAGTTTGACTGGTTCAAGGCTCTAAAACCAATCCCTCGCCCTCTCCATCAAAACATTGAGGTACTTCGTAAAGCATCTGACAGAAAAATTATTTCATAGGCATTTGATGGTTTGAAGCATCTGTTAGTTATCAAAAGAAGAATGGGAGAAATCCAATATTTTCGAAATAAACATGATCTTCAATCTCTACCATCTTGGGATATCTATGCACTAGAAAAGCTGAATATGATCAACCATGGCTGATGAGTGTTTTATATGTAGACAAAAATGTAAATATATATAAAACCCTGACAACAACGCCAAAGACATGATTGTGTGTTTTTAGTAGTAATAAATATATTCTATTTAGAGCTACACAAAATCAGGTTTTAAATTTATAAATTAAAATGATAATTACTTCAACTAAATACACACACAATAGAAAAGTGTACCTATCATAGCGTAGTATAGTATGGGTAAGAACCAAGTATCGCACCATGGACACGGATCCCGTACTCAACCCTCGCTATTGTCTGACTGGGATAGTAAGTTGGAAAATGGGTTTTGTTTTAGAAGGAAAATAAAAGTTTAAGAAATGTAACTAGAAGTATTATCATGTTTAAGGTGTTACTCTAGTTGTTATCCCGTGTTAATTAATGTTATATTTAAAGTAAGGTTGGTCATAGTTACAAGTACTAACCCTTTCGATAGGGGAGTTAGCATTTCGTAACGGAACAGTGGATACGGTCGGTGAACTGTTCCTTAATAAATTTCGGGACCCAGAACGGGGTATCAAGTCCACCGGTTATCTCGTGATTCATATTCGGACTAAGGTTATCCAATGCCTGACGTACGTCATGTCTTGTAACTTACTTTGGAAATTCGGAATGCGCAACTCCCTCCAGAGCTACTTTATGAATGCTCGAACCTAACAAATTATGTTTTTAAATAGTTGTCTTTACTTATAATATTATTTTAAATAAATAAGACTTTCATTCTCAAGATCAAACCCCATGGCTCCCTCTAGAAGTCCTTAACAAGCCGAAACGAGAGAAGTAAAGAAATACCGACACAAACCGCCCGCTCTGGTTAGGGCTCAAACGGCATGCTGAATACCCAAACCTCCAATCAACCCATAATATTAAATCTATACTACCCGGCCGTTGCTAGCACCATGATTTGTATATAGACCATACAAACACGAATAAGCTTTCCAAACAAGAAGTCTTGCTTAAGTAACTTACAAGATTTATGATTATTAGATTGGTTTAAAGATCACTTATTCTTGTATTTTTAAGATAACTCATAGTAAAGACTTTAAAAACATAACATACTAAAAATACTTCATTAATTATTTAAAGTTCAACCAACTTGAGCAACACAAGAGAACTAGCCATGAATGACCATACAAGTGACTCCACCAACCATTAGACAATGTGTGGGAATATTCCAACACCAAGGGAGAGCGGGTATAGAATGCCTCTTGTTTTACTCGAACGAGGAGAATCGCTTCATATTACAAGACTTTAAAAAGGAAATAAACAAAGAAAAGCTAAACGGACCAAAACCGAGAGAGTTCCGGCTCTTAGCAAAGCACTAAGGCCTTCCCTACTCTTGATCTTGGACATTTAAAACACTAGAATGAGCTTGCTATTTATAGGCTAAGATTTTGGCAATGCACGACCGTGCATTGGATTGCACGGGTGTGCAAAGTACCCTTTTCTTTCATGTGCGGAATCTGGCAGTACACGAGAGTACAGGAACCCAAAATAGGGTTTGCACGACAATGCAAGGCAATGCACAGCCGTGTATTGCCTTATTTTGGCCCCTGTTGACTTTTTGACTTCTAGGTTTGACCTTCTGCGTCCGGTTTCGTTCAATTGGCTTTCGAATGCTGATTTCACCTTGATTTTGAGTGATTTCTTCATGTTTTTGCATATCCAAGTCAATTATCCTATCGGAACACAAATGGATGAATTAAGTGCTAATTATTATCATATTATCTCTAATTGTGATAAATTCCGGGATAATTATGCGTGCAAAACATGTATAACTTACGTCATATCATAATACCCCACACTTAAAGTTTGCTTGTCATCAAGCAAACTCATGCACGATTATACCCATAGAAGTAAAGTATTGGTTAAATGCTAATGCAAAGCTGTTGTCCCAAATGGCTGAATGGACCTTTTAAAAAAACATTGATTTGGTGGTTATACCTTTCGAGTGTTTCTCCACAAGAGGGTAGTAAGCCCCAACATACTTGATGGAACTATGATTATGTATAAAATTACAGTTTCATAAATGTTCACTCAACACTCGGGTTAAATATATGGATAATGTATGTTAAGGAGAACACTCAATGATACAATTAATGCTTGCATAATCATAGGCTTGTATAGAAATCAAATCTCCATCAACTGACATAAAATACGTGCATAAATCAAGAGGGCTTTGTAAAGGGTCGTAATGTTTGGCTTAGGGTTAGGGTAAAAAGTATTTGGGAATAGTGACTAAATGTTGAAAATATGACTTGACTTAATGATAAAAATGAAAATGATTCCATTATTCAACATAGATTAGACATTGTGACTAATCTAAGGACTCTTTTAAGGTCAGTTCGTCAAGACCAAATCCCTTCCTTTAAGAATGTCAACTTCTTCTTATCGTTGAAATATTCATTGCTATCAATTCTTCATGAATCGTTCGGCTGTTTCTTCTTAATACATCCACTTTGATTAGATTTACATACTCCAATTTTTCGAGTAAGTTTGATTTCTTTTGATGAGATTTCTTCACTAACTTGGGCGATTTACTAATTTCTTTTTGGTTGCCCCTTTTTCTTTTCACAATAATTCTTCTTTTCATACTAAATGAGTTTCTTTTCTTCGAACATAAGATGGATCTATAAATTTTAGATGGATAATCATTTCTTAATTCATAGTCAAGCCAATTTTCAACTAAAAAGGGTTAAAAGATAAAAGCTAATTTTTTTCGGGTTTAATGGTTTTGAGATGTGGGTTTAGAAATGAAAAGGTTTAGGCTCAAAGGGGCTAACTAGGGGATAATGTTTAGGGTAGGTAAAGGAAAAGAAAAGGCTAAATAAAATGGGTTAATCCTAATGCCTCAATCATTTTTATGCATTCTTTTAGTCCATGATCTTGAAATGTATATTTTACACAAGTTTTAACATGCAAAGCAATAATTAGAAATCACTCTATATGTAATAATTATTGTGCCAAAAACTTGATGGCTTTCATGATAATGCTCAGATAGGCTCAAATTCTCACATGGAAATGTAAGGTAAAGGGTAATAAAGTAAAAATATGCATAAAATTATTTCTTTCTTTCTGTTGTGCTCCCTAATCTTCCCTATTTGTTTGCTTGATTCACTTCAACGGTATTTCAAATTGCTATTTTTATAAGCCCGTTTATGCCAAATGATTTTTAAGACTCTTGCTTTAAGATTATTTTTGAAAATGTTTTTATTACTTGTATGTAGCTTTTAATTCAATAGATTGGGTAGTTATTAATCATGCACTTGTAATACTTAGGACAAAACTAAGTAGCCAAATTATCAATAGGGTTCCACCCCACACTTAGTTTTTGACAATATGAATGTATGCAATATGATATGCGTCACGAATAATAAGAGTGTGGTAAAACTAATACTCCCTGATGAGACGTAATTGTCGGGCGTGTAATCGATGCTCATCAATGCCTAGATCGTATTTTTGGGCACGAACCAAAACCTGTATCACCTGTAATGCTACGTAATGCTCAACTCATAAAATAAGTACTGAAAGTAAAAATTAAACTAATATTCGCTTAACAAAGCGGCCGAATAAGATTGGTGGCAATGCCACAATGTTAACGGTTACTCCTGTAACCGGTAAAAATGGTACTGTATCTAGTCAAACAAACCAACGTCAAAAGTCAAGAACCATAACTACATCAGAAAAGAACCAGAAATATCAAAGATGAAGGGTGAAGAGAGTTGTTACTGAAAAGGAGGACGCTGCTACTGCTGGTGCGGGCCGGGAGGCTGCTGCTGATATTGCTGATGGGCATACGAATCATGAGTGTGATCGTAGAAGTCCTATCGCATGCCATCCCATTCTGATCATCAAATCCAACATTGTGGGATCAGAAGTAGTATGGTACATACCTGGGCCTTGATGCCCCAGTTGCCCTATAGGTGCTCTCTCATCCTCTGATTCTTCAACTACACCAGTCCAAATATTTCCATGATGGCCTACTAGTTGGTATACCCCATTGAACTTCTTCATCATGTGCATGTTGATCAACACTTGAGTGTCAATAGGTAGAATGGGTATGTCCGTCTCTGTAAGTATACCAATGTTCTTAGGAGACAAGACTCCTAGGTAGTAAGCAAGGTGAGTAATGTATGGTTCACCAAAGATATAGCTGTTGGAACAGTAGCCAGTGGATCTAGTAAAGAACTTGGCCAAACTGTAGGCCAAGTTGCAAGGAACTACATCAATCAAGCAGTGCAAGTGGAGAAGATCTCTAACGCTCACAACCCCTGTGCTATCCTTTCTCCCCCCGATGGAAAGGACAATGCATCAGCGCAGGTAACGGTGGAGGGGGTGTCTAATATTGGTGCTCTTTTGACTGTGCGGGTCAAATGGTCCGGATCCGATCCTATGCCAAAATGCTGATGCTTCTCCCTCGGGAAACTCCCCTTTGCTGTCAGTAAAGATCGGCTCCGTAATCTCTCTGTGCCTGTATAATCCCATTTTTACCCCAAATTGTGCCATTGAAATTTCATACCAATGTCTAGCCATCCTGAAACGTACTCAATCATGCATTTCCATACTCACTACCGGCCTATCAAACTGGAAGGATGCTAGAAACTCAAGGGTGAGCTCGTAACAGGTTGCTTCCCTAATGGCAAAGAATTTTTGCCAAGGCTTTGTGATGAGGGTAACTGCACTGTCCAAGAGATTAATATCTTCCAAGGTTGGGTAGCAAATTGTCTTGTATGTTCCGACGGTTTTCCTTAGCAATGTGGGTAGTGTTTGGTAGGCATGAACCTCGATGGCATCATCAGGGTCAAAGATAAGCCACGGGTGCAAATCCTATGGCCCTTCTCGCATGGGCTGTAGGTGAAAAGGCGGTGGAGGAGATGGTGGAGTTTGTGGCTCATGTGGGCAGACGAGGATGAGCCCGACCTAGAGCCTGATCGAATATTCCTCCTTTTTCGTCCCGCTTGTCGGGAAGACTCAGCCATGACCTACACAATCACCATTTATAGGAGTTAGTACATAAAATCAAGAGTGACTCAACATATATATTTTAACAGCGCCAAAAACTTGATAGAATCATGTTTTTATAAAAATATATATGTATATAATTTTTGGACCACACAAGGGGAGCACAATTTCGTGCATGGTTATGGCACGGTTATGCTTCCCGAGTCCTAAAATGGTCAATTGCAATCAATCAAACAAGGAGCAAATTCAAACGATTCAATATGACTACTAATATAGATGGTCAACATGTTGACTTTCGAAAAGTCAAACCCATCAAAATTCTTGAACTAATTCAACTAATCAATAATTTCCCACCCTACTATGTTAATACCTAAACACATTAAAACAAGATTCATGCTCCAATTTGTATTTCCAAGTTCAAAAATTCTAGGTAAAATTTCATAAACCCATTCATACAAATCAAACAAATCCTACCCAAACAAGGCTAAAATGAGTTACATTATGATCCTACATAATCAAATATGCATCTAGATCAAGTTTTGAGTTCATATTCAAGCACATTCAAACCAAAGTTCAAAACAAAACCCTAGCCCCTATTTGAAGAGGATTGGCCATATTTGAAGCACGAATCACACTAAAATTAACAATGGACAAGTTTACATACCTCGGGGAAGAGACTGGAAGCAAAAAATCAAGAGAAACCGTCAGAAATCGAGGGGTTTTGGAGTGATTTCGGAGAGTTCCGAGCGTTTTTGGAGTTTGGGGTTTTGAGGAAAGTGATTGTTTCTGCAATCTTAACACCAGACGCGCACGAAGCTAAATGCACAGTTGTGCATTGGGTTGCACGGGCGTGCAATGCCACTGTTGACCAATTTTGGCTTGTTTTTTTTTTTTACTAAAAAAAATACTTGAAAAATAGCACTTTAAAAATAAATTTTTAATTAATAGATTAATAAAAAAATAATTTAGATTTTTTTAAGTGCTAATTTATTAAAATAAATTGGTCAAGGGAGATTGTCACCATCAAAAATCCCGTTTATACGTTAGAAAACTTACCTTGATTATCGGCATCCAAAGCATTAAACTTGTCATCATCGAAAATAAAGAAAAATGTAAAATCTAAACACATAAAACCGTTCAAAAGTGTTACGCCTATTTAAAATGCTTTTGAATGACGGCACGTGTATCCATTCAATTTGCTTGACAATAACTTCGCGTTCGCGATCCTTGAAAGTTATTGCAAATACAGATTCACTAGCACAAGTACCAAAATAAAAACAAAAGTAGTAAAAAAAATAAAAAAAAGGAAAAATAAAGTAGAAATAAAAAAAAATAAGATAAAGATGAAGATAAAATAAAAATAAAAAATAAAGTAGAAATAAAACAAAAGTAGAATAGAAATAAATAGCCAGTCCAACGACTTAGATCTTTCGTAGAATTACCGTGTCCCTAGCAACGGCGTCAAAAACTTGATATGTGTTTTATATGTAGATGAAATGTAAATATATATAACCCTGACAACAACGCCAAAGACATGATGACGTGTTTTTATTAGTAATAAATATATTCTATTTAGAGCTACAGAAAATCAGGTTTTAAATTTATAAATTAAAATGATATTTACTTCAACTAAATACACACACAATATGCAAGTGTACCTATCTCGGCGTAGTATAGTATGGGTAAGAATCAAGTATTGAACCGTGGACACGGATCCCGTACTCAACCCTTACTATTGTCTGACTTGGATAGTAAGTTGGAAAATGGGTTTTGTTTTAGAAGGAAAATAAAAGGTTAAGAAATGTAATTAGAAGTATTATCACGTTTAAGGTGTTACTCTAGTTGTTATCCCTTGTTAATTAATGTTATATTTAAATTAAGGTTGGTCATAGTTACTAGTACTGACCCTTTCGATAGGAGAGTTAGCATTTCGTAACGGTTAGCATTTCGTAACGGAACAGTGGATACGGTCGGCCAACTGTTCTTTAATGAATCTCGGAACCCTGAACGGGGTCTCAAGTCCGTCGGTTATCTCGTAATTCATTATTCGGACTAAGATTATCCAATGATTGACGTACGTCATGTCTTGTAACTTCCTTTGGAAAGTCGGAATACGCAACTCCCTCCAGAGCTACTTTATGAACGCTCGGACCTAACAAATTATGTTCTTAAATAGATTTCTTTACTGATAATATTATTTTAAATAAATAAGACTTTCATTCTCAAGATCAAACCCCATGGATCTCGCTAGAAGTCCTCAGCAAGCCGACACGCGAGAAGTAAAGAAATACCGACACAAACCGCTCGGTCTGGTTAGGGCTCAAACAGCAAGCTGAATACCCAAACCTCCAATCAACCCATAATATTAAATCTATACTACCCGGCCGTTGCTAGCACCAAGATTTGTATATAGACCGTACAAACTCGAATAAGCTTTCCAAACAAGAAGTCTTGCTTAAGTAACTTACAAGATTTAAGATTATTAGATTGGTTTAAAGTTCACTTATTCTTGTCTTTTTAAAATCACTCATTGAAAAGACTTTAAAAACATAACATACTAAAAATACTTCATTAATTAATTAAAGTTCAACCAACTCGAGCAACACAAGAGAACTAGGCATGAATGACCATACAAGTGACTCCACCAACCCTTAGATAATGTGTGGGAATATTCCAACACCAAGGGAGAGTGGGTATAGAATGCCTCTTGTTTTACTAGAATGAGAAGACTCGCTTCATATTACAAGACTTTAAAAAGGAAATAAACAAAGAAAAGCTAAACGGACCATAACCGAGAGAGTTTCGGCTCTTAGCAAAGCATTAAAGCCTTCCCTACTCTTGATCTTGGACACTTAAAATACTAGAATGAGCTTGCTATTTATAGGCTAAGATTTTGGCAATGCACGGCCATGCATTGGATTACACGGGCGTGCAAAGTACCCTTTTCTTTCACGTGCGGAATCTGGCAGTACAGGAGAGTACAGTGACGCAAAATAGGGTTTGCACGACCGTGCAAGTCAATGCACAGCCGTACATTACCCTATTTTGGCCCATGTTGACTTTTTGACTTCCAGGTTTGACCTTTTTGTGTCACACCCCCAAATTCCACTAACGGAGTTTTACCGTTTGGCGTTTGACAAATTGGTATTAGATCCATTGGTTATTGAGAACTAGGATTGCATACTAGACTATAACCGCACACATGCATTAGTTACACGATACCGACACTCATACATGATCACCTAGAATCCATACATACATTGCATTGCAGGCATATTGATGTCATCTATATCACCCTCTGCTGACGAGGAACACCTCATTATCATTACATCATCATTCTCAGTGACGACACTCGGGGAATCCTCAAAACAACATCCACTCCCGTCAGAGGGCAGTAAGACTGAGCCTTCGGAGGAGTCACTCACACCACCATCATCTGCACCCTTGTTACACCACCAGAGCCGAAGATAACACCGACTTGAGCCTATCGATGACACAATTGGGTATGGTGAGCCTTCTCAAGTCCGTATTGGGGGTGACACACAGCACTAACACATGTCTCTTTGGGAGTTGGGTTCATCGGAAGCGAATCCCTCCTGTACCCACTAGCAACAATACCTTGATCTCACTAGCTTTACTCTACTTCAAGCCCGAACCCATGGACTTCGCTTGAGGTACACCATGTGGAGACAGACCGTTGCGCGTATTATTGTAGAAATTCATTGACACATAGATGTCATCACCTTCCCGAGCCGTGGGCTCGCGCTTTGGTCGATATTCTGTTAAAGAAAGATTGACCACAAGGTTGAGAACACCTTTCTCATTGCATACCCAAACTCTATCCAGACTCTGTTGGAAGGACGGCTACTTTGCCTTTTCCAGTAACACATATCCATGAACTAGTTTCACTCTTCGAAACCGCATTTAATGTACATGTTTGTTTTATGTGCATATTCCCATCTATAATCCACGGGATTGGACTCTCGTATTATGTTCTACCTCGAGCGAATACTCGGATCAAACGATTTCTGACTACTCGTTATAATATGAGTCCAAGTTGATCAACTTATGGTTGATAACTAAGCCTCCTGATGACTTATCATATCTGACAACACTCTTTACTCGGAAATAAAAATTGAGGGATATTTTGACACAGTACAGGGAGAAGCTAGGGTGAGCATGCAAAGCAAATTATCATTACGGGTGCATACGTAATAGTAATTTGAGGTGCATGTAAGTCATGGTGAAACCTAGTGTGTGGATAAATGGTCCTAATCAGTGATTTACAGACTTAAGTTTTTACTATCAGTAGAAATTTTCGTGACCTGCTCAACGACTAGTTGGTATCGTTAAACCTGTTCAACAGTTGATAGACACAACTATCATGTCGAAATTGTTAACGGACACCCTGAACTATCATCAATAAGATCCATCATTTTATTTCACTCATGTAAGAGTCATAGTGAACTTAAGATTCTCATCCAGACTTGATCAATGGAACCACCTAGAATGAAACTTTAGTAGAACCTCATGGTAAACCCACCGAATCCAACTATGTAAACGGAATTTGAGGAATTCTTCATAAGCTAACACGTTATTCCTTGCACTCCAACAATAAATTCTATTTGTCCCTATTACCTTATCCTGTGACTAATCCTTAGTCTAATTTGTATTATACCCCAACATATAAATCAAACTGAAATCATTTGTCATGACAAAATTGTTCGCCTTCCTCTCCAGAGTGGAGAAACCCTTTCTGTCCAAGGCGAGAAGAGTGGTGTAGTCGTTGGCGTAATATCCTTCATGAAAGCACAAAAGTGTCTACGTAAAGGTCATACCGCCATTCTAGCTCTCGTCACCAAGCAACCATCTGAGGAGAAGAAGATTAACGACATTCCAATCATTCGTGACTACCCAGAAGTATTCCTGAAGACCTGCCTGGTCTTCCGCCTCATCGTCAAGTCGAATTTTCAGATCGATCCAGCACTCGGAGCAGCGCCTATTGCTCGGGCACCCTACAGAGTGAATTACAAGAACTATCTACACAATTGCAAGAGTTGTTGGATAGAGGTATCATCTGATCTAACTCATCACCATGGGGAGCTCTAGTGCTATTTGTCAAGAAGAAGGACGGGACCTTCCGCATGTGCATTGACTACCGTGAGCTGAACAAAGTGACGATCAAGAATCGTTATCCTCTACCCCGTATTGATGATATATTTGATCAACTCCAAGGATCAAGATTCTATTCCAAGATAGATCTTAGATCCGGTTACCATCAACTGAGAGTCCGAGATGAGGATATCTCTAAGACTGCTTTCAGAACTAGGTACGACCACTATGAATTTATGGTCATGCCTTTCGGATGACCAACGCACTTGCGGTGTTCATGGACCTCATGAACCGTGTGTGTAAACCTTACCTTGATCAGTTCATCATCTTCTTCATTGATGACATCCTCGCCTATTCTAAGAGTTGGGATGAACATGAGGAACACCTGCGTTTGATTCTGGAATTGCTGAAACAAGAGCAATTGTATGCCAAATTTTCTAAGTGCGAATTCTGGATTCGTGAAGTACAATTTTTAGGACATGTAGTCAACGAGAAAGGAATACATGTCGATCCATCTAAAATAGAAGCCATCAAAAATTGTGCGGCACCGACTACTCCAACTGAGGTGCGATAATTTCTGGGATTGGCTGGCTATTACCGAAGTTTCATCGAGGGATTCTCCAAGATTGCTCAACCCCTCACTGCCCTAACTCAAAAGTGTAAACCCTATAACTTGGGTGACACCCAGGAATCAACATTCCAACTTCTGAAACATAAACTCTGCAGTGCACCCATCCTATCTCTTCCGGAGGGAACGGATGACTTTGTAGTATATTGCGATGCCTCCATCCAAGGTCTTGGTTGCGTACTGATGCAACACGAGAAGGTCATCGCATACGCTTCTCGACAGCTGAAAATTCACGAGAAGAACTACACAACTCATGAATTAGAGTTGGGAGCCATGGTATTTGCACTAAAGATATGGAGACATTACTTGTACGGTACCAAGTGCACCATCTACACCGATCACAAGAGTCTTCAACACATCTTTGAACATAAAGAGTTGAACATGCAACAACGTCGTTGGGTCGAACTCTTGAATGACTACGACTGTGTTGTTAGGTATCATCCAGGCAAGGCTAATGTGGTAGCTGGTGCCCTAAGTAAAAAAAAACCAAACCTAAAAGAGTTCGAGCATTACAGCTTACTATCCACACCGGATTACCCGATAAAATCCGTAGTGCTCAACTTGAAGCCTTGAAAGAGGAAAACCTACCGTTGGAAGCCACGCAAGGCATGGAGGAACAACTTGAGGTTAAATCAGATGGCATTCGCTACTTCACAGAGCGAATATGGGTTCCAACGTATGGGAACTTAAGGGAACTGGTTATTGATGAAGCTCACAAATCCCGATACTCTATTCATCCTGGTTCCGACAAGATGTACCATGACCTAAATGTGCTATATTGGTGGCCGAAGATGAAAGCTGATATAGCCACCTATGTGAGGAAGTGCCTGACCTGCTCAAAGGTCAAAGTGGAATACCAAAAGCCCTATGGTTTGCTTCAACAACAAGAGATTCCAGTGTGGAAATGGGAGTAAATTTCCATGGACTTTGTCACCAAACTACCCCGAACTCCTAGCGGATGCGACGCTATGTGGGTGATCGTAAATCGTTTAACGAAATCCGCTCACTTCCTGGCAATCAAAGAAACCGACAAGATGGAAAAACTTACTCGTATTTACTTAAAGGAAGTAGTCTCTCGGCAATGAGTGCCTATTTCAATCATTTCGGATCGAGACACTCGATTCACATCACTTTTCTGGCAATCTCTGCAAAAATCTCTAGGCACGCGTCTAGATATGAGCACAGCACACCATCCTCAAACAGATGGCCAGACTGAACGCACTATTCAAACACTGAAGGATATGCTACGATCTTGCGTGATCAATTTTGGTAACAGTTGGGAAACTCACTTGCCCTTAGTGGAGTTCTCCTCCAAAAACCGTTATCACACTAGCATCAAAGCGGCACCATTCGAGGCATTATATGGATGGAAATGCCGATCACCTATTTGTTGGACTGAAATTGGGGATAGCCAACTTACGGGTCCTGAACTTGTGGTTGAAACCACAGAAAAGATCATTCAAATTCAAAACCGTATGGCGGCAGCTCGTGATCGTTAAAAGAGCTATGCCGATAAACGTCGTAAGCCATTAGAATTTCAAGTAGGCGACATGGTCCTACTAAACGTCTCACCTTGGAAAGGTGTGATTCACTTCGGGAAACGAGGCAAACTAAACCCTCGTTATGTTGGATCGTTCAAGATAGTGAAGAGAATTGGCCCATTAGCGTACCAACTGGACCCACCTGAAGGACTGAGTGGTGTATACGACGTGTTTCATGTCTCGAACTTGAAGAAATGTGTAGCAGACGAGACACTCGCGATTCCTCTTGAGTAACTACAAATCGATGAACAATTACGCTTCGTTGAAGAACCGGTAGAAATCATGGATAGGGAAGTCAAAACGCTCAAACACAGTAAGATCCCTATTGTCAGAGTTCGTTGGAACTCGAAACGCGGACCGGAATTCACATGGGAGCGCGAGGATCAGTTGATGCGTAAATATCGTCATCTGTTCAAGCACTCCACGTCAAACACTTAAGGTACTATTCAAATTTTCGGGACGAAAATTCTTTCAACTAAGGGATGATGTGACACCCAGAAATTTTTATTTATTTATTTTAATTTTCGGGACGAAAATTCTTTCAACTAGGGGATGATGTGACATCCGAAATTTCCAGGTTAACTACGTTATCATAATCTAGTTAAATCCTAACCTAGTTAACCTATCTCAAACCTTAGGGACTAATTCTGTCATTATTCCAACTCAAACTACAAGGACTAGTAGTGTAATTAGAAAAAAACCTGATTCTATTGACTTTAGAAGTCAAAATCAAAATGTTTGTGTTCTTGTTGACTTTGGAAAGTCAAACAACAACGTTCATAACTCAATTCAAACCCTAGGGACTAATTCTGCCCTTTTCAAAACTCTAACACAGGAAACTAAAGGGACTAAAATTGTAATTAACTCATATATGATTTCTGTTGACTTTTTGAAAGTCAAACTATTGTTCTTGAGCTTGAATTCATGAAATTCGTTTCATTGTAACTGCCATACACGATCATTATCATTAAACGACAACCATTGGGGTTTTAAACAGCATTAATGATCGAATTAAACCCAATTATGGGCATTAAACCCATAACCGTCGACGCCATCATCGACCATTATCAAATTGGTTTGATTATTCTGTTACTCTCACAAATTGATCACCTGCACATCACATTCGAACTCCACTGGAGCATTTGCACACACCAAGTCCACCGGAGACGCAGCGGGAGACGTCGGAGTCCAACCCATTGTACCGCGACTGTGCTTTTAGTCGGGAACCACTAATTTGAACTTAATTTTGGTAATCAAACACCTCCTCAGTTTCGTTTTTATCTTTAGAATAAAAGCCCTAACCTTTTAGGGGCTTATATCACCGAATTAAGCATGAACCAAATTCTAGGGTTCATGCGAAACCAGTTTAATCGAACCCTACTTTAGAACCTGTTTAAATCCAATTAATTTATACCATTAGATTCGCAATCCTTGACTCTTTGAAAGCCCTATGATTCCAAAAGTTTTTATTATCAAAATCATTCAAATCGAATTCATGTTCTTAATCTAGGGTTTCGGGTTTCAAAACAGGAATTTAACGACTCTAAACATGACGATTTTACAATTAAACATGCACACAGATTCGCAACACCCCAATTTCCAAAACCCATAAGCATTTGATGCAAATCGTAGTCGAATTCGTTGGTAAATGGTTGGGTTTGGCTTCGGTTTACAAAGAGGGAAGAACCCACTGGAACATGTTGTTAAAATCTTTTGGAACTGGGAATGGTTGCGAAACCCTAGCGGACGGGACTGGTTAGATTGTGTGGCTGTTGTGGGAGAGATCCGGGTTCAAATCTCTCCACCCACTTTGTAAGGCCCCTTTCCGGGTAACCTCACTTGTTGGATTTACTCATAAACATAGTCATGAATACTGAACTTAAATTAAAAACATTCATCATTTAATTACATAACATAACATAACTTGACAGCGGAAGTCTTAACGCATGTATTAAAGTGGGATATCAGTCTTGTGTCGGGTAACCTTCACGCCATCGCACGACCTTTTCTTCCTTTACCTGAAATGTATACTAAAAGTCAGCTAACGCTGGTGAGTTCTAGTTTAAAGACAATCATACATAATATTTACCTTATCATGAATATAATGTATATATATATATATATATATATATATTCATACTTTTAATTATTCTTTACTTTACTGTTCTCACATAACATTCATTGTGGGTATATACATATGTACATGCATACTTTCTTTTTGAGAGAACACTTATTGGCCACAATCTTAAGGGAGATCAACCCGTCATACTTGTCGTGAATGTCACGAAGACATCGCTGTCAGAACTACCGTCGTAGCCCATTTCATTACCGTCCGGCTCTAGAAAACCGTCCGTCATTCATTAATCCGTCCGGCAACCTTTGTCCGTCCGCTCTTAAACCGTCCTACCGTCGTAGTCCGTCATTTTGTCCGTCTGCCCTAGGGCATCCGTTTCCCACGCGACCATTATGTGTGCAACCGTTCTACATTAGTTAAGGCATTTGCTTCGACCGTCCATTAATACCTTTTCATACGTCCTAGCTTGCGAAGGAACGTTTTTGTCCCGGTTGCAAAATAGTCACGTGGTCGTCCGTCTACTGAAGTAGCCGTTGTCAAAGAAGGGTTTATAACGTTTACATTCATTCATAACATGCAATATATATGTAATATAAAGCAAAATTTCATTCTTTTACGTTATGTCATTCTTTCATTTATTCTTTAAAATCATACGCTTCTTTCTTTATTCATAATTCATTTTCATATATAAGTATTTATATATATATACGTATGATCACATTAATATTTATAACATTTAATCATTTAGTGTATACACTTCAGCCCCAAAACATTTAAAATGATTTGCACATAACATAGAAGGGGGCACACAGAACTCACCTGATGAGTAGTTTCTGAAATACACTATGCTGGCTACTGAGCGTCACTAATGTCACTCACGATCTGTATAATAAAGTCATACTCGTAAGGTAGTGCTCCTAGATGACATTAGACATTACTATGCTTGAACTTAGTAGTTTCGATGGATTTGCTTTATCGAAACTTGGTAGTTTCGATAGGTTGCTTCTGTCGAAACTTGGTAGTTTCGATAGGTTGCTTCTGTCAAAACTTGGTAGTTTCGATAGGTTGCTTCTGTCGAAACTTGGTAGTTTCGATAAGCTGCTTATGTCGAAACTTGGTAGTTTCGATAAGTAACTTAGGTGTAATCTTAGCTTCGGATCGTTGGCTCATATCGAAACTATGGTAGTTTCGATAGGTTGCACATATCGAAACTGGGTAGTTTTGATGGGTCTGTACATATCGAAACTATGTAGTTTCGATGGTTCTGCACATATCGAAACTAAGTAGTTTCGATAGGTCTGCACAGATCGTCTTCCCCAAAAAAATCCAAAGTTTTGCATGCGCGTCTGATCGAGTCAATATCTCATTTTTCTTAGATCAAAACGTTCGGTTTTCATTCTAGATGCTAAACCTAATTTCATTTTCAAGATTCATTCGCAAAATCGTTACCTTTTTAGCCAAAACACGAAAATTCTAAAAAGTCATAAAAACTCAGATTATGATCGAACGCTTACCTGGATTGGATTTCTGATTCGGAGAAGATGGTCACAAGCACAGCTGTAACGTGCTCCTCCAACCTCGTGACGATCCGTCGACTTTCTCTCTCTAGACCCGAGCTCTCCTTTCTCTCTCTAGAAGCTGCGTGAGTGTGGAATGAGCAGGGAAGAGGGCGGCCTTGCCTTATATATATACCTGGGCTTCCCTCGGCCCATTGAAGCCGAGCCCAAGCCCGCTCCCTTTTGTTTAAATATTCCGACTAAATCACCGGTCTCGCTATATTTATTCGTTTTATTATTTTTGGGATGTTACAAGTCTACCCTCCTTAAAGAGGTTTCGTCCTCGAAACTGTTCATACGTTAAACAATTGAAGGTATAGTCCCCTCATCTCGTCTTCTTTTTCCCACGTAGCTTCCGACCCTTTTATGTGCTTCCATTGTATCTTGACTAACGGTATCGACTTATTGCGTAGTCGTTTCTCAGCTCGGTCAAGAATGGCTATCGGTTCCTCTACATAATTTAGACTGTTATCCACTTCGATCTCGTTGTAAGGTATGTGAGCTGTGTCGTCAGCTAGGCACTTGTGTAAGTGTGATACGTGGAACGTAGGGTGTATTCCACTAAGCTCAACGGGTAGGTCGAGTCTGTAAGCAACTTGACCCACTCTTGCTAAAATCTTGAAAGGTCCGACAAACCTTGGACTTAGTTTGCCACGCTTTCTGAATCGGATGGTTCCTTTCCATGGTGATACTTTCAACAGTACCATGTCCCCCACTTGAAACTCTAAATCCCTTCTTCTCTTATCCGCGTATGATTTCTGTCTGTCTTTTGCGGCTTTCATTCGAGCCTTGATTTGATCAAATTTCTAGGAAGTAGCTTTGACCACTTCGAGACTTGCAAAATCCTTCTGCCCAATTTCCCCCCAACAAACCGGGGTTCTGCATCTCCTCCCATACAACATCTCAAACGACGGCATGCCAATAGTTGAGTGATAGCTGTTGTTATATGAAAATTCTGCCAATGGTAGATGGCTGTCCCAGCTCCCACCAAAGTCAATGATACAGGCCCGGAGCATGTCCTCCAAGGTCTGAATGGTTCTTTCCGATTGTCCATCGGTTTGGGGGTGGTAAGCGGTGCTGATGTTCAGTCTAGTGCCCATTGCTTCACTGAATTTCTTCCAAAACCTTGACGTGAATCTAGTATCCCTGTCGGTGACAATCTACAGCGGCATACCATGTCTACTCACAATTTCCTTGATAAATATTTCTGCTAGTCTTTCTGACGAGGAAGTCTCACGTATTGGTAAGAAGTGAGCACTTTTCGTCAAGCGGTCAACGATCACCCAAATGGTATCATTGCCTTTAGCTGTTCGTGGTAGCTTGGTAATGAAGTCTATCGTGATCTCCTCCCACTTCCATTCCGGTATTGGTAATGGCTGCATTTTACTGCATGGTTTCTGGTGCTCGGCCTTGACTAGTGAACACGTTAGGCACTTGTTCACGTACTCGGTCACATCATTCTTCATGCTAGGCCACCAGTACTCTTTCTTCAAGTCTTGATACATTTTGTTTGTCCTGGGGTGGATAGAATAGCGAGACTTATGGGCCTCATCGAGTATTTTGGCTCTTAGCTCGCCAATCTTAGGTATCCACATCCGACCAAACCTAGTTCGTACACCGTAAGCATTTGATCCAAATTCCCTTGTTGTCCTACTATTCTTTCTCGCCTTATATTTCTTTCTAATAGCTCTTCGTCTTGTGCCTTTGATATTTCACTCATCAAATCTGGTGTTATAATCAGCTGACACGCTTTGATCTGTATAGGTTTCGATTCTTCCTTTCTGCTTAAAGCGCCGGCCACCACGTTTGCTTTGTCTGGATGGTACAATATCTCATAGTCATAGTCTTTCAGTAGCTCTAACCATCTCCTTTGTCTCATGTTTAATTCCTTTTGGTCGAAAAAGTACTTCAGGCTTTTGTGATCGGAGTAAATGGTGCATTTAACTCCATACAGATAGTGCCTCCATATTTTCAACGCGAAAACTACTGCTGCTAACTCTAGATCGTGTGTTGGGTAGTTAGCCTCGTGAATCTTTAGTTTTCGCGAGGCGTAAGCAATTACCTTTCCTCGTTGCATAAGTACGCACCCCAAACCCTGCCCCGAAGCGTCAGAATAGACTACCAAGTCTTCATTTCCCTCAGGTAGTGTCAAGACTGGAGCTTGGGTTAATCGTGCCTTAAGTTCTTCAAACGCGTTGTTCTGGGTTTGACCCCATTCGTACTTCACTTCCTTCCGTGTCAACTTAGTTAGTGGCAAGGCTATTCTTGAAAAATCTTGAATGAACCTTCGATAGTAGCCTGCCAATCCCAGAAAACTTCGTATCTCTGTTGGTGTCTTTGGGACGTTCCATTCCTTTACTGTCTCGATCTTTGCAGGATCTACCATGATTTCGTTTGGGTTTATTACGTGACCTAGGAATTGGACTTCCCTAAGCCAGAACGCGCATTTGGAGAACTTTGCGTATAACTTTTCCTGCTTTAACACCTCCAGAACCTCTCTTTGGTGACAGTGGTGATCACCCTCGCTTTTTTAATACACCAGTATGTAATCTATAAAAACTATCACTGATCGATCCAACATTGGTCTACATACTCTATTCATCAAATCCATGAATGCTGCTGGTGCGTTGGACAATCCGAAGGACATCACAAGAAACTCATAATGCCCATAACGCGTGCGAAACGCGGTCTTTGGTACGTCTTCTTCTCTTACTTTCAACTGATGGTAACCTGACCTAAGATCGATCTTTGAGAACCAACTCGCACCTTACAGTTGATCAAAAAGATCGTCTATTCTAGGTAGTGGGTATTTGTTCTTTACTGTTCTCTTGTTCAATTCGCGGTAGTCGATGCACATGCGCATACTGTTGTCCTTCTTATTTACAAATAGTACCGGAGTGCCCCATGGTGAGATGCTCGGTCTAATAAATCCTTTCTCGGTTAGTTCCTCTAGTTGAGACATCAATTCTTTCATTTCTGATCGAGCTAATCGGTAGGGGGCTTTGGCAACGGGCTCAGCTCCTGGCAGTAAGTCAATCTGAAATTGTATTTCCCGATCGGGTGGTAACCCAGGTAGATCCTCAGGGAATACTCCCGGAAAGTTGCATACCACGGGTACATTCTTGAGTTCATTCATTTTCGTTCTATCATCAATAACATATGCTAGATAAGCTTCACTACCGCGCCTCATGTAACTTTCGGCCTTGATCATCGAGATGATGTTCGGCATCGTGCAATTCAAATCCCCAGAAACCGTAATTGGGCTGCCACTTGGAGCCTTGAGGTGTATCCTCTTACGTTTACATATGATTTGAGCTTCGTTGGCAGCTAGCCAATCCATACCCAATACTATATCGAATCCTCCTAAGGTGAGAAGGAATAATCTAGAAGGAAACTTATCTCCCTCTATTTCTATGATGCAATCCTCTGTTACTTGGAATACTGCCGAATTTTTGCCAACGGCAGTTTGTACGCTAAAGGCCTTTACTATGGTGTTGATAGAGCAACCTAGTTTACGACTAAATGCATTTGATATGAAGCTTTTACTAGCACCAGAATCAAACAAAATAGCAGCACGTTCATCATTAACTAGAAACGTACCTGACACGACATCAGGATTTCCCCTTGCTTCTTCCTTAGTTAAGGCATAGGCCCGAGTCCTTGCCTTTTGTTCCTGTTCCCTCTCCTTTCCCGAACCAGATTGGGCGGCCTTCCTGCAGTTCTTTGTCAGATGTCCAAACAATCCACATACTTGACATTTGACATCCTTCAAACAATCTCGGGAGTAGTGCCCCGGCCTCCCGCACTTATAACACACGGTGGTGCCGATTCGACACTCGCCCAGATGTTGCTTTCCACATCTCTTGCATGTTTCATATCCGTCCATCCTTGGTTTCTTAATTTCAGCTGTTTCTTTCCCTTTTCCGGAGCCTCTAGACGGGTTCTCCCACTTTCTCTTTTGTGTCTCAGGTGCCGGGTCCTCATTGGCATAATCGTCGTAGACGATTCCAGACAGGTTGACTACCGACTCGAAGGTCGATGGTAGATTAGCTTTTACATGAACATGGACCCTTTGCGGCAGACCCTTGACATAGTATTTGATCATACGTTCTTCAGTTTCCACCAAGTGTGGTACCAGTTGGGCCAACTCGTTGAATCTTGAAGTATACTGGCGATGAGTCTTGTTGCTAGCCTTGAAGTTTAGGAACTCGTTCTCCACACGATCAATCTCATTCTGTGGGCAGAACTTTTGGATTATGAGCTTCTTCAGGTCTTCCCATGTCATTCTGGCAATAGCATTTGGCGACTTTGTTCTTTGAATGTTTCTCCACCAACCTAGTGCTTCGTTGGTGAAAGAATGAGCAACATATTTAACCGCCTAGTCCGGTCGGCACTCGCTGATGTTGATTACAACGTTCATCCTCTCAATCCATTCGAAAGTAGCCACCGAATCCTTGGTTCCATCAAACTTAGGTGGGTCTCCGTCCTTGAAACCTTTGTAAGTACACCCACGATTGCTTGATGCCACTTTTACTTCATCTCCGTCACTGTCATAAATGTTCTCTTCATTGTTCCCTTCATCCTCTTCTTTGCTTTTCTTTAGTGCCTCAGATAATAGGTCAGGCAATATGTTCTTCAGAGTAAGTACAACCTCGCGGGCAATAGCATCCCTAACCTCGGGTTCCAACTGTATAGGCCCCTGATTGCCGTCCCCAGTTGGGGTCACATTAGTTTTGTGCACACTCTCAGTGTGTTCTGCGTGCACACTCTCTTCCTCTTCACTTCTTCGATTCAGTGGAGGTCTACCCACTCTGCCAGTGCGACCGCCTCGGCGTCCAGTTCTTCCTCCTCCGGCCATACTTCCTAGTTTTCTTGATGGTCATAAAGGGAATACATCAATGTCATTCTCTCAGATCATAGTCTTGAAACAGTACGAACAAGGTAAATTTTTAATTACAGTGACCGGTTTGTGATTAGAAATTTACATTGCTTTTCGGGTTCCAAACTCTTCAAATTGGTCATGACATTGACATCTATTGGTTCTAGGTTTGAGTGTCTATTCTTATTCAAGTGTACTAACCTTAGTACTTACTTACTGTGCTAGCGTTGGCGTTGGCTACCCAGACTGACATCCGTGCGTTGGTCCCATAATCAGCTTGAGTCTAGACATTTAGGGATGTCTGAGTCTCTCAAACTATTGCTCTGATACCAACTTGTAAGGCCCCTTTTCGGGTAACCTCACTTGTTGGATTTACTCATAAACATAGTCATGAATACTGAACTTAAATTAAAAACATTCATCATTCAATTACATATCATTCGTCATTCAATTACATAACATAACATAACTTGACAGAGGAAGTCTTAACGCATGTATTAAAGTGGGATGTCAGTCTTGTGTCGGGTAACCTTCACGCCATCGCACGACCTTTTCTTCCTTTACCTGAAATGTATACTAAAAGTCAGCTAACGCTGGTGAGTTCTAGTTTAAAGACAATCATACATAATATTTACCTTATCATGAATATAATGTATATATATATATATATTCATACTTTTAATTATTCTTTACTTTACTATTCTCACATAACATTCATTGTGGGTATATACATATGTACATACATACTTTCTTTTTGAGAGAACACTTATTGGCCACAATCTTAAGGGAGATCAACCCGTCATACTTGTCGTGAATGTCACGAAGACATCGCTGTCAGAACTACCGTCGTAGCCCATTTCATTACCGTCCGGCTTTAGAAAACCGTCCGTCATTCATTAATCCGTCCGGCAACCTTTGTCCGTCCGCTCTTAAACCGTCCTACCGTCGTAGTCCGTCATTTTGTCCGTCTGCCCTAGGGCATCCGTTTCCCACGCGACCATTATGTGTGCAACCGTTCTACATTAGTTAAGGCATTTGCTTCGACCGTCCATTAATACCTTTTCATACGTCCTAGCTTGCGAAGGAACGTTATTGTCCCGGTTGCAAAATAGTCACGTGGTCGTCCGTCTACCGAAGTAGCCGTTGTCATAGAAGGGTTTATAACGTTTACATTCATTCATAACATGCAATATATATGTAATATAAAGCAAAATTTCATTCTTTTACGTTATGTCCTTCTTTCATTTATTCTTTAAAATCATACGCTTCTTTCTTTATTCATAATTCTTTATTCAACATAGTATCATGTGTATTGTAAGAAATGATTTTCATGTATGATGTTAACAACTTAGCATCATGTATTTTGTAACTCAATAAGTTTCATGTTCAATGTAGCCAATCTAGTATTATGTACCAAGCAAACAATTGTTATGTATCATGTATACTGTAAACAACCAAGTTCCATGTATTATGTGTTCAACCCAGTAGCATGTGTATTGCAAATAAACAGGTTTCATGTGTGAGCAATCCAGTAAATTATGTATTGCAAATAAACAAGTTTCGTGTATTATGTGATCGTGCTGTGTATCTTGTGAACATGCATACGTAAATTATTGTATTCTGTGTGTGTCGTATACTAACGAGTTTTGTATGTGATCGAGTGTTGCGGCCAAGCGTGTTGTTTGGCGTTCATGTATAATGTGGTAGTTAGGTTCTAGCTTTTTAAATCTCGTTGAGGTTTGTAGGGATGGTTAACGTCTACGCGAAATGGGTCGTCTCTTGATGTGGCAAGTACACTCATTCATTATTGAAGTTGTAGGGTAACGAGGAGGTTCTGAAAATATTCCGAGTAATGTGTTTATGAATATTTGTTTGTAATTAAGAAATGGTTCGTCGATGGATAGGAGGGTGAAAGTAATGGGTTGAATAATAGATAATTATACGAAAGCCTTTTTACAAAAATATTTAAGAAAATGGTGGTTAAATAACTTAACCCATGATTTACAATGGATAAACAAGTGGTTGTACATTAATTTAACCAAGGTATTGAAGTAATTGTTTTAACGAGAAAAGTCATAATTATTTATCAATTTGAAATACTGCTTTTATAAGACAAGTCGTATTAAGTTTCCTTATAAGGTGAAAAGGTTTATGGAAAATTTATATTTTTGATACTATCTAAAAGTTTAATAAACATTTTGTTTGAACAAGATAACGAGGTTTGTTTAAATAAAATAATATGATGATTTGTTTACGAAGGAGTTTGCTGGAGTGTACTAAATTGTGGTGAATGAGAAAGGTGATACTTGGAGAATTTTCGATGAAATTATGACAGGTGTAATTCACACTCAACATGTCAAATTAATGAATAATAACTTTAGAATATAAAATTCATTAAATGTTGAAATGTTAACCGTTACTCAAAACATAGGGAAATGGTTCTTAAACTGAAAATTTAAAGACTATAAAAAAATTCGGTTAACGTCTCTTGTAGCTTTCCACTAGAAGAGAGATAATTCCCAAGACGAGCACCGCTATGGTCACTCGGGTAGCCGACCTGGCTTCAGATTTAGCTGTCTCCGTGCGTTGCTCCAGTATTTCTTTTTCGAGGATGGAGATTAATTCCTTTTGGTACCCTAATTGGTTTGCTAGGCTATCCATTTTTTGTCCTTGCAAGTCGTGCATTACCTCATGCTCCATCCTTTGCCTCTCAAATTCTGCGGTCTTCACATATTGTGAATGTCATTGATTGGAAATCCCATAGCACTAGTGGGTGCCATGGTATGCCTTACCCAAGGGTTAGGATGATGCGGGTCGGGCACCAGATACGGGTCTCTTAATGGGGGTGATCTAGGTGTTCGAAGTCTTGGGCCGGTGTTTCTAGCCCAATCTGTCCTTACATCAAACCTTGGCCTGGCAGCTGGGGGTGGTGGTGACCGATACACGGGTGACCTGCTGTCTTCCTCCCAATCAGACTCTGCTCTGGGACGGTATACTGGGGAGGAAGGAGAATAGGCGTCCATGTCTAGTAGAGAAACAATGAAAAGGTTGTAAGTGATAATAAAATACTGAGTGTTTAATATAGGAATTCTCATAGGTTTAGAGTTTGACTAGTCATAACACCGAGTCTTCACAATTGTATTTTAGGAGTACACTTGACCTATAAGTAGTGTATCCCTGAGGAGAATTTCCAGGAAAGAGAGGTGGGTCACTAGGACACACTTAAGTACCCTGTCTTTCCTTGGCCAGAATTCCTCATGGGCCTACACACTCTTCTAGCCATCATGTACTAATAACACTATTGTTGGACTCATGGTTATGATGAGAATTGTTGTGGACTGGGCCTTCTGGCCCGAAAGTAAGGTTTATGCATTTCAGTGGGCTTCTTCTTCTTGGAGGATAAGTGGATTCTTAGTTTATTATTAATGGGCATTAGGCCCAATAGTTTAGATTTAGATTACAAGAGGTGGTGACATTATATGTGTGAGTTTAATGGTGCATGAGGAGCTAAGTGTGTATAAGTGTGTGTTAAAACTTAGGATAATACTTAAATGAATCAAATAGATAACATGAATATAGCATAAAAATATCAGGCAGTGTGACACATAAATTATTAAATATTGTATCAGGTAGTGTATTTACTTATGATAGCATGTAGGAATATTCACACAATGAGAAATCATGTAGCATGTAGTAGCATGGCATTGTATGGGTGTCCTAAGGTTATACTCTAGGTCAAGAGTGTCTAATAACCTAATTCCCTATAACCAAGGCTCTGATACCGATCTGTCACACCCTGACCGACGGTGAAAACGTCGGGGCGGGACATGTAGATTGTTCATGATCTCAAGGTTGACTAAATTGTAATATATTAAATCCATTTCAATTCAAGCAAACATAAACCAATTCCCAAGTACATAAAGGTAATACAAATTGTTCTTGAACTAAAATTAACTAAGTCCAAAGCCTATGTGTAGCATGTCTTGATCAAACTCATATGTTAGCACCTGAAACATGAATAAAATAAGGTCAACTAAAAAGTTGGTGAGCATACATAGGTTTTGACACACAACCAAGTTTAAAGTGTTTTATACAATTCATACGATACACGTGTATAAGGCATTTATGGAGAATCTATAGTTAAACTAAGTGTGTAAAATCAAACCTTGTGACTGAGGCATATCACGCAGGTTACCCTAATGTAAAGTCGGTAACAAACACCCTAACCGGGTGGGTTTGTCAGACATAATAGATCTATCAATGTTAACCGTTGGCTTGTACGGAGTTAATGATTGTACTAATGTCATGTATATGTAGTCTTAACTCATAAAGCACATAACACATAATATCGTATTGTTGAATTGTATTTAAGTCTATGCAAAAAGTTTCAACAAGTAAATCATGTTTCACCCCAAAAGTACAAAATGAAAAGGGGGCTATGTAAACTCACCTGAATCAAAGATGTAGCTAGCATGAGAGACTAAGTAGTAAAGTGATCCTTGCAATCTCACAACGTTAACCTAGTGTGTACTATATATGGTTCTTGATTAATAATGTGTACAATAGTCTATGACCAAGTATATGATTGAAATAGATGTGTGTACAAAGGGTTGGAGTTGTAGGTGTTAGTGGTTTGTACTCGAAAAAAGGGGGTTGAGAAATTGGAATGAATAGTCTTAGAATAATTGAATTAGGGTTTGAGTTTGAATAACTAAATAAATTAAACAATTATTATTTATTTATTTAGTTAGACAAATAGTGTGTGAATCATATTAGATATAATTTAAATAAATAATTTTACTTTATTTATTTATTTATAAAGATGTGTAAATAATGTTGATGTATAAGATTAATAGTAAATATATATTTAAATTTTTAGTGTAGGTTATAATAAATAAATTTATTTATCTATTTATCATTTAAAAATAAGAATTTGATTGTTCTAAATAAAGTTAAAATTTTTATAACTTTATAAATTTGGTTTTTAAAATGGGAGATATTTTATAAAGTAAATATCTTATTTGGTAATTAATTTCCTTTAATTATTTAAAAATCTAAATTTTTGTTTTAAATAATTAATATATAACTTTAATAATAAAATTCATAATAAAAATGAATTTATGTTGGAAATTGGAAATTTTGGTTTTATTCTGCTCAACATGTTGCAAGGTTTATAAAAATAATTTTTATAAATTATTTAAAGTGCTAAAAAGGCCCTGTAAAAATACATGAGGTCCACCCGGTTCGAACCCGGGTGGATCCTGGGTGACAGTAACAGCTTTACCACTGCACCCGAGGGCCAGTGGTGTTAAAACTAGTCTCAACAAAATTTTTAATCTAAGGACAGAAAGGAATGCGAGTTTAGGTATCATCACAAGCAAAAACAATGCGGGTATGGGTTTTGAACCCGCGACCAGTCGTGTGGAAGTCGTGTGGATTAACCAGTACGTCTGGAGTGATGTTTTGACAAAAGACCGGTCCGAAATCAGAAAACCCTTACGCCACCCGTCCCTTCGTCCCTATTTGAATCCCAAAACCCTAGCTATGAAAATCGGACCGATGATCAACCGATCGAAGCTCCAAGCATGGGGCTTTCAAACATGTGATCAAGACGATTACAAGGGCGCAAGAATTACCTGATTTGGTGAAGCGACGAAGGAGAGCGACTGACCCTTAAGATTCGGTATTCTTGGTGCTTGCAGGCGATCCAAGGGTGAAATGTCGAGGGTGTGAGTGATTAGGGAGTTTTTAAATGTCTAAGCGAATGAGTGAGGGTGGATTAATTGAATTGGTTTCATCAAAAAAGCTTGATTCGAATCGGGTTTGTGAGCGACCACTGTCGGCCGTAATTGACGTGATAAATCGATGAGGATGGGTTAACTGAGTCGCGGATGTTGTCTGAATACATGCAAGGAGTGATTGGGCGTGAATTGCGGGATGTAAACATGTCTGATTTCTTGATTAAGGATCGAATTTCACGCGGTTTGACTCCACAAATTCAAACTGTTCAAATTTCAAGATTTACCGCTCAATATATTGAATTGGAATGTTAATTGGGTGTAGGGGTGGTCTATAATTGATTATGTTAACATGGAAAGTCTTTAACAACCGGATTCGATCGATGTTGGTCTTGAATTTCAAGGATTTGGCTTATGTTTGACTTTAGAAAGTCAAAAGGGTGATTCTAAGGGTTCAAAACACGATTATGTTGCATTTGAGATGCAAGGTTCAAATTCAAGGGGTGGGGTTCAAGGTTGAGGGTTCAAATAACAAAAAAAGGGGGATTTCTTTGTTTTAGAAAAAGTCTTAGACTAATTTACTTCAAATTTGGTTATAATATATTCTTTTTTATGAAGCTTGTAAAATAAAACATTATTGATTTTATTTTCAACTATTTTATATATAAATTCTATTTTTATAATATTACTAACTATATAAAAATGGTTTATATATAAATATATATATATATATATATAAAGAAATGTTAATACGTGACTTGAAGCTCATAAGTATAACCAAAATATACATAGGATACATGTATAATAGCAAATACTTTGTTATTGAAAGGTTGAAAATTGGATGTGACATAAGGTGTTGGGCCAATACGGGTTTTGAAATGAAGTGTCATTATAAAAAAATAAGATAAAATTATACCGGAAAATCATGGATGTTACAGTTAGGTTGGCGACTCTTGAAGGGTCGCTATGTCGGTTGTCGGCTGACTGTCGACAATCGGCAATCTTCACGGAAACTCTTGCTATGTTCTCTATAAGTAGCAACCCAAAAACCTAATTAATGAGCTCTTGATTCACCCGTCGTTACTATAGTCAGTTAGTGAGCCGGTAAGAGGTTGTAGTTGTTTTCTTTGTAATCCAGTTGCTTATTTGTAATCGTTTCACAGTGGATCTAATAGAATCAGTGGTTTATGTTCTTGTTTGTGTTGCTCTTCATCTTGTGTTTGCTATTTTCTTCAACAATCAGCTTCTCTATAGCTGATTTGTTGTATGTTTCCTGATTAGAATCATTCTAGCATAGGGACCCTATCATCAGGACCTACAGATAGCAAGGGTGTTGCTCGGCTAGTGTTGGCACGATGGTGATGACGAGGGGGATGTGGTACGTGGTGGAGTACGGTGGTGCATGGTGTTGGTGTTGCACGATGGAGAGGGGGAAACCGGAATAACTCCCGATTAGGGTTTTACGTTTGCATGGCATGCATGCGTATGAGGAACCGGCTCGAGTTCATAGTTTAGTGGAGTTAGGGTTTGCATGGTATGGTTGGTGTTTGCATGGCACTCGAGCATGCATGCATGGAGACCCATTTCGGGTACGCGAGTTCTAAATGCGTCAAGGACGATCTGGTTCGGGTAAACTTGTTAAAGTAGAGTTTGGGGAAGAGGATGATGAGAAGATAAGACGAACGTTTGGGATTTATTTATATTTATGAATTATTTGATATACCGGTTTAAACGTAATATGATCATGTGATCATACGTTGATAGGTTCGGTATTTGAGCGGGTGATCGGGGTGCAGAGCAAGGATCTGAATTCTTCACAACTGGTGAGTTTCTAATCTCCTCTTTTTAGTTTTTTTTTAACAGTTTTGGGGCTATCGTATATACTTACAAGATGTGTTTTATTAAATTAAACGTGTTACGAGTTTTGGGTTTAACCCGATGAGTTTATGAATTTAAATATTCAAATATAGAGCTAAGGGTATGTGTGTTGTCCTTAGAGTGTGTGGGCTAGGTGTGAGTTTCATGGTCGCTTGTCGTATAGTGACCTAGTTGGGGAGAGTCGGTGATGAGTTTACATGTCGTGTGGGTACGACTAGGAGGTGTTGTGGTGGGTGTATGTACGTGGTATGTGCTTAGGTAATGAGACATAGTTTTTGCCTGTGCGCTGCTATGTGTGTAGGACCTAGTAATATGATTAAGCTTATTTGGTATTTTGGTGTAACCGTGAACAGGGGTTCACGACTTGGGTGTATAGGCCGGCCTAAAGGCCGAGTACAAGTATTAAAGGCCTATTATCGTATAATTTAGGTATATATACATGCATGCCCTAACCGTGTGTGGTTAGCGGTTTTTTGGTTGTTTTTCTCTGTAATTCTAGATTGCAATATACGAGTATTTTGCTTTGAATCGTTTGTTCTTGAGTCACCATACCAAGTAGTTTCCGCCTACTTTGTGTGAGAGTTTGATATCGTTTGCGTGTTAATTCGTCTGTTAGAAGATCCATCGATAGAGATTTGGGACTTACAATTGGTATCAGAGCCATTGAAGTAATTCAAGGCTCGTTTTTTTATATCAACGATTCAAGACTCAAGATTTGAGGTAATTTTTAGTGTTTTCGGTTGGTTTTTGTTACTAATCAATTGCTTTGTGGTAGATTGTCATCTTTTTCTTTTGAAAAATCAAAGATTTATCATGAAATCTTTGGTATATTGCTGATGTAAAAAAATATTTGCTGTAGAAAAGTCATCAATTCTTCTTCGTGTTCATCGGGGTTTATTTTGAATTCAAAATTTGAATCCCTTAATTCTCGGGATTATTTTTTGATACAAGATCAACTCAATATTTGTTCACGAGTCTGCTACTCGGCTCAGGGTTCATGGCTAGTCTACACGGTTTAGGCTTCACAGCAAAGCTACACGGGTTCACCGCAAGTCTTCACGGGTTTAGGCTTCACGGCTAGTCTACTCGGGTTTCAGGTTCACGGCTTGTTGGGTGTTCATTCCTTTAACTTGGTTCACGGCTGCTTGATTTGTGTTCACGACTTCACCTTGGTTCACGACTAGCTATTAGTTCACGGTTGAACTTGTATTCACAGGTTCGTTTGTGTTGTCTAAAATTTCAAAGTTTTTACAGGTTAAGATCAATGACCTAGTACTCTGATCAAGATGAATTCTCAGCAAAGCATGAATCTCAATAACATGTTAGACCTTCAAATTGGAACAAGTACAAAGCCACCAAGACTCACATCTGCAGATGACTTTGTTGAATGGAAGTACAGATACTAGAACTATGTCTTGCTTTCAGAAGCCAAAATGTGGAGAAGTATCATTAAAGGACCTCACATTCCTATGTATGACAAAGAAGATGGTACAAAGGCACCAAAGCAAATTAAGAACTACACTGATGAAAATTTTGATCTTGTTGAACGGGATCTAAAGGCTTTGGTCTCCCTCACTATGGCTCTATCACCTGATATTGCCCATAGCTTCAAAGAGTGTACTTTGCAAAACAACTGTGGGAATCCCTGGAGAAAGTGTTTGAAGGTAACGATGATATGAAAGCAAGACGGAAAGAGATGATTTTACAGAAGTTCAACATATTCAATCACATTCTTGGAGAATCTCTAGAAGTGCAGCAGCATTGGTTTACTAAGTTGGTTACTGAGATGAGAGGTTCTCAGATTGAATTGAGCACTGAGGATTTGAATAGAAAGTTGTTGAATGGTTTTCCACAAAGCTGGGACATGAATGTTACTCTACTAAAGAGAACTAAATATTTACATGCTATTCCTCTGAATGATTTGATTTCAATCATCAAATCATATGATCTAGATGACCAACAAAGAAAGGTGAATCATGTGAACACTCTGAACTCTGCTGGGGCATAAAGCAACAACAGTGCATTTTTGTCTAACGTATCTTAAGGAGCATCTGGATCCGGGGAAGCTACTACTTGTCAATCTGCAGCTACTAAGTCTACTGTACCAGATCAGCAATCACATTCTACACAACATGCAAAGTTAATTGAAGCCAATACCTCTCTATGCACTAGAATCATGAATTGCTATGCAACTTTTGCCTCTGGAAACCTGTCTCCTTCAGAGATAGGAGTTGGACATTTCTTGGCAGTTGGCTATGGCAGTCTTTAGAGCAAAGAACTTCATCAACAAAACTGGAAAGTTCAGATGGAGTGAAGATACTGGAAAGAATATTGGGTTCAACATGTCCAATATTCGGTGCTACAACTGTCATGAACCAGGTCACTTTGTTAGGGAATGCACTAAACCAAAGGAACAAAGGGGTAGTGATGCTGGTAAAGCTGCAGGAGGCAAGGCTGGGGATAACTCTAAAGCCCTAATCAGTCAGAAGACAGGAGGATATGACTGGGGAGATCAGCTAAAGGAGCTCAATCTGAATCAAGCATTTATGGCTGATATTATTGAAGGGTCTTCTTCTACCTCGTCTTCTGCTACTCCACCCAAGGTAACTGCGAATCTATGCTCTAAATTATGTATTGATAAGGTACAGTTATACAGAAAACATCATGCTGGCTTAATTTTTGAAATTGAAAATCTCAAGTATCACAAAACTAAGTTTTCCAAGACTGAAAAAGCATTAAAGGATGTGATATAAGCAAATAAAAAGGATATATCATTGCTTAAATCTCAGCTTAGTGAGAAGTGTTGTGTGCTTACTGATGCTAAGCAAGAAATTACTAAATTGACCACTGAATTAGAACAAGCAAAATCAAATTTTGCTGAGGCTAAATTTAAAATGGAGTTCTTTGGTCAATCTAGTAAAGTAGTTGATATGATAGAAAATCAACTCCATAAACCCATAAACATGTCTAAAGGAATTGGGTACAATAACATGCCTCCTTCGTTCAATGGGAACTTTACCACTGTTCCTCCCTCTGTTGAGGAACAAGTAGAGGAGTTTAAATTGTTGTCTTCTGGAAATCTGTCAAACACTGATGAGTCCAGATCATCATCATCCTTAGCTTTACATATTAAATGTGTGAACAACTCTAATGCTTCTACATCATGTGTAGAAAAAGTAGAGATACAGGATTGGTCAAGTGAGGATGATGAAGTTGATGAGCCACAAGTTTGTAGTTAAAATTTGATATCTAAAAACAATAAAAACAATGCTTTTGTCAGTTCAGTTTTTAAAGGAAACAAACCTTATGTGCGCAAATTTTGTTGGTTTGAATAATTCTAGTATTAAATCATCTGCTTTGAAACATGTGAATGTCGGTAAAAGTACAGTTTTTGTAACACTTGAAATGAATGCTAAGGTTGAAAAACATGTTTTGAATAAAAATACAAAAAAGATCGTGCTGTTGTTTGAGTCAGTTGTTTGCAAATAAATTGGAAGTGATATGAATGTTCGTTTCTTAAGGTTTAGATCAACACATGTAAAGCACTAAATTGAATTGACTAGGATCTTTGTTGGATATGTTGATAGGCTTTGCATGTGATACAGTTGAACTAAATAATCTTATAGCCTTAGTGGGGAACATCTCATAGATTAGTGTAATTAGTGATTTCCTATTAATAACTGAAAACTTAAACATTAAGCTTGTAGAACAGTGGATAAATGATAGGGTGCGAAAGCACACGTCTTTATTCCTTTGTTTTAATGTGTTCTAAGTAGTTTTATATTAGTTTTGAGTCAATTTTATGTACATTTGAGTCGTTGGTCTTATTTGTAGGAGCTCGGGAATATTAATGAAGAATACGTGAAGAAAACGAGAGAAGAAACGAAGCCCGGAAAAGTCCAAAGATCAAAAGACAATTTTCTGAAATTTAGGTCTCTCGCGGTACGCGAAAGACGAGTGTAATAATTCTCGCGGTACGCGGGAAACTCCAGGAATCCGCCCGACTATTTTGGTCCTCGCGGTACGCGAGGATCCAGTCAACATTCTCTCGCGGTACGCGAGAGAGCCGTTTTCCGCAAAACCCTAATTTTCTAAATTAAAAAGATTTAAACGGCCATTATGAGGGAGTTCGATTCTAAGCCGTTCCAGGGAAGAAAAGAGGCGATTTTGGGAGTTTGGAAGAAGATTGAAGCTTAAAGATTAAAGCTTTGGATTCCGGGTTCGTAGTTATACGTTCTAGGTTTTAAAGACTTGATTTTTATCTTTGATTTTATGTTTTGAACCTATGGATCTTGCTATTTGCTTCTGTGTAGATGTTCTTAGTATGATTCTAGGCTAGATCCTTGATCTACCTAGGTCAATATGATGATTATGTGTTAAAGTTTCGATTTTTATTCGGTTTTTGGATTTGAATGTTGGATTTATGATTTAGTAAAGGTTTGAGTTTGTTTATGTGTGATGTTAGTGCATGTTTAATTCTGATTATGTGGTTGATTATGCTTTTCTGCGTTGATTGTGGTTGTCTGCCAGTTTGATCTTCGTTTCTGGTTCATAGACTTTAGGGTTTGTGAGTTAGAGTGGTGTCTAGACGTAGTAGCCATAGAAAACCTAGTTAATTACTGATTAGAAGTGAATGTGTGTCCTAGTTCAATACCCGAGAGGTGAGAATTAGTCGTTTAGTCTTCGTCATTAGGAATCCGAGTGTCAGCTGTCTGAGAGGAAGTTGGTATTAGGTGTCTAGTGATAGTTGCTATCCGAATCATAGTATCCATTCTAGACTACCCCATGCATTCCTTGAGTGTATGGTAAGCGGTGAGACTGAGAGGTAATCCGTTTATTAGGGTACTTGTCATAGTAGGAAATACCCGAGAGGTGATCCGATCATCTGGTGAGTTAATATCCTTAGGTTGTCTTCTGGTCACATCCCGAGACCGAGAGTGATCGGGAATCCACTAGATATCTTTTAGGTGTTATATCTTTAGAAACCCAGATCCAACCTAGTTCCAAAACCGATAGAAGTTGAGCTTTACACATAGGATTCCGACCTAGGTAGTGACTTCTCCATTCTTGATTTCATCTTTAGTTTACTCTTGATAGCTTGAATTGTCCTTAGTTTATTGCATTCTTAGTTAATCTTTAGTGTAGTAAACCCCCCAATCAATTAATCATATTAAGTCCTAGTTAGAGTCTAATTTAGTTATTCAGTGTCTTTTGGGTTCGATATCCGGACTTCGTTAGGCTATATTGCATTGATCGGTACACTTGCCGGTTGTGTGGTCTAGTTTTAGGTCGAGTCTAGGTTTTATAAATTTAAAGCTAGAGAGTCTAGATTAGGTTTTATTTGATAGTTTTTATAGACCGTCTGGACGACATCAATAAACCATGCTCTATCGGGATTGCATAAACCGAGACCCTTCACAAAGAGGTTGCGAGCTGACTTGTGTTTGTGTATTTAGATAAAAGACATGCATTGACATGCAATAGGTGAAAATACACTTAATGAGTGCAAAGCTAATCTGCAAAGCAGAATTCTGAGCAAAAAGACACGCAATGTTAATGTCGTGCATTAGGTACAAATCTGAAGATATGTCTAAAGGCGTACATATAAATATACATGAATATATTTTTTCTTTTGGGCTATGGTGACTAAGATAAAAGGTCTGATGAATTCAGGATACGTAAGTGTAACAAACTAACTTTCAGGCTTATAAAATAATATGGTAATCATATTATGGGGCGTGAATATTAATAATAGAAGTTGGAGGTTGGTTTTGATAGTTCGAATTATCTAGTTTTGGAAGAAGGAGTAAAAAAGGAAAGTTCAGGGACCATTTATGTAAATCAGCCAAAGCTGATTTATTTGGTTGGTGTTGGTAGCGCAGAACACACACTACACATGAGTGTGTGTTCTTGCGAATTTTGTAAGAGGAGAAGAGGAGGAGGAGCCAAAACCGAAATGGATGATTTGGAGTGTTCATCCTCTTCAAGATTGCTAGTAAGTATCATCTTCCTCATCTCAATCACCATCTATGGTGTTCTTGAGCAAAAGACCCAATTGGGTCAATTGGTGTTGTGATTTGGGTTTAATGTCGTTTATAAACCTTAATCTAGTATTATTACTGATGGAGAATCATGTTTTATATGATTATAACACCTAATTTGATATTTGAAAAATTAGGGTTCTTGAGACCCAAATTAGGGGTTTTGAATCTGGGGTATTTGATTGGGTAATTGATTGTGTATTAGTGTTTATGGTGTTAGATAAACACAATTTCATGTAAAAAACCCAATTAATTTGGTGAATTTTGAATTGGAAGAAATTGGGTGAAAACTTTAACGGGTCAAAATGGGTGAATGATTGTGTATGAAGGTTAAAACATGTTTAAGGTGTAATTAATTAAGTTTAGAATGGGTGTAATCCATAAGGTCTAGGTGGGTGTTAGACCTCAATTGGAAATGGTGAATTGGTGGATTGGAAGTTTGACTATAATGGGTCAAACAGGTCATTTGGGTTAAAAGGTGGTATTTGGGTGTTGGGGGTTTGATTAAGGTCATGTTAATCAAACTAAGTTAGGTTCTTCATCTTTAGATCATAAAGGTGTGCAGTGATAATTGGATTACTAATTGTAAATGGGTTATATAGGTGATCAAGTAGTAAGGAAGCTAACTTGGAGGATCAAGCGGGATCATATTTGACAAAGGTAAGTGCTTTGCACTTACTTATTAATGATAGTTGGTGGTAATTGCACATATTTGATTTACATGTTGGTTGTTCAAATATCTTATATGTGTTTAATTGCATGTTGAAAATTAAGGAAATTGCATATGGTGAAAGTATGCAAGGGTGGGTGCGTGGTGTTTGAGGTCTAAGAACCTCGCCTTATTGTTTGATGAATTAAGTTAATAAACTTATATGGTGTAATGGTGTAAAATTGACTTGGGTGGTAAAAGTCAAACTTGTATGCATAATGTAGTTGAAATTGGAGTAGTTAACTATGCGGTATACAGTCAAACTAAAATGTAGAATATGATAAGTTGGTGTAGTTGACTATGTGGTATATAGTTAAACTAAAAAGTAGAATGTGGCAATTTGGTGTAATTGACTTATGTGGTGTATAATCAAACTAGATGTGATATATTAGTGTAATTGTCTTATATGGTGTATAGACATTCTAGATGTGATATATTGGTGTAATTGAATTATGTGATGTATAGTCAAACTAGAGGTGATATATTAGTGTAATTTGACTTAGTGTGGTATGAGTCAAACTAATATGTAATATGTGGTGATTTGGTGTAATTTGACTAATACGTGGTAAGAGTCAAAGTAAAATGCACTTGGTTGAATTGAGGTCATGAACCTCACATATGTCAATATAGCTTGAAGTCTTTGAACTTCACTAAATGTCGTTGTTGCTTAAAGTCTAAGAACCTCACACGAAAGTAATTTGAGGTCATGAACTTCACAAGATTGTGTTGTGGCGTTTGAGGTCTTTAGAACCTCATATAGAGAAGTTTGAAGTCTAAGAACCTCACAATGTAGTTATTTGAGGTCATGAACTTCACAAGTCGTTTTGTGGTATTTGAAGTCTAAGAACCTCACACGGAAGTTAATTGAGGTCATGAACTTCACATAGTCGTTTGTGGTGTCTTGGGGTCTTTAGAACCTCACAAAGAAGCATGGTAGGGATGTAAGGTGTTTAAAACATTCACAAAATGGTGTTGGAGGTTAAAAACGACTTAGGGTTGAGTCGGGAGGGTTGAAAAGGTCGAAAAACTAAAAATCTAGGTGTGCAGGCCTGAGACCGGAGTATGGGACGCCGGTGGGGGTCTGTCATACGCCGACCCATACGCCGAGCCATACGCCGATGGGTAAACTTGGGAATTTTTGGAGATTTGAGGAGTTAAGCACTCGGGGGTTATTGTGCATTGTCATATCATTACTAATGGTGTTATATATGGTGTTTTGTTGTTAGTAAAGCTCCGGTTTAAGCCTTGAGCCACGCTTCAAGTGGATATTGGATTCTCGAGTTGAATTAGATGTTTGTTTTTGTAAAACCAAACTTGTAGAAAGGTTTTCAAGGTGTTGAATGTTAATTAGACTTGTGGTTGTCTAAAACTAGTTTGGTTTTTTTTCTTTTGGAAAATTGATAACCAAATACAAGTTGCTTGTAATTAGACCGTGTTGAAAACGACAATTGTTTATTTGGGACCTAGCTTCCACGTCGTTTAAAAGTTTTAAAATTGGTCTAAATTTTTGGGTGTTACAACTTGGTATCAGAGCGATGGTTTGAGGGATTTGTGTGTGGGGGACACCAAACTCAAACTTGATGCTCTTGATAAGGTGGGAGTGAAATGACAATCTAATGAAGATGTGACCGAGACATGGAGCTTAAGGGTGAAAGGATAGTAATGATTATTGTTCTTGGTCGTTTTATGTGGTGTCCAAGGTGGATTGTGTGTGCCGAAACTTGTTAAGGGAGTCGTTGTGTGGAGATGACAATAACGCTTAGGTATATTAGGTTACTGATCATACATGGCCAAGTATAATTCATAACGTAATATACGTAAGTGGAATTGTCATAACCATATGATAATGAACATTAAATATTAACAAGGATTAGGTGAAGGTGTTTATATGTAGATATATATATATATATATATATATATATATATATATATTATGTATATGGGGTGTTTATACGGGGTGCTTATATATACACATAGAAGGGGGGGAGGGGGAGGGGGAGGGTTAGAGCCTTAATGGGTATGATTAGAGGCCTGACAGTAAGTAGAATATCCATAACATAAAATAGAATTCAGCCGAGGAAAGGCTTATGGGGTTAAAGTTAGAAGACTAAGATTGTAAATGGTTGTTATTGTAAAGGCTCTGGTGCGATTGAGTCTAAAACGTGCATCATCTCAGGGAGGTGAAGTACATGGAATTTGGGAGAATTAGAAAGAAACATTCTAATGGAGGATGGCTAGATCTTTCAATCTTCTTCCAATGAAGATAGGGCTCTTTGAGGCGAGCTTTTGGAAGAAACAGATAAAGCCTAAGGGCGGGAGGAACAACTTGGAAGAATACAAGGAGGAAGGAAACCTTGTCTTCACAAGGGGTTCGTGGTTGGCAAGCCAAAGGAGTAAATTGGTGGAAGTTTATTCGTTGAGTAATCAACGATACATTAGTATTATGGTATTGGCTTGAAGCAATCCATTAGTGTAACATCTCTGAATTTAGTATTCATATTTCAATTCAATGTAATACAATTTCAAATTCAATACTCGTGCACTGCCTTGTTATTTTGCTTACCGTAAACTAAATGCAATGATTCAATACAAATTTACAAGTTTTGCTCGATTATATACACTTAAACGCTATACAAGTAACTATTTATTTCAAACTAATCAAACCTGAAAAAGTCAAGGACTAAAGTTGAAAATTTATCAAGAAACCCTAATTAGCACGGTCGTGCTTCGTCCTGGCACGGTCGCGCCAAGTGCCTCGGCACGATCGCGCGACTGGTCCTGGAACGATCGCGCCCGGTGCCTAAGCACGGTCGTGCCATATTTAGGCACGGTCGCGCCTGTGAAACAGCTGAAACGTAACTGCAACTTTAATTACCCGATCGTTCGAATCCGTAACATCCATCCGTTTCTTTTCCCTTAACAAACGTATTATCGCTTTCCAAATTATTCAAACGCCTCAGTTTCATATTACCAATCTCGAAATTTCTCTCTCAAAGCTTTTCAAGAAAACCAAGAAATTCTCTCCTGCATTCCGTATTCTCTCAAGCAAGATATTCGTGTCACTCGTCCCTCCCAAGAAGTTCTGGACTGACTGGATTGGCCGGAGTGCAACAAGGATCACCGGAACTCAATCTCGCCGTCGCCGGAATTTCCTCTCTACCAATATCCATCGATTCACTACTGTTCAGGGTAACTTAAACCTTTAATTCATTCATTTCAGTATCAGTATCAAAAATTCAATTTGGGCTTCCATTGTAGAAATCGATCTGAATCAGAACTCATGTTTTATAAAAAAATGATTTAATCGAATCCCTGCTTAAACACGATGTACATGCAATTAAGTTATATGAAAAGACTCGTAATAACCCATTAATTAAAAGCCCTAACAATTCCAGCGTTTAAAATACAAGAATTTGTCAATTCGTGTCTGATTTGGAAGACACGGTCGCGCTAATCATCTAGCGCGGCCGTGCCTCATGTAGCGCGGTCGTGTCGAATAGCGGCGCGATCGTGTCCTCCTGTCCAGACCTAGTCATGCCCTTTGGGCTAGTCTCTGTTGTGTCTAAGAATCATAGACACGACCGTGCCGGGCAAAGGCACGGTCGTGCCTGTGACTGGTCTAGTTTGTGCCCTCTGTTGATCAACCCGGTCGCGCCCCGACTAGCGCGGTCGCGCCCCTGGCTTGAGCACGATCGTGCCCTTCCGAGGCACGGTCGTGTGTGACTCAGAAATTGTAACAGAATTATAATTTTATATTTTTCGATCAATAAATGTTTCGATTTTATAAAAATATGTTTTCTGTATTTAAAAATGGATTAAAAGTTTAATCTTGGCATAAATATAATTTATTTAAAAGTTTATGAAAAATTAAATTTATATTTATTATCTTACACTTAAATGATATTTTAAATAATTAAGTTACAAAATTTATAAATAAATAAGATAATGATTATTTATTTAATTTACATTTTAAATCAAAATCATTTATTTATTTATACTTAATTACAATTAATATTTACATTATTTCATAAACTACAATTATATATTTATTCAATTATCCAATTCAAACCTAATCAAATTGTTTCAAAAATATTTTTACTTCAAACTCTATATATTTTATTCAATACTTTTAAATACAAATCAATAGTTTTATACACAAATTCAACTTTCATCTTAGAATTAAACTTTATTCATCTATTTGATTCAATACACATTACTCTTTAGGTTAAATTGTGCATTTCGAGGATCATATTTGCTATCTATAATCTTTGTTAGCTACACTTCCATACCAAGTGAGTATTCACAACCCCTTTTTACTCTTTTACACTTTTGGGGTGGAACATGAACTCTATACACATTACACATTACACATTTACATTTACACAAACAACACAAGTGCAAAAATCCTATTTACATACATGTGTGCAAAATTTGAGCTTTGTGCCCGAGTGCTAGGTGTGCTAACCTTTGTATGCTATTATGTGCAATCATTAACTATACAAGCCGACGGTTTTCAATGATAGATCTATTGAGTCTGACAAACCCACCCATGGTGCGCGGTGATTGAAACCGACAACACAATTTTTGTATGCTAGTCACAAGGTTTGGTTGTACGTGGTTACACAATAGCTGCTCCCCATAAATGCCTTATTTTATCATGTTTTGTAAAGGATTTGTTTTCAACTATATGCTATCTATTTACAACTGTGTTACTCACCAAATTTTTAGTTGACTTTATTTTATTCATGTTTCAGGCCCCAATATGTGAGAATGATTCAAGACGTGTTCAATATAGGATTTGGACTTAGCAATTTAAATCAAGAACTTTATGAGTTGTTTTATGTTTTTGTTTGAATTTGGTTTGTACTTGGATTATTTGTAATGGAAATTTAACTTTAATATATTTCAATTTAGTCAACCATGTGCTATGAACAGTCTTACATGTCCCGCCCCGATGATTCCGCCATCGGTCGGGGTGTGACAGATTGGTATCAGAGCCTTGGTTATAGGGAATTAGGTTATTAGACACCTTGACCTAGACTATAACTTTAGGGCACCCACTTATACTATGTTTCATGATTTTTGTGCTATGTGTTACATGCTATGTGCTACATGTTATATGTTACATGCTTAGTATGATTTCTTATTATTTCATTTTGATGACTTATGTGTTTTAAATCCATGACTTATTAGGATATTCTTAATAATTAAATTAATAATTTCCTTTCCTATATTCTAAAACCTCATAATATCTCTATCTTCCTTCTATCTTTATCTTTTCTAAGCATGTGGAAAATTCTTGAAGCAAAAATCTTTAAAATATTTATTTCTTCGTTAAGGTTTTTAAACTTGTTAAATTATTTGAGGACACGTGCAATCTGGAAGGGTGACACCTGTATTTTGGGTTTTCTGTCTAGGAAAGCATTTCGCATAAATCCCAATCAACCGAGGGACCCGTATGCTTTCCTGGGAATTCCCGAGATGAGTGTTTACTTATAGGCTAAAGCATGTCTCCTTGAAAAATTTTATAAGTTTAATTAACCTTAATGTGTCATGGTATTCAAGTGATTTGTCACTTTTGAGTACAATCCAAACTAAGAATATCTATTTTATTTTTGTATCTCATTCTATTAAACCCTATCAAATCTCATAAGTTCTTACAATCTTTCTTGTCTTGTGAAAATCTGTAGAATGCCTCCTCGTCGTGCTCCCGCAACCAACGCCAACACCGACATTGCTGCTATTCTTACCCAATTGGTGACACAACTCACCCAAGCCAATAGTGCCACCAATGGCAACAATGGTGGAAATGGAAGCAATAGTGGTAATAATGGTGGAAATGGTGGTAACAATCCATCTCAATGCACCTTCAAGCACTTCAACTCGTGCAATCCCCTAAAGTTTTATGGAACCGAAGGAGCTACTGGACTCCTTCAATGGTTTGAAAGCATTGAGAATACCTTTCTCAATAGTGACTGTCCCGACAACCTCCGTGTTCGTCATGCTACAAGTGTCCTACAAAAACGGATACTTACATGGTGGAATGGGGAGAAAAGGAATAGGGGTGTTGATGTAGCTATGGCCTTACCTTGGGATGAGGTCAAAAGGCTTATGACCGAGGAGTTCTGCCCCCGAAATGAAGTGAAAAAGTTAGAAGCTGAATTTTGGGATCTTGCCCAAGATAGTGGGGGAAAGCTTAGCATATACAACTCGGTTCCATGAGTTGAGTCTTCTAGTGCCCCACATGGTCACTCCTTTGTCCCATTGTATCGAGAAGTATATTGGTGGGCTACCAAGACAAATCCAAGATACTGTCTTAGGTAGAAATCCTGCTACTCTGGAGGATGCTATTCGTCTATCCGCTACCTTAACTGATAACCATGTGAAAGCGGGAACACTTACTAAGAAGGGTACTAAGAAAGTTTCTGAAACCGTAACCCCTCCTACTCACAACAAAGAAGCCACAACCGAGCCCTCTCGCAATAATAGAAAGAGGAAAGTTAGAAATTTTGCTGTGGTTACTCCTGCTGTTCCCGTCAACCAAGCTGCACCTATGGTTCAAGCGCCGGCTAAAAAGCCATATGTTGGAATCTACCCTCTTTGTGCCACCTGCAATTTTCATCATCCTCAAACTATCCCATGTCGCCTTTGTACTTATTGTGGGAGATATGGTCATACGGTCAGTGTTTGTAGGACCAAAGCCCTTACGGGCCAAGTCAACCCTCCAAACTGAACCGTACCTCAAGTGGCTAACCAAGGTGCTCCCGCCATTGCTAATGGGCGTGCTTGCTATGAGTGTGGTGACCCGAACCATTTTCGTGATCAATGTCCAAGACTTGCAAATGCAAGACAAGGTGGAGCTCGTGGGCGTGCGTTCAACATAAACGCCAACGAAGCTCAAGCCAACAATCATGTGGTCAATGATACGTTTCTTGTTAATAGTCAATATGCCTCCATTTTATTCGATACCAGAGCCGATAAAAGTTTTGTGTCACTTAATTTTGAACCTTTACTTGCAAAGACTCGGTCCCAATTAGAGAAAACATTTACCGTTGAAGTAGCAAATGGTGACTCCCTTACAATTGAGTCCATTATCTATGATTGGTCTTTAGAACTTAATGATCACACATTTCCAATCAACCTTGTTCCAATGCCACTAGGAAGCTTTGATATTATCATAAGTATGGATTGGCTATCAAATCATCATGCCGAAGTCATTTGCTTTGAAAAGTGTATCCAAATTCCACTACCATCGGGAGAAACCTTAAGGGTTTTTGGTGAAAAGCCTTGCAAGGGACTTAAGTTGATGTCGTGTACTACCGCTCAAAAGTACTTATGAAAGAAGTACATTGCTTTCTTAGCTCATATTGTTCAAAAGAATGACAAGGAGAAGAGTATCCAAGACATTCCGATCATTCGGGATTTTCCCGAAGTTTTTCCTAAGGATTTATCCGGTCTTCCTCCCGTTCGTCAAGTAGAGTTCCGTATTGATCTTATACCTGGAGCTAACCCCGTTGCTAGAGCTCCCTATCATCTTGCACCTTCCGAAATGCAAGAGCTTGCAAGTCAACTTCAAGAGCTCTGCGACAAAGGTTTCATTCGCCCAAGTCATTCACCGTGGGGTGCACCCGTCTTATTTGTTAAGAAGAAGGATGGATCATTTCGCATGTGTATTGACTACCGCGAACTCAATAAACTTACTATCAAGAACTGCTATCCTTTGCCTAGAATCGATGATCTCTTTGATCAACTTCAAGGTTCTACTTGCTTCTCGAAGATTGATCTTCGATCCGGCTATCATCAGCTTCGTGTTCAAGAAGATGACATTCCTAAGACTGCTTTTCGAACAAGGTATGGTTATTACGAGTTCATGGTTATGCCTTTCGGGTTAACCAATGCACCCGCAGTTTTTATGGATCTCATGAATCGTGTGTGCAAACCGTACCTTGATAAATTCGTGATCGTCTTCATTGACGATATCTTAATCTATTCCAAGACTAAAGCCGATCATGAACAACACCTTAGATTGGTTTTGGACCTCTTGAGAAAAGAACAACTATATGCCAAATTCTCCAAATGTGAATTTTGGCTAAAGGAAGTTCAATTTCTTGGTCATATTGTCAATGACAAGGGAATTCATGTTGATCCTGCTAAGATTGAAACGATTAAGAATTGGAATGCCCCGAAGACTCCTACCGAAGTTCGTTCATTTCTTGGTCTTGCGGGTTATTATCGTCGTTTCATCTCAAACTTCTCAAAGATTGTTGTCCCCCTTATTGCTTTGACCCACAAGGGTAAGACTTATGAATGCGGACCGAAACAAGAAGAAGCTTTTCAAACCCTCATGCAAAAGCTGTGCAATGCTCCCATATTGACTCTCCCCGATGGAAATGATGATTTAGTTGTCTATTGTGATGCTTCTAACCAAGGTCTTGGTTGTGTTCTCATGCAACGAGGCAAAGTAATCGCTTATGCATCAAGGCAACTCAAAGTTCATGAGAAGAATTATACGACGCACGATCTCGAGTTGGGTGCGGTCGTATTCGCGTTAAAGATTTGGAGACATTACCTATATGGCACGAAATGTGTGGTGTTCACCGACCACAAAAGTCTTCAACATATTTTTAACCAAAAAGAACTCAATATGAGACAACGACGTTGGGTCGAACTCCTTAACGATTACGACTGCGAGATTCGTTACCATCCCGGCAAAGCGAATGTTGTAGCCGATGCTTTGAGTCGAAAGGACCATGTTATGCTTCATTGTGCCCGTATTTAAACCGATATTCAAACCCGTATCTTAGAAGCTCAACAAGTCTCGGTAACCGAGGGTAATATGTACGAAGAAATGTCATGTGGTGTTGAACTCCTTCTTGAATCAAAACCCAATGGCTTGCTCTATTACTTGAACCATATTTGGGTTCCCGATCCCGACGATCTCCGTACATTTCTCATGAACGAGGCTCATAAGACTCGTTATTCTATTCATCCTGGTGCGGATAAAATGTACCAAGATCTTCGCCAACTTTATTGGTGGCCATGTATGAAGAAAAACATTGCTCTTTATGTGGCCAAATGCTTAACCTGTTCCAAAGTCAAAGCCGAACATCAACGTCCTTCTGGTTTGCTTGAACAACCGGAAATTCCCGTATGGAAATGGGAGAACTTAGCCATGGATTTTATTACCAAACTCCCTCGCACCTCGAGTGGTTATGATAGTATTTGGGTGATCATTGATCGTCTCACCAAATCTGCTCATTTCTTGCCTATCCGTGAAGACTATCGGGTTGAGAAACTAGCCCGAATTTACATCGACGAAATCGTGAGTCGTCATGGTGTTCCCTTGAACATAATATCTGATCGAGATGCCCGGTTCACTTCTCGATTTTGGCAATCTCTCCAAACTGCTCTTGGTACACGATTGGATTTGAGCACGGCTTACCATCCCCAAACTGATGGTCAAACCGAGCGAACAATTCAAACTCTTGAAGACATGCTTAGAGCTTGTGTAATTGATTTTGGTGGCAATTGGGATTCACATCTATCCCTCATTGAGTTTTCTTACAACAATAGCTACCACACAAGTATCAACATGGCGCCATTCGAAGCTCTCTATGGTCGCAAGTGCCGTTCTCCTATCTGTTGGAACGAGATTGGTGAAGCACAAATCACCGGTCCCGAGTTAATTCAAGAAACATCCGACAAGATTATTCAAATTCGTGACAATATTCGAGTAGCAAGGAGTCGGCAAAAGAGTTATGTCGACAAACGGCGAAAACCCTTGGAATTCCAAGTCGGTGATCTTGTTCTTCTTAAGGTGTCCCCGTGGAAGGGCGTGATCCATTTTGGAAAGAAAGGCAAGTTAGCACCTCGATATGTTGGTCCATTCAAAATCCTTGAAAGGATTGGGAAAGTGGCTTACAAGCTCGAGTTACCTCCATCTCTTGGAAATGTGCATCCTACATTTCATATATCTAATCTGAAGAAGTATCTCGCTGATGAAAATCTCCATATACCGCTTGACGACTTGCACATTGATGAGACGATGCACTTCGTTGAGAAGTCGTTGGAAATTATGGATCGTGAAGTCAAACAGCTCAAGCGAAGTTGCATTCCTATTATCAAAGTTCGTTGGGAATCTAAGCGTGGTCCTGAGTTCACTTGGGAGCGAGAGGACCAAATGAAGCTCAAGTACCCTCATCTTTTTACTAATACTGTTGTATCATCTAGCTAAATTTCGGGACAAAATTCTCTCAACATGGGGAGACTGTAACATCTCTGAATTTAGTATTCATATTTCAATTCAATGTAATACAATTTCAAATTCAATACTCGTGCACTGCCTTGTTATTTTGCTTACCGTAAACTAAATGCAATGATTCAATACAAATTTACAAGTTTTGCTCGATTATATACACTTAAACGCTATACAAGTAACTATTTATTTCAAACTAATCAAACCTGAAAAAGTCAAGGACTAAAGTTGAAAATTTATCAAGAAACCCTAATTAGCACGGTCGTGCTTCGTCCTGGCACGGTCGCGCGACTGGTCCTGGAACGATCGCGCCCGGTGCCTAAGCACGGTCGTGCCATATTTAGGCACGGTCGCGCCTGTGAAACAGCTGAAACGTAACTGCAACTTTAATTACCCGATCGTTCGAATCCGTAACATCCATCCGTTTCTTTTCCCTTAACAAACGTATTATCGCTTTCCAAATTATTCAAACGCCTCAGTTTCATATTACCAATCTCGAAATTTCTCTCTCAAAGCTTTTCAAGAAAACCAAGAAATTCTCTCCTGCATTCCGTATTCTCTCAAGCAAGATATTCGTGTCACTCGTCCCTCCCAAGAAGTTCTGGACTGACTGGATTGGCCGGAGTGCAACAAGGATCACCGGAACTCAATCTCGCCGTCGCCGGAATTTCCTCTCTACCAATATCCATCGATTCACTACTGTTCAGGGTAACTTAAACCTTTAATTCATTCATTTCAGTATCAGTATCAAAAATTCAATTTGGGCTTCCATTGTAGAAATCGATCTGAATCAGAACTCATGTTTTATAAAAAAATGATTTAATCGAATCCCTGCTTAAACACGATGTACATGCAATTAAGTTATATGAAAAGACTCGTAATAACCCATTAATTAAAAGCCCTAACAATTCCAGCGTTTAAAATACAAGAATTTGTCAATTCGTGTCTGATTTGGAAGACACGGTCGCGCTAATCATCTAGCGCGGCCGTGCCTCATGTAGCGCGGTCGTGTCGAATAGCGGCGCGGTCGTGTCCTCCTGTCCAGACCTAGTCATGCCCTTTGGGCTAGTCTCTGTTGTGTCTAAGAATCATAGACACGACCGTGCCGGGCAAAGGCACGGTCGTGCCTGTGACTGGTCTAGTTTGTGCCCTCTGTTGATCAACCCGGTCGCGCCCCGACTAGCGCGGTCGCGCCCCTGGCTTGAGCACGATCGTGCCCTTCCGAGGCACGGTCATGTGTGACTCAGAAATTGTAACAGAATTATAATTTTATATTTTTCGATCAATAAATGTTTCGATTTTATAAAAATATGTTTTCTGTATTTAAAAATGGATTAAAAGTTTAATCTTGGCATAAATATAATTTATTTAAAAGTTTATGAAAAATTAAATTTATATTTATTATCTTACACTTAAATGATATTTTAAATAATTAAGTTATAAAATTTATAAATAAATAAGATAATGATTATTTATTTAATTTACATTTTAAATCAAAATCATTTATTTATTTATACTTAATTACAATTAATATTTACATTATTTCATAAACTATAATTATATATTTATTCAATTATCCAATTCAAACCTAATCAAATTGTTTCAAAAATATTTTTACTTCAAACTCTATATATTTTATTCAATACTTTTAAATACAAATCAATAGTTTTATACACAAATTCAACTTTCATCTTAGACTTAAACTTTATTCATCTATTTGATTCAATACACATTACTCTTTAGGTTAAATTGTGCATTTCGAGGATCATATTTGCTATCTATAATCTTTGTTAGCTACACTTCCATACCAAGTGAGTATTCACAACCCCTTTTTACTCTTTTACACTTTTGGGGTGGAACATGAACTCTATACACATTACACATTACACATTTACATTTACACAAACAACACAAGTGCAAAAATCCTATTTACATACATGTGTGCAAAATTTGAGCTTTGTGCCCGAGTGCTAGGTGTGCTAACCTTTGTATGCTGTTATGTGCAATCATTAACTATACAAGCCGACGGTTTTCAATGATAGATCTATTGAGTCTGACAAACCCACCCATGGTGCGCGGTGATTGAAACCGACAACACAATTTTTGTATGCTAGTCACAAGGTTTGGTTGTACGTGGTTACACAATAGCTGCTCCCCATAAATGCCTTATTTTATCATGTTTTGTAAAGGATTTGTTTTCAACTATATGCTATCTATTTACAACTGTGTTACTCACCAACTTTTTAGTTGACTTTATTTTATTCATGTTTCAGGCCCCAATATGTGAGAATGATTCAAGACGTGTTCAATATAGGATTTGGACTTAGCAATTTAAATCAAGAACTTTATGAGTTGTTTTATGTTTTTGTTTGAATTTGGTTTGTACTTGGATTATTTGTAATGGAAATTTAACTTTAATATATTTCAATTTAGTCAACCATGTGCTATGAACAGTCTTACATGTCCCGCCCCGATGATTCCGCCATCGGTCGGGGTGTGACAATTAGGATGACGAATGGAGTACTACTCGTGGAGAGTCGACTCCGGAAATGGCGGATAATAGGCTGGGAGTTATTCGTAAGGAGAAAGACGAGGATTGTTAAGGCAACGCATAATGGGAATTCAAGAGGTGACCTTGAAATACCTTAGATTGCAAGCCGTGGTGGGTCGTTTAACTGAGGCGTTCCTTCACATGTAGTGGACAGTGGAGGCAATCAATAGGATTGCGAGCATGTTTTATGACTAGTCATGGTCTTGCTCAGATCTTGGAATCACGGAAGCAAAGAGGATGGATCGGCTTTCTCGGTCGATGCTATATGTTGACGCTAGAGCGGATTCTTGCGCGTGGTGTACAACTCAGGTGGAGTTGATTATTAAATGTTGTAAGGGGAAGTTGAACACATGAGACAAGTAGAATATAAGGAGGAATTGAGAGGTGGTTTTTGAAAGCCAAACATTCTAGCTGAGCTAGAAAACCCTTTTGGGGAAGGCAATGTTTGATATTGTCGTATGTGTGGGGAGCAACACAAATGGGAATGATGGGACACACTGCGACACAGTGTTATAGTCCTAATAACTTGTGTTTCAGTTGCTATAAATCATGATACATTTGGAGTGAATGTCCTGAGTTAAGGCACAAGAGTGGTAAAGAGGAGAAAATAGAAATTTTCGAGGCCTAAAAGTCGGACATTTCTAGCCATTATGACAAAAATGGAGTCCTTTGGTCGTTATGTCGAATGATCAACGTTGGGGGTATTAAAATTTGATGATTTCTTGATGTGCTAAGTGGAGGTTGTGGACAAAACAATCACGTGGATTGAGTCTGACGATTGTAAAAGAGGTGTTCGGTTAATTAGTAGCCATAACAATGTCGTGGGTGAACAAGCAGAAACGTGTTTATCTGTTATCATCTAGAGACAATGAAGCACGAGACGTACGAAATGGTGTATACATGGCTTATGCCATTGACATCAACCGAGGTACAATGGAATAGTAAGTGTTCCAGTCATGAAGAAGTCCATAAGGGTTTTATACCCGAATGCCAATTCTTGGGGTGTAACCGCTCTCTTGAGGAAAAGAAGAATGGAAGAATGTAGACGTACGCTTTGTCGGGTTTGAACAAGTGACTAAAGGTCCTAGTTTCAACAAATGAATGTAGAGGAGGAAGATATCCCATGAATGGTATCAATGTCGTTATGGATACTATAGGATTACGGATGTTCCTTTTGGGTTATTAGAAGTTTCGCGATTTATGTGGGCCAATGTGAAGGGTATGTAGGCCCATGTATGCAAATGTGGTGGTCGTTTCTTTGATGATAGTCGTTTATATCTTTGAAGCTTGGTCGTTTTCGCTCGTTATCCTTGTGAGCTTCCTAAAATTCCCTGAAATGAGAGGTCTTTCTTTGAAATGTCTTGGCGTGCCATTTTGGCTTTGGTGGAAATCCATTATAGGATGTGGCCGTGAATTCTAAAGACATATATGTTGACCCGGCAATGATTGAAGTAATCAAGGGTTAAATGGTGTTTGGAGTCCTATAACTTCATAAGTAGCGTTTAAAGGCTTAAGCTTCACAATCGGTGATTAAAAATGAAGTCGTCGAACTTCAAAGGGGGATTGTAAAATTAAGATCCTTGAATCTCAGAGGATGACTTACGCTAAAGTCGTTGGGATGCATAGGGTGATTGATTATTAAAAGAGGATTTGGCTATGGCATTTGACGTGTGTTTGCTTAGGAAGACCGTATGCCTTGTATGTTGTTTTGGTGCCTCGTAGATTAGACTCGATTATGTCTATTTACAACGAGATAGGAGTATCGCATATTCTCCTAGTCAGTTGTGAGCTTCATTATAACAACTAAATGAGAGAACTTGGAGAGGGAATTGATGAATCTATTTGCTGGCGAGTGTTAGAAGGTTGATTTGAAGTCCCCGAACTTCAACAGTTATCTTGAAGTCATTGAACTTCATGGGTGATTAATGAGACTTAAAAGTCCCATGGGTTGTTGTATGTTGTTTTGGAGTTTAAATTTTAGTGGCTGAGAATGAAAAGAGGCACAATCAAGTGTGTGGTACGACATGGTATATATATACCTGTTGAGTCAGAATTGAAGTGTTAGTTTCTTTTTCGTTTTGGAGGAAACGACGTAATTAGTTACCATTGATTAAAAGATGGTGCCATCTAAACTACCATTTGAGTATTCATATTCGATTGATTGAATTACTAAATGGTGATCAGTGTCAAATTGGGTGCTATCGGTTGTCATGCAACTAAGTATCATGGTGTAATTCAAGACTTTGCGTGAAAGATCTTGTTTATTGAGCGTGATTGAAAAATCCACTCAAGGTGGATAGAAAACCCTAAGTGATTTAGGGAGGAGGTGTATTTAAATTCAAATGGGAACTTTGGTGATATAAAAGTTTCCCAAAAAAAGGGGGTGTATTGGTTTTGAAAACGTAGGAGGTCAAGTCCCCGTTTTGTCAGGCTTCACTTTAGTTTGTTATGTGATATGCCGTTAGGAGTTACTCGAGGGATCGTGTAGACTCCCTGATACATTCCTCATGGTTCATCCATGAGAATGTGTGGTGAGAGAAGTGGATGTTGCTTCTCATATCGGTATTGAGGCGGTAGATGATGGATGTTTCATCTAGACGAACCGGTGGTTATCTTAGATAGAAAGGTGAAACGCTTGCGGTATAAGCGGATTAACCAAGTTTTGGTTCAACGAGATCATTAGATAAGGGGCAGAAACTTCTCGGGAATCTGAGGATAGGAAACTACTCGGGAATCTGAGGATAGACACTCGAGTGTTACCCTAATCTTTATAGGATCGGGTTTCGGGGACGAAACCCAAAATTAGGGGGTGTGATTTGTAACGAACCAACTTTCAGGTTTATAAAATAATATGGTAATCATATTATGGGGTGTAAATATTAATAATAGAAGTTGGAGGTTGGTTTTGATAGTTGGAATTATCTAGTTTTGGAAGAAGGAGTAAAAATGGAAAGTTTAGGGACCATTTATGTAAATCAGCCTAAGCTGATTTATTTGGTTGGTGTTGGTAGCGCAAAACACACACATGAGTGTGTGTTCTTGCGAATTTTATAAGAGGAGAAGAGGAGGAGCCAAAACCCGAAATTGATGATTTGCATGTGGAACTTAGATGATTTGGAGTGTTCATCCTCTTCAAGATTGCTAGTAAGTATCATCTTCCTAATCTCAATCACCATCTATGGTGTTCTTGAGCGAAAGACCCAATTGGGTCAATTGGTGTTGTGATTTGGGTTTAATTTTGTTTATAAACCTTAATCTAGTATTATTAATGATGGAGAATCATGTTTATGATTATAACACCTAATTTGATATTTGAAAAATTAGGGTTCTTGAGACCCAAATTGGGGGTTTTGAATCTGGGGTATTTGATTGGGTAATTGATTGTGTATTAGTGTTTATGGTGTTAGATAAACACATTTTCATGTAGAAAACCCAATTGATTTGGTGAATTTTGAATTGGAAGAAATTGGAGAAAATTGGGTGAAAACCTTATCGGGTCAAAATGGGTGAATGATTGTGTAGGGAGGTTAAAACTTGTTTAAGGTGTAATTAATTAAGTTTAGAATGGGTGTAATCCATAAGGTCTAGGGTGGGTGTTAGACCTCAATTGGAAATGGTGAATTGGTGGAATGGAAGTTTGACTATAATGGGTCAAACGGGTCATTTGGGTTGAAAGGTGGTATTTGGGTGTTGGGGGTTTGATTAAGGTCATGTTAATCAAACTAAGTTAGGTTCTTGATCTTTAGATCATAAAGGTGTGTTTGGTGTCAATCGATGATAATTGGATTACTAATTGTAAATGGGTTGTATAGGTGATCTAGTAGTAAGGAAGCTAACTTGGAGGATCAAGCGGGATCATATTTGAAAAAGGTAAGTGCTTTGCACTTACTTAGTAATGATAGTTGGTGGTAATTGTACATATTTGATTTACATGTTAGTTGTTCAAATATCTTATATGTGTTTAATTGTATGTTGAAAATTAAGGAAATTACATATGGTGAAAGTATGCAAGGGTGGGTGCATGGTGTTTGAAGTCTAAGAACCTCGCCTTATTGTTTGATTAATTAAGTTAATAAACTTATATGGTGTAATGGTGTAAAATTGACTTGGGTGGTAAAAGTCAAACTTGTATGCATAATGTAGTTGAAATTGGAGTAGTTGACTATGTGGTATACAGTCAAACTAAAATGTAGAATATGATAAGTTGGTGTAGTTGACTATGTGGTATATAGTTAAACTAAAAAGTAGAATGTGGTAATTTGGTGTAATTGACTTATGTGGTGTATAGTCAAACTAGATGTGATATATTAGTGTAATTGACTTATATGGTGTATAGACATTCTAGATGTGATATATTGGTGTAATTGAATTATGTGGTGTATAGTCAAACTAGAGGTGATATATTAGTGTAATTTGACTTAGTGTGGTATGAGTCAAACTAATATGTAATATGTGGTGATTTGGTGTAATTTGACTAATATGTGGTAAGAGTCAAAGTAAAATGCACTTGGTGGAATTGAGGTCATGAACCTCACATATGTCAATATAGATTGAAGTCTTTGAACTTCACTAAATGTCGTTGTTGCTTGAAGTCTAAGAACCTCACACGAAAGTAATTTGAGGTCATGAACTTCACAAGGTTGTGTTGTGGCGTTTGAGGTCTTTAGAACCTCATATAGAGAAGTTTGAAGTCTAAGAACCTCACAAGGTAGTTATTTGAGGTCATGAACTTCACAAGTCGTTTTGTGGTATTTAAAGTCTAAGAACCTCACACGAAAGTTTATTGAGGTCATGAACTTCACATAGTCATTTGTGGTGTCTTGGGGTCTTTAGAACCTCACAAAGAAGCATGGTAGGGATGTAAGGTGTTTAAAACATTCACAAAATGTTGTTGGAGGTTTAAAATGACCAAGGGTCGAGTCGGGAGGGTCGAAAAGGTCAAAAAATTGAATATCTGGGTGTGCAGGCCTGAGACCGGAGTATGGGACGCCGGTGGGGGTCTGTCATACGCCGACCTATACGCCGGTGGGTAAATTTGGGGATTTTTGGAGATTTGAGGAGTTAAGCACTCGGGGGTTATTGTGCATTGTCATATCATTACTAATGGTGTTATATATGGTTTTGTTGTTGGTAAAGCTTCGGTTTAAGCCTTGGGCCACGCTTCAAGTGGATATTGGATTCTCGAGTCGAATTAGATGTTTGTTTTTGTAAAACCAAACTTGTAGAAAGGTTTTCAGGGTGTTGAATGTTAATTAGACTCGTGGTTGTCTAAAACTAGTTTGGTTTCTTTTCTTTTGGAAAATTGATAACCAAATACAAATTGCTTGTAATTAGACCGCATTGAAAACGATAATTGTTTAATTGGGACCTAGCTTTCGCGTCGTTTAAAAGTTTTAAAATTGGTATAAATTTTCGGGTGTTACAGTAAGTCCGTCGTGCTATATTCATGGGCAAAATTTTGATATTCCTAAAATCAGTTCACAAACCCATGCTTGTTATGCTCAATTAGTTATTATTTAGGTGCTCAAAAGATCATAAGAAAGGGAAGATTTACCTGATAAGCTGTGGGGTCTATTAAAGTTCATCAATAATTCTCATAATTCATAGAAAAATAATTACAGGTTTCTAAGATATAAGTGTGGGACCCATTGGGTCATAAAGAATTCTATCAAAACATGTTAATTTAAGTCATAGTGAAAAACTTAGGTTTGAAACCAAAGCATGAGTTTAGAAGGATCTTAATATTAGCAATCCACTTGACTTGTCTGAGTAAATACTTGTTGAAAAATGTTCCTTGGTTTGTCTGTAGAACGATATGAACCCATTGCAAACTTTCTAAAGGATCGGTGTTTGTTAGTATGTATAGTTATAGTTAGTCTTATAATTGTTTTAATTGAGTCTAGTGTGTTTTTTTTTATTTTGTTCTATTAGATTTAGTTAATTTCCTTTTATTTTTGTTTAAATCATAAAAAATGATCTAGTTCGATTTTTGAGATAAAATATTTAAGGGATTAAATCAAATTTTTTGTTCACGGGTTTTTGGTGTGGCCCACTTGGGTTCACGGTGGGCCGCCACTTAATTGAGTCAATATCCTTTAAGGTTAAAATAAACCCTATTGTGGGATTCTTAGTTCACGGCTCTCTCATTTCTCTCTCAATTTGGCGAATCACTCTATCAAATCTGGGGACAATATCTTTCTTTCATTGCTGTTTAACAAGATCTTTTCAAGTACAGGTACATCTCATATGCTATTTAACATCATATTGCTCAAACCATATTGTCGAATCATCATCCCTATCATAAACCCTGTTTGATCCTTAAAATACATGCATCCATGGGTCAAAGTTGAAATTGAATGGAGGTATGGATTTGAGATGAGTTGGCGAACACAAGGTTAGAAGTGAAAGGTCTCAAATCAAAGCATTAACCGATCAATTTGATGAAAACTCTATAGCTTTTGTTGCCCGCAAAAAGGGGGGGTTCATGGTATGAGATTCAAAGTACCGTGAACCTCTTGAACTTCCTCTATACGGTTTTGTCTACCGTGAACCACCAGCAGACCTTGAACCTTGTGCAAAGCCCGTAAACTCTTTCCTGTCCGTGAAACCCTCTAGTCCGTAAACCTCATTTTTCCCGTAAACCACATGATGAGTCGTACCCAAGGAAACCGAATATCCTTTGTTTCCCAAGAACCTTTGAATTTTATTTTAACTATTACTCATTAATTGTTGTTCTAACTTGAAAAGTTTTATGCAGATATAGCTGAGATGAGATTTGTTCCTGATCACAATGTTTGTGCATTTACTCTTGATCCACCTAAGGAGTACGAGTACTTCCGCTCTATGGTTGTGGGGTTGACACTTTCCACCATCAACTTTGTTGTTATGGAGAATCCCATCATTTATAAAAGCTTCATTCAAGAATTCTGGGGAACTGCCTCCATTCATCCAAATGACAATGGAGAGGAATGCATTATTGGAACAGTTTAGAACAAGAGAATTAGAGTTTCAGAAGCCATCATCAAAGAGGCCCTATAGTTTGGTGACGAACCTGCCTATCCAACAAAGCTAGATGCAAATATAGTCTCTACTATTCTTCTGAGGATGGGATATGAAGGAAATTACCCTGCAGTATTCAAGAAGCTACTGAATCCCTACTCGAGATATCTTGCACATGTGTGCATGAACTGCCTATCTGGAAGAAAGGGTGGATTTGATGAATTACATGCCACTATCTCCTAGGCTATGGTTTCCCTGACCATGAGTTGGAACTATAACTTTTCAAAGATGGTATTTGAAGAACTAAAGAGTAATATGAAAGGGGGTAAGAAGGACATCTTTCTGATGTATCCTAGGTTTCTATAGATCATCTTCAACCTACTGTAGAAACACTTGACCTAAAGGCCATGGGTCTGATCATCTTCAAGTTTATGAATGTCAACAAACAGGGAAAAAGAGTATATCGGGGGCTGCATCCCCTTGAAAAGTTTGGCAGATTCGCCGCCGTGGAAAAATGAAGAAGTAGAAGAATCGGCTATGCAAGTTGAAGCCGAGATTGCTGAGGAGCAACAATTACCTCCTCAACCACAAGTTGAGCAACACAATGAACCACAAACACAAGAGCCGGTTGTGCCGGAGTCAGAAGATGCCGAAGTTATATCTTCTTCTGACAGTGAAGGCCCATCGGAAAGACCTTTAGTACCAATTAATCGGTTTGTTCGGGAAATGGAAAGCAAAAGGCGTCGAGTTGAGAATCCTCCTCTTACCTCTTCGTCAAATCAAGCCGACATCGATCCAGAGTATACACCGGATCAAGATCTTCACTCAAGACCAAGAAAACGAAGAGATCCGAGAATAGTGAGAATGCCACCAACACCTACACCTACACCTACACCAACTCCAACACCTTCCTTATCTACTCAACTACCACAATCACCACCACCCACCTCAACCCTACCTCAGTCATTATCTCAGGTGAGCCCCTCTACAGATGCTTTCGACACTAATCAATTCCTTGTGTCATCAGCCGAAGCATACAGGGCTGAGAAAGCAAAGGGAAAAAGTCCTTTAGATGTTTCCACCCCTGCTCCTGTGGATCAACACATTCTACAAGAAAGGGTGTTTGCACTAGAATTACAAGTTGCTGCTCAAAACTCAAAGATTATGGCCTTGGAAGCAAATCAGGGATTTCTAACTGCCCTTGTGTATGATCTTAAGAAGAAATTAGAAGATCTACAGGCCAAAGGCACTGAGAAGCCAATTGATGATGATAATAATGATGATGATAATCAAGGAGGAGGAGATGCCGGGGGAAGTAAGCAACGCAATCAAAATGAAGAAAATCAAGATGATGAACTTTTTAATTTCGATTTTGAAGAGAATCTTGGTGATAATCAAAATGATGTGTCTCCTGGTGACTTAGGCAAAGATAAATATACAAGCCCCTTGGATTCGTCTCAAGTTGAAATGTTTGATAACTCTTCTGATTCAGAGCTAGAGAGACTGAATCAAGACATTGATGATGAAGTCAATCTAATCAGCTCCACTACTGAAGTAAATGAATCAACAAATGCAGGAACAAAGGCAAGAAAGGAACGTCCTGAATGGATATTACCACATGGTCCACCTATAGAAACTCATGTTACAACAACTATTGATGGATACTATTCTAAAAGAGGTGACAGGTCGGAGATTGCTTCCTGGCAATTTGACGAAGAGAAGAGCATGTTCGTGGTGTAAAGGAGTAATGGTCGGGTGGAATATTACAAGCATGCTAATGACTTTAGCTCGTGGACTAAATTAGATCTTCGGGAGCTAAATGACGCATATTTTGTCAACAGAGGAAACGTTACAATGGCAAACATATTTTATGACTTTCTTAATCGACAGTGCATGACAAATTTTGCTAGTATGAAGACTACTGACTCAAAATTGAAGAAAGCAAAGGGTTTGAAGGACTCTCATACTCGTAAAAGTGTATATAGCTTTATCTGGCCAGCAACAAAGATGACTAAGAAAGTACCTGTTCACAAGAAAGTACATGTGAATTCACTGAAGGACTTCCAGTTTTGGGCTTATGATCCAGTTTCTGCTGAAGCTTTGATTGTTACAAGTACTACTGAGTTTTGAATTATAGATCCTTTTGATCTATCAAAGTTTGGGGAAGAAGACATAAATGTGTTGGCAAGGAATCAAATCAGAAGTGATCAATTGTGGGAACAACAAGCTAAAATCTTTACTGTAGCAGTTGCTGATATTGTTCGACGGAAGCTTTATGCTAGAAGTGGAAGCCAGGGTGTGGATACCAATTTTTGAAGATAAGTTAACAGCTTAATCCTAGGGGGAGATTGTAGGACCTAGTAATATTATTAAGCTTATTTGGTAATTTGGTGTAACCGTGAACAGGGGTTCACGGCTTGGGTGTATGGGCCGGCCTAAAGGCCGAGTACATGTATTAAGGGCCTATTATCGTAAAATCTAGGTATATATACATGCATACCCTAACCGTGTGTGGTTAGCGGTTTTTTAGTTGTTTTTTTCTATAATTCTCGATTGCAATATACGAGTATTTTACTTTGAATCGTTTGTTCTTGAATCACCACACCAAGTAGTTTCCTCCTACTTTGTGTGAGAGTTTGATATTGTTTGCGTGTTAATTCGTCTGTTAGAAGATCCATCGATAGAGATTTGGGACATACAATGTGTTACTTGTGCATGTTGTGTGGGCTAACGTCGTTATCCTTGTGACACGGCAAATCGATGATTGTAGAGGACGAGGTCTTCGGGAAGTCACTTATGTGACAGATGCCCTTCTGGGTGATGTTGAGACCCAAGGGGGTGCTCTGAGTATGATGAATATCCCGACGAGGGTAACCCTGACGAGGGTAGTTGTGACGAAACCGGTGAAATCCTTCGAAGGTAATTGTTGTGTGCATTCATGTGTGTTTTATTTGTATGCTAGCGTTGATTGATATTCATTTGTGTTGAGATGATATTGTTGTGGTGTTGAGCATTTGATTGAACGTTGTGTCAGGATTATAATGTCATGTTTACGACTGTTGTGTCAATTGTCCTTGTGAGAGTCTCGGTTGAGGCTTGTTAGGTTGGTGTCTAGGGGGTCGTGTTGACCGGACTTCAGGTTGATATGTGTGGTAGATTATGAGTTAGTATTGTAGTAAGCTCGAACCATGTCGGTGAGACATACTGGGTTTTGGTTATGGGATGAGTCTTGGGCGGTGGACCCTTATGGGGATGGGTTACCTCTATGTTAATAAACGACAACCCATTTTATAAAGGACCGGGATGTCCTGAGTTGATATAAATGATATTTGTCAGGAGATGGTTTCTTGTTAAAATAAACTGTTAGAACTCACTCAGCGTAGCTGACTTTGTATGTACGTTAGATTGTTTTGCAGGTGGGTTTACAGGACGAGGTATCTTGGCTTCGGAGCGGTGCTACTCATATTGGTGTACATGCATTCGTAAGGTAAGTTTAAGATCGATAATGAGCTTAAAGATAAAACCATTTTAAAGAAGACTTTCACTGATTGTTTTTATCATGTGATAAGGGTTTTTTAATAATAATACCAGTGTTGAGACCCAACTTTAGGATGCCCGGTTTGGGGGTCTTACATGGGACATGACATGGTTCGGGGTGTGGGTCAGGGCATGATTCGGGGCATGGATTATCAGGTAATGGGTCGGGTAATGGGACGGGTCATGGTTCAGGGCATGGGTATGGTCATGGGACCGGGCATGGTTTGGGTAATGGGACGGGTCATGGTTTGGGGCATGGGTCTGGTCATGGGTCCGGGCATGGGTCGGGTTATGGCTCGAGTCATGGGTCGGACCATGATTCAGGCCATGGGTCGGGTCATGGTTCAAGTCATGGTTCATATCATTAATTAAACAAAATCATTTCATTTCTTGAAGGAATGAAAAGAAAACACCCCTCTCATAAGGAATGAAAATCATTAGAAGAGAAAGTATCACATTCCTTATGTAATAGTTCATTCCATTCCTATGTGATTAACAAACATGTTTTTTTTTCATACCAACGCAATGATCCATTCCACCATACATTCATGCATACAAGTCCAGCAAGGGGTATACCCAGGTGATGAGGGTGTCAAGTGATGGAAAAGTGCATGCCATGTGCCGCCACGTCATTTCCTTCAATTATCACACCATCCATTACTTGGCAAGGGAAATACCCAAGTGGTTGAGGTGGTGTGATCATTAAATGTTTTTTTAATATTCATTTAAATAATAAACCATAATAAAAATAAACCTAAATAATATTTCATTAATAAAAAAAATTACATAATTCAAATTACTAAAAAAAATAAAAACCACTAATATAAAATAAAAAAAAGATAGATAACCTAATGATTTGAACTTTCGTAAAGATACTCATTCAAGTCCATGTTTAGTGCGTTATGAATTTCTCGGTTGCGTATTTCTTGTCGGTTTACTCGCTTTTGATTTTCATTAGTTTCTTCGTGCGTAGGTTCCTCATCATTTGGGTTATATTGACAAATTGTCACTCCTTGGTCCTATAAAATCATATTATGCAAAATCACACAAGCATATATAATGTTCCTAATTTTGTTTTGAGACCAAGATCGAGCCGACTGTTCGATAATATTCAAGAGACCGAACGCTCGTTTGATATCTTTTCTTGCCGCCTCGTGAGCTTTTTTATAATTATTACGTTTAATACATTCTAGACATGTAAGAGACTTGACAATTGTAGCATATTCAAGATATATTCCATCGGCTAGATAATACGCACGCTTGTAATGCGTTCCTCTAAGTTCAAACGATGAGTTGGGTGCTGTTCCATTGATCATATCGTCAAATATAGGCGATTGATTAAGAACAATAATGTCATTGTTCGAACCGGTAACGCCAAAGAATGCATGCCAAAACCATAGGTCATTTGAAGCCACAACTTCAAGCATAATACTAGGACGAGGATGATCCCCCACGTGCAAACTGACCTCACCACGCATTGGGGTAATTTTTCCATTCCCAATGCGTGCAATCGATGCTACAGAGCATACCGAGAAATCTGTGTTTAACTTCATGTGCAACATATAGTTGTTGAATGTCGCTAGCCGACGGTTTACGTAAATATCTCTTACCATACAATAGAATTATAGCTTTAGAAAACTTGTAAATACATGACCTGATCGTTCGTTCGTACAACTTCAAGTAATCGTCAAACGAATTACTAGCTGTGCCATACGCCATTTGACAAATTGCGGTCGTACACTTTTGAATGGAGGTAAAACCAACCCGACCTCTTGTGTCAACCCGTTGACGGAACCAAGGCACGTCTCTCTCAAGATCATTATTAACTCTTAAAAATAAATTCCGGCTCATTCGAAACCGGGTATTAAATTGCTCCTCCCCGTACAGACACCCTTCGTCAAAGTAATCTTTGAGTAAGAGTGCGTTAGCATCCGCCCGATCACGGTTGAGACGTACATTTCGTTTTAATGGTCTAGACGAAGATTCCGCTTCTTGCCACCACATAACCGCCGCCAATGTGAAAGCACCGAACGCCATTTGCCGGGCTTCGTCGCTTGAAGAAGACATTTTGTGTGTTTAAAATGGAGGAAGTATTTGAGTATGATAAAGATTTGTGTGATTAAAATGTAGGTTTTTTGTGTTTATATAGAGGAGATGAGATAATATAAATTAAATTAAAAAACTTTTTTTTAATTGTTTGAAATATAGGCGTTGAACGGCTATATCTTCTTTGCATATCCCCATGAAAATAACCACGGCTATATATCACCCCACCCCTTCACGCGGTAGGGAGGCGGTGTTCCCTCCTAAACCACCCGTGATTTTGAGGCCACATTAGACCACGCCATGATTTATCATGGTATATCGGATGATCTTAGGTCATCAACTTCTTCCCGTATCCAATATAATATAACCAACAAATTTATTCTTTAATAATTACAAATACGACATAGTTTCAATGATAAAAAAACAAATAATAATAATAATAACAATAACAACGACAACACGATAACACGATGTAACTAACATAAAACCAATGATCAAAAAGATCCTGTCTGATTATTACAACTGCATTGTTTTAAAACTAAAAAAAACAATGATAAAAAACCAAAGATTGGTTATAGGTAGTAACAACATAAATGACAGTATAAATGGACAATATAAATGGACAATATAAATGACCGAATAGAAGATAGTACCAAACATATAAATGACCGAATAACAGGGTTGTGGCTCATTGGTACAGAAAGTTCTTTAGAAATACAAAGGTTTGAGGTGGTTATGAGTTCAAGTCCCACTTCTACAGGATTAAAGAAATTTTGTCTTTCAAAAAAATATATATATATAAATTACCGAATAGAAGATAGTACGAAGCATAAATGACAATATAAGAGCACTCACCATGAGTTTTTTTTTTATTTTCATCCATATAATTTAACTATAAAAAAACAAAGTGGGTTTTTTTTATTATCATTCATATAATTTAACTATAAAAAAACACATCACATCATCAATTTAAAGGTTTAAAAAAACATTCACATCCGATTCCTTACATTTATCTCTATTTATTTAAATAATACTATTTTAATCATTTTTTTATTATTCTTTCTCTCTCTTCCACTCACAAAAGAATTATAAGGGATGAATATTGAGTTGATAAATATAAGAAATTACAATTCAAAGTTTTTTAAAAAATGAGATGGAGTGGGTAATTTGAAAAGTTTTTAAATTTACCTTAAAATATAAGGATAATAAATGATTTATAAAACCCAATGTAAGTGATCTAAATGATTGAAATGTTGCAAATTATTAATAGTGAATAGGAGATACTTTCTACATCATAAGGATCTGTTTTGAATGAGGTAATAAGAGATACTTTTTACACCATAAGGATTTGTTTTGTATGAGGTAATGTAATGAACGAGGAAATTAAATGGACGAGTGAATGGAATGGAGAAGAGAGGATCAAAGAAATGAGATGGATCATTCGTGCTGTTTGGTAAACAGAAATATATTTTATGAAAAATAAAATATTTTTAACTAGTAAATTTATAATAAGGACCGGGTCATGGGCCGAACAATGGTTCGGGCTATGGTTTGGGGCATGGGGCGAGTCATGAGACGTGTCATGGTTCAGGTCGTGGGTCGAGGCATGGTTGATCAGGTAATAGGTCGGGTCATGGTTCGGGTAATGGGATGGGTCATGGTTCGGGGCATGGGTCTGGTCATGGGACGGGTCATGGGTCCGGGCATGGGTCGGGTTATGGTTCGAGTCATGGGTCGGACCATGGTTCAGGCCATGGTTCAGGTCATGGATTGGGCCATGGTTCAAGTCATGGTTTAGATTATTAATTAAACAAAATCATTTTATTTCCTGAAGAAATGAAAAGAAAACACCCATCCCCTAAGGAATGAAAATCATTAGAAGAGAAAGTATCACATTCCTTATGTAATGATCTATTCCATTCTTATGTGATTAACAAACATGTTTTTTTTTCATACCAACGCAATGACCCATTCACCATACATTCATGCATAACAAACACTACCTAAATTTTACCTTTTACATTTCTTTTGAAGGACACTTGATCACTTTTTCTATCACTAGTTTTGTAACAAAATACCAACATACACATTAGGGATGACAATGAATTCCGAACACGATGGGAAAACTCAAAACATTCGGGACGGGTATGGGGTCGGATAATCGGGTATGGGATTACTTTTGAATTTTTTTGCTGGTTTGGGACGCGTATGGAGTATGGTGTTATACCCGTTTACCCGCCGCGATTACCCGATAACATATATCCGTTTACCCGATCATAAACCCGACATATTTTTTATTGATTTAAATATATATACCATATTTATTTTACGTATATATAATGTATTTATTTTAAATGTATATTTCTGACATGATTTTCTTTCTCTCTTTTATATTTTAATTGCAATTTTTATATATACCCGATAGATACCCGACGGGTTTTGGGTTGAGTATACCCAACATGTATTTTTTACAAAGTAACGGGTTTACCCGAAACCAACAGGCATACCCGATACCCGACGGGTAATTATCCGATAAAAAGGATATGGGACAAGCTTTTATAATCGTGTATGTGATTGGGATTACCTAAACCCGACCCATTACCATCCGTAATACACATATAGTTTTGAACTAGAGTGCCTTATAGGTAAAGCTACACACACGGTGTGGGAGGCTTTTTTTTGTCTTGTTTTAATCAATTATAATGACAAAATATTAATATAGTACGATTTAACATAGATTTATTAGTGTCAAAATAGAAATTTAAATATGCTTACTTAAAACTATCAATCTAATAGAATATTAAAAATATTTTCTTGTTTTATAAATTTATGATAACAAAGAAGTAAAAAATCGCTGTAAAAATAAAAGGTTGACTAGTGGGCGAAACCGCTACGACGAGGGTGTTCAAATTCGTAAGGCTCAATTTCGACGACTTATATATTAGTATTCACTCCGCGAAAACGTTGTTATAAATAAACACGTCGCAATGACAATTTTATTAAACAACATATTTTAAAGGTAATAAGAGAAAAAAAAACCATGTAAAAATTGAAAACTTTAAGCAGTTTTGACTGCTTGTACGTTTGTACTTGATTACTTGTACATTATTAAGCACAACTCAATTTTAAATAAAATCTACATCGAAACGTAGATAAAAATGAGAACGTCTCAAAGGTTATACATTAGAAATTTTATAAAATATCATATTTTAAAGGTTATAAGAAAAAAAAAAGAATTTTAAAGGTTATAAAAAAAAAACAAAGAGTTGAGAGTGAATCACGTGTCATAATCCGATTGGTTAAAATAAGAAAGAAAAATAAATGAAAAACTATAGAGTTTAAATGGTAAATCTGCTTAAAGGTGAGAGGGTCATATTGAGGTTTGTATAATAGTGCTTCAAGCACCGGTAAACTTAAATTTGACGTAATGAATAGTAACCAACTGTAAGAATATTAACATCCAATATATATATATATATATACATATACATATATATATATATATATATATATAGGGAAGAGTTCAAATAGTAACCAACTTTTTATGTGATAACCGTGCTAACTACTATAAAACAATCACATAATTTATAAATTATTTTTTCTTTTAATTGTTAAAATAGTGTTTAAGTATCTTGAATAAATATTTTGAATGTAAATACGGAAATGATGAGTCTTACGTATACGTACCAAATAATGTTACATATACGTGACACATAGTGTTTACACATATGTAACATTAACATAATGATAATTGTTACATATACGTAACACTATGTTTGAGAGTGGTTATCATGGTTATCACATAAATACTGGTTAGCATTTGAACCTCACCCTATATACACATATATATATATATAGGGGAGGAATCAAGAGAAAACCACAAAATTAGGAGAAAACTGAGAAAACCGCTAAAAAACAAATTTTAACCAATCATATGATAATATTTAGTTTTTATTTTATTTTTATTTATAAGAGTATCAATGTAATATTACATATTTTTACTAAAAAATCATTTAAGTATTGGCTTACGTATACGTAGCACATAGTGTTACGTATACGTAAACAGAAAACAAAAAAATTGATGTTACGTATACGTAAACACAATACGTAAAATGATTTTTTGGTAAATTGTGTAATATTATATTAATACACTTAGAAATAAATTAAAAAAATAAAAAACCTATAAATTATTTGATTGGCTTGTAATGGCTTTCTCGATTTTCACCTAACTTTGTGGTTTTCTCTTGATCCCTCCCCTAATATATATATATATATATATATATATATATATATATATATATATATATATATATATATATATATATATACATACATACATATTATAAATTTTATTAATAGAAAAGGTCTTTAAAATTTTATCTTAATCCCTCTAAAACCTTGGATTGATGGAATATAGGGACATATGAAGTGTCTTTTAGCAAGAGCATGTTGAAGAGCAAGAGCATGTCGAGCATAATCCTTTTGATATATTTGATCTAAGAAGTTGGGATGGACTTAATTATGATATATCTGCACGATTCGTCAGTTAACTACTTCAGTATGTTATTTTAAAACTATAATTTTGTTATGTTTATTGCTATAAATTTTTTTGCCTTAATAATGATTTTTTTTATTTGTAAGGCCCCAAACCCGGGAGGCCTCACGCGTTGGATTTACTCATAAACAAATTGTTCTTAAACTTGAATATCAAATAACGCAACGGTAAACTTCATTCGAATGTGACATAAACATATCCATAAATTCAAAACACAACACATAGTCTCATAATTGTCATAACAAAAAATAACGGGATGTCAGACTTCTTGATCAACCGGGTAACTCTTTTCGCTTACCAAACATCCATGCATACGCTTAACCTGAATGTTCATACTAAAAGTCAGCTACGCTGGTGAGTTCTAGCTTTTACATAAAACCTTAACTTCAAATATTTTTCAAAACATAACATATAAACTTCTATTAATAAAAGCGTATGTAAACATGCAATAACATAATAGGGAAAAACATAAGTCAACAAATACATCGAATCTACGCGTTCTCTTAACCGTCAATTCCATTCATTAAATACTAGTGGTGTAACCTAAGGCTTGTTACCTCTAGGCCACAACTACACACTAGGTTTCCTAAGGCTCGTTACCTCAAGGAAGACCAAACATACCGAGGGTCACGTTCACCCTATGAATGACCATCGTCATTCCCTGTCACGAAGAACCAGTTGTACAACAGTTGGCCAGCCACAAATGCCCTTATAAAGGTATTGCCCATACATAGCATACATCCCTTCGATTTCCGAACCATGGCAGATTCGTTCATTTTGTGACTTTCATAAACCTTTACTTCATTTACATCAAACTTCAGTTAAAGCATTTGTACGTTTATTAAATAACATTTCATTCGTAAACACCTCGTAAACTTCTTTGGCAAAACATTTGGTAAACACATTTCAAAACTTCACTTTTAAAACATCTTTCGTAAAACATCATTTCATTATGTATGCACATCAACCCAAAACATCAGTAAAGCATTTAAAAGAGGGCTCTAGAACTCACCTGTGACTTGTAAGAGATATGTAGCCTAGGCAAGGTCGGTCGTCTTACGGGTCACCTAACCTGTACGGATTCATTCTAAACGGGCTTAGTTTTACATCCGAAGTATTCGTCACTTCCCATACGAGAACTTGGTAAAGTTCTCGCATCCATTGACCCGAGACCTATAGCCGTGAACTGGGCTCCCGAGAACTAGATCACGGGTTCTTGGAGCCGAGAACTAGGTACCATGAGCCATGAGCCGAGTACTAGAGATCGGGGATATGCTTCATTTGATCCCGAGTACTTGGGGTCGATTACTAGGGCCGAGTACAGGCTTCACGAGAATTTGGTCCAAAACAAAACACTAACTTGCATGAATCTAGATCTGGTTCGTTTTAAGTGTAAAGATTCAAAATTTTTACGTTCAAATTGCTAGTTTAACCCCCATGACATAAAATCTCTGTGCTTTATCCCTTTTCATACGTAAAAACATCCTCCTTTTGATAAAAACTCTATCTTAACTCGAAAACCCTATATTATGAACAAGTAGAAGACTTGGAATAGGATTTCATACCTCAAACGTGTGAATACTTGTAGCTTCTTCCTCTTGACTATCCTCAATTACTGTGGAGTGAATTATGGCTCAAAAACTCGGATCCTTCCTCTCTTTTATTTCTAGCCGAAAACTTGAGCATAAAACCCACCCAAAATGCCGAGTACTTCCAACAGAGAATAGGTTAGGGTTTTGTGCATGAACGACCTTTATATGGGGTGTGTCCTCCTTGAGTTAATTACAATAATATGCCCTCCACTTCTCATAACTTCATGAAGTCCATATATTTTATTTATTTGAAATATTTTTAGGGTGTTACATTATTTAAATTTTTTATCTTTTGAGGCCCATTTCTCTAACTCGTCCCGGGCCCCTAAAAACTTAGCTCCGGCCCTGATGTTAGTTAGTTTGATAATGTTATCATTATATCATAAAAAAGGTATTTGCTATACAATAGCTAATAGCATCTCTAATGCGGTCCGTCAGACGAGGTCAGATGCCACCATGACTGGCAAATTTGTTGGAGGAGAGTTGGGTTGTCGTTCATTTGCTCTCTCATTCTGAAATCCGAACGCAACCAAATGCTCAAAATTGGCCACCACTATAGAAAAATTAATTTCTTTTTATTAAATCCAACCGTGTGTGTGTCTCTCTCTCATATTATATAATTCCTTTTTTCAAAAAGCCACTAAACTTGCAAGGCGAGAGTACACTGAAGCATAAGAACAAATTTTCAATACAAGCATGTGTGGCATGTCGTAAAATGAGAGACAAAATGGCACGAACCGCCCCCTTTTCAACTGAAAAAGACTAAGACATTAGCTTCGGGGGACTATAACACGACAGCTTCGGACGTGCACCGCGTTTGACCTCAACACTAGTGAGACTCTGATCTCAACTAAGGACTATGGGATCAATTTCAATGATGTGCCAAATGAGTTTGAAGAATTTTCTCGTCCATATTAGTACTCTTATATAGTTGTTTGCTCTGCTTCTCTCAGATATAGTTTATGCTATCTTGATTACTAGACTACAAAATATTGTATTAATTAATAATAATAAATAATTAAAAAGTAAAAATAACAGGTTTTCAAGCTGGGGGTCTCACAGAGTCACGGGGAGCAGTCTTTCTATCATATGTGATAGAGGTAAGATTTGCCTTCATCACACCCCAATCCTACTAATAGCTCCGCTATAAGTGGGATTTTATGTTGGATATTTTTGTTTGTTTGTTTAGTCTCGTCTAACGTGCAAAAAGAAGTCAAAGGCAAAGGTAAAAGCAAAGGAGAAAATGAGATTGAGCAAACGTTCAAGAAGAAAGAGGTTTACCTAGACGTTTTTAAAAATCTAATCCAACAATTCCCTTTTAACTAAGACGTTAATATAATATTCATGGATAGAATGCACATGTAATCGGAGAGATTAGCATGCACTTGGAGTTATGTGAACAAATAAAGAAAAAACATAACTTAAACCAAAGGGGCTTTGTCCTGGCGGTACCCCGGTGACTTCCAAATGGGAGGTCGCTGGTTCGAATATGGGCCACAGCAAAAAATTGGTATGTGGTCAGGTTAGGGGGTTTACCCAGTTGGGGGGTTCCTCCTAGGGTGGGCTGCCGTGGATGTTCTAGGTGTTGCCCCGGGGAAACCCAATTATCCTATACTATCTAGGTGTTGCCGTTAAAAAAAAACTAATTTTTTTATTTTTAGTTTATGTAATTTTTAATCTTTAGTTTTAGTTTATGTAGTTTTTTTATTTTAATACTTTTAATTCTTAGCTTCTATTTGTATTTTTAATTATATCGTGTTATTTTAAATAATACAAAATACAAAAAAATATTATTATAAAAATAATTTGGTTTATAGAAAATAAATATAAAATTAGGTGATAATGTGAAAATATATGTCTGTGTATGAAAAATATCTAGCTTTTTTAGTATAAATAAGTGTTTTTAAAAATGAATACAAATCTGATTAAGAATGAATACAAATCTAATATGGTAACTAATATGGCACGTTTTATGGGTGTTTGAATTGTTTAACATTATGGATGCTCTTATAGGCATTAGCTAAACGTTCTTCCCTGCTCCACCTAAAATATAAAACTTGCTAAATAAACATATTATTTTTATCAAACTATATATATATATATATATATATATATATATATATATATATATATATATATATATATATATACACCATTTATTTACATAAAAATGTAATTCTAAAACTTCACTATAATATAATTAGGTTAAAGTTAATTGCTAACTAAAATTCACATAAAAGTAAGTGTGTGTATGTGTGGGTGGGTTCAAATACTAACCAACTTTTTATATGATAACCGTGCTAACCACTATAAAACAATCACATAATTTGAAAAATTATTTTTTCTTTTAATTGTTAAAATAGTATTTAAGTATCTTGAATAAATATTTTGAACGTAAATACAGAAATGATGAGTCTTACGTATACGTACCAAATAATGTTACATATACGTGACACATAGTGTTTACATATATGTAAGATTAACATAATGATAATTGTTACATACACGTAACACTATGTTTGAGAGTGGTTATCACATAAATATTGGTTAGCATTTCAATTACATACAATTTGAGGTCACAGGTTTGAGTCGCAGAAACAACCTATTACAGAAATACATGGTAAAGATGCATACATCAGGCCCAAGTTCACAAGTTGGCATGACCACTCCGACCCGTTTTGCGGGTCTTTGGGTTTCTCCTTAGGTTGTAAAACAAAAGCGCAACATAAGGGTTTACAAAACGAGAACTAAGTTGGTCTAACCAAGTTAACCACCAGTGATCCAACTGCAATAGCGAAGAACCCGGAATCAACCCATAGATAAAGTTTAGAACTTTGTACCTTAAACAAGGTTAACTATTAAGAATTACTTTACTATCAAGCACACAATGTATCAACGATCAAGTACACAATTTATCAACGATCTTGGGATGCTAGTCCTTTGTGCGTAAAATCACTAAAAATTTAACACCCTTAGGCTGTTGCTTGGCTGCTGATCAAACACAAAGGCCGAGATCTCTTGGACTCGGCTTCACCTTGCGTCGCATGAAAGGAGGGGGAAGGGAGAGGGTGGTGGCCAAAAAAATTGGAAGTGTGGGTACGGTTTTGATTGCCAACTTTTGGTTATGATCTCATGTGTATGAAATTGCTTCCCACGCTTTGTATATATAATCCCAATTAGTAAACCCTAGTCGCTTAACTTTGACCCCAAGTCACTAATACCCAATCTAATTGGATTATTAATGTGTTAGCCCAATAGTCTAGTTAAACTAACTCATTAGTCGAATAATGCAATTTTTATTAGTTTCAATATGTATATTATAAATATAATTTTCAACCAACAATAATAAATATGTATATTATTTACATAATTTCAAATTATATGAATAATCAATCAGTTTAATCAAATAAATATTTATTTATTATTAGTTTCAACTATTATTTCTCTAAAGAATAATAATTAAATAATATAGGATTATAATAATAATTGTTTCTCTAAACAATTATTCACCACCTTTAGTTCGTGTTATATCATCTAAAACTCTTTTAGAACTTATATAGTTATCGTTGCTTGTTGTGTGATCATTTTGTGTGATCATTTAGGATCAAAACTCATTGGCAGCCAGGGGTGGCTGCAAAATATAAGCAACTAAAACAAACGCTTTTGGCCCTTAAAATTGAAGGGCCCTAAAAATTGAAAAACTATTTTAATTTGTATTCTCAACTTTTGTGTTTTCAGAGAAAAATGATAATTTCACAAGTTTTATGTCAATATTATACGTTTTGACGCTCTATTAAATTACATTTTAATTTTTTTTTATATATTTACAAAACTTTCACAGAAGGCATCAATTTCAACGTTCGCTTTAGGCCACAAAATATGTTGAGCCGGCCCTGTTGGCAGCACTGTCATATGTTGTTACTTGGGCACACAGATTCAACAGTGGGAGCCCCGGCACCATGTTTGGCATTTTATCTAAACGTAGTTTAATAGACAAAATCCCACCATTAGTTTTTACACAACTCTACTTTTATCTATTTGTATACTTATAATTTGCATAGCTATTTCATTAAACTTAATCACAAGTGTCGGTGGCACCTCCAACTTTTATAGAATGACAAAACCGAGCCTTAATTTATAAAATATCACTTTAACTTTCTTAAGTTTATTAAGTTTACAGTGTACCCCATGTAGTATATATAATTTTTTTTTATTTTTAAAAAACGGAGTTGTATTCAAAATGTGGTATATTTTATGTATCGTTAGTTATATCGACTAACGGTAACATACTGGTGTCTAGAAGAAGGAGACCGACACCCACTGAAAAAAATCGGTACCGTTATATAACTATCTTTGTTACTAACTTTTTTAACGAGTTCGTCGTTTCAATGTTAAGTCATGTTTACGCCACAACATTAGTTTTATACGTTTTTTTTTGTGCAAAGTCACATTAATGTCACCGTCTCAACTGTTTAACGTCCGCCTCCCGCTGCGGAGCGCGGGCCTAAGTTTCTCGTTTATATTTAAAACTAAATGTATAAAATTTAACATTCAATCCATCAAAATGTTTGATGTTATCCACGCAAAATAATAATAATAATAATAATAATAACAAAATAAAATAAAAAGTAACAACAAATTCAGTATATTTTCGTGTTTGAACTATCGAATATTGAAAGTTAATTAGTTGTTTTATTATTAACCAAATTAAAGGGTAAAAGATATAAAGTTATAATACTTATAACAATTTTGTTTTTAAATATTATGTACATTGAATCAATTCAAAATTCACTGTGTAAAGTTGATTGTATATGGGAAGGTAATTTAAGCAAACGATCATGTTAACATAAATTTATTTGATATGGCAATTTAAGGAAGAGTATAACAAATAAAATAGTTTAGAGGGTACATTTAATTTCACACCAATTATAACATGACAACGTAATTCAATTTTGATATAAAGTCAGCACATAAAATATATTAATCATTCTAGTTGTGTCTTATCACCTAAAGCAAATAAAAGAATTTTATTTCAACATTTCACGCACTCAAATAGAAAGTTGTGGAGAACATGTCTTTTCTATTAATTTACAATACTTTTTAGTGAATTATTCGAAGCTTAAAACATTTTTTTAGTTTATTAACCCAAATCAGGGATATTAGAAAATAATTAATTCAAAGCTTAACATTTTTTAATTTGTTTTTAAAATCGATGTCTTATGTTAAAACATTTTTTTTTTAATTTATTAACCCAAACATTTTTAGTGAATTATTAAAACCATGTGAGGTAGCACATCCATGTGACTTAGTGTCGACAAACCAAACTTGGCTTGGATCAAACCCCACGAGATTGGTAGTGGTAACCATCCATAGTCCGTACTACTTTCCGTATCAATTTCCAAAATTCTCAACTCACTTTTTCTATTTTTAGGTTTGATTCTCCTATTTAACAGACTTTTTAATCTTTTATCTAAAGAAAATTAGGTAACCAATTATTTTTAGGTATGATATATCCTGACAATACCACAAGAAAAATCACCTTCATAGCCATGACATATATGTCACAGATGTTGTGTATCTACTTCTTTCTTGTGTATCATCATATTATTCGCATTAATGTTTTAAATGGATCATCTACACAACCACTTGTTGCGTATCATCAAAACATGTCTTTTTGGTGGTAGTCAGCTAAAAAAAATTAATTGTGTACGTGATTTTGCCTCGCATATCACCCCTTATGATCGCATATATGTTGTGTTTGTAATGACAAACACATATTTGCTAGAATGAGTGAATCTATTGACAATATCCCCTTTAAACCGATATTTATAAAAATATCTTGTATAAAGATAGAGCTTGATGTTTGCGGCGAGGTCTTATAGAGAGCCCACTTATACGAGGCCTGACATGAAAGCGATTGAAGTAATATCAGAGGTTTTTTGGGTCACGGGATCAATCGCTGCTCGTGGTTGGTTTATAATGTTCGAATCAACTATTTATGTGGGTGGTAACATGTATGATTTTATGGCCTATCGACCATTGGTGGTTGCACTTGTATATGGTTTATGGTTAGAGGTTGCTGGTGTGGGACTTTGTTTGTTTTACATGCCGAATTATAGTTTTGAGAGATATCATTTATATTCCATACATCTTAAAGTCTATAATATCTGTTAGCAGATTGGTTGAAGACGGATACTATGTACATATCGAACGCGCATCACTTATTACACAAAGCGATATTAGTTCACAACTTCATGTGATTGGAGACTTATTAGAATGGTTATTATTTAACCCTCGTTAGTGATGTTCACCAACTACCTGAGTTGCATGATGTTTGTGATGATATTTTTGACCTAAAATGACATCATATCCATGCTATCAACTTATAGAAAGGAAACACATGCATGTTTCTAATCTAAACAACATACTAAACGGGTGTGTTTCTTATCATTAGACTAGGATGGTTGACTATCAAACTAACTTCTCTATAGGCACACAAACAAATACACCAGAATCATCTAACCAACATTTCTATTGAGGCACGTTTTTGACAAATTCAATAGTTGGGGTTACTTTGAAATTACATCCCTGCTTATCTCATTCAAAGCCGTCTCAACATATTTTGTGGCATAAAACGAACGTTGAAATTGAGGCCTTCTGTGAAAGTTTTGTAAATATATAAAAAAATTTAAATGTAATTTAATTTAGCATCAAAACGTATAATGTTGACATAAAAGTTGTGAAATTATAATTTATCTCTGAAAACACAAAAGTTAATAATACAAATTAAAGTAGTTTTTCATTTTTTGGTGCTGTTTAAATTTTGGACATAAAGCGGTTGCTTTAGTTACTTCTACTGTAGAGCCACCCATATCCCAATAGTAGATTCTATATAGAAATTTCAAGAATAAAGATGACAAACATTTTATGATCTAATGTGCTTCTTCTTTCTTAATATATCTCCTATTCTTGTGGAATAAGACTAGTTTAAAAGAGCACAAGTGTAACCTCATAAAGAACCAATGTTTTTTATTGGCACATATCAAGATATGTTGCTTTAATTAAGTTATGAAGTAAATATTATAAAATATAATAAAACCTTACTGAAATAATTTACACACAATATCAACTTTTTACATGCAGAGTAAGGTTTCATTGTTTTGACCGAAAAATGGAACAACTTCTAAACCGTTCGTCTTTATGTTATGAAAAAAATAATAAAAAATTTATAAACATTAAAAACTTACAACGGTAAACAAAAAAAATTCACAGGCCCTGAATGGTAGTTCCCGTCATCCTCTCGAATGAACTAGTTAATATATAATATGAGTGCGATGACATTTTGTAATTAACGTAAAACACAGTGTATTCACTAGTGTATATAGTATATGTAACATAAAGTGTATTCATCGGTGAATACAAGTAAATACACGTGAATTCTTATTATAATAAATGAATAACATTATCTGTCATGTGTCGATTTTTGGTGAAGTCTAATTTTTGTATATCCCGTCTCTCTCTCCTTATAAATAACTCTATCTCTTTCTCCCTCCTATTAAATAATAATTTTAAATAATTAAATATTTAAAATTTATTATAATATTTTATTAGAACTTACTATATCATAAGAAGATTTCAATTATATCTTATGTTAAAATATAATTTTATAATTCTTAAATTTTTATTATTTGTTATTTATAGTTCTTAAATCCTCATTATTTGTTATTTATAATTATTAAAACCTCATTATTTCTTATTTTACCAATGACTGATAATATCTAACATACAAATTTTCATAAAAACTGTTGATTTACAATAAGTTGTATTTATTCAATCCGTATAATTTCTAACATAGTATAACATTATAACTATAGTGTGATGATGAATGCATAGTATATTCAAAGATGATACACTCCCTAACCCTTTTAAGATTACTTTTGCGGGCACTATATACATAGGCAAAAAGGATTAAAACTCAATACGTAAATAATGCTTTTGACTCGTGCATTGCAAGAAGCGTAAGCTAAGCTTTTGATAATTTTTACATGATTTTAAAGTTAATGAAAGCTTAGTTTGGGTAGCATGAATGATGTCCTATAATTGAAGATATGAATTAATAACATGAATATTAATTTCTAATAAAAAAAACTTCTAGTGTTAAATCTGATATGATTTATCTATTAATGATGAAATTGTAGGAACCGTCCGCCAAAATAAAAATATTAACACATGTATAATACCGAATTACAATATAAGAAATAAAGAAATCAGTAAATTACAGTACTTTTACAATGGAAGTAAAAGAAAATTACAAAACAGAAAAACAAATACAAAATTCGTGACCGAGGCTTCGTATTTAACATGGGTTCCTTAAAACAAATTATGAGTTTCCCAAGAGAACTCGAATGTTTCTCGTGGTACAACGGCCGAAGCTGTGTGTTCAGCCGGGGAGTACACTAAACCTGAAAGAGAACCTCGAAAGAAAAAGAGTAGAAGTAGAGAGTTCTTGCTGTGTTTTTGCTGTGTGTACAATGTGTTGAAATGCCAAGCATGTCTTGGTATTTATACAGAAAAAAAGAATCATATCAGCTGAAAGAATTTAAAAACCGAAATAAAGAGAATTAAACGTCTTTAATGCTTTTTATTTGATTTTTTTGAATTCTGATTCGAAACTGTCAAATTCTTAACTCTGAAGAGCTGGTCAACACGATAATGTTTAGCAGTTACAGACTGCTACTGCAGTGGGACGCGGACTCGCGCACCTATCTGGACACGCTACGCATACTGCACCTACTAGCCCGCGCGGGCTGGGACCGGACACTCTGACTGGACGCCCGGGTGGGCTGCCTGGACACCATCTGCGTACATGTCGCGCTGCCACGTGGACACCCGCACTTACCTGGAATTCGGACGCCATCCGCGCATGCTAGAGAGGCCGGGCGCTAAGCCCGGATGCCGCGTCACGTCACCCGCCATCTGCCCGGGTACTGAACTCGGACTACTCGTAACTGGTCAAAAATACTAAGGTGGCTCTCAAGAAGGTGAGGGCAACGTGCGCCATCAAAACGCCACATTACGCCCATCGCCCTCGTCCCGAGCACGTGCCCCAGCGCGAGTGTGTTGGCTTAGTGTCATCCTTTATAAGGTAACAATCCCAAATGAGTGTTCCACCTTATAACCCATTTAAAGGTTTGTCATCTCACCTATGTGGGACAAGTTTCCCCACTTTTCTACTCAAGAATAGATGAATTTTCACAGCTCTAAATACCCAACTTTGAGCATCAATATCTCATTTATCTTAGCTCCGTTTTGGACGCGGTTTGTTTCCTAGCGAAGGTCTCACGTAAGAGAACACAAAACCATATAGAAATAAGAATATTAACATAAGTTACATATATTTATTTATGTCCAAAGTTGGAAAAAAGTCATTTTGCAACTTAGTGAAAAAACTCATTTTTCACCCAAAACTCCAACAACCCCCCACAGGAATGGAGATCGATCCGTACTTTCTAAATATCAAAATACAATTTCAACGATTAAATATAACCGGATAGGTAGTTGTTAGCTTTGAACCCTCCGTTATAATGCATACTTTGATCTCCTACTAGTTTGGTAGACACGATGTCCTTGAACCAACCACCATTTATGTTGACGGCCATATACTTCACACAATAATCTCCCTGGTCTGGTCAACCCCTCATATTTGTGTCCGTTCTGGTCATGGATCACTCGCCTAGTTCCATGTGAGCTCTAGGAATTGCGCAACCCCACAATTCAATTTGAAGCGACCATACTTCTCTCTTCACATAGGTGATTAACTATAAATCATTAAAAGCATTAGGTTATGGTGATTACTATAAATCACTAACCATTCGTTATGCTTATCCTTTAACCATGTCACTTATCGTTATAGGAATGGACTAGGAAGTATATATCTCCCTTTTATGTGTTTTGGGGTACACCCCCACAGTGGTCGTAGTTCATGTAATTAGGTTGTCCTATTGAACCTAGATCTTGGGATCTCCAGTCACATATGTTAGGTTTTCCTTAACATTCCCTAATTCATGGGCTTTAGTCCCATTCCAATTGACGACTTCATAACTAATTCTCTACTTAAGCCTTTTGTAAGTGAGTCCGCAATGTTATCTTTTGACTTCACATAGTCAATCGTGATAACCCCCGTTGAGAGTAGTTGTCGTATCATATTATGTCTACGTCGAATGTGCCTTGATTTGCCATTGTACATTGAGCTTTGAGCTCTACCAATCGATGCTTGACTGTCACAATGTATGCAAATAGCCGACAAAAGCTTTGGCTATCTTAGAATATCTTCCATAAATTGACGTAACCATTTCGCCTCTTCTCCAGATTTATCTACGGCTATGAACTCAGATTCCATCGTGGATCCTGCTATAACCGTTTGCTTAGACGATTTCCAAGCTATAGTCACACCTCCTAATATGAACACATATCCACTTATTGATCTAGAGTCGTTTATATCCGATATCCAGTTAGAATCATTGTATCCTTCGATCACAGCTGGATCACGGTTATAATGTAGTCTATAATCTTTTGTATCTCAAGTACCTTAGCACCCAGGCACATCCTTCAGAGCGTCAGCCACCACGTTCGCCTTTCCAGGATGGTATATGATTTCACAATCATAATCCTTTAAAAGTTCCAACCACCGCCTCTGCCTCATATTCAGCTCCTTTTGTTCAAAGAAGTACTTCAAACTTTTGTGGTCGTAGTAAATGGTAAACTTCAGCCTGTAAAGATAGTGCCTCCAGATTTTTAATGCGAATACAACAGCAGCAAGTTCCAAATCATGAGTCGGATAATTGACTTCGTGAACTTTAAGCTGTCGGGATGCATACGCGATCACTCTCCCACGTTGCATTAGCACGCACCCCAATCCCTGACCCGAAGCGTCAGAGTATACCACAAAGTCTTCATTGCCCTCGGGAAGGGCCAAGACTGGAGCTTGGGTTAGCTTCTCTTTCAGTTCCTTAAATGCCTCATCCTGGGTCGAACCCCATTCGTACTTTACCTCCTTCCGTGTCAACTTTGTCAATGGCGAAGCTATCTTTGAGAAATTCTGGATGAATCTCTGATAGTAGCCCGCCAATCCCAAGAAACTGCGGATTTCGGTTGGCGCCTTAGGAATATCTCAATCCCTTACTGTCATTATCTTTGCTGGGTCAACCATAATGCCGTTCGGGTTAATGACGTGACCTAGGAATTGGACTTTTCTAAGCCAGAACGCGCACTTGGAAAACTTAGCTTACAGCTTTTCCTTCTGCATAGCTTCCAACACCTCCTTCAAGTGACATGCGTGATTACCCTCATTCTTGGAATAGATGAGGATATCATCGATGAACACTATTACCGATCGGTCCAACATCGGTCATCACACCCTATTCATCAAATTCATGAATGCTGCGGGGCGTTCGTCAATCCGAAGGACATCACGCGGAACTCGAAATGCCCATAACGCGTGCGAAACGCGGTTTTCGGTATTTCTTCTTCCTTCACCTTCAACTGATGGTACCCGGATCGAATGTCGATTTTTGAGAACCAACTTGCGCCCTGTAATTGATCAAACAGGTCGTCAATCCTTGGTAAAGGGTACTTGTACTTCACCGTTCGTTTGTTCAACTCACGATAATCAATACACATTCTCATCAAACCGTCCTTCTTCTTCACAAACAACACCGGAGCACCCCAAGGCGAGATGCTCGGTTTGATAAATCATTTCTCGAGTTGCTCGTCTATTTGTGCCATTAGTTCTTTCATCTCCATTGGTGCTAGTCGATATGGAGCCTTGGCCACGAGCTGGGCATTTGGTACTAAGTCGATTCGGAACTCAATCTCTCTGCCGACATTATTTTTTGGTGGGATCATAAGTTATATTAGACGATAATGAGATTAAGATCATATCCCTCATGGTTCATCTAATCAAGTTTGTGTAATTAATATTGTAGAATATCATGAGTATATATAGTTGATAGACATTATCTTATTGTAATCAGTATTTTGTTTAACTATAATGTGAATTAGTTTGTTTATTTTGTTAAATATTTCAATTGAAGTAAGCAATCACATACATATTTAAAGTATAGAAACATTGTATGAACAAAAACCATAGAATTCATAAGGGACAAAGCGCATGTAACTCTTTGTAGCTTGTTCAATTCTATTTCTACCTTTATTGTTTCATTTAAAGCTAACTTCTCTATAGGCATACAAACAAGTACACCAGAATCATCTAACCAACATTTCTATTGAGGCACGTTTTTGACAAATTCAATAGTTGGGGTTACATTGAAATTACATCACTGCTTATCCTAATCTGAGCCGGGTCAACATATTTTTTGGCATAAAGTTAACGTTGAAATTGAGGCCTTCTGTGAAAGTTTTGTAAATATATAAAAAAATTTTAATGTAATTTATTAAAGCGTCAAAACGTATAATGTTGACATAAAAGTTGTAAAATTATCATTTATTTCTGAAAATACAAAAGTTGAGAATACAAATTAAAGTAGATTTTCAATTTTTGATGCCCATCAAATTTGAGGCCTAAAACTTTTGATTTAATTGCTTATACGTATAGAAATTTACAGAATAAAGATGACCAACATTTTAGGATCTAATGTGTAAAAGAGCACAAGTGTAACCTCATAAAGAACCAATGTTTTTTATTGGCACATATCAAGATATGTTGCTTTAATTAAGTTATGAAGTAAATATTATAAAATATAATAAAACCTTACTGAAATAATTTACACGCAATATCAACTTCTTACATGCAGAGTAAGGTTTCATTGTTTTGATCGAAAAATGGAACAACTTCTAACATACCTCTCTCTGGGAACTAACAGTTGCTCAAAACATGTGGATGAAATCACACAAGGCATTACAATCTCATGTGTAGTAATTCGTTGTTCTCAATATTGTAACATTCGCTTAAACCGTTCCTCTTTATGTTATGAAAAAAATAATAAAAAAATTTATAAACATTAAAAACTTACAACGGTAAACAAAAAAAATTCACAGGCCCTGAATGGTAGTTCCCGTCATCCTCTCGAATGAACTACTTAATATATAATATGAGTGCGATGACATTTTTGTAATTAACGTAAAACACAGTGTATTCACTAGTGCATATAGTATATGTAACATAAAGTGTATTCACCGGTGAATAGAAGTAAATACACGTGAATTCTTATTATAATAAATAAATAACTTTATCTGTCATGTGTCGACTTTTGGTGAAGTCTAATTTTTGTATATCCCGTCTCTCTCTCACTCCTATTAAATAATAATGATTTTAAATAATTAAATATTTAAAATTTATTGTAATATTTTATTAGAATTTACTATATCATAAGAAGATTTCAATTATATCTTATGTTAAAATATAATTTTATAATTCTTAAATTTTCATTATTTGTTATTTATAGTTATTAAATCTTCATTATTTGTTATTTATAATTTCTTAAATCCTCATTATTTCTTATTTTACCAATGGCTGATAATATCCAACATACAAATTTTCATAAAAACTGCTAGTTTACAATAAGTTCAATTTATTCAATCCGTATAATTTCTAACCTAGTATAACATTATAACTATAGTGTGATGATGAATGCATAGTATATTCAAAGATGATACACCCCCTAACCCTTTTAAGATTACTTTTGCGGGCACTATATACATAGGCAAAAAGGATTAAAACTCAATACGTAAATAATGCTTTTGACTCGTGCATTGCAAGAAGCGTAAGCAAAGCTTTTGATAATTTTTACATGATTTTAAAGTTAATGAAAGCTTAGTTTGAGTAGCATGAATGATGTCCTATAATTGAAGTGATGAATTAATAACATGAATATTAATTTCTAATAAAAAAAACTTCTAGTGTTAAAATTTAGGGTGTTAAATCTCATATGATTTATCTATTAATGATGAAATTGTAGGAACCGTCCGCCGAAATAAAAATACTAACACATGTATAATACCGAATTACAATATAAGAAATAAAGAAATCAGTAAATTACAGTACTTTTACAACGGAAATAAAAGAAAATTATAAAACAGAAAAACAAATACAGAATTTGTGACCGAGGCTTCGTATTTAACACAGGTCCCTTAATACAAATTCCGAGTTTCCCTAGAGAACGCGAATGTTTCTCGTGGTACAACGGTCGAAGCTGTGTGTACAGTCGGGGGGACACTAAACCTGAAATAGTACCTTGAAAGAAAAAGAGTAGAAGTAGAGAGTTCTTGATGTGTTTTGCTGTGTGTTCAATGTGTTGAAATGCCAAGCATGTTTTTGTATTTATACAGAAAAAAAGAATCGTATCAGCTCAAAGAAATTTTAAAAAACGAAATTAAGAGAATTAAACGTCTTTAATGCTTTTTATTTGATTTTTTTTGAATTCTGATTCGAAACTGTTAAATTCTTAACTCTGAAGAGCTGGTCAACATGATACTATTCAGCAGTTACAGACTGCTACTACAGTGGGGCGCGGACCCGCGCGCCTATCTTGACCCGCCACGCGGACTGGGACCGGACACTCTGCCTGGAAGCCCGGGTGGGCTGCCTGGTGCGCACTTGTCACATTACCACGTGGACACCAGCCCGTACCTGGAATCCGGACACCATCCGCGCATGTTGGAGTGGTCGGGCGCTGAGCGTGGATGCCGCGTCACGTCACCCGCCATGTGCCCGGGTACTGAACCCGGACTACTCGTAACTGGTCAAAAATACTATGGTGGCTCTCAAGCGGGTGAAGTGAAAAGTGTGTCATCAAAACGCCACATTACGCCCATCGTCCTCGTCCCGAGCCCGTGCCCCGGCTCAGGCGCGACCGTTGTCACACCCGTAACACAGGACAGTCGTCTAACCAGAGTAGTACCTCCAGCATATATGTTCCCAGGAAAGAACGGCGGGTTTAGAAGAGATTTATACACCGTTCTTTCCTCGACAGAACATTTCGTTCGTCAAATAACTACATACCGGTCAGAAGGTTGCCTTCTAGTTACTGTGAAGTTGATACCAAAAACACACAGAGGAAGCTAAGCCATATAACTTTATTCATTCATAACTAAACTGTTTTACATCATAAACCAAACCTCTATTACAAAGTAACCAAATGATAAACGTTAGCCTCTGTCACAAAATTTAAAATCTCCACCAGACATCTTTACTCAGCATGCCTCCAACCATCACAATTCTCTGACTAACCAAACGACTATCTATATCTATTAGCTACCTGGAATGCCACTAATAGATCCACCTGCAATAATCTTTTAAAAGTAACTAGGTCTACATAAGTTGGTGAGTTCATGAACCTTTACCACAAATGGTTGTTATTTAATCATCAGCATTCCCACATCCCACCCACATGCAACGCTGCTTGTGAGCTTTTTGGTATATATATAATTGGCAACCTTTCCATGACTGGTCCTCCCACACCAGTATAAACTGAATAAACTATCCCCAGTAAAATGAGATAATCCACCCATAGGTTCCATCCCACAACAGAACGTATAAAGTACTTTTTACGCATTATATATACATGGAATAGGGTGACTATTTCAAATAACAACTATGTAACAATACACATTAAGTTCAGAGGAACTCACTTGGGCAGTATTTCAGCTTATTGTATCAATAATATGTCAAACACCTTGGACAGCACCTTGTCGTATATTTAACTGCTTAATTAAAATCTATAATAAGCTTAATATATAATCAAAGCTTAATGGTTAGTAACCAAGTTGTCAGAACCTTAACTAAGCACTATCTACTTCAATTTTGAAGACGTAAGGCTAGAAACGGGACTTCTAAACGCGTACCGGGACTTTGGCACGACTTCCAAGGTTGAGTGTGTGTGAAGATTGTGTCAAACTCGTATGCCAACGATTTCTATTTATAGGCCAATTCTCACATTGTGACGGACCGTTATGTTGGTTGACGGTCCGTCACCGCCTCGCCATAACGAACCGTTATGGTTTGGTGACGGTCCGTCACCGACCTAGTGCGCATGAGTCATCTTACACGTGGCGGCCTCTAATAACATTGCGGTGTGACGGACCGTTACGCCCTGGTGACGGTCCATTACGCATCCAAATTAGGGCTGAGTCATCTTGACACGTGTCATCTCCTGTGCAACTCCTTGCTCAACCCGTAACGGACCGTTATGGTCCGTTATGGTTCGTTACCGTCCAAAAATCCAAAATTTTCACTTTTGATCCTCTAATTTTGTACTAATTACATTTTAACCCCTGGACTTTCATTTTCTAATATTTTTAGCTCTTAAATTCTTACAGGAAATTTTAGGGTGTTACAAGCGTGTTGTGTAAGGCCCCAAACCAGTCACTCTACAGTTGGTTCTCATCACTAGGTAAACTCATTAATAACACTTAACATTCATTTACATAAACAGCGGAAGACTTTCTCAAAATAGTATTATCTTTAAACTCATTCACTTTCATAACGTTACCTGATGAATGCATGCGCACCAACCCGAGTAGCCCGCTCCCAAGCCAAGATACCTCATCTAGCAAACTCACCTGCAAAAAAATCTAACGTACATACAAAGTCAGCTACGCTTAGTAAGTTCTAATAGTTTAAATTAACAAAAGCCAACTCATCTCATTTATTGTTTATCTCTACTCAAGACCCTCTGGTCAATAGAAAAAAGTTGTATAGATGTTCATCATATAGATAACTCCCATTATTTTATAATATCTCAAAGGATTCGCCATCCCAGACTCCACCCACCATTTTAACTCAGTAAGTTTCTCTGACATAGAACGAACTTACTATTCTGATAACTCATAATTTACTATGTATATTAACCATACATTAGTTAACTCATCCAACCTCTAGACACCGACTTACCAGTCCTAACCAGGACTCTCATAAACCAACTGACTCAATAGTTGTACACAATGTACTCAGCCCGACACAACGGCCAATCTAACTCAACATACCACATTGATTCCATCTATTTATCACATCAATATCATCTCATACACAATTAATATAACATACCACTTGCATGCAATTTAATACATATATAAGCACACAAATACATATCTCATCACTACACCCTCGTCAGGGATATCCCCATCGGGATACTTGCCATAAGCTCAGCTCCACCCTTGTTACAGGTCCCCGCCGCTAAACATAGAGACACACTCGTCATCTATGATGACTACCCAGCCACCACACGGTGACTATATCATCTACCATATGGTGATTGACACATCAACTACACGATGACTACCAGATCACACATACAATTATGACCCCGAAGGACTCCGTCCTACACGTCACTATTAGCCGTATACACGGACAACTATGCAAACACGCAAAGCAACACATATACACACATGACACTACTTGGACATGTACTATGACTCACCACCATTTACGGATCACTTACGTGTGTAGTTCAACGCTTACTCAGACGTATCCTCATAACGTCTAGACACTTTACCCAACTCTTTCAGAATAGGAAATTATACGATACACAATCGTCATACTGACTTCTAGTCCGTATACACTATGGACACCACATAAACTCATGCACACACGGTACTCGCCGTGTCACGAGGACAACGGCCCAATACACACAACATCAAACACATGACGCATAACATCATACTAACATCTACTCGACTCGTTAATGAACCACGTACGGGTTCCCATGCTAACTCTCCGTATATAACCATTACAGGTTTAACTACATTCCCGACTAACTCATAAGATGACACACACAGATTGTCACAACTCTTGTTCACCTATCCTAGGGATCCCATAAGGACCATTAGCTTTATTACTACATAACGATATCTTAGAACACTTCATGATAAAATCAAAACTCGAAATACGTTCGTTTAACCAAACATGTGAGTATGTACGATAGCCCCAAAACAGTAAAACGTTTAAAAGAGGGGATTAGAAACTCACGGGATATGAAGATCCAACTCACGAACTGCAAAGGTCTCCTCGTATGAACCTGAACCTGTCAATGTATGATCACATGGTTAGAGTACGTCCCAACATGTGTCACTATGTAAAACATAAAAGTACCCGATACTAGTCTCATCCGCACCACCCCTTCATCATGCAAAAACCCTAACCCACGTCTCTGCTCCATGCATGTGCGTACATTTCCATGCAGTAATCCCGAACCCGTTAAGAGTCCGCATGCATGTGCGTACATTTCCATGCAGTAATCCTAGTATCATGGGTCACTCGTACACGAGTCGCCATGCACATTCAAAACATGCAATCCCTATGCTCGTTAAACCCTAATCGGTGTTAACCGATCCCATTCTCATCATTGCTCACTGTCGTGAATCACCATCACTGTACATCACCATCATGACCACCGTCGTGTTCCTTCATCTTCCTTTCCTGAGAATCCAACCCGGGTTTTCTTTCACGTCGAAACACAACCACCACCATCTCCCCGTTGTCCGCCACCGTAAACCCCAGCAGCCGTGCACCACCCCTGGTGCCTCCATAGCCGTCGCCGAGCCTCACCACGCCTAACACTTGTCGCCTCCATCGAGTCCTGTCGTGCTTCGCTCGCCATCCGCTAATGGTGCGTCACCATAGCAGCCACAGGCACCGAAGTCGCTCACTTAAACTTCCTGCCACCACCATCATCACCTGGCCATGTCCGGCCATCCCCTTGATGCCATCATCATTACCATACCCTCAAAACCCTAATCGGGTTTGATGTAAAACGAAAAGGAAAGAGAACGGTAAAGAGGATGAGGGTTACCTGATCGGATTACCACCGCCCCTTGTCTCTTATATAATCTAAATGATTTTGTCACTCCGACAATCATCTCCCCAAATGGGCTTCTTGCCTCTCATGTCTAAGCACATTTTTCGTTCTTCCCTGTTGAAGTCGTCATACTTCTCGCCTCACACCTTGATCACCATCCTGCGATGAGTTTTCAAAGCACACTGCTTACCCATAAGGGTATTACTTCTGCCCTTCTCTGATGACATCTAGGAGCTTGTACAAAGCTACACTGGTCCCCACAAATTTCCTCTACCATAGTATTTCTTTACTTCATTACCATGCGATCACCGACCGCATCTCGTTTATAATTTACGAACACGAAGTCCGTCTACTCACGAGCCTCAGCTATTCATCGTCTCATCCAGGGAAAACATCCCTATTCATCTGATATCTCACCTTGACTGAATCCTGCATATGGAACGTGTTCCATGAAGTTCCTTCATTACTTTGTTAACTCTGTGCTGAAATCTTCAGCGTCATCACCTTGATCTCATCATAAACATTTCCGGTCGAGCGTCCACGTAAACGCTTTCATCATCTACTCTCACAGCTCCACCAATTGGCTTCGTGCACCGAATTCTCGATATATAAGCATAGGAATCTCATAAGAGCACCTCACTGATCGTCTAGAAAGACTTCAAAACTCCTCGCATCACCTCGATGTATCGACGTCGAGAAAACCGTCAAGATAGAAATTCTATACTTGAGCACACTAACCACCCGTCCTATGCACGACTAAGCGTGTACTACAAGGACACACACCGACACACATAACTACAGAACACTCAATGTTCTACACATGTACTAGTAGCCCCAGACTCTAAACACACATCACGTGCACACACAACTGCTAGATCTGAGTAAATCTACGTGCATACAATATGACCTCGTCATTTATAGACACACAAACTCCCGAACCTTACCTCTTACTCACTACAACGGTAGCCCCTGCCACACGTCATCATATACACATACAGAGTTTACTCGGTCGTACCCATACAGGTCGTACCCATACTTCAAGACGACACACAACTCAGTCTAGACACAAAACATCCCTAAACATTCATACATACAAGATATAAACTATCTTATTTCCCCCACAGGATCTGGTCCTGAACAAGCATACCTAGATATAAGGTATGTAACTACAACTTTCCCACAGGACCTCGTCCTGAATATTTATACATACCAAAGATGTATATTTATGATTTCCCACAGGACCTCATCCTGAACAGTTACACAATGTGCAACACACCCCTTACACTTCAAACATCACCTAAACATAACACATAGGTGACACTATCTTAAGATCGTAGACACACACAAATAATCAAAACTCAGGTTTACACAGGTCTACTCATACAGTCTAATCAACCAAGCTCTAGCATCACATCAAAGATTACATTTAGTATGAACTCATATTGTTCAAAAGGTAATCACGTAATCACACATAATTAACATTGTACCACCAATAACAAGCTATCACACATGCAACTATCATCAACTACGTTTTAAACCATCCCATGGTAAGCTTTCACTGTCAAGGTTAAAATCAAGCAATTGAAAAACCAAGAACAAATATTTCGTCACAAAAGTGCCTGACGGCCACTACTCAATATGCTCTAGTCCTCTCGTGGTAACCACCACTGCTCTAATCACTAAACAAGTCAAAGTTATCACACACTTGTTCCTCGTTGTCAGATTCCTCCAGTTATCCGTTTCCCACTCCCGAATCCTGCCTCGGAGGCTGATGCCTATCCGCAATTGCGTTCCTTCCTCGCCAACCACTTCTCCTGCCTCGGAGGCATCCCACACAACTCACATAGCATCTCGCAATAATCTAGCAAGCCATCATATCCATCACAATTGCATACCACACATGGTTTCACACGCATAATTACTAAATCATATCGACACACCAAACTATCTCACATAGTTACAATTAATGCTACTCCACGTTACTCAATTCCCATCATAGTCTCATTTAAACACACACACAACTTCACGTAGTTCTACATACTACTACAACAAAAAGCACACATCATGATCCCATACGGAACCATAAATCACTTACTCACTCCAATTTCTTCACCTGGTGTAACACTACACAAATGATAAATAATTAGTGCTCAACTTGAAAGACGAACCTCTTGGCTCGCGGTTACTCGTGGTGGCATTCGTTTCACTCTTGTCCCATTTTCAGTTTAAGTTAAGGCATTTTATTTGTTAAAAACACCATTTTTCTCTTAAACCACGGCTCTGATACCAACTTGTAAGGCCCCAAACTAGGCACTCTATAGTTGGATCTCATCAGTAGGTAAACTCATTAATAACACTTAACTTTCATTTACATAAACAGCGGAAGACTTTATCAAAATAGTATTATCTTTAAACTCATTAACTTTCATAACGTTACCTGACGAATGCATGCGCACCAACCCGAGTAGCCCACTCCCAAGCCAAGATACCTCATCTAGCAGACTCACCTGCAAAACAATCTAACGTACATACAAAGTCAGCTACGCTGAGTGAGTTCTAATAGTTTAAATTAACAAAAGTCAACTCGTCTCATTTATTGTTTATCTCTACTTAAGACCCACTGGTCAATAGAAAATAGTTGTATAGATGTTCATCATATAGATAACCCCCGTTATTTTATAATATCCCAAAGGATTCGCCATCCCAGACTCCACCCACCATTTTAACTCAGTAAGTTTCTCTGACATAGAACGAACTTAGTATTCTGATAACTCACAATTTACCATGTATATTAAACATACACTGGTTAACTCATCCAACCTCTAGACACCGACTTACCAGTCCTAACCATGACTCTCATAAACCAACTGATTCAACAGTTGTACACAATGTACTCAGCCCGACACAACGGCCAATCTAACTCGACACACCACATTGATTCTATCTATTTATCACATCAATATCATCACATACACATTTAATATAACTTATCACTTGCATGCAATTTAATACATATATAAGCACACAAATACATACCTTATCACTACACCCTCGTCAGGGTTATCCCCGTCGGGATACTTGCCATAAGCTCAGCTCCACCCTTGTTAAAGGTCCCCGCCGCTAAACATAGAGACACACTCGTAATCTATGATGACTACCCAGCCACCACACGGTGACTATATCATCTACCATACGGTGACTAAAACATAACCTACACGATGACTGCCAGATCACACGTACAATGATGACCCCAAGGACTCCGTCCTCCACATCACTATTAGCCCTATACACGGACAACTATGCAAACACACAAAGCAACACATATACACACATGACACTACTTGGACATGTACTATGATTCACAACCATTTACGGATCACTTACGTGTGTAGTCCAACGATTATTCAGATGTATCCTTATAACATCTAGACACCTTACTCAACTCTTTCCGAATAGGAAATTATACGATGCACAATCACCATACTGACTTCTAGTCCGTATACACTATGGACACCATATAAACTCATGCACACACGGTACCTGCCGTGTCACAAGGACAACGACCCAATACACACAACATCAAACACATGACGCATAACAACATACTAGCATCTACCCAACTCGTTAATGAACCACGTACGGGTTCCCATGCTAACTCTCTGTATATAACCATTACATGTTTAACTACATTCCCAACTCATCCCGACTAACTCATAAGATGACACACACAAATCGTCACAACTCTTGTTCACCCATCCTAGGGATCCCATAACGACCCTTAGCTTTATTACTACATAACGATCTTATAGAACACTTCATGATTAAATCAAAACTCAAAATACGTTCGTTTAACCAAACATGTGAGTATGTATGATAGCCCCAAAATAGTAAAACGTTTAAAAGAGGGGATTAGAAACTCACGGGATACGAAGATCCAACTCATGAGATACGAAGATCCAACTCACGAGCTGCAAAGGTCTCCTCGTATGAACCTGAACCTGTCAATGTATGATCACATGGTCAGAGTACGTCCCAACATGTGTTATTACGTAAAAGATAAAAGTTCCCGATACTAGTCTCATCAGCACCACCCCTTCATCATGTAAAAAGCCTAACCCACGTCTCCTCTCCATACGGGTTATCCCGAACCCGTTAAGAGTCCGCATGCATGCGCGTACGTTTCCATTCCATAATCCTAGTATCACGGGTCACTCGTACATGAGTGGCCATGCACATTTAAAACCCGCATGCAAACCCTATGCTCGTTAAACCCTAATCGGTGTTAACCGATCCCATTCTCATCCTTGCTCACCATCGTGAATCACCATCACCGTACATCACCATCATGACCACCGTCTTGTTCCTTCATCTTCCTTCCCCAAGAATCCTACCCCGGTCTTCTTTCACGTCGGAACACAACCACCACCATCTCCCCGTTGTCCGCCACCGTGAAACTCCGCCACCGTCAACCCTGGCAGCCGTACACCACCCCTGGTGCCTCCACATCCGTCGCTGAGCCTCATCACGGGTAACATCTGTCGCCTCCATCGAGTCCTGTCATGCTTCGGTCGCCATCCGCTAATGGTGCGTCACCATAGCAGCCACCGGCACCGAAGCCGCTCACTTAAACTTCCTACCGCCACCATCATCACCTAGCCATGTCCGGCAGTCCCCTTGATGCCATCATCATTACCATACCCTCGAAACCCCGATCGGGTTTGATGTAAAATAAAAATGAAAAAGAACGGTAAGGAGGATGAGGGTAACCTGATCGTATTACCACCGCCGCGTCACCCCGCCGTCGAGCTCCCCTCTCTTACGGCCATTCCTCCCTTGTCCGACACCGCCGTTGCGTATACCTAGCCAAAGTGGCCTGCGCATAGAGTGGTTTAAATACTACGCGCGAGTTACGCTCCGCGTCCCTCCTAACACGCCTAACTCGATTCTTATCCGAATCTTAAAAGTAACGACTAACCAAGTCCCCTAGCTTTGAATAACCCACTCCACATGAAACCGTTATAGTAGAAGTTGTTATAAAAGGGATTTGGTTCTTTCATTAATGTGACCCAATAGTTAATGAATTTCCGGGATGTTACATGTTTCGCACCCTCCTCGTTCCACTAAGTGTCATCCCTTATAAAGTAACAATCCCAAATGAGTGTTCCACCTTATAACCCACTTAAAGGTTTGTCATCTCACTTATGTGGGACATGTTTCCCCACTTTTCTACTCAAGAATAGATGAATTTTCACTGATCTAAATACCCAACTTTGAGCATCGATATCTCATTTATCTTAGCTCTGTTTTGGACGCGGTTTATTTCCTAGCGAAGGTCTCACGTAAGAAAACACAAAACCATAAAGAAATAAGAATATTAACATTAGTTACATATATTTATTTCTGTCCAAAGTTGGCAAAAAGTCATTTCACAACTTAGTGAAAAAACTCATTTTTCACCTAAAACTCCAACAATCCTCCACATGAATGGAGATCATCCGTACTCTCTCAATATCAAAATACAATTTCAACGGTTGAATATTTCCGGATAGGTAGTTGTTAGCTTTGAACCCTCCGTTATGATTCATACTTTAATCTCCTATTAGTTTGGTAGACGCGATGTCCTTGAACCAACCACCATTTATGTAGACGGCCATATACTTCACACAATAATCTACCTCGTTTGGTCAACCCCTCATATTTGTGTCCGTTCTGGTCATGGAGCACTCGCCTAGTTCCATGAGAACTCTAGGACTTGCGCATCCCCATAATTCAATTTGAAGCGACCACACTTCTCTCTTTACATAGGAGATTAACTATAAATCATTAAAAGCGTTAGGTTATGACGATTACTTTAAATCACTAACCATTCGTTATGCTTATCCTTTAACCATGTCACTTATCATTAAAGGAATGGACTAGTCCCAGTGACCGTAGTTCATGTAACTAGGTTGTCTTATTGAACCTATATCTTGGGATCTCCAGTTACATAGGTTAGGTTTTCCTTAACACTCCCTAATTCATCGGCTTTAGTCCCATTCCAATTGACGACTTCATAACTAACCCTCTACTTAAGCTTTTTGTAAGTGGGTCCGCAATGTTATCTTTTCACTTCACATAGTCAATCGTGATAACCCCCGCTGAGAGTAGTTGTCGTATCGTATTATGTCTATGTCAAATGTGCCTTGATTTTCCATTGTACATTGAGCTTTGAGCTCTACCAATCAATGCTTGACTGTCACAATGTATGCAAATAGCCGACAAATTCTTTGGCCATCTTAGAATATCTTCCATAAATTGACGTAACCATTCCGCCTCTTCTCCAGATTTATCTAAGGCAATGAACTCAAATTCCATCATGCATCCTGCTATAACCGTTTGCTTAGATGATTTCCAAGCTATAGCCGCACCTCCAAATACGAACACATATCCACTTGTTGATCTAGAGTCTTTTATATCCGATATCCGGTTAGAATCACTGTATCCGTCGATCACAGCTGGATCACGATTATAATGTAGTCCATAATCTTTTGTATCTCAAGTACCTTAACACCCTTGTTATACTTTTCCAATGTACATAACTTGGATTACTAGTATATCGGCTTAATCGACTCACGGCATAAGCCAAGTCGGATCTAGTACATGTCATAAGATATATTAGACTACCAATGATCCTTGAATACTCTAACTGAGCAACAACCTCGCCTCTATTTTTACTTAAATGTGTGGTAGTATCAACCGGACTCTTAGCTATACTCGTGTCCTCCGAATTAAACTTTTCAAGAATCTTGTTCACATAGTGAAATTAACTTAATACAAGACCATTTTGGGTACTAGTAATCTTTACTCCAAGAATTACATCCCCAAGATCCTTGTCTTTCATGTCAAACCTTGCTTTCAACGTGTCTTTAGTAGCTTTGATCATCTTATCATTACTTACAATGATAAGCATATCATCTACATAAAGGCATAAAATCACGTAACCTTCATTTGTGTCTTTCAATTAGACACATTTATCGCACTCATTTATTTTGAGCATAACCAATGAATATGCAATCTACAGTTTTGGGTCCTATCCTTTGCGCCTTCGGAGACGGTATATTTACCTTGGCTAAGCACCTGTAAGGCCCCTTTCCCGGGTGACCTCACTCCTTAGATTTACTCATAAACATAGTCATCAACTGCCGAAATTAGATTAAAACATCAAAAGTAGCGGTAGCATACATCATTCAATTACATATCATAGCAGCGGAAGTCTTAACATAAAACATGATCATAGTCTTAACATGGAATTTAAGTAAATGGGAAGTCAGTCTTGGAGCGAATAGCCTTCATGCCTTGGCACGTCCTTTCTTCTTTTTACCTGAAGTGCATACTAAAAGTCAGCTAACGCTGGTGAGTTACAGTTTAAAGCAATTAGGCATAATCATTAATTCTTTATAAGTATATATATATATATATAGACATATATAAATACACATAACACTTGAATTGCTTTCATTTATTCATTCATCGTAAGTGCATATAAATATACGTACACACCTTTGGTTTCATTGAACATTCATTGGTCATAAACATAAAGGTGATCAGCCCAACATTGATTTGTGTAAGTCACATAGACAGACGCCCGTCCTACCATCGTAGTCCATCCTCCATGATCGTACGGATTCTTTCGACCATATGTCATGCTATACCGTACAGATTCCTTCGACCGGCCGTCCTCACCGTTCTACCGTCGTAGACCATATTATTCGCCCGTCTGCCCTAAGGCATCCGTTTCCCACACGTACTATTATTTATGAAAATGTTCTACTATTATTGCAACCTTCCGGCACGAATGTGACCGTCCGTTATTGCCCTCTTAAACGTCCTAGCTGATGATGGTACGTATATGTCCCGGTTGCAAAATAGTTACGTAGTCGTCCGTCTACCAAAGTAGCCGTTATCATCGAAGCGTCCATAACGTTTACATACAATCATAACATGCTATATATAAATATAAAGCAAGATTTCATTCATATACGTTATGCCATTCATTCATTTCATTCTTTGTATACATACATTTCATTCTTTGTATACATACATTTCATTCTTCTTCATCATTCTTTTACGTATGATCACATTAACATTCATATATATATATATATATATATATATATATATATATATATCACGTATGATCACATTGGCATTCATTTATTTAGTGTATACACTTCAACCCCAAAACATTTAAAATGATTTGCACGTAACATATAGGGGGCACGTAGAACTCACCTGATCGAGTTGTTCTTGAATTATACTACGTCGGTCAGGTCACACACAATCTGTATAATCAGGTTATGCAAGATAAGATGGTGAGTCTAAACGACACTAATCATGGCTATACTTAAGGTTAGGTGAACTTAGTAGTTTCGATGTGTTTGCTTATATCGAAACTTAGTAGTTTCGATAGGTGGGTTATGTCGAAACTTGGTAGTTTCGATAGGTTGCTTATATCGAAACTTGGTAGTTTCAATAAGTGGGTTATGTCGAAACTTGGTGGTTTTGATAGGTTGCTTATATCGAAACTTGATAGTTTCGATACATCATTCTTCTTCTCCAACCAGAACCCTATATCTAGTCGGCGGATTTCAAGGTATTCAAGCCCTTAACTTTTTACGTTCAAAACGTTCTATTTTCATCCATGAGCTTAAATATGTAGTTTTTTTTTAGTTTCATACGTAAAAATCATGTATTTAAGTGATTAACACCCGAAATCCCAAACTTATGAAAAAACTCAGATTTGAAGGTGATGCTTCCTCCTTGGGTTCCGATTCTGCTGCTACACGTTGTAGTGCTAACGAGTGACGGTCTCTGAGCTTTTGGAGTCGCTTGCTTTCTTTCTCTCTCTAGGCTCTCCCCCCCCCCCCCCCTCTAAAAACTTACGCAAATGATAGTGAATGAGGGAGGGGGCTGGTTATGCCTTTAAATAGTTGGGCTCCCCTCGGCCCATTGGAGCCGAGCCCAAGCCCAACCCCTTTTCTTTTATTTTTCGATTTAAATCCCGATCTTGTTATTATTAATTTGTTTTATTATTTCAGGATGTTACAGCACCCCCACACATTCAAGTATTTGTATGACGGTTTTCTACCCATCCATAACTCGTAAGGGGTTTCATCCCTTTTCTTGTGGGGTATCTTGTTTAAAAGATAGGTAGCCATTAGAATGGTTTCCCCCCACATGTCCGAGCTCATCTCGGAACTAATCAACATAGCGTTCATCATTTCTTTCAATGTACGGTTCTTTCGTTACGCAACGCCATTTTGTTGTGGAGAATAAGGGGCGGTACATTGGTGGATAATTCCATTTTGTGCACATAGCGATGCAAAAGGTGAGACATATTCACCTCCCCTATCACTTCTCTCACAATCTTGATTTTCTTGTTGAGTTGACGCTCAACCTCATTTTTGTACAAGAGGAACTTGTTTATTGCTTCATCCTTACTTTTAAGTAAGTATGCATAGAAATATCTTGTACTATCATCAATAAATGTGATGAAGTACTTATTTCCACCTCTTGTGGGTTCCGCTTTTAAATCACACACATCAGCGTGAATTATATCAAGGGAGTAGGTAGTTCTTACAACCGATTTATGGCTTTGTAGAAAATTTGGATTCTACACACGTAGTGCATTTTGACTTTGAATCGAAATGGAATTTTGGAATGCTATTTAAATTAATTAAGCGTTTAATAGTTCGAAAATTTACATGACTAAGACGCGCATGCCAATCAATAGAATTTGACAACTGATATGTCCTAATTTATACATGTTTTGCATGCATAATAATCCCCATATTATGATACTAATTGAATTAAAACCTTGCAATTGATACTTAAAATCTTTTATATTTCACAACTGCACGTTAAATGATGTCCCGAGAGAAACAAAGCAAAAACACTCAAAAACATCAAGAAATAAAGCTTTTGGAAGGAACATGCCCAAACTTTAACCCCCAAGAAGTCAACCAAGGTCAACACCAGTCAACAATCAGCAAAAGACAAGAATAGGGAGCAGGTAGGGGATGCACGGCCATACCCTGCCATGTGTACCTTTTGATTCCCTAGGTGTTTTCACGCCCGTGCAAACCAATGCACGACTTTGCATTGCGCATTTTGAGGCCTATAAATAGATGGCTTGGGTTCTACACACCATACACCACATATTAGAGAAATTACACTCTCCTAAAGTCCGTAGCTGTAGTTTAGAGTAGGTAGTATAGAGTAGAGAGGCTCTTTCGCTTTGTTCGCAATAGGGGAGCCTACGAAACCCAGCATTATGCTTGTTCGTATGGCCATTCATGGCTAAACCCTTTGTATTGTTTGGGTGAAGATGAAGTTTGGTGTATGTTAATGTTTAACTTATTAGGCTAATGGTATGTTTATGTTCTTTAATTATTCACTCTTAAAACCATCTTCGTGGTGAACTTTTTATTATTATCTAAATTAGTCTTTACACTTGTGAGTGTTCTTGATTTTAAAGTGTAAGACCGTAAAACCTTTTTAATCAAACTTCTCTTGAAACTTGTACGTCTTTATACAAGCGGATTTTGATAAGCCAAAGCTTAATTAATATTGATAAGATCGTACGTCTTTATACAAGCTTGTTATGAAACCAAGAGTTGGTGAACTCACGTTGGGAACGGTACGTCTTTATACATGGTCACATTGTTGCATCGCATCCCGGTGAACAAAGTCTAATCACTCTTTTAATAAAAATAAAGGTATTTAAGTTTGATGTCCTAAACCAACTCGGAGATAGATCTTAAGCATACAAATGTACGGATCTATTAAAGAGTGTAGGGTAATGATGTCCCTGACTGGAGTCTTACTATTTTGTTATTAGGAAACATAATTCGTGAACCAAATGTTGTGAGAATGGGGCTCTAGCGGTGTACCGTTCACACCTTTGTATTAGTCATACAATCGGATTAGTTAACATAACATTATCATATACCAAGCAGATTCGAAGCCCAAAGTAATAGTCGTTGTGATCTGATTATTCTCGATCTATTTACTTTCCTGCTATTTACTATTCTGCTATTTACATTTCTGTTACACACTTCACACATTTTGCATTTTATGTTATTTACTTTACCGTCATTTACTTTTCTGTTTCACAAGCACACAAAACCCACTCACTAATTAAACCGGCTAAACAATAACCAATGTTGAGTATTGGAACTCGATCGTGTTCATTGGGTCGATACTTGGTTCTTACCTAAAATATATTACGCAGCGATAGGCACACTTGCATATTATGTGTTTTTAAGTTTAAGTATTTATCATTTTATAAATTTTAAAACTTGATCTCGTGAAACCATCTCTAAATATATTACTATATAATATATACTTAAAATACACGCCATCAACAACTCAAGTATATAAGTAGAAGTATTAGCCTTGTCATTCATTTTGTTTTTCACAACCATTACACTTAGTTTGAACATGGCGTTAAGGGCATACCCTTTGCGAACAAACATTCCCTTCTTGGTCAACACGACCTTATCAGATTCAATACAAAGTTTAAAACCAAACTTATTGAGCAACCATCCCGAAACAAGATTCTTGCGAATCTCGGGAACATACAAAGTGTTGCTCAAGGTGAGTTCTTTTCACGAAGACATCTTCAAGATCACATCCCCTTCACCCCTGAAGTCGGCGTTTACTTGATTCCCATGTAGAGCTTAGGCTCACCCTTCACCTCCTTAAACGTATTAAAGAGACTTTTGTCACCACAAACGTGACGGGTAGCTCCCGTGTCAATGTACCACCCTTGCGGTTTGTAACCCGCAATATTGACCTCCGTAATCATAGCCGATGCCTCGGTGATTATTGCAACAAGAGGCATGTCTTCATCCTCAACCATGTGCGCGCTTTAGTGCTTTGCAATTTCCTGCTAGGTGACCATTTTCACCACAATTGTAGCACTTCCCTTTGAAAGGGTCATTCTTCTTCTTCTTCATGCCCCCCTTTTTGGGACCAAGGTGCACAACCTTTTCTTTGCATTTCCCCTTTTGTAGCCTTTGTTACTTTTAGAGGATTGGCCATATTCCACCATGTTGGCCTTAGTCGAAACTTGCACTTGAATCATCTTAAGAGCCAACCTATTGTCCTCTTCAATACGAAGTAGAACCAAAAGGTCTTCAATGGTCATTTCCTTTCGTTTATGTTTTAGGTAGTTTTTAAAATCCACCCAACTATGAAGTAATTTTTCGACCATTGAAGCGACTGGAAAGGTCTCACTTAGGACCATCCCCTAGGCGTGAATGTCACTAAGTATAACTTGTAACTCTTGGACTTGGCTAATCACCGTTTTCTCATAAACCATTTTATAGTCCAAGAAACGGGCGACCACAAATTACATTGTGCCGGCATCCTTAGTTTTGTATTTGCGTTCTAACGACTCCCATAATTATTTGGCAGTCGTTATTTTGCAATACATGTTATACAAAGCGTCCACAAGGTCATTCAACACATAGTTGCGGCACAAGAACTCAGAATATTTTCACGCATCCATGACGCTCACATGTTGAGCGTCGACCTCACCCTCAGATGGTTTGGGAGGGGAGTCAGTCAAGAGGAAACTGTTCAGCAGTTACAGACTACTGCTGTAGTAGGATGCGGACCCGCGCCCCAATCTATACACGCCATGCGGACTGCACCCGCCAGGCCGCGCACGTAAATCCGGACACAGATACGCGGACCCGGCTCCGGAAATTGACTGCACCCGCTGGCCCGTGCGAACCAGGACCGAACACTATGCCTGGACGCCTTGAGTGGGCTGCCCAGACGCCATCCGCGCACGCTGGAGAGGCCGGGTGCTGAGCCTGGATCTCGCGCCACACCACCCGGCAAGTGCCCGTGTACTGAACCCGGATCACTCGTAACTGGTAAAAAATACTAAGGCGGCTCTTAAGCGGGCGAAGTGTAAAGTACGCCATATTACGCTCATCGCCCTCGTCCCGAGCCCGTGCCCGGGTGAGGGCGCGTTGGGTGCTTCGCACCCTCCTATTCTAGTGAGTGTCAATCCTTATAAGATAACAATCATAAAGGAGTGTTCAACCTTATAACCCACTTAAAGGTTTGCCATCCCACCTATGTAGGACAAGTTTCCCTACTTTTCTACTCAAGAAAAGCTGAATTTTCACAGCTCTAAATACCCAACTTTGAGCATTGATATCTTATTCATCTTAGCTCCGTTTTGAACGCAGTTTGTTTCCTAGCGAATGTCTCACGTAAGAGAACAGAAGCCCATAAAGAAATAAGAATATTAACATTAGTTACATATATTTCTTTCTGTTCAAAGTTGGCAAAAAGTCATTTTGTAACTTAGTGAAAAAACTAATTTTTCACCCAAAACTTCAACAGAAATCAACAATTTCGACTATAAATCAACAATGGATTTCATCTTCTCTCACCACAAATCCACAATTGGTTTCCCTTTGACCGATTTCATCATCGGAGAAGATGAATGCATAGGGAACACATTCTTACAAAAAATTAGCGAGTTAAAACATTTGAAAATATAAAAGGATTGAAGAATTTGTCTTCACAAAGTGAAAGTTTAAGGGCATATTTATATAAAATAAGCCTTATATAACAAGATATTAGATTCGTATTAGCAAAATCTTAAACATTGTATCTACATGTCTCGTAACTATAAAAATAACGAGTAATCTAGTAAAAAGAAAAATTTTTATTTACCTAAATTTTTTTTGAACATCAATTTGGATCACTGACGGGCCACTGGCCCACCCGATCATCTCCACTACCTTAGGAGGAAACCCACAATAGGTGAGAAAACCACATGGCCCAAACTGCGAACCACTTTTTTATCACAAGTGGGACTTGAACCCAAAACCTCCCAATTTTAATGAATGTGTACCTCATCTCCACCACTTGGGCTGAAGATCATTGGCTTTATTTACCTAAATATATTGGTGTTAAACAAATTTCTAAATTTACCACACAAAAACTAAAGAGTTAACTTCGTTTTTGTTCCCTATGGTTTGACAATTTTAACCCTTTTGCTCCAATAGTTTGCAAATGGTTAAAACACTCCTTGAAGTTACCATGTTGTTGCCATTTTGCTCTCTGGCACTCACTCCGTTAAATATTTCAGTTAAAACTAAGGGCATTTTGGTAATTTTCAAATAAGTATTTAACTATTTATTATTAATCCCTTTTCTTTCTTTCTTTCATTTTCCCCTTTCCAATTACACGCACCCACACCAACATAAAAATGCTCTCAAGATTTATAGAGAAAGTAAAGCCAGGAGAGGGGAAGGGGAGGAGACCGGCCACATCCGGCGGCTCCTCCAACGGGAATCCAGCAGGGGTGGTGGTCGGCAGTGGTAACAGCAGGCGACGGGTTACAAGCCTACCTGACGGGCTAGGGTTCCGCCCTAGCAGTGGTGACAGCAGGCGGTGGCCGTCGTTTCTGGCTATCTCGCTATTCCTGCGGCTCTCACAGCAGGGGTGGTGGTCGGCTGCGAGTGGTGGTATTTCCGGCGGCTGAGATCTCAGGCAAGTGATGGCAGTTGTCGAAACCCCCAAATTCAAACCCTAAATTGAAGCTGGGGGTGGTGATAGCAGGTGGTGGTGGTGTCGAAACCCCCAATTCAAACCCTAAATCGATTGGTGCGGTGTTCATTGTGTTGGGGGGGGGGGGGTTGGTAACGGTAAGAAATAGAGTGGGAGTGGTGGCAGGTGGTGGTGGCTGGTGATACTAGAATGTGGTGGTGGCTGGTGGAGATAGCAGGTGGTGATAGCAGGTTGTGGTGTTGGCGGCGGCTAGGGGTGTGAAAGAGAGAGTGAGAGTGTTATATATAATATATTCAATCTTACATTGTGAAATTACCAAAATGCTCTTAATTTTAACTGAAATATTTAACAAAGTTAGTGTCAAGGAGGAAAATGACAACAAAATGGTAACCTCAAGAAGTGTTTTGCCCATTTTCAAACCATTGAAGAAAAGGGTTAAAATGGTGAATCCACATGAGCAAAAACGAAGTTAACTTAAAAGTAAATTTAGAAACTTAATCACAAAGACAGAAAACTTAATATAGATTTAAAAAAAAATCTAATAAAAGTTGAACATACTATCATAGCAAACATTGCATTGGTCGTAATTATACTAAACTAAAACGATAGTTGATTTATATACAATAAAATTAAATTGTTTAAATTATTAACATATTTACATAAACTATATCATGTTTTATTTACTTTTTTCTACATATTATGGATATAGAGAAAGCTTTCATTAGCAAAAAACCGAATTAATCGAAAAAAATCGCATCAAAAAAACGACGCAAACTAAAAACCGACGGTTTGGTTTTGTACTTTTTGAAAACCGAAAATTACGGTTCAGTTTCGGTTTTGTCCCAAAAAATTCAAGTCCAATTGAGAAAATCGAACCCATAAAATCGAAAACCGAAACCAAACAGTTTTCAAAAACCCAAAAACCGAACTTTCGGTTTAAGGTTCGTTTTACTAGAAAACCGAACCAAACCAACCCATACGCACCCGTAGTTTCTTTATTTATATAAATTAAATTAATATTGTGGGCTACTATGGCCATGGCCCATGAACATGATATATCAATCTTTGAAATTAACAACTTAATTGATGGACCGTCTGTTTGAGAATGACAAACACCTACCTTCCTAATTTTACATTAGTGATTACACATAAAATATAAATATCTTTTAATATATAAACTAAATAAAAGTGTATTTAGAAAGACTATAATATTATTCTATAAAAGCTTTATTAAAGATAACTTTATACAAAATAACATTTCCATGCAAATATCATATGCCAAAAGTAAAACGTTTAGATGCTCCAATAAAAGAATTTTAAATACATAACTTCTATGTAAATATCCAATAATAGTTTTAAATTAAGTAACTTACTACATGAAATTTGGTTATTATTTAATGATTATTTTTTTCCAAGTTTAACTCGAAGTATGATGCAATTATAAAGAAAGAAATTACTATATAATAATCACGTTTCATAATTGTTCCATTCAAGTGAACTTAAAAAATAACCACTAAATAGTAATCAACTTCAAAAAAATTTGAACATTAATACGAAAATTGCAACAATAGAGCAATAAATAAACTCGGGTGGTTTTTATAATAGTATAACTGACTTTATTGAAGCAAACAAGTAAAACAATTTTTTTATTTTTATAATTGAACATGGTTTATGTTTTTATTTCTCGACTCTTTTAGAGAGCCGGTGTTGTTATTGTTATAAACTTATAATCATTGGTGAGACTACAAGAGGATCAAGTGTCACCATCCATCCAAATAACTATTAATGAAAGTACCAAACGGTTTCGTTTTTTTTATACTCAAAGCATATATAGATCTGATTATATAATCTTAACTATGAGTCGAGCTGTTATAACCTTTTTTTATTTAATAATCAAACAAAAACGACCTACTAAAGGGCGAACCCGGTGCTTGACTTAGCTCCCGTATTTGGCAGGGTCCAGCGATGTGCAGTGGGCTGTTTTCACGGCTTGAACCCATGACCTCAAGGTCACAAATCAACAACCTTACCAGTTGTTTCAAGGCTCATCCTCTACTAAAGTCCATAATCTTATTCTAATAAACTAACTCATTTTCAAATGAAAGAATTAAAATGTCCATATCTATCATATAAATGAATTAAAATTGGTAATTCTATAGTATGTTGGTACAAGTATTGATGCTAGAAGCACATGTAAATATGTAATGAAAAGAATATCTTAAAGACATGATCCGGAGAAAATGAATACTTTAGGGAGCAGTGACACATGGTGCTCACTAAACACATGGTCCTCCATGATATCTAAATTATTGTTCATCAAAAGCACCCTTATCAAATGCAAAGGCATGATACATTTTATTTCTTTTAATTATGTTAAAAATAATTTAAAATCTAATCTTTGTTATGTAATTTTAAATTAAATATGCTTATTGTTAATTTTGATATTTTTAAAATGAAGCCAATAATAATTTATGAATAAAACTATTAAAATGGTCTTGTAGGATCGGTTACATGGCGTTTTTATCATCTGAAAATGACCCGAACTGAATTATAAAAAAAAGACATGTTGAGTTTTATATGTGATGAAATCAAATTAATTTAATTTAAGAACTTTTTAGAGAAAAAGTAGAATAAAGATGACCGAAATAACCTATTTATAAATCATGATATTTTTATATTTTTAATTCTATTAAATTTAAATGAAATGTAAAATTAAATTGTAATAAAATAACGATTTTACCGGACTCGTTAACCGGCATGCGACATCCACACCCAAGAACATCGCAGGACGCAATCGACTCACGAATCCAAATCAAGCCAACGTGGGTTGGCCACCCCAAAGTGTTACCTGTGAGAATCGAACATGGGTCTCCTTTGGAGAACCCAGGCATTCTACCGCCAGGCCACTTTGGAAGTGGTCAATTAAATTCTAATGAACTTAAATTTTATTTCCTTTATTAGTAAGTTTACCTCAAGAAAGGCGAAAACTTCCTGACTATGACTAAGAAGATAGAAAGGGCTTTTCTCGCTTAGTATTGCTTTGGCTAAGCCCTTTCTTGCAGCCCCGAATAGAAGTCAAGGCTTCTCAGCGGGCACGTGTGTCGGCAAACGGTTGTTTTTCACCTTCGAAGAGAACCTTACCATGGGAAAATCAGTGGAAGAGAGACAGATTTATATGGTATGTATCCACCTATATTGAATTGCGGATACATAAATGATAAAATCGTTTTTGGTTGGATCGAATATGAGCCTCCTATAGAAGATGAAAGAGGATAGACAAGAAATCGGCCCACGGGTCGTGAACTTCTTTTCCAGGAGAAGAAGCAATTACGGTATATGGGGAATAAGCATCAGCTAACTCTGTGCCAGCAGCCCCCAAAAACCATATTTTGACTACGCTTCAACTAGATCAACTGTACTTGAACTGTTAGATAATCATAATAGATGATAGCATCACTGTTCTCATCTCTATTGCAGAACTGTACATGAGATGACTATGTCAATTGAACGGATATTACAAAGCCTCATTCAGTTCCTAGAATTTGCCAAAAGAACAACTTTGTAAGTTTCAACATTGTTCATTTGGAATCTAAGTTCTTCTACTTCATTTTTATTTACTTATTTTTCAATCACTTGTTGCCGTTACTCTTCAGTTTTGTGTTGAGATCTATCCTGTAGAGGTACTCAAATTGGATCGGTGATCAATTTCTAAAAAAATTAACTTAGGAAATGACAATATACAACTACACTATATATGATCTAGAGTAATAGAAAAAAAAATTACAATAAAGATTACAATATTGATATTAGAGTAGAGAATTGAAAAAAATGAGGGGGGGAGGGGGGAAGAGATGTGATTGAATAAGAATGGATAAGAGGCTCGTGGGATTGACGTGAGGGGGCAGGGATGGCTATATTTCTGGGAGCGAACTCCGGGCGAATATCAAACCGATTCCCGAAATGCCTCCAGTTAGTGTTTCAGTCGAATTCGATCGAAGAAGATCCGAATCACGCTCTTTTCCTTATAAACTCTAGAATAATTAAATGTAAAAATTTAAACAGAACAGATTAAGATTATTCATGATTCAAGCATATGTATAGTAATACCATAAATTTTATTTTAGTCTCAAACCATGTTTAATTTGAAGTTTCCCTAAATATATTATTATCAAGTATAAGAATAAAGTATACTTCAGGGATTGCATGTGTCAAAAGAAGAAAACGGAGGGGTTGGAGTGTAATATATTCAAATAGATTTGAGTTTTGAATTGAGACTAGAAAATATGACCCCGTGCGCCGCGGTGGTGCTGTACGGTGACATTAACATGTTTAAGTACATAATTAAAGCCTAGGGCCGGCCCAATGGGCCTGTGGGCAACACAACCGTAGTGGGCTTAACATTTTGAGGGGCCCAAAATTTTTTTTTTTTAAATTATATATATATATATATATAAAATTTTCAAGGCTTTAAAAAAAAATTATTGGGCCTTTTATAAAATTATATATTTCGTTATGGGCCTTTTTTTCGGCTCGTGTAGGGCGTTCGAATCCTCGGGACCGGCTCTGTTAAAACCCCTGCGAAGCAACGGGTTTGCGAACCTCGTTACGCGTGTTACGGCGAAGACAATAACGTGCTAAATACATAAAAGAAACAAAAGAAGTTGTCACGAATCGGTTCTAGAGATCGAAAAATAGATAAATTACGTTGCGAATAGAAGTTAACATTGAAACGATAAATTAATTAAAGAAGAATATAAAGAAAAAGTAAAAGAAAAAAGAAACAAAAATTGAGGGTAAACTTGAGAGTTTAGAAATTTAAGAAAGTTGAATGGTAGTATATGAAAATGGAGAAAGCTGAGGGTTATTATTAAAGCAGACGTATTAACGTGATTAAGCATAAAAAGAAACGTATAAAATTAACGTTGCGACGTAAACATGACTTAACATTGAAACGACAAACTGGTTAAAACATTTAGTAACAAAGACAATTATACAACGGTACCAATGTTCTTTAGTAGTGTCGATCTCATTTTTCTAGATACCAGCATGTTACCGTCAGTTGATATAACCAACAATACCTAAAAAAATATATTTAATGATTTAAAAAAAGTTAATGAACGAAATTTATTGGAGAAAATAAAATTTAGTAAAAAATTAATGGGGTTAAAAAATATATATTATATATAGCACATGGGTCAAATGAAAATTTTAAAAAGTTAAGGGTTTAAATAGTAATTAGAGTAAAGTTAAAGGTTGAAATGTTATTTAACAACTATACACTGACATTTATGATTTTAATACCCGATAATAAGATAACGTGTTTGATGACCCATCCAATGATTGAGTTTTTTTTCTAAAAAGATCGTAAAAAAATATTTAGTAAATAGATGTAGTTGAAAATTTATTTATTAAAATGGGTATTTTCTTTTTTCTCTTATTTTTACTAATCTAATAACCATCTATACTAATAAATAAAAATTTTAGAGACAAGTGTTAATTTCTGATACATTCTCAGGATGCTTTTGTCGTCTCTCTCCTATTAAATAATGATATTAAAAAATATATTTTTTAAATATTTAATATAAATTTAACTATGGATACTTATTGTGCAGGGTCGTACAACTTAACGTCGATGTCCAGTAAGAATTATTTTATTTCTTTTTCTTTCTCATATGCACTCCTTCAATTTTATCTTTCGAAAAATTCAAATATATCTCTAAAAAAATTAATTTGATGTTGTGTTTAGTATTTTTTTTCTTTACGTCTCGGTATAAATTTTGTTATACTTACTATGAATCATGACCCACGCGTTGTGCAGGGTTCGTACAACTTTGTAAAATGTCAGAATTATTTGTTTTTCCCCAACGCTATGCCACATGTTACATATCTTTTGGACCACATTTTTTTGTGTTTTTTTCTTTGGTTTTTTTAAATTTCTTTTTATTGGACTAACTGACTCGCTATAACTTCATACATTTCTTTGATGTACTTAATGAAAATTCTTTTTTGTGCTTAGTCACGTTATTGTCACTGCCTCAACCGTTTAGAGTCCGCTTCCCGCCGTAGTGCGCGGGGTGTTAATGTCAATATATTTAACGACGTTAATGTCACAGCTGCAACACGTGTAGCGAGATTCACAAACGTGCGGACTTAATTATGTAGTTAACGACGTTATTTTCACTGTACGACCCCGCCGTAACGCGCAGGTCATGATTTCTAGTGGGTATAACAAAATTTATACCGGGACACAAAGAAAAAATATTAAACACAACAATAAATTAAATTTGTTTTAGATGTATATTTGAGTTTTTAGAAAGATGAGAGGTATTATTTAGAAATATGAAAATTCAAGAATGAAACTAGTAGGTTTATCCGTCGCGCGTTACGGCGACTTCGAAACGTACCCTAACTCGAATTCCCGTGACACGCGGCATAATAGGTTCGGGTCGTCACGGTACCATAACGATAACGACACTCGCTATATGCTACGATACCAAAAAAGTACTCGACTTTGAATACAAGTCCGTTTTTAAAAAAAAATTATATCGAAACGTTAAGAAAAAAAAGATTTAAAAACAACCATGCATTCCGTTTTTTAAAAATTAACGAACAAAAGTTATTAAAGAAAAACAAAATTAATTTATAATTAAACGGTTAAAAAGCGTAAATTATATATGAGCGAATTACAAATTACGTCCTTTAAGTATTACCCAAATTTCAAAATACGTCCTTTATCTAAGGAAATTACAGAAAACGTTCTTTGTGCTTAAAAAACCTTGCACGTTGTCCTTTATATTAACGGACGTTAAATTTCATCGTTAAATCCAGTCATGTGCAAGGCACATGAGGGCAAATATGTCATTTCACGTATACGGGGACTAAATGTGTAATTAACGTAAACCCTTTAATGTAAAATGTGATCCTTAAAGGGCTAAATGTAAAATTTGGCTAATACCCCCACCATAAGAACTTTCGGCTTCCGCCATCTTCAACAAGGTTCGGCTTCCGCCATCTTCAACACCCTCCCGCTTCCGCCGATCCACCATCATCATCCTCATCACCATCCACCTTCGCCTTCCCTGATGCCTCCAACACCACTGTCTCATCCAACTAAACCCGTTGTCTTCATCTTCTGCCCTAACACAATGGTTGTCAAACCCCAATTCGAAATTGCAGGTCGTGTAGGTTTGGTCCCCTTCATCGGAATTACAGGTCGTGCAGATTGGTTTAGTCCCCTTCATCGGAATTGTAGGTCGTGCAAGTTCTCGTCTCCACCCCCTATTCGAATTTCAGATCTGAAAAATTACTAACAAATCTAAGCTAGCTTCAATGGAAGACAGGGGTTGTGAGTTTTCCCGCTATGAAAACGGAGGCTGTGAGTTTTTTGACGTGGTTGATTTCTGGGAAGCATATACGAGTAAGTTATGGCATAAGTTATGGCTGAATTTGAAATTAGAAAAGGTAGAATTTGAATTTGTTGAATTTGAATTTGCTTTTGAGGTGGTGGTGGGTGGTCGGAGGTGGTGGTGGCCGACGGGTTTCAGGTAGTGGTAGGGTGGCATCACTGCATTTTAGCATTCTGCAATGGGATTTAATCTAGAGATAGAGAGGGGGCTATTTTAATTTTTTTTAATTAAAATGGTAAATGGATGAAAATACTCTCACCATGACTGGATTTAACGGTGAAATTTAACGCCCGTTAGCCTAAAGGACGTAACATGCAAGGTTTTTTAAACATAAATGATGTTTTCTATAATTCCTTAGTTAAATGACGTATTCTGAAATTTGGGTAATATTTAAAGGACGTAACTTGTAATTCGCACTAACTAAAATGGTAAATGGACGAAAATACCCTCACCATGACTGAATTTAACGGTGAAATTTAACGTCTGTTAGTCTAAAGGACGTAATGTGCAAGGTTTTTTAAAATAAAGGACGTTTTCTGTAATTTTCTTAGTTAAATGACGTATTCTGAAATTTGAGTAATACTTAAAGGACGTAATTTGTAATTCGCTCATATATATATAGTACGGGTGAAAAACAAAAATTTCAGCCTTTTAGGTCTGTTAGATTAAGCAGCCTCCTAGACTGCTTGAATGTTACTAATAGTTACCTTTTAAAACGGTTTGTACTAATATAAAATTTGATTAAAATTCTATAAACTAAGGAGGCAGACTATTTAGTATGTACACATACATCCAGACATACATATCAGCATACACCATAAGCAAACAATAAAGCTTGACATTTTATGCGATAAATTTGGATAAAAACACAGCTCTACGCCAAAACTTTGCAAATGACGTAGCCTTACACCCATCATAGATACTGTTATTATTCATAATACGCAGTCGTTTCTGCAGCCGGTGAGCCACTTCCATTTAATTTCATTTCATTTACGGACCACATATGAGTATGATAACTGGCAACGTGGGGTTAGCCCACTTGGTAGAGGCATATGCCTCTTAGAAGCGAGGTCTCAGGTTTAAACCTGGGCAATGGTGTAATTTAGGATTATTGGTGTAAAAGTAGAGTAAGAGTAACGTTTGCCGTTCAAAAAAAAATATGAGTATGATAACTGATGAGGCGTTTAATGACAATTTTTTTTTGGAACAACCGTTTTTATTAAAACAAGTTTAGCAAAAAATTAAGCAGAAAAATAAATTACATAAATAATAGAGGATTTTTGAGCCATTTTATCCACCTCAAACTACACTTCTTTATTCTACTACTATACCAAATAAAAGAATAAAGAACTATATCATCGAATAACGTCTTCTGACGATGACGATTCTTCAAGAAAATGACGTCATTTCGATACCTCCAAATAGCCCACCAAGAAACAAAAACTAGCGCACCAACCATATCATTCTTAACCCGCTTTAAATTTAAATTATTAAACCAATCTTCAAGAGTAGTCGGACACGTATTAGTCAGAATAGTTTGTTGAATTTTATGGACCGACCTGATGGACAACGCGACTGACCAAGCTATGACCCGTAAGAGTTACACCTTGGGCAACGAACATTAAATCCACTTAACCCGCTTAACTGGTAATTATGAACTGTTAGCGAGACGATATATTTTATATATTCATTACATGGGATTTATTATTTATACAGGTTTATAAATAATAATTTATATTTATTTGTTTTAATATTTTATTAAAACAAATTAAATAGTTTCGGGCTTGTTATTAACTATTGGGTTGTAGGCCCGATAGTTATTTAAAAGGTTATATTATATTTTAGGGTTTTATTCTAAAATAATTTTTTATATATATAATCCTTTAACAATCATCTGCAATGAATTCAGCCGCAAGGGCTATTCGACTTTTGATTTGTGATTGTTATTAGCCGCCATAAAGAAGGAGTAGTAGTTCCGTTCCTTTAACAATCGCCGACAATCATACAAGCTAGTCCCAACGCCACCTGCGGTTCTCCGGCAGTCCAATCGCCACCGATTTTGCAAGTTCCGGCCAACCCCGGTGCGTCCCGTTCTCTCGCTTTCGGTTCGTGATCTATCTTCGGTTCGTTATACCTAGGTTTCTCAACCGGTTAATCATTAACCGATGTATAATTTATCTCATCAGTAGATTAATTGTTTTTCGTGTTTGCGTGTTCATAACCAGATCCTGTTAGGTTTATCAGTGCTGTTAAATAGGTTTATATTTTATTTTCCGCTGCGTATTTATTAATTAACTGAATTAATTAATTTCTCTGTCAAAACCCGTTTTTGATAAAAAAAAAAAAAAGTCAAACTGATCACCACTGATTCCCAACAGTGGTATCAAAGCATGGGTTATAACACGTAAATCGGAACCGATCTGGTTTCACCTGTTAGATTAATCAGAAACTTTAACTATCTTGAAGTTTCTGATCTGATCTGTTTTTGGGGCATTTTTATTTATTAATTTGGTCGATTTTTAATTTGACCAAATATATTGCCCGTATGTGATTGTGTTGAATATGTAAATCTGGCCCGACCCATGTGATTGAGTTGTTTGTGTTTATTATTCAGTTTTTGGTTTTATGGTTTTGGCCCACTTTTGATGGCTCAAAGTTGTAATAGAATAGGTTTTTTTTTATGTAATGTAATAAAAACCCGAAGACAAATCTGAAGACGCAACAGGAATCATGGAGTCAGTGAGAGTCATCCGAGACGACTAGATGCACGGAAGTCCATCCTTGTGGTTGTTTTAATTTTTTTGGACCCCGTGACCCGTTTGGTCTTGCTAACTGGCTCTAGCAAGATCAAACAAACTTGGCCCTTAAAGATTTACATATTTATTTGCTTTATGGTTGCTTTTATTTTTTTATAACTTAATTTTATAATAAACCAACCAAACACCAAACGTTTTAAAAGGAGTTTTAAAATGTTACAATCTGTCACCACAAGTTCTAATTTTACAACTTGTAGAATTTTATAAAAAATAACAACTGACTTGTTTTTATAAAATAAATAACCGCTAAAGTTTTGCAATTTAAACTAAATTTAATTTCAAAACTTATAACTTAATATTTTTCAACTATTAACTTTAAGTGGTTATTCAAGTCGCGACAAACTTAGTTTTAATTGTTTATTTAAAATTAAGTGTCCTGAGAGATGAAATGGTTCATCAAATTTGTCATGACTTTAAATAGTAAAACTGACTTTTATAACACACGTATGATTTAATCATTCGTTGTGTTTGACCCTATTCGGTAAACACTAAAATTGGAACCCATATTTAAAACCAATGGTCTACGCCATCCTATTATAAGGAACACTTGGAGCATAAAATGAAACATCGGTGTTTGGAGCCACAGCACCGCACTGGATGCGTAGTTTATCCTTCCAAGGCGCAAGGGTTTCGTTGACACATCCGGCCCTTCCGCAAGTACCTGTTTTAGGACGACTATTACTTTTCTCTCTTGTTACATGCCCCAGCTGTCAAGAGATTAAAAGTGGGCATAGATGAGGCTAAACGTATCAATGCATAGGCATGTCTTGTCTTAGTGGCCTCATACACGAGAGTTGTGCATTTTTTCACAATTGACACTAATTGTCAGTCTAGTTACCTACTTACTAATGTTGTATGCCACAGCTACCATTAGTGATTGATTTAGCTAGATTCTCAATCCTTATTCTAATTTCTGTAATTGGGTCATAAATTAATAAGGATTTTTCACTTTCTTTATACTAATTTATTTTCTTTGTTTATCTTGACAGATGTCTACTGAAAATAATAATACTAATAACTCATTCGCTCTCAAGTCTATCATTGAGAATGAAAAGCTGGATAACACTAACTTTCTCTCGTGGCAGTGCAATATGAGAATAGGTCTCAAGATGGCCAAAAAGCTCTATGTTCTCGATGCACCAGTCCCTGAGGCACCCGATGGTAACATGGCTGTCGCTCGTAAGGCCTGGGAAAAACAAAGAGATGATGCCACTGAGGTGGCCTGCCTTATGCTAGCCTGCATGTCCCGTGAGCTCCAAAAGAGCATGGAGGACCTGAGTGTCTTTGACATGATTGAGCAACTTAAGGGCATGTTCCTGAAACAAGCCCGACAAGAACGCTATGAAACCATGTCTCAGCTCATTCGTTGCACGATGCAAGAGGGCACGCCTGTTAGTGCTCATGTACTTAAGATGAAAGGGTACATCGACCAGATGAACAAACTTGGATATCCCATGAAGGATGACATGGCTACTGCTTTCATCTTAAACTCTCTCCCAAGCTCCTATGCTCAATTCATAATGAATTTCAACACGAATGGCTTGGAGAAGACAGTGGCCGAGCTACATGGTATGCTCAAAACGGCCGAGATGAATATCCAAGGAAAGAAAAATCAAGTTCTAATGGTCAGATCTGCCGGTGTTAAAAAACCTAACCCCAAGAAAAGAGGTTATAATAGCAAAGGCAAGAAGAAGGTTAATGTTGCTGCCAAGCCTGCCACCAACAATAACAAGAAAGCTTCAAAAGCACCCCCTCCTGAGGAGCGTCAATGCTTTGAATGCAACAAAATGGGGCACTGGAAACGTAACTGTCCTGAATATCTAGCCAAGTTGAAGCTGCAGAGGGCCAGTGGTGAGGGCACCTCTTCAGGTATTCTCATTTATGTTATTGAAATTTTTACTGTTTCTAGCAACACATGGGTATTTGATACTGGATGTGGATACCACATCATTAATGTCTTGCAGGAGCCTAAAAGTTGGAGGAAACTGAAACAAGGCGACATGGAGCTCATCGTTGGTGATAGGAAAAGAGTATCAGTTCTTGCAACTGGAACATATCATCTCTCATATCCTTCTGGCCTTGTGGTTGTTTTAAACAATTGTTTGTTTGCACCTGGTTTAACCAGAAAAATTATTTCAATTTCTTTATTGTTTGAATAAGGATTTATGTACGTTTTTAATGGTATTGCTATTTCTGCCTACTTAAATGATATCTTTTATTTTGAGGCTAAACCTCAAAAAGGTATTTATGAGATTTACGCTCAAACTGACAATAACATATATAATCTTTCTAAACGTATCAAATCTAGCATTAATGATACTTTTCTATGGCATTGTTGACTTGGCCACATAAGCAAGGCACGCATTAAAAGACTCCAATCCGAGGGAATTCTTGAACCTACCGGACATGACTCATTTGATAATTGCGAGTCTTGTTTAGCTGGCAAACTCACAAAGGACCTTCACCCATGTTGGTGAACGAGCCAAGGATCTGCTAGGCCTTATACACATTGATGTGTGTGGCCCTTTCAGAACCATGTCTTGAAATCATGAAAGATACTTCGTTTCATTTATTGACGATTATAGTCGATATGCTTATGTCTATCTTATGAAACACAAGCATGAAACATTTGAAAAGTTCAAAGAGTTTCAAAACGAAGTAGAGAAACAACTCGATAAATCTATTAAGACACTTCGATCAGATCAAGGTGGCGAGTATCTCAGCTTAGAATTTCTTAATCATCTGAAGGAGCACGGAATTATTTCTCTGCCCACTCCTCCTGGCACACCCCAACTTAATGGCGTGAGCGAGAGGAGAAATCGAACCCTACTTAATATGGTTCGATCGATGATGTGTAGAACTAACTTGCCTCACTCCTTCTGGAGTTATGCTCTTATGACCGCCGCCCGCCTTGTAAATCTGGCACCGACTAAGAAGGTGGACAAAACCCCATATGAGATATGGCACGGGTCTAAACCCAATTTGTCTTACCTTAGAGTATGGGGATGTGATGCATATGTCACCAGCGATTCTGATGACAAGCTCGATCCCAAAGGCGAAAAAGTTATTTTCGTCGGTTACTACAACAAAAGCGGATATTATTTCTATCATCCTGATGCAAACCTTGTTTCCATCAAAAGGAAAGGACGCTTTCTAGAGGAAGATCTTCTAAATCGAGGAACCGGAAATAATATTATGGATCTTGAAGAAATTCGAGAAACACAAACAACCGCTGAGGAAGTCGGAGCGTCTGATCAACAAGAAGTTGTTGCTGATGAATCAGACATAAACACAAGCGTTCGCAGAAGTAGCAGGTCTCGTAAAGAACCTAATAGATACATATGGCATCTTGAAGCTTCTAAAGTCCTGTTAGTAGCTGAGTTAAATGACGAACCTACAAACTACAAATCTGCTATCTCAGATCCTGAATCCGAGAAATGACTTGAAGCCATGAACGCCGAGATGCAATCTATGCGTGATAATCAGGTCTGGGACTTGATTGAGCTACCCCCCGGTTCTCGGGCAATAGGGAGCAAATGGATTTTCAAAAGAAAAACCGACATGCATGGTAATGTATAAACCTATAAAGCACGGCTAGTTGCAAAGGGTTTCACTCAAACTCAAGGTATTGACTATGATGAAACTTTCTCACCTGTTGTTATGATCAAATCGATCAGGATACTGCTTGCCATAGCCGCGTACCATGACTACGATATATGGCAAATGGATGTCAAAACCGCTTTTCTTAATAGACATCTCTCTGAAGATGTCTATATGGTTCAGCCTGACGGTTTTGTTGATCCGAAGTATCCTAATAGGGTCTGCAAACTGAATAAGTCCATTTATGGACTTAAACAGGCATCTCGAAGCTGGAATCTTCATTTTGATCAGAAAATCAAAGAATTTGGTTTTGTCAAGAATGAAGATGAGCCTTGTGTTTACAGAAAGGCTAGTGGGAGCACTATATCATTTCTCATCTTGTATGTGGATGATATACCGATCATTGGAAACATCCCTGTGATTGACAAAGTCAAACAATGGTTAGGATCTTGTTTTGCAATGAAGGATCTTGGAGAAGCTGCTTACATTCTAGGAATCAAGATCTATAGGGATAGATCTAAGCGGCTTCTAGGGCTAAGTCAGAGTACTTACATAGACAAAATGATGACACGCTTTAGGATGGAAAACTCCAAGAATGGAGGTGTTCCGATGACTAAAGGCACTATGTTGGACAAATCGCAATCTCCTTCCATGGATAATGAAATTAAGGAAATGGAAGCAATTCCATATGCCTCAGCGATTGGTTCTATCATGTATGCTATGTTGTGTACTAGACCTAACGTCTCGTATGCTTTAAGCATGACTAGCCGTTTCCAGCAAAGTCCTGGCATTGCCCATTGGACTGCAGTCAAGAACATCCTGAGGTACTTAAGAAGGACCAAAGACATGTTCTTAATATTTGGAGGAGTGAAAGAGGAGCTCACCTTATGGTGGTACACTGATGCTAGCTTTCAAACTGACCGAGATGACTCTCGCTCACAGTCGGATTTCGTATTCACTCTTAATGGAGGAGCTGTCTCATGGAAAAGCTCCAAGCAGAGTGTAGTGGCGGATTCAATCACCGAATCTGAGTATATAGCAGCATCAGATGCTGCTAAGGAAGCTGCTTGGATGAAGAAATTCATTACTGACCTCGATGTGGTTCCAAGTATTCGCCAACCAATCGAGATACTTTGTGATAACACAGGTGCTATAGCTCAAGCCAAAGAGCCCAGATCTCATCACAAAGCCAAGCACATTCAAAGGAAGTTCCACTATATACGGGAAATTGTGGAACGTGGAGACGTCGTGATAAGCAAAGTAGACATAGATCAAAACCTAGCGGACCCGTTTACTAAGCCCATGACTCAGGACAAGCATGATATTCACAGAGATGCTATTGGTCTTAGATTTGCTAATGATATGTTTTGATTTAGTATTTTGAATGTGTGATCAATTAAACAGATGTACTTTTGAATTCTTTTTGGTTTACTGATTTAAATGCAATTCTGAATTCTTATAACTGTGTTCGATTTTAATACGTTTAATCCATGAATCTTGTATTCTTAATTATCTGTAGTCGGTCAGACTTGTGGGAACGTCTCTGAATTAAGACTTTTCTGAACTTCGGCTCAAGGAGTTGACTCCGAACTTCACAGGCCTCATTTTGAATGACGATGTATGTAACTCGCATTAAATCATCTTCATGGATCTTTGTCATAAGATATTTTGCTATTGGTATACACATTAGTATCCTCTGACCTGAGATACGTACTAGAACCGCCGTTTACCAAGAACCATTCTTTAATCACTGTCAAACGCTATCGCGTAACTGCCAGTCATAAAGACTTTGATTAGGAATAGTTCTGAAGTTCAGTGGGAGTTGTATGTAGTCAATAAGGGATTCTGTACTCTTACATTATATGTAACAGATAGGCATCGTGGCGCCCTCGTTGATTCAAACTGGTGAAGTGTAAGGCCTTACCCAAACTTACTATGTGTTTGATTGGACCACTTTGATTCTTGATCGAGAACAATAATAATTGAACGCAATATGAGAATGAACTAAATCCATGTCTCGTTGATTCAATTGATGACTTATACGGAAAGGATGAATGATAACTATTGCCATAAGTCTATTGTCTTGCTTTAGTTAGTTGTTACTAACACCAAAGTATTTGGTTAATGACTTTAAAACGTCATACCTTGTTAGGGACAGTCATGTGCATCTAGAGCACCGCTGACTGTTTGCGTTGATTTATCGTGGATCGTCCAAGTGGGAGATTGTTGAATTTTATGGACCGATCCGATGGACAACACGACTGACCGAGCTATGACCCGTAAGAGTTACACCTTGGGCAACAAACATTAAACCCGCTTAACTGATAATTATGAACTATTAGCGAGACGATATATTTATATATTCGTTACATGTGATTTATTATTTATACAGGTTTATAAATAATAATTTAAATTTATTTGTTTTAATCTTTTATTAAAACAAATTAAATAGTTTCGGGCTTGTTATTAACTGTTGGGTTGTAGGCCCGATAGTTATTTAAAAGGTTATATTTTTAGGGTTTTATTCTAAAATAATTTTTTATATATATAATCCTTTAACAATCATCTGCAATGAATTCAGCCGCAAGGGCTATTCGACTTTTGATTTGTGATTGTTATTAGCTGCCATAAAGAAGGAGTAGTAGTTCCGTTCCTTTAACAATCGCCGACAATCATACAAGCTAGTCCCAACGCCACCTGCGGTTCTCCGGCAGCCCAATCGCCACCGATTTTGCAAGTTCCGGCCAACCCCGGTGCGTCCCGTTCTCTCGCTTTTGGTTCGTGATCTATCATCGGTTCGTTGTACCTAGGTGTCTCAACCGGTTAATCATTAACCGAGGTACAATTTATCTCATCAGTAGATTAATTGTTTTTCGTGTTTGCGTGTTCATAACCAGATCCTGTTCGGTTTGTCAGTGCTGTTAAATAGGTTTTGATTTTATTTTTCGCTGCGTATTTATTAATTAACTGAATTAATTAATTTCTCTGTCAAAACCCGTTTTTGATAAAAAGTCAAACTGATCACCACTGATTCCCAACATAGTTATGTCTAGCCAAGCTCCTAACAACACTCAAATACGTCTCGCCAACTTACATTTCCCTAGGAGATGCTAAATAGTTTCTGGCTCATCGTTGCATATTGGGCATAAGATATTCAGGAAATCAATCGATTTACTATCAAGATTGACTATAGTGGGGAGCCTATTAATCAAAACCTTCTAAGCACATATATTAACCTTTATCGAGATACTTTTAAACCAACTAGTTTGTCTCGTACTTGAAGGAAGCGTGTTTTCATCTATAAACGCCTGAGTCCTTTTTACCGAAAACTCCGCCATCTCGTCAAGTCGCCACACCCACTTATCCGGATCTGACAATAAATAAACCTGATCAAGCATAGCCTCCATATTGGCAATTTGACAAGATTCAACCCCCCCCCCACCCCACCCTCTTATGTCTCTTCTCCATTCCCAGGAACTCCCGCAAACCCTTTGAGCTATCGTGCAATCTTTGTCGCATTCCAATGCATATAGTCTAGGGAATCTACTCGTCAAAGATTCATTATTCACCTAATATTCCTTCCAAAACTATGTAGAATTACCATCTCCTATCTTTTTTTTTCAACGAAGCAAGAGGAATAATACCTTTCTCGTCCAATTTTTGAAAGCTTTTACACGTATAAACCCACAACGACGATGACTTACCATACAAACAATCGATCTCGCATCCGCCAGCGGACCATGTAGGGCTGAAAGAGTTTTAACCCATAATAAATTCGGTTTGTTCACTACCTTATTAATGACACTTGGTTTTAATACAGTAATTTTTTTTAACAACAATACCTTATTTTGGGGAACACCTAAACTACTCCTAATAATTTTCATCAATCCGTCATAGACTGGACTCGAACCCTTGATCTCAAGAGGAGTTTCACCACTTTACGGTGGTGGCGGGGGGTAACAAAGACGACGACAATCCGTCATAGACGGGACTCGAACCCTTGACGGTGGTGGCGGGGGTAACAACAACGACGACGATAATGGTGGCGGGGGTGGTGATGGTGTGTGGCGGGGTGGGGTGGCAAATGCGACGACAGTGAGCGGTCGGAGATTTCAATTCATTTTATTGAATTCATTCATAATTTAGAAGGAACCTTGAAAATTGAAATCCTTTACTTGAAGTAATTTGAGGGAGTTAATTTTAATTTCAATTAATCATATTTCAATTTCAATAAATTCTACAAACCAAACATATTAAGAAATAGAATTCAGATTCCAATTCTATTGAATTATGCAAACCAAACACGTCATAAAAGTTGAAGATCGCATAAAAGCTAAAAGCCTATAAAAATTACTTTCACTCTTTCATTTGTTGGTTTAAGTTGTACATTTTCTTCCAAGATCCCGAATAAAGTAACCATGTCCCTAACTTAAATCTCGTTCAATCCATCACCATCCAATGTTCATGCATACAAGGAAACACTAGCATTATGCAAATCCAATCAAATGCCAAACAAATAAATCATTGAGATCCAAATACTTTAGGGGGTGTTAAATGGGTCATGCTCGCGGGTTATTGGGCTAAATCCGAAAATTGTGTCCAATACATGAATTTGAACATGAAACGAGTTTTCGTGCACACAAACATGATCCATGTGACACTAGATTTTGTTATATTTTTTTCTTTTCACATATTAATATTCTAAAATTACAAATTTGGAACCAAAAATACAAATGCATATAAAATAATTAGGTTTAAAGTACAAACCTTGCTGCTCATTTATCTATTATTTTTGAATTTTAGCATAGAATATCATATCGATTTTAGTATGACATAAAACACATTTTTTAAAATGTATAAAAAGGAATGGGTCCACCTGTTAACCTGCAAGGTTAGCTAAAGTGTAAATGTGTTCGTGGGTTCGACCCAAAACTGAAGCAAACCGTTTAAACTAAACTTGAACTCCCGAATTTTGTGTTACTTCACGTTATATTTCTTGTCATGTCAGCTTTAGTCATTATTTTCCTAAATATGTATGTGTGTGTATATATATGTATGCATGTTTATAACACGTATTAATGATAAAAAAATCTTTTAGTCATTATTTTCCTAAAAATGTACAACAACATACTCTAAGAAGGACAATCAAGCTTTCAAACCTCGTATTCGGCTCCTAGGTCAGGGTCGACACATTAACTTTGGAAAAAAAAAACTAGGGCTTTTGGCATCAAAATCATAGGACCCAAAAATGTAACTGTAATTGATTGCACATCTTTTTGTGTTTCATATGCATGACTTACCATTTATCTATTTGATGTTGATTCCAACCATTAAACAACCGGAGAAACCAAGACACAGTGATTTAAAAATTTCTAATGCCACAGACAAAAATGTTGCCTTTAGGTGATGCTGTTCGCCCTAAATTCTAAATCCTTTTAAACATATTACTTTGTAAGAATATTTAAAAAATAGTCTACATATGTTCTATTTTTCAACGATCAAATGGCGTATTATCAGTGGCAGAGGCGGAACTTGACCAATTAAATTGGGGACGAAAAGATTACACATAAAAAAAACCAATTTTTTTTCACCAAATTAATTTTTTTTTTGGGGGGAGGCGAAGATTTAGGCTTTTGGTCTGGATTAGGAGAGCTCAAACACTATAACTAATATGAAATAAATCTAATGGGTCAAAATTAATACTTCTGAGCAAAAATAGGGGAGGCCTGGCCCCCCTCTGGCCCCTTAAATGTTCTGCACATGCGTATCATTATTAAACGGTTTGCATTAAATAAAGCTAGAAAAATAAACTTACCGAATGATGAACTGTTATTAAACAAATGATGTAATGTTATTGTCACTCCTAAGCCCAAATAAATTACGAGGGTTCATACTAATAATATTGGGAAAATGGCTTGGATTTTTATTTCGCGTTAGAAATGTAAAAAGGTTTAGCCACTTTTCTCTTGAGTGCTTACCACGTGAATCACCTTTTGTTATGTTCTTAGGGAAGGTGGGAGTAGAGGGCGGGTTCACAGGCGGTTAGCAGCGACTTGGCGGGTACACTGCCGCATGGGTGGCGGGTAGAAGCGGGTAGATTGAATGGGTTAAAGAACCCGCTGAAACTTTGGATTTTGGATGGAGAAGGCATGCATGTTTGAAAGCTGCTGCTGAAACTATTTTTTTCATTTATTTGTGAGAGAATTTCAAAGAGATATGGTATTTCAATTATTTCAAAGAGATAGAGAATTTTAATTATTTTATTATTTTATTTTAAGTAAAGTTGTTATGGCTAATCCCATGGTGTTTTTTTTAATTTATTGTCTTTTTATTTATTATCTTTTTATTTATTGTTATGTATTTTTAATTAATTAATTAAATTTTTAGTTTTTAAATTTGGTTATTAATTTGTTTTAGTTTAAAAAAAAATAAAAATAAGAGGGTTAGAGAGGGTACTTGGAACCATGAAGGGTATTTTGGAATGGTAGTTTGGCTAAGTCATGTGACATCTTCTATTTGGTCTAATTTGGGAGTGTAGTTTGGTTGGTAGGGTACCACTCCCACCTCCCATAGGGTGGAGGGGGTCGAGTTCAGGTTCTGGCTCGGGTTTTCACGGGTAGGCGGCAACACCGTCGTCACTGGAAAGAGTTCAATCGGGTAGTTCCAGCGGGTAGTCTTCACGGCTTCATGAATCTGTGAAGAAAATGGGTGAAGGCTATTCAATTTTGACTTTGGTCAAAATTGTATAATTTTCCTTCTCAATTAACGCAACGATTTGCTGTAAAAGTGCTCCAATTTCGATCAATTTTTTCCTGATTTGTTAGTTAATTTTAAATTTAACTTTGATGTATTTTATTTATTTTTAATTGTGTTTAAATTTTATTTTAAAAAAAGACTAGTTTAGTTAATGAAATATGTTTTTAAATTTTATTTAAAAAAGTGCTAATTTAGTAAATGAAATTATGTTTTATATTTTATTTAAAAAAAATGTTAGGGTATTTAGGGGTTCCATCCCTTGTGTTAGGGTAGTTTAAAATAAAAATAACGTGACATGACATTACGTGTTTTTATTGGCTAATCATTATGGTATTTAGTATTAAAGGGGATTCACCCCTCCACCCTTGTACGCATGGCAACCAACATGTAAGCTTTATGCCTAATGAGGAGATGCGTATTACAATAACTAGAAAAGAAGTTGAATAACCATTTTTAAAATGAAGCATTCTAATATTTAAAAAAATATGTATAATTAAATAACCATGATATTTCGAACCAGTATCAAATAAAGAATAGTTGTTTCTTTATTTCAAAACATTGATTCCTAGATGTTTTGTAAGATAGATAATTATAATGAATAATATATCAATGCCTACAGGCTACAAGATTACACTTAATGTGGTAGCGGAAGAACAAGGTTGCAATTTTTCATTCTTTGTATATTTATCAAGAGAAACTTTTACCAGGTTAGGTTACCGATTATTTTATCGGATTGAGTCGAGTTACAGAAATTTTAGAGTTTTTGAGTATAAATATAGGGTTTTCAATTTGATTTGGTTCGTATGGCTTTTTGAATGTGATTTCAATTTCAACTTTAGATTTTTTAAGAAAACATTCTTACAACATAAAACTTTGTTTGTGAAGAAAGTATTGCTCGTATGCATTTAATTAAGGGAAATTTTAATTGGACACGGAATTTTGTTATTTGGACACGCCGCCAATGCTATACGCCTCGTATAGGCTAATACGGGGCGTATAGCCCATAACCTTAAAAAACAGACATGCATGTGTCAGTTCTGGTCTGGCAGCTGAGCCTATACGCTCCATATAGGCCTATACGACCCCGTATAGGCCTATACGACCCATATAGGTCTATACGCCACCTTTTTTTTTCAAACTTGAGTAAATTTTGATTAGTATATGCCGAGTATAGCCCTATACGCAGAAGCCTATACGCCCCATATAAGACTATACGACCCCGTATAGACCTATAGGACCAATATAGGTCTATACGTCACCTCTTTTTTTCAAACTTGAGCAAATTTTGATTTGTATATGTCGAGTATAGCCCTATACGCAGAAACCTATACGCCCCCATATATGCCTATACGACCCATATAGGTCCATACGCCGCCTATTTTTTTAAACTTGAGTAAATTTTGATTTGTATATGCCGAGTATAGCCCTACAGCTTAGTATAGCTTAGTATATGATAGTATAGCTTAGTATAGTATAGTATATCTTAGTTTAGTATAGTATAGCTTAGTATAGGATAGTATAGCTTAGTATAGCTTAGTATAAGATAGTATAACATAGTATAGCTTAGTATAGTATAGTATAGCTCAGTATAGGATAGTATAGCTTAGTATATGATAGTATAGTTTGGTATAGCTTAGTATAGGATAGCATAGTATAGTATACTTAGTATAGGATAGTATAGCTTAGTATAACTTAGTATAGTATAGCTAAGTATAGTATAACTTAGTACAGGATAGTATAGCATACTATAGCTTAGTATAGGATAGTATAGCTTAGTATACGATAGTATAGCTTAGTATAGCTTAGTATACGATAGTATAGCTTAGTATATGATAGTATAGCTTACTATATCTTAGTATAGTTTAGTATAGCTTAGTTTAGTATAGTATAGCTTAGTATAGCTTAGTATAGCTTGGTATAGCTTAGTATAGCTTATTATAGCTTAGTATAGCTTATTATAGCTTAGTATAGTAAAGCTTAGTATAATATAGCTTAGTATAGCTTAGTATAGGATAGTATAGATTTGTATAGCTTAGTATAGGATAGTATATCTTAGTATAGTATAGTATAGCTTAGTATAGGATAGTATAGTTTAGTATAGGAGAGTATAGCTTAGTATAGCGTAGTATAGGATAGTATAGCTTAGTATAGGATAGTATAGCTTAAACAAGGTTAACTATTAAGAATTACTTTACTATCAAGCACACAATGTATCAACGAGAACTAAGTTGGTCTAACCAAGTTAACCACCAGTGATCCAACTGCAATAGCGAAGAACCCGGAATCAACCCATAGATAAAGTTTAGAACTTTGTACCTTAAACAAGGTTAACTATTAAGAATTACTTTACTATCAAGCACACAATGTATCAACGATCAAGTACACAATTTATCAACGATCTTGGGATGCTAGTCCTTTGTGCGTAAAATCACTAAAAACTTAACACCCTTAGGCTGTTGCTTGGCTGCTGATCAAACACAAAGGCCGAGACCTCTTGGACTCGGCTTCACCTTGCGTCGCATGAAAGGAGGGGGAAGGGAGAGGGTGGTGGCCAAAAAAATTGGAAGTGTGGGTACGGTTTTGATTGCCAACTTTTGGTTATGATCTCATGTGTATGAAATTGCTTCCCATGCTTTGTATATATAATCCCAATTAGTAAACCCTAGTCGCTTAACTTTGACCCCAAGTCACTAATACCCAATCTAATTGGATTATTAATGTGTTAGCCCAATAGTCTAGTTAAACTAACTCATTAGTCGAATAATGCAATTTTTATTAGTTTCAATATGTATATTATAAATATAATTTTCAACCAACAATAATAAATATGTATATTATTTACATAATTTCAAATTATATGAATAATCAATCAGTTTAATCAAATAAATATTTATTTATTATTAGTTTCAACTATTATTTCTCTAAAGAATAATAATTAAATAATATAGGATTATAATAATAATTGTTTCTCTAAACAATTATTCACCACCTTTAGTTCGTGTTATATCATCTAAAACTCTTTTAGAACTTATATAGTTATCGTTGCTTGTTGTGTGATCATTTAGGATCAAAACTCATTGGCAGCCAGGGGTGGCTGCAAAATATAAGCAACTAAAACAAACGCTTTTGGCCCTTAAAATTGAAGGGCCCTAAAAATTGAAAAACTATTTTAATTTGTATTCTCAACTTTTGTGTTTTCAGAGAAAAATGATAATTTCACAAGTTTTATGTCAATATTATACGTTTTGACGCTCTATTAAATTACATTTTAATTTTTTTTTATATATTTACAAAACTTTCACAGAAGGCATCAATTTCAACGTTCGCTTTAGGCCACAAAATATGTTGAGCCGGCCCTGTTGGCAGCACTGTCATATGTTGTTACTTGGGCACACAGATTCAACAGTGGGAGCCCCGGCACCATGTTTGGCATTTTATCTAAACGTAGTTTAATAGACAAAATCCCACCATTAGTTTTTACACAACTCTACTTTTATCTATTTGTATACTTATAATTTGCATAGCTATTTCATTAAACTTAATCACAAGTGTCGGTGGCACCTCCAACTTTTATAGAATGACAAAACCGAGCCTTAACTTATAAAATATCACTTTAACTTTCTTAAGTTTATTAAGTTTACAGTGTACCCCATGTAGTATATATAATTTTTTTTTATTTTTAAAAAACGGAGTTGTATTCAAAATGTGGTATATTTTATGTATCGTTAGTTATATCGACTAACGGTAACATACTGGTGTCTAGAAGAAGGAGACCGACACCCACTGAAAAAAATCGGTACCGTTATATAACTATCTTTGTTACTAACTTTTTTAACGAGTTCGTCGTTTCAATGTTAAGTCATGTTTACGCCACAACATTAGTTTTATACGTTTTTTTTTGTGCAAAGTCACATTAATGTCACCGTCTCAACTGTTTAACGTCCGCCTCCCGCTGCGGAGCGCGGGCCTAAGTTTCTCGTTTATATTTAAAACTAAATGTATAAAATTTAACATTCAATCCATCAAAATGTTTGATGTTATCCACGCAAAATAATAATAATAATAATAATAATAATAACAAAATAAAATAAAAAGTAACAACAAATTCAGTATATTTTCGTGTTTGAACTATCGAATATTGAAAGTTAATTAGTTGTTTTATTATTAACCAAATTAAAGGGTAAAAGATATAAAGTTATAATACTTATAACAATTTTGTTTTTAAATATTATGTACATTGAATCAATTCAAAATTCACTGTGTAAAGTTGATTGTATATGGGAAGGTAATTTAAGCAAACGATCATGTTAACATAAATTTATTTGATATGGCAATTTAAGGAAGAGTATAACAAATAAAATAGTTTAGAGGGTACATTTAATTTCACACCAATTATAACATGACAACTTAATTCAATTTTGATATGAAGTCAGCACATAAAATATATTAATCATTCTAGTTGTGTCTTATCACCTAAAGCAAATAAAAGAATTTTATTTCAACATTTCACGCACTCAAATAGACAGTTGTGGAGAACATGTCTTTTCTATTAATTTACAATACTTTTTAGTGAATTATTCGAAGCTTAAAACATTTTTTTTTAATTTATTAACCCAAATCAGGGATATTAGAAAATAATTAATTCAAAGCTTAACATTTTTTATTTTTTTTTTAAAATCGATGTCTTATGTTAAAACATTTTATTTAATTTATTAACCCAAACATTTTTAGTGAATTATTAAAACCATGTGAGGTAGCACATCCATGTGACTTAGTGTCGACAAACCAAACTTGGCTCGGATCAAACCCCACGAGATTGGTAGTGGTAACCATCCATAGTCCGTACTACCTTCCGTATCAATTTCCAAAATTCTCAACTCACTTTTTCTATTTTTAGGTTTGATTCTCCTATTTAACATAGACTTTTTAATCTTTTATCCAAAGAAAATAAGGTAACCAATTATTTTTAGGTATGATATAACATTACAATATCATAAGAAAAATCACCTTCATAGCCATGACATATATGTCACAGATGTTGTGTATCCACTTCTTTCTTGTGTATCATCATATTATTCGCATTAATGTTTTAAACGGATCATCTACACAACCACTTGTTGCGTATCATCAAAACATGTCTTTTTGATGGTAGTCAGCTAAAAAATATTAATTGTGTAAGTGATTTTGCCTCGCATATCACCCCTTATGATTGCATATATGGTGTTTGTAATGACATGAACACATATTTGCTAGAATGAGTGAATCTATTGACAATATCCCCTTTAAACCGATATTTATAAAAATATCTTGTATAAAGATAGAGCTTGATGTTTGCTGCGAGGTCTTATAGAGAGCCCACTTATACGAGGCCTGACATGAAAGCGATTGAAGTAATATCAAAGGTTTTTTGGGTCACGGGATCAATCGCTGCTCGTGGTTGGTTTATAATGTTCGAATCAACTATTTATGTGGGTGGTAACATGTATGATTTTATGGCCTATCGACCATTGGTGGTTGCACTTGTATATGGTTTATGGTTAGAGGTTGCTGGTGTGGGAGAAGTACACTTTGTTTGTTTTACATGCCGAATTATAGTTGAGAGATATCATTTATATTCCATACATCTTAAAGTCTATAATATCTGTTAGCAGATTGGTTGAAGACGGATACTATGTACATATCGAACGCGCATCACTTATTACACAAAGCGATATTAGTTCACAACTTCATGTGATTGGAGACTTATTAGAATGGTTATTATTTAACCCTCGTTAGTGATGTACCGTTCCTAGCTTCACCAACTACCTGAGTTGCATGATGTTTGTGATGATATTTTTGACCTAAAATGACATCATCTCCATGCTATCAACTTATAGAAAGGAAACACATGCATGTTTCTAATCTAAACAACATACTAAACGGGTGTGTTTCTTATCATTAGACTAGGATGGTTGACTATCAAACTAACTTCTCTATAGGCACACAAACAAATACACCAGAATCATCTAACCAACATTTCTATTGAGGCACGTTTTTTGACAAATTCAATAGTTGGGGTTACTTTGAAATTACATCCCTGCTTAACTCATTCAAAGCCGTCTCAACATATTTTGTGACATAAAACGAACGTTGAAATTGAGGCTTTCTGTGAAAGTTTTGTAAATATATAAAAAAATTTAAATGTAATTTAATTTAGCATCAAAACGTATAATGTTGACATAAAAGTTGTGAAATTATAATTTATCTCTGAAAACACAAAAGTTAATAATACAAATTAAAGTATTTTTTCATTTTTTGGTGCTGTTTAAATTTTGGACATAAAGCGGTTGCTTTAGTCGGTTGCTTTAGCTACTTCTACGGTAGAGCCACCCATATCCCAATAGTAGATTCTATATAGAAATTTCAAGAATACAAATATTTTATGATCTAATGTGCTTCTTCTTTCTTAATATATCTCCTATTCTTGTGGAATAAGACTAGTTTAAAAGAGCACAAGTGTAACCTCATAAAGAACCAATGTTTTTTATTGGCACATATCAAGATATGCTGCTTTAATTAAGTTATGAAGTAAATATTATAAAATATAATAAAACCTTACTGAAATAATTTACACACAATATCAACTTTTTACATGCAGAGTAAGGTTTCATTGTTTTGATCGAAAAATGGAACAACTTCTAAACCGTTCGTCTTTATGTTATGAAAAAAATAATAAAAAATTTATAAACATTAAAAACTTACAACGGTAAACAAAAAAAATTCACAGGCCCTGAATGGTAGTTCCCGTCATCCTCTCGAATGAACTAGTTAATATATAATATGAGTGCGATGACATTTTGTAATTAACGTAAAACACAGTGTATTCACTAGTGTATATAGTATATGTAACATAAAGTGTATTCATCGGTGAATACAAGTAAATACACGTGAATTCTTATTATAATAAATGAATAACATTATCTGTCATGTGTCGATTTTTGGTGAAGTCTAATTTTTGTATATCCCGTCTCTCTCTCCTTATAAATAACTCCCTCTCTTTCTCCCTCCTATTAAATAATAATTTTAAATAATTAAATATTTAAAATTTATTGTAATATTTTATTAGAACTTACTATATCATAAGAAGATTTCAATTATATCTTATGTTAAAATATAATTTTATAATTCTTAAATTTTTATTATTTGTTATTTATAGTTCTTAAATCCTCATTATTTGTTATTTATAATTATTAAATCCTCATTATTTCTTATTTTATCAATGACTGATAATATCTAACATACAAATTTTCATAAAAACTGTTGATTTACAATAAGTTGTATTTATTCAATCCGTATAATTTCTAACCTAGTATAACATTATAACTATAGTGTGATGATGAATGCATAGTATATTCAAAGATGATACACTCCCTAACCCTTTTAAGATTACTTTTGCGGGCACTATATACATAGGCAAAAAGGATTAAAACTCAATACGTAAATAATGCTTTTGACTCGTGCATTGCAAGAAGCGTAAGCTAAGCTTTTGATAATTTTTACATGATTTTAAAGTTAATGAAAGCTTAGTTTGGGTAGCATGAATGATGTCCTATAATTGAAGATATGAATTAATAACATGAATATTAATTTTTAATAAAAAAAACTTCTAGTGTTAAATCTGATATGATTTATCTATTAATGATGAAATTGTAGGAACCGTCCGCCAAAATAAAAATATTAACACATGTATAATACCGAATTACAATATAAGAAATAAAGAAATCAGTAAATTAAAGTACTTTTACAATGGAAATAAAAGAAAATTACAAAACAGAAAAACGAATACAAAATTCGTGACCGAGGCTTCGTATTTAACACGGGTTCCTTAAAACAAATTCTGAGTTTCCCAAGAGAACTCGAATGTTTCTCGTGGTACAACGGCCGAAGCTGTGTGTTCAGCCGGGGAGTACACTAAACCTGAAAGAGAACCTCGAAAGAAAAATAGTAGAAGTAGAGAGTTCTTGCTGTGTTTTTGCTGTGTGTACAATGTGTTGAAATGCCAAGCATGTCTTGGTATTTATACAGAAAAAAAGAATCATATCAGCTGAAAGAATTTAAAAACCGAAATAAAGAGAATTAAACGTCTTTAATGCATTTTATTTGATTTTATTGAATTCTGATTCGAAACTGTCAAATTCTTAACTCTGAAGAGCTGGTCAACACGATAATGTTTAGCAGTTACAGACTGCTACTGCAGTGGGACGCGGACTCGCGCGCCTATCTGGACACGCTACGCATACTGCAACTACTAGCCCGTGCGGGCTGGGACCGGACACTCTGACTGGACGCCCGGGTGGGCTGCCTGGACACCATCTGCGTACATGTCGCGCTGCCACATGGTCACCCGCACGTACCTGGATTTCGGACGCCATCCGCGCATGCTAGAGAGGCCGGGCGCTAAGCCCGGATGCCGCGTCACGTCACCCGCCATGTGCCCGGGTACTGAACCCGGACTACTCGTAACTGGTCAAAAATACTAAGGTGGCTCTTAAGAAGGTGAGGGCAAAGTGCGCCATCAAAACGCCACATTACGCCCATCGCCCTCGTCCCGAGCACGTGCCCCAGCGTCATCCTTTATAAGGTAACAATCCCAAATGAGTGTTCCACCTTATAACCCATTTAAAGGTTTGTCATCTCACCTATGTGAGACAAGTTTTCCCACTTTTCTACTCAAGAATAGATGAATTTTCACAGCTCTAAATACCCAACTTTGAGCATCAATATCTCATTTATCTTAGCTCCGTTTTGGACGCGGTTTGTTTCCTAGCGAAGGTCTCACGTAAGAGAACACAAAACCATATAGAAATAAGAATATTAACATAAGTTACATATATTTATTTATGTCCAAAGTTGGAAAAAAGTCATTTTACAACATAGTGAAAAAACTCATTTTTCACCCAAAACTCCAACAACCTCCCACAGGAATGGAGATCGATCCGTACTTTCTAAATATCAAAATACAATTTCAACGATTAAATATAACAGGATAGGTAGTTGTTAGCTTTGAACCCTCCGTTATAATGCATACTTTGATCTCTTACTAGTTTGGTAGACACGATGTCCTTGAACCAACCACCATTTATGTAGACGGCCATATACTTCACACAATAATCTCCCTGGTCTGGTCAACCCCTCATATTTGTGTCCGTTCTGGTCATGGATCACTCGCCTAGTTCCATGAGAGCTCTAGGAATTGCGCAACACAACAATTCAATTTGAAGCGACCATACTTCTCTCTTCACATAGGTGATTAACTATAAATCATTAAAAGCATTAGGTTATGGTGATTACTATAAATCACTAACCATTCGTTATGCTTATCCTTTAACCATGTCACTTATCGTTATAGGAATGGACTAGGAAGTATATATCTCCCTTTTATGTGTTTTGAGGTACACCCCCACAGTGGTCGTAGTTCATGTAATTAGGTTGTCCTATTGAACCTAGATCTTGGGATCTCCAGTCACATATGTTAGGTTTTCCTTAACATTCCCTAATTCATGGGCTTTAGTCCCATTCCAATTGACGACTTCATAACTAATTCTCTACTTAAGCCTTTTGTAAGTGAGTCCGCAATGTTATCTTTTGACTTCACATAGTCAATCGTGATAACCCCCGTTGAGAGTAGTTGTCGTATCATATTATGTCTACGTCGAATGTGCCTTGATTTGCCATTGTACATTGAGCTTTGAGCTCTACCAATCGATGCTTGACTGTCACAATGTATGCAAATAGCCGACAAAAGCTTTGGCTATCTTAGAATATCTTCCATAAATTGACGTAACCATTTCGCCTCTTCTCCAGATTTATCTACGGCTATGAACTCAGATTCCATCGTGGATCCTGCTATAACCGTTTTCTTAGACGATTTCCAAGCTATAGTCACACCTCCTAATGTGAACACATATCCACTTGTTGATCTAGAGTCGTTTATATCCGATATCCAGTTAGAATCATTGTATCCTTCGATCACAGCTGGATCACGGTTATAATGTAGTCTATAATCTTTTGTATTTCAAGTACCTTAGCACCCTTGTTTCACTCTAATAGGAGCAGGCACATCCTTCAGAGCGTCAGCCACCACGTTCGCCTTTCCAGGATGGTATATGATTTCACAATCATAATCCTTTAAAAGTTCCAACCACCGCCTCTGCCTCATATTCAGCTCCTTTTGTTCAAAGAAGTACTTCAAACTTTTGTGGTCGTAGTAAATGGTAAACTTCAGCCTGTAAAGATAGTGCCTCCAGATTTTTAATGCGAATACAACAGCAGCAAGTTCCAAATCATGAGTCGGATAATTGACTTCGTGAACTTTCAGCTGTCGGGATGCATACGCGATCACTCTCCCCCCCAATCCCTGACCCGAAGCGTCAGAGTATACCACCGAGTCTTCATTGCCCTCGGGAAGGGCCAAAACTGGAGCTTGGGTTAGCTTCTCTTTCAGTTCCTTAAATGCCTCATCCTGGGTCGAACCCCATTCGTACTTTACCTCCTTCCGTGTCAACTTTGTCAATGGCGAAGCTATCTTTGAGAAATTCTGGATGAATCTCTGATAGTAGCCCGCCAATCCCAAGAAACTACGGATTTCGGTTGGCGCCTTAGGAATATCTCAATCCCTTACTGTCATTATCTTTGCTGGGTCAACCATAATGCCATTCGGGTTAATGATGTGACCTATGAATTGGACTTTTCTAAGCCAGAACGCGCACTTGGAAAACTTAGCATACAACTTTTCCTTCTGCATAGCTTCCAACACCTCCTTCAAGTGACATGCGTGATTACCCTCATTCTTGGAATAGATGAGGATATCATCGATGAACACTATTACCGATCGGTCCAACATCGGTCATCACACCCTATTCATCAAATTCATGAAAGCAGCGGGGCGTTCGTAAATCCGAAGGACATCACGCGGAACTCGAAATGCCCATAATGCGTGTGAAACGCGGTTTTCGGTATTTCTTCTTCCCTCACCTTCAACTGATGGTACCCGGATCGAATGTCGAATTTTGAGAACCAACTTGCGCCCTGTAATTGATCAAACAGGTCGTCGATCCTTGGTAAAGGGTACTTGTACTTCACCGTTCGTTTGTTCAACTCACGATAATCAATACACATTCTCATCAAACCGTCCTTCTTCTTCTTCACAAACAACACCGGAGCACCCCAAGGCGAGATGCTCGGTTTGATAAATCATTTCTCAAGTTACTCGTCTATTTGTGCCATTAGTTCTTTCATCTCCATTGGTGCTAGTCGATATAGAGCCTTGGCCACGAGCTGGGCATTTGGTACTAAGTTGATTCGGAACTCAATCTCTCTGCCGACATTATTTTTTGGTGGGATCATAAGTTATATTAGACGATAATGAGATTAAGATCATATCCCTCATGGTTCATCTAATCAAGTTTGTGTAATTAATATTGTAGAATATCATGAGTATATATAGTTGCTAGACATTATCTTATTGTAATCAGTATTTTGTTTAACTATAATGTGAATTAGTTTGTTTATTTTGTTAAATATTTCAATTGAAGTAAGCAATCACATACATATTTAAAGTATAGAAACATTGTATGAACAAAAACCATAGAATTCATAAGGGACAAAGCGCATGTAACTCTTTGTAGCTTGTTCAATTCTATTTCTACCTTTATTGTTTCATTTAAAGCTAACTTCTCTATAGGCATACAAACAAGTACACCAGAATCATCTAACCAACATTTCTATTGAGGCACGTTTTTGACATATTCAATAGTTGGGGTTACATTGAAATTACATCACTTCTTATCCTAATCTGAGCCGGGTCAACATATTTTTTGGCATAAAGTTAACGTTGAAATTGAGGCCTTCTGTGAAAGTTTTGTAAATATATAAAAAAAAATTTAATGTAATTTATTAAAGCGTCAAAACGTATAATGTTGACATAAAAGTTGTAAAATTAACATTTATTTCTGAAAATACAAAAGTTGAGAATACAAATTAAAGTAGATTTTCAATTTTTGATGCCCTTCAAATTTGGGGCCTAAAACAGTTGCTTTAATTGCTTATACGTATAGAAATTTACAGAATAAAGATGACAACATTTTAGGATCTAATGTGTAAAAGAGCACAAGTGTAACCTCATAAAGAACCAATGTTTTTTATTGGCACATATCAAGATATGTTGCTTTAATTAAGTTATGAAGTAAATATTATAAAATATAATAAAACCTTACTGAAATAATTTACACACAATATCAACTTCTTACATGCAGAGTAAGGTTTCATTGTTTTGATCGAAAAATGGAACAACTTCTAACATACCTCTCTCTGGGAACTAACAGTTGCTCAAAACATGTGGATGAAATCACACAAGGCATTACAATCTCATGTGTAGTAATTCGTTGTTCTCAATATTGTAACATTCGCTTAAACCGTTCCTCTTTATGTTATGAAAAAAATAATAAAAAAATTTATAAACATTAAAAACTTACAACGGTAAACAAAAAAAATTCACAGGCCCTGAATGGTAGTTCCCGTCATCCTCTCGAATGAACTACTTAATATATAATATGAGTGGGATGACATTTTTGTAATTAACGTAAAACACAGTGTATTCACTCACTACTAGAAAAAATCGCGTTTCCGACGCAATTTTTTGTCGCAAATCCGTCGGAAACACCTATTTCCGACAAAATTGCGACAAAATCCTTCGGTCAGAAAAACCCTCGTCGGAAATAATTTGCGACAAAATTGCGACAAAAAATCTGACACAATTGCGACAAAAATCTTGTGTCAGAATTTTCGACGAATTTCCGACACAATTTCTAATTATAATTATTAGAATACTTATTATGCTTAGAATTATTAACATAATTATCTAATGTTTTTATTTTTTAATAATAAGATTTAAATGAAATCTTTGTCGCAAATGTGTTGGAAATTTCCGACACTTTTCCGACGCAAAATTAAATATTTGATTTTATATTAATTATTGTTATTATTATTATAAAATTTTATAAATATGATTCTTAATCTCACTCTGTTTATAATAATAATCGTAATAATATAAATAACTATGTTTATATATTTAATAAAAAAAAGTTTTTAAAAATAAAAATAATAACAATAAAATAGCAACATCTTATTAGTGGGTTTGTCGGAAGTGTGCATTTCCGACAAGAACAATATTAATTATTATAAATATATTAAAAAGCTATTTTTTTAATTATTAAGATTATTAATGGTTTTGTCGGAAATGTATCGCAAATTGCGACGCATTTGCGACAAAAACAATTTTAATTATTATAAATATATTAAAAAGGTACTTTTATTTTTATTTTTAAGATTATTAATGGTTTTGTCGGAAATGTGTAGCAAATTGCGACGCATTTCCGACAAAAACAATATTAATTATTATAAATATATTAAAAAACTATTTTTATTTTAATTATTAAGATTATTACTGGTTTTGTCGGAAATGTGTTGCAAATTGCGACGCATTTGCGACAAAATCAATATTAATTATTATAATTTAGTTAAAAAGGTATTTTTAATATAATTATTAAGATTATTATTGGTTTTGTCGAAAATGCGTCGCAATGTGCTACACATTTGCGACAAAGGATAGGGTTTTCATTTTTGTCACTATTTTGTCGCAAATGTGTAGCAATTTGCGTCGGAAATATTTCGTAGCAAACTCACTTTTTTCTAGTAGTGACTAGTGTATATAGTATATGTAACGTAAAGTGTATTCACCGGTGAATAGAAGTAAATACACGTGAATTCTTATTATAATAAATGAATAACTTTATCTGTCATGTGTCGACTTTTGGTGAAGTCTAATTTTTGTATATCCCGTCTCTCTCTCTCTCTCCTATTAAATAACTCTCTCTTTCTCACTCCTATTAAATAATAATGATTTTAAATAATTAAATATTTAAAATTTATTATAATATTTTATTAGAACTTAATATATCATAAGAAGATTTCAATTATATCTTATGTTAAAATATAATTTTATAATTCTTAAATTTTCATTATTTGTTATTTATAGTTATTAAATCTTCATTATTTGTTATTTATAATTTCTTAAATCCTCATTATTTCTTATTTTATCAATGGCTGATAATATCCAACATACAAATTTTCATAAAAACTGCTGGTTTACAATAAGTTCAATTTATTCAATCCGTATAATTTCTAACCTAGTATAACATTATAACTATACTGTGATGATGAATGCATAGTATATTCAAAGATGATACACTCCCTAACCCTTTTAAGATTACTTTTGCGGGCACTATATACATAGGCAAAAAGGATTAAAACTCAATACGTAAATAATGCTTTTGACTCGTGCATTGCAAGAAGCGTAAGCAAAGCTTTTGATAATTTTTACATGATTTTAAAGTTAATGAAAGCTTAGTTTGAGTAGCATGAATGATGTCCTATAATTGAAGTGATGAATTAATAACATGAATATTAATTTCTAATAAAAAAAACTTCTAGTGTTAAAATTTAGGGTGTTAAATCTCATATGATTTATCTATTAATGATGAAATTGTAGGAACCGTCCGCCGAAATAAAAATACTAACACATGTATAATACCGAATTACAATATAAGAAATAAAGAAATCAGTAAATTACAGTACTTTTACAACGGAAATAAAAGAAAATTATAAAACAGAAAAACAAATACAGAATTTGTGACCGAGTCTTCGTATTTAACACGGATCCCTTAATACAAATTCCGAGTTTCCCTAGAGAACGCGAATGTTTCTCGTGGTACAACGGTCGAAGCTGTGTGTACAGTCGGGGGGACACTAAACCTGAAATAGTACCTTGAAAGAAAAAGAGTAGAAGTAGAGAGTTCTTGCTGTGTTTTGCTCTGTGTTCAATGTGTTGAAATGCCAAGCATGTTTTTGTATTTATACAGAAAAAAAGAATCGTATCAGCTCAAAGAAATTTTAAAAAACGAAATTAAGAGAATTAAACGTCTTTAATGCTTTTTATTTGATTTTTTTTAATTCTGATTCGAAACTGTTAAATTCTTAACTCTGAAGAGCTGGTCAACATGATACTATTCAGCAGTTACAAACTGCTACTACAGTGGGGCGCGGACCCGCGCGCCTGTTTTGACACGCCACGCGGACTGGGACCGGACACTCTGCCTGGAAGCCCGGGTGGGCTGCCTGGTGCGCACTTGTCACGTTGCCACGTGGACACCAGCCCGTACCTGGAATCCGGACGCCATCCGCGCATGTTGGAGTGGCCGGGCGCTGAGCGGGGATGCCGCGTCACGTCACCCGCCATGTGCCCGGGTACTGAACCCGGACTACTCGTAACTGGTCAAAAATACTAAGGTGGCTCTCAAGCGGGTGAAGTGCAAAGTGTGTCATCAAAACGCCACATTACGCCCATCGTCCTCGTCCCGAGCCCGTGCCCCGGCGCAGGCGCGACCGTTGTCACACCCGTAACATAGGACAGTCGTCTAACCAGAGTAGTACCTCCAACAGATATGTTCCCAGGAAAGAACGGCAGGTTTAGAAGAGATTTATACACCATTCTTTCCTCGATAGAACATTTCGTTCGTCAAATAACTACATACCGGTCAGAAGGTTGCCTTCTAGTTACTGTGAAGTTGATACCAAAAACACACAGAGGAAGCTAAGCCATATAACTTTATTCATTCATAACTAAACTGTTTTACATCATAAACCAAACCTCTATTACAAAGTAACCAAATGATAAACGTTAGCCTCTGTCACAAAATTTAAAATCTCCACCAGACATCTTTACTCAGCATGCCTCCAACCATCACAATTCTCTGACTAACCAAACGACTATCTATATCTATTAGCTACCTGGAATGCCACTAATAGATCCACCTGCAATAATCTTTTAAAAGTAACTAGGTCAACATAAGTTGATGAGTTCATGAACCTTTACCACAAATGGTTGTTATTTAATCATCAGCATTCCCACATCCCACCCACATGCAACGCTGCTTGTGAGCTTTTTGGTATATATATAATTGGCAACCTTTCCATGACTGGTCCTCCCACACCAGTATAAACTGAATAAACTATCCCCAGTAAAATGAGATAATCCACCCATAGGTTCCATCCCACAACAGAACGTATAAAGTACTTATTACGCATTATATATACATGGAATAAGGTGACTATTTCAAATAACAACTATGTAACAATACACATTAAGTTCAGAGGAACTCACTTGGGCAGTATTTCAGCTTATTGTATCAATAATATGTCAAACACCTCGGACAGCACCTTGTCGTATATTTAACTGCTTAATTAAAATCTATAATAAGCTTAATATATAATCAAAGCTTAATGGTTAGTAACCAAGTTGTCAGAACCTTAACTAAGCACTATCTACTTCAATTTTGAAGGCGTAAGGCTAGAAACGGGACTTCTAAACGCGTACCGGGACTTTGGCACGACTTCCTAGGTTGAGTGTGTGTGAAGATTGTGTCAAACTCGTATGCCAACGATTTCTGTTTATAGGCCAATTCTCACATTGTGACGGACCGTTATGTTGGTTGACGGTCCGTCACCGCCTCGCCATAACGAACCGTTATGGTTTGGTGACGGTCCGTCACCGACCTAATGCACATGAGTCATCTTACACGTGGCGGCCTCTAATAACATTGCGGTGTGACGGACCGTTACGCCCTGGTGACGGTCCATTACGCATCCAAATTAGGGCTGAGTCATCTTGACACGTGTCATCTCCTGTGCAACTCCTTGCTCAACCCGTAACGGACCGTTATGGTCCGTTATGGTTCGTTACCGTCCAAAAATCCAAAATTTTCACTTTTGATCCTCTAATTTTGTACTAATTACATTTTAACCCCTGGACTTTCATTTTCTAATATTTTTAGCTCTTAAATTCTTACAGGAAATTTTAGGGTGTTACAAGCGTGTTGTGTAAGGCCCCAAACCAGTCACTCTACAGTTGGTTCTCATCACTAGGTAAACTCATTAATAACACTTAACATTCATTTACATAAACAGTGGAAGACTTCTCAAAATAGTATTATCTTTAAACTCATTAACTTTCATAACGTTACCTGATGAATGCATGCGCACCAACCCGAGTAGCCCGCTCCCAAGCCAAGATACCTCATCTAGCAAACTCACCTGCAAAAAAATCTAACGTACATACAAAGTCAGCTACGCTTAGTAAGTTCTAATTGTTTAAATTAACAAAAGCCAACTCATCTCATTTATTGTTTATCTCTACTCAAGACCCTCTGGTCAATAGAAAAAAAGTTGTATAGATGTTCATCATATAGATAACTCCCGTTATTTTATAATATCCCAAAGGATTCGCCATCCCAGACTCCACCCACCATTTTAACTCAGTAAGTTTCTCTGACATAGAACGAACTTACTATTCTGATAACTCATAATTTACCATGTATATTAACCATACATTAGTTAACTCATCCAACCTCTAGACATCGACTTACCAGTCCTAACCAGGACTCTCATAAACCAACTGACTCAACAGTTGTACACAATGTACTCAGCCCGACACAACGGCCAATCTAACTCAACACACCACATTGATTCCATCTATTTATCACATCAATATCATCTCATACACAATTAATATAACTTACCACTTGCATGCAATTTAATACATATATAAGCACACAAATACATATCTCATCACTACACCCTCGTCAGGGATATCCCCGTCGGGATACTTGCCATAAGCTTAGCTCCACCCTTGTTACAGGTCCCCGCCGCTAAACATAGAGACACACTCGTCATCTATGATGACTACCCAGCCACCACACGGTGACTATATCATCTACCATATGGTGATTGACACATCACCTACACGATGACTACCAGATCACACATACAATTATGACCCCGAAGGACTCCGTCTTACACGTCACTATTAGCCGTATACACGGACAACTATGCAAACACGCAAAGCAACACATATACACACATGACACTACTTGGACATGTACTATGACTCACCACCATTTACGGATCACTTACGTGTGTAGTTCAACGCTTACTCAGACGTATCCTCATAACGTCTAGACACTTTACCCAACTCTTTCAGAATAGGAAATTATACGATACACAATCGTCATACTGACTTCTAGTCCGTATACACTATGGACACCACATAAACTCATGCACAGACGGTACTCGCCGTGTCACGAGGACAACGGCCCAATACACACAACATCAAACACATGACGCATAACATCATACTAACATCTACTCGACTCGTTAATGAACCACGTACGGGTTCTCATGCTAACTCTCCGTATATAACCATTACAGGTTTAACTACATTCCCGACTAACTCATAAGATGACACACACAGATCGTCACAACTCTTGTTCACCTATCCTAGGGATCCCATAAGGACCCTTAGCTTTATTACTACATAACGATCTCATAGAACACTTCATGATAAAATCAAAACTCGAAATACGTTCGTTTAACCAAACATGTGAGTATGTACGATAGCCCCAAAACAGTAAAACGTTTAAAAGAGGGGATTAGAAACTCAAGGGATATGAAGATCCAACTCACGAACTGCAAAGGTCTCCTCGTATGAACCTGAACCTGTCAATGTATGATAACATGGTCAGAGTACGTCCCAACATGTGTTACTATGTAAAACATAAAAGTACCCGATACTAGTCTCATCCGCACCACCCCTTCATCATGCAAAAACCCTAACCCACGTCTCTGCTCCATCCGGGTTATCCCGAGCCCGTTAAGAGTCCGCATGCATGTGCGTACATTTCCATGCAGTAATCCTAGTATCATGGGTCACTCGTACACGAGTCGCCATGCACATTCAAAACATGCAAACCCTATGCTCTTTAAACCCTAATCGGTGTTAACCGATCCCATTCTCATCATTGCTCGCTGTCGTGAATCACCATCAGCGTACATCACCATCATGACCACCGTCGTGTTCCTTCATCTTCCTTTCCTGAGAATCCAACCCGGGTTTTCTTTCACGTTGAAACACAACCTCCACCATCTCCCCGTTGTCCGCCACCGTAAACCCCAGCAGCCGTGCACCACTCCTGGTGCCTCCACAGCCGTCGCCGAGCCTCACCACGGCTAACACCTGTCGCCTCCATCGAGTCCTGTCGTGCTTCGCTCGCCATCCGCTAATGGTGCGTCACCATAGCAGCCACAAGCACCGAAGTCGCTCACTTAAACTTCCTGCCACCACCATCGTCACCTGGCCATGTCCGGCCGTCCCCTTGATGCCATCATCATTACCATACCCTCAAAACCCTAATCGGGTTTGATGTAAAACGAAAAGGAAAGAGAATGGTAAAGAGGATGAGGGTTACCTGATCGGATTACCACCGCCCCTTGTCTCTTATATAATCTAAATGATTTTGTCACTCCGACAATCATCTCCCCAAATGGGCTTCTTGCCTCTCATGTCTAAGCACATTTTTCGTTCTTCCCTGTTGAAGTCGTCATACTTCTCGCCTCACACCTTGATCACCATCCTGCGATGAGTTTTCAAACTCAAGCACACTGCTTACCCATAAGGGTATTACTTCTGCCCTTCTCTGATGACCTCTAGGAGCTTGTACAAAGCTACACTGGTCCCCACAAATTTCCTCTACCATAGTATCTCTTTACTTCATTACCATGCGATCACCGACCGCATCTCGTTTATAATTTACGAACACGAAGTCCGTCTACTCACGAGCCTCAGCTATTCATCGTCTCATCCAGGGAAAACATCCCTATTCATCTGATATCTCACCTTGACTGAATCCTGCATATGGAACGTGTTCCATGAAGTTCCTTCATTACTTTGTTAACTCTGTGCTGAAATCTTCAGCGTCATCACCTTGATCTCATCATAAACATTTCCGGTCGAGCGTCCACGTAAACGCTTTCATCATCTACTCTCACAGCTCCACCAATTGGCTTCGTGCACCGAATTCTCGATATATAAGCATAGGAATCTCATAAGAGCACCTCACTGATCATCTAGAAAGACTTCAAAACTCCTCGCATCACCTCGATGTATCGACGTCGAGAAAACCGTCAAGATAGAAATTCTATACTTGAGCACACTAACCACCCGTCCTATGCACGACTAAGCGTGTACTACAAGGACACACACCGACACACATAACTACAGAACACTAAATGTTCTACACATGTACTAGTAGCCCCAGACTCTAAACACACATCACGTGCACACACAACTGCTAGATCTGAGTAAATCTACGTGCATACAATATGACCTCGTCATTTATAGACACACAAACTCCCGAACCTTACCTCTTACTCACTACAACGGTAGCCCTTGCCACACGTCATCATATACACATACAGAGTTTACTCGGTCGTACCCATACAGGTCGTACCCATACTTCAAGATGACACACAACCCAGTCTAGACACAAAACATCCCTAAACATTCATACATATAAGATATAAACTATCTTATTTCCCCCACAGGATCTGGTCCTGAACAAGCATACCTAGATATAAGGTATGTAATTCCAACTTTCCCACAGGACCTCGTCCTGAATAATTATACATACCAAAGATGTATATTTATGATTTCCCACAGGACCTCATCCTGAACAATTACACAATGTGCAACACACCCCTTACACTTCAAACATCACCTAAACATAACACATAGGTGACACTATCTTAAGATCGTAGACACACACAAATAATCAAAACTCAGGTTTACACAGGTCTACTCATACAGTCTAATCAACCAAGCTCTAGCATCACATCAAAGATTACATTTAGTATGAACTCATATTGTTCAAAAGGTAATCACGTAATCACACATAATTAACATTGTACCACCAATAACAAGCTATCACACATGCAACTATCATCAACTACGTTTTAAACCATCCCATGGTAAGCTTTCACTGTCAAGGTTAAAATCAAGCAATTGAAAAACCAAGAACAAATATTTAGTCACAAAAGTGCCTGACGGCCACTACTCAATATGCTCTAGTCCTCTCTTGGTAACCACCACTGCTCTAATCACTAAACAAGTCAAAGTTATCACACACTTGTTCCTCGTTGTCAGATTCCTCCAGTTATCCGTTTCCCACGCCCGAATCCTGCCTCGGAGGCTGATGCCTATCCGCAATTGCGTTCCTTCCTCGCCAACCACTTCTCCTGTAGAAGGAGCTACTAAGCCCGCTCCTCATAACTGCCCTGGTAGTACTGGGAGCATTAGGCGTCGGAAGAGCCAGAATCACCTCCTATGCTGGTAGCTCCTGCTCATCTCCAGCCGCCGGTGGAACCACCGTCAATGGAACAGATGCTAAGATCCGTCTTTTCCCAAAGATAACCGTACGAACAGCAGCCACACGTCTAGCCTGCCATTCTGTAGAACCTCCTGATGAGAGCTCCTCGCCTAATCCATCTAGTCTGAATCGTCACGGCCATCAGTACCTGCACAAGATAGAACGTTGGAGTGATTACTATGGGCGTCAAATTCAGAATATGAGAGTAATCATACACTTCCAAATCATGGTGATCAAATGCAATTTGGTGGTCCACATTACTCCTCAGATTCTAAACCTTCCTTCATTATATTCACACCAGCTTTCTATCTTTCACACACCCCGGATGCACATGCATCCCACACAACTCACATAGCATCTCGCAATAATCTAGCAAGCCATCATATCCATCACAATTGAATACCACACATGGTTTCACACGCATAATTACTAAATCATATCGCAGACCAAACTATCTCACATAGTTACAATTAATGCTACTCCACGTTACTCAATTCCCATCATAGTCTCATTTAATCACACACACAACTTCACGTAGTTCTACATACTACTACAACAAAAGGCACACATCATGATCCCATACGGAACCATAAATCACTTACTCACTCCAATTTCTTCACCAGGTGTAACACTACACAAATGATAAATAATTAGTGCTCAACTTGAAAGACGAACCTCTAGGCTCGCGGTTACTCGTGGTGGCATTCGTTTCACTCTTGTCCCATTTTCAGTTTAAGTTAAGGCATTTTATTTGTTAAAAACACCAGTTTTCTCTTAAACCACGGCTCTGATACCAACTTGTAAGGCCCCAATCTAGGCACTCTATAGTTGGTTCTCATCAGTAGGTAAACTCATTAATAACACTTAACTTTCATTTACATAAACAGCGGAAGACTTTATCAAAATAGTATTATCTTTAAACTCATTAACTTTCATAACGTTACGTGACGAATGCATGCGCACCAACCCTAGTAGCCCACTCCCAAGCCAAGATACCTCATCTAGCAGACTCACCTGCAAAACAATCTAACGTACATACAAAGCAACACATATACACACATGACACTACTTGGACATGTACTATGATTCACAACCATTTACGGATCACTTACGTGTGTAGTCCAACGATTATTCAGATGTATCCTCATAACATCTAGACACCTTACTCAACTCTTTCCGAATAGGAAATTATACGATGCACAATCACCATACTGACTTCTAGTCCGTATACAATAGGAAATTAAACACGGTACCATCCGTGTCACAAGGACAACGACCCAATACACACAACATCAAACACATGACGCATAACAACATACTAGCATCTACCCGACTCGTTAATGAACCACGTACGGGTTCCATGCTAACTCTCTGTATATAACCATTACATGTTTAACTACATTCCCAACTCATCCCGACTAACTCATAAGATGACACACACAAATCGTCACAACTCTTGTTCACCCATCCTAGGGATCCCATAACGACCCTTAGCTTTATTACTACATAACGATCTTATAGAACACTTCATGATTAAATCAAAACTCAAAATACGTTCGTTTAACCAAACATGTGAGTATGTATGATAGCCCCAAAATAGTAAAACGTTTAAAAGAGGGGATTAGAAACTCACGGGATACGAAGATCCAACTCATGAGATACGAAGATCCAACTCATGAGTTGCAAAGGTCTCCTCGTATGAACCTGAACCTGTCAATGTATGATCACATGGTCAAAGTACGTCCCAACATGTGTTATTACGTAAAAGATAAAAGTTCCCGATACTAGTCTCATCCGCACCACCCCTTCATCATGCAAAAAGCCTAACCCACGTCTCCTCTCCATCCGGGTTATCCCGAACCCGTTAAGAGTCCGCATGCATGCGCGTATGTTTCCATTCCATAATCCTAGTATCACGGGTCACTCGTACATGAGTCGACATGCACATTTTAAACCCGCATGCAAACCCTATGCTCGTTAAACCCTAATCGGTGTTAACCGATCCCATTCTCATCCTTGCTCACCATCGTGAATCACCATCACCGTACATCACCATCATGACCACCGTCTTGTTCCTTCATCTTCCTTCCCCAAGAATCCTACCCGGGTCTTCTTTCACGTCGGAACACAACCACCACCATCTCCCCGTTGTCCGCCACCGTGAAACTCCGCCACCGTCAACCCTGGCAGCCATGCACCACCCCTGGTGCCTCCACAGGCGTCGCTGAGCCTCACCACGGGTAACATCTGTCGCCTCCATCGAGTCCTGTCATGCTTCGCTCGCCATCCGCTAATGGTGCGTCACCATAGCAGCCACCGGCATCGAAGCCGCTCACTTAAACTTCCTACCGCCACCATCATCACCTAGCCATGTCCGGCAGTCCCTTTGATGCCATCATCATTACCATACCCTCGAAACCCCGATCGGGTTTGATGTAAAATGAAAAGGAAAGAGAACGGTAAGGAGGATGAGGGTTACCTGATCGTATTATCACCGCCGCGTCACCCCGCCGTCGAGCTCCCCTCTCTTACGGCCATTCCTCCCTTGTCCGACACTGCCGTTGCGTATACCTAGCCAAAGTGGCCTGCGCATAGAGTGGTTTAAATACTACGCGCGAGTTACACTCCGCGTCCCTCCTAACACGCCTAACTCGATTCTTATCCGAATCTTAAAAGTAACGACTAACCAAGTCCCCTAGCTTTGAATAACCCACTCCACATGAAACCGTTATAGTAGAAGTTGTTATAAAAGGGATTTGGTTCTTTCATTAATGTGACCCAATAGTTAATGAATTTCCGGGATGTTACATGTTTCGCACCCTCCTCGTTCCACTAAGTGTCATCCCTTATAAAGTAACAATCCCAAATGAGTGTTCCACTTTATAACCCACTTAAAAGTTTGTCATCTCACTTATGTGGGACATGTTTCCCCACTTTTCTACTCAAGAATAGATGAATTTTCACTGATCTAAATACCCAACTTTGAGCATCGATATCTCATTCATCTTAGCTTTGTTTTGGACGCGGTTTATTTCCTAGCGAAGGTCTCACGTAAGAGAACACAAAACCATAAAGAAATAAGAATATTAACATTAGTTACATATATTTATTTCTGTCCAAAGTTGGCAAAAAGTCATTTCACAACTTAGTGAAAAAACTCATTTTTCACCTAAAACTCCAACAATCCTCCACATGAATGGAGATCATCCGTACTCTCTCAATATCAAAATACAATTTCAACGGTTGAATATTTCCGGATAGGTAGTTGTTAGCTTTGAACCCTCCGTTATGATTCATACTTTGATCTCCTATTAGTTTGGTAGACGCGATGTCCTTGAACCAACCACCATTTATGTAGACGGCCATATACTTCACACAATAATCTACCTCGTCTGGTCAACCCCTCATATTTGTGTCCGTTCTGGTCATGGAGCACTCGCCTAGTTCCATGAGAACTCTAGGACTTGCGCATCCCCATAATTCAATTTGAAGCGACCATACTTCTCTCTTTACATAGTGATTAACTATAAATCATTAAAAGCGTTAGGTTATGACGATTACTTTAAATCACTAACCATTCGTTATGCTTATCCTTTAACCATGTCACTTATCATTAAAGGAATGGACTAGTCCCAGTGACCGTAGTTCATGTAACTAGGTTGTCTTATTGAACCTATATCTTGGGATCTCCAGTTACATAGGTTAGGTTTTCCTTAACACTCCCTAATTCATCGGCTTTAGTCCCATTCCAATTGACGAATTCATAACTAACCCTCTACTTAAGCTTTTTGTAAGTGGGTCCGCAATGTTATCTTTTCACTTCACATAGTCAATCGTGATAACCCCCGCTGAGAGTAGTTGTCGTATCGTATTATGTCTATGTCAAATGTGCCTTGATTTTCCATTGTACATTGAGCATTGAGCTCTACCAATCGATGCTTGACTGTCACAATGTATGCAAATAGCCGACAAATTCTTTGGCCATCTTAGAATATCTTCCATAAATTGACGTAACCATTCCGCCTCTTCTCCAGATTTATCTAAGGCAATGAACTCAAATTCCATCATGCATCCTGCTATAACCGTTTGCTTAGACGATTTCCAAGCTATAGCCGCACCTCTAAATGCGAACACATATCCACTTGTTGATCTAGAGTCTTTTATATCCGATATCCGGTTAGAATCATTGTATCCGTCGATCACAGCTGGATCACGATTATAATGTAGTCCATAATCTTTTGTATCTCAAGTACCTTTGTTATACTTTTCCAATGTACATAACTTGGATTACTAGTATATCGGCTTAATCGACTCACGGCATAAGCCAAGTCGGATCTAGTACATGTCATAAGATATATTAGACTACCAATGATCCTTGAATACTCTAACTGAGCAACAACCTCGCCTCTATTTTTACTTAAATGTGTGGTAGTATCAACCGGACTCTTAGCTATACTCGTGTCCTCCGAATTAAACTTTTCAAGAATCTTGTTCACATAGTGAAATTAACTTAATACAAGACCATTTTGGGTACTAGTAATCTTTACTCCAAGAATTACATCCCCAAGATCCTTGTCTTTCATGTCAAACCTTGCTTTCAACGTGTCTTTAGTAGCTTTGATCATCTTATCATTACTTACAATGATAAGCATATCATCTTATCATTACTTACAATGAATTTGAATTTGCTTTTGAGGTGGTGGTGGGTGGTCGGAGGTGGTGGTGGCCGACGGGTTTCAGGTAGTGGTAGGGTGGCATCACTGCATTTTAGCATTCTGCAATGGGATTTAATCTAGAGATAGAGAGGGGGCTATTTTAATTTTTTTTAATTAAAATGGTAAATGGATGAAAATACTCTCACCATGACTGGATTTAACGGTGAAATTTAACGCCCGTTAGCCTAAAGGACGTAACATGCAAGGTTTTTTAAACATAAATGATGTTTTCTATAATTCCTTAGTTAAATGACGTATTCTGAAATTTGGGTAATATTTAAAGGACGTAACTTGTAATTCGCACTAACTAAAATGGTAAATGGACGAAAATACCCTCACCATGACTGAATTTAACGGTGAAATTTAACGTCTGTTAGTCTAAAGGACGTAATGTGCAAGGTTTTTTAAATATAAAGGACGTTTTCTGTAATTTTCTTAGTTAAATGACGTATTCTGAAATTTGAGTAATACTTAAAGGACGTAATTTGTAATTCGCTCATATATATATATAGTATGGGTGAAAAACAAAAATTTCAGCCTTTTAGGTCTGTTAGATTAAGCAGCCTCCTAGACTGCTTGAATGTTACTAATAGTTACCTTTTAAAACGGTTTGTACTAATATAAAATTTGATTAAAATTCTATAAACTAAGGAGGCAGACTATTTAGTATGTACACATACATCCAGACATACATATCAGCATACACCATAAGCAAACAATAAAGCTTGACATTTTATGCGATAAATTTGGATAAAAACACAGCTCTACGCCAAAACTTTGCAAATGACGTAGCCTTACCCATCATAGATACTGTTATTATTCATAATACGCAGTCGTTTCTGCAGCCGGTGGGCCACTTCCATTTAATTTCATTTCATTTACGGACCACATAGAGTATGATAACTGGCAACGTGGGGTTAGCCCACTTGGTAGAGGCATATGCCTCTTAGAAGCGAGGTCTCAGGTTTAAACCTGGGCAATGGTGTAATTTAGGATTATTGGTGTAAAAGTAGAGTAAGAGTAACGTTTGCCGTTCAAAAAAAAATATGAGTATGATAACTGATGAGGCGTTTAATGACAATTTTTTTTGGAACAACCGTTTTTATTAAAACAAGTTTAGCAAAAAATTAAGCAGAAAAATAAATTACATAAATAATAGAGGATTTTTGAGCCATTTTATCCACCTCAAACTACACTTCTTTATTCTACTACTATACCAAATAAAAGAATAAAGAACTATATCATCGAATAACGTCTTCTGACGATGACGATTCTTCAAGAAAATGACGTCATTTCGATACCTCCAAATAGCCCACCAAGAAACAAAAACTAGCGCACCAACCATATCATTCTTAACCCGCTTTAAATTTAAATTATTAAACCAATCTTCAAGAGTAGTCGGACACGTATTAGTCAGAATAGTTTGTTGAATTTTATGGACCGACCTGATGGACAACGCGACTGACCAAGCTATGACCCGTAAGAGTTACACCTTGGGCAACGAACATTAAATCCACTTAACCCGCTTAACTGGTAATTATGAACTGTTAGCGAGACGATATATTTTATATATTCATTACATGGGATTTATTATTTATACAGGTTTATAAATAATAATTTATATTTATTTGTTTTAATATTTTATTAAAACAAATTAAATAGTTTCGGGCTTGTTATTAACTATTTGGTTGTAGGCCCGATAGTTATTTAAAAGGTTATATTATATTTTAGGGTTTTATTCTAAAATAATTTTTTATATATATAATCCTTTAACAATCATCTGCAATGAAATCAGCCGCAAGGGCTATTCGACTTTTGATTTGTGATTGTTATTAGCCGCCATAAAGAAGGAGTAGTAGTTCCGTTCCTTTAACAATCGCCGACAATCATACAAGCTAGTCCCAACGCCACCTGCGGTTCTCCGGCAGTCCAATCGCCACCGATTTTGCAAGTTCCGGCCAACCCCGGTGCGTCCCGTTCTCTCGCTTTCGGTTCGTGATCTATCTTCGGTTCGTTATACCTAGGTTTCTCAACCGGTTAATCATTAACCGATGTATAATTTATCTCATCAGTAGATTAATTGTTTTTCGTGTTTGCGTGTTCATAACCAGATCCTGTTAGGTTTATCAGTGCTGTTAAATAGGTTTATATTTTATTTTCCGCTGCGTATTTATTAATTAACTGAATTAATTAATTTCTCTGTCAAAACCCGTTTTTGATAAAAAAAAAAAAGTCAAACTGATCACCACTGATTCCCAACAGTGGTATCAAAGCATGGGTTATAACACGTAAATCGGAACCGATCTGGTTTCACCGGTTAGATTAATCAGAAACTTTAACTATCTTGAAGTTTCTGATCTGATCTGTTTTTGGGGCATTTTTATTTATTAATTTGGTCGATTTTTAATTTGACCAAATATATTGCCCGTATGTGATTGTGTTGAATATGTAAATCTGGCCCGACCCATGTGATTGAGTTGTTTGTGTTTATTATTCAGTTTTTGGTTTTATGGTTTTGGCCCACTTTTGATGGCTCAAAGTTGTAATAGAATAGGTTTTTTTTTATGTAATGTAATAAAAACCCGAAGACGCAACAGGAATCATGGAGTCAGTGAGAGTCATCCGAGACGACTAGATGCACGGAAGTCCATCCTTGTGGTTGTTTTAATTTTTTTGGACCCCGTGACCCGTTTGGTCTTGCTAACTGGCTCTAGCAAGATCAAACAAACTTGGCCCTTAAAGATTTACATATTTATTTGCTTTATGGTTGCTTTTATTTTTTTATAACTTAATTTTATAATAAACCAACCAAACACCAAACGTTTTAAAAGGAGTTTTAAAATGTCACAATCTGTCACCACAAGTTCTAATTTTACAACTTGTAGAATTTTATAAAAAATAACAACTGACTTGTTTTTATAAAATAAATAACCGCTAAAGTTTTGCAATTTAAACTAAATTTAATTTCAAAACTTATAACTTAATATTTTTCAACTATTAACTTTAAGTGGTTATTCAAGTCGCGACAAACTTAGTTTTAATTGTTTATTTAAAATTAAGTGTCCTGAGAGATGAAATGGTTCATCAAATTTGTCATGACTTTAAATAGTAAAACTGACTTTTATAACACACGTATGATTTAATCATTCGTTGTGTTTGACCCTATTCGGTAAACACTAAAATTGGAACCCATATTTAAAACCAATGGTCTACGCCATCCTATTATAAGGAACACTTGGAGCATAAAATGAAACATCGGTGTTTGGAGCCACAGCACCGCACTGGATGCGTAGTTTATCCTTCCAAGGCGCAAGGGTTTCGTTGACACATCCGGCCCTTCCGCAAGTACCTGTTTTAGGACGACTATTACTTTTCTCTCTTGTTACATGCCCCAGCTATCAAGAGATTAAAAGTGGGCATAGATGAGGCTAAACGTATCAATGCATAGGCATGTCTTGTCTTAGTGGCCTCATACACGAGAGTTGTGCATTTTTTCACAATTGACACTAATTGTCAGTCTAGTTACCTACTTACTAATATTGTATGCCACAGCTACCATTAGTGATTGATTTAGCTAGATTCTCAATCCTTATTCTAATTTCTGTAATTGGGTCATAAATTAATAAGGATTTTTCACTTTCTTTATACTAATTTATTTTCTTTGTTTATCTTGACAGATGTCTACTGAAAATAATAATACTAATAACTCCTTCGCTCTCAAGTCTATCATTGAGAATGAAAAGCTGGATAACACTAACTTTCTCTCGTGGCAGTGCAATATGAGAATAGGTCTCAAGATGGCCAAAAAGCTCTATGTTCTCGATGCACCAGTCCCTGAGGCACCCGATGGTAACATGGCTGTCGCTCGTAAGGCCTGGGAAAAACAAAGAGATGATGCCACTGAGGTGGCCTGCCTTATGCTAGCCTGCATGTCCCGTGAGCTCCAAAAGAGCATGGAGGACCTGAGTGCCTTTGACATGATTGAGCAACTTAAGGGCATGTTCCTGAAACAAGCCCGACAAGAACGCTATGAAACCATGTCTCAGCTCATTCGTTGCATGATGCAAGAGGGCACGCCTGTTAGTGCTCATGTACTTAAGATGAAAGGGTACATCGACCAGATTAACAAACTTGGATATCCCATGAAGGATGACATGGCTACTGCTTTCATCTTAAACTCTCTCCCAAGCTCCTATGCTCAATTCATAATGAATTTCAACATGAATGGCTTGGAGAAGACAGTGGCCGAGCTACATGGTATGCTCAAAACGGCCGAGATGAATATCCAAGGAAAGAAAAATCAAGTTCTAATGGTCAGATCTGCCGGTGTTAAAAAACCTAACCCCAAGAAAAGAGGTTATAATAGCAAAGGCAAGAAGAAGGTTAATGTTGCTGCCAAGCCTGCCACCAACAATAACAAGAAAGCTTCAAAAGCACCCCCTCCTGAGGAGCGTCAATGCTTTGAATGCAACAAAATGGGGCACTGGAAACGTAACTGTCCTGAATATCTAGCCAAGTTGAAGCTGCAGAGGGCCAGTGGTGAGGGCACCTCTTCAGGTATTCTCATTTATGTTATTGAAATTTTTACTGTTTCTAGCAACACATGGGTATTTGATACTGGATGTGGATACCACATCATTAATGTCTTGCAGGAGCCTAAAAGTTGGAGGAAGCTGAAACAAGGCGACATGGAGCTCATCGTTGGTGATAGGAAAAGAGTATCAGTTCTTGCTTCTGGCCTTGTGGTTGTTTTAAACAATTGTTTGTTTGCACCTGGTTTAACCAGAAACATTATTTCAATTTCTTTATTGTTTGAATAAGGATTTATATACGTTTTTAATGGTATTGCTATTTCTGCCTACTTAAATGATATCTTTTATTTTGAGGCTAAACCTCAAAAAGGTATTTATGAGATTTACGCTCAAACTGACAATAACATATATAATCTTTCTAAACGTATCAAATCTAGCATTAATGATACTTTTCTATGGCATTGTTGACTTGGCCACATAAGCAAGGCACGCATTAAAAGACTCCAATCCGAGGGAATTCTTGAACCTACCGGACATGACTCATTTGATAATTGCGAGTCTTGTTTAGCTGGCAAACTCACAAAGGACCTTCACCCATGTTGGTGAACGAGCCAAGGATCTGCTAGGCCTTATACACATTGATGTGTGTGGCCCTTTCAGAACCATGTCTTGAAATCATGAAAGATACTTCGTTTCATTTATTGACGATTATAGTCGATATGCTTATGTCTATCTTATGAAACACAAGCATGAAACATTTGAAAAGTTCAAAGAGTTTCAAAACGAAGTAGAGAAACAACTCGATAAATCTATTAAGACACTTCGATCAGATCAAGGTGGCGAGTATCTCAGCTTAGAATTTCTTAATCATCTGAAGGAGCACGGAATTATTTCTCTGCCCACTCCTCCTGGCACACCCCAACTTAATGGCGTGAGCGAGAGGAGAAATCGAACCCTACTTAATATGGTTCGATCGATGATGTGTAGAACTAACTTGCCTCACTCCTTCTGGAGTTATGCTCTTATGACCGTCGCCCGCCTTGTAAATCTGGCACCGACTAAGAAGGTGGACAAAACCCCATATGAGATATGGCACGGGTCTAAACCCAATTTGTCTTACCTTAGAGTATGGGGATGTGATGCATATGTCACCAGCGATTCTGATGACAAGCTCGATCCCAAAGGCGAAAAAGTTATTTTCGTCGGTTACTACAACAAAAGCGGATATTATTTCTATCATCCTGATGCAAACCTTGTTTCCATCAAAAGGAAAGGACGCTTTCTCGAGGAAGATCTTCTAAATCGAGGAACCGGAAATAATATTATGGATCTTGAAGAAATTCGAGAAACACAAACAACCGCTGAGGAAGTCGGAGCGTCTGATCAACAAGAAGTTGTTGCTGATGAATCAGACATAAACACAAGCGTTCGCAGAAGTAGCAGGTCTCGTAAAGAACCTAATAGATACATATGGCATCTTGAAGCTTCTAAAGTCCTGTTAGTAGCTGAGTTAAATGACGAACCTACAAACTACAAATCTGCTATCTCAGATCCTGAATCCGAGAAATGACTTGAAGCCATGAACGCCGAGATGCAATCTATGCGTGATAATCAGGTCTGGGACTTGATTGAGCTACCCCCCGGTTCTCGGGCAATAGGGAGCAAATGGATTTTCAAAAGAAAAACCGACATGCATGGTAATGTATAAACCTATAAAGCACGGCTAGTTGCAAAGGGTTTCACTCAAACTCAAGGTATTGACTATGATGAAACTTTCTCACCTGTTGTTATGATCAAATCGATCAGGATACTGCTTGCCATAGCCGCGTACCATGACTACGATATATGGCAAATGGATGTCAAAACCGCTTTTCTTAATAGACATCTCTCTGAAGATGTCTATATGGTTCAGCCTGACGGTTTTGTTGATCCAAAGTATCCTAATAGGGTCTGCAAACTGAATAAGTCCATTTATGGACTTAAACAGGCATCTCGAAGCTGGAATCTTCATTTTGATCAGAAAATCAAAGAATTTGGTTTTGTCAAGAATGAAGATGAGCCTTGTGTTTACAGAAAGGCTAGTGGGAGCACTATATCATTTCTCATCTTGTATGTGGATGATATACCGATCATTGGAAACATCCCTGTGATTGACAAAGTCAAACAATGGTTAGGATCTTGTTTTGCAATGAAGGATCTTGGAGAAGCTGCTTACATTCTAGGAATCAAGATCTATAGGGATAGATCTAAGCGGCTTCTAGGGCTAAGTCAGAGTACTTACATAGACAAAATGATGACACGCTTTAGGATGGAAAACTCCAAGAATGGAGATGTTCCGATGACTAAAGGCACTATGTTGGACAAATCGCAATCTCCTTCCATGGACAATGAAATTAAGGAAATGGAAGCAATTCCATATGCCTCAGCGATTGGTTCTATCATGTATGCTATGTTGTGTACTAGACCTAACGTCTCGTATGCTTTAAGCATGACTAGCCGTTTCCAGCAAAGTCCTGGCATTGCCCATTGGACTGCAGTCAAGAACATCCTGAGGTACTTAAGAAGGACCAAAGACATGTTCTTAATATTTGGAGGAGTGAAAGAGGAGCTCACCTTACGGTGGTACACTGATGCTAGCTTTCAAACTGACCGAGATGACTCTCGCTCACAGTCGGATTTCGTATTCACTCTTAATGGAGGAGCTGTCTCATGGAAAAGCTCCAAGCAGAGTGTAGTGGCGGATTCAATCACCGAATCTGAGTATATAGCAGCATCAGATGCTGCTAAGGAAGCTGCTTGGATGAAGAAATTCATTACTGACCTCGATGTGGTTCCAAGTATTCGCCAACCAATAGAGATACTTGGTGATAACACAGGTGCTATAGCTCAAGCCAAAGAGCCCAGATCTCATCACAAAGCCAAGCACATTCAAAGGAAGTTCCACTATATACGGGAAATTGTGGAACGTGGAGACGTCGTGATAAGCAAAGTAGACATAGATCAAAACCTAGCGGACCCGTTTACTAAGCCCATGACTCAGGACAAGCATGACATTCACAGAGATGCTATTGGTCTTAGATTTGCTAATGATATGTTTTGATTTAGTATTTTGAATGTGTGATCAATTAAACAGATGTACTTTTGAATTCTTTTTGGTTTACTGATTTAAATGCAATTCTGAATTCTTATAACTGTGTTCGATTTTAATACGTTTAATCCATGAATCTTGTATTCTTAATTATCTATAGTCGGTCAGACTTGTGGGAACGTCTCTGAATTAAGACTTTTCTGAACTTCGGCTCAAGGAGTTGACTCCGAACTTCACAGGCCTCATTTTGAATGACGATGTATGTAACTCGCATTAAATCATCTTCATGGATCTTTGTCATAAGATATTTTGCTATTGGTATACACATTAGTATCCTCTGACCTGAGATACGTACTAGAACCGCCGTTTACCAAGAACCATTCTTTAATCACTGTCAAACGCTATCGCGTAACTGCCAGTCATAAAGACTTTGATTAGGAATAGTTCTGAAGTTCAGTGGGAGTTGTATGTAGTCAATAAGGGATTCTGTACTCTTACATTATATGTAACAGATAGGCATCGTGGCGCCCTCGTTGATTCAAACTGGTGAAGTGTAAGGCCTTACCCAAACTTACTATGTGTTTGATTGGACCACTTTGATTCTTGATCGAGAACAATAATAATTGAACGCAATATGAGAATGAACTAAATTCATGTCTCGTTGATTCAATTGATGACTTATACGGAAAGGATGAATGATAACTATTGCCATAAGTCTATTGTCTTGCTTTAGTTAGTTGTTACTAACACCAAAGTATTTGGTTAATGACTTTAAAACGTCATACCTTGTTAGGGACAGTCATGTGCATCTAGAGCACCGCTGACTGTTTGCGTTGATTTATCGTGGATCGTCCAAGTGGGAGATTGTTGAATTTTATGGACCGATCCGATGGACAACACGACTGACCGAGCTATGACCCGTAAGAGTTACACCTTGGGCAACAAACATTAAACCCGCTTAACTGATAATTATGAACTATTAACGAGACGATATATTTTATATATTCGTTACATGTGATTTATTATTTATACAGGTTTATAAATAATAATTTAAATTTATTTGTTTTAATCTTTTATTAAAACAAATTAATTAGTTTCGGGCTTGTTATTAACTGTTGGGTTGTAGGCCCGATAGTTATTTAAAAGGTTATATTTTTAGGGTTTTATTCTAAAATAATTTTTTATATATATAATCCTTTAACAATCATCTGCAATGAATTCAGCCGCAAGGGCTATTCGACTTTTGATTTGTGATTGTTATTAGCTGCCATAAAGAAGGAGTAGTAGTTCCGTTCCTTTAACAATCGCCGACAATCATACAAGCTAGTCCCAACGCCACCTGCGGTTCTCCGGCAGCCCAATCGCCACCGATTTTGCAAGTTCCGGCCAACCCCGGTGCGTCCCGTTCTCTCGCTTTTGGTTCGTGATCTATCATCGGTTCGTTGTACCTAGGTGTCTCAACCGGTTAATCATTAACCGAGGTACAATTTATCTCATCAGTAGATTAATTGTTTTTCGTGTTTGCGTGTTCATAACCAGATCCTGTTCGGTTTGTCAGTGCTGTTAAATAGGTTTTGATTTTATTTTTCGCTGCGTATTTATTAATTAACTGAATTAATTAATTTCTCTGTCAAAACCCGTTTTTGATAAAAAGTCAAACTGATCACCACTGATTCCCAACATAGTTATGTCTAGCCAAGCTCCTAACAACACTCAAATACGTCTCGCCAACTTACATTTCCCTAGGAGATGCTAAATAGTTTCTGGCTCATCGTTGCATATTGGGCATAAGATATTCAGGAAATCAATCGATTTACTATCAAGATTGACTATAGTGGGGAGCCTATTAATCAAAACCTTCTAAGCACATATATTAACCTTTATCGAGATACTTTTAAACCAACTAGTTTGTCTCGTACTTGAAGGAAGCGTGTTTTCATCTATAAACGCCTGAGTCCTTTTTACCGAAAACTCCGCCATCTCGTCAAGTCGCCACACCCACTTATCCGGATCTGACAATAAATAAACCTGATCAAGCATAGCCTCCATATTGGCAATTTGACAAGATTCAACCCCCCCCCCACCCCACCCTCTTATGTCTCTTCTCCATTCCCAGGAACTCCCGCAAACCCTTTGAGCTATCGTGCAATCTTTGTCGCATTCCAATGCATATAGTCTAGGGAATCTACTCGTCAAAGATTCATTATTCACCTAATATTCCTTCCAAAACTATGTAGAATTACCATCTCCTATCTTTTTTTTTTCAACGAAGCAAGAGGAATAATACCTTTCTCGTCCAATTTTTGAAAGCTTTTACACGTATTAACCCACAACGACGATGACTTACCATACAAACAATCGATCTCGCATCCGCCAGCGGACCATGTAGGGCTGAAAGAGTTTTAACCCATAATAAATTCGGTTTGTTCACTACCTTATTAATGACACTTGATTTTAATACAGTAATTTTTTTTAACAACAATACCTTATTTTGGGGAACACCTAAACTACTCCTAATAATTTTCATCAATCCGTCATAGACTGGACTCGAACTCTTGATCTCAAGAGGAGTTTCACCACTTTACGGTGGTGGCGGGGGGTAACAAAGACGACGACAATCCGTCATAGACGGGACTCGAACCCTTGACGGTGGTGGCGGGGGTAACAACAACGACGACGATAATGGTGGCGGGGGTGGTGATGGTGTGTGGCGGGGTGGGGTGGCAAATGCGACGACAGTGAGCGGTCGGAGATTTCGATTCATTTTATTGAATTCATTCATAATTTGGAAGGAACCTTGAAAATTGAAATCCTTTACTTGAAGTAATTTGAGGGAGTTAATTTTAATTTCAATTAATCATATTTCAATTTCAATAAATTCTACAAACCAAACATATTAAGAAATAGAATTCAGATTCCAATTCTATTGAATTATGCAAACCAAACACGTCATAAAAGTTGAAGATCGCATAAAAGCTAAAAGCCTATAAAAATTACTTTCACTCTTTCATTTGTTGGTTTAAGTTGTACATTTTCTTCCAAGATCCCGAATAAAGTAACCATGTCCCTAACTTAAATCTCGTTCAATCCATCACCATCCAATGTTCATGCATACAAGGAAACACTAGCATTATGCAAATCCAATCAAATGCCAAACAAATAAATCATTGAGATCCAAATACTTTAGGGGGTGTTAAATGGGTCATGCTCGCGGGTTATTGGGCTAAATCCGAAAATTGTGTCCAATACATGAATTTGAACATGAAACGAGTTTTCGTGCACACAAACATGATCCATGTGACACTAGATTTTGTTATATTTTTTTCTTTTCACATATTAATATTCTAAAATTACAAATTTGGAACCAAAAATACAAATGCATATAAAATAATTAGGTTTAAAGTACAAACCTTGCTGCTCATTTATCTATTATTTTTGAATTTTAGCATAGAATATCATATCGATTTTAGTATGACATAAAACACATTTTTTAAAATGTATAAAAAGGAATGGGTCCACCTGTTAACCTGCAAGGTTAGCTAAAGTGTAAATGTGTTCGTGGGTTCGACCCAAAACTGAAGCAAACCGTTTAAACTAAACTTGAACTCCCGAATTTTGTGTTACTTCACGTTATATTTCTTGTCATGTCAGCTTTAGTCATTATTTTCCTAAATATGTATGTGTGTGTATATATATGTATGCATGTTTATAACACGTATTAATGATAAAAAAATCTTTTAGTCATTATTTTCCTAAAAATGTACAACAACATACTCTAAGAAGGACAATCAAGCTTTCAAACCTCGTATTCGGCTCCTAGGTCAGGGTCGACACATTAACTTTGGAAAAAAAAAACTAGGGCTTTTGGCATCAAAATCATAGGACCCAAAAATGTAACTGTAATTGATTGCACATCTTTTTGTGTTTCATATGCATGACTTACCATTTATCTATTTGATGTTGATTCCAACCATTAAACAACCGGAGAAACCAAGACACAGTGATTTAAAAATTTCTAATGCCACAGACAAAAATGTTGCCTTTAGGTGATGCTGTTCGCCCTAAATTCTAAATCCTTTTAAACATATTACTTTGTAAGAATATTTAAAAAATAGTCTACATATGTTCTATTTTTCAACGATCAAATGGCGTATTATCAGTGGCAGAGGCGGAACTTGACCAATTAAATTGGGGACGAAAAGATTACACATAAAAAAAACCAATTTTTTTTCACCAAATTAATTTTTTTTTTGGGGGGAGGCGAAGATTTAGGCTTTTGGTCTGGATTAGGAGAGCTCAAACACTATAACTAATATGAAATAAATCTAATGGGTCAAAATTAATACTTCTGAGCAAAAATAGGGGAGGCCTGGCCCCCCTCTGGCCCCTTAAATGTTCTGCACATGCGTATCATTATTAAACGGTTTGCATTAAATAAAGCTAGAAAAATAAACTTACCGAATGATGAACTGTTATTAAACAAATGATGTAATGTTATTGTCACTCCTAAGCCCAAATAATTTACGAGGGTTCATACTAATAATATTGGGAAAATGGCTTGGATTTTTATTTCGCGTTAGAAATGTAAAAAGGTTTAGCCACTTTTCTCTTGAGTGCTTACCACGTGAATCACCTTTTGTTATGTTCTTAGGGAAGGTGGGAGTAGAGGGCGGGTTCACAGGCGGTTAGCAGCGACTTGGCGGGTACACTGCCGCATGGGTGGCGGGTAGAAGCGGGTAGATTGAATGGGTTAAAGAACCCGCTGAAACTTTGGATTTTGGATGGAGAAGGCATGCATGTTTGAAAGCTGCTGCTGAAACTATTTTTTTCATTTATTTGTGAGAGAATTTCAAAGAGATATGGTATTTCAATTATTTCAAAGAGATAGAGAATTTTAATTATTTTATTATTTTATTTTAAGTAAAGTTGTTATGGCTAATCCCATGGTGTTTTTTTTAATTTATTGTCTTTTTATTTATTATCTTTTTATTTATTGTTATGTATTTTTAATTAATTAATTAAATTTTTAGTTTTTAAATTTGGTTATTAATTTGTTTTAGTTTAAAAAAAAATAAAAATAAGAGGGTTAGAGAGGGTACTTGGAACCATGAAGGGTATTTTGGAATGGTAGTTTGGCTAAGTCATGTGACATCTTCTAATTGGTCTAATTTGGGAGTGTAGTTTGGTTGGTAGGGTACCACTCCCACCTCCCATAGGGTGGAGGGGGTCGAGTTCAGGTTCTGGCTCGGGTTTTCACGGGTAGGCGGCAACACCGTCGTCACCGGAAAGAGTTCAATCGGGTAGTTCCAGCGGGTAGTCTTCACGGCTTCATGAATCTGTGAAGAAAATGGGTGAAGGCTATTCAATTTTGACTTTGGTCAAAATTGTATAATTTTCCTTCTCAATTAACGCAACGATTTGCTGTAAAAGTGCTCCAATTTCGATCAATTTTTTCCTGATTTGTTAGTTAATTTTAAATTTAACTTTGATGTATTTTATTTATTTTTAATTGTGTTTAAATTTTATTTTAAAAAAAGACTAGTTTAGTTAATGAAATATGTTTTTAAATTTTATTTAAAAAAGTGCTAATTTAGTAAATGAAATTATGTTTTATATTTTATTTAAAAAAAATGTTAGGGTATTTAGGGGTTCCATCCCTTGTGTTAGGGTAGTTTAAAATAAAAATAACGTGACATGACATTACGTGTTTTTATTGGCTAATCATTATGGTATTTAGTATTAAAGGGGATTCACCCCTCCACCCTTGTACGCATGGCAACCAACATGTAAGCTTTATGCCTAATGAGGAGATGCGTATTACAATAACTAGAAAAGAAGTTGAATAACCATTTTTAAAATGAAGCATTCTAATATTTAAAAAAATATGTATAATTAAATAACCATGATATTTCGAACCAGTATCAAATAAAGAATAGTTGTTTCTTTATTTCAAAACATTGATTCCTAGATGTTTTGTAAGATAGATAATTATAATGAATAATATATCAATGCCTACAGGCTACAAGATTACACTTAATGTGGTAGCGGAAGAACAAGGTTGCAATTTTTCATTCTTTGTATATTTATCAAGAGAAACTTTTACCAGGTTAGGTTACCGATTATTTTATCGGATTGAGTCGAGTTACAGAAATTTTAGAGTTTTTGAGTATAAATATAGGGTTTTCAATTTGATTTGGTTCGTATGGCTTTTTGAATGTGATTTCAATTTCAACTTTAGATTTTTTAAGAAAACATTCTTACAACATAAAACTTTGTTTGTGAAGAAAGTATTGCTCGTATGCATTTAATTAAGGGAAATTTTAATTGGACACGGAATTTTGTTATTTGGACACGCCGCCAATGCTATACGCCTCGTATAGGCTAATACGGGGCGTATAGCCCATAACCTTAAAAAACAGACATGCAGGTGTCAGTTCTGGTCTGGCAGCTGAGCCTATACGCTCCATATAGGCCTATACGACCCCGTATAGGCCTATACGACCCCGTATAGGCCTATACGACCCATATAGGTCTATACGCCACCTTTTTTTTTCAAACTTGAGTAAATTTTGATTAGTATATGCCGAGTATAGCCCTATACGCAGAAGCCTATACGCCCCATATAAGACTATACGACCCCGTATAGACCTATAGGACCAATATAGGTCTATACGTCACCTCTTTTTTTCAAACTTGAGCAAATTTTGATTTGTATATGTCGAGTATAGCCCTATACGCAGAAACCTATACGCCCCCATATATGCCTATACGACCCATATAGGTCCATACGCCGCCTATTTTTTTAAACTTGAGTAAATTTTGATTTGTATATGCCTTGTATATGCCGAGTATAGCCCTACAGCTTAGTATAGCTTAGTATATGATAGTATAGCTTAGTATAGTATAGTATATCTTAGTTTAGTATAGTATAGCTTAGTATAGGATAGTATAGCTTAGTATAGCTTAGTATAAGATAGTATAACATAGTATAGCTTAGTATAGTATAGTATAGCTCAGTATAGCTTAGTATAGGATAGAATAGCTTAGTATATGATAGTATAGTTTGGTATAGCTTAGTATAGGATAGCATAGTATAGTATACTTAGTATAGGATAGTATAGCTTAGTATAACTTAGTATAGTATAGCTAAGTATAGTATAACTTAGTACAGGATAGTATAGCATACTATAGCTTAGTATAGGATAGTATAGCTTACATCAGGATAGTATAGCTTAGTATACGATAGTATAGCTTAGTATAGCTTAGTATACGATAGTATAGCTTAGTATATGATAGTATAGCTTACTATATCTTAGTATAGTTTAGTATAGCTTAGTTTAGTATAGTATAGCTTAGTATAGCTTAGTATAGGATAGTATAGCTTGGTATAGCTTAGTATAGCTTATTATAGCTTAGTATAGCTTATTATAGCTTAGTATAGTAAAGCTTAGTATAACATAGCTTAGTATAGCTTAGTATAGGATAGTATAGATTTGTATAGCTTAGTATAGGATAGTATATCTTAGTATAGTATAGTATAGCTTAGTATAGGATAATATAGTTTAGTATAGGAGAGTATAGCTTAGTATAGCTTATTATAGCGTAGTATAGGATAGTATAGCTTAGTATAGGATAGTATAGCTTAAACAAGGTTAACTATTAAGAATTACTTTACTATCAAGCACACAATGTATCAACGAGAACTAAGTTGGTCTAACCAAGTTAACCACCAGTGATCCAACTGCAATAGCGAAGAACCCGGAATCAACCCATAGATAAAGTTTAGAACTTTGTACCTTAAACAAGGTTAACTATTAAGAATTACTTTACTATCAAGCACACAATGTATCAACGATCAAGTACACAATTTATCAACGATCTTGGGATGCTAGTCCTTTGTGCGTAAAATCACTAAAAACTTAACACCCTTAGGCTGTTGCTTGGCTGCTGATCAAACACAAAGGCCGAGATCTCTTGGACTCGGCTTCACCTTGCGTCGCATGAAAGGAGTGGGAAGGGAGAGGGTGGTGGCCAAAAAAATTGGAAGTGTGGGTACGGTTTTGATTGCCAACTTTTGGTTATGATCTCATGTGTATGAAATTGCTTCCCATGCTTTGTATATATAATCCCAATTAGTAAACCCTAGTCGCTTAACTTTGACCCCAAGTCACTAATACCCAATCTAATTGGATTATTAATGTGTTAGCCCAATAGTCTAGTTAAACTAACTCATTAGTCGAATAATGCAATTTTTATTAGTTTCAATATGTATATTATAAATATAATTTTCAACCAACAATAATAAATATGTATATTATTTACATAATTTCAAATTATATGAATAATCAATCAGTTTAATCAAATAAATATTTATTCTAAATAAATATTTATTTATTATTAGTTTCAACTATTATTTCTCTAAAGAATAATAATTAAATAATATAGGATTATAATAATAATTGTTTCTCTAAACAATTATTCACCACCTTTAGTTCGTGTTATATCATCTAAAACTCTTTTAGAACTTATATAGTTATCGTTGCTTGTTGTGTGATCATTTAGGATCAAAACTCATTGGCAGCCAGGGGGTGGCTGCAAAATATAAGCAACTAAAATAACCGCTTTTGGCCCTTAAAATTGAAGGGCCCCAAAAATTGAAAAACTATTTTAATTTGTATTCTCAACTTTTATGTTTTCAGAGAAAAATGATAATTTCACAAATTTTATGTCAATATTATACGTTTTGACGCTCTATTAAATTTCATTTTAATTTTTTTTATATATATTTACAAAACTTTCACAGAAGGCATCAATTTCAACGTTCGCTTTAGGCCACAAAATATGTTGAGCCGGCTCTGTTGGCAGCACTGTCATATGTTGTTACTTGGGCACACAGATTCAACAGCGGGAGCCCCGGCACCATGTTTGGCATTTTATCTAAACGTAGTTTAATAGACAAAATCCCACCATTAGTTTTTACACAACTCTACTTTTATCTATTTGTATACTTATAATTTGCATAGCTATTTCATTAAACTTAATCACAAGTGTCGGTGGCACCTCCAACTTTTGTAGAATGACAAAACCGAGCCTTAACTTATAAAATATCACTTTAACTTTCTTAAGTTTATTAAGTTTACAGTGTACCCCATGTAGTATATATAATTTTTTTTTTTCAAAACGGAGTTGTATTCAAAATGTGGTATATTTTATGTATCGTTAGTTATATCGACTGACGGTAACGTACTGGTGTCTAGAAGAAGGAGACCGACACCCACTGAAAAAAATCGGTACCGTTATATAACTATCTTTGTTACTAACTTTTTTAACGAGTTCGTCGTTTCAATGTTAAGTCATGTTTACGCCACAACATTAGTTTTATACGTTTTTTTTTGTGCAAAGTCACATTAATGTCACCGTCTCAACTGTTTAACGTCCGCCTCCCGCTGCGGAGCGCGGGCCTAAGTTTCTCGTTTATATTTAAAACTAAATGTATAAAATTTAACATTCAATCCATCAAAATGTTTGATGTTATCCACGCAAAATAATAATAATAATAATAACAAAATAAAATAAAAAGTAACAACAAATTCAGTATATTTTCGTGTTTGAACTATCGAATATTGAAAGTTAATTAGTTGTTTTATTATTAACCAAATTAAAGGGTAAAAGATATAAAGTTATAATACTTATAACAATTTTGTTTTTAAATATTATGTACATTGAATCAATTCAAAATTCACTGTGTAAAGTTGATTGTATATGGGAAGGTAATTTAAGCAAACGATCATGTTAACATAAATTTATTTGATATGGCAATTTAAGGAAGAGTATAACAAATAAAATAGTTTAGAGGGTACATTTAATTTCACACCAATTATAACATGACAACGTAATTCAATTTTGATATAAAGTCAGCACATAAAATATATTAATCATTCTAGTTGTGTCTTATCACCTAAAGCAAATAAAAGAATTTTATTTCAACATTTCACGCACTCAAATAGAAAGTTGTGGAGAACATGTCTTTTCTATTAATTTACAATACTTTTTAGTGAATTATTCGAAGCTTAAAACATTTTTTTAGTTTATTAACCCAAATCAGGGATATTAGAAAATAATTAATTCAAAGCTTAACATTTTTTAATTTGTTTTTAAAATCGATGTCTTATGTTAAAACATTTTTTTTTTAATTTATTAACCCAAACATTTTTAGTGAATTATTAAAACCATGTGAGGTAGCACATCCATGTGACTTAGTGTCGACAAACCAAACTTGGCTTGGATCAAACCCCACGAGATTGGTAGTGGTAACCATCCATAGTCCGTACTACTTTCCGTATCAATTTCCAAAATTCTCAACTCACTTTTTCTATTTTTAGGTTTGATTCTCCTATTTAACAGACTTTTTAATCTTTTATCTAAAGAAAATTAGGTAACCAATTATTTTTAGGTATGATATATCCTGACAATACCACAAGAAAAATCACCTTCATAACCAATTATTTTTGTGGCGTATCATCAAAACATGTCTTTTTGGTGGTAGTCAGCTAAAAAATATTAATTGTGTACGTGATTTTGCCTCGCATATCACCCCTTATGATCGCATATATGGTGTTTGTAATGACAAACACATATTTGCTAGAATGAGTGAATCTATTGACAATATCCCCTTTAAACCGATATTTATAAAAATATCTTGTATAAAGATAGAGCTTGATGTTTGCGGCGAGGTCTTATAGAGAGCCCACTTATACGAGGCCTGACATGAAAGCGATTGAAGTAATATCAGAGGTTTTTTGGGTCACGGGATCAATCGCTGCTCGTGGTTGGTTTATAATGTTCGAATCAACTATTTATGTGGGTGGTAACATGTATGATTTTATGGCCTATCGACCATTGGTGGTTGCACTTGTATATGGTTTATGGTTAGAGGTTGCTGGTGTGGGACTTTGTTTGTTTTACATGCCGAATTATAGTTTTGAGAGATATCATTTATATTCCATACATCTTAAAGTCTATAATATCTGTTAGCAGATTGGTTGAAGACGGATACTATGTACATATCGAATGCGCATCACTTATTACACAAAGCGATATTAGTTCACAACTTCATGTGATTGGAGACTTATTAGAATGGTTATTATTTAACCCTCGTTAGTGATGTTCACCAACTACCTGAGTTGCATGATGTTTGTGATGATATTTTTGACCTAAAATGACATCATCTCCATGCTATCAACTTATAGAAAGGAAACACATGCATGTTTCTAATCTAAACAACATACTAAACGGGTGTGTTTCTTATCATTAGACTAGGATGGTTGACTATCAAACTAACTTCTCTATAGGCACACAAACAAATACACCAGAATCATCTAACCAACATTTCTATTGAGGCACGTTTTTGACAAATTCAATAGTTGGGGTTACTTTGAAATTACATCCCTGCTTATCTCATTCAAAGCCGTCTCAACATATTTTGTGGCATAAAACGAACGTTGAAATTGAGGCCTTCTGTGAAAGTTTTGTAAATATATAAAAAAATTTAAATGTAATTTAATTTAGCATCAAAACGTATAATGTTGACATAAAAGTTGTGAAATTATAATTTATCTCTGAAAACACAAAAGTTAATAATACAAATTAAAGTAGTTTTTTATTTTTTGGTGCTGTTTAAATTTTGGACATAAAGCGGTTGCTTTAGTTACTTCTACTGTAGAGCCACCCATATCCCAATAGTAGATTCTATATAGAAATTTCAAGAATAAAGATGACAAACATTTTATGATCTAATGTGCTTCTTCTTTCTTAATATATCTCCTATTCTTGTGGAATAAGACTAGTTTAAAAGAGCACAAGTGTAACCTCATAAAGAACCAATGTTTTTTATTGGCACATATCAAGATATGTTGCTTTAATTAAGTTATGAAGTAAATATTATAAAATATAATAAAACCTTACTGAAATAATTTACACACAATATCAACTTTTTACATGCAGAGTAAGGTTTCATTGTTTTGATCGAAAAATGGAACAACTTCTAAACCGTTCGTCTTTATGTTATGAAAAAAATAATAAAAAATTTATAAACATTAAAAACTTACAACGGTAAACAAAAAAAATTCACAGGCCCTGAATGGTAGTTCCCGTCATCCTCTCGAATGAACTAGTTAATATATAATATGAGTGCGATGACATTTTGTAATTAACGTAAAACACAGTGTATTCACTAGTGTATATAGTATATGTAACATACAGTGTATTCATCGGTGAATACAAGTAAATACACGTGAATTCTTATTATAATAAATGAATAACATTATCTGTCATGTGTCGATTTTTGGTGAAGTCTAATTTTTATATATCCCGTCTCTCTCTCCTTATAAATAACTCTCTCTCTTTCTCCTTCCTATTAAATAATAATTTTAAATAATTAAATATTTAAAATTTATTGTAATATTTTATTAGAACTTACTATATCATAAGAAGATTTCAATTATATCTTATGTTAAAATATAATTTTATAATTCTTAAATTTTTATTATTTGTTATTTATAGTTCTTAAATCCTCATTATTTGTTATTTATAATTATTAAATCCTCATTATTTCTTATTTTACCAATGACTGATAATATCTAACATACAAATTTTCATAAAAACTGTTGATTTACAATAAGTTGTATTTATTCAATCCGTATAATTTCTAACCTAGTATAACATTATAACTATAGTGTGATGATGAATGCATAGTATATTCAAAGATGATACACTCCCTAACCCTTTTAAGATTACTTTTGCGGGCACTATATACATAGGCAAAAAGGATTAAAACTCAATACGTAAATAATGCTTTTGACTCGTGCATTGCAAGAAGCGTAAGCTAAGCTTTTGATAATTTTTACATGATTTTAAAGTTAATGAAAGCTTAGTTTGGGTAGCATGAATGATGTCCTATAATTGAAGATATGAATTAATAACATGAATATTAATTTCTAATAAAAAAAACTTCTAGTGTTAAATCTGATATGATTTATCTATTAATGATGAAATTGTAGGAACCGTCCGCCAAAATAAAAATATTAACACATGTATAATACCGAATTACAATATAAGAAATAAAGAAATCAGTAAATTACAGTACTTTTACAATGGAAGTAAAAGAAAATTACAAAACAGAAAAACAAATACAAAATTCGTGACCGAGGCTTCGTATTTAACACGGGTTCCTTAAAACAAATTCTGAGTTTCCCAAGAGAACTCGAATGTTTCTCGTGGTACAACGGCCGAAGCTGTGTGTTCAGCCGGGGAGTACACTAAACCTGAAAGAGAACCTCGAAAGAAAAAGAGTAGAAGTAGAGAGTTCTTGCTGTGTTTTTGCTGTGTGTACAATGTGTTGAAATGCCAAGCATGTCTTGGTATTTATACAGAAAAAAAGAATCATATCAGCTGAAAGAATTTAAAAACCGAAATAAAGAGAATTAAACGTCTTTAATGCTTTTTATTTGATTTTTTTGAATTCTGATTCGAAACTGTCAAATTCTTAACTCTGAAGAGCTGGTCAACACGATAATGTTTAGCAGTTACAGACTGCTACTGCAGTGGGACGCGGACTCGCGCGCCTATCTGGACACGCTACGCATACTGCACCTACTAGCCCGCGCGGGCTGGGACCGGACACTCTGACTGGACGCCCGGGTGGGCTGCCTGGACACCATCTGCGTACATGTCGCGCTGCCACGTGGACACCCGCACTTACCTGGAATTCGGACGCCATCCGCGCATGCTAGAGAGGCCGGGCGCTAAGCCCGGATGCCGCGTCACGTCACCCGCCATGTGCCCGGGTACTGAACTCGGACTACTCGTAACTGGTCAAAAATACTAAGGTGGCTCTCAAGAAGGTGAGGGCAACGTGCGCCATCAAAACGCCACATTACGCCCATCGCCCTCGTCCCGAGCACGTGCCCCAGCGCGAGTGTGTTGGCTTAGTGTCATCCTTTATAAGGTAACAATCCCAAATGAGTGTTCCACCTTATAACCCATTTAAAGGTTTGTCATCTCACCTATGTGGGACAAGTTTCCCCACTTTTCTACTCAAGAATAGATGAATTTTCACAGCTCTAAATACCCAACTTTGAGCATCAATATCTCATTTATCTTAGCTCCGTTTTGGACGTGGTTTGTTTCCTAGCGAAGGTCTCACGTAAGAGAACACAAAACCATATAGAAATAAGAATATTAACATAAGTTACATATATTTATTTATGTCCAAAGTTGGAAAAAAGTCATTTTGCAACTTAGTGAAAAAACTCATTTTTCACCCAAAACTCCAACAACCCCCCACAGGAATGGAGATCGATCCGTACTTTCTAAATATCAAAATACAATTTCAACGATTAAATATAACCGGATAGGTAGTTGTTAGCTTTGAACCCTCCGTTATAATGCATACTTTGATCTCCTACTAGTTTGGTAGACACGATGTCCTTGAACCAACCACCATTTATGTTGACGGCCATATACTTCACACAATAATCTCCCTGGTCTGGTCAACCCCTCATATTTGTGTCCGTTCTGGTCATGGATCACTCGCCTAGTTCCATGTGAGCTCTAGGAATTGCGCAACCCCACAATTCAATTTGAAGCGACCATACTTCTCTCTTCACATAGGTGATTAACTATAAATCATTAAAAGCATTAGGTTATGGTGATTACTATAAATCACTAACCATTCGTTATGCTTATCCTTTAACCATGTCACTTATCGTTATAGGAATGGACTAGGAAGTATATATCTCCCTTTTATGTGTTTTGGGGTACACCCCCACAGTGGTCGTAGTTCATGTAATTAGGTTGTCCTATTGAACCTAGATCTTGGGATCTCCAGTCACATATGTTAGGTTTTCCTTAACATTCCCTAATTCATGGGCTTTAGTCCCATTCCAATTGACGACTTCATAACTAATTCTCTACTTAAGCCTTTTGTAAGTGAGTCCGCAATGTTATCTTTTGACTTCACATAGTCAATCGTGATAACCCCCGTTGAGAGTAGTTGTCGTATCATATTATGTCTACGTCGAATGTGCCTTGATTTGCCATTGTACATTGAGCTTTGAGCTCTACCAATCGATGCTTGACTGTCACAATGTATGCAAATAGCCGACAAAAGCTTTGGCTATCTTAGAATATCTTCCATAAATTGACGTAACCATTTCGCCTCTTCTCCAGATTTATCTACGGCTATGAACTCAGATTCCATCGTGGATCCTGCTATAACCGTTTGCTTAGACGATTTCCAAGCTATAGTCACACCTCCTAATGTGAACACATATCCACTTATTGATCTAGAGTCGTTTATATCCGATATCCAGTTAGAATCATTGTATCCTTCGATCACAGCTGGATCACGGTTATAATGTAGTCTATAATCTTTTGTATCTCAAGTACCTTAGCACCCAGGCACATCCTTCAGAGCGTTAGCCACCACGTTCGCCTTTCCAGGATGGTATATGATTTCACAATCATAATCCTTTAAAAGTTCCAACCACCGCCTCTGCCTCATATTCAGCTCCTTTTGTTCAAAGAAGTACTTCAAACTTTTGTGGTCGTAGTAAATGGTAAACTTCAGCCTGTAAAGATAGTGCCTCCAGATTTTTAATGCGAATACAATAGCAGCAAGTTCCAAATCATGAGTCGGATAATTGACTTCGTGAACTTTCAGCTGTCGGGATGCATACGCGATCACTCTCCCACGTTGCATTAGCACGCACCCCAATCCCTGACCCGAAGCGTCAGAGTATACCACAAAGTCTTCATTGCCCTCGGGATGGGCCAAGACTGGAGCTTGGGTTAGCTTCTCTTTCAGTTCCTTAAATGCCTCATCCTGGGTCGAACCCCATTCGTACTTTACCTCCTTCCGTGTCAACTTTGTCAATGGCGAAGCTATCTTTGAGAAATTCTGGATGAATCTTTGATAGTAGCCCGCCAATCCCAAGAAACTACGGATTTCGGTTGGCGCCTTAGGAATATCTCAATCCCTTACTGTCATTATCTTTGCTGGGTCAACCATAATGCCGTTCGGGTTAATGACGTGACCTAGGAATTGGACTTTTCTAAGCCAGAACGCGCACTTGGAAAACTTAGCATACAGCTTTTCCTTCTGCATAGCTTCCAACACCTCCTTCAAGTGACATGCGTGATTACCCTCATTCTTGGAATAGATGAGGATATCATCGATGAACACTATTACCGATCGGTCCAACATCGGTCATCACACCCTATTCATCAAATTCATGAATGCTGCGGGGCGTTCGTCAATCCGAAGGACATCACGCGGAACTCGAAATGCCCATAACGCGTGCGAAACGCGGTTTTCGGTATTTCTTCTTCCCTCACCTTCAACTGATGGTACCCAGATCGAATGTCGATTTTTGAGAACCAACTTGCGCCCTGTAATTGATCAAAAAGGTCGTCGATCCTTGGTAAAGGGTACTTGTACTTCACCGTTCGTTTGTTCAACTCACGATAATCAATACACATTCTCATCAAACCGTCCTTCTTCTTCACAAACAACACCGGAGCACCCCAAGGCGAGATGCTCGGTTTGATAAATCATTTCTCGACTTGCTCGTCTATTTGTGCCATTAGTTCTTTCATCTCCATTGGTGCTAGTCGATATGGAGCCTTGGCCACGAGCTAGGCATTTGGTACTAAGTCGATTCGGAACTCAATCTCTCTGCCGACATTATTTTTTGGTGGGATCATAAGTTATATTAGACGATAATGAGATTAAGATCATATCCCTCATGGTTCATCTAATCAAGTTTGTGTAATTAATATTGTAGAATATCATGAGTATATATAGTTGATAGACATTATCTTATTGTAATCAGTATTTTGTTTAACTATAATGTGAATTAGTTTGTTTATTTTGTTAAATATTTCAATTGAAGTAAGCAATCACATACATATTTAAAGTATAGAAACATTGTATGAACAAAAACCATAGAATTCATAAGGGACAAAGCGCATGTAACTCTTTGTAGCTTGTTCAATTCTATTTCTACCTTTATTGTTTCATTTAAAGCTAACTTCTCTATAGGCATACAAACAAGTACACCAGAATCATCTAACCAACATTTCTATTGAGGCACGTTTTTGACAAATTCAATAGTTGGGGTTACATTGAAATTACATCACTGCTTATCCTAATCTGAGCCGGGTCAACATATTTTTTGGCATAAAGTTAACGTTGAAATTGAGGCCTTCTGTGAAAGTTTTGTAAATATATAAAAAATTTTAATGTAATTTATTAAAGTGTCAAAACGTATAATGTTGACATAAAAGTTATAAAATTATCATTTATTTCTGAAAATACAAAAGTTGAGAATACAAATTAAAATAGATTTTCAATTTTTGATGCCCATCAAATTTGAGGCCTAAAACAGTTGCTTTAATTGCTTATACGTATAGAAATTTACAGAATAAAGATAACCAACATTTTAGGATCTAATGTGTAAAAGAGCACAAGTGTAACCTCATAAAGAACCAATGTTTTTTATTGGCACATATCAAGATATGTTGCTTTAATTAAGTTATGAAGTAAATATTATAAAATATAATAAAACCTTACTGAAATAATTTACACGCAATATCAACTTCTTACATGCAGAGTAAGGTTTCATTGTTTTGATCGAAAAATGGAACAACTTCTAACATACCTCTCTCTGGGAACTAACAGTTGCTCAAAACATGTGGATGAAATCACACAAGGCATTACAATCTCATGTGTAGTAATTCGTTGTTCTCAATATTGTAACATTCGCTTAAACCGTTCCTCTTTATGTTATGAAAAAAATAATAAAAAAATTTATAAACATTAAAAACTTACAACGGTAAACAAAAAAAATTCACAGGCCCTGAATGGTAGTTCCCGTCATCCTCTCGAATGAACTACTTAATATATAATATGAGTGCGATGACATTTTTGTAATTAACGTAAAACACAGTGTATTCACTAGTGCATATAGTATATGTAACATAAAGTGTATTCACCGGTGAATAGAAGTAAATACACGTGAATTCTTATTATAATAAATAAATAACTTTATCTGTCATGTGTTGACTTTTGGTGAAGTCTAATTTTTGTATATCCCGTCTCTCTCTCTCTCCTATTAAATAACTCTCTCTCTTTCTCACTCCTATTAAATAATAATGATTTTAAATAATTAAATATTTAAAATTTATTGTAATATTTTATTAGAATTTACTATATCATAAGAAGATTTCAATTATATCTTATGTTAAAATATAATTTTATAATTCTTAAATTTTCATTATTTGTTATTTATAGTTATTAAATCTTCATTATTTGTTATTTATAATTTCTTAAATCCTCATTATTTCTTATTTTACCAATGGCTGATAATATCCAACATACAAATTTTCATAAAAACTACTGGTTTACAATAAGTTCAATTTATTCAATCCGTATAATTTCTAACCTAGTATAACATTATAACTATAGTGTGATGATGAATGCATAGTATATTCAATGATGATACACTCCCTAACCCTTTTAAGATTACTTTTGCGGGCACTATATACATAGGCAAAAAGGATTAAAACTCAATACGTAAATAAAGCTTTTGATAATTTTTACATGATTTTAAAGTTAATGAAAGCTTAGTTTGAGTAGCATGAATGATGTCCTATGATTGAAGTGATGAATTAATAACATGAATATTAATTTCTAATAAAAAAACTTCTAGTGTTAAAATTTAGGGTGTTAAATCTCATATGATTTATCTATTAATGATGAAATTGTAGGAACCGTCCGCCGAAATAAAAATACTAACACATGTATAGTACCGAATTACAATATAAGAAATAAAGAAATCAGTAAATTACAGTACTTTTACAACGGAAATAAAAGAAAATTATAAAACAGAAAAACAAATACAGAATTTGTGACCGAGGCTTCGTATTTAACACGGGTCCCTTAATACAAATTCCGAGTTTCCCTAGAGAACGCGAATGTTTCTCGTGGTACAACGGTCGAAGCTGTGTGTACAGTCGGGGGGACACTAAACCTGAAATAGTACCTTGAAAGAAAAAGAGTAGAAGTAGAGAGTTCTTGATGTGTTTTGCTGTGTGTTCAATGTGTTGAAATGCCAAGCATGTTTTTGTATTTATACAGAAAAAAAGAATCGTATCAGCTCAAAGAAATTTTAAAAAACGAAATTAAGAGAATTAAACGTCTTTAATGCTTTTTATTTGACTTTTTTTGAATTCTGATTCGAAACTGTTAAATTCTTAACTCTGAAGAGCTGGTCAACATGATACTATTCAGCAGTTACAGACGGCTACTACAGTGGGGCGCGGACCCGCGCGCCTATCTTGACACGCCACGCGGACCGGGACCGGACACTCTGCCTGGAAGCCCGGGTGGGCTGCCTGGTGCGCACTTGTCACGTTGCCACGTGGACACCAGCCCGTACCTGGAATCCGGACGCCATCCGCGCATGTTGGAGTGGCCGGGCACTGAGCGCGGATGCCGCGTCACGTCACCCGCCATGTGCCCGGGTACTGAACCCGGACTACTCGTAACTGGTCAAAAATACTAAGGTGGCTCTCAAGCGGGTGAAGTGCAAAGTGTGTCATCAAAACGCCACATTACGCCCATCGTCCTCGTCCCGAGCCCGTGCCCCGGCGCAGGCGCGACCGTTGTCACACCCGTAACACAGGACAGTCGTCTAACCAGAGTAGTACCTCCAACAGATATGTTCCCAGGAAAGAACGGCGGGTTTAGAAGAGATTTATACACCGTTCTTTCCTCGACAGAACATTTCGTTCGTCAAATAACTACATACCGGTCAGAAGGTTGCCTTCTAGTTACTGTGAAGTTGATACCAAAAACACACAGAGGAAGCTAAGCCATATAACTTTATTCATTCATAACTAAACTGTTTTACATCATAAACCAAACCTCTATTACAAAGTAACCAAATGATAAATGTTAGCCTCTGTCACAAAATTTAAAATCTCCACCAGACATCTTTACTCAGCATGCCTCCAACCATCACAATTCTCTTACTAACCAAACGACTATCTATATCTATTAGCTACCTGGAATGCCACTAATAGATCCACCTGCAATAATCTTTTAAAAGTAACTAGGTCTACATAAGTTGGTGAGTTCATGAACCTTTTACCACAAATGGTTGTTATTTAATCATCAGCATTCCCACATCCCACCCACATGCAACGCTGCTTGTGAGCTTTTTGGTATATATATAATTGGCAACTTTTCCATGACTGGTCCTCCCACACCAGTATAAACTAAATAAACTATCCCCAGTAAAATGAGATAATCCACCCATAGGTTCCATCCCACAACAGAACGTATAAAGTACTTTTTACGCATTATATATACATGGAATATGGTGACTATTTCAAATAACAACTATGTAACAATACACATTAAGTTCAGAGGAACTCACTTGGGCAGTATTTCAGCTTATTGTATCAATAATATGTCAAACACCTTGGACAGCACCTTGTCGTATATTTAACTGCTTAATTAAAATCTATAATAAGCTTAATATATAATCAAAGCTTAATGGTTAGTAACCAAGTTGTCAGAACCTTAACTAAGCACTATCTACTTCAATTTTGAAGGCATAAGGCTAGAAACGGGACTTCTAAACGCGTACCGGGACTTTAGCACGACTTCCTAGGTTGAGTGTGTGTGAAGATTGTGTCAAACTCGTATGCCAACGATTTCTATTTATAGGCCAATTCTCACATTGTGACGGACCGTTATGTTGGTTGACGGTCCGTCACCGCCTCGCCATAACGAACCGTTATGGTTTGGTGACGGTCCGTCACCGACCTAGTGCGCATGAGTCATCTTACACGTGGCGGCCTCTAATAACATTGCGGTGTGACGGACCGTTACGCCCTGGTGACGGTCCATTACGCATCCAAATTAGGGCTGAGTCATCTTGACACGTGTCATCTCCTGTGCAACTCCTTGCTCAACCCGTAACGGATCGTTATGGTCCGTTATGGTTCGTTACCATCCAAAAATCCAAAATTTTCACTTTTGATCCTCTAATTTTGTACTAATTACATTTTAACCCCTGGACTTTCATTTTCTAATATTTTTAGCTCTTAAATTCTTACAGGAAATTTTAGGGTGTTACAAGCGTGTTGTGTAAGGCCCCAAACCAGTCACTCTACAGTTGGTTCTCATCACTAGGTAAACTCATTAATAACACTTAACATTCATTTACATAAACAGCGGAAGACTTTCTCAAAATAGTATTATCTTTAAACTCATTGACTTTCATAACGTTACTTGATGAATGCATGCGCACCAACCCGAGTAGCCCGCTCCCAAGCCAAGATACCTCATCTAGCAAACTCACCTGCAAAAAAATCTAACGTACATACAAAGTCAGCTACGCTTAGTAAGTTCTAATAGTTTAAATTAACAAAAGCCAACTCATCTCATTTATTGTTTATCTCTACTCAAGACCCTCTGGTCAATAGAAAAAAGTTGTATAGATGTTCATCATATAGATAACTCCCATTATTTTATAATATCCCAAAGGATTCGCCATCCCAGACTCCACCCACCATTTTAACTCAGTAAGTTTCTCTGACATAGAACGAACTTACTATTCTGATAACTCATAATTTACTATGTATATTAACCATACATTAGTTAACTCATCCAACCTCTAGACACCGACTTACCAGTCCTAACCAGGACTCTCATAAACCAACTGACTCAATAGTTGTACACAATGTACTCAGCCCGACACAACGGCCAATCTAACTCAACACACCACATTGATTCCATCTATTTATCACATCAATATCATCTCATACACAATTAATATAACTTACCACTTGCATGCAATTTAATACATATATAAGCACACAAATACATATCTCATCACTACACCCTCGTCAGGGATATCCCCATCGGGATACTTGCCATAAGCTCAGCTCCACCCTTGTTACAGGTCCCCGCCGCTAAACATAGAGACACACTCGTCATCTATGATGACTACCCAGCCACCACACGGTGACTATATCATCTACCATATGGTGATTGACACATCAACTACACGATGACTACCAGATCACACATACAATTATGACCCCGAAGGACTCCGTCCTACACGTCACTATTAGCCGTATACACGGACAACTATGCAAACACGCAAAGCAACACATATACACACATGACACTACTTGGACATGTACTATGACTCACCACCATTTACGGATCACTTACGTGTGTAGTTCAACGCTTACTCAGACGTATCCTCATAACGTCTAGACACTTTACCCAACTCTTTCAGAATAGGAAATTATACGATACACAATCGTCATACTGACTTCTAGTCCGTATACACTATGGACACCATATAAACTCATGCACACACGGTACCTGCCGCGTCACAAGGACAACGACCCAATACACACAACATCAAACACATGACGCATAACAACATACTAGCATCTACCCAACTCGTTAATGAACCACGTACGGGTTCCCATGCTAACTCTCTGTATATAACCATTACATGTTTAACTACATTCCCAACTCATCCCGACTAACTCATAAGATGACACACACAAATCGTCACAACTCTTGTTCACCCATCCTAGGGATCCCATAACGACCCTTAGCTTTATTACTACATAACGATCTTATAGAACACTTCATGATTAAATCAAAACTCAAAATACGTTCGTTTAACCAAACATGTGAGTATGTATGATAGCCCCAAAATAGTAAAACGTTTAAAAGAGGGGATTAGAAACTCACGGGATACGAAGATCCAACTCATGAGATACGAAGATCCAACTCACGAGCTGCAAAGGTCTCCTCGTATGAACCTGAACCTGTCAATGTATGATCACATGGTCAGAGTATGTCCCAACATGTGTTATTACGTAAAAGATAAAAGTTCCCGATACTAGTCTCATCCGCACCACCCCTTCATCATGCAAAAAGCCTAACCCACGTCTCCTCTGCATCCGGGTTATCCCGAACCCGTTAAGAGTCCGCATGCATGCGCGTACGTTTCCATTCCATAATCCTAGTATCACGGGTCACTCGTACATGAGTCGCCATGCACATTTAAAACCCGCATGCAAACCCTATGCTCGTTAAACCCTAATCGGTGTTAACCGATCCCATTCTCATCCTTGCTCACCATTGTGAATCACCATCACCGTACATCACTATCATGACCACCGTCTTGTTCCTTCATCTTCCTTCCCCAAGAATCCTACCCCGGTCTTCTTTCACGTCGGAACACAACCACCACCATCTCCACGTTGTCCGCCACCGTGAAACTCCGCCACCGTCAACCCTGGCAGCCGTGCACCACCCCTGGTGCCTCCATAGCCGTCGCTGAGCCTCACCACGGGTAACATCTGTCGCCTCCATCGAGTCCTGTCATGCTTCGGTCGCCATCCGCTAATGGTGCGTCACCATAGCAGCCACCGGCACCGAAGCCGCTCACTTAAACTTCCTACCGCCACCATCATCACCTAGCCATGTCCGGCAGTCCCCTTGATGCCATCATCATTACCATACCCTCGAAACCCCGATCGGGTTTGATGTAAAATAAAAAGGAAAAAGAACGGTAAGGAGGATGAGGGTAACCTGATCGTATTACCACCGCCGCGTCACCCCGCCGTCGAGCTCCCCTCTCTTACGGCCATTCCTCCCTTGTCCGACACCGGCGTTGCGTATACCTAGCCAAAGTGGCCTGCGCATAGAGTGGTTTAAATACTACGCGCGAGTTACGCTCCGCGTCCCTCCTAACACGCCTAACTCGATTCTTATCCGAATCTTAAAAGTAACGACTAACCAAGTCCCCTAGCTTTGAATAACCCACTCCACATGAAACCGTTATAGTAGAAGTTGTTATAAAAGGGATTTGGTTCTTTCATTAATGTGACCCAATAGTTAATGAATTTCCGGGATGTTACATGTTTCGCACCCTCCTCGTTCAACTAAGTGTCATCCCTTATAAAGTAACAATCCCAAATGAGTGTTCCACCTTATAACCCACTTAAAGGTTTGTCATCTCACTTATGTGGGACATGTTTCCCCACTTTTCTACTCAAGAATAGATGAATTTTCACTGATTTAAATACCCAACTTTGAGCATCGATATCTCATTCATCTTAGCTCTGTTTTGGACGCGGTTTATTTCCTAGCGAAGGTCTCACGTAAGAAAACACAAAACCATAAAGAAATAAGAATATTAACATTAGTTACATATATTTATTTCTGTCCAAAGTTGGCAAAAAGTCATTTCACAACTTAGTGAAAAAACTCATTTTTCACCTAAAACTCCAACAATCCTCCACATGAATGGAGATCATCCGTACTCTCTCAATATCAAAATACAATTTCAACGGTTGAATATTTCCGGATAGGTAGTTGTTAGCTTTGAACCCTCCGTTATGATTCATACTTTGATCTCCTATTAGTTTGGTAGACGCGATGTCCTTGAACCAACCACCATTTATGTAGACGGCCATATACTTCACACAATAATCTACCTCGTTTGGTCAACCCCTCATATTTGTGTCCGTTCTGGTCATGGAGCACTCGCCTATTTCCATGAGAACTCTAGGACTTGCGCATCCCCATAATTCAATTTGAAGCGACCACACTTCTCTCTTTACATAGGTGATTAACTATAAATCATTAAAAGCGTTAGGTTATGACGATTACTTTAAATCACTAACCATTCGTTATGCTTATCCTTTAACCATGTCACTTATCATTAAAGGAATGGACTAGTCCCAGTGACCGTAGTTCATGTAACTAGGTTGTCTTATTGAACCTATATCTTGGGATCTGCAGTTACATAGGTTAGGTTTTCCTTAACACTCCCTAATTCATCAGCTTTAGTCCCATTCCAATTGACGACTTCATAACTAACCCTCTACTTAAGCTTTTTGTAAGTGGGTCCGCAATGTTATCTTTTCACTTCACATAGTCAATCGTGATAACCCCCGCTGAGAGTAGTTGTCGTATCGTATTATGTCTATGTCAAATGTGCCTTGATTTTCCATTGTACATTGAGCTTTGAGCTCTACCAATCGATGCTTGACTGTCACAATGTATGCAAATAGCCGATAAATTCTTTGGCCATCTTAGAATATCTTCCATAAATTGACGTAACCATTCCGCCTCTTCTCCAGATTTATCTAAGGCAATGAACTCAAATTCCATCATGCATCCTGCTATAACCGTTTGCTTAGACGATTTCCAAGCTATAGCCGCACCTCCAAATACGAACACATATCCACTTGTTGATCTAGAGTCTTTTATATCCGATATCCGGTTAGAATCACTGTATCCGTCGATCACAGCTGGATCACGATTATAATGTAGTCCATAATCTTTTGTATCTCAAGTACCTTAACACCCTTGTTATACTTTTCCAATGTACATAACTTGGATTACTAGTATATCGGCTTAATCGACTCACGGCATAAGCCAAGTCGGATCTAGTACATGTCATAAGATATATTAGACTACCAATGATCCTTGAATACTCTAACTGAGCAACAACCTCGCCTCTATTTTTACTTAAATGTGTGGTAGTATCAACCGGACTCTTAGCTATACTCGTGTCCTCCGAATTAAACTTTTCAAGAATCTTGTTCACATAGTGAAATTAACTTAATACAAGACCATTTTGGGTACTAGTAATCTTTACTCCAAGAATTACATCCCCAAGATCCTTGTCTTTCATGTCAAACCTTGCTTTCAACGTGTCTTTAGTAGCTTTGATCATCTTATCATTACTTACAATTATAAGCATATCATCTACATAAAGGCATAAAATCACGTAACCTTCATTTGTGTCTTTCAATTAGACACATTTATCGCACTCATTTATTTTGAGCATAACCAATGAATATGCAATCTACAGTTTTGGGTCCTATCCTTTGCGCCTTCGGAGACGGTATATTTACCTTGGCTAAGCACCTGTAAGGCCCCTTTCCCGGGTGACCTCACTCCTTAGATTTACTCATAAACATAGTCATCAACTGCCGAAATTAGATTAAAACATCAAAAGTAGCGGTAGCATACATCATTCAATTACATATCATAGCAGCGGAAGTTTTAACATAAAACATGATCATAGTCTTAACATGGAATTTAAGTAAATGGGAAGTCAGTCTTGGAGCGAATAACCTTCATGCCTTGGCACGTCCTTTCTTCTTTTTACCTGAAGTGCATACTAAAAGTCAGCTAACGCTGGTGAGTTACAGTTTAAAGCAATTAGGCATAATCATTAATTCTTTATAAGTATATATATATATATATAGACATATATAAATACATATAACACTTGAATTGCTTTCATTTATTCATTCATCGTAAGTGCATATAAATATACGTACACACCTTTGGTTTCATTGAACATTCATTGGTCATAAACATAAAGGTGATCAGCCCAACATTGATTTGTGTAAGTCACATAGACAGACGCCCGTCCTACCATCGTAGTCCATCCTCCATGATCATACGGATTCTTTCGACCATATGTCATGCTATACCGTACAGATTCCTTCGACCGGCCGTCCTCACCGTTCTACCGTCGTAGACCGTATTATTCGCCCGTCTGCCCTAAGGCATCCGTTTCCCACACGTACTATTATTTATGAAAATGTTCTACTATTATTGCAACCTTCCGGCACGAATGTGACCGTCCGTTATTGCCCTCTTAAACGTCCTAGCTGATGATGGTACGTATATGTCCCGGTTGCAAAATAGTTACGTAGTCGTCCGTCTACCAAAGTAGCCGTTATCATCGAAGCGTCCATAACGTTTACATACAATCATAACATGCTATATATAAATATAAAGCAAGATTTCATTCATATACGTTATGCCATTCATTCATTTCATTCTTTGTATACATACATTTCATTCTTTGTATACATACATTTCATTCTTGTTCATCATTCTTTTACGTATGATCACATTAACATTCATATATATATATATATATATATATATATATATATATCACGTATGATCACATTGGCATTCATTTATTTAGTGTATACACTTCAACCCCAAAACATTTAAAATGATTTGCACGTAACATATAGGGGGCACGTAGAACTCACCTGATCGAGTTGTTCTTGAATTATACTACGTCGGTCAGGTCACACACAATCTGTATAATCAGGTTATGCAAGATAAGATGGTGAGTCTAAACGACACTAATCATGGCTATACTTAAGGTTAGGTGAACTTAGTAGTTTCGATGTGTTTGCTTATATCGAAACTTAGTAGTTTCGATAGGTGGGTTATGTCGAAACTTGGTAGTTTCGATAGGTTGCTTATATCAAAACTTGGTAGTTTCAATAAGTGGGTTATGTCGAAACTTGGTGGTTTTGATAGGTTGCTTATATCGAAACTTGATAGTTTCGATACATCATTCTTCTTCTCCAACCAGAACCCTATATCTAGTCGGCGGATTTCAAGGTATTCAAGCCCTTAACTTTTTACGTTCAAAACGTTCTATTTTCATCCATGAGCTTAAATATGTAGTTTTTTTTAGTTTCATACGTAAAAATCATGTATTTAAGTGATTAACACCCGAAATCCCAAACTTATGAAAAAACTCAGATTTGAAGGTGATGCTTCCTCCTTGGGTTCCGATTATGCTGCTAGACGTTGTAGTGCTAACGAGTGACGGTCTCTGAGCTTTTGGAGTCGCTTGCTTTCTTTCTCTCTCTAGGCTCTTCCCCCCCCCCCCCCTCTAAAAACTTACGGAAATGATAGTGAATGAGGGAGGGGGCTGGTTATGCCTTTAAATAGTTGGGCTCCCCTCGGCCCATTGGAGCCGAGCCCAAGCCCAACCCCTTTTCTTTTATTTTTCGATTTAAATCCCGATCTTGTTATTATTAATTTGTTTTATTATTTCGGGATGTTACAGCACCCCCACACATTCAAGTATTTGTATAACGGTTTTCTACCCATCCATAACTCGTAAGGGGTTTCATCCCTTTTCTTGTGGGGTATCTTGTTTAAAAGATAGGTAGCCATTAGAATGGTTTCCCCCCACATGTCCGAGCTCATCTCGGAACTAATCAACATAGTGTTCATCATTTCTTTCAATGTACGGTTCTTTCGTTACGCAACGCCATTTTGTTGTGGAGAATAAGGGGCGGTACATTGGTGGATAATTCCATTTTGTGCACATAGCGATGCAAAAGGTGAGACATATTCACCTCCCCTATCACTTCTCTCACAATCTTGATTTTCTTGTTGAGTTGACGCTCAACCTCATTTTTGTACAAGAGGAACTTGTTTATTGCTTCATCCTTACTTTTAAGTAAGTATGCATAGAAATATCTTGTACTATCATCAATAAATGTGATGAAGTACTTATTTCCACCTCTTGTGGGTTCCGCTTTTAAATCATACACATCAGCGTGAATTATATCAAGGGAGTAGGTAGTTCTTACAACCGATTTATGGCTTTGTAGAAAATTTGGATTCTACACACGTAGTGCATTTTGACTTTGAATCGAAATGGAATTTTGGAATGCTATTTAAATTAATTAAGCGTTTAATAGTTCGAAAATTTACATGACTAAGACGCGCATGCCAATCAATAGAATTTGACAACTGATATGTCCTAATTTATACATGTTTTGCATGCATAATAATCCCCATATTATGATACTAATTGAATTAAAACCTTGCAATTGATACTTAAAATCTTTTATATTTCACAACTGCACGTTAAACGATGTCCCGAGAGAAACAAAGCAAAAACACTCAAAAACATCAAGAAATAAAGCTTTTGGAAGGAACATGCCCAAACTTTGACCCCCAAGAAGTCAACCAAGGTCAACACCAGTCAACAATCAGCAAAAGACAAGAATAGGGAGCAGGTAGGGGATGCACGGCCGTACCCTGCCATGTGTACCTTTTGATTCCCTAGGTGTTTTCACGCCCGTGCAAACCAATGCACGGCTTTGCATTGCGCATTTTGAGGCCTATAAATAGATGGCTTGGGTTCTACACACCATACACCACATATTAGAGAAATTACACTCTCCTAAAGTCCGTAGCTGTAGTTTAGAGTAGGTAGTATAGAGTAGAGAGGCTCTTTCGCTTTGTTCGCAATAGGGGAGCCTACGAAACCCAGCATTATGCTTGTTCGTATGGCCATTCATGGCTAAACCCTTTGTATTGTTTGGGTGAAGATGAAGTTTGGTGTATGTTAATGTTTAACTTAATAGGCTAATGGTATGTTTATGTTCTTTAATTATTCACTCTTAAAACCATCTTCGTGGTGAACTTTTTATTATTATCTAAATTAGTCTTTACACTTGTGAGTGTTCTTGATTTTAAAGTGTAAGACCGTAAAACCTTTTTAATCAAACTTCTCTTGAAACTTGTACGTCTTTATACAAGCGGATTTTGATAAGCCAAAGCTTAATTAATATTGATAAGATCGTACGTCTTTATACAAGCTTGTTATGAAACCAAGAGTTGGTGAACTCACGTTGGGAACGGTACGTCTTTATACATGGTCACATTGTTGCATCGCATCCCGGTGAACAAAGTCTAATCACTCTTTTAATAAAAATAAAGGTATTTAAGTTTGATGTCCTAAACCAACTCGGAGATAGATCTTAAGCATACAAATGTACGGATCTATTAAAGAGTGTAGGGTAATGATGTCCCTGACTGGGAGTCTTACTATTTTGTTATTAGGAAACATAATTCGTGAACCAAATGTTGTGAGAATGGGGCTCTAGCGGTGTACCGTTCACACCTTTGTATTAGTCATACAATCGGATTAGTTAACATAACATTATCATATACCAAGCAGATTCGAAGCCCAAAGTAATAGTCGTTGTGATCTGATTATTCTCGATCTATTTACTTTCCTGCTATTTACTATTCTGCTATTTACATTTCTGTTACACACTTCACACATTTTGCATTTTATGTTATTTACTTTACCGTCATTTACTTTTCTGCTTCACAAGCACACAAAACCCACTCACTAATTAAACCGGCTAAACAATAACCAATGTTGAGTATTGGAACTCGATCGTGTTCATTGGTTCGATACTTGGTTCTTACCTAAAATATATTACGCAGCGATAGGCACACTTGCATATTATGTGTTTTTAAGTTTAAGTATTTATCATTTTATAAATTTTAAAACTTGATCTCGTGAAACCATCTCTAAATATATTACTATATAATATATACTTAAAATACACGCCATCAACAACTCAAGTATATAAGTAGAAGTATTAGCCTTGTCATTCATTTTGTTTTTCACAACCATTACACTTAGTTTGAACATGGCGTTAAGGGCATACCCTTTGCGAACAAACATTCCCTTCTTGGTCAACACGACCTTATCAGATTCAATACAAAGTTTAAAACCAAACTTATTGAGCAACCATCCCGAAACAAGATTCTTGCGAATCTCGGGAACATACAAAGTGTTGCTCAAGGTGAGTTCTTTTCACGAAGAAATCTTCAAGATCACATCCCCTTCACCCCTGAAGTCGGCGTTTACTTGATTCCCATGTAGAGCTTAGGCTCACCCTTCACCTCCTTAAACGTATTAAAGAGACTTTTGTCACCACAAACGTGACGGGTAGCTCCCGTGTCAATGTACCACCCTTGCAGTTTGTAACCCGCAATATTGACCTCCGCAATCATAGCCGATGCCTCGGTGATTATTGCAACAAGAGGCATGTCTTCATCCTCAACCATGTGCACCCTCTAGCGCTTTAGTGCTTTGCAATTTCCTGCTAGGTGACCATTTTCACCACAATTGTAGCACTTCCCTTTGAAAGGGCCATTCTTCTTCTTCTTCTTCTTCATGCCCCCCTTTTTGGGACCAAGGTGCACAACCTTTTCTTTGCATTTCCCCTTTTGTAGCCTTTGTTACTTTTAGAGGATTGGCCATATTCCACCATGTTAGCCTTAGTCGAAACTTGCACTTGAATCATCTTAAGAGCCAACCTATTGTCCTCTTCAATACGAAGTAGAACCAAAAGGTCTTCAATGGTCATTTCCTTTCGTTTATGTTTTAGGTAGTTTTTAAAATCCACCCAACTATGAAGTAATTTTTCGACTATTGAAGCGACTTGAAAGGTCTCACTTAGGACCATCCCCTAGGCGTGAATGTCACTAAGTATAACTTGTAACTCTTGGACTTGGCTAATCACCGTTTTCTCATAAACCATTTTATAGTCCAAGAAACGGGCGACCACAAATTACATTGTGCCGGCATCCTTAGTTTTGTATTTGCGTTCTAACGACTCCCATAATTATTTGGCCGTCGTTATTTTGCAATACATGTTATACAAAGCGTCCACAAGGTCATTCAACACATAGTTGCGGCACAAGAACTCAGAATATTTTCACGCATCCATGACGCTCACATGTTGAGCGTCGACCTCACCCTCAGATGGTTTGGGAGGGGAGTCAGTCAAGAGGAAACTGTTCAGCAGTTACAGACTACTGCTGTAGTAGGATGCGGACCCGCGCCCCAATCTATACACGCCATGCGGACTGCACCCGCCAGGCCGCGCACGTAAATCCGGACACAGATACGCGGACCCGGCTCCGGAAATTGACTGCACCCGCTAGCCCGTGCGAACCAGGACCGAATACTATGCCTGGACGCCTTGAGTGGGCTGCCCAGACGCCATCCGCGCACGCTGGAGAGGCCGGGCGCTGAGCCTGGATCTCGCGCCACACCACCCGCCAAGTGCCCGTGTACTGAACCCAGATCACTCGTAACTGGTCAAAAATACTAAGGCGGCTCTTAAGCGGGCGAAGCGTAAAGTACGCCATATTACGCTCATCACCCTCGTCCCGAGCCCGTGCCCGGGTGAGGGCGCGTTGGGTGCTTCGCACCCTCCTGGTCTAGTGAGTGTCAATCCTTATAAGATAACAATCATAAAGGAGTGTTCAAACTTATAACCCACTTAAAGGTTTGTCATCCCACCTATGTAGGACAAGTTTCCCTACTTTTCTACTCAAGAAAAGCTGAATTTTCACAGCTCTAAATACCCAACTTTGAGCATTGATATCTTATTCATCTTAGCTCCGTTTTGAACGCAGTTTGTTTCCTAGCGAATGTCTCACGTAAGAGAACAGAAGCCCATAAAGAAATAAGAATATTAACATTAGTTACATATATTTCTTTCTGTTCAAAGTTGGCAAAAAATCAACAATGGATTTCATCTTCTCTCACCACAAATCCACAATTGGTTTCCCTTTGACCGATTTCATCATCGGAGAAGATGAATGCATAGGGAACACATTCTTACAAAAAATTAGCGAGTTAAAACATTTGAAAATATAAAAGGATTAAAGAATTTGTCTTCACAAAGTGAAAGTTTAAGGGCATATTTATATCAAATAAGCCTTATATAACAAGATATTAGATTCGTATTAGCAAAATCTTAAACATTGTATCTACATGTCTCGTAACTAAAAAAATAACGAGTAATCTAGTAAAAAGAAAAATTTTTATTTACCTAAATTTTTTTTGAACATCAATTTGGATCACTGACGGGCCACTGGCCCACCCGATCATCTCCACTACCCTTAGGAGGAAACCCACAATAGGTGAGAAAACCACATGGCCCAAACTGCGAACCACTTTTTTATCACAAGTGGGACTTGAACCCAAAACCTTCCAATTTTAATGAATGGGTACCTCATCTCCACCACTTGGGCTGAAGATCATTGGCTTTATTTACCTAAATATATTGGTGTTAAACAAATTTCTAAATTTACCACACAAAAACTAAAGAGTTAACTTCGTTTTTGTTCCCTGTGGTTTGACCATTTTAACCCTTTTGTTCCAATAGTTTGTAAATGGTTAAAACACTCCTTGAAGTTACCATGTTGTTGCCATTTTGCTCTCTGGCACTAACTCCGTTAAATATTTCAGTTAAAACTAAGGGCATTTTAGTAATTTTTCAAATAAGTATTTAACTATTTATTATTAATCCCTTTTCTTTCTTTCTTTCATTTTCCCCTTTCCAATTACACGCACCCACACCAACATAAAAATGCTCTCAAGATTTATAGAGAAAGTAAAGCCAGGAGAGGGGAAGGGGAGGAGACCGGCCACATCCGGCGGCTCCTCCGACGGGAATCCAGCAGGGGTGGTGGTCGGCAGTGGTAACAGCAGGCGACGGGTTACAAGCCTACCTGACGGGCAAGGGTTCCGCCCTAGCAGTGGTGACAGCAGGCGGTGGCCGTCGTTTCTGGCTATCTCGCTATTCCTGCGGCTCTCACAGCAGGGGTGGTGGTCGGCTGCGAGTGGTGGTATTTCCGGCGGCTGAGATCTCAGGCAAGTGATGGCAGTTGTCGAAACCCCCAAATTCAAACCCTAAATTGAAGCTGGGGGTGGTGATAGCAGGTGGTGGTGGTGTCGAAACCCCCAATTCAAACCCTAAATCGATTGGTGCGGTGTTCATTGTGTTAGGGGGGGGGGGTTGGTAACGGTAAGAAATAGAGTGGGAGTGGTGGCAGGTGGTGGTGGCTGGTGATACTAGAATGTGGTGGTGGCTGGTGGAGGTAGCAGGTGGTGATAGCAGGTTGTGGTGTTGGCGGCGGCTAGGGGTGTGAAAGAGAGAGTGAGAGTGTTATATATAATATATTCAATCTTATATTGTGAAATTACCAAAATGCTCTTAATTTTAACTGAAATATTTAACGAAGTTAGTGTCAAGGAGGAAAATGGCAACAAAATGGTAACCTCAAGAAGTGTTTTGCCCATTTTCAAACCATTGAAGAAAAGAGTTAAAATGGTGAATCCACATGGAGAAAAACGAAGTTAACTTAAAAGTAAATTTAGAAACTTAATCACAAAGACAGAAAACTTAATATAGATTTAAAAAAATCTAATAAAAGTTGAACATACTATCATAGCAAACATTGCATTGGTCGTAATTATACTAAACTAAAACGATAGTTGATTTATATACAATAAAATTAAATTGTTTAAATTATTAACATATTTACATAAACTATATCATGTTTTATTTACTTTTTTCTACATATTATGGATATAGAGAAAGCTTTCATTAGCAAAAAACCGAATTAATCGAAAAAAATCGCATCAAAAAAACGACGCAAACTAAAAACCGACGGTTTGGTTTTGTACTTTTTGAAAACCGAAAATTACGGTTCAGTTTCGGTTTTGTCCCAAAAAATTCAAGTCCAATTGAGAAAATCGAACCCATAAAATCGAAAACCGAAACCAAACAGTTTTCAAAAACCCAAAAACCGAACTTTCGGTTTAAGGTTCGTTTTACTAGAAAACCGAACCAAACCAACCCATACGCACCCGTAGTTTCTTTATTTATATAAATTAAATTAATATTGTGGGCTACTATGGCCATGGCCCATGAACATGATATATCAATCTTTGAAATTAACAACTTAATTGATGGACCGTCTGTTTGAGAATGACAAACACCTACCCTCCTAATTTTACATTAGTGATTACACATAAAATATAAATATCTTTTAATATATAAACTAAATAAAAGTGTATTTAGAAAGACAATAATATTATTCTATAAAAGCTTTATTAAAGATAACTTTATACAAAATAACATTTCCATGCAAATATCATATGCCAAAAGTAAAACGTTTAGATGCTCCAATAAAAGAATTTTAAATACAAAACTTCTCTGTAAATATCCAATAATAGTTTTAAATTAAGTAACTTACTTTATGAAATTTGGTTATTATTTAGTGATTATTTTTTTTCCAAGTTTAACTCGAAGTATGATGCAATTATGAAGAAAGAAATTACTATATAATAATCACGTTTCATAATTGTTCCATTCAAGTGAACTTAAAAAATAACCACTAAATAATAATCAACTTCAAAAAAATTTGAACATTAATACGAAAATTGCAACAATAGAGCAATAAATAAACTCGGGTGGTTTTTATAATAGTATAACTGACTTTATTGAAACAAACAAGTAAACCAATTTTTTTTATTTTTATAATTGAACATGGTTTATGTGTTTTATTTCTTGACTCTTTTAGAGAGCCGGTGTTGTTATTGTTATAAACTTATAATCATTGGTGAGACTACAAGAGGATCAAGTGTCACCATCCATCCAAATAACTATTAATGAAAGTACCAAACGGTTTCGTTTTTTTTTATACTCAAAGCATATATAGATCTGATTATATAATCTTAACTATGAGTCGAGCTGTTATAACCTTTTTTATTTAATAATCAAACATAAACGACCTACTAAAGGGCGAACCCGGTGTTTGACTTAGATCCCGTATTTGCGCAGGGTCCAGAGAAGGGGGTCGGATCGCTTCGCGATCTGATGTACGCAGCCTTACCCTACACTTTATACAGGGGGCTGTTTTCACGGCTTGAACCCATGACTTCAAGGTCACAAATCAGCAACCTTACCAGTTGTTTCAAGGATCATCCTCTACTAAAGGCCATAATCTTATTCTAATAAACCAACTCATTTTCAAATGAAATAATTAAAATGTCCATATCTATCATATAAATGAATTAAAATTGGTAATTCTATAGTATGTTGGTACAAGTATTGATGCTAGAAGCACATGTAAATATGTAATAAAAAGAATATCTTAAAGACATGATCCGGAGAAATTGAATACTTGAGGGAGCAGTGACACATGGTGCTCACTAAACACATGGTCCTCCATGATATCAAAATTATTGTTCATCAAAAGCACCCCTATCAAATGCAAAGGCATGATACATTTTATTTCTTTTAATTATGTTAAAAATAATTTAAAATCTAATCTTTGTTAATTAATTTTAAATTAAATGTGCTTATTGTTAATTTTGATATTTTTAAAATGTAGCCAATATTAATTTATGAATAAAACTATTAAAATGGTCTTGTAGGATCGGTTACATGGCGTTTTTATCATCTGAAAATGACCCGAACTGAATTATAAAAAAAAGACATGTTGAGTTTTATATGTGATGAAATCAAATTAATTTAATTTAAGAACTTTTTAGAGAAAAAGTAGAATAAAGATGACCGAAATAACCTATTTATAAATCATGATATTTTTATATTTTTAATTCTATTAAATTTAAATGAAATATAAAATTAAATTCTAATAAAAAAACGATTTTACCGGACTCGTTAACCGGCATGCGACATCCACACCGAAGAACATCGCAGGACGCAATCGACTCACGAATCCAACTCAAGCCAACGTGGGTTGGCCACCCCAAAGTGTTACCTGTGAGAATCGAACCTAGGTCTCCTTTGGAGAACCCAGGCGTTCTACCGTCAGGCCACTTTGGAAGTGGTCAATTAAATTCTAATAAACTTAAATTTTATTTCCTTTATTAGTAAGTTTACCTCAAGAAAGGCGAAAACTTCCTTACTATGACTAAGAAGATAGAAAGGGCTTTTCTCACTTAGTATTGCTTTGGCTGAGCCCTTTCTTGCAGCCCCGAATAGAAGTCAAGGCTTCTCAGCGGGCACGTGTGTCAGCAAGCGGTTGTTTTTTACCTTCGAAGAGAACCTTACCAGAGGAAAACCAGTGGAAGAGAGAAAGATTTATATGATATGTATCCACCTATATTGAATTGCGGATATACAGAAATGATAAAATCGTTTTTGATTGGATCGAATATGAGCCTCCTATAGAAGATGAAAGAAGATAGACAAGCAATCGGCCCACGGGTCGTGAACATATTTTCCCGGAGAAGAAACAATGACGGTATATGGGAAATAAGCATCGGCTAACTCTGTGCCAGCAGTTCCCAAAAACCATATTTTGACTGCGCTTCAACTATATCAATTGTACTTGAACTGTTAGATAATCATAATAGATGATAACATCACTGTTCTCATCCATATTGAAGAACTGTACATGAGATGACTATGTCAATTGAACGGGTATTACAAAGCCTCATTCAGGTCCTAGAATTTGCCAAAAGAACAACTTTGTAAGTTTCAATATTATTCATTTGGAATCTGAGTTCTTCTACTTCACTTTTATTTATTTATTTTTCAATCACTTGTTGCCGCTACTCTTCAGTTTTCTGTTGAGATCTATCCTGTAGAGGTACTCAAATTGGATCGGTGATCGATTTCTAAAAAAACTAACTTAGGAAATGAAAATATACAACTACACTATATACGATCTAGAGTAATAGAAAAAAAGATTACAATAAAGATTACAATATTGATATTAGAGTAGAGAATTGAAAAAAAAAGGGGGGGGGGGAAGAGATGTGATTGAATAAGAATGGATAAGAGGCTCGTGGGATTGCCATGAGGGCGAATATCAAACCGATTCCCGAAAAGCCTCCGGTTAGTGTTTCAGTCGAATTCGATCGAAGAAGATCCGAATCACGCTCTTTTCCATATAAACTCTAGAATAATTAAATGTCAAAATTTAAACAGAACCGATTAAGATTATTCATGATTCAAGCATATGTATAGTAATACCATAAATTTTATTTTAGTCTCAAACCATGTTTAATTTGAAGTTTCCCTAAATATATTATTATCAAGTATAAGAATAAAGTATACTTCAGGGATTGCATGTGTCAAAAGAAGAAAACGGAGGGGTTGGAGTGTAATATATTCAAATAGATTTGAGTTTTGAATTGAGACTAGAAAATATGACCCCGCGCGTTGCGGTGGGGCTGTACGGTGACATTAAGTTGTTTAAGTACATAATTAAAGCCCAGGGCCGGCCCAATGGGCCTGCAGGCAACACAACCGTAGTGGGTCTAACATTTTGAGGGGCCCAAAAAAAATTTATATATATATATATAATTTTCAAGGCTTTAAAAAAAATTATTGGGTCTTTTATAAAATTATATATTTCGTTATGAGCCTTTTTTTTCGGCTCGTATAGGGCATTCGAATCCTCGGGACCGGCTCTGTTAAAGCCCCTGCGAAGCAACGGGTTTGCAAACCTCGTTACGCGTGTCGCGGCGAAGACAATAATGTGCTCAATACATAAAAGAAACATAACAATTTGTCACGACTCGGTTCTAGAGATCGAAAAATAGATAAATTACGTTGCGAATAGAAGTTAACATTGAAACGATAAATTTATTAAAGAAGAATATAAAGAAAAAGTAAAAAAAAAAAAAGAAACGAAATTTGAGGGTAAACTTGAGAGTTTAGAAATTTAAGAAAGTTGAAGGGTAGTATATGAAAATGGAGAAAGCTGAGGGTTATTATTAAAGCAGACGTATTAACGTGATTAATCACAAAAAGAAACGTATAAAATTAACGTTGCGACGTAAACATGACTTAACATTGAAACGACAAACTGATTAAAATATTTAGTAACAAAGACAATTATACAACGGTACCAATGTTCTTTAGTAGTGTCGATCTCATTTTTCTAGATACCAGCATGTTACCGCCAGTTAATATAACTAACGATACCTAAAAAAATATATTTAACGATTTAAAAAAAAGTTAATGAACGAAAGTTATTGGAGAAAATAAAAGTTAGTAAAAAAACTAATGGGGCTAAAAAATATATATTATATATAGCACATGGGTCAAATGAAAATTTTAGAAAGTTAAGAGTTTAAATAGTAACTAGAGCAAAGTTAAATGTTGAAATGTTATTTATACAAATTTAAATATTGATATTAAAAAATATATTTTTTAAACATTTAATACAAATTTAACTATGGATACTTATTGTGCGGGGTCGTACAACTCAACGTCGGTGTCAAGTAAGAATTATTTTATTTCTTTTTCTTTCTGATATGCACTCCTTCAATTTTATCTTTCAAAAAATTCAAATATATCTCTAAAAAAAATTAATTTGATGTTGTGTTTAGTATTTTTTTTTCTTTACGTCTCGGTATAAATTTTGTTATACTTACTATGAATCATGACCCACGCGTTGTGAATGGTTCGTACAACTTTGTAAAATGTCAGAATTAAGTGTTTTTTCCAACGCTATGCCACATGTTACCTATCTTTTAGACCACATTTTTTGTGTTTTTTTCTTTGGTTTTTTTAAATTTCTTTTTATTGGACTAACTGACTCGCTATAACTTCATATATTTATTTGATGTAATTAATCAAAATTCTTTTTTGTGCTTAGCCACGTTATTGTCACTGCCTCAAACGTTTAGAGTCTGCTTCCCGCCGTAGTGCGCAGGGTGTTAATGTCAATGTATTTAACGACGTTAATGTCACAGCTGCAATACGTGTAGCGAGATTCACAAACGTGCGGACTTAATTATGTAGTTAACGACATTATTTTCACTGTACGACCCCGCCATAACGCGCGGGTCATGATTTCTAGTGGGTATAACAAAATTTATACCGGGACACAAAGAAAAAATATTAAACACAACAATAAATTAAATTTGTTTTAGATGTATATTTGAGTTTTTAGAAAGATGAGGGGTATTATTTACAAATATGAAAATTCAAGAATGAAACTAGTAGTTTTATCCGTCGCGCGTTACGGCGGCTTCGAAACGTACCCTAACTCGAATTCCCGTGACACGCGGCATAATAGGTTCGGGTCGTCGAGGTACCATAACGACAACGACACTCGCTATATTCTACGATACCAAAAAAGTACTCGACTTTTAATACAAGCCCGTTTTAAAAAAATATATATCGGAACGTTAAGAAAAAAAGATTTAAAAACAGCCATGCATTCCGTTTTTTAAAAGTTAACGAACAAAAGTTATTAATGAAAAACGAAATTAATTTATAATTAAACGGGTAAAAAACGTAAATTATATATGAGCGAATTACAAATTATGTCCTTTAAGTATTACCCAAATTTTAAAATACGTCCATTAACTAAGGAAATTACAGAAAACGTCATTTGTGCTTAAAAAACCTTGCACGTTGTCCTTTAGACTAACGGACGTTAAATTTTACCGTTAAATCTAGTCATGTGCAAGACACATAAGGGCAAATGTGTCATTTCACCTATACGGGGACTAAACAGGGACTAAATGTGTAATTACCTTAAACCCTTAAATGTAAAATGTGATCCTTAAAGGGCTAAATGTGAAATTTGGCTAATACCCCCACCATAAGAACTTTCGGCTTCCGGCATCTTCAACAATGTTCGGCTTCCGCCATCTTCAACACCCTCCCGCTTTCGCCGATCCACCATCATCATCACCATCCACCGCCGCCTTCCCTAATGCCTCCAACACCACTGTCTCTATCCAACCAAACCTGTTGTCTTCATCTTCTGCCCTAATACAATGGTTGCCAAACCCCAATTCGGAATTGCAGGTCGTGTAGGTTTGGTCCCCTTCATCGGAATTGCAGGTCGTGCAGGTTGATTTAGTCCCCTTCATCGGAATTGCAGGTCGTGCAAGTTCTCGTCTCCACCCCCTATTCGAATTTCAGATCTGAAAATTCACTAACAGATCTAAGCTAGCTTCAATGGAAGACAAGGGTTGTGAGTTTTCCCGCAATGAAAACGGGGGCTGTGAGTTTTCTGACGTGGTTGATTTATGGGAAGCATATACGAGTAAGTTATAGCATAAGTTATGACTGAAATTGAAATTAGAAGAGGTAGAATTTGAATTTGTTGAATTTGCTCTTGAGGTGGTGGTGGGTGGTCGGAGGTGGTGGTGGCCGACGGGTTTCAGGTAGTGGTAGGGTGGCATCACTACATTTTAACATTCAGCAATGGGATTTAATCTAGAGATAGAGAGGGGGTATTTTAATTTTTTTTAATTAAAATGGTAAATGGATGAAAATACCCTCACCATGACTGGATTTAACGGTGAAATTTAACGCCCGTTAGCTTAAAGGACGTAACGTGCAAGGTTTTTTAAACATAAATGATGTTTTCTGTAATTTCCTTAGTTAAATGACGTATTCTGAAATTTGGGTAATACTTAAAGGACGTAACTTGTAATTCGCACTAATTAAAATGGTAAGTGGACGAAAATACCCTCACCATGACTGGATTTAACGGTGAAATTTAACGTCTGTTAGTCTAAAGGACGTAATGTGCAAGGTTTTTTAAATATAAATGATGTTTTCTGTAATTTCCTTAGTTAAATGACGTATTCTGAAATTTAGGTAATACTTAAAGGACGTAATTTATAATTCGCTCATATATGTAGTATGAGTGAAAAACAAAAATTTCAGCAACCTGCCTCTTAGGTCTGTTAGGTTAAACAGTCTCCTAGACTGCTTGAATGTTAATAATAGTTACCTTTTAAAACGGTTTGTAATAATATAAAATTTGATTAAAATTCTATAAACTAAGGAGGCAGACTATTTAGTATGTACACATACATCCAGACATACATATTAGCATACACCATAAGCAAACAATAATAAAGCTTGACATTTTATGCGATAAATTTGGATAAAAACACAGCTCTACGCCAAAACTTTGCAAATGACGTAGGCTTACACCCATCATAGATACTGTTATTATTCATAATACGCTGTCGTTTCTGCAGCCGACGGCCCACTTCCATTTAATTTCATTTCATTTACGGACCACATATGAGTATGATAACTGATAATGAGTTTAATGACACGATTTTCTTTTTTGGAACAGCCGTTTTTATTAAAAACAAGTTTAGCAAAAAATTAAGCATAAAAATAAATTACATAAATAATAGAGGATTTTTGAGCCATTTTATCCACCTCAAACTACATTCCGTTATTCTACTACTATACCAAATAAAGGAATAAAGAACTATATAATCGAATAACGTCTTCTGACGATGACGATTCTTCAAGAAAATGACGTCATTTCGATATCTCCAAATAGCCCACCAAGAAACAAAAACTAGCGCACCAACCATATCCTTCTTAACCCGCTTTAAATTTAAATTATTAAACCAATCTTCAAGAGCCGTCGGACATGTATTAGTCAGAATAGTTATGTCTAGCCAAGCTCCTAACAACACTCAAATACGTCTCGCCAACTTACATTTCCCTAGGAGATGCTCAATAGTTTCTGGCTCATCATTGCATATTGGGCATAAGATATTCAGGAAATCAATCGATTTACTATCAAGATTGACTCTAGTAGGGAGTCTATTAATCAAAACCTTCCAAGCACATATATTAACCTTTATCGGGATACTTTTAAACCAACTAGTTTGTCTCGTACCTGAAGGAAGCGTGTTTTCATCTATAAACGCCCGAGTCCCTTTTACCGAAAACTCTGTCATCTCGTCAAGTCTCCACACCCACTTATCCGGATCTGACAATAAATAAACATGATCAAGCATAGCCTCCATATTGGCAAGTTGACAAGATTCAACCCCCCCTATGTCTCTTCTCCATTCCCAGGAACTCCCGCCAACCCTTTGAGCTACCGTGCAATCTTTGTCGCGTTCCAGTGCATATAGTCTAGGGAATCCACTCGTCAAAGATTCATTATTCACCCAATATTCCTTCCAAAACTATGTAGAATTACCATCTCCTATCTTTTTTTTTCAACGAAGCAAGAGGAATAATACCTTTCTCGTCCAAATTTTGAAAGCTTTTACACGTATTAACCCACAACGACGATGATTTACCATACATAACAATCGATCTCGCATCCGTCAGCGGACCATGTAGGGCTGAAATAGTTTTAACCCATAATATATTCGGTTTGCTCACTACCTTATTAATGACACTTGATTTTAATACAGTAATTTTTTTAACAACAATACCTTATTTTGGGACACACCTAAACTACTCTTAATAATTTTCATCAATCTATCATAGACGGGACTCGAACATTTGATCTCAAGAGGAGTTTCACCACTTTACGGTGGTGGCGGGGGGTAACAAAGACGACGACAATCCGTCATAGACGGGACTCGAACCCTTGACGGTGGTGGCGGGGGTAACAACGACGACGACGACAATGGTGGCGGGGGTGGTGATGGTATGTGGCGGGGTGGGGTGGCAGATGCGACGACGGTGAGCGGTCGGAGATTTTGATTCATTTTATTGAATTCATTCACAATTTGGAAGGAACCTTGAAAATTGAAATCCTTTACTTGAAGTAATTTGAGGGAGTTATTTTTAATTTCAATTAATCATATTCCAATTCCAACAAATTCTACAAACCAAACATATTAAGAAATAGAATTCAGATTCCAATTCTATTGAATTATGCAAACCAAACACGCCATAAAAGTTGAAGATCGCATAAAAGCTAAAAGCCTATAAAAATTACTTTCACTCTTTCATTTGTTGGTTTAAGTTGTACATTTTCTTCCAAGATCCCGAATAAAGTAACCATGTCCCTAACTTAAATCTTGTTCAATCCATCACCATCCAATGTTCATGCATACAAGGAAACACTAGCATTATGCAAATCCAATCAAATGTCAAATAAATAAATCATTGAGATCCAAATACTTTAGGGGTGTTAAATGGGTCATGCTCACGGGTTAGTGGGCTAAATCCGAAAATTGTGTGCAATACATTAATTTGAACATGAAACGAGTTTTCATGCACACAAACATGATCCATTTGACACTAGATTTTGTTATATTTTTTTCTTTTCGCATATTAATATTCTAAAATTACAAATTTGGAACCAAAAATACAAATGCATATAAAATAATTAAGTTTAAAGTATAAAACTTGCTGCTCATTTATCTATTATTTTTGAATTTTAGCATAGAATATCATATCAATTTAAGTATGACATAAAACACATTTTTTAAAATGTATAAAAAGGAATGGGTCCACCTGTTAACCCGCAAGGTTAGCTAAAGTGTAAATGTGTTCGTGGGTTCGACCCAAAACTAAAGCAAACCGTTTAAACTAAACTTGAACTCCCGAATTTTGTGTTACTTCACGTTATATTTCGTGTCATGTTAGCTTTAGTCATTATTTTCCTAAATATGTATGTGTGTGTATGTATGCATGTATATAACACGTATTAATGATAAAAAAAATCTTTTAGTCATTATTTTCCTAAAAATGTACAACAACATACTCTAAAAACGACAATCAAGCTTTCAAACCTCGTATTCGGCTCCTAGGTCAGGGTCGACACATTAACTTTGGAAAAAAAAAACTAGGGCTTTTGGCATCAAAATCATAGGACCCAAAAATGTAACTGTAATTGATTGCACATCTTTTTGTGTTTCATATGCATGACTTACCATTTATCTATTTGATGTTGATTCCAACCATTAAACAACCGGAGAAACCAAGACACAGTGATTTAAAAATTTCTAATGCCACAGACAAAAATGTTGCCTTTAGGTGATGCTGTTCGCCCTAAATTCTAAATCCTTTTAAACATATTACTTTGTAAGAATATTTAAAAAATAGTCTACATATGTTCTATTTTTCAACGATCAAATGGCGTATTATCAGTGGCAGAGGCGGAACTTGACCAATTAAATTGGGGACGAAAAGATTACACATAAAAAAAACCAAATTTTTTTCACCAAATTAAATTTTTTTTGGGGGGGGGGCGAAGATTTAGGCTTTTGGTCTGGATTAGGAGAGCTCAAACACTATAACTAATATGAAATAAATCTAGTGGGTCGAAATCAATACTTCTGAGTAAAAATAGGGGAGGCCTGGCCCCCCTCTGGCCCCTTAAATGTTCTGCACATGCGTATCATTATTAAACGGTTTGCATTAAATAAAGCTAGAAAAATAAACTTATCGAATGATGAACTGTTATTAAACAAATGATGTAATGTTATTGTCACTCCTAAGCCCAAATAAATTACGAGGGTTCATACTAATAATATTGGGAAAATGGCTTGGATTTTTATTTCGCTTTAGAAATGTAAAAAGGTTTAGCCGACTTTTCTCTTGAGTGCTTACCACGTGAATCACCTTTTGTTATGTTCTTAGGGAAGGTGGGAGTAGAGGGCAGGTTCACAGGCGGTTAGCAGCGACTTGGCGGGTACACTGCCGCATGGGTGGCGGGTAGAAGCGGGTAGATTGAACGGGTTAAAGAACCCACTGAAACTTTGGATTTTGGATGGAGAAATGTTTGAAAGCTGCTGTTGAAACTATTTTTTTCATTTATTTATGGGAGAATTTCAAAGAGATATGGTATTTCAATTATTTCAAAGAGATAGAGAATTTCAATTATTTTATTATTTTATTTTAAGTAAAGTTGTTATGGCTAATCCCATGGGTTTTTTTTAATTTATTGTCTTTTAATTTATTATCTTTTTATTTATTGTTATGTATTTTTAATTAATTAATTAAATTTTTAGTTTTTAAATTTGGTTATTAATTTGTTTTAGTTTAAAAAAAAATAAAAATAAGAGAGTTGGAGAGGGTACTTGGAGGGTACCAGTCCCACCATGAAGGGTATTTTGGAATGGTAAAGGCTCGGGTTTTCACGGGTAGGCGGCAACACCGTCGCCACCGGAAAGAGTTCAATCGGGTAGTTCCAGCGGGTAGTCTTCACGGCTTCATGAATCCGTGAAGAAAATTGGTGAAGGCTGTTCGATTTTGACTTTGGTCAAAATAGTATAATTTTCCTTCTCAATTAACGCAACGATTTGCTGTAAAAGTGCTCCAATTTCGATCAATTTTTCCTGATTTGTTAGTTAATTTTAAATTTAACTTTGATGTATTTTATTTATTTTTAATTGTGTTTAAATTTTATTTTAAAAAAAGACTAGTTTAGTTAATGAAATATGTTTTTAAATTTTATTTAAAAAAGTGCTAATTTAGTAAATGAAATTATGTTTTTATATTTTATTTAAAAAAATGTTAGGGTATTTAGGGGTTCCATCCCTTGTGTTAGGGTAGTTTAAAATAAAAATAACATGACATGACATTACGTGTTTTTATTAGCTAACTATTATGGTACTTAGGGTTAAAGGGGATTCACCCCCTCCACCCTTGTACGCATGGCAACCAACATGTAAGCTTTATGCCTAATGAGGAGATGCGTATTACAATAACTAGAAAAGAAGTTGAATAACCATTTTTAAAATGAAGCATTCTAATATTTAAAAAAATATGTATAATTAAATAACCATGATATTTCGAACCAGTATCAAATAAAGAATAGTTGTTTCTTTATTTCAAAACATTGGTTCCTAGATGTTTTGTAAGATAGATAATTATAATGAATAATATATCAATGCCTACAGGCTACAAGATTACACTTAATGTGGTAGTGGAAGACCAAGGTTGCAATTTTTCATTCTTTGTATATTTATCAAGAGAAACTTTTACCAGGTTAGGTTACCGATTATTTTATCGGATTGAGTCGAGTTACAGAAAGTTTTCGAGTTTTTGAGTATAAATATAGGGTTTTCAATTTGATTTGGTTCGTATGGCTTTTTGAATGTGATTTCAATTTCAACTTTAGATTTTTTAAGAAAACAATCTTACAACATATAACTTTGTTTGTGAAGAAAGTATTGCTCGTATGCATTTAATTAAGGGAAATTTTGCTATTTTAATTGGACACGGAAATTTTAATGCTATACGCCTCGTATAGGCCAATACGGGGCGTATAGCCCCTAACCTTAAAAAAACAGACATGCAGGTGTCAGTTCTGGTCTGACGGCTGAGCCTATACGCTCCATATAGGCCTATACGACCCCGTATAAACCTATACGACCCCGTATAAACCTATACGACCCATATAGGTCTATACGCCACATTTTTTTTTCAAACTTGAGTAAATTTTGATTTGTATATGCCGAGTATAGCCCTATACGCAGAAGCCTATATGCCCCATATAGAACTATACGACCCAGTATAGACCTATACTACCAATATAGGTCTATACGTCACCTTTTTTTTCAAACTTGAGCAAATTTTGATTTGTATATGCCGAGTATAGCCCTATACGCAGAAACCTATACGCCCCCATATATGCCTATACGACCCATATAGGTCCATACGCCACCTATTTTTTTAAACTTGAGTAAATTTTAATTTGTATATGCCGAGTATAGCCCTATAGCTTAGTATAGGATAGTATAGTATAGCTTAGTATAGTATACTATAGTATAGCTTAGTATAGGATAGTATAGCTTAGTATGGCTTAGTATAGCTTAGTATAAGATAGTATAGCATAGTATAGCTTAGTATAGTATAGTATAGCTCAGTATAGTATAGTATAGCTCAGTATAGCTTAGTATAGGATAGTATAGCTTAGTATAGGATAGTATAGCTTGGTATAGCTTAGTATAGGATAGTATAGTATAGTATACTTAGTATAGCTTAGTATAGGTTAGTATAGGATAGTATAACTTAGTATAGTATAGCTAAGTATAGTATAGCTTAGTATAGGATAGTATAACATACTATAGCTTAGTATAAGATAGTATAGCTTAGTACAGGATAGTATAGCTTAGTATACGATCGTATAACTTAGTATATGATAGTATAGCTTAGTATAGCTTACTATATCTTAGTATAGTTTAGTATAGGATAGGATAGTATAGCATAGTATAGCTTAGTATAGTATAGCTTAGTATAGTATAGTATAGTATAGCTTAGTATAAGATAGTATAGCTTAGTATAGGATAGTATAGCTTGGTATAGCTTAGTATAACTTAGTATAGCTTATTATAGCTTAGTATAGGTTAGTATAATATAGCTTAGTATAGTATAGTATAGCTTAGTATAGGATATTATAGCTTAGTATAGGATAGTATAGATTTGTATAGCTTAGTATAGGATAGTATATCTTAGTATAGTATAGTATAGCTTAGTATAGGATAATATAGCTTAGTATAGCTTAGTATAGGATAGTATAGCTTAGTATAGCTTATTATAGCTTAGTATAGGATAGTATAGCTTAGTATAAAATTGTATACCTTAGTATGGCTTAGTATAGGATAGTATAGCTTAGTACAGGATATCTTAGTATAGTATAGCATAGCTTAGTATAGGATAATATAGCTTAGTATAGCTTAGTATAAGATAGTATAGCTTAGTATAGGATAGTATAGCTTAGTATAGCTTAGTATATGGTAATATAGCTTAGTATAGCTTAGTATAAGATATTATAGCTTAGTATAGTATAATATAGCTTAGTATAGCTTAGTATAGGTTAGTATAGGTTAGTATAGCTTAGTATAGGTTAGTATAGCTTAGTATAGGATAGTATAGCTTAGTGGTGGTTTTAAGAATGAATAATTAAAAAAAACAATACCACTTAATTAATACGTCAAACATTAACATGCACCAAAATCTCATAGGTGGCGTATAGGCCTTTATGGGGCGTATAGGGCTATACTGATCATATACAAATCAAAATTTGCTCAAGTTTGAAAAAATAGGTGGCGTATGGACCTATATATGTCGTATAGGCATTTATGGGGGTATATGCTTCTCCGTATAGGGCTATACTCGACATATACAAATCAAAATTTACTCAATTTTGAAAAAAAAGGTGGCGTACATACCTATATGGGTCGTATAGGTCTATACGGGGTCGTATAGGCCTATATGGGGCGTATAGGCTCAACCGCCAGACCCGAACTGACACCTGCAGGTCTGTTTTTTAAGGTTAGGGGCTATACGCCCCGTATTAGCCTATACGAAGCGTATAGCCTGAAAAATCCGTGTCCAAATAGCAAACTCCGTGTGCCAATAGTAGGCCCCTTAATTAATTATCGACTACTATGTTTAACACGATTACCTAGAAATTATGGTATAGGGTTCAAACCATTGTTTCTGACAAAGCAACTTATTATATTTTATTGTCATAAGGGTGAAGGTGGTGGAATACCCATTTACTCATTTATTTATCAAAACTGATCAATAGAATTATGACACCTCAAAACTACTCATTTACTCAGATTTTATTGGAAACACCTTACTCATTTACTCACCAACTTTTTTTTGTTTTAAAATGAACATTTAAATAAAAAAAAGTCAATTTCATTAAATAAAAATTAATATAATACAATTAAAAACCTAGAAACATAAAAATAAAAAACATACAAATAAAAATTAAAAAAACTAGAAAATTAACAAAAAAATAAAAGCTAAATAATAAAAATAAAAAACCTAAAAGGTGCATTGTCATCCATACTTTGCCGTAATTTCACGTTTACGTTGCAATACAATCAACAAGTACGGTTCTACGAGATGATCATGCGATTCGGTGAACGTTTTGATGTCACGGTCCTTTTGTTTTTCAATCATCAACTCAATCACCATTTGTTTTCTTTTTAATTTTGCTTCCGCCATCTTATCCCGAATACTTTTTTTTTCTTTTTACAACGCTTTTATACTCTTGTACTATTCGACTATGTCTACCAAATTTCCTTTGCTAGATGAACTTTCGACCGATTTCTTACCCGGACGTTTAGACCTTGTCGGTGTCATGTCGTCTTGCAGTTTGGCGTTGACATTTATGTCGGGAAAGACGTTTGTAAAACCATCCGGGTCACTTGGGGTTCTCGACTCGGAAGTTTTTGTTCTTTTTTAGGAGTGACTTCCTTCTAAATCCTCACCCATCAATGTTATGGGTTCCCATTTAGCATTGTCGCGTACAACCTACCAACATTTCAAGTTGGTGAATGCCTTTTTGTACACTTTCTTGTAATGGCTTAAAGCCGCTTCAACAAGGTCCAAATCATTTGTACCACTCGGCCTTTTTTGTTTCTATAAAAATAAAATATATATATAATTTGAAACGTTAGCTTAGAAAATTTAAAATATATATATAATTTGAAAATAAATCTTACCATTTATTGGTAACGGCTGTTGAAGGCGGTCATTTTTTTATTAAGATCCTTCCCCTTTCAAGACACGTGTTCAACGATTCGATCGTGTTCACCAAATAAAGCGGTAAAATGCTCTAGAACTTTCTTCCAATACGAATCCCCTTTTTGTTGATTTCATTTTCTTTTATTTTGGGTCTTATGAATATAAGCTTTGACCACGACAAACTCTTCTTCTTCGTTCCATTTCTTTGGTGGTAACCGGTTTTTGTGTTGTCTTTTCGGCTTGGCGTCAACATATTCGACTTCAACTTCTTGCTCATCTTCCATTTCTTCATCAACATCCTCATCTTCTCCTTCGTTTTCGGATTCCGAACGGATGATGTCGTTTGGATCACGATACGGTTGGTTTTGGTATTGGTACGAAAATTGAGATAGTATATTTGGATCCATGTCTTGAAGCGAGAATGGGCCACACGAAAATTGAGATAATATATTTGGATTCATATCTTGAGATAGTATATTTGGACCGGTTGAACTTTATTAGTTTGAATATTGAGGTTGCGGGAAATAGTTTGGAATTGGTTGAGGAGGTGGTTGGGGTCGTTGAGGAGGTGGTTGGGGTCGTCGGGGAGCGACTTAGGTTCGTTCGGGTTTCGGTTCAGATTGAACTTTTGGCCTAAATTTTCTAACCTTTGTTGATTTTTTTTATAACCCTTCCATTTTTTTTGTAGTATGAAGATTTTGAGAGTGTATATATATATATAGATGAAAGATATATAGATGAGAGGAAATTTGTTTGTAGAATGTATATATATAGATGAAAGAATTAATAATTTTTTTTAAAACCCCCCAACCCCCCCCCCCACCCCCAGCGGCTTCTTTTGCTTTTTCAACACCAGAGTAAATTTACTCGGATAATCTACTCGATGGTGGAACTCGGAACACAAGGGGCGATGTACCCCCTTTACTCGCTGACCTTCTCTCCTACTCGGCCCAAGCCGGGTATTCCACCCCCTTCACCCTAAGTAGTGTCCAATAATAAAACAAAATTAAAAAAATAGTTAGTATAGGATTTGAACTCAGGTCATTTCAAGTAAGGGGCATCATGATTGCCAATCAAACCGAATGTCTTGTTTTATTTCCATCACACAAATTATTTACTGGGATTATCATTCGAAAATCGATTTTTGATAATAGAAAATAAAAAAGTGGGGGTTGAGTTGACCTTGGTACCTAAATGTGAATCTTCCCTATGTGTATACACCAATGTTTTCAAAACCGAACCGGCCAGCGAACTGACCATCTTAGAGGTTCACTTGTCAGGCCGGATTTAATCCGGATGACGTAATAAATAATATAAAAATTAAAACTATGTATATAGATGCAAAATATAAAAACATTTTTTTTTATTTTATGTAAATTTATAATTTTAATAACATATGAATGATTAATAAATAAAATATACAACTTGAAATATTAAATTAATCAGAAAATGAGATTTTAAAGAAAAAAATAAAATAAAAAATAAAAAAAAAGTTTGAAATCTAGTCCAACCACCCGGTTCACCGGTCCGACCGATTTTGTATCTGGTTCCGGTCTGACCGGCCGGTCCAATCCGGTTATGAAAAAATAGTGTACACATTAAACATGAGTCTTGGGTGGTAGCTATCATCACCAACCCCATAGAGGTATATTCTAGCAACCATGGGTGCGACTGCACAAACAAAAGAACTAAGGTCACATTATCGTCTCAAAAGTTTACACACGTGATATCCCTATTTTAATAAAATATTAAATATATTGTCACTTGTTATCATCACATTTCATCTCATAAAGTTTTTTTTTTCCTAAAACCACATTTACATCCTCCATTTAATCTTTCCATATTTAGTCACTTTTTTTTATTAAATTACAAAAATAAACATTTTACCAAATCAATTTATCATTATTATCATTGACTCACATTTTTTTTATTATAATCAAAAATCAATATTTAAAAAAAATCAAGAATTAAAAAGTAGGAGATTTTAAAAAAGCGAGTTTTTAAAGTTTTATTATTAAAAAAAGAGTTTTTAAAATTTTAAATTTAAATTGCGTCGATACATTAATGAGTGGGATTTTCAAATTTTAAAGTTTTAAATTTTGAATTTAAAAGACGATATTTTTTTAAAATTTAAATTTTATTTGTATTTTTTTTAAAATGAGATCTTTTTAGTATTACAAGTTTAGCGAGATTTTTCGTATATAAGTGTAGATAGTATCTGTCTATCTGAACATTTTGATGATAATTTTGATGAAAGTTTATAATCTCCTAATTTTCTAATTGGACTTAAACTATCAGGTTTGTCAAACCATCAATTAGTTCTAAATGTCGGTGTTCCAGTTATACTACTAAGAAATATTGATAAAAAAATGGTTTATGTAATGGAACAAGACTTCAGGTCAAATCACTAGGTAATTATGTTATAGAAGCGGAGATTATATCTGGAAGCAACATTGGTTATCACAACTTTATCCCTAAAATTGGGTTAACACATTCAGACAAAAGAATTTCATTTAAATTTCAAAGAAGAAAAATATACAATTGTTGTATGTTCTGCAATGACCATGAATAAAAGTTTAGGGCAATTACTTTTAAAAGTTGGTTTGTATTTGAAAGATTCAGTGTTTATTCAAAGCCAGGTGTATATTGCATTATCAAAAGTTAAAAGTAGAGATTGAGTCAAACTATTAATCTTTGGTAAACGTGAAAAAGTTACCAATACCACGTCAAATATTGTATACAATGAAGTTTTGTTCAAATTTGTAAATCATCATTGTAAGGTTTCATTTGAAATGTAATTTAATGTATTGTAAAAAGTACACCACTTTTAAAATGTATTTTCATGTATTTTTTTTATATTTTGATTACTCTCATCCATATAATCTTAACATTTAACAAAATGAAAATGTTACCAATACAATATCAAATTTGTATAAGAAAATGTGTTAAAATATCAATATAATATTAATGTTTCACCCTGTGCAACACATGGGGTTAAAGCTAGTCATATAATATAAGAGATCGTTGAGAGAGGAAATTTGACACTATACAACATAATTAGCTAAATAAAATACATATTATCATCATGTGACTTAATATAACCGAACTAACAATATAAGCATATCATACAAAGATGTCACAAAAAGTTATGACATCATAATAAACAAACACAATATTATAGAACAAATTTTATGTTCCCATAAATTATCTTATCCAACATAAATGCTATCCACAAAGCAGGATGATTATGATGTTCTAGTTTATGATTATCTACTATTATGTTTTGAAAACATATTGGCATCATAAAAATGTTATTATATGATGAAACCATATGTTGTGTTGCATTAGGTACTATCATAATATAAGGTGTGGTAATAAGTTTGGTAGGACCAAATTTAAGTATCCTAAAATGAATCCTCCTACCTACCAAAACAATATTTGTCACAAAAAGATGATTAAATAGTATCAATGCCATCCTAATAGGTCATAACATGTGTTTCATTTGCAATATATTTTCTCAACATTAATTTTTAGGATGATTATGGGTGTCCTGAGAATGGTTATCATAGAACAAGATTCAAAACTAAAAATATGAAACATTGTGCTAGACTAAAATGGTATTAACTATTAGATATTATGTGTTTACATTGATGAGGCTGAACTTCATTCAATAAATATAAGGGAAGAACTTTCATTCAAATTGTAATTGTTAGGAATCAGAGTCGGTAACGCAGCGAAATCACACACACGCACACAATCGATAAACAGAAAGGTAAAAGACACGAGATAATTTATAGTGGTTCAGCCCCTATTGGCCTACGTTCACTTTGCAACTAGGGTTGTTTATTATTAGGTGCTCAAGAATACAATTACATCATAGGGGAATATATAATATCAAGATTAGGGTTAATTAAATATGATAACACTTAAGCAACAAGCTAATAGGCTAAACAGCCCCAAGGCTGCCGTCAATCATGTTAGCCCATAACCGGCCAGCCCTAAGAGGCCCAAGGGCCAGCCACAGGTGGCCCAAGGCCGGGCCCAAAACCTTCACAACCCAAAAGTAATTTCCATTACAAAAGTTTTTATCCTAATTAAAAAATAACATTGATTATAAAGTTTTCTATCATCTACAAAGTTATCCAAGGGTTAAAATAGTGGAAAAATAATGAAATTGGACAAGTTAACCATGATATTAATCAAATTGAGCATTGAGTAAATTATTACTTTTTTTTATAAACATTGACTTTTTCCACCGATAAAATAATTTCCCATGGATTAGGAGGACGAATCATGGACTAGCACATGTCCTCAATAGGCACAATTTACTCCAAATAGTGACATAATCGACACAATTTATGTTGGCTCAAACCCTCTCAACGACCCAGGCGCGCTACATGTCTAGTGGACATAATTTACGCCCGATGGTGACTCATTCGGCATAATTTAAGCCGGTTTACTGCTCTCGACCACCCAAACACCGACACATGGCAAGTGGGCACAATTGATGCCAGATGATGACTAATGTCCAAAACAAATTAATTTAAAATTCTTTTTCACTTACCACCATTCCAACAATTCAAAATGTGTCGTGACGGTGGAAAATGAGGGTTTGCGCATGGCATTGTTAAGTTCCTTTCGATTACATGTATTAATTTATTTTTTATTGACTACTTTTATTTAATGTTGTTAATAATACATATAAAAAATTCATTGCTCCGATCTCACTCACATGTGAAAATTCGTTTAAGATAAAAGCACCGGTTTTCTCCAACCCCGCTAACTCCTAATATATCATTACACATCTCATTATCATCTCCACAAAGTCATGATACTCTCTCTTGTAAGTGTATTTTTTAAAACAAAATGTACTATTTTTATTACTCTAGTGGCTTTTGTTTTTTAAATAGTTGAAAAACGTTGTTTATTTAATCTAAAGATTTATCATACTGGCCTTTTCTCAACATCGGACAGAACTTACAACGATGGTGTCATAACTTTCATAGACTTCTAAACGCCGCGAAGTTTAGGGTAAAACGCACCAAGCAAATAATGATTGATTTAAGGTATGTCGATAGCAAAAATATGTCTCACCACTTAAAAAATCATTTGATGACTTTGATACCCCTCTAACGAAATTTTTGATCCCATTCCATGTGTCAGTCGCTAGTAATTGGATCTAGACGTGACTCAGCCGATATAAAAAGTGCGGGGGTGTGACACGTGTCAGTCATTGATTCGTCTACCTAATTGGTGTAAATTTTGTCCATTTAGCCCAAAGATGCCACTTGTAATTTTGTTTCTATATGTTTATAAGAAAATTTAATTTAATCTATGTTTAGTTTGGTAAAATTCTTTGTCAACTTGTTCATTTTCATTAATTTACCTAAAAGAAAACGTGATATAAAATGTGATTTTGATCTTTACCAATAAATTTAGTAGGTCATATTGTAACACTCGTTTTCAAAAAAAAATGGATTAAAAAAAAATTAATAGCGAAAATTCTTAATCGTTACTACTCCTATTAAAATTTACGTATTCAACCAAAAACTAGCATAAAGCTAGAAAACAAGAAACACCAACTCCAAGAACAAAAACAATTAAATTACAGAATAGAAATTACGCCAAGAATTCTAATCATTACTATCGAGTTTCCCATGATTGATAATCCAAAGGTAGTTCAAAACTTTAACTTCATCCAAAATTCTTGTGGGAAGGATATGAATGTGTTTGAAGATGAAATTATCCCGCGCCTTCCATAAACACCATAGGGTGACAAACCGAATGTCATGGTGGATTTTGCCCAATTTGCGATTAAGAGATAAATCGGTTGGAGGATTAAGAATGCCGGGCATGGAGGAGATAGGGGGTAATGGAAGCTTGCACCAATAAAAAAGTTGAGACCAAATCGTAGAAGCAATGCGGCAAGTAACTAGAAGGTGGTCGGCCGATTACAAACATACACCACATGACGGGCAAAGAAGAGAGGGCAAACTTATGCCCCTAATAGCCAAAGAGTCTTTTGTTGAAATTTTGTCTTGAATAGCTCTTCAAGTAAAGAAGTTAACCTTAATAGGAATCATTTTTTTCCAAACAAAAGATACCGCTTGATCACAAATGATAAGAGAGCATAAAATGTCATCAGTCGAGTTCCTCAATGTGGAAGAAACGAATGAGAGGAGGCCGATATAACACCTGCCATAATTCCAATCTCAATTTCTGCCTGGAACTTATAAAAAATAAAGGGAGTTAACGGAAACCTAAGAATCAGAAAAATAAATTAGGAAATTCTGAAAGTTAAGAGATATCGGACCGACATGAGATTGATATCGGTCCGATATGGGAAGAGGTTAGATGTCGGACCGACATGTGCTTGGCCAATGGTCCGCAATGCAAACCCCTAGGAACCCTCTGCACCAGACACGTGTAGGGTATGCGTCAACATGTCGAACGCGTGGATGGATGTCGGACCGACATCGCAGATCAACTCGGTCCGACATGGACGGGTGGCACACCGGATTTGCATGGCCGCCACGTGGCGCTCATGCGGGACAATGGAAGCATATCAGACCGATATCCCCCTGGATAATGGTCCGACATGGGCCCTCATCAGGTCTATAAATAGAGGAGCATTGGCATTTCATTTCTCACACACACACTCTCGAATCTCCTCTGCTCCCGAGCCCTCCAAACGTCCCGCCTCCCGAGCCACTCCTCCTAGTTCAACCAACGTTCAACGAGATCAAGCGTTTAAGAGCCGAAGAAACCCGAGGAACACATAGAAGTGAGAGTTAAGGTGTTAGAGGCCTAAGAGTCAACTCTAAGAGCTACTTAGCACTAAGATTATTATCTTTCGATCTCCGACTTCAAACTAAAGGTGAATACTCGTCTTTATCAAAAGTACTCGTTCTCATGGCGAGAGTGAGCTTTTACAAAAACGATTTGTAAGACGTGCTTGGGCTGTAAGCTATCATCACGCAAATAAGACGTGCTGATGCTGTCGGCACCTTCACGCAAAAGATCAAACGATTTATGTTTACGAAAAGGGCAAAACACAATAATTAATAATTTACTCATACTAATCACAGAATTAGGGGTTCTACCCTGTCACACCCCCAATTTCAACTAACGGAGTTTTATCGTTTGGGAAGTGACAAACCAGGATATCAGTCAATAGTTACATTGAACGACACTATATGGGACTAAAATGAAAATATATCATAAATGATCAAAATAAGTGCAGAAGCGTAACGAAAGTAAATGCGCAAAACAAACGCGCCCTGGAAAAGTCCCAAAGTGTTCAGTCCAAACAAAGTCCAAAGATAAAGTACAAGCAGTTCAACAATATTATTTTATAAATAAATAATAAGACTCCATGCATGTCCTATGCGTGCACCTGTGCCTTATCTTAAGCGACCTGAGAAAACATGTAAGAAAATGTTAACACGAGATTGGTGAGTTCACAGGTTTCAGTTTGCAACAAAGTTCAATAGGTTAATGTACATTCAATATATAAATCCATAGGTAGCTAACCCATAAGCATGTTAACTAATGCGCTCGCAACCGACACCTGACTGTTTATGTTTTGCCTCCCACAAGGCCTATCAACCATGGTGCATGTTTAGGTCAAGACTGCACCTGTTCGACATCCAGTCGGGTTAGCGCGACTAACGCGGGTGAGGTTTGTCAAACCTAGTAGTACTACTCAACTTACCTCGCTATGTTCATATTAATGGTCCGATGTGAGGACTTAGTGATAGATGTATACGCATAGTTAAACAAGTGATAACATATATGAATTACATAACCAAAAATGCTTATGACATGTTTTCTCCCCCAAATTGTAAAATAGTAAAAGGGGCCGTGAAAACTCACCTGCGTTGCGTAGTAGGTAGTATCACACAAGTATGAGATTTAGAACCTCAAGTGTTAGCCTGCACGGCTTACGTATGCCCTAGAATTATAAACACATAAGTTAGGGACATATGGGATTTGTGACGACGACACGGAATATTAGAACGTCTTAACACATTCTAAGGATTAATGAGTAGACGAATGTGTCTACGGAAATATAGATTTCTTAATATAAAGATTAAGATCAATGCGTCACATGTCGAACGTTAATAACGAATAATATTAAATAAATATATTCGTATGTTTGTCATCTAAAACGGTTAGGAAAATAATATAACTATATATATTATTTTTAAGTCGTATGATTAACAAAATACTCATTTGTGTGGAAAAATAATAAATATATTATTTTTATTCGATATAATAAACGGGGGTAAATAATATAACAAATTATATTATTTATAGTTTTTGAATCGCTTCATAAAGTTTGTAAATATGACAAAAATAATATAAAAATGTATATTATTTTTAATTGAGATTGTGAGATTGAAATAATATAACTATATTATTTTATTCGAAGTCACAGTTTGAAAACAATATAGATATATTATTTTAAAAGTGAGAATAATAATAAAAAATGGGTTATAATTTGAAAACCGAGCCTACGGGTCATTTTTGGGATTAAACGCATTAATATAATATTATAATATTATAGGGTATTAGTTTTATATTAAAATAATACGTAAAATCGGTTTAAAAAAAGAAACGAGGATGAGGAGACTCGAACCCGGGTTTCGTCCCCAACAATCCAACGCTCTAACCATCAAAGCATGCTAGGGTGTTGCGTTGATAACCCGGACCACAAAGGTTTTGACCTTCAACCCTCCCGCGTTTATCCCCATATGCAAACCCGATCAAATCCACCCTAAATTTCCTTGATATCGATTCCGAGTGGGCCAAGAATCATAGGGATTTTGTTTGTCTAATGTTTACGAGTCTGAGGGTGTAACCAATTGTGAAAACCGTTGAGTTTTGAGTTATCAATTTCAGTTTCAAAAACCGGGACCCTTGTTTTTAACCAAGAATCAAATTGTACAATTCTGATAATAAGTTGTGATGGATTCATAGGGCTTTTGTAGATTAGAACACTGCGAAATCACTGATATAGTGTGATTTGATTGAGGTTGTGTCTAGATCAGGGTTCGATTAAAACGAAGATCGTATGAACCCTAGATGTCGATTGAGTTAAATCCGATAATGTAATTTGTTGAATTCATGGGGATTTTATAGAGTACATTGTTGCGAAACTACTGATATGGTTTAATCGGATTAAGGTTAAGCCCAAGATTAAAACCCCCAAATCCGATTACGAACAAACCCTAGTTTACGGATCATGAAAAATTCGATGATGTTTGTTTCAATTGATATGGGGCTTTCCAAGAGTGGATGATTGCGAATCAATCCATGTAAATTAATTGGATTGAGGTTGGGTTTAGGATCAAAAGCCCCAAATCTATTTACGTATGAACCCTAGATTACGGGTGGAGTTCAATTCGATGATATTTGATAAAATCAACATAGGGCTTTCATAATACTGAGAATTTCAAAACTAATGGTACAAGAAATTACCAAAATGAAGTCCGAATTGATAGAGTCCGGCCAATTGGGTATCCGACTTCGAGTGGTTTAATCCCCAGCGACTCCGGCTTCGTTCCTGATAGAATTGACGAGTGCAGGAGCTTCAAAGGGACTCGTACAAGGTGTGCCGGTGATCAATTTGCGAGAATAACAGACGAATGATGTGAATTTGATAGTAGTTGATGAGCATGTCGACGGTTACGGATTTGCTATTAAGATTCGTAATGATAAGTAATGATACACTGTTAAAAACGGCTCACTAACATTCGACATCGTTAATGTCATCCGTTACAACTTCGGATTCGATCGAATTTCAGTTATGGCTATGAATTTGAATCAAGAATAACACTAGTTTGACTTTTTAAAGTCAACAGAAACAAAAATGATCGATTTTGACTTCGCGGAGTCAACATGATTAGGTTTAGGGTAATTACAACTCCAGTCCTTGCAGTTTTAGATTAAACATGTGACAGAACATTCCTTGGAGTTTTAGATTAGGTTAACTAGTTTAGGATTTAACAAAATTTATTAACGGGGTTAATCCTAAAAATCTGGATTGTCACATACCCCTAGGGATGTTGATATCCAATAAGTGTACGTAAAGTTTGATCAAATATTTATACTCACTCCGGATCCCAGTTGGGCCGGGCGAGGTTGGCTTGTATGTCGGGTGATGCGTAAAACGCAGATGTGCCAGTTTGGCCATGTGGCCCCGAGTGCTTGTCCAATGTATACAAATGGATGAAATGCAAGGAAGTGATATGATCACAAGAATCCTCCAATGATGAAATGTTTAACTGTTTAATTAAACTGTTTTGCCATGCTTATGAAAATGATTTGAGGTCATAAAGTATTCACCAGCATGTAGCTGACGTTCATTTTCAAATGTTTCAGGAAAAGAATGAAATAACCTCATAGTACCGGGACAGGCTATGGCCTAAGTCCTGATGACAGTTTTGTTGCATAATCCGGGTCAGGCCACATACTTGGACCCGGTGCAACCCAAAAATGTGTTATACAGGTTCGTGCGAGGCACATGAGAGAACCTGAGAAAAGACAAGGTTAAGGTGCCCAAAGGATGACGACTCCCTAGGTAGAATACCTCCTTGTAGATTTTACTGACTTTGTTCAGGGTTTTGATTTCAAAAATCAAATGTACAAATGATCGGGTTTTATACCCATGCATTTAAATAAAGAAATCTTTTTTCTACATGACAAGATTCTAGTATTTACATAACAAACCCTTGAGGTTGAAAATCGTTAAAAAGATCCTGTCTAACCACTATTCCGCTGCACAAAACCAAACTCTGAAATCAAAGCAGGTACCGAAGATGCTAACTGACGTCGTAGCCCGGTAACGTCCCGGGGGTGCCCGGGGAGGGGTGTGACATTGGTTGGTATCAGAGCTTAAGGTTTTAGCGAATTAGATACCTAGGATTAATATCTAAGCTCTAACCATATTAAGCAATGACTTGCCTACTAAGCAAAAGTAGGTAGGTAGACACTTGCCTTTAAGCTGACAGTGTCAAAACATGAAGGTAGTATTATGTCAGGAGGACAAGGATACCATAGCTACTATAACCCTAATGTTACTGTTAAACAAGAACCAATGGCAAATGCATACACACCCATGGAAGAAGGAAACTTCTCATGGTATCATACTCTGCCAAAGACTCCAATAAAGGAGGAATACGAATCAGATCACCTGAGCCAAATGGGTGGCTCTGACTTTAGTAACTGGAGATGTACACCACCACATTACCCAGTACCTCTTCCACCAAACTACTCTCCACCTCAAACTCCCCCACCGCCTATGTATACCCCTCCCACTAACCAACATGAGGCAGGGTCTAGCAAGAAGGCCACTAAACCTCGAATGAGGGTAAAAGAACCCGTTGAGAAGCTTTCCATCACAGGAGATAGTTTAGAGGATATCTATAAAAATCTGGAGAACTACAAAAGTTCCGAATCCGAAGGATTCTTACCTCTACCTCCAGTGGAAGCCTATTCACCACAATCAGTTAGTTATGAACCGTTTGCTGATTCCCTCAACTATCCTATCATATCGGGTCCATACATGAGTAATAATTCGGACACCGACAGAAATTACGCTAAAACAAGTTCTTTAGGAGCCTACTCCGGAAGTTATGGATCATACATCGACTATGCAAGTCATCCACAGTTCTTGGATCCCTATATCCAGGATGAATACGATCCTATGGCTGAATTTGAGGCCACATTTGACGATCCTAACGCTATACCTGAGGACTATAGCCCACGAGCTACCTTGAAACATAAACCAACTTCTACAACGACATAGTCTTAGGACTAAGAGACCCTCCACTGATATTTGGATATCCCGCATCCACACTAGGATCTCCAATAGAGTGTCTCGATCGGTCGCTTCACGAAACCGATCAAGTCAAGAAAGAGTGTATCTTGACTAGGGGGGTATTGATAGAGACCGAGAAGGATCTATTAGAGGCCAAAAATAAGTTAGCCCAAAAGGACAAGGATCATAAGTCCTTCGCTAAAAGAATTTGGTTTCAATGGAAAAGCTTGATGAAGGATGCCAAAAGCGTGGTCAAGAAATAGGCGTCCTACTATCGTTTTTATGTTATTATTCTTGTAATCCAAATAAAACCATGTAATCGTTTTATCCTATTAATAAAAGTATTTATTTTCCTTTCGTTTTCCTAGAAATGGCAGGAAAGGGAAAAGGACCTAGCTTCGTTCGTAAGTACGCACCACCTGGAAATAACGAACGAAACACAAACTCAACCGAATCCTATTCTGGAACAAATTCCGAATACACTAGCGAAACCTTTCAAAATCTAGGGGAAATAGAAACATCAAAATATTTCTATGAAACCCCAATGAGTTATTACGCCGCTCCAACACTCGAAAGCTATAACCAAACCTACGTAAACAATTATAGCTAGCAAGAGAAACCACCCGAAATCCCATACGAACACCACTACATATTGGAAGGTGAGGAAATGGCTGACTCCAACAGACCCTACGGAACTTACCATTCCACCAATCCTACTCAAATACATACTCCTCGGACTAACGAAGAAACCTTAGGAGAAGAAAGGATTGCAGCTATGCAAGCACGCATAGCTGAGTTAGAAAGGATTGAAGCTGAAAAAGACGCGAAGATCGCTGCTCTACAACAAGCGTTGATTAGAGCTAGGGGTCGTTAGAATATGTCTTATCTATGTTATTTTCAATTACCGTATCGTATTTTGAAGTTTGAAAATAATAAAAATCTTGTATTTTCCTTATCAAAAAGATCTTCAAATTCTAATAAATATTATATCTTTCATCTAGAATGTCAATAAGAACCGCACCATCCATAAATATGCGTGGACGAAAGAAACAAGCTTATGAGGCCTTAGAAAAAGAGGCCCAAGCTGCAAAAATGCAGAAAATGATAAGCAAATGAATTGAGGATGCAATTCCAACAATGCTAGAGGCATTTGAAAAGGCCCAGGCTGCCAAAGCCGAGGCCAAAAACAAAGGAAAAGAAAAGGAGCATACGCTTCATAACTCTGAGCATAACGAATCTAATCACATTATTTCTGTGAGAAAGGAACGTTCGAAAACCCATACCATCAAATTTCTAAAACCAAGAGAACCCGAAATGAGGAACACTATTCCTCAAGTGACAGCTCAGCAGATAGTTACAAACCGCGTCACAAAAAGAGTAGACATATGGGTTGCTCATACAATACTTTCCAAGCTTGTAAACCCTATGACTTCCTTGGAAAGGAAGGAGGAGTAGCAACACTTCGATGGATAGAGAAGACAGAATCAGTCTTGGCCATAAGTAAATGTGTCGAAGAAGACAAGGTCCTCTATGGCTCTAAACTCTTCAAGAACTTCGCTCTTGAATGGTGGAACGCCCTGGTATCCGCCATAGGAAGAGTAAAGACATATGAGATGAGTTGGGACTTATTTAAAGACTGAGTTAAGAGAAAATTCTGTCCTATCAATGAAGTAGAGCAAATAGAACAAAAATTCCTGAACCTAAGAATGGTTGGCTCTAACCATCAAGATTACATGACCAAACTGCTAGAGTATGCACGACTAGTGCCACATCTAGCTACACATGGATCAAATCTCATCAAGAGATATATCTATGGACTGGTCAGTGAGATCCGTGATATGGTAAAGGTTTCAAAACCTAAAACCATCAATGATGCCATGGCTCTAGGTGCCCAATTAACGGACGGAATGGTCCGAACATTGGAAGAAAACAAAAAGAAGGAAATTACCAAACCTGGCCATAAAAGAAACAGTCGACCCTCTTCCCAAAAAGAGGGACAATCAAGTTCTCCCGTATGCAAAATCTGCAAGAAGAAGCATCGGGGGAAATGTCGACAATATACCCCAACAACATGCCCTGACTGCAAAAGCACTGGTTATCACACAGACCACTGCCCGCGAAGGAAGGGTATCACTTGCTACAACTGTAGCGAGATCGGGCACTACAAGAGCGAATGCCCAAAACTAAAATATACCGGTGGCTCAGGTACCAAACCTACCACCGAAGCCAAGAAAAACGCCCGAGCATTCTATTTGAATGCAAAAGAGGCCGATAAAATGGTTGATGTCATATACGGTACTTTTCTTGTCGATAATGCTTATTCTAGGGTGCTTTTTGACTCTAGGGCGCTTTTTGACTCTAGGGCGACCCAAAGTTTTATAGATCATAAGTTTTGTAAACTAGTTAATAAGCCCTTAGCTAAGCTAAACAAAACTTACCAAATCGAAACCGTGAATTGAGACCTGATCCAAGTCTCCAGATATTTGAATGGCTGTTCAATTACATTATCTGGACACGTCATACCTGTACAACTTTTACCAATGGATTTGGCTGGATTCGATATAGTCCTTGGAATGGATTGGTTAGCAACTAACCAGGCCCATATCCTTTGTGACTCAAAATCCATTGAACTACACACACCTTCAGGAGAAGTAGGGATGATTAAAGGAGACGTGTCAACCAACCCTGTTGGTTTGATCTCTATGATAAAAGCAACAAAGTATCTCCGAAAGGGATGCCCTGCTTATCTCATATCCATAACCACCTGCAATACCGAGCGAAAACTAAAGGATGTACCAATCGTCTCCGAATATCCTGATGTCTTCCCTGATGAGTTACCTGGAACACCGCCAGATCGGGAAGTGGAGTTTCAGATAAATCTTGTACCAGGCATGGCTCCGATAGACAAAGCCCCGTACAGATTAGCTCCAACTGAGATGGCTGAATTAAAGAAACAACTCGATGAGTTATTGGAGAAAGGATTCATAAGACCAAGTTCCTCTCCATGGGGAGCTCCGGTACTTTTTATGAAAAAGAAGGAAGGATCATTGAGGATGTGTATAGATTACCGAGAATTGAACAAGGTTATAATAAAAAACCGGTATCCACTTCCAAGAATCGACGATCTGTTTGATCAGCTCCAAGGAGCAAGATGCTTTTCCAAAATAGAATCAATTGAAAGTCTAAGAAGATGATATATCTAAGACTGCATTCAGAACTAGATACGGTTACTTTGAGTTCATGGTTATGTCGTGCGGACTTACAAATGCTGCTGCAACATTCATGGATATGATGAACCGAATCTGTAAACCCTACTTGGATAAATTATTAATCGTGTTCATAGACGATATACTTATCTACTCCAAAAGTAAGGAAGATCATGCCAACAATTTAAGGACGATACTTGAGCTATTAAGAAGCAAGCAACTTTATGCGAAGTTCTCGAAGTGTGAATTTTGATTGTCAAAGGTACAATTTCTCGGTCACGTCATAGACGAGAAAGGAATTCAAGTAGATCCAGTTAAGATTGACGCTATATCCAATTGGGAAGTTCCAAAAATGCCAACCGAAGTGAGAAGTTTCCTCGGATTGGCAGGATATTACCGATGATTTATTAAGGACTTCTCAAGGATCGTCGTTCCTTTGACTGCACTAACCCGAAAGGAAATCAAATATGAATGGGTCCAAAGCAGGACGAAGCATTTAAAACGCTAAAGCTGAAACTCACTCAAGAACCAATTCTATCGCTGCCCGAAGGCAACGAAGGTTTTGTAGTTTTCTGCGATGCATCACACATTGGTTTAGGATATGTATTGATGCAAGGAAACAAAGTCATCGCTTATGCATCTCGACAACTTAAGACTCACAAAAAGAACTATACGACTCGTGACCTGGAGTTAGGTGCCATAATCTTCGCGCTGAAATTATGGAGACACTATCTCTATGGAGGTAAATTCATGGTTTTCACAAACCACAAGAGTCTAAAGTATGTCTTTAGCCAGAAAGAGCTGAACATGAGACAAAGACGATGGATGGAAGTCCTAAGTGACTATGACTGCGAGATATGTTATCATGAGGGCAAGGCTAACGTAGTAGCCGATGCATTAAGTTGAAAAGAACATGAGAAACCAAAGCGAGTACGTGCTCTAAGACTTGACCTGCAAGTCAGTCTTATCTCTCAAATCAAAAAGGCACAGAAATCAGCCTTGAAGGAGGTAAACCTCGAAAACGAGTGAATAATAGGAAAGACTGAAGAACTCGTCAAAGGAAATGACGACATCCTTAGAATGGATAAGCGAATATGGGTTCCAATCTATGGAAATCTCCGAGGAGAAATTCTCGAGGAAGCCCATAAATCCAAGTATACAATGCACCCCGGTGGTGAAAAAATGTACAAAAATTTAAAACCAGAATACTTGTGGATCGGCATGAAAAAGCACGTAGCCGAGTATGTGGCCAAATGTCTAACTTGTTGCAAGGTTAAAGCCGAAAACCAAAAGCCATCTGGGCTATTACAACAGCTAGAATTGCCGAATGATTACCATGGATTTTATCACTAAACTTTCCCGAACCAGTTAAGGGAATGACTCGATATGGGTTATCATTGATCGTTTAACCAAATCCGCACATTTTCTGCCGATGAAAGAAACTTTTAGTATGGACAAATTGGCGCAACTATACGTCAACAAGATAGTATCCCTACATGGAGTGCCATTGTCCATAATATCGGATAGAGACAGTCGATTCACGTCTCGATTATGGCAGAGCTTCCAAAAAGGTCTCGGAACTCATTTAAACCTTAGCACTGCATACCAGCCTCAAACGGATGGGCAGAGCGAGAGGACAATCCAAACCTTGGAGGATATGCTCCGAGCATGTATTATTGACCTAGGAGGAAGTTGGGACGACCACTTACCTCTGATGGAATTCTCTTACAATAACAACTACTACACAAGTATACAAGCTGCACCATTTGAAGCTTTGTATGGTACGAAATGCAGGACTCTTGTGTGTTGGGCCGAAATAGGAGAAAACCAGTTATCAGAACCTGAGATAGTCCAGGAAACCACTGATAAGATATTATAAATCAGGGAAAGATTAAAAACGGCCCGTGACCGCTAGAAAATTTATGCCGACAAAAGGCGAAAGCCGTTAGAATTTAACATTGGAGACAATGTTTTACTTAAGGTATCACCTTGGAAAGGTGTGGTACGATTCGGAAAGAAAGGGAAGTTAAGCCCTACGTTTGTTGGGCCATTTAAAATCCTGGAACGAATCGGACCAGTGGCATATCGGTTGGAATTGCCAATAGAGATGAATGGAGTACACGATGCATTCCATATCTCCAATCTACGAAAATGATTAGCAGATGACACCTTAGCCATGCCATTACAAGATGTAGTAGTGGATGAAAGGCTTAAGTTTGTGGAACAACCGTTACAAATTAAGGATCGGCAGGAAAAGAAATTGAAACGAAAGAAACTCATTTTGGTCAAGGTGAAATGGAATTCTAGTGGGAACTGGAATCCGAAATGAAAAAGAAATACCCACACTTATTCAAAAAGTAATCTCGAGGACGAGATTTCAAAAAAGTTGGGATGATAAAACACCTGCCAAAATTCCGATCTTAATTTCTACCCGGAGCTTATAAGAAATAAAAGGAGTTAACGGAAACCCAAGAATCAGAAAAATAAATTTGGAAATTCTGAAAGTTAGGAGATATCGGACCGACATGAGATTGATATCGGTCCGATATGGGAAGGGTTTGATGTCGGATCGACATGTGCTTGGCCAACGGTTCGCAATGCAAACCCCTAGGAACCCTCTACACCAGACACGTGTCGAGACACGTGCAGGGCATGCGTCGGCATGTCGGACGCGTGGATGGATGTCGGACTGACATGGCAGACCAATTCGGTCCGACATGGAAGTGTGGCACACCGGATTTGCATGGCAGCCACGTGGCGCGCATGAGGGACAATGGAGGCATATCGGACCGATATCCCCTGGATAACGGTCCGACATGGGCGCTCATCAGGCCTATAAATAGAAGAGAATTGGCATTTCATTTCTCACACACACACACACTCGAATCTCATCTTCTCCTGAGCCTTTCCTGAGCCCTCCAGACGTCCCGACTCCAGAGCCGCTTCTCTCGGTTCGACCAGCGTTCAACGAGATCAAGCGTTTAAGAGCCAAAGAAACCCGAGGAACACATAGAAGTGCAAGTTAAGGTGCTAGAGCCCTAAGAGTCAACTCTAAGAGATTTAGCACTAAGATTATTATCCTTCGATCTCCAACTTCAACTAAAGGTTAACACTCGTCTTTATCAAAAATACCCGTTCTCATGGCGAGAGTGAGCTTTTACAAAAATGATTTGTAAGACGTGCTTGTGTTGTAAGCTATCATCACACAAATAAGAGGTGCTGGTGCTGTCGGCACCTTCACGTAAAAGACAAAACGATTTATGTTTATGAAAAGGGCAAACCACGATAATTAAATATTTACTCATACTAATCCCAGAATTAGGGGTTCTACCCCTGGGGATGTTGATACCCATGAAGTGTACGTAAAGTTTGATCAAATATTTATACTCACTCTAGATCCCAGTTGGGACGGGTAGGGTTGGTTTGTATGTCGGGTGATACGTAAAACGCAGATGTGCCAATTTGGTCGCGTGGCCCCGATTGCTTGTCCAATGTATACAAATGGATGAAATGCAAGGAAGTTATATGATCACTAGAATCCTCCAATGATGAATTGTTTAACTGTTTAATTAAACAGTTTTGCCTTGCTTATGAAAATGATTTGAGGTCATAAAGTATTCACCAGCATGTAGCTGGCGTTCATTTTCAAATGTTTTCAAGAAAATAATGAAATAACCTCATAGTACCGGGACTGGCTACGGCCTGAGTCATGATGACAGTTTTGTTGCATAATCCGGGTCAGGCCACACACCTGGACCCTGTGCAACCAAAAAATGTGTTATACAGGTTCGTGTGAGGCACAGGAGAGAACCTGAGAAAAGACAAGGTTAAGGTGCCTAAAGGATGACGACTCCCTAGGCACAATACCTTCTTGTAGATTTTACTGACTTTGGTCTGGGTTTTGATTTCAAAAATCAAATGTACAAACGATCGAGTTTTATACCCATGTATTTAAATAAAGAAATCTTTTTTCTACATGACAAGATTCTAGTATTTACATAACAAACCCTTGAGGTTGAAAATCATTAAAAAGATCCTGTTTAAAACCACTATCCCGCTGCACAAAACCAAACTCTGAAATCAAAGCAAGTACCGAAGGTGCCAACTGACTCGCAGCCCGGTAACGTTCCGGGTGTCGGGGGTGCCAGGGGCGGGGTGTGACAGCGGATGCAATAACTCTCTTTTATAAAACCAATACAAAATGTAACATTTTTTTTGGCTGAACTTTCATATAACAATGAAAAATTGCATGACAGGCAAATTGTAATATCCCACATCTGTTGAGGGGGAGAACGAAGCCTTCCTTATAAGTAGGTGGATACCTTCTCTATCAAGACGTGTTTTGCCTGGGCGAGCAAATCGTCGGGTGAAAACAAAACCGTGAGTTCCTTGATGGGCAACCCATCGGGGGCAAAGCGGACAATATCTTGGTACGATTCAGACATCCTTAAATGTCTGGACTCAAGCTGATAATGGGACCAACATAAGGATGTCAGTATGGGTAGCAAACACCAACGATATCACAGTAAGTAAGTAGCAAAGATGATACTTGAAGCTTAGGGTAGATGCCTTAACTTAGAATACATAGCTGTCAATTTCACTATTAATGTGAAGAGTTTTGAACCCGAAAAGCAAAGTAAATTATTATTCACAAACCGGTCACTACAATTATCAATTTACCTTGCTCGTAATGTTCTAAACTATGATTTGAAGGAATGACATTGGTGTTTCCTCTTTACTAATTAGGATTTTAGGAACTATGGCTGGTAGGCGAAGAAGACGTCGTGGCGGTCATACTGGACGACGTGGTAGGCCACCATTGAACCAAGCACGCAATGAAGAGGAAAGTGTGCACGTGAATTATGAGGATAGCGTACACGAAACCAACGTGACTCCACCAGAAGATGGCAAAGAAGGTCCTCTTCAACTGGAACCCGAGGTTAGGGATGCCATTGCCCGAGAGGTTGTACTCACTCTGAAAGATGTACTGCCTGACCTGTTGACTGAGGTATTAAAGAAAAGAAACAGGATGAAGAAGGAAACCCTGACGAGAAAGTTTATGACAGTGATGAAGATGAGTTGCATATAGGACTGACCACTCGGGGATGCACTTGCAAAGGCTTTAAGGATTGTGACACACCCAAGTTTGATGGGAATAAGGATTCTGTGGATACATTTGAATGGATTGAGAGAATGAACGGCGTAATCAGCATCAGTGAGTGTCGAGTCGACCATGCCGTTAAGTTTGTTGCTCGCTCTTTCACCAACGAGGCACTGAGTTGGTGGAGGAACATCCAGAGGTCTAAGTCGTCAAACGCTCTCAAGAGGATGACTTGGGAAGATCTGAAAGTGCTGATGATCTAGAAGTTCTGCCCCAAAACGAGATAGATAGGGTGGAGAATGAATTCCTGAATTTCAAAGCTGGCAGCATGACTCACCACCAGTATACTTCTAGGTATAACGAGCTAGCCCAACTGGCACCTCATTTGGTGGAGACCGAGGAGAGGGTAATCAAGTACTACGTAAAGGGCCTGCCTCAAAGGGTCCGATTTCATGTGAAAGCTAACCTACCCTCGACCTTCGAGTCGATAGTAAACCTGACTGGAATCGTCTGTGACGATTATGCTAATGAGGACCCCGCTCCAGACACACCAAAGAGGAAATGGGAGAACCTGTATAAGGGCATTGTGAAAGGAAGCTATACCGCTGAGGCTAAGAAGCCAAGGACAGAGTATGAAGTTTGTAAGAAGTGTGAGTGCTGAGCTAGCTCCACCATGTGGTTTAAGTGCGGGAAGGCAAGGCACTACTCCAAAGATTGCCTAAGATATTTCAAGTGCCAAGGATGTGGAATATTTGGACATCTGACAAAGAACTGTAGGAAAACCGGACAATCTGGTTTGGGAAAAGAAACGAAGAAGGAACAACCAAAGGGTAGGTCTAGAGCCTATGCCTTGACTGAGGAAGAAGCCAGGGGGAACCCTGATGTCGTGTCAGGTACGCACCTAGTTAATGATGAACATACTGTTATTTTATTTGATTCTAGTGCTAGTAAAAGCTTTATATCTAATGCCTTTATTCGCAAACTAGACTGCACAATTAGCACCATAGTAAAGGCCTTTAGCGTAGAAACTGTTGTTGGTAGAAACTCGGCAGTATTTCAAGTAACCAAAGATTGCATGATAGAAATAGAGGGCCATAAGTTTCCTTCTATATTATTCCTTCTGACCTTAGGAGGATTTGATATAGTATTAGGCATGGATTGGCTAGCTGCCAACGAAGCACAAATAGTATGCAAACGAAAGATGATACATATCAAAGCCATTGACGGCAGGCCGGTTACGGTTTATGGTGACTGGAATTGCATAATGCCAAACGTCATTTCAATGATCAAGGCCGAAAGTTATATGAGGTGCGGATGCGAAGCTTATCTGGTGTATGTTATTGACGATAGAAAGAAAACGAAAGAAATCAAAGACGTACCCGTGGTGAGCAACTTTCCAGAGGTGTTCCAAGAGGACCTACCTGGCGTGCCACCCGAGCAGGAAATAGAATTCAAATTGACTTATTACCAGGAGCTCAGCCCGTTGCCAAAGCACCTTACCGACTGGCTCCGTCAGAAATAAAAGAGTTAATGTCTCAATTAGAAGAACTTACGGAGAAAGGATTTATCAGACTGAGCATCTCACCATGGGGCGCCCCAGTACTATTTGTAAAGAAGAAAGACGGTAGCATGCACATGTGCATCGATTACGGAGAGCTGAACAAACTAACGGTTAAGAACAAGTACCTGCCACCGAGAATAGACGACCTTTTTAACCAATTGCAAGGCGCAAGCTGGTTTTCAAAGATCGATCTTAGGTCGGGATACCATCAATTGAAAGTAAGGGAAGAAGACGTACCGAAAACCGTGTTTCGCACGCGCTATGGACATTTCGAGTTCCTCGTCATGTCATTTGGACTGACAAACGCCCCTGCAACGTTTATGGATTTAATGAACAGAGTGTGCCGACCAATGTTGGATCGGTCAGTGATAGTTTTCATAGACGACATCCTCATCTATTCAAAGAACGTAGGGGATCACTACTGTCACCTAAGGGCTTGGAGGTTTTGAAGCAGGAGAAGTTGTATGCAAAATTTTCCAAATGCGTGTTCTGGCTTAGGGAAGTCCAATTCCTAGATCATGTAGTAAACCTGAACGGCATTATGGTAGACCCTGCAAAGATCGTAATGGTAAAAGAATGGAACGTCCCGAAGACACCAACAGAGATACAAAGTTTTCTGGGATTGGCAGGTTACTGTCGAAGATTCATTTAGGATTTCTCGAGAATAGCCTCGCCACTAACAAAGTTAACATGTAATGAGGTAAAGTTTGAATGGGGTCAACCCAAAACAACGCGTTCAAAGAATTAAAGACACGACTAACCCAAGCTCAAGTCTTAACCTTGCCCGAGGGAAATGAAGACTTGGTAGTTTACTCTGATGCTTCGGGTCAGGGATTTGGTTGTGTACTGATGCAACAAGGGAAAGTAATCGCTTACGCCTCACGACAGTGAAAGGTGCACGAAGTTAACTACCCAACGCATTATCTAGAATTGGCAGCGGTAGTTTCTGCATTAAAAATTTGGAGGCACTACCTGTATGGAGTTAAGTGTACTATTTACTCCGATCACAAAAGCCTGAAGTACTTCTTCGAGTAAAAGGAGTTGAACATGAGACAACGAAGGTGGTTGGAACTACTGAAGGACTATGACTGTAAAATATTATATCACCCAGGCAAGTCAAACCTAGTGGCTGATGCCTTAAGTTGAAAAGAAGAGTCAACACGTATCCGGATCAAAGCATGCCAACTAATTATCACACTGGATTTGATGACCAAAATAGCAAAGGTGCAAATGGAGGCTCTGTTAGAAAGGAATGTGAAGCGAGAAAGAATTGTAGGTCAACAAGCAAATCTAGGAACTAATGCGTACGGTGTACGAACTCGGTTTAGCTGGATGTGGATACCCAAGATTGGTGAGCTTAGAGCCAAAATCCTTGATAAGGCCCATAAGTCTCGCTACTCAATCCACCCATGGACGAACAAAATGTATCAGGACTTGAAGAAAGAATACTGGTGGCCTGGCATGAAGAACGACGTGACTAAATACGTGAGCAAGTGCTTGACTTGTTCACTGGTTAAGGCTGAGCACCAGAAACCCTGCGGTAAAATGCAACCCTTACCAATACCGAAATGGAAGTGGGAGGAGATCATAGTGGACTTCATCACAAAGCTACCATGAACAGCTAAAAGAAATGATACCATTTGGGTGATCGTCGACCGCTTGACGAAAAGTGCTCACTCCTACCGATACGTGAGGCTTTTTCGTCTGAGAAACTGGTAGAATTATTTATCAACGAGATAGTGAGTAGACATAGTATGCCATTATCAATTGTGTCTGACAGGGACACTCGATTCACTTCAAGATTCTGGACGAGATTCAATGAAGCAATGGATACTAGACTGAACAAAAGCACCGCTTACCACTCTCAAACCGATGGTCAATCCGAAAGGACTATTCAGACTTTGGAGGACATGCTGATAGCCATCTACCATTGGCAGAGTTTTCGTATAACAACAGCTATCACTCAGCCATCGGCATGCCGCCATTTGTGATGATGTATGGAAGGAGATGTAGAATCCCGGTTTGTTGGGGAGAAATTGGACAGAAATACTTTGCGAGTCTCGAAGTGGTCAAAGCTACTTCAAAAAAATTCTAACAAATCAAAGCACGCATGAAATCCGCTAAAGACAAATATAAATCATATGCGGATAAGAGAAGAAGGGAATTAGAATTTCAAGTGGGAGACAAGGTATTGCTAAAAGTGTCACCCAGGAAAGGAATCATCCGATTCCGGAAAAGAGGCAAATGGAGTCTAAGGTTTGTCGGACCTTTCAAAATTCTAGCAAAAGTGGGTCAAGTAGCTTACCGATTAGACCTGCCCGATGAGCTTAGTGAAATCCACCCTACATTCCACGTGTCGCACTTACGCAAGTGTCTAGCTGACGACACAGCTCACACACCATATGACGAGATCGAAGTAGATAACAGTTTAAACTATGTAGAAGAACCAATAGCTATTCTTGACCGAGCTGAGAAACGACTATGCAACAAATCAATTCCTTTAGTCAAGATACAATGGAAACACATAAAAGGGTCAGAAGCTACTTGGGAGAAAGAGGACGAGATGAAAGAACTGTACACACTGTTATTTAATTTGCAGTAGGTTTCGAGGACGAAACCTCTATAAGGAGGGTAGACTTGTAACATCCCTAAATTAACGAACACGACTAAAAGAGAGCGGGACTTATAACACGAGATGGAAGAAGGGAATGAAAAGGGGCTTGGCCCATGGGCCGAGAACAAGGAGGGTAAAACCCTTGTTATCTCAGCAACCTCACAAACCCATCCTCACATCCTTCCATTTCCGCAAGTTTTTAGAGATAAAAAGGAGCTCACGGTTTGAAATGGGGAAGAAGGTTGTAACCATTTTTAAGCGAACATGACCATGTTCGCTAGATGTTGGCGAACTTACCATACATTCGCCTAAAATGTTAAGTAGCGAACTTATTATTTTCGTTTAAGCTAAAAAATTATGAACTTGTCACATGTTCGCCTAAGATCCATGAAACGAACTTATCATGTTCACATAAGCTCAGATATGGCGAACTTACCTAAGTTCGCCTAGCTCAATTGAGCGAACTTGCTATGTTCGCTTAGGCCAGATATGACGAACTTACCTAAGTTCGCCTAACCCTAAGTATAGAAATTTTTAGTGTCGTTTAGGATCATTATCTTATCTTGTATGACTTGATTATACAGATTGTGTGTGACCCTAGTGACGCTCACTGACCATCTAGTATACTTCAGGAACCGGCTCATCAGGTGAGTTATATGTGCCCCCTATGTGTTACGTGCAAACAATTTTAAATGTTTTTGGGCTGAAGTGTATACATGAAATGAATGAATGTTACGAATGCTATAAATAGACATATGTGTTATATGACAATGCATGATAATTATAAGAATGACAAGTATGGTTATGAACAATGAAGTGAAAGTATGACATAATGTAGAATAATGAAATCTTACTTTATATACACATATATATTTCTTGTCATGTATGAATAAACGTTATGGACGGAAACGATGATAACAGCTACTTCGGTAGACGGACGACCACACGACTATTATGCAGCCATAACTAAAAGTCTAGAAAGGTAGACCAAACACAGACTACTACGGTAGAAGCAGACCCTAAATCGATGCGCGGCTGCATAAATAGTTCGGGTGGGAAACGGATGCCTTAGGGCAGACGGGCGAATATGACGGACTACGACAGTAGGACGGTTTTAGACGGAAGACCGAAGGTTTGCCGGACGGTTTATGATATGACGGACAGTTTCTAGTGCCGGACGGTTTATGAAATGGGCTACGACGGTAGTTCGAGAACGTTTGTATTTGTGACTTACGTAAACAATGACGGGTTGATCACTCATATGTGTAAGACCAATGAATGTTCAGCAAAGTGTAAAGGTGTATGTATTTATATACGTACTCACACATGAATGATATACAAAATCAGTAAATGTAAAGTTGTACAGATATACATATATATTTACACTCACAAGAATATGGTAAGAACAATGTTTCTGTCTACTTGTTTTAAACTAGAACTCACCATCGTTAGCTGACTTTTAGTATGCACTCCAGGTAACAATAAGAAAGGACGTGCAAAGGCGTGATGGCCACCTGGCCCGAGACTGACATCCCATTTTATATGAATTTATGTTAAGACAATGTTCCTTTTATGTTAAGACTTCCGCCGTTATGTAACTGAATGATGTATGCTTTCGCTATGATTGTATGTTTTTAATTTATGTTCAGCATTCTGATGGCTATGTTTATGAGTAAATCCAAAAAGTGAGGTCTCCCGGGTTGAGGCCTTGTAAGTTGGTATCAGAGCCAGGTTGCCGGACTGGTGTGCCAGTGAGGACGATGGGCTCCGTAAGAGGGGTGGATTGTAATATCCCACATCTGTTGAGGGGGAGAACGAATCCTTCCTTATAAGGGGGTGGATACCTTATCTATCAAGACACGTTTTGCCTGGGCGAGCAACTCGTCGGGTGAAAACAAAACCGTGCTTTCCTGGATGGGCAACCCATTGGGGGCAAAACGGACAATATCTTGGTACGATTTGCTTGGGATGCTACAGATGTAATATCCCACATCTGTTTAGGGGGAGAACGAAACCTTCCTTATAAAGGGGTGGATACCTTCTCTATCAAGACGCGTTTTTCTTGGGCGAGCAACTCCTCGGGTGAAAACAAAACCGTGAGTTCCTGGATGAGCAACCTATCATGAACAAAACGGATAATATTTTGGTACGGTTTACTTGGGCTGTTACACAAATACAAGAAAATTACATGACAAGCAATGGATTTTGAATCCATGCTACCCAGGAAATATTTATTTTATTGTTCCTATTACCAAAAAGAATAATTAATAATCGAATCAAGGATACGATTCTTCAAGCCGCCATCTTGAAAAAAAACCAACTATGACATTTGTATACCCAAGCACAATATATATCTCATACCGTAACTATTGTGAAAATCATTTAGGCTGACTTGTGAGTAAAATTAGTAACTTTATTTAAAGATCAAAGTGGGTGAACAGTACCACTCCTCTGAGGTGATGCCACGTGTCTTTTTATAAAAAAATTTGTTTTCAACTCTCTAGCTTTATTTAATATACATTTAACTCATTTAATTTTCAAATAATTTTATTTTTTTTTAAACTTTTGTTCGTAATTTTTTTTTATAAACAGATCGCTCGACTTTCTTTAGGCTTTTTTTTTGTCAACGTTCCGGTAAAAAAAATTTTTAAAACGGAGTTATATTTAAATTAGAGTATTTTTTTCTATCGTGTGCTATAGCGAGCGTACGTAAGTTTTTGCCCCACAAACAAGCCGAACCGGTTACGACCATGCCGACGCTGCGTTGCGAGAGGCAATCGTTTTAGCCCCTCATACTACGTATAATATGCGTTTTCAACCTGTTTAGTTTTCAATTAATTTTGTGTTTCTGTTATAACTTTTGTGCGTTAAGTTTTTTAAAACGAAATGCGCGGTTTCTTTAGTTTTTCTTTTGTCAACGTTCAGGCATTTTTGTTTTATCAAAAACGGAGTTGTATTCAAATTCATGTTTTTTTGTATCGTAGACGTAAGTTTTATCCACACAAACGCGTCGAACCGATCACGTCCAGACTCTCGCAGCGTCGCACGGACGAAAAACGAAACTACTACATATTTAAAAGTCATTGGGTTAATATTTGTTTTGTAATATTGACATGCTGGTGGTGAATACATCAAGCGTGCTATGCCATGTAACACAGTACTAATTACTTTTTTTAGCTGAATTTTTCTTTACATATATGGAAATTGAAACTAGGATAAAACAAAAAAGATGGTGGATTGAGGTGATTAAGCATGCACAGTTCTAAACTGAGGGACCTGCGTTTTAGTTATTTAAATCAAAACTTTCTTTTGCCTTTTTTTCTATTGATTTTTTATTATTTAACAGAAAAAATAATTATGTTTTTTACTTTTGATTTTTCGTTTTGTAATGTTTGAGCGTGAAAATCAATTATATTTATCGTGAAAATCAATTAATTAATAATTTTTGAGTTATTTGATTACTTATTAACACTAAATTGAGAGAAAAAACAAACGTCAAAGCAAAAAAAACACTATTTTGGAAACTTGGAACTTGGGCTTCACAAGAAAATTTGGCCCACTAGAAATTAAAACTTTATTTTGAAACTTCATGAACTTTATTATTAACAGATTCCAAATCAACTAACCACTTATCTCCTTCATAATTAAACATTTTGTTTTTAATGTTATTTAAAGTTTAATTATTTAGCATTATCGTTTCAGTTTTATTTCATTGTCATTTTTATGATTATTGAAAAATTTAAAGAGTGAGAACATCATATGAGAAGGCCCATCTATTTATACTTGCTACCCACACTCGTTAGTCGAATCTAAAACATTCTATCTCTAGACAATTCTATACACGTACATTTGATCAAGCCGTCTACAGTGAAACAATTTAATTGGTTGGTGTTGGCGGCTGTGCCATATGGCAAGCCCCTATTGGTTTGGTTTGATTTTTTTTAAGTTGCCTATTTATTGTGTCTTTTATAAATGTTTAGTAACAAAATAACACTAAACACGTCTAGGCTGAGCATGGGGGGTGTGTGATTTGTTTTTTAAATTGTTGCTTTTTAACTTAATTTTGTTCCATTTTGTATTTTTTTTTTCAGTTTGTAGTCATCATATTTTTTCTTATTTTTACGTTATACTTTTTTATATAAAGTTTTGAATACGTTTATTTTTTGGGTATTGCGTGTTTTAACGTTTCGCTATGTGCGTGTTAACGCGCCGCAATGTGCGTGGCTCTTCAAAGACTTTGACTTATTTAATGGTTTAGCTTTTTTTATAAAGTTTCGACGCCGTTTGGTGTCCTTTTTTTAACCTTTTCGAAAACTCTGTTTTTTTAACGGTTTAGCTTTCCTGTTTTTTTTTAAAGTTCGAAGCCATTTATCGTCTGTTGTTTAACGTGCCGTAGTGCTCGCCGACCGCAACGTGCCGGGTAAATTACTAGTTCTATACATGACGCTTGATATTTACTTGATTATAGAATTTTCTAGGCAACAAATCTAGATTTGGAACGTAGCATTGCGATTTAAAATTTAGACGGGTTGTAATAGTAGTGAATAGGAGATATCCCTTTAGGCCCAGGAAACTAAAATAAAGCCAAAACCCGTAGCCCATTACAAAGTATTAATGACATGTGGCTATTTGTCAATGGCCAGATATGTTTCCACCAATAGGAAGGATGAAACTTTTTTGCATTACTCCACTACGGGACCCACTGGTCCCCACGTAAAGAATATGCAAATCACCCCATTCCACTAGGTATAAATAACAGGGAAGATCTCCATCAACAGGTATGACCTAATCACCATTCTCTCTACTCTTTCCTTCACCATTTTTATCATACCTGAGAAACTTACTCTCAAGCCTAAGGACTGACACATGGGAAACCTCTATCTGTAACAACGTAACGCGTTTGGTTTAAGTGTGCAGTTGTTCATCGAGGAAGAAGAAGGTCGAACAAGAGGCTATTCGTTAGGTATCTTGTAATCCAATTACCTGTTTGCAGGCCTGTACCGGAACCTGAATTTACATTGGCACCATCCGTTTCGTGACCGATTTCAACCTTTTTCTGTTTACACCCTTCCCTTCGATTAGCCGATGACTTCCTCTACTCCTCCTACTTCAGCCACCCGTCTGCCCGTCCTCACGGTGACACCATTAGGCTCTAGGCTGGTCCAGTATCCCTTGCCATCCTCTTCGACAGGACAACTTAATCTCCCACCCGTTTTGTGGCCACAGAGGCGAACGAAATCCTTATTCATGTCCAACCTACTGTTCCTCAAGTGACCGGATCTGTACCAGCACCGTCGCATTCCATCAACCCCTCAGCACCAATGGGATTTTCACCCTTCCTACCTTTCATGCCACCTGTTCCTTTCTCTTCCACTACATCCGTTGGCAATACCACCACACCTAGTTCCACCACTGTCACTTAATATCCTTTAGTAACATTGCCTCTGATGGGACAGGGCGCGCCAGCACTATTGCCACCCAATGTGTGGTGGTTAGAGCAGCAGCGCTATATGCAGCAATATAAACAGTGGATGCGTGAATCGCAATTGGCAAGCATGCGCGCATGATTGTTTAGCGGCGCGGAAACACCTGTCACCCCAGCAAGCTCTCTAGCCCCACCCGCTGCATCTACTCTAGTGGTTAACCCACTTTTGCAAAACCCTAATCCAGTTCCACTCACGGTCCCTTTCCCACAGATTACCGCTTCAGCGGAAGATTTTTCTAAACCATACCGACCTGCGACCTTGGTCACTAAATCTAAATTTACTACGCGCATCGCAGGCGAAATTTCCCTCCAAGCTGCGTATGCCATCAGTTGTAGGCAAGTTTTATGGGTCGGGGGACCCGGATGATCATCTCAATGTTTTTGTGAGCGCCGGCGGGGTGGAACAGTGGTCCGTTACTGTCTGGTGTCACATGTTTGTGCAAACTCTGATAGGCGCGGCACGTCTCTGGTATGACAGTTTACCCACTGGCGGGATTGATAGCTTGGAGGAATTGGTCAAGCATTTTATGCAGCAGTTTAGTCAACAAAAACGCCATACTAAGGACAAAACGGAAATCCTTCATATCAGGTGTCGAGACGATGAAATAGTGGAGCAATTTTTGGTCAGGTAAAATTTAGAGAGTTTACAAATTGGCAGGGCTACTGAAGATCTCATGGTGGTGGAGTTCATAAATGGGGATTGAGACGATCATTTGATCTGGCGCCTACATGGCACGGACGGCATGCCCCAGACTATGGAGGCCCTAATGAATGTGGCAAAGGTTCATGTCAAGGCGGAGAAGTTAGTAGCACAGAACAGGGTGCGTGAAAAACCCAAGGAAGCGCGACGGGCTCCCGAACCGCATAGCGGGAGAGAAACAGACCGACCTCACTGATTCACTCCGCGCTCCGGATATAATCTGAGATTCCAGTCATCCAATCCTTACCCCAGACCTAACAGGTCGCGTAACTCATACCCCACACGTACCTCCTATTTACCGAGGCATGAGACTTCCAACATATCCCGTCGCCCATCGTATCCCACATCATCATATCCGGCCTTGAGTAAAACACCTAGCGCCATCCTGGCATCAGAAAACTTGAAATTAGAGAATCCCCGGCCCGTGCGTAATAACCCTACGCGAGATTCTAAGAGCTATTGCGCCTATCACAAGACTGCTGGACACGATACAGACTATTGCTATCAACTCAACCAATAAATCGAGTTACAGGTTAAAGTGGGAAAGTTGACTCACTTGTTAAAAGACGATAAGGGGGCTGGATCTTCCAGTGGGAAAGGGAAAGATGCTCCCGCCGACCCGGTTCCCCGTGTACGGTACTTGTATATGGTTAGGGGCGGATTACCCATTTCACGTGGAAGAAAGAAGAGGGTAATCAAGGTTTCTGAGTCATGGATGGAGGTACCTCTTACATTCCCACCTTAGATTAGAGATTACCATGTGGGTCCCCTAGTCAGCACAGCCCTGGTTGGCTCGTAAAGAATGCATCGTATTTTCACAGATACAGGAAGCTCGTCGGATATCCTCTATGAGTAATGTTTTCGATAGATGGACCCTCGTGATCAGGCGCGTTTAGAAGAGGTTCACGCATCAATTATAGGGTTCTCAGGAGAAACTATCAGACCATTGGGTCAGATTTCTTTCTCGGTCACACTCGGCGATCGGGACCGAGTGCGCACGGTACAACTTCAATTTTTGGTCATGCCCACCCATTCTCAACACAATATTATCCTAGGGCGGATAGCCCTGGGGGTTTTGGCGGCCGCACTATCAACTTCCTTCGGATTGGTCATTTACCCCACCCCCCGTGGGGTCGCCAGGGTTTGGGGAGATCAAGAATGTGCAACGGTAGAAGAAACAGTTGTAGTCCCACCAGAACCAGCCCTCACAGCTCCTGAAAAATGGTCCATTAACCCAGCCTTCCCAACTCAAACCATCACCCTCGGCCATACGCTATCCCCCAATATTCGAGCGCACCTCAAGGAATTGTTGCATGATAACATGGATGTGTTTGCCTTTCAACTTGCGAACATGACAGGGGTGCCGCGGGATACAGCGGAGCACGCCCTGCAAACTTACAAATCCTTTGAGCTAGTGGTTCAAAAAGGCGAAGTGTGGCGCCAGAGAGACGCGCAGCAGTAGTAAAGGAAGTCAGTTGGTGGAAGCTGGGATACTTCGAGAAGTCCGGTACCAAACATGGATTGCCAATCCAGTTATGGTTAAGAAATCAGATGGGTCTTGGAGGATGTGTATAGATTACAAAGATTTGAACAAGGCGTGCCCAAAAGACTCCTACCCCTTATCTAAGATAGATTCTAAGGTAGACTTGCTAGCCGTGTACCCCTATAAGTGTTTTCTTGACGCTTACAAGGGATATCATCAGGTGCATATGGCACCCGAAGACGAAGATAAAACTGCCTTCCATACCGACATCAGAATATTTTGTTAAATCAAGATTCCCATTGGGCTTAAAAATGCGGGCGCCACGTACCAACTTTTCATGGATTCCGTGTTTCAAAAGCAGATAGGAAAAAACTTGGAGGTGTATGTAGACGACTTGGTAACTAAAAGTAAGAATGAAAAAATCATGCTGGTTGATATCTAGGAGACTTTGATCCGCTTGAAAAAGTCCAACATCAAGTTAAACCGAGGAAAATGCTCTTTCGGGATGGAGGAAGGAAAGTTCTTGGGTGTCATAGTGTCCCGGGATGGTATTCGCGTAAACCTAGAAAAAAGTAGTTGCAATCACGCGCATGGCTTCTCCCAGATCGTTAAATGGCGTACAAACCCTCAATGAACGCTTAGTAGCCATAAACCGATTCTTAGCAAAGTACGACGAGTGCTCTCTACCCTTTATTGCAACATTAAAAAATTGCCTGAATAAATCAGACTTTAGATGGTCGGCGGAAGCAGAGGCAGCGTTCCAAGAATTAAAAAGCTACTTGGCATAGCTACCAACCCTGGCTACACCCGCCAAGGGGGAACGCTTGAAAATCTACTTGTCTTCTTCTTCTCAGGCTGTCAGTGCGGTCCTAATGGTTGAACGCGTGGGGGTACAAACCCCCATCTACTACATCAGTCGGGTTCTTACCACCTCGGAAATCAATTATTCTATGATAGAAAAACTGGTCCTTGCACTGGTACACGCCTCGTGGCGTTTGCGCCACTACTTCCAAGGTCATGACGTTGATGTGTTGACCAATTTTCCCCTGCAACAAATACTCCGACGGCCTGAGCTGTCGGGGTGAATGACACGTTGGGCTATCGAATTGGGAGTCTTTAACCTAACTTACAAACCACGCTCAGCTGTGAAAGGGCAAGTCATCACGGACTTCACGGCGAAAATCCCCGTCGGAATCCCCATTGAAACGTTTGGATGTAACGAACCAATAGCCCTTCAGTTATAGCCGCCACCCCTATGGGAGTTGTTCACAGACGGCACTGCATGCGCCGAAGGGTCAGGTGTCGGAATACTCTTGATGCAGGGGATCGAGTATACGAGGGCCCTAAAATTACTTTTCCCTACCTCTAACAATGAAACAGAATATGAGGGACTCTTGGTAGGATTAAGGCTGGCTATTGAAAAGGATGCCCGAAACATTCGCGCACATGTTGATTCTTTGTTGGTGGCCAATCAGATTAATGACACATACGAAGCCAAAGATGCCACTTTGACTAAGTACCTCGCCATGTGCAAGAACACCCTCAAAAGCTTTCAAGTATGGGAAGGCATACGCATCCTTGGAAGTTAAAACAAAAAAAGCGGATACCTTGAGCTAGCTTGCTTCAACTTTTAGCTAACCGGCAAAGTCCATCAGTTTAGAGGCACTACAGAAGCCATCCAATGACCAAGCAGAGGTAAGTACCAAGCAGGTAGAATCTAACACTTGGATGACACCGATACACAATTACCTAGCCACAGGTGTGCTGCCGCCAGAGCGGGCTAGAGCCAACAAACTACAAGCCCAGGCTGCCCAATACCAATTGCTGGATGGGGTGCTGTATAGAAAATCCTTATTGGGCCTGCTACTACATTGTGTGAACGTGTTAGAAGCCAATTATCTTGTTAGGGAAATACATACGGGTATATGCGGTATACACGCCGGACCACGCGCCGTGGTCACCAAGCTAATGAACACAGGGTACTACTGGCCAGGAATGCATATGGATGTTGTCACTGAGCTCCGTAAGTGTCAAAGTTTCCAACGCCATGCACCTATAATCCATAGGCCCAAAAACAACTTAATACGAGTAACAGCGGCATCGCCTTTCCAACGCTGGGGAATCGGCATAGTTGGCCCCTTCCCTGAGGCTCTAGGGCGCGTGAAGTTTCTAATAGTAGCTGTCGATTATTTTACCAAATGGGTGGAAGCGAAACCTTTAGCCGCCATAACGGCGGCTAGCATCAAGAAATTCTTAAGGGAACAAATTGTGTGTCGGTTTGGCTTACCACTCTATCTGGTTAGTGACAATGGGAAGCAATTTACAGATAGGACTATCAGAGAGTGGTGCGCGGAATTACAAGTTACACAAGTCTTCACCTCTGTTGCACACCCACAAGGAAATGGGCAAGTGGAGAGAATCAATCGTAGCATAGTCACGGGAATTAAAACCCGCCTCGATAATGAAGGAACTTCTTGGTTAGAAGAGTTTCCAAATGTCCTCTGGGTGCATCGGACTATGCCGAAAAGCAGCAATGGAGAAACGCCTTTCAGTCTCACGTATGGATCTAAAGCAATGATACTAGCGGAAGTGGGTATTCCAACTGCACGGAGGGAAAATACTCAGAATGTTGATAATGATGAGGAGTTGCGTAAGAATTTGGATGTGCTGGAGATACGCCGCGAGATGATGGCTATTAATGAAGCTAAATACAAACGCAAGTTGGAGAAAGAGTACAACGCGCGAGTGGTGGAAAGCACTTTCAAGGAAGGGGAGTATGTACTAAGGAGTGATATGCCCTAAATTATACATGTTTTGCATGCATAATAATCCCCATATTATGGTACTAATTGATTAAAAGCCTTGCAATTGATACTTAAAACGTTAATATTTCACAATTGCAAGTTATTCGGTATCCCAAGATAAACAGAGCAAAAACAAGCTTAAAACATGAAGAAATCAAGCTTTTGGAAGAGCAAACCCGAGCATTGACCCCCAAGAAGTCAAACTAGGTCAAGGAAAGTCAACACAATAGCTAAAAGACAAAACTGGAGAGCAGTAGGGCAATGCATGGCCGTGCAACCCATTGCACGGTCGTGTAAACCCTAACTTGCTCTCCAAGGGGCCATTACACTATCACTTGTACCCTGTTTGATTCCCGAGGTGTTTGCACGGCCGTGCAATCCAATGCATGGTCGTGCATTGCTCATTTTGAGGCCTATAAATAAATGGCTTGAGTTCTTCATTCCATACATCTATCCACACCTTACAACAACCATCCATACCTCAATAGAGATCTTATTTCGTAGTTAGAGTAGTGAGTAGAGAGTGGAGAGGCTCTTACGCCTTGTTTAGGGGAGCCTACGAAACTCAGCGTTACGCTAGTTAGCATGGCCATTCGTGGCTAAGCGTTTTGTATTGCTAGGGTGAATATGAAGTTTGGTGCATGTTAATGTTTAAACGTATTAATCTAAGTGATGTGTTTATGTCTTTAATCATTCGTCCTTAAAACCCCCACTTGGTGGGATTTTATTATTTTCTAAATCCGTCTTTATATTTGTGAGTGTTCTTGATTTTAAAGTGTAAGATCGTAAAACCTTTTTAAGCAAACTTCTTTTGAAACTTGTATGTCTTTATACAAGCTGAGATTGATAAGCCAAGGCTTGGTCAACACTATTAAGGTCGTACGTATTTATACGAACTTATTATGCGACCAAGAATTTGTGAACTCATGTTGGGAACGGTACGTCTTTATACTTGATCCCATTGTTGCACCGCCTCCTAGTGAACAAAATATAATCACCTATTTAACTCTAATACAAAACATTTTACGTTCGATGTCTTAAACCAACCAGGAGATGACCATTCGAAGGGTTGAGGGTAACTGTTGTCCTTAACGGGAGGTACTACTACTTTTTAAAGATTTTAATTTTCAAATCAATTGTCGTGAGGACAAGGCTCTAGCGGTGACCCGGGTCACAAGTTTGTAGTAGTCACATCACTGGATTAGTAAACTTAACATTATTACGTACCAAGCGGATTCGAAGCCTGAAGCAATACTCACCGTGACCTGATCATCTTCGAGATATTTACTTTTCTGCTATTTACTATTCTGTTCGTTACATTTCTGTTACACACATCACGCACGTTCTTACTTTTATGTTATTTACTTTATCGTCATTTACTTTTCTGTCATTTACTATTCTGCTTCACAAGCACACAAAACCCACTTATCAATTAATCCGGCTAAACGATAACAAAAGTTGAGTATTGGAACTCGACCGTGCCCATTGGTTCGATACCTGGTTCTTACCTAGACCATATTACGCTGCGATAGGTACACTTGCCTATTGTGTATGTTTTAAGTTAAAGTAATTATCATTTTATAAATTTAAAACTTGATCTCGTGAAACCATAATCTCTAAATATTATCATATAATATTTAACTACATCAAAATCTACATATCAAGTTTTTGGCGCCGTTTCCAGGGACACGGTGATTTCAAGAAAAAATCGAGTTAACGAATTAGCCTTTTATTTTTATGGTTTGTTTTGATTGTTATTTACAGCAACTTTCATGGATGACAACTACAAGAGTTGTTATGGAGGATACCAAGACAACTATGAGTATCACTATTCGAAGGTTTGGTGTGAGATATGTGGGGAAGCCCAATACACTCAATATTGTTATCACTATTAATGGTATTACACTGATTTTCACTAACGCTACTGGCAACCATATGAGGAAACCACACCGCCATAAGAAATTCAACACTTAGCTCTAGATTCAGACTCATGGACCCCCGGAAATCTGTTTCATCATTTGGAAGAAATTAAGGTTCAACTCCTAAAGAGCTCTCCAACTGAACAACAAGTGTTTCGTCATTTGGAAGAAATTAAGATTCAAATCCTAAAGAGCTTAAAGTCTTTGCCCCTAATGGTAAAGCCACAACATTTTACACGCCGCCTGAAACAAAGGCGCGCGTTCAACGCTTAAAGTCTTTGCCCCTAATGGCAAAGCCACAACATTTTACACGCCGTCTGAAACACAGGCGCCGCATTCAACGCTTAAAGTCTTTGCCCCTAATGGCAAAGCCACAAATTTTTACACGCCACCTGAAACACAGGCGCGCGTTCAACGCTTAAAGTATTTACCCCTAACGGCAAAGCCACAACATTTTGTACACCGCCGGGAATATAAGTGCACATTTAAAGCTTGAAACATCCACCCCGGTGGCGTGATCATATGCTCAAAAGCTGCGTTAAAAAAGCAGGCGCATAGAAAGTATACACAAGAGGATAAGATAAAGACAAGATTTCTTTACAATAAATCAGTAAATGAGAAGAGCAAAGATGTCATTCATTACACATTTTGATAACCATTACAAGGCGTGATCAAAGAGAGAAACAAAAAATAGAGAGTGCTACATAAGAACAGAATAACCAAAAACCCATGAAACCCATTAACTCAAGACCCAGGGTCCTTTTCATCGCTCGAATCTTCTATGTCCACATCTTCATCCTCCTCTTTCAATGTTTCCACCTGTAGCAGGGACTTCAAACCCTGGATATCATCTTCAAGGGCTAAATCGTATATCTGATCAAGAAGCTCCGGCTCCACATCACTAAGGGTGTCCATGGCAGCGTTTAAAGTGGCTCGCGAAGCTTCAGCATACAGGGGATGTTGTTTCAACTCCGTTCCCTCCTTCCCGCACTGATACCCATATTTCATTCCTTCATAACGTCCCACACGATCCGCCTCACTAATCAATTCAAATAATGCGTCTCTATATATGGAATCCAATCGGCACGCGTAGAATGCCAAGGAGAAGCCTTCCTCCATTATCCACTTCTTCTCTGCAGCATGACGGGTAATCTCGGCATCCACCTTCTTTTACATCTCTCTCTTTGAACTCTCTACCTCGCTAACCACCTTTTTTCAAATCCATCACCTTCGCCTCTAATTCCTTTACACCTGCCAATTGGCCCTCTAACTCTTGCTTAGCTAAAGTGGCAACACTCAGCGCTTCACGAGCCTCCGCCAAATTTACCTCCACAAGTACCTTGGCCTTAACCTCCTCATCCGCTTCGACCCTCATTTCCTCTATTATTTTTTGGGCCTCCGCCAAAGCCTCCTCCGCCTTACGTTGGTTGACTAAGGCCAACGCAGCCCGGCGGGCGTCATACACGGCCCGTCGCCGAGCTTCAACTACGCTACCTTGAACGGTAGCACTACTACAAAAACAGGTATTTGCTATGGATTTTTACTACGGCAAAAATTCGTAGCAAATTTTGCTACGAATTAGCTACGGATTAGCTACGGGCATAGTTTGCTACGGTTTTGCTACGAATCTTCCGTAACAAATGAAATTCGTAGCAAAATCCATAGCAATATCAATAAAATAAATATTTAAAAAATAATTTAGTAAAATTCGTAGCAAAATCCGTAGCAAAGTCAATAAAATAAATATTTAAAAAAATAAATAAATAAATTTGGTAAAATCTGTAGCAACATCCATAGCAAAATCTAGACAATACACATTTAAAAATATTTTACTAAAATGCGTAGCAAAACCAAAAAAAAATATATATTTAAAAAAACAATTTCTTAAAATCCATATCAAATCTAAAAAAACTAATTAATTAAGAAAATAATTACTAAATTAAAATTTTTGCCCTTTGTGTTTGGCAAAAATACTTACGAATTTTGTCCTTTTCACTAACACTAGTTAAGTTTTTCAGTTAAGTCAATGCACATGAGGGCATTTTAGTCTTTTTACCCCTAAAAGACATTTTTTTGTAATTTAATAGATTTTTTATGTTTAACAAATTAATGTGGCTTCTGTGTTCCTTAGTGTAATTGCTCCACGAGGTTTTCAATTTTTGGCATATTAGTTATTTCAAAGGCCAGAATATAAATTAAATCATGATATATCTGAGTTACCATATACTTATTTGTTGTACTGGAAAGCCCAACACAAGCCATGCACTTGATGAGAACCTTTGTGAAGCAAGTATGCTATTATTGGAGGTTGACAAAGTGAATTTCAAATAAAAGGGCAAACTTAAATATTAGCAATGAATCTTCAAGATGAGATGGTGGAAGCTAAAATTGAGGGCTTATGTTCTCAACTACAAACTATATTTTGTTTTCGTGTTAGTGTTGTGCATAATCAACTTGTTTAGGTATACATGAGCATTTTCAATATGTGCATATTTGTTTTTATTTAAATATTTTGTTAAACTAAGGTCATTCTAAATCCTGTTTCAGGTTACTTCAAGCTCTATGAGACTTGTGAGTTCAATATCAAGAGAATTAAGATACGAGTGGCATGTACCTGTCGAGGGCTAACTACACTATTAATGTTTCAATGCAAATGCTACCAGGTAATTAGTTTTAATCTAAATATCTGTTTTCTTCTAGATTTTGTTTTTATTTCATTTAAAGAAAGACAAGGGTCATATCAGGTTCAATTACAAGCTATGAAAATGATAGTCATACTAATGATAATTGTACAATTTTGTATTTTTAGATAATTTGTACAATTCTGTCACTTGATATAAAATGATAGTTTAATTTGTATTTGTGTCTCTTTATTTGGTTTTGAATATATTTACGTAAAGGAAAAAGCTGGAAAATAATTAATATATATTATTTGTAGCAAAAATAAAACAAAATTTTGTAGCAAGATCTGTAGCCAAATTCCGTAGTAGAATTGGTAGCAAAAATGTAGCAAAGTTTCTTTGCTAAACCGTAGCTAAATTCGTAGCAAAATTCCGTAGCTAAAAATCGGTAGCAAAATCCGTAGCGAACATTTTCGTAGCAAAATCTGTAGCTAAAATAGCTATGTCCCATTTTGTAGCTAAAACCGCTGCAAAAATATGTTCCATAGCAAACCAAATTAGCGACGATACTTGTAGCTACAGACCAAATCCGTAGCAAAACATGTATTTGCTACGGATTTGCTATGGTTTTGACCGTAGCAAATGCCTGTTTTTGTAGTAGTGTAGCCAGTCCAGTAACAAGGTTGTTGTCCACCTGACGGCTTTCTAGGGATCAGAGATACACGGCTTCACCGGGCGGGATGGTATGCACTAGCCAGTCCCGACATACGTCCGGGTTGCCCAACCTACTACCCTGCACAACTTTCCAGTTAGGAGTATAAGCACGACAAAAATTGGCCCCGTCCCAATTGGCCCAGGGCGGATAAGTTAATTTTACCTGGAACTGCTCGACATTGGTATTATCCTCAACTTGCTTTAACAAAGAACCCAGGAAAGAGAGTATATATATATATATATATATATATATATAGGGGTATGTTCTTTTGAGAACCAACAATATGTTAAGAACCATGAGAACCGCAGTAACTCTTGCTCTATTTATAATATAAATTGACTAGAATTCATGTACATTTCAATATGTTTAAGGTTTGGTTTTAAAAGACCTCGAATTTATAATCGTTTTTTTAAATGCATATATGCACTCACACTATATGCACAAATGAATGCATATATGCATATTTTTATACTTTTATTAAAAAAAATTCAAGAGAGAGGAGATAAACTCAAACTAAGAGTGGGAATAGATAAATAAAACATTGTTGTTGAATTTTACCTTTTTCACTAAAGCGATATGTACACTTTTTGTGTGGTTCTCACGGTTCTCAACATATGATTGGTTCTCAAAAGAACATGCCCCTATATATATATATATATATATATATATATGGTGATTCTAACCACACACGGAATATTGCTAATTGGACCCGCCGCTACACTATACGCCCTCGTATAGGGCAATACGAGGGCGTATAGAGTTCAGTCACTGACAACATAATGGCACGTGTCATTCTCTGTCTGGCAGCTGGTCCAATACGTGGCGTATTGATCTATACGCAGCGTATGAGGCACGAGTTATATTTTTGCTTCAAAAGTTGGAAGATTTGGGAGTTTATGAATCCTATACGTGGCGTATTGACCTATACGCCACGTATATGTATTTTTTATTTAATTATATTTTTTTTATTTTTTTTATATTTTGTTTATTTTTATTTTAATTTATATAATTTTGTTAATATAAGTTTGTTATCTATTTATAAATTTTATATATTTTATATTTTTTTAAACATTTATTATATTTTTACAGTGTAACCAAACAAAATATTAAACATTACAAACCAAACAAAATATTAAACATTACAATCAAACAAAATATTAAACATTACAAACCAAACAAAATATTAAACATTACAATCAAACAAAATATTAAACACTACAAACCAAACAAAAAATTAAATATATATGATGTCGCTCGGACGGTCTATAAAAATAACTATATAAAACCTAACCTAGACTCTCTAGCTTTAAATTTATAAATCTAGACTCAATCTAATACTAGACCACACAACCGGCAAGTGTACCGATCAATGCAATATAGCCTAACGAAGTCCGGATATCGAACCCACGAGACACTAGCAATAACCCTACCTAGACTCTGACTCAACTAACTAAACTGAAATATATTGGGGGATTTTGTGTTGTAACTTAATGTAAACTTTCTAACTAACGACACTCAACTATCAAGCAGAACTCTTTAAACGAATTCAAGAATAGGGAAGGCACTACCTAGGTTAAGAATCTTACTTGCAAAGTATAACTTCTATCGGTTCTGAAAACTATGATGGATCTGGGTTTCTAATGAAACAACTCTAGATAACCTAATGGATTCCTGATCACTCTCGGTCTCGGGATGTTACCAACTCAGCTACCTAAAGCGTATTAAACTCACCAGATAATTGGAGCACTTCTCAGGTATTTCCAACTATGACAAGTACCCTAATAAACGGATTACCTCTCAGTCTCACCGCCTACCATACACTCAAGGAATGCACGGGGTAATCTCAAGCTAACTACTATGATTCGGATAGCTACAATCACTAGACACCTAACACTAACGTCCTCTCAGACTGTTAATACTCGGATTCCTAATAACGAAGACTAAACGACTGATTCTCACCTCTCGGGTATTGAACTAGGACACACATTCACTTCTAATCAGTAATCACTTATGAATTCCTATGGCTACTACGTCTAGAAACCACTCACAATCACAAACCCTAAGATCTATGACCACAAAACGAAGATCAAACTGGCAGACAACCACAATCAACGCAGGAAATCACAAACAACCACAAGATCAGCAGTAAATATATACTAACATCATACATAATCAACCAAAGATCTTTACTAAATCATAAACCCATCAATTGAATCCAAAAACCAATAAAAATCATAACTTTAACATGCAATCATCTTAAACCTAGGCAGTATGCAAAATCTAGCCAACAAACATGTTCAAAACAACCAAAACAGAAGTAATAAACATAGTCATAGGTTCAATTAAACAAAGTAAAGATAAAAGAAGAAGAATCATAAACCGAACGATCACGAATAACCAATTCGGGTTCCAAAACTCCAACTCCTTGCTCCACTAGCCTTCTTCTTCCTGAAAATCGCCAAAAGGTTCTAACTTGACGGCTGGAATCGACTTTTTTTCAATAACAGCCGACATCATCAATAAAAACCTAAAAATCCAATTTTTCCGGATTTACGACTCTCTCGCGTACCGCGAGAGAATTTGGGCCAGCCCCTCGCGTACCGCGAGAGCCAATTTAGTCGGGCGCGCTTTTGAAGATCTTCGCGTACCGCGAGACTTCTCCACTCCTCTCTCGCGTACCGCGAGAGACATAAAATCTAGAAAATTGTCTTCTAGAGCTTGGACTTTTTCGGGCTTGGTTCCTTTGCTCGTTTTCTTCATGTATTCACTTGTATTCCATACGAACTCCTACAAATATGATAAAGACTCAATTGTACATAAAAACGACTCAAAACAAATATAAAACTAACTAAAAACACATTAAAACAACGGAATAAAGACATGTGCTTTCGCACAATATCAATATACATCAAAATATTTTACATACATAACAACGAAAGAAACAAAGTACAAATAAAATAACTAAACCTAACCGGCTCCGCCGTCACCCTGACCCGCCCCGCCCTCATCCTGAACGGGGTCGTCCGGATAATGAAGTGGCGGTGGTAGTGGGCGCGGCTCAATGCCGGCGGCTCGTGACAGATCCACGAGCTGTCCAACCGCCCACATCATCAGGTCATGCGATCGAGTTGACGACCATGTCGCCGTGAGTCGGCAACAAGGCCATCAAGCAATGCCTGGGTAGCACTCTCCAGCCTAACAGACAGACGTAAGTGTCGGGGATGCTGTGGCGGATGGTCGTGGATGGGCTCGACGTGCGACGGACCGTCCTCCATCGCCACACCATGTAGCGGATGAGGCATAGGCGGGTCCCCTGTCCAGGCATCTGCGGCAATGGCACCGGGACCCAAACCTGGTCCTGAAGGGCCCCTACGAACCGAAGGCCCTGCGGGAATCGGTGCGTGATGCGCATGCCGCTCGCCGTGCGACGGTCTAATCGGACAGGGGGAATGGACGGTAACATCGCAGACTCATGGACGCCAAATGGTGTTACCGAACGCATGATCTGCGTGATGAAAGCACCGCCATACAAAAGCCCGTGCTTCTGTCGCATATAGGCAGATGCAAAATAAAGTGCCATGCACGTGGATAGGTCGCACCGCCTCCCAGTAAGCAGGCAATAAAGAAAGAAAAGGTCTCTATTAGTGCACCATTCACATCTTTTCAGACGCGGTGCGATCGACGTCAAAATAAGTCGGTGCAGATATCTATACAATCTCTAATACCCGAGACCCTCCCCTTGGTACCCGACCAAGGACTATCTGAAATCAAGCCCCAAAAAACAAGGAGTTCCTCCTTGTACACCTCCGTTACCGCCTCGGTGAAAAGTGACGTGACCGTCTCAGGCTCGTAGTACAAGCCCGTCGTGACGGCCCACTGACGGAGGGTCTGACGGTAAACGACCCCAAAAATAGAAAATGAAATATGATCCGGATCCATATCCGGCGCCTCCCCGGGAAGAGGCGCCAGCCCAGCCTCTGAGTAGATGAACGTCGAAAGAAACTCGACGACCACCTCTCGGTAGGTCTCCGCGAACGAAAGATCAAAAAGACGCGACCATGGCGTGTCCTGGTCGCTCGGCCTCTTGTACCTCCTTGAGGAACCCCCAATCCACCGCCGTCCCTGGGCCCAACCGCACCTCCCGGAGCTTTTAGCACCGGGCATACGCCTCCGAATCGGCCGAAAAATCCAGAAAATGGTAGTGCGCAAGATCGTCTAGCTGCTCCATCTGAATATCATCATCATGATCCGCCATATATGATAATAATTAATTGTTTTTAATTTTTTATTTTAAATAATAATAAATAGTTAATTGTTTTTATTTTAAATAATAAACAAAATATTAATATATTGTTTTTATTTTAAATAATAAAAATAAATAATAATTTATTGTTTTTATTTTAATAATAAATAATTATTTTTTATTTTAAATAATAATAAATAATAATAATATATTGTTTTTATTTTAAATAATAAATAATAATAATAATATATTTTATTTTAAATAATAAATAATAATAATAATAATTTTATTTTAAATAATAAATAATAATAATAATAAATTTTTTTTAAAAACCTATACGCCACGTATAGCTTTATATGTGGGGTATAGGCTGTTACCGAGTAAACCAAGCCATACACAGGGCTTCCAAGCCATACGCAGGACAGTTACCGGGTAAACTAAGCCATACGCGGGCCAAGTTGCCTAGAACCTGAGCCATACGCAACGTATAGATCTATACGTGGCGTTTGGCTTCATCGTCTTCCTCTAACGAACTATACGCCACGTATGGCCCTATACGTGGCGTATAGTTCTTATGTTTCGACCTAAAAATCGCTAATCTAACCAGTTTTACCCACTAATATTCGATATAAACCTAACATTAATGATCGCGGGTTGAGACACGTACCTTTACAAAGTCTTTTTGAGACGGCAATCCAAATGAACGAGCGTTTTCTTGTCGGGTCACGTATGGCTTTGTGTGTGGTTTTTTGGTTCGTTTGGCATTATACGATGTGTTTTCTTAGTATATCAAATGGTTATACGCCTCGTATAGATCAATTTGTGGCGTATAGCCACCAACTTTTGGTATTCTATACGTTACGTATTGATCTATACGATGCGTATAGCCTTTAAAATATCTCAGATTTGAAAAGTTTGAATTCCCTCTTATTCAATTCTATACGCCACGTATAGTTCTATACGTGGCGTTTTAATTAATTTTTAATTAAAATTAATTTTATTTAATTAATAATTAATTAAAACTAATAAAAAATTAATTATAATTAAGTAAAATTAATTTAAAATAATTAAAATGACAAATAAAATTAATTATATTTAATTAAAAATTAATTAAAACTAACAAACATCATCCGTGGTTCGTGACGTATTGTGAAAATCTAGATATATTAGTAGCCATTATTTTCTTAAATCGTTCAATACGATCACTGTATATATTTTTCCATTTTACTGCATAATCATTTCGGTGCAAATTCCAAAGTGCATTCGGCGTGGGAATCGGAAAATCTCCGTCTAACTTGACGTGGATGAAATGAGCATTTTTTACGTGAACTAACGATACGATTTGATGTTTAGCGTGAACGTTAGGACCAAACCACAATGGAAAAAATGTTTGATTACCGCTAATGCTTAAAAGATGAACAATCAACCCAAATCTTTGAGCAATTAGGAGTCCTGTGTATGGCATCGACATCCAACGACTAACTGGTGTGGCTTTCACATCCTGCCAATCTATCGTATGACGTAGCCTATCATACTATTGAAAGGCGACTTTGTTAAAAATAGTTCTCCACCATTCCTCTTTATTGTCCATCTCATGTAGAAGTTGTTGTCGGATAAAAAGCCACCGGTTTTCATTTAACCCTAAGCCCAAAGCTACCGATCGAAAACCACAGTTACCGTCGGGATTTACATCCTGTATATGTGAAATGTACGGATAAAATAAAGACGGTATCGAATCCTTAAAACAATTTATATTGTTAACCGCATCTTTTCCCATAATCAATGGAAACCCAAGATGGACGTTATCATCTTGTGGTTGCTTTCCTTTACCCTTCGTTGAACGACGGTGTTGAATGACCGAACTCGCTTGTATAGACTCTTGTGACGCAATATACGAGCTGTGTCTCGCATGGTCACATTTGCTTTGTTGGGATCCAGTGAATGAGCTGTTTCTCACGACATCATGTTTCCTTTGTTGTTACTTTTTCAAAGTTGGACGACCGCGAGTATCTTCTTGTACCTTTGGCGCTTTCTTGTTACTTTTTCCCGGAAAGACCACCCCTGCGATTCTCGACATCATACTTCTTTTGACATGATCGGGTTGTGACATAATTTTGTTTCTCACTTGACCAAGTACTTTATCCACGTCTACATTTTCATCATCGACAAACGACGGTTTTAAATCAAGTTTTCTCCGGAAGACGTCCACCGCATCTAAAGGGATTATGCCACCTGTATTTTAAACGAAATAGTTAGAACATTTTGAAAAGCACACGGCAACCCACAACTACTGAATAGTCAGAACATTTTACCTGTAGCTTCGATATTTGCCAGACGACAAGCACACGGCAACCCACAACTACTGAAAAGTTGGCAACCACACGTAGCATTTTGTTTCCGTATATTGATAACTTGTACTACTCGTTTTCTAACAAATCTAGAGTTTTATGTGAAACTTTACCATGTAGGTTATCAAACAATTCAATAGCTATGTGGCTGTCCATTCCAAACCCAAACTGTAACTGATAATACTGATCTGATACAATTTCATCAACAAACCCAACAAGTCTATCTAGCGAGTTGTTAACATTTCTAAGATAGCTCTTTAAGAGCGAATGCTGGCTCTCGACTCGGTTCGTTGTATGTTGACCAAAATTGAGGTTTCTGTTGGACCACGCGGATACAAACTTTTCTTTATACGGGTCCAGCCAATTTTTAGTCACATAATCTATAACTCCTGGAAAAATATTAAATATTGAATAAATATTTAAATATATAATAAATATTCAATACTGAAAATATTAAATATTCAAAACTTACTTCCTCGTTTGGCTGCATACAGTCGTTCGTAAAGCCGGTTGAAGTTGTACTGGTATATATCTGGCGTGGGAGACTCACATAATACCGACCATGAATACTTGAAATTTGTCCAGTCTTCGTCTGTAAATGATGCCCTGCAATGTTTTGCGATATTCTTGTGTATGTGCCACTGACATAGGTTCTTGGAACAGCCCGGAAATATTTTATCACACGCGTTCATAAGAGCTTTGTCCCTGTTTGTTACTATCACGCGCGGCTCCATACACTTTTGCAACATTGCTTTTATTTGTAGTAGCACCCAGACGAAGTTTTCCTCACGTTCTTTTGATATAAATGCATGAGTGACACAAAACGACTGGTGTGTGGAGGTCACACCAACCACTTGGACAAATGGAATTTTATACATGTTTGTTTTGTACGTCGCGTCGATCATCAACACGTGCGGGAATGCACGCCACATCTCGTACGATTTCGGATGAACAAAGAATATCTCCTCCACGATATTTATGACAGGATCTTCCCGAGTATAGTAGACGTATTTTTTAGAAGAAAGCAGGTTTTCCAGAATCTGCATTGGAGTTTCACCGACTCTCGTTTTTGTTTTTTATCTTTTGTATCGCATTATAAATGTCCTTTTTAATCCAACTACTCTCTGGGTTTTGTTCCCTTATAGTTGTCAAAATGTTTTGTGGCAACATATTTTGCGAATACAACTTCCCCACCAAAAGTTGTTCCGACTGAGACAGTCTCCTCGCAAACGAGTGGGCCTCAAGATGTTGACTAGGATCGTGGTTATGACTGTCATCCTTCACCGTTAATTTCCAATCACCAGTATTTTCTTGGTACTTTCTTTCCAATTTAAAGGGACAACCTATTTTCTTGCTACCGGCACGTCTAACCATGGCAGTAGACGCACGTTCGCCGTGAAGGTCACACACAAGCCACACCTTGATAAACGGTTCCGTCGGATCGTCGCTTTTTCTCCTCGATCGTCGGGTGACAAGGACGTAACCATTCTCACGTCCTCTCCGGATAGCCCAATCCACCAACTGTTCACGAGACTGAAAATTCTGGTCAGTTTTATACGACACATTTTGATGGTTTTGTTCTTCGTCTTCGGAGTCGTCGGTTTGTTGTGTCGGGTAAGAGACTTCACGACACACGAAGTTGTTAGTTTGTTGTGTCGGGTAAGAGACTTCACCGTAAACGTAGTCGTTCGTGGGTTGTGTAAGGTAAGACGGTTCACCGTATACGAACTCGGGATTGCTTAGTGGCTCGTTCAAATCTGGAAGCCTTACCCGTTGATTAGAATAAACGTCGGACGAGACCTCCTCCCAGTTCACCTCTTGAACGCCAGAACTTTGCGGGTTGTTTTCCAGCGACTCGTTAGAATATACCAGAAAACCGTAGTTATCATCCAACCACCAAGACATGTTTATAATTTTTGAGAGATTGTTTGAAATTTTTTTGAACGATACGTTCGAATGAGAATTTTGCAATATTAAATACACAAAATTTGGGTCGTATACGCATCGTATAGGGCAATACGGTGCGTATAGGACTCGGGTCAAACCTCGTATACGAATCGTATAGGATAATACGATACGTATAGGGTACGAGGTACTTTTTGGAACTAGTTATCCATCACGTCGTTATACGCCGCGTATAGACCTATACGGAGCGTATAGCGAGGTGATGGATGACTAGTAGCAGAAGGTATCTCGTAGCCTAAACTGCATCGTATTGCCCTATACGATGCGTATAGGGTTGAAATGACCAGGTTGTACGTGGATGTCGGGCATAGAAAATTGTGAAGGGCTATACGCATCGTATTGACCTATACGATACGTATATGATCAAATCCAAATAGTAATTCTCGTATGCCATTAATAGTCCCTATATATAGGGGTGTATGATTGAACACCCAAGCGACGCTACTTGCTGAGGTGCTCAATTCCTATATCGTTTCCCTCCATACACTAGTCAAATCAACAAGGCCTCTTTTAGCGGTGCTTTTGAAAATAAAAAAGATAACCCCCAAATCTCACCCACATTTTTTTCCTCCTCTCCTAATTACTTTATTATCTTTTATTTTTTATTATTTTTTCCTTTTATTCCATCTTATTTAGTCCAATCTTGCTCCAAATAATTTTTCTTTTATACAATAGTGATCTGGAGGGATTTGAAGAGGAGATATCTCTTTAGACCCAGGAAACTAAAATAAAGCATAAAACCCGTAGCCCGTGTGCTTTTCCACCAATAGGAAGGATGAAACCTTTTTGCATGACTTCACTACGGGACCCACTGGTCCCCACGTAAAGAATATGAAAATCACCCCATTCCACCAGGTATAAATAACAGGGAAGATCTCCATCAAGTCATCAACATGTATGACCTAATCACCATTCTCTCGACTCTTTCCTTCTCCATTTTTATCATACCTGAGAAACTTACTTTCACGCTGGAAGGCCGACACAGAGGAAACCTCTCCCCGTGACGCCCTAACGTGCTTGGTTTAAGTGCAAGGGCGAAGCTATGAAGGGGTCAGGGAGGGCCCCGACCCCTGCCGTTTTTTCCGTTAGTAGTGTTAATTTTTCCGTTTTCGTCCGAAATTTTTTTTACATATAGAGCCGGCCCCTGTTTATTTTTTTCGGCCCCCGCTTCTTAGATTTTCAAGCTCCGCCACTGTTTAAGTGTGCAGTTGTTTATCGGAGAAGAAGAAGGTCGAACCAGAGGCTATTCGTTAGGTATCTTGTAATCCAGTTACCTATTTGCAGGCCTGTACCAGAACCTGAATTTACAAGTAGTAACTGTTGGAGTTAAACAATTGATAGCAAATAACGAACACCGGTATTTTTGTGGGAGGACGAAACCCACGACGCCTTTTTCAATTTTTATTTACTCAAAAGACTCCAAACTTACAATAACTGAAGACCCTATTTATAAGCTACAAATACTTGTAGCCCAACTATTCTAATCTGACTAGACTCCTTATTCTACTCAAACTCAAACAGAAACTTAAAAAATCAAACAATACACGTAAACTTCAGAATAAACTATTGGGTTCTTTTGGGTCCCTTTTGGGCCGTACCAAATCAGCCCATAATGCAAACTTGGATTAGCCCATCAGTAACAAGAAGAGACTTTAGTCTATAGCCGATCCCTGAACCGGGCATGTTTAGTCGATCTAGATTGGTTAGGAGCATACAAAACAAAAGTTGGTCTAAATTGGCAAAACAAAAAAACCAAGAAGCCAGAGAGAGAACCAACAAAACGACTTAGTTTTGATTAAAAACAATTAAAAAGTCACTTTTAACCTTTTGTTCCCTGTTTCCGATCCATCAATTTCGCACTATCCGCTCTCCCAAACCGATCTACAATTGATTAATTTAGTAATTGATTTTGTCTTCTCAATCCATCCATCAATTTAATTGATTTCAGCTCTTATTCAACAATGGCTCAACCACTATGGTTTTGATTTCAATATATGGTTAAGAATTTAGTGAAGGTTTAACTTATGTTTCCTCTTTATTAATTCCTCAATTTCACCACTATCAATCATTTACCTGTTACGGATTGAAACCATTGCAGGTATGAGAGTTGTCCCATATCGGTTGTATGGGCAACCAATGTGGGGTTTATAAGGGCTCCCTTACCCAACAGGCTAGTCATTTGGGTTGAGTTCTCATGTTTGGTTTGTAACATTACCATATTTGCAAGACACAATCGTTATAATAAATACGGTGTTTTGGGTCAATCCGACCCATCTCAGGTCGTAACCGGGTCAAACTTGGGCAGAATATATGAGTTAATATTAAATGATTTAAAATTTTGGTTAAAAAGTGTTCTGGGTCAAACCGACCGCCTCAGGTCGTAACAGGGTCAGACCTTGTCAAACATGGTCAAAATATATGAACTAAAATTAAATGATTTGTAAAACTTGGTCAAAAAGTGTTATGGCCAACCCGACACGTCTCAGGTCGTAACTAGGTCAGGCCAGGTCAAACATGGTCAGAATATACTAATTAATATTAATTGACTTAAAAAATTTGATCAAAAAATGTTCTGAGTCAACCTGGTCCGTTTCAGGTCTTACAACCTAAAATATAATGAATTCATATTAAACGGGTTAAAATAATAGAATGTTGAAGTAGAATGGGTGAAACGTGCAAGAATATAGTGAATTGATATCAAACGGGTCAATATATGTAGCTACAAAAACTTTCTTTACAAAAAAAATAAATAAAAAATCTAATCTAACATACACAATACAAACTATTGCAGCAAACGTAGTTTGAATTATCCACTTTGGATTCATAATCTCATCCATCAAGGTTCTTGTTTGAATTTCAAAGCCTATTTTCAAGTGTGTTGTACTTCTGATCCTCAGGCTTGTACTTCTTTTTCAATTAATTTATCTTTCTAAGGGTGGTGGGAGTGGAAACTTTCAAACCAAAGTATTATTTCAAATTGGACCAATTAGAAGATACCATCTCATTTAGTCAAACTACCCTCTTAAACTACTCTTCATGGTGTGAGTGGTACCCTCCAAATACCATCTAACCGTCCTAATTTTTTTTAAATTAAAACAAATTAATAACCAAATTTAAAAAACTAAAAATTTAATTAATTAATGAAAAATACATACCAATAAATAAAAAGGCAATAAAAAAAAGTTAAAAAAGCACCTAAAAATTTAAAAATCACATAGCCACTCATACTTTGCGGCTATTTTACGTTTCCATTTAAGAATTAGTTCCAACATTGTTCTAGTTAGATGGCAGTGCGGATCCGTAAATAGTTTCAAATCCCGGTCCATATGTTTCTCCCGGATAGCCGCTCGTTGCTCCCCCACCAAAGTCCTTATGTCGTCGTCTTTTTGATTTCTTGAATCAAGGAATTTATTCATCATATCCTCCCGAACATTCGCGTAGCGTGCAGTTTGTTCGGCCAAACTTCCTTGTTTGAGGGCGACTTGGCCTACTTCTTTGGTTCCGTTGTTGGTCTTGATGGTGTCGCGTCTTCGTTTAGGTCGGGTACCCAGTTTGAAGCCGTGTAGTTGCCGGAGTCCGATGACTTTCTTTTATGATCGGATTGAGTAGCAAACTCATCACCTATCAACGGTTGACGGAGCCATTTAGCATGAACCCGTACAATCTCCTAACATTTGACGTGGATAAAAGCTTTTTTTGTTTTTTATTGGTAGTCACCTAACGCTTTCTTCGTTACGTCCAAACCGTTGGCTCCACTAGCACGTAGACAATCCTACAAATTAATACATTAACAATATATGAAGAATAAAAAAATGTTAAGAATAAATAAACGTAAAAAAAATACATACAACATCCGTTGAAGTGACATATACTTGTATTCAAAGAATTTCACTTTGAATTTAGTTGGTGTCTAGATCGGGTGCTTCCTCCAAGTTGAGAATTGTAATGCTCAAGTATCCGACCCCAAAAATTATCTCTTTTGTTGATTTCCGATCGTCGGGTCTTCGTAAATATGGCACCAAGCCTTACACAACGTTTCGGTTTGTTGGGGAGTCCACGCTTGACGGGCCGCCCGGTTGGTGAATTTTCCTTTTTTCACGGTTTCTTCGTCAAGTTCAACCGCCTCATCTTCTCCTTCTTCTTTAACTTCAACCACCATCTCTTCCTCTTCTTCTTCAACTTCTTTTTCAACTTCAACTTTTTCTTCAGCTTCGTTAAATGGATATATATTGTCTTCGATTAGGCTCTCCGCTAGGATCCTCGTCACGGGTGGGTTTACGGAACGGTCGGTTGTGGTAGCGAGGTGCAAAATGATCAAAAGTTGCTTGATCTTGTAGGGGATAGATGCAGTGACCCGGTGCAACTTGCGTAGGCATGACCGGCATTTGAGGATACGGAAAAAGTGGGTATGGAGTATACGGTTGTTGGGGAGTTTCTTGGCTCGATGGTTGTTGACTAGAACCGCCTCTCGGTTTGGACACTTTTTTGCGGCTAGAACAACCGCCTCTCGGTTTAGAAACGTTTTTGGACTCCATTGTATTTTTTATGTAAATAATAGAGGAGAAATAATGTATTTTTTGTGTATTGAGTAGAATAATTGGGTATGTATTTATAGGGGTTAAATTTATTAAATTTTATTTTATTTTTATTTTGTAACGGCTATATAGCCGTTCAACGGCTACTTTAACGTCTACATTTCCAAACTTTCATCGGGTTCCCATACCCATGATCCCTACCCTCCACCAAGTACCCGCTGGTACCCGCCATGCTTGTGGCGGTGTACCTGCTAACCCGCCAAGTACCCGAATGGTACCCGAGCACCACTCCCACGACCCTAATTTGTTTAGAGCTAAGCTTTACAGTTGCAGTATGAGTTGACATGATACACATACTAATAATTCAAATATTTACTGCTGAATTAAAGAAAGGATAATTAGAATTTTAACATCCCCTTAATTCAGACAGTAAATAAGTCAATCAAATTTAACCTTTTACACAAATAGTCATGTTGAATTGGATTCATGTCTTTTTTAAATATATATGCCAACTGTTTTTAAATTTTAAAAATACCAGCCATAATTTTTTCTCTAATAAAATAAAGGAAAAACACCACATAATAGTAACCAATTTTTAAAAGTGTTCCAATTAGGTCACTCACCATAGTATACCCCAGGGTGTATTGTATACCGTGTAAAATACGTATTGAGTGACCTAATTTGAACACTTTTGAAATTTGGTTACTATTCTACAAAGTTAATGAAGGACTATTTCAAAATGCTTTGTTCTGTTATGAAACATAGGATTAGCAGCAATTGAAGTTGCTGAACCTTTTTTTTTAACAGCTAAAACCTAGAACTGTGTAGTGTACCGGCAAAATTCTACTCGTCAGGATTCGAACCCATTACCTTCACAGGAGGAAACCCTTTACAGGAAAACCCCGAGACAAAAAGCGTGATCTAGAAATCACATCTATTGTCGAGGAGGAGTTTAACGGGTAAATCACAATCAACTTTTAAGTCTTTAAGGATGTTTAGAATCCATAAAATTTCACTAAACTTTTAGTTAGGTTTTTTTTTTACTATTTACATAAATCACAGTGAAAAACTAAGAACATCGTTCAATCTCCGATGCATAAAGTTGAGAAAATGTGGCGGTGTCGGAAAATTACGGTGCACAGAATCCACACTTAGGGTTTGTCTGTCTCTGTGTGTATGTTGGGTAACCCTAATCAATTAAAATTAGGTGAAATTGTGCTTGAGATTGCTGCTTTTGCACATTTAAACTTTGTGCTTGTGAATCGTTGAATTGAGATTGATGAACTCATGACTTGGTGCATCAAGAAGTGCATTTAATCTCATGATGAATGTTTGTTTAGAATTTAAAAACAAACAAACATACTGAACAGAGTCCTACTCATCAGTGGGGTCTGGGGAGGACAAACCTACCTCTATCCGAGAGATAAAAGACCCCGGCTCAAAAGGATCTTTTTTTGAAAATGCAGAAAAAAATACATGCAAAAACAAACAAAAAATTCATTAAAACGATGATAATTGTTATAACAATAAACAAAACAAAATTACTTTATCAAGTTATCTATTTACATAGTTAAACAAATTGTGAGGCTCTCCTAACATTTTTGAAAGCACAGCCGGAGACCCTTTTAAAGGGTGTTTTCAGCCTTCAATTTATTCAAATAATTTAGATTACTGTTTAATAATATAGTTTTTTCTTGTAATAATAATAAATACATTAATAATTTTTAAAATTCAAAAAAATATTGTAGAAAAGGTGTTTGTAAGTTAACTAACCTAAGTAAAAAATTGCATATTTTGACCCGTCAAATGCCATGTTTAGAATAACTGAGATCCTTTGCTTCTTAATTCTATTGCTTCTTCATCATACATTATCATCTCTTCCAGGTAATGTGACCAGTGAGTCAAATGCCGCTGAACCGCCTAAGGGTCTATGTCTGGAAAAAATTGGAAACAGTTCCTACCTCTATATGGCTCCACACCCAGATGGGTCAAACCGAGTTTTTGTGTGTAACCAACAAGGTAAGATATGGTTAGCCATGGTTCCTGAGGTGGGATCTTCCCAAAGTTTGATGGTAGATGAATCAGACCCTTTTCTTGATTTGAGTGATCAAGTTCAGTTTGCAACCGAAATGGGACTTACGAGCATAGCTCTTCATCCAAACTTCACAGAAAATGGCAGATTGTTTGCTGCTTTTAATTGTGATAAGTTTCAGCAGCCTGGATGTGAAGGCAGATGTGCTTGTAATACAGATGTTGGTTGTGATCCTTCCAAGGTTCAATCTCTTCAAGAATCTTATCCTTGCCAGTTTCATGTTGTTATTGCAGAGTTCACCGCCAATGGCACCTCCCTCTCTTCAAAACTTTCATGGGTAACTGTGGTTGATTTTTAATTCTGTAATATGCTTAAAACTTTGCTCAAATTAGCATCAAAGTTTCAAAATTTTTTATTTAAGGTAACCAACTTTCAAAACTTTCTGTTTAAGGTAATCTGATCCAATCACCTCGTCAAAAATGATGCCGTTGCAGCTGACTTGGCTGTAGCTTTGACCATATTGACATAGTAGTCAAAGGCTCAGGTGCAAAGGGTGAGCCTGTTGCCTAGGCGCAAGGCGCTTAACAAAGCAAGCCGCACATTATAAACATACCATTTTTAGGGGTTTTAGACATGTTTTAAGCTGGTTTCATATTCCACGCCATTTTTAGATGTTTTAGACCAGTTTTAGCTGGAACTTGGTTGGAAACCTCGCCGGAGTGCCTTGATGGACACAAGGCAGTGTGGCTGCAACTCGTCTTTGAATTCAAATTTGACATGATTTTGTTAGAGAAATCAACCACCTGCATAAATTTTTTTTATATACTTTGTTCTATCATGTAATCTATCATGGGTTTTAAATTTATGGTGTTTTTATCGTAGAATTGATGAACACGCGCTTTTGATCATGTTTTACAGAGGGGGCATGCTAATTCAGCTGAGGTGAGGAGGATATTCACAATGGGACTCCCATTTGAAGCATATCATGGTGGCCAGATTCTTTTTGGCCCTGCTGATGGCTACTTGTATTTCATGATTGGTGATGCTTCGCATGTTGCTGACCCGTACAATTTTGCCCAAAACAAGAAATCGTTGCTTGGAAAGATACTGAGGCTTGATGTAGACATCATTCCGAGTAAGCACCTTCACCATTTGATCAAAACAATAATTCTTCAACATTTTGATCTTCTAAAACACTTTACATCTTATAACAATGTTTTTTATTCATAAGTAATGCATTAATGTTTTTTAAAAGTTTTTGGAAAACTATGTTTGTAGGGTGAACTCAGCCCGTTTCAACAGGCCCGACCCGTTAATCTTATATCTCTAAATTTATGGCACTGATCAGGTTCCTTTGTCATGAACCTGAAACTAGGTGCAGAGGAAATAATTAGGCTTGGTCTATGGGGAAACTATTCAATACCAAAAGACAATCCATACATTAATGATAAAGAACTTGAACCCGAGATTTGGGCCTTGGGTTTTAGTAATCCTTGGCGCTGCAGTTTTGACTCAGAAAGGCCTTCTCGCTTCATATGTGGAGATGTCGGGAAGGTATGTTTTTTAATTAATTTACAATGAAATGTGAGAGTTAAAGGAGGGAAAATGAGCAAGTTGGAAAACGGGTCAAAACAGGTCTGGGTTGACCTTAGCACTTTTCTGTACGGGTCTAGGGTGGCTAGACCAGGTTGACCTAACACTTTCCTTCCACGTTTTTCTTTCAGTTTTTAAAATTCATAATCCGTTTATTAAATATGATCAAATGAAAACATTATTACAATAAATTGTGATTTTGTAGGCTGTATCATTCAAAATACACTTTGGGTGACTTTCGACCCGTTTAATCATTTTATTTTAGGCTCCATTTTACCCATCAGAATCATTATAAAATCCAAATGGGTCACAAGAAAGTAGTTAACAAAGACTTTCTCTACATCTTATAAGCTTAAAATATAAGTTACATTTATAGGATCAATATGAAGAGATTAATATAATCAAGAAAGGTGGAAACTACGGATGGTGCGTTTATGAGGGGCCCTATCCTACACATCCATCATACGCTCCCGGGGGGTACACTCAGCCAACCTCCATAACTACCATATTTCCTGTGGCAGGATACAGACATGATAATGTCGATGCAAGCAAAGGTCCCGCCTCAGTGGTGGGTGGTTATTTCTACCGCGCCACTGCTGATCCATGCTTGAATGGCTGGTTAGTATACTTGCAATGGGTCAATTTTGGGCTCTTTTGTTTAGTTTGTTTTTTTGGAAAAACAACGTATCCAAACAGACTAAACTGATACAAGTAGTTAACAATTTGCAGGTCAGGTTGGGTTGTGTTGACTTGTTAACAATTTTTTACATTTTATTTTAGTTTTATACATTGGAATGACATGATTTAGGTGAGGTCATCAACATTTAGTACTTTTGACCATAACATGTCAATTGTAATTAGTTTAGTACTTATGATGCTATATTTATTATTTTTAGCAGTGGTAAGCAACTGATTCCCCTATAGCAGAGGTCTTAGGTTGGAATCTTGCTTCCACTGGTTTCTTGGTGTAACCTCTTGAAAGCCACCTGCCCAACACGAGCTGTGATTTGCCTGATCCTGTTGGTTAGTAGGTCTTGTGAATTTTCTGATAACTGGTTTTCATGGTTACCAAAAAAAAACATTTAAAAGAAAATGTAGGATTAGTGCTCTCCTGACTTAGATCCTTTAAAAGATGACCCGTTTTGACCTGTAGACTGTAGTTAACCAATATCACAAATTATTGTTTCATAGCCAACCAAACTTAGGGATAATCAGAATCATAGTTTTCTAACAACTTCACTTGTTTCTTCAAACTAAATTTGATTATTTTGACACTAAACGGTTAAAAAATCATTATCATAATCACTTCACACGCCCATGACCCTTCCAAACACCCGGTAATCATATTTTACGGGAAACGAAGAGGATATGATCATATGAACACACGTGCAGGTACATATACACAGACTTGTACAGTTATGACATCTGGGCAGCTATTGACACCACTGCAAACAGTGAAAACTTCACTAGTTTCAGTGTGCCTTTTGGGTGTGCCCATGACTCACCAATGGAATGTGGGTTCAAACCGGGGGTTCACAACGTTCCTGATCTGGGCTACGTGCTGTCATTAAGTGAAGATAACAACAAAGATGTGTACTTGTTGACAAGCAGTGGTGTGTATAGAGTTGCAGCCCCGAGTCGGTGCGGATACCATTGCTCATCAGAAAGGTATTCAAATGTGACTAGAGTTCTTTCATCTGGAAACTTATTGAAGGCTTCATCTTTAGTAGCATGTTTCATCTCTTTTATGGTGGTTAGTTTTTCTTTGATGCCTTGATAGAAAACTGTATATTTTTTTTTACTCTCGACTTTATGGTGATCATAAAACTATGTCCTATACCCATCGGGTATTCATTTACTCACCTGCTAATTTGTTATAAATTACCTGTTGGGATTCCCAAGTTACAGTTTAAACTAATAATATAATTTTATTACCCAAGAAAAATAGAAATATAAAAACTAAAAAGCTGGTAAATTAGTATTCTATTAATCAAGGACAACGAAAATAAAAATAAAAAGAAAATATTTATAGAATTGCACGATGCCACTGTTGGGTCATGGATGTGCCCATGAGTTCAAACTGTTGGTGAAATTGATAACAGGATCAAGTAATTAACAGGAGAATGATTCTAGAAAGCAACTATATTGATTGAATCAGTAACCGTATTTTGTTGTTAGGACCGATACATATATACGTGTCTACATAAACAGACGCAACGCTTCATCAAGCGTCACAACCCTAGACCTAAATGATGCGACCCGGCGTTTATATTACATGATAACATACTAAACCTAGTAGTTCTAATAATTATGAGGTTAAAATGATAACCAATATTTATGTGATAACCATGATAACCACTCTCAAACACAGTGTTACGTATATGTAACAATTAGCATTATGTTAATGTTACATATATGTAAACACTATGTGTCACGTATATGTAACTTTATTTGGTTACGTAAGACTCATCATTTCATTTCCGTATTTACGTTCAAAATATTTATTTAAGATACTTAAATACTATTTTAGCAATTAAAAGAAAAATAATTTATTAATTATGTGATTGTTTTATAGTGGTTAGCACGATTATCACATAAAAAGTTGGTTAGTATTTGAAACCTCTACATTTATAACCCTAACTTTACTAACTAAAACACTAATTGATTGAGATTAATTCTAACAACCACCCCCTTAATCTCGATCATTATATAGGATCCGAATTATAATAATGTTGGATCATCAACTTCGTATCGGGTTAGATTAGACTCCTCTTTATTCTCCCACGTTGGACATTCATTTATAAAATGTCCAAGCTCGTTGCGCTTGTAGCATCTTACGTGACTCTTATTGATTCGTCCACCATCCTTACTTTTCCTGAACCACCACCTTTACCTCGGCCACGTCCAAAGTTTCCTGGATTTGAACTCCCACAACCACAACACTCACATTTATGTTCTTTACCTTTCTCCTTTGTATATGCTTTGGTGAATAAAAGTTTATGGTGCATGTTCCTCCTTGGTTGGCTTCTTGATGTGTTCTTCGTAAGCTTTTAGTCTCCGGATGGCTTCTTGAAACGATATGGTATTAGGATCAGCAAATTGCTCAATTATAGCAACAATTTGAATAAACGTTGCTAGTACAGATTCTAGAAGCTTCCGGACTAATCTCTTGTTGTCAATTATAGATTCAAGATTGTTGGCTTGTGACACAAGTTGACTAATTTTCCCGGTGAACATATTAAGGGTGTCAGAATCTTGCAATTTTAAAGATTCAAATTCTGATTCTAGAGTTTGTAGTTTAGCTTCCTTGACCCTGTCAGCCCTCACAAATCGATTTAAGTCTTTCCAAATATCTTTGGCACTCTTATGATAAGCAAATTGGAGGACAAGTTCTCTAGGCATGGCTTGAAAGAGATATTCGATGACCATTGCATGTTTCTTTGCATCAACTTCTCCTGTTGGTTCAAGTGCTTCCCAGATCCCATAAACACTGAGAAGTGCTTTGATCTTCACAACCCAAGTTGTATAATTTGTAGAATTGAGAATGGGGCATTGAAAAGTCATTGATATCCCTCGTTCCTTTAACGCTACACTTTCATTACTCTTCAATCACCTGGTTATCGATTGTTCCTCCCTTTATTTGATTGCTGCTATGATGATGCTTCCTTTGATCAATTATTGTTGACAGACGCTTCCTAATTGTTCGGTGATGATTTTTGATGAACCTTGCTCTAATACCAATTTGTTGGTGAAATTGATAACATCATCAAGTAATTAAATAGAGAATGATTATTGAAAGCAACTATATTGATTGAATCAGTAACTGTTTTTTGTTCTTAGGACCGATACATATATACATGCCTACATAAACAGATGCAGTGCTTCATCAAGCGACACAACCCTAGACCTAAACGATGAGACCATACACTTATATTACATAATACAATTACATACTAAACCTAATACTTCTAATAATTACATTTATAACGCTAACCTTACTAACTAAAACACTAACTGATCGATATTAATACTAACACAAACTTGAGGTCCACAATATTCCTGGCCTATTACGTGCTCTCATTAAGACATTAAGTGAACATAACAACAAAGATATGAATTTGTTACCTCTGATTTTGATTTCTTTTATAAAATAACTAAAGATAGTCTTTTTATTTTATGGAAACAGTACAGTACCGTTTATAAAAATAGATAGATTACATTAATGCATATGCTACATACTACATAAATATAACAAGATTCAACTCAGTATATGTTGCTATAAAAATCAAACAAGATACGAAGAAGCACATTTGGTTAAGGCCATTTAATGAAACATCTTTCCCTTAAAAAAGATTTCGTGACTATTCACGTCTGTTTCCTATGGTACAACAACCAGAGCACTATTGTACCGGTGGACATGAACTCACTAGTCCGAGATAACGTGGAGTCTTATTGTGTTTAATCTTTTGCATAATAGAACAAGATAGAGTAGGGTCTTTTGTGTTTAATCTTTTACATTATAGAACAAAATAGGGTAGGTGTTTTTTAGTTGAACAAGAGATCTTAGTCTCTTGTATCGTGAGATTGAACAAAGTGCAGAGAATTCTATCTGACATTCGTATCGTAGGTCGTGGGCATGCACAACTTCGGATTTTCTAAGCCATTTAGACAGGACTTTGCACCTCTCTACGCACGCGTATAAGTGGAGTAACACCCAAGTAGTTTACCAAGCATCTTGGCTTTTGATAAACTCCAAGTTTTTTTTCACCCACTTATGTGGGAGAACTTTTACTTCTAATAGACTACTTCGAACATAGATGCATCCATCAGCTCGTTTTAAAACTCTCGTCATAGAGAAAAACTCATAAATTATTATTAAATATCTCATTTATAAAACTAATTATTAATATCTAAAATTAAGACATATTATCTTTCAAACTAATTTTCAAACATTTTATACCCAATAGAATGCTACATCTTTAGTAGCATGATATGGTGCTTGTTTTTCTTTGATTGTTGAAAATATAGAATTTATAATCCAATTTCTTTTGTTTTATCTTGTATGTACCTGAGACTGGGCTAGAGCATTTGGGCTGTCTAACTACAGATTGGGCTAGATGACTCTGAGCTGTGCCAAGAGTTCCTGGAGCTGGTTGATCCAGATGACAACCCATAATGACATGTTTACTCTCACAAATACACGCGGGTCATGGGTATTTGATTGGATATCCGTTTGTAGTGTGGAGCCTATATAAGAGAGGAGAGAGTGTGAGTTATAATTCTCACACACTTCTCTCACACACACTCCAGATCTTTCTCTCTTTCATACGTCTAACTTAGGGTTCTCTTCGACATGTTGACGAATCTAGATACGATTTTGAGTTGTCTGTATCACATTGGTAATCTAATAGTATTGTATGGTGTCTTTGTCTTTGAGAGTGTATTTTTTGATTGAGAGATTTTGTATTTTTTGATTGAGAGATTTTGTATTTTTGTTGTTGTTGTTAAGTCAAGATTTGAGTGTTATTTCTTTAGATATTATATTTTCGAGGGATTTCGTGAGGGAAAATGACATGTTTTAATTTGTTCTCGACCAGTATGATGATTTAACAATCTTATCATAATTGTAACAAACATTGAACTCTAACATGTCATATTACACATGTGACATGTTATAAGGATGACTTACCTTATACTTTAGTTGTTTTTAAACCATTTAGTCGTTTGGGCTACAATGATGGTTTTTAACTTTTTATCATCAATTATTTCAACATGACATGCATGTATGCATGAGTTTTATGGATTATGTTCAAATAAAAAGTCTTTAAATCTAAAATTTAAAAATTAAAAAGTGTGAGAAATATTTAGAGCCATTAGATATATTTTTAATGATTGAGATTAAATTATAGGAGAAAAAGTTGTTAGAAGGGTATTTTAGTAATGACCACTTTTGTTGACTTTTTATCACGTTCCCCTCCTTTGTTTAAAAGTTCATAACTTTTACATACGGCGTTATTTATTTTTTTTAAATTACACCATAAAAACGAGCATTTTTTAATCTTTAAAACGTGTACAGTGTCGTTATATACAAAAACGAAAATGTTTTTCAGCTCATTGTGATTATTGCTCGTCATTGTGTCTAATGTCAGGTCATTGTGTCTAATATCAAGTCATTGCGTCAAATATTTTTCATCATTGTGTCGAATGTCAAATATTTTTCTAATGTCAGGTCATTGTGTCTAATGTCAGGTCATTGTGTCAGATATTTTTTATCACCATTTTATATAATACATAAAAAACAGTGACAAAAATAACACAAAATTATCTTAAAACGTAAAACACAATGATGAAAAATATTTGACAAAATAACCTGACATTAGACACAATGACTAGACCTGACATTAGACACAATGACCTGACATATTTGATACAATGACTAATATGCCTCCCTTCAAAATCAATAAAAGGACATATTTTAAGCTCAAAATCCTTCTTATCCTTTTTTATATTAAATACCATGTTTACTATAACTCAACCCTGAGTTTTGAGTTCTATATATAAAGTTATATACTTTTATAATAACATAATAATTCTTTGTTCAACTAACAAATAAAGTTTTGAAGAATTGATTATAGATTTCATAGTGCTAAATATGATGGATTTTTGTATGTAATATTTTTTTTTTCATATTTGATTTTTTTTATAGAATATATGATTTTTATATTGTTCACATAAACAATAAGCTATTTCAACATAAAACTTAGGGGTGAAAACAAGTTAAACTGCTAAATAGATGCTTGAAATTGGTTTGTTAAAAACCCGAATCAAAGAGAGATAAAATAAGTTACCCGATCTAAATTAGAATTCTTATTATAATAAATAAGTAACTAGGATGATACATATCGACTTATGGTGAAATCTAGATTTTTGTTTCTTGCATCTCTCTCCTATTAAATAATAATGATCTTAAATAAATAAGTTATAATGATTTTTGTTTCTTCTCTCTTCTATTAAATAATAATGATATAATTCTTCTCATTCTAATAGTTTATTATAAAACTTACTTAACTATATGAAGATTTCAATTATATATTATTTTAAAATATAATTTTATAATTCTTAAATCTTTATTATTTGTTATTTATAATTTTTAAATCTTCATTATTTCTTATTTTACCAATGACTAATGACATTTAATGTACAAATCTTCATAAAAACTGTTGTTTTATAGCATGTTGGATTTATTCAACCCATGTAATACATGAGTTTATAACCTAGTTCATACAATAAACAAGTTACCCGATGTAAATTAGAATTCATTTAATAAAAGGATTTGATAGCTTGTTTATAAAATGAATTGTAATTTTTTTTAACGTCAACACCTAGATATTCTAGAATAATTGAGTTTTCTCGGGGCAACACCTAGAACATCCAGGGTAGCCCACCACATAAGGAACCCTCCAACTCGGTAAACCCCCTGACCTGACCATAAACCCTTTTTTTGTTGTGGCCTGAATTCGAACCGACGACCTCCCATTTAGAAGTTATCGGGGTACCGCTAGGACAAAGACCCTTTGGTAATTGTAATTAGTTTAACCGAGTATAGATGATCTAATTAGTTTTTTTTAATGGGTATCAGACATATGAGTTTTGGATGTTATCATATTACTTTTACCCCTCAAATCCTTTTTAATGTGGATGTTCATATATTTATTGTGATTCTTGAGTCCATCCTTAGGTCGATGTCTTGCTTCCTCATCTAGATGAGACCTCTTAGGTATGAGGTATATCCTTATGAGAGGGTACTCGTGAGGGCCTTCACACCGTGAGAGGGTAGGGAACACCGTCCCCCTCTTGCGTGAAGGGGGTGAGGGCCTTGCCGTGAGGGGCTTCATGCGTAAGGGGCTTGGAACTAGCCGTTGGGCTTGATGACCGTTTAAAAAAAAATATTTTCAATATAAAAGCCATTAACACTTCTATTTCACAAACCCAATCAAATACAAACCCAATTACACTTCTATTTTATATATATATTTTTTAAAATGGCATCATCATCTTCATCTTCAAGTGACGAAGCGGCTCAAATGATGTTCCGTGCTTGGACATCCGCAACGATTACGTGGTGGCAAGTAGGGGTGTTCAAAAAAATCCGAATCCGAATTATCCGAATTTTCGGATTCGGATTCGGATTCGGATATTAATATTGGATATTTTCGGATATTTTGGATATCTGAATCCAAAATATTAAATTTAGTTATTTTTAATTATTCATTATATTTAAATATATATACCTATAAGACATTAAAAAACCCCTAAAAGCATTCTCATCTTCATATCTGCTCCCATGCTTCCACCAACACCTCTGTGACTTCGCGAAGTCAGAGTTCCACCTTCCACCCTACGTTCCGACGAGTCGTATTCCGATTGCCGCTTGCCGCTTGTCGCCTACGTTCGGGCTTGGCTAATTCCGACTGCCACCGCTTGTCGTCTTGTTATAGTTTTCTTCCACGATGAGCTCAGCCATTATTTTTTAGGCATTTCTATACTAGTAACCTTAGCTATTACCTATGATGCAGTTGACCGTGCCTCATGAGATGTAATTGTCTTCTACAGGTACGCCTTAATGCCCTCATTTAATGATAACCATCTTTGGATTAGGTCATATCTTCTATGTTAATCTTTTGCATCCAACACAATTTTAAAAACCCAATCTGTAATTTGCTTTGTTATAGATTTGCAAGTTCTAAGTACTAATCTTAAGCATTGGTAATTACATGGTTTTCTATCAATTTGAAATATGCATCGACTTTTCTTTTAATTCGGATATCCGGTTTACTATGCGAATCCGTATCCGAAATTTCAGATATCCGAATTTCGGATACGGATTCGGATAGTAAAATCCACTATTCGAAATTTTCGGATATACAAAATTTCAGATATCCGGTTTTGAACACCCCTAGTGGCAAGAAGCCGAATCATCACAACCTTTAACACGAAGTGCTCGTCTAAACCGAGAACGTTCGGCTGCTAACGCACAACTACTCCAAGACTACTTTAACGAAGGGTGTACGTATGACGAGGAGCACTTTACTAACCGGTTTCGAATGAGCCGGAATTTATTTTTAAGGATATTAAATGATATAGAAAGAGAGGTTCATTGGTTCCGACAAGGGGTTGATGCGAGAGGTCGGGTTGGTTTTACTCCTGTGCAAAAGTGTACCGCCGCGGTTCGTCAATTGGCGTACGGAACCGCTAGCGATTCGTTCGACAATTATATAAAGATGTTTGCCCGAACAATCAGGTCATGTAAGTATAAATTTTCTAGAGCTATTATTAGATTGTATCATAGTAGATATTTACGTAGATCGTCGGCTAGCGACATTAAGCAGTTATATGCAGCGCATGAAGCTAAACACGACTTTATCGGCATGCTTGGAAGCATTGATTGCATACATTGGGACTAGAGAACTGCCCCAACGCGTGACGAGATCAGTTTGCACGTGGTGATCATCATAATCCCAGTATTATGCTCGAAGCAGTTGCATCAAATGACCTATGGATTTGTCATGCATTTTTTTGGTGTTACCACTTCCAACAATGACATTAATGTTCTAAACCAATCGCCTGTATTTGACGATCGGATAAACGGGACCGCATCTGACTCATCTTTTGAACTCAGAGGGACAATTTACCAACGTGGGTATTTTCTTGCCATGGAATATACCCCGAATATGCTGTAATTGTCAAGTCGCTTACAGAACACATAGGCCTTAAACGTAATACTTATAAAAAACTCACGAAGCGGCAAGAAAATATATCGAAGGGAGTGTTTGGTATGTTGAAGTGTAAGTGGTATATTATCCAACGCTCGGCTAGGTGTTGGTCTCAAAACAAAATTAGGAACATAATGTATGCTTGTATTATTCTTCATAATATGATTTTAGAGGTCACCGGCTTGACAATTTGTCAATATAACCCAAATGTAGAAGAGCCTACGTACGAAGAAATTGACGAAGATAAAAAGCGAAGCAATCGTCTATAAATACGAAGCCGAGAAGTTCAACACGCTCTCAAAGCGGACTTTTCGCAACATTAGTTTTTTTATGTTATTTATGTTTTTTTATATTATGTAACTTTTATTTATGTAATTTATGGAATTTTATTAATATAATTTTATTTAAAAATGAATATTTTATAAAAAAATGCATTTAATGCTCACTTGGGTTGGGTATTTTCCTTGCCATGTGAGACCGAAGTGAGGAAGCAACAAAGCTGATGTGGCGCCCACGTGCCAGAAATGGTACTCTCACTTGGGAGAGCCAAGTAAAAGTATACCACATACTCTTACTCGGAGTCGAATCTGAGTAGTTTGTGCCTCTTCATATCTTCTGAGGGCTTGGGTAATGAGAGCTCTAGATCAGAAACGGGTTTGGGTCCCGAGTGGGTTTTCTGGGGTTTCTATTCGGAGGCGGTTCCTATAGCAAACTTTAGGGGCTTCTTAGATCAAGGGTATGACTTGTATTTATGATTTAGTGGGTGTTTGAGTTTTAAAGTGGTGTATATGCAGGGGCGGAGGATATAAAGGGCCCGAGGGTTCGCTCAGAAGTGTTAATATATACGTATTTGCTCGATTTTTCGCTCAGTAGTGTTAATTTATATGTATTCGGCCGAAAATTTTATAGTTCCGGCCCCCCGTACATGAAAAAAAATTCCCGGCCCCCCCGCGAAAATTTTCAAGCTCCGCCACTGTGTATATGCAATCAGAAAATGCAACCTTAATCTGTCACATAATTTTTTATTATAATTTTGTGTTATAATTCTCATTTAAGAACTAGAAATTAGCATAAAACCAAGATTATTGGCTGTGAAGTTGGTTTTAAAAATATCATCTATTAAATTCTTTTTATATGAACATTTCAAAAAGATTTAAGGTTCAACCATAACTAACCCAATTATTATAGGGTTTGTTATTACTAGGTATTAGGGTAACCTAAAAAACCAAACCACAACCATGTTAATCAAGAAAACCATTTTAACTAATAGTAAGTTTAAAAAATTTTATGGTTTAGGTTTGGTTATGGTTTATGTCATAATCGAATAACCAAATCGAGAAGTTATGCTTTCGTATTAATGTTTGATTTTGATATTATTAGGACATCTTTAACTAATAGTAAGTTTAAAAAATTAGGCCTAAATATATTTTTTTTAAAGAACGGCGGCAATTTTATAAAGAACTGACTATCAAGTTACTAAACGGCGAACAACATTACAAAAGTATAAGAGGGTTTTGGAGCCACAATCCATTTGATATTACATTTTCGATTCCTACCAGTATATCACAAATACGAAAAGTGAAGACGTCATCAAATAAAGTATGTTTCAAATGTCGTTTCTTAGAGAACACCGTATCATTCCTGAACCTCCAAGTAATCTATGAAACAACAAAGATAATCGCCCCTATCAACTCCTTTTTGACCAAGGACATATTCACCTCATCAAGCCAATCTAAAACATCCACCGGTGGGCAATTTCTTAGGATTGCGACCCCTAACCAAGCCGAAACTAACGTCATCAATCGAATCGAAACAAAACACTCACCAAACACATGCAACTAAGATTCTAGCTCGTCATTACACACCGAACAAAGAATACTTGGAACATCATTGCCTTTTTCATGAGAGCATCTAACTGAGCTTGCTCAGCGCCACCCTTTATCTCACGTCTCCAAGAACAATTTAACCCATTACACCTTTGAGATACCTTACAATCTTTATCATTCTCTAATGCAAATAACCTAGAAAAATGTTCAGCAAACACCAGATTATTCCATCAACAATCCTTCCAAAATAACATGCCATCCACACGCCCCACCTTCCTACTAATCGAATTAATAGGGATTTGACCCGAGTCACGAATCTTGCTAAACAACTTCAACATATGTTGCCAAACACTCTTACCTTTAACTCTACATATCCTCCCGACACGAACCATGTAGAGAAGAAATAACATCCATCTCCATTTTAGTAACAGAGCCTTATTGAATGCTTCTAAAGAACCAATACCAATGCCACCATTTTGTTTTGACGCTAAAACCCGATTCAACGCCACCTGGTGCATCTTCCTCTCCTGCCCCACATCCCCCAAAAGAATCTTGACCAGATCCTTTCAAGGATTGTAAGAACAAAAGAAGGAACATGAAAAATAGACATATAATACACCCCGATAGAACCTAGAACATAATTCATCAACAAGGACCTCACCCCAATAGATAATAATGATGCTTTTCAAGACGACAATCTGGCCTCAAATCTAACAATAATTGCCATCCAACTTTTTGGATTCACCATATTATGTTCAACGGGAAAACCTATTACCCGGGTGACATCCGATATGGGAAGCAAGAGTAGCCATCTCTTCAAAATCAACTCCACTCCATAAAGATGAGATTTCCCTAGGTTTATCTTCAATACGGATTCCAAAAAGAACCATTCCAAGATATTAACAACTGATCCACCATTGTTTTCCGACCATTCACCCAAAAAATAGCATCATCTGCATAAAAGAGATGAGAAAGAATAATACATTTTTTACCAACCTGAATCGGATTGAAAATACCAGCTTGAATCGCATCCTCCATCATAATATGAAACCCTTCAATCGCTATGATAAAAAGGAAAGGAGAAAGTGGATCCCCTTGGCGCAAACCACGATACATATGAAACTCTTTAGACGAGCTACCATTAAGAAATATCAATATCCCGAATGAAGAAATACATGCCATAATCCAATTTATCCATTTTTTTTTTACCGAAACTCATAAACCTCATAACTGTTTCCAAATAAGACCAAGAAAGAGAGTCATACGCTTTCTCAATATCAATCTTAAACATCATAATCTTCTTTTTCAACTTCTTAAACCTCTCCGCCACTTCATTCATTATTAAAAATCCATCTAGAATTTGTCGCCCCTTCAAGAAAGCAGATTGTTCAATACGAATGACCAAGCCAATCACCTTTGCTAGTCTATTTGCCAAAACCTTAGCAATAACTTTATAGATCAACCCAATTAAGCTAATCGGTCTGTAATTGTAACACCTGCGAAATTCCAGAATTTAAAACATAGTTGTCGGGCCAAGCCCATTCGAGGCCCAATAAATATCCAAGCCCATTCGAGGCCCAAGTTGCATAATCCAAACATCATATTAGTCACACGGTTCATCTAATGACTCGTTACGCGATTCACAAATTTAATCTTAAACCCGTCTGAAGTTGGTTTATTACCGTATATTCGGTAAGACGATTAAATAAGATAACAAATTATTAATATTAAGTATTAATATTTACTTAGAAAGACTATTTAGATAAGTGCACGTGTAGCGCGTTTGTGCGAACGTTAAACCACATTAGATGCTCGTAAGATTAACAATAGCGGTACGGTTATCACCGATATGTACAGTGAAACAAAAAATATTATAAATATTTATTTTTAATATTTTTAGTAAAATAATAAACCCTAAACTCGGAGCACGAAACGTTTTAAAAGAACGAAAACGTTAAAAACGCGGTACTGACGCATACCGGTTCCTACATCAATTGAAACATAGATTTCACGATTTAAGATACTTAAATGATTTTATTAATAAAGTTTAACAATTTTAAGTATTCTAAAATAATAATTCGGGAACTTTAATCATGACAAAGAATTAAACGGATACGCGTTTTCAACAAACCAGTATTTATTTACCTTGAAAAGCTCCTACTCAAAACCCTAACTATAAAAGCAAGATTTTCTTCATCTTCCTATTTTTCTAGCCTCCAACCATCTTCAAAGAGAGAAAAGTCCTCTCAAATCCGAGAGAGAGAGAGAGAGAGAGAGAGAGAGAGAGAGAGAGAGAGAGAGAGAAGGGCGGCTGGGTAGAAGGCGGAACTACGTCGGAACTTGTTTAGTGAGGCATTAATATATGCGTGGGATAAAAATGAAACGAAAGTGTTTAGTGAGGCGTTAATACGAACGAGAAATTAAAATACATTTTGCAAGACTCAGACCAATAAAACGTGCATAATTAATTAGACAACCAACCCAACATTGCTAATACGTATCATACGAACCTTTTGAAGTATATATAATTATTATATATTTTATTAACCGTGGATATTAATTATATCGTTGAAAATTTCATTTGGGAATTTGGTTAAACACGAGCTGTGTAGCACGAGAGATGAGCGGGTACGTTCATGACAAATTACATGCAATATTAATAATAGAATTACAATGACATATACACGTAAATTTATTTTGGCTAACATTCGTATTTGCTTATAAAGTATACATATATATATGTATATATATATATATATATATATATATACACATACTTGTTTACATATAATTACACCATTTTGTTTTTACTACAACGGTTATGTTTCGATATAAAATATGCAGACATATATATATTTCTCGCAATGAGTTGCAAAACTTATTATACATACACATACACATACACATTTAGTTTCAATATAAACATTTCAATTGAAATATCAAGCGATGATTTCATTAAATATATATTATCCTATAAGATTAACATTTTACCAAATATTGAAACTAAATATTATTATTTTGATTGGAAATATTAACCAAATATTGAGACTAGTAACCAAATAATATTATTTTGGTTGAAAATATTAATATTATTATCATTACTATTATAAACATCGTTTATATATAAATGGGCTAACATAACTATTATTAGTAATAGTATGGCTTTTCATAACATATTAATAACTTAGTTATAAATATAAATTAATTTTAAAATTGAAGCTGCTATTACTAATTTCATTAGAGAAATTATAAACATCATATTAGTAGTATTAAACCCTTTTAAATATATGTCGATTAACAATATTATTTGTATTAACAAAAATATTTTATGTTATCATCATAGAATATCGCCTTTACCATTATATTGCTAATTACGACATCATTACTCAATACACCTAATCGGCATTCAGAAGTAAATGTAAGTATTTTATACTTGGTTATCCTTCTAACAAAATATATATAAATACACATACTATATTTCAAAGGAAGGGGGGGTATTTTCTACACACAAACCTACTATTATTTATAATGAATCGAACTTATACAATTTGGCACTGTGAATGTATCTTCTTGACACGAGCGTTAATAACTAGAACTTGAGAGACGTGATGATGACATGGAACTAATCAAAGAGCATATAGAATTAGGACATAATTATACTTAGGCATTGACAAGCATATTGACCAGTTTACATGGAACATAGGATATCCCTTAAATCTTATAGTGCCTACGTGTATCGTGGGACTCGAGTAGGATGTATACCTAGCATTGTCACTTATCCGAGGAATCCGATTTTACCGCAGCATTACCAGGTGAGTTTCAGGGCCCCTTTTTACTGTTTTCTATATTTGGGGGAAAAACATGTTAATTTCAAGTGGTATGATAACTAGAAAACGAGAAACAAGCATCTGATTACTTTGTGTGCATGAGTTACACCTAAAAGTCCTCGGTATTTCGAACTATAACCATTAATGGACTTAGCCGTAGATCGATATGAATAGTACTATTCGGGTTGGCACCTCCAATCATGGTTAGTCGCGCTAACCACGACCAGCATGGTCAAATGATTGCATATTAGGTCTTGTTGTTCTCATTGTTTAAAGGTACAATGGGCTGGGGCAAAATTCGATAATTCGTTAAAGGTTTGGTTATAGGCTTGTGCATCACATAATTCGTTTATACTAGCTAGACATTGATGAATTAACCGCTAACTTGTTTTGTTTATCATATGCATAAAGTAAATTTCGAGCAAAAGGTTTTGCCAATGGTATACGTACCAATGGTTTTGACAGACAGTTTCGAGAAAAAAGGTTTTACCAATGGTATACGTACCAATGGTTTCGCCAGTCAATTCAAGAGAAGGGTTTTACCAATGGTATACGTACCAATGGTTTTGCAAGTAAATTTCGAGCAAAGGATTTTGCCAATAGTACCCGTACAAACAGTTTTGTCAATCATTTTCGTATAAATGGTTTTTGCCAAACGATCTCGTACAAATGGTTTTTCCGAGTGTATTCATTTAAAATCTGTGAACTCACTAACATTACGTTGACATTTATGAGCATGTTTTTCAGGTAATTCATAGCTACGACACAGTTGGAAATAGGTTAACTATTCGGATTAAAATCCTAGAAGCCGCAGACGCATGATTGTCAAATCTCAAGTCGATATATGGAAATAGGTCAATGTACTAGTTCATGTTAGTATTTGTAATGGTGTTCAACACTTTAGAATTCTTCATATAGCTTCCGCTGTTGTGTAATGTTACCAATCGTTGCAACATTAATTTATTTATTATTAAGTAAATAATTTAGGGGTGTGACAGTAATCTTTAAATAAGGTCGGACTATGTACCTTCGGAATTAAAGTAACAAAAGAAGAGTTCGGAATTGAAGTACCAAAAGAAGAGTTGCATCCTTTAGGGATTTTTGCATCATTATAAAAACATCTTACCGCGTCAAACAAATCAAGACTAATAATATCTCAAAATGATTTAATAAATTCAAAAGAGAACCTGTTAGGGGTCATTTTACAGCTAAGGATCCTGGATCTTCGACGTACTTCGGTATCCTGACAGGTTTCGGTATCCTTAACATCTATATTATTTAACTGTTATATCTTTCTTCTATCTTGATTTTATCATAGGTAAAACGTACGAAGTCAAGTTCATCCCAGAAGAATCAGTCTAGAAGTCAAGGAGAACGTGTAGAAGACGCGTGGAGTGGCCTCCAACGGTCGTATTAGAGAACTTAGTCAATTCCGGGATTCTAGGATAGTTAGTTGTGTTAATTCTGTATTTAATCAATAGCTAGATCGTTTAGGAAACACATCACAACTCAGTTAGCAACACAAAACACTCGTGAAGAGCTCTGTAACACTTAGCGTACGATCATTCGCTGCTCACAATTGTACTTATTTCATCGATTTATAAACGTTCACTAGGCAGCTCGACGACGTTTAGTCGACTCTAGAGGTTTTATGCCGGAGATCCTCAAGGATTAAGGTCTTTCCTCGTATATCATCGTGTCAAGCTTCATTTTTACGTTTTTAACATTGCATTTCGATCAAACACACTACCTCACTTACTAAGTTTGGTTACAAAATTACTCTTTTCGATTTTTTCCTAAAACAATTTGGCGCCCACCGTGGGGCAAGTGTTGCTTTTTATCTTAAAGTCTTTATTAAAGTTTGCGTTCAGTCACTATTTTTCCAAACTGATTTCGAAAATGTCGTCCCAATCCAAAAATGTTTCTGTTTCTACTCCATCTTCAAGCTCTGGATTGAGCAACCCTCCTCCTCCTCTGTACCAGAAGAATGTTAATCTGCCGAAGAAAACTACTTCTGCGGGTTTTTTCAGGATCTGGGATACCTGCTTTGGGACCTATGCTCGTTTAAATGATGATATCCTCAATCTGTTCTCAGAAGTGAAACAGCAGATGGAGCAACAGAAGAAGACTAACATAATGCTATTCAGAGAGCTTAAAAAGGTCAAAGAGTCAAAGAAACCAGTGGAAGTGACAACTCAGCTGCAACCAAGGATCCTGGACTTTAATTATTCAGGATCCTCAGGAATCCATAAGGGAAACTTCCTTCCCATGCAAACCGGGATCACTACAGTTGGCACAACTCCGGCTGTCAGAGTTACTACAAATCAGGATTTTGGAGTTACTCTGGGACAATCATTCTGAAATCCTGATATCGGTAACACTTTTAATCAATTGTCAAACACTAACGAATTTGTGCAGGATGCATAAATCACTCTGTCCATGGCCAAGGAGCTGAAGAAGTTAATAGAGATGATCTCCATTGTACCAGGTGTAGTCCAACCTATACCAGAGATGTCCTCTACCAGTCACAGGATCTCCAGATTTGCTCCACCAATATGTGATGCTGAGATCCCCAAGCGCTTCCAGACTCCTAACATGAAGTTGTACGATCGAACTACAGATCCCAAGGAGCACGTCGCACAGTACAGGGAAAGGATGGAAATTAACCCCATTCCCTTGGACCTAAGAGAGGCTTTCTTATGCAAAGGTTTCGGCTCCACCTTAACAGGATCAGCCTTGAAATGGCTACTTAACGTTAAACCTTATTTAATAACTTCATTTGCTTATTTAATCAACTTGTTTAATAACCAGTTCTCTTGCAGCAGAACGTTCAAAAGATTGACAAGTGACTTACTTCGGGATTATGTCAGCAAGTGTGGCCAGGAATCCCTAGATATCCCGAATCTTGACGTTGCCACTAGAGTCCAAGCATTCAAGATGGGATTGAAGAAAGACTCTCCGTTTTACAAAGACCTCGTCATGAATCCTTGTAGGAATCTTTATGAAGTCAAAAATCAAGCATTAAGATTCATAAGGCTCGAGGATGACAGAAAGATCCAGCAACAGATGGACGCTCCAACTAGTTACAATCAGTCCAACCAGAAGACTGAATCCGCACCCTTCAAGCCTTATAGATCCAAGCCTTATTCTAAACCTGATAACCACAGGGTTAATGCTGTGGAGGATGATGAAGACGAAGAAGAGTATCCTAGACTGTCAGAATACTGTTTTTCTATTGATACAACGAGTCTATTGTTTGCCATGCAAGATCTGGGAGAAAAAGCCACGTGGCCTCGCAAATTCGAAAAGAGCACATGATGGAAGGATAAATCCAAATGGTGTGCATTCCACGAAGACTTCGGCCATGTGACTGAGGATTGTATTGCTTTATGAAAGGAGATAAGTTATCTCCTGAGCAAGGGACACCTCAAGGAGTTCCTGGGCAAAAGGAAGGACAAAACTAAAGATCCTGACAGGATCCCGCAGAGAGCAACATCCCCGCCACTGGATGCCAAGGTAATAAATTTTATATCTGGTGGGTCTGACATGTGTGGTACCTCTTATTCTGCACCTAAGAGAAACGCCAAGGAAGCAAAGACAGAGAAAGGGGACATGCCTACAAAAACCTCCACCTTAACTGAAAAGAAAGTGATCTCTTTCGACGAAGGATACATAGATGATGTACAGGATCCTCATCACGACGGCTTAATAATCACTCTGTACATTGTCAATCACTTCATCCGCATGATCCTAATTGACAGAGGGAGTTTGGTGAACATGATACAAATTGAAGTCCTAAAGACGATGGGGATCCCGAATTCCGAAATTGTCTCAAAATCCTCAGCGCTTGTAGGAGTCAGCGGAGAGGTCAAAAGCATAGTTGGGGAGATAAAACTGCCGATATATATCGAAGGGGTAAACTCTATACAGAAATTTTGTGTCATTGATTCTTTGTCTTGCTATAACATTATTCTAGGGAGACACTGGATACACGACATGAAGGCAGTACCCTCAACATATCACCAATGTGTCAAGATGCCGACCCCTTGGGGGGGGGTGGTAAAGATCAACAGTGATCAACAGGAGGCCAAAGACTGTTATACTTCTTCAATGAAAGCCTCCACCAAAACTAGGCAAGTATAGCAATTAAAGAAACAAGCCTGGGACGTCTTGGAAACCTGAGAGCAGGATGCCAAAGAAGTATCCTTGAGTATGGAGGATCCTGATGTCAAGGTGCTTGTTGGAACCAGCATCCCCAAAGATATCGAGCAAGATCTTGTAGAACTACTGAAAAGCAGAGTCTCGACCTTCGCTTGGAAGCATGAAGACATGACAGGTATCTCTAAAGATATTATTACGCATAAATTGAGTGTTGATAATAGTTTCAGGCCAATACACCAAAAAAAGGAGAAAGTTTGCACTAGAAAGGAATGCAGTTATCCTGGAAGAGGTCGAAAGACTAACGAAGGCAGGAATGATAAGGGAAGTAAGGTGGCTAGCTAATGTGGTGGTGGTCCAGAAGAAGAATGGAAAATGGAGAGTCTGTGTAGACTTCACTGACTTGAATAAAGCATGTCCCAAAGATCCTTTTTCACTACCACATAATGACTCAATGGTTAACGCCACAGCAGGCCACAAAATGCTAACATTCATGGATGATTCATCAGGATTCCAACAAATTCAGATGGAACCCTCATACCAGAAGGATACCGCATTCATGACTCCAACTGGTATTTATTGCTATATTTCTATGCCCTTTGGTTTGAAAAATGCAGGTGCTACATACCAAAGGTTGGTCAACACGATGTTCAAAGAGAAATTAGGTGACACCATGGAGGTCTACATAGACGATATGGTGGTGAAATCAAAGAAAGTTTAGGATCACCTTAGGGATCTCAGAGATGCATTCTATATCCTGGATCAGTACAACATGAAGCTGAATCCTTTCAAATGCCACTTCTGAATGGGGGCAGGAAAATTCTTGGGTTATATGGTAACCAAGAGAGGGATAGAGGCCGGTCCTGAACAAATCAAAGCGATCATTAATCTGAAATCCCTAGGAAACACCAAGGATGTCCAGAGACTAACTGGCAGAGTAGCAGCACTCAACAGATTCATATCAAGATCCTCAGAAAGGTGCAAAGAGTTCTACGACATCCTAAAGAAGAACAAGAGATTCGAGTGGGAGGAGAAGCATGAACAAGCACTCCAGTCATTAAAGGAATACTTATCATCAACTCCTCTATTAATGAAACCAGAAGACGGTGAACCATTATCCATGTACTTGGCGGTATCCAGAAACTCTATAAGTGCCGTCATAGTCAAGGATCATGAAGGCCAACAACATCTAGTATACTATGTAAGTAAAAGCCTACTCGCATAGAAACCAGGTACTCTCACTTAGAAAAATTGATCTTAGCTTTAATAATGGCATCCACTAAACTCTGACATTATTTTGAAACTCATGCTATCCACGTTAAGACTAACTATCATATTAAGTGTGTCATAAGAAAGCCAGAGATGTCAGGAAGGATGGCTAAGTGGTCAGTCAAGCTCAGCGCCCATGACCTTATATATGAACCTAGAAAAATAATAAAGTCTCATGCACTTGCAGACTTTTTGGTTGATTTCAGTAATGACATCTAACATGAAGCAGACCTTGAAGTTCAACAATTGGAAGAATCAAAGGATAAGTGGAAACTATTCACCGACGGTGCATCCAATGTGAGAGGAACAGGTCTAGGCATCATACTGAAATCGCCACAAGGGGACATAATACCCCAATCCATAAGTTGTGAGTTCCAGGCAACGAGTAATGAAGCAAAGTATGAGGCGCTGATAGCAGGATTGCAACTAGCCTGGTGTAAGGTCCGGATTCCTAAGGATCTTCGATCAACGGATTCAACGACGTGTTGAACCTGGCGGAAACAGACTTGACATGTGACTTGTAGGTACAAACAATAATGACGAGACACCAATGATTGTCAAACGATTCGTATATTGATTAATCACTGAAAAACAATACAAATGTCGCTTAACAACTCGTCTAAACTGTCTAACTCGTCCCATTCTCTGACTGTCTCAGTCGTCCAACTTGTATAACCTGAATACTGTTATAAGATAAGCTATTTATAACCAAGACAAAAGTATTCAGTGGGCCTGGGCCTGGACCGTATAATTCAAGTATGCTGCCGGGAACCGCATACTTCAAGTATGCTGCTGGCTCTGAAGTATGCTGCTAGACTCTTTCTTGCTTTTTCAAATCTTCGCCTTTTGAACTTCTGAACAACTCGGTGATTCTTTGATGCGTCAGCCTATTATATTTTTGGTCCTTACAATATCCCCCTAGGCTGATGCATTCAAATCAGTCTTCAAATTTCAAAACTGACTGAATGATTACCACCTCTTGCAATAACTTCTTTTCTAGAGCCATTCCCAAATCCTTCACGAACGACTTTGCGGTTGTTGAGGCTGTTGTTTTGTTCACTTGCTTTCGTTCTTTTCTTTGGAGTTTGATCAGCCAAAAGATCATAATCAACATCATTAAAATCATCATTATGTTGAGAATAGTTGTTAGGAGGAGGATTCCCAATAGCCTTTCTCTTTTGCAATATAGCTTTATGATGTTTGATGATCGACACTTTCTCTCTATCACTTTCGGTTTCTAAAGAGTCAACATCTTCTTCTTCATTTTCTTCTTGGAAGATATCGTGCTTTTCTGCAGTGATGACACCTGGTGCAACAGTGTTGATCTGTTCTTCATCATCCCTTGGATAAGGAATATTAATTTGTTGCTCCTGAAAGTTCACTCAAATACAAGTACGCGTAAAATGCAAGTATGCTCAAACTTATAAAATTATGAAACTTTTCAACTTTCCAATAAAACCTCATTTGTTTATAAAGCCTCTTTTTCACGATTATTGAATCAAACAAGAACGGTCAATTTTTAATGAAAAGCAGAATAAACACAAAAGTAAGACAAAAACAAAAATAAAATGACTCAAACTAAGTTAAAAATATAAAATCTTTTTGTTCTTTTTACAACATATGATACTTACTGAAACACATTATTTTTTAGAGAAACTCTGTTATGGGATCATATCATTCTAGTGCAGACCAAAACATACTTATTAGCCGTTCATTTTCTTAGACATGTCAAGCCTTTATACCTTAATTGACAAGCAAACAGTGAATGATTTTATCATGTTTTTCGGGTAATAATTATTCATGACTTAGTGGGTCCCACACTCACATCTCAAAAACCTGTATTTATTATAATGTGAATTAGATGATTTTTTGATGAACTGAATGGACCCCACAACTTATCGGATAAACCTTCCATTCCTCATGATCTTTTGAGCACCTAAGTAATAACTAAAAGAGCATAACTAGCACTGGTCAATGAACTGTTCAGGAGATCTCTGACAAATGTGATAAAAAACATAGCTCGACGGACTTACATGCCTTGATAAGAGATTCCTTCCCAATTACATATTCCCAAAGAGAAAAATATTTACAAATATACTTATATGTACGTCTTTAGACATATCTTTTTGCAGTTTTCCTACAGCACGATATTAACATTGCGTGTCTTTTTGCTCAAAATTCTGCTTTGCACGACATTATCTTTGCACGACATATCTTTTTTGCAATTTTCCTACAGCACGACATTATCATTTAGTGTCTTTTCACCTATTGCATGTCAATGCATATCTATATATATAAATATGTACATACTTGTATCAAGTCAGCTCGTAACCCTTTTGTGAAGGGTCTCGGTTTATGCAATCAAGATATATTATGTTCATCCACAGTTCACCAATCTTTATGTTTAAGGGCTCGATTATTAACAGGAAATAATTATTCTACCAATCTATGAGATGTTCCCCACTTCGACAATGACCTTTATGTTTAAGTAAAACACTATCATGCTGTCTTTCCAGTTTTAGCAGAGTCTATCAGCATATCACCCTAAGATCCTAATCTTTTCAACTACAGTCATTACATGATGTACTATCATTTCCCATTTGACAGAGTTCTCAATTTTCATAGTAATAAAATAAGACATAACATGAAATCTTTTTGTATTTTTCTGGACTTAAAAATAGAAAAACTCAAAGATAAAATCTTTTTGGTAATTATTTTTGAATTTTCTCCCCCAAAACTTTTGCTTTTGTACAACTAATAAACAAAACAAAATTATATCCTAAGAAAGACAAAATAAACAAAAAATATGTTTGGTGACCGAACTTGTGACTCGTTAATCGAAGCAGAATATTTTGAAACACTAAACCAGAAAAATGAATCTGGTCAGATCAAAGGATTTTGTAAAAACATCTTAAACATAAATGTCATCCTCAAAGCTAAGAGTACCATTAGTGACCGTACCTTTCTTGCTGATCTTACCTCATTTATCTCATGCAAAGGAAACATACCCTCCATCAAAGTGTTTGATATTATATAGTAGAGAGACGTCCCACATTATATACCTGGAACAACCACTATCAACGTACCATAGGTTGTTGACAGTCCTCCTTGGCTGTTCCTGCATGATTCAAGCAAGTTAGTTAGATAGATGTACCCCAGCCATAGTGGTCCTGGGTACGCCCAAAGCATCAATGTAAGATACTTCCTGTAACACATATTCTTATCATTTTCTAACACTGGTGATTCAACTGCTTTTGATTTAGTTTTCCAAATTGGTGTAGGTTTAACAAACTTTTTAGTTTCTTTAGGAGTACCAACTTTAGGTTTTTCTTCCTGTTTAGGTTTTTTACATTGCTTGTTTTCACGAAAAACCTTTTGTTTGTTCTTAGCAGCATTCCAATCACCATCAGAAGGCTTAACTTTGGGATGCTTATTCTTCATTGCCTTAGGTTTTTCAACCTTCATTGGCTTAGAATAACAATTTTCCCTTGTTGTAGCCCTCTGATTTTGCAAATAATAGGGTTCATAAGGACGATGTATGCAATTTCTTGCAATGTGACCAACTTTGCCACAAGTGTAGCCTGTCCGGTTCCTAGCATAAGGAGCATATCCCGACCTGTCGAACCATGATGATGGCCGTTGAGGAGAACCTGTGAAGTAACCAGCATTTTCACAACTCCTAGAAAACCTTCTATCAAACACTTGGTCATCATATCTATCACAATTTCTGCGATTCGATCTAAAACAATTCCTATCAGAATTTTTAACATTTTGTTCAAAAACATGATGATGATTATCAAAATTTGAATAAAATTTATTTTTGGTAAACCATTGAGGCAATTGTTTGGAGTTTGACTAACTTGTAGATGGTTTGCTACTTTCTCTATTAAGGGAACAGTTTTTATTTTTGAGAAACTGATGATTTTTACCGTTGGCAATTTGTTTTTCTTCCATTTCTAAAGTACCACTTTTAATAAATGTGGATGTCAAACTCCCTTTCAACTTATCCCCTTTTGAAAAAGTACGATTTTGAAAACAAGACAATTTGTTTTTAAATGATGCAGACTTAGACTAAAAAACGTGACCATCCTCCTTATCATCATCACTTCCACAATCCTCCACTATGCCCTCTATTAATCATGTTGCTGCACAAGACTTAGACGGGTTAGTAACGTTCACATGTTCTACCGTGGGATCTGGTTTACGACCTATACCATATTCCATCTCAACATCTTCATGTTGAACACTTGGCATTGAAGTAAAATTGCCATTGAATGGATGTTCAACTGATTCCCTTTCTTTCTTACTTGAGAATCAATCATGTCATAAACTACTGATCGAGAGTGCTCAATTTTCTCAATTGTTAGTTTAGTGTTTGCCAATTGAGTCACAACATCATTTAATTTTAAGCTAAGGCCGTCTATCCGTTTTAATGCATCACGATAAAGACATTCCTTATTGCTAAAATCCATTTCAAGTTTTGAAAAAATCATTTTTGCTTGCTTCAATTGTATCTTTGAAAACCTTTTCTGATCGTTTGTGTTCTGAGTTGGAATATCTAAGATTTGTTATTTCTTGATTTAAGCTATCGTTATCATGTTTGTAATGATTGACTTTCTTAATACAAACAGCAGAGCAAAGATTTTTGGTTACCTCAGTGTCGGTGACCTCAACCATGAAGGCATGATGTTGTTTCACTTCCAAATCTTGAACTTTATCACTACTCCTGCTGGCTCACAAGTGCCTTTGATTTACTTGAAGTAGAGTTACTAGCTTCAACAATTTCAGAAACATCCATTGAACTGATAAGATTAAGGTGACACTGTTTATCATCCATATCATAAGAGTACAGAATAGAGATCAACTCACTCAAGGATGTCTGATACATATCCTTGGTTCTTTTGATGGTGGTGCAATTGAAGTTCCAGGTTATTGGTAACGAGTTGAATAGCCTTTTATTGATTTCTCCCTTTGTCAACTCTATTTCAGCACTCTTCATCTCCGTCATCAATTGCGTGAATCTATTGATTTGAGCTTCCAAATTTTCACCCCGAACATGATTGAACATATTAAACTTTTGCTTCAGTATATCCTTTCTACTTTCTCCCATGTCGCAAATTCACGTAACAAAAAGTATTTGCACCCGATGACAAGTACTTTGAAAAATCACAAACTTTGAAAAACCATGAACTTTCAAAACCGCAAACTTCTAAAACCGTAAACTTTGAAAACCTCAAACTTTCAAGACCGTATACTTCAATACCGCAAACTTTCAAGACCCTATACTTCAATACTGCAAACTTTCAAGACCGTATACTTCAATACCGCAAACTTTCAAGAACGTATACTTCAATAACGCAAACTTCGAATACCGTATACTTCAAATACCGCAAACTTGAGTGACCGCAAACTTGAGTTACCGCAAACTTGAGTAACCGCAAACTTCCAGATGAAGAAATTGACCGAAAACTTTAATTTTCAAGCCGAAAAATCAAGTAATCAACCGTAAACTCACGAGTCAAAAAAATCCGTTGTAAGCTTCACCGAATGAGCGCTAAGGCTCTGATACCAATTGTAAGGTCCGGATTCATGAGGATCTTCAATCAACGGATTCAACGACGTGTTGTACCTGGCGGAAACAGACTCGACACGTGAGTTGTAGGCAAAAACAGTAATGACGAGACACCAATGATTTTCCAACGATTCGTATATTGATTAATCACTGAAAAACAATACAAATGTCGCTTAACAACTCGTCTAAACTGTCTAACTCGTCCCACTCTCTGACTCTCTCAGCCGTCCAACTTTTCTAACCTGAATACTGTTACAAGATAAGCTATTTATAAACAAGACAAAAGTATTCGGTGGGCCTGGGCCTGGACCGCATACATCAAGTATGATGCCGGGACCGCATACTTCAAGTATGCGGCCGCATACTTCAAGTTTGCTGCCGGGAACCGCATACTTCAAGTATGCTGCCGGGAACCGCATACTTCAAGTATGCTGCTGGCTCTGAAGTATGCTGGTGCAGGAAGTATGCCGCTGGACGAAGTATGCTGCTGGACGAAGTATGCTGCTTCATGAAGTATGCTGCTAGACTCTTTCTTGCTTTTTCCAATCTTCTCCTTTCGAACTTCTAAACAACTCGGTGATTCTTTGATGCGTCAGCCTATTATATTTTTAGTCCTTACATCTGGGATATGAAAATCAGGTATCTCCAGGTATACGTAGATTCATTGTTGACTGCTAACCATTTCAATGGCTCATATGCAGTGAAAGGCGAGAAGTTAGCTAAATATCTCGTAATAGTTAAAAAATTATCTGTAGAATTCAAAATTTTTAATATTACACAGGTACCTAGAGAAGACAATGTTGTGGCTGATGACTTAGCAAACCTTGCTTCGGCTCTCAAGATACCAGAAGGTATTAAAATACCTGTCATTCATATTCTGAGCCCAACTATTGAAGAGATAAACGAAGTGTCCAACACAGAAGAAACAAATATTCAGGATCCTAAAACTGATCAAGGATCTGGGATTTTACCTATCAAAAAATATTTACAAGATGGTGAGATCCCAAGTAACGAAAAGAATCACAAAGCTTTTCGCATGAAGGTATCTCATTTTATAATATTGCACAGTGTTCTGTATAGAAAATTTATTGCAGGTCCATACTTGAGATGCTTGGAAGATACTGAAGCACATGAAGTCCTGAAAGACATACATGAAGGTGACTGTGGTAATCACACTGAGGGCATAGCATTATTCTCAAGGATCCTGAGGACAGGATACTACTGGTCTACTATGAGAAAAGACGCTATGACTTATGCCTAGAAATGCGACACTTGCCAAAGACACAACAACATACTCCATCAACCAACGGAACCTTTGTATCCAATCATCTCTCCATGGCCATTCATGAAATGGGGGATGGATATAGTCGAAAAACATCCCAAAGCACTAGGAGGAAAAGTTTTTATGCTGGTAATGATAGATTACTTCTCCAAATGGATTGAAGCTGAAGCATTTGTCCAAGTCAGAGAAAAAGAAGTCATCTCCTTCATCAAGCGCAACATCCTGACAATATTCAGGATCCCGGCGGAGATAGTATGTGATAATGGATCTCAGTTAATTGGCAAGAGAACAACTAATTTCTGTGTCAGTTGGGGAATCAAAATGATAACCTCCACCTCCGGTACATCCTCAAGCCAATGGACAGGGGGAATCCAGCAACAAAATCATCATCAACAACCTCAAAAAGAAATTGGGAGCAAAGAAAGAAAGATGGACTGAAGAACTACCATTTGCACTTTGGGCAGATAGGACAACCACAAAGAATGCGACAGGTCAAACCCCATTCTCATTGGTGTTTGATACCAAAGCCATGATCCCTACAGAGATGGTTATCCCTACTGCCAGAACTAATCTACAGACTCTAGAAACCAACAACGAAGCTCTTGCCCATGATCTTGACACTGTGGATGAACTCAGGGATCTTGCCAAGATTCGTATTGTAGCTTATCAGCATAGAATAACAAAGTCATACAATAAAAACATAAGGATCAGAAGATTCCAAGTAGGTGTCTTGGTACTAAGAAAGGCATTCCAAAATACTACCAATCCAAGCGATGGAAAGCTTGCACCAAAATGGGAAGGCCCATACTTGATTGATTCAGAAGCAGGCAAGAGTGCCTATTGGTTGGCTACTATGGAAGGAGATATCCTGCCAAGATCCTAGAACGCTATTCACCTCAAAGCCTATTTCATGTAAGTTAGAACTTGAATTCTAACTAAGGCTGGTATGTCTTCTATTCTAGATTATCTTTATCTTTGTTATTCCTTTGTAAAATTACTGACTTGAGCTTCAGAGGGGTGTTAGCACCAAGGTTTAATGTTTTGCAGGAAGGATCCTCAAGGATCCTGACAGAAGATAGAGATCGGCCATATCTCCTAAGTTTAAGGTATGCTGCATACCTTCTAAGGTTTAAAGGTTTTCACCTTTTCTAAGAATTGAGTTTGAACACTTTTCCTGTAGCGCACGATATTCAAGTATAGTTCAAGGTGGTGCGACCAGTTCATGTAACAGTGGCTGATAGTTTCATCACACTTGGCTATATCTTGGATCCTACGATAGTAACAAACTCCTAAGGTTTTTAGCATTTTCATGCTAACTCAAGTCTGGCTTGGCCCACGTTTACTGGCTTGGCCCATGTTTTTCTGGCTTGGCCCACATTTTTTACTTGTCAAAGGTATTTAACACTTGTGTGTTAACCCAAGTACGTAGCACTAATATGCTGAATCAAGATCCTTAAACGGACTAAAGACTTGTGAAGATCCTGAAGTACGATTACTAAGTCTACGACATGTTTAATGACTATACACATGGGACAACTAACAGTTGTTATATTTTGGACTCCATGTCATAATCTGGTATGTGCATCTACCCGACTTAGTTCTCAACAAAGGTATGTAGTACTTGTTGATTTTCAATTAAAAGTGGATTTGAAGTTTGAATGACTAAGTCATGATATGTTTATAACGGGTATTCTTACATGCCATTTATCAAAATCAAACTTTAATTTTATAAAGTCAAAGTTTAATTAAAACCTAAGAGGTTATTTATGAATAATTATTAGGGATCCGGTATCCTGAAAATATATCTAAACCAATTTTTCTAAGTATCACAAGGCTTAATTGTCTGAGGATCCTAATCTTCTAAAATATGTCAGAGCAAACCAGATGCGTAACAATCATGGCAAATAGTCATAAACCATCTACTAATATTATAAGTACAGGAAGGTCAGTAACCCGGGTTACATCAAAAAATTGGACCCAACCACCCGAGTCCTGAACCGTTACTCAAAAACCAAATTGTCTATCCCGAAACCGGGATCCCCAGAGCAAGGACAAGTAAATTGTTCATCAACCACAGACACAAAAGGAAATTGTCTTTAGACAGATAACCAACATGATCAACCAAACAGAAGAACCACAAATTCCAGGGCTCAGGCCTAAGCATCACTACCCTCATTGCCCTGGTCAGCTTGTTTCTCATCATCACCAGCTCCAGCACCCTCAGCAACCTTTCTAGTCTCCACCGCTTCACCACCAAGCTTGGCCAGAGAAGAACGCCATCCTTAAAGATCCCAGGCTGCAAGATCAAAACCTTCAACAATAGCTTGCCCAGCCATCTGGATCCTGGATTGAAGAATAGTCATAGCAGCAGACTTCTTGGCATCATCCACAGTTTCCTGTAACTTTTGCTCGAACTGAGTTGAGTTCTCCTGCAGCTTATCCTTCAAAGTCTGGATCTCTTTCTCCAAGTACTTGAATTTGGTGGCAAATATTTTCTTCAAGTCCTCGACCTTCTCCAGAGCTTCTTCAGCATTCTTATCTGCCGCAGCCAAGTTGACATTCAGCTTCTCAAGACCCTGCAAGATTCAGACATATTAATAATTTAGGGATCTTGACATCAAAATAGGGATTCAGAAAATTACTTGCCAGCTTCAACAAGGATTGCAGCTTCTTGGCAGTCTCAGTGGAATCCATGCCCTCGAAGATCTCCAGATCCACCACATCCGTCATCTTCCTCTTTTTGATCCCTGAAGCTTTAGATCGAAGAAGTGGGATACGAGAATTGGTAGTCACATGTGTAGGATCCTCCTTCTTGACAATGGTGGCTCCAGATAAAAGGCTATCGAGATTGGACAAGGCAAACTGAGAGCTTGATTTTGGGATTCCTGTAGAAGATTTGATCAGATCAGAATCATAATATTTGGTAATACAAATATAAATTATTTTGTACCTGACGACATATTGGACTCAGAATGCTGTGTGTTAAAGCTTGCTTCACTAATGGTGGATACAACGCGGAAGGACCTCTCCACCACAAGTATTTCTAATAATGATTCAATTCTCTTGTCTGTGTCACTTCTTGCAGGAAGCAGTTCGACAAACTTAGGAGCTGTACAAAGGTAAAACAAGATTATTAGAGAACATGTTAAAGATTTTAAAAAATTGCAGGGATCCTAGCTATTTCCTACCCTTCTTAACCCATTCAAGAGGCAAAAGTTCCCCACCAGAGATTGACTCTCTCCTTACGAAGAAGAGTTTTCCCTTCCGGTAGGTGTCGTTTTGGGTGGCTTTTGGGATTAAGTGAGTTCGCCTAGATTTGAGCTGAAGAACAAAACGAGAAGATCCATGGGTTCTTAAGTTATAGACGTGTGCAAGCTCAGGGACACCAATGGTCAGAGAATGCGAACGATTCAACCTTTCCAAAGTTATCAGAATTTTTTAAACCATGGGCATGATTTGAGAATAGCACAAGCCGGTAAGCTTGAAAAAGTTAGTGATAAGCGGAGGAAAAGGATATGGTAGACCCAAAGTGAAAGGATAACTAAGAAAGCAGACCCAAGTTTCGGAAATTAGATCAACTTTTGTTCTAGAATCAAAAGGTCTGAAAATAGCTTTTTCGGGAAAAACATTGTTTGATTTCAGGAGTCTTATATCCTGATTAGTGAAGGAGAATAGTTCCAGATCAGAGTGGTCAAGGATTCCTTGATCCGTTAAATCCTGTATCGTTTTAGCAATGATGGAAGAAGCCGACCTAGTCATTTTCTTGCCCATTATCGCGAAAAGATTAGAAACAAGGATGAAATCAGAAATCAGAATGAAGATTTTACCTGCTTAAGCCTTGAGAAGATCAAAATTAGAGAGAAGGACTAATAGTGAATTTATTCAGAAAAGCTAACGGTTAAATCGCATTGGAATTCAGAGATGTCCTATCAAAACCTCATCATGATTCACCAATTTATAAAAGTTCACTAGGCAGCTCGACGTTTAGTCGGCTCCCGAGGTTTTATGCCGGAGATCCTCAAGGATTAAGGTCTTTCCTCGTACATCATCGTGTCAAGCTTCATTTTTACGTTTTTAACATTGCATTTCGATCAAGCACACTAGCTCACTTACTAAGTTTGGTTACAAAATTACTCTTGTCAATTTTAATCATGAAACAATGTAACTTCATAGCAACCCACTCCCCTTCTACAATTAATAAGTTATCAAAGCAATACAACCCATGCTTCACAAAAAAGAATCGGGTACCAAATAGATAGTAATCTACCCGATTTACCTCGAGCACTAACACTAGTGAAATCAAACATCGAATTCCCATAAAAGATCTAACCGAAAAAATATCAACCCTAGTCACTTTTGTTTCTTGAATTCCCAAAAAAATAATAGACTCCACATTACACAATTTTACAATGGTTTTACGCTTCACTAAACTCCTGATCCACAAACTTTTACGGACATAATATCCATTAAACAACCCCATTATCTCCCATTCTTTTAATCATTTTTTCAAGTCACCTTCCGACCCCACCATATAAAATCCCAAAGTCCTCCCCAAGTCTAGACCATTCATGAAAGAACGAAAACCCATTAACATCCCCTGGGTGATCTCCTTTTTACTTCGTTGCTACTTTGGAGACAATGACCGTGATCTCCTTTCCATATGATCATTCAATGATCCCTGACTAGCAAACCTCGCTCCCCTAAACCCAGGAGGAACCGATATCGTCGATGCATCAATCTTCCCATCCCCTTCCGTATCCACCTTCGAATGAGCATCATTCACCTCCAATTCTTGAACATGTACTTTATGTCCCTCAGTGTCCATCATATTTGTTTCAAGCTCAAACCCTTCACCAATACCATAAAAAACATCATTATAATAGCAATCTTCCCCACTTTACCTGGTACTGGCCCCTTTTCGCAATCATCTTCTACATCATTAGATTTGGTAATTGAAAGAGACCAAGGAGACAACTCCTTAAGAGCCACATGGTACTTATCATTACCAATAATAACTTCAATCATCTCTTTAATGGATGATAGGTTATTAGTCCAAACACATACTCGTCATGTAGCCATGCTCTCATCTTTATCCTTGCAAGAAAATAGAAATTCACCCCAATAACCCATGATATTCCTACAAGTATTTTCAGTTTCATCACACAACAGGAGGTCACTGACTTCAACCCAAATGACACGTTCATCTAAAATAATTTTTTATCCACTGGAACGAACTTCTTAAAGAAAACGTTTAAAGTCAGATACTCTTTAAACATGTTCACAGATTAGCTTATCAAGTTATGAAATCCACTTACCACCAACATAATGGATGTCAACATTATGAAATCCCTCCCGATCACATATGCTTATCAAGTTATGGATACATTGAACAACTTACATGTAAGCCATAATTGAACACTCATCATCCAAACCAGGCCGAAGGTCATTATGTACCAACTCAATCTTCCTAGGAAGCTTGATCGATCTCACCTTCTACTTTCTTAATCGACGGCACACCGCCTGTCACCACATTAGCATATGATACCCCTTTTGTAGCAACCAGTCTCTCTGAATCCTTTACTTGTTCTTGTCCCCAACGAACTAGAGATAAAGGCTGCTCGATGGCATGCTTTGTCGACTCCCTGTTAAACCGTGCAACATCAGCATACATTTGGTAGCTCGCAAACTATTAACCATACGCTCTACGTTATCAACTCGCATATACCGAACAAAACCAAATCTTTCGCTGTCAATACCAGATTAAAATTTGTATATAGAACGAAACTGATAACCTCTCGATGGATCTCATATTAGGGTTCATGAAGGTTGATCAAGTTGTGACATACTTATCACCCAAGATACCGGTTTTTCCGTCCCCATTCAAACGGTTCCTGTTTTCCACCCGCTGCCACCCATTTGGAAGCGAGCACCGAGCTACCATGCTCGGCGAGGCCATGGAGGAAACAATCACAAATCGTTGCCGTAAACCCTAGAGAAAAAGACGCGTACAGATTCAAGTTTTGTTGTCTAGTGATCTTGTGATTCTCGTGATTCTCGTTAATATTACCATGTTTGTTTTGAATCGTATGATTCTTTAGGCCTAAATATATATTAAGTTTATTGGAATATTTTATTTTTGTCAAACACCAAACCTTTTTAAATCTGGTTCAGGTAAGACAAGCCCAAAGAGGAAGCCTAGTGATCAGGCAGTTAACTTTTATTTATGAGGTAGAACTGAAACCGAACACTTGTCCGGTTAACCATTTTATAGAACAGAATTTTATGGTTTGTGTCATAAATGAATAACCAAACCGATAAATTATGCTTTTGTATGAACTAGTTGGTTCGCACCCACTTCGCGGCGGGACGTATCTACGTAAAATGAAAAAAAAAGAGTTGAATAAGCTTCTATAAATGAACACTCGCACGTCGGCGCGAAAGTTTCGTCGTTTTTCGTCAAAGCCTTGCGGCAGAAGTTTGGTGGTTATCGGTTCGGGCCATTGAAAATCCTAAAAGCGAATACCAATAACGTTCGCTCATAATAGGTTCGGGTCGTCACGGTACCATAACGGTAACGGCAATCGCTATAGGCTACGATACAAAAAAAAAATTCGTTTTCAATACAACTCCGCTTTAAAAAAAAATTATATCGGAACGTTGAGAAAAAAATAAAAAAAAAGCAGCCATGTAATCCGTTTTAAAAAAATATAAACGAACGAAAGTAATTATAGAAGAACAGAATTATTACATAATTAAACGGATTAAAAACATAAATTATATAAAATATAATGTCGCAAATGAGGCCTAGCTCTTAGGCTGATTCACCAGGGTTTTACCCACGCCGATCTAGGGTTCGAGCCTCGGTTCTCCCTCAAGCCCGGAAAGGGCCGTATTGGGTGGGGGTTTTCCTTGAAAACTCTCCAACTCTGACGCCAAGTGGGCCCGGTTAAGACAACATATTGGCCAGAGTTGGACGAGCCTATCCCATGTGACGTCACAACATTCAATGTTCGCCTTTCAAAAAAAATATATATAATATAATGGGTGAAAATGAGAGAAAATATTCAGCAACCTGCTAGGTTAACTATTCATAAACGTTAGCTGTTAATAGTATTATTATTATATTACTAACGTCTGATTTTGATATTATTGTTGATGCTAGAAAATATTTATCTAATTGTAAATTCCAAAAAACAGCGCCTAAATATATATTAAATTTATTGGATTGTTTTATTTTTGTCAAACCCCAAACCTATTTTATTTTGGTTCAAGTAAGACAACCCCAAAAATAAAGCCTAGTGACACTTAACTTTCACTTATGAGTGTTTCTAAGATTTTGATTTTGGGTGTTGTGTGCAACTAAAAAAAATAAGCTCTTAAAACATAAAGCTATATATAATTTTTTTATTAATACGATGATAATTGTTATAATAATAAACAAAATAAAGTTATTGTAGCAAAATAATTTATGTTACATAGTTAAACGAATCGTGAAGTTCTCCTACCATTATTGAAACAAAGTTGTTAATTAACTCTTCATAATTCATACTCTCTAGGTAATCCTTCTCAATAGTTATTAGTATCAATCCATTAAGTCTTTCTTTGGACATTGTGGATCTAAATAGAATTTCATCAACTTTAGTTTTGAAAAGCAATTAATGCATTACGAAATCTCCTCTTTGTTCAATTATTCGATCGTTTTTTCTGTTCGATCAATTCAAGCCTGATTGCCTATTGTCGATTGAAGCCTGGTTGTCGATCCTCGATTGAAGTCCCTAACGCGTCTCCTCAAATTCTATTTCATTGCCGAAAAATGTTTAATTTTTTTATTGGGTTTACAATTTTAGATGGGTTATGGGTTTAAATGTGCTAAAACTAAAAAGATGTTGGGTTAATTTTTAAACAAGTTTATTGGGTTTTAAACTTTATATGTTTTTATTTTAAAATAAATTTAAATATATAATATATATAAAAAAATTAAAAAATTTGGGCCCCGAAAACCCGGGCCTAGTACGGTCGCCTATCTAACACCCCACAAGGGTCGGCTTACGTGGTAGAACTGAATCGAACCGAACTGAGTACACACCTACTCAATATATACGCTTAACAATCCAAATAACATTGCATTCTAATATTTAACAATTTCTTGAAACCTATGTCATGCAAAAATGGTGAGCATAATAGCATGCAACAAAAAAAAAATGGGCCTTTGGTTTTCCCGATAATTAGTTGAATCATGTGTTTATCAAACTTGTGATCAAATATGCAACTAATCAAATCACATTCAAAACTCACTTCCACCTTTTTAATCCCAACTAGAATCAATAATTTAGGTTTGTAATTAGTTTAAACTATTGTATAACCAAATAATCCACCAAATATAAACCTATTTCAAGACTCTTTTATCGAATTAGTTTTTTAATCCATTATAGTTTTTGAAGTAGATGTCATTTTATCATGAAATTTTTGTTAATTAGAGCATGCTTTTCTTGCCTTCTCTTCCACCCGTCCATTAATCCTTCCTTTAAGTTCACCGTCTTTGAGCATTTCTATTATTAGAATGCATAACCCATAATGCAATCTTTTTTCCTTTTCGGGCGACTTTTGATCTAACATACAATCACGATCATGGTAAGGCCTCCGTGTTGTGACAAGATCAATATGAGAAAAGGATCATGGAATGAGGAGGAGGACGCCCATACGCTCGCTTTTGTGAACAAACAACCAACAAGTAGTTGCCAAGTCGGGGCTCCAAGAAAACCAGGTTATTTGTTTCTACTTTTACTATGAACTAATATCATGCATCTATACAAAATTCGGTTCTTAGGTTCTAATGTTTGTGTTTTTTGTATAATTAAAAGGTTTACGAAGATGTGGGAAGAGTTGTAGGTTAAGGAAAACAAGTATTACGAGGAATGACAACGTTAGGCATGAAAACTTTACGCCCCAAGAAGAGGAGTTGATCATCAAGCTTCATTCCGCTATAGGCAGCAGGTTTTTCTTTTTTCTACAACATTTTGTTCTTTTTTACTTCTATTAGAAAGATGGTTATTTTGATATTAGATTTAGATGTTAAAACATATAGCATGAATGATAATCAAGTGAAGAATCATAGAAAATGGCCATATTTAGGGAAATTTTGATTACAAAAAAACTTAAATATTACAAGGTGAGGAATCAGTTAATTGCACTAGATCCACATATACAGTGTTGTGATTTTATCCCTTTGAAAACCACTTGACAAACGTAAGCTATTTCAGCTGATCCCATTTATTAACAGGGTACTGCTGGGGTGGGTCCGTGAGTTTTCTGGTAACTAGGTGTTATGGTTACAAAAGAAAATTCCGTTTGATGCTTTTTATATGTTATATGTTTCTTTGCTAGGTGGCCAATTATAGCCCAACAACTTCCAGGAAGGACGGAAAATGATGTCAAGAACTACTGGAACACTAAACTAAAGAAGAAGTTATCATCAATGGGAATTGATCCTGTCACTCACAGGCCATTCTCTCAAATGCTCGCCGACTATGGCAACATAAGTGGACTCACACGAACCCAAACTAGAATGGGTTCGCTCGGTAGGGACAACAAGAACACGCTCTTTATGTCGAATCAAGAAATCCAACAAGTCCCTATGGAAACATTGTTTCCTAGTACTTTCAACAACAATGTTGTCAAACTGGAACCACCAGAAGTCATCAAAACCGATTCACTTGATCTCCTAACTCAACTCCAAGCTATCACACATGTCAAAGACTCATCAACCAACCACGATATCTCTTTCCCATTCCATGTTTCTGTAGCACCATCTTCATCCTCTTCTTCAAGCACTTGTTCAACCTTGAACGAAACGACTCCACAACAAACATTTAATTGGCGCGAGTTTCTAATCGAGAATGCACAAGATGGAAATGTGAGTGACGACAAACCCGACTCAGAAGTAGTCGAAGGGATCGAGCTAGTTAAAGGTAACAACACCATGTCGATGAATGGTGTTAAAGAAACGATGGACGAGGCTTGTGAAAGGTCGTTTGTGGAGGCGATGTTAGACGGAGATCACGACATGCTCTTGGACTTCCCTGGGCTTATGGGTGAACCGTCTTATTACTAAAATTCGGTTCAGTTCGACTTTTGGAGGGTTAGAATAATGGTTTGTTTTGTTAAGGTATATGAGCCTTTTACAAAACCCTTTTGGAAAGCAGTAGTGAATTAGTTGGTTTACTGTTAAGAAGTATTTAAGTGGAGTCATTTTTCGAAGTAATTGTTTTTTAATCCAGAGTAAGAATGACATAGCAATATGTACTTGTTATGCATATTACTTTGGATGTAGCAACTTCGAATTTGGAAAAAGAAAAAAAAAGAAAACCATTATTATCATCATGTTAATCATAAATATACACAATAATGTTTTATTTATTGAAAAAGCTTTGAGTAAATTACGCTTTTGGTCCTGTGGTTTGGTCTCTTTAACATTTTTAGTAAAAAAAATATTTTAACATATCAGGCTTTAAGAGTGTATTTTTATAACCATTTTAATCCCTAACATTAACACAGTTGGGTATAAAATGAGTCTGATGTTTATCAATTAATATTTCGATCAAAAGATGGGACTCAAATGTTTGACTTTCGATGGAAAATCATAGTTTCGATCGAAACTTATTCACATGAAAGAATGTTTCATGTGAATGTTCTTCATCACTTGACGGAACTCTAGTATAAAAAAGAGTGTCACCTTTATTTGTAGGGCGTTCGATCTATGAATCACCAACTCTAGGGGAGCTCACCTAGGGTTGACAATTAAGGGGCTTCAATGGTGTATGTATGATGTAATTTGTGATGACGTCATCATCAAATCCGTCAACGAAATCATTTGATTCTCTTACACATTCATCTATCCAAATTTACATTTAAGAGTGATATTAGAGAGTTCTTGTCCATCCGGATCTGATCCGATGCTTATCAAATCCTTACAAACTATGATAGCTTTTTACGAGCCGAGCTCGAGCTCAACTTTTTAGTAAGCACATCCTAGCTCAGCTCAACTCGGCTCATTTGCAGCCCTATTATTAATCTTAAGAAAATAAACTACTAAAGTTTCTATCACTATAAATTCTAATCATTTTTATATCACGATAGTAAATTTAGAATAAAAACCTTATTTTATAAATAAAATCTTAAATTTATAGAAAGTTTTTATATGTATATATTATTATTATCTTTTGAACATAAAAGAATATATATATATATATATATATATATATAGGGGAGGGTTATTATACAAAGTCTAAAAATTGTAAAAAGTGTAAAAAGTCTTTTAAAAACCCCACACCACCCCCCAAAAGCCTAAAACCCCCACCCCACCCCCCCCCAAAACCTAACCGCCACCCCACCCCACCCTGAAAAACCTAAAACCCCCCACCCCCAAAAACCTAAATCCTAAAAAAAAACCCTAAAAAGCCGAAAAAGTCGTATAAAAACACCACCACCACCCCCCAAAAGTCTAAACCTCCAACCCAAGCCCTCCAAAAACCAAACCCCCACCCCACCCCCAAAAACCTAAAACCCCCACCCTCCCCCCTCCAAAGGCTAAATACTAAAAGGCTAAATCTCTAAGGCTAAATCATAAGGAAAAAACTAAACCTTAAAATCTAAACCCTACAATATAAGATCGTAGAGTTCGACGAGACGGTTCCAACACCGCCGAAATGAGTAAAATCGGAGTTCGTATAAGCCGGTTATGAGCGCTTTAAACGACTTTTTACACTTTTTAGACTTTTTACCGAAACCTCACACACACTATATATATATATATATATATATATATATATATATATATATATATATGTTAAAATTAATTAGAAAAACTTAACCAGGGTCATACTACAAAAATAAGGATATTTGGGACTAAAAAAATAGTCTCTCCAGTACTTAATGGTTATGAGGGACTGATTTCGCCAGTCCCCAGATAGTGACGGATACTTAGTATTAGATACTGTTGTCGCATCCAGTGTCGCCACATGAACATCAAACCCTAACATTCCCGTTCTTTATCCAAGTCTGAAACGTTTTACGTCCAAAACGTTTATCTAGCTTTCATGAAGATATATCTGGTCTTTATTTTGCCATTAGCACGTAAAACCCATGCTTTTGAGATGAAAACTATAGTTTTACCCCAAAACCCATTTCAAACAGACAACTGAGATTCGGGTTCGATTTTTACATCAAAGTTTGTGTTTCTTCATGTATTCTTGATCTCTAACAATGGATAAGGGTATTGGAGCAGATCTTGAGCTCAAACATGAACTTTCTTTCATTTTCTCTCTGAAATGCTCTCTCTCCGGACGAAAATGGGTGTGAAGATGGAATGGGGGCTAGTTCTCTTGGTGGCTAGGGTTTAAATGTAACATCCCGGAAATTCGTTAACTAATGGATCAGGTTAGCGTGAGAACAAAGCCTATTTTAAACAACTTTGACTATAACGGTTTCACGTAGAGTTTGTGTTATCTAGGACAGGGGACCCGATTAGCCGTTATTGTAAAGGTTCGAGAAAGAAACACGCCAAATAAATTAAGAGGAACCTGAAGCGAAACATTGAAAGGTTTAAAAACCAACTTATAGCAAACCCTAGGCCATAATCGGCCTAGGCTTGCTTTGTTCGGCAGCGAGAAACGGGAAGAAGGAGGAGGCCGACGACGAGACAACCACGATGGTTTTGGGCGGTGTTCGTACAACAAGAGGCCAGCAACACGTTAAGTAAACGACGGTTTCTATCCGATCACTTGTTATTCTTGTTTAGTTTGGGTTTACGGCTAGGGTTTCTGGGTTCATGGCTGGGAACGCCGGCAGGAGGCAAGGTGGGGGTGGCTGTGACGGTTGCGGTGATGCACCATGCCGGCATGCAGCGGAGAACGAGGAGGGGGCGTATCTGGCATGTAGGGGGACTGGAAGGGAGGTTGTCGGGGTCGGTGGTGCTTGGCAACTGCGTCGGCTTGCATAGCAGCCATTGGGATGGCAGTGGTGGTACGACGAGGAGCCGACGGTGGCTGGTGTGGGTGGTGACAGTACGACGACAACGTGGGCGGGGAGATGGAGGGTAAGAACGTGGCGGCTAGGTTAGGCACAACGGAGAAGATGGTGGCCCAAGGCGGTGGAGCACGAGGGGGACCCTCAAAGGGACACTAAATCACAGTAGTGGCCGTATGGAAGAACTCATGGTGGTAAGCGGTGGCGCATGGGCGAGCACGAATGTGGGCATGTGACAAGGTATGATTGCATGACAACGCTATAGTGATTAGGGTCTTTGCATGGCACGTACGTACATGCATGGGAGGTTCGGGTTCGGGTAAACGAGACCTAAGCGAGTCGGGGACCATGTTGCGAGTAAACCCGTGGGACGAGGGTCTCGTGAGGTAGGGACGTTTAGGTGATGAGTCGAGCGTCGGGATCTAATTATTGTAATGCGATATTCGAAGTGTGATTAGAACGTGTTTGATCATATGATCGTACATTTGGCAGGTTCGGGTTTCGAGATTGATCGGGCGGAGTGCATAGCTAGGGTTTGGATTTGCCTCGTAACCGGTGAGTTTCTAATCCCTTACTTCTTAAACGTTTTAATGCTTACAAGATATGTTATTTTATTGAACGTGTTAAGAGTTTTGGGTTCTAACCCGATGTGTTTATGAACTAAAACATTCATTAATGAGTTGGAAGGTCAACGGGGTGTCTATGAGATTATGTGAGCTAGAGATAAGAGAGTTATTGATGTGTGTCGTGTTAAGGGTTAGTTGGGGTGAGTTGGGATATAAGCTTGACGTTTTTGAGTATGTGTAGGAGACGCTATCCTAGGGCTATGTGTGGGGTGCAGGCCTCGTTAACTAGTCATGTAAATGACATGTGATGTTATGTGTTAGATTCTTGTGGAGGACGAAGTCCTTCAGGAAGTTACCAAATGTGGCAATGTCCAGTAGGTCAGTGATTAGCTAGGGGTGTGTCAAACGCCCTGATGAGGGTAACCCTGACGAGGTATGTGTTTGTGTGTATTTTGGATGTGATTTAATTATATGAAAGTGTTGATTTATATTTACTGTGTTGAGTTGATATTGTTGTGGTGTTGAGTGGTAGATTGACCGTTGAGTCGGGAGGATGACATTGTGTTTACAACTGTTGTGTCAGTTGACTTGTGAGAGTCTTGGAAAGGCTGGTTAAGTCGATGTCTAGGGGTTGATGGTATTAACCGGGTTTCGGGTTAATACGTGAGGTATATTACGAGTTGTTAGTGTAGTAAGTTCGATCCATGTCGGTGAGACTTACTGGGTTATAATTATGGGATGAGTCTTGGGTGGTGCATTTTCATGGGATATTGTTAGATAACACGGGTTATCTATTTTTCAATAAATCCTAAAACTATTTTATAAAGGACACTAATGTCCTGAGTGGAAATCAAATATTAATGGTGACGTGTACATTTCTATTAAACTAAACTGTTAGAACTCACTCATCGTAGCTGACTTTGTATGCACGTTAGATTATTTAGGCAACGTATATTGGCTTGGGAGCGGTGCTACTCGGATTGGTGTGCAGGCATTCGTAAGGTAAGATTAATAACGATAATGACTCAAAAAGGATGATTAATACTTTTCAAAAGACTTTCGCTGTATGTTCGAAAACGAAACGAGTACTTTTATTGAGAATACCCAGTGATGAGGACCAACTGTATGGTGCCTGGTTTGGGGCCTTACAAGTTGGTATCAGAGCCGTGGTTTAAGAGAAAATTGGTGTTTTTATTAAAATAAAATACCTTAACTTAAACTGAAAATGGGACGAGGGTGAAACGATGCCACCACGAGTAACCGCGAGCCAAGAGGTATGTCTTTTAAATTGAGTTTAACTGTTAAGAGTATCAACTGTGTAGTGTTACACTATGTGAGATCGTTTGGTGTGTTAGTATGGTTTAGTGATTTCATGTGTCGTCATGTGTGTTGTGTAACTGTGATAGATACGGTGACTTGATAGTTATTGCATCGTGTTATGTGGATTGTGTGGGATGTATGTGCATCTGGTGTGTGAAAAAAGATAGAAAGCTAGTGTGAATATGATGGGAAAGGTTTAGAATCCGAGCAATAACATGGACCGGCAATCACATTTGATGACCGTGATTTGACAATCTATAATTACTCTCCTATTCTGAATTTGTTGCCCATAATAATCTGTAACATCCCTAAGTTTAATAAACACGAATACAAGAAATAAAGATCAGGACTAATAACATGAGGTGAAGAAAAGCATACGGGTTTGGCCTTGGGCTGGTCAATGGGCCGGGAACAAAAGGGGAAAGCCCCTCATATCAACAACCTCACCTCAGCCTCTCCCTTTCTTCCTCATTTGCGCCACTTTTAGAGAGAGAGATATCGGGTTAGAGAGAGAAAGCTCCGGGTTTGAATCGAAAGCTTGGGAATCATCACTCTCCATCTCAAGAACGTTTAGCAACGAAGAGGAAACGAAAACAGGTAACAACAAACACTCAGATTCGATTTTTAGTTTGAAAATGGGTTTTAGGGTTTGTAACAAGTTTTCACAAAAAGATGAGATTTTTACGTTAGAATTGCTCTAAAAAGTATGTAGTTAGCTTCATGGAAGCTAGATACAAGTTTTGGATGTAAAAAGATCGAAGCTTGGATCAAAAACGAAGAAGATGATCAAAATCAGATGCATCGTCCGAAAAGTCGGATGAATGGTCCGAAAACTATTTTCGTCTGAAGAGTATTTTTGGACGACATGATTTCGGACAAAGGATTTCGAACGAGATAGTTCTCGGACGAGAGTTTTTGAACGAAAAACTCACTTAGTAAAAGATATTTAAACTAGGTAGTTTTCGATCTAAAAATATTTTGACCAAGAAAGATTTCGGCCGAAAAAGATTTCGGTCGAATAAGATTTCGAGCAAGAAGATTTCGGATGAAACGTATAGATTATAAATTTGTTCCATTTGTGTCCCTGATATATCTGTTAGCATCCCACCTAGCTCGGAGTACCCTTGCTAAGTGAGATAAATCCCGTAAGAGTCAGGTGAGTTCTATGTGCCCCCTATGTATTACGTGCAAATTATTTTAAATGTTTTGGGGCTGAAGTGTATACATGATATGAATAAATGTTATTTTATGTGCCATATGACAAAGTACACTAATTATAAGTATGCCAAGTATGTGTTTAAATAAAGAAATGAAAGCATGACATAATGTATAAGAAAGAAATCTTGCTTTATATCCATGTTTATATTGATTGCCAAGTATGAAAAGTATGACATAACGTATAAGAAAGAAATCTTGCTTTATATCCATGTATATATTGCTTGCTAAGTATGAATGAACGTTATGGACGGAAACGGTGATGACGGCTACTTCGGTAGACGGACGACCACTCGACTATTATGCAGCCAGAAATGAAAGTCTAGAAAGGTAGACTAAACTAAGGCCACTACGGTGGAGTAAGTCCCTCAATCGATGCACGGCTGTATAGTTAGCTCAAGTGGGAAACAGATGTCTTAGGGCAGGCGAGCGAATATGACGGACTACGATGGTAGGACGGTAAAGACGGACGGCCAAAGGTTTTCCGGACGGTTAAAGATATAACAGACGGTTTCTAGTGTCGGACGGTTAAGTAAATGGTCTACGACGGTAGTTCGAGAACGATTGTCTTTGTGACTTAAATAAGTAAAGTAACGGGTTGATCACCCATTTGTGTATGACCAATGATTGTGCACCAAGAAATAAGCATTTATGTATTTATATACTTACTCGTTACGAATGTTATAAGAAAGAAGTATAGTAGAGAAAATGAATATGTATACATACATATATATATATATATATATATATATTATAAGATAATGTTTATATGTGAATGCTTTTAAATTAGAACTCACCAGCATTAGCTGAATTTTAGTATGCACTTCAGGTAGCAAGAAAAAGGGGCGTGATGGCTACTCGGCACAACTGACATCCCATTTACTTGAGTTTATGTTAAGACAATGTTTGTGTTTAAATGTTAAGACTTCCGCTGCTATGTTATGTAATTGAACGATGTATGTTTCCACTACTTTGATGTTTTAATTTAAGATCGGTATTTGATGACTATGCTTATGAGTAATTCCAACGAGTGAGGATCCCCGGGAAAAGGGGTCTTACAAGTTGGTATCAGAGCAATAGTTTGAGAGATTCAGACATCCCTAAATGTCTGGACTCAAGCTGATAATGGGACCAACGCACGGATGTCAGTATGTGTAGCCAACGCCAACGCCATCACAGTAAGTAAGTAGTAAAGTTAATGCCTCTGAAGGAATAGATGCCTTAACTTAGAACACATAGATGTCAATGTCACCACTGATGTGAAGAGTTTCGAACCCGAAAAGCAAAGCAAATTATTAATCACAAACCGGTCACTATAATTAAGAATTTACCTTGCTAGTACTGTTCTTAACTATGATCTGAAAGAATAGCATTGATGTATTCCTTTTTACTTATCAGGAAATCTAGAACACTATGGCCGATAGAGGAGGAATTGGACGCCAAGGCGGTCGCACTGGCCGAATCGGTAGGCCATCATTGAACCAAAGACGTAATGATGAAGAAAGTGTGCATGTAGAACGTGAGGAGAGCATGCACGAGGAACACACCGAAAGCGTGCATGAAACAAATGTAACTACAATAGCAGATGACAATGTAGGGTCTCTACGACTAGAACCCGTAGTTAGGGATGCTATTGCCCGTGAGGTTGTACTAACATCGAAATGGATCTGAAGCCACATGGGAGACAGAGGAAGAAATGAAGCAATCCTATCCCTACTTATTCGAGTAAGTAATAGGTTTCGAGGACAAAACCTTTGTAAGGGAGGTATATTTGTAACACCCCATGTTTTAAAGAAATATAAATTGAAGGGCTAAAATGGTCATTTGATGAAACCCTAGGGGGTTAAAATGACATTATGTTAAAGTATAAAGGGTTAGAGTGTAATTGATTCAAAGTTCAAGGGCTAAAAATGAAAATTTTGAAAGTTGGACAGGTGGCGGACCGCCACCAAAGGGATAGCGGCCCGCTATGTATGGAGTAAGGGATCACTCAGGAGAAGCCACGTGTCAGGTGACTAATCGTTGAAAATTGGCGCATGGAAGGCTGGTAGCGGACCGTCATTAGATCCTTAGCGGTCTGCCAGCCGTAATAATCCTTAGCGGTCCGTCACGATGAAGCATAGCGGTCCGCTACGTGTGCCCCTATCCAAAATAAGCCGCCTCAAAAGGGTGGCGGATTGCCACCCTATGTCTTAGCGGTTCGCTACGGGTTTGACGACCAACCTATAAATAGTTGGACCTAGAGCTTAGTTTTAGTCACTTCCACACAACAAACACACATACAAAACACATAGTTAGCCTCGGTAAGCGTGTCAAGGAGTCCCGGTTGAGGTAGAGAAGTCCGGTTTCCAGTCTTTCGATCCCAATACTCAAGAGATAGTTCTAAGGTAAGGTTCCGACTAGTTCCTAATGACTTGGTTATTCCCACTAAGCAAGGGACTTGTGAATAAGTAATGTTATAATGGCTTAGGATCTTGATCCAAGTCATTGTGCTAAAGCACGAAAGGATTGTTTGAAAGAAAAGGAAGTTACAGGTGAGTTCTATGAGACCCTCTTTAAATGTTTTGGGCTGGTATGCATGCTAGAAAGATTTACTTGATTTAAATATTTGTGATAGCATTCATGTTGCAAGAGGTTATGTATAAAAGATGTTTAAATCTTAAAACTAGGTAACGGAGTATTCATGAAATAGCAAAGAAGCTTGGGGTAACCATCCTACCGGTATGTAGTTATCTGGCAAACAGAATATTCTGTCTAAGGAAAGAGTGGTGTATAAATCCCTCTTGGACCCGTCATTGTTTGATGGGAACATCTCTATTAGAGGTACTACTCTAGGAGGATAACCACCTTGTCTTCTTTAATATACCATGGAGAAACATTTACGAGGATTTAGGATAAGGATTGGTTTTGAAAGGAATGGTTAGAATGGAAACTTACCTTTTGGCATGATTTCACATTACAAAGATTATGGAAAGAAAATGTTTTTGACACGTAAAACGTTTTTGAACTTATCATGGTGTGCCCAAATAAGTAATGACAGAGATGTCAAGGTTTTACCTTGACTAGCAGAGGTCTTAACATTTATTGTTTTGATAAAGAATGAATAGAAAGAGATAGAGTTTTTGGCATGTTTTCCATGTCAAATATTTTGACCATATTGGTCTGAAAGAAAGGAAAGATTTTGCCACGTCTAGCCAAATGCCACATAATGTCTTGGAACTTAAGAAGTAGAGATGTATCGCATTCCTTTGTGGAATGTAATATGGACACCTTGTGCAAGGGTATGTATAAGTGGTGATGACCGCTTGGAGGTTAATGTGACCTCGGAAAGACAAGTGTGCAAGTTTAAAATATTATGTTTGGGCAAGAAGTTAATGTGATGTTTTAAATGTGTGTCATATAAATCCATTTATGTATGAGACAGAGGTCAAAGATATTTTGACTAAAATTTAGAACTCACCAGCGTAAGCTGACAGATATTTAAGCATGTGTATCAGGTAAAGATGTAGCTTCTTGCAGTAAAGGAACGATGCTAGAGTAAAGGCATCTGGTGGGCTATCTGGCATCCTCTAACAAACTGGCATTAGAATAGATGTATTTGTACTTTCCCTAGAATGTACAATAAACAAGTGATGATATAAAATAATATTTTAAATTCTTCCGCTGTGTATGATCTCTGTTTACTATATGTTCATGAGTAAATCCGACAAGTGGCCGGCATCTCGGGTAAACCAGGATGTGGGTGTCACAATTACAATGATCTAAGCTCTTCTAGATCAATGATAGACTTGAGACTTGATAATCTATGCCCATCCAGGTACTAGGGTTTGATCCAACATAGCTAGCCTATTCCAACCGCGCCATGGCTAAGGGTCACCTGAGAAACATACTTGAAAGTGTCAACATAAAGGTTGGTGAGTTCACAGAGTTAGTTATTTCAGTGCAAGTAGTTTTCCCGAAAACATGTACATGACCTAACAGTCATAAAAATAAGTAGTTTTCCCTGAAAACATGTACGTGACCTTGCCGTCATAAAATGAGTGTTTTTCCCCCGAAAACATGCACATGGCATTACCGTCATAAAATAAGTAGTTTTCCCCCGAAAACATATACAAGACATTACCGTCATAAAATAAGTGGTTTTCCCCTAAAAACATGATGATGAATTCCTTGTAAACAAATAATGATGAATTCCTTGTAAACAAATAATTCTAAGCGTATATGATAAACAAAACAAGTATTGTTGATCCATTTGTATGCTAGCTAGGCTTACAAATAATATGTTCATACATGAGACTGTAACCAAACCTAATTGGTGAATGCCCATCCCTCGCTTTACAACGAGAACGGAATAAGACATTGTGCGACCATTTGACCCTTCAGGTCTCGGTTAGCGCGACTAACCATGACCGGGGGCGTCACCCCCAATCGTACTATTCATAGAATCCTAGGCTAAGTCCATAGCTAGTGGTTACAAATGTTGATAATGTTCAGGGGACTTTAAGAGCTCTCCTCATGTAAAACATAATATTAGTGTCTTGTTTTCTTGTTATCATATAAAAATGTTTGCAATTTTTTCTCAAGTGCAAGAAACCACAATGTTTCCTAATGTATTGAGCAATAACGTAAAACATGATATGTAAGTATGTTTCTCCCCGGTAGTTTACAAAACATTAAAAGCGAAAAGGGGGATGTGAACTCACCTTGTGATCGATGTATGCTAGCAATTAACAGTCTGCTAATAGCTCTTGCCTATCCAGTCTAGATGTCAGAATGTGTAAGGAAGTTTTACAGGTATGTAAAAGACTTTTCCACATGTGTTAAATGATATGATTGAATATGTAAGACAGTTTTACGTGTGTTTTAAAAAGTTTAACAACCTTAGCACATGTGTAAATAATATGTGAGAATGTGTAAGAAAGTTTTACATGTGTTTAAAATACTTTATTATCTTTACCCAAATGTGTAAATTATACGATGGAATGTGTAAGACATGTGTAAAACTCTTTACCACATGTGTACATGATATGATAATTTTAATGCAGGTAGTCAAATTTAATTGAAAATTGGCAAGAAGAAAAAAAGAACAAAAAAGATTTCTTAAAGAAGGAGTTGTAGATGAGAGCTTGGAAAGAGGTGATGAAAAAAAGGTTGACAAAAAGTTACTCAAAGTGACCAAAAAAGGAAAGGCTAGAAAAAAAATGGTTGGGAATAAGGAACCGATCATCACCACATCAGTTGAGCTTAGCAATCAAACTTCCCAAACCAAAACCGAAAGAGGCTGTTATTAGATTGGGGTTCGGAGAGTTGTTATCCTTTAAAGTCGAAAAAATTCTGGCAAAACTTGGGCATTACGTTGTAGATCATTTTGATAATCAAATGATGAAGATAAATGTCGGGAATGGTAACATAAGTGTGGATCCTGAGGCAGTGCATCGACTGTTAGGGATACTAAACAAGGGGATAGATTTATAAACCATTAATCCTGTTAAAAGGCTAACGGGATATGCTGCTAGTTGGAGAGCACTGTACAAAGAAGGATTAATTGGTTCACCAAACATAGCGAAAAGAATAGCAACATCAAATGATGATGACGAGGTGATTTTCGAAATTGATTTCATAATCTTGTTCCTTACAACCCTCGTAAATTGTTACAAGAATGGAAGATGCAAGACAAAAATTCTGAATCTGATATCAGCTCAGAAGTTGGATTTCAAAAAAGTTAACTGGTGTAAGTTTATTGTGGATAAAATCAAACACTGCAAAGACAATTGGGAACGAGCGAATCCTAAATCTTACTTCAATGGAGCCTTAACAATCCTTACTGTACATGTCATTTAGTTAAATGTCAAAATATTCAATAGGGTACTACATTTTAGTACACATGTGTATAATAATTTTACACATGTGAAAAAATTACTAACATTGGTGTAAATCAGTCTAACACATGTGTATATGAATATTACACATGTTTATTGGTTGTTTACACATCTGTTTTTGAATTCATATATAATAATTAACCTTTTTAAAAATAAAAGCTAATGACTAAAGTTTTAAAAGCTTTAAACAAAAAGTTATTTTTTTTTGTATACACAGCTTCTTTATGTTGATAGTTACTCATGTGTGGGGTTAAATGAGGAACGAACAAAATCACCAATAGAATTGTGGACAACCGATAGCCTTAAGTTGAGAGAGGATTTAGAATTAGAAAGTGGTGGGTTTGGATTGGGAGAGTATCGAGGACAATATCAAGATCAAAACAATGAAAGACCGGGTGAAACTGAAGCTAAATCACTTCCACAGTCACCCGAAGTTTATGGCAGTGAAGATTTAATGGTATGTGAACCTAGTTATTCAATGTTTCATTTTACTATACTATTTTTTTTAAAGCTTTGAATTTTTTTTAACTGATACGTTCTATATTACACAGGATAAAATCACATAAATTAATAGCAAGTTGGATTATTTTCCTAAGGTGAAAAAAAAGTTTGAACAAGAGTTGGCCGAAATATTCTACAAAAATAAAGAATACCTTGGCGTAATCAGGTTACTAGAGAATTATGAGATGATGTTGGCAGATAAACCTAACTGGTCGGATATTATTGATGAGAAAGAGATTTTTGATCAACAAGATATTGTTGCAACCATGAAGATATCCAATGTTTTGAATGAATTAAATGAAACATTCGAAATAACAAAAATAACAAAAAAGGGAATGTTCGGAGAAGACATTGATATTGAAGATGGATTGATTGGTGAACAAACGGAAAGAAGTGAAATTCAACAAGCAGGAGAAATAGGTTATTTTAATGTGTGTGACATAACCTGCTTATAATTTAATTATAATTTAAATATAAATGGATTTAACAGGTGCAAAAGTAAGTGAAAGGGAAAGGAAAAAAAGGATGGAAAAGAAGCGGGAGGGCTTGAGGATATGGAAGCAGCAAGCTTTAGCGTTGGCGTTACTCACGAAACTTATAACGACGGTAATGTAAATAAATACACAGACCTTACACATACACATGTGTAATGTCTATGTACACATAACATATATACATGTGTAATGTCTATGTACACATAACATATACACATGTGAAAAGTCTATGTACATTGTACTTGTGTAATGTCATTGTACACATGTGAAATGTTTATGTACACATGTAAAATGTCTATGTACACATGTGAAATTTCTATGTACACATGTGTAAAAATTAACGTATGTTGAACTTTTTTTAATAGGTTGTGAAGATAAACATGATGATATGTGTTTAGATGTTCATCAAGCGTTTGAACAAACTGAAACAAGCAAAGTTATGAACATAAATTTAAATCAATAGAAAAGCTTTTAGATATGTTGTGACATAACATGCTTATATGAAAACCATATTTAAAATTTCTTATATTTTAATGAGTAATGGGTTTAACAGGTGCAATAGTAACTGACCTAGAGCAGGGAAAATATGATGGGAAAGTAATGGGAGGGCTTGAGGAGTTGGAAGCATTGAACTTTAGCTTTGGCTTTACTAAGGAAACAGATTCAGTGAAAGGTGTTTATTAAAACTTATAATGGCTTTTAATGTAAATAGAGACACATAACATATACATACGCATGTGTAATGGGTATGTACACATATGAAATTTCTATGTACACATGGGTAAAAAATAACGCATTTTGAACTTTTGTTTAATAGGTTGTGAAAAGAAACAAAATGAGATGGTTTCGGATGTTCATCAAGCACCTAAACAAACAGAAAAAAGCAAAGGTATGAAAAAAACAGAAATATATCTTATAATCGCATGTGTTAAACGTATGGAAAAAACATAGCATTCACATACACGTGTTAAAGGGTCACTAAATATTTGTAAAGAAACTGTACACAGGTGTAAATGCATTGAACATAGGTGTAAAAACTATGAAATAGAAAATACCTTTAACTTGGGTATATTTTGTAAAATAAAGTTTTTTAAATATAGGAACTTATACATTACACATAACATAAATAAACTTGGATATATTTTGTAATGAATTTGTTCCCTTATGTAATGTTATTTTGTCACATGTTTTAATATGTGTAAATTCCACTTCTTAACTACTATCTATTCTAAGTGTAGGTCCCCGGGTGTCTCAGCTCGTTACGTGTGGGTGTGTGACTAGTCGGACCGGGTGCGGAATGCCCGTGACTAGGTGGAGAATCAAGCAACACAAAGTAAACCGACAACGAAATCACTTTCAAACTCCGTCTATTATAAAATTGAAAGGTTACAGAGAGAATATACTGAGTGCAAATGTCTGCGTACATAAATTCTGTCAACCTATTCTATTTATACTAGACCTGATCTATGCGCACTTAACAAGTGTGCAGGGAAAATTGTTCATGCGTACTTAGCAAGTACGCAGAGTGTTCTTGCGTACTTGCTAAGTACGCAAAACACTTAGAGAAATTATACAACAATAACATGCATTAGAAATTACATCTCGATAACTAATACATACACACACTAACATACAAAGACTAATACATACAAGACAAGTATAAAAGCTAAGACACTATCCAGAATGTCTGTCACACAAAAGTGCTTCAACAAACTCCCCCTGACAACAGCTCTGGATTGTCTTCGGTCTTCAATGCTCCCCAGCTTTAGCTTCCATCTTCTTCTTGTAGTCAAGGCAGAACTTGATCACTTTGTCGTATTTAGAAGCAAGGAACTTTGTCCATTCGTCCGTGTACATGCAGTACTTGTAAGCTAGCGCCTCCAGATCTTTCATAGAGAAGTTTATGAAGCAAACTTCATCAAACACTCTGATCAGTTCCCTTGGCACTAAGCTTCCACTATCGGACCACACATTTCCAATCACCACTGCCTCACCCAATTTAGGATCTACGTACCAGTACCATATGTTATCGAGGTTATCCCGAGATAACTTGCTCAGGGGAACCTTGGTTTCACACAGCACTGGCTTGTATACCAGTTTCTTTAAGCTTCTCTTAGTCATAGGATGTCTAGCGTTCTTGTCCCTGACTCGCTTGGGCACTTGAGGCTTAAACATTTCGAATTTCCCAGATCTTACCTCTCGCTGTAGAACCTGCAACAAACCCATCGCTACTGCGTTATTTAAGTGACCTAGAAGCTCTCGGTTTACTAGGTTCACGAGGTCGTATCTTGGCAAGGAGTTGAAAGCTTCGCTGGTTGGTTCCAAGTATTGACCCCCCCCCCCCCGCTCGCTTGATTGCAAACAACTTCTTATCCTAGTCGAACTTCACAGCTTTGATGAACTTGCAGGCATATGTTTGTTTTTCTATGCCTTTGGATCCCTGTCGCTTTGATGATCATCCAACAGGAGCCAGACCGAGCGAAAGTGAGCAGCAAGCGTCTTAGCCATATCCTTTGATGACAGGAGCCGGATCCTTTGATCCACAGGTGTAGCCATATCCTATGCCTCTGGATCCCTGTCGCTTTGATGATAGGAGCGGAAGGGGAGGCTTCAGTCGACACCTCAACAGTACTAGCAGGATCCTTTGATGAACTTGCAGGCATATGTTTGTCTGGAGCAGAAGGGGAGGCTTCCTATGCCATATCCTGCAAGTCTTTTGTCATACAGGAGCCGGATCCTTTGATGAACTTCCAGGAATATGTTTGTCTTTCTATGCCTCTGGATCCACAGGTGTAGGGTCGGCAGGGGAGGCTTCAGTCGACACCTCAACAGTACTAGCAGGCTCGACTGAACCTGTGCCAAGATGAGATTCAAAGGATGGAACTTCAAAGATCTCTCCATCTTCAAACTCTTACGCTCCTTCCCCGTCGCCCTTGGGAACTTCGATTACCACATCATCATCTTCCTCATCCCAGTCGTCACCATAGTCGATCTCTTCCTCTTCTAGATTAAAGAGAGCCTCGATCTGTGCTTCTTTGGAATAGTCTGGCTCTAAGAATAAGATCACATCATCCGACTCGTCGTCAGATAGATATTTCAGAACGCCAGCCACCGAATTTCCTTTATTTTCACCTGAAGCATCACCTCCACCTTCACTCTAAGTGGACTCCCCCTCAGCCATAGGCACGACAGAAATGGGAACAGTCGCCCAAGCCGACGATTGCTGCTCACTTCCGCTCGGTCCGACTTCAGGATCCTTGTCCTGATCATCACCCTTAGTCAGATCAACTAAGTGACAAGCCTCTTCACTGCTAGGCTTAGGTGGTTGCTTCTCCAACAACTCCTTCAACTTCTCCCCCTGAGCAGCAAGCGTCTTAGCCATATCACAGACCAATTTCACCATAGTGTCATGCTCTAACCGCTGCTTGTCATCAGCCGCCTGCTGTTTCTTTAACGCGACTACTTCGTTAATCAAAGAGTTTATCTGACCCTGTTGCTTGTCAGATTCTTCTCTTGATTTCTGTACCATTTCAAGAAGACTCGCGACTTGAGTTTCTAGGGTAGTGATTCGTGTATCACGAGGATCGGGTCCCCTTGAAGACGATGCTTCGGCTTGATGAGTTGGGAAGGTGAAGATTTCATCGAAATCAAATCCATGAGTAAAATCAAACTCATGAAATGGTTGACTGATGTGTTGAAGAGTAGTTGTGGGGATTGAGGTAGGGATTGTGGTTGTTTGAATGGTGGTAGGAGTGATAGTGACATACTCGGTTAAAATTGGAGTTATCCCCGCCACTTGGACAGATGGTACAGGGAGGGACACTATCACATGAACCTCCTCTGTGATAGCAGTGATAGCCACATTAGGTGTTACACATGGCCTCCTCCGCTGTCGCGTGTAAAGCTGTTGTGAAGGTGAGGTAGAAGTGGAATCAGTACTCGCAGCCGTTACATGTGCTTGCCTCTGAACACTGACTTCTACATCACGAAGGATATATTGTTGAGGCCTATCCCCCCGTTGCTTATTTATACTATCTCTTCTGCGTCTCTGTATAGCAGCGTCCGAATCAGAATCGGGCTCGTATTCACTACTAGTCTCTTGTCGCTTTCTCTTGGATGATGACTCGGGAAGGGTCACCTTTGTCAGTCTTCTTGGGTGTGACTGGGACGGTGCATCATCAGAATCAGAGGAATTTGACTCGGTCGATTCAGAGTCAGAATCTTCAGCACCTCCAACTACCTGTTCTTCATCTCCTTCTTCTTCAGAAGTTTCATCTTCAGATCCAACTTCCTCTTCTTCTTGTTGTTCATCACTGTGCTGACTAAGTTCTGGCTCAGACTCGGCACTATACCATCTTAAGTCAGCATGAGCCACATATGCTTCATTGATCAGGTGGCCAAAGAGTGGAGTATGCTCAGGGGTAGGTTATACACTGCCTGGCGTTAAGAACTGTGAAAAAACTCTCTTGGCCACCCGTTTGACTTGAAGTCTCTCTCCAATTGCCGGTAGATTAGGTACAACATCATTAATCAAAAGCTGCACGAACCGCGGGTATAATAGAAATCTAAACCTATCAGCAGAATTGATCTGATCGGTGATAGACTTGTAGATATATTTTGAAAAGTTATAACCCCTGTTGAGAGAGAGGGAAACCATTGCAGCCGCCAAGTCATGCTCCATGGCATCCATTCTAGCCTTTCTAGCAGACATGCCACTGATTAAGTACCCACATCTTCTTGTATGAGGAGTAGTCCATGGTACCGACATACCCCATCCTTTGTCTCCAGCATCCATCAACGAAGTAGTCAGGGTAACTCACCGGATCAGTTGATAAGTCCCTAAACTGTAGCACGCGTCTGATGGTGTCTTCAGAAATAGCAATGTCGTGACCTGCTACAGTAGCCCTAATGACGTTTGGGGTTACTGTACAGTCGTGATCAGCAGATTCCCAGAATTGCTCCAGATACGGTCTTGAGACAATAGGATCAACGGAGATGGCATAGCTGATCTTCGATTGGTTTAGGAAGTTGATGATCTCCCTATATTGAAGTGCAGCACCCTTCCACTCGGGCTATGTTAGAGCCAGTAGATTGAATTCGCTGGTAAATGCACGAGTCATCACTGCAAAAACAAACAATAAACACAATAAGAACAAGAAGCATCATTGAAAATGAATTAATCATGACTTGATATAGCAACTACACAATGAACTGAATTTCAGACTTAGAAATTTTTCACAAGTGTCCTTCCTGCGTACTTAGCAAGTACACAGGGGTTAGTTTTTGCGTACTTAGCAAGTACGCATGAATTACTTCTTGCGTACTTGTTAAGTGCGCAGGAACTTTCACTTAGCCAAATTTCAAATTCCAAAATTCAACAGATGTGAGGCATTGATGTGGATTAGGGTCACCACAAGGTCAAAATACATGATTAGGACCTATGAAACCACTATCAACAGCAATAAGTTGCTAAACTCATCAATTTTGACCTAGCCTTGGTCCGACAGTAGCCTACAGGTAAACAAGGGGTCAAAAGCAAAATCAGACCCTGTAAAAGACAATTCAGGAGTCAAGGAGCTTCGATTAGTGACTTATAACTAGATTTAGGTCTTAATTTTCATTAAGAACATCTAAAATCGGTTAAATCCTCACTATCAAACCCTTGAACGAATCTGTCAATAATAGATGATTTTATGGATGAAATGCACTGAGATTCTCACCAAAGATGATTAAGGTGAAGGTGAAACAATGATCGGGATGGAAAATGGATTAGGAACACACTAAAAACTTGAGTGAAAAAGAGCAGGATGTATTCAACAGTCGTGAAATGTTTGAAATGAGATGAAACCCAAGAAAAATTCTAACTGTTGTATATATACCCAACACAAACTGGTCGTGCGTACTTGTTAAGTGCGCAAGACTTAACTCCTGCGTACTTACTAAGTACGCATGACCTAAGTATTGCGTACTTAACTTACCTCATGCGCACTTACCAAGTACGCAGAGACCCTTGTGTTCTCAAACGTTCAACTCAAATTATGAAGATTTCAAGTCAAATAACGAACAAGATAAACACATTCAATCAAGAGGATTCAAAGTCAATTCAAGAAGGTTAAACACAAATATTTTTGGCTTTTCTGATTAAAATTGAACTACACAAACTTAGAATCTTTTTGATCTTTTCTAGATAGAAATATACAGGTATATACACACACACTATTTTTGTTCAAATACACGAGCAGAGGATCATATCAGGCTAAACTATAGCAAAAACGATACATGATAAACATCAAAGAATATGGGATCATGTCATGGATTACTATTTATTCATATGTAATGCCCATGACTAACACTTGTAGGTCCCCGGGTGTCTCGGATCGTTACGTGTGGGTGTGTGACTAGTCGGACCGGGTGCGGAATGCCCGTGACCAGGTGGAGAATCAAGCAACACAAAGTAAACCGACAACGAAATCACTTTCAAACTCCGTCTATTATAAACTTGAAAGGTTACAGAGAGAATATACTGAGTGGAAATATCTGCGTACATAAATTCTATCAACCTATTCTATTTATACTAGACCTGATCTCTGCGCACTTAACAAGTGCGCGGGGCAAACTGTTCATGCGTAATAAGCACATAAACAAGTAATTCAAGTTGGAAATATTATGAGATTTGAAACCATAAGCATCTGTGTATCATGTTCTTGTGTGTTAATGTATTAATTTTAAGATATACAACGTGTACCCCACTAATATGCTACAGAAATGTAAATTGCACTATCTCAAGGCATCTAAGATTTTCCCAAAGATTTTCAAATCTCAAGAATGAAGTTACATCGTTTAGCACATAAAAAATAAAGCAGAATCCATAAGGATTATCAAGAATCATAAGATTCAGAATCGAGTGATTCAGATGTCTTGGTTTTATTGGATTTTCTTCTTTGAATATCATATGATGATTCAGGTTAATAGATATGGAGTCTGAGGATTTAGGTAAGGGAATCCAACTTTTATCTGGATTTGATTTCAATGAATCAGGTATGATTCAAGGGTGAATATAAGCTTAACGGTTGAAGTTAAGACATATCTTGGCCCAACTTCCCATTACATACTTGTGAGTATGGGCAGTGAGATGAACCGTAGTAATTGTGCTAAAGACATAACCCGAAACTTGTCTCTTAAGAAAATATTTGCTAAAATCTTACATCCTTTATCTGATAATGATCTTTTTGTATTCTTTTACACACGCACACATGCATACATGGGTTTAAATCACAGTTGTAGTCTAGATTTAGTTTCCACACTACTAGTGATTCAAAGACGCCTACAGCCTACTGACAATTCAAATAACTTGTAAATAAGCAGATTAAAAACACAACAATTTAAACAATCAAGTAAGCATAACGCAATCATTTCCCATACATGTTGTCTATGGCGTTTAGATCATTTCTGATGTACTATCATTTCCTCTTTTCTCAAGATAACTTTGAAATTTTCTCCATTTTCTATTTTTTTGGATTTTTGTAAAATATTTGAAAAGTAAAAGAACTATATAGAAAACTTAAAAGAAATAAAATTTAACTTTCATGAATTGAATTGATTTAAGAAAAAACAAGTTTTTACTCTGGATTGAACATTCCTATCAAGTTGACAAGATGTTCAAAGCGGGATCGATCAAACGCCTTAGTGAAAAGGTCAGCCAAGTTGTCATCCGTGTGAACCTTTACAAGTTCAATGAGATGCTTTTCAGCACAATCACGGATGAAATGATGGCGAATTTCAATGTGTTTAGTTTTAGAATGTTTCACCGGATTGTTTGTGATGGACATGGTGGCATTATTGTCAATGAACAGTGGAGTTCCAGTGAAGTTTAAGCCATAGTCTCTCAATGGTTGCTGAATCAACAATATCTAAGAACAACCGCTAGCTGCAGCAATGTACTCTACTTCACATGTTGAGACAGAAACCGTTGACTGCTTCTTACACTGCCAGGAAACCAATTTGTCTACCAAGAATTGACATCCACCAGAAGTTGACTTTTTATCAAGGTTACAACCGCCATAGTCTGAATCAGTATAGGCTTTGAAGTCAAATGACTGCTGCTTTGAGTACCAAAGACCCAATCGGGGTTTCCCTTTCAAGTATCTGAAAATCCTCTTGACAGCTATCTTATGAGACTCCTTCGATTGTGAGTGAAACCTTGAGCACAAGCATACAGCAAACATTATATCGGGCCTTGAAGCTGTGAGATACATAAGAGATCCGATCATCCCATGGTACAATTTACAATCCACATCCTTTCCATCTTTGTCCGGATGCAGACCATGATTGACGGGGATAGGTGTGCCATAAGTACTGCTATCATTCATCTTGTATTTTGACAAGATGTCCGGCACATACTTGGTTTGATGTAGATAAATGCCATCCTCTCTTTGACTGACTTGCAGACCCAGGAAGAACGACAATTCACCCATGTTACTCATCTCAAACTTGGACTTCATCACCTGTTCGAATTCCCTACACATATCTTCATTTGTAGACCCAAAGATAATGTCATTGACATACACTTGTACAAGAAGAATATCACCTCCTGCTTTCCGTATGAAGAGGGTTGAGTCAATCTGTCCACGGTCGAAACCATTTGACAGTAGATGTTTTGATAATGTCTCATACCATGCCCTAGGTGCTTGATGAAGACCATAAAGTGCTTTGTCGAGCTTAAACACTTTATTGATATTATGCGGATCTTCAAAGCCGGGAGGTTGAGTGACATTGACCTCTTCATGAACTTTTCCATACATGAAAGCACTCTTCACATCAAGTTGATAGACCTTGAAGCCGACATAGGAGGCATAAGCCAGAAACAGTCGAATGGCCTCAAGTCTAGCAACTGGGGCATATATTTCTGTGTAATCCAAGCCCTCTTGTTGATAAAAACCCTGAACAACCAACCTTGCTTTGTTCTTCACTACAACATGACGATCATCCATCTTGCACTTGAACACCCATCTGGTTCCAATTGGTTGTACACCTCTTGGCAAGTCAATCAAATCTCACACATGCAACTTTTGGAATTGAGACAGTTCTTCTTGCATTGCCTCAATCCAACAGTTGTCAGCGAGAGCCTCCTTCACATTCTTCGACTCTAACTGGGACACGAATGCAGCATGCAAACATGTTTCCATGACACCAGTGTCAAGTATCTCAGAGTACAGACTAGTGTTCTCAGCAATGGTTCTATGACGACTTTGAACATCGGCATGAGGATCAGCAATAACGTTGTCAATTGGATGATTCTTATGCACTCTCGTCTCTGGTACATTCGGTTCCTGAATTTCTGAATCGAGGTTCGTGCTCAACTCCCCCATATCCTGTGTTCCAGAAGAAGAAGATTCAATGTTGATTGGATCAGCTGGAGCTTCATTTCCAACACGGGTGTTAGGATTAGCTTGAGAGTCATTTCAGTCAACATGAACATCGTCAATGTTATCACAGTCATGAGTTCCAGATGTAGATGCAGCATTGGAATCAGGAGTTACAATCGGTACGGTAGCACGTGTTGAGAAACTAGAGTCATCACCGCCACAAAATAATTCATATACATTTGCGGCATCATCTGCAGACAATTCAGGAAGGTTGAAAGATTTGAATAGCGAATCACAATCAAAACCCCAAGCTGGACCATTTGGTTCTGGTGGAATGATGTGTTTACTATAATCCACTTCAAACCATTCCTCGACAGTACGAGTTCCTATATTGTACACTCTCTTGCAAGGAGAGTTGGCGACATATCCTAAGAAGATTCCTTCCACTGCTTTTGCATGAAACTTAGACTTGCGGTCTTTGTATTGTAGCAATAAGGAACAGGGACTACCAAAAGGAACTAGATAGTCAAGATTGAGAGGTCGATTTGTTATCAACTCATAGCAAGTCTTGTTGTGCCTCTTCAAAACCAGAATTCTGTTCAAGACGTGACAAGCTGTAGTAACTGCTTCTGCCCAGAAAGTGACATGAAGCTTTGCATCTGACAGCATTGTCCTTGCAGTCTCAATCAAGGTTCTGTTCTTCCGTTTTTCGACTCCATTCTGCTGAGGTGTGTACGGGGCACTAAATTCGTGACGGATCCCCTTCTTGAGGCAGAAAAGTTCCATCAAATTATTCTTGAATTCAGTTCCGTTATCACTCCTTATTCTTCTAACCTTCAACTTGCAAAGAGATTCCAAGCTCAGGATCAGGTATTGAAGAATGTCAGCAGTTTCGTCCTTTGTACCTAAAAAATGCACCGAAGAAAAACGTGAGAAATCATCAGTTACAACCAGACAGTATGACTTACCTCCAATACTCCTGATACTTATGGGGCCAAACAGATCCATATGCAATAGCTCCAAAGGGGTATCGATGGAGTTTTGGAGCTTAGGCTTGTGAGACTTTCGTTGCTGTTTGCCCTTTTTACAAGGCATACAATCATCTGCAACGGTGAATCTCAGCTTAGGAACACCGGTTACCAAACCGTTTCCGACAAGATGGTTCATTTTTCGATAAGAAATGTGTCCGAGTTTCCTATGCCACAAGATAGAGTCAAGCTCTGTCGCTTTGGTAAGCAAACAAGTAGCAACTGATGAGGTGATTTTCGCCACACTCATGTCGATCTGATAGGTATCATTTTTCCTTGGCGCTCGCATCAGAATCCAGTCTTCAGGAACCTCAAAACCAGGTTTTAGAATCATGCCTTCAGTCTTGTCAAACATAACCGAGTACTCTTTGTCACACTTCTGGGAGACACTCAACAGGTTATGCTTCAGCTGCTCGTAGTAGTTGACGTTGTCGAAGCTGACACAACCATTTGAAACCACGCCTTGACACGTGATACTACCTCCTTTCTCTCCAGCAAAGGCCACATAGCCGCCTCTAAATGGTTTTACATCTTGAAGCAGGTCCATGTTGCCTGTCATGTGTCGGGAGCATCCACTATCTACATACCAACGATTAGAGATAGTACCATTCGGATGTCCCTGCACGAGTCACACAAAATTAATTAGATTTGGAGACCCAAGCCATAGTGGTCTTGGGTCGTCCATTTTTTTAAAATAAACAACTTCAATTAATTCACAGTCGTGACTGTCAAAAATGGATGAATCTTTATAAGATTCGGGACCAGGAGATTGAGAACTTTTGGATTTGTTATTCCAGGACCTCTTCTTTTTCTTAACTGGAACAGTAGACTTAGATTCAACAGCAGCATGTGAACTATTGGAAGCTTCACCTGATTGAATTCCAGCCAGCTGTTCAAACTTTCTCAATCTCTTGTTCCTTCTTCTCCTCTGTGGCTTAGAGAGTTTCACCACAGGTTTCTCACCAGTTGGTGCACTACCAGAGGTAGATGCACTAGGTTTAGCAGGTAGCTTTCCCTTTTTTGAAACAGATGGTTTAGCCTCAGATGTGATCTTTGGCTTTACCATAGGTTTTACTGGTCATTTCACCACATTTGCTTTTGGACTTTTGGAATGCTTCACTAGTGGTGACTTAGGGATAACAGCCGGTTGTGAAACAATTGGCCGTTTCCCTTGGTTCTTAGCAGGACAGTTCACAAGAATGTGACCAACCAAACCACAGTGAAAGCAAGTTCTCTTTTCTTTGTAAGTCCTCCTGTAAGGCTCATTAGATCTGGCATTAGATGACTCAGCATGATGAGCAGGAGAAGTTGTTTGGTGAACAGTAGTTTGACCCGATGATGATTGGTTTTTGGGAATATAGTATTTTTGCAAATTTTCTTGATACCCAAGCCCAAAATGAGCTGAAAAGGCTTTCTTTTTAACTTGATTAATGTTTTTATATCCCCCATAAAGCATCACTTTTAATTTTTCATTTGATTCAATGATATCGGGTTCAGTCAAAATACAATTATCACTATCAGTGATAATGTTTTTCTTAACTTTCTGTTTACCTAGCAACTCCTCAGAGACTACTCCTTCAGGGAAGGTGTTCTCAGACCCATCATCAGAAGCAGTAAAGAACTCTTCATTAGATGCAAAGTCAGCCTTACTTGAGGAATCATCCTTATTAGAGGAATCATCCTTACTTGAGGACTCATCATGGCAAGACAAATCAATATCAATTAATCCGTTGACAAATTTCCTGCTAACTGGTGGAGGAATGGCATTAGTACCCAGCCCTAAGCCATTCACTTGCCTCACTACTGATTCGTAGTGTTCCACCACAAAGCAAGAATTTTTCAACTTCTCAATTTTACTATTTAACTGTAAGACCTCATTCTGCAGCTTGGTAATTTCATTATTTCTCTTTTATAACCCCTTGTATGCAACATCCAAATGAAACCGTTGTTCGCTGATTTTAAGTGAAAAATCACGTTTTTCTTTCTTTAAAGTTTCAATTGAATCTTTGTAACGTTTTTCATTTTCCATGTAGCTTAACGCTGCAATACGAAGGGATTCGACTTTGTCCTGAAGCCTTGAGTTTTCTTCTTTCAAGCCAAGACATTTGGAACATGAAATAACAGCAAAAGAATTAGAGTCTACCTCAGTTGACGAACTTGATGCTTCCCTAATGGCCATGAGGGCAAAAGCAGTTGTAGACTCCTCTTGGTCAGCTACAGATGCTTCCCGTTCTTCTGTTTCCATCATCTCCATCATCTCAGCCATTAGCCCAACCTGTGTTTGTGCAATAAGGGCATCCTCCAAGTGAACACCCCAATCAAAGCTTTCATCCTGTTGAGCCACCAAAGCATTGGACGTTCCACCTTGACTTTCATTGCGGTTGTTAGAGTTGTACCCTTGATTGTTTTCTTGGTTGTTTCCCTGGCTTGGTCTTGTGAATCCTGAGGCATGTGCTTTGTCCTTCTGACATTCACGAGCAAAGTGTCCAAAGTTCTGACACTTGTAGCACTTGGCCTTGGATTTGTCAAAACCCACATTGGCATTTGAATGCCCACCAATAAAATTTACGCCAGTTCTGTTCAAGAAAGGCTTGGCCCTTCTCAAGATCATGGCCATATTCCACTGAATATCCATGTCCTCCATGTCATCTGGATCCACTTGATTAAAATCTTCTTCAATTGTCTCAGGATCTGTAAGCTTGCCACCAATGAAGTTCTCATAGGCAAGCATACACGATGAAAATAATGCTACATGATCTTCAGCTATCTTGGCTATAGCAGTCTGGTTAGCTGAAGATGTAGATGGAGGATTCTTTGAGGGATTATGGTGGTGAGAACCAGATCCAGATGCTGTAAAGCATGTATGACCACGACAACCATTCGAGTTATCTTCTTCATTAGACTTCCCTGAGAATAAGGATATACCAGAACCAGATGATTTAGCTGTAGAAGACGTCCCATAATACATAGAAGGGTCTTGGATTTGAGGTCTTCCTGAGCTTTCCTTTCTTTTCAGGTTCATATTGTGAGCTTGAACCTTACCGATTGCTTCTTCAATCGTCATCTCATAGAACTTTGGGTTCTCTCTCAGCAGAGTGGTATACATCTCAAACTTTGGTGGTAAAGCATCCAGAAATTTTTCAACTAATTCCTCATCAGGATACTTTAGTTCAAAAGCTTTTAACTCGGTTTGAAGATGATAAAATCTAGATATAAGTTCATCAGTAGATTCATTCTCCAGATATCTGAAGCACTCATACTGCTTTCTCAGAAGATCTCTCTTGCTCTTCTTGATGTCACCATTCCCTTCAAATCTTTTCTACAATGCCTTCCAGAGATCTTTCGAATTATCATAACCTCTGAAGCTGTGAAAGAGTTCTCTAGTTAGGGCCATTGTGATAGATCCATGTGCTTTCTTTTCTCTATCCTAGACTTTCTTTTCTTCTTCGTCTAGCTTAGAAATAGGCTTGGGGACAACATCATCAAGATATGTATAAGTTGGATGCTTATACCCCTCAAGTATAGGTATCCACAAAGAGGAATCAGTATATGAGATATAATGTTCAAAGCGTGCTTTCCAATTTGAATAATCATTTACATTAAGCAGCTTTGGCGGTTTTTGCTGGGCTCCAATTTCATTGTCATAATTAAGTAGGTTACCGAGGTTCTGAAGATTTGCCATAGTGTGACACTTAGGCAAATTTCAGAAAAGTCAAAACAACTTGCGCATTTGACTCTGGCCTTGTGCACTTAAAAAATCTGGTCTTGCGTATTTAGAATTTGCTCTTGCGTACTTGACAAGTACGCATGAGAAAATGATAAGGACACAGGAGATCACTTAAGTACGCAGGAAATATGGTCTTGCGTACTTGGTAAGTGCTAGTACGCAGCAAGACTGTACTTGTTGCCAAATATGGTAAGTACGCAGGTCACTTTTTCACCAACCCTCACCAACTTTTTTCGGTCACTAGAATCTCACCGGAGAAAGATGAAATTGAAGATATGACCAAACAAAATGAGCCAAAGGGTCGGAAATCCGTTTCTAATCAACCTTTGCTGCTCAAAACACTCAAATACACAATAAAAGTCGGTTTTTGAGTGATTTTTGCTTCTAAAATAGTGCTCAAGAGCTACCCCTATTTTTTCACAAAAATCAACAAAAACACCCACTTTTGCTTGCAAAATCTCTGTAGGATGTGTAGAAGATGCTCCTAACACACTCACAACACTCAAAATTAAGAGCAATGCTCTGATACCACTTGTAGGTCCCCGGGTGTCTCAGATCGTTACATGTGGGTGTGTGACTAGTCGGACCAGGTGCGGAATGCCCGTGACTAGGTGGAGAATCAAGCAACACAAAGTAATCCGACAACGAAATCACTTTCAAACTCCTTCTATTATAAACTTGAAAGGTTACAGAGAGAATATACTGAGTGCAAATGTCTGCGTATATAAATTCTGTCAACCTATTCTATTTATACTAGACCTGATCTCTGCGCACTTAACAAGTGCACAGGACAAATTGTTCATGCGTACTTAGCAAGTACGCATAATGTTCTTGCGTACTTGCTAAGTACGCAGGAAGTAATTCCTGCACACATGCTAAGTGCGCAAAACACTTAGAGAAATTATACAACAATAACATGCATTAGAAATTACAACTCGATAACTAATACATACAGACACTAACATACAAAGACTAATACATACAAGACAAGTACAAAAGCTAAGAAACTATCCAGAGTGTCTGTCACACAAAAGTGCTTCAACACTAAGTTGAATAATGACTTTGTTCCCAAAACATAACCCGGGGTTAAACCAAGACTTAAACTCACGAGAAGGTATGAAATAAACATAGCATTTTCAAACACATGTGTAAAATCTAGCTACACATGTGTAAATGAATTGTACTTCTGTGTAAATACATTGTACCCAGGTGTAAAATGTTTAAAAAAAGAATAGACCCTTAAGTTATACATTAAACATAACATCTATAACCGTGTAATGAATTTCTACCCATGTGTAAAGTCATTTTTCACATGTGTCAAAAAGCTGAATTGTTAAGTATTATTTATCCTATGTGCTAAGTTGAATTGAATTATTTATTTTTAATTTTTGTTTACTAGGTGTGGTAGAGGAAGAGGATGAGATGCCTGCTGATGTAGATCATAAATCAGTTAACCAAGATCGAGAAGCAGGCAAAGGTATGAAAAAAGCTTTAAAGAATGTAAAATTGTGAAGACAGTTTTCAAATATAAAAAATAAGAATATCTGTTCATGTAAGTATAAACTTATCATCTGATTTCATGATCTATTATAGATAACTTAATTGAAGAAATGGAATTGTAAACTTCAAGTGAAAACATAAATCGCCAAAGGTTAAACGGACGAACCAAAGTTGCATCAGAAGCTTTAAGGTCACCTTATTTGGTATGAGAGGTTAATATAACCAAATCAATAACAAAGGAAGATGATTGGGTATGAAAATTCATATGGACTGACCCAAAAATGTAAGTGGGTAGGATAAATAATAACTTGTTACACAAAAACATTTTTTAAAATGTGTCCAAACTAAAATTGTTTACAAACAGGATTGATAAATCTGACCAGAAGGATGAAAAAGCAGGAAAGGAAGAAAAGAATAAAGCCCACGAAATTATTGAGTATGTATTCTATTAACAAGTTTATATTAAACTTACATGTGTAAGTATGAAATACACATGTGAAATCTTTACTTACACATGTGGAAAACTTGTTTACACAAAAACTGACTTGACTTTAATTGTGTACAAACAGGATTGGAGAATCTGGTAGAAAAATATTTCCAGATTATATGATGATTAGTACTAAGATGAATGAAAAACAAAAGAAGAAAGGCCCCAAAATTATTCAGTATGTATTTTTCCCTAATCTAAAGCTATAGATTTCTTATTTGTATTAACAAGTTTATATCATACTGACATGTGTAAGTATGAATTACACATGTGAAATCTTTACTTACACATGTGGAAAACATGTTTACAAAAATTCTTATTTGTAATAACATAAGTGTAGTTTATACTTACATATATACGTAAATATAAATTACCTATATCTAAGTATAAATTACACAAGTAATACCACTTGCAATGTGTAAAAACATATTACATTTGTAAAAATACGTTTGCTATGTGTAAAACCATATTACACTTCTGTAAAAATATATTACACATGTGTAAGATATTTAAGTATAAATTACACTTGTAATACCACTTGGATTGTGTAAAAACATATTACACCTGTGTAAAAATATAATACACATGTGCAACATATTTATACACACATTTTGGTTTACTTACAAGTGTATAAACTTAATATCTATATCAAGTATTTCTATACAGAGATGCAGTTTTTGAATCTGAATGTGTGATGGGAACTGAGAGATTTATTTTCCAAAGTCTGCTACCTGGAAGAGAACTGTACAATGGGGTAATTAATTGTTGGGTGGCTGTACTGAATTCTGAAGAAAAAAAAGGAGTCCATAATCACCGCATAGGCTTTTCTGCGACACAAATGTGATTGTAAGTATTCATCAATAACTTTTAGACTTTAGAATACATTTTTTAGATATGGTTTAAAAACTAACAAATTAGCCGATTCAACTTAAAAAAATACAGGTGAAATGGATGCTAACAAACCAAGGGATAAACAAGACAGAACGCTTAACAGAGATCAAAAAACAGATATTAAGGCTTGTCGACAGGAATGAAAAATTACTAGATCGTAGAACATGTGACCTTATATTCTTCCCGATTCTCGAAAAAAGGCACTTTTACCTAATTGTGTTTGATTTAAAAAATCCAGGTATTTCTATCATTTAAACATTCTTATACACATGTGAAATACTCAAGTACACATGTTAATTCCTTGCATTTCTTTTCTAATATTTAAATTCAGGTATTTCTATCATTAACAACATGCATGAAGAGGAAAGCCCAGTGGAAATGAAAGATGATCAAGACTATTTCAAAAAGGATACCCTATTCAAAGTGGTAAGAAATTCAAATAATCAAAAAATATATTGAATGTAAATAGAGTATTAACACTTCTATTGGTTTTAGAAAAAAATCTTTGAGGATTACTTGGAAGACGTACTTCATCCAAAGCTTGGTGAGATTATAAATCAAATGCCTTTAAAAGTCAAACTCCCTTGGGCAACAATGAAGAATACAACAGACTGCGGTATTTTCGTTATGCGCCATATATAGATGTTTATGGGTAGAGGAGAAGGGAGCTTTGATTGCGGTTTCAGAAAAAATGCAATGAGAAAGAACGCACAGATAAAAAATTTAAGGAGAAAGTACCTGGCTAGGATTCGGCTATCGGATGCAAACAAATTAAAAGACATGCTTGTTGAAAAAGCTTTTGGCATTGATCAGGAAAACAAAGTCTGCTAATATGATGTTGGTAATTTTTTGGCATTGTTGTTTTGAAGTAGGGTAGGATTCACTGTATTTGTTTCTATCATGTTAGGTCTGTGTTTTTTATTTTGAACTTTGTTGTTATCTTTTTTGAATTGTGGCTTGGGTGTAAGAAAACTTGACAGCTTTTTTTGAAGATTTAAATATGCCCTATATGGTGTGACTATTAATGATGTCTATTACACATGTGAAAAAGGATACATGTAACACTTATCAATAGTGTTTAAACAATTTTTACATCGACTTGATCTGTGTTGAGATCCTATAAACTTAAGTTGGATACATATAAACAGAACTCTTTTGAAATGCTGATAATAGCTTGGATAATATATTACAATGTAAAAATGGTATTAAAATGATAAAAAAAAGTTCCATTGACTTTAATTGTGTTTATACATATAAAATGAATACGCTATGGTATAAAAATGGTATTAAAAAAGTTCTATATCGACTATAATTGTGTTTTATACATGTAAAGTTTTGGAAAAAATAATTACACATGTGTAAAGATAAATTACTCATGTGTAAATATAAATTACACATGTGTAAATTGAATTTACACAGGGGTAAATTGAATTTACACATGTGTAAATTTGAATTACTTGTGTAAAGTCAAATAATTACACATATGTAATGGTCTTTAAATGACTCTTTTTAGATATGTGTGAAACTTTTTACATATTGTTTTTATTTTTTTTACCTTCCCCTAAACTTTTTGCATAGTGTTTTTTATTTTTTCTACCTTCCCCTAAACTGTTTACATAATGTTAAATTATACATGTGTAAAGTTAAATAAATTCACATATAAATTGTGTAAAGTTGAATTACATATGTATAAAATTATATTACACATGTGTACAGAAACAATACACATTAATACCTGATAACTATTTTCATTAATAACATTAGATTGTTCCAACATATAGTTAACAAAAGATGGTTGTTCATCTCCACATATTCTGTAGAATAGCTAACAACAAAAAAATAAACCAAAAGATGAACAACCATTTTAAGACGGAGATACCTAAATAAACCAACATAAGAAATACAAATTAAAACCTACTACCATCCAGATATGGTTGATCATCTTTCTTATCATACCTGGGATACCTAAATAACCAAAAGATAGCACACAATGATCAACCATTTAATCAGTAAAATTCTTAGGGACTATCAACTTCCTCGTTCAGAGGACAATTACGAGAGTCATGATCACCGATTCCCAGACATTTTTGACATTTCCTTCCCGGTTTCTTCCTTGAAACAGCCGCCCTCTCACCCGGACCGATAAAACGATGTTTTTTAGTATCAGATCCTTTGTTTTTGATTCCTCTAGGAGTAGTAAATGGAACATCATAGTGATTAACATCACCAACCAGCTTACGTATCACAACTGATTTAGAGTTAGAACAACCTTCAACAGGGTAATTTTCAAAAACTTCTACCTTCATCTCCCTAATCTGTTAAGCAAATGAGACAAATCTACCAGGATGACCCCTTAATCGATCCACACATTGAGCAACTAAATCTAGTACATCGTTCCTCTTCGCTGACATATCACTGTTTTTTGAAGCATACATGTTTGCAATACCATACACGGTCTTCGGTAAAACACCTTTTAGCCAACGACGGCTCACATATTCATCATGGATTTTCTCCTCTTTCTTATACCTAAAGACACAAAATATGTGACGACAAAGATAACCCAAACGGTTGAAACCCATACATGAACAAGAAAACAAGTTCTTAGACATATCAACCTCGACCTACAAAGAAAATAATGAAAAACATTGTTAGTTCTTGAATGCCATCAGTTAGTTTTTTAACATGTGTAAGTCCATCCTACACGTGACATGTTTTAAAAATATACACAAGTGTAAAAAATTAAAGAAAAATATACGAAATAGAACAAATAGTTGAGTATATTCATACCTTAAATTCATTGATAATAGCAGAATTTTTGTCAGCGTGGTGAACAGTAAAAACATCGACCCTATTCACATCCTCATAATTGGTTATGAGAGATGACAACAAACCCTTAGCAATTTCTTTTTGAACCTCTACAAATATTTCCTGAGTATAGAGCTCTGAAGCATGCTTTTCTATTGCTAGATGAGTGCAAATAGATGTTATCGTTGAATTAGATTTATACTCAATAACCCTTTGATTGTAACGTTGCCCATCTATGGTTGTGTCAAAGCATAACAAGAACTGAACAAGAGTATTTCCACCACTAGAATTCACTTTAAACGCAGAATTTGAACTCTCACATCTTGAAGTTGTCTTCATCAGACAACACATCTGAATGTGCCTGAAATAAGCAGGAATCCAACGATCTCTAATAGCATACATATCTCTCAGCCAAACATGATTTTTCAACTTAAAGTGTTGTATGAGATCATTCCATCGTCTTTCAAACATAGATGGTGATAGGAAAACATTCCACACTAACTTATGCAAGCTTGCCCTGAAGTTTGAATTTTGCAAAAAGTCACCTGAAAACTATATATCATAGCACCAAAAAGAGAAATTTCAAATGTTAGAAAGAAATGCAAGGGGATTAACATGTGTATTTGAATATTACACATGTGTATATGAATATTACACATGTGTATATGAATATTACAAATGCGTACGGGGTTGTTTACACATCTGTTTTTGGAATTTGTACACAACTTTATTGGATGATTTTAAGTTTAATAAAATTACTTGTATATAGAAATTCATAACCAAATAGTAAAAAAGACATGAAACGTTATACCTTCGAAGGAAGTTTTTTCATGACGTGCCACATGCACAAACGATGTGTGGATTCATGGAAAACACTTTCAACAGCTTGCCTCATAGAGGGGTCTTGATCGGTTGCTTAGGGTGAGCTTTAACGAAACACTGAAGTAACCATTTGTATGATTCAATAGTTTCACTTGATAGCAAACCCGCCCCGAATGTAACACATTTTTTTGTGATGGTCAATTCCAGTGAAAGGGATAAAAATCATGTCATACCTAAAACATAGTAATAGATTAAAAAGGCCAATAAGTATACATAATAATTAAATTACAAGAAATTAAAAGGACTTACTTTTTTGTATGATAAGTCGCATTAAAAGCTATAACGTCCCCCAAAAGCTTTGTAATTCTATTTGGCAACATCATCCGGCCAAAACGCAGATCGTAGCTCACCAGCCACAACACAATACACAAATGAAAAGTTGTGTAAATTAACACTACGGGCTTCCATCTTTTAAACAAACATCTGAGCGTCTCGCTCACTAATGAACATTCGAATGTCACGACTAAAATTAGTATAACCAGTTTGTGTGCCTCGCATATTATGTGGACCTCCTTTCAAACCAGACTACATTCGATGAGAAGCACGCGCACCAATCTTGTTCAAACTCATTCTATGGATAAATTGTTGATCATAAAAATATAACTGCCTTCTGTTATGGGTCAAATCAGCATTCTCATTAGAAATAAGTTAATGGTTATGACTTTCTAAAAAATCATACACAACAAAACTTAAACACCCCGCAACAGCTTTGAGTTTTAAACAAGCTTTGCAATCAGACACTTTAAAGGTGCGCGCGCGAACAGACTCCATGTAACATCTCGTATTTCCAAGCGATAGAACGAGCACGGGGTTTACATGAAATTAAGGAAAAGGAAGTGAGATTGACCGGGCCTTAGGCCGGGTCGCTAGGTGGGCTGAGCTGAGGATGAGGATGGGCCTTAAGACCCTAACCCTCACTCCAACCACCTCATTTTAACACTTCAACTTCCCCACCTTCTAGAGAGAGAAAATCATAGAGAGAGAGTTGACGGATTGATACGAAGAGCTAGTATCTCGTTCCTCTACTACTCGTGAGTAGGTTCTCCGATTCGGAATCTCGAAACAGGTAATAACCCGAACCAAATCCGATTTTTATTCTTTTTGGGTTTTAGGGTATTTTCATAAAATGGACGGGTTTTTATGAACCAAATGAGAAAAGGATTATAGATCTGGAATCACGAGAGGAAAATACGCGTTTTGAACATAAAAAGTTTCAAAGTTAACGAATCAATCGATGCAGATCTGAATCCATGCAAGTTTGCGGTTTGGGATAAAGTTCACGGTTGGGATGAAGTTCACGGTTGGGGTGAAGTTCACGGTTGGGGTATAGTTTGCGGTCTGGGTAAAGTTTGCGGTCTGGGTAAAGTTTGTGGTCTAGGTAAAGTTTGCGGTCTGGGTAAAGTTCGCGGTTAGAGTTCTCGGGCCTAGTTCGCTGGTAAAATCCTGAGAACTTTCCTTAAGCCGTATACTTCCATGTTCACGAGATTAAGCCGTGAACTCCTAAAAGTCACGGGAAAGAACCATGTACCCATAGGTTCTCGGTATAGTGGGGGTCAAAATGTAACGAGATGTATGTAAGCTAAGACTAGGTTGTGTACGTACAGGTTAGAAGATCTCTTAGAGACCCTTGACCGTGTTCATCATAGGTGAGTTCTAAACCCCTTTTTGCCTACTTTAGGGGTGGTGTGCATACTTAGTGTAAAGTGTTTATTATATTTTATATATTAATAAACAAAGTGAAAGCTATGTTTTAGTGTAAAGTTTAAAAGAGGCAAAAGTAAATTTTTAGTAAAGTATGATTATATTATTGGTAAGCGTTTATTATATTTTGATATACATAAACAAAGGCATGATATATGTGTTAAGCTATGTTTAGTAAAGCATAACTATATTTTATGGCAAGCGTTTACTATATTTTATATACATAAACAAAGCCATATTATATGTGAAAGTTATGAACAAGATTTACATAAAGTTTTATGAAGGGTAAAGTGAACAGTTTTCCTTCGGGAATGTGTACCAGCTGTAAAGGTCCTTGGGGCAGATGTTACATGTGCAAGATGTCAGATATGGGTTCTACTCATTAGTAAGAACTTTTATGGTTCGTTAACGGTTGTACAACTGGGATGAGTGACGACGGTTGCTCGGGAGAACTACGCAACTCCCCTTAGCGCTAAAGCGGTATTGTCGGTTCATATTCGTTGATCATGAGGGCAATGACCGGACAGTGGAATTGACGGTAAAGCAGTATTGTCGGTTCATGGTCGTTGATCATGAGGGCAATGACAGGACAGAGGAATTGACGGTAAAGCGGTATTGTCGGTTCATGGTCGTTGATCATGAAGGCAATGACCGGACAGAGGAATTGACGGTAAAGCGGTATTGTCGGTTCATGGTCGTTGATCATGAGGGCATTGACCAGGTACTTGTCGGCTCATGGACGCGAGCCATGAGGGAAGTACAGTGTAAAGGAATTGACAGTTCATTATATGTTTTTAAGCTGTTTTGAAAAGTAAAGTAAAGTGTGTAAAGTTTTGCCTTAATGGCAGTATTTAAGTATCAGTAAATCTTTTGTATAATTGATTTAAAGTAAACATTAGAACTCACTTAGTTTTGCTGATTTTTAGTATGCACATCAGTTATGTGTAGGCGGCAGTCGATGGATGTGGATGCTTGGCTTGGCAAGACGAGTTACCCGAAGATCAGTGCCCGGCATCCAGTTTATGTTTTTGTTGTTTAAGACAAGTTTCAGTTTGAATTCGACAAGTTGTGAAAGACATGTTATGCTTCCGCTGTTATGTTGAAAGTTTAAATCGTTTCTGCTGCTAAGTGATGAATGTTTTATGTTTAAGTGCTATGTGTTGATGAGTAAATCCAATAAGTGAGGCCTCCCGGGTTTAGGTCCTTACACTCCATTTTGCACATATCCAAGGTGTCAAAATTCTGATCCTTGGGTTCCCTGCTTTGACACACAATAGATATCTATGTGTAATAGTGCCATTCCATTTCTTCATAGGGCCTATTCGAGTTGAAAACCCAGACTTTTCAGCGTAAGAATTGTAAAAGTTATACGCATCAAACCAATTAGCAAAAACCATTCCAACAACAGGTTTATCCGTAGAAGTTACGTTAGGTGTCCAATATCTTGACCCATCTTAAGATTCAAACACAAAGCTTCGACTAGATCCTAGTTTGCAAAAAGAAATGAAAAGTAAAAAAAAGGATTAAATAATGTTAGTTTAAATAAAACAACTTTTTAAAAGGAAAATGTCTTTTCACAAGAACATAATTGTGTTTTATACATGTAAAAGTTTGGGACAAATTCTTACAATAGTTAAAATTTCTTATAACAGTTAAGCTTTTATATATTTGGTAAAAAAAGTCTGACTACATCACAAGGGGTTTACTAAAAGTTACTATATTTAGGAAACAAATTGCTTACACATGTGTAAAACATGATAAACCAAAAAAATATGAAGGAAGCAAATATCAGTTAAATTATAGATGTTCCAGAATTTTAAAAATTTAGGAAACAGATTGCTTACACATATGTAACAAATTTGCTAGAAGGTGAAACTTGTAAAATTATAGCTGTTAAAATTATAGTTCCAGAATTACACTAGATTTAACATTTTAGTTCAAAATTGAAACATGTAAAACCATATAAAACCATATATCACATAAGAAACACTAGATTTAACATTTTAGTTCAAAATTGAAACAATAATCTACGAAAAAAAGGAATAAAATACATAAAGATAAACACGTTCCAGAATTATGTAACATCCCAAAAATAGTAATTTAGTAAATAATAACGCTATAGAGATGTAATCGTCATAAAACAAAAGAAAAAAAACGAATGGGCTCGGCTCCAACAGGTCGATGGAAGCCCAGGTATATAAGGGGCAAGGCAGCCCACCTCACCATTTCAACCTCATTTCATCACTCTAGAGAGAGAAAAGAGAGCTCGGGTCTAGAGAGAGAAAGTCGACGGATCGACACGAAATTGAAGGAGCACGTTACTACTGAGCTCGTGAGCAAAACCTCCGAATCAGAATTCCAATCCAGATAACGATTCGACCCTAAACTGAGTTTTTGTTCGTTTTAGGGTTTTTCGAGTTTTAGCTAAATAGGAGACGTTTTTATGGATGAAACTTGAAAATAAGCTTAGAACTAGCATCTAGAATGAAAGCCGCATGTTTTGATCAAAGAAAATTGTAAGACTGACATGATCGGGTTAGCATGCAAGAATTTCGGATTTTTGTCCAGGAAACAGGTACTGCGTACTTATCAAGTACGCAAGAAAGACATCTTGCGTACTTACCAAGTACACAGGAGAAAGATCATGCGTACTTACCAAGTACGCATGAAGAATGTCACACCCCCAAATTCCACTAACGGAGTATTACCATTTGGGAAGTGACAAACCAGGATCTCAGACATTAGTTACATTGAACGACTCTACATGGGACTCAAATGAAAATATCCTTTTAAATCAGAGTATCAATGCGGAAGCGTAAAGAAAGTAAATGCGCAAAATACACGCGCCCAAAACCAAAGTCCAAACGTTCGACCAAACAAAGTACATTAAAATAATTCAATCAACATAAATAGACACAAAGCAAAGCAGTTGAATCCCATGCATGCCCTAACGTGCACCTGTGTCTTAACTTAGCGTCCTGAGAAAACATGTAAGAAAAAGTGTCAACACGAGGTTGGTGAGTTCACAGGTTTCAATATATAAATAAACGTTTACCAGATTTATTGTACAATCAACATAAATACCAAATGAGTAGCTAACCCATGTTCATTGTTTGCTATTACGCTCGCAACCGTAAACTGACTGTTTGTATTGCCTCCCACCAGGTCTATCAACCACGGTGCACGTTTAGGTCAATATTGCACCCGTTCGATATCCAATCGTGTTAGCGCGACTAACGCGGGTGAGGTTTGTCAAACCCAGTAGTACTACCCAACATACCTCGCTATATTCATATTTAAACGGTTCGATGTGAGGACTTTCATGATAGAGTTTACGCATAGTCATAACAATTGATATAAAATGAAGTACAAAAATCAAAAGAGTTGTATCATGTTTTCTCCCCCAGTTTAAAAGCAGTAAAAAGGGGCCGTGAAAACTCACCTAAGCTTGAGTAAGGATTTGAATCACACAAGGAAAAAGTTGGAACCAAGTGTGTAAGTCTCAAAAGACTTACTAATGCCCTAAAATTATAAACACATAAATTAGGGATAAAGGCAAATGGGAAATGTGACAATGACACGGATTGAGAAGCGTCCTAAAGAAACGCTCTAATATTCAAGAGTGGACGAAAGTGTCCACGGAGTTAGGAATTACTTTACGCGATGAATGACACGACTAATAATAATTATAACCGGGTGTTTTGTCATTCACAAAAAATTAAGAAAATAATAATATATGTATACGAGTAAATAGTATAACCGATTATATTATTATTTAGTCTCAATCGACACACGATGTTATAAATTGATTTGAAATAATATAAATATATATTATTTAATAATACGGGTCACGGTTTGAAAATATTATAAACATATTATTTTATATGAATTCACGGTTTAAAATAATATAAACATATTATTTTCACTTGGGGATAATAACACTAAATTATTTATAAAAGTGGGTATAATATATAATAATAAGTTAATAATTCAAACCCGAGCCTACGGGTTGTTTTCCGGGTTAAAACCCATTTATATAATAATATAATATTAAAAGGTTTGATTTTTATTAATTAAATATTAACAGAAAAATGTTTAAAAATAATTGTGGGAGCCCGGACTCGAACCCGGGTCTTTCCCACACACGCACACAGCTCTAACCAGTCCCGGCCGCTAGGCTATCGCAACATGATCCAGATTGAATTGGTTTTATCAAGTAACTCGAATGGGTTTCCCTCCCCCACGCATACCCGGTTCGAAACCCGTCCAATTACCCTCAGATTCGGTCGCGATTCAACAAAGGATCATAGGGGTTTTGATTATCGACTCAAAACGACTCTGTGGTGAAAGCTAATTGCAAAAACAATTGGATTTTGATCGTTAAATTACAGAAACTAGGACCGAAAACCCTAGTTTTGATTTTGGATTGATTTGATTAATTCTTATAATGAAAATGTCTGGATTCATAGGGGTTTTGTAGAGTAGAGGATTGCGAATCTGCATATATGGTTTAATTGTATCAAATTTATGTTTAAGATCGAAAACCCCAAATTAGAACGCATATGAACCCTAATTACGGGTTCATGATCAATTCGATAGTGGAAGCCCGTTGTTTCATAGGGCTTTCACTCTACAGACGATTGCGAATCTAATGGAGTAGGTTAATTTGATTTAAAAACGATTTAGAATTGAATTCGACAGATAGAGTTCACATGAACCCTAATTACGGGTTACAGAGATTTTTATATTAAAACTTGAAATTGGCAAAGGGCTTTCAGTAGAAAAAGTGTTGCGAATCTTTCTGCATAGGTTAATTTCATTTTCATTGGGTCTAGATTAAGGCTCGACTAAATCAGTCAAATGATGAACCCTAGGATCAAGAACTCGATCGAATTGATAATGTGAGCCCTAATTGGGTTAGGGCTTTCATTTCAAAGATAAAAACGAAGCTGATGATGTATCTAGTTACCTGAATTGGTGTCGGGACGGTGGAGATCAACTAAAACAGGTCCGACGATGACTAGTTCGATTCCCGGCGGCTCTTGCTATGAATCCGATCAATTTGACGAGTGCAAAGGTTTCAGAGAGACTCGATTTAGGTGTGTAGTGTGTTGGTTTGCAAATTGGTAACTGATTACAGTCGAATTCGATTGAGTAAGACATAGGGTCGACGGTTACTTGTTTAATTCTCATTATTAGTGTTAATTCGATTAAATTGGAGGTGTTTAATGGATCAATTATGATCGTTATGATCATTATCATGCACGAACGGTTCTAATTCCAACGGATTTCGGGATTTATTTTGTGAATTTTGATCAAATTGTCACGGATTTGACTTCTGAAAGTCAACAGGAACCAATTTTGCTGATTTTGACTTTGAGAAGTCAATTTATTTGATTTAGCATATTAACACAACTAGTCCTTGTAGTTTTGAGTTGAATTTGTGACAGAATCAGTCCCCGGGGTTAGATTTGATTAACGGGGTTAAGTTTTTAATAAGAAACTTAACGGAATAGTTAACGGAATTAACTGAAAAGTCCGGATTGTCACAAGAATGCTCTGCGCACTTGTCAAGTACGCATGAGAAAGGCTCTACGCACTTACTAACTGCGCAGGCAGCAGGCATCAGGCTAGATAGTGAAGTCAGTATGTTCGCCTAATTCAGTATGATTAAACCGTTAGAGTCGGTATTTGGTCTGATGTGTATTTAACTACCTAATTCAGATCGTACGTGACGTTGTTGGACCTTTGTTTAGGACGACCAAGACTAGCTTATCAGGTGAGTTCTATGTGCCCCCTTCTATGTTATGTGCAAACCTTATTAAATGTTTTGGGGCTGAAATGTATACACTAAATGAATAAATGATATGAATGCTAATGTGATCATATGTGATATACTAATATATATTTATATATGTATATATGAGAATGAATTATGAACAAAGAATGAACGTATGTTTACAAAGAATGAATGAAATAATGGCATAACGTAAATAAATGAAATCTTGTTTTATAATTATTTATATTGCATGTTATGAATGTATGTATACGTTATGGACGGAAACGAAGCTAACGACTACTTCTGTAGACGGACGACCACGCGACTATTTTACAACCGGGAAAGATACGTTCCTTCGCAAGCTAGGACGTACAAAAGGCATTAATGGGCGGTCGAAGTAAATGCTTAAATAGTATAACGGTTGCATAAACAATAGTTCGCGTGGGAAACGGATGCATTAGGGCAGACGGGCGAATATGACGGACTAGTGGTAACTTAGTGGCGTATGTCTTTGTGATATACGCAGTAAAAGACAGGTTGATCACCCTTATGTGTATGACCAATGAATGTTAAAGGAAAGTAAAGGTGAATGCATATCTATGTAATCACATAAGAATGATGAAAGAAAAGCAAAAACTATGAATACATATTTATATAAAATTGTATATATAATTATGCATACTTATAAAGAAAAGAATGTTCATACTCAATCGTTTTAAACTAGAACTCACCAGCGTTAGCTGACTTTTAGTATACATTTCAGGTAAAGAAAGGAAGGGTCGTGCGGAGGTGTGGTGGTTAACCGGCAAGCGACTGACATCCCACTCTTGATTGTTAATTAAAAATGTTGTGCTTTTAATTGTTAAGACTTCCGCTGTTATGTTATGTATTTGAAAGATGTTTGTTTTCGCTACTCTCGAATGTTTTAAATTTAAGTTAAGTATTTATGACTATGTTTATGAGTAAATCCAACAAGTGAGGTTACTCGGGAAAGGGGCCTTACAAGTTGGTATCAGAGCAATAGTTTGAGAGATTCAGACATCCTTAAATGTCTGGACTCAAGCTGATTATGGGACCAACGCACGGATGTCAGTATGGGTAACCAACGCCAACGCCAGCACAGTAAGTAAGTACTAAAGTTAATGCACTTGGATAAGAATAGATACCTTAACTTAGAACCAATAGATGTCAATTTCACAACAGATTTGAAGAGTTTTGAACCCGAAAAGCAATGTAAATTAGTAATCACAAACCGGTCACTGTAATTAAAAATTTACCTTGCTCGTATTGTTCTAAAACTATGATCTGAAGGAATGGCATTGATGTATTCCCTTTATAACTATCAGGAAACTAAGAACTATGGCTGGTGGAGGAAGGACCGGATGCCGAGGCGGTCGCACTGGACGAGTAGGTAGACCTCCGTTGAATCAAAGACTTGAAGAGGAAGAGAGTGTGCACGCAGAACACACCGAGAGTGTGCACGAAACAGAAGTGACCCCAACTGGGGACGACAATCAAGGGCCTTTACAGTTAGAACCAGAGGTCAGGGATGCTATTGCCCGCGAAGTGGTACTCACTCTGAAGAAAGTATTTCCTGATCTACTATCGGAGGCACTAAAGAAAAGTAGAGAGGAGGATGAAGGAGACCATGAAGAGAAAGTGTATGACAGTGATGAGGATGAAGTGAAAATGGGATCAAGCAATCGTGGGTGTACCAACAAAGGTTTCAAGGACGGAGACCCATCCAAGTTCAATGGGAACAAAGATTCAGTGGCTACGTTCGAATGGATTCAGAGGATGAACGCTGTAATCAATATCAGTGAATGTCGACCGGACCAGGCGGTTAAATATGTCGCTCATTCTTTCACCAATGAAGCACTGGTTGGTGGAGAAACATTCAAAGGACAAAGACGCTAAACGCTCTTGCCAGAATGACATGGGAAGACCTGAAGAAGCTCATAATCTAAAAGTTCTGCCCACGGAACGGGATTGATCATGTGGAGAACGAGTTCCTAAACTTCAAGGCTGGCAACAAGACTCATCACCAGTATACTTCAAGATTCAATGAGCTGGCCCAACCGGTACCACACTTGGTAGAAACTGAAGACCGTCTGATCAAATACTATGTCAAGGGTCTGCCGCAAAGGGTCCGGGTCCATGTGAAAGCTAACCTACCCTCGACCTTTGAGTCGGTAGTGAATCTGAGTGGAAATCGTCTACGACGATTATGCCAATAAGGACCCGGCAACTGAGACACAAAAGAGAAAGTGGGAGAACCCATCTAGAGGCACCGAAAAAGGGAATGTAGCAACTGAAATTAAGAAACCAAGGTCGGACGAATATGAAACTTGCAAGAAATGTGGAAGGCAACATCTTGGCGAGTGTCGAATTGGCACCACCACATGCTATAAGTGCGGGAAGCCGGGGCACTTCTCCCGAGAATGCGTAAAAAACGTCAAGTGTCAAGTATGTGGATTGTTTGTACATCTGACAAAGAACTGCAGGAAAGCCGGCCAATCTGGTTCGAGAAAAGAGAGGGAACAGGAACAGCAAAAGGGAAGGACTCCGGCCTATGCCGTAACTGAGGAAGAAGCAAGAGGAAACCCCGATGTCGTGTCAGGTACGTTTCTAGTAAATGATGAACATGCTGCTACTTTATTTGACTCTGGTGCTAGTAAAAGCTTTATATCAAATGCATTTAGTCGTAAACTGGATAGCACTATCAACTCCATAGTAAAGGCCTTTAGCGTACAAACTGCCGTTGGTAAAAATTCGGTAGTATTCCAAGTAACATAGGATTGCATCATAGAAATAGAGGGTCATAAGTTTACCTCTAGATTATTTCTTCTCACTTTAGGGGGATTCAATATAGTATTGGGTATGGATTGGCTAGCCGCCAACGAAGCTCAAATCATATGTAAATGTAAGAGGATACACCTCAAAGCTCCTAGCGGCAGTCCAATTACGGTTTATGGGGATTGAAATTGCATGATGCCGAACGTCATCTCGAAGATCAAGGCCGAAAGTTACATGAGGCGCGGTTGAGAAGCTTATCTGGCGTGTGTTATTGACGATAGAATGAAAACGAAAGAACTCAAGAATGTACCCGTGGTGTGCAACTTCCTGGAAGTGTTCCCTGAGGATCTACCTGGGTTGCCACCCGATAGGGAAATAGAATTTCAGATTGACTTAATGCCAGGAGCTGAGCCCGTTGCCAAAGCCCCCTACCGATTGGCTCCGTCAGAAATGAAAGAATTGATGTCTCAACTAGAGGAATTAACAGAAAAAGGATTTATCAGACCGAGCATATCACCATGGGGAGCTCCGGTACTATTTGTATAGAAGAAGGACGGCAGCATGCGCATGTGCATTGACTACCGCGAATTGAACAAGAGGACAGTAAAGAACAAATACCCACTGCCTAGAATTGACGACCTTTTTGATCAACTGCAAGGTGCGAGTTGGTTCTCAAAGATCGATCGTAGGTCAGGTTACCATCAGTTGAAAGTAAGAAAAGAGGATGTACCAAAGACCGCATTTCGCACGCGTTATGGGCATTATGAGTTTGTCGTGATGTCCTTCGGATTGACCAACGCACCAGCAGCATTCATGGACTTGATGAATAGATTATGTCGACCCATGTTGGATCGATCAGTGATAGTTTTTATAAACAACATACTGGTATATTCGAAAAGCGAGGGTGATCACCACTGCCACCTAAGGGAGGTTCTAGAGGTGCTAAAGCAGGAAAGGTTGTACGCAAAATTCTCCAAATGCGCATTCTGGCTTAGGGAAGTCCAATTCCTAGGTCATGTCATAAACCCAAACGACATTATGGTGGATCCTACAAAGATCGAAACCGTAAAAGGTTGGAACATCCCGAAAACGCCAACAGAGATACGGAGTTTTCTGGGATTGACAGTATACTATCGGAGATTCATTCAGGATTTCTCAAGAATAGCCTCGCCGCTAACAAAGCTAACACGTAAGGAAGTAAAGTACGAATGGGGTCCAACCCAAAACAACGTGTTCGAGGAACTTAAAACACGATTAACCCAAGCTCCAGTCTTGGCACTACCTGAGGGAAATGAAGACTTAGTAGTCTACTCTGACGCTTCGGGCCAGGGTTTAGGTTGCGTACTTATGCAACGAGGAAAGGTAATTGCTTACGCCTCGCGACAACTAAAGATTCACGAGGTTAACTACCCAACACACGATCTAGAGTTAGCAGCAGTAGTTTTCGCGTTGAAAATATGGAGGCACTATCTGCATGGAGTTAAATGCACTATCTACTCAGATCACAAAAGCCTGAAGTACTTTTTCGAGCAAAAGGAATTAAACATGAGACAAAGGAGGTGGTTAGAGCTACTGAAAGACTAAGACTGTGAGATATTGTACCATCCAGGCAAGGCAAACGTGGTGGCTGACGCTTTAAGCAGAAAGGAAGAATTGGAACCTATACGGATCAAAGCGTGTCAGCTGATTATAACACCAGATTTTATGAGTGAAATATCAAGGGCACAAGATGAAGCACTATTAGAAAGAAATATAAAACGGGAAAGAATAGTAGGGCAACAAGGAAATTTGGATGCAAATGCATACGGTGTACGAACTAGGTTTGGCCGGATGTGGATACCTAAGATTGGCGAGCTTAGAGGAAAAATACTAGATGAGGCCCATAAGTCTCGCTATTCTATCCATCTTGGGACACACAAAATGTATCAAGACTTGAAGAAAGAATATTGGTGGCCTGGCATGAAGAATGATGTGATAGAGTACGTGAGCAAGTGCCTAACGTGTTCTCTAGTTAAGGCCGAGCACCAGAATCCATGCGGTAAAATGCTACCTTTACCAATACCGGAATGGAAGTGGGAGGAGATCACGATGGACTTCATTACCATGCTACCGTGAACAGCTAAAGGCAATGATACCATTTGGGTGATCGTCGACCGCTTGACGAAGAGTGCTCACTTCTTGCCAATACGTGAAACTTCATCGTCTGAAAAGCTAGTAGAAATATTTATCAAGGAAGTTGTGAGCAGACATGGTATGCCGCTATCGATTGTGTCCGACATGGATACTAGATTCACGTCAAGGTTTTGGAAGAAATTCAACGAAGCAATGGGCACTAGGCTGAACATCAGCACCGCTTACCACCCCCAAACCGATGGACAATCGAAAAGGACCATTCAGACCTTGGAGGACATGCTCCGGGCCTGTATCATTGACTTCGGTGGGAGCTGGGACAACCATCTACCATTGGCAGAATTTTCATATAACAACAGCTATCACTCGACTATTGGCATACCGCCATTTGAAATGTTGTATGGGAGGAAATGTAGGACCCCGGTTTGTTGGGGGAAATTAGACAGAAGGATTTTGCAAGTCTCGAAGTGGTCAAAGCTACTTCCGAGAAATTTGATCAAATCAAGGCTCGAATGAAAGCCGCAAAGGACAGACAAAAATCATACGCGGATAAGAGAAGAAGGGATTTAGAGTTTCAAGTAGGGGACATGGTACTGTTAAAGGTATCACCATGGAAAGGAATCATCTGATTCAGAAAACGTGGCAAACTATGTCCAAGGTTTGTCGGACCTTTCAAGATTTTAGCGAGAGTGGGTCAAGTTGCTTACAGACTCGACCTACCCATTGAGCTTAGTGGAATACACCCTACGTTCCACGTGTTGCACTTACGCAAGTGCCTAGCTGACGACACAGCTCACATGCCTTACGACGAGATCGAAGTGGATAACAGTCTAAATTATGTAGTGGAACCGATAACCATTCTTGACCGAGCTGAGAAACAACTATGCAATAAGTCGATCCATTTAGTTAAAATGCAATGGAAGCACAGAAAAGGGTCAGAAGCTACATGGAAAAAAGAAGACGAGATGAGGGGACTATACCCTCAATTGTTTAACGTATAAATGGTTTCGAGGACGAAACCTCTTTAAAGAGGATAGACTTGTAACATCCCAAAAATAGTAATTTAGTAAATAATAACGCTATAGACACTTAATCGTCATAAAACAAAAGAAAAAAAAACGGATGAGCTTGGGCTCGGCTCCAACGGGCCGATGAAAGCCCAAGTATATAAGTGGCAAGGCAGTCCACCTCACCATTTCAACCCCATTTCATCACTCTAGAGAGAGAAAGGAGAGCTCGGGTCTAGAGAGAGAAAGTCGACGGATCGACACGAAATTGAAAGAGCACGTTACTACTGAGCTCGTGAGAAAAACCTCCGAATCAGAATTCCAATCCAGGTAACGATTCGACCCTAAACAGAGTTTTTGTTTGTTTTTGGGTTTTTCAGGTTTTAGCAAAATAGGAGACGTTTTTATGGATGAAACTTGAAAATAAGCTTAGAACTAGCATCTAGAATGAAAACCGCATGTTTTGATCAAAGAAAATTGTAAGACTGACATGATCGGGTTAGCATGCAAGAATTTCAGATTTTTGTCCAGGAAACAGGTATTGCGTACTTATCAAGTACGCAAGAAAGACATCTTGCGTACTTACCAAGTACACAAGAGAAAGATAATGCGTACTTACCAAGTACGCAAGAAGAATGCTCTGCGCACTTGTCAAGTATGCATGAGCAAGGCTCTACGCACTTACTAAGTGCGCAGGCAGCAGGTATCAGGCTAGATAGTGAAGTCAGTATGTTCGCCTAATTCAGTATGATTAAACCGTTAGAGTCGGTATTTGGTCTGATGTGTATTTAACTACCTAATTCAGATCGTACGTGACGTTGTTGGACCTTTGTTTAGGACGACCAAGACTAGCTTATCAGGTGAGTTCTATGTGCCCCCTTCTATGTTATGTGAAAACCTTATTAAATGTTTTGAGGCTGAAATATATACACTAAATGAATAAATGATATGAATGCTAATGTGATCATACGTGATATACTAATATATATTTTTATATATATGAGAATGAATTATGAACAAAGAATGAAACGTATGTTTACCAAGAATGAATGAAAGAATGGCATAACGTAAATAAATGAAATCTTGCTTTACAGTTATTTATATTGCATGTTATGAATGTATGTATACGTTATGGACGGAAACGAAGCTAACGGCTACTTATGTAGATGGACAAGTAGTCGGACGACCACACGACTATTTTGCAACCGGGAAAGATACGTTCCTTCACAAGCTAGGACGTACAAAAGGCATTAATGGGCGGTCGAAGTAAATGCTTAAATAGTATAACGGTTGCATAAACAATAGTTCGCGTGGGAAACGGATGCATTAGGGCAGACGGGCGAATATGACGGACTACGACGGTAGGACAGTTAAGACGGACGGACGAATGTTGGCCGGACGGAAGTTAAGGCGGACGGTTTCTAGGACCGGACGAGTAAAAGGGATACGACGGTAGCTTAAGGGCGTATGTCTTTGTGATATACGCAGTAAAAGACGGGTTGATCACCCTTATGTGTATGACCAATGAATGTTAAAGGAAAGTAAAGGTGAATGCATATCTATGTAATCACATAAGAATGATGAAAGAAAAGCAAAAACTATGAATACGTATTTATATAAAAGTGTATATATAATTATGCATACTTATAAAGTAAAGAATGTTCATACTTAATCGTTTTAAACTAGAACTCACCAGTGTTAGCTGACTTTTAGTATATATTTCATGTAAAGAAAGGAAGGGTCGTGCGGAGGCGTGATAGTTACCTGGAAAGTGACTGACATCCCACTCTTGATTGTTAATTAAAAATGTTGTGCTTTTAATTGTTAAGACTTCCGCTGTTATGTTATGTATTTGAAAGATGTTTGTTTTCGCTACTCTCGAATGTTTTAAATTTAAGTTAAGTATTTATGACTATGTTTATGAGTAAATCCAACAAGTAAGGTTACCCGGGAAAGGGGCCTTACAAATTACCTTACTGATCTTCACCATAGAAACGATTACTAGCATCGATAAGATTCATGCGAACAAATTGCTCAGAAAGTATAGAACTTGAACCACAATGAACCCCAGTGGAAGGAGGATCGTCATCACCGGTAATGTTCTCGTACATAGGAGACTTCCCCTTATCCTTTGTTAGGTTTGATATGGTGAAGATACTTCCCAATCGATCTCTAGAAAGAGATTTATAGAGGGATCTAAACCCATTTTGGAGGGAAACAAATCTTATAATGATGAAATTGGTACACGGTTTTGGTAAAGTAGATGAAAATGGTATAAGAATTTGGTAGATTAGGGGGCGATTAGATATTTGATGGTAAGGGTTATGGATGTTTTCTGAAACTCTGGTAAGGGTCGGTCAGGTATGGCTGTTTTGCAGAGATTGAAAACACTCAGGAATCTTTTCCTTGTCAAGATGAAAGGGGGAATAAAATTACTAATATACCTCTGTTGCTTTTAAAAAAGAGTTTAAAAGAGAAAAATGAATGGGTGGTTGTGGTAGAGTTTAAGAGTTTTCACAATAAGACATGGTTTTCATTTGATACGTCCCTTATATATATATATATATATATATATATATATATATATATATATATATATATAAGGATCAAGAGAAAACCATAAAGTTAGGCGAAAACCGAGAAAACCACTAAAACAATGTGTAATACTATGGGTTAGTATACGTAATCGCAATTTTTTTGAATTTTTTTGTTTTCTGTTTACGTATACGTAACACTATGGGTTATGTATACGTAAGCCAATATTTAAATGATTTTTTGGTAAAAATTTATAATATTACATTGATACTCTTATAAAAAAAATAAAAATAAAAAAAATATTATTATATAATTGGTTAAAATTGGTTTTTTTAGTGGTTTTCTCGGTTTTCGCCTAACTATTGGTTTTCTCTGGAACCCACCCTTATTTATATATATACATATATATATATATATTTAATTTCTGGGATATAGTATGAAGAACTTAGAGAAAATTATAAAAGAGTAAGGGTTTGCAAGAAGAAATTAGAAAGAGAATTTAAGTGTTCATGGCAGAGAGAGAAAGAGATTATTGATATTTCTCAGTGTGTTTACAAATGTATTCATCATGCCTTTAAATAGGCAGAGAACTAAGCTAACAAACAAAAGCTAAAAAGAGCGCACTAAGCGCATTACAATAAAAGAAACGGCTAAGAATTAAAGAAGAAAATTACAAAAAACTTTTCTTTTATCTACAGTGGTTTGTCGGAATATAATAAACATCTATTAGAAAGAATTATACAATTAATAACAAAATAAACAGAAGAAATTAAAAAGTTTGCAGATAATTTAGATTATATAAGAGAGCAAAACAACCAAATTTTGCTAGAAATAAAAAATATCAAAAAAGATAAACATATAGAAGTAAAAGATTCTACTGAAATTAACAAACTTATAAACAAAATAAATAAAACACATATAAGTGAAAAACCTAAACCTTGTAAACATTGGAAGCTTAACGATAAATAAACAAATCATCCAAGGATCCAGAAAATCAACTAGTAATATTAAAGATATTATCTCATCAGATACTTTTCTTAACAAAATTCTAAAAAAGGGATCATCTTCTAAAAGTACACAACAAACAATACAATTAGAAGTAGAAATCGATTTAGACAGAAATATAAACTTATACAATCAACTAGATATTCTAAACCCAAGAACACTATACCAAACAGGGATGTTAAACGTTAACACAACGTTAATACAAAGTAGTAGAGTAGAAAGTCTACGAGTAGTAGACAAAATGATAGAAATAGACTTGTTTTCACCAGAGACAATTTAAAGAATTAAACAGTCTGGAAAACAATTTATACACACAGGACTTATAGTCATAGGAATAAAAGCCCTAGGAAGAAAAAACCTAGGAACAAAACTGTTAGCTTTAATATTAGATAAAAGCTGGAAAATAGAAATGAAAAAAGCAATTATTTCAGGGATGGAAATAGATTTAAGCCAAAATACAGCCTTGTTTTATTGTACACCTGGAATACTAAAAGATATTAAAGACTTACAAAAGTTAAAAATAGCCCTACAAACTAATGGATATGAAAATTATGAAGGAAATAATATAGTAATAAGTGTAGGAGTTTTAGAAAAAGCTAGCAACATGTCAGGAATAAAATATAAAGTAAACATAGAAGGAATAGTTAATGCAATCGCATCAAAATCTATACAGATGATAGAACCAGTCAAAATAGATCCTGAAGAATTAGCAGGATTAGAATGGCAAATAAGTGATTTAATAGAAAAAGAAAGCTCAACATTAGTTCCAAAAAGGAGTCATATATATGAAGGGATAGATGGAATACAAAGCTTAAGATTTACGGATTTTAAACAAGAAGAAAATAAATATGAAGAAAGTAGTTGTTCTGAGGAACCACCACAAGAACCACAATATAATTTTATGAATACAGAATCAGATGATGAATCTGAATATGGAAACCCTATATACGATACAGAAAATGAAGAAAGCGATAATGAATACACACTAAATTCAGAATTCTCTAGATTTGAAAGAGAAGACATAGACTACAGCTTACTAGAAGAAACAAATACAACCATTAAAACAGAAGAAACCAACAAATCTTATGAACAAATAGAAAATTTACAGAAATAAACATACAAGAAGAAGTAGATGACATGATAGTAGAATGTATGCTTGCCTTAGGAATGACATATGAAGAAAGTTACAACAAACTTCAAGAAGACTTTAAGTTACCATTAGTAAACAGTATAGTCAAAGGAGATACGATGATCTCCGATTTTTATAAACACGATAATAGCTTTATGGATCATGAACATAAACCAAAAAGAAACTATACAGAAGCAAAAATAGAAGAAACTTCATATGAAACCATGGGAAGAGAACCATGGACTAAACCAGTTACAAGCTATCAACAGGAATCAAGTTACAAAGGAACACGAAATAGGTTACCTATAGGACAGATTTATAGCGGTAGTATGCTCCTATTAGAACAACAGAAACCTCAATTATGGGTTGACGAAGTTCTTACATGGGAACAAACAGTAGTAAGAATATGGGAAACCAATAAAAAAGACAGTATGGACATGTTTGCCTATTTAGAAACAACCCTAGGCCTAACAGCCCTAGGAATATGGCAAAGCAAAAAAGCCCACAGCCCAGATCAAATAAACAGGTTAAAAGCCATAGGAGATAATCCTTACAATTTCACTTCTCAAATAAGAGTCCTTATTTTGGGAGTTGACCAAGTAAAAAATAACAGTTTATTACAAGATACATCTATTAGAAACTTAGAACAACTAAGTATAGCAGATATGAAATATATAAACGAATTTACACTAGATTTCACAAGATTATTAGCACAAACAGGATAAGCTATGGAAAATAACTTATGTGATAAATACTTTATAAAACTACCAGGAGATTTAGAAAAAAGTATACATGAAGCCTGGAAATTACAATACGGAAATATAGAAAACATAGGAATTTGACCTAGAATAACCTTCACATTCGGTATTCTAGAAGAAAAGTGCAAAGAGGTTGCTTTACAAGAGCAACTAAAAAGAAATGCATTTGCGTTTTGTAAAACACCAATTTATACTCCACAAGCCTACGGATATTATGACAGAAAAAAGAAAATTAGAAAAAGTATTACATATAACAAAAAGTATAAACCATACAAAAAATACCAAAATAAATATGTTAGAAAACCTCATACTAGAACATGCAAGTGTTTTATATGTGGAGATACAGAACATTTAGCTAATAAATGTCCAAATAGAAACAAAAACATAGAAAGAAGTAATCTAGTTGAACAAATTAAAGACTACGAAATTGAAGCATTAGATACAGACCACACAGATAATGAGTCAATATACAGTATATATAGTGAAGAAAATGAACCAGTAACAAAAATCTCATATACATACACAAATCTAAAAGAATGTAAGCATGACTGGAAACACAGAAAAGGAAACAATTATGTTAAATGTTACATTTGTGAATACTACCCAAGTATAGACAAAAGATCTCAATGCAATATTTGTTTTAAAGAAATCTGCCATATTTGCATAAGAGATATTCATAACATAGAACCACCTAGCATTAGCCAAAACACAAGTAGAAATACAAATGAATATGAAGAAAAGTTTGAAAAATTAGAACTAGCTATAGAAGTAAATAAATAAAAATAGAAATTATGAACAACAAAATCACTAGACTTGAAGACTTTATAGAAAAGAAAAAACAAGCAATAGAATTTCGAGAAATAAATAACATGGCCACAGAACCAGAACAAAACCCTATACAAACTGATGAACAAACCCTCATACAAACCAGTGGGTCAATAAACATGATAAATATATAGTGTAGACTATGGCTTGACGCCAATACACCTATAAATCTAACAGCCTTAGTAGATACATGAGCGACTAAAAGTGTAATATCACATAGTTTAACTTACGAAAAATTTCACAAACCTCTTACATACAGATTAATGACAAGGACCGTAGAAAACAGGTTAATAGACATAACACATTACCTAGAACCTGTAGGAATACAATTCCTAGACTTTTCAGGAAATTACAGTATAAAATATGATATTCCACAAATAAACATTAACCCACAACATATTAAATCCAAAGATTTTGTTTTAGGATTAAATGGTGCAATTACCATAACAAGAAACTTCATAACATTTAGTAAACAGATTTACAGTTTTCCTACTTTAAGATATAAAAGCACAGATGAAATTGCTTAAAAAAGAGGAGAAAAGGGAAATCTAGAATCCTAAATAAAAATAGAAGAAAAAACGTTGCTGAAAACGAATCTTTGCAACTCCTTACAAATTATATAAATCACGAACTTGAAAAATGACAAGATATAACAAAAAGTATAAATCATCATGTGATTTTACACCTAGAACGACTAGGACTCATAGGAGAAAATATTACAAATTTCAAAGTCAAGTATGTCTGTAAAATTAAAATAAAAAATCCAGACATTACCATAAGAAACATAAATATAGATTACAGTCCCCTAGAAAAAGAAGAATTTAGAACATAGATACTCGAAATGACTAAACAAGGATGTAATACTATTAAGATGTGTATTTTCTGTATGAAGACTGTGTGTATGTAGTTCTTTAAATCTATAAATATGATTATAATAATTATTATTTATAACTTTCTGATCATTTTTATCTGTAAACTCGAGGTTCAGAAATTCAAGTTTTTTGAATATTTTTGAAGGTTCAATAATTTTTTGATTAAAAATTCTGATTTCTTCTAGAAAGCACCTTATCTCTTTTAGTTTTCTCTTAAAATATTTTTCTATATCCCAGTTTTATCATAAAGAAAAATAATTAACATAAACAAATAAATTAAGAAGCATACAAGAGAAAGCAAATTCTTTCCCTAATCTTCACCTAAGCGGGTTTCCATATAAATAGGACTTAAGCATACCAGCTGCCTGACATGGACCTTTTTTAGTCTTTTAGATATTAGAAAAGCCTTTGCTCTGATACCAAATAAGTTGGGGCATCAGAGTTTTTGACACTTGTAATAAAACATAAAATTACAGTGTATTTGCAGTAAAGAGCAGCGGAGGAGATGAATATTTGCAGCGGATGAAGCGGATACTTGCAAAGTTTTTTTTTTAATTTCTGGGATATAGTATGAAGAAGTTAGAGAAAATTATAAGAGAGTAAGGGTTTGCAAGAAGAAATTAGAAAGAGAATTTAAGTGTTCATGGCAGAGAGAGAGAAAGAGATTATTGATATTTCTCAGTGTGTTTACAAATGAATTCATCATGCCTTTAAATAGGCAGAGAACTAAGCTAACAAACAAAAGCTAAAAAGAGCGCACTAAGCGCATTACAATAAAAGAAACGGCTAAGAATTAACGAAGAAAATTACAAAAAACTTTTCTTTTATCTACAGTGGTTTGTCGGAATAATTGGATTGTCGGCAGAATAATTGGAGTCTTTGTAGTCTGTGGGTTTTGACGTCATTGCTTGCGTCTTTCTGTAGCTTCCAGAATTCCCTGTGAGTGTCTGGGATAGAAGGTGGCGAGTCTGTATCGCTGAAGTCGTCTGGGTTTAGATAGTAAGATTCTAAATCTTGTATATTTTGTAATTGGAGGGATTCTCCTTCTCCTATGAAAGGTAGGAGCATGTTCCAATTCTTGTGGCTCCAAATTTGTATATAATGCCCTTCAGCAAGCGGATGATAGCATTCCTAGTGGAAGCTTGATGGTAGAATGGGAGTTTTTTGGTTTTGGGTAATAAAATGTATGGTGTCTCTTTTGGGTTTTTCTGGGTTTTCTGTGGCAACGCTAGCAAGGTTGTCGACCCAGTAAAGTTTTGAGAACTGTATTTCGGTCTGTATGGCAAAGTTTTTTAAGTAGTCTTTGTCAGAGAGTTTATGGCTGATAAACATCCTTTTTCTGGCGGGTCTGTATGTATGATCGTTTGCAAAAGGAAGGAAAGAAAAGATTTTCCAACCAATGTAAGGAGGGGAGACATGTGTAGAGATGTTTCCCATGGTCATAACAAATTTTTCTCTGAAGAAATTTATGACTCCTTCTGTTTTGGGATTAAGTTCTAGTTCTATGTAGTCAATCATACCATTGTGGTAAAATTGTAGAATTAGATCGTTAGACATGTCTCTTTCTTTTAGATTTATTTGGAGGAGGAGTAGGCAGGTTCCTTCTCCATCTTCATCTGTTCTCTCAACAACTCTTGCCCCTTTGTATTTTTCTTCATTCAGGGCAATAGTCATGAGTCTGAGTTGTAACTCGTACAACACCATTGGGAATTCTGTGTTTATCTTTTGGGATACTATCTGTTCAAATTCTGGAAATTGATCAAACACCATTTGAAGATAGTTTTCAAGGGTGTGTCTAGCATTCTGGCTCTGAAAGCGTCATAGCTTTTGTAACTGTTTTCTTTTTTCTCGAGCCTTTGTAAAAGCAGCGTGTTTTTTGCTTCTAGAATTTCAACCTTTTGCTTTAGTTTATTGTTTTCAATATGACTCTGTACAGACTGTGTACTCTTTCCCTGTTGTACAAGTTGTCTTTGCACATTTGCAATCGTTTCTTCTTGAGTCTTTATAATCTGTTCATGACTCATTTTTATAACTTGTGAAAAGGTTTGAACCTCTTCTGGTTCAATAAAAAAGCTGTCTATGCCAAAATGATTTCTGGCTATTTCTAGAGCTTCAGAGAAGCTGTGATAACCTTTGTAAATTGGGCCATGACATTGTATATGCTTTGCAACTGTCTCCCATTTGTTAAAAATTCCAACTTTTGTCCCTCGAAAAATTATATAATATGTAAACTTTGGTGGAGGCTGATTTTGTTTTTCAGGGCATTTGACTCCTTGTTCGCTAAAGTATATACTTAGCGCGTTTAAGACTTGGACTTTAAAAGATGATGCATGAGGCATAGTTTGAATATGACATAAATTATCCAGGAGACATTGTTGTTTATCTGTAAGTTTTATCCCTTTATTGGGACAAAACTTTGTGAGTGCGTCAAGGCACGTTTGTAAGGCATAAGAGCCAAAAGAAATGGTAGGATTGTGGGGGGGGGTGTGGGTTTTTGGATTTGTTTATGGATTTGTTTTTTGTAAAGCATGTTTTGGATAAAGGTATATAGGCTTTGGGAAGTTTGTGGGCTTTGAGAAGGTTGTGTAGTTTTAAGGAAATATGGAGTAAGCTGTCTAGTACTTTGTAGAACTTGGGAAGTCTGTAGTAAAGCCGCTTGTCTAGAGCTGTGTATTTTTTCGGCTTGTAAAGCTTGGCTCATAAGCTTTTCTGTTTCTTCATCGTCATTAGACGAGATGCTCATAGGGGATGGATGTTGTTTAAACTGTTTGGGTCTTACGACCATCTTCTCTTTTCCTTTGAGTTTCTTATCCATCTGAACAAAGTAATTTGTTAATATTTCGAGATAACAAATCAGCTATCCCATTATCTTTTCCTCTAATATGTTCAAACTGTATAGTATATCCACTACCTTGTATTATATTTTGTAGATTTACCCATCTTGTCCTATTAGTCTTTTTACTTTGATCGTTTTTTATAAACTTTACTATGGGTTCACAGTCTGTTCTGACTGTAAAATCTTTGTGTAAAAATAATTTAAATTTTTCTAAAGCATTGATCAATGCTTGTATTTAAAAATCTAAGCTGGTCCAAGTGGATCCAGTTTTAAAACTTTCACTGTGATATAAACATATTTTTTCTTCTTTTTTATAGCTATGAATGTTAGGCCTGCAAAGGAGAACTGCTCCCCATCCTTCATTGCATCCGTCTACTTCTATAATTATGTAATCTGTTACTAGTGGTAGCTCTAAGTTTTTGATTTCTCTAACCCTTTCTTTTATCTGTTTCATCAAGATAATATCTTCTTGATTAAAATTTCTCTGTCCATTTTGGTGGTTTTACTGTATAATGGACCTACTAATTTCGAAAGATTTGAGATAAACTTTCGAGCATAATTTACTAGTCCTAAAAAAGTTTGTATCTGTTTTAAAATAGTGAGTTTTTCTGGAAAGTCTAGATTTTTTGTAGAAATATGTTGTTGTAGTTCGATCTTTCCATTACCAATTTCTAGTCCTAAGAAAGAGATTTTTTTTTTGAATAATTCCATCTTTTTCTTAGATACTACTATCCCATTCTTTTTTATTTCTTCAAATACCTGTTGTAGATGTGTTTCGTGTTCTTGGACTGTCTTACTTGCTACTAGTATATCATCGATATAAACTAGGCAAAATTTGTATTTAAGAAATATACCGTCCATGAATCTTTGAAATATTGAAGGAGCGTTCTTTAGCCCAAAGCTAAGAACATTCCATTCATATAACCCTTCAGAACATGTGAAGGCTGTCCATTTTTTAAAATCTTCTTCCAAATGCAATTGATTAAAACCTGATTTTAGGTCAAATTTAGAAAAGATTTTGTTATATTGTATTAACTGGATTAAGCTATCTTTATTAGGTATATTGAACCCATCGTCCTATGTATTGTCATTCAATCTTTTGTAATAATAGACGATCCTAGCTTTCCCTCTTTTTATTTCACTATGGTTTTTTACTATGAAAGTTGTTGATCTGTATTCATAAGAAAAGTGCAACCTCTTTGCACTTTTCTTCTAGAATACCGAATGTGAAGGTTATTCTAGGTCCAATTCCTATGTTTTCTATATTTCCGTATTGTAATTTCCAGGCTTCATGTATACTTTTTCCTAAATCTCTTAGTAGTTTTATAAAATATTTATCACATAAGTTATCTTCCATAGCTTGTCTTGTTTGTGCTAATTATCTTGTGAAATCTAGTGTAAATTCGTTTATATATATTTCATATCTGCTATACTTAGTTGTTCTAAGTTTCTAATAGCTGTATATTGTAATAAACTGTTATTTTTTGCTGGGTCAACTCCTAAAATAAGGACTCTTATTTGAGAAGTGAAATTGTAAGGATTATCTCCTATAGCTTTTAACCTGTTTATTTGATCTAGGCTGTGGGGCCTAACGATGAATAAACAAATCATCCAAGGATCCAGAAAATCAACTAGTAATATTAAAGATATTATTTCATCAGATACTTTTCTTAACAGAATTCTAAAAAAGGGATCATCTTCTAAAAGTACACAACAAACAATACAATTAGAAGAAGAAATCGATTTAGACAGAAATATAAACTTATACAATCAACATCAACTAGATATTCTAAACCCAAGAACACTATACCAAACAGGGATGTTAAACGTTAACACAACGTTAATACAAAGTAGTAGAGAAGAAAGTCTACGAGTAGTAGACAAAATGGTAGAAATAGACTTGTTTTCACTAGAGACAATTCAAAGAATTAAACAGTCTGGAAAACAATTTATACACACAGGATTTATAGTCATAGGAATAAAAGATGCTCCCCATCCTTCTTTGCATCCGTCTACTTCTATAATTATGTAATATGTTACTAGTGGTAGCTCTAAGGGTTTGATTTCTCTAACCCTTTCTCTTATCTTTTTTATCAAGATAATATCTTCTTGATTAAAATTTCTCTGTCCATTTTTGATGATTTTACTGTATAATGGACCTACAAATTTCAAAAGATTTGGAATAAACTTTCGATCATAATTTACTAGTCCTAAAAAACTTGTATCTGTAATTCCCATAACATAGGAATTGGACCTAGAATAACCTTCACATTCGGTATTCTAAAAGAAAAGTGCAAAGAGGTTGCTTTACAAGAGCAACTAAAAAGAAATGCATTTGCATTTTGTAAAACAGCAATTTATACTCCACAAGCCTACGGATATTATGACAGAAAAAAGAAAATTAGAAAAAGTACTACATATAACAAAGAGTATAAACCATACAAAAAATACCAAAATAAATATGTTAGAAAACCTCATACTAGAACATGCAAGTGTTTTATATGAGGAGATACATAACATTTAGCAAATAAATGTCCAAATAGAAACAAAAACATAGAAAGAAGCAATATAGTTGAGCAAATTAAAGACTACGAAATTGAAGCATTAGATACAGACCACACAGATAATGAGTCAATATACAGTATATATAGTGAAGAAAATGAATCAGTAACAAAAATCTCATATACATACACAAATCCAGAAGAATGTAAGCATGACTAGAAACACAGAAAAGGAAACAATTATATTAAATGTTACATTTGTGAATACTACCCAATTATAGATAAAAGATCTCAATGCAATATTTGTTTTAAAGAAATCTGCCATATTTGCATAAGAGATATTCATAACATAGAACCACCTAGCACTAGTCAAAACACAAGTAGAAATACAAATTAATATGAAGTAAAGTTCAAAAAATTAGAACTAGCTATAGAAGTAAATAAATAAAAATAGAAATTATGAACAACAAAATCACTAGACTTGAAGACTTTATAGAAAAGAAAAAACTAGTAGCAGAATTTTCAGAAATAAATAACATGGCCACAGAACCAGAACAAAACCCTATAAAAACTGATGAACAAACCTTCATACAAACCAGTGGGTCAATAAACATGATAAATATACAGTGTAAACTATGGCTTTCAGAGCCAGAATGCTAGACACACCCTGGAAAAACTGTCTTCAAACGGTGTTTGATCAATTTCCAGAATTTGAACAGATAGTATCCCAAAAGATCAACACATAATTTTCCAATGGTGTTGTACGAGTTACAACTCAGACTCATGACTATTGCCCTGAATGAAGAAAAATACAAAGGGGCAAGAGTTGTTGAGAGAACAGATGAAGATGGAGAATGAACCTGCCTACTCCTCCTCCAAATAAATCTAAAAGAAACAGACATGTCTAACGATCTAATTCTACAATTTTACCACAATGGTGTGATTGACTACATAGAACTAGAACTTAATCCCAAAACGGAAGGAGTCATAAATCTCTTCGGAGAAAAAATTGTTATGACCACGGGAAACATCTCTACACATGTCTCCCCTCCTTACATTGGTTGAAAAATCTTTTCTTCCCTTCCTTTTGCAAACGATCATACATATAGACCCGCCAGAAAAAGAATTTTATCAGCCATAAACTCTCTGGAAAAGACTACTTAAAAAACCTTGCCATACAGACCGAAATACAGTTCTCAAAACTTTACTGGATCGAAAACCTTGCTAGCATTGCTACAGAAAACCCAAAAAAACCCAAAAGAGACACCATACATTTTATTACCCAAAACCAAAAACACTCCCATTCTACCATCAAGCTTCCATTGGGAATGCTATCATCTGCTTGCTGAAGGGCATTACATACAAATTTGGAGCCACAAGAATTGGAACATTCTCCTACCTTTCATAAGAGAAGGAGAATCCCTCCAATTACAACATATACATGATTTAGAAGATTACTATCTAAACCTAGACGACTTCAGCGATACAGACTCGCCACCTTCTATCCCAGACACTCACAGGGAATTCTAGAAGCTACAGAAAGACGCAAGCAATGACGTCAAAACCCACAGACTACAAAAACTCCAATTATTCTGCCGACAGTCCAATTATTCCAACAAACCACTGTAGATAAAAGAAAAGTTTTTTGTAATTTTCTTCTTTAATTCTTAGCCGTTTCTTTTATTGTAATGCGCTTAGTGCGCTCTTTTTAGTTTTTGTTTGTTAGCTTAGTCCTCTACCTATTTAAAGGCATGATGAATTGTCTCTGGTGAAAACAAGTCTATTTCTACCATTTTGTCTACTACTCGTAGACTTTCTTCTCTACTACTTTGTATTAACGTTGTGTTAGCGTTTAACATCCCTGTTTGGTATAGTGTTCTTGGGTTTAGAATATCTAGTTGATGTTGATTGTATAAGTTTATATTTCTTTCTAAATTGATTTCTTCGTCTAATTGTATTGTTTGTTGTGTACTTTTAGAAGATGATCCCTTTTTTTAGAATTCTGTTAAGAAAAGTATCTGATGAGATAATATCTTTAATATTACTAGTTGATTTTCTGGATCCTTAGATGATTTGTTTATTCATCGTTAGGCTTCCAATGTTTATAAGGTTTAGGTTTTTCACTTATATGTGTTTTATTTAGTTTGTTTATAAGTTTGTTAATTTCAGTAGAATCTTCTACTTCTATATGTTTATCTTTTTTGATATTTTTTATTTCTAGCAAAATTTGGTTGTTTTGCTCTCTTATATAATCTAAATTATCTGCAAACTTTTTAATTTCTTCTGTTTCTTTTATTATTAATTGTATAACTCTTTCTAATAGATGTTTATTATTTATGGATTCTTTTGTAAGTTGAATCCTAAATTTATAATTAAATCTGTAATTCTATTAAGATGTGTATTTTCTGTGTGAAGACTGTGTGTATGTAGTTCTTTAAATCTACAAATATGATTCTGTATTCATAAAATTATATTGTGGTTCTTGTGGTGGTTCCTCAGAACAACTACTTTCTTCATATTTATTTTCTTCTTGTTTAAAATTCGTAAATCTTAAGCTTTGTATTCCATCTATCCCTTCATAGATATGACTCCTTTTTGGGACTAATGTTGAGATTTCTATTTCTGTTAAATCACTTATTTGTCATTCTAATCCTGCTAATTCTTCAGGATCTATTTCGACTGGTTCTATCATCTGTATAGATTTTGATGCAATTGCATTAAGTTTCTAATAGCTGTATCTTGTAATAAACTGTTATTTTTTGCTGGGTCAACTCCTAAAATAAGGACTCTTATTTGAGAAGTGAAATTGTAAGGATTATCTCCTATGGCTTTTAACCTATTTATTTGATCTAGGCTGTGGGCTTTTTTGTTTTGCCATATTCCTATGGCTGTTGGGCCTAGGGTTGTTTCTAATTAGGCAAACATGTCCATACTGTCTTTTTTATTGGTTTCCGACATTCTTACTACTGTTTGTTCCCATGTAAGAACTTCGTCAACCCATAATTGAGATTTCTGTTGTTCTAATAGAACTTAATCCCAAAACAGAAGGAGTCATAAATCTCTTCAGAGAAAAAATTGTTATGACCACGGGAAACATCTCTACACATGTCTCCCCTCCTTACATTGGTTGCAAAATCTTTTCTTCCCTTCCTTTTGCAAACGATCATACATACAGACCCGCCAGAAAAAGGATGTTTATCAGCCATAAACTCTCTGGCTAAGACTACTTAAAAAACCTTGCCATACAGACTGAAATACATTTCTTAAAACTTTACTGGGTCGACAACCTTGATAGCCTTGCCACAGAAAACCCAGAAAAACCCAAAAGAGACACCATACATTTTATTACCCAAAACCAAAAAACTCCCATTCTACCATCAAGCTTCTACTGGGAATGTTATCATCTGCTTGCTGAAGGGCATTACATACAAAATTGGAGCAACAAGAATTGGAACATGGTCATTTAATCTTTTGTAATTATAGACGATACTAGCTTTTCCTCTTTTTATTTCACTATGGTTTTTTACTATGAAAGCTGTTGATCTGTGGGGACTTTCAGATTTTCTGATTAGTCCTTGTTTAATCATTTCGAGTATCTGTGTTTTAAATTCTTCTTTGTTTAGGGGATTGTAATCTATATTTATGTTTCTTATGGTAATGTCTGGATTTTTTATTTTAAATTTACAGACATACTTGACTTTGGAATTTATAATATTTTCTCCTATGAGTCCTAGTCGTTCTAGGTGTAAAATCACAGGATGATTTATACTTTTTGTTATATCTTGTCCTTTTTCAAGTTCGTGATTTATAAAATTTGTAATGAGTTGCAGAGATTCGTTTTCAGCAACGTTTTTTCTTCTATTTTTATTTAGGAATTCTAGATTTCCCTTTTCTCCTTATATATATATATATATATATATACCTCGGTAGGACGGTACGATGATAACGGCTACTACAGTAGACGGGCGACCATACGACTATTTATGCAGACGGAATGTTAAAGTCTAGAAAGGTAGCCCCCAAGACTTCCCATAGTGGAGGCCTTGGGTTCGAATCCGGGCAACCGCAAAAAAGGGTCTTTGACCAAGTCAGGGAGTTTACTTAGTTGGAAGGTTCTTCCTTGGATGGGCTGCCCTGAATGTTGTAGGTGTTGCATCGGGGTAACACAATTATTCTATAATATACAGATGTTGCCGTTAAAAAAAAAAGTTAGACGCCCCATCCCACATTCCGTTTAAGAAGCACTAGTTTTAATTATTAAATTTTGGATGAAATTTCAAATTTAATAGCATAAAGCCGCTTTCTAAACTCTTGTATCCATGAGAGTCCGAAATCATGGATTTCTTGCATGCTCTCAAGTTCTAGTGTTTTACTTAGGATGCTGCTAGTACTAAAAAGCATGGAATATAATAATCCACTTATTTATGTCGGTCAATCATGGACTATTTTAGGCAATGATTATCAATTATTTATAAGGGCATCTATTTATTTTTTCTTTTTTCATAGGCAAATTTTTTATTCCTGTTGAAGTAGAAGTTGAATTTATAAACTTCTTAAATTTTGATGTTTCTAGAGGATTTTCCCTTATCATTGAGTCACCAATCCAATGACGGGCATCTATTTTCTTAAGTCAAAAGATTTCAGTGGTGGTAATCGAACTATGATATCCATTCTTTATCACAAATGGATTCTTCTCAACTACTTTACTTTAAAAACCGAATGAATTATAGCCTAATGGAATTATGATGCATGGTAGTAAATTAAGGTGTTCCTCTTTAAATGGTTGAGACGTTGAGGGTTCACATAATGGGTAGTAAGTGTAGATTTATGAGTAGATTTAAAGTGTGTATGTAGTGGCGGACCCAGAAAATTTTTTCATGGGGTCGGTTGGCTAGCAATATATAACGCGTATATAATGCTAAAAAAATTTCATGTAGGGAGATTGTAAAATTTTATGAAGGGCAATCGAGATTTTAACACGTATATAACACTAAAAGTAATTTTGGCTGCTACCTATGGGCTGACCATGGGTCCGCCGCTGGTACGTGTATGAGTTTGCAGTCTTAAAAAAAATTAAAAAATAAAAAGTTAACTTTTAAGAAAGCAGCCGAGACGGCGAAAGTAGAGTGAAAAGTTTCATATGTGGGTGTTCTTTTTAGACATGTACGTCTATATGTTGCCTAATGAAAAGAATATATTTAATTACGGTCATATAAAATAATAACATACTTTTGTTATTAGAATTTTTTGTTCTAATAGGGTATCTATACCAGTTTCATTTTGATATGATCATTGAAGTTTCTAAAAACATGATAGACACTTATGTTAAATGTTGATATGGCATTTTTATGTACATAATTTTATCGATGTTGCTACGGCTACGCTATTATTTGGAAAATTTTATACTTATAGGTGAATATGGGCATAAGACATGGAAACCAGGTAATTACCTGTAAGTTTGTAATGGGTTCTATGTGATCAGTTAGTACCACCAGCGAATGTCAGATAAAGTCTACAACATCTCGTACAAAAGCTTCAAGGGTTGTCCACTTGTTGTTCACATCCGCATGTGGTACCAGCGGATCCCCCCGGCATCCGCTGGTGGTACCAGCATATCACCTAGAACTCATTACAAACTTGAAGGTCACATAATTTCTATGTCTTATACCCATATTCACATATAAATATAAATGTTTCCTATTATTTGGTTACCAACCAGATCTTGTGAACTAGGATTATCCAACTAACATGTGAATCAAGAGAATGAGGTTTTGGACCTAACCTTAGCATTAAAAGCTTAGAATGATAGCATGGGTGGAATATGACCAACCACCCCCCATAATGGGGGTCCTCAATGGATAGCTAGATAACGTTATCCGCTTACCTTTACCCCCACCATGTTTTTATACCACCACACAATCAATATTCAATACCAACCCCACATGTATCCTGTAGATTTAGCCCATCAATAAATATACGAGACCACGTTTGTTAAAAATATCTCATGTTTTTTGTATAATATTTAATTCGCTTTAATTGTTGTGTGGGATTATTAAGATGTAAATGAGACGAGCCACTTGTTTTAAACGAGCTCGAGGTCGAGCTTTACATATCAAGCTTTAACATGCTTGTAAGCCCCGAGCCTTTTATTTATTTATATTTTATTTTATTAATATTTATATTAATTACTAATTATTACTATATACAAAATTATGATACAAATAATTAAATTATATATACTCTCTCATATATAAAAATTAAAATAACAAATATATATATATATATATATAAATAATTCTAACATATATTATTAATAAAGAATAAACGAGTCAGGCTTAACCTTAGTTTGAAAAACTACTCGTGAGCTAAGCTTTAGCTCGAGCTCTCTTAAGTTAAACGAGTTCGAGGTCATCTCGTTAGCACCCCCTAAGAATTATAAAGGGTATCCCACACCTAAGGTGACAATCGTGTCTGAATAATGAGTTCGAGGGTTGAAATGTTTAAATTAAAAATCTCAAACACAACTCATATATTTATTCGTGTTGAAAACATAAACCATAACCAAACACACTTAAGAGCATGTGGCATAACTAAGTGAGTGAGGGGTTAGTGAGGGGAAAAGTGGTTGTCACGTGATGCCACGTCATTTTCTTCATTTCTCACACCACACTCACTTGGCAAGGGAAATACCCAAGTAAGTGAGTGTGCTGTGAGCATTAAATGCATTTTATAATTTTTAATAAAATTATATATTAATTTATATAAATAAAATTACATTAAATAAAATATCCATAAATAAAGTTACATAAATTAAAAAAAATAAAAAAACATAAAAACCTAATATTTAATTAAAATCTTGAGAACGTTCATAAATATGCTCGATCAAGTCCGCATTGATTGGATCATGAATATCCCGATGTTGTATTTCTTGACGGTTTTTTCGCTTTTGATCTTCGTCAATTTCTTCGTAGGTTGGCTCCTATTCATTTGGATTATATTGACAAATTGCCACTACTTGGTCCTCCAAAATCATATTGTACAAAATTACACAAGCATAAATTATGTTCCTAATTCTCGTTTGAGACCAAGATCGAGTGGGTCGTTCGATAATATGCCACTTATTCTTCAAGAGGCCAAACGCTCGTTTAATATCTTTCCTTGCCGCATCATGAGCTTTTTTGTAAGTTGTACGTTTAATACCTTCGGGACACGTAAGAGACTTGACAATTGTAGCATATTCAGGCTATATTTCATCAGCAAGATAATACCCACGTTGGTAAAGTGTCCCTCTAAGTTCAAGAGACGTGTCAGGTGCGGTTCCGTTTATCATATCGTCAAATATAGGCGATTGTTTAAGAACATTAATGTCATTGTTGGAATCCGCAATGCCAAAGAACGCATTCCAAATCCATAAGTCATATGAAGCCATAGCTTCAACCATAATACTAGGACGAGGATGATCCCCACGTGAAAACTGACATCGCCACGCATTGGGACAGTTTTTCCACTCCCAATGCGTACAATCGATACTACTGAGCATCCCGACAAAGCCATGTTTAGCTTCATGGCCCGCATATAATTTTTGAATGTCGCTAGCCGACGGTTTATGTAAATATATACTATGATACAATTTAATTATAGCTTTAGAAAATTTGTAAATACAAGACATGATAGTTCGAGGAGACATCTTCAAGTAATTATCGAACGAATCACTAACCAATCCTACCTCTTGCATCTACCCGTTGGCGGAACTAAGGAACCTCTCTCTACTAATCATTTTTAATTCTTAAAAATAAATTCCGGCTCATTCGAAACCTGGTACTAAATTGCAACTCGCTGTAAGTACACCTTTCGTCAAAGTAGTCTTTGTGTAGGAGTGTGTTAGCAGCCGTCCGATCATAATTAAGAAGAGCCCTTCGTTTTATAGGTTGTGAGATTCAACTTCTTTCCACCACTAAAGCGTCGCCGTTGAGAAAGCACGAAACATAATATTCCGGGCTTCGTCACTTGAAGATGAAGACATTTTTATAAAAATAAGTATAAAGTTGTAGGAGAATGGTATGATTATTTGTGTAATTTATAGGTAAAGGAGATATATATTTACAGTGGGTTATTAAAAATAAAAAAAAATGTTTTTTTTAACTTGACCGTTGGCCAACGGCCATATTACCGTTTAAACATTGAAATGGGTGTCTCCTCTACGTGAAGTTCTTAACGGCAAGCACTCACTACCCCCTCACGAAAACGGGGGGCGGTGTGCCAAGGGGGCTCACGACGTGAGGGTGCTTCACGGGTGGTGGTCATGCCACCATACATCATGCTCTAAAAATCAAAACGGGTTGACATGATGTAATCAAGTTGTAAACAAGGTGACAGATTATAAAACGGATTGTAATAAAGTCGTAAATAGGTTGACGTATTAAACTTATAAATTAAATGTTTTTATCTTTTATGTTAATTTAAACAAGGCTAGCCCATTTAATTTAAATACAACCCAAACACGGCCCATTTATTAAACAGGTTATACTATATAACCCAAAATCTAATTACTTATATAACCTAATCATTTTCATGTTAATGTTTGAAATCATCATCCCTAACACGCCGCAATAACCTAATCATTTTCATGTCATATTTGAAATCGTCATCTCTAACACGCCGCAATAACAATAAATCCATATTATTGCTTCTATATCTATGTAATCAAAGGGTTGCAACAATTATGTAGATATTTAACCTCATGTCCTATAAACCATCCATTACATGAATACCACTCATATCCAACCCCACCTCCCAAAATGGGACATTTAGATTTTAGATCCCCTTTTTTTCCAAGTTAAAAAACATGTACCAAAGACATGAGGGTAGACACAAAGCATAATAAAGGTTTACATAGATACTTAACAGATTAACATATGATTGACTTTTAAGTCAATAACTAATTACCTAATTGACTTTCCCTATGCTTATTACTCCTGCTTTAAGGATGCTTAATTAACACTAATCATGCTATCGCCATTGTTGAACCCTGAGATCGCTTGATATGGAGAAGAAGATCGATCGGGGTCGAATGATAGAGAAAGATTCAGAGATACTGGCAACGGTTCGGTTTCATATTTCCGGTTTAAGTTTAGATCCATCCTTGTTGATAGATTAGGTGTTGGAAAGATGGGGATTGGAGATATCTGGTGTGTAGATGCCATGGATGGTTGCAAAACAACTTGACCCTTCTTTTCTTCTTTCACTTCTTCTATTGGCATAGCAGTAACCTAATCATCATATACAAAGTATTAGATTCATAATTTGAATTTGCAAACAATTCATAGAAATCAATCTGGTTTAATCACGATATGCATCAAAGAATGCTAATTGATCTCTAGGAGCTTAAAACAAGGGTTAAATAATTTAATTTAGACTATTGATTTAGATATTTGAGGAGCGAGGGACTCATTAAGTAGTAGTATGTTTATCCTCTAAAATAGGGGAAACGTTCGCTACATGACCCTCCCTCTTAACCTACCAAAACCTCTGCTATGATCCTCCTTTCCAGAACCTACCAATCCCAAACCCTACAAATAACTCTGCATGACCCTCCCTCCTAACCTACCATAGCTCTGCTATAACCCTCCCTCCACCTTTCATCCAGACCTACCAACAGCTCTGCTATGACCTCCCTCCTGACCTACCAACAGCTCTGCTATAACCCTCCCTCCACCGTCCATCCAGACCTACCAACAGCTTTGCTATTACCCTTCCTTCCAGACCCTACCAATACCTCTGCTATAACCCTCCCTCCACCTTCCAATTTCCATCAAGACCAACCAACAGCTCTCCTATGACCCTTTCTTCCATACCCTACCAATAGGTCTGATATGACCCTCCCTCTAGACCTACATATAGCTCTTGTATGATCCTCCACTGCTATGATCCCTCACCAGACCTACCAAAAGCTCTGCTATGATCCTCCCTCCAAACCTACCAATAGCTATGTTATGATCCTTCCCTAGGCCTCCAATAGCTCTGTTTTTACACTTCTCGTACCATACCTTATCGATAGCTCTGCTACGGTGAGATTTTTCTAAGTATATTTGTTTGTTTTGTTCGAGGACTCACCGAATCAGTAGTGATGTCAAATAAGCTAGATCTACGCCTGCGGCGATTGAGGCTGCTCCGACGGAGGAAATATTTCTGAGCATGACTTGCAACTTGTGTAGGGGTACGCGTCTTCACAAAGTTTCTCGAAATTCCTCTCCAATCTCCTTTGCCTACTTTCTGTAACCCTAACAGAAACAACTTGTGTTCATCCTCACTCCAAGGAATTCCTGCACATCATCATTATTAATATCATCATCACTTTCACAATTAACAAACCCTAGATCATCAGTTAATCCAATCTGACAATATGATCATTCTCCTCATAACATCAGGAATTAGATCTAACCTCGTTTTCTCTCCCTGCTACCTTTGGATTGGCCGCCGACGGCATCGTCGGCGGTGGCGTAGCCGTTGTCCGCGGCGGCGATGGTAACGGATGCATTGAGATTGTGATTAGACGATTCACGCTTCGCCGGCTGTTCATACTGCGATAGATTGCTCATACTCACACTCTTCCTCATCGGATCAACCATCACTCTCACGCCGAACAACATGATTTCATCGGCACCGGACGACGAATCATCCGCCGCCGATGAACATGTGCAAAAGCTGTGTTCATCGGTGCCACACTGCGAGCACCGATTTGATTTTCTTTCTAAATCCGATTGTGACATCATCTGTCGCCGCTACAAATTGATCAACAGATCAATGAATTTGCAGGTGGAGTAATTATGAAATCAAAACGATTAAATGAAAATTTGTTACCTGCTAATTCTGTTGAAATTGAGATGCTGAAATACCTTGTTGTCTGGTATGAATGTTAATGGCGTACATGTGTTGCAAGAGATGGATGAAGATGGAGATACACATAGTGGGTTGTATGTATAGGTGGTATATATAAAAAGATAGAAGACAGGTGGATCCCATGTGGTGCTTGGTCTTGGGGTTTGTAACCGATGGACGTGGATCCTCCGAATATTTTTTAAGTAAATTGTGATTTTCTTTAAAAAAAAAATAAATTGTGATTTTATTTCCTATAATACTTTTTTATAATTGATTTATGATTCGTTAGTAATATATGAAATATTAATTTTAGTAAATAAAATCTTCAATAAAAATGATAATTATTCATATCATATTCTATTATATTGTATCAAATTATGATATAATTGTATCGCATATTATAATATAAAAAATATATTATATCAGTTTATATTGTATTGTATCGTATTTTATCGTATAATATCAGATTATAACATATGGATTTATCAACTTTCTAAAGTGATTTTTAATATCAAAGTCTGTTTAAATATTTAATTATAATTAGCCAGTAATTACCCGTGATCCGTGAGGGGTCGGTTTAAAAAAAGTTATATGAAAACGTAGATTAATAATATATAAATGTGACATTATTTGGATTTTGATTTTTAGATAATTCTTGTGCCAACAATTTAAACATAAATGTTTTATTTATATAACTAGTTTTATAAATTCATAAAAAATCTGTTTATGCTTATATGTTATATTGTTCTTTTGAAAGTTTATTTTTACTTAAAAATATGTAAGTTAGAAATTTTAGCAATTAATTGATGTAAATAAATATTTAATTGGTATTTATTCATTATATTTTAGTTATTGTTAAATGATTAATAATTCACACATTTATAATCAATATTTTGCTTATATATTATACCTATATACATTTTAACAGTGAGTGAACAGTAAAACCATTTAATTGGGTCTCTCGGGCGGTGAGTACACATGGCATATGGCAATTGGGTGATTTAAAAAAAATCGGTTTGCCCAGCTTTTTTTTGTATTAATAAGTTTTAGTTGGAACTTAGGACAAACGGTGACTTGTCCTGGTGGTCACCTCCAATTTCATGTTCCCTCATAGCCACCCATCACCCAGGTTCTAACCTTCGGATGGTTTTTTTTAGTTTTTAAATGGGTTTTTTTTCATTTGATTTTTCCCGGATTTTATTAACCTTATGTTTTTATTAATTTTACGTAATTTGACTTTTACATTGTAAACCTTAACGCTCCCGTTTTATCACCATTATCACGAGTTATTGCATCACCGCGTAGCGCAAGGTTTCCCCTAGTTACATAACATATCATAAATAGACGGTCAGATAGCTATAAACTTTTAGTACAATAATTTATTTCATTATTTGTATTAAGCATTAGTGGTTATTATGTTATGAAAAATAAAGTATAAATCTTAATATTTTTAAAATTTTACTAAATTCATACATTTTATACAATTAAAAATTAGATTAGAAACTAGTGTTTTACACGAGCCGAATAAAGAAAATATTAAATAGCAATGAAGATTAAGGAATTAGTAAATAAAATATTAAATAATTAGTAATTAAGAAAAAATAAGCGGAAAAAACAAACATAGGCTCACAAAATTATGACACTTAACGCAACTAGTTACTTATTTATTATATTAGGTATAGTTAACTTATGTAATTAAATTTACTTAAAACCAAATAAAAATTAAAATAAACATTGATACGAGCTAGGAGATGTGAAGTTCACGATCGTTCAAGAGTAATATGATTTATGGCACTGATAAACCTCGAGGGTTTAAGGGGGCCATTGGTGGGGTCCAAAGGGTAGTGCCCCTACCAGGGTTCAAGGAGATGAGCCCATGGCGGTCGCTGACCGATCAACAAGTGGCTCTCATGACGAGCTAAAAATCGTTTATAAGCATTTAGTGTGCTATTGTTGATGATCAACTATCAGTAATAACTTAAGGATCAGAAGCAAATTATTAGCAATAACTAAGTATTACTAATAGAAGGCAAACCTCATCGGTAACTAAGGGTCAGTTTGGTATGAGGTAATGGAATGGACGAGTGAATGGAATGGACGAGGGAAAGGAATGGATCATTACCATTCCATTGTCAAGTTTAGTTACCAAATAGGAATGAAATGAATCATTACTTAGTGTTGTTTGTTAATAGGGAAAACACGAATGAATGGAATACAATTTATGAAAAGATAAATAAAAACCCTAGGATAATAAGGTCATGGGTCAGGTAATGGGTCAGGGCATGGGATGGGTCATGGGTTAGGTCTCATGGGACGTGTCATGGGTCGGGTCATGGGTCGAGTCATGTCGGGTCGTGGGTCGTGTCATGGGACGAGGCATGAGTCAGGTCATGAAACAGAGCATGGGAGGGGCCATGGGTCGGTTCATGGTCTGGGCATGGGTCGGGTCATTGGTCCGGTCATGGGTCGGGGCATGAGACGGGTCATGGGTCTGGTCATGTCGGGTCATGGGTCGGTTCAGGTTATGGGTCGAGACATGTCGGGTCGTGGTCGGGTCATGAGACAGAGCATGGGACGAGCCATGGGTCGCGTCATGGGTGGTCATGGTTTGAATCATGGTTTGCGTAATGGACCGGGTATGGGACGGGGCATGGGTTGGGTCATGGGTCGGGTCATGTTCATGTCATAGGTCGGGTCATGGATCGGATCATGGGTTTGTTTTTGGATCGGGCCATGGTTCGGGTAATTAATTAAACAAATTCATTCCATTCCTTGAAAGAATGAAAAAAAACACCCATCCCCCAATAAATTAAAATCATTAAAAGGGAAGGAATCACATTCTTTATGTAATTATACATTCCATTGCTATATGTTTACCAAACATGTCTTTTTTCATTCCATCGTAATGACTTATTTCATTACATCGTCTATTCATTTATACCAAACACTACCTAAGTATTAACAATAGTAACGATTAATAGAACTAATTGTAAACCGTTTTGACCATCAAGCTAACACACTATTTTATGAAGCATTGTATCGTTTCAGAAATAACGTTGTGCTGGTTCATAGCGTATGAAAAGAAAATCATTCCCCTATTTTGGGGACTGTTTCATTACATAAACATATATTCTTATTTTTTTTTACTTTTATTGAAATACTTTAATCTTAACATAAATCGTGCTTAAAGAGATAAGTCACTAAAATAATTTCTAATAAAAACAAAACTGAAAGTCAAACCCTACCTAAATGATTTTTTTCTGACGTAAGAATAATAAACTAAACCGGATGATGCCTAAAATATAAGTTAAACAATTATTTATTCTTCGTTTCTTTATTATTTTGTTAATTTGGTTTTATTACCCCAATTTGCTAGCCATCAACGTACTTAAAGGATTTTATAATTCCAACTTGTGACATTTTTTGTTCACCACTTATTTATACTGGAATATTTTTTTAAATATTAATATAAAATTCAAATTAATTAAATTAGAAAAAATAAATACATAAATCAGTCATCATATGATGTAATTTCTTTAGTAATATACTTTAATAACACAAAATATTTATCAAGTGTACTATTTTCATCCAATTTTTGAATAAATTAATTAACATAAATAATAAACTCTAGATAATGTTACAAACGGGAAAAGTTGTGACGAAGAGTATACCAACTATTTCATCAATAATTGATTATTATAATAAATAAAATTATATATTCAATGTTGATATAGACGTTTAGTTAACATGAAGAAATGATACCTCATGCGGATTGTTATAAAAGCTAAAGTTTGTCATAACCAATAATTATGTGATCTTTAAAACTAATAATCCTTATTATAATAAATAATAATTTTATCTGTGACGTGTCAACTTCTGATAAAATCTATATTTTTGTTTCTCGTCTCTATCTTTAATTAAATACTTTTCTCTCCTATTAAATAATAATAATTTTAAATAATTAAATATCTAAAATTTATTCTAATAGTTTATTAAAACTTACTAAATTATAAAAATATTTTAATTATATCTTATCTTAAAATATAATTGTACAATTCTTAAATCTTTATTATTTGTTATTTATAATTCTTAAATCTTCATTATTTATTATTTATAATTCTTAAATATTCATTATTTGTTATTTATAATTCATAAATCTTAATTATTTCTTATTTATCCAACGATTGATGACATCTAACATACAAATTTTCATATAAACTGTTGGTTTACAACAAATTAGATTTATTAAACTCGTTTAATACATGGCTTTCTAACCTAGTAAAATATAAAATAATTATTTTTTGGTTTAACATAAAGTTGAGTGAATTATTAAATCACCCATATGAGAAGGTGTTACTTATGGTTTCTATTTTTTCTTGACACTATTTATGAATTTCGTTAATTTCACTCTTTGTTTGTATTATTAATCTTTGTCTAGTATACTCTCATCCGTCAAACTTAGATCATCCGGTATACCAAGGGTGATTGTGGCGTGATCCTCCGTGGCACCCAAGATCACGCCGTGATCTTATGAGAACACCGCCCCCTCGTTTCATTTATCACGTCGTTCTTGCTTCCCGTGAGTTTTTTCACGTCGTCCTTGTCTCTCCCACCAAGCAAAACTATCCGTTGAACGGATAGTTTTATTATAGTTGGAAAATAATAATTTAAAATAAATAATATTAATTAATAATATTTATTTTTACTCACTATAAAAACCCAATTTTACTCCATAATATTCACTCTTCTACTTACTAATCATCTAATTTTTTACTCTTCTACTCACTAATCTTCTAATTTTCTACTCTTCTACTCACTCTTGTAAAATGTCTTCATCATCAAGCGAGGAAGCCCGGGAAATGGCATTCGGAGTTATGGCGTCGGCGGCGGTTATGTGGTGGCAAGAGGCGGAATCATCCTCAAGATCATTAAAACGAAAACACACATGATCGGGCGGCTGCTAACACACTTTTACTCAAAGATTACTTTGACGAATGTTGTTTGTACGGGGAGGAGCAATTTAATACCCGGTTTCGAATGAGTCGGAAATTACTTTTAAGAATTAATACTAATCTCGAGAGAGACGTGCCTTGGTTCCGTCAACGTATTGACGCGAGAGGTCGGGTTGGCTTCACCTCCATTCAAAAGTGTACTGCCGTGATTCGTCAAATAGCTTATGGTACCGCTAGTGATTCGTTTGACGATTACTTAAAGATGTTAGAACAAACGATCAGGTCATGTATTTACAAGTTTTTTAAAGCTATAATTTTATTGTACGGTAAGAGATATTTACGTAAACCGTCAGCTAGCGACATTCAACAGTTATATACTTTTCATGAAGCTAAACACGGATTTGTCGGGATGCTCGGTAGCATCGATTGCACGCATTGGGATTGGAAAAATTGCCCCAATGCGTGGCGAGGTCAGTTTGCACGCGGCTATCATACTCGACCAAGTATTATGCTTGAAGTTGTGACTTCAAATGATCTATGGTTTTGGCATGCATTCTTTGGCGTTGCCGGTGCGAACAATGACATTAATGTTCTAAATCAATCGCCTATATTCGACAATATGATCAATGGAACCGCACCCGACTCATCGTTTGAAATTAGAGGATCGCATTACAAGCGTGGGTATTATTTAGCTGATGGAATATATCCAGAATATGTTACAATTGTCAAGTCTCTAACGTGTCCCGAATGTATTAAACATAATAAATATAAGAAGGCTCATGAGGCGGCAAAAAAAGATATTGAACGAGCGTTCGGTCTTTTGAAGAATAAGTGACATATAATCGAACGGCCAGCTCGATCTTGGTCTCAAATCAAAATCCGGAACATTATGTATGCTTGTGTGATTTTGCATAATATGATTTTAAAGGATCAAGGAGTGACAATTAGTCAATACAACCCAAATGACGAGGAGGTTACGCACGAAGAAATTGATAAATATCAAAAGCGAGTAAACCGACAAGAAATACGCAATCGAGAAATTCATAACGCACTAAATGCGGACTTGATTGAGTATGTTTATAAAAATTCAAATAATTAGGAAGTTTTTTTTTAGTAATGTATTTTTTTTAATTATTAATGAAATATTATTTATTATGTTTTATTTTATTTTTATTTTAATTAAATATTATGTTTTATTTTATTTAAATAAAAGTTTAAAAAAACAACATTTAATTATCACACCACCACAATCACACGGGTATACCCCTTGCCTAGTGATGGATGGTGTGATAATGAGGATGGTGACGTGGCGCCACGTAACGTGCACATCACAATCACACCACATCACAATCACACCGGTATACCCCATACTCTTATAACTATGATATGTTGAAACAAAAAATTAAAATATAATGTTTTATTGTTCCTTGAAAAATTAAAATACAACCCTTCTTCTCCTTCTCATCACTAATCTCATAAACCTATCAGATACATTTGTATTTTTGTTCTTAAAGAACTTTAATCGAAGATATAAAACAACACTCTTTCAATCCCACTATTTCCTCCCAACACAAAGACACACCACCACTACATCTTTACCTTTGTCATCGCCTCCATCCATCACTGCTACTGCCGCCCTCCAAGAACACTAAAATGAAACCCTAATTATTATACACACATATCTAACAACACATATGAAGTTGTAGATCACATAAAGTTCTTAATAGTAAGTTATACAAATAAAAAAGCGACAAACTAGTAACCTTTTGTATTGGGAATTCCCGTTAGACTCTACTCATAAAATGCAGCGGAAGTCTTGATAATAATCAAAATAAGAAACTCGTTGCAGTGATCCAATTGAAAAGAAAAAAGAAACTCGAAAAAACAACCATAGGATGTTTCAGAAAATATACATTGATTGTCGATTGAAGATCACTACTAAAATTCACACACCGTGATAACGTGTGATCGTGAAACAATAACCTTGAAAAACCGATCTCAATCACTTTATCCCTCTTTCCTTTTGGCAAAAACACAAGATCCGGAAAGAATCGTTGACGGCAACGCAACGATGGCGACGATCGACGGTCAGTAGTGCGACGACGGACTTAGCTAAGACATCGATTAGAGGAGAGAGGTGAGCGGCAATGGGAAGTGTGGAATTAGGGTTTGTGATTTTGATCTCAATCAAATCACAAGAATTATCAGGTTTGTCGGAAATTCCACCCCTAAGACTTTATTTATATTCTTTTCCAAAACCCTAGGATCCTTTTAATGGAGTAAAGATTTATTTAATCAGCCTACTAATTAATTCTAGCCAACTAGGATTTATTGGGTTTAAATGGTTTATTAATTTTAATCAAACCCATTTGATTAAACCCATATATGTAAAATCGATTTATTTGTGTATATATATATACACATTCGAAAAACACACACACACATATAGTATTTGTCACACCCCAATCCCAGATACTGGTTAAAGGTGATGCATGGTGCACGACACACAACAAAAACTAAAACCTTATTCTTTATTACATAATTCGAAACATTTTTTACATCATGGAATCAAAAGTTTCATCATGTTCATTATTGTTCCTTAACAAGGAACATAACATTTCGAGACTTATAGTTTCTTGACATGCCCATCATCTGGTTTATTTCATCATCATGTTCTAGTCCTGGAATGCTTCCTCTATTGACTACATGTGATGTGCTCAAAAATATTTTAATGAAAATGGGTCAACATAAATTTGGTGAATTCATAAACAAATCAGTTCCTAAAATGACCCGCCAAGGTATCTTTGAACACATTCATGGAGTGCCCCTCCCATAGACAACTATGAGGAATCAAATCAGTATATATATAACCAAAGACCGTTCCACGGGTCCTGCCAACATGTCGTTCCACGGGTCATGAGAAACACAATAAGTGCTTAGAATGTGGTATATATAAACAATCGGTGTAATCGTTTCAAGATACCAAAAATGTTTTCATAAATTAACCATGCTTTAAAATGGAGTATAATAGAGCCATGGTTATTTTAAATGCATCACAGTTTAAGAACTCACATCAGCAGTACTTCGGCTTATCGTATCTAAAATATGGAAAATACCTCGGACAAAGCCCTAGATTTATAAAGACATTGCTTAATTATACAATTATAGCTTAGTGGTAATTAACCAAATCTTAAAAGTGGGTCAGAACCTTACCTCGGTACTATATATGGCAATTTGAAGGCGAAATGCTAGAAACCGAACTCTCGTACGCGAACAATGGCTTGGAAATGGATCTTCAGAGGGGGTGTATTGGTGAGTGGGACTAGTGCTCAAATTCTGAGCTCGATTTTTCTATATAAATGCAACATTCGGACCCGTAGCGGACCGCTAACTAGGGTAGGGGCGGCCCGCCACCGCCTCCGGCCGCAATTTTTGCCTTCGGGCCCAAGTAACGGACCGTTATTGGTCCTTAGCGATCCGCTAAGGACACCTGTAGCTTGGCGGACCGTTAGGGTGTGGGTGACGGTCCGCCATAGCGTTACACGCATCATTTTTCATCCGTTAGTCATCGGACACGTGGCATGCCATCATTGTTGCCTTCCTCGCTACGTAGCCGACCGTTAAGCTTTGTGGTATCGGTCTGCCACCGTCCTTTTCCCCGTAACGGACCGACAAGGTGTAAGGCCTCAATCCCGGGAGGCCTCATGATGTGCGTGAAAGTATATATATTTTTATAAGGATTTTCACACAATGAGAGTTTTAAAAAGGGTTTTCACCAAATAACTATTCGAAAAGCTAAAATGAATTATACAAACTAACCACCTAAAATCATGCAATGAAGCCCACGTGTTGTAATTCCCTTGTGCTCGAGAAAGTGGCTTGGAACGGTCGTGCCAAATGCGGGGCGCGACGTGTCTAGGGTTTTCAAGCTTGGCGCGGCCGTGCCTAGTAGGGGGCACGACCGTGTCTCTACCTCAGAAACCCTAAAAACTTCAAGTTAATATGGGAATTCCCTTGTTTGTTCACCTAGCCTCACAAAAACCTACAATACTATAAATGAAGCAAATAAGTGTCTAAACGTTGAAAATAACCAAGAATTGATCGTGAAATGAGTGAAGTTTTGTGCCAAAAAGATGTGTAAATTCTAACACATCAAACAACCCCACACTTGAACATTGCTTGTCCTCAAGCAAAAATTAAAATAAAACAAAACTTCCAATGGCATTATGTATCAATTCAGAAAACCGTAAGCATTAATAAACTTATAAAGGTTTGACAAGTTTTTCAAGAAATTCAAAATTGACTAAATGAAACCCAATGAGCCCAATGAAATAACAACCGAATGAGCAAATGAATATGCCTAGGAAATCATTATCATGCAACTTTATGCTTCTCACAATGTTCACACACACTCGGGTATATATATGATCATACAAGTGATGGTGTATATATAGAACACTCAAATGCCAATACATTGAATCATGCATAAATGATAAGCTTGTTAAAAGATCAAATCTCTACCAACTAAATGAAACAAAGCATAAATCAAGAGGACTTTGAACGAGTTGTAACTTGGCAATGGTTAGGGGTAGGGAAGTGGAACTTAAAGGTGGCTAAATGGCTAAAAACCCGGCGGCTATGCTAACTCAAAAACTATTACAACTTCCGACATAAAAATTAACTAAATAATACTTTTCTATAGATAAGAGCTAACACTCGGATTCTTTTCATCTTTGCTCACAAAATTGCTATAATCGGCTATATTTCACCTAATTTTGGTGAGTTGTTTTTTGAATGACACTATTTATTTTCTTTTCTTTTGAAGGGAACTAAGTCAATATGCATCTTTCCTTAGTTAAAAACCTCTCAAGATATAAAAACTTACAACAAAATAAAAACTATAAAATCAACATTAGCCAACCGAATTTCTAACACGGGTGAAAAAGAAAATAAATAAAAAGGCTAATGAAGTTTTAATGGTGGTGTAATGTGGGTAATAAAAGAAAAACACGATATAGGCTCAACGTGGCTAACTAGTGGATGTGTTCGGGTGAAGGAAACAATAAAAATAAAAGGCTAACAAAGTGGTTTATCCTAATGCCTCAATCATTTTTATGCAATATTTATGTTCATGATATTGAAAGGTATACTAAAAGCAAGTTCTAATAAGCATGAAACATCCGGTACACTCAAATCCGCAAAAACGAGAGCAAACAATGTCTAAAGCTATCAAGGCTAAAAAATAACTCACGAAAACGGAAAGGAATGGGTGTAAGTACAAGGTTACATATAATTCATTCGTTTAGCCCACTAAAACTCATGGTCATCACAAAAATTTGGGTTTGACTCGATGGAATTTCTATCTCAAATGCTTTCGAAAAATCAAACCTCTAATATTTACTAAAAAGATGAATGCTAAACGGTTAACTTTTATTTTATTTTTGAGTTTTTAAATTTTTATTAAACTGATTTAATGCCAATAAAAATTATCAAGGAAGATTTTGCAAAAATGAAGTGATAAAATGCTTAAAAGGACAAACATTGTGTGAACACATTCCCACCTCACACTTAGAATCATACATTGCCCTCAATGCATAACAAAAAAATATAATGCAAAAGTGGATGCAATGCAATGGAGTGTGAATGGAGAACTGAAACTTCCCTCGTGTCGGTCTCGGTCAAACTCAAACGGCCTACCCACAAACATGACGTTCCAAGCAGTTCCACAATTCCAAGATCGAAGTAAGACAAACAACATCAAAACACAGATCAGTAACATCAAGCCAAAATATATACGTGAAATAACATGTGACAACCCGACTTTTCAGGTTAACTCAGTTAGCAATTCCGTTAAAAATCCTATAGAAAACTTAACCCTGTTAACTTACCCAGTTAAATCTAACCACAGGGTTTAAATTCAGTCATTTCTTAACCTCAAACTCCAAGGACTAGTTCTGCCAAGTTCCAAAACATAATTCGTTGACTCTAAAAGTCAAAATTGGCAACAACTCAATTCGGTTGACTTTTAAAAGTCAAATTCGTAATCAATTGACAAAATCACGATCGTTTCTATGGCAATTCGTAACCGATTATGCATTGATGGTCATAATCGATCATTACTAAGACATTAATCTCAGCTATTAGGTCGAATTAATACTAATTATGAGATTAATGGTCGTAACCATCGAACCGCCGACTATGCTGTCAAATTCGACGGGTTCTCGCATTGTCTTTCACAAATTTAACGTTCAATCATCTATACCGCAACCATTGGAAGCAGTCCCACACACCAAATTGGCCGAAGCTAAAGCCGAAGTGGTCGGAAGCTAGGATAGTCGAAGTCGGAACTCACACTAGTCGGGAACCCTCATCCGTCATACATTTTGGTGATTGATTTCATCTCTAGCTTCGTTTACCTTCATGAATCAAAAGCCCTATGGTTAATTGGACTCACAGTATCGAATTGATGATGAACCAATTCTAGGGTTCATCATGTTTGCGATTTAGTCGATTTGCACCATAGACTCGATTTCAATCAAATTAAAACATACCAACAGCTTCGTAAACCCTTATTTATTGAAAACCCCATATCAATCTTACCAAGAAACATCGAATTTTACTCAACCCGTATCTAGGGTTTGTTCGTTAAACGATTTGGGGATTTTTTATCTTAACCCCGTTATTAATCAAATTAAACGATTCCAGTAGGTTCGCAAGGGTTGATTTAGTAAAAACCCCATGAATTAGATGGCTAACAATACCGAATTCAACGAAATTGATTCTTGGTTCTTAATCTAGGGTTTCAGCCCGTATATGTACGATTAAATGATTCAAAACGTGAACATTTTGCAATTAACCATCACCTCAGATTCGCCTATACTCGAATGTCAAAACCCCTGTGTCAATTCGATGAATCGTGGACGAATTCTATGTTGTTGGGAGGGAATCAATCGCGACTTGATTTGGGGAAGGGGGCTCTCGGTAATACGTGATTAAAAACATTTCAGTTCGGATCATATCGCGATAGCCTAGCGGCCGGGACTGGTTAAGACTGTATGCTCACAGGGAGGGGACCCGGGTTCGAGTCTCCCCTCCTGTTTTGTTTTTAATTATTTTTAAGTATTTTAAATATTTAAAAACCATTTCCTATACTATTATATTAATAGATAATTATGTTTTGAAACCCGGAAACCCCCGTAAGCTTGGTTTTGATTTTATAACCCATTTTCATATTATTTTCCCCACATTTTAAAATAGTATATATTTATATTGTTTTCAAACCACGACTCCAAATAAATAGTACATTTATATTATTTTCAACCCGTGACTCCAATTAAAGATAATATATATTTACATATTATTTTCATCACGTTTATAAACTCTATGAAACGGTTTTAAACGTATAAATGATATAAGTATTTATATTATTTACCCTTGGTTTTATCCTCAATTAAAATAATATATTTATTATTTTTTTCACACAAATGATTATTTGGTTAATCACACGAACTTAAAAATAATATATATAGTTATATTATTTTCCTAACCATTTTAAATGACACAAACGTACGAATATAATTATTTATTATTATTCATTATTAGAAACGTTCAACACGAATCGTATTTATCTTAATAATTAATTAATTAAGAAATCCTTATTACCGTGGACACGTTCGCCTATTCGTTGATCCTTAGAATGTTTTAAGACGTTCTAATCTTCCGTGTCGTCGTCACAAATTCCAATGTGTCCCTAACTTATGTGTTTATGATCCTACGGCATACGTAAGCCGTACATGCTAACACTTGAGGTTCTAAATCTCATACTTGTGTGATACTACCTACTACGCAACGCAGGTGAGTTTCACGGCCCCTTTTTACTTGTTTTACTATTGGGGGAGAAACATGCTTACACATAAATATATTTTACTTGTTTTCCTGTTGAGGAGAAACAAACTCGTACACCAACTATCATATTTTACTTGTTTTCCCCGTGGGGGAGAAACAAGTACGCAGACAAACATGATGTTACATGTTTTTCCCGTCGGGGGAGAAAACATGACACAACTATTTTAGATTATTGTAATTCATATGTTATTACTGTTGAGGCTAAGCGTAACACACTATCACAGAAATCCTCATCTTATATCTGACCGTTAATATGGATCTTAGCGAGGTAATGTTTAGTAGTACTACTGGGTTTGACAAGCCCCACCCGCGTTAGTCGCGCTAACTCGATCGGATATCGAACGGGTGAAATGTTAGCCTACTCACATTGGCCAGAGTTGATAGACCTGGCAGGAGGCATACAAACACAGTCAGCTTCGGTTGCGAGCGCTTTAGTAAGACATGAACATAGGTTAGCTACCTATAGATATGCATATTGAATGTACATAATCTGGCAAACACTCTCTTATTGCAAACTTGAAACCTGTGAACTCACCAACCTTGTGTTGACACTTTTCTTACATGTTTCTCAGGTTATTAAAGCACAGGTTGCACACTTAGGACATGCATGGAGTCCTACTGTCATATTATCCATTTCAACCATTTGGAACAGTTTACTTATTTACATTGATTGACGCCGATTGCGTGTAATTACTTTTGATTTCATATTAACGTTTACGCTTCCGCATTAACTCTGAACTTTTATGTTTTGATATCTCAAGTCCCATATAGTGTCGTTTGATGTAACTAATGACTGAGATCCTGGTGTGTCACCTTCCAAACGGTAAAACTCCGTTAGTTGAAATTGGGGGTGTGACATAACAAGATAAATATCCACATACAACTAAAAGATGAAATAAAAGTACAACAAAGCCGAAGCGTGATCAAGAGTTTGTACACCATGAACTAAGTACATCTCACAAAAGATGATACCCAAAAGGCAATGGGAGGTACTACTCCCACTGCATCCCCTCCAAGTCAATGCCGGCGGCACCACCGTCCTCAGCTCCTGCTGCTGCTGGTGATGGTGGTGGTGTAGGCTGGTGCTACGGTGATGGCGGTGGTGTAGGCTGGTGTTGTGGTGATGGTGGTGGCTATGGCTGCTGCTCCGGCTGCATGAAGAATGGTAAGGGAACCACATACGAGGCTACGCCAACAGCAGCAGCGGCGCACTAGACCTCATACTGCCAGGTCCAGTAGCGCATGAAAAGGTCATGCAGGATGACGACCGGAGGTGGGGGGGTGGTGGAGCAAGCGGATTGGCCTCGTGGTGGTGGTGCTCCTCTCCTGCTCTTGCTTCTGCTGAGCCGCGTGAGCCAGGTGGGCGGCGGCTATGGCCTCGGCCTCGGCCTGTGATGTTCCAATCCATAACCCCAATCCACTCGATCCAAAACATGTTCTGAAGACCTAAACTAAAAAATAAACAGTAAAACCTAGAAAAATAAAAAGAAAACTAGGAAAATAATTTGGAAGAAAAAATGAACAAACACAATGAACAGGTGAAACATGGACATGCTAAGATTATTAGCGAGTCGTTAGCTAGAGACGTGTCCTAGCGCGCGTCAGTTAGGGCAAACGATGGGGCAAATAAAAAAAACGAGATGCCTATGATTCTTGAATACCTATTCGACCCGTTTGGTTTAGTGCATTTACCACCGGTTAGTGACAACCAAGGGTAAATGCCAAAACAAAGTGATGGGTCGTGCTACCAACTCTTGTATTTTCCTAGACCAAACCTGAGGTACATGACGTAATGAAGGAGGCGATCATCTAGGCAAGAAAGTGTTGACTTGCTGTGCTTTATAGACCGGTGTCGCGCCTTCCAAGTTGGTTGGTCCGTGAAATGTCTCGCCCTCTCCCGCTGCTTGGATGACTCGTATGACGAATCATGATCATGATCAATCTCCTTGGTGCACAACGGAGGATCGGGTGTCACCATAGTCATTGGTTCGTTGGTGAACCCATCCGTTTGCACATCTTCCTCGTGGTGTGGCTCCCCTTTGATTACCACAGTTGACTCTTCAAACAGTAATGTTTCCAATCCGTTCGAATCACTAACCAGGACAAATGTAAGGTCCTCATAGCGCTTTGCGGGGTATCCTGGGAACTGATAATAATCCAATGTATAATGTGTGTCCCCACAAATCTCGCCCCAAATCTCCTCGTGGTAACCCCACATATCAAACGGGTACTCGTCGCTGTAACTCCCATAGTCGCGATCCATGAAAATCACTGCAAAGAACACTCAAACAAAACGATCACGGGTACGAGAGAAAAATGAAATGGAAAATAACAATAAAAATAAAATTCAAAAAGCTATACACAAATATAAGATGATAATGATAAAATAAAAATTAAAATAAAAATAAAATTAAATAGACAAAACTATTTACCAATATATATACAAATATGTACTAAGTGACTAAATAATAATTCCAATCGTTCTCGCACCAACCGTCTCCCCGGCAACGGCGCCAAAAACTTGATGTGCTTGAAAGTATATGTATATTTTTATAAGGATTTTCACACAATGAGAGTTTTAAAAAGTGTTTTCACCAAAGACTAATCACGCACACGTCGGGCAAGTGTACCCGTCGGATAGCAATATAATAATGTAATAACCGGATATCAATCCGTGGACACGGTGGAATGCCATAGAAAATCGAAACTAAGATTCAGCCAAGTGATGGTAAAAAGATATTTTGAAGAGTTTGTTTAAATTAACTAGCATGCAAATATATAAAACTAAACTAAAATCATGAGTCAAACAATCAAGGAGAAAAGATTACTTTGGTGTCGAATCCATCTAGAATACATTCAATACACTCATAGAAACATGGCAAATATACGTAACATAAATTGACTAAATTCTCGTCAAAGACATCTAATCAAATGACTATTCGGAAAGCTAGAATGAATTATACAAACTAACCACCTAAAATCATGCAATGAAGCTCACGTGTTGTAATCATGTCAATGTTTATTTAGATTGAACTGGCATCCGATTAAGGTATACTAATCCAATAACTAGTTGGAAAGATAATATGAAAAACACACTACCCACACCTCAAGTTGATTTAATTAGACAATCACATGCACTTCTTCAACATACAATGTTCATACAAAGTTTATATAAATTAGGAGAATGTGTCAACAAATCCTAGATAGACATAAAACTAATCATGAAACACTATAACAAACACTTTGTCTTTCCAAACATAAGCATAAGGATACATATACAAGAATCATACATAAACAAGACTTCATTCACTATTCCTAGTCAAATGCCATAAACTAGCATACAAACATACACTAATCCATGAATACAAGCATAAACCATAAGTTTTCTAACATAATATGGCATACACAAATACAAGTCTTGAAAACAACTTTAAATACTTGAATACATAATTTCATTGAACAATAATCATACGATTGTCATAACATTAACATAATGATTACCAATAGTCCATGAATGTGTTCAAATGATTCTAAACTTCATCTAAACCAAAGTGAACAAGAGTTTTAGCTCATCATGAGCACAAGAATGACAAATAAGCAGGGAAAAATAGCCTGAAACATGGTATGAAAACAAGAATCAAACCACTCCTCCAAGCCTAGATGTTGTTGTTGATGTATGGTGATCCTCTTGATGTTGTATTCTCTCCAAGATAATTGAGAAGTGACTGGAACAAGGTTGGTTCGTAGCTCAAACAGTGGGTTTTTGCTCTAGTTGCTGAAAGACTGAAAGAGAGAGTGGCTTATGTATTTATAGACTAAAGGAGACACGACCGTGCCTGTCATTGTGGCGTGGTCGTGGGACAGAGGGTTGACTGATCCAGAGCTTCTATTGGGTCTCATTGAACGAGAAAGTACGTCTCTGAGGTCATGGATCAGACTCACGGGATTACACGCGGCCGTGTTGTAACATCTGCCACAAAAATGTCCAAGATTTGGCCAAGGTATAAACCCTAAGGACTATGAATGTAATTATATTAAAGTCTAGGGTCAAAAATGAAAATTAGGAATTTTAAGACCTTAGCGGACCGCTAAGGTAAAGCCTAACGGTCCGATACGGGTGCATAATCGATGGTAGAGGTCCGTTAAGGAACCCCACCGTGTGTCATTAGGTGGCCGACCGCCACCACAGGTGGTAATGGTCCGCTACTTACTGCTTAAGCAAACAATCTAGAGATGCCACGTGTCTGGTGACTAATGGTCACAAATTGTGACATGTATACTCGTGGCGGACCGCCACGCCATATGGTAACGGTCCGCCAACCGCAAAACTCTGAAAATCTGCCACGTATCAGGGTGGCGGACCGCTACGCCCACGGTAATGGTCCGCTAGCAGCAATCCCATGAAAGGTCCAATCAGAATTGTACATCTAGGGCTGACGCATGCAAGGGCAGTGGCGGACCGCTACGAGCGTTTCTATTGGGTGATCCTAAAGTGTGGCGTGGTCGTGGGACAGAGGGTTGACTGATCCAGAGCTTCTATTGGGTCTCATTGAACGAGGAAGTACGTCTCTGAGGTCATGGATCAGACTCACGGGATTACACGCGGCCGTGTTGTAACATCTGCCACAAAAATGTCCAAGATTTGGCCAAGGTATAAACCCTAAGGACTATGAATGTAATTATATTAAAGTCTAGGGTCAAAAATGAAAATTAGGAATTTTAAGACCTTAGTGGACCGCTAAGGTAAAGCCTAACGGTCCGATACGGGTGCATAATCGATGGTAGAGGTCCGTTAAGGAACCCCACCCTGTGTCATTAGGTGGCCGACCGCCACCACAGGTGGTAATGGTCCGCTACTTACTGCTTAAGCAAACAATCTAGAGATGCCACGTGTCTGGTGACTAATGGTCACAAATTGTGACATGTATACTCGTGGCGGACCGCCACGCCATATGGTAACGGTCCGCCAACCGCAAAACTCTGAAAATCTGCCACGTATCAGGGTGGCGGACCGCTACGCCCACGGTAATGGTCCGCTAGCAGCAATCCCATGAAAGGTCCAATCAGAATTGTACATCTAGGGCTGACGCATGCAAGGGCAGTGGCGGACCGCTAACCGCCTGGTAACGCTCCGCTACGGGTCCAGTTTCACCCCTATAAATAGTTTGACTATTTCATTCATTTTCTCACATTATACACGAATCCAACTTCCACTTTTTGTTCCAGAGCGTTCCTAGACGACTCCCGACGATTCCGGTTCGATTCCCGCTCCTCGTAGTGCCCGGTTAAGCAAGAAACGCTTGGAGAAAGGTCGAGACGCTAGAGAACACAGACCAAGAAGCTAGTCTATAAGTTTCCAACTATAGAGGGTCATTCCAATTACAAGGTGAACACTTTATCTCTTTCAAAACTTGTGTCAAACATTACGTTTACGAAAATGGCTAAATAAGGTTAAGGGAATAATGCTCAATGTTCTTCTACGAACAAAGCATTCAGGCCATAGGTATGCGTAAAACTTGCAAGGGATACACGGGTCACAGGTGAAATACCCGGATTGCGGATGGTGCTTGTCTTATAACAAATTCGGAGGTAAACCTGTCCCTTGTTACAAGACATGATGCTAGTGTATACTGTGGTGCGATTGAACAAGACGGGCCTGCTGAATGTGTAGATTGAACATAAAGTTGTGATTATGAACTAATGCTTCTTTGTTCCAAAATGATTTTAATGTCAAGATAATTGTATTCACCGGCGTTCGCGCTGACGTTTTATTTTTAAAATATTTTTCAGGAAATGAATAAACTGTGATGGAAATGGGATTTAGGCAGACATGAGATCTGACCTGTGAAAGAGGATAACTTGAACATTCGATTCTCAGGCGTCGTGTAGAGGAAATCCTAAATAAAGAAAAAGGATATAGGACCAGGGGATTGATCAACCCTGGATAGTACTATTTCCGGTGGCTTAAACTTGTCCATGAGAGACAAGAGATGTATTTGATTTCAAACTCTGTTTTGTAATCAAAATGAAAAGGGTACTTAAATCCCTGTGTTTATAAAGTAAATACAAGACTTTTGTTTTCCAACTGGGTTTTGATATTTACAATTACAACCCTTTAGGTTGAAAGAATGTTGAACCGATCCTTTTGAAAAAGACTTTCGCCGTATTTATAAAAACTCTGAAATCAAAGCAGGTACCAATCGAGCACACGTCCAGGGGGTGCCTGAGGCGGGGTGTGACATGTTGGGTATTGGAGCATGGTTGTGCTCGAGAAAGTGGCTTGGCGCGATCGTGCCAGATGCGGGGCGCGTCCGTGTCTAGGGTTTTCAAGCTTGGCGCGACCGTGCCTAGCAGGGGGCACGACCGTGCCTCTACGTCAGAAACCCTAAAATCTTCAAGTTAATCCTGGAATTCCTTTGTTTGTTAACCTAGCCTCACAAAAACCTACCAAACTGGAAATGAAGCAAATAAGTGTCTAAACGTTGAAAATAACCAAGAATTGATCATGTAAACGACAATACCGCTAAGGGGAGTTGCGTGGTTCTCCCGAGAAACCGCCGTCACTCATACCGATTCTACAACCGTTTGCGAACCCAAAGGTTCTTACTAATGGGTAGAACCCATATCTGACATCTTGTACATGTAACATCTGTCCCAAGGACCTTTACAGCTTGTACACATTCCCGTAGGAAATCTGTTCACTTTCTGTTCATACAACTTTCTTTAACTTGATGATAACTTTAACATGTATTATGCCTTTGTTTATGTATATAAAAATATAGTAAATGCTTGCCAATAATACCTTTTCTTTTACTGAAATATAGCTCATCACATATATCATGCCTTTGTCTATGTATATTAAAATATAGTAAACGCTTGCCAAATGATATATCTTACTTTACTTGAAACATACTAGCACATATATTATGCCTTTTGTTTATTTATATTAAAATATAGTAAACGCTTGCCATAATACAACTATACATTGCTCAAATCGTACTTTTGTCTCTTTTAAACTTTTCACTAAAACAAAGCTTTTCACTTCAATTTATAATATATAAAATACAATAAACGCTTTACACTAAGTATGCACATCACCCTTAAAGTGGGCAAAAAGGGGATTAGAACTCACATGATACACTGTATACTGAAACTAAAAGCTCGGGCCACACGAGTGCAACGCGATCTGTATGAATACATACATGAAATCGGTTTTACTTGCTAGTGTCGGCTGAGATATTGGAGAGTCGGCTGATACTAGAGGTGCACAAAACGGTTTTTTCAACCCGAACCGGTTTGATCAACAAATGGTCAAACCCGATTTGGCCCTAAACCGGTTCAAAACACATAAAAACCCAACCCTATCAAAACGGTTAGGGTAGGGTCCAAACCGGTTTGAGGGTTAAACCGGTTTTTTAATTAAAAATCAAATAAATTCAATAAAATTCAATATATTTAATAAAAAAAACTATATAACAAATATAAAACATAAAGTTTAACGTTTATTAATATTCGGAAAGTTCAAAAAATTAAAAAAATTACAAGATAAAATTATAAAATTGGAAAACATTACAAATGACAATATATATTTTTATTTTTTGGACTATTTTTGTACGTTATCTTCGGAACCGGAGCTTCGTAGCCTTGCATCTTCGACTAGTTTTTCATCGGTGACTGGTTCGGATATTCCAAGATCAACCTCGTTGTTGTGTATGGTTTCTTCGGCTTGAATTTCATCTTCGAGAGAAGTTTGGTCTTGTATCCTATCCGTCGCATCCAAATGGTCCTTCAAGCAAATGCACATTTCCATCGCCACAGGGGTGAGTCTAGTCCTTCGTATCGATAAGACCCTGCCACTAAAAGAAAACGCAGATTCTGAAGCTACCGTGGAAGCTTGGACGGTTAGTACATCACGGGCCATGGCGGAAAGAATCAGAAACGAAGCTTCGTTTTTTTCCACCAAGCCAAAATATCAAAATCCTCAAAAACGGAAGGAGGCATAAACGATAAAAAGTTTGTGCCAATATACCTTCCGAGTTCGCTACTCGGGGTTCTACCTTGAGCCCGTTTACTAAATTCATTTAACATTTCGTTATATATTTTCAATTTAACATCTCTCGAGCTACCACTTGATGATGTACCCATTGTATCGTGTAGAGTCGGAGTTGTACCATATTTGTGTAAATAAACATCAAATAAATTTTGTAAATATTTGTTAAAATATGTTTTTGTGTTTTGTGCAAAATGGATGTCTTCAACATCCAAATCTAAAGCGTAAGTAATTTTATCAATCAATGTTTCAACCCCGAAAACATTTATGGTAGGGTTTAACGCGGAGGCACAAGTTATAACGGGAGGCATTTCTTTAAAATATTTTACTAATTTTTCTTTCATCGGTTCTATCATTTTTGTAAAAAGAGTGCTTTTATTTTCAAGATCCGACAACTTGTTAGCCATTAAAAATATTTGTTTAAGAGTTAATGGACTTGTGAGATAATAAACACCAGATAAAAAAGTGGTGGTGGATTTAAAAACTTCAAGCAATTCGGTTACGTCTTTTAAAATGTCCCAACTCGTAGACGGAAGCTTTGGAATTCTACGACGAGGTTTTGAGAAAAAGCATTTCATGAAACATTTCTAAAGTTTGTCTTTGTCGTAAAGCGCTTTGAAACATATTATGAGTCGAGTTCCATCTTGTCTCGACGTCCCAATTCGGACCTAAGAAAAGATTATTTGTTTTACGACAAAATCTAATATAATCATGGTATCTTTTTTTGCTACTAAAAATATCTTTAAGCATTACTCTAAAAGCATTTGTTAAGTTTGAAACGTTTTCAATTGCATGCCCGGCTTGCAATTGAAGTTAATGATGTGTGCAACACAACGACCATGGAAAAAAACGCCGTTGCAAATCGGTTTATATTTCATTTTTAGTTTTTGAACCGCATTTGTATTATTAAATGCATTATCCAAAGACATTGAAAAAAGTTTATTTTGTAATTTAAATTCGGTTATAACACCATCTAATATATAAAATAAATTTTCGTCGGTGTGTGGATATTCAAACAAGTCAAACGTGATTGTACACTTCATCATTTGCCACGTTTTGGGATCAACCCAATGCGCGGTAACGCAAAGGTACGAATCGGGTATACCATGTGGAGCCGACCAAACATCGATGGTTAAGTTTACACCGGTTTCCAAATTTTCAAATCCCAAAATTAATTCATTTTTTTTCTTTTTTCCATATTTTTATACAATCTCGTCTAAGGGTGGTGCGACTTACTCGATCATAACGTGGTTAGAGTGTCTCTTGAATCATCCTTGTCAAGCGTGGATTGTCAAAGTGGTTGAACGACAATGCTTCTTGGATCACTTACTTCGCCATTCGATCTCAAACAATATTTGGATCAAAGTTCCAAATTCCTCCTTCGGGTGTCATAGAGGCTTGACCTTCACTTGGATTTCTCTTCAAGGACGGGCAAGATTTTTCCATATGAATTCTCAAACTAGTGTTTGAATATTTCCCCAAAAACGCACCACACATCTTGCACCGAGCACGTTCCTTCCCGTTTGACAACAAACATAGATCGTAATTGCACCAAATTGCCGGATTTCTCGTTGTTGTTAGAATTTACACCATGCTAACTTCGTTTGAGGAACCACCAACACTACTTGACATGTTTTTTTAGAGTTTAGAGAGCATTTTTGGGCGTTTAAAGAGCGGTTTTAGTGATTAGAGAGTGTAGAGAGAGGTGTGGTCCACCATATACACCCCCCACCTATTTATATTGATTTATGGGTGCAAATGGGGCCAAAAAAGGCCAAAAAGCCTCCCAACGGCTATATAACCGTTATGTAACGGTCTTTTCATTTTAGTGACTAAACCGGTTTCCCAAATTTGGTTTGGATAAACCGGTCCTAAACCCGATTGAACCCTGAATGTTTTAAACCGGTTAGCCTTGAACCGGTTAACGCTAAACCGGTTTGCCGGGTTGGACCGGTTTGAAAATTCAAACCGGTTTTTTTGTGCAAGTCTAGCCGATACTCTAGAGAGTCGGCTGATACTCTAGAGAGTAAGAAATAGAGGGCAGACAGAGTCAGCCGATACTCTGGAGAGTCGCCTGAACTTGCGTTTAGGACTTGTGTCATGCTATAAGGGTCGATTCTCTCTGGGCCGATTCTCCCTTCATATTCTTCGCTGAGAGTCGGCTCAAGAACCCTAATTCCATAACAGACTTGTTTTCGATCTAAAACCATAACTTTTTACGTTCAAATCACTTCTCCAACTCCCATGAAGCCAGATCTATACTTTTCATGTATTTTTATACGCAAAAATCCGATCTTTATGTGATTATACCCATAAAACCCTAAAACCCTATTTTCAACAAAAACTCAGATCTAAGCTAGTTTCTTACATTAAATCAGCTCGTTTCTTCAGTAAAGCTTCGTGTAATCACTAAAGAAGAAGAATGGTTCGATCTTGGAGCAAAACCGACACTTTCTCTCTGTAACTTCTCTCTCTAGAACTTGAAAAATGTTGGAAATGAGCTAATGAGGGTGGAGAGGATGAAGTTGGGGTTCTATGGAGGCTAACTCCCTCTCCTTCGGACCATATGTTCCGGCCCAAGGCCCACCTCCTTCCACCTTCCCTGTTCTTTGTAAATCACGTGCCCGATCTACGCTTTCGAATTTTAGGATGTTACAAGTCTACCCTTCTTACAACAGGTTTCATCCTTGAAACCTGCCATAAGCTATACTGATAGCAAATCACAGAATGGGTGGCATAAACCGTAGCTATGCAAGGCAGCTTGGCCATGAAGGCTATTGTGATTAACTACCATTGAAAGTCTAACCGGGGTAGGTCTCTAGTTCTAAGGCATCTAAGCTAATGGGGCTAACTAATCATATAAGGAATCAATAATATGAACTTGTTGTAAGATATAAGAGCTTGCAACATACCTTACTGAGTTATCTGGTAGGCCCATGCTTTGGCCTTGTTGATGTAGGGTTCTTTCTCTACACCTTTTCCTTTTCCGGATCCCCCAACTTCAGGTTCCTTGGGCTTCCTACAATCTTGGCTAAAGTGTCCCTGATCTCCACAGTTGTGGCATCTAGGCCAGTCTGGGCAGTCACGTGATTGGTGTTCGAACTTGCCACATTTGAAGCATCCCACCTGACCAGCTCTACATTCACCTACGTGCCTCTTTCCACACTTGCCACATAGGCCCTCAGCTTCTACGCTAGTTCTCCTCTCACCAGGACCTTGGAGGTTCTCACGAGTATGTTTTACCATTTGTTTCTTGGGCACCTCAGGGATGACTTCAGTAGAAGCGATGTCATCATACATAACGCCGCTCAGAACATCCACTGACTCAAAATTACTCGGTGTGTTGGCTTTGGCAAAAGTACGGATCTTCAGAGGTAATCCCTGAACATAATAATGAATTCTCCTCTCCTCAATTGTCACAAGATGGGGCACCAGATGTGCCAACTCATTGTATTTAGAAGTATACTGTCGGTAAGTCATGAGTCCAACTTGTAGAGTCAAGAAATCCCTTTCCACCTTGTGGAACTCATTCTTAGGACAAAACATTTCGTTACCAATGCTTTCAGGTCATTCCAGCTCATAAGCTCGACCACTTTGTCACCTTTAGCCTGTTACACAGTTTCCCACCAGTGTGCTGCTTCTCCCTTTAATGACTTTGCAGCGAACATGACTGCTTGTTCCGGTCGACATTCACTAAGACGAATGGTCGATATCACACCCCGGCCGGCGACAGATTATACGCCGAGGCTGATGCGGTTGTTCATAAGCACATGATCATCTATTAAATATGATAATATTTATTCATCAAATTAAAAGCATCCGTTACAAAGGAAATGGAATATGAAAAGTTCAAGACAAGACAATATTAATTTTAAACTAGGTCCAAGACCTAGGTGAGCAAGTAGTGTCCTCAAACAGGTGCACCTGAAACATGTGAGTAATTGTCAACTACAAGTAATTGGTGAGAAACATAGGTTTTGACACCAAACAAAGTTAAGTATAGTTTTACAATTCAATATGTTCAAAGCATGTATAAAGCATAAATGTGAAAACATACAAGGTTCCAAGCGTACAATTCAATCCTAGTAATAGAAAACTAAATACGCAATCCCACTGATTGCCATTTTGAAAAAAAGGGGTAAGATCCCAAGTTGTAAGTTGATACCCAATAAAACCCGCCAAGGTTTTGTGGTAAGTTATAATTTCGTATTCCCGTATAAATGATCATGTTAGGTACTACCTTAGGCTTGGGCTGCAAGTTAATGAATGTACTGACATGAACACATGTAATTGTCACCAGATAGTTCAAGACATAAAGCATAAAGCATAAAGATCAAAGCATAAGAACATAGGTATTGAATTGTGTAAGTAAAGCGTTTGTAAACATGTTTCACCCCAAAAGTAAAAATAGTAAAATGAGGCTATGTAAACTCACTTGAGTTGAAGCTAGGAGTGATAGGGTTTGATGAGATGAATATTTATTGTGAGGATTTCTCACAACAAACCTACATAGATAATTTGCTTTCTAAGTTCAAAAATAAGTTTAACAAGATAATGAAATTCTAGGGTTTTAGGGTTTGGGTTGAAGATGGACTTGCTTGGTTTATTTGGAGAAATCATAAGTTTTGACTTACTTTATAAACAATGATAATAAAATAGTTTGTAAGACTTTATTTAGTAGGTCATTTAGTAGTCTATTTTACATAATTGTAGTAGAGGTATTAAATAAAATTTATGGGGCAAAATAGTACATTATGATTTATTTATAAAATAACTTCATAAGTAAAAAGTTCGCTCAATAATTTATGTAATTAAAGTTTATTAGTTATTTGTTTCAAACAAAATCATTACTATTATTTATTTGTGTAATAACACCATATATAAATACATTATTAATTAGTTTCAAACAAAACCATTACTATTATTTATTTATGAATTTAAAATGTTTCTAATGTGTTTTTAATTAAAAGAAAATAAATAAGCATTATTTTATAATTTAGTTTTTATAAAACTCTCAGATTATATTTATATAGTTTACAAAAATTATTTTTGGAATTTTTAATACTAGGTAAAGTACTAAAATACCCTTAAAAAGAAAAAGGAATTAAAAAGGGCTGCCCAGGACTCGAACCCGCGCCCGAAACCGGTTCACACACATAAGTATACTAACCATCATACCAGGGCATGCTGCCGTGTCTGATTTGGTTTTGTTTAATTTAAAAGTTCCATCTCCCAAGTGATCTCTTTCCCCAAAAGTTCCCGTAATCCTAGCCATCTATTTAGATTGATCGAGCAACCGATCGAACCCAAATTCATGGGGCTTTTACTCCCCGTAACAAGACGATTTTAAGTACACCAAGTTTAACTGGAAAAGATATGTGGATTGGGAGAACGACTGCAAGAAAAAGGACGACATCTTCGAAGGATTTGAGGATTACAGCGGTGGAATTCGACGAACTTAGAGGTGGAAGTAGTTTGCAGTGGGTGTCATTGATGATTTCAGATACCTATTTATAGCTAATTTTTCACGACATTGATCGATCGAGTAAAGACTTATAAATGGGTTCGTCGGTTATTAGTTTGCCCATGATTAGCTAATCAAAACCCAATTAACATCGTATAACAGGTCGATTAGTGGGTTTAATTACATAACTGTTTTTAGTTTCGAGTGAAAATATTCCATTTGCGAGGTTGGGATTAATTGGGTGAAGAATCGGCGGAGAGGAGTCTCGAACTCGCGACTGGTTGGGAAAATGAGGTTTGGGGAAATTGACAGAACAAGTCCATGAGGTTTATAAGCTTTATTATTTTATGTCCAAAGTTTGTTTAAACTGAAAATCATGTTTCAGAAATTACGTTTTGGACCCTAAACATTTATAAAACAAAAATCCATTAAATCTTATATATTTGCTTTTAAAAACCTAATATATCATTTTTTATAATTAGATGTTAATAATGTAATTTATTAGATAGAGTTTATTAAAGAGGTAAAAACCCTAATTCATTTTTTTGTAAATTGATCACATATGAATATATATATATATATATATATATATATATATATATATATTTATATATATGTTTTGAAATAACTTAGTATATTAATATGTATTTGTTTAATAAGATTAAAACATTTATTTACAAAATCCAAGCTAATTATTTGTTATTAATGAATTCGAAATAATGCATGCATGTTTGTATGAATACTAATGTAAGGAAATGGATAGATAAGATAACTTTATTGATTTAAGACATTGGAATAAAGTTATTACAAATGCCAGAATAGTTAAAATAGAAGTCGGAATTTCTTGGGGATTACAGTCTCCCCTACTTTAGGGAATTTCGTCCCGTAATTGATTAGGAAGAGGGTCCTGGAAATTGATGTGGGTACTTGGCTTTCATTTGATCCTCACGTTCCCAAGTGAATTAAGGGCCACGTTTGGATTCCCACCGAACTTTAACAATTGAAATGCAACTTCGTTTGGGTTGCTTAACTTCTCGGTCCATGATCTCCACGAGTTTTTCCACGAAGTGCATTGATTCGTCGATGTGAACCTCATCAAGCGGTTTGTGGAGATTTTCATCAGCTAAGCATTTCTTTAGATTCAATACATGAAATATAGGATGGATGTTACTGATTTCTTCGGGTAAGTCCAACTTATAGGCTACCTTCCTAATCTGCTCAAGGATTTTAAAAGGACCTACGAACCTTGGTGCAAGTTTCCCTTTCTTTCCAAAATTAACCACGCCTTTCCAAGGGGATACCTTGAGAAGAACCAGATCGCCGACTTGAAATTCTAAGGGTTTTCGACGTTTATCGGCATAATTCTTTTGCCGATTCCTTGCTACTAGTAGGTTGTCACGGATTAATATGATCTTGTCGGAAGTCTCTTGAATGAGTTCGGGACCAGTGATTTGTGCTTCACCAATTTCAGTCCAACAGATAGGAGAGCGGCACTTCCGACCATAAAGTGCTTCAAAAGGAGCCATGTCGTTGCTCGTGTGATAGATGTTGTTATACGAGATCTCGACTAAGGGTAGATGTAAATCCCAATTTCCTTTGAAGTCGATGACACAAGCTCTAAGCATATCTTCGTGGGTTTGAATTGTTCGTTAGGATTAACAATCGGTTTGCGGATAGTAAGGTGTACTAAGATTCAACTTAGTACCCAAAGCTGATTATAAGGATTGCCAGAAACGAGAAGTGAATCGTCCATCACAATTAGAAATAATGTTGAGAGGTACACCGTGATGACTGACGATCTCATCGATATATGTCACACCCCGACCGATGGCGGAATCATCGGGGCGGGACATGTAGACTGTTCATAAGCACAAGGTTGACTAGATTGAATATATTAAACCTCAAATTTCATAACAAGTAGTCCAAACACAACCAAATCCAAGATAGAACAAAATTGAAATACATAGAGTTCATTTATTTAATTTAACTAAGTCCAAGCCTATGTGTAGCACATCTTGATCAATCTCACACATTAGAACCTGAAACTTGAATAAAATAAAGTCAACTAAAAAGTTGGTGAGTATAACACAGGTTTATATAGATAGCATATAGTTTGTAAAACAAATCCTTACATAACATGATAAATAAGGCATTTATGGGGAGCAGCTACAGTGTAACCATGTATAATCAAACCTTTGTAACTAGCATGCAAAATTGTGTTGTCGGTATCAATCACCCCAATCTGGGTGGGTTTGTCAGACTCAGTAGATCTATCATTGAAAACCGTCTGCTTGAATAGTTAATGATTGCACATAATCGCATACAAAGGTTAGCACACCTAGCACTCGGGCATAAAGCTCAAATTGCACACATGAATGTAAATATGATTTGTACTTGTGTTGTTTGTGTAAATGTAAACATGTAATTTGAATAATGTTCATGTTCCACCCCAAAAATGTAAAAGAGTAAAAGGGGCTATGTATACTCACTTGGTTTGAATGCGTAGCTAACAAAGATACTAGATGAAATAAAGATCCTTGAAATGCACGAGTTAACCTAAAGTGTAATGTATATGGTATTAAAAGTGTGCACAAGAGTTTAATTCTAAAGTTGTATTTGGACTTGTGTAAAAGTCATTGATTTGTAATTGGAAGTATTGAATAAAATATATAAAGTTTGAAAGAATATTTTTAGAATATTTTGATTAAGGTTTGAGTTTGAATAATTAAATAAGTAATGTAAATAATTATTGTTTATGAAAACATTGTAAGTATTAGTTATAAGTTAGTATAAATAATTAATTGCTTTTGTGTAAACATAAATTAAATAAATAATCATTATTTTATTTATTTATTTATAAAATGTAACTTAATCATTTAAATACTTTTTAAATGAAAGGTTTAGCAATAATTGTAAATTTAATTTTTATAAACTTTAAATAAATAATTTTCCATTTATTAAATATTTGTTCTTTCTAAATAAGATTAAACGCAATTTTATAAAAATCAACTATTTTTATTTTGTAATTTAATCAGAATATTTATGGTTTGAAAAAAATAAAAAATTTATAATTCTGCCAAGAATTTAACTCACACACGACCGTGCCTGGGAAGGGCACGATCGTGCTCAAACCACGGGCGCGACCATGCTAGTCAGGGCGCGACCGTATTGATCAAACAGAGGGCATAGCTAACTAAATTATTAGGCACGACCATGCCTTGGCCAGGCACGATCGTGTCTATGATTCTAAGACACGACTGAGATTAGCCAAAGGGTATGATTGGGTCTGGACAGGAGGACACGACCGCGTCTCATGAGGCACGACCGCGCTAGATGATTAGCGCGACTGCGTCGGTTCCAAATCAGGAACGAATTGACTAATTCTTATAATAACAGGGTTGGAAATCATAGGGCTTTCACCCATTAGATTATTTCGAGTCTTTTTGCATAGATTAATTGGATTTAAAAAGTGTATAGGGTCGGATTCGATTAAGTCATTTTTGAATGAAAACTAGATTCGGGTTTAAGTTGATTTCCATATTGGAAGCCCAAATTAACATGGGGCTTTTGATCTAAAGACTAAATCGATAGAAGACAAGGTTTCAATTACCCGGAATGATGGTGAATTGATAGTGAGCGGTAGGAAGGAGTTCCGGCGTCGGCGAGCTTGGTTTCCGGCGTCTCCTGCTACGATTCTGGTTGCTTCAAGTGGGTCGGTAGCTTCTGGGAGGATTGTTTGTGCGTTTGCTTGGGAGAATTGCAAACAATTTGGAGGATTCAATGGTCTAGTGGACGATTTTGTTGATTATGAGATGAATTGATGGAATTCCGTTTATTTGTTGTAATTAGAATGATCAAGTGGCTTAACTCTGTTTGTTAATAGTTGGAACGTGTAAATCGGTTACGAAATCGAACGTCTCTGTGATTAAAGGCTATATTTCCGTTTCAACTGGTACAAGGCGTGACCGTGCCCACATGTGGTGCGACCGTGCTAAGGCACCAGGAGTGATCGTTCCAAAGCAAGTCGCGCGACCGTGCCAAAGCACTCGGCGCGACCGTGCCAGAACAAGACACGACCGTGCCTATTAGGGTTTCTTGTTATTTTTCAACATCAGACCTTGTAACTTTAGTCTTTTGTCATATTTGTACAATTAGATACTTATGTATTGTTTTGATAGGATATAACCGAGTAAAATTTGCGGATTTGCATTGAAATGTAGTATTAAATTGATCATACGAAAAGAAACAAAACAGTGCACTTGAATTGAGTTTGAAACGTAATACATTGAATTGAAACACCGATACTAAAAATCAGAAATGTTACAGTCTCCCTATGTTGAGGAAATTTCGTCCTGAAATTTAGTTAGGGGAAACTACAGCATCAGTGAAAAGATGGGGGGTACTTGAGCTTCATTTGGTCCTCTCGTTCCCAAGTGAATTCAGGACCACGCTTAGACTCCCAACGAACTTTGACAATAGGAATACGACTTCGCTTGAGTTGCTTGATTTCACGATCCATAATTTCTACCGGTTTCTCAACGAAGTGCATCGTTTCATCAATGTGCACGTCATCAAGCGGTATATGGAGATTCTCATCGGCGAGACATTTCTTCAGATTTGATACATGAAATGTAGGATGCACATTGCCAAGAGATGGAGGTAACTCGAGTTTGTAAGCCACTTTTCCAATCATTTCAAGGATTTTGAATGGACCAACATAGCGAGGGGCTAACTTGCCTTTCTTTCCAAAATGGATCACACCCTTCCACGGGGACACCTTAAGAAGAACAAGGTCACCGACTTGGAATTCCAGGGGTTTTCGTCGCTTATCGGCATAACTCTTTTGCCGACTTCTCGCTGTTCGGATGTTGTCACGGATTTGAATAATCTTGTCGGATGTTTCTTGAATTAGCTCGGGACCAGTGATTTGTGCTTCACCAATCTCGTTCCAACAGATAGGAGAACGACACTTGTGACAATCCGGAATTTTCCAGTTAACTCAGTTAGAAAAATCCAGTTAAAGTTAACTGATATTAACTTTATTCAAACCTCAGGGACTAATTCTGTCAATAAGTAAACTGAAACTACAAGGACCAAAGTCGTAATTATCCCAAAGTCAATTCTGTTGACTTAGAAAGTCAAAATCAGGTATTTTATGTTCCGTTGACTTTTTAAAGTCAAACTCAGGTTCCTCTTGATCCAGATCAACAGAATGTAACCGAAATTGATCCAAATTCGCAACTAATTCACCCCTTAATGCAATAAACCACCATCATCGAGCAATTAACACTATCATTACGCACGGATTAAACCCAATTATGGGCATTAACCTTGTAACCGTCGACCCTCATTGTGTGCGTATCAAATTCGGCAATCTTGATCACAATTCTCACGAATTGAACACTCTCACACCTCCATCGAATACCTCATAAGCTTTTACACACACAATTTCGATCTAGATGGAAGCCGTAAACTATGGAGACCAAGCTCGTCGAAGTCGGGACTCATCCTATTCGAACACCTTCAATTCCATCACCATACTGGTAATAAAACGCGTCCTTACCTTCGTTTGTGTCTGTTAATTGAAATCCCTATCATACCCAGGGCTCACAACATCGAATTAATTACAATCAAGATCTAGGGTTCATCACATAAGTGGATTAATCGAACCCTGATCTAAACTTCACCTCAATGCAATTAAGTTACATGAGTAGTTTCGTAATCTTTTACTCCTCAAAAGCCCTATGCTAATTCGATCTTTCAATATCGAATTTATGATGAACGAATTCTAGGGTTCTGTACATTTTCGGTTTGATCGAACTCCAATCAAATCATCACCTTAACCAAATTAAATCACAGGGCTAGACTCGAAATGACTCGTTTGTTGGAAGCCCTATGATTCCAACAAGTAATCTTATAGAGTTCGGTCAAATTGATTTTGGGTTCATGAACTAGGGTTTCGGTTTTAAAAAAATAGAATTAACGAACTTAAATGCGACGATTTTGAAATTAAACTTAACCACAGGTTCGCTATAACCCGAGTAACAAAACCCCAATACTACCTTGCTCGATCGTGGTCGAAATCGTGGGTTTTGGGACTGGTTCTTGGTTCGGATCGCACAAAGGGGAAGAACACGGTAACTTGGTATGTTAAAACGAACCGAATCCAGGTTTTGTTGCGAATACCCTAGCGGGTGGACTGGTTATGACTGAGTGCTGGTGGGGGTGAGACCCGGGTTCGAACCTCACCAGCAGCTTTTATTTTTGTAGCCTCTTTTTGAGTATTATTTTAAAACAAAATCATTTTCTATATTATTATGTTAATATTTTTCAGCCTCGGAAACCACCCGTACGCTCGGGATTGATTTTATAACCCACTTTTAAATATTATTTCACACTTTTATAATAATATGTTTATATTATTATTTAACCTATAACCCTGAACAAAATAATATATTCATATTATTCTCAAACCGTAATTCAAATTAAAAATAATATATTTATATATTATTTTTGCCACATTGTGTAACATTTCAAAAAAATATAAATAATGTATTTATTTATATTATTATCCACGTTATTATGATCCGGATACAATAATGGTTTTACTGTTTTGTCACAAAATCTAATTATCATGTTATATCTCTAAGTTTAAAATAATATAAAAAAATTTATATTATTTTCCCTAGACCATTATTAAATGGCGAAAACACACAAACATAATTTATTAAATATTGTTATTTGTATTAGAAACGTTCGATACGAAACGCGTATATTTTAATTATTATATTAAGAAATCCTTATTCTCGTGGACAAGTTCGTCTAACCATTGATCCTAAGTATGTTTTAGGACGTTCGATTTTCCGTGTCGTTGCCACAAACCATTACGTGTTCCTAATTGTCACACCTTATTCTAGGGTATTCATAGGTTGTCCGCGTGCAGTTCATTTGCGGTTAGTGTTGCATCCTTGTGTGGTATAAATTACTACGCTCTGCTCATACTCAGGTGAGTTTCACGGCCCCTTTTTACTTGTTTTACTATTGGGGGAGAAACATGCTTACACACAAACGTATTTTACTTGTTTTCCTGTTGAGGAAGAAACAAACATGAAACACCAACTATCATACTTTTACTTGTTTTCCCCGTGGGGGAGAAACAGGTACGCAAGCAAATATTGTTTTTCCCGCCAGGGGAGAAAACATGACGCAACTATTTGATTATGGTACTTTATATGATATCACTGTTGAGACTAAGCGTAACATGCTATCACAGAAAGTCCTCATCTTATTTCGAACCGTTAATATGGATCTTAGCGAGGTAATGTTTAGTAGTACTACTGGGTTTGACAAATCCCACCCGCGTTAGTCGCGCTAACTCGATTGGATATCGAACGGGTGAAATGTTAGCCTACTCACATGTGCCAGAGTTGATAGACCTGGCAGGAGGCATACAAACACAGTCAGCTTCGGTTGCGAGCGCTTTAGTAAAACATGAACATAGGTTAGCTACCTATAGATATGCATATTGAATGTACATAATCTGGCAAACATACTCTTATTGTAAACTTGAAACCTGTGAACTCACCAACCTCGTGTTGACACTTTTTCTTACATGTTTCTCAGGTCGCTTTGGCACAGGTTGCGCACTTAGGACATGCATGGAGTCCTACTGTCATATCATTCATTTCAAATACTTTAAACAGTTTATTTAATTACATTAATCGACGCTTGTTGCGTGTAATTACTTTTGATTTCATATTAACGTTTACGCTTCCGCATTAACTCTGAACTTTTATGTTTTGACATTTCAAGTCCCATATAGTGTTGTTTGATGTAACTAATGACTGAGATCCTGGTATGTCACCTTCCAAACGGTAAAACTCCGTTAGTTAAAATTGGGGGTGTGACAGATTGGTATCAGAGCCATTGGTTATAGAGAACTAGGATTGCATACTAGACTATAACCGTACACATGCATTAGTTACACGGCACAGAAACTCATACCCGATATATATAGCATCTATACATACATTGTAGTGCAGGTATGTAACACCATCCGTATCACCCTCGGTTGGCGAGGGACACAACATTTGCATTGCATCATCATTCCCAGTGGCGACACTCGGGGAATCACCAGAACATCATCCACTCCCGTTCGAGGGCAGCGAGACGAAGCCTTCGGAGGAGTCACTTACATCACCATCACCTGTTGGGTATGGTGGGCTTTCTCAGGTTCATGTTATGGACGACACTCAGCACTAACGCGTATCTCCTTGGGAATTGGGATCGTCGGAGGCGAGTCCCTACTGTACACACTAGCAACAATACGCCGAATGAAGGCAGACCGTTGCACGCATTATTTCCGAATCCATTGGCACGTAGATGTCATCACTTTACCGAACCATGGGCTCGCGTCTTTGGTCGATATTCTATTGAGAATAGATCGAACACAAATCTAAGAACGCATTGCTCAATGCATACTCAAACCCTATCTTGACTAAGTTGAAAGGACGGCTACCTTGCTGCTTCCTATAACTTGTATTCATGAATTAGCTTCACTTCTCGAAGTCGCATTTCATTTACATGTTGGTTACATGTTCTCATTTACAATCCGCTGGATTGGACTCTCGTATTGTGTTTCAACTCGAGTGAATACTCAGATCAAACGATTCCAGACTACACATCTTGATATGAGTTCTAATTGATCAACTTATGGTTGATGACTAAGCTTTTCGATGACTTATCATATCTAACAGTACTCTGTATTCGTAAATACAAACTAAAGGACATTATGACACAGGACAGGGAGAACTAGGGTGAGCATGCAAAACAAATTATCATTACGGGTGCACACGTAATAGTAATTTGAGGTGCATGTAAGTCCTGGTGAAGCCTAGTGTGTGGATAAATGGTCCTAAGCAGTAATCTACAAACTTAAACTCCCACTATCAGTAGAAGTTCTTGTAACCTACTCAACGACTAGTTGGTATAGTTAAACTCGTTCAACAACTGATAGACGCGACTATCAAGTTGAAGGTGTTTACGAACACACTGGGCTATCATTAATGAAATACATCATTTTATCTCACTCATGTAAGAGTCTTAGTGATCTTACGACTCTCATTCAAACTTAATCGATAGAACCACCTAGAGTGAAACTCTAGTAGAACCTCAGAGTAAAACCACCGACTCCAACTATGTACACAGAATTTGAGGAAATTCTTTCTATGCTAACGCGTTATTCCTTACACTCCTACAATAGATCCCACTTGAACTTGTTACCTCATCCTGTGACTAATCCTTAGTCTAACTTCGAATTTTACTCCAGCATATTCAATCCTGTAAACGGATTTCTTTCTTCACGAAATGATCCCGTTGATCCAATGACATTAGGAAACGAAGATTTAACCTAACCAACCATCTGTTGAACGCAATTACTCAAACATACATCCTATCTCTTATGCTACTGGAATCTATATTTCATTATACTTTTCTTTCCTACATGTGAACCTCTTTCCTTAGCCTTTGCGTTGACTGACACTTACTTTATAAGCGCGGGTCTCACTAGAAGTCTCAGCACGATTTCACAAATTCCATATTAGTGTGTAGTGCTCTAACTCTATTGAAAGCCAAGCATACTGTTGAGATAGCAGACTGTAATATCCCGCATCGGTTGAGGGGGAGAACAATACGTTCCTTATTAGGAGGTGGATACCTTCTCTATTGAGACGCGTTTTGCCTGGGCGAGCAACTCGTCGGGTAAAAACAAAACCGCGAGTTCCTGGATGGGCAACCCATCGGGGGCAAAGTGGACAACATCTTGGTACGGTTTGCTTGGGCCGTTACTCAGAAAATCGAAACAACTCGCATTCTTGCAGATGTAATCTAGCATTGGTTAGTAATAAACTTAACATTGACCGTCTGCCAGTTACACTTGGCAGTTTTGACCTTATTGTCGGTATGAATTGGTTATCCGAGAACCAACCCGAGGCCATCTGTTGTGACAAAAATGTTTGCCTTCCTCTCCTTAGAGGGGAAATTCTTTCTGTCCAAGGAAAAAGGAGTGGTGCAGTCATTGGCATCATATCCTTCATGAAAGTATAGAAATGTCTTCGAAAAGGGGCATATGGCTATTTTGGCTCTCATCGCCGATCAGCCATCTAAGGAAAAGAAGATTGATGACATTCCGATTGTTCGTGATTATTCGGAAGTATTTCCCGAAGACTTGCCTGGTCTTCCACCACATCGTCAAGTCAAATTCCAAATCGATCTAATACCTGGAGCAGCGCCTATTGCTTGGGCACCCTACAGACTCGCACCCAGGGAATTGCAAGGACTATCTACACAACTGCCAGAGTTGTTGGATAAAGGTTTCATCCTACCTAGCTCATCGCCATGGGGAGCTCCAGTCCTGTTTGTTAAAAAGAAGGACGTTACTTTCCGTATGTGTATTGATTTTCGGGAATTGAACTAGGAAACAATCAAGAATCGTTATCCTCTGCCGTGTATTGATGACCTCTTCGAACAACTCCAAGGGTCAAGTTTCTATTCCAAAATAGATCTTAGGTCCGGCTATCATCAGTTAAGAGTCTGAGAAGAGGATATCTCAAAGACCGCCTTCAGAACAAGGTACGGTCATTACGAGTTCATGGTTATGCCTTTCGGATTAACCAACGCACCCGCGGTATTCATGGACCTCATGAACCGTGTGTGTAAACCCTACCTTGATCAGTTCGTCATCGTTTTCATTGATGATATCTTCATTTATTCCAAGAACAATGAGGAACATCAACGTTTAATCCTGGAGTTACTAAAAAAAAAAAAGAGCAGCTGTATGCTAAGTTTTCCAAGTGTGAATTCTGGATCCGGGAAGTTCAATTCTTAGGACATGTAGTCAACGAGATGGGAATACATGTCGATCCATGCAAAATAGAAGCAATCAAGAATTGGGCGGCACGAACGACTCCGACTGAGGTGCGACAATTTCTGGGATTGGCTGACTATTACCGTCGTTTCATCGGAGGATTTTCCAAGATTGCCCAACCCCTCACTGCCCGAACTTAAAAGAGTAAACCCTATAACTGGGGTGACGCCCAAGGGTTAGCTTTTCGACTGCTTAAACAGCGCATTGCACCTATCATATCCCTCCCGGAGGGAACGAATGATTTTGTAGTGTACTGCGATTCATCCATTCAATGTCTTGGTTGTGTACTGATGAAACCCGAGAAGGTCATCACTTACGCTCCTTGTCAACTAAAAATCCACGAGAAGAACTACACGACTCACGACTTAGAGTTAGGAGTCATAGTTTTCACACTTAAGATGTGGAGACATTACTTGTACGGTACCAAATACACCATCTACACCGATCACAAGAGCCTCCAGCATATATTCGAGCAGAAGGAGTGGAACATGCGACAACGTCGTTGGGTTGAACTTTTAAATGATTACGACTGCGCGATCCGGTATCATCCGGGTAAAGCTAACGTTGTGGCTGATACACTAAGCCGAAAGGAAATGAAACCCAAACGAGTTCGAGCGTTACAACTTACTATTCACCCTGGATTACCTGATAGAATCAGTAGTGCTCAACTCGAAGCCTTGAAAGAAGAGAATTTACCGCTAGAAGGTACACGCGGTATGGAAGCACAACTCGAGGTCAAATCGGACGGTATTCTCTACTTAGTCTAGCGAATATGAGTTCCAGTATTCGGAAACTTAAGGGAACTAGTCATGGATGAGGCTCATCAATCTCGTTACTCTATTCATCCAGGTTCTGACTAAATGTATCATAATCTAAAGGTGCTGTATTGGTGGCCAAAGGTGAAGGCCGATATAGCCACCTATGTGAGCAAGTGTCTGACTTGCGCAAAGGTCAAAAATTGAATATCAAAAGCCTTCCAATCTTCTCCAACAACCAGAAATTCCCATGTGGAAATGGGAACAAATATCCATGGACTTTATCATGAAATTTCCACGAACTCCTACCGGATGTGATACTATTTGGGTAATTGTTGATAGATTAACAAAGTCGGCTCACTTCTTAGCAATCAAAGAAACCGACAAAATGGATAAGCTTACTCGTATTACTTGAAAGAAGTAGTATCTCGGCACGAGGTGCCAATCTCTATCATTTCGGATCGTGATGCATGATTCACCTCTCGTTTCTGCCAATCGTTACATAAAGCTTTAAACACGTGTCTAGATATGAGCACAGCAAACCATCCTCAAACCGATGGTCAAACAGAACGTACTATCCAAACTCTGGAGGACATGCTACGAGCTTGTGTGATCGATTTCGGTAACACTCGGGAGTCTCACCAACCGTTGGTGGAGTTCTCCTACAACAACAACTATCACACTAGCATCAAGGCAGCTCCATTTGAAGCACTTTATGGACGGAAATGCCGTTCTCCCATTTGTTGGACCGAGGTTGGGGATAGCCAAATCACAGGTCCTGAACTTGTATTTGAAACTTCCGAAAAGATCGTTCAAATTAGAAACCGTATGGCGGCAATTCGTGATCGTCAAGAGAGCTATGCCGACAAGCGTCGTAAACCTTTGGAGTTTCAAATAGGTGACATGGTCTTACTCAAAGTCTCACCTTGGAAAGGTGTCATTCGTTTCGGGAAACGAGGCAAATCAAATCCTTGTTATGTTGGACCATTCAAGATAGTGAAGAGAATTGGCCCAGTGGCGTATCAACTGGACCTACCCGAAGGACTTAGTGGTATACACAACGTCTTTCACGTCTCAAACTTGAAGAAATGTCTAACAGACGAGACACTCGCAATTCCTCTTGAGGAACTACACATCGATGAACAGTTGCGTTTCATCGAAGAACCTGTGGAAATCACGGATACGGGAGTCAAAACGTTAAAACACAGTAAAATCCCTATTGTTAGAGTTCGTTGGTACTCGAAGCGTGGACCGGAATTCATGTGGGAACGCGATGACTAGATGATGCGCAAGTATCATCATCTGTTCAAGCAATCCACATCAAACTCTTAAGGTACTATTTTAATTTTCGAGACGAAAATTCTTTCAACTTGGGGATGATGTGACACCCACCCTCAAAAAATTTTTTGTGTTATTTAATTTTCGGGACGAAAATTCTTTCAACTTGGGGATGATGTGACAATCCGGAATTTTCCAGTTAACTCCGTTAGAAAAATCCAGTTAAAGTTAACTGAAATTAACTTTATTCAAACCTCAGGGACTAATTCTGTCAATAAGTAAACTGAAACTACAAGGACCAAAGTCGTAATTATCCCAAAGTCAATTCTGTTGACTTAGAAAGTCAAAATCAGGTGATTTATGTTCCGTTGACTTTTTAAAGTCAAACTCAGGTTCCTCTTGATCCAGATCAACAGAATGTAACCGAAATTGATCCAAATTCGCAACTAATTCACCCCTTAATGCAATAAACCACCATCATCGAGCAATTAACACTATCATTACGCACGGATTAAACCCAATTATGGGCATTAACCTTGTAACCGTCGACCCTCATTGTGTGCGTATCAAATTCGGCAATCTTGATCACAATTCTCACGAATTGAACACTCTCACACCTCCATCGAATACCTCATAAGCTTTTACACACACAATTTCGATCTGGATGGAAGCCGTAAACTATGGAGACCAAGCTCGTCGAAGTCGGGACTCATCCTATTCGAACACCTTCAATTCCATCACCATACTGGTAATAAAACGCGTCCTTACCTTCGTTTGTGTCTGTTAATTGAAATCCCTATCATACCCAGGGCTCACAACATCGAATTGATTACAATCAAGATCTAGGGTTCATCACATAAGTGGATTAATCGAACCCTGATCTAAACTTCACCTCAATGCAATTAAGTTACATGAGTAGTTTCGTAATCTTTTACTCCTCAAAAGCCCTATGCTAATTCGATCTTTCAATATCGAATTTATGATGAACGAATTCTAGGGTTCTGTACATTTTCGGTTTGATCGAACTCCAATCAAATCATCACCTTAACCAAATTAAATCACAGGGCTAGACTCGAAATGACTCGTTTGTTGGAAGCCCTATGATTCCAACAAGTAATCTTATAGAGTTCGGTCAAATTGATTTTGGGTTCATGAACTAGGGTTTCGGTTTTAAAAAAATAGAATTAACGAACTTAAATGCGACGATTTTGAAATTAAACTTAACCACAGGTTCGCTATAACCCGAGTAACAAAACCCCAATACTACCTTGCTCGATCGTGGTCGAAATCGTGGGTTTTGGGACTGGTTCTTGGTTCGGATCGCACAAAGGGGAAGAACACGGTAACTTGGTATGTTAAAACGAACCGAATCCAGGTTTTGTTGCGAATACCCTAGCGGGTGGACTGGTTATGACTGAGTGCTGGTGGGGGTGAGACCCGGGTTCGAACCTCACCAGCAGCTTTTATTTTTGTAGCCTCTTTTTGAGTATTATTTTAAAACAAAATCATTTTCTATATTATTATGTTAATATTTTTCAGCCTCGGAAACCACCCGTACGCTCGGGATTGATTTTATAACCCACTTTTAAATATTATTTCACACTTTTATAATAATATGTTTATATTATTATTTAACCTATAACCCTGAACAAAATAATATATTCATATTATTCTCAAACCGTAATTCAAATTAAAAATAATATATTTATATATTATTTTTGCCACATTGTGTAACATTTCAAAAAAATATAAATAATGTATTCATTTATATTATTATCCACGTTATTATGATCCGGATACAATAATGGTTTTACTGTTTTGTCACAAAATCTAATTATCATGTTATATCTCTAAGTTTAAAATAATATAAAAAAATTTATATTATTTTCCCTAGACCATTATTAAATGGCGAAAACACACAAACATAATTTATTAAATATTGTTATTTGTATTAGAAACGTTCGATACGAAACACGTATATTTTAATTATTATATTAAGAAATCCTTATTCTCGTGGACAAGTTCGTCTAACCATTAATCCTAAGTATGTTTTAGGACGTTCGATTTTCCGTGTCGTTGCCACAAACCATTACGTGTTCCTAATTGTCACACCTTATTCTAGGGCATTCATAGGTTGTCCGCGTGCAGTTCATTTGCGGTTAGTGTTGCATCCTTGTGTGGTATAAATTACTACGCTCTGCTCATACTCAGGTGAGTTTCACGGCCTCTTTTTACTTGTTTTACTATTGGGGGAGAAACATGCTTACACACAAACGTATTTTACTTGTTTTCCTGTTGAGGAAGAAACAAACATGAAACACCAACTATCATACTTTTACTTGTTTTCCCCGTGGGGGAGAAACAGGTACGCAAGCAAATATTGTTTTTCCCGCCAGGGGAGAAAACATGACGCAACTATTTGATTATGGTACTTTATATGATATCACTGTTGAGACTAAGCGTAACATGCTATCACAGAAAGTCCTCATCTTATTTCGAACCGTTAATATGGATCTTAGCGAGGTAATGTTTAGTAGTACTACTGGGTTTGACAAATCCCACCCGCGTTAGTCGCGCTAACTCGATTGGATATCGAACGGGTGAAATGTTAGCCTACTCACATGTGCCAGAGTTGATAGACCTGGCAGGAGGCATACAAACACAGTCAGCTTCGGTTGCGAGCGCTTTAGTAAAACATGAACATAGGTTAGCTACCTATAGATATGCATATTGAATGTACATAATCTGGCAAACATACTCTTATTGTAAACTTGAAACCTGTGAACTCACCAACCTCGTGTTGACACTTTTTCTTACATGTTTCTCAGGTCGCTTTGGCACAGGTTGCGCACTTAGGACATGCATGGAGTCCTACTGTCATATCATTCATTTCAAATACTTTAAACAGTTTATTTAATTACATTAATCGACGCTTGTTGCGTGTAATTACTTTTGATTTCATATTAACGTTTACTCTTCCGCATTAACTCTGAACTTTTATGTTTTGACATTTCAAGTCCCATATAGTGTTGTTTGATGTAACTAATGACTGAGATCCTGGTATGTCACCTTCCAAACGGTAAAACTCCGTTAGTTGAAATTGGGGGTGTGACAACACTTGCGACCATAGAGAGCTTCAGATGGAGCCATGTTGATACTCGTGTGGTAGCTATTATTGTAGGAGAACTCAATGAGGGATAAATGTGAATCCCAATTGCCACCAAAATCGATTACACAAGCTCTAAGCATGTCTTCAAGTGTTTGGATTGTCCGCTCGGTTTGACCATCAGTTTGGGGATGGTAAGCCGTGCTTAAATCTAATCGTGTGCCAAGAGCGGTTTAGAGAGATTGCCAAAATCGAGAGGTGAACCGGGCATCTCGATCAGATATTATATTCAAGGGAACACCATGACGGCTCACGATTTCATCAATGTAAATTCGGGTAGTTTCTCAACCCGATAGTCTTCACGGATGGGCAAGAAATGAGCAAATTTGGTGAGACAATCAATAATCACCCAAATGCTATCGTAACCACTCGAGGTGCGAGGGAGCTTGGTAATGAAATCCATAGCTAAGTTTTCCCATTTTCACATGGGAATTTCTGGTTGTTCAAGTAAACCAGAAGGACGTTGATGTTCGGCTTTGACTTTGGAGCAGGTTAAACATTTGGCAACATAAAGAGCAATGTCCTTTTTCATACCGGGCCACCAATATTGTTGGCGAAGATCTAGGTACATTTTATCCGCACCAGGTTGAATAGAATAACAAGTCTTGTGAGCCTCGTTCATGAGAAATGTACGGAGATCATCGCGACCGGGAACCCAAATACGGTTCAAGTAATAAAGTAAGCCATTTGGTTTAGATTCAAGCAGAAGTTCAACACCACACGACATTTCTTCGTACATGTTACCCTCGGTGACTGAGACGTGCTGAGCTTCTAAGATGCGGTTTTGGATGTCGGTTTGAATTCAAACACATTGAAGCATGACATGGTTCTTTCAACTCAAAGCGTCGGCTACAACATTCGCTTTGCCGGGATGGTAACGAATCTCGCAGTCATAGTCGTTAAGGAGTTTAACCCAACGTCGTTTCCTCATATTGAGTTCCTTTTGATTGAAAATGTGTTGAAGACTTTTGTGGTCGGTGAACACCACACATTTTGTGCCATAGAGATAATGTCTCCAAATCTTCAATGCAAATACGACCGCACCCAACTCAAGATCGTGCGTCGTATAATTCTTCTCATGAATCTTAAGTTGCCTTGATGCATAAGCGATTACTTTGCCTCGTTGCATGAGGACACAACCGAGACCTTGGTTGGAAGCATCACAGTAGACAACTAGATCATCACTCCCATCAGGGAGAGTCAAAATGGGAGCGTTGCACAACTTTTGTTTGAGGGTTTGGAAAGCTTCTTCTTGTTTTGGTCCCCATTCATAAGTCTTACCCTTGTGAGTCAAAGCGGTAAAGGGGACAGCAATCTTAGAGAAGTTTGAGATAAAACGACGGTAATATCCCGCAAGACCAATGAATGAACGAACTTCAGTGGGGGTCTTCGGGGCATTCCAATTCTTAACCGTTTCGATCTTAGCAGGGTCAACATGAATACCCTTGTCGTTGACAATATGACCAAGAAATTGAACTTCTTTTAACCAAAATTCACATTTGGAGAATTTGGCATATAGTTGTTCTTTCTTCAGGAGATCCAAAACCAATCTAAGATGTTGCTCATGATCGGCTTTAGTCTTGGAATAGATTAAGATGTCATCGATGAAAACGATCACGAACCTATCAAAGTACGGTTTGCACACACGATTCATGAGGTCCATAAAAAATGCGGGTGCATTGGTTAGTCCAAAAGGCATAACCATGAACTCGTAATGACCATACCTTGTTCGGAAGGCAGTCTTTGGAATATCGTCTTCTTGCACACGGAGTTGGTGATAACCAGATCGAAGATCAATCTTTGAGAATCAAGTAGAACCTTGAAGTTGATCAAAGAGGTCATCAATTCTAGGCAAAGGATAACGGTTTTTGATAGTAAGCTTGTTGAGTTCGCGGTAGTCAATACACATGCGAAATGATCCATCCTTCTTTTTGACGAATAAGACGGGTGCACCCCACGGTGAATGACTTGGACGAATGAATCCCTTGTCGGAGAGCTCTTGGAGTTGACTTGCAAGTTCTTGCATTTCAGAAGGTGCAAGACGGTATGGAGCTCTAGCCACGGGGTTAGCTCCGGGCAAAAGATCAATGCGAAATTCTACTTGTCGAACGGGTGGAAGACCGGATAAGTCTTCGGGAAATACTTCAGGAAAATCTCGAATGATGGGAATGTCTTGTATACTCTTCTTTTTGTCATCTTTTTGGACAATATGAGCTAAGAAGGCCACGTACTTCTTTCGTAGGTACTTTTGGGCGGTAGTGCACGACATTAACTTAAGTCCTTTGCAAGGTTTTTCACCAAAGACTCTTACGTTTCTCCCGATGGTAGGGGTATTCGGATGCACTTCTCGAAACAAATAACTTCGGCATGATGATTTGATAGCCAATCCATGCCTATGATGATATCAAAGCTTCCTAGTGGCATTGGAACAAGGTTGATTGGGAATGTATGATCATTAAGTTCTAAAGAGCAATCATAGATAATGGATTCAATTGTGAGAGAGTCACCATTTGCTACTTCAACGGTAAATGTTTTCTCTAAAAGGAATCGTGTCTTTGCAAGTAAAGGTTCAAAGTTAAGTGACACAAAACTTTTATCGGCATCGGTATCGAATAAAATGGAGGCATATTGACTATTAACAAGAAACGTACCATTGACCACGTCATTGTTGGCTTGAGCTTCATTGGCGTTTATGTTGAAAGCACGCCCACGAGCTCCACCTTGTCTAGCATTGACTAACTTTGGGCATTGATCACGGAAATGGTTCGGGTTGCCACACTCATAACATGCTCGCCCATTTGCAATAGCGGGTACACCTTGATTAATCACTTGGGTGTTGGTTTGGTTTGGTGGGTTGACTTGGCCCGCAAGAGCTTTGGCCCTACAAACATTAATTGTATGGCCATATTTCCCACAATAAGTACAAAGGCGACATGGGATGCCTTGGGGATGATGGTAGTTGCAGGTGGCACAAAGTGGGTAGATTCCCACATATGGCTTTTTAGCCGGTGTTTGAACCATAGATGCAGCTTGGTTAATAGGAATAGCAGGAGTGACCACAGCATAGTTTTTAGTATTCCTTTTCCTAATATTGCGGGAGGGTTCAGTTGTGGCTTCTTTGTTGTGGGTAGGAGGGGTTATAGTGTCAGAAACTTTCTTGGTGCCATTTTTAGTAAGAGTCCCCGCCTTCACATGATTATCGGTTAAGGTAGCGGACAAACGGATGGCATCTTCAAGTGTTGCGGGATTCCTTCCTAGGACAGTATCTTGAATTTGCCTAGGTAGTCCCCCAATATACTTTTCAATACAGCGGGACAGAGGAGTGACCATGTGGGGCACAAGAAGGCTCAACTCATGGAACCGAGTTGTGTATACCAAGTTTTCACCACTATCTTGGGCAAGATCCCAAAATTCGGCTTCAAGTTTCTTTACTTCATTTCGAGGACAGAATTCCTCGGTCATTAACCTTTTAACCTCATCCCAAGGTAAGGCCATTGCCACATCCACACCTCGATTTCTCTTCTCCCCATTCCACCACGTGAGTGCCCGTTTTTGTAGGACACTTGTGGCATGACGAACACGAAGGTTGTCGGGGCAGTCACTATTGAGAAAAGTATTCTCAATGCTTTCAAACCATTGAAGGAGTCCGGTAGCTCCTTCGGTACCATAGAACTTGAGGGGATTGCACGAGTTGAAGTGCTTGAAGGTGCATTGAGATGCGTTGTTACCACCATTTCCACCATTACCAGCATTACCACTATTACTACCATTTCCACCATTGTTGCCGTTGGTGGCACTATTAGCTTGAGTGAGTTGTGTCACGAGTTGTGCAAGAATAGCAGCAATGTCGGTATTGGTGTTGGCGGCGGGAGCACGACAAGGACGCATTCTACAGATTTTCACAAGACAAGAAAAGATGTAAGAACTTATGAGAATTGTTTGGATTTAATAGAATAAGATAACAAAATAAATAGATAATCATAGTTTGGATTGTACTCAAATAGTGATATAATCACTCGAATACTATGACACATTAAGGTTAATTAAGCTTATATAATTTTCAAGGAGACATGCTTTAGCCTATAAGTAAACACTCATCTCGGGAATTCCCAGGAAAGCATACGGGTCCCTCGGTTGATTGGGATTTATGCGAAATGCTTTCCTAGACAGAAAAACCCAAAATACAGGTGTCACTCTTCCAGATTGCACGTGTCCTCAAATAATTAACAAAGTTTAAAAACCTTAACGAGGAAATAAAGAAATTTTTATGAATTTGGTTTTATGAAGTTTCCACATGCTTAGAAAGATAAAGATAGAGAAGAAGATAAAAATATTATGAGGTTTTAGGATATAGGAAAGGATATTGTTTATTTAATTTATTGTTTAAGTATATACAAATAAGTCATGGATTTTTAACAAATAAGTCATCAAATAAAATAATAACTAATCATACTAAGCATGTAGCACATAACATATAGCATATAGCATGTAGCATATGACATGAAATCATGAAACATAGCATAAGTAGGTGTCCTAAAGTTATAGTCTAGGTCAAGGTGTCTAATAACCTAATTCCCTATAACCAAGGCTCTGATACCAATCTGTCACACCCCGACCGATGGCGGAATCATCGGGGCGGGACATGTAGACTGTTCATAAGCACAAGGTTGACTAGATTGAATATATTAAACATCAAATTTCATAACAAGTAGTCCAAACACAACCAAATCCAAGATATAACAAAATTGAAATACATAGAGTTCATTTATTTAATTTAACTAAGTCCAAGCCTATGTGTAGCACATCTTGATCAATCTCACACATTAGAACCTGCAACATGAATAAAATAAAGTCAACTAAAAAGTTGGTGAGTATAACACAGGTTTATATAGATAGCATATAGTTTGTAAAACAAATCCTTACATAACATGATAAATAAGGCATTTATGGGGAGCAGCTACTGTGTAACCATGTACAATCAAACCTTTGTAATTAGCATGCAAAATTGTGTTGTCGGTATCAATCACCCCAATCTGGGTGGGTTTGTCAGACTCAATATATCTATCATTGAAAACCGTCGGCTTGAATAGTTAATGATTGCACATAATCGCATACAAAGGTTAGCACACCTAGCACTCGGGCATAAAGCTCAAATTGCACACATGAATGTAAATAGGATTTGTACTTGTGTTGTTTGTGTAAATGTAAACATGTAATTTGAATAATGTTCATGTTCCACCCCAAAAATGTAAAAGAGTAAAAGGGGCTATGTATACTCACTTGGTTTGAAGGCGTAGCTAACAAAGATACTAGATGAAATAAAGATCCTTGAAATGCACGAGTTAACCTAAAGTGTAATGTATATGGTATTAAAAGGTGTGCACAAGAGTTTAATTCTAAAGTTGTATTTGGACTTGTGTAAAAGTCATTGATTTGTAATTGGAAGTATTGAATAAAATATATAAAGTTTGAAAGAATATTTCTAGAATATTTTGATTAAGGTTTGAGTTTGAATAATTAAATAAGTAATGTAAATAATTATTGTTTATGAAAACATTGTAAGTATTAGTTATAAGTTAGTATCAATAATTAATTGTTTTTGTGTAAATATAAATTAAATAAATAATCATTATTTTATTTATTTATTTATAAAATATAACTTAATCATTTAAATACTTTTTAAATGAAAGGTTTAGCAATAATTGTAAATTTAATTTTTATAAACTTTAAGTAAATAATTTTCCATTTATTAAATATTTGTTCTTTCTAAATAAGATTAAACGCAATTTTATAAAAATCAACTATTTTTATTTTGTAATTTAATCAGAATATTTATGGTTTGAAAAATACAAAAAATTTATAATTATGCCAAGAATTTAACTCACACACGACCGTGCCTGGGAAGGGCACGATCTTGCTCAAACCACGGGCGCGACCATGCTAGTAAGGGCGCGACCGTGTTGATCAAACAGAGGGCTTAGCTAACTAAATTATTAGGCACGACCGTGCCTTGGCCAGGCACGATCGTGTCTATGGTTCTAAGACACGACTGAGATTAGCCAAAGGGCATGATTGGGTCTGGACAGTCGGCACGACCGCGTCTCATGAGGCACGACCGCGCTAGATGATTAGCGCGACCGCGTCGGTTCCAAATCAGGAACGAATTGACTAATTCTTATAATAACAGGGTTGGAAATCATAGGGCTTTCACCCATTAGATTATTTCGAGTCTTTTTGCATAGATTAATTGGATTTAAAACGTGTCTAGAGTCGGATTCGATTAAGTCATTTTTGAATGAAAACTAGATTTGGGTTTAAGTTGATTTCCATATTGGAAGCCCAAATTAACATGGGGCTTTTGATCTAAAGACTAAATCGATAGAAGACAAGGTTTCAATTACCCGAAATGATGGTGAATTGATAGTGAGCGGTCGGAAGGAGTTCCAGCGTCGACGAGCTTGGTTTCCGGCGTCTCCTGCTACGATTCCGGTTGCTTCAAGTGGGTCGGTAGCTTCTGGGAGGATTGTTTGTGCGTTTGCTTGGGAGAATTGCAAACAATTTGGAGGATTCAATGGTCTAGTGGACGATTTTGTTGATTATGAGATGAATTGATGGAATTCCGTTTATTTGTTGTAATTAGAATGATCAAGTGGCTTAACTCTGTTTGTTAATAGTTGGAACATGTCAATCGGTTACAAAATCGAACGTCTCTGTGATTAAAGGCTATATTTCCGTTTCAATTGGTACTAGGTGCGACCGTGCCCACATGTGGCGCGACCGTGCTAAGGCACCAGGCGCGATCGTTCCAAAGCAAGTCGCGCGACCGTGCCAAAGCACTCGGCGAGACCGTGCCAGAACAAGACGCGACCGTGCCTATTAGGGTTTCTTGTTATTTTTCAACATCAGACCTTGTAACTTTAGTCTTTTGTCATATTTGTACAATTAGATACTTATGTATTTTTTTGATAGGATATAACCGAGTAAAATTTGCGGATTTGCATTGAAATGTAGTATTAAATTGATCATACGAAAAGAAACAAACAGTGCACTTGAATTGAGTTTGAAACGTATTACATTGAATTGAAACACCGATACTAAAAATCAGAAATGTTACAATATAGATTCGAGCCAATTTCTCAACTCGATAGTCTTCGCGAATGGGTAGGAAATGAGCAGATTTTGTCAAATGGTCGATGATTACCCATATGCTATCCTGACCATGGGACGTGTGCAGGAGTTTGGTTATAAAATCCATGGCAATACACTCCCATTTTCACACGGGTATCTCGGGCTGTTCAAGCAAACCAGATGGACGCTGGTGCTCGGCCTTAACCTTCAAACAAGTAAGGCACTTGGATACGTATAGAGCCACGTCCTTTTTCATGACAGGCCACCAGTTTTGGGTACGAAGGTCTTTGTACATCTTATCCGCACCGGGATGCACCGAATAACGAGTCTTGTGAGCCTAGTTCATGACATAGGTACGGAGATTGTCACGGTCCGGAATCCAGATACGGTTCAGAAAGTAGAGTAATCCATTGGGTTTGGTTTCGAGTTGGAGTTCAGTACCACATGATATTTCGTTGTACATGTTTCCTTCAGTAACATATAGATGTTGTGCTTCAAGGACGCGAGTTTGAATGTCATTTTGGATTCGAATGCTATGGATTTTGGTAGATTCCTTACGACTAAGGGCATCTGCTATGACATTCGCTTTACCAGGATGGTAACAAATATTGCAGTCGTAGTCGTTTAGGAGTTCAACCCAACGCCTTTGCCTCATGTTGAGTTCTTTCTGGTTGAAAATGTGCTGGAGACTCTTATGGTCGGTGAAAATCTCACACTTAGTACCATATAAGTAGTGTCTCCAAATTTTGAGAGCGAATACGACCGCACCCAGCTCAAGATCGTGCGTCGTATAATTCTTTTCGTGGATTTTGAGTTGTCGAGACGCATAAGCGATCACTTTGCCTCGTTGCATTAGAACACAACCAAGGCCTAAGTGGGAAGCGTCACAGTAAACGACAAACTCCTTTGTTCCATCAGGAAGAGTTAAGATAGGAGCCTCACAAAGTTTTTTCTTTAAAGTCTGAAAGGCTTCCTTTTGCTTTGGTCCCCACTCGTAGGGCTTGCGTTTATGTGTTAAGGCTGTGAGTGGTACCGCGATCTTTGAAATGTTGGCTATGAAACGACGATAATAGCCCGCTAGGCCAAGGAATGAGCGGACTTCTATAGGGGTCTTCAGAGCATGCTAGTTCTTTACCGCTTCAATCTTAGCGGGATCCACGTGAATACCCTTCTCGTTGACTATGTGTCCCAAGAGTTGGACTTCCTTTAGCCAAAATTCACACTTGGAGAAATTAGCGTATAATTGCTCCTTCTTCAAGAGGTCCAAAACCAAACGCAAGTGTTTCTCGTGCTCCGTTTTTGATTTTGAATATATGAGAATATCGTCAACGAAGAAGATCACAAACTTGTCCAAGTACGGTTTGCACACACGGTTCATAAGATCCATGAATACCGCGGGTGCATTGGTTAGTCCAAAGGGCATAACCATGAATTCGTAATGACCGTATCTTATACGAAAGGCTGTCTTAGGGATATCAGATTCAAGGACTCGTAACTGGTGATAACCAGAACCAAGATCAATCTTTGAGAAATAAGTCGAGCCTTGAAGTTGATCAAATAAATCATCAGTCCTCGGAAGTGGATAACGGTTCTTCATAGTAAGCTTGTTGAGTTCCCGGTAGTCGATACACATCCGGAACGAACCATCCTTCTTTTTGACAAATAAGATGGGTGCTCCCCAAGGAGAAACACTTGGACGAATAAATCCTTTTTCAGAAAGTTCTCGAAGTTGGCTTGAAAGTTCTTGCATTTCTGATGGTGCAAGACGATAAGGTGACTTGGCCACGGGATTTGCTCCTGGCACTAGGTCAATAAGGAATTCGACTTGACGTGCGGGAGGAAGGCCGGGAAAGTCTTTGAACACATGAATATCTTAAGGACTCTTTTCTTTGCCTTTTCGCTCCACAATGTGGGTTAAGAACGCCACACATTTCTTCCGTAAGTACTTCTATGCAGTAGTGTAAGACATCAGTTTGAGTCCCTTTGATGGCTTCTCACCATAGACGTTCAAAATGTCACCCGAGTCAAGAGGGATACGGATATACTTGTCAAAGCAGACGACTTCGGCATGATGCTTAGTCAGCCAATCCATGCCCACTATGATGTCGAAATCTCCGAGAGCCATAGGAATAAGATTGATTGAGAAGTCATGGTCGTTCAAGTTTAAGGTACAATCCGTAATAATGGTGTCACACGAAACAGAATAAGCATCCACTACTAAAATATCAAAGGATTTGTCTAATTTAGCTCGACTCATAGTGTGACAATCCGGACTTTTAGACTAACTCCGTTAGTAAGTTTCGGTAAATCTTAACCTATTTAACCCTATCTCAAACCCCAGGGACTAATTCTTCATATATCCAAACTCAAATACATCTAAAACTACAAGGACCAAAGTTGTAATTGCTCTAAATCTAATATGTTGACTTAAAAAGTCAAAATCAAAGACATTTTGGTTCTGTTGACTTTTGAAAAGTCAAATATCATAGTTCTTGACTCAAATTCGCAACTACAACTGAATTATGTTCGAATTTGTACCTTAAATTGCATATTGATGTCATTAACGGTCATCATTACCGTTTCAATCATCGTTATTAAGTGAATTAAACCCAATTTTGCTCATTAAAGATGTAACCGTCGAGTTCATCCTAATTACACACAAATTCGTATCAATTCGATCACTATTCCTAAAATCAAAACTCTGCACACCTTAATCGAGCATCTCTGGAACTTTTTTACACACCAATTCGGTCGAAATCAAAGTGGTAATCACCGGAGACTAACCCGCGCATGTCGGGGCTGGGTTCTAACCAATCTCCATCAATCCGACATCGAATCAGGTAGTTGAACACATCTCTAGACTCGATTTCATCTCTTCTATGAAAGCCCTAACATAATCATGGCTTACAATATCTAATTTAACACGTACTGATTCTAGGGTTCTCGTAATTTCGGGTTTAATCGAGTTACATCTTAGACCCAATTACAATTCAATCGAATCATGTGGAAAGCTTTGCAACCAGGTATCCTTTGAAAGCCCTATGCTAATTCAGTTCTATAACATCGAATTGGGTAAGAACAAGAATTTAGGGTTCTTCGTATGAACCATTTAATCGAACCCCACTCGAAACTCAGTCTCAATCTAATCAAAATATATCGTTAGCTTCGCAATCAGTTACTCTTTAATAGCCCTATGGTTCCAACATATTTTATTATCAGAATTGTTCAAATCGATCCCAAGTTCATATCTAGGGTTTTCGGCATTTCAATCCGGAATTAAACAACCTAAAACTCATTGTTTTTCAAGTTAAAACCCACCCAGGTTCGCAAACACCCGATTAACGAAACCCCTATGACCACTGATTCAATCGAAGTCCAAATCATTGGATTTGTGATGGGTTTTTCGTTCGGATCACGATAGGGGGTGAATCACAGGGGAGTTAAGGGTCAAAATCATTCATGTCCGGGTTCTAACGCGATTGCCCTAGCGGGTGGTTTGGTTAGTACGGTGTGTTGGTGGGGAGGGGACCCGGGTTCGAGTCCCTCCACCTCCATTTCGTTTTTAAAATTAGTTTTATCATCATTTTGAAATTAAAACATCTTCTAATATCATTTTATTGTTATATTAATAGGCTTTAGCCTCGAAAACCACTCGTAGGCTCGGGTTTGGTTCGTAACCTATTTTCATTAAAAATAACCACCTTTAAAATAATATATATTTATATTGTTTTCAAACCACGACTCCAAATAAATAATACGCTTATATTATTTTCAACCCGTGACTCCAATTAAAAATAATATATATTTATATATTATTTTCACCACGTTTATAAACTCTATGAAACGTTTGAATATAAATAATACAATTATTTATATTATTTACCCTCGATTAAAAATAATATATTTATTATTTTTTTCCACACAAATGATTATTTTGGTAATCATACGAACTTAAAAATAATATATATAGTTATATTATTTTCCTAACCATTTTAAATGACTCAAACGTACGGATATAATTATTTATTATTATTCGTTATTAGAAACGTTCGACACGAAACATATTTATCTTAATAATTAATTAAGAAATCCTTATTACCGTGGACACGTTCGCCTATTCGTTGATCCATAGAATGTTTTAAGACGTTCTAATCTTCCGTGTCGTCGTCACAAATCCCAATGTGTCTCTAACTTATGTGTTTATGATTCTAGGGTATACGTAAGCCGTGCAGGCTAACACTTGAGGTTCGAAATCTCATACTTGTGTGATACTACCTACTACGCAACGCAGGTGAGTTTCACGGCCCCTTTTTACTTGTTTTACTATTGGGGGAGAAACATGCTTATACACAAACATTATTTTACTTGTTTTCCCATTGGGGAGAAACATGCATACACACAAATATCATTTTACTTGTTTCCCCATTGGGGAGAAACATGCATACGAACCGGCATCCGTTACTTGTCTCCCAGCCAGGGAGAGACATATACACGGACATGGATCACATAGTTTTCATTACCACTTGTGTACGTAAGTGCAAACATAACATGCAAAGTCCTTACACACTCGGACCGTTAATATATGGAGTATAGCGAGGAAATTTGAGTAGTACTACTGGGTTTGACAAACCCCACCCGGGTTAGTCGCGCCAACTTGATTGGAGGTCTAACGGGTGTAAATTGTCCTAAACATTTGCCATTGTTGATGTTAGCAATGGCGGAAGGCATCTCAAACATAAACAGTCAACTTCGGTTGCGAACGCTTAGAGTAACTTGTACATTGTCTAGCTAGCAATAGGTGTGACTTACGTATGTGGATCCAGCAACACTCAAACAGTTTATTTACATACAAACCTATGAACTCGCCAACCTCGTGTTAACATTTTTTCTTACATGTTTCTTAGGTCGCTTTGGCACATGTTGCACACTTAGGACATGCATGGAGTCCTACTGTCATATCATTCATTTCAAACATTTTAAACAGTTTACTTATTTACATTAATTGACGCTTGTTGCGTGTAATTACTTTGGATTTCATATTAACGTTTCGCTTCCGCATTTAACTCTGAACATTTAATGGTTTCGTTTAAACTCATATAGTGTCGTTTGACGTAACTAATGACTGAGATCCTGGTTTGTCACACGCCTAACGGTAAAACTCCGTTAGTGTATTTTGGGGGTGTGACAGATTGGTATCAGAGCTAGGGGCCGGACTGGTGTGCCAGCGAGGACGCTGGGCTCCGTAAGGGGGGTGGATTGTAATATCCCACATCGGTTGAGGGGGAGAACGAAGCCTTCCTTATAAGGGGGTGGATACCTTCTCTATCAAGTCGCGTTTTTCCTGGGCGAGCAACTCGTCGGGTGAAAACAAAACTGTGATTTCCTAGATGGGCAACCCATCGGGGGAAAAGTAGACAATATCTTGGTATGGTTTGCTTGGGCTGTTACAGATGGTATCAGTGCCATTGGTTATAGAGAACTAGGATTGCATACTAGACTATAACTCATGCATTAGATACACAACACAGACACTCATACATGATACACATGGTATCCATACATACAGTGCATTGTAGGCATGATGACAACATTCATATCACCCTCTTCTGACAAGGAATACGTCATTCTCATTTTATCATCATTCCCGGTGGCAACACTCGTGGAATCACCAGAACGACATCCACTCCTGTACGAGCCTTCGGAGGAGTCACTCACACCACCATCATCTACACTTTTGTTACACCATCAGAGCAGAAGATAACACCGGCTTGAGCCTATCGAGAACATAACCAGGGAATGGTGGGCTTTCTCAGATCCATGTTATGGACGACACTCAACTAGCACATATCACTTTGGGAGTTCGGATCGTCGGAGGCGAGTCCCTACTGTACCCGCCAGCAACAATACGCCGAATGAAGGCAGACCGTTGCACGCATTATTGCGGAATCCATTGACACGTAGATGTTATCACTTTCCCGAACCATGGGCTCGCATCTTTGGTCGATATTCTGTTGAAGATAGATTGACCACAAAGTTGAGAACGCATTGCGCATTGCATACTCAAAATCTATCCTGACTCAGTTGGAAGGACGGCTATTTTGCTTTTTCCTGTAACTCGTATCCATGAATTAGTTTCACTTCTTGAAGTCACATTTCATGTGCATGTTTGTTTCATGTGCATGTCCGCATCTACAATCCACTGGATTAGACTCTCGTATTATGTTTCAACTCGAGTGAATACTCGGATCAAATGATTCCTGACTACTCATCCTGATATGAGTTGATCAACTTAGGGTTGATGACTAAGCCTTCCGATAACTTATCATCTCTCACAACACTCTGTACTCAGCAATGCAAACTAAAGGACATTATGACACAGGACAGGGAGAATTAGGGTGAGCATGTAAAGCAAATTATCATTACGGGTGCACACGTAATAATAATTTGAGGTGCATGTAAGACCTGGTAAAACCTAGTGTGTGGATAAATAGTCCAAATACGTGATCTACAGACTTATATTTCCCACTATCAGTAGAAATTTCTCGTAACACGCTCAACAACCAATGGGTATAGTTAAACCCGTTCAACAATTGATAGGCGTGACTAACTGGTTGAAGGTGCTTACAGACATATTGAACCATCATTAACGGAATTTTTCATGTTATTTTCACTCATGTAAGAGTCTTAGTGACCTTACGACTCTCATTCAGACTTGATCGATGGAACCACCTAGAGTGAAACTCTAGTAGAACCTTATGGTAAACCCACCGACTCCAACTATGTAAACAAAATTTGAGGGATTATTTCTAAACTAACACGTCATTCCTTACGCTTCAATAATAGATTCCATTTGACCCTATTGCTTCATACTGTGACTAATCTTGAGTCTATTTTGATCTATACCCCAGCATATCCAGCTATTTCAATGACATTAGAAAACAAGGATTTCATCTAAATGATCATTAGTTGAACGCAATTACTTAAACAGACATCATATTCCTTGTACTCCTGATATCTATGTCTCATTAAAATCTTTCCTACAGGCGAACCTCTTCGCTTCTGTGTTCACCGATGCTTGCCTTATAAGCACGAGTCTCACTAGAAGTCTCATTGTGACCTCGCAAATTTTCTACTACTAAAGTCGTACTCCAACACTATTGGACATTTAGTACACTATAGAAGCAACCCGAAACCTTAAGAGACGTAAACTAGGTTCGACTGGTCATAAGCTTGACATTGACCTCACGACAATTACACTCGGCAGCATCGACATAATTACCGGTATGGATTGGTTATCTAAGAACCAAGTCGAGGTTATCCATCGTGAGATGATTGTTCGCCTTCCTGTCCTGAGGGGAGAAAATCTCTCTGCCCTAAGGAAAAAGGAGTGGTGCATCCATAGGTATCATACCCTTCATGAGAGCGTATAAGTGCTGACGAAAAGGCCATACTGCTATTTTGGCTCTCGTCGCCAAGCAGCCATCTGAGGAGGAGAAGATTGATGACATCCTGATCGTTTGTGAATATCCAGAGGTATTTCCCAAAGACCTGCCTAGTCATCCTCCACATCGTCAAGTTGAATTCCAAATTGATCTAGCACCCATAGCGGCACCGATCGCTCGGGCACCTTACATACTAGCACCTAGTGAATTGCAAGAACTATCTACTCAGTTACAGGGATTGTTGGATAAAGGTTTCATCCGACCTAGCTCATCGCCATGGGGAGCTCCAGTCCTGTTTGTCAAGAAGAAGGACGGAACTTTCCGTATGTGTATCGACTACCGTGAACTGAATAAAGTCACAATCAAGAACTGTTATCCCCTGACTAGTATAGACGATCTCTTTGATCAACTCCAAGGATCAAGTTTCTATTCCAAGATAGATCTTAGGTCCGGTTACCATCAATTGAGAGTCCGAGATGAGGATATCTCTAAGACTGCTTTCAGGACAAGGTACGGCCACTACGAGTTTATGGTCATGCCTTTCGGATTAACCAACGCACCTGCGGTATTCATGGACCTCATGAACCGTGTGTGTAAGCCATACCTTGATCAGTTTTTCATCGTTTTCATCGACAACATTCTTATTTATTCCAAGAACAAGGAGGAACATGAGGAACATCTACGCTTAATTCTGGAATTACTTAAGCAGGAGCAGCTGTATGCTAAGTTTTCCAAGTGTGAATTTTGGATTTGGGAAGTCCAATTCTTAGGATATGTGGTTAACGAGAAGGGAATACTTGTCGATCCATCAAAGATTGAAGCCATTAAGAACTGGGCAGCACCGACGACTCCGACTGAGATGCGACAATTTCTGGGATTGGCTGGTTATTACCGTCGATTCATCGAGGGAATTCTCTAAAATTGCACAACCCCTCACTGCATTAACTCAAAAGGGTAAAACCTATAACTGGGGCGATAACCAAGAGTCAATATTCCAACATCTTAAGCAGAAACTTTGCAGTGCACCTATTCTAGCTCTTCCGGAGGGAACGGATGATTTTGTGGTATATTGTGATGCATCCATTCAGGGTTTGACCTGTGTATTACGCCAACGAGAAAAGGTGATCGCATACGCTTCACGTCAACTAAAGATTCACGAGAAAAACTACACTACTCATGACCTAGAGTTGGGAGCCGTAGTTTTCGCACTTAAGATATGGAGACATTACTTGTACGGTACCAAGTTCACTATCTAAACCGATCACAAGAGTCTTCAGCATATCTTCGAGCAAAAAAAAGGCTAAACATGAGACAGCGTCGTTGGGTCGAGCTCTTGAATGATTATGACTGTGCGATCCGGTATCATCCGAGTAAGGCTAATGTTGTAGCTGATGCCCTAAGTCGAAAGGAAACCAAGCCCAAACGAGTTCGAGCATTACAACTTACTATTCACCCCGGATTACCTGACAAGATCCGTAATGCTCAACTTGAAGCCCTGAAAGAGGAAAACCTACTTCTAGAAGGTACACGCGGTATGTAAGCACAACTCGGGTTAGTCGCGCTAACTTGATTGGAGGTCTAACGGGTGTAAATTGTCCTAAACATTTGGCATTGTTGATGTTAGCAATGGCGGAAGGCATCTCAAACATAAACAGTCAGTTTTGGTTGCGAACGCTTAGAGTAACTTGTACATTGTCTAGCTAGCAATAGGTGTGACTTACGTATGTGGATCCAGCAACACTCAAACAGTTTATTTACATACAAACCTGTGAACTCACCAACCTCGTGTTGACAATTTTCTTCCATGTTTCTCAGGTCGCTTTGGCACAAGTTGTACACTTAGGACATGCATGGAGTCCTACAGTCATGTCATTCATTTCAAACATTTTAAACAGTTTACTTATTTACATTAATTGACGCTTGTTTCGTGTAATTACTTTTGATTTCATATTAACGTTTCGCTTCCGCATTTAAATCTGAACATTTAATGGTTTTGTTTAAACTCATATAATGTCGTTTGACGTAACTAATGACTGAGATCCTGGTTTGTCACACGCCTAACGGTAAAACTCCGTTAGTGGATTTTGGGGGTGTGACACATAGCAAGTTGTGGTTCAAATTCAAAGGACACAAAACTTCTGTCGAAACTAGTATCAAACAGGATATAATCATATTGTTGGTTAATTGGATACGTACCGTTCATCACACCGTTGTTGGCTTGAGCCTCATTGGCATTGATGTTGAAGGCACGTCCACGAGCCACGGGGTTTGCATTCCCCTGATTCACATTTCCTCAGTTCATGTTCCCATGGTTCATATTCCCTTGTATCATGTTGCCCTGGTTCATGTTGGCTTGGTTCACAATGACCAACCTAGGGCAAAGGTTCCTGAACTGATTTGAGTCATCGCACTCGTAACAAGCATGACCCTGATGGATAGTAGCAGGAGCAGGAACAGGGACAGGAGCAACATGCTTGTAGACATGATTAGTTGGTAGAATACGACAGGTGTTTGCCTAATGCCCATAACATCCATAAGTAGTGCACATACGACATGGTATCTAAGCATGGTGGTGAAGTTTGCATGTGTTACAAAGTGGTGAGGTTCCTGCATATAGTTTCCTGTTGGGGTTGAAAGCAGTAGGGGCTACTCGGGTTAATGGTGCAGCAGGGGTGACATTAGCAAAATTTCTGCCATTGAAGGAAGACTCAGTCTTGGTCTCCTTTGTAGGTTCAACAGTGGTTTTCTCAAGGGTCTTCTTGGCACCCATTTTAGATAGAGTTCCTGCCTTAATATGATTGTCCGACAGGGCAGCAGCAAGATGGATGGCTTCCTCGAGGGTGACTGGCTTGCTACACAAAACAATATCCTGAATCTGCATGGGTAGGCCATTGATGTATTTCTCAATAGCTCGGGATGGAGGAGTGACCATATGAGGCACCAAAATACTGAGCTCATGAAAACGGGTGGTGTAGGCAAGACTTTCACCACTGTCTTGTTTGAGATCCCAGAACTCCGCTTCTAGTTTCTTGATCTCGTTACGGGGGCAAAACTAATCGGTCAGGAGTGTCTTGACATCAGCCCAAGGTAGGGCTAGAACAACTTCGATCCCACGGTTACGCTTTTCCCCTTTCTACCATGTGAGTGCCCTCTTCTGGTAGACACTAGTAGCATAACAGACTTTCAGGTTCTCGGGGCAGTCAGCATTGATGAAGGTTCCCTCAATGCTTTCAAACCATTGGAGAAGTCTAGTGGCTCCCTCATTCCCGTAGAACTTGGTGGGGTTGCAGGAGTTGAAGTTGAAAGTGCACACCGGGTTCCTTGGTGCAGCATTTTGGTTCAGTTGGTTAACCATGGTTGGTAGGATCGTAGCAATTTGCTGAATGATCATGTTGGTGAGGTTGCCCTTACGTTCGCGACGGGGAGGCATTCTACAAAGGTATGAATAGAAAGTTCATAAGATGTGAATCATGTATAAGAGTTTGTAAGTAATTCATAAGGTACTAGGTAAAACATGGATGGTACCGTAATGGGTATATTGACTTAACAAAGTACTTTAAGTTTATATAATGTTTGAGAAGTCATGTTTTAGCCTATAAGTGGACACTCATTCCAAGAATTCCCAAGAAAGCATAACCGGTCCATCAGTTGATTTGGATTTATACGAAATGCTTTCCTAGACAGAACTCTCAGAATATAGGCATCCACCCTTCCGGATTGCATAAGTTCTCATCCATTAGTTAGAACCTACGTACCTTTGAGAGTTTCATTTGGATTAGACCTTTCAGTCTAAGAGTAGGATTCATATAGATCCTTTGTAGTTCATGTAGTTGTATCAGGTAGTCAAAAATAGATAGATGTAGGTAAGTATAGTATAGAGTGGAGTTCCTAATGAAAGACACGAGTTAAACACATGTTTGGGACTCCAAGGTTATAGTCTAGGTCATGTGTCTAATAACCTAATTCCCTATAACCATGGCTCTGATACCAATCTGTCACACCATGGCCGGCGACGGATTATACGTCGGGGATGACACGGTTGCTCATAACCACATGATCATCTATTAAATATGATAATATTTATTCATCAAATTAAAAGCATCCGTTATAAAGGAAATAAAATATGAAAAGTTCAAGACAAGACAATATTAAATTTAAACTAGGTCCAAGACCTAGGTGAGCAAGTAGTGTCCTCAAACAGGTGCACCTGAAACATGTGAGTAACTGTCAACTACAAGTAGTTGGTGAGAAACATAGGTTTTGACACCAAACAAAGCTAAGTATAGTTTTACAATTCAATATGTTCAAAGCATGTCTAAAGCATAAATGTGAAAACATACAAGGTTCTAAGCATACAATTCAATCCTGGTAATACAAAACTAGATACGCAATCCCACTGATTGCCATTTTGAAAAAAATGGGTAAGATGATACCCAAGTTGTAAGTTGATACCCAACAAAACCCGCCAAGGTTTTGTGGTAAGTTATAATTTTGGATTCCAGTATAAATGATCATGTTAGGTACTACCTTAGGCTTGGGCTGCAAGTTAATGAATGTACTGACATGAACACATGTAATGGTCACCAAGTGGTTCAAGGAATAAAGCATAAAGATCAAAGCATAAGAACATATGTATTGAATTGTGTAAGTAAAGCGTTTGTAAATATGTTTCACCCCAAAAGTAAAAATAGTAAAAGGGGCTATGAAACTCACTTGAGTTTAAGCTAGGAGTGATTGGGTTTGATGAGATGAGTAGTTATTGTGAGGATTTCTCACAACAAACCTACATAGATAATTTGCTTTCTAAGTTCAAAAATAAGTTTAACAAGATAATGAAATTCTAGGGTTTTAGGGTTTGGGTTGGAGATGGACTTGCTTGGTCTATTTGGAGAAATCATAAGTTTTGACTTACTTTATAAACAATGATAATAAAATAGTTTGTAAGACTTTATTTAGTAGGTCATTTAGTAGTCTATTTTACATGATTGTACTAGAGATATTAAATAAAATTTATGGGGCAAAATAGTACATTATGATTTATTTATAAAATAACTTCATAAATAAAAAGTTCGCTTAATAATTTATGTAATTAGAGTTTATTAGTTATTGAAAACAAAATGGTTAATTATAATAAATGCAAAAGAAATGATTTATTAATAATTGAAATTAACTTGGTTAGTTAATTTATCATAAATGATGATAAAAGATTAAATAGTGTTTTAATTAGGATTAATGGATATTGATATAAAATAATTATTTAAAATAATTATTTGAGTATTTATAAGTTTAAAAGTATGTTTAAATAATTTATTTTATAAGAATAATTATTTACAAGAATATGAAAATTCTAAACATATAATTTAAATTTGTGTAATAACACCATAAATAAATACATAATTAATTTCTTTCAAACAAAACTATTACTATTATTTATTTATGAATTTAAATTGTTTTTTTATTGTGTTTTTAATTAAAACAAAATAAATTAGCATTATTTTATAATTTAGTGTTTATAAAACTCTCAGATTATATTTATATAGTTTATAAAAATTTTATTTGGAATTTTTAATACTAGGTAAAGTACTAAAATAGCCTTAAAAAGAAAAAGGAATTAAAAAGGGCTGCCCAGGACTCGAACCCTCGCCCGAAACCGGTTCACACACACAAGTATACTAACCATCAGACCAGGGCATGCTGCCGTATCTGATTTGGTTTTGTTTAATTTAAAAGTGCCATCTCCCAAGTGATCTTTTTCCCCAAAAGTTCCCGTAACCTTAGCCATATAATTAGCTTGATGGAGCAACCGATCGAACCCGAATTCTTGGGGCTTTTACTCCCTGTAACAAGACGATTCTAAGGACACCAAGTTTACCTGGAATAGATATGTGGATTGGGAGAACGACTGCAAGAAAAGGGACGACCTCTTCGAAGGATTTGAGGATTACAGCGGTGGAAATCGACGAACTTAGAGGTGCAAGTGGTTTGAAGTGGGTGTCGTTGATGATTTCATATACCTATTTATAGCTAATTTTACACGGCATTGATCGATCGAGTAAAGACTGATAAATGGGTTCGTCGGTTGTTAGTTTGCCCATGATTAGCTACTCAAAACCCAATTAACATCGTATAACAGGTCGATAAGTGGGTTTAATTATATAACCGTTTTCAGTTTCGAGTGAAAATATTCCATTTGCGAGGTTGGGATTAATCAGGTGAAGAATCGGCGGAGAGGAGTGTCGAACTCGCGACGGGTTAGGAAAAGAAGGTTTGGGGAAATTGACAGAACAGGTCCCTGAGGTTTATAACCTTTATTATTTTATGTTCAAAGTTTGTTTAAACTGAAAATCATGTTTCAGAAATTACATTTTGGACCCTAAACATTTATAAAACAAAAATCTATTAAATCTTATATATTTGCTTTTAAAAACCTAATATATCATTATGTTATAATTAGATGTTAATAATGTAATTTATTAGATAGAGTTTATTAAAGGGGTAAAAACCCTAATTCATTTTTTTGTAAATTGATCACATATGAATATATATATATATAGGTTTTGAAATTACTTAGTATATTAATATGTATTTGTTTAATAAGATTAAAATATTTATTTACAAAATCCAAGCTAATTATTTGTTATTAATGAATTTGAAATAATGCATGCATGTTTGTATGAATACTAATGTAAGGAAATGGATAGATAAGATAACTTTATGGATGTAAGACATTGGAATAAAGTTATTACAAATGCCGGAATAGTTAAAATAGAAGTTGGAATTTTCTAGGGATGACAGTCGACTCCATGCCATTAATCCAGTCTAAAGTATCTGCTGCTTCTTTCTCCCTAATAAGCACCGGTGAATCACAACCCCGAAATGCTTTGTAGTCGCAGCCGCGAGCAGGCGGTGCAACGTTCTCTACCGAAATTGGTCCTTCCATAGCTGGAAGCACTACGGGCCCTTCAGTGACTGGGATTGTGTTGGAGTTCTCCTTGGCTTTCCTTAAGGCTTCGTATAGTATGACTAGTAAGATTTCCTTTAGTAGTCGGGTGAATTCCCGGTCAAGAGCTGCCTGTACGGTTGGTTCAAACTCAAATGGTTGGTCATCTTCTTCCGCATGTTCTGCATTGTGCTGACTAACCTCCGTCTCAGTATGGGTACTGTGGACACTCCCCTCAATCTCTTGGTTTGTACTAGCTCCACCGCGACGGCCTGTATGCCCACCACGTCTTCCTCCTCCACCTCTTAATATACACTGGCGATCTGCAATTAACCATTACATAACATCTTGTTTTCTAATTATTCACTTTCATGATTCCACTAAAGCCTCTATTCTTATCTTGACACTCTAAACAGGGATAGAAACTTTACTGACTATACTCGTATGATGCTTTGGCTTGAGTTACCCGTTACTGGCATCCGCTACTTGGTCCCATTCACACTTTAAGTCTGGATATCGGGGATGTCCAAATCTCTCAAACTATGGCTCTGATACCAACTTGTAAGTCCCCAATCCCGGGAGGCCTCACATATTGGATTTACTCATCAACACATAGCACTTTAAACATAAGACATTCAACACATTCAGCGGAAATGATTCAAACTTTAACATACGGAGCGGAATTACATAACATGTCTAAACATAACTTGTCTGGTAAGAAATGAAACTTGTCTTAAGCAACTGAAACATAAACATAACATAAACGAGATGCCAGATGCTGAACTTCGGGTAACTCTTCTTGCCAAGCCAAGCATCCTTATCCATCCAAAGCCACCTACACTTAAGTGATATGCATACTAAAAATCAGCAACGCTGAGTGAGTTCTAACGTTTACTTTAAATCAATTATGTAAAAGATTTACTAATACATATATGTACTGCCCTTAAGGCAAAACTTTACATACGTTACTTTTCAAATCAGTTTAAAACATATAATAAACCGTCAATTCCTTTACGATGTACTACCCTCATGGCTTGCACCATGAACCGACAAGTACCTGGTCAATGCCCTCATGGCTAGCACCATGAACCGACACCACCGCTTAACCGTCAATTCACTTGTCACTACTGTACCGCCCTCATGGCTTACACCATGAACCGAAGAGTACTTGGTCAATGCCCTCATGGCTTACACCATGAACCGAAAATACCGCTAAGGGGAGTTGCGTGGTTCTCCCGAGCAACCGTCGTCACTCATACCAATTGTACAACCGTCAGCGAACCCAAAGGTTCTTACTAATAGGTAGAACCCATATCTGACATCTTGTATAAGTAACATCTGTTCCAAGGACCTTTACAGCTGGTACACATTCCCGTAGGAAATCTATTCAGTTTCTGTTCATACAACTTTCTTTAACTTGATCATAACTTTAACATGTATTATTCCTTTATTTATGTATGTAAAAATATAGTAAACGCTTGCCAATAATACCTTTGCTTTTACTGAAATATAACATATCACATATATCATGCCTTTGTTTATGTATATTAAAATATAGTAAACGCTTGCCAAATGACATATCTTACTTTACTTGAAACATACTAGCACATATATTATACCTTTGTTTATGTATATTAAAATATAGTGAACGCTTGCCATAATAAATCTATACTTTACTCAAATCGTACTTTTGCCTCTTTTAAATTTTCACTAAAACAAAGCTTTTCACTTCAGTTTATAATATATAAAATACAATAAACACTTTACACTAAGTATACACACCACCCCTAAAGCAGACAAAAAGGGGATTAGAACTCACCTGATACACTGTATACTGAAACTAAAAGCTCGGGCCACACGAGTGCTATGCGATCTGTATGAATACATACATGAAATCGGTTTAACATGCTAGTGTCGGATGAGATATTGGAGAGTCGGCCGATACTCTAGAGAGTCGGCTAACAAAGTCGGTTGATACTCTAGAGAGTCGGCTGACAGAGTCGGCTGATACTCTAGAGAGTCGGCTGACAGAGTCGACTCTGAAGAGTCGGCTGAACTTGCGTTCAGGACTTGTGTCATGCTATAAGCGCCGATTCTCTCCGGGCCGATTATCCCTTCATCTTCTTCACTGAGAGTCGGCTCAAGAACCCTAATTCCATAACATACTTGTTTTCGATCTAAAACCATAACTTTTTACGTTCAAATCACTTCTCCAACTCCCATGAAGCCAGATCTATACTTTTCATGCATTTTTATACGTAAAAATCCGATCTTTATGTGATTATACCCATAAAACTCTAAAATCTCATTTTCAACAAAAAAAGCAGATCTGAGCTAGTTTCTTACCTCAAATCAGCTCGTTTCTTCAGCAAAGCTTCGTGTAATCACTGGAGAAAAAGAATGGTTCGATCTTGGAGAAAAACCGACACTTTCTCTCTAACTTCTTTCTCTCTCTAGAACTTGAAAAATGGTGGAAATGAGCTAATGAGGGTGGAGAGGATGAAGTTGGGGTTTTATGGAGCCCAACTCCCTCACCTTCGGCCCATATGTTCCGGCCCAAGGCCCACCTCCTTCAACCGTCCTTGTTCTTTGTAAATCCCATGCACGATCTACGCTTTTGAATTTCGGGATGTTACACAAGGCCTTGGTAGCGGTTTGCTACCAGCCAAGATTAAGAATTTTCACTTTTGGCCCTTGTATTGTGAATTATTTTCCTATTAAACTGCCAACTTTGAACTATTGGCAATTTTGGTCCTTATTTTATTGGGAATTTTTGAGGTGTTACAAATATCCTCTCCTTTAAGAAATTTCGTCCTCGAAATTTAAGATGTGAACATATGAGGATACTTAGCTTTCATTTGATCTTCTAATTTCCAAGTTTTTTCAGCTCCTATCCGACCTTGCCATTGGATTAACACCATTGGTATGACTTTCTTCCTTAGTTTTCGTTCTTGTGTATCCAGAATTTTAATTGGCTATCCCGTGAAATGTGACTTGTTGTCTACATGCACATCGTCTAGTGCAATAGCCTGAGCTGGGTCTGCTAAACATTTACGTAAGCAAGATACGTGAAATGTATCATGGATCCCTTGTAGTGCTCTGGTAATTCTAGTTTGTATGCCACTGCTCCAATTCTTTCAGTGATATTGTAAGGTCCGGTGTATCTTGGTCCTAACTTTCCTCGTTTCATGAATCTTACAACAGCTTTCCAAGGTGAAACCTCTAACATTACGAAATCTCTGACTTGAAATTCTAATGGTCTTAGCCTTTTGTTAGCATAGCTTTTCTGTCGATCTTGAGCTGCTTTCAATAGTTGTTTAATCTGGACTATCATATCTGTTGTTTCTTGTATAACTTCAGGTCCAGATAACTGACTGTCTCCCTCCTCAGTCCAACAGACCGGCGTTCTGCACTTCCTTCCGTACAATGCTTCAAATGGTGCAGCTTTGATACTAGAATGGTAACTATTGTTGTATGAGAATTCAATTAACGACATGTGATTGTCCCAATTACTTCTGAAATCGATAACACAAGCTCTTAACATATCTTCTAGAGTTTGAATCGTTTGTTCACTTTGTCCATCTGTCTGGGGGTGATATGTTGTACTCATATTAAGTCGTGTTCCCAATTCTATCTGGAAACTAGTCTAGAATCTAGATGTGAACCGACTGTCTCTATTAAAAATAATAGACAGTGGTATGCCATGGTGGCTCACAATTTCATTGATATAGATTCTGGCCAACTTATTTATGAAGTAAGTTTCATTGATGGGTATGAAATAGGCTGACTTGGTCAGTCTATCGACCACCACCCATATAGCATTATGCCCTTTTCTGAGTTATGGGTAATTTAGTAACGAAATCCATTGTAATACGAACCCATTTCCAGATAAGTATTTCCAACTGCTGTAATTGACTCGTTGGCTTTTGATGCTCAATCTTAAGTTGAAGACAAGTCAAGCATTTATCTATGTACTGGGCTATTGATCGTTTCATATTCGCCCACCAGTAATGATTCTTCAAGTCTTTGTATATTTTATTTACACCAGGATGCATGAAATATCTTGATTTATGTGCCTCATCCATCACCTTCTCTTGAATGTCTCCAAATTTCGGAATCCAGATTCTTTGATCGAATCTCATGATTCCATCTTCTCCTTTGATAAGTAACTTTTGTTTTCCAACCATACGTTCCTTCTTGATATTTTCTTCTTTTAGTGCATTTGGTTGGATTTCTTTAATTTGTTCCATTAGATCTAATCGTAGTGCTTTTACTTTAATCGGTTGATTTCGTTCTTTCCGACTTAAAGCATCTGCCACTACATTTGCCTTCCCGGGACGGTACTTTATTTCACAATCATAGTCATTGATGAGTTCCATCCACTTCCTTTGCCTCATATTTAAATCCTTCTGATTAAAAATATGTTGGAGGCTTTTGTGGTCTAAATATATCACGCATTTGGTATCATATAAATAGTGTCTCCAGATCTTTAGAGCAAACATTATAGCACCAAGTTCTAGATCATGCGTGGTATAGTTCTTCACATGAACTTTCAGTTGGCGTGATGTGTAAGCAATAACCTTATCTCGCTGCATCAATACACAACCCAGACAAGTTCGGGAAGCGTCACAATAATTTACGAAATCATCGTTCCCTTCAGGTAATGCTAAAATATGTGCATGACTGAGCTTCTCTTTAAGAATATTGAATGCTTCGTCTTGTTTTGATCCCCATTCAAATTTTACTGCTTTTTGAGTCAGAGCAGTCAATGGTGTAGCAATCTTGGAGAAGTCTTGAATGAATCTTCAATAATACACAGCTAATCCAAGAAAAGTTCGAATCTCCGTTGGAGTCTTTGGGGCTTCCCACTTCATAACAGCTTCAGTCTTACTTGGGTCTATTTGTATTCCTCTTTCGTTTATAACGTGCCTAAGAAATTATACTTATTGTTTCTAAAATTCGCATTTGGAAAATTTAGCGTACAACTTTTCTCGTCTCAAGGTTTACAAAATGATTCTAAGGTGATCAGCATGTTCTTCTTGGATTCGGGAATAAATAAGAATATCATCGATGAATACGATGAAAACTTTATTGAGGAAAGGTTTACAAACTCGATTCACTAGGTCCATAAATGTTGCAGGGGCATTTGTTAGACCAAATGACATGACCAAGAATTCATAGTAACTGTATCGGATCCTGAAAGCAGTCTTAGGTACATCCTCTTCTTGTACCTTTAACTGATGATATTCGGATCTAAGATCGATCTTCGAGAAATATTTGGCTCATTGAAACTGATTGAACATATCATCTATTCTGGGCAATGGATATCTGTTCTTTATAGTCAGTTTATTCAATTCCCAATAATCGATGCACATCCTCATGCTTTCGTCCTCTTCTTCACGAATAGTACCGGTGCTCCCAAAGGAGAAGTGCTTGGACGAATGAATCCGTTGTCAAGGAATTCTTGGATTTGTTTCATTAACTCTTTCAGTTCTGAAGGGGCTAGACGATAAGGATATCTTGTAACAGGTTTGGCACCAGGGATAAGTTTGATTCGGAATTTGATTTGACGATCGGGTGGAAGACCAGGTAGTTCGTCCAGAAAGACGTCTTGGTGATCACAGACTACGGGGATATCCGCAATCCATACTTCGAGTTTAACGTTTAAAGCATAGGCTAAGAATATACTGTCTCCCTTAATCAAATGTTTCTTAGCTTTTGCTACTGAAATGATTTCAATCTTATTACTATCACTATCACCCTGAATCATTAAACATTCTTCATCTGGTTTCTTAATCTTAACCATCTTTCATTCACAATCAATCTGGGCCTGGTATTGGTTTAATCAATCCATCCCTAGGATAACCTCATATTAATTCATGTTCATTGGTATTAGTGTAACTAACACCTTATCGTCACCAAAATTGATGACACAATCGTGGTATGATCCAGATATCCTAATATGTTCGCCGCTTGCCGTTTCGAGGACATAGGCATGAACTAGCGGAATAGATTTTATGCCTAAATACGGGGTAAATGTATATGAAACAAAACTTCTATCTGCCCCTGTATCAAATAACACTTTGGCATAAATATTATTAACTAAGAATATACCTGCCACCACTTTGGCATCATTCTTCTTTTCATTTCCACTTCCTATGACAAGCACACGTCCTACACCTTTACCTTGACTAACTGTTCCTTTCTTTGGTGGCTTAGGACAAGAAGTCCTATAATTTCATATTTCCCCATAATTGAAACATTTAGCATTCGGGCCTTGGGTCGCAGAATGTCCAAACTTTTTACAAGTCTGGCACTTCATTCCTTGGACTGCCCTATCCAGGTTAAACCTTCCTTTACTAGGAAATTTACTATTTCCCAGTTTGAACTTATAAACAACCTCTTCTTGCTTTCTCTTATGATCCACCTTTGGTGGCTCTTGGGCTGCCACCTCATCATACATCACCGCACTTAGCTCAACAACCGAATCTATCGTTTCGGGTGTGGTAGTTTTTACTAAGGTACGAACCTTAGGTAGTAAGCCTTGGACATAACATTTGATTCTTCTTAACATGGGAATAACCATATGTGGCACTAGCCTGGCCATTTCGTTGAATTTGGTGGTGTACTCCTGGTGAGTCATAGTTCCTGCCTCAAACCGAAGAAATTCTGCCTCAATCTTGTCTACCGCATTCTGGGGGGGATAGTATCTACATAAGCTTCTCCTTTTGTTTTCTTGACCGACTCCCACCAGTCAAGTGCCTCTTCTTCAAACGAATGTTCAGCAAATTTCACCGCTTGGTCTGCCATACATTCACTCATCTTGATCACTGCTTCATAGATGTTATCCATTGCATTAATGCTATGGCATTCTTCTTTCCATTGAAGGGCTTCGGTTGGTAGTCACTGAAGTTCTTGTAATTGCATCCTTTATTATTAACTCCCATGCTCTGGTTTGTCATCCCCACGGTTTCGTGGGTTCGGGTCGTGCCGGTATTATTTCCTACATGAGTAGTGTGGATGGTATCTTCTGCTCGTAGATTTGCACCGCTTGTTCCTTCATTCTGGTTTGCCAGACCATTGGAATCCACTCTCCTTCTGAGAGCATCATCAAAGATTCCAGGTAAAGTTGTTTGGAGTACCCTGGTGACTTCAAATGCCGCCGCTCCTTGAAATTGAGCCTCGGTCATGATTACTTCTTCCACATGATGCACAGGTTCGGTAGTCATATTCACGTTCTCATTTGGTTTGGTATTTATCGTGTTGTGGGTGTGGGACCTAGTGTTGGGCCTCCTACCCCCACCTCTGCTTTGTCCACTATCTCTTCCTGCCATTTATACCTACACATAGATGTATAGCATCATAATTCGTATAAATTGTTATAATCCAAATATTTATAAATTAAAAACATTTGGCCAAAAGTTCCTTTAATTATTTGATTTCTAGGTATTTCCCATTATATGTCGTACTGAAAGTATACACCTAACTTATCTTGTGGCATTCCACATTATTCTCAGAGTCCTAGTTTAAGTCTAGATACTATTCCTGTAGTATTTTAATCCCTTAAAATGAGGCTCTGATACCAACTTGTCACACCCCAGTCCCAGATATTGGTTAGAGACGACGTATGGTACATAATTTGAAACATTGTTTACATCATGGAATCAAAAAGTTACATCACGTTTCATCATTGTTCCTTAACAAGGAACATAACATTTCGGGACTTATAGTTTCCTGACATGCCCATCATCTGGTTCATTTCATCATCATGTTCTAGTCATGGATTGCCTTCTCTATTGACTACCTATGATGTGCTCAAAAACATTTTAAAGAAAATGGGTTAATATAAAGTTGGTGAATTCATAAACAAATCAGTTCATAAAATGACCCGCCAAGGTATCTTTGAACACATTCACGGAGTACCCCTCCCATAGACAACTATGAGGAATCAAATCAGTATATACATAACCAAAAACTGTTCCACGGGTACTATCCAACATGCCGTTCCATGGGTCATGTGAAACACATTAAGCGCTTAGAATGCGTTATATATAAACAATAGGTGTAATCGTTTCAAGATACCCAAAATGTTTTCATAAATTAACCATGCTTTAAACTGGAGTATAACAGAGCCATGGTTATTTTAAATGCATCACAGTTTAAGAACTCACCTCAGCAGTACTTCGACTTATCATATCTGAAATGTGGAAAACACCTCGGAAAAAGCCCTAGATTTATAATGGCATTGCTTAATTATACAATTCTAGCTTAGTGGTAATTAACCAAATCTTAACAGCGGGTCGGAACCTTAGCTCAGTACTATCTACCGCAATTTAAAGGCGAAATGCTAGAGTCCGGACTCTCGTACGTGAATCGGAGCTTGGAAACGGATCTTTAGAGGGTTTGTGCGTGTTTTGAGGGTGTATTGGTGAGTGGCACTGATGCTAAAAGTCGGCGCTCTAGCTTTCTATTTATAGGCAACATTCAGACCCGTAGCGGACCGCTATTTTGCTTTCGGGACCAAGTAACGGACCATTATTGGTTCCTTAGCGGTCCGCTAAGGACACCTGTAGCTTGGCGGACCGTTAGGGTGTGGGTGACTGTCCACCGTAGGGTTACACGCGTCTTTTTTCGTTTGTTAGTCATCAAACACGTGGCATGCCATCATTGTTGCCTTCCTCCCTATGTAGCGGACCATTAAGCTTTGTGGTAGCGGTCTGCCACCATTCTTTTCCCCGTAACGGACCGACAAGGCCGTGGTAGCGGTCCGCTACCAACCAAGTTTCATATTTTTTACTTTTGGCCCTTGTACTTTGAATTATTTTCCTTTTAGCGCTTCAACTTTGAACTATTAGCACTTTTGGTCCTTATTTTCTTCGGAATTTACGAGGTGTTACATTATTTTGGCTAAAATAATAATAATCAGTTATTTATGTAATCTCAATCATACAATTAATATATAAAACATTCAATCAAATGAGCAAACGTTTATTCTAAACAAACATATATTTTATTATTTAATTTCCAAATAAATAATCATTATTATTCTAAATAATGAATATTGTTATTCTTAAGATTATAATCGTCAAGCCATGATTCACAATGACGTTTAAACTCATTTGAACGTGTTGATCAATTTACTTTATTCGTTGTGTGACCCTTTAGGATCAACTTCATCTAGTAGTATTGACTTATGTCGTTACTTGAGCATACTAGGTCCAACAGTCTCCAACTTGCATAAGTCTCAACCATAGGCATCTAGCAACACCTCCTTGCCCCTAGAGAAATCGGATACTTTTATGTAATCCTCAATCACCAACCAAGTTAAAGTTCTCTAACTTTACGGTTGTGTGAAAGTCATTGTTTATTTTATCAATCATCCTTCTGTTATCGACATCTCATTGCACATGAGTCATGCATTAAAATTCATTCTCATATATCATTCAACTACTCTCTTTCTATATCTAGATTCAAAGTGATATATTTAAACTCTCAGTGTGAGCACAACCATGCATTTACACTAGTTTGAATCAAAGAGGGGCGTGTAGATGTCTTATGCTTGGGCAGTAACAGATCCCGTATTGACTACATAGAACTCTCATTATACTTCCAATTACTCCCAATTATGGCCCTTATAACCGCCTAATCAAAGAATAACGTTAGACCATTGTCAAAGAATAACACCGTAAAATCAAGTTCTAGTATGTATCTTAGGTCTGAGGATACTATTCACAAAACCATTCCAATGTCTACTTATGACAACGATCCATGAAGTAGCTTTGAATTGGGCTGGTCCAATACTTATCTTTAGATGTATCCTTGAACTTGGCTACAACTTTTACCTAATTCAGCTCTACGAAATGAACCAACTGTTCACAATATTCTTATTTCAGATCAGTTCCCACTGACCCGACCGAATACAGACATTTAGAATAAATACTTTTATTCTTGGATCTTAAATGTGCTATTATAGAACATTTTATATTAACGAGTGAAAACATAACTGCTATTTCTTAATGAAATAAAATGTAACAGTTATATGTTTATATTGTACTCCCCAGGAAGTTCCGGCTTTATTTTTTTTACTACTCCGACACTTGTAATTTTCACTATCTTGTAATTTGCATTTATGAAATTGTCATATTACCCATTTCATTTCATAAGTATTTATACCTACATTTAATGTAATTATTTCAAATTCCAAAGTATTTAATATTTATGAAGATATTATGTAAATAATTTTTATCCCCCTATTATATATATATATTTATGTACATACTAAGTTATTTCTAAACCTATATATATATATATATATATATATATATATATATATATATATTTACATACACATGGTTATAAATAAATAATTTACAAAAAAAATGAATTAGGGTTTATATTTTTAATAATAAAGTGTATAAGAAAATTTTGGGTTTATATGTTTTAAATCAAAGATAAAAAAAACTATACTATTTAGTAAATTACGTTTATAAACAAATATATATATAGGATTTAATAAATTTAGGTGCTAAAAATTTTTAGTGTACAAAATGTAATTTTTGAAACTTAATTTCCAATTTAAAACAAGTTTTAAACATAAAATGATAAGACTATAGAACCCCAGGGGCCATTCTGTATAATTAAACCTTCATTTCTTTCCCACCTTCTATCCTAAATTTCCACTCCACCCCCTTTGACCCCTGAAAGTCAAACCGAGGCAAATTGATCGATGAATCCTTGAATCCACGAGTTTTAACTCAATTGAATTGTACTAGGACGTTACCACGACAGTTTCGATCAATATTAAACCCCCAATTTAACCAATTCAATGATTGATTTCGGTTAAAACCAAACCGTAACCGTCCTAATCATGCGAGTAATCAATTCGTGGTTTCAGCTTGAAATTGGACCTATAAAGCGAATGCCACACCTTCGCGACATCCATCCCAAAACCATTGAGCTCGAAAGCTCGCTTGAACGCACGCCTGAAGTCCGGTCAAACCCGACGAACTCCGACCTGTATTTCACGGTCGTTCTCCCCCGTCACCCAACCATTGCAGGTAATTCTTATGTCATTGAACTCGTCTCAGATACGCGGTCAAAAGCCCCATGCTTCAGGTTCATTTCGTTTGAGAAAATCGAGTCGATTTAGTGGTTAGGTTTACGGGATTGGTTTGGGGAAGGAGATGAACTAGGGACTTGAGTTTTTAAATTTAGCAAACCCTTTCAGATCAAGGCAGCATGCCTAGTCTAATGGTTAGTGTGTGTGCGCATGCGACCCGGCTAGGACGCGGGTTCGAGTCCCGGCCATCATTTTTCTTCCGAATTGTTTTTCTTTTGCCATTTTGAACCTTTATTTCATGTTTAGAAATTCCAACTAAATTTTATAAAATTCCAAACATTTATTTTCGAAAGTTTTATAAACACAGAAATTATAAAATAATGTTATTTATTATGTTTTAATTAAAAACACATTAGAAAACATTTTATATTCATGGAGATAGTTTTGTTTAAAACAAATTTAAATATGTTAATTATTTATAAATTATGAATGGTTATTTCAATTTAAATGTGTTAATTCTTTCAAGCTTTTAAATGATTATTTGTTAGAATGATTATTTAAAGCACTTTTAATTTTATAAATACTTAAATAATTATTTTATATAAATTCAATAAATTCTATTTAAAAAACCTATTTATTCCTTTATAAATTCACTTAAAGTGAATTTATTTAAATGATTATGTAACCACTTTATTTGCTTTTATTAATAGATTAATTAGCACTTTTATTTACATTTACTACTAGTTTAATTAGTTATTTTAATTAAACATTTTTCATTTTTTTCACTTATAAGTTGTTTTATAAATAAATTCAAATGCACCTTTTGAAACTTGTTACATTCCATAAATTTATATATTATGTTTGGGATAATTACATAAATTAATTACTAAATAAATAATTAAAAATTTAATTAACTTTAATTAATTTTACAAACTACTTTTACTATTATAAAATGAACTTACATTTCCTTACAAAATATTTGCATGCAAGCCCATCTCTAAACCCAAAACCCCATGAAACCCTAAAGTCCCAAAATCTCCTTAATACCAATTAAACGTACATTAAATTTAGAGTACTATTATACGTGTAGGTTTGTTGTGAGAAATCCTCACGAGACCTATCAATCTCGATCAATTCATACACTTCTAGCTTTAATACACGTGAGTTCATAGCCCCCTTTCTCTTTACTTTTGATTACAAAACACTCGGGGTGGAACATGTTTATATTTCTATACATACAAATTCAATACCATTGTTCTCATGCTATTACTATGTGCTTTATGTCTTAAACTACTTGGCGACCATACATGTGTTCATGTTTAGTACAATCATTAACTTGAGTTGCAAGCCTAAGGTAGTACCTTTTATGATCATTTATACGGGAATCCGATTCATTACATAACACGAACCTTGGCGGGTTTTATGTATACATCTTACTACAATTTTAAAATGACAATCAGTTGGATTGTACCTATAGTTTTTCATTTACACGGTTTGATTGTACGCTTGGAACCTTGTATGTTTTCACATTCATGCCCTAGTTATGCTTTGAACATATTGAATTTCAATTACTTTTTACTTAACTTTTGTTGGTGTCAAAACCTATGTTACTCACCAACTACTTGTAGTTGACGTTTACTCACATGTTTCAGGAGCATCAGTTTAAGGACTACATGATCACATAGGAAGTGGACCTAGTTAGCTTTTAATTGTGTTTTGTTGAACACTTTGTTTTCTTATTCCTAATGTAACGGATGCTTTTAATTCGATAAATAAATATTGTCATTATTAAATAGATGATCATGTGCTTATGAATAACCGCGTCAGCCCCGAAGTATAATCCGCCGCCGACTGGGGTGTGACATATATTATCCAAATACTAACATAGACCAAAAACACTCTCTAGCTTTACTTATACCCTATATCATGCTCCTCTAGTCTGACTTGAGGCATGAGCACTAGTAACTGGGTATGTTAGATTTTAATCTATATGTATACTTTGGTAACAGAGATGTTTCAATAGATGTTGATGGCCATCATCTTCTTGAGGTTTGCAATGAACTATTCATTTAAACATCTTTTTTGTATGTACCTAAGGATTTATGAAGAACATTTCATGCAAATCAGATATGTCTTCAATGTAGTGTTATGTTCTGCTAGGTGGGTTATGTAATTATGCTCTGCTTGAAACACTTCCAAGTAATTACTCCATCATTGTGTGTTCAAATTTCATCCCATTTATAATCAAGAATGATCTGATTATTTTAGAAGTTACCATCAATGTAATGTTGGGATTCGCTCGAAGGATTTAAAACTTTTAAATCACGCAGCAGAATTAAACCGTACGAACCAATTTAGGTCAAATACTAGATTGCGTACCAAGAGTCCAGTTGCAAACCAAAAATAAACAAACACAGCCATAGGGAGTTCAGAGATTTATACCTTTCACGAGTATAATGATTGAATAAGCTCAACAGTTTGAGAACAACAATTATAGTCGCACAGATCTGGATACACGAATTTCCTTGAATTTGAACTCTTTCAGATATAACCACAAAACACCTAAAAATCTGAACTCCTTTATATCTATTGACGCAAAACCCACAGAACTGCAAAACCAATAACACCCGAGTACTTCCTACTCGTTAACTCACAAAAGCAAAATGATCCATAAGCGTTAGAGTGGTGAACGACGGCGACAGGCAGACCTAGGCAGCGACGGCAATAAAGGTTGCAGCGGCGCTGCGGTGGTGGCGTCGATCAACGAAGGTGGCCGAAGAAGGTGATCGGCGTGGGTCTTACAGGAAAAAACTCGAAAACACAACTATAGGGTGTTTCAGAAAACATACATTGATTATAAACTGGATATTATTACTAAAAATTCACACACCTTTGATTCTAGTCAAAAGCCTCATTAATCAATAACCTCGAAAAACCAATCTTAACCAATTTATCTATCTTTGCTTTTCACAAAATCATAAAGACCTGAAAAGAATCGTCAACGGCGGCGACAAAGAACACCGATCGACGGTGGCGATTGGAGGCGAGGGGTGGGCGGTGAAGGGAAGTGTGGAATTAGGGTTTGTAATTGATCTTAACTAAATCAAAGGGATTATCAGCTGTGTCTGAAATTCCACCCTTAAGCATCTATTCATAATCGTTTCCAAAACCCTAGGATCCTTTTAATGGTTTTAAGAGTTATTTAATTAACTTACTAACTAATTCTAGTCCCCTAGGATTTATTGAGTTTAAACGGTTTCTTAATTCTAATCAAACCCATTTGATTAAACCCATATATGTAAAATAAATATATACATATATATATATATATGTATATATATATATAGGGTGGGGTTATGCTAAAAAGGCTAGAGAGTTTAAGAAGGGTAAGAAGAGTTTTCAGCCTTTAGATCATTTTCAGCCTTTAGATCATTCTGCTAATAAGTAGCCTTATTAATTGCAAGTTGACACATGTCAGCTTTTCATGACTTCTTAGCCTTCTTAGAAGTAGGGGTCTTTTTAGCATAATATGTAAAATAAATAAATATATATATATATATATATGTATATATATATGTATATATATATATATGTATATATATATAGAGGGAAGTTCATTTCAGAACAAGGAAATTCTACGAGAACAGAGGGAACAAATCTAAATCATTTAATTTTTTTATCAATGGTAAAGTTTTTAAAAATTATATACTTTTTACATACAAATATGTATGTTTATGTAAATAAAAACTATTAAACTAGTTTTTTTTTATTTAAAAGTTTCCTACACACGTGTAGGTTATGTGACACATGAATTACACATATGTAGGTATGTATATAAACGAAATTTGTTCATATTTTTTTGTTTGATTTTCATGAAAAACGAATAAACATTAAATTTATATCATTTTCTTATATTTTAAAACTTTTTAAGATTGAAAAAGTAAATAATTCGTTTTGTTCTGTGTGTTCTCACAATATTTAGTGTTCTGAATTTAATATTCCCCTATGTGTGTGTATATATATATATATACATATATATATATACATATATATATATACATATATATATGTATATATATTCGGATAAAGTAATAATAATACTCAATTATTTATATAATCTCAAATATACAAATATTATATAAACCATTTTATTAAATGATCAAACGTTTATTGTAATAAACATTTATCTTATCATTTAATTTCTAAATAAATAATTATTATTATTCTAAATAATGACAGTTATTATTCATAAGATTATACTTGTAAATCCATGATTCTCAATGACGTTTAAACTCATTTAAACGTGTTGATCAATTTACGTTATTCGTTGTGTGATCCTTATGATCAATTTCCTTTAGAAGTATTGATTTTTGTCGTTACTTGGGCTTAGGTCCATCGTTTTGCTAATTTAAAAAAACGAACCACTAAATGACAAATCTTATCCAAAACCAACCAAAAAGTACATAAAAATCTTAAAATCAAACAAAAACATTTGAACTACAGTAAAAAACTAAAGAATACGTTTGGTTCGTGAATTTTTTTGTAAAGGAGTTGGAATTAGAGTTTGAATGGACCCTTTGAAAATTGATGAGTTGTTTGGTTACTAAACGTTTTTAGTGAAGTTGAAATGTTAAAAAGAAAATTAAGAAATCAATAGAACACTCTTCCCTTCTTTTATTCAATCGATCCCTCTTTTCTTCAACCCTAATATGCTCTCACCTTTCTTCATATTCGTCTTCTTCACCATCTCTGATTTTTTTTCCTAAGTATTAAAAGAATAATTTCAATAAAGTTGTAACACTGAATTATAATGTTGTATTTCTTTGTCTCTAGGACAAACATGTAGATAAACTCAACTCTTGTTGAATAAGAAGCTCATCTGTTCTTGGTAAATAATGCCAATTCATGTTCATCATTCACACCTTCTTCCTATTGAATAAAATCATACTTTCATCTTTTGAGTAGCCATTGTTATCTCATACGATTCTTGTGTAATCTCTATTCTTTAACAAAAAGAGAGAGAGAGCGAGAGAGAGAGAGAGAGAGATTTATTGGGGTTTACGTGTATGGTTTTTAAAATTTCATAAAGTAGCGGAAGTCAGAACACGTAACAAATCCATGATCAAATCAAGTATTTCCCACTAGGTCCAATTGTGAATTAAACATGTAACCCGAAAAATCAACCATAGGGTCTTAGAATTCATACCTTGTTAAATCTTGACCTTGTTGATGACGCGAATGATTAATCTTGACTAATGATATCCACAAAGAAGCAACATGCGCAAAGGTGCTAACCCGGAACGTGAATACGTTAAAACCTGAACCACATTCGGTTTCACTTTGGTTGGACCTAAACCTAGTCTCTATTCTCTCTCTCTCTTTCTCATTCTCAAAACCGACTCCAAACACACACAAAGGATGGGGCGGCTAGGGTTAGCGCAAGAATGTAATGGAATGAGAGAATTTGAACCTTAAGCATGGTATTTATGATCCCATTAACTTAACCCTAATCCTTAACTTTAGGCCCAGGTGTAACACCTGCCACAAAAATATACAAGAAATGCCAAGTTTAGAACCTAAGGCATTTGTGTAATTAAAATACCACGACCTAGGGTTCAAAATGAAAATTTGGAATTTTAAGACCTTAGCTGACCGCTAAGGTCACGCCTAACGGTCCGCTACGGGTGCAGGAAACAAGATAGAGGTCCGCTAAGGAACCCCACCCTGAGTAGTTGGGTGGCGGACCGCCACCATACAGGGGAACGGTCCGCTACTTGGTGACTAAGGAAATAATCCACGAATTACAGGTGTATAGTGACTAATGGTCATTTATTTTCACACGTGTATTCGTGGCGGACCGCCATGCCAAGTGTTAACGGTCCGCCAGCCGCAAAGTCACCAGAATTCGCCACGTAGAAAGGTGGCGGACCGCTATGCTTCCTGGTAACGGTCCGCTAGCCGCAAATCCGTAAACGGTCCAATTAGGAGATGACATTTAGGGCTGAGGCAATCAAGGACGGTGGCAGACCGCCACCCGCCTACGTAGCGGTCCGCTACGGGGCCAGATTGCACCCTATAAATAGCTGATCCAATTCAACTCATTTCTCACAACAAAAACGCATTCCAACTCTCACATTCTGTTCAAGAAGATCCCTAGCCCACTCCCGACGATACCGGTTCGATTCCCGCTCGCTGTAGTGCCCGGTTAAGGAAGAAATGCTCGTAGAAAAATCAAGACGCTAGAAAAACAAAGCTAGAAAGCTGACTTTATAAATTCTCATCTTAGAGGCTCATTCCAATACTCAAGATGAATACTTTATCTCTTTGAAAACTTGTGTCAAACATTTTAATTACGAAAATGGCCAAATAAAGGTTAACAAAGTAATGCTCAACGTTCTTCTACGAACAAGAATTCATGCCATAGGTATACGTAAAACCTGCAAGGGACACACGGGTCTCGAATGAAATTACCGGATTGTGGCTGGTGTTTGTCTTATAACAACTTCGAAGGTAAACATGTCCCTTGTTTTAAGACATGACGCAAGTGTATACTGTGATGAGATTGAACAGGACGGGCCTACTGAATGTGTATATTGAACATAAAGTTATGATTATAAACTAATGTTTGTTTGGGCCAAATGATTTTCTGTCAAGATAATTATATTTACCGGCGTTCGCGCTGACGTTTTATTTTCAAAATGTTTTTAGGAAAAGAATAAATTGAAATGAGAATGGGGTATGGGCAGACATCAGATCTGACCCAAGAAAAGAAAATGTGAAGAGGCAGACATCAGATCTGACCTATATAAAAGATGACTTGCACGTTGGATTCTCCGACCTCGTGTATAGAAAATCCTAAACAAAGGAAAAGGAGATAAGAGCGGGGAACTGATCAACCATGTATAGTACTATTTTCGGTGGCTTGAAACTTGTCCATAAGAGACAAGAGATGTATTTGATTTCAACTTCGTTTTGTAATCAAATGAAAGGGTATTTAAATCTCTGTGTTTATACAGTAAATACAAGACTTTTGTTTTCTAACTGAGTCTTGGTATTTACAATTACAACCCTCGAGGTTGAACAAATGATGAAACGATCCCTTTGAAAAGACTTCCGTTGTATTTATAAAAATTCTGAAATCAAAATCAAGTGATTCCAATCGGGCTCGCACACGTCCAGGGGGTGCCTTAGGCGGAGTGTGAAAGGTTGGTATCAGAGCCACAGGTTTTAGCGAATTAGATACTTGAATCTAGTATCTAAGCTTCAACCATTAATGCTTTTAAGATAAGAAAACAACGTAACCTTCTGACCGGTATGTTGTTATCTGACAAATGGAATGTTCTGTCTAAGGAAAGAGCGGTGTATAAATCTCTCCTGGACCCGTCGCTCTTACCTGGGAACATAATGGTTGTAGGTATTACTCTGGGAAGATGACCATCCTTGTAGAGCTCTAGTTAAGATAAGGATACTGGCCTTAGGATCTAAGTCTTGACTAGAATAAGATAAGTACTAATATTTTAAGATTGCAGATGTCTGGAGATAATTCCGTACCTGTTTACTATGATCCCAATCGTCCAATCAAACAAGAATCCCCGGAATACCATCCACTGGGTTCTCAAATGAATCCTATTCCGTCACCATATTATAACGACGATCCATTTGCCATTCTCCCTAATAACAACTCTCCCGAATACCACCCTCATTCTTATAACTCTTCTAGTCAATGGATGGAGGCTGGTTCTGACTTCAGCAACTAGAATACTAATGACCAGCAAATGCAAGGAAACAATGAAGCTGAATCAAGCTATGTTCAACCAGATGTGTCCGCAGAAGAGGATCCATCTAAGGAATCCCATCAGTATGAATCTGCTTCTGAAAATCCCGAAGACTATCTGTTCAATAATCCTGTTTCAAATAGTTCTGACTATCAATCTTATAATTCTGAAACTCCTGTCTTATATGATCCCTAAATGTTTCCTGAACCTCCATATGATGGCCCTTTCAAGGAATATTTACAAGCTCCTCATGAATACCAAAATGCCTATAACGATATTATGGTTGGACTTCGTGAACCTCCACCAAAATATGGGTATGAGCATAGTATGACTTCTTCCCCTATCGAATGCTTAGATCGTTCGTTGCGCCAAACGGACGAAGTGGCAAGGGAAAAGATAATGAACAAAGCAAGAACCAAATTTTATAGGCAGCAACTATACGAATACGGAGAAGACTTGATGACTCTTAGGAAAGAGCTTATGAAGGATTAGAATCCTTTTTATTGTAATTTGTTGTATAATATACTTCTATAATAAAATAATCATTTTTGGTTATTTTACAAAATGGTTGGAAAAGGCAAGGGTCCTAGTTTTCTTCGCAAATTTGCTCCGGCTAATTACTTCGAACGTAAAACAAATGAAACAACTATAGAAAATAATGAGGAGACTGAAAGTTCTACTTTCAGAAGCCTCGGAGTAATAGGAAACCCTAATTTTCCTATAATCCTTCCATAAGTTTTCATTCTGCTCCTACCGCCAGAAGCTATAATATTACTCCATTATATTCACAAAATTTTTATGAGGGATATGCTGAAATTCCTTATGAAAATGAATGCGATCCTTAAGAAGAAGAAGAAGAACGAGCTGATTCAAATGGACCTTATGTTCCTTACTATGATACTATTCATATCCCTATTCCACATATAAATGAGAATGCTCCAAGGAATGACAGAGAACAAATGCTGCTAAATCGGATAGTTTAACTAGAGAAAGAGAAAGCCGAAGTTGAAGCTCGGAATGCCCTTTTAGTTCAAGCACTCGAAGAAAAGAACTTTAGAAATTTATAGAAACAAAGACGTCTATATGTATTTTCTTTTAAAAGTTTTATCATTAAAAAGCGTTGTTTTAATTCAAATCTTGTTCCTTTGATAGCATGTCCAAACAAATCAGATCTTCTCAAAATACGAGAGGCAAAAAGAAGCAAGCAGTAATTGAAAATGCTACTGAAAATAATGACTCTCGTAAAGAACTTCAGAAGATGATCACAGAAGGAATCAAGGATTCCCTTCCTACGATCTTTACCGAGTTAGAAAAGAGACAAGATGATTCAAATGCACCTTATGTTCCTTACTATGAGACTATTCATATCCCTATTCCGCATATAAATGAGAATGCTCCAAGGAATGAAAGAGAACAAATGCTGCTAAATCGGATAGCTGAACTAGAGAAAGAGAAAGCCGAAGTTGAAGCTCGGAATGCCCTTTTAGTTCAAGCTCTCGAAGAAAAGAACTTTAAAAATTTATAGAAACAAAGACGTCTATATGTATTTTCTTTTATAAAATTTTTCATTAAAAAGCGTTGTTTTAATTCAAATCTTGTTCCTTTGATAGCATGTCTAAACAAACCGGATCTTCTCAAAATACGAGAGGCAAAAAGAAGCAAGCAGTAATTGAAAATGGTACTGAAAATAATGACTCTCGTAAAGAACTTCAGAAGATGATCGAAGAAGGAATCAAGGATTCCCTTCCTATGATCTTTACCGAGTTAGAGAAGAGACAAGCTGATTCAAATGCACCTTATGTTCCTTACTATGAGACTATTCATATCCATATTCCACATATAAATGAGAATGCTCCAAGGAATGAAAGAGAACAAATGTTGCTAAATCGGATAGCTGAACTAGAGAAAGAGAAAGCCGAAGTTGAAGCTCGGAATGCCCTTTTAGTTCAAGCTCTCGAAGAAAAGAACTTTAGAAATTTATAGAAACAAAGACGTCTATATGTATTTTCTTTTATAAATTTTATCAATAAAAAGCGTTGTTTTAATTCAAATCTTGTTCCTTTGATAGCATGTCTAAACAAACCGGATCTTCTCAAAATACGAGAGGCAAAAAGAAGCAAGCAGTAATTGAAAATGCTACTGAAAAATAATGACTCTCGTAAAGAACTTCAGAAGATGATCGCAGAAGGAATCAAGGATTCCTTTCCTATGATCTTTACCGAGTTAGAGAAGAGACAAGCTGATAAATCTAAGGAACCAATTATTCAACCTTCAAAGCAAAAATCTGTAACCCAGCATAGCCGTACTATCACCCAATCTAGACCTATTACTTTAAAACCTGAAGGTTCTACTACTCATAAAACCAAGAAGACAGAGAGAGAAATTTTTTACCATAACTCTTCTGAAGATGAGGGTATGGGTAATAATTATGGGCATGTAGAGAAGAAAATAAAGGTAGTTAGATGTACCTACAAGATGTTTCAGGATTGCAAGCCACATTAAGGTGGATTGAGAAGACGGAGTCTGTGCTAGCTATCAGCAAATGTGTAGATGAAAACAAGGTTATTTATGCTTCCAATTTATTCAAGGATCAAGCTTTAGAATGGTGGAACAACATTGTTACTACCAAAGGAAGAGAAGCTGCCTATACAATGGACTGGAATGCCTTCAAAACAAGGGTAGAGAAGAAATACGTTCCCCAGAATGAGAGGGAACAAATTGAAGGGAAATTATTAAGTCTTAAAATGATTCGAACAAATCATCAGGAATATTCCACCAAACTCCTTGAATATGCTAAAATAGTTCCACATCTTGCTACTCTCGAGTCAAATATGATAAAGCGTTATATTTGGGGTTTGATCGGTGAAATTCGTGACATGTTCAAGGTCGTAAATTGTGAAAATATTGATGACGCTATGGATTTGGGAGCATCATTAACAAGTAGCCTGATTAGGAATCAGGAGGAGGGAAAGAAGAAGAAAGAAGTATCTAGGCAAGGCCCAAGTGGATCAAAGAAATCCAATTTTACTCCCTGAACCAACTCTTCCATTCCAGAATGTCCCAAGTGCAGAACGAGGCACTTAGGACAATGTCATGCTGGACTTTTCTACAACTTCTGCAAGATGTCCGGTCACAAAACAGAGGATTGTTTCAAGAAAAAGCAAATCACTTGTTTTGAATGTGGTGAAGCTGGCCACATCAAAATCTATTGTCCCAAATTGAAGAAACTCGATGGGACAGGTCCCAAACCTGCAGATGGAGTAAAGAAGAATGCGCGAGCATTCGTTCTCAATACTCATGATGCAGCAGGTATGCCCGATTCATTTCGGGTAAATTTCTTGTCAATAATGTTTATGCTCGAGTTTTGTTTGACTTTGGTGCAAACCAAAGTTTTATAGATCATAGATTCTATAGACTGTTAAATAAAACTCTAGCTAAATTAAACAAGAAATATATGGTAGAAACTGCCAACGGTGACCTCATCCAAATTTCTGAAATCTTGAACGATTGCAATATCACACTATCAGGACAGGTTATGCCTGCAAAATTATTGCCAATGACTTTGGCAGGTTTTGACATTGTCCTAGGAATGGATTAGTTAGCTTCTAACCAAGCCCGAATCCTGTGTGATAAGAAAGCTATAGAACTTCATTCAAAGGGTAATATCTTTACTATACATGGCGATAAATTATCCAACTCTGTTAGAATAATTTCCATGTTAAAAGCCACAAAGTACTTACGAAAGGATGCTTAGTATACCTCGTATCTGTAACTACCGACACTAAAAAGAAGATTGAAGATGTGCCAGTTGTGGCTGAATTTCCTGATGTCTTTCCTGATGAACTGCCTAGAATTCCACTTGAGAGAGAAGTGGAGTTCAGAATTAATCTAGTACCCAGTACGGCACCAATTGCTAAAGCCTCGTATAGATTAGCTCCAAATGAGATGGCAGAATTAAATAAGCAGTTAGATGAGTTGCTTGAGGAAGAATTTATTAGACCAAGCTCGTCGCCTTGGGGAGCTCCGGTCTTATTTGTTAAAAAGAAAGAAGGTTCAATGCTAAACAAAGTTACGATAAAGAACCGTTATCCACTCCCTAGAATCGATGATCTTTTTGATCAACTCCAAGGAGCTCAATGTTTTTCGAAAATCAATCTTCGATCTGGATATCATCAAATGAAAGTCCAGGAGAAGATATTCCCAAAACTGCTTTCAAAACTCGATATGGTCATTATGAATTCACGGTAATTCCATTCGGACTTACTAATGCACCAGCGGCTTTCATGGACATGATGAATCGAGTCTTTAAACCTTACCTGGATAAATTTGTCATCGTATTCATTGACGATATCCTTATTTATTCCAAAAGTAAGGAAGATCATGCCAGTGATTTGAAAACTCTACTTGAACTATTGAGAAATGAAAAGCTTTATGCTAAATTCTCAAAATGTGAATTCTGGCTGTCAGAAGTTCAATTCCTTGGCTATGTCATTAATGCTAATGGCATTCAAGTAGATCCTGTTAAAATTGAAGCTATATCTAAATGGGAAATCCTGAAATCTCCAACAGAAGTCCGTTGTTTTCTCGGTTTAGCTGGTTATTATCGGAGATTTATCCAAGATTTCTCTCGAATTGCTGTTCCATTAACTTCTCTGACTCGCAAATCACTTAAGTATGAATGAGGACCTAAGTAATCCGAAGCTTTTGAAACTCTAAAGCAGAAACCGACATAAGCACCCATACTTGCCTTTCCAGATGGAAATGAAGGCTTTTCAGTATACTGTGATGCTTCACACACCGGTTTTGGTTGTGTGTTAATGCAAGGAAGCAAAGTTATTGCTTATGCTTCCCGACAATTAAAAAATCATGAAAAGAATTATACGACTCATGATTTAGAATTAGGCGCCATAATTTTTGCTTTAAAATTATGGAGGCACTATCATTATAGAGTTAAATTCACCGTGTACACGGATTACAAAAGCTTGAAGTATATATTCAGTCAGAAAGAACTGAATATGAGGCAAAGAAGTTGGATGGAAGTCCTGAATGATTATGATTGTGAAATTTGTTATCATGAAGACAAAGCCAATGTTGTAGTCGATGCCTTGAGCAGAAAAGAACATGAGAAACCTAAACAAGTTCGTGCTTTAAGACTCGATTTTCAAATCAATCTTATTACTCGTATTAAGGAATCTCAGAAACTTACTTTGCAAGAACCTAACCTTGTGAAAGAAGGATTGGGAGGTATGAGTGACCAGTTGGTCAAAGGTGATGATAGAATCCTTAGAATGAATAAGAGGATCTAGGTTTCTATCTATGGAAATACTCGTGAAGAGATTCTCGAAGAAGCTCATAAATCTAAGTATACAATGCATCCTGGAAGCGATAAAATGTACAAAAACCTAAAAACCAATTATTGGTGGATAGAAATGAAAAGGCATATCGCTATCTATGTTGCAAAATACTTAACATGTTCTCAAGTTAAAGCTGAACATCAAAAGCCATCTGGCTTGTTACAGCAACTTGAAATTCATGTCTGGAAATGGGAAATGATAACCATGGATTTCATTACTAAACTTCCCCGAACGAATCGTGGGAATGATACTATCTGGGTTATCATTGATATACTTACTAAGTCTGCTCATTTTCTTACCATGAAAGAAACATTCAGTATGGATAAGTTGGCACAGTTATACGTTAATGAAATCGTGACATTGCACGGTGTGCCACTATCTATCGTGTCAGATAGAGATAGTAGATTTACTTCTCGATTCTGGCAAAGCTTTCAGAAAGCCCTAGGTACTAAACTGAATCTTAGCACTGCCTACCATCCTCAAATGGACGGGCAAAGTGAAAGAACTATTCAAACTCTTGAAGATATGTTAAGGGCTTGTGTTATTGACCTTGGAGGAAGTTGGGATAACCACGTACCTCTAATGGAGTTCTCCTATAACAATAGCTATCATATGAGTATACAGGCCGCTCCTTTTGAAGCCTTATACGGTCGTAAATGTAGAACTCCGATTTGTTGGTCTGAAATAGGAGAAAATCAGTTGTCAGGACCTGAAATAGTCCTGGAAACAACTGAAAAGGTTATTCAAATAAATGATAGATTGAAAGCGGCTCGTGATCGTCAAAAGAGCTATGCTGATAGACTACAAAATCCATTAGAATTCAACATCGGTGATAACATTCTGTTGAAAGTTTCACCATGGAAAGGGGTTGTAAGATTTGGAAAGAAAGGAAAATTAAATCCTAGATTCGTAGGACCATTCAAAATTTTGAAAAGAGTTGGGCCTGTGGCCTATCAACTTGACCTACTAAAAGAAATGAATGGAGTACACGATGTATTCCATGTGTCAAATCTGCGCAAATGTTTGGCAGATGAATCTCTGGTAATGCCCCTACAAGATGTAGAGGTAGATGAAAAGTTGAGATTTGTGGAACAACCTTTGCAAATCGAGGACAGGCAGGAAAAGAAATTGAAAACAAAGAAACTTATGATTGTGAAAGTGAAATGGAACTCCAGACATTGACCTGAGTACACGTGGGAACTAGAGTCTGAAATGAGAAAGAAATATCCTCACTTGTTCAAATAATCTCAAGGACAAGATTAAAACAAGGCAGGGAGGATGTAACACCCGCCACAAAAATGTCCAAGAAATGCCAAGGTTAGAACCTAAGGGATTTGTGTAATTAAAATACCACAACCTAGGGTTCAAAATGAAATTTTGGAATTTTAAGACCTTAGCGGACTACTAAGGTCACACCTAACGGTCCGCTACGGATGTAGGAAACAAGATAGAGGTCCGCTAAGAAACCCCACCCTGAGTAGTTGGGTGGCAGACCGCCACCATACAGGGTAACGGTCTGCTACTTGGTGACTAAGGAAACAATCCGCGGACGACACGTGTATAGTGACTAATGGTCATTTATTTTAACACGTGTAATTGTGGCGAACCGCCACGCCAAGTGTTAACGGTCCGCCAGCCGCAAAGTCACCAGAATTCGCCACGTAGAAAGGTTGCGGACCGCTATGATTCCTCGTAACGGTCCGCTAGCCGTAAATCCATAAACGGTAGAATCAATAGATGACATTTAGGGCTGATGCAATCAAGGACGGTGGCGGACCGCCACCTGCCTACGTAGCGGTCCGCTACGGGGCCAGATTGCACCCTATAAATAGCTGATCCGATTCAGCTCATTTCTCACAACAAAAACGAATTCCAACTCTCACATTCTGTTCCAGAAGATCCCTAGCCCACTCCCGGCGATCCCGGGTCAATTCCAGGTCGTTGTAGTGCCCGGTTAAGGAAGAAACGCTCGTAGAAAAGTCGAGACGCTAGAAAAACAAAACTAGAAAGCTGACTTCATAAATTCTCATCTTAGAGGCTCATTCCAATACTCAAGGTGAATACTTTATCTCTTTGAAAACTTGTGTCAAAAATTTTAATTACGCAAATGGCCAAATAAAGGTTAACAAAGTAATGCTCAACGTTCTTTTAGGAACAAGCATTCAGGCCATAGGTATACGTAAAACTTACAAGGGATACACGGGTCTCAAGTGAAATTCCCGGATTGTGGCTGGTGCTTGTCTTATAACAACTTCGGAGGTAAACCTGTCTCTTGTTATAAAACATGACGCCAGTGTATACTGTGGTGCGATTGAACAGGATGGGCTTGTTGAATGTGTAAATCGAACATAAAGTTGTGATTATGAACTAATGCTTGTTTGGGCTAAATGATTTTTTGTCAAGATAATTATATTCATCGGCGTTCGCGCTAACATTTGATTTTCAAAATTTTTTCAGGAAAAGAATAAATTGAAATGAGAATGGGGTATGGGCAGACATTAGATCTGACCTAAGAAAAGAAAATGTGAAGAGGCATACATCAGATCTGACCTATAATAAGGATGACTTGCACGTTGGATTCTCAGGCCTCGTGTATAGAAAATCCTAAACAAATGAAAAGGAGATAGGACCGGGGAACTGATCAACTCTGGATAGTACTATTTTCGGTGGCTTGAAACTTGTCCATAAGAGACAAGATATGTATTTGATTTCAACTTCGTTTTGTAATCAAATGAAAGGGTATTTAAATCCCTGTGTTTATACAGTAAATACAAGACTTTGTTTTCCAACTGAGTTTTGGTATTTACAATTACAACCCTCGAGGTTGAAAAATGATGAAACGATCCCTTTGAAAAGACTTCCGTTGTATTTATAATAACTCTGAAATCAAAATCAAGTGATACCAATCGGGCTCGCACACGTCCAGGGGGTGCCTGAGACGGAGTGTGACGCCAAGTTTCTTAATCCAACTTAAACTCTAATGCTACATTTTAAGGCAAACTTGGCCACCAAGTTTAACAACAATAATATATATGTAACATCCAAAATTATATTCATGATCGGGTGCGGGTTTTTACCAAGTGAAGGTTGCGGGTCAAGATGGACGAGTCATGGGCCGAGAACAGGCTATGCGTGCCTAAGGGTGGAGGGGGAGCCTCCAAGACCCGAGCTCTCCCTTTCCCCACCTCATTCTCATTTCATCATCCCCACACCTCCTAAAGAGAGAACGTTCTTGAGAGAGAAAGTGGCAGTTTTGCCTTTAGATCGTTCCATTCTCCTTCTCCATTGTTTACTCGAATTTTTGCTGAAAAAACGAGATGATTTGAGGTAAAGATCTCGTTTGAATCTCTGTTTTAGGGTTTTTGGTGCTTAAGTGGGTAAAATGAGTTTAATCCAAAAGGCTCGGATTTTTACGTGTGCTTAAGCTTAAAAATCATAGATTCGCTTCATGGGAAGTAATCAATCAGTTTGGACGTAAAAAGTTGGGATTTTGAATCGAAAACGACGGTTTTGGTCAAAAACAGTTTGAATAGTCCGAAAAGGGGTTGAAGGGACCGAAAAGTTTTTCGGGCGAAAAGAGGAACAATGCGTTCCAACCGAAAAGCTACTCGGATGAAAAGGTTTTCGGACGAAATAATATTCGAGCGAAATAGTTTTCGAACGAAAGACATTTCGGGGGAAAGGGATTTCAACTAAAAGAGATTTCGATCGAAAAGAGAATTCGAACGAAATAGTTTTCGACCAAGTAGGATTTCGGGTGAATCGTTTCTGTTGTATCGTGAAGTTAACCCATTTCGTTTGTGACCGTTCGAGCAGATCGCCTGGCACCGTATTGAGCCAGACACTTAGGGAGGATTAACTAAGAAAGTAAGGTGAGTTCTAGATGTCCGTTTTTACGAAGCTTTACTATGTTTTGGACTAATTATATACTTACGAAATGTTTACGAAATAAATGTTTATGAAAGGATTTATGATATGTTTCGCCTTAAGGGATTATGAAAGGTTTTGAATGAAAGATGTTTTACTAAAACGTACAATGCTTATAACTAAAAGATTTTATGAATGAATGAATGCTATAATGTAAGTCGAATCTGCCAACGGTTCCTTCGGGAACAAATGCGATGAATGAAAATCGTGTCTAGGTTAGGATTCCAGATGCGACTAGCATCCTAGACACGAAGATTCGCTATACCTATACAGTGGCCTTTGTGGCTAGCAAACGGTTGTACAACTGGTACGGATGACGGGATTAGCTATCCTGTAAATGTCATGTGGATGCACACGAGCAATGTTACTATCACGGTGGGGCGTGATTATGTCTAGGTTAGGATTCCGGACGAGACTAGGCATCCTAGACAGATACTAGGCCTCGATTAATTTCGAGTAATGCCTAAAGGAATTGACGATTACGAAAAGACGCAGATTTGACAGGAATGGTTCATGTTTAATGTTATTGCATGTTATGTACGATTTTATTAGTATTGATGAATGTTATGTTTTGGCAAAACGTTTTTGATATGCAATGTTTTATGTAAAGTTGGAACTCTTCGGCGTCGCTGACTTTTTAGTATGCCTTCAGGTTAAGTGTAGATTACTGTTAAGGATGGATGCAGAGCTTTTGCCGAGAGATTACCCAAGCGATGACAATTTATGTTATTTGAAATTATGTTTATGACAATGCTCCCGCTATGTTTGAACAAGTTGTAATTTAAATGATGTTTCCGCTGCTTTTATTCTATTTCAAGTTTAATTCGCTATGTGTTTATGAGTAAATCCAACAAATGAGATATCACGGGTTTGGGGTCTTACAATATATATATATATATATATATATATATATATATATATATATATATATATATATATATATATATATATATATATAATTGAATTGTTAACGTGTTTAAACTTTTTTAAACAAAAACTTGATTCATTGCTCGTTGTGTGACCCTTTAGGATCATACATCATTGGCAATGTTATCATATATTATTTTTTTAGGCATCCAGGTAACCAGGTCCAAAAAAAATTTAATTTTATGTGTTAGATATTTCATGGTGCTATCAGGCCTTTGGTCTGTTGGTCAGGGGGTTTCGTCATAAGGCTTTCCTCCTGTGGAGGTTTGAGGTTCAATCATCACAAGGTGCACTTCATAATTTCATGAACACCCTCTGTGACAGGACTTGAACTCTGGGCTAGGTGGGGTTAGCGACATCCTAACCAACATGCCGTTCTAAAAAACGAAGATATTTCATGGTATTGGTGAATATAACCTTTCGATTATGATTTATTGTTTCCAAGATTAAGGTCTCAAGTTTTCTTGTACACCAAATCCTTATGTCTCAAGTAAGAAATATTTGACTTCAGTTGGTGTTTCACCTTTTTTGACATGAAGCTTTTGGTTCTATTTTATTAAGCTTCATCGTCCCTGATTTATTTATTTATAAGTTTCTGGTTCTGTTTTGTAAGCTTCATCGTTGTCTTTTTCATCGCCTTGCATACCACTAGGTATTGATTATATAAGCTTATGGTCTCTTTGATTTTGTAAGCTTTTGGCCCTTCATCGGTCTTTTGTTCAAGGGTTTGATTTCTGGAACTTAATTGTTGTTTTCGATTTGGATTTTAATTTTTGGCTTGTATTTTGATGTATGATTTCAATTTTGGAGTTTCTACTTGGTAATCTTTAAAGGTTGTTGATGGTGTTTGTTTCTAATTAGTCTTCTATTCAAGGCTCTCGAGGGTGTTTTTGAAATCTATGAACAATGTATTGAAATATTTATCATTTCAATTGTAGGAAATGAAAGTGAATTCCATTGATTGGATTTATTAAATTTTGTAAAAAAAAATCAAAAGAAAAAGGTCCAAAAACTTTTTATGTTTCCGAAATCCGAAAGTTTCCTTTTTTATAGTTACCAATTAAACTTTACAGTGAACATATATTTATCTTTTTTTAGGTAAAAAGTTTTATTCATAAAACAGGATGTTATTAACTTGGTAAAAATATGATATATTGATGAAAGTATACAACTATTAATAAAATATTTAAAACAATCTTCGGTAAATACAAAGTAAATAAAAGAACAATCTGTATTCTTTTAACAAGATTTTATATATATGTCACTGTGTGGTTGCTCAAATTATTGTGGGGACAGCTAAATAGGTTGTGGTGTAATGGTTGAGATGAGACCTGAAGTCCTAAGGGACCCGAGTTCAATCCTTGTCACCACCATTAATTTATGCGGCATCGCAAATGAGGCCTTTTAGGCTGATGCACCAGGGTTTTACCCACGCCGATCTAGGGTTAGAGACTCGGCTCTCCCTCAAGCCCGGAAGGGGCCGTATTGGGTGGGGTTTTTCCTTGAAAGCTCTCCAACTCTGACGCCAAGTGAGCCCGGTTAAGACAACATATTGGCCAGAGTTGGACGAGACTCTCCTATATGACCGGGGGTGCGACGTCACAATATTCAATGTTCGCATTTCAAAAAAAAATTATTGTGGGGACAGAGATATCTTCAAATCTCATATCCAAAAGATCAAACAAAATGATGCCCATACAAGATTCTTATCCTCCTCTTGTTGACTATTTAATTCCTCCTAATTTTGAATTTTATTTTCAAAATTATATCTCATATTCTAATACAAATAATGGTACACATTTAATGTGCTATCAATATTGATATTTGATTATTATAAAAGATATTTAATAGAATTTGGAAAAGGTAGAATCAAGACATTTGTTGACTATACAATTTTTGCAAAAACATTTTAACAATTAACAATGAAAGTTTATGCAAAAATACTTGTAATTATTTTATTTATAAATCAAAAACACAATTGTTTTTTATTTGGGTATGAATATGATATATATTTATTAAATTTTTAGAAAATTGATTCTAAAATTTCCTATTTGAAAACTGAAGTAGTTATCCAATTTGTAATTCTATCATTTCACTATAACTATTTGTAAGGTTATAATAAGTTGGTGCATACAAAACGACTGAAGACCAGAAGACATTCTGATGAAAATCCAAGTTTTACTGAACTGTCACCAAGACTATTCTCTCAAACGATTTACTGAATTTGTTAGTGAAACTGTTTACCAGAACCGTCAGTGAGACTATGCACTTAAATGGTTTCCTCTTAATGTGCTACTTTTAACTTGTGGCTCTAAACGTGCTAATGTGAGTGTGCTACTTTGAATGTGTAACTATGAAATTGTTGTACCAAATTCGATATTGTTTAGATATTGTTAGCTTAAGTTGTGTTTATGTGTGCACTATATTTGTTATCTGCTCACTGAGCAATTTGCTCAGGCGTACTTGTATTTCTTGTACGTTAGGTTATCAAGGCTAATGAGGAAGACATAGAAAAGTGCTCGAGAGTTAAAAAATACCTTTGTTTTAGTAAATGAAATGGATCCGATTTTCAATTTAAATCAATATTGTAACGTTATAAACATTTATGAATTATGTTTGACTTCTGCCTTCTATAATTGTGACACATCAGTCCTAGCCAGGTTGGGGTGTTATATGAAGTTTTGGGATGCGATTGAGGTTTTCATATCTAAGTGGTGGGTTATAGATCTTTTGCAACCATCGTCGGCTGGGACGAAGAAATGTGGTTAATGGATTCACTTGTCGTTGAAGACATGCCACGTGATTTCAAACAAAAGAGACGATCAGATCTGATGCTCAAAACTCCACCTACTAATTCTTTGAGACCAGTTGAAGTCTTCAACAACACAGATCTGATGCTCAAAACTCCACCTACTAATTCTTTGAGAACAGTTGAAGTCTTCAACGACACGGGTCACACAAAGGCTTTGATCACACCTCAGTGGCCTATAAAAATGAGAATGGTGTTAGGTGGCAGTGAGGTACTGGCAGGAACACCACCCCCAAATTTGGTGCCACTCCTGATTCTACCTCACGATTCGTCTATGTTAAGCCGATCAAACACCACAGTTAGAAGATGTAAGAATCACCCCAATTCATCTCACTGCTTTCTATTCCGAATCACGACCACATGCTTCAAAGGTAAAGAGAAAGGACGCATGTGAAGGGGCTTCATCTAGGTTAGGGTATAGAATGACGACCACATGCTTGAATACCAACGACTTCTTGATATTATCTTCACAAGCTTAATTTGTTGAAATCAAACCTTTTTGTTATGATATGTAAATTTTAAACGATATCATGTTAATTTACATATCAAAAGTTCCTAATTCTATATATAACTAAAACTCATGGTCGGTATATGAACAGTACCAGCAACGTGGCGTTTTATAATGGTTCACGTGTCAATCATCTATTGGTTTATTTATTTTATTTTATTTTATTCAGAAAAAAAAGGAAGAGGTGATGGCAAGATCTAGTAAGCAGATTGCCGTGGTGGTAGATCTGGTTCGTAACTACTAGAGAGGAGATATCATTTCTTTTTTTAAACGCTTTGCCGGAAAACTTGCCAGATCTTTCAATGTTGTCAGGGCCAACTCCAAACAGCCAATCTACACAAAAGGAGCATGATGTGCCGTTAATTATACATATTTTACATGCACAATCATCCCCATATTTGATTGATTTTGGGGTTATTTCATCAGAATTTGTGCATAATTAGTTCCTTTGTGAATTTGTATGTGAGTGTGGCGTCCCGAGGAAAAACAAGCAAAAAAGATGAAGAAAACCAAGAAATTCACTAGATTGTGAACCACCTATGCACGGTCGTGCATTTACTTTTCACAGATTATGAGCAAAACAGAGGTTCAGAGGATAACATGGCACGAGCGTGCACCCATATGCACAGTCGTGCATCTCCAACAGACTCTGAAAAAGCTAAAGATTCGTACAAGTATAGCAGAAAAAGACAAGGTCGTGTGTACGGAGGTACGACTATGCATAACCACTTTTTCAGCCTATAAAAGCCAGCTCAAGCCTCATTTGTTAGTGTGCACTTTCAAGGGCGAAAAACCACAGTTCTAGCCCCAATTTATGTAAATATTGGTATAGCAAGTAGTGTATAAGGCTAATATTTCATATCCAATGATCAAGAAGCATTTTATACTCACTTTCACTTAGCTTTGGTTTGACCCTTAGATCATTCCATGATTATTGACTCTTAGATCATTCCATGATTCTATCACCAAGTGTTGGTTTTGTCATTTGTATGACCATTCTTGGCTAGTCCTCTTGTATCACTTGGGTTTCGATGAACCATGGTGTAATTTAATATTTTGATTTAGTAAAATGATGTGTTTATGGTTTTTGGTTATTCTTGACTATGATCATCCTTTATGGATGTGAGTATTTGATTTTCTCTCATTAGAGTCTTAAATTTTGCATAATCTGTTTGGTTATGTATATTGATTATTGAACTCTATCACACAATAATACCAATTCAATTCGAAATTGAAAGCATGTGTTTGGCCATTTTAAAAAGGCTAAACGAAATATGTTTTGAACTTCCTAGTTTTAAAGTTCGCTTTAAGATTGTAAGTCCCAAACATCCGGTGGATCTTCAATATCGATATCAAACGACAAATACAACTAGCGGAAATCGTTGTATACGAATGATTCAAGAACAAACACACCCAAGGATTCAATCAAAGTAATTCGAATATATATATTAGCAACTTGAACCGATTACAATTTGAGAGAAAAACCAACTTAGACGTCTTTTTTAACTACGTATGGAATAACAACATATATACTAAACAAAAGCCGATACGATTTACTATGTTCTCAGCCCCTTTGGCCGACCCATATACCCAACCCGTGAACTCCATGTTCACGGTTTTACACCTAAACCCAAATAAAATCCTATTCGGTAACACCAACATTTATTTGATACGTCAGCCTCACATACATAGACCCTACAATCTCCCCCTAGGCTGATGCTATCAAATGGTCTTCATAATTCGAATGTAGCACTGTGATCACCACTTCCAGCACATAACTTTTGCATCAAAAATATGTGGTTGTTGCTACGGTGACGGTGTTGGTGTTGTTGAGGTTCATCATTTCTGAACTCTAAAACTTAGGTCTAATCTTCTTCTCTTGGAGTTAGATCCGTATTTGGATCATAATCAACATTGGCTTGTTCATCTTGCTTAAAAATGATGTGAGATTAGGACTCTCAACAGCTCCTTTTCTTTTTCAATCTTTCTCTTTCAAGCGAGTTCACAGGTACTTCTTCATGTGTACTTTCACTATCAGAAGATGAAATCACATCAGGTTCTTCTGGCTCGGGTACATTCTATTGTGGTGGAACTTCATGCTTGTCAGGAACTGACAACATTTCATTCTTCATCAACCCTAGTTCTTGATTTGGATCAAATTCTGCAAATTGTTTGAACTTTGTAAGCACACATTTATACGCAACAAAGTATGCGCATAATCTGCAATTCACATGAATACCGAATACATCCAAGTCCTCGCACTAAACAGTTTTAAAAATCTGAATTTCTTTCAACTTTTAATGATTAGTCAAAACTTCAAGAATGGTTAATATAAAAACTAAAAATAAAAACAAAATAAAACTACACATATTGAAAAATGAAAATAAAATTTAGCACGGACTCAAATTTAATGCATATATAAACAGTTTTGCAATTTTGTCAGATTTGACACACTTTTCAAGATTTTTGCGATGGGATCATATCGTTCTAAAGGCAGACTAAGGAACATTTTTTCAGCGCAGCTTTACTTAGACAAGTCGAGGATATTGCCAATATTTAAAAAATCATTTTAAACTCACACTTTTGTACCATACTTGAGTCTTTCACTGTGATTTATTTATCATGTTTTGGAAGAATTCTTTATGACTTAGTGGGTTCCACGCTCATTTCTTAGAAACCTGCATTTATTTGACTGTGAATTAGATGAGTGTTTGATGAATTTAATGGACCCGACAACTAAACAGGTAAACCTTCCCTTCCTCATGATTATTTGCGTACCTAAACTATTAAGTATTTGAGCATAACTAGCATGGGTTTGTGAACTGATTAGAGAACTTTCAAAATTTTGTCCAGGGACACAGCATGGCGGATTTACGTGCCTTGAATTCGTCAAGAGACCCTTAGATCAGTCACCATGGCCCGAAAGAAAAAAATATATTTACATATAACTATGTATGTGCTTTGGCATATCTTTTTGGTGTATGACATTGCATATCTTTTTGTTTATTCCTATAGCACGACATTGCGTGTCTTTTTGCTCAAGTTTCTACTTTGCGGATCAGCTTTGCACTACATTGAGTGACTTTTGCATTTTGCACGACAACGCGTGTCTTTTATTTATATAATATATACTAGGACTTGTAACAAGTCAACTTGCAACCCCTTTGTGAAGAGTCTCGGTTTGTGCAATCCTGATAGAGCATTTTTATCCACAGTTCATCAACCTTTATATTTAAGTATTCAATTATTAGCAAGAGATACTTATTACACTAATCTATGAGATGTTCCCCACTTAGGACATAACCTTATACTGTTCAAATGTATCACATGTAATTTTATCTTTCTGATTTTAAATCAGAGCCTATCAACATATCTCACATAGATCGTAGTCACTTTAATGTAAGGCCTTACATGTGTCAGTCTAATTCTTAAGAAACGGTGAGGTCATATCACATCCCATATGATGCAAACACAAATAAAATCTTTTTGTCTTTTTTCTAAAAAAAAAATAAACTAAGCATAATCTTTTGTATTTTTAATAAAAATGACTTAAAAAAATAAAATCTTTTTGTATTTTTCTGATTCTCCCCCTAAATTTATGCATGAGTAAAAACATTATAACTAAAAAAATGAAAACCAAATGTACAAATTTAAAACTAAGAAAAATATTTTTGTATTTTTGGTTTAACCATTCTTAAATTTCAAAATCAATCATTTTCAAATCTTGCCTTTCTCAATAGACTTTGATTTAACTCTTTAACGAGATTAACAGTCTCAAAACTTAATGTACCATTAACAACTGTACCTTCCTTGCTGATTTTACCTCCCTTATCTCCTACAAAGAAAACATACGTTCCATCATAAGGTTTGACATCATGAAACAGAGAGATGTTGCCCGTCATATACATGGAACAACCACTATCAACAAACCATAAGTTATTAACAGTCCTCTTTGGTTGTCCCTCCTCAAATAAGGAGATTAGTTAGACATGAGTACCCAAGCCATAGTGGTCCTTGGAATCCCTGAAGCATCAATGTAAGACACTTGCTTCAAACACATATCCTTATCATTTTCAGAAACTAGAGATGCAACTGATTTTGGTTTAGCTTTTCAAATCGGTGTTGGTTTAACAAACGGTTTGGTTACTTTTGGTGCTGTAACCTTGGGTTTTTCTTGTGGTTTAGTTTGTTTGAAATGTTTAGTTTCATGAAAAACCTTTCATTTATTCTTAGTTGCATTCCAATCACCATCAGAAAGCTTAACTTTGGGATGTTTGTTCTTTATCGCCTTTTGTTTTTCAGCCTTCATTGGATTAGAATGAAATATTTCCCTTGGTGTAGCCCTTTGATTTTTTATGTAATAGGGCTCATAAGGACGATGTATGCAATTTCTTGCAATGTGACCGGCTTTGCCACATGTGTAGCATGTCTGCTTCCTAGCATAAGGAGCATATCCCGATCTGTTTGACCACGAAGATGATGACGAATGTGAGTCATAAGATCTATCATTCCTAGAATGATTTTCACATCTTTTGTATGAATCATTTTCAAACTGCATGTTCTTATTTGCCTGACTTTGTTCAAATCCCTTATGATGATGATACTATTTTGAATAAAACTCAGCTTTGGTGAAGTGCTTAGGTGAAGCACTTGAAGTTTGAACAATAACTTTAGGTTTTTCAATCTGTTTGCTTTTCTCTTTCAACCTGTAGAGTTCCTTGCTAGAGTATTTGAAAATATATTTTCCATTGTTACCATCAGTAACAGGTTTCACAAACGTTGTTTTGCTAGCAACTCTCACATCATTACTTTCAACATAAGTTTTAAAAACACCATTTTTATCAGAATTTAATGAAACATCATAATTTGATTTAGATTTGCAAACATATGATCCTTGACACCCATCATCTTCACTTCCCAATCCTTAATCTCTACTTTTTCTACACATGAAGTAGACGCATCAGAATTATTCACATAGTTTATTACCGGATCAACAGATAATGAGACATAATCAACACTATGAGAGTAACTACACGATTTACCCCCTTTCCATATACCATATGTGCCTCATTGGCCTATTCCTCAGAAGTATACGGCATACTAGAGAAATTTGCATTAAAAGGTGGAGGTATGTTGTTATACCCAAGGCCCATCCTAACCTTCCCATGAAGTTGAGAATCAAGCATATTACCAACTACTTTACTAGATAAACCAAAATTTTTAACATTAAACTTAGCTTCAGCAAAATTTGCTAAGGCTTGATTTAACTCAGTTTTTAGTTCTTCAATTTTATCTTAGCATCTCTATATATACACTCCTTTTCACTTATATAGGCCTTAAGTGCAGCAACATCTTTCTTTCCTGCTTCAATTTTCTCTTTATGCATCTTTTCAGTTTTAGAAAACTCAGATTTGACATACTTAAGTTTGGTGATTTCATTTATTAAATCTTCATTGTGACTTCTATACCTCTCAACCTTTTAGGTGCATAAAGGTGTACAAAGATGAGTGGTTACCCCAGAAGGAGATTCTGAAACATCTGTCATCAAATCATGATAGAATTCGGAATCCGATATGTCCTAAATTATACATGTTTTGCATGCATAATAATCCCCATATTATGGTATTAATCAAACAAAAGCCTTGCAATTGATACTTAAAACATTAACATTTCAAAATTGCAGGTTATTCAGTGCTCTAAGATAAACAAAGCAAAAACCAGCTTAAAACATGAAGAAATCAAGCTTTTGGAGGACCAAACCCGAGCATTGACCCCCAAGAAGTCAAACCAGGTCAACACAAGTCAACCAACAGCTAAAAGACGAGCCTGGGGAGCAGCCAGGGGCTTGTACGGTTGTGCATTGCCCATCTGGCCTCCCCAGACTTCGGTACACTGTCCTTTGTACCCTGTTTAATTCTCGAGTTGTTTGCACGCCCGTGCAATCCAATGCACGACCGTGCATTGCTCATTTTGAGGCCTATAAATAGATGGCTTGAGTTCTTCATTGAATTATCCCTTACACACCCCAAGAACACACCAGAGAGAGCTTATTTCATAGTTAGAGTGTAGTAGTAGTGAGTAGAGGGGCTCTTCCTCCTTGTTCCGCAATAGGGGAGCCTACGAAACTCAGCGTTATGCTAGTTAGTATGGCCATTCGTGGCTAGACTCTTTGTATTGCTAGGGTGAAGATGAAGTTTGTTGCATGTTAATGTTTAACGTTTTAATCCAAGTGATGTGTTTATTTCTTTAACTATTCGTCCTTAAAACCACCATTTTGGTGAGTTTTTATTATTGTCTAAATCCGTCTTTATATTTGTGAGTGTTCTTGATTTTTAAAGTGTAAAAGCTTTTTAATCAAACTTCTCTTGAAGCTTGTACGCGTTTATACAAGGAGAGATTGATAAGCCAAGGCTTGGTTAACACTATTAAGGTCGTACGTCCTTATACGAACTTATTATGAGACCAAGAATTGGTGAACTTATGTTGGGAACGGTACGTCTTTATACTTGGTCCCATTGTTACACTGCCTCCTGGTGAGCAAAATATAATCACCTATTTAACTCTAATACAAAGCATTTTACGTTCGATGTCTTAAACCAACCCGGAGATGACCATTCGAAGGGTTAAGGGTAATTGTTGTCCTTAACGGGAGGCACTACCACTTGTTAAAGCTTTTAAATTTGCAAATCAAATGTCGTGAGGATGAGACTCTAGCGGTGACCCGGGTCACACATTTGTAGTAGTCATATCACTGGATTAGTCAACTTAACATTATCACGTACCAAGCGGATTCGAAACCTAAAGCAATACTATTCGTAACCTGATCATTTCCGACATATTTACTTTCCTGTTATTTATTATTCTGTTCGTTACATTTCTGTTACACACTTCATGCACTTTTTACTTTTCTGTTATTTACTTTACCATCATTTATTTTTCTGTCATTTACTTTTCTGCTCCACAAGTACACAAAACCCACTCACTAATTAAACTGACTAAACGTTAACAAAAGTTGAGTATTGGAATTCGACCGTGTTCGTTGATTCGATACTTGGTTCTTACCTAAACTATATTACGCTACGATAGGTACACTTGCCTATTTTGTGTGTTTTAAGTTAAAGTAATTATCATTTTATAAATTTAAAACCTGATCTCGTGAAACCATCCTAAAAATATATTTACCTATATTTTTATTTAAAATACAACGCATCAGGTTTTTGGCACCGTTGCCGGGGACACGATGATTTCAAGAAAAATTCAAGTTAATGGATTAACCTATCAATTTCCATATGTTCTCCTGTTAAGTTTGTTGCAGGTAGTGTATGATCCATAGCTCCACTACTGGTTTATATCAACCTTTAGAAGAGCCCGAAATATTCTTTCACCGCCGAATACGAGAAAACCGTACTAGAAAAATGGCCGTAGAAAACCGCACTATTTCCGATTTCACAAGACCGTCACTAAAGGCTTTGGGGTCTAGTCTCACAAGGCCAACGGTTGACGCTAACAACTTTGAGATCAAATCTCATGTGATCTACATGATCTAGTCATCATGCACTTTCCATGGATTACCCGATGAGGATCCACATGCCCACATTGCAAATTTCCTTGAAATTTGTGACACTTTCAAACTGAACGGAGTATCGAATGACGCAATTCGCCTCCGAATGTTTCCCTTTATCCTTAAGAGAACGAGCTAAGACATGGCTAAACTCTCTTCCTACCGGGTCAATCACTACATGGGATGATCTAGCTCAAAAATTCCTGTCGAAATACTTCCCGCCAGCTAAAACTGCTAAACTAAGAAATGATATCACCACTTTCACTCAAGATGATGGTGAATCACTATATGAGGCATGGGAAAGCTTTAAGGACATGTTAAGGAAATGTCCTCACCATAGGCTAGAAGTTTGGTTACAAGTATCATCATTCTACAATGGGCTGCATAATCAAGCTCGTCAGACACTAGACGCTACTGCAGGTGGTATTTTTGGAAACAAGAGGCCACAAGAAGTTACAATCTAATTGAGGAAATAGCTATGAACAACTAGCAATGGTACAGTCCAAGAAACACCAGGGGAGCTAGGCAAGGAGTTCATTCAGTAGATACTGTCACATCACTTTCTACTCAAGTAGACGCCCTCACCAATCGACTCAATCAACTTAGTAAGGGTAAGACTGCTTCTAAAGCTACTGAAGAAGTAAGGAGTATCACCATTAATACTGAGCAAGTTGACTTTATCGGAACAAATCGCCTACAAAACAACCCTTATAGTAACACCTACAATCCTGGATGGAGGAACCATCCAAACTTCAGCTAGAAGGATAACCACAATCAGGGACAATCTGGCTTCGGACAACAACAACAACAGTTCAAACAAAGACCACCTCAAAACTATCAGCCTCGTCAACAATTTCAAGGAACTAGCAAACCAAGCAATGGGTTAAGCTTGGAGGACACGATAACTAAGTTAATCTCTACAACTAAAAGTCAAGCCCTTCTAGCGGATTCCCGTCACAAACAATATGAGGAAAAGTTTAGTCTTCACGAAGCTGAATTGAGGACATAAAAAGAACTCTTCTTTCTAATGAGACGCAATTAGGACAAATTGCAAAAATTCTATTCGAAAGACAACCAGGGTGTCTCCCGAGTAATACTGAAACCAATCCAAAAGAAAATGTAAGTGCTATCACTCTGAGAAATAGCAAGGTTAATGCCAGAAGAAGAAGTTCAATCAACATGGAAAGAGATATTCACCGGAGTACCACTCCGTCCACATATCGCAGAAATAGCTACCCAAGAGCCATAATCAAAGATAACTCCACCTCCTGCTCAAGTGGATACTCCTCCAAAAGTTCTGACAAAGAGAACGTTCCATTCTCACATACCCTACCCAAGAAGGTTAGTAAAGTAGAAGACTGACGAACAATATGAGAAATTCATCGAACTATTAAGCCAGATCCATATCAATCTTCCTTTCCTGGATATCATACAACAAATGCCTAAGTATGGACATTACTTGAAAGATTTCCTTACAAACAAAAGAAACATGGAGGAAGCAGTAAAAAGGACTAATCATTGTGTTGCTCCCATTGAAAGATGCCTTCCAAAGAAACTTTCAGATCCTGAAAAGTTCTCTCTACCTAATTGTATCGGACCATTACCGATAACCTTGGCACTCGCTGACCTAGGAGCAAGTGTGAATGTAATGCCTTATGTCATGTTTAAAAGGTTAAATATTGGGAATCCACGACCTGTCAATCCAACTATCGAACTCGCAGATGGATCGGTCAAATCACCTATAGGAGTCATTGAGAACTTACTAGTAAAATTCGGCAAGTTTGTCTTCTCTGCCGACTTCATGGTTTTAGAAATGGGACCCGACTATTCTGTACCTCTGATTTTAGGTCGTCCATTTTTAGCTACTGCTCAAGCCGTTATTGATATGAATGAAGGAATCTTGACACTTCGTGTCGGAAAAAAATAGTGACCTACAACATAGGGGGAAATGAATGTCTGTCTAATGATCCATTTGAAATTGCCCAATTCATCGATACTAATCTAGACTACCAACTGAAGAAAGCTAAGGAATTCAACAAAGGAAAGAAACTGAATCTTGGGAAGGACTTTGAAAACACTAGCTAGATCGATGAGTACTTTGATAAGCTACCAAAACTAAAGGACTTGAATGAAGGAACAGGAGATACAGTGGAAGTCAATGGCTACCACCCAAAGAAAGACTGATGAAACACGTACGGGTCTGGCTAAAGACCCATAAATAAACTTAGCGCTTCCGGGAGGCAACCCGATAATCATAAATAAATTGAGAAGTTTACGCAAAAAGCATGGATCTCAGGTTTGGTTTTTCCAAATTTAAAGTTTCTTTTACTTCAACCCCCATGTATGCCTTCTCGATACTAGGACCTTAGTAGCTTAACCACTACCTTTTATTTTCCTTGTCTGCTTTTATGTTTTTCTTTATGTGTCAGGTAGAATAACATCACCAGATAGTCTCTCTACTTCTTTGAGGAATCACACTCCATCTCTACAACCCGAGGAATCGAAAACCACATCAAATTTCTTTGAAATTCGATGAAGTCTTTGAAGCAACGTGTTGACAAGCAACTGATAGGCACAACCTGACAGCAGAAATAAGTTTTGGCATTAGGTTATGCACCAAATTCACTGGGGGAGTACCAGTTTCTTTTCCCTTAAAACTTCATGCATTTAATTCCTGAATAGCATTTCATTACATGCATTTGTACATTGAGGGTAATGCACAATTTTAAGTGTGGGGTCGGGAATTAGAGATTCAGGACTGCTTGTAACCTCAAAGCAGTAAAATTTCAACTTGTGATTTTCTACCCATTTGACTAAAACGTTACAAAAACCAACTTTTGTAAAACCCGAAAAAATTTTAAAAATTTTAAACCTCTTTGAGTTCGCACCTAGTTAAATAAAATGAATACATGGCAAGTAGAAACAAATGAATATTATACATAACGATTCGCTAAACCCTATTCCATCCGTTTTCATGTGAGGAAAATCAAGCCTATTACACAGCATCAAGTTTTTGGCGCAATATATAATTATTCGCATGCTCTTTCGATTGGCATTACTGAGTGTTTTTCGATTGAATTTTATGCATAATTAGAACTTGTGTGACTTATACATATCAAGACCATGAACTAGTAGAAGTATGAAAGTGATTGAGGCAACTAGGACTTTATTACCCTTGTATATTATCCTTAAACCCTAAAAATCCCAAAAATATTATCCGCCTAGATAGCCCTCTAAGTCTTAGCCTTTTCTTTTCTACTACCTACATTTATCAACCAACCAGCTTTTCGTAAACACCGGTTATTGGCTGAATGTCTTCAAAATGGGAAAATTATCTTATGTCATCATTTCAAGTTTATTATCATTGAGACAATTTTGGAAAGAAATCTGTTTTACTCAAAGGAATTGAAATATACAAGAAGGTGGATGTATTAGGAAGAAACAGCCGAACTATCTGCAAGGAATTTATGGAAATATTATTTCAAGAAAATTGAGGAAAAAGAGTTATTGAAGAATTTGTCTTGATTAAAAAAAAAAATAGAAAAAGGAGAAAAGAAAAAGAAAGAGAGAAGTGGGTCTTTTACCTGCAAGACCTTAAGGAACAGGACATGCATTCCTTTGATTTCAATTTGTTTTTTTGCCTTCATTTCGCAAAGCCTGAATTACCGCCCGAACTCCGAGAGAAAGTTTTCGAAGCAACCAATGATATAAGAAAACGGTGGCGCAAGCAAGAACAACTACCACCATTCTGCGGCTTGTCAAAAAGTGTCGCCAAAAGAAGAGACAAAGATACGAAAAATGTGTGAAGTGTGGCGACTGGAGCCATGATGGAAAATGTAGCAAGAATCAAACTCATTCCCAGCATAAGTATACGCATCAGATCAAAGTAGGAGCCGTTAGGCTACATGCCGAAAGATCCGTACGAAAAGGCAGTAATGTATACTACGCAGTGAGGAAAGAGTTGAGAATGATAAGAGATCTTGGTCTTGGCAATCTGACCATAAACGAGCCCTCAGATTAGTTATACCCTCATGATCTGAGTACTGTAGAGGGATCTGCTAGTATTTTCCATTTTAAGCCATGAAGTTGTAGTTGTGTGTTTCACGATAGCTGCAGCCCTTCAAATATTTTAAATCCCCTAAAACCCAAAAAGGTTTTCATTTTCACCCCTTTTATTTTTATTTTAGCCACATTACAACCCTTTTTAAAGTCCTCTTGATTTATGCATATGACTTAGTTAATTGGTGGAGACTTGATTTGCACACAAGCTTATGTCCATTGCATAATTTAATTCGAACTTGAGTGTTCCACTTAACTTACATTATCCATACATATATAACCCTAGAGTTGAGTGAACATTGTGAGGAGTGAAAGTTTATGCATAATTGAAGTTCTAGTAGGCTTGTCATGAATTCCATCATTGAAAAATACAAAAATATAATAAGCAACTCAAGAGTTATCCCGGAATTTCCAACTACTTGGAGTTCCATTTCCCCAGTAAAGTCTTTAGTTATGGGTATGATCATGCATGAGTTTGCTTGAGTACAAGCAAAGTTTAAGTGTGGGGTATTATGATATGTCCTAAATTATACATGTTTTGCATGCATAATAATCCCCATATTATGGTATTAATCAAACAAAAGCCTTGCAATTTGGAGGACCAAACCCGAGCATTGACCAGCTTAAAACATGAAGAAATTTTGTGAGGAGTGAAAGTTTATGCATAATTGAAGTTCACAATTTCAGGTTATTCGATGCTACAAGATAAAAAAAAAAGCAAACACCAGCTTAAAACATGAAGAAATAAAGCTTTTGGAGGACCAAACCCGAGCATTGACCCCCAAGAAGTCAAACCAGGTTAACACAAGTCAACCAGCAGCTAAAAGAAGAGCCTAGGGAGCAGCCAGGGGCTTGCACGGTCGAGCATCCCTTTGCACGGTCGTGCATTTCCCATCTGGCCTCCCCAGACTCCTGTACACTGTCCTTTGTACCATGTTTGATTCCTGAGGTGTTTGCACGCCCGTGTAATCCAATGCACGTTCGTGCATTGCTCAATTTGAGGCCTATAAATAGATAGCTTGAGTTCTTCATTGAATCATCCCTTACACACCCCAAGAACACACCAGAGAGAGCTTATTTCGTAGTTAAAGTGTAGTAGTAGTGAGTAGAGGGGCTCTTCCTCCTTGTTCCGCAATAGGGGAGCCTACAAAACTCAGCGTTATGCTAGTTAGTATAGCCATTCGTGGCTAGACTCTTTGTATTGCTTAGGTGAAGATGAAGTTTGTTGCATGTTAATATTTAACGTATTAATCCAAGTGATGTGTTTATGTCTTTAACTATGTCCTTAAAACCACCATTTTGATCGTTTTTATTATTGTCTAAATCCGTCTTTATATTTGTGAGTGTTCTTGATTTTTTAAATTGTAAAACCTTTTTAATCAAACTTCTCTTGAAGCTTGTACGTGTTTATACAAGGAGAGATTGATAAACCAAGGCTTGGTTAACACTATTAAGGTCGTACGTCCTTATACGAACTTATTATGAGACCAAGAATTGGTGAACTTATGTTGGGAACGGTACGTCTTTATACTTGGTCCCATTGTTACACTGCCTCCTGGTGAGCAAAATATAATCACCTATTTAACTCTAATACAAAGCATTTTACGTTCGATGTCTTAAACCAACCCGGAGATGACCATTCGAAGGGTTAAGGGTAATTGTTGTCCTTAACGGGAGGCACTACCACTTGTTAAAGCTTTTAAATTTGCAAATCAAATGTCGTGAGGATGAGACTCTAGCGGTGACCCAGGTCACACATTTGTAGTAGTCATATCACTGGATTAGTCAACTTAACATTATCACGTACCAAGCGGATTCGAAACCTAAAGCAATACTATTCGTAACCTGATCATTTCCGACATATTTACTTTCGTGTTATTTATTATTCTTTTCGTTGCATTTCTGTTACACACTTCACGCATGTTTTTACTTTTCGGTTATTTACTTTACCGTTATTTACTTTTCTGTCATTTACTTTTCTGCTCCACAAGCACACAAAACCCACTCACTAATTAAACTGGCTAAACGTTAACAAAAGTTGAGTATTGGAATTCGACCGTGTCCGTTGGTTCGATACTTGGTTCTTACCTAAACTATATTACGCTACGATAGGTACACTTGCATATTGTGTGTGTTTTAAGTTAAATTAATTATCATTTTATAAATTTAAAAACTGATCTCATGAAACCATCCTAAAAATATATTTACCTATATTTTTATTTAAAAGACAACGCATCAGAATCCAAGGCTTGTATCTAATCCTTACAATCATATTCAGCAGGCTTTTGGCAAGTGGATGTAGAAGATGATGAACCTATTCCCGCTCTCCCAAGTATAGAAAACCATGTATCTTGATTTTTTGTCATATTAGAGAAAAGAGTATTGTTGCTACTCATTGCGTAATGTGCTTGTATGATTTTGAGCCTTCTGCTTGTCATCCTGATCATGTGAGTTGATTATAGAGATAAGTTCAGCTAAGGATGTTCTGTACAAATCCTTTTTCCTCTTGATGAGAGAGACATTCATATCCTAGTTATGTGGCAGAGCATTTAGAAGTTTCTTGTTTACTTCTCCATTTGATATAATAATTTTTTTCATCTTTCATTTCAGCAATTAGTTGGGTAAACATGTTGATCTATGCTTCCAAGGTTTTACCTATAATATGATTAAACCCTTCGAATCTTTGTTCGAGAAAAATACATTGAGAAGACATTTTAACTCAGTAGTACTAAGCAGATTTGAAGTAATCAACAAAAACCAAAGTACTTGTAGTCAGAGTACATGCAACCCCAAGAATAAACATGTAGTGTCGAGAACTTGAGACCGAAAACTTTATCGAGAACCAAGAACTTTGGTTTGTCCAAGAACTTTGGTTTGGCCGAGAACTTTGGTTTTTCCCGAGAAATTTGATTTTTCCCGAGAACTTTGGTTTAGCCAAGAACTTTGGTTTTTCCCGAGAACTTTGGTTTAGCCGAGAACTTTTCCAGAGAACTTTTCTTGTGTACTTTTCCCATGAACTTTAGCCGAGAACTTTTCCATGAACTTTAGCCAAGAGCGTTTACCGAGAACTTTTCTTATGAACTTTTCCCATGAACTTTCCAAAATTAAACCCGATAAAATTGGAAACTCCATAAAATCAGCGATTTGAATTTTAAAAAAAATCTGATGAACACGAAGAAGAATATGCACCAGTTTTTCATAAAAACACCAACTTTAACCGTAATGAGAATCAGTACAATCAAAGTTTGAATCTCCCAAACTATTCCAGCAAACGATTTTTTCAGAAAAATATTTATGAAAAACACAAAACAAACGGATCAGTCTAAAAGACCAGAAAAAAAAAAACTGAACCAGTACCTTGAATCTTGATGATATCGATCAGCCTTCAAAGCTCTGATACCAATTGTAAATACCAAACACCCGGTAGATCTTCAATAACGATATCAAACGACGAATACAACTGAAACGCCACAAACCGGGTATGTCTCATAGTTGGCACAAAATATAAAAAACATAGTTCTTAAACCGGAAATCAGAATCTATTACAGCGGAAGTCTTTAAATTAAAACATTCAACAAACGATAATGTAATCATTTTCTATAACGTGAACTATCAGGATTAGAAATGTCAGTCTTCAGTGTTGCAGCCCGATGTCCATGCTATCCAGCTCTCGTAGCTCCTTTACTTTACTTTTGCTTTACCTTTACTACATGTCATGCATACTAAAAGTCAGCTAACGCTGGTAAGTTCTATCTTTACTTTAATCTGAAAACTTTCTTTTAGGTAGCTTAGTTTTATAAAAATAAAATAAGTTTTTCTTTCTCTATCTTCAAAACACTTTAACTTTACTTTAAAACTTTACTACGTTACAATATAAAACTGTTACGTGACTATCTTTCATAAAAACATTAGTTTTGAGGCAACCAGTTAAGGTATCCTCCTTTACTCTTTGCATCTTTACGTTTCACCCGTACATGACAAGTGACTATAACATTTTAACTATCACATATGGATCTTCGGCCGAAGGCAAGATCCATTTTCTTGCTTACACCTCAGGGTAAGACTTTTACTTTGTTGTGCCCACACCTCAGGGTGGGCCTTTCTCGCTTACACCGAAGTGAAGACTCATTTGCCTGCTCACATCGAAGTGTGAGACTTCTACTTTTCTTGCCTGCATGACTTTTTACTTTGCAACTACTATGCAATTATACTACATCACATAATATAATGTCATTCAAACATATAACACATAGACAAATAACACATATTAACACATAAACTTATAATATGACATCTGTCACTGACAGTGTCAAGCTGCACCGAGATGTAGCTTCTTTACCATTCTTTACTTTGCTTTACTTTCTTGAAATTATATTTCAAAGATAGTACTATTCTTTTTAACACTTTACCTTTCTTTTTATAAAACTGACATTTTTATAAAAATTTATGTCTTTCTCTTTCATTTTATAAAAATAACCTTTTTTATAAAATACTACACTTTGCCTTTAAAATCTTTCTACCAGTATGCATGCCAGCCCAAAACCGTTAGGGAAAAAGGGCAATAAAAACTCACTAGACTTCTACTGTGTCTATCTCACTTAGCACTGAAACTTCAAGCTAGGTGGGATGCTATTATATCTGTTTCATGTGTCACGAATGGAACAATGTTATAACATACATATCTCATCCGAAAACTCCTATGTCCGAAATCTTTTTCGGTCGAAATTTATTTCGTCCGAAATCTTTTTCCATCGAAATTTATTTCGACCGAAAACTTTGGTGTTAGAACTATTTTCTATTAATGGTTTTTCGTTCGAAAACTTTTGTCCGAGAACTATTTTGTTCAAAAATATATGTCCGAAATCCCTTTATGTCCAAAATACTTTTTGACCGAAATGTCCTATTCGAGATACTTTTCGATCGAAAAGTTCTGTCCGAGATATATGGTGTTCCGAAATACTTTTTGGACGTATCCGAGATTTCGGACCATTCATGGAGATTTCGGACGATTCATCTGTTCTTGAACAGATCCTTCGATTTTTATACAAGTTCTAATCTTTTTACGTCCAAAACTTATATCTAGCTTCCATGAAGCTAGATACATACTTTTTAACCAAATCTACACGTAAAACTCCCATCTTTTTATGAAAACCCACTTGAAACCCTAAAACCCACTTTCAAATCTAAACTAGAATCTAAGAGTGTTTTGTTACCTGTTTCTGATTGATTTCTCCTTCTCCAACCTCCAGAGATGTGTCCAGCAATGATTCACAGCAACACGAAGGCCCTGGTGTGGATTCTTGGAACTTTCTCTCTCTGGTCTCTCTCTCTAATTTCAATATGGTGAAGATAAAGTGTGGGGAGTGGAGAGGGTGGCTAGGGTTTTTACTCCCTCCCCTTCCTTGCGCCCCCTATACCCGGTTCAAGGCCCGATCCACTCTAGCCCACTTATTCTTTCATTCTTTCTTTATTTTGTTATTCCATAAGCGTCGTTTATTCTTTGTTGTAAATTTCAGGATGTTACAACAACTAGCGAAAATCGTTGTATACGAATGATTCAAAAACAAACACACCCAAGGATTCAATCAAAGTAATTCGAATATATATTAGCACCTTGAACCGATTACAATTTGAGAGAAAAACCAACTTAGACGTCTTTTTTAACTATGTATGGAATAAGCATATATATATATATACATATATATATACTAAACAAAAGCCCATGCAATTTACTAGGTTCTCGGCCCCTTTGGCCGGCCCATATACCCAACCCGTGAACTCCATGTTTACGGTTTTACACCTAAACCTGAATAAACTCCTATTCGGTAACACCAACATTTATTTGATACGTCAGCCTCACATACGTAGACCCTACAAAGATCTAAAAAAATTAAACCGCCCAATTCATGAATTAAACAATAAGAAAAATATAAAAGGAAGTATTAACATATTTAATCTATATTATCAACAAAAATACAAATTGTTTTAATATAATATACATAAAAAAATGCTTAATCACAATTTCCTTTTTTTAATTCATAGAAAACACTTCCAAATAGAAAAACTGGACCACCCTATCTTGATCTATTTGTTAAGAAAGGAGTTTATTTAAGTAAATTTTGTTTCTTTCATAGATCATTTGAATTTATTTAAATATATAACGAGTTAAAAGTGTGTTACTTTTATAAAATTTGCTAATTTACAATGGGTTTAAATGGGCCAGCATCATCAAGCGCCACCTTTTGCCGCCGACGAAACCGTCACCAACACCGCTAACCACCATTATTGCAACCACTGCCACCCCCTCCCCTCCGTTGTCTCCATTAGCCATCAAAAGCCAAATATAGCTGGTGAATCTATTTTTTTTCAAGAACTAATTGTTTCAATCCTAAACCATTTTGCTCAAACTCTACTTCAACCAGAACCAAAATGATACTTTAATGATTCGTTTTTAACTCGAATCCAATTTGAAGTTATTAACCAACCCGTACCGCAAGTTTTAACATGCTTAAAAGAATCAGAAAAGTAAGTCGAAGAAAGTTATTTTCCATAATAAAGGTTGTTTATAATAAATAAAGGATTACTTTTGGATGATGGCCATTGATGGTGGGATGCATTTGGGTGAAGGATAAGTAGAGATAAGGTGTTATTGCGCCTCCACCACTTTTAAGTAGGGGTGAGCAGTTCGCGGTTCTAAACTGTTAAAACCGTAGAACCGGACCAATTGAAACCGGAACCGACCCGCGAAATACTAAACAGGTCCGGTCCTCGGTTCTTCATATGGTCATTAAACGGTTCGCGGTTCGGTTCGGTTAATAACCCGACGGTTCCGGTTCGGACCCGTTAGAACCGCTTGTGGATTATTTTGGGTTTGTTTTTTGTTTTGTGGAGTTGGATTGTAACTTTATTTTGCAGGAAACATAATTTGGTATAATGAAAGTGAAACTTTATCTTAATCGGTTCGGTCCAGCAATTAAACGGTTTTGACCCGTTTAATAAGGTTCTGGTCTAGTCCGAACCGTTTATATATGGTTCGGTCCTCGGTTAACATATTTCCATCCAAACGGTTCGCGGTTCCGGTCCGGTTCGAACCGAATGCTCCCTACTTTTAAGTAGTTATATACCAATCATGCTCATTTATCTTCTTTTTCTATATTTTTAAAATAATTTTAAAGATCTTTTTTTTGCAATTATTTGTAAAAAGATTTGTTTTGATGAATCAAAATCTCTTTAAGCTAGTATTAAATAATATGTTCCCATCTAGAGAAAGTAAGTTCGGTCATCTTAGTCATAACATGGCTTAATTACTAATTAATAAATTGATGAAAACGGTGTCTTAATATTTTAAGAGATATGAAAACCCTAACTCTTAGGACATAAACCATACTTATGTGAGTGTGATTATTGTAAGTAAAAGGTGCACGTCACGTGTATACCATCTCATTCATCCAGATTTCTCACACCGCTCTCATATAGGAGGGGTATAGCCGTGTGAATGTTAATGGTGTAAACATTAATTATTTTTAATTTTTATTTATACAAATTTTATTTATTCAAAATTAAACAAAAATTAAATATTATAAACATTAAATATTATAAACCTATTTTAAGGCACGCTTAGAAACAGTAACATATTAGTTTTTTTTATTAATCCATGTTTTATATAAATAAATGAAAACAGAGTTTTAAACAATTGACTTACTTGGCCCAGTGGTAAAATTCCCTTCCCTAGGTCGCAGATTCAAGGCCGGTTATCCACACAGCAACAATTTACATGTCTTTAATAATAGTTTTTTTAATACTTAATCAAACTTTGTACTTCGTGTAGTGGTTTGGTGTCTCATTTTTTATACTTCAGGTCGTGGATTTGAAACTCATGGCCCAGCAAACTTTTTTTTATTTTTTTCATTGTTCTATTTTAATTTTTTTTTCTTTTTATTACACTTTTTTTAATTATTAAGCACAATGTGAGTGGCATAATACATATTTTATCTATTGTTCGATCTCAAAAACCGATTCGCCTCAAATTCATATGTTACTTTTATGTTAGTGTCAACGTCAAAACATTTTTTTCTTTGGTTTTTTCTATTGTTTTTTTACATTTTCTTTAAGGGTTAAACGAGTAGTCATAACATCATATGTTTTTTTTATGTAAGTAACTATATTTCTTTTATAACCGTCTCAATTGTTTAAGATCCGCTTCACACCGTGTGACGCGGGAATTCAAGTTAGGCTACTTTTCGAAGCCGCCACAACACGCGGCGGGTAAAATTACTTGTTAATATTAATTAAAAATCCGAAATACAGAACTTAAATAAAAAAACCGAAATACAAACTTAAATAAAAAAACAAACTAAACTTTGAATTAAACATCATTAATATTATATTTTTTCCTTCAATCTTCTTTTTTCTTTATCCAAAAATTCACGCTCCGGCCCGTGTAAATAATCAATGTTGAGGGTGGGAATTTTTTAGTCTTCTGAAATGGCCCAAACTGGGTACATCTCATAGTTGGTATAAAACATAACAAACATAGTTCTTAAACTGGAAATCAGAATCTATTACAGCGTAAGTCTTAACTCAAACATTCATAATCCAATAATAATAAACATTGTTCATTTCATGAACTATTTGGAATAGGAAAATCAGTATTCAGCACAATAGTCCGACGTCCATGGTATCCAGCCCTCATGACTCCTTTACTTTACCTTTGCTTTACCTTTACTGCTTGTCATGCATTCTAAAAGTTAGCTAACGCCGGTGAGTTCTATCTTTACTTTAAAACGGTAAAATTTCTTTAAGTAGCTAGTTTTATAAAAATAAAATAAGCTTTATTTCTTTATTTTAAAACAACTTTGCCTTTGCCTTTTGAAGAAAACCGGTTAAGGTGTCCTCCTTTACTCTTTCAAACTTTACTTTTCACTCGTACAGGACAAGTTACTATAACATACTTTAACTATCACATATGGATCAATGTCCGAAGACAAGGTCCCTTTTCTGGCTTACACCTCGGGGTAAAACTTTTACTTCCTTAGGGTGAGACTTTCTCGCTTACACCTCAGGGTAAGACTCCTTTGCCCGCTCACACCTCAGGGTGAAACTTTCTACTTTAGTTGCTCACACCTCGGGGTGAGACTTCTACTTTGCTTGCTTGTAGGACTTTCTACTACGCAACTAATAAGCAATTGTATTACATCACATAATATAATGCCATTGAAACACATAACACATAGACAAATAACACATGTTAACACATAGGCATATAATATGGCATATGTCATTGTCAATGTCAAGCTACATCGAAATGCAGCTTCTTTATCTTCTTTGCCTTAACCTTTTACTTTCTTTAGAAGATATATTTCAAAGATAGTACTATATTCTTTAACACTTTCCCTTTCTTTTTATAAAAATAATATTTTTATAAAAACTATAATTTTCTCTTTCACTTTATAAAAATTAACATTTTAATAAAAACTATTCTTTGTCTTTCAAATCTTTCTACCAGTATGCATGCCAGCCCAAAACCATTAGCGAAAAAGGGCAATAAGAACTCACTTGTCAAGCTATCATGTGAATACTAGAACTAGTCCAGTAACCGTCACTCTCTATCTGTATAATTAATTCATGCGGATTAAGATAACGAACCTAACCGACACTAGGCGTTCTATACTTTTAAGCCGGAGAACTTAAGGTCAAGTTCGCCACTTTGACATTAGCGAACTTGTCATGTTCGCTCACTTGGATTCTGGTGAAGTTAATCTAAGTTCGCCATTTTGATACTAGCGAACTTACACCAAGCGAACTTACACCAAGTTCGCTCTATCAGGTTTAGGCGAAGTTGATCTAGCGAACCTATCAAGTTCGCCATCTTAGCATCAGGCAAACCTAGCCAGTTCGACTATGAAGGCTGTCTTTTTCCCCAAAACCCTAGAAATTTCAGCTAGGTTTTCAACGTGATCAAGCTTTGAACTTTTTACGTCCAGAATGTTTCATTTCAATCCATGAGCATAGATCTATGCTCATTTAGTTGTTTCATATGTAAAAACCCATCTTAACCCGAAACCCATTAAAAGCTAGAACTCATATTCGATCGGGTTACGTACCTGTTTTGAGCTCAAATCCACGATCCTAAGCTGCTGTTAATGATGGTGAATGATCCTAGATCTCCTCGATTTGATTCTCGACTTTCTCTCTCTAAACCCTCTCTTGCTCTCTCTCTAGTTTGCAAATGAAAAGGGAAGTGGGGAAATAAGGGGTGGCGGCTAGGGTTTAGCCTCCCCTTCCCTTTCGTCTTTCGCCCTTTGTCGCGTTAACCCCCTCCTGTTTTTCCTCATCTTCGGACATTAATCCATATGTGATATTTAAAGTATGTTATAGTCACTTGTCTTGTACGAGTGAAAAGTAAAGTTTGAAAGAATAAAGGAGGACACCTTAACCGGTTTCTTCAAAAGTAAAGTCTTAATGAAAGATAGAAACGGAACTATTTTATAAATTGTAACGTTGTAAAGTTTTAAAATAAAGGTAAAGGCAAAGTTGTTTTAAAGTAAAGAATGAAAGCTTATTTTATTTTTATAAAACTAGCTACTTAAAGAAATTTTACAGTTTTAAAATAAAGATAGAGCTCACCAACGTTAGCTGACTTTTAGTATGCGTGACAGGTAGTAAAGGTAAAGCAAACGTAAAGTAAAGGAGCCGTAAGGGCTAGATAGCATGGACGTTGGGCTGTTGTGCTGAAGACTAATTTTCCTATTCCCGATAGTTCATGAAGTGAACAATGTTTATTGTTATTGGATTATGAATTTTTGAGTTAAAACTTCCGTTGTAAAAGATTCTGATTTCCAGTTTAAGAACTATGTTTGTTATGTTTTGTGCCAGCTATGAGATGTACTCGGTTTGGGCCCTTTCAAGTTGGTGTTCCCTCTCATCTTTTTTATCTTCATGCTAATCTTCTCCTTTTGATACAAGTTTAATTGTCTCATTTCATTGAGCATCTGTTGACCAATCTCGTTGTGAGCGGTAACGGAATTCAAGCCGGAAGTGTTTTGTTTTCCTTTTTTCCTTCACTACTACACAAATGAGCGATTGCGACCGAAATTAGTGACCGACATACCGGTTGCAAAATTAGCAACCATAAGAGCGACCAAACCAAAATTGGTCGCAAATCCAGCTACCGAAATAAAACCGGTGGCAAAATTAGGAACGAAAGTGTTTTGGTCGTAAAATGTTAGCATATATAGCAACCATATATGTTTCGGTTGCAAATACAATCGCTAATTTTATTAAATAATAAAAAATAAAATAAAATCAATATGTTCGTGTAACACCCGGATTTAACAACAAAATTGAACTTTCGAAAATGACACGGAACCTAGGTCCCACCAACATTAATTACAAAACATTGACAAGTTCTTAAGTTTATAAACTCCATCACTTGATGAAAACTAGTCCATCATCACCAAACAAAGTGGTAACTACCATACGACAACTCAACTAAGTTGTTAGACAACAAATTCTTTGGTTTACCAAAGCTTTGCAACAACCCAAAGTAAACAAACACCAAAATATCCAAGACTTCGTGAGAATCCAACTCCGCCCGACAAGATTCACGAGGCTTACGTTGGAGCTTTTCCTATACCACAAAACATGTTAGTAATGATATATACAAGTTCCCATATTCCCCCACAGGTTATACCCAAGAAAAATTGTATGACAGTGTTATAGGCGTAAGCAAATCCAACCAGCGTAAGCTACACCTGGTTGGCGCCAACACCTACACAAACAACCTTCTTTTTTAGATTCCTCTCCTCGAGACACCCAAGTTTCATTTATTATGGCTTTTATAATTCATTTCCTAGCCCGAGATGTGCTTATTAGAAGTTTTAGGCGTTTTTTCGGTAATATGTATTAACGCCTAGACATGTCTAGCCCCAAACTGAATAACAATTAGCACCCAAAGACATTAATAAGCACATATAACACCCTACAACACATGGTTTAGTTATCCCTTATCACCCATTCTACGCTAATTTCGTGAGGTTCTAATGACCTCAATTCCTCCCCAAATTGTTCTAGTAAAGTTCATGACTTCAACAATCATATATATGAAGTTCATAGACTTCTATCACCTTAATAACCAATCCACACCCATTTTAGTGAGATTCATATGATCTCAAGTTCCCCCACACACCATTTTTGAAGTTCGTAACTTCAATGAAACCACCAGTGAAGTTCATAGACTTCATTCACCAATATACCTCTTATATGAATTCATTTTAAACATCATTACACCTAAGTGAAGTTCATGGATTTCAAAACACCCACCATACTTATTATGTGAAGTTCATTAACTTCATACACCCACCATACCCATTAAGTGAAGTTCATTGACTTCATACACAATACGACCATGTGGAGTTCTTAGACTCCAATACCAATTTCACCCATCCCTTACACATTCAATATATATGATTCACACCAATCAACATATAATCAAGTACACACAAATTATCAACAAATCAACATGTATAACCTTTATGTGTGTTTACTACCTCCTATCATTACTAAGTAAGTGCAAAGCACTTACCTTTAGCTAGGGATGATTCCGATTGAGCTCTGGCTTTATCCACTTGATTACCTATACCAGTCATTTGTTTAGTAATCTAAACGTCTCATTACTACACCAATTGAGACTCTATCCCCTATTTAAGACTAAATGATCAACACCCTCATTTGTCTTGTTTCAAACAATGGAATCAAACCCTGAACACCTATCCATTAGTCACTTGCCCAAATTGACCCGTTAAGAACTCACGCAAGTTAACTAAAAACCTTAATTTCATAAATCACCCGTTTCTACTAGTTTTAGTGTTTATAGACATACCACAACACTTTTACACCTTTAAAACACAATCCAAAATCCCTAATTTGATTCCTCAAGAACCCTAATTTCAAGAACCCTTAATTTGGTGAAATTAGAATGAATCGATTACACCTCTAGCTTTAGATAAGCTAGATAATCAATCCTAACCAACATTTGATTCACCACCACCCTCAATTCCTGTCAATTAGGGTTCATCCACCCAAACCCATCAAGAACAAGAATCAATGGAGGATTTTCAATGGATGAAACACTTACTTGATGATTAGGAAGGAATGTGCAGGCCAAAACTTCTAGTTTAAACATGCAATCACATACTCTTGAGCTTGTTCTTCCTCCTCCTTTCTCTCTTTTAAAGAAAACATAAACACATACACACACGTGTGTGTTTTGCCTAACTTTTCTTAATTAACACAATTGAGATTGTGTTAATTACACATCAGCCCCTCAACATTCAAAAATGGCTCCTTAAACCAAAAAATTAGATAACTCCCATTAAAAGTAACGCCCTCAACTTTCAATATTATTTATCTACACCCTATAATATGATTGCCATATTATGTTATAAACTTGAACATTGTTTCGTTACAAATCACCTCCCCTAATGTTGGGTTTCGTCCCCGAACCCCGATTCACCAAATAGGGTAATATACATGAGCATCTCTTCCTCAGATTCCCAAGTAGTTTCCGCCCCCTTTCTATGTTTCCACTGCATAAACACTTGGTTAATCTCCTTTTTTATAGGGTGTTTCAACTTCCTTTCCAAGATAGCCACCGGTTCCTTCAAATAATTCAACCTTTCATCTATCTCAATATCATCGATAGGCACGGAAGTGGATTCATCCGCCAAACACTTTCGTAGATGAGATACATGAAATGTGTTATGGAGTTTACCCAATTCCCCCGATAACTCCAAACGATAAGCCACCTTTCCCACCTGATTAATCACCTTGAATGGCCCGATAAAACGGGAACTCAACTTCCCATATTTCCAGAATCGAATCACTCCTTTCCATGGGGAGACTTTCAAAAGCACAAAGTCCCCCACTTGTAACTCGATCGGTATCCTCTTCTTATCCGCGTACGACTTTTGGCGGTCTTGAGCGGCTTTCAAGTGCGCTCTAATTTGGTCAATCCTTTCCGCCACACCCGCCACCACATCCTTGCTACCAAGTTCGCGTTGACCAATTTCACCCCCAACAAACCGAGATTCGACACCGTCTCCCATATAACATTTCGAACGAAGGCATACCAATACTCGAATGGTAGCTATTGTTATATGAGAATTCCGCCAATGGTAATGGTCGTCCCAACTACCCCCAATATCTAGCACACACGCCTGGAGCATATCCTCAAGCGTTTGAATTGTTCTCTCACTTTGTCCATTTGTTTGTGGATGATAAGCGGTGCTAAGATTTAGTTTTGTCCTCAATTCCTCATGAAATTTCTTCCAAAATTTGGAAGTAAAACGGGTGTCCCAATCCGACACGACTGTAACGGGCACCCCATGTCGTGACACAACTTCGTTAATATAGACATCCGCCAATTTTTCCAATGAATAAGTTTCCTTAATCGGAAGGAAGTGTGCACTTTTAGTTAACCGATCGACCACCACCCAAATCGCATCATGGACTTTCCAGGTCTTAGGAAGTTTAGTGATTAAATCTATTGCAAGATTCTCCCACTTCCAATGAGGTACTTCAAGAGGTTGAAGCTACCTTTTGACATATTTCACAATATCTCTTCTCATTCCTGGACACCAAAAATTAAACTTCAAGTCATAAAACATTTCAGTCTCCCCGGATGGATATAATATTTAGATTTATGTGCTTCCTCTGGGATGGTAGTCAAGACACTTGACAACCTAGGAATCCAAATTCTCCCAAGACAAGTCTTCAACCCCAAGCTATTATCCCCAAGCTATTCCACATATAGAACCATCAGTTCCTTCTTTTAATCTCCTTCGAGTGCTAAAACTTGAGCCTCTCAAATTTGATTAACAAGAGATGAAGATATAGTCATTTTAAACGACTTTACCTTAATAGGTTCATGACTAGTCTTCCGACTAAGTGTGTCCACCACAACATTCGCCTTACCCGAATGATAAAGTATCTAACAGACATAATCTTTGACCAATTCAAGCCATCTCCTCTGTCTCATGTCGAGATCTTTTTGGTTAAGGAAATACTTGAGACTTTTGTGATCCTTGTAAATTGTACAACACACCCCAAAAAAATAATGTCTCCAAATTTTGAGCGCGAATACCAAGGCTGCTAACTCCAAGTCGTGGGTAGGATAATTCGACTCATGGGCCTTTAACTTCCTAGAGGCGTAGGAAATCACCGTACCTCTTTGCATAACGACACAACCGGGTCTAAAATGCGAGGCATCCGAAAACACAACAAAATCAGGACCCCACACAACCGGTCCCTTCAGGCAAGGAAAGTACATGTGCCTTTGTTAACTTCTCTTTCAGAAGTTGAAAGACCGGCTCCAGATCAGGACCCCACACAAACTTCGTATCCTAGCAAGTCAACTTCGTCATAGGCAAGGCAATACGAGAGAAATTTCCGATAAATCGCCAATAATAGCCCGCTAGCCCCAAAAAGCTTTTAATCCCCGTAGGCATTTTCGGCGATATCCAACCTTTCACTACTTCGATTTTGGAAGGGTCTACGGAAATTCCTTCCGTATTTACCATGTGACCCAAGAATTGAATCTCCTGGAGCCAAAAGACACACTTGGAGAATTTAGCGAACGGTTTCTCCTTTCGGAGAACCTCAAGGATTTCATGAAGATGACAAGCGTGGTCAGCCTCGCTACGCAAAAATATAAGGATGTCATTGATAAAAATAATGATAGATTGATCAAGGAATGGTTTATACACCCGGTTCATAAGATCCATGAAAGTCGTAGGCGCATTTGTAAGACCAAAAGGCATTACCGTGAACTCATAATGGCCATAGCGAGTACGAAAATCTGTTTTAGGAATATCACCATCCTTCACCTTCAACTGATGATACTTAGATCTCAAATCTATCTTTGAAAACCATGACGCTCCTTGTAGTTGATCAAAGAGATCATCGATCTGAGGTAATGGATACCGATTCTTGATCATCAACTTATTCTACTCCCGGTAATCAATACACATCTGAAGGCTCCCGTCCTTCTTCCTCACAAACAAAACAGGTGCACCCCATGAAGAGATACTCGGGCGTATAAAGCCCTTATCAAGTAGCTCTTGTAGTTGATCCATCAACTCTTTCATCTCTAGTGGAGCTAACCGATAGGGTGCCTTGGCAATCGGTATAGCCCTCGGTATTAGATCAATCCCAAACACCACTTCCCTCTCAGGAAGAACTCCTAGTAAATCATCAGGAAAGACATCAACGAAATTATTCAGGGCATGGATGTCATGAATTTCCACCACACTCTGCTTGGTGTCGGTGACACAGACCATGAACGCCTTACACCCCTACACCATATATCTCACTGCCTTGAGATAAGAACATACAAGCACCTCCCCTATCACACCCCGGTAGGCGGCGGATTATACGCCGGGGTTGACGCGGTTGTTCAAAAGCACATGATCAACTATTAAATGCATTGCAATATTTATTCATCATATTAAGTATTCGTTACAAGGAAGATAGAAACATATTGTTCAAATGAAACATAACATAATCAAGATTCAAATTTATTAATACTAAGTCCATGGCCCTAAGTGATCAAGCATGGTCCTCAAACGGGTGCACCTGAAACATGTAAGTAAATGTCAACTACAAGTAGTTGGTGAATAACATAGGTTTTGACACCAAACAAAAGTTGGAAAAGGATTTAAAATTCAATATGTTCCAAGCAAAAACTAAGGAAAACTGGTATGTACAATCCAACTGATTGTGTTTTGGAAAACTAGTAATATGGTACACACAAAACCCACCAATGTTTGTGTTAACTATGGTATCGGTTTCTCGTATAAATGATCATAAAATGTACTACCTTAGACTTGCAACACAAGTTAATGATTGTACTAAACATGAACACATGTATGGTCCTCAAGTAGTTTAAGACATAAAGCACATAGTAATTAGCATGAGAACAATGGTATTGAATTTGACATGTATAGTATGTAAGCACGTTCCACCCCGAGTATTTGTAAACAATAGTAAAGAGAAAGGGGGCTATGAAACTCACCTTGAAGTATGAAGCTTTGTATGTCACACAAGTATATTGTTTGTTGCACAAAAAAAATTCAAGCTAACCTCAAGGTTAACCTATAAGTTGATGGTATAATTGTATCAATGATGTGTTCAAATAAATAAAGGAAATCCTAGTGTGTAAAGAGATGGATGTGGGGGTCCTTGATTATGTAAGAAAATGTTTGTTTGAGCTTCAAATGATACTTTTGTAATTGTTTGTAAAAAGGTATAAGTGTATAAATAAATGGCTTCATTTGTTTTCTAAATATCTAAATAAATAGGAAATAACTAACTTGTACACTTTTGTTTATAAATAAATAAATTATTGAATAAGGAATTTACTCTTGTTGTAAATAAATAAATGATTGAGTAAATGAATTATAATTGGTTGAGTAACTAGGTAATTAGGTACATAAATAAATAGGACTTTTTATTTATTTAGTTTGGTTTTCAAGAACAATAAGTGTTTTAAAAGAAAATAATGGTTTAGTTAATTAGTAATCAAACCAAAATTTATAGTATACAAATGACGTTTTAATTAAATAAATAATTTAACCATAATTAATTATCAATTAAAAGCATGAAATCTGTTTTAATGTTTTATAAAAATAAATTGTATAAAAGTTTGTTAAGTTTCTTTACAAGATAACGGTTTTATAACAATAATAATCATATTTATTTCCAGATGCAATTTATAAGTTAGGGATTTCAAATTAATAATTGTTTAAATAAATTATGATTTATTAGGTCTTACTTAACAATACTAAATAAAATAGCTACTTTTATATCCCAATAATTATAATGGGTTACCTCCCAACTTAACAATTTAAAGATCGAGGCTTATAGTTTTATAAAATGAACTTTGTAAAAACGAATTAGTTAACAAAATCAAGTTTTATAATTATGTTTGTCCTGCATGGGAATAAATATATTAGTAACAAAATATAGCACTCGTATAATACGTTCAAATACCGGTCGTTATACGTTAACTCAAATAAAGTTATGAATATATAAGGATGTGTATTTTACTTATTTTGTCTCTAAAAGATTTTTATGTGATTTATATATGCATATATATAAGTATATATAGGTATGAGTGCGTTGAGAGTGACAAAGGAATAGTAATTTAATTAACAAAGGAACAAAACAATAAAAAGAAAAGGAAACAGGCAGGCCGGGTTTTGAACCCGCGACCTGTGCTAGGAGGGTGGAATGAGTTAACCAGTTGATCTAGGGCGTTTGCCTTGATAAGGAAAGAAAATGTTTATCTTTTTTCATCAAACCCCAAACACCTTTCTTCCCCAAATCAAAGAATTGAAAACCCTAGTCTCAGATCCTCATCAGATCATTTCTAGATCAAAGGGTTTTTGGATTTCGGGGATAAATTGAGCAAGAGGGAGTGTAATTTACCTGGGATTGATCGTTGGGTTGGAGAAAACAATGAGGTTCGATCCCTCCCTGCCGTCGCAAACCAAGAGAGGAAAGAGGACAATTTTGAGACGGTTTCGAGTATCGTCTTCGATGGTAGGGTGGTTTGGGTACGTTTAGAATGATTAGAATTATGAGTAATAGTTGTAACTGATCGAATTTGAAGGGTTTAGAACTTGATTTCATGGCTTTGAATTCCCGAAACCGAAAAGCCATACGTCGGTTTTTAAAGCTTTAAATTCTTAATCAAGATTGACGGTTTCAAGCTTCTAACGATCTAGATTGGGTTTGTAACTGATTTGGGAGAACTAAACACTGAATTCGCAGAGATTGGTGAAGGTTTGGATCAATTTTGACTTCTCTAAAGTCAAAATTGGATGGTATTGTTCTAGGGTTCAACATTGATTGGAGGGGGGTTCAATTGGGTCCATGGGGGTTCAAATTGAATTGGGGGGGGGGGGGGTTCAAAGGCATTATGAGGGTTTATTTGCTAGGTGAAGGGTTTAATAACCATTTATTTGATTTAAAATCATGTTAATTATTTATAAAAATGTTTTTATAAAATTTAGATAATGTTTGTTTTATTATTAACTTATAAAGGAAAGATTTCCATTTTTTTAGAATTGCAAATCGTATAAATGGTTGATTTAATATGATTAAATATATACGTACTTACATATATTTATAATTTAAATACATATATATATATATATGTATATATATATATATATAAAAGATGTAAGCACACTATTAAAGCTCATAAATATTAAAAGTTCTATCATTAATTTATTTAGTATACTAAATTATATATATTTATATTTACACATGAATATATATATATATATATGACAAAATAAAAGATGTAGGTACATTTGTTATATATAGGGAATAATATGGAAGTTGCAAGATTGGAACCTTGAATAAAAATTTACGTGACACTTGATGAGCAGTGCGGGATTGTAAGGAATTGTCATTATTGTATTAAATAAAAAATAATAATAATGCCGGAAAAATCATGGATGTTACAGTATCCTCAAGTTAAGTTAATTTCGTCCCGAAATTAGAATATTGGGGGCCACTGAATCAGGAAAATATGAGGGTTTAAATTTTTAACGAGTTGTGACTGTCGATTTAAGTAGTACAATTGAATACCAGATTCAGGTCTGTTACTTAAAGTCGGGCGTGAATGGTGATAGTGGATTTTGTTTGAAGAAAAATAAGGAGAAAATTGTCGAAGAGTATCTTGGACTCCAAAGCTGGAACGTATCACTTGAAATGAGAACAATGAGAATTTTATGATCAAAACTTGTTTATGATATAGTCTAATATGTTCAAGTAATGGCATTGGATAAGGACTTCACAAACATTGGTCAAGGTCAAAGTAATATAATATTCCACGTGATACGAATAACGCTACTTCTGACATTATGACAGGAACACTGATATATAGGCAATACTAGCGACGTATCCACCATGCCCTTATCATATCATCTTCGTTTCGTTGCTATATATCACGATAGGTTTTATCTCATCACACATGATAGGATTCACTATGTTTTTCATGCGTTGACTTTTATAATTACGTGTGCACCCATAATTACTCAAGTCGTCGCATGGTCTGTACAGATCATCCCATTGTGTGTGGGTCAAGAGAGGACACAAAATCGATTAGTTCATAACTTATTGATTTCACATATGTATTACTAACAAATAACTATGTCCATAGATAATGTAACCAATCAAAGAATAACAATGTAACACAACTCCATGGTTGTCTTAGATAGGTGGCACAATTCTCAAGTTTACGTATAAAGTTTATAGCTCGCTCGTGTTTGAACAAGAATACGTCAAATCCCGAATAGTTCAAAGTTTACAGCTTCAACTTTCATGGATAAAGTGAAGAATCATGCCTCGTGTATAGCGTGGACAATCAATTGCAAATAATCGAGTTTCATATATAATGCAAATGATCAAGTTTCGTGTATAATGTGAACAATCAAGTTTTATGAATAATGCGAACAATAAAATGTAAATAATCGAATTTCATGAGTAATGTAAACTATCGAATTTCGTAGGTGATTTAGCTTTGTGGATAAGTGTGTTACCCGACGTTCATGTACAATGTAAGTAGTTGGGTTTTAAATTTTTTTAATTTTTTTTATGTTTATATGGACGGTCAAAGCCCATGCGAAATGATTCAACCTCTTTAAGTTGGCTAGTAATCTCATACGTTTCTAAAGGTGCAAGGTGATGAGAAAATTTTGGCTACGGGGTTAGATCCAGGTACAAGTAGATACGGGATTCCAATTGATGAACAAGAGGGGGGACAGGATAGATCCTCAAGAAACACATTCCGAGAGTCTCGTATGGTAGAAATGTCTTGATTACTCCTCCTTTTATCCCTATTTTCTTCGTATGTGCTAAAAGACTACAAAATTCTAATATAAGTGTTCTTGAGATAAAGTGCAGGATATGGGTTTCAAGCCTACTAGAAGAACTCCTCTTCAAGGACTTACAATGTGCTACTCAATAGGGGGAGGGTTTGGAATGTACTTCTCAAGATTAGCAGTTTTGGCTCGATGTCTAGGTAATCTTAATGAAGATATAACGGATGTATTTTATGCCAGCGACATTAGGTCAGTGGGTTATAGCATTCGCATAAGATAATTGTAGGATAGAATTCAATACTGAAAGATAAAATGTCAACACTTATTCCAAACATAGAGTAGCGGTTTCAAAATGGAATTTAAAAACGAGAAATAGAAGATCCGGCTAACGTCTCAAGTAGCTTTCTACCAGGAAGCAGATGAGCACTAAGATGAATATCATTATGGGGACTCGTATTGCAAACCGGGCCTCAGCTCTAGATTTTTTCCGTGCATGCCTCAAATATCTCCCGGTCTCATTCCATCATCTCTATGTGGGTACCTAGATTTGTAATTAAGTCCTCCTGGTGCCACACTTGACCCAATAGGCTATCTATTCGTTGGCCTAGTAGGTCGTGCCTTAACCCATGTTCCATTCTCTGCCTCAGAAACTTTGTAGATCTCACGGCATCATTTGGAACTCCTATAGCACTGGTAGGTTCCACGGCTTGTCTTGCTCCTGGGTTTGGATGGTATGGGGTAGGTGCTAGATAGGGTCTCTCGGTGGGGGTGGTTCAGATGCTCGGAGTCTCAGGTCTGTGCTACTAAGCCAATCTTCCCTGCGGTCAAACATGGATCTAGCAGTTGGATATGTCGGTGACCGGTTGTCTGGTGATGGGAATCCGATGCCTTCCTCCTGCTTGGACTCTGGCTCGGGATGGCATTCCAGGGAAGAAGGAGGGTAAGAGGCCATGTCTAGCATGAAAAAGGTCGTAAGTGCTAAATGTTAAGTGCAAAGTTTTTCATGAGTTTAGAGTTTGACTAGTCATAACACCAAGTTCTCATAATAGTATGTTAGGAGTAACACTTGACCTATAAGTAGTGTACCCATGAAGAGAATCCCCAGGAAAGAGAGGTGGGCCACAAAGGACACACTTAAGTACCCAGTTTTTCCTTAGTCAGATTCTTTCATGGGCCTACACCCACTCTTCCAGCCATCATGTACCATCAACATTACTATTCGAACCCATGATTATGATGAGAATCATTATGGATGGTGTCTTGTGGCTCAAAGGTGTGCTTCATCTATTCAAGCAGCTTCCCTTCCTTAAATGGTAAGGTCTAAGGTTTAAATTTATTACAAGTGATGATAAGGGTGATATAATATCTTCAAGGTATAAGGATGAAGGGGTATAGGGACTTAAATTAGATTAAGTGTAAGAATCAAATAGGGAGGTTTAGACGTATGTACCAAATTGTAATAATTAAACGAATGATATTTAGATTGTATTCATTTAGGACATAACCCAATGGATGTTGTGACAAATCAAAGTGACTTAAGTTCATATACTTTCAAGAAGACATGCTTGAGCCTATAGGTGAACACTCACTTCGGGAATTCCCAGGAAAGCATACGGATCCTTCGGTTGATTTGGATCTATATGAAATGCTTTCCTAGACAGAAGACCCAAGGTACAGGCTTTCACCCTTCCGAATTGCACGCGTTCTCTACTTATTTCTCAGAACCCAAAACTTTGACGGAATTTTAAAATTTTTATAGGCATTAAGCCTAAGAGTCTAAATTTTTCCACAGGTGATGCTAATGACATAGTTCTCAATGTGCAAGGATGAAAGTGTATAAAGTCTTAGATATGAATAAGTGTATAGCAAGACTTAGGATAGCATCTAGTGATATCAAATAGGTAATATGCAGACTAATCAAATAGTGTAGCAAGTAAGGTATCACATGAGTAGTAGTCTTTGTAAACATGTAACATAGCACATTAGGTAACACATGTTGTATCATGCAATGTAATACCTAAGACAACATGTAGGATAATCACACAAGGATATCCTAAGGTTATAGACTAGGTTATTGGTTTCTAATAACCTAATTCTCTATAACCTTAGCTCTGATACCAATCGGTCACACCCCGGCCGGTGGCGGATTATACGCCGGGGCGGACGCGGTTGTTCAAAAGCACATGATCAACTATTAAATGCATTGCGAATATTTATTCATCATATTAAATATTCGTTACAAGGAAGATAGAAACATATTGTTCAAATGAAACATAACATAATTAAGATTCAAATTTATTAATACTAAGTCCATGGCCCTAAGAGAAATTTTCGATAAATCACCGATAATAGCCCGCTAGCCCCAAGAAGCTTTTAATCTCCGTAGGCATTTTCAGCGATATCCAACCTTTCACTACTTCAATTTTGGAAGGGTCTACAGAAATTCCTTCCATATTTACCATGTGACCCAAGAATTGAATCTCCTGGAGCCAAAAGACACACTTGGAGAATTTAGCTAACGGTTTCTCCTTTCGGAGAACCTCAAGGATTTCACGAAGATGACAAGCGTGGTCAGCCTCGCTACGCGAAAAGATAAGGATGTCATTGATAAAAATAATGATAGATCGATCAAGGAATGGTTTATACACCCGGTTCATAAGATCCATGAAAGCCGTAGGCGCATTTGTAAGACCAAAAGGCATTACTGTGAACTCATAATGGTCATAGCGAGTACGAAAATCCGTTTTAGGAATATCACCTTCCTTCACCTTCAACTGATGATACTTGGATCTCAAATCTATCTATGAAAACCACGACTCTCCTTGTAGTTGATCAAAGAGATCGTCGATCTGAGGTAATGGATAACGATTCTTGATCGTCAACTTATTCTACTCCCGGTAATCAATACACATCTAAAGGCTCCCGTCCTTCTTCCTCACAAACAAAACAGGTTCACCTTATGGAGAGACACTCGGGAGTATAAAGCCCTTATCAAGTAGCTCTTGGAGTTGATCCATCAACTCTTTCATCTCTAGTGGAGTTAACCGATAGGGTGCCTTGGCAATCGGTATAGCCCCCGGAATTAGATCAATCCCAAACTCCACTTCCCTCTCAGGAAGAACTCCTAGTAAATCATCAGGAAAGACATCAACGAAATTATTCACGACAGGGACGTCGTGAATTTCCACCACACTCTTCTTGGTGTCGGTGACACAGACCAAGAACGACTTACACCCGTACACCATATATCCCACTGCCTTGAGATAAGAACATATAAGCACCTCCCCTATCACACCCCGGTCGGCGACGGATTATACGCCGTGGCTGACGCGGTTGTTCAAAAGCACATGATCAACTATTAAATGCATTGCAATATTTATTCATCATATTAAATATTCGTTACAAGGAAGATAGAAACATATTGTTCAAATGAAACATAACATAATCAAGATTCAACTTTATTAATACTAAGTCCATGGCCTAAGTGATCAAGCATGGTCCTCAAACGGGTGCACCTGAAACATGTAAGTAAATGTCAACTACAAGTAGTTGGTGAGTAACATAGGTTTTGACACCAAACAAAAGTTGGAAAAGGATTTAAAATTCAATATGTTCCAAGCAAAAACTAAGGCATAAATGTGAAAACATACAAGGTTCCAAAGCATACAATCAAACCGTAGTAAATGAAAAACTGGTATGTACAATCCAACTCATTGTGTTTTGAAAAAACTAGTAATATGGTACACACAAAACCCGCCAATGTTTGTGTTAACTATGGTATCGGTTTCCCGTATAAATGACCATAAAAGGTACTACCTTAGGCTTGCAACACAAGTTAATGATTGTACTAAACATGAACACATGTATGGTCGTCAAGTAGTTTAAGACATAAAGCACATAGTAATTAGCATGAGAACAATGGTATTGAATTTGGTATGTATAGTATATGTAACACGTTCCACCCCGAGTATTTGTAAACAATAGTAAAGAGAAAGGGGGCTATGAAACTCACCTTGCAATATGAAGCTTTGTATGTCACACAAGTATATTGTTTGTTGCACAAAAAAAGTTCAAGCTAACCTCAAGGTTAACCTATGAGTTGATGGTATAGTTGTATCAATGATGTGTTCAAATAAATAAAGGAAATACTAGTGTGTAAAGAGATGGATGTGGGGGTCCTTGATTATGTAAGAAAATGTTTGTTTGAGCTTCAAATGATACTTATGTAATTGTTTGTAAAAAGGTATAAGTGTATAAATAAATGGCTCCATTTGTTTTGTAAATATCTAAATTAATAGGAAATAACTAATTTGTACACTCTTGTTTATAAATAAATAAATTATTGAATAAGTAATTTACTCTTGTTGTAAATAAATAAATGATTGAGTAAATGAATTATAATTGGTTGAGTAACTAGGTAATTAGGTACATAAATAAATATGACTTTTTATTTATTTAGTTTGGTTTTCAAGAACAATAAGTGTTTTAAAAGAAAATAATGGTTTAGTTAATTAGTAATCAAACCAAAATTTATAGTATACAAATAATTTTTTAATTAAATAAATAATTAAACCATAATTAAATAAATAATTAAACCATAATTAATTATTTAATTATGGTTTAATTATTTATTTAATTAAAACGTTATTTGTATACTATAAATTTTGGTTTGATTACTAATTAACTAAACCATTATTAATTAATTATCACTTAAAAGCATGAAATCTATTTTAATATTTTATAAAAATAAATTGTATAAAAGGTTGTTAAGTTTCTTTACAAGATAACGGTTTTATAACAAAAATAATCATATTTATTTTCCAAATGCAATTTATAAGTTAGGGATTTCAAATTAATTGTTTTTTAAATAAATTATGATTTATTAGGTCTTACTTAATAATACTAAATAAAATAGCTTCTTTTATATCCCAAGAATTATAATGGGTTACCTCCCAACTTTACAATTTAAAGATCGAGGCTTATAGTTTTATAAAATGAACTTTGTAAAAACGAATTAGTTAACAAAATCAAGCTTTATAATTATGTTTGTCCTGCTTGGGAATAAATATATTAGTAACAAAATATAGCACTTGTATAATAACGTTCAAATACGGGTCGTTATACGTTAACTCAAATATAGTTATGAATATATAAGGATGTGTATTTTACTTATGTTGTCTCTAAAAGATTTTTATGTGATTTATATATGCATATATATATATATAAGTATATATAGATATGAGTGCGTTGAGAGTGACAAAGGAATAGTAATTTAATTAACAAAGGGGCAAAACAATAAAAAGAAAACAGGTCGGGTTTCGAACCCGCGACCTGTGCTAGGAGGGTGGAATGAGTTGATCTAGGGCGTTTGCCTTGATAAGGAAAGAAAATGTTTATCTTTTATCATCAAACCCCAAACACCTTTCTTCCCCAAATCAAAGAATTGAAAACCCTAGTCTCAAATCCTCATCGGATCATTTCCAGATCAAAGGGTTTTTGGATTTCGTGTATAAATTGAGCAAGAGGGAGTGTAATTTACCTGGGATTGATCGTTGGGTTGCCGAAAACAATGAGGTTCGAGCCCTCCCTGCCGTCGCGAACCAAGAGAGGAAAGAGGACAATTTTGAGACGGTTTCGAGTGACATCTTCAATGGTAGGGTGGTTCTGGTACGTTTAGAATGATTAGAATTATGAGTAATAGTTGTAACTGATCGAATTCGAAGGGTTTAAAACTTGATTTCATGGCTTTGAATTCCCAAAACCGAAAAGCCATACGTGGGTTTTTAAAGCTTTAAATTTTTAATCAAGATTGACGGTTTCAAGCTTTAAACGATCGAGAGTGGGTTTGTAACTGATTTGGGAGAACTAAACACTGAATTCGCAGAGATTGGTTGGATGGTATTGTTCCAGGGTTCAACATTCATTGGAGGGGGGTTCAATTGGGTCCATGGGGGTTCAAATTGAATTGAGGGGGGGCTCAAAGGTATTGTGGGGGTTTATTTGCTAGGTGAAGGGTTTAATACCCATTTATTTGATTTAAAATCATTTTAATTATTTATAAAAATGTTTTTATAATATTTATAAAATCTAAATAATGTTTGTTTTATTATTAACTTATAAAGAAAAGATTTTCATCTTTATAGAATTGCAAATCGTATAAATGGTTGATTTAATATGATTAAATATATACGTACTAACATATATTTATAATTTAAATACATAAATATATGTATATATATATATATATATAAAAGATGTAAGCACACTATTAAAGCTCATAAATATTAAAAGTTGTATCATTAATTTATTTAGTATACTAAATTATAAAAAGATAGGTATAAAACTGCTTTTATAGTACCTACTGGCCATTACGAATGGAACGTAATGTGGTGAAATTTGTTTTAAGATTCCACCATAGCCTATATCAGATGCATCTGTTTCAATAATATTTTCCCAATCTAGGTTGGTTATCATTAAGCAAGGAAGATTTTGAACCTTTTGCTTAATCTTTCGAATGGTCTTAGTATGATTCTCTAACCATGGCTGGGGATTCTTTTTTAATCTATCATATAAAATGGCAGTATCATCTGCTAGATTTTTATAATAGGGAATAATATAATTTAAACTTTCTAAAAATCTTTGAAGTTGAGTTTACGACAAAATAAAAGATGTAGGTACATTTGTTATATATAGGGAATAATATGGAAGTTGCAAGATTAGAACCTTGAATAAAAATTTATGTGACACTTGATGAGCAGTGCGGGATTGTAAGGAATTGTCATTATTGTATTGAATAAATAATAATAATGCCGGAAAAATCATGAATGTTACATCCCCTTTCCTCTCACTTCGAATATAGATGGACTTCCCCGAAGGAGAAGTGAGTTGAATCACCTTTGATTCGCACAGAATATTGGCTTTGTAGTTAGATAGCCAATCCATCACCACAATCACATCAAACTCTCCCAAGGTCATAGGAATAAGGTCTATAAGTGTGCTACCTTAGGAGCCTGAATAAATGTGGTTAAGAGTTTGTTTGGATTTTCCTATTCATTGTTGGGTTGATTCTATAAACATCTGGTGAGTGATACATCTTCTCTACGTGTTTAGGAAAGTCTAAGTCATAAGAAGGTATCACCAAGATTTCCTTTATGGTTTAAGGGTATTAGTGTGAGTATATAGCATTAGCTTTCCTTTTATCATAGGATTACAAGCCCCTGGTGAGGTAGTAGTCAGTTCTAACACTTTCTTATGAGTTTGTTGGTTCTTCATTATAGTAGGTCTTAAGGTAGCCAAGCATCAGGTTCTGGAGCTCTTTGTATCGACTTGTCTAGGTAACTCTAGCGAAAGTCTAGCCTTATAGGAAAAGTTGTCATAATCTAAGTCATTCAGAATAGTCATTCATTGGACATGAGCTACTATGGATGATCTAGGCTCTCTAACAAAGTGTCTTCTTGCAATTGTAACATCTAGCCTTAGATTTATCAAACTCGTCCCTCATCCTTTTTATGATTTTCCAAGCAAGTATTTTAAAGTCCTTTTGATGAATCTCTTAATTCTTAGAGTTAACATCGCCATTTGATTCACCAAATCCTTCTCCTCAATGTCATATGGATGGAATTGTTCCAGATCTTTAACAATCAAAGAGTTAACATCTAACCCTCCAGCAAAAAAATGCATCCTCAAATATTGAGAACATGAAGGTACTGATGGCATGTTCCATCCAGGCAGTGGTAATGAAGATGTTGAAGGTGTCACCAAAGCTTGACTGGGCTTCATGTATCCATGTATTTCTAACTCGTATGTCTTCACTAAACGTGTAACTGAGTTAGTATCATTTTAGTTTGATCATTGGAGTTTCTGATCACCACCTCGTACATTCTCCAATGACTAGGAAGATACCTTATAAACTTATTTAACATGTGCTCATTCTTATAGATTATACCACAAGTTTTTAGCTCCCTTAATAATGGTGTGAATCTCTCAAATTGTTGAATCGTGGACTAACCATTGATATAAGCAAACAATTCATATTGTTGAATAGTGATTCATTTTTATTTGCTAAAACATCAGTGTTCTTTCTAATTGCTCACATAGATTGTCCCATAGCTCTTTGGCATGTTGGGTTTTTCGACCCATGTGGGTTTTATCATTTAACCCAAAGAAAAGAAAAAAAATGAAATTGCTTTCTTAATTGCTCCTGCCTTACAAACCCCAAAGAGTCAAAGGGGTTGGGAGCATTAAAGTCTTAGTCTTTAATGTTTGTCAACAACTACAACATAGATGGGTGTTTTTGTTCATCCGGGTTATGGTGGCCTACAAGCTATCTCAAAGAAGACAACATAGATGACGTTTTTCTTTGTCCGGTTATTCATTATCTTAACAAAAAAAGTTTTGTTAGGTGATGGTAATTAATGTCTTGGGCCATCTACCACTTTAAGACAACAACTTTTTTGTTTGTCTAAGAAAGAGTGATTTTTTCCATCTATCTCACGAAGAAGAGAACAGAGAGCAAGAAAAAGGGGTTTTGGGGAAGCTTTGCCTTTCTGCCATTTTAGAGACACGATTGGGTGTGGGTTCGTTTGACAGAAAGAAGAAACGGGGTGCTCAAGATCAAGCCTTGGAGTAACTCTATTTGGTGATCCCTCTCCTTTGTCTATGTTTATGTTTTCATATTCTTGATGTTAGTGATTCCAAGTGTATGATGATTATTGTATGCCTCTAGTTTATCTAGAGAAGACTTTGTATTGCTCTTGATTTGGTGATAGTGGATTTGAAGCGGCTCTATTAGTCCCGTGGTTTTTACTCTCTCGTTTGAGGGGTTTTCCACACTAAAATTTCGGTGTCTCTTTACTGTTATTTGCATAGTGATTTGGGGCTGCTTTGGTTATTTTAGCGTACCCTATTTGTTTGCATCCTAACAGGTTCATTCGAGTCGGGAAAGTTTTGACCAAACGAGATTTGCTTCCGCACATTTGTTGTTTACCGTTTGTGGTCGGTTGTGTTTTTCCTATCGGACTGGTATCAGAGCCATTGGCTCTTGTTATTAGGTTTAGACTTGTTTGAACAATGGAAGCTAATACAAGTAGGATTGTGAATCTGAATGGTTCTAATTATCTTCTTTGGAAAAGCAAGATTGCAGACCTTCTTTATGTGAAGGATTATTATTTGTCTGTGTTTACCACTAATAAACCTGAAGATAATACAGATGAAGAATGGAATATTTTACATAGAAAGGTTTACGGGTATATCCGACAGTGGGTTGATGATAATATTTTGAACCATATTAGTGGGGAGACTAATGCTTGTACCTTATGGAACAAGCTTGAGGAATTGTATGCTCGGAAGACTGGGAACAATAAGTTGTTCTTGATTAAGCAGTTGATAAACTTGAAATACCTTGATGGTACTCCTGTTACTGATCACTTGAATGTTTTTCAGGGAGTTATTAACCAGCTTGCAGGAATGGGTATAAAGTTTGAAGACGAGTTACAAGGTTTATAGCTCCTTGGCACTTTACTAGATTCGTGGGAAACTTTAGGACATCATTGTCCAACTCTGCAGCAAATGGTGTTATCACAATGGAATTGGCTAAAAGCGTTATTTTAAATGAAGAGATGAGAAGAAAGTCACAAGGTTCCTCTTCACATTCAGATGTTTTAGTCACAGAAAACAGGGGGAGAAGTCAGAGTAGAGGTCCAAGTAACAGAGGGAAGCATCATAGCAAGTCTCAAGGGAAGTTTGCTGATTTTGAGTGCTATCTTTGTGGTCGGAAAGGACACACAATTCGATTTTGTAGACAATTGAAGAAGGAGAATTAGAAAGCCAATTACAACAACCAAAAGAACAACCATAAGAAAGATGATGGCGGTAATGACACTGCTAAAGTTAACACTGCTACCGAAGAGTTCTTTATTTGTTGTGATTATGATATGGTTAGTGGTGCTACCTGTCATGTGACATCACAGAGGGATTTTTATTCATCTTATACTCCTGGTGACTTTGGGAGTGTTAAGATGGGTAATAATGGGCTATCTAAGATTGTTGGTGTTGGGGATATTTGCTTGAAGTTTGATACTGGAATGGAGTTGGTTTTACACAATGTAAAACATGTTCCGGATATTAGACTTAATTTAATATCCGCAGGCTTACTTGATGATGATGGCTACCACAGTAACCTTGGTGATGGAATGTAGAAACTCACTCGTGGTTCTTTGATCGTGACAAGAGGTAAAAGAAGTTCAAAGTTATACATGACACATCCGAAGATCTCTAGAGACTAGGTTCATTCATTGATGAATTTTGATATGACCGACTTGTGGCACAAGAGACTTGGTCACATAAGTGAAAAGGGCATGTCTCTATTGTTGAAGAGAATGTCCTATCTGGTGTGCATGATGTTCATTTGAAGAAGTGTTATCATTGTATGGAAGGTAAGCAAACTAGAGTTTCCTTTAAGAGTCATCCTCCCTCTAGAAAAGAAAATATACTTGATTTGGTGCATTCCGATGTATGTGGTCCCATGAAGACTAGATCACTTGGTGGTTGTTTATACTTTGTCACATTCATCGATGATCATTCAAGGAAGGTTTGGGCTTATTCTTTGAAATCTATAGATCAAGTATTAGATGTGTTTAAGCAATTTCATGCCCTGGTTTAGAGACAGACTGTGCAGAAGCTTAAATGTATTCGGACAGATAATGGAGGTGAGTACATTGGTCCTTTCGATGCTTATTGTAGAGAGAAAGGTATTCGACACCAAAAGACTCCTTTCAAAGACACCACAGTTGAATGGTTTAGTAGAACGGATGAATAGAACATTGGCTGAGAGGGTTAGATTTCTGCTCTCGCATGTAGGGTTGCTTAATTCCTTTTGGGGTGAAGCTTTGAATACGGCGGTACATGTTATTAATCTAACTCCTTGTATTCCTTTGTCTTTTGATGTTCCTGACAGGGTTTGGAGTAACAAAGATGTTTCATATCGTCATTTGCGGGTCTTTGGATGCAAGGATTTTGTGCATATTCCCAAAGATGAAAGATCAAAGCTTGATGTGAAGACCAGGCCTTGTATATTCCTTGGTTATGGGCAAGATGAGTTTAGATACAGGTTATATGATCCAGTTCTGAAGAAACTCGTAAGAAGTCGTGATGTGGTGTTCATGGAAGATCATGGTTTGAAAGATATTGAGAAGACAAAGATAGTTCCTCAACAAACTGATGATCTTACTGATTTGGATCCGGTTACTCCTCAGCAAACCGAGACACATAATGGAGATGATGTTCAAAATGATGAACAACATGGTACTGATAACGTTGATATTTGATGTAGTGCAAAGCACACATCTTTATTCCTAGTGTTTTGTGCGTTTTTAATTAGTTTTGTGTTTGTTTTGAGTCGTTTTGATGTACATTTGAGTCTATGTCTTGTTTGCAGGTGCTTGTATGAATTACAAGGGAATACGTGAAGAAACCGAGCAAGAGAATAAAGTCGGGAGAAATAAAGAAGAATTTGTTGAAATTCAGTCCCTCGCGGTACGTGAGAGAGACAGACAAATGCCTCGCGATACGCAAGGAAAAGCAGAAGCGCGCCCGACTATTTTGGTTCTCGCGGTACGCGAGGAACCCAAGCTCGGTCTCTCGCGGTACGCGAGAAATGGAAATTCCAAGAAAAAAGTGAAATCGATTTTAAATAGTTTTTTATTGAGATTAGGTTAGAGGGTTCACAACCAGCCATCTAAGAATAGTTCCAGAGGCGATTTTGAGGCCGAAGAAGAGATTAGAGGTCGAAAGTTGAAGACTTTGCTTCCGGGTTCGTTAATTCTAGCATTCTAGGTTTCAAGCTTTGATTTTTATCTTTGATTTGATTGTTTGATACCATGTTCTTCTTTAATACTTTTGTTTTAGTTGTTTTGAGTATGATCTTTGGCTAGAACTTTGATGTTGCCTGGGTTACATGATGAATACATGTTAAAGTATCGATTTTTATCAGTTTTGGTTATTTTGAATGGACTAATGATTTTGTAAGCAATCTTTGAGTTAATAATTGTTATGAATATGTATGCCCATGTCTGATTGTGTGGTTGATTATAACTCCCTGCGTTGATTGTGGTTGTCTGCCAGTTTGATCTGCGTGTCTATGTCATAGATCTTAGGGTTTGATATTTTGAGTGGTTTGCTAGACGTAGTTACCATAGGGATTATGATTGATTGCTGATTTGAACTGAGTGTGCATCCTAGTTCAATACCCGAGAGGTGAGAATTAGTCGTTTAGTTTGCGTCATTAGGAATCCGAGTGTCAATGTCTGAGAGGAAGCCGGTATTAGGTGCCTAGTGATTGTTGCTATTTGTGTCATAGTTGTTATCTTGATATTACCCTTTGCATTATTTGAGTGTATTGGTGGACAGTGAGACTGAGAGGTAATCTGTCTATTAGGGTACTTTATCATAGTTGGAAATACCAAATAAGTGATCCAACAAACTGGTGAGTTGATTACATCTTTAGGTAGCTTAGTTGGTGACACCCTAAGAGTGATTAGGGATCCACTAGGTAGTCTTTAGTTGTCATATTTAGAAACCCAGATCCATCACAGTTTCCAGAACCGATAGAAGTTGTACTTTGCAAGTAGGATTCCGACCTAGGTAGTATTCTTCCCATTTTCTGATTTCACCTTAGATCTTGTTCTTGATAGCTGAGTCGTTCTTAGTTCGCTGCATTCATTAGTTTAATAGTAGTGTAGTAAACCCCCCAAACCAATTTAATCTTTAGTTCGAGTCATAGTCTAGTATAGTTATACAGTGTCTCTAGGGTTCGATAACTCGGTTTACCGTTAAGTTGTGCTACACTCGATAGGTACACTTGCATGTCAGTGCGGTTTAGTTCATAGGTATTCCTATTATTACTTAGGAGTCTAGGTTAGGTTTTTATTATAGTTTATATAGACCATCTGGACAACATCAATATTCCAGAGCAGTTAGAGCTGGGTGAGGATTTCCACCCTGAACTACCAGTACCAGATATGCCAGAATTTGTCCCACTCGGGCGGTCTACAAGAGATCGTCATCCTTCCACCCATTTTTCTGCTGATGAGTATGTGTTACTCACTGATGGGGGAGAGCCCGAGTGTTATACAGAGGCCATGGAAGATAAGCATAAAAGGGAATGGGTTGAAGCCATGCAAGACGAGATGAATTCCTTGTATGAGAACAATACCTTTGAGCTGGTTAAACTGCCTAAGGGCAAAAGAGCTTTGAAAAACAAGTGGGTTTACAAAGTGAAGACTGAAGAACATATCTCACGGCCTAGGTACAAGGCTAGATTGGTTGTCAAAGGGTTCAGTCAAAGAAAGGGTATTGATTGTGATGAGATTTTCTCTCCAGTCGTGAAGATGAGTTCCATTCGGGTGATTCTTGGTTTGGCAGCTAGTCTTGATTTCGAGGTTGAGCAAATGGATGCCAAGACAGCATTCCTTCATGGTGACTTGGATAAGGAAATCTATATGGAGCAACCTGAAGGTTTTCATGTTAAGGGTAAAGAAGACTATGTATGTAAACTTCTGAAAAGTCTTTATAGGTTGAAGCAAGCACCAAGACAGTGGTACAAGAAATTTGAGTCAGTCATGGGGGAGCAAGGCTACCGAAAGACTACTTCAGACCACTGTGTTTTCTTTCAGAGGTTTGGTGATGATGATTTCATCATTTTACTACTCTATGTTGATGACATGTTGATTGTTGGCAATAATGCAAAAAGAATTGTCCAGCTGAAGAAAGAATTGAGGAAATCATTTTCTATGAAAGACTTGGGGCCAGCAAAACAGATTCTTGGCATTCGGATTACTAGAGATAGAGCTTCAAAGAAGCTACACATGTCACAAGAGCAATACATTGAGAAGGTGCTTTGTAGATTCATCATGGCTAAAGCCAAAGAGGTTAGTTCACCTCTAACTCCCAACTTTAAGCTAACTGATAAAGATTGCCCTTCTTCTAAGGAGGAGATTGAAGAAATGGATAGAGTTCCATATGCCTCAGCAGTTGGAAGCTTGATGTATGCAATGGTTTGTACAAGAACTGACATTTCCCATGCAGTAGGTGTTGTTAGTCGGTTTCTGTCAAATCAGGGTAAGAAGCATTGGGAAGAAGTTAAGTGGATCTTTAGATATCTACGTGGTACTTCCAAATTGGGTGTATCATTTGGAAATGGAGAGTCGGTGCTTGTTGGTTATACGGATTCTGATATGGCAGGAAATAAGGACAACATGAAATCTACTTCTGGATATTTGATGACTTTTGCAGAGGGAGTTGTGTCATGGTAATCAAGGCTTCAAAAGTGTGTTGCTTTGTCCACCACCGAAGCAACAGAAGCTTGCAAACAACTATTGTGGTTGAAAAGATTTATGCAAGAGCTTGACTTTATGCAACAGCACTACGTGGTTCTTTGTGATAATCAAAGTGCTATTCACCTTGCTAAGAATTCTATGTTCCATAAAAGAACAAAGCATATTGATGTGAGGTATCATTGGATTAGAGATGGTCTTGAAGACAAGTTGTTTGAGCTTGATAAAGTTCACACCGATGATAATTGTTCCGATATGTTGATTAAAGCTTTGGCAAGGGAAAAGTTGAAGATCTGTTGCTCGATCGCTGGGATGGCGAACTCTTCCTCATAGGCCAAAAAGGGGGAGATTTGTTGGGTTTTTTGGCCCATGTGGGTTTTATCATTTAACCCAAAGAAAAGAAAAAAAAATGAAATTGCTTTCTTAATTGCTCCTGCCATACAAACCCCAAAGAGTCAAAGGGGGTTGGGAGCATTAAAGTCTTAGTCTTTAATGTTTGTCAACAACTACAACATAGATGGTTGTTTTTGTTCATCCGGGTTACGGTGGCCTACTAGCTATCTCAAAGAAGACAACATAGATGATTTTTTTTTTTGTCTGGGTTATCCATTATCTCAACAACAAAAGTTTTGTTAGGTGATGTAATTAATGTTTTGAGCCATCTACCACTTTAAGACAACAACTTTTTTGTTTGTCTGAGAAAGAGTGATTTTTGCCATCTATTTCACGAAGAAGAGAACATAGAGCAAGAAAAAGGGGTTTTGGGGAAGCTTTTCCTTTCTATCATTTTAGAGACACGATTGGATGTGGGTTCGTTTGACAGAAAGAAGAAACGGGGTGCTCAAGATCAAGCCTTGGAGTAACTCTATTTGGTGATCCCTCTCCTTTGTCTATGTTTATGTTTCTATATTCTTGATGTTAGTGATTCCAAGTGTATGATGATTATTGTATGCCTCTAGTTTATCTAGAGAAGACTTTGTATTGCTCTTGATTTGGTGATAGTGGATTTGAAGCGGCTCTATTAGTCCCGTGATTTTTACTCTCTCGTTTGAGGGATTTTCCACGCTAAAATTCCGGTGTCTCTTTACTGTTTGCATAGTGATTTGGGGCTGCTTTGGTTATTTTAGCGTACCCTATTTGTTTGCATCCTAACAGGTTCATTCGGGTCGGGAAAGTTTTGACCAAACGAGATTTGCTTCCGCGCATTTGTTGTTTACCGTTTGTGGTCGGTTGTGTTTTTCCCATCATGGCACTCTCATAAATACAAACAAAATCAAGAGAAAAGTTCGAATCAAAATTGATTGTAAATTCAATTGACTAAAATCCTTCTCTAGTATCGCGTGTTTGAGATAGATCGGATCTTCTTCTGATATTAGTTTGCTAAAGTCCCAATATACTTTTTTGAACAAAAAATTAAATTAGGATTTGCGGTGGAAAGGTAGTTAATCAAATTAGGGTTTTTGTTGTTTGATTGAAAAACAAAGAACAGTTAAACACCAGATCTCGATGCATCCCAACAAGTTACTTGTCTTCAAACAACAACTTGTATCAACACCATTTGCTCTGCGAGGAAAAACACTGATCCAGTGACTAAACTTAAATAATTAAATTAGGGGACGAAAATATTACAGATAAAAAAACAGATTTTTTTGATGGATTTGTGAAACAAATTTGGGCTTTTGGTCTGAATTAGGAGGGGCCTATACACTAGAACTAATATGAAATAAATCTAATGGGTCGAAATCAATACTTCTGAGCAAAAAAGTGGGGAAAACCCAATTTTTTTAGTGAATTTGTGGAACAGATTTGGGCTTTTACTCTAGATTAGGAGGGGCCCAAACACTTAACTAATATAAAATAAATCTACCTGGCCGAAATCAATACTTACGAGCAAAAAAAAGTGGTTGGGGGGTTTTCAGGGCCCCCTCTGGCCCTACAAAGTTTCGCCACTCTTCAATATCAACAATCGATAGAAATGTACGCGTTCAGTAGAAACTCTCACAACTTTAATAATCTCATCAAGAACACCATATCGGCAAAAACTCTTTCCATATGAGTAGCAGTTACATATGTCTGGTAATCATTAGTTTTAAGGATATAGACCTAGCAATACATACACACATGCATACGTACATACACATAATACATACATACATAAATACACACATGCATGCATACAACATACATACATGCATACATACACACGTACATACATGCTTTCACACAATATACGTAAGTATTACTATCTCACCTAATAATGTTTAGAATCTTATTTGGATTTAAAAAAAAAATTTAAATCGTATCTAATTACGAGAGGATTTTATGCTACTAGAATCAATGTTGTTATATGTTGAGTCTTGACACTTAAAACCAACATAACTATGAATTCTATGTCATATTCCATGGCTAACTATGGCTTCCAAGTATTTCCTGGGTTAAATATTACTCCAATGTCACTTTTATTATTTTGCTCATTGGATTTTTTAATAATTTTTATTTAACATATTATTGAGTTTTTTTATTATAACACTAGGATAAAATCCCGTGTATTACACGAGTTAAATAAATATAATATTATATATTAAGTAATAAAAAAATTATTTTTTAAAAACTCATGTTTTATACGGGTTGAATAAACCCGTGAAATACAATACAATTTGTTAATACATACCCTCGTCAAAATATGTCATAAGATTTATTAATATAAAGATTATTATTTTATTTAAAAATATATTATTATTATTATTGGATAGTGGTGTAATTAATAGGAGAGATAAGCGGGAAAAAAATGATGAGAATGAATGTGGAGGCGACACGTGGCATAGAAAACCTTTATTTATTAGTATAGATTTACTAATGTTTCTATAAACTTGAATACGTGTTAATTTAATTTTTTGATATAAATTTTATGTCAAATAGAGCTGAATTCAACATAAAATGTATTTTTCAGTATCAAACCATGTTAAAATCATAAAATGTATTGCATTTGATATAAAAATTATGATAGAATTATATTAAAATATAAAAATAATAACAGTGTATTTTAATGTATTAAAAACTTTATATATTAAAATATTAGTTTTTAGTGTTTTATAAAACCATGATTGTACGTTACTCTTTACGATTAGAGTATTAGGTACACTTTCACTTGGCTCTCCTAAGTGAGGGTACATTTTCTGTCACCTAGGCGTCACGTCAGATTTGTATACTGCTCACTTGGCTCTCACATGGCAAGGGGTATACCCAAGTCAAGTGAGCATTAAATGCATATATTATAAAATATTTATTTTTTAAATAAAATATTCATTTTTTAGATAAATAAAAGTTACATAAAATAAAATAAAAAACATAAATAACATAAATAAAAATTACATAAAAAAATAACAAAAATAAAAATTACATAAAAACTAATGTTGTGAACGTTCAAAAATATGGTCAATCAAGTCCGCTTTCAGAGCGTGATGAACTTCTCGACTTCGTATTTCTTGATGTTTGTTTCGCTTTTTATCTTCGTCAATTTCTTCGTACGTAGGCTCCTCTTCATTTGGGTTATAGTGATAAATTGCCAAGCCGTTGTCCTCTAAAATCATATTATGGAGAATAATACAAGCATACATTATGTTCCTAATTTTGTTTTGTGACCAACACCTAGCCGGGCGTTGGATAATTGGATAATATGCCACTTACACTTCAACATACTGAACGCTCGTTCGATATCTTTTCTTGCCACTTCGAGAGCTTTTTTATAAGTATTACGTTTAACACCTATGGGTTCTGTAAGCAACTTGATAATTACAGCATATTCAGTGTATGTTCCATCGGCAAGATAATACCCTCGCTGGATTATTGTCCCCCTAAGTTCAAAAAATGAGTCGGGTGTGGTCCCGTTTATCCAATTATCAAATATAGGCGATTGTTTTAGAACACCTAAAATGTTGGAACCGGCAACACCTAAAATGCATGCCAAATCCATAGGTCATTTGATGCAACTGCTTCGAGCGTAATACTCGGATTAGGATGATCACCACATGCAAACTGACCTCGCCATGCGTTGGGGCAATTTCTCCAGTCCCAATGCGTACAATCGATACTTCCACGCATGTCGACAAAGCCATGCTTAGCTTCATGCGCTGCATGTAACTGCTCAATGTCGCTAGCCGACGGTTTACGTAAATATCTGTTTTCATACAATTTAATAATAGCTCTAGAAAATTCATACATGCATGACTTGATTGTTCGGGCAGGCATCTTTAGGTAATCTTCGAACGAATCATTAGCGCTTCCGTACGCCAATTGACGAACCACGGCGGTGCACTTTTGAACGGGGGTAAAACCATACCGACCTCTCGCATCAACGCCTTGTCGGAACCAAGGAACCTCTCTCTATATATCATTTAATATCCTTAAAAATAAATTCCGGCTCATTCAAAACCGGGTAGCAAAGTGCCCCTCGTCATACGTACACCATTCGTTAAAGTAATCTTGTAGTAGTTGGGCGTTAGCAGTCGACCGTTCTCGGTTTAGAAGAGCATTTCGTATTAAAGGTTGTGATGATTCGGCTTCTTGCAACCACGTAATCGCTGCGGATGTTCAAGCACGGAACATTATTTGAGCCGCTTCGTCACTTGAAGATGAATATGTTGATGTCATTTTGATTAAGTTTGTGTTTGAATTGGTGAAATAGAGATAATGATTTGGTATATGATTGTGTTTATATATATGGTAGGTTTTTTTTTAAACCGGTCAACAACCCAACTAACCCCCAACGGTCACATTCCAACAGCTAGTTGGGTGTATGCACGCGTGAAAGAACTCACGGGGTCCCCTCACGCTCCCTTCACGCAAGAGGGGGTGGTATTCCTTGTCCCTTCACATCGTGAGCAGCCTCACGCCCACCCTCTCGTAAGGATATACCCTTTACCCTTATATCACTTGTACCTATATAAATTTGCAATCGTACCATGAGTCATATTTATACCTAACTTTAGCCTTGATTAATTAAAGTTGCAATTATTAACCACTATTTTGACCAATAATCCTTTTAAAACTTTATTTAAAGAAAACCCCACATGAAATTGCCAATTTGCCTTTCACCTATTTCTAGTTTTTCTCCCCAAGTCAGCAATCCTTTTTAAGTTTCTATTTAATTTCTTTTTTATAAAACACTAAACTATAATTATCCGTGTTTATTTATTAATGAAGTAGGTTAGAAACTCATTTACTATATAATAGTTGAATAAAAAAAATATTAAATAGTAATAAGCGAAAATAAAAAATAAAATAGTTGAGAAATAAAACATTAAATAAAGAAAATATTAATAAAAGAAATATTAATTAGTTAAGAAAAAATATGTGGAAAAAAATTGGGGCTCTCATAATTATGACATGTGACACAACCAGTTAGTTATTTATCAAGTATGGATAATAATATTGTTGTGAGTATTCGTTCTATGTGAAATATTTTGTATTTGATTTTTAATATTAATTAATCAGTTTATGTAACTATTCTTTATACCTGTTAAATAATATGAAACAAAAAAGAAAAAGAATTGGAGCACATGGGCTCCAAATGATTCTTGGAACATTCTAGGCCCAAGTTGTGCAAGGTCCCAATTGGGCTAGTGTTGGATTGGAATCAAACTAAATTTTGATTTAAGAAATTTGAATATAGTTTTAGGAAGTACGAAATGATTTATTTCATTTTTATTGTAAAAAATTAGAAAACCGACTCATAAATGAACCAAGCCCATATTCATTACAGATTTCACCAACAATCAATGAGGTTTCTATAACGAAAATTTAGAATGTGGGTGTTAACTAATAGGTGTTCCGTTCCTTGTAAGTCAGGGTTCAAATTCTACAGTAGACATGTTAGGTGGATTTAGGAGTAGATTAGAAACCATTAAAAAAAACATAAAAACTGGTTTGGTTGTCACCTTCATATATGCTTAAACTAGCTTAGAATCCGTGTAGCACACACGGGGTGAAAAATATCAATACATAAAATTTTTAAATCTTAATGTATATATTTTACAGGTGTAAAAATGTATTACATATACTAACGATAGAAAAAAAATTCAAAATATGTAAAAATTAATATGTAATTGGGTTTCGAATATACGTTAATTACTATTTAATGTAATTTGACTTTCATTTACTATTTGATTGAAATAAAAGTTACATAATTAGATTTTTAAAGTTTCTTATAATAAGGGATAATTTAAAACAAATGTGTTTTATTAGTATAACTAGCTTAGTACCCCGTGTTTACACACGGGATGAAAAATATAAATACATAAAATTCATAATTTTATATTTATATATATATATATATATATATATATATTTTACATGTGTAAAAATGTAATAAAATGAATAATAAAAAACAAAATTCAAAATATGTAAAAATTAATATACAATTGGTTTTCGAAAATACGTTAATTATTATTTAATGCAATTTGACTTTCATTACTATTTGATTCAAAATAAAAGCTACATAATTATATTTCAAAATTTCTTATAATAAGGGATAATTTAAAATAAATATGATTTATTAGTATTTTTTTTTTAAATATATTATTATTAAAATATAAAAGTGTATTTAATAAGAGAGAGAGGCGGGAACAAAATGATGAGAATGAATATGGTGACGGCACGTGGCATGTAAAAACCTTTATGTGTTATATAGTATAGATATAGATATAGATTAATAATTTGTTTAAAAATATATTATTATTGAAAATATGAAAATATATTTATTAAGAGAGAGAGGCGGGAAAAAATTATAAGAATGGATATGGAGGCGACATGTGGCATTGAGAAACCTTTATTTATTATATAGTATAGATTAGTATTTTCTTTAAAAATATATTATAATTAAAAGATAGAGATGTATTTAATAAGTGAGAGACGAAAAAAAATGATTAAAATAAATATAAAGGTGACACGTGTCATGAAAAACTTTTATTTATTATATAGTAATAGTATAGATATGTTTGTGTGTTTCATTGAATATCTATATTGATTATATCATGACAATGAAATTATGTTGTATATTGAAGATATAAATGAGGAATAACATCATATGTTCAAAATGAATAACAAGTTTAAATCCTCATATGAAAATAACATAGCATTATATATATTATTAAGTAACAATATGTCTTCAAAACATTCAAATCCATGTTATAAATGAGCTAATATTTAAATCTATTAGACCTAATCATGATTAAATATATTAGGGTTAATTACACGGATGGTACTTGTGGTTTGGCCAAATTACTTTCAATTTGTTTCACTTATGGTTCCTAAAATAGATGGAGGTTAATTTTCTCCTTCTAATTAACTCAATATATTATTAGTAATCGTTTGCATATACGAGTTATGTTTGAAAATCAAGATACTAAAGGCATTGTGTGCCAATCTATTAAATTATTACAAATGTCATTTTAATTCATACATAGTTATATCTATAAATCATATGTCACATACGTATCATCTTATTTTGTGACATGCACATTTTAAGCATGCGTTGAATGTATCATGAAAATGTGAATGGGTTAATTTTTTGCTAAATTCAAACATGTGTAATATATCCTTCATTAATTGAGAACTAAATTGAAATCGAACTAACTAGTTCTCTAGGTAATTAAAATGTATACACGGTTCTTCCATTATGACTTGAAATTAACTATGTATTAGAGGAAGCATAAACAATAGAAGTAGTAAAAGTTAAGCTTAAGAAGTTCTTAGCTTATAACCAAAATAAATGCCTTAGAGTAAGATGTAAGCGTTTAAAATCATTTTCATATATCTAAGGCAAGTGTAGTATCCCTCTTAGCATAGTTAGGTTGTGAGGTATACTCCCCTCTATGCTTCCCACCACTCTGTATCACGTCAACGCCACATCAAAAACTCTATTCCACTCCACTCCCCTTCACTCTATCAAGAAAATATTCCACTCTATGTTTCCCTCCAAAAATATCAAAGAAACCTTCAATAAACCTTCACTCGCCGACGGTGTTTTCAGCGTGGAGGGCCACTCCGCGATGAACCAGTGACCACACCGGATAGCCTTACTGTTAGTTCTTTTTTTCTTTTTACAAATAAGCACCCTCTGAGGGGAGCAAGTCATCAAAAGTAGGACCTATATTATTATGTGCTTACATGTCTATTTTAAACCATGTCAACTTACTACTTGAATACTCTTGCAATGTTTATTGCATGTGTTTTCCTCCTAGATATTGCACCAATTGTACAATTGGTTTCATACATATTAAATGTTGGCTTTATACAATTGGCACACAAAATTAATACCACACAAAATGGAGAGATTGTTATTTGATCACTACATAGTCTTTTGCTTATATTAGCTCCAATATCTTACTTGTTATTACTTTGCTTGTTAAGATTAAAAAATATTCCATCTTTTATTTATGAGCATGGTGTAAGCTTAGACTAATACTCATATGATGATGCTTTATGTTATGTATTTTTTTGAATAGCTAACTCACACACTCATCTAAATCTACACCTTTATGTCCATAATGGGACTTGAAGCTTAACCTCTTGGGGAAGGATACCTTTGTTAAATATCTTGATACCATTAGGCCCCAAGCCCTTTGGTGCTTGATGATATCTAGGCTTACACACATATATCTATCATTCCTTGTATATTTTTCACTTTTATTGATACACTGGGAACATCAACCAAGAGAGGGCATCGATTGATGGGGGGCATTGATCAATGGAGAGTGTATGGTATGGAAAGAATATAGATATACATATTAAACTACTTTATAACTACTCGATTGATAAGTCTTGCCTAAGTCCTAGACTTGAATGAAGCAGCCTGGCTGAAAGTCGTATTTGATTTGGCCTTTCTTCTCTTGTTCTCTTTTGTATTTGCTTTTCTTCTCTTGTTCTCTTTTCTTAGTTAGGCCCAAGAAATTACAAGATATATTTGACTAATATACTAAGATGATGCCTAGAGACCAGAGATGAGAGTGCCTCTTTTTGCTAAGAAGCAATATATATGCAAAATCTATACTATATAATAAATAAAGGTTTTTTAGTGCCACGTGTCGTCTCCATATTCAATCTCACAATTTTTTTCCCGCCTCTCTCTCTTATTTAATGCACTTCTATTTTTAAAAATAATATATATTTAAATGAAAATATTAATTATACTAATAAAACACATTTATTTTAAATTATCCATTATTATAAGAAACTTTAAAATTTAATTATGTAACTTTTATTTCAATCAAATAATAAATAAAAGTTAAATTACATTAAATAGTAATTAACGTATTTTTGAAACGTAATTATATATTAATTTTTACATAGTTTGAATTTTGTTTTTATCCTTAGTATATGTAATATATTTTTAGTTTTACACCTGTAATATATAAATAAAGATTTAAAAATTTTAATATTGATATTTTTCACTCCGTGTGTAGACACGAGATTTAAACTAGTTGTTAACATATCTATATCTATACTATATAATAAATAAAAGTTTTGATAGGACATTTGTCACTCTCTTATGCATCCTTATCCTTTTTTTTCCATCTCTCTCTCATATTGATTAAACAAGTTTTCTTTAATTGTTTTTTTATAATTTTTTGTTTCCCGTCTCTTTCTCCTATTAAATAATAATGATTTAAATAATTATTTTTATAAAACGTTTTTTATTTAAAAAAAATAGGTTTGTTCATAAAACATATTTAGAAATTGAACATTTCTTTCATTCTTTTTATAAAACATTTTAAAAAAATAACTATATAACGTTTCTAAAATTTGTATTAAAAAACTATGTAATATGTCATAAATATGTAATATGTAAATCTTTATTACTAAGTATATAACATTGTATTTATTTAACACGTTTAATACACTGGGTTTTAACCTAGTATAATTATATTTAGCAAATCCGTTAGATATTTTCATCATCGAAAACAAGGATTGTTAGTGTATCATCGTCACACATAGTGAAATACACTCCTTATTTTTATGAGATTAAAATATGAATGTGTGAAAAGAAATACTAAATATAATTATTAGTATCTTACATTCTCAAATCATGAGTAAGAATATCCAAAGGGTCAAAGAATAAGAATTAAAAGAGAATGAACATCAATCCACAGTCCATACGTAGACGGTCATGAATATCAGGGTAATTCAAACAAATCAAAACCAAAGAACTTCAAAACACGCGATACACTGTCAACCATCCGCAAATCGGTTGCGTCAAGAGCTAATAAATTTTGAGGAATGGTTACATTGTGGATCATCAAACATGTTGAATTTTGATTTTTCAAGTCTCTCTCTCATATTGATGATCAATCTGAAAGCTAGATGTTTGATTTCAGATTGATTTCAGATTGATGATCCACAATGCAAAATTGTTAACATATCTATATTCCCGTCTCTCTCTCATATTGATGATCCACAATGCAACATCTAGCTTTCAGATTCTTAGGTATATATTTAAACTAAAATTTATAATCACATTTTTGTAAAGTTTAAAAGTTAAAATTTACTTTATAACGGCTTTACGGTTTCACTAGTCCGTGATAAGGTCCCTCCTCCACTCACAAACACAATATAATATGCAAATTGGATCCATCAGAGCATGGACAAAATGCGGTCACGTGCAATGGAAAAGATGGCTGTAAATGGCGTACCAATGGAGGACTCATCGTTAAAGGCGTACCAAGAGTGGACACGGATCAAATGTAAAAAAGGAGATTGCGGAATCCAAGTGTCATTACAAAAAGATATGGCTTAAAAAGTGAAACATTTTCCTATTAGTTTAATCCGATTTTCATTTTTAACCCATTGGGTATAGGCCATACCTGCGGGTATTTAGGAATACCCGTTAGTTTCATAAAAATACCCGTTGGATTTACCCATCGGGTATCTATCAGTTACAAAAACAGATTACCAACTTCCTTAGATTGCCAACATCACTAGGGTTCGAAGGCAGAAGCAGAAGATCGTCTCTTTCTTCGACCATTGGAGATGGAGAATGGGAGGGAAAAGCGAATCTCTGAATTTGAGGAAAAGTAAGGGATTGACTTTTTAAAATCTTGTTAAAAATAATTAGAAAGAAATACAAATATTTAATATAACATAATTAAAATAAATAAATTATTTCAGGTATATAATAGGGTTAACAGATATGTTTTATCGGGTAATCGGGTCGGGTAAACCGGTATACTATCAAATCCCATAACCGTAAAAAAAAAGTAATCCCATACCCGCCCCAGTCCCAGATGTCTCAGATTCGGGTTTGACTGCCATCCCTATTTGGCGCATCTCAGCGGACAAGTTCTTGATTTTTATATCGCCTTTAGTCTCAAACGCTAACATTTTTATAACACGTTTAGTGAATAACATTTTGATATTCATCAAGGATGCACAGCATATCATTCAATCTTTAAATTACTAATCATCACCATTAAGCAAAGTGGAAGAGCCATAAAACACAACGGAAGGACACATTTTCTTCCTCTATACACAAAATCTAATCTTAAAAACACAAATAGCAACCAACTCTTCTTGAACTTAAAATCAAACCGTCACTTTTGGTGTACCTCGGCCAAAGGGTTCTTGATTAACCCGCTACCACCGCCATGGAGATGAAATCCAGTCGTCTGAGCGTTATATGATTCAAGATTCTTCTTCTTGACAGATGATGATGATGAAGCATATCGCGTGTTTGAAGGTTGGATTTCGGATTTCTTCCACAGTTTAGAGGTCAAAAGATCTGCACCTGGTAACCTGCAGCACAAGGTTGGTTCAGGATTTGACCCCTGTCCAGTTGACTTTGCCAAGTCAAATGAAATCTCATCCAGTGTTGACTCTAGACCGCGCACACGAGACTCCAGTGATCGCATCCCGTCCTGTGAGCTCCCGATATATTTCTACAATTTAGGATAAGAGTAATAGATATATATCAGAAGTCGGGCATTGACCAATAAGTTTTTGTTAGAGTTTGGCTCGTTCCTTGGTATGGAGAGTAGGGCTGTTCATAAACAGTGGAAACCTATCGAACCGTCCAAACTGAAGCAAACGGTTCAGTTTTGACGGTTTGGCTTTTTTCGGCCCAGTTTGGAACTTGGAACAAACCGTGCAAACCGAACCGCTTGTTTAACCTTTAGGGACAATTCATATATCTCCCTCTAAACTTGCAAAACATCATGTATGTATGTAATTATACTTGAATAACATTTTACATTATGCATTGGAAACCCTTTTTTTTAAATATGATATTTTGCAAGTTTAGAAGAGGATATATGAAATTTCCCCTAACCTTTTACTATTAAAATTTTATTTCATTTTCGAAATGTATGTAATTATGTATATATATTATACTCATGAACCATCTTTTATCAGTTAAATTTTTTTTTATACAAAGCAATGATTTTGAAAAAAAAAATATCAGTTCAAACCGCACAAACCGAGCCATAAAACAGGTAAAAGAGGCCGGTCAGGCCAACCTACCCAACCCGGACGGTTCAGTTTGTCACTCACCAAAACCATAGTTAACGGTGTAGCCGAGCATTTTGATCAAAAACAGGCTGAAGCGGAATGTGAACACCTCCCCTAAGGGCCTAGGGTAGATATTGTGGGAAGGTAGTACACTTGTTACCAAACCCCACATCATGTTACTGGTTACCAAATTACATGGTGTTGACCATACTATATTGTGTTAGAGAAAACCCGGGCCATAATGTCCGCCAAAAGACGAATTAAACTAAGTTAATTACAGCAATTTACTTTTGAATAATCGGTAAGCATCATTCAGAAATTACCTCGAGGAGATCAAACAAATTGGACTGTTGTGTTTCGATTTGAACAAGCTGATTGCGGATCAAAGACAAGTCCTCAGAATCTTGATGAACTGGATCAACATCCAAATTGGGTTTGCTCCCTGCAACTCTGAACATATCTTCATGATACTGAGATTCGTGCGTCTTTTCATCAGATATTTCACTGAAAAGGGCCCGTTTTGTTTGTTTGATGTGTTGATCCTCGGCAGCGTCATGTTTCTGATCATTGGGCTTCTTGCGATCCAGCTTACGGAACATTGCTGGACCAGCTTTCCCACTGGTATATTCAATTGAGTTTCTTCTTGTGGCAGTGCTGGTGGAAGAACCAGAGGACACAGTTCGCTTGTTTATTATTTGAGGTGTTCGCAGTGGATTTTGTGCATTAGCTTCTTCTGCCACATCACAGTATCACATATCAGAAATCATATTATTCTGGGAATAAAGATTATCATCTAGAAAGCCTAAAGCAGACACATTACAAAGTGAACATTTTGGGATTGAAGAACCAAACTTGTTCAAATCATTCCACACAAATGCATAACTACAATAAAGTTTCTAGTGGTGGATTTGAGTTCCTTTACTAATTCTATATGCCGTAAAAAAATCTAACCTCAGAGGAAAATAATGAATTTTTTGGCAAAATGGTGGAGATTAGCAAACTGATTTGGTTTCAGGGTGTTTTTAAGAGTGGAAATGGTTTATAAGTAGTCCGCTGGTCCGGCAAACGGACTTGGACTTTCGGAGATTGAATCCTCTGCCGCAGCGGACCTCAACGTTTTTTAGAACTTGCAGCCTAGCAACCATGAACTCCAGTGAAAAAAAAAGGAAACTTGGATGAGTCTGCTTCCACCACCAGCAGACTACCCATAAACCATTTTCACTCTGAAAAACACCTAGAAACCAAATCAGTTTGCAAATCTCCACTATTTTGCCAAAAAACTTGGAAAAGAGTGGATCTGTGATTTTACTTTATATCAACAAACATATGAATGATAGGTATGAGGATCTGAGCATGTAATCAAACATCATATGTTCTGCAATATCAATTTTTACCTTGAAATTACTAATGTGAGAAATATGCATACCTTTAGAAGAATGTGAATCCGGCGGTGGCGATACCTCCTCCGGCGCATCTAGAACCGCATTCCAAGCTTCAACCATCTGAGTCATCGTCTCCCTTACAGCTTTCACCTGCACAATAATGAATCTAACTCATGTAAATCACATAATTACAACAAACACTTAATTCATCAATTAGGTTTTCAATTTTTCATACCTTATCGAATTTCTTCGCCTCAAATATCTTCAAGCACGAAGCCTTGTATTCCGGCAACAAATCCGTCTCCACAACAGCCAATTTCTCCAGCACCTCAGCTGCCGCCTTTCTAACAGACCAATCCTCACTTTTAGCCACAAATTCAGTCATTAAATTCACTAAATTCCTCACAATTACCGGACTCGAAGCAGCACCGACTCGGATCACACTCGCTACAACCGTAAGCAACGCCACCTTCGCCTTAAAGCTACCGCTCTTCAACAGCTTCTCAATCCTCGGTAACAACCTCCTCAAGTAAGCCGTGTCTGGATCTGGCGCGCCGTTGATAACCGAAGCCAGACACAAAGCCGCGCCGATCTGAGAGTTCAAATCCTGTTCCGTCACCAACGCGTCGACGAACGGTTTAGCTACCGACATAAACGGAGGTTTGGTGATGTGAGAGGCGATGGAGCCAGTGGCGGCAACACAGGCGGTACGGACCACTGTGTCGGGATCTCGGAGACGACGGACGACGGCGGAGAGGAGTTTTGACAAATAAGGCGATAACACGTCTCCGTGAGCTTCGGATAAGGTAGAGATTAAACGAACGCATTGTTTACGTACCGGAGACTTGTCGGAGGAGTCGGTAGCGGAGATCGATGAGAGAAATGGAGGAATTGAGTCATGATTTAGGGCTTTGGCGATGGATTCGAGCTCCGTGGCGGCGGCGGAGTGCGTATCGCGGTCCGATAGTTTGTTGAGGCAGACGAGGACTCGGTGCTTGAAGTCCCGTGCGGACGACTGGCTGCTGGGAGTGTGTTTAGGTAGTGACATTGTTAAATTGTGGAGAAGAATGCAGGTCTTTTACAGTGGTAGTGGCGGTGGTGGTGGTTTATCGGTAAATTCCGGCAGCATGGCCGGGGATGTAAGACGGAGGTCCGGTGGTGGTTTATATTGTGAATGAAGATATTAGATATATATGTTTGTCCGTTGTTCAGGAGGATGAGACTTCAATTGCAGTAACCCTGAAACGTCGGTTGTACTTTACTTTTTTTTTAAATAATTAATTTATACTTTTTTTTTTGTTTTATAAAGTAGAAAAATAGTATTATAAGGAAAAAATGTATTTTTTTTAACAACACCTAGATATTTTAGGATAATTGGGTTTATTCGGGGCAACACCTAAAATATCTAGGGCAGCTCACGACAAGAGGAACCCTCAACTGGGTAAACCCCCAGACCTAGCCACAGACCCCTTTTTGGCTGCGGCCAGGATTCGAACCCAAGATCTCCACTATGGGAAGTCTTGGAACTACCATTGTATCAAATGGCCAACGGAAAAAAAGGAATTTAAATTGTATTTTATGATATTTATTTTTGTACTTATAAGGGTGGAGGGGGTGGGTTACGAGTCGACTTCGGGTACTTTCGGCTAGGGGATAACACCGCATCAAACCTTACGGGTTGTGACTTCGGTTCATTTGGGTTCGTTTCACGGGTCCTACAACCCGAGTATTTTGTGGCTAGAAATTTGAAGGTTGGGGTATTAAGGGTTCACGGGTTCATGGGTTTTATCCATTGTGAGAGGAGTAGTTTAAGCTAAAAATGACATGACAATTTTTTATTGGTGTAGTGCTAGATTAGTTTGGGGTTGAAGAAGTTTCACCCCTTCACCCTAACGAATGAAACAATAGATTATAGATGTGAATATAAATTATAGGTAAATAAATATTTTTGTAATGATTGAAATAATTTAACGATCAAAGATTGTGTATTTTTCATATTTATTAAATAAATATGGTGTGAGGGGTCGAACTCGGGTTCACCATCGGGTTCAAAGGGTTAACGGTAACACCGTCGTAACCTAGTCGAGTTGTTGCGCGAGTTGGTTTGACGGCTTCGTGAAGCCGTGAAGAAAGGCTTGCAAGTGATGTTCAATTTTGACTCTCGTGAAAGAAGAAGGTTGAGACGTAATGAGGAGCAAATTATATAACTTATTATTTATTTTGACTTTGATTATATGTAACTTTTAGTATTAATTATTTATTTTATTTTATTTTAAACTTATTTTTAACATGTTATATATAATTTTATAAAGGTTATAACTTTTATGTTTTATTTTTTTAGTTAATTTTAATTTTAACTTTAATGTATTTTATTTTTTAAAAATTATGTTTTTAATTTTTATTTAAAAAAGTTAATGAAATTGTGTTTTTCAATTTTATTTTAAAAAAATGTTATGGTAGTTTAGGATTTCACCCCTTGTGTTTAAAATAGTTTAGGGTAAAAATGATATGACATGACATGTTTTAATTTACTAGTCTTTAAGTAATTTACGTCGTGTTCCCGAGTCTCATTTAAGAAGAGAAAAGGGAAAAAAAGGAAGGGGGTAGGAAACCCTTGTTCTAGAGTTTTTTTTAAGGGGGAAAAGAAATGAAATGAGAGGAAAGGAGTTTCAGAGATTTTTTTAAGGAGAGAAATAAAAGAAAAACATTGCTTATTTTCATTCTTCCAAATTGGAGAGAAAGAAAAAGAAAAAGAAAAGAAAATAAAGGAAATAAATCATTTTTTTTCTTTTCTTCACTTAAGGTTAAAGGGTTCCACCCCCTCCACCCTAAATAAAAAAGAAAACCTATATGTCATATACTAAAAAATATGAGTTATTTAAAAATATATATATTATTAATGCGTATATAAGAAGTTCATTGTAAAAACTTTTAGGATATGTTAATGAAGGAGAAGTTTTTTGAACGTATACTCAAACTTCGATTCAAATTATTTTAAGCTAGTTTAATTTAATTAAATATATATTTAAATATTCTCTTTTAGTTATATATAATTTAATTGTACATTTAAATATTCTGTTTTATTTTATTTTTTTATCTTCCTCTACAAACATAAATTTTATAAAACAAGACTCATTTCCTCAAAATGTTTTATAAAACTTGCCTAACAGTTTATAAAATTCGAATCTTTATAAATCAATATCAATAATCAAACTGGATTTGAATTTTGAATTCAAAGATTGAAAATATGTAGGTGGTTCTTCTATATGTGGAAGTATCCTAATATATCTTCATATGGAAGACAACCTTTTTTGAACTAGATTAATGTCAAAACCAAAGTGGCATACATATTTCTAACTTTACAAAGTATAGGGTCAAAATGAACTTTTGTTAAAGTTAAATTCAAGGATATTTAAGTGAAAATAATTTTGGAGTGTGTGTGTTGATTTTGTCAGTTTGTGTGTGTTGATTTTGTCCAACTTCTTCTATAAATAACAATCCTTATCCAACTTCAAACTCGTCACTTTCAAACATATAACGAATTCCCTTCGTATTCTTACATCATTTGAAGAGAGATTCAAGATCAAAGATCAAGAGCAAAAACAAGAGTTGTGCTACAACTTTCACCATTATCATTCTTGTGTTGTAATTTTGTAGTGATCAACCTTCTAATTAGTGAGATGTGTAAGGTAATCACTACCTTGATTTAGTGAAATGAAGAAGGTGATCACTACCTTTAGATTAGTGAGGTGTTTCATTTACTTGTGATCTCTACAGTTTTAGATAGACGTTCTACTGAAGCAACTCTCAAATAGAAAATTGGGAAGAGTACGTAAAATGGATTAGTTAGCATCCACTTAAACCTCTATGAATTCTGTTTTGTCTTTCTATCTCTTAAACTCTTTACTTGTTTTTTATTTCATAAATTCAGCAAGTGTTATTCCATTAATAAACCTATTTAAACACCCCCTGTTCTCTGCACTTTCTTCATATAACATTAACCCATGTGAAATTAAGAAATAAGTGAAAACCTTAAAGTTTGTCGGTGCATGCACTCTAACCCACTAAAACTCAAGGTTTGAGTTTACCATGACTAGGAAAGGGGTTTCATCGTTTCACTAGTAAAGGTGTTATATATTGTTGAAATCGATCGAACCGTTCAAATTGAAACAAATCGATTGGTTTAGCCGTTTTGGGATTTATACGATGTGTCCCACAGTTTATGGTTTGAAAAACAAGGTTCAACTGTTTGACCGACGGTTCTGTCTTTGGAACTAGCCGAGTTCAACTTCTCTTACATATATTGTTTTCAAGTTTTAAATCTAATATTCAAAAGAAGCATATGATCAATTGAAAAAAAAAAAGGTTAATACACAGTAATGACTTTAAAAAAAGGAAAAAATAAAAACACTGACAGAGGGTTGTCTTTTTGAAACCACACTCTTGACCTTAAAATTTCATCAAAAGCAATCAATACGAACTACGAACACCCTAGATCTAGGGGTGTTTTCATCACCGGGTGTTCGATTTAGGTCTTAGATATGGTAGAAGGGAGGTGGGGCAAGTGGTTGTTAAGGAGATGGTAGAGGCGAGGAGGGAAAGGTAGTTGTTACTATCTCACTCATTTTAGTGGTTGTCCAGACCGTCACTATCTCACTCATTTTAGTTTTGACCAGAACCAAGAAATAAAATTAAATAAACAAATAATGCAAGTAACAAAATTAAGCAAAAAAATATGGATAGAAGAGAAAATTAAAGTAAACAAGTAATAGGAAGAAGTTATCAAACAAATAAATATTAGTCATCGGTTCATGTAAATTGTTTGAAAAAAGAACTTACAATTTTCATAGGGGCGAGGCACTGTCGATCTAGACCAGTAGAATTTGGTCTGGTTTTTTATTTATGAATGTATGGCTAATTGGTTCCGATCCTGTCCTATCAGAAACCGGTATTAACCGAGATTGATTTAAAAACCGACTCTATGTTTAATCCTAATAAACAAATTCGGTCCGGCTAGTTAGTTTTTATTGATTTTATTTATGATTTTTGTACATTCACATTTTTTTGCCTACTTTATACATGCACATTGTATGCCATAGTTAATGCAACACTCAACATGCAATCCATATTTGTGCTTAAAACCCAAATCTTTCAACTTTTTTGAAATTATCTGAGCATGGACTCATATTTGCCCCTACAAATCTTCATGGAGGTAGTTGTAGGTAGTGTTATGATCTCTACAAAGAATCCTATTACATTCATCCATTGCATGTGATGTCTAGTAAAAGGATATCTAAAAGAAAAATGTATTGATCCATACATAAAATTTGAACAAGTGATAAAAAAATAGAATTTTTGTTATTAGCCACACTGTATTCACCCGTTAAAGAGATATGTAACAGCGTTTTCAGAATTGGATCGCATCAGGCCAGGAACAAGTGATAGAACAGGTTCGATTATACCTATTTGTACCGTTTTTGTTTGAATTGGCCGGTTACTAACCGGACTGGGTGGTCGGACCGGATTTCCAATTTTTAAGATTTTTTTACTATTTCACTTTCAAATCTCATTTTTTTAAAAATTAATTTAGTATTCCAAGTTGCATATTTTGTTTATTAAGTCTTCATACGTCATTAAAGTTACAAATTGACATCAAAACATAATTTTTTTTTATATTATTATCTATATACATAGTTTTAATATTTATATTATTTATGACGTCATCCGGTTCTTAATTCCGGTTCAAAACAGGTCCGACCAGTGGACCTCTAGGGCGAGCGGTTCGTTGTCCGTTCTGGTTTTAAAGACATTGATCTATACAGACAGGTTCGTAATGGATTGTTAATCGAGAATCACATTGGGTTAGGCTATACATACCCCCCACTCTTACTTGTCATACCCCCTCCCTGAAAAAATAACTTTTAAATTTCTCATTTTACCCCTTTCGAAAAATCATTATTTTTAAAACTGATCTTTTAAGTTTAAAAACACTTTGTATAAAATAAAACGTATACCCCTCCCCCTTCTACTTGTCGTACCCCCTCATTTTACCTCATTCGAATAATTATTATTTATAAAACCATTTTTTAAGTTTAAAAGCACATTTTATAAAATAAAAACGGGTTAGGACATACATATATCCCATCCTACTTGTCACACCCCCTTGAAAAATAACGTTTAAAATTGTCATTTTACCCCATTCGAAAAATTATTATTTCTAAAACGTTTTTTTAAGTTTAAAAACACTTTCTATAAAATAAAATGTATACCGCTCTCCCCTCCTACTTGTCGTACCCCCCCTCCCCCTCCCCATTTTACCCTCTTCAAATAATCATTATTTATAAAAAAAAAATTAGTTTAAAAGCGCTTTTTATAAAATAAAAACAGGTTAGGCTATACATACCACCATGAAAAATTAGCTTTTAACCAACAATGACTAATTAATAAAAAGAGAAAAGTAAAAAAAAAACAAAAAGGTTTGAATCGTATTAATTTGAAAACTTAGAGGAGGAGGTGCAACAAGTAAAAATTATTGAAAGGGTGGTACGTATAGCACGACCCATCACATTGAGTGTTGGCTTTTAAGTGTTTTATGATTATAAAAAAAATTTAAAAATTATCCTTTTTATTCCTTTTAACAAAGTTAAGCATAAAAGACCATGCTGTTTTTCTAGGGGAGTATATATTAAATTAAATTTAAAACATGATTTTTTTTTACGGCCAACTCATAGTACTGTAGAAGGTACTGTCAAAATTCCTCCAATCAGGATTTGAACCCATGACCTTCTCAGAAGGAAAACCCTTTGTAGGAAAACCCCCCGACAACAAGATAAAAACGAAAAGCCCGATTAAAACATGAAATTAAATTGCTTTGCAACAATTATTCGTGGTCAAAAAGTGTGAATGTCATTCAACGCGTAATATGAACTAGTTTGGTTTTCGACCCCGCGCTTCGCGGCGGGATGTATCGACGTAGAACGAAAAGAGTTGAATAAGCTTGTATAAACGAACACTCGCACATCATCGTGGGAGTATGGTTGTTTTTCGCTAAACCCCGCGACAGAAGTTTGGTAGTTATCGGTTCAGATCGTCAAAGAACATAAAAGTGAATACCGACACTGATTCTGATATCACCAATACAAACAATAATGTTCGCTCATAATAGGTTCGGGTCGTAACGGTAATATAACAACGACGACACTCACAATGGCCTATGATAAAAAAAACACTCGATTTTAAATACAACTCCGTTTTAAAAAAAATATATCGAAACGTTGAAAAAAATATATAAAAACAACGGCGCGTTACATTTTTTTTTAAAAGTTAACAAACGAAAGTTATTATAGAAAAAATAAATTAATAAATAATTAAACGGGTTAAAAGCGTAAATTATAAATAAAACAGGGGTTAAAAGCGTAAATTATAAATAAAATTAAAAAATAATAATAATAATAAATAAATAAATATGTCAGAGACTCCACGTGATTTACTCTTTAATAGAGTCTATACTATATAATAAATAAAGGTTTTAGGTGCCACGTGTCGCCTCCATATTGATTCTCACAAATTTTCTCCCATCTCTCTCTTATTTAATGACTTTTATCTTATTTAATGCACTTCTATCATTTATTATAAGAAACTTTAAAAATTAATTATGTAACTTTTATTTCAATCAAATAATAAATGAAAGTCAAATTACATTAAATATTAACGTATTTTTGAAACCCAATTATATATTAAATTTTACATATTTTGAGTTTGTTTCTATTCTTAGTATATTTGATATATTTTTACATCTGTAAAATATATACACAAAGATTTAAAAATTTTATATATTGATATTTTTCAACCCGTGTGTAGACACGGGATCTAAACTAGTTACTAATATATGATGCACCATTAAGAGTATTCTCAGCTGGATCCTTATATTTCTTATCCTTATTCTTATAATTACACTAAGGGGAAGGGGTATACCCATGTGATTATGGTGTAATGTGGTAATAAAATGCACGCCACGTGGCGCCACGTCAGATTCTGGAAAACCACACCATAATCACATGGCAAGGGGTATACCCATGTGATTGTGGTGGTGTGATAATTTAATGTTTTTTTTTAATTTTTATTTAAATAAAATAAAACATAATAAAATAATATTCATTAATAAAAATTAAAATTACATTAATAAAATTAAAATTACATTAATTAAAAAAAAAAACATAACCAAAACCTACGGGATGCCATGACGTTCTTTGATCTCCTTTTTTTTTTTTCAATCAAAAAACGTTGGGCGGTTGTGAGTGACTCAAGATCGATACCAAGAATTTCGATCTCTTGTTTTGTTCGTTTCCAATCCATCCTCTCGTCTTGGGCGTTGTTAAATCTTGTCATTTGTTCGACCATTTTCTCGCCGATTTCGTCGTGTCTTGAAACCGATCCCGAGCCCGAGCCCGTTGCTTGGGCTTTTGCTTTTTTCTTCCCAATCGGACGGGGTATTTCTTCCACGTCTTCCGGTGCATCTATGTTTAGGTCGTACTTAGATCTACAATCGGAAGCGCCCGGACTAGCGTCGATGTCGGTTGATGTTCTTTTTTTTGACGAGCCGGTTCGGGTGGGGGCAATGTATAGTGTTTGCCACTTTGGCGAATTCCTACAAATCTCCTAATATTGAATTGGTGTTTCGCCACCATGGTCGTCTTTAAACCGGACCGTTGCTCTCGCCAAAATATCGGCATCGCTCTCACCGCTTCTTCGATCCCACAAAACTTCTTGATAGATCCCGTGGAACTTTACAACCTTCCCATTTATATGAGTCCATTTTGAACTCAATTGGTCAAAACTTCGGTAACCGGGCGGTACACCCTTAAAAGATTCATATTTTTCTTGAACCCTAGTCCATAACATTTTTTTGTTTTGGGCGTTGCCTACAAAAAACAAATATTCAAATTAATAATCATAAAAATAAAAAAAGGAAAATTTTAAAAAATACAAAACCAAAATTATTGTTACCAATTATTGGATCCTCCGAGACGTTTATAAACGCCTTAACCAAGAATAGTGGCTCGTCTTTTTCTCACTTTTTTTGGTATTCGGCCGGCTAGAAGTCTCTTGCGAAACCTTCTTCTTGCCTTTATTTTGTGAGACATTTAGATTTTCGTCCACGGTTTCTTGTGGCATTTCTTGAGTTTCGGGTACAAATTCTAGTGGTGTACCCGGTTGAGACATTTGGGGTTGGTAGTTAAACATTTGAAAGTTCGGGTTTGGTAGGAAGTTCGGGTGGGATAGGAAGTTTGGGGTGGGTTGGAAGTTCGGGTTGGGTTGAAAGTTCGGGTTGGGTTGAAAGTTTGGGTTGGCCCCAAACGCGTTATCACGAGCCGCGTATTGAGCCCAAAAGTGTTGGTTCTGGTTCGGATCGTTACTCATTTTTGAGTTGGGGATATTAGAAATGAGTATAGAAGATTAGTAAGTTTGGGTAGAAAATGAGTGTAAATATTATGGAATAAAATTGAGTATTTATGGTGAATAAAAATAAAAATTATTAATATTATTATTTTAATTTAAATTCTAACGGCTAAATTTTGTACCGTTGAACGGTAATATGCTCGAATGCTCGCGTGAGAAAAATCACGCTCAACCATGACGGCGTGATTTTCAAATCAAGGGGGCGGTGTTCCACCAAGATCAAGGCGTGATCTTGGTGGCCACCTAGGATCACGCCACGGATATGTGCACCATACCGGATGCTCTAAAAATCACTACTTTATCTACCTTTTTTTTCTCATTTTCTCTCTTCTTATCTTTATCATTATAATTACACTAAAAACAACCACCTTTTTTTCCTTATATTTACAAAAAAATTATATATTTTCTCTCTCCTCCACTCACAACCACTTTTTCTCTCTTCTTATCCTTATCTTTATAATTACACTAAACTACTACATAAAATATACAAAACTCACTCACACAATTATATCACACAATTATACCAAACAGGCTGTGAATACTCTAATCCCAAATAAATGGAAGAAAAGACCTCATTCATTTCATCTTGTACTTCCAAATTTTAATTGAAATTTGTGGCAAAATGAATTTGATCATTTTGGTTTTGATAACCAAGAAGTCAGTTCACTTCCACATATGGATTTATAAAATTTAATTTTACTTATTATTTGAATTTTATATAAAATTACGTAATTTTACTTGTATGATATTTTTAACCAGCCTAATTGAATTGCTTACTTGTAATATCAGCTATATTAATAATAATAATAATTATTATTATTATTTAATCATAAAATTAAATACGTTTGTAATATCGTTTTAAACAAATTTATCACAAAATAAAATATGAAATTATTAAAAATAAAAATAAAAAAAATACTCCAAAGGCAGGACATCTTATGATTGATGGTGAATTGATATGACGAAATAAATCATTTAGGTTTTGTTAGCTTGTGTGCATAGATGATATTACTCATGTACATGGTTTTGGTAATCAACAAGTGAATTCCACATATATTGTTACATGAATTGTATAAATTTTAAATAAATATGCTACATAAAACATAAAAACTTCAAAATTCAGAAGCAAGCTAAGAATGAAATTCAAACAATTATGTTTGTATAATTATATGTTATAAGTGCCCATGAAGCTATGTGTGCAAAACTGTAACATCTCGAGTTTCGAAAGCGTAGAATCGTTCACGGGAATTAATAAAAACAAGGAAAGGGGAATGAGATAGGCCTTGGGCCTTGGGCGTGGACGCATGGGCCGAAAGAGAAAGGGTCTGGGCCCTTAAAAACCTCTAAGATCAGCCACTCTCCACATCATTTGCACAGTTTGAAAACCTAGAGAGAGAGAACCTAGAGAGAGAAAGTCCCGGTTTTCATTCTCGAGCTTCAAGGATCGTTGGCGCGAGTCTCTGGAGTGTTTAGCAGCATAGAAGGAGCGTTTTCAAGTAACGGTTCTCCCTGGATCTGGGTTTTTATAATGTTTTGGGTTTCGAAGTAAAATCGAGTAAAGATAGAATTTTTACGTTTGAAAATGAAAATAAAGTATAGATCTAGACTCCTGGCTAGAAATCGAACGTTTTGGACGTAAAAAGTCCGAGTACTAATGAGAACAGATCTGAGCCGCCATGACATGCAGCGTTAGGGTTTGAATGGGGAAGATGAGCCGAAAGCGAACTTGATAAGTTCGCCGGACAAGGTTTGAGCGAACTTGCTAAGTTCGCTAGGTTTCATCTTAGCAACTTGGTAGATTCATTGGTTCCTTGATTAAGCGAACTTGATATGTTCACCCATAAGTTCTTTGAGTCCATAAGAAGCGAACTTAACCTAAGTTCTCCTGATCAGAAGTAGTGAAACCGTTTAGTGTCGGGTAGAGTCTGATATGCTTTAAATTGTTATGGTTATTCAGATGGTGTGAGATTCAAGTTCCAGCTAGGATACCAGGTGAGTTCTAATCCTCTTTTTGCCTGCTTTAGGGTGGTGTGCATACTTAGTGAAAAATGTTTATTGCATATTTTATATTAATAAACAAAAGCGAAAGTTATGTTTTAGAGAAATGTTTAAAAGAGGTAAAAGCACGATTTATGTAAAGTATAGTTTTATTTATAGAAGGTGTTTATTATATTTTCATATACATAAACAAAGGCATGATATTTGTGTTAAGTTATGTTCCACTAAAGCAAAGATATTTTATGGCAAGCGTTTATTATATTTTCATATTCATAAACAAAGGCATGATATATGTTTTAAGTTATGTTTCAGTAAACCAAAGATATTTTATGGCAAGCGTTTATTATATTTTATATACATAAACAAAGACATATTATATGTTAAGTTTTGAACATGTTAAAGACGTTTTATGAAAAAAAAAAAGTGAACAGTTTTCCTACGGGAATGTGTACCAGCTTGTTAAGGTTCCTTCGGGGACAGATGTTACTTGTACAAGATGTCAGTTATGGGTTATGCCATTTTTGTAAGAACCTTTGTGGTTCGCTAACGGTTGTACAACTAGGATGGGTGACGGCGGTTACTCGGGGCAACCTCCCTGTACCTGTTACGTGGTATTGATCACGAGGACGATTACCATGTTAAGCGGTATGGATCACGAGGACCATGCCATGTTAAGCGGTATTGATAACGAGGACAATACCATGTATTGATCACGAGGACAATACCAGTTGTGGCAAGTGAATTGACGGTTAAGCGGTATTGATCACGAGGACAATACCAGTAGTGACAAGGAATTGACGGCTATCGTATATTTTAAGATGTTTTAAAAGTAATGTATGTAAAGTTTTGTCTTAACGACAGCATGTATGTATTATTAAAACTTTGTATGATTGACTAAAGTAAACGTTAGAACTCACTAAACATTACTGGTTTTTAGTATGTACATAAGTTAAGTGCAGGTGGATGTAGATGGATGTGGATGCTTGGCTTGGCGAGAAGAGTTACCCAGAAGACCAGAGTCTGGCATCTCGATTTATGTTTAAGTTTATGTTATTTTAGACAAGTTTTAATTTGTATCAGACGAGTTATGTTTAGACATGTTATGCTTCCGTTGTTACGTTAAAGTTTTTAATCGTTTCCGCTGCGATTGTTGAATGTCTTATGTTTATAAGCTATGTGTTTATAAGTAAATCCAATAAGCGAGTTCTCCCAGGTATGGGACCTTACAAAAATGTGCTAATAATCACATATATGAGTAGATAAACCTATACTAAAACAAGGCATACATTAAAATGGTGTTTTCTGGAAGTATTTTGTAAGTTATTAGATTCCTCTATTTTGTGTGCTATTGAAGCTATGAAATAACTTAAATCATATGGTTATGTGTTTTAAGCTTGATTATTTGTATCAAAGCTTATTAACTCTATATATTGTATGTGATATAATGCAAAGCACACATCTTATTTCCTTTGTATTCGTGCATTTTTATATAGTTTCATATTCGTTTTTAGTCATTTTAGTGTACATTTGAGTCTTTGTAATGTTTTCAAGAGCTCGTGTGCAATAGAAAGTGAAATCACGAAGAAACCGAGCAAGAGAAGAAAGCCCAAGAGAAAAATGCAAAAAGTTGGAATTTTACTCCTTCGCGGTACGCGAAGGGAGAGCTTCAAATCCTCGCGGTACGCGAGGAGTTCCAGAAAGTGGCCCGACTATATTGTCCTTTGCGGTACGCGAAGGACCAGCATCACCGCCTCGCGGTACGCGAGGGCCATAAAATTCCGTAAAAAGCCCTAATCGATCAATTAAAAGAATTTGAAGGTTATTGTGAAAGGAGTTCGATCTATTGGCCGTCATAAGAGTTCTAAGGGGCAATTTTGGGAGCTTGGAAGAGAAATCAAGTGCAAGTTTAAAGCTTTTGGATTCCGGGTTCGTTAGATTAGCGTATTCGGTTTTCAAGATTCAATCTTTATCTTTGTTTTATGTGTTTGAACCTATGTTTGACTTGACTACTTCTGTTATGGATGTTCTAAGTATGACTCTTAGCTAAACATTGATACTGCCTGGGTTATTGATGAATATTTGCTAAAGTATTGATTTTTATCGGTTTTGGATTCAATGTTTGGATTAATGGTTTTGTAAAGATTTTGGATTGATTATTATGATGAATATGCATGTTTAGATCTGTTTTGCAATTGATTACAAGTTACGTATGTTATTTGTGGATGTCTTCCCGTTTGAATAGCGTATCTAGATCATATACTGTGTGTTTGTGGTTGTTTGTATGGTTTGCTAGACGTAGTAGCCATAGGAGCTGTAGTTGAGAGTTCAATAGATCTGAGTGTACATCTTATCTTGATACTCGAAAGGTGAGAGATAATCGTTTAGTCTTTGTATTAGGATTCCGAGTGTTAACTGTCTGAGAGGAAGTTGCCTTAGGTTCTTAGTGATTGTTGCTAGTCCGAGCCATAGCTTGCTGATCTGAGATTACCCCGTGCATCTTTGATGTATTGTGAACATTGAGACCGAGAGGTGATTTGTCTTTTGGGTACATTATTATTGTTGGAGAGACTGAAAGGTAATATGACTATCTGGTGAGTTTATTGCATCTTTAGAGTTTCTTAGTTTGTGACACGCTGAGAGTGAATAGGGACCCACTAGGTTTTCTAGAGCTGTTATCCTTAGATACCGAGATCTATCATAGTTTCCATAACCGGTAGAAGTCAATGCTTTGAAAGTAGGATTCCGACCTAGGTGGTATTCTTCTCATTTATGATATTCTCAAGTCCTTGTTTGATAGTTAGAGTCAATATTTAGTATTCTGCATTATTAGTTAATCAGTAGTGTAGAAACCCCCCAATCAATCATCTTTAGTCCGATTTAGAGTCTAGTTTAGCTATATTAGTGTCTCTAGGGTTCGATAATTCGGTTTACCATTAAGCTATGCTACACTCGATAGGTACACTTGCCTGTTAGTGCGGTTTATTACCTAAGAGTCTATATTAGGTTTTATTTAGTAGTTTTTACAGACCGTCTGGGCGACATAAAGTTTTTGGCGCTGTTGCCGGGGACACTTGGCAATAACAATATTAGTTGACTAGTTCTTTGTGTGATTTTTGGTTATTTTCTTTCTTTCTTTTATTTTGAGTCTTAATTTTGTGTTTTGTTTGATCTACTACTTGTGTGTCTAATTTAGGATCGAGTCTTTATGTGTTTTGAGTCTTTCTTATTTTTCTTTGTGTCTTTCAGTTTATGCAACGTACTCGTTCGCAGGGATCACCAAAGTATTCAGCTTACGAAGAGCCCGAACGAGAGCTTCACGAGCGCACCCATGACTTCAGGGAGCGTTTGAAAACATTGTGCACAAAATAGGTACGTCCCACTAGCCCAGTTCCATTTCCTAATATGGGCGACGCTGACCCACCAGCGAGACGTATCGTACACCAGAGAGCCAGTGATGGGGCCACCAGGGCGTGATCTTCGATTGCCCGCCCCGCTATCCCTAATACCAATACTTGGTAGATCCCATCACATGTCATGAGTATGATCACTCATGCTACTCAGTTCCATGGCCTCGAGGATGAGTATGTACCCGGACATCTGTCCCGCTTCGCGCTCATATGTGATACCTCCAATATCACTGGTGTATCTAAGGACGCAATCTACTTGCGTCTTTTTCCATTCTCGCTCTCTGGGCGTGCTTCCACTTGGCTTAACACCCTCCCTGACAATTCCATCACCAATTGGTAGGATCTTCAAGCCAAGTTCCTTAGAAAGTACTATCCACCTTCCAGGGCCGCTCGCCTTAGGGACCAAATCCACTTCTTCCGGATGGAGTCTGACGAGCTGTACCACATGGCCTGGGAGCGGTTCAACTCGCTTTTGAGCCGATGTCCCCAGCATGGTCTGTCTGGCTGTGCGATTATGGAGAAGTTCTATAATGGCCTCACCTTCGAGAAACATCAAATGTTCAACACAGCTGCGGGAGGCCATATCATGGATAAACTGGAGCCTGTTGAATGCGAGAAGATGTTTGAGAGCTTCGCTCTCGCTGAGCAACAACGACCATCTGCTAGGACTTCCATTCCTAGTGATATAGTGCCCGCCTCTTCTCCTAGAGGTGTGCATCAGGTCAACCCTGATACTATCATGGCTGCGGCACTCACGGCGATGGTGAATGAGATTAAAGAGCTAAAGCTGAATGCTTAAAGGTGTAAGGTGTGTAGCGGAGGCCACGACACCAGCAGGAGCATGTTGATTTCATGGGCAACCAGAACCGAGGGTATAATAATAACTATAACAATCCTTATGGCTCAGGATGGAGATCTGGAAACAACCTGCCTGGGTTTAATGCCTGCCCTAACCAGCATGTAGGAGGTGAAGTAGGAGCGAGTTCTGGAGCAGTGAGAGGGATAAGAAGATTGAAGAGATGCTGGAGAACCAGACTCAGATGCTCGCTCATTTAGTGCGGAGGGATAAGGAGACTCAACAACGATTGGATGCGCACGACACTTTACTGAGAAATCAGCATTCTGCATTCCAGGATCTGCAGCGCATGGTGGGAGACATCGCTAAGAGCCTGAAGTATAGACATAGAGGTCCATCTTCATGCCCCAATGCTTCAGTGATGGTCGTGTCGACTAGGAGTCGGAGAGTGGAGGAGAGAGTAGAACCACCAGTGGTTAAGAAGAGGAGCCGGTGGATGAGGAGATAGAGATGGAGAAGCGTGCCGAGAAGGCAGGGGAGAAGAAGAAATGGGGTGAGATGAAGACCCCCGAGATTGGCTTGAGCCGTGTTCCCTACCCAGCGCGCTTGCTACCACATAAGTATGCTAGGGAATACGGTAACTTCCTGAACATGTTCAAACAACTCAAAGTCAATCTCCCGTTCATAGAGGTCCTCCAACATATGCCTAACTATGGCAAGTTCCTAAAAGATCTTCTTTCCAACAAGAAGAAGATGTAGGAAGTCTCTAAAGTCTTACTAAGTGAGCGATGTTCTACGGTGGTTTAGAACAAACTGCCAGAGAAACTGGCAGATCCGGGTCACTTCACGATCCCGTGTATGCTTGGAAGTTTGCCCTTGAACCACGCGTTGGCGGACCTAGGTGCTAGCATCAATCGGATGACCTATTCTATTAACAAGAAGCTGGACCTAGGAGAACCACAGCCAACGCGCATGAGCATATCCTTGGCTGATCGTTCAGTCAAGTACCCACGGGGAATAGTGGAGAACTTGCTAGTTAAGATAGATAAATTTGTCTTCCCCGTGGATTTTGTCATCCTAGATATGGATGTGGATGACAGAGTCCCACTCATCCTCGGGCGCTCGTTTCTGCGCACCGCCAAAGCATTGATCGATGTCTTTGACGAAAAGCTCACACTTCATGTGAGGGATGAGTCGGTTACCTTTGATTCTGCAAAGTCCATGAAGGAGGCTGGTGAGCAAAGCCATTCTATTTGCATGATTGATGCCTTCATGGACCACCATCGGGACTCTGATCAAAAGGAGATAGTTGTTGATGAAACCGCCCCTGATTTAGAAGAACCATATGAATGGGCGTTAGAGTTGGAGGAGTTGTTGAATGCACCGGATGATTACGGTGATGAGGTGCCCAGTGATCTGCAGGAGATGATGGCAGAGCTAGAGGAGATGATAGGCAAAACCCCAAGTCTGGGGATGATGGAGGAAGTAGAGGATCCTGATGATCCGAGTGAGAGTAGAGAGGCCACACAATTGGATATAACCCTTTCTGAGCCTTTTCTTATTACTGTTGTTCGTGTTGAGGGGAGTGAGACTGAGTCACCCCTAGGTCTAGGCCCACCCGTAAGAGAACCTGAGCATTTAATGATTCATGTGATTTAGGGATGGTGAAAACCCCAAGTGTGGGGATGTTTAGAGAGGACAGCTTGCTGAGGTACTTGAACCAGGTTATCTTCAGACTTGGTAGGTTTAAGTGTTGGTGGAAGGACCTGAGTGATAGATATGATAGAGGTTCAATGCTTGTTAATGGTATTAGCGTGTTGAGGATGTGGAGAATCAGTATACCGCGCAGGATGAAGGCGGTGCCGGTTAGAGTTAAAGAGAAGTCTCCTGATAAGCTTGTTTGAGTCTCGGGCAAGTGCCCGGGATGTAGAGTTTGTATACTAGTTGGTTCTATTTTCTTGTCAGTTTGGTGTCTTTTTGGTGTGCGTGTTTTGTTTTGTGTGTGTTTTGCAGAGATTCGCGCTTGATTCGGTGAGGAAAATCATCAGGAACGAAGTTTCATGTATTTTTACATTGGTTTTTATAGTTGGAACAGGTTTTTAGAGAATTTGGGGAAGAAAAATTTTGAGGTGTGAAAATTTGGCTAAGTATGGAAAACCCTCAAAACATTCTGTGAACAACCTTCCCTTGCGGTACGCGAAGAAGAGAGTACGCGAAGGCCAAGAAATTTGGCCGGCTCAAATGCCAACTCCTCGCGTTACGCGAGGAGTGGCCCCTGACTTCTCGTGGTACGCGGGGGATCCCTGAGTCCCCCTTGTTCTTTTGTTTCCCATGGTTGCCCCATCATTCACCGTCATCCCATTACACTTATTCACCACCTCTATCATGTGACATCCGGCAATTTCAGGTTAACCCCGCTAACTCAAATCTCGTTAGTTCAAACATTATTCATTGCAAACTCAGTTATCTCAGTTAGTCACACGTGCATTGCGTTTAATTAAGTTAATTAAATGTGTCAGTTATTTCACACACAACGGCAATTCGTAGAATTACCGGATCACACTCGAGTCTAACCCGGAACGTTGGTGATTAATTAAGATAAATATTACAAATATTTAATAATGTATATTTAATATAAATTATGTAAATTTTATGTGATTACGTGAATTTACGTGAATATTATGGTTATCGTACGTACTTATCGTGTATTAATCGTACTTAGTATTTTTATAAATATTAGAGTTTTTATAAAAATAAAAATCGAAATTGTTAATTACTAATTGAGTGTTAGTTAATTAATTAGAGTTTATGGGCCTTAAGTAAACCTGAAACCCAACTTAAAAACCCATTAATACATGTATTATATAAGGAACTTTAAAAAAAAATAAACATAAACCCTAACACTCCTTGAAGCGGTCGACCCCCCCCTACTCTCTCCTTTGAGCCGAGAGCAATAAACCACCCAAACCCACATCGATCGAGCTCCAATCGTGAAACCGGAAGTGAATACGTGCTAGTCTAGGCATTCCTAACATTCCTACGTAAGTTATTTTATTGAATTCCGTCGTTATTTCATTATGATTTTTGTGATCGAAACCCTAGTTCATCCAAACTTGATATTTTCGAAATATGATAATGAATTAGTTAATTGTTTGATATTGTTGTATCGTATTGGTGATTTTATGAAAATATGTGAAACCCTAGTTTCCATACGAAGTGTAAATTGAGATTTGTTGACTATGTGGAGTATAGGAATTGCATGCTAGACGTGAGTTATGATTAATATAGTTATAGTTATATTAGTTGAAAGATTTGGGATTGATTAGACGTGTTAATTGTGTAAACAAAGAGTATAACGGACGACTTACTAAAAGAGGAAACTTTGTTAAAAAGTGATTTTTGAATGTAAAGGTTTCTAGGTGTGTATGATGCTATTAATTGACTCTAGTATGTTAGCATGATTGTAATGAGGCTTGTTAAAGGGTTGTTGAATACAAATAACATGTTTAGATAATAGGTTACTAAAAGTAGAAACTTTGTGAATTGGAACTTGATGTCTAAACTTAAGGATGTGTGTTATGGTAATCTATTATGTATTAGCATGTGTAGATAGACATGGAATGATGATACGAACGTGTTATAAATAATGTGATTCATTTGAAAGCAAACATGAGTTTATATTATTTTTAAAAAAAATAATAAATTAATGTAACGTGTATTTTTGACGTAGTTTGCATTCTAAATTAGTTATGACTTAGGTAGCATGAAACGTGACTTATTTGTGTGCTAAGCGTGTTTTTATACAAGTCAAACATTTAATCACTAAACGGGTCACCAACGGGTCGTCGAGTCAAACTTGGTCAAACTTGGTCAAACTTAGTCAAACTTGGTCAAACTAATAACTATTTTCTAAACACTAAAACAATGAGATTGTTTGGATACTTAGGATTCCTATCGCCTTGCACAAACACACACTTATAAACCGGTGTTTATAGGTGGTAATTAGTCGTCAAGCATTCTAAGTTCGCTTTCTTTCTTACGCACTCTAAGGTGAGCTTCACGGCCCATTTTCTTATGATTTAAACTTGGGGGAGAAAACATGGGTACGAACATTTAGATTTTACATTTCAATTATATCACTTGTTGTACTAAGCGCAAACATATCATGCAAGTCCTTACTTATCGAACCGTTTAATATATGGGATAGCGAGGTAATCTTGAGTAGTACTACTAGGCATTGACAAGCCCCACCCGCGTTAGTCGCGCTAACACGACAGGTAGTCGAACGGGTGTAACATTGACCTAAACATTTACCATTTATCATAATAGTCATGGTAGTAGGCAAGTTCAAACATAAACAGTCAGCTTCGGTGTCGAAACGCTTTAGTAACATGTAACTAGGTTAGCTACCTATGTTATAAATTGTAAATGGTTTTATCTAGTAAACTTTACAAACATTGAAACCTGTGAACTCACCAACCTAGTGTTGACACATTTTAGCATGTTTTCTCAGGTCATTAAGGTACAAGCACAAGCTAAGGCATGCATGCATTCGAAGTCCATCATTTTCAAACTTAAGAACTATTTATTTTATTTATTGTTGGATTATTTATTTTTGGCGCGACTGTTTTGGCGCATGCTTTTCATTTAACTTTTCGCTTCCACAGTCTTACATTAAATCAGTGTTTTCATTACTGGTGTTGCATCGTGACTATGAGCAATACTAGTGGCTTTCTTAAACTCATATAGAGTCGTTCAACGTAACTAATGACTGAGATCCTGGTATGTCACGCTACTAACGGTAAAACTCCGTTAGTGGATTTTGGGGGTGTGACAGATTGGTGTCAGGGCCATTGGTTATAGAGAACTAGGAAATGCATACTGGACTATAACCACGTACATGCATTAGTTACACAACACTTACACTCATACATGGCACTCACTCATCCCGTTATAGGAAATGTCGACCCCGCCTAATTCACCCGCATCCCCAGTCGTTCAGGAGCACGATGTTCCTACCGTACCTTTGCCAGAGCTGAGGAGACGTCGAATCAACCTTATCAATACCACTGTAGGGCATGACGAGCCTATTCACGTGCGTGTCAGAGGCAACACGCAGGACTAGGATTGATATCCCGATAGGATCAGGAACTGGATCCGCGAGGAGGAAGTCCCACCTCCACTCACTACGGACATTGCTTCTTCTTCTTCATCTTCTGTGCGAGCTTTGCCACCATTGCAGTACCCCTTTGAGCAGGTGTTTGCTGCATTTGTAGCTAGGATGGACCGGGAGATCCGGAACATGAGAGATGCAGTAGGGGAGATTTCTGGTATATTAGAGCGACAGATTCTGATGAATCAGAAAATTGACAAACTGACTTCAGATTTGGCACTCACTGATAAAGTCCATGAGAATTTGGCAAATGGATGTGTGGATATGGAAGACCGGCTGAACACTGCAGAGTGGAACCTAGATATACTCCACACCAGGATTGAGCAAGTGGAACCTAAAGATGGAAGGATCTGAGATTGAAGCCTACACTACTCGTTCGCATGAACTGGCGAACTTGTGTCCGCAAATGGTAACACCTCCCTATAAGAGGATCGAGAAATTTATTGATGGATTGGTTCCGTAAATTCAGAGCATGGTGACATCTTCTAATCCCACTACAACCCAGCAAGCAATCAGGTTGGCTCACAGGCTAACCGATCAGGCAGTCGCTCAGGGCACCCTACCCCCTAGAGGTGCGTTATCAAAGACAACTGATAACAAGCGGAAGTTTGACAGTTCATTCCCCAAAACCTTCCAGTCAAACCCACCTTCTCAACAACAGCAACAGCAATACCGTAAGCTTGAACCTTCAAAGAACAACAATCAGTCTAACCCTTCTCAGCAGAATCAGGGTTCTTATATTGGCAAATACCCGAAGTGCAACAAATGTAACTTCCACCATCATGGAGCGTGCGACCGGTACCGTTGCCACCGGTGTGGAAAGATGGGTCATTTGGCCAAAGACTATAGAGTAGAGCTGCAGAACAAACAGACACCACCTGGAGACGCACCCAAAGGCTGTTTTGAGTGTGGTAAAGAAGGGCATTTTAAGAAAAATTGCCCGTATTTGAGGAGAAACGGAAATGGGAATGGAAATGGAAACAATCATCAGGGTGGTAATGGAAATGGTAATAACCACCAGGGTGGAAATGGTAATAACAACGGAAATGGTGCAAAGGTCCGAGCATTTGTGATTGGATCGGGAGAAGCTCGGAATGATCGGAACGTGGTTAACGGTATGTTTCTTTTAAACGATCATTTTGCTTCTGTACTTTTTGATACTGGCGCCGATAGAAGTTTTATGTCTAGAAAACTTAGTAGTCGGTTAGGAATAAGCCCAACTTTACTAGAGCATCATTATACCGTAAAGATAGCAGACGGTAAAGTAATCGAGGCAACCCACAATATCAAGGGATGTAAGTTAGAACTATCTAGTCACAAACTCGACATCGATCTCATGCCAGTTACACTTTGCAGTTTTGACATAATTGTGGGCATGGATTGGTTGTCTAAAAACCAAGCTGAGATCATCTGTAGTGAGAAGATCGTTCGTATACCCCTTCCTAGTGGAGAGATCCTATCCGTTCAGGGCGAAAGAAGTGGTGCAGTCATGGGCATCATATCTTTCATGAAGGCTCAGAAGTGTCTGCGTAAGGGTCATACCACGATATTAGCTCTTGTCGCTGACAAGTCTACCGAGGAGAAAAAGTTAGAAGATATCCCTATCGTTCGCGAATTTCCAGAAGTATTCCCTGAAGACCTACCTGGCCTTCCACCTCATTGTCAGGTGAAATTTCAGATTGACCTAACACCCGGAGCAACGCCTATTGCTCGAGCACCCTATAGACTAGCACAAAGCGAGTTGCAGGAGCTATCCACTCAACTGCAAGAGTTGTTGGATAAAGGTTTTATCCGACCTAGCTCATCGCCATGGGAAGCCCCAGTCCTATTTGTCAAAAAGAAAGATGGGACTTTCCACATGTGCATTGATTACCGAGAGTTAAACAAGGTAACAGTCAAGAAGCGCTACCCACTACCCCGTATTGAAGATTTATTCGACCAACTTCAAGGGTCAAGTTTCTACTCAAAAATTGACATAAGATCTGGATATCATCAGCTAAGAGTTCGAGATGAAGATATATCCAAGACTGTATTTAGAACCCGGTACGGCCATTTCGAATTTTTGGTCATGCCATTTGGATTAACCAACGCACCCGCGGTGTTCATGGACCTCAAGAACCGTGTGTGTAAACCTTACCTTGACCAATTCGTCATTGTTTTCATTGACGATATCCTCATATACTCTAAGAGTCGGGAATAGCATGAGGATCATCTGCGTTTGATCCTTGAGCTACTGAAACAGGAGCAACTGTACGCTAAGTTTTCCAAATGCGATTTTTGGATTCGCGAGGTTCAATTTCTAGGACATGTGATCAATAAGAAAGGAATACATGTCGATCCAGCCAAAGTGGAAGCTATCAAGAATTGGGCAGCACCAACAACTCCAACCGAAGTTCGGCAATTTCTAGGATTGGCCGGATACTACCGTCGCTTTATCGAGGGATTTTCAAAGATTACCCAACCTCTCACCACCTTAACCCAAAAAGATAAACCCTATAATTGGAGCGAGACTCAAGAATCAGCATTCCAGCTACTGAAGCAGAAACTATGTAGCGCACCCATCCTATCTCTACCGGAGGGAACGGATGACTTCGTGGTGTATTGCGATGCCTCCATCCAAGGTCTCGGTTGTGTGTTGATGCAACGCGACAAGGTTATCGCATACGCTTCTCGACAGTTAAAAATCCACGAAAAGAACTACACGACTCACGATTTGGAGTTAGGAGCCGTGGTGTTTGCACTCAAGATATGGAGACATTACTTGTACGGTACCAAGTGCACCATCTACACCGATCACAAGAGTCTTCAACATATTCTTGAGCAGAAAGAGTTGAAAATGCGTCAACGTCGTTGGATCGAGTTACTAAACGATTATGATTGTGCAATCAAGTACCATCCGAGCAAAGCTAATGTGGTGGCCGATGCCCTAAGTAGAAAAGAAACCAAACACCGACGGGTTAGAGCATTACAACTCACTATTCATACATGGATTACCCGAACAAATCCGCAATGCCCAACTCGAAGCCTTAAAAGAGGAGAATTTATCATTAGAATCCACTCGTGGTATGGAGAAACAACTTGAGGTTAAATCAGATGGTATTCGCTACTTAGCAGAACGAATATGGATACCAGTATATGGAAACCTAAGAGATCTAGTCATGGATGAAGCTCACAAATCCCGATACTCTATCCATCCGGGATCCTACAAGATGTATCACGGTCTCAAGGTTTTGTATTGTTGGCCGAACATGAAAGCCGACATAGCCACCTACGTGAGCAAGTGCCTGACTTGTTCCATGGTCAAGGTGGAGTACCAAAAGCCATCCAGATTACTTCAATAACCGGAAATCCTGATGTGGAAATGGGAACAGATTTCTATGGATTTCATAACCAAATTACCCCGAGCCCCTACTGGATGTGACACAATCTGGGTGATAGTGGATCGCCTAACCAAATCCGCTCATTTCCTTGCTATCAAAGAGACCGAAAAAATGGAAAAGTTAACTCGCCTCTATCTTAAAGAAGTAGTATCCCGACATGGAGTACCAATCTCCATCATTTCCGATAGAGACGCCCGATTCACCTCATATTTTTGAAAATCATTGCAGAAAGCTCTAGGCACCCGCCTGGATATGAGCACAACGTACCATCCTCAAACAGATGGCCAGAGTGAGCGTGCCATTCAAACCCTAGAAGACATGTTAAGGACTTGTGTGATCGATTTCGGAAACAGTTGGGAGACTCACTTGCCTTTAGTGGAATTCTCTTACAATAACAGCTATCATACTAGAATCAAAGCAGCACCGTTCGAGGCTTTGTACGGGAGAAAGTGTCGATCACCACTTTGTTGGGCTGAAGTTGGAGATAGTCAACTTACGGGTCCAGAACTTGTGCGTGAAACCTCAGAGAAAATCGTGCAAATCCGAAACCGTATGGCGGCAGCTCGTGACCGTCAAAAAAGTTACGCAGACAAGCGCAGAAAACTACTAGAATTCCAAGTGGGCGACAAAGTATTATTAAAGGTCTCACCGTGGAAAGGTATGATTCGTTTCGGGAAACGAGGAAAGTTAAACCCGCGTTACGTTAGACCATTCGAGATAGAGAAAAGGATCGGTCCAGTAGCATACCAATTGAACCTACCAGATACACTCAATGGAGTGCACAATGTCTTTCATGTCTCAAACTTAAAGAAGTGTCTGTCAGATGAGACACTTGTAGTTCCACTCGAGGAGTTGGAAAATGATGAAAAGCTACGTTTCATCGAGGAACCAGTCGAAATCAAGGACCGAGAGGTCAAAACTCTCAAGTGCAGTAAGATACCTATTGTAAGAGTTCGCTGGAACTCGAAGCGTGGACTGGAGTTCACGTGGGAACAAGAGGATCAAATGATGAAAAAGTATCCTCACCTTTTCAAACAGTCAACGGCAAACACGGAAGGTACTAACTAAATTTCGAGACGAAATTTATTTCAACAAGGGGATGATGTGACAAACATAAACTTTTTGTTTCAGACGTGACCGACTTCATTTAATATTCGGGACGAAAATTCTTTCATCAAGGGGATGATGTGACATCCGGCAATTTCAGGTTAACCCCGTTAACTCAAACCTCGTTAGTTCAAACATTATTCATTGCAAACTCAGTTATCTTAGTTAGTCACACGTGCATTGCGTTTAATTAAGTTAATTAAATGTGTCAGTTATTTCACACACAACGGCAATTCGTAGAATTACTGGATCACACTCGAATCTAACCCGGAACGTTGGTGATTAATTAAGATAAATATTACAAATATTTAATAATTTATATTTAATATAAATTATGTGAATTTTATGTGATTACGTGAATTTACGTGAATTACGTGAATATTATGGTTATCGTACGTACTTATCGTGTATTAATCGTACTTAGTATTTTTTATAAATAATAGAGTTTTTATAAAAATAAAAATCGAAATTGTTAATTACTAATTGAGTGTTAGTTAATTAATTAGAGTTTATGGGCCTTAAGTAAACCTGAAACCCAACTTAAAAACCTATTAATACATGTATTATATAAGGAACTTTAAAAAAAAATAAACATAAACCCTAACACTCCTTGAAGCGGTCGACCCCCCCCCCCCTACTCTCTCCTTTGAGCCGAGAGCAATAAACCACCCAAACCCACATCGATCGAGCTCCAATCGTGAAACCGGAAGTGAATACGTGCTAGTCTAGGCATTCCTAACATTCCTACGTAAGTTATTTTATTGAATTCCGTCGTTATTTCATTATGATTTTTATGATCGAAACCCTAGTTCATCCAAACTTGATATTTTCAAAATATGATAATGAATTAGTTAATTGTTTGATATTGTTGTATCGTATTGGTGATTTTATGAAAATATGTGAAACCCTAGTTTCCATACGAAGTGTAAATTGAGATTTGTTGACTATGTGGAGTATAGGAATTGCATGCTAGACGTGAGTTATGATTAATATAGTTATAGTTATATTAGTTGAAAGATTTGGGATTGATTAGACGTGTTAATTGTGTAAACAAAGAGTATAACGGACGACTTACTAAAAGAGGAAACTTTGTTAAAAAGTGATTTTTGAATGTAAAGGTTTCTAGGTGTGTATGATGCTATTAATTGACTCTAGTATGTTAGCATGATTGTAATGAGGCTTGTTAAAGGGTTGTTGAATACAAATAACATGTTTAGATCATAGGTTACTAAAAGTAGAAACTTTGTGAATTGGAACTTGATGTCTAAACTTAAGGATGTGTGTTATGGTAATCTATTATGTATTAGCATGTGTAGATAGACATGGAATGATGATACGAACGTGTTATAAATAATGTGATTCATTTGAAAGCAAACATGAGTTTATATTATTTTTAAAAAAATAATAAATTAATGTAAAGTGTATTGTTGACGTAGTTTGCATGCTAAATTAGTTATGACTTAGGTAGCATGAAACGTGACTTATTTGTGTGCTAAGCGTGTTTTTATACAAGTCAAACATTTAATCACTAAACGGGTCACCAACGGGTCGTCAAGTTAAACTTGGTCAAACTAATAACCATTTTTTAAACACTAAAACAATGAGATTGTTTGGATACTTAGGGTTCCTATCGCCTTGCACAAAAACACACTTATAAACCGGTGTTTATAGGTGGCAGTTAGTCGTCAAGCATTCTAAGTTCGCTTTCTTTCGCACGCACTCTAAGATGAGTTTCACGGCCCATTTTCTTATGATTTAAACTTGGGGGAGAAAACATGGGTACGAACATTTAGATTTTACATTTCAATTATATCACTTGTTGTACTAAGAGCAAACATATCATGCAAGTCCTTACTTATCGAACCGTTTAATATATGGGATAGCGAGGTAATCTTGAGTAGTACTACTGGGCATTGACAAGCCCCACCCGCGTTAGTCGCGCTAACACGACAAGTAGTCGAACGGGTGTAACATTGACCTAAACATTTACCATTGATCATGATAGTCATGGTAGGAGGCAAGTTCAAACATAAACAGTCAGCTTCGGTGTCAAAACGCTTTAGTAACATATAACTAGGTTAGCTACCTATGATATAAATTGTAAATGGTTTTATCTAGTAAACTTTACAAACATTGAAACCTGTGAACTCACCAACCTAGTGTTGACACGTTTTAGCATGTTTTCTCTGGTCATTAAGGTACAAGCACAAGCTAAGGCATGCATGCATTCGGTGTCCATCATTTTCAAACTTAAGAACTATTTATTTTATTTATTGTTGGATTATTTATTTTTGGCGCGACTGTTTTGGCGCATGCTTTTCATTTAACTTTTCGCTTCCGCAGTCTTACATTAAATCAGTGTTTTCATTACTGGTGTTGCATCGTGACTATGAGCAATACTAGTGGCTTTCTTAAACTCATATAGAGTCGTTCAACGTAACTAATGACTGAGATCCTGGTATGTCACGCTCCTAACGGTAAAACTCCGTTAGTAGATTTTGGGGGTGTGACATATCATCTACCGTATCATACCATCACTACCATCCATCATCCATCATCTCACTACCATACCCTCCATCATCATCACCATTAAATATCCGTATCATATCATTCACCAATCACTACCACCACCATGGGAAACTTAAGGACCATTCGTTCTAATGATTCACCTTGCTGTTGACTTTTATGTCTATGTGTTGGTTAACCATCGAGTATATCTTCCTGTTATCTATCTTGAGTCTTAGTGAGTAAGTTATGTCTTTTGTTTTATATTTGAGTCTGTAACTTGAGTCAGTTTAATGCTATGGGTTTGTTGTGAGCTTATCTGTGTAGGTATTGATCACTCCGTCCGTACTCAATCTCCATTCGGGCAGAGTCGATGTCTGATCTTATTTATCTTGTAAAGGAAACCCGACAGTCGATTGTGCCGCCGCGACCGAAATGCTATACGGTGCACAAGTGGAAGAGCAAAGCTGGACGTACTTCAAAGATTACATTACCAGCTAAGTCTTCCTAGTTTTATTTTTTGTATTTTTATTTTCTATGTGTCTAGGTTCACATTGGGGATAATGTTTGTTTCAAGTGTGGGGATGGGAGACTGTGTCTTAGTGAGTTTGTCTAGGTCGTTTTACTTTTATAAAAAAAATACAAAAATACAAAAAAATTGAAAAAATTTGAAAAAAATATCCTTGGAAATCAAAAGTTTTGCAAAATAAATGGAAAATGATAGTAGAACTGGTTCTGCTGTTGAGTTTAAATGAAATAAATAATAGAAAACGCGTCTGAATTGTGATGTTTTGGTATATCCAGCCAACTAGTAGAGTTTAAATAGCCTGTTTGTGTTACTTAGGGTTAGTAATTGATTAAATCATGAAATCTTGTGGGTATTCATCTTAGGGGTGTCGGTAATACTGAAACTGTCAACATAGGGTGATAGGTACCACGTTAAGTTAAAATTTAGAGGTTTTTGAATTTTTCTTAGCACACCACTCTCTTTTTATGAGAATAAATCCGAGTTTCGGTGGCGCCCGCAATCCATAATTCCATATACTTGAGATTATTTGATAGAAATCTAAGTTTCACCTACATATCACACGTTGGGTTCCAGTCTGATTGAAACACCACTGTGTTAGATTCTTAAGTGCTTCATTGCTAGAACTATAGTCTATGTGTTAACCTCCGGGATAGTGACTTGGTTGAAACGTCTCTAGACGAAAGTTCATCTGTTTAATTTAATGCTCATCCATCCATTCATTCATTGATCATCTTAATTTCTAAAAACCTGTAAATTTTAGTTTAACGTGGTAGGTGAAATCTATATGGTTAAATCCGTTCCTAGACATGACAGTGAGACGAGATTAGGTAGAGATGTATCTTTTAAGTGTGAGTCCCATAGATAGATTGATATGCTTGGTAATATGGAATTAGAACACAAAACGGGTCCTTGAAAGTTGGTGGTTGGGTTTAATCGGATAGAAATATCAATTGTTTCTTTTTAACTAGTGAGTATGTTTGTGCTAATTGAATAACTGAGAGTGTGAAAGCTTTATCCAATTATGATTCCACTGCAGACTTTTTTGAGGACGAAAAAATGTTAAGGGTGGGGATGTTTGATGTAGTGCAAAGCACACATCTTATTTCCTTTGTATTCGTGCGTTTTTATATAATTTCGTATTCGTTTTTAGTCGTTTTAGTGTACATTTGAGTCTTTGTAATGTTTTCAGGAGCTCGTGTGCAATAGAAAGTGAAATCACGAAGAATCCGAGTAAGAGAAGAAAGCCCAAGAGAAAAATTCAAAATGTTGGAATTTTACTCCTTCGCGGTACGCGAAGGGAGAGCTTCAAATCCTCGCGGTACGCGAGGAGTTCCAGAATATGGCCCGACTATATTGTCCTTCACGGTAGGCAAAGGACCAGCATCGCTGTACGCGAGGGCCATAAAATTCTGTAAACAGCACTAATTGATCAATCAAAAGAGTTTGAAGGTTATTGTGAGAGGAGTTCGATCTTTTGGCCGTCAGAAGAGTTCTAAGGGGTGATTTTGGGAGCTTGGAAGTGAAATCAAGTGCAAGTTTAAAGCTTAGCATATTCGGTTTTCAAGATTCAATCTTTATCTTTGTTTTCTATGTTTGAATCTATGTTTGACTTGATTACTTCTGTTATGGATGTTCTAAGTATGATTCTTGGCTAAACATTGATGCTGCCTGGGTTATTGATGAATATTTGCTAAAGTATAGATTTTTATCCGTTTTTGGATTCAATGTTTGGATTAATGGTTTTGTAAAGATTTTGGATTGATTATTATGATGAATATGCATGTTTAGATCTGTTTTGCAATTGATTACAAGTTTCGTATGTTATTTGTGGATGTCTTCCAGTTTGAATAGCATATCTAGATCATAGACTGTGTGTTTGTGGTTGTTTGTATGGTTTGCTAGACGTAGTAGCCATAGGAGCTGTAGTTGAGAGTTCAATAGATCTGAGTGTTCATCTTATCTCGTTACCCGAAAGGTGAGAGACATTCGGTTAGTCTTCGTATTAGGATTCCGAGTGTTAACTGTCTGAGAGGAAGTTGCCTTAGGTTCTTAGTGATTGTTGCTAGTCCGAGTCATAGCTTGTTGATCTGAGATTACCCCGTGCATCTTTGATGTACTGTGGACATTGAGACCGAGAGGTGATTTGTCTTTTGGGTACATTATCATTGTTAGGGAGACTGAAAGGTAATCCGAATATCTGGTGAGTTTATTGCATCTTTAGAGTTTCTTAGTTGGTGACACCCTGAGAGTGAATAGGGATCCACTAGGTTGTCTAGAGCTGTTATCCTTAGATACCCAGATCCATCATAGTTTTCATAACCGGTAAAAGTATGTGCTTTGCAAGTAGGATTCCGAACTAGGTGGTATTCTTCCCATTCCTGATATTCTCAAGTCCTTGTTTGATAGTTAGAGTCGATCTTTAGTATTCTGCATTATTAGTTAATCAGTAGTGTAGAAACCCCCAATCAATCATCATTAGTCCGAGTCAGAGTCTAGTTTAGCTATAGTAGTGTCTCTAGGGTTCGATAATCCGGTTTACCATTAAGATGTGCTACACTCGATAGGTACACTTGCCTGTCAGTGCGGTTTAGTTCATAGGTACTCCATTTATTACTTAGGAGTCTAGATTAGGTTTTATTTAGTAGTTTTTATAGATCGTTTGGGCGACATCAGTATGCTAGTTTGCTAGCCAGAGAATTTGGCAAGTTATATGCCTAATACTAACTATAGAACTTACCTTGGAATGCATACTAGGAAGAGTGGAAGACCACCGTACTACCCTAGCTAAATAGTTCATTGTACTCAAATGTGTAGTTTTACAAACTAATGGAAATGCCATAGGGCTATAACTATACTAATTGAATTGTATGTATTGTGAAACATGTTTCTAACAGGAAATCATATGAGCTATGAAAATCTGACAACTTTCCACAAAGGGAGGTATTGAATTAGGCATAAGTGCTTAGCCAAAATTGTCATAGAATCTATCTTGTAAGTTTTATTTATGCATATGGAACCATTTAACGTTTTATATATGTGAAAAAGTTTTGTTTAAGTGAGTTCATGCTAATTTCAAAAAGATTTGTTTGAAACTTGAGTAAAGTACGTAGGGAAACTGCATTTATAGTTTAAAATCATGATAGACGAATTTCTAGCATATGCATTGTAGACTTGCACTGTTAAACCATAAGTCTGTAGTCCAGGTATGAAATCATGATAGATGAATTTCTAGCAAATGCAAGTCTACAATGATCCTATAGTGTATTTTCCTAATGTTCATAAAATGTTTTCCATCTATTTTTGGCTTTGACTACTCCCATTTGATTCTAAAACAAACACTAAGGGGCTGTTTGATAGGCTCTTAAAAATTCCATTAAGAGGCTACCTGTGAATCGGTCAAAGGTAGGGAGTGTTTGTTTCAGATTTTACCAGCCTTTTAATAGTTCATCCAGTCTCTTAATGGTTCAGCTCTTAATGAACCAAACAGCCCCTAAATCAATCTACCCATTTACTTTTGGTTTTTGTACACATGCATGGATTGTGTGATGTATTTATATTTTACTTAAACTTGTTCTTAAGATTGTTGATGTTATCAAAATCTCTAATAAGTTCGAGCTTAAATATGATGTTATGAATTTGAGTTGCTTGTATCACATTCCATGTAAGACCACAAATCATTGACCCAAGAAGGTGTCATCCGCGATCAATTTGGTATGTGAACTCAAAGAGAACACATACAGAGCACACATATGCGTATGAATGAGAGATTTCCAAACGGTTACTTATAGCCCAAGATAGGTATTTATGCTTATTTGCTCGGTTCAAACCGTTTGTCATGAACAATAGTTAGTTGGAATATTAGGAGTGTAACCGTCGAATCACTTTCTTCAGCATTTAAACTGCATTCAGTACTTCCTCAACATTCACATCTTTCTTCTATAACCTTTTCTTTATATGGAGTTTTATCCTCGTTTTATATTTTGACACCATCAAACCCTTTGGTACTTGTGTGGGTGTACATTTAGGTTTTAATGCACTACCTTTTTTTAACTGCAATTTAATTTACTCCTAATTTTACATCATTGTCCATCGCGGGACTCAAATCTTCGACCTTAAGGAAAATGCACCATTTTACACTCCAAGATACCGCTAAGCTAAAAGCCCTTTGGTTTTAATGCACTACCTATCATTCAACACTTTTATCCAAATAAGCACTTTGTTTTTTTCTCAGTGAAATACAAATAATATTCTTGACTATCTTTAACAATAAAAATTATTCATATGCCTAAAAATCTAAAATATGTACTTAAAAGTATTCCTAATAATATATAATAAGTTTAAGACACAAAGTTCCTAGGTTATAAATGATTAGAATTCTAACAATCTTATTTTGCTTGACAACTCTTAACATCCTTTTGTTTGTTTCTTAATAGACCATCGATCTAATAGTTAAATATATCTCTTATAGTGGATTCATACATATTGGTATTTCATTAACCATTCAGAAATTTCTAATCACTCACCACTAATTTTGTTTTCTAATACACAAGCTTATTAGTTTATTTAAGAGCTCACATAGTGGCTAATCACTTTAAATTGATTCTTATTCTACATGATACATGATTTTAAAAAAAACTAATAATAATAATAACTAACATATACTGATTTTGGTTCATGTTGGACAAAATAGTAAGCTTTAGATTCCTTCCGCTAAGGAGTAAATGTCTGCTTATTTTATACTAAATTAGGTTAAAACCTCATGTATTACATATGAGGAATAAAAAAATATTAAATAATTATTAATGAAGATTTAGGAAATCCGAAAATTGTTTAATTGAAAATAATGTTTAATATGTCGATATAAATCTATACTATCTAATAAATAAAAATCTTAGAGGGACAAGTGTCAATTTCTGATACATTCTCAGCATGCTTTTACCGCCCCTCTCTTAGTAATTTTTTTTGAAAGGTAAACTTCTTTATTCCTGTGAGAGTGAGACTTAACCCATGACCTTCTCAAACTTGGTGTGCCTAGATGATTTTCCTTCTTTTTCATCTCTCTTATTAAATAATGATATTAAAAAATATATTTTTAAATATTTAATATAAATCTAATTATGGATACTTATTATTTAGTTATGGATATTTGTTATATCATTAATCAAATGAATTTAATATAAATTAACATTTATCAATTAAATAAAAAATTAATACCCAGTTGAAAAAAATTGTTTTAAAAATTAACTTAACATATTTTATAACTGTTACGTCAAAGTAATTTTTTTTAAAACATATTTTGTAGTGTATGTGTTAACAGATTACATTTTATTTTATTCAACTCGTGTAATACACGAGTTTATTTAACCCGTGTAATACACGAGATTCTAACCTAGTAAAATATAAATAATAATTAAATTTATAAAAAGAACTAATTGAAGTAAAATGTTATATTATATAAAGTACACAATTCTTAATAACCTTAATAAAGTAATAATTTAATTTTAAATTTTATATTAATTTTTTCTAAAAAATAATATTAGTATAATTAGATTTTAAAATTCAAACTTACTTAAAATAAACCTAAGATTTTAAAATTTAACAAAAATGATCTAAAAGTTTGACAAGTGAGAAAAATTATATTACTTTATTATAATAGGTAAATATATTCTACTCACCATAGTGTTGGTATTGTGTCATAACATAACATGATGGCTAGTCACTTGTAATTGTTCGGTTTTAACATTATTTTAGATAAATTTAGTTTTGAAAATGAACGAAAACTAAAAATATGTTTAAGTTGTATGAAAATTATTTTCTGAAATAGAAGTTAATATAAAATACAAATATTAACCTTACCTGTATTGTCAACTTTCTTTTCTATTGTAATCATTTAAAAGTAACCACGTCAAGTTGTTGGAAAGGAGAGGAAAAATAAGAGTAATCATGAAAAGGGTCAATCTTCAAATAATGTGACACACATGGTTAAGGCAAGACTCTTCTTTGCATCATAGACACATACACATAAACCAATTTAATTGAACCTACTTAACCAATTGCTCACCTACCTCCACATTGTCAAAAGAAATTCTTGTCAAATACTTTCACAAATATTTTTTTTTAACGGCAAATCTGTACTATATAATAAATAAAGATTTTATTTAAACACTTATTACTATTCTGTGTATTCTCTGTCTTTTTTTTTCTGTTTCTCTATCATATTAATTATATCTCCTATTAAATGATAATAATTTCTATAATTCTTTTTATAAAACCTTTTTTTATTTTAAAATAAAAATAGGTTTGTTAATAAAATATTTTTATAAATTAAACATTTCTTTCATTCTTTTTGTAAAACATTAAAAATAACTATATAATGTTTCTATAATTTGTATTAAAAACTACGTAATATGTCATAAATATGTAATATGTAAATTTTTATTACTAAGTATATAACATTGCATTTAATCAACTCGTGTAATATACTTGGTTTCTAACCTAGTCAATTATATAAAAACACCCACTAGCAAGACGTTATAAGACAAAAAACATAAACATTACATAAAATTTACAGGGTTTTTAACAACTTTATCTAAGAAATACTTTCACAAATATAATACATACTAGATATTTACGATATATATGTTTTATATTTAGTTAATTATATATAGAAAGAATAATATAAAAAGTGGGTATTCTTGAATACATTTCAAAAGATCATTCCATAAAACATAAAAAAGAATAATACAAAGTGTAAATCTTATATTCATTAGGAATTCATTATATATCTTTTACTGATTTTGTTGTTTAAAGAAGTAAGTTGTATTTTTATTTAAAAAAATAAATAATAGAAAATGGATTATATGTAACAAAGAGTAGGTCTTAAAATTTTCATTTAAATCCACAATATATTTGTCACGTAAATGGCATCATAACTACAAAATGTCATAATTTTTTTTACCTTATCAAACTTTTACAAGTATCTTTTATAACATGACCACAAAACTATAATTTTATTTCACTTTACACAAAAGATAGTTTCATTTGCCTTAACCCGAGACTTGTTCAACGTCATCCTCAAAATGAAGTTTTCCTGAAACTATACACGTTTTAAAGCCTTTTGCATTAGCTAAGTAAGTACATCTCAACATATGTTAACACAAATCTAAAATCCAAAGTCACACCCTCCAAAACGGCGGTCTGTTTTGGGAGGCCTCCTTCTCGGGAGACCTCACTTGTTGTATTTACTTATAAACGTAGTCATCAAGCACTAATCTTTTAATTAAAAACACTCTAATATAGCGGGAGCGTATAATAATTCAATTACATAACAGCGGAAGTCTTAACATAACATTGTCTTAACATAAAACTCAAATAAATGGGATTTCAGTTGTGCCGGGCACCCTTCCTCTTGTTACCTGAAGTGCATACTAAAAGTCAGCTAACGCTGTTGAATTCTAGTTTAAAACAACTAGGCATTGACATTAATCTTATGAGTATAAATATATATACATGCATATTAGTACTTCTTTACTTTACTGCTTTCGTATAACATGCATAAATGAGTATGTATATAAATACATGCATGCTTATTTTTGGGTGAACATACATTGGTCATATACATATGGGTGATCAACCCGTCATTTGACTACGTAAGTCACAAAGACAAACGTCCTCGAACTACCGTCGTAGCCCATTTACTGGAACTGTCCGGCACTAGAAACCGTCCGTCTGCATAAACCGTCCAGCAAACCTTCGGCCGTTCGTCTGAAATCGTCCTACCGTCGTAGTCCGTCTGATCACCCGTCTGCCCTAAGGCATCCGTTTCCCACCCGAACTAATTATACAGCTGTGCATCAATTGAGAAACTGACTCTACCGTAGTAGCCTTAGTTTAGTCTACCTATCTAGACTTTTAATTCTGGCTGCATAATAGTTGAGTGATCGTCCGTCTACCGAAGTAGTCGTTAGCATCGTTTCCATCCATAACGTTTATTAATACATAGCAAGCAATATATACATGGATATAAAACAATATTTCATTCTTATACGTTATGTCATACATTAATTTCGTTGTTCATAAACATGCATGTCATTCTTATATTCATCATGCATTGTTATATAACACGTATGGCTATATGTATAATGTTCAGAACATTCATTCATATCATGTAAACACTTCAGCCCCAAAACATTTAAAGTTTGTTTGCACATAACACATAGGGGGCACATAGAACTCACCTGATAAGCAGACTCTTGGTGTACTATGTCTGTCACTGTAGGGCATTACTCACAATCTGTTTCATAGTTCATAACACCTCAAAATCTACACCATCTATATGTGTAGCGAAACTACCATGTTTAACGAATCTACCATATATGGCGAAACTACCATAAATAGCGAAACTACAATATATAGCGAAACTACCATATATTGCGAAACAGCCATAAATAGCGAAACTGCCATATATAACGAAACTACCATGTATAACGAATCTACGATATATGGCGAAACTACCATATATAACGAAAGTACCATATATAGCGAAACTACCTGCTAGTTTCGCCTGAACTGGGCTGTTCAGCCTTCTTACTCGCCAAAAACCCTAAAAATGCATGTTGGAACCCAACTTGATCAAGATTGAAACTTTTTACATTCAAAACGTTCCATTTACATTCCTAAGCTCAGATCTATAATTGGTTTTAAGTTTCATACGTGAAAACTTACCCTTTATGCATTTTTAACCCGAAACCCCAAAACTACAAAATCTCAGATTTGGAGAAGATGATTACCTTCTGGAGTTCCATTTATGTTGTTATGACTTGCTGGAATGATGAGAGACGATACCTGAGCTTTTGAGCCGCTTCCCGAGCTTTTTCTTTCTAAACCCGATTCTCTCTCTTTAGGTGTTTGTGCAAAAGAGTGGAATGAGGGAGGGGATTTGGAGGCTGCTGAGTTATGATGGGTTTTCCCTTGCTCTCGGCCCATGGCCCAAGCCTTTTTCCTCCTTTGCTCTCGGCCCATGGGCCAAGCCCTTTTCCTCGTTTCTTTCCTATTCCTTGCATTTGTTCTTGTGTTATAATCCCGTTTTCGTTTCTTTTATTCGGTTCCTATTTATTTGGGATGTTACATGTTTGTATATGGTCGTATAATCTTATACGAGCGTATAGCTTCTCTTATGCCTTGTTTAATGCACAAAGCAGTGTACGGTCAACATACCATAGAAAAAGTGGCTTGGTAATGGAGTCCATCGTGATCACCCAAATGGTATCATTGCCTTTAGCTATTCGCGGTAGCTTAGTAATGAAGTCCATCGTGATCCCCTCCCATTTACATTCCGGTATTGACAAGGGTTGCATTTTACCACATGGTTTCTGGTGCTCGGCCTTAACTAGTACAAGTCAAGTACTTGCTCACATATTTTGTCACATCGTTCTTCATGCCCGACCAACAGTGTTCTTTCTTTAAGTCTTGGTATACTTTGTTCGTCCCAGGGTGGATAGAGTAAAGAGACTTATGGGCCTCATCAAGGATTTTGGCTCTAAGTTCACCAATCTTGGGTATCCACATCCGGCCAAACCGAGTTCGTACACCGTACGTATTAGTCTCCAGATTTGCTTGTTGTCCTACTATTGTTTCTCATTTCACATTCCTTTCTAATAGTGCTTCATCTTGTGCCTTTGCTATTTCATTCATCAGGTCCGGTGTTATAATTAACTGACATGCTTTGATCTGAATAGGTGTCGGCTCTTCCTTTCTACTTAAGGCGTCAGCCACTACGTTTGCCTTGCCTGGATGGTACAATATTTCGCAGTCGTAATCCTTTAGTAGTTCCAACCAACTTCTTTGTCTCATGTTCAATTCCTTTTGCTCGAAGAAGTACTTTAGGATTTTGTGATCAGAGTAAATGGTGCATTTGACTTCGTACAAGTAGCGTCTCCAAATCTTCAATGCGAAAACTACCGCTACCAGCTCTAGGTCGTGAGTCGGGTAGTTAAACTCGTGAATCTTTAACTGTCGCGAGGCATAAGTGATTACTTTTCCTCGTTGCATAAGCACGCAACCCAATCCCTGACCCAAATCGTTAGAGTAGACTACCAAGTCTTCGTTTCCCTCAGGTTAGGTCAAGACCGGAGCTTGGGTCAATCGTGTCTTTAGTTCCTCAAACGCATTGTTTTGGGTTGGACCCCATTCATACTTTACCTCCTTACGTGTTAGCTTTGTTAGTGGTGAGGCTATTCTCTAGAAATCCTGAATGAATCTTCGATAGTAACCTACCAATCCTAGAAAACTTCGTATCTCTATGGGTGTTTTCGGGACGTTCCATTCTTTCACTGTTACGATCTTTGCAGGGTCTACCATAATGCCGTCTGAATTTATAACATGACCTAGGAATTGGACTTCCATAAGCCAGAACGCGCATTTAGAAAATTTTGCATACAACTTCTCCTGCTTCAGAACCTTTAATACTTCCCTTAGGTGACAGTGGTGATCACCTTCGTTCTTTTAGTAGATGAGAATGTCATCAATGAAAACTATCACTGCCCGATCCAACATTGGTCGACATACTCTGTCCATTAAATCCATAAACGTTGCAGGGGCGTTGGTTTGCCCGAAGGACGTTACGAGGAATTCAGAATGTCCATAACGCGTGCGAAACGCGATTTTCGGTACATGTTCCTCTATTACCTTCAATTGATGGTAACCCGACCTAAGATCGCTCTTTGAGAACCAACTCGCGCCTTGTAGTTAATCAAAGAGATCGTCTATCCTAGGCAGTTGGTATTTGTTCTTAACTGTTCGTTTGCTCTGTTCACGGTAGTCGATGCACATGTGCATGATGTCGTCCTTCTTCTTTACAAATAATATTGGAGCGCCCCATGGTGAGATGCTCGGTCTGTTAGTTCCTCTAATTGGGACATTAATTCTTTCATTTCTGACGGAGCCAATCGGTAGGGTGCTTTGGCAATGGGTAGATCTCCTGGAAGTAGGTCGATTTGAAATTCTATTTCCCGATCAGGTGGCAAGCTAGGTAGGTCCTCTGGGAACACTTCTGGAAAGTTGCACACCACGGGCACATCTTTGAGTTCTTTCATTTTCATTATATCGTCAATAACATACGCCAGATAAGCTTCGCAACCGCGCCTCATATAACTTTCGGCCTTAATCATCTGGATGACGTTCGGCATCGTGTAATTTCAATCCCCATATACCGTAATTGTGCTGCCGTTAGTAGCTTTGAGATGTATCATTTTCGTTTACATACGATTTGCGCTTCGTTGGCAGCTAGCCAATCCATGTCCAATACTATGTCAAATCCTCCTAAGGTTGGAAGGTACAATCTAGAAGGAAACTTATGGCCCTCTATTTATATCATGCAATCGTCGATCATTTGGATGACTACTGAGTTTCTACCAACATCAGTTTCTACGCTAAAAGCCATTATAAGGTTGTTGATTGTGTAGTCTAGTTTGCGGCTAAATGCAGTGGATATAAAACTTTTACTAGCACCAGACTCAAATAAGATAGTAGAATGTTCGTCATTAACTAGGAATGTACCTGACACGACATCAGGATTCCCCTAGCTTCTTCCTCAGTTAAGGCGTAGGCTCGAGCCCTAGCCTTGGGTTGTTCTTGTTCTTTCTCCTTCCCTGAACCAGTCTGTCGGGTTTTCCTGCAGTTCTTCTTCAGGTGACCAAATCATCCACACCCCTGGAACTTGACATCCCTCAGACATTCTTTGGAGTAGTGCCCAGCCTTTCTGCACTTATAGCACATGGTTGAGCCAGCTCGACACTCGCCATGATGTTTTTTCAAACATTTCTTACAAACTTCGTACTCCTCGGTTCTTGGCTTCTTAGCCTCAGCGGTATAGTTGCCCTTTCCATTCCCCCTAGACGGGTTCTCCCACTTTCTTTTTATTGCTTATGGAGCCGGGTCCTCATTAGCATAGTCGTCATAGACGATTCCACTCAGATTCACTACCGACTCGAAGGTCGAAGGTAGGTTTGCTTTCACATGGACTCGGACCCTCTGGGGCAGGCCCTTGACATAATACTTGATCAACCTTTCTTCGATCTCTACCATGTGAGGTACTAGTTGGGGCAGTTCGTTGTACCTATAAGGGTACTGGCGATGAGTCATGGTGCCAGCCTTGAAGTTTAAGAACTCGTTTTCCACCCTATCGATTTCGTTCTGAGGACAGAACTTCTAAATTATCAGCTTCTTCAAGTATTCCCATGTCATCTCCTCAGAGAGTTCGACGATTTAGACCTCTAGATGTTTCTCCACCAACTCAGTGTCTCGTTAGTGAAGAAATGAGCCACGAACTTTACCGTTTGGTCGAGTCGACACTCACTTATGTTGATTACGCCGTTCATCCTTTCAATCCATTCAAATGTAGCTACTGAATCCTTTTTTCCAACAAACTTGGGCAGGTCACCATCCTTAAACCCCTTGTAAGTGCATCCCCGAGTAGTTAGTCCTACATTCACTTCATCACCATCACTATCATATACTTTCTCATTAGGGTTCTCTTCTTCTTCCTTTTTGCTTTTCTTCAACGCCTCAGTCAACAAGTCAGGCAGTACGTCTTTCAGAGTTAGTACGACATCTCGGGCTATAGCATCCCTAACTTCGGGTTCCAGACGTAGTGATCCTTCATTGCCATCCCCTGGTGGAGTCACATTAGTTTCATGCACACTCTCAGTACGTTCCTTGTGCACACTTTCCTCATGTTGAACATGCACACTTTCCTCATCATTACGTCTTCGGTTCAATGGTGGCCTACCGACTCGCCCGGTACGGCACAACGTCCAGATCCTCCTCTACCAGCCATGATTTCTAAATTCCTGAATAGTAAAAAGAATACACCAATGTCATTCCTTCATATCATAGTTTAGAATAATTTGCTTAATTACAGTGACCGGTTTGTGATTAATAATTTGCTTTGCTTTTCGAGTTCAAAACTCTTCACATTAGTGGTGACATTGACATCTATGTGTTCTATGTTAAGGCATCTATTCTTAACGACATGCATTAACTTTACTACTTGCTTACTGTGTTGGCGTTGGCTACCCATACTGACATCCGTGCGTTGGTCCCATTATTAGATTGAGTCCAGACATTTAGGGATGTCTGAATCTCTCAACCTATTGCTCTGATACCAAATTGTAAGTCCTCCTTCCCAGGAGACCTCATTTGTTGGATTTACTCATAAACGTAATCATCAAGCACTGATCTTTTAATTAAAAACACTCTAACATAACGAGAGCGTATAATAATACAATTACATAACAGCGGAAGTCTTAACATAACATAACATTGTCTTAACATAAAACTCAAATAAATGGGATGTCAATTGTGTCGGGCAGCCATCACGCCTTTGCACGTCCCTTCCTCTTGTTACCTGATGTGCATATTAAAAGTCAGCTAACGCTGGTGAGTTCTAGTTTAAAACAAGTAGGCATTGACATTAATCTTATGAGTATAAATATATATACATGCATATTAGTACTTCTTTACTTTACTGCTTTCATATAACATGCATAAATGAGTATGTATATAAAAACATACACGCTTACTTCTGGGTGAACATACATTAGTCATACACATATGGGTGATCAACCCGTCATTTGACTACGTAAGTCAAAAAGACAAACTTCCTCGAACTACCGTCGTAGGCCATTCTAGAACCATCCGACACTAGAAACCGTCCGTCTGCATAAACTGTCCGGCAAACCTTCGGCCGTCCGTCTGAAACCGTCCTACCTTCGTAGTCCGTCTGATCGCCCGTCTGCCCTATGGCATCCGTTTCCCACCCGAACTAATTATACAGCTGTGCATCGATTGAGAGACTGACTCTAACGTAGTAGCCTTAGTTTAGTCTACCTTTCTAGACTTTTAATTCTGGTTGAATAATAGTTGAGTTGTCGTCCGTCTACCAAAGTAGCCGTTAGCATCGTTTCCGTCTATAACGTTTATTCATACATAGCAAGCAATATATACATGGATATAAAGCAAGATTTCATTCTTATACGTTATTTCATACTTTCATTTCGTTGTTTATAAACATACTTGTCATTCTTATATTCATCATGCATTGTCACATAACACGTATGGTTATATTTATATATATAACGTTCAGAACATTCATGCATATCATGTATACACTTCAACCTCAAAACATTTAAAGTTTGTTTGAACATAACACATAGGGGGCACATAGAACTCACCTGATAAGCAGACTCTTGGTGTACTATGACTGTCATTGTAGGGCGTTACTCACAATCTGTTTCATAGTTCATAACACCTCAAAATCTACACCTTCTATATGTGTAGCGAAACTACCATGTTTAGCGAATCTACCATATATGGCGAAACTACCATAAATGGCGAAACTACCATATATAGCGAAACTGCCATATATAGCGAATCTACCATATATGGCGAAACTACCATATATAAAGAAACTACCATATATAGCGAAACTACCTACTAGTTTCGCCTGAACTGGGCTGTTCAACCATCTTCCTCGCCAAAAACCCTAAAAATGCATGTTGGAACCCAAATTAATCAAGATTGAAACTTTTTAAGTTCAAAACATTCCATTTACATTCCTAAGCTCAGATCTATAGTTTGTTTTAAGTTTCATACGTGAAAACTTACCCTTTCCGCATTTTTAACCCAAAACTACAAAATCTCAGACTTGGAGAAGATGATTACCTTCTGGAGTCTGATTTATGTTGTTATGCCTTGCTGGAATGATGAGAGACGATACCCGAGCTTTTGAGCCGCTTCCCCAGCTTTCTCTTTCTAAACCTGATTCTCTCTCTAGGTGTTTGCTCAAATGAGTGGAATGGGGGAGGGGATTTGGAGGCTGCTAAGTTATGAGGGGTTTCCTTTTGCTCTCAGCCCATGGGCCAAGCCCTTTTCCTCCTTTCTTTCCTATTCCTTGCATTTGTTCTTGTGTTATAATCCCCTTTTTGTTTCTTTTATTCGGTTCCTATTTATTTAGGATGTTACATGTTCGTATACTCTTATACGAGCGTATAGCTTCTCTTATGCATTGTTAAACGCACAAACCAGTGTACGGTCAACATACCATAGAAAAAGTGGCATAGTTCACTGAGTGGCGTACAATACGTTTGGGTGGCATAGGAAACTTATACAAGTATTTGACCCTTTATATGGTTGTATGGCCTCCTGGCACTACTATGTGTAGTCCTAAATGACAACAAAAGTCTAGCTAGAGTCTTAAAACTTATACCACATTTCATAACTTCTTGTATACACCATTAAAATCATCATACATTACACAAATCACCCAGTGTTTCACAAGCCCTTTTATCTCAATCATTAATGCATGTAAATTTATCCTCCGAGATTAAAAGAGCTCGCTTTTAATTCACACTTTGTCCTATAAGCCACACTTTGTCCTATAAGCCTATTGATATCATTTATAAGCCTATTGATATCATTAATCAACATGTAATCCTCTGAGACTCAGTTTTATACGATAATTACTTGCCATTTTCCCTCATCTTTAATTGGATATATAGAGTTCAACTCAAAACCCCTAATTCGTTTAGTTTATGTTAATCATTCTTCAAGAAACCATAAGAGAACTTCTCTCATTTGATTAGAACTTGGTACCCTTTGAAACTCAATAATTTATAAATATCAAAAGGGTTGCGTCACACCCAATGTTAAAGAGAGTCGGGGTGAGACGAATGGACCAAACACATTGATTAAGCAGTGGAATTTTAAAAGCGTGATAATTTAGCAATATTATTTCCTTTTATATAATAAGGAAATTATAAAACTATTACATCCAAAAGATAATCGTTTCTCCCCACATATCCAACTTGTACATATACCGGTAGTACATAAACGAAACATCAACATTGTTCACTCCACATTGCACATAAATGGTGACTTCATGCAGATAAAAGCCATCATAGAACGAAAAACGGAAGTGCACATAAAACATATCCCTAACCTGAAACAAAAACATACTTAAAAGAGTCAACAGATGTGTTGGTGAATTCATAGGTTTAAGTTTTAGTAAAAACATGTTCATTTTTAGTGTACTAAAACAATGCGCCAAATTCTATATAATAAGTAAGTCTATCATCAACCCTGTACTCAGTACCCAATACGCTCATTGAATCCCTAAATATAAATAATTAAAAGCCATATATGCTAAATGTACAAAAAATTATAAATATGAACACACGAAGCAGATAATATGTCGCACATAAACGAAACATCAACATTGTTCACTCCACGTTGCACATAAATGGTGACTTCACGCAGATAAAAGCCATCATAGAACGAAAAACGGAAGTGCACATAAGTCGACATATCCCTAACCTGAAACAAAAACGTACTTAAAGAGTCAACAAATATTTTGGTGAATTCATAGGTTTAAGTTTTAGTAAAAACATGTTCATTTTTAGTGTACTAAAACAATGCGCGAAATTCTATATAATAAGTAAGTCCATAACCAACCCTGTACTCGATGCCTGATACGCTCATTGAATCCCAGAATATAAATAATTAAAATCCACACATGCTAAAGGTACAAAAATTTATAAATATGAACACACGAAGCAGATAATATGTCGCATTACTTACAAGTCACTCGAGAACTCATAAATAACAGTGGGGTCTACCAAATGTGCGTGGGATATTCCCAAGTAGTTCTACCCATACATCTGTCGACTCACGAGAGCTAATGGTTATGTAAACAAGTGGGCAAGTGTGTCTATCATATCTTATTTATAGATATACAAAATGTTCATTAATAAAAACGTACTAAGTTCACAAAATATTTAATTGTTTTCATGTAAAAAGATATGTTTTTCCCGAAAATGTTAAAATAAAAGCAAGGCTATGAAACTCACCTTGGTTTCCAACTAATTTGTATGTCCTATGTTGAAACGAATCATATGTAAAATAAGCGTGTTAAAATCATTATAGGATTTAAAATTAAATTTAAATCTTGGTCAAAACTTAATTAATGTAAGAGTAAATTTCGCTTTTGGCTCCTGTGGTTTGCTCTAACACTTTTAGTCCAAAAATAAATCTTTTAACATATCAGCCCTTAAGGTTGTATTTTTGTAACCATTTCAGCCCCTGCTACTAACTCTGTTAACTTTTTTTGTTAATTGTGCATTTTAGTCATTTTATTTATAAGAGGCTCTTTAAACCATTTCAGTCCAATAAAAACTTTTTTTAGTTTTTTGATTTTTTTACTTATTTAAAAACGTTTTTTTGACTTTTTTAAAATCATTTTTTTAGTTTTTTTTTTTTCATAAAAACGTCTTTTTTGAACTTTTTAAAAACATTTTTTTAACTTTTCTAAAAATATATTTTTTCATAAAAACATTTTTTTTAGTTTTTTATAAAAACGTTTTTTAGCTTTTTCATAAAATGTACGGTTAAAAATAACGTTTTGAAAACTAAATTTCAAAAGGATTGAAAAACACTTTCTCTAAAAAATATAAGAAAAACATTTTTAAAATAAAATTTAAAAAATATACATTCTTAAAAAAGAAAAAAAAACATTTTATGAAAAGCTAAAAAACATTTTTATAAAAAACAAAAAAAATGTTTTTATGAAAAAATTAAAAAAATATATTTTTAGAAAAGTTAAAAAACGTTTTTAAAAAGTAAAAGAAAAACGTTTTTTTGAAAAAAAAAACTATTTTAAAAAGGTAAAAAGGACGTTTTTAAATAAGTAAAAAAAAATTTATCAAAAAATTTTTAAAAAAAGTTTTTATTGGACTAAAATGGTTAAACTACTACCTTAGAAATAAAATAACTAAAATGTCCCTATACTTAACAGAAAAAGTTAATAGAGTTAGTATCAGGGGCTGAAATGGTTACAAAAAATGTAACCTCAGGGGCTGATATATTAAAAAATTTCTTTTTAAACTGAAAGGGTTAAACAGGGCAAACCACAGAGGTCAAAAACGAAATTTACTCTTAATATAATGTTCTATATATAGTTTATAAAACTACTATTGTGTTTCCAAATATCTTTTAATGTACTTTTTAAATAAATAACGAGGGATAATGTTCAAAAACTAAGTTTTATATAAAACGTCAGATTTGAAAGTTTAAAGATCTCAAAATCAGTTAAGTTTACAAAAAAGACAGTTTTAGTCCCTCAAGTTTTCCATAATGATCACTTAATATCAAAATGGTTTTCAAGTGTTATAAAACTTTTGCAATTACATGGACTATCTCCTTAAATATTCAAACTCAGATTTTAATTAAATAAATAAAACTAGTTTGTCCATTTTTCATTCTTTTTTTTTCATATTAAAATAATGTTTAAATACCTTTGATCATAAAATATTATTAAAATTTATTCTTTTTGTCCAAAAAAAAAGTTTTCATAGCTTCAAGTTACTGTAAAAAGAAATTATTTTATTTTTCCTTAATTTTTTTATAATTAACCTATTTTTAAATCATTAAATATTCAGTTTACGCAAGAAATTCACAATAAATCGTAGGGTTATTTAAAAAATATGAAATTTATACAGTAATCTAATCTTAGTCATATAAGACTCCATTAAAAATTTTACACAAGTTGGACAACCAGAAACTGGGTTTATTTAATAAACTTAATTCCAAATAAATACAAATAAATTCTCAAAAATTGCCAATTTTCGTTTTAAGCCTTTGTATACTATATAAACCTTCTATAAAATTTTGGGGATTTTTAAAATTCCAAAAGTATTTTTCCCAATTTATCCTATTATTTAATATTAAATCAATATTTAATTCATAAAATCGATTTTATGGTTTCCACCACCAAGTTTCATCATTGCACCCACATACCCACTGATTATGAAGAATTCAAATCAAACCATAGCAATTTTGCACAAAATTATCATAAACATGCAATAAAGTTCCTAATTTCATGTAAATTCCAAGTTTAGAGATCATACATTTGCTATTTAGTGTTAAGGATTTGATCAAATGTGGAAGTTTAGCTATGTTATCCTTTATATATGATTCTATAATCATGATTAAACCAAAACAATAGCAAGAAAGTCAAGAACTCACACACCACAAATGGGTGTTTTAGTGTGTGTTCATAACTTGTTCTTCATGTTTATGCTCAAGTGCATGTTCTAAAATCACATGTATGTGTTAAAAATCGTTTGTAATCAGTTTAATAAAAGTTTTGTAACAAATTTTTATGATTAAAAGAGCTAGAACAAGAATCAAAGTCAAAATCTTGAATTTAGGGTTTGTTAGTGTGTGTAGAAGATGATGAAGATGTGCATGCATGATCATACCTTAGCTTTAAGAACAACCCTTAGAATCTGAAAATTTCTGGATTTCTTTATGAAAACTCAAGAACACTAGAGAGAAAAGTGGGTTTGATCTAAGAGGGAGAGTAAGAGTTTGTGTTGTGTGTGTTTACTCGGCTTAGAACCAAAGAGAGAGGGAGATGGGTAGACTAGGGTAACATCTAGGGGTGATGTGTTGTAAACATATGGTTAAGTGTGGCATTTCAAATAGATAGGTTTCATGATTTCATAATTGTAAGATTAATTAGTTAATTAGGTTTATTAGTTTAGGTTAATTACTACTAAGTAGTAATCTTAAGATAGTTTAGGTTAATTAGGTTTTTAAGTTTATAAAAATCGAGATTTTTAAATAAAAGAGGATGGCAAATGGTTTAAATAAATGGCTTTTATAAAACTTTATGATCTAAAATCATAATTTTTAAGTTTAATAAAGTTAAAAGGTTTTTATAAGTTTAAAATCTAAAATAATCATTTTCGTGTGAATCCGCGCTGTGAGTGGGCTTGTGGCTTGACTTTTGCTATATAAATAGCATCATGAATGTAACACCCCGAATTTTTAAGAAATGTTATATTATGCAATTTCGAGGACGATATTTTTTTAAGGAGGTAATAATTGTAACAACCCGATTTTTGAAACCCTAAAATTAAATGTTTTTATGAATTGTTAAATCATGAATACATAATTTATGAGAGTTTAATGTAGTTATTTTAATTATTTGTAAATACAAACTTATTTTTAAAGTTTAAAAATGTTAAACGGTTTATGGAAAAGTTAAGATTTGTTTGAAATAAAAGTTAAAGGGGTTAAGTTATATTAATTTAAAATGGAGGGAGTAGAAGGAAATTTTTTTGAAAGTTTAAGGGCTATTTTTAATATATTCAAAGTTCGGAGGGGCAAAGTGTAATTTTTTAAAACCTCATCTTCCTTCTCGTGCCCCATCGTGTTTAAGAATTTTTATTAATGGACCAAAATGCCCATTTTCTAGTTTTTTAATTATGTCAATTGTCCTGCAAAACTTTTCCAGACTAGGTAAAAACATGTTTTTTTATCTCATTATACCTCTATATATAATTGCTTGAGTGCATCATGGACCATAATATATAAGATATAATTGTACGTGCACCCATCCTCTCCATGTGCGATCTCATTGAATATGGCAAAAATATGCCACAAACTAGCTTAGAACCCGTGTAGTATATGCGGGGTGAATAATATTAATACATAAAATTCTTAAATCTTTATGTATATGTTTTACATGTGTAAAAATATATTACATATACTAATGATAGAAAACAAAATTCAAAATATATAAAAATTAATATATAATTAGGTTTTAAAAATACGGTAATTACTATTTAATGTAATTTGACTTTTATTACTATTTGATTGAAAATAAAAGTTACAAAATTAGATTTCAAAATTTTTTATAATAAGAGATAATTTAAAATAAATGTGTTTTATTAGTATAATTAGTATTTTCTTTAAAAATATATTATTCTTAAAAGATAAAAGGTGTATTTAATAAGAGAGAGAAGCGGGAAAAAAATGATGAGAATAAATGTGGAGGCGACACGTGGCATGAAAAAACCTTTATCCATACATACTAATAAATAAAGGTTTTGAGATGACACTTGTCACTTTCTTATGCATTCTCACATTAGTTTTCCCGCATCTCTCTCATAATAAATACACACATATCTTATTAAATCTTATCTTAATACTCTAATAAATGAAAATCTCTTCAGGACACGTGTCACTCTCTGTTTACTCCTCATCTTTATTTTCTCGTCTCTCTCCTATTAAATATTAGATTTTCTATTTCTCTCTCCTATTAAATAATAATTTTTATATTAATAAATCTAATTACGAATACTTATTATTTAATTATAAATAGTTATTATATCATCAATCAAATGAACTTAGTATGAACTAACATTTATCAATTAAATTAAAAAATTAATACTTAGTTGAAAAAAAAATGTTTTAAAAACTAACTTAACAAACCTTATAACCGTCATGACAAATTACATTTTTTTAAAACATATTTTGACAAATGTGTTAGTTAACAAATTACATTATATTTTATTTAACCGATGTAATATACTGGTTTATTCAACCCGTGTATTACACGGGTTTTTAAAAATATAAAAATTTTATTACTAAATATATAACATTTTATTTATTTAACTCGTGTAATACACGGGATTTTAACCTAGTTTATTATATAATATAGATTTCACTTAATGCATATATTGATATAAGTTTATGATCGATTTTAAAAACATCATTCAATTTGTCCCTCAATTTATACGGCTTATCGATCTCTACTGCATATTTGCTAATAGATCATTGCATATGAAATCCTTTAGTTGAGTTCGTCGTTCGCATTCTCTGTTTAGGTATCTTGTTCGGTTATTCTATGGTTAAGTAAAATTTAAAAACTACATTATGAATTTTTCATAATATATAAACTGATACGAATGGAAAATTTGAAGTATTGAGTTTTATTTTATGTACTTTAAGGATTTACATATTTATGACATATTATATAGTTTTTAATACAAATTCTAAAAACGTTATATAGTTATTTTTTTAAAATGTTTTATAAAAAGAATGAAAGAAATGTTTTATAAAAATATTTTCATAAAGACTTTTTTTGAATATATATACGGTATGTGTTCAAGTAAATATATATACATATATATATATATATATGTATATATAATTATGTATATTGGTTGAAAGACGAAACCAACACTTATGTCGAGAATAATAATTTCAAGTTTGTTAACGGAAATATTGTTAGTATTATTTTCATATCAAATGTCAAGAACCCTATATTTTAATAAATATATATTAAATATATTTATTCATCATACGAGTCAAAACGTAACTCAAACGAAACAATATAACATGACCCGAGACTTATAAAGACATAACGAACCTAAGGGTTCAAGGTCACCTCTTGATAGAAACGTATAATAAATATAAATATACGTTTTGGGTAGACGAGTCATATCACCAACGGTTGTCGAATAAGATTTTTTGTAAAACATAACGAGTGTTTATTCGATCGAATTTTATGCATAATTAGAACTTGTATGACTTATACATATCAAGATCATGAACTAGTGGAAGTATGAAAATGATCGAGGCACCTAGGACTTTATTACCCTTATATATTATCCTTAAACCCTAAAAATCTCAAATATATTATTCGCCTAGATAGCCCTCTGAGCCTTAGCCTTTTCTTTTCTACTACCCATATTTATCACCCAACCAGCTGTTCGTAAACACCGGTTATTGGCTGAATGTCTTCAAAATGTGAAAATTATCTTATGTCGTCATTTCAAGTTTATTATCATTGAGACAATTTTGGAAAGAAATCTGTTTTACTCAAAATAATTGGAATATACAAAAGGTGGATGTATTAGGAAGAAACAGCCGAACTATCTACAAGAAATTTATGAAAATATTATTTCAAGTAAATTGAGGAAAAAGAGTTATTAAAGAATTTGTCTTGATACAAAAAGAAAAGAACAAAATAGAAAAAGAAGAAAAGAAAAAGAAAGAGAGAAGTTGGTATTTTACCGGTTAGACCCTCAAGAGCTGGATATGCATTCTTTTTATTTCAATTTGCTTTCGCAAAGCCTGAATTACCATCCGAACTCCAAGAGAAGATTTTCCAAGCAACCAGTGATATAAGAAAACAGTGGCGCAAGAACAATTACCACCATTCTGCGGCTTGTCAAAAAGTGCCGCCAAGAGAAGAGCCAAAAGATACGACAAATGTGTGATGTGTAGCAAATGGAGTCACGGTGGAAAGTGTAACAAGAATCAAACTTATTCCTAAAGTGAGTATACGCACCTGATCCAAGTAGGAGCTGTAAGGCTACAAGCCGAAACATCCATGCGCAAAGGCAGCAATGTGTATTACGTAGTAAGGGAAGAGTTGAGAATGATAAGAGATCTTGGACTTGGCAATCTGACCACAAACGAGCCCTCAAATTAGTTATACCCTCATGATCTGAGTACTGTAGAGGGACCTGCTAGTATTTTCCATTTTAAGCCATGAGGTTGTAGCTGTGTGTTTCACGGTAGCTACAGCCCTTCAAACCCTTTAAAAATCCCTAAAAATCCAAAAAGATTTTCATTTTTCACCCTTTATTTTTATTTTAGCACATTACAACCCTTTAAAGTCCTCTTGAATCATGCATACTACTTAGTTAATTAATAGAGCTTGATTTGCATACAAGCTTATGACCATTGCATAATTCGATTCGAACTTGAGTGTTCCACTTAACTTACATTATCCATACATACATAACCCTAAGAGTTGAGTGAACATTGTGAGGAGTGATAGGTTGTGCATAATTAAAGTTCTAGTAGGCTTGTCATGGATTCCATCATCTTGAAACAGAAAAATACAAAAATGGAATAAGCAACTCAAGAGTTATCCCGAAGCTTCGACTTGTTTGGAGTTCCATTACCTTTGTAAAGTTTTTAGTTATGGGTATGATCATGCATTAGTTTTGCTTGAGGACAAGCAAAGTTTAAATGTGGGGTATTATGATATGCCCTAAATTATACATGTTTTGCATGCATAATAATCTACATATTATGGTACTAATTAAACAATAACCTTTTAATTAATACTTAAAACGGTTATATTTTGTAATTGCAGGTTATTCGGTGTTCAAAATATAAATCAAGTTAAATTCTATCAAAACACCAAGAAATCAAGCCTTTTGGAAGATCAATCCCGAGCTTTGACCCCCAAGAAGTCAAACCAGGTCAACAAGGAGTCAACCAACAGCTAAAAGACGAAACAGGGAAGCAAGGGAGGGATGCACGACCGTGCATCTAATTGCACGGCCGTGCAATGGCCTCCTTGCTCCCTAAGGCTCTAGTAAACCGTCCTGTGTACCCTGTTTGATTCCCGAGGTGTTTGCACGCCCGTGCAATCCAATGCACGGTCGTGCATTGCTCATTTTGAAGCCTATAAATAGATGTCTTGAGTTCTTCATTACACACACCTCAATACATCTTACAACACCATCACACCTTTTAAGAACACACCAGGGATAGCTTATTTCATAGTTAGAATAGTGAGTAGAGAGTGGAGAGGCTCTCCCTCCTTGTTCCACAATAGGGGAGCCTACGAAACTCAGCGTTACGCTAGTTAGCATGGCCATTCGTGGCTAAGCTTCTTGTATTGCTAAGGTGAAGATGATGTTTGGTGCATGTTAATGTTTGACGTATTAATCTAGTGGTATGTTTATGTCTTTAATTATTCGTCCTTAAAACCACCACTTGGTGGGCTTTTACTATTGTCTAAATCCGTCTTTATATTTGTGAGTGTTCTTGATTTTAATGCGTAAGATCGTAAAACCTTTTTAATCAAATTTTTTTGAAACTTGTACGTCTTTATACAAGCAGAGATTGAGAAGTCAAGGCTTGGTCAACATTATTAAGGTTGTACGTCTTTATACGAACTTCTTATGCGACCATGCGACCAAGAATTGGTGAATTCATGTTGGGAACAATACGTCTTTATACTTGGTCCCATTGTTATACCGCCTCCCGATGAGCAAAATATAATCACCTATTTAACTCTATCATAAAGCATTTTAAGTTTGATGTCTTAAACCAACCCGGAGATGACATTCGAGGGGTTGAGGGTAAATGTTGTCCCTAACGGGAGGCACTACCATTTTAATTTAAAGATTATAATTCGTGAATCAAATGTCGCGAGGACAAGGCTCTAGTGGTGACCCGGGTCACAAGTTTGTAGTAGTCATACCACTGGATTAGTCAACTTAACATTATCACGTACCAAACGGATTCGATTCCCGAAGCAATACTCTCCGTGATCTGATCATCTCCGAGATATTTACTTTTCTGCTATTTACTATTCTGTTCGTTACACACATCACGCACGTTCTTACTTTTATGTTATTTACTTTATCGTCATTTACTTTTCTGTCATTTACTATTCAGCTTTACAAGCACACAAAACCCAGTTATCAATTAATTCGGCTAAACGATAACAAAAGTTGAGTATTGGAACTCGACCGTGTCCATTGGTTCGATACTTGGTTCTTACCTAGACTATATTACGCTGCGATAGGTACACTTGCCTATTGTGTGTGTTTTAAGTTAAAGTAATTATCATTTTATAAATTTAAAACCTGATCTCGTGAAACCATAATCTCTAAATATTATTATATAATATTTAACTACATCAAAATTCACACATCAAGTTTTTTAGGCGCCGCTTCCGGTGACACGGTGATTTTAAGAAAAATTCGAGTTAACGGATTAGCCTTTTTAAATTTATGATTTCACAAAAATATAATCAAGGATTCATATAACGAAACCTTCATCCAAGAAGAATTTTTTAAATTTGACAGAGATTTTTTGGATTCATGGTGCGAGTTGTGTGGGGGATCACACTACGTCGAGGAATGTTATCTCTCCGTATGGCATGCCATGGATCACGAGATGGATCTCCACCCGTCACCATTTGAAATTTTACTTCCTTCCCCACTTCCATCAGTAAACATAGACCGTGCTTCCTACGAACCAGATCCTTGGAAACCAGACACATTATTTCGTAATTTGGAGGAAATAAAGAATCAAATCATTAAACTCTACGGAACCAAATGAAGATCCTTCTGAAATTCTGGATCATCCACCATGTGTCTAAGTAGATCAAGCATCACAAGAACAGAATGTAGAGGTAATAACCATGATACCCATGGGGGAACACAGAGAATACAGGTGAAGATGACGTATTAAGGGCTGAAATCATACAAGAAACCTTAGAACCACCAAGATTGGAAAAATAGTTCAAACGCTTTCAGCCTCTATTAAATCAAATTCAACTAAATCTTCCTTGCGAACTATTCCTCTATAAGATGCCTGCTCATGCAAAATTTCTCATGGATATGCTGGCTAACCGAGAAAAAATGGAAGAGCAGCCACAAATCACATTGAACGAAGAATGCTCAGCTATTATGAGAGGAAGAAAACCTCCCGACCAATTCATGATCTCCTGTCTTATAAGCGACTCAATCCAAGATAATACTATTGCTGACCTACATATAGGCGTAAATATTTTACCTAGCGTAATATTTGACAAAATGAATCTCAATAAACTTCAACCCCCAAAATTAGAACTATGCTTAATCAATAGGACAGTTCGCTATCCAAAGGGAATCGCTGAAGACGTACTTATAAAAATTAATGAATTCGTCTTCCCTGTGGATTTGTTGGTGGTTGACAAAAAAGGAGGAACACGTTGTCCTCTTATTCTCGGGAAGCCATTCCTCAATACCGCTTTTGCCCTCATTGACATTTGGGGGGAAGACTAGCATTGAGTATTCAACAAGAACGCATCACATTCGATCTAAAGAAGGCCATGAAGCGGCCAAGCAGTCACGACGATCTTGCTTTTCTGTTGGACGATTTCGATTACCTAGTAGGTTACTACATACATGACATCATAGGAAAATAAGAGGAATGGCCAGCTGAGGAACAAGAGGAATATTTAGTTGGTGAAGGATTCATGATAAAACACATTAATCATGATGAGGAAACAATAGGCGTTAAGGAACTGGAAGAACGAGACGAAAGCGAAAAGACAAAACAATCTATTGAAGAACCACCTACACTTGAGCTAAAGGAGCTCCCCGCCGACCTGTCATATGCCTTCCTAGATAAAGAATCCAAGCTTTTGGTTATTATCTCTTCCAGGTTGGAAAATGACGAGAAGGGAAAGTTATTAGAAGTGTTAAAAAGGCATAAAAAAGCCATCACATGGAAGCTAATGGATCTTAAGGGGATTAGTCCTTCATTTTGCACACACAAGATACTTATAGAAGACAATTACAAGGCCAGTGTGCAGCACCAAAGACGACTGAACCCTAAGATGCAAAAGGTAGTCAACAATGAAGTTATCAAACTATTAGATGCAAGAGTTATATACCCCATTTCAGACTCAACATGGGTCAGTCCTGTACAAGTGGTGCCAAAGAAAGGAGGTATAACGGTGATTACAAATGAGAGAAATGAGTTAATACCAACTCGCACAGTCACAAGATTGCGGGTGTGTATCAACTATCGCAAGTTGAATGACGCTACTCGAAAAGACCATTTCCCACTACCCTTTATAGATCAGATGTTGGAACGATTATCTGGGAATATGTTCTATTGTTTTCTTGATGGATTCTCAGGGTAATTTCAAATCCCCATCGCCCCCGAAGATCAAGAGAAAAATACGTTTACCTGTCCCTATGGCACCTTTGCTTATAGGCGTATGCCATTTGGGCTATGCAATGCACCCGCTACATTCCAGCGATGCATGATCGCTATATTTCATGATATGATAGAAGAATCAATGGAAGTATTCATGGATGACTTCTCAGTTTTTGGGAATTCCTTCGACCACTGTCTACAGAATTTGGAAAAGATGTTAGCAAGATGCGAGGAATCAAATCTAGCAATAAATTGGGAAAAGTGTCACTTTATGGTCAAGGAAGGAAAAGTATTAGGACATAAAATTTCAAGGAATGGCATTGAAGTCGACAAGGAAAAGGTAGAAACTATATCAATGCTTCCTCCACCAAATTCAGTTAAGAGAATCCAAAGTTTCGTCGATCATGCGGGATTCTACAGGAGATTCATAAAAAACTTCTCATCTATAGCTAGACCGCTAACACAGCTGCTCGAGAAAAAAGTGACCTTTCTTCTTTTCTTACGACTGTTTGACGGCTTTTAAAACTCTCAAGAAAAAGCTCGTTGACGCACCTATCATGACAGCACCCGGCTGGACGAAGCCATTCGAACTCATGTGCGATGCAAGTGATTACGCAGTAGGGGCAGTTCTAGGACAATGAAAGGAAAAACACTTTCACCCGATTCATTATGCAAATAAAACCTTAAATGATGCTCAAGAAAATTACACCAAAACTGAGAAAGAGCTGCAAGCTGTGGTTTTTTGCATTCGATAAGTTTTGTTCGTATCTCGTCCTATCAAAGACCATCTTCTATACCGATCATGCCGCCCTAAGACACCTCTTTAACAAGCAGGATGCAAAACCAAGGTTGATCAGATGGATCCTCCGACTACAAGAATTTGATATCGAGATAAAAGATAAGAAAGGAGCAGAAAATTTCACAGCAGATCATCTATCTCGCCTTGAAAATACTCAAGGGAATAAAAAAGTGGCCATAAATGATAGTTTCCCTCATGAATACATATTACGTGTACAAGACATAGGCGAATACCCATGGTTTGCAGATATCACAAATTTCCTAGCAAGTGGAATACTAGTAAAAAGGAATAACATTTCAGGAAAAGAAGAATTCTTCTCGGATATTAAACACTACTTCCGGGAAGATCCATATCTATTCCGCGTATGTACAGATCAAATAGTTCGACGATGCGTATACGGGAAGGAGGCACCGGAGATACTACAATAATGTCACGAAGGACCAATAGGAGGGCATCATGTAGGAAATTACACCGCAAGAAAAGTCCTTGAGGCCGGATTCTTTTGGACAACCGTCTTCAAAGACGCCCATAAGCTTATAAGAACATGCAACTCGTGTCAAAGGACATGAGGTGTTTCAAAGCGGGACGAAATGCCCCAAACAAGCATCTAAGTCTGTGAAGTATTTGACGTATGGGGGATCGACTTTGTTGGGTCATTCCCCCCATCTCGAGGAAATCAGTATATCCCGGTAGCAGTGGACTACGTATCAAAATGGGTAGAGGCACAAGCTTTACCAACCAATGACGCAAAAGTAGTTATCCAGTTTCTAAAAAGACTGTTCACACGATTCGGTACACCAAAAGTGTGACACCCGACTATTTAGGGTTAATCCCGCTAACCCAAATCCAGTTAAATTTAACCTACTTAACTCAAATTCAAACTTCAGGGACTATTCTACGATTTTCTAAACTCAAACACATGAAAAATACAGGGACCATTTCTGTAATTACCACAAACCTAATCTGTTGACTTTGGAAAGTCAAAATCGAGCGCTTGAGTCCAAATCAAACACGTAACTTGCATGGCTATTCAAATTCAGAATGGTAATGAGTAGCATTGATGAATTTGAGCATAACCTATCAGTTTCCATACGTAGTAACTCTGTAATGATTAAGAATTAATCGAATTAAAGTCCACAAAGCCTAAACCGTCGACCCCATCGTCGACCACTATCAAATTCGCCTAATTCAATCATCACTCTGCAATCAAACATTTCCCACACCTTGAACGAACCTCTAGGAAGCAATTGCACACGTCAATTTGGTCGAAGACGAAGCCTAAATCGTTGAGACCAAGCCACGCATGTCAGAAACGAATTCTAGTCGAATACCTTCAATTCGACACCAATTCTGGTAACTAACCTCACCCATAGCTTCGTTTCAGTGTCTTGATTGAAAGCCCTATGTTAATTGGGGCTTATAACACCGATCCGATCGAGAACAGATTCTAGGGTTCTTCGTATGAACCGGTCTAGTCGAGCACTACCCTAGACCCAACCTAAATTAAATTAATTTGTATGGTTAGAATCGAAATCCCCAGCTTATTGAAAGCCCTATGAATTCAACAACGTTTATTACAAGATTTAATCAAATCGATTCCATGTTCTTAATCTAGGGTTTCGGGCATTCAATTCGTAATTAAACTATTCAAAACTCGATCTTTTTGCACATAAACACACCCCTAGGTTCGTTATACCCCGATTAACTAAACCCATAAACCGTTGTGGTCAATCGCGATCAAATTCAAGGGAATCGGGACTGGTTTTGGTTCGGGTTCGCTATAGGGAGAAGAACACTGTGACGTTATGTGTTAAAACCAAACAGAACCATTCTCCAACGCGATTCCCCTAGCGGGTGGAGTGGTTAGGGTGTGTGGCTGTTGTCGGAGAGACCCGGGTTCGAGTCTCTCCACCATCTTTTTATTTTTAAACAGTTTTTAATTATTATATTTAAATAAAAATAAAACCCTATATTATTATTATAATATATTAATACGTTTTGAACCCGGAAAGCACCGTAGACTTGGGTTTGGTTTAATAACCCATTTTTAACATTATTTCCCACTTTTTAAAATAATATATTTATATTATTTCCAAACCACGACTCCGAATAAATTGATATATTTATATTATTTTCAACCCGTGACTCTAATTAAAAATAATACTTATTTATTATTTTTGTCACGTTTATAAACATGGTGTAACGATTCAACTAACAAATAATAAAATTATTTATATTATTACCCACGTTTATATCCTAAAAGAAAAATAATAGATTTATTATTTTTGTCACGTAACTAATTATCGTGTTATTTTACTAAACTTAAAGATAATATAATAAAATATATTATTTTCCTAGGCCATTTTAGATGGTATAAACGCACGAATATATTTATTGTATATTATTATTTGTAATTAGAAACATTCGACATGAAATGTATTTATCTTAATAATTATATTAAGAAACCCTTATTCTCGTGGACAAGTTCGTCTACTCGTTGATCCTTAGAATGTTTTAATACGTTCAAAATTTCCGTGTTGTCGTCACAAAAATCCCATGTGTCCCTAATCATTATACTTATAATTCTAGGGCATACGTAGACGGTTCACATGCAAACTCTTGTGCTTTCTATTGCACCCTTGTGTAGTGCTACTCGTACACAACTCAGGTGAGTTTACATAGCCCCGTTTTCACTTTTATATCTTTGGGGTGAAACATGAATACATTCAAACTATTTGCAATTATTTCAATTCAAACATTATGATCATGTGTGCAATTTGTGCCTTATGCTTGAACACTATTTGTGCAAACAACATTTACATACTTTTTGTGCATAGTGCAAGTGCAATCATTAACTCAGTACAAGCCGGCGGTATACAATGATAGATCTATTGTGTCTGACCAACCCACCCGGTTAGGGTTATTGTTACCGACAAACACTTAAGGATAATTGTTGAGTTATGCCTCACATTTAAGGATAACTGTTGTGTTATGCCTCACATTAAGGATAACTGTTGTGTTATGCCTCACATTTAAGGATAACTGTTATGTTATGCCTCACATTTAAGGATAACTGTTGTGTTATGCCTCACACTTAAGGATAATTGTTGTGTTATGCCTCACACTTAAGGATAACTGTTGTGTTATGCCTAACATTTAAGGATAACTGTTGTGTTATGCTTATCAGTCACAAGGTTTGATTGTACGCCCCAGTTTAAACTATAGTGGTTCTCCATAATTGCCTTATTAATCCATGCGTCATATGAATTGTACAAAAACTCTTGATATTACTTGTGGTGTCAAAACCTATATATGCTCACCAACTATTTTTAGTTGACCCTGTTTTCATCATGTTTCAGGTACTAGTGTATGAGATCATATACAAGATGCTACATATAGGATTTGGACTTAGTGAACAAAGAAATTGAACATGTTGATGTATCTGACCTTGGTTGTTGATTGAACTATTGTAATGAAATCTTGATTAAATTAATATATGAAACTGTAATTGATCATGAGCTTATGAACAGTCTCCACGTCCGCCCCGACGTATTCCGCCATCGGTTGGGGTGTAACAAAAAGCTTTAATCAGTGATAGAGGAACACACTTTTGCAATTCTCAATTGGAAAAGATTCTTAAGCGGTACGGTGTACCCATAAGCTTTCCACACCTTATCATGCCCAAGCAAATGGGCAAGTAGAAGTTACAAATAGAGCAATCAAGCGAATTTTGGAAAAAGTTGTGAGTCCAAATCGCAAAGACTGGTCTGATAAACTAGAAGATGCATTATGGGTTCTGCGCACAGCTTACAAAACACCTATCGGAACTACTCCTTACCAAATGGTCTATGGAAAAGCATGTCATCTCTCAATAGAAATTGAGCATAAAGCATATTGGGCGCTTAAGGCAGTCAACTTAGAATTATCCAGTGCAGTGGAACACCGCCTTTTACAAATTCATGAATTAGAAGAACTCCGAAGTCAAGCGTATATGAACTCCAGAATATACAAGGATAGAGCAAAGAAAATTCATGACAAAAAACTAAAAAAGGGAGGGTTTCAAGAAGGAGAAAAAGTCCTGCTTTACAATTCATGATTACAACTATTCCCTGGGAAACTAAGATCTAAATGGACGGGACCATACATAATTCAAAAAATATTCTCTTATGGAACAATGGAACTAGAACAATCTGACGGAACAGCTTTCAAAGTTAATGGTCATCTAGTGAAACGATACATCGAAGGACCAATTGACCAAGAAGCGGACGAAGTTCCACTAGAAGAGAAAGACCGATGCAACACGTATGGTCCGAGCTAAAGACCCTTAAATAAACATAGCGCTTCCGGGAGGCAACCCGATGATCATGAATAAATTGAGAGGTTGGTGCATACGGCAGAATCATGGACCTCAGGTTTGACTTTTCAAATTTAAGTTTCTCATACTTCAGCCCCATGTATGCCCTCTCGATACAAGGACATTAGTAGTATAACTACTACCTTTTATTTTCCTTGTCTACTTTTATGTTTTCCTTTGTGTGTCAGGTTGAATAGCATCACCAGATCATCTGTCTACTTTGAGGAGTTACACTCCACCTCTACAAGCTTGGAGCCGGAAACCACATCAATTTTTTGAGAATTTCGATGAAGTCTTTGAAGCAACATGTTGACAAGCAGCTGATAGGCATCGCCTGACAGCAGCAATAAGTTTCGGGCTTAGGTTATACACCGAATTGACTGGGTGAGTACCAGTTTATTTTCCTTTAAAACTTCATGCATTAAATTCCTGCATAGCATTTCATTACATGTATTTGTACATTGAGGGCAATGCATAGTTTTAATTGTGGGGTGGGGAATTAGAGATTCAGAACTACTTGTATCCTTAAAGTAGTAAAACTTAACTTGTGATTTTCTACCAATTTGACTAAAACATTATAAAAATCTACCTTTTTAAAAACCCAAAAAAATTTTAAAAATTTTAAACCTTAAATCTAAACCTCTTTGAGTTCGCACCTAATGAAATAAAATGAATACATGGCAAGTAGAAACAAATAGATATTATGCATAACAAATCGCTAAACCCTATTCCATCTGTTTCCATGTAAGAATAATCAGAGCCTTTTCACGAGCATTATTATCATTTTCGCATGCTCTTTCGTTTGGTATATTGAGTGTTTATTCGATCGAATTTTATGCATAATTAGAACTTGTATGACTTATACATGCCAAGATCATGAACTGGTGGAAGTATGAAAACAATTGAGGCACCTAGAACTTTATTACCCTTATATATTATACTTAAACCCTAAAAATCCCAAAAATATTATCCGCCTAGATAGCCCTCTAAGCCTTAGCCTTTTCTTTTCTACTACCCATATTTATCACCCAACCAACTTTTCGTAAACACCGGTTATTGGCTGAATGTCTTTAAAATAGGAAAATTATCTTATGTCGTCATTTCAAGTTTATTATCATTGAGACAATTTTGGAAAGAAATCTGTTTTATTCAAAAGAATTGGAATATACAAAAGGTGGATGTATTAGGAAGAAACAGCCGAACTATCTACAAGGAATTTATGGAAATATTATTTCAAGGAAATTGAGGAAAAAGAGTTATTGAAGAATTTGTCTTGATACAAAAAGAAAAGAAAAAATTAGAAAAAGAAGAAAAGAAAAAGAAAGAGAGAAGTTGTTCTTTTATCGGTTAGACCTTAAAGAGCTGGATATGCATTCTTTTCATTTCAATTTGCTTTCGCAAAACCTGAATTACCATCAGAACTCCGAGAGAAGATTTCCCAAGCAACCAGTGATATAAGAAAACAGTGGCGCACGCAAGAACAATTACCACCATTCTGCGACTTGTCAAAAAGTGCCGCCAAGAGAAGAGCCAAAAGATACGGCAAATGTGTGAAGTGTGGCAACTGGAGCCACGATGGAAAGTGTAGCAAGAATCAAACGTATTCCCAAAGTGAGTATACGCACCTGATCCAAGTAGGAGCTGTTAGGCTACAAGCCGAAAGATCCATGCGAAAAGGTAGCAATGTGTATTACGCAGTAAGGGAAGAGTTTAGAATGATAGGAGATCTTGGTCTTGGCAATCTGACCATAAACGAGCCCTCAGATTAGTTATACCCTCATGATCTGAGTACTGTAGAGGGACCGGCTAGTATTTTTCATTTTAAGCCATGAGGCTGTAGCTTACATTACAACCCTTTAAAGTCCTCTTGATTCATGCATACTACTTAGTTAATTAATGGAGACTTGATTTGCATACAAGCTTATGACCATTGCATAATTCGATTTGAACTTGAGTGTTCCACTTAACTTACATTATCCATACATATATAACCCTAAGAGTTGAGTGAACATTGTGAGGAGTGATAGGTTATGCATAATTAAAGTTCTAGTAGGCTTGTCATGGATTCCATCATCTTGAAACAGAAAAATAATAAAATAGAATAAGCAACTCAAGAGTTATCCCGAATCTTCAACTTGTTTGGAGTTCCATTACCTTTGTAAAGTTTTTAGTTATGGGTGTGATCATGCATGAGTTTGCTTGAGGACAATCAAAGTTTAAGTGTGGGGTATTATGATATGCCCTAAATTATAAATGTTTTGCATACATAATAATCCCCATATTATGGTACTAATTAAACAATAACCTTTTAATTGACACTTATAACACTTATATTTTGTAATTGCAGGTTATTCGGTGTTCAAAATATAAATCAAGCTAAATTCTATCAAAAACACCAAGAAATCAAGCCTTTTGGAAGATCATTCCCGAGCTTTGACCCCCAAGAAGTCAAACTAGGTTAACAAGGAGTCAACCAGTAGCTAAAAGATGAAACAGGGAAGCAAGGAAGGGATGCACGACCGCGCATCCCATTGCACGGCCGTGCAATGGCCTCCTTGCTCCCCAAGGCTCTAGTACACCGTCTTGTGTACCCTGTTTGATTCCTGAGGTGTTTGCACGCCCGTGCAATTCAATGCACGACCGTGCATTGCTCATTTTGGAGATAGCTTGAGTTATTCATTACATACACCTCAATACATCTTACAACACCATCACACCCTGCAAGAACACACCAGAGAGAGTTTATTTCATAGTTAGAGTAGTGAGTAGAGAGTGGAGAGGCTCTCCCTCCTTGTTCCATAATAGGGGAGACTACGAAACTTAGCGTTACACTAGTTAGCATGGCCATTCGTGGCTAAGCTTCTTGTATTGCTAGTGTGAAGATGATGTTTGGTGCATGTTAATGTTTGACGTATTAATCTAGTGGTATGTTTATGTCTTTAATTATTCGTCCTTAAAACCACCACTTTGTGGGCTTTTACTATTGTCTAAATCCGTCTTTATATTTGTGAGTTTTCTTAATTTTAAAGTGTAAGATCATAAAACCTTTTTAATCAAACTTCTTTTGAAACTTGTACGTCTTTATACAAGTAGAGATTGATAAGCCATGGCTTAGTCAACATTATTAAGGTCGTACGTCTTTATATGAACTTCTTAAGCGACTAAGAATTGGTGAACTTATGTTGGGAACAGTACGTCTTTATACTTGGTCCCATTGTCACACCGCCTCCTGGTGAGCAAAATATAATCACCTATTTAACTCTAATATAAATCATTTTAAGTTCGATGTCTTAAACCAACCCGGAGATGACCATTCGAAGGGTTGAGAGTAAATGTTATCCCTAACGGGAGGCACCACCATTTTAATTTAAAGATTATAATTCGTGAATCAAATGTCGTGAGGACGAGGCTCTAGCGGTGACCCGGGTCACAAGTTTGTAGTAGTCATACCACTGGATTAGTCAACTTAACATTATCACGTACCAAGCGGATTCAAATCCCGAAGCAATACTCTCCATGACCTGATCATCTCCGAGATATTTACTTTTCTGCTATTTACTATTCCGTTCGTTACACACATCACGCACGATCTTACTTTTATGTTATTTACTTTATCGTCATTTACTTTTCTGTCATTTACTATTCTGCTTTACAAGCACACAAAACCCAATTATCAATTAATCCGGCTAAACGATAACAAAAGTTGAGTATTGGAGCTCGACCGTGTCCATTGGTTCGATACTTGGTTCTTACCTAGACTATATTACGCTGTTATAGGTACACTTGCCTATTGTGTGTGTTTTAAGTTAAAGTAATTATCATTTTATAAATTTAAAACCTGATCTCGTGAAATCATAATCTCTAAATATTATTATATAATATTTAACTACATCAAAATTCACACATCACCGGACACAAGTGGTAGACTTGACAAACATTGTTACATGAGTAGACTAGCTTAACGCTTAAAGTCCCCTTTTATTCTTTAATCGTTAGTTATGAGGCAAGCGTGAAAATTATGAATAGATCTATTTGGGTTGACACCCCCACCCGTGGTTAGTCGCTCAACCGTGATTGGAGGTCTTTTTGACTTATCTAAACCTGTGAACTCACCAACAATTATGTTGACTTTTTAAGCATGTTTTTCTCAGGTAACTAGGAATCATGGAGTCCAAGACATGCATGCATTTTAGGATCCTTTGGAGTTTCTCTTTTATAATCTAAGGAGATTTTAGGTCATAATTAATAAACTCATTGTATGACGAATCGTACGAACTTGTCTTTTGAGTACGACTTTTGAGCATGTTGTGTCTTTAGAAACGAATTATGTTTTGTATTATCTTAAAATATTTGATTAATGAACATCATTTAGTGGTCGTTTGATGTAATTAAAGGCTATGAAAACCATGACTCGTTACACCTCGTGTTTCCGCCTAGGCGGGGTGTGACATACGTGGCGTAATGTTACTTATTTATTAGGTATAGATATGTGTAGGTTATTGTACAAATGAAAATTTAACCTACAAAGCATACGAAGCCATAAGAATTCGACACGTGATTTGGGTCGAGGGGTATATTCGTTAGCTGGAATTACACACATATGTTAAATAGTTATACACCTTACGTTTATAGTTAATTGAAAACAATATTTACGAAACTTGTGTTATGCAACCTATGTTTATAATTATGTAACCTATCACACCGTACATTGACGTTTTTTAGAACAAATTGTTCTTTTATAAAATTTATATTGCAATACTATACTCAAATTACAAAGAATAAAATTCTCGATTTGACCTGCAACAGCCCCTCATCTTCATCACCGTTTCAACACCCCCTCTCATGACGCCCTCATCTTCATCTTTATCACGGTTGTTAGAACACCCCCTCCTACGTCGCCGCACCACCAAAGAAATCGTAGATCTTGCTTGAAACTCCACCTGATTCTGATCATACCCCAACCCGATTCACCCTTCAATCGCCTGTAACACCACCACCAACATGTTTGCGAGACCTTTGTGTCATTTGCGTTTGCGACGATGTGAAAATCCACACACACACACACACACATATATATATATATATATATAAACTTAGATCCGACCATCTTCCTCATCAAACCGACACCATCGCAACGACACCACCCTAGATCCGGCTCACCACAGTCACCGCCAACCCTTCGTCTGCCATCACCTCAACTGTCCCTCTTGCTCTCTCTCTCTCTCTCTATTTCTGCAGATCTGAGCAAACTAGACCGAATTCGATTTTCCTGCGAGTACAACGGTGTCAATTTTTGGCAGAACTGAACAACCGCCCCCATTATCGAGATCTGAACATAGCTCAATCACCACTTAAATCATCTTCGGGTTGCGTTGTCCACACCTTACAAACAGTGTGTGTTTTGAGCTTTTGAGATGAAATTCCATATGGGTCTTGGAAATTCCGCTTTGCACAGATTGAGAGATAAAAGTTTGATCTATCAATCTTTGTAGTAACTAGTAAGCGATGGGTATTGGACTGGCTTTGCACATATTGAAAAACGAAGCCGCCGGACTGTGACGTTGAAGTGTCACGGGAGAAGAAGTTTTTGTGTATGTGTTCGAAGGGGAGGTTAGCTTTTTCTTTTTCGTGTTCTGGATTCACGAAGAAGAAGTGTGAGGGGATCTCCGTCGGAAGTTGCAGGTCACCGGAGAAGATGACCCGAAAATATGGCCGGAATAAGTTGGGGAGATGAAGTGTGAAATCGACATGTGGTAGGAAGGGAGTGGGTAGGTTTGTTGTGGGTCTCATTATTTTAATTTTTAAATACTTTAGTTTTTTTTTATTTTTAATATTAAGGGTATTTTAGTCATTTAACTCAGGAGCCAAATTTGTTACGCTCGTGCTAACTATTGGGTTGAACCTGTAGTTTCCAATCCTAGGGGCTATAAGTGAAATACGTGTAAACCACAGGGCCATCAATTTAATTAATTCTTTTTTTGTTCAACTTCTTTTTATTACTACACACAAAAAATCTAAGAATTAAATAATTTAACATTTGTCCTTGAGGGACGTCCTGATGGTTAAGTATTGTAATCCACAATCAAATGTTAGGGGTTTAAATCATACAAAGTGCAGGCCGTGGTCTATCTATCATAAAAATTATAAAAGAAATTTGCCGCTAAAAAAAATAATAATTTAACATTCATTTGTTTAGGTATCATACAAGCTAAGAAAAAATTTCGTAATTATCATGTAAAAACTTAAGAATAAAATAATTTAAAATTCAATTTAATTATACATTATTAGAATAAAAATAATAAAATAAAAATTAGAGTTAACTTAACAGAACAAATAATAAAATAAAAAATTAATTAAATTGGTGTGACATAATGGTTAAAATAACAACACTCGTATTATTTACGATTGTCACCTGATTACGATCACAATCTAAACCACATGTTGTGTTAATTTTAGAGTAAGAGCTTGAATCAATATAGAAAGAAAATTTTAAATATTTATGATTACTAATTTTCTTTTAAAACAACATCACCAAAGTAATTTATTATTATTATTATTATTTATAAAAAAACTATAGCATTATTGTTTTCACGCTAAACGACATAGAATAGAATGATCGTATTTATGTAATTTTAATAAAAACTGAATTATTTTATAAATATTTAAAATTAGAGGACACGATCAACATAGCAAATGAGAGGAAGAAGAGAGTAAGGGGACTGGGAGTGCATAGCGGGTAAGAGACAGGTAGGGGGCGGGTTTGCGGGTACACCGCCGCAGGCTTGGCGGGTTCAACGGGTAGAATGCAGAGGGTATCTTCAGCTGGTATTGAAACCCGTCCAAATTGTTGGAAGTAGCCGCCGTTTGAAAGGTTTTGTTGGCTTCATCAGTGAGCTTCAGCACGTGCATTTTTGCTTTATGTGTTTATTTTTATGGATTTTATTATAATTTATTTTAGTATGTTAAAAAATATATGAGAAATATATATTATATTAATTTCACATGTCGATGGATAAAGCAAAATTTAACAACCTAATTAATTAAATTTTTAGTTTTAAAATTCGGTTATTAATTTGTTTTTAAATTTTTTTTAAAATGGGAGTGTTGAAGGGTACTTGACGGGTACCACTCCCACCATAGATGGTACTTTGAAAGGATAGTTTGGCTAAGTGATGTGACATCATCTAATTAGTGTAATTTGAGAGGGTATCACTCCCACCTCCCTAATACTGATCTACCATTTAGTGACGTTATGCTATTGTGAAAAAGTAGTGAACATTTTAAAAAGAAAAAAAATTAACCTCTTGATTATTTCATTAAAATCACTCTTTTTTTACAATAAAAATCTTTCAATTTTCAATGTTGTTATATTGTTGTGAATTTTTTTTATAGACGTTAATTTTCTTTTTTAAATAAGTAACTTAGATGAAACTTGGTTAGAAATACATAGGATTACTAAATTTTTTTCTAAGTTTTACTTGAAGTAGGACATAATTTTAAAGAAAAGAAATTCATTAAAAATAACAAAGTTTTATAACTATTTCATTTAGATTAATTTGAAATGAAATGATCATCAAGGCTATGTGTTATGGTGTCGTGACTTGGAGGTGTGGATGCAACCTCAGTCACTCACGGGCATGGGCTCTTAGGGTATTAGGTATATTGGCGTGAAAGGGGCATGAAGGGGAGTGAAAGCGTGACACACCGTCCCTCGGTGGCGTGAGAGTGGGGCGTGAGGTTTTGGTGTGAGCAGACTCACGGAGCATCTAACCCATTTTCAGCCGTTAATTGTTAATATTTAAACCCATAAACTCATTTTTAACCGTTGAAAGTCCATGCTCACACCAGTCACCATCACACGTGTATACCCCTCCAAGGGCCGGCCCAGAGGGAGGGCAAGGAGGGCGAAGGTCCCGGGCCCGGTCTCCCCTAGGGCCCGAAATTTTTTATATTTTTTATATTATATATATGTGTGTGTGTGTTTTAAAAAAAATTATATATATAAACCCAATTATTTATAAATCTAAAACCAAAACCAACAAATAAAAAAAAATCTATATATATAAGTATGTATTATGTTTTTTTATATATGATTATTGAATTTATATTATAGGGCCCATTTTTTTACATGTCCCGATCCCAAAACGTTTTGAGGATTCTCGGGACCGACCCTGACCCCTCCCATTTGAGAGTCGTGTGAGAAATCTGGGTGGGTGAGATGGCGCTTTTTGCTCACACCACTCACACTCATATATGTATACCTCATACTATTAGTGAGCTGGTTCACGAGCGTTGGGCGCATAGGTAAGTGGGTGGTAGCCGTTGAACGGCTAGTTTGACCGGAAATTAATAAAAAAATTAATATTAACCCTATAAATATAAGTTATATATTTTTACATTCTATTTATCTCACGCTTACAATCTACTCTCGACTTTTATATCATCACGCTTTCAAGATTATTAATTCTTTTTGTAACAAACATGGATTCATCTTTGTTGCTGTCGTCTTCTGATTCATCCGAGGCCGATGATATTATCATCAGTACAACTATACTCATGGCCCAATTTATACATAGTCAAATGGAGAGTTCAAGTCCGCTTACAAGATGTGCTCAAATTAACCGAAATCGTGAGCTTGCTAACACGCGTTTTATTTATGGTTTTTTAATAAATATAAATGTTTAAAAATAATATTGTGTTAGATATATATATATATATATATATATATATAATTATTGATAATAATTAACTAATAGTTACAAATCATAACATGTATTTAGTGAGTGTGACCACACTCTCTATGGTATAACATATATTCTAAATAGTAATCAGGTTTCATATATATTATATTTAAGACTTAATCTTAAAAAAATAAAATGTTAATAAAAATAGAACATTAAATAAAACGTGAGTGATTTATAGGGTTAGGTTATAGTAAAAAGGGTTTTAAGAATAAGAAAGGTAAGAAGGATTCTAAGCTTGACATGTGTCATTTTATTGTTTTTAAAGGGAGAGCATAATGGTCAATGTGTAATATACCAGGTCAATGTGTAATACACCAGGTCAATGTGTAATACAAGGTCTGATATTACACAATGATCAGACCTGATATTACACAATGAGCATATTACACAATGACCTGACATATTTGAGCGAATTACACAATAATGAGCGAATTAGACAATGAGATGGAAAACGTAAAACACAATGATGAAAAATATTTGACACAACGAACTTGTATTACACAATGACCTGACTAATTACACAATGAACTTGTATTACACAATAACCAGACGTGGTATTACACAATGAACATGTATTAGACAATGAACTTGTATTACATGATGAACTTGTATTACACAATGACCTTACTAACTACAAAATGAGCTGGAAAACGTAAAACACAATGATAAATACATATAACACAATGAACTTATATTACACATTGAACTTTTATTACACAATGAACTTGTATTACACAACGACCTGACTAATTACACAATGACCAGACGTGGTATTGCACAATGAACTTGTATTACACGATGACTTGACTAATTACACAATGAGCTGAAAAACGTAAAACACAATGATAAATACATATAACACAATGAACTTTTATTACACATTGAACTTGTATTACACAGTGAACTTGTATTACACAATGAAATTGTATTACACAGTGAACTTGTATTACACAATGACCAGACTAATTATACAATGACCAGATATTACACAATGACCAGACGTGGTATTACACAATGAACTTGTATTACACAATGAACGTGTATTACACGATAAACTTGTATTACACAATGACCTGACTAATTACACAATGAGCTGAAAAACGTAAAACACAATGATAAATACATATAACATAATGAACTTGTATTACACATTGAACTTGTATTACACAATAAACGTATGTTACATGATGAACTTGTATTACATAATGAGCTGAAAAACGTAAAACACAATGATAAATACATATAACACAATGAACTTGTATTACACATTGAACTTGTATTACACAATGAACTTGTATTACACAATGAGCTGGAAAACGTAATTTTTTTCTTTTTTGTTTATAACGACACTATACTCGTTTTAAAAATAAAAAACGCTCGATTTTATGGTGTAATTTTTTTAAAAAAATAATGTCGTATGTAAAAGTTATGAACGTTTAAAAATGAAAACTTGTAAGATAATTCGTTTAAAAATAAAATAGTTTGAAATTTTAATAATTTGTTTCTTAAAAATAATACTATGAGAGGGTGATTATATAATACCGGACTAAGATATAATTAAATTAAAATGAAAACTTGTAAGATAATTATTTTATACGAAGAAGTCTATCTTTCTAGCGGTTAAAGCGTTATAGACGATGACGTAGCTACCAAACATAAGACTGCCCTCATCATTAAAGTTTTATAAAGACGTATACATATGTCTCATATGAAGGTTTCAATATTATTTCGACAAAAGATATACAGAGTCATTTTAAGGGTATATCGTGTATATATATATATATATATATATATATATATATATATATATATTTTGGGTCGTGCTATACGTAACCTTCTCTGACTGATTTTTACTTGTTACATCCCTTTTCTATGTTTTCAAATAAATATAATTCAACCTTTTTGTTTTTTTTTTTTTTTTTACTTTTATCTTTTTTTTTAATTAGTCATTGTTGGTTAATTAGTTATTTAAGTTTATATTTTTGAATAAGAATAAATATCAGATCATTTGTTTTAAATACGTTTTTAAAAACATTATATGATTATTTTCTTAATGACGTTTTGTAAAAAAAATATAAACTAGTTAGAAAAAGTGTTTTTAAATCTGTTTTAGTTTTTTATCGGTTGTGGCGGACTTGCGGTGGTGACCGGGGGGGGGGGGTTGTTTTTATTTTATAGAAAGTGCTTTTAAAGTTAAAAGCTATTTTTCAAATGTGGTAAAATGACAAGTTTAAAAGTTATTTTTTCGGGGGTGAGGGGGTACGACAAGTAGGAGGGATGATGTATAGAAGGTGTTTTTAAACTTAAAAACGGTTTTATAAATAATGATTATTCGAAAGGGGTAAAATGGGTGAGGTGTACGACAAGTAGGGGGGATGGGTATACGTTTTATGTTATAGAAAATGCTTTTAATCTTAAAAGAACGGTTTTAGAAATAATGATTTTTCAAATGTGATAAAATTACAACTTTAAAAGTTATTTTTCGAGGGGGGTACGACAAGTAGGAGGGAGGATATGTATACGTTTTAAGTTAATGAAAGTGCATTTAATCTTAAAAGAACGGTTTTAGAAATAATGATTTTTTCGAATGTGATAAAATGACAAGTTTAAAAGTAATTTTTTCGGTGGTGGGTACAACAAGTAGGAGAGGGGAGGGTATACATTTTATGTTATAGAAAGTGCTTTTAAACTTAAAAGAAACGGTTTTTGAAATAATGATTTTTCGAATGTGGTAAAACAAAAAGTTTAAAAGTTTTTTTTTTAGGGGGGGGGGGGTTACAACAAGTAAGAGAGGGAGGGGTATATGTTTTATGTTATAGAAAGTGAATTTAAACTTAAAAGAACGTTTTAGAAATAATGATTTTTCGAATCTGATAAAATGAAAGGTTTAAAAGTTATTTTTTTGGAGGGGGAGGGGGGTACGACAAGTAGGAGAGGGGAGGGGTATACGTTTTATGTTATAGAAAGTGCTTTTAAACTTAAAATAAACGGTTTTAGAAATAAGGATTTTTCGAATGTGGTAAAACGAAAAGTTTAAAAGTTATTTTTTTTAGGGGGTACGACAAGTAGGAGAGGGGATGGGTATACGTTTTATATTATAGAAAGTGATTTTAAACTTAAATAATGATTTTAAAAATTAAAATAAACGGTTTTAGAAATAAGGATTTTTCGAATGTGATAAAACGAAAAGTTTAAAAGTTATTTTTTTAGGGGGGTACGACAAGTAGGAGAGGGGTATACGTTTTATATTATAGAAAGTGATTTTAAACTTAAAAGAACAATTTTATAAATAATGATTTTTCAAATGGGATAAAATGACAAGGTTAAAAGTTATTTTTGTAGGAGAGGGGGTACGACAAGTTGGAAGGGGGTATGTATAGGTTAACCCATATATTTTTTGATGAAAATGGAACGGTAAAAGGTATGTATCGACTCAGATCACTTACTAGTCTTAGTGTTTCATAATAGCTAGACTTAATTTTGACATAGTTTTAGTGATTTTACTTCTAAAGTTTAACAAATATAATAGTATTATATAACACAACTACAAATGTAATAGACAAAAGGGTAAATATCATATATATATATATATACACACACTTACAAATGTAGATAAATATCATATATATCAAACAAAAATTAAAATTATCATATATACCTAATTTAAATATATTTTTTTTTTACTTTATGACTATTATACCCCTATTCATTATATGATTTTTTATAACGTAATTTTTAGTTTTATCTCATATGTAAAAGAGACGGCAACCATCAGTCCATCACGATTCTCACGATTCTCCAAACTCATTCAGAAGACTTCGTCGATTGCGAGTTCCATTACAAGTTCGATTGCGTTTATGATAGTTGTTATAAAAGAAAACAGGTTCCTCCATTAATGATGTATAAATGCTATAAAAGAAAATTTATAAAACTATAAAAGAAAAAAAAAGAGAGTTAAATATAATGTTTTGAGAAAATTATTTTTTATGAGTAAATATAAAATTTAAAGTTAAAAATAGGTAAATATGAAAGTTTAAAGTTAAAGATGGGTAAATATGAAAATTTAAAATTTTAGAAAAATAAGGATAAAATGATTATTTCTTAAATTGTTTTTAATGATGGGTATATATGATACTAGCTTAGAACTTGTGTACTACACACGATATGAAAAATATCGATACAAAAAATTATTAAATCTTTATATATATATTTTACATGTATAAAAATGTATTACATATACTAAGAATAGAAAACAAAATTCAAAATATGTAAAAATTAATATATAATTGGGTTTCGAAAATACGTTAATTACTATTTAATGCAATTCTTCCATTTAATATTTGATTGAAAATAAAAGTTATATAATTAGATTTCAAAGTTTCTTAGAGCAAGGGGTATACCCAAGTGATGGAAAAGTGCACTCAACGTGGCGCCACGTCACACCCTTCATTATCACAACATCCATCACGTGGCAAGGGAAATACCCAAGTGATTGATGTGGTGTGATAATTAAATGTTTTTTATATTCATGTCAATAAAATAAAACATAATAAAATTAAACCTAAATAATATTTCATTAATAATTAAAATTACATAATTCAAATTACTAAAAAAATTACGTTAGTAAAAAAAATAACCTAATTATTTGAATTTTCATAAAGATACTCAATCAAGTCCGCCTTTAGTGCGTTATGAATTTCTCGATTGCGTATTTCTTGTCGGTTTACTTGCTTTTGATTTTCATCAATTTCTTCTTACGTAGACTCCTCCTCATTTGGGTTATATTGACAAATTGTCACTCATTGGTACTCTAAAATCATATTAAGCAAAATCACACAAGCATACTTAATGTTTCGAATTTTTCTTTGAGACCAAGATCGAGCCGGCCATTCGATTATATGCCACTTATTCTTCAAGAGACTGAACGCTCGTTCGATGTCTTCTCTTGCTGCCTCATGAGCCTTTTTATAATTATTACGTTTAATACCTTCTGGACACGTAAGAGACTTGACAATTGTAGCATATTCTAGATATATTCCATCGGCTAGATAATACCCACGCTTGTAATGCGATCCTCTAAGTTCAAACGATGAGTCGGTTGCGGTTCCATTTATCATATCGTCGAATATAAGCGATTGATTAAGAACATTAATGTCATTGTTCGCACTGGCAACGCCAAAGAATGCATGCCAAAACCATAGATCATTTAAAGCCATAGACTCAAGCATAATACTAGGACGAGGATGATCCCCGCGTGCAAACTGACCTCGCCATGCATTGGGACATTTTTCCAATACCAATGCGTGCAATCGATGCTACCGAGCATCCCGACAAATCCGTGTTTAGCTTCACGTGCAGCATATAATTGTTGAATGTCGCTAGCCGACGGTTTACGTAAATATCTCTTACCATACAATAGAATTATAGATTTAGAAAACTTATAAATACATGACCTGATCGTTCGTTCTGACATCTTTAAGAGTCGTCAAACAAATCACTAGCGGTGCCATGCGCCATTTGACGAATTGCGACCGTACACTTTTGAATGGAGGTAAAACCAACCCGACCTCTCGTGTCAACCTGTTGACGGAATCAAGGCACGTCTCTCTCGAGATCATTATTAATTCTTAAAAATAAATTCCGGCTCATTCGAAACTGGGTATTAAATTGCTCTTCTCCGTACTGACACCCTTCGTTAAAGTAATCTTTGAGTAAGAGTGCGTTAGCAGCCGCCCGACCACGGTTGAGACGTGCACTTCGTTTTATTGGTCTTGAGTAAGATTCCTCTTCTTGCCAACACATAACCGTTGCCGATGCGAAAACGCCGAACGCTATTTGTCGGGCTTCTTCGCTTGAAGAAGACATTTAGTAGTATAAAGATTTGTGTAGTATAGGAGATGAGATAAAATGTATGTTTTGTGTGTTAATATAGGAGATGTGAGATAATAGAAATTAAATTAAAAAAACTTTTATTTATTTATTAAAAAACTAGTCGTTCCAAACGGATGTGGGGGAGGGGGGTATACCCCTTGCTCTTATAATAAGGGATAATCCTTATTATAATAAATAAATAAATAACTTTATCTGCCACGTGTCGAATTCTGATGAAGTATAGATTTATGTTTATCGCCTCTCTCTCCTATTAAATAACTCTCTCTTATTACACAATAATGTGTAACATCCCGGAAATTCGTGAACTGATAAATCGGGTTAGTGGTTGAACTGAGCCTCTTTCAAATAGCATGGGCTAGGTGGTTTTCACGTAAAGCTCGGATTATCAAAGTTTGAGGACCCGATTATTCGTTATTTTAAAAGTTCGGATAAGGAACGCGTTAGACGTATTAGGAGGGACCCAAAAAGTAACTAGAAGGTGGTATTTAAACCACCTAAGTCACAAACCCTAAGCCATTTGGCTAGGCTTGTGCACGACGGCATCAAAGGGGAGAGGAGGAGAAGGGACGGTCGGCGGTTACCGGGAAAACGGTTTGTAACATCCCGGTTTTTATGGAACTAATGGGATTAATGTACAAATGTGTAATCGTTATAAATTAGTGGACGGAAAGGTTACGTGAACGTGACGAGACACAACCCAAAGGTATAGTAACGAGTGTTATTGTATATAAATATATCTAGGAGGGGTTGGCATTGGCGTGTAAGTGGCGGGACTTTTAAAAAAATGTGAAATGGGTCGGGCCGAGAGGTCGGTGGCGTGTGAGGGACAAGCCCGGTCCAAGGAACACACCCATTAGGATGTTACGCTAGGGGAGGAAACCCCATTAGGGGTGTTTGCAACTGCCGAGATCGATGAGAGAGGGAGGAGACGAGGGTTCAAGCTTTGAAGCGACTTCTAGGTAAGAAACTCATAATCCTTATCCCTTCATTCGATACTTTCAGTTGTGGATCCGTTGATTAACACGTTGTGACGTTAGGGTTTGCGCAAGAAGCTTGTTCGTGAGAGGCAAGTTGGATCAGAGGTTCGATAGGCACGAATCATCCGGTTAGAAGGTATAAACTCGTAACTCAAACTCGTTTTGTTATTGTTTTCGTAAAGGGAAGAGTTACGGGTAAGGAGGAGTCGGCCGAACCCTTTCGGGGTGGCTAGCATACGTACGAGGACGGATAAGAAGCCGGCTAAGGCCAGGATGGTGAACCGTGAAGCTGACGAGGGGCTGTGGTGACGCGAGGGATACACGGCAACAACGGGGGAGCCGGATAACGACTGTACGGATCGGCCGAGGGTCGTAGACAAGCCGTGGTGGTGGCGGATGGCCATGACAGCCATGCTCAGGCTGTTCACGGCAGCCAACGGGAATCTGGGAAAGGGGTTGGTTTAGTCTCGTGGGTGCTTGGTAAAAGCCAGGAATGGGAATCGAGGTGCCAGATGTATTAATTCATGTGTACGATGACGAAGGGAGACGCATAAGAAACATTGGGACGTCGGGAACATGAACGTGAGATTCACGTAATGCATGAGGGCCACGCATGGTGCCATGCACATGCATGTGGTCGTGCACGATGTAGGGGTAGTCGTGTAGGTAGAGGTGTAACGTCGGGTCGTGTTATTGACTCATGGTTTGTGTGAAATATAGGTGCAAGGTCGATAGGCGAGCACGAAGCATTAGCAAGATCTAAAGATCGTAGTGTATCGAGCAAAGGTGAGTTTCTATCGCCCACTTTTAACTGTTTTATTGTTTTGGGCATGAATACATGTGAACGTGTTTTTAGTGAATGTATTCATAGACGACGTTTTTGTTAAAGATAAATATATATTTTTAAGTAGTCGTTATGCTTGAATGTGTGTATGAGATAATTGTGTCACGTACTTAATAGTCGTGGCAGGAGATCGAGCGTAAGCTTGATGTGGTGTTGACATTAGTCAACGGGATATTGAGTCTGGCATTAGTCAGGCGGGAGACCGAGTGTAAGCTTGGTATTGTGTTGACGTTAGTCAATGGGATATTGTGTCTGACGTAAGTCAGGCGGGAGATCGTGTGTGTTTGTGGATTCGGACCAGACAACATGGTATATTTGTTTATCGATAGAATATAACCGTTTAAATTGTTGAGAATGTATTATGAGTAAACCGTTTATGACGGAAACCATTTTTATAACGTTTTGGGACTTTATATTCCCTAAAGAACTACTATAGAACTCACTCAGCGTAGCTGACTTTTAAACATGTATTTCAGGTAAAGAGAAGGTATGAGCTGGCGGCTTCTGGATGGCATTTGGTTACCGTGGGCGTTTGTGATGACATTATTTATTAGTTGTTTCGTTGAGATATTTAAACATTAATACTTGGTTTTAATTATGTTTGGATCGGGTCGTTGACCTTTGTTGACTATTTGATTTCTGCTGCAATGAATTGAGTTTTTTGAGCCAACAAGTAGGGTTCCTGGGTTTGGGGTCTTACAAGTTGGTATCAGAGCGGTGGTTTAAATAATCTGGGCATCCTCGATGCCTAGACTTAGACTGAGAATGGGACCAATGAGTGGGAATGTCATCACGGGTAACCAAAAGCCAGAAGTGCGAGGTATGAGTTTGTATGTTTGTCATGTTAGTGTATCATGTTAACGTGTCGTGTTAGTAGGCTAAGACAGGAGCGTTATGCCATGATGCAGTACAAGGAGGGTTTAAAACCTGAAAGGCAAGAGGGTAATGGCGATTGGCCACCGTCATTAACTAATTGCACTGCTCGTAATGTTTTAAACTGTACCTGAATATTGCTCTGTTTGTTAAAATTTCAGTAAGTATATGGCACCGAAAAGACAAGTTGATGTTAATGCTAACGCCGGAAGGCATCGTAGAAATGTTCAGAATAAGGATGGTAATGGAGAGGAGGTGTCAGTTCACACTGAACCATCTGTGCATACTGAACCTTCAGTGCACTCTGGGCACAATGAAGAGTTCCAGTTCGAACCAGCAGTTCGCGATGCAATGAAGAAAGAGGGGGTGGAGATGATCCACGAGTACTTGCCAGACATTGTGAAAGCGGCATTCAAAGAGTTAGAGAAGAGAGTTCTGGATGAGGAGAAAAAGAAGAAGAAACTGTCTAGGCACATCGGTAACTGTGACTATAGGCACTTCAAGAAGTGCGATCCGCCTAAGTTTGATGGGCGCAAAGAGGCGGTGGCTACATATCACTGGCTTACGGAGATGGAGTCTACCATATCAATCAGTGAGTGTAGTCCGGACCATATTGTGAAGTTCGTTTCACACTCTTTTGCTTGGGATGCTCTACAGTGGTGGAACTCGGTCAAAGAGAGGAAGTCTGTTCAAGAATTGAGGGATGTGACTTGGGATGATCTGAAGGGTTTAGTAAGGAAGAAGTTCTGTGCTCCAGGGGAGCTAGAGAGGATTGAGCGAGAGTTTTTGACTCTCAAGGCGGGTAAACTAACACACCGTGAGTACACTTCAAAGTTCATTGAGATCGCACGTCTAGTGCCACCCTTAGCTGGTAATGATGAGCGTCGGAAGAAACTGTATGTAGAAGGGTTGACTGATAAGGTGAGGCATTTGGTCAAGGCTCAGCAACCGTCGAGCTTCGATGAAGCTGTGGAATTAAGTGGGACATTATATGATGATTTCATGAGCACCGAGGTGCAGGAAAAGAAGCTGGAAGAAAAGAAATGGACGGTGCCTAGTAAGAGATTTATTAGGGACCAAAAGGTTCCATTTGGAAAGAAGGAAAGTACCGAGGGTCCAGATCCATGTCGTAAATGTGGAAGGTTGCACTTGGGTGAGTGCAAAGCTGATTCTGTTTTGTGTTACAGATGCGGCAAAGCGGGACATTTCTCTATAGATTGCCCACGTGATCCTAAGTGTTACCAGTGTGGAGGCATCGGCCATAGGGCGAAAGATTGTAAGACAGGTCAGGGTGCGGGACCAATCAAGGAAACAGTTCCAGTGAAGAAAAAGGATGAGAAGCCTAAGGCGAAGGCGAGAGCCTTCACTATGACTCAGCTGAGGCGAAGAATGACCCGGACGTGGTCTCAGGTACTTTTCTTATTAATTATGTACCAGCTACTGTTTTGTTTGATTCCGGGGCAAGTAAGAGTTTTGTAGCCACATCTTTCTGTAAGAGTTTACGTTGAACTGCTAGAATGATAGAGAAGCTGTTCAGTGTTGAGACTGTGGTGGGATCGCCCACAAAGGTGATTGAAGCATTAAATGATTGTTATATCGATCTAGATGGTCATAGGTTTCCCTCTAGATTATTTATAATCGCTTTGGGAGGTTTTGACGTGGTACCGGGTATGGACTGGTTTGCCGCGTTTGATGCGGATATAGTGTGCAGAAAGAAAATGATAAAGTTGAGATCCTTGGAAGGTACGGTGGTAATAGTGTATGGAGACAGAGAGAGCTCATGGAGGCAGTACAGTCCTTGAGGCGGGGATGCGAGGCGTACCTAGCCTATATCACTAATACTGAAGCGAAGAGTGTAGAATTGTCAGAAGTTCCGGTGGTGCAAGAATTTCCTGATGTTTTCCCTGATGACTTGACAGGAGTACCACCAGAAAGAGAAATTGAATTCCAGATTGATTTACAACCAGGGGCGCAGCCGGTCGCTAAAGCGCCGTATCGTTTAGCACCGACCAAGATGAAGGAAATCATAGAGCAGCTTCAAGATTTGTTGGATAAGGGGTTCATAAGACCAAGCATCTCACCGTGGGGTGCACCAGTCTTGTTTGTGAAGAAGAAGAAGGATGGAAGCATGCGTATGTGCATCGACTACCGGGAGCTTAATAAGTTGACGATTAAGAACAAGTATCCTCTACCACGTATTGATGACTTTTTCGATCAACTACAAGGGGCGAAGTGGTTTTGTAACATCCTAAAAATAAAACGACAGTTATAATAACGGGTTAGAATGCGAGAACGAATGGAATAAACGAACGAGGCATGACGGGCCGAGCCGGATGGGTCGGCGTGCTAGAAGGGATGAACATAGGGGAGCCTTCCCCTATAAATAGCCTAAGCCACCATCTTTCTCTCATTTGCAAAATCTAGAGAGAGAAACCGTAGAGAGAGAAAGTTGGCAGATCGACCCGAGATTGAAGGAGCGTGTTACTACTAAGCTTGTGAGCAAGCTCTCCGAATCAGAAGCTCGATTCATGTAACAACTCGATCTAGATCTGAGTTTTTGTTTAGGATGGGTTTTCGGGTATTTTCATAAAAAGGATGGGTTTTTATGAACCAACTGAGAAATGAACTTCAGATCTGTGATCACGAACGAAAACTACAAGTTTTGAACGTAAAAAGTTAGCATCTTGAACGTGATCAGATATGGCCGCCATTTGCATGCACAGTTAGGGTTTTGGGGAAGATGACAGCCCCGCAGGCGAACTTGCCAAGTTTGCCTGGGAGGATTAAGCGAACTTAATAAGTTTGCTGGATGTAAGTTTAAGCTAACTTAGATAAGTTCGCTGGTGTATGTTCGCCTGATTGCAAGTAGAAGCGAACTTGGTAAGTTCGCTGGACATATGAAAAAGGGCGAACTTAGCCTAAGTTCGCCTGTATGTTCGCCAAGGGACGCCAGATTGGTAAAGGGACGAACTTAACTTAAGTTCGCCTAGTTTAGTATGGTTAAACAGTTAGAGTCGGGATATGATCTGATGTGTATTTAACTACTCAATTCAGATCGTGCGTGACGTTGTTGGGCCTTGGATTAGGACAACGAGACTAGCTTATCAGGTGATTTCTCGAAGCCCACTTTTAAATGTTTTGAATAATATTTTTGGGCTGGTGTGCATACGTAACGATGTGACTATTTTATAAAACGATGTTTATGAATGATGAATGTGACGTTTTATAAAATGATGTTTATGAACGATGTTTTGGAAGGAAAGGTTATGAAAGAAGTGTTTATGAAATATTTTGCCAAAAGAAGTTTACGAAGTGTTTATGAATGAATGAATGATTTTTAATAAAACGTTCGAATGCTTTAACTAAAGTTTTAAAGTAAAAGAAGTGGATGTTTACGAAAGTCACAAACGAACGAATCTGCCATTATTCCTTAGGGAATGAAGGTTATGGTTATGGGAAATATGTTATGGGCCTTTACCTTTTAGGGGCCTTTACCTTTTAGGGGCCTTTGTGGCTGGCCAACTGTTGTACAACTGGGGTGATAACGGTCACCAAGGGGATTATCGTGATCCTTGAAGTTGGTACGATTTACCTTACGGGGTAGTCGTGCTTGAAGTTTGGTACTTGTGCCTTACGGGGTGCAGTGCTTGAAGTTTGGTACGTGTCATCCTTGTGATGTCGTGCTTAAAGTTCGGTGTTGAATGTCCTAAGTATCGAGCCCTAGGTTTCTCCGCCCGAAGGACAATACGGTGTTGAAGGGCCTAGTGGTGGTGATCTTAGGGTCATTCCACCAGTATTCGATGTTTGGATTTGACGGTTACGAGAAGGCGCAGATTCGATATGTTCGTTGTCTTATGGGTTATGTTATGTGATGTTTTGTTATTGCATTATTTTATGTACGTTTTTATTAAATGAAGTATGAAGTTATGTTTTTTGGCAAATATTTGAAGTTAATGTTTTATGAAGAGCTAGAACTCACCAGTGTAGTTGACTTTTTAGTATGCACATCAAGGTTAAGGCAAGTTATGATGATGGACGGTGATGCTGGGCGGCTTAATGAGTTACCCGGATGATATGAAGACTTGCATCCCGTTATGATTAGTCATGTTATGTTTATGTAGTAGACTATGTTACGCTTCCGCATGTTGAACAATGTTATGATTATGTTTTAATGAAATTTTCCGCTGCGTTATTTTGATATTCAAGTTTAAGAACTGTTTGTGAATGAGTAAATCCAACAAATGAGGCCTCCCGGGTTTGGGGCCTTACAAGTTGGTATCAGAGCAATAGTTTGAGAGATTCGGACGGATGCTAGTACGGGTAACTCGAGCCACAACATCAGGTATAATGGTAGTATATATATTTACATATATAGTATTCCTTGGAAGTGCTAAGTTAGGACTTGTGTTCTGATGGAATCACAAAGGTGGTCAAATAGAAATTGAGAGGTAGTGTAATGGTTAATTGCAGATGGCTAGTGTATATTAACATCCTACAGTACTTGTTGAATTCTATTTGTTAACTAGTATGATGACATTGGATTCCTTGTCTTATAGAACGAAATGGCAAGGAAAGGAAACGGAAGGCGTGGTGGGGGCCATACTGGTGGTCGTACCGGTGATCGTAACGGTGGGCGCTGCAGGACCCCTGCGCGCCAAGAGTACAGCGAAGAAGGAAGTGTCCACACTGAACCGACAGTTAGTGTGCATGGAACGGAGCCGACTTATGTCGAAGAACAACATTTCACTTTCGAACTGGAAGTGAGAGCAGCTCTAGCGCGCGAGTTCACTGAGTTGATGAAGGCTTCCTTGCCATGACTGTTGGCAGAAGCATTAAAGAAGGTTAACGAGGCAGGCGGGTCTAACACGGCGGTTGGTTCCCCGAACACTGAGGCAGTTAACGCAACGCTTACCCGTGGTTGTGACTATAAGTCCTTTAAGGCATGTGACCCGCTGGTCCTAACTGGGAAGAGGGACGCGGTGGCTACTTTTGATTGGGTGATCCGTATGGAAGCCACCATTCGTCTGAGTGAATGTCAACTGAATCAGGTCATGAAGTTTGCTGCTAACTCCTTGAGGGAGGAAGCATCTCATTGGTGGGAAGGTGTGCACAAGACAAAGTGGACGAGGTTGTTGACGCAATGATGTAGAATGATCTGAAGACTTTGGTGATCAAGAATTTCTGTCCAAGGAATGAGATCGAGAAGGTAGAGAGGTAATTTTTGGGGATTAAGGCCGGAAGCATGACTCACAGACAGTATACCACACGCTTCAATGAACTGGCATGTCTGGTGCCCCATCCTGTCACGACTGAGGAAAGAAAGATTGCCTGCTACATTCAAGGGCTGCCGGACCAGGTCCGCACCTATGTTAAGGCAAACACCCCTACTACCTATGATTCGGTAGTAGAATTGAGCGGTGTGGTATTTGATGATCTGGCGCTGAACATCGTTTCCAATGACGAGCCCAAAAAGAAGTTGAGTTTTCCTGCCAAGAGATTGGGTGGGAAGTTATTTGGGGCTCGAGACAAACAGGCCAGGACAGGCGATACATCTGTCTGTGGACAATGTGGAGGAAGGCATACAGGTGAATGCCGAGCAGGATCAAACATGTGCTTTAAGTGCGGCAAGACCGGACACTACTCCCGTGAATGCCCGCAAGGCTTAAAATGCTACAACTGTGGGGATAGTGGTCATATGAGCCGGGAATGCACCAAGCCCAGGATGGGTGAAGCCGGGAAAGGGAAAGGCTCGGAGAAGAAAGAAGAGAGGCCCCGAGCGAAGACTCGAGCATATGCACTAACACAAGAACAGGTCAGGGTGGACCCCGATGTGGCGTCAGGTACGTTCATCCTTAACAAAACTTTTTTTTCTGTGTTATTTGATTCTGGTGCCAGTAAGAGTTTTATATCTGCGAATTTTTGTAAACGAGTGAAATACACTGTCAGTAAGCTAGAAAGGGCCTTTAGCGTAGAAACCGCTGAGGGTAGGACTGCGAGAGTAACTGATGTAGTTGACAATTCCATGATAAAAATAGAAGGCCATATATTCCCCTTCAGGTTGTTTTTTATGGTTTTGGGTGGGATGTCGTGTTAGGTATGGATTGGCTAACTTCCAATGAAGCACAAATTATATGCAAACGAAAGATAATCCGACTCAAGGCTCCGGATGGTAGCGAAGTCGAGGTTTTTGGGGAACATGACTCCCCGATGCCTAATGTCATCTCGATGATTAAGGCTGCAGATTACCTGAGGCGCGGATGCGAGGCTTATATGGTATACGTAATTGATAAATGTAAGGAAGTGAAGGAACTTAACGATGTACCCGTGGTATGCGAGTACCCGAAGGTGTTTCCAGAGGATTTGCCTGGGATACCACCCGACAGAGAGATTGAGTTCCGAATTGACTTAGTCCAGAGGACTTGTCAAGTTCGCCTGGGAGGATTAAGCGAACTTAATAAGTTCGCTGGATGTGAGTTTAAGCGAACTTCGATAAGTTCGCCGGTGTATGTTCGCCTGATTGCAAGTAGAAGCGAACTTGGTAAGTTCGCTGGACATATGACAAAGGGCGAACTTAGCCTAAGTTCGCCTGTATGTTCGCCAGATTGGTAAAGGGGAGAACTTAACTTAAGTTCGCCTAGTTCAGTATGGTTAAACCGTTAGAGTCGGGATAGGATCTGATGTGTATTTAACTACTCAATTCAGATCGTGCGTGACGTTGTTGGGCCTTGGATTAGGACAACGAGACTAGCTTATCAGGTCTTTTAAATGTTTTGAATAATATTTTTGGGCTGGTGTGCATAGATAACGATGTGACTATTTTATAAAACGATGTTTATGAATGATGTATGTAACGTTTTATAAAATGATGTTTATGAACGATGTTTTGGAAGGAAAGGTTATGAAAGAAGTGTTTATGAAATATTTTGCCAAAAGAAGTTTACGAAGTGTTTATGAATGAATGAATTTTAATAAAACGTACGAATGCTTTAACTAAAGTTTTGAAGTAAAAGAAGTGAATGTTTACGAAAGTCACAAATGAACGAATCTGCCATTATTCCTTAGGGAATGAAGGTTATGGGTATGGGAAGTATGTTATGGGCCTTTACCTTTTAGGGGCCTTTGTGGCTGGCCAGCTGTTGTAAAACTGGGGTGATAACGTTTACCAAGGGGATTATCGTGATCCTTGAAGTTGGTACGATTTACCTTACGGGGTAGTCGTGCTTGAAGTTTGGTACTTGTGCCTTACGGGGTGCAGTGCTTGAAGTTTGGTACGTGTCATCCTTGTGATGTCGTGCTTGAAGTTCGGTGTTGAATGACCTAAATATCGGACCCTAGGTTTCTCCGCCCGAAGGACAGTACGGTGTTGAAGGGCCTAGTGGTGATCTTAGGGTCATTCCACCAGTATGCGATGTTTGGATTTGACGGTTACGAGAAGGCGTAGATTCGATATGTTCGTTGACTTATGGGTTATGATATGTTATGTTTTGTTATTGCATTATTTTACGTACGTTTTTATTAAATGAAGTATGAAGTTATGTTTTTGGCAAATATTTGAAGTTAATGTTTAGAACTCACCAGCGTAGCTGAATTTTTAGTATGCACATTCAGGTTAAGGCAGGTTATGATGATGGACGGTGATGCTGGGCGGCTTGATGAGTTACCTGGATGATATGAAGACTGGCATCCCGTTATGATTAGTCATGTTATGTTTACGTATTAGACTATATTACGCTTCCGCATGTTGAACAATGTTATGATTATGTTTTAATGAAATTTTCCGCTGCGTTATTTTGATATTCAAGTTTAAGAACTGTTTGTGAATGAGTAAATCCAACAAGTGAGGCCTCCCGGGTTTGGGGCCTTACAGGTTTTCGCGTATAGATATGAGGTTAGGATATCACCAGTTGAAGGTTAGGGAGGAGGATATTCCGAAGACTGCATTTCGGACACGTTATGGGCATTATGAATTCTTAATTATGTCCTTTCGGTTAACGAATGCTCCTGCAGCATTCATGTACTTAATGAATCGTGTGTGTAGATCGATGCTGGATAGATCGGTGATAGTATTTATTGGCGATATTTTAATCTACTCTAAGAGCATGGAGAGCATCTGCGAGAAGTGTTGGAGACGGCGAGAAAAGCTTTACTCTAAATTCTCGAAGTGTGCGTTTTGGCTACGGGAGGTACAGTTTCTGGGACATGTTACTAACCCAGAAGGGATAATGGTGGATCCTACGAAGATTGAAGCAGTGGTGAAATGCAACGCTCCGAAGACTCCAACGAAAGTGCGTAGTTTCTTAGGGTTAGCAGGCTATTATAGGAAGTTCATTAAGGACTTCTCCAAGCTAGCAACACCATTAACTAAATTGAATCGGAAAGGAGTGAAGTTTACTTGGGGAGCAGATCAAGAGGGTGCGTTTCAAGAGCTAAAGAAACGATTGACTGAAGCGCCAGTGCTAACGTTACCAGAAGGGATGGACGATTTAGTGGTGTATTCGGACGCATCTTATTTGGGTCTGGGTTGCGTGTTGATGCAACGAGGTAAAGTAATTGCTTATGCGTCAAGACAATTAAAGACGCACGAGGTGAATTACCATACCCATGATTTAGAGCTAGCAGCAGTGGTGTTTGCACTTAAGTTATGGAGGCTCTCGTTCGGGCTCTAAAGAAGCGGAATACAGAGGTGATCCCTGCGAACGAGTGTGGTGCATAAACTGAAAGACACAAAGAAAAATAAGAAAGACTCAAAAACAAAAAGACTCGATCCTATGTTAGACACTTAGATAGGACACACAAGTAGCAGATAGGACAAAGACACAAGACCTAGACTCAAAATAGAAGAAAAAAACGTAAATAAACCAAAAATCAAACAAAGAACTAGTCAAAGCTAATATTGCTATTGCCAAGTGTCCCCGGCAACGGCGCCAAAAACTTGATGTCGTCAAGTCGGTCTATATAAAAACTAACAAAACCTAACATAGACTCCTAAGTAATAAATGGAGTACCTTCGAACAAACCGCACTGACAAGTAAGTATACCTATCGAGTGTAGCACAACTTAATGGTAAACCGGAATATCGAACCCTAGAGACACTACTATAGCTAAACTAGACTCTGACTCAGACTAAAGATGATTTGGTTGGGGGGTTTACTACACTACTGATTAAACTAATAATGCAAAAAACTAAGAGCGATTCTAACTATCAAGACAAAGTACTAAGGAAGATATCAGAGATGGAAGAATACCACCTAGGTCGGAATCCTACTTGCAAAGCTCAACTTCTATCGGTTCTGGAAACTATGATGGATTTGGGTTTCTAAGGATAACAGCTCTAGACAACATAGTGGATCCCTAGTTGCTCTCAGGGTGTCACCAACTAAGGAACCTAAAGTGTACTAAACTCACCAGATAGTCGGATTACCTTTCAGTCTCTCCAACAATGATAATGTACCCAAAAGACATATCACCTTTCAGTCTCATTGTCCACAATACATTCGAAGAATGCACGGGGTAATCTCAAGATAACAACTATGACATAGTATAGCAACAAATACTAAGACCACCTAAGGAAATTTCCTCTCAGACAATTCACTCAGAATCCTAATACCGAAGACTAACTGACTACCTCTCACTTATCGGGTATTGAGATAGGATGAACACTCGAATCTAATGACTATCAACTCCAATTCCTGTGGCTACTACGTCTAGCAAACCACACAAACGGCCACAATCACACAGATTACAATCTAGACATGGAAATAAAACTGGAAGACATCCATAGTTGACATACGAAATTGAAATCAACATAAATCAGATTAAAGCATGCATATTCATCACAGTTATCATCAAGAGACTTATTACAAAATCATTAGTCCATTCATTGAAACCAAACCCGATAAAAATCTAAACTTTACGAAGTATTCATCTAATAACCTAGGCAGTATTAATGTTTTAGACTAGGATCATGTTTAAAACATCCAAACAGAAGTAAATAAACAAGAACATGGGTTCAAACAACCAAATCAAGAACAAAGACTAAACCTTGAAACCGAAAACGTTAAATCAACAAACCCGGAATCCAAAGATCCAACATTTAGCTTCAATTCGACTTCCACAGCCCCAAAAGCGCCCCTGGACTCTCTCCAGATGGCAGAATAATCGATCCCCTCAAATTGTAGCATTAGAATCCTATTAAAAGTCGATTAGGGCTTTTTCACGAATTACGGGTCTCTCGCGTACCGTGAGAGGGTTTCTTCAGTCTTTCGCGTACCCCGACAAACAAAACAGTCGGGCTCACTTTTGGCATCCCTCGCGTACCTAGAGACTTATCTGCTCCTCTTTTGCGTACCGCGAGGGATCTATTTTCCAACTTTTTTGCTTTAACTTCTCGGGTTTTATTCTCTTGCTCGGTTTCTTCTAGTTTTCACTTGTATTTATCACGAGCACCTATAAACATGAAAAGACTCAATAGTACACTAAAACGACTCAAAACAAAGATAAAAGTAATCAAAACAAACAAAAACAATAGGAATAAAGATGTGTGCTTTGCACAACATCAGTTTTTCTTATCATATGTGTTTCTTCCGGTTACCGTCCTCAAAGACCATATGCCCTTAACACCGTCTCAACCATAATTGACGATGAAGTGCAGTTAGTTTCGATCAATTTAGGGCATTGGATGGGTACATTACCTTCGTCACGGACTACTACCTCACATGCGTTTTCATTCTTCTTTCCACCTACCATTGTTCTTTCTTTCTTTGCTGATTTCGATCAGCCCTCCTTCTTTCTTTCTTGCAGGGCCTTCTTCTTTCTTTCTTGCTGATCTCCATCAGCCTTCTTTCTTGCCTTTCTTCTTTCTTGCGAATTCTTCACATGAACTCGTCGGTCTCATGCCTTCCTTTCTACGAACCGAGCCCTAGGCTCTGATACCAAATATAGGTTCATGCCCCCATTTAATATGTTGATTCCGGTTTGCATAGTTAAAATAAAGTTGTATGGGAGTTGAGGAATCACAAAGAAAAGGACTTCATTTCATTAAAATAAGTGGAACTTAAATAGACTTTTGACCCACTAACCCACTAGCTACTAATTAGGTCTACTAACCCATTAACCCACTACGAGAACTTGCTAAATAATTAAACATTTTAAATACATGACTAAATTAACAAAGTTGACCCATTAAAATAAAAGACTCTTATTGACCCGTTTCTAATTAACCGACCTGTACCCGTTGACCCGTCAATATTAACCCAACAAACTACATGATAGAACAAATATGTTTCTTTCATGACGGGTTAATGCTTAACTATTAGCACGAATTTGTGTTTTTTTCATTCTCTCAAATCCGACTTGTGACTCCACGTCCATTAAAGGCTAGCGGTGGATGGTAGGGTGTGCATGGGTCGGTTTTAGGGTAAAACCAAACCCAAAATCGAAAGTTCGGTTTTTGTTTTTTGAAAACCGTTTAGTTTTGATTTTTTCGGTTTTTACAATGGGTTTGGTTCGGTTTTTGTTTTTGCTTGAACTTTTTGGGGTAAAAGAAAAATTACCCAAAATAATGAACATGGGTTTGAAATTTTGGGCCTAAGTTTTTTTTATTTTTTATTAACTATTGATTAATTGATCATCACACATTTGAACCTAAACATTTTAGACTATACAAATTATTAGTTTCTTAAAAAATACTCAACATCAAAAATAAACATAATAATCTATCAATACAATAACAAATATAAATCATAACATACTATTAATGCAAATATGTGTAACGCAAATATGTATACACTTTTAACATATAAGTACACAAAACAATATAATATATATTATAGTACGTGCATGTACACTATATATAATTAAAGTTTATATGTATAAGTTCGGTTCGATTCGGTTTTCAAAATATACAAAACCGAAACCGAACCATAATGTTCGGTTTTCAAAAAATACAAAATCAAACTGTTGGTTTTTAGTTTGGGTCGGTTTTTTCGGTACGGTTTTTTCAGTTAATTCGGTTTTTTGCTCATCCCTAGTGGATGGTAACGAACTAGAATAATTAATGTCTAATATTCATATTTTTATGAACTTTAACATGATAATATAAAAGGCTCGGAGAAATGAAAAAGTCTAAGAGGTTTATACAAGTGCAGTTGAACATGAGCTCGAGCTCGACTCGTTTATTGTTTATTAATTATTTTATTATTATTTTTATGTATGTATATATAAAGCTATATATATATATATATTATAATTAAATATATAATATAAGGTGTATTATTAGTTATTTTTATCATAATTATATATAATAATATATATTATGTAACTTAATATAATTATTATATTTATACAAATAATAGGCTCGCTTAGGATCGCGAGTCTAGTCAATGTCAGCATATGAAACTCACGCTCGAGCTCCTTTATTAAATAACTACAATTTAAACTCAAGCGTGGATCAATTCAGCTTTTAGCGAACTGATTTCGAGTAGCTCGTGAGTGGATCGACTCGTTTACACCCAACGATAAGTAATGGCTAAAAATTTCGTTGTCATACCTATTGTTGTAAATTTGCGTACATGGATGATGATTTCGATCAAATTAAGCAAACCTGTGATCTTGATTTGTGTCTTCATAAAGACTTCAGTAGCTTGGATTGTCTCTGAATCGTGAATAACTTTCAGATAAACCTATTTGCTGGTTAAACGCACATGATTTATCGGATCAGACAGAGATTTTGTTTACGAAATTGGATTTCTATGATTTCTGTGTGTATGTCAATGGAGAACAAGAACGTGGTAACTGTACATTCCTTGTTCTGTTCGATCGATCTAAAAACAGACATATATGACAATCATCAGCTATCTATAAATCAATCTCATGGATTGTAAGCCCAAAACCATTAACTAGAAGCCCACATTTAATTAATTTTAGGCCTAAACAACATAATCACTTAAACACATTAATTAAATCTAGTTAATTACTTGTATAACAAGGCCCAAATAACATTTAGAATTAAATCGAGCTCGCACTCCCGCGTCACACAACTCGTTTAATCTCTAACGTTATTTCTTTGATCGACAAGTTAATCCAACTAGAAATTTTACCCGTCTCGCGTTGCGGCGGCGTCGAATTCCTCACGGTACCTCAATGGTAACGACGTCCGCTATAGCCTCAAACAAAAAAAACAAAAAATTACTGTTCATTTCACAAGATAAATCAATATAAAGAAGAATTTGATAACACTAAAATTACCAACACCTATTACTTAAAGGAAACATTGACTTTTTATGTCGCATTAATTAAAGATTTTATAAAGCTAACTACTAAGACTAAAGTTAAATCTAAAGGGAGAAAGGGTGTTGATGTAAAGTTAGGTATTTCTTTCTCAATCTACAGAAGTGCCTTACGATAACATATATAGAATATAACTAACTATAAACTACCTACTATATAGTAAAGTACCTATACTAGAATAATTGAATACTCTAAACATAGTCTCAAGCTAAACATTGGTATCGACATTTAAGTTGAAACAACTAACATAAAACAAACGAGAAAACCCGACTATGGGAAAGGGGGATGAAGCCATCCGATGCTTTTGTTTCTCATCTTTAGTTTCATCAAACTTGAACCCTTCTGTAGTTGCAAAAACCTATTTCTTCCCGTCAAATTCTTTAAAGAGTTTTTAGGGTTACGTTTAAGAGTTTTACTTATAGATAACTATCTTAAGATTGATAGTTGATGATAAATGGTTAAATCTGTTTTTATATCTTAATTACAACACTAATTAGGGATTGTGTTTAGTAAAAAGAAACACATAGATTTATGTAAAATTGTGGATGGTTATGTTTGGAAAAAAAAACATATAAAAGTTATAAAAATAAAGAAAATTATTAGATTCTTTGGAAACTTTACTTTTCTTAAGGCATAATATATTGAAATGGTGTGTCGGCAGTGTAGTAAACCATTGTTTGGAAACTTTACTTTTCTTAAGGCATAATATATGTTAAACCATTGTTTTGGGAAATCAATGCGGTCAGCAATATTTAAGTAGGGACAGCTTAATTGATTTCTTTAAGTTCTCCCACGATTAATCTAAATGGCTACCGCAAGTGCATACTTTTATACATTTTAAGCACACAATTTTTATTTGATTATTTATACACACTCTGCCAAAGATCTGAAAATAAGTAGGATTGTAGTTATACGTAGTTGTACTCGTATTTGCTGCTTTAAGCAACTCATATAGTGCCTCAGTTTTTCCCTATATTTTATAATTATATCGTCTTTTATTGTTCAAACCCGTGTAATACACGGGAGTATAACCTAGTAATAATAATAAGAGAATAATAATAATAATAAAGGTTTTGTAGTAACTATTTTAGTGCAGGGGTATTTTCGTCTTTTCACCTTAACTTAATAGAATAATTGGATGGAGGTTAGTGTACTGAATAAAAATAAGACAAATGGTGAAACTTTTGGAGCTAAATCGATGTTTTTAAACTTTTGAACTAAAATAGTTATTTTTGTCAAACCACATGGATTAAAACCGTATTTAACTCAATATTTAACAAACTAAAGTTTGAAATGCTAAATTTGGGTTTTGTCTTTTGATTATTCGATACTTTTTTTAAAAAAAAAGCCACTACAACTTTATACGATTCCTTTTACACACCGTAATCCGCCACGAAACGCGGACCTTATTTACTAGTTTATTTATTTTTTTATCTTTTGAACAACAATACCAAATTTTGGGGTCTTCATAAACTACTTCTAATAATTTACATCAACTCGTCATAGACGGGACTCAAATCCTTGACCTCAAGAGAAGCTTCACCACTCTAACTTAAAATGGCTTTACCATAACCATTGGACCCAACCCCACCCGTTTAGTTAATATAACTTAATGATAATATTATAATATAGATTGAAAAGAAGTCTAATTGAACAGTAATGTTTCCAGCAAATTTGTGACTCGTTATGTTATTATTATTATTATTATTATTATTATTATTATTGTTATTTTTGTTTTTAATTTTCATTTTTACCCCTAATACTATATGTAATATGTGATTTTAACCAATTTAATTTTCTAATAGTTTTATTTTTCTTTAATAACTTTCGTCCGTTAACTTAAAAAAAACGGAACGAACGACTTTTTTTAGTTTTTTTTGTCAATGTTACGATATAAAAAAAATTATTTTCATTTCCACCCCTCATCCTATATATAATAAACGCTTTTAACCCGTTAAATTTTCTAATAATTCGTCTTTCTTTAATAACTTTTGTTCGTTCACTTTTTTGTTAAAATGGAATGTGCGGTTGTTTTTAGTTTTTTTATCAACGTTCCGATGTAAAATTTTTTTTAAAAACGGAGTTGTATTCAAAATCAACAATTTTTTTGTATCATAGCCTATAGCGAGTGCCGTTATCATTGTGCTACCATGACGAGCCGAACCTATTATGATCGAACATCATTGCCGGTATTGGTATTATCGGAATCGGTATATGTATTCGCTTTTATGGTTTTCAACGACCCGAACCGATAACGTGCAAACTCCTGCCGCGTGGCGTTGGCGGAAAACGACCATACTCCCGCGACGAAGCGCGGGTATTTGTTTATACAAGCTTATTCAAGTCTTATTTTTTTTGTTTTACGTGGATACATTCCGCCGCAAAGCGCTTGAAAACGAGCTAGTTAATAATTAAATTATCCGTTTTTTTGGTGTTTAAATCAATTCAAGCCCAAATCCGGCCCATATTCTCTTAGGACAAAACCTGGCCTACCAAAATGGATTAAAGACAGTATTGATTCTTTTGGGTTATAGACCATTGGGCCGTTTCCAGCTTATTTGTTTCGTCCCATTTTACCTATAAAAGAAAAATTATTATATCCTTGTACCTTAAATATCCTTAGATCAAGTGGTGTACTCGTCGTGAGACCATCCGTGAGCCTCATTCACGGCGTGAGTCTACCCCGCCCTCTTGATGGCATGAAGGTGGTGTGAGGATTCCACGTGAAGATCTTCACGGGTGGAGATGTTTGATTCAAGCCTTTCAACGGCTAAAAAGTAAATGATATTACCGTTGAACGGTAATTTAAAAAAAAAAATCCATTTTGCCCACTATAAATAAACACTTAACCCCATTTTATAAAACATACTAAAAAACTCTCACCTTCTCACTATCAATTTTATAAAAAATCTCATCTTCTCTCTATAAAAAATCTCATTATCCAAGTCATGAATCCTAATGATCCAAACATGTTTTTGCTTCATTACGCGTCTCAACAAAACGCGTTCAACCTACGGTATCCGACAAACCAAAACGTGTTCACTCAACCACCACCTTTTAACCAAAACCCGTTCGGATCACCCGGGTATGTCCCAAACATGCCTACTATGCCCAATATGAATGTCGGATACTCATAAGATCCGGAGTTTGTTCCGGAAACGCAACCCGTTCCGGAGGAGGAAGAAGACGACGTTGAGGAAACGCAACCCGTGCGTAAAGGTAAAGGAAAAAAGAAATTTCCGCAACAAAGCATCCTCACGGGTTACAAAGAAGTGGGATTTATGTCCTTTTTTTATTTTAACTTTATTTATGTCCTTTTTTATTATAATTTTTATTTATGTCATTTTTTATTATAATTTTTATTTATGTTTTTTTATAAATTTATTAGTTAAATGAATATTAAATTAAAATGTATTTAATGCTCACAGCTCAGTCACTCACTTGGGTATTTCCCTTGCCAAATAAGTGTGATGTAAGAATTGAAGAAAATGGTGTGCACCACGTAGCAACCACTTTTTCCCTCACTAACCCCTCACTCGCTTGGGTATATCATATGCTTTTATAGCAATATAACCGTAACATAACATATCTCATTATTAAAAGATTGAATTCATAAAACCTTAAAAGGAAAAATGGTAAGTGGTAAAGCATATAGTACAAGCTTTTAAAGCTTAATTATCAAAGTTACATTAAGCCCCTATAAAACTTATGATACACCTCCTACACTTTAATTAAATTACTTTTTAAAACCTAGACTTTTCTATATACTTTATTTTTTTACTTTTTTTTCTATATGTTTTTTCTTCTTACCTTTTTTAACCAATAACAAAAAGCTACGTGTCCCACTAATATTTCCTTTTTTTCTTTGTTTTCTGTTTATACCTTTGTAACGTGCCTTTTTTTTTATCTACATCTCGGCGTTAATTTCGTAACGTAGTTATTAAACGACCGGTTGTTTTAAACGTTTTTTAAATTGTTCGGTTTTTTAAACCCTTCTTCGCTCATCTCTAAATATATCGATGCGACGAGATTTTTTTTTTCTTTTTCACGGATTTACGCTTCCGCTGCAACGTAGTGTTTCGCCTTTTATATATAAAGTTTCGAATGTTATCAATAATGTCCAGGTTTTGTTTTTTTATATAAAGTTACTTACGTTATCAACGTCTCCTTCAATACTCGTATGACCTACGTACATGTAACTCGTATGACCTATGTATACGTAACTCGTAAGAGCTACGTATATGTAGTCAATTCTTCTTCCCAATTTTTTTTTGTTTCTGTTAACCCACGTTACGTATATGTAAACAGGGGATTTGTTATATTGTATTACATGAAACCCAGTTCCAAATTCGCTTTTTTTAAATTTCTTGTTTTACTCCTTGATTAATAATTGGTATGGTTGGCTTGCTTCGGTTAATAATTGCTACGAAGAACATGGCTTGCTTTGATTAGGAAGAAAGTTGTTTAATTGTAGAACAATGTTGAGCTACGTATGTAACTCGTAAGAGCTACATGTATTAACTCGATTCTTCTTCCCGATTTTTTTTTGTTTATGTTAACCCACGTTTACATATATGTAAACAGGTGATTTCAATGAGATTGTTATATCGTATTACATATATGTTAGTTAGATCTATTCATTTATGGCTTCTTCTTTTTGGTTATAGTGTATTGTTAACGTATACGTAAACCTATTTACATATACCCAAACATATTGAAAATTTCTAGAACGTTAATCATTTTTTGGCATGTTCTTCGTCATCTTCTTTGATTTTTTCCTTTTGATTTTTCGATTCTAAGAAAAAAAGGCAATTTAATGTGTTTATAATTTTGAATCTAACAATATTTCGGATGAGATTGGAGAGAGAAAACAAGATTTTTGAAGACTTTGTTAATTATTACTGAAGTTTTCTAATTTTGAAGAATGTAATTTTCCTGAATCTATGGTAGGTATTATAATAAGAATTCTGTAAAATGTATAAACATATCAAACAAAACTACATTATAGAACAATATATGTTCTTTCAAGACGGGTCCATGCCTAACTATTAGCACGAGCTTTGTTTTATCCACATTTATTGAAAGGCCGAAGCAGGGGCGGATTTACTTGTGTCGGAAGGGGTTCACAGGAACCCCCCCAGTTTCGAAATTATAGTGTAACGCTAGGTAAAAAAACTGGGGTGAACCCCTTAAAAAATTGTACGGTGAACCCCCTTACAAAGTATAACAAGTGATGTAGTGGTTTAAGCTTTGCATTATAACATGGAGGTTGTGGGTTCAAATCCCTTCACTCACATTTTTTAAAACCTTTTTTTAAACTGATTTCTCCCTTGTCTCACTCTTAACTGGTGGACCTTTTAATTGTTTTAAATTTCAAATGGCCCTTTAATTTGTTTCTTGTTTTTGTTGGGCCTTTACTTGGGCTGGTAGCCTGCTATAACAAATAAAAAAGAAAAGATAGATCTCATTGAGAAATTAGGGAAAATAAATAGAACTCAAAGAAGCAGCACGCAGCAGGTCGTAGCTCCAGCCCCTGCCCTCCTCCAACAGTTGATGCTCCCCTGCCGGCAGCCGCCGCCCACTACTGCTGCTCCCCTGCCGGCTTCCGCCGTCGACCCACCGCAGTCCGCACCATCCACGACTGACGACTCCACCACAGGTTACTAGGTTAGTAATTATTCCTTCTTGTTTAGTTGTTTTTTGTTTACTTGTTTGAAAAATAAAATCTAGGGTTAATTTGAATGTTAATTTGAATGTTAGTTTAGATGTTAATTTAAATTTTATATGTTAATTTGAATTTTAGATGTTATTTTGATTTTAGATGTTAATTTGAATTTGATTATTAATCTATTATGGAGAAGATAAGTAGAGGTAAGAAAGATAGCATTGGTTTTTAGGTTTATTTTAAGCTTTTTTTATGCCCTGTTTCATTTTCTGCATATTCTGCATTCCTCAAACTGACCATGATTACCCACATATGAATCATTGTATATTTGTATTAATTTTCACTGTATTTGAAATAATACATTCAGAAAACACATTAATTGCCAATTACTTTGTTAATAACATAGTGTTATGTACTTGATGGAATGATTTCTTTTAACTGATTTTAGGTTAGTTATGTGATTTAGAATTTCTTACTAATTGGCTTCCTTGAACCTGGATTTCTATCTTCAATCTTCAGGTTACATTTATCCCTAATTACCTATTACATATAAATTACTAATTGCTATTATATATTGATTACTAACTGCCTACTATAAATGGGATGCTTCAATTGAATAAAAAGAAATGTTTATAACATGACTTTTAGAAAAGGGCCTCAAATTTTTAGTTCGCTTGGGGCCTCCAAATTGGTTAAGCCGCCCCTGCCTGACCCGAACCATTGAACCGACCCGAAATTTTTATATCAGGCCCTATGAAATTTAAATATCTAAAAACAGTGAACCCCTTAAAAAAAATTCCTGGATCAGCCACTGGGCCGAAGGAGGATGGTAACAAACTAAAATGATTAATGTCTAATATTCATATTTTTATGAACTTTAACATAATGACATATATATAGACTTTGAGAATGCTTATATAAAAGCATATGACCGTCAATAAGTCGTTTAAAAAAATTAACCCTATTTACATTTTAATAACAACTAGTATTAAAATCCGTACGTTGCGACGCGTTAAACCGTAAAAAAATTAATGTTTTTGAAACTTCATATTAAAAAACCAAACAAACTTTTTTTTAAGTTAAGCTGACATCAGCAGTGGAATTGACCTACCGGATGGGCTGCTGGGTTTCAAACTCGCATTTCACGGGTGATATACTGGAGCATGGACTACTGGAGCGTGTTTATATATATATATATATATATAGGGGACGGTTACACTAAAAAGTGGTTTTTCGTTAAAAAATCCTAAGAAGTGGGTCAAACAAACTCCGATTGAGCTCATTCCAGCGGCGTTGAAACCGTCTCATTGAACCCTAACGTGGACCCGAAAACCTAAACCCCCTCCAACCGCTCCCCCTCAAAACCTAAACCCCCCTCCAACCCTACCCCGAAAAGCCTAAAACCACCCCCACCCCTCAAAAACCTAAACCCCCCACCCACCCACCCACCCCCCCTCAAAAAACCTAAACCCACCCCCACCCACCCCCAAAAACCTAAACCCCCCACCACCACCCTAAAAAAAAAACCTAAACCATAAAATTTAAACCCTAAGGCTAAACCATAAGGCTAAAACCTTAAAATTCAAATATAAAATCTAAACCTTAAAAGCTAAACCCTAAAAGCTAAGATGGTAGAGTTCGACGAGAAGGTTCCAACGCCTCTGAAATTAGCTCAATCGGAGTTCGTTTGATATCGCTTCTTAAGATTTTTGTCATTTCTTAAATTTCTTAGCAAAAAACTACTTATTATTTGATCCTTCCCATATATATATATATATGTGTGTGTGTGTATATATATATATGTATATATATATATATATATATATATATATATATATATATATATAGGGAGAAGTTCGTTTCAAAACACTTAAATATTGCGAGAACATGGGGAATAAAACTAAATCATTTATTTTTTTATATTAATGGTTCATATTTTTTAACAGTTTTGCTTTTTACAAACAAATGTGTATGTTATCTACATAAAAAACCATTAAACTAACTTTTTTATATATTTTTTGAACTTTTAAACTTTACCTACACATACACATATTATGTGTAGGTGAAATAACCTATATATATATATATATATATATATATATATATATATATATATATATATATATGGTTGAGTTTATGAGAAAACTCATTTAATGAGAAAACCAAAAAAACTTCTCATTAAAGGTACTGCATATGTGTAGTACACCCCAAAAACCTAATTTACCCTCGAAAACCTAACTCACCTCCAAAAACCTAAACCCCCCACCCCACCACCACCAAAAACCTAAATCCCCCACCCACCAACCCCCCTCCCCCTCCAAAAACCTAACCTAAAAGCTAAACTAAACCCAAAAGCTAATCCCATAAGTTTTTCGAGTTTTTTTTTGAACGAGGACGAATTGGGAAACATGGTCTCTGAACCGGTTTTTTAGTTTTTGAGTTATAATTTTTTTATTATTTTTTTTACCTTTAATAAGTAGTTTTTTGGTTTTCTCATTAACAATGAGTTTTCTTATGATACTTCCCATATATATATATATATATATATACTAGGTTATGCACCCGTGTATTACACGGGTTGAACAAATTTAAATTATATAAATCATAAGTTTATAAATAAAAATTGTTATTTGTTTTCAAGCATTAATATGAAATTATTGATAATGCACTAATATAATTGTTTTCAACTAAAATTGTTTAGAAGATGAAACTAAAAAGGTTTTTAAACACTAATATAAGCTACTTGACTTACACTAAATATAGCAAAACATTAATCATGCATTTTTATAAAGAGTTGATGAAACCAAAATACAAAATATGAAAGTCGAACTGAATAATAATCAAAATATCAATGTAGTAATATTGTAAAATATGAAAAAATTGAATAACATACAAATTATGACGAATGAACGTGAGTAGAATTGATTTACAACCGTGTAAGAAAATATGGAAGTCCTTGTTATGTCGCATTAAGAAACGAAACATATTATAAGTATTGAACTTGTTAAGGTTAACGTATGAAATTAGGACTGTTAATAAAATACTACGAAAAACATGGTCGTTTTTGTTCACGAAACACAAATACGATATTACAAATCAAGAGTAACATAACTACTTACAGATCGTTCGGTATGTCTGTTTCTTTTAGATTTATTTGGAGGAGGAGTAGGCAGGTTCCCTTCCGTCTTCATCTGTTCTCTCAACAACTCTTACCCCTTTGTATTTTTCTTCATTTAGGGCAATAGTCATGAGTCTAAGTTGTAACTCGTATAACACCATTGGGAATTCTGTATTGATCTTCTGAGAAATGATCTGTTCAAATTGATCAAACACAGTCTGAAGACAGGTTTTCAGGGTGTATCTACCATTCTGGCTCTGAAAGAGTCATAGCTTTTGTAACTGTTTTCTTTTTTCTCAAGCCTTTGTAAAAGTAACATATTTTTTGCTTCGAGAATTTCAACCTTTTTTTTAGCATACTGCTTTCGATATGAATTTGTATAGACTGTGTATTCTTTTCCTGTTGTATAAGCTGTCTTTGCAGATTTGCAATTGTTTCTTCTTGAGTCTTTATAATCTGTTCATGACTTATTTTTATAACCTGTGAAAAGGTTTGAACCTCTTCTGGTTCAATAAAAAAGTTGTCTATGCCAAAATGATTTCTGGCTGTTTCTAGGGTTTCTGAGAAGCTGTGATAACCTTTGTAAATTGGGCCATGACACTGTATATACTTTGCAACTGTTTCCCATTTGTTAAAAATTACGATTTTTGGCCTCGAAAAATTATATAATGTGTAAACTTTGGCGGAGGCTGATTTTGTTTTTCAGGGCATTTGACTCTCTGTTCGCTGAAGTATATACTTAGCGCATTTAAAACTTGGACTTTAAAAGAGGATGCATGAGGCATAGTTTGAATATACAATAAATTATCCGGTAGACATTGTTGTTTATCTGTAAGTTTTATCCCATTATTGGGATGAAACTTTGTGTGTGCGTCAAGGCAGGTTTGTAGGGCATAAGAGCCAAAAGAAATGGTAGGATTGTGGGGGGGGGGGGGGGGAAGTATGTTTTTGGATTTGTTTGTGGATTTGTTTTTTGTAAACCATGTTTTTGATGAAGGTATCTGGGCTTTGGGAAGTTTGTGGGCTTTGAGAAGGTTGTGTAACTTTGAGGAAATAGGGAGGAAGCTGTCTAGTACTTTGTAAAACTTGGGTATTTTGTGATAGAGTTGTTTGTCTAGTACTGTGTATTTTTTCAGCTCTGATAGATTGGCTTAGTAGCTTCTCTCTTTTCTTCGTCGTTAGACGAAATACTCATTAGTGAAGAACTCTTTTTAAACTGAAGTGTTCTGATGACCATCTTCTCCTTTCCTTTATGTTTTCTATCCATCTGAACAAAGTAATTTGTTAATATTTCGGGATAAAAAATTTGCTATCCCATTGTCTTTTCCTTTAATATGTTCGAATTGTATAGTATATCCACTACCCTGTATTATATTTTGTAGATTTACCCATGTTGTCCTATTAGTTTTTTTTCTTTGATCGTTTTTATAAATTTTACTATGGCTTCACAGTCTGTTCTGACTGTAAAATCTTTATGTAGAAATAATTTAAATTTTTCTAAAGCGTTGATCAACGCTTGTATTTCAAAATCTAAACTGGTCCAAGTGGATCCAGTTTTGAAACTTCCACTGTGATAAGAACATATTTTTTCTTCTTTTTTATAACTGTGAACGTTTGGTCTGCAAAGGAGAACTGCTCCCCATCCTTCTTTGCATCCATCAACTTCTATAATTATGTAATCTGTTACGAGTGGTAGTTCTAAGGGTTTGCTTTCTTTAACCCTTTCTTTTATTCTTTTCATCAAGACAATATCTTCTTGATTGAAATTTCTTTGTCCATTTTTAGTGGTTTTACTGTATAATGGACCTACTAATTTTAAAAGATTTGGGATAAACTTTCGAGCATAATTTACCAATCCTAAAAAGGCTTGTATCTGATTTAAACTAGTGTTTTTCTAGAAAGTCTAAAATTTTTGTAGAAATATGTTGTTGTAATTCGATCTTTCCATTACCAATTTCTAATCCTAAGAAAGAGATTTTTCTTTTGAATAATTCCATCTTTTTCTTGGATACTACTATCCCATTCTTTTTTATTTCTTCAAATACTTGTTGTAAATGTGTTTCGTGTTCTTGGACTGTCTCACTTGCTACTAGAATATCATCGATATAAACTAGGCAAAATTTGTATTTAAAAAATATACTGTCCATAAATCTTTGAAATATTGAAAGAGCGTTCTTTAGCCCAAAGTTAAGAACATTCCATTCATATAACCCTTCAGAACATGTGAAGGCTGTCCATTTTTTAAAATCTTCTTCCAAATGTAGTTGATTAAAACCTGATTTTAAATCAAATTTAGAAAATATTTTGTTATTTTGTATTAGCTGGATTAAACTATCTTTATTAGGTATATTGTATCCATCGTCTTCTGTATAATTTAATCTCTTGTAATTATAGATGATCCTAGCTTTTCCTCTTTTTATTTCAATATGGTTTTTTATTATGAAAACTGTTGATATGTGGGGACTTTCGGATTTCCTGATTAGTCCTTGTTTAGTCATTTCGAGTATCTGTGTTCTAAATTCTTCGTTGTCTATGGGACTTTAATCTATATTTATATTTCTTATGGTAATGTCTGGATTTTTTATTTTAAACTTACAGACATACTTGACTTTGGAATTTGTAATATTTTCTCCTATGAGTCCTAGTCGTTCTAGGTGTAAAATCACAGGATGATTTATACTTTTTGTTATATCTTGTCTTTTTCTAGTTCATGATTTATAAAATTTGTGAGGAGTTGCAGAGATTCGTTTTCAGCAACGTTTTTTCTTCTATTTTTATTTAGGAATTCTAGATTTCCCTTTTCTCCTCTTTTTTGAGCAATTTCATTTGTGCTTTTATATCTTAAAGTAAGGAAACTGTAAATCTGTTTACTAATTGTTATAAAATTTCTTGTTATGGTAATTGCACCATTTAATCCTAGTATGAAATTTAATCCTAGGACAAAATCTCTAGATTTAATGTGTTGTGAATTAATGTTTATTTGTGGAATATCATACTTTGTACTATAATTTCCTGCAAAGTCTAGGAATTGTATTCATACAGGTTCTAGGTAATGTGTTATGTCTATTAATCTGTTTTCTATGGTTCTTGTCATTAACCTGTATGTAAGAGGTTTATGAAATTTTTCATGAGTTAAACTATGTGATATTACACTTTTGGTTGCTCCTGTGTCTACTAAAGTTGTTAAGTCTATTGGTGTGTTGGCGTCAAGCCATAATCTACACTGTATATTTATCATGTTTATCGACCCACTGGTTTGTATAAGTGTTTGTTCATTAGTTTGTATAGGGTTTTGTTCTGGTTATGTGGCCATGTTATTTATTTTTGAAAATTCTAATGCCTATTTTTTCTTTTCTATCAGGTCTTCAAGTCTAGTGATTTTGTTTTTCATAATTTATATTTTTAATTTATTTACTTATATAGCCAGTTCTAGTTTTTTAAATTTTTCTTCGTATTTATTTGTATTTCTACTTGTGTTTTGGTTAGTGCTAGGTGGCTCTATGTTATGAATATTTCTTATGCAAATATGACAGATTTCTTTAAAGCATGTATTGCATTGAGATCTTTTGTATATACTTAGGTAGTATTCACAAATGTAACATTTAATATAATTGTTTCCTTTTCTGTGTTTCCAGTCATGCGTACATTCTTCTGGATTTGTGTATGTATATGAGATTTTTGTTACAGATTCATTTTCTTCACTATATATACTGTATATCGACTCATTATCTGTATGGTCTGTATCTAATGCTTCTATTTCATAGTCTTTAATCTGTTCAACTAGATTGCTTCTTTCTATGTTTTTGTTTCTATTTTGACATTTATTAGCTAAATGTTCTGTATCTTCACATATAAAACATTTGCATGTTCTAGTATAAGGTTTTCTAACATATCTATTTTGATATTTTTTATATGGTTTATATTCTTTGTTATATGTAGTGCTTTTTCTAATTTTCTTTCTTCTGTCATAGTACCCGTAGGCTTGTGGAGTGTAAATTGCTGTTTTACAAAATGCGAATGCATTTCGTTTTAGCTGTTCTTGTAATGCAACTTCTTTAAATATTTTTCTTCTAGAATACCAAATGTAAAGGTTATCCTAGGTCCAATTCCTATGTTTTCTATATTCCTATGTTTTCTATATTCCCATATTGTAACTTCCAGGCTTCATGTATACTCTTTTCTAAATCTCCTGGTAGTTTTATAAAGTATTTATCACATAAGCTATCTTCCATGGCTTATCCTGTTTGTGCTAATAATCTTGTAAAATCTAGTGTAAATTCGTTTATATATTTCATATCTGCTATACTTAGTTGTTTTAAGTTTCTAATAACTGTATCTTGTAATAAACTGTTATTTTTTGTTGGGTCTACTCCTAAAATAAGGACTCTTATTTGAGAAGTGAAATTATAAGGATTATCTCCTATAGCTTTTAATCTGTTTATCTGATCTGGGCTGTGGGCTTTTTTACTTTGCCATATTCCTAAAGTTGTTGGGCCTAGAGTTGTTTCTAAATAGGCAAACATATCTATACTGTCTTTTTTATTGGTTTCCCATATTCTTACTACTGTTTGTTCCCATGTAAGAACTTCATCTACCCATAATTGAGGTTTCTGTTGTTCTAGTAATAGCATACTGCCGCTATAAATTTGTCCTATAGGTAACCTATTTCCTGTTATTTTATAACTTGATTCCTGTTGATAACTTGTAACTGGTTTAGTCCATGGTTCTCTTCCCATGGTTTCATATGAAGTTTCTCCTATTTTTGCCTCTGTATAGTTTCTTTTAGGTTTATGTTCGTGGTCCATAAAGTTATTGTGGTGTTTATAAAAATCGAAGATCATTGTATCTCCTTTGACTATACTGTTTACTAATGGTAAATTAAAGTCTTCTTGTAGTTTGTTGTAACTTTCTTCGTATGTCATTCCTAAGGTAAGCATACACTCTACTATCATGTCATCTACTTCTTGTATATTTATTTCTGTAAATTTTCTATTTGTTATTTGTTTATAAGATTTGTTGGTTTCTTCTGTCTTAAAGGTTGTATTTGTTTCTTCTAATAAACTGTAATCTATGTCTTCTCTTTCAAATCTTGAGAATTCTGAATTTAGTGTGTATTCATCATCGCTTTCTTCATTTTCTGTATCGAATATAGGGTTTCCATATTCAGATTCATCATCTGATTCTGTATTTATAAAATTATATTGTGGTTCTTGTGGTGGTTCCTCAGAACAACTACTTTCTTCATATTTATTATCTTCTTGTTTAAAATCTGTAAACCTTAAGCTTTGTATTCCATCTATCCCTTCATATATATGACTTTTTTTGGGACTAATGTTGAGCTTTCTTTTTCTGTTAAATTATTTATTTGCCATTCTAATCATGCTAATTTTTCAGGATCTATTTTGACAGGTTTTATCATATGTATAGATTTTGATACTATTGTATTAACTATTCCTTCTATGTTTACTTTATATTTCATTCCTGATATGTTGCTAGCCTTTCCTAAAACTCCTACACTTATTACTATATTATTTCCTTCATAATATTCGTATCCTTTATTTTGTAGGGCTATTTTTAACTTTTGTAAGTTTTTAATATCTTTTAGTATTCCAGGTGTACAATAAAATAATGCTGTATTTTGGCTTAAATCTATTTCCATCCCTGAAATAATTTCTTTTTTCATTTCTGTCTTCCAACTTTTATCTAATATCAAAGCTAAAAGTTTTGTTCCTTGGTTTTTTCTTCCTAGGGCTTTTATTCCTATGACTATAAGTCCTGTGTGTATGAATTGTTTTCTAGACTGTTTAATTCTTTGAATTGTCTCTGGTGAAAACAAGTCTATTTCTACCATTTTGTCTACTACCCGTAGACTTTCTTCTCTACTACTATGTATTAGCATTGTGTTAACGTTTAACATCCCTGTTTGATATAGTGTTCTTGGATTTAAAATATCTAGTTGATGTTGATTGTATAAGCTTATATTCTTATCTAAGTCGATTTCTTCTAATTGTATTGTTTGCCCTTTTTTGCTTTGTTACAACACAACCCTTTCAAGCAGTATTTGCATCTTGCCTTTAGAACCCCTTCCTCATCAATATACTTAGTATCAAATACTTTCCAAACACTAGATTTTCCCGGTTTTTTACTTTTCTGTTGTTTCGTTTTCTTTGGTGCAGATTCTGGTGCCTTTCTTTTTTCTCCCGCGTGAGATTCTTCGTGAGATTCGGATTCGTCACTCGATAAGTTCTCTACATTCTCTGGATCCATCTTACCTTAATCAACAAGTAAAATAAACCAAGTTAGAAAATAAAATAATTGAGGGATACATAAGATACTGCTTATGATCTCTTTCAGCAATTAAAACAAACCAACAAGTAAAACAAACCAACTCAGTATATAAAATAATTGAATGTTTAGATATGCTCAGCAATTTCTTGTTAAGGAAGTCTTTGCAAGCATGTTTATAATGCTAAAATAAATCAGAAAATTTCTAGCCGGACCACCAAAATCAATTCAAACCCAACCAATTGAACCCTTATAATAAACACAAAAGATCAAAAGGAACCATAAGCCTGTAAAAGAAGATCTTAGATCAGATTATATCTGGACTATACACATTAGCTCTTTCTGATCCATAAAAATTCATCACCGAAAACGGATCAAAACAAGCAAGTTGACATGAAACAACCTATGCAATATAGTCAAATTCATGAAGAAAATCATGCATTCATGAATATCTTAGTTATTATTCTTTGTGCCTGCATTCACTAGTAGAATATAAATCAAGTTATATTTACTGAGATCCACAACTAAGCTCTTGTTGGTTTGTTTTAATTCCTAGTAGGAATTTTATAGAGAGCTAAAACCAAGTAAATCAAGTTACATTTACTGAGATCCACATTAATACTAATACATTACTACTATATAAATCAAGTTACATTTACTGAGATTCACTAGTAGAAACAATCTATGCAATTTTTTTTATTTTTTATTTTCTACTTGTTGGTTTGTTTTAAATTCCCCAACACAAGAAACAGTAGGAATTCACTTGAGTTCTTTGCTACTAGGAATTTACTTGGTTTTAGGTCCTACACAACTAAGTATAACATTTACTGAGACACTAATTTAGTTCTGAACATATTGAAATTTAAAAAAAAAATCTCCAGTCACAGATTTGTTAAGATGCAAGTAACATTAAAAACAAGTTCCAATGAATGTTTCTTCTTCTCTTCTTATCCATCATGTTTTTTGCTTGAATTTGCATCGTAACATTATGATCTCTTCAAGCAAAGCAATTGTATATAATTGAGTGATATTGATATATAAGATACTTACTTTGTTTTAGTTAAATGCAGCCTAGTAGATTGAAATCGAATTCTGGATTGAAGCAGGGAAGAAGGAGGGATGAATGCAGCTACGATTTTCTGGATTGAAGCAGGGAAGAACGCAGGGATGAAAGCTATTCAAATACGTTATGTGCAGGCTTTATAATTGCATGCGATCTGTTTAATTATGGTAAACACCGATTTTTTTTAGGTTGCATTCTTTAAATTCGGGCCGGGCCTGGTATAAGGGATGTTTTTGGCCCAAACCCCGAAGCCCGACCCGAACCCGGAATTTGGATATATGAGCACCCGACAACCGTATTAACTTTATATACTTCAGTTCGGTCCAGGGCTTTTTCGGGCTGGGCCTAATAAAATTTCGGGTTGCCCGAATTTTGCTCACCCCTACTCATCATTGTGTAATATCAGGTCTCGTCATTGTGTAATGTCAGGTCTGGTCATTGTGTAATACATATAACATAATGATGAAAAATATTTGACAAAATGAGCAAATTACACAATGAGCTGGAAAACATAAAATGAGCTGGAAAACATAAAACACAATGATGAAAAATATTTGACAAAATGAGCAAATTACACAATGAGCTGGAAAACTTAAAACACAATGATGAATACATATAACACATTGATGAAAAATATTTGACAAAATGAGCAAATTACACAATGAGCTGGAAAACGTAAAACACAATGATAAATACATAATGATGAAAAATATTTGATAAAATAAGCAAATTACACAATGAGCTGTAAAACTTAAAACACAATGATTAATATATATAACACATTGATGAAATATATTTGACAAAATGAGTAAATTACACAATGAGCTGGAAAACGTAAAACACAATAATGAATACATATAACATAATGATGAAAAATATTTGACAAAATGAGCAAATTACACAATAATGTCAGGTCTGGTTATTGTGTAATATAAAAAATAACACGAAATTATCTAAAACGTAAAACATAGACGGAAACGAGCATTTTTTTATCTTTAAAACGAGTATAGTGTCGTTATATACAAAAACGAAAAAAATTACAAAAACGAGTATAGTGTCGTTATATACAAAACGGCTTTATTGTGTAATTTGTTCATTGTGTAATATGCTTATTTTGTCAAATATTTTTCATCATTGTGTTATATGTATTTATCATTGTGTTTTACGTTTTTCAACTCATTGTGTAATTTGCTCATTTTATCAAATATTTTTCATCATTGTGTTATATATATTAATCATTGTGTTTTACGTTTTCCAGCTCATTGTGTAATTTGCTCATTATTGTGTAATTCGCTCAAATATGCCAGGTCATTGTGTAATATCAGGTTTTGTCATTACACATAAAAAGACCATTATTGTGTTATTACACAATGACCTAGCATATTACACAATGACCATTATGCTCTCCCTTTAAAAACAATAAAAGGACACATGTCAAGCCCAGAATCCTTCTTACCCTTTCTATTTTTAAAATCCTTTTTACCATAACCTAATATATATATGTATATATATATATAGGGGAGAGTTATTCTACAAAGTCAAAAAAATGTAAAAAGTCATTTAAAAACCCTACCACCACCCCCCAAAAGCCTAAAACCCCCACCCCCCCCAAAACCTAACCCCCACCCCACCCCGAAAAACCTAAAACCCCCCACCCCTACCACCAAAAACCTAAATCCTAACAAAAAAAACCTTAAAAAGCCAAAAAAGTAGTCTAAAAACACCACCACCATCCCCAAAAGCCTAAACCTCCAACTCAACCCCCTAAAAACCCCCACCCCACCTCCCAAAAGCCTAAATACTAAAAGTTAAACCCTAAGCCAAAAACTAAACCCTACAAGTCTTACCCTTTCTATTTTTAAAATCCTTTTTACCATAACCTAATATATATATGTATATATATATAGGGGAGGGTTATTCTACAAAGTCAAAAAAATATAAAAAGTCATTTAAAAACCCTACCACCACCCCCCAAAAGCCTAAAACCCCCACCCCCCCAAAACCTAACCCTCACCCCACCCCGAAAAACCTAAAACCCCCCACCACCAAAAACCTAAATCCTAACAAAAAAAACCTTAAAAAGCCAAAAAAGTAGTCTAAAAACACCACCACCATCCCTAAAAGCCTAAACCTCCAACTCAACCCCCTAAAAAACCTAGCTCCCACCCCACCCCCTAAAATCCCCCACCCCACCTCCCAAAAGCCTAAATACTAAAAGCTAAACCCTAAGCCAAAAACTAAACCCTACAAGCTAAGATCACAGAGTTCGATGAGACGGTTCCAACGCCACCAAAATAAGTGAAATCGGAGTTCGTATGAGCCGGTTATGTGCGTTTTAAACCACTTTTTATATTTTTTTGACTTTGTAGCGAAACCACACTCACACACACACACACACACATATATATATATATATATATATATATATATATATATATATATATATTGCCATATATATAAAAAGTCGACATCAAAACAACGACACATGAGAAAGGGTTAACCATCAAAACCAAATTCTTACTTTCTTTCTTGACGACATCGTTTTCAATCATGTTAATTGTTGGAAAACCTATATGTGCTTTACCTAACATGCAAAATGAATGAACTAACGTGTCTACATATTAAGAAATCTTTCCCTCGTGCTTGAAAGAAATTCCTATCATTTTGGTTGGGTTGTCAACATAGAAAAACTTGTTTTAATTATTTATCAGAGTTAAAAGTACACGGATAGTCTCTATGGTATGTCTAAATATTGGATTTGGTTCATAAGTTTAAAAAATTACACTCTCAGTCCTAGATTATGCATAAACGTAACATGTTTGGTCTCTAAAGTGGATGACATTTAATTTTTCTGTTAAATATTTTAAAAATTATCAAAATACCCCTACATTAAAAAACAAAAAAATTAAAAAAAAAGGTTTTTTTTAAAAAGTGGTGGTGCCACCTGAGAACTAGGGGTATAAATATATGTTTTTTTAATTTTTTATTTTTTAATTTTGTGGTATTTTGGCCAATTTCAAATATTTAATAAACAAGTTAATTGTCATTCACTTCATGGACCAAACATATTACGTTTATGCATAATTTGAAACTGTTAGTATAGTTTTTAAAACTTAGAGACCAATTCCAAAATTTAAACATATCAAAGGGACCATCCATGTACTGAACTCCTAATTTTTTACCGACAATAAAAATTAAATGAAACATAAGATTTGGTAAATCAATTTTCAAGAGCAACCAAGTTAACATTCGACATAATAAAACCAAGATAAGTTGTTGGTATCATTTCAACCAAGACATGTAGTTCATAGATGAATAATATTTTATACTTAACTTTGTGTTTTTATATTTAAACATGCAACAATATTTATATTAAGAAAGTGGAGAAGTTTTTCATGTTTATGTGGAATGAACGATTTGCATGAACTTTGTAGTTTTTGAGAATCAAACGTCAACATCATAGAGTTCCAAATAAATAAATAAAAAGTTAAAGAGTTTTTTCGTTTTGCTCATGTCGCTATAACACTTTTTTTTGTGAACGATGTGTGTGTATAATTATTTTCTTTTTTCTATTTAATTTTCTATCCTTTTTGTTATCAAGCATATGATTGTAAGAAAGTCGATCCCTAATATATCATAGAACATAGAAGATATATTCGATAACAAAACTTATTTTATATATATATTATTGGAATTTTTAGTGATAACTTTTTATACAAATAATTATATTTATATATTAGTTATATAATTAATTATTTATGGGTTTGTTTTCTATTATTTGGAAGCTTGACAACGAAACAAAATGTGTCCAAAACGGAGCTAAGATTAATAAGATATCGATGCTCGAAGTTGGTTGTTCGTAAACCAAAAGCTGTGAAAAAGTGTAAGAAAATGGATTGAAACTTGTCCCACATTGGTGGGGAAACAAAACTTTGAGTGGTATATAAGGAGGAGCACTCTTTAGCTATTATATCATTTGGTAAAGGGAACTGGTGGGGAACCCATTGGTCTAACTCGCACTCACGTTGGCGATGGGCGCGGTGTGGCGCTTTGATGGCCATCTTTATATCACCGCATACACTGATGTACACGGTTCCACTACTCTGGATCCAATGAAGGGATCCACTGATGTAGAGCAGTGGATCCTTGTCGAATACTGAGAGGCTAGAGGTCATACCATTAGAGATACCTAACCCTAAAGCCCCGTCCATTCTTGTTGTTCGTTCTGAGGGGAGAACAACTGAGCCAATCCCTAGTTTTAGTTTCCTTAAGTCTAGGCCGCCCCGTAAGAGAACCCGAGAGTTGAGTGATGTTCGTGACTTAGGGGTAGTGCAAACCCCAAGTGTGGGGATGTTTAAGGGTGACAACTTGCTGAGGTACTTGAACCAGGTTATCTTCGGACCTGGTAGGTTTAAGTTGTGGTGGAAGGATCTAATTGATAAATGTAATAGAGGTTCAATACTTGTTAGTGATTTGGTGCTGAAGAGAGCTGGAAAGCCGCGTCATATGATTGTGGTTCCGTTTAGGATCAAGGAGAAGCCTCCTGATAGGTTCATTTGAGTCTCGGGCAAGTGCCCGTGTGTTGAGTTTGTGCGAGTCTTTTCTTGGTTTACTTACGTGTCATTTTTGTGCTATTCGGTATGTGTGTTTTGTTTGTGTGTGTCTTGCAGGGATTCGTGCTTGATTCGGTGAGGAAAATCATCAGCAACGAAGTTCCAGGTATGTTTACATTGGTTTTTATCATTGGAACGGTTTTTAATGGATTTGGGCGAAAAAGTTTTTAGGGGGTCAAAATTTTTCTAAGTATAAAAAACCCCCATTAACTTTCTGTGAAAAACAGTCCCTCGCGGTACACGAGGCCCAACCAGGTTCTTCTCGCGGTACACGACAGATAGAAAATTGTGCCAGGTTAAATCCCAACTCCTCGCGGTACGCGATGAGTGGCCTATAGTTCCTCGCGGTACGCGAGAGATCCCTGGATTCGCCTGCTTCCTTTCTTTCCCATGGTTTCCCACATCCGCTATCCGTCACCGCTCACTACCATTCATCATCATTATATTATCCATAATCACCATTACTATCCATAATATCCACCGACCACCTACCATCGGAAACTTCATAACCGTTCGTGACCGATGTTTAACCTTGCTTTTGGCATTCATGTCTATTTGTTTGCCACTCTTGAGTCTTAGTGAGTCAGTAGAGTCTTTTATTTTATTTTTGAGTCTATAACTTGTGTCAGTTAAATGTTGTGGGTTTGTTGTGAGTTTATTTGTGCAGGTATTGATCGCTCTGTACGTACTCAATCTCCATTCGAGGGGGGGGGGTCGATCTGATCTTATTTATCTTGTAAAGGCAACCCGACAGTCGATTGTGCAACCACGATCGAAATGCTATACGGTGCATAAGAGGAAGAGTAAAGCTGGACCATTCACTGCTACATTACCAGCTAAGTCGATTCCTTTTATATTTACATTTTTATTTTTCTATGTGTCTCAGTTCACATTGGGGACAATGTTTATTTCAAGTGTGGGGATGGGACTGCGTCTACTGAGTCTAGTGTTGTTCTTTCATAAAAATACAAAAAAATTGAAAAAATGTCCCTTGAAATTAAATTTTTGCATAATAAATGGAAAATGATAGTACAACTGGACCTGCTTGTTGAGTTTTAAATGGAATAAATAATTGAAAACGCGTCTAATTAGTGATGTTTTGATAGATCCAGCTAGCTAGTACAGCTTAAATATCCTATTTGTGTTGTTTAGGAATTAATTGAATTAAAATCATGATATCTTGTGGGTACTCATCTTAGGGTAATCGGTAATACTGAAACTGTCAACATAGGCTGATAGGTACCACGTTAGGTTAAAAATTAGAGGTTTTTGAATTTTCTTGGCTCACCACTATATTTTTATGAGAATAAATCCGAGTTTCGGTGGCGCCCACATCCATATTCCACATACTTGAACTTATTTGATTGAAATCTAAGTTTCTCCTACGTGTCACACGTCGGGTTCTAGCCTGATTGAAACACCACTAGGTTAGATTCTTATGTGCTTAATTGTTTAGACTGTAGTCTATGTGTTACCTTCCGGGATAGTGACTCGGTCGAAACGCCTCTAGACGAAAGTTCATTTGCTTAATAATGCTCATATTCCATCCATTCATTCCATATTTCATCTTGATTTTTAAAAAACTGTAAATCTTAGTTTAACGTGGTGGGTGAAATCTATATGGTTTAATCCGTGCCTAGACATGACCGTGAGACGAGATTAGGTAGAGTTGTAGCTTTTGAGTGTAAGTCCCATAGATTGATTGATATGTTTGATAATATGAATTAGAACATAAAACGGGGGCTTGAAAGTTGGTGGTTGGGTTTAATCGGATAGAAATACCGATTATTTCTTTTTAACGCGTGAGTATGTTTGTGCTAATTGAATATTTGAAGTTGTTAAGTTAGATCCCAGTTATGATTCCATTGCAGACTTTTTCGAGGACGAAAAAAGGTTAAGTGTGGGGATGTTTGATGTAGTGCAAAACACACATCTTTATTCCTATTGTTTTCATGCGTTTTAGTTAGTTTTACCTTTGTTTTGAGTCATTTTTGTTTCCTATTGAGTCTTTGTTGTGTTTATAGGAGCTCGTGTGGATTACAAGTCAAATCATGAAGATATCGAGCACGAGAAGAAGCCCGGAGGAAAAAGTGAAAAAAGTTGGAATTTGGTTTCCTCGTAGTACGTGAGGGAGGAGAGACAATGCCTCACGGTACGCGAGGATCCCTAAAACCGGGCCCGACTAATTTGTCCCTCGCGGTACGCGAAGGGCTAGCCACAATCTCTCGCGATACGCGAGAGGCCGTATTCCGTGAAAAAGCCCTAAATTGCGAATTAAAAGATTTTGAATGCCATTAGGTCTAGAGTTCGACTTTTGGCCGTCAGAGGGGTTATAGGAGGTGATTTTGGGAGTTGGGAAGCCAGTTGGTGCAAACGATTTGAGCTTTCGGATCCGATTTCGTTAGTATTAGCATATTCGATTTCAATGTCTTGATTTTTATCTTCGATTGTTCTGATTGAAACGATGTTGTTGTTTATTCTTTCTGTTTTGAATGTTTTAAACATGTAAAGTATTTATTTTATCGGTTTTTGGATTCGTTGGAATGGATTAATGATTTTGTAGCAATCTCATGTTAATGATTATGATGTTTCTGCATGCTTAGATCTAATGTATGATTGATTATACGTTCCGTATGCTATTTGTGAATGTCTTTCAGTTTGAATAGCGTATCTAGATCATAGACTGTGTGTTTGTGGTTGTTTATGTGGTCTGCTAGACGTAGTAGCCATAGGAGCTGTAGTTGAGAGTTAAATAGATCTGAGTGTGTATCTTATCTCAATACCCGAGAAGTGAGAGATAATCGGTTAGTCTTCGGTATTAGGATTCTGAGTGAAATCTGTCTGAGAGGAAGTTTCCCTTAAGTGTTCTAGTATTTGTTGCTAATCCGAGTCATAGTTGTTGATCTGAGATTACCTCGTGCATCTTAGATGTATTGTAGGCAGTGAGACTGAAAGGTGATCTGTCTTTTGGGTACATTATCGTTGTTGGAGAGACTGAAAGGTAATCTGACCATATGGTGAGTTTAGTACATCTTTAGGTTCCTTAGTTGGTGACACCCTGAGAGTGATTAGGGATCCACTAGGTTGTCTAGAGCTGTGATTCTTAGAAACCCAGATCCATCATTGTTTCCATATCCGGTAGAAGTTAAGCTTTGCAAGTAGGATTCCGACCTAGGTGGTATTCTTCCCATTCCTGGTATTTCCCCGAGTTCTTGTCTGATAATTAGAGTCGATCGTTAGTTCTGCATTTGCTAGTTTAATCAGTAGTGTAATAAACCCCCAACCAAATCATCTTTAGTCCGAGTCAGAGTCTAGTGTAGTTATTCAGTGTCTCTAGGGTTTGATAATCAGGTTTACCATTAAGCTGTGCTACACTCGATAGGTACACTTGCCTGTCAGTGTGGTTTAGTTCATAAGTACTCCATTTATTACTTAGGAGTCTAGGTTAGGTTTATTTATTAGTTTTTATAGACCGTCTGGGTGACATCAAGTTTTTGGACCCGGATCATCGGATCCTCTATCTTCTCTACCATCCCCACACTTGGGGTTTTGCCTACCATCTCCTCCAACTCTGCCATCATCTCTCAGATCCCTGGGCACCTCACCGCCGTCTTCATCCGGATCATTCAACAACTCTTCTAACTCCAATGCCCAATCGGATAACTCTCCTAATTCAGGTGTGGTTTCACCAACTATATCCTCTACTAGATCAGATTCCCTATGGTAGTCCATGAAGGCATCAATCATGCACACAGAATGGCTCTGCTCATTAGCCCCCTTCTCTGACTTCACATCATCAAAGATAATAAACTCATCCCCCACACGAAGTGTGAGCTTCCCGTCAAAGACATCGATCAATGCCTTGGCGATACGTAGGAATGTGCGTCCTAGGATGAGCGGGACTCTATCATCCACATCTATGTCGAGAATGACAAAATCCATGGGGAAGACGAATGTGTCAACTTTCACTAAAACATTCTCCACTATTCCCCGTGGATACTTGACTGAACGGTCAGCCAATGATATGCTCATGCGCGTCGGATTCGGTTCTCCTAGGTCCAGCTGCTTTTATATGGAATATGGCATCAGATTGATGCTAGCACCTAGGTCGGCCAACGCGTGGTTCAAGGGAAAACCGCTAAGCAGACACGGGATCGTGAAGTGACCCGGTTCTGCCAGTTTCTCTGGCAGTTTGTTCTGAACCACCGCAGAACATCGCTCACTTAGTGAGACTTTAGAGACCTCCTCTAGCTTCTTTTTGTTGGAAAGAAGATCTTTTAACAACTTGCCATACTTAGGCATATGCTGGAGGACCTCTATGAACGGGAGATTGTCCTTAAGTTGTTTGAACATGTTAAGGAAGTTACCGTATTCCCTAGCATACTTATGTGGCAGCAAGCGCGTCGGGTAGGGAACACGGCTAAGTTCAATCTCGGGGGTCTTCATCTCCACCCCCTTCTTCTTCTCCTCTGCCTTCTCGGCAGGCTTCTCAACCACTATCTCGTCGTCCACCGGCTCTTCCTCTTCTACCGGTGGCTCCTCTACCATCCTAGACTCGATCTCAGAAAAGAGGGCTCTCCAATCTATCTTCCTCACCTCTTCCTGCGGCAGAATATGACGAACAATGCTTCGGGAGACTTCTTCTACATTAGGAACCAATGTATCAGTAACAGTCTCCACTACTTCTTCATCCTCCTCTATTCTTAGACTCCTAGTTTACACCGCCATCACTGAAGAATTAGGGCCTAAAGATGGACCTCTTTGTCTATCCTTCAAGCTCTTAGCGATGTCTCCCACCGTGCGCTGCAGGTCCTGGAATGCAGATTGATGATCCTTCAGTAAGGTATCATGAACATCCAGTCGCTGCTGAGTCTCCTTGTCCTTCATCACCAAGTGAGCAAGCATCCGTGTCTGTGTCTCCAATATCTCTTCAATTTTCTTTATGTTGACACTGCTTCCTCCACTTGGTCCTGCTTCACCTCCACTTTGCTGATTAGGGCGGCCATTAAACCCATGTGGGTTATTTCCATATCTCCATCCCGAGCCATAAGCATTGTTATAATTATTGTACCCTCGGTTCTGGTTACCCGCAAAGTGCACCTGCTCTTGCTGACTGATGGGGCAGTCCCTGGTGTCGTGGCCTCCTCTACACAACTCACACCTTTGGGATCTCAGCTTCAGCTCTTTTAACTCATTCTCCATTGATGCGAGTGCAGCAGCCACGCTAGTCTCAGGGTTGAGCTGATGCACACCTCCGGGAGAAGAGGCGGGAGCTCTAGCACTAGGAATGGAAGTCCTAGTAGATGGCCGCTGTTTCTCGGTGAGAGCGAAGCTCTCGAACATATCCTCGCATTCAGCAGGCTCCAGCTTGTCCATGATATGGCCTCCCGCAGCTGTGTTGAACATTTGCTGCTTCTCGAAGGTGAGGCCATTATAGAACTTCTCTACAATCGCCCAGTCAGAAAGACCAAGTTGGGGATATCGGCTCAACAACGCGTTGAACCGCTCCCAGGCCATGTGATAAGGCTCGTCAGGGTCCATCCGGAAGGAGTGGATTTGGTCCCTAAGGCGAGTGGCCCTGGAAGGTGGATAGTACTTTTTCAAAAACTTGGTTGCAAGTCCTCCCATGTGGTGATAGAATTGTCGGGGAGGGTGTCAAGCCAAGTGGAAGCACGTCCAGAGAGCGATAATGGAAAGAGACACAAGTAGATTGCGTCCTTAGATACACCCTTGATATTGAAGGTATCACATATGCGCGCGAAGCGGGACGTATGTCCCGGTGCATCCTCATCCCCGAGGCCATGAAATTGAGTAGCATGAGTGATCGTACACATGACAAGTGATGGGATCTGCCAAGTATTTGTATTAGGAATAGCGGGGCGGGTGATCGAAGATCGTGCCCTGGTGGCCCCATCACTGGCTCTCTGGTGCACGGTACGTATCGCTGGAGGGTCAGCGTCGCCCATATTAGGAAAAGGAATAGGGCTAGTATCACGTACCTGGTTTTTATACAACACTTTCAAACGCTCCCGGAAGTCGCACGTGCGCTCGTGAAGCTCTCGTTCGGGCTTTAAGAAAGAAGAATACGGTGGTGATCCCTGCGAACGAGTGTGGTGCATAAACTGACACACAAAAATCAAAAGAAACAAAATAAGGACTCAAAAAAACAGAAAGACTCGATCATATGTTAGACACTCAGATATGACACACAAGTAGCATATAGGACAAAGACACACAATAAAAACTCACAAATAAAAGAAAGAAAACAAACCAAAAATCACATAAAGAACTAGTCAAAGTTAATGTTGCTATTGCCAAGTGTCCCCGGCAACGGCGCCAAAAACTTGATGTCGCCCAGACGGTCTATAAAAACTAAAAAATAAACCTAACCTAGACTCCTAAGTAATAAATGGAGTACCTATAAAATAAACCGCACTGATAGGCAAGTGTACCTATCGAGTGTAGCACAACTTAATGTTAAATCGGATTATCAAACCCTAGAGACACTGAATAACTACACTACACTCTGACTCGGACTAAAGATGATTTGGTTGGGGGGTTTACTACACTACTGATTAAAATAGCAAATGCAGAACTAACAATCGACTCTAACTATTAGACAAGAACTTGGGAAAATACCAGGATTGGGAAGAATACCACCTAGGTCGGAATCCTACTTGCAAAGCTCAACTTCTACCGGTTATGGAAACAATGATGGATCTGGCTTTCTAAGAATAACAGCTCTAGACAACCTAGTGGATCCCTAATCACTCTCAAGGTGTCACCGACTAAGGAACCTAATGATGTACTAAACTCACCAGATGGTCGGATTACCTTTCAGTCTCTCCAACAACGATAATGTACCCAAAAGACATATCACCTTTCAGTCTCACTGCCCACAATACATCTAAGATATACGAGGTAATCTCAGATCAACAACTATGGATCGGATTAGCAACAAATACTAGAACACTTAAGGGAAACTTCCTCTCAGACATATTTCACTCAGAATCCTAACACCGAAGACTAACCGATTATCTCTCACTTCTCGGGTATTGAGATAAGATACAAACTCATATCTATTTAACTCTCAACTACAACTCCTATGGCTACTACGTATAGTAGACAACACAAACAACCACAAACACACAGTCTATGATCTAGATACGCTATTCAAACTGAAAGACATTCACAAATAGCATACGGAACTTATAATCAATCATACATCAGGTCTAAGCATGCAGAAACATTATAATCATTAACATGAGATTGCTAAAAAATCATTAATCCATTCCAACGAATCCAAAAACCGATAAAAACCAATACTTTACTAAGTATTCATCATAAGCCTAGGCAGTATCAAAGATCTAGCCAACACACATGTTTAAAACATTCAAAACAGAAAGAATAAACAAGAACATCGTTTCAATAAGAACAATCGAAGATAAAAATCAAGACTTACGCTAATACTAACGAACCCGGATCCGAAAGCTCTAATATTGTAACATCCCAAAAATAGTAACTAAGTAAATAATAATACGATGGAGATTTAAACGTTATAAAATGAAATAAGAACGGATGGGCTTGGGCTCGGCTCCAATGGGCCGAAGGAAGCCCAGGTATAAAAGGGGCAAGGCAGCCCACTAGCTCATTTCACCTTCATTTTCACCATCTTAGAGAGAGAAAGGGAGCTCGGGGCTAGAGAGAGAAAGTCGACGGATCGTCACGAGATTAGAGGAGCACGTTACAACTGAGCTCGTGAGCAAAACCTCTGAATCAGAACTTCAATCCAGGTAATGATTCAACCATAATCTGAGTTTTTGTTCATGTTGGGGTTTCTCGAGTTTTAGCTAAATAGATGATGTTTTTACGGATGAAACTTGATAATAAGCTTAGAAATAGCATCTAGAATGAAAACCGCACGTTTTGATCAAAGAAAATTGTAAGATTGGCATGATCGGGTTTGCATGCAAGAACTTCGGATTTTTGGTCCAAGAACCAGGTACTGCGTACTTACCAAGTGCGCAGGAAGGAATTCCTGCGTACTTACCTAGTACGCAGGAGGAAGCCCCTGCGTACTTACCAAGTACGCAGGAGGGAGACTCCTGCGCACTTGCCAAGTGCGTATGAGCAAGTCCCTGCGCACTTACTAAGTGCGCAGGCAGCAGGTTGGTTAAGTAAAGTCAGTAAGTTTGGAATGATTAAACCATTAGTGTCGGGGTTGGGTCTAATGTGTATTTAACTACCTAATCCAGTTCGTAAGTGACGTTGTTGGACCTTTGTTTAGGACAACCTAGAGAAGCTTATCAGGTGAGTTCTATGTGCCCCCTTCTATGTTATGTGTAAATGTTTTCAAATGTTTTGGGGCTGAAATGTATACACTAAATGAATAAATGATATGAATGTTAATGTGATCATACGTGATATACTAATATATATTTTATATATATATACGAAAATGAATTATGCACAAAGAATGAATCGTATGATTATATAGAATGAATGAAAGAATAACACAATGTGTAAGAATGAAATCTTGCTTTATATCCATGTATATATTGATTGACAAGTATAAGAAAAAGTTATGGACGCTTCGATGATGACGGACTACTTCGGTAGGACGGTTGTAAGATGATGACAGACTACTTCGGTAGGACGGTTGTAAGATAATGACGGACTACTTCGGTAGGACGGTTGTAAGATAATGACGGACAACTTCGGTAGGACGGTTGTAAGATAATGACGGACTACTTCGGTAGGACGGTTGTAAGTCATGACGGACGGACACAAGTTGCCGGACGGTTGTAAGAATAAAATTACGGACGGGTACTAGTTGCCGGACGGTTGTAAGAATGGCGGGCCATGACGATGGACCGTGGCGTTTGTCTTTGTGACATTCGCAAACAAATGACGGGTTGATCACCCGTAAGTGTATGACCCATGAAAGTTAAGAAAAGAAAAGGTGAATGCATTTATATATGTAATCACAAAAGAAAGATGAAAGAAAAGCAAAAGTTATGAATGTATATAATTATGTATACTTATAAAGAAAAGAACGATCATACTTAATAGTTTTAAACTAGAACTCACCAGCGTTAGCTGACTTTTAGTATACATTTCAGGTACAGAAAGGAAGGGTCGTGCGAAGGCGTGAATATTACCCGGCACGAGACTGACATCCCACTTTTAATTATGTTAAGACAATGTTATGTTTCAATTTATAAGACTTCCGCTGCTATGCTATGTTATGTTATTGAATGATGTATGCTTCCGCTGTGTTTGAATGTTTTTAATTAAAAGTTCAGTGATCAATGACTATGTTTATGAGTAAATCCAACAAGTGAGGTTACCCGGGAAAGGGGCCTTACAAATATTTTGCTCCAATTGGCTTCCCAATTCCCAAAATCGCCTCCTAGAACCCCTCTGACGGCCAAAAGTCAAACTCTAGACTTAATGGCATTCAAAATCTTTTAATTCGTAATTTAGGGCTTTTTCACGAAATACAGGCCTCTCGTGCATCGGAAGATGAATTTTGGAGATAGAAGGAAGTATGCGGCCCCGTCCCAAGCCCAACCAAATACTCCTGTTTAGTATAAATAGTTATTTTATTATCTGTATTCGGTTAGACGAATTATTAAACGATCTTGTACTGTGTCTTCTGTGTTTATTCAATATACGAATCGTTTGATATTTGATTGTGTCTCTTCCTCATTGTTTCTACCTACAAGTCACGTGTCGAGTCTGTTTCCGCCAGGTTCAACACGTCGTTGAATCCATTGATTGAAGATCCTCAAGATTTCGGACCTTACAATTTGTATCAAGCACCACGTGCATGGTATGCCAATCTGACAGAGCATCTGCTTGCAAATGACTACACTCGGGGAGCCATAGATCAGATGTTGTTTCTTAAAAAGCTGGGAGATGATCTTATTCTTGTTCAAATCTACGTTGATGACATTATCTTTGGATCAACAAATGCTGCACTGTGCAAAGAGTTTGAGGACGTCTTGAAGAAAAAGTTTGAGATGAGTTCCATGGGAGAAATGTCATTCTTTCTGGGGTTACAGGTAAAGAAAAGTAATGATGGAATCCTGATTCATCAGGCTAAATATGTTAATGACATCCAAATCAAGTTCAACTTTGTTGACCCCAAACCGGCCTCCAGCCCTATGGCTACTCGACCTGTTCTTACTCCAGATCTAGGTGAACCTGAAATTGACCAACATCTCTATCGGTCAATGACTGGCTCGTTAATGTCTATGACTGCCAGCCGTCGAGACATTATGTTCACGGTTTATCAGTGTGCACGATATTAGGCTAATCCTAAACTTTCTCACCTTAATACTGTCAAAAGAATTTTTAAATACTTGAAGGGCAAGCCTCGGCTCGGCCTTTGGTATCCAAAGGATTCAGAATTTAACTTGTTTGCTGTAACGAACCAAAATCCGGGTTTCGTTATAAATAAATAAATATTCTAATAAATATTATGGTGAAAATAATATTTAGAAATAAGTTGAAACAAGTGGGTTTCAAGTTAGTAATGGGGTTATATTAGTTTTTAACTAATTTTGGAATGAATATGAGTGAAATGGAAGTTGAGGGGCTAAAAGTGTAAAATGGCAAATATGCCATATTTGACTAGTGAAAGTCAAAATTGGTCTTCATTTGGTGAAAAGGGTCGTTCATTTCAAGAGAGAAAAAGGAGAAAATAGGAGTTGGAGCTAAATCATGCAATTTAGCTTGAATTCGTGAAGGTTTTGGCTCACACAACACCTTCCTAACATCAAGTAAGTGATTATCTTCCTTTTGATTTCACCTTTAATGTGTTCTTGGTGGGTTTTGGGTGAAATCTGAAATTTATGATGCATGTGGTTAATTAGTGTTAGATTGTTGATAATCTAGCTAAACTAAAGGTAAAGAATGGTGATTTACATCCTAGAACCCTTTGATTTTGATTATGAGAAGTTAGGGTTCATATGGAGAAATTTGGGGGTGTTTGGATTATGATGATAGAATGTTGAATTAGTGATGGTTAAGTGTTTATATGATGTTAGACACTTGAATGAATACCAAATTAACCTAATAATAATTATTGAATGAAAATTTATGTTAAGATAAGGATAATGAAACTCAAGTAGGTGAGTTTGGGGTGAAAGAGGGTGTTTGGATATGAGTATAACTCAAACGGGTCAGTTTGGGTTGGAAACGGTAAATTGGGTTGTAAACCCAATGATAATGTGATTTTGATGGATGGTTAGATAACTAAACTAGGTGTATATGTTTAGGTAATCAAATTGCAAAACTTGAAGGTGGTGCGAGATCTTCTAACCCGAAAAGTAAGTGCTCTTGCATTTACTTAGTAATTGATGATAAATGGTGTTATATTCAATGTTGTGTGCATAATGTGTTATGTGGTATGAACGTGTATAGTGGTGTACGAATAAGTGAATGAATAAAGTTATAGTATTAATACTATAATGGATATGTGGATATGGAGTTATGGTCTAAGTACCATAATGGATATGTGGATATGAAGTTATGATCTAAGTATCATAATGGAAATGAAAATGTGTTGATTATATATGATAATGAAAAGAATGAAATTTTGTAGGTGAAATGCAAGTGATATGTAGCCTAGTGACACATTTGGGTGGAAACCGGTCAAATGGGTGAATGGATGAAAACAAGTAGTATTTACTTGTTTGATATGTTTTATCTTCAATACTAATAGTGTTATATGTGGTGTTATGTAGGAAAAGCTCTGGGATAGTTAAGGTCAAATCTAAGGCGTATGTTGGATTCTCGTGTGCACAGTTTTGGTGATTTCGGGTGTATTTAGAAGCCCGTCTAATGGATGTTAATGATACTTGAAAATTGTTGTTTTGATGCAAAATATTGTTGTTTTGTTTGTTAGAACCCATATTTAAGTGTTGGCAAAATTTTATGACAAAATGGGTTAAAGATGGAAATTTTGATTAAGTGTTGAAAACTGCACAGGTATGGAAACTTTCTGGAAAAAGAGGTTCTTTGCGCCACGCGAAAAGCCAGGGCTGGGTCTTCGCGACACGCTAAGACCTGGTCATCCGGATTTGTTTCTTGGGACTCACTCGGGCTGGGTCTTTGCGCCACGCGAAGGGAGGGGCCCAGAGGTTCGCGACACGCGAACAGTAAAAAAAAAATCTTGGGATAAATGCTTCCGCGTGTGTAAATGTTTATTATAACCCGGTGTTTGAATTTAAGGGTGTTACAACTTGGTATCAGAGCAATGGTTTGAGAGATTTGGTGGGGGTGGCACCAAACTCAAACCGGATGCTCTTGATATGGGGAAATGATACGAGAATCCAAGAAGGACTTGACTAAGACTCGAAGCTTTCGGAAATGAAAGGTTAGTAATGATTTGATAAAGTGGATATATATATATATATGATTGTATATGTATATGTATGAATGAATGACAAGGTGTTATGTGTGCCGAAACTTGTTTTGTGATTTGTTATATGAATATGATAGTTATAATTGGGCATAACGTATTATTAAACATGTCTGGCCAATGTGATTAATAAGACGAGATGTGCAACGGTCTTTATGATAACCATATGACAATGAACATTGTAAGGATTATGTGAAGGTGATTATATATGTATGTATGTATATAGGTAGATATATATATATATATATATATATATATACACTTAATGCATTTAAAAGTGTAGGTGTGATAGATACCTAAGGTAATGTAAGTGTAAGGATGTTAAAGTGTTTTGTTCTATTCTCAGTTAAGAGATGGTAGAAGAAGCGAACAATGAACCATTGGATCCAAGAATCCAAGAGTTAACAAAAGAAGAAGTGGCCAAGGCTTTTGAGCAAGCCACGACTCTGCTTATGGATGAAATGAGAGGGGATATTAATCTCACTCTTGAAGAGGTTATGAAAGAAAAGGAAAAAGAACCATGAGGATGTTTTCTTAAAGAGTTTATGGTAATCAAGCCAAAAAAGTACAACGGGTAGGTGGACCCGATCCTTAGCCACAGGTGGGTGGTGGATATGGAATCGAATTTTGAGATGACAAAGTGCAAACCCGATGACAGGGTTATGTTTAGTGTGCCTCTACTGACGAGAAGGGCAAAATAATGGTTATTGAATCTCCAAAAGGAGAGGGGTGAATTGGGTGTGACCTCCATGACTTGGGAGGAGTTTAAGACGGCTTTTCTGAAATACCATTGCCCACAAGCCGCAGTTGACAGGATGACTGAGGAGTTCCTCCTCATGAGGCAAAAGAATGAGCCAATAGATGAATTGGCTGGGGATTTCTTTGATCGCGCCAAGTTCTGTCCGGACGTGGTGTCGACCGAGAAGGCGATGATCGACACATTTTATGCTATGTTGACTGTGGAGTTCAGAGATAGCATATCTCCATCTTCTTTTACCACACTTGTAGACTTGATAAATAGGTGTCGGGAAAGAGAGGTGGAGTTGAGGAGGCAAGAGGTGAAAAGAGAAAGCGTGAAATTGTGGATCATGTTGTGAATAAGATAAAGGGCGGGAGCCCTAGTAAGAAACCGTTTGTCAATTTTCTCCACGGGGATGCAAGGTTTATGGAAAGGATCATTTTGGGGAATGTAGAAAGGGAACGTCAAATTGCTATAAATGTGGGAAGCCAGGGCATATGGCTAATCAATGCCCGAGCCAAATCCGTATATGCTACAATTGTTACAAGCCCGGACACAATAGGGTGGATTCCTCGAGCTGAAGCAAAGTGGAAGTGAAAAGAAGGTTGAAATACCAAAGCCTAAGGGTAGAGCTTTCCACATCTCGGCGGAAGAGGCAAAGACGAACTCGGAAGTGGTGTCAGGTACATTCAAGATTAACTCTTTAGCTGCACTAGTTCTTTTTGATTCGGGGGCTAGTCGTTCGTTTGTGTCTTTGAAATTTGTTAAGCATTCTTCGTTTCTAAGTAGCAAGTTAGATGAACCCCTAGAAATCGAGGCAGCAAATGATAAGAGCTTCCTAGTGTTTGATATTTATAGAAATTGCAAGTTAAGGGCGGGGGGTGAAACGTTCCTTATTGATTTAATTCCTATGACCATAGGGGATTTTGATGTGATAGTGGGGATGGATTGGTTGTCTATGAACAAAGCGAGTATCTTATGTGGACCTAAGGCGATACAACTCGATTCCCCATCGGGTGAGTCCATTTACATAGAAGGTGAAAAGAAAGGTAAGGTAAGATTGTGTTCTTATGTGAAGGCAACACAATACATGGCGCGATACATGGCTTGTGTTGCGGTTGTGATCGAGAAAGTGAAAGATATTAGCGATGTTCCGGTTGTGAATCAGTTTGAGGATGTGTTTCCAGATGAATTACTGGGGGTTCCTCTGGAGAGCGAAGTAGAGTTTGGAATTGACTTGATACCGGGTGCTAAGCCGGTAGCCAATGCACCTTATCGGTTGGCACCGCTAGAGATGAAAGAGCTAATGGAGCAATTACAAGAACTACTTGATAAAGGTTTTATTCGCCCAAGCGTCTCGCCTTGGGGTTCTCTTCGTTAAAAGGAAGGACGGAAGCATGAGGATGTTTATGGATTATCGGGAGTTGAACAAGTTGACGGTGAAGAATAGGTACCCTTTACCTCTGATTGACGACCTCTTCGATCAATTGCAAGGGGCGTCATGGTTCTCTAAAACTGATTTGAAGTCCGGGTATTATCAGTTGAAAGTGAAAGAAGGTGATGTTCTTAAGACAACTTTTCGCACTCGATACGGTCACTTTGAGTTTACGGTTATGCCTTTCGGTTTAGCTAACGCGCCCGCGGTTTTCATGGATCTTATGAACCGGGTGTGTAGACCGTTCCTCGACCGTTCGGCCATTGTGTTTATTCACGATCTTCTCATTTACTCAAGGAGCGAGGGTGATCATGCTTGTCATTTACGTGTGATTCTTGAAGTACTTCAAAGGGAAAAGCTTTATGCAAAATTTTCTAAGTGTGCATTTTAATTGCGCGAAATCCAATTCTTGGGTCATGTGATTAATGAGAAATGGATTTTAGTCGACCCATCCAAGATAGTGGCGGTAAAATATTGGTCATCACCGAAGACGCCTTCGGAGATTAGAAGTTTCTTGGGGTTGGCGGGTTACTATCGGCGGTTTATTGAAAACTTCTATCAGATTGTTTTGCCGATGAAGAAGTTGACGCGTAAAGAGACTAAGTTTGTATGGGGTTCCGAGCAAGAATTTGCCTTTCGACTCTTGAAAGACAAGTTGATTAAGGCGCCTGTTTTTTCCTTGCCGGACGGGACCGAAGATTTTGTTGTGTATTCGGATGCCTCGCATTCGGGATTGGGTTGTGTTTTGATGCGGAAAGTAATTTCCTATGCGTCTAGGAAATTGAAGATTCACGAGGTGAATTACCCTACCCATGATTTAGAACTTGCGGCCGTGGTTTTTGCGCTCAAGATTTGGAGGCATTATTTGTATGGGGCTAAGTATACGTTATACACGGATCATAAAAGTCTCAAGTACTTTTTTGACCAAAAGGACCTCAACATGAGGCAAAGGCGGTGCCTTGAATTGGTCAAGGACTATGATTGTGAAATACTTTATCATCCGGGTAAAGCGAATGTAGTAGCGGATGCGCTGAGCCGAAAGACAAGTCATACACCTTTCAAGGTGAAGTCATTTAAGATGATAATTTCATCATCTCTTATTGATGAAATCCGAGAGGCTCAAGTGTTAGCACTTGGTGGTGATTTGAAGAAGGAACGGATGATTGATTATGTTGATAAGCTTGGGGAAAATAACACAGGTTTAAAGACATGCTTTGATAGAATTTGGATTCCTAGGTTGTCAAGTGTTTTGACAACTATTTTAGACGAGGCGCATAAATCCAAGTATTCTATCCATCTGGGGCCACAAAGATGTTTTATGATTTGAGGTGTCATTTTTAGTGGTTGGGTATGAGGTGTGATATTGTTAAGTATGTGGAAAGATGTCTCACATGCTTAAGGGTAAAAGCGGAGCACCAAAAGCCGTATGGAAAGCTTCAACCGCTTGAAATACCGCTCCGAAAATGTGAGAACATAACCATGAATTTGATCACTAAACTACCAAAGACTCGAAAGGGTTATGATGCGACATGGGTAGTAGTGGATCGGTTGACAAAGAGTGCACATTTCTTTCCTATAAAGGAAACGTATTCTTCAGATAGATTGGCGGAAATGTATGTGAAGGAAATTGTGTCACGTCATGGTGTACCAATGACGATTATATCGGATCGTGATACGAGATTTACTTCTCATTTTTGGAAGAAATTTCATGAGGATATGGGGACTAGATTGAATCTTAGCACCGCTTATCATCCACAAACGGACGGTCAAAGCGAGCGAACGATTCAAACGCTCGAGGATATGTTGCGAGCGTGTGCTTTGGATTTTGGGGGTAATTGGGATGACCATTTACCGTTGGCGGAATTTTCTTATAACAATAGCTATCATTCTAGTATTGGTATGCCCCCTCTTGAGGCGTTGTATGGGAGGAAATGTCGAACACCTGTGTGTTGGGGTGAAATTGGTCAACGGGGGCTTGGTAGTAAAGAGGTGGTCAAGGAAACTAATAGTAGTATTGACCAAATAAGGGCACGCTTGAAGGCGGCTCAAGATCGCCAAAAGTCCTATGCAAATAATAGAAAGCGGGCAATTGAGTTTCAAGTAGGGGACTTTGTGCTTTTGAAAGTCTCTCCTTGGAAAGGGGTGATACGGTTTAGGAAACAGGGGAAGTTAAGTCCACGTTTCATCGGACCGTTTAAGGTGATAGCAAGGGTGGGTGCGGTGGCTTATCATTTGGAGCTACCGAAAGGACAAAGTAGACTTCATAACACGTTTCATGTGTCTCATTTGCGAAAATGTTTGGCGGATGAATCTACTTTTGTTCCATTGGATGAAAAGTTGAATTACGTTGTGGAACCGGTGGCAATCTTGGATAGAAAGGTGAAGCATTTACGCAATAAAGAGATTTTCCAAGTTTTGGTGAGGTGGAAACATAATAAGGGAGCGGAAATGACTTGGAAAACCAAGAAAGAAATGTTCAAATATTATCCGAACCTTTTTATGTGAAGTCGGGTTTCGGGGACGAAACCCTAATAAGGGGAGGTGATTTGTAACGAACCAAAATCTGGGTTTCGTTATAAATAAATAAATATTCTAATAAATATTATGGTGAAAATAATATTTTAGAAATAAGTTGAAACAAGTGGGTTTCAAGTTAGTAATGGGGTTATATTAGTTTTTAACTAATTTTGGAATGAATATGGGTGAAATGGAAGTTGAGGGGCTAAAAGTGCAAAATAGAAAATCTGCCATATTTGACTAGTAAAAGTCAAAATTGGTTTTCATTTGGTGAAAAGGGTCGTTCATTTAAAGAGACAAAAAGGAGAAAAGAGGAGTTGGAGCTAAATCGGGCATTTTAGCTTGAATTCGTGAAAGTTTAGGCTCATACAACACCTTCCTAACATCAAGTAAGTGATTATCTTCCTTTTGATTTCACCTTTGATGTGTTCTTGGTGGGTTTTGGGTGAAATCCAAAATTTATGATGCATGTGGTTAATTAGTGTTAGATTGTTGATAATCTAGCTAAACTAAAGGTAAAGAATGGTGATTTACATCCTAGAACCCTTTGATTTTGACTATGAGAAGTTAGGGTTCATATGGAGAAATTTGGGGGTGTTTGGATTATGATGATAAAATGTTGAATTAGTGATGATTAAGTGTTTATATGATGTTAGACACTTGAATGAACACCAAATTAACCTAATAATAATTATTGAATGAAAATTTGTGTTAAGATAAGTATAATGAAACTCAAGTAAGTGAGTTTGGGGTGAAAGAGGGTGTTTGGATATGAGTATAACTCAAATGGGTCAGTTTGGGTTGGAAATGGGAAATTGGGTTGTAAACCCAATTATAATGTGATTTTGATGTATGGTTAGATTACTAAACTAGGTGTATATGTTTAGGTAATCTAATTGCAAAACTTGAAGGTGGTGCGGGATCTTCTAACCCGGAAAGTAAGTGCTATTGCACTTACTTAGTAATTGATGATAAATGGTGTTATATGCAATGTTGTGTGCGTAATGTGATAAGGTGCATAATGTGTTATGTGGTATGAATATGTATAGTGGTGTACGAATAAGTGAATGAATGAAGTTATAGTATTAATACTATAATGGATATGTGGATATGGAGTTATGGTCTAAGTACCATAATGGATATATGGATATGAAGTTATGATCTAAGTATCATAATGGAAATGAGGTTATGGCCTTTGTGCTATAATGTAAATGGAAATGTGTTGATTATGTATGATAATGAAAAGAATGAAATTTTGTAGGTGAAATGCAAGTGATATGTTAGTGACACATTTGGGTGGAAACGAGTCAAATTGGTGAATGGATGAAAACAAGTAGTATTTACTTGTTTGATATGTTTTATCTTTATTACTAATAGTGTTATATATGGTGTTATGTAGGAAAAGATCCGGGATAGTCAAGGTCAAGTCTAAGGCGTATGTTGGATTCTCGTATGCACAAGTTTGGTGATTTCGGGTGTATTTAAAAGCTCGTCTAATGGATGTTAATGATACTTGAAAATTGTTGTTTTGATGCAAATAATTGTTGTTTTTATTATTAGAACTCATATTTAAGTGTTGGCAAAATTTTATAACAAAATGGGTTAAAGATGGAAATTTTGATTAAGTGTTGAAAACTGCATAGGTTTGGAAACTTTCTGGAAAATTCGCGCCACGCGAAAAGCCAGGGTTGGGTCTTTGCGACACGCGAAGACCTGGTCATCCGAATTTTGTTCTTGGGACTCCCTCGCGGCACGCGAAGGGAGGCCACCAGAGGTTCGCGACACGCGAACAGTAAAAAAAATAAATTATTTTCTTGTGATAAATGCTTCCGTGTGTGTAAATGTTTATTATAACCGAGTGTTTGAATTTAAGGGTGTTACATTTGATTTTACAGACAGTGATCATGGAGGGTGTAATCTTGACAGGAAATCCACAACTAGTTGATGCCATTTTCTAGGGGAGAGACTCGTATCATGGCAGTGCAAGAAACAGACCACCGTTTCGACTTCTACTGCTGAAGTTGAACATGTCGCCGCATTCACATGTTGTTCTCACGTTATCTGGATGCAACACCAATTGCTGGATTACGGTTTGAATTTCATTAACTCCCCTATTTTCTATGATAATGAAGCTGCCTTACAGATTGTTAAGAACCGGGTCCAACACTCTAAAACTAAGCACATAGACATAAGGGTGCATCACATTCATGACTGTTTTGAAAGAAAGCTCATGCATCTTGAGCAGGTTTCCACCGATAGTAATGTTGCTGATATCTTCACAAAAGCCTTTGATTTAGCCAGATTTACATTTCTAGTTGAATGTCTGAAAATGATCTCCTTTGATTAGAAGGTCTCAGGTTTGGTAACCAAAAATTATTTTTTTGTTTTTAGTTTGTTTAAACTTTAATTTATTAAAAAAACTTGCATAGGAGGAGAAATTTCCTAAAAACACCAAAAAGATTTTAGGTTTTAGTTGCTTCTTTGCTTAGTCTTGAAATCTAAATCAGAAAATACAAAAAGACTGTGTTCCTATGTTTCTACGTTGTGCCTTGTTATTGAGAAAATCTGAGAAGTCTGGATATTGGGAAATGATAGTACATCATTATGGACGTCGGGTCTTCATATAAAAGGCCTGTAGTTGAAAAGATCAGGATCTTAGGGTGATATGTTGATAGGCTCTGCTAAAACTGAAAAGACAACATTATAGTGTTTCACTTAAACATAAAAGTCATTGTCATACTGGGGAATATCTCATAGATTGGTAGAAAAATTCTTTCCTGTTAATAATCAAACACTTAAACATAAAGGTTGATGAACTGTGGATGAACATACTATCTCTGGATTGCACAAACCGAGACCCTTCATAAAGGGGTTGCGAGCTGACTTGATACAAGTCTGTATATATATATATATAGATAAAAGACATGCATCGACATGAAATAGGTGAAAAGACACTCAATGATAGTGCAAAGCAAAACTCTGAGCAAAAGGACACGCAATGTTAATGTCGTGCTATAGGAAAATTTCAAAAGATATGTCTAAAGACGTACATATAAGTATATTTGTAAATATTTTTCTTTTTGGGAATATGTGACTGGGAATGAATCTCTTATCAGAGCATGTAAGTCCGTAGTGCTATGACCCTAAGCATTTACTGTTTTTGAACGTGTAAGTCCGTTGTGCTATGTTTTTAATCAAATTTGTCAGAGATAGTCCATAGAACCGTGCTAGTTATGTTCTTTTAGTTGTTTTTAGGTGCTCAAAAGATCATGAGGAAGGGAAGGTTTATCCGATAAGTTGTGGGGTCCATTCAGTTCATCAAAAACTCATCTAATTCACATTATAATAAATGCATGTTTATGAGATATGAGTGTGGGACCCACTAAGTCATGAATAATTATTACCCTGAAAACATGATGAATTCATTCACTGCTTGCTTGTCAATTAAAGTATAAAGGATCGAGTTTAGAAGGATACTATATATTGGCAATGACCGAGACCTATTTAAGAAAATGAGTGGCTGATAAGTATGGTTTGGTCTACACTAAGAATGATATGATCCCATAACATATTTTCTCTAAAAAATAATGTGTGTTGGTGTTTCAAAATAGTCTGTTGTTATGAAAAGAACAAAAATATTTTGTGTTTTTAGCTTAGTTAAAGTTATTTTACTTTTTGTCTTTTGTGTTATACTTCATATTCATCCAAATGACCATCCCTACTTGACCCGACAATCATAGGATAGAGTTTCTGAAGGGTTCGTGGTATTTCAAAAGTTTGTGGACCGCATACTTGGTTTCGTCTACAAAAGCAGTGAAGTATGTGGTTCATGGGTTACACAAACCGCATACTTCCAAGTTTCTCTCAGCCGCATACTTCATTTTCATTTCCAAGAACCGTTTACTTGACTAAAGTGTGAAATTACTGTGTTGATTGTGTTGAAGAAGTATAGGCGACTTCAAAGGTATAGAGTTTATCCTTGGATTTGGGTTAATCGAGTGTGTGTGACCCATTATCTCTTTCTGGACTATAACAGAACTTGTTTGATCAAATTGAAGGTCCTATGTTGTGTGAAAACTGAAATTGGTCCACTAGTTTAGGTCTCAATCACTAGGCGACCATGAATCTCCTGAAATCCAAAACTAAAAACTTGTTAAAATCCAAGAATTTTGATTTTGTAAAAGTTTGCGGTTTTTCTCAAAGTTTGCGGTTTCCTGAAAGTTTGCGGTAATTTCAAAAGTTTGCTGTATTTTGAAAGTTTGCGGTAATTTGGAAAGTTTGCTGTAATTCTTAAAGTTTGCGGCCCTAAAACAAAGTTTGCGGTTTGATTCTCTGGCCGAAAAACTTTGAGTCTGTCGTGTTTGGAATCTAACTTGTTCTACTGATTGCAGCTATGGCAGACTTGAAATTTGTTAAGGATCATAATGAACCAGCTTACTTGGATGACCCACCACAAAATCACAGCATTTTCAGATCAATGATCGTGGGTTTGAGGGCATCCAGAATTTTCCATGCTCTTTCACAACATCCTGATATATGCGAGGACTTTATTCGAAATTTCTGGTGCACTGTTGATATTGTTACTGAGAATGAAATTGAAGGGATAGCTGGCACTGTGGCAGAAAAGCGTATTGTTTTTACTGAAGCTGTTATAAGAAGGTTCTTGAACTTTAGGGATAATTCAGAACATCCTATAATTTTTCCCTCTGAACAAATGACATGTACCTTTCAGAGAATGAGTTATGAAGGAGGGCTACCGTTGTTGGAAAAGAGATACATGCCACCGTATTGGAGGTACTTAGCACATGTGGTGAACCAATGTATTTCTGGCAGAAAAGGGGGATATGACGAGCTAAGTGTCAATATGACTTCAATTATTTATGCACTCGTAACGGGGGAGAACTTCAATTTCTCAAGAGTCGTATTTGAAGAAATGAAAAGCAATCTAATAAGAAATAAGAAATATGTTTTCTTGATGTACCCAAGGTTCTTGCAAATGATCATAAACAGGGATCATCCAGAACTAGTCATGACACCAAGAAGACTGCATGTGAAGGTGATGGACAAGAGCATTCTGTCCTATATGTGCATGAACAAGAAAGGGTATTTCCTAGGTCTAACTCCCTTAGAGAAATTTGGGGCATTTGCTGAGTTGGAGGGAGCACAACAACAACCACAACAACCACCACCACAACCACAACAACAACCACAACCTCCACCTCAACCTCAACAACAGCAGCAACCACGTCGTAGACTTAGACGTGCACCTCAGCAGGTTCAAAATCAAGCTAAGGTTCCTATTGTTAATGAGCCTGTGATCCCAAATGTTCAGTTGGCCGATGAACATAACATTTATGATTTTTCGGGTATATTTTTCCTTTCTTTATATATGTATGTATTTGACTATATATACATATATATACTTCGGATTATAACTAAATAAACCAACCCTATAACTTGTAGATTTACAAAAAAATAATAATATAAAGCCCTTGAGCCCAATGCATGCATCCATAAATTCTCTATATATATGTACATATACAAGAATTTATTTTCAAATAAAAGTGCAGCAATATATATACATGTTTTTGGTTATATTAAATGATTGCTTAAAATGCAGGAAATAAATATATATGCATTAGCTTATTTCAAAGCCTATACATATATATATAAGTGCAAACTCATAAAAAAATTACAAACTCTATAAATAAAAATTTGAGTTTATAAATGTTATTTTATTAATTCCAAAGAAAAATGCTTTTTTTATCTCTAATTTATAAATCAAATTAAGATTTATAAGTTTTATAACAACTTATAAGGATTAATGGTTTTATATTTTATAAAAATAGGGTTTAGTTTTATATTTAGAGGTGATTTTTAAATCAATGAAGGTGGTTTGAACCCCCACACACCAATGAAATCCCCCCTCAATCTTGTTTGAACCCTTGATTGAAACCTCCTTTATCAAACAATTGGACCCTTCCTTGATTTGAACCCATGTAACTCAATTTTGACTCTTAGAAGTCAATTGAGGCCAAATCCATATCCAATTCGTCAAATTTTGAGATGTTAATGCCTGATGAACCTTTGGGAACATTGTGCGATCCAAACCGACTGCTCTCGATGAATCATTTGGATTCAAATCAAACAATTCAACCCTCCCCGTCAATTTGACCCCAAAAGGTCAACCGTCGCCTTTACACTCACAAAACCGTCGAATCCTTGAGAATTAACCTCAATTGATGGCACAAAGACGTTATTCAACTAATTCTTAATGATTGTAATGAATCAATTGAATGATAATCATAGGTCTTTACTCGAACCATCTTAAAACCGTTACGACGTCGAACATAAATCAATTCACGCGTATTTCGTAGAATTGGGTTCATATAATCAGTTTAACACCATCTTAATATCCCATTCTCACTTCCAGAACCCGCAAACTCACTCCAAATCGTTCTAGAAACACGAATGTAACCCGAAGAAGATCGAATGCTCGGCTCCAGTGGGTCTCTCTCATGTCACATTCATTCCAGGTATTTAGCCCCTCCTTCGACTCTTATTGACTCAATTAAAGAAAGCCCAATGAATTTAGTTGCAGCCTGTGGTTGATCGGGTTCGATTGGGAGGATTAGGGTTTTTGCGTGGGACGATGTAGAGAAGAAGGAAGTCTTTGGACTCTGATGTTTAAAAACAAATGGATCCAGGTAATGACTAAGGCGTCAGCTCCCAAATCCCGGAGGTCACGGGTTCCAGTCCGTTTGTGTCCGAGCCTACCTTTTTTTTGTTTTAATCACTTTTTCATTGTTTTATTACACAAATTAATATTTTAAAATTCTGAAAAACTCCTATAAATCTAATAAAAACAATTAGTAATTTTTATAAAAGCTGGAAAACATAAAACAATGTTTTATTCATTTTAAATTATTAGAAACGTTTAAAAAAAAATCTTAAATAAATCTAACTATGTTATTTTACTTATAAAATTGCAAGGTTATAAAACAAGTTTTAAACATTATTGAACCATTTCTCAGATCATATAAATAATTATTTTGGTATGGAATAATTATTCAAAATATTTTAGAAATCTATAGAATTACTTAATAAATTATTTATTGTACAAATTCATTAATTCCATTTAAAACTTACTTACATATTTATTAACCATCTAAATAAAAGAAATTATTTAAATAGTTTAAATAATTATTTTATTTAAATAAGACAAATATTTAAAACCCTATTCTAATCCATAATTTATTTGTCAATTATTTTATTTTTGAATAATTACCTAAATAAATTCAAACGCATTTATTATTATTATAAACACTAAATAATTGATTAGAAATTCTAATTAATTTATTCTATAAGCTATTTTATCACTATACTTGTGATAAACATACGTTTTCCTACAAACCTACACAAACCCTATGTCCGACCCCAAATTTCAAGAATCCCTAGAAAGACTGAATAAACTTAGAATATTTCATTGAGTCTAGAATACGAATTATCTGTGTAGGTTGGTTGTGAGAAATCCTCACGAATCCTATCCATCATTTATAATTCATACAACTTATTAGCATCATTCGAGGTGAGTTTCATAGACCCCTTTCTCTTTACTATTGTTTACAAATACTCGGGGTGGAACATGTTTACATACTTTACCTACCAGATTCAATACCATTGTTCTCATGCTAATTACTATGTGCTTTATGTCTTAAACTACTTGGAGACCATACGTGTGTTCATGTTCAGTGCAATCATTAACTTGCTACCCAAGCCTAAGGCAGTACCTTTTATGATCATTTATACGGGAAGCCGATACATCCCAGTTAACACAAACCTTGGCGGGTTTTGTGTGTACCATATTACTACTTTTTCAAAAAGGCAATCAGCTGGATTGCATATCTAGTTTTCCATTACCAGGCTTGATTGTACGCTTTGGAACCTTGTACGTTTTCACATTTATGCCTTAGTTTATGCTTTGAACATATTGAATTTCAAATCCTTTTACAACTTTTGTTTGGTGTCAAAACCTATGTTACTCACCAACTACTTGTAGTTGACATTTACTCACATGTTTCAGGTACACCAGTTTGAGGACACTACATGATCACATAGGACTATGGACCTAGCTTTAATAAAGATTGAATTTAATTAGTGTTGTGTTTGAACTCCTTGTTTTCCATTTCTATTTGTCACGGATGCTTTAACTATGATGAAATAATATTATCACTTATTAATAGATGATCATGTGCTTATGAACAACCGTGTCAGCCCCGGCGTATAATCCGCCGCCGGCCGGGGTGTGACAATGAAGATGAATTTAATTACAGTATTGAAGGGCCGGTGTATGTCGAGAATGAAGGGAGTGTAGAAAATCTCGAAGATATGGAAGATCTTAACTTAGATGATTTAATCTTCTCATATATTGAAGATCAGAGTGCAAGTGGTGAAAATGTTGAGGTTAGGACTTGGGTTCTGATGAAATCACAAAGGTGGTCAAATGGAAATCGAGATGTAGAGTATTGGTTAATTACAGATGGCAGTGTATATTTACATCTTACAATACTTGTTGAATTCTATTGGTTAACTAGCGTGATAACATTGGATTCCTTGTCTTATAAAACGAAATGGTAAGAAGAGGAAACATAAGGCGTGGTGGGGGTCGTACTGGTGGATGGGGAAGGACTCCTACTCGTCAGGAGCACAGTGAAGAAGGAAGTGTCCACACTGAACCGACGGTTAGTGTGCATGGGACTGAGCCGACTCATGATGAAGATCAACCTTTCACTTTTGAACCAGAAGTGAGAGCGGCTCTAGCACGTGAATTCACAGAGTTGATGAAGATTTCTCTGCCAGGTCTGTTGGCAGAAGCGTTGAAGAAATCTAATGAGGAAGGTGGGTCTAACACGGCAACTGGTGCTCTGAACAACGAGACTAACAACGCACTGCCCGCTAGCGGCTGCGACTACAAGTCTTTTAAGGCATGTGACCCGCCTGTTCTGACTGGGAAGAAGGACGCGGTGGCTACGTTTGACTGGGTAATCCGTATGGAGGCTGCCATCCGTCTCAGCGAATGCTGGACGGATAAAGTGGTGAAATTTGCTGCTAACTCTTTAAGAGAATAAGCGTCCCATTGGTGGGAGGGAGTAAGACAAACTAAGGGAGATACGACTGTTGACTCTATGTTATGGAATGATTTGAAGGCGCTGGTTATCAAGAATTTTTGCCTAATGAACGAAATTGAGAAGGTGGAGAGAGAATTTATGAATTTAAAGGCTGGTAACATGACTCACCGTCAATATACCACCTGGTACAATGAGTTGGCACGTCTGGTGCCACATCTGATCACTACCGAAGAGAGAAAGATTGCTTGTTATATCCAGGGACTGTCAGAAAAGGTCCGCACCTTTATCAAAGCAAACACTCCTACCACCTTCCATTTGGTGGTGGAACTCAGTGGTGTGGTGTATGATGATCTGGCATTAAACGATGCCGCCATTGAGGAACCAAAGAAGAAACCGAGCTTCTCAAACAAGAGAACTGGTGGAAAGATGTTTGGGGCTCGCGATAAGAGGGCTCGGGTGGATGAGCCGACCATTTGTAAGAAATGTGGAAAGGAGCATGCAGGTGAATGTAGACTGGGATCTAACTTGTGCTTTAAGTGTGGCAAGACCGGCACTACTCCCGTGAGTGCCCACAACACTTCAAGTGCTATAACTATGGAGATGCCGGTCATCTGAGTAGGGAATGCCCGAAACCGAAAATGGGAGAAACTGGGAAAGGGAAGATTACCGAGAAGAAAGATGAGAGGCCCCAGGCAAGGACTCGAGCGTACGCACTGACGCGGGGCCAAGCCAGGGTAGACCCCAACGTGGTGTCAGGTACGTTCATCCTTGACCATACTTATCTTTCCGTATTATTTGATTAGGGTGCCAGTAAAAGTTTTATATCAACTACTTTCTGTAAACGGGTAAAATGCATAGTTAGTAAGATAGAAAGAGCCTTTAGTGTAGAGACCGCTGAGGGTAGAACTGCGAGAGAGACCGAGGTAGTTGACAACTCCACGATAAAGATAGAGGGCCATAGGTTTCCTGTCAGACTGTTTGTTATGGTTTTGGATGGGTTTGATGTAGTGTTGGGTATGGATTTGCTAACTGCCAATGAAGCACAGATTATATGCAAACGAAAGATAATCCGACTCAAGGCTCCCGATGGTAGCGAAGTAGAGGTCCTTGGAGATCGCGACGCCCCGATGCTTAAGGTCATCTCAATGATTAAGGCAGCAGATTACCTGAGGCGCGGATGCGAGGCTTATCTGGTGTACGTAATTGACAAATGTAAGGAAGTGAAAGAACCGGACGATGTACCCGTGGTACGCGAGTACCCGGAGGTATTTCCAGAGGATTTGCGTGGAATACCACCCGACAGAGAGATCGAGTTCCGAATCGACTTGGTACCACATGCCCAGCCCGTGGCTAAGGCTCCATATCGACTAGCACTAGTGGAGATGAAAGAAATTATGACCCAATTAGACGAATTGCTTGACAAGGAATTTATAAAACCAAGCATCTCGCCTTGGGGTGCTCCGGTGCTGTTTGTAAAGAAAAAAAGGATGGTTCCATGAGAATGTGTATCGACTACATAGAGTTGAACAAACGAACCGTGAAGAACAAGTACCCTCTACCAAGGATCGATGACTTGTTCGATCAATTACAGGGCGCAAGTTGGTTCTCGAAAATCGACCTTCGATCCGGATACCATCAGTTGAAGGTAAGGGAATAAGACATACCAAAAACCGCGTTTCGCACACGTTATGGACATATCGAGTTCCGCGTGATGTCCTTCGGGTTGACGAATGCCCCTGCAGAATTCATGGATTTGATGAATATGGTCTGTCGACCGATGCTGGATTGATCGGTAATTGTGTTCATCGATGATATCCTTATCTACTCCAAGAATGAGGGTGATCACGTGTGTCACTTAAAAGAGGTGTTGGAAGCTTTGAAAAAGGAGAAACTGTATGCTAAGTTCTCCAAATGCGCGTTCTGGCTTAGGGAGGTCCAATTCCTAGATCACGTCATTAACCCGAACGACATTATGGTTGACCCAGCAAAGATAACGACGGTAAGAGATTGGGATATTCCTAAGACACCAACTGAAGTCCACAGTTTCTTAGGATTGGCAGGCTACTATCGGAGATTCATTCAAGATTTCTCGAAAATAGCTTCGCCGTTGACCAAGTTGACATGGAAGGAGGTAAAGTATGAATGGGGTTCGACTCAGGAAGAACCATTTAAGAAACTGAAGGAGAAGTTGACCCAAGCTCCAGTCTTGGCCCTTCCCGAGGGAAATGAAGACTAGGTTGTATACTCTAACGCTTTGGGTCAGGGATTGGGGTGCGTGCTTATGCAACGCGGGAGAGTGATCGCCTATGCATCACGGCAGTTGAAAGTTCACGAAGTCAATTATCCGACTCACAAATTGGAACTTGCTGTCGTTGTGTTTGCATTGAAGATCTGGAGGCACTACCTTTACGGCGTGAAGTTTACCATTTACTCTGACCACAAAAGTTTGAAGTACTTCTTCGAACAAAAGGAACTGAACATGAGGTAGAGGCGATGGTTAGAAATTTTGAAAGACTACGATTGTGAAATCATATACCATCCTAGAAAGGCGAATGCGGTGGCTGACGCTCTAAGCCGAAAGGATGTGCCTACTCCTATTAGAGTAAAAGCTTGCCAATTGGTGGTGACATCGGATGTGATGAGGGAAATCGAGAAGGCTCAGGATGATGTACTTAAGGAAGAAAATATAAAGAAAGAGAGAATGGTGGGACAACTGGACAAGTTGGAATATAACACCCTTGGTGTGAGGACACGTTTTGGTCTACCTATGGGCGGCGAGCTTAGAACCAAAATCGTGGATGAGGCTCATAAGTCTCGTTACTCTATCCATCTCGGTACCAAAAAAATGTACCAAGATTTGAGGAAAGCATACTGGTGGCCTGGAATGAAATATGAAGTGACGAAATACGTGAGCAAGTGTCTGACCTGCTCACAAGTAAAGGCCGAACACCAGAAACCGTATGGGAAGATTCAACCACTTGATATACCGAAGTGGAAGTGAGAACACATTACCATGGACTTCATAACCAAGCTACCTCGCACAGCTAAATGTCCTGATACCATTTGGGTGATTGTGGACCGGTTGACGAAGAGTGCTCATTTCCTACCTATCCGCGAGACGTTCTCGTCGGAAAGGTTAGCGGAGGTATTTATTAATAAAGTAGTAGCACGACATGGTGTGCCTTTAACGATTGTATCCGATCGGGACACACGATTCACATCGAGGTTCTGGAAAAGATTTCACGAGGCGATGGGCACAAGACTTAATATTAGTACGACATACCACCCGCAAATGGATGGTCAGTCTGAAAGGATATTCAGACGCTTGAGGATATGCTCCGTGCTTGCATTATCGACTTTGGTGGCAGTTGGGACAGTCATCTGCCGTTAGCCGAATTCTCCTACAACAACAATCATCACACGAAGATAGGCATGCCGCCCTACGAAATGTTGTATGGGAGAAAATGTAGGACCCCGGTTTGCTGGGGTGAGATTGGACAGGAGGAATTAGGAAGTCTTGAAGTCGTACGAGAAACATCGGAAAGGTTTGATCAAATAAAAGCAAGAATGAAGGCCGCTCAAGATCGTCAAAAATCCTACGCGGATAAACGACGAAGGCCTATTGAGTTTTACGTTGGGGATCGCGTAATGTTGAAGGTATCGCCTTGGAAGGGGATCATACGATTCAAGAATAAAGGAAAGTTAAGTCCGAGGTTTGTTGGACCATTCAGAATAGCGGCACGGGTTGGTGAAGTCGCTTATCGGTTGGAGTTGCCCCGATGGGTTAAGTGGGATCCATCCTACCTTCCATGTGTCACACTTACGAGAGTGTTTGGCGGATGAATCGGCTCACGTGCCACTTACTGACATCGAGGTCGACAACAACCTTAACTACATTGAAGAACCCGTGGCTATCCTAGACTGAAAGGAGAAACGTTTACGTAACAAAGTGATCCAATTGGTTAAATTCCAATGGAAGCACCGAAAGGAATCGGAGGATACTTGGGAAACGGAGACGGAAATGAGGGAGTCGTACCCTTAACTATTTGACTTATGATAGGTTTCGGGGACGAAACCTATTGTAAGGGGGGTAGACTTGTAACATCCCAAAAAAATGAGAAATAAAGATAACGGGTTCAAAGCGGAACGAATGGAATGAACAGACAAAGGTACGCGGGCCGGGGATGGGCCGAGTCGGTCGCGAGGTGGGCTCGGGGAGGGGAGGTCATTGAATGGTATTTCCAAAACTGCAAAAAGAAACAACATACAAGAATGAAGACCTGTAAGGTTTGCCACAGGTCTAGGAATATCCCCTGACAACTTGTTTTTGTTTAGTCTCCTGAAAATGTGTTAAAAAGGATATTAGATACGCGATGTGAATGAAGTAATAAAATGATGAACGGGAACTTGGATAAGAACTTACGGATAACTTAGACGAGTTAAATAACCCAAACAGCCTGGGATTTAACCAAAAACTGATTACTTGATAAATCGAGAGTTTCCTTCTAGCATGGTTCTGCGCTTAGGTTCCATCTCATCCGTGTTACTGAACTTTCCGCTATCCTCCATAGGCTGAACAATTCATTTATAACTCGCACTGCAACACCAATTCATTCAACCATCAAAATCCCCATATACTACCACACCTGCAAGTTTTCAGTTTATTATGATAACACATGACTTTTTAACAAACCTCATCCTAATATGTGTAATAAAAAAAGCATTTATTATGTTATTATCCAAAAAAAATCTTTTTAAAAGATATTTCATAATCAGATTGTTTTTTCTATTAAAAAAAGTTTTATATGTGTTGGATAAAATTAGTTATAAACGTGTACTTTACAATTTCAGCAGGGATTGGACCTGATAATGCGTTGTTCTGTAGTAACCTATAAGAAATGCATTTTAAATATAAATATGTTCATCATTTGGATACCATAACTGTAACACCTAAATGAACAAATCAACCTCAAAGTTAATAGATTGAAAAAAGGAAATTAGGGTTACCAACATTATGTTTTCATCATAAAAGGGAGAAACCAATTAGGGTTTCAGAAATTGAATAGCGGAGAAACAAGGAACTTACAATGTGGTATTTGAAATCGATTACCCGACCATATTCAAGGGTTTAGGATTTAAGTGAAATAAGAAAATCGTTCGTATAGAAACCATCTTCATCTTCATCGGCATACGCATCTTCTTGTTCTTCATATTTCACTCTGATTTCATCAGTTTCCGTGACACACTGTTAGGAATCGACAGTGGGTCTCTCAGGAGATATCTGATTGTGGGAAATTAAATATGCTAATATCTTCCAAATAAATCTCTTTCTCGTGAAATCAACATTCAATATATAAGATAGACTGGAGAATCAAGAATGAGGGGAAGAACAAAACTGTTGAGATAGATCAGGAGGTGTGAAGGTTGAATACAGAGAGGAAGAACATCGCTGAAAGAAAATATTCTAGGGTTTGATAGAAACGATATCGACGAACATAGTACGGGTATGGTTGTTGATAGGGTTAAACGAGAAAAAGAATAACTTAGAGAGGAAGAAGAATTCAAATGCTCAAACTTGTCATTAATCATACGTAATAACCAACATAAATAGAATTGCAAGTTACACTAGGCACCCTTAACTAACAATAAAAGACAAGAAAAATACCAAACCAAAATAAATAAAAATACACGTATCAATACTCCCCCCCTTAACCCATTTTTTTCCCTCAAAAAGTGATTTAAGGAACCTTGTCTTCATCCTCTTCTGTTGCTTGTTTTTCATCCTCCACAACCTAGAGTATGTAAAGTTTTTTTTTACACTTGTGCCCCGGAAATAACTTTTCTGTACCCCAGAAACATTCCCCTTTTTCCCCTTTCAACTCGAGTTCATCTCTCGTCAAACGCCTCAAGCTAAAAAACCCGGTTTAGAAGCCAGTGGCTCGGCTGTTGGACTTGGAAGCAAAGGAAGTTTTGAAGCATTAAACGGAGGAGTTATGTTATAAGTATCATTTCCACCCTCATTGTTTGTGGACCTGCCTTCAATCTCCTTGAGTTTGTTGACCAAATTGGCGTTGTTGATGTCTTGGATTTTTGCCAACCATACGCCTCGTGCAAGGTTTTAGGCTTAAACATCTTAACAGTCCACGAACCTCGGGTTTCAATCCCTTGAGATACAAGCTCAAGGCATAGGGTTCACTAATTGTGACCTTGTTCAATAGGTTATCGAAGGCGTTGTTATAATCCTTCAATGAGGTTGTTTGCACCAGGGAGGCAATTTCTTCCCTGGCATCTTCGAACATGGCATTAGAAAAACGGGCAGAAATAGATCAGGCATAATCCTCCCAAGAAACCTCTGCCATGGTTACATCGAGTCTTCATTAAGTCTTGATGCCATTGAATGGCTTCCCCGTCTAAGTGAATAACAACATACCTAATTTCATGTTGTTGGATGTTTCATCAATGGTGAAAAAGTGCTCACAACGGTAGATCCATGCTTCAACATCCTCCCTTGAAAACCTCGGAAATTCCACCTTCCCGACCCTCATAGGTCGAGTGCATTGGGATTCCGTTTCACCGATCGCAAGAGTACCGAATTAAAGACCGTTGGAACTGCCTATGCTCGATTGTTCCTTGACCGCTTGCAAGATATGTTCTTTTTGTTTCATCAAGGCGGCTAAGGTTGCCTGCAGTTCAGAGATCACCTTGTCGTGCTTCTTTAGATACTTTTCGATCTCTTGATTACGAGTGTTCATCGTGATAGTGTGATAGAATTCCGATGGGGAATCAGAAAGGCTCGGTTACCCTTGATAGGGTTAAACCAAAAAAAGAATAACTTGGAGAGGAACAAGAATTCAAATCCTCAAACTTATCATTAATCATTCGTAATAACCAACATAAATAGAATTGCACGTTACACTAGGCACCCTTAACTAATAATAAAAGACAAGACAAATACCAAAACAAAAATAAATAAAAATAAACGTATCAGTTGTGGCCGGTGGGTCTTAGATCCGCGTGTTTTTTAAACGGGTTAGGGGTTTATGGGCGGGAAAATAAGTGTGGGACTGAAGGAGGTGATGACACATGATAAAAATTTTAATCATTTATTAGGTTAAGGATATGATCAATAATTAACAAGATTTTCAAGCTTTCATCTCTAATCCAACAAGGACTCATCATCTTGACATACACAAGATCAATTAGGGTTAAAACCAACATCTCCTGCTTTTGACATCTGATCGTCGACTTCTTGTACCCATATCGACCCGTTTTTTAGGGTAATGGTGACAATGGTGAAGGAGGAGGAGGCGGTGGTGGTGTTAGGGTTGGGCGGCGGTGGAGACGACCGCGACACAGAGGTAGGGCGACAAATAATGGTCGTGAGTGGTATTGACCCATATGGACCCGTTTTAAATTAGCAATATAATAATGACATGTTTTAATCATTGTATAATTTAACTAGACCCAAATTAATCCATATGTAATTTTTTTTATCCAATATCAACAAGAATGGTTGCCACCCCTAAATTTTCTTTCCACAACTTGAAGTCATGAAATGGGAACTACTATATTACCATGATCCAGTTCAATTTTAGAACTATATGTCGTGTTATCATAATCCTGACAAATATTTTCCTTGTATGGTTGTATCTTTGTAAACACCTAATTCGTTGATTATGTGATCAGTTGAATGTTTATTTGTTATTATACAAGAGAATTCACATTCTCATATGTTTAATTTTATTTGAAATAAATTAAACAAAATGATGAGAATGTAAGAAACATGATCCAACCCTGTAGATAGAATCAACTTACCTATACATCAAAGTGATTCTCAGTTTCACGACATTATAGAATCAATAACTCTATCTATGAATTCACTTCCATTTTCACTATGAACAACAAAAACTATAGACCCATCACTCATGTAAAATTTCAAAAATATCCCTCATCTCTCTTTTCATGTCTCTCTGGTGAAATTTTACAAGGACTTGAAGAGAAAAATGCAATAAAGTAATTTCTTCCTTGGTAGAAACTGCATCCACCATCAAATAGAAAGAAAAAAAATAACTTACTTCCCGGATTTCTTTTTACTATCAGCAACATATGTCTTTCCGGTCTTTGTAGCTGGAGCACTACCGCCAGCAGCTTTTTTTGCTGGTGCTGTTGCTGGACTAGCCCTGTTATGGCACAAATATTGTGAGGTAAGTTGTATTCTTTCCCTTTACATAGAAAAAGATTTAAAAATGTTTTGATTGTGTTAAACTTTATGACAAGTAAAATTCATGTTAAAACGATTTAGGATGTGTTAAATCTTATGAGTGGGTTGATTTGGGTTATGGTTTATCCATAACGGGTCAAATGTCCCAACTAAAAGAGAAACATGTTGAATGGGTTGGAAGCCATCCAAAGTGTAGTTTCAACCGTTTATGGTGTCCTAACTTATTTTATTTAAAAAGTAGTTTAATTTTGTCATAACACAATATTTGAAAGAATACTCAACACATTAACTTTTTTTTTCTTTTTCTTTTTGGTAACCATGAGAATCCGTTACCGGAAAACTCAAAGGACCCATCAATACACTGCAACCAACAAGATCATGCAAATCGCAACATGTGTTGGGCAGGTAACCTTCAAGATGTTATGGCAAAAACCAGTGGAATCAAGATTCGAACCTGAGATCTTTGCCAGAGGTGAAGTGCACCACCCCTTGAAGGTTAAAACAATTAACTGTTTATAAAGAAAAGGACATTAAAATGTTTGCGGCTCAACCCAACCCAAACCCGTTTTGTACAATTACCCCATCAGACCATTTTGCCTGTATGTAATTTAATTGAATGACACACACACTAGCTAGTGATCAACATGTCTTACTTGCTTAGTGAACTCTTTCCTGGTGCTTGACTAGGCTTCTTGGCATTTGATGCTGCACCACCATTAGCAGCTTTCTGTGGCTGTGACTCAGCCTCAGAGCACTCACTGCCAACATCATATTCATCATCCCCACCATCACATGCCTCTGTATTTCCATCTTGTGTATCTCCTCCATCTTTGGCTAACGCTGCCTTAAGAAAAGCGACATGTTCTTTCAACTGCTTTAGATCCGTGTCATCTTTGGTAGATTTAGCAGCCCCAAGCTCAACTGTAGACACTCTTTCAGCAAATTTAAGTGTGCTAATTGTTTCTCCAACTGTATCCGGATCAGGACTTACATGGATAAACATAAGTGTCTTGGCCTGCCCTCCTAGTAAATTGACAATCACAAGCTTAGTAAAACAAATTTAAAAGAATATATGTATAATATTTAGGAAAATGAGTTACCAAGAGCATCTTGGAGCAAGAGAGTGAGCTTACTGTTCCTATAAGGAACATGTGTGCTTTTTTGGGAAAGAGACGCGATAACGTCTCCTAAAGCAGAAAGTGATTTATTTATGAATGTTGCTTCCTTTAATCTATCACCTGTAGCCTCTGTTTTGTTAGCTCTTTCACTTCCAGCAAGATCAACCAGATGCATACAACCTCTAACCATTGAACCGGTTGTCATGTCTTTGCCACTAACGTGAACCGTAAGGCAACTACAATAATATAATACGCATCACCTTTGATCATTGTTCACATAATCAAAAGTCACTAAACTAGAAAACACTTGAAAATTTTAGCAAACACTTTTGTCCAAGTTTATAAATAGAAAATGTGTTAATTGTGATTACAATAATAATAATCTAAAAATATATTTTAGGAGACTTTCAACCTGTTTCCTTTAAAATTTTCTAAGTGACAGGTTTGAAGGTTTTTTTTACATCTAATTTAAAAATATTCATAATGAAAAGAAGGACGATTACAATAAAGTGGTAGGTAAACGGGCAACAAGTTGCGTCGTAACAAGTTACATCTAATTTGAAGTAAACGGTATAAAATTAAGATGGAGATAACCAAACCACTATTGTATTATACGGGGTATTTAATTTTAAATAACCAAAAAAAGTAGAAGAATGAGGATGAGGGGCACCTATGAGAACGACTACTACGTTGGTTCATTGCAGTAGAACCTACAGCACGGTTTTTGTGGCCTAGGTTCATTAAACGTATAACATCTTCTGTTTTTGAAACAGGTATAAGAGCTGCGTCTGGTACATTTATTCCGTCTTGTGTACCCAGTCGTATTTCTAATGTGATCAATGGTTAAGAACACAAAATCTAGACAACGCTTAGTGATAAGTGAATATCAAACAAACAACTATAACCATAAAAAAGGATATTTCTTGCTAGCACCATCTGCACTAAGGAGATCCCTGACCATTTCATTGTAAATTTCAAGCATCTGAACACAAACTTCATAGTTGATCATGCCCCTCCTCTGCTGTTGGATTTCGAACAAATCATTTAGTGACCTGTAATTTACTCCCATGGTTTCTTCTGAAAAGGCATCAGGTCCAGTCTGCAAAAAAGGCACGGTTACCATATAGAGTTTAATGAGAAAGAATGCGTATTATTTTCATCCCACTTGTAGTGAACTTGTTACCATTGTGAAAGTTTTCCCAGATCCTGTTTGACCATATGCAAATATGCAAACATTGTATCCATCAAGGACAGAACGGATCAATGGTTGGGTGTCTACGTATACCAAAGCTACAAGAACAACATGGAACCATAAAACATATATAAAGAAAGAGAAAAGATAGGAAAAGAAATCAAAGATTTTCTTTGGAGACATTAGTGACCTACACTGAGTTGCAGATGGACCAAAAACTCTATTAAAAGTGAAATTTTTGCGTGTGTCTTTTCCACCTTTTCCATGTGTGATGACTGCCATAGTTCCCTCATCAAGACAATCCACACAGCTTGGCTTTTTTACGGTTCCAAAAGCGGGTCTCACTCTGCAGTACACCCTGATACTTCCTTTTAGGTCCTGCACTAGATTATATAACTTCCGATTTTCTTCGACCACTTTACGGTACCCTGAAGCTGCTTGCGCCAAATTCATCAAGTGTTTCCCTGATAATAAATCAACATGTTCTTGATTATTTCCGGATAGTCAAGATTTCAACAAAAATAATCATGTTATCAATGGTGGTGGCAAGATGGTTGATAGGGGCGGCTTGATTGTACAAATAGATAAGTTGTAGCATGGGGCCCCATATTTAAGGAGCCGTCAATTTTTAAGGTTTAATTTTGTTTAATTTTCAGGTTTTGACAAGGATAGCAAAGAAACATAATACTTGGAAGGGTTCTATTCACTAAAACTCACTCCAACTCTAACACGTGCGATTGTGTGCCTTTTAGAATTGATATACAAAAAATGTGTGTGACAATTCCCACGTAAGTAGAAAAATATGTTTTTTTTTATGAAAAGGGACCTGATTTTAGAATCTGCTTTAGGCCCCCAAAATATTAAGCCCAATGGGTGGGGTGGGTTGATGGGTCATTTTTAGTGTAGGGTCAAATGGTTCGTTTGGATTGAGTTATCTCCGCAAACACTTTTTGCCCATTTTATATAAATAATTAATAATAAAAAAAGTAACCTAAATCTTTGAATAACAAGATTTAGGAAAGGCATACAAAAAATATACTTAGGGCTGGTCTCAAGCCTCTTTAGCTAAACTTTTAAATATTTGAGATAGAACACAACCCAAATTGACTCACTCATAAGTAAACAGGTCAAAAAATTCCACCTCTACAATTATTGGATTTGAACAAAAATGTTAAGATTGTACCTAAATTATTGACTTCCTCTTGATAATTTGTTCTCAGTAACTGTATATCCGCTTTTGCGGTAGAAAAGGTATTTCTCAATGCCTGTTTAATATCAAAATCTTTATAAAGAATCCCAGTAAATAGATAAAACATTATTTTGATATGGTGGAGATTATACTTGTAACTCTTTATGTTGGTGTTCAACCATCTTTTGCTGCTTTATATTACTGCGCGTTAATCTTTGGCGTTCACTGTTGACCCAATTGTAGTATTTTTCTTCCTTTGCATCTTCAGCTACTTTCTTTTCCATCTCTTTCTTCCTTTCCATCTCTCTCTGGTTTATAATCTCTCTCTTATTTTCCATTTCTATTTCTCTTTCCATCTCTTTCTTCTTATGTTGTTCTTTTATTTTTTCAATCTCTTTCTTCTTTTGTTCAATCTTTCTTTCCATTTTTTTCTTCTTTTCCAGCTCATCAAATATACAACTACTGTAATCTTCACCATCTGCGGGTATTTCATCTTCCTCCTCATCCTCATCATCATCACTAACGGTTGTATCCTCTTCCATCTCATCATCTACATCATCCGTTATGGAATCCATGGCCGTATCCTCTTCGATCTCATAATTTAGATCATCATCATCATCATCTAGATCATCATCATCTTTCATCTCATCATTTACATCATCCCTAGTGGAATCCATGGTTGCATTCTCCTCTACCGCTTTATTTACATCACAAGTGGTGGAAATCATGGCTTCTTTGGTTAGTTTCTCTACCATCTTGTTATTTACATCACTAGTGGACTTCATGGTATCGGTGGCGACATTCTTTTTTATAGCGTTGTTTATATCACTATCGGGCTTCATGGTATTTGTGGTCACATTCTTTTTTATCGCGTTGGTTATATAACTATCAGGCTTCATGGTATCTACGGTTACATTCTTTTCAATCTTGTTGTTTATATTACTAGTGGACTTCATCGTATCTGATGTTACATTCATTTCGATCTTCTTGATTATATCACTAGAAGGTTTATCTGCATCCCCGATTGCTTTCTTTCTCATCTCATTCACTATGCTGCTAAAGGACTTCCATGTAGGTGAATCAAATCAAAATATTGTTAAATCAGTAATTGAGCCTGAAAACGCTTTTAGTTATACAGAAATTGGAACTTAGTCAATCGTACCTTTTTTTCTTCTTTTCCTTCTTCCTTCTCATTATTTATCACATTAGTGGATGACTATCATGGATGTAAATTAACTATTTTATCTCTAACATGTTAAACAGTAAAATGAAAAAAATAAAATGCTTAAAAGGAAACGTGTCAAATGGGTCAAACTAAAAGTCACTCAAAGGGTATCAAATTTTTTTTATTACTCAAATAGTATAACTTTTGTAATCATATTTGACACACTAATCTATACCTAAGAAATAAGTAACTAGTTGCACCACGTGTCACGATTCTGTGAGATCAAGATTATTTTCCCCACTTATTTTTTGTTCATTACTAAGTACTAACTATTTAATATTTCTTTACAAACTATTTAATATTTCCTTTATTAATTCTTAAATCTTCATTACTATTTAATATTTCTTTTATAATTCATTAATCTTAATTACTACTTATTTAATATTTTTTTATTCAACCCGTGTAAAACACGGGTTTCTAACCTAGTTACTTATAAATAAAACATTTTCGGCTCAACCAAAAAGCAACACGTACCCTCCAAAACACCCATTTTGACCTCTTTTTTCAGTAATAAAAGTTTATCAGGGCACTGCCCTTTCCCAAAAAAACACGTACCCTCCAAAACACCCATTTTGACCTGTTACCCGACCCACGCATTTTACGATATGTTGACAGAACTCGGAGCTTAGTCATAGCCATACCTTTTTGAACTCCTCCTTCTTGAACGGTTCTCTTGATTTGGATTCCATCTCTTTAAATATATTCCTAGGGGATTGCTGCCATATGGTGAATCAGAAAATGTGAATGAAAGTACTATAAGTTATCCAGAAATCGGATGCTAGTCACAACTATACCTTTACTTCTTCAGGAGGAGCCATTTTCATGTTTAATTCGATCTTATTGACAGGTTTTGTCTTAGCTGCAAGCTGTTAAAACAAATATAAATTCTTAATATCATACATAAGATTATGAAATTAGATATTTAAAATGATAATCTATTTTAATAAAGACTTGCATAAGGTTTTAAGCAGGACTCTTGTTCAATGTCAATGGTATATACCTTCATCTGTTCTTTTTGGATGGCTAATTTTCGTTCAAATTCTTCTATGAGTTTGGTTAGCACAATCTCCACAATCTGTGGCACAAGGGGAGAATAATTGGTGACACGAATACTTTGTTTAGCTTGTGAAACGATTGTAATAAATAGAACGCCTTATGGGTAATTCAGCACGGTACACATAACATACCATAGGAATATCTTGTGGCTTGTGATCCGAAAGAAGACCACGAACGCGCACTTGAAGAGGCTAACAAGTGCAAGAATCACTTGATTATCACACGGTTGCATAGTTTTCTAAACAAAAACTAAAACGCACGAACCTTATCTTTAGACTGTTTCCACAGGTTACGACATGTGTGCATATCCAATGACTTGCAAACCATTTGTTTCCTTTTTGAAGAGGGTTTTCGGTTCCCTACATACCTAAACGTCCCATTTCCACCCGCCTTTTTCCATTCATTATACGCTTTCAAGGCTAGTACACAGTTCACAACTCTAGATAACCTCCCCCCCTGCATGTTAATTAACGGCGTAAATAAAACAACATCTGCAAATGACTCTAGATAACTTTTTACCTGTTCTAAATCAGCACATTCAAAAGTTGGAAGTCCCCTTGCTTCTACTTCTAATAGAAAACTTCTTACGTTTTCATAATACGGGGAAGCCGATAGGGGTGGTCCATCAGGTATAGTAACAGAATCGGCGGGCGTTTTAACAAGCTGAGGAGAAAGCAACATACATAATTCAATACCTTTGTGATTGAATGATCTTTAGAAATCAGTAGGTGGACAAAGAAGGTTACTTTAGGAATAGAACCGGGTTCAGACTTGTTAAGAGCACTGCAAAGGATAAGGCCGCTTCTTAATCCCATTCGAAAGTTTTGTTCGGAAGGCTCAGCGGGCAGATCTTTTGCAGCCACCACACCAACAGACTTTCTTAGCCATCTTGTAGCTTCATTTCTTTTTGTGGCTAAGAATGAAGATACACAATGTACAATGATCGTTGTTTTTTTGTAAAAAAATATGCATGCATGATGAAAGGAATAAGAAACGTACATATTTTGGCATCACTCTTGGATGTGGTATGGACATCGGACAATTTAGGGCCATGCTCCATAAGAACATCTTCGATCATTGACGCAACAGAAAAGTCCAAATCACCCGCCATATTTTAAACCAGATATCCTAACCTAACACCCTTTTGATGCCAAAAAATCAACTTCTGGGTCGTGTTGTTGAATCCTAACACCATTTGTGTTCATCGTTCTTTGATTATTGAAATAAGGCTGATGATCGAGATGTTAGGAAATGGGGAGAATTGATAAATATTATTGAATTAAAGATGGCCATGGGAAGAAAGGTCCTAGCGGTTTATAATTTACCCAAAAATCCTATTTTATTATTGGACCTCGTTTTACAATTCAATTCAAGTCAACACCACCAAAAATGTCACGAAAATCAAATAATGGTATAAACCAATGTTTTTAGGACCGGACCGGACTTGGATCCGGTCTAATAATTGGACCGTATTTAAGAACCAGATCACGTCATAAATGTAATAAAAATAAATTAATTCAAACAATCATTAATCCTTCAAAAACCACCAACAAGTCAATTCCAATAATCTTAAACTAACAATTAGCTACGAAATACGAATCCAAGATAATTAAAAGAGATAAGAAAAAACAGCCAACCGGTCCGACCACCGGGTCGTTGCATGACTGTTTCAACACACCTAATCGGAATGGACAGGCCTCTGGTTCCCGGTACGACCGGTCAGTCCGGTCCGGGTTTCAAAACACTGGTATAAACTGGTAGTACAGTTTTCTAATGCTTTTGGCTTTTTGTTTCTTTCCTCGCCTCGAATACATGGTCGTTTACGTCTTTTTACATTTAAGTCTCGAATTATTTTGTATCTCTACACCAATTAGATCACTGATAAAACGAATGCATCACCAATAAAACTTTCGTTTGATAAAAGGTTACTTCATTTACATTTTAAATTAGTGGCTGTGTTGTTACTGTTGCAAATTAAAGCCTTAGACCTGTAATTGTGGTTATTTGATTGTATTGTAATTTTTGTTATTCATATGTCTTATATATTTTTGATGTTTTGGAAGCCCTATCATAATATTAGGTTTTTGCAATTTATATAAATTGTAATGTGATCAAGACAAGACAAGAGAATCGTTGGAAACTTGAAGATCAAACGATATTTTAATTTTAGTTTTGTAACCGCTCGTATATTAATCGAGGCGTTATCAAAAGATAGTAAAAAAGTTATCTTGTAATTTATAAGTTGTTATTACATTATTTTAAATATGAAATAAAGTTACTCCAATACAAATATCCAAACAATTCAAACGCAATCGTACGCTTCATCATTTGCCATGCATCGGGATTTACCCAATGAGCGATAATGCAAAGATACGAATCCGGTGAACAGTGTGAAGCCGACCAAACATCGATTGTTAAGTTCCCACCGGTTTGTAATTTTTCATAGCCTAAAACTAATTCACTTTTTGCCATTTTTTCACATTTTTTAAACAATGTGACTTACTTGATGATAACGCGATTGAAGAGTTTCTTGGATCATTTTGTCAAACGCAGGTTGTCGAAGTGGTTGAACGTCAAACCCTCTTGAAAAAAAAACTTTGTCATTTTTCTCGAACCATATTTACGTCAAAATTCCAAAATCATCCCTTATTAAGCCTTCATGATTTCAAACTTAAATTTTGATTCATTCTTTAAAAACATACAACAATTTGCACCGCGCTCATTGTGAACCGTTTAACATTTTCACATAAATCATAAACGTACTCAAATATGTTGGTTCCTTACTGTTGGTAAAATCCCAAAAATGGTTGCTTCACTAGAGGAAGCATTAATACCAACAGATGATTGTTGACTTGAGGACGTCGTTGTTTTGAGAGCGGTATTTTTTTTAAGTGTAAAGAGCGTTTTATGGGAGTTGTCATTGAACCAATACACCTAATACTTATTTATAGAGTAAATTTCGTTTTACGTCTTTAACATACCAAAAATGTACGCATTTATTATTCGCGCTAGCAGGTGACCAAAGTCTCTTGTAAATGAGACACTTGACGTGAGTTTTCACGTAAAACCCTACACATGGAATTAGAAGGACCCGGTTAGCCACAATGAGAACGCTAGGGATCGAAAGCGCACAAAAAGGGAACTCAGGACTTCAGCGTAAACCCTAAAGGTTTAAAAACAAGTTAAACTCAAACCCTAGAGCTATATCGACTCTAAGAGGGTGCGACGGTAGTCGGAAGCGGAGAAGGGGGGAGACGCTAGAAAAAGGGGTGGCCGGCAACGGTGGTTTCTGAACGGTTTCGAGCTTGGAAAGTCACACATAACCAAGGTAATCCTCGTTTATACTTTTTACGCGTTTACACTTGATGTTGGTCGTAAATCATTTTGGGTTTGGGTTGCTTGGTTGTGAACGACGGCAAGGATGGAAGCCATGGTAATGGGCAGCCATGGCGTACGGTGGTGGTGCGCGGCGCTGTCCAGCAGCACGATGGAACACAGAGGTGGCCGATTAAGGCTCGTAACAGTGGCAAAAAACCGGAGAGATTACGGGGGCGAAGGCGTGATGACCGGAGAGGGTAGCTACGGCTACTGTCCGCATAGACACGAAAGACCGACGGCGGCCGGTATCCGCTGTGACGGGCTAGGGATGTGCGTAGGGCTGCAGCGGCGTGGAAGCGATGACCCGGCAACGGAGCAGCAGTGAACGGTAGGGACGGTGGTCCAGGGAGGTCGGGATTGAAAGAGGATGGTGGTGGATGGTAGGGTGATGCGCGGGGTAGAACCGAAGGTGGTAAACCCACATTTATCATGGGGCTTTTGTTCTAGAGACTGAAACAGAACTAAAGACATAATCAATTACCAGAATAAGGCTTGAATTGACGGTGTACGACTAGAACCGGTCCCGACTTCGACGGGTTTTGGTCCTCGGTGTGTCCGGTCACTCCTTCGACAAAATATGTGTGTGCAACATATTTAGTGGAGTATGAATGAGGTGCGCAGCCATTCAATTCATGAGATTAATACATGAATTTGTCTAATTTGATGGTGTTTGTTCATCGAGTCAACTTAAGTGCCCATAACTTGGTTTAATTCGAATCATTAACAATGATTAAAGTACTATTGATGACTGTTAATGGCATTAGTCGTGCATAACCGTTACAATTCGGACGAATTTGATGATTGGAATCGAAATTGAATCAAGAGAGTAGGAGGTTTGACTTGCAAAAGTCAACATGAACCAAAACTCTTGATTTTGACTTTTTAGTTTATTGTTGACTTATGTTTAATGTTATGTTATTGCATGATTTACGTACGCTTTTATTAAATAAATGAATGATATGGTTTTTGGCAAATGGTTATGTGAAAGTTTTATGTAAATCTAGAACTCACCAGCGTAGCTGACTTTTAGTATGCACATTCAGGTTAAGGCATGTTACGAGGACGGACGGGAATGCTTGGCTAGCGATGAAGAGTTACCCGGCTGCTTATGAAGACTGGCATCATGTTACGTTTTGATTACGTTTGTGTTATGTTTAGGCAATGTTTACGCTTTCGCATGTTGAACAATTTTATGTTATGTTTTAATGAAGTATTTCCGCTGCGTTATTTTGATATTCAAGTTTAAGAACCGTTTGTGAATGAGTAAATCCAACAAATGAGGCCTCCCGGGTTTGGGTCCTTACAAGTTGCTATCAGAGCAATAGTTTGAGAGATTTGGACACTCCCAGTGTCTGAACTTAAATTGTGAATGGGACCGAAAACGGAAGCCAGTACGGGTAACTCAAGCCCCAGCATCAGGTATGGAGGTAGTGAATATATTTTTGCAAATATAGTATGCCTCACGAGTCTGAAAGAGACTCAGAAGGTGAAGAGTTTGACTTTTCAGAGACAGAGAGTGAAATAGAAAAAGTACCGATTAACAAATATCACAAGAGCTTACTGATTAAAAGAAAGGTTGTTGGGAAACCTCCTTTCACCAACACTACTAAACCACAGAGTGATACTTCCGATGAAGACTACGATTTTGAAGCTGATCTGGGTCAGAGGAAGAAAGCTAAAGTTTCCGAACAACTCCCGCAAAAGCCAACACCAATCATAATACCCACCGTCATTCCATCATAAGATAAAGGAAAAGCTCCTGCTTTTGAACCAAGTTATTCACAACACGTCCAAGTTGACGTTGAATCTTTACAGTAGCGATTTTTTAAGTTAGAACAACAAATGGCTGAAAAGGATGGCCAAATTGAAGAGTTAAAGAAAGTTATGATCTTTCAAGATAAAAGGATAAAGAACATGAAAGAAGGACTAGAATATGTCTTGAATGAATTAAAAAGAATGAAAAAAAGGAAAAAAAAAAAGAGATAAGAAAAGAAAGAAGAAATCTTCTCAGGGTTGTAGTGGTGACAGTGATAATAAAGGGTGATGACGGTGATGATGGTGATGGTGACGAAAAAGATGGAAAAAGTGATGATAAAGATCGGAACAAAGACCAGGGAGACCAACATGAAAGAACTAGCTCACATGAAGACATGTCAAGAGCGATGGTCGTTTATGTCCCTGTGTTAGAGAATAAGGAAGCAAAACAATCAGAAAATGATTTATCGTTTGAATTTGAGCATGATCTTGATGAGCTGCTTAAGTCTGGCTCAATGTTCTCATTCGAGAATGATTCGACTGTGCTTGATGATAACTTTGTGGGGGATGACATGTTTGAGGCTGAAGATTTCTTTGATGCAAATTTGCTTGCTCTCCTACATACATCAGTGCTCATGGAAAGGTAATTACCGGTATCGACAACGATTTATTCGCCGAAGGTAATTCACCTCCCCATGTGGAGTCATCTGCTGAACATGTTGCCGAATCAACAAGTATTCCAAAAGCAACATCATCTTCAACTGTTCCAGATGAACAGAAAAGTATGTTCAAGATTATTCCTCCAAGTGAAGCTCATTACGTCACGTCCTCCAATGAGCTCTCAAAGAAGAATGATCGTTCTCCTGTTCTAAGCTGGATGTTTGACAATGAGAAGAATCTTTATCTAATCAAGAGAAAGAATGGGCGAATAGAGTATTTTGCACGTTCACATGACTTCGGGTCACTTCCCAGATTCGATCTTCGAGCACTAAACAAGGCTCTATTCTATAATCCGACAAATAATGGAGATGCAAGAAACTTTCTTTAGTTTCTTGACAGAGATTGCAACAGTGACTTTAAGATATTGAAGCCTTCTCAATGCAAGAGGGTGAAGTCAAAGTACATAATTGACAGAATCAACAAGAAGCCCCTTGTAATGTAAATCTATCCTCCTCCCAAGACTATGGAGTGTGTTCAGGTTCATCAAGCTCTACCGGACAACACACTAAGTCAAATTGAATACTGGTCCTACAGTTCAGTGACAGGTTATATTGACATTCACTGTATAGATAGAGAGTTCATCATTGCTGATCCTATGGATCTTTTGAAGTTCGGGAAGAAAGACATGATTAGATTTTCCAAGAAGCAGCTATTTGTGCCTGAAGAGTGTGAAAGAGACACCAAGCCGTTTGTGAAAGTCTTGGCAACTGCAATAGTTAAAAGGCCACTATGCGGGAGGTGGTGATCACTCAGTTGATATTGAAATACTATGAGTATCTTGAATGCATTAGCCTAGGGGGAGATTGTAAGGGTCAAACCAAATAGGCTAACGCACCAAGAGATCACCGGGATATTCGGAAGACGAATTTTGGAGATAGAAGGAAGTATGCAGCCGCATACTTCAAGGCCAACCGCATACTTGAGGTATGCGGTGCCCAACCGCATACTTGAAGTATGCGGCCCCGGCCCAAGCCCAACCGAATACTCAGGTTTAGTATAAATAGTTATTTTATTATCTGTATTCGGTTAGACAAGTTATTGAACGATCTTGTACTGTGTCTTCTGTGTTTATTCAATATACGAATCGTTTGATATTTGATTGTGTCTCGTCCTCAATGTTTCTACCTACAAGTCACGTGTCGAGTCTGTTTCCGCCAGGTTCAACACGTCGTTGAATCCATTGATTGAAGATCCTCAGGATTTCGGACCTTACACCAGCCCCTCGCGTACCGCGAGGGACAAATTAGTCGGGCTCGGTTTTAGGGATCCTCGCGTACCGCGAGGCATTGTTTCTCCTCCCTCGCGTACCGCGAGGGAACCAAATTCCAACTTTTTTCACTTTTTCCTCCGGGCTTCTTCTCGTGGTCGATATCTTCATGATTTGACTTGTAATCCACACGAGCTCCTGTAAACACAACAAAGACTCAATAGGAAACAAAAATGACTCAAAACAAAGGTAAAACTAACTAAAACGCACGAAAACAATAAGAATAAAGATGTGTGCTTTGCACTACATCAAACATCCCCACACTTAACCTTTTTTCGTCCTCGAAAAAGTCTGCAATGGACTCACAACTGGTATCTAACTTAACAACTTCAATTATTCAATTAGCACAAACATACTCACGTGTTAAAAAGCAATAATTGGTATTTCTATCCGATTAAACCCAACCACCAACTTTCAAGCCCCCGTTTTGTGTTCTAATTCATATTATCAAACATATCAATCAATCTATGGGACTCACACTCACAAGCGACATCTCTACCTAATCACGTCTCACGGTCAAGTCTAGGCACGGATTAAACCATATAGATTTCACCCACCACGTTAAACTAAGATTTACAAGTTTTTAAAAATCAAGATGAAATATGGAATGAATGGATGGAATATGAGCATTATTAAGCAAATGAACTTTCGTTTAGAGGCGTTTCTACCAAGTCACTATCCCGGAAGGTAACACATAGAATACAGTCTAAACAATTAAGCACATAAGAATCTAACCTAGTGGTGTTTCAATCAGGCTGGAACCCGACGTGTGACACAAAAACGACTCAAAACAAAGTTAAAACTAACTAAAACGCACGAAAACAATAGGAATAAAGATGTGTGCTTTGCACTACATCAATTACATTTTATAAAATGTTTCAAATCTTGTCATGAATGAAAAATGTCAGTTTTTGATTTGATCACTTTAATTCATTACACTATTAAATGGGGTGTTTTGGTTTCTGAAAGCACCCAAACTGGGTACCTCTCAAGCATAAACATAGTTCTTAAACTTTAAATGCATTCAAGCGTTAGAGCGGAAGTCTTTTACATAAATTCAGAGTTAATTAAAACCTTAAACATTCATTGTCTTAAAAACATAAACTAGATAATGGGGATGCCAGTCTTCGTCAGCAACAGCCATCCATCCATGCTATACAATCCCTCATGACTACATTCTTTCTCTTTTCTTTTATTACCTGATGTGCATACTAAAACATTCAGCTAACGCTGGTGAGTTAAAGTTTCAAAACATTTAGTACAAACCTTTTTCTTTCTTATGTAAATCATATAAAACTCGTTTTAATGAAAAACATACTTTTACTACTAAATAATTAAATCACAATACAACATGCAAATAAATACTTAGTTATTATGTGCTCTTTTATATTAAGTCATACTTTATAGGTTTACAATATGTTTCCGTCTTCTTTATTCCCGAAGGAACCTTATGCTTTAGGGGTGTCAATCGTGTCGGGTTAGCGGGTTGACGGGTTGACGGGTTGAATTATGCAACCCGAACATGACCCATATTCTTATTCGTGTCAAAAATTCCAACCCTAACCTCGATACACATAAATTCGGGTCAACCCGAACCTGGCCCGTTTAACCCACTTATATAAATCAAAATCATAAACTACTAAATCCAAAATCTAATCCATTTTAGGTAAACCGAAAAGTAGTTGAATAGTTATCTCTAGAAAGGAAAAAAAAGTTTTGGTATAATTGGGTTTCTTTATAATAAACACTAAATACAAAAGTAATTGAACAGTCGTTTCTAGAATGGGAAAAATAAAAAAATATATATTTTGTAACCTAAACGGGTTAACGGGTCAACCATTTAGTTGGGTCAACCGGAACCCGACCCGTTTATTAAACGGGTCAACCCGAACTGTTTTTAAAACCGGTCATAAAGGACAACCCAAAACCTGATTATTTTCATGTCGTGTTTTGGGTCGTGTCAGGAATTGACACCCCTAGTATGCTTGTTCCTGGAGGAACCTGTATGCTTGTCCCCAAAGGAACCTGTATGCTCGCCCCCGAAGGAACCTGTATGCTCGTCCCCGAAGGAACCTATATGATTAGTGACCGTCACCACTAGAGTAACCGTCATCACTCCTATTCCACCAGTTGCAACATCACCGGTTACAGGGCCCTGCCGAGCACCGTCCCCGTTTTTCATATGGCAGTTATGAACTCGGGCCATGACGCTGCCATAGGCTTCAGGTAACACTAGTCTCTAGGACCATGCCACTACCTCAAGAGTTTTATCCGTGTACTATACTCTGTATTTGACTTATCTCTTTCTATAGGCTCATTTATAAAACGTTTAGTTAAATAAACTATTATCTTTCTTATCTTTCTGTTTATAAAACGTTAGTTAAATAAACCACTATTCTTTCTTATCTTTCTTTCTTGTAAAACGTTTAATTAATAAAGTGTTATCTTTCTTTTCTTTCTTTGCAAACGTTTAAGTAATAAAATATATTTATTATCAACGTTTAATTCTTGAGTATGCACACCACCCTAAAACAGTAAAAATATGGATTCTTGAACTCATCTGAAAATGCTAGCCTCACAGTGTTCTTTACTGCCCAACTATGTCACGTACAATCTGGATAAATGGTTAACTATCAGGTCTATACGACACTAGTCGGTTTCTATACTTCTGTTCTAGCGAACTTAGGGTTAAGTTCGCCCATTCTATGGTTCGTTGGATGTAGCTAGCAAATATAAAGGTTAAATTCGCTCTTGATACTTAGCGAACATAAGGCTAAGTTCGCTCATGACCTTAAGCGAACATAAGAGTTAAGTTCGCCATCCAACCCTAGCGAACATATACGGCGAATCTAACAGTTTCGCCAGGTCTTTTACCAAGCGAACATACTAAGTTCGTCAAAACATTCCTTACACTTTTGTGGTACTAGATCTATGATTAGTTTCTTAATCCATACGTAAAAATTCCATCTTTTAACAAAAATCATTCAAAAACTATTAAAATACAAAAGCTTAGATCTGGGTTGAAGTTTACCTCAGTTCAGCCCGAATCCTCAGAGTTTCTGCTCGTAGAAGACGGAGAGACGTGTAGCAATGATCTAGACTCGAATCCGGCTCCTTCTCTCTCTAAGATCTCTCTCCTTCTCTCTCTAGAAATCGTGAGGAGTAAGACACAAATGAGGAGGGTGTGGGGCTATTAGGGCTTTTAGCCCCTCCCTCTTTCCTCCCAAACTCGGCCCAAGCTCGATTCCGACAAGCCCATTCTAGTTTTCCTTTTCTTTACTCTTAGCGAGACCCGCTCTTTATATTTGATTTTATTTCCAACCTACAATATTTCTTATTATTTTCGGGATGTTACAGTTTCTATTTGATGAGAGCATAAAATTGGACTTTTGAGTTCATTTTTAATAGAGATGAAAAATGACCATAACTCTTACAAACAAAATGTCATTTGGAAAATTAGAGAGGAGTACTATCTAAGTATTCCATTATCACAGCTTTACACATTCTTCTTTTTCCATAACGAGAAACATATTTTCCTGCTGATACCTCGGACGCAAGATCCTTTCCCAGCAGTACTTTCTGCTTCGGATGTTATACCCTGGGAGACAGACGAGTTCTTTTAATGAAGACTCGAAATCTATTTTAAGGGTCCCGTGTTAAACACGAAGCCTCAGTCAAAACCGTCAACATTTGGTTTGCTCATTGTTGCAGTCAAGGAGCATAGTTGAAGACTCAACGTGGTGAAGATGCAAGTCAATGATACTACATGAAGACTTATTGAAGTACCCGCTAAAGACAACGGTTCGAATCAAAGTTGGTATATAAATTTGTATTTTATATTTATTTTATTCGGTTTTGTATATGATATTGTACTAGTATATTTCTCATAATTAACAAGAGTATCGTTAGTATTATTTTATTATTATTTTATAATAAAAGGTGACCCAAGTTCCTACAATCTTAAAACATAATTTCATGAAAATTGTTGGTACAATTTTTAAAACCTTATTAAAAAGGATTTTGGGTTCACGAAATGTTAATTTAAAATACTATTTGAGATTTTTGTTAAAATCGAGAAAATATATTTTGCGAAATAACGTGTGGAGTACAATGTCGTGTTTGGATTTTTATAAAGATTGGAGTACAATAATAAATTCAAAATTTCGTGTTACAAAATGAATGGTTTGATTCAACTGTTGGGTTTTTTAAAAACGATTTTTGTAATCGTTTATGTCTAACAACCGCGTTAGAAACTGTTTATTTAATATAAACAAATAAAGCTTTAAAAACGATTTTTGTAATCGTTTATGTCTAACAATCACGTTAGAAACGATTTATTTTATATAAACAAATAAAGCTTTAAAACGATTTATCGTTTATGTCTAACAATCGCGTTAGAAACTCTTTGTTTTATATAAACAAATAAAGTTTTAATCTTAGAACCGGGGATTCTTTCCAAGAATCCAAAAATTCAATATTGTTGCCAAATGGCCTGTCTTTGATATTAGAATGTTTGCTATGTTTCTAGTTTGACTAGAAATATTGTTTCAGTTTTTCATTTACGTGAACAAAGTTTTCCTTGTGATTTTTCTGTTGAAAACATTTTAGCTTATATGAATGATATTCTTTATTTTTCTGGTGAAATGTTGTTTAAGTTTCTCGTTTCGTTATGGATTCCTCGTTTATTTGCAATTGGATCCTAGTGGGAGTTCTATGATTTTTTGATAGATCTATTAAGTGGCATGACTTCTGCTGCCTAAATATTTTTTTTAAAAATGGGCACGTAAACTCCAACAACTTTAAAACACGCATCCTACTTTATTCCGTCAAAACGTAGATAAAACTCATGTCATATGCGAAAACCTCTAGTTATCACCTTTATTGCATATCATCAATAAAACATACGTTATGTTGACAAAATTCAATACATACGCGAACCAAACTGACCTCGTGACCATTTTATTAGTGTATTTGACTATTAGTATTTCTATTTAATGCATAAAGTTTAGACAAGTATAAAAACCAAACTCATAACTTATGCAAACACATACAAACAAATAGATCAATATGAATCAATGGTATTTTATCGATCATTCGTATCCAAGCATATCAAAGATCTTTAAAATCACAAGATCAATCGTTGCTTCTTGTTAGCTAGTAAAGTTAATCACGCGAGTGGTGTTGTGTAACACTATCAACTTATCAAAAGTCATAGCACAAACTGAACTGTTAATCGATGATGACCGACCATAACCGACGAAATAGAATCAAAATTAACTGAAAACTGACATAATTGATCGGTTATGGTTAAGTGCATCACCATAACCGAGCCATTGATTATGGTTTCGGTTTTGTATGCAGCCATAACTGACCTCCATCGAACCGAACCGAACCGAACCGAAACTCCCACTTGGACCGCATATTTCCAGATTTTCAGCTTGTTTTCATGATTTCCATCTTGTTTTTATTGATTTTTAGCTTGTTGCAGTTTATGTTTCATGATTTCTAGCTTGGAAAACCTCCAAATTGGAAGTTGAACATGCAAAACAGTTTATAAACACCTACAAACCGGCTTAAACACCAGCAAACTACAGTTAACTGATTTATATCCGAAACCGGTAAACCGAGTGTCTAACCGATGTAGCCATGACTGAGCTCGGTTATCGGTTTCGGTGGAGCTAGTGACCATAACCGATGGTCGATTATCGTTTTCGAAAGTACCCAAAACCGCACTGAACCAATTATGTTCACCCCTACTTCATAGCCTCATGTTTTCATGATACATTGTGTGTAAACGGTGGGTTAAATTTCCTAATAATTCATTCTAATTAGCATGCACCACGGTTGATTTTCAACATTTTATGTTGTCAATGGTGGTTATGCTTTTTCAACATTTTATGCTATCAATGGTAGTCATACATTTTCACCTTTTGTTAGATTTGCAACGTCTAGGATTTGTTTCCATGTTAGTAATTTATCGACTGATATTAGCACTGTAACGAGACATTGCTAGCATACCGTGCTTGTTTATATTGCATTTTTCTCTAATAGAGAGGTGTAGGAGACATGAAATAATTACTTTAGTTTAGTAGGAGTTTGTACTTTGACAAAAATAAGCCTATACAAACACCTACTAAATGTTTACCTTTGGTCTTTTACCACCAACGCCTTTCTATCCTAATAATCTTGGGTTCAAAGTCCCAATTGATGATGACGTCACACGCAACTGATGTCATAAAAATTGGTGGCACGATCTGAAAATGAAACCGACATTGAAGGGCATAATGGTCCTATAAAATGACGACTTCAGGGCAAAAGTCTGTTTCAAAAGGGCGAACGAAGCAGAGCAAATTCCGTTATCTATCCACACCAAAATTCAATCTTTTCTCGATCTCTCAATTCTTCAAATCCTCCGTCTCTTCTCTCAATCCATATCTTCGATTCTCCAGATTTCTTCGATCTCACTTACTTTTTCCCCAAATCTCATTTTCTAGGGGTTTTTTTCAACAGCCATGGTTTACGATTCGATCTCCAATGTTTTGATCCCGACCGCGGCTTCCAATCCCAAGGAATTCACCAAGAAAAAGCGGGTACATTCATCTAATCATATTCGATTGTGTTGATAGATTAATTTTCGTTCCAAATTTTGGGAAAAATTGGATGTTTTTGCTTTTCGGTTCAATTTTTCTAACTATTTTTTTGATCTTGAAGGTGAATAGGACAGCCAAATTGAAGCAGTGCAAGCTTGATGTTCGCCGTGAACAGTGGCTTTCTCAAGGTGATTTTTCTTAATTTTTTGAGTATTTTTGTGTAATTTTTAATTATTTCAATTCGCTTTATTGAGTATTTTTGTGTAGTTTTTCTTAATTTTTTTTTAAGTATTTATTTTTAAATTTTTGTGTAATTTTTCTTAATTTATCGAGTATTTTTGTCTAATTTTTCTTAATTTATTGAGTATTTTGGTGTAATTTTTCTTAATTTATTGAGCATTTTTGTGTAAATATTCCTTTGTATGTGTTTATTATACTCCTATTATAAATCAGTTGTTTGGTTCTTATTTTCAGTGAAGAACAAGGGGTTTAAGGAGGAAAACAAAGGTACCGATCGTCCAAAAACGCCTGCTTTGGACATGCAAGTCTCAAACGAGGGAGAAACCCGATCGATGGCGAAATTGGTGATCAATCCTGGCAGTGAAGAGAATCATTACAGCGATTGGGAGTCACCATCCAACAGCCCTACCAGTCACACCAGTAGTTTGGCTAGTAACCGATCAGTTACTAATTTCACGGGTAGTAGTAGCAGGAGTAGCAGTGGTGGTTGTTATTCGGGAAGCATGACAGAAGAAGATGACGGTGATGATGGGTGCTTGGATGATTGGGAGGCCATTGCTGATGCTTTGGCAGCCGATGAGATTAAAAATGATCATAACCATAACCATAATAACCTTAATCTGGAGCCTGAAGTGCATGACCATGATCCACAGTTGGAGCCTGTGGAGGCAAAAAGTGATCATAACCTCAACCTGAATCATCGGGCGTGGGGACCAGATGACGCTTTTCGTCCTCAGGGTCTTCCAAATTTGCTTAAACAGAACAGTTTCCCCATGAATTCGGAGAGATACTATGGATGTGCTGCGTGGGGTTTCAAGAATGTTGCGTTTGCTCCAACAACATGTCCTATATGCTGCGAAGATCTTGACTTAACAGACACGAGTTTTCTTCCCTGCCCATGTGGGTACAGGCTCTGTCTTTTCTGCTACAAAAGGATTCTTGAAGATAACGGTCGATGTCCAGGGTGCAGGAAGCAGTATGAACAGTCGGAACAGGGGACTGCAACTTCCAAACTGGCCCGTTCTTACAGCATGATCCCCAGGCATTAGGTTGAAATTCGAGTACGTATGTGGGTCTCTTTTCGTGTGTCTTTGTTCCTTACATGTTAGAAACTGATATTAGTTCTAGGTATGTCGATAGACATGATCTTTTAGTGTTTGGGAAATATGTTCTTGTGAGTTTGGCCTATAGGACTAGTCGGCTGTTGGTATGTGAATACATAAGGGCATATATAAATCAAATACATCATTTCAACTGCATTGCAAGTGGTCTTGTAGGCAATTCTATAAATCTTCTTGAGTTTATCCGTTCGTTACTGTTTACTAGTATAATGAGTGTTTATGCTTGTGATTTGATAAGTCTTGGAGTATTTTCCATGCTATTTATGTATCTACTATGTATTAATAAGTTCATTAGCATATGAAATAATTGAACAATGCCCTTTTAAGTTTACTATATGTGTGATCTTTTATTTCTATTGACTTTATCGTCTACGGCTTATGGAATGCATATTAGCCTCTTATTTGGCTATTCTAGCCATTGATACCTAGAAATGTTCTTATTCATGTGGTGGATTGAAATGCATATTAGCCTCTTATTTGGCTATTCTAGCCATTGTTACCTAGAAATGTTCTTATTCATGTGGTGGATTGGAATGCATATTAGCCTCTTATTTGGCTATTCTAGCCATTGTTACCTAGAAATGTTCTTATTCATGTGGTGGATAGACGGTAACTCCTTACCTTGAAAATTTTGAAGGACATATATTCTTTATACTGGTATCCCACTGGGAGCAGCCTCTCTTATCATTTTGTGATAGAGGAAAGCTGCCCACATCTCACCCTCCCTAGAGTCCTAGACCCTACCAATAGCTTGCTATGGGTGGGCTTTTACCAAGTAAGTTTGTTTGTTATATATTCTTTATACTCGCATTGTTCTATACTCTGGCTCAGTTTTTATTTATATCGACAGTTGGATTCCTGATGAATGGGAGCAGCCTCTCTGTACCCTAGGATAGAGGTAAGGCTTGCCCTCACCCCCACCCCTCCTAGACCCTACTAGTAGCTTTGCTATGAATGAGATTTACTGTGTACGTTTGTTTGTTAGTTAGTTGGAATCCTGGTGAATGATTACCATACTGGTACCGGGTCAAATCATATTATGCAGTACTATATGATATGCACTGGATCTTTTATCTTATGTTTTTGTGCATTTGCATATAGAGTTTATAGATCCAGAACTTGTTGCTCCATGAACAGAACTCATAGCAAAGCTATTGGTAGGGTCTGGGAGGGGTTAGGTGGGGTGAGGGCAAAAGACGGGACAAAAGGTCATGTCTTTGTGATTTATGCAAGGGATCTTCTGTAAACCTGTGGCAAGAAGACAGTCTTTTTGTTGGTGTTTCACTTTGCACATCACTAGGATGCTTAACCATTGTGTTTTATTTTATTAAAGAATCTATGATTCAGTTTGATTTAATTCGCAATTCTTATAACACCAACTCAACTGGGATGTTTTCTTGGCATCCTCTTATTACATAAACTCGGTTTTAAGTTTTTAAATAGGGATGCTTTCTGGCCACTGGATCTTGCTGAACTCCATGAAGAATGATCATGAACACTATCAATCACCTGCAACTCTTGAGGTAAGAGTATTAAAATATTTGTTTCTTTAGGATTTTATAACATAGCATGTGAGGTAGAATTGAATTTTCTAAAAATACACTGCTAAATGCATCATGTATCATAACGGGTCTAAACGGGTTGGGGTCTAAACAAACAATTCGTTTGTGTAGGTTGAAATGGATCGGGTTGTGTTGGCCTAAAACACTTGTATGATGTAAGATATGAATATGATTACAAAAATTTTACTATTTCAGCAACATTTTAATTTATGAATAAAAATTATTTAAGAGGTGTTATGCATGAAAAATACACTTTGACTTGTTTTATTTCCCCCAACTTTATCATGTATCATAATGGGTCTAAACGGGTTAGGGTCTAAACAAACAATTCGTTTGTGTAGATTGATATGGGCCGGGTTGTGACCTAAAACACTTGTCTGATGTAAGATATGAATATGATTACAATAATTTTACTATTTCAGTAACAGTTTAATTTATGAATACAAATTATTTAAACCTAAAACACTTGTCTGATGTAAGATATGAATATGATTACAATAATTTTACTATTTCAGTAACAGTTTAATTTATGAATACAAATTATTTAAGAGGTGTTATGCATGAAAAGTATAAAAATTATTTAAGAGGTGTTATGCATGAAAAATACACTTTGACTCCTTTTATTTTCCCCAACTTTTCCAATTTGATCCATATGAGATCATACTAGCACAAATGCATCATATCCCTTTAGAACTATACAGTTAAACGTGTTTGAACGAGGGTAGCACTACTCTAGGATGATTAAACATAACCCGAATCAACGTTAAACGTGTTTGAACGAGGGTAGTACTAGGATGATTAAACATAACCCGAATCAACTCAATCACGAATGAGTACGCATAAGTTTAAATAGAGCTTTGTTACTATAAGCATCCCACTCTTCGAATTCAAAATTTTCTTAAATTTATAAACAAAACTTGTGTTTTATTTACCTTATATTTTTTATAATCTCTATTCTGCTTGATTTGGAAACCATTCAAGCACTAACTTCCAAGATAACATGGGATTGGGTTAGGGTTGAACATGTTATTTTCAGTGTCTTGAAATGAGCTTTGGTGGGGTTGACATTCAAATACTTCTTCATATAAAAGTGAATTATAATTATATGCTCTAATTATTGATTAGTAAAACAATATACCATTTACAAATTTGATCCACATGGTATTTTACCTAATGAAAATCTTTCACGTAAATATCTTTTTTTACCTTTTCTTTATAACTCCAACGTAATGAATTACTAGTATTCTCCTTTATATTGAAAAACATTAGGAATTGAACAGTAACTTTAATATTTTTTAATTTTTAATTTTTTTTTACTCAACCGTTTAGGTTCAGTTTCCTACCGTATAAATTCCTGTCGTACGCGGGGCGGTAGAGTTAGTCTACGAAATATTAAGTCTAGAAAAGGGGAAGATTAGAAGAAGAAAGATGAAGACATAGGAAAATGGGTTCTTGGGAATATAATAATACTGTGAGAAATGAAAAAGTTTTGAACAAATCTTGTAATATCTTTTTTTTTTGCAGGCTGTTTGTTTTAAAATTTTATAGGTGTTCATTAAAATATATTAATACATTGTAATATAATCTCCTATAATTTATTAAGTTTACATCTGTTATTTTTTTTTTATATATTATTATAAGATACTTATATTTTATTTCAAATTAAATATTATTTATGACATTTTCAGGTTCTTATCCGATTCAACCGGTCCGACCAATGGACCGATAAGACGAACGATTCGTTGTCGGTCCGGTTCTAAAAAAATTGAAGTCCGCTTCCTGTGACGTCCATAAGCAATCTAGTCAACATGATAATTTCATGGGATGGCTAATGGACTAATGCAATTTTTAATTTTTTATGTGATGAACCATACCCGACCTGAAACGAAATTTTTTATGTCCGGCCTTATGAAATTTGAGCATCTAAAACCAGTGAACCCCCTGAAAAAAATTCTTGGATCCGCCACTGTTTAGCATCCTTCGAAGTCCTGTCATGGTTCCCAGGTCTCATATTCTTTATAGGACAGCTAAACTTGTCATACCTTGCCAAAGAAACTTTTACCTGGGCTTGCAATATTCTGACCGATTTTAGACCGGATAGAAACTCCTCCACGTTCTGGATGCCTTTAAACCTCACAAAGCCAAAAAAGTTCCCTCTACCATCCCTTTTCTTTGCCACATAAGCATCCGACACAACCCCATATTCTTTAAAAACCTTCCATAGCATAGTAAGATTTGTCTCTTCCGGCAGATTTGAGACAAAAAAAAGAGGTCTCTGTCTTCGAGTTGGCCTCATAGTTATTCTTCTTCCTCCTGTGAACCTCCTCCCATTCTCTGTCGCCCTTTCGCATCCTCCTCCCTATTGCTTATTTCGAATCCTTAATGATTACTTTATATAAAACACTATATTTGAGTTGCTTCAAAAGAATACCCAACATGTGACACCCACAACATGCCATGAATCTAAAACTTACAATAGTTTCATGTTCAAAGCTCACCATCACCGTTGATCGCCGTCTCCATATACAACACCATCTTCACAATTATGTGAAAATGGAAAAAAAATAGATGTAATCATAACTCTTGAAATCATGCAATAAACTATCTTTTTTATATATACAGGTGAAGTTCAAGTAAAAAAAGTCTTTGAAAAATGACACGTGACAATTCTAACGAACTCTGATTTAACTCGTTCCGGTGGTGTTGGAATCGGCTCGTCGAACTCTACCATCTTAGCTTTCAGGGTTTAGAAATTAGCTTTTAACATTTAGCTTTATTGTTTAGCTTTAGTGGTAGAGTTTAGCTTTTAGTAGGGCTAGCAAAACAGGTAATTCGTGTCTAAACAGGTCATAGGCGACGCGGATAACACAAGTATCAAATATGAATACGACTCGTTTAACTTCTTTATATTTAATTTCTATAAGACAGTTGTATCTTTTATGTACCAAGAAGGAAAAATAATGAAGTCTAGCCTCTTAATTTTACTTATTTTTGAAAATGTATAAAATTACATAATGTACTTTTTCTTAAACAAGTTTAATCGTGTCTTAAACAAGTAGGAATTGCCAGCCCTAGCTTTTAGGTTTTAGTTTTAGAGTTTAGCTTTAGGGTTTAGCTTTACAGTTTAAGGTTTGACTTTAGATTTTAGGGTTTAGGGTTCGACGAGACGGTTCCAACGCCGTTAGAATGAGTTAAATCAGAGTTCGTTAGAGTTGTCATGTGTAATTTTTAAATCTTTTTTAGCCTTTTTAAACAAAATAGACCTTTTAGAGGAACATTCCCTTATGTGTGTGTGTATATTATCTATATTTATATTTATATTTATACTACCTAATAAACAACTAAACTAGTGGACACGTGTTACTTTCTGGTGCATCCTCAACATGTTTTTTCCGTCTCTCTCTTCTATTAAATAATGATATTAAAAGAATATATTTTTAAATATTTAATACAAATATAATTATAAATATTTATTATTTAATTATGGATGGTTATTATATCATTATCAAATGAATTTAATATGAATTAACATTTATCAATTGCATAAAAAAAATTAATACTCAGTTGAAAAAAAAATGTTTAAAAAATTAACTTAACATAATTTATATCTGTCATGTCATATTTTATTAAACCCGTGTATCCACCCTTGTAATATACGGATTTTAAAGACATAATTTTTTTATTACTAAATATATAACATTACATTTATTTAACCCGTGTATACAGGATTCTAAGCTAACCCGTGTATACGGGATTCTAAGCTAGTATATAATATTTAACAACTTTGTTTCTAAGGTGTATATGAAATTCTTCTAACCATAAACAAGTTTAAATTCACTAACATCTGAATCAAGGTGATGAGTTGTCTACGAATAAAAGTTTAACAAAATGTTTCTATAAGGAACACTTTTTATATATTATTTGATTTTAATTAACATTCATTCGCCGTTCATATAAAATCGGATGATCATAACAGAATTGAATTACATAAATTAATAAACATGATTAGTATAAAATTTTCAATGGTCTAGATTTGAAAAATAGTAAAAATTTCTTAATTTTTAACGTACATGCTTATTATTATCTAACCTATTTAAAAACCAACTTCTTAGCTACGCTACAAGGAGACCACCACCTGGCTGTTTTTTTTTTTTTTTGAAAAAATCAGAATTTGTTTCTTATATATAACTTTGGTGGTAATTATACGATTATACGCGAAAGAGTTGCTTGGTTTACTGGTTAAGGTGACATACCTCCCTTTCTTCCTTATCTTTGACCCGGGTTTGACTCCCTGGGTAATTTTTTTTTCTATTTTTTTCCAACTTAATATTCTTTTAACTATTTTGCGTTTACTTAACCTCGCGTTGGTTTTACTTTATTTTTACTTTTCTATGTCTTATGTTTTTTCGAGCACGCTTTTTAATATTTTATGCCTTAAGTTTCTGGAACACGCGTTTAAGTGTTTTGTATCGTAGAGAACTTCCCGCCGCAACGCGCGGCCTGAAATCCTGCTAGTTTGATTTAATAAAAGATTTAGATATATAACAAAAACATAAAAATTCAAACATATACTCTAATATTTTTTTTTTATAAAATGTAGTCATTTTTTTAGGCGTATTATACCATTATTACCATGTTAGAATAATTACGCGAATCTTTTCGTCTTACATAATAAATGATATGCCAACCAGTTTCGCATATCAATTTTTTATACTTGCATAACTCATGATTTATAATGATACATGAGTAACGATAAATACATGAACACAAAATCATGTATCCCATAGCTATATAGATGCAAATTTCTTGTAACTATGGATCCAAATATCTTCTAGAGGTACAACATACGACTGTTAGGGACGGCCCAACCTATTTGTACGCGTAAAGTGAAATAAAAATTTGAAGCCTTTTTTTTATTTTATCAAAGTACGATAATTTATGATTTTTAAACTCATAATCATACTCCGCTTTCACGACCCTTGTTCGCTAAATCATTTAATAGGTGTCAATTTCTAAGAAATTGTAATTTTCATCATGATTTTTTTTCAATCATACAATTGAACAAACAAAATATGAGAATAACATGCAGATGGAACTGCGGCTAATAAGGCTATGTGTAGTAGTTAGTGAATGTGAGTAAAAATATGGTGTCATGTAGGAGCCACACAAGCAGTATTTGTCAATGAGTGTGATAAAAAAATAGTGTGTAATGGTTTAGTGTGACCAGCTTTAAATATTATATTAAAATTAAAAACAAAAAGAAATGGACACATGTTTTAATTCCATTGGTTGAAACAAATTAAAAAAAAATCAAAAAAACAATTCCTTCTTCGCCCACACCCGTTGTTCCGGTCATGAGTGGCTCACCTCTCACGAACACTCATTACACATAGCCTAAATGACCATTTATTATTATCTGTGGTAGTTCACCTTGATCTTAAACATATAAAAAACAAGGTGGAGATGGAACATATGAATCTATCTTCTGTACTTTAGGCACATAAATCTTTTAATTTACAAATAACACATTAAAAATGTGAAACTTTTACTTATATCGTATAAAATACCCTAAAAATATTGGAGCCTCGTTAAAATAAAAGTAGGAGCTTAAAACGGTTGCTTTTATTATAATTGTTCGTATTTTTTTTAATATATTGCCAAAAACACAAGTTGTGATCAATGCTGATGGTACACTAATCTGTTGGTAAGGGCCCCAATTAGATTTGTTAAATCCCGTGGAGACAAATCTATTAGTAAGGGGTAGGGGCCAATGTTACAATTTACAAACATTCTAATAACTCCCACACCACACTTTCAACCACTTTTTCCCCCTTTTCTCTATGTTATCCAAATCAAAACCGCACTTGCCTTCAAAAAGGAAAAATAATGTTTTATACTTACTTAGCTTTATAATTTAAAATCACTTGAAAACTATGTTTATGTTGCATTTTGAGTTTTATAATTTTGTCTGAGTGAAACGAATTATGATTTGTCAAAAATATTAACAAAAAGAATTAGTAGATAGTCCTCGGCTCCTAAGAATCAGTGTTTATGACAATGAAAACGATAAGTGTTGAGGTATATACTTATCTTGATACTGTTAAGCGGGACGAACACACATAATAAACATCAGTGATACATGACAACAGTAAAAAAATTATTTATATACAATATTTAATTCTTTTTATGTGTTATTTAAGTATACGACGATGGCTTAGTTTTACCGGTCGTCTCCTCCGTCTACCACCACCTTGCTCCCTTCCTCACCTCTTTCTATGATATCACATCTTTCTACCGCCTTCACCTCCCTCATCATAGACGCAACTCTCAACCATGGACCATCATCCCAACACCACCTTCCGCCATTAATCACAATATTTCACCATCCCAACACCTAACACCATTGCCCAAACATCGTTCTCTACTCCACTATCCTAAACCCTACCTGTAAAACGACCCACAATCAAAACCAAACAAATCAAACTGCCACCTTCACTTGTCTCTTTTCAAAACCAATACTATGTTAAGAACTGCAGGAACCGCATAATATACTTGTACGTTTTTAAGTGTAATACATAAGGCACTATGTATACACTTATAAGTTTGTTATCTTTTATATACTTACCCATATTAATAACATTATGGTAATTGCCTGATGCTTGCAAACAAAAATCCAAATCATTTCCATGAACTAGAAAATGACAATACACTTCTTTTCCCTCGTTCAATAGCCCAATTCGTGTACAAAGAACTCATCTCCATCTTAACCTTGCTACTCCTATTGATAAACCACATATACGAAAAATGAACAATTGAATAAAAATCGTTTCTTTCTTCACATTGTTTGCTTGAAAAGCAGCTTCATTCCTTGCTTTCCAAATAGACCACCATGCAACCATAAAGATGGCTTTAATTACTTGTTTCTTCGGCTTCGATAAGTGAACACAAATGAGATGGAATGCGGGAAAAGGGAAAGGGCACCTCAAGCCACACGTCTATCCTTCTCCACACAACCATAGCAACATGGCAATGACCGAACACATGATCAAGGGATTCTATGAGACGAACAGAAAACGCACATGATGGTAGGAATATCTAAACCCTTGTTGCATAAGTTTACTCTAGAAGGAAGACGATCCAAGAGCAAACGCCAAACCATAATGTTCACTTTTTTCGGGACCCATCTATTCCATCTTTTCGGATTATTCGTGTTTGGAAGCAAACAGAGATCAATGACTTTTCTCTCATGATTCACCTGAAAAACATTATCTAGATCAAGATCCCAAATCCATCTAGCTTTCTCCTTGGACCATGAAAAAGTCGAGAGGTCCTTCATATGGTTAAGAAATTGATATTCTTCAATCCCACCTCTTAAATGTCTTCACCATCCACACCTCCAAGAGGTATCCACTTTCCTATCGGAAATGAGACACTCTTTTTGCATTTCCAAATGAAAAAATCTAGGAAATCTATTCGATAAAGACTCTCCTCCCAACCAATTACCTCGCCAAAATAAAGTTGAATCTCCCAAGCCCACATTCTTCTTGATCAAGGATAAAGAAATAATGTTTTTATCATGGAGATCAATAACACATTTGGCAATCCTATTCCAAATACCATTACCTTTAGCAATCTTCAATTTGTCAAATACATCGAGATTGTACCCGTGAATAGAATTTACCATATTCACTCATGGTGGATTAGGTTTATTAAAATAACATCTCCATTTTTCTAAAAGAGCTAAATTCAGTGGACGCAAACTCCCGATTCCCAAACCACCGGATTGTTTGTCCGCCAAAATAAGGTCCCACTTAACCCAAGACATTTTCTTAGAATCTTCATCCCCTTACTAAAAAAACTTGGCCCTAATACCTTCTAACCTTTTATTAACTTTGATAGGCATCGGAAATAAGAGAAGTAACACGTATCAAGAGATCCAAGCACCGAAGTAATAAGAGTGGATCGACCTCCAAGGGATAGCATGTTTGCTTTCCACTTAGATAGTCTTTGTTTGAACTTCTATATAATCGGCTCCCAACCTTTAACCACGCCCACATTTAACCCCATCGGAATACCCAAGTAATCAAAAGGGAACGTTTTAGCTTTACATCCCTCCAAGGACGCCAAATGGTTAATCTCCATGGAGTCTACACCCACACCAAATATACTAGATTTATGGACATTTACTTTAAACCCCTGATGCCATATAAAAACAATTCAAAGCTCTAACAATACTTAACAAATTAACCTGCAACCACTCTCCCGTTATAATCACGTCAACCGCATACATCAGATGAGAAAGTAAAGCGTTATCTTTCCCAATATGAATGCCACAAAATAAACTCGCACTTATCAAGTCTTCAATAACATTGTGAAGCCCTTCCATTGCCAAAGTAAAAAAGGAACGTAGAAAGCGGGTCACCTTGTCTTAAACCCCTTTTCATGTTAAACTCCAAATATGGACTCACGTTGATTAGAACTGAAGCATGAGCCGACGTCAAACAAGCTTGAATCCAAGAAATCCATTTATCACTAAAACCCATAAAAACGCATTATTTGGAGAAGATAGTCCCACGAATCTACTACTTTAGCAAGGCGATTAGCTAATAACTTAGCAATAGTTTTGTAATGTAAGTTAATTAGACTAACCGGTCTATAATCTGTAACAAGAATGAGACTGTTTACCTTAGGAATTAAGGTGATGAACGATGCATTGCATCCTTTCGGGATCTTATCTTTCCAAAAAAATTCCAACACAAAAGACATAATATCCCATTTCAAGATGTCCCAATAACGTTTCAGGAACCCAAACGAGAAACCATCCGGGCCCAGAGATTTATCGAAACCAAACGACCAGGCCGCTTCTTTAATCTCGGCTAAGGACATATCAGTTATCAAAAACGAATTTTGGTCTATTTTTAAAGTTTTGAATTTAGAGCTCCACTGAGAAAAAGAAATACCATCAATCTTCTTAAATCTTTTGGAATGAAATTCAAAAAAACAAGGTTTTAATTGCCTTCTTTTCTTGTTAATAATTCCATGGAAAAATTTAGAGTTTTCATCTCCTTCGATTGCCCAATTTATTTTTGCTTTCTGAATAGTATCCAAATTTTTAAGCTTATCAATTTCATCTAGCTTTTGCTTGATTTCCATTCTTTCCTTCCTTATCACTACATCGCCTCCTTCCCTTCCCTCCCCGGTCAATCAAAGAATCCAGTCCCAACAAAGAATTATTTTCTACTTTTTTCCTTTTACTATTCCAATATTTAATCTCTTTTTTAAGTAATTTTAACTTCTCCTTAAATAAGATGAAATAATTATGATGATGATCACATGCTCCATTATTCCAAACCATCTTCACCATGTCATCAAAACCATCCAATAATTAAAGAACTTGAACGTAATAGGCCTAAACTCCACAAGGTTTTGCTTTAATAAAATAGGACGATGACCCAAAATATTTCTATCCAAAGTCACCGCTTCCAAATCATTTACACAGTCAAGAATACCATTCGTGAAAAGAAAGTGATCCAGTTTACTCATTTTAGAATAATCCGAACTAACATGAGTGAAATTGAACCCGCACATAGGAATATCCGTTAGAGAAGCCGAAGACATAAAGTCATTGAAGTGTTTTGCCGAAGAAGGAGAAAATATAGTCCCATACCTTTCCAAATCTTCCCGGGCTTCGTTAAAATCACCAAATATAAAATAATTCCACGGATGCAGAGACATAAAATTTATAATCATTCGCCATAATCTCCTCTTCTCCGCTTCATCTTGCGGAGCATACACGTTTGTCATAAAGCACTGCAATTTATAAGAAGTCCAAGTCCCTTGACAATCAAAAAATTATCGAACGAATAGATGGAAGATTTAACAAACGTCGTCCGGTACCACACTGCCAATAAACCTCCTGATCTACCTCGGGTACTAGTAGAGGTGAAATCAAAAGAAAAATTGCCCTAAAAACTTTTCACTTTCATTAGATCCAAGTTTGTCAACCACGTCTCTTGGATACCCAAAAAGTTAACCCGATATTTACAACAAATGTTCAAAATTCTTTTTTTCTATTTAACAATGTTTTAAGAACCGGACCGGACAATGAACCGGACGTCTTAGAGGTTCACTGGTCGGACCGGTCGGACCGGATTCAAGAACCGGATGACGCAATAAATAATATAATTATTCATAAAAATATATAGAAAAATATAAAAATTCCAAATACTACATATTCAACCATTTAAACAATTTTGAGTCAAGGACGAGGGTTGTAGGTCTGTAAGAATTTTAATTCTTTTGAATCTTCAATTTTAATTTTGATTAGGGTTTTGGAGGACCTGTGGCAGCGTATAAGTTAAAAGGAAAGAGCCAAATTGAGTTAAAATTGTAAATAGAAGTAAGTAGGAGGACTATAGGATAAAAAAGATAAAAAAAATAGTAAAAATTAAAAAAAAAAAAAAATTAAACTACCCGGTTCGACCACCGGTTCGCGGTTCGCGGTTCGACCGCTGAATCGCTTGAACCGCCCGGTTCAACCAGCAAACGGTCTCAGAGCATGTAACCGGACCGGTGGAGGTCACGGTTCCCGGTCCGACCGGCCGGTCTGGTCCGGTTTTAAAAACATTGCTTTTTAACGCGTTCCCGGAACCACAAACATTAATGGAGTGCACATTCATTGATCCACCAACTTTTTACCCCTCCCCTTAATAAGAAGTTTCTAATCATTTTTAGTACCCTTCATTTCGAACCCGAGAACCCGCTCCATGTCTATATATCGAGACAATTCATTAATAATAGAACCACCGGTATACTTTACTGAATGAGAAAATGAAGAGTCTAATGAATCAACATAATTTTCCATAGCCAGATTATTATTTGATAAGGCCACCGGTTCTTATCCTTCCTTCAATTTTGTATCGACATCACCCACCACCTCCTCTGTTTCATTCACAAAATTCTCAAACCCAAGTGGGCGAGAACATGAGGAAGAAACCGTCTCCTAATCCATAACCAAAATTTGCACCTCTTCCGCCAAAGGCTCCTGGACTTCCATTTCTTTATGAATATTTTCGTCGAGAATAAAAGGACCACTATCAACAACCCCTTTGAACACGTTTTCCTGGTTCACCACATCTTCTATTACATGTTCCTGGTTCATCTCATAACCATCAGGCAAGCTAGTTCCCTCTATCGATACCTCCTCCTACGAGCTCTTTACTTACTCCTCTTCTTCCTCTATAACCGGCTTCCTAAACTTATGAACCTAACTAGAGATTTCAGACACTGAGACCTCAAACACTTTCCCATCAACTTTGATACATACCTTTTCCATAAGCTTACCCAAAACCTTAGTTAAAATACAAACTCTACCTAAGGCCATCGGTTCTTCTTTGTCTTCGACAAAGAACAAACATTCCCCCACAGATTTGCACTCTTCTTATATGAATTGGCCGACCATGCAATTAGGAGTAATCCTCCAATCTCGACCCATGTCATCCTTTCTTCCAATGTGAAAGAATCTGAAACTAGTCTAATATCCTTAAACAGAGCAACTAATTCCACCAATTCCTCGAACCACTTACGATCAAGAATTGAATCAAAACTCATCATAAGCCAAAGACCTCCCATATATTGAAGTTCAACGTTGTAAAAACCCTCCTTATAACAAAGCGAATAAAGATTCTCCATAACATGAACATCCTTTACCTTCACAATCAAAGAGTAGTTCAACGATGTCCCCATAGACTCCGAATCACCCAGATCAACTGAACGACTTGGTTAACAGGGGGGGGGGTCCCTTCTCCCCCTTAGTACTGCCGCAAAAGATTTTTTCTTCTCCACACTGTCGAAAGTAGAATCCGACGGCATATAGACAACATATTGTTTAACTAAATTAGGCTTTCGGTGATCAACCGTATTGAACCTTGCCAAATCGGCAAAAACGAAAAAGCTTTCGAACCACATCGATCGTAAATTTTGAAGAAGCATTCGATCTTCCTCCACCTTGATTGTAAGATACAAATTAAAAATCCACAAGTTAACCACAACTTTTAAATAACCCAAAATGTTTGTGAAGATCCCCCACGAGAGGTTTAACAAAGGCAATATCAACGAGGTCGATGAGAATCCAATCCACATGATACGAGAACCGAGATCACTCCAGAGATTTTCCTACATTTAAAACATCAATTTGAACATGGTTAGTAAAGATAAGTAGCCCTTGGAACAACCCACAAGTCTCCAAACCAAACGTCAAACATAATGTTTTGGGTGTATGATACGCCGCCCCTGCACCTTCACATATTCCATTTTTAGATTCCTCTCCTTGAGGCACTTAGGTTTCATATATTATGGCTTTCATAAATCATTTTCTAACCTGAGATACACTAATTAGAAGTTTGGGATTTTTTCGATAACATGTATTAACACCCTTACATGTATAATCCCAACCCGTAGGTCAGTTAGCACCCAAAGACTTCAAATAACGTATATAACACCCTACATACATTACCACCTATGTATGTATACATTAGTTAGTTAATCACCGACTAAGCCGACCATACTCCTTTGTACTTAATGTACATGGACCGACTTTTAGACTAGTATATACACATACAAGTCCTATTATTCTACCAATTCATCATTATTCCACAATGGTTTGACTTATACCACATTAAGTCAATTTACACCAATTTTACCATTTTTACACAATGGTTTGAGTTATAGCACATTAAGTAAATTTACACCAATTCACCATTATTCCACAATGGCTTGATTTATACCACATTAAGTCAATTTACACAAATTCATCATTATTCCACAATGGCTTGACTTATACCACATTACGTAAGTTTACTTCAATTTCACCATTATTCCACAATAGTTTGTCTTTTACCACAAAACTCAAGTATACCAAATTTTATCACATTCCACATTTTAGTTTGACTCTTTACCGCTTAAGTCAAATACACCAATTTACCACATAAGTCAAATTTCCACAACACAACATACATGAATAGAATTTAACCACATAATCCTATTTACATGTATCTACCATTATATCTATTACTAAGTAATGAAATATATGCTTCCAATCTCACCCATTGAGTATTTGAATCCAAGTATACACCCATGAAGTATTTCACTTCAAGATCACCAATTTATACCAAAGAAGTTCTTAGACTTCTAGGCCACCCAATTTCAACAACACATGAGTAAGTATCCAAACAACATACTATCTACTTATGTAATCTTACTACTTATCAAATACTAAGTAAGTACAAAAGCAGTTACCTTTTAGGTTTGACGCCACCGGTTGATCCTTGATCATGTCCACACGATTACCTAAACAGTTTCCACACTTGTTTAGTAATCTAAAGGTCTAAAGTTAACACCAATTAAGGTTTCCACACCCACCCAAGGTCTTATGGTTTTCACCATTAATTAAAACTTGGTTTATTTAGCTCCATACAAGCTTTTAACCATTTCTACACCAATTCCATCCATTTTGACCCGTTAAGGTCTCCACCCAACTACCTCAAATTCTCCCATTTGTAATTCAACAAATCAATTGAGTTTTCTACTTGAGAATGTGTTTATATATCACCATAAACACTTATCCACACTCAATTTACCATTTAAACACCCCAAATGAAAAAACCCCCCAAATTACCCTCAAGAACCCTAATTCTTGAATCATCAAATTGGATGTTTTCATGTTGTTATATACCACATTTAACCTTTAATCAAGCTAGATTATAACTTTTATCAAGTTAATAATCGTTTAGAACACCCAAAATAGCCCCAAACTCAATTTCTCCAATGACCCACCAAGAACACCATAAATGATGGATTCAAGAGGTGAAAGAGAGCTTACTTGTTGTTTAAAAGGGATGAACGAATTAGCACCTTCAATCCATGCATGCATAAATCATTCTTAATCAAGGCTCCTCTTTCTCCCTGACTTGCGACACACACACACACACTTATGTGTGTCGCCACTTTTAATCCTCCACCCAAATCAGTTTTAAGCTAATTACAAAAGCAGTCCCTCTACTTGACATTTTAATTCCTTCCAAAATTAGTTAATTCTACCATTTATGAAGCAACACTTAACTTTCTTTTATTTAAATATACCCATTACAATATAGTTATTATATTATAAGGCAAACCCGAAAGTTGATTCGTTACAAATCACACCACCTAATTTTGGATTTTGTCCCCGAAACCTGATCCACCAAATAGATTAGGGTAGTACTTGAGCATCTCTTCCTCAGATTCCCAAGTGGTTTCCGTCCCCTTTCTATGTTTCCGCCAAACCAATACTTGGATAATTTGCTTATTCTGCAAGCATTTCACCTTTTTATCTAAGATAGCCATCGGTTCCTCTAGATGAAACATTCATCATCCACCTCAATATCGCCATGAGAAACAACAACGACTTCTCTCGCCAAACATTTTCGTGGATGAACCACTCGAAATGTATCATAGAGTATTTACGATTTCCTCGGATAACTCCAAACAACATACCACTTAAAAAACTAAAGTGAAGTTTGAATGGTCCAACAAAACGGGGACTTGGCCTCCCACGTTTTCGAACCCGATACACCCCTCTTTCAAGGGAAACTTTTATATCGTCAAAATTTCCACTTGAATTTCAATACACCTCCTTCCCAAAATCCACCTAAGGTTTTCTATCCACCTTGAGCAGATTTTTCAATCGCACTGAATATACAAGATCTTTCATGCTACGCCTTGAATCACACCATTGATTCTAAGTTTTCAGGATATACAATTTCACCTAACCAAATGGTGTTCGACACCGTTCACCATTTACAGATTCAAATAATAGTGTATGAATACTTAAATGGTAGTTAAGATGACACCATCTTTCAACCAATAGTAATTAATCACCTGATTTCCTTCAAATCAAAAAATGAAACTAACACCTCAATCCGAATCAAGATGTCGCATCACACCTTTCTCGAACCAAAGTTCTTCGACCACTCGGGAGAGTAGGTTCCCTTTTGGTATTCAACCTCAACCCGTAGGCAAGTAAGACACTTTTAACCATTCTTGATTGTGTCTCCTTTCATCCTCAACCACCAAAATTCATACCCCTAAAACAAACATACAACAACTCATGAGGCATATAAGTCTCGTTCATCACCTATGAAGTTTAAAGACTTTAAGAACACCCATGAAGTTCAAAGACTTCAAGAACACCCATGAAGTTCAAGGATTTCAAGAACACCAATTAATACCCCCATTGAAGCTCAAGACTTCAGCTCAACCTTCTAACGTTCGCCCATGTATAGAGTCAGTTCCTTTTGTCCTCTCCTTTAGTTGCTACAATCAAGCTCATAAATGTCTAGGAGAATACGTGATAATCTTACCTCGTTGCATGAAGACATAACCAAGTCTAATACATGAGGCACCAAAACATCCGGGCAAGCATACGGTGTCCTCATGGAAGGACTCGACAAAGGTCTTACCAATTCCTCTTTCATAATTCTGAACTACGGATCCTTATTCTTGATCCAAACACCCTGTTTATCTCCAATGACTTCATCGTAAGTCATCCTTTGAGATTCAAGGATCTCAATCATACAATCCCCCTTTGAAGTTTGAAGACTTCATTTTTATTCATCGATGGTGAAGTTCTAAGACTTCAAACACCACTTACCGCTTAATTACTTCAGTTATTGCTGGGTCAACATATAAGTCTTCAGAATTCACCACCTCATCCAAAGATGGATTTCTACCAAAGCCAAAATGGTACACCTAACCATTCCAAAGAAAGGCCTCTCCTTTTTGGGAATTTTCAAGAAGCTCACAAAGTTAATGAGCGTAAACTACCATGATTCGAAGATAGAAACGACTATCATTGAATAAACGACCATCGTATTAGCATACATGGGCTTACACACCCTTCACATTGGTCCACATAAACGGTGGAACTTCTAATAAGACAGAAAGCATATCCGTAATCCCATAGTATCTGTAACAAAAGTGATACTGATCATGGGATATCACCTTCCTCTACCTTCATTAGTTGAACCAAGACTTTCAGTCATGTGTTCAAACCCGACAATAATGTACATATACATTCTTCCATTCTTCTTTTCCTCAAGAGAATGGTTACACCCCAAGAAGAGATATTAGGGTATAAAAACCCTTATGAACTTCTTCACGACCGGAACATCAAGTATTCCATTATTTCGGTTGGTGTTAATGGCATAAGCCAAACATACACCATATCATGCGCCACTTGTTTCACCGTCTCTGGGAGAGAACAGGTCGACACATCACCCTTTAGTCACACACGACATTGATATGATTATTAGGTAACCCCACATTTCCCACCACAATCGTAGGACTCCATCCCATGTGATTGTTTCACCCGCATTCTTCAATTATTACTTAATACAATCATCAACATTATGAAATTCGCAATGTTGATCACCTCTGAATCCACTAATTCACATAGATTCTTATCTGACAATAAGATCAAAGGACTTCAATCTCGTCCTTGCTAGTTAGAAATGTTCGACTCGACAGTCTCAGAAATTTCTATTTTCTCCCCCTATTCATCTTGTTCTTTAACTCGGGACATTCACTTCGAATGTGTCCCAATTTGTAACAACGGTAGCACACGCTAATAGGACTAAAACACCATGGCATAGTGTGTCCCATCATTCCCACCGGTGTATCTTCCCACACCTGTGGCAACAACAAGTATTGCCTCCCAAAAGGGATTTCTAGCTCTGCTAGAATATTTGGCTCTTGAAGCTGCTACTAATTTCTGTCGGGTTCCTTTTGCGCAAACCTTGAAATGATTTGTTGCAGGTTTTGTGAACTGTCAACTAGCGAGACACTCGTTGAACCGATGTGTCTTTCGTTTGGTTAATCGTCGAAGGTATAACCTGAAACACCCTATGCTTGGATTTAATTTTATTGTTTATGCATGTGTAATCGGATCACCGTTAGGATCCCAGTTTAGAACTGTTATTCGTATCAAATGCTTCCGCTGTATAAATCTGATTTATTATTTAAAAGGTTTAAATATTATTTTGTTTTAAAAGTTAAAACTGATACGAGGATTCCCAACAGTGGTTTCAGAGCCACCTTTACACGCGTTTAGACATAATATTTTTTTTATATTTTTTCGATCTAGTGTTTTATTTGTCAAAAATTTTGTTTAACAAAAGATCGAGTCTTTTTCGTTTAGTATGGTTGTGTTTATTAAATCGAGCATCGGTGACTCGTAGTTGTGTTGTTTGTTTTTGGTTGGTTTCTCTTTGTATTTTTATGGGTTATTTGGAACCCGTTGTAATAGTTAAGTTATTTATTTTATTTATTTTTAGTGTATTTGTAAATAAATTGTAAACCTAACGAGACGAATACTTGAAGACCAAGGCAGACGCTAACGGGGTTAAAGATGGAGATCATGAACTAAGTGGGAGATAACAGATTATTTATTTATTTTGTTATCCCTTAGACCAGTCTGGTTCTAGTTTGATGGCTTGAAAGAAACCGGACAATATTTACTAGTTGCTCGATTTATATTTTTTATTTATTTTTGTGGTTGTGACATTATTTAAGATAATAATTAAACCGCAAAAATTTTATAAAACTTTTGACACAATCTTAAAACGACGAGGTATTTAAATTGTTTAAAAGAATTATCGGAAAGGTTATTAAATAAAAGTGTTTTTATTTAAAAGTAAAACATGTTTTAAATTAAATAGTTTTATTTAAAACCATTTTAAATTAATTAAAGAGTTGGTTAGTATAAAATATAGTTCGCAATTAACGACCAATTTAGATTAAATAAGTTATTTAAAATTGGATCTTGTCGAGTGTTGAAAGACGTTTCACGAACTAAATAGTAAAATCGGTTTACTAAAATTGCACGATTTGAATCATGCTCCTCGTCGTCCAAAATGTTTTTGACCCTAATCGGTAATTTAAAACATTAAGGCAAATCCCAAATTAAAGTCAATATTTATGTGTCACCATAAATTGTAACACTTCAATTGATCTATCCGAATCCCCGGTGTTAGTGAATTACCCTGCATCCGGCCCTACGGTTTTGGTTGAAGGTAAGGCCGCGATTTGTGAGTTACTTAGGAAGGCTCTACAGTTATGATTGAAGGACAAATATCACTTAAGTCGTTTAAGTGGGCGTAGTTGAGGAAAACGTATCCAAGCTTGACAATACTCGTCATGCCCCTCAAACCGAGAATTGTGTAGTTGACACAATTAGTAATCGCTACCTACCTTCCTAGCCGTGTCAGTGGAGAGTGCTCAGTCATTCACTGAGTTATGGTGAACCGGGATCTCATTCCTAATTATATATTTTTGCAATTGGGTCATACATTTAATTAGGACGTTATGAATGAAAATACTAAAACTTTATTTTTGAATTTTGTAGATGTCTAATAAATCCAATCCCAACTCCTCATTCTCCCTAAAGTTAAAGTCAATCCTTGAGAAGGACAAACTTGACAACTCCAACTTCATGGATTGGTACCGAAACTTGAAAATTGTCATCAGGGCCGAGAACAAGATGTATTATCTCGAGGAACCAATCCCATAAGAACCTTCTGCTACAGGCATTGCTCGTAAGACCTGGGATAAACATGTCGATGATTACATCAAGGTCTCTTGCTTAATGCTGGCATCTATGATACCGGAACTTCAGAAGAATCTGGTTGATATGCCAGCATACGACATGATTAGGAAACTGTAGGAAATGTTCCAGCAGCAAGCCCGTCATGAACGCTTTTAGGTGATGAGATCACTTATAAGCTTTCGTATGCAAGAAGGTTCTTCGATCCGCACTCTTGTGTTGACTCTCCTTAGAAGGGATATATTGATCACTTAGCACGTCTTGACTCTCCCTAGAGCAATGAGCTGACCGGGGATATAATCCTCAACTCACTGCCAAAATCATATGACTAGTTCACTTTGAACTATAATATGAATGCTTGGGACAAGACCATCTCGGAGTTGCATATGCTGCTAAAAACTGTCGAGATGAATATACCGACTTCTGCTAAGTCTGGTCCGGTGCTAATGATCAAGGAGGTTCGAGTCAGGAATTCTGAAGTCAAGGGGAAGGCAAGAAAAGCTACAAAAGCAAGGGCAAAGGCAAGGCTGTTGCCAAGAAACCTCTGAAGGATGTCAAATGCTTTCATTGTGATCAAACCGGACACTGGAAGAGGAACTGCCCCAAGTATGTAGCTGAATTGAAGCAGAAAAAGTCTTCTGGAGGACAGTCCTTAGGTATGTTCGTTATTGAGATCTTCTCTCAGTCTAACAAATCTTGGTTATTTGACACTGGATGTGGTTTTCACATTTATAATGATTTGCAGGGACTAAAGAAGGCTAGGAAGCTGAAGCATGTCGACTTGGAGCTCCATGTGGGAAATGGGCAAAAAGTCGCGGTGAAGGCTGTAGGAGAATATATTCTTTACTTCCTTCTAGTCTTGAACTTGTTTTGAACAATGTTTATTTCATTCCTAGTTTGACAAGGAATACTGTTTTGGTCTGCGCCTTGCGAGAACAAGGATTTATTTATGCTTTTGATGGTGATTACATTTCTGCATAATTAAATGATCTGTTTTATTTTTTTACAAAGCCTCATAATTGAATCTATGAAATAGAAGTCCGTGATAATAACGTTCTATTCAATATCTCCTCCAAACATGAGAAATTAGATTTCAATGATACGTATCTATGCCATTATAGACTTCGACACATAAACAAGAATTGCATGAAGAAACTCCAGACCTCCGGAATTTTGAATTCCACAGGTCAAGAGTCATTTGATGATTGTGAATCCTGTTTGAGTGGCAAGTTAACCAAAGCCCCTTTAACCAGTATCGGTTAAAGGGCCACAGATCTGTTAGGACTTGTACATACCGATGTATGTGATCCATTTAGAACCATGTCTAGAAGTGGAGAGAGATACTTCGTTACATTTACTGATGACTTCAGTAGATATGGTTATATTTATCTTATGAATCATAAACATGAGACATTTGAAATGTTCAAACAATACAAAAACGAGGTACAAAATCAGCTTGGTAAAACAATTAAGTTGCTTCAATCTGATCGAGGTAGTGAATATCTTTGTCAAGATTTTGACGAACATCTAAAGAAATGTGGGATCATTTCGCAACTTACTCCACCTAGAACGCCAAAGCTTAATGGTGTGTCCGAAAGGAGAAATCGAACTCTATTAGATATGGTTTGATCGATGATGTGTCGTACAAACCTCCCACACTCCTTTTAGAGTTTTACTCTCGAAACTACCATAAGAATCATAAATCTAGCTCCTACAAAGAAGGTGGATAAGACACCTTATCAGATATGGCATGGGGAGAAACCCTAAGTGTCCTACCTTAGGGTCTGTGGATGCAACGCATATGTTACCAGTGAATCTATGGATAAACTGAATCCTCGTGGAGATAAAATTGTTTTCGTTGGATACCCTAAAACCATTGGTTACTACTTCTACAATCCTAGTGAAAACCTAGTTTTCATTAAACGCAGAGCTACCTTCTTAGAGAAAGAACTTCTTGTGCGAGGGATTGGGGAAAACCATGTGGATGTGGATGAGATCTGAGAACCACAAGTTACCGAACCCCAAACTGAATCTGCCGTTCAACATGAAACTGTTGAAACTGAATCTGGAAATGTTCAAGATTCAACTGTGACACAAACCATTCGTAGAAGTACTAGGGATCGTCATAAACCCAACCGGTATATCAGAGTTCACCAGATTGACGACATCCTGATAGTGGATCAGGCTGAGCCCACTATTTACAAGTCTTCGATCTTAAATTCTTAATCTAAACAATGGATTGAAGCCATGGATGCCGAAATCCAATCCATGTACCGGAACCATGTATTGGACTTGGTTGATCTTCCTCTCGAGAGTAGAACTGTAGGAAGCAAGTGGATTTTCAAGAAGAAAATTGACATGGATGGAAACATGCAAACCATTAAAGCAAGGCTGGTAGCGAAAGGCTTTAATCAGACACAAGGAATTGATTATGATGAAACCTTCTCGCAGTAGCCATGCTTAAGTCGATTAGGATCTTACTTTCCATTGCAGCGTATTATGACTACGAAATATGGCAAATGGATGTCAAGACCGCGTTTCTAAACGGATACCTTACTAAAGATGTCTATATGGTTCAACCGGAAGGTTTTGAAGATCCAAAGAATCCTAATAAGGTGTGCAAGTTAAACAAATCCATTTATGGATTAAATCAGGCATCCAGAAGATGGAATCTTCGCTTTGACCGGAAAATCAAAGAGTTTGGTTTTGTCAAAAACGAAGACGAACCGTGTGTCTACAGGAAGGCAAGTGGAGCTATATCACTTTTCTGATTCTTTATGTAGATGACATACTACTCATTAGAAACCATGTTCCTATGCTACAAGACGTAAAGTCTTGGATAGGTAAATGTTTCACAGTGAAAGATCTTGGTGAAGCCGCATATATTCTGGGAATAAAGATCTATAGAGATATATCAAAGCGGCTTATAGGTTTAAGTCAAAGTACATATGTTGATAAGGTCATTCGACGCTTTTCAATGCAAGACTCTAAGATAGGATATTTTCCCATGGCACATGGAACCATACTAAACAATAAACAGTGCCCTCAGTCTGACGAGGAAAAGAAGAAAATGGAAAGAGTTCCATATGCTTCTGCAATTGGTTCCATCATGTATGTCATGTTGTGTACTAGACCAGGCGTATCGTACGCACTAAGCATGACTAGTAGATATTAACAGAATCCTGGTGAGACTCACTGGACAGCTATGAAGAAAATCCTTAAGTACTTGAGTGGACTAAGGATATGTTCTTGATATATGGAGGATTGGAAGAAGAACTAGTTGTAAGATGTTACACTGATGCTAGGTTCCAGACTGATCGAGATGATTCTCGATCACAGACGGGATTTGTGTTTGTTCTGAACGGTGGTGCTATCACTTGGAAAAGTATTAAGGAAAGTGGTGTTGCTCAATCCATCACCGAAACAGAATACACTGTCGCTTCAGAAACTGCAAAGGAAGTTGCTTGGATGAAGAAGTTCATTGCTGATCTCGGGGTAATGCCTAGCATTCAGAAACCAATCGAGATATTGTGTGACAATACTTGTACCATTGCTCAAGCCAAGGAACCAAGGTCACAGCACAGCACGAAGCACATATATACTGGAACGGGGAGACATCGTGTTAAAAAAATGTCACACATATCAGAATCTAGCGGACCTGTTCACTTAGCATATGCCTCATTCTAAACATGAGGAGCACGCTAATAAGATTGGCCTTAGATTTTCTTGACAGTGGATTTAATCTGTAATTTAGTATTTGGTGCTTTCGAACAATATAGTTACATTGGTATTTTATTTTAATTTAATGGTTAAATGCATTATAAATAGATCTTTCTATGTTCAATATTTTATACGTTTTAGAATCCTTGAATATTGTATTATAAATGTCCATAGTCGATCAGATTCATGAGAATCAATCTGAATGTAAGACTATTGTGAATTAGATGATCGGTTCATTATGAATGAAAGTCCAAGTAGCTGGAGATCATATTCACAGATATTCATTAGAGAATGAATATTGAACGTAACTCGTTTCAAAACTATCTTCATGGATCAAGGTCTTGAGATGCTTTGAATATGGTAAGATCTATCGATCCTTTGACCCGAGGCACATATTAGAACTAACTTTGACTAAAGTTTATTCTTTGATCATACCTAACGTTGTTCCTTAAAAGGTAGTAATAACGGTATAATTGGGAATAAATCTGAAGTTAAGTGGGAGTTGTACATGACCAAAGTAATTCTGTTCTTCTTTGATCAGGAGTTGGACATTATAGCGGCCTCGTTGAATCGAACCGGTATAAAACGCATGGCTATGCTCAAACTAAGAGTAGTTTGTTTAGACCACTTTGAATTAGTAACGAGAACAAGAGTGGTTGAACAACATATGAGAAATGACTTGTATCCATGTCTCATGTTCAACGAATGCCCTAAACAGAAATGATGCATAGATATGTTTACCATAACTGTTGTACTTGGTTAAGTAATAGTTGCTTGAACACGAGGACATAATTAACGATTATAATACGTCATACCTTGCTAGGGGTAGTAAGATGCAGCTAGGCGTCCACCAATGTCTACGTTGAACCAATTAATTAATGAATTGTCCAAGTGGGAGAGTGTTGGATATAAGATGTCCGATCATCAATTAAGTCAACGTCACTATCGAGGTACGATCCAAAGAGTTACACTTTGGGCAACGAGCAAATTGATAATATTTAATTGTTAAATATTATGGTTCACAAAAGACGTTTTATTAAACGGCAAATAAATATTTAGAGAAATATTTATTCGGTTTATTCGGTGATTAATTATTTAGAGAAATAATTATATACGGAGGGATTTACTGTTTAAGTGTTAAACATTAAAAGGTTTGGGTTTTACTGATTATTTATAATTAGTAAAATCTATGGATTAATTGTGATTAATAGTTAATTACAAGGGATTAAAGGTTAATACCCAAGGGTGTGATATGTAATTAGGGAGATTATAAATAAAACCTTAAACTAAAACACTAATACACTTTGGTTGCCTCCACACCCCTTTGGTGAAAAACCCAAACCGCCCCGTTCCCCTTGCGATACCGCCGTTGGCCACCGAGAACTACCACCATGCCGCCGCCGTTTGTGGACTGAAAACCGCCGCCGTCGCCGTCGCTAGCCGTCTCCGCCGCCGGGTTCCTTTTGTGTAAACAGTGAGACGATTCGTTGAACCATGGTGTCTTTCATTTGGTTAATCGTCGAAGGTAAAACCTAAAACACCCTATGATTGGATTTAATTTTATTGTTTATGCGCGTGTAATCGGATCACCGGAGGGATCCAAGTTTAGAACTGCTATTCGTATCAAATGCTTCCACTGTATAAATCTGATTTATTATTTAAAAGGTTTAAATATTATTTTGTTTTAAAATTTAAAACTTGTACGAGGATTCCCAACAATGTATCGTTGACTAACCAATGAATAAACTCTCACCAATTTACTATTTTCGCTCGCACACCATGAACCACTTGTGAAGACAAGGTTTTCTTCCTCCTCGTATTCGCCCAAGTTACTCCTCCCGCCCTTAAGGCATCATACGATTTCTTCAAAGGACCGCCCCAAGGAACCCTATCTTCCTAGAAGGAAGATTGGCACGACATGATAGAAAGCTTTAGTCATCCTCCATGTAACATCCCAAATTTCTGTTCACTTAAAAACACGAGGTTTCGTTTAGGAATAAAATTGTTAAGAACGAAAATTTGGTATTTTGCACTTCATCATTTAATCAAACTTAAAAGGCTAGTAGTGTAATTCATCAAAAGACAAAGGGGGTAAGAATGAAAATTCATTTAAACCTATAACTCTATTTCATTCACTCAGCCGCAAACCCATTTCCCATTCTCCTTCTTCGTCGCCTACAGATCCAAAACCAAGCACCACATTCATGTCCTTAAAAACCTAATTTCGCGTTCAGTTGTCCAAGTGGATGAGCTCACAGGAACATGGAAACCTCAATGGTTCAAGTAAGTCGGAATTGAAAGAGAAAGGGGGGGTTCGTAAGCAATGAAGACCGCAACGAGGAGGTAAGAGCTGTTGCCATAGCTCCGGCGGCAGCGGCGTATACACGGAAACGAGGTTGGGTGCAAGCTCATGGTAGTCTTACGGGTCTCATGGAAGTGAAGGTGGCGGTACACATGGTGGTTATCGACGGTTAACAGCAGTGATGATGGCCTGAATGGAGGCTCACGGAGGTGATGGTGGTGGTTAACCGGTTACAGTCATGGTGATGATGTGGTATTGACAGTGGTGGTGGTTCTTAGCGGTTAGATTCACGGCGGTGACTGTTATGGTTAGAAATGGAGGTATAGAGGTTAGTATGGTTAACGGTGAAGGTATAATGGTTCGCGGTGGTGGATCGTCTCCAGTAACTGCAGATGGTAGTGACGAGATTATGACATTGGGGTGAGCTAGAATTTCATGTTGTGACAGTTTGTAAGGTGGTAAACGGTGGCGGAACGGTGGATGATGGTGGTGTATACAGTGGTAAACGGTGGTGGTACGAATGGTGGTTAGTGGTGGCGGCGTGATTATGGCAGTATAGTTTCGATGGTGATGACTCCATGATTATAGTTTCGATGGTGATGACTCCATGATTATAGTTTTGATGGTGATGACTCTATGAATATAGTTTCGATGGTGATGACTCCATGATTATAGTTTCGATTGATGATGGTGAGTATGGGATAGTTGTTTCGATGAGGATGAGTATGAAATGGTAGTTTCGATTGATGATGGGTAGATGATAGTGCTTTTGGATGATGTTCTATGAATGATGATAATAATTAGATAATGAAGAAGATGACTATATAATGATGACGATTGAAAAGAACAGTTAGAGTCGGGTCTCGGTTATATTTCAGGATCGTGTTCGGGAAGGTATATCCTTTAAAACTGGTAGAAAATTTCTTACTATTATTGGTCGGGTTACTTATAGCGTATTGAGGATGGATAGCAATGACTTTATTTAATAAATGATAACCGAAAAAGATTTATTATTGTTATTTGATAAAAGTATAGGAAGATATCTACGCAGGAAGTTAAAGCTCAAATATGATGGATTATTGATTATGAGTTGGTAATGGAATTGGACAACTGGATATTGTCGGGTTTAGCCAAAAAACAAACGGGACTCTGTCCGATTTTCCTTAGAATTAAAGAAGTGTATTTTACCTAGACATCCTCATTAGGGTATGGGTTGTTTGGGAAATAAGATGCAGTTCAGACGAAATTATCATGTTCGCTGAGGCCATCTTACCGAAACTATTAAGTCGCTTTAGCTAAGTATGGCGAACTTACCTAAGTTCGCCTAACCCTAAAGATAGAAACAAAGTGTAGGTTAGGTCAGTTACCTTAACTTATGTGAATGATTTATACAGATTGTGAGTGACCTTAGTGACGCTTAGTGATGAGCTAAGAGTATTTCAGAAACCACTCATTAGGTGAGTTCTATATGCCCCCTATGTATTATGTGTAAATGATTTTTTTAATATTTTGGGGCCGAAGTGTATACACTAAATGAATGAATGTTATGAATGACAAAGTGATCATACGTGATATATATATATATATATATATATATGAAAATGGATGATGAACAAAGAATGAAACTCATTAAATGAATAAATGGCATAACGTAAATGAATGAAATCTTGCTTTATATTATATATATTGCATGTTATGAATGTATGTATACGTTATGGATGGAAACGATGCTAACGGCTACTATGGTAGACGGACGACCACTCGACTATTATGCAGCCACAAATGAAAGTCTAGAAAGGTAGACTAAACAATGACCACTACGGTGGAGTAAGTCCCTAAATCGATGTACGGCTGTATAATTAGTTCTAGTGAGAAACGGATGCCTTAGGGTAGACGAGTGAATATGACGGACTACGACGGTAGGATGGTTTAGACGGACGACCAAAGGTTTGCCCGATGGTTTATGTTTTGACAGACGGTTTCTAGGACCGGACGAGTAAAAGGGCTACGACGGTAGCTTAATGGTGTATGTCTTTGTGATATACGTAGTAAAAGAAGGGTTGATCACACATATGTGTATGACTAATGAATGTTCTCCCCAAGAATAAGTATGTAATTATATATGTACTCATCATGAATGTTATACGAGAACAGTAAAGTAAACAATGTACAAAAGTATGCATTATATATATATATATATATGATGCATAATAATAAGATAAATTTTATGTCTGATTGCTTTTAAACTAGAACTCAGCAGCGTTAGCTGACTTATAGTATGCACCTCAGGTAATAAGAAGAAAGGACGTGCAAAGACATGAAGGCTACCTGACACAAGACTGACACCCTGTTTAAATGCTTATGTGCTAGAAAAAAAATGTTTCTTTTATATGTTAAGACTTCCGTTGTTTATGTAATAAAATGATGTACGCTTTCGCTGTGTTTTAGAAGTTATAGTTTATTGTTATGATGACTATGTTTATGAGTAAATCCAACAAGTGAGGTCTCATGGGAAAGGGGCCTTAAAAGTTTGTATCAGAGCAATAGTTTGAGAGATTCAGACATTCCTAAATGTCTAGACTCAAGCTGATAATGGGACCAACGCACGGATGTCAGTACGGGTGGCCAATGCCAACGCCTAAGCAGTAAGTAAGTAGCAAGGTTAATACCTGTAGCTTAGGGTAGATGACTTAACATAGAACACATGCTTTAGATATCAACGTCACTACTAATGTGAATAATACACATAGCACATATGATGGTAGACGATTTGAGCACATAAGTACAATAAATGTTTAATAACACGTAGCTACTGTTATTAAGCTTTTGTTGTGTAAGTGTGTCTCGATTTGTCATCCGCCGTATGTATTCGTCACAGAGAGTGAAAGAAATGTTAGCATAGTACTACGAATGACTTACAAATCGTAAGAACAGTACGATCCATGTAAAGTGAATCACAAACAACGAGTAGAAGTTCGATAGACCACAACGAAAGAAAGATAACAAATTATCAGCGGTCCAAGCAGATCAGTAATGAACAGTCATGAGCAACTCCCGTTAACTAGGAGTTCAGAAAGGGAAGAAGGATACATGGACTAGACGCTGTTTATAGAATACATTCAAATTATGAAGCATTATAAGACGAAACAGGAATTCACTGGCAATTACGTCAGGATCCACGTAATTATGAATTTACAGGTGCTCATGCATACTGGTGAACCTTATCGTGTGGATTAATACACATGTCACCGAAACAATTAAATCACTCCAACTACGACTATGAGATTAGTCACTTAAGTAACGATGATTGTAACGACATAATAAGGCAAATGATGGAAATAGTTGCATACCAAATACAGAATGAGAAGGAGTGGAACTCTAAATGAAGTTGCTGGAGATGAGTGACGCTAAGGAACAAGTTTAGAAAGATTGACAAAAGCTGGTTCGGAACCTGATCCAGCAGTGATGGGAGTAGTAAGTCAAGCAAAGACAAAAAAACGGAAAGATTGCAATAGAAGAGGATTAGTATGATGGTGACGAGAGAACCTATCAAGCCTAGGGATGAGATTGCTTCACATGGCAACCCGCAAACAACAAGACCAATTAAGTGGAACTTGAAAAACTCAGCACTTGTTTGTTTCAAATTGAGAAATTAGCTACCAAGGATTACACGTTAGTGCGAGGTGCGAGTACTACATACGTCAGACGAACATACGTCTAGAAAACGACTTTTGAATGAGAACGGAATATGCTTGACACAAATGCGATATGATGAACAAGCACCGGTCTACTGTCGAGGTATACATGATTATGAAGGAAATAACCACACAAGGGTGTGTCCAAAGAAGATATGAGTACACGAATGCACAAATGGCATCCCTCCAATGCAAAAGGCAACCCCAGATAAACTAGTAGGAGTACTCACTGAAATGAGGAGATAGATATACCAACAACAACAAGTAACGGGCACCGCAATGATAATTAGGGCGTGCAAGCTAAACCAAATGAAACAAGATTCGACATAAGGATTGTTGATCCAGAATGAATGAGAAGGGAAAGTGTCACACCCCCAATTTCAACTAACGGAGTATTACCGTTTGGGAAGTGACAAACCAGGACCTCAGACATTAGTTACATTGAACGACTCTACATGGGACTCAAATGAAAATATTTTTTTTTAAATCAGAGTATCAATGCGGAAGCGTAAAGAAAGTAAATGCGCAAAATACACGCGCCCAAAACCAAAGTCCAAAAGTCCAAACGTCCAACCAAACAAAGTACATTAAAATAATTCAATCAACATAAATAGACACAAAGCAAAGCAGTTGAATCCCATGCATGCCCTAACGTGCACCTGTGTCTTAGCTTAGCGTCCTGAGAAAAACATGTAAGAAAAAGTGTCAACACGAGGTTGGTGAGTTCACAGGTTTCAAATAAATAAGTAAACATTACCAGATTTATGATCATTCAATATGTATCTATAGGTAGCTAACCTATGTTCATGTTTTAGCTCAAGTGCTCGCAACCGAAACTGACTGTTTGTTTATTGCCTCCTGCCAGGTTCTATCAATACTGGCCATGTGAATAGTCTAACATTTCACCCGTTCGATATCCGATCGAGTTAGCGCGACTAACGCGGGTGGGATTTGTCAAACCCAGTAGTACTACTAAACATTACCTCGCTAAGATCCATATTAACGGTTCGAAATAAGATGAGGACTTTCTGTGATAGCATGTTACACTTAGCTTTAACATTGATAGCATATGAAATACGAAATCTAAAATCAGTTTAAGCATGTTTTCTCCCCCAAGTTAAAAGCAGTAAAAAAGGGGCCGTGAAACTCACCTACTTGGCGTTGAAGGTAGTTTCACACTAGGAGTAAGTTGGAACCACGAGTGTAAGTCTCAAAAGACTTACGAATGCCCTAAAATTATAAACACATAAATTAGGGATAAAGATGGGAATTGTGACTGTGACACGGAAGGAACGTCTTAAAGAAACGCTCTAATATTCAAGAGTGGACGAAAGTGTCCACGGAGTTAGGAATTACTTTACGCAACGAATGACACGAATAATAATAATTATAACCGGGTGTTTTGTCATTCACAAAAAAAATTTAAGAAAATAATAATATATGTATACGAGTAAATAGTATAACCAATTATATTATTATTTAGTCTCAATCGACACACGATGTTATAAAATGATTTGAAATAATATAAATATATATTATTTAATAATATGGGTCACAATTTGAGAATAATATAAACATATTATTTTATACGAATTTACGGCTTAAGAATAATATAAATATATTATTTTTACTTATTAATAATAACAATGTATAAATTATAAAAGTGGGTATAATTTATAAAAACAAACTAATATTTCAACCCCAGCCCACGGGTTGTTTTCCGGATTAAAACCCATTTATATAATAATACAATATTAAAAAGGTTTGATTTTTATTAATTTAATAATCCAGAAAAATGTTTTAAAAATGGATGTGGGAGCCCGGTCTCGAACCCGGGTCCCTCCCACACGCACACACTGACTAAACCATCACGCCCGCTAGGGTCATCGCAAACAAACCCGAGACCCATTTCTTTTAACCTCTTGATCAGACGTGCTTTCCTTCCCCACATGTACCCAGATCGAATCCCGTCCCAAACGCCACGAATTCGATCGCGACTGGTTTCGAAATCATAGGGGTTCTGCTCGCATATGGATTGCGAGTTTGATGCTAGGTTCAATTGCAAAAATCGTTAAGTTTTAGGTAATTAAAATTCAGTTCGAAAAGCCGAAACTTAGACTTAAAAACGTGGGATCGATCTGATCAATTCTTATGATGTTATAGACTGAATTCATGGGGCTATTACAGAGCATTAAGTTTCGATTCTATCCATGTATTTTAATTATATTGAGATTAAGGTTTGACTGGTGTTCGATTAAACCCAATACGTGATGAACCCTAGAATCGGTTCATCACTGATTCGATGTTACATACTCGAATTAGCATAGGGCTTTCAGAGAATAGATGATGGCGATTCTAACCATATAGTTTAATTTGATTAACATTGTGTCTAGGTTAGAGTTTGATTAAAACGGTTTCGAATGAACTCTAGAGTCTGAATTTGTAAAATTGGATGTTGTTTGATTCAATTTACATGGGGCTTTCATTAAACAGAAGATTTCGAAACTAATGGTATGATTTAATTGCATTGAGAACAAGTATAGAATCCAATGCCCCAAATCCGATTTCATATGAACCCTAGAATCGGATTATGATTAAATCGATAATGTAAGCCCTGATTAGGATAGGGCTTTCATTCTACAGCATAAAACGAATCAAAATAATGTTTCAATTACCCGGTTGGATGTCGGATTGACAGTGTACGACTAAAACGGGGTTCGACGGCTGTGGGTTGATCTTTGGTGCTCCTGGTTGCTTCTCTGGCGCGGCTGGTGTATGGAATTTCTTCTGAGAGACTCGAACAAGATTCGCAGGTGTATAATTTGTGAGGGGAATACAAGAATTAGACGAATTCGATGATCGCTTGGAATAATGTCGACGGTTATGAACTTAATTACCATTATCTGAGTTTAATTCGATTAATGCCCACGATTAAAGTTCAATGATGAACGATTAAGGCATTTAGATGTTAATCAATTACAGAATTCGATTCATTTCCGTTATCAGTCGCGAATTTGAAATCAAATAGCCTCGATTTTGACTTCTAAAAGTTAACAGAAGATAAAATTGTCAATTTTGACTTTGGGGAGTCAAATTATTCAATTTGGCATATTTACACAACTACTCCCTGTAGTTTTGAGTTGGATTTGTGACCGAATTAGTCCTTGGGGTTAGATTTGACTAACGGGGTTAAGTTTTTAATAAGAAACTTAACGGAATAGTTAACGGAATTAACTGAAAAAGTCGGATTGTCACATCATTCCCTAGTTGAAAGAATTTTCGTCCCGAAAATTAAAAATAAAAAAAAATTTCTGAGGTTTCACATCATTCCCTAGTTGAAAGAATTTTCGTCCCGAAAATTAAATAGTACCTTAAGAGTTTGATGTGGAGTGCTTGAACAGATTAGGATATTTGCGCATCATCTGATCCTCGCGCTCCCACGTGAATTCTGGTCCGCGTTTCGAGTTCCAACGGACTCGAACACCAAGGATCTTACTGTGCTTTAACGTTTTAACTTCCCTATCCATAATTTCCACAGGTTCTTCGATGAAACGTAACTGTTCATCAACATGTAGTTCCTCCAGAGGAACTGCGAGTGATTCGTCTGCCAGGCATTTCTTTAAATTCGAGACGTGAAAGACGTTGTGCACACCACTAAGTCTTTCAGGTAGGTCCAGCTGGTACGCGACTGGTCCGATTATCTTTAATATTTTGAAAGGTCCAACATAACGAGGATTCAGTTTTCCTCGTTTCCCAAAACGAATGACACCTTTCCAAGGTGAGACTTTGAGTAAAACCATGTCACCTATTTGAAATTTCAAAGGTTTACGACGCTTGTCGGCATAGCTCTTTTGACGATCACGAGCTGCCGCCATACGGTTTCTAATTTGAACGATCTTTTCGGAAGTTTCAAATACAAGTTCAGGACCTGTGAGTTGGCTATCCCCAACCTCGGTCCAACAAATGGGAGAACGGCATTTCCGTCCATAAAGTGCTTCAAATGGAGCTGCCTTGATGCTAGTGTGATAGCTGTTGTTGTAGGAGAACTCCACCAATGGTAGGTGAGACTCCCAAGTGTTACCGAAATCGATCACACAAGCTCGTAGCATGTCCTCCAGAGTTTGGATAGTACGTTCTGTTTGACCATCGGTTTGAGGATGGTAAGCTGTGCTCATATCTAGACGCGTGCCTAATACTTTATGCAATGATTACCAGAAACGGGAAGTGAATCGTGCATCACGATCCGAAATAATAGAAATCGGCACTCCGTGCCGAGAGACTACTTCTTTCAAGTATTATCGAGTGAGTTTATCCATTTTGTCGGTTTCTTTGATTGCTAGAAAGTGAGCAGATTTTGTTAGTCGATCAACAATTACCCATATAGTATCACATCCGGTAGGGGTTCGGGGTAATTTGGTAATGAAGTCCATGGATATCTGTTCCCATTTTCACATGGGAATTTCAGGTTGTTGCAGGAGACCGGACGGTTTTTGATATTCAACTTTGACCTTCGCGCAGGTCAGACACTTACTAACATAAGTGGCTATATCGGCCTTCATTTTTTGCCACCAATATAGTATTTTTAGATCATGGTACATTTTATCGGAACCCGGATGAATGGAGTAACGAGATTTATGAGCTTCATCCATGATTAGTTCCCTTAAATTTCCGAACACCGGAACCCATATTCGTTCGACAAAGTAACGAATTCCGTCAGATTTTACTTCAAGTTGTGCTTCCATGCCGCGTGTACCTTCTAACGGTAGGTTCTCTTCTTTCAAGGCTTCAAGTTGAGCACTACGGATTCTGTCAGGCAATCCAGGGTGAATAGTAAGTTGTAATGCTCGAACTCGTTTGGGTTTTGTTTTCTTTCGGCTTAGTGCATCAGCCACAACGTTAGCTTTACCCGGATGATACCGGATCGCACAGTCGTAATCATTTAAAAGTTCAACCCAACGACGTTGTCGCATGTTCAACTCCTTCTGCTCGAAGATATGCTTGAGGCTCTTGTGGTCGGTGTAGATGGTGCATTTGGTACCGTACAAGTAATGTCTCCATATCTTAAGTGCAAAAACTACTGCTCCCAACTCTAGGTCATGAGTGGTGTAGTTTTTCTCGTGAACCTTTAACTGACGTGAAGCGTATGCGATTACCTTTTCGCGTTGCATTAAGACACAACCCAGGCCTTGAATGGATGCATCACAATACACCACAAAGTCATCGGTTCCTTCCGGAAGAGCTAAAATAGGTGCACTGCAAAGTTTCTGTTTGAGATGCTGAAATGCTGATTCTTGATTATCGCCCCAATTATAAGCTTTTCCTTTTTGAGTTAGGGCGGTGAGAGGTTGCGCAATCTTTGAAAATCCTTCGATAAAACGACGGTAATATCCAGCCAATCCCAGAAATTGTCGCACCTCAGTCGGAGTCGTCGGTGCTGCCCAATTCTTGATGGCTTCTATTTTGGACGGGTCGACATGTATCCCTTTTTCATTTACCACATGACCTAGAAACTGAACCTCTCGAATCCAAAATTCACATTTGGAAAACTTAGCATAAAGTTGCTCTTGCTTAAGTAGTTCCAAAATTAGACGCAGATGTTCCTCATGTTCTTCCTCATTCTTGGAATAAATAAGGATGTCATCAATGAAAACGATAACAAACTGGTCAAGGTAAGGCTTACACACACGGTTCATGAGATCCATGAATACCGCAGGTGCGTTGGTTAAACCGAAAGGCATGACCATAAATTCGTAATGGCCGTACCTTGTCCTGAATGCAGTTTTAGAGATATCTTCTTCTCAGACTCTTAACTGATGATAGCCGGACCTAAGGTCTATTTTGGAATAGAAACTTGATCCTTGGAGTTGATCAAAAAGGTCGTCAATACGAGGTAAAGGGTAGCGGTTCTTGATTGTAACTTTGTTCAGCTCCCGGTAATCAATACACATACGGAACGTACCGTCCTTCTTCTTGACAAATAATACCGGAGCTCACCACGGTGATGAACTAGGTCAGATGAAACCTTTATCCAATAAGTCTTGCAACTGAGTGGACAGTTCCTGCAATTCACTAGGTGCTAATCGATAAGGTGCCCGAGCAATCGGTGCTGCTCCGGGTGCTAGGTCAATTTGGAATTCAACCTGACGGTGTGGTGGCAGACCGGGCAGATCCTCGGGAAATACTTCCAAAAATTCACGCACAACGGGAATATCTTCGATCTTCTTCTCTTCTGACGGCTGTTCAGCAACAAGGGCCAAAATAGCCGTATGCCCCTTTCGAAGACATTTTTGTGCTTTCATGAAGGACATAATGCCCATGACTGTACCAACTCTTTCGCCTTGGATGGAAAGGGTTTCTCCATTGGAGAGAGGTACACGTACAATCTTCTCACGACAGATAATTTCGGCTTGGTTTTTAGACAGCCAATCCATACCAACAATTATATCAAAACTACCAAGTATGACCGACATAAGGTCGATATCAAATGTATGTGTAGCTAGCTCAAGTTTACATCCTTTAGGTATGTGAGTTGCCTCAATTATTTGCCCGTCAGCTATCTCTATTGTATACTTATCATCTAATAGAGATGAAGTTCCTTTTATCATATTACTAAATTTCTTAGATATAAAACTTCTATCGGCACCAGTGTCAAAAAGGACAGAAGCAAAGAAATTATTTACGAGGAACTTACCGGTAACCACATTATGGTCGTAACGAGCTTCTCCAGATCCTAGTACGAAGGCTCGTCCCTTCGCACCATTTCCTCCCCCATTGCCATTATTACCACCATTCCCATTGTTATTGTGGTTAGGGTTGTGATTTCCATTACCCCCTTTCTTCAACTGAGGACAGTTTTTCCGAATATGCCCTTCCTTTCCACACTCAAAGCAAGCCCTAGTAGACCCCAGTTGTTGAAAGGGTTGTTTAGTTTGTAATTCACCCCTGCAGTCCTTAGCAGCATGGCCTATTTTACCGCACCTCTTGCAACGATTGCAGAACCCAAAGTGGTGTAAGTTACACTTGTTACACTTCGGGGACTTTCCAGCATAACCACCCTGGTTTTGGCCAGAAGAGGTCGACTGATTGAAGTTCTTGGTAGGCTCGAACCTACGCTGTTGTTGTTGTTGCTGTTGGTTAGACTGTTGCTGATTGGGTTGGGGTCCTTTGGAGTGGGAGTTGGAGTGGTTGTGAGTGTTGGAATGGTGATCGAACTTGCGTTTGTGGCTGTCGGTGGGTTTAGCAATTGAACCTCTTGGGGGTAAAGTTCCTTGTGCCACTACCTGATCAGTCAATTTGTGGGCAAGTCTGATGGTCTGTTGGATGGTGGTAGGGTTGGATGAGGTCACCATGCTTTGAATCTGAGGTACCAAACCTCCAATGTATAGTTCAATCCGTTTGTAATCCGGAGTCACCATGTGTGGGCACATGGTGGCAAGTTCGTGCGAACGGGTGGTGTAGAGTTCAATTTCTGAACCCTCCATCTTAAGGTTCCAGAATTCTCCTTCTAGCTTTTGAATTTCATCTCGTGGGCAGTATTCTTCTTTCATCTCGTGGGCAGTATTCTTCTTTCATCATGGTTTTAAATTCCTCCCACGGGAGTCCATTTGCCATTGCTAGTCCCAACATTTGAACTTGGGCATTCCACCATGTTAGGGCCGGGCCTTCTAAAGTTCCAGCAGCAAATTTCACTTGGTTAGCCACGGGGCAGTTGCACATGGCTATTACTGATTCAACCTTCTCAAACCAGCGAAGTAATCCAACTGCTCCTTCAGCTCCACTAAAGGAGTGGGGCTTGCAGTCCATGAATGCCTTGAAAGTGCAGGCTGGCTGTTGATTTTGCTGATTTTGCTGGCCTGGATTTAGGAATTATAGAGTTTAGAAAGATACTCTTAGGAAAAGGGATTGACACTACTAGTCAATAGTTGAAAGCATTTACCTGCAACATTCTGTGCTGCTAGGGCCTCTGCCACACTATTGTTTATCAAAGCTGCTAGTTCTGCTGCCGTCATGTTGATGGTACCACGACCACCGGTACGGCCTCCTCGTCCTCTCCCAGACATGATTCTTCACAATCACAAATGAAAAACAATGAGAAATATATCGCATATTAAACATTTTTCAGGTACGAGTAAGGAGGTACAACATCTAATATTTTGAAAATTAAATAAATTGTAAGGCTACAAAATAAATAACTCAAATATTAAACTTCTCATGCTTTTATTGGATGGGAACAACCTTACCCATCTAGGTTTGAAAAGAGAAATAACATAAGCAAAAACAAACATGAAAAGGAAGATAGATTAGGAAGATCCTCAAATATCCTCGTCATCAGAAGAGACATATGACTGTGCATCATCAATCTCCACTGGCTCTTCCTCAGCTGGTTCTCCCTCTAAGGGTTCCTCCTCGAAGGGCTCTTCTTCAAAGAGTTCCTCCTCAAAGGGTTCCTCCTCATCGTCAGATACTGGAATGTCTTCCGGGTGTAGGGCCGCTTGCAGTTGGGCTTCCAAGTGAGCCACCCTCTCTTGAAGGCCTTCAGCAATATGGTTAGCCACATGTAGCTGAGCTTCCATAGCAGCTAATCTCTCCAGAACTCCTTGCTTATCATCATCCATAATGTCAGCCCTCGTCTCTAGGTGTGCTACACGATTCACTAAAAGGTTGTGGACATGGTCCGTTGCAGCTAGTTCGGTAGTCAAATCTTCTATTCCTACCCAATTCTTTTCCACTTATGTTCCATTCTCCAGGAGTTTAGGTATCTCCCCGGTAGCATCTTGTACAAAACTTAATTCCTTTAACATATAGGACACAAATGCTGCGAAGGCTTGTTCCATGGTACATGGTAAGCTAGGCAGTGTAGACGATGAAGATGTGGATGCAAAGTACGGTGATGGAACATCTCCCATTTCGATCCACCTTTGGATCATATGTGGGTACATATCCCAATTGAGAGCATATTCCAATGCCCGTGCGTTGCTCGGTTTGCCTTGCTCAATTGAGGTAGTCCGGCGCCTTTTGGGCTCCGGGGATGAGGGTACAGGTGCCTTATGCCCTGATGCGTTAGGTGATGGAGGTGGTGTTGAAGACATGATCCTGCAACAATTTGTATAAGTGCCAAACATCCAAATGACATGTAACTAATGTGTGAGGCTATAGTCTAGTATGTAATCCTAGTTCTCTAAAACCTGGCTCTGATACCAATCTGTCACACCCCCAATTTCAACTAACGGAGTATTACCGTTTGGGAAGTGACAAACCAGGATCTCAGACATTAGTTACATTGAACGACTCTACATGGGACTCAAATGAAAATATATTTTTTTTAAATCAGAGTATCAATGCGGAAGCGTAAAGAAAGTAAATGCGCAAAATACACGCGCCCAAAACCAAAGTCCAAAAGTCCAAACGTCCAACCAAATAAAGTACATTAAAATAATTCAATCAACATAAATAGACACAAAGCAAAGCAGTTGAATCCCATGCATGCCCTAACGTGCACATGTGTCTTAGCTTAGCGTCCTGAGAAAAACATGTAAGAAAAAGTGTCAACACGAGGTTGGTGAGTTCACAGGTTTCAAATAAATAAGTAAACATTACCAGATTTATGATCATTCAATATGTATCTATAGGTAGCTAACCTATGTTCATGTTTTAGCTCAAGTGCTCGCAACCGAAACTGACTGTTTGTTTATTTCCTCCTACCAGGTTCTATCAATACTGGCCATGTGAATAGGCTAACATTTCACCCGTTCGATATCCGATCGAGTTAGCGCGACTAACGCGGGTGGGATTTGTCAAACCCAGTAGTACTACTAAACATTACCTCGCTAAGATCCATATTAACGGTTCGAAATAAGATGAGGACTTTCTGTGATAGCATGTTACACTTAGCTTTAACATTGATAGCATATGAAATACGAAATCTAAAATCAGTTTAAGCATGTTTTCTCCCCCAAGTTAAAAGTAGTAAAAAAGGGGCCGTGAAACTCACCTGCTTGGCGTTGAAGGTAGTTTCACACTAGGAGTAAGTTGGAACCACGAGTGTAAGTCTCAAAAGACTTACGAATGCCCTAAAATTATAAACACATAAATTAGGGATAAAGATGGGAATTGTGACTGTGACACGGAAGGAACGTCTTAAAGAAACGCTCTAATATTCAAGAGTGGACGAAAGTGTCCACGGAGTTAGGAATTACTTTACGCAACGAATGACACGAATAATAATAATTATAACCGGGTGTTTTGTCATTCACAAAAAAAAATTTAAGAAAATAATAATATATGCATACGAGTAAATAGTATAACCAATTATATTATTATTTAGTCTCAATCGACACACGATGTTATAAAATGATTTGAAATAATATAAATATATATTATTTAATAATATGGGTCACAATTTGAGAATAATATAAACATATTATTTTATACGAATTTACGGCTTAAGAATAATATAAATATATTATTTTTACTTATTAATAATAACAATGTATAAATTATAAAAGTGGGTATAATTTATAAAAACAAACTAATATTTCAAACCCGAGCCCACGGGTTGTTTTCCGGATTAAAACCCATTTATATAATAATACAATATTAAAAAGGTTTGATTTTTATTAATTTAATAATCCAGAAAAATGTTTTAAAAATGGATGTGGGAGCCCGGTCTCGAACCCGGGTCCCTCCCACACGCACACACTGACTAAACCATCACGCCCGCTAGGGTCATCGCAAACAAACCCGAGACCCATTTCTTTTAACCTCTTGATCAGACGTGCTTTCCTTCCCCACATGTACCCAGATCGAATCCCGTCCCAAACGCCACGAATTCGATCGCGACTGGTTTCGAAATCATAGGGGTTCTGCTCGCATATGGATTGCGAGTTTGATGCTAGGTTCAATTGCAAAAATCGTTAAGTTTTAGGTAATTAAAATTCAGTTCGAAAAGCCGAAACTTAGACTTAAAAACGTGGGATCGATCTGATCAATTCTTATGATGTTATAGACTGAATTCATGGGGCTATTACAGAGCATTAAGTTCCGTATCTATCCATGTATTTTAATTATATTGAGATTAAGGTTTGACTGGTGTTCGATTAAACCCAATACGTGATGAACCCTAGAATCGGTTCATCACTGATTCGATGTTACATACTCGAATTAGCATAGGGCTTTCAGAGAATAGATGATGGCGATTCTAACCATATAGTTTAATTTGATTAACATTGTGTCTAGGTTAGAGTTTGATTAAAACGGTTTCGAATGAACTCTAGAGTCTGAATTTGTAAAATTGGATGTTGTTTGATTCAATTTACATGGGGCTTTCATTAAACAGAAGATTTCGAAACTAATGGTCTGATTTAATTGCATTGAGAACAAGTATAGAATCCAATGCCCCAAATCCGATTTCATATGAACCCTAGAATCGGATTATGGTTAAATCGATAATGTAAGCCCTGATTAGGATAGGGCTTTCATTCTACAGCATAAAACGAATCAAAATAATGTTTCAATTACCCGGTTGGATGTCGGATTGACAGTGTACGACTAAAACGGGGTTCGACGGCTGTGGGTTGATCTTTGGTGCTCCTGGTTGCTTCTCCGGCGCGGCTGGTGTATGGAATTTCTTCTGAGAGACTCGAACAAGATTCGCAGGTGTATAATTTGTGAGGGGAATACAAGAATTAGACGAATTCGATGATCGCTTGGAATAATGTCGACGGTTATGAACTTAATTACCATTATCTGAGTTTAATTCGATTAATGCCCACGATTAAAGTTCAATGATGAACGATTAAGGCATTTAGATGTTAATCAATTACAGAATTCGATTCATTTCCGTTATCAGTCACGAATTTGAAATCAAAGAGCCTCGATTTTGACTTCTAAAAGTCAACAGAAGATAAAATTGTCAATTTTGACTCCCCATGAGTCAAATTATTCAATTTGGCATATTTACACAACTAGTCCTTGTAGTTTTGAGTTGGATTTGTGACCGAATTAGTCCTTGGGGTTAGATTTGACTAACGGGGTTAAGTTTTTAATAAGAAACTTAACGGAATAGTTAACGGAATTAACTGAAAAAGTCGGATTGTCACAGAAAGTTTAATTAAATAATGGGAAGTAACGCATGAGTACCAGCAAGGACTCAAGACGAGTTAGAAAACACTCTACATTGATTAAGTCAAGTCAATAGCATGTGAGACAATTGAAAAGCCGATAAAGAACCCAATGAGACCTGGAAAGAAAGGAATGATCGGGTATCACCACACCTGTCATCTATCCGTAACGAAACCTATGAATATAATTATAAAGAATCGCATACGGAAGAGAATGTTAACAATCACGAAAAGTTAGAAAATGTATGTTTTGGTCACCAGGGATACCAATCCTTAAGACCATTCAATGATATGAAGAAAGAATAATGCATAATAGACTAATGATGAGAAATGTGAAACCAGGACAAGTATATTCTAAAGAAAGACCAGAAGGGAGTTACATGTACCGGAATATGAATGTAAAGATCGTATACCTAGTGTTCCGTCTGAATGAATACCTTCCCGACAGGTTTGAATATGATAGAGTAATGCTTCCAATGGTTCCTTTGGGAACGAAACGATATGGTTCCTTCGGGAATGAAACGATACGGATCCTTCTGGAATGAAACGATATGGTCCTTTCGGGAACGAGAAAGTAGGGCTCATTCGGGAAAGATAAAGTATGATTCATTCGGGAACGACCTTGTATGTTCCTTCGTGGCGAATGCACCAAGGATAGCTTATGAGGTACCCATAATAACCAAGGCAGTTTAGAAGGAGGTTAATAACAACTACCTAGAGGACAGAGTGGACAATTTAAACTGGATACTAGGATTCCTAAATGTTGAAATGAGTTCATGGCCCTCTCGGCATAACAAATCCACGCAAGTACTTGGTGGATTCAAGTTAAATCCACCCACGAAATGTTTATCAGAATAAAGTAGGATATACCATTAAATGTAAGATCCGAAGTATTTATAACAAAGAACAAGAGGTAGTAGTATCGTGTAAACCCTAATTACATGCAGTTCACATAGAGCATTGAATGACCATCTCATTTTCACGAAGCCTTAACGGGTGAGTTCACAAGAACACAAGAGACAACCTAGACATGACAAACATAGTTTAATAGTGTATAAGAGGCATCGAATTTTGAGGACGAAATTCTTATAAGGTGGGTAGACTTGTAACATCCCAAATTTATATTCACTTAAAAACACGAGGTTTCGTTTAGGAATAAAATTGTTAAGAACGAAAATTTGGTATTTTGCACTTCATCATTTATTCAAACATAAAAGGCTAGTAGTGTAATTCATCAAAAGACAAGGGGTAAGAATGAAAATTCATTTAAACCTAAAACTCTATTTCACTCACCCAGCCGCAAACCCATTTTCCATTCTCCTTCTTCGTCGCCTACAGATCCAAAACCAAGCACCACATTCATCTCCTTAAAAACCTAGTTTCTCGTTCGCTTGTCCAAGTGGATACGCTCACAAGAACATGGAAACCTCAATGGTTCAAGTAAGTCGGAATTGAAAGAGAAAGGGGGGCTTCGTAAGCAATGAAGACCGTAACGAGGAGGTAAGAGCTGTTGCCATAGCTCCGGCGGCAGCGGCATATACACAGAAACGAGGTTGGGTTCAAGCTCATGGTAGTCTTACGGGTCTCACGGAAGTGAAGGTAGCGGTACACATGGTGGTTATCGGCGGTTAAAAGCAGTGATGATGGCCTGAATGGAGGCTCACGGAGGCGATAGTGGTGGTTAACCGGTTACAGTCGTGGTGATGATGTGGAATTGACAGTGGTGGTGGTTCTTAGCGGCTAGATTCATGACGGTGACTGTTATGGTTAGAAATAGAGGTATAGAGGTTAGTATGGTTAACGGTGAAGGTATAATGGTTCGCAGTGGTGGATCGTTTCAGGTAATGGCAGATGGTAGTGACGAGATTATGATAGTGGGGTGAGCTAGAATTTCGTGTTGTGACGGTTTGTAAGGTGGTAAACGGTGGTGAAACGGTGGATGATGGTGGTGTATACAGTGGTAAACGGTGGTGATATGAATGGTGGTTACTGGTGGCGGCGTGATTATCGCAGTATAGTTTCGATGGTGATGACTCCATGATTATAGTTTCGATGGTGATGACTATGATTATAGTTTCGATGGTGATGACTCCATGATTATAGTTTTGATTGATGATGGTGAGTATGGGATAGTTGTTTCGATGAGGATGAGTATGAAATGGTAGTTTCGATTGATGATGGGTATATGATAGTGCTTTCGGATGGTGTTCTATGAATGATGATAATAAAGATGGTGACTATATAATGATGACGATTGAAAAGAACAATTCGGGTCGGGTCTCGGTTATTTTTCGGGATCATGTTCGGGAAGGTATATCATTTAAAACTTGTAGAACATTAATTACTATTACTAGTCGGGCTACTAATAGCGTATTGAGGATGGATAGTAATGACTTTATTTAATAAATGATAACCGACAAAGATTTTTTTTTGTTATTTGATAAAAGTATAGGAAGATATCTATGCTAGAAGTTAAATCTCAAATATGATGGATTATTGATTATGAGTTGGTATTGGAATTGGACAATTGGATATTGTCGGGTTTAGCCAAAAACAAACGGGACTTTTTCCGATTTTCCTGAGAATTAAAGAAGTGTATTTTACCTAGACGTCCTCGTTAAGGTATGGGTTGTTTGGGAAATAAGATGCAGTTCAGACGAAACTATCATGTTCGCCTGAGGCCATCTTAGCGAAACTATCAAGTCGCTTAAGCTAAGTATGGCGAACTTACCTAAGTTCGCCTAACCCTAAAGATAGAAACAAAGTGTCTGTTAGGTCAGTTACCTTAACTTATGCAAATGACTTATACATATTGTGAGTGACCTTAGTGACGCTCAATGACCAGCTAAGAGTATTTCAGAAACCACTCATCAGGTGAGTTCTATATGCCCCCTATGTGTTATGTGTAAATGATTTTTTTAATATTTTGGGGCCGAAGTATATACACTAAATGAATGAATGTTATGAATGACAATGTGATCATACGTGATATATATATATATATATATATATGAAAATGGATGATGAACAAAGAATGAAACTCATTAAATGAATAAATCGCATAACGTAAATGAATGAAATCTTGCTTTATATTATATATATTGCATGTTATGAATGTATGTATACGTTATGGAAGGAAACGATGCTAACGGATACTATGGTAGACGGACGACCACTCGACTATTATGCAGCCACAAATGAAAGTCTAGAAAGGTAGACTAAACAATGGCCACTACGGTGGAGTAAGTCCCTAAATAGATGCACGGCTGTATAATTAGTTCATGTGATAAACGGATGCCTTAGGGTAGACGGGAGAATATGACGGACTACGACGGTAGGACGGTTTAGATGGACGGCCGAAGGTTTGCCGGACGGTTTATGTTATGACAGACGGTTTCTAGGACCGGACGAGTAAAAGGGCTACGACGTTAGATTAATGGCGTATGTCTTTGTGATATACGTAGTAAAAGAAGGGTTGATCACACATATGTGTATGACCAATGAATGTTCTCCCCAAGAATAAGTATGTAATTATATATGTACTCATCATGAATGTTATACGAGAACAGTAAAGTAAACAATGTATAAAAGTATGCATTATATATATATATATATATATATATATAATATATATATATATATATATGATGCATAATAATAAGATAAATTTTATGTCTGATTGCTTTTAAACTAGAACTCAGCAGCGTTAGCTGGCTTTTAGTATGCACCTCAGGTAATAAGAAGAAAGGACGGGCAAGGGCATGAATGCTACCTGACACAAGACTGACACCCTATTTAAAAGCTTATGTGCTATAAAAAAAATGTTTCTTTTATATGTTAAGACTGCCGCTATTTATGTAATAAAATGATGTACGCTTCCGCTGTGTTTTAGAAGTTATAGTTTATTCAGTTTTGATGACTATGTTTATGAGTAAATCCAACAAGTGAGGTCTCCTGGGAAAGGGGCCTTACAAGTTGGTATCAGAGCAATAGTTTGAGAGATTCAGACATCCCTAAATGTCTGGGCTCAAGCTGATAATGGGACCAACGCACGGATGTCAGTACGGGTAGCCAACGCCAACGCCTAAACAGTAAGTAAGTAGCAAGGTTAATACCTGTAGCTTAGGGTAGATGACTTAACTTAGAACACATGCTTTAGATATCAACGTCACTACTAATATGAATAATACACATAGCACATATGATGGTAGACGATTTGAGCACATAAGTACAATAAATGTTTAATAACACGTAGCTACTGTTATTAAGCTTTTGTTGTGTAAGTGTGTCTTGATTTGTCATCCGCCGTATGTATTCGTCACAGAGAGTGAAAGAAATGTTAGCATAGTACAACGAATGACTCACAAATCGTAAGAACAGTACGATCCATGTAAAGTGAATCACAAACAACGAGTAGAAGTTCGATAGACCACAACAAAAGAAAGATAACGGATTATCAGCGGTGCAAGCAGATCAGTAACAAACAGTCATGAGCAACTCTCGTTAACTAGGAGTTCAGAAAGGGAAGAAGGATACATGGACTAGACGCTGTTTACAGAATACATTCACATTATGAAGCATTATAAGACGAAACAGGAATTCACGAGTAAGGTAAGTTGGCAATTACGTCAGGATCCACGTAATTATGAATTTACAGGTGCTCGTGCATACTGGTGAACCTTATCGTGTGGATTAATACACATGTCACCGAAACAATTAAATCACTCCAACTACGACTATGAGATTAGTCACTTAAGTAACGATGATTGTAACGACATAATAAGGCAAATGGAGGAAATTGCTGCATACCAAAGATGGAATGAGAAGGAGTGGAATTCTAAATGAAGTTGCTGGAGATGAGTGACGCTAAGGAACAAGTTTAGAAAGATTGACAAAACCTGGTTTAGAACTTGATGCAGTAGTGATGGGAGTAGTAAGTCAAGCAAAGACAAAGAAACGGAAAGATTGCAATAGAAGAGGATTAGTATGATGATGACGAGAGAACCTATCAAGCCCAGGGATGAGATTGCTTCACATGGCAACTCGAAAACAGCAAGACCAATTAAGTGGAACTTGAGGAACTCAGCACTTGTTTTTTTCAATTTGAGAAATTAGCTACCAAGGATTACACGTTAGTGCGAGGTGCGAGTACAACATACGTCAGACGAACATACGTCTAGAAAACTGCTTTTGAACGAGAACGGTATATGCTTGACACAAATGCGATATGATGAACAAGCACCGGTCTACTGTCGAGGTATACATGATTATGAAGGAAATAACCACACAAGGGTGTGTCCAAAGAAGATATGAGTACACGAATGCACAAATGGCATCCCTCCAATGCAAAAGACAACCCCAGATAAACTAGTAGGAGTACTCACTGAAACGAGGAGATAGATATACCAACAACAACAAGTAACAGGCACCGCAATGATAATTAGGGCGTGCAAGCTAAACCTAATGAAACAAGATTTGGAAATAAGGATTGTTGATCCAGAATGAATGAGAAGGGAAATTTTAATTAAATGATGGGAAGTAAAGCAAGAGTACCATCAAGGACTCAAGACGAGTTAGAAAACACTCTACAATGATTAAGTCAAGTCAATAGCATGTGAGACTACTGAAATTGAAAAGCCGATAAAGAACCCAATGACACCAGAAAAGAAAGGAATGATCGGGTATCACCACTCCTGTCATCTATCCGTAACGAAACCTATGAATATAATTATAAAGAATCGCATACGGAAGAGAATGTTAACAATCACAAAAAGTTAGAAAATGTATGTTTTGGTCACAAGGGATACCAATCCTTAAGACCATTCAATGATATGAAGAAAGAATAGTGCGTAATAGATTAATGATGAGAAATGTGAAACCATGGCAAGTATATTCTAAAGAAAGACCAGAAGGGAGTTACATGTACCGGAATATGAATGTAAAGATCGTATACCTAGTGTTTCGTCTGAATTAATACCTTCCCGACAGGTTTGAGTATGATAGAGTAATGCTTCCAATGGTTCCTTTGGGAACGAAACGGTACGGATCCTTCGGGAATGAAAAAATATGGTCCCTTCGGTAACGAGAAAGTAGGGCTCATTCAGGAACGATACGGTATGATTCATCCGGGAACGACCTGGTATGTTCCTTCGTGGCGAATGCACCAAGGATGGCTTATGAGGTACCCATAATAACCAAGGCGGTTTAGAAGGAGGTTAACTACTACCTAGAGGACAGAGTGGACAATTTAAACTGGATACTAGGATTCCTAAATGTTGAAATGTGTTCATGGCCCGCTCGGCATAACAAATCCACGCAAGTACTTGGTGGATTCAAGTTAAGTCCACCCACGAAATGTTCATCAGAATAAAGTAGGATATACCATTAAATGTAAGATCCGAAGTATTTATAACAAAGAAGAAGAGGGAGTAGTATCGTGTAAACCCTAATTACATGCAGTTCACATAGAGCATCGAATGACCATCTTATTTTCACGAAGCCTTAACGGGTGAGTTCACAAGAACCCAAGAGACAACCTAGTCATGACAAACATAGTTTAATAGTGTATAAGAGGCACCGAATTTCGAGGATGAAATTCTTATAAGGTGGGTAGACTTGTAACATCCCAAATTTCTATTCACTTAAAAACACGAGGTTTCGTTTAGGGAAAAAAATGTTAAGAACGGAAATTTGGTATTTTGCACTTCATCATTTATTCACACTTAAAAGGCTAGTAGTGTAATTCATCAAAAGACAAGGGGGTTAGAATGAAAATTCATTTAAACCTAAAACTCTATTTCATTCACTCAGCCGCAAACCCATAACCCATTCTCCTTCTTCGTCGCCTACAGATCCAAAACCATGCACCACATTCATCTCCTTAAAAACCTAATTTCTCGTTCGCTTGTCTAAGTGGATACGCTCACAAGAACATGGAAGCCTCAATGGTTCAAGTAAGTCGGAATTGAAAGAGAAAGGGGGGCTTCGTAAGCAATGAAGACCGTAACGAGGAGGTAAGAGCTGTTGCCATAGCTCCGGCGGCAGTGGCGTATACACAGAAACGAGGTTGGGTGCAAGCTCATGGTAGTCTTACGGGTCTCACGGAAGTGAAGGTAGCGGTACACATGGTGGTTATCGGCGATTAAAAACAGTGATGATGGCCTGAATGGAGGCTCACGGAGGCGATAGTGGTGGTTAACCGGTTACAGTCGTGGTAATGATGTGGAATTGACAGTGGTTGTCACACCCCGACCGATGGCGGAATCATCGGGGCGGGACATGTAAGACTGTTCATGAGCACAAGGTTGACTAGATTGTAATATATTAAATCCGTTTCCATTCAAACAAACATGAAACAAGTTCAAAGTACATAATGAAATACAATTTGTCTTTGATTTAATATTAACTAGGTCCAAAGCCTATGTGTAGCATGTCTTGATCTAGCTCATATGAAAGCACCTGAAACATGAATAAAATAAGGTCAACTAAAAAGTTGGTGAGTATAACACAGTTGTATGTAGATAGCATATAGTTGAAAACAAATCCTTTACAAAACATGATAAAATAAGGCATTTATGGGGAGCAGCTATTGTGTAACCAAATGTATAATCAAACCTTGTAACTAGCATGCAAAACAAAGTGTGTTGTCGGTTTCAATCACCGCGTACCATGGGTGGGTTTGTCAGACTCAATAGATCCATCATTGAAAACCGTCGGCTTGTATAGTTAATGATTGCACATAAGAGCATACAAAGGTTAAACACACCTAGCACTCGGGCACAAAGCTCAAATTTTTGCACACATGTATGTAAATAGGATTTTTGCACTTGTGTTGTTTGTGTAAATGTAATTGTGTAATGTGTAATGAGTATAGAGTTCATGTTCCACCCCAAAAGTGTAAAAGAGTAAAAAGGGGTTGTGAATACTCACATGTATCGAAGGCGTAGCTAACACGAGATACTAGATAGTAATGTGATCCTTGTATTGCACAATGTTAACCTAGAGTGTAATGTATATTGCATTAATAATGCACAATAGTCTAAGTCTAAGTCTAAGGTTTGAACAAGTATATGTTTTAATGTCGTGTTGTTATTTTATTAGTTAAAATAAATTTAAAATAGGGTCGGAAAATCAGAGATGTTACAGTCTCCCCATGTTAAGGAAATTTCGTCCCGAAATTTAACTAATGGAGGCTACTAAAAATCAAGGAACATGTGGGAGTTTTCGGTTTTCAGTGAGTTTTGACTGTAGGATTTTTTTTTTTTTTTTTTTTTTTTTTGGGAGTGTAACCGCTGATATGGCTTAGGCCTGATACTCAAAGTTGAATATGAAGGGTGATAATGAATTTTGTTTGAAATGGATTTAGGAAGGAGATTGCCGAATAGAAATTTTGAATTCTAGATGTGAGTTGTATTATTTGGAATGAGTTTGATGGGCGTTTGAAATCTAGAGCTTGTGTACGATATAGTCTAATATGCTCAAAATTGTTAGTGGTTAAGAGATTTCATAAACATTGGTCTGGGTCAAAACTTCACGTGACACGAGCAACGTTACTTCTGATAATATTATAGGACACTTATATATAGGAAGTACCATCGGCGTATCCACCATGTCCTTGTCATATCACATCAGTTTCGTTGTTACACATCATGATAAGTTTTAGGTCACAACACACGACAAAATTTCTCTATAGTTTCCATGCGCTGATTTTTATAATTCCGTGTGCACCCGTAATTATTTAAATCATCGTATGGTCCGTATAGATTGTTTCGTTGTGTGCGGGTAAGGGGGGCATAATTTCACTATGATCACGTCTATTGTTTACACATAAAAAGTCGTTAACAAGTAACTATGTCCCTAATCAGGTCAGTTCGCAACTAAAGAGTAGTAAAGTAGTAACACTTAAAGCTTCTTTGTTTGCTCGTGTTTGAACAAGAATACGTTAAAACCCGAGTCGTTTCAATGTATTATGGTCTTCAACTTTGGTGTACAAAGTGCATGACCATGTCTTGTGTAGAATGTAATCAATCCAGTGCAATAATTGTAAGCAAATTTTTGTTTCGAGTATATAGTAAGCACACAAGTCTCATGTATGATCTAGTGTCACGTAGCTCGTAATCAAATAAGTCTCATATATAGCGTAAACAATTAAGCGTCTTGTATTTTGTAAGTCAATGAACTCTGATGTGTAATGTAAACAACATAGTATTTTGTGTATAGTAGGAAATGAATTTCATGTAGGGTGTTGGCAACTTAGCATCATGTATATTGTACAATGCGCACAGCTTAGTGTAATGTACTTCGTAACCAAATAAGTTTCATGTATAGTGTGGTCAATCTAGAATTATGTATCAATGAAGCAATTCTTATGTATCATGTATATTGCAAAGAACTAAGTTTCGTGTATCATGTGCTCAAGCCAGTAGTATGTGTATTGCAAATAAACGTGTTTCGTGCATTACGTAATCAATCGAGTAAATTGTGATTTGTAGGCAAACTAGTTTCATGTATTATGTAATTTGTGTAGTATTGGATATATTGAGAATATTTGAGTTTCATGTACCATGTGGTTGCGTTGGATATATTACGAACGTATATACGTAAGTATTGAACTTCGCGTGCGATGTATATTAACGGGTTTTGCATGTGATCGAGTGTTGCGGACAAACGTGTTGTTTGGCGTTCTTGCATAATGTGGTAGTTAGGTTCGAGTCCTCAAATCTCGTTGAGGTTGGTGGGAAAGGTTAACGTCTATGCGGTATGGATCGTCTCTTAAAGCGTCAAGTGAAAGATAACAAGGAGGTTTTGGGAATATTAGGGAATTGTGTTTACAAATACTGGTCTTTGTTTGAACATAGAAAGTGGTAAATTGTTCTTGGTTGTAGATATATAAAGTAGTGAAATCATTGAATCGCATATTTTAAATGAATATGCAATTTATGAGAAATATTTTTAATTTAAAATTTCAATTTTTGGCTAAACAAGTAGTAGCATATTAATTTAGCCAAAGTTTAGAATTATTTACTTTAATGAATAAAAATCATAATTATTTATCAGTTTAAAAAATATTTTTATAAAATTGATTGCATTACTTTCCTTATTAGGTGAAAAAGTTTTATGGAAAATTTATGTTTTTGATATTATCAAAAAAATTTCAATAAACATTTTGTTAAACAAGATATCGATGTTTTGTTTAAATCACAAAATAGAATGATTTATTAATGAAAGAGATTGTTGGTAATGTACTAAATCATGTTGAATGAAAGAAGTGATATTTGAGAAAGTTTGATGAAAATATAACAGGTGTAATTTACGCTCCACGGGTCAAATCGATGAACAATAACTGTAGAGTTGAAATATATGGAATTGACTAGATGCTGAAATGTTAAACATTATTAAAAACATAGGGAAATGGTTCTCAAATCGAAAATTTAAAGGAAATCAGTAGAAGCTTCTTCTAACGTCTCTGGTAGCTTTCCACTAGGAAGAAGATGAATGGGTCTCTTAGTGGGGGTGGTAATTGATTGTGGAGGCGAGGTGTTTGATACGGGTTTCTGGGTGCGGGTGATTCAGATGTTCGAATTCTCGGGCCGTTGTTCCTAATCCAGTCCGCCCTTACATCAAACCTTGGCCTAGCAGCTGAGGGTGTTGGTGACCGGTACACGGGTGTCTCAGTGTCTTCTTCCCAATCAGATTCTGATCCAGGACGGTAAACCGGGGAGGGAGGAGGGTAGGAGTCCATGTCTAGTAGAAAAACAATGAAAAAGTTGTAAGTGATAATGAAATATTGCGGGTTGAACATAAGAGTACTTATAGGTTTTAGAGTTTGACTAGTCATAACACCGAACCTTCACGATAGTATTTTAGAAATACACTTGACCTATAAGCAATGTATCCCTGAGGAGAATTCCCAGGAAAGAGGGGTGGGTCGCTAAGACACACTTAAGTACCCTATCTTTCCTTAGCCAGAATTTCTCATGGGCTTACACACTCTTCCAGCCATCATGTATTAATAATGCTATTGTTGGGCTCATGGTTATGATGGGAATTGTTGTGGACTAGGCTTTGAGGCCCAAAGGTAAGGTTTATGCATTTCAGCGGGCTTCTTCTTCTTGGAAATAGGTGGGCTTCTTAGTTTATTATTGATGGACATTAGGCCCAATAGTTTAAGTCTTTGCTCATAAAGGGTGATGGTATCATGTATTTGGGTCCAAAGGTGTATGAATAATTTTGGTGCGTATGTGGGTGTGTTAAACTTAGGATAGTGTTTTAAATAAATTATGTAGGTAGCTATGAATAGAAGAAGAAGTGGGCAGGTAACGTGACACATAAACTATTGGGTATTGTATCGTGTGATGTAATCATATAGTATATTATGTAAAAATATTCACATAGATGAATAATCATATAGCATGTAGGTAGTAATGAGTGTAAGTACAAGAGTTATCAAGTAGTGTGACACATAAGTCATTATGTATTGTATCAGGTAGTGTAAGTACTTAGGATAGCATGTAAAAATAATCACACATGTATTGATAATGTAACATGTAGTAGCATGGCATTGTATGGGTGTCCTAAAGTTATAGTCTAGGTCAAGAGTGTCTAATAACCTAGTTCCCTATAACCAAGGCTCTGATACCAATCTGTCACACCCCGACCGATGGCGGAATCATCGGGGCGTGACATGTAAGACTGTTCATGAGCACAAGGTTGACTAGATTGTAATATATTAAATCCGTTTCCATTCAAACAAACATGAAACAAGTTCAAAGTACATAATGAAATACAATTTGTCTTTGATTTAATATTAACTAGGTCCAAAGCCTATGTGTAGCATGTCTTGATCTAGCTCATATGAAAGCACCTGAAACATGAATAAAATAAGGTCAACTAAAAAGTTGGTGAGTATAACACAGTTGTATGTAGATAGCATATAGTTGAAAACAAATCCTTTACAAAACATGATAAAATAAGGCATTTATGGGGAGCAGCTATTGTGTAACCAAATGTACAATCAAACCTTGTAACTAGCATGCAAAACAAAGTGTGTTGTCGGTTTCAATCACCGCGTACCATGGGTGGGTTTGTCAGACTCAATAGATCCATCATTGAAAACCGTCGGCTTGTATAGTTAATGATTGCACATAAGAGCATACAAAGGTTAAACACACCTAGCACTCGGGCACAAAGCTCAAATTTTTGCACACATGTATGTAAATAGGATTTTTGCACTTGTGTTGTTTGTGTAAATGTAATTGTGTAATGTGTAATGAGTATAGAGTTCATGTTCCACCCCAAAAGTGTAAAAGAGTAAAAAGGGGTTGTGAATACTCACATGTATCGAAGGCGTAGCTAACACGAGATACTAGATAGTAATGTGATCCTTGTATTGCACAATGTTAACCTAGAGTGTAATGTATATTGCATTAATAATGCACAATAGTCTAAGTCTAAGTCTAAGGTTGAATTGGATAAAGTTAGTGATTGGTACTTGAAAGTATTGTATAAAATGGAAGATTTGAAATGAATATTTTTAGAATATTTTGAATAAGGTTTGAGTTTGAAATAATTAAATAAGTAAATTAGATAATTATTGTTTATGAAAATGATGTAAGTATTAGATGTATTTAAGTATAACTAAATAGATGCTTTTGTTCAAATATAAATCAAATAAATAATTATTACTCTATTCATTTATTTATAAAGTGTAACTTAGACATTAAAATATTATTAAGTGTAGGGTTTATGAATTAAATGTTGGACTTTAAATAATTCTCTTTTATTTTAAGATTAAACATTTGATCTTTTCTAAATAAAGGTAATACAGATTTTTAAATTTAATTACTTTTATTTTATAAACAACTCTGGAATATAAATTGTTTTAAAAATATAAAAATATAAACATTCTGCCAAGGGGGAATCGACTAAGGTGTTGGTTTGTTTGGTTGAGAGAATTTACAACGAAACGATGAAATCATTGGTCACAATGGAGGGTTTTGGTAATTAGGAGAGGGATCGACTAAAAACGGGTTTATTTGATATATTTGAGATGGTTAAACTCATAATGGGTTTGTTAATACAAGAATTGGTTACAAAATCGAACGGTCCAGCGATTAAAGGCTGTATTTCCGTTTCAACTGACGCGAGGCGCGACCGTGCCGAAACAAGGCGCGACCGTGCCGAGGCGAGGCGCGGCCGTGCCAACAATAGGCGCGACCGTGCCAGACGAGGCGCGACCGTGCCAAAACGTGGCGCGACCGTGCCTACTAGGGTTTCTGGTTATTTACAAAATCAGCCCTTGCAACTTCAGCTTTGACAGAATTAGCCTGGTTAGGATTTAACAAAACACTTAACGGGATTACTAACTGGATTAACTCTAGGAGTGTTACCACATGATTATGAGTTCTAAATCTTTGAATTTGGTACGATCGGCTAACGATTAATGAGGTGTAGGTTTGAACAAGTATATGTTTTAATGTCGTGTTGTTATTTTATTAGTTAAAATAAATTTAAAATAGGGTCGGAAAATCAGAGATGTTACAGTCTCCCCATGTTAAGGAAATTTCGTCCCGAAATTTAACTAATGGAGGCTACTAAAAATCAAGGAACATGTGGGAGTTTTCGGTTTTCAGTGAGTTTTGACTGTAGGATTTTTTTTTTTTTTTTTTTTTTTTTTTTTTGGGAGTGTAACCGCTGATATGGCTTAGGCCTGATACTCAAAGTTGAATATGAAGGGTGATAATGAATTTTGTTTGAAATGGATTTAGAAAGGAGATTGCCGAATAGAAATTTTGAATTCTAGATGTGAGTTGTATTATTTGGAATGAGTTTGATGGGCGTTTGAAATCTAGAGCTTGTGTACGATATAGTCTAATATGCTCAAAATTGTTAGTGGTTAAGAGATTTCATAAACATTGGTCTGGGTCAAAACTTCACGTGACACGAGCAACGTTACTTCTGATAATATTATAGGACACTTATATATAGGAAGTACCATCGGCGTATCCACCATGTCCTTGTCATATCACATCAGTTTCGTTGTTACACATCATGATAAGTTTTAGGTCACAACACACGACAAAATTTCTCTATAGTTTCCATGCGCTGATTTTTATAATTCCGTGTGCACCCGTAATTATTTAAATCATCGTATGGTCCGTATAGATTGTTTCGTTGTGTGCGGGTAAGGGGGGCATAATTTCACTATGATCACGTCTATTGTTTACACATAAAAAGTCGTTAACAAGTAACTATGTCCCTAATCAGGTCAGTTCGCAACTAAAGAGTAGTAAAGTAGTAACACTTAAAGCTTCTTTGTTTGCTCGTGTTTGAACAAGAATACGTTAAAACCCGAGTCGTTTCAATGTATTATGGTCTTCAACTTTGGTGTACAAAGTGCATGACCATGTCTTGTGTAGAATGTAATCAATCCAGTGCAATAATTGTAAGCAAATTTTTGTTTCGAGTATATAGTAAGCACACAAGTCTCATGTATGATCTAGTGTCACGTAGCTCGTAATCAAATAAGTCTCATATATAGCGTAAACAATTAAGCGTCTTGTATTTTGTAAGTCAATGAACTCTGATGTGTAATGTAAACAACATAGTATTTTGTGTATAGTAGGAAATGAATTTCATGTAGGGTGTTGGCAACTTAGCATCATGTATATTGTACAATGCGCACAGCTTAGTGTAATGTACTTCGTAACCAAATAAGTTTCATGTATAGTGTGGTCAATCTAGAATTATGTATCAATGAAGCAATTCTTATGTATCATGTATATTGCAAAGAACTAAGTTTCGTGTATCATGTGCTCAAGCCAGTAGTATGTGTATTGCAAATAAACGTGTTTCGTGCATTACGTAATCAATCGAGTAAATTGTGATTTGTAGGCAAACTAGTTTCATGTATTATGTAATTTGTGTAGTATTGGATATATTGAGAATATTTGAGTTTCATGTACCATGTGGTTGCGTTGGATATATTACGAACGTATATACGTAAGTATTGAACTTCGCGTGCGATGTATATTAACGGGTTTTGCATGTGATCGAGTGTTGCGGACAAACGTGTTGTTTGGCGTTCTTGCATAATGTGGTAGTTAGGTTCGAGTCCTCAAATCTCGTTGAGGTTGGTGGGAAAGGTTAACGTCTATGCGGTATGGATCGTCTCTTAAAGCGTCAAGTGAAAGATAACAAGGAGGTTTTGGGAATATTAGGGAATTGTGTTTACAAATACTGGTCTTTGTTTGAACATAGAAAGTGGTAAATTGTTCTTGGTTGTAGATATATAAAGTAGTGAAATCATTGAATCGCATATTTTAAATGAATATGCAATTTATGAGAAATATTTTTAATTTAAAATTTCAATTTTTGGCTAAACAAGTAGTAGCATATTAATTTAGCCAAAGTTTAGAATTATTTACTTTAATGAATAAAAATCATAATTATTTATCAGTTTAAAAAATATTTTTATAAAATTGATTGCATTACTTTCCTTATTAGGTGAAAAAGTTTTATGGAAAATTTATGTTTTTGATATTATCAAAAAAATTTCAATAAACATTTTGTTAAACAAGATAGCGATGTTTTGTTTAAATCACAAAATAGAATGATTTATTAATGAAAGAGATTGTTGGTAATGTACTAAATCATGTTGAATGAAAGAAGTGATATTTGAGAAAGTTTGATGAAAATATAACAGGTGTAATTTACGCTCCACGGGTCAAATCGATGAACAATAACTGTAGAGTTGAAATATATGGAATTGACTAGATGCTGAAATGTTAAACATTATTAAAAACATAGGGAAATGGTTCTCAAATCGAAAATTTAAAGGAAATCAGTAGAAGCTTCTTCTAACGTCTCTGGTAGCTTTCCACTAGGAAGAAGATGAATGGGTCTCTTAGTGGGGGTGGTAATTGATTGTGGAGGCGAGGTGTTTGATACGGGTTTCTGGGTGCGGGTGATTCAGATGTTCGAATTCTCGGGCCGTTGTTCCTAATCCAGTCCGCCCTTACATCAAACCTTGGCCTAGCAGCTGAGGGTGTTGGTGACCGGTACACGGGTGTCTCAGTGTCTTCTTCCCAATCAGATTCTGATCCAGGACGGTAAACCGGGGAGGGAGGAGGGTAGGAGTCCATGTCTAGTAGAAAAACAATGAAAAAGTTGTAAGTGATAATGAAATATTGCGGGTTGAACATAAGAGTACTTATAGGTTTTAGAGTTTGACTAGTCATAACACCGAACCTTCACGATAGTATTTTAGAAATACACTTGACCTATAAGCAATGTATCCCTGAGGAGAATTCCCAGGAAAGAGGGGTGGGTCGCTAAGACACACTTAAGTACCCTATCTTTCCTTAGCCAGAATTTCTCATGGGCTTACACACTCTTCCAGCCATCATGTATTAATAATGCTATTGTTGGGCTCATGGTTATGATGGGAATTGTTGTGGACTAGGCTTTGAGGCCCAAAGGTAAGGTTTATGCATTTCAGCGGGCTTCTTCTTCTTGGAAATAGGTGGGCTTCTTAGTTTATTATTGATGGACATTAGGCCCAATAGTTTAAGTCTTTGCTCATAAAGGGTGATGGTATCATGTATTTGGGTCCAAAGGTGTATGAATAATTTTGGTGCGTATGTGGGTGTGTTAAACTTAGGATAGTGTTTTAAATAAATTATGTAGGTAGCTATGAATAGAAGAAGAAGTGGGCAGGTAACGTGACACATAAACTATTGGGTATTGTATCGTGTGATGTAATCATATAGTATATTATGTAAAAATATTCACATAGATGAATAATCATATAGCATGTAGGTAGTAATGAGTGTAAGTACAAGAGTTATCAAGTAGTGTGACACATAAGTCATTATGTATTGTATCAGGTAGTGTAAGTACTTAGGATAGCATGTAAAAATAATCACACATGTATTGATAATGTAACATGTAGTAGCATGGCATTGTATGGGTGTCCTAAAGTTATAGTCTAGGTCAAGAGTGTCTAATAACCTAGTTCCCTATAACCAAGGCTCTGATACCAATCTGTCACACCCCGACCGATGGCGGAATCATCGGGGCGTGACATGTAAGACTGTTCATGAGCACAAGGTTGACTAGATTGTAATATATTAAATCCGTTTCCATTCAAACAAACATGAAACAAGTTCAAAGTACATAATGAAATACAATTTGTCTTTGATTTAATATTAACTAGGTCCAAAGCCTATGTGTAGCATGTCTTGATCTAGCTCATATGAAAGCACCTGAAACATGAATAAAATAAGGTCAACTAAAAAGTTGGTGAGTATAACACAGTTGTATGTAGATAGCATATAGTTGAAAACAAATCCTTTACAAAACATGATAAAATAAGGCATTTATGGGGAGCAGCTATTGTGTAACCAAATGTACAATCAAACCTTGTAACTAGCATGCAAAACAAAGTGTGTTGTCGGTTTCAATCACCGCGTACCATGGGTGGGTTTGTCAGACTCAATAGATCCATCATTGAAAACCGTCGGCTTGTATAGTTAATGATTGCACATAAGAGCATACAAAGGTTAAACACACCTAGCACTCGGGCACAAAGCTCAAATTTTTGCACACATGTATGTAAATAGGATTTTTGCACTTGTGTTGTTTGTGTAAATGTAATTGTGTAATGTGTAATGAGTATAGAGTTCATGTTCCACCCCAAAAGTGTAAAAGAGTAAAAAGGGGTTGTGAATACTCACATGTATCGAAGGCGTAGCTAACACGAGATACTAGATAGTAATGTGATCCTTGTATTGCACAATGTTAACCTAGAGTGTAATGTATATTGCATTAATAATGCACAATAGTCTAAGTCTAAGTCTAAGGTTGAATTGGATAAAGTTAGTGATTGGTACTTGAAAGTATTGTATAAAATGGAAGATTTGAAATGAATATTTTTAGAATATTTTGAATAAGGTTTGAGTTTGAAATAATTAAATAAGTAAATTAGATAATTATTGTTTATGAAAATGATGTAAGTATTAGATGTATTTAAGTATAACTAAATAGATGCTTTTGTTCAAATATAAATCAAATAAATAATTATTACTCTATTCATTTATTTATAAAGTGTAACTTAGACATTAAAATATTATTAAGTGTAGGGTTTATGAATTAAATGTTGGACTTTAAATAATTCTCTTTTATTTTAAGATTAAACATTTGATCTTTTCTAAATAAAGGTAATACAGATTTTTAAATTTAATTACTTTTATTTTATAAACAACTCTGGAATATAAATTGTTTTAAAAATATAAAAATATAAACATTCTGCCAACACACACGACCGTGCCAGGGAAGGGCACGATCGTGCTTGGTCGGGCGCGACCGTTCTGGACAGGGCGCGGCCGTGTTGGTAAAACAGAGGACAACTGGCCAAATCACTAGGCACGACCGTGCCTTAGACAGGCACGACCGTGTCTATGCTTCAAGGGCACGACCAGGTCTAGCCAACGAGCATGACTAGGTCTGAGCAGGAGGCACGACCGCGTCTCCCGAGGCACGACCGCGCTAGATGATTAGCGCGACCGTGTCTCCTTCATAACAGGAACGAATTGAATGATTTTTATATTTATAGAACTGGAATGCATAGGGCTTTCATTAACAAGGTTCTTATGAGTCTTTTGGTACAGGTTAATTGTGTTTAAAACATGTTTAGAACCGGATTCGGTTAAACTATTTTAAATGAAAATACGGTTTCGGGTTCGAGTAGATTTCGATATTGAAAGCCGAAATTGAATTAGGGCTTTTGATCTATAGAATAAATAGATAGTTTTGAAAGTGTCAATTACCCTGTGAGACGATGAATTGATGGCCTACGGTGGGGACGAGTTCCGACTATGACGGGTGTGGTCTCCGATGCTTTCTGCTACAACTCCGGCCCAGTTGATGTGTTCTGGAGCTTTAGGGGGAATCGACTAAGGTGTTGGTTTGTTTGGCTGAGAGAATTTACAACGAAACGATGAAATCATTGGTCACAATGGAGGGTTTTGGTAATTAGGAGAGGGATCGACTAAAAACGGGTTTATTTGATATATTTGAGATGGTTAAACTCATAATGGGTTTGTTAATGCAAGAATTGGTTACAAAATCGAACGGTCCAGCGATTAAAGGCTGTATTTCCGTTTCAACTGACGCGAGGCGCGACCGTGCCGAAACAAGGCGCGACCGTGCCGAGGCGAGGCGCGACCGTGCCAACAATAGGCGCGACCGTGCCAGACGAGGCGCGACCGTGCCAAAACGTGGCGCGACCGTGCCTACTAGGGTTTCTGGTTATTTACAAAATCAGCCCTTGTAACTTCAGCTTTGACAGAATTAGCCTGGTTAGGATTTAACAAAACACTTAACGGGATTACTAACTGGATTAACTCTAGGAGTGTTACCACATGATTATGAGTTCTAAATCTTTGAATTTGGTACGATCGGCTAACGATTAATGAGGTGTAGGTTTGAACAAGTATATGTTTTAATGTCGTGTTGTTATTTTATTAGTTAAAATAAATTTAAAATAGGGTCGGAAAATCAGAGATGTTACAGTCTCCCCATGTTAAGGAAATTTCGTCCCGAAATTTAACTAATGGAGGCTACTAAAAATCAAGGAACATGTGGGAGTTTTCGGTTCTCGGTGAGTTTTGACTGTAGGATTTTTTTTTTTTTTTTTTTTTTTTTTGGGAGTGTAACCGCTGATATGGCTTAGGCCTGATACTCAAAGTTGAATATGAAGGGTGATAATGAATTTTGTTTGAAATGGATTTAGGAAGGAGATTGCCGAATAGAAATTTTGAATTCTAGATGTGAGTTGTATTATTTGGAATGAGTTTGATGGGCTTTTGAAATCTAGAGCTTGTGTACGATATAGTCTAATATGCTCAAAATTGTTAGTGGTTAAGAGATTTCATAAACATTGGTCTGGGTCAAAACTTCACGTGACACGAGCAACGTTACTTCTGATAATATTATAGGACACTTATATATAGGAAGTACCATCGGCGTATCCACCATGTCCTTGTCATATCACATCAGTTTCGTTGTTACACATCATGATAAGTTTTAGGTCACAACACACGACAAAATTTCTCTATAGTTTCCATGCGCTGATTTTTATAATTCCGTGTGCACCCGTAATTATTTAAATCATCGTATGGTCCGTATAGATTGTTTCGTTGTGTGCGGGTAAGGGGGGCATAATTTCACTATGATCACGTCTATTGTTTACACATAAAAAGTCGTTAACAAGTAACTATGTCCCTAATCAGGTCAGTTCGCAACTAAAGAGTAGTAAAGTAGTAACACTTAAAGCTTCTTTGTTTGCTCGTGTTTGAACAAGAATACGTTAAAACCCGAGTCGTTTCAATGTATTATGGTCTTCAACTTTGGTGTACAAAGTGCATGACCATGTCTTGTGTAGAATGTAATCAATCCAGTGCAATAATTGTAAGCAAATTTTTGTTTCGAGTATATAGTAAGCACACAAGTCTCATGTATGATCTAGTGTCACGTAGCTCGTAATCAAATAAGTCTCATATATAGCGTAAATAATTAAGCGTCTTGTATTTTGTAAGTCAATGAACTCTGATGTGTAATGTAAACAACATAGTATTTTGTGTATAGTAGGAAATGAATTTCATGTAGGGTGTTGGCAACTTAGCATCATGTATATTGTACAATGCGCACAGCTTAGTGTAATGTACTTCGTAACCAAATAAGTTTCATGTATAGTGTGGTCAATCTAGAATTATGTATCAATGAAGCAATTCTTATGTATCATGTATATTGCAAAGAACTAAGTTTCGTGTATCATGTGCTCAAGCCAGTAGTATGTGTATTGCAAATAAACGTGTTTCGTGCATTACGTAATCAATCGAGTAAATTGTGATTTGTAGGCAAACTAGTTTCATGTATTATGTAATTTGTGTAGTATTGGATATATTGAGAATATTTGAGTTTCATGTACCATGTGGTTGCGTTGGATATATTACGAACGTATATACGTAAGTATTGAACTTCGCGTGCGATGTATATTAACGGGTTTTGCATGTGATCGAGTGTTGCGGACAAACGTGTTGTTTGGCGTTCTTGCATAATGTGGTAGTTAGGTTCGAGTCCTCAAATCTCGTTGAGGTTGGTGGGAAAGGTTAACGTCTATGCGGTATGGATCGTCTCTTAAAGCGTCAAGTGAAAGATAACAAGGAGGTTTTGGGAATATTAGGGAATTGTGTTTACAAATACTGGTCTTTGTTTGAACATAGAAAGTGGTAAATTGTTCTTGGTTGTAGATATATAAAGTAGTGAAATCATTGAATCGCATATTTTAAATGAATATGCAATTTATGAGAAATATTTTTAATTTAAAATTTCAATTTTTGGCTAAACAAGTAGTAGCATATTAATTTAGCCAAAGTTTAGAATTATTTACTTTAATGAATAAAAATCATAATTATTTATCAGTTTAAAAAATATTTTTATAAAATTGATTGCATTACTTTCCTTATTAGGTGAAAAAGTTTTATGAAAAATTTATGTTTTTGATATTATCAAAAAAATTTCAATAAACATTTTGTTAAACAAGATAGCGATGTTTTGTTTAAATCACAAAATAGAATGATTTATTAATGAAAGAGATTGTTGGTAATGTACTAAATCATGTTGAATGAAAGAAGTGATATTTGAGAAAGTTTGATGAAAATATAACAGGTGTAATTTACGCTCCACGGGTCAAATCGATGAACAATAACTGTAGAGTTGAAATATATGGAATTGACTAGATGCTGAAATGTTAAACATTATTAAAAACATAGGGAAATGGTTCTCAAATCGAAAATTTAAAGGAAATCAGTAGAAGCTTCTTCTAACGTCTCTGGTAGCTTTCCACTAGGAAGAAGATGAATGGGTCTCTTAGTGGGGGTGGTAATTGATTGTGGAGGCGAGGTGTTTGATACGGGTTTCTGGGTGCGGGTGATTCAGATGTTCGAATTCTCGGGCCGTTGTTCCTAATCCAGTCCGCCCTTACATCAAACCTTGGCCTAGCAGCTGAGGGTGTTGGTGACCGGTACACGGGTGTCTCAGTGTCTTCTTCCCAATCAGATTCTGATCCAGGACGGTAAACCGGGGAGGGAGGAGGGTAGGAGTCCATGTCTAGTAGAAAAACAATGAAAAAGTTGTAAGTGATAATGAAATATTGCGGGTTGAACATAAGAGTACTTATAGGTTTTAGAGTTTGACTAGTCATAACACCGAACCTTCACGATAGTATTTTAGAAATACACTTGACCTATAAGCAATGTATCCCTGAGGAGAATTCCCAGGAAAGAGGGGTGGGTCGCTAAGACACACTTAAGTACCCTATCTTTCCTTAGCCAGAATTTCTCATGGGCTTACACACTCTTCCAGCCATCATGTATTAATAATGCTATTGTTGGGCTCATGGTTATGATGGGAATTGTTGTGGACTAGGCTTTGAGGCCCAAAGGTAAGGTTTATGCATTTCAGCGGGCTTCTTCTTCTTGGAAATAGGTGGGCTTCTTAGTTTATTATTGATGGACATTAGGCCCAATAGTTTAAGTCTTTGCTCATAAAGGGTGATGGTATCATGTATTTGGGTCCAAAGGTGTATGAATAATTTTGGTGCGTATGTGGGTGTGTTAAACTTAGGATAGTGTTTTAAATAAATTATGTAGGTAGCTATGAATAGAAGAAGAAGTGGGCAGGTAACGTGACACATAAACTATTGGGTATTGTATCGTGTGATGTAATCATATAGTATATTATGTAAAAATATTCACATAGATGAATAATCATATAGCATGTAGGTAGTAATGAGTGTAAGTACAAGAGTTATCAAGTAGTGTGACACATAAGTCATTATGTATTGTATCAGGTAGTGTAAGTACTTAGGATAGCATGTAAAAATAATCACACATGTATTGATAATGTAACATGTAGTAGCATGGCATTGTATGGGTGTCCTAAAGTTATAGTCTAGGTCAAGAGTGTCTAATAACCTAGTTCCCTATAACCAAGGCTCTGATACCAATCTGTCACACCCCGACCGATGGCGGAATCATCGGGGCGTGACATGTAAGACTGTTCATGAGCACAAGGTTGACTAGATTGTAATATATTAAATCCGTTTCCATTCAAACAAACATGAAACAAGTTCAAAGTACATAATGAAATACAATTTGTCTTTGATTTAATATTAACTAGGTCCAAAGCCTATGTGTAGCATGTCTTGATCTAGCTCATATGAAAGCACCTGAAACATGAATAAAATAAGGTCAACTAAAAAGTTGGTGAGTATAACACAGTTGTATGTAGATAGCATATAGTTGAAAACAAATCCTTTACAAAACATGATAAAATAAGGCATTTATGGGGAGCAGCTATTGTGTAACCAAATGTACAATCAAACCTTGTAACTAGCATGCAAAACAAAGTGTGTTGTCGGTTTCAATCACCGCGTACCATGGGTGGGTTTGTCAGACTCAATAGATCCATCATTGAAAACCGTCGGCTTGTATAGTTAATGATTGCACATAAGAGCATACAAAGGTTAAACACACCTAGCACTCGGGCACAAAGCTCAAATTTTTGCACACATGTATGTAAATAGGATTTTTGCACTTGTGTTGTTTGTGTAAATGTAATTGTGTAATGTGTAATGAGTATAGAGTTCATGTTCCACCCCAAAAGTGTAAAAGAGTAAAAAGGGGTTGTGAATACTCACATGTATCGAAGGCGTAGCTAACACGAGATACTAGATAGTAATGTGATCCTTGTATTGCACAATGTTAACCTAGAGTGTAATGTATATTGCATTAATAATGCACAATAGTCTAAGTCTAAGTCTAAGGTTGAATTGGATAAAGTTAGTGATTGGTACTTGAAAGTATTGTATAAAATGGAAGATTTGAAATGAATATTTTTAGAATATTTTGAATAAGGTTTGAGTTTGAAATAATTAAATAAGTAAATTAGATAATTATTGTTTATGAAAATGATGTAAGTATTAGATGTATTTAAGTATAACTAAATAGATGCTTTTGTTCAAATATAAATCAAATAAATAATTATTACTCTATTCATTTATTTATAAAGTGTAACTTAGACATTAAAATATTATTAAGTGTAGGGTTTATGAATTAAATGTTGGACTTTAAATAATTCTCTTTTATTTTAAGATTAAACATTTGATCTTTTCTAAATAAAGGTAATACAGATTTTTAAATTTAATTACTTTTATTTTATAAACAACTCTGGAATATAAATTGTTTTAAAAATATAAAAATATAAACATTCTGCCAACACACACGACCGTGCCAGGGAAGGGCACGATCGTGCTTGGTCGGGCGCAACCGTTCTGGACAGGGCGCGGCCGTGTTGGTAAAACAGAGGACAACTGGCCAAATCACTAGGCACGACCGTGCCTTAGACAGGCACGACCGTGTCTATGCTTCAAGGGCACGACCAGGTCTAGCCAACGAGCATGACTAGGTCTGAGCAGGAGGCACGACCGCGCTGGAAGTTGACACGACCGCGTCTCCCGAGGCACGACCGCGCTAGATGATTAGCGCGACCGTGTCTCCTTCATAACAGGAACGAATTGAATGATTTTTATATTTATAGAACTGGAATGCATAGGGCTTTCATTAACAAGGTTCTTATGAGTCTTTTGGTACAGGTTAATTGTGTTTAAAACATGTTTAGAACCGGATTCGGTTAAACTATTTTAAATGAAAATACGGTTTCGGGTTCGAGTAGATTTCGATATTGAAAGCCGAAATTGAATTAGGGCTTTTGATCTATAGAATAAATAGATAGTTTTGAAAGTGTCAATTACCCTGTGAGACGATGAATTGATGGCCTACGGTGGGGACGAGTTCCGACTATGACGGGTGTGGTCTCCGATGCTTTCTGCTACAACTCCGGCCCAGTTGATGTGTTCTGGAGCTTTAGGGGGAATCGACTAAGGTGTTGGTTTGTTTGGCTGAGAGAATTTACAACGAAACGATGAAATCATTGGTCACAATGGAGGGTTTTGGTAATTAGGAGAGGGATCGACTAAAAACGGGTTTATTTGATATATTTGAGATGGTTAAACTCATAATGGGTTTGTTAATGCAAGAATTGGTTACAAAATCGAACGGTCCAGCGATTAAAGGCTGTATTTCCGTTTCAACTGACGCGAGGCGCGACCGTGCCGAAACAAGGCGCGACCGTGCCGAGGCGAGGCGCGACCGTGCCAACAATAGGCGCGACCGTGCCAGACGAGGCGCGACCGTGCCAAAACGTGGCGCGACCGTGCCTACTAGGGTTTCTGGTTATTTACAAAATCAGCCCTTGTAACTTCAGCTTTGACAGAATTAGCCTGGTTAGGATTTAACAAAACACTTAACGGGATTACTAACTGGATTAACTCTAGGAGTGTTACCACATGATTATGAGTTCTAAATCTTTGAATTTGGTACGATCGGCTAACGATTAATGAGGTGTAGGTTTGAACAAGTATATGTTTTAATGTCGTGTTGTTATTTTATTAGTTAAAATAAATTTAAAATAGGGTCGGAAAATCAGAGATGTTACAGTCTCCCCATGTTAAGGAAATTTCGTCCCGAAATTTAACTAATGGAGGCTACTAAAAATCAAGGAACATGTGGGAGTTTTCGGTTCTCGGTGAGTTTTGACTGTAGGATTTTTTTTTTTTTTTTTTTTTTTTTTGGGAGTGTAACCGCTGATATGGCTTAGGCCTGATACTCAAAGTTGAATATGAAGGGTGATAATGAATTTTGTTTGAAATGGATTTAGGAAGGAGATTGCCGAATAGAAATTTTGAATTCTAGATGTGAGTTGTATTATTTGGAATGAGTTTGATGGGCTTTTGAAATCTAGAGCTTGTGTACGATATAGTCTAATATGCTCAAAATTGTTAGTGGTTAAGAGATTTCATAAACATTGGTCTGGGTCAAAACTTCACGTGACACGAGCAACGTTACTTCTGATAATATTATAGGACACTTATATATAGGAAGTACCATCGGCGTATCCACCATGTCCTTGTCATATCACATCAGTTTCGTTGTTACACATCATGATAAGTTTTAGGTCACAACACACGACAAAATTTCTCTATAGTTTCCATGCGCTGATTTTTATAATTCCGTGTGCACCCGTAATTATTTAAATCATCGTATGGTCCGTATAGATTGTTTCGTTGTGTGCGGGTAAGGGGGGCATAATTTCACTATGATCACGTCTATTGTTTACACATAAAAAGTCGTTAACAAGTAACTATGTCCCTAATCAGGTCAGTTCGCAACTAAAGAGTAGTAAAGTAGTAACACTTAAAGCTTCTTTGTTTGCTCGTGTTTGAACAAGAATACGTTAAAACCCGAGTCGTTTCAATGTATTATGGTCTTCAACTTTGGTGTACAAAGTGCATGACCATGTCTTGTGTAGAATGTAATCAATCCAGTGCAATAATTGTAAGCAAATTTTTGTTTCGAGTATATAGTAAGCACACAAGTCTCATGTATGATCTAGTGTCACGTAGCTCGTAATCAAATAAGTCTCATATATAGCGTAAATAATTAAGCGTCTTGTATTTTGTAAGTCAATGAACTCTGATGTGTAATGTAAACAACATAGTATTTTGTGTATAGTAGGAAATGAATTTCATGTAGGGTGTTGGCAACTTAGCATCATGTATATTGTACAATGCGCACAGCTTAGTGTAATGTACTTCGTAACCAAATAAGTTTCATGTATAGTGTGGTCAATCTAGAATTATGTATCAATGAAGCAATTCTTATGTATCATGTATATTGCAAAGAACTAAGTTTCGTGTATCATGTGCTCAAGCCAGTAGTATGTGTATTGCAAATAAACGTGTTTCGTGCATTACGTAATCAATCGAGTAAATTGTGATTTGTAGGCAAACTAGTTTCATGTATTATGTAATTTGTGTAGTATTGGATATATTGAGAATATTTGAGTTTCATGTACCATGTGGTTGCGTTGGATATATTACGAACGTATATACGTAAGTATTGAACTTCGCGTGCGATGTATATTAACGGGTTTTGCATGTGATCGAGTGTTGCGGACAAACGTGTTGTTTGGCGTTCTTGCATAATGTGGTAGTTAGGTTCGAGTCCTCAAATCTCGTTGAGGTTGGTGGGAAAGGTTAACGTCTATGCGGTATGGATCGTCTCTTAAAGCGTCAAGTGAAAGATAACAAGGAGGTTTTGGGAATATTAGGGAATTGTGTTTACAAATACTGGTCTTTGTTTGAACATAGAAAGTGGTAAATTGTTCTTGGTTGTAGATATATAAAGTAGTGAAATCATTGAATCGCATATTTTAAATGAATATGCAATTTATGAGAAATATTTTTAATTTAAAATTTCAATTTTTGGCTAAACAAGTAGTAGCATATTAATTTAGCCAAAGTTTAGAATTATTTACTTTAATGAATAAAAATCATAATTATTTATCAGTTTAAAAAATATTTTTATAAAATTGATTGCATTACTTTCCTTATTAGGTGAAAAAGTTTTATGAAAAATTTATGTTTTTGATATTATCAAAAAAATTTCAATAAACATTTTGTTAAACAAGATAGCGATGTTTTGTTTAAATCACAAAATAGAATGATTTATTAATGAAAGAGATTGTTGGTAATGTACTAAATCATGTTGAATGAAAGAAGTGATATTTGAGAAAGTTTGATGAAAATATAACAGGTGTAATTTACGCTCCACGGGTCAAATCGATGAACAATAACTGTAGAGTTGAAATATATGGAATTGACTAGATGCTGAAATGTTAAACATTATTAAAAACATAGGGAAATGGTTCTCAAATCGAAAATTTAAAGGAAATCAGTAGAAGCTTCTTCTAACGTCTCTGGTAGCTTTCCACTAGGAAGAAGATGAATGGGTCTCTTAGTGGGGGTGGTAATTGATTGTGGAGGCGAGGTGTTTGATACGGGTTTCTGGGTGCGGGTGATTCAGATGTTCGAATTCTCGGGCCGTTGTTCCTAATCCAGTCCGCCCTTACATCAAACCTTGGCCTAGCAGCTGAGGGTGTTGGTGACCGGTACACGGGTGTCTCAGTGTCTTCTTCCCAATCAGATTCTGATCCAGGACGGTAAACCGGGGAGGGAGGAGGGTAGGAGTCCATGTCTAGTAGAAAAACAATGAAAAAGTTGTAAGTGATAATGAAATATTGCGGGTTGAACATAAGAGTACTTATAGGTTTTAGAGTTTGACTAGTCATAACACCGAACCTTCACGATAGTATTTTAGAAATACACTTGACCTATAAGCAATGTATCCCTGAGGAGAATTCCCAGGAAAGAGGGGTGGGTCGCTAAGACACACTTAAGTACCCTATCTTTCCTTAGCCAGAATTTCTCATGGGCTTACACACTCTTCCAGCCATCATGTATTAATAATGCTATTGTTGGGCTCATGGTTATGATGGGAATTGTTGTGGACTAGGCTTTGAGGCCCAAAGGTAAGGTTTATGCATTTCAGCGGGCTTCTTCTTCTTGGAAATAGGTGGGCTTCTTAGTTTATTATTGATGGACATTAGGCCCAATAGTTTAAGTCTTTGCTCATAAAGGGTGATGGTATCATGTATTTGGGTCCAAAGGTGTATGAATAATTTTGGTGCGTATGTGGGTGTGTTAAACTTAGGATAGTGTTTTAAATAAATTATGTAGGTAGCTATGAATAGAAGAAGAAGTGGGCAGGTAACGTGACACATAAACTATTGGGTATTGTATCGTGTGATGTAATCATATAGTATATTATGTAAAAATATTCACATAGATGAATAATCATATAGCATGTAGGTAGTAATGAGTGTAAGTACAAGAGTTATCAAGTAGTGTGACACATAAGTCATTATGTATTGTATCAGGTAGTGTAAGTACTTAGGATAGCATGTAAAAATAATCACACATGTATTGATAATGTAACATGTAGTAGCATGGCATTGTATGGGTGTCCTAAAGTTATAGTCTAGGTCAAGAGTGTCTAATAACCTAGTTCCCTATAACCAAGGCTCTGATACCAATCTGTCACACCCCGACCGATGGCGGAATCATCGGGGCGTGACATGTAAGACTGTTCATGAGCACAAGGTTGACTAGATTGTAATATATTAAATCCGTTTCCATTCAAACAAACATGAAACAAGTTCAAAGTACATAATGAAATACAATTTGTCTTTGATTTAATATTAACTAGGTCCAAAGCCTATGTGTAGCATGTCTTGATCTAGCTCATATGAAAGCACCTGAAACATGAATAAAATAAGGTCAACTAAAAAGTTGGTGAGTATAACACAGTTGTATGTAGATAGCATATAGTTGAAAACAAATCCTTTACAAAACATGATAAAATAAGGCATTTATGGGGAGCAGCTATTGTGTAACCAAATGTACAATCAAACCTTGTAACTAGCATGCAAAACAAAGTGTGTTGTCGGTTTCAATCACCGCGTACCATGGGTGGGTTTGTCAGACTCAATAGATCCATCATTGAAAACCGTCGGCTTGTATAGTTAATGATTGCACATAAGAGCATACAAAGGTTAAACACACCTAGCACTCGGGCACAAAGCTCAAATTTTTGCACACATGTATGTAAATAGGATTTTTGCACTTGTGTTGTTTGTGTAAATGTAATTGTGTAATGTGTAATGAGTATAGAGTTCATGTTCCACCCCAAAAGTGTAAAAGAGTAAAAAGGGGTTGTGAATACTCACATGTATCGAAGGCGTAGCTAACACGAGATACTAGATAGTAATGTGATCCTTGTATTGCACAATGTTAACCTAGAGTGTAATGTATATTGCATTAATAATGCACAATAGTCTAAGTCTAAGTCTAAGGTTGAATTGGATAAAGTTAGTGATTGGTACTTGAAAGTATTGTATAAAATGGAAGATTTGAAATGAATATTTTTAGAATATTTTGAATAAGGTTTGAGTTTGAAATAATTAAATAAGTAAATTAGATAATTATTGTTTATGAAAATGATGTAAGTATTAGATGTATTTAAGTATAACTAAATAGATGCTTTTGTTCAAATATAAATCAAATAAATAATTATTACTCTATTCATTTATTTATAAAGTGTAACTTAGACATTAAAATATTATTAAGTGTAGGGTTTATGAATTAAATGTTGGACTTTAAATAATTCTCTTTTATTTTAAGATTAAACATTTGATCTTTTCTAAATAAAGGTAATACAGATTTTTAAATTTAATTACTTTTATTTTATAAACAACTCTGGAATATAAATTGTTTTAAAAATATAAAAATATAAACATTCTGCCAACACACACGACCGTGCCAGGGAAGGGCACGATCGTGCTTGGTCGGGCGCAACCGTTCTGGACAGGGCGCGGCCGTGTTGGTAAAACAGAGGACAACTGGCCAAATCACTAGGCACGACCGTGCCTTAGACAGGCACGACCGTGTCTATGCTTCAAGGGCACGACCAGGTCTAGCCAACGAGCATGACTAGGTCTGAGCAGGAGGCACGACCGCGCTGGAAGTTGACACGACCGCGTCTCCCGAGGCACGACCGCGCTAGATGATTAGCGCGACCGTGTCTCCTTCATAACAGGAACGAATTGAATGATTTTTATATTTATAGAACTGGAATGCATAGGGCTTTCATTAACAAGGTTCTTATGAGTCTTTTGGTACAGGTTAATTGTGTTTAAAACATGTTTAGAACCGGATTCGGTTAAACTATTTTAAATGAAAATACGGTTTCGGGTTCGAGTAGATTTCGATATTGAAAGCCGAAATTGAATTAGGGCTTTTGATCTATAGAATAAATAGATAGTTTTGAAAGTGTCAATTACCCTGTGAGACGATGAATTGATGGCCTACGGTGGGGACGAGTTCCGACTATGACGGGTGTGGTCTCCGATGCTTTCTGCTACAACTCCGGCCCAGTTGATGTGTTCTGGAGCTTTAGGGGGAATCGACTAAGGTGTTGGTTTGTTTGGCTGAGAGAATTTACAACGAAACGATGAAATCATTGGTCACAATGGAGGGTTTTGGTAATTAGGAGAGGGATCGACTAAAAACGGGTTTATTTGATATATTTGAGATGGTTAAACTCATAATGGGTTTGTTAATGCAAGAATTGGTTACAAAATCGAACGGTCCAGCGATTAAAGGCTGTATTTCCGTTTCAACTGACGCGAGGCGCGACCGTGCCGAAACAAGGCGCGACCGTGCCGAGGCGAGGCGCGACCGTGCCAACAATAGGCGCGACCGTGCCAGACGAGGCGCGACCGTGCCAAAACGTGGCGCGACCGTGCCTACTAGGGTTTCTGGTTATTTACAAAATCAGCCCTTGTAACTTCAGCTTTGACAGAATTAGCCTGGTTAGGATTTAACAAAACACTTAACGGGATTACTAACTGGATTAACTCTAGGAGTGTTACCACATGATTATGAGTTCTAAATCTTTGAATTTGGTACGATCGGCTAACGATTAATGAGGTGTAGGTTTGAACAAGTATATGTTTTAATGTCGTGTTGTTATTTTATTAGTTAAAATAAATTTAAAATAGGGTCGGAAAATCAGAGATGTTACAGTCTCCCCATGTTAAGGAAATTTCGTCCCGAAATTTAACTAATGGAGGCTACTAAAAATCAAGGAACATGTGGGAGTTTTCGGTTCTCGGTGAGTTTTGACTGTAGGATTTTTTTTTTTTTTTTTTTTTTTTTTTGGGAGTGTAACCGCTGATATGGCTTAGGCCTGATACTCAAAGTTGAATATGAAGGGTGATAATGAATTTTGTTTGAAATGGATTTAGGAAGGAGATTGCCGAATAGAAATTTTGAATTCTAGATGTGAGTTGTATTATTTGGAATGAGTTTGATGGGCTTTTGAAATCTAGAGCTTGTGTACGATATAGTCTAATATGCTCAAAATTGTTAGTGGTTAAGAGATTTCATAAACATTGGTCTGGGTCAAAACTTCACGTGACACGAGCAACGTTACTTCTGATAATATTATAGGACACTTATATATAGGAAGTACCATCGGCGTATCCACCATGTCCTTGTCATATCACATCAGTTTCGTTGTTACACATCATGATAAGTTTTAGGTCACAACACACGACAAAATTTCTCTATAGTTTCCATGCGCTGATTTTTATAATTCCGTGTGCACCCGTAATTATTTAAATCATCGTATGGTCCGTATAGATTGTTTCGTTGTGTGCGGGTAAGGGGGGCATAATTTCACTATGATCACGTCTATTGTTTACACATAAAAAGTCGTTAACAAGTAACTATGTCCCTAATCAGGTCAGTTCGCAACTAAAGAGTAGTAAAGTAGTAACACTTAAAGCTTCTTTGTTTGCTCGTGTTTGAACAAGAATACGTTAAAACCCGAGTCGTTTCAATGTATTATGGTCTTCAACTTTGGTGTACAAAGTGCATGACCATGTCTTGTGTAGAATGTAATCAATCCAGTGCAATAATTGTAAGCAAATTTTTGTTTCGAGTATATAGTAAGCACACAAGTCTCATGTATGATCTAGTGTCACGTAGCTCGTAATCAAATAAGTCTCATATATAGCGTAAATAATTAAGCGTCTTGTATTTTGTAAGTCAATGAACTCTGATGTGTAATGTAAACAACATAGTATTTTGTGTATAGTAGGAAATGAATTTCATGTAGGGTGTTGGCAACTTAGCATCATGTATATTGTACAATGCGCACAGCTTAGTGTAATGTACTTCGTAACCAAATAAGTTTCATGTATAGTGTGGTCAATCTAGAATTATGTATCAATGAAGCAATTCTTATGTATCATGTATATTGCAAAGAACTAAGTTTCGTGTATCATGTGCTCAAGCCAGTAGTATGTGTATTGCAAATAAACGTGTTTCGTGCATTACGTAATCAATCGAGTAAATTGTGATTTGTAGGCAAACTAGTTTCATGTATTATGTAATTTGTGTAGTATTGGATATATTGAGAATATTTGAGTTTCATGTACCATGTGGTTGCGTTGGATATATTACGAACGTATATACGTAAGTATTGAACTTCGCGTGCGATGTATATTAACGGGTTTTGCATGTGATCGAGTGTTGCGGACAAACGTGTTGTTTGGCGTTCTTGCATAATGTGGTAGTTAGGTTCGAGTCCTCAAATCTCGTTGAGGTTGGTGGGAAAGGTTAACGTCTATGCGGTATGGATCGTCTCTTAAAGCGTCAAGTGAAAGATAACAAGGAGGTTTTGGGAATATTAGGGAATTGTGTTTACAAATACTGGTCTTTGTTTGAACATAGAAAGTGGTAAATTGTTCTTGGTTGTAGATATATAAAGTAGTGAAATCATTGAATCGCATATTTTAAATGAATATGCAATTTATGAGAAATATTTTTAATTTAAAATTTCAATTTTTGGCTAAACAAGTAGTAGCATATTAATTTAGCCAAAGTTTAGAATTATTTACTTTAATGAATAAAAATCATAATTATTTATCAGTTTAAAAAATATTTTTATAAAATTGATTGCATTACTTTCCTTATTAGGTGAAAAAGTTTTATGGAAAATTTATGTTTTTGATATTATCAAAAAAATTTCAATAAACATTTTGTTAAACAAGATAGCGATGTTTTGTTTAAATCACAAAATAGAATGATTTATTAATGAAAGAGATTGTTGGTAATGTACTAAATCATGTTGAATGAAAGAAGTGATATTTGAGAAAGTTTGATGAAAATATAACAGGTGTAATTTACGCTCCACGGGTCAAATCGATGAACAATAACTGTAGAGTTGAAATATATGGAATTGACTAGATGCTGAAATGTTAAACATTATTAAAAACATAGGGAAATGGTTCTCAAATCGAAAATTTAAAGGAAATCAGTAGAAGCTTCTTCTAACGTCTCTGGTAGCTTTCCACTAGGAAGAAGATGAATGGGTCTCTTAGTGGGGGTGGTAATTGATTGTGGAGGCGAGGTGTTTGATACGGGTTTCTGGGTGCGGGTGATTCAGATGTTCGAATTCTCGGGCCGTTGTTCCTAATCCAGTCCGCCCTTACATCAAACCTTGGCCTAGCAGCTGAGGGTGTTGGTGACCGGTACACGGGTGTCTCAGTGTCTTCTTCCCAATCAGATTCTGATCCAGGACGGTAAACCGGGGAGGGAGGAGGGTAGGAGTCCATGTCTAGTAGAAAAACAATGAAAAAGTTGTAAGTGATAATGAAATATTGCGGGTTGAACATAAGAGTACTTATAGGTTTTAGAGTTTGACTAGTCATAACACCGAACCTTCACGATAGTATTTTAGAAATACACTTGACCTATAAGCAATGTATCCCTGAGGAGAATTCCCAGGAAAGAGGGGTGGGTCGCTAAGACACACTTAAGTACCCTATCTTTCCTTAGCCAGAATTTCTCATGGGCTTACACACTCTTCCAGCCATCATGTATTAATAATGCTATTGTTGGGCTCATGGTTATGATGGGAATTGTTGTGGACTAGGCTTTGAGGCCCAAAGGTAAGGTTTATGCATTTCAGCGGGCTTCTTCTTCTTGGAAATAGGTGGGCTTCTTAGTTTATTATTGATGGACATTAGGCCCAATAGTTTAAGTCTTTGCTCATAAAGGGTGATGGTATCATGTATTTGGGTCCAAAGGTGTATGAATAATTTTGGTGCGTATGTGGGTGTGTTAAACTTAGGATAGTGTTTTAAATAAATTATGTAGGTAGCTATGAATAGAAGAAGAAGTGGGCAGGTAACGTGACACATAAACTATTGGGTATTGTATCGTGTGATGTAATCATATAGTATATTATGTAAAAATATTCACATAGATGAATAATCATATAGCATGTAGGTAGTAATGAGTGTAAGTACAAGAGTTATCAAGTAGTGTGACACATAAGTCATTATGTATTGTATCAGGTAGTGTAAGTACTTAGGATAGCATGTAAAAATAATCACACATGTATTGATAATGTAACATGTAGTAGCATGGCATTGTATGGGTGTCCTAAAGTTATAGTCTAGGTCAAGAGTGTCTAATAACCTAGTTCCCTATAACCAAGGCTCTGATACCAATCTGTCACACCCCGACCGATGGCGGAATCATCGGGGCGTGACATGTAAGACTGTTCATGAGCACAAGGTTGACTAGATTGTAATATATTAAATCCGTTTCCATTCAAACAAACATGAAACAAGTTCAAAGTACATAATGAAATACAATTTGTCTTTGATTTAATATTAACTAGGTCCAAAGCCTATGTGTAGCATGTCTTGATCTAGCTCATATGAAAGCACCTGAAACATGAATAAAATAAGGTCAACTAAAAAGTTGGTGAGTATAACACAGTTGTATGTAGATAGCATATAGTTGAAAACAAATCCTTTACAAAACATGATAAAATAAGGCATTTATGGGGAGCAGCTATTGTGTAACCAAATGTACAATCAAACCTTGTAACTAGCATGCAAAACAAAGTGTGTTGTCGGTTTCAATCACCGCGTACCATGGGTGGGTTTGTCAGACTCAATAGATCCATCATTGAAAACCGTCGGCTTGTATAGTTAATGATTGCACATAAGAGCATACAAAGGTTAAACACACCTAGCACTCGGGCACAAAGCTCAAATTTTTGCACACATGTATGTAAATAGGATTTTTGCACTTGTGTTGTTTGTGTAAATGTAATTGTGTAATGTGTAATGAGTATAGAGTTCATGTTCCACCCCAAAAGTGTAAAAGAGTAAAAAGGGGTTGTGAATACTCACATGTATCGAAGGCGTAGCTAACACGAGATACTAGATAGTAATGTGATCCTTGTATTGCACAATGTTAACCTAGAGTGTAATGTATATTGCATTAATAATGCACAATAGTCTAAGTCTAAGTCTAAGGTTGAATTGGATAAAGTTAGTGATTGGTACTTGAAAGTATTGTATAAAATGGAAGATTTGAAATGAATATTTTTAGAATATTTTGAATAAGGTTTGAGTTTGAAATAATTAAATAAGTAAATTAGATAATTATTGTTTATGAAAATGATGTAAGTATTAGATGTATTTAAGTATAACTAAATAGATGCTTTTGTTCAAATATAAATCAAATAAATAATTATTACTCTATTCATTTATTTATAAAGTGTAACTTAGACATTAAAATATTATTAAGTGTAGGGTTTATGAATTAAATGTTGGACTTTAAATAATTCTCTTTTATTTTAAGATTAAACATTTGATCTTTTCTAAATAAAGGTAATACAGATTTTTAAATTTAATTACTTTTATTTTATAAACAACTCTGGAATATAAATTGTTTTAAAAATATAAAAATATAAACATTCTGCCAACACACACGACCGTGCCAGGGAAGGGCACGATCGTGCTTGGTCGGGCGCGACCGTTCTGGACAGGGCGCGGCCGTGTTGGTAAAACAGAGGACAACTGGCCAAATCACTAGGCACGACCGTGCCTTAGACAGGCACGACCGTGTCTATGCTTCAAGGGCACGACCAGGTCTAGCCAACGAGCATGACTAGGTCTGAGCAAGAGGCACGACCGCGCTGGAAGTTGACACGACCGCGTCTCCCGAGGCACGACCGCGCTAGATGATTAGCGCGACCGTGTCTCCTTCATAACAGGAACGAATTGAATGATTTTTATATTTATAGAACTGGAATGCATAGGGCTTTCATTAACAAGGTTCTTATGAGTCTTTTGGTACAGGTTAATTGTGTTTAAAACATGTTTAGAACCGGATTCGGTTAAACTATTTTAAATGAAAATACGGTTTCGGGTTCGAGTAGATTTCGATATTGAAAGCCGAAATTGAATTAGGGCTTTTGATCTATAGAATAAATAGATAGTTTTGAAAGTGTCAATTACCCTGTGAGACGATGAATTGATGGCCTACGGTGGGGACGAGTTCCGACTATGACGGGTGTGGTCTCCGATGCTTTCTGCTACAACTCCGGCCCAGTTGATGTGTTCTAGAGCTTTAGGGGGAATCGACTAAGGTGTTGGTTTGTTTGGTTGAGAGAATTTACAACGAAACGATGAAATCATTGGTCACAATGGAGGGTTTTGGTAATTAGGAGAGGGATCGACTAAAAACGGATTTATTTGATATATTTGAGATGGTTAAACTCATAATGGGTTTGTTAATGCAAGAATTGGTTACAAAATCGAACGGTCCAGCGATTAAAGGCTGTATTTCCGTTTCAACTGACGCGAGGCGCGACCGTGCCGAAACAAGGCGCGACCGTGCCGAGGCGAGGCGCGACCGTGCCAACAATAGGCGCGACCGTGCCAGACGAGGCGCGACCGTGCCAGACGAGGCGCGACCGTGCCAAAACGTGGCGCGACCGTGCCTACTAGGGTTTCTGGTTATTTACAAAATCAGCCCTTGCAACTTCAGCTTTGACAGAATTAGCCTGGTTAGGATTTAACAGAACACTTAACGGGATTGCTAACTGGATTAACTCTAGGAGTGTTACCACATGATTATGAGTTCTAAATCTTTGAATTTGGTACGATCGGCTAACGATTAATGAGGTGTAGGTTTGAACAAGTATATGTTTTAATGTCGTGTTGTTATTTTATTAGTTAAAATAAATTTAAAATAGGGTCGGAAAATCAGAGATGTTACAGTGGTGGTGGTTCTTAGCGGCTAGATTCATGACGGTGACTGTTATGGTTAGAAATAGAGGTATAGAGGTTAGTTTGGTTAACGGTGAAGGTATAATGGTTCGTGGTGGTGGATCGTCTCAGGTAATGGCAGGTGGTAGTGACGAGATTATGACAGTGGGGTGAGCTAGAATTTCGTGTTGTGACGGTTTGTAAGGTGGTAAACGGTGGCGGAACGGTGGATGATGGTGGTTTATACAATGGTAAACGGTGGTGGTACGAATGGTGGTTAGTAGTGGCGGCGTGATTGTGGCAGTACAGTTTCGATGGTGATGACTCCATGATTATAGTTTCGATGGTGATGACTCTACGATTATAGTTTCGATGGTGATGACTCCATGATTATAATTTAGATTGATGATGGTCAGTATGGGATAGTTGTTTCGATGAGGATGAGTATGAAATGGTAGTTTCGATTGATGATGGGTAGATGATAGTGCTTTCGAATGGTGTTCTATGAATGATGATAATAATTAGATAATGAAGATGATGACTATATAATGATGACAATTGAAAAGAACAATTCGGGTCGGGTCTCGGTTATATTTCGGGATCCTGTTCGGGAAGGTATATCCTTTAAAACTCGTAGAACATTAATTACTATTACTAGTCGGGCTACTAATAGCGTATTGAGGATGGATAGCAATGACTTTATTTAATAAATGATAACCGACAAAGATTTTTTTTTGTTATTTGATAAAAGTATAGGAAGATATCTATTCTAGAAGTTAAATCTCAAATATGATGGATTATTGATTATGAGTTGGTAATGAAATTGGACAATTAGATATTGTCGGGTTTAGCCAAAAACAAACGTGACTTTGTTCGATTTTCCTTAGAATTAAAGAAGTGTATTTTACCCAGACGTCCTCGTTAAGGTATGGGTTATTTGGGAAATAAGATGCAGTTCAGACGAAACTATCATGTTCGCCTAAGGCCATCTTAGCGAAACTATCAAGTCGCTTAAGCTAAGTATGGCGAACTTACCTAAGTTCGCCTAACCCTAAAGATAGAAACAAATTGTCGGTTAGGTCAGTTACCTTAACTTATGCGAATGATTTATACAGATTGTGAGTGACCTTAGTGACGCCCAATGACCAGCTAAGAGTATTTCAGAAACCACTCATTAGGTGAGTTCTATGTGCCCCCTATGTGTTATGTGTAAATGATTTTTTTAATATTTTGGGGCTGAAGTGTATACACTAAATGAATGAATGTTAGGAATGACAAGGTGATCATACGTGATATATATATATATATATATATATATGAAAATGGATGATGAACAAAGAATTAAACTCATTAAATGAATAAATGGCATAACGTAATTTAATGAAATCTTGCTTTATATTATATATATTGCATGTTATGAATGTATATATAGGTTATGGACCGAAACGATGCTAACAGCTACTATGGTAGACGGACGACCACTCGACTATTATGCAGCCAGAAATGAAAGTCCAGAAAGGTAGACTAAACAATGGCCACTGCGGTGGAGTAAGTCCCTAAATCGATGAACGACTGTATAATTAGTTCAAGTGAGAAACGGATGCCTTAGGGTAGACAGACGAATATAACGGACTACGATGGTAGGACGGTTTAGACGGACGGCCGAAGGTTTGCCGGACGGTTTATGTTATGACAGACGGTTTCTAGGACCGGACGAGTAAAAGGGATACGGCGGTAGCTTAGTGGCGTATGTCTTTGTGATATACGTAGTCAAAGAAGGGTTGATAACACATATGTGTATGACCAATGAATGATCTCCCCAAGATTAAGTATGTAATTATATATGTACTCATCATGAAGGTTATACGAGAACAGTAAATTAAACAATGTATAAAAGTATGCATTATATACATATATATATATATATATATATGATGCATAATAATAAGATAAATTTTATGTCTGATTGCTTTCAAACTAGAACTCAGCAGTGTTAGCTGACTTTTAGTATGCACCTCAGGTAATAAGAAGAAAGGACGGGCAAAGGCATGAAGGCTACCTGTTTAAATGCTTATGTGCTAGAAAAAAAATGTTTCTTTTATATGTTAAGACTTCCGCTGTTTATGTAATAAAATGATGTACGCTTCCGCTGTGTTTTAGAAGTTATAGTTTATTAAGTTTTGATGACTATGTTTATGAGTAAATCCAACAAGTGAGGTCTCCTGGGAAAGGGGCCTTACAAGTTGGTATCAGAGCAATAGTTTGAGAGATTCAGACATCCCTAAATGTCTGGACTCAAGCTAATAATGGGACCAACGCACGAATGTCAGTACGGGTAGCCAACGCCAACGCCTAAACAGTAAGTAAGTAGCAAGGTTAATACCTGTAGCTTATGGTAGATGACTTAACATAGAACACATGCTTTAGATATCAACGTCCCTACTAATATGAATAATACACATAGAAAATATGATGGTAGACGATTTGAGCACATAAGTACAATCAATGTTTAATAACACGTAGCTACTGTTATTATGCTTTTGTTGTGTAAGTGTGTCTCGATTTGTCATCCGCCGTATGTATTCGTCACAGAGAGTGAAAGATATGTTAGCATAGTACTACGAATGACTCACAAATCGTAAGAACAGTACGATCCATGTAAAGTGAATCACAAACAACGAGTAGAAGTTTGATAGACCACAACGAAAGAAAGATTACAGATTATCAGCGGTCCAAGCAGATCAGTAAGGAACAGTCATGAGCAACTCCCGTCAACTAGGAGTTCGGAAAGGGAAGAAGGATACATGGACTAGACGCTTTTTATAGAATACATTCACATTGTGAAGCATTATAAGACGAAACAAGAATTCACGAGTAAGGTAAGTTGGAAATTACGTCAGGATCCACGTAATTATGAATTTACAGGTGCTCGTGCATACTGGTGAACCTTATCGTGTGGATTAATACACATGTCACCGAAACAATTAAATCACTCCAACTACGACTATGAGATTAGTCACTTAAGTAACGATGATTGTAACGACATAATAAGGCAAATGGTGGAAATAGCTGCATACCGAAGATAGAATGAGAAGGAGTGGAACTCTAAATGAAGTTGCTGGAGATGAGTGAAGCTAAGGAACAAGTTTAGAAAGATTGACAAAAGCTGGTTCAAAACCTGATGCAGCAGTGATGGGAGTAGTAAGTCAAGCAAAGACAAAAAAAAAAACGAAAAGATTGCAATAGAAGAGGATTAGTATGATGATGACGAGAGAACCTATCAAGCCCAGGGATGAGATTGCTTCACATGGCAACCCGCAAACAGCAAGACCAATTAAGTGGTACTTGAGGAACTCAGCACTTGTTTGTTTCAAATTGAGAAATTAGCTACCAAGGATTACACGTTAGTGCGAGGTGCGAGTACTACATACGTCAGACGAACATACGTCTAGAAAACTGCTTTTGAACGAGAACGGTATATGCTTGACACAAATGCGATATAATGAACAAGCACCGGTCTACTGTCGAGGTATACATGATTATGAAGGAAATAACCACACAAGGGTGTGTCCAAAGAAGATATGAGTACACGAATGCACAAATGGCATCCCTCCAATGCAAAAGACAACCCCAGATAAACTAGTAAGAGTACTCACTGAAACAAGGAGATAGATATACCAACAACAACAAGTAACGGGCACCGCAATGATAATTAGGGCGTGCAAGCTAAACCAATGAAACAAGATTCGACATAAGGATTGTTGATCCAGAATGAATGAGAAGGGCAAGTTTAATTAAATGATGGGATGTAAAGCATGAGTACCAGCAAGGACTCAAGACGAGTTAGAAAACACTCTACATTGATTAAGTCAAGTCAATAGCATGTGAGACTACTGAAATTGAAAAGCCGATAAAGAACCCAATGAGACCAGAAAACAAAGTAATGATCAGGTATCACCACACATGTCATCTATCCGTAACGAAACCTATGAATATAATTATAAAGAATCGCATACGGAAGAGAATGTTAACAATCACAACAAGTTAGAAAATGTATATTTTGGTCACAAGGGATACCAATCCTTAAGACCATTCAATGATATGAAGAAAGAATAGTGCGTAATATATTAATGATGAGAAATGTGAAACCATGGCAAGTATATTCTAAAGAAAGACCAGAAGTGAGTTACATGTACCGGAATATGAACGTAAAGATCGTATACCTAGTGTTCCGTCTGAATGAATACCTTCCCGACAGGTTTGAGTATGATAGAGTAATGCTTCCAATGGTTCCTTTGGGAACGAAACGATATGGTTCCTTCGGGAATGGAACGATACGGATCCTTCGGGAATGAAACAATATGGTCCCTTCGGGAACGAGAAAGTAGGGCTCATTCGGGAACGATATGGTATGATTCATTCGGGAACGACCTGGTATGTTCCTTCGTGGCGAATGCACCAAGGATAGCTTATGAGGTACCCATAATAACAAAGGCAGTTTAGAAGGAGGTTAATAACAACTACCTAGAGGACAGAGTAGACAATTTAAACTGGATACTAGGATTCCTAAATGTTGAAATGAGTTCATGGCCCGCTCGGCATAACAAATCCACGCAAGTACTTGGTGGATTCAAGTTAAGTCCACCCACGAAATGTTCATCAGAATAAAGTAGGATATACCATTAAATGTAAGATCCGAAGTATTTATAACAAAGAACAAGAGGTAGTAGTATAGTGTAAACCCTAATTACATGCAGTTCACATAGAGCATCGAATGACCATCTCATTTTCACGAAGCCTTAACGGGTGAGTTCACAAGAACCCAAGAGAAAACCTAATCATAACAAACATAGTTTAATCGTGTATAAAAGGCACCGAATTTCGAGGGCGAAATTCTTATAAGGTGGGTAGACTTGTAACATCCCAAATTTCTATTCACTTAAAAACATGAGGTTTCGTTTAGGAATAAAATTGTTAAGAACGGAAATTTGGTATTTTGCACTTCATCATTTATTCAAACATAAAAGGCTAGTAGTGTAATTCATCAAAAGACAAGGGGTAAGAATGAAAATTCATTTAAACCTAAACTCTATTTCATTCACCCAGCCGCAAACCCATTTCCCATTCTCCTTCGTCGCCTACAGATCCAAAACCAAGCACCACATTCATGTCCTTAAAAACCTAATTTCGTGTTTGGTTGTCCAAGTGGATGCGCTCACCTGAACATTGAAACCTCAATGGTTCAAGTAAGTCGGAATTGAAAGAGAAAAGGGGGTTCGTAAGCAATGAGGACCGTAACGAGGAGGTAAGATATGTTGCCATAGCTTCGGCGGCAGCGGTGTATACACAGAAACGAGGTTGGGTGCAAGCTCATGGTAGTCATACGGGTCTCACGGAAGTGAAGGTGGCGGTACACATAGTGGTTATCGGTGGTTAAAAGCAGTGATAATGGCCTGCATGGGGGCTCACGGAGGCGATAGTGGTGGTTAACCGGTTACAGTCATGGTGATGATGTGGAATTGACAGTGGTGGTAGTTCTTAGCGGCTAGATTCACGACGGTGACTGTTATGGTTAGAAATAGAGGTATAGAGGTTAGTATGGATAACGGTGAAGGTATAATGGTTCGCGGTGGTGGATCGTCTCCGGTAATGGCAGATGGTAGTGACGAGATTATGACAGTGGGGTGAGCTAGAATTTCGTGTTGTGATGGTTTGGAAGGTGGTAAACGGTGGTGGAACAGTGGATGATGGTGGTGTATACAGTGGTAAACGGTGGTGGTACGAATGGTGGTTAGTGGTGGCGGCGTGATTATGGCAGTATAGTTTCGATGGTGATGACTCCATGATTATAGTTTCGATTGTGATGACTCTATGATTATAGTTTCGATGGTGATGACTCCATGATTATAGTTTCGATCGATGATGGTGAGTATGGGATAGTTGTTTCGATGAGGATGAGTATGAAATGGTAATTTCGATTGATGATGGGTAGATGATAGTGCTTTCGGATGGTGTTCTATGAATGATGATAATAATTAGATAATGAAGATGATGACTATATAATGATGACGATTGAAAAGAACAATTCGGGCCGGGTCTCGGTTATATTTCGGGATCCTGTTCGGGAAGGTATATCCTTTAAAACTCGTAGAACATTAATTACTATTACTAGTCGGGTTACTAATAGCGTATTGAGGATGGATAGCAATGACTTTATTTAATAAATGATAACCGACAAAGATTTTTTTTTTTATTTGATAAAAGTATAGGAAGATATCTATGGTAGAAGTTAAATCTCAAATATGATGGATTATTGATTATGAGTTGGTAATGGAATTGGACAATTGGATATTGTCGGGTTTAGCCAAAAACAAACGGCACTTTGTCAGATTTTCCTTAGAATTAAAGAATTGTATTTTACCAAGACGTCCTCGTTAGGGTATGGGTTGTTTGGGAAATAAGATGCAGTTCAGACGAAACTATCATGTTCGCCTGAGGCCATCTTAGCGAAACTATCAGGTCGCTTAAGCTAAGTATGGCGAACTTACCTAAGTTCGCCTAACCCTAAAGATTGAAACAATGTGTCGGTTAGGTCAGTTACCTTAACTTATGCAAATGACTTATACAGATTGTGAGTGACCTTAGTGACGCTCAATGACCAGCTAAGAGTATTTCAGAAACCACTCATCAGGTGAGTTCTATGTGCCCCCTATGTGTTATGTGTAAATGATTTTTTAATGTTTTGGGGCTAAAGTGTATACACTAAATGAATGAATGTTATGAATGACAATGTGATCATACGTGATATATATATATATATATATATGAAAATGAATGATGAACAAAGAATGAAACTCATTAAATGAATAAATGGCATAACGTAAATGAATGAAATCTTGCTTTATATTATATATATTGCATGTTATGAATGTATGTATACGTTATGGACGGAAACGATGCTAACGGCTACTAAGGGAGACGGACGACCATTCGACTATGATGCAGCCAGAAATGAAAGTCTAGAAAGGTAGACTAAACAATGGCCAATACATTGGAGTAAGTCCCTAAATCGATGCACGGATGTGTAATTAGTTCAAGTGGGAAACGGATGCCTAAGGGCAGATGGCCGAATATGATGGACTATAACGGTAGGACGGTTTAGACGGACGGCCGAAGGTTTGTCGGACGGTTTATGTTATGAAGGACGGTTTCTAGGACCGGACGAGTAAAAGGGCTATGACGGTAGCTTAATGGCTTATGTCTTTGTGATATACATAGTAAAAGACGGGTTGATCACCCATATGTGTATGACTAATGAATGTTCTCCCCAAGAATAAGTATGTAATTATATATGTACTCATCATGAATGTTATACAAGAACATTAAAGTAAAGAATGTACAAAGGTATGAATTATATGTATATATATATATATATATGTGTGATGCATAATAATAAGATAAATTTTATGTCTGATTGCTTTTAAACTAGAACTCAGCAGCGTTATCTAACTTTTAGTATGCACCTCAGGTAATAAGAATAAAGGACGGGCAAAGGCATGAAAGCTACCTGACACAAGACTGACACCCTGTTTAAATGCTTATGTGCTAGAAAAAAAATGTTTCTTTTATATGTAAGACTTCCGCTGTTTATGTAATAAAATGATGTACGCTTCCGCTATGTTTTAGAAGTTATAGTTTATTCTATTTTGATGACTATGTTTATGGGTAAATCCAACAAGTAAGGCCTCACGGGAAAGTGGCCTTACACTCCACTAAAATGTTACTTTCCATTTCACTCAACTAATTCCATGCTCACCCCTATCCTCGAGGTGATACACCCATAGACTACTTGTCACACCCCGCCTAGGGCGGAAACACGGGGTGCGACGGAGTCGGTGATTAATCATAGCCTTTGATCACATCAAACGACCTCTAAATGAAAGTACAATTTCATAACCATATTTAGTTGTATCATAATGACAACATGGATCAAGTAGTTACCCTAACGGAAACATCAAAATGTGAGAGTTTTACAATTATAGCCTAACATTATAGACAATAAAAGAAAAACTCTAAAAGCTAGAACATGCATGACGACCGCACGTGTCTTATTTCCTAGGTGCAATTTCCCTAACAGAGCGTCAATTACCTGAGAAATACATGCTAAAATGTCAACATAAAGTTGGTGAGTACACAGGTTTAAGTAAAATATGTTTCCTTTGGACTACGAGATTTCCAATATGTTTTTAGCATTGCCAATCAAACAATACTTAACTATGTGCCTTGTTACCATGAGCTACCATAACCGACACTTGACGTCTATAGTTTATGTGCCCCGCCCAATGTTCTGTCATGTTACATTGTATTTATGTATGGACAGTATGCATCCGCTTTGACCTCCAATCAAGGTTAGAGCGACTAATCACGGGTGGGGGTGTCAACCCAAATAGATCTATTCATGCGTTCCACATCTAAATTAGCTAACGGTTATAGTATTACCGGGGACTTAATATGAAAGTAAGTACTCATGCAACAATAAGTTTATGTACTTGTATCCAATGTGAGCTATGTATTCTCCCCCATATGTCTAAAAATCATTTAAATCATAGTAAAAGTGGGGTCGTGAAGATCACCTTTGTGAGATATGTATGTAACAAAGTCCAAATGCGTCTTGACCTACTCGCGCCTTAGAATGATTAAGGCAACTTAGGGTCTAAGGATGATTCTATGTGCAAGTTGGTCATATAACCAACACCCAATATGTCTTGACACGAAGTCTCGTTATGTTTTACAAAGGTTTGACTCGACAGTCGTTGGTGATATGATTTGTTTAAGTTTGAGTTAAGTTTTACACGTATGATGAACAAATATATACAATATATTTATTAGAGTACAAAGTTCTTGACATTATGAAAATAATAGCAATAATATTTCCGTCAATATCCAATAAGTTATTATACTCGACCTAAGTGTCGGTTTTGACTTTCAATAAATATACATATATATATATATTTGAACATAAACCGTTTGCGTTCAAGGACTTTAGTAAAATATTGATTCTCTAATTAGGGTTTTATTCGATGATATTTACAACAAAACTTTATAAATATTTTTGTTTCCAAGGTAAGTGTTTAATAATAATAATATTGTCACTTAATATTAAGACTATTACATAAAATAACCGTTGGTTTTGGGTTCTGATAAAAGTAAGTATACATATATATGTGTGTGTGTCTTAGTAAAAGTATATGTATAGTTTATGAAATATAAAGGCTTTATAATGTTATAAAACTATTAACATGATACATAAGTCATAAGATGATCTTTATAACATCTAGGGTTTTTGAGGACAATATTCTAACATATGTTTAGACACAAAAACATATAAGTTTAAAATGACAAACCGATTACTTTATGTGACGATAATTTAGTAATCTTTGTGACAATTCTATAGTTTCATGGGTGCTTATAACTATTATGTAAATATGAAACTAATATATAAAAGAGAAACTCACTTAGACAAGCAAGGAGAAGGTGATGAAGACGGTTTTGGCTCGTAACACCAATATGAACGTTTGTTGACACCTTAGATCACTACCCAAGCCTATTGAGTCTTGGATGAAATATGGTGTGTGTGTGTAGCGTGGTAGTGAAGTCAAGAACAAGGATAAAGAACTAAATTATGCAAGATGTGAATCGGTTTAGTGGTGTGTTGTAGTGTCGAGATCAAGGGAAAGGATGGTTGGATCTTTGTTGTTGTTGCCGTGAACACAAAGGGGAGGGGTGAGGTGAGTCGTCGAATGCAAAGGGGGAGAGGGAGAGTGAGTGTGTTATGAACGGTGTGGTGGATGAATGGCCTCTAGCCTTCTTTATATAGTGTTCTTATTGTGTAATACGCAAGGGATATTGTGTCTAGGAGGACAAAGACATCTCATGGGACAAGAATGTTGGGGAAACATGAAGAAAAGGGGGTGTGCCCCTTTTGGGATCTTGTTCGGCAGAGAAGAAGGGAAGGGGGAAATAGGGTGGTGAGGGGTGGTAGGGTGGTGGTGCTAGTTGTTTTACCTGGTAAAATACCCGCTAATTAGAACCCGTTAAATAATACCCGCTTAGTTAGGACTTAAATCTTAGTTAAAACAGTCCACATAAAATGATAACTTTTTTATTACGTGTTTGTTCATGCATGAGTATTTTTGTGAAATATGTTTTCCATGCATATATGGACACATTTGTTTTCCACATAAAATAATGATTTTAAACTATGTACGTGCTCATGCATGGACGTTTTCATGCATTAGGGTTTCATGCAAATGTATATATACACATAAAATAATGATTAGTTTGATTTAAAATTAGTTTTTAAAACTTATCGTCAACGTCGGTAACTGTCAGGTAACCATGTGTGCATTGTTAGGTAATTCTCTAAATTACCAATATGAGATGTGAACTTTGCTATGCGTTGATATGACCTAATTTATTATAATTAAGTCTAATGCATTATGTTTTCTCATAATTAGGTCGGGTTTAACCTGAAATTGTCTGGTGTCACATTCTCCCCCCGTCAAGAGAATTTCATCCTGAAATTTAGTTAGCGTTGCTCATTGTTGGGAGTTCTTTGAATAGAGTTGGGTATTTCTGCCTCATTTGGTTCTCGCGTTCCCAAGTAAACTCTGGCCCTCGCCTAGAGTTCCATCGGACTTTCACAATGGGAATGCGGCTTCATTTATGTTTCTTGATTTCCCGGTCCATGATTTCCACCAGTTGTTCTACAAAGTGGAGTTTGTCATCAATTTGGATCTCCTCGAGTGGTAGGACTAGTGTTTCATCTGATAGATACTTCTTTAAGTTTGACACATGAAATGTGTCATGTACATCACTAAGTTCCTGAGGTAGCTTAAGTCGATATGCCACATGGCCTACTCTTGATAAGATTTCAAATGGTCCGATGTATCGGGGATTGAGCTTACCTCGTTTCCCAAATCTAATGACCCCTTTCCAGGGCTAGACTTTCAAGAGTACGTTGTCTCCAACCTGGAATTCCAAGGGTTTGCGTCTTATGTCAGCACAACTTTTCTGACTATCTCTAGCAGCTTTGATTCTTTCCCTGATCTTGAAGATCTTATCGATTGTTTTTTGAATGAATTCAGGGCCGGTGAGTTGCCTATCACCAACCTCTGCCCATCATAATGGTGATCGACACTTCCGTCCATACAGTTCTTCAAATGGTACGGCCTTAATACTAGTGTGATAGCTGTTGTTATAGGAGAACTTAGCTAAGGGTAGACGTGTATCCCAACACTTTCCAAAGTCTATCACACAATATCTGAGCATATCCTCAAGGGTTTGGATAATCCCTTAACTCTGGCCATCCGTTTGTGGGTGATAGGCGGTGCTCATGTCTAAGCGTGTACCAAATGCTTTTTGTAGTGACTGCCAGAACCTTGAGGTGAAACTACTATCTTTATCCGAGATGATAGAGATTGGAATTCCGTGCCTCGAGACAACCTCTTTTAGGTAGATCCTAGTCAACCTTTCCATCTTATCCGTCTCTTTGATTGGCAGAAAGTGCGCAGATTTTGTTAATCAGTCAACGATTACGCAAATAATGTCATACCCACTTGATGTCTTGGGTAACTTGGTGATGAAGTCTATAGAGATTTGTTCCCACTTCCATTGTGGTATCTCAGGTTATTTTAAGAGTCCTGATGGCTTTTGATACTCTGCTTTAACTTTTGGAACAAGTTAAGCATTTGCTCACGTAGGTAGTAATGTCTGATTTCATGTTGGGCCACCAGTACAATTCTTTAAGATCTTTATACATTTTGTCGGATCCTGGGTGAATCGAATACCTGGAGTTATGTGCTTCATCTAATACTAACTCCCGTAGATTCCCAAAATACGGTACCCAAATTTAATTCATGAAGTATTGAGCTTTTTAGTATTTGGTCTCAAGCTGTTGATCCATTCCTCATAAGGATTCGTCCTTTAGATTCTCTCCCTTGAGTGCCTCTTGTTGGGCATTGCGTAGTTGAGCGGTAAGGTTTGTATGGATCGTCATTCCTAGTGCCCGCACTCGAAAGGTCTTGACTCTCTCTTTCCTGCTTAAAGCATCGGCTACGAAGTTTGCTTTACCAGGATGGTAGCGAATGTCACAATCGTAGTCATTCAGTAATTCTACCCATCTTCGTTATCTCATGTTTAGTTCTTTCTGATCAAAGACGTGTTGAAGGCTCTTGTGGTCGGTAAAAATAGGGCATTTCGTACCGTAGAGGCAATCTCTCCAAATTTTAAGAGCAAACACAGCTGCTCCTAATTCTAGATCATGGGTGGTGTAATTCTTCTCGTGTATATTGACTTATCGGGATGCATATGCGATGACCTTCTCCTTTTGCATTAAGACACAACCAAGACCTTGGTGTGATGCATCGCAATATACCGCAAAATCGTCTGTCCCTTCCGGGAGGGATAGAATAGGTTCACAACACATCTTCTGTTTCAATAGCTGGAATGCAGATTCCTTCTTGTCACACTAGTCAAATTTCTTTTCTTTTTGAGTTAAGGTTGTCAAGGGATAGGCTATTTTAGAAAAATTCTCAATAAGGCATCTGTAATAGCCATCCAAACCTAGGAACTGTCGCACTTCGTTTGGAAGCCTTGGTGCCTCCCAATTCTTGATTGCCTCGATCTTAGATGGATCCACATATATGCCTTTGTCATTTATCACATGACCAAGGAAGTGTACTTCCCAGATCCAAAATTCGCATTTTGAAAACTTGGCGTACAGTTTTTCGTTCCTAAGCAACTCCAGAACAAGCTTCAAATGGTGTTCGTGTTCTTCTTTGTTTCGTGAGTATATTAAGATATCATCAATAAATACAATCACAAATTTATCCAAATAAGACTTGCAGACTCTATTCATGAGGTCCATGAACACTGATGGTGCGTTAGTCAAACCAAAAGGCATGACTAGGAACTCGTAATGACCGTAACGAGTCCTGAATGCAGTCTTAGGGATGTCTTCCTCTTGGATCCTTAGTTGACGGTATCCTGATCGTAAGTCGATCTTATAATAGAAGCTAGAACTTTGTAACTGGTCGAATAAATCATCTATCCTTGGAAGTGGATATCGGTTCTTTACCGTCAACTTGTTTAATTCCCGGTCGATACACATCCTAAAAGTTCCATCTTTCTTCTTCACGAACAAAACCAGAGCTCCCCAGGGAGAGAAACTCGGTCTAATAAACACTTTGTCCAACAATTCTTGTAATTGGTTGGACAGTTCTTGTATATCAGAATGTGCAAGCCGGTATGGTGATCATGCGATCGGTGCTGCTCCAGCCACTAGATTGATACAAAACTCGACTTGTCTTGGTGGCGGAAGTCCAGGCAAGTCTTTGGGAAAGACTTCTGGGTAGTCTCGTATGAGCGGCATGTCTGCGAGTTGCTATTCTTTCGGCTTCTTTTCCGTTACATGAGCCAAAATTCTATGGTATTCCTTCTTTAAATACTTTCGGGCTTTCATGCAAGTGATGATTCTTAACTTGGTTCCACTCCTTTCTCCTTGGATCATAAGCATTTCACCATTTGGGAGTGCAATACGAACCATCTTTTCCCAACACAGAATCTCGGCTAGGTTCTTGGATAGCCAATCCATACCAACTACAACGTCGAAACTTCCCAATTTTACAGGTAGTAAGTCTATGCTAAAGGAATGATCGTTTAAGCTCACGGTACATCCTTTGATTATTTCTTCGGTTTCTATTAACTTGCCATCAGCTAGCTCTATTGTATATTTACCTTCCAATTTAGTTGGTTTGATATTAACTAATGGGCTAAAGTCAGTTGAAACGAAGCTTCTATTAGCTCCAGTGTCAAATAGTATGGTTGCATAGTTTTTATTAACAAGGAACGTACTAGTTACAATGTTGGGATCCTGACGAGCTTATCTAGCTCCAATCACAAAAGCCCTTTCTCACACCCTGCCTCAGGCACCCCCTGGACGTGTGCGAGCTTGATTGATACCTGCTTCGATTTCAGAGTTATTATAAAACACAGCGGAAGTCTTTTCACAAGGATCGTTTCATCATTTCGTTCAACCTCGAGGGCTGTATTTGTAAATATCAAAACCCAGTTGTAAAACAAAAGCCTTATACTTATTTCATTAACATAGGGATGTAAATACGCTTTTTGATTACAAAACAAGTTTGAAATCAAATACATCTCTTGTCTCCTTTGGACAAGTTTCAAGCCACGGGAAATAGTACTATCCAAGGTTGATCAGTCCCTTGGTCCTATCTCCTCTTTTATCTTTTAGGATTTCCTATGTACGAGGCCTGAGAATCCAGCGTGCAAGTTATCCTTTCTCAACATTAATTCATGGGTCAGATCGTATGTCTGCCCATATCCCCTTTTCCTTTTCATTTTGAAAATGAAACGTCGGCGCGAACTCCGGTGAATACAATTATCTTGACATAAAATCATTTGGCACAAACAAGTATTAATTACTTAATCACAACTTTTTGTTCAATCCACACATTCAGCAGGCCCATGTCCTGACTGTATACACCACTGTATGTACACTGGCATCATGTCTTATAACAATGAACATGTCCATGCCTCCTAATTTGTTATAAGATAAGAACCAGCCGTAATCCGGGACTCTCACCCGAGAGCCGTGTATCCCTTGCAAGTTTTACGTATACCTATGACCCGAATGCTTCGTTCATAGAAGAACGTTGAGCATTATTCCCTTAACCTTTATTTGGCCATTTTCGTAAACGTAAATGTTTGACATAATTTTTTAGAGAGAAAGTATTCACCTTGATTATAGGAATGAGCCTCTAAGTTGGAAATTATAGAATCAGCTTCTTATCTTTGATTCTCTAGCATTTCTGCTTAGACCGAGCACTAAGCGTGAGTTGGACCGGTATCATCGGGAGTGGCTAGGGATCTCCTGGAACAAGTTTTGAGAGTTAGATTCGAGTTTGATATGAATATAATTGACTGAGATCGTCCAACTAATTATAGGCTGAATTTTGGGTCCATGTCGGACCGATATGGTAGAAGATGTCGGTCCGACATCCGACTATACACACGTCTGCCCTATATGTCAACATCTGATTTGACCGCACATATTGTTGGTGCATGTCGGACATATATGTGGACCAAGTCGGTCTGACATCCAGACTCACATGCCATCTTAGGGCTGAGTCATCAGACACATGTCAGCACCACATTTTGCAGCTGAGGGGAGGTTGTCGGACCGTTATATATCGATGTCGGTCCGATAGCTGACCTTCGACTAATTGCGTACCGATATGAGTATGGATATCGGTCTGATATCCGGCTTGATTTCACTTCGGTCCGATATGAAAAGAGATATCGGTCCGATATCTAATTTTTAACCCTAGACTTTGGTACTTTAGATACACAAGTCCTTATAGGTTCTAACCTTGGCATTTCTTGGACATTTTTGTAGCAGGTGTTACATCCTTCCCACCTTGTTTTAATCTCTTCCTCGAGATTATTCGAAAAAGTGAGGATATTTCTTTTTCATTTCTGACTCAAGTTCCCACGTGTATTCATGTCCACATCTGGAGTTCCATTTACTTTCACAATCATCAATTTCTTTCTTTTTAATTTCTTTTCCTGCCTGTCCTCGATTTGTAGAGGTTGTTCCATGAATTTCCACTTTTCATCTACATCTACATTGTGTAGGCGTATTACCAGAGATTTATCTGCCAAACACTTGCGCAGATTTGACACATGGAATACATCGTGTACTCCATTCATTTCTTTTGGTAATTTGAGTTGATAGGCCACTGGCCCAACTCTTTTCAATATTTTGACTGGTCCTACGAATCTAGGACTAAATTTTCCATTCTTTCCAAATCTTACAATGCCTTTCCAGGGTGAAACTTTCAATAGAACATTATCACTAACGTTGAATTCTAACGGCTTTCGTCTTTTATCAGCATAACTCTTTTGACGATCACAAGCCGCTTTTAATCTATCTTTTACTTGAATGATTTTCTCAGTTGTTTCCAGAACTATATCAGGACCGGATAACTGATTTTCTCCTATTTCAGACCAACAAATCGGAGTTCGACATTTACGACCATATAAGGCTTCAAAAGGAGCAGCCTGTATACTCGTATGATAGCTATTGTTATAGGAGAATTGTGTTACAGATAAGTGGTCGTCCCAACTTCTTTCAAGATCAATAACACAAGCCCTTAACATATCTTCTAGAGTTTGAATAGTTCTTTCGCTCTGCCCGTCCGTTTAAGGATGGTAGGTAGTGCTAAGATTCAATTTTGTACCCAAGGCTTTTGGAAAGCTTTTCTAGAATCGAGAAGTAAATCTACTATCTCTATCCGACACAATAGATAGTGGCACACTATGTAAAGATACAATCTCATTAACGTATAATTGTGCCAACTTATCCATGCTAAATGTTTCTCAAGGTTTGGTTCTTGTAAGGCAAATTTTTGAGATTCCTTAATACGAGTAATAAGATCGATTTGGAGTTCGAGTCTGAGAGCACGAACTCGTTTAGGTCTCTCATGTTCTTTTCTACTCAAGGCGTCAGCTACAACATTAGCTTTGCCTTCATGATAACATATTTTGCAATCGTAATCATTCAGGACTTCCATCCAACGCCTTTGCCTCATATTCAGTTCTTTCTGGCTGAATATATATTTTAGGCGTTTATGATCAGTGAATATGGTGAATTTGACTCCATATAGATAGTGCCTCCATAATTTCAGTGCGAAGATTATGGCGCCCAATTCTAAATCATGAGTCGTATAATTCTTTTCATGATTGCTTAGGTCCCCATTCATACTTAACTGACTTGCGAGTCAGAGAAATTAATGGAACAGCAATTCGAGAGAAATCTTGGATAAATCTCCAATAGTAACTAGCCAAACCGAGAAAACTATGAACTTCGGTTGGTGATTTCAGGATTTCCCATTTGGATATCGCTTCAATTTTGATAGGATCAACTTGGATGCCATCAACATTAATGACATGTCCAAGAAATTGAACTTCTGACAGCCAGAATTCACATTTTGAAAATTTAGCATACAACTTTTCGTTTCTCAGGAGTTCAAGCAAAATCCTTAGACGAGTTGCATGCTCTTCCTTACTTTTGGATTAAATAAGGATATCGTCAATGAATATGATAATAAATTTATCCAAGTAAGGTTTGCAAACTTGATTCATCATGTCAATGAAATCAACTGATGCATTAGTAAGTCTAAACGGCATTACCGTGAACTCACAATGACCATATCGAGTTCTAAAAGTTGTTTTGGGAATATCTTCTTCCTGTACTTTCAATTGATGATAGCCAAAACGAAAATCAATTTTTGAGAAACATCGAGCTCCCTAAAGTTGATCAAAAAGATCATCAATTCTGGGAAGTGGATAACGGTTCTTAATCATGATTTTATTCGGCTCACGATAATCAATACACATACGCATTGAACCGTCTTTCTTCTTAACGAATAAGACTGGAGCTCCATAAGGTGATGACCTTGGTCTTATGAATCCCTTCTCTAGCAATTCAACTAACTGCTTCTTTAATTCTTTCATTTCATTTGGACCTAACCTGTACGGGGCTTTAGCAATAGGTGTCATACCGGATACGAGATTAATTCTGAACTCCACTTCTCTTTCAGGTGAAATTCCAGGCAGTTCGTCAGGGAAAACATCAAGAATTTTAGCCACAACCGGCACATCTTCAATATTCTTTTTAGTGTCGGTGGTTACAGATACAAGGTATGCTAGGAATCCTTTTCGTAGATATTTTATGGCTTTTAACATGGAAATTATTCCAACAGAGTTGGGTAATTTATCACCATTTATAGTCAGGATATCACCTTTTGGTGAACAAAGCTCTATAGCTTTCTTATCACACAGGATATGGGCTTGGTTAGAGGCTAACCAATCCATTCCTAGAACAATGTCAAATCCTGCCAAAGTCATTGGCAACATTTGTGCAGGAATAACATGTCCTGATAGTGTGATATTACAATCGTTTAGGATTTCTGAGATTTGGACTAGGTCCCCGTTGGCAGTTTCTACCATGTATTTATTGTCTAATTTAGCTAGAGTTTTATTCAATAGTCTACAGAATTTATGATCTATAAAACTTTGGTTTGCACCACAGTCAAATAGAACTCGAGCATAAATATCGTTGACAAGAAATGTACCCGTAATGACGTCGGGCATACCTGCTGCTTCATGAGTAATGAGAACAAATGCTCGTGCATTCTTCTTTACTCCTTCAGCGGGTTTAGGACCTGTCTTTTCACGCTTCTTTAGTTTGGGACAATAACTCTGATGTGGCCAGCCTCACCATATTCATAGCAGGTGATGGGTTTCTTTTTGAAACAAACTTCTATTTTGTGTCCAGACATTTTGTGGAAGCTGCAATAAGGTCCAGATCGACATTGTCCCAGCCTTTTCTTGCACTATGGACATTTAGGGATAGAAGAATTGTTATTTCGAGAATGGAAGCCTGATCCTGGCTTCTTAGAACCACTTGGGCCTTGCCCGGTTGCTTCCTTCTTCTTTCTTCCCTCCTCTTGATTTCTGATCAGACTACTGGTCAAGAAGGCTCCCAGATCCATAGCATCGTCAAGGATTTCACAATTGGCAACCTTAACCATGTCATGGATTTCTCCTACTAAACCCCAAATGTATCTCCTTATCAGATTAGATTCTGGGGTAGCAAGATGAGGAACTATTCAAGCATACTCAAGGAGTTTAGTCGAATACTCCTGATGATTAGTTCCAATTATCTTCAGACTAAGGAATTTTCCTTCTATCTGTTCCCTTTCGTTCTGGGGAACAAACTTCTTTTCCACTCTCGCCTTGAAGGCATTCCAGCCCATATCACAGGCTGCTTCTCTGCCCTTGGCAGCAATAATGTTATCCCACCACTCTAAAGCTTGGTCTTTAAAAAGATTGGAAGCATAAAGAACTTTCTCTTCCTCAGCACACTTACTGATTACAAGCACAGACTCTGTCTTTTCAATCCACCTCAATGTGGCTATTCCTCCCTCTCTTACAGAAAAGTTATATCGTTTGCAATCCTAGAACATTTTATAAGTACAGCCAGAAATCTTCCTCTTCTTTTCTAAATGGCCATAATTATTACCCATACCCTCATCTTTAGAAGAATTATGGTAATACTTCTCCCTTTCAGTCTTCCTGGTTGGATGAGTAGCAGAACCCTCCGGTTTGAGAGTAACAAGTTTGGATGGAGTGATAGTTCTAGTATGTTGAGTTATAGGTTGGGAATGAATAGATTTTGGAATTGACGGCAGAACAGACATTTTATCTACTTGCCTCTTTTCCATTTCATTGAAGATCATTGGAAGATAATCCTTGATTCCTTCCGTAATCATATTCTGGAATTCTTTACGAGAATTAGTAAGTTCAGCAGCGTTTTCAACCACTGCTTGCTTCTTTTTACCTCTCGTATTGTGAGAAGGTCTAGTTTGTTTATACATGCTATAAGAGAAATAAGATTGGAATTAAAAACAGAACTTTTTATTGAAACATATACAAAAGATAATACATGAAGAAATCATTGTTTCTAGAAATTTCTAAAATTCTTTTCTTCAAGAGCTTGAACCAACAAAGCATTCCTGACTTCAACTTCAGCTTTTTCTCGTTCAAGTTCAGCTATTCTATTTAACAATATTTGTTCTCTCTCACTTCCCGATGCATTCTCATTTATATGAGGAGCAGGGAAAGGAACAGTCTCATAGTAGGGAATGTAGAGTTTATTAGAATCAGCCCGTTCTTCTTCTTCTTCAAGATCACATCTATTCTCATAAGGCATTTTAGCGTATTCCTAATGAAATTTATGTGAATATATTGGAGTGATAATATAGCTTACAGTGGTAGGAGCAGAATGAAAACTTATAGAAGGATTATAGGGAACTCTAGGGTTTCCTATTTCTCCGAGGATCCTGAAAGTTGAACTTTCAGTTTTCTCATTATTTTCTATAGTAGTTTCATTTGTTTTGCGTTCATGATAATTAGCTGGAGCGAATTTACAAAGAAAGCTAGGACCTTTGCCTTTTCCAACCATAGTTATACATAGAATAAAACAAAATGAAGTTTATATTTAATAGAAAATATATTACAGGGAAGCAAAATACAACATAGGTTTTTAATCCTTCATCAGCTCCTCTCCAAGGGTCATCAGGCTTTCTCCATATTCATAGACCTGTTGTCCATAAAATTTGGTTCTTGCCTTGTCCATAATTTTCTCCCGTGTCTCTTCGTCCGTTTGGCACAACGAAAGATCTAGGCACTCAATAGGAGAAGAAGGCATACTTTCTTCATAACCATATTTGGGTGGAGGTTCATGAAGTCCAACCATAATATCGTTATAAGCATTTTGGTATTCTGGGGGAGATTGGAAATAGGTTTCAAAAGGACCATGATAAACTAGTTCAGGAAACATATAAGGATCGTACAAAACTGGAGTTTCGGATTGTTCAGATACAAAATTAGTATGATAAGATTCTTCTTCGGTCGACATGTTCTGATGGGCTTTACTATACTCAGCCTCATTATTACTTACTTTAATGGGACTTCATTATTCCAATTGCTGAAATCAGATCCAGCTTCCATCCATTGGTTTGAAGTATCGTATGATTGGGGATAGTATTCAGGAGTAACGTTATCCGGAATGATAGCAAATGTGTCATTGTTGTAGTGAGGTGAAGAAATTGGATTCATTTATGAACCCAAGGGATGATATTCAGGAGATTCTTACTTAATTGTTTGGTTAGGATCATAATAAGTAGGAACAGAGTTATCTTCAGACATCCTACAACTTAAAGTATTAATACTTATCCCATTCTTTTGGTCAATACTTAGATAATAAGGCCAGTATCCTTATCTTAACTAAAGCTCTAAAAGGACGGTTTTCTTCCCAGAGCAGTACCTCCAACAGAGATGTTCCTAGGAAAGAATTACGGGTCTAGGAGAGATTTATACACCACTCTTTCCTTAGACAGAACATTTCGTTTATCAGATAACTATATACATGTCAGAAGGTTACCTTGTTTCCTTATCTTAAAGTAACCAAATTCATGGTTAAAGCTTAGACACTAGATCCAAGTATCTAAATCACAAAAACCTGTAGCTCTGATACCAACATGTCACACCCCGCCTCAGGCACCCCCTGGACGTGTGCGAGCTCGATTGATACCAACTTTGATTTTAGAGTTTTTATAAAACACAGTGGAAGTCTTTTCACAAGGATCGTTTCATCATTTCGTTCAACCTCGAGGGTTGTATTTGTAAATATCAAGACCCAGTTGGAAAAACAAAAGCCTTATATTTATTTCATAAACATAGGGATGTAAATACCCTTTTTTGATTACAAAACAAGTTTGAAATCAAATACATCTCTTGTCTCCTTTGGACAAGTTTCAAGCCACGGGAAATAGTACTATCTAAGGTTGATCAGTCCCTTGGTCCTATATCCTCTTTTATCTTTTAGAGTTTCCTATGCACGAGGCCTGAGAATCCAGCGTGCAAGTTATCATTTCTCAACATTCATTCATGGGTCAGATCTTATGTCTGCCCGTGTCCCCTTTTCCTTTTCATTTATTCGTTGCTTGAAAACATTTTGAAAATGAAACGTCAGGGCGAATGCCTGTGAATACAATTATCTTGATATAAAATCATTTGGCAAAAACAAGTATTAATTTCATAATCACAACTTTTTGTTCCATCCACACATTCAGCAGGCCCATCTCCTGACTGTATGCACCACTGTATACACTGGCGTCATGCCTTATAACAATGGACAGGTCCACGCCTCCTAATTTGTTATAAGATAAGCATCAGCCACAATCCGGGACTCTCACCCGAGACCCGTGTATCCCTTGCAAGTTTTACATATATCTATGGCCCGAATGCTTTGTTCGTAGAAGAACGTTGATCGTTATTCCCTTAACCTTTATTTGACCATTTTCGTAAACGTAAATGTTTTACACAAGTTTTGAAAGAGATAGAGTATTCACCTTGATTATAGGAATGAGCCTCTAAGTTGGAAATTATAGAATCAGCTTCTTATCTTTGTTTCTCTAGCGTTTCGACACTTCTAAGAGCGTTTCTTTAGACCGATCACTACAACGAGCGGGAGTTGGACCGGGATCCTCTGGAGTGGGCTAGGGATCTCCTGGAACAAGTTTTGAGAGTTGGATTCGAGTTTAGGATGAAGATAATTGACTGAGATCGTCCAACTATTTATAGGCTGAATTTTGGGTCCATGTCGGACCGATATGGCAGAGGATGTCGGTCCGACATCCGACTATACACACGTCATCCCTATACATCAACATCTGATTGGACCGCACATATTTTTGGTGCATGTTGGACCGATATGTGGACCAAGTAGGTCCGACATCCAGACTCACGTCCCATCTTAGGGCTGAGTCATCGGACACGTGTGAGCACCACATTTTGTGGCTGAGGGGAGGTTGTTGGACCGTTATGTATCGATGTCGGTCCGATAACCGACCTTCGACCAATTTTGGATCGATATGATTATGGATATCGATTCGATATCCGGCTCGATTTCACTTCGGTCTGATATGAAAAGAGATATCGGTCCGATATCTAACCAGTTTCCAGAATTTTCATTTTTAACCCTAGACTTTGGTAATTTAGATACACAAGTCCATATAGGTTCTAACCTTGGCATTTCTTAGACATTTTTGTGGCAGATGTTACACCCTTCCACGAGCTTAATTTGTGGCTCGGTTCCTTAATTTCGGGCAGTCCTTATTGAAATGACCTGCCTCTCCACATTCAAAGCAGGCTCGATTGACACTAGGGTTTGCTACAAGGGTGGAAGCCTTGCAATACTTGGCAACATTTCCTGGCCTCTGGCATTTGGCACAGGCAAAACTCTCACAATTTCCCATGTGATGGTAACCACACTTGTTGCATTTTAGGATGCTCCCAGCATATGGCTTCCTTGTAGTTGGTGTAATCCGCAGAAAAATTCCGGCCTATATTTTTACTTTTCCGGCACTTGTAATTTCATTATTATATGATTTCATCTATTCATTCCAAAGAAGGTTATCCTATTTATCTATTACATTTCATAAGTACACCTACATACATACACTTAATTTGTTTCAAAAATAACAAATATTAGGGTAAAGAGTTATGAAATTAAAGGTTTAAAGTTCAAGGAAATAAATATCAACGTAGATATATATACATATAGAGTTATTTCAAAAGTCTACATACATGCTCATTAAATTTTCTAAATAAAACTAGGGTTATTAGAATTATATTAATTAATTACCAATAAAATAATTTCTAAATAGAAGTAAATTCTATTTAGTAAGTTACATCTTTTTTTCTCTCATTCATAACATTTAATTATACCATATTAAATTATTAGATGTTATAAAAATTTATAAGATTTAAAGATTTTATTTTTATAAAAGTCCAGGGTTGTTGTGTAATTTTTGAAACTTGATTCTCAATTTAAAACAAACTTTAAACATAAAATGATAAAGCTTTTAAACCCCAAGGACCTGTTTTGCCAATTCCCAAACCTCCCTTTTCCCAATCCAGTTGCGGGTTCGAGACCCTCTACCACCGGTTCTCACCCGGTTAATCCCAAACTCACAATCTAGATATTTTCACTCGAAACTAAAAACGACTATGCAATTAAACTCACTAATCGACTCATTATGCGAAGTTAATTGAGTTTTGATTAGCTAATCTTGGGTGAACTCGTAACCGACCATCCCACTAACGAGCATTCAAGCAATCAATCAATGTAGTCGGAATCCACTATAAATAGGGACTCGTAGGCATTAGCAATACACACTACAAACTCCCTACACTCGAAATTTCATCGCATGCCACCTCTGGAACCCGATTTGTAGCCGAAAAAGCTCGCTTCTGTTCATTCAGTCGTTCTCCCAATTCTCATAAAAATTACAGGTAATTTTAATGTCTTAAGGTAAATATTGATACGAGGATCAAAAGCCCCATTGGTTTCGGGTCCGATCATCTGCTCAATTGTGAGTATTGAATGGGTTAGGGTTACGGGTTCATACAGGGAAGAAGATGACTTTGGGCTTGCGTGTTTTAACCAAAGCAAAACCAAATCAGACATGGCTTCATGCCCTGGTCTGATGGTTAGTTTGTTGGTATGCGTGTGACCCAGAAAGGGGCGCAGGTTCGAGTCCCGGCCACCCGTTTTTAATCCGAATCATTTTCCTTTATTATTTTAAACCATTATTTCACATTCAAAAAAATTCTAATTTAAATTTTATAAATTCTGTAAATATAATCTCAAGGTTTTATAAAAACTGAATTTATAAAATAATGTTAATTTACTTTGTTTTAATTAAAAACATATTATAAAACATTCTATATTCATAATGGAAATAAATTGTTTAGGCAAATTAATTATGTATCATTTACATATTGTTAACTTTATAACACCAATTTTAATTAAAATAATTAAGATATTTTTAACATCCCATCAAGTTTATAAATAATTTTTAAGAATAATTATTTAAAATGCTTTTAAACATATAAATACTCAAATAACTATTTTAAATAATTATTTACGCATTAAATTCTATTTAGTCTTTTATGATTCATTGTTAATGAAATTATTAATAGACTAACTAACCAATTTTATTACATTTATTAATAGGATTAACTCATCATTCTATTACATTTATTAATAATCAATTATTTTAGTTACATTGATTTGTAATCTAAATAAAAACTTTATTTACATAAAACTTATTTATTTAAAAACATATTCCAATTCATAATCTATTTACCTTATGAATAAATCCATATGCATCATTTTAAATTTACTATGTTTCAAGAATTAATTTATTATCTCTAAAATAATTTCATGAATTAAATTATTAACTAAATTAATTTTACAAACTATTTTTATTACCATTATTTCCAAAGTAAGTCAAGAACTTATATTCCCTACAAAGCAATCAAGCAAGTCCATCTTCAACCCAAACCCTATTAAATATCAACACATTCGATCAATTCTCGTTTTACTCTCATGAATTGAACGAACACACACCTAAATCGCACCTGTTAGAACCTGTGCATACTCGAATTTGGCTGTAATCGCTGCAGTGGTCACCAGGGATCGAAGTCGACGACGGCAGAACCTGTTCTAGTCGGGAACCTTCAATTCGAGTTCGTTTCTGGTAATTTCTTTCTTGTTTACATTCGTTTTTTACTTCATGATGAATAGCCCTATGATTATTTGGGCTTACAACAGTAAATCGATGATGAACCAATTCTAGGGTTCATCACATTCTAGGTTTAATCGATTACTAGTCCAGGATTAATCTCAATCAAATTAACCTACATTGATATATTCGAAATGTTCTGTTTTGTAAAACCCCCATGTCCTTTTGGTCAATCGCGATCAAAACCAAACGGATTTGAATTTATCGGGTTATTCTATTAAACTCTGTAACTGTAAATCCATGAGACACTGTCGTGCCGAGCTTTAGCACGGTCGTGCCGAGCTTTAGCACGGTCGTGTCTCACCCTCTGACCCGGTCATGCCTCTTGGCTAGACCTGGTCGTGCCTCAAAACCCTAGACACGGCCGTGCCTGGCTCAGACACGATTGTGCCTAGTGATCAGCCTTGTTGTGTCTTTTGTTTAATCAACACGGTCGCGCCCCTGACCAGCACGGTCACGCCCGTAACCTTAACACGGTCGTGCCTTGTCTTAGGCACGGTCGTGTGTGAGAAAACATGTTGTCAGAATGTTTTTATTAATATTTATATTTTATTTTCAAAACAATAATTATTATTTATTATTTGTCATTTATCGCGAAACACAATTATACTAATTTAAAAATCCGTATTTCCGTAAACTCGTTCGTTTACCCGTTAATCTGTAGAATATTTAAAGACGTTCTAATCTTCCGTGTGTCGTCACAAATCCCATTGAGTCCCTAACAGTTATGTTGTAATTCTAGGGCATTCGTGAGTCGTGTCAGGCTAACACTTGAGATTTCAATCTCGTACTTGTGTGATTACTACCTACGCCGTTCAGGTGAGTTTTCAGGACCCCTTTTTACTGTTTTAACTTGGGGGAGAAAACATGACACAAATATTTTGAGATTATTATAGTTCATATGTTATCAATGTTAAAGCTAAGCGTAACACGCTATCACTAAAAGTCGTCAACACATATCGAACCATTAATATGGATCTTAGCGAGGTAATGTTTAGTAGTACTACTGGGTTTGACAAATCACACCCACGTTAGTCGCGCTAACTCGACTTGAGGTCGAACGGGTGAAATGTTAGCCTACTCACATCGTCGGGGTTGATAGACCTGGCAAGCGGCAAATAAATAAACAGTCAGCTTCGGTTGTGAGCGCTTAAGTTAAACATGAACATAGGTTAGCTACCTATAGATACATATTGAATGATCGATAATCTGGTAAACGTTTATTTATATACTGAAACCTGTGAACTCACCAACCTCGTGTTGACATCTTTTATTACATGTTTTCTCAGGTCGCTAAGATAAGGCACAAGTGCACATATAGGACATGCATGGGATTCTTCTATTGATTGTTGTTTTATTAAATTGTTTAGACTTTGTTTTGAATTATGTTTGGTTTGGACTTTGGACTTTTTGGGTTCGTGTGTTTTGCGCATTTACTTTTCTTTACGCTTCCACATTAAACTCTAATTAATATGATATTTTCATTTGAGTCCCATGTAGAGTCGTTCGATGTAACTAATGACTGAGATCCTGGTGTGTCACCTCTTAAACGGTAAAACTCCGTTAGTGGAATTTGGGGGTGTGACAGATTGGTATAACATGACATTGGTTATAGAGAACTAGGATTGTATACTAGACTATAACCTCACACATTAGTTACATGTCATAGACAATTTGATATTGGCACTTATGTATTACGTTACACGATCATGTCGTCAACTCCACCACCATCACCTAAGGCATCTACCTTATCATCCCTGGAGCCCAAAAGGTGCCGGACTAGTTCTAGTGACAACTCGATGGTACAGGGTGAACCAAGTAATGCACGAGTAAGGAACACAACACTTAATTGGAGTGCATATCCGAAGATGATCCAAATGTGGATCGAGATGGGAAACGTTCCATCACCTTACTTTGGTTCCACTTCCTCATCCGCTACTTTACCTAGATTTCCATGCACCATGGAGCAAGCTTTTGAAGCTTTTGTGTTTATCATAACTAAGGAGTTAAAAGCGATGAAGGAAGCCACTGATGAGATACCCAACATTCTGCAGTGAGAGTCACAAAATAGAGGAGAATAAGGTAGGGTTAGAGCTTTTGACCGCTGAGCTAGCAGTGACGGATCAGGTCCATAACCATTTGGTGGACGAGTTACATATTTGGAGATGAGGGTGGACACCTCGGACCAGGATGTAGGAGGGACCTGGAGAGAATGACTAATCTGGAAGCCCAACTACAAGTAGCAGACCATGCTGTTGAAGGACTTCGAGAGAGAGTGACCGACTTAGAAGCCCAACTACAAGCAGACCTATTTCCAGAGGACATTCCACTTTCGGACGACGAAGAGGATCCCTTCGAGGATGAGCCCTTACAGGAGGAGCCACCCGAGGAGGAACCAGTGGAGATCGACGATGCGCAATCATACGTTTCTTCCGATGACGAGGATGCTTGATGATCTTTCTATTCTATCTTTCCTTTTCATTTATGCTTCGTTTATGTTATTTCTCTTTTCAAACCTAGATGGGTAAGGTTGTTCCCATTCAATAAAAGCATGAGAAGTTTAATGTTTGAGTTATTTATTTTGTAGCCTTACAATTTATTTAATTTTCAAAATGTTAGATGTTGTATTTCCTTACTAGTATATAAATAATGTTTAATATGCGATATTTTTCTCATTGTTTTGTATTTGTAAATATGAAGAATCATGTCGGGAATAGGACGTGGAGGTCGTGCTGGTGACCGAGGTACCATCAACATGACAGCAGCTGAGCTGGCGGCACTAATCAACGATAGTGTGGCTGAGGCTCTAGCAGCACAAAATGCTGCAGGTCAGCAGAATCAGCAGCCAGCATGCACATTCAAAACATTTATGGACTGTAAGCCCCACACCTTTAGTGGATCTGAAGGAGCTGTCGGACTACTCCATTGGTTCAAAAAAGTAGAATCGATATTTGCCATGTGCAACTGCCCTTTGACCAATCTGGTCAAGTTCGCTTCTGGAACTTTGGAGGGCCCGACTCTCACTTGGTGGGATACACAGGTCCAAATGTTGGGTTTAGCTATGGCCAATGCACTGCCGTTTAAAACTATGATGAAGGAGGAGTACTGTCCTCAGGATGAAATTCAAAAGTTGGAAGGATAATTTTGGAACCTGAAAATGGAAGGTTCTAAAATCGAGCTATATACCACTCGTTCCCATGAGCTCCCATATGGTGACTCCGGACTACAAGAGGATAGAACTGTACATTGGAGGCTTAGTGCCTTAGATTCAGAGTATGGTCACCTCATCAAACCCTGCCACCATCGAGCAGACGATCAGACTAGCCCACAAGCTGACCGATCAGGCGGTGACTCAAGGGACCTTACCCCTGAGGGTTTCGGTCTCTAAATCCACCGACAATCATAAGCGCAAGTTTGATCACCACTCCAACACTCACTCTAACTCCAAGGGATCCCAGGTTAATCAACCTCAGCAACAGCAGCAACAGCGTAGGTTTGAGCCTACTAAGAACTTCAACCAGACGACCTCTTCAGGTCAAAATCATGGTGGTTATGCGAGAAAATATCCTAAGTGTAACAAGTGCAACTTCCATCACTTCGGGGTTTGCAACCGTTGTCAGTGGTGTGGCAAAATAGGTCATGCTGCCAAAGATTGTAGGGGTGAGTTACAAGCCAAGCAGCCTTTTCAACAGCCTGGGTCTACAAAGGGTTGTTTCGAGTGTGGGAAGGAGGGACATTTTTGGAAGAATTGTCCTCAGTTAAAGAAGGGAGGTAATGGAAACCACAACCCTAATGAAGAATAACAACAATGGTGGTAACAACGGCAATGGTGGAGCAAATGGTGCGAAGGGACGAGCCTTCGTGCTAGGATCTGGAGATGCTAGTTATGATCATAATGTGGTCACCGGTAAGTTTCTCTTAGATAATTACTTTGCTTCTGTCATTTTTGACACTGGTGCTGATTGGAGTTTTATATCTAAGAAACTTAGTGATATGATAAAAGGAACTCTAACCCTGCTAAGTATATAATAGAGATAGTTGATGGCCAAATAATTGAAGCAACCCACATTCTTAAGGGTTGTAAGCTTGAACTGGCTAGTCATATACTTGATATTGACCTCATGCCGGTAACACTTGGTAGTTTTGATGTAATTGTTGGTATGGATTGGTTATCTAAAAACCAAGCTGAAATTGTCTGTCGTGAGAAAATTGTTCGCATTCCTCTCCCTAGTGGAGAAATCCTTTCCGTTCAAGGCGAAAAGAGTGGTACAGTCGTAGGCATCATATCATTCATGAAAGCGCAGAAGTGCCTGCGTAAAGGTCATACTGTTATTTTGGCTCTCGTTGCTGAGCAGCCATAAGAAGAGAAGAAGATTGATGATATTCCCATCGTTCGTGAATTTCTGGAAGTATTTCCCGAGGATTTTCCTGGTCTACCACCACACCGTCAAGTTGAATTTCAAATCGACCTAGCACCCGGAGCGGCACCGATCGCTCGGGCGCCTTATAGATTAGCACCTAGTGAATTGCAAGAGCTATCTACTCAGTTACAGGAATTGTTGGATAAAGGTTTCATCCGACCTAGCTCATCGGCATGGGGAGCTCCGGTCCTGTTTGTCAAGAAGAAGGACGGGACTTTCCGTATGTGTATCGACTACCTTGAACTGAATAAAGTCACAATCAAGAATCGTTATCCTTTGCCTCGTATAGATGATCTCTTTGATCAACTCCAAGGATCAAGTTTCTATTCCAAGATAGATCTTAGGTCTGGTTACCATCAATTGAGAGTCCGAGATGAGGATATCTCTAAGACTGCTTTCAGGACAAGGTACGGCCACTACGAGTTTATGGTCATTCCTTTAGGATTAACCAATGCACCTGCGGTATTCATGGACCTCATGAACCGTGTGTGTAAGCCATACCTTGATCAATTTTTCATCGTTTTCATCGACGACATTCTCATTTATTCCAAAAACAAGGAGGAACATGAGGAACATCTACGCCTAATTTTGGAATTACTTAAGCAGGAGCAGCTGTATGCTAAGTTTTCCAAGTGTGAATTATGATTCAAGAAGTTCGATTCTTAGGACATGTGATTAACGAGAAGGGAATACAGGTCGATCCATCAAAGATAGAAGCCATCAAGAATTGGGCAGCACCGACGACTCCAGCTGAGGTGCGACAATTTCTGGGATTGGCTGGATATTACCGTCGATTCATCGAGGGATTTTCTAAGATTGCACAACTTCTCACTGCCTTAACTCAAAAGGGTAAAGCCTACAACTGGAGCGATAACCAAGAGTCAGCATTTCAACATCTTAAGCAGAAACTTTGCAGTGCACCTATTATAGCTCTTCTGGAAGGAACGGATGATTTTGTGGTGTATTGTGACGCATCCATTCAGGGTCTGGGTTGTGTTCTAATGGAACGAGAAAAGGTAATCGCAAATTCTTCGCGTCAACTAAAGATTCATGAGAAAAACTACACCACTCATGATCTAGAGTTGGGAGCTGTAGTTTTCGCACTTAAGATATGGAGACATTACTTGTACGGTACCAAGTGCACTATCTACACCAATCACAAGAGTCTTCAACATATATTCGAGCAAAAATATCTAAATATGAGACAGCGTCGTTGGCTCGAGCTCTTGAATGATTATGACTGTGCAATCTGGTATCATCCGGGTAAGGCTAATGTTGTAGCTGATGCCCTAAGTCAAAAAGAAACCAAGCCCAAACGAGTTCGAGCACTACAGCTTACTATTCACCCCGGTTTAGCTGACAAAATCCGTAGTGCTCAACTCGAAGCCTTGAAAGAGGAAAACCTACCGCTGGAAGCCAAACGCGGTATGGAAGCACAACTCGAGGTCAAATCTGACGGTATTCGCTACTTCGCCGAGCGAATATGGGTCCCAGTATTCGGAAACTTAAGAGAACTAGTCATGGACGAAGCACATAAATCTCGTTCCTCTATTCATCCAGGTTCAGACAAGATGTATCATGATCTAAAGGTGTTGTATTGGTGGCCAAAGATGAAGGCCGATATAGCCACCTATGTGAGCAAGTGCCTGACTTGCGTGAAGGTCAAAGTTGAATATCAAAAGCCTTTCGGTCTTCTCCAACAACCAGAGATTCCCATGTGGAAATAGGAACAGATATCCATGGACTTTATCACAAAATTTCCACGAACTCCTACCGGATGTGATACCATTTGGGTAATAGTCGATCGTTTAACAAAGTCCGCTCACTTTATTGCAATCAAGGAAACCGGCAAAATGGATAAGCTTACTCGTATTTACTTGAAAGAAGTAGTCTCTCGGCACGGGGTGCCAAACTCTATCATTTCGGATCGTGATGCATGATTCCTCTCTCGTTTCTGGATATCGTTACATAAAGCTTTAGGCACGCGTCTAGATATGAGCACAGCATACCATCCTCAAACTGATGGCCAGACGGAGCGTATAATTCAAACTTTGGATGACATGCTACGAGCTTGTGTGATTGACTTCGGTAACACTTGGGAGTATCACCTACCGTTGGTGGAGTTCTCCTAAAACAACAGTTATCACACTAGTATCAAGGCAGCTCCATTTGAAGCACTATATGGACGGAAATGTCGTTCTCCTATTTGTTAGGCCGAGGTTGGGGATAGTCAACTTACAGGTCCTTAACTCGTACTTGAAACTTCTGAGAAAATCATTCAAATTAGAAACCGTATGGCAGCAGCTCATCACCGTAAAAAGAGCTATGCTGATAAGCGTCATAAACCGTTAGAATTTCAAGTAGAGGATATGGTCTTGTTAAAAGTCTCACCTTGGAAGGGTGTCATTCGTTTTGGGAAACGAGGCAAGCTGAATCCTCAATATGTTGGACCATTCAAGATAGTGAAGAGAATTGGTCCAGTAGCGTATCAACTGGACCTACCTGAAGGAGGTGTACACAACATCTTTCACGTCTCAAACTTAAAGAAATTTCTAGCAGACGAGTCACTCGCGGTTCCTCTTGAGGAACTACACATTGATGAAAAGTTACGCTTTATCGAAGAACCCGTGGAAATTAAGGATAGGGAAGTCAAAAAGTTAAAACGCAGTAAAATCCCTATTGTCAGAGTCGTTGGAACTCGAAACGCGGACCGAAATTCACGTGGGAGCGTGAGGATCAGATGATGCGCAAGTATCCTAATCTGTTCAAGCACTCCACGTCAAGCTCTTAAGGTACTATTTTAATTTTCGGGACGAAAATTCTTTCAACTAGGGGATAATGTGACATCCGGAAAATTTTTTTATTATTTATTTAATTTTCGAGACGAAAATTCTTTCAACTAGGAGATGATGTGACAATCCGACTTTTCAAGTTAATCCCGTTAGTGATTCCGTTAAATATTCTGTTAAATCCTAACCAAGTTAACCCAATTCTAAAACCAAGGGATCATTTCTGTCAAAGCTGAAGTTGCAAGGGCTGGTTTTGTAAATAACCAGAAACCCTAGTAGGCACGGTCGCGCCTTGTTTTGGCACGGCCATGCCAGGTGCCTTGGCACGGTCGCGCCTCTTGTCAGTTGAAACGTAAACGCAGTCTTTAATCGCAAGTTCGTTCGATTTCGTAACCGTTATGCACGTCTCATCTATTAATGACCATCATTAAAACTTTAATCCTCATTATTACTCCGAATTAAACCCAATTATGGTCATGATTACCATAACCGTCGACCCTTTATCAAATATCAACACATTCGATCAATTCTCGTATTACTCTCACGAATTGAACGAACACACACCTAAATCGCACCTGTTAGAACCAGTTGCACACTCGAATTTGTCCGGAATCGCTGCAGTGGTTGCCGGGGATCGAAGTCGACGACGGCAGAACCTGTTCTAGTCGGGAACCTTCAATTCGAGTTCGTTTCTGGTAATTTCTTTCTTTCTTACCTTCGTTTTTACATCATGATGAATAGCCCTATGATTATTTGGGCTTACAACATCAAATCGGTGATGAACCAATTCTAGGGTTCATCACATTCTAGGTTTAATCGATAACCAGTCCAGGCTTAATCTCAATCAAATTAACCTACATTGATAGATTCGAAATGTTCTGTTTTGTAAAACCCCCATGTCCTTTTAGTCAATCGCGATCGAAACCAAACGGATTTGAATTTACTGGGTTATTCTGTTAAACGTTGTAACTATAAATCCAGGAGACATGGTCGTGCCGAGCTTTAGCACGGTCATGCCTCACCCTCTGACCCGGTCGTGAATCTTGGCTAGACCTGGTCGTGCCTCTTGGCTAGACCTGGTCGTGCCTCAAAACCCTAGACACAGTCGTGCCTGGCTCAGACACGGTCGTGCCTAGTGATCAGCCTTGTTGTGTCTTCTGTTTGATCAACACGGTCGCGCCCCTGACGAGCACGGTCGCGCCCATAACCTTAACACGGTCGTGCCTTGTCTTAGGCACGGTCGTGTGTGAGAAAACTTGTTGTTAGAATGTTTTTATTAATATTTATATTTTTATTTTCAAATCAATAATTATTATATATTATTTGTCATTTATCGCGAAACGCAATTATACTAATTTAAAAATCTGTATTTCTGTAAACTCGTTCGTTTACCCATTAATCTTTAGAATATTTAAAGACGTTCTGTAGAAATAAAGACTGATAGCTATAAAATTCTCTAAGTACAAATGTTGCTGATCTCAGAGTTTGCTACTGACCAACAGAGTTGTTGCGGATAAGCTTATCTGTAGCGGATACTTGTTCTTCTGCTGAAGAACAAATCTGCTGCGGATAGTCTTATCTGCTGAAGACTAGAGTTGCTGCGGATAGGCTTCTCAGCAGCATCAACACTTGATGCTGCTGATAGGCAAATCATCAGCAGCTTTGGATGGTTGCATCTTGCTGCTGATCAACAACTTTGCTGCTGATAATTATTCATCCATTGAAGATTAAACGTTGCAGCTGACCAGCCTTGAGCAACCATTACCACTGACAACTTTCGGCTACACCACTGGCACACTCCATGTAGAAAGAAAGTCACTGGTGCAGACAATAAAGCACTACAACGCTTTTCTCCAAGCATGCAAGCAATGATGCCTAAGAAGACGTTTGAGTAAATTTAACCTTTGTAGTTATTATTATTGTCTGTATATGTAGAATAGCTTTAATACAAGATCAACGGTCTGTGTTAGATCTGATCCTTAGAATCAAGGGTCTGTCTTGATTCTAAGTTAGTATAAATACTGTGTAAACACTTCATTGTATGTGTGCTTCTTGATAGAGTTTTCATTTGTAATCGTTTATTCACAAAAGCTTAATACAACAGTGTTCTTATAAGTATTCTTTCTGTTTACTCGATTATACTTGTGTAGTTGCTATTGTTTCCGCCAATTTCAACTAAGAACAGAACCATCTTGTACTTTCACGATCCTACAAGTGGTATCAAAGCTTTGGTTCAGATTAAACAAACTCACACTTGTTTAATCACTTCTGGTTCTATTCTAAACTTTCTCTTTAATCAAGTCACCCAAAATCACAAAAACAAAGATGGCACAGAGCAATGGATTTGAAGACATCGGCATCATCAACCGACCACCAAGGTTGGTATCTGGGGAAGACTACGACATGTGGAAGAATCGCATGGAAAGCTTCTTCTGTTATCAGGAGTACGGAATGTGGAAATCCATCAGGGGTGGACCCTACACTCCCATGGTGGCCTCTGCTGATTCTGGAGGACCACTAGTCCCGAAGGAGCCCTCCAAGTACTCAGAATAGGACATAAAGAAGATGGAGGTGGACTTCAAGGCACTAGGAGCTATCCAAATGTGCCTTCCAAATGAAGTTTTTCATAACTTCAGAAGTTACAAAACTGCTAAGGAGCTCTGGGAGGCTCTTGAGAAGATGTTTGCTGGCTTAGAGGAAGTCAAAGAAAACAGAAGGGACATCCTGAAGCAGCAATACGAAAACTTCGTCTGGAAGGAAGGTGAGTCACTAACCGTGTTGCATAACAGGTACACGTACCTGGTGGGAGAACTGCATTGCTCCAAAGTAAAGCTAGAGAATGAAGATATTCTCAAAAAGTTTATCAGATCTCTCCCGAGCTGCTGGACACTATATACAGTGTCTATAAGAAGAACGGAGAATTTAAAAACTCTCCAGATGACAGAGCTCTTTGGCATGCTGAAAACATATGAATTAGAAATGATTCAAGCCAAGGAAAGGAGCTCCAATCATCAATCAGTCTCTACTTCCTCCACCATCTCATCTTCGCTTCACTCTGATCACTCCGGTCCTAGTGCAAGCAATTATTATGCCCCCATCGTCACTCATCCTCAAACACCAACTGCTTCACAATCCAACTCATCACCACTTCTTCTTGAAGCCCCTCCTCAACAGTCAACCTCTACTACTTTTGTCTCTGACAACTCAAGCAGCATGTACTTCATAAAAGAGGATCTGGAATGCTTTCATCCAGATGATCTTGAAGAAATGGATATTCAGCACTCATATTCCATGCTTTCCCTCAGAGCAAAAAGGTTCTATTCTAGAACCGGGAGATCTGTTCCAAGCAACAACTCAAACACCAGAGTGGGGTTAGATAAAAGCAAGATCCGGTGTTACAACGGTAATCAATTGGGTCACTTTGCTAGGGAGTGCAAGGTGCCAAAAGCCAATCCGGGTGTCAGCCATCAAAGACAAGGCTACCAAGGTCAGCCTAGGCAACAGCAGCAACAACAGCAAGGAACTCCTCCAACTCAAACTGCAGCTTGTGCAAATGTTGGAACCTCAGACTTTGACTGGAGTTCTCAATATGAAGATGTTCCTGCCACCAACCAAGCTCTTATGGCAGACACTGCAGAGATACCACCTCAGGTATTTGAACATCTTTGCTCTCAAGCTTATATTGTTAAAGTTTTAGGTTATAGAAAGCATAACCAAAACCTTATAGATCAAAATGAAGAGTTTCATCAGATGAAATCTGAGTTCAAAAAGGTTGAAAATACTTATAAAGAAAAGATTAACTGCCTTAAGAAAGAGATTTCATCGCTAAAACACGAACAAACTAATCTTGAAACTCAGATTGATGATCTACTGGTCAAACTAAAAGCTACCAGAGCTGAACTGGCAGAACAGAAAGTTCATGTTGAAAAATATGAATTTTCCTTCAAAAAGTTACAAAGACTTTTAGATATTCAAGTCCATAAGAAGGTAAAGACTGGACTTGGGTATAACAATGATCAGTACAAATTTGTTCCTCCTCCTACTGACTATATTGCCATTCACGAACCAAGCTTCAATGTTGCAAATCTTGGCACTGCAAACCAAAATCTTGATCCTTCAACGGATGAACCTTTCGTCGAAGACTGCACTACCTCATCGGAATCTGAGTCAACCTGCTCAGACCATGATGAAACCAGTGCAGCCCCATCTGAAGCTGTTCTGAATAGAGCTGAAGTTCCTGCTGTTATTCCAGCTATTCCAGCCCCTGTCCCATTCAAACAGATCAAGATTAGCTATCCTCCATATGGAAGAAAGCTAAACATTGAAAAGGGAGAGACATCAGGATCCACGAACCCCAAGCCTCAGTCAATGCCGATCACAAAGAGGAAGGTATTTGATATATGTCATACGCCTGGAGAAAAAGTTCCATATGTTCAAAAGACCCTAGAAGAAGCCACTTTTGAACATAACAAAGCTCATCCATGGAATTTCAAGGATCTGTTCCAAAGAAAGGACTATGTCTACCTTTCAAGAGACAAACTGGCCAGATCATGCTTTGTGTGTGCCAGATATAACCACACTGCCAGCACCTGCTTTCATTACCTGGAATACCAAAGAAATTCAAAGCAGCATGTTATTGAAAAGACTAACAAAAACAAGAAGGTAAGAAGCTACGAGGCCAAAGCAACTAAGTTCAGGGAGTCTCTATCTCCCCCAAGAGTGAAGGTGTCAAGACCTTAACAAACCTGTATCATTTGTGGTGAAACCAACCACTTTGCTGCCAAATGCAGATTTAATCCCTTCAACCAGATTGCAAACTGCTCATCTAGATTTACACCATCAGCAGTAAACAAAAAAGCTGCTGATCTTGAAAAGTCTAAAAAAACAAAAGTTATGCCTTCAACAGCAAAAATGTCTACTACGTATAAAGGGAAATCAAAGGCAAAGCCATCAGCAGCAAGAGTGTCCACTGCTGATAAGGCAAAATCCAAGGCAAAGCCTTCATCAGCCAAAAATGCTGCCACTCCAGCAAAGCCATCAGCAGTAGAATCTACTGTTGACAAGCCAGAAACATCAGTAGCAAAATCCGCTGCTGACAATGTGAGGAAAACTAGAAAATCACCAACACAGCAATGGAAAGCCAAACCATCTCCAAGCATTATCATTGGTTCCATTGACTGCAAACATACTGAAAATGATAAACTAACAACCATCTTTTTCAAGTCTGCAGACTCTTGGGTTCCTCCCACTAATTAGATATCTATCATGTGCAGGGACAGCCAGGTCAAAAGAATAACACCTGGGTGGTAGACAGTGGTTGTTCCAGGCATATGACAGGCAACGGATCCATCCTCTCCAACTTCAGACATTTCAATGGAGGATATGTTGCCTTTGGAAGTGACTCAAAGGGAGGATCCATTACTGGACAAGGAACTGTGTCCAACGAAAGAATGAGCATTGATAAGATCAACTATGTCAAAGAATTGGACTTCAATCTCATGAGTGTTTCCCAGGTCTATGACTAAAAGCATTGGATGCTCTTCACGGATAAAGAATGCTTTGTACTATCTCCAGGATTATCCATACCTCCTCCAGAAAAGATTTTATTAACTGCTCATAGAAAAGAAAATTTCTATGTACTAGACATGAATGAAGCCACTCCATCTGGGAGTGTTTCCTATTTTCTATCAAAAGCCTCAGTTGATGAATCAGCTCTCTGGCACAGGAGATTAAGTCATGTTAATATTAAAACTATTAACAAATTGGTGAAGAATAATCTTGTCAGAGGGCTTCCTAACAAAGAATTCCAGCTAGAAGACCACTGCATTGCTTGCTTAAAGGGGAAGCAACACAAGAGTTCTCACAAGCCTAAGACCTTGAATACAAATGACACTCCACTACAACTGTTGCATATAGATCTCTTCGGTCCTACAAATGTTATGTCAATGGGCAAAAAGTCATACTGTCTGGTGATAACTGATGACTACACCGGATTCTCTTGGGTATACTTCTTGAGAACTAAAGATGAAACTGCTGAAATTCTCAAATCCTACATTCTGAGGGTAGAAAATCAAAGCAATCAAAAGGTGAAAATCATAAGGTGTGATCAGGGCACAGAGTTCAAAAACCACACTTTGAACTGTTTCTGTGAAAGCAAGGGGATAGAAAGACAATACAGTGCTCCAAGAACTCCTCAACAAAATGGAGTTGCTGAAAGGAGAAACAGAACTCTAATTGAGTCAGCAAGATCTATGTTGGCTGACTCAAAACTGCCTCTCACATTCTGGGCAGAAGCAGTTAGCACAACCTGCTATGTACAAAATAGAGTTCTCATTGTCAAACCCCTCAACAAGACACCATATGAACTTTGGTTTCAAAGAGTTCCCTACATTGGGTTTCTAAAGCCTTTTGGGTGTCCATGCACCATTCTCATCACACATGGGGCTCTTCCTAAGTTTGGTGCCAAATCTGATGAAGGATATTTTATGGGCTATTCCTCTCAATCAAAGGCCTACAGAGTATTCAATTCAAGAACAAGAATTGTGGAAGAATCAGCAAATGTGGAATGTAGAGAACACATTGTCTGTGAGCAGGGAAAAGGCCCAAACTGGTTCTTTGACATAGACTCCTTCTCCCAAATATTTGAGCCTCTCACCTTCTCAAATATGGAGCCTACGTCTACACAAACACCTGCCTCCACTTCATCCACTGACTACAGACTGGATTTTCCCAAATATTTTATCCGTCTGAGAAGACCATCGATTGATCCTCCATCAGTTGTGGAAGCAGATGAAGCAAGTGAAGCCGAAACAAGACTGTCTAATGTAACCATTAGCAGCCTTTCTGAACCTGAAAATCTAAATGAAGACTCTTCGTTAAATGCTGTAGATGCTGATGATGCTATTGTTGAAAATATTGATGTGGCTAATGATGTTGAAGACTCTTCCACCATGAATGAAGAGACCCCTGATCAAAATCAAAGCAATCTGGAGCAAGGGATACAGCTGGAGGTGGTACCAGCACAGAGGATCCACAAAGAACATCCTCATGAAAATATTATTGGCCAAGTCCACCAAGGAGTTCTCACAAGAAGCAAATCTCACGAGGCCAATATATGCTTGTTTTCATGTTTTCTATCTCAGGTGGAACCCAAGAAGATAAATGAAGCACTCAAACACAGCAGCTGGATTGAGGCAATGCAGGAAGAATTGCTGCAATTCAAGAGGCAGGATGTCTGGAAACTTGTTGATCTTCCACCAGGTAAATATGTTATTAGCACACAATGGGTTTTCAGGAACAAGCAAGATAAGAGAGGTATTATAGTCAAGAACAAAGCCAGACTTGCCGCTCAAGGCTACACTCAGGAAGAAGGAATTGACTATGATGAAGTCTTTGCTCCTGTTGCCAGGCTGGAGGCCATCAGAATCTTCCTGGCATATGCTGCATCCAAGAATTTCACTGTCTATCAAATGGATGTAAAAAGTGTCTTTCTGTATGGGAAGATTGGTGAGGAAGTATACGTCAAACAGCCTCCAGGCTTTATAGATCCTACACATCCTACTCAAGTGTTTAAACTAGAAAAAGCTCTGTATGGCCTACATCAAGCACCAAGAGTCTGATATGAAACCTTGTCAGGATATCTACTAAGAAACAACTTCAGAAGAGGTGCTATTGACCAGACCTTGTTTATCAAAGATGAAGGGGGAGAAATCTTACTAGTTCAAATCTATGTTGATGATATCATCTTTGGATCAACAAGGAACAGCTGTGCAAAGACTTTGAGATTCTGATGCACTCAAAGTTTGAAATGAGTTCAATGGGTGAACTAAATTTCTTTTTGCGTCTACAAGTCAAACAGGTCCCAAATGGAATCTTCATCAGCCAATCCAAATATGTAAAGAACATTTTGGAAAGATTCAAAATGGCGGACTGCTCTGCTGCAAGAACCCCTATGCAAGTTCATCATCAGCTGACTCCAGACAAAGATGGCCAGGACACAGATCAACATCAGTACCATGCAATGATAGGGTCTCTCATGTATCTCACTGCCTCAAGGCCAGATATCATGTTTGCAGTATGTCTCTGTGCAAGATTTCAAGCAGCTCCAAAGATTTCACATCTTCAAGCCGTCAAGAAAATCTTTAGATACCTAAAGGGAGCCCCAAGACTTGGGCTATGGTACTCTAAAAATGACAAGTTTAATCTATATGCATACACTGACAGTGACTATGGGGGATGCAACTTGGACAAAAAGTCCACTTCAGGGGGATGTCAGTTTCTGGGAGGGAGAGTGATTTCATGGCAGTGCAACAAGCAAGCATGTGTTTCAACTTCTACAACTGAAGCAGAATACATTGTAGCTTCAAGTTGCTGTGCACAAGTCATCTGGATACAAAATCAAATGCTGGATTACGGGATGACTTTCATGGCAACTCCAATTCACATTGACAACATGAGTGCTATATCAATCACAAACAATCCAGTGCAGCACTCAAAGACAAAGCACATTGACATCAGGTATCATTTCATAAGAGATCAAGCTGAGAAAAAGAGGATTATTTTAACCAAAGTTCATACAAATAAGCAATATGCTGATTTGTTTACAAAACCTTTTGACGATTCAGATATCTAGTTGAATCCATTGGTATGATGAACTTTGAATAAAATTTGTCTCTAAAATTCTGTTTTAAAAATGTGTTTTTGTCTTTTGTTGTAAATAAAAGTTATGAGTCAGCAGCACTTTTGTCCTTCAGCTGCTGACATGTGTAATCTTCAGCAGCAAAATATTTGCCACTGACTGCTTTAAGTTATCAGCAGGAACCGGTTTCCTGTGGATAGCTTTAAGACTGTCACCAGCAACATCCTTGCTGCAAATCATTAAATCCATCAGCAGCATATGAGTTTGCTGCTGACAGACTTAACCTTTCGCAGCAACTAAGCTTGCAGCGGACAGGCTTATTCATCCACAGCAACCACGTTTGCTGTTGATGGGTAAATTTAAGTCCAAATTAACTTTTATCGCTATCAAAATTAACGTCAGTCTTTACCATGACTGCCTCGGTGTATTACAGCTGTAACAGTAAAAGGTGAATAAGGTTATACTGTACAAGTCATTTTTCTTTTTCCCTCCTCTGCCGTTATAAGAACAAATTAAATCTCCTTATCACCTCTTCACATTCAATTTCACCCTAAACCCACATCACTTTCTCTCAAGTCCCCACCACATTCAAAGCATTCCATCCTTAAAACATTCAAAGCCTTGCATATTCTTAAACCATCCCTCCAAAATCAAACAACAATGGCAGACATCAATAACCCTGACGACAAGTTCTCCCCGTACCACAACCTTACAGCATACTTAACTAAGGGAAAGAAATCTGAAGGATTCGATGATATGATCGACTTCTTATGCCGATCAAATATCCATTTTGCCCTCACAACTAACCCTACCATATATATCCCTCATATGGAGGATTTCTGGAATACCGTCGTCTACTCTACCGAAAAGGGGATTCCCCAAATTAAAGCCAAGGTAGACGGCAAGGACATCACCATCTCGGAAGCCACACTCCGAAAACATCTTAAGCTTCAAGATGAGGGAGCAGCCATCTCCTACTCAAAGGACGAGTACATGAGAACCTTTGTATCCATAGGGTACACTGGAAATCAAAATGAGTATATAATAGAGAAGGCGCTGATGGGCCCTCCATGGAAGTATCTCTGCCACACTCTTCTCCAATGCATATCTCAGAAGAGAAGTGGATGGCATCAAGTGAGCTCCGCACTTGCCTCCGCCTTCCACGGTATGATTACTGGCCTAGGTTTCAACTTTGCACACCTCATCTTTGAGGGTTTGAGATATAACCTTCAGGAGGGTGCAAAGCAACAATTTTTTATGTACCCAAGATTCTTGCTGGAGGTTTTCAATCAAGAACTAAAAGAACTTTCAAAACCTGTAAGAATCTACATCATGTTGGGACATAAAAATAATATTTTTCAAAGTAGGAGAACTGTTTCCAAAAAGTTCTCAAGGGTCAATGTTCCATTGTTATCTATGATGCTGAACATACAAAGTACCCCGAGTGACAGTTCAGTAATCCCAGCTGATACTGATCCCACACCATCCACATCACATCATGAACAACAATCTGCTTCCACCATTCGAACCCCTGTGCATACTACTAAGGATGCACAGGTACAAAAATTACTTACACCTATTTTGGATGTTATCGTTCAACCGGAACACAGGGCCCCGGTTGCTGCGACATATACCAGAAAAAGGGGCAAGAGAACTCCTTCTTCTCTTGCCTCCAAGGCCCAAACCCAACCTAACAGCCCTTACTCAGAATCCCAACATTCTGGTGAGAATATCATAAGGGACAGCCACATTGTTAGGGAGACTCGTTCGGATGTCTCTATATTAGGATCAGGATCACTTCCCGGATCCATAGAACAGCCCTTTGAGCCACTCCTCTCTCTTCTGAACTTAAGTGTTGAGGAACCTGATCAAGATGATGTACCTTCTCCAACTGCCACTATCTCGAAGGTACTGATTAATCTTGCTTCCAACACACCCAACCCAAGTTCTACTCCCTTGAAGGTCCACTCTAGGAGTTATGACAGAGTGGATGTGGAAGAGGCTGTCACTACTGCTGGTCCATCAAATGACCAGGAGGACAGTGACAACTTTGCTAAGACCTCAACCATGGCAACTCACAGTGAAGATGTTTCCTTGGAAACTCCCCTCACTGAGAGGAATCCTAGGCGCCAAGAAACCATGGGTGATGGGAATGTTGAGGCTAGGCCTAAGGCCCCATCTAGCTCCAAGGATTCCACAACTGTGTATGAGGACAGACTAAAACTTCATAACTTGGAATTGACGGCAAGGGTGGCAATGCTAGAGGCTGAAGTGTCCAAACTAAGACACCAAGTCTCTATGCATGAAGCCCATCAATGCCCAACTGTGCCTACTCCCTCTCTTGTATCAGTGAGAACTCAAACAGATATATCTATTTTCACTAATGCAACCAAAAAAGGGGAGGTGGTTACCAAGGAAGATGATGCTGACAGCCTCGAAGAATGGATACAAGAGCAGGTTGTGTTTCAAAGTTACCTATACAAACCTGCTTTTGTTCAAATCCATGACTTGCCAGACTCAGTAGATGAAGAGGAAGATGTCACTGAGGATTATAAGTTAGTTGTTCGAGCTGTTGATGAGGTGCTACAAGAAGAAACTCTCCATGAAGACACACCTCCATAATTCAGCCTTCTTCCTGAAGCTACAGCCATAATAAGTCACTCATCTACCCCCCAACTCTTTCCAACTTCAAAGAAGCTAGAATTTGACTCCATTCTAGCTTGGGGATATGATGAAAGAGCTGAGAGATTCTGGATTGGATGGGAGTTTAGTGGAGTAGAAGAGCTAAACTGGAACTCTCTTAATGCCCTCCAAGTTCTCAATCTGTATCTGACAGAATGCATCAACACTTCCTCAGATCTCTCAGCAGAACTTGCAATCAGCAGGTTCTATGACTTAATGGAGGATAACATGCCCTGGTTTGAAAGACTACTAAAAGAAGCAAACAGGGCGGCTTATCCTGAATCTTCATCAGCAACAGAACAAAGACTGGCTCCTACAAGACTTGACATAATCAGGAGCAGTGCTTTAACTGGAGAAGAGGTTATCTGCTGGAGAAGATTCTTGTACAACATAATGGTCAGGGATGTAGAAGTGCAAGGATGGATAAGCACTGACTCCCAAGACTTCACCTTCTTCCTGAGCAATGGATCTTCTCTCTTAATCAACATCAAAGAGATCTTGCTCCTACCTTCAGCTTTCCTGCACAAAGTCTTTGAGCTCAGATCACTCATCTTCAATGTCAACTCCTTAGAAAGTCAAGAAATGATCAAAATCATCAAGGCTTCTCTTTATAAGGAGGAATTTGGATCTGACTCATACCTATCCTTTCTCTCTTCTCCAACAGTTAGACTGAACACAGAAGAAGAATCATAGAGAAGAGACGAGGAAAAGATGAAAGAAGCATGGAAAGAAGTGACAGGTACGGAATGGAAAGAAGATGAAGAAAGTTCCCTTCCCTTGTCCATTCCCCAACATGCCAATGAAGCTAAAGCTGAAGCAGAGGCATCCAACAAAGATAATGGAAAGGGACTAATGACCAAAGAAGATGAAGAAAGAATTGAGAAGGAGAAGAAAGAAAAGGAGGATAAGAGAAAAAGAAGAGAAGAAGATGAGATGGCTGAACTAAAGAAAGCTCAAGACAGACTCACAGCCATTCTCCTCAAAGAACAACAGATCCAACTGTATGCAAAACAGCTGGATAATCTGAAAGTAAAAATTCCTGCAGATTATCAAATTGAAGAAGATGAAGCTCTTGCTCTTCAACTGCATGAACAATTCGATAGAGAAGAAGAAGAGATACAGAAGAAGAAGAAGAAGAAGAAGAAGAAGAAGAAAGAGGCTAAGTTCAGAATAACTGATTCTGAACTAGCCAAAGAAATGAGAGAGGAATGGGTAAAGGCTCTGATTTCTCAAGGTGAGGATGTAGACTACCTTGAGAAACTATCAAATAAAGAAATCTACAGAGCCTTCATGGGTCAGCAGGGTCAATTAGCAAACAAGAAAAAGGCTGAAGAAGAAGAAAAAGCCAAACAAAAGTCCAAGAAGACCATTGCCTTTAACCAAAGAGCCCATGAAGAAAGGAATATCATGATTGACTTCCTTAAGGCTAGAGGAGAGAGTGGAAAGAGGCTGGGTCCCATGAACTTCATGAACCTGCAAGCACTCTACCTTAAAGTCAAGAAGGAGGAGGAATAAATACTAAGGAAGAAAGGCTCCAAGAAAAGGTAATCATTCAAGAAGAAGAAAGGAAAACAAAGAAACCCAAGCCTTCTTCCTCACCCAACACTTCCTCAATCCAAAAACCTTCCACTCTCCATCCTAGACCTCCCTCCTCTCCACCCTCAAAGTCCAAATCCTCACACCCAGCTCCTACTCATCAACAACCTCCCAAAAAGAAAAACAAACCTACTTCCAAACCAGAAGACTCAAGAGAAATAATCAGATGGTCATACAGCTTGTCACACCCCGACCGATGGCGGAATCATTGGGGCGGGACATGTAGACTGTTCATAAGCACAAGGTTGACTAGATTGAATATATTAAACGTCAAATTTCATTGCAAGTAATCCAAACACAACCAAATCCAAGATAGAAACTAAAATTGAAATACATAGAGTTCTTTTATTTAATTTAACTAAGTCCAAGCCTATGTGTAGCACATCTTGATCAATTTCACACATTAGAACCTGAAACATGAATAAAATAAAGTCAACTAAAAAGTTGGTGAGTATAACACAGGTTTATATAGATAGCATATAGTTTGTAAAACAAATCCATACATATCATGATAAATAAGGCATTTATGGGGAGCAGCAATTGTGTAACCATGCACAATCAAACCTTTGTAACTAGCATGCAAAATTGTGTTGTCGATATCAATCACCCCAATCTGGGTGGGTTTGTCAGACTCAATAGATCTATCATTGAAAACCGTCGGCTTGAATAGTTAATGATTGCACATAATCGCATACAAAGGTTAGCACACCTAGCACTCGGGCATAAAGCTCAAATTGCACACATGAATGTAAATAGGATTTGTACTTGTGTTGTTTGTGTAAATGTAAACATGTAATTTGAATAATGTTCATGTTGCACCCCAAAAATGTAAACGAGTAAAAGGGGCTATGTATACTCACTTGGTTTGAAGGCGTAGCTAACAAATATACTAGATAGACTAAAGATCCTTGAAATGCACGAGTTAACCTAAAGTGTAATGCGTATTGTGTCAATAGTGTGTACAAAAGTTTATGTTTAAAGTTGAGTTTGAATTTGTGTATAAGGTCATTGATTTGTACTTAAAAGTGTTGAATAAAATATAAGGTTTTGAAATAAACATTTTGAAGCATTTTGTTTAAGGTTTGAGTTTGAGTGATTTATTAAGTAAGTTAAATAATTATCGTTTTGTGAAAATATTGTAAGTGTTTAAATGTAATTAAGTGTAAATAAATAAATATCTTTGTTTAAATATAAAGTAAATAAATAATTATTATTTTATTTATTTATTTATAGAATGTAACTTAACCATTTAAATACTTTTTAAATGAAATTTTTAACAATAATTATAAATTTAATTTTTATAAACTTTAAATAAATAATTTTCTATTTATTCCAAGATTAAATATTTGATCTTTCTAAATAGAATTAATTGCATGTTTATAAAAATCAACTATTTATATTTTGTAATTTAATCAGAAATTATAATTGTTTGGAAAATATATAAAATTATAATTCTGCCAAAAAATTAACTCACACACGACCGTGCCTGGGAAGGGCACGATCGTGCTCAAACCACGACCATGCTAGTTAGGGCGCGACCGTGTTGATCAAACAGAGGCTTAACTAACTAAATCTTTAGGCACGACCGTGCCTTGGCCAGGCACGATCGTGTCTATGATTCTAAGACATGACTGAGATTAGCCAAAGGGCATGATTGGGTCTGGACAGGAGGACACGACCGCGCTGATAGTCGGCACGACCGCGTCTCATGAGGCACGACCGCGCTAGATGATTAGCGCGACCGTGTCTCTTCCAAAACAGACACGAATTGACTGATTCTTATATTGTTAGTGTTTGAAATCATAGGGCTTTTATTCATAGTGATGTTACGAGTATGTTGGGATGTTTTAGTTGTATTAACAACATGTTCTGGGTCGAAATCGATTAAACCATTTTTTATAAAATATGAATTCGGATTCAGGATGATTTCTATATTGTTAGCCCAAATTAATATGGGGCTTTTGATATAGTGGCTAAATAGACAGAGGACAAGATTTCAATTACCCGAAACAATAGCGAATTGATAGAGAACGGGTAGAATGAGTTCCGGCGTCGGCGAGCTTGGTTTTCGGCGTATTCTGTAGCGATTCTGGTTGCTTCAAACGGTTCAGCGGCTTCCGGGAGAATCGATGAAGCGTTTGGTTGGGGGAATTTCACTCCAGGAAAGAAAATTGATGTTCAAGGAGGAGGATTTTCAAATAGGGAGTTTAGCTTTTCTTGAATCGGTTTCTGATGTTAATTGTTACGATTGATAAAATTATTGTCTTTGATAACGAAAATGAAACGTATGACGGTTACGACAATCAACGATCTCGCATTTAAAACTGATTTTTACGTTTCAACTGGTACTAGGCGCGACCGTGCCCAAACGAGGCGCGAACGTGCCAAGGCACCGGGCGTGATCGTTCCAAAGCAAGTCGCGCAACCGTGCCAAAGCACTTGGCGCGACCGTGCCAAAACGAGGCGCGACCGTGCCTATTAGGGTTTCTTGTAAATTTTCAACATCAGACCTTGTAACTTTGGTCTTTGACATATTCGTATAAATAGATATTTATGTAGTGTTTTAGTAGGTTATAACCATGTAAAATTTGTGGGTTAACATGGAAATATAGTATTTAATTGATGGTACGAATAGAACAAAACAGTGCACTAGAATTTGGTTTGAAATGCATTACATTGAATTTGAAATACGGATACTAAAAATCAGAAATGTTACAGTCTCCCCATGTTGAGGGAATTTCGTCTCAAAATTTAGTTAGAGGAAGTGACGGCATCAGTAAAAAGGTGGGGGTACTTGAGTTTCATTTGGTCCTCTCATCCAAGTGAATTCAGGACCACGCTTAGACTCCCAACGAACTTTAACAATAGGAATACGACTTCGCTTGAGTTGCTTGATTTCACGATCCATAATTTCTATCGGTTTCTCAACGAAGTGCATCGTTTCATCAATGTGCACGTCATCCAGTGGTATATGGAGATTCTCATCGGCGAGACATTTCTTCAGATTAGATACATGAAATGTAGGATGCACATTGCCAAGAGAGGGAGGTAACTCGAGTTTGTACGCCACTTTCTCAATCCTTTCAAGGATTTTGAATGGACCAACATAGCGAGGGGCTAACTTGCCTTTCTTTCCAAAACGGTTCACACCCTTCCACGGGGACACCTTAAGAAGAACAAGGTCACCGACTTGGAATTCCAAGGGTTTTCGTCGTTTATCGGCATAACTCTTTTGCCAACTTCTCGCTGCTCGGATGTTGTCACGGATTTGAATAATCTTGTTGGATGTTTCTTGAATTAGTTCGGGACCGGTGATTTGTGCTTCACCAATCTCATTCCAACAGATGGGAGAACGACACTTGCGACCATAAAGAGCTTCGAATGGAGCCATGTTGATACTTGTGTGGTAGCTATTATTGTAAGAGAACTCAATGAGGGATAAATGTGAATCCCAATTTCCACCAAAATCGATTACACAAGTTCTAAGCATGTCTTCAAGTGTTTGGATTGTTCGCTCGGTTTGACCATCAGTTTGGGGATGGTAAGCCGTGCTCAAATCCAATCGTGTGCCAAGAGCAGTTTGGAGAGATTGCCAAAATTAAGAAGTGAACCGGGCATCTCGGTCGGATATTATGTTCAATGGAACACCATGACGGCTCACAATTTCATCGATGTAAATTCGGGCTAGTTTCTCAACCCGATAGTCTTCACGGATAGGCAAGAAATGAGTAGATTTGGTGAGACGATCAATGATTACCCAAATGCTATTGCAACCACTCGAGGTGCGAGGGAGTTTGGTAATAAAATCTATGGCTAAGTTCTCCCATTTCCACACGGGAATTTCCGGTTGTTCAAGTAATCCGGAAGGACGTTGGTGTTCGGCTTTGACTTTGGAACACGTTAGACATTTGGCAACATAGTGAGCAATATCCTTTTTCATACCGGGCCACCAATATTGTTGGCGAAGATCTTGGTACATTTTATCCGCACCAGGATGAATAGAATAACAAGTCTTGTGAGCCTCGTTCATGAGAAATGTACGGAGATCATCGCGATCGGGGATCCAAATACGGTTCAAGCAATAAAGTAAGCCATTAGGTTTTGATTCAAGCAGAAGTTCAACCCCACACGAAATTTCCTCGTACATGTTACCCTCGGTGACTGAGACGTGTTGAGCTTCTAAGATGCGGTTTTGAATGTCGGTTTGAATTCGAACACATTGGAGCATGACATGGTTCTTTCGACTCAAAGCGTCGGCTACAACATTCGCTTTGCCGGGATGGTAACGAATCTCGCAGTCATAGTCGTTAAGGAGTTCAACCCAACGTCGTTGTCTCATATTCAGTTCCTTTTGATTGAAGATGTGTTGGAGACTTTTGTGGTCGGTGAACACCACGCATTTCGTGCCATAGAGATAATGTCTCCAAATCTTTAATGCAAATACGACCGCACCCAACTCGAGATCGTGTGTCGTATAATTCTTCTCATGGATCTTAAGTTGCCTTGATGCATAAGCGATTACTTTGCCTCGTTGCATGAGGACACAACCGAGACCTTGGTTAGAAGCATCACAGTAGACAACTAGGTCATCACTCCCATCAGGGAGGGTCAAAATGGGAGCGTTGCATAGCTTTTGTTTGAGGGTTTGGAAAGCTTCTTCTTGTTTTGGTCCCCATTCATAAGTCTTACCCTTGTGAGTCAAAGCGGTAAGGGGAACAGCAATTTTAGAGAAGTTCGAGATGAAACGACGGTAATATCCCGCAAGACCAAGAAATGAACGAACTTCAGTGGGGGTCTTCGGGGCATTCCAATTCTTAACCGTTTTGATCTTAGCAGGGTCAACATGAATACCCTTGTCGTTGACGATGTGACCAAGAAATTGAACTTCCTTTAGCCAAAATTCACATTTGGAGAATTTGGCATATAGTTGTTCTTTCTTCAAGAGATCCAAAACCAAACTAAGGTGTTGCTCATGATCGGCTTTAGTCTTGGAATAGATTAAGATGTCATCAATGAAAACGATCACGAACTTATCAAGGTATGGTTTGCACACACGATTCATGAGGTCCATGAAAACTGCGGGTGCATTGGTTAGTCCAAAAGGCATAACCATGAACTCGTAATGACCATACCTTGTTCGGAAGGCAGTCTTTGGAATATCGTCTTCTTGCACACGGAGTTGGTGATAACCAGATCGAAGATCAATCTTCGAGAAGCAAGTAGAACCTTGAAGTTGATCAAAGAGATCATCAATTCTAGGCAAAGGATAATGGTTTTTTATAGTAAGCTTGTTGAGTTCGTTGTAGTCAATACACATGCGAAATGATCCATCCTTCTTTTTGACGAATAAGACGGGTGCACCCCACAGTGAATGACTTGGACGAATGAATCCCTTGTCAGAGAGCTCTTGAAGTTGACTTGCAAGTTCTTGCATTTCAGAAGGTGCAAGGTGGTAAGGAGCTCTAGCCACGGGGTTAGCTCCGGGCACAAGATCGATGCGAAATTCTACTTGACGAACGGGTGGAAGACCGGATAAGTCTTCGGGGAATACTTCAGGAAAATCTCGGATAATGGGGATATCTTGAATACTCTTCTTTTTGACATTCTTTTGAACGATATGGGCCAAAAAGGCCACGTACTTCTTTCGTAAGTACTTTTGAGCAGTAGTGCATGACATTAATTTAAGCCCTTTGCAAGGCTTTTCACCAAAGACTCTCAACGTTTCTCCCGATGGTAGAGGTATTCGAATACACTTCCCAAAGCAAATAACTTCGGCATGATGATTCGATAGCCAATCCATGCCTATGATGATATCAAAGCTCCCTAGTGGCATTGGAACAAGGTTGATTGGGAATGTGTGATCATTAAGTTCTAAAGAGCAATCATAGATAATGGATTCAATTGTAAGAGAGTCACCATTTGCTACTTCAACGGTAAATGTTTTCTCTAAAAGGGATCAAGTCTTTGCAAGTAAAGGTTCAAAGTTAAGTGACACAAAACTCTTATCGGCACCGGTATCGAATAAAATGGAGGCATATTGACTATTAACAAGAAACGTACCACTGGCCACGTCATTGTTGGCTTGAGCTTCATTGGCGTTTATGTTGAAAGCACGCCCACGAGCTCCACCTTGTCTAGCATTGACTAACTTTGGGCATTGATCACGGAAATGGTTCGGGTTGCCACACTCATAACATGTCCGCCCATTTGCAATAGCGGGTACACCTTGATTAGCCACTTGGGTGTTGGTTTGGTTTGGTAGGTTGACTTGGCCCGCAAGATCTTTGGCCCTACAAACATTAACTGTATGGCTATATTTTCCACAATAAGTACAAAGGCGACATGGGATGCCTTGGGGATGATGGTAGTTGCAGATGGCACAAAGTGGGTAGATTCCAACATATGGCTTTTTGGCCGGTGCTTGAACCATAGGTGCATCTTGGTTAACAGGAATAGCAGGAGTGACCACAGCAAAGTTTCTAGTCTTCTTTTTCCTATTATTGCGGGAGGGTTCAGTTGTGGTTTCTTTGTTGTGGGTGGGAGGGGTTATAGTGTCAGAAACTTTCTTGGTGCCCTTTTTAGTAAGAGTCCCCGCCTTCACATGATTATCGGTTAAGGTAGCGGACAAACGGATGGCATCTTCAAGTGTTGCGGGATTCCTTCCTAGGACAGTATCTTGAATTTGTCTAGGTAGTCCCCCAATATACTTTTCAATGCAGTGGGACAAGGGAGTGACCATGTGGGGCACAAGAAGACTCAACTCATGGAACCGAGTTGTATACGCCAAGTTTTCACCACTATCTTGGGCAAGATCCCAAAACTCAGCTTCAAGTTTCTTCACTTCATTTCGAGGACAGAATTCCTCGGTCATTAGCCTTTTAACTTCATCCCAAGGTAAGGCCATTGCTACATCCACACCTCTATTTCTTTTCTCCCCATTCCACCACGTGAGTGCCCGTTTTTGTAGGACACTTGTGGCATGACGAACACGAAGGTTGTCGGGGCAGTCACTATTGAGAAAGGTATTCTCAATGCTTTCGAACCATTGAAGGAGTCCGGTAGCTCCTTCGGTACCATAGAATTTGAAGGGATTACACGAGTTGAAATGCTTGAAGGTGCATTGAGATGGGTTGTTACCACCATTTCCACCATTACCAGCATTACCACTATTACTACCATTTCCACCATTCTTGCCATTGGTGGCACTATTAGCTTGACTGAGTTGTGTCACGAGTTATGCAAGAATAGCAGCAATGTCGGTATTGGTGTTGGCCGCGGGAGCACGACGAGGAGGCATTCTACGGATTTTCACAAGACAAGAAAAAGATGTAAGAACTTATGAGAATTGTTTGGATTTAATAGAATAAGATAACAAAATAAATAGATAATCATAGTTTGGATTGTACTCAAATAGTGATATAATCACTCGAATACTATGACACATTAAGGTTAATTAAGCTTATATAATTTTCAAGGAGACATGCTTTAGCCTATAAGTAAACGCTCATCTCGGGAATTCCCAGGAAAGCATACGGGTCCCTCGGTTGATTGGGATTTATGTGAAATGCTTTCCTAGACAGAAAACCCAAAATACAGGTGCCACTCTTCCAGATTGCACGTGTCCTCAAATAATTAACAAAGCTTAAAAACCTTAACGAGGAAATAAAGAAATTTTATGGATCTAGCTTCATGAAGTTTCCACGTGCTTAGAAAGATAAAGATAGAGGAGAAGATAAGAATATTATGAGGTTTTAGGATATAGGAAAGGATACTGTTTATTTAATTTATCATTTAAGTATATATTAATAAGTCATGGATTTTAACAATTAAGTTATCAAGTAAAATAATAACTAATCATACTAAGCATGTAGCACATAGCATGTAACACATAACATATAACATATAGTATGTAGCATATAACATGTAATCATGAAACATAGCATAAGTGTGTGTCCTAAAGTTATAGTCTAGGTCAAGGTGTCTAATAACCTAATTCCCTATAACCAAGGCTCTGATACCAATCTGTCACACCCCGACCGATGGCGGAATCATTGGGGCGGGACATGTAGACTGTTCATAAGCACAAGGTTGACTAGATTGAATATATTAAACGTCAAATTTGATTGCAAGTAATCCAAACACAACCAAATCCAAGATAGAAACTAAAATTGAAATACATAGAGTTCTTTTATTTAATTTAACTAAGTCCAAGCCTATGTGTAGCACATCTTGATCAATCTCACACATTAGAACCTGAAACATGAATAAAATAAAGTCAACTAAAAAGTTGGTGAGTATAACACAGGTTTATATAGATAGCATATAGTTTGTAAAACAAATCCATACATATCATGATAAATAAGGCATTTATAGGGAGCAGCTATTGTGTAACCATGCACAATCAAACCTTTGTAACTAGCATGCAAAATTGTGTTGTCGGTATCAATCACCCCAATCTGGGTGGGTTTGTCAGACTCAATAGATCTATCATTGAAAACCGTCGGCTTGAATAGTTAATGATTGCACATAATCGCATACAAAGGTTAGCACACCTAGAACTCGGGCATAAAGCTCAAATTGCACACATGAATGTAAATAGGAATTGTACTTGTGTTGTTTGTGTAAATGTAAACATGTAATTTGAATAATGTTCATGTTCCACCCCAAAAATGTAAACGAGTAAAAGGGGCTATGTATACTCACTTGGTTTGAAGGCGTAGCTAACAAAGATACTAGATAGACTAAAGATCCTTGAAATGCACGAGTTAACCTAAAGTGTAATGCGTATTGTGTCAATAGTGTGTACAAAAGTTTATGTTTAAAGTTGAGTTTGAATTTGTGTATAAGGTCATTGATTTGTCCTTAAAAGTGTTGAATAAAATATAAGATTTTGAAATAAACATTTTGAAGCATTTTGTTTAAGGTTTGAGTTTGAGTGATTTATTAAGTAAGTTAAATAATTATCGTTTTGTGAAAATATTGTAAGTGTTTAAATGTAATTAAGTGTAAATAAATAAATGTCTTTGTTTAAATATAAAGTAAATAAATAATTATTATTTTATTTATTTATTTATAGAATGTAACTTAACCATTTAAATACTTTTTAAATGAAATTTTTAACAATAATTATAAATTTAATTTTTATAAACTTTAAATAAATAATTTTCTATTTATTCCAAGATTAAATATTTGATCTTTTTAAATAGAATTAATTGCATGTTTATAAAAATCAACTATTTATATTTTGTAATTTAATCAGAAATATTTATTGTTTGGAAAATATATAAAATTATAATTCTGTCAAAAATTTAACTCACACACGACCGTGCCTGGGAAGGGCATGATCGTGCTCAAACCACGGGCGCGACCATGCTAGTCAGGGCGCGACCGTGTTGATCAAACAGAGGCTTAACTAACTAAATCTTTAGGCACGACCGTGCCTTGGCCAGGCACGATCGTGTCTATGATTCTAAGACATGACTGAGATTAGCCAAAGGGCATGATTGGGTCTGGACAGGAGGACACAACCGCGCTGATAGTCGGCATGACCGCGTCTCATGAGGCACGACCGCGCTAGATGATTAGCGCGACCGTGTCTCTTCCAAAACAGACACGAATTGACTGATTCTTATATTGTTAGTGTTTGAAATCATAGGGCTTTTATTCATAGTGATGTTACGAGTATGTTGGGATGTTTTAATTGTATTAACAACATGTTCTGGGTCGAAATCGATTAAACCATTTTTTATAAAATATGAATTCGGGTTCAGGATGATTTCTATATTGTAAGCCCAAATTGATATGGGGCTTTTGATATAGTGACTAAATAGACTGAGGACAAGATTTCAATTACCCGAAACAATAGCGAATTGATAGAGAACGGGTAGAATGAGTTCCGACGTCGGCGAGCTTGGTTTCCGGCATATTCTGCAGCGATTCTGGTTGCTTCAAACGGTTCAGCGGCTTCTGGGAGAATCGATGGAGCGTTTGGTTAGGGGAATTTCACTCCAGGAAAGAAAATCGATGTTCAAGGAGGAGGATTTTCAAATGGGGAGTTTTGCTTTTCTTGAATCGGTTTCTGATGTTAATTGTTACGATTGATAATATTATTGTCTTTGATAACGAAAATGAAACGTATGACGGTTACGACAATCAACGATCTCGCGTTTAAAACTGATTTTTACGTTTCAACTGGTACTAGGCGCGACCGTGCCCAAACGAGGCGCGACCGTGCCAAGGCACCGGGCGCGATCGTTCCAAAGCAAGTCGCGCGACCATGCCAAAGCACTTAGCGCGACCGTTCCAAAACGAGGAGCGACCGTGCCTATTAGGGTTTCTTGTAAATTTTCAACATCAGACCTTGTAACTTTGGTCTTTGACATATTCGTATAAATAGATATTTATGTAGTGTTTTAGTAGGTTATAACCGTGTAAAATTTGTGGGTTAACATGGAAATATAGTATTTAATTGATGGTACGAATAGAACAAAACAGTGCACTAGAATTTGGTTTGAAATGCATTACATTGAATTTGAAATACGGATACTAAAAATCAAAAATGTTACACAGCTCTCAAGACCAATTGTTTGAAGTTTTCAGGGGAAGGTCAGAAGTTAAAAGATCAATTTATACATCTGTTGATGAGGTACTACAGCTTCCAGATTCTGATCTAAGAAGAATGATGGAGCTGGGTGAAGTTAATGAGCCCATGAATGAAGGTGGGAGACATCTGCTGCTGGCAATCAAACACCACTTCAACCCCAGCATAGATGAAATCCTTGGTGTCAAACCTCTCCAATCTCACTCTCCATTCATCAGCTGGTCCTACAATGCTGAAAAGGATGAGTTCACATTGACAGATGTTAAAGGACAGAAGATGAGATGTTCAAGCAAAGCTATCTTCAAAATGGCCAGCAAAGACATCAAGACTCTATCTGAGCTTCCTCTTAACAATCCTAGCAAGGAGCAGAGAGGATATGAAGTTGAAAGAATTGTCAGCCACATGTAAAAGCTTCAGCAACAAAAGCAGTAAGAAAGTTTTGGTAGCATCAGTATAGGGGAGTTTGTAGAAATAATTACTAATGGCTACAAAATTCTCTAAGTACAAATGCTGCTGATCTCAGAGTTTGCTGCTGACCAACAGAGCTGCTGCGGATAAGCTTATCAGCAGCGGATACTTGTTCTTCTGCTGAAGAACAAATCTACTGCGGATAGTCTTATCTGCTGAATACCAGAGTTGCTGCGGATAGGCTTCTCAGCAGCATCAACACTTGATGCTGCTGATAGGCAAATCATCAGCAGCTTTGGATGGTTGCATCTTGCTGCTGATCAACAACTCTGCTGCTGATAGTTATTCATCCATTGAAGATCAAACGTTGCAGCTGACCAGCCTTGCAAAAGAAAAAGCAACCATTACCACTGACAACTTTCGGCTACACCACTGACACACTTCATGAAGAAAGAAAGTCACTTGTGCAGACAATAAAGCACTACAACGCTCTTCTCCAAGCATGCAAGCAATAATGCCTAAGAAGACGTTTGAGTAAATTTAACCTTTGTAGTTATTATTATTGTCTTTATATGTAGAATAGCTTTAATACAAGATCAACGGTCTGTTAGATCTGATCCTTAGAATCAAGGGTCTGTCTTGATTCTAAGTTAGTATAAATATTGTGTAAACACTTCATTGTATGTGTGCTTCTTGATAGAGTTTTCATTTGTAATCGTTTATTCACAAAATCTTAATACAACAGTGTTCTTATAAGTATTCTTTCTGTTTACTCGATTATACTTGTGTAGTTGCTATTGTTTCCGCCAAATTCAACTAAGAACAAAACCATCTTGTACTTTCACGATCCTACACGTTCTAATCCTCCGTGTGTCGTCACAAATCCCATTGAGTCCCTAAAAGTTATGTTGTAATTCTAGGGCATTCGTGAGCCGTGTCAGGCTAACGCTTGAGATTTCAATCTCGTACTTGTGTGATTACTACCTACGCCGTTCAGGTGAGTTTTCACGACCCCTTTTTACTGTTTTAATTTGGCAGAGAAAACATGACACAAATATTTTGAGATTATTATAGTTCATATGTTATCAATGTTAAAGCTAAGCTTAACACGCTATCACTGAAAGTCCTCAACACACATCGAACCGTTAATATGGATCTTAGCAAGGTAATGTTTAGTAGTACTACTGGGTTTGAAAAATACCACCCGCGTTAGTCGCGCTAACTCGACTTGAGGTCGAACGGGTGAAATGTTAGCCTACTCACATTGCCGGGGTTGATAGACCTGGCAGGAGGCAAATAAACAAACAGTCAGCTTCGGTTGCGAGCGTTTAAGTTAAACATGAACATAGGTTAGCTACCTATAGATACATATTGAATGATCGATAATCTGGTAAACGTTTATTTATATACTGAAACATGTGAACTCACCAACCTCGTGTTGACATCTTTTATTACATGTTTTCTCAGGTCGCTAAGATAAGGCACAGGTGCACATATAGGACATGCATGGTATTCTTCTATTGATTGTTGTTTTATTAAATTGTTTGGACTTTGTTTTGAATTATGTTTGGTTTGGACTTTGGACTTTTTGGGCGCTTGTATTTTGCGCATTTACTTTTCTTTACGCTTCCGCATTAAACTCTGATTAATATGATATTTTCATTTGAGCCCCATGTAGAGTTGTTTGATGTAACTAATGACTGAGATCCTGGTGTGTCACATCCCAAACGGTAAAACTCCGTTAGTGGAATTTGGGGGTGTGACAGTCAAATTGCAAAACTATTATCCAAAAGACAACTAGGATGTCGGTCGAGTAACACTGAACCCAATCCAAAAGCTAACGAGAGTGCTATCACTCTTAGAAATAGCAAAGTCTATCCAGAGCCACCAATGCCAGGAGAAGAAGTCTAATCACCAAGGAGAGAAATATTCATCGGAGTACCACTTCGTCCACATATCGCAGAAATAACCACTCAAGGGCACAATCAAATGTGATTCCACCTCCTCCTCCGATGGATCTCCCTCTGAAAGCTCCAACAAAAAGAGCATTCCACTCTCACATACCATATCCAGGAAAGTTGGTAAAGCAGAAGACTGACGAACAATATGAAAAATTCATCGAGCTTTTGAGTCAAATCCATTTCAATCTTCCTTTCCTAGATATCATACAACAAATGCCTAAGTATGGACGTTTCTTGAAGGATTTCCTTACAAACAAGAGAAACATGGAGGAAGCAGTAAAGAGAACCAACCATTGTGTCGCTCTTAATGAGAGATGTCATTCAAAGAAACTTTCAGATCCTGGAAAATTCTCTCTACCATGCTCTATCGGACCACTACGATCACTTTTGCACTAGCTGATCTAGGAGCAAGCGTGAACGTTATGCCATATAACATGTTCTAAAGACTCCAAATCGGAAACCCGTGACCTGTTAATGCAACTATTGAACTCGCGGATAGATCAATTAAGTCACCTATAGGAGTCATTGAAAACTTACTAGTAAAAGTTGGAAATTTTGTCTTCCCTGCCGATTTCATGGTGCTAGAAATGGGACCAGATTATTCAGTACCCTTGATTTTAGGTCGCCCATTTTTAGTTACCGCCCGAGCCGTCATTGACATGAATGAAGGAATCTTAACACTTCGTGTTGGAAAACAATCAGTAACCTACAACATCAGAGGAAATGAATGCTTGTCAAATGATCCCTTTGAAATTGCACAATTCATAGATACTAATCTGGACTACCAACTTAAGAAAGCTAAGGAATTCAACAAAGGAAAGAAACTTGATCTTGGCAAGGACCTTGACAACACTAATTGGATCGATGAATACTTTGATAAGCTACCAAAGTTGAAGGAGTTGAATGAAGGGACAGGAGACACGGGGAAGTTGATGGCCCCCACTTGAAGAAAGACTGATGCAGCACGTATGGGTCGGGCTAAAGACCCTTAAATAAATGTAGCGCTTACGAGAGGCAACCCGATGATATACGGCAGAATCATGGACCTCGAGTTTGAATTTTCAAATTTAAGTTTCCCATACTTCAGCCCCAGGTATGCCCTCTCGATACTAGGACCTTAGTAGCTTAACTACTACCTTTCATTTTTCGTTGTCTGCTTTTATGTTTTCCTTTGTGTGTCAGGTAGAATAGCATCACCAGATCATCTATCTACTTTGAGGAGTTACACTCCATCTCTACAACCTGAGGAATCGGAAACCACATCAAATTTCTTTGGAATTCGATGAAGTCTTTGAAGCAAAGTGTTGACAAGCAGCTGATAGGCACAGCCTGACATCAGCAATAAGTTTCGGCCTTAGATTATACACCGAATTGACCGGGGGAGTACCAGTTTATTTTCCCTTAAAATTTCATGCATTAAATTCCTGCATAGCATTCCATTACATGCATTTGTACATTCAGGGTAATGCACAGTTTTAAGTGTGAGGTGAGGAATTAGATATTCAGGACTACTTGTGACCTCAAAGCAGTAAAACTTAACTTGTGATTTTCTACCCATTTGACTAAAACATTACAAAAATCTACCTTTTGAAAAACCCGAAATATTTTCAAAAAAAAAATTAAACCTTAAATCTAAACCTCTTTGAGTTCGCACCTAATTAAATAAGCAAGTAGAAACAAATGGATATTATGCATAACAAATCGCTAAACCTTGTTCCATCCGTTTCCATGTGAGAATAATATGAGCCTTTTCACGAGCATTATTATCATTATTTTCGCATGCTCATTCGTTTGGTATATTGAGTGATTATTCGATCGAATTTTATGCATAATTAGAACTTGTATGACTTATACATATCAAGATCATGAACTAGTCGAAGTATGAAAATGATTGAGGCACCTAGGACTTTCTTAGTCTTATATATTATCCTTAAACCCTAAAAATCCCAAAAATATTATCCGCCTAGATAGCCCTCTGAGCCTTAGCCTTTTCTTTTCTACTACCCGCATTTATCACCCAAACAACTTTTCGTAAACACCGGTTATTGGCTGAATGTCTTCGAAATGGGAAAATTATCTTATGTCATTATTTCAAGTTATTACCATTGAGGAAACTTTGGAAAGAATCTGTTTTACTTAAAGAACTGGAATATACAAAAGGTGGATGTATTTGGAAGAAACAGCCGAACTATCTACAAGGAATTTATAGAAATAATATTTCAAGGAAATTGAGGAAAAAGAGTTATTGAAAAATTTGTCTTGATACAAAAAGAAGAAAAAAATAGAAAAAGAAGAAAAGAAAAAGAGAAGTGGGTATTTTACCAGCAATACTTTAAAGAACTGGACATGCATTCCTTTGATTTCAATTTGCTTTTCTGCCTTCATTTCGCAAAGCCTGAATTACCATCCGAACTCCGAGAGAAAGTTTTCAAAGCAACTAGTGATGTAAGAAAATGGTGGCGCAAGCAAGAACAATTGCCACCATTCTGCGGCTTGTCAAAAGTGCCACCAAAAGAAGAGCCAAAAGATACGGCAAATGTGTAAAGTTTGGCAACTGGAGCCACGATGGAAAGTGTAGCAAGAATCAAACTTATTCCCAAAGTGAGTATACGTACCTGATCCAAGTAGGAGCTGTTAGGGTACAAGCCGAAAGATCCATGCGCAAAGGCAGCAATGTGTATTACGCAGTAAGTGAAGAGTTGAGAATGATAAGAGATCTTGGTCTTGGCAATCTAACCATAAACGAGCCCTCAAATTAGTTATACCCTCATGATCTGAGTACTGTAGAGGGACCTGCTAGTATTTTCCATTTTAAGCCATGAGTCTGTAGCTGTGTGTTTCACGATAGCTGCAGCGCTTTAAAACCCTTTTAAATCCCTAAAAATCCAAAAACATTTTCATTTTCACCCTGTATTTTTATTTTAGCCACATTACAACCCTTTAAAGTCCTCTTGATTCATGCATACTACTTAGTTAATTGATGGAGACTTGATTTGCATACAATCTTATGACCATTGCATAATTCGATTCGAACTTGAGTGTTCCACTTAACTTACATTATCCATACATATATAACCCTAAGAGTTGAGTGAACATTGTGAGGGGTGATGTGTTATGCATAATTAAAGTTCTAGTAGGATTTTCATGGATTCCATCATCTTGAAACAGAAAAATATAAAAATAGAATAAGCAACTCAAGAGTTATCTCGGAGCTTCGACTTGTATGGAGCTCCATTTCCCTTGTAAATTTTTTTTAGTTATGGGTATGATCATGCATGAGTTTGCTTAAGAACAAGCAAAGTTTAAGTGTGGGGTATTATGATATGTCCTAAATTATACATGTTTTGCATGCATATTAATCCCCATATTATGGTACTAATCAAACAAAAGCCTCGCAAATGATACTTAATGTGTTAATATTTCACAATTGCGGGTTATTCGGTGTCCTAAGATAAACAGGGCAAAAACCAGCTTAAAACATGAAGAAATCAAGCTTTTAGAGGACCAAACCCGAGCATTGACCCCCAAGAAGTTAAACATGGTCAACACAAGTCAACCAGCAGCTAAAAGACGAGCCTAGAGAGCAGACAGAGGGATGCACGGCCATGCATCCCTTTGCACGGTCGTGCAAAGCCTATCTGGCCTCCCCAGACTCCGGTACACTGTCCTTTGTACCCTGTTTGATTCCCGAGGTGTTTGCACGCCCGTGCAATCCAATGCACGGCCATGCATTGATCATTTTGAGGCCTATAAATAGATGGATTGAGTTCTTCATTGAGACTTCCCTTACACACCCCAAGAACACACCAGAGAAGCTTATTTCATAGTTAGAGTGTAGTAGTAGTGCGTAGAGAGTGGAGAGGCTCTTCCTCTTTGTTCCACAATAGGAGAGCCTACGAAACTCAGCGTTATGCTAGTTAGTATGGTCATTCATGGCTAAGCTTCTTGTATTGCTAGGGTGAAGATGATGTTTGGTGCATGTTAATGCTTGACGTATTAATCTAGTGGTATGTTTATGTCTTTAATTATTCGCTCCTAAAACTACCTTTCGGTGGGCTTTTATTATTGTCTAAATCCGTCTTTATATTTGTGAGTGTCTTGATTTTAAAGTGTAAGATCGTAAAGCCTTTTTAATCAAACTTTCTTTGAAACTCGTACGTCTTTATATGAGCATAGATTGATAAGCCAAGGCTTGGTCTATACTTCTAAGGTCGTACGTCTTTATACGAAGTTATTATGTGACCAAGAATTGGTGAACTCATGTTGGGAACGGTACGTCTTTATACTTGGTCCCATTGTTGCACCGCCTCCCGGTGAACAAAATATAATCACCTATTTAACTCTAATATAAAGCATTTTAAGTCCGATGTCTCAAACCAACCCGGAGATGACCATTCGAAGGGTTGAGGGTAAATGTTGTCCCTAATGGGAGGCACTACCATTTTAATTTAAATATTATAATTCGTGAATCAAATGTGGTGAGGACGAGGCTCTAGCGGTGACCCAGGTCACAAGTTTGTAGCAGTCATACCACTGAATTAGTCAACTTAACATTATCACAAACCAAGCTGATTCGAATCCCGAAGCAATACTCTCCATGACCTGATCATCTCCGAGATATTTGCTTTTCTGCTATTTACTATTCTGTTCATTACATTTCTGTTACACACATCACGCACGTTCTTACTTTTATGTTATTTTCTTTATCGTCATTTACTTTTCTGTCATTTACTATTCTGCTTCACAAGCACACAAAACCCACTTATCAATTAATCCGGCTAAACGATAACAAAAGTTTAGTATTGGAACTCGACCGTGTCCATTGGTTCGATACTTGGTTCTTACCTTGACTATATTACGCTGCGATAGGTACACTTGCCTATTGTATGTGTTTTAAGTTATAGTAATTATCATTTTATAAATTTAAAACCTGATCTCATGAAACCATAATCTCTAAATATTATTATATAATATTTAACTACATTCACACAACGCATTAGTAAACAACCACAACAATCATAAACACATGAAACATACACAATATATAGATGGATTTAAACTTGTTACATGGTTTGTAAATAGTACAAAATGGACAAGGGTACAAAGCCTTGTCAATACAAGTTTTAATCCTACGCTAAATGAGCACAACCCACTCACATAGGTTCGTCTGATAGGCGTGTAAATAACCCCTCCTATGCAGCGGCGGTGGTCAGGATGGCACAGATAGTGGCAAGAGTCATCGCCTCCTAAAGCTCTACGAGAAGGGTCACCACCTCGTGCTCTACTTCCGTCATGCGGTACATCACCGTGGCCAGGCTCTCCTCTAAGTCGGAGATCCTTTTATCGGCGTCGATGGTCCAATCCTCCACGCCGGTGATGACTGCACTGCTATCCTCAACATGGTCAAAGCGGGTACTCAGATCGAGTACCGCCCTGGCCTCATGGTACTGGACAAGGTCCAGTCTCGCCATCAGTCCCTGTAATGCGTCCAAACCCTTTACATGGGTGTGAAGGTGCTCCATCTCCTCTTAAACACCGTCCATCCGGTCCTCATGGCGAACATCACGTGCCACTAGCAAAGGTATGATCAGCTCCATGGGCTGACCCATAATGGGCAAGGGAGGGGGAGTGTGGGAGGACTCTCCCACCTCATAAGTGGAGGGAGTACCCTCCTCCTCCACCCACCTCTAAAGGGTGGGGGCAACCCATCCCCATCGTCTGTAGGAGGATCTAAGCCTCCTGGATGCTAGGGCAGCAGGGGTCAGTGATGTGGTGTGAGAGGACCTAGCCCTCTTGGGCTCGGGCTCTGGGACAGTAGGAGTGGGTGATGCCAGCCTCTTACGAGGCGGAAGGACCTTCTTCTGCGGTGTGATGCGGATACGGGTCCCTCCAAGGTGAGTGCAGAAGAAAGAAGGAGTGGTAGCAGGGGGTATGGTCCCTACTATGGCGGGAGTCTCCTCGGGGGTAGGGGTTGCAGGCTCAGCCGGTGCTGGCTCATCGTCCATCTCCTGTACAGCTCTCATGGGCTCAGGAGTCTCCTCAGGCTCCTCAACCGGATCCTCGATGACCGCGTCCTCAGCAGGGTTGCGCGGTGCAGGGGGTGCTGCGGAGGAGTCTACGGATGAGGCTGGAGATGGTGGCTCCTCGTCGGAGTCAGAGATAGATATCCAACCGTTGTGAGACACAACTGCGATATTTTAATGTTAGTACAAATCATATAAGTCATGCAAATGTTTATGTAGTGCCATGATCGTGTCCTATCCCTATGGCTATACTCTAGGCTTTCTAATGCAACCTTGTTCGCTATAACCAGTGGCTCTGATACCAAGTCTGTCACACCCGCCTAAGCGGAAACACGGGGTGCGACGGATTCGGTGATTAATCAGAACCTTTGATCACAACAAACGACCTCTAAATGAAAGTACAATTTCATAACCATAATTAATTGTATTGTAATGACAACATGGATCAAGTAGTTACCCTAACGGTAACATCAAAATGTAACAAGTTTTACAATTATAGCCTAACATTATAGACAATAAAAGGAAAACTCTAAAAGCTAGGACATGCATGAAGAATCCACGTGTCTTATTTCCTAGGTGCAATTTCCCTGACAGAGCGTCAATTACCTGAGAAATACATGCTAAAATGTCAACATAATGTTGGTGAGTTCACATGTTTAAGTAAAATATGTTTCCTTTGGACAATGAGATTTCCAATATGTTTTCAGCATTGTCAATCAAACAATACTTAAGTATGTGCCTTGTTACCATGAGCTATCATAACCGACACTTGACGTCTATAGTTTATGTGCCCTACCCAATGTTATGTTATGTAACATTGTGTTTATGTATGGAGAGTATGCACCCGCTTTGACCTCCAATCAAGGTTCGAGCGACTAACCACGGGTGGGGGTGTCAACCCAAATATATCTATTCATGTGTTCTAAATTAGCTAACGGTTATAGTATTCCCAGGGACTTAATATGACAGTAAGTACTCATGTAACAATAAGTTTATGTATTCGTATCCAATATGAGCTATGTATTCTCCCCCCCCCCCCCCCCATATGTTTAAAAATCATTTAAATCATAGTAAAAGTGGGGGCCGTGAAGACTCACCTTTATGAGATATGTATGTAGCAAAGTCCAAATGCGTCTTGACCTACTCGTGCCCTAGAATGATTAAGGCAACTTAGGGTCTAAGTATGATTCTATGTGCAAGTTGGTCATATAACCAACACCCAATATGTGTTGACACGAAGTCTCGTTATATTTTACAAAGGTCTGACTCGATAGCCGTTGGTGATATTATTTGTTTAAGTTTGAGTTAAGTCTTAACACGTATGATGAACAAATATATATAATATATTTATTAGAGTAAATAGTTCTTGACATTATGAAAATAATACCAATAATATTTTCGTCAATATCCAATAAGTTATTATACTCGACCTAAGTGTCAGTTTTGACTTTCAAAAAATATATCAAAATATGTGGGTGTATATATATCTATATATATATTTGAACATAAACCGTTTGCGTTCAAGAAGGTCTTTAGTAAAATATTGATTTTCTAATTAGGGTTTTATTCGATGATATTTGCAATAAAACTTTATAAATATTTTTGTTTCCAAGGTATGTGTTTAATAATAATAATAATATTGTCACTTAATATTAACACTGTTATATAAAATAACCATTGGTTCCGGGTTCTAATAAAAGTAAGTATATATGTGTGTGTTAGTAAAAGTATATGTATAGTTTATGAAATATAAAGGCTTTATAATATTATAAAATTATTAACATGATACATAAGTCATAAGATGATCTTTATAACATCTAGGGTTTTTGAGGATAATATTCTAGCATATGTTTAGACACAAAAACATGTAAGTTTAAAATGACAAGCCGATTACTTTATGTGACGATAATTTAGTAATCTTCGTGACAAGTCTATAGTTTCATGGGTGCTTATAACTATTATGTAAATATGAAACTAATATATAAAAGAGAAACTCACTTAGACAAGCAAGGAGAAGGTGATGAAGACAATTTCAGGCTCGTAACACCAATATGAATGTTTGTTGACACCTTAGATCACTACCCAAGCCTTGAACACTTGAGTCGAGTTGAGAACAAGGAAAAAGAACCAAATTATGCAGGATGTGAATCGGTTTAGTGGTGTGTTGTAGTGTCGAGATCAAGGGAAAGGATGGTTGGATCTTTGTTGTTGCCGTGAACACAAAGGGTAGGGGGTGAGGTGAGCCGTCGAATGCAAAGGGAGAGAGGGAGGAGTGTGTTGTGAATGGTGTGGTGGATGAATGGCCTCTAGCCTTCTTTATATCGTGTTCTTCTTGAGTAATACTCAAGGGATATTGTGTCTATGGGGACAAAGATGTCTCATGGGACAAGAATGTTGGGGAAACATGAAGCAAAGGGGGTGTGCCCCTTTTGGGCTCTTGTTCGGCAGAGAAGAGGGGAAGGGGGAATAGGGTGGTGAGGGGTGGTAGGGTGGTGGCTTAGGTGGTGGTGGTGCTAGTTGTTTTACCCGGTGAAATACCTGCTAATTAGAACCCGTTAAATACTACCCGCTTAGTTAGGACTTAAATCTTAGTTAAAATAGTCCACCTAAAATGATAACTTTTTATTACGTGTTTGTTCATGCATGGGTATTTTTGTGTAATATGCTTTCCATGCAAATATACACACATTTGTTTTCCACATAAAATGATGATTTTAAACTATGTACGTGCTCATGCATGGACGTTTTCATGCATTGGGGTTTCATGCAAATGTATATATACACATAAAATAATGACTAGTTTGATTTAAAATTAGTTTTTAAAACTTATCATCAATGTCGGTAACTTTCAGGTAACCATGTGTGCATTGTTAGGTAATTCTCTAAATTACCAATATGAGATGTGAACTTTGATATGCGTTGATGTGACCTAATTTATTATAATTAAGTCTAATGCATTATATTTTCTCACAATTAGGTTTAAGATGTCAGTACGGGTTTAACCTGAAATTGTCGGGTGTCACACTCCTTCATACATGAGTCTTTAAATCAACTTCCATCTACAATTTCCACCCACAAAGACATGCCCCCCCCCCCCCCGGTTCATTCCCCGACCGAGTTATAATAAATCTATAGATGTTCTACCTACTTATAGGCCCTGAGTCGTACACTATAAGACACTACTTCCTCCTATGTGTATATTTATTTACCACATATAATCATCTATGCAAATACACATAATATATACATATACACATATAACCACCTTCACTTACTCATTGTTGGTGTTCATCATCATATGGTTATCATGAAGGCATTTGCACATGTTACATTATGAATCATACTGGCCAAGCATGATTGAAAATGTAATATGCCAAATTACATTCATCATCTCAATATAACGAATCTCCTAACAACTTTCGGCACAATTAGTTCACATTGGACACCAATTAAAACATACAACACAATAATCAATACTAACCTCGCCCCTTAAGCTCTGTGTCTTGATCACGCCATCATTGGATTCTCATTTCTCCCACCATATCAAGAGCATTATAGGTTTAAGTTTGATGTCTCGCACACCAATCCCTCAAACCACTGCTCTGATACCAAGTTGTAACACCCAAAATATCAACACAATTTAAACTTTTAAAAACAAGCGGAAGTTAGATCCCAAAACAACATTTAACGCATCTACACATTTAAGTTTCATAAACAAGGGTTAGACTTCCCAATATCCACAAAAGGAGTTAAGACAAAAATTAAAAATTCACAAGTTAACCACAACTTTTAAATAACCCAAAATGTTTGTGAAGATCCCCCACGAGAGGTTTAACAAAGGCAATATCAACGAGGTCGATGAGAATCCAATCCACAAGATGCGAGACCCGAGATCACTTTAGAGCTTTTCCTAAATTCAAAAAATCAATTTGAACATGGTTAGTAAAGATAAGTATCCCTTAGAACAACCCACGAGTCCCCAAACCAACGACTTGCCAAAACCTCAAATTTCCGGATTTTCCAACGTCAAACAGAATGTTTTGGGCGTATGATACGTCGATGCTGCACAAACTCCATTTTTATATTCTTCTCCTCGAGGCACTAAGATTTCATATATTATGGTTTTCATAACTCATTTTCTAACCTGAGATACACTAATTAGAAGTTTGGGCTTTTTTCGATAACATGTATTAGCACCCTTACATGTATAATCCCAACCCGTAGGTCAGTTAGCACCCAAAGACTTCAAATAACGTATATAACACCCTACATACATTACCACCTATGTATGTATACATTAGTTAGTTAATCACCCACTAACCTGACCATACTCCTTTGTACTTAATGTACATGGACTGACTTTTAGACAAGTATATACACATACAAGTCCTATTATTCTACCAATTCATCATTATTCCATAATGGTTTGACTTATACCACATTAAGTCAATTTACACCAATTTCACCATTATTCCACAATGGTTTGACTTATAGCACATTAAGTCAATTTACACCAATTCACCATTATTCCATAATGGCTTGATTTATACCACATTAAGTCAATTTACACAAATTCACCATTATTCCACAATAGCTTTACTTATACCACATTACGTCAGTTTACTTCAATTTCACTATTATTCCACAATAGTTTGACTTTTACCACATAAGTCGAGTACACCAAATTTTACCACATTTCAAATTTTAGTTTGACTCTTTACCACATAAGTCGAATACATCAATTTACCACATAAGTCAAATTTCCACAACACAACCTACATGAATAGAATTTAACCACATAATCCTATTTATATGTATCTACCATTATATCTATTACTAAGTAATGGAATATATGCTTCCAATCCCACCCATGGAGTAATTGACTCCAAGTAAACACCTATGAAGTATTTCACTTCAAGATCACCAATTTATACCCAAGAAGTTCTTAAACTTCACATAAGTAAGTATCCAAACAACATATTATCTACTTATGTAAGCTCACTACTTATCAAATACTAAGTAAGTGCAAAAGCACTTACCTTTTTGGTTTGACGCCTCCAGTTGATCCTTGATCATGTCCACACGATTACCTAAACAATTTCCACACTTGTTTAGTAATCTAAAGGTCTAAAGTAAACACCAATTAAGGTTTCCACACCCACCTAAGGTCTTATGGTTTTCACCATCAATTAAAACTTGGTTTATTTAGCTCCACACAAGCTTTTAACCATTCCTACACCAATTCCATTCGCTTTGACTCGTTAAGGCCTCCACCCAAATACCTTAAATTCTCTTATTTATAATTCACTAAATTAATTGAGTTTTCTACTTGAAAATGTATTTATATAATACCATAAACACTTATCCACACTCAATTCACCATTTAAATATCCCAACTGAAAAAGCCTCAAATTACCCTCAAGAACCCTAATTCTTGAATCATCAAATTGGATGTTTTCATGATGTTATCTGCCACCTTTAACATTTAATCAAGCTAGGTTATAACTTTAATCAAGTTAATAATCGTTTAAAGCATCCAAAACAACCCCAAGCTTGATCTCACCAAAAACCCACCAAGAACACAATTTTTGTATCCGTGCTTAACATAATTAGAAAAACTGTTTGTGGGCCACCTGAGTTGACCCGTTCCAATGACAGGTACAGATTTCATAGGTTGTCAGAGTTTGATGGGAAGAAGAGGAGCTGTCGCCGGCGGCTTTCCAACCTCAATGCCCGCCGTCGTAAGCCCAACAGGAAACAATCCACTTTAACTCGAGCAATCTGTCTTCATGTACTCAAATCATCTTCAATTTAACCAACCAGTTTATTTTCACCTTATTCTCAAAGCCTGCTATTATAGTTAATATATGGTCAAACGGGAACATGTTTTTTTTATTAGGAATGAAATATGAATTAGTCTAAAATTCTTTCCGGCTTCTATCTATTCTCTCTTGGCAAGTGAATCCCGATCGGTCCACATCATTTGTCAATGTTTTCATAATCCCATTTGTGGTTGTAATTGTTTATATCAAGAACATGATTTATTTTTGTGTTATTTCTTATTCAATAGATTCTCTTAGGGCAAGTTCGTAAAGAAATTAAATTTCCTATTACACTTCCAGAAAAGAACAACACTTTGGTTATTGATGTTGTTCTTGAACTTTCAGTTGATTTAGTTACTAGAGAAGTAGCATGCCCAAAAGTATATTGAAGTGAAGGAAGATGAGCCTCAACAGAGAGTACTATTATGGACATCATGTATCCGGTGGAACCTAAGCCTCTAAGCTGCCTTTTTCACTTGAGTGATTGTAGCAACACATTGCATAAATGGTTCGCTTTTTAAAAACTGCAGGAGTAAAACTAGAGGTGACAATTGTTTTTTTCTTTTCTAAAGATAATAAAATATATTAACTAATCTATACATACGAATAAATAAAGGTTTTGGGGTGCCAAATGTCACTCCCCCATGCCTTCTCATATTGGTTTTCCCGCCTCTCTCTCTTAATAAATGCACCACTATCTTATTAAATAATAATGATATCTATACTATATAATAAATAAAGGTTTTTCCAAGCCACGTGTCGCCTCCACATTCACTCTCATTATTTTTTTCCCGTCTCTCTCTCTTATTAAATGCACCTCCTATTTTTAACAACAATATATATTTAAAGAAAATATTAATTATACTAATAAAAACACATTTATTTTAAATTATCACTTATGAAACTTTGAAAATCTAATTATTAAACTTTTATTTTCAATCAAATAATAAATAAAAAAAAAATTATATTGAATAGTATTTAATTTATTTTCAAAACTCAATTATATATTAGTTTTTGCATATTTTGAGTTTTGTTTTCTATTCTTAATATATGATACATTTTTACATGCATAAAATATACACATAAAAATTTAAAAAAATTATTTATTGATATTTTTCACCCGTGTATATACACGGGATCTAAACTAATAGTTAATATTACAAAACTTTTGCCACATCTTTGTAATACCTACAACTATATAGCTTTGTTGTAGTGAGTATATATCATTTCAGTCAGATACTTTATAAACCATCTATACCATAATGTTTTACCGAGGTTAGCAATGACTGCAGGAGTAAAACTAGAGGTGACAATTGTTTTTTTCTTTTCTAAAGATAATAAAATATATTAACTAATCTATACATACGAATAAATAAAGGTTTTGGGGTGCCAAATGTCACTCCCCCATGCCTTCTCATATTGGTTTTCCCGTCTCTTTCTCTTAATAAATGCACCACTATCTTATTAAATAATAATGATATCTATACTATATAATAAATAAAGGTTTTTCCAAGCCACGTGTCGCCTCCACATTCACTCTCATTATTTTTTTTCCCGTCTCTCTCTCTTATTAAATGCACCTCCTATTTTTAACAACAATATATATTTAAAGAAAATATTAATTATACTAATAAAAACACATTTATTTTAAATTATCACTTATGAAACTTTGAAAATCTAATTATTAAACTTTTATTTTCAATCAAATAATAAATAAAAAACAAATTATATTGAATAGTATTTAATTTATTTTCAAAACTCAATTATATATTAGTTTTTGCATATTTTGAGTTTTGTTTTCTATTTTTAATATATGATACATTTTTACATGCATAAAATATACACATAAAAATTTAAAAAAATTATTTATTGATATTTTTCACCCGTGTATATACACGGGATCTAAACTAATAGTTAATATTACAAAACTTTTGCCACATCTTTGTAATACCTACAACTATATAGCTTTGTTGTAGTGAGTATATATCATTTCAGTCAGATACTTTATAAACCATCTATACCATAATGTTTTACCGAGGTTAGCAATGATGTGCTTTATTATTTTTCTTGAACTTATATAGGTTGTCTGAGTTTTATTGAGAGTTAGATGTACTTGAGGTGACCCTTAATCCTCTTTTTTCTAATTTCTATTGCTTTATTAGATACTAGTTTAGATCCCGTGTATATATACGGGGTGAAAGAATATCTACAGGTGTAAAAATGTATCATATACTAAGGATAGAAAACAAAACTTAAAATATGTAAAAACTAATATATAATTGGGTTTCGAAAATACATTAAGTACTATTTAATGTAATTTGATTTCATTTATTATTTGATTGAAAATAAAAGTTATATAATTAGATTTCAAAGTTTCATAAGAGATAATTTAAAATAAATGTGTTTTATTAGTAAAATTAATTTTTTTCTTTAAATATATATTATTATTAAAAGATGGATGTACATTTAATAAGAGAGAGAAACGGGAAAAAAATGATGAGAATGAATGTGGAGGCGACACGTGGCATGGAAAAACCTTTATTTATTATATAGTATAGACTAGGTTAAAATCCCGTGTATTACACGGGATTGATAAAATGTAATATTATATATTTAGTGATAAAAAATTTGTATTTTAAAAAACTCGTGTGACACGGGTTGATAAAATGTAATGTTATATACTTAGTAATAAAAAGTTTATTTCAAAACATGTATATTACACGGTTTAAATACATTAATAATTTTTATTTAATGTAATTTGACTTACACCGCTATTTAGATAAAAACAAAAGTTACATAATTAAATTTCAAATTTTTCTTAAAATAAGAGATAATTTAAAATAAATGTGTTTTATTAGTATAATTGATATTTTTCTTTAAATATAAATAACTATTAAAAATAGAAAAGTGCATTTAATAAGAGAGAGACGGGAAAAAAATGGTGAGAAGAGAAGTGGACACGACACATGGTATAAATGATTTTCATTTATTATATAAGATAGATATAGATATTCAAATCGAGAATTTAGGAAACAATTTTAAATTTAAATTATTTTTGTGAATTTGTAAATTATTCATAAATGAAATGAGTATAATAATTTTAAAATTTAAAATAATAAGTTAAAATTTAAAATATATTTTCTATAAATATATAAGTTATCCATAAATAATAAGTTTCAAAATAGGAAACAAATATTATTACATAGAAAGACAAATTGAGTAAATGATCAGGAATTTTTTTATAAGGATGAATGTAAGAGCGACACGTGGCAAATTTTTTACTCTTTTATTAGTATAGATAGATTGACTAGTAGCATTTTTGTTGCAAACTATGTTTTCTTCGGTTGATTTCATTTAGAATATTTATTTATAGTAATATTTCTTTTTTTAAATACATGATTTTGTCAAGGAAAGAGAGCCAATCGTGAGTTACTTTAATTAATTGTTATATTTGATTTATAAAATGTAAATGTTTTAGTCTTAAGAGTCATATTAAGTGGAGTGTTTATATTGTTTAAAGTAATTTACTATTTGAGTTCACGAGGTTTGCCGGTTTTAATTATTTGAGTCCTTGTTTTTTTTTTTTCATCGCTTTGTGACCTGACTTTTGTTTTTCATAATCATTTGAGTTCAGATGACTAACTCTGTTAGAATTTCTGATAAGTTTTTTTTCTGAAAAAACTAAAATACCCTTTTAAACTCTAATGGTTAAAAACAATTTTATTTTTGTTAAATTTACTCAAATACCGTTTAACCTAGCCCCCACCCACCTCCATCGTCTCCTTCATCTACCATTTTCACTACCACCCCCCCTCACATTTCTTTTCTTTTTTAGTCACCGGCGACCACCGATCTCGTCTTTCCTACCACCCAAATTCCGGCGACATGAATGGACTCCGGCGAAAGTGAAAGAACTCCCATTATTTGAAAATCTTGAAGTTAGGCTTCAAGATTCGGATTACAGATTGGATTGAAAGACACTCCCCCAATTTTGATCTAATATACTTTCCCCAACTAGCAATCATCATTCATTTGCCCTAATTTCAATCTACCTCTTCAATGGCCGATCAATCCAGGCCCGTCACCGGCTACCCAGCTTACTCCGCCGCCAACAGCTATCTAAACACCGCCACCGCCACTGCCACCGCCTACCCTTAGGTCGCCCCACCACCGCATGCTCCACATAACCAAGGCACCTACTTCCACGTCACTGGTAACCCTTACTACTCCAATCCCTACGCGTCTCAACAACACGCCACCTTCGTCCACCGTTTCTTCGCCTTCCTCATCGGCTCCATCTTCATCATCCGCCCGGCAGATCCCTAACTTTCGTGTCGAAACCCTAATCCTCTCCAACTTCAATATTTCAACGAATTCATTGATTTCCGGCAATTGGGACGCTCGTTTCATCGCTGGGAACCCTAATTTATCAGTTGGGGTTTCTATTAACAGTAATAATGGATCTTTGGTTGGTGGTTCAAAACAATGCAGTGTAGGTCGGTGACTTGCTGAAAGATCTGGGTTTTGTTGCTGAAGAAGAAAACGCTAGGGGAAAGGGTTTTGAAAATGGCAGATGGTGATGGTGGTGGCCGGCGGTGGTGGTGGCTGTTGGTGATGGCGGTGGCTGTTGGTGATGGTGGCTGGCATAATACCAGTTTTATATGTGTGTATATTTATATATGTGTGTATAATTTATTATATATATTTAATAACTTACTATTTGAGTCTCTGAGTAGTATTTTAGTCTTTTTAGAGAAACTTAAAAGAAAATCTAACAGAGTTAGTAATCTGGACTCAAATGGTTATGAAAAACAAAAGTCATGCCACAAAGCGATGAAAAAAAAGAGCAGGGACTCAAATAGTTAAAACTGGCAAACCTCAGAGACTCAAATAGTAATGTACTCTATTGTTTATATTTTAGTTTTATATTATTACACTAGGTTAAAAACATTAGTCTTACACGAGTTGAATAATGAAAACCATATAACTCATAATTCTGTGAATAATTATGTCATTTCATTATTTATAATACGTCAAGGGTCACAATTATGTAAGCCGAAAATTTTTATGTGCTTATTTTTTAAACTGTATAATATTTTATTTATATATCACGGGTCACAATCCAACTATTTCTTTTATGAGTATTTCTTTCTTTAATATTATCTTTTTCAACTATTTTCTTTGTTTTTTCCACTTAATATTAACTATTTAATATTTCTTTATGCAGGGTTGGATTGTTCTTGAGGCAACCGGTTTTCACTCGTGGTTAATTGTATGTGGCACTTTCAACAGTTAAAAGTAGAGACGGTTTAAAAATTTTAATTTTAGATAAGGATGGAAAGTTTTCAAACAACATCCAACATTGTATATAAAAAAATATTTACTGATTTATGAAATTGTATTCATCATTTTTTAAGTATCAAATTGTATGTTTTTTCACATTATTTTATTTATACCCCGTGTAATACACGGGTTCTAACACTAATATTATATATAAAAGGAAACTCGGAAGAACTAGCCCTATAATTTACAACCACCAGAGCAAAAAAGAAAAATAAAAACACCAAGTCAAGATAGTAAGAAATGACACTCAATGATCCCAAAACAAGCTAGATACCTTACCACGAGATTTGAACCAAAGAAATCCGAGGACCTTAATTTCTTCAACAATCGAGGCTAGGGACATCCGCTTTTGATTGAAAATAATCTCATTACGGGATTTTCAAATGCATCATAACGACGTTAGCATGATCTAATGGAGGACTTTTTTCCAGCTCTTGGAGTCATGAAGGGAGCTATGTATCTCCAATAGGTCTCTAATACCAAAAGCGAACACCGGCGGGAGCTTGCACCAGGTAGAAATACGATCCCAAAGCGACTGAGCGAAAGAACAAGAGACAAAGATTTGATAAATCCCATGGAGACAGATCTACTGGTAAGGGCCTAAGGGGTAGGGGCCTCGTTAGATTTATTTATTTCTAACCTTACAATTTACAAACATTCCCATGAAGACAGATATGTAGGTAAGGGGTAGGGGCCTCGTTAGATTTATTTATTTCTAACCTTACAATTTACAAACATTCTTAATAACTCCGACACCACACTTTCAACCACTTTTTTTCCTTTTTTTCTATGTTGTCCAAAATCAAAACCGCATTTGCCTCCAAAAATGTATACTAATGTTTTATATTTAATTTGCTTTATAATTTAAAATCACTTAAAAACTATGTTTATATCATACGCGAGTTTCATAATTTTGGCTCAGAATGAAACCAACCACGTTTGTCAAAAGTATTGACAAAAAGAATTGGTACAACACAACCTTTTTCTACTACTACTACAATCTAGCTCGCTTTGTTTGCGCTTGTTGAGGTGAAGAGGGTGGAGGCAGGGTTCGGTCATGGTAATCGGGGTTTGGTGACTCGTCGGTTTTACGTTTCCTTTTACGGGTTCGTGTTTGGCCTGTATGTTCGGATCTTGTTTGGAGAATGGAGTCTTTCAAGCGTCGTAGATCTGAGAGCTTCACCGGTTTTAGTAGATAGTCCTCGGCTCCTTCTTCTAAACATCTGTTTTATCACAATGAAAATAATAAGTGTTGAGGCATATACTTGTCTTTGATACTGTTAAGCGGGATGGACCCACGTAGTAAACATCAGTGTCACATGACAACCAGTAAAAAATTTATTCATATACAATATTTAATTCTTTTTTAATGTGTTATTTATGTATACGATAATAACTTAGTTTTATCGTCTCCTCCATCTACCACCACCTTCCTCCCTTCCTCACCTCTCTATAATATCACATCTTTCTACAGCCACCAGCCACCACCAATCCCAATCTTTCACCATCGCCCCACCATTGTACTCCGCTCCACCATCCCAAACCCTACCTATAAATCAACCCACAATCAAAACCCAACAAATCAAACCACCTCCATCACTTCAACAAGGAACGGCTCAACAAATTTTGAGCCCTAAAGCCAACTTTAAAATTGATACCTTTAGTGAAAGTTTTTAATATATGAAAAAGTTTTAAATGTATATTTATACAACATCAAAACGTATAATATTAATGTCTAGGTAGAATGTTATTACTTTTTCAGTGTTTTATTTATTATATTATTAATAACTTTGAAATTTGCAATTCATATAATTTTTAATTTAGTGTGGTATCTTGTTTATTTTGTTTTTTTCTAATGATATAAAAAAAATTAACGGCTGTTTTCTTTTTTTTTGTCAGGACAAGGTTAGATACCACGACCTTTTGATTGAGGAGTGCCTCATTCCCACCCCTTCTAATGACATAATTAAAAATAATCATAAACGATAACGATTAAGGATGGAGGGGTGGAACCCCTTCAACCCCTAAGTACCCTAAGGTTTAGCCAATCAAAACACGCCATGTAATGTCACGTTATTTTTACCCTAAACTACGTGAATGGGTTGCGGCGGTGTTCCACAATGAACCCAAACCCAGATATGCTTTTCAAACAATCAGGGACTATCTCCAACCAATGTTTCTTCGGCTTAATCCACGGCTTCACGAACCCGTATATCCAACCCGTCGCCCTTACAACGGTGTTCCCCTACTACCCGCCCCAACCCGAGCTCCACCCCCTCCACCCGAATACTGAAATCAGATGACAAATAGATCTTAATAATCATACCTATCGATGCGAGATAGACTGTTTTCAGATGACATAATCACAACTGGTATCTCTCTCAGCGTTGAAGAATTCTGTAAAACAATTAAAAACAGAAACTTAACCTCCATTTTCAAATCACATGAAACCCTAAAAATCACCAAACCTTGATCTTCTTCAGCAGCTCAAATCCTGTCATTCCCGGCATCGAATAGTCCGTCATGATCAAATTCACCTTCAAATCCTGCACAAAAGGTTCCAGTTGCTTAAAATTGTAACGAAAACGAATCGAATTAGGGCTCAATCAACTCAAATTTTCGAAATGAATCTAATTAAGGCTTACATTGAACCGACTCGAGTTCTTCTCTTCATCTAAACCTAGATACTGTAAAGCTCTGCTTCCGCTCTCCACAACTGTGACTGCAAAACCGTTATGAAAATCAAAATCAATCATACGATCAAATGAAAATTGAAGTTTTTTTATAGAGACTTATGTTTAGAATCTGAACGACATTGGGCAGAATCTGAGTGGATCGTGACATCAAGGTCATTCTGCCACTTACAATATGCCCTCATGTATTTACGATGCAGGGCTGGATTCAGTGCATCGTGACAGCAAGACCTTTCTGCCACTTATAACACTCAGTCGCGTATTTACACGGCACAGGACTGAATCTCAGTCGATCGTGGAGCAAGACCACTTTAACATTTACAATATCCGTATTTAAGTCGTGTGCAAAGATTTTACCCCGTCGTTTGATGGGATGTAGTTAAAGCCGCCTGCACGAGTCGTGCGAGCTTAAAATTGAAGTTTAAAAGTGAAATTAAGAAGGCTGTGAATAGTGCCTTTGAAGGAGGAGAACTGGAGGAGCTTCTGTATGAATTTCCGGTCGACGTTGCTGTCGTCGACGGCGAGAACATGCAGCTCCGGCGGCTGGTCGGGGCGGAGGTTGATGGCGTCCATTTTACGAATGAATGGTGGATGAAAAAAGAAAGAGATTTATAGAATCTAGTGGGACAGGGGACGATACACATAAATGGAAAATGGTGGTTTGATGGGGGAAATTGTATTTATAGGTGGGGGCAAAATCTACTTTAAAGAAGCAAAAAGATTAAAAGCATAGATCTTGGGATCTTTGGCAAATCTATAAGTCATGATCCCATTTGTCTCCTTTTGAACCTATTTCATTTTTTTTAATCTTTTTTTATTTAATTGTTTATACACTTTTTAGATTCTAGATACGTAATTTGATTTTCTGTATTTTCTGATACGAAATGAAAAACGACATGATAATAATTAAGTTTAATTTGTTATATGTAACATATTTAATATATATTTTATGTTTAGGTTGACATATTTAATCTATCCGTTTAATTAAAAGTGTTGACTCGCTTGACTCGTTTAGATAAATGAGTTGAATAATCGTGGTTGGGTTGTACTGTGTGTATGCGTATGATTGATGATTTTATATAAAACTATAATCCGTTTAATTTAGTTCATTTTATTCATCCGAATTTGTTATTTTTCTGAATATAATGTAACTATAATTTGTTTAATTATCAAAGTGATCAAATGACGAAAGCAGAGCCGGTCCCAAAGATTCGAATGTCCTACACAAGTCAAAAAAAGGCCCATGGGCCTAAACACATTTTACATTTTTTTAAAGAATATAATTTTTTTAAGCCTGATACAAAATTACAAAGTGTTGAGTTGGATTAGATTCATGGGGCTAAACACATTTAACATTTTTAAGCCTAACATACTTTTAAAAAGGTCCAATTGTTTTTTCTTGATATATTTGATCTAATAATTTTTTTTAAAAGCCTCGAAAATTACTTCTTTAAAAAGACCCAATAATTTTTAATTTTTTTTTACCCCTCGAAATATTAGGCTCACTACGGGTGTGTTGCCCGCATGCCCAATAGGCCAGCCCTGGACGAAAGGTATAAATCAGTTGCTATTATATATCTCACATTTTACAATATATCTCACATATTTTGCAATGTTGGTCGTACTTGGTAATTTACTACTCATAAGGAGCTTCCAATCATGGACCGACACCTGCCAGCTTTCGCATCTTTTCTGGTTTTCTTTTTTGGATTTTTTATATTTTTTAAACGGCAACGAGAAGATAAAATTTAAAAAGAACATGCAATTCTAACAAGTAGTTAGAACAACCTGACAAGATTACATCAGAAAATTTAAAAAATTAAAGTTACACATTAAGCTCAATCTAGTGAATAATACTTCGACCTATACTTCACCCAGACTGACGAATTTGACATAATGTCTCCCATGATTCTCCCTTTCGAAGGATACACATTCTTGAAGATCTTCTTGGTTTCGTGTTTTCCAAAGGAACCGTATTGTGGTTATAAAAATGTTTTGGATAGCCAATTTTGAGGAAACCGACCTAGTAAGTGAGGTCAGAAACTTCAAAAGATCAGCTACCGTATTACCATTGAACGGGAATATCTTACACCATGGTAAATCCGCTCCCAAATCTGCCTTGAGAAGGAGAATGGGCAGCTACCGAATTGGTTTGAAGGTTTGAAGGAGAATGGGCAGCTACCGAATTGGTAGTCGCGGCGCTTACACACCTGCGTGACCCAAGTTTGAATTCCAGTGACCCCCTCATCTCGCTACTGGTTCAACTGCTAGCCAGTCTTCCCTATGCTTACATCAACGTTTACTTTTAATTTTTTTAAATTCTTTTTATTTCTTTTACACGGTTTTAAAGTTCACTTTCGTATTTTTTAGCGTTTGCTTTTACAATGATGTAATCTTTAAGTGTTTTTCGAATACATCATCACGACTTGTTTTTTATCTACTCTTCAAACCGCAACGCATGCTGTTTCGTTTTTTTTATATAAAGTTTCAAATATCAACATTTGGACATTAACTTTTTTTAACAGTTTTATTTTTTTATGTAAGGCTTTGAACATTATCAACGTTGTCACTAACTTTCGAAAACATTAAGTCTTTTTATTTTTTGAAAGGCAAACATTGAATGTTGTGACGTCGCACCCCCGTTACATTAGAGAGCCTCGTCTAACTCCGGCCAATATGTTGTCTTAACCGGGCCCACTTGGCGTCAGAGTTTGAGAGCTTTCAAGGAAAAACTCCACCCAATACGGCCCTTTCCGGGCTTGAGCGAGAGCTGAGACTCGAACCCTGGATCGTCGTGGGTAAAACTCTGGTGCATCAGCCTAAGAGCTAGGCATCATTTGTGATGCCGCAGAAATTAATAGTGGTGGCAGGGATCGAACCCGGATCCCTTAGGACTTCGGGTCTTACCTCAACTACTACACCACAACCTCTTTTGCGGGTCTTTTTATGATTTAACGTGGTGCAACGCAGGTATATTTAATACCTAGTTTTATGTAAATTTGACCGACGGTACATCTTCTAAAATTAAATATTTCCATATGTTTCAAGAAATATTTATTTTAATAAACTACTATACTTATTTAACATTAAATATTGTCACTTAAAAGATGTCATTTTCTCCTCCAACTATAAACATTACTACCATGAACATCGAGATCTTATATTAAATATGGGGGTGGCCCAACCCGATGTCGGAAATTTTGTTACTTTATTTTGCCTTGCTAGTTGGGAATGAAACATTTGCAAACTTCGTTTTTGTTGAATGGCTTTTTCGAACATGTTACACGTTGAGTTCCAACGTGTTGAAACGTCCCAATTTGGACCTAAACATTCGGTTTGCCCGTCTTTACAAAATTTTATATATCGATGATATCTTCTTTGACTTGTATGAAAAATGTCACGCAACATTTGTTTAAATTGATTTCTAACATCGTCAATGTGTTTAAGACCATCTTGCACAACTAAATTAATAATATGTGCAACACATCGGCTATGGAAAAAAATACCATTACAAATCGGGTTATATTTTAAAATAAGTTGGTTTACCGCGACGGTATTATTCGAGGCGTTATCAAACGATATTGAAAAAACTTTAGTTTCTATTTTAAAAGTTCTTATAACTTTGTCTAAAATATAAAATAAATTGTCACCGGTGTGTGGGTATGCAAAAATATCGAACGCAATAGTACGTTTCATCATTTGCCAACTTTCCGGATTTATCCAATGAGCGGTAACACAAATGTAAGAATCCGGCAAATTGTGGGGAGCCGACCAAACATCACAAGTTAAACTAATACCGGTTTTTAAATTTTCAAATTCATTTATTATTTCTACTTTAGCTTTTTTCCACATATTTATACAATCTCGTCTAAGAGTAGCACGACTTACATGAGTGTAGCGAGGTTGGAGCGTTTGTTGAATAAGCCGAGTCAAACGCTCGTTGTCAAAGTGTTTGAAAGGTAGACTCTCTTGAATCACAAAATGCGCCATCCTCTCCCGAACCAAGTCAACATTATACGCAAAAATATTACCTTCGTTTGTCATACTTGTTTGACCTTGCGAAGCTTGAGACTTTTTAACCGAACAATAATTTTTTTCAATGTGATTCTTCAAAGTTGTGTTTGCGTCTTTTCCAAAAAAATGCCCGCACAACTTGCATCGAGCCTTATGACCACCATTCGACATTTCACATAAATCGAAATGTTGCCAAACATTGGGATTCCTTGTTGTAGGAATAACCCGCACAACCGTGGGAGCACTAACACTTTGAGAAGCACCAAGAATATTAGATTGTTGAGATTCGTTTGCCATTTTGAGAGTTTCGACTTTCGAGCGTGAGCGTTTTTTAGAAATAAGAGCGTTTTTTAGAAATGAGAGCGTTTTGGAATTGTGTGGTTGAACCAATACAACCCACACCTATTTATACAAATTATATGGGCTCCAAAATACAAAAAAAACCAAAAAAAAACGGTCAAATAGCCGTTGGAACGGCTATAAAGCCGTTAAAATCGAAAATTCCAACGGTTCGAACCGGTTCGGAACCGGTTTGAGAACCGGTTCGGGCCCGAAAACCGGTTTGAGGGTGAAACCGGACCGGGTTGGGTTAAGAACCGGTATCCAAAAAAATTTTAAAAACTGGTAAAACACCTACGGTTTGGATCGGGTTTCGGATCGGGTTGGGTGAAACCGGTTTGGTTGTGAACCCGGTTCGGGTCGGGTTCCGGGGACCCGGTTTGAAACCGGTTTTTTTGCCCACCTCTAGCCACCCCTAACACTATTGTTTCTAGTCACCCTGATCCAATATATTGCATTGTTTCTAACCAACCGTTCTTCAACAACCTTAGGTGGACATATTTTCCTTGGTTTATATCCAGTGAGGATTAGGGTGCTTTGTTTGTAATCTCTTTCCATCGGGTCCGTTTATAAAAAAAACAAAACAAAACAAAACTAACTTAGGTGGTTATATTTCATAGAAACTTTCCTAGAAACCATTGTATATGAAACTCTATAAATTTTCTATTGTTGATAAAGATTGATATTAAAAGAAATATATTTTTTTCAAATGAAAAATGATATGTTGTATTTATAATTTTTTTTATACAACTATTTTTAGAGTAAATTACTGAAAACAATCTTTATGTTTATACTTAATTTCAGCTACAGTCCATAATCTTCGTTAATTACTCTGAGCACCCTTTTGTGTACAAACTTTGTAATAAATTTGGACCTTTGGTCTAACTTCCGTTTAATATTTCCATTAAATCCACTCACGTGTGTATACGTGAGGGTATATGTTTATGTAAGGCCTCTTTCCCGGAAGACCTTATTTGTTGGATTTACTCATAAACATAGTCATCAAAGTGTTGGACTTAAATTAAAACATTCAAAAAGTAGCAGAATCATACATCATTCAGTTACATAACAGCGAAAGTCTTAACATAACATAACATTGTCTTAACATAAAACTCAAATAAAGTGGGATGTCAGTTGTGCCAGGTAGCCATCACGCCTTTGCACCCCATTTCTCTTGTTACCTGAAGTGCATACTAAAAGTCAGCTAACGCTGGTGAATTCTAGTTTAAAACAAGCAGTCATTAACATGATAAATATATATATATATATATATATATATATATATATATATACATGTATATTTGTACTTCTCTACTTTACTACTTTCATATATCATTCATAAATGAGTACGTATATAAATACATGCATGCTTATTTCTTGGTGAACATTCATTGGTCATACACATATGGATGATCAACCCGTCATTTTGATTACGTAAGTCACAAAGACAAACGCCCTCGAACTACCGTCGTAGCCCATTTCATTAACCGTCTGGCACTAGAAACCGTCTGTCTACATTAACCGTCCGGAAAACCTTCAGCCGTCCGTCTTAACCGTCCTACCGTCGTAGTCCGTCTATTCTCCCGTCTGCCCTAAGGCATCCATTTCCCACCCGAACTATATATACAACCGTGCATCGATTGAGGGACTGATTCTATCGTAGTAGCCTTAGTTTAGTCTACCTTTCTAGACTTTTAATTCTGGACGCATAATAGTCGAGTGCTCGTCCGTCTACCAAAGTAGCAGTTATCTTCGTTTCCGTCCATAACGTTTATTCATATATAGCAAGCAATATATATATATATATATATGTATATGTATATAAAGCAAGATTTCATTCTTATACGTTATGTTGTACTTTCATTTCATTGTTCATAAGCATACTTGTCTTTCTTATATTCGTCATGCATTGTCATATAACACATATAACTATATATATATATATAACATTCCTTACATTCATTCATATAATGTATACACTTCAGCCTCAAAAACAGTTAAAGTTTGTTTGCACGTAACACATATTGGGCACATAGAACTCACCTGATGAGCGGTTCCTGAAGTATACTACATGGCTAAAGAGCGTCACTAAAATCACACAAAATCTGTATAATCATGTCATACAAGATAAGATAGTGACCTATACTAAACGTTTCTATACATTGGACTAGGCGAACTTAGGTAACTTCGCCATTTTAGGTTTAGGCGAGCATGGCAAGTTCGCTACCTTAGTATTTTAGGCGAATACATGATAAGTTCGCCCTTTTATAGCGAACATTAACAAGTTCGCTTAAAAACGGTTACAGGAGAACTTGTTAAGTTCGTATGCGCGACCTTCTTCCCCGATCAGAACCCTAGATCTGGTTCGTGATTTCCAGTCATTCAAGCTTTGAACTTTTTACGTTCAAAACGTTCTATTTTCATTCATGAACTTAAATCTATAATTTGTTTTGGATTTCATATGTAAAAACCGATTCTTTTTCGTGAAGTTAACCCGAAACCCAAAAACTATAAAAACTCAGATTTTAGTTGAGTAGTTACCTGTTTTGCTTCCTTTTCGTTGCTAGACGTTCCAAAGATGATGACCGAGATTCCTTGAGCTTTCTCTCTCTAATCCGTTCTCTCTCTCTAGAGCTTGCAAAACGGTGACAAATGGGGAAGGAGAGCTGGTCCTACTCCTATTATACCTGGGCCCATCGGCCCATTAGAGATTAAGCCGAAGCCCGTTCTTGTCTTCCTTTATTATTCATTTGAACCCATGAGCTTAACCCGACTTTTGTTTCATTTATTCGTTTTATTAATTTGGGATGTTATACTGTAATTTCACCCACCTCCCCTTTTGTTACCTCCCACTGTTACACCCTAAATTCATGTTACCCCTTGGATTGATTTAAGCCATGGAAGTGTTCTAGTCCCTGTAATCAATATAGAAGTGTTCCAGATGCTATCTTTCCATCGGCTCACCATCAATTGATTTGCAAATTGCCATCAAAGGAGGGTAAGCAAGGGGTAAAATTGCAATTGGTTGACGTTCCTGGATCATCGTTGATGACTGCCCCTAACTAAATTGCAAATAAAAAATTCCAATCGTTGAAAAAAACCCCCAAAAAGGCTTCTTTTGTGGATGAACGATTTTGGAATGTGAGAGGAACGATTTTGGGAAATCTCTTTCTGTGAATGAACGATTTCGTACTCACCTGGTTGAATCAAAATTAAGCCAAAAATGGAGGTACATAGTAGCTTCGATCAACATCTCGCAGCTTCGATTTACATCTCGCAGCTTCGATTTTGGGTCCCTTCTTCGTCTTGTAGGGTAACGTGTTCCCATTTGGTAGCTTTCAAGTTCTTCAAGTTCTTGATTGGTTTGTGAATTTTGTTAGGGTTTTTGTTTTAACTCTTGTTCTACATTCGTTATTTGATAGATTTGATCGATTTGTTGGGATGGGGATGAACGAGAAATGGGATTGAAGAAGAAATAGGGTTTGGTTGAAAGAGAAAGTGGGTATTGAGTATGATAAGAAATGCAAGGTGAAATTACAATATACCCTCACGTTGGTATCACGTGAGTGGATTTAACAGAAATATTAAATGGAAGTTAGACTAAGGGGGTGTTTGGGATTACTTTTGAAAACAACTTATTAACTTTTTTAAAAAGTTAATAAGTAGTTTTCAAAAGTAAGAATTTGTTACTTCTTGAAAACTTCTTTTTGTCTCCTATTTTTCTATCTCCTTCTAATTTTACCAAACAAACTTTTAACTTATTAACTTTTTAAAAAAGTTAATAAGTAGCTCAAAAAGTAATCCCAAACATGCCCTAAATGTTCAAATTTGTTAGAACGTTTGTATATTAAGGGTGTCTATCATAGTTAATGAAGATTAAAGACTGTAGCTGAAATTAGGTATAAACATAAATGTTGTTTTCTATAATTTACTCTTATAAGCATGAATTTACCATCACATTTGTATATTTCATATTTTTCTTGTCAGTATCGTAGTATTTATTATAAAATAACTGTTAAATAGTAACTAGTAACCTTCACTGCACGTTTGCGGTGAGCATGTGTTATGGAAGTATGTTTGGCATATGTTGTTTGTTTGCTCAGTTTCAAATATAAAAACATTGAACAAAAAAGCATCCAACGAAGATATCATGGCCAATGACAAAGAAGTCACGTTGTAGAAATGAAAAAAAAACGAACAAAAAAGTAGTTTAACGAAAAGATAAAACGTGTGAAACGGTCAAGAACAAAAAACCATAAAATTAAAAAACTACATGCTTTTACATCGATCGAAAAAAATTAAAACAATAGCAACTTGGGTTCGAAGAACACCGATAACGACACCGATTTTGTCCGTTTGTTTCCGGTTTGGTCCGTGAATGCACTGGAACTTGGTATAGTTTATGATAGAAAAAACTAATTTGTGATGGTTTTGTTACGCAAATGTTGCATGATGTAGCCTATAAAATAAAGGCGTGTTTTATGTCGAACGAAAACCATAAAAACGAACACTAATATCAGTTCTGATAACACCAATACCGGTAACGATGTTGTTTGCTCATTATCGGTTTGGCTCCTCACACTAAAGGTAACGGTAACAGTACTCGCTATAGCATACGAAAAAAGAAAAAAACTTGATTTTTAATACAACTTTGTTTTCGAAAAAAGTTATATCGGAATTTCGATAAAAAAAACTAAAGAAATCTGCGTATTCTATTTAAAAAAAGTTAACCAACGGAAGTTATTACAGAAAAACGAAACTAATACAAAATTAAACAGGTTAAAAGCGTAAATAAGCACGCCGTTCATTACGGTGAGTCGATTTAAACGTGGATAAAAAACGTCACAACGATTTTTTTTAGATGAGTGTCGGACTGCTTAAAAAATGTTTAAAACAATCGGTTGGTTTAAAAAAATAATTTTACGAAAATTAACGTCGAAACGTAGATAAAAATAAGCACGTCGCAATGCCAATTTTGAAATTTAATAAAACATCATAGTTTAAAAGTTGTAAGAGTAAATCATTTCATTTTTTTATTAAAATGGCGCGATCCACGACGGGTTCGAAATATAGATACAAATGGGGTTGTAGTACGTGTACGTACGTGAATCGCTAATTGTTTCTTTTTATGAATGAAATTGTATTGAACCAAAAATAAAAAAAAATCAACTTAATGTTCAAATGGAGCACGTTGCGGCAAGTAACGTAGTTAAAATAACAAATAGAGACCCGCAACGGTATATTAAAGATGAGCGTTGAACGGATTAAAAAACCAAACAGTTTAAAAAGACGTTTATAACAACCGATTGGTTTAAAAATGATGTTACGAAAATTCACTTTGAAACGTAAATACAATAGGTACGTCGCAACGTCAAATTAGAAATTTAAAACATCATATTTTAAAAGCTGTAAGTGGAAAACAAAAAAAACTATGAAGAAATGGAAACCTTGAGGCATTTTTGACGACTCGTACGCTTGTGATTTAATTACTTGTACATTATTACGACCAACTCCGTTTCGAATGAAATTTATTCCGAAGCGTAAATAAAAATAAACACGTCGTAACGATATGTTCGGAATTTTATAGAACAATATATTTTAAAAGTTATATGGTAAAACAAAATAACTTCAAAATCAATTATAATAATAAAATAATCAATTAAAAAGAAAAAGAAAATGGTGACTACGGCTTTGGCGCAGGGGCGGATGTAGTGAAGCGAGGGGGGGTGCACAGGAACCCCCCGAGTTTTGAAATTTTAGTGTAACGGTAGGTAAAAAAACTAGGGTGAACCCCCTAAAATATTATAGGGTGAACCCCCTTACGACGGCGCCCACTGCTGCTCGCTTGATCCGGTTGTGAAGCTATAAAACTAAGAACTCTTTCTTGAACTAAATGTGTGTTTTTGAGCATTCATATGATTAGAGGTAAAAAATTGATAGAAACAAATGAGTAGATGACTCTTAAATACAAATTAGTTGATTTTGTGAACATTTGAAGCATAATTTTCATGTTTTTTTCTTTGCTTTAGGCCTCCAAAAATGGTTGAGCCGCCCCTGCCCGACCCGACCCGACCCGACCAATCGAACCGAACCGAAAATTTTTATGTCCGGCCCTATGAAATTGGATCATCTAAAAACAGTGAACCCCCTGAAAAAAATTCCTGGATCCGCCCCTGCTTTGGCGTAAACGTGCATCGAAGAATTGTAAATTCTGCTTAACATTTCTCATTTTAGGTTTTAAGGTTCATGGAATAAGCTAAGGAAATGAAGAGGGGAAAATAACTATACTCTTAAGAGTAAACTGTAATTTGCGTCTCTGTGGTTTACTTCAATCTACACGTTGAGTCCTTATGTTTGAAATTTCGACCTCTGAGTCCCTCTGGTTTCATTTTTTCTTCTATTAAGTACCTGAGGCTAACGTCCATCACAGATCTGTTAGAAAACAAGTTAAATGTCCATTTTACCCTTAGGGATGCATTCTAATATAAATGAATAATGACCATCATCCCCTTCTCTTGTGTAATGCCCCAAACCCGGGAGGCATCACTTATTGGATTTACTTATCAACACATAGCATTTAAACATAAGACATTCAACACATGCAGCGGAAACGATTTAAACTTTAACATACGCAGCGGAATTACATAACACGTCTAAACATAGCTTGTCCGAAACGAAAGGAAATTTGTCTTAAACAACTGAAACATAAACATAACATAAACGGGATGCCAGACACCGATCTTCGGGTTACTCTTCTCGCCAAGCCAAGCATCCTCATCCATCTAAAGCCACCTACACTTAACTCATATGCATACTAAATATCAACAACGTTGAGTGAGTTCTAACGTTTACTTTAAATCAATTATTGTAAAAGTTTTACTAATACATACATACTACCCTTAAGGCAAAACTTTACATACATTACTTTTCAAATCAGTTTAAAACATATGGTAAATCGTCAATTCCTTTACACTGTACTGCCCTCATGGCTAGTACCATGAACCGACAATACCTGGTCAATGCCCCCATGGCCAACGGCAATGAACCAACACTACCGCTTAACCGTCAATTCACTTGTCACTGCTGTATCGCCCTCATGGCTAGCACCATGAACCTACGGGTACCTGGTCAATGCCCTCATGGCTAGCACCATGAACCGACAATACCGCTTTAAGCTAAGGGGAGTTGCGTGGTTCTCCCGAGCAACCACCGTCACTCATCCAAGTTGTACAACCGTTAGCGAACCCAAAGGTTCTTACTAATGGGCTTAACCCATATCTGATATCCTGTACAAGTAACATCTGTCCCAATGACCTTTTAAGCATCGTTTTATAAAACATCAAACATCGTTTTTATAAAACTGTCACATCGTTATGTATGCACACCAGCCCGAAAACATTATTTAAAACATTTAAAAGAGGGCATCTAGAACTCACCTGAGATGAACACAATCAAAGGCTTCTAAAAGATCTTCTAACCTGTACGTACGCAACCTAGTCTTAGCTTCACATACATCTCATTACGTTTTAACCCTCTTTATCGAGAACCTAGGGTACACAGTTTCTTCTTGTGAACTTAGGAGTACACGGTTTAAGGGAAGTTCTCGGCTTTAGGGAGGTTCAGATGGGCCGTGATCCTGGGTTTCCCGGCTTCCATTTCTCCCGAGAACTAGGCCCGTGAACTTCAGCCATGAATACACCCGAGAACTCCAGCCATGAAACCTACCCGAGATCTCAACCGTGAACCTTCAGTTCTCACCCCAAAACCCTAGTTTTGCATGGACCCAGATCAGGATCAATTGATTCGTCAAGTTTGGAACTTTTTACGTTCAAAACGCGTATTTCCCTCTCGTGATTCCAGATCTGGATTCTTTTCATGGTTTGACCCGTAAAAACCTGACCTTTATGAGTAAACACCCGTAAAAACCCATTTCAAGGAAAAACTTAGAAAAAGAGAGTTTCTTACCTCAAACCGACTTCCTCCTTCAGCAAATATTCACTCGAGTAGTGTAGCAAGGTAACGGGTTGATCTTTAGCTCAATCCAAAGCTTTCTCTCTCTAGAAATGGTATGGAGCTTGAATGAGAATTATGGGGAATATGTGTGTATGGAGGCTAGGGTTTAAACCCCCCCCCCCCCCCTTCTTGGCCCGTGGATGCAGCCCAACTAGTGGCCCACGAGCCCCCACCCTCTTCGCACCCCTTTTATTTAGTTTTCATTCCGCTTATGGTTTCGTCGTTATTTTCGGGATATTACAAGTCTACCCCCTTACATCAAGTTTCGTCCTCGAAACCTGTCATAAGTCAAAAAAATTGAGGGTACGACTCCCTCATTTACGTCTCTGTCTCCCAAGTGGCTTCAGATCTCTTCCTGTGTTTCCACTTTATCTTGACCAAATGGATTACTTTATTTCGTAAATATTTCTCCTTTCGATCTATGATGGCCACAGGTTCTTCGATATAGTTTAGGTGGTTGTCGACCTCGAAGTCTGTAAGTTGTACGTGAGCAGATTCATCCGCCAAACACTTTCGTAAGTGTAATATATGGAACGTAGAATGAATCCCACTTAACTCATCAGGCAACTCCAACATGTAAGCGACCTTACCAACCCGTGCTAATATCCTGAACGGTCCGACAAATATCGGACTTAACTTTCCCCTTTTTTGAATCATATGATTCCCTTCCAAGGGGATACCTTTAACATCAACCTGTTCCCGACATTAAATTCAATAGGCCTTCGTCGTTTATCCGCGTAGGATTTCTGACGATCATGGGCGGCCTTCATTCGTGCCTTAATCTGGTCAAACCTTTCTGACGTCTCTTTAACAACTTCGAGACTTCCTACTTCTTTTTGCCCAATATCACCCCAACAGACCGGGTCTCCCATACAACATCTCATAGGGCGGCATGCCTATCATCGAGTGATAACTGTTGTTGTAGGAGAATTCGGCTAACGGCAGGTGACTGTCCTAACTTCCACTTAAGTCTATAATACAAGCACGAAGCATCTCTTCTATCGTTTGAATGGTCCTTTCGGACTGACCATCCGTTTGCGGGTGGTATGTCGTGCTGATATTAAGTCTCGTGCCCATCGCCTCGTGAATTTTTTTCCAGAACCTTGACGTGAAACGTGTGTCCCGGTCAGATACAATCGTCAAAGGCATCCCATACCGTGCTACTACTTTATTAATAAATACTACCGCTAACCTTCCGACGAGAACGTCTCGCGAATAGGTAGGAAATGAGCACTCTTCGTTAAACGGTCCATAATTACCCAAATGGTGTCATAACCTTTAGCTGTGCGAGGTAGTTTGGTTATGAAGTCCATGGTAATGTGTTCCCAATTTCATTCTGGTATATCAAATGGTTGAATCTTCCCATACGGTTTCTAGTGTTCGGCCTTAACTTGTGAGCAAGTCAGGCACTTGCTTACGTATTTCGTCACTCCATGTTTCATCCCAGGCCACCAGTATTCCTTCTTCAAATCTTGGTACATTTTGTTGGTACCGGGATGGATAGAGTAACGAGATTTATGAGTCTCATCCAAGATTTTGGTTCTAAGCTCGCCACCCATAGGTATCCACACCCGACCAAAATGTGTTCTCACACCAAGGGTGTTATAATCCAACTTGTCCTTTTGGCCAACCATTCTCTCTTTCTTTATGTTCTCTTTGTTAAGTGCCTCATCTTGAGCCTTTTCAATTTCCCTTATCACATCCGATCTTACCACCAACTGGCAAGCTTTCACTCTAATAGGAGCAGACACGTCCTTTCGGCTTAGAGCATCAGCCACTACATTCGTCTTTCCACGATGGTACATGATTTCACAGTCATAATCCTTCAGAAGTTCCAACCATCACCTCTGCCTCATATTCAGCTCCTTTTGTTCGAAGAAGTACTTCAAACTTTTATGATCGTAGTTTATGGAAAACTTCACCCCGTAAAGGTAGTGCCTCCAGATTTTTAATGTAAACACAACAGCAGCAAGTTCCAAATCATGAGTCGGGTAATTGACTTCATGAAACTTTCAACTGTCATGATGCATACGTGATCACTCTCCCGCGTTGCATCAGCACGCACCCCAACCCCTGACCCGAAGCGTCAGAGTATACTACCAAGTCTTCATTGCCTTCGGGGAGGGCCAAGACTGGAGCTTGAGTTAACTTCTCCTTCAGTTCCTTAAACACCTCTTCCTGGGTCGCACCCCATTCGTACTTTACCTCCTTCCGTGTCAACTTTGTTAATGGTGAAGCTATCTTTGAGAAATCCTGGATGAATCTCCGATAGTAGCCTGTAATCCCAAGAAACTGCAGATTTCCGTTGGTGTCTTAGGAATATCCCAATCCCTTACCGTCATTATATTTGCTAGGCAACCATAATGTCATTCGGGTTAATGACACGACCTAGGAATTGGACTTCCCTAAGCCAGAACGTGCATTTGGAGAACTTAGCATACAGTTTCTCCTTCTTCAAAGCTTCTAACACTTCCTCCAAGTAACATGCATGATCACCCTCATTCTTAGAGTAGATGAGGATATCATCGATGAACACAATTACCGATCGATCCAACATCGGTCGACACACCCTATTCATCAAATCCATGAATGTTGCGGGGGCGTTCGTCAATGCGAAGGATATTACGCGGTTTTCAGTATGTCTTCCTCCCTCACCTTCAACTGATGGTACCCCGATTGAAGCTCAATTTTTGAGAACCAACTTACGCCGTGTAATTGATCGAACAGGTCGTCGATCCTTGGTAGAGGGAACTTGTTCTTCACGGTTCGTTTATTCAACCCCCTGTAGTCGATACACATTCTCATTGAACCGCCCTTTTTCTTTACAAACAGCACCGGAGCACCCCCAAGGCGAGATGATCGGTTAGATAAATCCCTTCTCAAGTAGCTCGTCTAGTTGTGCCATTAGTTCTTCCATCTCCACCGGTGCTAGGCGGTACGGAGCCTTAGCCACGGGCTGGGCATCTGGTACTAAGTCGATTCCGAACTTAATCTCTCTATCTGGTGATATCCCTCGCAACTCCTCCGGATACTCACATACCACGGGTACATCATCCAGTTCATTCATTTCCTTACATTTGTCAATCACATACACCAGATAGGCCTCGCATCCACGCCTCAAGTAATATGTTGCCTTAATCATCGAGATGACGTTAGGCATCGGGGCGTCACGATCCCCGAAAACTTCGACTTCGCTACCATCTGGAGCCTTGAGTCGGATTATCTTTCGTTTACATATAATTTGTGCTTCATTGGAAGTTAGCCAATCCATACCCAACACGACATCAAACCCTCCCAACACCATAACAAATAGCCTGACGGGGAATCTATGACCTTCTATTTTTATCATGGAATTGTCAACTACTTCGGTTACCCTTGCGGTTCTACCCTCAACGGTTTCTACACTAAAGGCCCTTTTCTAGTTTACTGACTGAGTATTTTACCCGTTTACAAAAAGTAGCAGATATAAAGCTGTTACTGGCACCCGAATCAAATAACACAGAAAAAAAAGTGTTGTCAAGGATGAACGTACCTGACGCCACATCGGGGTCTTCCCGGTCTTGTTCTTGCGTCAGTCAGTGCATACGCTCGAGTCTTCACTCGTGGTCTCTCCTCCTTCTTTTCCAGGCCTTTACCTTTTCCAGCTTCGCCCATCCTCGGCTTAGTGCATTCTCGACTCATGTGGCTACTCTCCCCACAGTTAAAGCACTTGAAGCCTTGTGGGCATTCACGGGAGTAATGTCCCGTCTTGCCGCATTTGAAGCAAAGATTCGATCCAAGCCTGCATTCACCGGCATGCCTTCCTCCACATTTCCCACAAACCGTTATCTCGCCTACCCTTTCCTGTTTGTCCCGAGCCCCAAATAACTTCCCACACGCTCTCTTGGCAGGGAAACTTGACTTCTTTTTGGGCTCCTCAATGGCAACAACATTCATCGCCAGATCATCAAATACCACGCCAATCAGTTCTACCACTGAATCGTAGGTAGGTTGGGCGTTTGCCTTGACATAGGTGCGGACCTGGTCCGACAGTACTTGAATGTAGCAGGCAATCTTCCTCTCTTCAGTTGTGATAAGGTGTGGCACTAGGCGCGCCAGTTCATTGAACCGAGTGGTGTACTGCCGATGCGTCATGCTCCCGGCCTTCAACCCCAGAAATTCCCTCTCTACCTTCTCGATCTCATTTCTTGGACAAAATTTCTTGATCACCAGAGTTTTCAAATCATTCCACATCATTGCGTCAACAGCCTCGTCCCCCTTGGCTTGACGCACACCTTCCCACAAGTGTGATGTTTCTTCCCTCAAGGAATTAGCAGCAAACTTCACAACTTGATTCGCTCGACATTCGCTGAGATGGATGGCGGCTTCCATCCGAATCACCCAATCAAAAGTAGCCACCGCGTCTTTCTTTCCAGTCAGGACCTGCGGGTCACATGCCTTAAAAGACTTATAGTCGAAACCGCGAGTAAGCGGTGCGTTGACAACATCATTGTCGGGGGCACCAATTGCCGTATTAGACCCGCCCGCCTCATTGGCCTTCTTCAACGCTTCTGCCAATAGATATGGCAACGAAGCCTTCATCAATTCAGTAAAATCGCGTGCCAGAGCCGCTTTCACTTCCGGTTCGAAAGTGAAATGTTGTTCTTTAACATGAGCCTGTTCAGTCCCCTGCACACTAACTTCCGGGGAATGGTGTAGTGGGTGAAGTAATTTTCCGGCGTTGGTGTGGGGGAATGGTGTAGTGGGTGAAGTAATTTTCGGCTTGGAAGAGCCAATCTAACGGGTTAGACCCGTGAAATAGCGGCAGGGAAATTTTTGGTGGTCTAGGATTATTTGTTGGTGGTATGGGTGGTGGTGGTGGTGGCGACATATGGGCTGTTCGTGGCGGTGTTGGTGGTGGAGGGTTTGTTCGTGGCGGTGTCAGTGGTGATGGGTTAGAACCGGAAGATGTGGAACCGACGGAGAAATGAGCAGGGAAGTGGGTCATGTGATTGACAAGGTGGGCTGTAGTTTCAGTTTGTTTATTGACCCGGTGTTGCAAGGCTTCAGAGGACTTGGCCAAAGCTTCGGTAACCTTGATCAATGACGCGAGGTGGGTGTTGGATTGGGATGAAGACGAGGTGGTGATAGCGATTAACTGGCCCAATTTGCAGGTGCAGATCAAAGAGATGTCACCCACTATTTAAAATGGGAGGGACAAAGAAGTAAATGACGAATTTACCCCCAAAATACTAAGCAAAATGACAAATGTACCTTTCACCACTAACAGATCCCTGACGGCCGTTAGCCTCAGGGACTCAATAGAAGAAAAATAGAAACCATGGGAACTTAAAGGTCAAAATTTCAAACGTAATGACCTAATGTGTAGATTTGATTAAACAACAGGGACGCAAATTACAGTTTACTCTATTCTTAAACTTTATTTTAGTAAAAAAATTAAAGGTTTAATTAGGTACAACTATTTTGATTTTATGATAAGGTGATATCTAAAAATCAAAATTTAGTTGGGATCAACTGGGGTGTAAAAGAGCCCACTCGATCGTTTAAGTTCGAACTTGACTCGTTTAACACTTTAACTTAACAGAACTTAATTTTGGTTCATGTAGAGATTTATATTAAAAAGCTCGTGTTTGATTAGGTCTTGGATTTTTTTATTATTTATTAATTATTTAAATATTTTATTTATATTCATATATAAATATTTTTATGTATATTTATCATTATTAATTTACGTATGTAATATAATATATATTATTTAGTTATTTTTATCATGCTTATTTATAATTATTTTTATTTCGTAATATATATTTATTATATTAGATAAAAAGTATTATATTTATATTTTTAATAGAATCGTTTAGGCTCACGAGTAAAGCTCGTACTTGTTTAAACTCAATTCAAGCTTTTAGTAAGCCAGTCTTAAGTAGCTTAAGAACGACTCGGCTTGCTTACAACTATTAACATTAATACAAAGATTAAGAGCATCTCCAATGAGAAGTTTTTCGCCTCCGCATACTTGACATGACGTCGAGTTGGAAAGAAGAGAGGAAGATTTAGGGGAAAGGATCGAGAGAGAAGGTGGTTGTCGGGGTAGGGGTTTTAAGTTAGTCGGAGTTTTTGCTGGACATATCTGACGTGAAGGTTTGTGGTGTCCGATCCTCCAATGGTATATTTTATGTTTTTTAAATATTTTTTAAATTTCAGTTTTCTAAATATAAATAATAAATATTGTAATTTTCTTAGTCTAAGAATATAAACTGAAATTTAGTAAATACTTAAATGACGTAAAACGTATTTTACTCGTATATTTTCATTGAGAAAAAATATAAAAGAAAGAAATAAATTTAAAGAAAAGAAAAAAATGATGATGATTGATGCATGCACATCATCATATTTGTTTGAATTGGGACAAGACATCTTTTGGTGGTCCATAATATTGACAAGTCAACAAAAACGTATAAAAAATTCCCATTTAGACACAATCATTTATTCTCACACTATTCAAGAATTTGACTGACTCTTCTTTGATTACTATTTTGAAATAAATATCTTCTTTCACGAGTTAACTTTAAAGTTAAAAACTTTAAAAAGTGAATCCATATGTTTAGTTTTGACAGATTAATGCAAAATATGATTTTGGGTGACGAATCACCGGTCAAGATGTAGGGCATGTATGGATGATGCAAGTCACAATGGTGATTCATAGGAAAGGTGGTGGTCCAATTGGCAATATAGATGAAAAGGTTTTGTAAAGTCTACACATTTATGATCAGTTACTATAAAAATGATTTTTCATATGCGAAGCGTACGAAAGACCTAGGAAACATGTATATTCAGTGAATCTTAAGGTGAAAGTTTTCATGTTCGTTTAATTGCAAATGATTCGCACAGGGACGGCTTAGGTTTTTTGAAGACATAAAGCGAAATGCAAATTTTAGGGTTTTTGTCGAAATTCATTGTTGTAAGGCTAAGGGGTATACTTCACGAAATATTAAGTGTGCAAACTACCACGTAGGCATCACATCATTTCTACACGGTTTTCACGTATGAGGAAAGTGGTGTTCCACTTTCCACTCACGTGGAAAATACCACGTGTCTACACTTCATTGCTCCACACCTCATCTTGGTCCCACCTCCCTCACCCCCACCATTTTCCGCTAGGGGGCGCGGTGTTCCACGGGCCACGCTATGCCAACTCAGCTTCACGAGCCTCTCCACACCAGTACACCCCTTGGCCTAAGAGTATTCACATCCCATTTGGTATATGTAACATATCCTTAAATTTTGAGGAAAAAAAAATAAGGTTCTGAGTTGTAAAGGTCGTACATCCTATTATTTAAATCATTTCCTTATCTTTAAAATTATACGGGAAACAATAGTGAAAACTTAGAGCATTCACAACAGCTTCTTCATCTTCATCTTCGTCTCTATAATTTAACTAAATATCACATTTTTTTCAAATTTATCTTTTAATTTGTTTTAACCTCTCACATCTCATTCTCTATCTCTATCTTTATCTCACTCACAAACACTTATTATATTAATTTTTCTCTTTCCTAAACACTCACAAAAAATATAGAGATGATTCTCTATATTTAGAGAATCTCTATTTACTAAACTATAAAATTTAAAGATAGAGATGGAGATAGAGATCATGATACAGGTGTAAAATATAAAAAAAAATTCTAAATAATAGAGATAGAGATAGAGATAGATATAGAGATGCTGATGCGAATGCTCTTAAATATACCAACTCAAGTTCTTCCCATATCCTTATTTCCTTAAAAAAGGATATAGAGAAAATAATAAAGAATTGAATGTGCGAGGTTTTTGAAAAATGAGATTTAAACATAAGAGATGATGATTTTTAGTTAAATTATAAGAATATAAATACCAAATGAAGTTTGAATGCTCTAACAAAAGAGATATTATTAGGATCTATCATTTACTAGATGTTTGACAACACAAGAAATAATAAAGTAGATAGAAGACAAATAAATTCAACTAATTAACCCTTTTTCAGTTGAAACTTTATCGGCGTCGATGTTTGTGGTTCCTAATCACTGAAAAGTTTAGAATTTCTCCTTTTCGTTGATCACTTACCGATGTCTTATCTTCTAAGTAATAAAGATAATGAAGGAAGCTCTGCGTTCATGTGAACTTAGCAGTTACATACCACACATATTGTACGTAAAGCTTCTTTAGATGAATTGAGTATTTGTGACTTTTAACTTTAAAAAAACAAATTTTTTTGTCGGGTATCGATTAGAACTAGATGATCAATGAACCTTAAAAAACTAAAGTACTCTTGAGAATTTTTTAGGAGAGGCTATTGTACCGATGTTTAGCTTGAATCAGACTAAAGAAAAACAAATAACAAGAAATAAAGAATAGCTCCACTAATCCTATGATGCTTGATATTATTAACATAAGGATTAATATTTTTAACGACTATCATCAAAATTCAAGGTGTTTATTATTTAAAAAAAACATTGATGTTTCACCATTAAACTGTCTTAACTTGATATTAACACTTCCTTGAAAGAAGATAGTTTGAAAATACAAGTTAACACTTCCTTGAAAGAAAGATAGTTTGAAAATAAACTCCACTTTGTTGGTGCTTTAAAACTTGAAAAAAGCTTATTATTTCTTATCTCATATAATTGAGAACTTTATCTATCTTGTAATTGGCAAACTTAATTACAAGATGTAAGAGCATTCACATCAGTTTCTGCATATGTTTGTGAGTGGGTTCTGCATAATTTAGGAAATGGTTTATGAGTGAAAGAGATAGAAAATGTATAAAATTTTTGTATATTTGGGGAAAACACTTTTCACCTCTATTAATTTTTTAATATTTTTTGAAAGTGGTTGTGAGTGGAGGAGAGAGAAAACATAATGATAAAGGTATAAAAAATATTATTTAATTAAAAAATAGAGAGAAAAGTTAATGATTTTTAGTGTAATTATAGAGATGCATATAGAGAAACTGATAACTAATACAAGAACAAACTCAAGATTGATGATAAAGTAAGATTAACAATGTCAAGTACAAGATGCAAGACCGTTGAATAAAAATAAAAATTGCTAAGAGTAATTAATTACCACTAAACAAATCTTATAAAATCAAATGAGTATTTATAAAAGTGAATTTTTATAGAGACATGTTAAATTCTTTCAAGATTTTTATATAAAAAAACAGTTTTTAGAAGTTTATTAACCTTTATAAAATAATTGAATTTATTAATTTGGTTGGTGAAAATAATCTTCCATTACAACATTCTTCCATTACAACTCTCGCTTAAAGATCAAATGAGGGATATAAGACGGATTCATTAACAACATCAAGACTTTCCATAGTGGAGGTATTGGATTCGAATCCTGGCCACAGCAAAAAAGAGGTATGTGGCCAGGTCAGGGGGTTTACCCAGTTGGGGGTTCCTTTTGGAGTAGGCTGCCCTGGATGTTCTAGGTGTTGCCCCAAGGAAACTCAATTATCCTAGAATATCTAGGTGTTGCCGTTCAAAAAAAAAAAAAAAACTACATCAAAACTATTATCCACCTTATCCAACTTTTCCACTTTTACAAATAAGGCACAAACTGAACTTTTCAACTATTGCAAATTGGCCACAAAAATTTACCATACAAACCCTTTAGTTTTTTTTCACCAATCGTATAATGAAATATGTCACTTTTTTTTTGGTTTTTATTTTATAACTTTTAAAATATGATGTTTTATAATATTCTAAATATACCATTGTGACATACTTATTTTTATCTACGTTTAAGTGTAAGTTTCGTTCAAAACGGAGTTGTGCACTATAATGTACAAGCCTGCGAAGCGTAGATGAACAAGCTGTAAAAGCTTTCGTGTTTTACATTTGTTTTCCTGTTACGACATTTATAAAATTCCAAATTTGCCGATGCGGCATCCCTATTTTTCGTTTTTTTTAATTTTAACCTTAAGAAAACTAAAAGAAATAAATACTTCAGGTGTAACGGAGTTTTCATGGCTAGACTATGTTGGTTAACTAAAACACAATGTCTTAGAAACAGAGAATAAATGACAATAATAAGAAAAAGGGCCTTGAATTTTCTTCGTTAGATCTTTGTATTGTCATTTATTCTTTGTTTTAAGACATTGTGTTTTAATCAACCAATATAGTCTAGCCATGAAAAACTCAGTGTCACCGAAAGTATTTATTTTTTTTAGTTTTCTTAAGGTGTTATTACTGACTTAAGTTTAAAGAACAACGTATGTTAACAGTGAGTTACAAATTCTATTGCATGTATAGTTCTTCACTTCGGTAGTTTTTAATTTAAGTTTTCAACTTATATTTATATATATGTTTTTTAGATTGATTAACAAAAGTAACTCTAGATGACTTGGTAAGACTCTTCCCACATCCTCATACCGGGTTCGATCGTTTTAACCTCATATTTTTTTCTTTTACTCTTTTTATATTTTCCTTTCAATTACATTTTTATTTCTCCAACGATTTTATCGTTTCAGTGTTACGTCCTGTTTACTCTGCAACATGCTTAGCGTAATATTTTTTTCTATCTATATCGAATCGCAGCAACTCCTTACGTTTATTTTATGTACTTAACGATGTTAATGTCACCACCACAACATGCGTTTCAAAGTTCGTAAACGCGCCGTATCACACGGGCTTAATTATGTGTTTAATCACATTAATGTCCCCGTACAGCCACGTCGCAACACGCATGTCCTATTTTCTAGTTAATTAAACTTATCAACTCACGGAGTCTTTAGCTAACGCTTGTGTGATGTTATACTCAGCATAAAAGTCTTCTTAGGGGTAAATTTGGTATTAAGTGAAACTACAAGGATCATAAAAGTACAACTCAAACTTGTTTTCATGTTTCACACTTTACAGTTTACCCCCTCCAATCTTCATCATCGCCCTTGAAGCAACTCAAATCAATGGAGGAAGAGAAAGCGGCAGCGTACTACGACGAACTCACTCGCAAAGGCGGTGGCGCCGCTCGATTCAAACAAGGCCTCGGGTTTTCATCCGCCCTCACTGGCGACAGCAACCGCAGCGACGCCGTACCGGGCAGAGGCTCGGCCGTTCCGTCTTCTTCTTCGTTCCTCAGCAGCTTCGTCAGAGCTTCGAGTCCTTCCAAATCATCCGATGTTCAGAAACAAGCGCAAATCGAATCGATCCAAAACAAGCTCAAGAGAAAACCTAATTCATCTTTGTCGCCTAGGGTTTCGGATGATCGTTCTTCGAGGCGTAGGAGTAGAAGCAGAGATGATGATGAGCGTTCGAGGAATCGGCGCAGGCGTAGATCGAGTAGTGGGGATAGGGAGAGGGATAGGGAGAGAGATAGAGGAAGAAGGAAGAGGAGTAGAAGTGTGTCTCCGCGGTGCCGGAGATCGGAGAAGAGAAGAGATGATGATGATGATGATAGGGGGACTGGAAAGGAGAAAACTGGTAGAGTTGATCATGCAAAATTGATTGAAGGCTATGACAAGATGGTATACTTCTTAAACCTTTTTGATGTAATTAGATTATAATAAATGTCAAATTTGATGAAAGACTAGATTAGAATGTGTAGATTACTATTCGAATTTAACCGGTTCATGCAAAGATTAAACTTAATGACTGTCTTATCCGCATTGGCTATTTGGCTTGTACCTGCGTGGCGGGTTATGTCAAAGAGGAATGTACTTTTCATGTCTAAATATGTTTTTTTTAGATGGGGTCTCCCTGGAAGCGGCCTTTCTATCCTTGGGGATAGAAATATGGTTTGCCTACATCACACCCTCCATTTCACTGGGTTTAGTTGTTCTAGTTGTATGCAAAGATCAAACTTAATCCCTAAGCATTACGTGTACTGTTTAATTGTGTTTTACAATGTGCTTATCTTGGCATTTGAGTGATTGAGGTTTGGGGCATTGGTGCTTGGATTTTGTTTATAAATTAACCAATCTTGTGAACATGTATGGATAAACACTAGTGATTGACATTTTTGATCTTTCATGGTTGGATTTTCATTGTACATTAACCAATCTTCTGGTAATGGTGTTGGGAAAGATATTAGCGATTGACGTTTTGATACGGCATGCCTGGATGTTTGTCATATGTTAACCATCTTTTTGTGAATATGTCATAAACTACTCAAAGAACACTAGAATTTTTCAAGAATAAGCAACTATAGAGATATTGTGAAGTGCTTGACACTTTTTGTATAAAATTACTTGATCATGTGAAATGTAATGTTCTTTTATATATATATATATATATATATATAAATTTTCACTAGAAGAATTATTTGCTTACAACAAAAAGCTAAGTAGATTACAACTGATTGGATGATGTTATAGTACCTATCATATATCTTTTGTCTTTTTTTCTTTTCTAGTTTTCTACTTAGGAAGTTAATATATGTTATGTTTTGTGTTGTGTTATATATAGTCACCAGCTGAAAGGGTCAAAGCAAAGATGAAACTTCAGCTTTCTGCGACCGGTAAGTTAATGTTATATGATGATTATCACTATGTAATTGCCTTGGTTTATGGTTTATTGTTATAACTATATATTTACTTGGTAAATAAGCTATTGGTATGAGCATATATTTATGATTCGTCGTTTGATTTATTTCCCATATCAAATCCTACGGCTTTAGTTACAATTGTTAAGATGATCATATAGGACATCTTTATATTATGATGTAGATAGGATGGATTTTAGGAGAGGGGGGCTGGGCTGAAAAACAGAAAGGATAATACTCTTACTTCCATCAAGTTGACGATAATTGACTATTTATTGTAATGATAATAAGTGTAAATAATGAAGATACCTTTGCATTGTTGTTCACCAATGAGAAAGTTACATGCAAAAGATTTCTTGATCATAATAATGGGCCTATAGAAAACTTCATATGGTTTTACTTTTTTACTACATATGTTTGGTTGGACTGCAACAAGCAAGATTAACGGCATTTTATATGTTTTTACCGAGTTGACTCACAAAACGTTTTCTGCAGAACAAGTGGATATGATATGACCCGTTTTTTCATAATCATATGAGTGCATTTCAAAATTCAGCTAGCATTTGTCATTCGCAGCCAAACAGGATGAAGCAAATGGCATGGGCTCAGGATGGGAGAGGTTTAACTTTGACAAAGATGCCCCTCTTGATGATGAAGAGATTGAAGGTTAGATTTAATGAATACTCCCTTAAATATTTTGACAGGTTAACGTGGGTGATCACCTTGTTCATTATTAGAGGTAGAAAAATGCGGGCTAGGTAACAGCTCAAAGTGGGCCCACAAACCCTTCTTTATCCACTGTGCGAGGGAAGTATTAGATTTATACATTCATATTATTTTTATGCATTTTCAGCTGCTGAAGATGATGGAGCTTTAGTGAAGCATATTGGTCAAACTTTTCGCTTTTCTGCTGTTGAGGTATTTGGCATTATAAACTTTTTAATTCAAATTTTTTCTTATAATTCTGCATATGTGTTGAACATTGGATTATTGAGAGTGTATTCTGGGCATTTTGAAGGCAAAACGGGAGGAGAAGATTAAGGCGACTCATGATGAGGCTATTTTTGGAACGTCATCCCTTGCACCGCCTGTTGATACAGATAGTGAAGCAGATGGAAACGATTGCACAAGAGAAAGTCCCGAAACTGCCCCTATCACAAGTCTCATAAGCGATCAGGTATGTCATCCTTTGCACATTGTCATAGGTGGCATTTTCGACAAGTTAACTTATTAATAAGTCGAACTGGGCTGTGTTTTGTACTTTTATCTCAAACAGGTCAAATGAAAAATAAAATTCAATGGGTCACAGTGTTGTAAAAATCAGGATTAATCACCGATTAATCGCTAGTCGGAGGTCCACCGTTGCGATTTCACCTAATCGGACCATTAATCGGTCAAAGGTCAATATGGGATTCGAACACACACTAACACACACTGATATGGATATTACGAAAAGAGTTTTGTCATAATACTTGTATATTCGAATGGTTTCAAATGTCATACATACAAGGCTATTTATAGCCTAGGATTTGGCGGTTACATGCAACCGTTTAGACAGTTACAAACTTTGGCGGTGGATTTAACAGGCGCCAACCCATGACCAAAGGTCGGGGCATTGCTGCACATCCGAACCCGATATTTATACTTTCCTAAGTCAACGTTTGATGCCATGATTATTTCCAACAGTCAAAATGGGTCAAATTTGGTCAAAATCTTTGAAGTATTTGAAAAATTATACTTATTAATCTAATCTGATTAATAAGTTTGAAAAATTATATATAAAATTTTGAAAAATATTGTATATATACAATGGCGGACCTACATGCAAGGTATGGGGGACGGCCGCCCTCCATGATTTTTTTTTACGCGTTAAAAATCCCGATCGCCCCCCATAATATATATATTTGAAAAACTACACATAAAATTTCAATCCGATTAATACCATTAATCCCGATTAATCTTTAGTCGGTACCTCATCGCCCGACTAGCGGCCGGCGATTTTTACAACACTGGGTCAAACGGGTTGGTAGTGTACTCATACTTCCTAAATCAATTTATTCAAATATTTAAATTGTTATTGTAACAAACTTATTTTTGTTGTTTCAAAAAGTTTTAGAAGTGGAGAAAAGTGTTAAATACAACTTGATCTGGTCTATTTTGATCCATACATAAATTTGATCGGTTTCAACCCGTTACCCCACCCGTCTATGTGGTAGTCATCGACCATAAAGTTCTCGCGTGAGCGTATTTGTTGTGATGATACGGATTTTTCTTGCCACAGGTTCGTTCACTGCAACAAGGCTCGTGGCGTGATCGTATACACAAAGCTTGATCTAGGATTAATTACATGGTTTTATGTAAGTTTGTTTGAAAATCCTTTTATCATGTTTTATATGATGACCTTTGTTTAAAACTTATGTTCTATTTTATGAATTATGTTATATACATAACACATGTGGAAGTTAGGGATGATAGGAGAACGGGTATTGATAATCCAGACCCATACCCGATTGTAAAACCGTGTCCAAGACCCGTTGGATATCCGATTACTCATTAGTCATTACTTATCAGTTATTGGGTATACTTGTTAGTTCGTTGAAAATTATTTGTTGGGATTCTCAAGTACATTTCTTTACTATTCCAATATTTATATAATTTCATTACCCAATGAAATTATAAATATAAAAACTAAAAAGGTCACTGGATTTGTGGATTATTCAATTACAGTAGAATAAAAGTAAAACGGAAATTGTTTTCAGGTACGGTTTAGGTAAACATGTATTTATGTTTTGGGTAATCGGTCTGGGTATCACCTAATATACGTGATTTTTTTTAATCTCATAACTAGATCACATAACAAAATAAATGTCTAGGATGTTATGTGTTTTTCTACAATCCCTAGTCAAATGAGTAAATAAAAAAGGGAGAATATCATATATACCTCTGCAAATATGGGTAAATATTATATATACCAAACCAAAACTAAAAATATCATATATACCCAATTTAAATGATTTTTTTACTTTATGACTATTCTACACCTATCATTATATATGATTTTTTATAACCTAATTTTTTTTAGTTTTATCCCATACGTAAAAGAGATGACGATCATCACGATTCTCCAAACTCATTAAGAAGACATCGTCGATTGCGAGTTACATTGCAAGTTTGATCTCGTTTAGTCCAAACATGTTTCCTCCATATATGAGGTATAAATTCTATGAAAGAAAATTGGTAAAAATTATAGAAAAGGGAGAAAGTTAAATATAATATTTTGAGAAAACTCTTGTTTATGAGTAAATATAAAATTTTAAAGTTAATAATATTTAAATATGAAAATTTAAAGTTAAAAATGGATAAATATGAAATTTTAAAACTTTAGAAAAATAAGGGTAAAATGATCATTTTTTAAATTATTTCTAATAAAATGGATATATATGATATTTTTACATGTTTGTAAGTGTATATATGATATTTTTAGTTTTAGTTGGGTATATATGGTATTTTACGAGTTTGTAAGAAAATATATGAAATTGCCCCTACTAATTTTTATCTACGTTTCAATTTTGACTTTATTCAAAACTGATCCGCCACAAACGCGGGTGTTTACCACTAGTTTTATACAATTTTAACCTACTTACAATTTTTTTTATTAACGTCAAAATTGAAATGTAGATAAATATTAGCACATCCCAACGATATAAAATGAAGAAAATAGTTTACTTCAAAAACGTAAAAAAAAAAGGTAAATCTATGATAGTAAAAAAAATCTAAAAAGAAAGTATTATTTTTTTTAAATTGCATGTAAAAGTAAACAGGAAATAAATTAGATGTGACACCTAAAAAAACGTCTGTGAATTATGTTAATTTAATATTTCGAAATCTAGTTTGTTAGTTATTTTAAATCTTTAAAATATATAGTTAAATAATAAAATTCAAACCGGTATTAAACCGGTTAATATTTCTGGTCTGGGTCGGGCTGGAGCCGGGTTGAGGTCAAACCGGTTTAATTAATTAATAAAATTCAAATAAAACAAAATAAATTCAAGTTTTTACTAAATATTTTAAAAATTACAAAAACAAATTGAAATACGTTACGCAAAAAAACACAAAGTCGGTGATACTCATAATGAAAAATAAACTTCGATACGTTTTTTTAGTCTTCGCCGGAACCCGAGCTGGCTCGTAGGCTCTCGTCTAAAGCGGCTTCCTCATCGGTGAGTGCGGTCGTCAATCCTCCTTCTACCTCATCCTCGTATATCTCACCCTCTACAAGGTTTTCGCCTTCAAGTGATGATATATTTTTTCAAGTATTTTTTTTAACGTTACAAACCGGTTTCACATCCCAAGCCGTACCGGGTCTTCCAAACCGGTATTGAAAGAAAAATTACAAACCTATCTGAAACCTAAAGGTTGGACCGATTTTGGGATCGGTTTGGCTAAAGCCGGTTTCCCCCACGCGTCAGGGGGCCTAAACCGTTTTTACACCTCTATACATAGTAAAAGAAATAATATTAGACTGAAATAATAAACTTTTAGTTAAATAACAATTGACTGACAGAAGATAGAAGATAAAAGACGTGGCAACATGATATGACTTTGGGGAAGCAGGAGTTGTTACCAGTCGTCACCAACGAGGACGTTGGTCCTTAAGGAGGGTTGAATGTTACGAGGCAATGTATAAGACTTGTCCCACATCGGTTATATGGACAACAAATGGTTTATAGAGTATAGATTAAATGGGCTTACTCACCCAATAAACTAGTCTTTTGGAATGTAACAGTGGTGTCAGTCATTTTAGTTAAATAAAAAAGAGTTAATTACAAGGATAGCTCCTGTGGTATGACGTGATTGCACCAATGGTCCTTGACTTTGAGATATTACACATGTGGTCCTTACTGTTTATGAAATCGTAACATCAATGGTCCTTGACTTAGATGGACGTTAAGTTTTCTCTTTAAGTTGGGATAAAATAACTTATTTACCCTTAAACTAAAGGACAAAATAAGAAAAAAAGAATTAAAAAATTTATAAGACCCACTTAATTAAGTTTAACCTACCCACCACACCCCTCTCACTCGTCTTCATCTCTTCCTCCACAGCCCCACTGTGATAACTTGAATTTTTGAAATATTAATAATGAATGAATAAAGAGTTTTTAATAATAATGATTTATTATATAGTTTATTTTTTGTATAAAAAAATAATAATAAAATAAAAAGTTAGTCACAAACGAAAACCATACTAATTATCAATATTATAGTATTATTTAATGGTCATGTATTTTCTTTCACCACAAATAATCTAGTAATAAATTACAGTAAAAAGAATTTTTAAGGTTAGATTTAACGTTCGGTTCCTAAATAATTAAATTATCAAAATATAATTCATTATTATGTATTTTCCATTCGAAACATCTAAATTTCCAAACTTCTATTATTCACGTTCAAATGTCCGAACTTCGATAATTACCTTTGGGTATCTGAACTTCTGCTAATGATTTCCGAACATACACGTCATTTTGACTCTCCTTGTATGGCCACACATTGAAGTAGTACATATGATTATTGAATTATGAAGTGCCTTTTCTGTTTAAGTGTTAGATTCAAAGGTTTCTAACAATTTCAAAGACGAAATTTATTTTAAGAGGGATATAATTATTATACCTTATATACACATGTATATAGATATAAGAACATATAAAATTTTATAAAATAAAGTCTTGATGTAAAATAAAAATTTTAGAGACAATAAAGCTTTATAAAATAATAATTATAAGTTAAAATAATAATAATAATAATAATAAATAAATAAATAAAGCAAGATGAAGTAGAAAAAGAAAACGTAAACACAAAGGAAAGAAATGAAAATACCTGTTTTGTTTCTTAATAAAAATAGAGTAAACTCCGGTTTTAGTCCCTGTGGTTTGAGTCAATTACCTATTTTAATCCAATAGTTTTAATTTCTCTTTTTTAGTCACTGTAGTTTCATCTTTGTCTAAATTAAACCCACACATCTAACACCGTTTATTTTTTCTGTTAACTATTTGTTAAAAGATAAAAATACCCTTGTTATTGAAAAAAATAACAACACAATCTTTCTTCTCCATAAAAATACCTAGTTGACCACCACCTGCAACCTCCCTTGTCACCACCCACCTCCACCTCATGGTCACCACCACCGACAAAAAATCCAGCCACCACCTCGTTTTTCCGGGTAGGCCACCAACACACCACCCCCGTTCACTACACCGCCACCTAAACAAGATCTGGTCAAACACCGCCACCTAAATGAGATCTGGCCACCACCATTCTTTACTCTCTCTCTACCATTCAGTAGTATCTATAACTGAAAAGTAATGTTTTGAATACCTTTTACGTGATTTTCAAACCATGGGGCTTTGTTCTTGGAAGCAGATCTGTGATGTGGTTTGAATTTAGGTCTTAGTTCTTACGCATTTCAGAATTCAGTAGTATCTATTACTAAAAAGTAATGTATGATGCCTCTTCTATCTTCGTCGTCTTCACCTTGATCCCAATCGCATGTAAGTTTCAAGTGACATGGTTTTAATTTTATTTATCAAAACGATTAAGTATTTTTGTTGCTTTTACTGTTTTAAAATCTATTTTCCTTGGTTCCCAACACCGATTTATGTTTCTATTGGTTTTTGTTATGTTTCTTGGTATCAAAACGATTTAGTCCTTGGTAGTGTTCTAAGGTTTCTTTCACACGCAAAAAACGTGAGGGTATTTATGTAATATGTTCTATGGTTTCCATTTTCCCTTTAAATATCTTGCATTATCTCCTTCTTCCAGATTAGGGCAAAAACACTAAACCCTAAATCGTCAGAGAATTCGTCACCTTCAGCTTCAATCGACAATGGTGGTTTGTGAATGTGGAAGATTAGCTGTAATTAGAACTTCATGGACCAACACTAACCCTAGACGCCGCTTCTATTCTTGCCCGCAAATGGTAAAACTTCTAAACCCTTGATCGTTATTTTTCTAAACCATTGTTCCAAAAGACCTACCATAACCATTACAACTTCATTGTTCCAAAAGAAAGATCAAAACACATTACAATATAAAACACAAACTGTTAACTTGGCAGCTTCATTACCTTGCATATAATGATTCTCCCTGGCCCTTGCAACTTCTTTTGTTGTGACCCTTTTTCCCACACTTTCCACAAGTCACACTCTTCCGTTTTCTTGTTAGCTTCTCATTTTTGACCATCCCATCTTCCTTCTCAATGGCATCCTTTTTCTTAATCTTCTAAATGTCTTGTTTCTTATATTCTCATTTCCTTCAGAAGTTCCAAATGAATCATTACTCAAATACTCTTCTTCCTCTACATTTACATCAATTCCATCATTACTATTTTCAGAATTTCATTCAGATTCAATTGGAAATTGTTCATATCCACTTCAACTTCATCTATCACATTTGCTTCATCAACAATGTCACCACCATCTTCCTCATTGGCTTCATTTGTTTTAGATTCATTGTTGACACCATCTTCCTCATTGGATTCATTTGTTTTGGATTCATTGTTGACACCATCTTCCTCATTGGATTCATTGTTGACACCATCTTCCTCATTGGATTCATTTGTTTTAGATTCATTGTTGACACCATCTTCCTCATTGGATTCATTGTTGACACCATCTTCCTCATTGGATTCATTGTTGACACCATCTTCCTCATTGGATTCATTTGTTTTAGATTCATTCTGCCCAAAATCATATTGCCAGTCAACTAGTAGTATTTGTTCTTGTTCATCATCAATTTCCATTTGCACTTGTTTATCACCCTTTGCACTACAAGTAGACCCTTTCCATTCTAATAGCAGTTTATTTGGAGCTCTTTTATTAGCCTCAGTTTGAACTTGTTCATCAACTTCTTTAATGACCAAGTTAGGCTTAGTTGGAGATACAAAATAAGTGAACACATTTGTTTTCTCATGTTCAATATAAACAGACATGCACCTGTGGACATGTACTTGCTTCAATAGGTTTAAAACATCATTGTCGTTCCCTAAAGCCCTCAATCCAAAGTCTAGATCACTTCTGGGAATTAGAAAATGGTAATACATGATTGAGCTTTTTGGATAACCTAATCTTTGTATACTATCGTTGATTTGATTAACACCAACATATCCACATAGTTTATCTTGCCCTTTTCATAAACTCTATAGTAATCTTCAACACAAAATTCTCCCCCATGGTAAATCTTAATGGAGAAAAGATCATGATGTTTTTCTGGGAACAAAAAAAGAGTTAAAGGTCAATCATCGAGTAATCGAAACAAGAGAGCTTACAAAAAATAAAATGTTTGCCCTAATCGAAAGGAGAGAGCTCAAGCGATTGCGAACACCTACCGTAGAACACCTCGACATCAGACTCATCAATGCCATCGTCTCTGATTATCCACATTCTGATCGTGTGTTTGCCCAAGAACAAGTTTGATCATGGGAGATGATGCAAGATTTTTAAGGGGAGATTGCAAATGATGGAAGAACATATTACATTAATACCCTCACGTTTTTTGCACGTGAGGGGGTTTTTTTTGTTAGAATTTAACGGCAGTTAGTGTTAGGACCCATGCTTGTTATAAAAACAAAACTTAATACCCATATTTGTTACTTTTTAAAGTTAAGACTCGTACATGTTATTTTACCTAAACCATAGGACCCATTTGTGTAATCAACTCTAAAAATAAATTCAAGTGATAACAGTCTATTACTACGTTTAAATATTCTACCAAATTAATAAGTTTGGTCAAATGTGTAATAAGAAATTTTATATAATATTGTGAAGCTTTTAAATTACTTCCAATTGGTATTTTATTCTTTTTAATCAAAAAACCTGTTTTATGATATTAAATTAACAGAATAATTACCGTCGGATATCCAATTAAATAAAAATAATGATAAAAATGGGAATTCAAACATAAAGTTAATCGAAACATAAATTAAACTAGTTTTATCCCCTCAGCGCGTTGCGGCAGGGAATAATATATTTTTTTTTTGCTAAAATGTGAAGCATTATGCTTGGAAAGTTCGGCATGCAAAAGCAATATCTAATAATTGTCATTCTTAGAAGACTTTTTGGTACAAAATGTCTGCGTATGATCTACATCACCAAAAGGCAGTGATACATATACACATGGTTGCATATGTGATTATCTACCTCACCAAAAAGTAGTTTTTTGACAATAGGCTACAAAATAACTGTTTTGAAGGCGTGACAGGAGAATTACAAAAGATTTGACGCCACATTTCGCATACCCGTTCAATCTGGATACTATGCCCTCTTGATCTTCCATTTGTCCCTCCCTTTGAGGAATACACGTGAGCCTACCCAAATCAGAACCTACAGGAGTATGATTATACGGTTAAATCTGATATTGTTAATAAAATTCTCTTGAAAAAAGAATCCAATCTCATCAAAAACAAAATAACAAATGCACTAAGAAAGTTGCCCTAATAAGCACATCTAAACACAATCTCAGGCGATCAAATTAACAGAAAACAATCAATTCAGGAATAAACGCAACAAAAACGATTCAGAACATCGCATAAATAATGGAAAAAAACTAACCGAAATTGCAGGGGAACTTGCTGGGGTTTACGTTCGTCTTACGGATTGCTTTCATTCAAGGCTACTGCAAGAAGGAAAAACCCAAGCTTTCAGATGAAGAACGTGGGTCATAACATTAAATAACTGACCTAATCAAGATTATAAGGTTAATTTTGTAACTCTGTCAATATCATAAATTTTTTTCTGTTTATATGTGGCATACGCACTTTCAAAGGTCTACCCCCTTTCCAGCTGGGCCAGAAGGTAAGATAAGCAGTTAAAAAAACATGTTTATCAGTATTTCTGGTTATAACTTCTTGAGCCTAAGGCAAATGCATCCATGTTTTAGAAACATAACACATTTTAATAAAGAATGTTAACTCTCTGATGCGTTGTTTCTTGCCAGAAAGTAAGATAACCAGTCTTAAAAAAACCTTTTTTTCATTACTTCCGGTTATAACCTCTTGAGCCTAAGGAAAATGCATCCATGTTTTAGAAACATTACACATTTTGAAAAAAAAATGTTAATTGTCTGAAATGTTGTTTTTGCAGCTGAGTTTATTTGAAAACATCCATGTTGAACCATTGAAATGGATAAAACGGAGAAAAAAATTAAGGATAGAATTATGGTATTTTTAATAAAACTCTTATAAAAACAGTGAGCAATTTCATTCAACCAATCACACCTAAGCCAATCTCAAGCTGGCCAAATATTAGAAAGAATAACACAAAGAATGTAAAAAAAAAACAAACCAAAACCTTAGGGAAACCTCCAATCATCCAAGGGCTTGCTTTCTTCAAGGTAACTGCAAGAAGGAACAACCAAACAAATGAACACATAAAGCACTACAAATTATAAAACACTGGTAATATTAGAAACTTACATCTACACTGCTGTAACCCACGGAGAAGAATGCACATCTGAGAATAAAACCAAAATCCCAAAAAAAAAACACATATAAAAGAAAAAAGGCATGTAGAGTAAAGGAAACACGTGTCCATGACACCTGTCTACAGAAAGATACCCACAATCTTTAAAAGAAAAAAGGAAAGCGAAACTCCAAAAAAGAAACGCATGTTAAAAAAGAGTAGGGCAAGTTTCGAACCTGCAGCATCTGGCTATCAACACTGCATTTACCAACACACCATGAGGAGGATCTGATAAAAATAACAAAAAGCAGGCTTATAAGCAGATGTGCTGGGCGTAACCCACCTCCAAGAAAACCAATAAAAACATGCCACATAATAAAAAAACCAATAAAACATGACGTTAGTGTGACCACTGTTGGTTGTTCTGCAGCTGTCATTATGTCTCTGTCAAGGAACGGGATGACTTCTTCCCATATAGTGGCGGTAATTGTTTCTCCACTGTTACAAATTAAGTGTAAATAGTTAATTGAAAATGGAAAGCATATGGTGTTTCTTAATGCCTACCTTCAGAATGTAATACACAGTCACACACTGGGCAACAGGAGGTTAAAGCGACAACAACAACAGCAGCAGAGAAGAACAGCACAACGAAGACCTGCAAGGTGTTACATTACAGGAAACCATGTATACCAAAAAGCTTGGTGATTTAATAAAACTTAGAACAATGTAATACTGAATTCAAATACTTAATCTCAAAATAAAAGCTAGGCAGGACCTGACAATCATGAAAGTTAATACAGCTCAAATATTAGATAAATACGTCAAATGCTTACACTATAAGAGAAGCAACATCCTGGAATAAAGACCAATTGTGATAACTTTTTATTAAATTCTTATTTTCATCCTAAACTACACATGGATTCTATAATACCAATTTGAAACCAACCAGCAAGAGGATATACAATTTAGAGTTGTGAATCCCTGTTACTAATGAGTCACCATCACATTTTCGAAGAGAACTAAAAGAAATCATGATCCGATATAAACATGTAAATTACAGTTAGTGAATCATAATTCCAAATGTCAAATGATGAATACCTATTTGACGAATTAGGGTTCCTAAAACCAAAACCAACAAAATTAAGGGTGAAAACAATACAGATGATTACTGATATAAGCTCGAATTTGAAAGGGAAACATAAGGGAATAAAATTGACCTGTCTGAAGAAGACGCTTTGAAGAAGCTTTGAGACGCCAATTGGTTCGAGAAAGTGAAGAATCGAGTACCCTCAGAGCCTCTGATACATCCAAAACCTCCATTGGAGAACAAAAATAGTGTTTGATCACCAGAATAATTAACAAAATCATCATCTACTCGAAATCGACTCTTTTACTCTGCTCGATTGAAGTCGAGTCTGATGGTGATGGTATCGTCCCCCACCACCGTCGTCGTCACCATCATCTTCCATTGGTCATGATCTTGGTTTTTCTGCACCATATTCTGATTTCCTTTTTCTTCGATCTGTTGATTTGGGGATCAGAGAGAGAGAGAGAGAAAACAGATGGCCAGAATGGTGAATTTGAAACGTGGGTGTGGCAAGAGATGTGTGGACCGGAGAGGAGGCTATCTTGCAAAACGCAGTTGTATCACAGAACAACTCACCGACGTACGAAACCGATGAACCCGTGAAGGGGCTGCTCTCCGTCTGGAACAATGGTGAAGGGGGCAAACCCTAGTCTGGGTCTGGTGTGAAAAGGGAGTAGCCGGGCGTGAGAAGCATGAGATAAGGTAAACGCTCAAGTAGACTTGTACTTAGGCTGTGTTTGGGATTACTTATTTGAACCTCCTTATGACTTATTCAAAAAGGTAATAAGTCATAAGTCATAAGTCATAATTTGTAACTTCTCAAAAACTTTGGGATTTTCTTTGAAAACTACTTATTGACTTATGCTATAAGTTAATAAGTTATAAGTAATAAGTAAGGATGGACTTACTTCTTAAAAAATGATATAAGTAGGCTAAATAAGTAGCTTTCCCAAACACCTTATTAACTTATATAAGTTAATAAGTTAATAAGTAGAGTAAATAAGTAATCCCAAACACCCCCTTAACGTAAATAAATTTGTAAATCCCTGATACTACTATTCATTCCCATGGGATTTATATAAGAGGGTAATATTCTTACAAACAGATGTGAACAAGTTAACATCGTTGTGGAACATTACAAACGTTTAAGGTGCGGATATCCCCCTCTCTATTTTTATAGTACGAATATTTAACTCGACTATTTTTATAGTGCGGATATCCCTCTCTATTTTTATAGTACGGATACCAAACTCATCTATTTTTGTATAGTACGGATATCTCTCTCCCTATTTTGTACAGTACGGATACCTAACTCATGTATTTTTATAGTACGGATATGTAACTCTACTATTTGTATAGTGTGAGTTTCCTAAAGACTATTTTAATTATCTCAAAATATTTATCTCCGTTAAGTTCGTTGGAAATTCCTTTACGTATTTGAAATAATGTACCTGTTTAAATTCATTTATCCGCTCACCTGTTTCGAGTATGAAATGAAGTTTGAAAACATGTTTACGTACGATATAAATTGGTTTTAAAAGCACTCATTATCGTATGTTCCGATTAAATATGTATGTTTAAAATATATCGTCAAAATATTTTACTCTGATACCCGAGCACGCCCCTACTTGTGGGGGTGACCACAAGCATGTCATTGCGGCATCGATGACGTGACACCGACTGTGACGGTGAGCCTAAATCACGGTGTATCGCATGTTTATCTGAAAAATACCGGTTATATATTTCGAGGCGTATGGATCAATCATAAGATATTATTATTTATGGTGGTTGGATTGTATGATGCCCATACACCTTCTCACATTGGTTCAGGACTAGCTAACCTGTTACGCCTGTTTCTGTTTCTGTTCTGTATCAGACTCGATGGGTATTTCTGGTGATGTGACAAGTATTTAAAAAAGTTATCAGTGTGATTACAAGTATCTGTTTACAAGCTTATATGGTTACAAGTTCTGAAATCTGTTATTTATATGTTTACTAGTTTACATGTTTGTGAGTTTATCTGTAGATGACTTTACAAGTTTACGAGTTGCATGTTTACGGGATTACATGCGTACGAGTTTACAAGTTTATAAATTTACAAGTATTCGAACATACATGTTTACAAGTTACAAGTTTTAAATACTCTCGAAATTCCGTGTTTACCAATCCTGTTATATACGTAAATATAGATATATTATTATAATTATCCTTTTATCAAACCTATCCATTCGTGGCATTTTACTCCCTCGTTTTTCTTTCTTTTTAACAGGTTCGCGGGAATAAAGGGAAAGCGTGAAGAGAGTTAAAAACCGACTTAGCTGGCAACATAGTTTTTGAGCTTTAATAATGTATGTAATTACTAAATTATTAGGATTGAATCTTCTATAACTCATTCAGATATTTATGAAATTATGTTTTTGTCTCTGACTCCTGTAAAAATGACACGTCAGCCCTATAGCCGGGTCATGGTGTTACATCCACCACCACCCAATTCATCTCTTCTTCCACCCCACCCAACGTTGACAACAATAAACCCAAATCAGATCATCGTCTTTCTTTTTTAATTACGTTCAAAGAGATCATCGTCTTCGTTTTAAACCTACAAATTTGATTTTTTCTTCTAACTTTCTCTGTGGTCTTTCGTGAACGAATTTGTTTAGTAAAACCTCTTGTTTTCTTATTTTGCAAATCCAACATATTATCCAATAAGTATCAAAATCTTTACGTATTTTCAATAAAGACTCATTAAAAACGTGGTGAAAAAAGTTGTGTGAATTTTCATACATCAACCGTATAAAAAAATCTAAAAAGTAAATTAAAATTATGTGAAACGTATTATATGGTTACATATCACGTTTAAGATAATTTTATTTGAATTTTTCTAGAATTTATTATTATTATAATATAATTTATATAATAAAGTTTAATGGACTAATGATTTGTTAAACTCGGAGCATTCATAATGGGTTTGGTATATTCACCCTTATCCTTATGTTTTAGGTAAATTTAAGAAAAACATCCAAAATACTCCTCCATCTCATTCTTTAAAACGCTCTTTATCTTTAAAATTTAACATAATTTATGCGAGACTACATAGAGTGGTAAATATACCAATCTCAATTCATCCTATATCCTTATATTTTTAATACTTTTGTGAATGAAAGAGAGAGAAACATTGGTAAAAACTGATTAAAAGAGTATTATTTTAATCGAATAGAGAAACATATAAAGAACCGGACGTGGGGGGGGGTTTTTTAAAAATCTTTAAATTGATAAGCTAAATGTGTTTTTTAGTTAAATTATATGGATAAGGATAAAGAATCCACTATGAGTGCTCTCAATTCGTTGAATTTGGTGTTTAAATATTGTTTGTTCTCTTTCGGTTCCCTCCAATAATTACATACCTACATTCCATCTTGAAAATTACTAAACTGAAATGTACTACATGTGTTTAATCCCAACTAAAAATATAGTCTTTCTAATTAAAAGAAATAAAAATTGACCTAGTTGATGGGCATGTGTAAAATCGGTATAAATAAGTGTTGAAAATATTTAATTCATCACGTTTATTTATTATAACACAAACTATATATATATATATATATATATATGAGTGAAGCAATTAGCAAATTTTTGTAAAGAATCAACTCAATAACATTTGTTAATTTATGTTCCCAATATTGAATCACACCCCTTTCTATTTACCTTAACAAAATAATATTGTTAAAAGAAAAAAAAAGTACACATGTAGGAAATGTTGAATTCATTTTATGATAAATTACGTATCCTTTAGAAATACCAAGATTGAGGAGGTCATGGGTTCAAGTCTCACTCTTACAGAAATTAAGAAATTTACATTTAAAAAAAAATAAAAAATTATCTTATAGATAAAATACTCCATAAGAGAAAAGGAATAAACCCCGTATGACTTATGAATTGAAAGAAAACTATCAAGTAAGCCTCTCTAAACAATACAAGTGGACGTCGAGTTGTTGAGCCCGTGTGAAGGGCATGAAGAGAACTAGAGAAGAAATAAGTTGTGTGAATTTCCATAAATCAATCGTATAAAAAAATCTAAAAAATAAATTAAAATTATGCTAAACGTATTATACTGTTACTTGTAACCTTCTAAATAATATTATTTAAACCTTTCTAGAAATTATTATTATAATATAATTTATATAATAAAATTAATGGACTAATGATTTGTTAAACTCAAATCGTTGAATTTGGTGTTTAAATATCTATTGTGCTCTTTGACTTCCCTCCAATATATAAAACCAAACCATGAGAATATGAAGTGGTAGCCAACGATGTTTTTCGGACCGGACCGGACCGGACAACGAACCGGACGTCTTAAAGGTTCACTGCTCGGACCGGTCGGACCGGATTCAAGAACCGGATGACGCAATAAATAATATAAATGTTCATAAAAATATATAGAAAAATATAAAAAATTCCAAATACTACATATACAACCATTTAAACAATTTTGAGTTAAGGACGAGTGTTGTAGGTCTGTAGGAATTTTAATTTTGATTAGGGTTTTGGAGGACCCGTGACAGCGTATAAGTTAAAAGGAAAGAGTCAAATTTGGTTAAAATTGTAAATAAAAGTAAGTAGGAGGACTATAGGATAAAAAGATAAAAAAATAAAATAAATTACACTACCCGGTTCGACAACCGGTTCGCGGTTCACGGTTCGACCGCTGAATCGCTTGGACCGCCCGGTTCAACCAGCAAACAGTCTCAGAGCATGTAACCGGACCGGTGAAGGTCACGGTTTCCGGTCCGAGTTTAAAAACATTGGTAGCCAAGTCTTTCTAGTCCTTTCATGCAACTAGAAGGTGACACTTACCAAAGACGTCGTTAAGATATTCATTTTTTACGCGTGATCAACACACTCACTTATGATTAATCTCCTTCTATACAGGGGCGGCTCAATCATTTTGGTGGCCTAAAGCGAACTAAAATTTTTAAAGCGAACTAAAAATTTGATGCCCCTTTTCACGTTTATAGGTTCGTCTATATCTAGAGGTTCGTCTACATCTACAGGTTGTTTTCCAAGGCAACTTTTCGTCTCTTGCTCTGAATCCCTTCAGATGTTGGGCGTTTTGTCGTTCCCTAATCCTCGCTACAGCCTATAGCGATTAAGTAATCAAGTATTAGAATAGAGGCCGGTACTTGGTCTTGTTCAGTCGTTCCATTAAGCCCAACCCAAACCACACACATGTATATAAAAAAACTGAGTCCCTTATTATTTGGTGGCCTAAAGATAGGGTTTTACTTGTTGGATTTTATGGACCGACCCGATGGACAACACGGCTGACCGAGCTATGACCCGTAAGAGTTACACCTAGGGCAACGAACATTAAATCCACTTAACCTGCTTAACTGGTAATTACGAACTGTTAGTGAGACAATATATTTTATATATATTCGTTAAACGGGGATTATTATTTATACTAGTTTATAAATAATTATTATATATATTGTTTTAATCTTTTATTAAAACAATTAAATTAGTACAAACTTTTTATCTCGTATTGGACTTTAGGCCCGAAGACAATTAGTACGGTTTATAATTATAATCTAATTATAAACCCTATAACCACACAATTGAAAACAACCGTTTTTGTTTTTTTCGGTCAACTCCAATTAGAAGCAAAAAGGTTTTTCAGCCGTAAGCAAAAGAAGAGGAGCCTTTGCCATTTACGGCACTTTCAAGCCGGCGCCGCTGACCAGCGCCGCCCCGTTCTCGTGTTTTGGTTCGTGATCTAGCATCGGTTCGTTGTGCCTAAGTTCTCAACCGGTTAATCATTAACCGAGGTATAATTTATCTCATCAGTAGATTAATTTTTTTTTGTTTTGCGTGTTCATAACTAGATCCTGTTCGGTTTGTCAGTGCTGTTAAATAGGTTATGATTTTGTTTTCCGCTGCGTATTTATTAATTACCTGAATTAATTAATTTATCTGTCAAAACCCGTTTTTACAAAAGTCAAACTGATCACCACTGAATCCCAACAGTGGTATCAGAGCCTGGGTTATAACACGCAAATCGGAACCGGTCTGGTTTCACTGGTTAGATTAATCACAAACTTTAACTATCTTGAAGTTTCTGATCTGATATGTTTTTTGGGGCAATTTTTTTATTTATTAATTTGGTCAATTTTTTTATTTTATTTGACCAAATATATTGCCCGTATGTGATTGTGTTGAATATGTAAATCTGGCCCGACCCATGTGATTGAGTTGTTTGTGTTTATTATTCAGTTTTTGGTTTTATGGTTTTGGCCCACTTTTGATGGCTCAAAGTTGTAATATAATAGGTTTTTTTTATTTTATGTAATGTAATAAAAACCCGAAGACAAATCTGAAGACGCAACAGGAATCATGGATTCAGTGGGAGTCATCCGAGACGACTAGATGCACGGAAGTCCATCCTTGTGGTTGTTTTAATGTTGTGGACCCCGTGACCCGTTTGGTCTTGCTAATTGGCTCTAGCAAGATCAAACAAGCCCAAAAAGATTTACATATTTATTTGCTTTATGGTTGCTTTTAATTTTTTATAACTTAAATTTATTATAAACCAACCAAACACCAAACGTTTTAAAATGTCACAATCTGTCACCACAAGTTCTAATTTTACAACTTGTAGAATTTTATAAAAATAACAACCGGCTTGTTTTTATAAAATAAATAACCGCTAAAGTTTTGCAATTTAAACTAAATTTAATTTCAAAACTTATAACTTAATAGGTTTCAACTATTAACTGGTTATTCAAGTCGCGACAAACTTAGTTTTAATAGGTTAAGTGTTCTGAGAGATTAAAGGGTTCATTAAATTTGTCATTACTTTAAATAGTAAAACTGGCTTTTACAACACACGTATGATTTAATCGTTCGTTGTGTTTGACCCTATTCGGTAAACACTAAAATTGGAACCCATTTTTAAAACCAATGGTCTATATCATCCTATTATAAGGAACACTTGGAGCATAAAGCGAAACATTGGTGTTTGGAGCCACAGCACCGCACTGGATGCGTAGTTTATCCTTCCAAGGCGCAAGGGTTTCGTTGACACATCCGGCCCTTCCGCAAGTACTTGTTTTAGGACGACTATTACTTTTCTCTCTTGTTACATGCCCCAGCTGTCAAGAGATTAAAAGTGGGCATAGATGAGGCTAAACGTATCAATGCATAGACATGTCTTGTCTTAGCGGCCTCATACACGAGAGTTGTGCATCTTTTCACAATTGACACCAATTGTCAGTCTAGTTACCCACTTACTAATGTTCTATGCCACAGCTACCATTAGTGACTGATTTAGCTAGATTCTCACTCTTTATTATAATTTCTGTAATCGGGTCATATATTAATAAGGATTTTTCACTTTCTTTATACTAATTTATTTTCTTTGCTTATCTTGACAGATGTCTCCTGAAAATAATAATACTAATAACTCCTTCGCTCTCAAGTCTATCCTTGAGAATGAAAAGCTGGATAACATCAACTTTCTCTCGTGGCAGTGCAATCTGAGAATAGTTCTCAAAATGGCTAAGAAGCTCTATGTTCTCGATGCGCCAGTCCCTAAGGCACCCGATGGTAACACGGCTGCCGCTCGTAAGGCTTGGGAAAAACAAAGAGATGATGCCACTGAGGTGGCTTGGCTTATGCTAGCATGCATGTCCCGTGAGCTCCAAAAGAGCATGGAGGACCTGAGTGTCTTTGACATGATTGAGCAACTTAAGGGCATGTTCCTGAAACAAGCCCGACAAGAACGCTATGAAACCATGTCTCAGCTCATTCGTTGCACGATGCAAGAGGGCACGCCTGTTAGTGCTCATGTACTTAAGATGAAAGGGTACATCGACCAGATGAACAAACTTGGATATCCCATGAAGGATGACATGGCTACTGATTTCATCTTAAACTCTCTCTCAAGCTCCTATGCTCAATTCGTAATGAATTTCAACATGAATGGCTTGGAGAAGACAGTGGCCGAGCTACATGGTATGCTCAAAACGGTCGAGATGAATATCTAAGGAAAGAAAAATCAAGTTCTGATGGTCAGATCTGCTGGTGTTAAAAAACCTAAGAAAAGAGGTTATAATAGCAAAGGCAAGAAGAAGGTTAATGTTACTGCCAAGCCTGCCACCAACAATAACAAGAAAGCTTCAAAAGCACCCCCTCCTGAGGAGCGCCAATGCTTTGAATGCAACAAAATGGGACACTGGAAACGTAACTGTCCTGAATATCTAGCCAAGCTGAAGCTGCAGAGGGCCAGTGGTGAGGGCACCTCTTCAAGTATTCTCATTTATGTTATTGAAATTTTTACTGTTTCTAGAAACACATGGGTATTTGATACTGGATGTGGATACCACATCATTAATGTCTTGCAGGAGCCTAAAAGTTGGAGGAAGCTGAAACAAGGCGACATGGAGCTCATCGTTGGTGATGGAAAAAGAGTACCACTTCTTGCAACTGGAACATATCATCTCTCATGTCCTTCTGGCCTTATGGTTGTTTTGAACAATTGTTTGTTTGCACCTGGTTTAACCAGAAACATTATTTCAGTTTATTTATTGTTTGAACAAGGATTTAAGTACGTTTTTAATGGTATTGCTATTTCTGCCTACTTAAATGATATCTTTTATTTTGAGGCTAAACCTCAAAACGGTATTTATGATATTAACGTTCAAACTGACAATAACATATATAATCTTTCTAAACGTATCAAATCTGGCATTAATGATACTTTTCTATGGCATTGTCGACTTGGCCACATAAGCAAGGCACGCATTAAAAGACTCCAATCCGAGGGAATTCTTGAACCTACCGGACATGACTCATTTGATAATTGCGAGTCTTGTTTAGCTGGCAAACTCACAAAGGACCCCTTCACCCATGTTGGTGAACGAGCCAAGGATCTGCTAGGCCTTATACACACTGATGTGTGTGGCCCTTTCAGAACCATGTCTAGAAATCATGAAAGATACTTCGTTTCATTTATTGACGATTATAGTCGATATGCTTATGTCTATCTTATGAAACACAAGCATGAAACATTTGAAAAGTTCAAAGAGTTTCAAAACGAAGTAGAGAAACAACTCGATAAATCTATTAAGACACTTCGATCAGATCGAGGTTGTAACATTTCTGATTTTTATTTGTTCTTCTATCCAATGTAACACAATTCAAATTCGATTCTAGTGCAGCGTTTTAAATTCATTCGAACAAACAACTAAACCCTATTTATCAATACGAATCCACAAAGTTCGATTCACCCTTGTTCTAGAATCCCGATATATATATATATATATATATATATATATATATAAATATTTAGACATATACATGTATATACACATTGATACATCACATAAATACATACACATATACAAACACACAATTGACAATCTATTGACACAATGTTTCGAACCCTAAAACCTTGAAATAAACCCAAAGTCGCGAAATTGGATCAAACCCAAATAAAACCCACCTGTTTGACTTTTCCGAATCCTTAAAAATCCAAGCCTCAATATCGACCAAATCAATTTCCTACGGGTTTCCATTCCACATACATGTATTAAACGACCCAATCCCGGCCCAAGCAGCAACACAATTCGATCAAATTAAGCGACAGATTCAAATTCGAACGGATTTGACTTTGGATAGTCAAAATCCGTATCAATCTGCATTTAATCCAAGAAATTAACGCGTCCTAATCCCACGATTCACTCGCCTGTCAATCTCGAGTGTACCTAGACCCTTATCCGGACCCAATTCATTCCCAAATCGATGGATTTGCGCGTAATCAGTCACCCGTAACCATTACGGTCAAATTGAAATCAAATCGGTTATTATACACAAAATTAATCAAATTAAATCGCCCTAACACCCTCGTAAACAATCACTCAAACTCTCCCAACTCTCAATCGAACCACATTTCTTCTCTGGAAGCCTGTCGATCACGAAGAACAATCGGAGCAAGCCCACAGCCGTCCGCATTTGTGCCAAAATCATTTCAAGTAAGTTTTAGATCATTAGGATCGTAATCGAACCCTGATCATTAACCCCTTATCAATTCGAATTCATATTACATATCGAAATCGATTGGGGTTGGAGTTCTTGGCGGCCTGAGGCGTATTCGAAAATTAGAATCAATTTAATTTCGTGTTTTAAGTAATTAGATTCAATAATAAGTCAGCGAAACCACCTGGTCCGGCCGGCAAGTCACTGCGCGGCCGAACCAGGTGGCGTGGGTTCGAAACCCACAAACACCGGACCTTTTTGGCGAAAGCCTTAAACCCAAACCCGGTTCCCATTGTAGACCCGCTTTAATACATTAGGAACCATTCTATTACACGGGAGTGTCCCCTGGTCCAGTGGTCTTTGCGCACCAACCACACCGAAACCACCCGGGTTCGAACCGGGTGGTCTGCTTTATTTTTTAAAAATCAGTTTAAAGCTTCGAAAATTATAAAAAAAATTATTTTTATAAACTTTACCAATATTAGGACAGATTGAAACCAGTTTTACAATTGTTGCATAAAAATATCTATTTTTATAAACTATATATTTAATACTCAATCTAAATTATGTATTTAATTTGAGTAAATTATTTACAAAATTGAGAAAATTTTATAAACACTCTATACAAAGTTTTATAAAATCTAAACCTTATATTTTAACACAATAAAATCGGATTTATAAATTTTCAATATGAATTCATTTTATTTTGAAAAAAATTGAACATTGAATATTTAATGTAAAAATCTAAATATTTAAATAAAAACTTTTGATTTTATAAAATTTATAAAACACTAACGTTAGTTAAAACAATAAAATACTTATTTTTAAAATGATAAATAAGTAAATAAATTTAATCTACACTAAAGATATATAATCACTATTAATTTTATATATCAACACTATTTACATATCTTTAAAAATAAATAAATAAATAAAGTAAAATTATTTATTTAAATTTTTTTTCACATTATTTTTGTAACTAAATAAATAAATAATAACTATTTAAGTTATTTAGTTATTCAAACCCAAATTCAATTATTCAAAAAAAAGACTATTTATTTCAATCCTTTATTTTATACAACACTCATTGTTAAGTGCAAGCCATTAACACCTACAACGTTAAACCGTTGTACCTACATACAATTAAACCCTAGGCTTAGACCTATACTATTGTACACATTATTTATTTAGATCCATATACTTTACACACTAGGTTAACGTGGTGAGTTACGAGGATCAATTTGCTACTTAGTTTTCGCGTGCTAGCTACATCCTTGAATCAAATGAGTATACATAGCCCCTTTTACTCTTTTACATTTTTTTTGGGTGAAACATGAACACTACTCAAACTACTGTTTACATTTACACGAACAACACAAGTACAAATCCTATTTACATTCATATGTGCAATTTGAGCTTTATGCCCGAGTGCTATGTGTGCTAACTTTTGTGAACACTTATGTGCAATCATTAACTATTCAAGCCGACGGTTTTCAATGATAGATCTATTGAGTCTGACAAACCCACCCAGATAGGGTGATTGATACTGACAACACAATTTTGCATGCTAGTTACAAAGGTTTGATTGTACTTGGTTACACAATAGCTGCTCTCCATAAATGCCTTATTTACCATGTTATGTAAGGATTTGTTTTACAATCTATATGCTATCTATATACAAACCTGTGTTATACTCACCAACTTTTTAGTTGACTTTATTTTATTCATGTTTCAGGTACTAATGTGTGAGTTTGATCAAGATGTGCTACACATAGGCTTGGACTTAGTGAAATTAAATAAAGAACTTATGTATTTCAATTATGTTGTTTTTCTTGGATTGTTTTGTCATGAATGTTGCAATAAAATTTGATAATTAATATAACTCAATTTAGTCAACCTTGTGCTTATGAACAGTCTACATGTCCCGCCCCGACGTTTCCGCCGTCGGTTGGGGTGTGACAGAGGTGGCGAGTATCTCAGCTTAGAATTTCTTAATCATCTGAAGGAGCACATAATTATTTCTCTGTCCACTCCTCCTGACACACCCCAACTTAATGGCGTGAGCAAGAGGAGAAATCGAACCCTGCTTAATATGGTTCGATCGATGATGTGTAGAACTAACTTGCCTCACTCCTTCTAGAGTTATGCTCTTATGACCGCCGCCCGCCTTGTAAATCTGGAACCGACTAAGAAGGTGGAAAAAACCCCATACGAGATATGGCACGGGTCTAAACCTAATTTGTCTTACCTTAGAGTATGGGGATGTGATGCATATGTCACCAGCGATTCTGATGACAAGCTCTATCCCAGAGGCGAAAAAGTTGTTTTCGTCGGTTACTACAACAAAAGCGGATATTATTTCTATCATCCCGATGCAAACATTTTTTCCATCAAAAGGAAAGGACGCTTTCTCGAGGAAGATCTTCTAAATCGAGGAACCGAAAATAATATTATGGATCTTGAAGAAATTCAAGAAACACAAACAACCGCTGAGAAAGTCGGAGCGTCTGATCAACAAGAAGTTGTTGCTGATGAATCAGACATAAACACAAGCGTTCGCAGAAGTAGCAGGTCTCGTAAATAACCTAATAGATATCTATGACATCTTGAAGCTTAAAAAGTCCTGTTAGTAGCTGAGTCAAATGACGAACCTACAAACTATAAATCTGCTATCTCAGATCCTGAATCCGAGAAATGGCTTGAAGACATGAACGCCGAGATGCAATCTATGCGTGATAATTAGGTCTGGGACTTGATTGAACTACCCCCCGGTTCTCAGGCAATAGGGAGCAAATGGATTTTCAAAAGAAAAACCGACATGCATGGTAATGTACAAACCTATAAAGCACTTCTAGTTGCAAAAGAGTTTCACTCAAACTCAAGGTATTGACTATGATGAAACTTTCTCACCCGTTGCTATGATCAAATCGATCATGATACTGCTTTCCATAGCCGCGTACCATGATTACGAGATATGGCAAATGGATGTCAAAACCGCTTTTCTTAATGGACATCTCTCTGAAGATGTCTATATGGTTCAGCCTGACGGTTTTGTTGATCCAAAGTATCCTAGTAGGATCTGCAAACTGAATAAGTCCATTTATGGACTTAAACAGGCATCTCGAAGCTGGAATCTTCATTTTGATAAGAAAATCAAAGAATTTGGTTTTGTCAAGAATGAAGATGAGCCTTGTGTTTACAGAAAGGCTAGTGGGAGCACTATATCATTTCTCATCTTGTATGTGGATGATATACTGATCATTGGAAACAACATCCCTGTGCTTGACAAAGTCAAACAATGGTTAGGATCTTGTTTTGCAATGAAGGATCTTGGAGAAGCTGCTTACATTCTAGGAATCAAGATCTACAGGGATAGATCTAAGCGGCTTCTAGGGCTAAGTCAGAGTACTTACATAGACAAAATGATGACACACTTTAGGATGGAAAACTCCAAGAAAGGAGGTGTTCTGATGACTAAAGGCACTGTGTTGAAGAAATCACAATCTCCTTCCACGGACATTGAAATTAAGGAAATGGAAGCAATTCCATATGCCTCAGCGATTGGTTCTATCATGTATGCTATGTTGTGCACTAGACCTGACGTCTCGTATGCTTTAAGCATGACCAACCGTTTCCAGCAAAGTCCTGGCATTGCCCATTGGACTGCAGTCAAGAACATCCTAAGGTACTTAAGAAGGACCAAAGACATGTTTTTAATATTTGGAGGAGTGAAAGAGGAGCTCACTGTACGGTGTTACACTGATGCTAGCTTTCAAACTGACCGAGATGACTCTCGCTCACAGTCGGGTTTCGTATTCACTCTTAATGGAGGAGATGTCTCATGGAAAAGCTCCAAGCAGAATGTAGTGGCGGATTCAGCCACCGAATCTGAGTATTTAGCCGCATCAGATGCTGCTAAGGAAGCTGCTTGGATGAAGAAATTCATTACTGGCCTCGATGTGGTTCCGAGTGTTCGCCAACCAATCGAGATACTTTGTGATAACACAGGTGCTATAGCTCAAGCCAAAGAGCCCAGATCTCATCACAAAGCCAAGCACATTCAAAGGAAGTTCCACCATATACGGGAAATTGTGGAACGTGGAGACGTCGTGATAAGCAAAGTAGACACAGATCAAAACCTAGCGGACCCGTTTACTAAGCCCATGACTCAGGACAAGCATGATCTTCACAGAGATGCTATTGGTCTTAGATTTGCTAGTGATATGTTTTGATTTTGTATTTTGAATGTGCGAACATTTAAATAGTTGTACTTTTGAATTCTTTTTGGTTTACTGATTTAAATGCAATTCTGAATTCTTATAACTGTGTTCGATTTTAATACGTTTAATCCATGAATCTTGTATTCTTAATTATCCGTAGTCGGTCAAACTCGTGGGAACGTCTCTGACTTAAGACTTTTCTAAACTTCGGCTCAAGGAGTTGACTCCGAACTTCACAGGCCTCATTTTGAATGACGTTGGATGTAACTCGCATCAAATCATCTTCATGGATCTTTGTCATAAGATGTTTTGCTATTGGTATACTCATTAGTATCCTCTGACCTGAGATTCATACTAGAACTGCCGTTTACCAAGAACCATTCTTTAATCATTGTCAAACGCTGTCACGTAACTGCCAGTCATAAAGGCTTTGATTAGGAAGAGTTCTGAAGTTCAGTGGGAGTTGTATGTAGTCAATAAGGGATTCTGTACTCTTGCATTATATGTAACAGATAAGCATCGTGACGCCCTCGTTGATTCAAACTGGTGAAGTGTAAGGCCTTACCCAAACTTACTGTGTGTTTGATTGGACCACTTTGATTCTTGATCGAGAACAATAATATTTGAACGCCATATGAGAATGAACTAAATCCATGTCTCATTGATTCAATTGATGTTTTATACGGAAAGGATGAATGACAACTATTGCCATAAGTTTATTGTCTTGCTTTAGTTAGCTGTTACTAACACCGAGATATTTGGTTAATGACTTTAAAGCGTCATACCTTGTTAGGGTCAGCCATGTGCAGCTAGAGCGCCGCTGACTGTTTGCGTTGATTTATCGTGGATCGTCCAAGTGAGAGATTGTTGGATTTTATGGACCGACCCGATGGACAACACGGCTGACCGAGCTATGACCCGTAAGAGTTACACCTAGGGCAACGAACATTAAATCCACTTAACGTGCTTAACTGGTAATTACGAACTGTTAGTGAGACGATATATTTTATATATATTCGTTAAACGGGGATTATTATTTATACTAGTTTATAAATAATTATTATATATCTTGTTTTAATCTTTTATTAAAACAATTAAATTAGTACAGACTTTTTATCTCGTATTGGACTTTTGGCCCGAAGACAATTAGTAAGGTTTATAATTATTATATATAATTATAAACCCTATAACCACACAATTGAAAAACAACCGTTTTTTGTTTTTTTCGGTCAACTCCAATTAAAAGCAAAAAGGTTTTTCAGCCGTAAGCAAAAGAAGAGGAGCCTTTGCCATTTAAGGCGGCGCCGCCCCGTTCCCGTGTTTTGGTTCGTGATCTAACATCGGTTCGTGATCTAACATCGGTTTGTTGTACCTAAGTGTCTCAACCGGTTAATCATTAACCGAGGTATAATTTATCTTATCAGTAGATTAATTGTTTTTTTTTGTGTTTGCGTGTTCATAACCAGATCCTGTTCGGTTTGTCAGTGCTGTTAAATATGTTATGATTTTATTTTCCGCTGCGTATTTATTAATTAACTGAATTAGTTAATTTCTCTGTCAAAACCCGTTTTTATAAAAGTCAAACTGATCACCATTGAATCCCAACATTACTTGCTTTACCCAAAAGACGCCCCTGCTTCTATAAATAATCACATTCATTTCAAATCAAAAACACTATTATACAAGAAATATTAGGAAATGTGCGACTTAAGAAAGCAACCGATGGACACCGGAGGAGGTGGCCAGAAGGCCGACGGACCTTCTTTCGACGACCTTCCGGCAAACAGATGGCAGATTAAGAATAGAATTCTCACAGAACTGATATTTTGGAAATGGGAAACAAGGGGTCGGTGGTGGGGGTAACAAACTTCCGGCGAATAGGTTGTAGGTCAAGAAGCAACAACTTAAAGAACTGTTTTCAGTTTAGGATATAAGCAAATAAATTTGGGTTAGATTAATTAACCTTGTACTTCGTTTTAAGTTGTCTGATTAAGGATTATTGTTCAAATTTTACTAACGTATTATAAGAAAAACATTATGGTTTGCACCATTTGAGACAATCTTGTAAGTGTGACATCACCAACTGTCTGATAGTCAATACCCAATATACATGTGTCGAGTCCATTGTTTATGCGCGTCACAATCGGGTTAGGTGGGTTGATCTAATTTCGACGTTTTAACCAATTTAACACAATTATTTAAATGGTTTATATGCATCATAAACAACTTAGGTAGGTTGAACTCATTTAGACATTTTTAACTTATTATTAACATGTCGGCCCATTTATGACCCGAACATTTTTACCTCAAACCCATTTAACTTTGTGTTGAGTCAAGTCATGTTAACGAGTCGTGTATAAAATGTGAGATCCAGTGACCAATTTTATTGGCGTACAAATCAATTCCATCGAAAAATTGGTTTTTGATATCAAAAGGGTGTCTGGACACATAATTTAAAGTGATGATTGCAAATTTAAAATCAAAATAAAGTAATTAATCACTTTCTTTTAAGTTAAGAGTAGTAGTTAAATAACAATGATTGCTTTCACCTAGGCTTATTATCACGGAGTGATTTTCCAATTCTTGTGTGACGACTTAGATGCGTTCTAAGTTAAGCCTTTCAGTAATGATAAGTTAAGCCTTTCAGTAACGATCAAAGTGTACTGTAGTGTTCTACGGATAAAAATGTTTCTTGATTTCTTTTATGAAATCAGCCCAATTTTTTATTGTGCACGTACCTCCTTTGATCTCCATAGCCTTGTGCCGCCACCATAATGTTGTGGTGTCCTTTAAGTATAGTGTCACCGCCTTAATTTTCTTAGCGTTATCAACAATGTCGATGGCCTCGAAATATTGCTCCATTTCCAAAAGGAAATCGTCCACAGCCATCGCCTCTCGTTTTTCGATGAACTGCGATGGTTTAGGAAGATCAACCTTTGATGGCGTATAGCTTGTTACGTCGTTGCCTCTATTTGCCAACACTTGTTTGCAAACGCTTAGCTCGGTTTGCAAGTCTTTGATTACTCTCTCGATGTTGTCTTTCATTTGACTCAGCTCCTTCTCGAACAACTCCTTTAATTCGTTTCCCATGATTGCAAAAGCAAGTTTGCAATCATTTCTCAGTTCGACAAGTTCGTTGCTTAGCGGAACCAGTTGTTGCAGCGAATCATCGACGTTTGTCTTAAATATGTTGAATTCAGTCTTGAATTCGATGATAGATGTTTCTATGTCTTCAACTCTTTTGTTTATTCCAGCGGCTAAGTCTTTGGAGAAGCTTCTTTCATAATTTTTCACTTTTGACCCATGAACTTTAACTTAATTACAGTTCTAGTCGTTCTAGGGATCGAATTTTGTCAGGTGTTAGTCTTTTTGCCACCTTGACGAGTGTCTTCCCATCCACGGGTTTCATCTCCGGTGTTAGTGCTCACAATCTTTCCCTCGTCGGATTCATCCCAATGAATCGTATCACTTGTCACGGTTTATGCAGCGGAAGTCTCGTAAAAGGGAACAAAGATTGTGAGTTACGATGGAAAAGTGATTGTGAGTACACAAGTATGCTTTAAAGTTGCTTAGGTGAGTACAAATATGAGCATTCATCACCTATTTATATGAGTGAGGGTTGATCTAGGCCCTTCTTTATCTAGAGTATTCTAAGTATTAAATATACAAGCTAACATCTAGAGATTTCATTGACAATATCCGGCCTTTTCAAGACTGTTCTTTGGCTGAATTATGTAGCAATTTCAAGGTTGTTCTAGTATCTTCTTGGCAGCCCACTTGGTCCGGGTTTTCAAGGACCTTCCATGGGTTTAAAGGCTGATTTAGAGCCATATATGCAGCCCTTATTAGTCCAGAATTTTGTGTGCCGGATAATTCCTACCAACACTTATGCCTCTTGAACATCCAAGAAAACTCTTGAAACTTGGAGTCTTATCTAAATTTTAGACGGGTCGTGACATTATGTCATCAACGAGGTGTTTTGGCACTTATTTTAGAGTAATTATTACAAATTTAAAATCAAATATTAAAGTTAATAAATAATAATAGTAGTTAAATAATAGAATCAATGCCTCGAACCAGTTTATGATATCAAAGACCAGTTTGTGATTTTAAAGACACGTATTTTAAAGTGATTATTGCTAATTCAAAATTAAATAAACGGATAATCACTTGATTAAAGTTACATGAGTAAGGATGCTGAGACTACTCAAACAGTCGTTGAACAAAGAGGATGGTAGGGTTTGGGGTGGGTCATAAACGGGTCGGCACACTTAATGACATTCAGAAACATGTCTAAATGGGTTCAACCCACTTAATCCGTTTATAACCCACATAACACTTTTAACTTATCATGTTAAATATGTTAGTAGGTCAACACAACAAGTTTATTATCAGTTTATCAAAACCACATAATTTTATAAATAATTAAATATAAATTGTAATTTTTAATAACTTAAATTTTATCACGTTAATTGTCTTATTTAGTTCTTAACCGAACCGTGCCGTGCCATGCCAATCACTATGTCACATGTTGTATCGTTAGTGTTATTGAACTCATACTTAGTCATGTTAAACACGTCATGTCATGTTATTCTTGTTATTGAACGAGTTACATTTAATTATGTTAAATGTGCCATGTAGTCTAATCAACTTATTATACATATCTCTATTAATGTTTAATAAATTGACACGTTTAGTTAAACATGTCACGTCAAACATGAACCGTTACATTTTACCAGCTCTAGAGTCCCCAACCAGCCTCAGAATAAGTTGTCAAACCATCAATGGTGGAGTATAATTGTAAACCATAGTTAATTGTATCTTTAATATATAGTTTAAAATAGGTTATATGCTTAAGGGTACATCAGGCACTACCCAAACAAAAAAAAAAGTACCATAAAAAATACCCAATGAGGGAATGCCACCTCATTTTTACCCAAATCCAACACTAAATACCCTAAGTGGTGGGGGCACAACCCTACTTATAACACAACCCGCACAACCCCAAGTCCAACGGCTTCCTCAATCAAAATCGAGTACATATACCCGCAGCCCCTACCTGTGACCCTTGCGATAGTGTACCTGATGAACCCGACTTACCCGCTTCCCTACCCGAACTGTGCCCCCAGTACCCTAAGACATACTGGTTGCCGATAACTTTGCTTTCATAAGATGATAAACTGAAACAAGATTTTTTAGTGATAGAGGTTAAACTGGCAGCTCGATCGATTTTCACGACCAATTCCAAGTTCCAAACCGTCAATTAAACCGTTAACCCAGTTCACCGACACCAAACCGTATAAATCTAGAACCGGCCGATGTACTTTGATTTAGACGCTCTGATCGGTATCAATGATTTATCAACACCTCTATTGTCCACCAGTGAGCGAGCCAAGCCAAACATGACCCTATTGTGTGCCCGAGTAGTTATATAGGCACCATGTGGGAGCCCAAAAGTTTTAATTCACAATATTAAACGTTCAGTTTCATTAAGAAAAATAAATTAACAGAAAATATCAAAATAAAAACAGAAATACAAGATATTGTAATGTTGATCAATGAAATCAAACTACTAAACTACTTAAAATATGAATCAAACTACTAAACTACTTAAAATATGAATCGAGCGAAGAAGGAGAGCAATGCTTACCTCACAGTAAGCCCGCAAGAACATTTGTTGAATATTAATTTGAACTGTTCAACATCCATTCAAGGGAAACTAGATTGTGCAAGTTTAATATCTTGAAGAAGACTTTTTGCTGTTTCCTTCTCCTGCAATCACAATTAAAATGCAAAAAATAAGTTCATAAAGCTTTCAACTTTTTCAGGTTCTCTATTTCCTAAAGAAAATTCAACACAAGATCTGGGTCGTGCAGGTTGGGTAACAGGGCAAAACGGTCTAGACCAGGTTTGGTTGACCCGCAAACAGTTTTTGCCCATTTTTACCTTTTTTTTTAAAAAATTCACCCAATAGTAATCAAGTTTCGTAAGTGTTCCACTAAAGTCACTCGGTTTTCATTAGGTGTTCCGATACTATGAAATTTTTCTATAAATATTAACCTTTTAAATTACAACCATACCCAGTAAAAATCTCACCCATAGCAAGGCTATTGGTAAGGTCTGGGGAGGATGGGACGTAGGCAAACCTTACCTCTACCCCTGGGGATAAAGAGGCCACTTCCAGAGATACACTCGGCTCAAAAAAACAAATAGCATACAAACGAACAGTACTAACATATAGGGACTGAAAAATACCAATAAGGAACGATGAAATGATACATAACCAGAGAAATAATATCCTAAAAGCAACACACAGTCATGCATACAATAATACCATAAAGATGCAGAGTCCACTACGACAAAGGTAAGACCCATATGTACCCTCCTTAACCTTAATCCTACGTCTCCACGAACTCCTATCCTGGACCATGTCCTCAGAGAGGTGCAACTCTAGCAATTTTTAAATTAAGTGACCTAAATGGAACATATATGAATCTTTGTTATTATTTAGTGATTAATTTTTCAAAGTTAACTTGAAGTAAGAGGTAAAAGTGAAAGAAAAAAATCACTAAATAATAACCAAGTTTCATAATTGTTTAATTTACGTCAAAGTAGAAAAAAATAATCACTAAATAGTAACAAAGATTCATATATGTTCCATTTAGGCCACTTAAATTTAAAAAATTTAATATTTATAAAAAAGTTTCACAAGATTTGAACACCTTATGAAAGTTGAGTGACTTAATAGAGAGAAAAAAAAATCCCGAGCGACTTTAGAGAGAAAAAAAATTGGTTACAATGAGTGAATTTAACCCATTTTTTATAAATAATTCATACGCTACAATAAATATGATTACAAAAAATAGTATTATTACAATGTAAAATAATCTAAATCTTTGAATCAAAGAATTTAGGAGGTTATATATGCACTAGACTCCATATAACTTCCAAACCCATTTGACCCGTTTCAGCTAAAACAATTTACGTGGCTCGTTTGAAACTTTGAGATCAAACACTACCCAAATCAACATATTTACTACTAAAAAGATTAAAAATGGTTGAAAATCAAACATAAAGAATTTGCAGCTTACCGGGCCATTATAATCAAGAAGACGAGTGCAATACACTTCAGCTTCTTCAAATCTTTTCTGGGCTCGACAATATTTTGCAAGAAACATTAAAGCTTCTACCATATTGGGCCCTTCTCGTTCTTCATCTTCCATTCGTTCCAAATCTTTCTTATAATAGAAAGCAGCCTCCTGAGATTGACCCAATTCACTATGCAGTTTAGCCAACTTGTGAAGAGCAATAGCTTCTCTATCATTACAATTAGCCGCCCGCCTGTAACACTTAATTGCCTCCTCAAGCATACGAAGCTGGTCCGTTTCATAACAATGGGCCATAGCTATCCACAACCGAGAATCACCAGGCTGCAAAAACACAGATTTCTTGAAATAATGAAGAGCGTAATAGGGCATTCCCATCATTTCATAAGCTTGCCCGAGCCCATACCAAGCCCGATAGTCACACGGGTTTATATCCACAGCCCTTCTGTAAGCATCAACAGCAGCCGGTGTGTTTTTCATCTCAACATACTCATGCCCCATCAACGTCCATGCAGATAAATACTTTTTATCTAACTTTAGCGCCCGTCTAAAATACATAACTGACTTCTCGTGAAGACCTTTTAAACTATAGTAATTCCCGATAATACAACAAGATTCAGGTCGGTACTTATCTGTCATGAAAACTTGGTGGGCAAGGTAACTTAGGCCCGAAAAGCATTCTTTTGCATACAACACGTTAGAATACATGTCCATGTCATCAATACGGTACGGGTCGATCCTAAGAAGCTCCTCAAAAATGGCCTCCACTAACTCAAACTCGCGTAGGCTGTATTGGGCTTTAGCAATTTGGGCTTTAATGTAATTGCTACAACCAAAAGTTGCTTGCAAATAGTCGTATTTAGCTAAAGATTCATTGTGCATACGTAATTCATGATAAGTGCTGGCAAGAAAGAAGTCTTTCATCCAATGATTATTGAGTTTGAGACCGTTTAGTGTGTCGATTGTAGTGCATAAGGATTGTAGCTCTAACCATGCGCTCCAGTTCCATGGGTAGGTGTTAACAGACTCAACAAGTACGGTCCGGGCTAGATTTTCATTACCTTTTGCTTTGAGAACAAGACCGTATAAGTAAAGCCCAAATGGGTCGATTGAACTGTTCTTACGAACAGCGGCTAAGTCTCGTTCTATGGAGACCAGTTCACTATTTACAGCATCGCTTTTACCCAAAGGTCCCTCAAGTTCAATTGTTTCTTCTTCTTTTCGCTTTTCACCAGCCTGGAATAACCAAGTGAGAGTTACTAATGAACAATCAACAATGAAGTAGTAGGGTTCAAATAATATGCTAGCTTTAAATGTGGCAAAATGCGCATGTTGGACATGTGTTATGGGTCAAAACATGTAATTTTGGGTAGGGTTGGGACAGGTTAGGATTGCCTGAGACACTTGTCCAAATTTCAAAAAAAAAACTGAAAATTTTGTGTGTCAAAAATACAACAAACATACCCTGAAAAAATATGTTTTTAGTAAACAATCTAATTTTTTAAATAAAATGATTTAACAGGCTTAATGCATTATAAATACACTTTGTGTGCGACTTTCAACCCGTTTGATCTGTTATTTTAAAGCTGCTTTTTTTTTCACCCATTTGACCTGTTAGATATATAACATGGCCTAAACCGACCCATCCAAAAGTAAATGAACTGAAATTTCCATCTGTGGCTAGCTTGATCGAACATCAGAATAGTTTCACATTCATCAAATACAGGCAGCACAGAAGGTTCTTTCACCTTAAAAGAGTTAAAGTTGGATTAGGTTCAAGAAAGTAGAGACAAATAAAAAGAGTATTCTTTTTAAATACAAGCTGGTAAGATCTTATGTTGAATTTATAGCAAAGAAGAAAAGGAAAATAAATTAATATTCAAGCAATTTATGTAGCGAAGGAAGAAAAGGAAAAGAATTTACATATTGTAACATATATGTAGTCATGAAATGGTTACTTAACAAATTGTAACCATATGACCCTTTAATAGTAGTCAAAGGCGCTCGCCTAGGTGCAGCCATACCGCCTTGCGTCCATCAAGGCGCTCAGGTGAGGATTCCGGCCAAAACTGGTCTAAAACATCTAAAACCGATATGAAATATCTAAAAATGGCCGGGAACATGTCTAAACTAGCCTAAAACATGTCTAAAATCTTAAAAATGGCATGTCTATATGTGCGCCTTACTTAAAAAAGCCCTCGCTTTTTTAGCACTCGGTGCCTAGGCGACAGCCGACAGGCTCACCCTTTGTGCCTTGAGCCTTTACTTTTACATAATTTTGATGATTCTTTAAAGTTGTGTCCATGGAACTAAGTAATACAATTAAAACTACATCTCGCAAACTAAACCATAACCGGAGCTATCATGCACCTAACAATACAAACAAACTGACATAACAGCCGTTTCGGTAAAAAAATCATGTCAATTTATGTCATTGGCATTTCATCAAACACCTGGCAGACATAAAAAAACATCAACACCAAACAATCCAGCAAACAACTTGTATGCACCAAAACCAAATCGACACAATTCGACACAATATCTACAAAACCAAAGGGACCAGAAAACGAACCAAATAAAGAGCATAACACCTCAAGAACAAAGCTTTCTTTCCAGGCTGATCAGACAAAACATGAGCAGCCCTCCTATACTCTCTGCAGTTAAAATACATCTTCGCAAGAAGATAAAAATCGGAATCCACGTCCTCACTCTCCTCCTCCGGCAACGGACTTGACACGTACGACGTGCCGGCGACAGGTGTGGCGGTTATCTCGTCAGTAGAACGAAATCGGCGGCGAATGCTGGAGCAGTCGCGCTGTAATCGAGTGTGCGACGGCGGATACTTCGCCGGATCTTGTTCAATTCCGACCAATTGTTCTGCAGCCCTGTTTAGGTTTAAAATTAGATCAACATTGATTCAAATTTTTTTTAGGGTTTTTGTAGGGTTTGCTAACCATTTGGATGCGGCGAATAGGCAACGGTCGGTGAGGTGACGGATTGCAGTTCGGAGCTCAGTCCGGCAAGTTTCCTTGGAGACGCCCATCGGAATTGATGAATGAAAAGAATTTGAAATTAGATCGGCGGCGAGTGCGGTGGCGGTTTTGGTGAGTTTGGGGTTTTGAATTGTGTTTTTATTTTTATTTTTTGTAAACATTGGGTACCAAAGAAAAGAAATAGTACCGTTTTGGTACCCCTACTATGGTTTTTTATACTTGGGACACTAAACTTGTGAAAGTATAAGTTTAGCCACAAAACAATGATGAACTTTTTGTTGAGCACCATCTTTTTCGTTATGTGTGCAAGCATTTTTACGATCGGTTATTGTATATTTCATGGCGGTTTATTGTAGTAGTGTAGTATCTTTGCGGTTAAAGCTGATTGTGATATTATTTGTCTGTATAATAGGACCTAGCTCTACATTTAAATTGTATTTTAATGTTGTTTTTATGAATCTTCCTAAGGATTTTTTTTTCCTAATACTAGGGATGTTAAAATATAGTCCCAAAAGAGATGGAATGAGGTGACGTGTCATCTTTGAGGGCACTCTTAACCATGTGGTTATAACTTTCCAAAAATCAACAATAGGGATAAAGCAAGATGCCTTATCCTAGTTTGATTTATCATTGTGCCAACATCTTTAGTTATTAACTTATATTGTAACTTATTTAAAATCATGTTAAGCACAATGATGGAAATGACACGTTTGTGACAGAAGGTTTTGATGGCTGGAATAACTAAGAAAGTTTTTCTAGCCATGTGGGTGATGTTTTTAAGTCATTCGGCAGCTCGTTGGCTAACTTTGATCCATATTTCATCATTTGACATAATATTTTCAAGTCTATGATGAAATCTACCATGTATATGAACATTCTTAGGCCTCAACAAGTACCTTATAGCTGATTGCTCATGTTTAACAACTATTTTTTAATCACTAGTGCCAACCTCAAGATTTTGCATCTTTATGGCTCTCGAACTTCTTTAATTTCTACATTGCTCACTATTGCTTCCTTCAATAGAACTCATTTTTTTAAGTTCAAATTGACCAACAAAAAGTTTGTTCGCGGTGAGATTGTAGAAATGATAACCCTTTGAATATGTATTCCATAAAATACACTTGTATTTTTGGAATCAAGTGTTATAGAATTCAAGAATGACCCCTTGTATTTATAATCTGTTTAGAGGCACGTTATTGTCGGATTGACGATGACGTATAATATCCTCTAACAGATTATCTCACAAAAGTATATGTCCAATGATGGATTGCCATGTGGCATTTTCACTTCATCAATATGACTTCTTCATTAGACGTCTTCATCTTAATGCGAGGTAACCACATGGCAACGCTTTTTCATCAATGAGACTTCTTCATCAACATGTGACATGCGATTGGTGGCAAAGTCCCTTTTTGGTCTTCGTCATTAGATGACTTACCATTAGTGGTAAGTCTTTGTGACTTTTCATTAGCAATTATTCATTAGTGTGAAGCTCCTATAATCCTCGTCAGTGGTAATTTATCATCAGTGATAAATTCCATCGATTTTTCATCCGTTGCATGTTACCTCGTCAGAGGCAACTCACCCCGTCAGCAACAAGTGTTATCGGTGACAAACTTGTTTGTTAGCTCTAAAGGGAAAGCTTTCACCAGCAACAACATTTCTACAAAAAAGTATTGATAAACTCCTTAAGCATACCAAGACTTTTACTTCTTTTATCAGCAGTAAACACCCCCCCCCCCCTAATTGTAGTTCACTCTTAATTGTATCAACAAACACTTATAACCTCTTTTTAATTTCTTGAATTTGGATGGCAATTCTATCTTTAATAGTAATCATTCAATCCTAGTTTTTTGGTAATCATCAGTTCCCATATATAAAATCCTACCAATCTCACATTGAACAGATGATACCAAAGAACAATTTAGTTATTCTCCTAACTTCATATCTTTATCTTCATGTCATTTCTCATAGCCTATATACGATGCTTTTGCTTTATTGTCTTCATAAAGATAATTAAATTACTATTGAATTAACGAACATGTAGGAAATATATTCTCATTAACAACTTTGCATCTGCTCCTCCATCTTCATAAGTAGGAAACTATGTCAAAGGTTATCATTAACAACTTCTTTGATAACTTACATCTACTTCATCTTTAGCAGTAATAACTTATGTTAGAGGTTATCATAGACAATTTTACTAAAAGGAGAATTTCTGTAACTAATATTTCATTAGCAATTCTTCTATTCTTTGAGAAATATAATATATCTGCTCTTCTTTGGTATCAGTAGTAAAGATATGGGTGTTGATCTTGCAGATATATCCGTCAATTCGTGTGAATTATGGTTCTTCACCTAAATGAATATGTTCAACAATTAAAGATGTAATCTAAGGTACATGATCAATAGATTCATCACTTCTTGTTCTTAATACTAAAGATTACCAGGCTCAAGAATGATTTCATCATTGCTAGTTCCTAGTTAGGGTATTATTGCCTTAAAGACTGTCTTGAAGTACATTTGAGGATATTTCAATAGTCTTCGCCCATCCTAGTTGTGAAGTTGAACATACTCAACTTCATTCCTCCTTAGAGCCTTAGGATAGTACTTGCTCAAATAGTTGTCTCAATACCTCTTCCGGAGAATGTTGAAGGAGAAGAGCAAGAGTATTGACGGATCGAGTATAAGTGTTAAAAGTACTTAGCCTCAAATCAAGATTTAGGTTAAGTGTATCGGCTGGTTGAGGGTATTCGAGATGAGTAGACCTCGGAGATGGTCTTGATTCAATAGACACATGCTCAGGAAGGACTACGAATCTGATCAATTAAATTTGTATAAACTCTTTCTCATTGTTAAAGACTTTTAAACCTTGAATCTTAGAAACATAAATGGGCATTATTATCAAAATTTTGATCCAGGTTCTTGTTCGAATAAACGCATAACGAATCCTAGATATAATCAAAATTTCTTTGAATGAGATTTATTGGCATTTGCTTTAAGTTTTGAATCTTGGAGGAGGAATATCAGAAGATTTATGTTTCTTTGGCACTGATATCATTATAATTTTTGAATGCTTAATTTCATACAAATGTGCAAGATATACATGTCGTTTTAAGGTATTCATTTCAATTATACACATTGAAGATAAAATTCACTCGTTGATGATACTTAAAGGTTCTTATATTCTCCTTTAGAATGCTTTAATTCCTTCATATCAAATTAACTCTTTTCAAATCATGATAAATCCTTGACTTTAAATTGTTGCTTTCATCACCCATCCTTACTCGGAATGTTGAGTTCCATAAGCCATTTCCCAACAAAATTAGTAGAGCAAACATCTCAAGAGGCTTTAAGTCCTCTCAAAAGAAGTTTGTTCAACCAAGGTAACTTACATTCCAAGTTCTCTACATCCTTCCTTTTCTTGATCAAGGGTTGTTTATCAACATCGCCACTGATTGTGATACGAAGAATTGCGGGAACAAAAAATGAATTCGAAAAATCTCTGAAACAGAAGAACCGAGGAATCGCTATAACATGCAATTCAACCAAGGTAACTTACATTCCTTTTCTACTTGTGATACATCTAAATCCATTATCGTTGGCAATGGTGCTATACTACTAGTACATTACATTGGCATTTTGTTTTTACCATTTTTACATAACAAGTTCCCACTACAAAATATTCTTATCTCTGATAAAATGGTCAAAAATCTTATTTATGTTAGTCGTTTTTTACCATCTTTACATAACATTGTGGCGGACCCAGAAATTTTTTTCATGGGGTCGGAAATTTTTGGGGTCGGTTGACTAGTGATATGTAACGTGCATGTAACACTAAACTTTTTTCAATTGTGGGGGGGATCGGGGGGCTAATTTAAAATTTTATGGGGGCGATCGAGATTTAAACACGTATATAACGCTAAATTTTTTTTTCATGGAGGGCGGCTGCCCCACATACCCCCTTACTAGGTCTGCCCATGCATAACAAGCGGCTCCAATAGCGATTTGAGAAATTTTTGAGGGGTTCGCCGAAATCATAGTTGCCATAATTGGCGATAAAATGGAAGTACTTTGCTATTCTTTTGCAGAGTACATTGCTCTTAATTATAGTATTATTAACGGAATTGCTATTATAGTATTATTAATGGAAGTATGAAAATATGTTGCTATTATAGTATTATTAATTGACCCATTAGATACCTCAAATAAACACAAATTGATCCATCTATGCTGCATAAATGGGTCAAAATGGCCAACTCTTAACCTTTATACATCAAATGCAAAACTTGATTATTTTCTTACAAAAAAAGATTCCAAATAAAATATACTAAAATTGCTAGTAACAATCGTATTAAAATGAGAGGTTCTTAACAAAATTATACTAAAATTGTTGAAAAATTATTTCATTGGTCCTGTCCACCACTAAATATAGGGCCAAGCCCACAACCTTCCCTGAGATGTTGATGTTTTTAGCCCACTTAACAAGTTTGTTTCAAAACTCCTTAATATTACTTTCCTAGAACAACAAACAAGAAATACTATAATTATTTTATTCCACTAAATATCTATATGTATAACATACATAAATACATAAGTTACAATTTTTACCCATTTACTAATTGTGTAGTTTTTTTTAAACAGGTTAACTGATTTTTGTTAAAAAAGGCGTGTTGAAAGTCGACTGATGTGTAACTTAAACCCAAACAACCTCCCGTCCTCCAAATGTTTTATTCAAAGGTTTAGATAATAATAATAATAATAATAATAATAATACTGTGTTTGTTATGATAATTAACACAAATTTACCTATAAAAATATAAAATGGACAAATTTTGTTTTTGTGGGTTGACATAACCCAACTTGACACGTTTCGATTGTTATAATGTTTCAACCCAAACCATTTGACCTAGAAGGCGAGTTGTTGCACTGCATGTTGGGCATGTTACCACACTTGCCCGCCCCCGCCCCGCCCATCTTTTCACCTCTAACTTACGCGCACTAGAAGACGAGACGTTGCACTTCATATTTGACCATTTGGCCAGTAGAAGCAAACAAAGGAATCCAAGTTTAACCAAATGATTACATGATGCCAGTCAAAATGTGGATAACTGGATTATGTTAAAAATTGAAATGAAACAGAAGCTTTATGACATTGAATGATACCTTAACCTCCAGAGCTGCAGCAGTCAATCTGCGTATGTTTTAGCTCTAACCTATCAACAAAGAAAAATATAAAAAAATAGCTAAAAAAGAAAGGGGTAACTTTATACAATAGTAACCAAGTTTCTCATCTGTCCCATTTTAGTCACTCAAATTTTTTTTGTCTCATTTTAGTCACTCAAGTTTTCTTATCTGTTCCATTTTAGTCACTCAAACTTTTTTTGTTTCAATTTAGTCACTCAAGTTTCACATGTTGTTCCAATCTTGTGAATTTACTATGTTACGAATTACTTTTTTTGTATTTTATTATATGGATATGGTGAAAACGAAATCCAAAAAGAGTAAACCAATATTTTCACCATATTCATAAAACAAAATCCAAAAAAGGTAACATGTTAACATCATAATTTTGCAATATTAGAACAAGATATGAAACTTGAGTGACAAAAATAAGACAAAAAAAGTTTGAGTGACTAAAATGGAACAGACGAGAAACTTGAGTGACTAAAATGAGACAAAAAAAGTTTGAGTGACTTAAATGGAACAAATGAGAAACTTGATTACTATTGTGTGAAGTTTTTCCAAAAAGAAACGAGTCAAAATTTAATGCGTAAATCTCCTAAATCATGTAATTAAAAAAAGGTCATCTTGCATAAAAAGGTAACATAATATGCTAACATTTTCTAATGTGGGAATCAAATATTTCCTCTCATCCAAACAGGTTTAGAATTTCAGTTTTATCAAATTAAAAGGAAAACTTTGAGTTGGTAAGCACGAGCAGATGTTATAGGTTTGAATCGTGCTTTCATTGCAAAATTTCTTGAAGGTCGTCTGCCCAGCGTAAACTGCGATTTACGTGATACCGTTGGTTAGCAGGGTATTGATAGGTTTTCTGATAACACGTTCGCATGGTTAAAAAAAACGTTGTCCAATCTATATTATATAATAAATAAAGGTTTTTCCATGACACGTGTCTTTTCCATATTCATTTTAATCGTTTTTTCCCGCCTCTCTCTCTTATTAAATACACCTCTATCTTTTAATAATAGTATATTTTTAAAGAAAATACTAATTATATTAATAAGACATATTTAATTTAAATTATCCCTTATTATAAGAAATTTTAAAATCTAATTACATAACTTTTATTTTCAACCAAATAGTAATTGAAAGTCAAATTATATTAAATAGTAGTTAAGTATTTTCGAAACCCAATTATATATTAATTTTTAAATATTTTAAATTTTGTTTTCTATCTATAGTAAAAATTCAATCTAATATAACGGAAAGAATTTGTTTTTTTATATCCATGTGTGTAAATTATATTTTTAGAAAATACTTAACTACTATTTAATATATCCATGTGTGTAAATTTTTATGTATATATCCATGTGTGTAAATTTTTATGTATATATTTTAGAGATTTAAAAATGTATTTTTAGAGTAAATTACCATCTTACCCTTGTCGAAACTAAACTTAACGGAAAGAATTTAACGAAGTTAGGCCCAAGGACTCAGAGTGTTACAGATTGTATACCACAGGTCTCAAAGCGTTAAAAATTCGTGTTAGGGACGCATTGTGTTAAATCGTGTAAACCAAAGGGACACAAACGATAATTTACTCTTCAATTTAATTATTTAGTTACACTAAATCTAAACATATTCTATTATTCTTTTTGTAACTTATATGTTATTTTTAACTTTGTAATTTTTTTTATTCGCGATAACAAGTTATGACTTTAATATTCTGTTGAAGAAAAGTGTTTAACGAGTGGATTATTTGCTCCTGCCATCGTGGTTTAATCTTTCTCTTATTATTTCGATCAAAAGAATCCCAGTTTCTTTTTCGGAAATCTAATCACACCTCTCACAAGTTTTGATTGGATCTGAGTCGAATGATCATACTAGACAGGTTGATCCGTTGTTCTTCAACTATGAACTCTTCCTTGTCGGATTCGATCTACCCTGATTGAATTACAAGACTCCAGACATGACTCTTCTGATTACTTATACATAGTGATTGATTGTCTCTGGCTTCCACGAGATGATTGTTTCCACACAACCCAAACTGTCTCGTCTTCTTGGTACTTTCTCCTGTTCTTGATCTCAGATCCAATACACTTCTCTAGGTCCAGTGGCGGAACTTGAACGATTAAATTGGGGGGCAAAATATTACACATAAAAAAACCAAAATTTTTTTCACCAAATAAAGACCATAAATAAAAAAAAGGTGCTTACACATAAACGAGGTCTAATATGAAATAAACCTAGTGGGCCGAAAATCAATACTCATGAGCAAAAAATGGCCCGAAATCAATACTTATGAGGAAAAAAATGGGCCGAAATTAATACTTCTGAGCAAAAAAATAGGCTTCTGGTCTGGATTAGGAGGGGCCCAAACTAGGGGTGTTCAAAGTCGGATATCCGAAATTTTCGGATAGTGGATTTCACTATCCGAATCTGAATCCGGAATTTCGGATATCCGAATTTCGGATATCCGAAAATTCGGATACGGATTCGGATAGTGAAACGGATATCCGAAAATATAAAAAAAATAAAAAAATATATAAAAATAATATTTTTAAATTACAAAAACAATTAAAAACATTAAAAAACATTAGAAAATATACATATAAAATATATAAATATAATATATCAGATTTTGATTCAAATATTCGTATTTTTAAATAATAAAAACAATTAAAAAAAATATTTAAATATAATATTTCGGATATTCGGATATCCGAACTATCCGAAATATCCGAAAATCACTATCCGAATCCGAATCCGAAAATTCGGATTCGGATTTTCGGATAATTCGGGTTCGGTTTCCGATTTTTTTGAACACCCTAGCCCAAACACTATAACTAATATGAAATAAAACTAGTGATCCGAAATCAATACTTTTAAATAAAAAAATAGGGAGGGCCTGGGCCTGGCCCCTTAAATGTTCCTCCCTTGTCTAGGTCTAAACTTTGTTCGCATGCTGATCTGATCAGTCTTGGATCACTACTATCATGATTGAACTGATCGTGATCTCTTATGGGTTCCTGACTTTGACTAGCCCTTCAATCCTTGGATGGAACCTTTGATTGATCTGGTGGCTTTGATACAAACTGTTTGCAATTAGAGAATCGAATAACACAAACAAAACATATCTTGTGACAAAACTGGCATAACCCAACCTGGCACGTTTCGATTGGTATAAGAATCACATGTTTTAAGTTTTAACACAAACTATTTAACCTAGAAGGCGAGATGTTGCACATTTTACCACACTTGCCTAACCCGTCCATTTTTTCACCTCTAAATCTAAGTAAAATTCAAATTACTACAGGTAGGAAAATTCTCATTCAATCATCAAAAGTTAGAAATTGATATCAGTGAGTTTATAGAATATTAAATGAATCAAAAGCAAATATGCTTACATTTTCAAATTTCGGAATCAAATATTTTCTCACACCTAAATAGGTTTGGAATTTCATTTTTATCAAATTAGAACGAAAACTATGAGCTGATAAATGTGAGCACAAGTCTTAGGTTCTAATCCTGCTTCCATTACATAATTTTTTGAAGGTTACTTGGCTAGCGTAAGCAGCGATTTACGTCATCCTGACTGTTGGTTGGTTAGTATTACCGGGTTTCCGGTAACAACAAAAGCAAAAAGTCCAATATATGTAAGTAGGGTGAAGTTCAAATGCTAAACAATATTTATGTGATAACCATGATAACCATTCTCAAACATAGTGTTACGTATATGTAACAATTATCATTTTGTTAGTATTACACATACGTAAACACTATGTGTCACGTATATGTAACATTATTTGGTACGTATATGTAAGACTAATCATTTTCGTATTTATATTCAAGATATATGTTCACGATACTTAAATACTCTTTTAAGCATTAAAAGAAAAAATAATTTATAAATTATATGATTGTTTGATAGTAGTTAACATGGTTATCACATAAAAAATTGATTAATATTTGAACCTTTCCCTATGTAAGTAAGTGCATTAACTTTAGGTATTTCAAAAATTGGATCATTGGGGTGTTTTTTAAGGGTGAAATAATAAATAATTTTAGCCGACAATCAGTTTAGGAATAGCTGGAAGACTTGAAAATAAATAATCAATAAAAAGGAATTTGTAAAAGTTCGTGGAGCTGCGGGGAATCGAATCTCGCATGCGAAGCGAGCGCTCTACCATATGAGCTACACTCCAAAAAGTTGATATATTTTTTCTAGCTGGTATAAACTATCTGTATTACACATATTTATTTTATTCTAATTATTTAGTTACACTGAATCTAAAGATATTCTATTAACACTTTGCAACTTATATGTTGTTTTTAACTTTCTAATATTTTTATTCACGATAAGAAACGACTTTCATATTATGTTGAAGAGAAGTGTTTATCTTATTGTCATGTGAAAACAAAGGTGACTTATTTTACGAAGTGTTTCTAGCGTTTAACGTACGAAGCCATCAGAACGCGGACACATGTTTTGGACGCGAGGGACGCATGCGTCAATATAGTTCTATACCATAATACGTCTGTATATAAATACTTACGCTACGTACACGGCCGGCTCAACGTTTTTGAATCTTATGAAAATAAGAAACCAAAAATAAAGATAAATAATCAAACTGGTTTATTAGAGCATTACCAGCTGGATCTAGCTATTTGTAATCAAGATGGTTTATTACATGTAATCAATAAAGAAATCACAGAAGTGAGAACTAGCTATTTGTCAATGTTTTGTTACCATTTAACATGTGTGCCAACCAACTAATACCAATGAAATAAACTATCATGAACAAAACAAATTAACAATTTACCTCTCCCCTTTAATCTCGATCATCTTACTGAGTAGTCTTTTCAACCATAACGTTTGACACGCTGCGAATGTTGCAGCCATGAATTCAGATTCACAAGATGATAATGCTACGGTATGTTGTTTTTGTGTGAACCAACTGATAGGCGAGTTTCTAAAGTAGAATACTATCACAGTAGTGCCTTTTCCTTCTTCTGTGTTAACTCCATAACTACTATCACTGTAACCTGTAATTTTACAATCTCCATTTTTGATAAGTTATGCCAAAATCTTTAGTTCCCTTGATATAACACAGTACTTGTCGAATGACTTTCAAGTGATGTTCCTTTGGTTCTTGTATGAAACGGCTAAGTAATCCAACTGATTATATAGCATCCCAAAAATAAGACGGAAAGAATAAACGGGTTTCGACGCGAGAGAAACGAAACGAACGACGCTCGTGGGTCGGGCCGGGCCGGACGAACTTGGAGGGTGGCGAACTTGAGAGGGGGGGGGGATCCCCTCCCTTAAATAGCCAATGCCTCCTCAAATTCTCCCATTTCACAAGTTTAGAGAGAGAAACCGTAGAGAGAGAAGTTGACGGATCGACCCGAGATTGCAGCGACGTGTTACTCCATAGCCTGTGAGAAAGACCTCCGAATCAGAAACTCGTTTCAGGTAATGAATCAACCTAGATCTTAGTTTTTTGTTTGTTTTGGGGTTTTGGATAAAAAAGTGACGTTTTTACACATGAAACTTGGAAATAAACATAGACCTGGCTTCTAGAATGAAAAACGAACGTTTTAAACGTAGAAAGTTTGGGTCTTGACAAGATCAGATCTGCATGCATGGATCTAGGGTTCTTGGGGAAGAAGACAACCGCGTAGGCGAACGTGTCAAGTTCGCCTAGGTAAATGAGCGAACTTAGGCCAACGAACTTGCTATGTTCGCTGGCAGCATATGGGTAGCGAACTTGATAACTTCGCTAGGATGATCTAGCGAACTTATGATAACGAACTTGCTAAGTTCGTTGGGTATGGATCAGGCGAACTTGGCCTATATTCGCCTGTATGTTCGCCAGATTTATAAGGGGCGAACTTAATTCAGTATGGTTAAACCGTTAGAGTCGGGATTTGGTTTGATGTGCATTTAACTAATCAATTCAGATCGTGCGTGACGTTGTTGGACCTTTGTTAGGATAACCGAGACTAGCTTATCAAGTGAGTTCTAGAGCCTTCTTTTAAATGTTTTAAATAATGTTTTTGGGCTGGTGTGCATACTTACGAAATGATGGTTTATGAAATGATGTTTACGAAAGGGAAGTTGAAATGTGTTTATGAAATGTTTTGCCAAATGAAGTTTACGAAAGGTTCACGAATGAAATGTTGTTTAATAAAACGTAGGAATGCTTTAACTAAAATGAGGTAAAGATTTTTATGAAAGTCACAAAATGAACGAATTTGCCATGAGTTTCTTCGAGAACTAGGGTATGTATGTATGTATGGGCCTTACCTTTATAGGGGCCTTTGTGACTGACCAAATGTTGTACAACTGGGTGGATGAGGGGTGACGACGGTCACCGTGGGATTACCAGGATCACTAAGGAAGGTACTTTTCCCCGCGAGGGAACAGTGCCTAAGGTACATGTACATGCTATCCGTGTGATGCCGTGCCTAAGGTTCTGGTGTCGAAGGGCTTTGAGGTGTCGGGCCCTATGTTTCTCCGCCTACAGGTAATGTATGGTGTTGAAGGGCCTAGTGGTGGTGAGCCTCGGTGTTTCTCCGTCAGTATGCGATGTATGGAATTGATGGTTACGAGAAGGCACATATTCGGTTTATTGATGACTTATGTGTTATGTTATGTTATGTTATTGCATATTTACATACGCTTTTATTAATGAAATTGAATGTTATGTTTTTGGCAAAATATTTGAAGTTTATGTTTTATGTAAAAGCTAGAACTCACCAGCGTAGCAGACTTTTTAGTATGCGTATTCATGTTAAGGGCGGTAATGATGATGGACGGTGATGCTGGGCGGCGAGATGAGTTACCCGGATGATATGAAGACTGGCATCCCATTATGTTATGTTTACGATTATGTTTTAGATATGTTAAGACAAGTTTATGTTTTTATGATGTTGAACATGGTTACATTATGTTTTGAATTAAAGTTTTAGCTGCGTTATTTGATATTCAAGTTTAAGAACTGTATGTTTATGAGTAAATCCAATAAGTGAGGCCTCCCGGGTTTGGGGCCTTACAGATTAACTTATGTTTGGTCTTGTATAAAGTAGATATCTAAGACATCCAATCAGACTTCTATAGTTTGTTACTTCAACTGTCTCTCCTCCTTCAGTCTCGGTTAATTATGTTTGGTCTTGTATAATGAAATCTGTCCATTCAGGTTCATCACTTCCAAAATCATCCATATAATTTTTCCAATTAAATGATTCTTTCTCTATGAACTTTACGTCACGACTGACACAAATCTGTTTTGTGTTAGGATCAAATAATCTGTTTGCTTTAGATCCTTCTTCAGTTCCTAAGTATACCATTTGAGTGCTTCTGTCGTCTAACTTCTTTAGACGAGGCAGTAACACTTTAGCATAGGCAATGCAGCCAAAAACCCTAAGATGTTTCAGGTCTGGCTTCTTACCCTTAAGTGCTTCGTATGGTGTACTATCCTTTAATGCTCTGGTTGGTACTCTGTTTAGGACATAGATGGCCTGTCTGACTGCTTCTCCCCATAAGTTTTGAGGCATCTTTGTTGCCTTTAACATACTTCTAGTAGTAGACATAATAGTCATGTTCCTTCGTTCTACTACTCCATTTTGTTGTGGTGAGTATGGTGCAGTGAGTTGTCTTGCTATGTCATTTTCCTTGCAGAAATGTGTGAATTCCTTAGATATGAATTATCCACCTCTATCTGTCCTTAACATCTTCAACTTAGTTCCTATTTTTGTCTCAACCATCAACTTGAATTCCTTGAATATCGTAAATTCTTAATCTTTCAAATTCAGGAAATATGCCCACATGTCTCTAGTACAGTCTTATACTAGAAGGAATATATAGCTCTTTCCTGAGTGTGTTGGTGGTGAAATAGGACCACAGTGATCTTCGTAGACTAAATCCAATGGTTTTGCTGATTTGAACTTAGCCTGATTTGGGAATGGAGATTTGCTATGTTTCCCTAATAAACATGCATCACGGACTTGGGTTAAACGATTAATCCGGGGAATTCTATGAACTAGGTTCTTCCGAGTCATATCCTTGATTGCCTTAAAGTTTAGATGACCTAATCGAGCATGCCACATCCATGTTTCATCTTCCATGTTTGCTAGCAGGTAGATGGGTGTACCGATCTTCAGGTTGACTCCGTCGAGTCGATTCTTCGAGCGCGTGACCTTTAGGAGAAGCTTCTGATTTAAATCATAAAGTCGTAGTAGATCATGTTCCGTGATGACCTTACATCCATTCTCCGTTAACTGTCCGAGGCTTAGAATATTACTTCTTAGATTTGGAATGTAATAAACTTGGGAAATAACTCAATGTTCCTTGTTTTTTACACTCCAGTAATATTGAACCTTTTCCTTTTATTTCCACATATGATCCGTCTCCAAAACAAACTTTTCCCGTAATTCTCTCATCAGTCTCTGTGAAGTGTGTTCGGGTGCCGGTCATATGATTGCTTGCTCCGTTGTCCGGATACCACAAACTTTCATCAGTTGTAACGCACTTGCTGGGTTTGAAACATCTCTCGTTTAAGAATATTTCCTGATGATTATTGTAGTCTTTTGTAACTGCCATTAGAAGGGTCGATTCTTCGTCTTATTGCACAAGATTGGCCTGATCCTCCGCATGATCCTTCTGTGGGAAGTTCATTGCATAATGTCCGAGTTTACTGCAGTTAAAGCATTTCAATTTGCTTAAATCTCTCATGAACTTCTTTCCTTTGTTGAAGTTGTTGTATTTGGACATTTGTTGTGTGGTACTTTCGTTTCTTCTTGATGGAGTAAATCTTCCACGGCCTTGGCCATGTGGATTAAACTTTCTTTGTCCTCGTCTTCCTTTCTACTGACCATGACCAGAATTATTATCATGACGCGTGAATAACAATTTGTCTTGGTTTTCTACTGGACCTCCTTTCTTCAATTTGATTCTTTCTTCGAAAGTCTTCAACCTTTCGATTGCTTCATCCAGAGTCATTGTGTCTAAATATGAGTATTGTTCTATGGATGAAACTATTTGAATGAATTTATCCAGCACATAATTTAGTAACTTCCGTTCCAGAGTTGATTCATCAAACGTTGATCCTAAGCCCTTTGCTCTAGAAACAATACCGTTTAGTTTTCCCGTGAACGAATCGATAGTATCTTCTTCCATCATTCGCAACATCTCAAATTCTGAATTGAGTGTCTGTAAACATGCTTTCTGTTCTCGATCCACACCGACATGTCTAGTCTTCAACGTGTCCGATATTTCCTTTGCGGTTTTGCTACTTGCAAAACAATATCTTTTGGTAATGATTGAAATAAGTATGCCGTTGCAGTTTTATCCTTCTTGACATCCGGTTGCGTCATTGCAGTCGGTTCAATCATTACCCAAAGACAGTTTGCCTCAAGGATTGTTTTGATTCTTGTACTTGTTCGTTTATTGTTCTACAAACCCAATCCTCGTCCCTAGAAACCCTACACGAAGAACAACCGAAAATCGTAATCAAACTTGTAGTCCCATTCAATTCTGATTACGTAATTGAAATCGAAACCACATCCCTTTTGATTACCTGTTCCTTGATTGAAAAAAAACGCATGTTCATTTTTTAAGTCACCAATCAGAACCACCAGAAGAAAGCACACGATTTTACTTTTGTTGGAGCCCTGATAGCCAGAGAACGAAGAACCTACTCAAAGGAAGAAACTTTTGATTTTATTAGATATCTTGATTTTTTTTCTTCATAAAGGACGCCAGAGAAATCAACAAAAGATCTGAGTTTGGAAATTGATTCAAGACTTGTTTGCACCCTATTCGACCGAAAGGATTAGGAGCATCAAAATCTAAATCACGTTGAAGATTACACGAATTTTCAGGTTTGCAAGTTCTAATTTCAAATCTGGAATTTTTGTTTTCATAAAATTTCTAAGAAGCCTTAAAAGAACAAACCTTTAGATTAAGAACCGTAGATTGATTTCTTGTTAAGAATTCAAGGGAAATTTCATACTATCAAGAAGCCCTAGAATCTGTTTTAAGAAATCATATCGGAGACATCGCCTGCAAACATAGGTGTAATGATACAGTATAAGGAAGTTGCGACCCTGTCCAATTTCTAATGCCCAATACTTAAATCTACAATTTATACCATATGAGCTATACATATCAAAACCATCCTTGAGGCAAACGGTCCTTAGGAAATGATTGAACCTACTGCAACGACGCAACCGGATGTCAGGAAGGATAAAATTGAAGAGCCATAAATGATAAATCATAGAAATCGCCCTCACTCCTCAACAAGTAATCGACCAAGAAAGGAATGATAATTGGCCAAAAGATAATGTAATTGCAGAAGCTAGAAGCAAAATTACAGTGATCATGCAATCAACCACACCAGAAGGGAAGTAATTGGGAAAAGAATGATAATCGATTTTAAACTTCCCAAATCAAACGACTGACCGGTTTTGCACATCCCAAGTCGACGATTGCACTTCCCATTTGAGATTTTGCCCTAGTTCCATTGATTCATTGTTCGGTGTTCCTAATTACTGATAAGCAACCCAGAATACATACTTGACCTAATAGTTTTTTTTTTAAATGGAGGCCTTAGTTTTTGGTAAGCCCCAAGCCCTAGCTTAGCCTACTAACACTATTCAGCCGCCCCAAGTTACACGCAATGCGGGCAGTATACATGTAGTTACGTATAAATTGTTATACACAATATTACACTATGTATGAAATTATTACGCTACTTATATACACAATAGTTTCACAAAGATGTAAACTTCACCTCGAACCAACAACTTCTTTCTTTAATATAAATCAATCGCTCATGTTTCAAACATTGTCAGGCTTAAGCATTTCATGATAGAAAAAATTATAAAATATATTTTGAAACAATAACACAAACCCACTTTTGAGACAAATAATCATGTTCTGAAATTCCAAGTTGTTTTGCAAAATATCTACAACCTGATAATTTTGTTTGTAATATATGTTGAACTCATTTCTTAAACTAAATGCAAATCAATTTTAAAATATTCTGTCCTACCATGACCAGATTAGTGTAATTTCTAAAACAAACTTATTATCAAAATGCAGATTCACTAATTAATAATAAGTTTTTAACTTTCAAATCTCATAATATATTTAGAAACCAATAATTTCACAAGTTAGTTAAAACCCTTTATTCAAAATCAGAACTAGACACAGTATGTTGTTTCATCAAAACATATTTTCATCCTAAACCCTCTTAAGAGTTAAGAGGTTAAATTTGAGGTATAATCCTATATTTTTTGTGACTTTAGTATCTAGATCTTACAGGGTATTTTCTTTTTAGATACATAAGAAGACATGAAAAATAGTGTTATGATGTATTGATGTTTTCTCCTGGAAACATATACCAATACTAGTGTGAAATGTAATATATATGTTTAATTTAAGTTATATACTCTTTGTGGGTCGGTGCGATTTGGTTCGGCCGGTTTTAATAAAAATCTAGACTAAACCAACTACCTAAGGTTTTGAAAATGACAAACAAAACTAGGCGAGTTGATTTGACTCCATAGAACCAGTCAATTTGCTTATGTTTGTACGACAAGAATCCCTATATTTTAATTAATTTGATGATTATATTACATTATTCTTAGCATTATCATTCATAACTTTTTTTTAACAGCGGAAGTGTATGTATCAGAGATATCATCCCAGGAATTGTTGGAGTAAGCTCTGATAATCAAATGAAAACATTCGAACAGGAGATTATTTTCTGGAACTCACACTTTAATTTCATTCAACATAGCAAATAAATATACACACATCATGCATACGTGGAGCAGATACATCCCACGTTTTTTGACCCACTACAAACCAAATACTCCTAAAAGTTTGCATCTAAGACTCTTAGACTCAATCAAATACATTAAAACATATAATAAACATGATAATTAAAACTAATTAACTAGCCCATACGGTAATCTTCTAACCCGTATCCAAGATCCGAAACCTGTGAAACTGCTGACCCGCTGAACCAGTTTAGAACCCGTCAAGATTAACCCTACATGAATCATAATCGAATACTAACTTCTACATCATCAAGAATGATCAAATGTAAACACAACACTTGATTGTAAATCTTACTTGATTAATAATACACACTACTAGAAAATAGACCTTTAATGACACGCGAACTATGACATGCAAACGTGTGTGTCATCGTTTTAGTGTCATATTAGCAAAACTGGGCTTTAATGACACGCGAGGTATGACACGCAAAAACGTGTGTCATCTTTTAATGTCATATTAAAAAAACACGGAGTACACTTATTTAGTATGCGTGTCATCGGGAACATGTCATCTTTTAATTTAGAATCCCGCTCATATCAGTCCATGCACGCTCTCTCTCTCTAAAAAGTCAAATATCAGAGGGCAAAAGGTTTTCATCTTCAATTCAAAGCCCTGACACCAGAGGGCAAGCGATGGTGCTTGGCCACGAAGACAATCAAAGGTTAAATCTCGACACTCTCTTGATAAATCATTTGGCTCTGGCTTCGAATCAAGAAATGAGTATATCAATCGACATTTGCATCCTCCATTCTAACTTCTAAACCTACATCGACATCGCATCTCCATCGGTCCATCCCTCTCTCTCATCAAATTCACCGTCGATCGGTAAAAGGTATGCTCCCTTTAGTTTTTTCACTCAAATTAGGGTTTTATATTGAACAACCGCTCTCTTTCATTTATATTTTGATACGTAAATGCATGTGCGAAATCGGCTGGTAATTTAACTGAAATGTCTTTGATTAGGGTTTTTGCTTGAAATTGATGGCCAAGGTGAGAATGGGACAATTGATGGCCAAGGTGGGGTTTGGTGGAACATGTGGAGACGGAGAACCTTGCAATTCACTAGACCAACCTTATCGAGTTCAAGGATTCTAGAAGCATCATCATCTATAATGTGATTTTCAAGAACCCCCCTTTTGGAACATTCATCCTGGTATACTACAGGTATTTTCACACCACAATCTTTGTAAACAAAACTTCATTTAGATGTTATTATACTCTATCAACATGATCTTTAACTTTATTAGTTTTTATGAAAACAGCAATGTTGTTATCAGGCATATCACCATATTGGATCCGCCTGGCTCTCCAAACACAGATGGAATTGATCCAGGTATCCAATATTATGGAATTACAATCTCCTTTAAGAACACTAATCATATTTCCTATAAATCCCAGAAAAACGGGCGATTTGGGGTGGGTCAGCTGGGTCAAACTGGATTCGAGTCAAAACGGATTGTTTTATTAAAATATATCAAAAAATAGTTCAGGGCCAAACGTTAATAGGACCAAAACGGGACTGGGTTGAAAAAGGTTGTTCTAAAGAAAGTATCAAAATAGATTCACCAGCTATATTTGTTTTTATGGCGGCTAGTGCGGTGATGGGTCACAATTGCCGGATTTATTTTTACTATTTGTTGTAATTTGCCCTCATTCTTGTTTGATACTTCCAAGTTTTGGGTAAGCATAATGTGCTTGATTACCCTGCACTTTCGGGTTCGTGTCAGGTTGACCCACTAACTTGACCCGTTTAAAACCCTTATCAGTAATGTTTGTATATTGCTAAATATTTTACATTATGCCACATTAGTTTATTGAAGTTGTTTTTAGTGAATTCAAAAATATTTTTTCTTTATTTGTTGTCTTTATTGATCTTGTGTGCGATTATCTTTAACTTGTTAGTGTTTCTATAACCTGTTATTAATTTTTTCGTTTTTTGTGTTGTAAAAATGTCTAACAAGGACAAGCGAGGAGTTGCATCTTTAACCTTTTAGTGTTTCTATAACTTGTTATATATGTATTTTATTTTGTATTATGAGAAATTAATTGTCATTTAATGTGAAAATTAATAATTCTATAAAAAAATATTATAACAAAATTAGACACACATTTATGACACACAAATGCATGTCATCTTCATTCTTGACATGGCCTTCCTTAACACGCATTGCATGTCGTAAAGGCGTGTCATAAACAGATAACATACAAATGCGTGTCATCTTTATTCTTGACAGTGCCTTCCTTGACATGGCCCGACGTGTCATCTACCCCCTTTTATGACACGCATTGCGTGTGATGTGTGTTTTATATGTAGAAAAAAATATATATATTTATATCCTTGGCAACGACACCAAAAACTTGATGGCGTAGTTTTAGTAATAAATATATTCTGTTTGGAGCTACACAAAATCATGTTTTAAATTTATAAATTAAAATGATAATTACTTCAATTAAATACACACACAATATACAAGTGTACTTATCGCATCATAGTAAAGTATGGGTAAGAACCAAGTATCGAACCATGGACACGGACCCTGTACTCAACCCTCGCCATTGTCTGACTAGAATAATAAGTTGGAAAATGGGTTTTGTTTAAAAGGAAAATAAAAAGATAAGAAATGTAATTAGAAAGGTTATCTTGTTTAAGACGTTACTCTAGTTGTTATCTCTTGTTAATTAATGATATATTTAAAGTAAGGTTGGTTATAGTTACTAGTACTAACCCTTTTGATAGAGGAGTTAGTATTTCGTAACGGAACAGTGGATACGGTCTGCCAACTGTTCCTTAATGAATATAACGGACCCTAAACGGAGTCTCAAGTCCGTCAGTATCTCACAATTCATTATCCGGACTAAGATTATCCAATGACTGAAGTACATCATGTCTTGTAACTTCCTTTGGAAAGTCGGAATGCGCAACTTCCTCCAGAGCTACTTTATGAAATCTCGGAGCTAACAAATTATGTTATTAAATAGTTGTCTTTACTTATAATATTATTTTAAATAAATAAGACTTTCATTCTCAAGATCAAACCCCATGGCTCCCGCTAGAAGTCCTCTGCAAGCCGACACGAGAGAAGTAAAGAAATACCGACATAAACCGCCCGATCTGGTTAGGGCTCAAACGACTTGCTGAATACCCAAACCTTCAATCAACTCATAATATTAAATCTATACTACCCAGCCGTGATAGCACCAAGATTTGTATATATACCGTACAAAAATCGAATAAGCTTCCCAAACAAGAAGTCTTGCTTAAGTAACTTATATGATTTAAGATTATTAGATTGGTTTAAAGATCACTTATTCTTGTCTTTTTAAGATAAATCATAATAAAGATTTTAAAAACATACATACTAAAAATACTTCATCAATTAATTAAAGTTCAACCAACTTAAGCAACACAAGGGAACTAGCCACGAATGACCATACAAGTGACTCCACTAGCCCTTAGACAATGTGTGGAAGTTTTCCAACACCAAGGGAGAGTGGGTATAGGTTGTCTCTTGCTTGCTTGAACAAGAAGGATCGTTTCGTAGTACAAGACTAAAAACATAAAATAAACAAAGGAAAAGCTAAAACGGACCAAAACCGAGGGAGTTTCGGCTCTAGCAGAGCTCTAGGGCCTTCCCAACCCAAGGTAATGGACACCCAAATGCTTGGAATGATCTTTCTATTTATAGCCTGAGATTTTGGCAATGCACGGCCATGCATTGGATTGCACGGGCGTGCAAAGTACCCGTTTCTTGCATGTGAGGGAATCCGGCAGCTTTTGGGAGTATAGGGAGGAAAAACCCCAAATGCACGGCCGTGCATTGGGATGCATGCCCGTGCATTGGGCACTTTTGCTCCCTGTTGACTTTTTGACTTCCTGGTTTGACCTTCTGCGTCCGGTTTCATTCAATTGGCCCCCGAATGCTGATTTCACCTTGATTTTGAGTGTTTTTTTTATGTTTTTGCAAATCCGGGTCAATTATCCTATCGGAACTCAAATGAGTGGATTAGACATCAATTATTATCATATTGTCTCTAATTATGATGATTTCGGGGATAATTATGCATGCAAAACATGTATAATTTATGTCATATCATAATATCCTACACTTAAACTTTGCTTGTCCTCAAGCAAACTCATGCATGATTATACCCGTAGAAGTAAAGTATTGATAAAATGTTAATCTAAAGCTGCTGTCACAAATGGCTGAATGGCCTTCTTAAAAACAATGATTTGGTGTTTATACCTTTCGAGTGTTTCTTCACAATAGGGTAGCAAGCCTAACATATTCGATGGAACTATGATTATGCACAAAATTACGGTCTCACAAATGTTTAATCAACACTCGGGTTAAATATATGGATATAGTATGTTAAGGAGAACACTCAATGCTATAATTAATGCTTGCATAATCATAGGCTTGTATAGAAATCAAATCTCCACCAACTGACATAAAATATGTGCATAAATCAAGAGGGCTTTATACGGGGTTGTAATGAATGGCTTAGGGTTAGGGTAAGAAGTTTTTGGGAAGAGTGGCTAAATGTTGAAAATCTGGTTTGACTTAATGATAAAAAGGTAATTGATTCCTTCATTCAACTTAGATTAGACATTGTGACTTATCTAAGGACTCTTTTAAGGTCAGATTGTTAAGACCAAATCCCTTCTTTAAGAACGTCAATTTCTTCTTGTTTTTGAAATATTCATTGCTATCAATTTTTCATGAATTGTTCGGCTGTTTCTTCCTAATACATCCACTTTGATTAGCTTTGCATACTCCAATTTTTTGAGTAATTTTGATTTTCTTTTGATGAGATTTCTTCACTAGCTTGGGCGATTTAATAATTTATTTTTGTTTGCCCCTTTTTCTTCACAATAGTTCTTCTTTTCTTATCAATTGAGTTTCTTTCTTCGAACATAAGATGGATCTATAAACTTTCGACGAATAATCATTCCTTAATTCATAGCCAAGTCATTTTTCAACAAAAGGGTTAAAAGATAAAAGGATAATTTTTTCGGGTTTATGGGTTTTGAGATGTGGGTTTAGAAACGAAAAGGTTTAGGTTCAAAGGGGCTAACTAGGGGATAATGTTTAGGGTAGGTAAAGGAAAAGAAAAGGCTAAAGAAATTGGGCTAATCCTAATGCTTCAATCATTTTCATGCATTCTTTTAGGCCATGATCTTGAAATGTATATTTTACACAAGTTCTAACATGCAAAGCAATAATTAGCATTCACTCTATCAAACGAAATGATCATGTGAAATGGCGTCAAAAACTTGATGTATTCGTGACAATGCTCGGATAGGTTCAAATCTCTCACATGAAAATGGAAGGTAAAGGGTAATAAAGTAAAAATGTGCATAAACTTATTTCTTTCTTTCTGTTGTGCTTCCTAATCTTCCCTATTTGTTTCCTTGATTCACTTCAACGATATCTCAAAATGCTGTTTTTATAAGCCCGTTTATGCCAAATGATTTTTAAGTCTCTTGCTTTTAGATTATTTCAGAAGCTGTCATGCTTACAGATTATTTTTAAAAATGTTTTAATTACTTCTATATATATTTAATCCAATGGATTCGGTAGTTTAATCATGCGTTTGTAACACTTGGGACAAAATTAGGCAGCCAATTTATCAGTGGGGTTCCACCCCACACTTAGTTTATGACAATATGAATGTATGCAATATGATATGTGTCATGAATAATAAAAGTGTGATGAAACTAAGACTCCCATGATGAGACGTCATCACCATCCGTGTGGTCGGTACCCATAGAAGCTTAAGATTCAACCTTCACCAATAAAAGCTATCAAGCACTCAAAGAAAAACATAATACGGGAAATAAAACGAAAACTAAAAACTACAAAGTCCTACTACCGAGAAGGTATACCTGATGGAGGAAGTACGAGAAACTTAAATTTGTAAGACAAACCTGGGATCCATGTATTCTACCGTATGCACCAACTTCTCAATTTATTTATCATCGGGTTGCCTCCCGGAAGCGTCACGTTTATTTAACGAGTCTTAGACCAGACTCGGCCCATATAAGTCAGTCTAGGGCAAGTGGTGGTACTTATAATTGCCCCACTATCCTCCACAATTACTCTCGTAGGCGCGCTCCATGAAAGCTACTACAAAGAACAAACAAGACGAACACGAGCACCAAAGAGAATAAAAGTGATAAAATAAAAATAAAAATAAAAAGGAAAAATAAAGTTGAAATAAAACAAAGGGAAAAAAAAGTTGAAAGAAAAATTAAAAGAGAAAAATAAAGCAGAAAGAAAACAAAGAAAAAATAGAAATAGTCAGTCCAACGGCTTAGATCTTTCGCAGAATTATCGTGTCCCCGGCAACGACGCCAAAAACTTGATGTGTGTTTTATATGTAGATAAAAATATATAAATATCATTGACAACGACACCAAACACTTGATGGTGTAGTTTTAGTAATAAATATATTATATTTGGAGCTACACAAAATCAGGTTTTAAATTTATAAATTAAAATGATAATTACTTCAACTAAATACACACACAATAGGTAAGTGTACCAATCGCAGCGTAGTAAATTATGGATAAGAACCAAGTATCGAACCATTGACACGGATCCCGTACCCAACCCTCGCCATTGTCTGAATAGAATAATAAGTTGGAAAATGGGTTTTGTTTAAAAGGAAAATAAAAAAGATAAGAAATGTAATTAGAAAGGTTATCTTGTTTAAGACGTTACTCTAGTTGTTATCTCTTGTTAATTAATGATATATTTAAAGTAAGGTTGGTCATAGTTACTAGTACTAACCCTTTCGATAGGGGAGTTAGTATTTCGTAACGGAACAGTGGATACGGTCGGCCAACTGTTTCTTAATGAATATAACAGACCCTAAACGGGGTCTCAAGTCCGTTGGTATCTCACAATTCATTATTTGGACGAAGATTATCCAATGACTGACGTACGTCATGTCTTGTAACTTCCTTTGGAAAGTCGGAATGCGCAACTTCCTCCAGAGCTACTTTATGAAATCTCGGACCTAACAAATTATGTTCTTAAATAGTTGTCTTTACTTATAATATTATTTTAAATAAATAAGACTTTCATTCTCAAGATCAAACCCCATGACTCCCGCTATAAGTCCTCTGCAAGCCGACACGAGAGAAGTAAAAAAATACCGACACAAACCGCCCGGTCTGGTTAGGGCTCAAACGACTTGCTGAATACCCAAACCTCCAATCAACTCATAATATTAAATCTATACTACCCGGCCGTGATAGCACCAAGATTTGTATACAGACCATATAAACATCGAATAAGCTTCCCAAACAAGAAGTCTCGCTTAAGTAACTTACAAGATTTAAGATTATTAGATTGGTTTAAAGATCACTTATTCTTGTATTTTTAAGATAAATCATTATAAAGACTTTAAAAACATACATACCAAAAATACTTCATCAATTAATTAAAGTTCAACCAACTTAAGCAACACAAGGGAACTAGCAACGAATGACCATACAAGTGACTCCACTAGCCCTTAGACAATGTGTGGAAGTGTTCCAACACTAAGGGAGAGTGGGTATAGGTTGTCTCTTACTTGCTTGAACAAGAAGGATCGTTTCGTATTACAAGACTAAAAACATAAAATAAACAAAGGAAAAGCTAAAACGGACCAAAACCGAGGGAGTTCCGGCTCTAGCAGAGCTCTAGGGCCTTCCCAACCCAAGGTAATGGACACCTAAATGCTTGGAATACTCTTGCTATTTATGGGCTGAGATTTTTGCAATGCACGGCCGTGCATTAGATTGCACGGGCGTGCAAAGTACTCGTTTCTTGCATGTGAGGGAATCTGACAGCTTTTGGGAGTACAGGGAGGAAAAACCCCAAATGCACGGTCGTGCATTGGGATGCATGCTCGTGTATTGGGTACTTTTGCTCCCTGTTGACTTTTTAACTTCCTGGTTTGACCTTCTGCGTCCGGTTTCGTTCAATTGGCCCCCGAATGCTGATTTCACCTTGATTTTGAGTGTTTTCTTCATGTTTTTGCAATCCCGGGTCAATTATCCTATCGGAACACAAATGAGTGGATTAAGAATCAATTATTATCATATTGTCTCTAATTGTGAATATTTCGGGGATAATTATGCATGCAAAACATGTATAATTTACGTGGTCTGAGCAGGTTCAATCCCCACAGGCTCTACTTTGGGAGTGGTCAGCCCACGTCGATGATCGAGGAATGCAAGGTCATTGGTCTGAGCAAAAAAGCGATCGTGGGGCAGAGATAGCAGTTCGAACCCCACACCTTAACCTTGGTTGAGAACCGTGAGCCGATTGCCCCCTGTGATATTCTTGGGCGTGAGTATCGCAGGCCGGTTAGCGAGTCCGGAAAACTCGTATAATTTACGTCATATCAGCGTGTCATTAAAGTCGTATTTTCTAGTAGTGACAGTAAGCAAGAACGAACCAAACTTACAATTGACACATTATAGATTTTGTTTTACCAGTTTCCGTGGTTTAAAAGGATATGAAACGACGTCTATTAAGAGACGTGTGGTTTCATTCATAACCGTATATAACCGCCCTAAACGTCACTATTCATAATACCTAGATAAAACTTACGACACATTTGTATTGGACTTGGGTGAGGCCTGCTAACCCACGCTATAAGTTGTTCTAGATCAGCCCAAATACAAAATTGCAAATAAACTTAAATATGTTCTTGACCCAATAAATAAATAAGTGTTTGACCCAAATGACTAGACTCACATGGATTAAACAAATTTAGAGTTCAATACTCCCTCCTAGTTAGTTAATCCATGCCTTCAACTGATGCTCAAGCTTCTTTAATCATATCTTTGTCCTTGATAAGGACAAAGTCTTCTTCCTCGAATTCTTCATCAGGGCCTATCCATCCATCCCGAGTCTCCTCTCGAGCCATCCTTTCAATTTCGCCAATGCTTTCCTTCATGCCAACAGGACCGCATCGAGGAGGGGAATCCCTTACTGCACTTATCTTCCTTTTCTTGTAACAAATCTATGAGTTGCTAGATTCACCTATGTTTTTCATCACATCCACGGACTCACTTTCTCTTTCAACCTCGACCAAATCCTTTTCTTCATAGAAGCCCTTTTTCCTCAAGGTTTATAATATCACTCTAGCATATTCAAGTATCAATCATAGAATAACTTGATTTCCTCTCCAACATTGTAAGGCAATCCCATTTTATTGTTGTGATTCAGTGGTGATCAGTTTTGACTTTTTATCAAAACGGGTTTTTGACAGAGAAATAAATTAATTCAGTTAATTAATAAATACGCAGCGGAAAATAAAATCATAACGTATTTAACAGCACTGACAAACCGAACAGGATCTGGTTATGAACACGAAACACGAAAAAACAATTAATCTACTGATGAGATTAATTATACCTTTTGTGGTTAATAAATAACCGATCGAGACACCGAGGTACAACGACCCGATGCTAGATCACGAACCGAGACGCGAGAACGGGTGGTGCCGGGGAAGACCGATTCGCGCAAGGCAGCGAATACGGCTGACCGGGAAACGCGGCGGCGGGACAGGGTGGTACTAGCTGCTTCGAAATCACCAAACAAAAAAACGATTTTTTTTTCTTGGTGGCTGTGAATCTTCGAAGCACCTTTTAACGTATATTAGATTTATAATTATGTATAATAATTATAAACTCTACTAATTGTTTCCAGGCCCAAAGTCTAATACGAGATGTAAAGCCCGAATCCCTTTTAATGTTTTAAGGAAAGATTAAAATAATATAAAATTATTATTTATAAACTAGTATAAATAATAATTCCCGTCTAACGAATATATATAAATATATATCGTCTAGCTAACAGTTCGTAATTACCAGTTAAGCGGGTAAAGTGGATTTAATGTTCGTTGCCCTAGGTGTAACTCTTACGGGTCATAGCCCGGTCAGCCGCGTTGTCCATCGGGTCGGTCCATAAAATCCAACAATCTCCCACTTGGACGATCCACGATAAATCAACGCAAACAGTCAGCGGCGCTCTAGCTGCACATGGCTGTCCCTAACAAGGTATGACGCTTTAAAGTCATTAACCAAATATCTCGGTGTTAGTAACAGCTAACTAAAGCAAGACAATAGACTTATGACAATAGTTTTCATTCATCCTTTCCATATAAAACATCAATTGAATCAATGAGTCATGGATTTAGTTCATTCTCACCAGTCGTTCAATTATTATTGTTCTCGATCAAGAATCAAAGTGGTCCAATCAAACACACAGTAAGTTTGGGTAAGGCCTTACACTTCACCAGTTTGAATCAACGAGGGCACCACGATGCTTATCTGTTATATATAATGCAAGAGTACAGAATCCCTTATTGACTACATACAACTCCCACTGAACTTCAGATATGTTCCTAACAAATGCCTTTATGACTGGCAGTTACGCGACAGCGGTTGACAGTGATTAAAGAACAGTCCTTGGTAAACGAAAGTTCTAGTATGCATCTCAAGTCAGAGGATACTAAATGAGTATACCAATATCAAAAACATCTTATGATTAAAATCCATGAAGATGTTTTGAAACGAGTTACATCCAACGTCATCCAAGATGAGGTCTGTGAAGTTGTAAGTAAACTACTTGAGTCCAAGTTCAGAATAGTCTTAATTCAGAGTCGTTCCCATGATTATGATCGACTACGGATAATTAAGAATACAAGATTCATGGATTAAACGTATTAAAATCGAACACAGTTATAAGAATTCAGAATTGCATTTAAATCAGTAAACCAAAAGAATTCAAAAGTACAACTGTTTAAATGTTCGCACATTCAAAATACTAAATCAAAACATATCACTAGAAAATCTAAGACCAATAGCTTCTCTGTGAAGATCATGCTTGTCCTGAGTCATGGGCTTAGTAAACGGGTCCGCTAGGTTTTGATCTGTGTCTACTTTGCTTATCACGACGTCTCCACGTTCCACAATTTCCCGTATATAGTGGAACTTCCTTTGAATGTGCTTGGCTTTGTGAGGAGATATGGGCTCTTTGGCTTGAGCTATAGCACCTGTGTTATCACAAAGTATCTCGATTGGTTGGCGAATAATCGGAACCACATCGAGGTCAGTAATGAATTTCTTCATCCAAGCAGCTTCCTTAGCAGCATCTGATGCAGCTATATACTCAGATTTGGTGGTTGAATCCGCTACTACACTCTGCTTGGAGCTTTTCCATGAGACAGCTCCTCCATTAACAGTGAATACGAAACCTGATTGTGAGTGAGAGTCATCTCGGTCAGTTTGAAAGCTAGCATCAGTGTAACACCGTACAGTGATCTCCTCTTTCACTCCTCCAAATATTAAGAACATGTCTTTAGTCCTTCTTAAGTACCTTAGGATGTCCTTGACTGCAGTCCAATGGGCAATGCCAGGACTTTGCTGAAAACGACTGGTCATGCTTAAAGCATACGAGACGTCAGGTCAAGTGCACAACATAGCATACATGATAGAACCAATCGCTGAGGCATATGGAATTGCTTCCATTTCCTTAAGTTCAATGTCCGTGGAAGGAGATTGCGATTTGTTCAACACTGTGCCTTTAGTCATCGGAACACTTCCTTTCTTGGAGTTTTCCATCCTAAAGCGTGTCATCATTTTGTCTATGTAAGTACTCTGACTTAGCCCTAGAAGCCGCTTAGATCTATCCCTGTAGATCTTGATTCCTAGAATGTAAGCAGCTTCTCCAAGATCCTTCATTGAAAAACAAGATCCTAACCATTGTTTGACTTTGTCAAGCATAGGGATGTTGTTTCCAATGATCAGTATATCATCCACATACAAGATGAGAAATGATATAGTGCTCCCACAAGCCTTTCTGTAAACACAAGGCTCATCTTCATTCTTGACAAAACCAAATTCTTTGATTTTCTGATCAAAATGAAGATTCCAGCTTCGAGATGCCTGTTTAAGTCCATAAATGGACTTATTCAGTTTGCAGACCCTACTAGGATACTTTGGATAAACAAAACCGTCAGGCTGAACCATATAGACATCTTCAGAGAGGTGTCCATTAAGAAAAGCGGTTTTGACATCCATTTGCCATATCTCGTAATCATGGTACGCGGCTATGGCAAGCAGTATCCTGATCGATTTGATCATAGCAACGGGTGAGAAAGTTTCATCATAGTCAATACCTTGAGTTTGAGTGAAACCCTTTGCCACTAGCCGTGCTTTATAGGTTTTTATATTACCATGCATGTCGGTTTTTCTTTTGAAAATCCGTTTGCTCCCTATTGCCCGAGAACCGGGGGTAGCTCAATCAAGTCCCAGACATGATTATCACCCATAGATTGCATCTCGGTTTTCATGGCTTCAAGCCATTTCTCGGATTCAGGATCTGAGATAGCAGATTTGTAGTTTGTAGGTTCGTCATTTGACTCAGCTACTAACAGGACTTTAGAAGCTTCAAGATGCCATAAGTATCTATTAGGTTCTTTACGAGACCTGCTACTTCTGCGAACGCTTGTGTTTATGTCTGATTCATCAGCAACAACTTCTTTTTGGTCAGACGCTCCGACTTCCTCAGCGGTTGTTTGTGTTTCTCGAATTTCTTCAAGATCCATAATATCATTTCCGGTTCCTCGATTTAGAAGATCTTCCTCGAGAAAGCGTCCTTTCCTTTTGATGGAAACAATGTTTGCATCAGGATGATAGAAATAATATCCGCTTTTGTTGTAGTAACCGACGAAAACAACTTTTTCGCCTCTGGGATCGAGCTTGTCATCAGAATCACTGGTGACATATGCATCACATCCCCATACTCTAAGGTAAGACAAATTGGGTTTAGACCCGTGCCATATCTCATATGGGGTTTTGTCCACCTTCTTAGTCGGTGCCAGATTTACAAGGCGGGCGGCGGTCATAAGAGCATAACTCCAGAAGGAGTGAGGCAAGTTAGTTCTACACATTATCGATCAAACCATATTAAGTAGGGTTCGATTTCTCCTCTCACTCACGCCATTAAGTTGGGGTGTGCCAGGAGGAGTGGGCAGAGAAATAATTCCGTGCTCCTTCAGATGATTAAGAAATTCTAAGCTGAGATACTCGCCACCTCGATCTGATCGAAATGTCTTGATAGATTTATCAAGTTGTTTATCTACTTTGTTTTGAAACTCTTTCAACTTTTCAAATGTTTCATGCTTGTGTTTCATAAGATAGACATAAGCATATCGACTATAATCGTCAATAAATAAACGAAGTATCTTTCATGATTTCTAGACATGGTTCTGAAAGGGCCACACACATCAGTGTGTATAAGGCCTAGCAGATCCTTGGCTCGTTCACCAACATGGGTGAAGGGGTCCTTTGTGAGTTTGCCAGCTAAACAAGACTCGCAATTATCAAATGAGTCATGTCCGGTAGGTTCAAGAATTCCCTCGGATTGGAGTCTTTTAATGCGTGCCTTGCTTATGTGGCCAAGTCGACAATGCCATAGAAAAGTATCATTAATGCCAGATTTGATACGTTTAGAAAGATTATATATGTTATTGTCAGTTTGAACGTCAATCTCATAAATACCGTTTTGAGGTTTAGCCTCAAAATAAAAGATATTATTTAAGTAGGCAGAAATAGCAATACCATTAAAAACGTACTTAAATCATTGTTCAAACAATAAAGAAACTAAAATAATGTTTCTGGTTAAACCAGGTGCAAACAAACAACTGTTCAAAATAACCACAAGGCCAGAAGGTCATGAGAGATGATATGTTCCAGTTGCAAGAACTGGTACTCTTTTCCCATCACCAACGATGAGTTCCATGTCGCCTTGTTATAGCTTCCTCCAACTTTTAGGCTCCTGCAAGACATTAATGATGTGGTATCCACATCTAGTATCAAATACCCATGTGTTGCTGGAAACAGTAAAAATTTCAATAACATAAATGAGAATACCTGAAGAGGTGCCCTCACCACTGGCCCTCTGTAGCTTCAGCTTGGCTAGATATTCAGGACAGTTACGTTTCCAGTGTCGCATTTTGTTGCATTCAAAGCATTGGCGCTCCTCAGGAGGGGGTGCTTTTGAAGCTTTCTTGTTATTGTTGGTGGCAGGCTTGGCAGCAACATTAACCTTCTTCTTGTCTTTGCTATTCTAACCTCTTTTCTTGGGGTTAGGTTTTTTAACACAAGCAGATCTGACCATCAGAACTTGATTTTTCTTTCCTTGGATATTCATCTCGGCCGTTTTGAGCATACCATGTTGCTCGGCCACTGTCTTCTCCAAGCCATTCATGTTGAAATTCATTATGAATTGAGCATAGGAGCTTGGGAGAGAGTTTAAGATGAAATCAGTAGCCATGTCATCCTTCATGGGATATCCAAGTTTGTTCATCTGGTTGATGTACCCTTTCATCTTAAGTACATGAGCACTAACAGGCGTGCCCTCTTGCATCGTGCAGCGAATGAGCTGAGACATGGTTTCATAGCGTTCTTGTCGGGCTTGTTTTAGAAACATGCCCTTAATTTGCTCAATCATGTCAAAGGCATCCAGGTCCTCCATGCTCTTTTGGAGCTCACGGGACATGCAGGCCACCTCAGTGGCATCATCTCTTTGTTTTTCCCAGGCCTTACGAGCAGCAGCCGTGTTACCATCGGGTGCCTCAGGGACTGGTGCATCGAGAACATAGAGCTTCTTGGCCATCTTGAGAACTATTCTCAGATTGCATTGCCACGAGAGAAAGTTGGTGTTATCCAGCTTTTCATTCTTAAGGATAGATTTGAGAGCGGAAGAGTTATTAGTATTATTATTTTCAGTAGACATCTGTCAAGATAAGCAAAGAAAATAAATTAGTATAAAGAAAGTGAAAAATTCTTATTAATTTATGACCCAATTACAGAAATTAGAATAAGGAGTGAGAATCTAGCTAAATCAGTCACTAATGGTAGCTGTGGCATACAACATTAGTAAGTGGGTAACTAGACTAACAATTAGTGTCAATTGTGGAAAGATGCACAACTCTCGTGTATGAGGCCGCTAAGACAAGACATGTCTATGCATTGATACGTTTAGCCTCATCTATGCCCACTTTTAATCTCTTGACAGCTGGGGCATGTAACAAGAGAGAAAAGTAATAGTCGTCCTAAAACAGGTACTTGCGGAAGGGTCGGATGTGTCAACGAAACCCTTGCGCCTTGGAAGAATAAACTACGCATCCAGTGCGGTGCTGTGGCTCCAGACACCAATGTTTCGTTTTATGCTTCAAGTGTTCCTTATAATAGGATGGCATAGACCATTGGTTTTAAATATGAGTTCCAATTTTAGTGTTTACAGAATAGGGTCAAACACAACGAATGATTAAATCATACGTGTGATGTAAAAGCCAGTTTTACTATTTAAAGTTATGACAAATTTGATGAACCCTTTCATCTCTCAGGACACTTAATTTTAAATAACCTATTAAAACTAAGTTTGTCGCGACTTGAATAACCAGTTAATAGTTAATAGTTGAAAACTATTAAGTTATAAGTTTTGAAATTAAATTTAGTTTAAATTGCAAAACTTTAGTGGTTATTTATTTTATAAAAACAAGCCAGTTGTTAATTTTTTATAAAATTCTACAAGTTGTAAAATTAGAACTTGTGGTGACAGATTGTGACATTTTAAAACTCTTTTTAAAACGTTTGGCATTTGGTTGGTTTATTATAAATTTAAGTTATAAAAAAATAAAAATAAAAGCAACCATAAAGCAAATAAATATGTAAATCTTTTAGGGTCAAGTTTGTTTGATCTTGCTAGAGCCAGTTAGCAAGAACAAACGGGTCACGGGGTTCACAAAATTAAAACAACCACAAGGATGGAGTTCCGTGCATCTAGTCGTCTCGGATGACTCCCACTGACTCCATGTTTTCTGTTGCGTCTTCAGATTTGTCTTCGGGTTTTTATTACATTACATAAAATAAAAAAGCCTATTCTATTACAACTTTGAGCCATCAAAAGTGGGCCAAAACCATAAAACCAAAAAAACTAAATAATAAACACAAACAACTCAATCACATGGGTCGGACAAGATTTACATATTCAACATAATCACATATGGGCAATATATTTGATCAAATAAAATAAAAAAACGACCAAATTAATAAATAAAAAATTGCCCCAAAAAAACATATCAGATCAGAAACTTCAAGATAGTTAAAGTTTGTGATTAATCTAACCGGTGAAACCAGACCGGTTCCGATTTGCGTGTTATAACCCAGGCTCTGATACCACTGTTGTGATTCAGTGGTGATAAGTTTTGACTTTTTATCAAAACGGGTTTTTTATAGAGAAATAAATTAATCCAGTTAATTAATAAATACGCAGTGGAAAATAAAATCATAACCTATTTAACAGCACTGACAAACCAAACAGGATCTGGTTATGAACACGCAAACACGAAAAAACAATTAATCTACTGATGAGATTAATTATACCTTTGTGGTTAATAAATAATCGATCGAGATACCGAGGTACAACGAACCGAAACGCGAGAATGGGTGGTGCCGGGGAAGGCCGATTCGCGCAAGGCAAAGACTACGGCTGACCGGGAAACGCGGCGGCGGGACAGGGTGGTACTAGCTGCTTCGAAATCACCAAACAAAAAAACGATTTTTTTTTTTTTTTTCTTGGCGGCTGTGAATCTTCGAAGCACCTTTTGACATATATTAGATTTATAATTATATATAATAATTATAAACCCTACTAATTGTTTCCAGGCCCAAAGTCTAATACGAGATGTAAAGCCCGAACCCCTTTTAATGTTTTAAGGAAAGATTAACATAATATAAAATTATTATTTATAAACTAGTATAAATAATAATTCCCGTCTAACGAATATATATAAATATATATCGTCTAGCTAACAGTTCGTAATTACCAGTTAAGCGGGTTAAGTGGATTTAATGTTCGTTGCCCTAGGTGTAACTCTTACGGGTCATAGCTCGGTCAGCCGCGTTGTCCATCGGGTCGGTCCATAAAATCCAACACTTATAGGCTATCAATGCCCACCCGTCTTCCTTACGAGTATTTTGAAAACCTCCATGCTCTTGGACGATGGAATACAAATTAAGTTCCCGTTCATCAATCTAGGTGGGAAATCCTTTCCTTTTATGATAAGGAAATTCTCAACAAACCATTTAACTTTCTTTTGAAACTCTGTTTTCTAGGACGGCTTTCTTGTATCTCAAAAATAGTGTGTGAATTTGCAACATATCAAGAAACGTAATGCAACTATTTATTGAAATATTGAAAGTCTTACTAGAGTCTTGAATTTGCTACTCTAAGTGTTTCTATATCCGATCTACTTCTTGTTGATTGTAATTTAGACTCTCAAATTCAAAAAATTTCTTGTATCCCTTATCCACATCCATTTCATCAAAAGATTTCTCCATACGTTCTTCATCAAGTTGCTTATGGTATTTCTCTAAATACTTTTTCTTTAATTCGGATTCAGACTTATCCTTGAAAACCTCACAGACTTCTTTTTTGTTTACAAACATCATTCTCAAAACACATGTATCTCCCTCACAGCTCACTTCAATCCCTTGGTAAAGTAGTTGTTCTAAACTTAACATGTTTTTGTCAAGTTTAGGCACGTAACTTACACATGGGATTGTTTTTAACTTCTCATAACCAAAACTTTTACCTCTTATATCCCATGTATAAAAACGAATTCCTTATCATTCTTATTCGTTTTTATACCAAAGTTCATTTTGAAATATTTAAACAAACTCCTATTCCCACACATATGTATTTTGAAAGAAGGATCAACTAACCAGATGTCATTCCAATTTCATCCATCTGTTCCTTTGACCAAATAGTCTCGTTCTTTCGTAATTTGGGTAGAGTTTAAAAACTTACATGTGCAACAAGCGGCAATATGCCCAATCTTTTGACATGTGAAACAACAGATCCTAGTCTCCTTGGACTAATCCTTCTTACTTGTCTCCACGATGTCTTCTACCCGCAAGACTTTGAGTTCTCCTGGCCTTTTCGACGATTTGTTGGGCAGCGGTCTGTTGGGACGTATATGGGTTTTAAAATTTTAGGAAACAAAAGCGGAAGCATGTATATGAACCGAATAAAAATAAATTTTGATCCGCCCTCCAATAGTCTAGATGCAAACCAAATAAAATAGAAATACAACCATATATTAGATTAAATAAACGTACCTTACGAGTTGATCGCTAATACCAAGTTGGAACACCCGAGATCAACAGCCTGGTCGCTAAATCCAGCAACACAAAAAACCAAAAAAACTACAAGGAGTGTCGGCGGAGGCGACGGCTGGCGAGTGCGACGTCGGCGGCCGGCGGCAGTGGAGCGGCCGACAGTTGTTGGCGACGAAGGGGGGGGGGGGGGGAGAGAGGTGTGATTAGAGTTTTTGCAATTGTGTGTTTATTCTCCAAAGCCACCTATCTATTTATAGATTTCACAAATATTAGGGAACAAGTTAGAGTTTTTGAATTTCAAATTAAATTAAAAGTTTAAATCGAATATTTAAATAATAGTTATCTACTAACTAGATAATTTAACTAATTAATTCATAAATAATTAACAACCCTTTAATTAATTTCATCTAAATAAATTATTTATTTGCTCAAAGTTATTTTATAAATAATTTATTCTCATCGCCATCTTTCGTATCTAAAATGTTTTCCTAAAATATTTTATGATTGTTGCTCGTGGTATAAGTATTTGGATCGTACATTAATAACAGTATTGTCATACGTCATTACCTAGGCATACTAGTTCAACATACTTATATTTGCACGAGTCTCGATCATATATCAATACAGACAATAGTGGACGTCTTGCTACATCTCACCGCCCCTAATAAGGCATGACACATTTAAAGTTGTCAGCTATTTTGATTAGTCCACGTACTCTTACTTTACTATTCGTAATAGCCATGGTAATATTTTAATTATCCTAGCCATGGTAATATTTCAATTATCCTTTCTCTAGTAGACATCTCGTTGGACATGAGACATGGATCGGCCTTTCATTCTTGTACAGTGTTCAATTATTCTCTTTCTCAATCGAGATTCAAAGTGGTGTAACAAACTCTCAGTTTGAGCATGACTATGCATTTACACTAGTTTGAATCAACGAGGGGCCTAGAGATGTTAGCCTCTAAGGGAACAGATCCCATCTCGACTACATACAACTCTCATTAAACTTTAGATAAGTTCCCAACTATTATCCTTATTACTTCCTAGTCAAAGAACAACGTTAGATAATGTCAAAGAATAATCCTCCACAAAATTGAGTTCTAGTATGTACCTTGGGTCAGAGGATACAAAGACAATACCATTTTCAAAACGTACTTATGAATGTGATTCATGAAGTAGTTTTGAAGCGAGTTACGTCATATATTCATTCTCCAATGTATATCTATGAATTTGGTATTCAACTCTTTGAACTTTCATCTTATGAACCAATCAACAATTCACAATAGTCTTAATTCAGATTTATTCCAATAAATCCAATCTACTATAGACATTTAGAATAACTTATAATCAAAGATTTAAACGTACTAAAACATGAACACAATAAACATTAACGAAAAAACTTAGCCATTAATTTATATCAAGTAAAATGTCATCATTATAGTTTATAAGCATCCAAATACCAAATACAAATCAAATCCAATCCATAGCTATCCTAAGCCCTATAGATTTAGCATGCTCCTCATGTTTCGCTAGAGGTAAGGGCTTAGTACTAGATTCTAATCTGCTTGCACTTTGTTTACAATGATGCCTCCTCGTTCCGGTATCTCCTATATATAGTAGAACTTCCTGAGTATTTTCTTGGTGTTGTGATGCGACCTTGGTTCCTTTACTTGAGCAATAGAATCAGTGTTGTAATAAGGTATCTCGATTGGTCTTCTAATGCTCGGCATAACTTCGAGATCAACAATGAATTTCTTCGTCCAATCAGCCTCCTTTGCTGCATTTGATGTTGCAATGTATTCAAACTCAATGGTGGACTAGGGAACGAAACCCTTCTTGGTAATCATCCAAGTTATTGCTCCACCATTCAATGTGAATACGAATCCATTATGTGATCGAGAATCATCTCGGTCAGTCTAGTGTAACACTTTACAGTGAGCTCTTCATGTACTCCTCCATAGATTAAGAACATATCTTTGTTCCGTCTCAAATACTTGATAATATTCTTAACTGCAATCCAGTGATTATTACCTGGATTTTGCTGATATCTACTCATCATAGTCAAAGCATACGATACATCAAGCGTAGTGCATAACATGGCATACATTATCGATCCTATAGGAGAAGCATATTGAACTCTTTCCATTCTTCTTCTCTTCATCCGTACTGGGACATTGAGATTTGTTTAGGACCATTCCATGTGCCAAGTGCAGAAATTCTCTATTGGAATCTTGCATTAAGAAGTGTCGAATGACCTTATCAATATATGCACTTTGACTTAAACCTATTAACAGCTTTGATTTATCTCTATAGATCTTTATTCCTATAATACAGGTGGTTTCACCAAGATCCTTCATCGCGAAACACCTTTCAAGCCAAGATTTGACATCTTGTAACGTTGGAATATTATTTTTGATAAGTAGTATGTCATCTACATGCAATATTAGGAATGTGACTATGCTCCACTTGCCTTCTTGTAAACACACGACTCATCTTTATTTTTTATGAAACCAAACCCTTTATTTTGTTATCAAATCGAGGATTCCAACTACGAGATGCTTGCTTCAATCCATAAATGGATTTCTTAAGATTGCACACCTTATCAGGATTCTTTGGATCGATAAAACCTTCAGGCTGAGTCATATAGACAACCTCAGTAAGATGTCCATTCAAGAAAGCCGTTTTGACATCCATTTGTCATATTTCGTAGTCTTAATACGCGGCTATGGCATTCATAATTCTGATTGATTTAAGCATGGCTACTCACGAAAATGTTTCCTCATAATCAATTTATTGAGTATGAGTAAATCCTTTTGCGACAAGCCTTGCCTTAAAGGTATGCATATAACCATCCATGTCAGTTTGATTCTTGAAAATCCATTTGCTCCCTACAGCTTTGCTTTCGGGAGGTAGATCAACTAAATCCTAGACTTGGTTGCCATGCATGGATTGCCTATTTCTGCTCATGGCATCCAGCCATTTATCAAATTCTGGATATGAAATAGTAGAAATGTAGTTAGTGGGTTCAACTTGATCCACTAAGTAGATATCGCCGTCTTGTATGAGAAATCCATATCTTTTCGGCTCATGACGATCTCTATTACTTCTGCGGGCGCTTGGTGTTACTACTGATATCTGAACTACTCCTTGTTCAGGTACAACTACTCCTTGTCTGTAACGTCCAAAAAAACCTGAGGTTCTAATTGGCCTAAAGAGAGAAAGAAAGAAAAGGGGAGGAAGATGGGCTTACATGGAATGGGCTTGGGCCCATCTCTTCTTAAGGGATGAGGGTTTTAACCCTAAGAGCCTACAACACCAGCCACTATTTGCATCTTCATCACCAATTTTTGTAGAGAGAGAGAGAGAAAGTCAAGAATCATCCTCAAAGGCTTGAAGATCTGTTCCAAGTTGTTGGTTCAGTGTTTGTGAAGAAGATTACACGAGAGAAAACTTCCGATTTGAGGATGGATCGAACCTAAAACCTCTGATTTTCAGTTTAAATGAGTTTTGGGGGTAAAACTAGGGTTTTCATCTCAAAGTAAGGATTTTTATGTGTAAAATGGGGTTTAAAAGCTAGATCTAGCTTCATGGGTGTTAAAAAAAATGATTTGGACGTAAAAAGTTGCAAACTTGGGTTGAAAACGGACCTGTGTGAGCTTCTTGTTCATCAGCCGACACTGAGGAGTGTCGCCACCTTCAGGTGGAGACATTTGACGGGGAAGAGAGTGTCGCCACCTTCAGGTGGAGACATTTGACGGGGAAGAGGCTGGGAATGTGGCGTCGTGCCCAATATATCCAATGGTTGGACACGTGTCATTCCCTGGCGACACTAAGGTGTGTCGCCGATGACATTTGGTGACAATCTAGTTCTACGACACTAAGTCCAGAATGCATGTCCTGGAGACACCGAGAGTGTGTCGGCGACACTAACATGGAGACATTATTTAGGCAACACTGGTTAAATGATGGAATTCACATGTTTGCTTATATGCAAATCGGTTAGAACGTTAACACCAACTAGACGTCCAACTCAGGTTTAATTACGAACAAACATGTGAGTCAAGAATCCCTATTTACTTGTTTCTAGGGTGATGTGCATACTTAACGAACGTTTATAAAAAGGTTTATGAAATGACAAACGAATGAAGTGAAATGTTTACGAATGAATGATTTACGAAAGTAACGATGTTTGAAACAAGAATGTTTTAGTAGGGAAAGATTTATGAAAGGAATGTTATGAAACAGAAGGTTTATAAAGGAATGGTTTTAAATGAATGAAAGGGTTTTACGAATGAATGAACATTTTACGAAAAGAAATGGGCAAAGGTTTTAAATGAAGTCATTACATGCCTAAACTGTTAAACGAACAAATTGACGAACGAGTCTGGGGATATATGTCCCCAGCCTTATGACACGTTTGAGCCATAAGTAAAACAGGGGTAGCACCTATGTGGCTTATCAATAGGTATAACAGTTGTACAACTGGCGAAGGTAGTGGCGACGGTCACTCGGGGTTAATGTGACCCGTGAATGGTGAATGGTAAGACCTTATGGATCTATGTGTCCTAAGGGAGATGGTATTACCTTATGGATCTATGTCTCCTAAGGGCGAGGGTATTACATTAATGACCAGTGAGTCTTAAGGGCGATGTAATTACCTTGGAGACTTACGAGTCCCAAGGGTGAAGAAAGAACGGGAAATGAAATGAAAGGAACGAAATGAATGATGACACAAATTTAGATAATTAATGTATGACTTAAATGAATAATCTGTTAAATGATGCTTTAACAATGATTGAATGGTTAAGTGTTGAATGTGAATGATAAGCCATGCTTTCCTGTAAATGTTAAAACCCTAATGAATGAATGAACGAACGATAAACCATTTCCTAAGAACGAACGAAAGACTTGATCACTCACCAGTGTTAACTGACTTTTAGTATCCATGTTAGGTTAGGGATAAGATGGCTGATGAGTGAATGCTGCTTGGCTATTCCAAAAGGTTACCCGACGCAAGAGATCTGGCATCCCGTTTTGAATGTTGATTGAATATTGAACGTATTGAGCGAATGTTTTAATTTGATGCAATTTTAAGAAAATGTAATGACGCTTATTTCCTCTGCTAATGTATGTTTGAGGTTTAAGAAATGTTTGTTATTGTGTAACGTGAGGCTTCCCGGGTTTGGGGCCTTACATTGTCGTTCGGTGGTTTAAACGTCAGGTTCAGTTATTTATGGTTCTAGAATTTCTTCTAGATCCACATTATTTTCTAGTTGGTATCTTCATGAGAAATTCCTTCTCAAGGAAATGGCCTCTACGATTTATAATACTTGATTTTCACTTAGGTGGTAAAAATAATAACCCCTGGTTTCTTTGGGTAACCAACGAAAACAACCTTTTCGCCTTTGGGTTCTAACTTGTTTGAAGTCTCACGTCTAACGTATGCTTTACATCCCCAAACCCTTAAGTAGGACTGTATGGGACTCTTCCTATGTCATATCTCATACGGTGTCTTATCTACTTTCTTGGTTAGAACCATATTGAGGCAAGTTTCAAGAGCATAACTTCAGAAGGAGTGATGCAAGTTTGTTCGACTCATCATAGATCGAACCATATCTAACAAAGTTCGGTTTCTCCTCTCCAAAACTCCATTGAGTTGTGGTGTTCCAGGTGGAGTGAGTTGTAAAACAATCCACATTTCTTTAGATATTCGTCGAATTCGAAACTCAGATACTCGCCACCTTGATCTGATTGGATGGATTTTTTCATTTTACCGAGTTGATTCTGTATTTCATTCTGGAAGACCTTATTTCAAATTCTTTGTGCTTATGTTTCAGCAGGTAAACATAGCCGTATCTACTGTAATCATCAGTAAATATGAAAAAGTACCTTGCACCAGATCTAGGCATCATCCTAAAAGGTCCGCGTATACTAGTATCTAATAGTCCTATCTTTCACCGATACTGGTAAAGGGTGCTTTAGTCAACTTTCACTTAAACATGATTCGCATACCTAGAACGTATCCGAATCGGTGATTTCTAGGATTCCATCAGTCTAGAGCTTCGATAAACGCTTCTTACTAATTCGTCCAAGAAGACAATGCTATTGATAATTAAAATTGAAGTCTGACTGTTTACATTGACTTCATATATTTCATTATGAGGTTTAGCTTAAAAAATAAAATCTACTATTCATGTAAACTATAATGTCATCACCATTGAAAACATAATCAAAACCCTGTTCACGTAGACGAGAACCCGAAATGATGTTCCTAGTTAAACTAGGTACATGACAGACATTGTCTAAATTCAAATAAAGACCACTTGGTAGAAGTATCTAATACGTTCCCAATGCCTTGACTGTAACATTAGCTCTATTTCTAACATGGAGTTTCAAGTCACATAGTTTCAGTTCTCTAGCCTTCCTTAATCCCTGCAAATTGTTGCATATGTGAAAACCATATCTGGTGTCAAACACCCATGACTTGTGGGAAAAATAATATAGCTCAATGACAAATATACCTGAAGGGCTATCCTTATACGCTTTGCTCCTCTTTAGCTTAGGCAGATATGTAGAGCAGTTTCTCTTCCAGTGCCTTTCTTCATTAAAGTTGCTTCATTAAAGTGAAAGTGGCATCGTTGGGAGATTTCTAGGGAAACTTAGCAAAATATTTGCTTTTAGCTGGTACCCTTCTCTTGCCATGGCTCTTAATCTTGGCATATGATGTTCCTTTGATCTCCTTGTTGATTTAAGCAGTTATTAGCATCTCATGCAACTCTTCATCAGAGACTCTCATGTTATAGTTCCTTGTGAACTCTTCATATGGAGGTGGCAGTGAGTTGATAATCAATTCTACTGCTAACTCGGGGTCTATACGAAAACCTAACTTCTCAAACTGGTCAACATAACTCTCCATTTTCCTAAAAAGAGAGTTTACATTAATGTATTCATCCATTTGACATTTTGTGAGTGCTTGAAAGATTCTCAAACGCCCACGACAAGTTTGTTGAAACCTTTTCTTCAACTCGTTAATCATGTCATAAGCATAAAGTTATTCCATCTTCTTATGGAATTTTGGAGACATAGTAGCTAACATTAGACATGAAACATCACCTGAGTCATCAACATGTTGTCCCCATTCATCTTTAATGCTTTTGGAATAACCAGAAGGAAGGATACTAGGAAAATGAGTTCTAGGACGTAGTACTTCTTTATTTCTTTGAGAACCATTCTCAAGTTACGAAACCATTCCAAGAAGTTCTTACCATCATATTTGTTTTGGTATATGATGGACCAAAGAGGAGAATTAGGGATAGAAAAATTGTTTGAAGACATCTACAAAACAAAATAGCTCCTTTTAGTATTTTTGATGTTTGAAAACCTTAATAATAATGACCCTTAGAAAACATTATTATCTTTAAGGAATTAGATCTATGGTTCACCATATTTCATGATTAAGAAAACACTTTTCATGAAACATGGTTATGTAGGTAGGTAATGGTTACCAATTGTACACGATATAATTCTCATATGGTTATGGGGTCGCAAAGAAAAAAAAGAATGTCTAAGACATGATACGTTTAACCCCATCTATGTCTCTCCTCCCTACTAATTGGTGAGGGCTATCTTATAGGGTTGAGTGATTAATCATCCTAATTTAGAAACGTTTAGGAAACGGCCCAAGACTCTCGGAATTTGCGGTACCGCCCTACTCCAACACCATTAGGCCCAAATGTAAGTCCGAGCTACATCCACTCAAGGGTTCGTGTATATCAGTTTAAGTGTCTTAAATTAGGGTGGCACAGACAAATCGATTTAGAAAAAGAGATTTGTTTAGTGTTTTACCAATTTGGGTAATAAACACATTGACTGACATATATCATGCTAGTTTTGCCACACATGTTTTAAAATTCTTAATTCTAACTGATTTGTAATTTGATAAAACCCTTTTTGTCTTTCGAGTCACATGTATTTTAAAATCCTATATTATTAGGTAAGTCGACTAATCGCGAACCATTTTAATCTATTAATAAACTCTTTTATTAATTTGTGAGTTTTGAAAATCAAAATGGATTTCTTTCATATGTATATATTTAGAACTCCAGTTTTACTTTTAAAATAACCCTTTATTTTAATTAACCTATCATGAGATGACAAAATCTCTATTTTATTGTCTCGCCGTTTAATTGTGTTGTTTTGTTTTAAACCTTTTTAAAACGTTTTGATTGTTTGTTTAAAATAATATTTTAAACCTAGATATTAAATAACCACAAACATAATGTAAATTAAGCCGCTAGAGTATTTGGTTTTTCTAGAGCCAATCAGTAAAATCAAACTGGTCAACATGGATAGAATTCCAAAATACATCTCCATGGTCTTGAATGCTCCAACTTGCTTGAAGATCTCCATCTTTAATTCTTGGTCGTCTTAGTTTCTTAATCTTCAAATCTTGTCTTGACATGTTTGATTACAATTTATAAATAAAATATAAAACCTAATTTATTACAATAGGGCTTCCAAAACAACAAAAAATACAAGATAATACAATAAAACAAAATAAACACAACCACATGTCTAGGGATTGATTTACAATCAACAACACGGTACACAAAGCAAAACGAAAGTATGCAATCTTTTGTCAAACAAAAGTTTTGATAAAATAAAACCCGATTGCAAATTAAAACAAACTGTTCTATTTGTTTGCAAAAGTGACTCTGATACCACTGTTGGGTTTCGTATACGAGTTTTAAAATTTTAGGGAACAAAAGTGGAAACGTGTAAACAAGCCGGATCAAACCAAACTTTGATACACCATCTAGGAGTCCAGATGTAAACCAAATAAGGCAGAAATAACCATAGATTAGATCAACTAAACGTACCTTATGAGTTAACTGCTAACCAAGTTGGAACACCCCGAGATCAACATTTAGGTCGCTAGATTCGGCAATACGAAAAACTGAACAAAACGCAAGGGGTGTCTGTGTCGGCGGTTGGTGGCGAGGAGAGAGAGAGAGAGGGTTTTTGCAATTATGTGCTTATTCTCCAAATTCACCTCTCTATTTATATATTTCACAAATCTCAAGGAACAAGTTAGGGTTAAATCAAATATTTAAATAATAGTTATCTACTAACTAGATAATTTAATTAATTAATTCATAATTAATTAATTAATTAATTCATAATTAATTAATAATCATTTAATTAATTTATTGTAAATAAATTAATTGCTTTCTCAAAATTATTTCATAAATAATTTGTTCTCATTGCCATCTTTTGTGTCTAAAATGTTTTCACAAAACATTTAATGATTGTTGCTCATGGTATAATTCTTTAGATCGTATCCTAATAACAGTATTGTCATATGTTGTTACTTGGGCATAATAGTACAACACGATCTTCTTAATGTTCTTTCTGGCCGACTTCCACACCTCGAACCGACCATGACCATCATTGATTCTCAACCCGACTAGGCCCCTTGTAATTCCTTTTCCACTGATCATCTTGCTGAAATTACGATCTTTGCACTTTCCTTGGTTGAGCCTAATACCTTGGACACCCTTGGTCTATTCAACCCTATTAACAACGCCCTGATCTTCCCCAACATATGAACCATCGTTCATGTCTTAATCACATGTTCCAACGTCGCCTGCTTCTGTACGGTTTCCATCGAGGCCAACTTTCGATCGATCCTCCATTTACATCAGAACCTTCGGGTCTAATACCACTATTGGTATCAGAGATATCATTCCAGGAATCCTAATCGAATATTAACTTCTCCATAATCACAAATGATCAAATGTAAACACAACACTTGATTGTAAATCCGATTTTTTTTAAGAATATAGTAAGCAACAACGAACCAAACTTACAATCGACACATTACAGATTTTGTTTTGCCAGTTCCCATGGTTTAAAAGGAGATGAAAAGACGTCTATTAAGAGACGCGTTGTTTCATTCATAATTGTATGTAACCGCCCTAAAAGAACACTTTTAATAATACATAGATAAACTTATTTTGGCCTTGGGTAAGGCCTGCTAACCCATACCATAAGTTGTTCTAGATCAGCCCAAATACAAAATTACAAATAAACTTAAATATGTTCTTGACCCAATAAATAAATGTTTGACCCAAATGACTACACTCACATCACATGGATTAAACAAAATTAGAGTTCAATAGAGCAACCCAAGGGAGGCCAGAGTTGACGGACTCTGACATGTTTTTGATCAAGAAGGTGTTTAGATTGACCTGAATTAGCGAGTTTAACTATGACTAAGATTTTATCCTAGTATGAAATTCGAACACGAACAAATTATACATTATTGTATTCAATCTCCAAAACCTAGTCTTTTCAGAGCTGGACCGGACCGGCCGGTCGGACCGGGAAGGTTAGAAGCGGTCCGATTATACCTATTTGAACCGTTTTCGTTTGAACCGGCTCGACCAGTGAACCAGGTGGTCGTACCAGATTTCCAATTTTTTATTTTTTAATATTTTATCTTTCAAAATATTATTTTTTAATTAATTTAGTATTTCAAGCTACATATTTTATTTATTTAAGTATTCATGTGTCATTAAAACTACAAATTAACACTAAAACACAAAGTATTTTATATTTTGTATCTATATATATAATTTTAATATTTATATTATTTATGACGTCATCCATTTCTTAAATCCGGTTTAACTGGACCGATCGATCCGACCAGTGGACATTTAGGGCGGCCGGTTCATTGTCTTGTCTGATTCTAAAAACATTGCCAAAACAAGTAGTTACAAACAAGTAGCTTGTGTACATGGCATCGTCTTTGCAGATAAGAAAAAAAAACCGAGTTTCATTTCTTTGGAATGCTATTTTTTATTATTGAGAGTAATAAACCTAGACAAAATGAATGATTGTTATGTTAAAGGTTTTTATTAAAAAGATTCAATACTATAATTGTGTTTGAGCCTCAAAATAGATTAGTCGACAGATTATGATATGGCCCATAAATATGACGCTTAGCTGGTTTTTACATTATATAAATCGTATCGAAAGAAAGGAATGTTGGCCAACAAAAACAAAAGATGAAAAGAGTTTGATTTGAATTATGATTTTGTTTACTTTTGCTTTTTGTCTAGGCAAAGTATGTGGTGGGGATAGGGCCTTATCAACCCTAAACTTTCTTCGTTGTAATCATTACATGCATGCATGGATCACATGGGTATCAATGACCCAAAATCAAATCACCACCACATGTATTTGTTTTCTTTAATTTCTATCAATTGATATATCAAGAATTCTAGGTCGACAAGAATGTACTTACATGAATCAGGTATATTCTTCATCTTTCAAATAGGATGTTTTTACTTTTTATAGGTGCATAAAACACCTAGAAAGATTCGAAATTCAGACTAACGTGTGCATATGAGATAAAATGTAGGGTAAACTTTAGTTTTCGTCCATGAGTTTTGAACAAACTTTAAGTTTCGTCCTCCTGTAACACATATCATCCTTGACGTTTTATGTTTTAACAATTTCCGTCCCTAATCTTTAACTCCGTTAAAATTTTTATTAGTTTTTATATGAAATTACTAATATGCCCCTCCATCTTCTTCTTCATCCATAACCCACCACCACCGACGAAAGTTGGAGTTGGAGTTGTTTTCATCGTTAACCCGTCCTTAACCTACCACTAATATGCCCCTCCATATTTAAAAATTAAAATTTTCTGAATTTCCAAAGTCAAAAGTTGGATTTGTTTTCGTGGTCAGAGAAGAAGGCAGCTGCGCCATCATCGCCACCCCACGCCCCACAAATCATCTCATCTGGTGCTTCGCCTTCACCTGCGCCATCATCGCCACCCTCATCATCATCGCCGGAATCGTCGTCTTCGTCGGATACCTCGCAATCCGCCGCAAAATCCCCCTCCTCTACGTCCAAGCCACTCGCCTCGACGAAGTCGACTACAATTCACTACAACATTATCACCCTATCCTGACGATTTTTTTTGACCCTATAGCGACGACTTGTCGTCGGTATAGCCTATTCCAACGACATGTCGTCGGTATAGATGTTGTTGGTATTGCCTCGTCCCAATAGCCAAGATTGTCGTCGGGATAGGTGTCGTCGGGATAGGTCAGCCTATACCGACGACTTGTCGTCACTATAGGGTTTAATTAAGATTCTATACCGACGACATGTCGTCGGTATAGGTTTTGGACTTATCCGGATGACAAGTCGTCGGGACAGACTCAACCTATCCCGACGACATGTCGTCGCTATAGGATATTTCCAATTTTTTTAATTAAATTTGAAAAAGATCAATGCCGACGACATGTAGTCGGGATAGGTTTTTCTGTTTTTTTTTAATTTTCAAAATTTTCCAGAAATATTTAAGTTCTAATTACCAAAACCTACAAATCAGATAATTCAAACCATTCAAAAATTGAAATCCGAAACATATTGTTCGATACAAAAACATGTTCGACACACAAACCAAATATTCAAACATAAAGTTGTCCGACACACAAACATAAAAATTGTTCAAACATTCAACAATAACACCGACAACAAAGGCAAATACGCAACAACTTCAAACTAATTATCGTCGCTGCTAGTTCGGCGTTCCCACATTCGACGCATTTCATCCATTTGTCGTTGCATTTCAAGCATTTGTTGATTATGCACACGACGTTCTTCCTCTCGTTGGGCTTCGCGTTCTTGTTGATCTTGGACTTGTTGTTGAAGTTGAGTTACATGATCATCCACTTCTTGCCAATGTGGTTGTGGAGGGGGTACTGAACAAATCCGGTGTGAGATTACTCACCACACGACTGACACCCCTGATATGGCCACGCCGATGACCCAATGCACACTCCATGCATGCAAACTCCATGCATGCAAACTCATCGACAGCAGACGAGTCACCACCAGACTCAGCAGAGGATCTTGTATACTCCTCTTGGATTATGTCCTGCATTAAACAATGTAATAAACAATCACTTGACTATTTTACTAAAATTCGACAGCATAACTGTTGTAAAATGGATAACCAACCTGTTAAACTATAAATTATAAACGACCCCAATTCATAAATTCCAATCAACCAACACTAATAACAACAAATATTAATAATACTAGCAAAAATATTCAACAATTGGGCTAGAGTTGGATGTTCTAAGTCTATTAAAGTGTGTTTGAGTCATTTTGACCCGTTTAAGGTTACAGTTGGATGTTCTAAGTTTATTAAAGTGTGTTTGGGTCATTTTGAGATGTCCAAAGTTAAAGCTGGATATTTTAAGTGTCTTAAAGTGTGTTTGGGTCATTTTGACCCGTTTAAAGTTACAGTTAGATGTTCTAAGTCTAGTAAGTCTAACAACAAAATCATTTGACTTACATAATCTGATGATGCAGTCGAGTTGGCCCAACCGGTCCCTTCTTTATAATGGGTCGATTTGAACACATCAATTGGGCCGGTACCCTGTGAAAAACAAAAATAATATCACTAAGAATTAATAATCATGTTTATATAATACTAACAATTGTATTTCATAACTCCATGTGTCGGCGCTGGGCGTCTGATTTGCTGCCATGGTAACTTGGGTAACGTTGTTGTGATCGGTTTTGTTTGTTCTTTTCCAAGCGGTTTTTATAGCTCGCATCTAAAAACAGCTCATTAATCAAAGTCTCCCAAATTTCTTGATCAAGATCTTCTGGTGGATTATTCATCGCCGCCTCCACATCATCGTATCCCCCATTCTCATCGAAGTGAACTTTCAACTCTCTTTTGTGATCTTTATACGCCCTCTGACACTCGGCGGTGATTCCGAGTTCAACGCCTCGCCACTTATCAGTGTTTCTCCAGGAGTCCAGATCAAAATAATCCTACAAATGAAAAGTAATTATAAATCTAATAGTTATGAAATTGTAAGTATTAATAAAACATTTATACTTACTATAAGAGTGAGATATATGGCCCGTTTCTTCTCATTTGGAACCTTAGCCCAATTTAGATAATATGGAGGAACAACCTTTTCAACCTCCAACGAGATAGCACGGATAAAATCCGAAGCGTTGGGACCCACAAACTTGTACCCCCCGCCATGAAGTTCTACATCAATGGGAAGAGGTTTCCTCCCATTTTGCTCAAATTTCTTATACAATTTTAGGTTTTTGCCTTTAGATCATCTTTTTTGGGAGGCACTACCTACATTGACACATGACATTCAAAAGTTAGGCAATTATAAAGACATCTATTAAACACTAACAAGTAACTTACCACCCTATCGAGTCGCATAACCCGAGTCGAAGTGATACGGACTCCCGTCTCCACCGTCTCCACCGTGTGATTGCGCCATTGTTGCCATTTTTCCTACAACAAAATTTTTTAGTAAGCACAAATAATTATTAATTAACAAAGACAAATAGTACATTTTTAACATACATTCAATCAGAATCATCACTAAAATAACGTGTGTCAACAACATCATCATCTTCTTCATCATCGTCATTTATTTCGTCTTCATCATCTGAATTGTATGCATCTTCTTCATCATTAATAAAACTTTCATCGAGATCAATCGAGGCAACATGACTTGGGTCACCACCCTCATTTAAAGTTGTACGCATAGGCAAGTAGCCTAAGTCGACAACCAAGTTACCAAAAAATGATTGAGTTTCCCGTGTAATAGATTGACTATCAACATGAGGAATTGGAGTTTGGTCACCACCTACGTGACTTGATTCACCACCTTTGCATCCGGTTTCGACAACCAAAGTATAATCATTTGATTGAGTGTCGTGCAATATATCTATCTCATTAACAATACTAGGATGATCCCAAAGCTTCCGATGGTGAACGTCCTCAACAACCCTCCATTGGCCTGTGGTTCGAGAAGGATCTCGAAGATAGAACACTTTTTTAGCCGGTGTGGCTAATATATATTGGACATCATCATACCATTCTTTGCCCACATATCAATCACGGCCAGTGTCAATTATAGTAGTATTGTTTTGCTTAATTAATCTTTTACCTCTCGTGTTGAACCATTTACAACGGAATAGTACAACTGAGTAACCATCTATGTAGTTCAACTCTATGATCTCCTCTAGTTGACCATAAAATGGAGTATCGTCTTCTTCTATTGTAACCACACCACTGTTCTGAGTAGTGCGTTGGGAATCACGATTTTGAACCCTAAATCTAACACCATTGACTATGCAAGCAGTGTAAGAAGATGCTTACAAGGGACCATGTGCCAATGCCCTTAATTCTTTGTTATCGGGTGTAGAAGATGAAGATGAAGATGAAAATACATTTGCTTCATATTTTAACCATGAAGAAAAATCGGTTTGCATATTGCGTTCAGGAAATTTAGATTCAAATTCACTGGTAGATGGACAAAACAAAATTTAAATTAGTAGAATTAAATGAAAATATAATAATAGTTTATCACAGGTAGATGGATAAAAAAACTTACGATTTGTAGGCTTTGATTTCATCGCAGTTGTTCAACACAAACCATTGTAATAATTTGTTAGCATGTTCAGAGAGCGCCTTGATTTTCTTTTTCGATATTGGTCGACATTGTGAAGAAAACACTTGAAACTGCCTTTTAGGAATGCCAGCATCTGCATTTCTATCTGGTCGGTTAAATTTGATCTGCATACCGTCCAGATACATAGAGCAGAATGTCAAGGCTTCATCTGTAACATAACCCTCCGCAATTGAGCCTTCAGGTTTGGCTTTGTTTCTAACATATGCTTTTAGCTTTTTCATGTATCTTTCAAAAGGATACATCCATCTCATATACACAGGGCTAATAGATTCTTCAGGTAAATGAAGAATGAGATGAACCATTATGTCAAAAAATGTTGGAGGATATATCATTTCCAAACTGCATAATATCTTAACCACTTTCTCATTTGCTTCATACATGTCTTTCACATCTACTGATCGTGCACAAATTTTTTGAAAGAATGTGCAAACATCATTGATTGTTGTTGAAACATTTTTGTGCAGACCCGATCGTACCCCTATTGGCAGCAATCGTTGCATGAGGATGTGATAATCATGGGACTTTAACCCAATTATATTTGAATCATTTGGAAGTACCTTATTTTTGAAATTCGATCCAAATCCATCAGGCAGTCTCACTCCTCGAATAAACTGACAAAAGCGTTCTCGATCACTGGGTGTGAAAGAGTAAGGAGTTTGTGGTTGGTACAACTTGTTAATTTTTTGTGTTAGCCATAGGTTATGTCGAATACCCATATTTTCCAAGTCTTTGCGGGCTTTGTGTGTGTCTTTTGATTTATCGTTCATCAATAAAGTACCCAATAAACTCTCACACACATTTTTCTCCACGTGCATAACATCAAGATTGTGTTTTAAAAGCAGAGAAGACCAATAATCTAGCTCAAAGAAGATACTTCATTTAGTCCAATTCAACTCTAATGTAAGGCGCTTTCTTTTTACCCCTCCATACATTGGATATTTCCCCGGAACACGATCTGGGACATGTCGTCGGTATAGAGTTTTCCCAAAATTGTTTTTAATTAAAAAAAAATCCACCGACGAAAATTTAATAGATAAAAGAAAAAAACATAAAATCCAAATTGACCTATACCGACGACATGTCTTCGGTATAGGTTTTTTCCAATTTTTCACTTGGCGCCATGTTTTCCCTCTATTTGACTCAACCCTGTATAGGGTCTCCTTTCTCAAATTTCCAAATTAGCCTAACCCGATGATATGTCGTCGGTATAGGTTAACCTATGCCGACGACAAATGTCGTCGGTATAGGCGCCGTCGGCACATGGTCATTTTCTTGTAGTGCAACCAAGTCGGACTTCTCGCCGTCCGATTAGCAATCATCGTCAAAGCGGAGAACCATAACCTCAAAGCACATGACAGCTTCTACAACACCAAACTCATACTCAGTTACCACGATCTGAACATCGCGCAATTGGTGGTGGATCCGTTCGATGTGCAGAAGAATACGTCGCAGGAGTTGTATTACGTGGTGGAGTCGTCGCTGATTCCGTTGGATCCGACGAAACAGGACCTGACGGAGCTGTCGCTGCAGAAGACGAAAGTGATGCCGTTCTTCTTGAAAGGGAATTCGAGGACCAGATGGAGGGTTGGGCCGTTGGGATCTTTGAAGTTTTGGTTGCATATCAATTGCCATTCCGTCGGTGGTGGTGGGTTAAGGATGAAGAAGAAGATGGAGGGGCATATTAGTAATTTCATATAAAAATTAATAGAAATTTTAACGGAGTTAAGGACCTGGGACGAAAACTGTTAAAACATAGAACGCCAGAGATGATATGTGTTATAGGGGGACGAAACCTGAAGTTTGGTTCAAACCTAAGGGACGAAAACTGAAGTTTACTCTAAAATGTATTACTTTGGTTTATTATAATTACTAACTTAGAACCCCGTATACTACACACAGGGTGAAAAATTAATACATAAAATTCTTAAATTTTTATGTATATATTTTATAAATGTAAAATTGTATTACATATACTAAGGATAGAAAACAAAATTCAAAATATGTAAAAATTAATATATAACTGAGTTTCGAAAATATGTTAATTACTATTTAACGTAGTTTAACTTTAATTTACTATTTGATTGAAAATAAAAGTTACATAATTAAATTTCAATGTTTCTTATAATAAGAGATAATTTAAAATAAATGTGTTTTATTAGTATAATTAGTTTTTGTTTTAAATATATTATTATTAAAATATAGATGTGTATTTAATAAGAGACAGAGATGTGAAAAAAATTGATGAGAATGAATATGGAGGCGACACGTGGCATGAAAAAACCTTTATTTATTATATAGTATAAATATATATTTGTATTATAATTTTGAGATAAAATTTGAGTTTCTCTTATTGTATTTTTATATATAGTTGGTTGATATTATACAATACCTCAAGAGGTGTACACGATTCTAAATGGTATAGAATGTCTAGGGTTCTTGGCTTCTTTCATTTATTTTTCTATCTCTCCATTGATTTTGCCGCCTGATTTTGGTCGCCGACCCTCTTTCACCATCACGCCCCATGGCTCACGACTTTTTTCTCTTGTCCTACCCCCGGGACGTATTGTGTATATATATATATATATATATATAGGATTAGGTTTTTTTTACTTTTCTTTTGCCGATGTTGTATTGTCACAGTCATAGCTTTTGCCAGCAATTGTAGCTCATGTCACCACAGTCATAGCTCATGTTACCATAGCTAGCTCTGTCGCCTTAGTCGCGGCTCCTGCAACCATAGCCCTGTCATTGTTCCTAATGTCGTCATCGTTATGCCACTCGTCATCACCGTTATGACCTCAAATCTACCACCGTTGCTTACAGTCACAAACTTTTCTCACTGTTTACGTTTTTATAGGGGTTTTTTCTCTTCTTTCTTTTTCGAGATTGTATGTTTTTCTTATGCCAATATATTGTTTTTCGCTTGAGCATGTGCATCCACTTTCCTCATATACTTTGACTATGAGTGAGTATTAGATAAAATATACTAGTTACGGTCTACTGTATTCCATATATAGAGTTAAAAAATAATGAATTATATAAAAATTATTTAAGTTAAAAGTCGGTGGAACTAGATTTAAATGAAGAGATTGACTCTTTTTTTCTATTTTTAGCCATTTTCACTTGCTATTAGTTAAGGTCTTTCCATCGACTCAACCTTAATCATCGAAATAGTGTGATTAATGATCTAAAACACTTCACAATTAAGCATCTCAACAAAATTCAATTTGTATGTGATATTTCTTATATATATATATATATATATAAAAGTGTGTGTATGTACAGAGAGGAATGATCAATAAAAATGATTAAATTTGTGAGAGTAATCTCAATCATTGATCAAGGCAGATTAATAGCTAAGATGAGGTGCGGCAATTTTGTAATAAATTGAAGTTAGTTATTGGCAAGCCGGTTGAAGAGATAAAAGAGAGTGACACCTCTCAACCGGCTGTGTCACTGGCTAGACACTAGATAGTAGATCCATGTCGGAATAAAGACAATGGTGTGAATATCCTGATGATTACTAATGCTGTAATGGTTGAAACGATGATGCTTGATGGTCGAATCATAGATGGTGCTAGTTCTCTATTGCAAAAAGCAAAACTGAAAAGTCAAGTGAATTAACGATTAGTTTTTTTTCGGCTACTTCTACTTTTTTTTCGGCGACTCACACACTCGTCTACTTCTTGTCCTAAACTACACAAATTCCTAATCTACCTTAAGCCATGATTTAAGCCCTGGTCTTCTCCGAACAGTCTTTAACTCTTATTACTGGGCTACCAACCCAAGTGGCAATTAATGATTAGTTGATTAACAAAGTTATGTTCTAAAATTTGATCAGGCTAATGTTATTACTAATAATCTATACCTAATAAATAAGTAACTTGTTGCGACGCGTGTCACGATTCTACGAGCTCAAGATTCGTTTTTCTTACTTATTTTTTCTTCATTACTAGCTATTTAATATTTCTTTTATTAATTCCTAAATCTTCATTAATAACTATTTAATATTTCCTTTCTAGCCTAGTTAATAAATAAATTTAACTCGCTATGTAAACGAAAGAAAAAAAACAAACATAAATGAGAGAATAAATTATGCATTCATGTTCATTTGTTTAAATAAATGAATAAAAATTTTCCTTAAATATGCGTTTGTTTGTTAAATAAATGAGCATAAAGATCGAACTTCTCACCAAACGGTTTGATACACTGAACGCATGGTTCATTTTCAAGCCTAAGTGTATTTAACTCATTAGAACGGTGTGTCTAAAACCACTTGTATCTAAACGGACACAACTACCCTCATCTAAAAAACATGCGCCTCATACCAGATTCTTTGTACAATTTAGGGTGGAGGGGGTGGAACCCCTTCAACCCTAAGTACCATAAGAATTACTCAATCAAAAAGCGTCATGTAATGCCACGGCATTTGAACCCTAAACTACCCTAGCCTGTTGCAGTGGTGTTCCCCTATACCCGCCTTCACGACAGGGGCGGAGTTACCCCCAAAGAAAGGGTGGCAGTTGCCCTCCTTAAAATTTTTTTTAGTGTAAATTATACCCTAAAATCTCGATTGCCCCCATTAAAAAATACACGAGTCCGCCACTGCTTCACGAACCAACCACGGCTTCACAAACCCGTCTACCCAACCGGTGCCCCAACCCGTTGTCCACCCTTCCACCCTTATATGCTAAAAGCCATTTTTACATTAATTATTAAAGCGTCTAGAAGATGAAATATTTTTACTTTTGGTATATTTCAATCATGGTTTTTTTCCTTCCAATCTTCCATCAATAGCCGTTACCAACTATCATTCATTTTGCTCGCGGTCTTTAAGATTCATCTACTTTGATCTTATGCAATAAAAATTTAGATATCTGACTCATTTTATTTATTATTTATCAAATAAAATACTGTATCTATGTTAAAACTAAAAGCATGAAAACGCATTTTAAGAAAACTTTTGAAGAACTAAAACTTCTTTATTCATTAAAGAACCAAGTCTAGTTGAATAAAATCATAGTAATAATTATATATACTGTTTGCAATATATATAAAAGTTGTACGTTTGGTAAGATGTTTCCATAAAGAATAACAAGAAACAAGTAAAGGAGACAAGTGAAGTGAAAAAGCCAAGAATAAAAATGTATAGGTCTTAAATGCATGGCAATAAACTAAGAGACGTAAAGTGATAAGGAAACCCCAAACTTTTGTTTTTCTTGGCTTTGGTTATTGTTTGGACTTTGGTGTTACCCAAGACATGCCTTTGAATCTTCAAAAGATTTGCCTCTTTTCTTTCAATGAGGAGCATACATACATACATACAAATAAAGAAAATTATGTAAAGGAAGTTAATCAAGGAGAAAATGGAATTATAAAAGAGAATTTTTTTTATCAAGTACAATGCGAACTACCGTTGGTCATTTGGTGCAATGGTAGCCTCAAGACTTCTCATAGTGGAGGCTTTGAATTCGAGTATCATCTGGAGCAATTATTTGGGTTGAGCCAGGGGGTTCTTTCCAGTTGTGGGTTTCCTCTGGGGTTGGGGGTTCGATCCGGATTGGTAGGGTAGTTAGGCCCAATTTAGATAACATCTATCTCCCAAGAAAATCCTGGTGTCTGTTTTAAAAAAAGGTACAATGCGAACTAATTATTAGTGTGGATAATTTCAATTTATATAATTTTCCCAAGACATGCCTTTGAAATGTAACACCCCGAAATAACGACAAAATAAGAATCGAGATTTTAAATTGAATAAAAGAGGATTAAAGGGTGGGGGCTCATGGGCGGCATGGTGGGCCGAGCAAGGGAAAAGGGAAGGGCTTAAAACCTGACCCCCTTGCCCTAAATTTCAGTTCATCTTCACAAACAAGCTCCACACCATTCTAGAGAGAGAAAAAGTGTCGGTTCTAGCCCAACATCGCTTCTTCATCTATCTCCACTACTCGGGTGAATGATCAGCTGAAGAAGGGCATCGTTTTGATGTAAGAAACCTACCCGAATATGAGTTTTTAACTTTGATGGGCTTTTTAATAAAAAGGACGGGTTTTTACGGGTCAAATGAGAAAAGGTTTATAAATCTCGAATCACGAAAGAAAACAACAAGTTTTGAACGTAAAATGTTTGCGTCTTGATCATGAATGGACTGAGCCACCATGAACATGCAAACTTAGGGTTTTTGGGGAAGAAGCTGCTCGACAGGCGAAATTTGGGCAGAGGTTGCCGAACATAGCATGTTCTCTTGGGGATAGTCTTGGTGAACTTAATAGTTTCGCTGGGTTCCACCATGGCGAACTTGGCAGCGAATTTGGTAAGTTCGCTGGCCACAGGAATTTACTGAGATGATGAAAGCCTCTTTGCCAGAACTGTTGCCGAGGCTATGAGGAAGGCTAGAGGGGCGGGCGGGTCTAACCAGGCAACTGATGCCCCGATTATTGAGGCAAAAAATGTGCCGCCTTTTAACGGCTGTGACTGTAAGTCCTTTAAGGCATGTGACCCACCGATACTAACTGCTAAGAAGGACGCAGTGGCTACTTTTGATTGGGTGATTCGTATGGAGGCCGCCATCTGTCTCAGTGAATGCCGAGCGGATCAGGCCTTGAGGTTTGCTGCTAACTCTTTAAGAGAGGAAGCGTCTCATTGGTGGGAAGGTGTACGACAGGCTAAGGGGGATTTGGTTGTTGACTCAATGATGTGGAACGATTTAAAAGATTTAGTGATTAAGAACTTCTGCCCAAGAAACGAGATTGAGAAAGTGGAAAGAGAATTTCTGGGGTTGAAGGCCAGAAACATGACACACCGTCAGTACACCACACAGTACAATAAACTGGCAAGCCTGGTGCCACATCTGATCACGACCGAAGATAGAAGGATCACTTGTTATATCCAGGGGTTACTGGATAAAGTTCGCACGTTTGTTAAAGCGAACATCCCTAGTACTTTTGATTTGGTGGTTGAACTGAGCGGCGTGGTGTATGTCGATCTGGCCATGAATGATACCGCCATCAAGGAACCTAAAAAGAAACTGAGCTTGCCTGGCAAGCGAACTAATTGGAAACTGTTTGAGGCTCACGACCAGAAAGCTAGAGTGGACGAACCGATTGTCTGTGGGAAATTTGAAAAAGAACACTCGGGCGAGTGTAGGTTGGGATCAAACATGTGTTTCAAATGTGGAAAGTCGGGACACTTGATAAGTGACTAAAGTTTCATATATTAAAGGGTGCAATATACTATATTTATGCAAATTAATATGGGGAATACAAACGTTTTGTGTAGCTATGCATTTGCAGGTGTTGGAAGCTTAATGTATGATTTTAGAAGATATTATGCGAGAGATGCAAGAGTTGGAAGGAAAACGGAGGAAATAGGCAAAAATGCAGGAGCCAGCGTAAGCCTACGCCACCTGGCGTAATCCTACGCCACCTGGCGTAATCCTACGCCACCTAGCGTAAGCTTACGCCGTCCAGCGTAGGCTTACGCCTAATCAATTCTTTCACAGCATGTTTCAGGGATGCGGCGTAAGCCTCCGCCACCCCAGCGTAAGCTTACTATGGGTTTCTTCCCTAAATTCAGCATATTTTGAAACGGATTTTCGAAAAACTGCCGATTTTGAGTGTTTAACTATGGGTTTCTTCCCTAAATTCAAAACATCTTTTGAACAATAGTTTTGGGCGATTTTGGGAGGCTAGAAACATATTATTGAAGATCGGTATCAAGAAATTGAAGAATCGAAGATGAATTCCACAACCATGAGCGGCTAATCCATCGGTAATCATTCCCGGGTGGATTGTTTGTACGTTTTTAGGGTTTTTATCATATGCTAGCTTTGAGAAACAATTCTTGTAATCGTTTGGTTTGAAATACTTGAATCTTTAATTCTTGCACCATTGACCCCGTTAGATGATAATTGCTATGAACTTCGATTTGAGTTGAATCTATTGATTAATCTAATTCTATATTGCATACATTTGTCTCAATTTCATTCGTGAATATTGTTTTACACTATTTGTCGATGATGTATGAATGTTGATGTTCTTGGTTAGATTTGGTTAATTTGATTTGGATAACCATTTGATTGTTTGAACTCATATGTTGGTGTGATAATCCCTAATTACTTGTGAACTTGAAACCCGGGTGTGATTCCTTTTTAATTATTGTTTACAACTTAAACCGTTTATTTTCTACTTGATTACTCGTGATCGTTTTGCTAGTTGATAACCATTGCTTATTAATAACCATTGCTTGTTGGATTTGTTAATTTCACCTCAATCATTGCTTGTGTTTGGGCAGAAAGACCCATTGCAACTTCATAAATCACAATGTTAATTGAAGTTAAGCACCGACCACAAACTCTTCATGGTTCGACACCCTTCTTACCCTAACTAGTTTAAGGTGATTAGGACACTCTAATTCTTTATCTTTGACTGGTCCCTTAGACACCGATCAACACTTTGCCCCTGATTGTCAAGGAATCTCGAAATGTTTCAATTGTGGTGGAACGGGGCACGTGAGCAGGTATTGTCAGAAACCGAAGGATGCTGAGAAAGGGAAGGAGGCCGAAAGTCCCAGGGCTCGGGCCAGGGCGTATGCCCTAACTCAGGAGGAGGCTAGGGGAAACCCGGACATGGTGTCAGGTACGTTCATCCTGGACCACACTTTTGTTTCGGTACTGTTTGATTCCGATGTCAGTAAGAGTTTTATATCCTCCGCGTTCTGTAATAAAATAAAATGCACAATTAACGAAGTAGAGGCCTTTAGTGCAGAAAACGTTGTGGATAAGAACACTAAAGTAACTAAAGTAGTAAAAAATTGCACTATAAAAATAGAAGGACGTAGATTCCCTGTTATGTTGTTTGTTATAGCCTTGGGAGGATTCGACGTGGTATTGGGAATGGATTGGCTAGCTGCCAACGAAGCACGAATAATGTGTAAACGAAAGATAATTCAACTTAAGGCTCCGGATGGTAGCGAAGTCAAGGTGTACGGGGATCGAGATGTCCAGATGACGAATGTCATATCTATGATGAAAGCGGAAAGGTATATGATGTAGGATCAAATATCATGTGGTTAAGAGTCTAGTTTGTATAGTCTTAAGAGTTTTATCTTGTACTTTGAGTCGGTTTTATGTGTTATTTGTAGTTGTGTTTATTATAGGTTAAAGGTGCTAAATGAGCGGATAACGAGGCATAATTGAGAAGGCACGAAAGTACAGAGGGTAAAATGTCAAAAAGAAGAAAATCATGTTTTTAAGATCTTCGCGGTATGCGAAGACAGGGAAGGAAATGTTCGTGGTACGCGAGGAACTGAAGAATCAACCCGACTAATTTGTCCTTCACGCCATGCGAAAGACTGGCTTGAGATGTTCGCGACACGCGAGGGCCTGGCGGATCAGCAAAAAGCCCTAATTACCATATTTAAGCCAAGTCCTACCGTATTTCGTGATAATCTTTCAATCAGCCGAATTTGCAGCAGCTAGGGGCAATTTTCAGAGGCAGAAGTCATTCCAGATCAAGAATTGAAGCTATGCTCGTGTGTCTGACAAACATGCACGGCTAAGCTATGTGTAGCTTCCTCCCGACGGATGGTTCGTATAGGTTCTGTGTTTTATTCAGTTGTTTATGTATTTGGATCTTCTTAGTTTTTGACACAAACTTGATGGATTGATGTATTAGTTAATTTGACAGTTTATTTGAGTGATTTGAGTTTTCTTATTTACAATCTTGTTCGGTTGATGATATGACCTAGTAGCAGTGTTGGGTGACTAAAGGGGGTAACTTGGTATTCATAAATTGAGTGATTGAATTGTACTGGTTTGTGACGAAACGAGTTGTATAGGTTGCTGACAACAACATGTTTTCAATTACTGTTTTAACTGATTTTCCAACACTATGTCTATGTGGTGTCCAATGAACAACTGAATTTTGCATAATCCTAGAACATGAAGTTTGGAGGGAGTTACATATTTATTTGATCTGTATTTTAATTAGAATTTACTAAACTAGGCAATTATATCTTTCCACTGATTCCCTGTGGATTCGACAACCCTACTTTCCTGTCTACAGTCTAAGGTAGCTAAGTAGTAGTTTTTATAAATGTTTTTTATTGACCATGACACCGCGATCAGTATATGAGGTGCGGATGCAAGGCCTACCTCGCGTATGTGATTGATAACGATAAGAAAGTAACAGAACTGAACGATGTGCCCATGGTGTGTAACTATCCAGAGGTGTTCCCAGAGGACTTGTTTAGATTGCCGCCTAATCGGGAAATGGAATTCCAAATTGACTTAGTGCCAGGTGCCAAGCCTGTTGCCAGGGCACCATACCGACTTGCACCATTGGAGATGAAGGAGCTGATGACGCAACTGGAGGAACTATTTAGGGGATGGTTCAATTCGGAACACTAAATATTGCGAGAACACACAGAACATAATGAATCATTCGCTTTTTCAATCTCAAAAAGATTTAAAGTATAAGAAAATAATATAAATGTAATATTTATTTGTTTTTCATGAAATTCAAACAAAAAAATAGAACAAATTTCGTTTATATGCATACCTACATATGTGTAATTCATGTGTAGGATGTTTTACCTACACGTAACCTACATATGTGGAGGAAACTTTTAAATATATTAAAACATATGAAAAAACTAGTTTAATGGTTTTTATGTACATAAACATACATATTTGTATGTAAGAAGTGTAAAATTTTAAAAAAACTTATCATGGATTAAAAAATTAATTGATTTAGATTTGTTTCCTCTGTTCTCACAAAATTTTCTTTATCTGAAATGAACTTCCCTCTCTCTCTCTCTCTATATATATATAAATATATATATATTTGTATGTAAGAAGTCTAAAAATTTTTAAAAAACGTATCATGGATTAAAGTGTAACCCTGTTTTCGTGTAAAAACCGAAAAAAACCCTGCAAAAATCGATTCAATCTTCATTTAATTTTTTTAATAAAACTGTTACACGAATTCAACGTCGTGCTCTTTTTTGTATTTTTATAAATTCGCAAGTGTAAGGGAGTTTACACCGGTGTAAGTTTTTACAAAAAAATATATTTTTTTAAACTTACACCGGTGTAAGCTCCAACCCTTACACCGGTGTAAATTCCCGTTACACTTGCGAATTCAACAAAATGCAAAAAAGAACACGATGTTGAATTCTTCTAATAATGTTATTAAAAAAATATGAAATGAAGATTAAATCGATTTTTGCCGGATTTTTTTTGGGTTTTTACATGAAAACAGAGTTTTGATTGGATCTTTACCCTATATAGGGGACCTATCGGTTGTAAATCTTGAGTTATTGTAAAAACCTAGAAACTTAATCTGGACCACATATTAATATTATTTCATTTCTGATTTATTTTTATCCTTAAGGGTTATTATAGTAAATTTACATTAACCCTATATATATATATCCTTTTTTTCTCCATTACAATAACAAAAAACGCTAAATTCTCTCTCTCTCTCCCCATTACCCAGATCTGTAACTAAGAGCTCAACAAAAATCGTCGCCATCACCACCAAGAAATCAAGAAAATCGGACACTTGCGGATGGGGGTGGTATATGGGTTTTACTTCTTTCGATGGAGACCTGGGGTATGAATAACGGGAACAATTCTCGGCAACGTACTGTGACCGGGAAGTTGCAACTGGTTAATGGGGGTAATGACGGTTACCTCGGTGATGACGGTTACCAAAAGAAACAAATGTCCTTCGTGGAAGCCCGGTGAGTTTGGCCTTTGGACGTTGAGCCTTAGGGACTCTCACCAAAAGAAAGAGATCCTTTGTGGATGTAATGTAATGTGTCCTTCGTGGACTGTAAGGTAAAGTGTCCCTTGTGGACTGTAATGTAATGTGTCTTCTGTGGACTATAATGAACGAAAGTAAAGAACGAAAGTGTCCTTTGTGGACTGTAATGAACGAAAGTGTCCTTTGTGGACTTTAATGAACGTAAGTAAAGAATGAAAGTGTATGTATAAAATAAGTAGCAAAGCACATAAATGGCTAAGTATAATGTTGCATGTTGTATTGTAATATATTTACTTTGTAGTATAAAGTATGTTTAAAGTGTGTTTTTTTTAAATGAGTTTTATATGAATAACATGGTGATGAAAGGTTACCTATTAAATGTTTTAAAAACTTGAACTAACTAGCGTTAGCAGACTATTTTAGTATGCACATCAGGTGATAAAGGAAAGAGAAATGTATGAAGCTGTGAGAGCTTGAAATGTATGGCTGGATGGCTACTGCTGATCAGGACTGACATCCCCATTATCTAATTTTATGAATGTTGAATAACGTTGTGTTAAAAGTTTTAATTGACTGTGAATTGTAATAGACTTCTGCTGATTAATTTAATGTTTATTCAATGTTTAAGAACTATGTTTATCCTTATGTGTGCCAACTATGAGAGGTACCCAGTTTGGGTCCTTTCAGGTTCCTTGCTTGTTTCGTTTTGAATTTTGCATCTCTTGTCCTACATATGATACAAATGTTTCTTCTGTTTCTTTTTAATTTTTCTTAAAGAAAGTAATTTGTTGCATCTGAATAATGCCTCTCATGTGCATTTGTTTTTTGTTTCTTTTTAATTTTAATCATTTATATTTCCAACCCTGTCCCTCACGTCTAATTTCATCATTTTGCTTTTATTGTGAATTTTTTTTAATTCTCTAGGTATTTTAAGGGCTTGTTGGGGATGATGTTGTCAGTGTAGCGTAAGTATCGCTTTCCACTAAGCACCACTTATTTGTTACTTTTAAACAATCTTACATCTTAAGTAATGGTCACTGTCTTTTAATCTTTTTCAGATTCATGTTAAGATTCTCATTTGAATTGTCAATTAATGGAATTGAATTGGCTGCTTAATTGCCATCAGTTGTATGTTTTTACATTTTGGGAAATGAATTGGGGGTTTGTGGTTAAAGTTTTGATTGTGATTAGCTGCTTAATTGTCACTGTCTTTTAATTTTTTTTTCCAGTAAAGGTTGATTATCTGAGTTTACACATGCGTAAACTGAATTAAACTGACTTTACACATGTGTAAACTGAATTTACAAATGTGTAAAGTGTATTTACACACGTGTAAACCCATGTTATTTTATGTTTATTTTTAACCAGGTTTTGATTCTGGGTTCCACCTCCTTTTGTATATGGGTTTTACACACGTGAATTTAATTCATTACATATGCGTAAACTGATTTTACACATGTATAAACGGTTTTTATTCAGGTGTGTGTATATATGTAAACTGGGTTTACTTTTTTTTTTATATCTGTTTTAGTGTTCCTTACACATTTGAAAAAAAAACATGTTATTCAGTCGTTCTTTGTTCTAATAAATCTGTTTCAGGGTTTACAATAGATAAAACATGTTTTATTCATGTGTATATGTATATATAAAATCTAGTTATTTGGTTTGTATCTTTTAGATCTATAGAGAGGGATAGAGTGATTTATTTGACATATATGTTTCTCTAGTCTTTTTTTAATCTTCAATCAATTTGACCATCTAAAAATTAGCCATTTATATTTATTTTTTTATAAAATGAATGTAAATTTTCTAACAAAACCCTCATATAAGCTCTTTAAATGTGTGTAATTTATCGCGTATAAACTTTACATAAGAAACAACACTTGAAAAAATTCAGTTATGTGTTTTTATATAAAAAATTTAGAAATATTTTGTTCTTAATCTTCTTGAAAAATAGTTCTTGAGAGTGAGTATAATCCAATCGGGAGTTGTAACCTAGAAATCTTTTGTTTCATTTGAAAGAGTATTTTGAAAGAGTACCGGGAAATGGTAAATATGTGCTTTTGAATAGGACTGCAAAAAGGTAAGGGGAGGAAATGACTGATTTGCCCCTTTTAGGGGTATTTTAGGTTTTTGAAAAGCCTGAAATCTATTATTTTAGTCCTTATCAATCTAGACAATATATCATTTTTTTTGATATTATAATGAAATGTCAGGATTGAGTTTCTGGGTTTTTACAACAACTCAGTATTTGCAAACAATACGTCGCATATATATATATATACATATATATATATATACACACACACACACATATATATAGGGCTATTCTTTAAAGAACGAATTTTTTAGTAAGAACCTAAAGAACCACTAATGTTCACCAGTTTTGGTTATTAGTAAATTTTGATTAATTAAATTAAAGAGGGATATTAATGTAATTGATTACAATGTTAATTTTTGTTAGATTGATCGTGGGTTTTTAACTTTTGTATTAACCGCTTGTATCAACTCAAATCAAATTTTTATCATTTCCATTTTTTATAATGGAATTTTAAATGATTGTTCTATATTCAATCAAAGTATATGTGATTTCGTCAATTCTGATCAAGTTAATTCCCATATATTTGCAAATATTTAAAATAGGTATTTTTTAAGTCTGCTCCATATCATGTATTTCAAATTTGGCTTTATATATTTTTATTAAATTTACTTCTTTTTTGATAATCATTGATACTTTTATAATTTCTCTTTTTATAATCTTGAATTACAGAAGTCAATTTTGAATTTTTTTTAGTTTGATAATCATTTAAATAGCTTTAAAGCAACACAATTAAAATTGCACTGAAGCACATTCTCCGTGAATGCACTCAATCAGGTTGTGCATGAATGCACTCAATCATTAGTTGCATTAATACATAATAAATAGATGTAGTAATGCACCCTATCAAATAATCTTAGGAACTTTCTTCTCTATTATGATTAATGAATTGAGTTTTTTAATTTTAATTTGTTAAGGCTGGTATTCCGAATAGATGTTGGAACCACACGATATCAAATACGTCATTTTTTATTATTAATTTGAAGAAAAAAACCCTTACCGTACACAACACCAACAATCACTCTACAAAATAATGATAAAATTAAAAATCAAGATCAAATAATAAAAAAACCTTTGCAAAGAAAAAGGAAAGAAAAATAGGAAAGGAGGTTGAATACGTGGGGTGTTTCTGTAAAGAAATGGGAAGTGTTTTTTTCCCGAAATGCCCTTACACTTCTTACCGATTAGTCATAATATTTTGGTTTATTTACTTTTTTGGCATTGATTATTTTAGACCCTTGATCATGTTAATTTATGTATTAAAATGGTTCTCATGGTTCTCTACATTTTAATGGTTCTCAAAAGAATGTATCCCTATATATATATATATATATATATATATAGATAGATAGGGGGAGGTTCAAATAAAAAATAGTTTTTCGCAAAAAAATCTAAGAAATGATAAAAACCTTAAAAATGATATCAAACGAACTCCGATTGAGTTGATTTCAGCAGCGTTGGAACAGTCTCGTCGAACTCTACTATCTTAGTTTTTAGGGTTTAGATTTTACGTTTGAATTTTATGGTTTTAGCCTTATGGTTTAGCCTTATTGTTTAGGGTTTAGGTTTTATGGTTTAGGTTTTTCTTTAGGTGGAGGTTTAGGTTTTTGGGGGTCGGTGGGTGTGGGTGGGGGGTTTAGGTTTTTTTTTTGGGGGGGGTGGGGTGGGGTGGTTGTTTTAGGCTTTTCGGGGGTTTAGATTTTTGGGGTGCGGGTGGAGGGGGTTTAGGTTTTTAGGTCCGGGTTACGGTTTGATAAGACGTTTCCAACGCCGCTGGAATGAGCTCAATCGAAGTTCGTTTGACCACTTCTTAGGATTTTTTAGCTAAAAATCACTTATTAGTGGAACCATCCCTTATATACATATATATATATATATATATATATATATAGGGAGAAGATTATGAAAAAACTCATTTTAATAAGTGAACAAAGAAACTTCTCAATAATGACACATTTTTTGTAAGACAAAAAAAAACACCTCAAAAAAAAATAATAATAAATAAAAAAATATTAATAAAACAAAAAAAAACAAAAAACTATAAAAACAAAAATGTTTATCTCGTTTGCCTCATTTCATAAAAAATGTCATATCTCTCTCACACACACATACATATATATAGGTGGTTCTAAAGGGAATGACAAAAAAAAGGGAAATATCTCTCTCATCACCCAATAATATGTAATCTCTCTCTCTCTTTGTCTATCACACACACATAACAAGGGCTTAAACGCCCTAGGTTATTCTCATATGATAAGTGGGACACATGTTCCACATTACTTTGGTCGAAACATCACAACTCTTCGACTCAGTCTTCCCCAACTCAGTCCTCAAACATTTGTAATTGGGATTCGTTCGCTCCCCCTTTCCATGGTAAATCATCCACCTCTTTCACTCTTTTAGAAAGCGATCTCATTATCTCCTTCCTCTCGAGTTGCAAATCGAACTCCACATGCTTCTTCAATGCTTTACATTCTTTCTTCCCATAATTTATTACGTTTTTCCATTACACACAGTGATGTAGAGAGTGAAAGGATTACATGTTTGAAATAAAACGATCACATTAGCTTGGGAACATGTTTCCCCGTTTAAATTAAAAGGAAATAGTGGATTGATTTGATTTAATCACACTTTTAAAAGATTAATCAAATTGCTAAAATTTTCCTATGTTCCCTGTTATATATATATATATATATAGGGTTAGGTTTAAATAAAAAAATGTTTTTAAAATAAAAAGGGTGAGAAGGATTTAGAGCCATTAGATCAAATTGTAAAAAGGATTTAATGGTTGAGATCAAATTATAGGAGAAAAAGTTGTTGAAAGGGTATTTTAGTCATGACCATTTTTGTTGACTTTTTATCAAGTTCCTCCCTTTTTTAAACGTTCATAACTTTTACATACGACATTATTTAAAAAAAAATTACACCATAAAAACGAGCGTTTTTTTATTTTTAAAACGAGTATAGTCTCATTATATACAAAAACGAATTTTTTTTACGTTTTCCAGATCATTGTGTAATTTGTTCGTCATTGTGTAATGTCAGGTCTGGTTATTATGTAATGTCAGGTCTGGTCATTGTGTAATACATATAACACAATGATGAAAAATATTTGACAAAATGAGCAAATTACACAATGAGCTGAAAAACGTAAAACACAATGATGAATACATATAACACAATGATGAAAAATATTTGACAAAATAAGCAAATTACACAATAATGAGCAAATTACACAATGAACTGGAAACTTAAAACACAATGATGAATACATATAACACAATGATGAAAAATATTTGACAAAATGAGCAAATTAAACAATGAGCTGGAAAACGTAAAACACTATGATGAATACATATAACACAATGATGAAAAATATTTGACAAAATGAGCAAATTACACAATAATGTCAGGTCTGGTTATTTTGTAATGTCAAAAATAACACGAAATTATGTAAAACGTAAGACACAATGACGAAATCGAGCATTTTTTATCTTTAAAACGAGTATAGTGTCGGTATATAGAAAAACGAAAAAAATTACAAAAACGAGTATAGTGTCGTTATATACAAAAACGACATTATTTTGTAATTTGCTCATTGTATAATATGCTCATTTTGTTAAATATTTTTCATCGTTGTTTTATATGTATTCATCATTGTATTTTACGTTTTCCACCTCATTGTGTAATTTGCTCATTTTGTCAAATATTTTTCATCATTGTGTTATATGTATTCATCATTGTGTTTTACGTTTTTCAGCTCATTGTTTAATTTGCTCATTATTGTGTAATTCGCTCAAATATGTCATGTCAATTTGTAATGTCAGGTCTGGTCATTGTGTCTAATGTCAAGTCATTGTGTCAAATATTTTCTATCATTATTTTATATATAATACATAAAAAACACAGAGACAAAAATAACACGAAATTATCTAAAACATAAAACACAATGATTAATACATATAACACAATGATGAAAAATATTTAACAAAATGACCAGACCAGACCTGACATTATACAATAACCAAACCTGATATTACACAATGACCAGACCTGATATTACACAATGACCTGGCATATAACACAATGATCATTCCTTTAAAAACAATAAAAGGACACATGTCAAGCCCAGAATCCTTCTCACCCTTCTTATTTTTAAAACCCTTTTTACCATAACCTAACCGTATATATATATATATATATATATATATATATATATATATATATATATATATATATATATATATATATATATATATATAGTATAGGGTTCCACTAGGAAGGGAAAAAAGTGTAGGAAGGATTTTGAGCCCTTAATCTTGGAGATGGAGGGTTTCTAAGAAGGCCACGTAAAAATGAATGGATTTTAAGCCTTGAAGGGTATAATATTGCTTCCAAGAGAGAGAAATAACATACACACGCAAGCCACATGCATTTTTCACCCTCATTTTTTAAACGTTTATATCTTTTTTATATGTCATTATTTAAAAAAAAATATACCATAAAATAAAGCCTTTTTTATCTTTAAAACGAGTATGGTCTTACTATATTTAAAAAAAATAAAAAATCACTGAACTGGGTTTGTACGTTTTTAACAGCGTTTTCATGGTGTTTTTTCAAGACGTTTTTCATGGCTTTTTTTTTTTGCGTTTTTTCAAGAATTTTTTCACTGTGTTTTTTCATTACGTTTTTTTCATGGCGTTTTTTCAAGACTTTTTTATGATGTTTTTTTACTGTGTTTTTTCATGGCGTTTTTTATTACTTTTTTCACTGCGTTTTTCATGGACGTTTTTTACTGCGTTTTTTCATAACGTTTTTTTTATAGTGTCTTTTTCATAGAGTTTTCTATTGTTTTTGATAACCGATCGTGCAGAAAACAGAAAAATGCATGTGAAACTAGGCGTGTTACGGTGTTTTTAAACTGGGCAACTTTATGGTGTGTTTTGAACTGTGATTGTACAGAAAACAGAAAATACGTTTTATGGTGTTTTTAAACTGGGCAACTTTATGGTGTGTTTTGAACTGTGCAAGCTCGTTTTCATGGAGTTTTTTGGTGTTTTTTTATCACCGATCGTGCGGAAAAACAGAAAAAACGTATGTGAAACTGGGCGTGTTATGGTGTTTATAAAGTGGGCAATTTTATGGTGTGTTTTGAACTGTGATTGTGCAGAAAACAGAAAATGCGTTTTATGGTTTTTTTGATGCAATTACCATTATGGTTTTAGGTGCTTTCTTTATGGTGTCTTCTTTTATAGTGTTTTTGAACCGTGTGTATTATGGTGTTTTTAAACTGAGCAAATTTATAGTGTGTTTTGAACTGTGATTGTGCAGAAAACAGAAAATGCATTTTTCAGATTCTCCAACACCTCCGAGTAATCGTTATCTTTGGTGCTCGGCTCTATGAATGCGAGAGTTGCAGGAGCTTGTATGCGATCAAGCAGAAAACAGAATACGCATTTCTGGACGCCATTACCATAATGGTTTTATGTGTTTTATTTATGATGTTTTTCTTTTCCAGATGAAACAAGCTCTTTTAAAAATGTCATAAATTCCTCCGGTTCAAAAACACAAAAACTTGCCCAGTTCTAAGTGACAACTGCGGTTTTTCAGGTCCTTACCGTTTCTCGACTTTTATACGTTATATTTTTTTTATATTATAATTTTATATATTTTTAGTGTTTCTAGGAATTCTAGGAATAGTACCTTAGACAAACACTAAGGTCCGAACTAGAAAACCCGGTTAAGTGCATACACTGCGTATACTGCGAATGCGTTAAATAAACGGTAAAAATTAAATTCTTGAAAATAATTTTTATATTTATATTTTAGTTAAGAATGATATTTTATAACATTATATGTGCTAACTTTTGTGATTCTTGATTTAACTAACGATCACAGGTGGTTTTTCCGTTAAAAACCCGGTGTTCACCCGGTATAACTTTTTGAAAATTTTTGAGATTTTATGTTTTAAAAATTTTCAAAATTCATTATTTTAGATGCTTAATTATTATGTTTGATAAAAAGGCTTATTTTTAGTGTTTAGGGGTGTAATTTTTAAAAAAAGTGGGTATTTTTTTTTATAAAAATTGTCTTTTAAACCTAGATTCCACCCTCCCCTATAAATACCCAACCCCCACCCCATTTTCTCTCTTCCTCCTTCTTCCTCTTGGCCGTAGACCACCACCACCACACCCAAACACCCCCAAATCTCTTCCAAGCTCAAGAATAATCCAATTCCAAGCTTTGATTCTTGGTTCCAATGGATTGATAAGCTTTGTTTTAGTGTTTTAAAGGTATTTTAACATGATTTCATTTTAAAATTTCTGTTTTGATTCTTGCATGTGTTCTCAAGAACACCAAGAACACACACTCACTTTGATTTTCAAGTTTTGTTGTTTTTAAGAGTTTTTAGCTTGAATCTTGTGATTTTAACAAGGATTTGTGAATAAAAAATAGTAGTAATCATCCACAATGAGTTATCTAGTGAAAAACTTGCAAGATTTGATAATCAAAGTGTATGAACACTTGGTGTTCATACTTGCATTTTCTTGAATAAAAAGAGTATTTTGTTGATTTTTGATCTTGGAATTGAACCACATTGTGATTGTAGGTTATAAATCAAGGAAAACTCGGTAGCTTAGCATCAAATTTCATCTTCATTTGTTGATTTTGGAAGGTATAATCCTTGATTAAACTTGTTAATTGTTGAATGTTCAAGAACAAGCATGTTCTAGATGAATTTTTAAAAATTATTGATCTAGCACCCAAAAGTGATTTTAATCAGTAGTATATGTTTTAAAATGAATATATGGAAAATTTGGTTATCTAATTATTTATAGATTATTTATTAAAATTCACAAAAGTTTAATACATGGAAATTTGGGAAAAATACTTCTGAATATTGAAAAATTTTGGAAATTGGACAGTGATAGTTATATGATGAACTAAGACTTCTGTCCAAAGTTTATGAAAATTGGAGTTGTTTAAGTATGCGTTTAGTATTTATAAAATTTAAACGGATGATTTAGGGTTTGTATACTTCTGGATAAAATCAGGACTTGAAACTTGATATGCGATCTTATATTGAATTAAAACTAATATGGTAAATATTTTATAAAGTTTGGAGGTGTTTAACTATTTTTCCCGAATTTGTAAATTTTAATAATATTAAATTCATATTAAATATTCTGGACATTGGAAAAATATGAAAATTGGTCAGAAAATTTTATTTATATATATGATCAATTGGTATAAATTTAAAGCAGTAACTTTATGTCTAAGTATGTTTTTGAAATTATGATCCATTTAAATTTTGTAAAAGTTAATAATTTTGGAAAATTTTTATATAAAATTGATTTTATAAAAATTCTAAGGGATTTTGGACATAAGTATAAACCCATTTAAAACATAAAATTTGACTTTTAAATTGGGTGCTAATATCACACTAAAACCCTAATTTTGGACGAATCGTATTTAAACCGCAGACCGGACTTTACGCGCGTAATTGCGTTTTTGATCATACGAAACCGTGACATGAGATTTTATCAAATTTGATTTTTTTTAACTACTGATGTTATTTATTAAAAATCTAAAACTTAAAGTTTTAAGATTATTAATTCATATAAAAGCCGGTTTTACAATTCTTAACGGTTCGTACGAACGTGAACGGGTTTTGGCTATACAATTGACTGCATAGCCACTTTTGACTATTGCTGACTTAGTCATACATATTAGGTTTCCTAAATACATTTTGTGTCTACTTATTAGTAGGACTCGGTTAGGATACCATCGTTGGCTGTTTCACTGTTATACCGCACATTTTCGCGTTTCACTCTCAGGTGAGTTTTCGCGGCCCCTTTTTACTTACTGTTTTACTGTTTTTGGGGGAAAGCTGTTTCGTTTTTATTTATTTAGTCACATGTTACATGATACAATGATTACATGAGTTATTTTTATATTTATGCATTAAAGTCCCTAATTTTTTTGTTGTAATCAATTAGCTGAGCGTAGCCGTTGGGAATTTTGAGTAGTACTAATTGGGTTGACACCCCCGCTCATGGTTTGGTCGCGCCAACCAGACTTGTAGGGTCACGTGGGCGCAAAGTTAGCCAATTATTTTTTTAGACGGTTGTTGGCATAAGACTTCCGTATAGGGTACTTTATTTTTATTTTGTCTAGGCTTTGATTACGGCTAATGGTAATATGTTATCTAATTCATGTGTACTGACTTTGGATTTTTATAAACTTTTATAGAGTCGTAAAACCTGCGATTCTCACCAACTATTTATATAGTTGACCCATTTTTGAAACATGCTTTAAGGTAAACAGAAATGAAGATAAAGTTCATGTGGGCATGCTTTTGTTTAGATTTGGTGGTTTCACGTTGAAACAAACGTAGTACCTATGACTTTGGTTTTTATAAGACGCTCTTTTTGTTATTTGAATTTCAGATGATGTATGACTTCTTTTAATTTTTGGGTTTAGTAATGGTTTTTTTGTAAATTACGATGTACCCGTTAGCATTCTCTTGCGCCTAAGTGTTCGATGCACCGTTCTCGTCTCACCTCCGTGTTTCCGCCTTCGGCGGGGTGTGACAGACTTGGTATCAGAGCACTGGTTATAGAGAATTAGGTTTACCCAGACTCGAACCTAGACTATGACCTTAAGAAAAATTGCAAAGAACCTTAGGAACTAGGTGTGCATTGCATATCATTTCGCATTTCTTATTCTTACTAGCTTTACGTTCTCCGTCACAGCATGTCTACGTCTTCAGCATCTTCATTTCAGCAGTACTTCTCAGACGATGAGGCTGATAGCTTCAACAGTTTCCCTCTTGTACCTGTCCCTACAGCATCAGGTGATTGGAGTGCGCCCAAGCCAAGTCATACGTCAGAGGAGGATCCGTCGGAGCACTATGTGCCCGGTGAGTCTAGCTACGCGACCAGCTCAGAGGATTTAGGGAGCCGTCTACCCTCACCTACTTCGGTCCTACCCCCTTCCAGGGTAGCACCAGTGACTGTTGTTCTACACCCTGCTACTCCCGCTGTTGGACGGTCACTGTTTCCTGGATCGACCTTCGAAGTCGGAGGATCATCTTCTAGGACTGCACCTGTTATTATAGAGTTATCATCAGATGAAGAGGAGGAGCCAGAGAACACCAGGACTAATAGGGAGGTACAGATGGATGAGTTAGTGGAGGATTATGTTGGACACGAGACGAGACTGAATCATCATCATACTATGTTGGAAGATATTCTAGAGAGGATACCGGAGCTATATCAGTATGTTACTACTCTTCAGGCGTCATAGCTGAACAGGAACCAGCGCATGGATCGATTTGAGAAAAGGGTCTACTCCAGAATGGCTATTTTTGTGGCTTTCCTTGTTTTACTGGTTGCTGTTGTGTTAGGTTTCTATTTCAGACACTGAGCTGCATGTGCTCAGGTCCTTTTGATGGGTTACAAAAACTAATTTTTGGGGTATTGACTTAGTTCTAACTAATGCCTAATTTTGTAAAATTATTACTAGCTCTTGTAAACCTTAACTACTATCTATGCTTTATGAAGCATTTTTATAAATCTTTTGATGATGGAATGGACCAATATTTTGGATGATTATTTGTATGTTATAAACTTCATTTGGTTATTGTTTGTGTATTGTTACCATCCTTATTTGTTACCTTGTGTACATGATTCGGTTAAAATTTTTTATTGTCATTCTCAAAAACATATCTTTTATATATATATTTTGAGTGACTTTTAATCAAGTATTTTCATTTACTCAAACTCTCATCAAATTCCTGTCCGTTTCCGTTTTTAGAAAATGCCATCGAGGAGGAATCCTCAGCATAATGAGACAGAGAATACTCAGCCAGATTTGGAACAGCTGATAAATCAAGGGATAGATGCAGCTATACCAAGAATAGTGGCACAGATCAACGCAGGGTTAATCAGGAGTGCCGGCAGCACTAGTGGTGGTGCTTCTGGCAGTGGTGGAGCCGGTGGTGGTGCTAGTGGTGGCACAAATACTGGAAACACCAACCGCGGATGCACTTTTAAAGACTTCTCTGTAGGAAAACCTTTGGATTTTTATGGTAGTGAGGGAGCAGTTGGAATTGTTCGTTGGATAGAAAAGATGGAGTCTGTCATAAAAATCAGTAACTGCTTGGATAATCAGAAGGTTAAGTATGCTGCTTGCTCTCTGCAGGGCGAAGCTCTAACATGGTGGAATTCTCAAGTTGATGCGTTAGGAGAACATGTTACTGATAACCTGACTTGGGACGAGTTTAAGAAAATGTTGATTGAGGAATACTGTCCTCGAAATGAAATAAAGAAGATTGAAGTTGAGTTTTGGAACCTAGAAAGGGAAGGAGCTGAAATCTTGGTTTACACAACTCGATTCCAAGAGTTGTCCCGTTTGGTGCCACATCTTGTGACACCCGAATCTAAAAGGATTGAAAGGTATATATGGGGATTGGTGCCCCAGATTTGGGAATGGTTACTTCAGCCAAACCTTCTACTATGTAAAGTGCGATCCAATTGGCAAGTGAATTAACTGATAAGATGGTGAGGAATGGAATTTTGATTAAGAAAGGAACTATTGGAAAGAAACCAGAGGAGAAGGCTATGAAGAAATCTACTAGTGGTCCAAGTAAGAAGCGTAAGTTTGTAAAGAATTATGTGGCGGTGACACCACAGAAAAGGGCAAACACTGGAAATCCACCTCTTTGCGCCAAGTGCAATTCTCAACACTTTGGGGCTTGCGAGCAGTTCGTGTGTGCAATATGTAAACGAGTGGGGCATGCAGCGAACTACTGCAGATTCGACCCTAATGCACCAAGGGGTTTTTTTGAATGTGGGGCAACTGATCACTTCAGGAACAAATGTCCCAAATTGGGCAGAATTGGTGGGAACGCAGCGAATCAAGCTAAATGTAGAGCTTTTGTGATTGGGGCTGCAGATGCACGTCAGGACCCGAATGTGACGACGGGTACGTTTCTTGTCAACGATCTTTATGCATCTATACTTTTTGATACAGGGGCTGATAGAAGATTTATATCTTCTGAATTTAGATCATTGATTAAATTAAAATCATAGAAATTGAAAGAGGCCTATACTATAGAACTAGCTAATGGTAAATTGATTAAAGCTAGTGACATTATCCGAGGTTGCTCTATGAACCTATATAATCACCAATTTAATGTAGACCTTATCCCAATAGAGCTCGGTAGTTTTGATGTTGTTATTGGCATGGATTGGTTATCTGAAAACTGAGCCGAAATTGTTTGCTAAGAAAAGATGGTTCGAATTCCGCTTTCAAACGGTGAGGTCTTGAATGTCCAAGGAGATAAGCCCATGAGGAGTTTGAACATTGTGTCTTGCATGAAGGCATGGAAATACCTTAGAACGGGAAACTACGCGTTTCTTGCTAATGTCATTGAGAAGAAATCAAAGGAGGTTAAGATTCAGGATATTCCAGTTGTACGCAAGTACCCAGAAGTTTTTCCCAAGGATTTGCCTGGATTACCCCCTCCGCGACAAGTTGAGTTCCGGATTGACTTGATACCCGGTGCCGCACCTATTGCTAGATCCACATACCGTCTGGAACCATCTGAATTACAAGAGTTGTCGAATCAGTTACAGGAACTTTTAGAGAAGGGATTATTAGACCGAGTTTCTCACCTTGGGGAGCTCCGGTCTTGTTCGTGAAAAAGAAGGATGGATCATTTCGAATGTGTATTGACTACCAGGATTTGAATAAATTGACAATTAAGAATCGATATCCACTCCCGAGGATCGATGATTTGTTTGACCAGTTACAAGGATCGACTCATTTTTCTAATATCGACCTCAGATCTGGTTATCATCAATTAAGGGTCCAGGAGGATGACATACCAAAGACAGCATTCAGAACTCGGTACAGTCATTACGAGTTTTTGGTTATGCCCTTCGGGCTAACCAATGCCCCGGCAGTATTTATGGATCTGATGATTAGGGTGTGTAAACCCTATTTAGACAAATTCGTGATAGTCTTTATCGACGATATTCTGATATATTCTCGAAGTAAAGAAGAGCACGAACATCACTTGCGGTTGATTTTGGAATTGCTTCGAAACGAGAAACTATTCGCCAAGTTTTCTAAGTGTGAGTTTTGGCTTAAAGAAGTTCACTTTCTGGGTCATGTGATTAATGAGAAAGGCATTCATGTGGATCCAGCCAAAATTGAGGCGATAAAGAAGTGGGAAACGCCTAAGACCCCAACTGAGATTCGTCAATTTCTTGGTTTAGCGGGTTACTATAGGCGATTTATAGAAAATTTCTATAAGATAGCTCAGTCTTTAACCCTCTTGACTCAGAAAGATAGAAAGTTTGAATGGGGTGACAAACAGGAAGAGTCATTTAAGTTATTAAAGCAGAAATTATGTAACGCTCCGATTCTCACTCTTCTTAAAGGTACGGATGGCTTTGTTGTATATTGTGATGCATCTCACCAGGGTCTTGGTTGTGTGCTGATGCAAAAGGATAAGGTTATTTCTTACGCATCCCGACAATTGAAAGTGCACGAAAAGAATTACACAACTCATGACCTGGAGTTGGGTGCTGTTGTCTTTGCACTCAAAATTTGGAGGCACTATCTTTATGGCACCAAATGCACTATTTTTACTGACCACAAAAGCCTTCAACATATATTTGATCAAAAGATGTTAAATATGAGACAAAGGCGATGGGTTGAGCTTCTGAATGACTATGACTGTGAGATCCGTTATCACCCTGGGAAAGCAAATGTGCTGGCAGATGCTTTGAGTAGAAAGGAAAGAATAAAACCTCTTCGAGTTCGTGCTTTGGGGATGACAATCCAAACGAGCTTGAAAGCTCAAATTCTCGAGGCACAAAAGGAAACTCTACAGAGAAATAACTTGAAAGATGAACTTTTATGTGGTGCTGAGAGAAAATTCGAACAGAAAACTGATGAGTTGATTTATTATTTGGATCGAATGTGGATTCCGGATTCCCATAACTTGAGGGAACTGATTTTTAATGAAGCTTACAAGTCGAGGTATTCTGTACATCCCGGAGCCGAAAAGATGTACAAAGACTTGAAAGAATTTTATTGGTGGCCCGGAATGAAGAAAGATATTGCAAGTTATGTTGGGTGATGCTTGACATGTTCTAAGGTCAAGGCAGAATACCAGAAACCGTCGGGACTTTTGCAGCAACCCGACATCCCTCAGTGGAAATGGGAGCAGATTGCTATGGATTTCGTCACCAAATTACCCCAAACTTCCAGCGGTTATGATTCAATTTGGGTCATTGTTGACCGGTTGACAAAATCTGCTCACTTTATTCCCATCCGAGAGGATTATAAGATGGAAAAGTTAGCCCGTTTGTATATTGGTGAGATCGTTTCTAGGCATGGAGTGCCCGTTTCCATCATTTCGGATAGGGATAGTCATTTTACATCCCGATTTTGGCAGACACTACAACGAGCTTTGGGAACGCGCTTGGATATGAGCACGACTTATCATCCTCAAACTGACGGTCAAAGTGAACGGACGATTCAGACCATGGAGGATATGTTAAGGGCATGTGTAATAGATTTTGTTGGTAATTGGGATACACATCTACCGTTAATCGAATTTTCTTATAATAATAGTTATCACGCTAGCCTCAGATGTACTCTGTTTGAAGCCTTGTATGGAGGTAAGTGTCGATCACCACTTTGTTGGGCCGAAGTTGGTGACAATCGTTTAACTGGCCTTGAAATAATTCAGGAAACTACGGACAAGATTTTTAAGATTTGTGATAGACTAAGAGCCGTGCGGAACAGACAGAAAAACTATGCCGATAATCGAAGAAAGCCATTGGAATTTCAAATTGGTGACAAAGTACTTTTAAAAGTTTCACCTTGGAAGGGCGTTATTCGGTTCAAAAAAAGGAGTAAACTCAATCCGATGTATATTGGGCCGTATGAAATTATTGATAGAATTGGTCCCGTGGCGTACAAATTGAAATTGCCTCAGGTACTCAGTGGTATACACGATACTTTTCATGTATCAAACCTCAAAAAGTATTTAGCTGACGCTTCCTTAGTGATACCACCTGAGAAAGTCCGTATTGACAAGAAGCTTCATTTTATTAAAGAACCGGTCGAGATTTTGGATCGCGAGATCAAGACGCTTAAACGTAGCCGTATCCGTATCGTGAAGGTCCGATGGAACTCGAAGCGTGGACCCGAATTCATATGGGAACGCGAGGACCAAATGAAGCAAAAATATCCTCATCTCTTTGAGACGGAAGCGGTTACTACTGTCACCAGTTGAATTTCGAAATTCCTTTCAACTGGGGGATAATGTGACAACTGCGGTTTTTCAGGTCCTTACCGTTTCTCGACTTTTATACGTTATATTTTTTTATATTATAATTTTATTTATTTTTAGTGTTTCTAGGAATTCTAGGAATACTACATTAGACAAACACTAAGGTCCGAACTAGAAAACCCGGTTAAGTGTATACACTGCGTATACTGCGAACGCGTTAAATAAACGGTAAAAATTAAATTCTCGAAAATAATTTTTATATTTATATTTTAGTTAAGAATGATATTTTATAACATTATATGTGCTAACTTTTGTGATTCTTGATTTAACTAACGATCACAGGTGGTTCTTCCGTTAAAAACCCGTTGTTCACCCGGTATAACTTTTTGAAAATTTTTGAGTTTTTATGTTTTAAAAATTTTCAAAATTCATTATTTTAGATGCTTAATTATTATGTTTGATAAAAATGCTTATTTTTAGTGTTTAGGGGTGAAATATTTATAAAAAGTGAGTATTTTTTTTTATAAAAATGGTCTTTTAAACCTAGAATCCACCCTCCCCTATAAATACCCAACCCCCACCCCATTTTCTCTCTTCCTCCTTCTTTCTCTTGGCCGTAGACCACCACCACCACACCCAAACACCCCCAAATCTCTTTCAAGCTCAAGAATAATCTAATTCCAAGCTTTGATTCTTGGTTCCAATGGATTGATGAGCTTTGTTTTTGTGTTTTAAATGTATTTTAACATGATTTCATTTTAAAATTTCTGTTTTGATTCTTGCATGTGTTCTCAAGAACACCAAGAACACACACACTCACTTTGATTTTCAAGTTTTGTTGTTTTTAAGAGCTTTTAGCTTGAATCTTGTGATTTTAACAAGGATTTGTGGATAAAAACTAGTTGTAATCATCCACAATGAGTTATCTAGTGAAAAACTTATAAGATTTGATGATCAAAGTGTATGAACACTTGGGTGTTCATACTTGCATTTTCTTGAATAAAAAAAGCATTTTGTTGATTATTGAGTTTTTGATCTTGGAATTGAACCACATTGTGATTGTAGGTTATAAATCAAGGAAAACTCGGTAGCTTAGCATCAAATTTCATTTTCATTTGTTGATTTTGGAAGATATAATACTTGATTAAACTTGTTAATTGTTGAATGTTCAAGAACAAGCATGTTTTTGATGAATTTTTAAAAATTATTGATCTAGCACCCAAAAGTGATTTTAATAAGTAGTATATGTTTTAAAATGAATATCTGGAAAATTTGGTTATCTAATTCTTTATAGATTATTTATTAAAATTCACACAAGTTTAATACATGGAAATTTGGAAAAAATACTTCCGAATATTGAAAAATTCTGGAAATTGGAAAGTGATATTTATATGATGAACTAAGACTTCTTTCCAAATTTTATTAAAATTAGAGTTTTTTAGGTATGCGTTTAGTATTTATAAAATTTAAACAGATGATTTAGGGTTTGTATACTTCTAGATACAATCAGGACTTGAAACTTGATATGGGATCTTATATTGACTTAACACTAATATGGTAAAATTTTGGTAAAGTTTGGATGTGTTTAACTATTTTTCCTGAATTTATAAATTTTAATAATATTAAATTCATATTAAATAATCTGGATATTGAAAAAATATGAAAATTGGTCAGAAAATTTTATTTATATATATGATCAATTGGTATAAATTTTATGCAGTAATGTTATGTCTAAGTATATTTTTGAAATTATGGTCCATTTAAATTTTATAAAAGTTAATAATTTTGGAAAATTTTTATATAAAATTGATTTTATAAAAATTCTAAGGGATTTTGGACAGAAGTATAAACCCATTTAAAACATAAAATTTGACTTTTAAATTGGGTGCTAATATCACACTAAAACCCTAATTTTGGACGAATCGTATTTAAATCGTAGACCGGACTTTACGCGCGTAATCGCGTTTTTGATCATACGAAACCGTGACATGAGATTTTATCAAATGTGATTTTTTTTAACTACTGATGTTATTTATTAAAAATCTAAAACTTAAAGTTTTAAGATTATTAGTTCATATAAAAGCCGGTTTTACAATTCTTAACGGTTCGTACGAACGTGCACGGGTTTTGGCTATACAATTGACTGCATAGCCACTTTTGACTTTTGTTGACTTAGCCACACATATTAGGTTTCCTAAATACATTTTGTGTCTACTTATTAGTAGGACTCGGTTAGGATACCATCGTTGGCTGTTTCACTGTTATACCGCACTTTTTCACGTTTCACTCTCAGGTGAGTTTTCGCGGCCCCTTTTTACTTACTGTTTTACTGTTTTTGGGGGAAAGCTGTTTCGTTTTTATTTATTTAGTCACATGTTACATGATACAATGATTACATGAGTTATTTTTATATTTATGCATTAAAGTCCCTAATTTTTTTGTTGTAATCAATTAGCTGAGCGTAGCCGTTGGGAATTTTGAGTAGTACTACTTGGGTTGACACCCCCGCTCATGGTTTGGTCGCGCCAACCAGACTTGTAGGGTCACGTGGGCGCAAAGTTAGCCAATTATTTTTTTAGACGGTTGTTGGCATAAGACTTCCGTATAGGGTACTTTATTTTTATTTTGTCTAGGCTTTGATTACGGCTCATGGTAATATGTTATCTAATTCATGTGTACTGACTTTGGATTTTTATAAACTTTTATAGAGTCGTAAAACCTGCGATTCTCACCAACTATTTATATAGTTGATCCGTTTTTGAAACATGCTTTAAGGTAAACAGAAATGAAGATAAAGTTCATGGGGGCACGCTTTTGTTTAGATTTTGTGGTTTCACGTTGAAACAAACGTAGTACCTATGACTTTGGTTGTTTATAAGACGCTCCTTTTGTTATTTGAATTTCAGATGTTGTATGACTTCTTTTAATTTTTGGGTTTTGTAATGGTTCTTTTGTAAATTTCGATGCACCGCTCTCATCTCACCTCCGTGTTTCCGCCTTCGGCGGGGTGTGACATACTAAAAACACCATAACACGTTCACTTCAAAAACACCATAAAATGTCTAGTTAATTTTTTTTTTTATGATTTTTTTAATTTATCACGCTTTTATGCTATTTGTACGTCGTTTTTTATGATGTTTTTATAGAGTTTGTACAATTTAATACAAAAACACCCTGAATGAAAAACCCCACTTAACACGTAATTTTTTTTAAAATTTTATATAACAATAGTGTACTCTTATTAAAGATAAAAAAACGCTCGTTATTATGGTGTAATTTTTTTAAAAAAAATAATAACGCATTAAAAAGTTATGAACGTTTAAAAAATATGGAAGAATATGCATGTGACTTGCATGTGCATATTTTGTGATTTTGAAAAATGAAGCGAATGTTTTCTCACGATTTTGCCCTTCCCCTTTGGTCCCCTTCTTGAAACCACCATGAAGTGACATGTGTCCAAGGAGAGACCAAGGGGGTGGAAGTAATATGAACCACGATAAGATAATCGATAATTGAGATTTAAGGGGTTGACACATGTACCTAGTGAAACAAATACTTGGAGGTGCAAAAAGTTAAAAAAACTACAATTGTTGACTTTTATATAGTTCTTCAATATTTGTTTTTAAAACTTAAATAACTTTTATATACAAAAAAATATTACACCCTAAAACTTAGAATAGAGTAAACTACTATATTCGTCCATGTGGTTTAGTTACTTTTGACAGTTTTATTCAAAAATTTTATTTTTCTCCTGTGTATTCTCATGATTTACAAAACTTGCTATTTTCATCTAATCAGTTAACTCCATCCATATTTTAACGTTAAATGAGGTGTATCTATGTTTTTTTTATATATTTCTTTATTTTATCAATATTTTAAACCCTTAATTATTCCTCTCATCCCCTTTTTACCCTTATACCGTATTAACCTTATTTACCCTCTTACGATCGTCCATATGGTAAGTTTTGTAAACCACGAGAAAACATATGAGAAAAATAAAATTTTTGGATGAAACTTTGTAGATTAACCCACTTCATTCTCTTATATATATATATACACACACAAACATGCACCTAGATATCTTTGCATACTCTCTCTGGATATGATACCTGAACTCTAGGTATTATATAGACATACAGTACTAAAGCATATATTCTCAGGGTGAGGGCCATATCAAACTGCCAGTAATTACTATGTATGTCGCATATTACACGGAAAAGTGTTGTGTGTAGGAAAAGTGTTTTGTGTAGGAAAAGTTAAATTTAACATTAACAAATTATAGTGGGTTATGCTATATTTGTAAATTTTCAATTAAATCATTCAGTAACCGAAGAGATGGTGAATGTATAGGTGAACGAGAGAATATGCTTCGTAAGGCGTGCTGTATTATTTTATCCTCGAGTACCTAAGTAGCTATGAACTGACCGATGTTCCAAGATTCGTTTTTGTGATCTTGTTTTTCTCAACAATGAATTTATATTTTAGTTATTTTACTTTAAATTTATATAAAGAGTGATTTTAGAAATTATTTCTAAAAACTAATTATATTTTATTTATATTACTACAAAACAATCGATCTGCTGAAATATAGCCGTGGGTAATCTATTTTCTTTCACCAACGGAACTTATCGAGGGATCATTGATTACACAAAACACTGATCTAAACTATGTAATTATGTGCTCATTAATGATAACAAAAGTTACTTGATATTCTTGTGTCACTACAAAAAAATAAAGCTAATGCAACCTCGATAAAATGTTGCATTAAACCTTGAAAATGCTATATTAGACCTAATACAACATTTTATCGAGGGCTGTATTAGAAACAGTTGCATTAGACCTAAATAAACATTTTTATTAGATAATGCAACCTTTTCTTTATAGAGTTGCATGAATTATTAAAATGCAACATTTTTAGGATGCAACCTTTTTATGATGTAAATGTAACTTTTTTTTACTTTAAAAAGCAATTTTTTATATACTTAATGCGACATTTATTATAGTTTAATTTACAAAAATGTAACCCTTTTTATACTCAAATGTAACAATCATTATGTTTTTAGTAAGATAATGCAACCTTTGTATGTTTTCTATACATGTTTTATTACGCCTGTAGCATCAATGTTTCAAACACTACAATTGCTGTTAATATGCATTACTATCTCAATTACACCATAACAATAATAACAAAAATATCATAGATAATTTTTTGGAGTAGTTTGACATATATATCCAAACTCAAAATAATAACCATATATGTTGTTAATATACAAAGTTATCAATTACAATATTTATAATTATAACTGAATGATGGATGTAATCTAGCCAATCCACGAAACCTTAAAGAGCTTCTCAGTCGTGTTTCTTCCTCTGCTGCATATGAACATGTTCTTGGTTAATTATTGTTTTTGTTAAGATTATTCCGTTATAATCTTTACAAGTGTGTTATTCGAACCAACATGTCCCGTTTGAAACAAATGATTAAACCTTTTCTAATGAGTTAGTAAATATGAACTTATATCTTTTATACTTTGAAGGTGTCAAATTATTTTTTTAAACTTTACCGGTGCTTCCCCATAGAACACAACACTAGTAAAAAAACATCTTTTAAAGCGTTTTTTTTGGTTTAATAAAGCGGTTACAAAACCGCATTAAATTTATGTAATGTAAATAATAGACATGTTTTTTAATGCGGCTCAAAAACCATTTTAAAAAAAAACAAAAATTGCCGCCTTAAAGGAAAAATACGTCGCGAGTAAAAGTCAATTAAAACATTCACAACCGCTGTAAATGAAAACCACACCAAAAAGAAAAATTCCCGGGCAACCAAATTGTAACACCCCAAAATTTCATAATATGGATACTAGAGAGACTAAAATGGAGCTTAAGGAAAACTTTAGGGGGTTAGATTGTAAATAGTTTAAAGTTCAAGGACTGAAAATAAAAAATTCTAAAAAATGGGGCTTAAGGGACCGTTACCGCTTGGCCTAGCGGTACGCCATGTGAAGGACAAGGCATCAATGATGAGCTGCCACGCGTTAGCTGACTAACGAGTAAAAACTAACGCAAGGAAACCCTATAGCGGACCGTTAGGGGGACCTTAGCGGTCCGCCAGCCGCAATTTTTCTTAGTGGTCCGCTACCAAAGAGCTTAACGGTCCGTTACTTGCTCGCTAAGCATAAGTTAGCCGCCTTAAGTGCTTAGCGGACCGTCACCCTATGTGTTAGCGGTCCGCTACGGACCCGAACTTGGCCTATAAATAGAAAGGTCGGGAAATCTGTTTTGAAGCATCCACACCTACTAAATACACACTCAAAACACATACTTAAGGTCTGAGGTGTAATTTCCGAGCCCCGGTTCGTGTAGAGAAGTCCGGTTTCCAGCTTTTCAGCCCCAATACGTACTGGATAGTTCTGAGGTAAGTTTCTAACTAGTTTCCTACGACTTGGTTATTTCCACTAAGCTAGGAACTTGTGACTAATTAAGTAATATTATAATGGCTTAGGACCATGAGTCACGTAATTGTGCTATTCTTAATAGCCTAGTAAAGTTATCAGGAAAGAAAGAAAGCTAGATGTGAGTTCTATGATGCCCAATTTTAATTCTTTTAAATGTTTTGGGCATGACATACATGTTATGAAGGGTTTTATATGAATACTCTATGCCCCTTGATTTAAATACTTTAGGCTGGTATCCATGTTGTTGCAAGATGTTATAGTTATAAAACATTGTCTAAACCTTAAAACCATGAGACGAAGTATTCACGAAGTATCAAAAGGTTGGTGGACACGCTGCGGTATACCCTATATATAAAACCTCTTTAATACACCGGGGAGAAACCGTTACAAGGATTTAAGATAAGGACTGGTTTTGTAAAGGAAGTTTGAAAAGAAACTTGTCTTTTGACATGATTTCACATTGCAAAGGTTATGGGAAAGAAAATAGTTTTGACACATAAAATGTTTTAAGACTTGTCCTCGTTTACCATGATAAGTGATAAGGAAAGGAGTCTTGGTTCGAAGTACTGTGACTGGAAATATGTATTGACATTTATTGTCCTGACTGTCACACCCCCAAATTCCACTAACGGAGTATTACCGTTTGGGAAGTGACAAACCAGGATCTCAGACATTAGTTACATTGAACGACTCTACATGGGACTCAAATGAAAATATCCTTTTAAATCAGAGTATCAATGCGGAAGCGTAAAGAAAGTAAATGCGCAAAATACACGCGCCCAAAACCAAAGTCCAAAAGTCCAAGCGTTCAACCAAACAAAGTACATTAAAATAATTCAATCAACATAAATAGACACAAAGCAAAGCAGTTGAATCCCATGCATGCCCTAACGTGCACCTGTGTCTTAGCTTAGCGTCCTGAGAAAACATGTAAGAAAAAGTGTCAACACGAGGTTGGTGAGTTCACAGGTTTCAATATATAACTAAATGTTTACCAGATTTATTGTACAATCAACATAAATACCAAATGAGTAGCTAACCCATGTTCATTGTTTGCTATTACGCTCGCAACCGTAAACTGACTGTTTGTATTGCCTCCCACCAGGTCTATCAACCACGGTGCACGTTTAGGTCAATATTGCACCCGTTCGATATCCAATCGTGTTAGCGCGACTAACGCGGGTGAGGTTTGTCAAACCCAGTAGTACTACCCAACATACCTCGCTATTCTCATATTTAAACGGTTCGATGTGAGGACTTTCATGATAGAGTTTACGCATAGTCATAACAAGTGATATAATATGAAGTACAAAAATCAAAAAGAATTTACATCATGTTTTCTCCCCCAGTTTAAAAGCAGTAAAAAGGGGCCGTGAATACTCACCTGAGCTTGAGTAAGGATTTGAATCACACAAGGGAAAAGTTGGAACCAAGTGTGTAAGTCTCAAAAGACTTACGAATGCCCTAAAATTATAAACACATAAAATTAGGGATAAAGGAAAATGGGAAATGTGACAATGATACGGATTGAGAAGCGTCCTAAAGAAACGCTCTAATATTCAAGAGTGGACGAAAGTGTCCACGGAGTTAGGAATTACTTTACACGACGAATGACACGAATATTAATAATTATAACCGGGTGTTTTGTCATTCATAAAAATTAATAAAATAATAATATATGTATACGAGTAACTAGTATAACCAACTATATTATTGTTTAGTCTCAATCGACACACGATGTTACAAAATGATTTGAAATAATATAAATATATATTATTTAATAATACGGGTCACGGTTTGAAAATAATATAAACATATTATTTTTATATGAATTTATGGTTTTAAAAATAATATATAAACACATTATTTTTACTTGATAATAATAACAATATATTAATTATAAAAGTGGGTTTAATATATAAAAATATGTTAATAATTCAAACCCGAGCCTACGGGTTGTTTTCCGGGTTAAAACCCATTTATATAATAATATAATACTAAAAGGTTTGATTTTTATTAATTAAATATTCCAGAAAAATGTTTTTAAAAATGGATGTGGGAGCCCGGTCTCGAACCCGGGTCTCTCCCACACGCACACACTGACTTAACCATCTCGGCCGCTAGGCTATCGCGAACAAACCCGAGACCCATTGCTTTTAACACCCAGGTCCAAGTGGTTTTCTTCCCCAATCCATTCGCGATCGAAACCCGTCCCAATACCCATGATTTCGACAACGAATGAGCAAGATTGATTAAGGGTTATGATAATCGAGTATTGGCGATTCAGGTGGTGTGTTTAATTTGAAAAGCATCAAGTTTAAAATCGTTTAATTAAGAAAAAGTGGGCCGAAACCTTAATTCAAGAACACCGGATCGAATTGGCAAAATCTTGTAATAGAACTTGATAAATTCATGGGGCTTTCACTTATTGAAGGATTGCGAAACTATCCATATAGTTTAATTGGATTTTGGTTGTGTCTAGGATGGTGTTCGTTTAAACCCGACATATGATGAACCCTAGATACCAGATCGAGGTCAATTCGATAATATATGCCCCTGATTTTATAGGGCTTTCACTCTAGGCAGAGAAAGGAGTCTGAGAATGTGCTCAATTTCATTATTCGTTATTGAATTGCTAGGACTCGATTAAACTGGAAGTGTATGAACCCTAGTTATTGGATTTTGATCCAATCTATGATATAAGCCCAATTAATCATAGGGCTTTTACTCTAGTAATGAAAACGAAGCTATGGGTATTGATAATTACCAGAATAGGTGGTGGTCGACCAAAATAAGTTCCGACAGCGTCGGGTTTGATCTCCGGCCAATACCACTGCTTCTCCGCATGAATTCGAGTATGCAAAAGCTTCAGATGAACTCGTTTGTGGTGTGCAGAGGATCAATTTGTGAAAGCGATACAAAAATCCGTCGGATTTTGATGAATGCTTGATGTGTTCGACGGTTACGAACATAATTCCCATTATTGGGATTAATTCAAATTAATGCCGAGGTTTAATGTCCCAATGATGATCGATGGTAACTATAACGTCCGTATCGGTTACAGATTTCAACGAAAACGATCGTGGATTCGAATTTGAGTCCATTGATTATGAGTTTGACTTTTAAAAAGTCAACAGGGTTCCAAATCTCTAAATTTTGACTTCTAAAGTCAACCTAAATAGAAATTGACGTAATTACAAGTTTAATCCCTCTATTTTCAAGCATTTAAGTTTATGAATTTTACAGAATAGTCCTTGGGGTTCAAGATTAGATTAACGGGGTTAAGTTTTCTATAGGGTTTTTAACGACCTTGTTAACTGAGTTAACTTGAAAAGTCGGATTGTCACACTGACATAGAAAGAATGTTTTTTTTACCGTGATGGTCTGCAAGGAAAAGGTTTTGCCATGCCTGGCCAAATGCCATATAATATCTTGTAACTTATGGGCAGTGATTGCTATATCCCTGAAAGGGAACGAATTGAATACGAACTGTTACATTCCTTTGTGGGACATAACGGGGACCCTTTGTACAAAGGTAAGGTTAAGCGGTGACGACCGCTTAGAGGTTAACGTGACCTTAAAGAAAGATAAGTTGTTCAAGAATAAATATTATGTTTGGGCAAGGTTTATGTACAAGGTAAATGTGATGTTTTGAAATGTGTCATATAAAACCATTTGTACTGATCAAAGACATTTTGACTAAAACTAAAATCTCACCGGCTTAAGCTGACATGTGTTTAAGCATGTATATCAGGTAAAGATGTAGCCTCATGCAGCAAAGGCAAGGGGCTAGAATATAGGTATCAAGCAGGATATCTAGCATCACAAGAAAGACTGACATTAGTAAATAGATGTACCTATACTTTCTTTAGAATGTACAAACCTTTATTATGAAATAAAGATAATATTTTAAATATGTATACTATATGTTCATGAGTAAATCCGACAAGTGACCGACATCTCGGGTGATCCAGGATGCTGGTATCACATGTTGGTATCAGAGCTATAGTTTAAGAGATTTAGATACTTGCCCAATTCTCTAGACTTAACTAAGAATAAGGGACAATAAGATTGCCAGCAGAAATGACAATAAAGATAGCTTGATGCCAAGAATAAAGAAAGTATATGAGTATTTGGTAGGAAACATGATCGAGGGGTAACTAAAACACTAAAAGTGGCGTAAATGATTGATTTCCTTTTGGCTATAGTTATTTATGATTTACAATACACTTGTGTTCTGAGTTATCAATCTATCATGCAAATACTAAAATACTCCATATCTTTTTGTAGAGAAAGATGGCTGGTAGAGGTAAAGGGAAAAGAGGATGAAAGAATAATTTTAATACTCCTAGAAGGCAGGCACAGTTTACCGCAAATGCCGAACCTGAAATAGAAAATGTAGAAAGAAATGAACCGGTGGTAGAACCTCAAATGCAGAATTCAATAGATACCGATGTGGCTAAATCCTTAGATACTGCTTTGTCTATCTTATTGGCTAGTCTTGAGGAAAGTAGGAAGAAAGATAGAACAAAAGAGATTGTCAAGGATTTAGATGATGATGAGCCTTATGAGTATGAATCTGATGATTCATATGAAGTAAGACCGGTGAAGAAGGGAAAAAAAGGCTATCCTTATAAAGCATTTAAGGACGGTAGCCCTCCAAAGTTTGATGGGATGAAGAATGCCACTGTTACTCATTAGCGGATCCGTGAAATTTAGGCAGTAATCAAAATTAGTGAGTGTAGGGATGACCATAAAGTAAAGTACGCCGCTTCATTTGTGTCTGAATCCTTGCGTTGGTAGGAAAACTTGTTCATAGCTATGGTGGAGAAAGCTATTGACCGTATGGCTTGGGAGGAGCTAAAGAAGCTGTTAAGCGAGGAATTTTGTCCAGACAACGAAATGGACAAACTTGAAAAGATTTTATTAGATTAGAAGCTAGTGTATGACTCACCATAAGTATACTACCAAGTTTAATAGAATGGCTCGTTTGGTACCTCACCTGGTGACTCCTGAATCTATACACATTAAGCGGTATGTGCAAGGGTTGCCATCCGAGATACAAAGGCTTTTAAAGACTTTCGATCTGAAGAAATATCGATCCGTTGTACAACTCGCTTCAACTATGTGCGACAAAGTGTATAGTTCCCGTCCGGTGGAATCAAAGAGGAAATGGTCCAAGATTTCTCAGGACCCGAAGAAGAAAAATGGAGGAGGGTGGAAGAAGAAGGCAACTATAGGTAGTTCCATAGTATGTACCACTTGTGGTAAACTGCATACTGGAGAGTGTAGGATGAAATCTGGCACATGCTTTAGATGTGGCAAGGCTGGGCATTTGGCATACAATTGCCCTACCAAGCCTAAATGTTTTAAGTGTGGAGAAATTGGGCATAGAATGGTAGATTGCCCAACACTTAAAACAAATAATCCAGAACCGTTGAAGATAAAGGATGGAGAAGCCTCTAAACATACCTTAACGACAGAAGAAGCCAAATCACTGCCAGATGTAGTATCAGGTACATTCCTTGTTAATAACGGTAAGATTAAGTAAAACCTTCAAAGTTGAAATGGCTATCAGAAAGACAATGAAGGTAGCAGAAGTCATTCAAGATTGTTTCATTGATCTTGAATGACACATATTTCCTGTTAGACTATATCCTATGATCCTTGAGGGATTTAATGTAGTCTTGAGAATGGATTGCTTGGCAGAAATGATGCCCAAATCATTTGCAACCAGAAAACAGTACAGATACAAACCTCAAACGGTAACGTGATCACAATCTACGGTGATAGATTAAGAACGGCGGTTAGAATCATCTCTATGATGAAAGCTACGAAGTTTATGAATCGAGGCATTGTGGCCTACTTGGCATACATTATTGATTCCAAGGTGAAAACTAAGGAATTAAAAGGCTTGCTAGTAGTGTGTGAATTCCCTGATGTATTTCTAGAAAATTTACCCGAGATACCTCCTGAGAGAGAAGTGGAGTTTAGAATCGACTTAGTGCCTGGTGCTAAGTCAGTATCTAAGGCACTATATCAATTAGCTCCATCAGAAATGAAGGAACTAATGTCACAACTGCAAGAGTTGTTGGACAAAGTTTTATTATACCGAGTATCTCGCCTTGGGGTGCTCCGGTACTTTTTGTAAAGGAAAAGGATGATAGTATGCATATGTGCATAGACTACCGAGAGCTGAATAAGCTTACCGTAAAGAATAAATACCCGTTACCTAGAATCGATAACTTGTTCAATCAATTGCATGGAGCGAACTGGTTCTCCAAAATCGATCTAAGGTCGGGTTATCATCAATTGAAGGTTAGAAATGAAGATATTCTGAAAACACCCTTCTGTACGAGATAGGGACATTATGAGTTCTTAGTAATGTCATTTGGTTTGACTAATGCCCCGCTGTATTCATGGATCTCATGAATAGGATATGTCGATCAATGTTGGACCAATCTGTGATCGTGTTCATTGATGACATTCTAATCTACTCCAAGAATGAGGGATATCATGCATGTCATCTCAAGGAAGTGCTAGAATTACTTAGAAAAGATGAGTTATAATAAAGTTATGTAGTTTTAGTTGAATACCTTAATACTTGGTTTCTTTATTTCAGGCACCCATGGATCTCATGTAAGTCATCTTCCCAGCCCCCTACATCGTTTTTTTTTTGTTTAGGTTCAGGTGTTTGTTGATTAATATTGATATATTTAATTTTCCTAATTTTGAATATATAGATGTGTGCAGAAGGTGATATCTTTTCCACCTTGACATCTACATATCAGCTACCTAATTGTTATTTAAACAAGAATAACTGTAGACTATTTTCAATCAGTTGAAGCATTAACATTTTGTGAAGATGCTAAAAAAGCATCCGATGAAAATCGTAGCTGAGATAAAGAAAAAATTGTCATGAAATGTCAATTGCTAAAGTTATCAACTTATTTAGATATCGTGACTAAATGACGTTATTATGTAATCCAAATTTTTGTGTTTGTCATCATTAATGATGATGTCGATGCCTTTCAGGTAACAGCATTTCAAATACAGTTTTAGTTATCAATCAAGAAATTGATACCATCAAAGTAATACAAAATTAATATATAAGGAAAAATATGAGAATAGATATGTTGACTAAAAAATTAACAAAATAGGAATTGATATTTAAGTGGGATGTGAAGGAGCCAGATTATCGCCGTGTGGGTTGTGAAGGTGTGGGCTTATGGGTGTGTGGGATATGAAGGAGCCGGTTTATGGAGTGTGGGTTGTGAAGGAGCCGGATTGGCATTGACTTTGCAGTGGGCTGTGGAGAAGCCGGATTATCAACATGTGGGTTGTGAAGGTGCCTGATTATGGGTGTGTGGGCTATGATTCAGATTATGGGTCTGTGGGCTGTGTGTGTGGGCTATGAAGGAGCTGTCCCTCCTTATTTTGTCCTCCTCTGATTTGTTGTTTCGGATTGCCAACTCGAACAAATGTAAAAGTCAATGCCTATTTTAGCAAAAATTATGGTCGACAAGCCTATTTTGATGATTTTCCCAATAAATAATTAGGGTCAAGATTGGATCATTCAAATTGAGGTTTTTTAATTTCTTTTTAAATAATGATGACTTTAGCATATTAAATGATACCTTCCTAGATAGATATCAGGGTCATTTCTCACGAGATGATCGATAGGGTAAGTATTACTTTTAATCTCATAAATTGTTTATACTAATCTTAACTGGAAGGCGAAACCGAAGACCGCTACGTCGAATCGTAAGGCCGAGATTGAGGGAATGTCGTCTCGGCACACCTGGGCCGATCTGTATGTCACAAATCAGAAGAAGATGATTTTTTTTTAACTTTCTGTTACATTTGTATTTGTGATAATAAGTAACAACTTAACCTTTATTTTGTAAGCCATGGAAAAGGGACGTGATCCCACTAGTGCCGATGTTTTTGAGAGGACACACAAAGAAGTAGGTGTGGGAGTTGCCGACTACATCGTTGCATATACTGTGATGGTGTGTTTTTCTAATAAAAACAATAATATTCTATATATGATTACTCATTGTTTAGTTTTAGTGTGTTGTCCCTCTTGGGCAGACATTAGGATATATATTAACATATATATAATGGAAATGTTAAATTTATAGAAGTTATGTCATTAAATATTCTTAAACTAACAATTTCTTTTTTCTTTTCGTAAATGCTAGGAGAGGTGTAATAAGCTACAAAGTAAAAAATTTATGTTGGCACCATCCTGCCGGGATACTTGTTACCCACGATAGTGCTAGGAGTGTGCTCAAGACCAGAGTAAGGGCCGCCTCTTTGGCTTCACGACCACTCGCGATCCCTATTATGCCATTATCAGTTATTTCATCACATCACTTGTAGATCTCACCAACCTTGTCATTTTTCTACAGGTATGCAACTTATTTTAAATAATGCAATTATTTCTTATTGTCGACAAACTACTAATCATTTTTTTTAATACTTGAAGATATTTATTGTCATTGAAACTACACGTCGTGGAGAGGGATGAGCAGGTATGAGACACATAGGTGCACGCGATATAGAGGGAAAAGGAGACTAACATGGAAGAAGTGTTGCACTAAAGGGTGTCAAGACAGCCACCGCCCGATAACCCTCCCACTACTAGCTAGATTTTTCTATTGTTTATAATTTATATAGGGGAATGATTAAATGAAAACCAACACCTTATATCAAAACTAATCAACCAAATTCAAGTCACACATTTATTATAAATAATTGCATGTTGACTTTTGGAGAGGAGAAATAAAATAAGATTAAAGTAAATGTGTTGTTAGAATTTGGTTTATTAGTTTTTGAGTTTTCAAAGGGTCCTTCCCACATATATATATATATATATATATATATATATATATATATATTGTCTAAACATATTATTGTATTTAATTTTTATTTTAATGAGATTTTTTGGTTTACGGTACATTTGTTATTATTCATACGTTTTATTAACATTTACGAAAAACCGGTGTTTTTTTGTTTTTTAAAAAACAAAATTAATAATCAGTGGAAGTTGTTGTCCTTAATATGTTGGTAAAATCCATGGTTATCCCTTCGTAAATATTCAATCCCTGATATGTTGGTGATACTGCCATGGTAACTGCCACTAACCTATGTTGATAATCCATCGCTGAAACCGCCATGAGTGATCCCTTGGTAAATTCCTTCGTTGACCCGTCAGTAAATACACTACCCATGCCATGTTTTCATTGAAGTATTAACGGCGGATTACCGATGGTACCCTTTCACTGAGGGGAATTCCGACGGATTCGTTTGTTATTGAAAACCTTTTATTTTGTAGTGTATCCTATCTTCACATGCGTCGTCAAGTTATGCAGTTGAAGCTTGAGTTATTTATGGGACTATTGAAGTAACATATGTGTAGCAAGGGATCATATCATATGAAAAACATCGAAATAACATCATTTATTAGTTTAAAACAATCTAATATAAAATTATATAAACATAAAAACATACACAATTACACATACATAGATAGATATATGTTATAACTGAAAGACAAGGGTGAACATAGATCAAGACAAATCAGGCATTCCAAAACGTGAAGATCGGTCAACAATGGTGCGACTCAATTGGTTCGTGGAGTGTGCCTAATGTAGAGAAATTAGGATGAATGATGTTGTTAAGGTCGTGGGGATTAGGAAACTGGATAGACTATGGTGATTAATTGGGAAAATCAAGTATCGAAGAATGTGAATTATGATGTGGTAGCAACCGCTAGCATGTTCTAATATTAGATAAAAAAACTTGGGCCTAAAAAATTGGGTGCCTAAAACAATAATACTTTTTAAAACAACATGGTGATATACACACATATGTCTATATACACCTACACAATACATGTATGTACATACATATATACAAACCCCTACATAAGTAAAAGGATGTTGAGAACACAACTAATTTTAAGTAGAGAACTATGAGAGTCGTATCAACACTTATACACATTGCTTTAAATTTAATACATAAGACGATTATGTAACCGAATACTTGTATCTCTTTCTCTTTCCCTCACTATCGAAACTATAATACACACATATGTTGTAAGATCTTGAGGCTGACTGTTCCAAAATTGTCTAAGTATAAATGTTGCTGATAGAACACCTTTTTCTGAGTATAACTAATCTGCTACGGATAGAACAAATCTACTGCTGACAGTTATACTACTACGAATAGACAAAGTCTTCTACTTATGAACAAAGTTGCTGCAGATAGATCAAAGCTACTATGGATGATCAACAGCTGTTGATGAACATTTTGCCTACTGATAGTACTATCTGATAGTGTCTTGTGATTGGTGCTGAAGTTAGTGCACACACCAATATCATACGGACACCGTTTCATCATCAGATCATCAGAAGGTTTACAAAAGATCTGCAGTCCTTTTGCTCAAGTTATTTGTCTTTTATTTTGTAACCAATAGTAGTATAGTTTCATGCAAAACAATGTAAATTAGATCAACTTATGAAATCTAAGAGTTGAATGGGCTTCCACTGATTAATCCTACAGACGATTAAATGTTGTAAGACCTTGAGGCTGAAACTTATAAGGCCCCAAACCCGGGAGACCTCACTTATCGGATTTACTCATCAACACATAGCACAAAAACATGAGACATTCAACAAATCGCAGCGGGAGCGATTTAAACTTTAACATAAACAGTGAAAGCGTAACGTGTCTAAACATAACTTGTCTGGTATGAAATTAAAACTTGTCTAAAAACAACATAACCTTAAACATAAACGGGATGCTAGACTCTGGTCTTCGGGGTAACTCTGCTCACCAAGCCAAGCATCCACATCCATCTACAGCCACCTACACTTAACTGATGGGCATACTAAAAATTAGCAACACTGAGTTAATACTAACATTTACTATAAATCAATCATACAAAAGATTTACAAATACATACTGCCATTAATGCAAAACTTCACATACTTTACTTTAAAAAACGATTTAGAATATATGATAACCGTCAATTCATTGACACTGTACTGCCCTCATGGCTCGCATCCATGAAATGAAAAGTACCACTTAACCGTCAATTCCCTTATCACTGTTGGTACTGTCCTCGTGATCAATACCGCTTAACCGTCAATTCTTGCTCAGCACGAAGCAACTCAACACAAAGCTACTCAACATAGAGCAGGGTTAGCTTTACCCTATGAGTAACCATCGTTACTCCTTATCACTAAGATCCAGTTGTACATCCGTTAACGAACCACCAAGGCTCTTACTAGTGGGCTGAACCTATAACTGGCATCTTGTACAAGTAACATCTGTCCCCAAAAGACCTTAACAAACTGGTACACGTTCCCGTAGGAAAACTGTTCACTTTCTTTTCATAAATTTTCTTTAACTTGATAAGAACTTAACATATAATATGCATTTGTTTATGTAAATAAAATATAATAAACATTTGCCATAAAATATAACTTTGCTTTACTTAAAATATTCTTTGTACATATATTATGCCTTTATCTATGTATATGAAAATATAATAAACGCTTGTCAAAAATATATCTTTATCTCACTTAAAAAGTACATTTGTCTCTTTTAAACTTTTAACTAAAACGAAACTTTCTCCTTTGTTTATTAATAATAAATATATAATAAACACTTTTACTAAGTATGCACACCACCCCTAAAGCAGACAAAAATGAGATTAGAACTCACCTGGTATACGGTCTACTGTGGAAACTAAAAAGCTTTGGGCTACACAAGTGTTACGTGATCTGTACAAATACAATACATGAAACAAGTTAAACTTTGCTAGTGTCGCCTATTAGTGTCGGCTGACACTCTATAGTGTCACCTGATAGTGTCGACCAGGCACACCATAGTGTTGCCTGAACTCGCGTTTAGGACTTTGTGTCGTGCTATAGGAGGGTGGACACTCTGAGGGTCGACACTCTGAGTGTCTTCGTCCCCGTCGAGTGTCGTTAATTTGTTTGTGGTCGACACTCGAGTGTCGGCCCAAGAAAAAAAATCCCATACATACCCGTTTTCAGTCTAAAATCATAACCTTTACATTCCAAAACGTTCATCTAGCTTCAATGAAACTAGATCTATGATTTTTAAGCATAAAGACACGTTAAAATCCGACCTTTTTGAAGAAAACTCATTAAAACCCATTTTCAACAAAATCTCAGATCTAAACAAGTTTCTTACCTGTAATCGACTCGTTTCTTTAGTACAGCTTTGTGTAATCACTAGAGAAGAAGAATGGATTGATCTTGGGGTAAAACCGACACTCTCTCTAGGTGTTTCTCTCTCTAGAAGTGGGGAAAAAGATGAAGTGAAGAATGGGGTGTGGGGAAGGAGGGTTGGAGTCTTGAAGGCTCCTCCTCCACCTCAGGCCCACTAGGCCCGATCACGGCCCACGAGAGCTTATCTAGCCCCACCGTTCTCTAAAGCTAAAACCCGCACCTGATATGATAAAATTTCGGATGTTACAAAACTATAGTACACCTTTTGCTATAGTACACACACTATCGAAACTATATTTCCCCAAATGTGTTAAATCATATGTGCATTTATATATATAGGAAAGGGTTCAAATACTAACCAATTTTTTATGTGATAACCGTGCTAACCACTATAAAACAATCACATAATTTATAAATTATGTTTTCTTTTAATTGTTAAAATAGTATTTAGGTATCTTGAATAAATATTTTGAACGTAAATACGGAAATGATGAGTCTTACGTATACGTACCAAATAATGTTACATATACGTGACACATAGTGTTTACATATATGTAACATTAACATAATGATAAATGTTACATATATGTAACACTGTGTTTGAGAGTGGTTATCATGGTTAATACATAAATATTGGTTAGCATTTGAACCTCACCCCATATATATATATATATATTTGAAAAATAACTTTTTTAATCATGTGGGAGTGGGACATGAACCCATTACCTGCTCAAACATTGGTGTTTCAAGAGGTTTAACCTCTACCACTAGACCACCAACCCTAATGCCTTCTATATATATCATGGTACAAATGATAACTAGGGAAAAACTAAATATTTGACAACCATTTTATCCCCCCATTGGATCATATTAATTTAAATCTATAGTGGGAATTCACAAGGTTTAATATTATAAGGAAAAAAAATGATATTCTATTACAAAAGCAATTTTTGTTATTCTCTTACGCCCAATGTTGTTAAAATCGCTAGGCGTTGGGTACCGACTAGGAATTAATCGGATTAAAATTTTTACACGTAATTTTTTCAAACTTTTTACATTAATCGGACTAGATAAAAACCCATAGATCCATGTTCGAGGTGCTTATTTGGGCTTATTTTCTATTTAAAACCCATTTTTCAAACTGGGGTGCCTAGGTCCACCTAGCCCCGCCTAGCTCCGCCTAGCCCCGATTAATCCTGATTTCCGATTAATGGTCCGACTAGGCCAAAATTACATAGGAATCCACCGATTTTCGATTAATCCTCCGATTAATCCCGATTTTTACAACACTGCTTACGCCTAACCCTAAACCTATTAATCTTCACTACACAGATCGATAATCTAGGTATTCTTCTCTCAAATGCGAATTTTAAGTATTTTATACATAAATTTTCGTTCTTGATATTTCTAACAAGTTTCAAATTACGATTGTGTGTGAATTGAACCTGATCTTTGCGGCTAAACATGATACACAAATTTTTATATATGAATGACCTATGCAATTGATTTCTAGATTTTGAATGAGAAATGATTTTCATTTTTACTCCACAATACAGTCTATGTCGACTCCATTAAACTTTTTAATTTCAAATATCTTTTAAATATAGTTTGTTATTTCTAAAAAAAATATATATTACAAAAATGAGAATTTTATTATTTTTAATTTGAGTATTGTTTTACTATATAGTTTAAAAAAAAATATTGTCTAAAAAGCCCAATGTGCATTTAACTCATTTATAATAGTATGTCTAACCCATTTACAACGATAGGTCTATATATATATATATTGCACTAATAATTTTAGAAAGGTTTTCCTTTTTCATTTAAATATAAAAGATACTTTATTTTCATAAGAACAAGAAAATAACAAGTTTACTGCATTTGCATCATCTTTAGCTAAACCCAATAAAGTCGATAGATAGATAAATTAGATAAGCATATATTCTATCATCTTCTTCCCATACACAGTCCATAAACAGCCTTTTTCATATAATGTAAACAAGTGATATTAGTTGTGAGTTGTAACTAATTATTTACCCACATAAGCATTCTCTTGAATTTGTGTAAACGAATCCATTAAATTAATTAGTCTCTTAGTTTAATTAAAATATTCATTTTAATTACTTTTCCTACTTAGAATGATGAATTACCTACTTTGTTTTTGCAATTATTATTACTATGTTAAGCTGTCACTTTAAAAAATCAAGGTATCAAAAGGACCTAAAACATAAAAGAAAAAGATTAAAAATGATGTAAATAAATTAAAGTGTTCATAAAATACAAGAATAGAAAGCATATATCATTAGCTTTTAACTTATTGTAGCGTATATAAAAGAAAAAAAATGGAGAAAGAGACGTTGGGTTTTTGTGGTCATGCTTTCAAACAATAAATCATGATGACTTCCTCTTGTCCACCACCATGTACCTCCGCCGCCTCCTCCATGTCTCCACCGTCTTCCACTTCCACAAACACCTCCTCCACCCCCATCATTACTCCCTCACTCTCATTTTTTTTATCATTCATCAACCCAAACAAAAACCCCATCATCAAAATACAATAAGATGATAAATGGATTTGAACATGGTGAAGATGAGATGAAGAAATCCTAAAACTCTTCCAAGGTCTCTCTCTGGGGAATCAAGCAACTCGGTCCGATTATTGTTTGCTAGATCAAACATCACATGGTTCATGCTTTCCTAGCTAGTTCAATTTTTGCCCATGCTTAAATATGTGTTTCTTTTCTTATTTTTTTTTCATTTGAAACCCTAATTTCTAGGGTTTGAAGCATTGAGCTTAAAAAATTGAAATCAAAGTGAAAAGAAATGTTTGTATTATTCTTTTTTATGTTGAGAAATGGTTGGTATTTCCTGAAAATAAACTCAGAAGTTTTGGGTTCCAAATCTCATGCTTCAGTGAAATATTATTAAGAGAGCAACAAGATCTTCATCATGTACGTTGGATGTCGTTATTTCTTGATCTCCGTGTTAACAGAAAATGAAAACATGGGTCTATTATCTTCTGCTACATTTGTTGTAAGGATTGCTGGTTTTGTGATCTAAGATTGTTTAATTTGGTTGGATTTCAATATGATTGATGCAATAGATTTGTTTTTTTCTTTGTAAGAGAAAGTGGATTTAAATATGTTTAAGTGGTTGATTTTCTTTAGTATAATTGCTCTGGAACTTTAACACTTTGAGTTTAAATGGCTGATCGATCAGGAATATTTGCTTGCGTCTTCTCCACGATACACTCACATCTCTATTTGGTTCAATCAGGGTTTGCTCTTCGTTTTATTTTTTGAAGTTTTCCTACTGAATTAGGGTTTGAGTCTCCTTGAATATGTGTTCCAAGCAATTTGATATATTCCTTTTTTGAACCATGGGTTATTGTTTTTCTTGGGTCCCTTTATAATCCTCGATAGAATCACATATATTTGAATCAATATTTTTAGAACCAAACCAGATAATTAACGAACCGGTCGTCGTAGAGGTTCACTAGCCGGACCGGTCGGGTCGGATTTCAGAAACGGATAACAATATAAATATTAAAACTATGTATATATATATATATACAAAATATAAAAATATCTTGTGTTTTGATGTTAATTTGTAATTTGAATAGAATTAAATAAATAAAATATCTAACTTGGAATACTAAATTAATTAAAAAAAAGAATAAGATTTTGAAATAAAAAGATAGAGTAAACTGCAGTTTTCGTCCCTGAGGTTTGATGGTATTAACAGGTTCAGTGCATCCCTAACACCCTGATTCGCTGATGTTACATTTCTTAACAATGCTTTTAGTCTAATTTCACTAACTTCGTTAATTTTTCAGTTAAATCTTGTTAAATGACCAAAATACCCTCTTCACCCCCACTCCACCACCACCGGCCGCCACCACCATCCCCACCTGCCAAATGGTGGAGATGGTGTTTTTTGGTGACGGCTTGTCTTTTCTTGCGTTTAAACTTGACCGTCGGAGGTATTGTGTGTTCGCCGGAAAAACGGGAAAGGCGACAGAGAGTGGTTCTGAGGTTGTATGGTGATCAGAAATGAGTCACAGGGGTCGGAGATGAAGTATTGTGAGTTCGTATGGTTGTTTTGCGGTGGTGGAAACTAGCCGGAGTGAGTTGCAGGTCACCGGAAAAACGGGAAAGGCGGCGGAGAGTGGTTCTGAGGTTGTATGGTGATCGGAAATGAGTCACAGTGGTTGGAGATGAAGTTTTGTGTGTTCGTCCGTCGGAGAGGGGTTGTCGGAAGAGAGGGCGGTAGGTAGGTAGGGGTAGTGGCAGGTGGGGGTGGTGGCAGGTGGTGGTCAGCCGGTGGTGGTGGTGGTGGAGTGGGGAAGAAGAAGGGTATTTTGGTCATTTAAGAAGAAATTAACCGAAAAACTTAACAGAGTTAGTGAATTGGACTAAAACTGTTAAAAAATATAACGTTAGGGACTCAGAGTGTTATGGGTGTACTGAATATGTTAAGACCATTAAACCTTAGGGACGAAAACTACAGTTAACTCTAAAAAATTAAAAAAAGTTAAAAAATTTGGAAATCTGGTCCAACCACCCGATCTAGTTCAAGCGGTTCATTAGTCTGACAAGTAACTGACAGTTCAAATGAAAACGGTTTAAATAAGCATAATTGGACTTGTTCTATGACCGGTTCCCGGTCTGGTTCGAAAAACACTTATTTGAATAGAAAAAAAATATATATATATATATATATAGAAGGGTTCAAATAATAACCAGGTTTTTATATAATAACCGTGATAACCACTCTTAAACAATCACATAATCTATAAATTATTTTTCCTTTTAATTATTAAAAGAGTATTTAAGTATCTTCAACATATATCTTGAACATAAAAAATGAAATGATTGTGTTTTATAGCTTAATCTAGTATCTTGTTCAAAAAAATAAGTAGTAAACACACATTGCGTCTTTTTAACAAAATCTGGTTGATGATTGTGTTTTTCAAGATAGACACTTAAAAATGTGGAAATTACATGAAACAATTCTTAGAATAGATTTCATGGAGAAAAACGAGTAAATCTATATATAGTCTAAGAAATCTACACACACGAGCATGTCGTAAAACAACAGCTCTAATATCAACTTGTGACATCTTTATTTATCATTTCTTAAAAAAAGGTCCCCAAAATTTTTCAATAGATTAACCATGTAACAGAGCTCTTTATTAAAAACCTACTACGACAAAAAGTTAAAATTTTAAAAACCAAGTATAAGTGTAAGTTGAAACAAAAACATGGTTTCAACAGCTCGATACCGTACCAGGGAATGTGCAGAGCACTCAAGTGTGGAATTGAGGTCAGTGTGAACCAACTAGCATGTCTGGTTGATTCTACAAGGACCATTGATAGCTATGGTACATAATGAATGAGGTGTCAACACTTGCATAGAGATAAGGAGCGAGTTATACAGATGATTTGGTTTTGAGAAGCATGATGCAATATTTATGAGGGATATAATAAATCTTTCATGCTCTATGTCAATTGGAATGTTCGTCTAGGGCTAATTAATTTCCCAAAGCTTGGAAACTTGCAGGGTAAGGTAGTTAAGTCGATGTACAACTTAGGTTTCATGGAAGATTAACACATATATTTATCTACATGATGATCAAATAAGAGTGCAAGAGTATACTTTTGAGGTGTTGAGACTGTAAGCAATTCAATGAAAGAAAGTTATGAGATAACTCGGATTTAAGAAATCCAATGAATTTAAAAGAAGAATATGTCAAGTTTAACATAATGTTATAGGGGAAAATCCTATCATGATTGAGATTTAGAAGATCAAATGAGTTGAAAGAAAGGAATTCACTAGCATTCTGACCAAAGTTACTGTGTTGAATCAATTCTAACATAGTGACGGAAAAATGAAAGGATGAGTACTGTCATGTCATCTGTGTCTGCCTCTTACTTGTTAACTTGTAACATCCCAAAAATATTAATAAAAGAAGCGTTGAGTTGAACGGGACACGAAAGGGATTAAACGAATAAATGTGCAAAGAGAAAGGGGACTAAAAGTAGCAAAGGGGGAAGCGAAATTGAGAAGGGTAGGAGGGGCTTAACTAGCCACCATCCCCAAACCCTCCTAATTTTCAGTGTTTGTAGCGAAACTAGAGAGAGAGCGGGGGATCGAGCTAGAAAGAGAAACCGAGCATCAAGAGTCGTTCTTCATCATCATCGGGTGAAGCTAAGGATCCGATTTTCGAGCTCTGACAGGTAATAGTTTCCCTTAAATCCGAGGTTTCGTGTATAAGGGTTTTCGGGTTATATCGTTAAAAGGGATGGGTTTTTATGAGGTAAACATGAAACCGAACTTAGATCTTGAACCACGAGTGAAAAATGAGTTGTTTGAACGTAAAAAAGTATGGAGCTTGGACGTGTGAAACTTGAGCCACCATCCCCATGCAGAAACTAGGGTTTCTGCTGGAGAAGACGATCAGGCGAAACTCCCAAGCGACAATGGCCTAGTTTCGCCTGAGCATAGTATCGCCTGATCAATAGTATTGCTCAAGTCATAGTTTCATTTAATAGAAAAGTTTCGCCTAGAATGATTAATTACGCTTAAATTATAGTTTTGTTTGGTCCTAGTTTCGCTAAGACCAATGTAGGCGAAACTGGTATAGTTTCGCTTGTATCATGGAAGCGAAATTGCTTGTTTCGCTTAAATTGCTTGTTTAAGCTTGTTTCGCTTGTATCATGGAAGCGAAATTGCTTGTTTTCAGGTTAAATCGTTAAAAAGTATGGGTTTTTATGAGGTAAACATGAAACCGACCTTAGTTCTTGAACCACAAGTGGAAAACAAGTTGTTCGAACGTAAAAAAGTATGGAGCTTGTACGTGTGAAACTTGAGCCACCATCTCCATGCAGAAACTAGGGTTTCTGCTGGAGAAGACGATCAGGCGAAACTCTCAGGCGACACTGGCCTAGTTTCGCCTGAGCATAGTATCGCCTGATCAATAGTGTCGCTCAAGTCATAGTTTCGTTTATTAGAAAAGTTTCTCCTAGAATGATTAATTACGCTTAAATTATAGTTTCGTTTGGTCCTAGTTTCGCTAAGATCAATGAAGGCGAAACTGGTATAATTTCTCTTGTATCATGGAAGCGAAATTGCTTGTTTCGCTTAAACATATGAGCAGCTAGGATTAATGATGTATTATTATTATTATTTCAGATAGAGAGTGACGGTTACTGGACCAGTTCTAGTATTCACAGGATAGCTTGTCTAGTATTCACAGGATAGCTTGACAGGTGAGTTATTATTGCATTTTTTCCTACAGTTTTGGGCTGACGTGCATACAGATAAAAAGTTTTAAAAGGCAATGTATAATTTTTATAAAAATGTTATTTTTATAAAATGAAAGAGAAAGTTATAGTTTTTATAAAAATGTTATTTTTATAAAATGAAAGCGAATGGGTTAAAGAGTATACTGCTATCTTTGAAATATATTTTTAAAGAAAGTGAAGAGTTAAGTAAAGAAGGTAAAGAAGCTACACTTCGGTGAATCTTGACAGTGACAGTGACAGATGTCATATTATATGTGTATATGTTAATATGTGTTATTTGTCTATATGTATATGTTTCAATGGCATTATATTATGTGTTGTAGTATAATTGCATAGTATTTGCATAGTAGAAAGCCCTAGAGGCAAGCAAAGTAGAACTCTCACCCCGAGGTGTGAGCAAGCAAAGTACAAAGTCTCACCCTGAGGTGTGAGCAAGCAAATGAGTCTTACCCTGAGGTGTAAGCGAGAAAGTACCACCCTAAGGTGTGGGCACATCAAAGTAAAATTTTTACCCAAAGGTGTAAGCGAGAAAAAGGATCTTATCCTCGGACATTGATCCATATGTGATAGTTAAAGTGTATGATAGTCACTTGTCCTGTACGAGTGAAAAGAAAAGTTTCAAAGAGTAAAGGAGGACACCTTAACGGGTTTCCCTCAAAAGTAAAGTTTTATAGAAAGAAAGAAACGGAACGATTTTATAAATTGTAACGTTGTAAGGTTTTATCGAAAAGGAAAAGTTGGTTTAAAGTATTGAAAGAAAGCTTATTTTATTTTATAAAACTAAGCTACCTAAAGTAAACTTTACTTTAGAATTTAAAGTAAAGATAGAACTCACCAGCATTATCTGACTCTTAGTATGCATGTCAGGTAGTAAAGATAAAGCAATGTAAAGAGTAGAGGACCCGCGAAGGCTTGATAACATGGACTACCTAGTTGCGCTGAAGACTGACATTTCCCTCTTGATAGTTTATGTTCGAACTATGATTGTTAAATTTTGATTATTATTGGATTATCAATGTTTGATTTAAAAGACATCTATTGTGATAGATTCTGATTATCAGTTTAAGAGCTATGTTATTATGTTTTGTGCCAACTATGAGATGTACCCGGTTTGGGGCGTTTCATAAACATTCTTGGCTTAACCTAATCATTATGTATATTCAAGTCGTCACTCATCGAACCGGTATTTTGTGTCTGATCTCACGACTGTCAGGTTATTGTTATCATGTTATAAGCATTAATCGGTACAACATGATTTACCAGAATTCACTTATACCAATAAATTCACCATTGCGTGGATCCATGCGTAATCGTCAATTCACCTTAGATGATCATTCTAGTGTTCTCCCATCATGAGTCATATTGTATATTGTTTTGTTCTTTTGTGTACAAGTGTGTGTGGATCACTCCTAATTATTTGTGCCAATGGTCCTAGATTGGTCAACCTAGTGTATTACCGGATTAAAGTGGTAGTGAAAGGATACAACAAAGTGTCCCCTTGTGTTGAGTTGTGTTAACTATGAGTTATGTATTAAAACAAGATAGAGGATCTTAATCGATCTTGAGTATATCATACGTTGTTCATATGTAAGTACGAGTCCACAAGATTCAAAGCTAGTCTGAGGGTAAATATGTGTGCTAGATTTGTGGGGTTTCGTGCAAGGGTTTCCAAACTCTTTTAAAACGCGCAAGGGAAAAACACGCATGAACCAATCTTGGCCAAACCCTAGATCGCCCCATCAGGAGTCCAGATGCAAACCAAATATTCAACAAACAAGCGTAGGGGGTTTAGAGTTACACCTTTAGCGAATACGAGACAGAAACCGAAATGTAACACCACGTGACAACAATCTGGTCTCTAAATCCGGCTACACGAACTAAACCCACAACTCTAATCCACCAGTACAAAAACGGATCTCTATCCGTCTTCATCTCCAAAGCACTCATACACCAAAATGAATATCTATTCGGTTTCTCCTTCCAGTCACTCGATGTTCCTACCAACTAGAACAAGACGACTCGTTCAACAGGTACGTAACGGTGATGGCGGGTGACACGACTCACGACAGCACGTGGAGAACCACGACGGCGCGTAGCAGGCTCACGAAGGTTGCAAGCAGGCGGGGGTCAGGACAACAACGGCGGACCAGCCCCTTGCGGTGATGTCAGCATCAGACAAATGCCCTTGCAGCGATGGTCATCAGGCTGGTGGAAGGCGGTGAATGGCGACGACGAAGAGGCTTGTGGCGGCTTAGCATGCTAGTGGTGGCGGTGGCGCAAACAAGTGGGGGGAGGGATGGATTAGGGTTTTAGTAATTGTCCTCTAATTACTAATTAGTGGTCACTTTAATTTATCCTACACCTTTGTATTTATAGATTTCAAGTAACTTAATTCCCAAACTAGGGTTTTAAGTTGCAATTTAAATCTTATGATTATCTAATAATCACTAACTAGGGTTGGTGACCCAGTGGTAGATGAAAATCCTCTTGTAACACCAAGTTTTAATTAGTTCGTGGGTTCAAGTCCCACTCTCATAGGAATAAAAAAATTTGCCTTTTAAAAAAAAATTATAATGACCAACTCTTTGACTATTTAAATATATAACCTTTATATATTTATAAATACAATTAATTAACTTTATAATTAATTATATACATATATCCAATATATATATATATATATATATATATATATATATAACTTAATTATTTCGTAATACCAAATCACAAGACAAGTTAATTTAGTCGTTTGTATTCCAAATTACCATATCTCTTTTGCTATTGACTATCCCGGATAACCTGGATAATAATTTCATATATAATCATCTTGCCTTTTCAGTTTAATTCATGTAAAGCTCGTTTAACTCCTTAAACGACATTTCTGATATATTGTTGATTATGACGTAACTCTTTGAATCTTATCTCGATGGTCGTGTTGTCGAATGTCGTTACTCGAGCATACAAGTTTAACAGACTCCCACTTGCATGACTCTCGATCATTGTCAACACAGACAGTGGTGGACGTTTAGCTACATCTCACTGCCTCCACTAAGATATGACGTTTTATGTAACTGTCTACTATTCCCGAGTAGTCTAAGTACCATTACTTAACTATTCGTAATAGTCATGATAATCTGTCAATCATCATTTCTGTAATGGAAATCTATCGAACATGAGACATGGATTAAAGCTTCATTCTCATATAGTGTTCGATTATTCTCTTTCTCGATCCAGAATCAAAGTGGTCTATCAAACTCTCACTTTGGGCATTGTCATGCATATATACCAGTTTGAATCAACGAGGGCGCCAGAGATGTCTCCCACTTGCTAGTGTAAGGGAACAGAATTCCATCTTGACTACATACAACTATCACTAAACTTCATATATACTCCAAAAAGTGATCCTTATTACTGTATGATCAAAGAACAACGTTAGATTATGTCAAAGATCAATCTTCAGTAGAATCAAGTCCTAGTATGTAACTTAGGTCTGAGGATACAGTGACAATATCATTTTCAAATATACTTATGACTGTGATCCAAGAAGTAGTTTGAAGCGAGTTACTTTCAATATCCATTCTCTAATGAATATCTATGAATTTGGTCTTCAACTCTTTAGACTTTTATTCTAAATGAACAAACCAACTGATTCACAATAGTCGTAATTTGATTTTATTCCCATAAAATCAATTGATTATGAAAATTTAGAATAACATTTATTCAAAGATCTTAAAAGTACTAAGAGCTCAAACTCAAGGGCATGATGAGGCTGATATTAACCATTAATATCGAAGTCATACGAAATTAACTGTTACCGTTCAAGGAAAAACTCCAAATATGAATGGATCTACTATCTTGTTTGGCTATCCAAATCAAGCATGCGTCTTAACATTTAAGACTTTGATTTAGTTCAACAGGTATGTCAAACTAAGATCCAACCTTCATTACTTATCATGTCTCTAAGTTTCATGATCCCATTAATGAAACTTTAATGGAAACCCTTTGGAACTCTTTACATCATTTAGAAGCTATCTGAACTCTTTTATGATAACGCCTTCTAATGTTTCCATATTACAACATCTCATGTTGCAACGCATTTACTATTGGAACTCTTTCTTTGTAACTTTGGTAAACCCATGGTGCATAAAAGATTGCCTTTTGGTGTTCTATCTTAACATTTAGGATATGTAATTTTGACTGCTAGGTATCATAACCATAGTGACTGAATGCCCTTTAATGTGTGACTCCTTGTCATGAGGACATCACACCATGTTGTTACTATGCCGGATTTCGAACATCTAACTCCCTACCTGGGAACCTCGAAGTTGGTTGGCGCGCACCAAACCAGAGTATTGGATGAGTTTGTCACACCAATAAATCTATCATCGTACTACCGTTGGCTTATCAAATTTAATGGTTGTGTATCAATATAATGAGAGGGACTTTATGAATATGACATATGAATATGCAATCATGTATAACCCATTTAATTTAACAAGTATATGAAAACCTTTTGATTGAATTGTATGAAAATGTTGTTATGATTATGAATACGAGCATGTTTCCACCCCAAAGTATAAACATTGAAAAAGGGCTATGAAATCTCACCTTGTGTTCTTGAAGTGTAGCTGGTTTATGGATACCCTAAAATATTAATATTTAAATTAGTTTATGAAATAAAAGTTGTGTTGATATGAGGATAGCTTTAAGTGAAATACAACAACAAGGAAGGAGGAAATATCAAACGAGTTCTAAAGATTTAAAGATAGAAAATTCCAATGAAGCTTGAAAGATAGACCCTAAACTTAAGCAAGAATTCTTTAAAGATCATGAGGTCTTAAAATCAAGTGGTTAAACCAAGGTTTAGATGGATATCTTAGTGATTTATTCATAAAATAGTACATATTTTTACATAATTTGAGGCTTTCAAAAGTATTACCTAAATTAGAGTTTTGACAGATTTGAGCTGATTGCGCATTGATCTTGCGTCAACATTTTGGAGGTCGAAAACTTTGAGTTTGAAGACGAAATCTGTGGGGTTCAAAAGCTAACATTCTGAACTTAATTTTAGACAAAAGAATTTCCTTATTTGGTTAAGAAATGAATGAGATATGACCGTTTAAATTCGACCAAAACTTTCTGAGAGAGTCCAAAAACTACCATTGTGTTCTTATGATGTTTTTGAAAAGTTCTAATTTGTTTTAGCGTTTTGATCCAACATTAGAGCCATGATAACTACATATTGAAGATATGGCATCATGAATCCATTAAGATAAGTTGAGGATTAAGAAGAATAAGAACGAATGAATAACAAGATGGTCAATGTTATGGAAAACAACATGACCTTCTTGTTAGAATCATTTGTTTAGATACATGATTACTACAATCAAAGGTGTATGATCATGGACTTCACATTGTATTAGACAAGAATAGGAGTAGTAGAATATTATAACGACAAGAATCAAAGAATTACAAAGCAAAACATAAGAAAAACATGAAAAACATGAAGAACATGAAGAACAAAAGAGGAACATGAGCATGTCTTACTTGAGTGTTCTTGAACATATGAATCCAGACCCTTCTTGAAAAATCATCTACAATTGACAGAAAATACCTTGTGCCTCCTAATGAAACATTTTTTGCTGCACCCCATAGATCTATGTCCACATAATCCGGGATTCCTATAGTAGTATGTATGACTCTACTAAATCTGACTCTTTGAGCCTTTCCCATTACACAATTTTCACAAAAACTGAGTATCAAGATTTATTTAAATCCTTTTAACAAATTTTGTTTATGTAACTCACCAAGCCCTTGATCACTAGTGTGGCCCATTTTGTTATGCCATAACATGGCAGACATTTCTTGTTTATCGCAGCCATTGAAACTGAACCTTGCATTACATTTCCATCCAAAACATATATATTGTTCTCTCTTCTGGTCCCTGATAAGATAACCATTGAACCCCTCACAAACCTTGTTTTCCAATTTCTAAGACTCACATGGCATCCAGAACATTCAAACACACCTAGTGAAATTAGATTCCTAGTTAAATCTGGAATATACCTCACATCTTTCAGTTTGAATTCTGCTTCATCTTCAAGATTCAAAATGATAGTTCCATAACTTTTGATCTCACAAGTTCTATCATTCCCTAACTGTACAGTTCGAAGATTTTTAAAATGCAACTCCTTAAAGTATTCTTTATGTGGAGTCATGTGCCAAGAACATGCAGAATCCAAGATCAAGACACATTGGAATTTCCCTTTGACAATACTAGAACTTCAGAGCTCTCATAGCCATCAATTGATCTTTGAGGACTTCTTCTTATCCTTTTAGGGCAATCTCTCTTAAGATGTTTTTGTGAATTGCACAAATAACATTTACTTTTAAAGCTAGATTTTGATCTTGATTGAGACTTAGACATAAAACTGCTATTCTCATATCTACCCCTCACAAATAAGCTATCACCTGATTCATCTTTAACATCAGACCTCTTTTTAAATTCTTTTGAATTTAAGGATTCCAAGACCTCTTCCATGGATAAAGTATCCTTGCCATACATCAATGTATCAATAAAGTGTTCATACAATTGAGGCAGGGATGTTAAGAAGATTATTGCCAGATCTTCTTCATCCAAATTAACATCAATGTTCTCAAGATCAATCACAAGCTTATTGAATTCATGTGTGTGATCATCTAATGATTTCCCAAGAATCATTTAAAAAGTGTAAAGCCTTTTCTTAAGATATAACCTATTAACAAGTGATTTAGTCATGTATAACCCTTCAAGTTTAGACCAGATACCTGCTGCTAAGGTTTCTTTTAAGACTTTCCTCACGACTCTATCTCCCAAACTTAAAATGATAGCACTATGGGCTTTTTTCAGAATACACTACAAAAAAATGTCATTTAGTGGTACATGCTTTTAATGACATTTAGTTTTTGTGCCACTAATTTAGGTTTTTAATGGCACTTTGCGTATGCCATATTTGCTTGACACATATTTTTAATAACATTTAACTTTTATGCCACTAATTTAGGTTTTTAATGGAACTTTACATATGTCATATATGCTTGACACACACTTTTTATACATATATCTAAGTTTTTAATCTCCCTAAATTTTTTATTTCCCCCCAAATCATAAATTCCCTCTCAACTTTAATCTCCCCGAAATTTTTGATTTCCCCCCGTTATCGTAAATTTCCTCTTCAATTACCTCCCAAAATTTCCCCTTCCCTAAAACCTACTCACACAGACCTTCTGCTAATGATTCGCATCTCTGATCTCTCTCAATTCTCTTGTTTGTTGGAAACCGTAGCCGGCGAGATATGCTTGCGTATAGAAGCTATGAAGTCTTCTGACATTGACGACCTTAGAAACTTTTGCTGCTCGTCGTCTACTCAACCAAACGAAGCACGCATCTAAGAAACTTCTTTGTCAATGCAATCGATCCTTAATTTCTGTCAAATTAACTGATCGGCTTCAAGTTCTGGTAATAACTCTTCAATTTCATAACCTGTTCTTACAGTTAACCCTAATTTACTTGCATTTGAACTTGCAATTGTTGTAGTAAGAAATTCTTCCTAGATTAATTTGATTTTTTAGGTTTTGAATTACAGTTGCTATTTATTTTTGTAATAATTCTTAATTTGTTGGTAAATTATCTAATATCCTCATGGATTTCGAATCGGTTTACTGTTAATTAAGCAAAGAAATAGTGATCTTACAGCTGCGTTAAAAATCCTAAAATAAATAATTTTGAATTCCGATTGGATTTCTTTTGTTCTATCAAGTTATTCATTGAAGATTGGATTCAAATTCATTTTACTTTGTTTATCCATGTTTAATTTCTTAGATGAACTGTTTTGTGTGTGATATTGTTTTATCGGTGAAGTTGTAATTTGATTGTTAATTTAGTAGAGGATTTCGTATGATTGGAACTGTTTAGGCTAGTTGAATCTGAGTTATTAGGTGTTTGGAGTTTGTGATCATTTCATCCTTCAATAAGCTTGATTTAATCAATTGGAAGTTTATTGGTAACATTTTTTCAAAAATTGCATAACAGTTGGTCAAAAGTCTATAAAAGGATTTTTTTTTAAATAAATATGAAACGAGAGAAATATTATTGATTAAATCGCTGCAGTTGGGAGAAAATGAGTGGATTTTTTTAAATAAAAATGGTAAATGTTGAAGAAGAGTTAAAGAGTTATAAATTTCATTTGGAGACTTCTGTTTGGTGTCTAATGCAAGTAATTCGATAAAAAGAAATAGGAAATGAAAGGTTTTCTGATTCTGAGTTTAACAAGGAATGTGATAATGAACTTAATCATGTTAAATTAGCATTTGTCATTTGCTTCTACTAAATTGACATATCTGTTGAAGCTCTTACTATTGACCGAAAGTTGATTATCACATTAAGCTCTTACAACGTGCGGGTTTTAATACAAGATGTTCATATTTATATGAATTTAATGAGTTTGTAGCTTTACATGTTGTGAAATGAACTTTACCATGTACAGTTCTTGTATTTTTGTGCATAGTTAAGCATAATCAGCTTTAGTGGAGACACTACATGTATGGGAGGATTCTTCCACCTAGTATATTTAAAGCAAGGAAGGATGACCAGAAAGCTGGAACATAAAAAGAGAAGTGTTTGTGGTAAGCATTAATAATATTTAATAACAAGCAAAACCTCTATTATTATTACCATCAATATTATTGTTGTTTTAATTACTATTTTTGATCACTAAGTGTAATCAATTGTCCATTTTAATGCACAGGCTTTGTTTTGTCTCATAAACTGATATCTTCTGCATTTAGCAAAAGATATGAAATTGCAAAAATAATATTTTCAGAATAGAAACTAATTTTGATCCACTGCAGGTTTAGAGGCTTCACACAATAGTTTAGAGCTTCCTTCAAAGCCTATCAGAGCTATTACACCCCACAAGAAGATCAACCAGTAAGATCACTATATACATTCTTATAAACCTTAAATGCTTTTTTTACCATATTATTAAATATGATCTGCCAAATATGAGTTAGCAGTCCAAATCTTGTTTTTTAGGATCATTAGTTGTTATTTAATTTAGTGAAATTAGGTTAATCCTTTGATCTCAGGCAGCAGGTAGATCTTTCATCTTTTCTAAAATTGGTAGAGCATGAACCTCACTGATTTTTCAATTTTTATCTAATGTATTTAGATTTTTATTTATGCGTGAGATGTGGTGTAATCATCCAACCGAGGCTCCAATGAAGAAGTTAATAAGTGACGAGATGTCCAAAAGGTCAAAAAGCAAAGCAAATGCCCCATGCATTGTGGCCCGCTTAATGGGTGTGGATACAATGCCACAAGATACAAAACCAGTATTAAATGACTTACAAGCATTTGGCGCCTGTACCTCTAATGCATTTTCTTGCAAGTTATAGATGGGATATTTATAAATCTTGCTTAACTCACATGCAGAATACGTCTGCAATCCATCACAGAAAGTTTGCCTTAGTGGCATCCATCATGCAGAATAAATCTTATTTGAGTAGGGGTGAAAACGTGATTAGATTTATTATTATCCTTCTTCTCAATCATTATTGTGACTTTCTAATCTGTTTCTTGTTTCAGTTTTATTATGCCATTAGACTTGGGTGCTAAGGGAAGCTGCGAGATTAGTGGAAATATTTCTACTAATGCTCGAAGGTTGCATCTAGTACGTAAAGGATCCCTTCACGGGTTGTTCTTAGTAATTTTTTTATCATTTATTTTCATTTTAAGAATTAAGCATATGTATTCACATTTTTATGTTTACCTGATATAATATATATGTTAAAACTGAAATCTTTACACATCTTGGAAGAATATATATATATATATATATATATATATCTAATCAATTACTTGTGTTTGTATCAGAAACTTCTATTTCATCACCAGAAGTTTGGCTCAGTGGCAGGGCCGGCATATAGGCAGCTTTCCAAATGGTTTTATTGTTGGTTCTTTTTACCAGGTTTCATCTTGTTCATTAATTATTAAAAGCTGCTATTTCTATTTAGTTTTTAATTATTTGTGTTTTGATTAGTGTCCTTATTATTTGCATGTTCAAAGGTCTTTATTTTTTTAACAGGCAACTGCTATTATTATTGTTAAGAAAGAATTAACACGAGGATCATATTACTCGCATGAAGATTGTGAAAGAGGTTCATGATCGCAGTGAAGTTTTCATTTTTTTTTCTAAATATTCGTTAGTTTTGTGTTTTATATGTTTGATATATAGACTTAATTTGACACGTATTAGACATTTGTTTGTAAGCATTTGGATTTTGTTTGAAATACGATCGAACTTTTAATTAAAGTGATGATATTATGAATTCTACATTTTACATTTTTATTTTCATTTTATATCGTAAATAAATAACGATTTTAATTAATCAAAATTAATATGATAAAGGTCTATAGTGACATTTAATTTGATGTGATTTTTGTGGCAAAAATTATGTGCCACTAAAAGTAGTATGAATATTTAAATACAAATAGTTTTTATTGACACAAAATTTGTGCCATAAAAGCCTTTTATTAATATAGTGGCAAAATTAAAAAAGTGCCACTAAAAACCTAAAAGTTTGTAGTGGCAGTAAAAAAAGTGTCACTAAAAGGCTTTAGTGTTAGCGCTTCTAGTGACACTTTTTTTGTGTGCCGCCCAATCTTAAAAGAGTCTTTAGTGGCACATTTTTTGTTTTTTGTGTCACTTTTTGTATGTCACTGAATGACTTTTTTTTTGTAGTGATATCCTTCCATTCTTTGCCAGAAAGAGTTGCAGGTAAGTTAGTCCCCCCTCTAGTGCATCCACCACTCCTTGGTGAACTAGCATCGCCCTCATCTTTAATCGTCATAATCCAAAATCGTTTTTGCCTTCGAATGTTTTCAATTCGAATTTAGTAGACACCATTGTGATCTCCGATTAACCTTAACCTATTTCCAATCCTTTGAATCGAGCCCCCACCAAGCTCTGATATATATTGTTAAAGAACACCAAAGAATTGGAACATGTCCGAGTAGACAATTTTATGGTTGATGATAAGCTCAATTGTGAAGAAAAGAAAGTTTCAATTTTGGAGCATAAGATAGAAGCAGAATAAAGAGATCTACCTAGTTAAGGTGCAGCGGAAACACAAGATGCCACATGGGTAAGTTAGAAAAGTGAAGAAACTGTACCCATATTTATCTTTAACGTAACTGGATTTAATTGATGAACTTTTAAACTAGGGGGAGGTTTATAACAACCAAAATCCATATCTAAGATTATATTAGAATATTTTTTTATTGAAAAGCCAAATTATATAAAATAAACCGAACACGACTAGATCCATATATATGTAATATTACATTAGAATATTATTTAAAGAGCATGTAATGAAATCCTTATTTTATTTTCTTGGGGTAACTGTTAAAAAGCGTCAAATATTCTGGTTAAAATTGATATAAATATAACCCAACTAAAGTTTTAAATGGATATTAAATGTGAACTTGAAGGACTAAAGTTTCCGAAAATTTTGGAAGGAGCATAAAAGAGTGGGTCACCATTTGTAAAGAAACATTGCAGTGAACTCTTTGTATACGTCGAAGAAGGCCCAAGGAGAAGAGCCCTAAATCTAAGCAATAAATTGGTTCCTTAGCCCAACTCTTGCAGAAATAAGTGTTTGGAGTGAGTATTCACATCCTATTGGAAATTAAAGTGTTCTTGAACCCATAGTATAGTGAGGTTAGTGCCCAAACACTATTTTTTGGATCTTGACCTAAATTGTGCCATATATCTAGTAAATACTAAAATTATAGTTCCTAACCTGTTAAAAAATTTAATTTGAGTTATGTTACTAAACCAAGATCATGAGATGTTTGTGTTTTTTATTTATCATATTTTTTTTTCAATTTTAACCTAGAGTGGGATTTTGCAGGAAATTATGTATCTATTACCATGTTTTGTTACATATGATTATATGTCACCATAGTAGTGCTTTGGATTTTTCAAGAAATTTGGCGAAGTTGGTGTTGGGTATTTTCTCAGTGGTGATCAGTTAGATTAGTTATCAAAAACAGTTGATAAATAATTTTTAGATTAATAATAATTAGTTAGTAATTATTAATACGCAGCGGAATGAAACCGATTCAACACAATATAAAACCCGACAGGATCTAGGTTACGAAATCATACGAATACGGAATAAATTAAATCTAACTACCAATGAGATTAATTATACCTTAGTGGTTAATGATTAACCGATTGAGACACCAAGGTACAACGAACCTATGCTAGATCACGAACCGAAACACGGGAACGGAGCGGCGCCGGTCGGCGGTGCTGGCTTGAGGCTGCCAGAAAGATCAAAGGCTGAAGCCTTTGTTCCTTTTGGTCGCAACTTTTGAAAAAAAAGTCAATCGCCCAAAATTCTTCTTTGCGGCTGTTTCCAAATCGTAGGTTAAAAAAAAATCAGGATATATATATATATATATATATATATATATATATATAATTATAAACCCTATTAGTTGTTTTCTAGCTCAAAGTCCAATACGAGATAAAAAGCCCGAACCCATTTAATTGTTTTAATAAAAGGATTAAAACAATAAATGTGAATTATTATTTATAAACATGTATAAACAATAGATCTCGTGTAACGAATATATATAAAATATATCGTCTCGCTAACAGTTCGTAATTACCAGTTAAACGGGTTAAGTGGATTTAAATGTTCGTTGCCCAAGGTGTAACTCTTACGGGTCATAGCTCGGTCAGTCGCGTTGTCCATCGGGTCGGTCCATAAAATCCAACAATCTCCCACTTGGACGATCCACGATAAATCAGCGCAAACAGTCAGCGGCGCTCTAGCTGCACATGGCTGTCCCTAACAAGGTATGACACTTTAAAGTCATTAACCAAATATCTTGAGGTTATAATAGCTATCTAAAGCAAGACAATAGACTTATGGCAATAGTTGTCATTCATCCTTTCTGTAAAAAATATCAATTGAATCAATGAGACATGGATTAGATTCATTCTCATATAGCGTTCAATCATTATTGTTCTCGTTCCAGATTCATAGTGGTCCAATCAAACACACAGTCAGTTTGGGTAAGGCCTTACACTTCACCAGTTTGAATCACGATGGCGCCACGATGTCTAACTGTTACATATCATGTAAGAGTACAGAATCCCTTATCGACTACATACAACTCCCATTGAACTTCAGATCTGTTCCTAACCAATGCCTTTATGACTGTCAGTTACGCGACAGCGGTTGACAGTGATTAAAGAACAGCCCTTGGTAAACGAAAGTTCTAGTATGCATCTCAGGTCAAATGATACTAAATGAGTATACCAATATCAAAACATCTTATGATTAAAATCCATGAAGATGATTTGAAGCGAGTTACATCCAACGTCATCCAAGATGAGGTCTGTGAAATTGGAAGTCAACTACTTGTGTCCAAGTTCAGAATAGTCTTAATTCAGAGTCGTTCCCACGATTCTGATCGACTACGGATGATTAAGAATACAAGATTCATGGATTAAACGTATTAAAATAGAACACAGTTGTAAGAATTCAGAATTGCATTTAAATCAGTAAACCAAAAGAATTCAAAAGTACAATTGTTTAATTGTTCACACATTCAAAATACAAAATCAAAACATATCACTAGCAAATCTAAGACCAATAGCATCTCTGTGAAGATCATGCTTGTCCTGAGACATGAGCTTAGTAAACGGGTCCGCTAGGTTTTGATCTGTGTCTACTTTGCTTATCACGATGTCACCACGTTCCACAATTTCCCATATATAGTGGAACTTTCTGAGAATGTGCTTGGCTTTGTGATGAGATCTGGGCTCTTTGGCTTGAGCTATAGCACCTGTGTTTTCACAAAGTATCTCGATTGGTTGGCGAATACTCGGAACCACATCGAGGTCAGTAATGAATTTCTTCATCCAAGCAGCTTCCTTAGCAGCATCTGATGCAGCTATATACTCAGATTCGGTGGTTGAATCCGCCACCACACTCTACTTGGAGCTCTTCTAAGAGATAGCTCCTTCGTTTAGAGTGAATACGAATCCTGATTGTGAGCGAGAGTCATCTCGGTCAGTTTGGAAGCTAGCGTCAGTGTAACATCTTACAGTGAGCTCTTCTTCCACTCCTCCAAATATTAAGAACATGTCTTTAGTCCTTCTCAAGTACTTCAGGATGTTCTTGACTGCAGTCCAATGGGCAATGTCAGGACTTTGCTGAAAACGACTGGTCATGCTTAAAGCATACGAGACGTAAGGCCTGGTACATAACATAACATACATGATAGAACCAATCGCCGAAGCATATGGAATTGCTTCCATACGCTTGGTTTCAATGTCCGTTGAAGGAGATTGTGATTTGTTCAGCACGGTGCCTTTAGTCATAGGAACACCTCCTTTCTTGGAGTTTTCCATATGAAAGTGTGCCATGACTTTGTCTATGTATGTGCCTTGACTAAGCCCTAGAAGTCGCTTAGATCTATCCCTGTAGATCTTGATTCCTAGAATGTAGGCTGCTTCTCTAAGATCTTTCATTGCAAAACAAGTTCCCAACCAGTGTTTAACATCGTTAAGCATAGGGATGTTGTTTCTAATGATAAGTATATCATCCACATACAAGATGAGGAATGATATAGTGCTCCCACTAGCCTTTCTGTAAACACAAGGCTCATCTTCATTTTTGACAAAACCAAACTCTTTGATCTTTTGGTCAAAACGAAGATTCCAGCTTTGAGATGCTTGTTTAAGTCCATAAATGGACTTATTCAGTTTACACATCCTATTAGGATATTTTAGATCAACAAAACCATCAGGCTGTACCATATAGACATCTTCAGAGAGATGCCCATTAAGGAAAGCGGTTTTGAGATCCATTTGTCATATCTCGTAGTCATAGTACACGGCTACGACAAGCAATATCCTGATCGATTAGATCATAGCAACGGGCGAGAAGGTTTCACCGTAGTCAACGCCTTGAGTCTGAGTAAAACCTTTCATAACTAGCCGTGCTTTATAGGTGTGTATATCTCCATGCATGTCGGTTTTTCTCTTGAAAATCCATTTGCTCCCTACTGCCCGAGATTCGGGGGGGGGGGGGGTAGCTCAACCAAGTCCCAGACTTGATTATCACGCATAGATTGCATCTCGACGTTCATGGCTTCTAACCATTTTGCAGATTCTGGATCTGAAATAGCAGATTTGTAGTTAGTAGGTTCGTCATTAGACTCAGCTACTAATAGGACTTTAGAAGCTTCAAGATGCCATAGGTATCTATTAGGTTCTTTACGAGACCTGCTACTTCTGCGAACGCTTGTGTTTATGTCTGATTCAACAGTAACAACTTCTTGTTGTTCAGACGCTCCGACTTCATCAGCGGTTGTTTGTGTTTCTTGAATTTCTTCAAGATCCATAATATTATTTCCGGTTCCTCGATTTAGAAGATCTTCCTCGAGAAAGCGTCCTTTCCTTTTGATGGAAACAATGTTTGCATCAGGATGATAGAAATAATATCCGCTTTTGTTGTAGTAACCGACGAAAACAACTTTTTCGCCTCTGGGATCGAGCTTGTCATCAGAATCGCTGGTGACATATGCATCACATCCCCATACTCTAAGGTAAGACAAATTGGGTCTAGACCCGTGCCATATCTCATATGGGGTTTTGTCCACCTTCTTAGTCGGTGCCAGATTTACAAGGCGGGCGGCGGTCATAAGAGCATAACTCCAGAAGGAGGGAGGCAAGTTAGTTCTACACATCATCGATCGAACCATATTAAGTAGGGTTCGATTTCTCCTCTCGCTCACGCCATTAAGTTGGGGTATGTCAGGTGGAGTAGGTTGTGAAACTATTCCACGCTCCTTGAGATGATTTATGAACTCTGTGCTGAGATATTCACCTCCTCGATCTGATCGAAGTGTCTTTATCGTTTTACCGAGTTGGTTTTCAACTTCGTTTTGAAACTCTTTGAACTTTTCAAAAGTTTCATGATTGTGTTTCATAAGATAGACTTAAGCATATCGACTATAATCGTCGATGAATGAAACGAAGTATCTTTCATGATTTCTAGACATGGTTCTGAAAGGGCCACATACATCAGTGTGTATGAGTCCTAGCAGATCCTTGGCTCATTCACCAACGCCGGTGAAGGATCCTTTAGTGAGTTTGCCAGCTAAGCAAGACTTGCAGTCTTCAAAGGATTCTTGTCCGGTGGATTCAAGGATCCCTTCGGATTGGAGCCTTTTCATGCGGGCCTTGCTTATGTGACCAAGTCTACAATGCCATAGAAATGTATCATTAATGCTAGATTTGATACGTTTAGAAAGATTGTATATGTTATTATTAGTTTGAACATCAACCTCATAAATACCATTTCGAGGTTTAGCCTCAAAATAGAAAATATCATTTAAGTAAGCAGAAATAAAAATTCCATTGAAAACGTACTTAAAATCTTGTTCAAACAATAAGGAAACTGAAATAATGTTTCTGGTTAAACCAGGTGCAAACAAACAGTTATTTAAGAAAACTACAAGGCCAGAAGGACATGAAAGGTGAAATGTTCCAGTTGCAAGAACTGGTACCCTCTTCCCATCACCAACGATGAGTTCCATGTCGCCTTGTTTCAGCTTCTTCCACTTTTCAGGCTCGTGCAATACATTAACGATGTGATAAGCACATCCGGTATTAAATACCCATACAGTGAAAAGTTCAATAACATAGACAGAAATACCTGAAGAGATGCCTTCACCATTTGCTCTCTTCGATCTCAGCTTAGCTAGATATTCAGGGCAGTTACGTTTCCAGTGCCCCATATTGTTGCATTCAAAACACTGACTCTCCTTGGGAGGGGGTGCTTTTGCAACTTGCTTGTTTTTGTTGGTGGCATTCTTGGCAGCAACAATAACTTGCTTCTTACCTTTGCTGTTATAACCCCTTTTCTTGGTTTTGGGCTTGTTAACACCAGCAGATTTGACCATCAACTCTTGATTAGTCTCACTTGATATTCTCATCTCGGCTGTTTCCTGCATGCCGTGCAGTTCGGGCATAGTCTTCTCCCATGTGTTCATATTTAAGTTCATTACGAAGTTTTCATAAGAACTAGGGAGAGAGTTCAAGATGCGGTTGGTGTTATTCGGTTTTTCATTCTCAAGCAAAGACTTGAGAGAGAAGGAGAAGTGGGATTCTTTTTCAGTAGACATCTGTTAAATAAGCAAATTAAATTTTAATTAGTATTTTGGATGTAATAAATTCTTATACTAATGACCCATGGCAAGAATAGAATAAGAATAGAGAATCTGGTTATGTCAAATAGTAATGGCGGCTGTGGCACGCAACATTAGTAAGTGATTTAGGCAGACCGACAACAATTGCCAATTGTGAAAAAATGCACAATTCTAAAGTATGAGGCCGCTAAGACAACTCTTGTCTATGCATTGATACGTTTAGCCTCATCTATGCCCACTTTTGGTCTCCATACAGCTGGGGCATGTAATAGAGAGAAAAGTAATAGTCGCCCTAGTACAGGTACATGTGGAAGGACCGGATGTGTCAACGAAACCCTTGCACCTTGGAGGGATAGGTTACGCACGAAGTGCGGTGCTGTAGCTCCAAACACTGGTGTTTCACGTTATGCCCCAAGTGTTCCTTATAGTAGGATGGCATAGACTAAAGATTTTAAATATGGGATTTAATTTTAGTGTTGAAAATTTTGGTATTTGGTTGGTATGTTATAACATTTATAAGATAAAAGCAACCACAATAGCAAACACAAAAATATGTAATCATATGGCCAAGGAAAAAGTGTTTGATCTTGCTAGAGCCTAATAGCAATACCAAACTAGGTCACGGGGTCACAACACACAAACAACCACAAGGATGAACTTCGTGCATGCATCTAGCTGTTCCGTGTGACTCCCACTAAATCCAAGATCCTGTCTCCGTCTTCTGTTTTGTCTTCGGGTCTTTATCTTTACAATATTTATACCGAATACAAAAAAAAAAAAAACCCTAAGCTATTACAACTTTGAGCCATCAAAGTGGGCTAAAACATAAAAGCTAATCTATTACAATTTTGAGACATCAAATGGGCCAAACCATAAAACTAAAAACAGAAAACAAGCACAAGACAGGGTCAGGCCAGATTTACATATTTAATACAATCAAATAACTGGGCAATCCTTTGGTCAAATAAAATAAATAAAAACTTTGACCAAAATAAATAAATAAAAATTGCCCTAAAAGGATCTAGATCAGAAACTTTAAACAAGTTAATGTTTGTGATCTATAACCGGTTAAAAGACTGGATCCGATTCGTATGTCGTAACCAAGGCTGTGATACCACTGTTGGGTATTTTCTCAGTGGTGATCAGTTAGATTAGTTATAAAAAACGGTTGATAAATAATTTTTAGATTAATAATAATTATTTAGTAATTATTAATACGCAGCGGAATGAAACCGATTCAACACAATATAAAACCCGACAGGATCTATGTTACGAAATCATACGAATACGGAATAAATTAAATCTAACTACCAATGAGATTAATTATACCTTAGTGGTTAATGATTAACCGATCGAGACACCAAGGTACAACGAACCTATGCTAGATCACGAACCGAAACACGGGAACGGAACGGCGCCGGTCGGCGGCGCTAGCTTGAGGCTGCCGGAAAGATCAAAGGATGAAGCCTTTGTTCCTTTTGGTCGCAACTTTTGAAAAAAAAAGTCAATCGCCCAAAATTCTTCTTTGCGGCTGTTTCCAAATCGTAGGTTAAAAAAAATTTGGATTATTATTATTATTATTATATATATATATATATATATAAACCCTATTAATTGTTTCCTGGCCCAAAGTCCAATACGAGATAAAAAGCCCGAACCTATTTAATTGTTTTAATAAAAGGATTAAAACTATAAATGTGAATTATTATTTATAAACCTGTATAAACAACAGATCTCGTGTAACGAATATATATAGAATATATCGTCTCGCTAACAGTTCGTAATTACCAGTTAAACGGGTTAAGTGGATTTAAATGTTCGTTGCCCAAGGTGTAACTCTTACGGGTCATAGCTCGGTCAGTCGCATTATCCATCGGGTCGGTCCATAAAATCCAACAATTGGAAAATTAGTCAACCACAATTTTGAAAGACTTAAAAACTTCCACTCAGTATTTTAAACTACAAGAATGGTGTGGAAGGTAATAAACTTGTGAAGGTTCTGATAACAAAGGGTCGGGTCGGTTTGAATATGAGAAAACTACAAATTTGAAGCAATAACTCATTCTATTCTGAAACTGCATGACCTACAGGATGTCTATATTTGACGGTGAGTATTTGGATGTAAATTAATATTAGGAAGAGTGTATGTAGATGTCTCTATGTTTTTTTGTGCTATTTGTGGCAAAGGTGATACATGGAAACCATCAAAATGCTCTTTCTGCAACTATTTGTTAATTTGTTTAAGTAAGTCTGTGTTACGTGATAAGGATAAGAATTAGGTTGAATTATCTTGATATATGATCGATTATAAAGCCTATGTGTTTATCTTGAGCTATATAGCTCCAGCTGTTGTGAGTAATTGGATGTAAATTTGATCATATTATAAACTTGTTAGTTACTATACACTATTAAATTTGCAAGTTCATGAACACTACCCTAACCAATGAAGTTCTTCCATGTCTGATCGCGAATGAGACGACGCATACCCAAAAATGAACTCGTCTATATAAACTAGTTCCCTTGTGAAACTCCTTATTCAACATAAAACACCACACACACTTGTGTGTGTTTTAGAGAGGGAATGGAGGGAGGAGAACCGTCAGCCAGTGGCGGGTCTCCAGCGAGAATGGTGGCGGAAAGGTGGTGGGTATCCGACCGACGGAAGCAAGAAAGAGAGCTCTCGATTTTCCGACGAGTTTTCTAGGGATTCCGGCGAAACCCATTTCCTCCGGCGACCTCAAGAATTGGGGCTTTTGCTAGAAACGAGTTCCTAAAGGTTTGATCTATACATACGAAGAGGTTTAGGTTGAAACATGTGACGAATCCGGCCGTTTTAGCGAATTCAGGCCACTTCTCGATTTCCCGGCGACCTAAAAAATTGGGGCTTTAGCTAGAAAAAGGTTCCTAAAGGCCCGATCTAAGGCTACAAAAAGGTTTGGTTCAAAAATGGTGAAAATTCCGGCCAAAAGAAGGTATTCCGGCTACCACTCGGTTTTACGGTGTCGGCAGCGGCAGCAATCGGTGGTGCTGGTGGAGCTCAACGAGACGGTTTCGTTGCCGCTTGAATCACCTCAATCGGAGCTCGTATGGTCGAGATATGAGCAAAACAAGTATTCTTCTCCCATAGTGCTCAGCAGTTTTGTAAACGAGAAAAAATTCTTAAGGGGGTCGTTTGAAGACATTTTTTGGTAAAGAAAAAATTACGGGACTGGGAATAATTATTAAGGGGGTCGTTTAAGGACATTTTTTGGTAAAGATATATTTAGTATAATAATATAAATTTTATATAATTATGAAATGTCAAACGTGATTAAGTAGGGTTTTCGATGCTAGTAGCTAACGCTCGTTTATTTATGGATATTGGGTGATGGTTTGATGATGGAAATGGACAATTTAAATTGTCGGGTTTTAGATAAAAACAAATTAGACTCTGCCTGATTTTCGTTAAAAATAAATAGATATGTTTTCTTTATCACTTAGGCGTCCTCAAACACGGAATGGGTACAGTTTGGATAAGATGGGGTTTTAGGTAATAAGTTTGATAGGAATAATTCGTGCGTTAGTAACGAGAGGCTATAACGAGAAAACAAATAATTCTATTATCAACATAGTTTCGCCTAGAATCTGAGTAGCGAACTTAACAGTTTCGTTGAAGAGCAAAACAGGCGAAACTAGAAGGCGAACTTGGCATAGTTTCGCTTAAGACTTAGAAAAGTTTAGAAAATTGATGTGTTATCCGTTGATTCAAATTGACGGTAACGCTTTCAGGAAGAATTGGTAAGAGTGATTGTATAGCATAACAGGTGATTCAAGATTTCCTATTTACTTGTTTCTAGGGTGACATGCATGCTTATGAAATGTTTATAAAACGAATCTTTACAAAATGAATGTTTTCTAAAGGAATGATGTTTGAAACAAGAAATGTTTATGAAATGAATGATTATGAAAGGAAATGTTATGAAGCGGAATGTTTATAAAGAAATGGATTTTAATGGATGGAAAGGGTTTTTAAACGAATGAAAGTTTTACGAAATGAAAACGGGCAAAATATTTTTAGGAATTCCTAGCCTTCTGGTAGATATTGGACAGTGAGCCATAGTTTCCATATGCATAACAAGGATAGTGCCTTTGTGGCCTTTCAATGGTTTTGAAGTTGTACAACTGGTATGGGAGTAACGACGGTTACTCAGGGTTAACGTGACCCGTGAATGGAATCACTTTGGGGCTTGCAGGTTCTAAGAGTGATAAATGAATTGACGGAATGCATATTTTACTTTTTGTGTTCGTCTAGTTAAGCCTTAGGGGCAGTGCAATATGAATGGTACGGAATTATTATTGTACTGTCGGTATTCGTGCAGTTAAGCCTTAGTGGAAGTGCAATATGAAATGGCGGAATGGACTGTAAAACAGATTTAGATATTTTATTGTATAACTTAAATGGAATGGTTAATGGTTTTATGAGTTAATGTAAAATGAATGTTCAGCCCCGTTTTAAATGTGAATGATAAAACCCTAATGAATGAAAGAACGGTAAATCATTTTCTTATAGTTGAATGAAAAACTTGAACTTATCAGCGCTAGCTGAATTTTAGTATGCATGTCAGGTTAAGGTTAGATGAAGGTTGATGGATGCTGCTTGGCTACTCAATGAGTTACACGACGTTGTGAGACTGGCATCCCAAATGAACGATTTGAATGACTGAAGTTTAAAAGAATGTTTTAATTTAGTGTTATTTTAAGACAATATATGAATGTTAATTCCGCTGGTTTAACGATAATCGAAGTTTAAGAACTGTTTGTGAATGAGTAAATCCAACACGTGAGGCCTCCCGTGTTTGGGGCCTTCCAAGTTGGTATTAGAGCCATTGTTTGAGAGATTTGGACACCTCCGGTGTCTGAACTTAAACTAAGAATGGGACTAAGTGACGGATGCCAGTACGGGTAACTCAAGACCAGCATCTTCTGCTTCGAGTATTATGTAGAATGCCTTTAACTTAGAAGATGAGGTTTAGGCATAGTAGAAGTATACCATGCGCAATCAAAGTTGTCACACCCCCAAATTTCACTAACGGAGTTTTACCGTTTGAATATGACAAACCAGGATCTCAGACATCAGTTACTTCAAACGACACTATATGGGACTCAGAATGTCATATTATACAAGATCAGAGTAAATATGCGGAAGCGTTTAAACAAAACTAAATGCGCATAACAACACGCCTAAGTTTAAGTAATAACAGAACATAAATAGTGTTTGATAGAATGACATGTGATGATAAAAGTCAAATGACACCATGCATGTCCTAACGTGATCATGTAAGAAAACGAGTCAACACTAGGTTGGTGAGTTCACAGGATTCAGTAAAGTATAGAAGCGTTTAACAGATTATATGAATTCAATATGCATATCAATAGGTAACTAGCCTATATTCATGTTTTACTAAAGCGCTCGCAACCGAAGCTGGCTGATGAGTTTGTTTGCCTCCAGCCAGGTCTATCAACCCTGGCAAAGAGTTTAAGCCAATATTTCACCCGTTCGACCTCCAATCGAGTTAGCGCGACTAACGCGGGTGGGGCTTGTCAAACCCAGTAGTACTACCAAACATTCCCTCGTTAAGTTCATATTAACAGTCCGATGTGTGTAAAGACTTTTCAATGATAGTGTGTTACGCTTAGTCTCAATAGTGATATCATATGAGAACAATAACCAAAAGGTTTTGACATGTTTTCTCCACCAAATAAAAACAGTAAAAGGGGACGTGAGACTCACCTGTGTTGCGTAGTAGGTAGTGTCACATAAGTAAGAGATTGAAACCATAAATGTTAGCCTGAAACGGCTCACGTATGCCCTAGAATTATAAACATAACAGTTAGGGACACATTGGGATTTGTGACGACGACACGGAAGGTTAGAACGTCTTAACACATTCTAAGGATCAATGAGTAGACGAACGTGTCTACGAGAATATAGACTTCTAAATAAATAAGATGAGTATGATATGTGTCGAACGTCTCTAATACGAATAATATTAAATAAATAAATAAATTCTTATGGTCGTATCATTTAATAATGATCTAAGAAAAGAATATAACTAATAAATTATTTTTGAATTCGTAGAAAATATACGATAATCGCTTAAGAGGCAAAAATAATAAATATATTATTTTTATTCGAGATTATAAACGTGAGTAAATAATATAAATAATTATATTATTAATTAGTTTTAAAACGTTACACGAGATTAATAAACGAAGCAAAATAATATAAAAAATATATATTATTTTATAATAGGAGTCACGGGTTGAAAATAATATAAACATATTATTTTATTCGAAGTCGTAGTTTGAAAATAATATAAATATATTATTTTTAAAAGTGAAAATAATATTAATTATTAGTAATAAAACCAAACCCGAGCCTACGGGTGGTTTTTCGGGCTAAAACATATTAATATATTAATATAATAATATAGGGTTTGATTTTTATATTAAAATAATAACTAAAAACGGGTTTAAAAAGAAATGGGTATGGAGAGACTCGAACCCGGATCTCTCCCACATATGCACATAGCCTTAACCAGTCCCGCCCGCTAGGGTATCGCAACAGAACCCATATCAAAATGGTTTAAACACACACGCACACAACGTTCTTCCTCCTTTGCGAGACCCGATCCAAACCAGTCCCAATTCCCATGAATCTGATAGCGATCGATCAAAATGACATAGGGGTTTTGTTTATCAGAAGTTTTCGAACTTGTGTGTGTTTAATTGCAAAACCAACGTGTTTAAGATCGTTCAATTACATAAATTAGAACCGAAAAACCCTAGGTTTGATCTTGAATCGATTTGAACAAATCTGTTGTTAGAAATTGATGGATTCATGGGGTTTTTGACAAATATAGGGTTGCGAATCCAACCTTGTGGTTTAATTTGATTGAGATAGTCGTTAAGATCAAAACCCCCAAATCGATTATAAACAAACCCTAATTTCTAGATCTTGAACAATTCGATGTTAAAGGATTGAATTAGCATAGGGCTTTCAATGAGTGCCTGATTGCGAAGCTACCCATGTGAATTAATTGAATTGAGATTGTGTTTATAGTAGGGTTCGATTAAACTGTATTAGGATGAACCCTAGAATCTGGTTTGTGTTCAATTCGACGTTTTAAGCCCTGGTTATGATAGGGCTTTTGATCCAGACACAGAAATGAAACTAAGGATACAAAAAATTACCAGAATGATGCTCGAATTGATGGTTCCCAACTAGAATGAGCTCCGACTTAGAAGTGCTTAGTCCCCGGCGCCTCTGGTTGCGTCTCCGGCGAATGTGATGTGTGCAAAAGCTTCGAGGGAGTTCGTACAAGATGCACAGGCATTCAATTTGTGAGAGTAATACACGAATTCGTCCAATTTGATGGGTAAACGACGATGGTTGACGGTTACGGCCTTAATTCTCATTATTGAGTTTAATTCGACAACGATGATGCTTTAACACAGTAGTTAAGACCGTTAATGTCGAGGACGTGCTTGATCGGTTACAATTTTGAACAAAGATCGATTATTGATTTGAATTTTGGCTCAAAGCTTCACGGTTTGACTTTCAAAGTCAACTAAATCGGGTTTTGGGTAATTACAGAAATAGTCCCTGCAGTCTCATGCATTTAGGTTTGGGAAATTGGCAGAATAAGTCCTTGTGTTTAGAATTGGGTTAAGAAACATGGTTAGTTGACTTTCAAAAGTCAATAGGGACACAAATATTCGATTTGGACTTTTAAAAGTCAATTAGAATAGGTTTTGGGCTAAAGATACAACTAGTCCCTCTAGTTTTGGTTTAATAATTGATAGAATTAGCCCCTAGGGTTTGAGATAAGTAAACTAGATTAGGATTTAACTAGGTTATAATAGCGGAGTTAACCTGGAAATTCGGATAGTCACAAAAGTGGTCACATGTATGGAAGTAAAGGAAGAAGTAAATAGATACGCAAAGAACACATGATGGAAGATGGCTAGAGCATATAGGCGTGCAGTAATAATTAATAACACGTAGGTAATGTTATTAAGCATTTACGGACAAGTGTGTTCCAAGTTGTCATATGTTGTGTGGACTTAGCGCGGGGGTAGTAAGAGGTGTCAAGGAGGTACTATTGATGACTCACGAGTTAGAAGTTCACTGTATCATGCAGAGTTTTTCAAGGAGGTACGATAAGAAACTTTCTAGTTGCAAGGGGAGCAAGATGCATGGATGTTAATTGACCAAACATGTCAGTAATGGACGGTCCAGGGTCATGCTTGGAAATTTGATGCTTGGTTAAGGAAGAAGAATACCGGGACAGAATCTCAACTTTGAGGAGACATGAGTGTTATGAAATGTTATAAGTGGAACTACGATGCTCGAGTAACGTAAATTGACAATTACGTTTGGATCCTCGCAATTGTGAATTTACAGGTGCACGTGCATGATAGCGAATCTTATGGTGTTAATTAATGCTGACATATCAAAAGTTGATCCAATTACTCAAGCTATGACTACTAGAGACTAGTCACCCGAGTAATAAATTAAAGAGAATGATGAACACCATTGACGATAGTAACGATGTCAAAGAGGGTGCACCTTACAAAGGTGAATGATGTCAGCTAGTATGATCCAAGGGCAAGATGAGGAGGAGTGAAACTTCGAATTGAGTTTGAAAGTGTTAAGTAACACCAAGAAATGAGTATAGGATATCAGATGAGGTCTTATCATGAACCAAATACACAGAGTCACGAGAATGACAAGACAAGCAGAAACAGATGGCTAAGGGATCATGTGAAGTATGGTAATAACCTGGGAATTGCGATTTCGGACTGAGTGGAATGTGAAGAACTCGACGTATGTTCGCCAAGCTAGAAGGTAGCTGACGGGGATTACATGTCGAGTCAAGTTTTGGGTTCTACCTAATTCATACGAGTATACATATGAAGGGTGCCAAGGAGCTAGTGTGGACTACGCTTAGCACAAACGCGTAATGATGGATGAAATTCAGTTTTATGTTGGGATTATGCATGAGTATGCTAGACTGAGTACATGACTATACTTCCAGGAAATACCCTAGGTCAGGAATGCATGAATGGTGTCTCTCCAAAAATAGAGACGAGATAAGTTAAGCTCACATGTGTTTTACCGTGTAACAAGAAGATAGATATACCAACAACGACTTGGCGAGGAACTGCAATGATTGATATTGGTGTGCGTGCTAAAACTGAACAAGATCAAACCCTATCTGTGAATTTGGCGTTTAGAAAGAATGCGAAGGACAAGTTTTGTCTAACGATGTAAAGTAAGGCATGGGTACCAGTAGAGAGTCAAGACGAGCTAGAGAACACCCTACAATGACTAAGTTCGGTCAATAGCACGCAAGATTTGTTGGAATTGAAAAGACGATAAAGGACACAATGAAACCAGAAAGGAAAGGAATAAACGGGAGTCACCGCACGTGTCATTTACTCGTAAGGAAACCTATGAACGTGATTTTAAAAGAATCACATACGGAAAATGCTAACGGTCACGAGGGGATGCTAATCTCTAAGACCATCCACTGATATGAAGGAAGAATGGTGCTCAATAAACTAATGTGGTGAAATGTAAAAGCCATGACAAGTATGCTTTAAAGAAAGACCAGAAGTAAGTTATGTGTATAGAAATTTGAATGTAAAGGTCATATACCTAGTGTTCCGTCTGAATGAATACCTTTATGAAAGTTTGAGTATGATGAAGTAATGCTTCTTATAGTTCCTTCGGGAATGAGACAATGTGGTTCCTTAGGGAACGAGACGGTACGGTTCCTTCGGGGACGAGACAACATGGTTCCTTCGAGAACGGGATGGTATGATTCATTCGAGAACGGCGTGGTATGTTCCTTCAAGGACGAACGCACCATGAATAGCTTATGGGGTACACACAATGATCCAAACAGTTGAGAGATGATTGATAGTAACCGTCTAGATGACAAAGTGGACAACTTTATCGAGGAGATGAATTTATAGCAATGGAGTCTTCTATGAACCACTTTGAGCTTGATAAGACAGTACACATAGAATGACGAGATGAGAACCTGAACGGTTAGATGTAAAAGGTCGACTCGGAATGTGCCTTGCCGAAAGATATAACGTTCATCAGGAATTACAGAGGTGTAGTCAAGGCTACACAAAAAAATCTAGCAATGGAAAAGCAAAGTTTGATCAATGACAGCAATCTAGAATTGGTTCGGTTGAAAGACGCTAGAGTCAACGGCATACTAAAGCTCCTAAGAGACACCCCTAAGTGTTGAAAGGAATTCATGGCTTGCTTAACATGTCATATCCACGCACGTGTTTAATGGATTCGACTTGAGCCACATCCGTGAAGAATACGTATGAGCAAAGTAGGTGATGATATTCGGGACAACATCAGGAATGCTTGTTATGAAGAAAGAAGAGATAGTAGTGGCAGGTATTCATTCCAAGCGATGGTATAAATCCTAACTACGTGCAACACGCGTATGATGAGTGTTCGTTTTTGGATGATGCAGGTCATGTAGGTTTGAAGGAACTTGAGAGACTGCCTAGTAGGGAGAAACTAAGTCTTATTGTTGAGTATGTAACGCCATATTTCGAAGACAAAATTTCAATAATGGAGGTAGACTTGTAACATCCCAAAATTTAGACATTTCTAATGTGTTAGTTATCTTTGTAATTAATACGTCAAGAAATTGAGAAAAAGAAATTATTTTAAGGGATTTAATTAGAAATATATTAAAACCGCCCAATTTTATTTAAAACCGACGTTTCGCGGGAGTTTCTGATCGCGAACGAAACGACGCGTACCCAAAAATGAACTCGTCTATATAAACTAGTTCCCTTGTGAAACTCCTCATTCAACACAAAACACCACACACTTGTGTGTGTTTTAGAGAGGGAATGGAGGGACGAGAACCGTCGGCCAGTGGTAGGTCTCTAGCGAGAATGGTGGCGGCAAGGTGGTGAGTATCCGACCGGCAGAAGCAAGAAGGAGAGCTCGCGATTCTCCGGTGAGCTTAGAACTACTTGTACACAAAGGAATAATTATTTATAGATCTAGAATTGGGTAGTATCACGGGACTGGGAATAATTATTGAGAGGGTCGTTTGAGGACATTTTTCAGTAAAGATATATTTGGTATAATTATATATACTTTATATAATTATTAAATGTCAAACGTGATTAAGTATGGTTTTTCGATGCTAGTAGCTAAAATGAAACACCATACTTATTCCTTTATTATCTTATCAGATTTTAATACAAAAAATGGTCCCAGATTTTTCAAAACCTTATCACTAAAGTGATAAAGGTATATTTTTATTATAATATTGTTTTTACATTAAATATTACATCATGTAACATAGGGATTCTTCAACTCCGACCGACCACGTCCTCAGGAAGCCTCATTCCATATGCTCCTAACCTGTAGTGTTTGGAAAACGTTTTTGAATTAGCTTGTACACTGCATTGTTCATTTTATTATGAACCCTTTAGGTTCTTATTTTTGTTCAAGCTTTCTAGGCTCTCGGCGCCCCCGTGATAATCTCCGAACGTACCTCCGGTCACGTCATTCGTATATTTTATTATCATTTATTTTAGGTCCTTCCTCCTTATAGACTAGGCAACTCTACCGGGTCCTTCCGCCTATAGACTGGGCACCTTTCCATTCTCATATTTAAGGCCCTTCCGTCCCGTAGACTAGGCACCTTTTTCCATTCATTCTTGAGACCCGCCCCGTAGGCTGGACATCTCTTTTCATTAGGATCTTGAGTATCATAGACTCACAGCCTCCTAATTTATTCCTAACCAGTCCTCACCTTAAAACTTCGTAACGGTTTCCCCACAACGTATTAAAGAGGCTTATATATAGGAAGTACCAGTGGCGTATCCATCACCTTTTAACATTTCGTGAGTACTCCGTTATTCCATTTTAAGACTTAGACTCGTTTCCATTATACATTCATATTTACACATATGGCATGATCATCTATCAATCATTCACATATTCATGTTTAACACACATTGCATATTTGTACATATAGCATGACCTCTTGTCATACTTTCATATTCATCCCTGCTCTAATTCCTTATAAAGGTTTCTCCATTACGTTAAAGAGGTTTATATATAGGAAGTACCAACAGCGTATCCACCACCCCTTTAACGTCCCATAAATACTCCTTTACTTAGAATTAAGCTTTCCCATCTAATTCTCATTTAATAGCATGATCTCTTCATGCTTTTATCTTAACTCTTGCTCTAATCCTTTACAAAGGTTTCGTCATGTTTTGTTAAAGAGGTTTATATATAAGAAGTACCAGCGGCGTATCCACCACCCCTTTAACATCTCATGAATACTTCTTTGCTTAAGATTAAGCATTTCTCATCATTTATTTGATAGCATGACTTCCTCACGCTTTTATCCAATCCGTGCTCTAATTCCTCCTAAAAGCGTCTCTATGATGCATTAAAGAGGTTTATATATATGGGTGTACCAGCGGCGTACCCACCACCCCTATAATACATCACAAATATTCTTTTATTTAGAATTAAGCCCTCCCTTATTCATACTTATCATATATTGTAAACTGGGGTGGTTATCCTTCCAGAGCAGTACCTCCAATAGAGATATTCCCAGGAAAGAGTGACAGGTCTAGGAGAGATTTATACACAACTCTTTTCTTAGACAGAACATTCCGTTTATCAGATAACTACGTACAGGTCGAAAGTTCTCCCGTACGTTTACTATATTTTTATTATTGTCTTTTAGTCTATACCTCTAAACATCCATAATGGTTTCACCACGGAGTACCAAGAAGTTTATATATAGGAAGTACCGGCGGCGTATCCACCACCCCTTAGATACGCCGTGGCTATTCCATTATTCCCGTTTAGTGTTTAGACTAATCCCCATTACCTTCTTTTATTTCTCCGTACCCTAGTTACACATATAGCATATAACACATAATCACATAATTCATATAAACATTTATCTAAGGTACGGGTCCGGTGTACCTACGATAGTCTCGGGTCGTTTCCTACGCTCGTTCCTCGCTTAAACGACTCTCCGGATCCAAACCGCACTCGCACTTAAAAACACCGCATCGGGTCTTCTAATCCTTCTCAGAGTGTTTGTGTGTGTTGGGGTGTTTGTGTGTGATGTTTTCTCATGAACGGCCAAGTGCAAGTATTTATAGGGCTGGATTGCCACCCATGTCGGACCACTATCCCTGGTGATGTCGGTCTGACATCTAGGTGAGGGTATAGGCTTTGCGAGCATATAACGGACCGTTATGAGTATGATGTCGGTCCGTTATAGGCATAGCGGATCGCTATACTTTCATGTCGGTCCGATATCTGTTTTACATGCGTCAGATCTCAATGGCGAGTCATCCAACACGTGTCAATATCATGGGTTGCGGCGCAATGGCGGTTATCAGACCGCTATCCAACTGATATCGATCCGATATCTGACCCTCGGCTCACATCGGACCGATGGGAGGAATGATATCGGTCCGATATCTACTCCAACTTCAGATTTTTTATTTTCAGCCCTTGAACTTTAAGGCAATTGAATTCTAACCCTTATACTTTAATTAAATGTCATTTTAACCCCCTAGGGTTTCATCAAATGATCATTTTAGTTCTTCAATTTGTATTTCTTTGGAAATTGTGGTGTTACATAAAGATTGTTTATTTATGGATTTTTGGTGATGGTTTGATGATGGAAATGGATAATTTAAATTGTCGGGTTTTAGACAAAAACAAACGGGACTTTGCCTGAAACACGGAATGTGTACAGCTTGAATAAGATGGGGTTTTAGGTAATAAGTTTGATAGGAATCATTCGCGCTTTAATAACAAGAGCTATAACGTGAAAACGATTAATTATATTATCAACATAGTTTCACCTAGAATCTGAGTAGCGAACTTAACCGTTTCGCTGAAGAGCAAAACAGGCGAAACTAGCTGGCGAACTTGGCATATTTTCGCTTTAGACTTAGAAAAGTTTAGAAAATTGATATGTTATTTGTTGATTCAAATTGACGGTAACGCTTTCGGGAGGAATTGGTAAGAGTGATTGGATAGCATAACAGATGAGTCAAGATTCCCTATTTACTAGTTTCTAGGGTGACATGCATGCCTATGAAATGTTTAGAAAACGAATGTTTATGAAATGAATGTTTTCTAAAGGAACGATGTTTGAAACAAGAAATGTTTATGAAACGAATGATTATGAAAGGAAATGTTATGAAACGAAATGTTTATAAAGAAATAGGCTTTAATGGATGGAAAGGGTTTTTAAACGAAGAAATGTTTTACGAAATGAAAACGGGCAAAATGTTTTAAGGAAGTTATTACAAATCTAATCTTTCGAATGAATGGAATTGACGAATGAAGTCTAGGAATACAATTCCCAGCCTTATGGTAGATTATGGACAGCGAGCCATAATGGCCATATACACAACAGGGACAGTGCCTTTGTGGCCTGTCAATGGTTTTGAAGTTGTACAACCGGTATGGGAGTAACGACGGTTACTCAGGGTAAACGTGACCCGGGAATGGAATCACTTTGGGGCTTGCGAGTTCTAAGAGTGATAAATGAATGGACATAATGAATATTGTACTGTCGTTCTTCGTGTAGTTAAGCCTTAGGGGTAGTGCAATATGAATGGTACGGAATGATTATTGTACTGTCGGTCTTCGTGCAGTTAAGCCTTAGGGGCAGTGGAATATGAAATGACGATATGGATGGTAAAACAAATTTAGATATTTTGTTGTATGACTTAAATGGAATGGTAAATGGTTTTATGAATGAATGTTTGAATGGATGTACGAATGGAAAATGAATGTTAAGCCCCGTTTTAAATGTGACTGATAAAACCCTAATGAATGAACGAACGGTAAACCATTTTCTTATAATTGAATGAAAAACTTGAACTCACCAGCGTTAGCTGATTTTTAGTATGCATGTCAGGTTAAGGTTAGATGACGGTTGATGGATGTTGCTTGGCTACTCAAGGAGTTACCCGGCATTGTGAGACCGTCATCCCATATGAACGATTTGAATGAATGAAGTTTGAAACAATGTTTTAATTTACTGGTATTTTAAGACAATGTATGAATGTTAATTCCACTGCTTTAACGATAATCGAAGTTTAATAACTATTTGTGAATGAGTAAATCTAAAATGTGATGCCTCCCAGATTTGGGGCCTTACATGTTCACAAATTAATGTACATTTGTTATTTCTCAATTTCTCCAAGGTACTAAAATTTCCAAATTAACCAATCTTAATTTTTATTACGATATGCGTTCAAGTTTTTTGTTTTCAGTCTTTGAGAACTTGTATAAACCCTATACAAATTATATATTCTTTACAGTTGTTTTATCACCATGTGACATGTTTTGGGATTTCAACTGTTAGTGTTGTAACGAAGAAGAAACATAATGTTGAGATTCAAATGTTTTTTTTTTAAATTTTAACTGAATTCATCCACATTTAAAAGAGGACATTTGTTGTGCATCTATATGCAAAAATTTAGGGTTAGTTTTAGTGTATGGATTACCCTACCCTAGCATAATAGGAGCCGCAAATTTTGATGTTACATTGTTGGAACATAGGAGTTGCAAATTTTGGAACATAAGAGCTGCATTTATTTTAAACATGATAGGACATTTGATGGAACATAGGATATGCTGATTTGGATGTGTTACATACGGAGCTAGAGATTTTGATGATATAATTTCAATAGCTCACAATGGAGTTAAATGCTACAAATATAACTCATGTGTTTAAAATGTCTGTGAATTTTTATACCATGTTAGAGCATTTACAGCAGGTTCTTTATATTTTTATGAGTGTGTTTTGTTTATTTTATGGAATAGTTTAAAGTGTTTGTGAGTGTATGAGAGAGAAAATATATAAATTTTTTATATATTTGTGAAAACACTATTCACCTGTATAGATTTTTTAATATTTTTTAAAAATGGTTGTGAGTGGAGTAGAAAGAAAAGGTAATGATATAGATATAAAAGTATTACTTAATTGAAAAGTAGAGAGAAAATATAGTAATTTTTATTGTAATTATAAGGATAAAGAAGCTGTTGGGAATGCTCTTAATGATCTTAAAAGTAATGGTTCAATCTTTGTGAATGGTTGTGACTAATGAGGTTAGACCTCTATACCCCAAATTTATGCACGGTTAAACTTTTTGACCCGACCCTACCCGTTATGCCTGACCCATTGTCATTTGACCTACTTGAGCCCCCACTGACTAAAAATCTTGGAGCCGTCACTGTACACATATACGTATTGAAGCCGGATTTTAACTAAAGGTGACTTTTGGCTTGGTGGTGCGTGAGCCATGCCCTCAGCTACGAGGCATAGGTTCAAGGTCATGACCCCCATCCTCTTTGCCGATTTGATGATCTACAAGCACATTGGTTTTGTACTTCTATACAATGGTTTTTTAGGGGCAATTACATATATCCCCCTACATTTGAAACAATATAAACTTGAGAACCTGAATATAATGTTGGATATTGATTTGTAAAACATTTGAAACAATATAAACTTAAGAACCTGAATCAGCCGACCTGTTTGAATGTTGCAATCGCAAAAAAACGCAGATGTTGGAATTAGCTAATTACTTTGGTCAGAAGGTCGTATCGCAAGAATTAGCCAACATGGAATCAGTCGCTCTACTGGGATCGATGGAATCCAAATCACCGATCACCGGTTAGGAAACAATCGCTAGTGAACCGGTTAGGAATCTAAATCGCCGATCGCCGGTTAGGAAACAATCGATGGTTAAGTTTGAATCAGAATGTCGTATTTCTGGTTCGAGAATCATAAGACGTGTTTTTCTTGTTAAGTTACATGGTTATTTTTGTCATAATGTATAATTTTATAAAATAAGATGATATATGTAATTTAAGTTTTAGGTTAGCTATATATGTGATTAGGTTGGGTATATATGTGATTAGAGCATTCCCAGTAGCTTCTTTATCCTTATCCTTATAAGGGAATGTATAGAATGAAAACTCCCTCAAGTTGTGAAAACATTGAAAACTCTCCAAAAAAATGGATTTTTACAAGATTTTTTTTTAAGTTTTAATATGTAATTTCAAAACTTTTTATAAAAAAAATCAAAAAAGCGCCGACCAGATGTTTTTATAAATTTTTTTTTAAAATTCTGCCAATTGTTTTACATATGTAACATGTTGTTTTTACATATGTAACATGTTGTGTTAGTTAAGTAACACGATTTTTTCACACAAAAAACGATGATTTTTGTCCATTTTTTTTAAATTGGCTCGGCGTTTTTTTAATTTTTCTTTTGACGAAAATTTTATAAAAGTTGCTTAGAATGATTTTCAATTTTTTTAAACATGTAAAAACACGTTTTTTAGAGAGTTTTCAATGTTTCCACAACTTAAATGGATTTTTTAAATTCTTATAATTACACTAAAAATCACTAACTTTTCTCTCTATTTTTTAATTAAATAATAGTTTTTTATACCTTTATCATTACCTTTTCTCTCTCCTTAACTCACAACCACTTTAAAAAAATATTAAAAAATTTATACAGGTGAACAGTGTTTTCACAAATATACTAAAAATTTATATATTTTCTCTCTCATCCACTCACAACCATTTTAAAGCACTCCATAAAATATACAAAACACACTTACAAAAATATAAATAACCTGCTGTGAATTCTCTTATGTTTTAAAATAAGGGGTCCTTTTTTTATTATTAAGAGTAAATTATAGAAATCGTCCTTTATGTTTATACCATTTTTCAGATAACATCCTTTAGCCCAAAAATTGGCAGAGATCGTCCTTTATGTTTACAAATCTTACACGTTATGTCCTTTGGCTCTAACCCAGATAAATTTCTCAGTTAAGTCTACTCATGTGTAAGGCACATGAAGACACTTTTGTAATTTTACCCATTTAATTAAAATATTTATAATCTCTCTCTCTCTCTCTCTCTCTCTCTATATATATATATATATATATATATGCAAAAATTCATAATTTTCTTTTTGATTATTCATCATCTCAGTAATTCATAGAAGAGGAGTATGAAGTGAAGTGGTACGAAGAGGGAACGAGTGGTGTGAACAAGAGCTCACCGATCTGGAAGAACACGAAGCCTTTTGTGTAATGGCTTTAGAGCTCACCGATCTAGAAGAACACGACGCCTTTTGTAGATGAGATCGTATCAATTGAAGTCAAAATTCATCATCTCAGTAATGAAAATTCGAGTTCATAATTATTCATTACCATCTGTTTATGAGAAAATGCATGTGATAATATCTGCAAAAACTAGGGTTGTGTAATTGTTTTGATCCGACCCATTCCAAGCCCAACTGACAGGCTGGGGTGAACCTTTTAGAAAGGCTTTCGCATGTATTTTGGTTATTCTAATACATTAATTTGATGATCTTTGGAACAGGTTGAGGCGAACTTTTTTAGAAAGGCTTTCGCATTCGAATCTTGTGAAACTTTTGGGATATTGTTATGAGGGAAAAGAGCTATTACTTGTATATGAATTCATGCAACGAGGCAGCTTCGAGAACAATCTTTTTTGAAGTAAAAACCCTTCACTAAATGTTAGTCATGAAACAGTTTCAAACATTGTGCTTTTAGGTTTATCATATTTAATTGAAGCGGTCATGATTCATGTTCAAATTTAATATGCTAAGTTTGAAAATATTTAACTGTGTTGTCCGGTTATACTTTGGTCGATTTCTAATATTACATTTCAAAATTTAGGAGAATGGGTTGGGGTTTTTGTAGAATTAACATTTTCATGATTGGGGTAATTTCCTATTGTTATGACTTATGAATGAAATTAAAGAAAACATCAGGGTGAATTAGGAGATCCCTTATTTGGTCGGAAATATTGTTGAGGTAGAGCATTTGCTTCCTTGATTTTGTTCTTAACTCTCCTGCTTTGATTTTGTCGAATTACTAAATTTGTTGTATGATGACTACTTGAGGATTCCAAGGCCGTGTGTGAAAAGGCTAAATTCGCATGGATAACAATACTGAAAGGTGTAAACGATTGCATGAGGAAAGAAAAAATAATGAAATCATATGATTTTTACGACGTGTAAAATCCGTATTAGCTTCACATCTTGAACAACTCTGTAAGACTACATTTCATTTCCATTTCTAAAAAAATAAATGTTTTCACATGACCAATCTATATTTATGCAGCGTATTTTTTATGTTTTGATTACAATCATTAATATAATCTTAACGTTTAACGAGATAAAAAATAACTAATACAACATTAAATGTTGTATACTAAAAAGGAGTTAAAATATTAATCAATATAATCTTAACGTTTCACCACGTGTAACACACGGGATTAAAGCTAGTTCTTAATAAAAGGGTTTGTTATGACACCTTAAGAAAATCTCACATCATTCGTCTAAAGAAGAGATATCAATTTATAAGAGTGTCTAGCCCTAAATACCATCAATGTGTTTTGAGCATTTTGGTTGTAAATGAGATGAAGACTTCACAGTTAGACGTTCTGATGACAAAAGCCTCCACACACGCGTAACAAAGAAAAAATAACTTTAAAAATGTAATGAATAAAATAAAAAATATTAAACGGCATAAGGAAGCATGTTATGTAAATAATATATGGATTAAGTGCATATAGTTACAAAGAAAGTTAACAAAAAGTCTAGATATTTTCCTAGTGTTAGAAATAAATATTTAAATGCTAATTTTGCTGTGGAAAAAGTACAGAAAAAATGTCATCAATAATGCAACTTGTATCTTTCTCTTGTCTTATACAATGCTGTTACATCTTGTCCTGTTTTTGATTCAAGATGTATGAGTTTCAAAAATTTTGAAATAAGTAATTATATACTGTTCATATATCATGTAAAGCCTTTCTTAAACCATCTTAAATCTACTTATATCGTAATAAAATAATTTAAAATGAGGACTACTAACAAGATACGGGAAATGCTAAGTGCACCGGGCCCTATACTCATCGTATAGGCTAAAACGCAGCGTATTGGCCTTCACAATTTCCAATGCCCGACAACATCGTACACCTGGTCATTCCAACCCCTATACGCATCGTATAGGGCCATATGATGTAGTTTAGGGTATGAGGTACCTTCTGCAACTAGTCAATCATCATATCTCTATACGCCGCGTATAGTGCTATACACGGCGTGTAACATCCCAAAAATAATAACGGAATGAATAAATGGGTTGCGGTATGGGACGAATGGAACCAACGAGGCCTAATGGGCCGGGCCGGGATGGGCCTGACGAACTTGGATGGCGAACTTAAGGGGAGGAGTCTCCTCCCTTTAAATAGCCAACACACTCCATTTTCTCTCATTTGGAAAGTCTGGAGAGAGAAATCGTAGGAGAGAAAGTAGACGGATCGGCTCGAGAGTTCAGCATAGTGTTGCCCTATAGCTCGTGAACAAAACCTCTGAATCAGAAGCTCGATACAAGTAACGATCTGCTCTAGATCTGAGTTTTGTTCGTTTTGGGGTTTTCGGGTTTTGGATAAAAAGATGACGTTTTTACGTATGAAACTTAGAGATAAACATAGATTTGAACTCTAGAATAAAAAACGAACATTTTGAACATAGAAAGTTGGGATCTTGAAAACATCAGATCCACATGCATGGATCTAGGGTTCTTGAGGAAGTTCGCTTGGGGCCAAGCGAACTTGACAAGTTCACTGGAAGTTCATGACTAGCAAAGTTGTGTAAGAGGGATAAGTATGAGCGAAATTGGTATGTTCGCTAGGCATTTTCGCTTGGTTCTGTTGAGCGAACTTAGCCCTAAGTTTGCCTAAATCAGAATGAGTCGGGATGGGTCTGATGTGTGTTTAACTAATCAATTCAGATCATGCGTGACGTTGTTGGACCTGTGACTAGGACAACCGAGACTAGCTTATTAGGTGAGTTCTAAAAGCCCTTATTTAAATGTTTTAAATAAATGTTTTTGGGCTGGTGTGCATACGTAACGATGTAACTGTTTTATAAAACGATGTTTATGAATGATGTATGTGACGTTTTATGAAACAATGTTTATGAACGATGTTTTGAAGGGAACGATTATTAAAGAAGTGTTTATGAAATATTTCACCAAAAGAAGTTTTGAATGATTTTTAATAAAACGTACGAATGCTTTAACTGAAGTTTTGAAGTAAAATAAGTTAATGTTTATGAAAGTCACAAACGAACGAATTTTCCATGTTTACTCGAGGAATTGAGGTTATGGTATGGGAAGTTTGTTATGGACCTTACCTTTTAGGGGCCTATGTGGCTGGCCAACTGTTGTACAACTGGGTGATGATGGCCACCAAGGGGATTACCGTGATCCTTGAAGTTGGTACGATTTACCTCGTGTGGTAACCGTGCTTGAAGTTTGGTGTGGAATGGTCTAGAGGTAACGAGCCTTAGATTTCTCCACTAGTATGTATGATTGGTCTTCCTAGAGGTAATGAGCCTTAGGTGACCTAGGTGACAGGTGTCCTAAAGGTAACGAGCCTTAGGTTCCTCCGCCGGTATGCGATGTATGGAATTGACAGTTACGAGAAGGCGCAGATTCGATTCATGTTGACTTATGTTATGATATGAGGTTATGTTATTGCATGTTCTGATACGCTTTTATTAAATGAAGTTGAATGTTATGTTTTTTTTGTAAAATATTTGAAGTTAATGTTTTATGTTAAAACTAGAAATCACCAGCTTAACTGACTTTTAGTATGTACATTCAGGTTAAGGATAGGTATGGAAGTTGAACAGTGATGCTTGGCTGGCGAAAGGAGTTACCCAGTTGATCAAGAAGACTGGCATCCCGTTATGCGTTGTTTATGTTATGTTTATGTATTAGACAATGTTACGCTTTCGCATGTTGAACAAGTTTTTAATTATGTTGAATGAATGATTCCACTGCGTTATTTGATATTCAAGTTTAAGAACTAATTGTGAATGAGTAAATCCAACAAGTTAGGCCTCCCGGGTTTGGGGCCTTACACGGTGTGTAGAGATGTAATGGTTGACTAGTTGCAGAAGGTACATCGTACCCTAAACTGCATCGTATTGTCCTATACGATGCGTATAGGGGTTGGAATGACCAGGTGTACGATGTTGTCGGGCTACTTCATATCCTAAACTGCATAGTATAGGGCTATACTTTGTATTTAACCATTCACATTTCTCATTTGAACGTTTCGTTCAAACTTTTTTCAAACAATTTCTTCAAAATAGTATAGTCATGTCTTGGTGGTGGGATGGTAAGTACGGTTTTCAGGTATATTCTAACGAGTCACTGGAAAACAAGCCGCAAAGTTCTAGCGTTTAAGGTGTGAACCAGGAGGAGGTCTCGTCCAACGTTTATTCTAATCACCGGGTAAGGCTTCCAGATTTGAACGAGCCACTAAGCAATCCCGATTTCGTATACGGTGAACCCTCTTACCCGACACAACACACTGACAACTTCTTATACGGTGAAGTCTCTTACCCGACACAACACATCGCCGAATTCGTATACGGTGAATTCTCTTACCCAACACAACCGACTAACGAGTCTGAAGACGAGGAACAAATCAATTCAACCGTGTCATATAAAACTGACCAGGTATAACATTCCTACATATATATACTTACATATAGTTTGTTGTTGGTTAAATTTAACCGTACCGTTGTTGCAGAATTTTCAGTCTCGTGAACAGTTGGTGGTTTGGGCTGTCCGCAGAGGTCGTGAGAATGGTTACGTCATTGTCACCCGGCGATCGAGGAGAAAAGGCGACGACCCGTCGGCACCGGTTATCAAGGTATGGCTTGTGTGTGACCGTCACGGAGAACGTAAGTCTACAACCACGGTTAGACGTACCGGTAGCAAGAAAATAGGTTGTCCTTTTAAATTGGAAGGAGACTACGAAGAAAATACCGGTGATTGGAAGTTAGCGGAGATGGATGGCAATCATAACCACGATCCTACTCAACATCTTGAGGTGCACTTGTTTGCTAGGAGACTGTCTCAGTCGGAACACCTTTTGGTGGCGAAGCTATATTCGCAAAACATGTTGCCACGTAACATTCTGGCTACCATAAGGGAACAAAACCCAGATAGTAGTTGTATTAAAAAATAAATTTATAATGTGATACAAAAGATAAAAAAGAAAACGAGAGTCAGTGAAACTCCAATGCAGGTTTTGGTGCACCTGCTTTCTTCTAAAGAGTACATCTACTATAATCGGGAGGATCCCGCCACAAATGTCGTGGAGGAGGTATTCTTTGTTCATCCGAAATCGTACGAGATGTGGCGTGCGTTCCCGCACGTGTTGATGCCGATGCGATGTACAAAACAAACATGTATAGACTTCTATTTGTCCAAGTTGTTGGTGTGACCTCCACATACCAGTCGTTTTGTATCGCTCATGTATTTATATCCAAAGAATGGGAGGAAAACTTCGTATGGGTGCTACTGAAAATCAAAGGTATGTTTGCAAAAGTGTATGGAGCCGCTTGTGATAATAACAGACAGGGACAAAGCTCTTATGAACGCGTGTGATAAAATATTTCCGGACACTTCCAAGTACCTATGCAGGTGGCACATCCACGATAATATCTTAAAACATTGCAAGGAATCGTTTACAGACGAAGACTGGGAAAATTTTAAGTATTCATGGGCGGTATTGTGTGAGTGTCCCACACCAGATGTATACAAGTACAACTTCAACCGACTTTACGAACGACTGTATGTAGCAAAACGAGGAAGTAAGTTTTTATTTTTATCCATATACATTATTTTTAATTTATAATATTTATTAGGGTTTAAATTATATTTCCAGAAGTTATAGACTATGTGACAAAAATTTGGTTGGACCCATATAAAGAAAAGTTTGTATCAGGCTGGTCCAACAGAAACCTCAGTTTTGGTCAACGTACAACGAACAGAGTCGAGAGCCAGCATTCGCTCCTAAAGAGCTATCTTAGAAATGCTAACAGCTCGCTGGATAGACTTGTTGGGTTTGTTGATGAAATTGTAACAGATCAGTATGTACAATTACAGTATGGGTTTGGAACAAGGCTGATAAGGAAAATGGACAGCCACGAAGCTATTGAATTGTTTAATAACCTACACGGTAAAGTTTCACATAAAGCTCTAGATTTGTTAGAAAACGAGTGGTATAAGTTATGAATTATACGGAAACAAAATGTATCGTGTGGTTGCCAGCTTTTCAGTAGTCGCGGGTTACCGTGTGCTTGTCGTCTGGCAAAGATCGAAGCTACAAGTCATAAATACAACCTTTTACGATTTATCTTGTTTCTTCTAATTCCAAACTGTTTTGACTATCTCGTTTTAATACAGGTGGCAGAATCCCGCTAGATGCGGTGGACGTCTTTTGAAGGAAGCTTGATTTAAAACCATCGTTTGTTGAGGATGAAAATGTAGACGTGGAAAAAGTACTTGGTCTTGTGAGAAACAAAAAAATGTCACAACCCGATCAGGTCAAAAAAAGTCTGTTGTCGAGAATATCAGGGGTGGTCTTTCCAAGCAAAACTAACAAGAAAGCGCATGTGGTACAAGAAGATACTCGTGGTCGTCCAACTTTGAAAAAGCAACAACAAAGGAAATAGGATGTCGCGAGAAATAACTCGTTCACAGAATCCCAACAAAGCATATGTGACCCTGCGAGACATAGCTCGTATGTTGCGTCACAGGACTCTCGACCAGCGAGTTCAGTCGTAAAGTCGAATAAACCCGCCATGCAACACCGTCGTTCAACGACTAGTAAAGGAAAACAACCACAAGATGATAACGGTTTTCCCTTGATGATGGGGGATGGTGCAGTTAACATTATAAATTGCTTTAAGGATTCCATTCCATCTTTGTTTCATCGCTACATTTCACATATACATGATGTAATGCCCGACTGTAACTGTGGTTTTTGATCGGTAGCTATGGGCTTAGGTTTCAATGAAAAGAGCTTCTACAGGAGATGGACGGTCACGAACAATGGTGGAGGACTGTTTTCGACAGAATCGCCTATCAAGAGTATGATAAGCTACGTCACACGATAGATTGGCAGAAGGTGAAAGTCGCACCCATTAGTCATTGGATGTCGATGCCCTACACAGGACTCTTAATTGCTCAAAGATTTGACGTGATTGTTCAACTTTTAGGCATCGCCGGTAGTCAAACCTTTTTCCCATTATGGTTTGGTCCTAACGTTCACGCTCATCATCAAATCGTATCGTTCGTTCATGTCAACAATGCTCATTTCATTCAAGTCAAGTTGCACGGAGATTTTCCGATGCCCATACCGAATGCTCTTTGGATTTTGCACCGAAATGATGCCGCAACAGAATGGGAAAATATATACAAAGATCGTATCGAACGCTTTTAGAAGATAATGAATATTGTGGCACATACAGTTCCATAATACGTAACGAATGTTGGATAATGTCTGTTTGTAATTTTATTTTTTATTTTTTTGATTGGTTTTAAAATAACGTACATGTTTATAAAATAAATGTTTATAATAAAATACACTTTTATAATAAAGTAAATAAAAATTATTATTATTTAAAATAAAATTTATAGAATAAAAAGCATTATTAATATTTAATATATTTTATTAAATAAAATACATTTTAATAAGTTCGTAAAAATACATTTAATAAAATAAAGCAAATAAAATTTAAAATATTTCTATACGTCACGTATAGGGCAATACGTGGCGTATAGAAGTGTAGAATACCAAAGGTCAGGGGCTATACGCCACGTATAGCACTGTACGTGGCGTATGGGCCTTTAAAATGGAGGAAAATTTTGAAATTTTGAAATTTCAGATATTTAATGCCTATAGGCCACGTATTGTACTATACGTAACGTATAGAATACCAAAGGTCAGGGGCTATACGCTACGTATTGGCCTATACGTGGCGTATAGCCACCTGATATACACAGGAGGCCCCTCGTACAGTCCCAAACGCAACCCAAACTTTTACACACAAACACATACGAAGCCTTGTTGATTGATATTGTCGGGTCCAAAATCTTCACATTAACTCGTAAAGGTACGTTTTTTGAGGTCTTATTTCTGATAGCCCATGGTTGATGACCAAGGGGAGGGTCTTGGGGATTAGAGACCCCCTCTACAGATATTTACACTGGCTTATCTCGACGTCTATTGCACCGCGTCTGAGAAGCCGTGAGTGATGCACAGAGAGAGACTTGTTCTTTCTCTGCTGCTTGCTTACCCGCAGGCGGTGCGCCCTAGCCACATGCCTGGCACTGTACTTTGCGTCTGCTTATCACAGGCAGAAGCGCGGGCTATTGTATGACAGTGCTGTCATCACTATTGTGATGCGTGTTCTTGCGTCGTGGCATGATCATGATCTCGCCTGTCCAATTAGACTTTCGCACGGCGAGCGGCATGCGCATCACACACCGATTCCCAGGGCTCGACCTTTGGTTCGTAAGGGCTGTCCAGGACCAGGTTTAGGTCCCGGAGCCGTTGCCGTAGATATCGGGACAAGCGGAGTCGGATATGCCTGACCTGCTACAAGGTGTGGGGATGAAGGACCCGGAGCACGTCGAGGCCGTCCACGACTAGCCGCCACAGCATCCCAGACACGTACGTCGGCCTGTTAGGATGGACAGGGCCACACAGGCCTTGCTTGATGGACTTGTTGCCGACTCACAGTGGCATGCTTGTCATAGCGACCGGATGGAGGACTTGATGATGTGGGCGATTGGTCGCCTCGTGGATCTGTCACGAGCCGCCGGCAGCGAGCCACCACCACTACCACCGCCACGTCAGTATCCGGCGACCCCGGTCAGGATGAGGGCGGGGCGGGTCAGGATGAGGGCGAGGGTGGTGCGGGTCTGGCTTAGTTGTTTTTATTTATATTCAGTTGTGTTCTTCTGTTATGTATGTAAAAATATTTTGATGTATATATTTAATTTTTTGATCTAATGTATATAATGTTTTGGTTATTTATTTGCTTGTAATATTTAATTTGTTTGTTTGGTTGTAATGATAAATTATAAATGTAAAAATATAATAAATGTTAAAAAGATAAAAATTATATAAATTAAAAAAAGATAACAAACTTATATTAACAAAGTTATATAAATTAAAAAAGATAAATATAATATAAATTGAAAAAAAAAATCATATACGTGGCGTATAGCCCAATACACCACGTATAACTTCCTTATACTCCAAAATCTAGCAAGTTTTGAGGTAAAAATATAACCCGTAACCCATACGCTGCGTATAGGGCAATACGCCATGTATGAGTCCCAGCCGCCAGACAGGGAATGACACGTGACATTCCATGTCAGGAGACTAAACCCTATACGTTGCGTATTAGCCTATACGCATGCGTATAGGATTGCTGCGTATACAAATCGAAATATTCCGTGTGTGAATAGAACCACCCTTTAAAATTTCAGAGAGTCTAAACTCATACAAACACTTTCTCTATAAAAAAATAGAAATAAAAAATTGCTATTAAAGACACTTTCTCTTACTGGTATTTAAATTTTTTTTTTTGTATTTAGAAAATAATAATATAACGTTTTTATAAAAAACAATAAAAAGGTTGATTATATGTATTCAACCCATTAATTAATTGGTTAGAATAACTCGTGTATGAACTATATATGTATTGACGGTGATGGTTTCAAGTCTATAAACTAAATTCAACAAAATTTGACGTGGTTGAACAACTGCGTTTTACGAGAATATTGAGTAATGGGATTAACTCGACTTTTTTTGTTGTTGTTTATTCAAGCTTGGTCGTCCGCGAGTACTTTTCTAAACAATAGGTTTCTTCAACTAAAAGTTTTTAATTTGATATTTTAAAGGAGTATTCTAAGTGGAAAAGGTTAAATGGAGTGTATTCACTCTCATATATTTCAAGATAATTTTCAAATCTTAAATATTTAATCAGATTTTATTACTTTTTTTCATTTTCATTTGGACTTTTTAAGAATAATTGCGAGGGTTGCTTGTTAGTTTTATTATTGTTATTATTAATGTTATTATTTTTATTAATAATATTATTTTTAATTTTATTTTCGGGAAAAAAGCCTTTTTAAAAAAGACGTTTATATTAATATGCGTTGCAATAATATTAATATATTAATTCTAATATTAATATTTTTAATATGAAAATAAAAATACAACAAAAACAAGAAATAAAAAGGCAAGAAAACAAAACTTATGTAGTGTTTGGTATGTATGAATGAATGGTGAAATGAAATGAGTCATTACGTTGAAATGAAACTAAACATGTTTGGGAACCATATGGGAATGGATTAGACCATTACATAAGGAATATGATTCATTCCTTTATAATGATTTTTATTCATTGAGGGGAGGGGTGTTTTTTTCATTCCTTCAAGGAATGTAATGACTTTGTTTAATTAATTACCTAAACCATGCCCGACCGATGCCTCGACCACGACCCGACTCATGATCGGAACCATGACCCGTTGGCCAGACCCATGACCCGACCCATGACTCGACCCAGTATCCTTGACCCGACTCATACCCAGAACCATCACCCGAACCATGACACCCATGCTCCGAACCATGACCCGTCGCTTGACCCGACCTATGCCCTCTTGACCCATGAACGATTTAACAAGCATAGCGGGGGGGGGGGGGGGGTATAACAAGGAAAGTAGGTAGATAACGTGGTACGTTTAGTAACACCTAGTTAACTTAGAGCATTCGCAGTAGTCCCCCTATCCTCATCCCTATAATTACACTAAAATCACTATCTTTTCTCTCTACTTTTCAATTAAATAATACTTTTTTACACCTTTATCATTACCTTTTCTCTCTCCTACACTCACAAACATTTTCAAAAAATATTAAAAAATTATGCGGGTGAACAGTGTTTCCCTCAAATATACAGAAAATTTATAATTTTTCTCTCTGCTCCATTTACAACCATTTTAAATCACCCCTAAAATATAGGAAACTCACTCAAATAAATATATGAGAACCTACTCTGAATGCTCTTAGTTGTTATTCCAATGCAGATCGTTATCATATACTCCTAACTCTGTTTTTATTTTTATTTTTTTCTATTAATGACATTTCAATTTGATTTATGGACTAATATTTACATTTAAGATATAACTCTAGATGGAAGGAAGTAAAATGTAGTGAAAGTTCAACATATATACAAAAGTCAAAATTGCTAAATAACATGGAAATTACAAAGTCTTAGTCAAAAGGTCAAACCGCCACAAAATCGGAATAATTGTTCAGAAATGTAAGAAAGATTTGTTGAAGTCCTGATTTGCAAACTGTAAGAAGCATGGAAATTCATCCTGAACGTATGAAATATTGTTTTATAGCCTATCCATTCATAAACAATAGTCAAAATATTCAATTCCTGTTATACCTCGAAGAAACATTAGGACGCACTTTCCCATCATTGTTAACAACCATCATCGTTTAACAAGTAGTGAGTAGTGACGGATTCAGAAATTCATATTAATAGAGGTTGAAAATAAGTTGGTTCCACACAAAGATCAAGACAAATAAAATTAAAATCTAGCACTGTACAACGATGATAACAAAGTTTGTGACGAATTTAGAAATTCATCTCAACATCGCACTGTAAAGGGATGATCATTTTTTAAAGGTACAAATAAAATTAAAATCTTTTATAATAGTTTTAGCCCCTCCTCAAATCCGCCATCGCCACTAATAGCAACCAAAACTAGAAAATTCGGCTTCTTGGAACTTGTTGTTGGCTTCAAAACAGAAGGGTGGCCTTGGGATCGGGTCGTTGAAGCCTTCAATAAGGCTCTTTTGTACAAGTGGAGGTAGTGGTTCGTTATTGAAACGGGTAGTATTTGGGCCAGAGTCATTTCTTCTTTGCATGGTCATTATATTGGGGATGTTCCGGGTCCTTCTGGAAATAGTGTGTGGCAAAGAATGAGGAAATCTTTCATTAAACTCCATGAATCTGGAGTTATACCGCTGAGTTCGAATAAGGAAGAAGTTGGTTGTGGGGATGAAACTTTGTTTCGGAAGGAATGCTGGCTAGATAACATTTGTTTAGTTCATAGATTCTCGAGATATTTTGCATTAAAGGAGGACAACTGGACAAGTTTTGTGTGGTGCTTGAAAGGGTTCGGGGGGAAGGGTGGAAATGTCGTAGGAGTATCTGTGGGGGTGTGGAGCAGCCTCAATTCCAGGATTTAATGTTGCTTATTGATCAAGTTCACATCTCTCGGGCTAAGGACCGGTGGGTGTGGTGTTTAGATGGCATATCGGAGTTCTCGGTAAAAGGTACACGAGAGTTGATTGATGGTGTGTCTTCCGAGTGGGCCAATGCATACATATTGGTTCAAGTTGCTCCGATGGAAGGTCATTATTTGTGGGTGGAGAATGTTAGGTAAACGTCTTCCTACTCGGTTTAATTTGGATAACAAAATTCTTTACCCTTTATGTAAGGAAGCTCCAGAGTAAGTTTTACATGTTTTCGACAAGTGTTAATTGGTGAGGAGGATTGATGACTACCTGGTTACATGTTTCTATGACGGCGATTAGATTTCCGAATGATCTCATGAAGTGGCTAAGAAGGATTTGGTATTCTCATCATTTTTGTTGTGTGGTGGGCATTTTGGAAGCTTAGGAACGATATGGTCTTCTTGAAGAATCGTCTCAATCAATCGGCTTTTTTTGATGATGTCTTGCAATTTTCTTTTCTTTGTTATGGGAATAGGAATAGAAAATGTAAGATTATATGGATAGAATGGCTTCAAAACCCTCTAAACTTTATGTAATGTTTTTTCTTCTTTTGCCGTCTAGCGTCTTGCTAGTCGGTGTATTACATATATATTTTACCTTTGTTCAAAAAAAAAATTTAACACTGAAACAAGGAAATCAAATTTAGGAGAATCGAAGTGAGGGAAAAAACCTAGATCAAACCTAAACGAGGTGTAGAAACTGAAGTTTAAAACCTAGAAGAAATAATCTATATGAAAACTAATTCAAACATAATAACAAAAAATGAAACTGGACTAAAATCCAAAAACATAAATAAAACAAATAAATTCTTGTTCATATTTTGTTTAGTCTATAAATTGGACATATTTGTTTAGTTTATAAATTGGACAATATAGGTACGTGCATATAGATCGTGCTAGTTTTATGTTATTTGAAGTTGAATTATGTAATCATCCAACAACACGTAAGTTTTTTATCATTAAATATTAAATTTTAAAACCCCATCGACATCTTAAAATTTGGACCTTGAATTTATTTTGCTACAGGTAACATATTTATAAATTTGAATTGGTACTCTGTCTTATTGACAAGTAGTACATTATTATAAACTATAAAGAATGTAACAAATTGTACATATGTAAATTAATAGGGAGACTACTACCAAGACACGGGTTTTGCTAACAATTTTCAACGTCAGACAACATTGTACACATGGTCATTCATATCCCTTAATCCCTTATACGCCTCGTATAGTGCAATACGATACTGTTTAGGGTACGAGCCGCCCGATGGAGGACTTGATGATGTGGGCGGTTGATTGCCTCGTGGATCTGTCACGAGCCGCCGGCATCGAGCCACCACCACTACCACTGCCACGTCAGTATCCGGGCGACGTTGATCAGGATCAGGGCGGCGCGAGTCAGGATCAGGGTGGCGCGGGTTAGGCGTAGTTGTTTTTATTTTAGTCAGTTGTATTTTTTGTTATATATGTACAAACATTTTGATGTTATATATGTAATGTTTTGGTTATTTGTTTGGTTGTAATGTTTAATTTGTTTGTTTGTTTACGTATAAATATTTTATTAACAAAGTTATAAATTAAAAATGTAAAAAGATAAATTTTATAAACAGTGTTAATAATATTATTCAAAATTAAAAAAGATAAATATTATATAAATTAAAAAAATTTATAAACGTGACGTATATATAGCACTATACGCCACGTATAGGGACTTTGTATAACAAAAATCTGCCAAGTTTGGAGCAAAAATATTACACGTAACCCATACGTCGCATATAGTACAATACGCCACGTATAGTTCCAGCCGCCATACAAGTAATGACACATGTCATTAAGTGTCAGCAGACTTAAACCCTATACGCGTTCTATTACCGTATACAAGACGTATAGGGTTACGGCATGTCTAGATAGCAATATTCCACGTGTATTTAGAATCTCCCGTTAATAAATATATAGACACACAACTTAGAATAAATATATGGGTGGTTGAAATAAAAACCAATCAAAATTTAAGAATCAATATTTTAATAATGATTTCAGATAATTTGTATGTGGTTTATGTTGTTCTCGTTCATTTCTATTTTCCACTTTCAATTTGTTCTCATTCGGTTTTTTTTTCTTCGATTTGAATCCAATTTTTTATTTGATCTTTAGAAATATTGAAACAAGGTTTAATTTTTTAACTTATCTATTTTGATTTTATTCTCCTTATTTTCAGTTAATTTTTATCACTCCTTCGATTTGCATCCATTTTTTCTTTCAACTTGATGTAGAGTAATGTAGTATCAAATCTAGTAATTTGTTCAATACTGACACACAAGGAGAGAAGAAAAAGGTTCAGAGTTGATCTTACCACTGTATGCTAAAAATTATATATAATGACATCACTAATAACACATGATCCTTTAGATGACGCACAAAAATAAGTTGACAAATCTTGTATTTAGATATAGTTTAAAATTAAATGCGTTCAACCTGTATATCATTATAAGTATTATTATTAATTAGATTATCATTCCAAAATTGTTGCAACAACTATTATTTAGTAGACATGTTAATATTAAATGATAAATAATATGCAAATATTATCATATATTCAGGGGTGGCTCTACAGTAAAAGCAATTAAAGCAATCGCTTTAGGCCCCTAAATTTGAAGGTTCCCAAAAATTGAAAAACTACTTTAATTTGTATTCTCAACTTTTGTGTATTCATAGAGAAATTATAATTTCAGAACTTTTATGTCAACATTATACGTTTTGACGCTCCATTAAATTACATTAATTTTTTTTTATATATTTACAAAACTTTCACAGAAGGCCTCAATTTTAACGTTCGCTTTAGGCTACAAAATATGTTAAGCCGGCTCTGCATATATTCCAGTCAAACGATATTGTTACAATGCTTAATATTACAAATAAACATATTAAAGGTTACGAATGTAACATGGTTTTAAAAGAAATATGGGTTTTAATATCTAGTTTGGGCGACACAGAAACAAATAGAGCTTAACTTTTTAAGTAAAAATAGATTTATCTTGAGGGTTTAGCTTTATCTTAATGAGTGACTTTATTTTAAGTAAAAACAACTTTAACTTAACGAGTGGCTTTAATTTATTTTATCTGATCTTCGTTTTCCCAAGTAAATTCTGGTCCGCGTTTGGAGTCCCACCAAACACGCTTGTTGACCGTTTATCTGTCAATTTATTGTAATCGTTCTAATTGTTTATAATATTCAATATATTTACATAATAAATTAAATAAATGTTTTATATTGGTTTTCAGATTTCTTGCATTTATGATCTTGTACTATAAAATTTGGAGGTGTATTTAAGAGGACCATTGTTTTAGTGGATAAGCCTAACTTAGATATGGAATCTTTTGAAATATAAGTTTCAACAATGAATAGAATAACTTAATTATACTTAAGAATCAACACTTGTATATAATATTAATCAACAAGATGTACCAACAACTGCACACAAATATTTTATTCGGGCAGAACCAACCATCGAACAAACTTATTACCCGACTATGGTACACAAACACACCACCTAACCTTCTATGTGAATTTAAGTCACCATCAAGAACCATAGTGTAGCACGCAATTTCATCCATCTTTTCTTAGCTAGACCACATCCATTGGGCTCCATAGCCGATACATCGTTGATTCTATCGAATTCAAGAACAACCATATCACATACTTCGAGATCATGGATAGAAAAGTTACAATCCGCTGTCATCATGTTACCAAGAACATCATTTTCACAAAACTGCGGCTTATAACAATTGTAATCGAACCTCATGTTGTCATCGTCTTCAAACGATGTTATGGTGTTCGATTGTTGGGAGCTAGATCCAACTCGTCCATAGGTATTGCACTACAAAGAGTACACAAATGGCAACTCAGTAGAGTAGTTAAAAAGCTACATAGATACACCATAAACAAGCTTTGATCTAAAAATGGAAAATATATACCACATAATCAATGAGGCTTGTTTTCGCATGATTGATGGTCGTCTCCCACTTTTTGCCTTTGATCCCAGAAATCTACGGTTCAAAAGTTTATAATGTAAGATTTTTATTAAATACAAAAATATAAATCCATGGTTTTAAGATAATCACAGTAAGTTACCTCTTTGAGTTCTTGAGGGTTTGAGTAGTTCATACTGAGAAAATCCCTCACTGTATAAACATTCTTTTTCTCGAGACGCTTACGAATAGGACCTTTTTTCGAGATATTCATCAATTGCCACACCATATCATTTGGGGACAATGGTTCAAAGTGCTTTGATTTGTTGCGAAAATCCTTGACATCAAAGATATTCGTTATGGCTTCTTTGATCGTTTAGGGAAAATCATCATCAACCATTGCTCCTAACCGAAATTTGACATTTCTAAGAGGATTACTATCGTGTTTAATTCTAACTTCACCTACTGTCCCACTCCCATCTTTAAGAATGAGAGAAAGATCACCCAAAAGAAGATTTTTCTTTTTTTCAAAGTTGATCACAATGTTGTTTTCGAAGTCTAGAGGTGTCCAAATGCCTTCATCTCCGGCTACACCACGAAAATCTCCACGAATAAGTACTATCTTCACCTTTAGAGAGGCTGCTCGCCCGTAGGTTACTTGTTGACGCGTGTTACCATCAACCAACTTAATTTTGATGGACTCATTTCCACCATCACCACCAACTTCTCCGGTTATCCTTCTCCCGGTGTACACGGGCGATGCAACTCTATTCGAAAAAATCAGCTCTAGGTTTATTGGTTTTGAACTAGCGGATGCCTCTTCCTGCTAACACATGACTAAAGTTAGTTTTGTAGATAGCCAACTAAAACCATAATTCAAAATATACGTTTACAGATAATTTGATCAATGAACTGATTTAGGGTTTTTTTTTTATTTTTTTTACATAATTATTTCTCAACTAATATCATCTACATAATTTTTATTATAAGTTTCCTATAATAATGAAGATGAAAATAAAATTCAAAGTGACAAAGTGTCACTAGAGAATGATTTTATTTTCTAAAAATACACCAACATATATTAATTGCGACTTTAGTTTTTTGATTTTTCGAATTTATCCAAAAGAATGTGAAGAGTAGTTGATTGGTTCAACTATCACATGGCAACTGACACTTATAGCCGCCCCGCTGACTAAACAAGAATACGTCAACGATGGTAACGGAAGTAGGTCGCCGGAAAGTTTAAAGGGTTGCCATTGACGGACAAGTCCGCCGGCAAATTAAGTTTATGTTTGTACGGTCTAATGAATTTATACTGAAACCTGCATCACCAGAAGACTGAAAATGGGTTCTCCCGGCGGGTTGAATTACACCGAAGTGATAAAGGTTGATTCTTGATGAAAAATAGATGTTAATGAAGGAAATTGAGACGGAAATAAACTCACATATTCAAGATTCTGAGAATACTTTTCCATCGATGAAAAATTGAAAAAAATCCAGCTCCCACCTGAAGACAAGTAGACAACCACTTATAAATCAACAAGTGATACCGAGAAAACAAATAGATCAAAGGGATTTGATCTTTTCGATCTTTCAAAAGCTTACCAGTAGGTTTATAAGGGTTTTCTTAAAAATCCCGAAAAAGAGGACCTGCAGGAAGATCAAAGTATGGGTTGATATGAGCGTTTTAAAGATCTTAATGAAGAAGATCGAAGATGAGGATGAGAATGATCGATGATGATGGGGATTTTGAGCTTTACTTTCAAGAACTTATGGATTCTTGATTTAGGTTTGAAGAAAATTTCCAAGATTTATGGGATCTGCAAGCTTTTCCGAAAAAGAAAATTTCATGTGGTTTCATCTTTTAGGGTTTTGAATTTATTGAAAAAGATGACCAAGAACCACCCAAACCTCGTAAAAACGGTGCAATTTCCTAGAGATCATCAAGATGTTAAAATGAGGTTGTTTGATTGTTTAGATTTTCTTCAAGTCGTAATCTAAAAATGTCGGATTTCAAATTAAAGCTATTAGCAAGTATGACACAACATATTATAACTAGCTTGCCATTAAATGAAATACAAAAAGTTGTACGCCATTAAATATTTTAGAACCGCGTATTTCTTTATTTCTATGAAATTTGAACCCAAGAACTTCAAATCTAGGTGTTTCAAGAGATTTTGTCTCTGTCACTGTGCCACCAACCCTAGTTGTAAATATGATTTTATATAATCTAGCTATGAGTAGATATTCCAAAAATTAAATCGAGACGAATTTCTGTTTTAGTGTTTATTAAAAAAATAGATCAAGATAATGTATAAATTAGGGATGAGATTTTCTTACTAAATATCGGTACCTGTATCATAGCCGTTATGACCAAACAATTATAGCTAACGATACATATATTTGTTTTTCCATGATATTGGTATCAGTATTTTGCAATATCGGTTGATGTGTTGTGTAATATGTAGATAAAAATGTAAATATATATAACCCTGGCAACAACGTCAAAGACATGATTACGTGTTTTTAGTAGTAATAAATATATTCTATTTAGAGCTACACAAAATCAGGTTTTAAATTTATAAATTAAAATGATAACTACTTCAACTAAATACACACACACAATAGGCAAGTTTACCAATCGCAACGTAGTATAGTATGGGTAAGAACCAAGTATCGAACCATGGACACGGATCCCGTACTCAACCCTCGCTATTGTCTGACTAGGATAATAAGTTTGAAAATGGTTTTGTTTTAAAAGGAAAATAAAAAGATAAGAAATGTAATTAGAAGTATTATCCTGTTTAAGATGTTACTTCAGTTGTTATCCCTTGTAAATTAATGATATATTTAAAGTAAGGTTGGTCATAGTTACTAGTACTAACCCTTTCGATAGGGCAGTTAGTATTTCGTAACGGAATAGTGGATACGGTCGGCCAACTGTTCCTTAATGAATATAACGGACCCTAAACGGGGTCTCAAGTCCGTCGGTATCTTTCAATTCATTATTCGGACTGATATTATCCCTGTGACTGACTTACGTCTGGTCTTGTAACTTCCTTTGGAAAGTCGGAATGCGCAACTCCCTCCAGAGCTACTTTATGAACGTTCGGACCTAACAAATTATGTTCTGAACGACTCTTATCAACGCCTAGATCGTATATTGATGATATGTCAATATCATGCGTCTGAACGACTCTTATCAACGCCTAGATCGTATTTCCGGGCACGAACCAAAATCTGTATCACCTATAATTCTATGCAATGCTCAACACATAAAGTAAGTACTAAAAGGAAAAATTAAACTAATATTCGCTTAACGAAGCGGCCGAATAAGGTTGTGGCAGTGCCACCATGTCAACGGTCACTCTTGTAACCTGTAAAAATGGTGCCGAGTCTAGTAAACCAACGTCCAAAGTCAAGAACCGCAATCTATATAAACAAAAGGAAGAGAGAGCTGCTACTGATATGGCGGGCGAGGCCACTGCTGGTATGGGCAAGGAGGCTGCTGATGTGGTTGGTGAGTATACGGGTCCTGTAGATGACCGTGAAAATCCTACCGCATGCCGTCCATAGTATACCCTAGTTGACCCATACGGATCATCAAATCCAGTATAGAGGGATCCGCGGTGGTGTGGTAAATAGGCGGTATCCAACGTTGTTCTTTTTGCCACCGTCCTAGCACTAGGTGTCCTTCCCCTGCATCATCATCTGATTCTTCAACTACCCCTGTCCAGATGTTACCTTTATGATTTATTAACCGATAGACTCTATTAATTTTCTTCAACATTCCTATACGGATTAGCATCTGGCTATCAATAGTGGTGACTGGAAGGTTCATCTATAGCAGAGTCCTAAGGCGAGCATGAGTTAAAACTCCCATGTTGGAGGCCAAACGATTGATGAAAGGCCCTCCAAACACGTGGCTTGAAGAACAATATCCTGAAGCTCTAGTGAAAAATTTGGCTAAACTGTAGGCCGAGTTACAGTCAGCCTGATCAATGAGGCAGTGAAGGTGAAAGAGGTCTCTAAGGCTTACCACCCCTGTGCTGTCCTTTCTCCCTCCCAGGGTAAGAACTATGCATCTGTGAAGGTATTGGTGGAACGGGTGTTTCAGTTTGGTGCTTTTCTGACTGTGTGGGTCGAATGGTCCGGACCCAATCCTTCCCCAAAATAGGGATGCCTCACCTTCGCCAAACTCACTCTGGCTCTCAATGAATACTGGCTGAGTAATATCTCTGTGCCTATACATTCCCATCCTCACTCCAAATTGGGCCAGTGACATCTCATGCCAATGCCTGGCCATCCTGAATCTGACACAATCATGCAACTCCAAACTAATTACTAGCCTCGCAAATGAGAATGAGTCCAAGAACTCCAAGGTTAGCTCATAATAAGTAGTGTCTCGGATAGCAAAGAACCTTTACCATGGTTTAGTTATGAGTTCAGCACATTAATTTAGCAGCTCAATTTCCTCCAAAGTGGTGTAGCAAATAGTCTTATGGATGCCAAACTCATGTCCTAAGAGTTCCTGAAGCTTATGATAGGCTTCCACTTCTATAGCATCATCTGGGCTAAACACTAGCCAAGAATGTAATTCAAACTGTCCTTGTGGCATTGGGTAAGGGTGGTAGGGTGATGGTGGTGATGGTGGAGAAGGCGGAGATCCATTGCCTCCACACGTAGTTGGGGACGGGGTAGATCGGGATGAAGACCTCATCCGCCTTCGTTTTCCAGCAGCTCGGGATGACTCCGCCATGTTCTATAATCACCAAAAGAAAAGAGTTAGTTCATAGAAACAAGAGTGATTCATCATATATATATATTTTAACGGCTCCAAAAACTTGCTGGTGTGTAAAATACGATGCATATTGGTGCAAAAAACTTGATAAGAATCATGTTTTTATAAAAAAAAATATATGTATATAATTTTTGGACCACACAAGGGAAACACAATTTCGTTCATGGTTAAGGCACGGTTATGTTTCTCGAGTCCCCAAATGGTTAATTGCAATCAATAAAACAAGGCGCAAATTCAAACGGTGTAATATGACTACCGAAATAGATGGTCAAAATGTTGACTTTTAAAAAGTCAAACCCGCCAAAATTCTTGACCTAATTCAATTAATCAACAATTTCCCATCAACTATGTTAAAACCTAAACACATTCAAGCAAGATTCATGCTTTAATTTGTAATTCCAAGTTCAAGAGCTCTAAGTCAAAATTCATAAACTCATCCATACAAATCAAACAAATCCTACCTAAACAAGGCTAAAATGAGTTAAATTATGATCCTACCTAGTTAAATATGCATCTAGATCAAGCATTGAGTTCATATTCAAGCATATTCAAACCAAAGTTCAAAACGAAACCCTAGCCTTATTTGAACAAGATTAGCCACATTTGAAGCATTACTCACAATAAAATTGACAATGCACAAGTTTACATACCTCGGGGAAGAGATTGAAAGCAAAAATCAAGAGAAACCGTGAGAAATCGGGGGTTTTGGAGCGATTTTGGCTGAAATCGAGCGTTTTCGGAGTTAGGGTTTTGAGGAAAATGAGTTTTTCTGCAATTTTAACACAAGACGCGTACGAAACCCAATGCACGGTCGTGCATTAGGTTGCACGGCCGTGCAATGCCCCATGTTGACTAATTTGACTTTTTTTTAAATAATACTCTTAAGATAATTTTTTTTAATTAATAGATTAATAAAAAATAATTTAGATTTTATTAAAGTACTAATTTATTTTTAAAAAAATATTAAAATAAATTGGTAAGGGAGATTGTCACCATCAAAATCCCGATTATATGTTAGAAAACTTAACTTGATTATCGGCATCAAATTTCAAATCATTAAACTTGTCATCATCGAAGATAAAGAAGAATGTAAAATATAAACACAAAAGCGTTTGAAAGCGTTACGCCTATTATTAAAATGCTTTCGAATGGCGGCACTTGTATCCATTCATTTTTCTTAGAAATAATTCTTGGGTTGCGATACCTGAAAGTTACTACAAAGATAGATTAGCTAGCACAAGTACCAAAATAAAAACAAAAGTAGTAAAAATAAAAAGAGAAAGGAAAAATAAAGTAGAAATAAAACAAAAATAAAATAAAGATGAAGATAAAATGAAAATGAAAGATAAAGTAGAAATAAAACAAAAGTAAAATAAAATGAAATAGTCAGTCCAACGACTTAGATTTTTCGCAGAATTACGGTGTCCCCGGCAATGCGCTAAAAACTTGATGCGTTGTGTAATATATAGATAAAAATGTAAATATATATAACTCTGGCAACAACGCCAAAGACATGATGGCGTGCTTTTTGTAGTAATAAATATATTCTGTTTAGATCTACACAAAATCAGGTTTTAAATTTATAAATTAAAATGATAATTACTTCAACTAAATACACACACACAATAGGCAACTATATCTATCGCAACGTAGTATAGTATGAGTAAGAACCAAATATCGAACCATGGACACGGATCCCGTACTCAACCCTCGCTATTGTCTGACTAGGGTAATAAGTTTGAAAATGGGTTTTATTTTAAAAGGAAAATAAAAAGATTAGAAATTTAATTAGAAGTATTATCTTGTTTAATGTGTTACTCCGGTTGTTATCCCTTGTTAATTAATTATATATTTAAAGTAAGGTTGGTTATAGTTACTACTACTAACCCTTTCAACAGGGGAGTTAGTATTTCGTAACGGAACAGTGGATACGGTCGGCCAACTTTTCCTTAATGAATATAACGGACCCTAAACGGGGTCTCAAGTCCGTCGGTATCTCACAATTCATTGTTCGGACTAATATTATACATGTGACTGACGTACGCCTTATCTTGTAACTTCCTTTGAAAAGTCGGAATGCGCAACTCCCTCCAGATCTACTTTATGAACGCTTGGACCTAACAAATTATGTTCTTAATGTAAGGCCCAAACCCGGAAGGCCTCACTTGTTGGATTTACTCATTCATAAACAGTTCTTAAACTTGAATATCAAAATAACGCAGCAGAAATTTTCATTAAAACATAGTCATTACATCGTTCAACATGCGGAAGCGTAACCTAGTCTAATACATAAACATAACATAAACTAATCATAACGGGATGCCAGTCTTCATGTCATCCGGGTAACTCATCAAGCCGCCCAACATCACCTTCCATCATCGTAACCTGCCTTAACCTGATTGTGCACACTAAAAAGTCAGCTACGCTGGTGAGTTCTAGTTTTCGTTCGATTTAAGAAATGGTTCATCATTCAAAACATTCATTAGGGTTTAACATCACGTATAAGAAAACAGGGCCTTTCGTTCATCATTGAAAACCTTCAAACATTTTTTCTCATCATAAACACATTGAACGGATCATTTGTTTAAAACATTTAACATTCATTTAAGTCATACATTACTATCTAAATCTGTGTTACCATTCGTACCGTCATTTAGTATGGTATTGCCCCTAAGGCTTAACTGCACGAAGACCGACAATACCATACATTCCGTCAATTCCCTTTTTGTATTGCCCCCAAGGCTTAACTGCACGAGGACCGACTATACACATTCAGTTGCCCCTATGTGTCCATAGACGGCTATGGCTCACGGCCATAACACCGTCGGATCATAATTTAACCTTACATAGGGTCACGTTAACCCCTGAGTAACCGTTGTTACTCCCTACCAGTTGTACAACATCAAAACCATTGGCAGGCCACCAAAACACTGCCCTTGTTGCTCTTATGGCAACTATGACTCGCTGTCCATAATCTACCACAAGGCTGGGAATTACATTCCCAGACTTCATTCGTCAATTCCATTCATTCGACAGATTATATTTGTAATGACTTCTTTAAAACCTTTGCCCTTTTTCTTTTCTTTTCATAAAACCTTTCATTCATTTTCGAAACCCTTTACCTTTAGTTTAAACCATTTCTTTATAAACATTTCGTTCGTAAACATTCCATTCATAAAACTTTCTTTCCATAAACCGTTCATTCCAAATCATTTCATTTCGTAAACATAGTTTCATAAGCATCATTTCATAAACATAGTTTCATAAACATCGTTTCGTAAAACATCATTTCATATGTATGCACACCAGCCCGAAAACATTATATAAAACATTTAAAAGACGGCTTCTAGAGCTCACCTGATAAGCTAATCCGGGTTGTCCTAAACAAAGGTCCCACTGCGTCACTTCCGATCTGAATTGATTAGTTAAATACACATCAGACCAAATCCCGACTCTAACGGTTTAACCTTCTAAACATACCGACTTTACCTAAACAGCCTGATGCCTGCACACTTAGCAAGTGCGCAGGGCCTTGCTCTTGCGTACTTAATAAGTGCGCAAACTTTACTTCATGCATACTTGATAAGTACACGTAATCCTCTTCATGCGTACTTGATAAGTACGCAGGACCCTCTTCCTGCGTACTTGATAAGTACGCAGTGTAACATCCGTGATTTTTCTAATGTTATTTTATTTTAAAATTTAAACAATAATGATACTTCATTTCTATCCCGAGCTTGCTCATTTCTGAATGGCATATTAATTTCGTTTATTTCATTTTGTTTTAAATACGTATTAGTTCAAAGTTTCAATATACAACTCCATAGTATATATAACATATATACTTATATTTATATATACTTTATTATAAAAAAATTAAATCAAAAATAAAATTTTATGAACTTAATGATATATTTACATCCTTTGTATATATATATTTATCAATTAAATTATAAATATATATGTAGTTTTGTTTATCATATTAGATGAACCATTTATACAAGTTATAAGTTTATAAAAGAATTAATCGAAACTTTCCTTTATAAATTTATTTTAATAAAAAGTATAATGTTAAAATTTTCTTATAAATCTTATAAAAACTATTTTTATAAATAATTTAAGAAGGTTGAAATCAATTAAAGGGGTAAACCCCATTTTTTGTTTTATATTTTGAACCCCTTCTATAACAATTGAACCCCATTCCAACTCTTTGAAACCATTTATCTAGTTCTTCCCAATTTTGACTCTAGAAAGTCAACCCGCCTCAAATCAACCACCAATCATTGTAAATCTGGATTGAAATCCTTCCAAAAACGTTTCCTTAACTCATGTGGTCATAATAGCGTGTTGAATTGGTTGATTGACTGAGAAATTAAAGGTTTTAAAACCTTCTTCTTATTCACGGTCGTGGGTTTCAAAACCCACATATCAAGCCCTTAAATCCCCGAAAATCTCGTTGATTTGAGAGCTGTAACGCGTATGTAACCCTTCCATATAAGTCCCTATCAGTTTGCTACGCGAATCGATCCTCAAAACCCATTTTTTTCCTTTCCTCTTTGCTCTCGGATCGCGACTAGACTCGGGCCTACAGTCCCCCGCTGTTGCAACGCATCAAGCCGATTTCAGGTATCTTCGGCCATCCTCTTAATCATTTTAACTTAGTGAACGAAAGCCCCATGATCCTAAACCATATTACAATCGGATTTCAATTTGTTTGTGCTCAAGAACAACTAGGGTTTCGTTTTCCTTAAAGTCGACCGAGCTTACATCAAACGAACACCAGGATCCGATTACTTTACATCTTCGGATTCGTAATTCCTTGCTTAACAAAAGCCCTAAACCCAGTGATCAATTAAAGTTTGGATTTGGGGAAGCTAGGGCTCGGTTTGGACTAATGGGGGAGAAGAGGGCAAGAGACTTTTTAATTAAAAAGTAAAAGAACTCTTCCTTATCAAGTCTTTGGCCCATATCACTTGGTTAAGTTGTTTCACCCTTACAGAATTTGTCACGGGTTCGAGTCCTAGCAACCCCATTACTTTTTAAAACCTTTTTTGAGCATTAAATCCATCTTATAAAAATTATTATATAAACCCTTGAATATTCAGATCAGTTTTTATTAAGTTAATTTGTTAAATTTCAAGAGAAACTATTTTGTTTGGGATTATTAGGATATAAACCTCATAAATCCTAATTTATTTAAAACAAATCCTTTATTTAAAATCCCTAATTTATAAATGGTATTTGGAAAATAAATATGGGTATTTTATAAAAAAATTTTTGTAAAGAATTATACATCCTCTTATAATGCAATTATATTAGATAAAATCATTAAATAAATTTTATACTTTAATTTTGATTTAATCATAAATTAATTAGATCATTATTTTTACACTAAAAATTCATGAAAATCAAACTAAATAAATAAAGGTATTTATTTATCTATTAGTTAATTATTTATTCAACTATTTATTAATCTATTTATTTAATTAGTTAAACGCAAACAAAGGAAAACCATTTATTTATTCTTCCATTTATACAAATTAAAATACAATTTATCTATCAAGGTTTACATAAATATTATTTGAAACTCAAATAATTATTTTCTTATTAAAATAAGGAAAACCACATCAACCTCTTTGCGCATTAGGATTCTCTGTTTCATTTTGTACAAATCATTAATAAACATATTCCATAAATCATAGATTATCTTGATATTTGTCAGATCTGTAGTGCAACAACATCATATTGTGTGATATTCAACTACTCAATTGAAAGGTGAGTATTACATAGCCCCTTTTACTCTTTTACACTTTTTGGGGTGAAACATGAACTCTATATACACAATTGCTAACATTTACACAAACTACACAAAGATAAATCCTCTTTACATTCATGTATACAAATTTTGAGCTTTATGTTTGGGTGCTAGGTGTGTTAACTGTTTGTGTGTAATTTATGTGCAATCATTAACTTTTCAAGCCGATGGTTAACAATGATAGATCTATTGAGTCTGACAAACCCACCCAGATTGGGGTGATTGTTACCGACAACACAATTTGCATGCTAGTTACAAAGGTTTGATTGTACTTTAGTTACACAATAGCTGCTCCCCATAAATGCCTTATTTATCATGACATGTAAGGATTTGCTTATTTATATTCATACACTATCTATGTACAAACCTATGTATGCTCACCAACTTTTTAGTTGACCATATTTTATTCATGTTTCAGGTGCTAACGTGTGAATTTGAGCAAGACATGCTACACTTATGTTGGACCTAGTTAATTTAAATTCAAAAAACAATTTGTATTTTATTTATGTATTTGTTGAATTTTGTTATTTGTGTTTAAATGGTTTGAAATGAAATTGATGATTAAATATTGAAATCTAGTGAACCATGTGCTCATGAACAGTCTACATGTTCCGCCCCAACGTTTCCGCCGTCGGTTGGGGTGTGACAGATTGGTATCAAAGCCAGGTTATAGGGAATTAGGTTATTAGACACTTTTGACCTAGACTATAACCTTAGGACACCCACAATATGCCATGCTACTATATGATTACATGATTAATACTTGTGTGAATATTTTTACATGTTATCCTAAGTAATTTCAATACTTGCTACAATACTTAATAGTTTATGTGTCACGCTACTTGATAACTCATGTGCTTACATTCATTATCACCTACATGCTACCTATGTGTTTCATTAAGTGCTATCCTAAGTTTAACACACACACATACACACCAAATTCTTCATACACCTTTGAACTTACATACATGATACCATCACCTCTTGTGAACAAAGACTTAAACTATTGGGCCTAAAGCCCATTAATAATAAACAAGAAGCCCACTCACCCTCCAAGAAGAAGAAGCCTACTACAATATACTAGCCTCACTTTCGGGCCTCAAGGCCCAGTCCACAACAATTCTCATCATAACCATGAGCCCAACAATTGTGTTATTAATACATGATGGCTGGAAGAGTGTGTAGGCCCATGAGGGATTCTGACTAAGGAAAGATAGGGTACTTAAGTGTGTATTAGTGACCCACCCCTCTTTCCTGGGAATTCCCCTCAGGGATGCATTGCTTATAGGTCAAGTGTACTTCTAAAATACTATTGTGAAGACTCGGTGTTATGACTAGTCAAACTCTAAACCTATGAGAACTCCTATATTTAACACTCAGTATTTTATTATCACTTACAACCTTTTCTTTATTTCTCTGCTAGGCATGGACTCCTACTCTCCTTCCTCCTCGGTGTACCATCCCGGAGCAGAGTCTGATTGGGAAGAAGACATCAGGTCACCCGTGTATCGGTCACCACCACCCCCAACTGCCAGGCCAAGGTTTGATGTAAGGGCAGATTGGGCTAGGAATACCGGCCCAAGACTTCGAACCCCTAGATCACCCCCATTAAGAGACCTGTATCTTGTGTCCGACCCGTATCATCCTAACCCTTGGGTAAGGCATACCATGGAACCCACTAGTGCTATGGGAATTCCAATCAATGACATTCACCAATATGTGAGGACCGCAGAATTTGAGAGGCAAAGGATGGAGCATGGGGTAATGCACGACTTGCGGAGACAAAGAATGGATAGCCTAGCAAACCAATTAGGGTACCAAAAGGACTTAATCTCCATCCTCGAAAAAGAAATACTAGAACATCGCACGGAGACAGCTAAAGCTGAAGCCAGATCGGCTACCCGAGTGACCATAGCGGTGCTCGTCTTGGGAATTATTCTCCTCCTAGTGGAAAGCTAAAAGAGACGTTATCAAAATTATTTTTCCATTATTTATTGTCTTTAAATTTTCAGTTTGAGAACCATTTCCCTATGTTTTGAGTAATGTTTAACATTTCAAAATTTAATCAATTTTACATATTCCAACTCTAAAATTACTATTCATTGATTTGACCCGTTGAGTGTGAATTACACCCATCATATTTTCATCAAAATTTCTCAAGTATTACCTTCTTCATTCAATACGATTTAGTACACTAACGACAATCTTCATCGTAAGCAAATCACCCTATTATTCGATTTAAACAACCTTGTTATTTCGTTCAAACCAAAAATTCATCAAACTTTTAAATAGTATCAGGAATATGAATTTTCTATAAACATTTTCGTCTTGTGAGAAGACTCAATACGATATGTTTTATAAAAAGTATCATTTTGAATAAATAATTATGACTTTTTAAATTAATTACTTTTAAACCTTGACTACATTAATATACAACTACCTGTTTAGCCATTGTAAATCATGATTTAAGTTATATAACCCCTATTTTCTTAAATATTTTTATAAAAAGCCTTTCGTGAAATTACCCATTTACTTAGTCGACCCCTCACTTTCACCCAAATATCCACCTACGGTGTGACGTTTCGGATTATCATTCACGCACTTGTGTTATATTTATCGTGTAATCATCTCTTATTTTAATAAAGTGTAAGAGTTTTATTTAGATTTATACGATTAGGTATTTTATTTCACGGATATAAATTAATTAAAATTTTATAAGTTTTAAAAACTTATATAAAATTTTATATAAAATCTAAATTTTAAAAGTTGCATATTTAATAAAAGAATCTATTTAAATAAGATAAATAACTTTTATAAAAATTATTTATAATAATAAAAATAAATAAAATAAGTTTATAAAAACATTTTTAAATTAATTTTATTTAAAAGAAATTAAATTAATTTAGTTAAATAAAAGTTCAAGGGTTGTTTGGTAATTCATCAAACTAGAAGGTTTTAAAACTGAAACCTATTGAGGGACCATTTCGGGACAAAGCAAACTAAAAGGTTTAATCCGAAGTTATTCCAGGGACTAAATTTAAGTCAAACCAAACTTCAGGGACTAAAACTGCCAATACCCGATTCGTTTATCCGGTCACCCCCAACCATGGTCCGGCGGTCTAAGGCTTTCTCCGGCGAACGCCCGACAGGACTGTTCCCTACACCTCAACAGCCGACAAAGGCTTCTCTGGCTTCGTCTCCTCCACGCGAACAATACCCCTCGACCAATTGGTCTCCCCAACATAAGGATCGTCTGATCCTGTTGGTGGCCGAGATATACACGTTCGAATTCGTGCCCGACAAGCCACCTCCACGCCTGTTGAATGTCTAATTAGTTTCGTCTCGTCCTGACAAATGTCGGGACGTGCCCAATTGCACGTTTGAACATAAGAATCAAGCCCGGCTATAAATGGCCATGGTCGGCCCTGCGCGAACTGGCTACCCTCCTTCCACACACTCTCACTCCAAATTGAGGACTCCATCACCTTCGTCGACCCTGAGTGAAGCTGTGACCAGGGTTACAAGAGCTAATTCCACTCAGAAATCGATCCCCGCTTGTGACTTTTTCGAGTTCCAAAGCCCTGTCGTCCAGGCCCTTCACGACCAAGTTCGAACCTCATTTCGGTTCCATTAGCTTCTGTTATCATCAGGTAAACAATCCCAGTCGAAATCACAGCAATCGCACGAGAGTTACCGGGCAAACGCAATGTCCTCGGACACGGTTTTCCGGTCACCAAGGTCCAGCGACCTGAATTGCCCTTGTGTACTTAATTTATCCGTTACACACATAACCAGCGATGGGCAGTAGCCCCGCTGGTTATGCGTGTGTGTGTGTCCGAGGCTGAGGTCGCGGGTTCGAACCTTCCGGCCTCCGGCCCAACCCCATTTTGCTTCTGCTTTCATTTTTTTTTTACTTTATTTAATTATCTTAACTTATTTTAATATTATTTTTATACACTAAAGACTAAAACGAGTTGGTTTGATCGTTCGTTTATTTTGAAATCAATTAAACGATCTTTTTATCTATAAACTATTCCAATTTTTATAAATCTTGTAATACATGTTTATGTATATAAAATATCCCATATATTTTTATAAATCTTATAATATTTTTTATAAACTTATTTAAACACATTTTTATATAAAATGTCCCATAATTTTTATAAATCTTGTAACATTTTTATAAACTTATTAAAATACATTTAATATATATAAAACGCCTCATTTTTATGAACCTTGCATTATTTTTAATAAACTTGTTAAAATAAATTTTAATATATAAAATATCAATATAATTAGTCAAATAAAGACGTTTCTTTCATTTGTTATTATTATATAAATACATAATACATAATAACTACTTATCGAAACTAAGTAGTTTCGATAGAAGAAAGTTTCGACAGCTCTGAGGTCAATCGAAACTAGTAGTTTCGATTGAACATAGTTTCGATAATTGAACATAGTTTCGATACTTGAACATAGTTTCGATACTTGAACATAGTTTCGATACTTGAACATAGTTTCGATACTTGAACATAGTTTCGATACCTGAAACAGTTTCGATCAAAATCAGTGATTTCAAGTAAATCTAAACCTACACTTTACACAAATAATTTTAAGAAATATTATTATAAACCTATACACAATTAAATACAGATACACACCTATAAGCATATAATAATACCCATTTATCTACATAGGGTTCCATCGTGCTTAGGTTTCAAACATCCATATCACCTACTCTCGTGGATTATCATATCCGCTAGCCAGGTGAGTTACATAGCCCCCTATTTTACATCTTTACATACTTTGGGGTGAAACATTATTTCATGCTACTCAATGAAATTGTTTATACATGTTATACATGAGACTATATGCTTATTCTTTGGATGTACATACATTTAAACACAAGACAACCAACTGTAATATTGATAGATCTATTGTGTCTGACCAGCCCACCCGGTTAGGGTGTTTATTACTGCATACTCGGATATAACCGCGTGTTATATTCAATCATATCAGATATAGTGGGTAACTATATTCAAACATACCGGACTTAGCTGTTGTGCTCTGTTCAAGCGCGTCAAACTCGGTTTGAATTGTGATTAAATAAATGATACATCATATACTATGTTTAACAAGATAAACAATGAGTTGCAAAACGATTTACACTACTATTTAGCGGATTTACTAAACCTATGTACTCACCAACTTTTTAGTTGACACTTGATTTAAATAATGTTTCAGGTTTGGATATGTGACTGCTTGCCGAAGATCTCTCCACTTAGGAACTATGGACCTAGTTAAATAAATTAATGTTTTGAACTAGACTAGGTTATTTGAAATGTATTGTATTTGGAACTTGTTGTCTTTAAATTTAATTAATGAATTATGCAACCTTTAGTTATCATGTGCTTTTGAACAATCATCACATTGTCCGCCTCGATGATTCCGCCATCGGTCTGGGTGTGACAGATTGGTATCAGAGCCATGGTTATAGGGAATTAGGTTATTAGACACGATGACCTAGACTATAACCCTAGGACTCCCTTTTATGTGTTATGTGCTAAATGATTAATTGCTATGTGAATTATTTGTAGTTAGGATACATATTTGACAAACAAACTTATGCAAACAAATACACTACTCATCCTTATCCATACTCTTTCCTAATCCATATTAATTGCAACATTCCTACACATTTTATACGCATAGACTCTAAAGTCTATTAAAATCTTGAAAATCTCGTCAACGACTTAATTTCTTGAAACCATTAAAGGACACGTGCAATCTGGAAGGGTGACACCTGTACATTGGGTTTTCTGTCTAGGAAAGCATTTCGTATAAATCCAAATAAATGGACCCGTATGCTTTCTTGGGAATTCCTGAAGTGAGTGTTTACCTATAGCTAAAGCATGTCTCTTTGAAAGTTTTGAGGGATTATTTAACGTTGATACGTCAATGTATTCGCAAGGATACGATCTGAACTTAAACTCAAAATTTGGGGACATTATATCAAGATAGGAAGAACTAGACGAACATGTAAAGCAAATCATTATTACGGGTGCACACATAATAACGATTTGTAGTGCATGCAAGTCCCGACAATTCCTATTTCGCGAATAACGATCTATAACATCATATTCTATCCGAAATAGATGGCTTAGTTTTCCCCATCAACTTTGAATAAATACACATGCACTGGTACGCGTCATGATAAATCCTGTTTTTCTGCTTACATTATTTCCCGCTATATATCCATCTTATCTAAAATGTCATTGTCTTTTCTTTTGGTGTTAGAATGCCTCCTCGACGTGCAAACTCTAGCACTTCCAACCCGGATCTTGCTACTCTTCTTGCCCAGCTGGTAGGGCAAATGACCCAAGCAAATAACAACAGTGACGGTTCTCACAACATCCAAGGGAACGGTGGTACCAACCCGCCTCACTGCACATTTAAGCACTTTAACTCGTGCAATCCTACAAAATTCTTCGGGACTGAAGGTGCTACCGGCCTACTGCAATGGTTTGAAAGCATGGAAAGCACGTTCCTAAACAGTGACTGTCCCGGTAATCTTCGGGTTCGTTATGCCACAAGTGTACTCCAAAAGAGAGCCCTCACCTGGTGGAACGGTGAGAAACGCACTCGTGGTGCTGAGTTTGCTACATCCCTATCATGGGATGATCTGAAAAAGGCCATGACTAATGAATTCTGTCCTCGGAATGAAATGAGGAAGCTCGAGGCTGAGTTTTGGGATCTTGCCCAAGACAGCGGGGATAATCTGGCTTACACCACCCGGTTCCAAGAACTAAGTCTATTGGTGCCTCACATGATCACTCCCCTCGCTCGGGGAAATGAAAAATACATAGGCGGCCTGCCTATGCAAATTCAAGATGCTGTGCTAGGAAGCAATCCTCCTACTCTTGAAGCTGCTATCCGTCTATCTGCTACACTATCCGACAACCATGTCAAAGCCGGAACCTTATCAAGAAAGGGTTCCAAGAAGGTCGTGTCTACTCTTGAGGCCGTCAAAGATGTGAAACCCGAGTCTTCTAACCGCAACAAGAAACGTAAGGGTCGAAACTTCGCAGCCGTAACTCCCGCTGTGCCTGCTATTCAAGCGGCCCCTTTGGGTCAAAACCTGAAAACTTATCAGGGCCCGAATCCCCAATGCCAGACCTGCAAGTACCATCATCCTGCCAATCTACCATGCCGATTGTGCTCAAGCTGCGGACGATATGGACATGTGGTCACTACTTGCCGTACCCGTACTCCCGTCCACCAAGCTGCTCCAGCCAACCGTCCAAACTATCTGGCACTTCTCAATGGTCGGGCATGTTACGAGTATGGAGACCCAAACCATTTCCGTGACCGATGCCCAAAACTTCATCACCAAGGTGGTCCCCAAGGACGAGCGTTTAATATAAACGCTAATGAGGCACAAGCAAACAATGACGTAATAAACGGTACGTTTCTCGTAAACAATCATTATGCATCCATTTTATTTGATACCGGTGCCGATAGGAGTTTCGTGTCTCTTACTTTTGAATCTCGACTTGCTAAACAAAGAAAGAGACTTGTCAATTCTTATTCCGTGGAGATAGCAAACGGGAAATCTATTACCATAAATTCTGTTATCCGCAACTGCAATCTCGAGCTTAATAGTCATGAATTCTCCGTTGATCTCCTTCCAATGCAATTGGGAAGTTTCGACATTATAATTGGCATGGACTGGTTAACCAAACACCATGCCGAGGTTATTTGCTACGAAAAGAGCATTCGTATACCTCTCCCTTCGGGCGACACGTTAGTTATTTCGGTGAAAAGCCGTGTAGTGGTCTTCAACTCATGTCTTGCACATTGGCACAAAAGTACTTGCGAAAAAAGTACGTTGCCTTCTTGGCTCACATATTTGACACGAAAGACAAGGGTAAGAAATTGCAAGACATTCCCATCATCCGAGATTTTCCCGAGGATTTACCTGGTCTCCCTCCCACTAGACAGGTGGAGTTTCGTATCGACCTTGTGCCCGGGGCAACTCCCATGGCAAAAGCCCCCTATCGTCTTGCACCTTCCGAGATGCAAGAGCTTGCAAGTCAATTACAAGAACTCTCATTCAAATGATTCATCCGCCCGAGCCATTCACCTTGGGGCGCTCCCGTGCTGTTCGTAAAGAAAAAGGATGGATCATTTCGAATGTGCATTGATTATCGTGAACTCAACACGCTTACAATTAAGAACCGATATCCTTTACCCCGTATCGATGATCTTTTCGATCAGCTTCAAGGTTCAACATGTTTCTCCAAGATTGACCTTCGTTCCGGATACCATCAACTTCGTGTTCTCGATGAAGACATTCCGAAGACTGCCTTTCGGACTAGATATGGTCACTACGAGGTCATGGTCATGCCCTTCGGGTTGACTAATGCACCTGCGGTCTTCATGGACCTCATGAACCGTGTATGCAAACCTTATTTGGACAAGTTCGTGATCGTTTTCATTGACGACATTCTTATCTATTCTAAGACGAAAGCAGAGCATGAACAACATCTTCGTTTAATTTTAGAACTCTTGAAGAAAGAACAACTATACGCCAAGTTCTCCAAGTGTGAATTCTGGCTAAAGGAAGTTCAATTTTTGGGACACATAGTCAACGATAAGGGAATTCATGTGGACCCGGCGAAAATCGAAGCGGTAAAGAATTGGAGTACTCCTAAGACTCCTACCGAGATTCGTTCCATCCTCGGACTAGCGGGTTACTATCGTCGTTTCATCTCAAATTTCTCCAAGATCGCGGTTCCGCTCACTACCTTGACTCACAAAAGTAAACCTTATGAGTGGGGACCCAAGCAAGAGGAAGCTTTTCAAACTCTCAAGCACAAGCTCTGCCATGCTCCTATTCTAACACTTCCTAATGGCAATGACGACTTTGTCGTTTATTGTGATGCATCCAACCAAGGTCTTGGTTGTGTCCTTATGCAACGTGGCCAAGTAATTTCATATGCATCACGTCAACTCAAAATTCATGAGAAGAACTATACGACCCATGATCTCGAGCTTGGTGCTGTCGTTTTCGCCTTGAAAATTTGGAGACATTATTTATATGGTACCAAATGCGTGGTTTTAACCGACCACAAAAGTCTCCAACATATTTTCAATCAAAAAGAGCTTAATATGAGGCAACGACGATGGGTCGAACTTCTTAACGACTACGACTGCGAGATTCGCTACCACCCCGGCAAAGCAAATGTTGTAGCCGACGCTTTGAGTCGTAAAGAACGTATCATGCTTCATAGTGTTCGTATTCATAATGATATCCAAGCCCGCATTCTCCAAGCACAACACACCTCGGTTACCGAGGGAAACATGTATCAAGAAATGGCGTGTGGTGTAGAACTATTGCTAGAAACCAAAGCCAACGGCCTATTGTATTACTTGGATCGTATCTGGGTTCCCGATCGTGACGATCTTCGTATGTTTTTGATGAATGAATCCCATAAGACTCGATATTCGGTACATCCTGGAGCTGATAAGATGTACATGGGTCTTCGTCAGCAATATTGGTGGCCCGACATGAAAAAGGATATTGCCCACTTTGTGGCAAAATGCCTAACTTGTTCTAAAGTGAAGGCCGAACACCAAAAGCCTTCCGGACTCCTCGAACAACCTGAAATTCCCGTGTGGAAGTGGGAGAACCTTGCTATGGATTTTATCACCAAACTACCACGCACTTCTAGTGGGCACGATAGTATCTGGGTTATTATCGACCGACTTACAAAGTCTGCTCATTTCTTACCCATTCGTGAGGACTATCGAGTCGAGAAATTGGCTCGGATTTACATTGATGAGATCGTAAGTCGTCACGGAATCCCTTTGAACATCATCTCCGATCGTGATTCGCGTTTTACTTCCCGATTTTGGCAATCATTACAATAAGCACTTGGTACTCGTTTGGATTTAAGTACGGCTTACCATCCTTAAACTGATGGACAAACCGAACAAACAATCCAAACTCTTTAGGATATGCTTAGAGCTTGTGTCATTGACTTTGGTGGCAATTGGGATTCTCACCTACCACTGATTGAATTCTCCTACAACAACAGCTATCACACAAGTATTAACATGGCACCGTTTGAAGCTCTTTATGGACGAAAATGTCGTTCACCAATTTGTTGGAATGAAATTGGCGAAGCACAAATCACTGGTCCCGAACTTATCCAAGAAACCACCGATAAAGTCTCTCTTATCCGTGACAACATTCGGGTAGCAAGAAGTCGGCAAAAGAGCTATGCCGACAAGCGACGGAAACCCTTGGAATTTCAAGTTGGAGATATGGTCCTTCTAAAGGTATCACCTTGGAAAGGCGTAGTCCGATTTGGAAAGAAAGGAAAACTTGCACCTCGATATGTGGGTCCATTCAAGATACTCGAAAGGGTAGGAAAAGTGGCCTACAAACTCGATCACCCTTCAGAACTCAGCAACATCCATCCGACTTTTCATGTGTCTAATGTGAAAAAGTGTCTAGCCGATGAGAACCTCCACATCCCCCTTGATGAAGTGCGTATTGACGAGAAAATGCACTTTGTTGAGAAACCCGTGGAAATCATGGACCGAGAAGTCAAGAAACTCAAGCGTAGCCGCATCCCCATTGTCAAGGTCCGTTGGGAGTCTAAACGTGGACCCGAGTTCACTTGGGAACGTGAAGACCAAATAAAGACCAAGTATCCGCATCTCTTTTCATAGCCTCCACTAGTTGAATTTCGGGGCGAAATTCCTCTAACATGGGGAGACTGTGACGTTTCGGATTATCATTCACGCACTTGTGTTATATTTATCGTGTAATCATCTCTTATTTTAATAAAGTGTAAGAGTTTTATTTAGATTTATACGATTAGGTATTTTATTTCACGGATATAAATTAATTAAAATTTTATAAGTTTTAAAAACTTATATAAAATTTTATATAAAATCTAAATTTTAAAAGTTTCATATTTAATAAAAGAATCTATTTAAATAAGATAAATAACTTTTATAAAAATTATTTATAATAATAAAAATAAATAAAATAAGTTTATAAAAACATTTTTAAATTAATTTTATTTAAAAGAAATTAAATTAATTTAGTTAAATAAAAGTTCAAGGGTTGTTTGGTAATTCATCAAACTAGAAGGTTTTAAAACTGAAACCTATTGAGGGACCATTCCTGGACAAAGCAAACTAAAAGGTTTAATCCGAAGTTATTCCAGGGACTAAATTTAAGTCAAACCAAACTTCAGGGACTAAAACTGCCAATACCCGATTCGTTTATCCGGTCACCCCCAACCATGGTCCGGCGGTCCAAGGCTTTCTCCGGCGAACGCCCGACAGGACTGTTCCCTGCACCTCAACAGCCGACAAAGGCTTCTCTGGCTTCGTCTCCCCCACGCGAACAATACCCCTCGACCAATTGGTCTCCCCAACATAAGGATCGTCTGATCCTGTTGGTGGCCGAGATATACACGTTCGAATTCGTGCCCGACAAGCCACCTCCACGCCTGTTGAATGTCTAATTAGTTTCGTCTCGTCCAGACTAATGTCGGGACGTGCCCAATTGCACGTTTGAACATAAGAATCAAGCCCGGCTATAAATGGCCATGGTCGGCCCTGCGCGAACTGGCTACCCTCCTTCCACACACTCTCACTCCAAATTGAGGACTCCATCACCTTCGTCGACCCTGAGTGAAGCTGTGACCAGGGTAACAAGAGCTAATTCCACTCAGAAATCGATCCCCGCTTATGACTTTTTCGAGTTCCAAAGCCCTGCCGTCCAGGCCCTTCGCGACCAAGTTCGAACCTCATTTCGGTTCCATTAGCTTCTGTTATCATCAGGTAAACAATCCCAGTCGAAATCACAGCAATTGCACGAGAGTTACCGGGCAAACCCAATGTCCTCGGACACGGTTTACCGGTCACCGAGGTCCAGCGACCTGAATTGCCCTTGTGTACTTAATTTATCCGTTACACACATAACCAGCGATGGGCAGTAGCCCCGCTGGTTATGCGTGTGTGTGTCCGAGGCTGAGGTCGCGGGTTCGAACCTTCCGGCCTCCGGCCCAACCCCATTTTGCTTCTGCTTTCATTTTTTTTTACTTTATTTAATTATCTTAACTTATTTTAATAATATTTTTATACACTAAAGACTAAAACGAGTCGGTTTGATCGTTCGTTTATTTTGAAATCAATTAAACGATCTTTTTATCTATAAACTATTCCAATTTTTATAAATCTTGTAATACATGTTTATGTATATAAAATATCCCATATATTTTTATAAATCTTATAATATTTTTTATAAACTTATTTAAACACATTTTTATATAAAATGTCCCATAATTTTTATAAATCTTGTAACATTTTTATAAACTTATTAAAATACATTTAATATATATAAAATGCCTCATTTTTATGAACCTTGCATTATTTTTAATAAACTTGTTAAAATAAATTTTAATATATAAAATATCAATATAATTAGTCAAATAAAGGCGTTTCTTTCATTTGTTATTATTATATAAATACATAATACATAATAACTACTTATCGAAACTAAGTAGTTTCGATAGAAGAAAGTTTCGACAGCTCTGAGGTCAATCGAAACTAGTAGTTTCGATTGAACATAGTTTCGATAATTGAACATAGTTTCGATACTTGAACATAGTTTCGATACTTGAACATAGTTTCGATAATTGAACATAGTTTCGATACTTGAACATAGTTTCGATACCTGAAACAGTTTCGATCAAAATCAATGATTTCAAGTAAATCTAAACCTACACTTTACACAAATAATTTTAAGAAATATTATTATAAACCTATACACAATTAAATACGGATACACACCTATAGACATATAATAATACCCATTTATCTACATAGGGTTCCATCGTGCTTAGGTTTCAAACATCCGTATCACCTACTCTCGTGGATTATCATATCCGCTAGCCAGGTGTGTTACATAGCCCCTATTTTACATCTTTACATTCTTTGGGGTGAAACATTATTTCATGCTACTCAATGAAATTGTTTATACATGTTATACATGAGACTATATGCTTATTCTTTGGATGTACATACATTTAAACACAAGACAACCAACTGTAATATTGATAGATCTATTGTGTCTGACCAGCCCACCCGGTTAGGGTGTTTATTACTGCATACTCGGATATAACCGCGTGTTATATTCAATCATATCGGATATAGTGGGTAACTATATTCAAACATACCGGACTTAGCTGTTGTGCTCTGTTCAAGCGCGTCAAACTCGGTTTGAATTGTGATTAAATAAATGATACATCATATACTATGTTTAACAAGATAAACAATGAGTTGCAAAACGATTTACACTACTATTTAGCGGATTTACTAAACCTATGTACTCACCAACTTTTTAGTTGACACTTGATTTAAATAATGTTTCAGGTTTGGATATGTGACTGCTTGCCGAAGATCTCTCCACTTAGGAACTATGGACCTAGTTAAATAAATTAATGTTTTGAACTAGACTAGGTTATTTGAAATGTATTGTATTTGGAACTTGTTGTCTTTAAATTTAATTAATGAATTATGCAACCTTTAGTTATCATGTGCTTTTGAACAATCATCACATTGTCCGCCTCGATGATTCCGCCATCGGTCGGGGTGTGACATACGGACAATTCCTTATTTACAAATAAAATCAGTCATTCGGAAACAACACTACTCAGAATATTTCCAGAACCTCCTCGTTATCTTTCACTTGCCGCTCCAAGAGACGATCCATACCGCGAAGACGTTAACCATCCGTACAAACCTCAACGAGATTTAAAGAGCTAGAACCTAACTACCACCTCTTTCACAAATGCCAAACAACACGTTTCTCCGCAACACTCGATCACATGCAAAACTCGTTAGTATATGTCACAAACGAAGTTCAATAACTTACGTATGCACGTCCACAAGATACACAACATGATCACATAATACATGAAACTAGTTTATGTGCAAATCACAATTTACTGGATTGAGCACATAACCCATGAAACCTGTTTATTTGCAATACACATACTAATTGCTTGAACACATAATACATGGAACTTAGTTGTTTACAATATACATGGTACATGACAATTGATTGTTTTATATACAATACTTGATTGATTATATTGAACACGAGACTTATTTGGTTACAAAGTACATGATACTACATTACTTACATTACACATGAAAGATTATTGGTTTACAAAATACATGATACTAGGTTTAACACCATACATGAAATTCATTTCTTGCAATGCACATGATACTATATTGTTTACATTACACGTGAAAGCTTGTTGATTTACAAAATACATGATGTCAAGTCGCTCACATCACACAAGAAACCTATTCGATTACAAGCTACATAATACTAGATCATACATGAGACTTGTGTGTTTACATTATACACGAAACTAAACTGTTTACAACTGATGCAATTTAATTTATTACACACAAGGCATGGTCATACACTTTGTTCACCAAAGTTGAAAACCATAACACATTGAAACAACTCGGTGTTTGACGTATTCTTGTTCAAACATGAGTAAACTATAGAACTTTAAGTTTTACTATCATATTTCTCTTTAGTTGCTAACTGACCTGCCTACTAGGGACATAGTTACTTATTAGCAACTAATATGTGAAAACAATAGACATGAACTAAGTGAATTTGTGCCCATCTTGACCCGCACACAACAGAAGGATCTATACGGACCATGTGGTGATTCGAGTAATTACGGGTGCACACGTAATTATAAAAATCAACGCATGGAAAACATAGTGAATTTTATCGTGTGTTATGACCTAAAACCTATCGTGATATATAACAACGAAACTAGTGTGATATGACAAGGGCATGGTGGATACGTCGATGGTACTTCCTATATATAAGTGTTCTATCATATTATCAGAAGTAGCGTTGTTCGTGTCACGTGAAGTTTTAATCTAGACCAATATTTGTGAAATCTCTTATCCACTGATAATTCTTGAGCATATTAGAGTACATCTTAAACAAACCCTAATCATCAAATTCCCACAAATTCTATTCCCAGTAATGCATTTCGTTCTTAGAATACAAATATTATTCGACAGTTTTCTCTTTAAAGTCATTTCAAAACTAAATTCAGTATCATCACTCATATCTGAACTTGAGAATCAATACGTGTGTCTTATCAACCGTCACACTCCTTAAACCAACCGTAATAACACAGTGAGAACCCAAATCCTCATCTCTTTCCTGATTTAGTAGCCTCTATCAGAAGAATTTCGGGATGAAATTCCCTCAACTTAGGGATACTGTAACATCCATGATTTTTCTAATGTTATTTTATTTTAAAATTTAAACAATAATGATACTTCATTTCTATCCCGAGCTTGCTCATTTCTGAATGACATATTAATTTCGTTTATTTCATTTTGTTTTAAATACGTATTAGTTCAAAGTTTCAATATACAACTCCATAGTATATATAACATATATACTTATATTTATATATACTTTATTATAAAAAAATTAAATCAAAAATAAAATTTTATGAACTTAATGATATATTTATATCCTTTGTATATATATATTTATCAATTAAATTATAAATATATATGTAGTTTTGTTTATCATATTAGATGAACCATTTATACAAGTTATAAGTTTATAAAAGAATTAAACGAAACTTTCCTTTATAAATTTATTTTAATAAAACGTATAATGTTAAAATTTTCTTATAAATCTTATAAAAACTATTTTTATAAATAATTTAAGAAGGTGGAAATCAATTAAAGGGGTAAACCCCATTTTTTGTTTTATATTTTGAACCCCTTCTATAATAATTGAACCCCCACCTTATCCCATTTGAACCCTATTCCACCTCTTTGAAACCATTTATCTAGTTCTTCCCAATTTCGACTCTAGAAAGTCAACCCGTCTCAAATCAACCACCAATCATTGTAAATCTGGATTGAAATCCTTCCAAAAACGTTTCCTTAACTCCTGTGGTCATAATAGCGTGTTGAATTGGTTGATTGATTGAGAAATTAAAGGTTTTAAAACCTTCTTCTTATTCATGGTCGTGGGTTTCAAAACCCACATATCAAGCCCTTAAATCCTTGAAAATCTCGTTGATTTGAGAGCTGTAACCCGTATGTAACCCTTCCATATAAGTCCCTATCAGTTTGCTACGCGAATCGATCCTCAAAACCCATTTTTTTCCTTTCCTCTTTGCTCTCGTATCGCGACTAGACTCGGGCCTGCAGTCCCCCGCTGTTGCAACGCATCAAGCCGATTTCAGGTATCTTCGGCCATCCTCTTAATCGTTTTAACTTAGTGAACGAAAGCCCCATGATCCTAAACCATATTACAATCGGATTTCAATTTGTTTGTGCTCAAGAACAACTAGGGTTTCGTTTTCTTTAAAGTCGACTGAGCTTACATCAAACGAACACCAGGATCCGATTACTTTACATCTTTGGATTCGTAATTCCTTGCTTAACAAAAGCCCTAAACCCAGTGATCGATTAAAGTTTGGATTTGGGGAAGCTAGGGCTCGGTTTGGACTAATGGGGGAGAAGAGGGCAAGAGACTTTTTAATTAAAAAGTAAAAGAACTCTTCCTTATCAAGTCTTTCTTGGTTAAGTTGTTTCACCCTTACAGAATTGGTCACGGGTTCGAGTCCTAGCAACCCCATTACTTTTTAAAACCTTTTTTTGAGCATTAAATCCATCTTATAAAAATTATTATATAAACCCTTGAATATTCAGATCAGTTTTTATTAAGTTAATTTGTTAAATTTCAAGAGAAACTATTTTGTTTGGGATTATTATGATATAAACCTCATAAATCCTAATTTATTTAAAACAAATTTTTTAACAAATTATTTATTTAAAATCCCTAATTTATAAATGGTATTTGGAAAATAAATATGGGTATTTTATAAAAAATTTTTTGTAAAGAATTATACATCCTCTTATAATGCAATTATACTAGATAAAATCATTAAATAAATTTTATACTTTAATTTTGATTTAATCATAAATTAATTAGATCATTATTTTTACACTAAAAATTCATGGAAATCAAACTAAATAAATAAAGGTATTTATTTATCTATTAGTTAATTATTTATTCAACTATTTATTAATCTATTGATTTAATTAGTTAAACTCAAACAAAGGAAAACCATTTATTTATTCTTCCATTTATACAAATTAAAATACAATTTATCTATCAAGGTTTACATAAATATTATTTGAAACTCAAATAATTATTTTCTTATTAAAATAAGGAAAACCACATCAACCTCTTTGCGCATTAGGATTCTCTGTTTCATTTTGTACAATTCATTAATAAACATATTCCACAAATCATAGGTTATCTTGAGATTTGTCAGATCTGTTGTGCAACAACATCATATTGTGTGATATTCAACTACTCAATTGAATACTCTTTTACACTTTTTGGGGTGAAACATGAACTCTATATACACAATTGCTTACATTTACACAAACTACACAAACACAAATCCTCTTTACATTCATGTATACAAAATTTGAGCTTTATGTTTGGGTGCTAGGTGTGTTAACTGTTTGTGTGCAATTTATGTGCAATCATTAACTATTCAAGGCGACGGTTAACAATGATAGATCTATTGAGTCTGACAAACCCACCCAGATTGGGGTGATTGTTACCGACAACACAATTTGCATGCTAGTTACAAAGGTTTGATTGTACTTTAGTTACACAATAGCTACTCCCCATAAATGCCTTATTTATCATGACATGTAAGGATTTGCTTATTTATATTCATACACTATCTATGTACAAACCTATGTATGCTCACCAACTTTTTAGTTGACCCTATTTTATTCATGTTTCAGGTGCTAACGTGTGAATTTAAGCAAGACATGCTTCACTTAAGTTGGACCTAGTTAATTTAAATTCAAAGAACAATTTGTATTTTATATATGTATTTGTTGAATTTTGTTATTTGCATAAATCAAGAGGGATGTATAAAGGGTTGTAATGATTGGCTTAGGGTTAGGGTAGGAAGTATTTGGGAGTAGTGGCTAAATGTTGAAAATCTGACTTGTCTTAATGATAGAAATGAAAATGATTCCGTTATTCAACTTAGATTAGACATTATGACTAATCTAAGGACTCTTTTAAGGTCAGATCGTCAAGACCAAATTCCTTCCTTCAAGAATGTCAACTTCTTCTTATCTTTGAAATATTCATTGCTATTAGTTCCCATGAATTTTTTGGCTGTTTCTTCCTAATACATTCATTTTGATCAGCTTTGCATACTCCAATTTTTCGAGTAAGTTTAATTCTCTTTTGATGAGATTTTTTCACTAGCTTGGGCGATTATGAATTCCTTTTTGGTTGCCCCTTTTTCTTATCACAATAATTCTTCTTTTCATGAGTTTCTTTCTTCGAACATAGGATGGATCTATAGTCTTTTGGCGGATGATCGTTCTTTAAATCATAGCCAAGTCGATTTTCAACTAAAAGAGCTAAAAGGTAAAAGGCTAATTTTTTTTCGAGTTTAATGGTTTTGAGATGTGCGTATAGAAACGAAAAGGTTTAGGCTCAAAGGGGATAACTAGGGCATAATGTTTAGGGTAGGTAAAGGAAAAAGGAAAAGGCTAAAGAAAATGGGTTAATCCTAATGCCTAAATCATTTTTATGCATTCTTTTAGTCCATGATTTTGAAATGTGTATTTTACACAAGTTCTAATATGCAAAGAAGTAATTAGCAATGACTCTAACAAACGAAATGAGCATGTGATAATCAACGGCGTCAAAAACTTGATGTGTTCGTGATAATGCTCGGATAGGTTCAAATATCTCACATGGAAACGGAAGGTAAAGGGTAATAAAGTAAAAATATGCATAAACTTATTTCTTTCTTTCTGTTGTGAGTCCTAATATTCCCTATTTGTTTCCTTGATTCACTTCAACGGTATATTAAATTGTTGTTTTTATAAGCTTGTTTATGCGAACTGATTTTTAAGACTTTTGCTTTAAGATTATTTTTTGAAAATGTTTTTATTACTTCTATATAACTTTTAATTTAATAGATTGGGTAGTTATTAATCATGCACTCGTAATACTTAGGACAAAATTTGGCAGCCAAAATATTAACGGGGTTCCATCCCACACTTAGTTTCTGACAGTATGAATGTATGCAGTATGATATGTGTCATGAATAATAAGAGTGTGGTGAAACCAATACTCCCCTGATGATATGTCAATATCATGAGTCTGAACGACTCTCATCAACGCCTCGATCGTATTTCCGGGCACGAACCAAAATCTGTATCACCTGTAATGCTATGCAATGCTCAACACATAAAGTAAGTACTAAAAGGAAAAATTAAACTAATATTAGCTTAACCAAGCGGATGAATAAGGTTTGTGGTAGTGCCACCATGTCAACGGTTACTCCTGTAACCGGTAAAAATGGTGTCGTGTCTAGCAAAGCAACGTCAAAAGTCAAGAACCACAAACTATATAAAAAAAGGAAGAAAGAGTTGCTATTGTTATAGCAGGCGAGGCCACTGCTGGTATGGGCCAGGAGGCTGCTGATGTGGTTGGTGAGCATACGGGTCCTGTAGATGATCGTGAAAATCTTGTCGCTTGCCGTCCATAGTATACCCTAGCTGACCCATACGAATCATCAAATCTAGGATAGAGGGATCCGTGGTGGTGTGGTAAATAGGGGGTATCCCGTGCTGTTCTCCTTGCCCCCTCATAGCTCCAGGTGTCCTTCCCCTGCATCATCATCTGATTCTTCAACTACCCCTGTCCAGATGTTACCTTTATGATTTATTAACCGATAGACTCTATTAATTTTCTTAAACATTCCCATACGGATTAGCATCTGGATATCAACAGTGGTCACCGGAAGGTTCATCTCTAGCAGAGTCCCAAGGCAAGCAGGAGTTAAAAATCCTATGTTAGAGGCCAAACAAGTGATGAAAGGCCCTCCAAACACGTGGCTTGAAGAACAATATCCTGAAGCTCTAGTGAAAAATTTGGCTAAACTGTAGGCAAAGTTGCAGTCAACCTGATCAATGAGGAAGTGAAGGTGAAAGATGTCTCTAAGGCTTACCACCCATGTGTTGTCCTTTCTCCCTCCTAGGGTAAGGACTATACATCTGTGAAGGTATCGGTGGAGCGGGTGTTTAAGTTTGGTGCTTTTCTGACTGTGTGGGTTGAATGGTCCGGACCCAATCCTTCCCCAAAATAGGGATGCCTCACCTTCGCCAAACTCACGGTGGCTCTAAGTGAATACTGGCTGAGTAATCTCTCTGTGCCTATACATTCCCATCCTCACTCCAAACTGGTAAAGTGATATATTGGCCATCCTGAATCTGACACAATCATGCAACTCCAAACTAATTACTCGCCTCGCAAATGAGAATGAGGCCAAGAACTCCAAGGTTAGCTCATAATAAGTAGTGTCTCGGATAGCAAAGAACCTTTCCCATGGTTTAGTTATGAGTTCAGCACATTGATTTAGCAGCTCAATTTCCTCCAAAGTGGCATAGAAAATAGTCTTGTGGATGCCAAACTCCTGTCCTAGGAGTTCCTGAAGCTTATGATAGGCTTCCACTTCTATAGTATCATCTGGGTCAAACACTTGCCAAGAATGCAATTCATACTGTCCTTGGGGCATTAGGTGAGGGTGGTAGGGTGATGGTGGAGAAGGCGGAGATCCATTGCCTCCAGACGTAGTTAGGGACGGGGTAGATCGGGATGAAGACTTCATCCGCCTTCGTTTTCCAGCAGCTCGGGATGACTCCACCATGTTCTATAATCACCAAAAGAAAAGAGTTAGTTCATAGAAACAAGAGTGATTCATCATATATATTTTAACGGCTCCAAAAACTTGATGGTGTGTAAAATACGATGCATATTGGTGCCAAAAACTTGATAAGAATCACGTTTTTATAAAAAATATATATGTATATAATTTTTGGACCACACAAGGGGAACACAATTTCGTTCATGGTTATGGCACGATTATGTTTCTCGAGTCCCCAAATGGTCAATTGCAATCAATCAAACAAGACGCAAATTCAAACGGTGTAATATGACTACCGAAATAGATGGTCAAAATGTTGACTTTTGAAAAGTCAAACCCCCAAAATTCTTAACCTAATTCAATTAATCAACAATTTCCCACCAACTATGTTAAAACCTAAACACATTAAAGCAAGATTCATGCTTAAATTTGTAATTCCAAGTTTAAGAGCTCTAAGTCAAAATTCAAAAACTCATCTATACAAATCAAACAAATCCTACATTAATAAGGCTAAAATGAGTTACATTATGATCCTACCTAATCAAATATGCATCTAGATCAAGCATTGAGTTCATAATCAAGCATATTCAAACTAAAGTTCAAAACGAAACCCTAGCCTTATTTGAACAAGATTAGCCATATTTGAAGCATAAATCACACTAAAATTGACAATGGACAAGTTTACATACCTCAGGGAAGAGATTGGAAGCAAAAATCAAGAGAAACCGTGAGAAATCGGGGGTTTGGAGAGATTTTGGTTGAAATCGAGCGTTTTCGGAGTTGGGGGTTTTGAAGAAAATGAGTTTTTCTGCAATTTTAACACCAGACGCGCACGAAACCCAATGCACGGTCATGCATTGGGTTGCACGGCCGTGCAATGCCCCTTGTTGACTAATTTGACTTTTTTTTAAATAACACGCTTAAAATAATTTTTTTTAATTTAATAGATTAATAAAAAATAATTTAGATTTTATTAAAGTACTAATTTATTTTTAAAAAATATTAAAATAAATTGGTAAAGGGAGATTGTCACAATCAAAATCCTGATTATATGTTAGAAAACTTACCTTGATTATCGACATCCAATTTCAAAGCATTAAACTTGTTATCATCGAAGATAAAAAAAGAATATAAAATCTAAACAAATAAAACCGTTCAAAAGTGTTACGCCTATTCTTAAAATGCTTTCGAATGGCGGCACTTGTATCCGTTCATTTTTCTTAGCAATAATTCCTGGGTTGCGATCCTTGAAAGTTGCTACAAAGATAAATTAGCTAGCACGAGTAACAAAATAAAAACAAAAGTAGTAAAAATAAAAAGAGAAAGGAAAGATAAAGTAGAAATAAAACAAAAATAAAATAAAGATGAAGATAAAATCAAAATGAAAGATAAAGTAGAAATAAAACAAAAGTAAAATAGAATTAAATAGTCAGTCCAACGACTTAGATTTTTCGTAAAATTACCGTGTCCACGGTAACGACGCAAAAAACTTGATGTGTTGTGTAATATGTAGATAAAAATGTAAATATATATATATATAACCCTAGCAACAACGCCAAAGACATGATGACGTGTTTTTAGTAGTAATAAATATATTCTATTTAGAGCTACACAAAATCAGGTTTTAAATTTATAAATTAAAATAATAATTACTTCAACTAAATACACACACACAATTGACAAGTGTACCTATCGCAGCGTATTATAGTATAGGTAAGATCCAAGTATCGAACCATGGACACGAATCCCGTACTCAACTCTCGCTATTGTCTGACTAGGATAATAAGTTTGTATGGGTTTTGTTTTAAAAGGAAAATAAAAAGATAGGATATGTAATTAGAAGTATTATCCTGTTTAAGATGTTATTCCGGTTGTTATCCCTTGTTAATTAATGGTATATTTAAAGTAAGGTTGGTCATAGTTACTAGTACTAACCCTTTCGATAGGGGAGTTAGTATTTCGTAACGGAACCCGGGATACGGTCGGCCAAATGTTCCTTAATGAATATAACAGACTCTAAACGGGGTCTCAAGTCCGTCGGTATCTCACAATTCATTATTCGGACTGATATTTTCTCTATGACTGACGTACGTCTGGTCTTGTAACTTCCTTTGAAAAGTCGGAATGCGCAACTCCCTCTAGAGCTACTTTATGAACGCTCGGACCTAACAAATTATGTTCTTAAATAGTTGTATTTACTTATAATATTATTTTAAATAAATAAGACTTTCCTTCTCAAGATCAAACCCCATGGCTCACGCTAGTAGTCCTATGCAAGCCGATACGAGAAAAGTAAAGAAATACTGACAAAAACCCCCCGATATGGTTAGGGCTCAAACGACTTGCTGAATACCCAAACACCAAGGGAGAGCGGGTATAGGTTGCCTCTTGTTTCACTCGAACGAGAAGAATCGCTTCATATTACAAGACTTTAAAAAGGAAATAAATAAAGAAAAGTTAAACGGACCAAAACCGAGAGAGTTCCAGCTCTTAACAGAGCACTAAGTCCTTCACACATTTTGGTAATGGACACCTAAAACACTAGAATGAGATTGCAATTTATAGGCTAAGATTTTGGCAATGCACGGCCGTGCATTGGATTGCACGGGCGTGCAAAGTACCTATTTCTTTCACGTGCGGAATCTGGCAGTACAAGAGAGTACAAGGAGGCAAAACAGGGGATGCATGACCGTGCAAGGCAATGCACGGCCGTGCATTGCCTTGTTTTGCTCCCTGTTGACTTTTTGAGTTGTAGCTTTGACCTTCTACGTCCGGTTTCGTTAAATTGGCCCCCGAATGCTGATTTTACCTTGATTTTGAGTGTTTACTTCATGTTTTTGTAAATCCAGGTCAATTATCATATCGAAACACAAATGAGTGGATTAGGCATAAATTATTATCATATTATCTCTAATTGTGATGATTTCGGGGATAATTATGCATGCAAAACATGTATAATTTACATTATATCACCGGTAATACCACATATATGTTATACTGAATTTCATTTATGGAATATGTATAGGTTTTTTTGTTATTGTCAATTTGTCATAATACCGAATTTAATTTGTTTCCAACTTCTTGATTGGGATTCTTTGAGTTTATAATACCGAAATTCAAATCCTCTTTCAATTCCATAGTGTGAAAAAAGATCGATTCTCATCCGTCATCTTTATTGATGTTGTCATCTGTGTTTTAATCGATATTGTCATCTTCATCGATTCTCATCTATCATCTTCACAACATCTTCATCATCAGAAAATATGGACTAAACTCAGGTAAGTAAAATTTTTTTTACTGATTGGATTATATCTTTTCAGTTTATGTATTATTATTTTATTTGAATTTGTATTTGTTTGTGTAGGGAGTTGATGGATTTATTGATGAGACCACTTATCCCCAACTTGAAAATGATTCAAAATCAAGTAATAAGGATACACGTACAGTTAATGACAAAATGGAATCATGTGGTAAAAACAAGTAACAAACTTGAAAGCTCCCCAAAACAGCTAAAAAATAGGCACATGACAGGCCAAGTGTTGAAATTAGTTTGATGTGATTTATATACAAGAAGTTGACAGAGTGGAACAAAACAATGGAAGGTGCAAGTTTTTTAAAACTGGAATTAAATCCGTTATGCAAAGAAACGGTATGACCGGTCTTAATAAACACTATTCTAATTGTGATATGTATCTCGAAGTAGTGGTTAAGAAAATCTAATTTATTTAGTGTTTTAAAAAGAAATTAATGAAGAATGTTGTGCTGATGTCGCTCAGGCGGTCTATAAAACTAATGAATAAAAACCTAACTAGACTCCTAAGTAATAAATGGAAAACCTATGAACTAGACCACACTGATAGGCAAGTATACCTATCGAGTGTAGCACAGCTTAATGGTAAACCGAGTTATCGAACCCTAGAGACACTAAATACTAATACTAGACTCTGACTACACTAAAGATTAACTAAGAATGCAGCAAACTAAGAACGACTCAAGCTATCAAAATAAAGAACTAAGGAAATATCAGAGATTGGGAAGAATACTACCTAGGTCGGAATCCTACTTGCAAAGCACAACTTCTACCGGTTCTGGAAACTAAGATGGATCTGGGTTTCTAAGGAAACAACTCTAGAAAACCTAGTGGATACTTAACCACTCTCAGGGTGTCACTAACTAAGGAATCTAAAGATGTAATAAACTCACCAGATAGTGGATTACCTTTCAGTCTCTCCAATAATCATAAAGTACTCGAATAGACAGATCACCTTTCAGTCTCACTGTCCACCATACATTAGAAGAATGCACGGGGTAATCTCAAGATAAGAACTATGACTCAGAATAGCAACAATCACTAGACACCTAATACCAACTTCCTCTCAGACAGCTGACACTCGGATTCCTATTGATGAATACTAAACGACTATCTCTCACTTCTTGGGTATTGAGACAGGATACACACTCAGTTCTAACTAACATTCAACCACAAATACTATGGATCACTATCTCTAGCAAACCATACAAACAATTACAAATCCTAAGATGTATGACCTACATACGCTAATCAAACTGGAAGACATCCACAATCAACGTACGGAATCAATAATCAAACACAAATCAGATCTAAGCATGTATATACATCATAATCAATAAATCAAGATCTTTTACAAAATCAGTAACCATAAAATAGAATCCAAAACAGTAAAAATCATAACTTTACCAATTATTCATCCTAAAACCGAGGAAGTACTAATGATATAGCCAAAGATCATACTCAAAACATCCATAACAGAAGTAAAATACAGAATAATGGTATCAAACATACAAATCAAAGATAAAAATCAAATCTTGAAATCGAATACGCTATTACTAACGAACCCGGATCCAAAGACTCAAGCTTTTCACTCCAATTAGCTTCCTCTCTCCTAAAATCGCCCTTGGCTCCTATCTAGACGGCTGGAATTCGAACTTGTAGTATTATGGCTTTACAATTCTATTAAAATTCGAATTTAGTGTTTTTCGCGATTTTCCGGTCTCTCGCGTACCGCGAGAACATGGGTTGGATTCCTCACGTACCGCGAGGAACAAAATAGTCATGACCTGTTCTGGATTTCATCACGTACCGTGAGGCTCTGGTCTTCTGATCGCTTTGTCAAGGGCAATCAAAAACAATATTATCTCTAATCCCTAGCTACCTTAAATTATAGTATAGTGGAGTAGGGTGTCGTACCACAGGGAACTCGTGGACAATGTTGTTTTTATAAAACTAGTTGAGTTCAGATTAAAAAGAAATTAACTTTAAAAACTTCGAAAACAATGAACAGAAAACGGATTACCTCCGGGTTCAGATTGCAAGTTCGGTGATTACTAATTTGTACCTTTTGGAAGTTACAAAGACATAACTCGTTTTATTAGTTTTGATATATATTGAAAATCAAGAGAGTGACTGTGCTGAGCAACAATTATAAATCCGGATACTTGACACAACTAAAACTCAATAATCAATTACCAATTTAGAACATCAGATCTAAACACTCAATGATTCACGATTGAAAACCGACAATTGATGAATATAGTAAATCTAAGACAAACCAAACTATTTAATCAAATAGAACAAACTATAGCCTTCAAACAATCAAACGATTACAAGACTTCTATATCAACTAAGTATGAACCATATTATCACCTCAAAAAGCAGATCCTACATCCGGAAGTAACCACAAAAGAACTAACTAGCTGCTCATCGACATCATCATCGATTCTTCAATAATTGGTGTAACTTGATCTAGCATTAAAAACATGAAAAGACTTGAACTTTTACTCTAGAAATCGCCTTAGAAAAGCTCTGGGACGGCTGGGTGCAAGTTAATTCGAATATGGACTTCTCAATGGCTTATAATTAGAATTAGGTTATTTTTGCCGACTTTTCTATTCTTCGCGTGTCGCGAACTTCTTCCCCTAAGTCTTCGCGTGGCGCGAAGAACCTAACTTCCAAGAAATTTGACTTTTGTTGAATTTTCTTCTCCGGGGCCCGTGCATGCTGCTATCCTCTTGATTTAAACTTTGTATCTTCCGCTCACTTAGCACTTTAAACCTATAACACTCACAAAAAACAGACTCGATATACAAAGCTAAACGCTTATGTGACAATCCGACTTTCTAAGCTAACTCCGTTAGCAATCCCGTTAGATTCTTTGTTAAATCCTAACCCTGTTAACCCTGTTAAAAACCTCAAGGGTTAATTCTGTCAATTCCCGAACTTAATTACTTGAAACCACAGGGACTAATCTTGTAATTAATTCAAACGTAATTCTTTGACTTTCAAAAGTCAAAATCACGATCTCCCGTTGCCAAATTCAATCCAAAAATTGATAATCAACTCGAATTAGTAACTGATTCGATCCTTAATGCCATTAACGACCATCATCGATACCTTGATCATAGCTTTAATCCGATATCAAACCCAATTATTACACATTAAACTCGTAACCGTCGAAACTGCACTTCCATGATCAAATTCACGTCGATTCGTTTATTTTCCTCACAATCGAACAATTGCACACACCCTAAGAACTCTCCAGAAGCTGCCCCGTACGCCAATTTGACTGGAATCATTGTAGAAATCGTCGGAGGCTAAGATCGCCGAAGTCGGAGTACGTTTTAGTCGATCACCTTCAATCCAAACACCATTCTGGTAATTGAACACTTCCTTCGTTTCGTTTTTATATCTAGATCATAAGCCCTATACCAATTCAGACTTACGCTAACGAATCTAACATAAACAGATTCTAGGGTTCATCATTTGAATAGATTTAGTCGAACCCTAACCTACGCTTAACCTCAATCGAATTAATTTACATTAACAGGTTCTAAATCCTCTACTTGTCAAAAACCCCATGATTTCAACAGCGTATAATATCAGTTTTGATCAAATCGATTTTGTGTTCATATTCTAGGGTTTCGATATTCAATTGGTAAATAAACGATTCAATACTTGTTTTCGCAATTAATTCCACCCACGGATTCGCCAACCCTCGATAAACAAAACCCCTAAACTTGTTTTACCAATCGTGACCGAATCAGAGGGTTTTGGGACTGGTTCTTGGGCTCGGCTTCGAAAGGGGGGAGGAACACCGAGACTTTGGATGTTAAAACAAATAGATCCGGGTGTATGTTGCGATGACCCTAGCGGGCGAGATGGTTTGTGTGTTGGGTTCTGTAGGCCAGGTCACGCGTTTGAATCCTATCCCTGTCCTAACTGTTTTGATTCTTTAATCTTGGTCTGAACTAATTTGGGCCAGGACCAAACCACAAAAGGTTTACAACCTGGACTAGTGTACCAACTGGATGCCCAGTCCAGTTGGTTGAGTCACTGACTTCCCCTAGATGACACCCGGGTTCGAATCTGGTTGACCACAATTATTTTTAAACATTTTTCTGTTAATATTTAATTAATAAAAATCAAACCCCATAATATTATAATATTATACAAATGTGTTTTAGCCTGGAAAACAACCCGTAGGCTCGGGTTTGAATTGTTAACATGTTTTTATATATTATACCCACTTTTATAAATAATATATTATTATTATTCTCAAGTAAAAATAATATGTTTATATTATTTTAAGCCATAAATTCGTATAAAAATAATATGTTTATATTATTTTCAAACCGTGACTCGTATTATTAAATAATATATATATATATATATATATATTATTTCGTATCATGTTACAACCTCGTATAACATTTGAAACTAAATAATAAATAATTAGTTATATTATTTACTCGCACTTGTTACATTAATAAAAATAATATATTTATTATTTTGTACCACGAATGAGTAATTAAAATATTCTTTCGAATCTAAAAATAATATATTAAATTATATTATTTTTCTAATTTTTGTGAATGACAAAACACTCGATTATATTTATTATTATTTTTGTCATTCGTCGCGCAACGTATACACATATCTTAATTATAAATTAAGAAATTTCTACCACGTTGACACGTTCGTTTACTTTTGAATATTAGAACGTTTCCTTAGGACGTTTCTTCTTCCGTGTCACAGTCACAATTCTCATTATCGTTCCTAATTTATATGTTTATAATTTTAGGACATTCGTAAGTCTTTTGAGACTTACACTCGTGGTTCCAATTTACTTCTAGTGTGAAACTACCTTCAACGCCAAGCAGGTGAGTTTTCACGGCCCCTTTTTACTGCTTTTAACTTGGGGGAGAAAACATGCTTAAACTGATTTTATAGATTTTGTATTTCATATGCTATCAATGTCAAAGCTAAGTGTAACATGCTATCACAGAAAGTCCTCATCTTATTTCGAACCGTTAATATGGATCTTAGCGAGGTAATGTTTAGTAGTACTACTGGGTTTCACAAATCCCACCCGCGTTAGTCGCGCTAGCTCGATTGGATATCGAACGGGTGAAATGTTAGCCTACTCACATGGCAATTATTGATAGACCTGGTAGGAGGCAATAAACAAACAGTCAGTTTTGGTTACGAGCACTTGAGCTAAAACATGAACATAGGTTAGCTACCTATAGATACATATTGAATGATCATAAATCTGGTAACGCTTACTTAATTATTTGAAACCTGTGAACTCACCAACCTCGTGTTGACACTTTTTCTTATATGTTTTCTCAGGACGCTAAGCTAAGACACAGGTGCACGTTAGGGCATGCATGGGATTCAACTGCTTTGCTTTGTGTCTATTTATGTTTGGTTGAATTATTATATTGTACTTTGTTTGGTTTGGACTTTTGAAACTTTTGGACTTTGGTTTTGGGCGCGTGTATTTTGCGCATTTACTTTCTTTACGCTTCCGCATTGATACTCTGATTTAAAAGATATTTTCATTTTGAGTCCCATGTAGAGTCGTTCAATATAACTAGTGTCTGAGATCCTGGTTTGTTACTTCCCAAAACGGTAATACTCCGTTAGTTGAAATTGGGGTGTGACAGATTGGTATCAGAGCCATTGGTTATAGAGAAATAGGAATTGCATACTAGACTATAGCCTCACACATTAGTTACATGTCATTTGGATGCTTGGTACTTATACATAATGTTGCAGGATCATGTCGTCAACCCCACCTCCGTCACCTAACGCATCAGGGCATAAGGCACTTGTACTCTCATCCCCGGAGCCCAAAAGGCGCCGGACTACCTCAATTGACCAAGGCGAACCGAGCAACGCACGAGCATTGGATTATGCTCTCAATTGGGATGTATACCCACATATGATCAAAAGGTGGATCGAAATGGGAGATGTTCCATCACCGTACTTTGGATCCGCATCTTCATCATCTACACTACCTAGCTTACCATGCACCGTGGAACAAGCCTTCGCAGCATTCGTATCTTATATGTTGAAGGAGTTAAGTTTTGTACAAGATGCCACCGAGGAGATACCTAAACTTATGGAGAATGGACCCCAAGTAGAGAAGAATAGGGTAGGAGTAGAACACTTGACTACCGAACTAGCTGCAACGGACCATGTCCACAACCTTTTAGTGGATCGTGTGGCACACCTAGAGACGAGGGCTGACACTATGGATGATGATATGCAAGGAGTTCTGGAGAGATTAGCTGCTATGGAAGCTCAGCTACATGTGGCAAACCACACTGCTGAAGGCCTTCAAGAGAGGGTGACTCACTTGGAAGCCCAACTGCAAGCGGCCCTACACCCGGAAGACATTCCAGTATCTGACGATGAGGAAGAACCCTTTGAGGAGGAGCCCTTTGAAGAAGAGCCCTTCGAGGAGGAGCCCTTAGAGGGGGAACCAGCTGAGGAAGAGCCAGTGGAGATCGATGATGCACAGTCATACGTCTCTTCTGATGGCGAGGATGTTTGAGGATCTTCCTAATCTATATTCCTTTTCATGTTTGTTTTTGCTTATGTTATTTCTCTTTTCAAACCTAGATGGGTAAGGTTGTTCCCATCCAATAAAAGCATGAGAAGTTTAATATTTGAGTTATTTATTTTGTAGCCTTACAATTTATTTAATTTTCAAAATATTAGATGTTGTACCTCCTTACTCGTACCTGAAAAATGTTTAATATGCGATATATTTCTCATTGTTTTTCATTTGTGATTGTGAAGAATCATGTCTGGGAGAGGACGAGGAGGCCGTGCCGGTGGTCGTGGTACCATTAACATGACGGCAGCAGAGCTAGCAGCTTTGATAAATAATAGTGTGGCAGAGGCCCTAGCAGCACAGAATGCTGCAGGTAAATGCTTTAACTGTTGACTAATAGTGTCAATCCTTCTCCTAAGAACATCTTTCTAAACTCTATAATTCCAACTCAATTTGTATTTCTAAATCCAGGCCAGCAAAATCAGCAAAATCAACAGCCAGCCTGCACTTTCAAGGCATTCATGGACTGCAAGCCCCATACCTTTAGTGGAGCTGAAGGAACCGTTGGATTACTTCGCTGGTTTGAGAAGGTTGAATCAGTAATAGCATGTGCAACTGCCCCATGGCTAACCAAGTGAAATTTGCTGCTGGAACTTTAGAAGGCCCGGCCCTAACATGGTGGAATGCCCAAGTTCAAATGTTGGGACTAGCAATGGCAAATGGACTCCCGTGGGAGGAATTTAAAACAATGATGAAGGAAGAATACTGCCCACGAGATGAAATTCAAAAGCTAGAGGGAGAGTTCTGGAACCTTAAGATGGAGGGTTCGGAAATTGAACTCTACACCACCCGTTCGCACGAACTTGCCACCATGTGCCCACACATGGTGACTCCGGATTACAAACGGATTGAACTATACATTGGAGGTTTGGTACCTCAGATTCAAAGCATGGTGACCTCATCCAACCCTACCACCATCCAACAGACCATCAGACTTGCTACAAATTGACCGATCAGGCTGTGACGCAAGGAACTTTACCTCGAAGAGGTTCAGTTGCTAAACCCACCGACAACCACAAACCCAAGTTCAATCACCATTCCAACACCTACAACCACTCTAACTCCCACTCCAAAGGACCTCAACCCAACCAGCCCCAGTTTAACCAACCGCAACAACAACAACGTAGGTTCGAGCCTACCAAGAACTTCAATCAGTCGACCTCTTCTGGCCAAAACCAGGGTGGTTATGCGGGGAAGTCCCCGAAGTGTAACAAGTGTAACTTGCACCACTTTGGGTTCTGCAATCGTTGCAAGAGGTGCGGTAAAATAGGCTATGCTGCTAAGGACTGCAGGGGTGAATTACAAACTAAACAACCCTTCCAACAACCGGGGTCTACTAGGGCTTGCTTTGAGTGTGGAAAGGAAGGGCATATTCGGAAGAACTGTCCTCAGTTGAAGAAATGGGGTAATGGAAATCACAACCCTAACCACAATAACAATGGGAATGGTGGAAATAATGGCAATGGGGGAGGAAATGGTGCGAAGGGACGAGCCTTCGTACTAGGATCTGGAGAAGCCTGTTACGACCATAATGTGGTTACCGGTAAGTTCCTCGTAAATAATTTCTTTGCTTCTGTCCTTTTTGACACCGGTGCTGATAGAAGTTTTATATCTAAGAAATTTAGTAATATGATAAAAGGAACTTCACCTCTATTAGAAGATAAGTATACAATAGAGATAGCTGACGGTCAAATAATTGAGGCAACTCACATACTTAAAGGATGTAAACTTGAGCTAGCTATACATACATTTGATATCGACCTTATGCTGGTCACACTTGGTAGTTTTGATGTAATCGTCGGCATGGATTGGTTGTCTAAGAACCAAGCCAAAATTATCTGTCGTGAGAAGATTGTACGTGTACCTCTCTCGAATGGAGAAACCCTTTCCATCTAAGGCGAAAGAGTTGGTACAGTCATGGGCATTATATCCTTCATGAAGGCATAAAAATGTCTTCGGAAGGGGCATACGGCTATTTTGGCCCTTATTGCTGAGCAGCCGTCAAAAGAGAAGAAGATCGAAGATATTCCCGTTGTGCGTGAATTTTTGGAAGTATTTCCCGAGGATCTGCCCGGTTTGCCACCGCACCGTCAAGTGGAATTCCAAATTGATTTAGCACCCGGAGCAGCACCGATTGCTCGGGCACCTTACAGACTGGCACCCAGTGAATTGCATGAACTGTCCACTCAATTGCAAGACTTATTGGATAAAGGTTTCATCCGACCTAGTTCATCACCGTGGGGAGCTCCGATATTATTTGTTAAGAAGAAGGACGGTACGTTCCGTATGTGTATTGATTACCGGGAGCTGAATAAAGTCACAATCAAGAACCGCTACCCTTTACCTCGTATTGATGACCTTTTTGATCAACTCCAAGGATCAAGTTTCTATTCCAAAATAGATCTTAGGTCTGGCTATCATCAGTTAAGAGTCCGAGAAGAAGATGTCTCTAAGACTGCATTCAGAACGAGGTACGGCCATTACGAATTTATGGTCATGCCTTTCGGTTTAACCAACGCACCCGCGGTATTCATGGACCTCATGAACCGTGTGTGTAAGCCTTACCTTGACCAGTTTGTTATCGTTTTCATCGATGACATCCTTATTTATTCCAAGAACGAGGAAGAACATGAGGAACATCTGCGTCTAATTTTGGAACTACTTAAGCAAGAGCAACTTTATGCTAAGTTTTCCAAATGTGAATTCTGGATTCGGGAAGTTCAGTTTCTAAGGCATGTGGTAAATGAAAAAGGGATACATGTCGACCCATCCAAAATAGAAGCCATCAAGAATTGGGCAGCACCGACGACTCCGACTGAGGTGCGACAATTTCTGGGATTGGCTGGATATTACCGTCGTTTTATCGAAGGATTTTCAAAGATTGCGCAACCTCTCACCGCCTTAACTCAAAAAGGAAAAGCCTATAATTGGGGCGATAACCAAGAGTCAGCTTTCCAGCACCTCAAACAGAAACTTTGCAGTTCACCTATTTTAGCTCTTCCGGAAGGAACCGATGATTTTGTGGTGTATTGTGATGCATCCATCCAAGGCATGGGTTGTGTCTTAATGCAACGCGAAAAGGTAATCGCATATGCTTCACGCCAGTTAAAGATTCACGAGAAAAACTACACCACTCATGACCTAGAGTTAGGAGCAGTAGTTTTTGCACTTAAGATATGGAGACATTACTTGTACGGTACCAAATGCACCATCTATACCGATCACAAGAGTCTTCAGCATATTTTCGAGCAGAAGGAGTTGAACATGCGACAACGTCGTTGGGTTGAACTTTTAAATGATTACAACTGTGCGATCCAGTATCATCCGGGTAAAGCTAACGTTGTGGCTGATGCACTAAGCCGAAAGGAAACAAAACCCAAACGAGCTCGAGCATTACAACTTACTATTCACCCAGGATTGCCTGACAGAATCCGTAGTGCTCAACATGAAGCCTTGAAAGAAGATAAACTACCGTTAGAAGGTGCACGCGACATGGAAGCACAACTTGAATTAAAATATGATGGAATTCGTTACTTCGTCGAACGAATATGGATTCCGGTATTCAGAAATTTAAGGGAACTAATCATGGATGAAGCTCATAAATCTCGTTACTCCATTCATCCGGGTTCTGATAAAATGTACCATGATCTAAAAATACTATATTGGTGGCCGAAGATGAAGGCCGATATAGCCACCTATGTTAGTAAGTGTCTAACCTGCGCGAAGGTCAAAGTTGAATATCAAAAACCATCCGGTCTCCTGCAGCAACCAGAAATTACCATGTGGAAATGGGAACAAATATCCATGGATTTCATCACCAAATTACCACGAACTCCTACTGGATGCGATACCATTTGGGTAATTGTTGATCGACTAACAAAATCTGCTCACTTTCTAGCAATCAAAGAAACGACAAAATGGATAAACTCACTCGAATATACTTGAAAGAAGTAGTCTCTCGGCACGGAGTGCCTATCTCTATCATTTCGGATCGTGATGCACGATTCACTTCTCGCTTCTGGCAGTCGTTACATAATGCCTTAGGCACGCGTCTAGATATGAGCACAGCTTACCATCCTCAAACCGATGGTTAAACAGAACGTACTATCCAAACTCTGGAGGACATGCTACGAGCTTGTGTGATCGATTTCGGTAACACTTGGGAGTCTCACCTACCGTTGGTGGAGTTCTCCTACAACAACAGTTATCACACTAGCATCAAGGCAGCTCCATTTGAAGCATTTTATGGACGGAAATGTCGTTCTCTCATTTATTGGACCGAGGTTGGAGATAGCCAACTCACAGGTCCTGAACTTGTATTTGAAACTTCCGAAAAGATCGTTCAAATTAGAAACCGTATGGCGGCAGCTCGTGATCGTCAAAAGAGCTACGCCGACAAACGCCGTAAACCTTTAGAGTTTCAAGTAAGTGACATGGTCTTACTCAAAGTCTCACCTTGGAAAGGTGTCATTCGTTTCGGGAAACGAGGCAAACTGAATCCTCGTTATGTTGGACCTTTCAAAATATTAAAGAAAATCGGACCAGTCGCGTACCAACTGGACCTACCTGAAAGACTTAATGGTGTGCACAACGTCTTTCACGTCTCAAATTTAAAGAAATGCCGGGCAGACGAATCACTCGCAGTTCCTCCGGAAGAACTACATGTTGATGAACAGTTACGTTTCATCGAAGAACCTGTCGAAATTATGGATAGGGAAGTAAAAACGTTAAAGCGCAGCAAAATCCCCATTGTTAGAGTCCGTTGGAACTCGAAACGCGGACCGGAATTCACGTGGGAGCGCGAGGATCAGATGATGCGCAAATATCCTAATCTGTTCAAGCACTCCACGTCAAACTCTTAAGGTACTATTTTAATTTTCAGGACGAAAATTCTTTTAACTAAGGGATGATGTGACACCCCAGAAATTTTTTTTTATTTTTTATTTTATTTATTTATTCTAATTTTTGGGACGAAAATTCTTTCAACTAAGGGATGATGTGACAATCCGACTTTCTAAGCTAACTCCGTTAGCAATCCCGTTAGATTCTTTGTTAAATCCTAACCCTGTTAAAAACCTTAAGGGTTAATTCTATCAATTCTCGAACTTAATTACATGAAACCACAGGGACTAATCTTGTAATTAATTCAAACGTAATTCTTTGACTTTCAAAGGTCAAAATCACGATCTCTCGTTGCCAAATTCAATCCAAATATTGATAATCAACTCGAATTAGTAACTGATTCGATCCTTAATGCCATTAACGACCATCATCGATACCTTGATCACAGCTTTAATCCGATATCAAACCTAATTATTACACATTAAACTCGTAACCGTCGAAACTCCACTTCCACGATCAAATTCACGTCGATTCGTTTATTTTCCTCACTGTCGAACAATTGCACACACCCTAAGACCTCTCAAGAAGCTGCCCCGTACGCCAATTTGACTGGAATCATTGTAGAAATCATCAGAGGCTAAGATCGCCGAAGTCGGAGTACATTTTAGTCGATCACCTTCAATCCAAACACTATTCTGGTAATTGAACACTTCCTTCGTTTCGTTTTTATATCTAGAATAAGCCCTATACCAATTCAGACTTACACTAACGAATCTAACATAAACAGATTCTAGGGTTCATCATTTGAATGGATTTAGTCGAACCCTAACCTACGCTTAACCTCAATCGAATTAATTTACATTAACAGGTTCTAAATCCTCTACTTGTCAAAAACCCCATGATTTTAACAGCGTATAATATCAGTTGTGATCAAATTGATTTTGTGTTCATATTCTAGGGTTTCGATATTCAATTGGTAAATAAACGATTCAATACTTGTTGTTTTCGCAATTAATTCCACCCACGGATTCGCCAACCCCCGATAAACAAAACCCCTAAACTTGTTTTACCAATCGTGACCGAATCAGAGGGTTTTGGGACTGGTTCTTGGGCTCGGCTTCGAAAGGGGGGAGGAACACCGAGACTTTGGATGTTAAAACGAATAGATCCGGGTGTATGTTACGATGACCCTAGCGGGCGAGATGGTTTGTGTGTTGGGTTCTGTAGGCCAGGTCACGCGTTCGAATCCCATCCCTGTCCCAACTGTTTTGATTCTTTAATCTTGGTCTGAACTAATTTGGGCCAGGACCAAACCACAAAAGGTTTACAACCTGGACTAGTGTACCAACTGGATGCCCAGTCCAGTTGGTTGAGTCGCTGACTTCCCCTAGATGAGACCCGGGTTCGAATCTGGTTGACCACAATTATTTTTAAACATTTTTCTGTTAATATTTAATTAATAAAAAGCAAACCCCATAATATTATAATATTATACAAATGTGTTTTAGCCTGGAAAACAACCCGTAGGCTCAGGTTTGAATTGTTAACATGTTTTTATATATTATACCCACTTTTATAAATAATATATTGTTATTATTCTCAAGTAAAAATAATATGTTTATATTATTTTAAGCCATAAATTCGTATAAAAATAATATGTTTATATTATTTTCAAACCGTGACTCGTATTATTAAATAATATATATATATATATTATTTCGTATCATGTTACAACCTCGTATAACATTTGAAACTAAATAATAAATAATTAGTTATATTATTTACTAGCACTTGTTACGTTAATAAAAATAATATATTTATTATTTTGTACCACGATTGAGTAATTAAAATATTCTTTCGAATCTAAAAATAATATATTAAATTATATTATTTTTCTAATTTTTGTGAATGACAAAACACTCGATTATATTTATTATTATTTTTGTCATTCGTCGCGCAACGTATACACATATCTTAATTATAAATTAAGAAATTTCTACCCCGTGGACACGTTCGTTTACTTTTGAATATTAGAACGTTTCCTTAGGACGTTTCTTCTTCCGTGTCACAGTCACAATTCCCATTATCGTTCCTAATTTATATGTTTATAATTTTAGGACATTCGTAAGTCTTTTGAGACTTACACTCGTGGTTCCAATTTACTTCTAGTGTGAAACTACATTCAACGCCAAACAGGTGAGTTTTCACGGCCCCTTTTTACTGCTTTTAACTTGGGGGAGAAAACATGCTTAAACTGATTTTATAGATTTTGAATTTCATATGCTATCAATGTTAAAGCTAAGTGTAACATGCTATCACAGAAAGTCCTCATCTTATTTCGAACCGTTAATATGGATCTTAGCGAGGTAATGTTTAGTAGTACTACTGGGTTTGACAAATCCCACCCGCGTTAGTCGCGCTAGCTCGATTGGATATCGAACAGGTGAAATGTTAGCCTACTCACATGGCCAGTATTGATAGACCTGGCAGGAGGCAATAAATAAACAGTCAGTTTCGGTTGCGAGCACTTGAGCTAAAACATGAACATAGGTTAGCTACCTATAGATACATATTGAATGATCATAAATCTGGTAACGCTTACTTAATTATTTGAAACCTGTGAACTCACCAACCTCGTGTTGACACTTTTTCTTACATGTTTTCTCAGGACGCTAAGCTAAGACACAGGTGCACGTTAGGGCATGCATGGGATTCAACTGCTTTGCTTTGTGTCTATTTATGTTTGGTTGAATTATTATATTGTACTTTGTTTGGTTTGTTTGGTTTGGACTTTTGAGACTTTTGGACTTTGGTTTTGGGCGCGTGTATTTTGCGCATTTACTTTCTTTACGCTTCCGCATTGATACTCTGATTTAAAAGATATTTTCATTTTGAGTCCCATGTAGGGTCGTTCAATGTAACTAGTGTCTGAGATCCTGGTTTGTCACTTCCCAAAACGGTAATACTCCGTTAGTTGAAATTGGGGGTGTGACAGTTTAGACTATACGAATTAGACTCTTATACACGGGATATTTGGCAACACATCATATCCTCACACTTGACCTTTTTCGTTCCAAAAAAGAATATTGCAATGGAATCATAATCAGAAAAACTTGCAACTTACACTTTCATCATACACAACACAGATTCTCATAACACGTTAATTGTAACAATCGGTATTTCGATCCGATTAAACCCAACCACCAAATCTCGAGCCCCCGATTTTATGATCTACTATCCTAACATTACCAAGCAATCATGTTATCTATGGGTCTCACACTCAGGAAGCTACGACTCAGCCTAATCCCATCTCAAAGTATATCAAGGCCTGGGTTAAACCATATAGATTTTCCCACCATTATAAACACTAATCTATAAGTTTTAAAAATCAATGATTATGGATCAATGGATGAATGATGCGAGCTTTTATTAATGATGTTTGAATAAACCTCAACCAGTGGTGTATCCTCCAAGTCGTCATCCCGGAGGTTAACACACAGGCTTTAGTTTTTAACAATGAAGTACATAACTCAACGTAGAGGCGTTTCAACCAGGTTTCCATCCTAGAAGGTAACACATAAGTCAAATCAGTCATCTATGATTGATCACAAGAGTCTGCCCATGGGCGTATCAACCAGGTCACCATCCCGGAAGGTAACACGTAGGCAAACTCAGGCTTTCAACTTAATTAATCAAGCTCATGCAGATGTGGATTATGGAATGCGGGCGCCACCAACTTTTGAATTTATTTTCATAAAAAGAAAGTGATGTGCCAAAAGATTTCAAAAACTTATAAACAATTGCTTATAGAGGTACCTATCACCCTTTGATGACAGTTTCAACCTTACCGACACCCCTAAGATTAGAACCCATAAGACATCCTGAATTAATTATTCATTTAACCTAGATACACTATCAGTATATTTAAGCTCTTCAAAGTCAGTTGGGTCTACCAAAACGTTACAAATTAGACGCGTTTTCTATTTTATTATTCACTTCAATTCATCATGCACAGTTTCCAATTCAACCTATCATTTTCCATTTAATTGCAAAACTCTAATCCAAAGACATTTTTAATTTTTTTTTTCAAATTTTATGACTCAAAATGACTCAAAACAAAAGACTCAAACACATAATACAGACCCCAAATACAGACCTGGACTAAGGTCTCCCCTCCCCACACTTAAACTCGACATTTTCTTCAATGTAGGAAGAGCGACTCGAAAACAAAAGAAAATTACAAAAATTAGAAAACTTAACTGATTGTACGAACGTATAGCATTTCATTCGTGATCGTGTTCCACTGATGCAAGCGGGCTGCCTTAAACAAGAATTAATCGAAAGTAGGAAATCACCACCCGAATGGAGATTGAGTACGGGAAATTCATTCCAAACCTACAAAATTAATCTCGAAACACACCCACACGCACCATACCGACTCAATAAAAATAAAAATACCTGACGGACCAGACACGACTCAAAAATCACAAAAATGAAAAATAGGGAAAAAGGAACAAACTTGGGTCCCTCGCGTGTCGCGAGAACCCCTCCCAACTCTTCGCGTGGCGCGAAGAGTGGAAATTTCACCCGACCATAATGAAACTCCTTCGCGTGTCGTGAAGATCTGGCACTGGGTCTTCGCGTGGCGCAAAGACATGTTAGTAACATAATGTTTTGACGATTTTTATACTTTGAAAATATTTTGGTCCAAAAACCCAAATTTTCAAGTTTTTCAAATTTTTGCTCCAATATTCCAATGATGTGCATACATACCTGTAACGTGATTTATGATAATTTTCCACACTCGTATGCCCCAAATCCCTGAAAAAACTCAAAATGACGCAAAAACATACCAAAAATACTAAAACTCAGACTCACGACTTCACAAACTCTACACACGGTATCCTACCCCAGATAATGATGCATGGTCCCCATTGCGTTACTACAAGTCTCAGCATCCCAGAACGTCCCCACATTTGGGTTTTTCCCAGATTTAAAGCACAAAAAAGAAACAAAAACCTAACTCACTTTCGTAGGAATCACGAATGCATTTTGCACATGCATCAAGCCTTTTAAACCCCTCGGTAGCCCGAGTGGACGAGTTAAGTCTCGTGAGGGTTTCTAGAGAACACACCCACACCGTTCATTTAATCTAGACAAGAAAGTCAACCTTAGGTTGCCTCCTAAGAGAGCTAAGTATAACGTCTTTAGCAAGACGCGATGTACCTTACTTGGGTTATTCATATGAATATGCATGCATGACAAAAATCACTGATTCTTCCTTGGTGTCATTGATTTCATCCGTCTCTAAGTAGGGCTTCAGTCTATGTCCATTCACAATCTGCCTGAGGTGATCGTCAAAGTCTTCGATCTCCACCTCCCCAAACTGTCCTACTCGGATCACCAAGTATAGACCCATCCATTTACTCTTCAGCTTCCCAGGGAATAGTTTCAACCTTGAATTGTATAGCCACACCTTCTGACCTACCGCAAAGACCTTCTTCTTTAACTTGGAATCATGCACTGCTTTCATTTTTGCCTTGTATGCAGATGCACACTCATAAGCTTCATCCCTCGGCTCTTCCAACTCACATAATTGCAACTTTCGCTCTTTACCTGCATTGTCATACTCAAGATTAACAGCTTTAACTGCCCATAATGCACGGTGAGCTATTTCAACCGGTAGATGACATCCTTTTCCATAAACTAGTTGGTAGGGTGTGTTACCAATCAGAGTTTTGTAAGCACTTCGGTAGGCCCATAAAGCATCGTTAAGTTTGATTGACCAATACTTATGATCAGGCCGTACCGTCTTTTGTAAAATATCCTTTATATGTTTGTTCGACACCTCCACTTGTCCACTTGTTTGTGGGTGATATGGAGTGGCTATCCGATGGTTCACACCATACTGTTTTAATAATTTACCAAATTTAAAGTTCTTAAAATGTGAACCCCCATCACTGATGATCACACGAGGGACACCAAACATAGAAAATATGTTATTCTGCACGAACTTGAACACCACCGTATGATCATTTGTCTTAGTGGCGATTGCTTCAACCCATTTAGAAACATAATCAACCACCACTAAGATATACAAGTGTCCCATAAAATTAGGGAAAGGGCATATGAAGTCTATGCCCCACACATCCCATATGTTGACGACCATGATAGGTCGCATTGGCATCTCATCCCGCTTAGTGATGCTATCTAGTTGTTGACACCGTACATTGTTCTTCCCGAATTATGCTGCATCCTTGAAGATCGTAGGCCAGAAGAACCCACAAGTTAGGACCCTATGTCCTGTTTTCTGTCCACTGAAGTGCCCTCCACAATCATATGAATGGGCATGTTCTAATAGGTACTGGACTTCATTTTCGGGCACACAACGCCAGATCATTTGATCTACCCCTATTTTAAACAAATATGGTTCATCCCAAATATACTACTTCACTTGCAACATGAAGTGTTGTCTCTTCTTCCTAGCCCAATGCTTTGGAATTTTACCTGCAGCCAAATAATTAACAATGTTAGCATACCATGGGTTAGTAGAAACACTTAAAATTTGCTCATCTGGGAACGTGTCCCCGATTCTTTCAGTAGAACCATCTTCTGTATTCACGACCCTTGACAAATGGTCTGCTACCACATTCTCAGTTCCTTTCTTATTTCAGATCTCTAAGTTGAACTCCTGTAACAATAGGACCCATCTAATCAGCCTAGGCTTTACATCCTTCTTCTCCATTAGATACTTCACAACACTGTGATCTGAGTATACAATCACCTTGCTTCCCCAGATGTACGACCTAAACTTATCAAGGGCATACACAACTGCAAGTAACTCTTTTTCAGTAGTAGTATAGTTCAATTGTGCCCCATCAAGGGTCTTGCTGGAATAGTAAATTGCCACCGATTTCTTATCCACCCTTTGCCCCAAGACTGCCCCGATTGCAAAATCACTTGCATCACACATGATTTCAAAAGGTAATGACCAATTCGGTGCTTGCAAGATCGTGGTGTCTACCAATTTTTATTTTAAAATATTAAATGCTTTTTAGGCATTCTTCATCAAATTCAAATGTGACGTCTTTTAAAAGTACCTTACAAAGTGGTTTCGTGATGGTGCTAAAACCCTTAATAAACCCACGGTAAAATCCCGCATGCCCCATGAACGATCTTACCCTTTTGACATTATAAGGGGGAGGTAGTGTTGAGATTACTTTGATTTTTGCGCTGTCTACCTCCATCCCCCTACTTGATACTATGTGTCCCAAAACAATCCCTTCCTGTACCATGAAATGGCTCTTTTCCCTACTAAGGACTAGGTTTGTTTCGACAAACCTTTTTAATACCTTGGTCAATTGTTCTAAACATGATTCAAATGACTGACCAAAGATTGAAAAGTCATCCATGAAGATTTCCAAAGACTCCCCAATCATATCTGAAAAGATACTCATCATGCACCTTTGAAAGGTGGATGGGGCATTACACAACCCAAATGGCATTCGCCAGAATGCAAAGGTACCATATGGGCAGGTAAATGTGGTCTTATGTTGATCGTCAGGATGAATAGCAATCTGATTATATCCTGAATACCCATCTAAAAAGCAGTAAAATTTCTGACCTAATAATTTCTTGATGATTTGGTCAATGAAAGGTAAAGGAATATGATCCTTGGAAGTGGTTGTGTTTAACTTCCTATAATCAATACATACCTTCCACCCCGTTACAGGTCGGGTGGCTACCTGCTCTCCTTGCTCAACCCTTTTGATCTGGATGCCTGCTTTCTTTGGTACTATCTGTGTAGGACTCACCCAGGTGCTGTCAGATATAGGATAGATGATCCCTGCATCCAACCATTTTAGGACTTCTTTCTTCACAACTTCCCTCATGTTCGAGTTTAGCCTTCTTTGTGCATCTCTTGCCGACTTAGCATCCGGTTCAGTGAAACCAACACATCTATAAGCGCCTTCTTTTGTGCCTCGGTCAAGTTTGATGCAATGATAACCGGGAGAGTTTCATTCTCTCAAACAAAGGCGTACTTCAGACTTTCTGGTAGTTCTTTCAATTCCACTTGAGGTGGTGATTCCAAGGATGGTTTTAAATGAGTGTCTATGGAATCTGGCAGACTTTCCACTTGAAGTGTCCATGTGGGTCGTCCCTCTTTGATGGCAAACACTTCCAATTGCTCCTCTTCGACTTTCAGCTCATTCTCATATTCTGCTTCTTCCATGTTACACAGAACACACGACTCCTTGGGCGCATCCTCATTTTCACGAAGAATACACCCATAAATGATGTCCGCACTAAAGCATTCATCAATGATTGGGGCATTAAACGTACGGGAAAAGTCATTTAAATGCATTATTCTATTACCAAAGGCCATGTCGACTGTGCCTGTCATGCAGTTTATAACACATTGAGTAGTTTTTAAAAATGGCCTTCCCAAAATAACATTGGGTTGGCTCCCTTTTGTAGGGGCTGCATAGTCAAGCACTAAAAAGTCGACCGGGTAATAAAAGTCTTCCACCTTGACAATCACATCTGTTAATATCCCGCGGGGAAGCTTAAGAGTTAAATCTGCTAACACCACGGTGGTATCAGCTTTTTGTAGAGGACCAAAATCGTATTGGTCATACAAACTTCCCGACAAGATACTAACACTTGCTCCCAAATCCAGAAGTGCCTTATCTATTTTGAAATCACCTATTTGAATTTGGATCAAAGGCGCCCCTGGATCTTGGAGCTTAGGTGGAAGAATACCAGATAACATCGCACTCACATTATCAGTTAGATCAAGCTTTTTTGGCATCTTATGATTCCTCTTTTGAGTGCACAGATCTTTCAAGTATTTTACATACACCGGTACTTGTTTAATAGCATCAATTAGGGGAAGATTAATTTTGACTTGTCTAAAAATTTCCCACATTTCATCTTGTTGTGGGCCCCTTTTATTTACCGGTTTTGATTGATCAACCAGTGCTCTCAGAAACGGGATGGTATTATTCTCCACACCCGTCCCTTGGGCACTAGTGGATGCTTTAGAATTGTTTGGTTTTTCAGAAGTTACCGGTCCCTTCAGTTTAGATACAAAAATTACCGGTTCCTCATCACTTTCATCATCGACATCCTCCACCAACCCTTCAACTAGCAGTTGTGGAGGGACAACTTTGCTGTCATATTGCTTACCACTTCGTAAAACACTTACCTGGCTTACATGAGCATTCTTTGATCCCGACCCTTGGTGTTGCGGGTTGTTTTGAGTTTTGCTTGGTAATTTGCCCGGTTCTCTTCTCGACCATTCTTCAGCCATTTGACCCACCGGCTTCACAATAGTATTTACCGTTTTATCAAGGACTTCATTGTCCTTCTTTAGCACCTTGATAGCATCCATGATAGCATTAAACTGTGCACCCCCCCAGGTCATCACCTCCTACACTGCTACCTTGCTGATTTTGCTGTTGATAGCCCCTTTGGTATCCTTGTTGATACCTTCCTTGGTTCCTCTGGTACCCGCCTTGATTGTAACCTTGTTGGAGGTTCTGTTACTGCTGCTGTTGTGGTTGTCCTCCACCCTGCATATTAGAACCTTGAAAGTTAGGATTCATTTGATTAGAAGCATTACCATACCTTAGATTTGGGTGGTTTCGGTGTCCCGCATGATAGTGGGTAGCAGTCATCTCTGGTTGCTTTCGCTCTCCGCCACTTCCTCAGCCTTCCTCTGCTCCCTTGGGAAGCCAGCAAACGTATACCCTATGTCGTTGCATCCGTCACATACCGGATACATTTGTGACAAATTTGCCACATCCTTACCACTCGACTTACCAAGACGTGCCATCTGGATTTCCATGGCATCCAACATCTTTTGTGTCTCATAATCTACTGATTTCGCAGATGCATTTGTCTTTGCTCTCCTGCTCGCATGAGCATGCTTCTTTGATGTCATCGTCATCCTCTCTAGGATATCCCAATCATTATCCACATGGTTAGAGAAGATGGACCCATTGCTGGTGGAGTTCACGTCTCTAAAATCCTCAAGCAGCAGACCATCATACAATGCCTGGATTAGTTCCCACTTCTCTATACCATGATGTGGGTAGTTTCATAGTAGTTCTTTAAACCTCTTCAAGGCTTCATAGAATGGCTCCCCCGACTGTTGTCTAAAATCTATGATTGCAGCTCTGGCCTCATTAGTCTTATTAGGCGGGTAGTACTCATCCAAGAACTGTTGATGTAACTCTGCCCAGATGGCAATACTAGCAGACGGTAGAGAAAGGTACCATTGTTTTGCACGGTCCTTTAGTGAAAACTGGAAGAGCACCAGTTTCACCTCGTCTGTAGTGAATCCCTGACCACCTATGTCCCATAAGTTGTCTCATACTCTGATAAATGTGTGTAGGGCTCCTTAGTAGCTCTCCCATAGAAGTGTGGGACGATCCTTAGACATCCCGGTCTGATCTCAAATGCATTCTCCCTAAGGACTGGTGGTTTCACGGGTGAAGCATTCAGGGCTAAAGCATGGCGGAAATGACTATCCACCCCTTGATCGTGCCAGGCCTGGTTTCTGTTTCTAGGTGGCTCCTCTCGATAATTAGGCATGTTCACTTGAGGTTGCCTATACCTATTCTCTCTATCAAGGTTGTTCGGATTTCCCTGCTGATACCCATAGTTGACCCTTTGTGGCGGAAATGACTATCCACCCCTTTGATTCCCGTGAGGGAATTCCTCCTGGTGGTTTAGGTCAAACCACTCATCTTATTCGTTCCAGTTCTCTCATTGAGAACCATGTTGTGGCCGATGACTACCCCCTGGTGACATAAGCTCATTATTTCCAAATTCTGAATAGCTGGGGTAGCTGTCATATGGTTGGTATTGGTGATCAAGGTAGGGTGGTAGTGGTGCTTGTCGGTGTTGTGGAGGTTGTTGATTTTGTGGACGTGGTGGGTTTTGTGGATGTTGGTTTTGTGGTTGATTGAGGAATTGAAGGTCAGGAAGTGGTGGAACAGGTGGGATTGGTCCCCCGCCTTGGTTTGGATCTGGGTTAGCTGGTTGATTTTGTGACATTCTTAGGCTATCAAGCTTCTCAAGAATGGTTTGAATGGTTCCCTTGAGTTTTATGTTGGCTTTTGCTGCCTTTTCTATTTCTAGATCAAACAAGAGAGGTGATTTTTTGTTGAACTGCGAGTATGCATAAACCTGTAGACCTGTACGAATAAATAAACTATTAGTAGCTCTGAACAAAACAATTTAAACTAAAACACTAAGCGCACGTATTCCCCGGCAACGACGCCATTTTGATCGCTTTGTCAAGGTCAATCAAAAACAATATTATTTCTAATCCCTAGCTACCTTAAACTATTGTATAGTGGAGTAGGGTGTCGTATCCACAGGGAACTCGTGGACAATGTTGTTTTTATAAAACTAGTTGAGTTCAGATTAAAAAGAAATTAACTTTAAAAACTGTGAAAACAATTAAGAGAAAACGGATTACTTCCGGGTTCAGATTGCAAGTTCGGTGATTATTAATTTGTACTAGTTGGAAGTTACATAGACATAACTCGTTTTATTAGATTTGACAAATATTTAAAATCAAGATAGTGACTGTGCTGAGCAACGATTATAAAACCGGATACTTGATACAACTAAAAACTCAATAATCAATAACCAATTTAGAACATCAGATCTAGACACTCAATAATTCACGATAGAAAATCGAAAATTGATGAATATAGTAAATCAAAGACAAACCAAACTGTTTAATCAAATAGAACAAACTATAGCGTTCAAACAATCAAACGATTACAAGATATCTATACCAACTAAGTATGAACCAGATTATCACCTCACAAAGCACATCCTACATCCGGAAGTAACCACAAAAGAACTAGCCGCTCATTGACATCATCATCTATTCTTCAATAATTGGTGTAACTTGATCTAGCATCAAAAACTTAAAAACACTTGAACTATTACTCTAGAAATAGCCTTAGGAAAGCTCTGGGACGACTGGGTGCAAGTTAGTTCGAATATGGACTCCACAATGGCTTATAATTAGAATTAGGTTATTTTTGCAGACTTTTCAATACTTCGCGTGTCGCGAAACAAACCTATATGATCTTCGCGTGGCCCGAAATCCAATTTAGTCGGGTGGGCTTTTTAAGTCTCTCGCATGTTGCGAACTTCTTCCCCTGGGTCTTCGCGTGGCGTGAAGAACCTAAATTCCAAGAAATTTGACTTTTGTTGAATTTTCTTCTCCGGGGCCCGTGTATGCTGCTATCCTCTTGATTTAAACTTTGTCTCTTCCATTCACTTATCACTTTAAACCTGTAACACTCACAAACACCAAATGCACATAAAACAGACTCGATATACAAAGCTAAACGCTTAGACTATACGAATTAGACTCTTATACACGTGATATTTGGCAACACGTCATCTTCTCCTCTCGCGTACCATGAGAACTCAAAATTTCAACTTTTTAACTTTAAACTCCCGGTTTCTTCACGTATTCACTTGTAATCTTCACGAGCACCTGTAAACATACAATATACTCAAATACAGACTTAAACGACTCAAAATAAAGATAAAACTAATCAAAAACACATTAAAAAATAGGAATAAAGATGTGTGCTTCGCACTATATCAAACATCCCCACACTTAACCTTTTTTCGTCCTTGAAAAAGCAGCAATGGAATCATAACTCAGATCTAACTCAACAAACTCCATTACCACTTAGAAAAATATACTCACGCGTTAAAAAGCAATAATCAGTATTTTTGTCTGATTAAACCCAAGCACCAACTATCTAGCCCCCGTAATGTGTTCTAATCCCAATTTATACAGATATTAATCAACCTATGTGACTCACACTCAGAAGTTACAACTCCACCTAATCCCGTCTCACGGTCATGATTAGGCATGATTAAACTATATAGATTTACCCTACCATGTTAAACTAAGATTTATTTGTTTAAGAAATTAGATGAAATCATGAATGAATAGATTTATAATGAACATTAATAAGCAAATTAAACTTCATCTAGAGGCGTTTCAACCAAGTCATTATCCCGAAAGGTAACACATAGACTAAGTCAAATCAATAAAGCACATAAGAATCACTTAGGGGTGTTTTCTCCAAGTAGCCATCCCGGAGGGTAACACATAAGCAAAACTCAGTATTCTAATCCGTAGGCTCAATGAATTATGGAAATATGGATGCGGGCGCCACCAAACTCTGAATTATTCTCATAAAAAGAGAGTGGTGTGCCAAAAATTTCAAAAACAAATAGATATTAACTTAACGTGGTACCTATCACCCTGTGTTGACAGTTTCAGTATTACCGACACCCTAAGATGAGTACCCACATGATTTCATGATTTAATTACGTGATTAATCCTAAGTAACACTCATAGGCTATTTAAGCTATTCAAACTGGTTGGGTCTACAAAAACATTACTAATTAGACGCGTTTTTTATTATTTAAATTATTTAAACTCAATAAATAAATCCAGTTATACTATTATTTTCCAAGTATAAGCAGTTATTTCCAAGGACATTTTTCAAAATTTTTTAATTTTTTGGTATTTTTGAATTTTTATAAACAAAACAAACTAAACTAAACTAAACACTTACATCCCCACGCTTGAAAGCCACATTGTCCTCAATGTGAAGCAAAACACAACTAAAAAAAATAAAAATGCAAAAGTAAAACAGGAAGAGACTTAGCTGGTAATGTATATGCTATCGAATTAAAACTCCAGCTTTGTTCATCCTTATGTGCACCGTATAGCATTTCGGTCGCGGTTGCACATACTATCGGGTTGCCTTTACAAACTTCAAATAAGTGATGATCGATCCCGCCCAAATGGAAATTGAGTACGAGCGGAATGATAAAACCTGCAAAATAAACCTCACAACAAACCTGCAGCATTAAACTGACTCAAAAGAAAATAAAGACTCGACTGACTCAAACTAAGACTTAAAGACTAAAGATAGATAGCATGCAGAGAAATGTACTCGATATGTGGCAAACACATAGACATGAAAGCCACAGCAAGGCAGATCATCGGTTATGAATGATTTCAAGCTTCCCATGGTAATGGTGGTCGGATGGTATGAAGATGAGTGGTGGATAATGGATGATGGTGGTAATGATGGCGGTGGTGAATGGGAATGGGAAACCATAGAAAAACAATCAAGAAAGGTGAAACCAGCAAGGCCTCGTGTACCACGAGAGACCAGGCAGCACTCCTCGCGTACAGAAATTAAGCCGGCTACTTAGAGGACGTCCCAAAAGCGTCGTGTAGCGCGAGGACTGGCTGGTGACAGAAAGTTAAGAGGGTTTTTATACTTAGAAAATTTTTGACCCCTCAAACCTTTTCACCCAAATTCCATAAAAATCTATTATAAGCATAAAAACATATGTAGAAATACCTGAAACTTCATTCCCGACGATTTTCCTCACCGAATCAAGCACGAATTCCTGCAAAACATGACACAAACACCGAAAAACAGAAAAATAGACACAAACTCAAACCAAGTAATGCATACAAACTCTACATCCCAAGCACTTTCCCGAGACTCAAATAAACCTTTCAGGAAGCTTCTCCTTGATCCTAACCGGTACAGCCTTCATCCTTCGTGGTCTACCAGTCTTCCACAACCTTATCAAGCTCATACTCCTATCAAACTTCTACTATGTCTATCACTTCAATCCTTCCACCATAGCTTAAACCTATCAGGTCCAAAGATAACACGGTTCAAAGACCGTAGCAAGTTGTCACCTCTATACATCCCCACACTTGGGGTTTTCACTCTTTCTAGATCAACAAACTCACCCAACTCTCGGAGTTTCTTACGGGGCTGCCGAGATTTAGGGGATGACTCGGTGTGGTATCTAACCACTCACTCGGATCTCCTGGATCCTCTACACTCTGTGATATTACTAACGGTGTGGCCTCTAACCTCTCGCCCGGATCTCCTAGATCCTCTACACTATCCACTAACTTCCCCACACTTGGGGTTTTGCCAATGATCTCATCAAATTCTACCATCATCTCTGGTAGATCATATGGTACCTCTTCATCACAGTACTCATCTGGTGCTTCTAGCAACTTCTCCAACTCTACCGCCTAATAAGATGGTTCTTCTAAATTAGAATCCTGATGGTAGTCCATGAAGGCATCAAACATGCACACGGAGTGGCTATGCTCGCCAACATCCTTCACGGACTTCATAGAATCGAATGTGATCATCTCATCCCCCACATGAAGTGTGAGTTGATGTAAGGTCAAATACCCAATGCTTAAGTGTAGGTTTTGTATAGTTTTATGCGTTTTACTTTATATATAGAGTCGGTTTGAGGTTGGTATTTGTGTCTGAGTCTATTACAGGTTAAAGGTGCTAAATGATCGGATAAAGAGGCATAATGGAGAAGGCATGAAAGTAAAGGGGGTGAAAGTGTAAAATACCAAAGTTTCCTCGAAAGTCAAGTCTTTGCGGTACGCGAAGACTAGGAGAGAAAATCTCGCGACACGCGAGGAGAAGAAAAACAGGCCTGACTAAATTGTTCTTCGCGCCATGCGAAGAACTAGAAAACGAAGTTCGCGACACGCGAAGGGCCTGCGATTTAGGAAAAAGCCCTAAATTTTAATTAAAAGGAAATCCAACCCTAATTCGCAAATAACTTTCATTTAGACGAATTTGGAGCAGCTAGGGGCGATTTTCAGAGGCAAGAGCAGTTCTGGATCAAGTATTGAAGCTATGATCGTGTGTCTGACAAGAATGCATGGCTAAGTTGTGTGTGGCTTCCTCCCGGCGGATGGTTCGTTTATGTTTTTGTGTTTGAATCAGTTTGTTTATGATTGGGTCTTGTTAGTTTCTGACAATAACTTGATAGATTGATGTAATAGTTGATTTGATAATTTATTTGAATGCTTTGAGTTTGCTTGCTTTACAACTGTGTTCGGTTGATGACAAAACCTAGTAGCAGGGTTGGGTGACTAAAGGGGGTAACTTGGTATACATAAATTGGGTGATTGAATCTTACTGGTTTGTGAGGAAACTAGTGGTATAGGTTTTCTAACAAAGAATCTGTCTTCAATTACTGTTTCAACTGATTTTCCAACACTATGTGTATGTGGTGTACATTGAACAACTTAATTTTACCTAAACCTAGAACCTGAAGTTTGGAGCGAGTTACATCTTTATTTGATCTATGTTTTAGCAATAATTTAGTAATCTAAGCAATTAAACTATCCACTGATTCCCTGTGGATTCGACAACCATACTTCCCTGTCTACAGTCCAAGGTAGATAAGTAGTGAATTTTATAAGTGTTTTTGATTCGACAACCCTACTTCCCTGTCTCTAGAATTGGGGGCTTGACGAGTCTATTTTATGTGCATTTGGTGTTTTTGAGTGCTATAGGGTTAACATGCTAAGTAAGCGGGAAAGCACAAGCTTAAAAATCATGAGGATAGCAGCATACACGGGCCCCGGAGAAGTCAAAAGAACAAAAGTCAAAGTTTATTGGAATTTAGGTTCTTCGTGCCACGCGAAGAATGGGGAGCAAGGGTTCGCGACACGCGATGACCTTGAAAAGGAGTCGCGACAAGCGAAGATCATCCATCCTTGGTTCGCGACACGCGAAGAAATGTATATTCGGCAATTTTAACCTAATTCAAATTAAAAGCCAAAGGAGAGTCCATAATCGAATTAACTTGCATCCCGCCATCCTAGAGCTTCTCCTAGGCGATTTCCAGAGTTCAAGTTGCATTCTTTTTGAGTTTTTGATGCTAGATCGAGTTACACAAGATATTGAAGATTACATGATGACCATGAGCCGCTAAATCTTTCTGTGGTTGTTTCCGGGTGTAGGATCCGCTTGTAAGTGATGATCTGATTCATACTTGGTTTGGTGTAGAATTATTATAATTGTTTGGTTGTTTGAATTTTATAGTTTGTTTGGTTTGATTGAACAACTTTGATTTATCAAGTTAATACATGCATCAGTTTTTTGGTTGTAATTTGTGAACCATTGTGTGTCTATGCTTGGTATGTTAAATTGGTAATTGATTATTGGGTAATTAACTTGTGTTAAGCATTCGGTTTTATAATCGTTGCTCAGCGCAGTCCCTAGCTTGATTGATTAATTAGTTATCAAACTGAATAAAACGAGTCATGTTTATGTGATTTCCAATTAGTACAAATCCGTAATCACAACACTTGCAATCTGAACCCGAAAGTGATCCATTTTCTCTAATTAGTTTTTATAAAGTTTAAAGTTAATTGCTTTTTCCAAGAATCTGAACATTTTTTATAAGCAAACACTGTCCACCAATTCCCTGTGGATTCGACAACCCTACTTCACTATACTATAGTTTAAGGTAACTAAGGATTAAAACAATTATTGTTTTTGATTGACCTTGACAACATCGACCATGAGTTTACCGTCGAAGACATCGATCAATGCCTTGGCGGTGCATAGGAATGGGCGTCCTAGGATGAGTGGGACTTTGTCATCCACCTCCATGTCCAGGATGACGAAATCCACGGGGAAGACAAATTTTCCTACCTTCACTAACAGATTCTCCACAATTCCCTGTGGATACTTGACTGAGCGGCCAGCCAAGGAAATGCACATGCGCGTCGGCTGCGGTTCACCTAAGTCTAGATGCTTATAGATCAAATAAGGCATCAGATTGACGCTAGCACCCAGGTCAGCCAACGCGTGGTTTAGAGGCAAACCACCAAGCAGACACGGGATCGTGAAACGACCCGAATCTCCCATATTCTCTAGTAGTTTGTTCTAAACCACAGAAGAACATTGCTCACTAAGTGAGACTTCAGAGATCCCCTCTAGCTTCTTCTTGTTGGAAAAAAGATCTTTGAGGAACTTGCCATACTTTGTCATATGCTGGAGGATCTCTATAAATGGGAGATTGACCTTGAGTTGTTTAAACATATCAAGGAAGGTACCGTATTTCCTATCATGTTTATGTGGCAGCAAGCACGATGGATAGGGAACAGACTCAAGTCAATCTTGGGGGACTTCATCTCCACCCCCTTCTTCTTCTCCACTCCCTTCTCGGCAGGCTTCTCCATAACTATCTCCTTATCCACTGGATCATCTTCTTCTACTCCCGGTGGGCTCTCTTTTTCCTCTGCCATTCTACTCCTAGTTGACACATCATTCAACTCGGTCTCCTCTAACATCCTAGCATCGATCTCAGCAAACCGAGCTCTCTAATCAAACTTCTTCACCTCTTCAACCGACGGGATGCCATAGTCAGCGTCGTTGGAGACTTCCTTCTCTACTCTCTCCTCCCCTCTATTGCTCAATATCGACACAGCCATCACTGAAGAGTTAGAACTCTTATAGGCCGCATATGCTTCACTTTGCTTCTCTTTCAAGCTCCTCGTGATGTCTCCTACCGTGCGCTGCAAGTCCTGAAATGCCGAGTGCTGATTCATCAATAAAGTGTTGTGGGCATCCAGTATTTTCTTAGCGTCACTATCCTGCTAGACTAAGTGGGCAAGCATCCGTGTCTGATTCTATATCATCTCCTCAATCTTTCTTGTCTTGACACTCCTTCCCGAACTTGCTCCTGCTTCAGCTCCTCCATACTGATTCTGGCGACCATTAAACCCAGGCGGGTTATTTCCAGATCTCCACCCCGAGCCATAAGTATTATTGTAATTGTTGTACCCTCGGTTCTGGTTCTGGTTGCTAGCAAAACTAACCTACTCCTGATGATTGACGGGGCAATCTCTGGTGTTGTGGCCTCCCCTGCACACCTCACACCTTTGAGCACTGAGTTTAAGCGCTTTAATCTCATTTTCCATAGCTGCAAGTGCAGCAGCCACTCTAGTATCAGGAGTGACCTGATGCACACCTCTAGGCGAAGAGGTGGATGCCTTAGCACTAGGAATGGAAGTCCTAGTAGATGGCTGCTGATGTTCCGCCAGAGCGAAGCTCTCGAACATCTCCTCACACTCGTCTGGCTCGAGCTTATCCATGATATGGCCTCCCGCAGCTGTGTTGAACATTTGCTACTTCTCGAAGGTGAGACCATTGTAGAACTTCTCCACTATCGCCAAGTCAGAAAGACCATGCTGGGGACATCGGCTCAACAACGTGTTGAACCGCTCCCAGGCCATGTGATAAGGCTCGTCAGGATCTATCCGGAATAAATGGATTTGATCCCGAAGGTGAGCGGCCCTGGAAGGTGGATAGTACTTCTTGAAGAACTTGGCTTGAAGATCCTCCCAAGTGGTGAGAGAATTGTCAGGGAGGGTATCAAGCCAAGTAGATGTGCGACCAGAGAGCGAGAATGGGAAAAGACGCAAGTAGATAGCGTCCTTAGACACACCTGTGATATTGAAGGTTTCACATATCCGCGCGAAGCGAGACAGATGTCCGGGTGCATCCTCATCCTCAAGGCCATGAAATTGAGTGGCATGAGTGATTGTGCTCATGACATGTGATGGGATCTGCCATGTATTGGTGTTCGGAATAGCGAGGCGTGTGATCGAAGATCTCGCCCAGGTGACCCCGTCACTGGCCCTCTAGTGCACGGTACGTCTTGTTGGTGGGTCAGCGTCGCCCATGATAGGAAATGGAACTGGGCTAGTAGAACGTACCTGGGATTTGCACAACTCCTTTAAACGCTCCTGAAAGTCATGGGTGCACTCGTTAAGCTCTCGTTCGGGCTCTTGAAAAGCTTAATATGGTGGTGATCCCTGCGAACTAGTGTGGTGCATAAACTGACACAAGAATAAAAGAAAACAAATAAAGACTCAAGAACAGAAAGACTCGATCCTATATTAGACACTCAGATAAGACACACAAGTAGCACAGAAGACAAAGACACACAATAAAGACTCAAAAACAAAACAACCAAAAATCAAACAAAGAACTAGTCAAAGCTAATATTGCTATTGCCAAGTGTCCCCTACAACGGCGCCAAAAACTTGATGTCACCCAGACGGTCTATAAAACTAATGAATAAAAACATAACTAGACTCCTAAGTAATAAATTAGAAAACCTATGAACTAGACCGCACTGACAGGCAAGTGTACCTATCGAGTGTAGCACACCTTAATGGTAAACCGAGTTATCGAACCCTAGAGACACTGAATACTAATACTAGACTCTGACTCGTACTAAAGATTGATGATTGGGGGGTTGACAACATTAAAGATTAACTAAGAATGCAACAAACTAAGAACGACTCAAGCTATGAAAACAAAGAACTAAGGAAATATTAGAGATTGGGAAGAATACTACCTAGGTCGGATTCCTACTTGTAAAGCACAACTTCTATCGGTTCTGGAAACTAAGTTAGATCTAGGTTTCTAAGGAAACAACTCTAGACAACCTAGTGGATCCCTAATCACTCTCAGGGTGTCACCAACTAAGGAACCTAAAGATGTAATAAACTCACCAGATAGTGGATTATCTTTTAGTCTCTCCAACAATGATAAAGTACCCGAATAGACAAATCACCTTTCAGTCTCACAGTCCACCATACCTTCGAATAATGTACAGGGTAATCTCAAGATAAGAACTATAACTCAGAATAGCAACAATCACTAGACACCTAATACCATCTTCCTCTCAGACAGCTGACACTCGGATTCCTAATGACGAAGACTAAACAACTATCTCTCACTTCTCGGGTATTGAGATTGGATACACACTCAGTTCTAAGTAACATTCAACCACAACTCCTATGGATCACTATCTCTAGCAAACCATACAAACAATCACAAATCCTAAGATCTATGACCTAGATACGTTAATCAAACTTGAAGACATCCACAATCAACGTACGAAATCAATAATCAAACACAAATCAGAACTAAGCATACATATACATCATAATCAATAAATCAAGATCTTTTACAAAATCAGTAACCATCAAATAGAATACAAAACCATTAAAAATTGTAACTTTACCAAATATTCGTCCTAAAACCCAGGCAGTACTAATGGTCTAGCCAAGAATCATACTCAAAACATCCATAACAGAAGTAAAAGACAGAATCATGGTATCAAACATACAAATCAAAGATAAAAATCAAATCTTGAAATCGAATACGCTATTACTAACGGACACAGGAAAAGATTTTGAATGCAAATATGTTTAAAATGCATTGAACGGAAAAATCCTTTTTAGTTCCTCTAAACACTATGCTATGTTTAAATGGTAGATATTCAAAGCATACCTGATAAACTTTGTCTTCTGACTTGTTATTTGTTGTGGGAAGTTAATTAGGTGTGGCATGTTTATTTAACTTTGTATACGTATGAACAATGCTATCATCCTGTTGTGGAGGGAGTCTGAGTCCCGTAGGTAGACGAAATCGTTGTCCCGTAGGTGGACTTTGTCTTAGTAGAGGGGTTTGAGTCCCTCGCCATTGCCCTGTTGGTGGACTTTATCATATTATTTGACGAATGTCTTAATTGCGTGTTTTGATAAGATTTACTTTCAGTGATTTAAACCAAGACAACGTTTGAATTCGTGTTGAACTATGGTTAATTTGCAATCACGCATGCTTTAAGCTAAACGAACTCATACGGTATACCGGAACACAATAGTGTTGAATTAATTAAAACACATGATAAAGGGTGGCTTGACTTATGGAGTTTGCTTGTTCCGATTTTTGTTGAGTACACTAATTCTTTAAATGAAAATTTCACTTTGTCATCAAGATCAAAGTATCTAAGGTTATTAGATAATATTACATAGATGATAGAAATAAAATTTTGGCTTATTTAAGTAAACTAACGAACACCGTTCACTTGACTACCGATACTTAGACATCATCATGTCAAAGGGTTGACTGTATGGTGTAACGGTTCATTTCATTATTAATAACTAGGTAATGCAAAAACAAAACTATTAATTTTAGACCCAATGATAGTCATAAGGGAGATGATATTGGTCGTGAATTGTTAGATTGTATTCATGGTTGGGGGATAAAAAGTGTTATAACATTGACGGTTGATAATGTGTCTAAGATCATTAGTTATTTTGGTGAAAAAGTTTCCTAATTTTATGCAAGTGGAAACATTTTCATTTAGGTTTATGTGTCACGCAGTTTTAGGAGTCATTTATTTTCGCTTTGTTTCACATGTGAACCATGTGTAAGTGTGATGGTATACACTTGTGTGTGTGTCGTGTGTGTATGTGTATGTGTGTGTATATTATATGTGGGCTGATTTTTATTTTATATATATATTGTGATTAATTAAATGATAATTTAACTAAATGGTGCGATAAGTGTGACTTGTGGATAAGTGTGGGATTCAAATTTAAATGATTTGATTTGGAGTTGTAACTAACTCCCCACAATCATCTATTCTCTCCATCTTAATCCTATTCCCCCTCCTTCATTTTTGGTTTATGGCTTCATGAAGAAATTGTAGAGAGAAAGAGAAAGAGATGGTGAAAGAGATCTGAGAGAAATATAGATTGAAGGTGAGTTGTGCTGTGGCAATTGTGGTGGTGTGTGTGGCTTCAATTAGTGGCGAAGAGGTGGCAGTGCACAATGTGTTCAACGACAATGGCAGGGTGTTGGCAACGATGTAACATACTAAAATCCTGACATGTATTTTTGTGCTTGGGGTAAAATAAATAAAGTTAAGGGGGCTAGATTGTTAAAATTTAAAGAGGAAAATATTTTCATTAACCCTAGCAACCACCCTCCATACCCATCATTCACCATCTTAACCAAAAAAATTCTAGAGAGAGAAAGGAGAGAACCTAGGGAGAGAAAGTTGAGAAAAACACCATCTCTACCTTCCATCATGTTCGTGGATGATTCAAGAATATTAAGCACAAAGTTTTGGATATTTTGAGGTAAGAAATCGACCCTAAATCTCTTGTTTTTCATTGAAATGGGTTAAAGTGGGTAAAATGAGAGTTTTATCTTAAAATCTTGGATTTTTACGTATAAAATAACTTAAAAACCATATATCTAGACGTATGGTTGCTATACAAGAGATTGGGACGATGAAAGTTGAAACGTTGATGCATTTTCGGATCAGACGACATTTCATGCAAAAAAAATGAGAATGGTTTTGAGGATACCTTTGAGAATACTTTTGAGAATATTTAGAGTATTCAGGCGAGTACTCTACTACGAATACTTTGGCTATCCAAGCATATAACTTATGCGAATACTTTGGGTATTCAAGCTAATACTTAGTGCGAGTACTTGTCCTTGACACATATTGAATTTGTACAGATTTGGCATAGTTGACAGAGCCCGCAGATTCAATCAGAACCCGACCCTGATAGTCAGATATCCCAAATGAGTTTCTATTGTCCGTTTTATAAGTTTTGTGCTGATGTGCATACTTAGAAAGAAAACATTTGTTAAACGAAAGATAAAGAAAGATAGTGATATAGTATTAAATAGACAAATGTTTTATGAAAGTGTTGACGGAAAGGTGAACAATAAACTTTTATTGAAAGCAGTATTATGTTACTAAATGAAAAGTAAGAGAACGGGCTTAGGCTCGGCTCCAATGGGCCGATGTAGCCCATGTATATAAAAGGGAAAGCAGCTTACTACTCTCATTGTCATCATCTTCTTCACACAAACCCTAGATAGAGAGAGAAAGCTCAAGATCTCCATCTCTTGCCTTCATCTTACTTCTAGTTCAACGAAGACGTTGCTGGAGATTGGAGAAGAAGGAAACAAGCACCAACAGGTAACAAATAGACCTCAGATCTTAGTTTCTATTTCAAATTGGTTTTAGGGTTTATGGGGGTTTTCAAGCATAAAGGTTAGATTTTTATGTATGAAAAGTAAATTAAAACTCAGATCTAACTTCATAGAAGCTAGATAAACGTTTTGAACGTAAAAAAAGTTAAGGTTTTAGATAAAAAAATCAGACCTACAAATGCTCAAGTTCTTGAGCCGACTCTTGAGAGTCGGCCACCTTTATGTGGCGATTCTCAATGATGAAGAAAAATAGGAGAATCGGCCCTCTGGTGAACACGCTGAGAATCGGCTCCCTAGCACAACGCAAAGTCCTGAACGCATGTTCGGGCGACACATATGAGTGTGGCTGGCGACTCTCCCTGCCGACACTCATGTGAGCCTGTCGATACTCCCGGTCGACACTCTAGTGTCGCTGGCGATTGTCTCGGCCGACTCTCGAGTGTCGCTAGTAATATTTCTTGCCGACTCTTATACAAATGATAGAATCCGCACTTTGACTTACGTGCAGATCGGCTTACACATTAGCTGTAGATAAGACATCAACTTTGGGTCGAATATCGATAGTCAGGTGAGTTCAAGATCCCTATTTTACTGTTTTAGGGTGGTGTGCATACTCAAGAATATGACGTTTATAATAAATGTATTTTTATTACTTAAACGTTTGCAAAGATAAGAAAAGATAACGGTTTATTTAACTAAATGTTCTAGAAATGATGAAAAGAAGAAAGATAACGGTTTATTCAACTAAATGTTTTATAAACGATGATAATAAGAAAGATACGGTTTATATAACCGAACGTTTTGTAAGAAAGAAAGATAAGAAAGAAGAATGGTTTATTTAACTATATATTTTATAAATAAAGAGAAGAATAATGGTTTATTTAACTATATGTTTTATAAACAAAGATAAGAAGAATGGCTTATTTAACTATTTGTTTTATAAACAAAGAAAAGAAGAATAAGTCAAATACATTGTCTAATCTGTAAGAGTATGCTTATTCGAAGAAAGTCTTGAGGTAGTAGTATAGTCTTGATGGCTAGTGCTACCCGAAGCCTATGGCTGCGTCATGGGCTGAGACCATGACGTCGCCATATGAAAAATTGGGACAGTACTCAGCAGGGCACTGTAACGAGGATGTTGTACAACTGGTTAAGATGAGTTGTAGGTCCCTGAAGCCTCGTCGCGCAACGGAGATAACACGGACCTGTTCTGTGATTTGTGTGGGAACCAAGAAACGAGACAGAGAAACACGAACATAAACAAAAGATAATGAAACAATACGTAATCCATAACAAAGAAGTCTTCCCGTATTACAGACTACATACCGAAGGAGCACACATCTCTCATCTAAGCTCACGGTCCAGGGGTCGGGAGAGCTCTTCCCGACCCGGACACCTCTCGACCTAATTCCAAAGTTCCACTTACAAATGAAGACAAGTCTTCTATTCATAGGGGAAGGAACACTACCTGCGTACTTGGCTAAGTACGCAGGGCATTGGTAAGGCAAAAGCCTTGCGTACTTACTAAGTACGCAAGACCAACTGGTGAACAAGCTAAGTACACAGGAACACCCTCCTGCGTACTAGCCTAGTACACCGATACATAGAATTTAATCTACAGTTACTAAAACATGCTTCTACAAACTCTCTCTTAACTATAACATCAAATTCTATCTATAACTAACACTGATAATCATCAGTTTACAAAGAATGTCCTAACAGACTCCCTCTAAAATAATGACATCAGGTGTCTTCTAGCGAGACTTAATCTTCTAGCATTCCACTTGAGATCTTCAAATCTTCAAACTTCAGTCTTCAGTTTTCGAGTGATGACAAACCCGACTCCCTCTTAACTGTAGCTTTCATTGTAGACCAAACCAAGTGCTTCAATAAGAACCAACTATCCCAACACAACTCATTGTAGTTCTTCCTCTCAGCAGTAGCTTCCTCTAACATGACTTAGGAATCTGAGTCTGACCGCTTCTTCCTCGCAAGGTAACATCAGTAGACTAAGACATCTCCAAATCAACTAGCATATGATAGAGAGTTTGAGTTTATAATAACTTGCATCAAACTAATCAGCTCACATAGGAATTCAAGTAAGATAAACTTAAGTCTTCAACCAGATGTGTCCAACTCTATCCTGTATCTTCACGAGTAAACCAAATTCCTGAAGATGTTCATTTCCAATATCCCCTTTCAATGTAAGCTTCTCCTGACTAGACCAGAAACAGGGAAACGTTTCCTATCCCGTCGGAAAATGATAAAAGGTTCCATCTTCAACTAATAATCCAACGAATATCCAGCTTCATCCTGAAAACACTTGATAGAATCAAACACAAAATCATGCTCAGTAGTGATCACCTTATATCTAAAGTCCAACATTCTTCAATTAGATCTTCATTCCTGGTTCACACCTCCTAATATGTATACATTCACCGTGGTGAAGTTCCATAACTAGGTTGTCTATCTGGATTCCGCCCAGATCCCAAATGAGAAATCCCATCATAATTGAATCACATCAAATCTTGAACACAGGCTTGACCAATGAGCACGAAAAATATAGTTTACACGAGACCTCACGGTTGATGATACACCCCCCCCCCCATTTCTCTGTAAACTATGACCAGCTTCATCATCACTTCACTCAAATCCTCAAAAAGCACAACTAGCCAACTCCAGGAATTTATTCTTTTATTCCTTTGCAAAGATCCAAAACAACAAATCATTGGTTTCAAGTTGTTCCAGTATTCATCCCCTATTAAAGAAGTATCCCGGATACTCGTAGCCCACATATTCTGGTTTGAATACCTAAACAAGATGATTCTTTTTTTCGAAAGACCCAAAGCAGCCACATCTTCACAAATAGAAAGAGACCTTATTGCTCCCATTAGTTCAGCATTCATACCCTATTAAATAAGTATCCTGGATACTCGTAGCCCACATTTTCAGGTATGGACCCTTAAACAATGTATGACAAGTGGTATCATCCAACAAAAATCTCGTCCGAGTTTCGCCAAGCCACATCGTATACAAATTCTGGTCCGGAAAAACCAAAATTACTATCTTCTCAAAAATGGCCCGAAACACGCGTACAAATGATTCGTAAATTTTTTTTTTAATTTTTATTATTATTTTTTTTAATCCTAGATTCTAGTTCATGCGTACTTAGTAAATGCACACATAAAGAGTGTTCATGCGTACTTATCAAAAAGTAACAGCGTTCTTAACGGATCTTGAGGAGAATGCTCGAAAAGTGATGGATCTGAGAAATTGATGCTTCCAAAAGCTTAAAAATCATCATCTAACAAACCCTTAGCCCTCCAAACACCAAATGAAGTGATAACAAACTCGATTTTAAGGATTTTTGGTTAAAAAGTAAGAACTCGGAATTGCTTCAAAAACCCTAAAACACGAAACTGGAACATAAATCAATGAACACCGTGGCTCTGATACCACTTGTAGGTCCCCGGAGCCTCATCGCGCAGTGGAGATAACACCGACCTGTTCTGTGATTTGTGTGGGAACCAAGAAACGAGGCAGAGAAACACGAACACAAACAAAAGATAATGAAATGACACGTAATCCTTAACATAGAAGTCATCCCGTATTACAGACTACATACCGAAGAAGCACACATCTCTCATCTAAGCTCACGGTCCAGGGGCGGGAGAGCTCATCCCGCCCGGACACCTCTCGACCTAGTTCCAGAGTTCCACCTACAAATGAAGACAAGTCTTCCATTTATAGGGGAAGAAACACTACATGCGTACTTGGCTAAGTACGCAGGACCAACTGGTGAACAAGCTAAGTACACAGGAACACTCTCCTGCGTACTAGCCTAGTACACCGATACATAGAATTTAATTTATAGTTACTAAAACATGCTTTTACTCGAGCGACGACGGTTACTCGAGCGACGACGGTCGCTAAGTAAGAATGAAGAAGCCCGCTTGGGGGCATAGAAAGTTGGTATCGGCCTTTGGACGTTGAGCCTTAGGGAACAATATCTGCGAAAGAAGTTCCTTCGGGAACATAGAGGGGCGGTGTCGGCCTTTGGACGTTGAGCCTTAGGTAACAAAACTTGCCTCGGTTACTTCGGGGACACAGATGTAAGAATGAAGAAGCCCGCTTTTGGACACAAAACAGATTATAGACGTTAATGTATGACTTAAAGAAAAGAGTAAAAAGTAAATACGTATGTATTTTAAAAGAATAAAGAAAGATTTTATTGTATTACGTGTATAATATAATATATATACCTAAAGAGTGTTTTAAAGAAAACTTTAGATATAAAGTTAAAGAAAAATAAATACTTGAACTCACCGGCGTTAGCTGACTATTTTAGTATGCATATCAGGTAGCAAAGGAAAGAAAAAGCAATGAAGCCGCAAGGGTTTAGTAGAAGATGGTTGAATGGTTGCTGCTGTCAAGACTAACATCCCCATTAATTAAGATTATGTAAAGACAATGAAAGTTTTAATTATTTTAGAATTTTGTAAAGACTTTCGTTGTTGGTTTTCTATATTATTCAATGCTTAAGAACTATGTTATGCAATGTTTGCCAACTATGGGAGGTACCCGGTTTGGGTCCTTTCATGGTGGTGGTTTGTTGGTGAGAGTGTGTGTGTCGTGTGTTTGTTTATGAGACTAAAGACAACCAAGAGGCTATGGTGGCTCGTGTGATGGCTGGACAAGGATGGACCAGACTTGTGGTGGTGAATAGTGGTGGTAGGCGGTGGCGTGTGGTGTAGGTTAGAGAAAGAGTAGACAAGGGAAAGGTAATGGAAAATAGATAGGGTTTTAGGTGTGCTTCAAGGCTTGTTATAGGAATTCATGGCTGCCAATACATGGCGGTGGTTTACAAGATTAAAATAGGAGAAATGTTGGTAGTGTCAGGCGACGGCGGGCTGAGTAAGTGGCGGTTTAGATGTTTTGGGCCTGAATGAGCATGCAGAAAGTGTGTGATCATTTTATATGATCTAAGTGAGTTATATAAGTCCTATTTTAAGTGTTTATGTATTATGTATGCATTCGCGTATAGTGTGTCTATGTGTTTGTCTGTGTTAACAGTTTAAAATCGTCAAACGTAGGAATAACGGGTTTAAACCAGGATGTGTTTTGTGTGGAATGTGGCTGAACTCAATGTGGGTTAAGGTTAGGGTTTTAAATGGGATATTTAACATTGGTAAAGTGTGTTAATCGTGTTTATTAAGTGTGTTTAAGTGGTGGTTTGGTTACACAAACAATGTGTGTTTATGTGTGATGTTTTTGCATGATTGATGTGAGGTGCGGTTTAGGGTTTGAGTTATGTTATATAACTAGAAGTGTGATGTTCTAGTAGGTTAAAGCATGATACATATTATGTGGTGTTTATTAGGTAGAATTTTTGTAAGTGGGTTATGTGAATATGTTATATTAGTGAGTTTATGTGAATGGAGTTGTATGAATAACTTGTTTTAGGTAGAGAAGTCAATATAAGGAAGTCCACATGAATATTATATTGACATGAAGAGCTTATATAACCATATCTATGTTAGGTAGTTGTCATGAGTGTGGGTTGTGTGGGATGAATGGTGTGGGTTAAACATTGGTTTTTACTAAAGTGTTTAAAGGTTTTTAAAGAACGTTGAGCTAAGGGTTGGAATATTGTGGCTTGTGGGAAATATGTTGAACAGTGTGTGTGGTGTGAGTGCGTGAAGTTCACGACGGTGGCAAAAACAATGTGAAGTCCACGACGGTGGCAAATGAGTGTGAGTCTCACATTGATAGTGTGTATCGGGCCCAACTATATCCAATACTCGTATCTAGCTAACATTTAGTTTTTTTTTTGTAAAATGTGAGTTATTAAAACAAGTGAGTTAAGATGTGGTGTGATGTGTTATTATGGGCTAAGATGTGGGTGTGATTATCTTATCTAAATTTAATAAAGTGTTTTAAGGATTAAATGAAGTTATGATAATAATGTGTTTTTTGAAAGTTATAGATTCGCCAACAAAAGCAGACCTGATTTAGTACGTGTTTGAGGGTGAGTTAAGGTGTGTTGTGGCACGGTATCTCTAGGATATCCAACAATGATAATTGACATCCTATGGTAGTAACATGTGTTTTAAATATGTTATAATTATGGTGTTAAACTATATAATATGTGAGTTTTGTAAAGTCTTCCGTTGTACTTGTGAGTAAATCCAACTAAAGTCACGCGCCCTGGCTTTGGCCCATTTTTAAACCTAACTGTGATAGATGGATTATTGGAACATAATTTTCATGTTATATGTTCGTGAAAAGCAATTACGTATATTTCTATGTCAATCTTGATTGCAGTAGAAACTTGGTTTCTATGTCAAACTCGGTTTCTATTGCATTAGAGTTACTTTCTTCCCGATTTAAAAATTCCACGAAAAAGTCATTTTTATCATCACATTTCACAACATCTTCATTAAGCTTATTGAGATGCCTAATTATATTCAACGTTGTCAAACCTTTTTTTTGCATGTTTTAAACAACTCATGTAACCTATTCTCAACCTCTAACACCATACCCGACGCCTTCTTTTCAATGAGTTGTTCAGGCATAGGATTTTCCTCGGTTATGTCATACATAATCTTCTTTTAGATTGAAAGAAAGATCACCTTGAAGAATGTTTTTATTGTCTTTAATTTAATTTTTTCCACCAGTTCCTCCTCTATGTATAAGATTGAAAGAAGATTACCTAGAAGAATGTTTTCCTTGTTTTTCCACATTGTGATAATGTTGTTTTTAAATTGTTAAGATTTCCAAACGCTATCAAAACAGTTGGCAAAAATTAGGTTTTTGATGAAATTTAACTAAAAGCCCAATTCCAGAAATTTATGTAACCTATGGTGTCTAAGGGTAAAAGGTCTATAATCTATCGGTTAACGTTCCTACACGGATCATGCGGTTAAGGGTCCATCATTATCTATAGGTGAAAGATCCATAGAAGATGATATGTATATAAAAATCATCGCTTGATGATCTATCTGTTAACGTTCCTTCGCTAATCAGATTGTTAAAGGTTTATCACTAATCCATCGGAGATATTGGCACGGTGATCCAATGATGATCTCCAATGGTGATATATCCATCACGTCCGGTTAAAGTTGTCAGTAATCCGTCGGTAAAGTATTTAACCTCACTACAACATTATCACCCTATCCCGATGATTTTTTTGACCCTATAGCGATGACTTGTCTTCGGTATAGCCTATATCGACGACATGTCTTCGGTATAGATGTCGTCGGTATTGCCTCGTCCCAATAGGTCAAAGATGTCGTCGGTATAGGTGTCGTCGGTATAGGTCGACCTATGCCGACGACAAGTCGTCCCAAAAAGAAATTCTATACCGACGACATGTCGTCGGTATAGGTTCTGGACTTATTCGGACGACAAGTCGTCGGGACAGACCCAACTTATCCCGACGACATGTCGTCGGTATAGGCTATTTCCAATTTTTTTAATTAAATTTGAAAATAAACCTATGCCGACAACTTGTCGTCGGGATAGGTTTTTTTGTATTTTTTTTAAATTTACAAAATTTTCGAGAAATATTTAATTTCTAATTACAAAAACCTACAAATCTTGAACTATACCTTCGTCGAAGCCGTAAAGTTAAAGGAAAGTAACGCAACACTTTATGTGATACTTTCTTCCCCTTTGTGTTTTTATCAACTCATCTGCTCTCATTACAAACCGAACAGTTTTGCATTGATTCATTCTCCTTCCAAAACAGTGCACAATCATTAATGCAAGCATGGATAGACTGATATCCTAACCCAATCTTACTCAGTTTCTTCTTAGCACATTGATTTAGCAGCTCAATTTCCTCCAAAGTGGTGTAGCAAATAGTCTTTTGGATGCCAAACTCCTGTCCTAAGAGTTCCTGAAGCTTATGATAGGCTTCCACTTCTATAGCATCATCTGGGCCAAACACTAGCCAAGAATGCAATTCAAACTGTCCTTGTGACATTGGGTAAGGGTGGTATGGTGATGGTGGTGATGGTGGAGAAGGCGGAGATCCATTGCCTCCACACGTAGTTGGGGACGGGGTAGATCGGGCTGAAGACCTCATCCGCCTTCGTTTTCCAGCAGCTCGGGATGACTCCGCCATGTTCTATAATCACCAAAAGAAAAGAGTTAGTTCATAGAAACAAGAGTGATTCATCATATATATATTTTAACTGCTCCAAAAACTTGATGGTGTGTAAAATACGATGCATATTGGTGCCAAAAACTTGATAAGAATCATGTTTTTATAAAAAATATATATGTATATAATTTTTGGACCACACAAGGGGAACACAATTTCGTTCATGGTTAAGGCACGGTTATGTTTCTCGAGTCCCCAAATGGTCAATTGCAATCAATAAAATAAGGCGCAAATTCAAACGGTGTAATCTGACTAAGGAAATAGATGGTCAAAATGTTGACTTTTGAAAAGTCAAACCCGCCAAAATTCTTGACCTAATTCAATTAATCAACAATTTCCCACCAACTATGTTAAAACCTAAACACATTCAAGCAAGATTCATGCTTTAATTTGTAATTCCAAGTTCAAGAGCTCTAAGTCAAAATTCATAAACTCATCCATACAAATCAAACAAATCCTACCTAAACAAGGCTAAAATGAGTTACATTATGATCCTACCTAGTTAAATATGCATCTAGATAAAGCATTGAGTTCATATTCAAGCATATTCAAACCAAAGTTCAAAACGAAACCCTAGCCTTATTTGAACAAGATTAGCCACATTTGAAGCATTAATCACAATAAAATTGACAATGCACAAGTTTACATACCTCGGAGAAGAGATTGAAAGTAAAAATCAAGAGAAACCGTGAGAAATCGGGGGTTTTGGAGCGATTTTGGCTGAAATCGAGCGTTTTCGGAGTTGGGGTTTTGAAGAAAATGAGTTTTTCTGCAATTTTAACACAAGACGCGCACGAAACCCAATGCACGGTCGTGCATTAGGTTGCACGGCCGTGCAATGCCCCATGTTGACTAATTTGACTTTTTTTTTAAATAATACTCTTAAAATATTTTTTTTTAATTAATAGATTAATAAAAAATAATTTAGATTTTATTAAAGTACTAATTTATTTTAAAAAAATATTAAAATAAATTGGTAAGGGAGATTGTCACCATCAAAATCCCGATTATATGTTAGAAAACTTAACTTGATTATCGGCATCAAATTTCAAATCATTAAACTTGTCATCATCGAAGATAAAGAAGAATGTAAAATATAAACACAAAAGCGTTTGAAAGTGTTATGCCTATTATTAAAATGCTTTCGAATGGCGGCACTTGTATCCATTCGTTTTTCTTAGAAATAATTCCTGGGTTGCGATACCTGAAAGTTCCTACAAAGATAGATTAGCTAGCACAAGTACCAAAATAAAAACAAAAGTAGTAAAAATAAAAAGAGAAAGGAAAAATAAAGTAGAAAAAAAAATTAATAAAATAAAGATGAAGATAAAATGAAAATGAAAGACAAAGTAGAAATAAAAAAAAAGTAAAATAAAATTAAATAGTCAGTCCAACGACTTAGATTTTTGACAGAATTACCGTGTCCCCGGCAATGCGCTAAAAACTTGATGCGTTGTGTAATATATAGATAAAAATGTAAATATATATAACTCTGGCAACAACGCCAAAGACATGATGGCGTGTTTTTAGTAGTAATAAATATATTCTATTTAGATCTACACAAAATCAGGTTTTAAATTTATAAATTAAAATGATAATTACTTCAACTAAATACACACACACAATAGGCAACTATACCTATCGCAGCGTAGTATAGTATGGCTAAAAACCAAGTATCGAACTATGGACACGGATCCCGTACTCAACCCTCACTATTGTCTGACTAGGATAATAAGTTTGAAAATGGGTTTTATTTTAAAAGGAAAATAAAAAGATAAGAAATTTAATTAGAAGTATTATCTTGTTTAATGTGTTACTCCGGTTGTTATCCCTTGTTAATTAATTATATATTTAAAGTAAGGTTGGTTATAGTTACTACTACTAACCCTTTCGATAGGGGAGTTAGTATTTCGTAACGGAACAGTGGATACGGTCGGCCAACTTTTCCTTAATGAATATAACGGACCCTAAACGGGGTCTCAAGTCCGTCGGTATCTCACAATTCATTATTCGAACTAATATTATACATGTGACTGACGTACGCCTTGTCTTGTAACTTCCTTTGAAAAGTCGGAATGCGCAACTCGCTCCAGATCTACTTTATGAACGCTTGGACCTAACAAATTATGTTCTTAAATAGTTGTCTTTACTTATAATATTATTTTAAATAAATAAGACTTTCCTTCTCAAGATCAAACCCCATGGCTCCCGCTAAACGTCCTCTACAATCCGATACGAGAGAAGTAAAGAAATACCGACACAAACCGCCCAGTCTGGTTAGGGCTCAAACGACTTGCTGAATACCCAAACCTCCAATCAACCAATAATATTAAATCCATACTACCCGGCCGTTTCTAGCACCAAGATTTGTATATAGACCGTACAAACTCGAATAAGCTTCCCAAACAAGAAGTCTTGCTTAAGTAACTTACAAGATTTAAGATTATTAGATTGGTTTAAATATCACTTATTCTTGTCTTTTTAAGATAACTCATAGTAAAGACTTTAAAAACATAACGTACTAAAAATACTTTATTAATGAATTAAAGTTTAACCAACTCGAGCAACACAAGAGAACTAGCCATGAATGACCATACAAGTGACTCCACTAACCCTTAGATAATGTGTGGAAGTGTTCCAACACCAAGGGAGAGCACGTATTGGTTGCCTCTTGTTTCACTCGAACGAGAAGAATCGCTTAATATTACAAGACTTTAAAAAGGAAATAAACAAAGAAAAGTTAAACGGACCAAAACCAAGAGAGTTCCGGCTCTTAGAAGAGCACTAAGGCCTTCACACCTCTTGGTAATGGACACCTAAAACACTATAATGAGCTTGCTATTTATAGGCTAAGATTTTGGCAATGCACGGACGTGCATTGGATTGCACGGGCGTACAAAGTACCCATTTCTTTCACGTGCGGATTCTGGCAGTACAGGAGAGTACAGGGAGGCAAAACAGAGGATGCACGACCGTGCAAGGCAATGCACGGCCGTGTATTGGCTTGTTTTGCTCCCTGTTGACTTTATGAGTTCTAGCTTTGACCTTCTGCGTCCGGTTTCGTTCAATTGGCCCCCGAATGCTGATTTTACCTTGATTTTGAGTGTTTTCTTCATGATTTTGTAAATCCGGGTCAATTATCCTATCGGAACACAAATGAGTGGATTAGGCATCAATTATTATCATATTATCTCTAATTATGATGATTTCAAGGATAATTATGCGTTCAAAACATGTATAATTTACGTTATATCATAATACCCCACACTTAAACTTTGCTTGTACTAAAGCAAACTCATGCATGATTATACCCGTAGAAGTAAAGTATTGATAATAGGTTAATCCAAAGCTGTTGTCACAAATGGCTGAATGGCCTTCTTAAAAACAACGATTTGGTGGTTATACCTTTCGACTGTTTCTCCACAATAGGGTAGCAAGCCTAACATATTCGATGGAACTATGATTATGCACAAAATTACGGTCTCATAAATGTCCACTCAACACTCGGGTTAAATAAATGGATATAGTATGTTAAGGAGAACACTCAATGCTATAATTAATGCGTGCATAATCATAGGCTTGTAAAGAAATCAAATCTCAATCAATTGACATAAAATATATGCATAAATCAAGAGGGATGTATAAAGGGTTGTAATGATTGGCTTAGGGTTAGGGTAGGAAGTATTTGGGAATAGTGGCTAAATGTTGAAAATCTGACTTGTCTTAATGATAGAAATGAAAATGATTCCGTTATTCAACTTAGATTAGACATTATGACTAATCTAAGGACTCTTTTAAGGTCAGATCGTCAAGACCAAATCCCTTCCTTCAAGAATGTCAACTTCTTCTTATCTTTGAAATATTCATTGCTATTAGTTCCCATGAATTTTTTGGCTGTTTCTTCCTAATACATTCATTTTGATCAGCTTTGCATACTCCAATTTTTCGAGTAAGTTTAATTCTCTTTTGATGAGATTTTTTCACTAGCTTGGGCGATTATGAATTCCTTTTTGGTTGCCCCTTTTTCTTATCACAATAATTCTTCTTTTCATGAGTTTCTTTCTTCGAACATAGGATGGATCTATAGTCTTTTGGCGGATGATCGTTCTTTAAATCATAGCCAAGTCGATTTTCAACTAAAAGGGCTAAAAGATAAGAGGCTAATTTTTTTTGGGTTTAATGGTTTTGAGATGTGCGTTTAGAAACGAAAAGGTTTAGGCTCAAAGGGGATAACTAGGGCATAATGTTGAGGGTAGGTAAAGGAAAAAAGAAAAGGCTAAAGAAAATGGGTTAATCCTAATGCCTCAATCATTTTTATGCATTCTTCTAGTCCATGATTTTGAAATGTGTATTTTACACAAGTTCTAATATGCAAAGCAGTAATTAGCAATTACTCTAACAAACGAAATGAGCATGTGATAATCAACGGCGTCAAAAACTTGATGTGTTCGTGATAATGCTCGGATAGGTTCAAATATCTCACATGGAAACGGAAAGTAAAGGGTAATAAAGTAAAAATATGCATAAACTTATTTCTTTCTTTCTGTTGTGATTCCTAATCTTCCCTATTTGTTTCCTTGATTCACTTCAACAGTATATTAAATTGTTGTTTTTATAAGCTTGTTTATGCGAACTGATTTTTAAGACTTTTGCTTTAAGATTAATTTTTGAAATGTTTTTATTACTTCTATATAACTTTTAATTTAATAGATTGGGTAGTTATTAATCATGCACTCGTAATACTTAGGACAAAATTTGGCAGCCAAAATATCAACGGGGTTCCATCCCACACTTAGTTTCTGACAGTATGAATGTATGCAGTATGATATGTGTCATGAATAATAAGAGTGTGGTGAAACCGATACTCCCCTGATGATATGTCAATATCATGAGTTTGAACGACTCTCATCAACGCCTCGATCGTATTTCCGGGCACGAACCAAAATCTGTATCACCTGTAATGCTATGCAATGCTCAACACATAAAGTAAGTACTAAAAGGAAAAATTAAACTAAGATTCGCTTAACCAAGCGGCCGAATAAGGTTGGTGGTAGTGCCACCATGTCAACGGTTACTCCTGTAACCGGTAAAAATGGTGTCATGTCTAGTAAACCAACGTCAAAAGTCAAGAATCACAAACTATATAAACAAAAGGAAGAAAGAGTTACTATTGTTATGGCAGGCGAGGCCACTGCTGGTATGGGCCAAGAGGCTGCTGATGTGGTTGGTGAGCATACGGGTCCTGTAGATGATCGTGAAAATTCTATCGCTTGCCGTCCATAGTATACCCTAGCTGACCCATACGAATCATCAAATCTAGGATAGAGGGATCCGTGGTGGTGTGGTAAATAGGGGGTATCCCATGCTGTTCTCCGTGCCCCCTCCTAGCTCCAGGTGTCCTTCCCCTGCATCATCATCTGATTCTTCAACTACCCCTGTCCAGATGTTACCATTATGATTTATTAACTGATAGACTCTATTAATTTTCTTAAACATTCCCATACGGATTAGCATCTTGCTATCGGCAGTGGTGACCGGAAGGTTCATCTCTAGCAGAGTCCCAAGGCAAGCAGGAGTTAAAACTCCCATGTTGGACGCCAAACGAGTGATAAAAGGCCCTCCAAACGCGTGGCTTGAAGAACAATATCCTGAAGCTCTAGTGAAAATTTTGGCTAAACTGTAGGCCAAGTTGCAGTCAACCTGATCAATGAGGCAGTGAAGGTGAAAGATGTCTCTAAGGCTTACCACCCATGTGTTGTCCTTTCTCCCTCCCAGGGTAAGGACTATACATCTGTGAAGGTATCGGTGGAGCGGGTGTTTAAGTTTGGTGCTTTTCTGACTGTGTGGGTTGAATGGTCCGGACCCGATCCTTCCCCAAAATAGGGATGCCTCACCTTCGCCAAACTCACGGTGGCTCTAAGTGAATACTGGCTGAGTAATATCTCTGTGCCTATACATTCCTATCCTCACTCCAAACTGGTCAAGTGACATCTTGGCCATCCAGAATATGACACAATCATGCAACTCCAAACTAATTACTGGCCTCTTAAATGAGAATGAGGCCAAGAACTCCAAGGTTAGCTCATAATAAGTAGTGTCTCGGATAGCAAAGAACCTTTCCCATGGTTTAGTTATGAGTTCGGCACATTGATTTAGCAGCTCGATTTCCTCCAAAGTGGCATAGAAAATAGTCTTGTAGATGCCAAACTCTTGTCCTAGGAGTTCCTGAAGCTTATGATAGGCTTCCACTTCTATAGCATCATCTGGGTCAAACAATTTCCAAGAATGCAATTCAAAGTGTCGTTGGGGCATTAGGTGAGGGTGGCAGGGTGATGGTGGTGATGGTGGTGATGGTAGAGAAGGCGGAGATCCATTGCGTCCGGACGTAGTTGGGGACGGGGTAGATCGGGATGAAGACCTCATCCGCCTTCGTTTTCCAGCAGCTCGGGATGACTCCACCAAGTTCTATAATCACCAAAAGAAAAGAGTTAGTTCATAGAAACAAGAGTGATTCATCATATATATTTTAACGGCTCCAAAAACTTGATTGTGTGTAAAATACGATGCATATTGGTGCCAAAAACATGATAAGAATCATGTTTTTATAAAAAAAATATATATGTATATAATTTTTGGACCACACAAGGGGAACACAATTTCGTTCATGGTTATGGCACGGTTATGTTTCTCGAGTCCCCAAATGGTCAATTGCAATCAATCAAACAAGGCGCAAATTCAAACGGTGTAATATGACTACCGAAATAGATGGTCAAAATGTTGACTTTTGAAAAGTCAAACCCGCCAAAATTCTTAACCTAATTCAAATAATCAACAATTTCCCACCAATTATGTTAAAACCTAAACACATTCAAGCAAGATTCATGCTTCAATTTGTAATTCCAAGTTTAAGAGCTCTAAGTCAAAATTCATAAACTCATCTATACAAATCAAACAAATCATACCTAAACAAGGCTAAAATGAGTTACAATATGATCCTACCTAATCAAATATGCATCTAGATCAAGCATTGAGTTCATAATCAAGCATATTCAAAATAAAGTTCAAAACAAAACCTTAGCCTTATTTGAACAAGATTAGCCGTATTTGAAGCATAAATCACACTAAAATTGACAATGGACAAGTTTACATACCTCAGGGAAGATATTGGAAGGAAAAATCAAGAGAAACTGTGAGAAATCGGGGGTTTGGAGCGATTTTGGCTGAAATCGAGTGTTTTCGGAGTTGGGGGTTTTGAAGAAAATGAGTTTTTCTGCAATTTTAACACCAGACGCGCACGAAACCCAATGCATGGTCATGCATTGGGTTGCACGGCTGTGCAATGCCCCATGTTGACTAATTTTACTTTTTTTTTTAAATAACACGCTTAAAATAATTTTTTTTAATTTAATAGATTAATAAAAAATAATTTAGATTTTATTAAAGTACTAATTTATTTTAAAAAAATATTAAAATAAATTGGTAAAGGGAGATTGTCACAATCAAAATCCCGATTATATGTTAGAAAACTTACCTTGATTATCGGAATCCAATTTCAAAGCATTAAACTTGTTATCATCGAAGATAAAGAAGAATGTAAAATCTAAACAAATAAAACCATTCAAAAGTGTTACGCCTATTCTTAAAATGCTTTCGAATGGCGGCACTTGTATCCGTTCATTTTTCTTAGCAATAATTCCTGGGTTGCGATCGTTGAAAGTTCTTACAAAGATAGATTAGCTAGCACGAGTAACAAAATAAAAACAAAAGTAGTAAAAATAAAAAGAGAAAGGAAAAATAAAGTAGAAATAAAACAAAAAATAAAATAAAGATGAAGATAAAATCAAAATGAAAGATAAAGTAGAAAGATAAAGTTCAACCAACTCGAGCAACACAAGAGAACTAGCCATGAATAGTGACTCCACTAACCCTTAGATAATGTGTGAAAGTTTTCCAACACCAAGGGAGAGCGGGTATAGGTTGCCTCTTGTTTCACTCGAACGAGAAGAATCGCTTCATATTACAAGACTTTAAAAAGGAAATAAACAAAGAAAAGTTAAACGGGCCAAAACCGAGAGAGTTCCGGCTCTTAGCAGAGCACTAAGTCCTTCACACATTTTGGTAATGGACACCTAAAACACTAGAATGAGATTGCTATTTATAGGCTAAGATTTTGGCAATGCACAGCCGTGCATTGGATTGCATGGGCGTGCAAAGTACCCATTTCTTTCACGTGCTGAATCTGGCAGTACAAGAGAGTACAAGGAGGCAAAACAGGGGATGCACGACCGTGCAAGGCAATGCACGGCCGTGCATTGCCTTGTTTTGCTCCCTGTTGACTTTTTGAGTTGTAGCTTTGACCTTCTACGTCCGGTTTCGTTCAATTGGCCCCCTAATGCTGATTTTACCTTGATTTTGAGTGTTTACTTCATGTTTTTGTAAATCCGGGTCAATTATCCTATCGGAACACAAATGAGTGGATTAGGCATAAATTATTATCATATTATCTCTAATTGTGATGATTTCGGGGATAATTATGCGTGCAAAACATGTATAATTTACGTTATATCACCGGTAATGCCACATATATGTTATACTGAATTTCATTTATTGAATATGTATAGGTTTTTTTGTTATTGTCAATTTGTCATAATACCGAATTTAATTTGTTTCCAACTTCTTGATTGAGATTCTTTGAGTTTATAATACCAAAATTCAAATCCTCTTTCAATTCCATTGTGTGTAAAAGATCGATTCTCATCCGTCATCTTTATTGATGTTGTCATCTGTGTTTTAATCGATATTGTCATCTTCATCGATTCTCATCTATCATCTTCACAACATCTTCATCATCAGAAAATATGGACTAAACTCAGGTAAGTTAAATTTTTTTTACTGATTGGATTATATCTTTTCAGTTTATGTATTATTATTTTATTTGAATTTGTATTTGTTTGTGTAGGGAGTTGATGGATTTATTGATGAGACCACTTATGCCCAACTTGAAATTGATTCAAAATCAAGTAATAAGGATACACGTACAGTTAATGACAAAATGGAATCAAGTGGTAAAAACAAGTAACAAACATGAAAGCTCCCCAAAACAGCTAAAAAATAGGCACATGACAGGCCAAGTGTTGAAATTAGTTTGATGTGATTTATATACAAGAAGTTGACAGAGTGGAACAAAACAATGGAAGGTGCAAGTTTTTAAAAACTGGAATTAAATCCGTTATGCAAAGAAACGGTATGACCGGTCTTAATAAACACTATTCTAATTGTGATATGTATCTCGAAGTAGTGGTTAAGAAAATCTAATTTATTTAGTGTTTTAAAAAGAAATTAATGAAGAATGTTGTGCTGATGTCGCCCAGGCGGTCTATAAAACTAATGAATAAAAACCTAACTAGACTCCTAAGTAATAAATGGAAAACCTATGAACTAGACCACACTGATAGGCAAGTATACCTATCGAGTGTAGCACAGCTTAATGGTAAACCGAGTTATCGAACCCTAGAGACACTAAATACTAATACTAGACTCTGACTACACTAAAGATTAACTAAGAATGCAGCAAACTAAGAACGACTCAAGCTATCAAAACAAAGAACTAAGGAAATATCAGAGATTGGGAAGAATACTACCTAGGTCGGAATCCTACTTGCAAAGCACAACTTCTACCGGTTCTGGAAACTAAGATGGATCTGGGTTTCTAAGGAAACAACTCTAGAAAACCTAGTGGATACTTAACCACTCTCAGGGTGTCACTAACTAAGGAATCTAAAGATGTAATAAACTCACCAGATAGTGGATTACCTTTCAGTCTCTCCAATAATGATAAAGTACTCGAATAGACAGATCACCTTTCAGTCTCACTGTCCACCATACATTCGAAGAATGCACGGGGTAATCTCAAGATAAGAACTATGACTCAGAATAGCAACAATCACTAGACACCTAATACCAACTTCCTCTCAGACAGCTGACACTCGGATTCCTATTGACGAATACTAAACGACTATCTCTCACTTCTTAGGTATTGCGACATGATACACACTCAGTTCTAACTAACATTCAACCACAAATACTATGGATCACTATCTCTAGCAAACCATACAAACAATTACTAATCCTAAGATGTATGACCTAGATACGCTAATCGAACTGGAAGACATCCACAATCAACGTACGAAATCAATAATCAAACACAAATCAGATCTAAGCATGCATATACATCATAATCAATAAATCAAGATCTTTTACAAAATCAGTAACCATCAAATAGAATCCAAAACCAGTAAAAATCATAACTTTACCAATTATTCATCCTAAAACCGAGGAAGTACTAATGATATAGCCAAGGATCATACTCAAAACATCCATAACAGAAGTAAAATATAGAATAATGGTATCAAACATACAAATCAAAGATAAAAATCAAATCTTGAAATCGAATACGCTATTACTAACGAACCCGGATCCAAAGACTCAAGCGTTTCACTCCAATTAGCTTCCTCTCTCCTAAAATCGCCCTTGGCTCCTCTCTAGACGGCTGGAATTCGAACTTGTAGTATTATGGCTTTACAATTCTAATAAAATTCGAATTTAGTGTTTTTCACGATTTTCCTGTCTCTCACGTACCGTGAGAACATGGGTTGGGTTCCTCACGTACCGCGAGGAACAAAATAGTCGCGACCTGTTCTGGATTTCGTCGCGTACCGCGAGGCTCTGGTCTTCTGATCGCTTTGTCAAGGGCAATCAAAAACAATATTATCTCTAATCCCTAGCTACCTTAAATTATAGTATAGTGGAGTAGGGTGTCGTATCCACAGGGAACTCGTGGACAATGTTTTTTTTTATAAATCTAGTTGAGTTCAGATTAAAAAGAAATTAACTTTAAAAACTTTGGAAACAATGAAGAGAAAACGGATTACTTCCGGGTTCAGATTGCAAGTTCGGTGATTACTAATTTATACTTATTGGAAGTTTCATAGACACAGCTCGTTTTATTAGTTTTGACAAATATTGAAAATCAAGAGACTGACTGTGCTGAGCAACAATTATATATCCGGATACTTGACACAACTAAAAACTCAATAATCAATTACCAATTTAGAACATCAGATCTAAACACTCAATAATTCACGATAGAAAATCGAAAATTGATGAATATAGTAAATCTAAGACAAACCTAACTGTTTAATCAAATAGAACAAACTATAGCGTTCAAACAATCAAACGATTACAAGACTTCTATACCAACTAAGTATGAACCATATTATCACCTCAAAAAGCAGATCCTACATCCGGAAGTAACCACAAAAGAACTAACTAGCTGCTCATCGACATCATCATCGATTCTTCAATAATTGGTGTAACTTGATCTAGCATTAAAAACATGAAAAGACTTGAACTTTTACTCTAGAAATCGCCATAGGAAAGCTCTGGGACGGCTGGGTGCAAGTTAATTCGAATATGGACTTCTCAATGGCTTATAATTAGAATTAGGTTATTTTTGCCGACTTTTCTATTCTTCGCGTGTCGCGAAACAAACTTGTATAATCTTCGCATGGCGCGAAATCCAATTTAGTCGGGTGGGATTTTTAAGTCTCTCGCGTGTCGCGAACTTCTTCCCCTAAGTCTTCGCGTGGCGCGAAGAACCTAAATTCCAAGAAATTTGACTTTTGTTGAATTTTCTTCTTCGGGGCCCGTGTATGCTGCTATCCTCTTGATTTAAACTTTGTATCTTCCGCTCACTTAGCACTTTAAACCTGTAACACTCACAAACACCAAATGCACATAAAACAGACTCGATATACAAAGCTAAACGCTTAGACTATACGAATTAGACTCTTATACACGGGATATTTGGCAATACATCACATCCTCACACTTGACCTTTTTCGTTCCAAAAAAGAATATTGCAATGGAATTATAATCAGAAAAACTTGCAACTTACACTTTCATCATACACAGCACAGATTCTCATAACACGTTAATTGTAACAATCGGTATTTCGATCCGATTAAACCCAACCACCGAATCTCGAGCCCCCGATTTTATGATCTACTATCCTAACATTACCAAGCAATCATGTTATCTATGGGTCTCACACTCAGGAAGCTACGACTCAGCCTAATCCCATCTCAAAGTATATCAAGGACTGGGTTAAACCATATAGATTTTCCCACCACTATAAACACTAATCTATAAGTTTTAAAATTCAATGATTATGGATCAATGGATGAATGATGAAAGCTTTTATTAATGATGTTTGAATAAACCTCACCCAGTGGTGTATCCTCCAGGTCGTCATCCCGGAGGGTAACACACAGGTTTTAGTTTTTAACAATGAAGTACATAACTCAACGTAGAGGCGTTTCAACCAGGTTTCCATCCCAGAAGGTAACACATAAGTCAAATCAATCATCTCTGATTGATCACAAGAGTCTGCCCATGGGCGTATCAACCAGGTCACCATCCCGGAAGGTAACACGTAGGCAAACTCAGGCTTTCAACTTAATTAATCAAGCTCATGCAGATGTGGATTATGGAATGCGGGCGCCACCAACTTTTGAATTTATTTTCATAAAAAGAAAGTGATGTGCCAAAAGATTTCAAAAACTTATAAACAATTGCTTATAGAGGTACCTATCACCCTTTGATGACAGTTTCGACCTTACCGACACCTCTAAGATTAGAACCCATAAGACATCCTGAATTAATTATTCATTTAACCTAGATACACTATCAGAATATTTAAGCTCTTCAAAGTCAGTTGGGTCTACCAAAACGTTACAAATTAGACGCGTTTTCTATTTTATTATTCACTTCAATTCATCATGCACAGTTTTCAATTCTACCTATCATTTTCCATTTAATTGCAAAACTCTAATCCAAAGACATTTTTAATTTTTTTTTCAAATTTTATGACTCAAAACAAAAGACTCAAACACATAATACAGACCCCAAATACAGACCTGGACTAAGGTCCCCTCCCCACACTTAAACTCGACATTTTCCTCAATGTAGGAAGAGCGACTCGAAAACAAAAGAAAATTACAAAAATTAGAAAACTTAGTTGATTATACGATCGTATAGCATTTCATTCGTGATCGTGTTCCACTGATGCAAGCGGGCTGCCTTGTACAAGAATCAATCGAAAGTTGGAAATCACCACCCGAATGGAGATTGAGTACGGGAAATTCAATCCAAACCTGCAAAATTAATCTCGAAACAAACCCACACGCATCATACCGACTCAATAAAAATAAAAATACCCGACGAACTCGACACGACTCAAAAATCACAAAAATGAAAAATAGAGAAAAAGGACCAAACTTGGGTCCCTCTCGTGTCGCGAGAACCCCTCCCAACTCTTCGCGTGGCGCGAAGAGTGGAAATTTCACCCGACCATAATGGAACTCCTTTGCGTGTCGTGAAGATCTGGCCCTGGGTATTCGCGTGGCGCAAAGACATGTTGGTAACAGAATGTTTTGACGATTTTTATACTTTGGTCCAAAAACCCAAATTTTCAAGTTTTTCAAATTTTTGCTCCAATACTCCAATGATGTGCATACATACCTGTAACGTGATTTATGATAATTTTCCATACTCGTATGGCCCCAAATCCCTGAAAAAACTCAAAAAGACGCAAAAACATACCAAAAATACTAAAACTCAGACTCACGACTTCACAAACTCTACACACGGTATCCTACCCCAGATAATGATGCATGGTCCCCATTGCGTTACTACAAGCCTCAGCATTCCCAGAACGTCCCCACATTTGGGTTTTTCCCAGATTTAAAGCACAAAAACGAAACAAAAACCTAACTCACTTTCGTAGGAATCACGGATGCATTTTGCACATGCATCAAGCCTTTTAAACCCCTCGGTAGCCCGAGTGGACGAGTTAAGTCTCGTGAGGGTTTCTAGAGAACACACCCACACCGTTCATTTAATCTAGACAAGAAAGTAAACCTTATGTTGCCTCCTAAGAGAGCTAAGTATAACGTCTTTAGCAAGATGCGATGTACCTTACTTGAGTTATTCATATGAATATGTATGCATGACAAAACTCACTGATTCTTCCTTGGTATCATTGATTTCATCCGTCTCTAAGTAGGGCTTCAGTCTATGCCCATTCACAATCTGCCTGAGGTGATCGTCAAAGTCTTCGATCTCCACCTCCCCAAACTGTCCTACTCGGATCACCAAGTATAGACCCATCCATTTACTATTCAGCTTCCCAGGGAATAGTTTCAACCTTGAATTGTATAGCCACACCTTCTGACCTACCGCAAAGACCTTCTTCTTTAACTTGGAATCGTGCACTGCTTTCATTTTTGCCTTGTATGCAGATGCACACTCATAAGCTTCATCCCTCAGCTCTTCCAACTCACATAATTGCAACTTTCGCTCTTTACCTGCATTGTCATACTCAAGATTAACAGCTTTAACTGCCCATAATGCACGGTGAGCTATTTCAACCGGTAGATGACATCCTTTTCCATAAACTAGTTGGTAGGGTGTGTTACCAATCAGAGTTTTGTAAGCAGTTCGGTAGGCCCATAAAGCATCATTAAGTTTGATTGACCAATCCTTATGATCAGGCCGTACCGCCTTTTGTAAAATATCCTTTATATGTTTGTTCGACACCTCCACTTGTCCACTTGTTTGTGGGTGATATGGAGTGGCGATCCGATGGTTCACACCATACTGTTTTAATAATCTACCAAATTTAAAGTTCTTAAAATGTGAACCCCCATCACTGGTGATCACACGAGGGACACTAAACCTAGAAAAGATGTTACTCTGCACGAACTTGAACACCACTGTATGATCATTTGTCTTAGTGGCGATTGCTTCAACCCATTTAGAAACATAATCAACCGCCACTAAGATATACATGTGTCCCATAGAATTAGGGAAAGGGCCCATGAAGTCTATGCCCCACACATCCCATATGTTGACGACCATGATAGGTCGCATTGGCATCTCATCCCGCTTAGTGAGGCTCCCTAGTTGTTGACACCGTACACTGTTCTTCACGAATTATGCTGCATCCTTGAAGATTGTAGGCTAGAAGAACCCACAAGTTAGGACCCTATGTCCTGTTTTCTGTCCACTGAAGTGCCCTCCACAATCCTATGAATGGGCATGTTTTAATAGGTACTGGACTTCATTTTCGGGCACACAATGCCGGATCATTTGATCTGCCCCTACTTTAAACAAATATGGTTCATCCCAAATATACTGCTTCACTTGCGACATGAAGTGTTGTCTCTTCTTCCTAGCCCAATGCTCTGGAATTTTACCTGCAGCCAAATAATTAACAATGTTAGAATACCATGGGTTAGTAGAAACACTTAAAATTTGCTCATCTAGGAACGTGTCCCCGATTCTTTCAGTAGAACCATCTTCTGTATTCACGACCCTTGACAAATGGTCTGCTACCACATTCTCAGTTCCTTTCTTATTTCAGATCTCTAAGTTGAACTCCTGTAACAATAGGACCCATCTAACCAGCCTAGGCTTTGCATCCTTCTTCTCCATTAGATACTTCACAGCACTGTGATCTGAGTATATAATCACCTTGCTTCCCCAGATGTACGACCTAAACTTATCAAGGGCATACACAACTGCAAGTAACTCTTTTTCAGTAGTAGTATAGTTCAATTGTGCCCCATCAAGGGTCTTGCTTGCATAGTAAATTGCCACCGGTTTCTTATCCACCCTTTGCCCCAAGACTGCCCCGATTGCAAAATCACTTGCATCACACATGATTTCAAAAGGTAATGACCAATTTGGTGCTTGCAAGATCGTGGTGTCTACCAATTTTTATTTTAAAATATTAAATGCTTTTAGGCATTCTTCATCAAATTCAAATGTGACGTCTTTTAAAAGTAGCTTACAAAGTGGTTTCGTGATGGTGCTAAAACCCTTAATAAACCTGCGGTAAAATCCCGCATGCCCCATGAACGATCTTACCCTTTTGACATTAGAAGGGGAGGTAGTGTTGAGATTACTTTGATTTTTGCGCTGTCTACCTCCATCCTCCTACTTGATACTATGTGTCCCAAAACAATCCCTTCCTGTACCATGAAATGACTCTTTTCCCAACTAAGGACTAGGTTTGTTTCGACATACCTTTTCAATAGCTTGGTCAATTGTTCTAAACATGATTCAAATGACTGACCAAAGATTGAAAAGTCATCCATGAAGATTTCCAAAGACTCCCCAATCATATCTAAAAAGATACTCATCATGCACCTTTGAAAGGTGGATGGGGCATTACACAACCCAAATGGCATTCGCCTAAATGCAAAGGTACCATATGGGCAGGTAAATGTGGTCTTATGTTGATCGTCAGGATGAATAGCAATCTGATTATATCCTGAATACCCATCTAAAAAGCAGTAAAATTTCTGACCTGATAATTTCTTGATGATTTGGTCAATGAAAAGTAAAGGAAAATGATCCTTGGAAGTGGTTGTGTTCAACTTCATGTAATCAATACATACCCTCCACCCCGTTACGGGTAGGGTGGCTACCTGCTCTCCTTGCTCATCCCTTATGATCTGGATGCCTGCTTTTTTTGGTACTATCTGTGTAGGACTCACCCAGGTGCTGTCAGATATAGGATAGATGATCCTTGCATCCAACCATTTTAGGACTTCTTTCTTCACAACTTCCCTCATGTTCGAGTTGAGCCTTCTTTGTGCATCTCTTGCCGACTTAGCAGCTGGTTCAGTGATAATCTTGTGCATCACAACTGAAGTTCTAATCCCCTTCCTGTCTACTATCGTGCACCCAATTGCTGCTTTATGAGCAACCAACACATCTATAAGCGCCTTCTTTTGTGCCTCGATCAAGTTTGATGCAATGATAACCGGGAGAGTTTCATTCTCTCCAATAAAGGCGTACGTCAGACTTTCTGGTAGTTCTTTCAATTCCACCTGAGGTGGTGATTCCAAGGATGGTTTTAAATGAGTGTCTATGGAATCTGGCATACTTTCCACTTGAAGTGTCCATGTGGGTCGTCCCTCTTTGATGGCATACACTTCCAATTGCTCCTCTTCGACTTTCAGCTCATTCTCATATTCTGCTTCTTCCCTGTTACACAGAACACACGACTCCTTGGGCGCATCCTCATTTTCATGAAGAATACACCCATCAATGATGTCCGCACTAAAGCATTCATCAATGATTGGGGCATTAAACGTACGGGAAAAGACATTTAAACGCATTATTCTATTACCAAAGGCCATGTCGACTGTGCCTGTCATGCAATTTATAATACATTGAGCAGTTTTCAAAAATGGCCTTTCCAAAATAACATTGGGTTGGCTCCCTTTTGTAGGGGCTGCATAGTCAAGCACTAAAAAGTCGACCGGGTGATAAAAGTCTTCCACCTTGACAATCACATCTGTTAATATCCCGCGGGGAAGCTTAAGAGTTAAATCTGCTAACACCACGGTGGTATTAGCTTTTTGTAGAGGACCAAAATCGTATTGGTCATACAAACTTCCCGACAAGATACTAACACTTGCTCCCAAATCCAGAAGTGCCTTATCTATTTTGAAATCACCTTTTTGAATTTGGATCAAAGGCGCCTGGTATATTGCAAAATACATGCATTTTACTGTCAATTTTATTCCCACTTTGTGTTTGTTTTGCTTCGGTTTTCTTCTATAACTGCTTGTACTTAATATTTCTATATCTTATGGTTGTTAGGTCACAAAGGAAGCAGATATGATTGAAAACGAAGAAGAACGAGTTTCCAGTTCGTGCGAGAGGGCTGTGGATAAGAAAAAAATAGAAACTTTCTGGATTTTTACCCCTGTCGCGTAGCGCGACAGGTCTTGTAATTTCGTCACGCTACGCGAGGAATGCAAAATGACATAATTGCCCTTTTTTTATTGTCGACTATTTTGTCTTTTCTGGGGCCCTAGCGCTACGCGAGGATGAATCAAGATCCCGTCGCTCTACGCGACGGGTGGTTTTTCGCAGAAACCTCTTTTTAAGCCAAAAATTAGAAAACCCTAAGGGGAGGAGACCACCTTGTGACGGCAAAGGACGAAAAGGAGGAACATTCTAGCCTCAAGAAGGTGATTGTGGACTAAAATCGGAGGAGGAGAAGTGGATATTGATCAAGAACAAGCGTTGGGATCGAAGAATTGAAGCCGGATTCACCTCGGGTTACATATTTTTGATTCGTTCTTGTTTTCTTGTCAATTCTAACATGATGAACAGCCTAGTTACTTATTGTTTTATAATTTTGAACATGTTTCTTGGCTAGATTCTTGTTGTCTACCTAGGTTTAGATGATTACACATGTTTAACATTGGTTTTTGTTGGTTTTTGGAACTTTTGAATGTGAAGAACTCATGATGTAACAAACTTGGTTTTGATCATTGGATGTGTATGCGTATTTAGTATTATCAATTGAATGATTTTTCAGTGCTCATGTGCTATGATGAATGTCTTTCATATAATAGGTGCATGCTAGATCAATTGCCGTGTGTTTTTGATTATTGGATGGTTTGCTAGACGTAGTATTCCATAGGAATGAAATTCGTGAATTGGTAAATCTAAATATTCAACCAATCTTAATAGCTGTGAGGTGAGAGATTGTCGGTTTATCTCATGTGCCTGATCGCTAGTTTAGAATCTTTGTGAGAAGGTCTGTCTAGTTCGTCGTTCGCATCTTGTTTACCGAGTCCAATAGGAAATTCTTAGTTATCCCTTGCACTTAGGTGTATTGAGACTTTCGCGCTGTGAGGTAGATTGTCTAGCAGATACTTTTTGAGTAGACTAGATGACCTGTGAGGGGAAGCCGTCCAGCCGGTGGTTTAACGGATTTTAGGTCTCTTAGTTGATAATCCTTGAGAAGGGTCGAGGGTGCTCTAGGTTCCCTTTGAGTTTAGTATTTTAAGATCCCGGTATCACGTCAGTTCCATTACCGATAGAACCTTTGTCAGACACGTGTAGGATTCGGGCCTAGGTAGTGCTTTCACCCTATCTGTTTTCGCTCCGTAGTTATTCTCACGCTAGTTTGTTTGTCCTCGTCTTTTCCTTTATTTTCTTTAGTTTATTTCTCTCTTAAATAAAAGAAACCCCCCTTATTGTAATTAGTTATCCTGCATCTGAGTCAGTATTTCCCTGTACATACAGTATCTGTAGGTTCGATACTCGGTCTTATCTATCTATTCTGCAAACGATCGGTACACTTGCCGTATTGTGCGCGTTAGTTTAGGTTTGTCCATTTTATTATAAATATTAGAACTTGTAGGTTTTTGCGTATAGTTCGTAGCACATCAAGTTTTTGGCGCCGTTGCCGGGGACACTTGGCAATAGCGAAATTGACTTTGATTTTAGGATTTGTGTATATTTTCTTTTATTTGGGTGTTTTAGATTAGGTTGTATTTCTTTATTTTTCTCTTTATTTTTATTTTTATTTATTTTGAAAGAAGAGGAAGATGTGGTGCGAGAATTTTGGTGGACCCCATTGGACGCAGCAATGTCAGCATTTTTATTCATATGGGTATTCTACGCACCGGTACGATGAGAGATATCAGGAGGATGATGCGTTGGCGAGATCGTACCATTTGATGGATCTGATGGAGAAGGAAGCGAGAGCCAAAGACATCAAATGGAGAGCAGAGATGGATCTTCTGACAAGTCAGATTGAAGCTCTTAAACTTGCAATGGCTACATCTATGAAGCAGATAGAGGATCCTGTGATTGATGATTCATTAGAGCCGGAGACGAGAACGGACAGCGGAGTTTTTTCTATTTCCGATAGTTCTTCCCAAGTCCCACCTCCGGCTCGGCATATATTTGATTTTGAGGATCCGGATGTAGAAGAACACATCCAAGCTTATTTGAGGCACGATCTGCAGGCGGACAGACCAGCTGATGTGGAGAGAGTCGTCATTTTTGCTGTAGAGGATACACTTGTTCCGAGTGTAGATGAGGCTGTAGTTGCTCACTTCCGAGTGCAGGAGGAGAGTCTTCACATCCCATCAGCAGAAGAAGTCAGACAGATTGATTGGAGTGCCCGGTTTGCTGAGATGGAGTCCAGGTGGGTAGAGGAAGGTGAAGTATTCGACACACCAGGACCAGAGACGTTAATAGACGAGTCAGTCCCACCTCTGGTTCAGCAGGATGTCCCAATTCAGCCGATTTCCGCATTGTGGGCCGATTCTGATGATGAGTTGGAGTTTTCATCTGATCCCGTGACCACAGAGCATCATGATGATCAGATTGATGAGGAAAGTGAGAGAGCCAACATAGAGGATGACATGACGAAGGAGGAGGAGCATGTACTATCCTGGGAGTTTGAGTTTGGTGACGAGTTGGTTGGTTTTACAGCTCAAGAGGCTGATGAGGTGTTTGACCCTGTTGGTGACATTACTACTCTAGAGACATTACTTTATGGAGAGCCAGCAGCGGTTATCGAGCAGTCACCAAACCAAGAGGATGAAGAAGAAGTGATGGAGATGGAGCGACCACTTCTTGTTGAGGATGAGCAAACCCCAAGTGTGGGGATTGCTGATGATGATAGCCGGCCCGTGGATGACGGCGATGATTATGGATCGCCATCCAGATCCAACGTGCCACGGGATGGGGCGAGAGAGCGCCTGGACCGGCGCATTTCGAGGACACAAACCTGGTCGATTAGAGGTCATGCAGTTGTTCCAGACTGCAGAGACGACCATGCTCCTCATTACATGCATGGCATACAGTTCGGTCCAGGAAAATTCAAGTCTTGGTGGCCCGACTCGAGTCTGTTTCGAGTCTTCTGGGGCCTGGTTGTTGGATTCTTCCCGTCCAACGACAAGAGAATGAAATTGAGTAAAAATGATGGGAAGAGGATTAAGGAGAAGCCTCCTGATTGAGTTTACTTACGAGGCACGAGTCTGGCTGAAGACTCTTCTGTAAACTTAGCGCTACTGGGAGGCAACCCAGATTTTCGCTTTAGTTATTTATTTGCTTTATTTTAGCTGTCATTGTGTTTGTTGCTTCTCCTGTTCTGTGATTCGTCCTCATTATTATGGCTGCTTGTATTTTGTACATTATCTGTTTAGTTTAGTTTTATTTTTATTCTATTATTTGTGTCAGTATTATGCTGCTCGGGTTTTGCTTGTTTTTGTTTTGCAGGTTTGGTTTTTCATAACCCGTACTCAATCTCCATTCGGGTTGTGGAAAACCAGTTACATATGATTGGAGGTGCCCGACAACTGGTTTGGAGCACGATCGCGAATGGAATGCTATACGATCATGCAGCGAGATTTGGATCAAAGGAATACATTGCTAACCAGCTAAGTCTTTTCCTTTTCTCCTTATCTTGTCTTTTTATTTATTTTTCTTTTACTTTTATTTTTATTTTTCCAGACTGTCTTCTGATTCCACATTGGGGACAATGTGTTGTTTTAAGTGTGGGGATGAGAGACTCCGTCTGGGTTTTTGTATATTGAGTCTGTTCCGCCTGGGTTTTTGTATATTGAGTCTGTTTTTGCCTTATAGCTTAAAAAAAAAATTAAAATTTTTTTTTTGAAATTGTTCCTGAATTGATTGTGAATTTATGAGAAAAATAATTTAGCAGTTGGTTGTCTATCATTTAGTTGAAACTTATGGGAAGGAAATCATAGCGAATTTGTGATGTGTTGGTAGGTCTAGTTAGCTAGCAAGCCCTTGAAAAATTTAATTAAGAATAATATTAACTTGTGGTTTCTACATTCCTTTAGGCCGATAGTGTAATTCCAACCAGTAGGGTGCGGTAGGTAAAGTCCTGATTTGCTCGAATCTTGTGTCTATAGAATCTCTAGTTTATTTCCCCATTTTCCTCTGTTCTGCGATGGCAGAGACCTGGGAAAGGAGCGCGTCGCCCTGTTGCTATAGACGCATAACGGGTTCACGCAGCTGATCACAATTAAAAGATGCCCAAAAAGTTATAAGCTTATAGCAAAAAAAAATAAATAAAAAATAAAAAAAATAAAAAAATAAAAAATAAAAAATAAAAAATAAAAAATAAATAAAATAATAAATATGGGCCAGCTGTAAATTATTGCAAGTGATCTGATGGAAAAAACATAAGAGTATTTTATATTCACGAGTTAATTCGTTAAAATAGCTTATCATAACTAATCCTTGTCAAGCCCGAAAGTAGGTAGCTTAGTGCCAAGAGGATGTGGGTCACGGTTAATTGGGTAAATATATAAATTATTTTTGGCTTGTTTAGTTTCCTAGATTTAAAATGGACCAGTATACCAGCAATCATGGTTTCTATGTCGGTATTTCCCCTTGTTAATATGAAATGATTTAATTCGGGCTCGCTAATCTTTGATCTTTTTATTCTAATCTTTTTCAGGGACGAAAAAGAGTTAAGTGTGGGGAAAGGCGCCCCTGGATCTTGGAGCTTAGGTGGAAGAATACCAGATAACATCGCACTCACATTATCAGTTAGATCAAGCTTTTTGGGCATCTTATGATTCCTCTTTTGAGTGCACAGATCTTTCAAGTATTTTGCATACGCCGGTACTTGTTTAATAGCATCAATTAGGGGAAGATTAATTTTGACTTGTCTAAAAATTTCCCACATTTCATCTTGTTGTGGGCCCATTTTATTTACCGGTTTAGATTGATCAACCAGTGCTCTCTGAAACGGGATGGTATTATTCTCCACACATGTCCCTTGGGCACTAGTGGATGCTTTAGAATTGTTTGGTTTTTCAGAAGTTACCGGTCCCTTAGGTTTAGATACAAAAATTACCGGTTCCTCATCACTTTCATCATCGACATCCTCCACCAACCCTTCAACTAGCAGTTGTGGAGGGACAACTTTGCTGTCATATTGCTTACCACTTCGTAAAACACTTACCTGGCTTACATGAGCATTCTTTGATCCCGACCCTTGGTGTTGCGGGTTGGTTTGAGTATTGCTTGGTAATTTGCCCGGTTCTCTTCTCGACCATTCTTCAGCCATTTGACCCACCGGCTTCACAATAGTATTTACCGTTTTATCAAGGACTTCATTGTCCTTCTTTAGCTCGTTGATAGCATCCATGATAGCATTAAACTGTACACCCCCCAAGTCATCACCTCCTGCACTGCTACCTTGCTGATTTTGCTATTGATAGCCCCTTTGGTATCCTTGTTGATACCTTCCTTGGTTCCTCTGGTACCCGCCTTGATTGTAACATTGTTGGAGGTTCTGGTACTGCTGCTGTTGTGGTTGTCCTCCACCCTGCACATTAGCACCTTGAAAGTTAGGATTCATTTGATTAGAAGCATTACCATACCTTAGATTTGGGTGGTTTCGGTGTCCCGGATGGTAGTGGTAGCAGTCATCTCTGGTTGCTTTCGCTCTCCACCACTTCCTCAGCCTTCCCCTGCTCCCTTGGGCAGCCAGCAAACGTATACCCTATGTCGTTGCATCCGTCACATACCGGATACATTTGTGACACATTTGCGACATCCTTACCACTCTACTTACCAAGACGTGCCATCTGGATTTCCATGGCATCCAACCTCTTTTGTGTCTCATAATCTACTGACTTCGCAGATGCATTTGTCTTTGCTCTCCTGCTCGCATGAGCTTGCCTCTTTGATGTCACCGCCATCCTCTCTAGGATATCCCAATCATCATCCACATGGTTGAATAAGATCGACCCATTGCTGGTGGAGTTCACGTCTCTAACATCCTCAGGCAGCAGACCATCATAGAATGCCTAGATTAGTTCCCACTTCTCTATACCATGATGTGGGTAGTTTCGTAGTAGTTCTTTAAACCTCTTCAAGGCTTCATAGAATGGCTCCCCCGACTGTTGCCTAAAATCTATGATTGCAGCTCTGGCCTCATTAGTCTTATTAGGCGGGTAAGACTCATCCAAGAACTGTTGATGTAACTCTGCCCAGGTGGCAATACTAGCAGACGGTAGAGAAAGGTACCATTGTTTTGCACGGTCCTTTAGTGAAAACTGGAAGAGCACTAGTTTCACCTCGTTTGTAGTGAATCCTTGACCACCTATGTCCCATAAGTTGCCTCATACTTTGATAAATGTGTGTAGGGCTCCTTAGTAGCTCTCCCATAGAAGTGTGGGACGATCCTTAGACATCCCGGTCTGATCTCAAATGCATTCTCCCTGAGGACTGGTGGTTTCACGGGTGAAGCATTCAGGGCTAAAGCATGGCGGAAATGACTATCCACCCCTTGATCATGCCAGGCCTGGTTTCTGTTTCTAGGTGGCTCCTTTCGATAATTAGGCATGTTCACTTGAGGTTGCCTATACCTATTCTCTCTATCATGGTTGTTCGGATTTCCCTGCTGATACCCATAGTTGAACCTTTGTGGCGGAAATGACTATCCACCCCTTTGATTCCCGGGAGGGAATTCATCCTGGTGGTTTAGGTCAAACCACTCATCTTCTTCGTTACAGTTCTCTCATTGAGAACCATGTTGTGGCCGATGACTACCCCTGGTGACCAAAGCTCATTATCTCCAAATTCTGAATAGCTGGGGTAGCTGTCATATGGTTGGTATTGGTGATCATGGTAGGGTGGTAGTGGTGCTTGTCGGTGTTGTGGAGGTTGTTGATTTTTTGGACGTGGTGGGTTTTGTGGATGTTGGTTTTGTGGTTGATTTGGGAATTGAAGGTCAGGAAGTGGTGGAACAGGTGGGATTGGTCCCCCGCCTTGGTTTGGATCTGGGCTAGCAGGTTGATTTTGTGACATTATTGGGCTGTCAAGCTTCTCAAGAATGGTTTGAATGGTTCCCTTGAGTTTTATGTTGGCTTTTGTTGCCTTTTCTATTTCTAGATCAAACAAGAGTGGTGATTTTCTTCGTGAACTGCGAGTATGCATAAACCTGTAGACCTGCACGAATAAATAAACGATTAGTAGCTCCGAACAAAACAATTTAAACTAAAACACTAAGCGCACGTATTCCCCGGCAACGGCGCCATTTCGATCGCTTTGTCAAGGTCAATAAAAAACAATATTATTTCTAATCCCTAGCTACCTTAAACTATAGTATAGTGGAGTAGGGTGTCGTATCCACAGGGAACTCGTGGACAATGTTGTTTTTATAAAACTAGTTGAGTTCAGATTAAAAAGAAATTAACTTTAAAAATTGTGAAAACAATTAAGAGAAAACTGATTACTTCCGGGTTCAGATTGCAAGTTCGGTGATTACTAATTTGTACTTATTGGAAGTTACATAGAAGTAACTCTTTTTATTAGATTTAACAAATATTTAAAATCAAGATAGTGACTGTGATGAGCAACGATTATAAAACCGGATACTTGACACAACTAAAAACTCAATAATCAATTACCAATTTATAACATCAGATCTAGACACTCAATAATTCACGATAAAAAACCGAAAATTGATGAATATAGTAAATCAAAGACAAACCACATTGTTTAATCAAATAGAACAAACTATAGCGTTCAAACAATCAAACGATTACAAGAATTCTATGCCACCTAAGTATGAACCAGATTATCACCTCACAAAGCAGATCCTACATCCGGAAGTAACCACAAAAGAACTAGCCACTCATCGACATCATCTTCGATTCTTCAATAATTGGTGTAACTTGATCTAGCATCAAAAACTTAAAAACACTTGAACTATTACTCTAGAAAGAGCCTTAGGAAAGCTCTGGGACGACTGGGTGCAAGTTAGTTCGAATATGGACTCCACAATGGCTTATAATTAGAATTAGGTTATTTTTGCCGACTTTTCAATTCTTCGCGTGGCGCGAAGAACCTAAATTCCAAGAAATTTGACTTTTGTTGAATTTTCTTCTCCGGTGCCCGTGTATGCTGCTATCCTCTTGATTTAAACTTTGTCTCTTCCATTCACTTATCACTTTTAACTTGTAACACTCACAAACACCAAATGCACATAAATCAGACTCGATATACAAAGCTAAACGCTTAGACTATACGAATTAGACTCGTATACACGTGATATTTGGCAACACATCATTTTCTCCTCTCGCGTACCACGAGAACTCAAAATTTCAACTTTTTAACTTTAAACTCCCGGTTTCTTCACGTATTCACTTGCAATCTTCATGAGCACCTGTAAACATACAATATACTCAAATACAGACTTAAACGACTCAAAGTAAAGATAAAACTAATAAAAAAACACATTAAAAAATATGAATAAAGATGTGTGCTTCGCACTATATCAAACATCCCCACACTTAACCTTTTTTCGTCCTCAAAAAAGCAGCAACGGAGATAACACGGACCTGTTCTGTGATTTGTGTGGGAACCAAGAAACGAGACAGAGAAACACGAACATAAACAAAAGATAATGAAATGATACGTAATCCATAACAAAGAAGTCCTCCCGTATTACAGACTACATACCGAAGGAGCACACATCTTTCATCTAAGCTCACGGTCGAGGGGTCGGGAGAGCTCTTCCCGACCCGGACACCTCTCGACCTAATTCCAAAGTTCCACCTACAAATGAAGACAAGTCTTCTATTCATAGGGGAAGGAACACTAACTGCGTACTTGGCTAAGTACGCAGGGCATTGGTCATGCGTACTTTCTAAGTACGCAAGGAAAAAGCCTTGCGTACTTACTAAGTACGCAAGACCAACTGGTGAACAAGCTAAGTACACAGGAACACCCTCCTGCGTACTAGCCTAGTACACCGATACATAGAATTTAATCTACAGTTACTAAAACATGCTTCTACAAACTCTCTCTTAACTATAACATCAAATTCTATCTATAACTAACACTGATAATCATCAGTTTACAAAGAATGTCCTAACAGACTCCCTCTAAAATAATGACATCAGGTGTCTTCTAGCGAGACTTAATCTTCTAGCATTCCACTTGAGATCTTCAAATCTTCAAACTTCAGTCTTCAGTTTCGGAGTGATGACAAACCCGACTCCCTCTTAACTGTAGCTTTCATTGTAAACCAAACCAAGTGCTTCAATAAGAACCAACTATCCCAACACAACTCATTGTAGTTCATCCTCTCAGCCGTAGCTTCCTCCAACGTGACTTAGGAATCTGAGTCTGACCGCTTCTTCCTCGCAAGGTAACATCAGTAGACTAAGACATCTCCAAATCAACTGGCATATGATAGAGAGTTTGAGTTTCTAATAACTTGCATCAAACTAATCAGCTCCCATAGGAATTCAAGTAAGATAAACTTAAGTCTTCAACCAGATGTGTCCAATTCTATCTTGTATCTTCACGAGTCAACCAAATTCCTGAAGATGTTCATTTCCAATATCCCCTTTCAATGTAAGCTTCTCCTGACTAGACCAGAAACAAGGAAACGTTTCCTATCCCGTCGGCAAATGATAAAAGGTTCCATCTTCAACTAATAATCCAACGGATATCCAGCTTCATCTTGAAAACACTTGATAGAATCAAACACAAAATCATGCTCAGCAGTGATCACCTTATATCCAAAGTCCAACATTCTTCAATTAGATCTTCATTCCTGGTTCACACCTCCTAATCTTTATACATTCACCGTGGTGAAGTTCCATAACTAGGTTGTCTATCAGGATTCCGCCCAGATCCCAAATGAGAAATGCCATCATAATTTAATCACATCAAATCTTGAACACAGGCTTGACCAATGAGCACGAAAAATATAGTTTACACGAGAAATCACGGTTGATGATACATCCCCCCCCCCCCCCCCATTTCTCTGTAAATTATGACCATCTTCATCATCACTTCACTCAAATCCTCAAAAAGCACAACTAGCCAACTCCAGGAATTTATTCTTTTATTCCTTTGCAAAGATCCAAAACAACAAATCATTGGTTTCAAGTTGTTCCAATATTCATCCCATATTAAAGAAGTATCCCGGATACTCGTAGCCCACATATTCAGGTTTGAATACCTAAACAAGATGATTCTTTTTTTCGAAAGACCCAAAGCAGCCACATCTTCACAAATAGAAAGAGACCTTATTGCTCCCATTAGTTCAGCATTCATACCCTATTAAATAAGTATCCTGGATACCCGTAGCCCACATTTTTAGGTATGGACCCTTAAACAATGTATGACAAGTGGTATCATCCAACAAAAATCTCGTCCGTGTTTCGCCAAGCCACATCGTATACAAATTCTGGTCCGGAAAAACCAAACTTACTATCTTCTCAAAAATGGCCCGAAACGCGCGTACAAATGATTCCTAAATTTTTTTTTTAATTATTATTTTTTTAATCCTAGATGCTAGTTCATACGTACTTAGTAATACACACATAAAGAGTGTTCATGCGTACTTAGTAAATACGCACATAAAGGGTGTTCATGCGTATTTAGTAAATACGCAAAGCCAAATGCTCATGCGTATTTGATAAGTTCGCAAAGCCAAAATGCCCATACGTATATGCTAAGTACGTAGAGGAAAATACTCATGCGTACTTAACAAGTACGCAGGACAACTTCTCATGCGTACTTAGTAAGTACGTAGGACAAAACCCATGCGTACTTCGTAAGTACGCCGAAAAGCTGAATTTGCGTACTTATCAAAACGTAACAGCGTTCTTAATGGATCTTGAGGAGAATGCTCGAAAAGTGATGGATCTGAGAAATTGATGCTTCCAAAAGCTTAGAAATCATCATCTAACAAACCCTTAGCCCTCCAAACACCAAATGAAGTGATAACAAACTCGATTTTAAAGATTTTTGGTCAAAAAGTAAGAACTCACAATTGCTCCAAAAACCCTAAAACACGAAATTGGAACACAAATCAACGAACACCGAGGCTCTGATACCACTTGTAGGTCCCCGGAGCCTCGTCGCGCAGCGGAGATAACACGGACATGTTCTGTGATTTGTGTGGGAACCAAGAAACGAGACAGAGAAACACGAACACAGACAAAAGATAATGAAACGACATGTAAGCCATAACATGGAAGTCATCCCGTATTACAGACTACATACCAAAGGAGCACAAATCTCTCATCTAAGCTCACGGTCCAGGGGCGGGAGAGCTCATCCCGCCCGGACACCTCTCGACCTAGTTCCAGAGTTCCACGTACAAATGAAGACAAGTCTTCCATTTATAGGGGAAGGAACACTACCTGCGTACTTGGCTAAGTACGCAGGGCATTGGTCATGCGTACTTTCTACGTACGCAAGGCAAAAGCCTTGCGTACTTACTAAGTACGCAGGACCAACTGGTGAACAAGCTAAGTACACAAGAACACCCTCTTGCGTACTAGCCTAGTACACCGATATATAGAATTTAAATTATAGTTACTAAAACATGCTTTTACAAGAGTAAGGACGGTTACTCGAGCGACGACGGTGGCTAAGTAAGAATGAAGAAGCCCGCTTGGGGGCACAGAAAGTGGGTATCGGCCTTTGGACGTTGAGCCTTAGGGAACAATACCTACGAAAGAAGTTCCTTCGGGAACAATACCTACGAAAGAAGTTCCTTCGGGAACATAGAGGGGCGGTGTCGGCCTTTAGACGTTGAGCCTTAGGGAACAAAACTTGCCTCGGTTCCTTCGGGGACATAGAAGTAAGAATGAAGAAGCCCGCTTGAGGGCACAAAACAGATTATAGACGTTAATGTATGACTTAAAGAAAAGAGTACAAAGTAAATACGTATGTATTTTAAAAGAATAAAGAAAGATTTTATTATATTACGTGTATAATATAATATATATACCTAAAGAGTGTTTTAAAGAAAACTTTAGATATAAAGTTAAAGGAAAAGAAATACTTGAACTCACCGGCGTTAGCTGACTATTTTAGTATGCATATCAGGTAGCAAAGGAAAGAAAAAGCAATGAAGCCGGAAGAGCTTAGGGGAAGATGGCTGAATGGTTGCGGCTGTCAAGACTAACATCCCCATTAATTAAGGTTATGTAAAGACAATGAAAGTTTTAATTATTTTAGAATTTTGTAAAGACTTTCGTTGTTGGTTTTCTATGTTATTCAATGCTTAAGAACTAAGTTATGCAATGTTTGCTAACTATGGGAGGTACCCGGTTTGGGTCCTTTCATGGTGGTGGTTTGCTGGTGAGAGTGTGTGTGTCGTGTGTTTGTTTGTGAGACTGAAGACAACCAAGAGGCTATGGTGGCTCGTGTGATGGCTGGACAAGGATGGACCAGACTTGTGGTGGTGAATAATGGTGGTAGGCGGTGGCGTGTGGTGTTGGCTAGAGAAAGAGTAGACAGAGGAAAGGTAGTGGAAAACATATAGGGTTTTAGGTGTGCTTCAAGGGCTTGTTATAGGAATTCATGGCTGCCAAGACATGGCGGTGGTTTACGAGATTAAAATCAGAGAAATGTTGGTAGTGTTAGGCGACGGCGGGCTGAGTAAGTGGCGGTTTAGATGTTTTGGGCCTGAATGAGCATGCAGAAAGTGTGTGATCATTTTATATGATCTAAGTGAGTTATATAAGTCCTATTTTAAGTGTTTATGTATTATGTATGCATTCGCGTATAGTGTGTCTATGTGTTTGTCTGTGTTAACAGTTTAAAATCATCAAACGTGGGAATAACGGGTTTAAAGCAGGATGTGTTTTGTGTGGAATGTGGCTGAACTCAATGTGGGTTAAGTTTAGGGTTTTAAATGGGATATTTAACCTTGGTAAAGTGTGTTAATCGTGTTTATTAAGTGTGTTTAAGTGGTGGTTTGGTTACACAAACAATGTGTGTTTATGAGTGATGTTTTTGCATGATAGATGTGAGGTGCGGTTTATGGTTTGCGTTATGTTATATAACTAGAAGTGTGATGTTCTAGTAGGTTAAAGCATGATACATATTATGTGGTGTTTATTAGGTAGAATTGTTGTAAGTGGGTTATGTGAATATGTTATATTAGTTTATGTGAATGGAGTTGTATGAATAACTTGTTTTAGGTAGAGAAGTCAATATAAGGAAGTCCACATGAATATTATATTGACATGAAGAGCTTATATAACCATATCTATGTTAGGTAGTTTTCATGAGTGTGGGTTGTGTGGGATGAATGGTGTGGGTTAAACATTGGTTTTTACTAAAGTGTTTACAGGTTTTTAAAGAACGTTGACCTAAGGGTTGGAATATTGTGGCTAGTAAGTGTGGGAAATGTGTTGAATAGTGTGTGTGGTGTGAGTGCGTGAAGTTCACGACGGTGGCAAAAACATTGTGAAGTCCACGACGGTGGCAAATGAGTGTGAGTCTCACATTGATAGTGTGTATCGGGCCCAACTATATCCAATACTCGTATCTAGCTAACATTTAGTTTTTTTTTTGTAAAATGTGAGTTATTAAAACAAGTGAGTTAAGATGTGGTGTGGTGTGTTATTGTGGGCTAAGATGTGGGTGTGATTATCTTATCTAAATTTAATAAAGTGTTTTAAAGGATTAAATGAAGTTATGATAATAATGTGTTTTTTGAAAGTTATAGATTCGCCAACGAAAGCAGACCTGATTTAGTACGTGTTTGAGGGTGAGTTATGGTGAGTTGTGGCACGGTATCTCTAGGATATCCAACAATGATAATTGACATCCTATGGTAGTAACATGTGTTTTAAATATGTTATAATTGTGGTGTTAAACTATATAATATGTGAGTTTTGTAAAGTCTTCCGTTGTACTTGTGAGTAAATCCAACTAAAGTCACGCGCCCTGGTTTTGGCCCATTTTTAAACCTAACTGTGATAGATGGATTATTGGAACATAATTTTCATGTTATATGTTCGTGAAAAGCAATTACGTATATTTCTATGTCAATCTTGATTGCAGTAGAAACTTGGTTTCTATGTCAAACTCGGTTTCTATTGCATTCGAGTTACTTTCTTCCCGATTTAAAAATTCCACGAAAAAGTCATTTTTATCATCACATTTCACAACATCTTCATTAAGCTTATTGAGATGCCTAATTATATTCAACGTTGTCAAACCTTTTTTTTTTTGCACGTTTTAAACAACTCATGTAACCTATTCTCAACCTCTAACACCATACCCGGCGCCTTCTTTTCAATGAGTTGTTCAGGCATAGGATTTTCCTCGGTTATGTCATACATAATCTTCTTTTAGATTGAAAGAAAGATCACCTTGAAGAATGTTTTTATTGTCTTTAATTTAATTTTTTCCACCAGTTCCTCCTTTATGTATAAGATTGAAAGAAGATTGCCTAGAAGAATGTTTTTCTTGTTTTTCCACACTGTGATAATGTTGTTTTTAAATTGTTAAGATTTCCAAACGCTATCAAAACAGTTGGCAAAAATTAGGTTTTTGATGAAATTTAACTAAAAGCCCAATTCCAGAAATTTATGTAACCTATGGTGTCTAAGGGTAAAAGATCTATAATCTATCGGTTAACGTTCCTACACGGATCCTGCGGTTAAGGGTCCATCATTATCTATAGGTGAAAGATCCATAGAAGATGATATGTATATAAAAAATCAGACGGTTAAAGGTTTATCACTAATCCATCGGAGATATTGGCACGGTGATCCAATGATGATCTCCAATGGTGATATATCCATCACGTCCGGTTAAAGTTGTCAGTAATCCGTCGGTAAAATATTTAACCTCACTACAACATTATCACCTTATCCCGACGATTTTTTTTGACCCTATAGCGACGACTTGTCGTCGGTATAGCCTATATCGACGACATGTCGTCGGTATTGCCTCGTCCCAATAGGTCAAAGATGTCGTCGGTATAGGTCGACCTATGCCGACGACAAGTCGTCCCAAAAAGAAATTCTATACCGACGACATGTCGTCGGTATAGGTTCTGGACTTATCCGGACTTATCCCGACGACATGTCGTCGGTATAGGCTATTTCCAATTTTTTTAATTAAATTTGAAAAAAACCTATGTCGACGACATGTCGTCGGGATAGATTTTTCTGTTTTTTTTTAATTTACAAAATTTTCTAGAAATATTTAATTTCTAATTACAAAAACCTACAAATCTTGAACTATACCTTCGTCGAAGCCGTGAAGTTAAAGGAAAGTAACGCAACACTTTATGTGATACTTTCTTCCCCTTTGTGTTTTTATCAACCCAGCTGCTCTCATTACAAACCGGACAGTTTTGCATTGATTCATTCTCCTTCCAAAACAGTGCACAATCATTAATGCAAGCATGGATAGACTGATATCCTAACCCAATCTTACTCAGTTTCTTCTTAGCTTCATAGTGTGACGCTGGAACGTGAGTTTCCTTCGGCACTGCAATTTGTAGAAGCTCTAACAGTTGGTCAAATGAACTATTCGTCCATTTGTTGATAACTTTGATATGCATCAATTTGGCTATGAAGTTTAGGGAAGACATTTGACTACAACCGGGGTATAACTCCTTATTTAGCTCCTCAAACAACGCATCAAACTCTGGGTCTAAACCAGTTCCATCTTCATCTATATTATCCTCGTTTGTATTTTGCTCAGCCATCACATCATCTATGACATCAAACATCTCATTATTTGTTGTTGTAGTTATTGAGGAGTTGGTGTTGTTCTTGGGGAAAAAAGTGATGCTATCTCCGCCACACGAGGATGTTTTTCACTATGATAAATCCAATTCTGATATGATTGTAGAAACCTACGGTCATATATGTGGCCATATATCGTGTTCAAATCCTGTCGACACGCATTACAACAACGTCTACACGGGCAAAACGCTCTACCTCGACCGTCGACATGGTTCTTGGCCGTCTCTATAAAGTTGCGAAGACCGCTTAAGAAAGCCGGAGAATTCCGATTTCCCAGTGTAACCCAGCTTTTATCAATTGTCATATCTAGTGTCATATCTATTGTGTTATAAGCATACATATATACGTGCATGTAATAAATGATATAAATGAATGTATGTGATTTGATCGGTACTCTAAGGCGGTGGATCCTAACCCACATTTTTGAATATTCTATCTCATATGTATACATTTTAACGAGTTGACTATTTAAGAAAAAATCAGCAGCATTTCACCTTAACTCCCCAAGTATGAAGATAAACCGCAAACTCGAAGGAGTAAGGAGAAATAGCTACCAATTTTTTCTTAAATGTCAACCTACTAAAATGTATACATATCCTAAATAAGATAGAATATTCAAAAAGCAGTCCCAAAGGGGACAATCCAAAATTTATCTCTATCAGATAAATTTCGGACGGGTATATTTTAAAGAGTTATCCTAAATAAACATACTAGTGTACACAAAATGAGACGTACATAAAGGTATAAAAGTCGGGATGCGTACCTTAAAAAAATTCAATGAAACACAAATAAGATATTATTTACACCTCTCCAACCGCAATTAGTTCCGAACTTATAAAAAAATTAAATAAAGTTACATAAACATACAAAGATATATACATACATTCACAATTACATAAATACATACACAATTATATACATACAAATCATACAATTACATAATCATACATATTATACACAAACACACATAAATAAATGCCCAAATTCTAAAATTACATACACAAACACAATTACATACATAAAAATACATACATACACGTATATACATACATAGCCTTTACAAACATACATAAACAAATACCCAAATTACATACATAAACAAAATTCCATACATAAACATAATACAAATATATACAAACACACATACACGTATATACATACATAGCCTTTACAAACATACATAAACAAATACCCATATTCCCAAATTACATACATAAACACAATTTCATACATAAACATAATACAAATACATACAAACACACATACATATTATATACAAACATACATATATAAATGCCCAAATTTTCAAATTTCATCTAAACTTAATTTCATCATAAAATTTCAAAAATATTTATAAAATCATACATCTAAACCATATATACATACATACAAATAAACACAACAATATACATACAAACATACATATAAACCCAAAAATGTTGATTTTCTTGTCAAGATTGAAACATAGATGTTAACTCACCTCAAAACCCGAGAAATTGGTGAATATTGCTCCACAAAATACCCAAAAATCGTGAAATCGCAGGAGAGAGATGGAGTGATTTGAGGTTTTTTTTGGGGAAATGGGAAGCAGAAAGTTGTTTCAAGGGTTAATTCACGCTGAGACCTATACCGACGACATGTCGTCGGTATAGGCTATTATGTCGTCGGTATAGGCTATTATGTCGGCGCTGTAGGTTGCCTGTACCGACGACATGTCGTCGGTATAGACTTCGTAGGGTTTTGACCAGTAAATAAAGTAAAAAATCCTATGCCGACGACATGTCGTCGGTATAGGGCATTCAAGAATTTTTTTAATTTAAAAAAAAAAAGTTTTGACCGAAGATAAATTATTATATTTAAAAAAACAAAAAGAAAATCAAAATTACCCTATACCGAGGACATGTCGTCGGTATAGGTTTTCCCCAAAAATTTATTGGGCGCCAGCTTTCCCTCCAATCTGCCTCAATCCTATAGCGACGACATGTCGTCCTTATAGGGTGTCCCATTCAAAATTTTGGTTTTCACCTATAGCGACGACATGTCGTCGCTATAGGGTGACCTATGCCGACGACAAGTGTCGTCGGTATAGGCGACGTCGGAACATGGTCATTTCCTTGTAGTACCTTGTCCCGTTTCTCACAAACTTATACCAATAGATTTTCGACGGGTCTTACCTTCATCGGCGGACTCAGATTCGTCCATCATTAAAGTTGCTCTGATTTGTAGTGACATATTTAGTATGTGATATTCTTTTTGTTTCTGGTGTGTAAAGGTATGTTTGTTGTTATATTTCTAAAAATATATATTATTGAGAAATAACCTAACAAAATTTGATTTAAATTGCCCTTCAATCTGTTCCTTTACCCATGCACCTATCATTTTCTTTGTCCCACTGATCAATTGAGTTATCGTACTCAACCCTTTTTCATGAAATGTTTTATAAAAAAAATATTAAAAAATTAATGAGAATTTTAAATATTGTTATATTTAAAGGGGAATAGATGGAAGACTTAGATGTATAAAAAAACTTGTGGTTGTGTGCGCGACAGCTTTTCATTTGTATTTAAGTATTACATCTTTAAAAGAAGAAAGTTTATCGAACATATATGAAAATAAAAATCCTTAAATCCATCTTGAGAATTCAGAAATATGATCATATATATCACAATAAGATTAAGAAATAGTATAGTACTTATATATCTTTCTTTCATTCCTTTAAATATTATTAAGAAACTACCATATTAGTGTACAATGGTTGCACGCGGACAACTCACCGTCTTATCTTATTTCTAAAATATCAAACATACTCCCAACAACTCTTTTTGTTTCGACCCATCTTAATTTTCAAAGTCATATGACACTAGAGTCCTACTTTCTCATGGTCTAAAAGTGATTCTAAATTCAACATGTCAAGTTCAGGACTAGTTTCAAGAAAATATTCATTTTGATGAAGAATAAACGGATCACATGCCATCCACATCATATCATTTGATGATGGACTTTGCTGATATGATTCAACATCGGGTTCCGTGCAACCGTTGTGATCAACCACCGACACCACGTCCGGTTCTCGTGTGTTAGAGCCAACTGATCCAGAGACGTTACTCTACCAAAACACAAAAACAGAAGGTTGTTAACAACTTCATAATATTTGTAAGTAGGCAGACCACAAAATGAATCATACCTTGTTATCACAAATGGCCGTTTTTGCATGACGTATCGTCACCTCCCACCTTTTTTTGTTACTGCCATATATCTATAATCAATAATTCAATATCATTGTTAGTTTCCACTACTAGAAAACAATCGGATTTCCGATTGGTTTTGCCCAAACAAAAGCTTTTTGGAAACTTTTTGACAAAACACTTTTTCCAACGAAAATTACGGCTCGGTTTTTTTTTAATTTCCTATAAATTTCTGAGAACTATTTTTGTCCTAAATTTTGGTCAGAAAACCAGATGTTTTCTAGTAGTGTTCTTCGAGGGTTCATTTTTGTGTCTAGAGAAGAAATCTTTACCTATTGGAGAGCTACGGGGTTTGAAAACAGCCTATCAAGAAAATCTTTCACATTCATGATCTTTTCATTCTCGAGACGCTTACACAGTACTGAGCCTTTTTTTCCCACATTCTTCAATTTTGAGACCTTATCTGCTAGTGTAACCGGTCGATTCTTATTATTTACTACACAAAATAAATATTAGCTTTAGTACAAAGATACCAGATTGAATGTAAAAACAACCATACCATTATATCCCATCAATGGCAGAGTTATTGGTAGGTGTGAGAAGTGAGGATGTGGGATATAGATTGAAAGTAAACGCCGGCAAATTTTGAAAAAAGACAAAGGGTGCAGAATTTACATTCAATGCGTTGATCCTTGGCTTCAAATGGATCTGTAACTGCCTCTTTGATCTCAAAGGAACAATCATCAGTCATCACTCCTAGTCGAAAACTAGACTTGCTAAGATGATTTTTATCATGTTTGTGATAAAGTCAGTGATATAGACAACTCAATATTATGATCAAGGAGCTTGCCTTTTTATTATCTTTTGCAGAGGAAAGTACAATGAAAGCAAAGAGAGAACCTCTCTATAAATAGACTGAAAGTAAAACGGCTATGCACATAAATCGCATAGCTCAACTTATTCAAAATAGACTAAATAAAAAAAAACAGAAAAAGCTCAACAACTTCAAACGACTCCTTGACTAGAAACAGCTCCTTGATTTAATAACCACATGTGCACCACACGTGCAGAAGATTACTTTGCATGCTCACGTGCTGCATGGAGTGTTTTATCACATTCAACACCCCCCCTTGATAGACACTCCTGCACTCCAACCTTGTACCTCAAATATACCAGTTTTTCACGAGTAACAGCCTTAGTTAGCAAATCAGCTAGCTGTTCACAGGTTCCACAAAACTCAAGCTTAACTTCTCCTTGGTTCACCATCTCTCTAATAAAATGGTATTTGAGCTCTATGTGTTTAGACCGGCTATTCATTACTGGATTTTTAGAAAGATTGATGGCTGACTTGCTATCACAGTACACGACAGTTGCTTGTTCCTGCTTCACCCCCAGATCATCCATAATTCTTCTAAGCCATACAGCTTGACATGTAGCCCCTGTTGCTGAAATGTACTCAGCCTCGGTACTGGATAAGGCCACTGTATGTTGTTTCTTAGAACACCAAGAAACTGCAGAATTACCAATAAGAAACACATTTGCAGATACACTTTTCCGATCATCCAAGCATCCAGCCCAGTCGCTATCAGTGTAACCAGTTAATTTGACTTCATTTTTTCTTTCATACCACAAACCAAGTTCTGTGGTTCCAGCAATATATCTGAGCACCTTTCTTGCAGCTCCCAAATGAAGTCTAGAGGGTGTTTGCATGAACCTTACTAATACTCCAATAGAGAAAGCTAAATCCGGTCTTGTATGAGTAAGGTACATGAGACCACCAATCAAACTTCTGTACATGGTTTCATTTACCTTATCTTCTCCATCATCTACTTGAAACTTATCATTTGAGCTCATTGGAAGATTTTCACTTTTACAGCCTTTCATCTGAAATTTAACAAGCAAATTTTTCGCATATTTTTCTTGGCATACGAAAACTCCTTCATTCATCTGTCTCACTTCTAAACCAAGGAAAAACTTTAGAAGTCCCATATCGGTCATTTCAAACACCTCCTTCATTCCTTGCTTGAATTCATGAATCAGATCATCACTTGAACTAGCACATATAATATCATCTACATAAAGACAAACATAAATGATATTATTATTGCTAGCTCTCTTAACATACAATGTTGGCTCGTTCAAACTTCTGGAGTAGCCATTTTTAGTAAAATACCCATCAATTTTGGCGTACCAAGCTCGAGGAGCTTGTTTTAGGCCATACAAGGCCTTTTTTAGTTTGTACACCTTATCTTTAGCTTCTTTAATCTCGTACCCCTCAGGTTGCTCAACATAAATATCTTCCTCAAGTTCCCCGTTCAAAAAGGCTGATTTCACATCTAGTTGATGCAACCACCAACCTCTTTGAGCTGCCACCGCTAAGACCACTCTTATCGTTTCAAATCTGGCTACTGGGGCGAACGTCTCTTCAAAGTCTATTCCCTTCTTCTGGGAGTAACCTTTGGCCACGAGTCTGGCCTTGTGTCTCACAATATTTCCATCTGCCCCCAATTTGGTTTTAAACAGCCATTTCAAACCAACCACATTTTTGCCACTTGGAAGAGAAACTAACTCCCATGTATGATTTCTTTCAATGGCAGCTAGTTCCTCATCCATAGCATTTCTCCATTCTTTCTTCTTAGCAGCCTCCTGAAAATATAATGGATCACATACACTCAAAGCAAATTGTAAGTGCATGTATTCCTCAGGTTCCAATGGCCGTGTAGATGCATAAATATCTGCTAAGGAATGTAAATTAATAGGAGTGTGAACATTACCCAAGGAACTTGAACTTGATTGTGACTCCTCATGTGCAGAACCAATGGTCCTTGACCGTGACTCATTAGGAGTAGTCACATCAGGACTTTGTGCACCCATGTGACTTGCAGTAGCCTCCACATTTGACAAATCTTCTTGATTAGGTGGCAATTGAGTCAATGAGGTAGACCCCTCATCAACTTCATCAGATTGTGTGGGAAAGGGGTCTTCATAGGATAGCTCAAACATACTTTTATCCTTTGTATCTTTATTTTCCCAATTCCAAGAGGCTTCCTCAATAACCGTGACATCTCTACTAGCTTCAAACTTGCATGTAGATGGGTTATACAACCTGTAACTTGAGGGGCTTTGTGTGGAGTAACCAATAACTATTACCTTCTGGGACTGATCATCCAACTTTTTTCTACCTTGAGAATAGACATGTTTATATCCAAGGCTTCCAAATACTTTGAACTTGGATACATCAGGAATTTCTCCTGACCAAGCCTGAAGAGGGGTTTGTCCCTCAACAGCACTTGTAGGAGCTCTATTTAAAACATGAATGGCAGTACCAACTGCCTCAGCCCAGAGAAAATTAGGTAACTTTTTCTCTTTTAACATACTCCTGGCCATCCCCATCACTGTTCTATTTTTTCTTTCAACAACTCCATTGAGTTGTGGAGTATGTGGCACAGTTAATTCCCTCCTAATTCCACTTTCATCACAAAAGTTATCAAATTCTTTAGAACAGAATTCTCCACCCCTATCTGTTCTGAGAACTTTTATGGTTGTTTTACACTTGTTTTCAACCAGATTTTTAAAAACTTTGAATTTAGCAAAGGCATCCGATTTCTTTGACAAAAAATACACCCATGACATTCTTGTAAAATCATCAATAAGCAAGAAATAGTAAAGGCTATGTCCCAGACTCTGAACCTGCATGGGTCCACATAGGTCAGCATGCACAAGTTCTAATTTCGTTTTGGCCCTCCAAGAGTGTGAAGTGAATGGTGTTCTTGAGTGCTTACCCAACAAGCACCCTTCACACTTTGCTGACCTTTTGATTCTGGGCAAGCCTATAACCATATTATTGTCATGTAAAAGCCTGATGCTATCAAAGTTTAAATGAGCAAATCTTTTGTGCCATAGGTGTGATGTTGATTCTATGTCTGAAGTCATAACTTCAGGTGAAGAAACATCCAACAAAAACATATTATTGCTAAGAACATGAATGTTCATAACTTCAACACCTTGGCTTTTAATAACACACTTATCATGCTCAAATAGGAGGGAATAACCTTTTTTCATAAGTTGGCCCACAGATAACAGGTTGTACTCCAAGGAGGGGGCATAATAAACATCATCCAATAGTCGAGATCCCATAGAGCCTGCATTCACTCGAACTGTGCCTTTTCCTTGGATACTCAGCTTCTTTTTGTTGCCCAGCTGCACTTCTACTTTAAAGCTTTCATCTAAGTGAGTGAAACTTTCTCTTGATCCAGTCATATGGTTCGAGCACCCTGAATCAATAAACCATAAATTGTTGTTTGTTTCCTGAGTTGATTTAGCAATCAAACATGGTTTATCATCATCTATCAACGCCATGAACAGATGCTGATCCTCAGTTCCTTCTTCTTTTTCACTTGATTCGGCTACATTAGCTTGGGCTTCTTGATTGTACCAACAGTCCGATGATATGTGCCCATACTTCTTGCACACATAACACTGTGGTACTTTGCTCCGATCCAATCCTCGTCCACGCCCACGACCTCTTGAACCGCCACGTCCACGGCCACCCGAACCGTTCGCACTTTGAGATCGATTGAATTTTTGCATTGCTTGAAGAGCATGCTCTTCAGTTGACACCTTAGTGTCATTGGATCTGCTAAGCATTCGTTGTTCCTGTGACTGCAAGGAACCCATCAGTTTTATAGGAGAAAGCTTTGAAAGATCATAGGCTACCTCAATCGATGGTACCACATAATCGAATTTTGTTGACAAGCTTCTCAGGATTTTTTCAACAATCAGCTGATCAGTGACTTCTTCTCCATAAGATCTCTTCTGACTTACTATCGACATCACACGAGAGAAGTAGTCTCCAACGGCCTCTCCTTCTTTCATGGTTAAATTCTCAAAGTCTCTCCGGAGACCCTGCAACTTAACCCCTTTAACTTGATCATCGCCTTGAAATTCCATTTGTAGAATTTCCCAACTCTCCTTGGCAGAGGATGCTGCGGCTACTCTAGAAAAAAGAGAATCATGCACAGCTTGTTGGATTAAAGCCATGGCATGAGCATCTTTTTTCTTCTGGTTTCGAATCTTTGCAGCATCTGTCTCCGCCTTGTCAACACCGTTTTCCACGAAGTCCCACAGATCCCTGGACATAAGAATAGTCTTCATACGAATGCTCCAGTGCTCATACCCTTCTCCCTTGAACACAGGAATAGGGGTAGGAGCAGTGGGTAAATTGCTGGTTTGATCTGCCATAGTAGTTCGTGAGGAATGAAAAGGAAAGTGAGAGAAAGCTAGCTCTGATACCACTGATAAAGTCAGTGATATAGACAACTCAAAATTATGATCAAGGAGCTTGCCTTTTTATTATCTTTTGCAGAGGAAAGTACAATGAAAGCAAAGAGAGAACCTCTCTATAAATAGACTGAAAGTAAAACGGCTATGCACATAAATCGCATAGCTCAACTTATTCAAAATAGACTAAATAAAAAAAAACAGAAAAAGCTCAACAACTTCAAACGACTCCTTGACTAGAAACAGCTCCTTGATTTAATAACCACATGTGCACCACACGTGCAGAAGATTACTTTGCATGCTCACGTGCTGCATGGAGTGTTTTATCACATTCAACAGTTTGATCCAAATATTTCCAACAGTTCCTCTCCCATATTCAAGATTGAAAGAAAGTTCACCTTGAAGAATGTTTTTCTTATTTTTCCACTCGGTGATGATGTTGTTTTCGAATTGTAAAGATGTCCAAACAACATCAAAATCTCCAGGAAGAAGTACTATCTTCACCGTTTTTGAAGCAAAAGGCCCATCATCGACTATTTCATTAGTTTGGCTATCTACCAATATAACACCAATGGGCTCGGATCCACCACTTGCTTCCCCTCTGATTTTTCGTCTGGTGTACACCGGAGAAGCAACTCTGGTTGAAAAAAGTAGCTTATAGTTTTTCACCTGTTCAGTGATTAACGTAAGTTATTTTCTCATATACATATAGTGATCATTGATCAAAACCCTAATCTTGAATATAAGGCTTAAAATATATAAACAGATAGAATATATTGATTCAAAACACCTTTGTATAAAATAAAACAAGATTTAAATTTGTTTTTAAGACAAGTTATAAAGTATGAAGAATATAATAATATAAAAGTACTCGATAAGAAATTTTGGTGGTAAAAATGGTATACTCTCCAAACAAATGGTTGCTTTAGTGTAGGTGTGGCGAATTTAAGTATATAATAGAAGGTGGTGGTTGAATTCTTGGGGACCTTGTAGCCGCTAATGCCAAGATGGGCTCAAAAGCTTTTATGCTCTGACCTTCACTAACCCCATCTTAAAATTCCATACTGTTTTTGTAATAATTTTCTTTGGTCTATATTTCGTAAATGTTTTTAATCTTATGCTGCAAAATTTTTAGATTTTATTTTAAGGTTATAAAAAGATCTATTTTAAGTGTAATATATATAGGGGATGGTTTCACTAAAAAGTGGTTTTTCGCTAATAAATCCTAAGAAATGGGTCAAACGAACTCCGATTGAGCTTATTCCAGCGGCATTGGAACCGTATCAACGAACCCTAACCAGGACCCAAAAACCTAAACCCCCCTCCACTCACACCCCCAAAAACCTAAACCTCCCTCCAACCCCACCCCGAAAATCCTAAAACCACTACCCCCACTCCCCAAAAACCTAAAACCCCTCCATCCCACCCCAAAAAACCTAAACCCACCGCCACCCACCCCAAAAACCTAAACCCCCCACCTTAACTCAAAAAAAAACCTAAACCATAAAAGCTAAACTATAAGGCTAAAACCATAAAATTCAAACGTAAAATATAAACCATAAAAACTAAACCCTAAAAGTTAAGATGGTAGAGTTCGACGAAACGGTTCCAACGCCGCTGAAATTAGCTCAATCGGAGTTCGTTTGATATCGTTTTTCTTAAGATTTTTGTCATTTTTTATATTTATTAGCGAAAAACTAGTTTTTATTTAAACCTCCCCTTATATATATATATATATATATATATATATATATATATATATATATATATATATATATATATATATATATATATATGAATGGATCATTTGAGAACTCCTAAATATTTTGAGAACTCACGAGAACTTGTCAAAAAAATAATCAAAACCATTTTTTTTGTTTTTAGTATTTTTATTGTTAGAATACAACATAAAAAAATGAATTTATATATATAAATTTACGTATCTTCATTTATTAAAAAAAATATATATATATATATATATATATTTGTGTAAGTTTACCACTTACACATGTGTAAGTGTTCATGTATATAATTTTTTTTAAGGATAATTTAGAGAGAAGAGATGAATTAATTGAAGAGATAAATCATTTTTTATGTTTTATTTTAATAATAAAGATATTAAAAACAAAAAAAGGTTTTAATTGGTTTTTTAACGAGTTCTCGCGAGTTCTCAAGTATTTATAAGTTCTCATTTGACCCTAACCATATATATATATAGTGGAGGGATCAAGAGAAAACCACAAAGTTAGGTGAAAATAGAGAAAACCATTAAAACAATGTGTAATACTATGGGTTACGTACACGTAACCGCAATTTTTTTGTTTTCTGTTTACGTATACGTAACACTATGGGTTACATATACGTAAGCCAATATTTAAATAATTTTTTGGTAAAAATTTGAAATAATACATTGATACTCTTATAAAAAAATAAAAATAAATATTATTATATTATTGGTTAAAATTTGTTTTTTTAGTAGTTTTATCGGTTTTCGTCTAACTATTGCTTTTCTCTGGAACTCACCCCTATATATATATAGGTGTGGTTCAAATGATAACTAATATTTATGTAATAAACATGAAAATCACAATTAAACATAGTGTCACGTATATGTAACATTATGTGATACGTATATATAATACTTCTCATTTCCGTATTTATGTTCAAGATATTTGTTTAAAGAGTATTTAAAAATTAAAAAAAAATTGAATGCTTAAAACAATTTTTAAAACTCCCAAAAATGGACGAGTTTTGTAAACGTACCCACATGCAATAGTAATTATCAATAACCTAATAATATATAATATAGATGGCTAAAAGCTAAAATTAAATAGAGAGAACTGAAATAATTAACATATTCTTAAAATAGCTTGAAATTGTAATGAATAATTGGAGTGAAGGCACTTGAGTTTCATAACCATCGTGTTGAACTGGTCAACTTTAAAGGGATCTTTGGAAGTTCTCCGGTAGATGGAATATTCCGACCCAAATAACGTTGGTGATGGGTCTTTGGGATAAGTAAACGTTTATGGAGGAAAGAAGAACATATATAAACTCACTTGATTATAATAATCAGCCATGGGTCTTATACCTTGTTTCTCTCTCACCTGAGAAAAACGATTAAAAGATACAAAATTAATGAAAGAAGACAGGCGATCAATGAAGAATAAAAGAGGTTTATTGATTGATGATTTTGAACGGTTTAACTCTTAGGGTTTCAAGATCTTGATGAAGATATGGAAATGAAGATGACAATTCGATGGTTATATACTAAAAGATTAGCAAAATGCAATTTAAATGAAATTGAGAACCAAATTCACAACGCGTAAGAGGTAATTTCCTCGAGAAATACTTGAGCACGCCATTTTATTTGCAAAAAGAAAAAGAATCAAGTCATGTAGACCGGCAAACCAAAAAGTTGCCTCATGGGTTGATGTTGAACACTCTTTGCTATTGACCATTTACTAAAATATTAGCAAAATATATTGCTTTGGCATCCTTGTTAAAATTTAAAAACCCATTGAAGGGATAAATTCATCAACATTAATCGTCTGCAAATTTAAATATGGTGGTCACACGACTACACAAGATCTACATTAAGCAGTTATTTTTTTCTTATTTTTTTCACTGTCGAACGCACACACTCTCTACTCTAGAACTATAAAATCACCACACATACACTCTACAGGATTTGAACTCACAATCATTTAGTTGACGAGTACACAATTTTACCATCAGAATGTCTCTGTAGGGACCATTAAGCAGTTATTAAATTGACCAGTAATTAATATACTCCAAAATCCAACGGACCATTGTAGTTCCACTCTCTTGAGTAAAGAGCTTTTGGACCACCTAATCACTTGAACACCAACTAGAATAAAGAACCTTAACTCACATGATGATAGCATTTTGAACAACCTGAAAGTATCATAAGATGGATAACGATTTCAGAAAATCTGTGGAGGGCACCCATTGTTATGAAGAACTCAATATAAACTTTATGAAGTAAATAAATACTTTAGAAAAACAATAGACTACTAGAAAACTAGGACGTGACCTATAAAGTGATCCGTCAAAAAGATACTAATAAATCACCAGGAAATCATCAAATTCTAGCTTTTTTATGATTTTATAAGAATCCCGTCAGGCTTTCTTACTGGTTTGTCGGTGTGCGTCCCTTAGCGACGGATAAATCCGTAATCTATAAACTTCAATTCCTATAAATAATCTAGATGGTGAGGGTGAGTCCCTTAGGTATGGGTAGATTGTTGTTTTGGCATTATGTATGGGAAGAGTTATTTCATATTGCAGATCGTTGTTAGTAGGTAGCGACAGATAAATCCGTAATCTATAAACATCAATTCCTATAAATAGTCTAGATAATGAGGACGAGTCCCTCAGGTATGGGTAGATTGTTGGTTTGGCCTTATGTATGGGAAGAGTTATTTCACATTGCAGATCGTTGTTAGTAGGTTTGTTAGAATTATTGGTCTTGAAATTTAAATAGTCAGCGTATTCTACCAATAGGACATCAAATTGGGCTAGAATTATTGGGCTCACATTTAAAGGTTTTTTACTTTTATGTACTAGCCAAGTCTAGCTATCGAAACTCATGGGCTCACATATAAATGTAGTTTATTGTTTTATGTTGTGCAAGCATCTAGTCATCGGGCTTCGAGGGGCAAAAGATAGAAGAAAATGGGAAAGCATTGGTGGCCACGACAAGCCATAGGCATGCGGATGAGCACATATATAGAGATATGGGAATGTAATGTAAATTATCTATAAAAATATGAAAATATAATGTAGTTTGTTTGAAAAATCTGTAAAACGGAATGTAATTGTTTGTAAGATATGAACATAAGTATTTTTGTGGCTTCGTATAATGTAAATGTATAGTTTCTATTTTTGTGGCTCAGTGTAATCTATCACACGTTAAAAGGGCCGTTAAGGTTCTGTTAAAGTATATATAGGTGTATCCCGTCATAAATGTCCGGTAATTACCAAATTTAAAAGCATGTCATCTATTGTAATCCATTGGTACTCACAGTTAATTGGTATACTATCACAACCATACGTTGTAACTAACCCGGTAATATATTACAAAGCTCGTCTATGTCTTGTTGGAGTAGACATGAATGTAATCTATAGGTATTACCCACATGTATTATAGTCCGTCAAGACCGACTGATTTTCAATAATAATAATAATAATAATAGTATTAAAAATAAAAATAATAAGGACAAAAATAAAATTTATAACAATAATAATAATAATATTGTGATTTTTATAAAAATAATAATAATATTTATAATAAAAATAATAAAAATGATGATAATAATAATATTTTTAATAATAATGGTAATAGTAATTATATCAAAAATACAAATTACCGACGAATATTACGTCACACAAAATCCCAATTCAGCCGGCCAAATTCATTTCTCCCTCTTCCAAATTCCATATAGCAATCGCCTCTGGATGAAACCATTACACTCGCTTGACTAAATGTTGAACTTATTTGTTAATTTTTATTTGATTAGTAATGTATGCATGGATTTGGAACTTATAAAGTGTATTTGTAATTGTATTTGGTGTGCATGTATGTTTAGGTATAAATTGTAGTTGGCACGTGTGCATGTATTTGGAATGTATCTCTGGATTTGAAACTTATAAATTTTATTTGGTGTGCATGTGTATATGTAGGTATAAATTATATTTGGTATGTATGTATTTGGAAATTAGAAAATGTATTCAGTGTGTATGTATATGTGTAGGTATAAATTTGTATTTGGTATATATGAATGGATTTGGAACTTAAAATTTGTATTTGGTGTGTTTGTACGTGCAGGAATAAATTGTATTTTGGTATGTATGTATAGATTATGTATCTTCATTTCGACTTAGGTTACTATTTTGAGTTGAGTTATTGTTTCGAGTTGAGTTTAGTGTTAGATTTACATTGTGTTTATATGTTTGATTTTAACTCGCTAAACCAGATAGATTTGTGATTGTGTATATAACATGATTTGAAATTAGCCTTGTAGTCACTTTGTTTGATATTTAAGTCGCTAAACTTGATCGATTTTGAGTTGACTTACTGTATCGAGTTGGTTTTGATATTGATAAAAATGTTTAGTAAGTTTGTCTAACTCACTAAATTTATGTAGTAACTTGGTTTTTATATTGATAGACTTGGCATTTATACAAACGATGGTACGCACCAGGAGTCGGAGCAGCAACAGGGATAGCGGGAAGACTCCCTGATCTAATTCCCATTGAGGGGGCAACTCCGACGAGAGTACCCTTTCTACCTAACGTCGAGTGCACAACATCTCTAATGGCCGTTAGTTTGGCTTTACACCTCGAGGAGGTAGCAGCAGCACCGCAGTTATCGTCGATCGATGGGCGGATGACCATGGGAGCATTCCATGAGCATGGAGTATGAGGATATCAATATGAATATTGGTACTTTTGTTGACGACGTTGGTGTTGATCTTGAGGATCTCGTTAATGAGTGTTCGCACACCCGGTTTTCACCAATATTCAGTTGCTGCCTTCCGTCTACACAGACTACCGACCAGAGATTCGCATAGGAGAAGATGGCGTGTACAAAACTAGTGATAAGTTATTTTAATTTTTACTCTATTATTTATTTATCTGCTTTAGAACCCATTTTAGTTTTAGTTTTACCGATTTGATAATACCAAAGAGGTATGAATAATAATAACTATAGTGAAGAGTTATTTTAGCAGGCCTTGGTGTTACTTGAAGGACGTACCGGTGAAGCACCGACGGCTCTTGTTTGAATGGTTTTCTATAAATACATACTTAATCCTTTGTATTGAATATTTAGTTTTATATAATTAACGCAAACAGAAAATGGGAACAAGTAATACCCAAAGCTTGACGAGCGTGAGGAGGGACGTTCGTGAAAAGGCGATGGTTGCGAAAGAGATTGACGGGCGTGAGCTTAAGCACCCAAAGCTCAACTTCGACATCATCCGACCATACAATACGCAATGGATTATGTTGCATGATAGGAATACAATGATTACTGATGTACGTATTAATTTAAATCTACTTTAATACATTTATATTTTTATTCTAATTTATATAATTTTTTTATGAACCCAACACCGAAAGGTGGAAGGCGAAGGTAAGGGACGCCCACACAAATCGTAACAAGAAGAATGGGGAAACGACTTCCTGACACACGGGAGGTTGATACCTTTTTCACAACATCGGGGGAACTTGGTAAATATTTTTTAATTTGATTGAATTCTATTTTTGTTCAATAAATAAATTTTTACTCGGTAATAAACATATCGTTATAGTGAGTGAAGATGTTGTGGACCCACTGTGGGAGTTTGTTTTGTAAGGACCCACTCAAAGAGTGATCCATTGACGGGTGAACGGACACGACCTTATGAGAAGGCGCGTGAAGTACATGTAAGTTATCTTAATAAAAAAATTAATTTTTATATGATTACGTAATTTTTGTTTAAATCAACATTTTTATTTTGTTTCTTTAAACCACCGGAAAACTGTAAAAAAAACTACTTAAAGAAAAGTACGTGTATTCGGAGGCCTACACACCAAAGGTTGGCGATATGGATTTGTCCGGAAGAATGGTGTGTCTCTGGAGCATGGACCACCACCGGTCCCTATTATGTCGTTATCGGTGTGCCCGAGACTTTCTGCACCGAGAGATAATACGTCCCTACTCTGGATCCAAAAGGTATCTAGTAATACTTATATTATAATGTATTTTTATTTTATCATAAACAATATATGTACTAATAATCATTAATTTGTTTAATGTGTGTAGATGGCCTAGATGCAAAGAATGTTGGAGAAGGTTTGCATGGAGTGAGAAGCTCATCGAGATAGGATTGTGTCACTCGAGGAGACAATGGCTCGATTGGTTATTGAACTAGCCCAAGCCAATAAACGACTCGCAGACCCGAAAACACCCCAAGACCCGACAATGACTCCCTTTTAGCTAGTTTTTCCTTTTGTATATATATAAAAATATATTGTATTTAATTTTACTATAATTAGATTTTTTTTGTTTACGATTTACTTTTTATTATTTACCCATTTCGATAAATTTAACTTAATTTGAAAAAAAAATGAATAATTATAAATTTTAATAAACTGTCGTTAAAATTATATTTATAAAATAAATGATTGAGACTAATAAAATTCTTAAATTAAATAAAATATTAAAACTTAAAAAAACATTAAATTAAATTTTAAATTTAAAAAAAAAAGCAACCGACGAATAAATATGCCATCTTATGAAGTAGTAAAAATCTAAGTCTGTCGATAATACGTTGGAAAAGAATTACCCACGGTGTATAGTGCTATTTCATTGGTTGTTGGTGTGCCATATTCAACTGCTTATGTTTCACTTATAGAGCTTAAACCTTGTGCAAGAATTGTTAAGTGGGTTCAACGACCTACTAATGCTCACTTGGTCTTTGAGTTTCAAGTGGGCGATAATTGCACTTACGTAAAAGGGGGCTCACTGGCCACAATTGTTGTTCTTTGTTGGCCCTCCGGGTCATTATTGACTCGAATCAAACATTGCACATATGTACAAAATCACGCAAACTAACACTTGAATATATGAACGATTTTTGTTATTACAGACTCGAAATTTGACTCCTATTTATACTAATCGAAAAACCCTTGACCGTTACCTTGAAACGTCGCATCCCTTGGTGGTGCCGTTTCTTATTGCCGTAGACATAAGCACGTGTATATAGTAGGTTTCTATGTTCTATTTTGACACAATATACCCCTGGACTTTACATACATTACATATCAAATACTAAATACAACTTTAACCTATTGACATAATTAACCCATAACTCGACCCACATGAATTCATAAATTAGTATCCATTATTCTGAATATACTTAATGACATGCTTGATGTTTTGGGAGTATATGCCTTACAAGGTGTTTATGCTCATTTGGGACATCTAGACACGACACTTGGTTTATTTGAGGAAATGAAATATGGACATGCCATCCTTAATTGTGTTCATTTTCTGAACACTTCCACTGTTGTGAGAATCGAGATGCAAGACGTAGGAATTGCTAAGGGGACAGGGTGTAGTTGGATCGTCATGGTGAATTCCGACCACACTATTCAAGCGTAAAACACCTGCATTGAAAGCAATTGTCTTAGAGATCAACGGATTCCAATCACAGCAGTTTATATGTTCCTTACTCTTGCGAATAACAATTTAAACTCTGATATGGTAGCTTTTAGCGGTGATCCGACACATTGTCACACCCCGCATAAGGCGGAAACACGGGGTTTGGTAATCCACGGTGTTCATAGCCTTTGATTACATCGAACGACTTCTAATAACATTCATAATCAAAGATTCTAAGTTGTTACAAGGAAACAAAAATTGTTTTCAAGATATTACATACCAAAAGTACCGTACTTAAAATCCAAAGCATACGGTTTTTCATACAACAAGTTTGTTGGGCCTAGGCGGCGCCTAGGTGCTATGCGGCCATTTAACTTGTAATTTTGAGCTAGGCAGACCATTAATCGGAATCGGTACTAGGCGGCCAGATTCCGGCGAAAATTCCGGCAAAAACCTAAAATTTTTTACCAAATTCCGACGAAAGCTTTTGATTTTCCAGTAAAACCTTGGATTTTCCAGCCAAACCCTTTAAATTCCAGCCAAATATGTGTATAAATATTTAAAATTAAACATTTTTATAAAAATTACATATAAAAATGTGTGTATATATATAAAAAACTGAAAATTACATATAAAAATTCCAATCTGATTAATCTCGCCAAGGCCCCGATTTATCCCGCCTAAACCTAGGCCCCACCCCACCGCCCGCCTAGCGCCTAACGATTTTTCCAACCATGGATGTTCCTAGGTTATACTGAGATGACTTCAAAAATATGTTCTACGTGCGTGCATGTCCATGTACCATGCTTCTAGTTACCTGAGAAATAAATGCTAAAATGTCAACATAAAGTTGGTGAGTTCACAGGTTTAAGTAAGCAGAAAAATATGTTTCCTTTGAACTACGAGTTTTCCAGTATGATTAGCATTGTTGATCAAACAATACTTATGTATGAGCATTGTTACGATAAGCTACCTTAACCGACACTTGACGTTTGTGAATTAACCTGTCACTTGACTGAGCCCAATGTTCTTTCATGAAACATTGTATGTGTGTGAATGGACAGCATGCATCCGCTTTGACCTCCGGTCAAGGTTACCGTGACTAACCACGGGTGGGTAGTGTCAACCCAAATAGATCTATTCATGCGTTCCACGTCTGAATCAGCTAACGGTTATAGTATTTTCGGGGACTTAGTATGACAGTTGCGTACTCTTGTAACAATCAGTTTGTGTACTCGTATCTAAATATGAGCTATGTATTCTCCCCCGTATGTTTAAAAATCATTTAAATCATAGTAAAGTGGGGCTGTGAAACTCACCTTATCCAACGATGTGGTGAGTGATGCTGTATATAGTAAGTCCAACAAGTATCCGACCTATCCATGCCCTAAATTATTTAAGACACCTTAGGTCCTATGAGATTGTTTAAGTGTGGATTGGTCACCTAACCAATACCCTGAAGTCTCGACCCTTGTCTTGTAATAATCTACAAGGGTCTGACCCGATCGCCGTTGGTGATATAACTTGTCGTTCAAGTTGTTATATTTATTAAAGTCCCTTTAATAAACACTATGGTTTGGTCTTGTGGTTGTTAGTATCTCGTTTCCGGCTTTAAGTTTGTTTCTCGTGACTAATATATACTTATTTATAAAAACGTCATAAAGTAAGTTATATTACTTTACTTTTAACTGAAATTAATCTAACACGTTACATCATTCATTTTTATCATAACTTAATTTATTTATATATAACTTATAGCTATATTTATATATATATATATATAAATATATTATAACATGTTTATAAATTCTTTTACAAGAACAAATATAATAATAATGTGGAGTGGTTACAAAATGTCTTTTATTGTTTAATAAAATCAACCTTTTATAACATGAAAAAGTAGGGTTTATACCGTATCATTTTTAACCGTTACCCTCATATTTCATACCCGTCCTTTTTATTTGTTTAAAAACCCAGTATTTAAATATTACTCTGGTTTTAACCTATTATATCACCAATCATGATAACGTTAAAATAAATCAATCAAAATCTCATGTAAATAGTCAGGAGAAGGTGACGGTGAATACGCGAGGTCCGATTCCTTCCTGTAATGTCCCGTACGACTCCGTAAGCTCCCGAAATGATCTGAAGGCTTCGCGTGAAGGTAATGTGGTGACCGTAGGCGAGAAACGGTGACCCGAAAAAACCGGTTTTAGTCCCGAAAAGAATCCGCAAAGGTGGCGGAGGGCTGTGGTGGTGAAAGCGGTGCACGGCGGTGGTTGTCGGGGGCTGTCGGAGGCTGGGACGGGGCTGAGGAGGGCTGGAACAGGGGCTGGGGTGGTGTTGTAATGGTGATCGGTGGTGGTGTGTGGTTTGTGGTGAAGCCGAGAGAACAAGGGAGGATGTGGTGTGGCTTGGTGTAGGGTGGTGGTTATGGGGTTGGAGATGTTCGATGGTGGTATGGGGATGATGATGTTGCTGCTGTTCCGAGAAGGAGAAGGGATGACGGGGTGGCGGGTGGTGGTGAGGAGAGGTGTTCGGTAGTTGGTGGTAGTGGTGAGGTGGTGTGGAGATGGTGGTGTTGTTGCTGTTGGTGGAAATCTAAGGAGGGGCAAAGGAGGCTAAGGGGATATCGGGTGAGGGTGAGTGTAAGTGTGAGATGGGTATTGTGTGTTTTGAATGAGGTACATGCATGCATATATATACTCAACATTTTGGACAAAGACTCATGGTTTCTATGTTGGAGTAGAGACACCTGTGTCTCCTTGATGGGAACAAGGGAAGCAACAACAATCTCATCCATAGGGGTGTTCGACGGCTTGGTGGCGCACGGGTGGAAGAGGAGGGGGTAGGGTAGGGTGTAGTGTTGTGGTGTGATACCCATTCGTTACTAGTTCGGTATACTAGTCGGGTGTCGTCATCTCCAATCGTTATTATGTGCCGGGTATGAGTCGGGTTTCGAGTCGACTAGAATTAATATAAGTTTAGTGGTTCGGGTATAATACGTGTCCGGAATATATTGAAATTATAATCTCGTTTGAGTGGGTATTCTCTAATATATAAAAAGGAAAATATATATAAAGAGAATATTTTTGAACCGTTTAAATATTATTTTTGGTCTATCACCAACACGATATGAGGTTCGTCGTGTCTCGAAAATTTCTAATATTTACTGTGTAAATGTGTGTGGGTAGGACTCTACAGGACTGGGTTAGACCTAATCAATTAAAATTAGTCTAATACGCACAATATGAGGTAATTATGTTTAAATAACTACATGGTAAATTACCAGTTGTCACATCCTCCCCCGGTTAGAAGAATTTCGTCCCGAAATTAAGTTGGTGTTGTTTGCAACTGGTGCATTGTTGAACAACTGGGGATACTTATGTTTCATCTGGCATTTGTGTTTCTAGGTGAATTTTTCTCCTCGTTTAGAGTTCCATCAGACTTTCACTATGGGGGTGCGACCTCGTTGCAGTTTCTTACTACTAGTTGTTCCACAAAGTGGAGTTTGTCGTCGACTTGAATCTCCTCAAGTGGTATAACAAGGGTTTCATCTAATAAGCACTTCACATGGAATGTGTCGTGTACACTACTGAGTTGTTGGGGTGGCTTAAGTCGGTAAGCCACATGACCTATTCAAAAGGTCCGATGTATCGGGGATTGTGTTTACCTCGTTTCCCAAATCTAACGACCCCTTTTCAAGGCGAGACTTTTAATAGCAAGTCGTCTCCAACATGGAATTCCAAGGGTTTGCGTTCTTACTTCTGAATTTCATGTTTCTATTACACATTAATTCCCTTAATGTCTTAAGAGTTACTATTGACTTCATTGTTAATGTGAAACTGGTCATTGAAGTGAATTTCCTATGGTAGTATAGTTAACGAGTCTTTAGACAATAGTTCCTTGCACTATGCATAAATTAGGTCATGCAAGTTGCCGAGTTTCCTGAGGCAACCCTGAGTTTATACGTCACCAAAACCGATTCTATCCAGAATCTTAATTGTTCCAACGTATCCTGGAGTGAGTCTCTCGTTCTTGACAAAAATACTATACTCTTTTGATGATATATTATGACAAAACCTTGACATCAACTTGAAGTTACAAAGGTTTCCTTATGGTAGTCAGCATAATATCATTGACTACCTTTGATTGCTAACCGTGTCTCCTTATCCAGGAGTTTCACTGATCAACCCTTAAATGGTTTCCGAAGTGTTAAGTTGGTTATTCCTATGTTAGCCCATTATGCGAGGATTGACGTTTTCGTCAATATATCTTTGTATAGTGTGCAACTCGTTAACGCATGAGATTTAATTTCGTGGTAGCCGAGCATTCTAGCTCTTATTATAATCAACCTCATAAGTCCTATGCGTATCCTCAATGGTTTGAATCGTTCTTTCTCTTGCCCGTTTGCCAGAGAATACTTAGAGATGTTTACTCACAAGTGTGTCCTTATGACTTTCTTCCATCTCTTGGAAGTAAGATGTCTATCATTATCGGGGATAATGATCATGTATCTTTAGGTCTAGCTAATACTTTGACATACAGTCTGGTCGACTCTTCTAGTTTTGAAATCTTCCATGTAAGACGATAGTGTACCGATCACTGGTCGATTGATTTATGTGAATCCCTTTAATCCGGTGATAATCAAGCCTCTAATATTCAGCAACACTTCTGGAAAGGCGGAAACAATCCAGAATCCAATAACAACCGAACAATACTAATCAAACACCAATGAATACGAAAACCGCCATATAAACGAGATATAACACCAAATATTCTGTTATATTTACTAAAGATGATGATTATAGAATCAATCTAATTACAGTTAGCACAAAATACAGAAGATAGTGAATCTAATCAAAGTTCTAACTACTAAAGAACATTCAAAACAAGACATATATAGTGAAAAGTTCTCATCCGAAAATTATTTCGATCAAAAACAATTTCAATCGATAAGGTTCTCGACCGAAAACATTACACATGTACAAATATAAGCTAAGAGCTTGAATTCGATCGACTACTAGGGTTCCAAAAATCTTCCCCTAGTCCATTGAATTACAAGTCTTATGTCTTGTCGGCATCAGGCATTTTATCTATCTTCACTTTCTTGTCCTCCAGATCCTGCAAGCGTTTCTTTATTATTCTTGCTTAAGCTCTTAAAGATAAACATCTTGAAACAACCCTCATATACAACTTAGCTTCATTCTTCATCGTCACGCTCATGTCACACTAAATAGTGTTGTAGTATAGAATCTTTAGATCTTTATCGAAAAAGCTGAAAAGATCCATCGGATCAAAGATTCTAACTTCAGGATAGGCTCTTTGTTGTATAATTGCTTCATGTGTCATGGAATCATGGAACCATCTGTCAAAATCCTTTATGAAGCTTTCTCTTCTATCAGGTATATACACAGCAGTCACTGTGTCAGCTGGCTTGACAATGTATATATACTTCTTTTGTTCACTTGTTCTGTATTTCTTCTTGATTCTCTTACACTCCAGAACTTGAGGTTGAAAAGATGTAAACATGACTTGCCCACATTGATTCCTTAGAAACACCACAAAATCAGAAGCTCTTGTGTTGTTAGAAGAATTTATTAAGTCCAAACGACTTATATCTCTTATATCCCATCTCGGCAACGTCTGTAACTTGTGACATGTATCAAAGTAATGAATATCACCAGTAACCCTTTTTATCACATACATTTTCTTCTCATTATTATATTTCCATCCTAGGATCAATCATGTCAATGCTTTCCTTAGACTTCTTATCTTTTGAGTAATTCTTTTCACAGTTGAAGGAGTTTCACTTGTTTTCCACGACAAGCTTTTGTCAATAGTCTCTTTCTTTGTAGTAGATTCTTTTTTAGCTCCATCAGTTTCCCCATCTTCAAACAATTCATCAAATGGAATTCTTTCATCAACGACTTTATCCAACCTTCCAATCACCTTCAACATAAGTTTGTTTTTCTTCATACTCGTACTTTTCATAAACCTTATTAGAATCTTCATCATCACTTGACTCTTTATCATTTTCTCCACCACCACCTATTCCAGACCCATCACTACTGCTATCATCATCATCTGATGGATCTTTGTCATCCTTTCTAATTTCAGTGATAATCACCTAATCTTCCTTCTCTTTATTCTCTTCCTCTTTGTAAGGCCCCAAACCCGGGAGGCCTCACTTGTTGGAATTACTCATTCACAAACAGTTCTTATACTTGAATATCAAAATAACACAGCGGAAAATTTCATTAAAATATAATCATAACATTGTTCAACATGAGGAAGCGTATCATAGTCTAATACATAAACATAACGTAAACTAATCATAACGGGATACCAGTCTTCACATCGTCTGGGTAACTCATCAAGCCGCCCAGCATCACCGTCCATCATCATAACCTGCCTTAACCTGAATGTGCATACCAAAAAGTCAGCTACGCTAGTGAGTTCTAGCTTTTTATAAAACATTAACTTCAAATATTTTCCAAAAACATAACATCTAACTTCATTAATAAAAGCGTACGAAATCATGCAATAACATAACATAACATCAAAAACATAAGTCAACGAACATATCGAATCTACACCTTCTCGTAACCGTCAAATCCGAACATCGCATACTGGTGGAATGACCCTAATATCACCACCACTAGCCCCTTCAACACCGTACTGTCCTTCGGGCGGAGAAACCTAGGGCCAGAAACTTAGGTCATTCATCACCAAACTTCAAGCACGACATCACAAGGATGACACGTACCAAGCTTCAAGCACTACACCTCGTAAGGCACACGTACCAAACTTCAAGCACGACTACCCCGTAAGGTAAATCGTACCAACTTCAAGGATCACGATAATCCCCTTGGTGACCGTCATCACCCCAGCTGTACAACAGTTGGCCAGCCACAAAGGCCACTAAAAGGTAAAGGCCCATAACATACATCCCATACCCATAACCTTCATTCCCTAAGGAATAATGGCAGATTCGTTCTGACTTTCGTAAACATTCACTTCTTTTACTTCAAAACTTCAGTTAAAACATTCGTACATTTTATTAAAAATCATTCATTCATTCGTAAACATTTCGTAAACTACTTTTGTCAAAATATTTCATAAACACTTCTTTCGTAACCTTTCCTTTCAAAACATCTTTCATAAACATCGTTTTATAAAACAGTCACATCGTTACGTATGCACACCAGCCCAAAAACATTTATTTAAAACATTTAAAGAAGGGCATCTAGAACTCACCTGTTAAGCTAGTCTCGTTGTCCTAATCGAAGGCCCAACAACGTCACGCACGATCTGGATTGAGTAGTTAAATATACATCAGATCCTATCCCGACTCTAACGGTTTAACCATACTTAACTAGGCGAACTTAAGTCAAGTTCGCCCCTTACCAACCAGGCAAACTTATCAAGTTCGCCTGACCCATGCCTAGCGAACTTATTAAGTTCGCTTACTTAAGTTCGCTTGATGCAACCCAGTGAAATCACTAAGTTCGCCACCATATGTTCGCTTACTTTATGCCCCTGGAAAACTTGTTAAGCTCATGCGAACTTGATAAGTTCGCCTGTCGGGCAGTCTTCTTCCCCAAGAACCCTAAGTTCTTACATGCAGATCTAATCACGTCAAGATCCCGACTTTCTACGTTCAAAACGTTCATTTTTCCTTCTAGATGCTAGATCTATGTTTATTTTCAAGTTTCATAAGTACAAATGTTACCTTTTCATACAAAACCCAAAAACCCCAAAGTAAACAAAAACTCCAAAGTAAACAAAAACTCAGATCTAGGCCAAACCGTTACCTGTATCAAGCTTCTGATTCGGTGGTTATCTTCTGGAGCACTAGAGAGTCCTTCCTTTGCAATCTTGAGTCGATCCTTCACTTTCTCTCTCTACAGTTTCTCTCTCTAGATTCTTACAAATGAGAGAAATAGAGGTGACTTGGGCTATTTATAGGGAGGCTCCCCCCTTGTACGCCATCCTCAAGTTCGCCGGCCCATCCGGCCCAGCCCGTCATGCCGCTTTCGTTTATTCTTTTCGTCTCGTGTTCACCCATTATTATAACTCGTCGTCTTATTTTTTGGATGTTACAAGTCTACCTCCCTTACAATATGTTTCGTCCCCGAAACCTATCATAAGTCACATAGTTGAGGGTACGACTCCCTCATATCCGTCTCCATTTCCAAAGTGGCTTCTGATCCCTTTCAATGCTTCCATTGGACTTTAACCAATTGGATAACTTTATTACGTAGACGTTTCTCCTTCCGATCTAGGATGGCCACGGGTTCATCGATGTAGTTAAGGTTGTTGTCGACTTCGATGTAAGTAAGTGGTACGTGAACCAATTCATCCGCTAAACACTTTCGCAAGTGTGATACATGGAAGGTAGGATGAATCCCACTTAACTCGTCAGGCGATAAGCGACTTCACCAACCTGTGCCATTATCTTGAATGGTCAGACAAACCTCGGACTTAACTTTCCTCTCTTTCTGAATCGTATGATTCCCTTCCAAGGCGACACTTTCAAAATTACTCTGTCCCCAACATCAAACTCAATAGGCCTTCGTCGTTTATCTGCATAGGATTTCTGACGATCTTGTGCGGCCTTCATTCGTGCTTTGATTTGATAAAATATTTTCGACGTTTCTCGTACGACTTCAAGTCTTCCTAATTCCTTTTGTCTAATCTCACCCCAACAAACTGGGGTCCTGCATCTTCTCCCATATAACATTTCGTAAGACGGCATGCCTATCGTCGTGTGATGACTGTTTTTGTAGGAGAATTCGGCTAATGACAGATGACTGTCCCAACTGCCACCGAAGTCGATAATACAAGTGCGGAGCATATCCTCTAGTGTTTGAATGGTTCTTTCGGACTGACCATCCGTTTGCGGGTGGTATATCGTGCTAATATTAAGTCTCGTGCCCATCGCCTCTATAAATCTTTTCTTAAACCTCGATGTGAATCGTGTGTGTCCCGGTCAGATACAATCGTTAAAGGCATCCCATGCCGTGCTACTACTTCGTTAATAAATACTTTCGCTAACTTTTCCGACGAGAACGTCTCACGAATAGGTAGGAAATGAGCACTTTTCGTTAATCGGTCCACAATTACCTAAATGGTGTCATGACCTATAGCTGTGCGAGGTAGCTTGGTTATGAAGTCCATGGTGATGTGTTCCCACTTCCAATCCGGTATATCAAGTGGTTGAATCTTCCCATACAGTTTCTGGTGTTCGGCCTTCACTTGTGAGCAAGTTAAACATTTGCTTACGTATTTCGTCACCTCATATTTCATTTCAGGACACCAGTATTCTTTCCTCTGATCTTGGTACATTTTGTTGGTACCGGGATGGATAGAGTACCGAGACTTATAAGCCTCATCCAAAATTTTGGTTCTAAGCTCGCCACTCATAGGTATCCATACCCGTCCAAAACGTGTCCTAACACCAAGGGTGTTATATTCCAACTTGTCCTGTTGGCCAACCATTCTTTCCTTCTTAATGTTTTCTTCCTTAAGTGCTTCATCTTGAGCACTTTTAATTTCCCTCATCACATCTGGTGTTACCGCTAACTGGAAAGCTTTCACTCTAATAGGAGCAGGCACATCCTTTCGGCTCAGAGCGTCAGCCAACACGTTTGCCTTTCTAGGATGGTACATGATTTCGCAATCATAATCCTTTAAAAGTTCCAACCATGGCCTCTGCCTCATATTCAGCTCCTTTTGTTAAAAGAAGTACTTCAAACTTTTATGGTCGTAGTATATGGTAAACTTTACCTCGTAGAGGTAGTGCCTCCAGATTTTCAATGCGAATACGACAACAGCAAGTTCCAAATCATGAGTCGGGTAATTGACTTCGTGAACTTTCAACTGCCGCGACGCATATGCGATCACTCTCCCGCGTTGCACCAGCACACACCCCAGTCCCTGACCCGAAGTGTCAGAGTATACTACCAAGTCTTCATTGCCCTCGGGAAGGGCCAAGACTAGAGCTTGGGTTAGCTTCTCTTTCAGCTCCTTAAATGCCTCTTCCTGGGTCGAACCCCATTCGTACTTTACCTCCTTCTGTGTCAACTTTGTCAATGGCGAAGCTATTTTCGAGAAATCTTGAATGAATCTCCGATAGTAGCCTGCCAACACTAAGAAACTGCGGATTTCAGTTGGAGTCTTAGGAATTTCCCAATCTATCACCATCATTATCTTTGCTGGGTCCACCATAATGTCGTTCGGGTTAATGACGTGACCTAGGAATTGGACTTCCCTAAGCTAGAACGCGTATTTGGAGAACTTAGCATCCAGTTTCTCTTACTTCAAAGCTTCCAATACCTCCTTCAAGTGACATGCGTGATCACCATCATTCTTGGAGTAGATGAGGATATCATCGATGAACACAATCACCGATCAATCCATCATCGATCGACAAACCCTATTCATCAAATCCATGAACATTGCGCGGGCGTTCGTCAATCAGAAAGACATTACGCGGAACTCGAAATGTCCATAACGCGTGCGAAATGCGGTTTTCGGTATGTCCTCTTCCCTCACCTTCAGTTGATGGTACCCGGATCGAAGGTCGATTTTCGAGAACCAACTTTCGCCCTGTAATTGATCGAACAGGTCGTCGATCCTTGGTAAAGGGTACTTGTTCTTCACCGTACATTTGTTCAACTCGTGATAATCAATGCACATTCTCATCGATCCATCTTTCTTCTTTACAAACAACACCGGAGCACCACAAGGAGAGATGCTCGGTTGTATAAATCCTTTCTCAAGTAGTTCGTCTAATTGGGCCATAAGTTCTTTCATATCTATTGGTGCTAGTCGATATGGAGCCTTAGCCACGGGCTGGGCATCTGGTACAAAGTCAATTCGGAACTCAATCTCTCTGTCGGGTGGTATCCCAGGCAAATCCTCTTGAAATACCTCCGGGTACCTCATCCAATTCCTTCACTTCCTTACATTTGTCAATTACGTACACCAGATAAGCCTCGCATCCGCGCCTCAGGTAATATGCTGTGACATTAGGCATCGAGGAGTCACGTTCTCCAAAAACCTCGACTTCGCTACCATCCGGAGCCTTGAGTCGTATTATCTTTCGTTTGCATATAATTTGTGCTTCATTGGCAGTTAACCAATCCATACCTAACACTACATCGAACCCACCCAAAACCATAACAAACAACCTGACGGGGAATCATGCGTACTTAGTAAATACGCACATAAAGGGTGTTCATGCGTATTTAGTAAATACGCAAAGCCAAGTGCTCATGCGTATTTGATAAGTTTGTAAAGCCAAAATGCCCATGCGTACATGCTAAGTACACAGAGGAAAATAGTCATGCGTACTTAACAAGTACGCAGGACAACTTCTCATGTGTACTTAGTAAGTACGCAGGACAAAACCCATGCGTACTTAGTAAGTACGTCGAAAAGCTGAATTTACGTACTAATGAAAAAGTAACAGCGTTCTTAACGGATCTTGAGGAGAATGCTCGAAAAGTGATGGATCTGAGAAATTGATGCTTCCAAAAGCTTAGAAATCTTCATCTAACAAACCCTTAGCCCTCCAAACACCAAATGAAGTGATGACAAACTCGATTTTAAGGATTTTTGGTCAAAAAGTAAGAACTCAGAATTGCTCCAAAAACCCTAAAACACGAAACTGGAACACAAATCAACGAACACTAGGGCTCTGATACCACTTGTAGGTACCCGGAGCCTCGTCGCGCAGCGGAGATAACACGGACCTGTTCTGTGATTTGTATGGGAACCAAGAAGCGAGACAGAGAAACACGAACACAGACAAAAGATAATGAAACGACACGTAATCCATAACATAGAAGTCATCCCGTATTACAGACTACATACCGAATGAGCACACATCTCTCATCTAAGCTCACGGTCCAGGGGCGGGAGAGCTCATCCCGCCCGGACACATCTCGACCTAGTTCCAAAGTTCCACCTACAAATGAAGACAAGTCTTCTATTTATAGGGGAAGGAACACTACCTGCGTACTTGGCTATGTACGCAGGGCATTGGTCATGCTTACTTGCTTTTTTTTTTGCGTACTTGCTAAGTACGCAAGGCTGTACGCAGGACCAACTGGTGAACACGCTAAGTACGCAGGAACACCCTCCTATGTACTAGCCTAGTACACCGATACATAGAATTTAATCTATAGTTACTAAAACATGCTTTTACATGAGTAACGACGGTTACTCGAGCGACGACAGTCGCTAAGTAAGAATGAAGAAGCCCGTTTGGGGGCACAGAAAGTGGGTATCGGCCTTTGGAAGTTGAGCCTTAGGGAACAATACCTGCGAAAGAAGTTCCTTCGGGAACACAGAGGGGCGGTGTCGGCCTTTGGACGTTGAGCCTTAGGGAACAAAACTTGCCTCGGTTCCTTCAGGGACACAGAAGTAAGAATGAAGAAGCCCGCTTGAGGGCACAAAAATGATTATAGATGTTAATGTATGACTTAAAGAAAAGAGTACAAAGTAAATACGTATGTATTTTAAAAGAATAAAGAAAGATTTTATTGTATTACGTGTATAATATAATATGTATACCTAAAGAATGTTTTAAAGAAAACTTTAGATATAAAGGTAAAGAAAAAGAAATACTTGAACTCACCGGCGTTAGCTGACTATTTTAGTATGCACATCAGGTAGCAAAGGAAAGAAAAAGCAATGAAAGTTTATGTAAAGACAATGAAAGTTTTAATTATTTCAGAATTTTGTAAAGACTTTCGTTGTTGGCTTTCTATGTTATTCAATGATTAAGAACTATGTTATGCAATGTTTGCCAACTATGTGAGGTACCCGGTTTGGGTCCTTTCATGGTGGTGGTTTGCTGGTGAGAGTGTGTGTGTGTGTCCTGTGTTTGTTTGTGAGACTGAAGACAACCAAGAGGCTATGGTGGCTCGTGTGGTGGCTAGAAAAGGATTGACCAGACTTGTGGTGGTGAATAGTGGTGGTGAATAGTGGTGGTAGGCGGTGGTGTGTGGTGTTAGCTAGAGAAAGAGTAGAATGAGGAAATGTAGTGGAAAACGGATAGGGTTTCAGGAGTGCTTCAAGGGCCTGTTATAGGAAGTCCTGGCTGCCAACACATGGCGGTGGTTTACAAGATTAAAATCGGAGAAATGGTGGTAGTGCCGGTCGACGACGGGCTGAGTAAGTCCTATTTTGGGCCTGAATGAGCATGCAGAAAGTGTGTGATCATTTTATATGATCTAAGTGAGATATAAGTCCTATTTTAAGTGTTTATGTATTATGTATGCATTTGCGTATAGTGTGTCTATGTGTATGTCTGTGTTAATAGTTTAAAATCGTCAAACGTGGGATTAACGGGTTTAAACCAGGATGTGTTTTGTGTGGAATGTGGCTAAACTCAATGTGGATTAAGGTCAGGGTTCTAAATGGGATATTTAACCTTGGTAAAGTGTGTTAATCGTGTTTATTAAGTGTGTTTAAGTTGTGGTTTGGTTACACAAACAATGTGTGTTTATGTGTGATGTTTTAGCATGATTAATGTGAGGTGCGGTTTAGGGTTTGAGTTATGTTATATAACTAGAAGTGTGATGTTCTAGTAGGTTAAAGCATGATACATATTATGTGGTGTTTATTAGGTAGAATTGCTGTAACTGGGTTATGTGAATATGTTATATTAGTGAGTTGATATGAATGGAGTTGTATGAATAACTTGTTTTAGGTAGAGAAGTCAATATAAGGAAGTCCACATGAATATTATATTGACATGAAGAGCTTATATAACCATATCTATGTTAGGTAGTTGTCATGAGTGTGGGATGAATGGTGTGGGTTAAACATTGTTTTACTAAAATGTTTACAGGTTTTTAAAGAACGTTGAGCTAAGGGTTGGAATATTGTGGCTAGTGAGTGTGGGAAATATGTTGAATAGAGTGTGTGGTGAGAGTGCGTGAAGTTCACGACGGTGGCAAAAACAATGTGAAGTCCACGACAGTGGCAAATGAGTGTGAGTCTCACATTGATAGTGTGTATCTGGCCCAACTATATCCAATACTCGTATGTAGCTAACATTTAGTTTTTTTTTTTGTAAAATGTGAGTTATTAAAACAAGTGAGTTAAGATGTGGTGTGGTGTGTTATTGTGGGCTAAGATGTGGGTGTGATTATCTTATCTAAATTTAATAAAGTGTTTTAAAGGATTAAATGAAGTTATGATAATAATGTGTTTTTTGAAAGTTATAGATTCGCCAACGAAAGCAGACCTGATTTAGTACGTGTTTGAGGGTGAGTTAAGATGAGTTGTGGCACGGTATCTCTAGGATATCCAACAATGATAATTGACATCCTATGGTAGTAACATGTGTTTTAAATATGTTATAATTATGGTGTTAAACTATATAGTATGTGTGTTTTGTAAAGTCTTCCGTTGTACTTGTGAGTAAATCCAACTAAAGTCATGCGCCCTGGTTTTGGCCCATTTTTAAACCTAACTGTGAAAGATGGATTATTGGAACATAATTTTCTATTGCATTCGAGTTACTTGGTTTCTATGTCAAACTCGGTTTCTATTGCATTCGAGTTACTTTCTTCCCGATTTAAAAATTCCACGAAAAAGTCATTTTTATCATCACATTTCACAACATCTTCATTAAGCTTATTGAGATGCCTAATTATATTTAACATTGTCAAACCTTTTTTTTGCATGTTTTAAACAACTCATGTAACCTATTCTCAATCTCTAACACCATACCCGACGCCTTCTTTTCAATGAGTTGTTCAGGCATAGGATTTTCCTCAGTTATGCCATACATAATCTCCTTTTAGATTGAAAGAAAGATCACCTTGAAGAATGTTTTTATTGTCTTTAATTTAATTTTTTCCACCATTTCCTCCTCTATGTATAAGATTGAAAGAAGATTACCTAGAAGAATGTTTTTCTTGTTTTTCCACACTGTGATAATGTTGTTTTTAAATTGTTAAGATTTCCAAACGCTATCAAAACAGTTGGCAAAAATTAGGTTTTTGGTGAAATTTAACTAAAAGCCCAATTCCAGAAATTTATGTAACCTATGGTGTCTAAGGGTAAAAGATCTATAATCTATCGGTTAACGTTCCTACACGGATCCTGCGGTTAAGGGTCTATCATTATCTTTAGGTGAAAGATCCATAGAAGATGATATGTATATAAAAATCACCGCTTGATGATCTATCGGTTAACGTTCCTTCGCTAATCAGACGGTTAAAGGTTTATCACTAATCCATCGGAGATATTGGCACAGTGATCCAATGATGATCTCCAACGGTGATATATCCATCACGTCCGGTTAAAGTTGTCAGTAATCCGTCGGTAAAGTATTTAACCTTGTCCCGTTTCTCACAAACTTATACCAATAGATTTTCGACGGGTCTTACCTTCATCGAGGGACTCAGATACGTCCATCATTAAAGTTGCTCTGATTTGTAGTGACATATGTAGTATGTGATATTTTTTTTCTCGTGTGTAAAGGTATGTTTGTTGTTATATTTCTAAAAATATATATTAATGAGAAATAACCTAACAAAATTTGATTTAAATTGCCCTTCAATCTGTTCCTTTACCTATGCACTTATCATTTTCTTTGTCCCACTGATCAATTGAGTTATCGTACTCAACCCTTTTTCATGAAATGTTTTATAAAAAAAATATTAACAAATTAATGAGAATTTTAAATATTGTTATATTTAAAGGGGAATAGATGGAAGACTAAGATGTATAAAAAAAGTTGTGGTTGTGTGCGTGACAGCTTTTCATTTGTATTTAAGTATTACATCTTTAAAAGAAGAAAGTTTATCGAACATATATGAAAATAAAAATCCTTAAATCCATCTTGAGAATTCAGAAATATGATCATATATATCACAATAAGATTAAGAAATAGTATAGTACTTATATATCATTCTTTCATTCCTTTAAATAGTATTAAGAAACTACCATCCAACCATATTACTGTACAATGGTTGCACGCGGACAACTCACCGTCTTATCTTATTTCTAAAATATCAAAACATACTCCCAACAACTCTTTTTGTTTCGACCCATCTTAATTTTCAAAGTGATATGACACTAGAGTCCTACTTTCTCATGGTCTAAAAGTGAGTCTAAATTCAACATGTCAAGTTCAGGACTAGTTTAAAGAAAATATTCATTTTGATGAAGAATAAACGGATCACATGCCATCCACATCATATCATTTGATGATGGACTTTGCTGATACGATTCAACATCGGGTTCCGTGCAACCGTTGTGATCAACCACCGACACCACGTCCGGTTCTCGTGTGTTAGAGCCAACTGATCCAGAGACGTTACTCTACCAAAACACAAAAACAGAAGGTTGTTAACAACTTCATAATATTTGTAAGTAGGCAGACCACTAAATGAATCATACCTTGTTATCACAAATGGCCGTTTTTGCATGACGTATCGTCACCTCCCACCTTTTTCCGTTACTGCCATATATCTACAATCAATAATTCAATATCATTGTTAGTTTCCACTACTAGAATGATTTCTGATTGGTTTTGCCCAAAAAAAAGCTTTTTGGAAACTTTTTGACAAAACATTTTTTCCAACGAAAATTAGGGCTCGGTTTTTTTTTTTAATTTCCTATAAATTTCTGAGAACTATTTTTGTCGGAAATTTTGGTCAGAAAACCCGATGTTTTCTAGTAGTGTTCTTCGTGGGTTCATTTTTGTGTCTAGAGAAGAAATCTTTACCTTTTGGAGAGCTACGGGGTTTGAAAACAGCCTATCAAGAAAATCTTTCACATTCATGATCTTTTCATTCTCGAGACGCTTACAAAGTACTGAGCCTTTTTTTTCCCACATTCTTCAATTTTGAGACCTTATCTGCTAGTGTAACCGGTCGATTCTTACTATTTACTTCACAAAATAAATATTCGCTTTAGTACAAAGATACCAGATTGAATGTAAAAACAACCATACCAGTATATCCCACCAATGGCAGAGTTATTAGTAGGGTGTGAGGAGTGAGGATGTGGGATATAGATTGAAAGTAAACGCTGGCAAATTTTGAAAAAAAGACAAAGGGTACAGAATTTACATTCAATGCGTTGATCCTTGGCTTCAAATGGATCTGTAACTGCCTCTTTGATCTCAAAGGAACAATCATCAATCATCACTCCTAGTCGAAAACTAGACTTGCTAAGATGATTTTTATCATGTTTGATCCAAATATTTCCAACAGTTCCTCTCCCATATTCAAGATTGAAAGAAAGTTCACCTTGAAGAATGTTTTTTCTTATTTTTCCACTCGGTGATGATGTTGTTTTTGAATTGTAAAGATGTCCAAACACCATCAAAATCTCCAGGAAGAAGTACTATCTTCACTGTTTTTGAAGCAAAAGGCCCATCATCGACTATTTCATTAGTTTGGCTATCTACCAATATAACATCAATGGGCTCGGATCCACCACTTGTTTCCCCTCTGATTTTTCGTCTGGTGTACACCGGAGAAGCAACTCTGGTTGAAAAAAGTAGCTTATAGTTTTTCACCTGTTCAGTGATTAACGTAAGTTATTTTCTCATATACATATAGTGATCATTGATCAAAACCCTAATCTTGAATATAAGGCTTAAAATATACAAACAGATAGAATATATTGATTCAAAACACCTTTGTATAAAATAAAACAAGATTTAAATTTGTTTTTAAGCCAAGTTATAAAGTATGAAGATTATAATAATATAAAAGTACTCGATAAGAAATTTTGGTGGTAAAAATGGTATACTCTCCAAACAAATGGTTGCTTTAGTGTAGGTGTGGCGAATTTAAGTATATAATAGAAGGTGGTGGTTGAATTATTGTGGACCTTGTAGCCGCTAATGTCAAGATGAGCCAAAGGCTTTTATACTCTGACCTTCACTAACCCTATCTTAAAATTCCATATTGTTTTTATAATAATTTCCTTTGGTCTATATTTCGTAAATGTTTTTAATCTTATGCTGCAAAATTTTTAGATTTTATTTTAAGGTTATAAAAAGATCTATTTTAAGTGTAATATATATATATATATATATATATATATATATATATATAGGGGACGGTTTCACTAAAAAGTGGTTTTTCGCTAGTAAATCCTAAGAAATGGGTCAAACGAACTCCGATTGAGTTTATTCCAGCAGCGTTGGAACCGTATCAACGAACCATAACCAGGACCCAAAAACCTAAACACCCCTCCACTCGCACCCCCAAAAACCTAAACCTCCCTCTAACCCCACCCCGAAAAGCCTAAAACCACTACCCCCACTCCCCAAAAATCTAAACCCCCCCTATCCCACCCCCAAAAAACCTAAACCCACCCTAAAAACCTAAACCCTCCACCCCAACCAAAAAAATAACCTAAACCATAAAAGCTAAACTATAAGGCTAAAACTTTAAAATTCAAACGTAAAATATAAACCATAAAAACTAAACCCTAGAAGTTAAGATGGTAGAGTTCGACGAGACGGTTCCAACGCCGCTGAAATTAGCTCAATCGGAGTTAGTTTGATATCGTTTTTCTTAAGATTTTTGTCATTTCTTAGATTTATTAGCGAAAAACTAATTTTTATTTAAACCTCCCCCTATATATATTTATATATATATGAATGGATCATTTGAGAACTCCTAAATATTTTGAGAACTCGCGAGAACTTATTAAAAAAAATAATCAAAACTATTTTTTTTGTTTTTACTATTTTTATTGTTAGAATACAACATAAAAAAATGAATTTATATATATAAATTTACGTATCTTCATTTATTAAATATATATATATATATATATATATATATATATATATATATTTGTGTAAGTTTACCACTTACACATGTGTAAGTGTTCATGTATATAATTTTTTTAAGGATAATTTAGAGAGAAGTGATTAATTAATTAAAGAGATAAATCATTTTTTATGTTTTATTTTAATAATAAAGATAGTGAAACAAAAAAATAATGTCCTATGAAAAAGTTATAAACGTTTAAAAAAAAGTGGGGGAAGTTGAAAAAAGTCAACAAAAGTGGCTATTATTTAAATACTCTTCCACCCCTTATTTTTGATACACTTAAATCTCTACCGTTGATCATCTAATTAAATGGATGAGATTACTTCTTAGATTTCTTAGCCAAATTAGACTTTTTATTTGATCCTCCCATATATATATATATATATATATATATATATATATATATATATATATATATATATATATATATATATATAGGGGAGGGATCAAGAGAAAACCACAAAGTTAGGCGAAAATAGTGAAAACCACTAAAACAATGTGTAATACTATGGGTTACGTACACGTAACCGCAATTTTTTTGTTTTCTGTTTACGTATACGTAACACTATGGGTTACGTATACGTAAGCCAATATTTAAATGATTTTTTGGTAAAAAATTGTAATATTACATTGATACTCTTATAAAAAAATAAAATAAAAATAAATATTATTATATTATTGGTTAAAATTTATTTTTTAGTGGTTTTCTCGGTTTTCGTCTAACTATTGCTTTTCTCTGAAACCCACCCCTATATATATATATATAGGGGTGTGATTCAAATGATAACTAATATTTATGTAATAAACATGAAAATCACTATCAAACATAGTGTTACGTATATGTAACATTTATCATTCTGTTAGTGTTACATATCAGTAACACTATGTGTCACGTATATTTAACATTATGTGATACGTATATATAAGACTTCTCATTTCCGTATTTATGTTCAAGATATTTGTTTAAAGAGTATTTAAAAATAAAAATAAAAAATTGAATGCTTAAAACAATTTTTAAAACTCCCAAAAATGGACGAGTTTTGTAAACGTACCCGCTTGCAATAGTAATTATCAATAACCTAATAATATATAATATAGATGGCTAAAAGCTAAAATTAAATAGAGAGAACTGAAATAATTAAAATATTCTTAAAATAGCTTGAATTTGTAATGAATAATTGGAGTGAAGGCACTTGAGTTTCATAACCATCGTGTTGAACTGGTCAACTTTAAAGGGATCTTTGGAAGTTCTCCGGTAGATGGAATATTCCGACCCAAATAACGTCGGTGATGGGTCTTTGGGATAAGTAAACGTTTATGGAGGAAAGAAGAACATATATAAACTCACTTGATTATAATAATCAGCCATGGGTCTTATACCTTGTTTCTCTCTCACCTGAGAAAAACGATTAAAAGATACAAAATTAATGAAAGAAGACAGGCGATCAATGAAGAATAAAATAGGTTTATTGATTGATGATTTTGAACGGTTTAACTCTTAGGGTTTCAAGATCTTGATGAAGATATGGAAATGAAGATGACAATTCGATGGTTATATACTAAAAGATTAGCAAAATGCAATTTAAATGAAATTGAAAACCAAATTCACAACGCGTAAGAGGTAATTTCCTCGAGAAATACTTGAGCACGCCATTTTATTTGCAAAAAGAAAAAGAATCAAGTCCTGTAGACCGGCAAACCAAAAAGTTGCCTCATGGGTTGATGTTGAACACTCTTCGCTATTGACCATTTACTAAAATATTAGCAAAATATATTGCTTTGGCATCCTTGTTAAAATTTAAAAACCCATTCAAGGGATTAATTCATCAACATTAATCGTCTGCAAATTTAAATATGGTGGTCACACGACTACACAAGATCTACATTAAGCAGTTATTTTTTTCTTATTTTTTCACTGTCGAACGCACACACTCTCTACTCTAGAACTAAAATCATCACACATACACTCTGTAGTATTTGAACTCACAATCATTTAGTTGGCGAGTACACAATTTTACCATCAGAATGTCTCCGTAGAGACCATTAAGCAGTTATTAAATTGACCAGTTACTAATGATACTCCAAAATCCAACGGACCATTGTAGTTCCACTCTCTTGAGTAAAGAGCTTTGGGACCACCTAATCACTTGAACACCAGCTAGAATAAAGAACCTTAACTCACATGATGATAGCATTTCGAAGTAAACAAAGCTGAAATTCATTTGTAGAACCTCTGATCACATGATGATAGCATTTTGAACAACCTGAAAGTATCATAAGATGGATAACGATTTCAGAAAATCAGTGGAGGGCACCCATTGTTATGAAGTACTCAATATAAACTTTATGAAGTAAATAAATACTTTAGAAAAACAATAGACTACTAGAAAACTAGGACGTGACCTATAAAGTGATCCGTCAAAAAGATACTAATAAATCACCAGGAAACCATCAAATTCTAGCTTTTTTATGATTTTATAAGAATCCTGCCAGGCTTTCTTACTGGTTTGTCGGTGTGCGTCCCTTAGCGACGGAAAAATCCGTAATCTATAAACTTCAATTCCTATAAATAATCTAGATGGTGAGGGCGAGTCCCTTAGGTATGGGTAGATTGTTGTTTTGGCGTTATGTATGGGAAGAGTTATTTCATATTGCAGATCGTTATTAGTAGGTAGCGACGGATAAATCCGTAATCTATAAACTTCAATTCCTATAAATAGTCTAGATAATGAGGACGAGTCCCTTAGGTATGGGTAGATCGTTGTTTTGGCGTTATGTATGAGAAGAGTTATTTCATATTTCAGATCGTTGTTAGTAGGTTTGTTAGAATTATTGGTCTTGGAATTTAAATAGTCAGCGTATTCTACCAATAGGACATCAAATTGGGCTAGAATTATTGGGCTCACATTTAAAGGTTTTTTACTTGTATGTACTAGCCAAGTCTAACCATCGAAACTCATGGGCTCACATATAAATGTAGTTTATTGTTTTATGTTGTACAAGCATCTAGTCATCGGGCTTCGAGGGGCAAAAGATAGAAGAAAATGGGAAAGCATTGCCCGGGTGGCCACGACAAGCCATAGGCACGCGGATGAGCACATATATAAAGATATGGGAATGTAATGTAAATTATCTATAAAAATATGAAAATATAATGTAGTTTGTTTAAAAAATCTGTAAAACGGAATGTAATTGTTTGTAATATATGAACATAAGTATTTTTGTGGCTTCGTATAATGTAAATGTATAGTTTCTATTTTTGTGGCTCAGTGTTATCTATCACACGTTAAAAGGCCCGTTAAGGTTCTGTTAGAGCATATATGGGTGTATCCCGTCATAAATATCCGGTAATTACCAAATTTAAAAGCATGTCATCTATTGTAATCCATTGGTACTCATAGTTAATTGGTATACTATCACAACCATACGTTGTAACTAACCCAGTAATATATTACAAAGCTCGTCTATGTCTTGTTGGAGTAGACATGAGTGTAATCTATAGGTATTACCCACATACTAGAGTCCGTCAACACCGACTGATTTTCTATTATAATAATAATAATAATAATAATAATAGTATTAAAAATAAAAATAATAAGGACAAAAATAAAATTTATAACAATAATAATAATATTGTGATTTTTATAAAAATAATAATAATATTTATAATAAAAATAATAAAAATGATGATAATAATAATATTTTTAATAATAATGGTAATAGTAATTATATCAAAAATACAAATTACCGACGAATATTCCGTCACAAAAAATTCCAATTCAGCCGGCCAAATTCATTTCTCCCTCTTCCAAATTCCATATAGCAATCGCCTCTGGATGAAACCATTACACTCGCTTGACTAATTGTTGAACTTATTTGTTAATTTTTATTTGATTAGTAATGTATGCATGGATTTGGAACTTATAAAGTGTATTTGTAATTGTATTTGGTGTGCATGTATGTTTAGGTATAAATTGTAGTTGGCACGTGTGCATGTATTTGGAATGTATCTATGGATTTGAAACTTATAAATTTTATTTGGTGTGCATGTGTATATGTAGGTATAAATTATATTTGGTATGTATGTATTTGGAAATTAGAAAATGTATTCAGTGTGTAGGTATAAATTTGTATTTGGTGTGTTTGTACGTGCAGGCATAAATTGTATTTTGGTATGTATGTATAAATTATATTTCGACTTAGGTTACTATTTTGAGTTGAGTTATTGTTTCGAGTTGAGTTTAGTGTTAGATTTACATTGTGTTTATATGTTTGATTTTAACTCGCTAACCAGATAAATTTGTGATTGTGTATATAACTTGATTTGAAATTAGCATGACCATCGGAGCATTCCATGAGCATGGAGTATGAGGATATCAATATGAATATTGGTACTTTTGTTGACGACGTTGGTGTTGATCTTGAGGATCTCGTTAATGAGTGTTCGCACACCCGGTTTGCACCAATATTCAGTTGCTGCCTTCCGTCTACACAGACTACCGACCAGAGATTCGCATAGGAGAAGATGGCGTGTACAAAACTAGTGATAAGTTATTTTAATTTTTACTCTATTATTTATTTATCTGCTTTAGAACCCATTTTAGTTTTAGTTTTACCGATTTGATAATACCAAAGAGGTATGAATAATAATAACTATAGTGAAGAGTTATTTTAGCGGGCTTTGGTGTTACTTGAAGGACGTACCGGTGAAGCACCGACGGCTCTTGTTTGAATGGTTTTCTATAAATACATATTTAATCCTTTGTATTGAATATTTAGTTTTATATAATTAACGCAAACAGAAAATGGGAACAAGTGAATACCCAAAGCTTTAAGATTCGCATAGGAGGGACGTTCGTGAATGGTTGCAAAAGAGATTGACAGGCGTGAGCTTAAGCTTAACTTCGACATCATCCGACAATACAATACGCAATGGATTATGCTGCATGATAGGAATACAATGATTACTGATGTACGTATTAATTTAAATCTACTTTAATACATTTATATTTTTATTCTAATTTATATAATTTTTTTATGAACGGGTGGAACACTGAAAGGTGGAAGGCGAAGGTAAGGGACGCCCACACAAATCGTAACAAGAAGAATAGGGAAACGACTTCCTGACACACGGGAGGTTGATACCTTTTTCACAACATCGGGGGAACTTGGAAATTATTTTTTAATTTGATTGAATTCTATTTTTGTTCAATAAATAAATTTTTACTCGTTAATAAACATATCGTTATAGTGAGTGGAGATGTTGTGGACCCACTATGGGAGTTTGATTTGTAAAGACCCACTCAAAGAGTGATCCATTGACGGGTGAACGGACACGGCCTTATGAGAAGGCGCGTGAAGTACATGTAAGTTATCTTAATAAAAAAAATATTTTTTATATGATTACGTAATTTTTGTTTAAATCAACATTTTTATTTTGTTTCTTTAAACCACTGGAAAACTATAAAAAAAACTACTTAAAGAAAAGTACGTGCATTTGGAGGCCTACACACCAAAGGTTGGCGATATGGATTTGTCCGGAAGAATGGTGTGTCTCTGGAGCATGGACCACCACCGGTCCCTATTATGTCGTTATCGTTGTGCCCGAGACTTTCTGCACCGGGAGATAATACGTCCCTACTCTGGATCCAAAAGGTATCTAGTAATACTTATATAATGTATTTTTAATAATATATGTACTAATAATCATTAATTTGTTTAATGTGTGTAGATGGTCTAGTTGCAAAGAATGTTGGAGAAGGTTTGCATGGAGTGAGAAGCTGATCGAGACAGGATTGTTCACTCGAGAAGACAATGGTTCGATTGGTTATCGAACTAGCCCAAGCCAATGAACGACTCGCAGACCCGAAAACACCCCAAGACCCGACAATGACTCCCTTTTAGCTAGTTTTTCCTTTTGTATATATATATAAACATATATTGTATTTAATTTTACTATAATTAGATTTTTTTTTGTTTACGGTTTACTTTTTATTATTTACCCATTTCGATAAATTTAACTTAATTTGAAAAAAAAATGAATTATTATAAATTTTAATAAACTGTTATTAAAATTATATTTATAAAATAAATGATTGAGACTAACAAAATTCTTAAATTAAATAAAATATTAAAACTTAAAAAAATATTAAATTAAATAAAATTTTAAATTAAAAAAAAAGGCAACCAACGAATAAATATGCCATCTTATGAAGTAGTAAAAATCTAAGTCTGTCGATAATACGTTGGAAAAGAATTACCCACAGTGTGTAGTACTATTTCATTGGTTGTTGGTGTGTCATATTCAACCGCTTATGTTCCACTTGTGGAGCTTAAACCTTGTGCAAGAATTGTTAAGTTGGTTCCACTTATGGAGCTTAAACCTTGTGCAAGAATTCGATGGACTACTAGGGTTCCAACAATATCCCCCCTAGTCCATTGAATTACAAGTCTTATGTCTTGTCAGCATTAGGCATTTTCTCTATCTTCACTTTCTTGTCCTCCAGATCCTACAAGCGTTTCTTTATTATTCTTGCTTAAGCTCTTAATGATAAACATCTTGAAACAACCCTCATATACAACTTAGCTTCATTCTTCATCGTCACGCTCATGTCACACTAAATAGTGTTGTAGTATAGAATCTTTAGATCATTATCGAAAAAGCTGAAAAGATCCATCGGATCAAAGATTCTAACTTCAGGATAGCCTCTTTGTTGTATCATTGCTTCATGTGTCATGGAATCATGGAACCATCTGTCAAAATCCTTTATGAAGCTTTCTCTTCTATCAGGTATATACACAGCAGTCACTGTGTCAGCTGGCTTGACAATGTATCTATACTTCTTTTGTTCACTTGTTCTGTATTTCTTCTTGATTCTCTTACACTCCAGAAGTTGAGGTTGAAAAGATGTAAACCTGTCTTGCCCACATTGATTCCTTAGAAACACCTCAAAATCAGAAGCTCTTGTGTTGTTAGAAGAATTTATTAAGTCCAAACGACTTAGATCTCTTATATCCCATCTCGGCAACGTCTGTAACTTGTGACATGTATCAAAGTAATGAATATCACCAGTAACCCTTTTTATCACATACATTTTCTTCTCATTATCATATTTCCATCCTAGGATCAATCATGTCAATGCATTCCTTAGACTTCTTATCTTTTGAGTAATTCTTTCCACGGTTGAAGGAGTTTCACTTGTTTTCCACCACAAGCTTTTGTCAATAGTCTCTTTCTTTGTAGTAGATTCTTTTTTAGCTCCATTAGTTTCCCCATCTTCAAACAATTCATCAAATGGAATTCTTTCATCAACGACTTTATCCAACCTTCTAATCACATTCCCATCACCTTCAACATAAGTTTGTTTTTCTTCATACTCGTACTTTTCATAAACCTTATTAGAATCTTCATCATCACTTGACTCTTTATCATTTTCTCCACCACCACCTATTCCAGACCCATCACTACTGCTATCAACATCATCTGATGGATCTTTGTCATCCTTTCTAATTTCAGTGATAATCACCTAATCTTCCTTCTCTTTATTCTCTTCCTCTTTGTAAGGCCTCAAACCCGGGAGGCCTCACTTGTTGGAATTACTTATTCACAAACAGTTCTTATACTTGAATATCAAAATAACACAGCGGAAAATTTCATTAAAACATAATCATAACATTGTTCAACATGAGGAAGCGTATCATAGTCTAATACATAAACATAACGTGAACTAATCATAACGGGATACCAGTCTTCACATCGTCTGGGTAACTCATCAAGCCGCCCAGCATCACCGTCCATCATCATAACCTGCCTTAACCTGAATGTGCATACCAAAAAGTCAGCTACGCTAGTGAGTTCTAGCTTTTTATAAAACATTAACTTCAAATATTTTCCAAAAACATAACATCTAACTTCATTAATAAAAGCGTACGAAATCATGCAATAACATAACATAACATCAAAAACATAAGTCAACGAACATATCGAATCTACACCTTCTCGTAATCGTCAAATCCAAACATCGCATACTAGTTGAATGACCCTAAAATCACCACCACTAGGCCCTTCAACACCGTACTGTCCTTCGGGCGGAGAAACCTAAGGCCAGAAACTTAGGTCATTCATCACCAAACTTCAAGCACGGCATCACAAGGATGACACGTACCAAGCTTCAAGCACTACACCTCGTAAGGCATGCGTACCAAACTTCAAGCACGACTACCCCGTAAGGTAAATCATACAAACTTCAAGGATCACGATAATCCCCTTTGTGACCGTCATCACCCCAGCTGTACAACAGTTGGCCAGCCACAAAGGCCCATAACATACATCCCATACCTATAACCTTCATTCCCTTAGGAATAATGACAGATTCGTTCGTTTGTGACTTGCGTAAACATTCACTTCTTTTACTTCAAAACTTCAGTGAAAGTATTCGTACATTTTATTAAAAATCATTCATTCATTCGTAAACATTTCGTAAACTTCTTTTGGCAAAATATTTCATAAACACTTCTTTCATAACCTTTCCTTTTAAAACATCATTCATAAACATCGTTTCATAAAACGTCACATACATCATTCATAAACATCGTTTTATAAAACAGTCACATCGTTACGTATGTACACCAGCCCAAAAACATTTATTTAAAACATTTAAAGAAGGGCATCTAGAACTCACCTGTTAAGCTAGTCTCGTTGTCCTAATCGAAGGCCCAACAACGTCATTCACGATCTGGATTGAGTAGTTAAATACACATCAGATCCTATCCCGACTCTAACGGTTTAACCATACTGAACTAAGCGAACTTAAGTCAAGTTCGCCCCTTACCAACTAGGCGAACATACATGCGAACTTATCAAGTTCGCCTGACCCATGCCTAGCGAACTTAGTAAGTTCGCTGGATGCAACCTAGTGAAGTCACTAAGTTCGCCACCATGTGTTCGCTTACTTTATGCCCCAGACGAACTTGTTAGGCTTGTCAAGCGAACTTGATAAGTTCGCCCCAATCTTTGCCATACGAACTTGATAAGTTCGCCTGTTGGGCAGTCTTCTTCCCCAAGAACCCTAAGTTCTTACATGCAGATCTGATCAAGTCAAGATCCTGACTTTCTACGTTCAAAATGTTCATTTTTCCTTCTAGATGCTAGATCTATGTTTATTTTCAAGTTTCATATGTAAAAACGTTACCTTTTCATCCAAAACCCGAAAACCCCAAAGTAAACAAAAACTCAGATCTAGGCCAAACCGTTACCTGTATCAAGCTTCTGATTCGGAGGTTATCTTCAGGAGCACTAGAGAGTCCTTCCTTTGCAATCTCGAGTCGATCCTTCACTTTCTCTCTACGGTTTCTCTCTCTAGATTTTTGCAAATGAGAGAAATGGAGGTGACTTGGGCTATTTATAGGGAGGCTCCTCCCCCTTGTACGCCATCCTCAAGTTCGCCGGCCCATCCGGCCCAGCCCGTCACGTCGTGTTCGTTTATTCTTTTCGTCTCGTGTTCACCCATTAGTATAACTCGTCGTTTTATTTTTGGGATGTTACAAGTCTACCCCCATTACAATAGGTTTCTTCCCCGAAACCTATCATAAGTCACATAGTTGAGGGTACGACTCCCTCATATCCGTCTCAGTTTCCCAAGTGGCTTCTGATCCCTTTCGATGCTTCCATTGGACTTTAACCAATTGGATAACTTTATTACGTAGACGTTTCTCCTTCCGATCTAGGATGGCCACGGGTTCTTTGATGTAGTTAAGGTTGTTGTCGACTTCGATGTCAGTAAGTGGTACGTGAACCGATTCATCCGCCAAACACTTTCGCAAGTGTGATACATGGAAGGTAGGATGAATCATACTTAACTCGTCAGTCAACTCCAACCGATAAGCGACTTCACCAACCCGTGCCATTATCTTGAATGGTCCGACAAACCTCGGACTTAACTTTCCTCTTTTTCTGAATCGTATGATTCCCTTCCAAGGCGACACTTTCAACATTACTCTGTCCCCAACATCAAACTCAATAGGCCTTCGTCGTTTATCCGCATAGGATTTCTGACGATCTTGTGCGGCCTTCATTCGTGCTTTGATTTGATCAAACATTTCCGACGTTTCTCGTATGACTTCAAGGCTTCCTAATTCCTTCTGTCTAATCTCACCCCAACAAACCGGGGTCCTGCATCTTCTCCCATATAACATTTTATAAGGCGGCATGCCTATCGTCGTGTGATGACTGTTGTTGTAGGAGAATTCGGCTAATGACAGATGACTGTCCCAACTGCCACCGAAGTCGATAATACAAGTGCGGAGCATATCCTCTAGTGTTTGAATGGTCCTTTCGGACTGACCATCCGTTTACGGGTGGTATGCCATGCTAATATTAAGTCTCGTGCCCATCGCCTCATGAAATCTTTTCTAGAACCTCGATATGAATAGTGTGTGTCCCAGTCAGATACAATCGTCAAAGGCATCCCATGTCATGCTACTACTTCGTTAATAAATACTTCCGCTAACTTTTTGTAAGGCCCCAAACCCGGGAGGCCTCACTTATTGGATTTACTCATTCACAAACAGTTCTTAAACATGAATATCAAATAACGCAGCGGAATCATTCATTCAACATAACTAAAAACTTGTTCATACATGCGGAAGCGTACATTGTCAAATACATAAACTTAACATAAACAACTCATAACGGGATGCCAGTCTTCATGATCGACCGGGTAACTCTTCTCGCTTGCCAAGCATCACTGTCCATCGTCCATACCTGCCTTAACCTGAATGTGCACACTAAAAAGTCAGCTACGCTGGTGAGTTCTAGCATTTCATAAAAACTTTAACATCAACATTTGCCAAAAACGTATCATTCATTTAGTAAAACCTTTCACAAAAGCATGTAATAATCTAACATCTTTAAGAAGGTTTCGTACCCATATCGTCATCAACATCATATTCATAAACACCGTTAAACGGATCGTTCATTAAAACTTTTAACATTCATTTAAGTCATACATTATTATCTAAATTTGTGTTACCCTTCGTTCCGTCATTTAGTATAGTATTGCCCCTAAGGCTTAACTGCACGAAGACAGACAATACCATACATTCCGTCAATTCCCTTTTGGTATTGCCCCCAAGGCTAACTGCGCGAGGACCGACAATACCCATTCAGTTGCCCTTATGGCTCTCATGTCCATAAACCGATAACTTCCATCAACGGCCATGGCTCACGGCCATGACACCGTCGGATCATAATTTAACCTTACATAGGGTCACGTTAACCCCTGAGTAACCGTCGTTACTCCCTTACCAGTTGTACAACATCATAACCATTGACATGCCACAGAGACACTGCCCCTGTTGTACTTGTGGCAACTATGGCTCGCTGTCCATAATCTACCACAAGACTGGGAATCTCATTCCCAGACTTCATTCGTCAATTCCATTTATTCGACAGATTAGATTTGTAATGACTTCTTTAAAACCTTTACCTCTTTCTCTTCTCATTAAACATTTCCTCATTTAGACCGTTCATAAAGCATTCGTAACCCTTTTTGGCAAAAACACTTCAAAACCTTTCCTTTCGTAAACATCGTTTCGTTAAAACATCATTTCGTTAAACATCATTTCATTAAACATCATTTCGTAAGTATGCACACCAGCACAAAAACATTAACAAAACATTTAAAAGAGGGCTCTAGAACTCACACGATAAGCAGTTTCTGAAATACTCTTAGCTGGCTACGGAGCGTCACTAATGTCACTCACGATCTGTTATAAAAAAGCCATACTTGTAAGGTAGTGCTCCTAGATGACACTTGACATCCCTATGCTTAAACCTAGTAGTTTCGATAAATTTGCTTATATCGAAACTTGATAGTTTCGATAGGTTGTTTATGTCGAAACTATGTAGTTTCGATGGGGTCTACACATATCGAAACTAGTAGTTTCGATGGGCCTGCACATATCGAAACTAGTCGTTTCGATGGGCCTGCACAGATCGTCTTCCCAAAAATCTGAAGTTTTTGCATGCGAGTCTGATCGAGTCAGTATCTCAATTTTTTCTTAGATCAAAACGTTCGGTTTTCATTCTAGATGCTATACCTAAGCTCATTTTCAAGTTCCATCCGCAAAATCGTTACCTTTTTAGCCAAAACCCGAAAATCTCAAAAACGAACAAAAAAATCAGATTTAGGCAAGATCATTACCTGTATCGAGATTCTGATCCGGAGATTCTTCTCACGAGCTTAGCAGTAACGCGTTCCCTCAATTCCGGGACGATCCATCAACTTTCTCTCTCTAGAACCGAGCTCTCCTTTCTCTCTCTAGAAGTTGCGTGAGTAGGGGAATGAGCAGAGAAGAGGGTTGCCCTGTCTCTTATATACCTGGGCTTCCCTCGGCCCATTGAAGCCGAGCCCAAGCCCGCTCCCTTTTGTTTAAATATTCCGACTAAATCACCGGTTTCGCTATATTTATTCGTTTTATTATTTTTGGGATGTTACAAGTCTACCCCCCTTACAATAGGTTTCGTCCCCGAAACCTATCATAAGTCAAATAGTTGAGGGTACGACTCCCTCATTTCTGTCTCCGTTTGCTTCCGAATCCTTTTCGATGTTTCCATTGGACTTTAACCAATTGGATAACTTTATTACGTAAACGTCTCTCCTTTCGATCTAGGATGGCCACGGGTTCTTCGATGTAGTTAAGGCTATTGTCTATCTCGATGTCAGTAAGTGGTACGTGAGCCGATTCATCCGCCAAACACTTTCGCAAGTGTGATACATGGAAGGTAGGATGAATTCCACTTAACTCATCAAGCAACTCTAACCGATAAGCGACTTCACCAACCCGTGCCATTATCCTGAACGGTCCGACAAACCTCGGACTTAACTTTCCTCTCTTCCTGAATCGTATGATTCCCTTCCAGGGTGACACTTTCAACATTACTCTGTCCCCAACATCAAACTCAATAGGCCTTCGCGGTTTATCCGCGTAGGATTTTTGACGATCTTGTGCGACCTTCATTCATGCTTTGACTTGATCAAACCTTTCCGACGTTTCCCTTATTACTTCCAGACTCCCTAATTCCTTCTGTCCAATCTCGCCCCAACAAACCGGGGTTCTGCATCTTCTCCCATACAACATTTCGTAAGGCGGCATGCCTATCGTCGTGTGATAACTATTGTTGTAGGAGAATTCGGATAATGGCAGATGACTGTCCCAACTGCCGCCAAAATCGATAATACAAGCACGAAGGATATCCTCCAATGTCTGAATGGTCCTTTCGGACTGAGCATCCGTTTGCGGGTGGTATGTCGTACTGATATTAAGTCTCGTGCCCATCGCCTCGTGAAATCTTTTCCAGAACCTCGATGTGAATCGTGTGTCCCGGTCGGATACTATCATCAAAGGCATCCCATGCTGTGCTACTACTTCGTTAATAAATACTTCCGCTAACCTTTCCGACGAGAACGTCTCGCGAATAGGTAGGAAATGAGCACTCTTTGTTAATCGGTCCATAATTACCCAGATGGTGTCATGACCTTTAGCTGTGCGAGGTAGCTTGGTTATGAAGTCCATGGTAATGTGTTCCCACTTCCACTCTGGTATATCAAGCGGTTGAATCTTTCCATACGGTTTCTGGTGCTAGGCCTTTACTTGTGAGCAAGTCAAGCACTTGCTTACATACTTTGTCACTTCATGTTTCATTCTGGGCCACCAGTATTCCATCCTCAGATCTTGGTACATTTTATTGGTACCGGGATGGATAGAGTAACGAGACTTATGAGCCTCATCCAAGATTTTGGTTCTAAGCTCGCCACTCATAGGTATCCATACCCGTCCAAAACGTGTCCTAACACCAAGGGTGTTATATTCCAACTTGTCCCGTTGGCCAACCATCCTTTCCTTCTTTATGTTTTCTTCTTTAAGTGCCTCATCTTGAGCCTTTACGATTTCCCTCATCACATCCGATGTTACAACCATCTGGCAAGCTTTCACTCTAATAGGAGTAGGCACATCCTTTCGGCTTAGAGCGTCAGCCACCACGTTTGCCTTTCCAGGGTGGTATATGATTTCACAGTCATAATCTTTTAGGAGTTCTAACCATCGTCTCTGTCTCATATTAAGCTCTCTTTGTTCGAAGAAGTACTTCAAACTTTTGTGGTCAGAGTAAATAGTAAACTTCACCCCGTAAAGGTAGTGCCTCCAGATTTTTAATGCGAATACGACAGCAGCAAGATACAAATCGTGGGTTGGATAATTAACTTCGTGAATCTTCAACTGTCGTGACGCATACGCGATCACTCTCCCGCGTTGCATCAACACGCATCCCAATCCCTGACCCGAAGCGTCGGAGTACACCACTAAGTCTTCATTACCCTCGGGAAGGGCCAAGACTGGAGCTTGAGTTAGCTTTTCCTTCAACTTCTTAAACGCCTCATCCTGGGTCGAACCCCATTCGTATTTTACCTCCTTCCGAGTCAACTTCGTCAACGGCAAAGCTATTTTTGAGAAATCCTAGATGAATCTCCGATAGTAGCCTGCCAATCCCAAGAAACTGCGGATTTCAGTTGGCATCTTAGGAACATTCCATTCCCTTACCGTTACTATCTTTGCTGGGTCAACCATAATGCCGTTCGGATTAATGACGTGACCTAGGAATTGGACTTCCCTAAGCCAGAACGCGCATTTGGAGAACTTAGCATACAACTTTTCCTTCTTCAGAGCTTCCAATACCTCCTTCAAGTGACACGCATGATCACCCTCATTCTTGGAGTAGATGAGGATGTCATCGATGAACACGATCACCGATCGATCCAGCATTGGTCGACAAACTCTATTCATCAAATCCATGAACGCTGCAGGGGCGTTCGTCAATCGAAAAGACATTACGCGAAACTCAAAATGTCCATAACGTGTGCGAAATGCCGTTTTCGGTATGTCTTCTTCCCTCACCTTCAACTGATGGTACCCGGATCGAAGGTCGATCTTCGAGAACCAACTTGCGCCTTGCAATTGATCGAATAGGTCGTCGATTCTTGGTAACGGGTACTTGTTCTTCACGGTACGTTTGTTCAACTCGCGATAATCAATACACATTCTCATCGAACCGTCTTTCTTCTTCACAAACAACACCGGAGCACCCCACGGCGAGATGCTCGGTTGGATAAATCCTTTCTCAAGTAACTCGTCTAGTTGGACCATAAGTTCCTTCATCTCCATTGGTGCTAGTCGATATGGAGCCTTAGCCACGGGCTGGGCATCTGGTACTAAGTCAATTCGAAATTCAATCTCTCTGTCGGGTGGTATCCCAGGCAAATCCTCTGGAAACACCTCCGGGTACTCGCGTACCACGGGTATATCGTCTAGTTCCTTCACTTCCTTACACTTGTCAATCACGTATACCAGATAAGCCTCGCATCCGCGCCTCAAGTAATCTGTTTCCTTAATCATCGAGATGACGTTTGGCATCGGGGCGTCCCGATCTCCAAGAACCTCGACTTTGCTAACATCCGGAGCCTTGAGTCGGATTATCTTTCGTTTGCATATAATTTGCGCTTCATTGGCAGTTAGCCAATCCATACCTAACACGACATCGAACCCTCCCAAAACCATAACAAACAATCTGATAGGGAACTCATGACCTTCTATTTTTATCGTGGAGTTGTCAACTACCTCGGTTACTCTCGCAGTCCTACCCTCAGCGGTTTCTACGCTAAAGGCCCTTTCTAGTATACTGACAGCGTACTTCACTCTCTTACAAAAAGTCGCAGATATAAAACTCTTACTGGCACCCAAATCAAATAACACAGAAACAAGAGTGTTGTCGAGGACGAACGTACCTAACGCCACATCGGGGTCCATTCTGGCCTGTTCTTGCGTCAGCGCGTACGCACGAGTCTTTGCTCGGGGCCTCTCTTCCCTCTTCTCTGGGCCTTTCCCCTTCCCGGCTTCACCCATTCTTGGTTTGGTGCATTCCCGGCTCAGATGACCGGCATCCCCACAGTTATAGCACTTGTAGTGTTGTGTGCAGTCACGGGAGTAGTGCCCGGTCTTGCCACACTTAAAGCACAAGTTAGATCCCAGTCTACATTCACCTACATGCTCCTTTCCACACTTCTTACAAACAGTCGGCTCATCCACCCGAGCCCTTTTATCGCGAGCCCCAAACATCTTTCCACCAGTTCGCTTGTTTGAGAAGCTCGGTCTCTTCTTTGGTTCCTCGATGGCGGCGACATTCAGTGCCAGATCATAAAATACTACGCCGCTCAGTTCTACTACCGAATCATAGTTAGTAGGGGCGTTTGCCTTAACATAGGTGCGGACCTGGTCCGGCAACCCTTGAATGTAGCAGGAAATTTTTCTCTCCTCCGTCGTAACAAGATGTGGCACCAGACGTGCCAGTTCATTGAATCGGGTTGTGTACTGCCGGTGCGTCATGCTCCCGGCCTTCAAACCCAGAAATTCCCTCTCCACCTTCTCAATCTCGTTCCTCGGGCAGAAATTCTTGATCACCAAAGTTTTCAAGTCACCCCACATCATCGAGTCAACAACCTCATCCCCCTTAGCCTGACGTACACCTTCCCACCAGTGGGATGCTTCCTCCCTCAAGGAGTTAGCAGCAAACTTCACTACTTGATTAGCTCGACACTCGCTCAGACGGATGGCGGCTTCCATACGTATTACCCAATCAAAAGTAGCCACCGCGTCCTTCTTCCCAGTCAGGATCGGCGGGTCACATGCCTTAAAGGACTTATAGTCGCATCCGCGAGCAGGCGGTGCTTTGTCGGTCTCGTTGTTCTGGGCACCAGTTGCCGCACTAGATCCGCCTTCCCCACTTTAATGCTTCAGCCAATAGACTTGGCAGAGAATTCTTCATCAACTCGGAGAACTCTCGAGCTATGGCTGCTCTCACTTCTGGTTCAAAAGTGAAAAGTTGTTCTGCAACTTGTGTCTGTTCAGTTCCATGCACACTAACCGTCGGTTCAGTGTGAACACTTCCTTCTTCGCTGTGCTCTTGGCGCGCAAGAATCCTGCCACGCCCACCATTTCGACCGCCGGTACGACCACCGGTACGGCCACCACGCCTTCTGTTCCCTCTCCTCGCCATTTCGTTCTATAAGACAAGAAATCCAATGTCATCACGCTAGTTAACAAATAAAATTCAACAAGTACTGTAAGATGTTAATATACACTGGCCATCTGCAATTAACCATTACACTACCTTTCGATTTCTATTTTACCACCTTTGTGATTCCATCAGAACACAAGTCCTTTCCTAACCCTTTCTAAGGCATACTACATACACATACTCTATTTTTCATACCTGATGCTGTGGCTCGAGTTACCCGTACCGGCATCCGCTTTCGGTCCCATTCAAAGTTTAAGTTCAGACACTGAGAGTGTCCGAATCTCTCAAACTATTGCTCTGATACCAACTTGTCAGGCCCCAAACCCGGGAGGCCTCACTTATTGGATTTACTCATTCACAAACAGTTCTAAAACATGAATATCAAATAACGCAGCGAAATCATTCATTCAACATAACTAAAAACTTGTTCATACATGCGGAAGCGTACATTGTCAAATACATAAACTTAACGTAAACAACTCATAACGGGATGCCAGTCTTCATGATCGACCGGGTAACTCTTCTCGCTTGCCAAGCATCACCGTCCATCGTCCATACCTGCCTTAACCTGAATGTGCACACTAAAAAGTCAGCTACGTTGGTGAGTTCTAGCATTTCATAAAAACTTTAACATCAACATTTGCCAAAAACGTATCATTCATTTAGTAAAACCTTTCACAAAAGCATGTAATAATCTAACATCTTTAAAAAGGTTTCGTACCCATATCATCATCAACATCATAATCATAAACACCGTTAAACGGATCGTTCATTAAAACTTTTAACATTCATTTAAGTCATACATTATTATCTAAATCTGTGTTACCCTTCGTTCCGTCATTTAGTATGGTATTGCCCCTAAGGCTTAACTACACGAAGACCGACAATACTATACATTCCGTCAATTCCCTTTTGGTATTGCCCCCAAGGCTAACTGCGCGAGGACCGACAATACCCATTCAGTTGCCCTTATGGCTCTCATATCCATAAATCGACAACTTCCATCAACGGCCATGGCTCACGGCCATGATACCGTCGGATCATAATTTAACCTTACATAGGGTCACGTTAACCCCTGAGTAACCGTCGTTACTCCCTTACCAGTTGTACAACATCATAACCATTGACATGCCACAGAGACACTGCCCCTGTTGTTCTTGTGGCAACTATGGCTCGCTGTCCATAATCTACCACAAGGCTGGGAATCTCATTCCCAGACTTCATTCGTCAATTCCATTCATTCGACATATTAGATTTGAAATGACTTCTTTAAAACCTTTACCTCTTTCTCTTCTCATTAAACATTTCCTCATTTAGACCGTTCATAAAGCATTCGTAACCCTTTTTGGCAAAAACACTTCAAAACCTTTCCTTTCGTAAACATCGTTTCGTTAAAACATTATTTCGTTAAACATCATTTCGTTAAACATCATTTCATTAAACATCATTTCGTAAGTATGCACACCAGCCCAAAAACATTAACAAAACATTTAAAAGAGGGCTCTAAAACTCACCCGATAAGCAGTTTCTGAAATACTCTTAGCTGTCTACGGAGCGTCACTAATGTCACTCACGATCTGTTATAATAAAGCCATACTTGTAAGGTAGTGCTCCTAGATGACACTTGACATCCCTATGCTTAAACCTAGTAGTTTCGATAAATTTGCTTATATCGAAACTTGATAGTTTCGATAGGTTGTTTATGTCGAAACTTGATAGTTTCGATGGGTCTGCACATATCGAAACTAGGTAGTAGTTTCGATGGGGTCTACACATATCGAAACTATGTAGTTTCGATGGGGTCTACACATATCGAAACTAGTAGTTTCGATGGGCCTGCACATATCGAAACTAGTAGTTTCGATGGGCCTGCACAGATCGTCTTCCCAAAAATCTGAAGTTTTTGCATGCGAGTCTGATCGAGTCAGTATCTCAATTTTTTCTTAGATCAAAACGTTCGGTTTTCATTCTAGATGCTATACCTAAGCTCATTTTCAAGTTCCATCCGCAAAATCGTTACCTTTTTAGCCAAAACCCGAAAATCCCAAAAACGAACAAAAAACTCAGATTTAGGCAAGATCATTACCTGTATCGAGATTCTGATCCGGGGATTCTTCTCACGAGCTTAGCAGTAACGCGTTCCCTCAATTCCGGGACGATCCGTCAACTTTCTCTCTCTAGACCCGAGCTCTCCTTTCTCTCTCTAGAAGTTGCGTGAGTGGGGGAATAAGCAGAGAAGAGGGCTGCCCAGCCTCTTATATACCTGGGCTTCCCTCGGCCCATTGAAGCCGAGCCCAAGCCCGCTCCCTTTTGTTTAAATATTCCGACTAAATCACCGGTCTCGCTATATTTATTCGTTTTATTATTTTTGGGATGTTACACTTTTCTAACGAGAATGTCTCGCGAATAGGTAGGAAATGAGCACTCTTCGTTAACCGGTCCACAATTACCCAAATGGTGTCATGACCTTTAGCTGTGCGAGGTAGCTTGGTTATGAAGTCCATGGTAATGTGTTCCCACTTCCATTCCGGTATATCAAGTGGTTGAATCTTCTGATATGGTTTCTGGTGTTCGGCTTTCACTTGTGAGCAAGTCAAACACTTGCTTACGTATTTCGTCACCTCATATTTCATTCAAGGCCACCAGTACTCTTTCCTCAGATCTTGGTACATTTTGTTGGTACCGGGATGGATAGAATACCGAGACTTATAAGCCTCATCCAAGATTTTAATTCTAAGCTCGCCACCCATAGGTATCCATACCCATCCAAAAATGTCCTAACACCAAAGGTGTTATATTCCAACTTGTCCTGTTGGCCAACCATTCTTTCCTTCTTTATGTTTTCTTCCTTAAGTGCTTCATCTTGAGCTCTTTCAATTTCCCTCATCACTTCTGGTGTTACCACCAACTGGCAAGCTTTCACTCTAATAGGAGCAGGCACATCCTTTCGGCTCAGAGCGTCAGCCACCACGTTTGCCTTTCCAGGGTGGTACATGATTTCGCAATCATAATCCTTTAAAAGTTCCAACCATCGCCTCTGCCTCATATTCAGCTCCTTTTGTTAGAAGAAGTACTTCAAACTTTTATGGTCGGAGTATATGGTAAACTTTACCCCGTAGAGGTAGTGCCTCCAGATTTTCAATGCGAATACGACAATAGCAAGTTCCAAATCATGAGTCGGGTAATGACTTCGTGAACTTTCAACTGTCGCGACGCATATGCGATCACTCTCCCGCGTTGCATCAGCACACACCCCAATCCCTGAACCGAAGCATCAGAGTATACTACCAAGTCTTCATTTCCCTCGGGAAGGCCAAGACTGGAGCTTGGGTTAGCTTCTCTTTCAGTTCCTTAAATGTCTCTTCCTGGGTCGATCCCCATTCGTACTTTACCTCCTTCGTTGTCAACTTTGTCAACGGCGAAGCTATTTTCGAGAAATCCTGAATGAATCTCCGATAATAGCCTGCCAACCCTAAGAAACTGCGGATTTCAGTTGGAGTCTTAGGAATTTCCCAATCTCTCACTGTCATTATCTTTGCTGGGTCCACCATAACGCCATTCGGGTTCATGACGTGACCTAGGAATTGGACTTCCCTAAGCTAGAACGCGCATTTGGAGAACTTAGCATCCAGTTTCTCTTGCTTCTTAGCTTCCAATACCTCCTTCAAGTGACATGCGTGATCACCCTCATTCTTGGAGGAGATGAGGATATCATCGATGAACACGATCACCGATCGATCCAGCATCGTCGAAAAACCCTATTCATCAAATCCATGAACGTTGCGGGGGCGTTCGTTAATCCGAAAGACATTACGCGGAACTCGAAATGTCCATAACGCATGCGAAATGCGGTTTTCGGTATGTCCTCTTCCCTCACCTTCAGTTGATGGTACCTGGATTGAAGGACTATTTTCGAGAACCAACTTGCGCCCTGTAATTGATCGAACAGGTCGTCGATCCTTGGTAAAGGGTACTTGTTCTTCATCGTACGTTTGTTCAACTCGCGATAATCAATGCACATTCTCATCGATCCGTCTTTCTTCTTTACGAACAACACCGGAGCACCCCAAGAAGAGATGCTCGGTTGTATAAATCCCTTCTCAAGTAGTTCGTCTAACTGGGCCATAAGTTCTTTCATCTCTACTGGTTCTAGTATATATGGAGCCTTAGCCACGGGCTGGGCATCTGGTACTAAGTCAATTCGGAACTCAATCTCTCTGTCGGGTGGTATCCTAGGCAAATCCTCTAGAAACACCTTTAGATACTCGCGTACCACGGGTACATTATCCAGTTCCTTCACTTCCTTACATTTGTCAATTACGTACACCAGATAAGCCTCGCATCCGCGCCTCAGGTAATCTGCTGCCTTAATCATCAAGATGACATTCGGCATCGAGGAGTCACGTTCTCCACAAACCTTGACTTCGCTACCATCCGGAGCCTTGAGTCGTATTATCTTTCGTTTGCATATAATTTGTGCTTCATTGGCAGTTAGCCAATCCATACCTAACACGACATCGAACCCACCCAAAACCATAACAAAAAACCTGATGGGGGAATCTGTGGCCTTCTATTTTTATTGTGGAATTATCAACTACATCAGTTACCCTCGCGGTTCTACCCTTAGTGGTTTCTACACTAAAGGCCCTTTCTAGTTTACTAACAGCGTACTTCACTCGTTTACAAAAGGTTGTAGATATAAAGCTCTTACTAGCACCCGAATCAAATAACACAGATACAAAAGTGTTGTCAAGGATGAACGTACCTGACGCCACGTCGGGGTCCTCCCTAGCCTGTTCTTGTGTTAGTGCATACGCTCGAGTCTTCACTTGGGGCCTCTCTTCTTTCTTCTCCTGTCCTTTCCCTTTCCCGGCTTCACCCATCCGTGGCTTAATGCATTCCCGGCTCATATGACCACTCTCCCCACAGTTGTAGCATTTGAAGCCTTGCAGGCATTCACGGGAGTAGTGTCCGGTCTTGCCGCACTTAAAGCACATATTTGATCCCGCTCGGCATTCACCTGCATGCCTTCCACCACACTTTCCACAGACAGTTGTATCGCCTATCCTGGCCTATTTGTCTCGGGCCCCAGATAACTTCCCACCCTATCGTTTGGCAGGAAAGGTCAGCTTCTTCTTGGGCTCGTCAATGGAAACGACATTTAGCGCCAGATCATCAAATACCACGTCGCTCAGTTCTACTACCGAATCATAGGTAGTAGGGGCGTTGGCCTTAACATAGGTGCGGACCTAGTCCGGCAGCCCTTGAATGTAGCAGGCAATATTTCTTTCCTCGGTCGTGTCAAGATGTGGCACCAGACGTGCCAGCTCATTGAACTGTGTGGTATACTGTCTGTGAGTCATGCTTCCGGCCTTAATCCCCAGAAATTCCCTCTCTACCTTCTCGATCTCATTCCTTGGACCGAAATTCTTGATCACCAAAGTCTTCAGATCATTCCACATCATTGCGTCAACAGCCTCGTCTCCTTTGGCTTGACGCACACCTTCCCACCAATGAGATGCTTCCTCCCTCAAGGAGTTAGCAGCAAACTTCACAACCTAGTTTGAGCGGCATTCGCTCAGACGATTGGTGGCTTCCATACGGATCACCAAATCAAAGGTAGCCACCGCGTCCTTCTTCCCATTCAGAACCGGTGGGTCACATGCCTTAAAGGACTTATAGTCGCAACCACAGGCAAGTGGTACGTTAACTGCCTCAGTGTTCGGGATACCAACCGTTGTATTAGACCCGCCCGCTTCGTTAACCTTCTTTAATGTTTCTACCAACAGTCCTAGCAAAGAAGCCTTCATCAACTCAGTGAACTCGCGTGCTAGAGCTACTCTCACTTCCAGTTCGAAAGTGAAATGTTGTTCTGTAGGTCCCGGGAGCCTCGTCGCGCAGCAGAGATACACGGACCTGTTATGTGATTTGTGTGGGGACCAAGAAAATAAGACAGAGAATACATGAACAACAAACAAGAGAATGAAACGATACGTAATCCATAACATAGAAGTCATCCCGTATTACAGACTACATACTGAAGGAGCACACATCTCTCTTCTATGCTCACGGTCCAGGGGTTGGGAGAGCTCGTCCCGACCCGGACACCTCTCGACCTAGTTCCAGAGTTCCGCCTACAAATGAAGACAAGTCTTCTATTTATAGGGGTAGGAACACTACTTGCGTACTTGTCTAAGTACGCAGGGTTTGGTCATGCATACATGACAAGTACGCAAGGCAAAATCCTTACGTACTTACTAAGTATGCAGGACCAAACTGGTGGACAAGCTAAGTACTCAGGAACACCCTCCTGTGTACTAGCCTAGTACACCAATACATAGAATTTAATCTATAGTTACAAAAACATGCTTCTTCATGTTCTTCGACATGAGTCGGCTCTGTTCCTTGGACACTAATTGTCGGTTCAGTGTGGACACTTCCTTCTTCGTTGTACACTTGGCGCGCAGGGGTCCTGCCGCGCCTATCATTACGACCACAGGTACGACCACCGGTATGGCCCCCACCACGCCTTCCGTTTCCTCTCCTTGCCATTTCGTTCTATAAGATAAGGAATCCAATGTCATCACGCTAGTTAACAAATAAAATTCAATAAGTACTGTAAGATGTTAATATCCACTAGCCATCTGCAATTAACCATTACACTAGCTCTCGATTTCTATTTGACCACCTTTGTGATTCCATCAGAACACAAGTCCTAACTTAACACTTCCAAGGAATACTATATATGTAAATATATATACTACCTTCATACTTTATGTTGTGGCTCAAGTTACCCGTACTGGCATCCGCTTTCGGTCTCATTCACAGTTTAAGTTCAGACACTAGGAGTGTCCGAATCTCTCAAACTATTGCTCTGATACCAACTTGTAAGGCCCCAAACCCGAGAGGCCTCACTTGTTGGATTTACTCATTCACAAACAGTTCTTAAACTTGAATATCAAAATAACACAGCGGAAAATTTCATTAAAACATAATCATAACATTGTTCAACATGCGGAAGCGTAACATAGTTTAATACATAAACATAACGTAAACTAATCATAACGGGATGCCAGTCTTCACATCATCTGGGTAAGTTATCAAGCCGCCAAGCATCACCGTCCATCATCATAACCTGCCTTAACCTGAATGTGCATACTAAAAGGTCAGCTACGCTGGTGAGTTCTAGCTTTTCATAAAACATTAACTTCAAATATTTGCCAAAAACAGAACATGAAACTACATTAATAAAAGCGTACGAAATCATGAAATAACATAACATAACATCAAAAACATAAGTCAACGAACATATCGAATCCACGCCTTCTCGTAACCGTCAAATCCAAACATCGCATACTGTTGGAATAACCCTAAGATCACCACCACTAGGCCCTTCAACACCGTACTGTCCTTCGGGCGGAGAAACCTAGGGCCCGAAACTTAGGTCACTCATCACCGAACTTCAAGCACGGCATCACAAGGATGACACGTACCAAGCTTCAAGCACTGCACCTCGTAAGGCACAAGTACCAAACTTCAATCACGACTACCCCTTAAGGTAAATCGTACCAACTTCAAGGATCACGATAATCCCATTGGTGACCGTCATCACCCCAGTTGTAAAACAGTTGGACAGCCACAAAGGCACCTAAAAGGTAAAGGCCCATAACATACATCCCATACCTATAACCTTCATTCCCTAAGGAATAATGGCAGATTCGTTCGTTTGTGACTTTCTGTAACACCCTTAATTTTAAAACAACAACTATAATAAACAATTACACACGCGGAAGCATTCGTCCCAAGATTTTTTTTACAACTTTGCGTGTCGCGAAGAACCAGCTCCCTCCCTTCGCGTGGCGCGAGGGAGTCCAAAAAGTGCAGGTCCGGGAAACCAGGTCTTCGCGACTTTTCGCGTGGCGCGAAGAGTGCCTTTTTCTATAAAGTTTCCACACCTGCAGATTTCAACACTTAACCATTTTTTCAACCTTTACCAATATAACATGACACCCAAAAATTTCCAACACATGGGTTTTGACCAAAAACATTCATACCACATTTTTAACATCAAGATATATTTTCAAGAAATCCATTTACATCCATTAGATGGACATCTAATTTCACCCGAAATCACCAAAAGCGCATACGAGAATCTAACGTTTGTCATAAACTTGACCTTGACTATCCCGGAGCTTTTCCTACATAACACCACTTATAACACTATTAGTAATGAAGATAAAACATATCAAACAAGTAAATACTACTTGTTTTCATCCATTCACCCATTTGACCCGTTTCCACCTAAATGTGTCGTTAGGCTACATATCACTTGCATTTCACCTATAAATTTCATTCTTTTCAATTATCATACATAATCAACACATTTCCATTTCCATTATGTCACAAAGTCCATAACCTCATTTCCATTATGATTCTTAGATCATAACTTCATATCCACATATCCATTATGGTACTTAGACTATAACTCCATATCCACATATCCATTATGGTACTTAAACCATAACTCCATATCCACACATCCATTATATTATTTAAACTATACCTACATTCATTCACTTACTCATACACCTCTATGCACATTCATACCACATAACACATTATACAACTTAACACATTATGCAACTTAACACATTATGCATACAACATTGCATATAACACTATTTTTCATCAATTACTAGGTAAGTGCAAGAGCACTTACCTTTCGGGTTAGAAGATCCCGCACCACCTTCAAGTTTTGCAATTTGATTACCTAAACATATACACCTAGTTTAGTAATCTAACTATACATCAAAATCACATTATAATTGGGTTTACTACCCAATTTCCCATTTCCAACCCAACCGTTTGAGTTATACTCATATCCAAACACCCTCTTTCACCCCAAACTCACCTACTTGAGTTTCATTATCCTTATCTTAACACAAATTTTCATTCAATAATTATTATTAGGTTAATTTGGAGTTCATTCAAGTGTCTAACATCATATAAACACTTAATCATCACTAATTCAACATTCTATCATCATAATCCAAACACCCCTAAATTTCTCCATATGAACCCTAACTTCTCATAATCAAAGTCAAAGGGTTCTAGGATGTTAATTACCATTCTTTACCTTAAGTTTAGCTAGATTATCAACAATCTAACACTAAATTTTCATTGGCTTCCCACATTTATAGCAGTTTGACGTTCCCTTCCTACATTCCCTAAAATGCTCCTTTCCACAAACCTTGCATCCCCGTGGAAAAAACTTGACAAACGGTTTCTTGCTAGGGCTCCCGCCCTTTATCTTATTCACAACCTGATCCACAATTTCAAGCTTTCTCTTTTCACCTCTTGCCTCCTCAACTCCACCTCTCTTTCCCGAAACCTATTTATCAAGTCCACAAGTGTGTTAAAAGAGGAAGGAGATATGCTATCTCTGAACTCCACAGTCAACATAGCATAAAATCTGTCAATCTTCGCCTTCTCGGTCGACACCACGTCCTGAGAGAACTTGGCCCGATCAAAGAAAGCCCTAGCCAATTCATCTATTGACTCATTCTTTTGCCTCATGAGGAGGAAATCCTCAGTCATCATGTCAACTGCGGCTTGCGGGCAATGATACTTCAGAAAAGCCGCCTTAAACTCCTCCCAAGACATGGAGGTCACACCCAATTCACCTCTCTCCTTTCAGAGATTCAATAACCATTCATTTGCCCTTCCCGTCAGTAGAGGCACACTAAACATCACCGTGTCTTCGGGCTTACATTTAGTCGTTTCAAAGTTCAATTCCATATCCACCACCCATCTGTGGCTAAGGATCGGGTCCACCTGCCCATCATACTCTTTGGGCTTAATCACCATGAATTCCTTTAGGGTACAACCTCGTGGTTCCATATCCTTCTCTTTCATAACCTCCTCAAAAGTAATAGCCCCTCTCATTTCCTCCATCAACAAGGATGTGGCTTGCTCAAATGCCTTGGCCACTTCTTCCTTCATCATTTCTTGGATTCTTGGATCCAACATTTCATTGTTTGCTTCTTCTGCCATCTCTTAACTGAGAATATAACAAAACACTTTAACATCCTTACACTTTCAATACCTAAGGAATCCATCACACTTACACTCTTATGTGTACTAAGTATATATATATCTACCTATATACATACATACATATAAAATCACCTTCACCTAATCCTCGCAAATGTTCATTGTCATATGGTTATCATAAAGACCCTTGCACATCTCGTCTTATTAATCATATTGGCCAGACATGTTTAATAATACGTTATGCCCAAATGTAATTATCATATTCATATAACCAATCACAAAACAAGTTTCATCTCACATAACACTTTGTCATTCAATCATACATATACATATACACCTTATGTAACAACATTAATCATAACATTACTAACCTTTCATTTTTGTAAGCTCAGAGTCTTAGTCAAGTCCTTCATGGATTCTCGTATCATTTCCCCCATATCAAGAGCATCTGGTTTGAGTTTGGTGTCTTGCACACCAAATCCCTCAAACCTTCGCTCTGATACCAAGTTGTAACACCCTTAATTTTAAAACACCAGCTATAATAAACAATTACACACGCGGAAGCATTCGTCCCAAGACTTTTTTATTTTTTTTTACATCTTCGCGTGTCTCGAAGAACCAGCTCCCTCCCTTCGCGTGGCGCGACGGAATCCAAAAACTGCAGATCCAAGAAACCAGGTCTTCGCGTGTCGTGAAGACCGGTCCTCAACTTTTCGCGTGGCGCGAAGAGTGCCTTTTTCCAGAAAGTTTCCATACCTGCAGATTTCAACACTTAACCATTTTTCCAACTTTTACCAATATAACATGACACCCAAAACTTTTCAACACATGGGTTTTGACCAAAAACATTCATACCACATTTTTAACATCAAAATACATTTTCAAGAAATCCATTTACATGCATTAGATGGACATCTAGTTTCAGCCGAAATCACCAAAAGCGCATACGAGAATCCAATGTTTGCCATAAACTTGACCCTGACTATCCCGGAGCTTTTCCTACATAACACCACATATAACACTATTATTAATGAAGATAAAACGCATCAAACAAGTAAATACTACTTGTTTTCATCCATTCACCCATTTGACCCGTTTCCACCAAATGTGTCGTTAGGCTACATATCACTTGCATTTCACCTACAAATATCATTCTTTTCATTTATCATACAAAATCAACACATTTCCATTTCCATTATGGCACAAAGGCCATAACCTCATTTCCATTATGATTCTTAGATCATAACTTCATATTCACATACCAAATATGGTACTTAGACCATAACTCCATATCCACATATCCATTATGGTACTTAGACCATAACTCCATATCCACATATCCATTATGGTACTTAGACCATAACTCCATATCCACACATTTATTATAGTATTTAAACTATAACTACATTCATTCACTTACTCGTACACCTCTATGCACATTCATACCACATAACACATTATACAACTTAAAACATTATGCATACAACATTACATATAACACTATTTTTCATCAATTAATAAGTAAGTGCAAGAGCACTTACCTTTCGGGTTAGAAGATCTCGCACCACCTTCAAATTTTGCAATTTGATTACCTAAACATATACACCTAGTTTAGTAATCTAACCATACATCAAAATCACATTATAATTGGGTTTACAACCCAATTTCCCATTTCCAACCCAAACTGACCCGTTTGAGTTATACTCATATCCAAACACCCTTTTTCACCCCAAACTCACCTACTTAAGTTTCATTATCCTTATCTTAACACAAATTTTCATTCAATAATTATTATTACGTTAATTTGGTGTTCATTCAAGTGTCTAACATCATATAAACACTTAATCATCACTAATTCAACATTCTATCATCATAATCCAAACACCCCCAAATCTCTCCATATGAACCCTAACTTCTCATAATCAAAATCAAAGGATTCTAAGATGTTAATCACCATTATTTACCTTTAGTTTAGCTAGATTATCAACAATCTAACACTAATTAACCACATGCATCATAAATTTTGGATTTCACCCAAAACCCACCAAGATCACATCAAAGGTGAAATCAAAAGGAAGATAATCACTTACTTGATGTTAGGAAGGTGTTGTGTGAGCCAAAACCTTCACGAATTCAAGCTAAATTGCACGATTTAGCTCCAACTCTTCTTTTCTCCTTTTTATCCCTTGAAATAAACGACCCTTTTCACCAAAATGAAGACCAATTTTGACTTTCACTAGTCAAATATGGCAGATTTTCCATTTTACACTTTTAGTCCCTCAACTTCCATTTCACCCATATTCATTCCAAAATTAGTTAAAAACTAATATAACCCCATTACTAACTTGAAACCCACTTGTTTCAACTTATTTCTAAAATATTATTTTCACCATAATTTTTATTAGAATATTTATGTATAACGAAACCCGGATTTTGGTTCGTTACCCTTTCGTAAACATTCACTTCTTTTACTTCGAAACTTCAGTTAAAGCATTCGTACGTTTTATTAAAAATAATTCATTCATTCGTAAACTTCTTTTGGCAAAATATTTCATAAACATTTCTTTTATAACCTTTCCTTTCAAAACATCGTTCATAAACATCGTTTCATAAAACGTCACATACATCATTCATAAACATCGTTTTATAAAACAGTCATATCGTTACGTATGCACACCAGCCCAAAAACATTTATTTAAAACATTTAAAGAAGGGCTTCTAGAACTCACCTGTTAAGCTAGTCTCGTTGTCCTAATCGAAGGCCCAACAACGTCATGCACGGTCTGGATTGAGTAGTTAAATACACATCAGATCCTATCCCGACTCTAATGGTTTAACCATACTGAACTAGGCGAACTTAAGTCAAGTTCGCCACTTACCAACCAGGCGAACATACAGGCGAACTTATCAAGTTCGCCTGACCCATGCCCAGCGAACTTAGTAAGTTCGCTTACTTAAGTTCGCTTGATGCAACCCAGTGAAGTCGTTAAGTTCGCCACCATAGGTTCGCTTACTTTATGCCCTAGGCGAACTTGTCAAGCTTGTCAAGCGAACTTGATAAGTTCGCCCCAATCTTTGCCAGGCGAACTTGATAAATTCGCATGTCGGGCAGTCTTCTTCCCCAAGAACCCTAAGTACTTTCATACAGATCTGATCACGTCAAGATCCTGACTTTCTACGTTCAAAACGTTCATTTTTCCTTCTAGATGCTAGATATATGTTTATTTTCAAGTTTCATGTGTAAAAACGTTATCTTTTCATCCAAAACCCAAAAACCCCAAAGTAAACAAAAACTCAGATCTAGGCCAAACCGTTACCTGTATCGAGCTTCTGATTCGGAGATTATCTTCAGGAGCACTGGAAAGTCCTTCCTTTGCAATCTCGAGCTGATCCTTCACTTTCTCTCTCTATGATTTCTCTCTCTAGATTCTTGCAAATAAGAGAAATGGAGGTGACTTGGGCTATTTATAGGGAGGCTCCTCCCCCTTATACGCCATCCTCAAGTTCGTCGGCCCGGCTCGCCATGCTGCGTTCACTTATTCTTTTCGTCTCGTGTTCACCCATTATTATAACCCGTCGTCTTATTTTTGGGATGTTACACTCTTCTTTCTCCTCATCATTAACTTCCATTCCTTCACCTTGCTGATTAATCAAAGAGTCAACATCAAATATGTCTTGTGAGCCAAATAGATCAGCTCCAAGGATTGGAGATTCATTATGTTGAGTAAGATTGACTGTTGAAGGTCCTTGTTGTTCTATATTTTCTTGTACTGGTTGAGTATTAACATTCTCACTTGTCACAGACATTTCAAGATGTTTCACAAGTTCTTGCACAATACTTTGTAACTTGTTGATTTGAATTTGTTGTTGATCAAGTTGTTGTTGCTTCTTTGCATTACTTGTTCTCAAATCTCAAATCTCTCTTTCATTAGAAGCTTCCCTGCTTTGTAGGTTTGCAACTTGAGTTTTCAACTGGCTTATTACATTTGTAGTTTCTTGAGTTGCAAAATTTACAAACTCCTCATCCATCAGCTTTTAATCTTTAGAAACTTTCTGCTTAACAGGATCTGGAACTTCTTTTCTCTTTCCTTTTCATGTATACCTTTGTGCCATAGTTTTCAATCTTTTGTGTTCTGGTTCTTTAATCACGATACCCTTAGACGGAGGAAGTCTAGAAGGCACGGTCTTTTCAGTATCAATTTCCTTTCTCTTAAGTGGAGATTCTGTTAAAGTTGTTGGAACCTCTGATGCTTTGACATTTGAAACCTCTTGAACTTTTTCTGTTTCTTTCACTGGTTCATATACGGTTTCATTCACCGTCACATTCTCTTCATTAACAACATTCTAATAACTTCAGGATTACCTTGAACTGCACCACCATCACCATCATCACCACCTACACCATCATCACCTCCTTTATCATCATCATCATTACCGTCATTATCTTCAACTCCACTGCTCATAATATCATTTACTTAATCTTCTATTCCAAAGTCAGGATTAGGATTTTCTTCAAGCATATTTGGAAACAAAGGAGTAAGACGACCCGAGAATTTACTCTTTTTCCTGATAGTATTCATGTTGCTGAAAATTGTCTCAGGCATGTGTTCTAATGGCAATTCCACTCCATCATTTGGTAGATCGGGTAGTAGAGTGTTGATAATCATTTGTAAGAATATTGGATAAAGTAAAAACTTGTTATTCTGCCTCGGTCCCACAAAGTTGTTGATCATTGCTTCGAATATCATTCTTGAGAAATTGAATCTCTGGTGAGTCGTCAAACACACTAAAGCACGACTAAACACTTCACCAATCTGATCAAAAACTCCTGTTCTTGGTCCAAGGCAATGAACAAAGACATGCACCAGGTACCTCCACTGTTTTCCTAACAAAGTCTTTGTAACTTGTCTTTGTGGAAAGTCACCTTCATAACCCATAGTTCTAATTATCTGTCCAACTCGTGTATAGCTTATTCTGTAAGTAAAGTTTGGACCATCTCTAAAGTTCAAAACTTCTCGGATAACTTGTTCATTAACTTTAATCTTCTTCCCGCCAACGGTGCTCTCAATCCAGATGTTCTTGTTAACATGCTTGTATTCAACATTATGCCAAAACACTCTAACATGTGCTTCATTAACTGTAACTTGGGTAGATATGGCTGTTAGAATTCTTGATTTGTTTAGAAAACGAACAATCTCCTCATAACCTCTAGATTTCCTGGTTCTTGAAGTCAAACAGGCACATATGTTGCGCCGAGCATCAAACTTTAACCTATCCATGACTGCACAAACAAAACAACATCAATAAGAAAATTTTTTTTAATTTGCTAACTCCAAACATTTCGGACGAAAAGTCCTGTCCGAAAATATTTTTGATCGAAAACTCTAAGACGAAAACCATTTCGAACGAAAAAACACCTTAAGAACCTTGATCGAAAACAAATTCGATCAAAAACATTTTCGAACAGATCAGATAGTGACTCTTCATTTCCATCCGAGAAAGATTTCGATCCATTCAAAGGAGATTTCAGACAATTCATACAAGATTTTGGACAATTCAAAATCTGAAAATTCTAAGGCTGTGGATGTCCTATCTTATTTTATTGATCAAGAAAAACATACCACGATGTCGGAAATATGGATGCCGTAAACAAACAAACAAAAACTTGCTTGCTTGGAGATTTCGCACGAAAACACAACACTTGATAAACTCAGAGATCTAGCTTGAAAACTCAACAATGGTGGTAAACTTGATTTCGATCGAGAAGTATGTATATAAACATTTAGAGATTTCGGATGAAAAAACATTTCGGATCCGACTTTTCGATCGATAACAATTTCGGACGAAAATCATTTCGTACAAGAGATTTCGAACGAAAACTTTTAACTTGAAGAAGAAATCAAACTTTTATTCTTTTAATCCAATTTCAATATCATTAAGACCTGTTCCAAACTGTTTTTGAGCAACTTTTCAAGATATTTCAGCACATCTATATACAACACATATTACTTTTAAACATTTAAGCAAATATACACAGAATTTTAGGAATTTTCAAGCATGAACAACTTTAAAGACAAAACACATTAGTTCTAGAACACTTTATTCACAATACTATGAAACACACCAGCAACACTAAGAAGATTACTTGATTAGATATCTCAACTTTTATTCTTTTATCTTTTTGGTGAACTGAATTTGACATAGGATCATAAATGTACACTGTCTCATTACACTGCATATCAAATCAGGATCTAAACAGTTCAACATTGATTGTTAGTATATTTATCCACATAAACTCATGCATCATGTTTCAGCAAATACTGTGTGACATTTTAAGGTAAGATTAATCAATACAATGTATACCCCACAATCAAGATGGAAAGAACTAAGAATCAACACAAAATTTCACTAAATCATGATCCAATCACCAGCATGAGGGTAGCATTCTTAGCACAAGAAAAATAATCCAAGTGGATTTAATTGGAATCATATTGATTCAGAATCATTTTGATTCATTGTCTTGGTTTCTGAGATAGTGAGCATGGAATCACATTGATTCAGATGAGATGTGGAGAGTATATATGAAGAATCATGAATGATTCGGATGAATATGTTGTGAATCTGATTGATTTGGGTATGCGATTATCCGTAAGATATTGGATATGTCAATTGAAATCACGAATGATTCAAAGGGCGAAACAGACTGACTTCATGTTTTCCATCCGAAATTTTCACCAGAACCATCAGTCGTGTGAAGGTGTTTAACTCTAAATCATATATTTGACGGATATAGTCAATAGAGCAAACAAATTGTGCTTAGAACTCATCAAGATCCTAGTCTCATGGTATGACTAGATTCACTTTGCATTCGAATGATGAAAGTACCGATATTCGATGTGGGTAAAACACAAAGATTACAATTTAGTTAATCACACAAATATCGCCTAATTTATACATGCAGAGCCTACCGACATATCAATAATTGTAACCGATATCACCATTATATCCAATTCATGTGTAAGCTTAGTGCACAAATATATTATCATTTCCTATTTGCAAGTCAATCAGTCACATCATTTTTCAGAACAATTTCAGCTTATTTCACTTCCAACATATTTTTCATTTTCTTTTACTCTCCCCCTAAAATTGTGATGCAATTTATTTATACTAAAACATATACTAAACCTATCATAAACACGACACAAACACAGTTTAACACAATTTTATCACTAAAAGAAAATCCTTTTGAGGAACAATATAGTCTTTCAATCAAAATCAAACTTTATTTTAGAATATTCAAATTTTTTTTAACACCAAAACAGAATACTTAAAAAGATATCATCCCCAACATTTCTACAAGAGAGTTAAACCGATCAGTTGAAAATGCTTTTGTAAAAATATCAGTTTTTTGCTCTAAGGTATCAACGTGGACCACTTTAATCAGGCCATTATCAAAGCAATCGCGAATAAAATGTAACCTGATGGCGATATGCTTTGTCTTCGAGTGCTGAATTGGATTCTTTACTATGTCCAACATAGCTTCATTGTCACAGTAAATCGGGGTCTCCAAGAAGTTGATTCCAAAATCCATAAGTTGATGTTGAATCCAAATGACTTGTGAACAACAGCTCAAAGCAGCTGTGTATTCTGCCGAAGCAGTTGAAGTTGACACATTAGTTTGCTTCTTTCACTTCCATGACACTAACCGCTCCCCAAAAAACTGACATCCACCAGATGTGGATTTCCTGTCTAAACTGCATCCACTATAATCACTATCAGTATAAGCATAAAAATTAAATTCAGAATCAGATGGATACCACAGGCCAAGGTTAACATGGCCTTTAAGATACCGAAAGATTCTATTGACCACGGATTCATGAGATACTTTGTGAGCAGACTGATATCAAGCACACGAGCAAACATAAAACATAATATCAGGTCTACTTGCAGTCAAATACATCAATGAGCCAATCATGGAGCGATACAACTTTTGATTAACTTCAACACAGAACGGATCCACTATGAGAGGTTCATGAGGAGCAATGGGGGTGGATGCTGCTTTGCAATCACTCATAATGAACTTTGCCAGAATATCTTTAACATGTTTGCCTGATAAATAAGAATTCCAGCATCAGATTATTCCACCTGCAACCCTAGAAAGAATTACATTTGACCCAACAAACTCACTTCAAATTTTAACTTCATGACCTTTTCAAACTCACGATGAAGGTTCTTGTGACAATCCGGACTTTTCAGTTAATTTCGTTAACTATTCCGTTAAGTTCCTTATTAAAAACTTAACCCCGTTAATCAAATCTAACCCCAAGGACTAATTCGGTCACAAGGTCAACTCAAAACTGCAAGGACTAATTGTGTAATTATACCAAACTGAATAAATTGACTCCCCAAAGTCAAAATTGACCAATTTGTCTTCAGTTGACTTTAGAAGTCAAAATTCGACTCTTTGATTTTCCAATTCGCGGATTATAACCGAAATTCGTTGGAACTCTTAATTACTACGGACATTATTAGCAGTCTCGCCCATCATTGAGCCTTAATCACCTACATTACATACGAATTAATCAAAAATGTCGTTCGTTTCGTAACCGTTGACCCCATATTCAATTATCATCAAATCCGGCAAATCCCTGTATTCCCTTCTCGAATTGAGACGCTGCAATCACTTAACGAACCCCCTGAAGTTTTCACACAAACCAGATTTGTTGGAGAAGCGGCAGACATCGCCGGAGACCAAACCCACGCAAGTCGACAACTGTTTTAGTCGGGGGACATCAATTCGAACTCTGTTCCGGTAATTATCTAAACCTTCACCTTCGTTTTTGTCTAATCATTGAAAGCCCTATCATTATCAGGGCTTACAACATCAATCCGAACGAAATCTATAACCTTGAGTTCATCATTGACCGGTTTAATCGAACCCTAGTCTAGACCTAATCAATATGAAATTAACCTATACAGTTAGATTCACAATACCATACTCTTTGAAAGCCCTTTATCAATTCGAACTTTTATTATCAGAATCATTGTAACCCGTAATCTAGGGTTCATATGAAACCAAGTTGTCGAATTCAACTCTAAACCGCGTTTAAACCAAGTTAAACTATACCATTAGACTCGTAGTCTTCTGTAGATTGAAAGCCCTATGAAATATCGGGCTTCCATCATCGAATTGATCTTGATCCCGTAATTAGGGTTCATTCTGGAAACGTGTTGGGGTTTTCGATCTTAAACATGAATTTGATACAATTAAACCACATCAACAGATTCGCAAGGTTTTGTTTAATAAAAGCCCTATCATTTCAACAATTTTTAATATCGAAATCGATCAATTGAATCCATGTTTATAAACTAGGGTTACGATCCCTCTTTTAGTAAATTAGCGATCTTAAAACCGATGGTTTTCAAATTCAATGAGTCCCCAGAATCGCAACACCTCGATTATCAAAACCCCAATGATTTGGAAACCAGTCACGATCGAATTCGTGCTGTTTGGGACGGGATTTGATCTGGGTACCTATGGGGAATTAAATCACGTCCGGCTTGGATGTTAAAAGAAATTCGAACTGGATTTGTTTGCGATAGCCTAGCGGCCGGGACTGGTTAGAGCGATGTGTGTGTGTGGGAGAGACCCGGGTTCGAGACCGGGCTCCCACAATTATTTTTAAGACATTTTTCTGGATTATTAAATTAATAAAAATCAAACCTGTTAATATTGTATTATTATATAAATGGGTTTTAACCCGGAAAACAACCCGTAAGCTCGTGTTTGAAATATTAGTTTGTTTTTATAAATTATACCCACTTTTATAAATAATATATTATTATTATTAACAAGTAAAAATAATATATTTATATTATTTTCAAGCCGTAAACTCGTGTAAAATAATATGTTTATATTATTCCCAAATTGCGACCCGTATTATTAAATAATATATATTTATATTATTTCAAGTCATTTTATAACGTCGTAAATCAATCGAGACTAAATAATATAACTAATTATATTATCCACTCGTATATATATATTATTATTTATGTCGTTCGTCGCGTAAAGTCATTCCTAAACCCGTGGACACGTTCGTCCACTCTCGTTTATTGGAGCGGTTCTTTTAGGACGTTCCTCGTTTTCCGTGTCACAGTCACAATTCCCATTATCGTTTCTAATTTATATGTTTATAGATTTAGGACATTCGTAGGTCTTTTGAGACTTACACTCTTGGTTCCAACGTACTTCTAGTGTGAAACTACCTTCAACGCCAAGCATGTGAGTTTTCACGGCCCCTTTTTACTATTTTAACTTGGGGGAGAAAACATGCTTAAACTAATTTTGTATTTCATATGCTATCATTGTTAAAGCTAAATGTAACACGCTATCACAGAAAGTCCTCATCTTATCTCGAACCGTTAATATGGATCTTAGCGAGGTAATGTTTAGTAGTACAACTGGGTTTGACAAATCCCACCCGCGTTAGTCGCGCTAACTCGATTGGATATCGAACGGGTGAAATGTTAGCCTACTCACATGGCCAGTATTGATAGAACTGGCAGGAGGCAATGAACAAACAGTCAGTTTCGGTTGCGAGCACTTGAGCTAAACATGAACATAGGTTAGCTACCTATAGATACATATTGAATGATCATAAATCTGGTAAACGCTTACGTATTTAATTGAAACCTGTGAACTCACCAACCTTGTGTTGACACTTTTCTTTACATGTTTTCTCAGGACGCTAAGCTAAGACACAGGTGCACGTTAGAGCATGCATGGGATTCAATTGCTTTGCTTTGTGTCTTTTTATGTTTGGTTGAATTATTATATTGTACTTTGTTTGGTTTGGACGTTTGGACTTTTGAGACTTTTGGACATTGGTTTTGGGCGCGTGTATTTTGCGCATTTACTTTCTTTACGCTTCCGCATTGATACTCTGATTTAAAAGATATTTTCATTTTGAGTCCCATGTAGAGTCGTTCAAAGTAACTAATGTCTGAGATCCTGGTTCGTCACTTCCCAAATGGTAAAACTCCATTAGTTGAAATTGGGGGTGTGACAGATTGGTATTAGAGCCATTGGTTATAGAGAACTAGAATTGCATACTAGACTATAGCCTCACACATTAGTTACATGTCATTTGGATGTTTGGTACTTATACATAATGTTGCAGGATCATGTCGTCAACCCCACCTCCATCACCTAACGCATCAGGGCATAAGGCACCTGTACTCTCATCCCCGGAACCCGAAAGGCGCCGGCCTACTTCGGGTAACCATTCAGTTGACCAAGGCGAACCGAGTAACGCACGAGCATTGGATTATGCTCTCAATTGGGACGTATACCCACATATGATCCAAAGGTGGATCGAAATGGGAGATGTTCCATCACCTTACTTTGGATCCGCATCTTCATCACCTACACTACCTAGCTTACCATGCACCATGGAACAAGCTTTCGCAGCATTCGTATCTTATATGTTGAAAGAATTGAGTTTTGTACAAGATGCCACCGAGGAGATACCTAAACTTCTAAAGAATGGACCCCAAGTAGAGAAGAATAAGGTAGGAGTAGAATACTTGACTACCGAACTAGCTGCAATGGACCATGTCCACAACCTTTTAGTGGATCGTGTGGCACATCTAGAGATGAGGGCTGACACTATGGATGATGATATGGAAGGAGTTCTGGAGAGACTAGCTGCTATGGAAGCTCAACTACATGTGGCAAACCACACTGCTGAAGGCCTTCAAGAGAGGGTGACTCACTTGGAAGCCCAACTACAAGCGGCCCTATTTCCGGAAGACATTCCAGTATCTGATGATGAGGAGGAACCTTTTGAGGAGGAACCTTTTGAAGAAGAGCCTTTCGAGGAGGAGCCCATGGAAGAAGAACCGGTTGAGATAGACGATGCACAATCGTATGTTTCTTTCGATGACGAAGATGCCTGATGATCTTCCTATTCTATCTTCCTTTTCATGTTTTCTTTTGCCTATGTTATTTCTCTTTCCAAACCTAGATGGGTAAGGTTGTTCCCATCCAATAAAAGCATGAGAAGTTTAATATTTGAGTTATTTATTTTGTAGCCTTACAATTTATTTAATTTTCAAAATATTAGATGTTGTACCTCCTTACTCGTACCTGAATAATGTTTAATATGAGATATATTTCTCATTGTTTTCCATTTGTGATTGTGAAGAATCATGTCTGGGAGAGGACGCGGAGGCCGTGCCGGTGGTCGTGGCACCATTAACATGACAGCAGCTGAGCTAGCAACTTTGATAAATGATAGTGTGGCAGAGGCCCTAGCAGCACAGAATGCTGCAGGTAAATGCTTTAACTATTGACTAATAGTGTCAATCCTTCTCCTAAAAACATCTTTCTAAACTCTATAATTCCAATTCAATTTGTATTTCTAAATCCAGGCCAGCAAAATCAACAAAACCAACAGCCAGCCTGCACTTTCAAGGCATTCAAGGATTGCAAGCCCCACTCCTTTAGTGGAGCTGAAGGAGCCGTTGGATTACTTCGCTGGTTTGAGAAGGTTGAATCAGTAATAGCCATGTGCAACTGTCCGGTGGCTAACCAAGTGAAGTTTGCTGCTGGAACTTTAGAAGGCCCGGCACTAACATGGTGGAATGCCCAAGTTCAAATGTTGGGACTAGCAATGGCAAATGGACTCCCGTGGGAGGAATTTAAAGCAATGATGAAGGAACAATACTGCCCACGTGATGAGATCCAAAAGTTAGAGGGAGAGTTCTGGAACCTTAAGATGGAGGGTTCGGAAATTGAACTCTACACCACTCGTTCACACGAACTGGCTACTATGTGTCCGCATATGGTAACTCCTGACTACAAAAGAATCGAACTTTACATTGGAGGTCTAGTGCCTCAAATACAAAGCATGGTTACTTCATCCAATCCTGCCACTATCCAACAAACCATTCGACTTGCACATAAGTTAACCGACCAAGCGGTGACGCAAGGAACCCTACCTCCGAGAGGTTCAGTTGCTAAACCCACCGACAGCCACAAACGCAAGTTCGATCACCATTCCAACCCCCACAACCATTCCAACTCCCACTCCAAAGGACCTCAACCCAACCAACCCCAGTTTAACCAACCGCAAAAACAGCAACAGCGTAGGTTTGAGCCTACCAAGAACTTCAATCAGTCGACCCCTTAGGGCCAAAACCAGGGTGGTTATGCGGGGAAGTCCCCGAAGTGTAACAAGTGTAACTTACACCACTTTGGGTTCTGCAATCGTTGCCAGAGGTGCGGTAAAATAGGCCATGCTGCTAAGGACTGCAGGGGTAAATTACAAACTAAACAACCCTTTCAACAACCGGGATCTACTAGGGCTTGCTTTGAGTGTGGAAAGGAAGGGCACATCCGGAAGAACTGTCCTCAGTTGAAGAAAGGGGGTAATGGAAATCACAACCCTAACCAGAATAACAATGGTAATGGTGGTAACAATGGCAATGGGGGAGGAAATGGTGCGAAGGGACGAGCCTTCGTACTAGGATCTGGAGAAGCCCGTTACGACCATAATGTGGTCACCGGTAAGTTCCTCGTAAATAATTTCTTTGCTTCTATCCTATTTGACACCGGTGCTGATAGAAGTTTTATATCTAAGAAATTTAGTAATATGATAAAAGGAACTTCATCTCTATTAGAAGATAAGTATACAATAGAGATAGCTGACAGCCAAATCATTAAGGCAACTCACATACTTAAAGGATTTAAACTTGAGCTAGCTACACATACAATTGATATCGACCTTATGTCGGTCATACTTGGTAGTTTTGATATAATTGTCGGCATGGATTGGTTATCTAAAAACCAAGCCGAAATTATCTGTCGTGAGAAGATTGTACGTATACCTCTCTCGAATGGAGAAACCCTTTCCATCTAAGGCGAAAGAGTTGGTGCAGTCATGGGCATTATATCCTTCATGAAAGCACAAAAATGTCTTCGAAAGTGGCATACGGCTATTTTGGCCCTTGTTGCTGAGCAGCCTTCAGAAGAGAAGAAGATCGAAGATATTCCCGTTGTGCGTGAATTCTTAGAAGTATTTCCCGAGGATCTGCCCGGTCTGCCACCGCACCGTCAAGTTGAATTCCAAATTGATCTAGCACCCGGAGCAACACCGATTGCTCGGGCACCTTACAGACTGGCACCCAGTGAATTACAGGAACTGTCCACTCAATTGCAAGATTTATTGGATAAAGGTTTCATCCGACCTAGTTCATCACCGTGGGGAGCTCCGGTATTATTTGTCAAGAAGAAGGACGGTACTTTCCGTATGTGTATTGATTACCGGGAGCTGAATAAAGTCACAATCAAGAACCGCTACCCTTTACCTCATATAGATGACCTTTTTTATCAACTCCAAGGATCAAGTTTCTATTCCAAAATAGACCTTAGGTCAGGCTATCACCAGTTAAGAGTCCGAGAAGAAGATATCTCTAAGACAGCATTCAGAACGAGGTACGGCCATTACGAATTTATGGTCATGCCTTTCGGTTTAACCAACGCACCCGCGGAATTCATGGACCTCATGAACCGTGTGTGTAAGCCTTACCTTGACCAGTTCGTTATCATTTTCATTGACGACATCCTCATCTATTCCAAGAACAAGGAGGAACATGAGGAACATCTACGCCTAATTTTGGAACTACTTAAGCGAGAACAACTGTATGCTAAGTTTTCCAAGTGTGAATTTTGGATCCGGGAAGTCCAGTTTCTAGGGCATGTGGTTAATGAGAAAGGGATACATGTCGACCCATCCAAAATAGAAGTCATCAAGAATTGGGCAGCACCGACGACTCCGACTGAGGTTTGACAATTTCTGGAATTGGCTGGATATTACCGTCGTTTTATCGAAGGATTTTCAAAGATTGCACAACCTCTCACCGCCCTAACTCAAAAAGGAAAAGCCTATAATTGGGGCGATAACAAAGAGTCAGCTTTCCAGCACCTCAAACATAAACTTTGCAGTGCACCTATTTTAGCTCTCCCGGAAGGAACCGATGATTTTGTAGTGTATTGTGATGCATCTATTCAAGGTCTGAGTTGTGTCTTAATGCAACGCAAAAAGGTAATCGCATACGCTTCACGTCAGTTAAAGTTTCACGAGAAAAACTACACCACTCATGACCTAGAGTTGGGAGCAGTAGTTTTTGCACTTATGATATGGAGACATTACTTGTACGGTACCAAATGCACCATTTACACCGATCACAAGAGCCTCCAGCATATCTTCGAGCAGAAGGAGTTGAACATGCGACAACATCGTTGGGTTGAACTTCTAAATGATTATGACTGTGCGATCCGGTATCATCCGGGTAAAGCTAACGTTGTGGCTGATGCACTAAGCCGAAAGGAAACGAAACCCAAACGAGTTCGAGCGTTACAACTCACTATTCACCCTGGATTGCCTGACAGAATCCGTAGTGCTCAACTTGAAGCCTTGAAAGAAGATAACCTACCGTTAGAAGGTACACGTGGCATGGAAGCACAACTTGAAGTAAAATCTGACGGAATTCGTTACTTCGTCGAACGAATATGGATTCCAGTGTTCGGAAATTTAAGGGAACTAATCATGGATGAAGCTCATAAATCTCGTTACTCCATCCATCCGGGTTCCGATAAAATGTACCATGATCTAAAAGTACTATATTGGTGGTCGAAGATGAAGGCCGATATAGCCACCTATGTTAGTAAGTGTCTGACCTGCGCGAAGGTCAAAGTCGAATACCAAAAACCATCCGGTCTTCTACAACAACCAGAAATTCCTATGTGGAAATGGGAACAAATATCCATGGATTTCATCACCAAATTACCACGAACCCCTACTGGATGTGATACTATATGGGTAATTGTTGATCGATTAACAAAATCTGCTCATTTCCTAGCAATCAAGGAAACCGACAAAATGGATAAGCTTACTCGTACATACTTGAAAGAAATAGTCTCTCGGCACGGGGTGCCAATCTCCATTATTTCGGATCGTGATGCACAATTCACTTCTCGTTTCTGGCAGTCATTACATAAGGCCTTAGGCACGCGCCTAGATATGAGCACATCATACCATCCTCAAACTGATGGCTAAACAGAACGTACTATCCAAACTTTGGAGGACATGCTACGAGCTTGTGTGATCGATTTCGGTAACACTTGGGAGTCTCACCTACCGTTGGTGGAGTTCTCCTACAACAACATCTATCACACTAGCATCAAGGCAGCTCCATTTGAAGCACTTTATAGACGGAAATGCCGTTCTCCCATTTGTTGGACCGAGGTTGGTGATAGCCAACTCACAGGTCCTGAACTTGTATTTGAAACTTCTGAAAATATCGTTCAAGTTAGAAACCGTATGGCGGCAGCTCGTGATCGTCAAAAGAGCTATGCCGACAAGCGTCGTAAACCTTTGGAGTTTCAAGTAGGTGACATGGTCTTACTCAAAGTCTCACCTTGGAAAGGTGTCATTCGTTTCGGGAAACGAGGTAAACTGAATCCTCGTTATGTTGAACCTTTCAAAATATTAAAGAGAATCGGACCAGTAGCGTATCAACTGGACTTACCTGAAAGACTTAGTGGTGTGCACAACGTCTTTCACGTCTCAAATTTAAAGAAATGCCTAGCAGACGAATCACTCGCAGTTCCTCTTGAGGAACTACACGTTGATGACCAGTTACGCTTCATCGAAGAACCTGTGGTAATTATGGATAGGGAAGTTAAAACGTTAAAGCACAGTAAGATCCCTATTGTCAGAGTTCGTTGGAACTCGAAACGCGGACCGGAATTCACGTGGGAGCGCGAGGATCAGATGATGCGCAAATATCCTAATCTGTTCAAGCACTCCGCGTCAAATTCTTAAGGTACTATTTAATTTTCGGGACGAAAATTCTTTCAACTAGGGGATAATGTGACACCCCAGAAAAAAAAATTTAGTTATTCTAATTTTCGGGACAAAAATTCTTTCAACTAGGGGATGATGTGACAATCCGGACTTTTCAGTTAATTCCGTTAACTATTCTGTTAAGTTCCTTATTAAAAACTTAACCCCGTTAATCAAATCTAACCCCAAGGACTAATTCGGTCACAAGGTCAACTCAAAACTGCAAGGACTAATTGTGTAATTATACCAAACTGAATAAATTGACTCCCCAAAGTCAAAATTGACCAATTTGTCTTCAGTTGACTATAGAAGTCAAAATTCGACTCTTTGATTTTCCAATTCGCGGATTATAACCGAAATTCGTTGGAACTCTTAATTACTACGGACATTATTAGCAGTCTCGCCCATCATTGAGCCTTAATCACCTACATTACATACGAATTAATCAAAAATGTCGTTCGTTTCGTAACCGTTGACCCCATATTCAATTATCATCAAATCCGGCAAATCCCTGTATTCCCTTCTCGAATTGAGACGCTGCAATCACTTAACGAACCCCCTGAAGTTTTCACACAAACCAGATTTGTTGGAGAAGCGGCAGACATCGCCGGAGACCAAACCCACGCAAGTCGACAACTGTTTTAGTCGGGGGACATCAATTCGAACTCTGTTCCGGTAATTATCTAAACCTTCACCTTCGTTTTTGTCTAATCATTGAAAGCCCTATCATTATCAGGGCTTACAACATCAATCCGATCGAAATCTATAACCTTGGGTTCATCATTGACCGGTTTAATCGAACCCTAGTCTAGGCCTAATCAAAATGAAATTAACCTATACAGTTAGATTCGCAATACCATACTCTTTGAAAGCCCTTTATCAATTCGAACTTTTATTATCAGAATCGTTGTAACCCGTAATCTAGGGTTCATATGAAACCAAGTTGTCGAATTCAACTCTAAACCGCGTTTAAACCAAGTTAAACTATACCATTAGACTCGTAGTCTTCTGTAGATTGAAAGCCCTATGAAATATCGGGCTTCCATCATCGAATTGATCTTAATCCCGTAATTAGGGTTCGTTCTGGAAACGTGTTGGGGTTTTCGATCTTAAACATGAATTTGATACAATTAAACCACATCAACAGATTCGCAAGGTTTTGTTTAATAAAAGCCCTATCATTTCAACAATTTTTAATATCAAAATCGATCAATTGAATCCATGTTTATAAACTAGGGTTACGATCCCTCTTTCAGTAAATTAGCGATCTTAAAACCGATGGTTTTCAAATTCAATGAGTCTCCAGAATCGCAACACCTCGATTATCAAAACCCCAATGATTTGGAAACCAGTCGCGATCGAATTCGTGGCGTTTGGGACGGGATTTGATCTGGGTACCTATGGGGAATTAAATCACATCCGGCTTGGATGTTAAATGAAATTCGAACTGGATTTGTTTGCGATAGCCTAGCGGCCGGGACTGGTTAGAGCGATGTGTGTGTGTGGGAGAGACCCGGGTTCGAGACCGGGCTCCCACAATTATTTTTAAAACATTTTTCTGGATTATTAAATTAATAAAAATCAAACCTGTTAATATTGTATTATTATATAAATGGGTTTTAACCCGGAAAACAACCCGTAAACTCGGGTTTGAAATATTAGTTTGTTTTTATAAATTATACCCACTTTTATAAATAATATATTATTATTATTAACAAGTAAAAATAATATATTTATATTATTTTCAAGCTGTAAACTCGTGTAAAATAATATGTTTATATTATTCCCAAATTGCGACCCGTATTATTAAACAATATATATTTATATTATTTCAAGTCATTTTATAACGTCGTAAATCAATCGAGACTTAATAATAATATAACTAATTATATTATCTACTCGTATATATATATTATTATTTATGTCGTTCGTCGCGTAAAGTTATTCCTAAACCCGTGGACGAGTTCGTCCACTCTCGTTTATTGGAGCGGTTCTTTTAGGACGTTCCTCGTTTTCCGTGTCACAGTCACAATTCTCATTATCGTTCCTAATTTATATGTTTATAATTTTAGGTCATTCGTAGGTCTTTTGATACTTACACTCGTGGTTCCAACGTACTTCTAGTGTTAAACTACCTTCAACGCCAAGCAGGTGAGTTTTCACGGCCCCTTTTTACTGTTTTAACTTGGGGGAGAAAACATGCTTAAACTGATTTTTAGATTTTGTATTTCATATGCTATCAATGTTAAAGCTAAGTGTAACACGCTATCACAGAAAGTCCTCATCTTATCTCGAACCATTAATATGGATCTTAGCGAGGTAATGTTTAGTAGTACTACTGGGTTTGACAAATCCCACCCGCGTTAGTCGCGCTAACTCGATTGGATATCGAACGGGTGAAATGTTAGCCTACTCACATGGCCAGTATTGATAGAACTGGCAGGAGGCAATGAACAAACAGTCAGTTTCGGTTGCGAGCACTTGAGCTAAACATGAACATAGGTTAGCTACCTATCGATACATATTGAATGATCATAAATCTGGTAAACGCTTACGTATTTAATTGAAACCTGTGAACTCACCAACCTTGTGTTGACACTATTCTTTACATGTTTTCTCAGGACGCTAAGCTAAGACACAGGTGCACGTTAGGGAATGCATGGGATTCAACTGCTTTGCTTTGTGTCTATTTATGTTTGGTTGAATTATTCTATTGTACTTTGTTTGGTTTGGACGTTTGGACTTTTGAGACTTTTGGACATTGGTTTTGGGCGCGTGTATTTTGCGCATTTACTTTCTTTACACTTCTGCATTGATACTCTGATTTAAAAGATATTTTCATTTTGAGTCCCATGTAGAGTCGTTCAAAGTAACTAATGTCTGAGATCCTGGTTCGTCACTTCCCAAACGGTAAAACTCCGTTAGTTGAAATTGGGGGTGTGACAGTTCCTCTTGTGTCTGAGTTGAGGAAGTAACAGCATCAGAACTTTCGTTTTGAACTATTACTTGTTGAGGACCAACCATGAAGTCATGAACAGTTTGATCAAGTCTTGTTGAAGACTCATCACTTGAATTTGAAGAACTTGCACCAGTTGAAACACATAACGATTGTTGATCAAAAGTCTTGAAAATTACATCCGCATCAAAGAACCATTCTGGCCCACTTTGAACCGAAGGAACATTCGATTCTTGCCATTCCACATAATTAGATTCTTGAACAATCTTTGTTCTCTTGTTATAAACTCGGAACGCTTTCTGATATGAAGAATATCCCAAGAAATAACATTCATTACCCACTACAGCAAACTTTGGCAATGAGTCCTGAGTGTTTGGAAGTGTACACGTGCATCCAAAAGCTCTGGAAAACTTTATATATGGCTTCCTTTTGAAAAATAACTCATATGAAGTCTTCGTATGCTGCTTCACCATTAGAACTCTGTTCAACACATAACACGCTGTGTTTACTTCTTCTGCCTAGAAAATAATGGGTAAATTTGAATCCAGAAGCATTGTACGAGCAGCTTCAATTAAAGTTCTGTTCTTTCTTTCAGCCACTTCATTTTGTGGCGGTGTCCTAGATGCACTGAATTAATGAGTAATGCTTTTTTCTACACAAAACGAATTTACCAAATTACTTTTAAACTCAGTTCCATTATCACTGCGAATAATTGACACTTTGCTATCACAGATGTCTTCAATTCGTTTTACAAATTCAATTATTGTTTCAGGTGTCTCATCCTTTGTTGCAAGGAAAAACACCCAAGAAAATCTAGAAAAGTCATATGTGATAACAAGACAGTTAGATTTCTTCTCAATACTCTTGACTCGAACAGGACCAAATAAGTACATATGAATAAGAAATAAAGGTCGAGTAAATGTCGTCATGGTCTTCTTTGGATGGGATTTTTGTGCTGTTTTTCTTTTGCACAAGACATGCAACTTTCTTGAATAATGAATTCTTTTCTTGGCAATCCTCGCACCAGATCCTTATGAACCAAATTGTTCATGTTTTTCAAATTTACATGTCCCAATCTTCTATGCCACAGATAAGACTCTGAGCCAGTAGCCTTTGACAACAAACAAGATACACTTACTGGTGTTGAATGGTCATTCATATCAACCACATAAGTGTTGAATTTTTTTGGAGCACGCATCAAAATCATATCTTTAGGAATAACCAGTCCCGGCTTTAAGAAAAAACACTCCTTTGTTGTAAAATGAACCGGTATATCCTTATCACACACTTGCGACACACTAAGCAGATTAAACTCCAATTATGACACATAGTTGACTCTCTCAAGAGTGATTAGATCATTTGAAACTATTCCCTGACCAGTAATCTTCCCACCCTTTTTGTCTCCAGCAAAAGCAACAAAACCACCATCAAAGGATCGAAAATCATTCAGAATCTCTCTTTGTCCCGTCATATGCCTTGAGCAACCGCTATCAACAGGCCAATCATTATTAATAGTCCTCTCGGTTTGACTCTGCACATTTTAAGACAACTTAATGAGAAACAGGTACCCAGATCATCTTTAACCCGGTCTGACTTTGACTTTTTACAGTCTTAGTCACCATGACTTGTTTCTTCAAATTCACAACATTCTTTGTTCCAACGATATGTGAAGTTTGTTCATTTTTAACTTTCCAAAAACAACCAACATTTTTCCCATATTTCTTAGTAAATTTTTCTTTAGCAAAATAACTTGGTTGGTTAGTTTTCTTCACATATCTCGAACTGTTTTGGACCCCTTTGTCCACAAACTTTGGCAACATATAATCACGACATGCATTTGAATAAAATTCACAATAATCCCTAGAAAGTATATAATCACGACTGTAACAACGAATCACTCCAGACTCTGACACTTTGTCGTTTTCAGATGCCTTCTTGTTGACATAACTTTTTGATCTTTCTTTGTAAACTTTAACCTTTGTCTCATTTGACTTGTGTTTACAATTTCTAGCAAAATGACCAACTTGACCACAAGTAAAACAGTTGTAACTTTTAGTCTTTGACTTTGACTTGAACTTTGACTTTGACTGCGATTTAGAACACTCGCCTACTTCAAACACACACTGTCCTTTATCACTCTTTGATGGACACACATTCTTTACAAACTTCCCTTTGCTTTGAGCAGGCTTATCTTTGACATCAATGAACTTGTCTTTGACATCGACTGATTTGCCTTTGACACTCACTTTATTTGACACTTTTATCTCACTTTGAATCTTTGTAGGTGAACTGATTTTAACTTGGACAGACCTTTTACTCTCTTTATCACTTATAAGTATATGATTCTCAGGAGCTATGAAATCATCTTTCTTAGTCTTTTCTTGAGATAGGTGATAGTCTTGAATCAATGGATTCCCAAATTTATCTAACATGACATCTTCAGCTAGAAATGAATCTTTGTGAATTGGAATATACTCTCTAGCTGTGTGCACCACTTTATCAAAGAAAGTAGATATGGAAGAAACCTCAGACGCACAATCAGAAGCATCACACAGAGAATTAGTAGAACATGTAGAAACTTTAGAATTATCAAATTCAGAACAATTTTCTAAATCATGATTGTCACAAGCATTTACATATTTTTTAATATCACACTTAACATCTAAGTACTATTTGCAATCCCTTATGAATTCTCTAGTACACTGTTTATTGAAAGCTGAAAAACTCTTAACACCATCAATGTCAACCTCATCCTCACCACAACCTGTTTTCACATCTGCACTTATATACATATCATGAAAATTAGAATCACTCGCACTTATCAGATCATTTGATTTATGCGGTTCAGGAAATGGCACAAAATTATCAGGATGAGGTACATTGTTATAACCTAAACCATCTTTGTTGTACACTTTTCTTTGTTTATTTACACATTCATCCAAAACATTTCTTTGCATTTTCCACTTTGCAATTATTAGCCGTTCTTTGACTAAATCAGTTTCAGAGGCAATCAGTTTATCTGAAAGATCTTTGATTAAAACACCCTTTTTATCAAGATATTCTTTAAATGTGACGTTTTCTTTTAATAAAGCTTTGATTTTTCTAGTGTAGGTAACCTCATTCTGTTTTAATTCCTTATTCATCCTCTTTAGTTTATCATTCTCAGCAATCAAGAATACGTTTGCTGCATGATAATTTTGCATTTTATCAACACAATCAAGAGAAAAAATAGAATACACATCCTCAGAAATTACCTCACTATCAGATGAATTTTCAACATCATCAGCAGCAACTTTGCCTTTTCCTTTGTTGTCCGTTTTCAAGGCACATTCACTTTTCAGCTACCCTTTCAGAAACTTCAATCTCAGCCATCAGAGCCTCATAAAATTCACCTTTAGCATCTTCAATTTTTGATTCCCATTCACAGTTGCTCAGTTGTTTTGACATCAAAGCAGTTGGAACTTTCTTAGATTTTTCATCCTCCTCAATCATTTCGATTAATTTTACTCCACTGCCATCATTTTTCTTTTTTTATTATCCTTTGGACAATCGCGAGCAAAATGTCCAAGCTGCTGGCAGTTATAACATCTCAGCTTTGCCTTATCAAACCCAACTTTCTTCCCAAACTGTAATTTGTCTTTTCCAACTTTCTGAAGATACTTTTTGGCTCTCACAGCAATCGTGGGCATTTGCCATTGCAAATCCATATATTCTAAATCATCAGGATTTATTTGCACAAGATCCTCGACATCATGAATAGCCGGTTGTAGTTTTCCAGTCACTAAAGCATCATAACTACTCATGAAAGCTCCAAACAGTGCAAATTGATCTTCAGGAATTTGACCAGTTTCTTTCACTTTCTCTCCAGCAGAATGTTCTGAACCACAACAACTCTTACCCTTCTCAGACTTTGATCCACTGTTTCCTTCACCATTTCCTGAAAACAATGCTGCATTTGCTGAACTTGTGCTATTATGTTTATCTGGATTATTCAGCTCCCTCTTCTTTGCATCAAGTTCATAAGACTCTAACAAGCAAATTATATCATCAAGAGTTTTGCTCTTTAAATCTGGAGTAGTGTTCTTTATCAGCATGCACGGTATGCTCTAGGTATCAGGTAAAGAGTCAAGTAGCTTCTTACACAATTCATACTCCTCAAACTTAACACCCATCTTTCTCAACCTATTGATCATTGTAGTAAATCTTGGGACTTGTTCACTCAGGGTTTCATTTTTCTTGTAGTTGAACATATTGTACTGTTTCAATAACAAATCTGTGCGACTCTCTTGCAATGCTGCATTTCCTTCAAATCTCAGACACAGTGCATTCCATAATCCTTGAGCTGTCTCATGCTGCTCGAAATTTAGATAAAGTTCAGTTGGAAGAGCTAGAATAATTGATCCCAAAGCCCTGTTGTCTCTTTCAATCAGCTTCTTATCCTCTTCTTAATACAAGTCTGGATTAGCTATAGGAACTAAACCATTAGCATTTACAGTCTTTGGCATATGAGGACCTTTGACTATAGACTCCCACAGAGTATGCTCAGTAAACTTAAAGTAAGCCTTAATCATGATTTCCAGTTAAAGAACTCTGAAATGAATTTCAGCATTGGGGGCGATTTCCCCACAACACGCTAAGTATCGTACACTTTTCCAACCATTTCACAAACCAAACGAACACAAGTCAAATTCTGAAAAAGTCTCAAGTTAAGAGTTTTCGATCGAAAACTTTTTCGACCATAAATGATTTCGAACAAACCTTTCGGTCGAAAATTCAAGATTTCGAACACTGGAGATTTCTGACACTTCTGAGTTTTCGGACAACTTTTCGATCAAAAATTGCTGACCAAAAAGACTTTTCGATCGAAAACAGATTTCGATTCCTTCAACAAGACTTTTCGATCACTTCTTCCCAAGAACACCAAAAATCAACCTGCAACTTCCCGAATGCAAAATCAGATGTCCAAATCAATACTGTACTTCATCTCCATCAAATTTGACTCAGAAAACACAACAATGGCAAGTAATTTCACTCTTATTCGATTGCAATTGATAAAAAAAAACACTTGAATACCACGAGCTTTAACCGAAAGCTCTGATACCGCTTGTGAATCCCTCTAATCCAGTGATAATAAAGCCTCTAATATTCAGCAACACTTATGGAAATGAGGAAACAATCTAGAATCCAATAACAACCAAACAATACTAATCAAACACCAACGAATACGAAAACCGCCATATAAACGAGATATAACACCCAATCTTCTGTTGTATTTACTAAAGATGATGATTACAGAATCAATCTAATTACACTTAGCACAAAATACAGAATATAGTGAATCTAATCAAAGTTCTAACTACTAAACAACATTCAAAACGAGACATATATATAGTGAAAAGTTCTAGTCCGAAAACTTTATTCGTCCGAAAACTATTTCGATCGAAAACAATATCGATCGATAAAGTTTTCGACCGAAAACTTTACAATTGTACAAATATAAGCTAAGAGCTTGAATTCAATGGACTACTAGGGTTCCAACAATTTATGATGACCCACATGGTTTTTGAGGTCTTGATGTGCTTTCAGCACCGGTTATGCAAATCTCGGCGTATAAAGCAATTTCCTTTCTTTATACTTAAAAGAATTTCTTAAAGTCTTTATGTCCGTTCCTACAGGTATGGAGTAATTAGACTCGAGCTATATCCAAATTTGATTTTTCTATAATGCTTGTGTCGTGAATCTCTGTCCTGATCTTGAGTTAGAGAACTTGAGTACTTAGTTTCCCATTTTGATTCTTTTCCACCAAGAATTCATTCTTAGTATCCTTTGTTGTTCCTTCGGTGCATTCATCATTTAGGACTAATATCTCTAACGCGTGTCCTCTGATGGTGTTTGACTATTTCCCTAACCATTGAATGCGTTAGGTACTATTTTGGTTTTATTTCGGATGATAATGAATTTCCCATTCATATTCTCATAATGATTTATCCTTTTCTATTATGACGCGAAATGAGTATTTCCTACTCGGGGCTATGTCGGAGACCCTTGTGGTCGGTGATAATGAGACATTCAACAATTTCCCTAAATCTCAAGTGTATAATGTTAGGGTTCTAAAATTTTTAAAACTAAGGGTAGTGTTGTTCTTTTCTTCTACTATGACTTGACGAAGCATAAATGCAATGTCATTGTCCTTTTGTCTTAGCACATTATCGATACCTTATCTTGATGCGTCTTATTACGCGATGTAATCGGTTGTTTTCCATTGGGAATAGGTGAATCTCGTGCATGGGATTACCTCCGTTTTAGTAAGATGCAATGCTATCTCTTGATTTTCTTACTAGTTCACTAATATGAGGGATGCCTAAATTCTGAATATTTCTCATGTATTGTTGGTAAAATCCAACAAACATAAGAAATTTTTCATTCTTTGTGGGTGTCTTAAATGTTCCCCATCATTTTCATGGATTTATGTCAATGTCTCTCGTTCACATACCAAGAAAATGCATTTCTTGAAGTTGAGGTTCGCAAATAGAGAATTTAGCACGAAATTTCTCTTTTGCGAAAAATTCTAAGACTAATTTACGAATGCATTCAAGATGTTCTTTTCTTGAAAAGTTTAAGATGTCATAACGTCATCGACTTATCTAAATATGGTAACTTGATTCCTTAAAGTATGTAAACACTGCAAGTGCGTTGATTAATTCAAACGTCACTACTAGAAATTTGTAGTTTCCATATTGAGTCCTAAGGACTGTCTTTATTAAGTGGCTCTTACTGACTTCTCAATTGATGGCATCTTGGCTTAAGGTTGATCTAAGTTGATCTACCGATTGTCGCCTCTCGAAAGAGGGTACCGGTTCCTTTCTTGTCATCTTGTGTCGTCCTCAGTGACTAATACTTTCACTAAAGTCTAAACAAATAATCTTTCTTGAAATATGTATCCCTAGTCTAGTAGTTCTTGTAACTAGTTGGACAATCTTTGCATTTCAGTGGTTGCTAAGTGATAGGGGAAAGTTTTGGCAATTCTTTAAGAATACCACTACTTAATCTTGCGTAACAGGATTGTCATTTACATTTCTCCTTGAGTCACTACTTAGTCATAAAGTTTTATAAAGCTTGGCTCTGCTTCCTCAAGCATTTCGTAGTCTTTACACAGTGATTTTTCAAACTTGTTCTGGATCCTTTCGTGTAGTTATAAGTGCCTCATCGTTTGACAGAAGGGCCCGAACGATATTTCCATGACACGTGAGTTTGAATCGTCTCCCCGGTTTGTCAACCCTTAGTTTGACAATCGTAGGTATCCTAGGTTCTTGGTTGGTCATAAATTCCACTTGGTTGAATATATTTATCGACTCTAGTGTCAAACGATTCAAGTGTATACTGAGAGTACCAAACATCTCATATATCCCATCATTGATTCAAGTACTAATCCTAATCAATAATCTTCAACATAAGATATAGTCCACATTCAAAAGTTAGTGGTTTTTGTTCTTAGCTTAATTTGTAATATATGGTTCCTGCTTTAGCCTTGGGCACATGTGCTTGAGATGATCGGTGCTGTCGCACTCGAAGCATGCTCTCTTGCACTGTCCCTCCATGTGCTCTGCCTTTTAGTATGGCTAGTGCAATTCCTATAATGACGATAGTTGCATTTGTTGTACTTTGCCCCTGGCCTCGCATATTGTTTCATCTTGTGTACCACAGTCTCGTTGGCTTTTGCTTCTTGTCATTCTGTGTCTTCTCATTGACAAGTCCTTTTTGCTTACTCCATCCTTAACTAAAGTTCTAGTTTTCAACAACTCATTTGTGGTTCATGCCTTTAGAATGGCATCTCCCAGAGTGGTAGATTCAGCAGTCAAGACTATACTGTGAATCTGAGGATTTAGTTCCATGATATACTGATTGACCTTCTTGGTCACCTGATAGTTCATGGGGTCGGTTTGTGTACGCTTGAAGTTCGTCATCCATCAAGGTTAGATTCCATAACTCTGGTTGTATTTCCCTCTCGGGGTAGTATTCTTAAATGAGTAGAGTATCGAACTCATACTAAGACATCAAATTTATAATATTTCCGCCTCGGGTTTGTGTTTGAGCATTCCTCCATGCTAATGCTTCACCTTGAAACGAATGAGTAGTGTACCTCACTCGTTGGTTGTTAGAACATCTACTGATGTTTGATAATTGTATCCATCCTTTTTACATATTTGAGGGTTTTAGTGTTCCCTTTCATTCCATGAAAGTCCTTGGGTTTGTAGGATAGAATGGTTTCATAGGGACATCCTTTCCCGTACGTATGGGTATGGGGTTTACTGTCACCATTTGTTGTAGTTCCGATACTTCGGATGGCCTCAACGATTTTATGTACAAAATGTAGCAGGTTCATTTATCATTCCACGTATGACGAGTGGATTCACGGATGACAACTCGTCCTCCGGGTCAGGTTCATTTTTTCCTTGAGGTGACATATTCTTATCTATGTCAACGTACTGGTGCCCATGTCGTACTGAGCACCGGGATGATGTAGTAATAGTTTTAGGTCTATTATACTCCTGTCAGTACTATTAAGATCTTTTGCTTCAATGCTTTCAACTGCTAACATGCCTAGTCGGGTATAAAGTCTCTTAAGTAACCATGGCATACGACTATCATAGTCGAGTGGAAGTGTAACCCTAATGTCTAGATTCAAAAGGGTGCAATAGGATAGGCATAAGCCTAAGGATGTGTGTCAGACCTATAGACAGGTTAAGAAAGAATATGGACTTCGTTTGTCGAGTGTCCATGCTAATCCCGACAGCATATAGCATTGCTTCGGGCCACTAGGTTATGCAGGGCCAGGTCCTTATTCCATTTTGTGTCTCGTTTTCCTGTCAAACGACCATCTCTCGAGTTGCCAATAACTCATGGTCGGTCAAGTCCTTCTTCTCGGTTGTGCGTTCCATCATTTCCCATTGATAGTAGAGATGAGCACTATGTATGCGTGTTCCAACTCGTATGTATTCCCAAATGTGTCACTATTTCTGCTCCACGTATGAAACTATGGTGGTTGTGTTGTCTTATCAAAGACGCGTTGGGATGGTATGATGGTTTACTATATAAACCTTGTCTACTTTAACAGTACGACCTTCCAGATGTATTCTCCTTTCAGGTATGGAGGGTTAGAAGTCAGAGTTTGACTCCTACTACTATCGGGAAAGGAATTGTTACCGAAGAGTATATAGGTATACTACACATATACCCATAGTTTTTGGGGGTTAAGTCGAAATGCATGGTATGATATGTAATGCACTCAACTTCATATACTTCACTGATTTGAACCTAATACTGTGCCGACTGTCATATCTTAGATGTAGCTCACAGAACAAGATCATCCAGAAATCATGTGTATTTAAATTTACCCTTATGTTGCCACCTGTAACTGCAAATTTACTTACATAATCATTCTAGCTTTTCCTATAATGTGTTTCCTAAAGTTCCAAGAGTTCGAGCTTAAGGTTATAGTCTAGGCTCACTAATGCAACCTAGTTCGCTATAACCAAGGCTCTGATACCAATCTGTCACACCCCGCTTAGGGCGGAAACACGTGGCTTGGTAATCCACGGTGTTCATAGCCTTTGATTACATCGAACGACTTCTAATAACATTCATAATCAAAGATTCTAAGTTGTTACAAGGAAACATAAATTGCTTCCAAGATATTACATGCCAAAAGTACCGTACATAAAATCCAAAGTATACGGTTTTTCATACAACAAGTTTGTCGGCTAAGACCTAGATGTCCATAGGTTATATCGAGATGACTTTAAAAATATGTTCTACGTGCGTGCATGTCCATGTACCATGCTTCTAGTTACCTGGGAAATACATGTTAAAATGTCAACATAAAGTTGGTGAGTTCACAGGTTTAAGTAAGCAGAAAAATATGTTATGTGTGAGTATTGTTACCATATGCTACCATAATCGACACTTGACGTTTGTGAATTAACCCGTCACTTGACTGAGTTATTGATGTGAGCCCCGTCCAATGTTCTGTCATGAAACATTGTATGTGTGTGAATGGACAGTATGCACCTGCTTTGACCTCCGGTCAAGGTTAATGCGACTAACAACGGGTGGGGGGTGTCAACCCAAATAGATCTGTTAATGTGTTCCACGTCTGAATCAGCTAACCGTTATAGTATTCCCAGGGACTTAGTACATTCTCCTGGAAACTTTTTCTGACAATACATTCTTCTGACAAAATTTCCTACCAAAACTAGGGCTTGGTTTTTTTTCTTCTTTTTAATATCCCACAATTTTACAACAACTACTTTTGTCAGAAATTTTCGTCGAAAAACCAGCAGTTTTCTAGTAGTGTTCTTTGAGGGTTCATTTTTTGTCTAGAGAAGAAATCTTTAGCTTTTTGGAGAGCTACTAGGTTTGAAGACATCCTATCAAGGAAATCTTTTATTGATAATTAAACTAAAATTGTACGTTTAGGGGTTTGGGTGTCATTAGTGTGAAGTATGTTTTAGGGTCATAGTGTCAATGTTGGAATTATAAGGGGTTAAATGTAATTGTGTCAATTAGCGTATAACTGTTTCCCCAAATGATGCAACGGTTTGGAGGCACCTGTTCAATTTTTTTTTTATGTACAGATTGTATGACAAAAGTAATTAATCGAAAGATTCAAGTTTAGTATTAATCGTGTTCTCGTTCTTCTTGATTTTACCCCTGATTTCCAACAATTGGTATCAGAGCCAGATTCAAGATCATTGAAACCAGTAATTGAAGCGGCGATCAAGAATAATAGAGAAATCGATTGGTAGGAAGGTTCGATATTAACAAAACAGAGCAGTTTAACATAGCCTGATCAGATATTCTATGAGTAGCCGGAAGCAAACAACACATCGAAACTTCAAGCCGCCGGGAAAACAAAATAGGGTTTGGAGATATGCATAAGCAAGGAAGTGGCGATTAAAAATTGGTCATCAAATCAAGGAGGAAGTGCGTGTTTACTTAACCATAACATCAAGAAATTGGATGATCAATTGTATTCAATTAATTATAATTTGAAGATTTTGTTCCATTGAAATCACAAAATTTTGTGTATTGTCGTGTTTGTGGTGTCGGTTTTCAAGCCCGACATAGTTGTAATCTATTCCAGCAACAAAGACGACGGAAATGGTGAAAGAAACTTGGACGAAAAATCATAACAGGATGGTGATTATATCAAATCAGATGGTCATAAGGAGGATAACTGGAAAAAATTACAAGAAGTAATTGCAGAACCGGTTGAAAAAAGTGTGAGCGGTCTGTTCGATCAAATCAAGAGGAACTAGAATTCAGAAGAGGGCAATCAAGAATATTCAAGATTGAGTCAAGAACTGGCTATTTAGAGGAGAAGAAATCATAAATTTCCCAACATCCAGATAAGTGTCCTCTTCTTTTAATTCAATCAGAAAGTAAAAAGTGTAAAAACAGTTGGTCTTGATTTTCTAGGCAACCGAAAAAACCCATGTATAGTTGTCAGTAAGAAACGGTTGGTTTTGATTTGGCTTTGCGACCGAAAAAACCGTGTACCGTTGTCATTAGAAACATTTTATTTTGTTTTGCCTTGTAACCAAAAAACCCGTGTACTGTTCTCGGTAGTAACGGTTGGTTTTGATTCACTTTGTGACCGAAAAACCCGTGTACCGTTGCATTAGAAGCGGTTGGTTTTGATTCACTTTGTGACCAAAAAACCCGTGTACCGTTGTCATTAGAAGCGGTTGGTTTTGATTCACTGTGTGACCAAAAACCCCGTGTACCGTTGCCATAAGAAGTAGTTGGTTTTTTATTCGTCTTAAGTCCATAGGAGACCGAAAAAACCGGTGCACTATTTCAAGTAAGTAAGGATGATTAGTTTGGTCTGAAACCATTAGGGTTGATATCAAATTAATCATAGTTGAAAAGGGAGGACGAACTACAACAAGAAGAAGAATGGTGGTCAAACAACAGGTGGCTTACGACCTGGGAAGAAATCAAATTCGGACGTGGTCTAGGAGAGGTCAAGATGGTGAACGGATCAAAGAAGGAAAAGATGGTTGATCCGGATCTTGAAGAAAGTTGAAGACTATCTTAAACTATTTTTAGTTTAAGCAGGAGTATTGATAGTTAAACTAAAATTGTAAGTTTAGGGTTTTGGGTGTCATTATCGTAAAGTATATATGTTTTAGGGTCATAGTGCAATGTTGTAATTAGAAGGGGTTAAATGTAATTGTGTCAATTAGGGTATAACCGTTTCCCCCAAGCGACGCAATGTTTTGGAGGCCCCTGTTCAATTTGTTTATATGTACAAATTGTATGAACGAAAGTAATTAATCGAATGATTCAAGTTTAGTGTTAATCGTGTTCTCATTCTTCCTGATTTCACCCCAAATTTCCAACATCTATCACAGTCATGATCTTTTCATTCTCAAGAGTCGAGACCCTTATAAAGTGAGCCTTTTTTCCCCACATTCTTCAATTTTGAGACCTTATCGGCTAGTGTTACCGGTCGATTCTTACTATTTACTTGTAGAACCAAAGACTGATTGCTACAAAATTGTTCTAAGTACAACTACTGCGGACAACACAAGATTGCTGCTGACCAAAACAGCTGCTGATACTTTGTCTGCTGCTGTAAACCAAAGTAGCTGCGGATAGGCTTATCAGCAGCATTCAACACATGTTGCTGCTGATAGGCATATCCTCAGCAGCTGCGGATAGATCAATCTTGCTGCTGGTCCTCATCTCTGCTGCTGATAGCTTTATTCTCTGAAGACCAAACGTTGCAGCTGACTATCCATGTGAAGCGCCTCTGACACCTTTCTGCCAAAGCAACTGCCACTCTCCAAGCAGAAGGAACCTCACTGGTGCAACCAATAAAGGACAATGACGCGCTTCTCCAAGCATGCAAACAATGATGCCTAAGAAGACGTTTCAGTAAAGTTAACTAGATTAGCCTTTGCGTGTAATTTAGATTAATAAACAAGATCAACGGCTTGTGCTAGATCTGATCCTTAGAATCAAGGGTCTGTCTTGATTCTAGGTTACTATATATATCTTGTAAACACTTCAAACAAAGTGTGCCTTGATAGTGCTTCTTGATAGTGTTTTACTTGTAAACTTGTAATCTCAGAAGTCTAATACAACAGTTCATTTATCAGTATTCTTGCTGTTTACTTGTTTACTTTGTTGGTTGCTATTGTTTCCGCTAATATCAACTAGAACAGAATCACCTTGTAATCTTACGATCCAACAAGTGGTATCAGAGCTTTGGCTCAAGATTAAACAAACTAACATTTGTTTAATCACTTTCTGATTCTATTCAAAACTCTATTCTTGATCAAGTCACACAAAACAAAATGGCACAAAGTCATGGATCTGAAGACATCGGCAGTATCAACCGACCACCGAGGTTGGTGTCCGGGGAGGACTATGATATGTGGAAGAACCGTATGGAAAGCTTCTTCTGCTACCATGAATACGGAATGTGGAAATCCATAAGGGATGGACCTTATGTTCCCATGGTGGCCTCTGCTGACCCCGGAGGACCACTAGTTCCGAAGGAACCCTTCAAGTATTTTGAAGAAGACATCAAGAAAATGGAGGTGGACTTCAAGGCATTAGGAGCTATCCAAATGTGCCTTCCAAATGAAGTTTTTCACAACTTCAAGGCTCACAAAACTGCAAAGGAATTATGAGGAGCCTTGGAAAAGATGTTTGTTGGATCTGAGGAGGTCAAAGAGAACAGACGTGACATTCTCAAGCAACAGTATGAAAACTTCGTCTGGAAGGAAGGTGAGTCACTAACAGTTTTATATAACAGGTACACGTACTTGGTTGGAGAACTGCAGTGCTCCAAGGTAAAGCTGGAGAATGAAGACATTCTCAAGAAGTTCATAAGATCTCTTCCTAGCTGTTAGACATTATATACAGTGTCCATCAGAAGAACAGAGAATCTGAAGATTCTTCAGATGACTGAGCTCTTTGGCATGCTCAAAACCTATGAATTAGAAATGATTCAAGCTAAAGAAAGGAGCTCCAGTTATCAATCAGCTACCACTTCCTCCACCACCACCTCAGCGCTTCACTCTGATCATTCCGGTCCTAGTGCAAGCAACTACTATCCTCCCATTGTTACTCATCCTCAAACACCAACTGCTTCACAATCTAACTCATCACCATTTCTTCTTGAGGCACCTCCTCAACAGCCAACCTCTACTGCTTTTGTCTCTGACAACTCAAGCAGCATGCACTTCATAAAGGAGGATCTGGAATGCTTTCATCCAGATGATCTTGAAGAAATGGATATTCAGCACTCATATGCCATGCTCTCCCTCAGAGCAAAAAGGTTTTATTCTAGAACCGGGAGATCAGTTCCAAGCAACAACTCAAACACCAGAGTTGGGCTTGATAAAAGCAAGATCCGATGTTACAACCGTAACCAAATGGGTCACTTTGCTAGGGAGTGCAAGGCACCTAAAGCCAATCAGGGTGCCAACCATCAAAGACAAGCTTACCAAGGTCAGCCCAGGCAGCAGCAGCAGCAAGGAACTCCTCCAGCACAAACTGCAGCCTGTGCAAATGTTGGAACTACAGAATTTGACTGGAGTTTTCAGTATGAAGATGTTCCTGCCTCCAACCAAGCACTTATGGCAGACAATGCAGAGATACCACCTCAGGTATTTGAACATCTTTGCTCTCAAGCTTGCATTGACAAAGTTTTAGGTTATAGAAAGCATAACCAAAATCTAATAGATCAAAATGAAGAGTTTCACCAAATGAAATCTGAATTCAAAAAGGTAGAAGACAGTTACAAAGAAAAGATTAACTGCCTTAAGAAAGAGATTTCTTCTTTAAAACATGAACAAACCAATCTTGAAACTCAGATTGATGATCTATTAGTAAAACTTAAAGCTACCAGAGCTGAACTGGCCGAACAGAAAGTTCATGTTGAAAAATATGAATTTTCATCTAAAAAGTTACAAAGATTGTTAGATATTCAAGTCCATGAAAGGGTAAAAACTAGACTTGGATATCACAATGACGAGTACAAGACAGTTCCTCCTCCTGCTGACTATGTTGCCATTCACGAACCAAGCTTCAATACTGCAAATCTTGACACGGCAAACCGAAACCTTGATCCTTCAATGGATGCGTGTTTTGTGGAAGACTGCTCCACCTCTTCAGAACATGAGTCAACCTGCTCAGACCACTGTGAAACTAGTGCAGTCCCATCTGCTCCTATCTCTGAAGCTGTTCTGAACAAAACTGAATGTCTTGTTGTTACTCCAACTATTCCAGCTCCCATCCCATTCAAACAAATCAAAATTAGCTATCCTCAAAATGGAAGAAAGCTAAACATTGAAAAGGGAGAGACATCAGGTTTCACCAACCCCAAGCCTCAGTCAAAGCCAAAGGTGTTTGATAGTTTTCATACACCTGGAGAAAAAGGTCCATATGTTCAAAAGACACTAAAAGAAGCCACTTTTGAGCATAACAAAGCTCATCCCTGGAACTTCAAAGATTTGTTTCAAAGTAAGAACTATGTGGACTTTCACCGGGACAAGATAGCACTATCCTGCTTTGTGTGTGGCAAATACAATCACACTGCCAGCACCTGCTTTCACTACCGTGAACACCAAAGAAACTCAAAGCAGAATGCCTTTGAGAAAACAAACAGAAACAAACAGGTGAGAAGCTATGATGCAAAGGCAACAAAGTTAAGAGAATCTCTATCCCCTCAAAGAGTGAAGATGCAGAAACCTCAACAAACTTGCATTATATATGGGGAATCAAACCACTTTGCTGCAACATGCAAGTTCAACCCTTTTAACCAGATTGCAAATCGTTCATCTGTGCTCAACCCATCAGCAGCAAACAAAATCGCTGCTGATAGAGTAAAGTCCAGGAAACCAAAGGCAAAGCCTTCAGCAGCAAAAGTCTTTGCTGCTGACAAACCAAAATAAAAAACAACGGCATCAGCAGCAAAAGTATCTGCTGCTGACAAAGCAAAAGTGTCCACTGCAGATAAGGCAAGATCCCAGGCAAAGCCTTCAACAGCAACAAAAACTCCAGCAAAGCCTTCAGCAGCAAAATCGGCTGCGGATAAGCCAGAATTGTCAGCAACAACATCTTCTGCCGACAATGTAAAGAAAGCTAGAAAACCACCAACACAGCAATGGAAGGCCAAACAATCTCCAAGCATAACTATTGGTTCCATTGACTGCAAGCATGCTGACAATGGCAAATTAGCAACGATCTTCTACAATGCTGCATGCTACAATGATCCTCCCACTAATTAGATATCTTCCATGTGCAGGGACAGCCAGACAACAAACACAATACTTGGGTGGTAGATAGCGGCTGTTCCAGGCACATGACAGGCAACAGGTCCATCCTCTCTAACTTCAGACATTTCAATGGAGGATATGTTGCCTTTTGGAGTGACTCAAAGGGTGGATCTATCACTGGACAAGGAACTGTGTCCAATGAAAGGATGAGTATTGAAAGAGTCAACTATGTTAAAGAACTTGACTTCAATCTCATGAGTGTTTCCCAAGTATGTGATCAAAAGCATTGGATGCTCTTCACTGACAAAGAATGTTTCGTGTTTGCTCCTGGCCTATCTAAAGCCCCTCCAGAGAAGATTCTCCTAACTGCTCGTAGAAAGGACAACTTATATGTGCTTGACATGAATGAAGCCACTCCATCTGGTAGTGTTTCATGTTTTCTGTCAAAGACATCATTTGATGAATCCGCTCTCTGGCACAGGAGGTTAAGCCATGTTAACATCAAAACAATCAATAAATTAGTGAAGGACAATCTTGTCAGAGGGCTTCCTGACAAAGAATTCCAACTAGACGATCACTGCATTGCCTGCTTGAAGGGAAAACAACACAAGAGTTCCCACAAGCCCAAGACATTGAACACAAATGACACCCCTCTCCAGCTACTGCATATGGATCTCTTTGGTCCTACGAATGTCATGTCAATGGGCAAAAAGTCCTACTGTCTAGTGATAACTGATGACTTCTCCAGATTCTCATGGGTATTCTTCCTAAGAACAAAAGATGAAACTGTTGAGATTCTCAAATCCTATATTCTTAGGGTAGAGAATCAAAGCAATCTAAAGGTAAAGATCATAAGGTGTGATCAGGGAACAGAGTTCAAAAATCACACTTTGAACAGTTTCTGTGAGAGCAAGGGCATTGAAAGGCAATACAGTGCTCCAAGAACCCCTCAACAAAATGGGGTTGCTGAAAGAAGAAATAGGACTCTGATTGAATCAGCAAGATCTATGCTGGCTGACTCAAAGCTGCCCCTTACTTTCTGGGCGGAAGCAGTAAGCACAGCTTGTTATGTGCAGAATAGAGTCCTTATTGTTAAGCCTCTCCAGAAAACACCCTATGAACTGTGGCTCAAAAGAGTTCCCTACATTGGCTTCCTAAAGCCCTTTGGATGTCCATGTACCATTCTCATCACACATAGAGTTCTTCCTAAATTCGGTGCAAAGTCTGATGAAGGTTACTTTGTGGGTTACTCCTCTCAATCAAAGGCCTACCGAGTGTTCAATTCTAGGACTCGGATTGTGGAAGAATCCGCTAATGTGGAATGCAGGGAACACGTTGTCTGTGAACAAGGCAAAGGTCCTAACTGGCTCTTTGATATAGACTCCTTCACCCAGATATTTGAGCCTCTCATATTCTCAAATATGGAGTTTTCTTCTTCAAAATCAACATCTTCTGCCTCAACCTCCTCTGCTGACTACAGACTAGACTTTCCCAGTCCCTACCTCAGGATGAAAAGGCCATCCATTGATCCTCCATCAGTGGCAGAAGCTATTGAAGCCGGTACAGGTGAAGCCGATACTTCCAACACCACAAGCAGCAATCTCTCTGACTAAGAAATCTTTAATGAAGCCTCCTCAATCCATACTGAAGAGGCCTCTGATGCTAATACTGCTGACAATGTGGAACACAATGATCAGAACCTCACCAAAGTAATCTTGAAGAGGGAATACGGCTGGATGTGATACCAGCACAGAGAATAAACAAAGAGCATCCTCTGGAAAACATCATTGGCCAAGTCCACACAGGTATCCAGACAAGAAGTAAGTCTCATGAAGCCAACATTTGTTTGTTCTCTTGCTTTCTATCTCAGGTGGAACCCAAGAAGATTGATGAAGCTCTCAAGCACAATAGCTGGATTGAAGCAATGCAGGAAGAATTGCTGCATTTCAAAAGACAAGATGTTTGGAAGGTTGTTGATCTTCCACCTGGTCAAACAGCCATTGGAACAAGATGGGTTTTCAGAAACAAGCAAGATGAAAAGGGCATTGTGGTCAAGAACAAAGCCAGACTGGTAGCTCAAGGTTACACTCAAGAAGAAGGCATTGACTATGATGAAGTCTTTGCTCCTGTTGCCCGTCTGGAAGCCATCAGAATCTTTCTGGCATATGCAGCATCCAAAAACTTTATGGTCTATCAAATGGATGTGAAGAGTGCCTTTTTGTATGGCAAGATTGGTGAAGAGGTCTATGTCAAACAGCCTCCAGGCTTTGTGGATCCTGCACATCCAAATAAGGTCTTAAAACTGGACAAAGCTCTCTATGGCTTACACCAAGCCCCAAGAGCCTGGTATGAAACTTTATCTGGATATCTGCTTAGCAACAACTTCCGAAGGGGGGCCATTGATCAGACACTTTTCATCAAAGATGAAGGGGGAGAAATTTTGTTGGTCCAGATTTATGTTGATGACATTATCTTTGGATCTACAAGAAAGAAGCTCTGCAAAGACTTTGAAGTTCTGATGCATTCCAAATTTGAAATGAGTTCAATGGGTGAACTAAATTTCTTTTTAGGACTTCAAGTCAAACAGGTACCAAATGGAATCTTCATAAGTCAATCCAAGTATGTCAAAAGCATCTTGGAGAGGTTCAAAATGGCTGACTGCTCTGCTGCAAGAACTCCTATGCAAGTGCACCATCAATTATCTCCGAATAAAGAAGGACAAGACACTGATCAACATCAGTACCGAGCAATGATAGGGTCTCTCATGTATCTCACTGCCTCAAGACCAGATATCATGTTTGCAGTTTGTCTCTGCGCAAGATTTCAAGTAGCTCCAAAAGTGTCTCATCTTCAAGCTGTCAAAGGATCCTTAGATACCTAAAGGGAGCTCCAAAACTTGGGCTATGGTATCCAAAGAATGGAAATGTCAATCTCTATGCCTACACTGACAGTGACTATGGGAGAATTGTCCTATCCAAGGTTCACACAAATGAGCAATATGCTGATTTGTTCACTAAACCTTTTGATGAAGCAAGATTTCGATATCTAGTTGAATCAATTGGCATGATGAACTTTGAATAAGACATGTCTCTAATTTTTATCTTTTCTGGTAAATATGTCTATGTTTTGTTCTTAATAAAAGGTTATAGGTAGCAGCACTTTTTTTTACTGCTGACAGATTTACTCTTCAGCAGCAAAGCCTTTGCCACTGATCGCTTTAAGTTATCAGCAGGAACAAGTTTCCTACGGACAACTTTAAGGCGGTCAGCAACAACCTTTTTACTGCGGAATGAATACAACAGTCAGCAGCACCCAAATCTGCTGCTGAAAGATTTCACTATCCGCAGCAACCAAGTTTGCAGCGGATAGCTCACCATCGGCAGCAACCAAGTTTGCTGCTGATGGGTAAAACAAGTCTACATTAACTTTTACCTGAGGTAAAAAAAAAACTACACTCAGTCTTTACCATGACTGCTTGAGTGCTTTACAGCTGTAACAATGAAAAGTGAAACAGGTTGTACTGTACAAGTAAAGTTGTTTTTTCTTCGTCTGCCGTTATATCACAATCTCAAACGTTCCCACAACCTCTTCATATTCAATTTCAAACCTATCTCCTATCACTTTCTCTCCCGTCCCCACAGCATTCAAAGCCCTAAATAATTAACCACCATTCAAACACCCTTCTCTCTTCCCTCCAAATCCATAACAATGGCAGGCGCAGACATAAACAACCCCAACGAAAAGTTTTCCCCATATCACAACCTCACTGCATGCCTAATAAAGGGCAAGAAATCCGAAGGTTTCGATGATATGATCGACTTCCTTTGTCCGTCCAAAATCCACCATGCCCTAACAGTCAACCCAACCATCTATACTTCCCACATGGAAGATTTTTGGAGCTCAGCCGTGTATTCTACTGACCAGGGCACTCCCCAAATCAGAGGCACAGTAGACGGCAAGGAGATGATTATCACTGAAGCAAAGCTCCGCCAACACAATTGACAACATGAGTGCAATCTCTATCACGAATGCTTGACTATGGAATGACCTTCATGCAGACTTCAATTCACGTTGACAACATGAGTGCAATCTCTATCACGAATAATCCAGTGCAGCATTCCAAGACTAAGCACATCGACATCAGGTATCACTTTATCAGGGATCAAGCTGAGAAAAAGAGAATTGTCCTATCCAAGGTTCACACAAATGAGCAATATGCTGATTTGTTCACTAAACCTTTTAATGAAGCAAGATTTCGATATCTAGTTGAGTCAATTGGCATGATGAACTTTGAATAAGACATGTCTCAATTTTTTTATCTTTCCTTGTAAATATGTCTATGTTTTTGTTCTTAATAAAAGGTTATAGTCAGCAGCACTTTTTCACTGCTGACAGATTTACTCTTCAGCAGCAAAGCCTTTGCCACTGATCGCTTTAAGTTATCAGCAGGAACAAGTTTCCTACGGACAGCTTTAAGGCGGTCTACAGCAACCTTTTTGCTGCGGAATGAATACAACAGTCAGCAGCACCCAAATCTGCTGCTAAAAGACTTCACTATCCGCAGCAACCAAGTTTGCAGCGGATAGCTCACCATCAGCAGCAACCAAGTTTGCTGCTGTGGGTAAAACAAGTCTACATTAACTTTTACCCGAGGTAAAAACCACTCTCAGTCTTTACCATGACTGCTCGAGTGCTTTACAGCTGTCTGTACAAGTAAAGTTGCTTTTTCTTCGTCTGCCGTTATATCAAAATTTCAAACGTTCCCACAACCTCTTCATATTCAATTTCAAACCCTAATCTCCCATCACTTTCTCTCCCGTCCCCACAGCATTCAAAGCCCTCCATAATTAACCACCATTCAAACACCCTTTTCTCTTCCCTCCAAATCCATAACAATGGCAGGCGCAGACATAAACAACCCCAACGACAAGTTTTCCCCATATCACAACCTCACTGCATGCCTAATAAAGGGCAAGAAATCCGAAGGTTTCGATGATATGATCAACTTCCTTTGTCGGTCCAAAATCCACCATGCCCTAACAGTCAACCCAACCATCTATACTTCCCACATGGAAGATTTTTGGAGCTCAGCCGTGTATTCTACTGACCAGGGCACTCCCCAAATCAGAGGCACAGTAGACGGCAAGGAGATGATTATCACTGAAGCAAAGCTCCGCCAACACCTCAAGTTTCAAGATGAAGGGGACGCCATCTCTTACCCAAGAGACGTATACATGAGAACCTTTGTATCCATAGGGTACACTGGGAATCAAACAGAGTATACGATAGAGAAGGCACTCATGGGTCCCAAATGGAAGTATCTCTGCCACACTCTTCTCCAATGCATATCCCAGAAGAGGAGTGGCTGGAACCAACTTAGCTCCGGACTTGCGTCGGCAATTCACGGTATGATAACTGGGGCGGGTTTCAATTTCTCCCACCTCATTCTTGAAGGTTTGAGATACAACCTTCAAGAAGGGGTGAAATCACAGTTCTTCATGTACCCAAGATTCTTGCAGGAAGTGTTCAATATTGAGCACCAAGATCTTTCAAAAACTGCAAGAATCTACATAATGCTGGGACATAAGAACAACATTTTTCAAAGCATGAGAACAGTTTCATCAAAGTTCTCAGGGGCCGATGTTCCATTGTTATCTACAATGTTGAACACACATAGTGCCCAGGGTGACAGTTCAGCAAACCCAGCTGATACTGATCCCACACCCTCCACCTCACTGCCACAAACTCAAACTGTTGCTTCCCTTGATCGAACCCCTGTGCATTCTACTGAGGATGTACAGGCACATACTTTACTCACCCATAGTTTGATTGCTCAACCGGAACACAGGGCCCCGGTTGCAGCCAAATATACAAGAAAGAGGGGCAAGAGAACTCCTTTTTCTCTTGCCTCCAAGGCCCAAACCGAAGCCAACATCCCTCACTCAGAATCACAACATTCTAGTGAGAATATCATAAGGGAAAGCCACACTGTTAGGGAGACTCCTTCGGACGTCTCTCTATTAGGATTAGGATCACTTCCGGATCCATAGAACAGCCCTTTGAGCCATTCCTATCTTCTTTGGACTTAAGTGTTGGGGAACCTGACCAAAGTGATGTACCTTCTCCAACTACCACTATCAAGGAGGTACTGATTAGTCTTGCTTCCGAAACACCCAACCCAAGTTCTTCACCCTTGAAGGTCCACTCTAGGAGTAATGAAAGAGTGGATGTGGAAGAGGTTGTCACTACTGCTGGTCCATCAAATGATCAGGAGGACAGTGACAACATCTTTAAGACCTCAACCACGGCAACTCATGGTGAGGGTGTTTCCTTGGAAACTCCCCTCACTGAGAGGAATCCCAGGCGCCAAGAAACCACGGGTGATGGGGATGCTGAGGCTCGGCCTACGGCCCCATCTAGGTCCAAGGATTCCACAACTGTGGATGAGGACAGACTGAAACTTCATAACTTGGAATTGACGGCCAGGGTGGCTATGCTAGAGGCTGAAGTGTCCAAACTAAGACACCAAGTCTCTATGCATGAAGCCCATCAATGCCCAACTTTAGCCACTCCCTCTCTTGTATCAGTAGGCACCCAAACTGATGCTTACCTATCTACTGATGCAACCAAAAAGGGGGAGATGGTCTCTATGGAAGAAGATACAGACAGTCTTGACAACTGGATTCAAGAGCAGGTTGTACTTCAAAGCTCACTATTCAAGCCAGCTTTTGTTCAAATTCATGACGTGCCAGTCTCAGATAACGAAGAAGAAGGGACATCTGAAGACTGGAAGTTGGTCGTCAGGGCTGTTGATGAAATGCTGAATGATGCTGAAGACACAGAACAAACAAATACATCATTCAGCATCCTTCCTGAAGCAGCAGCCATCATTAGTCAATCCTCTACCCCCCAACTATTAAGATCATCAAAGAAGCTAGAATTTGACTCCATTCTAGCTTGGGGGTATGATGGATCAGTTGAGAGGTTTTGGATTGGATGGGAGTTCAGCGGAGTAGAAGAGCTGAACTGGAACTATCTCAATGCCCTCCAAGTCCTACAGCTATACTTATCAAACTGCATCAACAACTCAGCAGAACTTGCCATTGGCAGGTTCTATGACTTGATGGAGGATAATCTACCCAGGCTCCAAAGACTCCTACAAGCAGCACATCGGGTAGCTTATCCTGAATCCTCGGCGGCCGCAGAAAGGAGACTGACTCCTAGCAATCTTGAAATTACAAGGAGCAGTCTTCTCACTGAAGAAGAAGTTCTGGGCCTTCGAAGATTCCTGTATGCCTTCCTAGTCAAGGACTTGGACGTGCTAGGTTGGGTGAGCACTAAGTCCCTTGACCACACTCTTCTGCTCAGCAACGGCTCCTCTCTCATCATCAACACCAGGAACATCCTTCAGCTGCCCTCAGACTTCCTATTCAAGATTTTTCAGCTCAGAGCCAACATCTGCAATATTAACTCATTGGAGAGCCAGGCAATGATGGTCACCATCAAAGCCCATCTTGAAGATGAAGGACTGATTCCTCAGGAAGAGTCTGTGTCAACTTCTGATACTGACTCCAACTCAGATACTCCACAAGTTGAAGCCACATCTGTAGCATCTGGCACAAGATCTTCACCTAGGGATCAACTGAGGGAAATAGAAGGTCCTGAGTATCAACTTGATGAAGACAGTGACCGTCCCTTGTCAATTCCTCAACTTGCCAATGAAGCCGAGGCAGAGATCCCAACAGCACAACAATCAGCTGTTGCTGTGATCAGTGAAGCCAGAGCAGAGGCATCCAATGTTAATAAAGGGAAGGGCATTATAACAGAAGAGGATGAAGAGAGGTTGCGAAAAGAAAAGAAAGAGAAAGAAGAAAGAAGAAGGAAAAGAGAAGAAGAAGAGATGGCTTATAAACAGAGGCATCAAGAAAGAAAGGCAGCCATACTCCTAAGACAACAGACAATCCAGCTGTATGCCAAACAGCTGGATGAGATGAAAGTTAAAGTCCATGCAGGGTCTCAAGTTGAGGAAGATGAACAACTTGCCAGACAGCTGCAGGAAAAGTTTGCAAAGGAAGAAGAAGAAGAGAATGAAAAGAAGTGGAAGGAAGATGCTAAGTTTTGAATCATTGATTCTAAATTAGCAAAAGAATTAAGGGAGGAGTGGACTGAAGCTCTGATCTCTCAAGGTGAGGATGCAGACTACCTTGAGAAACTTTCAAACAAAGAGATTTACAGAGCCTTCATGGGTCAGCAGGGTCAATTGGCTAGCAAGAAAAAGGCTGAAGAAGAAGAAAAAGCCAAGCTACAGTCCAAGAAAACCATTGCACTGAATAAAAGAACCCATGAAGAAAGGAAGGTCATGATTGACTTCCTTAAGGCTAGAGGAGATAGTGGAAAGAGGCTAGGTCCCATGAATTTCATGAACCTGCAAGCCCTCTACTTCAAAGTTAAAAAGGATGAGGAAGAAAGACTAGGGAAGAAGAGCTCCAAGAAAAGGGTACTTATCAAAGAAGAAGAAAAACCAAAGACAAAGAAACCCAAGCCTTCTCCCTCATCTACCTCTTCCTCAGTCCATCATCCTTCCACTCTCCTCCCCAAACCTTCCACTCCTCCACCCAACAAGTCCAAATCATCCCACCCAGCTCCCACTCATCAACAGCCTCCCCTGAAGAAATCCAAATCCTCATCTGAACCTGAAGACTCAAGAGACATAGTTGAATGGGTCTACAATCCACAGGATTAAAGATTTGAGATCTTCAGGGGGAGAACTGAAAGAAGAAGATCTACATACAGGTCTGTTGATGAGGTTCTGCAACTACCAGATTCAGACCTAAGAAGAATTTTGGAGCTGGGTGAAGCTCATGAGCCTGCAAATGAGAGTGGGAAACATCTTATGCTAGCAATCAGACATTACTTCAACCCTAGCAAAGATGTGGCCATGGATATCAAACCACTCAAGTCCCACTCTCCATTTGTATCTTGGTCCTACAATGCTGATTTGGATGAGTTCACTCTGATTGATGTAAAGAAGCAGCAGATGAGATGTTCAAGCAAAGCAATCTACAAAATGCCACACAAAGACATCAAGACTCTGTCTGAACTTCCACTGAACAATCCCAGCAAGGATCCAAGAGGCTATGAGGTTGAAAGGATAGTCAGCCACATGCAAAGGCTTCAGCAACAGAGGGACTAGAAGAATTTTGGTAGCATCAGTCTAGGGGGAGTTTGTAGAACCAAAGACTGATTGCTACAAAATTGTTCTAAGTACAACTGTTGCGGACAACACAAGATTGTTGCTGACCAAAACAGCTGTTGATACTTTGTCTGCTGCTGTAGACCAAAGTAGCTGCGGATAGGCTTATCAGCAGCATTCAACACATGTTGTTGCTGATAGGCATATCCTCAGCAGCTGCGGATAGATCAATCTTGCTGCTGGTCCTCATCTCTGCTGCTGATAGCTTTATTCTCTGAAGACCAAACGTTGCAGCTGACTATCCATGTGAAGCGCCTCTGACACCTTTCTGCCAAAGCAACTGCAACACTCCAAGCAGAAGGAACCTCACTGGTGCAACCAATAAAGGACAATGACGCGCTTCTCCAAGCATGCAAACAATGATGCCTAAGAAGACGTTTCAGTAAAGTTAACTAGATTAGTCTTTGCGTGTAATTTAGATTAATAAACAAGATCAACGGCTTGTGCTAGATCTGATCCTTAGAATCAAGGGTCTATCTTGATTCTAAGTTACTATATATATCTTGTAAACACTTCAAACAAAGTGTGCCTTGATAGTGCTTCTTGATAGTGTTTTACTTGTAAACTTGTAATCTCAGAAGTCTAATACAACAATGCATTTATCAGTATTCTTGCTGTTTACTTGTTTACTTTGTTGGTTGCTATTGTTTCCGCCAATATCAACTAGAACAGAATCACCTTGTAATCTTACGATCCAACATTACTATACAAAATAAGCCTTCACTTTAGTACGAAAGATACCAGCTGGTTGAAAGTAAACGAAAGATATAGAGTAAAGAAAATACATTCAATTCGTTGATCCTTGGCTTCAAACGGGTCTGTAACTGCCTATTTGATCTCAAAGGAACAATCATCAATCATTGCGCCTAGACTCCTAGTCGAAACCTAGACTTACTAAGATGATTTTTATCATGTTTGATCCAAATATTTCCAATAGTTCCTCTCCCATGTTCAAGATTAAAATAAAGATCACCTTGAAGAATGTTTTTCTTGTTTTCTAGTCAGTGATGATGTTATTTTCAAATTATAAAGATGTCCAAACGTCATTAAAACATCAATGGGCTCGGATCCACCACTTGCTTCGCCTCTGATTTTTCTTCCGGTGTACACCGGAGAAGCAACTCCGGTTAAAAAAAAATAGCTTATAGTTTTTGACATTATAAGTCATTAACTTAAATTACTTTCTCATATATAGTGATCAAAACCCTAGTCCTGGATATAGTGCTTCAAGATATAAACATACAAATTATATTGATTTAAAGTACCTTTTTTTATAAAATAAAACAAGATTTATATTTGTTTTTAATTCAATCAATAAAGTAAGAAATAATAATGGCCATTATTTTTTTGAAAAAGCATCCACTAACTTTTACTTTACAGCTTTGCATACCTATCTTGAGTTATTGATGGGGTCCAATTTTCATCGATTAAGTTTTACAAGAGATCATGCATGTTCTTGTGCATTTTATCTGAAGTCATTAAAGATAAATATTTTTATCATTTCTAGGAAAAAATATAAAATGTGTAACTTGATATCAACTAGGTTAATTAAAATATCCCTAATTTAATATTTGAACGTTTGAAAATTTTTAACAAGCTCATCAAAATGGATGAGTTTAGCATATCCACAATAGTAATTATCAATACCCTAATAATCTACAGTAAATTACAAAACAACCACCTTTATGTATATATCAAATTATATATGTGGACCTTAATCTTCACTAATTATGTTAGACACCATTTATGTATATGAATTTTATCAAATTATAACTTTTAAACTAATAGACGATATAACTTTTAGTTAGTTTTTTTTAAATAACCAAAAATACCCTTACTATTATAAAATTAAAAAAATAAAATAAAACAAAAAGTATTGTGGGCCCAACTCCATCATCTTCATCCCACCTGTTATATCCCGGAATGGAGAGTAGATTTGTCACTAAATGTCATTTAACTGAAAAATCTAACGTTTGTTAGTATAAATGTTATAATTTGATACAAACCATATACGTAAAGGGTGTTCAGCATAATTAGTGAAAATTATGATTTACATGTGTAATTTGATGTATACATAAAAGTTGTTTTATGTAATTTACACAAAAACTAAAAATAAATAAATTAGCCTTCCGTAATCCGTGACATCATGAAGGGAAACTCCTAGTTAATTAATTATAGTTTTATACCACTGGCTTGGTCCAGTGGTTAAAGGCGATGAAGGACGAACTTGCCCACGCAGGTTCGATCCCGAGCCAACCCGGGTTTTAGTCCGGAGTGCGTTACGCTAGCGGGTCTTGGCCCGTGTAGCGACTCAACGGCTGTCAAGTGGCAGCAGGCTCCATGGTTTCCCGGTGAATGCCTAGCCTCTCGCTCTGAACCCGCGGGCCCGGTTTAGACAACGTAGTGGTCAGGTTGGAGGGGTGACAGGGTCTCCGACTTGTCGGAGATGCGACTGTCACTCATATTGAAAGTCGCCGTTCAAAAAAAAATTTTAATTATAGTTTTGAAGCAAAGTTCTAAAGTACACAGAGTGGCATCATTATTTTATCAGAACTAACTTTTTATTAATTTCTTGATATATATATATTTTTTATTTTCTTTATGCTTTTCTAATATATTTCAATAATTTTAAGATTGATTTAATTTTAATATATTTTAATTAAATTATTAACATGATATGTTTTTAGTTGTTTGTTTGATTATTTCTTTTAGTTGGGATTAGTTAATTAGGGTATGGATCAAATGATAACAAATATTTTATATGATAATTATTTTTAAACAATTACATTATTTATAAATTAGTTTTTTTAATTGTTAGAAGAGTATTTAAGTATCTATTATATATACATATACATATATATATATATGTTGAACATAAATACAGAAATGAGGTGTGTTACATATACGTGACACTTAGTGTTACGTATATGTAACACTATGTCAACAGAAAACAGAATGATAACTATTACATGTAAGTAACATTATGTTATTGTTTTTATTTGGTCCCTACCCCTATATATTTATATTTATATGCATATACACATTATAATTTATAAATAATTTTATAAGTTATATGATTGTTTGGGAGTGGCTATCAGATAAAATATTGGTTATCATTTGAACCGCAACCTAGTTAATTAAGTATGTATTTAGGGAGTGTTTGGGATTACTTATTGAAACTACTTATTAATAAGTTAAAAATTTGTTTGAGAAATGTGACTTTTACTACTTGTTTTAACTTTTTAAAGGGGTGAAAAAGAGTTTTTAAGAAGTAAAGGGAAACTTTTTAAAATTCCTTATAACTTTTTGTAAAAGTTAATAAAAATCTTAAAATAAATAATCTCAAACATGAGCTTATACTTTGATATATGTTTTCTAATTTATAAAGATATGATGGCTAATAATAAGACGGTTGATTCAATAATGGATACGATTAAGATCGACAAGATAGGAACAAACAAACGAAAAATATATGGAATTACAAACACTAGGTTGCTGCTCTTCATCGGCCCACACGGAAAACATGTACAAGCTTTGTTTTGACTTTGAAGCTTCTTCCTACAACTTATAGTAAATCCAAAACTCTTTTTATTTAATTTGTATGCATCGTTTGGTCATTTGGTGTAATGGTAGTCTCAAAATTTTTTATAGTGTAGGTCTTGGGTTTGAATCCAGGCCACAGCAAAAAAAGGGTATGTGGCAACGTCAGGGGGTTTACCCAGTTGGGGGTTCCTCCTAAGGTGGGCTAACCTGGATGTTCTAGGTGTTGCTGCAGGAAAACCCAATTATCCTAGAATATCTAAGTGTTGCGGTTCAAAATAATAATAATAATAAATACTCACACATAAAAACTTGATTTTTAATCAATCTATATCTTACACTAATTATGAAAAACTAATTCAACCAATTGTAGTAATATTTTTAACAAACTCTTAAAAGCAAACTTATTTTTATATTTCAGTGGCTCTTCGATAATTTATACCCGTTAATTGTCATCACCTAAAAACTTAACTAATTAACTTCTCCTACGTCTTTAATACAAAAACACAAATTCTTAGGTAAGAGACGAGGTTATCTCGATTTCACAATTGGCGGTTGATCTCTTGACAAACCTCGTCCTCACTAACGTTGTTCTTTGTACCTTTCTGAGTCACCCTCCGACTTGTGAACATTATCGAACATTCCACTCTCATTGAACTTGCCTATTGTTGCTACAAGGATCAACCACGCTCCACGCTAGATGCTCAGATCACCACAACAGCTAAAGAGATCGAAACAACCACACTCTGTCTTCTCTGTCTTAATCTATATCTGCAAAACAATGAACTCGATAGAAGGTGTCAGACACCGAAGCCTCTAAACCACCCTCCAGCACTCAAGTCAGTGTTGGATTCAACCGTTGACATGAATATAGAGAGTATAAGTATGAGATGTATTAGGGAGGGAGAGGAAGAAGAGAATCCATACCTAAAGGTGTGATGCCTCTTATATAGAGAATTAGATGGGCTAGGGTTTTGGTGGGCCACTTTGTTAGGCTCAAATCATTAAGCCAGGCCCATTTAGGGGTATATTCTACACCTATTTATCATCATTAGTACTTTACACGCCTCACATTCATGATCCTAAACGAAAATTTCATTAGTAAATCAACATATTGTCAAAAGGACAAGTAAATTATTTGTTATGAATAAAAGTCAAATGTCAAATAACCAGGAAATTACTTAGACTGTATACATGAAACATTTGAATTTGACAACAAAATTCAAAATGTTGTGTTTTTGTGTTGAAAACATGGTTGCAGAAGTCGTTAGGCGCTGCCAGGTCGATCGAATGAGGATTTGCGAGTACTCGGCCCAGGCAGGGAGTACTCGGACATGGTAAATTACAAAGAAATTAGTTTTTGGAAAATTATATATATGTCAAATATCTTAAGTTTACTAATATTTCCTGCAAAATACGTGAATATCAATATAAATCAAAAGGATAAATGTTGAAATACAAAAATATTTAAAAATTGATATTCATTCTTTAATATTATAGACATATTAATCATTTAATTCTCATCTTTGAATTTATCTCCGTGAAAAACAACGAAAATTCAACAAGAATCGGTGAAAAACAATGAGAAACGGTGAAAAACAGCGAAAATCGGTGAAAAATAGCGAAAATCCGAGTTGGCCCGAGTTGGACCAAGTTTGACCGATTCCAAGTAATGTTGACCGAGTTGAAGAAAATCACCTCGGCAACCTACCGAGTACCAAATACTCGCCGAGTACCAAGTACTCGCCAAATACTCGGCCGCCTAGACCGAGTTTTACAACACTAGTTGAAAATAAATGATTATATTAAATTAAGTGTTTCAACATTTAAGCATTAACAAAATTGTCAAATTCAAACATCTACCGATCATGATACAAACTTTACATTTCTGATAATTTATTCATGTTGCTAATTAACTTTGTCATACTACCACTCTGTACAGAGGACGTAAAGATGGAATATTATTTTATGCTTATTTTATGCTTTATTTCTTTTTCCATAGTTATCTCCTTTCCTTAGATATCTCCTTAAATCTATGACTAATTTTGTGGCATTCGAATTGTATAAAGGCTTAAATCTATGACTAATTTTGTGGCATTCGAATTGTATAAAGGCTTAGCCTGTCATGTCTTTGTTCTTTGATAACTTTGCAACTTTTTCAACAATTACTTGATTGTATCCTTCTACCATAACAAAATTACTATGGTATCAGAGCAGTCTTAAAAAGATCCTACGACCTAAACACAAGAAAACCCAAAACCGACATGGCTGTTTCGGGCAGCAAAAGATCCATTGCTGATGCGGTAGCTTTTCAAGTGTATGTCCCAGCGAAGCATGACCAGAACCAGTCACAAAACAAGTTTAAACAAAGAGATGGAAAATGCAATGTTGGGGAACAAGATGAATATTGTGACTTCTGTGGCAAAGAGGGCCACAGCAGGGACGGATGATTTAAACGCATTGGGTATCCCGAGTGGTGGCCAGGCAAGGGTAAACAAGAATCAAAACACTTTGTGGCAAATATGTCTTTGTTCTTTGTAACCTCTGTTCATTCTTTCGCCCCAGAGTAACATGCACATTTAGTCACACACATATACATGCTACCAAACAATCAAAACACTTTAACACTTTTATAAATAATTACATACATTGCAAACTAAGTTAATAACACATAATGGTCATAAACACTTAGTAAAAACATCATTCTTTTATTTCGTTCATTAAGCATGCACTTCAGCTCAAAACTTTTAAAAGGAAAAATGGGAAATAGAAACTCACCAGTTATGATTTTACTATATGTTTCCTTAACTGTTCGGGCTAGGCGGGATGTTAGGAATTTGTAGTAAACCAACGAGTGAAAAACTATCAACAATTTCTAGTGTCGCCTAAACTAGTGTCGCCAGGAACTAGTATCGTTTACACACTAGTGTCGCCAGGGTCAGTGTCGTCAGAATAGTGTCGCCAGAAGTTTCGTTCTGGACTTAGTGTCATTACTTTTAGTGTCATTTACGTGCATGGCGACACAGTTAGTGCCGTCAACTTAGTGTCGCCAAAATTAGAATGACACGTGTCCCAATCATTGGTGAACCTCGGGAGACGTACATCTTCGTCCCCGATTAGTGTCGCCCCATGAAGATCTTAATCAACAGGCTCGTTTTCAACCCAAGTTTCTAAGTAGGGTTGTAGAGCCTACATGGGCCAAGCCCATGACCTTAGGCCCATCATTCTTAATCTTTCTTCTTATTAGGCCCATTAAGGATTGTCGGTTTTTGTGGGTGTTACAAGTCTACCCCTCTTATAAAAGGTTTCGTTCTTGAAACCTGTCATAAGTCAAACAAGTGAGGGTACGACTCTTTCATTTCTGTTTCAGTTTCCTAAGTGGCTTCTGACCCCTTTCGGTGTTTTCATTGAACTTTTACTAATTGCACCACCTTGTTTCGTAGACGTTTCTCTTTCCTATCCAGGATGGCCACGTGCTCTTCAATGTAATTCAGTCGGTTATCTACCTCGATGTCATCAAGTGGCATGTGCGCTGATTTGTCAGCTAAGCACTTTCGCAAGTGAGACACATGGAATGTGGGATCGATTCCACTCAATTTATCAGGCAGTTCCAGTCGGTATGCAACTTACCCGACCGGTGCCACAATTTTGAAGGGTCCGACAAATCTCGCACTCAACTTTCCCCTCTTTCTGAACCGTATGATCCCTTTCCAGGGGGATACTTTTAACATAACTTTATCACCGACTTTAAACTCAATTGGTCTTCGTCTCTTATCCTGACCTATTTCCCCTGTAAGGCCCCAAACCAGGCACCCTATAGTTGGTTCTCATCACTAGGTAAACTCATTAAAAACACTTCACTTTCATTTAACTAAACAGTGGAAGTCTTTCTCAAAATAGCATTATATTTTAAACTCATTAACATTCTTAACGTTACCTTACGAATGCATGCGCACCAACCCGAGTAGCACCGCTCCCAAGCCAAGATTCCTCGTCTAGCAGGCTCTCCTGCAAAACAATCTAACGTACATACAAAGTCAGCTACGGTGAGTGAGTTCTAATAGTTTAATTTGACAAAAGCTAACTCATCTCATTTATTGTTTATCTCCACTCAAGATCCTCTGGTCATTAGGAAATAGTTGTATAGATCTTCGTCATATTAATAACCCCCGTTATCTTATAATATCCCAAAGGATTCCCCACCCCAGACTCTACCCACCATTTGAACCTTGTAAGTTTCTCTGAAGTAGAACGAGCTTACTACTCTGATAACTCACAATTTACCACATATATTGACCACACACTGGTTAACTCAACCAACTAGACACTGACTTACCAGCCCTAACCAGGACTCTCATATACCAACTGACTCAACAGTTGTGCACGGTGTACTCATCCCGACTCAACGGTCAATCTAACTCAACACACCACACTGATTCCATCTATTTAACACATCAATATCATCTCTTAAACAATTAATATAACTCATCACTTGCATGCAATTTAACACATATAAATGCACACAAACACAAACCTTGTCACTTCACCCTCGTCAGGGTTATCCCCGTCAGGATACTCGTCATAAGCTCAGCACTACCCTTGTTACAGGCCCCGCCATTAATCATAGCGACACACTCGTCATCTACGATGACTACCCAGCCACCCACATGGTGACTATATCATCTACCATACGGTGACTGACACGTCACACGTACAATGATGACCCCGAAGGACTCTGTCCTCCACACCACTATTGGCTATATACACGGACAACAGTGCAAGCACACAAAGCAACACATATATACACATGACACTACCTGGACATGTACTACCACTCACCACCATTTCACGAATCACTTACATGTGAAATAAACACTTACTTTAGACGTATTCTCTTAACGTCTAGACACGTTACCCAACTCTTTCCGAATAAGCAATTATACGACACACAAACAATATACTGACTTCTAGCCCATATATACTATGGACACCCCCACAGACCCATGCAAACACGATACCCGTCATGTCACCAGGACAACAACACAATACACACAACAACAAGCATATGACGCATAAGAGCATACTAGCATCTACTTGACACGCTAATGAACCACGTACGGGTTCCCATGCTAACTCTCCTTATATAACCATCACAGGTTTAACTAAATTTCCGACTCACCCTGACTAACTCATACGATGACACACAGATCATCACCACTCTTGTTCACCCACCCTGTCACACCCCCAAATTCCACTAATGGAGTATTACCGTTTGGGAAGTGACAAACCAGGATCTCAGACATTAGTTACATTGAACGACTCTACATGGGACTCAAATGAAAATATCCTTTTAAATCAAAGTATCAATGCGGAAGCGTAAAGAAAGTAAATGCGCAAAATACACGCGCCCAAAACCAAAGTCCAAAAGTCCAAACGTTCAACCAAACAAAGTACATTAAAATAATTCAATCAACATAAATAGACACAAAGCAAAGCAGTTGAATCCCATGCATGCCCTAACGTGCACCTGTGTCTTAGCTTAGCGTCCTGAGAAAACATGTAAGAAAAAGTGTCAACACGAGGTTGGTGAGTTCACAGGTTTCAAATAAATAAGTAAGCATTACCAGATTTATGATCTTTCAATATGTATCTATAGGTAGCTAACCTATGTTCATGTTTTAGCTCAAGTGCTCGCAACCGAAACTGACTGTTTGTTTATTGCCTCCTGCCAGGTTCTATCAATACTGGCCATGTGAATAGGCTAACATTTCACCCGTTCGATATCCGATCGAGTTAGCGCGACTAACGCGGGTGGGATTTGTCAAACCCAGTAGTACTACTAAACATTACCTCGCTAAGATCCATATTAACGGTTCGAAATAAGATGAGGACTTTCTGTGATAGCATGTTACACTTAGCTTTAACATTGATAGCATATGAAATACAAAATCTAAAATCAGTTTAAGCATGTTTTCTCCCCCAAGTTAAAAGTAGTAAAAAGGGGCCGTGAATACTCACCTGAGTTAGAGTGAAAGATCGGGTTACGCTGATGGAGTTGAAACCACGGGTGTAAGTCTTAAACGACTTACGTGTGACCTAACAATATAACACAACAGTTAGGGACGATTCGGGACTTGTGACGATGACACGGGAAGTTAGAGTATCCTAACTCGTTCTATGGATTTAAATTAAACGAACGCGTCGAACGTCGACATTAGAATAATTATTTTCTTTTGATTGAGTCGCTTGCGAAGGTTAGGAAATGATATAATATTTATTATTTTAGAAACGGTAAAAATAATATAATTTTTCACTAAATTCAAACCCGAGTCCTCGGGTCAATTCTCGGGCCAAAACGCATTTAAATGGGTTTATAATAATATAAGTTTAATTTATATATATATATATATTTTTATTTAATAAAAACCGTCCCAAAAAAATTAGTGTGGGAGCCCGGTCTCGAACCCGGGTCCCTCCCACACCCGCTCAAATCTTTAACCATCACAGCCCGCTAGGGTATCGCGAAGATATCCGGATCAGATTAGTTTTAACATCCAGATTCAAGTGTTTTCCCTCCCTATAACACCCGCGATCGAATCCGGCCGATATCCATCAATTTGGATGATGGATCGAGCCAAACAGATACAAGAATTGTTGCTCAGTGAAATACGAACCTGAGCCTACAATCCAATTCGAAAACGAGCATGATTAGGCTGTCGAATTATCGAGTTTTGTACCAAAAAAGTGATTAGAATACTTTGAATCGATTTGAAAGATTTTGATATAGAAATCGATTAAAACCATAGGGCTTTTGATAATCGGGGCATTTCGAAACTGATCATGCAATTTAATTTCGTTTCTTTTCAATCTAAGATCGAAAACCCCAAACTCGGAAATACAAGAACCCTAATTTCTGGATTTATACGAATTCGATAATAAAACGACAAATTAACAGAGGGCTTTCAATGATTATATGATTACGAAGCTAATGATGTACTTTAATTTGATTTAAAAACGGTTTAGGATTGAATTCGACAGATAGGGTTCATATGAACCCTAATTACAGGTTGCAGAGATTTCGATATTAGAACTTGAAATTAGCAAAGGGCTTTTAATAAAAACAATGTTGCGAATCTTTCTGTATAGGTTAATTTCATTTTCATTGAGTCTAGATTAGGGTTCGACTACTTCAGTCAAGTGATGAACCCTAGAATCCAGAACTCGATCGAATCGATGATGTAAGCCCGAATTAACATGGGGCTTAGCTTTACAGGATAAAAACGAAGCAATTGAGTTAAAGATTTACCAGAATGCGTATCAAATCGATGGAGTTCGAGTAGGTGCAGGTGTCGACTGCACAGATGGCTTTCCGGCGAGCTCTGGCGATTCTCCGATCAATGCAGGTAGTGCAAACGCTTCAGGAGGATTCGGCAGAGGTGTGAGAAGCTTCAATTCGCAAGAGCAATGACAGATTACGTCGAATTTGATGGATTCAGGTTATGCTCGACGGTTTTGAGTTTAATTTGGGTTTAATTGCGTTTAATTCGCTTCAATGTCGGAGTTAAGGATAATGATAACTATTAGAAACGGTTAGATCGTGATAAACGGTTTCAATCTCAACGAATAACAACTAGAAACGGCTTGATTACAAGAATCCGCGACTGTTGACTTTTAGGAGTCAACAAATTGATAATCTTATAATTACAGAATTGGTCCCTGAGGTTTTCAATGGATATGAGGTTTGTAAATTGGCAGAATAAGTCCCTTAGGTTTAAATGAGGTTAATTCAAAGTTAAATTTGACTTTTAAAGTCAAAGGATTGGATTTTGACTTTTCAAGAGTTAACAGAATAGTTTGGGCTTTTGACATAACTAGTCCCTGAACTTTAAACTTGAGATATTGACAGAAATAGTCCCTGAAGTTTGAATAAAGTTAATTTCAGTTAACTTTAACTGGATTTTTCTAACGGAGTTAACTGGAAAAGTTCGGATTGTCACATCATCCCCAAGTTGAAAGAATTTTCGTCCCGAAAATTTAATAACACAAAAAAAAAATTTTGAGGGTGTCACATCATCCCCAAGTTGAAAGAATTTTCGTCCCGAAAATTAAAATAATACCTTAAGAATTTGACGCGGAGTGCTTGAACAGATTAGGATATTTGCGCATCATCTGATCCTCGCGCTCCCACGTGAATTCCGGTCCGCGTTTCGAGTTCCAACGGACTCGAACAATAGGGATCTTACTGTGTTTTAACGTTTTAACTTCCCTATCCATAATTTCCACAGGTTCTTCGATGAAACGTAACTGTTCATCAACATGTAGTTCCTCCAGGGGAACTGCGAGTGATTCATCTGCCAGGCATTTCTTTAAATTTGAGACGTGAAAGACGTTGTGTACACCACTAAGTCTTTCAGGTAGGTCCAGTTGATACGCGACTGGTCCGATTCTCTTCAATATTTTGAAAGGTCCAACATAACGAGGATTCAGTTTGCCTCGCTTCCCGAAGCGAATTACACCTTTCCAAGGTAAGACTTTGAGTAAGACCATGTCACTTACTTGAAACTCAAAAGGTTTACGACGCTTGTCGGCATAGCTCTTTTGACGATCACGAGCTGCCGCCATACGGTTTCTAATTTGGACGATCTTTTCGGAAGTTTCAAATACAAGTTCAGGACCTGTGAGTTGGCTATCCCCAACCTCGGTCCAACAAATGGGAGAACGGCATTTCCGCCCATAAAGTGCTTCAAATGGAGCTGCCTTGATGCTAGTGTGATAACTGTTGTTGTAGGAGAACTCCACCAATGGTAGGTGAGACTCCCAAGTGTTACCGAAATCGATCACACAAGCTCGTAGCATGTCCTCCAGAGTTTGGATAGTACGTTCAGTTTGGCCATCAGTTTGAGGATGGTATGCTGTGCTCATATCTAGACGCGTGCCTAATGCTTTATGCAATGATTGCCAGAAACGGGAAGTGAATCGTGCATCACGATCCGAAATAATAGAGATTGGCACTCCGTGCCGAGAGACCACTTCTTTCAAGTATACTCGAGTGAGTTTATCCATTTTGTCAGTTTCTTTGATGGCTAGGAAGTGAGCAGATTTTGTTAGGCGATCCACAATTACCCATATAGTATCACATCCGGTAGGTGTTCGGGGTAATTTGGTAATGAAGTCCATGGATATTTGTTCCCATTTCCACATGGGAATTTCAGGTTGTTGTAGGAGACCGGACGGTTTTTGGTATTCAACTTTGACCTTCGCGCAGGTCAGACACTTACTAACATAAGTGGCTTTATCGGCCTTCATCTTCGGCCACCAATATAGTACTTTTAGATCATGGTACATTTTATCGGAACCCGGATGAATGGAGTAACGAGATTTATGAGCTTCATCTATGATTAGTTCCCTTAAATTTCTGAACACTGGAACCCATATTCGTTCGACAAAGTAACGAATTCCGTCAGATTTTACTTCAAGTTGTGCTTCCATGCCACGTGTACCTTCTAACGGTAGGTTATCTTCTTTCAAGGCTTCAAGTTGAGCACTACGGATTCTGTCAGGCAATCCAGGGTGAATAGTGAGTTGTAACGCTCGAACTCGTTTGGGTTTCGTTTCTTTTCGGCTTAGTGCATCAGCCACGACGTTAGCTTTACCCAGATGATACCGGATCGCACAGTCGTAATCATTTAAAAGTTCAACCCAACGACGTTGTCGCATGTTCAACTCCTTCTGCTCGAAGATATGCTGGAGGCTCTTGTGGTCGGTGTAGATGGTGCATTTGGTACCGTACAAGTAATGTCTCCATATCTTAAGTGCAAAAACTACTGCTCCCAACTCTAGGTCATGAGTGGTGTAGTTTTTCTCGTGAACCTTTAATTGACGTGAAGCGTATGCGATTACCTTTTCGCGTTGCATTAAGACACAACCCAGACCTTGAATAGATGCATCACAATACACCACAAAGTCATCGGTTCCTTCCGGAAGAGCTAAAATAGGTGCACTGCAAAGTTTCTGTTTGAGGTGTTGGAAAGCTGATTCTTGATTATCGCCCCAATTATAAGCTTTTCCTTTTTGAGTTAGGGCGGTGAGAGGTTGCGCAATCTTTAAAAATCCTTCGATAAAACGACGGTAATATCCAGCCAATCCCAGAAATTGTCGCACCTCAGTCGGAGTCATCGGTGCTGCCCAATTCTTGATGGCTTCTATTTTGGATGGGTCGACATGTATCCCTTTTTCATTTACCACATGCCCTAGAAATTGAACCTCTCGAATCCAAAATTCACATTTGGAAAACTTAGCATAAAGTTGCTCTTGCTTAAGTAGTCCCAAAATTAGACGCAGATGTTCTTCATGTTCTTCCTCGTTCTTGGAATAAATAAGAATGTCATCGATGAAAACGATAACAAACTGGTCAAGGTAAGGCTTACACACACGGTTCATGAGGTCCATGAATACCGCGGGTGCGTTGGTTAAACCGAAGGGCATGACCATAAATTCGTAATGACCGTACCTTGTCCTGAATGCAGTTTTTGAGATATCTTCTTCTCGGACTCTTAACTGATGATAGCTGGACCTAAGATCTATTTTGGAATAGAAACTGGATCCTTGGAGTTGGTCAAAAAGGTCATCAATACGAGGTAAAGGGTAGCGGTTCTTGATTGTAACTTTGTTCAGCTCCCGGTAATCAATACACATACGGAACGTACCGTCCTTCTTCTTGACAAATAATACCGGAGCTCCCCACGGTGATGAACTAGGTCGGATGAAACCTTTATCCAATAAGTCTTGCAACTGAGTGGACAGTTCCTGCAATTCACTGGGTGCTAATCGATAAGGTGCCCGAGCAATTGGTGCTGCTCCGGGTGCTAGGTCAATTTGGAATTCAACCTGACGGTGTGGTGGCAGACCGGGCAGATCCTCGGGAAATACTTCCAAAAATTCACGCACAACGGGAATATCTTCGATCTTCTTCTCTTCTGACGGCTGTTCAGCAACAAGAGCCAAAATAGCCGTATGCCCCTTTCGAAGACATTTTTGTGCTTTCATGAAGGATATAATGCCCATGACTGCACCAACTCTTTCGCCTTGGATGGAAAGGGTTTCTCCATTGGAGAGAGGTACACGTACAATCTTCTCACGACAGATAATTTCGGCTTGGTTTTTAGACAGCCAATCCATACCAACAATTATATCAAAACTACCAAGTATGACCGGCATAAGGTCGATATCAAATGTATGTGTAGCTAGCTCAAGTTTACATCCTTTAAGTATGTGAGTTGCCTCAATTATTTGCCCGTCAGCTATCTCTATTGTATACTTATCTTCTAATAGAGATGAAGTTCCTTTTATCATATTACTAAATTTCTTAGATATAAAACTTCTATCAGCACCGGTGTCAAAAAGGACAGAAGCAAGGAAATTATTTACGAGGAACTTACCGGTAACCACATTATGGTCGTAACGGGCTTCTCCAGATCCTAGTACGAAGGCTCGTCCCTTCGCACCATTTCCTCCCCCATTGCCATTATTACCACCATTCCCATTGTTATTGTGGTTAGGGTTGTGATTTCCATTACCCCTTTCTTCAACTGATGACAGTTTTTCCGAATATGCCCTTCCTTTCCACACTCAAAGCAAGCCCTAGTAGACCCTGGTTGTTGAAAGGGTTGTTTAGTTTGTAATTCACCCCTACAGTCCTTGGCAGCATGGCCTATTTTACCGCACCTCTGGCAACGATTGCAGAACCCAAAGTGGTGTAAGTTACACTTGTTACACTTCGGGGACTTCCCTGCATAACCACCCTGGTTTTGGCCAGAAGAGGTCGACTGATTGAAGTTCTTGGTAGGCTCGAACCTACGTTGTTGTTGTTGTTGCTGTTAGTTAGACTGTTGCTGGTTGGGTTGGGGTCCTTTGGTGTGGGAGTTAGAGTGGTTGTGGGTGTTGGAATAGTGATCGAACTTGCGTTTGTGGCTGTCGGTGAGTTTAGCAATTGAACCTCTTGGAGGTAAAGTTCCCTGTGTCACTGCCTGATCGGTCAATTTGTGGGCAAGTCTGATGGTCTGTTGGATGGTGGTAGGGTTGGATGAGGTCACCATGCTTTGAATCTGAGGTACCAAACCTCCAATGTATAGTTCAATCCGTTTGTAATCCGGAGTCACCATATGTGGGCACATGGTGGCAAGTTCGTGCGAACGGGTGGTGTAGAGTTCAATTTCTGAACCCTCCATCTTAAGGTTCCAGAACTCTCCTTCTAGCTTTTGAATTTCATCTCGTGGGCAGTATTCTTCTTTCATCATTGACTTAAATTCCTCCCACGGGAGTCCATTTGCCATTGCTAGTCCCAACATTTGAACTTGGGCATTCCACCATGTTAGGGCCGGGCCTTCTAAAGTTCCAGCAGCAAATTTCACTTGGTTAGCTACGGGGCAGTTGCACATGGCTATTACTGATTCAACCTTCTCAAACCAGCGAAGTAATCCAACTGCTCCTTCAGCTCCACTAAAGGTGTGGGGCTTGCAGTCCATGAATGCCTTAAAAGTGCAGGCTGGCTGTTGATTTTGTTGATTTTGTTGATTTTGCTGGCCTGGATTTAGAAATACGAATTGAATTGGAACTATAGAGTTTAGAAAGGTATTCTTAGGAAAAAGGATTGACACTACTAGTCAATAGTTGAAAGCATTTACCTGCAGCATTCTGTGCTGCTAGGGCCTCTGCCACACTATTGTTTATCAAAGCTGCTAGTTCTGCTGCCGTCATGTTGATGGTACCACGACCACCGGTACGGCCTCCTCGTCCTCTCCCAGACATATTTCTTCACAATCACAAATGAAAACAATGAGAAATATATCGCATATTAAACATTATTCAGGTACGGGTAAGGAAATACAACATCTAATATTTTGAAAATTAAATAAATTGTAAGGCTACAAAATAAATAACTCAAATATTAAACTTCTCATGCTTTTATTAGATGGGAACAACCTTACCCATCTAGGTTTGAAAAGGGAAATAATATAAGCAAAAACAAACATGAAAAGGAAGATAGAATAGGAAGATCCTCAAATATCCTCGTCATCAGAAGAGACATATGACTGTGCATCATCAATCTCCACTGGCTCTTCCTCAGCTGGTTCCCCCTCTAAGGGTTCCTCCTCGAAGGGCTCCTCCTCAAAGAGCTCTTCCTCAAAGGGTTCCTCCTCATCGTCAGATACTGGAATGTCTTCCAGGTGTAGGGCCGCTTGCAGTTGGGCTTCCAAGTGAGTCACCCTCTCTTGAAGGCCTTCAGCAGTGTGGTTAGCCACATGTAGCTGAGCTTCCATAGCAACTAGTCTCTCTAGAACTCCTTGCATATCATCATCCATAATGTCAGCTCTCGTTTCTAGGTGTGCTACACGATTCACTAAAAGGTTGTGGACATGATCCGTTGCAGCTAGTTCGGTAGTCAAATCTTCTATTCCTACCCTATTCTTTTCCACTTGTTTTCCATTCTCCAGGAGTTTAGGTATCTCCTCGGTGGCATCTTGTACAAAACTTAATTCCTTTAACATATAGGACACAAATGCTGCGAAGGCTTGTTCCATGGTACATGGTAAGCTAGGCAGTGTAGGCGATGAAGATGTGGATGCAAAGTACGGTGATGGAACATCTCCCATTTCGATCCACCTTTGGATCATATGTGGGTACATATCCCAATTGAGAGCATACTCCAATGCCCGTGCGTTGCTCGGTTCACCTTGCTCAATTGAGGTAGTCCGGCGCCTTTTGGGCTCCGGGGATGAGGGTACAGGTGCCTTATGCCCTGATGCGTTAGGTGATGGAGGTGGTGTTGACGACATGATCCTGCAACAATTTGTATAAGTGCCAAACATCCAAATGACATGTAACTAATGTGTGAGGCTATAGTCTAGTATGCAATCCTAGTTCGTTATAACCAATGTCTCTGATACCAATCTATCTGTCACACCCCCAAATTCCACTAACGGAGTATTACCGTTTGGGAAGTGACAAACCAGGATCTCAGACATTAGTTACATTGAACGACTCTACATGGGACTCAAATGAAAATATCCTTTTAAATCAGAGTATCAATGCGGAAGCGTAAAGAAAGTAAATGCGCAAAATACACGCGCCCAAAACCAAAGTCCAAAAGTCCAAACGTTCAAGCAAACAAAGTACATTAAAATAATTCAATCAACATAAATAGACACAAAGCAAAGCAGTTGAATCCCATGCATGCCCTAACGTGCACCTGTGTCTTAGCTTAGCGTCCTGAGAAAACATGTAAGAAAAAGTGTCAACACGAGGTTGGTGAGTTCACAGGTTTCAAATAAATAAGTAAGCATTACCAGATTTATGATCTTTCAATATGTATCTATAGGTAGCTAACCTATGTTCATGTTTTAGCTCAAGTGCTCGCAACCGAAACTGACTGTTTGTTTATTGCCTCCTGCCAGGTTCTATCAATACTGGCCATGTGAATAGGCTAACATTTCACCCGTTCGATATCCGATCGAGTTAGCGCGACTAACGCGGGTGGGATTTGTCAAACCCAGTAGTACTACTAAACATTACCTCGCTAAGATCCATATTAACGGTTCGAAATAAGATGAGGACTTTCTGTGATAGCATGTTACACTTAGCTTTAACATTGATAGCATATGAAATACAAAATCTAAAATCAGTTTAAGCATGTTTTCTCCCCCAAGTTAAAAGTAGTAAAAAGGGGCCGTGAATACTCACCTGAGTTAGAGTGAAAGATCGGGTTACGCTGATGGAGTTGAAACCACGGGTGTAAGTCTTAAACGACTTACGTGTGACCTAACAATATAACACAACAGTTAGGGACGATTCGGGACTTGTGACGATGACACGGGAAGTTAGAGTATCCTAACTCGTTCTATGGATTTAAATTAAACGAACGCGTCGAACGTCGACATTAGAATAATTATTTTATTTTGATTGAGTCGCTTGCGAAGGTTAGGAAATGATATAATATTTATTATTTTAGAAACGGTAAAAATAATATAATTTTTCACTAAATTCAAACCCGAGTCCTCGGGTCAATTCTCGGGCCAAAACGCGTTTAAATGGGTTTATAATAATATAAGTTTAATTTATATATATATATATATATATTTTTATTTAATAAAAACCGTCCCAAAAAAATTAGTATGGGAGCCCGGTCTCGAACCCGGGTCCCTCCCACACCCGCTCAAAGCTTTAACCATCACAGCCCGCTAGGGTATCGCGAAGATATCCGGATCAGATTAGTTTTAACATCCAGATTCAAGTGTTTTCCCTCCCTATAACACCCGCGATCGAATCCGGCCGATATCCATCAATTTGGATGATGGATCGAGCCAAACAGATACAAGAATTGTTGCTCAGTGAAATACGAACCTGAGCCTACAATCCAATTCGAAAACGAGCATGATTAGGCTGTCGAATTATCGAGTTTTGTACCGAAAAAGTGATTAGAATACTTTGAATCGATTTGAAAGATTTTGATATAGAAATCGATTAAAACCATAGGGCTTTTGATAATCGGGGCATTTCGAAACTGATCATGCAATTTAATTTCGTTTCTTTTCAATCTAAGATCGAAAACCCCAAACTCGGAAATACAAGAACCCTAATTTCTGGATTTATACGAATTCGATAATAAAACGACAAATTAACAGAGGGCTTTCAATGATTATATGATTACGAAGCTAATGATGTACTTTAATTTGATTTAAAAACGGTTTAGGATTGAATTCGACAGATAGGGTTCATATGAACCCTAATTACAGGTTGCAGAGATTTCGATATTAGAACTTGAAATTAGCAAAGGGCTTTTAATAAAAACAATGTTGCGAATCTTTCTGTATAGGTTAATTTCATTTTCATTGAGTCTAGATTAGGGTTCGACTACTTCAGTCAAGTGATGAACCCTAGAATCCAGAACTCGATCGAATCGATGATGTAAGCCCGAATTAACATGGGGCTTAGCTTTACAGGATAAAAACGAAGCAATTGAGTTAAAGATTTACCATAATGCGTATCAAATCGATGGAGTTCGAGTAGGTGCAGGTGTCGACTGCACAGATGGCTTTCCGGCGAGCTCTGGCGATTCTCCGATCAATGCAGGTAGTGCAAACGCTTCAGGAGGATTCGGCAGAGGTGTGAGAAGCTTCAATTCGCAAGAGCAATGACAGATTACGTCGAATTTGATGGATTCAGGTTATGCTCGACGGTTTTGAGTTTAATTTGGGTTTAATTGCGTTTAATTCGCTTCAATGTCGGAGTTAAGGATAATGATAACTATTAGAAACGGTTAGATCGTGATAAACGGTTTCAATCTCAACGAATAACAACTAGAAATGGCTTGATTTCAAGAATCCGCGACGGTTGACTTTTAGGAGTCAACAAATTGACAATCTTATAATTACAGAATTGGTCCCTGAGGTTTTCAATGGATATGAGGTTTGTAAATTGGTAGAATAAGTCCCTTAGGTTTAAATGAGGTTAATTCAAAGTTAAATTTGACTTTTAAAGTCAAAGGATTGGATTTTGACTTTTCAAGAGTCAACAGAATAGTTTGGGATTTTGACATAACTAGTCCCTGAACTTTAAACTTGAGATATTGACAGAAATAGTCCCTGAAGTTTGAATAAAGTTAATTTCAACTTTAACTGTATTTTTCTAACGGAGTTAACTGGAAAAGTTCGGATTGTCACATCATCCCCAAGTTGAAAGAATTTTCGTCCCGAAAATTTAATAACACAAAAAAAAAAATTTTTAAGGGTGTCACACACCCTAAGGACCCCATAACGACCCTTAGCTTCATTATTACATAATGATCCCATAAAACACTTTCAATTTAAATCATAACTCGCAATACATTCATTAAATAAAACATGCGAGTTTGTACGATAACCCTAAAACAGTAAAACGTTTAAAAGAGGGGATTAGAAACTCACTGTTACGGAGATCCAACTCTTGAAATGCAACGGTCTCCTAACACGAAACTCGAACCTGTCAACGTAAGATCACAGGGTCAGAGTACGTCATGAATATGTGTCAATAATGTACAAACATGAATGTCCCCGACCCACGTCTCATCTACTCGTCCCATGCAAAACCCTAACTCCACGTGTTCTCTCAATCAGGGTTTTCCCGAACCCGTTTAGAACCCGCATGCATGCACGTTTACGTGCCATGCAACACCTTAGTCTCATAGGTCACACGTACCCGAGCCGAGACCCCCCCCCCCAAGCACATACAAAACTCAACATGTAAACCTCATGATCACGAAACCCTAATCGGGTGTAACCGACCCCATGTTCTTCCCCGTTCACCACCGTGAACCACCACCATCGTGAATCACTACCACACGTCATCACGGGTTTCACCGTCCCCTTCGTGCACCGCCATCGTCTTCTTCGTCTCGTCATAATTTTAATCGGCCATGCACCATCCTCCTCGTCGAAAACCCTAGTCGGCCCTCCACCGTGCACCACCAGGTTGCGCACCACCGTGAACCACCCTTCTAGCCTTCGGCTTGCGGTCTAACATCACCACCCTAGTCGTCGGACCACCACAACACGTCACCTTCATCTTCCCTGTTGCGTCCCTCTATCGGCCACCCTCCCCGTGCTCCACCTCATGCCGTAGCAACACACCACCGCCGCCGCACGCCGCTACCACTTCACCATCCACTCCGCTGTTGCCGCTTCTTGCTACTTCTGCAACCGTCACCACAGCAGAGTATCGTCCCCATCTTCCCTTTGATCGCCGCAAACAAACACCCAAACCCTAATCGGGTTTCTCACCCACAAACGTAAACAAACACGATAAGGAAACATAGTACGAGGATTACCTTGCTTTGACGTGAAGTTCCTGCTTGAAACCACCGTTAAACTCTCCCTGTCGTCGGCCTCCTCTCTCTCCCTTGACGTCGTGCGATACCTAGGCCTAATGGCCTAGGGTTTTTCCTTAGCAAGGTATTTAAACCTTTAAGTGTTACATCCGTGTCCCTCTAGTTCAATTTTGCGCGTTACGAATCTTGTGTTAGGATTACAATGACTAACTGTGTCATTTCATGTCGTTAAAATGCCCTATACACGACCTACCTTGCTCTTCATTACGCTTAATACGTATCTGGGTCGTCCACTAACCCGAACCACTAGCTTACAGGTTTTCGAGATGTTACATCCCCCCAGCAGACCGGAGTTCTACATCTTCTATCATACAACATCTCGAAAGGCGGCATGCCTATCGTAGCGTGATAGCTGTTATTGTATGAGAATTCTTCTAGAGGTAGGTGGTTGTCCCAACTGCCACCGAAGTCAATGATGCAAGCACGGAGCATATCCTCCAACGTTTGAATGGTCCTTTCAGACTGACGTTCAACCTGTTGCCCATTGCCTCATAGAATATTTTCCAGAACCTCGATGTGAATCACGTGTCCCCGTCGGATACAATTGACAATGGCACCCCATGTCTTGGCATAATTTCCTTAATAAACACTTTGGCTAACCGTTCTGATGAGAAGGTATCACGAATGGGTAGGAAGTGAGTGCTCTTAGTCAGACGGTCTACTATCACCCATATGGTATCATGACCTTTAGTTGTGCAGGGTAGCTTGGTGATAAAGTCCATAGTGATACGTTCCTATTTCTATTTGGGTATATCTAGAGGCTGGATTTTACCGTATGGTTTCTAGTGTTCAGCTTTGACCCATGATCAAGTCAAACACCTACTCACGTACTTTGTTACATCGTTTTTCATATTCGGCCACCAATACCCTTTCTTCAAACCCTGGTACATTTTGGTAGTTCCTGGGTGGATAGAGTAGCGAGTCTTATGGGTCTCGTCAAGTACTTTGGCTTTAAGCTCACCACCCTTTGGCACCCAAATACAGCCGTGTCGGGTCTTCACACCCAATGTGTTTCTTTCCAACTTTTCTTTTTGACCAACCATTCTTGCCCCAAATACAGCCGTGTCGGGTCTTCACACCCAATGAGTCATCAGTTGTCATGATGAGTATGTGATCACTTTTCCCCATTGCATTAACACGCAACCCGGTCCTTGACTTGAAGCGTTAGAATAGACTATAAGGTCTTCGTTGGCATCAGGAAGGGCCAATACTGGAGCTTGCATCAATCTCTTCTTTAATTCTTCAAACGCTTCAATTTGAGCCTCACCCCATTCGTATTTAACCTCCATGCGTGTCAGCTTTGTTAAAAGTGAGGCTATTCTCGAGAAGTCCCGAATGAACCTACGATAGTAGCCTGCCAACCTCAGAAAACTCTACACCTCTGTCGGCGTCTTTGGGTCCTCCCATTCCTGCAAAGTCAATATTTTTGCCGAATCAACCATAATGTCGTTCTCGTTAATCACGTGGCCTAGGAATTGGACTTCCCTGAGCCAGAACACGCATTTGGTGAATTTGGCGTACAACTTCTCTCTTTTTAACGACTCCAACACCCCTTAAGATGACAGGCGTGATCGCCCTCACTTTTGGAGTACATAAGGATGTCGTCAATAAACACAATCACCGATCGATCTAACATCAGGCGCACACCCGATTCATTAAATCCATAAACGTAACAGGAGCGTTTGTCAAACCAAATGACATTACAAGAAATTCATAATGTCCGTATCAGGTACGAAATGTTATCTTTGACACGTCCACTTCCCGTACTTTCAAATAATGGTAACCCGACCTAAGATCGGTCTTTGAGAACCAACTCGCGCCTTGCAATTGGTTAAAGGGATCATCTATTCTAGGTAACGGGTATTTATTCTTTATTATTCTTTTATTCAGTTCTCTATAGTCTATGCACATTCTCATCGAGCCATCTTTCTTCTATACAAACAGCACCGAAGCGCCACAAGGCAAAATTTTCGGTCTGATAAAACCCTTCGTGTGAAGTTATTCTAGTTGGTTCATTAATTCTTTCATCTCGGATGGAGCTAGTCGGTATGACGCCTTAGCAACGGGCTAGACTCTCGGCATTAAATCAATTTGGAATTCTATTTTCCGATCAAGTGGCACTCTAGGTAAGTCCTCAGGGAACACCTCTATAAAGTTGCACACCACGGGTACATCTTTCATCTCTGTAACTTCTTCCCCATGGTTTATAACATAACCCAGGTAGGCCTCGTACCCGCGCCTTATATAATTTTCTGCTTTAATTATTGAAATGATGTTCGGCATAGATATATCTTTGTCTCCGTAAAATGTGACTTCGCTACCATCTGAAGCTTTCAAGTGAATCTTCTTTCGTTTATACACAATGTGGGCCTCAATAGCAGCGAGCCAATCCATTCCCAACACCATGTCAAATCCCCCTAAGGCTATGACGAATAGCCTGGTAGGGAATCTATGACAATGTATGCCTATCATGCAGTTTTCTATGGTATCTATTACTTTTATACTTCTACCCACGACAGCTTCTATGCTAAAAGCCCTTTCTATCTTGGAAATAGTACATTTCAGTTTATCACAAAAAGTAGAGGCTATAAAACTTTTTGTAGCACCAGAATCAAACATAACTGATGCATAAATATTATTGACAGTGAACGTACCTAACACAACGTCAGGATACTTTCTCGCCTCTTGCTGTGTCAGCGTGTAAGCCCTAATCCTTACTCCGGGATTCTCTGCCTCCTTTCCTTTACTAGAATCAGCTACCTTGGGCCGCCTACAGTCTTTGGCCAAATGACCTGGTATCCCACAGTTGTGGCACTTCCCAATGCTCGTGCATTCTCGTGAGTAGTGCCCCGTTTTACCACACTGGTAGCAGAGATTCAACCTAAGTCGACACTCCCCTAAATGATTCTTCCCATACTTATCACAAGTTACCATCCCATCCACTTTCTACTTATTCTGAGACGGCCCTGACCACTAGAACGCCTGTCGCTTATCAGTGTTGGTCGTTTTCTTCTTAACTTCAACCGACAGTGGGTCCTCATGGTCAAAATCATCATACACAATCCCGTCCAGTTCCACAACTGATTCAAAGCTCTTTTGGGTGTTGGCTTTCACAAGCACTCAGACTCTTTGGGGTAGTCCTTTGATATAATACTTGATCAGCCGCTCCTCGGAGTCGACGAGGTGAGGCACTAGTTGGGTCAACTCATTATACTTAGTGGTGTACTGGAAGTGAGTCATGTTACCATCCTTAAGTCCTACAAACTCGCTTTCATCTTAGTCGATCTCGTTATGTGAGCAGGACTTACGGATTATTAATTTCATCAGATCGTCCCAAGTCATCCTCCTAATTGCAGTGGGGGTTTTCAACCTCTCGATGTTCCTCCACCAGCTCAGTGCCTCGTTGGTGAAAGAGTGGGAGGCAAATTTGACTACCTGATTCCTGCGACATTCGCTGTTGTTTATCACTCTATTCATTCTTTAGGTCCACTCGAAGGTGGCCACAACATCCTTTTTTTGGCCAAATTTTGGCGAGTCACAGCCCCTAAAGGACTTGTAGTTGCACCCCCGAGCGAGCTCATCATAATCAGAGTCATCATCACAAGTGTCCTCATCCTCCTCATCCATCTCCCCTCTATTCGGTCCCTCTATCCCCTCTTCTTATCTTTCCCAACTTCCTTCATTGCCTCAGCCAGAGCTGCCGGTTAGACGTCCTTTTAGAAAAGAAGAAACCTCTTCGGGGATGGCGGCCCTTACAATAGGTTTCAGAGTTAACCCCTCATCACGATTGACATTGGGGTCGGTCACGCTATTTTCTCTGTCATCATCTTCAACATGTACGGATTCAGTTCGGTTATGAGAGTGTTCGCTTTCTTCCACGTGTCGGTTCATCGGTGGTCGGCCACAACGGCCAGTTCGTCCTCCTCTCTTACCTCTATCCATTATTGGGTCTAACTGCGAACAAGGAATACTCGTGTCATCATGATAGGTAATTTTTTAGACACCTCGAGTAATGTAAATTACTAATCACACATAGACCGGTATCAAATTACTAACTTACTTTACTACTCGTGTTATGGACATTTCTTGTCAGGAATAACATCTGCATTCAAGTCCGTATTCTATTCTAAGGCACTTTCTTTCTATTTCTTGTTCTAAGGCATTTGTCAGCTATTCTAAGGCATTTACCGTCTACATTAAGTTTAAGACATTAATTGTCTTCTTTCATCCTTTGATCCATGACCGGGTTGCTCTGACTGACTTTCCATTCTTTGTCCCGTTCTCAGTTTAAGTTCAGACATTATCGCAAATGTATGAATCTCTCAAACTATGGCTCTGATACCAACTTGAAACGCCCCAAAACGGGTAGTCTCATAGTTGGCAGAAAACATTGAAAACATAGTTGTTAAACTTAGAATCATTCAACAATCAGACAGGTTTGACTGCGGAAGTCTTAAACATTACAACTATCCATACAAACTAAAGCATAAATTATTCATTATTCAAAATTCGGGAATTTCAGTCTTCAGTTGGTCATCCCACAAAAGTCCATGCAATCCTAGCCCTTACGGCTCCATTAATCTATTCTTTTTATTTACCTAAGGTGCATGTCAAAAGTCAGATATACTGACTGAGTTCTATTTTACTTTAATAATTAAACACTTTATCATTTTCTTTCAAATCAACTTAAATCTATACTATATAATAAATAAAGGTTTTTCATGTCACGTGTCGCCTCTATATTCATTCTCATCATTTTTTTCCGCCTCTCTCTTTTATTAAATACACCTCTATCTTTTAATAATAATATATTTTAAAAAAAAATACTAATCTTTATATTAATGAATCTTCTGACATATTTTGACGAGTATGTGTTAACAAATTATATTGTATTGCACGATTTTATTCAACCCATGTAAAACACGAGTTTTTAAAAAATAATTTTTTTATTACTTAATATATAATATTATATTTATTTAACCCGTGTAATACACGAGATTTTAACCTAGTATAATAATAAAAGCTTGTCTTTTAAAATCATTTCTTTCCATTCAAACATTCTAATTCCCAAAGGGGAATTCATTCATTCATTAAATATTTAAATCTTTTGGAAACATTCGTACTAGTTTTCTTTTCAAAACATTCACATATACAATTAACATTCATGTTAGCCTTTCCATTCATTCATTTGTTCATCCTTCCGTTCAAATTCTTATCATGGAGTGAACTAGCACTCGAATGATACAATTCCGTCTTAACCGTCCCAAGTCCCGGAGGCTTGGAACATTGTGCTTGCACGAATGCAAGACTCATCTGCTGCTTAACACAAAGATAAGACTCCTTTGTTTGCTTTTCTGAAGACAAGTCTCCACTTCTGATTGTACAAGACTTTCTGTTCATTCGAAAGACAAGTCTCCACTTTTAGTGTCATTTCCGTGCATGGTGACACGGTTAGTGTCGTCAACTTAGTGTCTCCAAAAGTGGAATGACACGTGTCCCAATCATTGGCGAACCTCAGGAGACATACATCGTCGTCCCCAATTAGTGTCGCCTGATGAAGATGGCGACACTGACTGATGAAGATGGCGACACTATTAGTGTCGCCCCATGAAGATCTTCATCAAAAGGCTCATTTTCAACCCAAGTTTCCAACTTTTTATGTTCAAATCGTTTGTTTAACTCCCTTGAAGCTAGATCTGGGCTTATTTCATCATTTTACACGTAGAAATTTATGCTTTGAGTTCAAAACCTCAGTTTTACCCCAAAACCCATTTAAACTGAAAATCAAAGGTTTTAGATTCTATTCTTACCTCAAAACACTAGTTTCTTTCTGGATTCTTCTTCTACAACAGCGATGAAACGGATTAGAGCAGCTTGGGAACAAAATGCTTGAAGTTCTGGAGCTTTCTCTCTCTAGACTCTCTCTCTTTCTCTCTCTATGATTTTGTATGTTTGGAGGTGAATGTAGGCTGGAGTAGGGTTGCAAACTGATGTAGTTGGGTTGTAGAGCCTACATGGGCCAAGCCTATGACCTTAGGCCCATCATTCTTATTCGTTCTTCTTATTAGGCCCAATAAGGATTGTCGGTTTTTGCGGGTGTTACACTTAATCATTACCTAATTGAATAATTAAATATCCATTAATACCGTAACTTATAAATATATTGGTGGTTTGAATGATGGAGACGCAATTATAGATATACCTGATGATCTGCTCATAACTGATTCATTTGATCATATTTCAGATCTAATTGATTTTGTGTATCCTTCTATTCTTGAACATGCATCTAATCCGGGTTATTTTCAAGCAAGAGCAATACTAGCACCAAAGAATGAAGTCGTACATGAAATTAATCATCGCTTACTGTCATTGTTCACATGTGCTTTAAAGGAATATCTAAGAGCATATAGTATCTGTCAATCTGAGCATCTTGATGATAATTTTGATGAAAGTTTATACTCTCCTGATTTTATAAATGGTCTAAAGTTATCAAGTTTGCCGAATCACAGATTAGTTTTAAAGGTCGGAATTCCAGTCATGCTACTAAGAAATATTGACCAGAAAAACGGTTTATGTAATGGAACAAGACATCAGGTCAAATCACTAGGTAATCGTGTTATAGAAGCAGAGACCATATCTAAAAGCAACATTGGTCATCGCACTTTCATCCCTAGAATTGGTTTAACACCTTCTGACAAGAGAATTCCATTTAAACTTCAAAGAAGACAATTTCCAATTGTTGTATGTTTTGGAATGACCATAAATAAAAGTCAAGTACAATCACTTTCTAGGGTTGGTTTGTATTTAAAATATCCAGTGTTTACTCATGGTCAGCTGTATGTTGTATTATTAAGAGTTAAAAGTAGAGGTAGACTAATCTTTGATAAAGATGGAAAAGTTTGTAACACACTTCAAATGTTGTATACAAAGAAGTGTTTTCAAATTTGTAAATTATCATTGTAATCTTGATTTAACATGTAATTTAATCTTACGTCTTCGAAGACCATCATTTATGAAATTTATTTTCATGTATTTTTTTAATGTTTTCATTACTCTCATTAATAAATTATTAATATTTGACAATTTGAAAAAATTACCGATACATCATCAAATGTTGTATGAGAATACATGTTCAAATATTAACGAATGTAAGATTAAAGTTACACCATGTAACATATGAGTTTAAAGCTACTAAAGAATATAAAGATAATAGAGAGTTAATACATTAGACAATGAGATAATTGTAAGTCGAAACATAACCAATCCCATATCTTGTTCTCCTTTCTTGCATACCATCATCGGTATTGTTACCGGAATTCCAGTCAACCCACCTCACGTGGACTCACACTTCATCGGCTAATTGCGAAGACGTTGACTCCTCCGAAATCACCATCTTGATCTTTCTCGTTCTATCTCAGACTCGATCTCTGTGTGTCCCTCTTTTCCAGCTAGTTTCGAAAATCTCCGGTGAACCCCAAATCCACCATGGAACACCTCACAAAAACCCCACCAATCATATCCACCTACTGCTTCTATAAACCGATGACTCGGATCACCGTAGACCACTGCAGACGACGCGCACACGACTAGTGGTGAGGCTAGGATTTTTTTTGTACAGGGTCGTTACTTTTCGCCTTTTTGTTCCTCAGGTTTCTAAAAGCCCGACGTCTAAATTTTTATATTAGTCGGATTGGTCACGTAATAAAATACGATACCATACTAAAAAACATTTTCATTAAAAATCATAAATTTCGATTGCTCAGCTTTTAACAATTTTTTATTTTATTTTATCCATTTGATGGGGCGGCCCATTGGGGGGCGGGGAGGGCGACCGTCTAGGGCCCGGTCTCCTAAGGGGCCTATAGTTTTTAAAAAAATTTAAATATTATATATATATATATATATATATATATTTATAAAAGGCCCAAATTGTATTATACATTTATCCTATTAACCCACTTAGAAATTAAAAAAACGCCCACTATTTGCATTATCCATTTATCCTATTAACCTATGATAAATAATCGGCAATGTCCCAAGAAAGACATAACGGTTTAACGATGACATCTATTGAAAACGATATATTAGAGACTATGAATTATAATGACTTGATCGAGAGCTTTGTTTCCAAAAACTCTAGGAGAGCCTCACGATTCACATAAGTAAGTAAATTAGAGCATTATGATACACTACTTTTGTTTTAGTAGTTATTGTTATAACTGTTATTGTCATATTAAGTTTTTTTTATATATGATGGGACCCGCTTTTTTTTACATGTCCCAAGCCTAATAAGTTTTAAGGATTCTTGGGACCGGCCCCGTTTGAGATACAACCCAATCAAGTTATTTATAAGTAAATGATATAAACTAACCACTCAAAACATATGAAACTGGTAACATATGGTATACATAGTTAATGAGTTAATTACAACTATTAAAACCATTTAATTAGACTTCAACATTAGCCCCAATAGGTCAGTGGTAGAGCGACAGTCTTGTAAACAGGAGGTCTGTAGTTCGATCTTGCATGGGGTAAAAACTTTATATTTTTCCAATTGCCTAGTGGCACTCTTTTTTGCCGGTTGGGTTCTACTAGAGATGGAAAAAGAAAAAAAGTTGAACTCGACGGGAAAACCCAAAACCTGATACATTTAGGACGGATAATGTGACGGACACTTAAGTATGGGGATTAAGTTTAGAAATTTTCGTTGGTTTGTGACTAATTACATGAACCAGTTTTTCGATTATATTAATATGTTATATAGTTTGCAAAAAAATATATAATAAATAGTATTTTTAAACTATTAGAAACTTAAAATTATTAAAATTATAGAACTGTGAGAAATGTTATTAGGTATTTATTATTTCATGTCGGTTGTGACAGTAAATTTAAAATCGGGGTTCGGATAATGGGCATCCCAATGGTTAATCTTTAACCACATAAGATCTTAAACATGTATATCAAGTACTTGTGGGTGTATCCGTGTACCTGAGGGTTATTAACGGGCACCCGACGAATATAAGACCGGATATGAGATATGGTTTTTAAATCGGATATGAGACTAGAATTATTAAAGCCCGGCCTGTTGTTATCCGCAGACAGCTCCGTGTCGTGTCTATTCCGGCCCAATAGTAAACCAGTTTACATGAAAAAGTAACCCACGATAATTTTAATTTTCGGCCTATATATTTGTTACAATTATTTAAGTGACAAAATTAACTTATATACACATATAATATAGTATTTATAATTATATATACTAGTAAGGATGGGAGGGGTGTACTCGGCGTGAGCCCAAAACGCCGCACGGCATGAGGCAAAACACCGCCCCACTCCTTATTTCTTGGCGTGGCACGTTTTCACGGCGTGAGCTCGTCGTACGGCGTGGAGCAAAAATTGCAAAGTTTGTTGTGGGCCCCACTAGCCAACGGCTAGTTCAGTTAGTTTAATTATGGGCTTTTATTAAAAAAATTATTTTGTTTGTGGCATGGGTGCCCCACTAAATGGCATGTTTTGGTGTTTTATGGTGTGAAATGAGGTCACACCATTTGATTGGATACTTTATGGCATAGTGTGGTGTAGTGGCATGGGTGCTTCCTCCACCCTGAAAGCCGTTGTCGGCGCCCACTCATAAAGGTACTGATCATTGAATAGTGTCTTTTCAATTGAACACAAGAGATAAACAAGAATAAAGGCACTCGCCTAGTGGTCAACACGCCTCACCCACTCCGGCCTACGCGTGTTCAATCCCCTCCCCTTGCCGGTTCGATTGCTGACACCAGCAAGTTCAAATGCTGACATCAACGAGAGATTTTAATAAATTTGGTCGAAATTCTTTTTAAATGGCGTTGACGCCCACTCACGAAGGTATTCTTCATTGAATAGTGCCTTTTCTATTATCTGTATATATTACATTTGAACACATGAGATAAAAAAGAATAAGGCGTTCGCATGTGGTCAGCGCGCCTCACCCACATCTGGCCCATGCATGTTAATCCCCCCTGGCGGTTCGACCGCTAACTAGGGGTGTTTATTATTCGAATCCCATTCGAATAACCCGAAATTCGATTCGAACCGAATTCGAATAAAAATTTCGATTTCGAATTTTGGCTTATTCGAATCGAATAATTATTCGATTCGAATAAATAAGTCGAATTCGAAATCCCCAATTCGATTTGATTCGAATAACCCGAATTTATATATTATATAATTTATAATTTTTTTAATATATAATATCCTCTTATTTAGGTTTTGTTTGGGCTTCTAACTTCATTACTTGTGGGGTTTTTTTAAAAGTTTTGTATGGGCTTCAAAGTTCAAATCTACAAAACCTTTACCTAGTTATCGATTTTTTAATTTTTTTTTCAAAAAAATAATAATAATTATTCGGTTTATTCGAATGGATTCGAATTCGATTCGATTCGATTCGAATAAGCTTATTCGAATCCGAATAAGCTTATTCGAATTCGAATCGAATTCGAATCTAGAAAAAAAAATTCAAATTCGAATAATTCGATTCGAATAAACGAATAACCCGATTCGATTCGTTTGAACATCCCTACCGCTAACGTCAACGAAAGGTCTTTTTTTAAACTAACTTTCTTTTTTTATTTTTATTTTCTTAATTTTTTTTAAGTTTTCTTAATTAATTAATCTTTATGGCCCCCTCACAGAGTACTGTTCGTTGAACAATGCCTTTTCTATTATGTGTATATATACATTTGAACATCCCCACAACATCGCACAACTTAGGCCTACTCGTTGAATACAAAAACTGTAATTTGGATCTATAATTTATATTTTTATTGGGTTATAATTATAGAACTTTATTTAAATAAAATTTTATGTTGTTTACTTCATTTAATTTGTACAAAAAATTATGCATCATTTAATTGTTTGTTTATAAATAATTGTGTAGATGAGATTAATCTAACAAAGTATATATATAAATATGATATCTTTTTTATTATTATCATTTTTTTTAACAGCGGCATTATATTAAAACACAACACGAGTAGTAAGAAACTAGTTTGGAAAATTACAAATACAAAATAGGATTTTGCAACCACTCGATTCTAGATATCTTACCTTTATGATTTCTATTACCATACCAAAGGAAAAAAAGATGAACTACCTCATCAAAAATTAGATCTTTTCTTTGTTGATTCTTCATGAAGACAACTTCATTTCTAAATCTCCAAATTGACCACCATACAACAAAACATATAACCCCCACCACTTCTTTCTTCTCGATCTTAATGTTGCCATTTTCGACCCAATCAATCATTTCGACAGGATAGGTCGTCAACGGAAGTTGAACAAGGTGTTCCGAAGTCTCCGGATCATTATCACAAAGCACACAAAGCAAACATGGCACATCAATATCTTTAGTGTCCAGATTCAACCTAGTTGGTAATCTATTATTTAACACTCTCCATGCACAAATGTTTATTTTCCTTGGAATAAATTTGTTCCATGATGTATGTCTCGACCCAATTGGAAGTAAAAAATCATCAATATAAGTACGTACCCATTTAATTTTAAAATTATCCATACCATTTAAAGACCACACCCATGTATTATTTTCTTGAGAAATTTGAATTTGCCCAATAATATTAAAAAACGCCCCAAATTGATCACCCTCTTCTCCATTCCTGATAGCTCTTCGCCACCTCCAATTCGACATACTCACCCTTTAACTAACCATGCAATCTTTAATTTCTTCCAAAGCATATAATCTTGGAAACCTCTCTTCCAAAGTATAATTACCACACCATCTGTCGTTCCAAAAAAAGGTGGTATCGCCTCTCCCGATCTTCTTGGATAGAGACGAGAAAGGAATGATAGACAAATCATTTAACTTAAAATAAGATTTCAACATTCTTTGCCATACACCGTTACCCCTAATAGGAAAATTCACCAAAGTTATCCCCATCTTAGAACCATGCAAAGCTGATATAGCTTTCGCCCATAAGCTTTTCTTTTCATTCACAAATCTCCACCTCCACTTATGAATGAGGGCCTTATTAAAAGCTTCCAACGACCCAATACCAATGCTGCCATTATCTCTAGAAGCCATCACCATTTTTCAAGAACACGTATCATCATCAACTCTTCATTCTTATCATATAATGGGATTTATTCTTTGTAAGAAGGTTAAATGCATACATTATATACTTAGATTTAAAGAGCATGGAGGTAAATAGTGTCTATTTTGTCTTGTAGTGTTTTTTTTACTTTTACGTATTTTTTTTTCGAGTTTTTTAGTGTTTTGGCATTAGATTTCTAATTGTTGCGTCTGCATTTGCGTTCGGGTTTATTGACGCTACGTTTTCAGGTTTTATGGCGGAGTGAAGTTCGCTTTTACAACGAGGTACGCTTTAGGGTTTTACTTTTGAGTGATAGATGTTGCGACGTGTTTTTGTATCTGTGTTTGCGTTCGGGCTACTTGACGCTACGCTTTCGGGTTTTACGGCGGATTGATGATCGCTTTTACGATGGGGTACGTTTTAGGGTTTTCCGATAGAGTGACGGCCGTTGCAACGTGTTTTTATATATGCATTTTGATACTTGAGATAGTGTCGTAGCCGCAGCGTCCGCCTGTGTAGTTCCTAGTTTAATTTAATACAAATAATTACAAACTATTTGAATCTAAAATGACTTGATGTCCTCAAACGATCCAAATGTGTTACGACACCACAACCAACAACAACCTTAAAGTGTGGATCCACACACAAACACAAAACAATTCATAACAATAATCTCGAATAAACCTATCTTTATGTTACCATGATGTTTAGGGAAAAAAAACCTTTTAAGTAATTCTCAAATTATGTTGTTAAGGTACGAACCTTTCTATTTATGCAACGTTTGGCCTTTCTATTTATGCGACGTTTTTGGAAATTCTTGACTACATAATCTATTTCATTTACTTTTACGATACATGACCATTAGATATTATTGCATGTTCTCATGATGAAAATGTGTTTGAAAAGCTAAAGTGCTTCCAAAGCATATTATATCTAATATGTTAGATAAAATACATAAGCCTATAATGGTAATATGACAAGATATATAGTATAGGGTTTGTTCTGTAATTATTGTTTTTATACCATGTATTGTAAACAATCACTACTAGAAATTATACCTTTAATGACACGCATTGCGTGTCATAAAAGGGGGTAGATGACACGCGGAAACGTGTCAAGAAAGGCCCTATCAAGAATGAAGATGACACGTCTTTACGACACGCAATGCGTGTCAAGGAAGGTCTTGTCAAGAATGAAGATGACTCGCATTTTGTGTTTCACTATTTATGACACACATTTTTTGTCATAAATAGTAATAAACATTTCATAATACAAAATAAAATACACATGGCAAAACAAATCATTTCATAAAATATAAACAAACAGTTAAAAGTAACAAAAATCGATTACAAATTCAACGTAATGTCAATATAAAGTTTCACCGAAAAATGAAGTTTGATACAAAAGTCGACCATTCTTCACAAACTCCATCAATATCAACATCGGTGTATTCATCTTTGCTTTCCACAACCTAAGAAAAAAAATTGTAAACAAATAATTATTAAAAATACATACACATATATATATTATTGTAAAATACTTACTGAAACATGATAAGACAATATATTTTTCACTACCAAATTTCCATAAAAAAAACCCTAAAATTAAAATACTATTAGCAACAATGCAAAGCAATAATACTATTGAAACATGAGGGTCAACAATGCAAAACAAACTACTAAACTAGAGGTGGTGATTTCAACCTAATCACTTATGAATGGGTCAACTGTCAAACTGAGTCGCGTTTATCTTATATGGCTATTTCAATTTGCACAGTAATGGTACGGTTCAGGGTATTAAAATTAAAAGTAGAAAACATTAAACAGTAAACGTACAGTCAGATTCGTCAGACGAAGAGGCCGGTAGACGGGTGCGATTACTCCTGGTGTTAGGGATTTGAGTCACTGGCGTTAGGGATTTGAATCGCTGAAACACTTTTGCCCTCCGACTTTGATTCGTCGGAAGAAGAGGCCGGTAGACCGGTGCGATTACTCCTGTTGTTAGGGATTTGAGTCGCTGAAACACTTTTGCCCTCAGAGCTTTGAGTCGCCTGGTGTTAGGGATTTGGTGTTAGGGCTTTTCAGAGAGCTTATGCGCGCGAATTGGTATATAATATGAGCGGGATGTGAAATTAAAAGATGACAGGATCAGATGACACGCGTATAAAATAAGTGTATTCCGTGTGTTTTTTTTTAACATGACATTAAAAGATGACAGGATCCGGATGACACGCGTACAAAGGTTTGAACCGGCCGGTAATACCGGATTCTGGGCACGAGCCTGGTACGATAAGGGCCAGTAAAACTAGAAAACGGTATTTATTATGTGCCGCCGGTAAATCCGGTTTTACCGGTTCAAACCGTTGTACCAGTTTTGATAATCTTTAAATTTGACTTTTTAAATTTTTAATGAAATACCGATATTTTTGGGTAAAAAAAATATCCGACCTTCCATATTTTTGGGTAAAAAACCTAGCAGCCTTCCAATGAAGTCGATCGTTGTTGTTGCGTTTCACATATCCATTCGAATATTCGATCGATGTTGCTGCATTTAACATACCCAAACGATTAACTTTTGGATTATTTTTTTATTATGGATTAACTGTTGTATTATTTTTTATCATGGAATCATGTAATTTGGGATTATTTTTTAGTTGAAGTTGTATTTTTATAGAATTATAGTGTTAACTACGCAACCCGGTTTAACCGCCCGTTACAACCGGTTGAACCATTTCTGATCCCAACCCGGTACGATTTAAAAACCGGTTTTTAAAATATTGACTGCAAATCCTATATATATTGGTGGTAATACAAAGAACCCTTAGTGAAGGAGTTCCCAAACCCTAACATGGTATCAACCCAATAAGTTCTCTGCTCTCTTTTTTTCGGTCCGCACCCTAAACCTACTGTCCCGCTGACCCCACCATCGTCGCCGATTCGACTCTCACCGCCCACACCATTCAAATCCTTGGGCTGCGGTCAGGGTACCCCACCAACTTTCATAGTCATCCGACATCGCACGCCCCGCTAGTAGCCTCCATGCGCCGCCGCTGTTCAACAAAAAAACCTACGCGTGAGTGCCGAAACGCCTGTTGTTCAACCGCTGTCGTGTTCGCCATCCCATGCCGGTCACACCCGTGTGCCGATCATCGGTTTTCGTTGACTTTTCCACTGCTGTTAGTTTCTACCGTCACTTCTAGGGTTTCACCAGACTCCTTTTTTTTTGGCAAAACCCTTTACCCACAGTTACCTCTCTCCTTGTTTTCGTGTTTTTTACTATTTTGATTTCTTTTCTTTTACATTAAAATTATGTCTTCCACCGGACCCATCACTAATACCGTCTCTCCACCCCTTGTCTCACTTGCTTACGGTATCACCAATGTTCATCAACAGTTTGGCTTGAAACTGAACGTTGATGGTAGCCACTACAAACTGTTGCGTACCCTTTTCCAAGACCTTTTTATTGGTGCTAGAGTTCTCGGTCACATTAATAGAACTAGTCTTCCAAAAGATGACAATGATGAAGACTGGTATTCATTAGATGCAAAAAATAAAAGTTGGTTTTACAACACTTGTAACCCTGATCTTTAGCAAATCATTACCACTGAAAAATCCATTTCCAAAACCCTTTGGGATAACATTGGTGAATTCTTTCTTAACAATAAAATTTATGGTATGCTTTAACTTCAAGACACATTTCGTAATACTAAAAAAAGGACAATGTCTATCACTTTATTTTGTCATCACTTAAAACATCTTGATGATGGTCTTGTTGATGTTGACTCTCCTATTTCTGAAACTGAGCCTGTAATGCAAATTCCCCGCCTACTTCCCCCATCCTATGGTAGCATCGTTGATGTTATCACCAAGAAAATCCCTTTCCCACCTTCTTAGAAGCCAAAAACATGCTTCTCCTTCATGAGTCTTGTGAAGGCATTGACACACCTATCGAGTCCCTCCCAAACTCCCCCACAACCCTTTACACTACCCAGGTAGCTCATATTGTTAACGATAAAGGGAAAAGTCAGAATAGTAAAAACCGATACAATGGTCGTGGGCATCTAGGGGCAATGCTACTAATGGTTCTAGTGATTCTTCTTTTACAGGTCATTCAGATGGGAACTCTCAACACAAGGGTTCATCTATACATTTTGGAACTCCTCAGTATACTAATCAACAACAACAAGTTCAACACTCAGCATGTCATCCCTCTCAGTATGGAGCTTACTTTGCTTCTACTGCTATGCCGCCTTTCTATGGCACACCACAGTTGTCACCGCCATCCCAGCCAATCACCCCACAGTTGCCTTTACTGCTCGGTCAACCACCTCTCGGTGGTCCGTCGAACTCGCCATTTGTGGGTTTCGGCCCTGGTCAGCACACATCTTATGGTGGTCCACCTTCTCAATGCACGGATTTAGCATCAGTATTCATCTCTATGTCTCTCCTGACACCTACTCAGGACCACAACTACTACGTGGATTCTGGCGCTAGCAATCGCATGCAATTTAACTGCGGTAATTTGCATTCAATTATATCTTGTGATAAATCTAAAGGCATAATGGTTGGTGATGGTGCTTTACTTCCAGTTTTGCATATCGGTAACTCATTCTTTCCATTTTCACGTAACAAGTTGGCACTAAATAACATTTTTGTTTCTGACCAAATGGTTAAAAATCTCATCTCTGTGCGTCGTTTTACTATTGATAATTATGTTTCCATTAAGTTTGATCTGTTTGATTTTTCTATGAAGGATCTTAAAATAGGTGCCCGCCTCCAACGATATAACAGCGTTGGGGTTCTCTATTTGGTATTACCATCTCAGTCGTTCACTCCTGTTGTCTCGCTTGTTGTTGCCTTCTCTCAAACTTGGCATCAACGTATGGTTTATCAAGGGGAATCTAATCTATCTTTGATTTTTTAGTTTCTCACAAACTCATTCCTTGTTCTAGTAATGTGTAACATGTTTGTCATTTTTGTCAATTAGGTAAACATTATTGTCTTCCTTTTCAAAAATATGTTACCAAAACTAGTCGTTTGTTTGAACTTATACATTTTGATGTATGGACTTCTCCTATTCTAAGCTTAACTGGTTTTAAATATTATGTCTTATTCTTGGATGATTTTTCACATTTTCATGTGTTTCTGCTGCGTGCAAAATCTGATGTTTTTACAATCTTTGTGAAATTTCATGCTTATGTTGTTAATCACTTTAAAACGGATATTCAAGTTTTTCAACGTGATAATGGTCGTGAATACAACAATAAACCTTTTATGGACCTATGTCAAAAACATGGCATTAAAATAAGGTTTTCTTGTCCTTACATATCTTAACAAAATGGCAAAGCTGAACGTACCATCCGAACAATAAACAACATCATTCGCACTCTCCTGTTGCAGGCCTCTCTTTCACCCACGTTCTGGGCATAGGCGTTGAACATGGTTGTCTATATTCTCAACCTCCTTTCTACCACCACTCTCTCTTTTCGTGCACCAATTGAAGTTCTTTATGGCTTCTTCCCTATGTACGTTCATCTTTGAGTCTTTGGGTGTCTCTGTTACCCAAATCTCTCCTCGATTGCTCCTCGCAAACTGCCACCACACTCTACTGCTTGTCTCTATCTTGGTCCGCCTGCCAATCAACGAAGCTATCGGTGCATGGATCTCATTACTCAACGGGTCATTATCTCTCGACATGTCACCTTTGAAGAGACTCACTTCACGTATGCATCTTTTCACTCATCCCCCTCATAATCTGAGTACTCGTTCTTCGGATCGCCAGACCCGGTTCTTGCGGGTACCACCGGCCTCACTCGGTCTCTCGTCGAGTACCCACTCCGGCCGCCACCCATTACATCAAATGATTCCAGGAACGACCCCTGTACGGATATGGAGTCTTCAGACTCGATTACTCATCATTTTTCGTTTAGTGGAAGCCCTTCTACATCTTCATCAGCGTTGTGCCAGAACGTGTCTCATCTGAATCGCCTCCGACACCGGCTATTGTGTCGGGCCCTGTCTCATCCGACTCACCATCGAATCCAGTTGGTCATCTCATGATCACTCAGAGTCAAACCAGCTCTCTTAGACCCCGTGAGATGCTTAACCTATCGGCCACCACTAAGCATTCACCCATTCCTCAGACGATCGCTCAAGCTATGTGTAATCCGAATTGGAAATCCTCCATGGATTCTAAGATGTCAGCACTTCTTTCCATCTATACTTGGGAGCTTGTCCCACGTCCTAACAGTGCTAACATTCTTGGATGTCGTTGGTTTTATCGTCATAATTTTGACAGCCAAGGTCAGCTTGAACGATACAAGAGTCGTCTAGTTGCTCAGGGTTTCTCTCAACAACATGGCATGGACTTTGATGAGACTTTCTATCCGGTAGTCAAACCGGCCACCATTCGTACTGTTCTTAGCATTGTTGTTTCTCGACACTGGCCTATTCATCAACTAGATGTCAAGAATGTCTTTCTGAATGGTGACATGACTGAAGTGGTCTATATGAAACAACCTCTTGGATACGTTGATCATACGCGCCTAGAACATATGTGCATACAGAAGTAGCATGTCTTGAATCAAATAACAGTCTCGTTGAGATTATTTGGTGGAAAAACATCTCGGTGTTGTTGTGAACAGAATTAATTGATCAAATATAACTACATGCGAAGGTTATTATATAAACAACGTTGTTGTTTTGTTTTGGTCATTTTGTGACCATTCAAGTTTAGAGTTTCAAGATGAAACGAGGAACTTGGTATGTGTGCATAGAGTTCTATTGGGGGAGTACCTCATGACATGCCACGAAACGATATCATTGCGATGATTTCGGTCGGATGATAAGTGCTAAAGATAATAACACTTTAAGACATGATGTCTAGATATCATCTATGTATCCGTTTAAATTATTATAAATAAAAGTGTTTTGCATTTTATTGATTTTATTTCAAATGTTGTATTAGTGTTTTGTGTTCAATATCTTCATATAACACATGCAACTTTTAACAAAGAAATAAAACAATAATGTTTGTAACGTACGCAAAATATATATTTTATGAAAAATATTAAACTTGTATATGGATATGGTTTAAACGGATAGTGCAAGGAGAGATTTGCACAAACACAACTTAAGAGTTGTTAGCTTGACTAATGAGATAAGTCACAAATAACATATCACATATGCAAATGTATTAAGATAAAATACATAAATATGAGATATGTAACATACTTAATTTGAAGTAATCATGAAATTCACAAGTGTAAATTCTAACATATGAAAGAAATATATGTTAATATAAATCTTTAATGAATCGGGCGGGATTCATTACCAAAGATTTACCATTGGAAATGAAGGACGTGTAGATGCGTCTACCACCTTCAAGTTGTTGGAACTATGTGGAGGTTTTAACATTCAATTTAGGATAGTATCCTAAATATACATAGCTTCAAGGAAACAACAAAGCAAGTGTGCAAGGCACTTAAGGCAAACTTGTAGTATGAGATATGTAACATACTTAATTTGAAGTAATCGAGAAATTCTCAAGTGTGAATTCTAACATATGAAAGAAATATATGTTAATATAAATCTTTAATGAATTGGGTGTGATTCGTTACGAAAGATTTACCATTGGAAATGAAGGACGTGTAGATGCGTCTACCACCTTCAAGTTGTTGGAACTATGTGGAGGTTTTAACCTTCAATTTAGGAGAGTGTCCTAAATATACATAGCTTCAAGGAAACAACAAGGCAAGTGTGCAAATCACTTAAGGCAAACTTGTTGAATGTCATGTTATTGAGTGTCAGTCTAATTGACTTCATCTTAACATAAAAGTGATTATACACCAGTATTGTTCATCCTTTTAGTGGTGAATGGGTTCACCAAAGTGACTCGGGTTAAGACTTATGGTTAAGTGCTTATGAGTTAATGGTGAAGCCTTGGAGATCAAAGGCAAAAAAGTTATGTTCCTAACCTGAATGATATAGTTATGTATGTGTAACATACAACAACTTATGATACTTTCCTAAATACTAAGGTTTTGGGATGGTGAACAAGTCTCATGGTTTTGTATAAACTAAGGCATGCATGCTGACAAGGAATATTATGATATCCCTTAAGGCTGTGAAAAATCAGAATGATGCATCTTCTGTTCACAGGCTTGAGTATTCGAGTCTAAAGCATGCTAGACTAGTACTTGTTAATTATGATGCTTCGAGGAGACAAATTAACTATAAACATTCAAAATATATTTAGACAGAAGAACGAATTTGTGTATCAGCAAAGTTAAATGATTATATTCAATCAATATAAGGATTTTAATATAACTTATGAAAAACTTGATTAACTATATCATTGAAAATGATGTTATCTAGTTTAATGAGAAGAACTCGTAATGACTTAGAATCATTCTAAGTATGTGATGGTTTGATAACAAACTTATGACAAGGTTAGCTAAAACACTAGTAAGTGTTGGAAGCTTAAACTAAGGCATGTTTTGATTTGGTTAGCTCAGAAGCTCTTATGAGCTAATGTAATCTGAGTTGAGAAATGATGAACTCATTGATGCAAAGATGTATATCTTTTCACGAGTCTCTGAATGTCATCATAAGTGAAGTCTGATCAAATTGCAAGAAATGTGGGGGGAGAAGTCGTTTAAGAAACAACCTTTAGGGTATTTAGAAATAGTTGTGTGAGAAGTTTTCTCAAGCCCATGTAGAAAGGGAGAACCTTTCATTACCCAATGTGGATGTTTTACAATAACACTTAAATATGGAGGTGACTTGCATTTGAATCTAAAAAGTTTGGCAATAAGGATTTTGGTAATTAAAATTGATAATGCAAACACGTGACCAAGTAGAGTTCACAAAGGTCATAGGAGTCTATCTAGTGTATCAAGTTTCAAGACTCGTATGCAAATTGGTTACATTTAAAATCTTGGTAGATATCTGATATAACATACCAAAGGATAAATGTAGATGTGTTCGCCCATTGATAATTATATTCTTTAAAGACAATTATTATAACAAAGATTCAGGTTGAGACCTGATGTTATAGTCTTGGAAGCTTGACAGAAGGCAATATTAACTTGCGAGTTAAGAACACATCAAAACAACTCATCTCAATTGCAATTATGTGTATTGACTTGGCGGAGTCATAGATAATGGGTTTTGGATCCAACAACCTGAGGGTTGATGAGAGATTGAGTTGTGGAATGAGACTAAAGACTACGAAAGATGGTATATGGAGGAAACCCTAACTTAGTTGACTAGAGATCCTAAGATCTAAGTTCAATAGAACAACCTAATTGTATATCTAAGGGTAGTCGTTGTGGGGGCATAGCTAATATATAAGTTGATATAAAAGCAAATATATATATATATATATATATATATATATATCCTAAATTGTAAAGGGAGTTTAACTACTTCCTAGACCATTCCTATCAAAATAGTGATATATTATGAGGCTAAGCATAATAGATGGTTAATGATTTGTGTAAATCGTGGTAACCTTAATGCTTTTAATGATTTTAGATAAATCACCTATGTGAAAGAGAAGTGGGGCCGCTTCAAATGAAATTATGGGGTACGTAATTCCTAAAGCTTTCACAGAACCAGGCTAGTGTTCAAGGACCATAATGGACACGAAAGTGAGGGGATGTGCCCGGCTAAGGAAAGTCTTGTGTGAATGTATATTGTCGTTTATACGAATAGCCGTTGGTTCAAAGACATCGTGTCTACCAAACAGCTAGCAAGCTAAGTATGCTTCACAAAGGATGGTTCAAAGGGTAACACATACCTATCTTATGCAAGATTTAACAGTCAAGGTGTCATTGGGATATTTTGTATGTTTTGATCGATCTCCAATCATGTGAGAGATTTTTTGAAAAACATTGTGAAATATGTTTTTCACAATAATGGGAAAATAAGTTTTTTCCAACTTTAGACACAAATAATTATATGTAATTACGATTAATATAATTATTATTTTATGGGTTTGAGTTCTATGATGTGAGAGCTTCATAAAGAACCAAACTGTATCCAAAATAGAGCTAAGATGAATGAGATATCGATGCTCGAAGTTGAGTGAGTGGAATGAAAAATGTGGAATTTGGGTGATTCTAGTATAATTTGTTCTCATTTTTTTATTAAATGCAAACAAATATTTGTCATAAAGCAGTATACGCGTTTTGTTTTTTGACTCTTAAATACATGTCATGAATCATACGGTGGTTTGTCTCATGAATCCATATTAAACTATTTTTTTTTCTTGTGGTTAATACAATTAAAATATGAAGTTATGTCATATTAAATTATTTTAATTATGGTTAATACAAATTAAAATATAGAGTTACGGTTTTTATTTGTGTGAATAGAAAATGAACATCAAAGTTCATTTTATCTAGTTGTGAAAAAGATCACACATTAGAAAATGAGAAATCTAGACGATCATTTGGCCAAATAGTTTCATAGAATTTAGAGAGTACTCTCTAATTCTTTTTCATTTTCTTCAACTTCATCTTTTTCCCACAAAACTCAAGAATACCATTAACTCGGTGATACCTCGCGAGAGTGAGTCATTCCCGACAGTACACATATTGTTCCGATTGTTATACCCTGGGAGATTGTCGTGTTCGTCTAAGAGGATGCGCGAAATCTGTAAGAAGGGACCAAACTGTGTCAAAAAATGGAGCTAAGATGAATGAGATATCGATGCTCTAAGTTGAGTGAGTGGAATGAAAAATGTGAAACTTGGGTGATTCTAGTAGCATTTGTTCGCATTTTTTTATTAAATGCTAACAAATATTTGTTATAAAGCAATATGGGCGTTTTGTTTTTTGACTCTTAAATACATGTCATGAATCATACGGTGGTTTGTCTTATAAATCCATATTAAACTATTTTTTTTCTTGTGGTTAATACAATTAAAATATGGAGTTATGTCATAATAAATTTTTTTAATTATGGTTAATACAAATTAAAATATAGAGTTACGGTTTCTATTTGTGTGAATAGAAAATGAGCATATGTTCATTTTATCTAGTTGTAAAAAAGATGACACATTAGAAAAGAAGAAAACTAGACGATCATTTGGTCAACTAGTTTCATAGAATTTAGAGAGGAGTACTTTCTAATTCTTTCTTATTTTCTTCAACTTCATCTTTTTTCCACAAATTCAAGAACACCATTAAATCGGTGATACTTAACGAGAGTGAGTCATTCCTGTTGTTTCGATTGTTGTATCATGGGAGACTGTGGTGTTCGTCTAAAAGGATGCGCGGAATCTGTTAGAATGGACTCGTGTTAATCAAATCCTCAACCAAAACCTTCAATGATCTAGTGTGCTCATTATTGCAGTCAATGAACATAGTTGAAAACTCAACGTCGTGAAGACTCGTGTCAAGGATACTAAAAGAAGGTGCGCTTGAATTCATCTTATGAAGACACCGGTTCGAAACATTTATTTATATAAAATTTTTATTTTATATTTATTTTTATTTAGATTTACATACGGTATTGACTAATTTATTTTCCATATATAATGAGAATATCATTATTATTATTTTAGTAAAAAATAACTCACTACTCCTACAATTTGTTTAGATGATAGGTGTTCAATGATCACCTAATTAATTCAGTCTAACTGGCACAACTATGGTCTCCCCGGGCATGTTCTCCTTGTTATTTTCCCTTGTGATTTTTTTTTAAATTACACTAATACTTAATCCTAAGTGTCGGTGGAGTTATCCATCGACCAAATCTAACCCTTAAGTTTGTAGCTTGACAAAAATAATCAGTGCACTTTCTAAATATTAATTTTAACACTTTCAAGTTTTACAAGTTTCAAGTTTTACAAGTTTTAAGTTTACCCCCTGTAGTATATATAATATGATTTTTTTTCTTAACGTGTTTGTTTTTTTTTCTTTGTTGATGTCTCAATGTAAATTTTGTTAAAAACGGAGTCGTATTCAAAATAAAGTATTTTTTAGGTATCGTAGGTTATATCGACCGTCAACCGTGAAGAATGAGAAATATCGGTACCTTTATCTAACTGTGTTTCATCTAATTTTCGACCTCCACAACCAAGTCACCGTAACTTCATACGTTTCTTTTATGAATTTTATGGTTCCCGCCGTGGAGTGCGGGGCAAAATTTATTTAAGTACATTTCTTTTTGTGCTTGGTCACGTTAATGTCACCGTCTCAACCGTTTAAGGCATGGTTCCCGCCACGGAGCGCGGGGTACAATTTCTAGTTATACTTTAATATTAGATTATTTATTCTAGCATTATTCCAATTAATTTGCAGGTCATTAGATACAGCAGTTTTGTTTAGTTAGGTAGGTCTCCACTATCTTTAAATTTAAGAAGGGTTGTGTAAATTTAAGAAGGGATAGTATGCTAAAAGAGTGGCACTATACATTATTGTCGCCATACTCTTATAAATTTAGCTACCGATTTGATGGGGCAACAATTTCCCGTCTTAATATTTTTTTTTTCTAGTAGTCTAAACCTTATTGAATTGATGTATGATTGCTAAGGGTGTGTAAAAATATCCGTATCCGAACATCCGTTTGAAAAACCTGAAATTCCGAACCCGAATTATTCAAAAATTCGGATATCCGAATTTTTGGATTTGGATATCAATTTTAGAAAATTTCAGATATTTCAGATATCCGAATTATCTGAAACAGTATATTTATATATTTTTTTAATTATTTATATAATTTAAAAATAAGAAAATATGAATCCAAACCCGAAATATTATATATATATATATATATATATTTAATTATGTTTTTAATTTTTTAATTGTTTTTATAATTTAAAAATACTATATTTATATTGTTTTTTATCTTTTTAATTGTTTTGGATATCTGATTCACTATCCGAATCCAAATCCGAATCCGAATCCGAATTTTTAAATATCCAAATTTCGGATACGAATACAAATAGTAAAATCAACTATCTAAAAATTTCGGATATCAAAATTTAAACACCCCTAAATTGATTGCTAGGTGGGTAAGATAACGGTAGAACAGCCAACTTTAGGATCGTCAGATCGCTTGATGATTTGATATTTCCGGACAGTTTAAATTCTACTTTTGACGATTAAAAATAAATTTATTCTTTTAGTTTTGACTTTCTTAAAAATGTGTCTGGACCAATGTTTTCAGAATCAGACCGGACAGCGAACCGGTCATCTTACCGGTTCACTGGTCGAACCGGTTTTAAGAACCGGATGACGTCACAAACATTATATATGCGTATGCGTATGCGTATATATATATAATTTAACAAAACATGAAAAGACTAATCAAATAGCTAAGAAAATAAATATATAATTTCATATTATAAAATACTAACTATCAAAACCAAACAAATAAAAGCATAAACAATATATATATATATATATATATATTATGTTTTTTTAACGACAAATCTACCTTACTCCTAGTGTTAAATTACATCAAATAATTCACCCCATGTCTAGGTTTGAACCTAGGACCTCTCATCTAAAAGGCAAGATCATCTACCAAGTGGGCTAGTCCCACACTGTCCTATATTATGTAAAACACTAAAACATTAAGGCCATGGGGACTGCCCCGTGGAAACCCCCCGTGAAGATGACATGGTTGTGTGGTGGCGTGAAACATCGCGCCCCCTGAGCGTGGTCCATGCCGTGGTGGAGCTCCCGTGAAGATTTGCACGCTCGTGGATGTGTATAGAGGTGTGTTTGTAGCTGTTGGGGGTGGGGCCCAAACCACCTCAAACGGTAACATTTAAAATATATATATATATATATATATATATATATATATATATATATATATATATATTATACAATATTCTACCTTGGCTATCATATCTTATGGCATTCTAAACTACTCTCAGAATACTAGTTTAAGTCTAGATACTAATCCTTAGTACCTAAATCCCTTAAAATAAGGCTCTAATACCAACCTATCATACCCCAACCATGCACTGGTTATTCGTGACGATTGATACAGAAAATACACATCGAAACCTTAAAACAACAAAGTCTTTCTATTGATAAACCAATTGTTGCAGAAACACGGGTTGAGACAGTTATATGGAATCAAGAACACATTGTTTAAAAGAGAAGTACTAACATGTATTCCAAATTCCAAAATATTAAGTTTTACATGACATATTGTTTTAAGTACATATCAAAGATTCATAACAAAAACCATTCATCAAAAGATAGTTTTCCCTAAAATCTTCAATTGTACTCTTGCCATGCATACATGATGGACTATAAATTGTTACCTGAAAAATATGCTTAAAGTGGTCAGTTATAAAGTCGGTGAGTTCGTAGGTTTAAGTAAGATATAAAGTAAATGAGTAAGCAAATGAGTAAATAGTAAGCACATGAATAATCGCCATATTATGATGAAGAAACACACAAGTGGATAAGATAATATAATACATGAGCCTGCAACTAAACCTTATAACCGGATATATGTATGGCCCAACTAATGCCTTATCACAGATCATCAACAAAGAGAACACCAAAATAAACATTCATGTTATAGTAGTTGGAGCGACCAACCATGAATGGGGAGGTCACCCCGATAAATCTATCAATATTAATCCGTCGGCTACTTACACGAGTTAAATAGTTGCGTATAGAATATGGGGACTTTTAGCGTGATAATAGTATAACTCAAGATTATATAGTTGAATAAACATGTGCATAGCCAACACAGGGAGCATTATTCGAAAAGTATTTAGTTGAGCATATTTTCCCCCAAAATGTTAAAGTAAAAAGGGGCTACGAAAACTCACCAAAGGTCGGAGAGTTGAATGATATAAGATATTGGAAGAGGAGGAATCGTCCTTACTCGGGCCCTACAATAATCGGGACTCTAATGAGTTTTATGAACTTATTTCCTAAGGTTATGTTGGACCAAGACGTTAAGTCGTCCAACTATTATAAGTTATAAGTTAATTATAAGTCGAGGCGTACTCGAATATTATTTAGAAAAATAATTAGAATCAAGGCGTTAGCCGTCCAATATTATATGTTTAGAAGTTGAAACGAGCTCGTATATAAAAAGTAGTGTGGTATAGAAAATATGTCAAACACTTATTAAATGTTAAAGTATGAGTTAGATGGATGAGAATAAAGTGAAAATTTACACATGTATTAAAATACCGTTATATATGTTGTTAAAACATGTTTTAAAATCGCATAAACCGTATAGGTGTTAAGGACTTTTAAAGAACCAATCTTTTAGTAATATAAGACCTCAAATTCAGAAGTTTGAAAGTTAGGTTTATAAGGTTTTAAACCCCTCTAAGAAGCTTAAGCAAAGTTAACTTAAAGCAAGTCGATTTACGACGGATTCGGGTGTATTAAACTTTAAAAAAAATATGGACTTAGGATAAGGTAAAGAGATGTTATGAAAACTCGAGTACTCTTATTTTAAGTATAAGAAGATTTCCAAAGGTTGGTCGAGTCAAGAGTCATATTTAAAGACGTTTTTACCATTTAATTAAGTTATAAAACCCTAAAATCAACCATAAATTGGAAAGTATGGTTATCCAACTCCAAAATTTATGAAATTTGGTTTGTAGGCTACTTAGAATTTATAAAATATTCTGGAATTTTCCCAGAATTTAATGGAAGGTCTAGGTATGGTTTCTCCTTTCGGCTATCGTAAAATAGCCAAAAATAGAAAAGTATATCTAGACACCTTCAAAAATTACGAAATTTATTTTATAAGATTTATATAATATTTTAAACATTATTTAACATTTTGGGATTTTTGTGAACTATTTAAGTATTTTTTTAAAAATCATTTAAAGTAACCAAAAATAGAAAGGATAGCTAAACAAGTCTAAAAATTATGAAATTTATTTTATAGATTCTTCATGACCAGTAGTTTTCATGGTAAAAATTTATGATTTTTCTGAAAAGTTGAAGTATAAAACTTACTTTTGTTTTTACAAGATTTATTTTATAAATATAGCTACCTAGCTCTACAAATTATAAAATTTAATATGGGAGATTTTTATAACATGTAGGAGCTACAGAAAAAAAGGGAATTTTTGAAGGTCAAGAAGTAGGAGTCATGTTTTAGGTCCAAAACCCGACGTTTTAATGGTGTAGTTTTATGTTTAACTTTCATATATGGTCATTTCAACTTTATTTAACTCATCCAACCTTGAAATATTATGTTATAAAGTGTAAATAAAAGAAATCTAACAAGTTAGTAGTTGTTTGACAAGTTAGAGAAGAAATTACCACATGATGCATGGTTTTATGTTTACACGTGACATCTTGTGGTAATGTCTTGTTTCAATGACTTGTATAACTTGATTTTAGTGTGTACCCATATATTATTAGATCCATATATGTTAGTGGTGATGTAAGAAGAAAGAAAAATGAAAGAATAAGTGCATGTATAGTAAAGACATAAAGTAAATGGACTAGTTCTTGAATTGTTGAATGTATGCTTATGTGTTGTTTAGATCATGGATCACCACTATGTTCCATACACTATAGGGTGTAGTGTGGTGTCTACAAAACCCATAAACCTTTTTGTTATCAACAAACACGATATAGAAAAGAAGAGTTAGAGCTTACAAGTTCAAGACTTCAAAGTTGAACTTCTAGTTCTTGAACCTTAGCTAGGCCAAAAATTTGAGAATGTTTGGGAGAGAGTAAAAGTGTTTGTTTGAGGTGTGAATGAAAAGTGAAGCATGTAGTGGTATTTATAGGCCAAGGAGGTTTGTTTTACGCAATATAATTATCAAAAGTAGATTACACTGAGATAAGCTTGAAAGAGAGAATAGGAGGTGTGTGTGTGCCCACATTCGGCCGAAAAGGGAGGTGCATGGGGGGGGGAGGACATAAGGGTGGCTTTGTGTTGGTGTTGGGTGTTTAGGAACACAACAAATGGAGGTTTATAGTATATTGTATGGAGAATTAAGGGTAAGTTGACTTTTATATAAAAAAAGAGTTTTTATAAGATTCTTGTAAGGCTTTATGGTAAAGAAGATGTATAATACTTTATGTAGGTATAAAGTATGGTGTATGGAGAAATACACATGCATACATACATAAATAATGTAGGTGAATTAATTAGAAAGGCTTATGCATATTTTATATAAATCTCATGCAAAATTGGTGAAGTAAGATTATTTAGTCCATGTGTATAACTTATGATCTTGAATTTATTATTTATGGACTTAATTAACATAACTGAATTAAATAGACATTGTATCCATATATTTAGCATAGAATGGAGATATTTGACTTACTAATTGAGAATTATATGTTATAAAACATAGTCTTATGTTAGGATCTCATATAAGTCACATAGTTTGCATAGAATAGTTTGTGTATGTAGTTTTATGACCTAGTTTGATATTAATTAAGTCCTAAAGAATGCACATAGAATAATATTGTATATAGTAAAAGAATGGGATATAGACGTGGAAATTTGGCGGATGTTACACTAACAAGAAATACTAAATCCAACATACAACCAATTCCTAACAAGGAATTCTAAACAACATGACTTATTGTTCAATGACATGCCTTCAACCATCAGCAACTCGTCTTGCTTCACCAAAAGCCCACCCTGGAATGCTAAACGCTAAAGTCGTCTAATACAACTATTGTTCACCTGAGATGTGTGCTAAAAAATTTCAAAAGTAATTAGGTTAACATAAGTTAGTGAGTTCATAAACAAGCAACTGTTTAAAATACGTTTAAACAAAAAGATCTTGAAACATATCAATTGCCAGAGAAAGTAATCATCCAATTCCCACCCATTAGTAACGCGACTATGGGCTTTTAACATATATATAGCAGACAACTTTTCACCGACTGGCAACGCGGTACAACATTATGGGAGGATCAGTCCCATCGTAAGTCTCATCCCTCTATAATGTAACTAGCTCTAGTCACACACACACACACACACATATATATATATATATATATATATGCAAGGAATTGCTAAACACCAGATTACCTCCAACACATTGATCAACACAAGTTTCAAGATATCAACTTTATAAACACATCCCAGTTTAGAGGAACTCACCTTAATCAGTTACAATCTGCTATCAAGATGTCTGCTATCTGGTATTATCCTATGGATAAGATAATACTATTTAGTCTACATCCTAGATGGTATAACCCCCTCATGGATAATTAGTCATCTATGTCCTATAATATATCTTTGTTGGCATTATCCGGGCATTTCCCCATGCCCACGCCAACCCTCGGGTATGGCCTTTACTAGTTGGCACTTCCCGGGCATTTCACTTATGCTCGTGCCAACTCTCGAGGCTACCCGATCCTAACTAAAGGAGAGGACTTACCGAAGGACTATCTATGACACGTTGATGTATAGTTTCCTCATCTTGTGCTCCTAAAACGACTTGCTTGTAACTCCCAAATGAGGTATTTCAAGCTCGGGATTATCAAAATAGAGCGTTCCTGAAAAAGTTGGATTGGAATTCCATATGAAAGGCTTAAAGACATATATATAGGTTGTTCTAAATCGGTAGCGAACCGCTAAGGGATCGGTAGTTGACCGCTACCGCCCTAGCGTCCGAGAGTCGTGAGACACATGTCAACCTCTAAGTTTAGCCTTCCTGAGCACGTAGTGGACTGCTAAGCCAGGGGTAGCTGTCACACCCCCCAAATTTATTTACTTAATAAATAAATTAAGATCGTAACGATTGGTAACATTACATAACAGCGGAAGCTAATTGAAGACTTCTAAAATATTGAACACCATTACAAATACTAAATTAAACTAGTACATTGTCCTAGAACCATATAGGTCAAAATCGATTTGAGGTTTGACAATCATGCTTCATCAGCTTCTAGGGTTTTGATCAAAAGGGTTAACCTATACCAACCGTGCCATAGCTATGTGTTACCTAAAAAACATACTCAAAAATGTCAACACAAAGGTTGGTGAGTTCACAGGTTTAGTTGCCTCAATGTAAAATTGTTTTTCCTTGAAAACATTGATGATGTGTACGCGGCCATGATATGAAAAAGTTTTCCTTGAAAACATTTAAAATGCGTACACGGTCATAACATTAAAATGTTTTCCTTGAAAACATTGACAAAACATTTGCATATAAACAAATAGTATGTAAACAATTGGCAGATCCATCTGCACAAAAACGATCTCAAGTTTCGAGTATTTAAGTTTTCCTGTGCACAAAAATATTTTCAAGTATCAAGTGTATACATGTGCACGAAAATGATTTCAAGTATACGTTAAATGAAACCAAGAAATCATATCAAGTTTGACCTATCAAGTTGACCCATCGTAACTAGCTAGGTATACGAAGTTTATTTTACATGAGTGTTAACTAAACCATGACGCATGTATTTTGCCCCCAGCTCGTACCTCCTGAGCACACGTTTCAACACTATGCGGCCATTCGACCAAAACCGATCGAACCATGACTGGGGGTGTCAATCCCAATAGTACTATCCACGGAGTCTTAGGCTAAAACTATAGCTAATGGTTATAAAAATGTTCATGTAGGGGATTTAACGAGCTCTCAAAGAATGTCTCATGTAAACATAAGTGGTCGGTCAAGATTTCTTGTATAAGGCAAATATGTTTCATGTTTTCTCAAATGTACCGTCACACCCCCAAATTCCACTAACGGAGTTTTACCGTTTGGTGTGTAACAAACCAGGATCTTAGTCATTAGTTATATCAAACGACACTATATAGGACATAAATGAAATATCATAAGAGTTCAGAGTTTATGCGGAAGCGTTTTAACAAGAAAGTAAATGCGCTCAAGTCTAATTTAATAAAACAAGTAAATTGTTTTAAATGTTTGTATAAGGATGAAATGATAGTAGGATGAAATGCATGTCCTAAGTGTGCAACATGTGCCTTAGCGACCTGAGAAACATGTAAGAAAAAGTGTCAACACAAGGTTGGTGAGTTCACAGGTTTACAAGTAAATAAACTGTTTGAGTGTTTGCAGGATCCACATACGTAAGTCACACCTATTGCTAGCTAGACAATGTACAAGTTACTCTAAGCGTTCGCAACCGAAGCTGACTGTTTGTGTTTGGGTGCCTTCCACCATTGCTAACATCAACAATGGCAAGTGTTTAGGACAATTTACACCCGTTAGACCTCCAATCAAGTTAGCGCGATTAACCCGGGTGGGGTTTGTCAAACCCAGTAGTACTACTCAAATTTCCTCGCTATACTCCATATATTAACGGTCCGAGTGTGTAAGGATTTTGCATGTTATGTTTGCACTTAGGTAAACAAGTGGTAGTGAATTACTATGTGATCCATGTCACACCCCAACAAACGGCGGATTATACGTCGGGGCGGACGTGGTTGTTCAAGGTTAACTATTAAAGTTTCAATATTTCATTAATAAATAGATTCAAAGGTTCAATACAAAGAATAAATCAAATACATAGCAAGAATACAAGTCTAATTGATTAAGCATTCTAGGTCCAAGTATCCTATGTGATCACGATAAAGTCTCATGTTGTAGAACCTGAAACATGTGAAAGATTCTGTCAACTACAAAATAGTTGGTGAGATACAAAGGTTTTGACACAGTTTGACAAGTATTTGGAAAGAATTACAATTCACCATGATATATGCATTCTATAATGTAAGTATGAGAAAACAAGTATCTTAAACATTGTGCACTTCAAACCTCCAACCAAGTTTAGGCATAACCCGTAGGTTACCCTTATAAGTCTCAAGTTTAAAGTTTAGTTTAGTAACAATCACCAAGGGCTCCCCCCCGAAGGGGTCAATCAATCAAGGTGGATTGGTCAAATACAATAGATCTATCATTGTTAGTATCGGCTTGATCAAAGCTAATGAATGTGCTAGTTTTAAGTTTAATCTAAGCATACAAGTCTCAAGTTTAACATAAGAATAAGCATCTAGTCATAGTTGTACAAGAATTGTATAAGTTTAAAGTTTTGAACATGTTTCACCCCGAAAGTATAGAAAGGAAAAAGGGGCTAAGTATACTCACTTGGATGATGAATAGTATCCGACACGGATAAGTATTTGCAAGACTTGGAGGGAGAATATCCTCACGGTAAGCCTAAGTATGCAAGTTTAAAGATTTAAGTATGATCCTATAAGTCTATGGTAAGGATCTAGGATTTCAAGATCGACTAGGATTGTTTAGGGTTCCATATGAGATTGATTGCGATTAAGAAGTTTGGATCAAAGTTTTTAAGTAAAGGTTTTGAATGACACAAGGCTTGGATTTCAAAGTTTAATAAGTTAATAGTTTAAAATAATTATTTTAAAATAATTATTTAAGATAAGGGTTAAGGATAAATAATAATTATTTCAAAGGTAAAATGATTATTAAATACAAAGTATTTAAAGGCTAAATAGTGATTTAGGGTTAATAACAATTATTTAAAATAAATAATCATTAAGGATGAATAATTATCAAAAGGTTATTTACTTGATTTGGAATAGATAGTTTTAAGTTTAAAGTATCAAGTATACAAATTAACTCGTAATTAAATATTATTTAAAAATGGTTATAAGTCTAAATATCTAAAGTGAAATTTGTAAGTTTAAACAAATATGTTAGATAGCATTTTTCATAAAGTTTATATTTTAATTTAAAGTTTTTTTTTTAAATTTATAAGTTTATAGGTGTTTAAGAAATAACCAAAGTATAAAGTAAACAAATAGATTGTTGTTTTCATATGAAATGCAGGTTTTTATTTTATACGGTTTATAAGTTTATACACATTTAAAAATGAATGAAGTACATTCATTTTCTCATGTTTTAAAATTATATAAATGGATTTCTTGTTTATATGAAATATAAAATGTATAAGTTTAAAATTTATTAAAGTTTCAAACAAAAATAAGTCTATTATATATATATACAAAAGAATAAGAAGTTAAGTTTCGAATTTTTATAAAAATGATTTCTATTAAATGTCCAAGTTTTATAAATTTTAGAAGTATTCTTTTAAATGTTTAAAACTATTTTTAATAAATTTATTATCATAAGTTTTAATTAAGTTTAATTAAATAAAATGTTTCCAGAAGATATAAGTGTAAGTAAAATTCATATTCAAGTTTATAAAAGTGTTACAGAATTTATAAAATAATTGCAATGTTTAAGACTGATTAAAAAGGCTGGAAAAAAATAAAAACGCAAAACTTGGTTGCATAGACTCGAACCCGGGTCACTGACCGGGTCGAGGCACACACACACACACTACCACCCGGCTACGGGCCTCGCTAGTGTTTTAACCGGAAAATGAATTAGTTAAACAGCATCTCAAATCACCCATCTTTTCCTTATGAACCCTAGAATCGAATTTCCCAATTACGTATCGATTAACCCTCTGTTTATGTAAATTGACAGAGGGCTAATGATCTAAGAATGAAAACGACAAGATTGGCCATACGAATTACCTGTATTGATATCGAATTGAGGGAGAACCAGCTTGAGTTTTAGAAACGGCAGACGCAAGTTTGAATCGGTAATGCAGGTTCGATTCGGACGAATTGAGTGTTTAGAGAGTTTGTGTGTGGTGTCGTCTAGGTGCCTCAATCCGTTTTTATAATCAATTTCGTGATTAAATGCTAGATTAGTTGGGAGGTTTATGGTTGAGCTAAACGGATTAAATTTTGAATTTACGCATGGTTACAGTTGGATTCGAGCATTGATACACCTCGGGGCAGGACCGCATGCGCGAATGGAAGCCCGAGGTTCGTTGAACTTGGTCGAATACACGTTTTTTGGAACTTCGAAGGCGAAACCGGACCTGGCGGGACTCGAACTCGCGACTGGGTTTGAGTTCCGGGAGTTTGGGTTTATTACAAAACAGGTCCTTAAAGTTTCCAACCTTCATCATTTTATGCATAAACTTAAATTTAAGTTTAAAATAAGTTTCTAAAATGACAAACTTTAGTCCCTGGACTTTTATAAAATCAAATATATATGTTTAATACAAATTTATAAAATGATTTATAAGATTTATTGTAAGTTTAAGTATTAAGTTTATATAATTACAAACTAATAAAGTTTTAAGAATTTATATATATATTTATACTTTTTAAATAACCCTCACATATATATACACATATATGTTTTAAGTATAAATTATTTTTCCTTAACTATATATTAATTTAAAATTAATATTTATTGTTTAAGGAAATAGTTTTAATATGAAGTCGAGTTTTAATTTAATAATATGTGCAAAGGTTTTAGGAAAAGATAGGTCGGAAAAATCTCGGATATTACAATCCATGTCCGTTCATATGTATGTCTCTCCCCGGTGGGAAGACTAGTAAACGGATGTCTGTTCGTATGCATGTTTCTTTCCAACGGGAAACAAGTAAAATACTGTTTGTTTGTATGCATGTTTCTCCCCAACGGGAAAACAAATAAAATGATGTTTGTGTATATGCATGTTTCTCCCCCAAAAGGAAAACAAGTAAAAAGGGGTCGTGAAACTCACCTGAGTTGCGTAGATAGATTCACAGAAGAATGAGATTGAAACCACAAGTGTTAGCCTACAACGGCTTACGTATGCCCTAGAATTATACACATAACAATTAGGGATACAATAGGATTTGTGACGACGACACGGAAGATTGAACGTCCTAAAACACTCTAATGATCAAGGAGTAGACGAACGTGTCCACCGGAATACAGATTTATAAATTAAATAATTAGGATGGATACGATTCGCATCGAATGACTCCATTTACAAATAAATATATATATAATAAATATATTCAAGCGTTTTCGCCATTAAAAAATGGTCTAGAAAAATAATATTATATTATTTTAAAACTCGTAAAGTTGATACGATAATCCTTTATGTGGTAAAAATAATAATATATTATTTTTGTTTGAGAATATATTTATGGGTTAATAATATAGATATTTATATTATTTATAACTTTGAAGCGTTTACAAAAATGTTTATAACACGGAGGGAATAATATATAAAGTATATTATTTTTAATTGATGTTACGGTATGAAAATAATATAAATATATTATTCTATGAATTTTAATAATAAATAAGGGTTGCAAAACCAAACTCGCCCCTACGGGTGGTTTCCCGGGCTAAAACACATTTATATATTAATATAATAAGATGGGATGGGTTTTATATTTAAAATAATTGTTTAACAAATAAATATATAAAAACAGGGGTGAGGAGACTCGAACCCGGGTCTCCTCCCCATCAACACACTGCTTTAACCAACTCGGCTCGCTAGGGAATCGCACAAGCATCCGGATTCGAATTGTTTTAACACTAACGGTCCCTGTGATCTTCCCCTTTCACGCGAGCCGTACCAAACCAGTCCCGATTCCATCAAATTCAACTATGATTGATTACAAACGATTAGGGGTTTTGACAAGCAAGACTTTTCGAATCTAAGGGTTCGTTTAATTGTAAAAACATCGCGTTTTGGATAGTTTAATTATGCATTTAAGAACCGAAAAACCTAGTTTAAACTTGAAATCAAATTGATTGAATCTTATAAGATTATGTTTCCAGACCATAGGGCTTTTGAAAAGCAAGGTATTTCGAATCTGTTCATGTAACTTAATTGCATTGAGGTGGAGTTTAGATCAGGGTTCGATTAATCTACTTATGTGATGAACCCTAGATCTTGATTGTGATCAATTCGATGTTGTGAGCCCTGGGTATGATAGGGCTTTCAATTAACAAATAAAAACGAAGGTAAGGATGCGTTTGATTACCAATATGGTGATGGAATTGAAGGTGTACGAATAGGATGAGCCCCGACTTCGATGAGTTTGGCCTCCATAGTCTACGGCTTCCATCCAGATCGAAATTGAGCATGCAAAAGCTTCTGATGTATGCGATGGAGGTGTGAGAGTGTTCAATTCATGAGAATTGTGATACGCACACGATGAGGGTCGACTGTTACAAGGTTAATGCCCATAATTGGGTTTAATCCGTTCGTAATGATAGTGTTAATTGCTCAATGATGGTCGTTTATTGCATTAAGGGGTGAATTAGTTGCGAATTTGGATAAATTTCGGTTACATTCCGTTAATTTGGATCAAAGGAAACCTGAGTTTGACTTTAGAAAGTCAACAGAACATAAAACACATGATTTTGACTTTACTAAGTCAACATAATCGACTTTGGGATATTTACAACATTGGTCCTTGTAGTTTCAGTTTACTTATTGACAGAATAAGTCCCTGAGGTTTGTAACATAGTTAACTGGACTAACCGAGTTCGTGCGAGATAACGGAGTTTGAGTTAACTGTGTTAACCAAAATTTTTCGGGTGTCACATGTACCAAGTAATGTTGTTTTCCAATTATATCAAACAAATATGTTTCATATTTTCTCAAATGTACCAAGTGTCACGCCCCCAAATTCCACTAACGGAGTTTTACCGTTTGGCAGGTGACACACCAGGATCTCAGTCATTAGTTACATCAAACGACACTATATGGGACTTAAAATTTCATAACACAAAAGTTCAGAGTTAATGCGGAAGCGTTTAAACAAGAAAGTAAATGCGTAAAACAACGCGCCAAAGTTTAGTTTAATAAAAGTAAGTGAATTGCTTTAACAGTTTGCTTATGAGTGAAATGATAGTAGGACTCCACGCATGTCCTAGTTGTGCAACCTGTGCCTTAGCGACCTGAGAAAAGATGTACAAAAAGTGTCAACACGAGATTGGTGAGTTCACAGGTTTCAAGTTTGCAATAAGGGCGTTTGCCAGATTATGTACATTCAATATGCATATCTATAGGTAGCTAGCCTATGTTCGTATCTTACTAAAGCGCTCGCAACCGAATCATGACTGTTTATGTTTGTTTGCCTCCTGTCAGGTCTATCAACTCTGGCCAAAAGAGTAGGCTAACATTTCACCCGTTCGACCTCCAATCGAGTTAGCGCGACTAACGCGGGTGGGGCTAGTCAAACCCAGTAGTACTACTAAACATTACCTCGCTTGTCAAATTAACGGTCCGATGTGTTGTGAGGACTTTCAGTGATAGTGTGTTACGCTTAGCCTCAACAGTGATATCATATGAATTACAATAACCCAAAATAGTTTGCGTCATGTTTTCTCCCCCAATGGGAAAAACATGTAAAATGATGTTTGTTTGCGTACCTGTTTCTCCCCCATGGGAAAACAAGTAAAAGTATGATGGTTTGTGTAGATGTTTCTCCCCCAACAGGAAAACGAGTAAAAAGGGGTCGTGAAACTCGCCTGAGTTGTGTACGAGTAGTAGATAGCACCACACAAGGATGCAAGTAGGAAACACAAGAGTTTGTCTGTGAACTGCTTGCGTATGTCCTAAAATTATAAGCATAATAGTTAGGGATACAATGGAGTTTTGTGATGACGACACGAAAGATTTGAACGTCCTAGAACATTTTAAGGATCAATGAGTAGACGAACTTGTCCACGGGAATAAGGGTTTTTTAATATACTAATTAAGTTAAAAGTGTTACGTGTCGTATGTTAATAACGAATAGTATTAAATAAATAAATAGATTCGTTTGTTTGTATCATTTAATAATGATCTAAGAAAATAATATAACATATATATTATTTTTGAACTCATAGGAGATATACAATAATCATTTACGTGACAAAATAATAAATATATTATTTTTATTCGAGATAATAAACGTGAGTAAATAATATAAACAATTATATTATTAATTAGTTTGAAACGTTACACGAGATAAATAAACGAGGCGAAATAATATAAAAATATATATTATTTTATACTAGGAGTTACGGTTTGAAAATAATATAAACATATTATTTTATTCGGAGTCGTGGTTTGAAAATAATATAAATATATTATTTTTAAAAGGGGTTATTGGATTTTAATAATCCCACCTTTTACCAATTGGCCAATAATAATCCCAACTGAGAATATTCTTACCACTAGTCCCTACTTTCAAACTATTTTGTTACATTGGACTTCCCGTTATAAAAACTTAACGCCGTTAGATTTTATATGGCGTGGACATCTGCAAACCACAGGAAAGTCGAGCCAAGCTAGCAGTGGTCTCGTGGTGGGTTTTGAATTGGCTCTGGTGGTGTTTAACTGGTCTCGTTAAACACTACCGTTATCTCTGTTTGGACTTTCCTGACCAACGAGACTAGTTAAACAGCACCAAAGCCAATTTCAAAACCCACCACGAGACCACTGCTAGCTTGGCTCGACTTTCCGGCAGTTTGCAGATGTCCACGCCATATAAAATCTAACGGCGTTAAGTTTTTTTAACGGGAAGTCCAATGTAACAAAATAGTTTGAAAGTAGGGACTAGTGGTAAGAATATTCTCAGTTGGGATTATTATTGGCCAATTGGTAAAAGGTGGGATTATTAAAATCCAATAACCCTTTTTAAAAGTGGAAATAATATTAATTTTAAGTTATAAAACCAAACCCGAGCCTACGGGTTGTTTTCCCGAGCTAAAACACATTAATATATTATTATTATAATAATATAGGGGTAGGTTTAATAATAAAAATATTAATAAAAACAAGTATTAAAATGAAATGGGGGTGGAGGGACTCGAACCCGGGTCTACTCCACACCAACGCCAAGCTTTAACCATCCCACCCGCTAAGGCAATCACGACATATCCCGGTTCTAAATGGTTTTAATACAAAATTCCAGTGTATCCCCCTCCCATATGAACGAACGCAAGTCCAGTCTCAAATCCGCAGGATTCGATTATGGTTCGAAGGCAAGGCATAAGGGTTTTGTTAACTGATTGATTCCGGTTATGTAGGTGAGTTTAATTTCAAAATCGTTGAGTAAAAGGTCGATTAATTTCAGTTTGAAATCCCGTAGCCCTAGAATAAGAACATAGATTCAATTTGGATAATTCTGATAATGAAAGACGTTGGATTCATAGGGCTTTCCATAAACAGAGGATTACAATTTAAATCATGTAGTTTAATTTGATTGAAGTTGAGTCTAGATCGAAGTTTGATTAAACCGAAGAACATGATGAACCCTAGATTCGGTTCATCATCGATTCGATAATGTAAGCCCAAATTAGGATAGGGCTTTTGTTCTAGAGACTGTAACGAGGCTAAGGATGTGATTAGTTACCAGAATGGGGTACGGATTGAAGGTGCTCGGCCAAATGGGGTTCCGTCCTCGACGGGTTCGGCCTCCGACGATCCGTGCTTCGTCTCCGACCAACTTGACGCGTGAAGTTGCTTCAGAAGGGTTCGTTCAAGGTGCGCAGGTATTCAATCTGTGAATTGGTATATGAATTCGACAAGTTTGATGTTGTTTACTCATGATGTCGACGATTAGGTTTTAATTACACATAATTGGTGTTAATTACGAATCAATGTCGGGTTTAAGGTGTTGATGGTGATCGTTTAATTCATTGAAGTGCACATCAGTTATCGATTTCAAACAGAAACAATTTTTCTAGCTTTGATTTCGGTTTGAAGCCGCGAGTTTGACTTTTACAAGTCAAATGGAATCAAGAACTGGTTAATTACACATTCAGTCCCTGAGGTTTCATGTGTTTATGTTTGGAAGTTGACAGAATTGGTCCTTGAGATTTGGATTTACCTAACTAGGTTAAGTTCTTGTTAGTTTGACCATCCAATAGTCGACAGAAATCAATTATAGTTTAATTACAAGTTTAGTCCCTCAAGTTTTGTGTATATAATTTTGAATACAGGAAAGGTTAGTCCCTAGAGTTTGAGATTGGTTAAGATTTAACTGAAATTGGTTAACGGGGTTAACCCTAAATAGCCGGATGTCACATCATCCCCTAGTTGAAAGAATTTTTGTCCCGAAAATTAAATTAATAAAAAAAATTTCTGGTTGCCGTCATCCCATAGTTGAAAGAATTTTCGTCCCGAAAATTAGAATAGTACCTTAGGTTTTTTATGTAGAGTGCTTGAACAGATGAGGATACTTGCGCATCATCTGATCTTCGCGCTCCTATGTGAATTCCGGTCCGCGTTTCAAGTTCCAACAAACTCTGACAATATGGATTTTACTGTGTTTAAGCGTTTTGACTTCCCTATCCATGATTTCAACCGGTTCTTCAATTAAGCGAAGTTTTTCATCGATCTGTAGTTCCTCAAGAAGAACCGCAAGTGTCTCGTCTGCTAGACATTTCTTCAAGTTCGAGACATGAAAGACATCGTGTACACCACTCAGTCCTTCAGGTAGGTCCAGTTGGTACGCTACTAGGCCAATTCTCTTCACTATCTTGAACGGTCCAACATAACGAGTATTCAGTTTGCCTCGTTTTCCGAAGCGGATTACACCTTTCCAAGGTAAGACTTTCAATGTCCATGGGATGGCTACGGGTTTACGTCCTATTTGAGTCCTACGATACCTGTAGGTACTTAATGAGCTTTAAAGACTAACCCTAATAATGTAAGGCGAGCCTAAACTCGTGTTGAGCTATCATGCGTGCGGTTCAGCTCTTTTGATTCACAAAAGTGTTGTGGCTATTTGGTAGGCATTCTTAGGTTGTAGTTATACTTGGAAGTTCGGTCTGTTCTTGTGTATTTGTATCTGTATAACAGAAATACTTGTACACACGTCTAGTATAAGTAACTGAATATATAAAATATATATGTAATTGATTATGTGTGTTTGCATGTGTGTGTGTGTGTATATATGCATGTGTATGTGTATAGAGTTTGTTTATAGACGTATCACTAAAATACATGTAGGGTTATAACCAAGATAGATATCCATTTGTCAAAAATAGGATTTATACATGTATATTCATTCCTTTGTACTTGCAACAAAAACACGTGTCATATAATATTCGTTGGTTTATGAAACATGTACGTAGTTATAACTATACATTCATAGAAATACATTTATATATGTGACAATTTATATATCCAAATCTAACCCTCGTGTTACTTAATAATCATTGGGTATTTATATAACGAGTGAATATATATATATATAGGTATTTACATGTGTACGGGATTACATATTATTATATGGTATGTTTTATTTATCAAATCTATAATCGTATTACTCATGTTAATCGTCAGATCTACGTTTAGTAACTTCGAGTTATACATTAAACTGCCAATTAAACGGAATATCATATATATATATATTGTAAACGTAGGTTCATGTAAAAAGGATTTTAATTGTAAGAATGGTGAGAAGGATTTAGGGCCATTAGATTCAATTGTAGAAAAGATTTAATGGTTGACATTAAATTGTAGGAGAAAAAGTTGTTGGAAGGGTATTTTAGTCTTGGCCACTTTTGTTGACTTTTTATCAAGTTTCCCCCCTCATTTTTAAACGTTCATAACTTTTACATACGACATTATTTTTTCAAAAAAAACTATACCATAAAAACGAGCGTTTTTTATCTTTAAAACGAGTATACTATCGTTATAAACAAAAATGATTTTTTTTACGTTTTTCAGCTCATTGTGTAATTAGACAGGTCAATATGTAATACAAGTTGATTGTGTAATACAAGTTCATTGTGTAATACAAGTTCAATATGTAATACAAGTTCATTGTGTAATACCACGTCTGATCATTGTGTAAAAGTTCATTTTGTAATACCACGTCTGGTCATTGTGTAATACAAGTTCATTGTGTTATATGTATTTATCATTGTGTTTTACGTTTTTCAGCTCATTGTTTAGTTAGTCAGGTCATTGTGTAATACAAGTTCATCGTGTAATACAATTTCATTGTGTAATACCACATCTGGTCATTGTGTAATACAAGTTCATTGTGTAATTAGTCAGGTCATTGTGTAATTAGTCAGGTCACTGTGTAATACAAGTTCATTGTGTAATACAAGTTCATTGTGTTATACAAGTTCAATGTGTAATACAAGTTCATTGTGTTATATGTATTTATCATTGTGTTTTATGTTTTCCAGCTCATTGTGTAGTTAGTCAGGTCATTGTGTATTACAAGTTCATCGTGTAATACAAGTTCATTGTGTAATACAAGTTCATTGTGTAATACCACGTCTGGTCATTGTGTAATATCTGGTCAATATGTAATATAAGTTCACTGTGTAATTATTCAAGTCATTGTGTAATACAAGTTCATTGTGTAATACAAGTTCATTGTGTTATACAAGTTCATTATGTTATATGTATTTATCATTGTGTTTTACATTTTCCAGCTCATTGTGTAGTTAGTCAGGTCATTGTGTAATACAAGTTCATTGTGTAATACAAGTTTATCGTGTAATACAAGTTCATTGTGTAATACCACGTCTGGTCATTGTGTAATACAAGTTCATTGTGTAATTAGTCAAGTCATTGAGTAATACAAGTTCATTGTGTAATTAGTCAGGTCATTGTGTAATACAAGTTCATTGTGTCAAATATTTTTCATCATTGTGTTATATGTTTTCATCATTGTGTTTTACGTTTTCTAGCTCATTGTGTAATTTGCTCATTATTGTGTAATTCGATCAAATATGTCATGTCATTGTGCAATATGCTCATTGTGTAATATCACATCATTGTGTAATATCAGGTCTGATCATTGTGTAATATCAGACCTTGTATTACACATTGACCTGGTGTATTACACACTGACCTGGTATATTACACACTAACCATTATGTCCTCCCTTTAAAAACAATAAAATGACTCATGTCAAGCTTAGAATCCTTCTTACCCTTCTTATTTTTAAAACCCTTTTTACTATAACCTAACCCTATATGTACATATATATATATATATGTATATATATATATACAGAGAGAGACGTATAAATCCTTATCATTAACGTCATTCCAATCGTGTCTAAGTTGTATAAATTGTTTTATACCACAATTATAATTATTTCTACATTCACGTAAAAATATTTACTAATCGTACGTACCACTCTTTAATCACGTTTAAGATTCTTGTTTAATCAATTTACTCGCTTACGGATACACTTTCTCGTTTATTAACACTTTTATATTTTGTCCCAAACGAGTTTCTCTATATTAAATGTGCGTGTTTTACGATCCGTTAATATTAATTATTAAGTTAATATTTATTTTTTATATATATTAAGTCGTTTAGGCTCAATGTGTTTAACCGCACACACTCGCCCAACTTTTGTAATAATAAACGTAAAACGTTTGGCGTGTGCTTTTACCTTCCCATTCATTGGGTTCGTATACGTGGATTCGTTTACAATCTTTGACCCGTGTTGACCACAATTGAATTTCGTTGACCGGGTTTGACCGAGTCCCGGGAGAGCTTAAAACAAGCCTAACAATCCCGATCTAGCCGCCATAACACAATGAACTTGTATAACACAATGAACTTGTATTACACAATGAACTTGTATTACACAATGACTTGAATAATTACACAGTGAACTTATATTACATATTGACCAGATATTACACAATGACCAGACGTGGTATTACACAATGAACTTGTATTACACAATGAACTTGTATTACACGATGAACTTGTAATACACAATGACCTGACTAACTACACAATGAGCTGGAAAACATAAAACACATCAGAGCTGTGCTTGTCTTCTCTGGTCTCCTCCGCCGTCTCTATCTCTATTTCCCCCCGCCGTGGCTCCACCATCAGATAAATGAACGGGTTTAAAGGGGAACCCTAGCCCCCGTCAGGCCTTGTTGCCGCCGATTTCGTGGTCACAGGCCACCACCATCGCTGTTAGAAGTACCCTTTTCGGGCCGCCAACGAAAGAGAAGGGAGTGTGGTTGGAGTCTTCGTCACCGCCCTTTGTCCCGTAGTGCTTCGTCGAACCCGTCACCGAAAAAACGTCCGGTGTTCATTCTCTAGAGTGTGTGTTTGAGGGTGTAGTTGAGATGGGTAATGAGGGAAGAAGGAGGAGAAATTGAGCTTTTATAGCTAGGGTTTTGGGGTGGGTGGAAAACTGTAGGTAGATACCGCGTATTACAAGTATTTTACAAGTGTAACGTCTCAAAATCTCGTTCCCGATTATTAATTCTTGTTCGTAATAAATAATATTAAAATAAATATTCATCATATATTTATTTTGTTACAATTTTTTTACTAGGGGATATTTAAGTCGGTACCAGCTAACGTCGTGTGAAAGAACCTGTCTGCGTGCTTCGTCTTATTGTTATTATGATTATTCTAATAATATATAAAATATAAGTATCTCATAATCCTTAACATAACAATTTACGCATTGGTGATGTTTATTAATATTAACGGTGGTCTACTGTGTGACCTATGTAGCTTAACGTTTACGTATGCGTGCTTTGGGTGAAATTTTCTAAATGGACTTTCCGAATGGATATTAATAATTAATATTAATACCTTGTTATCTTAAACACTTGTCGTGTCGAATATCTGTTTATGAACCGATGTCTGACGCGTTTAATGTTTAAAATTTCTGAATCGCGTACGTTTTTGTATCTTTCTTAAACCCTTAGAATATGTATAATGAGTCATTAAACAAAACCGAGTGACTAGTTTGATATTCGGATTATGAAACTTGGGCCTCTAACGGGCTTGGAATTCCTATTGGGCCTTATTTGGCCTAGCTGGGTTTAGCCTAACAATTAGGTTTTAGATTCTGGAATTTTGCAGGTGTCACATTCTCCCCTCCTTAAAGAAATTTCGTCCTCGAAATTTGTTAGTCTTAAATGGATTAGAATTTCGTATCCTTCATTTTTGGATTCTTAGGGAGGGTTTTAGATCATTCCAAGCAGTAATCGGAATACGCAAATAAAGCGGATATTCCATCAACTAATGATATTGTATGTGTAAAGGTTTGAGATGTCAACATATCAGGTAAGAGTATAACGTTACTGTTGAGCATATATTATATCTAATGAGTAGGTTTAGGAAATCCTTTGGTTATGTCGCCATGTGAATGGCGTTAGCTATACCACGAGGTGATAATGTCATCACTAGAGTCCCAAAAACAAAAGGGATTACAACCAGTGGGGTCCGTTTCGTATAATGAGTAAATCATTAAAAGAATGTTTACTCAGTGTCAAATAAAATAGCGAGTTTTCACGAATAAAGTAAACAACTCACACACCCGAGTAGACCATCAAGGTTCAGATGTCGAAGAATTTCTTTATGCGATCATTCTCATCATAATGTAACTGTATGATCTTTATCATTAGTAATGAATGACGAAATGCATCCATGCACACAGATTTCCGAAAGTGTATGAGCGCATACTCTTTACTTATATCCGGTTTTCTCTTATGAAAATAAACCATGATAGAATCTAACGGAAAACCTATCGCAAGTTCCATAAAGATATGTAAGGTGATTTTGATTAAATGTTCACATGTTAGTTCATAATCAGGTCACTGACCGTTCGTCGCAAAAAGTCAATGCCTTAACGCATTCTATCTTTTAGAACAAAAGATTTTAGCTGACATTTCACCGGTTTAATCAGTATGTAGGTTAAACTGATTCGATTGAGTTCCATGAAGTAATATCATCGTATATAACTCCTCACAAAGGAGTTGGATTGTTTTAGATAGAAATGTTAACGAAATGGATGTCAAACAATAAACTCGAGACAAAGAAAAATTACATAGTAACATTGAATTACCCAGATTTTTGAATCGTCTAGATTTTTATGATTCATCTAAAGATGAGGGTGAATCTAGACGAAGAAGAAAGAGAGTGTCAAAGTATCTGGGAATAGTATGGTTGATTTGGCTCAACAATACTAGAGATAAACGAATTTCCATGGAGTTCAAAGAAAAGTGAGAATAGCTTTCAAATCAGTCACTAAGAGTTAGTGACGCATTTTCACTTATATTTGTTTTCTAACTGCATACCCATCACCTTCTTGTAATCGGATAGTAATGACAGAACACCGAAATGAAATGTTATGGTTGTTCCCTTATAGGTATTTTTCTGGGAATGTTAGAATCCTACTCTCATATTAGGTTCTATGCCATGTGACTTTTTTTTTCATCAACACTGGTTCCAAAGGGGTTAAAGATCTCAAGATTTTTTGTAAGTTTTTGCTAAAGAAGATTGGGTTTAATACTTTATTAACCATTCAAGCATTTAGGTTGTACTATTATTATTTGTGAATTCATGACTTGACTATTATATACACGAGGTAAGTAAGTCTTAAGAAATTCTAAATTCATTTGGAAGAGTCACAGTTCGTCAGAATGAGGAAGTAAAAGTCATGTCGTGAAATATGTCCCATAACAGTGATGTCCCTAAAACCAACTCCGGGTTTGCCAACAACTGGTAGTACATTATGCCTGCAACTTCCTTGGTTTTCGAATGGTGTTATCATGGCTTACCATTTCATATTTCACCAACATCGGTTATAGCCTTAAAGTCCTTAGCACAAGGGCTTATGCCATAAAATTGAGGTAATGAGTATTAAGTGTCAGAGATTTGTATTTTCCTTGGCATGTTCAAGAGTTTGTATGTCAGCCTCATACTTGTCTGACAACAACCGACAGTTCACACTTAGGCTTCCTTGGAGTTTGCTTGAGCAAAAAATGGCGTATGTATTTTCGGAAGAATGTATGGGTTTGATAATGCGTTGAATGTCAAATGTTGTGTAAACAACCCCATTTTACGTCCATTCTGAAGGGTTAGTTTACATACTTGTCTCAGGTCGGGTTTCCACAAGGCATGAAGGGTTGGTTAGATCCAATTTAAATTTCTCTTGTTCCTCCAGAACTGCGAGAATGTTACGTGAATATCTAATTTAAGAGTCTGAATTGTTAAGGTCTGATTCATGCTAGACCGAAGATCGGTCACATGCGTTGATTGATAAGAGGCAAAATCGATAAGAGACAACCTATAGCGCAATCTCAAAAGTTGAAGCAGTACTTTACAATGAATTTCCAAGCTCAGTCCAAATACCGAGGCCAAATTACCATGAATAGATCTCTTCTAGGTTTTGGTTAAAATTGTCATGCTAATGAAGTCTCGATAAGAGTTTTGGATTCATTAGAATTCCAAGATGAAGGAGATGATATACATTTCCACGTCAATGGTTATAGCCCACCGCATCATCTGATGCCTTTTGGCTCAACCCTTTTGGTTATGGTAATTTCGATCATTAGTCGAGTGACTGGGAATTGATATTAGGGATACAGATTAATCATGAATGTTGGCTCGGACAGTAAGACTCAATAGAGTTCTCATGCACTGCAAATTATGATTACGTGTGCACCCGCAATGATAATTTACTTTGCATGGTCCCTATAGTGTTTCTCCTATCCCAATCTCTCAGTTAAATGGGATCTGAAATGTTCATTAGATCGTGTTGCGCTCTCGCGCAGGAGTGTGTATGTTCTATCGGATTACTATTAGTCGTGTACCAATACTCATGAATTAGCCGACTAAGGCTATTGTTGGATGGAGTTAATGGTAGAGAGACACAACCGGTGTCTTCTAATAACAGGATGTGTATGGTGGAAGTCAAGCACTTTGTTTAGGGCAGAGATCCTCAAATTAGTATCGGGCAACTCATGCTCCAAGTTTTCATGTACGTGTGGATCCACATGATCCCGATGGGTGTTTGGGTCTCCAGACCCGTAAATTTCTCTCCAGTTTAGTCATGCTTCTCCACCTCGGGTTCCCACCAGATCAGGGATTCATGTCTTTCATACCTCATGGCGAAGGATTTTTTTTTTTTCAGCCAACCCAGCAAATTATGAAAGAGAGTATGTATATCGCACTTATATCAGAAAGAAAGTTGACTCCACGGTTGGAGTAGTTGTAGGTTTGGTGAAGGTATAGGTACAGGTTCAGGGACGGGTTTAGCTTGTTGTGATGCTAAGATCGATGACCGGTGATTGCTACCGCCGTCGCCCAAGCTCTGCTCGTAACTCGATCTCCTATGGTTACATGAAACACACTACTTATTTTACTTATTATTTTATCAGATTTTAATGCGGAAAACGGTCCTAATTTGACATAAACCTTGCCATTAAATGGTTAAGGTAACTTTTACATTTATAATATCATTTTTTTACGAAACATAATGTAATTACATCATATTACATAGGGATCTCTAAGTCCGACTGCTCCGTCCTCAGAAAGCCTCATTCCACGTGTTTCTTTCCTTCAGTGTTTGGAAAACATTTTTTAATTAGCTTACGCTAAGTAAGTACACTACATCGTTCATTTTATTATGAACACTTTAGTTTCTTATTATTGTTCAAGTTTACCAGGCTCTCGGCGCCCCTGTGACCATCTCCGGAAGTAACTCCTGTCACGTCGTTTGTATATTTTATGGGTGTGCTAACCCCCTCGCAACCATCTTATGTCTGAGTATTGGCAAGGTTCTTATACTCGTCAGTATAGACCCATTCCATTGGTCACGAAGACTCATTCCTTCCTTAGCCCCGTAGGCTTGGAGTTCCTTTTTCCTTAGCCCCGTAGGCTTAGAAATCCTTTACTTTTCTTCTTTATTTATTGAGATCCACATTACAGGCCGAGTATCTCATTTCATTTGTGACCTTGAGTATCTTTGACTCATAGCCTCCCAAATGTATCAAACATTTTATTTTTATTTCACGTATATACTTGATTTATTCCCCAACCAGTCCTCACCTTAAAACTTTGTAACGGTTTCTCCACGATGCATTAAAAGGGTTTATGTATAGGAAGTACCAGCGGCTTATCCACTACATCTTTAACACTTCGTGAGTACTCCGTTATTTCATTTTAGGGTTTAGACTCGTTCCATCATACTTATTCATATTTGCACATATCATCATGCATTCACGTATTCATCATGCATTTCACGTATTCATATTCATCATGTATTTCCATTCATTATGCGTGGTATACTTCCATCATATATTCATATTCGTCATATATTATAAACTGGGGTGATTTTCGTTCTAGAGCAGTACCTCCAACAAAGATGTTCCTAGGAAAGAGTGACGGGTCTAGGAGAGATTTATACACCACTCTTTCCTTAGACAGAACATTCCGTTTGTCAGATAACTACATACCGGTTGGATGTTCTCCCGTATGTTCACTATATTTAATTATTATCTATTAGTCTATACCCCTTAACATTCATAATGGTTTCACCACGAAGTACCAAGAGGTTTATATATATGAAGTACCAGTGGCGTATCCACCACCCCTTAGATACGTCGTGATTACTCCATTATTCCTGTTTAGTGTTTAGACTAATCCATCATTACTCCGTAACCTCGTCACATCACATATTGCATAACTCATATCAGTTAAGCACGTATTTCACATAATCGTGTCTAGGGTACGGGTCTAGTGTACTTACATTATCCTTGAGTAGTTCCTAAGTTCGTTCCTCGCTTTAAACGCTTCTCCGAACTCGAACCGCACTCGTAGCGTACCGTACTCGCACTCACACGCACCCCAATAGCTCTTTAACCCTTCTTTAGAGGGTGTGTGTGCGTTTGGTGTTTGGTGTGTGTGTTTGCTCACTTGAACGGCCTCAAGAATCTATTTATAGGCTGAATTGGGACCCATGTCGGACCGACATGTCATGCCAAGTCGGTGTGACACACGTCAAAACCTCTTTTTTGCTTCTGCATCACATATCGGACCGACGTGAAATTCATATCGGTCCGACATCCTCACATCGGACAGACGGGTAAATCATATCGGTCAGACATCCACATGTTGGACCGACGTGTAAAGCATATCGGTTCGACATGGGTGCTGAGTCATCAAAACACCTTTCAAAGCCTCCTGAATTGCTTCGAGAACACATGTCGGACCGTTATGCTTAGGATATCGGTCCGACATACCTCATTTTCATATTCTCCTTTTCAAAACACCCCATTTTCATATATTATGGCTCCAGTAACTCATTTTCTAGCCCGAGATATGCTTAGTCGAAGTTTTGGGCTAGTTCCGGGCGAATAGTCTTCCCGTTTCGTACGCGGTTGGGTTCTTAGGCCACGTTTCTCAACCGACACATGTCCCATCTTATATTTAGGAGTTTTGGGATGTTACAACTTTCCTCCCACGAAACCTTTTAATCCTTAAAGAGTTGGGGGTAATTCTTTCTCATTTCATCCTCAGTTTCCCAAGTCATTTATGATCATTTTCTGTGCTTCCATTGCACTAACACTTGTTTGATTTTCTTGTGACGTAACTGCTTTTCTTTTGTGTCTAGAATCTTGATAGGTTTTTCAACATAAGTTCATTTATCATCAACCTCTATCTATTCTAAAGGAACGTGTGTAGCTTCATGCGCCAATCATTTCCTTAAATAAAATACATGGAACGTGTTGTGTATCTTATTTAATTCTTCTGGTATCTCTAACGGATAAGCTACTTTTTCAACTCTTTTAATGATTTTGAAAGGACCAATGAATCGTGGACTTAGCTTTCCACGTTTCTTGAATCGGATTAGACCTTTCCAAGGAGATACTTTCAACAAGACGTAATCTCCTTCTTGGAATTCTATTGTTCTACGTCTCTTGTCTGCGTATGACTTCTGTCTATCTTGTGCGGCTTTCAATCGTGCCTTGATTAAGTCAAATTTTTCTGACATGGCTTGAACTATTTCTTTGCTGCCCAATTCTTTCTGCCCAATTTCTCCCCAACATACAAGAGTCCTACATCTTCTATCATATGGCATCTCATATGGTGGCATACCAATACTGGAATGGTAGCTGTTATTGTATGAGAATTCTGCTAATGGCAGATGGCTATCCCAACTTCCACCGAAATCAATTATACAAGCACGCAACATATCTTCAAGAGTTTGTATTGTTCTTTCATTTTGCCCATCAGTTTGAGGATGATATGACATGCTAATCAATAATCTAGTCCCATTTCCTAATGGAACTTTTTCCAAAAAGAAGTGAAACGAGTATCTCGATCGGAGATAATCGAGACTGGCACTCCATGTCTAGAGACAATCTCTTTGATGAATAAATCGGCTAACTTTTCTAAAGAGTATGTCTCACGTATTACTAAGAAATGAGCACTCTTAGTTAACCGATTTACAACCACCCAAATGCTATCATAACCTCTAGTTGTCTTTGGTAGCTTGGTTATGAAGTCCATAGTGAGATGTTCTTATTTCCATTCTGGGATTTCTAATGGTTGTAACCTTCCGTATGGCTTCTGATGTTCTACTTTAACTTGTAGGCAAGTTAAGCATTTAGCTACATATTTCATGATATCATACTTCATACGGGCCACCAATAATCTCTGCGTAGATCTTGGTACATTTTTGTAGTACCCGAGAATATCTTGATTTATGAGCTTCATCAAGAATCTTAAGTCTAAACTCACCTGATCGTGGTATCCACCTACGGCCAAATCGAGTCTTGACTTTATACTCATTCTCTTATAGAAACTTCTCCTGACCATCCATTCTTTCTTTCTTAACATTCTCACCTTTTAATGCTTCGATTTGTGCGTCTCGAAGCTCGCTCATGAAATCAGGAGTTATCACTAACTTATATGCTTTCACCCGAATAGGATGATGCTCTTCCTTGAGGCTTAAGGCATCGGCTACCACGTTGGCCTTTCCGGGTGATATAGAATTTCACAGTCATAATCCTTGACCAGTTCTAACCATCGTCATTGCCTCATGTTTAAATCCTTTTGGTCAAAGAAATATTTAAGACTTTTGTGGTCTGTGTAAATCATGCACTTCGTTCCATACAAGTAATGCCTCCAGATCTTTAGTCCAAACACCACCGCAGCTAATTCCAGATCATGAGTTGGATAATTTGCTTCGTGTGTCTTTAGCTGTCGAGAGGCATAGGCTATCACCTTTCCTCTTTGCATCAGAACACATCCTAACCCAAGTTTCGAGGCATCATAGTATACCACAAAGTCTTCTACTCCTTCTGGTAATGCCAGAACCAGAGCTTGTGTTAATCTTTCTTTCAATATTTGGAATGCCTTCTCTTGTGCCGCGTTCCATTCGTATTTCAAGTTCTTTCGAGTTAGCTTAGTTAGTGGGGTGGTTATTTTAGAGAAGTCATGGATGAACCTTCTATAATAGCCAGCTAATCCCAAGAAACTTCTAACTTCCGATGGATTCTTAGGTGGGGACCATTTTATTACAGTCTCTACCTTTGTTGGGTCTACTAAGATACCTCATGCGTTAATAACATGACCCAGAAACTGAACTTCCTTCAGCCAGAATGCGCATTTTGAGAATTTGGCGTACAGTTTCTCCTTCCGTAAAGTACTAAGTACTTCACGAAGGTGTTGTGCATGCTCTTCTTCAGTTTTTGAATAGATCAAAATATCATCAATGAAGACAATAACGAATTTGTCTAACAATGGCTGACATACTCTATTCATGAGGTCCATGAAGACTGCCGAAGCATTCGTTACTCCGAACGGCATCACTACAAATTCATAGTGTCCATAACGAGTTCTGAATGCTGTCTTAGGTACATCCTCTTTTCGTACCTTGACTTGATGATAACCGGATCTTAAGTCAATCTTGGAAAACTAACTTGATCCTTGCAGTTGATCAAACAGATCATCAATTCTAGGTAAAGGATACCTATTCTTGAGAGTCAATTTGTTCAATTCGCGGCAGTCTATACACATCCTCATACTACCGTCTTTCTTTTTCACAAACAGAATTGGTGCACCCCAAGGGGACACACTTGGATGTATAAATCCTTTGTCTAACAATTCTTGTAGTTGTGACATCAATTCCTTCATTTCTGTTGGTGCTAACCGATAGGGGGCTTTAGCTACCGGCTTAGCCTCAGGAATCAAATCAATTTTGAATTTGATCTCTCTTTCAGGTGGGGCACCAGGAAAATCGTCTGGGAATACTTATGGGAATTCTTTTACTACTGAAACTTGATCTAGTTCTTTCCCTTTCATCTTCACATCAGCTATGTAGGCTAAGAAGGCTTGATAACCTTGTCTCACGTAGCTACTTATCTTGGCCATCGTACAGAGTGTGATATGGTTTCGTCGTTCACCAATGACACTAACTTCCTTTCCTGTAGGTGTCATGAATCGTACAATCTTCTGATAGAATATAATCGTTGCAGCATGTGAAGATAACCAGTCCATTCCAATGATCACGTCGAATTCTTGCATCGACATCGGAATTAAGTCGACGAGATATTCTTCTTTTTCTATCAGTAGTCGGTAATCTTGGCTTATTTCAGTTACTACGCAGTTTTGATCACTCGCGATTTCGACCTCTAATGCCTTAGCCAATCTACTTATATTGAAGTTTCTAGAGTTTGCATATTTTAAGGAAATAAACGATCGACTAGCTCTAGTATCGAATAAAACACAAGCATGTAGGGAATTCAAGAGGAATGTACATGATACAACGTCAGGAATATATTTCGCTTCCTCAGTGGTAATTTGAAAATCCCTACCCCTTGGTTTCAGAGCCTCGATCATCTTCACTTCATTTTCTGCTACTCTTAACCCTTCTCCAACCTTCTCTGTCTGAGATTTTAACTTAGGACATTCTCGGCTGAAATGTCCTGGTTTGAAGTAGTTGTAGCATAATATGGTTCCACTCATACACTACAATGCAGTGTGTCCAGTTCTTCCACACTTGTGATAAGTTGTAGACTTGAATCGGCACTCTCCCGGGTGCCTCTTTCCACAAGTCTTGCAGTCATGTACACCTTTTCTTGGGGAGGGACCACCTCCCAGTTTATTGAACTTAAACATCTTAAGAGGCATAGGAGAAGGATAACTTTCTCCTTTCCTCTTCCCGTCTCTTTCAGCTTGTCTCTTGAGCTCAGTCTCGTGTTCCCGAGCCCAATCAATCATTTCCTCCAAGTTCGCGCACTTGGACGGATGGATAAACTCTCTAATATCTGTTTTTAGAACGAGATGATATCTTGTCATCTACATCTCTTTAGTTGTTAACAAAGTCGGACAAAACCTATGTCACACCCCCAAATTCCACTAACGGAGTTTTACCGTTTTGGAAGGTGACAACCAGGATCTCAGACATCAGTTACTTCAAACGACACTACATGGGACTTGAAATGTAATAACATAGAAGTTCAAGGTTCAGAGTGTATATGCGGAAACGTTAAACGAAAGTAAATGCGCAAAACAACGCACTCAAATCCAAATACAAACGAAACATAAAGATTGTTCAATAGATAATTATTTAAGTTGAAGTCCAAGACACATGCATGACTTAACGTGATCCTGAGTGCCAACCTGAGAAAACATGTAAGAAAACGAGTCAACACTAGGTTGGTGAGTTCATAGGTTTCAATCATTTCAAATAAAGCATTTGCGGATTATGTACATTCAATATGTATATCAATAGGTTGCATGCCTATATTCATGTTTTGCTACAGCGCTCGCAACCGAAACTGACAGTGTGTTTGTTTGTTTGCCTCCAGCCAGGTCTATCAACTCTGACTAATGTGTTAAGGTCAATATAACACCCGTTCGACCTCCAATCGAGTTAGCGAGACTAACGTACTACCAAAATTACCTCTTTCATACCATATTAACGGTCCGATGTATGTGAGGACTTTTCATGATAGTGTGTTACGCTTAGCCTCTGTAAGGCCCTATTTCCGGGTAACCTCACTTGTTGGATTTACTCATAAACATAGTCATTAATTAAAGAACTTTTGATTAAAAATATTGAACACAGCGAAAACATTCAACACTTGAGTACATTACAGCGGAAGTCTTAACATTTAAAACATTAACCATTGTCTAAACAAAACATAAAGTGGGATGTCAGTCACATGCCGGGCAGCCTTCACGCCTTCGCACGACCCTTTCCTTTGTTACCTGAAATGTATACTAAAAGTCAGCTAACGCTGGTGAGTTCTAATTTAAGGACAATTATACATAATACTTATCTTATCATGAATATTTTATATATATGTGTACATAACATACGTAATTCTCGTACTTTTACATATTATTTACTTTACTTTTCTCACATACATTCATTTTCATGTATATACATACGTACATACATTCTTACTTTTGGGGGGAGAACAGTTATTGGCCATAATCTTAAGGGAGATCAACCCATCATACTTGTCGCGAATGTCACAAAGACATCGCAGTGAGAACTACCGTCGTAGCCCTTTTCATTAACCGTCCGGCTCTAGAAAACCGTCCGTCGAAACTTAAATCCGTCCGGCAACCTTTGTCCGTCCGCTCTTAACCGTCCTACCGTCGTAGTCCGTCCTTTTATCCGTTTGCCCTAGGCATCCGTTTCCCACGCGAACTATTGTTTATGCAACCATTATACTATTTTAGCATTTGCTTCGACCGTCCGTTAATGCCTTTTGTACGTCCTACTTGCGAAGGAACGTATCATTCCCGGTTACAAAATAGTCGCGTGGTCGTCCGTCTACATAAGTAACCGTTGTCATAGAAGGGTTCATAACGTTTACATACATTCATAACATGCAATATATATATAATATAAAGAAAGATTTCATTCATTTACGTTATGTCCTCCTTTCATTCATTCTTTATAATCATACGCTTCATTCTTTATTCATAATTCATTTTCATATATATAAGTGTTTATATATATATACGCATGATCACATTGACATTTATAACATTTATTCAATTAGTGTATACACTTCAGCCCCAAAACATTTAAAATGATTTGCACATAACATAGAAGGGGGCACATAGAACTCACCTGATAAGCTTCTCTAGGTTGTCCTAAACAAAGTCCAACAACGTCACTTCTGATCTGAATTGAGTAGTTAAATACACGTCAGACCTAATCTCGACTCTAACGGTTTAATCATTCTAAACATACTGACTTTACTTAACCATTCTGATGCCTGCGCACTTAGCAAGTGCGCAGGGCCTTGGTCATGCGTACTTGACAAGTAAGCAGACTTTACTTCATGCGCACTTGGTAAGTACGCAGACTTTACTTCCTGCGTACTTAATAAGTACGCAGAACCCTTCTTCCGGCGTACTTGATAAGTACGCAGGATCTGATTCAGGCGTAAGAACCCTAACTTTTTGCATGCGGGTCTGATCATGTCAATATCTAAATTTTCTTTGATCAGGACGTTCGGTTTTTATCCTAGATGCCAGATCTTTGTTCATTTTCAAGTTTCATCCATAAAAACTTCACCTATTTAGCTAAGACCGAAAATCCTAAAATAATCATACAAACTCAGATTATGATCGAACGCTTACCTGGATTGGAGTTATGATTCAGAGAAGATGATCACGAGCACAGTAGCAACGTTCTCCTGAATTCCCGAGTCGATCCGTCACTTTCTCTCTCTAGAACCGAGCTCCCCTTTCTCACTCTAGAATTGCAAGTGGTGAAAAGAAATGAATTGTGGCAGCCCTTGTCCTTTATATAGCTGGGCTTCCTTCGGCCCGTTCGAGCCGAACCCAAGCCCATCCATTTTTTTCTTTCGTTTCTTTGACAATAATAATCTCGATCGTGTTGTTATTTATTTATTTACTATTTTTGGGATGTTACAGCCTCAACTATATCATATGAATTACAATAACCCAAAAAAAAATTGTGACATATTTTCTCCCCCAAATAAAAACAGTAAAAGGGGTCGTGAAACTCACCTGCGTTGCGTAGTAGGTAGTATCACACAAGTATGAAACTTGAAATCTCAAGTGTTAGCCTGCACGGCTTACGTATGCCGTAGAATTATAAACACATAAGTTAGGGACATATGGGATTTGTGACGACAACACGGAAGTTAGAACATCTTAACGCTTTCGAAGGATTTAAGAGTAGATGAACGTGTCTACGGAATTATATAAATTTATTAATATAATTATTAAGGAAAAAGCGTTACGTGTCGTACGTTAATAATGAATAATAAATAAATAAATACATACATACGTTAAAGTTGTTTACAAAAGTTAGGAAAATATTATAATTTAATATACTATTTTTAGGTTCATATGATTAATAATAATCATTGTGGCAAAAATAATAAATATATTATTTTTAATCGAAGTAATAAACGCGAGTAAATAATATAACTATTATATTATTAAATAGTTTAAAACATCACACGATGTATAAAACGATACGAAGTAATATAAATATATATTATTTAATAACATTAGTCACATGTTGAAAATAATATGAACATATTATTTTATACGAAGTTACAGTTTGAAAATAATATAAATATATTATTTTTATTAGATAATAACATAAATATATTATTTATAAAAGTGGAGAAAATAATAAAATGGATTAATAAATTAAACCCGAGCCTACGGGTCGTTCCCTGGCTAAAACACATTAATATATTATTATATTAGTAATGGGTTAGTTTTTATATTAAAATAATACTAAAATAATAGTTCTAAAAGTAAAACAGGGTGGAGGGACTCGAACCCGGGTCTCCTCCCCCTAGGTCCAACAAGTTAACCAGTACACCCGCTAGGGCAATCGCAACAAGATCCAGATTCAAATGGTTTTATCAACCAGTTCTATAGGTTTCTCCCCCCCCCCCCACGCATACCAGGTTCGAAATCCATCCCTAAACCACATATTTCGACAACGAATAAGTAAGATTGATTAGGATTTTTGATAATCGAGTATTGGCGATTAAGTGGGTGTGTTTAATTTTAGAAATCATCAATCATAGGTTCGTTTAAATTCAGATTCAAATGTCGAAAACCCTAACTATGAACTCAGAATCGATTCGATCGAATCTTATGTTAAAAACTGTTGAAACCATGGGGCTTTTACAGATTAAGGCCTTGTGAACCTATCCCCGTGGTTTAATTTGATTGAAATGGTGTTTAGATTGGGGCTCGATCAAACCTAAACCATATGAACCCTAGATTCGATCCGATATTGATTAGATTATATGAACCCTAGATTTCATAGGGCTTTCACTCCCGGCAAAGAAACGACTCCAAGGACTTGTTTAATTGATGAGACTGACATCGAATTGATAGGGTTCGATTAGACCAAAACTGTATGAACCCTAGATATCGTATCGTGTTAAATCCGATAATGGAAGCCACAATTATGATAGGGCTTTTGATTAACAGATTAAAACGAAGCTAAAGGTGTAGGAATTTACCAGAATTGGATTTGAATTAGAGGTACTCGACTGAAACAGATGTCGGCTGTGACTGGTTCAATCCCAGGTGACCAGAACTGCCTCTCCGATGGAAAAGATGTGTGCAAAAGCTTCTGTTGGATACAAATGAGATGCGCAGACGATCGATTTATGAATTGGTAAGCGAATTCGATGATTGTAATGATATTTGCCCACTTAAGTCGACGGTTATGCTAATAATTAGCTATTAATCTGTTTAATTCGCTAATGATGATGTTTCATATCGGCAGTTAAGGTTGTTAATGACACCATAAAGTGATAACAGTTTCAATTTCAACAGAAATCCGTTTGGAATTTGAAATTTTGATTAAGTATGCGAGTTTGACTTTCCAAAAGTCAAACAGAATCGAGAATACGTTAATTACAGGTTTAGTCCTTCTGTTTCATGTGTTTAGGTTTAGGGGAATTTGCAGGATTGGTCCTCAAGGTTTGGATGAGTTAAGAAACTTGACTGTTTGACTTTAAAAAGTCAACTGAATTGAAATTTGGGCAAATGACAAAACTAGTCCTTATAGTTTAAGTTTGAAAATAGGCTGAATTAGAACCTAGGGTTTGAGATAAGTTAACTGGGTTACCATTTAACTAAGTTTTGTTAGAGTTAACCTGAAAAGTTCGGATTGTCACATCATCCCATAGTTAAAAGAATTTTCGTCCCAAAAATTAAAATAAAAAAAATTCTGAGGTGTTACATCATCCCCTAGTTGAAAGAATTTTCGTCCCGAAAATTAAAATGCTACTTTTAGAGTTTGAAGTGGGTTGCTTGAACCGATGCGGATACTTGCGTATCATCTGATCCTCGAGCTCCCACGTGAATTTCGGTTCGCGTTTCGAGTTCCAACGAACTCTGACAATAGGGTTTTCATTGCGTTTCAGCATTTTGATTTTCCTATCCATGATTTCCACCGGTTCTTCAACGAACCGCAGTTGTTCATCGATGTGTAGTTCCTCAAGAGGAACCGCGAGTGTTTCGTCTTTTAGACATTTCTTCAAGTTCGAGACGTGAAAGACGTTGTGTACACTACTAAGTCTTTCAGGTAGGTCCATTTGATACGCTACTGGTCCGATTCTCTTCACTATCTTGAATGGTCCAACATAACGAGGATTCAGTTTGCCCCGTTTCCCAAAATGAATGACACCCTTCCAAGGTGAGACTTTTAACAAGACCATATCCCCTATTTGAAATTCTAATGGTTTACGACGCTTATCGGCATAGCTCTTTTGACGATCACGAGCTGCTGCCATACGATTTCAAACTTGAACGATTTTCTCATAAGTTTCAAGTACGAGTTCAAGACTTGTAAGTTGACTATCCCTAATCTCAGCCCAACAGATAGGATCGGCATTTACGTCCATACAATGCCTCGAATGGTGCTGCCTTGAAGCTAGTGTGATAATTGTTGTTGTAGGAGAACTCCACTAAATGTAAGTGAGACTCCCAGGTATTACCGAAATCGATCACACAAGCTCGTAGCATGTCCTCTAAGGTTTGGTTCTTAGATACCCAGTCCATTCTGACAATTACGTCGAAACTACCGCGTGTGACCGGCATGAGATCAATGCCAAATTTATGACTAGTCAGTTCAAGTTTACAACTCCTAATAACATGAGTTGCTTCTATTATTTGTCCGTCTGCTATTTCTATGGTGTATTTGTCCTCTAATAGGGTTGGGGTTTTTCTTAGTAGGTTACTAAGTTTATTAGTCATGAAACTCTTATCAGCACTAGTGTCAAATAGTACAGAAGCAAAATAGTTGTTTAGAAGGAACTTACCGGTAACCACGTTGTGGTCATAACGAGCTTCTTCGGATCCTAGCACAAAGGCTCGCCCCTTTGCACCATTCCCTCCATTATTATCCTGGTTGTTATTATTGCCTTGGTGGTTGTTGTTGTTGTTGTCGTTTCCACCCTTCTTTAATTGTGGACAATCCTTTCGGAAGTGTCCCTCTTTTCCACATTCAAAACAACCCTTGGTAAGACCCGGTTGTTGGAAGGGCTGCTTGGCTTGTAATTCCCCTCTGCAGTCTTTGGCAGCATGGCCCATCTTACCACACCGCTGGCAACGATTTTTGTCACAAGAACCGAGGTGGTGGTAATTACATTTGCTACACCTGGGGTGTCTCCCAGTATAACCACTCTGATGCTGACCCGAAGAGGTCAACTGGTTGAAGTTCTTCATAGGTTCAAACCTACGCTGTTGTTGTTGTGGCTGATTCGGCTGAAATCCCATGTTGTTGTTGCTACCGTTAAACTTCCTCTTGTTGTTATCAGTAGACTTGGATGCTGACTTCCTGGGAGGTAGTGTCCCTTGGGTAACAGCTTGGTCCGTCAGTTTGTGAGCAAGACGGATGGTTTGTTGGATAGTAGTGGGGTTGGATGAAGTAACCATGCTCTGGATTTGTGGTACTAATCTACCGATGAACATTTCTATCCGCTTGTAGGGTGGTGTAACCATGTGAGGACACATCCTCGCTTGCTCGTGCGAGCGAGTAGTGTAGAGTTCTATTTCAGAACCCTCCATTTTTAGATTCCAGAATTCTCCCTCTAGTTTCTGGATCTCATCCCTGGGATAGTACTCTTCCTTCATCATGATCTTGAAATCTTCCCATGGTGATGCATTGGCCATGTCCAGACCTAGCATCTGGACCTGTGTATTCTCGATGCAAATTTGACTCTGTCGGCTACAGGGCAGTTACACATGGAGAACACAGATTCAATCTTTTCAAATCATCAGAGTAATCCGACAGCTCCCCAGCTCCACTGTATGTGTGGGGCTTGCAGTCCATAAATGTCTTGAAGGTACAGACATGTTGATTGTTCTATGGATTGTTCGCTTGCCCTGGATTGGAATGAGTAGGTTGGGTTTAGGAAAGAGTGGAATAAATGCGTACAATTGGTTTCCTAGAGTTAACGGTTAACAGGTTTACCTGCAATGTGTGCTGCTAAGGCTTCAGCAACGCTGTCATTAATCAACGCGGCCAGTTCGGCTGGTGTCAGGTTGATATTTCCATGGCCACCATTGCGACCGCCATGACCACGTCCGGCCATGATTCTTCATATTCACAAACATAAGAAATGAGTAAATACATCGCATATTGACCTCATTCAAGTGTAAGCAAATAGAAGGAGATGTGTAACGACATGCAGGTTTATGATTATAGTACAAGGCTACTTAAATCATAAGGCCATAGAATAAATAACTCAAGCAAACAGTTCACTAAGATTTTACTAGAATGGGAACATCCTTACCTATTTAGGTTTTTATTTAAAACATAAAGAGATGACAAAATAAGATAAGATAGAATAGAATGGAATATCAAGCTCCACTGCCGGCGGATGAGATGACTGACTCAGCATCATCCTCCTCTACTTCCTCGGGCTCATCTTCGGGCTCAAGGTCGGGTACTTCAGCTGGCTCTAAAGCAGCTGCAAGTTGTATCTCTAACTCTCTAATTCTTTCCTAAGATTCTACCTCAGCCTCATCGAGTACATTCACTCTAGCCTGTAATGCCCTTACCTCGTCCACTAATGCATTATGCAAGTGGTCAGTGCCTGCCAGTTCTGCTACTAGCAGATCCATCCTGTGATCCATCTGTTTCTCCCCTCTTAACAAACCTGTGATCACTCCTGCTGCGTCTCTCATATTCCGGATCTCTCGATCCATAGTTGCTACAAATGCTGCAAAGGCTTGCTCCAAGTGACAAGGTAGCAATGGTAAACGTGGTCCTGATGATGTTGAAGCTCCAAAGTACGGTGATGGAACTTGTTCCTGTCTAACCCATTTGCTCAGTAAACCGGGGTACCAATCCCAGTCACTCCCATTCCGGATATGCATGGGCTCTCCATACACAATAGAGTCATCAATGGGCTCAAGCCTACGTCTCTTGGGCTCCGGTGATGCAATGGCAGGAATGTCATGTCCCTGAATGGTAGGTGGTGAAGATGGTGGTGTAGACATAATTCCTGAAACATAAGGGGTAAGTATCTATGTCGAGTGTCTATGCCAAGTAACTAATGTGTGTGGCTATAGTTTAGAATGCAGTCCTAGTTCTCTAAAACTTGGCTCTGATACCAATCTGTCACACCCCCAAATTCCACTAACGGAATTTTACCGTTTTGGAAGGTGACAACCAGGATCTCAGACATCAGTTACTTCAAACGACACTACATGGGACTTGAAATGTAATAACATAGAAGATCAAGGTTCAGAGTGTATATGCGGAAGCGTTAAATGAAAGTAAATGCGCAAAACAACGCGCCCAAATCCAAATACAAACGAAACATAAATATTGTTCAATAGATAATTCTTTAAGTTGAAGTCCAAGACACATGCATGACTTAACGTGATCCTGAGTGCCAACCTGAGAAAACATGTAAGAAAACGAGTAAACACTAGGTTAGTGAGTTCACAGGTTTCAATCATTTCAAATAAAGCATTTGCGGATTATGTGCATTCAATATGTATATCAATAGATTGCATGCCTATATTCATGTTTTGCTAAAGCGCTCGCAACCGAAACTGACAGTGTGTTTGTTTGTTTGCCTCCAGCCAGGTCTATCAACTCTGACTAATGTGTTAAGGTCAATATAACACCCGTTCGACCTTCAATCGAGTTAGCGCGACTAACGCGGGTGGGGTTTGTCAAACCCAGTAGTACTACCAAAATTACCTCGTTCATACCATATTAACGGTCCGATGTGTGTGAGGATTTTTCATGATAGTGTGTTACGCTTAGCCTCAACAGTGATATCATATGAATTACAATAACCCAAAAAAAAGTCGTGACATGTTTTCTCCCCCAAATAAAAACAGTAAAAGGGGCCGTCAAACTCACCTGCGTTGCGTAGTAGGTAGTATCACACAAGTATGAGATTTGAAATCTCAAGTGTTAGCCTGCACGGTTTACGTATGCCCTAGAATTATAAACACATAAGTTAGGGACATATGGGATTTGTGACGACAACATGGAAGTTAGAACATCTTAACGCTTTCTAAGGATTTAAGAGTAGACGAACGTGTCTACGGAATTATATAAATTTCTTAATATAATTATTAAGGGAAAAGCGTTACGTGTCGTACGTTAATAACGAATAATAAATAAATAAATAAATACATTCATACGTTAAAGTTGTTTACAAAAATTAGGAAAATATTATAATTTAATATATTATTTTTAGGTTCGTATGATTAATAATAATCATTGTGGCAAAAATAATAAATATATTATTTTTAATCGAAGTAATAAACGCGAGTAAATAATATAACTATTATATTATTAAATAGTTTAACACGTCACACGACGTATAAAACGATACGAAGTAATATAAATATATATTATTTAATAACATTAGTCACGGGTTGAAAATAATATGAACATATTATTTTATACGAAGTTACAGTTTGAAAATAATATAAATATATTATTTTTATTAGATAATAACATAAATATATTATTTATAAAAGTGGAGAAAATAATAAAATAGATTAATAAATTAAACCCGAGCCTACGGGTCGTTCCCTGGCTAAAACACATTAATATATTATTATATTAGTAATGGGTTAGTTATTATATTAAAATAATACTAAAATAATAGTTCTAAAAGTAAAACAGGGTGGAGGGACTCGAACCCGGGTCTCCTCCCCCTAGGTCCAACAAGTTAACCAGTACACCCGCTAGGGCAATCGCAACAAGATCCAGATTCAAATGGTTTTATCAACCAGTTCTATAGGTTTCTCCCCCCCCCCCCTCCCCACGCATACCAGGCTCGAAATCCATCCCTAAACCACATATTTCGACAACGAATAAGTAAGATTGATTAGGATTTTTGATAATCGAGTATTGGCGATTAAGTGGGTGTGTTTAATTTTAGAAATCATCAATCATAGGTTCGTTTAAATTCAGATTCAAATGTCGAAAACCCTAACTATGAACTCAGAATCGATTCGATCGAATCTTATGTTAAAAACTGTTGAAACCATGGGGCTTTTACAGATTAAGGCCTTGTGAACCTATCCCCGTGGTTTAATTTGATTGAAATGGTGTTTAGATTGGGGCTCGATCAAACCTAAACCATATGAACCCTAGATTCGATCCGATATTGATTAGATTATATGAACCCTAGATTTCATAGGGCTTTCACTCCCGGCAAAGAAACGACTCCAAGGACTTGTTTAATTGATGAGACTGACATCGAATTGATAGGGTTCGATTAGACCAAAACTGTATGAACCCTAGATATCGTATCGTGTTAAATCCGATAATGGAAGCCACAATTATGATAGGGCTTTTGATTAACAGATTAAAACGAAGCTAAAGGTGTAGGAATTTACCAGAATTGGATTTGAATTAGAGGTACTCGACTGAAACAGATGTCGGCTGTGACTGGTTCAATCCCAGGTGACCAGAACTGCCTCTCCGATGGAAAAGATGTGTGCAAAAGCTTCTGTTGGATACAAATGAGATGCGCAGACGATCGATTTATGAATTGGTAAGCGAATTCGATGATTGTAATGATATTTGCCCACTTAAGTCGACGGTTATGCTAATAATTAGCTATTAATCTGTTTAATTCGCTAATGATGATGTTTCATATCGGCAGTTAAGGTTGTTAATGACACCATAAAGTGATAACAGTTTCAATTTCAACAGAAATCCGTTTGGAATTTGAAATTTTGATTAAGTATGCGAGTTGGACTTTCCAAAAGTCAAACAGAATCGAGAATACGTTAATTACAGGTTTAGTCCTTCTGTTTCATGTGTTTAGGTTTAGGGGAATTTGCAGGATTGGTCCTCAAGGTTTGGATGAGTTAAGAAACTTGACTGTTTGACTTTAAAAAGTCGACTGAATTGAAATTTGGGCAAATGACAGAACTAGTCCTTGTAGTTTAAGTTTGAAAATAGGCTGAATTAGAACCTAGGGTTTTAGATAAGTTAACTAGGTTACCATTTAACTTAGTTTGGTTAGAGTTAACCTTAAAAGTTCGGATTGTCACAACCTAGCCATGTGAAAGAAGATCCCTGTGATTTCATCCACAGTCTCCGTTGTTTGACGGAGTTGAAGAAACTCCTCGGTAATTCTTTCAATTGCCGTTCGAAGGCAATAATGCTTCAAGAAAAGATCCTTGAACTCTTCCCAACTCATTTCCTTAATTTTGTCTCTACCTTTCCCCTTTTCACTACTCCCCCACCAATCGTCAGCTCGCTCTTTTAATTGGTTGGTAGCGAAGGTAACCTCATCTTCCTTTTCATAGTGACTTGTATGCCTTTCTATTGAGGCAATCAATCTCTGACTTTCTAAGGGATTAACAGCTCCCTTAAACTCTAAAGGTTTACAGGTCATGAAATCCTTATAAGTACAACGAGTTGACTTCATATCAACTTTTGGATTTCCTCCTTCTCCATTATGAGTAACATCTTGAAACACCCTACTTATTATACTTATTATTTTATCAGAGTTTAATGCAAAAAACGGTCCCAGTTTGAAAAAAACCTTGCCATTAAATGGCTAAGGTAACTTTTACATTTATAATATCATTGTTTTACAAAAGATAATGTAATTCCATCATATTACATAGGGATCTCTAACTCCGACTGCTCCGTCCTCAGGAAGCCTCATTCCACGTGCTTCTTTCCTGCAGTGTTTGGAAAACATTTTTTAATTAGATTACGCTAAGTAAGTACACTGCATCATTCATTTTATTATTAACCCTTTAGGTTCTTATTATTGTTCAAGTTTCCCAGGCTCTCGGCGCCCCCGTGACCATCTCCGGACGTACCTTCGGTCACTTCGTTCGTATATTTGATGGGTGTGCTAACCCCCTCGCAACCATCTTAGGCCGTACCTCCGGTTCGAGTATTGTCAAGGTTCTTATACTCGTCAGTATAGACCCCTTGCATTTGTCACAAAGACTCATTCATTCCTCAGCCTTGTAGGCTTGGAATCTTTTCCTCCTTAGCCCTGTAGGCTTGGAGTTCCTCTTTCCTCAGCCCCGTAGGCTTAGAAATCCTTTACTTTTCTTCTTTATTTATTGAAATCCGCCTTACAGGCCGAGTAGCTCATTTCATTTGGGACCTTGAGTATCTTTGTCTCATAGCCTCCCAAATGTATCAAGATTTTATTTTTATTTCACGTATATGCTTGATTTATTCCCCAACCAGTCCTCACCTTAAAACTTTGTAAAGGTTTCTCCATGATGCATTAAAAGGGTTTATGTATAGGAAGTACCAGCGGCGTATCCACCATCCCGTTAACACTTCGTGAGTACTCTGTTATTCCATTTTAGGGTTTAGACTCGTTCCATCATACTCATTCATATTTGCACATATCATCATGCATTCATGTATTCATCATGCATCTCACGTATTCATATTCATCATGTATTCCCATTCATTATGCATGGTATACTTCCATAATATATTCATATTTGTCATATATTGTAAACTGGGGTGATTTTCCTTCCAGAGCAGTACCTCCAACAGAGATGTTCCTAGGAAAGAGTGACGGATCTAGGAGAGATTATACACCACTCTTTCCTTAGACAGAACATTCCGTTTGTCAGATAACTACATACCGGTTGGATGTTCTCACGTATGTTCACTATATTTAATTACTATCTATTAGTCTATACCATTGAACATTCATAATGGTTTCACCACGAAGTACCAAGAGGTTTATATATAGGAAGAACCAGCGGCGTATCCACCACCCTTTGGATACGTCGTGATTACTCCATTATTCATGTTTAGTGTTTACACTAATCCGTCATTACTCAGTACCCTTGTCATATCACATATCACATAACTCATATAATTTAAGTACGTATTTCACATAATCGTGTCTAGGGTACGCGTCCAGTATACTTACATTATCCTCGGGTAGTTCCTAAGTTCGTTCCTCGCTTTAAACGCTTCTCTGAGCTCGAACCACACTCGTTGCGTACCGTACTCGCACTCACACGCGCCGCAATAGCTCCTTAACCCTTCTTCAGAGGGTGTGTGTGTATGGTGTTTGGTGTGTGTTTGCTCACTTGAATGGCCTCAAGAATCTATTTATAGGCTGAATTGGGACCCATGTCGGACCGACATGTCATGCCAAGTTGGTCCGACTTCGGCTGAAGTCGGTGACACGCGTCAAAACCTCTTTTTTTGCTTATGCAGCACATATCGGACCGACGTGAAAATCATATCGGTCCGACATCCCCATATCGAACCGACGTGTAAATCATATCAGTCCGACATCCACATGTTTGACCGACGTGTAAAGCATATCGGTCCGACGTGGGTGCTGAGTCATCAAAACACCTGTCAAAGCCTCCTGAATTGCTTCGGGAACACATGTTGGACCGTTATGCTTAGGATATCAGTCTGGCATACCTCATTTTCATATTCTCCTCGTCGAAACACTGCATTTTCATATATTATGGCTCCCGTAACTCATTTTCTTACCAAGATATGCTTATGCGAAGTTTTGGGCTATTTTCGGGCGAATATTCTTCCCGTTTCGTACTCGGTTGGGTTCTTAGGCCACGTTTCTCAACTGACACGTGTCCCATCTTATATTTAGGAGTTTTGGGATGTTACACATCTTTATGGTTTTCAAACCAACTTTCTAATGAGTTCTGTAGATCTGCTTGTAAGATCGGGAAATTTGCATCGAATGCCTTTCCTACCTCTATTGCGATCTGTCTCTGGATATTTTTCGGGACTTGTTCCACCTCATTCTCATTATGAAGTGGAGATTCATCTCTTCTGTGACTTCCTTCATCGCGTATCTCATCATTTTTATGTTCAACCATTTCCTGAAACATGGCATCGCTTTAATCTCTCATTCGTTTAGCCTAATCATAGTCTAGGGTTTTATACTACAGGCCTCGTATTAATTTAACCCTAATCAAGTATTATGGGGTTTCATATAAGACCCCATCTATGCGTTTTGCACATGCACATTCATTCATGCATAATCACATTCCCGGCTTACTATCTAGTGAAATAAGTTATCATATGATGTTTGGGATATCATGATAGTCCCATACATTAGCTCCAATATTGGCCAGGTATAAGGCAATGTATGTTACGTATCATGATACTCCCAATTATCACATGGAGCTTATCTCTTACAAAGTCCTGCCCACGTATACTCACACATTTCTGTTTAAGCACTGGAATTTAAATATACCTGCTTCCTTGGACAGCCTCGGATTGAATCCCTATTTATATCATGAGCACTTATGGTTTGAGTTTAAGCATCCCCTTTTGATACTTAAATCCCTCAAACCATGCTCTGATACCAACTTGAAACACCCTACTTATTTTACTTATTATTTTATCAGAGTTTAATGCAAAAAACGGTCCCAGTTTGACAAAAATCTTGCCATTAAATGGCTAAGGTAACTTTTACATTTATAGTATCATTGTTTTACAAAAGATAATGTAATTACATCATATTACATAGGGATCTCTAACTCCGACTGCTCCATCCTCAGGAAGCCTCATTCCACGTGCTTCTTTCCTGTAGTGTTTGGAAAACTTTTTTGAATTAGCTTACGATAAGTAAGTACACTGCATCATTCATTTTATTATGAACCCTTTAGGTTCTTATTATTGTTCAAGTTTCCCAGGCTCTCGGCGCCCCCGTGACCATCTCCGGACGTACCTCCGGTCACGTCGTTCGTATATTTTATGGGTGTGCTAACCCCCTCGCAACCATCTTAGGACGTACCTCCGGTCCGAGTATTGTCAAGGTTCTTATACTCGTCAGCATAGACCTCTTGCATTTTTCACGAAGACTCATTCATTCCTCAGCCTCGTAGGCTTGGAATCTTTTCCTCCTCAGCCCTGTAGGCTTGGAGTTTCTCTTTCCTCAGCCCCGTAAGCTTGGAAATCCTTTACTTTTCTTCTTTATTTATTGAGATCCACCTTTGAGGCCGAGTATCTCATTTCATTTGAGACCTTGAGTATCTTTTACTCATAGCCTCCCAAATGTATCAAGCATTTTATTTTTATTTCACGTATATGCTTGATTTATTCCCCAACCAGTTCTTACCTTAAAACTTTGTAACGGTTTCTCCATGATGCATTAAAAGGGTTTATGTATAGGAAGTACCAGCGGCGTATCCACCATCCCGTTAACACTTCGTGAGTACTCTGTTATTCCATTTTAGGGTTTAGACTCGTTCCCTCATACTCATTCATATTTGCACATATCATCATGCATTCACGTATTCATCTTGCATTTCACGTATTCGTATTCATCATGTATTCCCATTCATTATGAATAGTATACTTCCATCATATATTCATATTCATAATATATTGTAAACTTGGGTGATTTTCCTTCCAGCGCAGTAACTCCAACAGAGGTGTTCCTAGGAAAGAGTGACGGGTGTTGGAGAGATTTATACACCACTCTTTCTTTAGACAGAACATTCCGTTTGTTAGATAACTACATATCGGTTGGATGTTCTCCCGTACATTCACTATATTTAATTATTATCTATTAGTCTATACCCCTGAACATTCATAATGGTTTCACCACGAAGTACCAAGAGATTTATATATAGGAAGTACCAGCGACGTATCCTCCACCCCTAGGATACGTCATGATTACTCCATTATTCTTGTTCAGTGTTTAGACCAATCCGTCATTACTCCGTACCCTCGTTATATCACATATCACATAACTCATATCATTTAAGCACATATTTCACATAATCGTGTCTAGGGTATGGGTCCAGTGTACTTACATTATCCTCGGGTAGTTCCTAAGTTCGTTCCTCGCTTTAAACGCTTCTCCGAACTCGAACCGCACTCGTAGTGTACCGTACTCGCACTCACACACGCCGCAATAGCTCCTTAACCCTTCTTCAGAGGGTGTGTGTGTATGGTGTTTGGTGTGTGTGTTTGCTCACTTGAACGGCCTCAAGAATCTATTTATCGGCTGAATTGGGACACATGTCGGACCGACATGTCATGCCAACAGTGACACATGTCAAAACCTCTTTTTTTGCTTCTGCAGCACATATCGGACCAACGTGAAATTCATATCGGTCTGATATCCCCATATCGGACCGACGTGTAAATCATATCGGTCCAACGTGGGTGCTGAGTCATCAAAACACCTGTCAAATCCTCCTGAATTGCTTCAGGACCACATGTCAAACCGTTATGCTTAGGATATCGGTACGACATACCTCATTTTCAGATTCTCCTCGTCGAAACACCACATTTTCATATATTATGGCTCCCGTGATTCATTTTTTATCCCGAGATATGCTTATGCGAAGTTTTGGGCTATTTTCGGGCGAATAGTCTTCCCGTTTCGTACTCGGTTGGGTTCTTAGGCCACGTTTCTCAACCGACACGTGTCCCATCTTATATTTAGGAGTTTTGGGAAGTTACATTAAAGTGTTCTGAGTACACGTCATCCTTGATTTGTAATCTGAACAGTGACACTTTGTTGATAAACGTTGTTGGTGTCTATTATTTCAACGTTGTTGTACGTGTTAAGTGCTCGTTACGTGTGCCATGTAATTGTATTAAGTATTAGTGTAGCTAATGAGACCCTAGTGTAACCACATACACTAATGGCCTTATCAAGTTGTTCGGCAACGGTTGGAATTTCTATACTCTAGTTTTGGGTGTTCTTAATGTGATGTAAGCCTTAGAAATCTTGATCCCTAATTGAGTCTGGTTAGAGCTTAGGTGTCGCAAAGGGAAACCTAATTCTTTAAACCCATTGGCTCTGATACCAATCTGTTACACCCCCAAATTTATTTACTTAATAAATAAATTAACATCGTAACGATTGGTAACATTACACAACAGCGGAAGCTAATTGAAGACTTCTAAAATATTGAACACCATTACAAATACTAAATTAAACTAGTACATTGTCCTAGAACCATATAGGTCAAAATCGAATTGAGGTTTGCCAATCATGCTTCATCGACTTCTAGGGTTTTGATCTGAAGGGTTAACCTATTCCAACCATGCTATAGCTATGTGTTACCTGAAAAACATACTCAAAAATTTCAACACAAAGGTTGGTGAGTTCACAGGTTTAATTGTCTCAATGTAAAATAGTTTTTCCTTGAAAACATTGATGATGTGTACGCGGCCATGATATAAAACAGTTTTCCTCGAAAACATTTAAAATGCGTACACGGTCATAACATTAAACTGTTTTCCTTGAAAACATTGATAAAACATTTACATATGAACGAATGGCAAAACCATTTGTATGTAAACAATTGGCAGATCCATCTGCACGAAAACGATCTCAAGTTTCAAGTATTCAAGTTTTCCCTTGCACAAAAACGTTTTCAAGTATCAAGTGTATGCATGTGCACGAAAATGATTTCAAGTATACATGAAATGAAACCAAGAAATCATATCAATTTTGACCTATCAAGTTGAACCATCGTAACTAGCTAGGTATACGAAGTTTATATTACATAAGTGTTAACCAAACCATGACACATGTATTTTGCCCCCAGCTCGTACCTCCCGAGCACACGTTTGAACACTATGCGGCCATTCGACTAAAACCGATCGAACCATGACAGGGGGTGTCAATCCCAATAGTACTATCCATAGAGTCTCAGACTAAAACTATAGCTAATGGTTACAAAAATGTTCACGTATGGGACTTTACGAGCTCTCAAAGAATGTCTCATGTAAACATAAGTGGTTGGTCAAGATTTCTTGTATAAGGAAAATTTGTTTCATGTTTTCTCGAATGTACCAAGTAATTTTGTTTTCCAATTGTATCAAACAAAGTTGTTTCATGTTTTCAAACGTGTTGAGCAAGTATGTTTCTCCACCGATGTTTCTAAAACATTCAAAAGTAAAAGGGGGCAGTGAACTCACCGGGTGACGTGTCAGGAATACTAATGTCCTTCTGATAGTAATGGAAACCAATGTCCATGGGTTTACGTCCTATTCGAGTCCTACGATACTTGTAGGTACTTAATGAGCTTTAAAGACTAACCCTAATAATGTAAGGCGAGCCTAAACTCGTGTTGAGCTATCATGCGTGCAGTTGAGCTCTTTTGATTCACAAAAGTGTTGTGGCTATTTGGTAGGCATTCTTAGGTTGTAGTTATACTTGGAAGTTTTGGTCTGTTCTTGTGTATTTGTATCTGTATAATAGAAATACTTGTACACACGTCTAGTATAAGTAACTGAATATATAAAATATATATGTAATTGATTATGTGTGTTTGCATGTATATATATATATATATATATATATATATATATATGTGTGTGTGTGTGTGTGTGTGTGTTTGTGTATAGAGTTTGTTTAAAGTCATATCACTAACCAAGATAGATATCCATTTGTCAAAAATAGGATTTATACATGTATATACATTCATTTATACTTGCAACTAAAACACGTGTCATATAGTATTCGTTGGTTTATGAAACATGTACGTAGTTATAACTATACATTCATAGAAATACATTTATATATGTGACAATTTATATATCCAAATCTAACTCTCGTGTTACTTAATAATCATTGGGTATTTATATAACGAGTGAATATATATATATATATATATATAGGTATTTACATGTGTACGGGATTACATATTATTATATGGTATGTTTTATTTATCAAATCTATAATCGTATTACTCATGTTAATCGTCAGATTTACGTTTAGTAACTTCGAGTTATACATTAAATTGCCATTTAAACGGAATATCATATATATAAATATAAACACGTTCGTACAAATCCTTGACATTAACGTCATTCTAATCGTGTCTAAGTTGTATAAATTGTTTTATACCACAATTATAATTATTTCTACGTTCACGTAATAATATTTACTAATCGTACGTACCACTCTTTAATCACATTTAAGCTTCTTGTTTAATCAATTTACTCGCTTACGGATACACTTTCTCGTTTATTAACACTTTTATATTTTGTCCCAAACGAGTTTCTCTATATTAAATGTGCGTGTTTTACGATCCATTAATATTAATTATTAAGTTAATATTTATTTTTTATATATAATAAGTCGTTTAGGCTCAACGTGTTTAACCGCACACACTCGCCCAACTTTTGTAATAATAAACGTAAAACGTTTGGCGTGTGTTTTTACCTTCCCAGTCGTTGGGTTCGTATACGTGAATTCGTTTACAATCTTTGACCTATGTTGACCACAGTTGAATTTCGTTGACCGTGTTTGACCGAGTCCCGGGAGAGCTTAAAACAAGCCTAACAATCACGATCTAACCGCCATAACCTGTAAAATTTCACATTACTACACGGGAATGAAACCCGGCCACCAAATCAACCGATCTAAACCAAAATCTCTAGATCTATAACGTACATCGACAGATCTGAAATTACAAAGGCTTATACAACGAGAAATGAGTTTGGGTTCAGGTTTTTACCTCGTATTACCGAAAAACGAAGGAATTGGACGGTGTACACTCCCACGATGAGCGGAACTCGCTTTTCCCTACCCATCTGAGAAGATCCACATGGTTTAGGTCTGAATATGCCTTTTGAACTCATCGGAGCCCCGTTCCCGTCGCCGGAGTTCATCGGGAAACCGACTACAGCCTGAAAACTTGCCACGGGCCATGCTTACCACCACCATCGCCTGTACTACTGCCATTCGTTGCCTTTTCCGTCACAACTCTCTTCGCTAGCATTTGAATACGACGGAACCCTAGCCGCCACTGCTAGTTTTTAGCTAGATAGACGGGTTGATCGGAGGATTACAGGATTCACGGTCAGAAATACGTGTTTCACCGGATCTGCCTTTTGTTCCTCGGACCAACACCACCCATTACCGGATCCAGGAAAATCAAAGTTGATATCTGCTAGTCAGTGACTCTCACCAGGGTTTTGTTGATATCTGCTAGTCATGCTTAAAGCGTACGATATGTCAGGTCTAGTACATATCATGGCGTACATGATGGAACCAATTGCAGAAGCATATGGAACTTTTTCCATTTTCTTCCTTTCCTCGTCGGACTAAGGGCACTGTGTGTTATTCAGTATAGTTCCATGTGCCATAGGCAAAGACCCTCTCTTAGAGTCTTGCATGAAAAAGCGTTGAACGACTTTATCAATATATGTACTTTGACTTAAGCCTATAAGCCGCTTTGATCTATCTCTATAGACTTAATTCCCAGAATATAAGCAGCTTCACCAATATCTTTCATTGTGAAACATTTTCCTAACCAAGACTTTACGTCTTTTAGCATAGGGATATGGTTTCCAATGAGCAGTATGTCGTCTACATATAGAATCAGAAAAGTCACATGGCTCCCACTTGCCTTCTTGTAGACACGGTTCATCTTCGTTCTTAACAAAACCAAACTCTTTGATTTTTCTGGTCAAAGCGAAGATTCCAACTTCTAGATGCCTGTTTTAATCTATAGATGGATTTATTTAACTTACATACATTATTAGGATACTATGGATTTTCAAAACCTTCTGGTTGAATCATGCAGACATCTTCAGTAAGATGTCCATTTAGGAACGCGATTTTGACATCCATTTGACATGTCTCGTAGTCATAATACGCGGCAATGGCAAGTAAGATCCTAATAGACTTAAGCATGGCCACTAACTAAAAGGTTTCATCATAATCAATTCCTTGAGTCTGAGTAAAGCCTTTCGCTACCAGCCTTGCTTTGAAGGTTTGCACATTCCCATCCATGTCGATTTTCTTCTTGAAAACCCACTTGCTTCCTACAGTCCGACTTTCGGAAGGAAGGTCAACCAAGTCCCATACATGGTTGTCGTACATTGATTGGATTTCAGCATCCATGGCTTCAAGCCATTTCTTAGATTCAGATTATAAGATTGCAGATTTGTAACTAGTGGGGTCAGCCTGATCAACTATCAGGATGTCGTCAGTCTGGTGAATCCCGATATACCGGTCGGGTTCATGACAATCCCTAGCACTTCTGTGAACAACTTGTGTCAAAGTTGAATCTTGAACATTTCTAGATTCAGTTTCAGTAGTCTCATGCTGAACGGCAGGTTCAGTTTGTGGTTTTTGGATCTCATCCATATCCACACGGTTATCTCCAATCCCTCTCGCTAGAAGTTCTTTCTCCAAGAAAGTAGCTCTGCGTTTAATGAAAACTCGATTTTCAGCAGGATTGTAGAGGTAGTAACCAGTTGTTTTAGGGTATCCAACGAAAACAACTTTATTGCCATGGGGATTTAGTTTATCCGTAGATTCACTTGTAACATATGCGTTACATCCCCAGACCCTAAGGTATGACACTTTGGGTTTCTCCCCATGCCAAATCTCATAAGGCATTTTGTCCACCTTCTTAGTAGGAGCTAGATTTATGATTCTTGTGGCAGTCTCAAGAGCAAAACTCCAGAAGGAGTGTGGGAGGTTTGTACGACACATCATAGATCGAACCATATCTAATAGAGTTCGATTTCTCCTTTCGGATACACCGTTAAGTTGTGGTGTTCCTTGTGGAGTAAGCTGAGAAATGATCCCAAATTTCTTTAGATGTTCGTCAAACTCTTGACTAAGATATTCACCACCTCGATCAGATCGAAGCATCTTAATCGTCTTACCAATCCGATTTTGTACTTCGTTCTGGTACTGTTTGAACATTTCAAACGTTTCATGTTTATGCTTCATAAGATAAACATAACCATATCTACTGAAGTCATTAGTAAATGTCACGAAGTATCTTTCTCCACTTCTAGACATCGTTCTGAATGGACCGCATACAACAGTATGTACAAGTCCTAACAGATCCTTGGTCCTTTGACCGATACCCGAAAAAGGAGCCTTGGTTAGCTTTCCACTTAGACATGATTCGCAATCATCAAATGACTCTTGACCAGTAGAATTCAGAATTCTGGCAGTCTGGAGTTTCTTCATGCGATTCTTGTTTATGTGTCCAAGTCTACAATGCCATAGATACGTATCATTGAAACTATATTTCGCACGTTTAGAGGAGATACTAAATATAACGTTATTATCATGGATTTCTATCTCATAGATTCCATTATGAGGCTTTGCAGAAAAATAAAACAAACCATTCAAATATGCATAAATGAAATCATTGTCAAAATCATAATTAAATCCTTGTTCCCGCAAAGCGGATACTGAAACAATATTCCTAGTCAAATTAGGAATGAAATAAACATTGTTTAAAACAAGTTCTAAACCAGAAGTAAGTAAAAGAATGTATTCTCCTACAGCCTTCACAACAACCTTTTGTCAATTTCCCACATGGAGCTCCAGGTCGCCTTGCTTCGGCCTCCTAACCTTCTTTAGTCCCTGCAAATCATTACAAATGTGATAACCACATCCAGTGTCAAACACCCAAGATTTTCTAGACAAAGAGAAGATCTCAATAACGAACATACCTAAGGACTATCCTCTGGCAGACTTCTTCTGCTTCAACTTGGCCAGATACTTTGGGCAGTTCCTCCTCCAGTGTCCGACTTCATCACAATGAAAACACTTGACATCTTTTAGAGGTTTCTTGGCAACAGCTTTGCCTTTGCCCTTGAAGTTTTTCTTGCCTTTTCCCTTGGCTTTAGATTTCTTGACCCGACCCTCCTTGATCATTAGCACTGGACCAGACTTAGCAAGAACTGGTATGTTTATCTCAGCAGTTTTAAGCATCATATGCAACTCCAGGATGATCTTGTCCCAAGCATTCATATTGTAGTTCAAAGTGAACTGATCATATGTCTTTGGTAGCGAGTTGAGGATAATATCCCCGGCCAATTCATTGCTCAAAGGGGAGTCAAGACGTACCAGATGATCAATGTACCCCTTCATCTTCAACACATGTGTGCTGAATGAAGAACCTTCTTGCATACGACTGCTAATTAGTGATCTTATCACTTCAAAGCGCTCATGACGGGCTTGCTGCTGAAACATTTCTTACAGTTGCCTAATCATGTTGTATGCTGACATGTCCACCTTGAATTTCTGGTATCATAGATGCCAGCATCAAGCAAGAGACCTTGATAGAGTCATCAACATGTTTATCCCAGGTCTTACGGGCTTGGCCCGTAGCAGCAGCTGGTTCTTCTGGGATTGGTCCCTCGAGAACATACAGTTTGTTCTCAGCCTTGATAACTATTTTCAAGTTACGGTACCAGTCCATGAAGTTGGAATTGTCAAGTTTATCCTTCTCAAGGATAGATTTTAGGGAGAACGATGAATTTGTAGTAGATTCGTTAGACATCTACAAAGTTCAAAATAAAAGTTTTAGTATTTTCATGCATGATATCCTAATTAAAATTTTATGACCCAATAGCAAAAATTATATATAATTAGGAATGAGATCCTCATTCCCCATGTCACAGTGAATGGTTGAGCACTCTTCACTTGCATAGCTAGACAGGTAGGTAACGATTACCAATTGTATCAACTATACAACTCTCGGTTTGAGGGGCATGACGAGTAATGTCAAGCTTGGATACGTTTCCCTCAACTACGCCCACTTAAACGACTTAAGCGATATACGTCCGTCAATTATAACTGCAGACCCGGCCTAAGTAACTCAGGAATCGCGGTTCTACCTTCAACCAAAACCATAGGGCCAGATGCAGGGTAATTCACTAACACCGAAGGTTCGGATAGATTAGCTGAATTGTTATAATTAAGGGTGGAACAGAAATATCAATTTTTATATTTGGTATTTCTTTAACGTTTTTTAACATTACCGTTTCGGGTCAAAAACATTTGGGACGACGAGTAGCAAGAAACAAGTCGTGCAATTTTAGTAAACCAATTTTACTAATTATTAGTTCGTGAAACACTTTCAACACTCGACACGATCCAATTTCAAATACCCTATTAATCTAAATTGATCATTTGTCGCGAACCGATTTTAAACTAATAAAATTTTTAATTAATTTAAAATTATTATAAATAAAACCATTAAATTTAAAACTTGTTTTTACTTTTAAATAAAACACTTTTTATTTAATTATCTTTCTGAGAAAAATAAACAATTTAATTATCTCGTCGTTTTTAAATTGTGTCAAAAGTTTTATAAAAATTTTGCGGTTTAATTATTATCCTAAATAATTATATCACAACCACAAAATAAATAAAACATAGAATCGAGCAACTAGGAAAAATTGTCCGATTTCGTTCGAGCCATCAAACGAAATAACCAGACTGGTCTAAGCGATAACAAAATTAACAAATCTGCCATCTCCCACTTAGTCCAAGATCTTCATCTTTAGCAGCTGGAGTGTTGCCTTGATTTGCTTGACCTTGATGAGCTTGTCTTAGTTGTGTAGCAGCTGGGTTTGCCTTTGGTGCCTTGCATTCTCTAGCGAAGTGACCAAGTTGGTTATAGTTGTAACATCTTAGCTTGCTTTTGTCCAACCCAACTCTAGTGTTAGAGTTGTTGCTTGGAATGGGTCTTCCAGTTCTAGAGTAGAACCATTTAGCTCTAAGAGATAACATAGCATAAGAGTGTTGTATGTTCATTTCTTATAAGTCATCTGGATGGAAATACTCCAGATCTTCTTTGATAAATGACATATTGCTTGAGTTTTCAGAGACAAATGCAACAGAGTTATTTTGAGGTGGGGCTTCAATAAGAAAAGGTGAGTTGCTAGTTTATGAGTTGGGAGTTTGTGGATGGGTAACAATGGGAGAATAGTAGTTACTTGAACTTGGAAGTGAGTGGTCAGAGTGTAGTGCATAGGAAGTGGTGGTTGATGAGGATGAGGATGAATGACCTGAGCTTCTTTCTTTGGCTTGAATCATTTCTAACTCATATGTCTTTAGCATATCAAACAGCTCAGTCATTTGGAGAGTCTTCAGGTTTTCAGTTCTTCTGATTGACACTGTGTAGAGTGTCCAACAACTTGGAAGAGATCTAATAAAATTTTTGAGAATGTCTTCATTCTCCGGCTTTACTTTAGAGCACTGTAGCTCTCCCACAAGATAGGTGTACCTGTTGAATAGAGTGGTAAGAGACTCACCATCCTTGTAGACAAAGTTTTTATACGGTTGCTTTAGGATGTCTCTTCTATTTTCTTTCACTTCTTTAGAACCAGCGAACATCTTTTCAAGAGACTCTCATAGCTTTTTGGCAGTTTTGTATTCTCTGAATTTATGAAAAACTTCATTTGTCAAGCACATCTGTATAGCTCCCAGAGCTTTAAAATCTACCTCCATCTTCTTGTTGTCTTTTTCAGAATATTTGGAGGCTTCTTTAGGAACAGATGGACCTCTAGAGTCAGCAGAAGCCACCATAGGCACATATGGACCATCAATTATGGACCTCCACATTCCATATTCTTGGTAGCAGAAGAAACTTTCCATTCTTTTCTTCCACATATCATAATCTTCTCCAGACACTAGTCTTGGTGCTCTGTGAAAGCTTCCAACATCATCAAATCTAGTATTATGTGCCATACTACGGATAGATGGTTTAGCAGGAAAGAGATAACAGAACCAGATAGTGATTTAAACAAGTGTTAGTTTGTTAATCTGAGAGCCAAGCTCTGATACCACTTGTAGGATCGGTGTTTTACAAGATGGTTCTGTTCAGTTGAGATTGGCGGAAACAATCACAACTATGCAATGTAAACAAGAAAACAAAGATAATATTGATAAATGCAAAGTGTATTAATCTTCAATGTTTACAAGTTTACAGAGAAAACTCTAAGGAAGCACACTTGTAAAAATGAAAAGATACAATACATATAAAGGAACTTAGAATAAGATCAAACACAAGCCGTTGATATTTGACAGTTATAAGTTACACTACAATTGGTTTACAACATAAAGACAAGTAGCTAAAAGACAACCACAGTGAAAAGACTTCTGTAATGAAAAGACAACAGCAAAACTAAGGTCTTCTCAATAATCATTGCATGACAGATCAGAATAGGAGCATTGTCTTTTGTCATCTGTACCAATAACATTCCTTCTGCTGATAGGTGTGTCAGTGTTTCAGCAAAATGTGTCAGTAGTAATTTCAAAGTTGCTGATGATTTGCCTATCAGCAGCATCAATGTTTGATGCTGATGAGAGGCCTATCAGCAACAAATTTGGACTTAGCAGATAAGGCAATCCGCAACATAGATGTTTATCAACAGGAGAACATAGCCATCCGCAGCAATTGCTTTATCAGTAGTAACATTGTAAGTCAGCAGCAAAATTGTGGAGTCCACAGCATCTATACTTAGAGAATTTTGTAGCCACCAGTCTCAATCTCTACAATCAACTTTTTAATTAATTTAAAATTGTTTTAAATAAAACCATTAAATTTAAAACTTGTTTTTACTTTTAAATAAAGCACTTTTTATTTAATTACCTTTCTGAGAAAAATAAACAATTTAATTATCTCGTCGTTTTTAAATTGTGTCAAAAGTTTTATAAAAATTTTGCGGTTTAATTATTATCCTAAATAATTATATCACAACCACAAAATAAATAAAACATAGAATCGAGCAACTAGGAAAAATTGTCCGGTTTCGTTCGAGCCATCAAACGAAATAACCAGACTGGTCTAAGGGATAACAAAATTAACAAATCTGTCATCTCCCACTTAGTCCAAGATCTTCATCTTTAGTCCTGTCATTGTCCGCATTGGTCTTCTAATCTTCGTCTCTTTATGATTACAATATTTATTTACCAAGTATATTAAAAATAAATAAATAAAAACTTAACTATTACATCGGGGTTCCAAATAACCCAAAAATACAAAGAGGAAAAACCAATCAACAAACAATACAACCACAGGTCTCTAATGCTCGATTCATTCAACACAATAACAAGAAACTAAAAAGGCTCGATCTTTTATCAAACAAAAGTTTTGACAAATAAAACAATAGATCGAATAAAAAAAATATGTCTAAACGCGTTTAAAGGTGGCTCTGATACCACTGTTGGGAATCAGGGTACCAGTTTTAACTTTTTAAAACAATAATTATTTAAACCTTTTATAAATAAATAAATCAGATATATTTTGCCGAAGCGATTTAATAGTACCATTACCGGATCAGATCCGGATTCCTTTCAGTGATCCGATTACACGCGAATAAACAATATAAACAACCAACCATAGGGTGTTTAGATTTATACTTTTGACGATAACTAGATCTGAAACACCTTAGTACAACGAACGTCACGCTAGATGACTCGTACACGAAAAACTGCAGCAAAACATCACACGGTTGCGCGAAGGGAAGCCGATCACGCGGCGGCGGCGGCGGTGGGGGCTTGCGACAGTGGTGGCCAGCGACAGGGCGGCGCACGGCGGTGGTGGTGGCCGGCGATCGAACTCGCAAGGAGGGAGAGGGGGGCGCCGATTTTGGGTGGTGTGGGATTAGGTTAGGGTTTAGATTATAATGGTATATTTATAACCACTATATTTACACATTGGTCCCCTATGGTATTAACACTTAATACCCCAGTAATAATTAACCATTAATTATTATAACCCTTGTATTTACTAATCATAATATAATTAGTAAAATCTAATCATTTAATGTTTAACTCATTAAACATTTATTCCCTGTAAATAATTAATTAATCAGATAATTAATTATCTCAATCTCCGACAAATATTTCTCTAAATCATCATTTATTATTTCCGTCTTTCGTGAATAATATTTAACAATTAAATATTATATATATTTGTTCGTTGCCTAAGGTGTAACTCTTTGGATCATACCTTAATAGTAACGTTGACTTAATTAACGATCGGACATCATATATCCAACACTTCCAACCCCTAAACGTTCATGGTTTGAAAATTCAAGATGTTACAAATACTGCGTGCAAAAAGTATTTTTAACGCATACTTGATAATGTTGTTTGCTATTACACCATTTTGGATCATACGTCAATGGTAACATTGTCATACATGCATACATATATGCATTGTCTTGTAATGGTTTTATTGGGAAAGGAAAATATAATTTGATACTCCCTCTAGATCATGCATTAGTCTGGAGTATGTATATTATAATACTTTAGAATTTATTTACATTGATTATAGATTCATTCGAATTTAGCTCATAACCAAATCGAATCGACTGATGCATCGGCATGTGGTCGTTATGCAGAAACTCGGGATCACCTTTTGCTTAATTGTGACTTGGCTAACATTCTGTGGAGCCTTGTCCAATCTTGGTGTAATCTAATGAGTAATGACAAGAAGCAAGGAATTCTCCATGCTATTTTTTTCTTGTCGCCTTATGGACTATTTGGCGGGCTCGAAACGAGAATGTTTTTCAAAATAAAGAGATACGTGAAACGAAGATCTTCGGTGATATCAAAGCATTAAGCTTTTTATGGGTTAAAAACAAGGGGAAGACTGAGGATAATGATTGGTCTAAATGGTGTAATGTCAATTTCTTTTTATAAGTTATACCTAGGTGTTTGAGTGGGATCTAGCTCCTTGCTAGTCCCCGCTTTTATTTTATTTAAATCCGGTCGTTCCAAAAAAAATAACCAAATTGAATCGACTCATACTCACACCTAACTATCACTCCACCTATTTAAATCCAACCGTTCCAAAAAAAGAAAAACAATCGAATCGACTCATACTCACTCCTAACCATCACTCCACCTTCCACCGCGGACCTAACCTATTGGCTTCACCAACAAACTAATGCAATCCAACACCCAAAAGTGAACACAGAAGCGTAACCAAACATCATCTCCGCATCTCATTCTAGTACTAGAAACATATAATAACACATAAAGTGACGAATCCATGATTTTTCATAAGTGAAGGTAAAAAATGGATTCATTAAAAATGGTTAGTTATAATGGTTCAATCCTACTGCTAGCAATTGACATTTAAGAATTTCATGGTGTCATTTTCTAAGTTAAATTGTCATTATTCTATTTTGGAATTTTGGAGGGTATTCCAGACAAATTACCACCTATAAAACTACACACATTAGTGCATACCAAACAAGTCTCCAAATCATACTTCACTCAATAAAAGCAAATTTATAATCCCTAAATAGTAAATACGGACTTTAAGAGCATTCTTATCAGCTTCTCTATCCTCATCTCTATAATTACACTAAAAATCACTATCTTTTCTATCTCCTTTTCAATTAAATAATACTTTTTTATATCTTTATCATTACCTTTTCTCCCTGCTCTACTCACAACCACTTTCAAAAAATATTAAAAAATTAATAGATGTGAACAGTGTTTTCTCTGTTATCCACTCACAACCACTTTAAAGCACTCCCTAAAATATGCAGAACCCACTCACAAATATATACAGAACCTACTGTGAATGCTCTAAATCCCATAAATGGACTTTGAAATCCCAAATTTAAAATCATACTTGAAATCCCCAATTTCAAAATCCAAAAACTTAACAAATTTGTGTTCTCATCTTGAACTACAACTTATGGAGATGGCGATGCTTGGAGGAGTCAAGGTGCTCATCCACCAAATGATTGTTAAAATACCATCTAAAAAATATGTAGAGTATGTGTGTGTGAATAGACCTAACAAGTAGTCAATAACATGCATTTGAGATTGAGAATATAATAGTTTTGAAATTTTATTCAATTTGCATAACAAGACAGCAAGTATAATATAACTATATTTAAGTGGAAATATTCTTTATTGTTTTTATTATTATTTAATGACCACACCAATGTTATTAATTACTAGTGATGTTCACGGACAGAATTCATGGCCGAACCAGTAACTACAGTTTTTGAATAAACGAAGCCAAATCGACCGGGTTGATTGGTCGGCCGGACCGGCCAAAACGGTTCGTTTGCCGGTTTGGCCTTTTTAACATGGAATCGTACCATTAGATCTTTGAAAGATTTGTAAAATGATAGGTTTAAAAAAGACCGCACGTTTTACCTTTTAAGTATTATCTATTATAACGAATTCGTTAGATTGATATTATCTATTACAACGAAAAATACGTATACATATTGCAATTGTTAGATTCATATACGAAAAAACATATGTATTTTTATTTCTTATTAAAATTAAAATAAAAATATTTTTTTATCATTTTTAATATCACATCCGGTTTGGTTTACCTAGCGGGTTTTAAACCCTAACCTGAACCGTGAAACCCATTTTTCTCAAACTGTAAAATGAACCGGCTCACTACTTTACTTTTAAACGGTTCAGACGGTTTGAAACAGTTTTTTATCCGAATAGATTGCTTTCATAAAACGCGGTACTTTTTGGTCGGAAAGATGACACAAGTCCCCTAAACAACCCAAATACACACACACCAAAGGCAATAAAGTCAAACCACACAAATTCCCACTAATAACCACCCCCCAAAGTCTCACATATTTACAAAAACAATCCCCCTATTGACAGCTACAGAACACTGGTTTGACTCCCCCCTTCAATCTTGTTGTAAAACCCCAACCCTCTCATTAGACTCCACCAACTCCGACACACACACACATACACAAAGTCTTTTGCTTTTCTTGCTTTCTTGATTTCTTGATTTGATCTTTGTTTTGGGTGGTCAATTCTGTTGAATCTTTGAAGGATTATACACAAAATTAAAGATCATAAAAAATGGCTTCATATGGTGGGACAACACAAAAATGTAAGGCTTGTGAGAAGACTGTTTACTTGGTGGATGAACTCACAGTTGATAATAAAGTTTACCACAGGGCTTGTTTCAGATGCCACCATTGCAAGGGCACCCTTAAGGTTTGATGATTATATCATGATCCAACTTTGATTTCATTTGTATGTGTTCAATTATGATGCTAGTGGTATCAGATGATGGTTTCTTGATCTGATTCTTGAAGTTTGATTGTTGTTTATGCTGTGTTTGATCTGGGTTTTGTGTGATCATTGATTTGAAGGCATCAAAGTGGTAAAGTTATTTTTTTTTTCTTTTTATATGTGTTTATTGAATTATTGATGATTTGATTGGTATTTTTAGTTTTGGTAAAAAAAAAATGCTGCTTTTGATCTGGGGTTTGTGTGATTGTTGATTTAAAGTAACTAAAGTTTATATTTTGATTCCTTTGGTGGAAATTTCTTGATAATTTAGGAGTTTTTTTAGGTTTAATAAATATTTTTGGATGTTTTTGATCTGGGTTGTGTGATTATGATTAGAATATATCTTTTTGTGATTGATTTATAGAAACTAAGTCTAAATTTTGCTTTATCTGATAAGATTTCTTGACAATTTGAGGGTTCCTTCTTTGTTTTTAATGATTTTTTTTTTACATTTATGATATGGGGATTCTTTAATATAGATTTTTAGATAACTAAGATTGAATTTGTTGATCATCTGATGAAATTTTTGCTACTTTGAAGGTTTCTGTAGTTCATAATAATTGCAGAAAATGATAAACCGAAAAGGCGAAAACAAAGTATTTATGTGGTTTTTGTGATTTTTTTTTAAATTTGTTAATTGCAGTTGAGTAATTACAGCTCTTTTGAAGGAGTGTTATACTGCCAACCTCACTTTGATCAACTCTTCAAAATGACTGGCAGTTTGGACAAGAGTTTTGAAGGTTAGTCCATATAGAACTTATGCTCCTTCTGGCCCATAAAAACCCTAACAATTGATTATCAACCATATGTCTTAAATAATAAGGGTGTCAACTTTTGACACAACACAAATCTAACACGAAATTCGTGGGATTCGTTTACTCTAAACAGGTTCGGGTCATTTTATGTCGAACCAGCGAACACATTAGCTAGATGGGTTGTTTCACGCTGACCCGTTTAATTTTATACTTATAACTTAAACTGCTTTTGTATATTATGGCAAAATTTAAAGATAAAAAAGAAATGAGCATAGTTTAAATGTATTACATTATATACAATAGTATTTTTGGTTGTAAATTTGTAATTTTAAAGTATTAATATGTACAATAAAATAATTTTTTTGGTTAAACGGGTTGTATTCGTGCCAACCCGTGAAAACCCGTGCCTTGTTTGGGTTCATGTGTCTGACATGCTTTTCGGGTTTGTGTCGTGTTCGAATTGGTGCCAAACTTTCGGGTCAAACCCGCCAACCTGTGAGCACGACCCATTTAACGCCCTTGTTAATAAATGCCCTTCAATAATGACAAATTTAAATAAACTTTTACATGCCGAAAGATTCATATCATCTATTCTTTGTAATGATGGAGTGATGGCTATGAACGAGTAAATAAACTAAAAACACACCTAAAAAAGATACCGTTGTGATTTTGAAAGGGAAAGACATTTGTAACTTTGGTACTAATTATCTATTTGTCATGTAGGTACCCCGAAAACTGCTAGATCATATGATCAGGTACAGGTTGATTAAAATCATTATTAACATAAATAATAGTTTCTTTTTCATTTGTTTTGTAAAATCTATAGTGGTAACCATGTACATACTATATTTGGATTATTTCAGGGTCAATCTAACAGCAAAGTATCAAGTATGTTTGGTGGCACACAAGACAAGTGTGTTACTTGCAAGAAAACCGTCTTCCCCCTTGAAAAGGTAAACTACATAAACGAGAATTTAGAGGGCGTTTGGCATTGCATTTTGAAAATGGTTACAATAATCAAAGAGATGGTGTTTGAATGTGATTTTATTTCTTGAAGTTGTGATAATAAGTTGCTTGAGTGTTTGGCAAATACTGATTTATTTAAATATTTACATGCAAAATAACCACTAAATAATCAGATAATCACTAATCACTTTTAAAGTGCAATGCCAAACACCCCCTCGCATGAAATTGTTGAGATAAATTGATAATGTATCATTCATTCTAAGATTCAAATTTCAAACAATTAGACACCTCAAACTTAGGCTTGCTGTATGGGTCGTGTTCGTGGGTTGACGGGTTGGACCCGACAAGAACCAGAACACGGCACCAACCCGAAAATCATGTCAGACACATGAACCCGAACACGACTAGTGTATTCAGGGATTGACATGAACACAACCCGTTTAACCCGAAAAAGAAATTTATTTAATTCTTTTACATATTAATACTTTAAAATTACAAATTTACATATATTTTTTTAGCAATTAGGCTTAAATTAAGCCAATTTGTATTTGAACTTTTAAATTTCAGGCATCAAAAGTACCTAAATAGTTTAATTTATTACATAAAACACATTTTAAAAATATATATATAAATAAATAGGTTGACACGAAGACAGCCTGTTTAGGCTAAACCAAAACGTGATCGCGGGTTCAACACGAAACTGACCGGAACCCATTTTCTTTAAACCCAAACCCGTGAATTTCGTATTAGGTTCGTGTCATCAGAAATTCACACCCCTACTCAAAATATATACATATATGCGCGTTTATATACCAAAAGTTGTAAACTTTCATGATCTTGATGGTTGGTTTTCAGGTGGGTGTTGATGGAAACGCGTACCACAAGGCCTGTTTCAAATGCAGCTATGGCGGGTGTCACATAAGTCCATCAAACTACGTGACTCACGAACACCAGCTTTACTGTAAGCACCATCACGCACAGCTCTTCATGGCTAAGGGAGATTTCAGCCAATTTGACAAGCATCATGAACCAGAAAACGGGGTGCCCAACGGGGTGACTGAGAACACCACAGAAGCTTGATATTTTGAGGTCAGATTCAACATGGTGTTTCTGAAAATCTTGAAGTATGCAGCGCAAAAGTTTTTGGGTCATCTTTTGTTATGTTGTTCAAAGAAGATTATCGCAAGATTTGAACTTTTGACTGCGCGTGTCGAGTGAATAACTTGTTATTTCTGAATAAGTGTGTTTTTGAGTTGTAACATGTTATATAAAAGTTTAAGGATGTTTGGTTCTTGTGATATTTGAGGCTTTGGAGTGATTTCTTTGGTTCAGGTTATTTTCCCATTCGATATTGCTACAATGCCGAGATGATTTTGAAAATATGTCTAGGAGGAGCTAATTCAGGAGTTACCGGACTCCTACGTGGACCAGCTAGACAGGAAAACAGGGCAGAAAACGCCTAAATTTAAAACGGGCATAACTTGGGCTACGATTGGAGTTAGAGAGTCCATAACCAGTGGATTGAAAGGTCTCGACGAGCCGGATCATGTGGCAAACTGCCAAAGACGGTTTGACCCTACCGACGGAGTAGAAATCCTTCAATAAAGGCTCCGATTTCATCAATAAATCATTTTTCCCGATTTTTATAATTTTTTATTAATTCCTTTTTTAGCCAAAAAAAATGTGAATCATTGATTTATCTGATTGGAGCGTATACTTATGGCTTTTATTTCAATATTTAATGTTTGATTTGTAATTTCGAAAATTTGATAAAGCCACCAAATTTAGAATTCCCTCTAAGAAGCCCTCTATGTAATAGTTGAATTATTCAGAAATTTATCAACTTTTTTATGGGAATTATTCTCTGTTTTTTTCTTGCTTCTGCTCTACATCATCTAGTGAGCTAAATCAACACTAAATGAATGAATAGTAATAGCAAAATGATCAGAAATTGGGAACAATATTTGAACACAAATGCACATTCAAGAATCAAGATTTTTGTTACAAAAGTGGTGGACAATGTTCTTAAGAAGTTGAAAGCAACAAAACTATCCATTCTGCTTCAATCAGTCTCCATTCTTACCCATTGCATTTACAGCAAAAACCGACTATTGGCAAATGTTCTAACAAATCACTCGTGAGATATGATCAAACTCGAACTACTTTAGCACAAGATTAGATACACAATTGAAACTAAAAGCAACAACAGTTGTTGCTACTTCATGTTCTTCACCTCAAACGGCTGGGAAATATTTGTTGAGATTAAATGGCAACGAGTAGAATTCTTCACTTCGCGAGTCAGTGTGGAATGAACGGAATTTGTCCCACCAATGTTTGCCTCTGTCTTTTCGCACTGTACTATCACTCCTGTGAAGTGTGTTATCCAGAAAATATGCCACAATCCCAGCCACAAAAGCTTCAGATGAAAACGGAACATTTACCATGTTGTTAAACTGCGAAACAGCAACATAAACCAAGGTTAATAACGTTAGCAGAAGGTCAAGATTGAAACTTTATTTTCTGGGATCTCTTAGAATCAAAATCCAATATGGTCTAAAAGGTCTCACAGAGTCAAAATCGACAAGTTTAAATGTGGGGGTTGAATTTTCTTGAAATCTTGAGAACTCATTTGGGTTGTGGTTTTATCTCATAAGTGTCGAATAAAAAAGTTTAGCTAAAAAGGAACGACAAATGGGATGAAAGTGTCCACAATTCTATTTTCAAAGCATACCTCATAAGGGTGAGTTTCATTACAGAACACCAAATTGTTATGAGAACAAAAAAAACAAACCTAAATCATTTAATAATTTTTAATCAATGGTTCATATTTTTTAAACTTTTTACTTCTCACATACAAAATGCATATGTTATGTAGATAAAAAACCATTAAACTAAGTTGTTCATATATTTTTAAATTTTTAACTGTTTACCTACATATGTATAGGTTCTATACATAAACTAAATTTGTTTTTTTTTTTTTTGAATTTTTGGAGAGATGAATAAACATTGCATTTCAACCGTTTTCTTATACTTTAAAGATTTTTAAGATTGAAAAAATGAATGATTTATTTTGTTCTGCGACACACAATATATCGTGCTCTAGATAGATCTCTCCCCTCCCCAGACCCTACTCTTTGAGTGGGATTTTGCTTGGTAGGTTTGTTTGTATAGATCTCTCTCCTACCTCATAGTTGTTTATATTTAATGATTTAGATTATTTACTAATAATGTTGTGTTTTTTATACTCATAAATCATAATTAGCGCACTAACTATTTATAAAAAATTAAAAATGGACAAAAAGGCGCTCCCAACCCGACGTCACTTTCTACCCACACTAAAGATGACCCATTTTGAACCAAACTGCTTTGACCCATTACCCGACCCGCATATCTTGTACGTACCCATCTTCCAGACGTGTGGACTGGACCATAACCGTTGATAGCTTCATATTCATTGAAATATTGGGGAATAGATAAGCCCACAAAAAATGAAAAGCCCAGTATGAACTTTGTTCTGAAGCTGTTGAGGTTGCAGAATTGAAGGAAACTCAAACCCGAAGAACCTACAAAAAATGAAAAGACGTTATCCCAACTGTAATTCTACCAAATAAACTGAGGAAAAGGTAGACAGATTGGTTAATAGTGTAAAATTAGTAACTTACCCACAAAAGCGAAGAAAAGGCAATACAGAGCAGCAACAATTGGTGCAGGGATTGAAGCAAAGACTGCTCCAAATTTACCTGCATGGTCATTTGGAATTATAAGTTGCGATTTTGGCCCTTTTTTTAATGAACGGGTTCAATTCAGGTTATGTTATATCTCAAACGGGTCAAAGGGGTAATTCAAAATTACTAGCTAAGATTGTTGTGGTAAAGTTTACTTTTTATCTTTATATTTAAAAGAACTGGTATTCTGGTAAGTTATAAGAAAATTTTAAAATTTTGGACAAGAAAGTGTTTCTAGTCAACCCAACCTATTTTAACCCGTGCAAAATTACCTATTAGACCCGTTACCAAACCCGATCTACCCACCCATTGATTTTTGATACCTCTATTTGAACTATTTACTGATTGAGAAGGATAAACAAACCGAAAATATATATAAAAAAAATACACACCAAGAACTGAAAAGAAAATCATGAATCCTGCAGCGATCTGTACAACTCTTCGACTTCCTACGCGAGTCACAGCCAAAAGACCAGCATTCTCACTGCCACCACACAAACAAGTGACCCAATATAAAAGGAGGCTTGGTTTAAAATTAAAAAAAAACTCTGCTTTTTTAAGGAAAAATGAAAAATTTTGTTACTCACATCGATACAGAAGATCCATTGACCGTTCCAAACAAACCAGACAACAAAATGCCAATTCCCTATGACAAAAAACAAACATATACTTAATAAATGCAACAATTTCCATTTTGGGATATCTTAATTAAATTGCATACTAGCCATTTTTGGCAAAAAGTTTAAGCTAAATTTACCTATTAGACCATTGTAATTATTACAAAATAATAACAATATTAACTTTGGTCCGCAAGAGATTTGACTATAGTCCAATGCTTTTATAAATTTATATGCAATATTGTAATTTTTTTGGGATGCAGTAATGATCTATCGAGTAAAGTGTTAAAATGGTAATTAACCATATTTTCAATTGACCTTTAACTACAAGTGTTAAATAATGGTAATTACCTGCCAACCAACACCACGGCTTAGAACGGATGGAGGCAAGGGGGTGGCACTTGCATATCGTGAGACCGCCATGAAGCCACCAGTGGACTGACATTATGATCGCAACATGTAAAAAACATTTTACAAACTTATAACTAAAAATCAAATTAAACCATGTTCTAAATGGTTAATTATATGAATATTAATTAATCTAATCGACCAATGAAAACCAAAAACAGACCTCCACAAGAGTAACAAAAGTGGCCATCATCATGGCAAAAGCTTCACCAGCATCAAATGAAGGTGCTCCCCATTGAAATGGATATGGAACTCTTATCCTGAAAAAACAAATAAAAATCATGATACAAAATATTTTTTGGTCTTTCTATCTTGCTATATTTAACAAATCTTTAAAATGATGTATTTCATTTTTTTACAGAAACTTTTTTTATAAAATTTGACATTTTAGATGTAAGAAAAATATAAATCAAATAAAATTAAAGGCTAATCTACTAACCATGGTGCAGCCTCAACTAATCCAGCACGATCAGTACGACAACTTGTTTGCGTTTTTGGGGCCTTATGATCGTAGGCCCCACCGACAGTAAGCAGGTGAGCATAAATCCAAACAATTGCAATCGAAATCAAAACAGAAAATTTCTCGAAAATCGTCTTTCCTGAACGTATCATATGAGATACATACTGCATATAATCAAAGAAACCAAAATCTTGAAATTAGTATATTTAATTTTTTATTTGTCACAAATTAAGACATTATTGCGGGTCCCATTTGCACGACCCCACAAAAAAGAAGTAAATTACCTGAGACAAGATAACTACAAAGATGAGCTGAGGGAGCCCAATTTCAACACATCTGGCAACCTAAATTAACAAATTTAAACCATATTAGCAAACAAATACCCATGAGAATGCATGATTATTTTTTTACATTTTTTTAAGGATATACAATTATATAATTATGCTTACCCCGGGGAATCCAAATTCATAGAGCCCAAAACCAGCAAGCGCGACCAAAGGAGTAGCCGAAAGGGGACTCAAGAATCTATAATGATATTTGGAAAAGAAGAATAAGTTTTACCCGGAAACGGGCTCAAGAATCTACGATGATAATCAACTGTAATAACATGGGTTGCATAGGAGTGTCAATCGTGTCGGGTTGGAGGGTTAAATCGTTGAACCCGAACACAAACCGTATATTAATTCATGTCAAAGACATCAACCCTAACCCAGACACACTTAAATTCGTGTAACCAAACACGACCAATTTAACCCATTTATCTGATAAAAAACTGATTATTACATAAATGTAAAATCATCCCCATCTCTCTCTAGCTTTAAATCTTTAATCAACTGATTATTTTATTATCATTTTCATTTTTAAAACCAACCTTGAAACATTTCTCCAGAGACCACTGAACCCTAAAACAATTTGAAGTGTTGAAGCAACAATCATAGCACCCTGGATTGCCCGCATTGTCTTCTTGAATTTCTGAACAATAAAAAAAGAATTAACACAAACTTAATATCTGGATTTTCAACATTCTTTTTCTTTTTCACAAATTACTCGTATTAAAATCCAAGATTCATTTTGGTACTCAAAACACCCAATAAAGATTCTAAAAGATCAAGTTGGTCACAACCTCAATAGGATCCGGATCATTCCATCGATTGTTCAAGATGATTGAAATTGTGGGTGCAACAAAAGTATATGAACCCCCAATCACAGTAGGTAACCTAGTACCAAACAAAGTTTGTAGCAAAGTGTTCCAACCCGCCACGAAAAGTAGAGTTTGGATGACTTCTGCTTTCTCTTCCTGATAAAAATCATTAAAAAACATAATTTTACCATCAAATTACAAGAATTCAAGAAACATTAAACATATGTTTAGATTTCAATGTCTTACATTTCCTCCACCCATTTGGGGAACAAGAGCAGTTGGAATAATAACCGTTGTGCCGAGCATTACCAAGTAATGCTGAAAACCGAGTAGAATAGCCTCAGCTGCAACAAATATGAATAATTAGTGAAATCAAGAACACTTTTTTTTGTTTTATGAATTTCACTAGATTAATAAGCTAAAACATTCCCAAGATACTGTAATTGATACGGAGCTGATACAAGAATTAGCATACTCATATTTAGACCACGATAAAAGCAAGCGGGCTAGAAAATATCCCAACTTAAAATGGGCATAGCTTTCACTCTGTTAGAAGTTACCGGGCCCATAAGATTGGTCGATAACGTCTCAACGAGCCGGACGCTTAAACAAATGAGTCTCATAAATCCACGCGTTTATTTAGTTATTTGATGTTATTTTATCCCAAAAGTTTTTCATTATTTGTGCTTCCGCTCTGCATCAGTAAAAATATCTCAAATACCATGATAAATTATGTGTAGTTTTTGGAAAGGCAACTCTTCTTTTAGGGTAAATAGAAGATTCAGAATATCAAAACAAATCAACTAGAATCTTGGACCTTTACAAAAGTAGTTACTTTTAAGTAAAGGGTTTGTTTTGGTGAGATCAAAATTCAAAAGGGAAAAAGATATATTTGATCTTGTCAAAACACATTGTATAAAAGTTCAGATTCAACTAAAATGATTAAATACCAACTAGATTTATTTACTTTGATTGGAATTTTCAGAACCCAAAATCAGATTCTACAACAAATCAAACAAAAAGATACCAAAATTAGCCCTAAAAAAATAATATAAAAAAAATTAAATTCCTAGAATATAAACTATATTCCAAGAACACAGAGAATATTTATAGAAATTAAAGGTAATATTAACAAAAATCAAGAAACCACAAGAATCACAATGAATTGGTACCAGGTATCTTAAAGATTGCCTTACAAGCAACCCAATTTAATTACTTTTGTCTCAAGAAAATAAAAAAATATATAAATAAACCAGAAACTCACGCCAAGGGGGTGGACTAGTAATGCAGTAAGTAACACCAAGCAGCTGATCTTTTGGTGGGTGTGGCGCCGGCTCATCGGACTTCCCTCCGCCTCCACCTCCACCTCCAGCCATCTCTTTTTTCCGGCGAAGTTACAAATTTACAATATCACCCCTAAATCTGCTGCAAAATAAAGAAAACCCAGATCGGAAATGCTCTATTAGGCAATAATGTTTATTATTTAACAGTGGAAATAGGAAGAAATTGGTATTGAGAGTACTTGAAGTAGCTGAAATGGTGTGATATTTGATAAAGAAATTAGAAACCTAAAGAGCAAATGAAAAAAGGGTTTGGAGCAAACCACCCACATGTAGCAAGAGTAATGGACACACCCACTACAGGGATATGATTTGTTGAAATGGGGTGACGACAAAAGGGGTAAATAATGTGGTGTTGTATGTTTCCTCTGAATCAAATGCAGTAGTAATTGACTAATTTCAAGAAAATACTGTCACAAAACAAAAGATAATTTTTTTATATATACTTAGGCCATTTTATATAACGAGTTTCTGATAAAAAAGTGTTGTCACATAGGCGTTATTTCATGCACTCATGTTATCTAGACGTTACTTCGCTCACTCACTTTCTTACATTTATTACTGAGGGGTATGATTAATGAGTATTAGTGGTTTTTTTTTCTTTTTTTTAAATGTTTACTAATTAGTTTTCAGCACGGTCGTCTCCGAGAATCCCTGAAAATTCGTGGGCCCGGGACGAGTACCTATATAGAATTTTGGATTATTAGATTTTAATAATCTTATATTTTACCAATTGGCTAATAATAATACCAACTGAAAATATTCTTACCACCGGTCCCTACTTTCAAACTATTTTCTTACATTGGACCCCTCGTTAAAGAAACTTAAAGCCGTTAGATTTTATATAACGTGGACATCTGCAAACCGCTGGAAAGTCAAGCCAAGCTAGCAGTGGTCTCGTGGTGGGTTTTGAAATTGGCTCTGGTGGTGTTTAACTGTGTCACACCCCGACCGATGGCGGAATCATCGAGGCGGACAATAGAATGATTGTTCATAAGCACATGATCTACTAAGGTTGCATAATTCATTAATAAGATTGAAACACCAAATATCCAAATACAATTCAAGTTACAACACCCTATTCTAGAATATTACACATAATTATTTTACTAGGTCCAAAAGCCTTATGTGTAGCACCTTCAACACATAGTCACACAATCACATATCTTCACCTGAAACGTAATCCAAAACAAGTGTTAACTACGAGAGTTGGTGAGTTTACATATGTTTAAATAAAGTAAAAGTTTAGTTAAAAATGTTTATACAATTCATAGTTTGACATGGTATGATATGGCATAATGTGGAGAATTCACTATATGTATACCAATTGTAAGCATGTAATTATGTATGTAAGCATAAAGGTTTAACGTGATAGGCATAGCATACCGCTACCCTAAAAGTGATAGGCATGGAATCAAGACTATGTGGGTTACACATAATTTAAACCATCCTAAAAGTATTCATAGCATAACAAGTGATCAAGCACAAAAGCACAATAATCTACACATGTAAACACAAGTTGAATTGTAAGTAAGTAAGCACAGATTACGTTTCACCCCAAAATGTATAAAAATGTAAATAGGGGATATGTAACTCACTTGGCTAGCGGATATGATATTCCACGAATGCGGGTGATAAGGACGTTGAAACCTAAGCACGATGAAATCCTATGTGGATAGATAAGTATTATTGTATGTTTATATGTGCGTATTCGTATTTAAATGTATATTGGTCTTATAATAACATTCCTTAACATTTATTTATAAAATATAGTAGGAATATGATAATGGTTTTGTAAAATTTTAACTTAAATATATATATATATATATATATATTGTTTTAAACAAGTATTTATTATGTTTAATGTATTTATAAATAACAATAACAATTAAAAGAAAATTCTTTATTTGACTAATTATATTATATAGATTAAAATTTGTTTTAACAAGTTTATTAAAAATATTACAAGTTCTATAAAAATGAGACCTTTTACATATTAAATGTATTTTAATAAGTTCATAAACACGTTACAAGATTTATAAAAAAATATACGACATTATATATAAAAATGTGTTTAAATAAGTTTATAAAAATGTTGTAAGATTTATAAAAATATTGGACATTTTATATATATAAAATGTGTTTAAATAAGTTTATAAAAATATTATAAGGTTTATAAAATTTGGAATAGTTTAAGGATTGTTTAATAGATTTCAAAATAAACGAACGGTCAAACCGACTCGTAATAGTCTTTAGTGTATAAAAATAATATTTAATTAAGTTAAAATAATTATATAAAATAAATAAAGTGAAAACAGGAGTAAAAATAATTGGGCAGAAGGCCAACCGGTTTCGAACACGCGACCTCCGGATCAAACACACACACGCATAACCAGCCGGGCTACTGCCCATCGCTGGTTATGTGTGTGTTGTTTAATTTATATACACATGCTCAGTATTGGTCGCTGGTCCTCGGCAATCCGGCAACCGTGTCCGAGGACTTGGGTTTGCTCGGTAATCCTCATGCGATTGCCGAGTTTTCGTCTGGGATTGATTACCTGACGATGACAGAAGCTAATGGACCCGAAATGAGGCTCGAACTTGGTCGCGAAGTGTCCGGTCGGTAAAGGTTGAAGTCCGAAAAAGTCAAGAGTGTAAATCAGCTTCTGGATGGAATTAGACTTCGAAACTTTGGTTGCAGCTTCACTTAGTAACGACGAAAGTGATGGTATCCTCAATTTGGAGTGAGAGTGTGTGGACGGAGGGTAACGAGTTCGTGCAGGGCCGACAATGGCTATTTATGGCCGAGCCTGATTCTTATGTTCGAACGTGCAATTGGACACGTCCCGACATTAGTCTGGATGAGGCGAAGCTAACCAGACATTCCACAGGCGTGGAGGTGGCCTGTCGGGCATGAATTCAGACATGGGTATCTCGGCCACCAACATGATCGGTCGATTCTTATGTCGGGGGAACAAATTTGTCGAGGGGTCTTGTTCGCGTGGGAGGTACGAAGCCAGAGAAGGCTTTATTGATTGTCGAGGTGCAGAGAAACTGTCTGGTCGGGCGTCGCCGGAAAAGCTTTTACCCGCCGGACCTTTGGAAAGGGGTGACCGGATAAGCGAAATGCGTTTTGGCAGTTTTAGTCCCTGGAGTTTGGTTTAATCCGAAATAACCCTTAAAATAATTACGGATGGGTCCCTGAAGTTTCATTTGACCAGGAACAGCCCCTCCAACGAGTTTAGTTTTAAAACCTTTTAGTTTGTTTAATTACAATACAACCCCTGAACTTTTATTAATTTAAATCTTATTTAAATCAAATAAATTTATAAGTTTTTATAACTTATATTATTATTATTTTTTATAAATAAAATTTTTTATAAAAGTTATAAATCTTATTAAAATATGATGTTTTATTAAATATGCAACTTTTCAAATGTAGAATTTTTTTGTATAAAATTTTATATTAGTTTTTAAAATTTATAAAATTCTAATTAAATTAATTTCATAACATAAAATACTTATTTGTATAAAAACCAAATAAAACTTAAGCATATAAAATTTCATAAAACTTTTGTTTTTATTTAAGATCAATCTCATTGAATGGTAAATAAAATTGAAAACCATTGATTTATATAAATTATTTAATTTAATAACATAATTTATATAGTTTATAACATTCAAATATTTTTAAAAATTAAAAGTACATAAATTGAAATTTGCCAATATACCAATTTGTATAAATTTGATTAAATATAAAATGTTAATATTTACCCAATAAATTCCGCAACGAAAATTTTTGAAATGTCACAAACTGGTCTCGTTAAACACCACCGTTGTCTTTGTTTGGACTTGTCGGACAAACGAGACCAGTTAAACACCACCAGAGCCAATTTCAAAAGCCACAAAGACCACTGCTAGCTTGGCTCGACTTTCCGGTGGTTTGCAGATGTCCACATCATATAAAATCTAACAGCGTTAAGTTTTTTTAACGGTGGGTCCAATGTAAGAAAATAGTTTGAAAATAGGGACTGGTGGTAACAATATTCTCAGTTGAGATTATTATTGGCCAATTGGTAAAAGGGGATATTATTAAAATCAAATAATCCTTTTTTTTAAATATATATAATACGCAAATTGAAAATGAGTTTAAACTTTACTAATGGGTATACACCCTCGGGTATACTATGATAAGTTACCTAATTGGAACACTTTTGAAACTTAGTTACTATTCTGTGGTGTTTTTCCACTAATAGTTTAACTAATTAATTAAAAACATAATGAATCGGTTACGAGACAAAAACACGTGTCAAAAGCCGCTCATGAGACCCAAAAAAAAAATTTAAAACAACTACGTTTTCATTAAAATTTATGCCTGAATGTTAAAAAAAACAAAACTGTGTATTTTGTTTTTATAGAAAAGCTAACGAATACAAGTTATTTGAGAAAAATCAAGTTAATTTTTAAATAAAATACTATAATAAGAATTTTAAAAAAAGTTATATGTGGCATGATGTGAGCATCTAGCGTATTGTTTAAAATGTTTCTCACGAGTCATGAGCGTGAGTTGGCTCACTCGTGAGCACCTCACGGACGAGGGCAGTGTTCCGGTGAGTGTGAGCCATGATGACTCTCACGGCAACCCCTCTCACGGACGATACCAGACGTCGTTATTGTGACTGAAAATGTAATTATTATTGCTATTATTATTATTATATTTAAAAAAACGCTCCTTTAGTCCAAAGAAAGCAACTTTTCACCGGTATATAAATTCTTTTACTCAATAATCAAAATCGTGGGTGGACCGGTGGCCCCGGTTCAAATTAAGGGTGATTGGATATTTGGATGTATGTTTTTGATTTGTATAATTTTTTTAAATAAATAAATTTTAGTTCAAATTTTTTGTAGGTTAAATAAACAAAAGAAAATAAATGTAAAGACAATTTATTTAATAAACTTTATTTGTAAAAGTATATTAATTTTTTTATAAATAATCTAAGTATGTATCTAGTTTTATTATATTTAAATTCAGCCGAAAATATGTCGTTCTAAAGAAAGCACCAATAAAATGTAAAAACTTTAGTCACATGTTAATAAAAATAAACCCTATACATATGCTTTTATGACGTATAGAAAGCATCTTTATTTCCTATATTTATCTATAAAAATAGGTCTGTAAATAGGGTTGTAAACGAACCGTACGTTCAACGAATCATTCATGAAAAGTTGGGGGAAAATTCGTTTGCGTTCGTTCGTTTGATAAATGAACGAAAGTGAACAAGGAATATTGTTCGCTTAATTAAATGAACTAAAACGAACAGAGGTAATGTTCATTCGATTGTGTTCATGAACGTTCTTTCATATACGTTCGTTATGTTCATTCGTTTACCTCCATTGGTTTATTTTCGTTCATTAAATGGTTTTTTTTTTGCTATTTTTTAAATTATCACCCAAAGTCACTAACCTTTAAACTTTAACTTTTATTTTTTTAATATTTATTTTACTATCATAATTTTAAACTAGTCAATTAGGGCTTCCAATATCTTCACATCGCCGCATCCAGTCATCCGTTTAAAATTTGTATTGTTGTTTTGTTTTCCTAGTTATATGTTCCGTTGTGCCTTTGTTTATTACTAACTAGGTTATAAACCCCGTGTATTACACGGGTTAAATAAATACAATGTTATATATACTTATTAAAAAAACTTACATATTACATATTTATGACATATTATATAGTTTTTTAATACAAATTATATAAACGTTATATAGTTATTTTTTAAAAATGTTTATAAAAAATGAAAGAAATGTTCAATTTATAAAATTGTTTTATGAACAAACCTATTTTTTATATAAAAACGTTTTATAAAAATAATTATAGAAAATTATTATCATTTAATAGGAGAGAGGGGCGAGAAACAAAAAATTATAAAAACAATTAAAGAAATTTGTATAATTAATATGAGAGAGGCGAAAAAAAAATGTTAAAGATGCATAGGAGAGTGACAAGTGTCCACCAAAACCTTTATTTATTATATAGTATAGATTTTAAGATGAGAATTATCGATCATATGAAGAATTTGGGGAACTTAGACCTTTGACACATTTTGTTGGGATAATTATTTATGATTGTTATGTCAATTATTTTTAAAAAATTATTTCTAATTATGTTTGGTAACCAACTAACGAAAGAACAAGAACATGTTTATTTACATTCCTTTAAAATATTAACAAACGAACATGAAAATGTTTATTTTCTTAACGAAAAACATGATGAACAAAAAATATATTTATTTAAATGTTCATATTTATTCGTTTGTTCGATTTAAATTAAACGAACAAACGCAAACGATCTCTTTTCGTGTTTCTTTTATTTATAGAAGTATATAAAAACATTAGATTATATAAAAACATTAGATTTATATGTATGTATGGATGTACATATTATATAAGGATTTAAAAAGGGGACTACTAACCACACACGGAGAATGCTAATCGGACTTAGCCATATACGCATCGTATAGGGCAATACGATGCGTATAGCCCTTCACAAATTCCCGTGCCCGACATTCTCTTACAACCTGTCATTCAAACCTCGTATACGCATCGTATAAGTCAATACGATGCAGTTTAGGATACGAGATTCCTTCTGCCACTAAACCCATCACATTGTACCTTATACGCATCGTATTGGGCTATACGATGCGTATAGGGCCCAAATTTTGTGTATTTAACCATGCATAATTCTCATTCGAACCGAACGTATGCTTTCAAAATTCAAAAATTGTAAACATGTCTTGGTGGTGGGATGGTAACTACGGTTTTCAGGTATATTCTAACGAGTCGGTGGAAAACAATCCGCAAAGTTTTGGCGTTCAAGAGGTGAACCAGGAGGAGGTCTCGTCCAACGTTTATTCTCATCAACGGGTAAGGCTTCCAGATTTGAACGAGCCACTAAGCAATCCCGAGTTCGTATACGGTGAACCGTCTTACCTTACACAAACCACGAACGAATACGTATACGATGAAGTCTCTTACTCGACACAACAAACCGATGACTCCGAAGACGAAGAACAAAATAATCAAAATATGTCTTATAAAACTAACCAGAATTTTCAGTCTCGTGAACAGTTGGTTGATTGGGCTATCCGGAGAGGACGTGACAATGGTTACGTCATTGTCACCCGACGATCGAGGAGAAAAGGCGACGATCCGACGGAACCATTTATCAAGGTGTGGCTTGTGTGTAACCGTCACGGCGAACGTGCGTCTACTGCCACGGTTAGACGTGCCGGTAGCTAGAAAATTGGTTGTCCCTTTAAATTGGAAGGAGAGTACCAAGAAAATACTGGTGATTGGAAATTAACGGTGAAGGATGACAGTCATAACCACGATCCTAGTCAACATCTTGAGGCGCACTCGTTTGCAAGGAGACTGTCTCAGTCGGAACAACTTTTGGTGGGGAAGTTGTATTCGCAAAACATGTTGCCACGAAACATTCTAGCAACTATAAGGGAACAAAACCCAGAGAGTAGTTGCATTAAAAAAGACATTTATAATGCAATACAAAAGATAAAAAACGAAACGAGAGTCGGTGAAACTCCAATACAGATTCTAGAAAACCTGCTTTCTTCAAAAAAATACGTCTACTATACTCGAGAAGATCCTGCCACAAATAGTGTGGAGGAGATATTCTTTGTTCATCCGAAATCGTACGAGATGTGGCGTGCATTCCCGCACGTGTTGATGATTGACGCGACATACAAAACAAACATGTACAAACTTCCATTTGTCCAAGTGGTCGGTGTGACCTCCACACACCAGTCGTTTTGCGTCGCTCATGCATTTATATCAAAAGAACGGGAGGAAAACTTCGTCTGGGTGTTACTTCAAATAAAAGCAATGTTGCAAAAGTGTATGGAGCCGCGTGTGATAGTAACAGACAGGGACAAAGCTCTTATGAACGCGTGTGATAAAATATTTCCGAGCTGTTCCAAGAACCTATGTCGGTGGCACATACACGAGAATATCGCAAAACATTGCAGGGCATCATTTACAGACGAAGACTGGAAAATTTTCAAGTATTCATGGTCGGTATTATGTGAGTCTCCCACGTCAGATATATACCAGTACAACTTCAACCGACTTTACGAACGTCTGTACGCAGCCAAACGAGGAAGTAAGTTTTAAATATTAAATATTTAATATTTTCAGTATTTAAATATTTATTCAATATTAAATATTTTTCCAGGAGTTATTGATTATGTGACTAAAAATTGGCTGGACCCGTATAAAGAAAAGTTTGTATCCGCGTGGTCCAACAAAAACCTCAATTTTGGTCAACATACAACGAACCGAGTCGAGAGCCAGCATTCGCTCTTAAAGAGCTATCTTAGAAACGCTAACAGCTCGCTAGATAGACTTGTTGGGTTTGTTGATGAAATTGTATCAGATCAGTATTATCACTTACAGTTTGGGTTTGGAACAAGCATCATAAGGAAAATGGACAGCCACATAGCTATTCAATTGTTTGATATCCTGCACGGTAAAGTTTCACATAAAGCTCTAGATTTGATAGAAAACGAGTGGTACAAGTTATCAAATATACGGAAACAAAATGCAACGTGTGGGTGCCAACTTTTCAGTAGTTGTGGGTTGCCGTGTGCTTGTCGTCTAGCAAATATCGAAGCTACAGGTAAACTGTTCTGACTATTTAATTATTATTATTATAAATTAATTCAATTAAAAAATATATAATAAAAACAATATATTAATATTATTATTATTATTATTATTATTATTTATTATTTAAAATAAATAAAATATATTATTATTATTATTTATTATTATTTAAAAAAAAATATTATTATTATTTATTATTTAAAATTTAAACAATATATTATTATTATTATTATTATACAGGTGGCATAATCCCTCTAGATGCAGTGGACGTCTTCTGGAGGAAACTTGATTTAAAACCGTCGTTTGTCGATGATGAAAATGTAGACGTGGATAAGGTACTGGGTCAAGTGAGAAACAAAATTATGTCACAACCCGATCAGGTTAAAAGAAGTATACTGTCGAGAATTACAGGGGTTGTCTTTCCGAGCAAAAGTAACAAGAAAGCGCCTATGGTACAAGAAGATACTCGCGGTCGTCCGACTTTGAAAAAGCAACAACAAAGGAAACAAGATGTCGCGAGAAACAACTCATTCACAGGATCCCAACAAAGCAAATGTGACCCTGTGAGACACAGCTCGTATATTGCGTCACAAGACTCTATACAAGCGAGTTCGGTCTTTCAACACAGTCGTTCAACTAAGGGTAAAGGAAAGCAACCGCAAGATAATAACGCCCATCTTGGGTTTCCATTGATTACGGGGAATGATGCGGTTAACAATATAAAATGTTTTAAGGATTCGATACCCTCTTTATTTTATCCGTACATTTCACATATACAGGATGTAAAACCCAACGGTAACTGTGGTTTTCGATCGGTAGCTTTGGGCTTAGGGTTAAATGAAAACCGGTGGCTCTTTGTCCGACAACAACTTCTACATGAGATGGACAATAAAGAGGAATGGTGGAGAACTGTTTTTGACAGAGTCGCCTTTCAAGAGTATGATAAGCTACGTCACACAATAGATTGGCAGGATGTGAAAGCCGCACCAGTTAGTCGTTGGATGTCGATGCCATACACAGGACTCCTAATTGCTCAAAGATTTGGGGTGATTGTTCATCTTTTAAGCATCAACGGTAATCAAACATTTTTTCCATTGTGGTTTGGTCCTAACGTTCACGCTCAACATCAAGTCTTATCGTTAGTTCACGTCAAAAATGCTCATTTCATCCACGTCAAGTTAGACGGAGAATTTCCGATTCCTACGCCGAATGCACTTTGGAATTTGCACCGAAATGATGATGCAGCAAAATGGGAAAATATATACAATGATCGTATAGAACGATTTAAGAAAATAATGGCCACTAATAGATCTAGTTTTCCACAATATTTCACGAATCTCGGATGATATTTGTTTAAAATTGTATTGTAATTCCTTTTAAATTAATTTTATTGTCATTTTAAATATTTTTATTTAATTATAACTAATTATAATGTTAATTAAATATAATAATAATTAATTTTAATTCAAATGTTTCAAAATTCAAATTTTTTCAAAATTCAAATTTCTATACGCCACGTATAGATCAATACGTGGCGTATCTTCCCTAACCTTTGGTATTCTATACGCCACGTATTGCCCTATACGTGGCGTATATACATTTGATTTATCTGGTTTTGGCCCCGTATTGTACCAAACGAACCAAAAAAACAAACACAAAGCCATACGCGACCCGCTTATAAAACGCTCGTTGATTTGGATTGTGCCATCAAAAAAACTTTGAAAAGGTACGTGTCTTAACCCACGATCATTAATGTTAGGTTTTTATTGAATATTAGCGGGTAAAACTGGGTAGATTAGCGATTTTTAGGTTTGAAATTAAGAACTATAGGCCACGTACAGGACCATACGTGGCGTATAGTTCTTCTGGATTGATCTAAGGAAGAAGATGAAGCCATACGCCACGTATAAGCCTATACGCTGCGTATGGCTCAGTTTACCCGGTCACATGCCTGCGTATGGCCTAGTTTGGTCGCGTATGGCTTGGTTTACCCGGCAACTCGCCGCGTATGGCCTATTTGGCCTGCGTATGGCTTTGTTTACCCGGCAACCGCCTATACACCACGTATAAGCCTATAAGTGGCGTATAGGTTTTTAATTTTAAAAAAATTTTAATTATATAAATTAATTCAATTAAAGAAAATATAATAAAAACAATATATTAATATTATTATTATTATTATTTATTATTTAAAATAAATACAATATATTATTATTATTATTATTTAAAAAAAAATATTATTATTATTTATTATTTAAAATTTAAACAATATATTATTATTATTATTTATTATTTAAAATAAAATATTAAAAACAATTAATTATTATCAGATATGGCGGATTATGATGATGATATTCAGATGGATCAGCTAGACGATTTTGCGCACTATCCTTTTCTAGATTTTCCGCCCGATACAGAGGCTTATTCCCGGTGCCAGAAGCTCCGGGAGGTGCAGATGGGTTCGGGTACGGCGGTGGATTGGGCCCTCCTCGAGGAGGTGCATGAGGCCGAGCGAGCTAGGGCCATCATCGGTGAGGACACGCCATGGTCGCGTCTTTTTGACCTTTCTTTTGAAGAGACATACCGAGAGCTTGTCGTCGAGTTTCTTTCGACGTTCATCTATTCAGAGACTGGGCTGCAGCCTCTACCCGGGGAGGCGCCGGATATTGAGGATCCGGATCGTATTTCTTTTTCTATTTTTGGGGTCGTTTACCGTCAGACCCTCCGTCAGTGGGCCGTCACGACGGCTTGTACTACGAGCCTGAGACGGTCTCGCCGCTATTCACCGAAGCGGTGACGGAGGTTGACAAGGAGGAACTCCTTGTTTTTTGGGGCTTGATTTCAGATAGTCCTTGGTTGGGTACCAAGGGGAGGGTCTCGGGTATTAGAGACCCTTTGTATAGATATCTGCACCGGCTTATTTCGACGTCGATCGCACCGCGTCTGAAAAGCCGTGAGTGGTGCACTGATAGAGATCTTTTCTTCCTTTTCTGCCTGCTTACTGGGAGGCGGTGCGACCTGTCCACGAGCATGGCGCTTTATTTTGCTTCAGCCTATATGCGACAGAGGCGCGGACTTTTATATGGCGGTGTATTCATCACGCATATCATGCGGTCGGTCATACCATTTGGCCACCATGAGCCTCAGATGTTACCGGCCATTACCCCTGTCCGATTAGATCGTCGCACGGCGAGCGGCATGCGCATCACGCATTGATTCCCGCAGGGCCTTCGGTTCGTAGGGGCCGTCCAGGACCAGGTTTGGGTTCCGGTGCCGTTGCCGCAGATGCCTGGACAGGGGGACCCGCCTATGCCTCAGCCGCTGCACGGTATGGCGATTGAGGACGAGCCGCCACATGTCGAGCAGGTCCACGAGCATCCGCCACAGCATCCCCGACACATACGTCGGTCTGTTAGGCTAGATAGGGCTACCCAGGCATTGCTTGATGGCCTTGTTGCCGACTCACGGCGACAGGGTCGTCAACTCGATCGCATGGAGGACCTGATGACGTGGGCGGTTGGACAGCTCGTGAATCAGTCATGAGCCGCCGGCATCGAGCCACCCCCACTACCACCGCCACGTCATTATCCGGACGACCCCGTTCAGGGTGAGGGCGGGGCAGGTCAGGGTGACGCCGGAGCCGATTATGTTTAGTTCTTTTATTTGTATTTTGTTTATTTCGTTGTTATGTATGTAAAACATTTTGATATATATATTTAATTTTATGATGTAATGTATATAATGTTTAGTTTACTTGTTTGGTTGTAATGTTTAATATTTTGTTTGGTTTGTAATGTTTAATATTTTGTTTGGTTTGTAATATTTAATATTTTGTTTGATTATACTGTAAAAATATAATAAATGTTTAAAAAATATATAAAATATATAAAATTTATAAATAGATAACAAACTTATATTAACAAAATTATATAAATTAAAATACAAAATAATATATTATTATAAAAAAAATATAATTAAATAAATAATCCTATACGTGGCGTATAGGTCTATACGCCACGTATAGGATTATTTAACACCAAATCTTCCAACTTTTGAAGAAAAATATTGAGCCCTGCCTCATACGAGGCGTATAGGGTAATATGAATCGTATGGGACACAGAGAATGACACGTGTCATTCTGGTGTCAGAGACTAAACCCTATACGCCCTCGTATTGACCTATACGAGGGCGTATCGCGCGACGACGAGTCTAATTAACAATATTCCGTGTGTGGTTATAATCAGGCTTTAAAAAAAGGAAGAATCTTTGTCCTGACATAGTAATTATGTTCCATCTCTGTTGAAATATCATTTCCCAAAAAAGAGAGAAAAAAAATTAATAAATTTACACCTAAATAAATAATGACAAATATGTATTGTATTTACTCGAATTTCTTTTTGTCTACATCTTAGTTAAAATTGTTAAAGGTTATCCCATTTTTCAGTTATAAATATATATATATATATATATATATATATATATATATATATATAAAGGTTTTAAATTTGATATACAACTTTTCTAAGGTACAATAAACTGTTTACAAAATTAAAATAATTATTTCTAGTATGATTTAAATCATACAAAATAATTTTGAATATCATTTTTAAATAAGAAAATAATATACTGAATCTAGAAAGTTTTTTCTATTTTTTATTGATGACTGAACATTCGTAAAGTGATATATTTATTAAAATAATAGAATATAAATGCGAAAAAAGTATTTTCAGTTTTTATAAATGCAAATGTGTGAGGCCCCAAACCCGGGAGGCCCCACGCGTTGGATTTACTCATTCACAAACAGTTCTCAAACTAGAATATCAAATAACGCAGCGGAAAATTTCATTTCAAACATAACATTACATCGTTTAACATGCGGAAGCGTAACATTTTCAAATACATGTACATAACAAAAACAACTCGTAACGGGATGCCAGTCTTCATATCATCCGGGTAACTCCTCAAGCCGTCCATCATCATAACTTCCTTAACCTGAATGTGCATACTAAAAAGGTCAGCTACGCTGGTGAGTTCTAGTTTTAACATAAATCATTAACATCAAATATTTGCCAAAAACATAACATCATACTTTATTTAATAAAAGCGTACGTAAAATATGCAATAACTTAACATCATCAAAACATCGTAACATAGCATCATAACACTAGTCAATATGAACCGAATCTGCGCCTTCTCGTAACCGTCAAATCCACACATCGCATACCAGCGGATGAACTTAAGGCTCGCTACCTCTAAGTCATCCGTCATCCAGGTCTCCTAAGGCTCGTTACCTCTAGGTGGACCAAACATACGTCTCCTAAGGCTCGTTACCTCTAGGTAGACTAAACATACGTCTCCTAAGGCTCGTTACCTCTAGGAAGACTAAACATACGTCTCCTAAGGCTCGTTACCTCTAGGAAGACTAAACATACCATAGGCAATATTTCCCCGCAAGGAATAGTACCTTCCATCGGGATCCCGGTAATCCCATGGGTGACCGTCGTCACCCCATCCTCAACCAGTTGTACAACCGTTAGCCAGCCACATAGGCCCCCGTAAGGTGAGGCCAATACATACATACATACCTTAGCTCCCGTAGGAACTCGTGGCAGATTCATTCATTCGTGACTTTCATAAAAACTTTACCTCGTTTTAGTTAAAGCATTCGTACGTTTTATTAAATAACACTTCATTCGTAAACCTTTCATAAACTTCGTTTGGCAAAACATTTCATAACATCGTCCTTCGTAAACATCGTTTTATATACCTCATTTCGTAAACATCATTTCGTAAACATCGTTTCGTATGTATGCACACCAGCCCAAAAATATTAATTAAAACATTTAAAGAAGGGCTTCTAGAACTCACCTTATAAGCTAGTCTCGGTTGTCCTAAACAAAGGTCCAACAACGTCACTTCCGATCTGAATTGATTAATTAAATACACATCAGACCTAAATCCCGACTCTAACGGTTTACTCGTTCTGTTACAGGTGAATACACTGACTTCACTTACTGATGCAGACCTATCGAAACTACTTAGTTTCGACAGGTGCAGGCCCATCGAAACTTCTAGTTTCGATACCTGCAGGCCCCTCGAAACTTCTAGTTTCGACACCTGCAGGCCGCTCGAAACTTCTAGTTTCGACACCTGCAGGCCGCTCGAAACTCTAGTTTCGATACCTGCAGAACTCAGCTATCTTCCCCGTGAAAAACCCTAACTTTCGCAATGCAGGTCCGACCTGGTCAAGATCCGGACTTTTTACATTCAAAACGTGTATTTTCCCTTCGTGATTCCAGATTTATAACCCTTTCCTCATTTGGTTTATAAAAACCCGTCATTTTCCCGAAAATACCCGAAAACCCAAAAACGAACAAAAACTCAGATTTGGTTCGGGTGTTACCTGATTTCGAGATTCTGATCCGGAGGTTTTGCTCACGAGCTCAGTAGCAACAAGCTCCTTCAATCTCGGGTCAATCCGCCAACTTTCTCTCTCTACGGTTTCTCTCTCTAGATTCTTGCAAATGAGAGAAATGGTGTGTGTGTTGGCTATTTAAAGGGAGGAAACCCCCCCTTCCTTCAAGTTTGCCGGCCCAACCGGCCCGGCCCGTTACGCCTCGTTCTTTTATCCCGTTCGTCCCGGTTCAACCCGTTATTTAAAATCCTCATTTATTTTGGGATGTTACAAGTCTACCCCCCTTACAATATGTTTCGTCCCCGAAACCTATCATAAGTCAAACAGTTGAGGGTACGACTCCTTCATTTCCGTCTCCGTTTCCCATGTAGCTTCCGATCCCTTCCGGTGCTTCCACTGGACTTTAACCAACTGGATAACTTTGTTACGTAAACGTTTCTCTTTCCTGTCTAGGATGGCCACAGGTTCTTCGATGTAGTTAAGGCTGTTGTCGACCTCGATGTCCGTAAGTGGTACGTGAGCCGATTCATCCGCCAAACACTTTCGCAAGTGTGATACATGGAAGGTAGGATGAATCCCACTTAACTCATCAGGCAATTCCAACCGATATGCGACTTCACCAACCCGTGCCATAATCCTGAATGGTCCGATAAACCTCGGACTTAACTTTCCTCTCTTTCTGAATCGTATGATTCCCTTCCAAGGCGACACTTTCAACATTACTCTATCCCCAACATTAAACTCAATAGGCCTTCGTCGTTTATCCGCATAGGATTTCTGACGATCTTGGGCGGCCTTCATGCGTGCTTTGATCTGATCAAACCTTTCCGATGTTTCTTTAACGACTTCGAGACTTCCCAATTCCTTCTGTCCAATCTCACCCCAACAAACCGGGGTCCTGCATCTTCTCCCATACAACATTTCATAAGGCGGCATACCTATCGTCGTGTGATAACTGTTGTTGTAGGAGAATTCGGCTAATGGCAGATGACTGTCCCAACTGCCACCAAAGTCGATAATACAAGCACGAAGCATGTCCTCCAACGTCTGAATGGTCCTTTCGGTCTGACCATCCGTTTGCGGGTGGTATGCCGTGCTGATATTAAGTCTCGTACCCATCGCCTCGTGAAATCTTTTCCAGAACCTCGATGTGAATCGTGTGTCCCGGTCGGATACAATCGTTAAAGGCATCCCGTGCCGTGCTACTACTTCATTAATAAATACTTCTGCTAATCTTTCCGACGAGAACGTCTCGCGAATAGGTAGAAAATGAGCACTCTTCGTTAAACGGTCCACAATTACCCAAATGGTGTCATGACCTTTAGCTGTGCGAGGTAGCTTGGTTATGAAGTCCATAGTAATGTGTTCCCACTTCCATTCCGGTATCTCAAGTGGTTGAATTTTCCCATACGGTTTCTGGTGTTCGGCCTTCACTTGTGAGCAAGTCAAGCACTTGCTTACGTATTTCGTCACTTCGTGTTTCATCCCAGGCCACCAGTATTCCTTCTTCAGATCTTGGTACATTTTGTTGGTACCGGGATGGATAGAGTAACGAGACTTATGAGCCTCATCCAAGATTTTGGTCCTAAGCTCGCCACCCATAGGTATCCATACTCGACCAAAACGTGTCCTAACACCAAGGGTGTTATATTCTAACTTATCCTGTTGGCCAACCATCCTTTCCTTCTTTATGTTTTCCCCCTTTAGTGCCTCTTCTTGAGCCTTTTCAATTTCCCTCATCACATCCGACGTTACCACCATTTGGCAAGCTTTCACTCTAATAGGAGCAGGCACATCCTTCCGGCTTAGAGCGTCAGCCACCACGTTTGCTTTTCCAGGATGGTACATGATTTCACAGTCATAGTCTTTCAAAAGTTCCAACCATCGCCTCTGCCTCATATTTAACTCCTTTTGCTCGAAGAAGTACTTCAGACTTTTGTGATCGGAGTATATGGTAAACTTTACCCCATAGAGGTAGTGCCTCCAAAATTTTAATGCAAACACAACAGCAGCAAGTTCCAAATCGTGAGTCGGATAGTTGACTTCATGAACCTTCAGCTGTCGTGATGCGTATGCGATCACTCTTCCACGTTGCATCAGCACACACCCCAACCCCTGACCCGAAGCGTCAGAGTATACCACCAGGTCTTCATTGCCCTCGGGAAGGGCCAAGACTGGAGCTTGGGTTAGCTTTTCTTTTAACTCCTTAAATGCCTCATCCTGCTTCGGACCCCATTCGTACTTTTCTTCCTTTCGTGTCAACTTTGTCAATGGCGAAGCTATTTTCGAGAAATCCTGAATGAATCTCCGATAGTAGCCTGCCAACCCTAAGAAACTGCGGATCTCCGTTGGCGTCTTAGGAATATCCCAGTCCCTTACCGTCGTTATCTTTGCTGGGTCTACCATAATGCCGTTCGGGTTAATGACGTGACCTAGGAATTGGACTTCCCTAAGCCAGAACGCGCATTTGGAGAACTTAGCATACAACTTCTCCTTCTTTAGAGCTTCCAACACTTCCTTCAAATGACAAGCGTGATCACCCTCATTCTTGGAGTAGACGAGGATATCATCAATGAACACAATTACCGATCGGTCCAGCATCGGTCGACACACCCTATTCATCAAATCCATGAACGCTGCGGGGGCGTTCGTCAATCCGAAAGACATTACGCGGAACTCGAAATGTCCATAACGCGTGCGAAATGCAGTTTTCGGTATGTCTTCTTCCCTCACCTTCAACTGATGGTACCCGGACCGAAGGTCGATTTTCGAGAACCAACTTGCGCCTTGCAATTGATCAAACAGGTCATCGATCCTTGGTAAAGGGTACTTTTTCTTTACCGTTCGTTTGTTCAACTCGCGATAATCGATACACATTCTCATCGAACCGTCTTTCTTTTTCACAAACAACACCGGAGCACCCCACGGCGAGATGCTTGGTTGGATAAATCCTTTCTCAAGTAACTCGTCTAGTTGTGCCATTAATTCTTTCATTTCCACTGGTGCTAGTCGATATGGAGCCTTAGCCACGGGCTGGGCATCTGGTACTAAGTCGATTCGAAATTCAATCTCTCTATCGGGTGGTATCCCAGGCAACTCCTCTGGAAACACCTCCGGGTACTCGCGTACCACGGGTACATCGTCCAGTTCTTTCACTTCCTTACACTTGTCAATTACGTATACCAGATAAGCCTCGCATCCGCGCCTCAAGTAATCTGCTGCCTTAATCATCGAGATGACGTTGGGCATCGGGGCATCGCGATCCCCAAGTACTTCCACTTCGCTACCATCCGGAGCCTTGAGTCGGATTATCTTTCGTTTGCATATAATTTGAGCCTCGTTGGCAGTTAACCAATCCATACCTAACACGACATCAAACCCTCCCAAAACCATAACAAATAATCTGACGGGAAATCTATGGCCTTCTATTTTTATCGTGGAATCGTCAACTACTTCGGTTACCATTACGGTTCTACCCTCAGCGGTTTCTACATTAAAGGCTCGTTCTACTTTACTAACCGTGTACTTTACACGTTTACAGAAAGTTGCAGATATAAAACTCTTACTGGCACCCGAATCGAATAACACTGAAACAAAAGTGTTGTCAAGGATGAACGTACCTGACGCCACATCGGGGTCATTCCTGGCCTGTTCTTGCGTTAGTGCATACGCTCGAGTCTTCGCTCGGGGCCTTTCCTCCCTCTTCTCTGGGCCTTTCCCTTTCCCGGTCTCGCCCATCCTGGGCTTAGTGCATTCCCGGCTCATGTGGCCGCTCTCCCCACAGTTGTAGCATTTGATACCGTTCGGGCATTCTCGGGAGTAGTGCCCGGTCTTGCCACATTTGTAGCACAAATTTGATCCCAACCGGCATTCACCGGCATGCCTTCCCCCACACTTCCCACAGACTGCTAATTCATTTACCCTGGCCCGTTTGTCCTGAGCCCCAAACAACTTCCCACCCGATCGCTTAGCGGGAAAACTCAGCTTCTTCTTAGGCTCTTCAATGGCAACGACATTAAGTGCCAGATCATCAAATACCACGCCGCTCAGTTCTACTACCGAATCGTAGGTAGTAGGGGCGTTTGCCTTAACATATGTGCGGACCTTGTCCGGCAACCCTTGAATATAACAAGCGATCTTTCTTCCTTCAGTAGTGATAAGGTGTGGCACCAGACGTGCCAGTTCATTGAACCGTGTCGTATACTGCCGGTGCGTCATGCTCCCAGCCTTCAAACCCAGAAATTCCCTTTCTACCTTTTCGATCTCATTCCTTGGACAGAAATTCTTGATCACCAAAGTTTTCAAATCATCCCACATCATCGAATCAACCACCTCGTTCCCCTTAGCCTGGCGTACACCTTCCCACCAGTGAGATGCTTCCTCCCTCAAGGAGTTAGCAGCAAACTTCACGACCTGATTCGGTCGACATTCACTCAGACGAATGGCGGCTTCCATACGAATTACCCAGTCAAAAGTAGCCACCGCGTCCTTCTTTCCAGTCAGAACCGGCGGGTCACATACCTTGAATGACTTATAGTCGCAGCCGCGAGCAGGCGGTGCGTTAACGGCCTCAATGTTTGGAATATCAGTTGTCAGTTTAGATCCGCCCTCCTCATTAGCCTTCTTTAGTGCTTCTGCCAGTAGTCCTGGCAAAGAAGCCTTCATCAATTCGGTGAACTCACGTGCCAGAGCCGCTCTTACTTCCGGTTCAAAAGTGAATTGTTGTTCTTCAGCATGAGTCGGCTCAGTCCCGTGCACACTAGCTTCTGGCTCAGTGTGAACACTTCCTTCTTCACTGTACTCCTGGTGAATAGGAGTTCTACCTCGGCCACCACCGGTACGACCACCGGTACGGCCCCCACCACGCTTTCCGTTCCCTCTTCTTGCCATCCCGTTCTACAAGACAAGGAAATCCAATGTCATCACGCTAGTTAACAAATAGAATTCAACAAGCATTGTAAGATGTTAATATACACTGGCCATCTGCAATTAACCATTACACTACCTCTTGATTTCGATTTGACCACCTTTGTGATTTCCATCAGAACCCAAGTCCTAACCTTAACACTTCCTAAGGCATACTATATATGTAAATATATATACACTACCTTCATACCTGATGCTGTGGCTCGAGTTACCCGTACTGGCATCCGCTTTCGGTCCCATTCTCAGTTTAAGTTCAGACACAGGGAGTGTCCAAATCTCTCAAACTATTGCTCTGATACCAACTTGTGAGGCACCAAACCCGGGAGGCCCCACGCGTTGGATTTACTCATTCACAAACAGTTCTCAAACTAGAATATCAAATAACGCAGCGGAAAATTTCATTTCAAACATAACATTACATCGTTTAACATGCGGAAGCGTAACATTTTCAAATACATGTACATAACAAAAACAACTCGTAACGGGATGCCAGTCTTCATATCATCCGGGTAACTCCTCAAGCCGCCCAGCATCACCGTCCATCATCATAACTTCCTTAACCTGAATGTGCATACTAAAAAGGTCAGCTACGCTGGTGAGTTCTAGTTTTAACATAAATCATTAACATCAAATATTTGCCAAAAACATAACATCATACTTTATTTAATAAAAGCGTACGTAAAATATGCAATAACTTAACATCATCAAAACATCGTAACATAGCATCATAACACTAGTCAATATGAACCGAATCTGCGCCTTCTCGTAACCGTCAAATCCACACATCGCATACCAGCGGATGAACTTAAGGCTCGCTACCTCTAAGTCATCCGTCATCCAGGTCTCCTAAGGCTCGTTACCTCTAGGTGGACCAAACATACGTCTCCTAAGGCTCGTTACCTCTAGGTAGACTAAACATACGTCTCCTAAGGCTCGTTACCTCTAGGAAGACTAAACATACGTCTCCTAAGGCTCGTTACCTCTAGGAAGACTAAACATACCATAGGCAATATTTCCCCGCAAGGAATAGTACCTTCCATCGGGATCCCGGTAATCCCATGGGTGACCGTCGTCACCCCATCCTCAACCAGTTGTACAACCGTTAGCCAGCCACATAGGCCCCCGTAAGGTGAGGCCAATACATACATACATACCTTAGCTCCCGTAGGAACTCGTGGCAGATTCATTCATTCGTGACTTTCATAAAAACTTTACCTCGTTTTAGTTAAAGCATTCGTACGTTTTATTAAATAACACTTCATTCGTAAACCTTTCATAAACTTCGTTTGGCAAAACATTTCATAACATCGTCCTTCGTAAACATCGTTTTATATACCTCATTTCGTAAACATCATTTCGTAAACATCGTTTCGTATGTATGCACACCAGCCCAAAAATATTAATTAAAACATTTAAAGAAGGGCTTCTAGAACTCACCTTATAAGCTAGTCTCGGTTGTCCTAAACAAAGGTCCAACAACGTCACTTCCGATCTGAATTGATTAATTAAATACACATCAGACCTAAATCCCGACTCTAACGGTTTACTCGTTCTGTTACAGGTGAATACACTGACTTCACTTACTGATGCAGACCTATCGAAACTACTTAGTTTCGACAGGTGCAGGCCCATCGAAACTTCTAGTTTCGATACCTGCAGGCCCCTCGAAACTTCTAGTTTCGACACCTGCAGGCCGCTCGAAACTTCTAGTTTCGACACCTGCAGGCCGCTCGAAACTCTAGTTTCGATACCTGCAGAACTCAGCTATCTTCCCCGTGAAAAACCCTAACTTTCGCAATGCAGGTCCGACCTGGTCAAGATCCGGACTTTTTACATTCAAAACGTGTATTTTCCCTTCGTGATTCCAGATTTATAACCCTTTCCTCATTTGGTTTATAAAAACCCGTCATTTTCCCGAAAATACCCGAAAACCCAAAAACGAACAAAAACTCAGATTTGGTTCGGGTGTTACCTGATTTCGAGATTCTGATCCGGAGGTTTTGCTCACGAGCTCAGTAGCAACAAGCTCCTTCAATCTCGGGTCGATCCGCCAACTTTCTCTCTCTACGGTTTCTCTCTCTAGATTCTTGCAAATGAGAGAAATGGTGTGTGTGTTGGCTATTTAAAGGGAGGAAACCCCCCCTTCCTTCAAGTTTGCCGGCCCAACCGGCCCGGCCCGTTACGCCTCGTTCTTTTATCCCGTTCGTCCCGGTTCAACCCGTTATTTAAAATCCTCATTTATTTTGGGATGTTACAAAATGTATGATACGACAAAGGCAAGAATATTTAAACGACATGAGGGTGAATATAACAACATTTTAATTTTGTTTTAAAAAGTGAAATCGATTTAATTATAACTTCTGTTAAAAAGAGAGGACTGAAATCGATTAGTTGATTGACCATTAGTTTAGGTATTACGTAAGAAAATATTTCAAATGGATTTCGTCAATCATTATTTTCTTTAACCTTGTGCATCAATAAACATCTTATATTTTTATAGAGGGAGGACGGTTTCGTAATAAGTGATTTTTTATGTGAAACTTATGAAGTCGATAGGATGTGACACGTGTATTTTAGACGATTTACATATGTATAAAATTAAGTAAAAGTTTGCATGTGTATGGTTATGCTTTGTAATACATTATTAATGAGCTTTAAAAGGTTACAATTAACGATAAATACAAGAAAACTAAATCAAATACGATTGTCTATTTACATAAGAGATAATAAAGAAAATATAGATGGAAGAATTAGCCCATGTCTCTAAAAACATGTAATTACTCGATGTATATTTATAAGCACGCACTAATATAACCAGCGTTGTATAATTATATAAACCGTGTATATAATTATGCACGTTATATCACCAGTTCTCAACGATTTTTTTAAGCCACGTTTAAAAATAAAAATATGTATTACCATGCTATATACTCAACTTAAAGATAATAAAATTCTTTATTTTTGGGTAAATGCCTTTTTTAACATAATGAAGTATATAAAAGTTGCTGACGTTTAAAAAATGATGGAACTGGATTTAGCCCAAAATAAGGCAACGGTTTTTCCCTTTTTGTCCTTAGTTTCAGTCATTTTTACCATTCTTAATATTACAATCTTGCCACATAGTGCGCTCAGGAGTGAGATGGAATGTGTGGTGGGTTATGGCAACACGCACGCTCCCCCTCCCCCCCTCATCGTGCCGCACTTTTGCAAAACAACGGTAAAGATCTGCTGCACTATGTGCAATTTTTACAAGAATTCAAGAAGTTGTGGTGAGTGTGGGGTGATGTGGCATGCGGCGAGATGAAGCAACACCACTCCCCTCCTACGACGAGGTGTGGCGTCTTCACCTTCACGGCACCTTTGGTTCAACCATAACACACAACCTTAGCACCAATTTTTCACTTTGTATTTGATCCTCAATCTCTCTCTCTCTCTCTATATATATATATATATATATATAAAACTAATTAAAATGATAACCAAGTTAAGAAATATAATAAAAATCTTATAAATATTTATATGTAGTGTATCAATAATGTTTACTAATCTAGTAATAATAAATCTTTTCTCCCCGGCTCCTTTAATAATTTTGGATAAGGTTTATCCTTTATAACATACTTTTTAGTGATATAAAGAAAGATTTTTCCGATGATACGTACAAGTAAATACAAATATAAAACCATCACATGTGGTAGCGCATGTAAAAAAACTACACATAATATAAGAATAAAAAAATATTCAAACATAATGATATTGATAACGATATGTGCGTATTAAAACATGTTCACAAATTTACATTTGTCCATGTCAAAAAAAGAGACGTAAATAAAATTTTCCTAAAAGATATTAATATGCACATGCCTTTATTCTGGTAAACAACCGTCTGCACAAAGTGTAGGGTAAGACTGTGTATATCAGACTGCAAAGCGATTCGACCCCTCCCCGAACACTGCGCAAATGCGGGAGTTAAATCAAGCATCGGGTACGCCATGCACATGCATTGAGTACGATTTGTGAATTTATATCCTATTTCAACATGTTTTATAAATTATAATTTATGAAAAAAATGTATTATAAATTATGAGAATGCATGAATACATTTGTAAGTTTGTATATCAAGTTGTTATTTACTGCGTCCCAAACGGATCGAGACCCTAAAAACACGTTGCATGTTGAAAAATAAAAAAGGGGATGCATTGGAGTCCCAATTATTAAAGCAATAAAGCGAAGGAGCCCTAAATTCAACAAAGGGGTGCATTGGATGTACTAAACAATATATACACTTTATGCAATTTCTTAAAATTAAAAGGACACCGACAATTTCTTTTGTGGACTTTCATGATTTTAAACATATTATATTTTATATATATATATATATATATATATATATATATATATATATATATATATATATATATATATATATAGGGTTAGGTTATAGTAAAAATGGTTTTAAAAATAAGAAAGGTAAAAAGGATTTTAAGCTTGAGATGTGTCATTTTATTGTTTTTAAAGGGAGGACATAATGGTCAATGTGTAATATATCAGGTCAATGTGTAATACAAGGTCTGATATTACAAAATGATCAGACCTGATATTACAAAATGAACTGATATTACAAAATGAACTTATATTACACAATGAGCATATTACACAATGACTTGATATATTTAAGTGAATTATACAATAATGAGCGAATTACACAATGAGCTGAAAAACGTAAAACATAATGATGAAAACATATAACATAATGATGAAAAATATTTGACACAATGAACTTGTATTACATAATGACCTGACTAATTACACAATGAACTTGTATTACACAATGACTTGACTAATTACTCAATGAACTTGTATTACACAATGAACTTGTATTACACAATGACCAGACGTGGTATTACACAATGAACTTGTATTACACAATGAACTTGTATTACACGATGAACTTGTATTACACAATGACCTGACTAACTACACAATGAGCTGGAAAACGTAAAACACAATTATAAATACATATAACACAATGAACTTGTATTACACAATGAACTTGTATTACACAATGAACTTGTATTACACAATGACCAGATGTGGTATTTCACAATGAACTTGTATTATACAATGAACTTGTATTACACGATGAACTTGTATTACACAATGACCTGACTAACTACACAATGAGCTGGAAAACGTAAAACACAATGATAAATACATATAACACAATGAACTTGTATTACACAATGACCAGACGTGGTATTACACAATGAACTTCTATTACGCAATGAACTTGTATTACACATTAAACTTGTATTACACAATGAACTTGTATTACACATTGACCTGACTAATTACATAATGAGCTGGAAAACGTAAAAAAAAATTCGTTTTTGTTTATAACGACACTATACTCGTTTTAAAGATAAAAAAACGCTCGTTTTTGTGGTGTGATTTTTTTGAAAAAATAATGTCGTATGTAAAAGTTATGAACCTTTAAAAATGAGGGGGGAACTTGATAAAAGTCAACAAAAGTCGCCAAGACTAAAATACACTTGCAACAACTTTTTCTACTATAATTTAATCTCAACAATTAAATCTTTTCTATAATTTGATCTAATGGCTCTAAATCCTTCTCACTCTTCTTACAATTAAAATCATTTTTACCTGAACCTAATCCTATACATACATATATATATATATATATATATATATATATATATATATATATATATATAACTTGTTCAAGATTTTACTAAGATATTCAAGCTCTAATATAAATTTGGAGTAAATTTTATAAGAATATAATGATATTTATGTAAATTTTAATTTAAGGTGTTTATTTACTTTTATTAAGTTTATGTATTAAACTCTTGTTATATATAGAAAAATAATTTTATATAGGTTTCCAATAACATATGTAAATGTAACATGTTATATGTACTACCAACATCAATATCCAGATGTGTTGTAGCGTGTCATCTGTACTAACACGACATCATCTTCGGGGTAACATGACATGTCACATGTACTGTCACATCAACGTGTTAAGTCATGTTATAAAGGAAGACTGGTAATATACTCAAGATGTAAAAAAGTTAATATATAAAAGTTTGATACTTTAACATCTAAGTTTTTTTGTTATTATTAAGATTGTATTTTTATATTAAATTGTAACTAATAAGAGAGCAAGAGGGTTATGTGCTCATGTTTGTCATGAAGAAGGGACAATGTTTGATAGTATGTTGAACAAATCATTGTATGATTATATTGAGACATGAAATCCAAAATAAAATCCACAAATAGACATGAAAACTAAAATCAATTTCAGATCCAAACACATCTAATAGGTAAACAAAGAGGAAGAAATTTGTAACAAGATATTTAAACACAAATTTGGCCTAAAGAACATATAACTAAAATCAAACAGGGGGCATGAAACAACCCATGAACATATAACATGAAAATAACCAGGTTTTGGTAGGGTAAATATAATCCATTTTATTAAACTGGTCAATCCGAACACGATTCGTTTGATAAATGAGTTAACCTTTTAACCTGTTTAAGGTTTTTTTTTAAACATTCCTATAGATATTCGAGGGGTATTTTTAACTTTCCCTCTAAACGTTCCTATTTGATATTTTACACTTTTACTCTAAATATAAATTTTCAAAAGTGAAATTAATTTTTCATCTTAAAATTTTTATCACCTCTTAATTTCCAACAACTTTATTCATTAGTTCAAACTACTCATCCTTTAATCTTTTCCATTCGCTTTCGCAGGCCTTGAGCTAAATATATAAAATCAAGTTTGTTCATTAGGTACAAGGGAAAAGGAAACAAAAGCAGTTAAAGAGCACCAATTACAAAAAAGAAAATATTTTTTTTTATTTGAGTTAGAGTAATTGGTTGTTTAAACTGTTACTTAGTCACTGTGTATTTAATGTATTCATAAATGAACATTAAACAGATCAACCTAAAACATAGTGTCTGACACGACATGAATAAATATATGAGTCACATTTGGGTTAAACAATTCAACTTGTCACACTCAAAACCAAACGATCTGACACGATTAACACCCCTAAAATTAAATCAATCCAAGAATATGTGAACCGTAAAAGTTCAAACAAATAAGAAAGTTGAAATACCGTATTTAATAATTTTAATTTACTATTTTTAACAGTTTTATCTATAGTATCATTAGAGTATACATAATTCATTTTCAAAGAAATTAAACATATAAAAGGTATTAATACAACTTGTGTTGTTATTTACTAAGACAATAAGTTAAACACACATTTAAGTTTTTGCTAAATTACTTTGTATACCATGCCACTTGCAGAAAATATAACTTGGACTTATTTTTAAAGATTATTAGAAAAGAATATTGGTTTTTCTTATAATACACTAAATTCATATACAACTGGCAACATGCAACTAGATGACACTGTCCACCGGCACCGTTCAGTTTCTTGAGAATTTTTGTCCAATGTGATACGAAACTTTTAGATTTAATTTTTGTAAGGGTAGAGAAGTGGAGTCGGGAAAGGGTCGGGGTGTTGCGTACCGACGGGAACATCACCCTGCCCTTTTCGGTACCGAGAATTTCGAGTACTCTTTGGCTTCTCCATGCCGGATAATACCACAAGATTAAAGCTTATTTTGTTGATTTATTATTATATTACTATTATTATTAATTTATTATTATTTCATTTAATATTTAATTTATTTTTTAATAACCTGTACTCGTTAACTTTTAAAAAAATCTAAATACACAGTTTTGTTTATTTATCAACATTGTAATATAAATTTTAATGAAAACAAATTGTATTCAAAATAAAGTATTTTTGGAGCTCGAAAGCGGCTTTCTTAAACGATTCCAACCACTATGTTCCAACATCTATATTCTAATAGCTATATTTCAACAGTTATATTCCAACGACTATACACGAACATGAAAATCAGTAAGAATGGATACACGTATCCGGATGCTCTTTTTGTAAAAAAATTTTAGTTAATGAAATGTTTTTTTTTTACTTTGAAATTAATTTTGTATTTTTTTAATATTAGTTTTATGTTAATATATATTTTTAATTATGTTTTATTTAGTTTAATTAAAAAATAGTTTAGAGATCAAGAAAGATGAACACCGGGTTCACGAAAATGAAGGGATGGAAAAATTAATGTGGTGCTGATGTGGAATAGAGAGAATAGAGGAAAGGGATTGAAGGAAAGATGGATACTCCCGCCTTATATATTCAAAAATATTATTTATTTACAAAGTGCACTAATTTCGTATATTAGATGAGTTAAATAATTAGCAAGCTACTTGAGTTCAAATAGTTTTGTTCTTCTTTTGACATGCGTGCATATACAAAACTAATTTTAAAAAGAATACTATGAAAATCACATAAATACTTGTATGAGTACATGAAAGATAATCATATGTGATGAGAGAAAGAAATAAAGGCGGTTAAAAAGCAGTCTTATTTATCACACTTAAGGAAATATGTATAAGAGCATATGCAATTGATGTCCTTTAGGGAGTCCATGGCCAACATAGCGTACTCGTGCCCGAGGCCGACCCTTAGGGGGGCGGGGAGGGCAACCGTCCAGGGACCGGTCTCCTCAGGGGCCCGAATTTTTAATTTTTTTGTATTAGATATATATATACAAAAAAATCTATAAATTTTTAGTTTTAAACTCAATCCCATTAGCCCATTAATTACACATGTGACCCGAATTGTTTAAAAAAAAGGCTTAAGTTGTATTAAACCCACATAAAAATTAAAAACCCCAAACATATTTTTAAACTCAAGAAAAAATAGGAATTGTATTATGATTTTTTTATATAAGATTATTGATATTATATTATAGGGGCCCGCTTTTTTTTACACGCCCCTGGTCTAAAACATTTCAAGGATTCTCGGGACCAGCCATGCTCGTGGCAGAGAGAGAAAGGCTACAAATGGGAAGAGAGATGGAGTGTTTTGTCAGTGGGGATGGACGCCCACGGATGGCTCTGTTAGAGGAAAAGATGAGACTGGAGAGAGGGCGTCTGTGTCGAAGAGGGCGCCTGTGGAGGTGGTTGTCCGTGGCCGATGTGGAGAGAGGGCGTCTATTGAGCAGGTGATTACAGATGCTCTAAGTGTCTTTGTTGTTCTCATAATTCTCTATTTAAAATTAATTCTTTATTAAAAATCCCTCGTTAATGAATCTTAAGAAAAGTATATCTACCACAAATTGAAATTTCTTCGCAACCCACACGAAAACAAGAGCATTGTCACATCCACTACATTGATTAGGGCTTTAAATGATTGCAGCTAACAAAAATATGTGTTTATCACTATGAATATTCGACAAACGAATTTTCTTATTCCAACTTGTCTGTTAAAAAAATAACTTTGTTGTTATTTTTTTAAGATGATAAACAGAAATACATAAATAGATATAAAGTACTTAAAAGATGGTAATAAAAAATATATTTGATTTAAGATATAGATAATATTTATTTCTCTGTATATTTGTTCGTGTTCAAGTTTGACACCCAACACCAAAACGTGGTGAATTCTAGTAGTATCCAATCACTATTGTGTTGTATCGGAGCCAATTAGATTGACACTCAACAATAGATTGACATTCAACAATACGACATTCATAAAGTTCGCTTCCAATTAGATCCTCACTTTACCTTTGTCGTTTTTCTTAAAATCATATACCTTGTTTTAACAACAATGAGGATGGTAGATGATTCTACATGCCCTCAATTTATAATAGGAAGATCTCTTTTATAGATCTAGAAAGATTCTTCATAGTTATCCACAACAATATATACATATTAATTTATAATAGGAAGATCTCTTTTATCATTTTGGTTCGGTTGACGTTCGGTTACGGAACACCCTTAATCATAACCAAAACCAAAACCATTTGATCGGTTAATCAAAGAACCAATCATAACCGGTTAATTCGGTTCAGTGACGGTTCGGTTATCGGTTAACGGTTAAGATTTGCTTATCCCTATTAACCGGGACTCACCAAATAAACTCGACATTAAATAATTAACCATTTAAACCTAATTAATACTAAACCTAATATAACTTTTATACTAATTAAAAACAATAAACAAATCCAAACAAATAATAAACCAAATACTAACAATTATCTCTAACTAATTAAACCGATCTTTATAATTTTCTTATTTCTTGATTATCTCGATTACCTACTTTCAAACCAAGCCATCTTCTTTTTCTTTTCTACAACTTAGTGCCTTTCACATATTAGGATTAGCACCTTCATTCTCTCCCTTAATCTTAATATGGACCTGTTTGCATATCACAACAATGTCGAATCATCCTCTTGAACCAAATTAGCCACCTCTTTCTTTAGCTCTTGCCTAGGACACTCAGCGGCATAGCGACAATACTCGCGATAATTATAACACTTAATATGTCTTTTATCTCAATACATACCTCGTTCTGTTCAGTCTTCACTATATTGAAAACGGCCTTCTCGTCCTCTACCATAACCACAACCTCTACGTCCTCCTCGGTTATAAAAGCCTTGTCCTCGTCCATACTGATCTGCACCATACTTGATCTTTCTTGTCCATCACCTTTTGAAAGCAACAACTTTCCTTGATCATCCCCTTGCTCATCATGAACCTTGATTCTCTCTTCGTAAGCCTTCAATCTCCCAACGGCTTGCTCAAATGACATAGTTTCTATTTTTGAACATTACTCAAAAGGCTACGATTCGCAAATACTTCCTTGGAACTGAATTGAACAACTTTCTCACCACCACATCGTCTTCTAAGCTTGACCAAGGCTCTTAAATTTTGTAGCAATCCCACTAAGTTTGCTCGAAAATTCATTAATTGTTTCACTTAATTTCTTTCTTCTTCAACATCTCTAGTTCAGCACTAAGGGTTTGTAGTCTTGCCTTTAGAACTCAATTGGCTCCCAAATATGCACACGAAGCGCTTCCTACACATCCTTTTCATTTTTATGCTTATTCTCTTGAAGCAATACTTATTCCACTTATAGTGTAGCCTTTTTGTTTTTCCTGCAATTTTCAGTTTTGTTTCCTCTTTCATGTATTCAAACTTTTGACGTATTGAATAAGAAACAGAAAATCGTCCCAACTTGCTTGTCTTGCCTTGTTTCAATCACCTCTGATTTCCAACATTTGGTATCAGAGCGTTCAAGGTTCGTTTCTGATTCATATATGCCAAAATACCCTCGTTTCAATACCATGTCAATTGTTACAAACACAGCAGCCCTGAAAGAAGCCGGTACCGTGTCCCTCCAAATGCCGACCTTAACAACGACGAACTACACCACATGGGTAATTAAGATGGAGGCTGTGATGGATGCACAGGGGTTGTGGGAATCTGTCAAGCCGTAGTTTGGTGCAATTTAGGATGAGAAGAATAACAAAACGGCTCGTGCCTTTATCTTTCAAGCGATTCCGGAAGACGTCTTATTACAGGTAGCAAAGAAGAACATGATGAAGGAAATTTGGGAATCGTTAAGGATGAGATATGTGGGTGTTGATCGGGTGCAGAAAGCACGCCTACATACACTTAACAGTGAGTTCGAATCATTGAAGATGAAGGATGGCGAGTCCGACGATGACTTTGCGGGAAAGCTGAGTGGTATGATTTCAAAGTTCAGCAGCCTTGGGGTTACTCTTGAAGACAACAAAGTGGTAAGAAAGCTGTTAGACTCGATTCAAGATAAATACCTCCAACTCGTCGCGTCAATTGAGCAATACTCGGATGTTGACGCGATGCCATTTGAGGAGGCTGTTGGTTGGTTAAAGGCGTATGAAGACAGGTTGAAATTGAGGTAGAGAAGTGTAGCAAATGAGAGCGGATTGCTAATCACAAGATCCGAGACTTATACAGATCACAACCACCGGGAAAAAGTTATTCGACCAGAGGACGGGGTCGTGGCTTTAATTCTGATAGTGGTCGAAGATCCAGTTCAAAAGGAAGGGGGTCATACCATGGTAGAGGTGGACGTCGAGGTGGCGGTTCACAGCAGGAGTACCAAAGGAAACCCAGAGACAAAAAACACGTAAAGTGTTCTAAGTTTGACCAATATGGTCACTACGCATCGAAATGTGAAGTCAGGAAAAGGCAAAATGAAGAGGCAAACTTAACAAGGAAGGAGGAGGACTTCTAACCGTGATTGGAGAAGAAACCTCTCCAATGGCGTTACTAAATGAAGAGTGTAATCCCAGGAAATTTCGACCTTTATTTTAACTATTCAGGCAAATAGTAATTTCATTATTTTATGATTCGTATTTATGAAAGTATTCTATTTATTCATTATAATTCATGAGTGTGCATACATACTTATATGATTGTTATGAAATAAATATATATACCTTGTTATAATAACCAAATCTAAACTTACAAGCTTTGATTATAAATTGATATCCTTTATGTGTTTACTTATAAATATATATATGACTATATATATATATATACACACTAGGTTATAGACCCGTGTATCACACGGGGTTGTATAATAAAAAAATGAAAGTATAATAACGTGTACACAAATTTACAATAATCTATATATAATAGAAATTATATAATTCTATAATATGTAAAAGAATGATACACAAAATCAATAAGAGAAGAAATAGGACCAGATGAGTCAGTAATGAGAAGATATGTGTACTTAGTAACCCGAATACCGACTAACCCGAATCAGATTTGGGTTGGTAAACAAGTATGATTTCTATAAAAAAATCCGACCTAAAACCCGATTAAAATCCCCGAACAACACCCCTATCCAAAACTGTGTTTTACCTTATTACACTGGTTATCAAGGTATTGGTGGGATCCCGTAAATTAACTGGTTATCACAGTTAAAAAATGGGGTTAACATCCATAGATCATTTATTCTCAGGGGTAGCTGGGCACATAAAATGGTAAATCATACATGAAACAAATAATTACAATCAAATTCATCTTAAAAAGAAGCACTAATCAAAATTATATGATCCATTGCTGCTGTTCTTAAATCAAGCAAAACACCAAATGAATTATTACAAAATACAAAAGTATAAATAACAAAGCAAATGATCATTAATTCGAACAAAAGTTAAAACCTGAAAAAAGATTGATCTTATCGTACGCGAACTTGCTAGAAGATAACTATTTCTTTTCTTTCTGCTAGTAAATGCAGCATATTTGGAGTAGTAATGCTCTCATTTATAACTCTGTGAAACCTCCCAAACCAACTTATCCATAAACTGGTTTTGTCAAATCCCCATCCTGGGTTGCTCTGCATTGCATATATGTTGTTATTGCTAGTAAATGCAGCATATTTGGAGCAAAATCAACAGATTAAAACCACAAATCGGAACAAAACAACAAAACCACAATCTAAACAATGGATGCGTATACGATACCTGTGCTGCAAGAGATAGGAGAGTCCTTTTGAGATCCTTGAGTTCTTTCAAGATCCGCTTTGAAGCCGTCCCTGAAACAAAACCATTACGAAATCCGAAATTACACAAAATGAACGATGCGGTCAATCGGAGACTCAACTCAAAACCGTTACAAATATATATATCAATAGATGATATGAATGCATATGTACATTACAACACATCAGGCAAAAAAACGCCAAAAAACATAAATCTTTCAAACGATCTTTAAATGCGGTGAATTTGTTTACAAAAACCAGAAATAAATTCTAAAATATAAAAGATGAAATCTGTCACAATGCTAAAAGAAAATTAAAAACAAGTTGGAATTAAACATTCAATAATGGAAACTTTTCATTTACAAAAACCTTGATTTCTAAGACGTGTTGATCATTATCTTCATCGGAATCCCCAACATCATTATCTAAATCCAATGGAACAACATCTCTCTACTTATGAACTGAAATTAAAATAGAAAAAATCATTGTAGATTTGACATGAAACAGCCTGATTTCACACCACAAATACATACATGATTATTCTATCTAAATTTGAATCCTCTAAATAGATAGAAAGAAACAATTGACCGCATCTTGAATCATTGTAGATTTGACATGAAACATAAACTCTAAAATTGTAACAAATGACAGCAGAATAATCCTTACCCAAACTTTAAAGATGATCACATCAGATCCAACAACGATTGTGTGACACCCGCCAAATTCAGGTTAATATCCATACCCGACTATTATTTGAATTCACATGATTTCACTTGCATCATACTTAATTATAGAGTAATTAAGTACATATTTCGTATAGCAAGTCCATTCGTTTCATTTCATTACATGCATGGGTAATCGGACGGATTACCAGGTCACACACGCGTCCGGTCACACGAACGTTGGTGAATTTTAGAGATAATACTTAGACATATAATTGGTGTGCAAAAATTATATGTAATACTGTGATTTAATATTTCATTCTTATATGAATTTTTTCGGAATTTTTAGAGCAACTTTTAAATTAACGTTTTTTAAGCGGATACGCGATATGTGACAACAACACTAAATTTGATTTTATAAAAACAATGGTTTTATAACTTGGGCTTAATAATTCAGCACCTTATTTTTTTAATCCAATTAGTAGCCCAAATGTTTATTAAAAAGCCTTAAAAGAGTGCAAAGCCCAACACCTTTCTCACTAAAACTCTCTTACACCTCTTTAATCCTCATTTACCCTAAACCTAATTACCCAAACCCTCTCCCCTCTCTCATTCTTTCGGCCGCCACCCCCTCTCTAGCCACCACCATCTTCAAACTTTGTTCAAGCAATCCAAGTTATTCCAAGGAGCTTTCAAGTGGTCTTGTGGTGATTCGAGCTATTACAAGACTATACTAGCATCATATCTCGGTTTTGTAAGCATCCCTTTCCATTTTTATTCATTATTTTCGGCCCTATGGTGGTACCCATCTATCCAAACGATTTTCATTGTTAAAAGTGTTTTAATACTTGTTTTTAACCAAGAGTTTTCATAAAATTAAGTTGTTGACACATATTTGCACTTTTTATTATTTGAAAGGTTCATTTAGGTTGTTATTTGCTCGTTTCTATTTATAGAAACTTTGTTTGATGAGATTTTGCATAAATAAATGTATGATATGTTTGATAGTTTAAATGATGCTCATAATAGTAGAATAAGTAGGACATATAATTTTTTTGGTTGAAATGTTGTTTTACAGACTTACTATATAAGGAAACTTTAATTTTGCATATTTTGTGTTATGAGGTTCTAATGGATAAAAACTTGATAATATAGTTCTATAACATATATTAAAGTAGTAGAAAGAGTTATTTGAAGTTACACATGTGCAAAAGGGTCGTTTGGACCACTTTCCTAAAAAGGAAACTTTAATTGTTCATATTTTGTATGTGTAGGTTATAAATGTTTAAAATGAGTTATATGGCTTTATTACTATATGAATAGATGACTTATGCAAGAATATGTAATTTGGAATGGTATTATGACATGTTTTGAAGGAAATTGCTAAATAAGGAAACTTTGTTATTTTGTGAACTTCACCTTTGCTTAGAATATAAAGTTTATGTGCAGAATCATGATTATGGTATGTTACTAGTATAAATTCATGTATAACTTGTTTAGTTGAGCCATTACCCTTAAAGTACTTTAAAACCCTTATTTCTTAAAAGGGGAAACTTTGCCATGTTAATGACCATAATATAGGAATGACATGTTATGTTACTTGTTCAAATAAGTGGAAATAATGTTAATAGGTTATTAATGCAATGACATAACTTGTGTGTATACATGGTTAACATGTATGAAATATACCATGAATATGTACAAGTGCCATGTTACCTGTCACATGTTAATTACTTATGCAACCAATTGAAACATGTATGTTATGTCACAAAGTATGACTCATATGTTACTTAAGTAGTACTTAGATGTTACTTAAGTATTACTTGTATGTTACTTATGTGTTACATATGTACTACTTATATGTTACTTATGTGCTATTTGTATATGACTTCAACATTAGTCAACATTGGTCAACATTAGTCAACATTGGTCAACATTAGTCAAACTTGGTCAAAGTTGGTCAAACCTTGGTCAACTTTGGTCAAACCTTGGTCAAACCTCGGTCAACTTTGGTCAAACCTCGGTCAACTTGGTCAAACCTTTTCAAAACGTCAATGTAACCTTTCAACGTTGAGTCGTTTGGATGAATATGGTTACATAAACCATGTTTACTTTCATAGACCTTATAGCCTTACTATTCCTAGGACTCGGTTAGGTCGGTTATCCTGATTTGCTAGATTCCTCTTGTTGCTTTCATTCTTCATTCACCGCATTACCAGGTTAGTTTTCACGGCCCCATTTTACTTACTTTTCCATTTAGGGGAGATTCATGCTAAACCATTTTCTTACTTAGTCGTATGCTGATTACTTTGATTTCGCTTTAACATATATAAGTGGGTGCATTTCTCGCACATAAAGTCCTCTCATATTCGAACCGTTAATTATTACATAAAGCGAGGTGATTCATGAATAGTACTATTGGGTTTAATAACCCTCACCCGGGTTAGTCACGCTAACTCTGACTGATAGTCAAACGGGTGCATAATTGACCTAATCCATTGCGTGTTGGGCACGTAAGATGCAAAATGCTAGTTTCTGCATTCCTTCGTTGAGCTTCGGTTTCAGTGTTGCTTATATAGTTATTGTTTATTGTCTGATCAACAATCGAATCACTAGTATACATACGTACTGTTGCACTGTTTTCATTTATGTTTATGTTACTTAAACTTGTGAACTCACCAACCCTGTGTTGACACTTTTAAGCATGTTTATCTCAGGTCGCTAAGCATTCACACATGGACTAGGATTGCATGTCTGGAGTCGCATTTCACGTTTTCATTTAGAAGCTATGTTTATGGGAACTTAATTTATTATGATTCTGTATTTTGCTACATTACTTATGCTTCCGCACTTTACTTTCCGCATTTTCAAACTCTGTATTACTTATTTGCTTTTGTATGATGTTCAAACGGAAAGTCTTTTTGAAAACCATTTAGAGGTCGTTCGAAATGACCGGGACTGATGATCCTTGACAGTTACAACCCGCGGGTAACCCGCCGTGGAATTTCAAGGTGTGACAGATTGGATCCGGCTTAACTTCCCCTCCACATCGCCGCCACCTCCACCATTCACACGACCTCCATCTCCCCCGCCGAAGCAAATGAAGCAACAGAGCTCAAAAGACATGCCAAACGATGGCCAATGAGAGGCGCTCCAACACCAACATTTCTCTGCCAAAATTTGTCCGCTCGAAAGATATATCCCTATCGAAATCCTCTCTTCCTTTATTCGATGATATCATAAATTCAGTTTTGGGTGTGGCGGAAGTCAATCGCTAAGACCGGTGGGTTCTAGCAGCGGTGGTGGAGTGATTTAGGGTTTGATGAATTGAGTGACATAGTTGAACGGTGAAGAGAGGATTTCGATAGCGGCTGGTTATTGAGTCTTTTAGAGTTTGATGTATTCCAACGAGTTATAAGAATAATATAAGATCCATATACATTTTTAACGAACCAGGTTATACCCGCGTGTAATTTGAGCCGAGCTGCTGTGGGTAAAAATTTAGTGGAAGAAGGAGGTATTGCACGTGGCATTTCTTGGAATTGTTTATTAGAAGTAGGATGATAAATAAACCATTTAAACAATTTATTATGAAAATATATAACATTGTTAATTAACACTGCTAGTGTTTTAAATTACTAAAGGTAATGAAACAAATAAGTATATAATTACATTTATCAAACATTTTAAATATGAATTATATTGATGAAATGGAGTCATAAACATAAAATTAATGAGCACTTAAGTTAGAATATGTTATGAAATTAAAAACTATTCTTCATCTTTTGCAATCCTAGTCCATATAACAAATAAATTTCGTGAATAAGCCCCTAATCCTACCCTATAAATAGAGCCCTTATTTCTCATTTATTATTCGCACCTCAACGATCCTCTACGGTTCTCTAGCTATTAAAAGTCGTTCTTCTCATCTTTTGAAAGATTATAGCTTAAATCTTTTCATTCTAAGTAAGTTCTTCTTATGTTCTTGCTTGTTCATACATTTCCTTTCAAAAGATCCCTCATAACTAGCTAGATCTATGATCCCTAACATGTTTATGTTATAATCATAGACATATCCAAGATCAAAAGCTTTATTTTAATTTAACTTGTTTAAAGCTTTTATTTAAAAGCTTGGTTTGATCCTTCTTGTTCGTTTCAATTTCAAAAATCATGTTTTTACTAAAACTCCTTATTTTCAAATTAAATTATTTAATATTCAATTTCTATCTTTACTAAACTCATATTTCCACTTTAGACAATATACTTTCCAAACACACCCTAAACTTGGTTAAGTATGCAAATAGAGTAAATTTCAAACCAGTATGTAGTTATCTAGCAAACATTAAAGTTCTGGCTAGGAAAAGATGGGGTTCTGATCCGACCAACTCTTTCCTAGTAACTTTCTGTTGGAGGTACTACTCTGGAATGATAACTATTCTAGTGTACAACAACCACTTTCAACTAATTATGATTATGATTATAAACCCATTTATTTGCAAATATTTATACAAACTTTTATATAATTTATTTTTATTATATGAGAACATTTAAAACACAATTCTATACTTTTAATTAATAATTAATTATGGTTTAATTATTAATTAATTAGAAAATTATTATTATACTTTAAATTTTGGTTTAATTTCCAATTAATTAAATCATTATTTTTAACATTTATTTTTCATAAATCAAATGAAAGGTTTTATTCATTTATTTATGTAGTAAATTATTTAATTACTCAACTAATTATTACGCATTTATTTATTTATCTATTTATTAATTTATGTGATTGCAAATAAAAGAAACCTACTCGTTTACTTATTTGTCTATTTATTTACAAACAAAAGAAACCTAATCATTTATTCATACATTTATATAATTATTACAAACAAACAAAATCCTTCTCATTCTTTCACTTATTACAATACAATTATTTATCAAAGATTTACATAAAATATTATTTGCAACTCAAATAATTATTTTATTATTAAAATGATGACACCCACATCAATCTCCTCGCACATTAGGATTCCCTATTTCATTTGTACAAATCATTGATACATATATTACATCAAACATAGGTTAACTTTGTGGTTAGCTACAACAATTGTGCAACAAACAACATACTTATGTGACATTCATGCTACTCATTGCAAGGTGAGATTACCCCTTTTTACTCTTTTTACTTTTGGGGTGAAACATGTTATTAACTATATTTCATACACAATTCAATACCTTTGTTCTTATGCTTTGATCTTTATGCTTTATATCTTAAACTACCTGGTGACCATTGCATGTGTTCGTGTCTGTACATTCATTAACTTTCAGCCCAAGCCTAAGGTAGTACCTTTTATGATCAATTATATGAAAACCAAAACTATAACGTACCACAAAACCTTAGCGGGTTTTGTTGGGTATCATCATACCCCTTTTTCTTAAAATGGCAATCAGGGGAATTGCGTATCTAGTTTTCTATTACATGATTGAATTGTACGCCTGGAACCTTGTATGTTTTCACATTTATGCTTTAGACATGCTTTGAACATATTGAATTGTAAAAACTATACTTAACTTTGTTGGTGTCAAAACCTATGTTTCTCACCAACTACTTGTAGTTGACTTTTACTCTCATCTGTGATAATCCGGACTTTCCAGGTTAACTCCGTTAACCAGTTGCAGTTAAACCTTAACCTAGTTAACCTAATCTTAAACCTCGGGGACTGATTCTGTCATAAATGAAACTCAAACTGCAGGGTCTAAAGCTGTAATTAGCCTAAAGTTATGTCTGTTGACTCTGAAAAAGTCAAAATCAATTGATGTTGCTTCTGTTGACTTTTGGAAGTCAAAATCATGACTTCTTAATTCCAATTCACGAATGATAACTGAAATGGATCATATTTCATAAATGAATGTCATAGTATTGCAATAAACGATCATAGTTGATTAGTCTATCATCATCATTGTTGAATTAAACTCCTATAATGACCATTAAATCCATAACCGTCGACTGTATCATCGACCACTATCAAGTTCGTCTATCACCATCATTATTCGCACGAATTGAACGCTCTCACACCTCTATCGCACCTCTCAGAAGCAATCCCTCACCCCAATTCCATCAGAGACGAAGTCTATACTACCGGAGATCAAACCACGCGATGACGGAGTCCATTTCGATCGATCTCCATTAACTGGAACTCAATTCTGGTAATCAATAATTTCCTTAGTTTCATGTCTATGTCTGAATCGATAGCCATATGCCAATTGGGGCTTACATTATCTAATTTAACAAGAACCAATTCTAGGGTTCATTCCAATTACGGTTTAATCGAATTCGGGTCTAGACTTGATCTCAATGAAACAAATTAATATGGTTGGCTTCGCAACCATCTACCCGTTGAAAGCCCTATGAAATCCATGGTTTACACCATCAAATCAAAACCGGATCGAATCTAGGGTTCTTATGCTTTTCGGCTTAATCGAATCCATACCTATACTTAATCTAAATGAAATTAAACCACATCATCAGATTCGTAATGGTCAATTCAGTAATAGCCCCATGAATTCAAACATTTCCATTATCGAATTTGATCGATTTAAAATTTTGTTCTTAAAACTAGGGTTTCGGCTTTCAAACCAAGGATTAACGATTTTAAACTTGTTGTTTTTCAAATTAAACTCTCATACAGGTTCACCATGACGCGATTAACAAAACCCCTAATCTATGATTTCATATCGTGATCGAACCTGATGGATTGGGACCGATCTGGTTTTGGTTTCGATTGGAAATTTGAAAATCGGGGGAGTTTTGTGTGAAAACCGTTTGGATCCGGATTCGTTTGCAATACTCTAGCGAGCTGTGGTGGTTAAAGCCTTGGACCCATGCGCAAGAGACCCGGGTTCAAGTCCGGTCTCCTACATTATTTTTTTAGAGGCCTTTTCACTAGTTTCCATCTTATAAAACCTTCCCTATATTATTATATTAATGTATAATGTGTTTTAACCCCGTAAACTACCCGTAGACTCGGGTTTGGTTGTAACCCTTATTCATTGAAAATACCCACTTTTAATTATAATATATTTATAATTATTTTCAAACCACAACTTCGTATAAAATAATATATTACTTTCAACCCGTAACTCCTATTATAAAATAATATATATTTATATTATTTCACCTCGTAGAACGTTTTAAACTAATTAATAATATATTTATTTATATTATTTACTCACGTTTATTATATCGAATAAAAATAATATATTTATTATTTTTCCACACAAATGATTATTTTGTTAAGCATACGACTTAAAATAATATATATAGTTATATTATTTTCCTAACCATTTTAAATGGTAAGCGTACGAATTTATTTATTCATTTAATATTATTCGTTATTAACGTTCGACACGTAATACATTAATCTCAATTATTATATTAAGAAATATATTTCTGTAGACACGTTCGTCTACTCATTGATCCTTAGAATGTTTATGACATTCAAATCTTCCGTGTCGTCGTCACAAAATCCCATATGTCCCTAACTTATGTCTTTATAATTCTAGGGCATACGTAAGCCGTGCAGGCTAACGTTTGAGGTTCCAAATCTCATACTTGTGTGATACTACCTACTACGCAACGCAGGTGAGTTTCACGGCCCCTTTTTACTTGTTTTACTATTGGGGGAGAAACATGCTTACACACAAACATATTTTACATGTTTTCCTGTTGAGGAGAAACATGCATATACACAAACATATTTTACTTGTTTTCCTGTTGAGGAAAAACATGCATATACACAAACATATTTTACATGTTTTCCTGTTGAGGAGAAACATGCATATACACAAACATATTTTACTTGTTTTCCTGTTGAGGAGAAACATGCATATACACAAACATATTTTACATGTTTTCCTATTGAGGAAAAACATGCATATACACAAACATATTTTACTTGTTTTCCTGTTGAGGAGAAACATGCATATACACAAACATATTTCACTTGTTTTCCCGTTGGGGAGAAACATGCATATACACAAATATATTTTACATGTTTTCCTGTTGAGGAAAAACATGCATATACACAAACATATTTTACTTGTTTTCCTGTTGAGGAGAAACATGCATATACACAAACATATTTCACTTGTTTTCCCGTTGGGGAGAAACATGCATACGAACATGCATCCATTACTTGTCTCCCAGCCAGGGAGAGACATTCACACGGACATGGATCACATAGTATTTCATTACCACTTGTGTACCTAAGTGTATACATAACATGCAAATTCCATACACACTCGGACCGTTAGTATATGGAGTATAACGAGGAAATTTGAGTAGTACTACTGGGTTTGACAAACCCCACCCGGGCTAGTCGCGCTAGCACGATTGGAGGTCGAACGGGTGTAGATTGTCCTAAACACTTGCCATTTGTTGATGTTAGCAATGGCGGAAGGCACCCAAACATAAACAGTCAGCTTCAGTTGCGAATGCTTAGAGTACCTTGTACATTGCCTAGCTAGCAATAGGTGTGACTTACGTATGTGGATCCAGCAACACTCAAACAGTTTATTTACATACAAACCTGTGAACTCACCAACCTTGTGTTGACACTTTTTCTTACATGTTTCTCAGGTCGCATTGGCACATGTTGCACACTTAGGACATGCATGGAGTCCTACTGTCATATCATCCATTTCAAACATTTTAATCAGTTTTACTTATTTACATTAATTGACGCTTGTTGCGTATAATTACATTTGATTTCATTCTAACGTTTACGCTTCCGCATTTAGCTCTGAACATTTACGTTATGACTTTTTAAGTCTTATATAGTGTCGTTTGATGTAACTAATGACCTAGATCCTGGTGTGTCACCTTCCAAACGCTAAAACTCCATTAGTGGAATTTGGGGGTGTGACATCATCTTTCAAGTGCACCTGTTTGAGGACACTACTTGCTCACTTAGGATATGGACCTAGTTTGAATTTAATCTATGTTATGTTTTGAACGTTTCGTTTTTCATTTTCCTCTTGTAACCGATGCTTTAAATTTGATGAATAAATATCTTCACTTTAATTAGATGATCATGAGCTTATAAACAACCGCGTCAGCCCCGACGTATAATCCGCCGCCGGCCGGGGTGTGACAAAGAGAAAGTCTTTCCGCACCAACATGAAGAAAGGAAGGAATGTAATATTGACGTTTGGTGTAACATCCCGAAAAAATCCAGAAGCTAATGGTTCGGATAGTGGATGACCCGAATCCTTATTTAATATGGTGTTGAGGAAAGTTTGTCGTGGAAGGACGTTTTGAGAAACAGAAGAAGGGGCGGTTGGTCGTTTATGAGATGGTTCGGGATAGAAACGTACGAAACAAAGTGAGAAGGACCCGAAGCGTAACTCGCACGTGGTATTTAAACCACTTATTGCGCAAACCCTAAGCCATTTTGGCTAGGTGCGTTTGACGGCATCAAGGGAGATCGGAGGAGCGACGGACGCTGGAGGATGGTGGTTCCACAATGGTGTCTAGCATGAAACTTCGCGGTGAGCCGAGGTAAAACTCCGTCTTTACTTCTACGTGTTTTCATTACGATTTCGGCTTGAAATCCGGGCTAGGGTTTGGGGTTCTTGTTCAAGGACGACGAAGGTAAGGGTGGTAGTGTGGTAGACAGCTGAGGTGATGACCTCGAGTGTAACAGGTGACACCGACAAGGTGGCTACGGCGTGTGACGGTGGCGGAACACAGGGAGGCAGGCGGTGGTGATGAGGGTTATGGCTGCAGTTGTGTGATAGAAGGCTCGGTGATGACCTAGTGGGGGTGGTAGATGACGATCGAGAGAGGGAGAAAGAATGGTGATACACGGCGAAGGCTGGCGGAAAAGGACGGAGGAGTGTTGCTCGACAAAGGGGTGGCTCGACGAGGACAGCAAGATAGGTGCGTGGTGGTGGCTGGTTAGCGGTGCACGACGGGAGTGACAAGACGGGGAGGGTGATAGGTGAGTGGTGGTGTATGATGTAAATGTAAGGGACGGCTATGGTATCCTACAGCCATCCAACGACCAAACCCAAGTATCCTTGTCCCCTGATAACTCGACCGTCTCAAGGAGCTTAGACAAGCCATCAAACTGAGAAGATTCTATACCACCTCTTAGGGGCCTTCTCCAATCCCACACCCATATGCAAACAATTTTAAACAATCTTTTTTCTTCTCCAAATTGAAAAGCCGAGGAAACTTAGAAGCAAGCATCTCCTCGGTTAACCACGAATCCAACCAAAACCGAACAGAGTTACCAGAACCAATTTTTTTACGAATAACCGACAACGGCATAATATTGTTAGCATCAAGACTTCTTAAAGATTTAGAAATTCTATGCCAAGTACCCGACCCGTTACCACTTGACAAACCACTAGAGGAACCACCATGGATCGAATAAATAACTTTTAACCAAAGTGCATTAGGGTTATTTAAAAAACGTCACCTCCATTTATATAAAAGAGCTAAGTTCATCTTTATCCAGACTACATAATATTGACCATTTATATTAATTTATTATAAAATATAGTTGTAGGTTAAGGTGTTAATCCTTTTAGGAGGGAGGGTAGAAAAGAAAACGAAGATGGCTTGGTTTATAAGTTGGTAATCGAGATAATCAGGAAAAAAAGAAAAGGATAAAGATTAGTTTAATCAGTTAGAGATAATTGTTCATCTTTTTTAGCTTATTTATTGTTTTATAATTAGTATAGAGTTATGGTAGGTTTGGTATTATCACTTAGATTTAAATACCAAGTCCTGGTTAATTGTTCAGTGTCGAGTTTATTTAGTGAGTCCCGGTTAATATAAAGAGTCAATATCCAAGTTTGGAATAAACCGATCTGTTTTTCCGTGCATGTTTACCATCTGCGATCGAGATTAACAAGTGATTCTCAGCCAACAATTGGTATTAGAGCAAATCAAAGAGCCAAGATCCAAGAGACGATTAGTAGCAAGAAATCATCGACAAACAGCAGCGACTTTCGTTTCTGTGTGAAGTGATCTTGAAGAACAAAGAGGAGGGAAAGAAATTTGCATAAGTAGCGATCCAAAAGAAGCAAACCCGGCTGCAGACAAGTTGATCAAACTTAGTAAACTGATTAGACAGGGCCAGTCCTGAGGATTTAAGTGCCCCGACCGAGCCGGAAAAAAAGGCCCATACGAACAAAATATATAAACTAATTTTTTTTAAAAATGTGATTAACGTTATAGCAAAAAAAAAAATTCGACAGTTCGACTCTTCGTTTCTGATTCTTCTATTATTCAATTCGTCTTTTTTTTTCTTTCTAAACAACCGATAATTTCTAATTTCTTTATAAAGATTAGGGCTCAACCATTACATATTTACATTTTAAAGATTAAATGGATTACTGGATTATGGTCCAACCAATTAACCATTACATATTTACATTATAAAGATTAAATGGATTAGGGCCCAACCATTACATTATAAAGATTAAATATGGTCCAACCATTATAAAGATTAAAGATGGCCCAACCATTATAAAAATAGCCCAATATGTTTTTAAGTTTTTATAAAAATATCCCAATATATAAAACCGGTATATAAAATTTTATAAAAAAACATATATATATATAAATAAAATTTTTGGCCCCCTAAAAAATTGGGCCCTAGCGGCGGCCCGGCCCGGCCTACCCCAGGGCCGGCCCTGTGATTGGAAGTGATATGTGTAATCGAGAGAGAGAACCTAAGTGGTGAAGACCGAAAGACCTATGTGGTGTCGACGAGAACATCGGACATGTGTGGAAATCAGAAAAAAAAACCAGATCCGAGAAGTGTAATCACATCCATGTGTTAAGCGGTTCAAATATGTGTGGTTGAAGTTGAATACGTGATATTGAAGTTGTGTGATCAGATTAGTGCAGTAAGTGTTGGAAATCAGAGGTGATTGAAGCAAGGCAAGACAAGCAAGTTGGGACGATTTTCTATTTCTTATTCAATACTTCAAATGTTGCAATACATGAAAGAGGAAACAAAACTGAAAATTGTAGGAAAAACAAAAGGCTACGCTATAACCTACTGTTACTAGCCTATTTATAATAAAAAAAAACAAAAGCACTACGTCCACTAGTTCCTTGTTCCCGAGTAGAAAATTCCTCCACTTACCCGGTCACCCTTTTTACCCGCTGGTCCTCAAACAACCCGACCAAGTCACACATTAACCAACACTTTCCCCCTTAATGTTGACTTGGGTCTCCAAATCTTCAACTCCCATAAGTGTCCTCATTTCTTCAAATTTGATCTGAGGTAGAGCCTTGGTTAACATGTCTGCCTTTTGCATTTCCCCACTCACTTGCTTCACGTGAATCTGATCACGTTCTACACATTCTCTTATGAAATGAAACTTCGTATCTATATGCTTGCTGCGGCCATGGAATACGGAGTTTTTCATAAGAGCTATTGCAGATTCATTGTCTACCAACACCTGCACTTTATGAGCTTCTACACCTATTAAGTCACTGATCAAAATCCTTAACCACAGTGCCTAACACGTTGTTGAAGTTGCAGCCATAAATTCAACTTCACACGAACTAAGTGCCACTGTTGTTTGCTTCTGTGAAGACCAGGTTATCAAGTTCCCTGAAAAATAAAATGTTGTACCTGTTGTACCCCTTCGATCATCTAGGTCAGTCCCGTGACTGCTATAGGAATACCCATTTAGTTTTCCATCACCTCCTTGCGATATTTTAGCCCGAAACTGATAGTACCCTTTAGGTACCTTAAAATTTGTATCACAGCTGTGTAGTGACTTTCCTTTGGCTTTTCTAAGTACCTACGTACGGCTCCAGCTGAGTAACGAGATCCGGCCTAGTGTGCATCACGTAGCGTAGGCTACCTATCACTTTTCGATAACCAGTTGGGTCAATGGGTTTCCATCTTCATCTTTAGTCAGGCTCAATTTATGTTCCATGGGTGTCTTTGCTGAATTACAGTTCCACATTCTAAGTAACTCCAGTATCTTCTTGGCAAACCCTCCATGTTTGAGTGTAATGCCATCTTCACCTTGAGTGCCTTCAATACCTAGATAATAGGATAAATATCCTAAATCACTCATGTCAAACACACCCATCATCGTACTTTTAAACTCTTGAATTCCTTTTTCATTTGAGCCGGTAATAATGAGATAGTCTATGTATACACCTACAGTGAGAATTGAATCTGAATTGTGTACCTTATAGACTGCTTCTTATTGTGCACATCTGCTGAACCCGAGGTCTTTGAGTGACCTATCTAACCGCACATTCCAGGCCCTAGGAGCCTGCCTAAACCCATAGAGAGCCTTTTTCAATCGATAAACCATTTCCTCTTTACCTTTAACTACTAAACCATCAGGTTGTTTCACGTACACCTCCTCTTTAAGTTCACCATTTAAAAAAACTGACTTGACGTCAAGGAGATGCACAAGCCACTTTCCCCTTGCTGCCAATGCCAATAACAGTCTGATGGTCTCTAATCGAGCAATTGGAACGAACGCTTCTTCAAAATCGACATCTTTCTGTTGCACGTAGCCTTTAGCGACTAATTGAGCTTTGTGCTTTGTAACATTACCACTAGCATCTTTCTTCAATTTGAATACCCAATTGAGCCCTATTGCCTTATGACCCACTAGAAATTGAGTCAAATTCTAGGTGTTGTTCCTCTGTATCGAGTCTAATTCAGACCACATAGCTTTCTTTCATATGTGGTTAGCTCGTCATCCACCAACAAGAATTCTTGCACTTGTATCTCCTCTGTTCTGTTATAACGATCTTCAAGTGATCGGAACCCCTGTAATGGAGTATGATCAAAAGGTACTGCGTTACTCGTTGCATCAATACTCGACGGTTGTGGAGTGGTCGACGCTAACCATTGTGAGTTGCCTTCTTGGTGAGTACCTATAGAATCAAATAAAGTTGAGGGCGTATTAAGATGAAACGACGTATTAGGGTTTGTGTCAGCATCACCGCTGATTCTTTCTGGTTGACCAAGGTTATTAGCATCGTCGACCCATACATCAGTTCATGTGGAAATGGGCCTTTCTACTTGGGTTTCATTAAAGGCCTACTTTTTTTCGTCGACGACCACATCACGACCCACCTCTATTTTCTTCTTCGTACGATTGAATAGACGATACCCCTTGTAACCTGGTTCGACCCCCAAGTAAACCATCGTTGTACTTCTATCATCAAGCTTGGTGACCTGGTTTGACGTACGCTTTATGTACGCCACACAACCAAAAACCTTCAAATGACTAAGGTTTGGTTTATGCCCCTTCCATCCTTCATACGGTGTCATGTGCTTCAACAAAGACCGAGTCATCCCAAGCATTGTTCTATTTCGACGCTCTACTACCTCGTTTTGTTGTAGGGGTATAGGGAGCCGTCAATTGCCGTCCAATTCCTTCTCGTTGGCAGTAATCAGTGAATAATTGAGAATTGAATTCACTTCCATGATTTGTTCAAACCATTTTCACTTTATGCTGACTTTCATTTTCTACCTGTGCTTTGAAAATCTTAAAATTTTCCAAAGCTTCATCCTTTTTTTAGTTAGATAGACCCACATATATCGACAATAATCATCGACAATAAATAAGAGGTATCAGTTACTTCCCATTGTCTGTGGTGTAATCGGACCACGTAGATCAACATGAATAATGTAAGACCCTGACCCGGGCATCCTACAGTTGGTTTTCATAACGAATTATTCTCTTTTAAAATACATATGTTATTATTCAAACTACAGCGGAAGTCTTTCAAAAATCTATAATAATTATTTAACATTGTTAACATCATAAGTTTACCTCACGAATGTCTGCACACCAATCGAAGTAGCGCCGACCCCAAAGCTCACCTGCAACACAATCTAACGTACAAACAAAGTCAGCTATGCTGAGTGAGTTCTAATAGTTTAATTTTTAAATAAAAGCCACCTCGTCACTAAAGTTATCTAACTTTACTTGGGACACTTCGGTCCTCATAAAGATAATTTTATAAATTATTATCATATGGATAACCATGTTATCTTATGATATCCCCAAAAGTTCACCACCCATGACTCACCCCACGAATATAACCCTATAAATCTCACCAACTTAATTCAATCTTTCTACGCTAGTTACTCGTAATCTACTACCCGTATTAACTCAAAACCCGGTTAACATAACCAACCACTAGACATCGACTTACTTAGCCTTGACCAAGGCTCTCACCAGTCAACTGACACAACAGTTTTAAACACTACATCACAATCCCGACAGAACGGTCAATCTAACTCTACTCACCATAATAATACTATCTACACATCACATTAATATCATCTCAATGCATAATAAATATAACTCAACACTTGAATGCAATTCAACACACACACACACACACACATATATATATATATATGCACGCAAACACATACCTCGTCACATGCACCCTCATCAGGGTTACCCTTGTCAGGGCGTTCAACACACCCACAGCTCATCATTAACCTACTTAATATTGTCACCTTTGGTGACTTCCCGAAGGACTTCGTCCTTCACAATCCTGTTTGCCGTGTCACAGAGATAACGATGCAAACACACAACACAAGCATAAAACACATAACATCATATTTCATTTACATGACTAATTAACTAGGTCTACACCCCACACATTGCTCTAGGATAACATAACCTACTGACACTCATAAGCATTTAGCTTATATCCCGACTCACCACGACTAATTCATAACCCGACACACGTCAATAACTCTTTTATCCCCAGCTCACATAATCTCATAGACACTCCATAGACCCTCCGACCCATTAATGAATATTATAGTTTACAAACACTTCGGGTTAAAACCCAAAACTCTTAACACGTTTAATGCAATGAACATATCTTGTAAGCATGTACGATAGCCCTAAAAATAGTAAAACATTTAAGAAGTAGGGGATTAGAAACTCAACGGATATGCTGAGTCTCAGTCCCTGCTCTCCCTCCGTATGCAAGCCATGCAATGAACCCTAACCGGTGTTAATCCGGTTTTCCCTTTTCACCACCGAGCACAACCACCATAACATCACTGCCTCCTTCGGTCATCTCCGGGCACCACCGCGAACCACGGATCACCCCCATCCCAGTCTTATCTCTCCCTCTTCCTTCTTCAACAAACCATCACCTCACATGCCGGGTACCACCTTGAACCGGTTGCTCCCACGTCGAGCGCCACCCTCTCCGGCCGTCACAGCCATGCCACACCTGCAGCCACTTCCACCACTATCGCCCACCAACGCCCAACCACCCTTGCCATCTTCCTCAGCTGGCTTCCCGTGGAAAGGCCTTGATCGGCTCCCACTTCCTCTCCTTCCGACATCACCTACCACCCTCACCGTCGCGCTCCTCCAACACCTGTGCCACCCTACAAGTCGGAACAATACCATTGCCGTCCTCGTCGCTCACTACTGTGAGACACCACCACGACCAGCCCCGGCGTCCTCCTCATCCTCGTGCTCGGTCGACGGCCATCACCACTTCCTCGTCGCCTACGGCTTCTGATGACAGCAGCCTTCACCGTCCCCACCATCACATGACACCACCAGCATCCTCCACCCTTCTCGTCTCTATCTCTGACCACCTCACCCCATAATCAAACCCTAATCGAGTTTCTATGCAAAACAGAAATAGAATGCAAAAAGAATGGTAGTAGCAGGTTACCTTGTGCGAGTTGAAGTTGCCTCCTCCCGATGCCGCCATAGAACCACCGCTAACCACCTCTTTCGGCCTCTTTCCTTCTCGCGTGCCCTCCTCCTTTCCGTCGTATGCTCCTAGGCCGATTATGGCTTAGGGTTTGCGATTAATTGGCTTATAAACCCTTTGATATTTTGTTTCGGGTCCCTCCGAATCCGTTTGACGCGTTTCTATCTCAAATCCTTGAAATAATGGCTATCCGGGTCCTCTAACTGTGATAACCCAGCTTTACGTGAAACTTTTATAATCCGCTGCCGGCCGGGGTGTGACAAAGAGAAAGTTGGAATGGCCCATTCTTGCATGCCAGACCCATGCATCATCGTCCATGTTTGCTGCTAGACAAACATGTTTTGCAATTTTTAAAGAAATTTTATATAATCTGTATACTCACCTTTGAACCTTCATGACGTGTCTTCCCCGTTTATCATACATCCTGAGAAATTCATGCCGCATCCTAACATCATAGCCCTCTTCGATTAACTGACAAAGCTAAGTATGTTGCTTGTCAAATCTAGGATGAAGTACACATCTGAAATCCTCAACTAATCTCCATTTTTGCATTAAAAAAGTATTGTCCCTTTCCCATATTTGAACTTTTGACCCATCACATGTTCGTCTATCTCGGCAAACATATTCTTGACCCCCGTCATGTGATTGCTCGCCCCGTTGTCTAGGTACCAAATGTAAGGCCCCAAACCAGGCACCCTACAGTTGGTACTCATAACTGGTTATATTCTTTAAAACATCTAACTTTCATTTACATAAACAACGGAAGTCTTTCTCGAAATAGTATTATCTTTAAATTCATTAATTTTCATAACGTTACCTGACGAATGCATGCGCACCAACCCGAGTAGCCCGCTCCCAAGCCAAGATACCTCATCTAGAAGACTCATCTGCAAAACAATCTAACGTACATACAAAGTCAGCTATGCTGAGTGAGTTCTAATAGTTTAAATTAACAAAAGCCAACTTGTCTCATTTATTGTTTATCTCCACTCAAGACTCTCGGGTCTATAGAAAAACAGTTGTATAGATTTTCATCATAAAAATAACTCCGTTATTTTATAATATCTCAAATGATTCACCACCCCAGACTCTACCCACCATTTAACTCAGTATGTCTCTCTAACATAGAACGAACTTACTATTCTGATAACTCACAATTTACCATATATATTAACCCTACACTGGTTAACTCATCCAACCTTTTGACACCGACTTACCAGTCCTAACTAGGACTCTCATAAACCAATTGACTCAACAGTTGTACACAATGTACTCACCCCGACACAACGGTCAATCTAACTCGACACACCACATTGATTCCATCTATTTATCACACCAATACCATCTCATACACAATTAATATAACTCATCACTTGCATGCAATTTAACACATATATTAGCACACAAATACATACCTCATCACTACACCCTCGTCAGGGTTATCCCCGTCGAGATACTCGTCATAAGCTCAGCTCCACCCTTGTTACAGGGCCCCGCCGCTAAACATAGTGACACACTCGTCATCTATAATGACTACCCAGCCACCACACGGTGATTATATCATCTACCATACGGCGACTGACACATCACACGTACAATGATGACCCCAAAGGACTTCGTCCTCCACATCACTATTGGCCGTATACACGGACAACAATGCATGCACACAAAGCAACACATATATACACATGACACTACCTGGACATGTACTAGGACTCACCACCACTTACGGATCACTTACGGGTGTAATCCAACGCTTACTTAGATGTATCCTCATAACGTATAGACACATTACCCAACTTTTTTCGAATAGGAAATTATACGACGCACAAACACCATACTGACTTCTAGCACATACATCCTATGGACACCACATAGACTCATGCAAACACGATACTCGCCATGTCACAAGGACAACGACACAATACACACAGTATCAAGCACACGACGCATGACATCATACTAGCATCTACTTGACTCGTTAATGAACCACGTACGGGTTCCCATGCTAACTCTCCTTATATAACCATCACAAGTTTAGCTAACTTCCTGACTCCCCCCGACTAACCCATAAGATGACATACACAGATCATCACAACTCTTGTTTACCCACCCTAAGGACCCCATAACGACCCTTAGCTTCATTATTACCTACGATCTCATAAAACACTTCAGGTTTAGCTCATAACTCGTAATACGTTCGTTTAATAAAACATGCGTGTATGTACGATAGCCCCAAAATAGTAAAACGTTTAAAAGAGGGGATTAAAAACTCACTGTTACGATGATCCAACTCCTGCACTGTAACTCGTCTGTTCACGCTTGTAACCCGAACCTGTCACACGATCGATCACGGGATCAGATACATTCTAAGTAGGCATGGCATACTCATGAATAATTATAAACAAATTTTGACATTCGTCTTGCATTCCTTCGTCACAAAACCCTAGCCCCGTGGGTCCACGTGCCATATAGTCCCCGAGCCCAAGTTTGCATGCATGCACACGCAAGTGCCATGCAAACCCTTAGCCATCTTTCTCTCGCAATTACCATCTCGTATCGGATCATCCCTGACTTGTTTAGAAATCGTGTGCTCAAACCGGGTTCCCACGCATGCTCATAAACAAGCCATACACGACCCACGTCGAGAAACCATAGTCATCCCTTATATTTTACATCATACACCACCACTCACCTGTCGCCCTCCTCGTCTTGTCACTCCAGTCGTGCACCGATAACAGGCCACCACCACGCACCTATCTTGCTGTCCTCATCGGGCCACCCCTTTGCCGAGCAACACTCCTCTGTCCTTTGCTGCCAGCCTTCGTCGTGTATCACCATTCTTTCTCCCTCTCTCGGTCGTCATCTACCATCCCCACTAGGTCATCACCGAGCCTTCCATCACACAAGTGCAGCCGTAACCCTCATCACAACCGTCTGCCTCCCTGTGTTCCGCCACCGTCACACGCCGTAGCCACCTTGCCGGTGTCACCTGTTACACCCGAGGTCATCACTTTAGCCGTCTACCACACTACCACCCTTACCTTCGTCGTCCTTGAACAAGAACCCCAAACCCTAGCCGGGTTTTCAAGACAAAATCGTAATGAAAACACGTAGAAGTAAAGACGGAGTTTTACCTCGGCTCACCGTGAAGTTTCATGCTGGACACCATTGTGGAAGCACCGTCCTCCAACGTCCGTCGCTCCTCCGATCTCCCTTGATGCCGTCAAGCGCACCTAGCCAAAATGGCTTCGGGTTTGCGTAATAAGTGGTTTAAATACCACGTGCGAGTTATGCTTCGGGTCCTTCTCACTTTGTTTCGTACGTGTCTATCCCGAACCATATCATAAACGACCAACCGCCCCTTCTTCTGTTTCTCAAAACGTCCTTCCATGACAAACTTTCCTCAACACGATATTAAATAAGGATTCAGGTCATCCACTATCCGAACCATTAGCTTCTGGATTTTTCCGGGATGTTACACCAAACATCCTGATTACATTCCTTCCTTTCTTCATGTTGGCGCGGAAAGACTTTCTCTTTGTCACACCCCGGCCGGCGGTGTATTTTACGACGGGGCTGACGCGGTTGTTTATAAGCTCATGATCAACTAATTAAAGTGAAGATATTTATTCATCAAATTTAAAGCATCCGTTACAAGAGGAAAATGGAAAACGAAACGTTCAAAACATAACATAGATTAAATTCAAACTAGGTCCATATCCTAAGTGAGCAAGTAGTGTCCTAAAAAAGGTGCACTTGAAACATGCGAGTAAAAGTCAACTACAAGAAGTTGGTGAGAAACGTAGGTTTTGACACCAACAAAGTTAAGTATAGTTTTTACAATTCAATATGTTCAAAGCATGTCTAAAGCATAAATGTGAAAACATATAAGGTTCCACGCGTACAATTCAATCCTTTAATAGAAAACTAGATACGCAATCCCCCTGATTGCCATTTTAAGAAAAAAGGGGTAAGATGATACCTAAGTTGTATGATGATACCCAACAAAACCCGCCAAGGTTTTGTGGTACATTATAGTTTCGATTTTCGTATAAATGATCATAAAATGTACTACCTTAGGCTTGGGCTGCAAGTTAATGAATGTACTGACATAAACATATACAATGGTCACCAGGTAGTTTAAGATATAAAGCATAAAGATCAAAGCATAAGAACAAAGGTATTGAATTGTGTATGAAATATAGTTAATAACATGTTTCACCCCAAAAGTAAAAAGAGTAAAAAGGGGTAAACTCACCTTGCAATGAGTAGCATGAATGTCACACAAGTATGTTGTTTGTTGCATAATTGTTCTAGCTAACCACAAGGTTAACCTATGTTTGATGTAATATATGTATCAATGATTGAAATAGGAAATCCTAATGTGCGAGGAGATTGATGTGGGTGTCCTCATTTTAATAATAAAATAATTATTTGAGTTGCAAATAATATTTTATGTAAATCTTTGATAAATAATTGTATTGTAATAAGTGAAAGAATGAATAAGGATTTTGTTTGTTTGTAATAATTATATAAATGTATGAATAAATGATTAGGTTTCTTTTGTTTGTAAATAAATAGATAAATAAGTAAACGAGTAGTTTTCTTTTATTTGCAATCGCATAAATTAATAAATGGATAAATAAATAAATAAATGAGTAATAATTAGTTGAGTAATTAAATAATTTACTGTATAAATAAAGGAATAAACCCTTCATTTGATTTATGAAAAATAAATGTTAAAAATAATGATTTAATTAATTGGTAATTAAACCAAAATTTAAAGTATAATAATAATGTTCTAATTAATTAATAATTAAATCACAATTAATTATTATTTAAAAGTATAGAATTGTGTTTTAAATGTTCTCATATAATAAAAATAAATTATATAAAAGTTTGTATAAATATTTGCAAGAAATGGGTTTATAATCATAATCATAATTAGTTGAAAGTGGTTGTTGTACACTAGAATGATTATCATTCCAGAGTAGTACCTCCAACAGAAAAGTTTCCAGGAAACAGTTGGTTGGATCAGAACCCCGTCTTTTCATATACAGAACTTTAATGTTTGCCAGATAACTATATACTGGTTTGAAATTTACTCTATTTGCATATTTAACCAAGTTTAGGGTGTGTTTGGAAAGTATATGGGCTAAAATGGAAATATAAGTTTAGTAAAGATAGAAATTGAATATTAAATAATTTTATTTGAAAATAAGGAGTTTTAGTAAAAACATGACTTTTGAAATTGAAAGGAACAAGAAGGATCAAACCAAGATTTTCAATAAAAGCTTTAAACAAGTTTAATTAAAAATAGGGCTTTTGATTTTGGATAGGTCTATGATTATAACATAAACATGTTAGGGATCATAGATCTAGCTAGTTATGAGGGATCTTTTGAAAGGAAATGTATGAACAAGCAAGAACATAAGAAGAACTTACTTAGAATGGAAGGATTTAAGCTAGAATCTTCCAAAAGATGAGAATAACGACTTTTAATAGCTAGAGAACCTTAGAAGATCGTTGAGGTGCGAATAATAAATGAGAAATAAGGGCTCTATTTATAGGGTAGGATCAGTGGCTTATTCACGAAATTTAATTTGTTATATGGACTAGGATTGCAAAAGATGAAGAATAGTTTTTAATTTCATAACATATTCTAACTTAAGTGCTCATTAATTTTATGTATATGACTCCATTTCATCAACATAATTCATATTTAAAATGTTTGATAAATGTAATTATATACTTATTTGTTTTATTTACCTTTAGTAATTTAAAACAATAGCAATGTTAATTAACAATGTTATATATTTTCATAATAAATTGTTTAAATAGTTTATTTATCATCCTACTTCTAATAAACAATTCCAAGAAATGCCACATGACAATACCTCCTTTTTCCACTAAATTTTTACCCACAGCAGCCCGACTCTTATTACACGCGGGTATAACCCGGTTCGTTAAAAATGTATATGGATCCTATACAACATATATGCAATGCAGAGCAACCCAGGATGGGGATTTGATAAAACCAGTTCATGGATAAGTTGGTTTGGGAGGTTTCACAGAGTTATAAATGAGAGCATTACTGCTCCAAATATGCTGCATTTACTAGCAGAAAGAAAAGAAATAGTTATCTTCTAGCAAGTTCGCGTACGATAAGATCAATCTTTTTTCAGGTTTTAACTTTTGTTCGAATTAATGATCATTTGCTTTGTTATTTATACTTTTGTATTTTGTAATAATCCATTTGGTGTTTTGCTTGATTTAAGAACATCAGCAATGGATCATATAATTTTGATTAGTGCTTCTTTTTAAGATGAATTTGATTCTAATTATTTGTTTCATGTATGATTTACCATTTTATGTGTCCAGCTACCCAATAAATGATCTATGAATGTTAACCCATTTTTTAACTGTGATAACCAGTTAATTTACGGGATCCCATCAATACCTTGATAACCAGTGTAATAAGATAAAACACAGTTTTGGATAGGGGTGTTGTTCGGGGATTTTAATCGGATTTTTTTTATAGAAATCATAGATAACCAGTGTAATAAGGTTAAACTTAGAACACTTTTAATCTAAGTATTGTTAAAAGAGAAAAAAAAAGATAGAAAGTCTCTCTTATTTTTTTCTTGTTTATTTTCTTTTCATATTTCTTGTATTTTATGCATCATTATTTTTGTTGAAATTGAATGGAGACTTTATGTGTCCATTTTAAAGATGGAGAAAGTTAGCCTTTTTTGCTTTATGTGTCCATTTTAAAGATGGAGTTGAGCCCCTCAATTCCCTTTCAATCTTTGATTATCTCTTATTATTTATTTATCATAATAAAAAGTTTTTTATTTATTTTATTTTATTCTACAAGCCTTTTTATTCTTAAAAGAGTTAATTACACGGTTAGTCCTGGGTTTATTAAAAGTAACATGTATGTGTATTAAGGGTTTCAAGCTGCAAGTATTAGTATTATGTTTTCAATTTTGTAACGAGTTAAGGTATTAAGACTAACTTACGTTAGTTTTTTTATTAAGTTTGGGTAAAATGACTAAAATACTCTTTTAATTAGAAAACCAATAAAAAAAATCAAATCTCTAAGTATGGGGACAATTTGTATAATTTGCTCAATAAAAACAATAAAAAATAATTACAGGGATAATTTGTGTAAAAAGAAAATACAACCCCCTTCTTCCCCAACTTGACTGACGTCTCACCTCCCTCACCTTGAATTCCGACGACTTTTCCGACCACTACGACATAACTTCCTGGACCTGATTTAGGCATGTATCCAACCCCTTCTCCCGACCCCTTTCTCTGATTCCGACAGCCTTCACATAGCCGCCACTGAGACCACCGTTTCTTTACTCAACCACTTTAGCAGCCCCAAGTTATCTCATCCCCAATTTCTTCAAGCTATCGCAACCTTAATTTACATACTTTGTTGGTTCGTTTGTATCCTTAATTCCATTTGATTGGAGTCAAGATCATGTTTTTTAGAACTTCAAATATCGAGATTAAAAGAAACGAATAGATTGGAATGGATTTGGACCGTTTGCCTAGGGTTTAATTCGAACCTATTGCAGGGAGTCTCCGACGTCGGAATGTGGACCTTAGATGGCATGTGGTGGTTTGCTTTGTGAATGTGGAGATTAACCAATGGAAACAGAGAGTGGCCTGAGATGGTGTGGTTCTAACGAAGACCCATGCAATCCACCTGAACCAGAAACACACAAACGTTGGAGAACATGTTCTTTGGGTGGAGAAGTGCAGTTGCAAAGAAAAAACCAAAGTGATAAAGTAATAAAAGGCATATTCGGTCACAAAAGTCTAAGTGTTCATAATAACTCATAAATTGAAAGTTTGATGGTTGTACTAACAATAATGTTGAATAGGTACTATATCAAGACAAAAGCGAAAACTTATTATTATTCTATAAGCTTAAGTAGTAATATATTGTTTAAAATTTAGCATATAATTCATGAAAAGATGATTGCTTATTCATTAGGTATCTAAATATATAATTCAATAACAATGAATTAAAAATATATGGTTTTAAGAGATGGAAGTTGGGGTGGGGGTTGGGTGTAGCGATAAATAGGTAGAAGTTAGAGTGGTGTTCTCGTCCTAACTAAAGGTTGTAAGTTCGAGTCCTAGGGGTGACAGATCCTGGATTATCTAGGTGTTGTGCATTTTATCTTAGATAATCTAAGTATTGTTAAAAAAGAAAAAAAAAAGATACAAAGGAATTTGAAAAGAAAAAAAAAAGTTAGTGTGAGTCTCTCTCTTATTTTTTTTCTTGTTTATTTTCTTTTCATATTTCTTGTATTTTATGCATCATTATTTTTGTTGAAATTGAATGGTGACTTTATGTGTCCATTTTAAAGATGGAGTTGAGCCCCTCAATATCCCTTTCAATCTTTGATTATCTCTTATCATTTATTTATCATAATAAAAAGTAATTTATATATTTTATTTTATTCTAGAAGCCTTTTTATTCTTAAAATTAAATATAATAAATAGAATTTACTAGCACTGTCTAAACAAATATGATAATCGGAAACAATGTGTTCGTATTCTTACAAGCAACTAATCATGCAAACTTGTAACATTGATGCCTATATAGACCATGGATTGGTTAAATTTCTAAATGATTCATAATAATCTTATCCCCTTGTATAATTTCCACATATTGAAAGATTAAGGTCTTATTTTAATTGATGATGACTATATATTCAAGTTTCTTTTAGAATAAATAATACATGTGAAGTCATGTCTGTCAATAAAATAACCATAATTCATACAACTTTTGGATTATTATTTATTAACACATGTGGTTCAATTTCACTAATTTTTTTTCATATAAAAGTATGATAATGTTAAAATAAGTACACCATTAGTCTTAAAATTTACTCCTAATTTCATAATAGCTCTTGATCATTCAGTTAATTTTATACTATCAAATATAATACTTATAACTAGAGGTGCACAAAAAAACCGGTTTGGAAATCCAAACCGGTTCGGAACCGGAAACCGAACCGCCCACGAACCGGTTTTTTGTGAACCGGTTTCAAACCGGTAGGAACCGCCGGTTTAAAACCGGTTTGGATCATTTGCGTGAGGATCGGTTTAAAACCGGTTTTTTGTGAACCGGTTTGAGGAACCGGTTTGAACCGGTTTAACGTTAATTTTTTGAATCTAGCCGTTGGAAAACGGCTATATAGCCGTTAGAACCAATTTTTGACCGTTTTTTCACCCATTTTAACCCCCAAACACATTATAAATAGGTAGTGGGTGTTTTGGTTAAATCACACTTCTCAAACGCTCAAAAAACGCTCAAGAAACGGTCAAAAAACGCTCAAAAAACGTTATGGCAACTTCTTCAAGTTTTGGTGTTTCCTCTTCCGAAGTTAGCGTTGTGAGAATCATACCAACAACGAGGAACCCCGCAATTTGGTCAAACTACGATCTATGTGAGATGTCTAACGGGTTGGAACGGGCTCGTTGCAAAAAATGTGATGGGTTTTTTAAAAAGGATTCAAATTCTACTTTAAAAACTCATATGGAAAAATCTTGCCCGAGTTTGAAGAAAATTCCGGATGAGGGTCAAGCATCTATGACAAGCGAGGGTGGAATTTGGAACTTCGATCCAAATATTGTTCGAGATAGAATGGCGAAATTAGTTATTCAAAGAGGTTTGCCGTTCAACCACTTCGACAATCCGCTCACGACGAGGATGATTCAAGAAGCCCTTCAACCACGTTATCATCAAGTAAGTCGTAATACTCTTAGACGTGATTGTCTAAAAATGTGGAAAAAAGCAAAAAAAGAATTAATTTTAGGTTTTGAAAAATTGAAAACCGGTGTGAACTTAACCACCGATGTTTGGTCGGCTCCACATGGTATTCCCGACTCATATATTTGCGTTACCGCTCATTAGGTAGATCCCAAGACGTGGCAAATGATGAAACGTACAATCGCGTTTGATATGTTTGAATATCCTCACACGGGTCAAAATTTATTTCACATTTTAGATGATGTGATAACCGATTTTAAATTACAAAATAAATTTTTTTCAATATCTTTTGATAATGCCTCAAATAATACAAATGCGGTTCAAAAATTAATATTAAAATATAATCCGATTTGCAACGGCGCTTTTTTCCATAGTCGATGTATTGCACACATCATCAACTTAGCCGTGCAAGACGGGCTTGCGGTTGAACCCGTTATTTAATTAAGTAATGCATTTCGAGTCATGCTTAAAGACGTTTTTAGTAGTAGTAAAAAAAGATACCATGAATATATTAGATTATGTAACGATACGGGTTTGATTTGCTTAGGTCCCAATTGGGACCTCCCAACAAGATGGAATTCAACTTATAAAATGTTTCATAGTGCTATACGACAAAAAGATACTTTATCAATTTTTCATGATATGCTTTCCTCAAAACCGCGTCGTAAAATTCAAAGTTTTCCGTCTACGAGTTGGGACATTCTTGAAAATATAACCGAATTGCTCGAAGTTTTCAAAACCGCCACTACTTTTTTATCCGGGGTTTATTACCCCACAAGTCCCTTGGTTCTTAAACAAATATTTCTAATGTGTAACAAATTAGCCGAACTTGAAAATAAAAATACTTTTTTTACGAGAATGATAAAACCGATGAAAGAAAAATTTGTTAAATATTTTAAAGAAATGCCTCCGGTTATAACTTGTGCCGCCGCATTAAACCCTACAATTAATGTTTACGGTGTTGAAACCTTGATTGATAAAATAACTTACGATTTGGATTTGAATGCCGAAGATATTCATTTTTCAACCGTAACAAAAACTTATTTTAACAAATGTTTGCAAGATTTGTTTGATATTTATTTACATAAATATGGTACAACACAAACCCCACATGATACGATGGGCGCGGGCGCATCAAGTAGCAGCTCGAGGAATGTGAACTTAAATTTGTATAACGAAATGAGAAATGAATTTACTAAACGGGCTAGAAGGTCCATCCCGAGTAGCGAACTCGGAAGGTATACGGGAACAAACTTTTTATCATTTATGAGTCCGGATGTTTTTGAGGACTTTGATATTTTGGCTTGGTGGAAAGGAAACGAATCTACTTTTCCGGTCCTTTCCGCCATGGCCCGTGATTTACTAACCGTCCAAGCTTCCACGGTAGCTTCGGAATCCGTTTTTTCTCTTAGTGGCAGGGTTTTATCTATTCGAAGAACTAGACTCACTCCCGCGGCAATGGAAATGTGCATTTGCTTGAAAGACCATTTGGATGCGGTAAATAGGAGACAAGATAGGGCTTCGCTTGAAGACGAAATTGAAGTTGAAGAACTCATACACGAATCTGAGGTTAACCAAGGATTGGCGAGCCCACTTACAAATGAAGAACTCGCCGAAGATGATAGACTACGAGGATCCACTAGTAACTCCGAGAATGACGGCTAATATTAAACAAAAAAACTCTAAAAAATAAAAATATTTTTTTTTCTCGTATAGTAATGTTTAATTTTGTAATGTTTTGTGATTTTCGAACCCCTTCAATATGAATAAGCGTTGAACTTTATGTTTTTATTTTTCTCGTATTGTAATGTTTTGTAATTTTGTAATATTTTATAATTAAAAAAAAAAAAAAACAACCGGTTTAAACCGGTTTACCAACCCGAACCGTTCTAGAACCGAATTGAACCGGTTCAACAGGTTCGATGTTTTATACTTACAAAACCGGTTTAACCCGAACCGGTTTTGGTCAAAACCGGTTTACTGTTCGCGTTGACCAAACCGGTTCGGGCCGGTTCGAAACCGGTTCGGTTCAAAAACCGGCTTTTGTGCACCTCTACTTATAACAGTTTATAGTTTTATCAAGTGAGAAAAATATATTTTATACATGTTCTCAAAACATATTTTATCATTAATTATTGAAATCATTATATATAATTAAACCACACAAATAATTGGCAATAAAGGTGTTGACCCTCATGAACCGCTCATAGTTCCACCCAAGAGAAGCCATTGGCCCATTGCCTTTTTCTATGCATTCAATCAAAAAATCACTGGCCCATTGACCAGCCCAATGTAAGAAGGACATTGTCTCAAACAATACTCTCTTACTAGTTCATTTCGTAAGATGCGTGACATTGACTTGCTAAAAACTACAATCTGAGTATAGAAGCTTGAGCCTAAGATTCCATTTTGTTGGTCCGCAATTATAAGTTATCGTCGACCACGGCCCATTAGAACCATACAAGATTTGTATATCGAGCTTGACTAGACTATCCGTGTACTTTACTCTAAACTAATATAAATAGCCAATAAAATGAGTAAATTTACCTTTTTGAGAAGATCTAAAAAGTTTAGTTAAGTAACTAAACATTTAGTCAAGTTAACATAATTCTTTTAAAATCAAACAAAAACTAGTTAAGTCTATGTTTAGGCCTTTTTAGGATGCAACGTAATTTCATGTTTGTCTAAATATGATATCTTACAATTTTATTACTAGTATGGTCATTAAACTTTTATAAGTTATGTGCTATATTGGCCATCAAGCTTTTCACTTCTGTTAGAATTTGAACAAAGTTTGGCTGAGACAAATGGTAAGTGTTGATAGAGTTCGCAATGTTCTTGATCTAGGTGTTCACACTGCTTTGATACGGGCTTAGTGAAGGGTTGTCGTTAAGGGTATGGTTTGACGGTAATAGTGGTTGCTGGTTGGGACAACAAAAGGGAAGGGTGGTGGGGATGGTTGGGAGAGCGTGCAACAAGATTTCTTTTAAATAATAATCACTTCTAACAACAATTATAAGATAACACGTCACCGTCACATAAGTAACATAGGCATATTCGGTCACAAAAGTCTAAGTGTTCATAATAACTCATAACTTGAAACTTTGATGGTTGTACTAACAATATTGTTGTATAGGTACTATATTAAGACAAAAGAGAAAACTTATTATTATTCTATAAATTTTACATAAATCAATATCTCTTTTACACGTTTATTAATGAACAAACATTCATATTATGAATAGATGAAAGTTAATTAGAAAAGAGCAAGATATATTGTTTTATCATTGGAGCATCTGATGATTTTATCTTTAGCCTTATTTTTTTCTCATGAATATGAACATGGAGATCGATGGTGAGGTTTTTTTTAACTGTCATAACTATCACTTATCGAGACTTCTTTAATAGTTGAGTTTTTTTTAATATTTTGATATGATGATTGCACTATTTATTGTAAAATTATTATGTGCTTAAATTTCAATACAAAATCTCTATTAAGTACTGTAGACCGGATAAAAGATGAAGGAATTGTAAGAATCAAAATCTAAAAAGTCCCCTAGATTCTTCCTTCGTTTTGGGCCCCAATAAAGTTGAGCCGCCCGTGCTATTGTTTCTGTGCTATCGGGTCCGTGTGAGCTACGCATTGGGCCACCAAGATCTCCGCCACCTGATCCAATTAATGTCCAGGGTTTGTATGATGATGTAATCATATTATCACTACAACCTTTCAAGTGTTATATTTTGTATTATATACTAAAAATTACAATGCTTTATACTTTTATCCGATTTACGTGAACACGATTTATTGAATCAAATTTACGTGAACATGAACATTTGACATTATTCTCTAATTTGATAACCACATAATCATCCTCTATATTCACTGAGGCCGTGAATGGCACAAATATTCAAATAAGGGGCTTCGTTGTAGTGTAAAAGAAAATATAACAAATTATTTATAAAAGCGCACACACACGCATATATATATATATATATATATATATATATATATATATATAAAAATTGAACAATAAAATCAATACAAAGATAATATTGTAATAGCCTCCATAGTTTGGAGGTAAAGGTGGTGTGGAAATCTCAACTTTCTTATGTTACAAATAATCTTACGTTATTTATAAAATGGCAGTGGAAATCTTAGCACGTAACCAGAGAAGAAGACTTGACCTTGATTGAGCCACAACCACCAAATGTTAATTTTGATGGAATTAGTAGTTCCATGGTATGTAATACTCTTGCCAACGTTTAATCTCATATGTTGTCTATTTATATATACACACACATACACATATATAAATGTATGTATGTATGTATGTGTATGTATACATCTGTACATAGATATACACATGAATGTATGTTTAATGTTTCCATTGATTTAGGTGTTTACATTTTCTTTTTTGAGCAAGCAATGAACATATCAATTAAAACTGGTTTCTTTCTACAGTTACATGTGGAGCATGTTTCACCACCACCTTCACCTCCATCCCTACCAATGCCGTCGCTGCCTACTTACTCTTGTCCAATTTGCAAAGGACCAATGGTTAAGGAGACGGGCACAAAATGTGGTCACCTTTTTTGTGACTGTTGCATTAAGAGTGTCATTTCAGTTCAAGCCAAGTGCCATGCGTGTTAAAAAAACATGTGTTGTTTTGTAGTGTAGACATTAAAACTTGTGTTGTAATGCATAGTTTTCAAATTTATATTATTCTATTTGTGATTGAATTTGTAAAACATGTTTCAGAATTATATGAGATTTTTTATACATATTTTGAGACTTTTCTATTTTTTTAGAAACAAATAGTGTAGCAAATGTCTCACAATTTCCGACACATTTATGAAAAAACTCGGGGTGTTATTTATTACTAAACTAGCTTAGAACCTGTGTACTACGTAAAAAAATATCAATACATAAAAATTTTAAATCTTTATATATATATATATATATCTTATAGGTGAAAAAATGTATTACATATACTAATATTAATAGAAAAAAAAATCAAAAAAATGTAAAAATTAATATATAACTGAGTTTCAAAAATATATTAAATATTATTCAATTTAATTTGACTTTCATTTACTATTTGATTGAAAACATAAGCTAGGTAACTACATTTTAAAGTTTTTTATAATATGAGATAATTTAAAATAAATGTGTTTTATTAGTATAATTAATAAGAGTTAATTACACGGTTAGTCCCTATGTTTTGTTAAAAGTAACAGGTATGGGTACTAAGGGTATCAAGTTGCAAGTATGAGTATTATATTTAGATTTTGTAACAATATTGAGTATTAAGAATAACAGACGTTAAAATTTGTGTTAAGTTGAAAGGTATTTCAGTCTTTTCATATTTAAAGGACTAATTATGAAACTTAGGTGAGGGACTATTTATGTAATTTATATCTTTTAGGTATACTAATTTATATTTGATTTAAGAGTATATATAATATATATGTAAAATCTGAATATCCTCACAAATGCTCACAACCGCCACCGTCCTTTAAGAAACACCAGACATTGGCCACCACCCAACCACCACTGCTGTCCACCCACCTACCACTACACCCTCCTGCAGCAAGCACCAAAACCACCACAACCAACACAACCGCTCCCCCCCTTCGTCTCCCGAACGGAAAAATCGCATCCTTCTAGAAATTACCCGTGCTCTCATAATCGAATCACAAGTGCCAAAATTTTTTTGGCCTGAAGCTCTTGCCACGGCTACTTATCTCATCAATCGTCTACCTACAATGATTCTAAAGTTTAAAACTCCGTTACAAACCCTATCCGAAGTCACTAAAATCCCCCTACCCTCACACTTGAGCCTCGCGTTTTTGGAAGTACTGTCTTTGTTCACATACCAAAGACTGAACGTACAAAAATCGACCCTTGTGCTGAGAAGTGCGTATTTGTGGGATATGGTGTTGATAAGAAAGGGTACCGGTGTTACAATCCAAAAAAACGCCATGTGTACACTACTACACACTGTGATTTTCTTGAAACCGAGTATTTTTACCTCACCCAACACACTGGTCAGGGGGAGAGAGAGAGTAATGACACATTAAGTTGGCTAAGGTGGGTACCATCGTCAGAAGAAGTCAGTCATAATACCCAAACTGAGTCACCTACATCTACGATACCTACAATCAGTGTCACGGAACATGATCTTCCCAACCAGATGTCTGAGGTAAGTACTTCTCAACCTGGTGTTCAAGACAATATTGATAATTTCAATAATATTGATAATTTCAATAATAATGATGCTAGTAATGTAGAAAACCTTGCTACTCATGGTGATCATGAAGAAGCACCACAGAGATATGTCCTTCCATAGAGAGTGAACAGAGGTGTTCCTCCAAAAAGGTACTCACCTGAAAAAGAAAGTAGGAGTTCTAGATATCCCATGGCAAATGTTGCCAAAGGAAACCTGTCAGAAGAAGCCAAAGTTTTCTTGTCTGCTATTTCTTCTGAAGAAACCCCGAACACTATCAAGGAAGCATTGGAATCAAAAAATTGGAGAGATGCAATGCAAATAGAAATGGAGGCTCTTAAGAATAATGAAACATGGGAAAAGTGTGTCCTTCCCCCTGGAAAAAAACCCGTGGGATGTCGATGGGTGTTTACCACGAAATATAAGCCTGATGGAACTATTGAGCGGTACAAAGCCCGGTTAGTGGCTAAGGGGTACACTCAAACATACGGGATCGATTATTCTAAAACTTTTTCCCCTGTCGCCAAGATTGACACAATCAGAGTCCTCCTCTCAATAGCAGCTAATGAAGATTGGCCTCTCCATCAACTAGATGTCAAGAATGCTTTCTTGCATGGGGAACTAAAAGAAGAGGTATATATGGAGCCTCCTCCGGGATTTGCAGAAGAATTTGAGAAAAATGAAGTTTCCACCTTAAGAAGTCTCTATATGGGCTAAAACAGTCTCCCAGAGCTTGGTTTGGGAGATTTACTATAGCCATGAAGAAGTATGGTTTCAAACAAAGTAATTCTGATCACACTTTGTTCTTGAAACGAAGGGGTAAGTCCATAACATGTCTAATTATTTATGTTGATGACATGATTATCACTGGGAATGACAAAGAAGAGATGAAGAAGTTAAAGGAAAATTTATTCGCTGATTTTGAGATGAAAGACTTGGGAAGACTTAAGTATTTCTTAGGAATCGAAGTCCTCAGGTCTAAACAGGGAATCTTTATTTGCCAGAAAAAATACATCCTTGACTTATTGGCAGAAACAGGGATGATCGATTGTAAACCTGTGGATACCCCAATGGTAGCAAATCTGAAACTGCACATGGAAGAAGAAGCTCAATTGGTCGAAAAAGAAAAATACCAGCGATTAGTGGGAAAACTTATATATCTTTCCCACACCCGCCCCAACATCGCATACGCAGTGGGAGTAGTGAGCTAATTCATGCATCAACCACAAGCAGCCCATATGGAAGCAGTCTGGAGAATCATTAGATACCTTAAGGGGTCAGTTGGCCATGGGTTCTTATTCAAACCAAATGGGTACCTAAAGATTCAGGCATACACTGATGCAGACTGGGTAGGAGATAAAGAAAATCGAAGGTCAACTGCAGGATACTTTACTCTAGTCGGAGGGAATCTCGTCACATGGAGGAGTAAGAAACAAAAGGTGGTTGCACTTTCAAGTGCCGAGGCTGAATTCAGAGGGATTGCACGAGGTCTAGCTGAGGTACTCTGGATACATAAACTCTTAAATGAAATAGGTTTCTTACCAAGTGAAGCAACCAAGATCATGTGCGATAATGAAGCAGCTATACAGATCTCTGAGAACCCAGTACAACACGATAGAACCAAGCATGTGGAGGTTGACAGACATTTTATCAAAGAAAAGTTAGAAGCCCAGGTCATAGAACTTCCACACGTTCGATCTGAAGATCAGCTCGCTAACATTTTAACAAAGGCCACAAATGGAAGAATATTTGCACATTGTCTGGACAAGTTGAATTTTGTTGATTCCACTATTCAACTTGAGGGGAGTGTTAAAAATAAAGAATATTATTCTAGAGAGAATTATGGATCAATTAGCATCATATCCATATTTATCAAAGGTCTACATTCATTGCCAGATCACAACTCCTAGAAATCAGTCATCGAGATTATTTGTTTATTTTTTTAGCTTTCTTGTAATAGCCTATTTATGAAGGCTTCTTCTTGTCTTGTAATTCATTCAGAAAAATACAAATCAATACAATTATCAATTCCCTCTGATTATCAACCTTTGTCGGAATTCCTACGCTGCTGTGCGGAAAGAGACGGCTCACCAAAACATTCTCGGGGCCATCTCTTCACCGACACAGGGGGTCGCCGCCGGTCTTGTTACTACTGAGGCAGAAGGGGTCGGATTCATCGCGCGATGCAGGCCGAATCCAAGCATCAAAACTTCTGTATTTTTCCGTTCGGCTACGCCATTTTGTTCCGGGGTATGTGAACAAGAGGTTTGATGCACCATCCCTTTTGTTTCAAAATATTGTTTCATGGAGGTGTTAACAAATTCTCCCCCATTATCGGAACGAAGAATTTTGATATCTCGTTGAAATTGAGTTTTAATCATGGCATGAAAGGTAACGAATTTATCAAACACCTCGGATTTATTTTTTAAGAAATAAACCCAAGACATACGAGTGCAATCATCAAAAAATAAAAGAAAATATCGAAAATTTGCTCCCCCCCATTAATCGGTGCAGGACCCCACACATCAGAATGAATTAAATCAAATGGGTAATCAACTCTAGTATTACTTGGTTTGAAGGTGTGTCTATGACTTTTCGCCAAGACACAAGTTTCACAGTTTAGAGGTTCATTTGAACGAAAAAGTTTAGGAAACAAATGATGTAAATACCCAGAAGACAGGTGTCCAAGTCTTCTATGCCATAACCATGCCTCTCTATTTGTAGTTCCATGAGCCAACACCGCAGTTCCTTGCCGAGTCACTTCATCTACATAATACAATCCTTGCCGCTCAGTGCCACGTCCAATAATCGTTCCCGTCCTGATGTCCTGTAATATACAGAAAGTGGGATGCATTAGAAGCGTCCAATTTAATTCCTTAGTCACATGACTTATAGACAAAAGTTTATGAGACAAGGATGGTATATAGAGGCAATTTGGCAATCTCAGTGTTGGTGACAATTCTATTGTACCCCCTCCTTTTACAGGCACAATCTCGCCATTTGCAATTTGTATGTGTTTTCTGTGGGGTTTCGTTGTAGCACAAATGTCGGAAGGGTCGTACGTCATGGTGTCGGTGGCACCACAGTCGAAGATCCATGGCCCCGATTTCCCATTGTTTACTGCCATATTGGCCATCCCAACATTTGTGTTATTTTTAATGGAAGTATCAATATTAACAACTTGAGGGGTGTTTTTTGTAATATCACAAGAAAAATAAGGGTGTAAGGATGAAATTGAACAAGGGTTAAAAGAAACTCCCTCGTCTCCACCACTTATACTGTTCATCTCCACTGGTTTAGCCGCCGTTGCCACAAAGGCTCCGGTGAGGTTGTCTCCGCCGCTGCTGGTGGTCTTCGGGTTGCCCACGGCGGCCGCTGCCTCCCCTTCTTCTTTCTTTCCTTTCTTGTGACCGTCACCCCACCAATCTGGATAACCCACTAACCGAAAACATTGCTCCTTGGTATGTTTCGTCATGTTGCAGTGAGTGCACTTTAGCTTTGATTTGTCAACCTTTGTCGGAATTCCAGAAGTTTTGATGCTTGGATTCAGCCTGCGTCACGCGATGAATCCGACCCCTTCTGCCTCAGTAGTAACAAGACAGGCGGCGACCCCCTGTGTCGGTGAAGAGATGGCCCCGAGAATGTTTTGGTGAGCCGTCTCTTTCCGCACAGCAGCGTAGGCTGCCTCGGCTGTTGGTAAAGGATCCCATCTAAGAATTTCCCTTTTTATGGGATCGAACTTCTGATCTAGGGCATTCAAAAATTGGAACAACTTTTGTTCTGCCCGAATAGTGTTGTAGGCGGTAATATCGGCGGCGCAGGTCATTGGATTCGGATCTCGTCTTTCGATTTCTCCCCAGATTCCTTGCATCACTATCCAGAATTCTTCAAGAGGTAGGCCGTTTTGTTTAAATTCATTACCTTTGACATGTAGATCGAAAGTCTGCAACTTATCTTTTCCACTACTGTACGTGACCACCAGAGCATCCCATAGCGTTTTCGCTGTCGGGAACTCGGTAAGGTTGCTAGCAAGCGAGAGTTCAATGTTTTGGATGAGCCAAGAAAACACTACCAGGTCATCTTGTTCCCATTGTTCATATTTTTCATCTGTTTGGTTTGGTGGGTTTCCAGAAAGGTGATTCAATAGGGCTTTTGATTTTCCGCCAATGGCAACACGGATCATCCTTGCCCAGAGGGCATAATTCTGGCTGTTCAGTTTAATACTGATCTGTAGATTATCGGATAGTTTATGGGTTGAGGTTTGGGTGTTGATGCTATTTTTGAGAAGGTTGGCTATTTGGGTTGAGAGGTCATCTTTTATGACCACATCACCGTCGTTAGACATGGTGATCAGAAGGGTAAATGATGAGCAGGTTGTGAGGATCTCTCACCGCTCTGATACCATATTTTACAATGATAATCAGAGGGAATTGATAATTGTATTGATTTGTATTTTTCTGAATGAATTACAAGACAAGAAGAAGCCTTCATAAATATGCTATTACAAGAAAGCTAAAAAAAGAAACAAATAATCTCGATGACTGATTTCTAGGAGTTGTGATCTGGCAATGAATGTAGACCCTTGATAAATATGGATATGATGCTAACTGATCCATAATTCTCTCTAGAATAATATTCTTTATTTTTAACACCAAAACCACCACAACCAACACAACCGCTCCCCCCCCCCTTCGTCTCCCCCTTCAGTTGAAGCTCACTGACGACTTCCCAAATACACCTTACCATTTAAAAAACTTAGGGTTTTTGAAGGCTAGCAATGGAGATGAACAAGGTCTTCCTTTGGGGATAGTTTTTTTGTTGCATTTACGTCTGGATTTGCTCGATTTTCATGGAGGCTGAAATGGATGAAGGAGATGGAGTGGTTGGGGGTGCAGAACAGTGACAAATTTTGGGGGATTTGGATGAAGGTGACGGATTTTGGGGGTGCAGAACAGTGGTTGGCCATAGCGCTCGATTTTCACGGCGGTAGAACAGTGATGGATTTTGGGGTTTTTTTAAATCGTTTTGGGGTTTCTATCTACCATCGATATGAGTTTTGATCCACCATCGGTGAGTTTGGGGTTGTAATTAGTTTGTAGCGTGAAGGGAGATGATCGGCGATGGTGGTTGGGAGGAAGAGGCCATGGACGATGGTAGTGTTTTTGGGGGGTTTTAACCAGTTGCTTATGTTTGAGATAATTACACAAATAATCCTTATATTTAAAAACTTAATATAAATTAATATACTTAAAATATATAAATTACACAAACAGTCCCTCACTTAAGTTACATAATTAGTCCTTTAAATATAAAAAGACTGAAATGCCCTTAAAGTTAACAGAAGTTTTAACGTCTGTTAGTCTTAATACCCAATATTGTTATAAAATCAAAACATAATATCTATACTTGCAACTTCAAACATTTAGTACCCATACCTGTTACTTTTAACAAACCAAAGGGACTAACCGTGTAATTAACTCAATTAATAATTTGTTTAAAAATATATTATTATTGAAAATAACCACAAAAGGCTGTGAGAATAGGGGAACGATGTATAAATGAGAATAGAGTTTCCTACTTTACTTAATTAATTATTAGGGTAAAAAATAAAATAAAAATTAAAGAATATAAAAAGTTTAGATAAAATAAAACAGAAATATACAAAAATCTTTAATGAACAATATAAACAAACGAACATGAACGAACACGAACATAAACGAACGAACGTAAATAAACGAACGTTCACGAACACGTTACCGAACGTTCATCAACACAACTGAACGAACGAGCTGACCTCTGTTCATGTTCGTTCATTTAGTTAATCGAACGGAATTCCCTGTTCTTGTTCGTTCATTTATTAAACGAACGAACGTAAACGAACTTCCCATCGTACGATTCACAAACTGTTCGCTGAACGTTCGGTTCGTTTACAGCACTAGTCACAAATGTGTCAAAAAATCAGGTTTTATACGCATTTTCAACGAATATGTACGTAGGAAACTAGTTTTTCTAGTAGTGTAGTCAAGACAACTAGAATCTAAATCAAGTACAAAAAGATATTTTCTTGAGATTTTACCTCGCGGTTACAAGGCCTAAATCTGCATTTTGGAATGCTATGAACAATCAACATGTTTTGACCAGATCCTGATACACTGGCCATCAGTGACTAATGTGAGGACATTTACCAAGGATCGTTAATATGAAAAGTGGTACCAAAGTGAATAAGAAATGACGATTTTAAAATGTGTAAACAAGATTTTAATGGATCATTTGGGAAAATCGATATACACTTAGAATAAACTATCAGAGAAATTGCTTACATTAAGGATGTTCGTGGGTTAGGAAAAAACATCTCCTCATTGTAGCTGCTGTGAAATGATATCAAACCCTATGAAATTGAATTTCCTACAAGGGCTTCTCTGCTCCCCGACCCTATTTAATGTTGGCTTGAGAAAGCTAAATATGGTAAAATATAATGTAGTATGATATAATGTGATATGATATGATATAATACGATACTATGATATGATACGATATAATATTTGATATGATAAGATGTGATACGTTACGATGCAATAAGATATACAGCATACTAGAACATAACACAACAACATAATATACTACAAATGATTATTTGTATTATTCATTTTTTTTAAATTGTAAAAGTAAGAGAATTTATAACCATCCAAAAAAATTTAGAAAGAATTTTAATTGAAGGGGTGCTCATACATATGTTGATGCATAAAGCGAACCTTGAATATCAGTTCTTTTCAATCATAAACTTGATTATTAATATAATTTTTTATTTCAAGACTATTTTCTTAGATTTTTTCAATTTAGAAATTTAATTAAATATTTGAAATAACTTTAGAATAATAACACTTTTTGTCCATAAAATAATCCATACATTTAATCTTTCTTGCCGTTCTATAAATAATAAAAAAAATCTTTGTTGTGACATTTAAACTAGGGATGACAAAATAATCCAAGCCCGGCGGGTATACCCGAAACCCTAAACATCCGGGACGGGTATGCCCGAAACCCGATGGGTACGGGACCGGGTATGAGATTAATTTTAAAATTTTTTGCTGTTATGGGACAGGTATGAGATTAGGTAATACCCGACCCGATTACCCGAAACCACATACCCGTTTACCCGAACCATATACCTGAATCATATACCCGAAAATTTTTAATTTTATTTTCACTTACCCATGCCTATTAATGCTTCATTTTATTAGGTTTATTATATGAAAAATTAAATTTTCTTTTGTAATATGTATTTATAAATATAAAAAATAGTCATAGAAAAGTACACAACACATACCCGACGGATATTGGCCGATATTCACGAGTATGATTTTACACTATGAAACGTAGATAGAAAAACATGTCGTGAAGGTATATTCGAAAGTCATGTAAAAGTTACATCATTATAAAAATGAATGTTAGAAAAAGTTGGAAGCGATAGTGAATTTACACTATGAAATTATGTAACACGAAGCAAGTTTGATAATTATTATTATATAAATGGAAACTTTATGTGGTTTGTCGACACCAAGCTTGTAGAGGTGGAGTGTAACTTCTGAAAGAAATAGAGAAACTACTTGATGATGTTACGCTACTTGACAAAGAAAAACATAAAACAGAAAATAAAAGGTAGTAGTTAAGCTACTAAGGTCCTAGTATCGAGAAGACATATTGGAGGCTAAAGTACAAGAAACTTAACTTTGGAAAACCAAACCTGAGGTTCATGTGTTCTGCCATATGCACCAACTTCTCAATTTATTCATGATCACCGCGTTGCCTCCCGGAAGCGCCACGTTTATTTAAGGGTCATTGGCTAGACCCGTACGTGCTTTATGATTTTCCAATTTAGTGCAAGTGATGGAATAATCCGACAAATGGGTGGCTTGTAATATAGAGAGGTTTATCCAACCCATTTGATAACCATGATTACAATGTGATGATAAGCTGATCCAGAAATTATTGGAGTCCATCCTGGACCAGCTGGACAAGGGAAAATAGGATAAAAAGAGTTCAAACTTGAAACATTCATAACTTGAGCTACATTTGGAGTTACAGGGCCCCTGGCCATGGGATGGAAAGGTTTTGACGAGCCGAATTATGTGGGAAATGCCGTAGGTGGTTTGTCCCAATGGTCTGAGCCAAATTCCCCCATTAAGTGACCCAATTTCATAAATCAAAAATTGTTCTCAATTTTCTATTTTTAATACCTTCAACTTTTTTTGTGCTAAAATGGGTGAATCATTGATTAATGTATTTTCAAAGTCTATTTTTAGTTTCAATTTTAGTTTGGATAGATTGATTTGAAATTTTGAAATTTTTTTGTAAACCTTCCAAATTTAGAATGCTCTATAGAAGAGCACCTAAAGAAAACAATGTAACTAAATCGCGTCACCACCACTTGAAATTGCCTGGACCAAACATCAAGAAACCCATGTAGTGAAGGAGACGGTCACCCCGGTATGATAATTTTGTCACGTAATTTTCGTTGGATGAACGTTGCTTCCTCCATGAGAAGTGGTCCTCAGAGTGATGTGCCCTATCCTGTGGCATGTGTGATTCATGGAATGATTCACTGATATGCTTGGTTACAGGCCAGCTATCACTGTTACAAGGAAGAGGTGCCACCATTTTCATTTGTTTGTTGGTGTTTACATCCTCCTACATAATCTCCTCCTTGATGTTGGTCTTACAATCTGGTTCTTCATATAACGTTGTCTCTGAAGTGACAGGAACTCCAGACTGTTCCATACATCGTTCTTGTGCTTCCATATTGAGGATTCCCACCAAATCTTCTTTAGAGCTTTGTTCTTTTGACTCTTTTGATTGTTTAGCTTCCAGCTTCCCAGAAAAGTCAAGAAGTGATTGTAAAGTTGCAGTAACCCTCTCATCTGAATCATCCGGTCTCATTTCTGATTGATCCGTGCTTGTGATGCTGGAAGGTTCTTGCTCCTTAGAATCACTTAACCCTACTAGAGATGTTGAAGCTATAACTTCCGTTTTTTGGTTTTTGAATGGATCATCTTGTTGTTCAGTTGGATAGCTCTTTAGGATCTGAACCTTTATTTCTTCCAAATGACGAAACAGATTTCCCGGGGTCCATGAGTCGGATTCTAGAGCTAAATATTGAATTTATTGGGGTGGTGTGGTTTCCTCATATGGTTGCCAGTAGGGTTGGTGAAAATCTGTGAAATACCTTTGATAGTGATAACAATCTTGAGTGTAGTGGGGTTCCTCACAGATTTCACACCAAACATCCGAATAGTGGTACTAATAGTCGTGTTGGTATCCTCCATAACAACTCTCGTAGATGTAATCCATGAAAGTTGCTGTAAAGAACAATCAAAACAAACCATAAAAATAAATGTTAAGCTTAAAAATGCTAATCTGTTAACTCAATTTTTTCATGAAATCACCGTGTCCCGGGCAACGGCGCCAAAAACTTGATAGCGTGCGTGATATAGTTATAAAAATATATATAAATATATATTTGTTTTAGAAATGGTTTCACGAGATCAGGTTTTAAATTTATAAAATGATAAATACTCAAACTTAAAACACACAAAATAGGCAAGTGTACATATCGCATCGTAATATAGTTTAGGTAAGAACCAAGTATCGAACCAATGGACTCGGTCGAGTTCCAATAATCAACTTTTGTTATCGTTTAGCCGGTTTAATTAGTGAGTGGTTTTTGTGTGCTTGTGAAGCAGAAAAGTAAATGACGGTAAAGTAAATAACAGAAAATGCAAAATGTGCGTGAAGTGTGTAACAGAAATGTAAACAGCAGAATAGTAAATAATATAAAAGTAAATAGCTCGAGAATAATCAGGTCACAACGAGATTTACTTTGGGGCTTAGAATCCGCTTGGTATATGATAATGTTATGTTGACTAATCCTATGGTATGACTAATACAAATGTGTGAATGGTACACCGCTAGAGCCTCATTCTCACAACATTTGGTTCACGAATTGTGTTCCTTAATAATAAAATGATAGGACTCTCAGCTAGGGACATCGTTACCCTCAACTCTTTGATTCTATCTCCGAGTTGGTTTAAGACATCAAACTTAAATACTTTTTAATTTTATTAAAAGAGTGATTAGACTTTTTTCATCGGGAGGCGGTGTAACAATGGGACCATGTATAAAGACGTACCGTTCCCAACGTGAGTTCACCAATTCTTGGTCTCATAACAAGTTCGTATAAAGACGTACGATCTTATTAATATTAACCAAGCCTTGGTTTATCAAAATCTGCTTGTATAAAGACGTACAAGTTTCAAGAGGAGTTTGATTAAAAATGTTTTACGGTCTTACACTTTAAAATCAAGAACACTCACAAGTTTAAAGACTAATTTAGAGAAATAATAAAAAGTCCATCATGAAGATGGTTTTAAGAGCGAATAATTAAAGAAACACAAACATACCATTAGACTAATACGTTAAACATTAACATACACCAAACTATGTAGATTATTATGCATGCAAAAACATGTGTAATTTAGGGCATATCAGCCACCCCCACGGGTTTGGCCGAGACCTCGCCACCCCCAAATATCCCCGAATCGACAAGCGAAATAATAAAACGAGTGGGGTTTGTGATTATATCTTCGAATCGGAAGACTCGTGGGGGTCGAATCCCCGACTGAACTTGTTCTTTGTGAAAACTCAAACCCTAGAATCACAAACGTGTTAAAATGATGATTCAACGATCAAGACACGTAACGGGAAATCAAAGATTGAGAAATTACCTTAAATCGAACGACACGTGGTGAAATCTAGTTGGTTAGTGTTGATTCGTTGCTTTATGGTTGTTAAAATACATATTATTCGGCTAAAGGCCATGCTTCGAGCTTCGGTAAGTCAATGCGAACGTTTTCAAATTATATGAGAATATAGGCTGAAAAATGTCACATTGTTCGAAGAAAGAGAAGTTGAGGGAATGAGTTCAAGTCCAATGTTGCCCAAATGAAAAGAGGGCCAATGTTTGCCCGAATTGAAAAAATTGGGCCAATGTTTTGCGTAGGTGAGATGTTTAACAGTTGGGTTGACCTTAACCTAAGTTGTTAATTGTTGCTTAATTGGAAATTATTCATGGAAATAGCCGAATCAGTTTGGATTTCATCACCTTAGCCACTTTACAAAACCCTTAATCTGCACCTTAACCCAAGCCTGAACTAAAACCCATTAAAGTCCTTTTGATTCATGTGTGGCTTGGGTATACTGTGAGAATGTGTGATTGCATGCATAGGGGAAGCTTGAAGGTCTGTTAAGCCCGGTTAAATGAACTTATTTTGAAAACCGTGATACTTATGCTTGCGAAAGTATGAAGTTATATCTATGTGTGATTCATGTGAGTTGGGTATAACTTTGAACCTTAACTGAGATCAATTGGTAAGGGATTAGTGAATGGTATTTGTTAATGATGGTTGGATGGTTGCAAGAGAGCTTTGCTTGAGGATAAGCAAATGATAAGTGTGGGGATGTGATCAGTGGGTATTTGTATGGTGTTTATAATGTTTATTTACATGTTTTTATGTGTGTTTTGGTATGAAACGCGTTTACTTTGTGTGTGTTTATGATTTATAGGTGTTTGGATGCTAATTACGCGCTTTGGAAGCATTTGGGAGGAAGTAGAAAGATTGAATTTGAAACTATGCAAAGATAAAGGCTGATCAGGAAGTTTTAGAGTGTAAAACTTGACATAAGCATATCTCGGGCTAGAAAATGAGTTACGAGAGCCATAATATATGAATTTGTGGTGTTTCGACGAGCCGGATATGAAAATTTGGTCTTTGTGTTGCCAAAGCTAGGTGCAGTCCAAAGCAAACTTTGGCGTTAGAGATGGTGTTAATCAGAGGAGTCAACATTGCAACTTATTGAGGGTGTTGCCAACGCCGGGAGGATATTTCTACAGATTTTGAAGATTTTTTTCCTATAAATACAACCTTAAACCCTAGGGTTCGTATCTTGTTGCCCATGGAGCTATTTTGGACGAACTAAGGGCGATTTTTAGGGTTCTGAAGGCTCTCTAATCAATTGGTTGATGTTTTGCAACACCGAACAAAGTTTTGAAAGTACAATGATGCTTATGCATAGCTAAATCACTCGTGGTTGTTCCCGGGTGTAGGATTACTTTTGTTTGATGATGTTTATGTGTTTCTACTTTGTTGGAGTAGAGTTATGATTCAATCGTTCGGTTAATTGCATTCTATTGTTTGTCTTTATTGATTAGACGATTTGGTTCTTGGAATTTAGTGTTTTCATCAGTTATTCGATTTTCTAATCGTAAACCACTGAATTCAATTAAGTCTTATGTTCTGAAATTGATAGATAACTAACTAGGGATTCATCTTGTATCAATTACTTGGTTTTCTAATCGTAAATCAACACAGTCAAATTTTTGGGTTTTTATCTATATTTTTTTTGAAACAGCGAAAATTGTATTAATATACTAGCAAGGAGCTAGAAAAAAAATTACAAACATAGAAGCAGGTTTTTAAGCCACTCAGTCCAGTTCAATTTACGCTTACAATTTCTACTACCATACCAAAGAAACGAAAATTGCAAAACATCATCGAAACAAAATCCTTGGCTTTGAGATCTACCTCCGAAGACTACTCCATTACGACACCTCCAAATCATCCATCAAGACGCATAAATGACCACTTCAATAACATCTTTGGCTTCTTTTCATCTGAACCGTCTCAAGCCAATCGATCAAGGCATTCGGATTAGCATTCCTCGGAAAACAAACATCCAACCAAGTCGCCACCTTTACCCAAATTGACACAGCCAGACTACAATCACCAAACAAATGATCTACCGATTCCGATTTATTATCACAATTCAGACATAAAATGGAAGGCACATCAATACCTTTTAGATCCAAATTCATCCGAGTAGGAAGTCTATTTGTCATTATTCTCCAAGCACAAATATTTACCTTCCTTGGAACAAATTTATTCCATCTCGTATGCTTGTGACTGGTTGGAAGTAAGTAATCCTCAACAACTTTCCTAACCCCTTTCACCGAGAATTCATTAACCCCATCCAATGACCACACCCATCGGTCCTCACCCTAATCCAAATGGATCCGGTCTAAATCCATCTTCAAAAGATCCAATTGTGACTGTTCTAAACCTGACCGGATTAGACAGCCCCAATGCCAACTGTTGCCATCCACTCTATCAATAACCAAACATTCTTTCTCTACTTCGAGGGCAAATAACCGAGGAAAATTTGAGCCAGGGAAGTATCCTCTAACCAATGATCAAGCCAAAATCACGTACTATTTCCATTCCCAATCTTCTTGGTGATAGACGAGAACGGAACTATATTACTGTTGTTAAGTTTAGCAAAAGACTTCAACATGCGAGTCCTAACCCCATTACCCCTAGGCAGCCCTTCTATAATAGGAACTCCCACCTTACACTCGTAAATAGATTTTATAATCAAAGCCCATAAGCTATTCGGGTTATTAACCGTCCTCCACCGCCACTTTTGCAAGAGAGCCAAATTGAACGCTTCTAAAGAACCAATACCAATCCCACCTTTAGTTTTTGAAGCCACCACCTTATTCCATCCCACCCAATGAATCTTTTTGTCATCCTCCGAATCACCCCAAAAAAACTTAGCCCTAAGGCTTTCTAGAATTTTCAGGACCGATACTGGAACTAAGAAAATGGAAAAGAAGTAGATGCCCATCGCCCCAAGCACTGAGTGCGCCAACACAGATCTTCCTCCTAATGAAATCAAGGACGTTTTCCACTTTGTTAAACGAACCTTGAATTTATCAATAATATTTTTCCAACTACTTTATGGAAAAATAATCCATGTCTATGAAATCAAGGGTTTTTATCTATTTATCAATTATTGTTGTTATAATAATCCATGTCTTTGTGGAATTCAACAAGTATCTACTAGTCTATCACTAACGTTTAATCTGAACCCGGGAGTGATCCCTTTTTCTCTTAATCACTTTCTACTCGATTAATGTTTGTTGCTTTTGCAACCGTTTTCATAATCAACCTTCAAAGCTTAAGTTAGTTTTTTTGCATAGTTACTAAGTAATAAGTGAATAGCATTCTACACGAATTCCCTGTGGATTCGACAACCTTACTTTCTATACTACAATCTAAAGTAGCTAAGAATCAATTTTTAATTATATTTTTTTATTAGCTTTCGACACACGATCACCCGGCAGTGCACATACTGTTTCGGTTGTTGTACCATGTGAGACAGACGCGTTCGTCTTAGAGGAGGCGCGGAATATGTTTTAAGGGACCCGTGTTGAACACAAATCCTTAACCAAAACCGTCAACGATTTAGTGTGTTCATTGTTGCAGTCAAGGAGCATTGTTGAAGACTTAAAGTGGTGAAGATTCTATAACGAGGTGCGGTTGAAATCATCTTATGAAGCTACCCGTTCGAATCATTTCTTTATATAAATTTGTATTTTATATTTATTTTCTTTCGAGTTTGTAAATGATATTGTACTAAGTTGATTTCCATGTATGACGAGCGTATCTACGTTATATTTTATTATTATCTTAATAAAAGTGAGCCACTATTCCTGCTATTTCAAAACCACAAAATTTGTTTTGAAATTGAATTTAAGAAATTGGTCTAAATTTGGAGTTTTTTTTTAGTGAAAATGGGTTTGGATGGGTCAACGAGTTAAAAATATAATAGACTAAGACCTGACTTACAAAAAAATAGTCTACGAGTAATCGGACCATAGGAATTTATTCCGGACGGTTTCGATTGAGAAACGCCGGTCTAGACCGGTAGTCACACGCTCCTAATCTATACTATATAATAAAAGAAAACCATGAGAGATACGTGTAACTCTCTGGTTACTCCTCACATTTATTTCTCGCCTCTCTCTCATATTAAATATTAATTATTTTGTTTTTCTCTCCTATTAAATAACAATAATAAATAATAATCTTTATATTAATAAATAAAATTATATGGACACATGTCACTTTTTGGTTCATTTGTATCATTTTTTCCCATCTCTCTCTCGTATTAAATAATGATATTAAAACAATTCATTTTTAGATTTTTAATATAAATCTAATTATGTATACTTATTATTTAATTATAAATAGTTATTATATCATCAATCAAATGCACTTAATATGAACTAACATTTATCAATTAAATTAAAAAATTAATACTCAGTTGAAAAAAAATGTTTTAAAAACTAACTTAACAAACCTTATAACTGTCACGACAAATTACATTTTTTAAAGACATATTTTGACGAGTGTGTTTGTTAACAAATTACATTATATTTTATTCAACCGATGTAATATACCGGTTTATTATACACGGGTTTTTAAAAATATAAATTTTTTATTACTAAGTATATAACATTTTATTTATTCAACCTGTGTAATACACGAGATTTTAACCTAGTTGTAAATATAAGAAAATAATGAAAGCATTCGATGAGAGGCCGTATCCAAAAATTGGAACAAACCATAGACGATTCATGTGACACTAAATCTAGTACATTAGAAGAATGGTCCATGAAGTTAAACAACAATTAGAAGAATGGTCCATGAAGTTAAACAACAATCTAAGTATAAAATATTATATAAATGATCTTTTGAAACGTTCAATTATACTAAAATTTTATATTTAGTCTCTAAAGCTTAATAAATTAGAAAGAAAGAAATAAATCTTCACCTTATAAGTTATAATAAATAATTACATAAGGTTATTTAAATACAAATAAACTCACGGTGGCATAGGGGGAAGAACGTACGATAATGGGATGAGTTGGATTATAAACTTTTATTATATTTTTATTTATTTATAAATACAAATAACAGCTTCAGGAATTACTTCAAAAATTTAACAGTAACTTACTGTTATTATTCTTTCCGTTGAAAATTCAGATTAGAAATCTTATATTGACCAAATAAGAGGCTTTACTTTCTCCACGTTACTGCACATTCTTTTCCAAACAAAATATCAACCCTTGAAGGCTTATTCAACTCCTGAGGTGACCGGTTTGCTGTCTGGTCCGGTTTTAAAAACATTGCTTACAAGTTTATTTGCAATCCCAGATCATAATACAAAAGAGTTTCAATCTTACAACCAATGGCCTCTACTTCAGCTTCATCCAATCAAAGGAGCTTCAAGTATGATGTTTTTTTGAGTTTTAGGCAAGACTTTTGTTGACCATCTCTATCATGCTCTTCACCAGAAAGACATTATAACGTACAAAGATGATGAGAGAATCGAGAGAGGGGAAAGGATCAGTGATCAGCTCAACAAATCCATTGAAGAATCGAAATTTTACATCATTGTTTTCTCCAAGGACTATGCATCTTCAGTGTGGTGCTTAGAGGAGCCCGTAAAGATTATGGAGACGGCCGAGCAGACTGCTTACCCAGTCTTGTATGATGTGGAACCCACTGAAGTCCGCAACCAAAGTGGGGCGGTTGGAAAAGCCTTTGCAAAACATGTAGAGAAAGAGGCTGCTGGGAGATGGAGAGATGCTCTCAAAGAAGCAGCCGACCTGGCTGTTTTGATGGGTAATACTTGATATATAATTGAATGTAATAGATTTAAAATTAATTGTTTGAGGGATTTTGAGTAATATGATTTAGTCTTCTTTAACTCACAGACATGAAGCCAAATTCATCCAAATAATTGTTCAAGACATTTCATTACAGCTACGTTCCATTAATTCGAGTGTTGATGGAAAGTTAGTTGGCATGGAGACCCATGTAAAGGATGTGCTTTCATCTTTAGAAACTGGTTTTTGCTGATGTTCGCATGATAGGGATTAAGGGGATGGGAGGTGGTGGAAAGACGACTTTGGTTTTTGATCATATATCCGTTTCGTTTGAAGGTAAAACGGGTCCTTAAAGATGTGTTAAATGATCAAAACATTGATGTAACTGATGGGAAAAATATGATGGTTAGTAGAAAGGTTCTTGTTGTTCTAGATGATGTGGATGACATAGAGCAGCTTGATGCATTAGCAGTATATGTTATTATGAAAGGTCTTAGAAAGATGAAGGAACTTAGATTTCTTCACGTGGATATAAATCGGCAAATTGATGAAGATATTCTATACCTACCTGATGCTTTACGATCTTTAAATTGGTATTCTTATCCTTTTCGGTGTTTACCAAAAACATTTCAAGCAAATTAGCCTTACAATGATAGCGAGCCAGATCTCTCAACTCTGGGAAAGGGTATTGTAATCCTAGTCTGATACCCGATTGTAAAATTGTTACCCATACCCGGCCAGACCAATACCCGTTAGTTTGTTTAAAAATCACATGTTGGGATTTTCAAATACATTTCTTACTGGTTTAATTTTTATATAAATTTATTACTCAAGTAAATTAAAAATATAAAAACTAAAAATTGTGCGGGTCGTTAGATTACTCTATTATCAAAAAACAAATCAAAACAAATATAAATATAAAATGTTTACGAGTATAGTTCGGTTGAAAGGATATGTGTGTTTCAGGTCGGGTATCACCTAATAGCATACCCGATCCATACCCATGAAATTTTTTAAACTAATCCTATAACCAAATACATGTCTCATTACCCATCTCGAATATTTCGGGTTTTGAGTTTACCTGTGAAGGCCCTAGTCATTACACTTATATTCATCATCTTTATTTCTTCTTATGACAGGTTCTTAATATGCTCATTTTCCTTGATCTTAGTTATTCAAAGTTGAGAACCTTTAACCTTGAGAAGACTCCAAATCTCGAGATATTAATTCTTGAAAAATGTGTTGACTTTGAAGAACTCCACATGGCCTTTGAATGTCCAAAGCTCAAACTCCTCAACCTCAATGCTTCTAAGCTGAGAAAATTTAATCTTTTGATAACTCCACACATCGAGACATTATTTTTAGGAGGATGTAATGATTTTGTAGAACTCAACATGCCTGTTGAATGTCTGAAGCTCAAATTCCTAAGGCTCGATGGTTCTAAGTTGAGTAACTTTAACCTTGGGTTGACACCACATCTCGAGGGGTTAGATCTTGGACGATGTAATAACTTTGTAGAGCTCCATATGCCGGTTGAATGTCCAATGCTCAAATTCCTAAAGCTCGATGGTTCTAAGTTGAGTAACCTTAACTTTGGGCTGACACCACATCTCATTATGTTAGATCTTAGTGGATGTAAAGACTTTGTAGAACTTCAGATGCCCGTTGAATGTTCAAATCTTAAATTTCTCTACCTTAGTGGTTCTAAATTGAGTAAGCTTAACCTTGGGCTGACTCCACATCTCGAGAGGTTAAATCTTGTAGGATGTAAAGACTTTGTAGAACTCCATATGCCAGTTGAATGTCCAAAACTCAAATTTCTCAACCTTAGTGGTTCTAAGTTGAGAAAGCTTGAACTTGGGCTGATTTTACATCTTGAAGAGTTACATCTCGAAGAATGTAATGACTTTGTAGAGTTCCATATGCCTGTTGAATGTCTTAAGCTCAAAGTTCTCAACCTTAGAGGTTCTAAGGTGAGTAACCTTAAACTTGAGATGATTCCACATTTCGAGCATTTATGTCTTGAAAATTGTAATGAATTTTTAGAACTTCATATGCGTGTTGAATGTCCAAAGCTCAAAATCCTCAACCTCAGAGGTTCTAAGGTGAGTAACCTTACACTTGCGCTGACTCCACATCTTGAGGAGTTATATCTTGGAGAATGTAATGACTTTGTAGAACTCCACACGCCAATTGAACTTCCAAAGCTCAAAATCCTCAACCTTAGAGGTTCTAAGGTGAGTAACCTTACACTTGGGCTGACTCCACATCTTGAGGAGTTATATCTTGATAACTGTAATGAGTTTGTAGAACTCCACATGCCCGTTGAACTTCCAAAGCTCAAATTCCTCAAACATAGAGGTTCTAAGGTGAGTAACCTTAAACTTGAGATGATTCCACATCTCGAGCGGTTATGTCTTGAAAACTGTAATGAATTTTTTGAACTCCAAATACATGTTGACTGTCCAAACCTCGAACTCCTCGACCTTAGACATTCTAAGGTGAGTAAACTCCACATGCCGATTGAACTTCCAAAGCTCAAAACCCTCAACCTCATAGGTTCTAAGGTGAGTAACCTTACACTTGGGCTGACTCCACATCTTGAGCGGTTAGATCTTGGAGAATGTAATGACTTTGTAGAACTCCACATGCCGATTAAACTTCCAATGCTCAATACCTCAACCTCAGAGGCTCTAAGGTGAGTAACCTTACACTTGGGCTGACTCCACATCTTGAGCGGTTAGATCTTGGAGAATGTAATGAATTTGTAGAACTCCACATGCCGATTGAACTTCCAAAGCTCAAAATCCTCAACCTCGGAGGTTCTAAGGTAAGTAACCTTCAACTTGGGATGACTCCACATTTTGAGGAGTTATATCTTGATAACTGTAATGGGTTTGTAGAACTCCACATGCCCATTGAACTTCCAAAGCTCAAAGTACTATACCTTAGTGGTTCTAAGTTGAGTGACGTTAATTGTGGGCTAACTCTGCATCTTGAGAACTTAGAAAGTCTAGAGAAGCTAACTTTATCGATTAAAGATATTAAGCAACTGCCAGTTAGCATCTATATGTTGAAAAATCTGAAATTTCTTAAACTTAAATATTGTTGGCTTCTAGAGCAGTTACCGGAGGATCTTGACAGATTAGAGTGTTTAGAGGAGTTAAACCTAACGGGTTGTATATCCTTACGAGATATTCCGAACAACATCTGTAACATAAAAATTTTAAAATATTTACATCTCCTCGGTTGCATTCGAGTTGAGAAATTGCCAAACGAACTTGGAAATTTAGAATGTTTAAAAGAGTTGAATATAGAAGGTACATGCATAAATCGTCTTCCACAGAGCATTTTGAAATTGAAAGGTCTGCGTATTATTGGGTCTAGGTGGCAGCTTGAGTCATTTGGTCTTACATCCTTGAAAGAAATCTCAAGCTACACGGCCTCGTTCTACATTTAGCTGTGAATAACATAGCCACTCAAATCAATATGAAAGACCCATAGGAGCTTATTCACAAACAAATATTGTAACAGATATTCTATTAATCATTTTATTTTGATTTGAATCTTAAACTGGATGTAGAGTGATACTGATGGAAAGCAGGCATTAAATTGTGCATAGTCAAAGCATAAATCAACGATGTTCAAGCATGTGATTTAATGGTCTTCTTGCAATCGACGTTGAAGCACAAGGATCGGTCGATGTTCAAGAAATCTATCAAGTTCGGGTGATTTCATCAAGTGCCCTATTGTTGTCTTCTGCAGATCGATCAACTTTTAGAAATTTCAAGGTATGCTTTCTTAAAAATGAATGCAGTGTATTAATTTATGTTCAAACAGTCAATGTAAAAAGTATTGAAAGTATAAACCAAATAAATAGTTTGGGTCAAAGTTAAAGTCAAATATGTATTTATTGAAAAGTTAAGGGGTCTATATGTAAATATATGTATTAAACAGTTATTTGTAAAAGGTCGCGTTTGTTCAGGGGATTAGGGTTAAATACCCATTGAAACCATATGTATCAGTTTGGTCTAATATATGCAAGTGTACGAACAAATTCCAGAAATTAAAAGCAAGATCATCAAATTCGTGTTGTTTGTTCATCAATTTCGTTCTTGATTGCCAACATTTGGTATCGGAGCACAAGTTTAATCGATCCAAGGGAAGTAGAAGAAGGCATGACAGTTTCTGTTTGCAATCCACGATTGAAAGAAAGAAGGCGGCGACATTTTGTGCAATCAGAATCTGTGCGACCGAAGGAAGAAGGAAACGACATTTGTTTTCTGCAATTGTCGTTTGAAATCAGGTTTAATCAATTCAAGGGATACAATCGATAATTTCAGTCGGAGATCAGGAACAGGGGTGATTGGTTTGTGTAATTTGCAATTGGAAGGAGAAGGAAGGAACAATCGTTTTTTTTCTCGGTCACGGTCGATCAGAAAAAAGGCGGTGATAGTTGTACCGGAAATAGGAAGGAACAATCAAGAGGCAAAAAACACGATTGTTGTGGTTGGTGTTGTGCGCCAGAGGTAAGAACAGGAACATCACTCTTGATTTTTGTTTGGGTTTTGGCGCGTAAAGAAGAACATCAATTTTGACTTTTGGTGTTGTTTGACTTTTGGCATTGTTTGGGCTTGTGGTCAATCAAAAGCAGCGAACAAAAGGACTGAAGGCTACTGCTTCTTTGCAAGGCAGAAACGTAAAATTGAAAGAAGAAATCATCATTCAGATAAGTTTTTTTTTCAATTTTATTGCATAAATTTCTGATTTTGAAAATAGCTAGTATTCCCGATTGTAGCAAGTTAGAACCCCTTAGTTGATTAAACAAAGTAAGAAGAAAAACCATGTGGTTCATAGCAAGTCCGAACTCATGGTTCATATAGCAAGTCAAAGAAAAACGAACCCTTGCGGTTCATAGGTTAAACCGAATCCTAGTGATTCAAAGCAAGTAAAAAAACTAAATCTTTAAGATTCAATAGCAAGTCCCGAACCTTTTAGGTTCAAATAGCAAGTAGAACCATTTTTGGTTCAAATAGCAAGTATAGACCAAAATTTTTGGTCAAAGCAAGTTACAACCGGTTAAGCAAGAATCTGATCAGCAAGTAGGTTGGAACCTGACTAGCAAGTGGGCCAGGAACAAGCAAGAATCTGATTAGCAAGTGGGTCAGAACCTGATTAACAAGTGGGTCAGTAGTAAGAAAGATTGGTTAGCAAGTTGGCCAGAAGCAAGCAAGAAGTTTTGATCTTTTGATCAAACAAGCAAGAAAAGCAAGTTAGCAAGTGAAATCGACAAGTAAGTTAGCAAGAACCACAAGATAGGCAAGAAAACATTCAAGCATGGCAGACGATAAGAAAATAGAAAATGCATCAAGCAGCACAACAGTTCGTGAGCAAGGAAATGTGTCACTTCAATGTCCCAAATTGGATGAAACAAATTATACTACTTGGGCATTGTTGATGGAAACAATCTTGAAGACCTATGGTCTTTGGGAAGTGGTCAATGCAAATGAAGCAAAAGATGAGAAGAAGGAAAACACAACTAAGGCAATGATCTTCCAAACATTGCCTCAGGATGTGTTAATGCAAGTTGCACAGTACTCTACTGCAAAGAAAGTATGGGACTCAATCAAAGTCAAGTATCTTGGAGCAGATCTAGTCCAGAAAGCACGTTTACAAACTTTGAGGGGTGAACTAGAGTTTTAAGGATGAATACGAATGAATCAACAAGTGACTTTGCATGAAAGTTAAGTAGTATAAAAGCTAAGTTCAAAAGTCTGGGTAGTACTTTTAAGGATAAGGTACTTGTAAGGAAATTTCTTAACTCGGTTCCAAAGAAATCTCTACCGATCGTGGCAACTATTGAGCAGCATTCAGAACTTGACACAATGTCATTTGAAGAAGTCGTTGGAAGAATAATAGCCTTTGAAGAACGTATTAAAGATCAAGATGAACCGGAGGCAAACAGTCAAACTAAACTTCTAATGGCAAGTTCAAGCAGTCAAGGTCGTAGTAAAGGACGTGGAAGAAACTTCAACAATGAAGGTGGTTATGGGATAGGTATGAGTCGAGGATTTAAAGATAAAAGCAAGTTTAGGTGCTATGAATGTGGTGAACTCGGTCATTTCGCAAACAAATGCACCAAGTGGAAAGACAAGCAGCAAGAATCCAATCTCATCTATGATGACCAAACAACGTTGTTGTAAGAGCAAGTGAAGCAAGAAGACCCTCGTCAAACTATATTTAGTTTAAGGGGGAATATTGAAAGTATAAACCAAATAAATAGTTTGGGTCAAAGTTAGAGTCAAATATGTATTTATAGGAAAGTTAAGGGGTCTATATGTAAATATATGTATTTAACGGTTATTTGTAAAAGGCCGCGTATGTTCAGGGGATTAGGGTTAAATACCCCTTGAAACTGTATGTATCAATTTGGTCGAATATATGCAAGTGTACGAACAAATTCCAGAAATTAAAAGCAAGATCATCAAATTCGTGTTGTTTGTTCATCAATTTCGTTCTTGATTGCCTACAAAAAGCCTCGTATAACTTCTGTTTTTGTACTTTTGAAGATATCTGTCTTTGAATATTTAAGTTTCTGATCTTAGAATGATTTTACCTTAATTTCTGGTACCAATATACATAAATGTGATTTGTTTGTGTTCATTGCAAGTTTAATTTAGATGTACAACCAAGGTAAAAGTATAGTGTGGATTTCTGAAATTAAAGTGTCACATTATATAAGGCATTTACATTTGGAATTTTCCAAGAGCTGTTATGGGAATTCTTAAAGTTATTTAAAACAGAAATTTTTATATATGTATGTATGTGTGTGTGTATTATTCGGTATATTTTATGATCATCTTGTGCGAAAATGGTTCCAACCAAGGAGCTTGCTTCTCTTTAAGGCCAAGGAACAACAGTACATGTATTTTTGGTTAAGTTAACTTGGTTTAATTTTTGTGTACATATGAGAGAAATGGGCTAGCATCTGATCGCGTAGCAACAGTACATTTAAACGAGGAGACACAGACTCGATAGATCTGATCTTCTCGTCTTCGTTTTGAGAGTCTATTTTTGAGTGAATTTGTTTGTATCAGATCATCTTATTAATGATCTGAGTTATGTTCTAGTACAGGAAATAGATTTGTATTTGTTCTTGTTTTGAGATTCGTTTTGTAATTGATCTTGTATTGCAACTCGTTGTAATCTCACCATATTGGTGAAGATTTAGTTTAGGAATTAATCACAGATTCACCATTGAATCTGTAAGTTAATTTCTTGTTGTTCTTGAGTTTAATTTTATTCGATACATGTTTTTTTGATAATGGATAGTGTGAGTGTATATATGTGTCGGCAAGATGGGTCGACACAAAACTGACACGTAATATTCAAGGGCGAATTTTAGTGTGGGCCAGTGGGGGCCTTGGGCCCCTCCTAATCCAGATAAAAAGCTTAAATCTGTTTCACAAATCTACTAAAAATTTTGGTTTTTCCTCCATTTTTTTTTGCTCACATGTATTAATTTCGGCCCACTAGGTTTATTTCATATTAGTTATAGTGTTTGGGCATCTCCTAATCCAGACCAAAAGCCCAAATCTGTTCCAAAAATCCACTAAAAATATTTGGTTTTTTTATGTGTAATATTTTCGCCCCCATTTAATTGTTCAAGTTCCGCCGTTGGTAATATTTGGGTTTGTCAACCCGGACATGACCTGTCAACCCATTAAGAGCCAGAATTATCAATCTTATACTTACATATGTGAAACAAAATGTCATTGCCTAGCATGTTAGGTTTTATAGGTTGATGGACAACAATAAATAAAAACAAAATTGTGATTCTTATAACTCACATGAGATTTGATTATCTTTAATTAAGCTACAACCACTACTAGAAAACAACTATATTTCTTACAAAAGTTTTCGAAACGAGTTAGCGACGACTTTCCGATAAACAAAAACAAAAAAGTAACCATAAAACTTCCTATAATTTTCCGACAAAAATATATTTGACGCTATTCCGTCTCCAATTATAAGCCAATTCCAACGACAAGTTTCCCATAGTTAACTACTTAATCATTTACACACAATTGTTGGTGAAAAAATATAAATTTAAACATAACAATAATGTAAAATAACTATTAAACATATCCTTAAGAGGATTTGTAGGAAAAGACGCCCCTAATACACCATAGTTACAGCCATTTTCTTCAGGGAAAATTACTAGAATAGACATTTAACCAACAAAAGTTACAAAATAGACGTTGAATTCCAGCCGTGAATTTCGTATACATTGTGTGACAATCGCCGGCTAAGCCTCATCCCTTAGCTGTCACCGAAATCTAGAGAAAAAAACACAGCTCTAGCCTATCACATAACGACACGTGGCATTTCTTAAGGCTACTTAGCCGGCACCTTCAGCCGTCGGAGAACAAGTCACACCAACGGCTACTTCAGCCGTCCCATCTAGGATAAGCCGGCGGCTTCTACATTGGCTTGGTCCCTTTCTGCGGCTCCACTTAGCCCAGCCATCTCCACTTAGCCGCTTGCTTCGTAAGGCCACGTCACACGAACTGCTATTTTAGCCTACCCCATCTAGGCTTAGCCGTCGTGTCTCTTAATTTTAGCCTGACTATTTTTTTATTTTTTATATCTTGTAATTTTCCCTTATATAATATAGCCTACTGTTCTTGTCTCCATATCTCGTTTCTACTACTCTTTTTTTTTGAAAAATGATTGAATTCTTCCAAATTTCTGCTTGTCTCCGGTGTTCAAATTTCCATATTATTTTGAAAGAGTTTTTTAAAAAAGTTTGAATTCTTCCAAGTTTATACTTTTCTGGAGTGTTCAAATAGCTTTTAAGTTGGAATTGGTGATCTCGAAAATGTTTCATGATATCCTTCATAATGAAGGCTAGCAACGGCGGTGGTAGAAGGTTGTTAGCCATGTTATAAACCGTAGGTGGTGGTGAAAAAATTGGTGTTGTGGAACCTGCGTTTGACTGGTTACACGGTAGATGTAACATCCCAATTGATAAAATATATAAAGTACAGGGACTAAAGTGTAAATAACCCAAAATTGAGGGACTGAAAATAAAAAGAAATCTGGAAAGTGGACGGTAGCGGACGCTACCAAGCCTTTTGGCAGTCCGCTAGGTGTTGATTAAGGAAATGATTAGAGAATGACACGTGGCGGGTGGCGTGTTTGCTGACTTAGCCCCATTGTGGACCCCCACCAGGGTGTGTAATGGTCCGCCAGCCGCAAACGAGATAGCTACCACAAGAACAGGAGAAGGCATTCCATACATTGAAAGAAAGATTGACACAAGCTCCGATTCTGGCACTGCCAGAAGGAGTAGAAGATTTTGTGGTATATTTTGATGCCTCAAACTTGGGTTAGGATGTGTTTTAATGCAAAGAGTAAAGGTAATAGCGTATGTCTCTCGACAACTAAAGACACACGAAGCAAACTATCCAACCCATGATCTAGAATTAGCTGCGGTGGTGTTCACACTAAAGATCTGGAGGCATTACTTGTATGGAACAAAGTATACAATTTACACGGAGCACAAAAGTCATAAGTATTTCTTTGACCAAAACGATTTAAACATTAGACAACGAAGGTGGTTGGAACTGGTCAAGAATTATGACTGTGAGATCTTATATCATCCCGAAAAGGCTAACGTAGTAGCCGATGCTTTGAGCCGTAAGGAAGAGCATCATCATATTCGTGTGAAAGCATATAAGTTAGTAATAACTCCTGATTTCATCAGCCAGCTTTGAGACGCACAAATCAAAGCAGTGAATGATGAAAATGTCAAGAAAGAAAGAATGGCTGGTCAGGAGAAATTTCTGGAATAAAATGAGTATAAAGTCAAGACTCGATTTGGTCATATGTGGATACCACGATCAGGGGAGTTTAGACTCAAGATTCTTGATGAAGCTCATAAATCACGATATTCTATTCATCCAGGTACTACGAAAATGTTCCAAGATCTGCGCAAAGATTATTGGTGGCCCAGAATGAAGTTTGATGTCATGAAATATCTAGCTAAATGTTTAACTTGTCTACAAGTTAAAGCAGAAAATCATAAGCCATATGGAAGATTACAACCATTAGAAATCCCAGAATGGAAATGGGAATATCTCACAATGGATTTCATAACCAAGCTACGAAAAACAGCTAGGGGCTATGATACCATTTGAGTGGTTGTAGATCGGCTAACTAAGAGTGCTCATTTCTTAGCAATACGTGAGACATACTCTTCAGAAAAATTAGCTGATTTATTCATTAAAGAGATTGTTTCAAGACACGGAGTGCCAGTCTTGATCATTTATGACCGAGATACTTGTTTCACTTCACGTTTTTGGAAAAAGTTCCATGAAGAGATGGGAACTAGATTACTATTCAGCACGTCATATCATCCTCAAACTATTGGTCAAAGTGAGAGAACAATACAAACTCTCGAATATATGTTGCGTGCTTGTATAATTAATTTCGATGGAAGTTGGGATAATCATCTATCATTAGTGGAATTCTCGTACAACAACTACCATTCTAGAATTGTTATGCCGCCATACGAGATGCTATATGGTAAAAGATGTAGGACTCCTATATGTTGGGGAGAGGTCGGGCAGAAAGAATTAGGCAGCAAAGAAATTGTTCAGGCTACAGCTGAAAAGCTTGCCTGATCAAGGCTCATTTGAAAGCTACACAAGATAGACAAAAGTCATATGCAGACAAGAGGCGTATACCAATAGAATTCCAAGAAGGAGATTATGTCTTGTTAAAAGTATCTCCTTGAAAATGTGTGATTCAATTTAGGAAACGTGGAAAGCTAAGCCCATAATTTATCGGTCCTTTCAAAATCATTAAACGAGTCGGAAAGGTGGCTTACCAACTAGAGCTACCTGATGAACTGAATAAGATACACAACACGGTCCATGTATCGTATTTAAGGAAGTGTTTGGCAGATGAGACTGCACATATTCCTTTTGAAGAGATAGAGGTTGATGAGAAGCTGACCTATGTCGAAGAACCTGTAAAGATTCTAGATACTAAGGAAAAACAGTTACGTCACAAAATGATTAAACAAATATTAGTGCAATGGATGCACAAAAAGGGATCAGAAATGACTTGGGAAAGTGAGGATGAAATGAGAAAAAATTATCCTCAGTTATTCCAAGATTAACAGGTTTCGAGCACGAAACCTAATTTAAGGGGGGCAGAGTTGTAACATCCCAATTTTTAAAATATATAAAGTCTAGGGACAAAAGTGTAAATAACCCAAAGTTGAGGGACTGAAAATAAAAAGAAATCTGGAAAGTGGACGGTAGCGGACCGCTACCGAGCCTTTTGGCGGTTCGCTGCATGTTGATTAAGGAAATGATTAGAGAATGACACGTGGCGGGTGACGTGTCTGCTGACTCAGCCCTATGGCGAACCGCCACCAGAGTGTTTAACGTCCGCCAGTTGCAAACGGGCCAGGATAACGAGATCGTGATGCGTGGCAGCTGACTCACGTAAAAGAAAAGGGTAGCGGACCGCTACCCAGGACCATGACGATCCGCTACGTGGGCTCTACTCCAAACAGCTAGCAATGGGCGGTAGCGGACCGCTACCACCTAGTTTAGCGGTCCGCCACTGATGCAAAAATCAGCTTATAAATAGATGGGTTTGCCATTCACTTTGAGAGCACACACAAACATCAACACCACTCACACACACAAACACGCATACCGAGGAGCGGTAGCACGACGGTTACCAGCGCGGCGGTGACGAGTGCAGAGCGTTAAAGTTACGAGCGAGGAACAGAGAAACGTCGAAAGCGAGGAACGAACTTAGGATCCAACCCTAGATTATCGTAAGTACACTGGACCCGTATCTTAGATAAACGTTTATGTGATTTATGTGATTATGTGTTATGTGCTCTGTGTGGAACTAAGGTAAGGGGGAATAGGGAATTAGTCTAGACACTAAACTGGAATAATGGAGTAATCACGAGATATCAAAGGGTGGTGGATACGCCGCTGGTACTTCCTATATATAAACCTCTTTGTTACTTCGGGGTGAAACTATTACAAAGGTTTAGGGATATAGACTAAGAATAAATAGCATGGCACGAATGCATGCTAAATAAACGAGAATAAATAAGGGAGCGCTTATTTCTAATTAAAGGAATATTAATGACGCATTAAGAGGTGGTGGGTACGCCGCTGGTACACCCTATATATAAACATTTTTAATGTATCATGGAGAAGCTTTTATGAGGAATTAGAGTAAGAACTGGATAAAAGCATAAGGAAGTCAAGCTATTAAATAAATGGGAATAATGGGAAAAGCTTAATTCTAAGTGAAAAAGTATTCATGAGACATTAAAGGGGTGGTGGATACGTCGCTGGTACTTCATATATATAATCCTCTTTAATGTAACATGGAGAGCCCTTTATGAAGAATTAAAACAAGGATAAGTGTAAAAGCATGACAAGAGGTCATGATATGCATAATAGGCAAATATGCAATGTGTGCTAAATGTAAATATGTGAATGAGCTTATTTATAGCCGCTCAATATTCTGAAAATCCTTCAAGTTCATCAAGCCAACCAGTGGGTTAACAATTTGATGTTCTCTACCGTTTAACAAGGAAAACTCTTGTTCCACAACACCAATTCTTCCACCACCACCTACGGTTTATAAGGTGGCTAACAACATGCTACCATCTCTGCCGCTGGCCATCATTGTGAAGGAGTTCATGAAACATTTCCGAGATCACCAATTCCATCTTAAAAACTATTTGAACACTCAAGACAAGCATAAATTTGTTCCAATTCAAAAATAAAGACTTTAAAAATAATATGGAAATTTGAATAATAGACAAGCAAAATTTTGGAAAAATTCAAACATTTTCTTTGAAAAACAAAGAGTACAAACGAGATATGCAGCAACAAGAACATATGTCTTTAAAAAAAACGATACATGCCGTAAAAAAACGTAGGCTATATAAGGGAAAATTATTAATTAAAAAAAAATATTTGGCCGGCTGAAAGTAAGGCTAAGCCGGCGTGCTGAAATGGATAGAATCGGTATAGCCGGCTAACAGCCGTAAATTGGCGGGCTAACCTGCGTTAATGGTAAATAATGTTTACAAAACTTAAGTTTACTTTATAAAAGAAAATTATCTAAAGGGCTATGCTGGGGACACCGCTAGGTTTTTTTTTCACACCTGACCTACCCATCACGTATAGGTCTATACGTCACGGTTGTTACCCAAACCGTCACGTATCGGCCTAAACGTGACGGTATGTCTCTCGTGAGTCCGGGAATAAAAAGGATACTGATGATACGAGGTTGATACGAGGTTTTGCAGTCAGCAAAGGGAACCTAACGGTCACGTATAGGCCAATACGTGACGGTTGTGTACGAGGTTGTTTTGACAGAAAGTTAACGTTGACAGTGTTGTCGGATACCTAACCTAACCGTCACCTTTGGACCTATCCATGACGGTTAGGTTGCAGATTCAGCTTATATTAACACTATTCTCACCACTCACTCACACACTAAACCCAAAATCAAACACAACTCTAATCACACTAAACCCACAATCCACAACTCTCACCACTCACTTTCATCACACTAAACCCACCATCATACACAAACCCGACACTACCATTTTCACCATAATTAAAAAGAACAGAAAGTATAGACGAAAGTACGTGTTTGAGTTCTTGGTTGTGGTTATTTGTTGTTGGGACACCGCAGTTTTTTTTGTTTCACGTCTGACACCGATGTCGAGTTCGGGAGATCCTTATCAGAAGTCGAAGCTTCCAGATTTGAATGAGTAGCCAACCTTCGAAGATCTGAACCAGGTTAACAAGTCTTTATTTTATTAAGGGTTCTACTGGGACGGGTAAACTTAGGGGTGTGCAAGTCTTTATTTTACGTCGGATATATAACCGGCCATTACGTTTTTAGGAGTATTTCGTATTTGGGAGTCACCCTTCGTGGTGGGGGGGGGGGGAACCAACCCGTTGAATACATACGGTCAAGAGTCGTCACAGCAGCAACCATTACCGAATTCCAGTCAAGAAGCGTACATGTCACTATTTGGACCGACAGATTACAGTCAAGGGTCGTACCGGCCACAACCAGAACCGGATTACGGACATCTCTCATACCGGTCACAACCAGAACCGGATTACGTACATCTCTCGTGCCAGTCACAACTAGAACCGGATTACGTACATCTGTCGTGCCGGTCACAACCAGAACCGGATTATGAACATTTCTCGTACCGGTCACAACCAGAACCTACACACGTGTCAGATAGTTTCCATAAGAATGACACAGATGACAGTGAGTCTTCCATTCATTTGAAAGGAAACGATGGGGATGCGGAGAATGCATTGGATGATGATCGTATACACAAGGCGACAGTTTCATATAAAATAAACAAAGTATGACAACAACTCTTTTGTTCATTTAAATTGTTTATTTATTTGTTTTATGTACTACTTTTTAATTCTGACCTTGTAACTATTTCAGTATTTTAATTCTCGTGAGGATTAGGTGGATTGGGCTAAGAAGAGAGGACGCGAGCATGGGTGCGTCATTGTGGTCAGTCGGTCAAGGAAAAAAGATGTGAAACTCGGATGCAATCGTGGTGGGGAACCTAAATGCAGGGGCACAGTCAGGCGTACTTGGAGCATAAAAAAAATCATGTCCCTTTAAGCTCGTAGGGAGGTACATCGGAAAGAGTAATAGTTGGAGGTTGGACGTGACAGACGAGATACACAACCACGATCCTGTTGTATTTGAGGAGGGCCACGCGCAGCTTAGGAAGATGTCCGCCGAGGAAATTGATCTAGTTGAGAGGTTACACCGGCAGCACGTGCATACACGTCACATTCTTGCAGCCGTACGGGAAGAGTTTCCCCGTAGCAGATGTGTTGTTCAGGACATATACAACACCACAGTGAAGATTAGGGCCGAAAGTAAAATAGGCCTGACACCAATGCAGGAACTTGAAAACTTACTGCAATCTGAAGAGTTCGTGTATCACATCCGGGAGAATCCCTCCACTAATGTCGTGGAAGATATTTTCTTTTGTCATCCTACCTCCTATAAAATGTGGCGCGCCTTCCCGCACTTGATGTTGGTAGACACGACGTACAAAACCAATATGTACGACATTCCTTTTGTTCAGTTTATTGGTGTGACGTCGACATCGTAGTCGTTTTGTATTGCGCACGCATTTATATCGAGGGAATGACCGGACAACTTCACATGGGTCCTTGAGCGGATCAAAGATATGCTCGATGGGTGTGTGGAGCCACACGTCATTGTCACAGACATGGACCTAGCCCTGATGAGTTCGTGTGACATAGTCTTCCCGGGTGCTTCTAAAAACTTATGCAGGTGGCACATCATGGAGAATATTACCAGAAGGTGGAAAGGCCTTTTCAATGTCAACATTTGGAAAGATTTTTCATACTGGTGGAAGGATCTGTATGAGTCTCCCACGGACGCATTATACGATTATAATTGCAGGAAGATGGAGGAAAGATTAAATGAAGACGGTAAACAGGGTAAGATTTTCATACTTAATGTTTCTATAAAAATCTATTTTTTCATTTCATAATTTTTATTTTTTCTTTGTTTTAGAGGTCTGGGAATATATTTGTAATAGTTTGTTGGATCCGTACAAACAAAATTTTGTTTCTTGTTGGATGTACGACCGCCTCAACTTTGGTGAGCATACAACTAATAGAGTCAAGGGCCAACACGCCAACTTTACAGGGACCAACAATACGTTGCACACACTTGTCGGATATGTAAGTAAAGTTGTACGGGGCCAGGAGATTGAAATCTCCAAAACCTTCGAGGAGTCCCGCATTAAGATATTAAAGGTTCATCGACTGCTAGTGTTTTCCGGATTACATTATAAGGTGTCTATTAGGTGTCTTGAACTTCTTGAAAAAGAGATGGTGATAATGGAAAGGATGATGGATACATGAGGTACGTGTGGACACCAGTTGTCCACGTCCATGGGCTTGCCATGTGCTTGTCGTTTGGAGGAACACATCAACCAAGGTTATCTATACTTGAAATACATTTTTTTACCGTTGTCATATGATTGCCTATTGTTCACTAACTATTTTAATCCAGTCACACCTATTCCACCCGAAGCGGTAGACACACACTTAAGGAAGCTTGATTTCAAGCCGGCGTACGTCCAGGCGCCAGAACCCGACTATGAAAAGAAGTTTCACGACGTGAAACAAAAGGTTATGTCGTCACCCAACCCCCACGTAAAAAGAAGTTTGTTTAAGAAAATGTATGAAAGTGTGTTTACAGGCAAAACAAAAAAGAAAGAGCCTGAGGTACGTCAGGACCCTCTTGGTCGTCCAAATCTTAATCAGCAACAGAGAAAATCGGACGCCAAGACGTCACAGGAAATTACGCCTGACACCGCGAGACACAGCTCGTATACTACGATAGAACAAACTAAGCCTGAACCGGCGAATCACAGCTCCTATACCCCCAGTCATAGTTTAAGATGCCTGACAACCGTCCTGATCGGTTAAAGGCTGCTTCAAAGGTACAGCAGACAGGAGCTGACCTAGGGTTTCCTTTAATGTTGAAACCTAACGACGTGTTGAAAATTATGCGGTTTAAGGATAGCCTCCCCCAATGGATTCACCAGTACGTTTCAAAAATAAAAGATGTGCGGCCAGATGGTAACTACGGTTTTTGGGGGATCGTTGTGGCTTTAGGAAGGGACCAAAATGAGTGGGCGTGGGTTAGGCGAAAAATGCTGACGGAAATGGACAATAACATTTCGTATTGGCGACCCAATTTGAACCGCAAGATGCCTGGATTCTATGACACTGTTCGTAACAGCTTAGATTAGTTTTACACAGTTGAACCCGCACCCGAGAATTGTTGGCTGAGCTTTCCCTCCCATGGACTCATAATTTCTCAAACATTCAATTGTGTTGTACATCTTATAGGCTTATTTGGCAGACAGTCTTTTTTCCCGGTGAGAACACGACCAGAACCGTGGTTTGAGTATCCAGTTGTAGCACTAGCCGTTGTTAACCACGATCACTTTATCACCCTAAAATTGGTTGGGGATTACCCAGTGCCGAATGTGATATTCTATTGGCCGAGATATGCATTTACAAATGCACCGGAATGGCAAGTTATGTACCAGGATCGTATAAACCAATACGCTACAATGATGGATCGCCTACAAGGCCACCGGCCCGTCCCCCAATATTACTATATCAGGATAGCCTATGTATTAATGTATCTTTGTAGTGGCTATAAAATCTGACAATGTATACTATTTTAAGTATAAACACATTATATATCAAAAGTGTTAACAAATACATATAAAAAAAAGAAAAAAAAGGAAGGGGTGACGGTTCGCCCAACATGTGACATATACACCACCAAAACCCTAAAACCCAACTCAACAATACCCACCAACATGACATATTGCATGCATGCATAACGGTGACGTATCGCCCTACACGTGATGGTTACATGCATGTATGTATATACGAGGGTATAAGGGTGACGGATCCACATATACGTGACATATGTATGTATATACGAACGTATAAGGGTGACATATCGCCCTATACGTGACCTATTGAACATCTTGGAATAAATATCACCGAAGCAGGCTGTTTCCGCTGCAAACCACACCGGCATATCTGCTTCTGATCCGTATTCAAAATCCACACCCTTACAATTATTATGCTTATTATCAACGTTTTTCTTCCGTTCACATTCACGGTTGGTTCCATTGTTGAGTCTCAAAAAATTCCGATTGAGACTCCATCATATCTGACCAAATCTTTTTTATTTTAAAAGTTATTTAATTTATTGTATTCAAACATAAAGGAAACATGATTTTTGACATTTTAATGTTTAACCAGTAGCATGATAGAAGTTGGATGGGCAAACGGTTGTGTGTGAAAATTTAATCGACGTCGATGCTCCATTATTAGTTCTATTATTTTACTAATAATAAATCATCGACGTCCATTAAATCCTCACGCATAACTGTTTTACCCATACAACTTCCATCATGCTACTGGTAAACACTAAAATGTCAAACACCATATTTTCTTGATATTTGAATACAATAAAGTAAATAACTATTAAAATAAAAAAAATGTTGTCAGATATTATGGAGTTTCCATGAGAAATTTTCGAGACTTAACATTGGAAACAACCGTGAATGTAAACGAAAGAAAAACGCTGATAAATAAGCGTAGATAAATAATTGTAAAGGTATGGATTTCAAGTACGGATCAGAAGAAAACATACCGGTGTGGTTTGCACCGCCAAGAGGTGGCCCCGGTTAGATTTGTTCGAGAATGTTCATAGTTGGAAAGTGTGGGTAGGGCGGTGGTCTTCTTCTCCGGCGATGGTGTTCTTCTCCGGCGGTCCATACGAGAGTTATCATGGCTCTCTGCATAGTGAAGTCTATATATAACGGATACAACCGTCACGTATTGGCCTACACGTGACCGTTTACCTTTATTGGGATTCACATTTGCCAGAGACAAATCGTCACGTATTGGCCTACATGTGACCGTTTACCTTTATTGGGATTCACATTTGCCTAAGACAAACTGTCATGTATTGGCATACACGTGACGTTTACCTTTATTGGGATTCACATTTGCCTGAAACAAACCGTCCCGTATTGGCCTACACGTGATGTTTACCTTTATTGGAATTCACAATATCCGTCACCGTTAGGCCCAACTGTGACGGCACCTAATAATAATAATAAAAATAAAATAATAATAATGGTGAAGGTTTGGCCCAAACGAAGGTATAAGGGTGACAGATCCACCTATACGTGACATATGTATGTATATACGAACGTATAAGGGTGACGGATCACCATATACATGACCTATTGAACATCCTGGAACAAATATCACCGGAGACGGTTGTTGTCGCTGCAAACCACACCGGCATATCTTCTTCTGATCCGTATTCGAAATCCACACCCTTACAATTATTACGCTTATTATCAACGTTTTTCTTCCGTTTACATTCACGGTTGGTTCCATTGTTGAGTCTCAAAATATTCCGATTGATACTCCATCATATCTGACCAAATCTTTTTTATTTTAAAAGTTATTTAATTTGTTGTATTCAAACATAAAGAAAACATGATTTTTGACATTTTAATGTTTAACCATTAGAAGTTGGATGGGTAAAACGGTTGTGCGTGAAAATTTAATCGACGTCGATGCTCCATTATCAGTTCTATTATTTTACTAATAATGAATCATCGACACTCATTAAATCCTCACGCACAACCGTTTTACCCATACAACTTCCATCACCGGTAAACACTAAAATGTCTAACACCATGTTTACTTTATATTTGAATACAATAAAGTAAATAACTTTTAAAATAAAAAAAATGTTGTCAGATATTATGGAGTCTCCATGGGAAATTTTCAAAACTTAACATTGGAAACAACCGTGAATGTAAACGGAAGAAAAACGTTGATAAATAATTGTAAAGGTATGGATTTCAAGTACGGATTAGAAGAATACATACCGGTGTGGTTTGCACCGCCAAGAGGTGGCTCCGGTGAGATTTGTTCGAGAATGTCCATAGTTGGAAAGTGTCGACAGGGCGGTGGTCTTCTTGTCCAGCGATGGTGTTCTTCTCCGGCGGTCCATACGAGAGTTATGCTGGCTCTCTGCGTAGTGAAGTCTATATATAACGGATGCAACCTTCACGTATTGGCCTACACGTGACTATTTACCTTTATTGGGATTCACATTTGCTTGAGATAAACTGTCACGTATTAGCCTACACATGACGTTTAACTTTATTGGGATTCACATTTGCCTGAGACAAACCGTCACGTTTGGCCTAGAAGTGACGTTTACCTTTATTGGGATTCACAATATCCGTCACCGTTAGGCCCAACCGTGACGGCAGCTAATAATAATAATAATAAAAATAATAATAATTGTGAAGCTTTGGCCCAAACGAAGGTATAAGGGTGACGGATCCACCTATACGTGACATATGTATGTATATACTAACGTATAAAGGTGACGGATCGCCCTATATGTGACCTATTGGACATCCTGGAACAAATATCACCGGAGCCGGCTGTTGCCGCTGCAAACCGCACCAGCATATCTTCTTCTGATCCGTATCCGAAATCCACACCATTACAATTATTACGCTTATTATAAATGTTTTTCTTCCATTCACATTCACGGTGGGTTCCATTGTTGAGTCTCGAAAAATTCCGATTGAGACTCCGTCATATTTGACCAAATCTGTAACATCCTTGACTTTCAGGCCATAAATTTTTTTAATTATTCTATTGTATAATCACTTGAAATTCCGTACTTGCCCAACACCTCATGCCATATTAATTATATTCTCAACGGGTATTAAATTGAAATTTCCAACCTTTTAATGACACATTATTTTCTATTATAACATGTGTAGGTATAATTAAATAAATATATACATAAATGTATATACACTTAATTATAATTATGAACATGTAAAAATATATATATGGTTATATTTTTATTTGTAATTTTATAAAAATAAAGATCCTATATAAGATGGTTTAAAATAAAATAATGTTTTATACTTTATTACAAGTTTTATAAAACTATTTTTACAACAAAATCGCAATTTATAAAGATTTGAACCCCCTCACCCACCCTTGAACATTTGAAACCCTCAATTTGAACCCCCACCTTTGAAATTGAACCCCCATTTATTCAACTTTGACCCATCCATAAGCCTTGACCCGGATTGACTCTCAAAAGTCAAACATATTAGAGAATTGAACAAATCGACATTTAAAATCAATCACACCCGGATTCTGTGGATTTGCCTTACACGAGAAGTTGATCCTTGACCATTTCTAGACGCAATTAACATGACAAGTTGACTAGATAGCGGCTCAAATTCAAATTTCAAACGGGTTTGACTTTCAGAGTCAAACCAAGCCAATTTCGAATCCAAATCACAAAAATCAAACATATTGATGTCCGCAAATCACGCCTAGTCATTACTATTACGAATTCAGACTCTAATCACGACCCAATTCATCCACTTTCGGTTCAATCCACGCGTAACCCACGTTGACAACCGTCACCCTCAAGACCGAATTAAATCACGCGTTTAAGGACCTAATTGATGGAATTAACTCTCTCCTCACCATCGCATAATCCTTTCCAAACTCTCCCAACCCACCTTCGACCTGCAATACGAATCTGGAACTCGATTCAATCCAAAAAACTCGGAGCTGAATACGTTAGTCGTTCGTCCATCCCCACGTTTCCATTCTAGGTAAATTTACACCCACTGATTCGTTTTTGTCCAGGGAACAAAAGCCCCATTCTTCCGAGATCGATTGTTGACCAATTCGACTGAATTTGGCGCTAGGGTCTGCGGGTATGGGTAAATCGGGGAAGGGGATGTGTTCGGGATAGGTTGTTAAATATTCAAACCGGTATTTTGTCAAGACATTTGTCTAGACTCACCGGTTAAAGCACTTGGATCCTACACGGTTGGATGCAGGTTCGAAACCCATGGCCTGCAGTTATTCTTTTTGCGGTTTTTAATGTTCCAAAAGTAGTATAAAAATTATTTTATAAACCCCTGCAGTACTTAGATCAGAATAAAACAGAAATTTACAATTTTAACTTAAAATATGTTATTTTTACAAATTTAATTGTTTAAAGTCTTATTATAACCATTTAAAAATATATTTTAAAATCAAATTATTAAATTGTAAAACAAAGTATTTAATTTCCTAATTTATAAATATTTTGACAGGATTTTTATAAAAATGCGTACTCACAAAATCATTTGTTTCGCTATTAAACTATATATATATATACATTCTAATATATATATATATATACTGAAGGCTACGTTCCTTATTTTATTTTTATTTTTTTTATTAGAACATATTGCTTAATAATAAATAAATAAATTTATTTATTAGATACCTATTAAATTAACAAATTCATTACGGGTTTTTAGTTCATAATAATATATATTTTAACACATTACTATAAATAAATAAATAGATTTATTTATATAATATCACATTACTTTTAAAGACTCGCTTCTTTAACTAAATGAATAAAAGGAATTTTATTTATCTAAACAATTTAAACTAAAACCCTAAAGACGGTTAATATTGAAATCCATACGCATACTCAACATATATTCTATTTTCACACGTGTTATTTGAATACAAAATGTCAACATACAAACCATCCTGTTACATGAAATAACACAACACTTGAACAAAACCACACATATCAAGACCCGATGAAACCCTAGACGTAGCCTTAGACTATTGTGCATGTTATTAATCTAGATTCATATACATTACGCTCTAGGTTAACGTTGTGAGTTACAAGGACCATTTTCTACCGAGTCTCTTATGCTAGCTACATCTTTGATACAAGTGAGTTTACATAGCCCCTTTTTCTTATTTACATATTTGGGGTGAAACATGATTACAATCAAATACTATTTGCAATTACACACGTACAATTCTACAATATGATCATATGTGTTTATTTGTGCTTTATGCTTGAATGCTAATTGTTAAGGCTACATATACATGATATACACGTGCAAACACAAATACATTACTTTAGGCTAACATGTGTTGTTATGCCCTACATTAGGATAACATGTGTTGTTATGCCCTACATTTACATTAGGATAACATGTGTTGTTATGCCCTACACTTACATCAGGATAACATGTGTTGTTATGCCCTACATTAGGATAACATGTGTTGTTATGCCCTTCAATTACAAAGTTCCATTTGTGCATCTAGCTTAACTTAGATTCTCCATAAATGCTTTATAAACCATGCATCATATGAATTGTACACAAAACATTTGAACTTTACTTGTGGTGTCAAAACCTATGTATGCTCACCAACTATTTATAGTTGACCCTCTCATTTTATCATGTTTCAGGTACAGTTTTTTGAGTTATGATTCAAGCTACATCACTTAGGGTTGAGGACCTAGTCTTAAATTTTAATACGGAGATTCATGTATTCTTAAATTCTTGTAAATTATGTAAATGATTACTTGAGTTATGAAATGAAAATTTACTGTTTAATTATTTCAACTTTAGCAAACCATGAGCTTATGAACAGTCTACATGTCCCGCCCCGACGTTTTCGCCGTCGGTTGGGGTGTGACAGATTGGTATCAGAGCCTTGGTTATAGGGAATTAGGTTATTAGACACTCTTGACCTAGACTATAACCTTAGGACACCCATACTATGCCATGCTACTACATGTTACATGATTATTTCTTATGTGAATATTTTTACATGTTATACTATATAATTACATCATATGATACAATACTTAATAGTCTATGTGTCACATTACCTGCCAACTTTTGCCTCCTATTCATTGCTATCAAGTTGACTTATTTTAAGTGCTATCCTAAGTTTCCACACACACTCATACACACTTAGTTCTTCATGCACCCTTAAACTCACACGTATAATGTCACCACCTCTTGTGATCTAAATCTAAACTATTGGGCCTAAAGCCCATTAATAATAAACATGAAGCCCACTCACCCTCAAAGAAGAAGAAACCTACTACAATATACAAGCCTTACTTTCGGGCCTCAAAGCCCAGTCAACAACAATTCTCATCATAACCATGAGCCCAACAATAGTGTTATTAATACATGATGGCTGGAAGAGTGTGTAGGCCCATGAGGGATTCTGACTAAGGAAAGACAGGGTACGTAAGTGTGTTTTAGTGACCCACCCCTTTTTCCTGGGAACCCCCCCTCAGAGATGCATCGCTTATAGGTCAAGTGTATTTCTAAAATACTATTGTGAAGACTCGGTGTTATGACTAGTCAAACTCTAAATCTATGAGAACTCCTATATTTAACACTCAGTATTTTATTATCACTTACAACCTTTTCTTTATTCCTCTACTAGACATGGACTCCTACTCTCCTTCCTCCCCGGTATACCGTCCCGGAGCAGAGTCTGATTGGGAAGAAGACATCAGGTCACCCGTGTATCGGTCACCACCACCCCCAGCTGCTAGGCCAAGGTTTGATGTAAGGGCAGATTGGGCTATGAACACCGGCCCAAGACTTCGAACACCTAGATCACCCCCATTAAGAGACCCGTATCTGGTGCCCGACCCGTATCATCCTAACCCTTGGGTAAGGCATACCACGGCACCCACTAGTGTTATGGGAATTCCAACCAATGACATCCACCAAAATGTAAGGACCTCAGAATTTGAGAGGCAAAGGATGGAGCAGGGGGTAATGCACGACTTGCAAGGACAAAGAATGGATAGCCTAGCAAACCAATTAGGGTACCAAAAGGAGTTAATCTCCATCCTCGAAAAAGAAATACTGGAGCATCGCACGGAGACAGCTAAAGCTGAAGCCAGATCGGCTACCCGAGTGACCATAGCGGTACTCGTCTTGGGAATTATTCTCCTTTTAGTGGAAAGCCACAAGAGACGTTAACAAAAATTATTTTTCCATTATTTATTGTCTTTAAATTTTCAGTATGAGAACCATTTCCCTATGTTTTGAATAATGTTTACCATTTCAGCATTTAAATTTTTTTTATATTTTTCCAACTCTGAAGTCATTATTCATTGATTTAATACGTTGAATGTGAACTTCATCCATTATATTTTCATTGAGATCTTCCAAGTATCACCTTCTTCACCCAACACGATTTGGTACACTACCGGCAATCTCCTTCATAAACAAATCATCCTATTAGATTTAAACAACCTCGTTATTTTGTTCAAACCAAACATTTATCAAACTTTTAGAGAGTATCAAAAATATGAATTTTCTATAAACATTTACACCTTGCAAGGATAATTTAATACAACCCATTTTATAAAAATATTATTTCGAATTGATAAATAATTATGATTTTTCCTCATTAAAATAATTATTTCCAAACCCTGGCTAAATAAATATACGACTACTTGTTTAAGCCAATAAATTATCTTAAAAATATTCTCTTATTAATAATTGAAAATTTAAATTTAAATATTTTTCCTATAAATTGTCTATTTATTTAGATTATTTAACCTAATAGTTTCATTACTTTATATATCTACAACCAAGAACAAATTACAACTTCATATTTTCAAACAAAGATCAATTATTTGTAAACATATTTCCCTAAGTGTTCTCAAAACCCCTCGTTACCTTTCACTTGCCGCTTCAAGAGACGATCCATACCGCGTAGACCTTAACCATCCACATCAACCTCAACGAGATTTAAAGAGCTAGAACCTAACTACCACATTTTACATGAACGCCAAACAACACGCTTCTCCACAACACTCGATCACATACGAAGCTCGTTAGTATACGTCACACAAGAAATTCAATAACTTACGTATGCACGTTCACAAGATACACAACACGATCACATGATACATGAAACTAGTTATTGCAAGTCACAATTTACTAGATGGATCACATAACACATGAAACTTATTTAGTTACAAAGTACATGATACTAAATTGTGCACATTATACATGATACTAAATCATTTACATCACACCTGAAACCTTAATTGGTTACAAAATACATGATACTAAGTTGTTAACATCATACATGAAATTCATCTCTTACCTATACATGATGCTAAATTGTTCACGTTACCTATGAAACCTATTTGATTACAAGCTACATGACATTAGATCATATATGAAACATGAGTGTTTACATTATACACGGAATTAGATTGTTTACATCGTTTCAATTGACTAAGTACATCATACACAAGGTATGACTATTCACCCTATCCATGAAAGCTACTCGGGATTTGACGTATTCTTGTTCAAACACGAGGAAGCTATGAAACCTTAAATTATGCCACGTTATTACTCTTTAGTACCTGATTGGCTCTACTATCTATGGACATAGTTATTGTTAGCAACACATACGTGAAAGCAATAGTTACGAATTAAGTGTTTTTGTGTTACCCCCTAGACCCCACACACAATGGGATGAACTATGTGGACCATGCAACGATTTGGATAATTACGGGTGCACACGTAATTATAAAAATCAGCGCATGAAAGACATAGTGAAATCTGTCGTGTGTTATGACATGAAACCTATCGTGGGATATAGTAACAAAACTAATGTGATATGATATGGACATGGTGGATACGCCGCTGGTACTTCCTATATATAAGTGTTCCTGTCATATTATCAGAAGTAGCGTTATTCGTGTCACGTAAAGTTTTATGTTGTTTGACGGGTCAATGTTTGTGAAATCTCTTATCAACTTACAATTCCTGATCATATTAGACTACATCTTAAACAAACCCTGATCGTCAAATTCCTATCAATTCCATCCCAAGTAATGCATCTCACCTTCAGAATCCAAATTTTTATTCGACGGTTTTCCTCCTTGAGTTCATTTCAAATCTAAGTTCATTATCATCATTCATACCTGACCTTGAGAAACATACCTAAATCTTTTCATCAGTTATACTCCTCAAACAAACCGTCATAACAAATTGAGAATCCAAACTCTCACCTCTTTCTTGATTTAGTAGCCTCCATTAGTTAAATTTCGGGACGAAATTCCCATAACATGGGGAGACTGTAACATCCTTGACTTTCAGGCCATAAATTTTTTTAATCATTCTATTGTATAAGCACTTGAAATTCCGTACTTACCCAACACCTCATGCCACATTAATTATATTCTCAACGGGTATTAAATTGAAATTTCCAACCTTTTAATGACACATTATTTTCTATTATAACATGTGTAGGTATAATTAAATAAATATATACATAAATGTATATACACTTAATTATAATTATGAACATGTAAAAATATATATATGGTTATATTTTTATTTGTAATTTTATAAAAATAAAGATCCTATATAAGATGGTTTAAAATAAAATAATGTTTTATACTTTATTACAAGTTTTATAAAACTATTTTTACAACAAAATCGCAATTTATAAAGATTTGAACCCCCTCACCCACCCTTGAACATTTGAAACCCTCAATTTGAACCCCCACCTTTGAAATTGAACCCCCATTTCTTCAACTTTGACCCATCCACAAGCCTTGACCCGGATTAACTCTCAAAAGCCAAACATATTAGAGAATTGAACAAATCGACATTTAAAATCAATCACACCCGGATTCTGTGGATTTTGCCTTACACGAGAAGTTGATCCTTGACCATTTCTAGACGCAATTAACATGACAAGTTGACTAGATAGCGGCTCAAATTCAAATTTCAAACGGGTTTGACTTTCAGAGTCAAACCAAGCCAATTTCGAATCCAAATCACAAAAATCAAACATATTGATGTCCGCAAATCACGCCTAGTCATTACTATTACGAATTCAGACTCTAATCACGACCCAATTCATCCACTTTCGGTTCAATCAACGCGTAACCCACGTTGACAACCGTCACCCTCAAGACCGAATTAAATCACGTGTTTAAGGACCTAATTGATGGAATTAACTCTTTCCTCACCATCGTATAATCCTTTCCAAACTCTCCCAACCCACCTTCGACCTGCAATACGACTCTGGAACTCGATTCAATCCAAAGAACTCGGAGCTGGATACGGTAGTCGTTCGTCCATCCCCACGTTTCCATTCTAGGTAAATTTACACCCACTGATTCGTTTCTGTCCAGGGAACAAAAGCCCCATGCTTCCGAGATCGATTGTTGACCAATTCGACTGAATTTGGGGCTAGGGTCTGCGGGTCTAGGTAAATCGGGGAAGGGGATGTGTTAGGGATCGGTTGTTAAATATTCAAACCGACATTTTTTCAAGACATTTGTCCAGACTCATCGGTTAAAGCACTTGGATCCTACGCTGTTGGATGCAGGTTCGAAACCCATGGCCTGTAGTTATTCTTTTTGCGGTTTTTAATGTTCCAAAATTAGTATAAAAATTATTTTATAAAACCCTACAGTACTTAGATCAGAATAAAACAGAAATTTACAATTTTAACATAAAATATGTTATTTTTACAAATTTAATTGTTTAAAGTCTTATTATAACCATTTAAAAATATATTTTAAAATCAAATTATTAAATTGTAAAACAAAGTATTTAATTTCCTAATTTATAAATATTTTGACAGGATTTTTATAAAAATGCGTACTCACAAAATCATTTGTTTCGCTATTAAACTATATATATATATACATTCTAATATATATATATATATACTGAAGGCTACGTTCCTTATTTTATTTTTATTTTTTTTATTAGAACATATTGCTTAATAATAAATAAATAAATTTATTTATTAGATACCTATTAAATTAACAAATTCATTACGGGTTTTTAGTTCATAATAATATATATTTTAACACATTACTATAAATAAATAAATAGATTTATTTATATAATATCACATTACTTTTAAAGACTCGCTTCTTTAACTAAATGAATAAAAGGAATTTTATTTATCTAAACAATTTAAACTAAAACCCTAAAGACGGTTAATATTGAAATCCATACGCATACTCAACATATATTCTATTTTCACACGTGTTATTTGAATACAAAATGTCAACATACAAACCATCCTGTTACATGAAATAACACAACACTTGAACAAAACCACACATATCAAGACCCGATGAAACCCTAGACGTAGCCTTAGACTATTGTGCATGTTATTAATCTAGATTCATATACATTACGCTCTAGGTTAACGTTGTGAGTTACAAGGACCATTTTCTACCGAGTCTCTTATGCTAGCTACATCTTTGATACAAGTGAGTTTACATAGCCCCTTTTTCTTATTTACATATTTGGGGTGAAACATGATTACAATCAAATACTATTTGCAATTACACACGTACAATTCTACAATATGATCATATGTGTTTATTTGTGCTTTATGCTTGAATGCTAATTGTTAAGGCTACATATACATGATATACACGTGCAAACACAAATACATTACTTTAGGCTAACATGTGTTGTTATGCCCTACATTAGGATAACATGTGTTGTTATGCCCTACATTTACATTAGGATAACATGTGTTGTTATGCCCTACACTTACATCAGGATAACATGTGTTGTTATGCCCTACATTAGGATAACATGTGTTGTTATGCCCTTCAATTACAAAGTTCCATTTGTGCATCTAGCTTAACTTAGATTCTCCATAAATGTTTTATAAACCATGCATCATATGAATTGTACACAAAACATTTGAACTTTACTTGTGGTGTCAAAACTTATGTATGCTCACCAACTATTTATAGTTGACCCTCTCATTTTATCATGATTCAGGTACAGTTGTTTGAGTTATGATTCAAGCTACATCACTTAGGGTTGAGGACCTAGTCTTAAATTTTAATACGGAGATTCATGTATTCTTAAATTCTTGTAAATGATTACTTGAGTTATGAAATGAAAATTTACTGTTTAATTATTTCAACTTTAGCAAACCATGAGCTTATGAACAGTCTACATGTCCCGCCCTGACGTTTCTGCCGTCGGTTGGGGTGTGACAAAATCTTTTTTATTTTAAAAGTTATTTAATTTATTGTATTCAAACATAAAGGAAACATGATATTTGACATTTTAATGTTTAACCAGTAGCATGATAGAAGTTGGATGGGTAAAACGGTTGTGCGTGAAAATTTAATCGACGCCGATGCTCCATTATTAGTTCTTTTATTTTACTAATAATAAATCATCGATGTCCATTAAGTCCTCACGCACAACCGTTTTACCCATACAACTTCCATCATGCTACTGGTAAACACTAAAATGTCAAACACCATATTTCCTTGATATTAGAATACAATAAAGTAAATAAATTTTAAAATAAAAAAAAATGTTGTCAGATATTATGGAGTTTCCATGAGAAATTTTTGAGACTTAACATTGGAAACACCCGTGAATGTAAACGAAAGAAAAACTTTGATAAATAAGCATAGATAAATAATTGTAAAGGTATGGATTTCAAGTACGGATCAGAAAAAGACATACCGGTGTGGTTTGCAGCGCCAAGAGGTGGCTTCGGTGAGATTTGTTCGAGAATGTTCATAGTTGGAAAGTGTAGGTTGGGCGGTGGTCTTCTTCTCCGGCGACGGTGTTCTTCTCCGGCGGTCCATACGAGAGTTATCCTGGCTCGCTGCGTAGTGAAGTCTATATATAACGGATGCAACTGTCATGTATTGGCCTACACGTGACCGTTTACCTTTATTGGGATTCACATTTGCCAGAGATAAACCATCACGTATTGGCCTACACGTGACCGTTTACCTTTATTGGGATTCACAGTTGCCTGAGACAAACTGTCACGTATTGGCCTACACGTGACGTTTACCTTTATTGGGATTCACATTTGCCTGAAACAAACCGTCACGTATTGGCCTACACGTGACGTTTACCTTTATTGGGATTCACAATATCCGTCACCGTTAGGCCCAACCGTGACGGCACCTAATAATAATAATAAAAATAAAATAATAGTAATGGTGAAGGTTTGGCCCAAACGAAGGTATAAGGGTGACGGATCCACCTATACGTGACATATGTATGTATATACGAACGTATAAGGGTGACAGATCGCCCTATACGTGACCTATTGAACATCCTGGAACAAATATCACCGGAGCCGACTGTTGCCGCTGCAAACCACACTGGCATATCTTCTTCTGATCCGTATTCGAAATCCACACCCTTACAGTTATTACGCTTATTATCAACGTTTTTCTTTCGTTCATATTCAAGGTTGGTTCCATTGTTGAGTCTCGAAAAATTCCAATTGATACTCCATCATTTCTGACCAAATCTTTTTTATTTTAAAAGTTATTTAATTTATTGTATTCTAACATAAAGAAAACATAATTTTTGACATTTTAATGTTTAACCAGTAGCATGATAGAAGTTGGATGGGTAAAACGGTTGTGCGTGAAAATTTAATCGACGTCGATGCTCCATTATTAGTTCTATTATTTTACTAATAATGAATCGTCGACGCTCATTAAATCCTCACGCACAACCGTTTTACCCATACAACTTTCACCATGCTACTGGTAAACACTAAAATGTCAAACACCATGTTTACTTGATATTTGAATACAATAAAGTAAATAACTTTTAAAATAAAAAAAATGTTGTCAGATATTATGTAGTCTCCATGGGAAATTTTTGAGACTTAACATTGGAAACTACCGTGAATGTAAACAAAAGAAAAACGTTGATAAATAAGCGTAGATAAATAATTGTAAAGGTATGGATTTCAAGTACGGATCAGAAGAAGACATACCGGTGTGGTTTGCAGCGCCAAGAGGTGGCTCCGGTGAGATTTGTTCGAGAATGTTCATTGTTGGAAAGTGTGGGTAGAGCGGTGGTCTTCTTCTCCGGCGGTCCATACGAGAGTTATCCTCGCTCTCTGCGTAGTGAAGTCTATACATAACGGATGCAACATCACGTATTGGCCTACACGTGACCGTTTACCTTTATTGGGATTCACATTTGCAAGAGAAAAACCATCACGTATTGGCCTACACGTGACCGTTTACCTTTATTGGGATTCACATTTGCCTGAGATAAACCGTCACGTATTGGCCTACACGTGACGTTTACCTTTATTGGGATTCACATTTGCCTGAGACAAACCGTCACGTATTGGCCTAGAAGTGACGTTTACCTTTATTGGGATTCACAATATCCGTCACTGTTAGGCCCAACCGTGACGGCACCTAATAATAATAATAAAAATAATAATAATTGTGAAGGTTTGGCCAAAACGAAGGTATAAAGGTGACGGAGCCACCTATACATGACATATGTATGTATATACTAACGTATAAGGGTGACGGATCGCCCTATATGTGACCTATTGAACATCATGGAACAAATATCATCGGAGCCGGCTGTTGCCGCTGCAAACCACACAGGCATATCTTCTTCTGATCCGTATTCGAAATCCACACCCTTAAAGTTATTACGCTTATTATCAACGTTTTTCTTCCGTTCATATTTACGGTTGGTTCCATTGTTGAGTCTCGAAAAATTCCAATTGATACTCCATCTTATTACCAAATCTTTTTTATTTTAAAAGTTATTTATTTTATTGTATTCAAACATAAAGAAAACATGATTTTTGACATTTTAATGTTTAACCAGTAGCATGATAGAAGTTGGATGGGTAAAACGGTTGTGCGTGAAAATTTAATCGACGTCGATGTTCCATTATCAGTTCTATTATTTTACTAATAATCAATCATCGACGCTCATTAAATCCTCACGCACAACCGTTTTACCCATACAACTTCCATCATGCTATTGGTAAACACTAAAATATCAAACACCATGTTTACTTGATATTTGAATACAATAAAGTAAGTAACTTTTAAAATAAAAAAAATGTTGTCAGATATTATGGAGTTTACATAGGAAATTTTTTAGACTTAACATTGGAAACAACCGTGAATGTAAACGAAAGAAAAACGTTAATAAATAAGCGTAGATAAATAATTGTAAAGGTATGGATTTCAAGTATGGATCAGAAGAAGACATCCAGTGTGGTTTGCACCGCCAAGAGGTGGCTCCGGTGAGATTTGTTCGAGAATGTACATAGTTGGAAAGTGTGGGTAGGGCGGTGGTCTTCTTCTCCGGTGATGGTGTTCTTCTCCGGTGGTCCATACGAGAGTTATCCCGGCTCTCTGCGTAGTGACGTCTATATATAACGGATGCAACCGTCACGTATTGGCCTACACGTGACCGTTTACCTTTATTGGGATTCACATTTGCCAGAGACAAACCGTCACGTATTGTCCTACACATGACCGTTTACCTTTATTGGGATTCACATTTGCCTGAGATAAACCGTCACGTATTGGCCTACACTTGACGTTTACCTTATTGGGATTCACATTTGCCTGAGACAAACTGTCACGTATTGGCCTAGAAGTGGCGTTTACCTTTATTGGGATTCATAATATCCGTCACTATTAGGCCCAACCGTGACGACACTTAATAATAATAATAATAATTGTGAAGGTTTGGCCCAAACGAATGTATAAGGGTGACAGATTCACCTATACGTGACATATGTATGTATATACTAACGTATAATGGGTGACGGATCGCCCTATACGTGACCTATTGAACATCCTGAAACAAATATCACCAGAGCCGGCTGTTGCCGCTGCAAACCACACCAACATATCTTCTTCTGATCCGTATTCGAAATCCACACCATTACAATTATTACGCTTATTATCAACGTTTTTCTTCCGTTCACATTCATGGTTGGTTCCATTGTTGAGTCTCGAAAAATTCCGATTGAAACTCCATCATATCTTTCAATTTAAAAGTTATTTAATTTATTCAAATCTTTTTTATTTTAAAAGTTATTTAATTTATTGTATTCAAACATAAAGGAAATATGACATTTGACATTTTAATTTTAACCAGTAGCATGATAGAAGTTGGATGGGTAAAACGGTTATGTGTGAAAATTTAATTGACGTCGATGCTCCGCTATTAATTCTATTATTTTACTAATAATGAATTATCGACGTGCATACATATAGTCATAGTACATATATACATATAGTCAAATTACATACATACAGACATATTACATACATACATGCATGCATACATACATACATATAGTCATAGTACATACATACATATAGTTATATTACATACATACATGCATGCATACATACATACATACATATAGTCATAGTACATACATACATATAGTTATATTACATACATACAGGCATATTACATATAGTCATATTACATACATACATACATATAGTCATATTACATACATACATGCATGCATGCATACATACATACATCCATCCATACATACATGTATACATCATCCATACATGCATGCATACATCATCCATACATGCATGCATACATACATCCATAGATACATACATACATACATACATCCATGCATGCATGCATACATACATACATACATACATACATGCATGCATGCATACATACATGTATGTATGTATGTATGTATGGATGCATGCATGTATGTATGTATGTATGCATGTATGTATGTATGTATGCCTGTATGTATGTATGCCTATATGTATGTAATATGACTATATGTATGTAATATGACTATATGTAATATGCATGTATGTATGTAATATGACTATATATATGTATGTACTATGACTATATGTATGTATGTATGTATGTATGCATGCATGTATGTATGTATTATGCTTGTATGTATGTAATATAACTATATGTATGTACTATGACTATATGTATGTACATATGGATGTACGTATGTATGTATGTATGTATATATGCATGTACGTATGTATGTATGTATGTATGTAAGCATGCATGCATGTATGTATGTATGTATGTATGTATGCATGCATGCATGGATTGATGTATGTATGTATGTATCTATGGATGTATGTAGGTATGCATGCATGTATGGATGCTGTATACATGTATGTATGGTTGGATGTATGTATGTATGCATGCATGTATGTATGTAATATTACTATATGTATGTATATACGAACGTATTTGAAGACGATTTGTGATCAATATGTGTATGTAGGTGCGTATAAACGATAATAATACGCGACCCGTACACATCAAAAGGTGACGGGTAGGTCGAAAGGTGAGCTAAAATTCAAAAGGTGAGCACTGAACGGTGACGGTTAGGTCTAAATGTCATGTAAAAATCGCGGATATACGTGACGGTTAGCCTGTAAACGGCACCTAATAATAATAATAATAAAAATAATAATAATGGTGAAGGTTTGGCCCAAACGTGACATTTACTAAATATCTGTCACCGTTAGGCCCAACCGTGACGACACCTAATAATAATAATAATAATAATAATAATAATAATAATAATGGTGAAGGTTTGGCCCAAACGTGACATTTGCTAAATATTCGTCACCGTTAGGCCCAACCGTGACGGTTAAAGATATTATTTGGGTGACAGACATCTGTGTCAAATGTGAATCCCAATAAAGGTTAAAGGTCACGTGTAGGTCCATGCGTGACCTTTATGGGAATCCCAATAAAGGCATAGCGGTCACGTGTAGGTCCATACGTGACGGTTGCTTCGTATCTGTTACATATAGACCTCACAACCACAGAACCCGTCACCGCAACCACCGTCCACCGCAACCACCGTCCACCGCCACCACCGTCTTCCTCCACCACCTTCATCGCCTTTCTCACACACCACCGCAACCACCGTCTCTCTCTCACACCACCGCAACCACCGGAGACGAGGAACGCCGGAGAAGAAGACCACCGGAGACGACTACCGCAACCAGGTAAGTAATTTTACGACCCTAATTTTATCATTTTCAACTGATTAATACCTTAGATTTGTTAGATTTGCCCTTAGATCTAGTGTAGGTTTATGGTGGTTTATGGCGGGTTACGACGGTTTACGGTGGTATATGTGTATATATGTGTATGTATGTGTGTGTATATGTGTGGTATATGTGTATATATGTGTTGTATATGTGTATGTGTGTGTGTATATGTGTATGTATGTGTATATATGTGTATGTATGTGTTGTATATGTGTATGTATGTGTGTATATGTGTATAATAATAATAATATAATCTTATTATAATAATAATAATATAATCTTATTATAATAATAATAATATAATCTTATTATAACAATAATAATAATAATATAATTTTCTTATTATTATTATTATTAATTTTATTATAATAATATAATCTTATAATAATAACAGAAATAATAATAATAATATAATCTTATAATAATAATTTAATTAATTAAGCTTAAACCATAACGTAAATATTAAACCGTAAACCTAAACCTTAAACCGTAAACCTAAACCTAAACCTTAAACCGTAAACCCTAAACGTTAGTTTAACAAACATTTTAATTAATTATAAATACGGATTCATGCGCAGATATGTCTAATTCCGAGGATGAGTAGCAGAGATTTATTCTAGGGATTGACGACTACCCGCACCTTCAGTTTGAGGCGGGTACTCCGGCACACCGACGGTTTATGGCTCTTAGAGGGAGGAAGGTGGAGCCTAACACCGTTTTGTCACGGGAGTGGTTTGATGTGGTTGGCGAGCTAGCGAGGGCGACAACGATTATTGGACAGGATAGCCCGTGGGATAATCTATTTACTATGGGCTGGCCCGCACACCGAGAGCTAACCCTCGAGGTGTACTCTACATTTGTGTTCTGGCCGCGTGAGCTGGGATTGCCAGAGTTGGACGAGACTGATATTGTGGAGGGACGGGTGGACGCGGAGGTTAGTTTCCGCATGTTCGGGGTTGTGCATCGTATGTTCCTAAGACGGTTTGATGTTGTCAGCAACCTCTATACCGAGGAGGAGACTCGGGATCCGATCTACACCATGGCTATCTATATGGGGGCAGATGACGCACACCGGGTCTGGTGGCCTGCGATTGGTGACCATGCGTTTGGGGCCGATAGCAGGGTCTCTCACATACGAGACCCTCTTTATCGTTACATGCACTGGCTGATCGCCACGTCCATCGCTGGACGTGGCAAGGGCACCGATAGGGTCACCGCCATAGACCTCTTATATCTTTGGTGTCTGCTCACACTCACACCCTGTCACCTCGCTCGTGGTCTGGCGGATTACTTTGCCGGTTATTATCACAGGCAGTCACGAGGGGCGTTGATCGACGGCAACATCGTATCGTAGATCGCCAGAGGCCTGGGATACGCTCATGCGATGGCAGAGCTACCTATGGCTGCGATTTCCCTGCCCGTGGCGGGCCGAGCCACGGCGACCGGGATGAGGATCTCCCGGAGTTTCCCAGACGGGTAGTGGCGTTTGATGAGGAGATATGATGTGTTGGAGGCCTGGGTGCCCGAGCCGTTGGTGGACCCCGATGCACCGGTTGCGCACGAGGTCCAGATTGAGCAGGTTGAGGAGCTTGCCGGCAGGGGGATGAGCCAGTTCAGACGGCGGTCGAGCCGGTGCCGCCGCAACATCCTCCGTGCGTGTACCATGCCGTGCGATTGCTTGCTGCCACACCGGATATGATTAGGGATACGCAGGCCCGGGTCATGCGCACCGAGGAGATGCTGCAGTGGCTCATCGACCACACAGTCGCGGAGTATCGGGCCGCCGGTAAGCCGTTGTTGAGACCACCACCCCGGCGTTTGGGCCACGACGGTGTAATTGTTGTATATGATGTTTATATATGTGATTTTATTTACGAGTAGTTTTACACGCGAAAAAAACTACTAGTTTTACATCTAAAACCGAAAATCAAAACTAGTTTTATAATAAAAAAAACGTGACCGGATTTTAAAAACTGTAACTACCGATTTTTACAAACTCTTAACGTGATAAAAACTAAAAAACCTAAAAGATAAGTCATTATTCACTTTTTATATCTCAAACCGATAATCGAGATTACCGGATTTTAAAAACTATAACTACCGATTTTTACAAACTCTTAACGTGATAAAAACAAAAAAACTAAATTAAAAAAAATAAGTCGTTATTCACTTTTACATCTCAAAACGATATTCGAGGTGACCGGATTTTAAAAACTATAACTACCGATTTTTACAAACTTTTAACGTGATAAAAACAAAAAAAAAACTAAATTAAAAAAAAAATAAGGGGTGACGGATTGCCCTATATATGACATATACACCACCACAAACTTAAAACCCAACTCAACCCTAAAAAAAACCCACTAACATATCCCGACATTCTCTGGCGCGCTGATTCCAAAGTTTGGTGGATAAGGGTGACGGAGTGCCCTGAACGTGACATTTGGTTCCATAAATGTCATATTTAGCCCTATACGTGACGGTTAGGGCAGGTATAGTTCAAAAAGTAGAAGGTGTCTCTAAAATTTCCCTTATCTAAAACTTCCCAAACCGTTTGGGTTTCTTCATCTTCTTCTTCACTGCAAACTGTAATGGCTTCTTCTTCTTCAGCAAATCAAGCGAAGAACTTGGTGGCAAAAGTTTACGTTGAAAAATATGTTCCCATGTAAGACATTTTAGCAACCGTTCACCCAAAAGCAAAGAACGACACAGGGGTGAACCTAGGGATGTTCGAGGCTGTGATTGATGCAAAATCGTCAAAAGAACGAGAAATTGCTGAAGACTTTCTTCAGAAGCATCTCAACAAGATTGTTGATTCCATCGAGGATCTCGCGGATCAAATCACTGAACATATGAGGAGCTAGATGAAAGGGGCGCTTGAAATTCTAGGCTCTTAGGTTCTGATCTATTTTGTATTATCTTATATTTTGCCTGTTTTGAACATGCAATTTCTTGTTTTTAGTAATGCTCAAAGTTTGTTTTGTTTTTGCTTTGTTTTGATATTCATTAAAAAGAATAACAGCAAAAAAATAGACAAACCATATTTCATTGCATTCAAAATGGTAAACATAAACATAATACAAAAACAAAAACCTACTCATATGCAAGTAAAAATGAAAGCTTCAACTCCATTGACTCCTCGATTGTTTTGATGATGTCCTTTATGGCAGTCAACAATTCCAAATCCTTCTTTAGAACATCTAGCGTGAAGAAAATTGACAAGTTGCGAACATAGGTGGAAGGCAATGCACGCAACTTGTCAGTAACAACATCTCGCTTGACAACACCGTTTTTAAACAACTCGAAACACTCCTTTAGCTTTTTTACAGCCAAAAGATATTCCTCGTATTGGTCTTTCACTTGCTTCACGAGTTCTTTCATGTTCCACTCATCTGATGATGAAGATGATAAATGCCATGATTCTTGAGTTTTTTGGTTCTTTTATCAAATACGAGGAAAGGAGAAAGGAAGGCAATGCAATGCAGAATTCAAAGTTGTGTATATAAACAGAATTCAAGCTAAGCCTAGTTGGGGTCGGTTGAAATCGCTCGTGTGACGTGGCCTTACGATGCGGCTAAGTGGAGATGGCTTAGTGAAGTGGAGCCGATTTAGAACCCACCGGCTAAGCCTATAGGGGACGGCTGAAGTAGCCGTTGGTGTGACATGTCCTCCGACGACTGAAGGTGACGGCTACTTAGCCTATGATTTTGCCACGTGTCGCTATATGTGTCACACCCCGCCACCGGCGGAAACGCGGAATATAACAGATAAATCGGTTCACAACACATTGTTTATAAAGTTACTAAAGCATAACCTTCGATACTCAAAAGATAAGTTTTGATACATACTTATCAATCTTGTTCACCTCAATATTGACATAAACAACTTAGATGTCTTCCAAAAGTTAACATTAAAATAGCCTTTGATGAACCAAAAGCCTAGCATCACATAACCGTGTCTAAGCTTAGGGGTTTGAATTCGTACCTGAAAAACATTTTTAAAACATATGTGTCAACTAAAAAGTTGAGTGAGTTCCACGGGTTTTGATATAAGATATACACAAAAGAACATGTTTTGTTTTAAGTACATAAGTGATGTAATTATGATAAGTCTACAAATGAAACCTTGACAATTTTTATTAACTAACCAAACAAACAACAACAAACGCCCTAGTTTTGATTCTATGTCTAACACAACATAGTTTTGATGTATATATATATGGATATATGCAATTGCATGTTTTGTGGCGCTATCACGTCAATTGGGCTAGTCAGACCAAATAGTACTATTCATAATATCCATCGGCCATTAGTTAATCAACTTGTGAGTGGGGGCTTTGCGTGTTAGAGTTAACTTAGATAATTCACATCAAAGATCAGTTTTCATGTGCGTGTGTATGTAGAAACATGTTTTCCCCAAAACATTTGATAGAAGTTTAAAAAGAGGGGTCGTGAAAACTCACCTGATAATGCTGCCATAAAAACCGTATTCCTTGAATATGTGCTAAAGACCGAAGTCCTCAATATGCAATAGTGTTGGGTACACGTCCTACTAGAGTTCCACGATACACGTAGGCACTCTATGAATTTTGGATTACCCTATGTTTCATATAAACGTGTTAACATACTTCTCAATGCCCCAGTAGGATGATGCTCAAATTCCAAACATATCATCAATTTCTGATACCAAGTTCAGCTATTATGCGTGCTCTTGAGCTCTATTGATCCGTTAAATCATTACACCAATTTGGTGTACATTAATAAGTTATCGGTTGTTAATTAGATATTGATTCCCTATCTAGAGTCGAGATTTCCAACTAATATACACTTATCATCAGACTTATTTACATGTTCATAACACACCTATAGATATTTATTTACAACTTAATAATAAAGATTAATAATTTTCTGTTTATACGTATATAAACAAATAAAACAAAAGCCTCATAAGGTTTGACAGAAAATCAATTTGAAAGGGTTGTCAATAGAACACGTGGGTGGCATACACTGATCAAAGCAATTAGGTGGTGAGAGTGATGACAATTGTTGTTAGACTCCAAATTAGATGCCAAAATTTTAAGATTAAATACTCTATTTCAATGTTAGTTGAAGGCAACTCGCAGAAAGAAAATGATGGTACATGAATTCGTATTTTCTTTAGAATGAAATCAAATTGAACAACGTTTGAGTCGGCTGAACAAATCAACTATTATATGCACCGTCCCCTCGCCGCCATGGCATCACCGTGAAGTGGCTGAGTTCCGCCGAAAAGACGGTCGGAGAAGCCGCCGTCGTCTATGACGGTTTCCCCGCCGCCGCCTCTTGTTCTTAAAACCAACACCACCCGTTAAGCACCACCGTAAACTACCACAAATACCACCGTAAATCACCACTTATTGCCGACCACTAGCACCACTTTATCTCACTACCTCCGTATATATTTTTATATCATTCTCGTTTCTCTCATCACAAGATATTCAAATCAATTGTGAAGATTTGATATCTACTAGATATGGAGATTAATAGTTTGGACATGTACAACTAAAAGAAACATATGGCAAATTGATTATACGTGGATGTGTGGCTTATGTGCTGACTCACCCTTCAAAATCTCATACATCTCGATGTACATGATGAAATCATCATGGAATATAAATGTTATATTATATGTATAATTAGTAATATATATATATATATAGGGGAGGTTTAAATAAGAAGTGGTTTTTCGCTAATTAACCTAATAAATGACAAAAACTTAAGAAACGATATCAAATGAACTCCGATTGAGCTTATTTCAGCGGCGTTGGAACCCTCTCGTCGAACTCTACCAGCTTAGCCTTTAAGGTTTAGCTTTTAAGGTTTAGATTTTAGGGTTGAATTTTAGAGATTTAGCCTTAGGATTTAGATTTTAGGGTTTAGTTTTTTTTTAGGGGTGGGGGGTTTAGGTTTTTTTTTTGGGGGGGGGGGGGGGGTAGGTTTTTAGGGGGTGGGGTGGTGGTTTTAGGCTTTTCGGGGTTGTAGGGGGTTTAGGTTTTTGGGGGTGCGGGTGGCGGGGGGTTTTGGTTTTTTGGGGCGGGTTAGGGTTTGATGAGATTGTTCCAACGCCGCTGGAATGAGCTAAATCGGAGTTCGTTTGACCCATTTCTTAGCGTTTCTTAGTCAAAAACCACTTTTTAGTGGAACATTCCCCTATATATATAGTATAGGGTTTCGCTACAAAGTCAATAAAATGTAAAAAGCCTAGTAAAGAACTCCACCACAAGATTTTGTAATGTGTGGCTAAGATTGAAGGTGACAGTTTTGTAATTATTAGCAATTTTAAAAGTCTCTAGGATGGGTATAATGGGAATTGTTTCCAAAAGAGAGAAATAACATGTACATGCAAGTCACATGCACACATGGATTTTTCACCTCATTTTTTAAACGTTTATAACTTTTTTATACATCATTATTTTTTTTTTAAAAATTATACCATAAAATTGAGCGTTTTTTTATCTTTAAAACGAGTATGGTCTTGCTATATTTAAAAAAAATCGCTGAACTGGGTTTGTACGTTTTTAACAGCGTTTTCATGACTTTTTTATGACGTTTTTTCATGACATTTTCACCCGCTTTTTCATGGCGTTTTTTATGACGTTTTTCACTGCGTTTTTTTCATGGCGTTTTTATTACGTTTTTCGCTGCGCTTTTTTTATGACATTTTTAAACTGCGTTTTTATGACGTTTTTTCACTGCGTTTTTTTTCATGGCGTCTTTTTCATGAAGTTTTTAACAGCGTTTTAACTGGGTTTTTTAACTGGGTTTTTTTCTCTACGTTTTTTAACTGGGTTTTTTTTATTACGTTTTTTAAGTGCGTTTTTTTACTTCGTCTTTTTAACTGGTTTTTTTGTGGCATTTTTTAATTGCTTTTTTTTGCCCAGTTCATAAACACAAAAAACGTTGATTTTTTTAGCCCAGTCCAAAAACACCATAAAAACTCTAGTTTAAAAACACCTAAAAACGTCTTTTTTTGTTTTTATATAGAAATACCCTACTCATATTAAAGATAAGAAAACGCTCGTTATTATGGTGCACTTTTTTTAAAAAAATATTTACGTATGAAAAAATTATGAACGTTTAAAAATGGGGGGGATGGAGTGCATGTGCCTATTCCATGCCATGTAAGAAGCATGTGCATTTTCGTTTTGACCATTTTACCCTTCCCTCCTTGATTTCTTCTTTGGACACATGACACACCATGATGGCTTTCTAGGCTTTTTATATTTTTTTGATTTTGTAAAATAACCCTCCCATATATATATATATATATATATATATATATATATATAGGGTAAGGTTCCTTTCAAAACCCACATTTCATGAGAAAACCCTAAAACTCTCATCCAATGGTTGCTTTAATCTTAAACACAGAAGATGTTGCCATGTGTCCCCATTGATAATTTAATTAAAAAGGGTAAAAATGTCATTTTAACCACTAGTGTAACCAGATTCAACAAGAGTGTGACAAGTGTCACTCTTAAAATCCCCACACTTTCCTTTTTTTTATAAAAAACTTCCCCCTACTTTTTATATCCTTAATAACTTTTTTATACTATGTTATTTTTTTATAAAAATTGCACCTTTAAACTAGTCTCATTTTTCTCTTTAATTCCGTTATAGTCTCGACAATTTTTTTTTTTATTTTTTAAAAAACGAACGAGATTACATCAATGTAACAAATACACCAAAATTAACAATTACACCAAAAAAACTAGTTACATCACTGTAACTACTAGCTACACCGGTGTAATCGAGACGTCTTTAAATTATATCAATATAGCTACCAGTTACACTGGTGTAAGGAACATGAATTATATAACACACAAACAATCTCATAACTCAATTTAAAAAAATAAGGTCAACATAAGATTCAGAACATTATATTACATTAAAAGAAACTCAAGAATCAAAAAGTTCCCATTCTGTGAATAAACTCATATCTACTCCACAACTTTTTACAGATCCAGATTCCGTCAAGAGGGTACAGAAAAAATTTAATGAAACAAAAAACTTATCTTCATCAAGAATGCAAGAAATTAACCAAATTTATGTCAATGATAGTAAAAGACTACCCAATGTACAGTTATGATCACAGCATCAAAAGATTGCTGAAATTGTTTGTTCTGATCTAGAGCACAATAAATTGACCTGCTAAAAAATTAATAGAATTAATAGAGAAAATAAAGCTTTAATATAATCAAATTAGGGCAGAAAATCAAATCACTAAAATAGAACTCTAACCATATCCAAGATGAAGATTCGTTGAGCAGTCCGACTTCAAGTATTTGAATTCGTGGAGCACACAACTACACAAGTGAAAAACACAGAAGGAAGCGAGCGTGGATTCATGCTCCAATAGCTTGAATCAAGATTTTGTATTCAAGAATGCAACAAGGGATGAGAAGAATCATAACCTTTTTATGCTCCAATAGCTTGAATCAAGATTTTGTATTCATCCTCGTGGAAAAAGCGGCCACGCAGTGGCTCTCCTAACCGCTTGGTCTAGATCTGGATCTCAACACTACCAACGTTTAATCGCCGGATATCCATCACGGTGGTGTCCAACGTGCCTCCTAAGAATACGTTCGCTAAAGAGCTACCGGAGTGTAGACGGATCTGTAATTGGTGCAGCTGAGGATGGTGGCGGACAACGACGGAGGAAGAGACGACACCCGATGGAGGAAGAGATGGGTTTGGTCGTGTACATCATGGTCGATAGCAGAGTTACCTTTGAAATATAGTCGGATCTGTAGTTGATTCGTAACAAGGGGAGGGGCTAGGGCTTGGTGGTGTCTGGTAGAAGTGTGGGATGATTTTTGAAAGAGGGGTTTAGGGTTAAGATGAAGATCTGAAGTTTAAATGGAGAGAGAGAAAAAGGGATCTGATCTATATATGGGATGTTGTATTATTAAAAAAAGAAAAAAAGGGAAAATAACCAAAATGACTATATTACCCTTGACTTAATAACAACCACACATCATTTACAGAATTAATATGGATCACACAATTATTTTAATAATTAATATGGACCAATCAGGTAGAGTTTTTAAATTTGGAGTGAGTTTTGATTTGAACACTCCCCTATATATATATATATATATATATATATATATATATATATATATATAGAGGGAATGTATAGTATGAAAACCCCCCCAAGTAGTGAAAACTTTGAAAACTCTCCAAAAATGGGTTTTAGAAGGTTTTTTTTTCTTTAGAAGGGTTTTTTCTGTGCAATTTTACAAAAAAAATCAAAAAAGCGTCGACCAAATGTTTATTTAAAAAAAAATTAAAAATTCTGCTCAGTTATTTTAACAATGTAGCATGTTGTGTTACATAAGTAACACGATTTTTTCACACAAAAAAGGGGATTTTTGTCCATTTTTTTTTAATTGGCTCGGAGTTTTTATTTTATTTTTTTTGACAAAAATCTTATAAAAGTTGCTTAGAATGATTTTCAATTTTTTTTAAACATGTAAAAACACGTTTTTTGGACAGTTTTCAATGTTTTCACAACTCAAGTGGGTTTTTAAAATATCCATCCCCTATATATATATATATATTATAACAAGATGTATATTCATTTAAATCCTTAAACGATGTTTAATAAATTTTAAATGTCCGTTTAAACGTTTCATACCTCAACTAATCGCTTCACTTGTTAAACACTTGTTTAACAATACTTAGAATATAAATATAATTAAACAACTAATACCATAAAATGATGTTTTAAGGAGTCATATGAAGTTCACCCATTGGGCTTATGATTGGGCCGTTAATGGGCTGAGCCCGTCTATGATGAATTAATCGTCGAAAGTAACTGACTCTAATTTCGGGGTTGTCACAATATGATAGGAAATTCACGGCTGGAATTCAACGTCTATTTTGGAAACTTTTGTTGGTCAAATGTTTATTATGGTAATTTTCCCTTTTCTTCAACTCTCAAAATAGTTGATGTATGCAATAGATGACATAATCCCTTTGCATCATCATTTGAATGTTTAAAAAAGTAATCATAATCAGTTGATGCATCATCTTATTTCCTGTACTTGAACATCAATTTTCTTGATTCTATTCGATTGTCTCCTAACTGATCCTTCCGGTGTTGCAGAATTTCATAAAATGAGCGCATATTCCTGGTCGTTGATTCCTGGTTATCTAGTCGCAAAAGTAATTTCGAATGCTGCATCTAGTCGCAACAAAGCTCTATCATGATTCTTTGATCGATTTCTCTAATTCGTGGTTTCTCGTCGCCATCCTTTTGATTTATAAAAGTCTTGTGAAAGAATTAACAGAGAAGAAGACAAAGTAACTCTATTCAAATCAATACGCTACCTTCTCATTAGGAGTAGTAATCTTGTTTATTGTTTTAAGTACACATCACATAATGGTTAAGTTTGTTATTCCTTATTTACATCTAGACCCTAAACTATTGAACAATTACCATAAGACCCCTAATACTAGATGTACAATGTAGCTCCTTATCGCCTCGATGCACGTAGGTGCGCCTCATGTTCTTTTCTAGAACACATGTTTGTCTAATGCATATCAGCAAAAGATTCAAAATATCATTGAGAAATAGCATCCTATTTGGTTAAACAAAATCAAATGAGATTAGAGGGTTTGGGAGTTATGACCACCAAATGCATACAAAGCACAACTGTTCGTATAATACATGGGTTTGGTTGGTTTAAGACCCAATACATCGTACCAAACACCACAAAAATTCGGGAAAATCACAAAAATAGACATACATTGAAGGTTTTTAGCCCGCTAAGTCTTCAATGTCTATTTTGGTGATTTAATCAGAGATTAATGTTTATTTTCATGATTTTCTCTAGAAATTCTTGTAATCTAGTTTCCAAGCCCACTTTGGTTCAGAATTTTCATCAAACAGCTTGCCTGCATAACCAAAAACATCATCCTTTAAATATAACGAGCTGGTTATACCCGTACTCCGTGACAGGTGTCGTGTCTATCGTTAATCAAATATAAATTAAAACGTAGGTGCAACGGTAAAAATAATGTGTTATATAAAATACATAAAACTAAATAATAAAAAAGGGAAAAATAAAATATTATCGGTTCGGGTCGTTGAAAACCATAAAGCGAATATCGATACCGGTTCCGATAACACCAATACCGGCAATGACGTTGTTCGCTAATAATAGGTTCGGCTCGTCATGGTACCACAATGGTAGATGGAATACAACTCCGTTTTAAAAAAAAATGTCGGAATGTTGACAAAAAAAATTCTAAAAACTGGCGCGCAATCCGTTTTTTTTAAGTTAAGGAAAAAGAATTTATTGAAAATTTAAACGGGTTAAAAACCTATATTATATAAAGTATGAGAGGTGAAAATTAAAAAAAATTAAAAAAAATAAACTTTAACACAAGGTGTCAAACAATAAATGAAATAGTAAGTGTTCAACCGAACTTCCTTTTAATCTATAGTATTATTAGGATGGAATCCCGTGTTTTACATGTGTTAAATAAATATAATATCATATACTTAGTAATAAAAAATTTATTTCTTAAAAAACTTGTGTATTACACATGTTGAATAAACTTGTGTATTACACGGGTTGAATAAAATATAAAAGTAAATTACACTTTTCGTCCTTTATGTATATACCAAATTTCAGGTCTCGTCCTTTAACTAAGGAAATAATAGAAATTGCCCTTTATATTTGAATTTGTTTGTACGTTTCATCCTTTCCCTAACGACCGTTAGATTTTCTGTTAAGTGATGTATCAAATGACCAATTTACCCTTTTGTTTTTTTTAATAATTGAGAGGGGCTATTGTGTGATTTACTAAAAAATATATATATTTTTTTATAAAAAGTAAAACTTTATTTCATCTCCATCAAAGCTGATGAATTTCATCTGCACACCCCTCCATCTTCCATCTTCTTCATGTGATCGAACAAATAGTTTCCAGAAGTATAATCAAACATGCATACCACCCAACCATCACACCTCCATCTTCTTGCACATCCATAGCCGACAATAACCACCATAATTTCCTCATGAAAAAAACAGATCTTGTGTGTTTACCCCTAAAATCACCATCATCATCACCACTGTCAAATCGAAGAAAGGGGAAGTATACTAAGATAGAAGAAAAATGATTAAAGAAAAGGGGGAAGTGTGTGATGAAGCCTTGCTACCCAATCGGTTTGCCCTAGACCACAATCGGTGGCCTCTATTCTGACCCAATCGATGCCTTCGCCACCTAATCGGTTTTCCCAAGACAACAAGGGTTTGCCGCATCTGCTGAATCCATAATCGGTAGTTGCGCATGAAGATAGAACGAAGGTTAATTTGCACATTTTGTCCTAATGACGCTTCGCCACCCAATATTGAACCCTAGACCGAGATCTTGATAAAATGAGCCCAGGACCTAACAGTATGCAAATGCACCATCTTCATCCAAACAACCGCAGTGTAACCGAGCAAAGAACAAGTAGTCATGGGGGTAAGAATCTGGATGAGCTTCGATCTTCTCCGATAAGGAGAAATAACCTTTTTCTGCATCTTGTTTTCTATAGATTTTGTAAGCTCTGTCTATGTTTTTATGGAGTTATTTTCTATTTTGCAGTTCAGTAATCAAAATCTTGGCTTTTTGCAAGTTATGTTAGCAAATTGATTGTTTGGTTTAAGATTTGGCGTTTGGGCCAGTTTTTGGTTGATGTTTATAAAAACCTGCAACTGAATGAATTTCGATCTTGTCTACTACATAGGATCTATCTTTCAATGGTTTGATATTACTTAGATTAAATCTCACAGGAAACATGGGGTGGAATGCCGGAAAAGCCGGAGAAGAAAGAGGGGGTGGATAGTTGGGGTTGGGCCGGAAGACGTGAGGGAGAGAGTGGAGAGAGGTTAATTGTTTGTTTTTTTAACTAAAAGTTAATTCAGAAAATTAAATCATGAGTTTCTTTTTATTTTTTTAAGGCAAGGGTAAAATAGTCAATTTATGAAAAGTTAACAGAAAATCTAACGGCCGTTAGGGAAAAGGATGAAACGTGCAAACAAATTTAAATATAAAGGACGATTTCTGTTATTTCCTTAGTTTAAGGACGAAACCTGAAATTTGGTATATACTTAAAGGACGAAAAGTGTAATTTACTCAAAATATAATGTAATCTATTAACACATACACTCATTAAAATGGAACAATGTGAATATGTAAACATATGATTAAAGGTTTTTATTTTAATAATACTTGACTATAAAATTGTTTTAAGTTTGTAAAATTCATATATCCCAATTTTATTGATCATAAATCCAATTTTAAATTCAGGTAAAATTCAAAGTTCTATAAAATGTTATAGTCAGGTAAAATTCAAAATTTAATTAAACATTTATAGTCGGGTAAAATTCAAATAAGCCTTGTGCGACTCGTCCCACATTGGTAGCAAGATAAAAAGGCCTCTTCCTTATATGCCTTAGTCTTTAGTGCTAATCAAATTGATAACTCACTGGGCTAAGATGGATGGGTTTGTTGGATTATAAGTTAGTTAATCTTGGGTCAAGACTTGGGCTCTCTCTTTGACTAACTAATCAGGTTTTATAACTATTAATCACGAAATTAACTCTAACTGGACTGACAGTTTCAGTTAATAAAATTAACTGTAAAACAGTTATTTTCGGTTTTGACAGTTGAAAAACTGTTTTATGATCAGATGTATATATGGCTGCAAAGGATCACAGAGAAGAGAGAGAAAAACTAACACAAAAACCATCTTGCAAATTTGAATCATGAAGGGGACAGAGAGATTTCGTCAGAATCAAGAACTTCATCTTGGTTTATTGTTGTATCCTCAAAACAGATCCGTGCAGCTGAAATTTCTGTTTTAGGACATTGTTCGCAGGCTTTCTTAGTCTCTCCTGACGATTGATCCCCATCCTCATTTGCCCTAGTTCCTTAGCGACGACAATTGATGTTCCCCATTTGCTCACTCAATTTTCGCCCTTAAGTCATACTCTCGGCTCTCATGTCATGTTTTTAATTTTAGAGTAGATAATAGGTGCCCAAAAAATAAACACCAACCCATCAAACAAGAAACCCAAATCTATACATACTAATAAATAAAGGTTTTAGGGTGTCACATGTCACTCTCTCATTCATTCTCAAGTTTTTTTCCCGCCTCTCTCTCCTATTAATTATACAAATCTATTTAATTATTTTTTTTCTCTCCTATTAAATAATAATGAGATCTATAACTTTTTTTATAAAACGTTTTTCATTAATATGACGTAAATTTTTATCACTAAGTATATATAACATTGCATTTATTTAACACGTGTAATGCACCGGGTTTCTAAAGTTTAATATGAATTAACATTTATCAGTTACAGAAAAAAAAATTAATGCTCAGCTAAAAAATGTTTTAAAAATTAAATTAGTGAAATTTTATTAAACTCGTGTCATACACGAATTTTTAAAAACATAAATTTTTTTATTACTACGTATATAACATTAAATTTATTCAGACCGTGTAATACACGAGATTATAATCTAGTATACATATATAACTTTGCCTTTTTTAATTGGAACCCCTTTTTTTTTTTTGGTCCAAGCCCTAACTTTATCCAATATGTCTAATGGGCCTCCGTTGGTGTAGAGAAAAAAATACACGGTTTTGAGTTATGTGGCAATATGTGAGTGGGAAATTAGGGTTGTCTAGCATGCCAAAAAAGAGAAAGCTGCAAAAGACCCACCCATAAGCTTTTGTCCACCACTAAATCTTCTACTTTCTTCTTTTGGAAATATGCTTTAAGTTTATCTGGTAATGTTGCCATTATCGTTAACCAAAACCGTTGAACCTATTAGGGTTTCTTTATTTATTTTCCATTTAGAGTAAATTATAGAAATCTTCATTTATTTTTATACTATTTTTCAGATATTTTCCTTTAGCCTAAAAATTGTTAGAGATCGTCCTTAATGTTTACAAATCTTGCACGTTATGACATTTGACCCTAACCTAGTTAAATTTCTCAGTTAAGTCTAGTAATGTGCAAGACACATGAAAGTACTTTTGTAATTTTACCCATTTAACGTGCAAGATTTGTAAACATCAAGGACGATCTCTGACAATTTTACAATATCTGAAAAAGGGTATAAACATAAAGGACGATTTCTGTAATTTACTCTTCCCTTTATTATATCATATAACAATGGTTCTTGAAGTTTAGAAGCTGCCATAACTTTTCATGGGTAGAATTCTCAGTGAAACCCGCCAAGAAAATGGCATCTGGGTTGAGTTCACAATCAGTCCAGCTCTTCTTTGGGTGATTGTATCCATGGCTGCCATGTTCTTCATATCTGGGATCATTCATGTCTTACTAAAATTCTACAAACAAAATCAAACTTATCCATCAACCTCTCAGTCCATTCGATATGGAGAATTCTCCCGTCCTCAGTCTCTTGGAAGACAACTTCAACAGCTTTTTCGGTTACAAGATTCTGGTTTGGACTCGTCTTTCATCGAGAGTTTACCCGTTTTCGAGTACAAACACATCATGGGAACAAAATATCCATTTGATTGTGCTGTGTGTTTGTGTGAGTTTTCACCTCATGACAAGCTTAGATTGATTCCAATCTGCAGCCATGCTTTTCACACACATTGCATAGACACTTGGCTTCTATCAAACTCCACATGCCCTCTTTGCAGGGTCAATCTCAGCATCGAAAGCGCGCTAACTGATCATAACGGGCTATTTGAAAACTTCGCGAATGCATCGACAAATAGCATAGAGAGGGTGTTTTCTGTGAGGCTAGGGAAGCTTAAGAGCTTTAAAGGAGGAGAAAGGTCTGTTGGAGGGGAGAATAGTAAATGTAACTTGGATGCAAGAAGATGCTTTTCAATGGGTTCATTTCAGTATGTGGTTGATAATGTAGATATGCAAGTAACTTTGTTTGATGTTAAAGATAATGTAGATTGTGGAAAAGGTGAAGATAATATGGATTTGAGGAAGATTAAACATGAGAGTCTTTCTGTTTCTAAGGTTTGGTTGTGGTCCAAGAAAGGAAATTTTCCAGTTACTTCATCTGAAGTTGGAGGTGTTTCTTCACAAAATATTATACTTTCTGGTGTCTGATTTTATTTTCCAATATTTGATGTAGTTTTAGTTTGAAATATTTATCACTCATGTGTGTTATCTAGTTTTAGTTTCACTCGAGAGAAAAGGAGGGAGATCATAAGAAAATATATATGTATTCCAAACCCTCATAGTTGGTAGGACAAGGTGGTTTGGTTTTAATGGTTTTTAGGTTGAATCGTGAGACACTATTTTTAATGGTTTTCAACTTTTGTATGGGATGGTAAAAAACCTGAGCCAGATGGGAATACATCAAACCCAAAACATGCGGGACAGGATGAGATTAGTTTTAAAAATTTTCGCTAGCATGGGGCGTATGGATTGTGTGATACCCGACCCGATTACGCGAAACCATATACCCATTTTCCCGAACCACATATCCGAACAATATACCCGAAAATTTAGTTTTTGTCTAGGAATGCTTAATTTAGTAACTTTATTATATGAAAAATTTTTTTTTTTTTCTTTTAAGATATGTATTTATTAATATTTTTTATTTTGTATGTAATTTATCATATTTTAATTTGTTACATACATGAAAATATATAAAAATTAGATTAGTAAGAAAAATATACTTGGAAATCTCAAAGAGTACTTTTTAACAAACTAGTGGTATACCTGATACCGGATGAGTAATTCCCGATAAATTCCCAACGAGTATTGGGTTGAGTATGGGACAAGATTTTCTAATCAGGTATGGGACAATCGGGTATGAGGCTGGAATTATCAATACCTGGCCGAAGCCAGCTCATTGCCATCCCTACTTCCACTTCTATAGACCAAAACAAACCCATTAAAGAATTGAAACCGAACCAAAATATAGTGTTAGTAATGGTTTGATTTCATGATTAAAATTAAATTTATTGGGTCTTTAGATAAGCTTTGAGCTAATACAACTCAAGTGGTTTACATTTTTCAGCTAATACTACAAATGTCGAATTATAAAGAGTATTAGGTATATTTTGGAGTTTATCTATATTTCATTTTATCATATATATAACAATTTTGTTATGATAAAGATACAAATATTACAGAAGGGAGCCTATCTCTTATACACAAAACACTAAAACAAGGGAGCTAATCAAGGCTATAAGCCTATAAATCATGGAGCTTTATGGAAAGGGAATAATGTGAAAGGAAAATTAGGAGAAATATAATAGGAGGAATATATGCCATCTTTTACTGCCCTCAAGTTGTAGCCTTGAGGTCTTTAATGCCCAACTTGTCGAATAAGGTGCGGAAGTGTTGTGTGCCCAAGGGCTTAGTAAGAACGTCAACGACCTGCATCTTTGTATCGATTTGCATGGGTTGTATCTCCTTTGACTCCACCCGTTCCCTAACAAAATGACAGTACATTTCTACATGCTTGGTCCGTTTGTGAAATACCGGGTTGTTTGCTATGTGACGAGACGCTTGGTTGTCACAAAACAACTGTGTCGGTCCAGCAAAGGGTAGTTCGAGTTCCTTTAAAATCCATCTCATCCACAAGGTTTCACTAACCACGGCTGCCAAGGAAAGATATTCGGCTTCGGCCGATGATCAAGAGACGATCGACTGTTTCATCGATTTCCACGATATGGAGGCGCCTCCTAAGAGCAACAAATAACCGGTTCGCGATCTTCTGGTGAACGGACAACTGAGCCAATCAGAGTCACAATAGGCTATGTGATTCATTCCCCCTTCTTTTGGAAGCAAAATTCTTTGCCCCGGGGTTGCCTTGAGGTACCGTAGAACCCGGTTAGTGGCGTCCTTATGGCTTCGTCTTCGGTCGCCGAAAATTTGACTTAAAGCATTTACTGCGTAAGCAACATCGGGCCTCGTTGCTTGTAGATAAAGGAGTCTTCCGACTAATCTTCGTTATTGACTTGCATACACCTATGGTTCTTCATCACATTTTTCTAACCTTAAGTTTTGTTCCATTGGGAAAGAGCTTGGGCGACAACCCGTCATTCTCGTGTCTTTCCAAAATGTTTAGAATATATTTCCTTTGACTTAGCACTAATCCTTCCTTTGTGCGAGCCACTTCAATTCCAAGAAAGAAATTTAAGGGTCCAAGATCTTTGATGCTAAATTTCTTGTTGAGAAAGGTCATCCTTTGCCTTGGAATAAACAATGAGTGATAGGCTCATGTTTGTTTAAAACCGACTCCAAGTAAGGAGGTGGTAAATTATTTATACCAATTCCTCGATGGTTGTTTAAGCCACGTATAGAGATTTCTTTAGCTTGCAAACTTTGTTGTCATCTCCTTTTTCAAACCTTGAGATATTTTCATGTAAACGTCCTCGTGTAACAGTGGCGGATCTAGAACAAAAGTTCAAGGGTAACGGATTTTTTTTTTACCGTATTTTCATGTAAACCAAATTTTTTTTACCGTACTTTCATGTAAATGAAACAAAATTTTTTTTTACCGTACTTTCATGTAAACAATTTTTTTTTACGGTAACATGCAACTGACGAGGCGGACTGCGGAGGCGAAGGACTGGGGTTTGGCGGAGGCGGCACCGGGCGGTGGTCTCAGCTCAAGTCGAGCGGTTGGTCGAGTGGTCGCTCTCTAGCTCTCACAATCTCACAGTTCCCACTCTCTATGTCTTTTATAACAAACAAAACAAAATCAAATCCCCTAATTTTTCATCTTCCAAGGTCGGTGGTTTCTCAGCTCAGGTCGAGCAGCTGCAGTCAGTCGGTCTCTGTCTCTCGCTCTCTTTTCTCAGGCTCAAAATTTGAGAATTGGGCTTAAGATTTATTTTAAGTTTTAAGAATGCTAATTGAGAATTGGGCTTGAGAGTTGAGATTGGTTTTAAGTCCAAATGTTTTAAGTTTTAACAATACCTCAAAAGCCCAAATGTTTTAAGTTTTAAAATGTGGTGCATTTTTATAAAGTATTGGGTTTTTTATAAAATTTTAAACTTTTTATTAAGTGTTGAACTTTAAAAAAATTTGAGAGGTAACGTAATTTTTGCTTAGGGGTAATGTAATTTTTTCTCAAGGGTAACCGGATACGTAAAAACGTAAAAAAAAATTGCACTGCGCATAAAAAGTCGAGGGGTAGCGGGGGCTACCCCTCCCCCTAGGGTAGGTCCGCCCCTGTCGTGTAAGTCTCCATGTAGGAAAGCGTTGTTTACCTCTAGTTGGTGGATGTGCCATCCTTTCTTCACGACCACAGTTAATAAGCTTTGAACGGTGACAAGTTTTGCCACCGGTGCAAAAGTTTCATGGAAATCTACCACCTCCATTTGCGTGAATCCTTTGGCTACAAGGAGAGCATTGTACCTTTCCACGTCACCATTCGGTTTGTATTTTTCTCGTATACCTATTTCAAATCTTTTGCACGCTTTCCCTCTGGTAATTATTTTAGAGTCCAAGTTCCATTCTCTTCGAGCGCTTGGATTTCCTTCTTCATTGCTTCTCTCCACTTCGGGTCTTGTACGACTTGATTATAGTATTTTTGGCATGAAGTAATGGCCGCAAAGAAAACTTTATGATCCTTAGTAAACTTATCGTGGGAAATAAAATGTGCTAAGGAATGTATCGTTGAAGACGTTTGATTGGAAGTGGATTGCTTATGGTCTATAGATGGAGGTAATCGAACCTCATAATCGTCGAGATGTCTTGGCAGAGACCTACTTCTTTTCTCCTTTGGTAGATTCTAGTCTTGGCCCAACTGATTCAATTACTGGGAGGCTCTTCTTGGGCAACATGCATGGTCCATTTGGTCAACAATGTGTGGGCTTTGTTCTTGGGCCATTGGGCTTTCGGTGTGTGGGTTTATGTTGGCTGCCACTTCTTCTTTGGAGATGGGACCACATGACAAGCTCACTAGTGGTTCTGTTTGGTGTTCGTTTGGCCCATCATTGTTTAGTTCAGGCCAGTCTTCTCTTTATCAGTTCCTTGTTCAATATCCCACCGTTTGGGAAAAGCAAAGATGTCTTCCTCCTTTACTGTTGCATTCATTGTAGCAAAAGGAAATACCTTTTCTACATATTTGACATCTTTAGATATTATGATATTGTTGTGTTTGGTGCCGTAAATTTTGTACCCCTTCGTGCCAGGTGGATAGCCCAAAAATACTCCCGGTCTTCCCTTTTTCCTCGAACTTATCACCCTTCATTTATGTGCTTCTGTAATACGTTAGACACCCGAAAAGCCTCATGTCTTCATATTCATGTTTTAGGTTGTATAACCAGTGTTTTGAAACCCGGACCGGACCGGCCGGTCGGACCGGTTGGACCGGGAACCAAAGGCTTGGCCGGTCCGATTATTTGTGTTGAAACGGTCCTGCAACGACCCGACAGTCGGACCGGTTGGAAGATTAGCAGTTTGGCAACTGAACAGACGATCGGAGGATGAGAAGAGTAGATGAAGATGGATCGGAGGATGAGAGCAGCTTGGCAACTGAACAGAAGATCGGTGGTCGGATCAGAGGATGAGAGCAATAGCCGGTGGACTCTAGAGAGCAGATGAAGATGGAGTGTGGCTATGTGAGAGGTGAACACCGAAAAGATGAAGTGGATTGAAGAGTCACGTGAAGTACTTGATAAGTTTCTTGAAACTCAAAATATAGAACATTGGGAAAGGGAAAATAGAGAGCATCTAAATCTGACAATTATTTAAATTTAATTTTAACTTTTATATATATATATATATATATATATATCTATATTAATATCATGGAAAATTTTGTTATATTTAAATTTTCTTATTTATTAAATTAATAAGCATTTATGACGTCATCCGGTTCTTAAATCCGGTCCAACCGATCCGACCAGCGGACCTGTAAAACGACCAGTTCGTTGTTTGGTCCGGTTCTGAAAACATTGTATATAACACTTCATACAGACTCTTATTCTCTTATTCCTAATCATATCTTATGGCAAACGGATTATAATGTATATGGCGGTTCGGATACACTCACCCCAAAACCTTATGGGTAAGCTTGCTTCAATCAAGGCCCGTGCAATTTCTAAAAGGTGTCGGTGATTTCGTTCCACTACACCGTTTTGTTGCGGTGTATGTGGACACGTTGTCTCCAAGGCGATTCCTTCTTTGGCATAAAAGTTAAGCTTGTGATTTGATGTGAACTCCCCCCATTGTCACATGGGATTTTTTTTACATTTTTCTCAAATTGAGTTTGTATCATTTTGTGAAAATCAACAAGACAACTGCTAGCCTCATGTTTGTGTTTGAGGAGAAAAACCCACACAGCTCTACTTAAGTCATCTACCATCGTTAGAAAGTAGCTTGCTCGTGTAAAAGAAGGTGTTCGATATTTTCCTCACACATCACAATGTAATAGGTCAAAACAAGCATTCGTTTTAGAGGTGCTAATCGGAAAAGGTAATCTAGCAAACTTAGCTTTAAAACAAGAGTCACAAAAGTCTTTTGTTTTAAAAGAAACAACCTTGAGAAAATCAACGTAAGCAAGTTTTGAATTCGATGCATGACCAAATCTATCATGCCAAGTGTCAACCTTTTCATCATCACGTACCTCTTTTCCCCTATAATCCCCATCTTGTATAGACCTTTCTTTCATTCATCCACTCCAATCAATGTCCTCGAACGCAAGCCCTGCATAACACAAAATTCGGAAAAAAATGTTACAACACATTGAAGATCTTGTGGTAGCTTACTAACGGATAATAAATTGCATTTGAATTCGGCAACATGGAGAACCCCCTTTATCATTGTCCCTTTGGGTAAGGTGTAATCTCCTCGACCCTCTACGGCTATGGAGTCACCATTCGGTATGATAACCGGTGGCTCGTATTTTTTCTTGGTTTTATTTTTAAGTAGGAAATCCTTGCAAGTTATGTGCTCGGTGGTACCTGAGTCGATAACCCACTTACCTTCTTAGTTAATGTTACCTGCCATGTTGGCAATTGGTGAGTCGTTTTCCTTGGCAGTACCAACTTTATTGCCAAAAATTCTTACAAACTGTTGGTAATGTTCGGTGGTCAAGCCCGGAGTTTTGCTCGTCTCTCCTTCTACGCAAACAGCTCTTGGTTTTGTCTTTTCATGTTTACCTTACCCAGCCACCACTCCGGATGCCTGATGCGCTTGAAGCATCCATCTCTGTTGTGCCCGTCTTTCCCACATATTTAATGTTCCATCTGCTCTCCAATAATACATTTTCCATCCTTTCGTATGAACTTGTTTTGTGGCTACTGTTGATCTCGTCTCTTTGGTACAAAAGCCTAGAATGTAGCGGCATCAGTGATTGGTCTTTTGGAACTAGAGATGGCCTTTTGTTGTTCGTCATCGACTACCAAATGGTAGGCAGTACCGAGGGTTGGTGTTGGTTGTGTTAGGAATAATCGTACAACCACGCAGTTCAATAAACATGAAAAGCAATAAACGACACAAGCGATTTACGTGGTTTGGTCAATGTGACCTACATCCACGGGGACAACTAGGGTTTTCATATTATTGAGGTGATAATGAATTACAAGTATAAGAGATTAATTTATAGGCATAAATTAAGGTTAGACCCTTAATCAACAAGTAAACTAAACTGGGCCCGCTTCGGGCTAGGGCCGGTTAACCCGAAGCCTACATCCCAACAATCTCCCACTTGGAGGCTTCGAAACACGTTCAGCTCCACTTTGTACTTCTGCAAATGAAAACCCCTCTGATCTTCAGTACTCCCTAGTTACCCCGGTCTCCTCAATATTATTCCTGGAGACCAACTGAAGCTATGCAAAGCTTCAGCTTATCCAGCACCAAAGATTTAGTAAACATATCTGCTGGATTCTTCGCACCCGATATATTCTTCAGACTGATTGTTCCTTCATTGATCAATTCTCTGACGAAGTGATATCTCATCCCTATGTGCTTCGTCTTCCCATGATAGACTGGATTCTTAGCAAGTTTCACTGCACTCTCATTGTCACAGTACAATGAGTAATCATACTGATGTTTTCCCAATTCTTCAAGAAAAGTCTTCAACCATACTAACTCTTTATTGGCTTCAGCAACAGCCATGTACTCGGCTTCTGTTGTTGATAAAGCCACACTTTTCTGAAGTCTGGACATCCAGCTCACAGCTGTTCCTCCCACTGTAAAAACGTACCCAGTGGTACTTTTAAACGTCCCTTTGCATCCACCCAAATCGGCATCCGTGTAACCTCTCAGAATAGCATCTTTTCCTTTGAAACATAACCCCATTGAAGATGTACCTTTCAAGTACATGAGCACCCATTTAACACCTTCCCAATGTTCTTTTCCCGGATCTGACATAAACCGACTAACAACCCCAACGGCATGGGCAATATCTGGTCAAGTGCAAACCATGGCCATGAGACTGTCGACTACTGATGCATATGGAACTTTAGACATCTTTGTTCTTTCTTCTTCAGATTTAGGAGACTGATCTTTGGTAAGCTTTAAGTGACTTCCCAATGGTGTGTTCCTATGCTTGGTCTTTTCATCATTCATCTTCAATCTCTCTAACACTTTCCCTATGTATTTCTCCTGGGACAGTGTTAAAGAACCATCCTTCTTGTTTCTGATAATGCTTATCCCAAGTATCTGACTGGCTGGACCCAAATCTTTCATATCAAATTCTTTGGACATTTGCTTCTTCAACTTGCTAATCTCTCTCATATCAGACCCTGCAATCAACTTATCATCAACATAAAGCAATAATATGATATAAGAGCTGCTGAATTTCTTCAGATAGCAGCAATGATCCATCTGGCACCTCTTGAACCCCGATCTCTCCATAAAGTTATCAAACTTTAGGTACCACTGTCTAGGTGCATGTTTAAGACCATACATACTCTTCTTAAGTTTACAGACCCAATTCTCTTTCCCAACAACCTGAAAACCCTCAGGTTGTGCCATGTAAATATCTTCATCAAGGTCACTGTGAAGAAAAGCAGTCTTCACATCTAGCTGCTCTAGGTGTAAACTTTCTGTAGCTACAAGACTCAGAACGAATCTGATGGTTGTCATCTTCACCACTAGAGAGAAGATCTCATCATAATCAACCCCCTTCTTCTGTTGAAATCCTTTGACAACTAAACAGGCTTTGTATCGTTTAGACCCATCATGTTCTTCCTTAACCCTGAAGACCCATTTGTTTTGTAGAGCTCTTTTATCTGGCGGAAGCTTGGCTAAGACCCATGTATTGTTTTTATTCAAAGAACTCATCTCATCCTTCATAGCATGCTCCCACTGGAGCGAATCTTTTACTTTGACTGCTTCAGAATAATCCTCTGGTTCACCATTTTCTATCAAGAGGATGTAATTAACTGAAGGACTGGGACTGTATCTGTCAGGTTGTTTAGTAACTCTGGTGAACCTTCTGACCCAGTTTGCAGGCTGGTCAGGCTGCTGAGGGGGTTGTTCGTCTTCAGACTCTGAACTCCCACTGTCAGAAACTCCTTCTGAGTCTTCATCATTACCACCATCAGGAAACATGTCAACATCAGGTTCGTGAACCGGTTCAGGGCCCGGCTTTTGGTTTTCTATCTCAACCTCCACATACTCTTTCTGAACCTTAGAATCTTTCCTGTCTTTAAACAATTCTGCTTCATTGAAGGTAGCATGTTTACTTCTGATTACCTTCCTTCTTTCAAAATCCCACAGCCTGTAGCCCATTTGATCTGCCACATATCCAATGAAAGTGTATTTCTTGGCTTTGGCATCCAATTTTTCACCATATTTATTTAGGTCATAAGCACTGCACCCGAAAACTTTCAAGTGCTCATATTTGACCGTTGTACCCTTCTATTCTTCTTTAGGAACTTTATAGCCCAACAGTACTGAAAGCCCACGGTTGATAAGATAGGTTGCAGTATTAATTACATCAGCCTAGAACGTCTTTGGGAGCCCTGCATTCAATCTCATACTTCTAGCTCTTTCGTTCAACGTTCTGTTTATTCTTTTTACGACTCCATTTTGTTGAGGAGTAACTGGAACTGTCTTTATCATCCGAATGCCATGTTCAGCACAGAAATTAGTGAACTCTGTGCTAATGTATTCCCCTCCGTTATCCGACTTCAAGCATTTTACCTTCAAATCAGTTTCAAGTTCAACAACAGTTTTCCATTTCTTACAAACATCAAAAACTTCAAATTTAGTTTTAAGAAAATACACCCATACCTTGCGTGTGGCGTCATCTATGAAGGTTACATAATATCTCGAGCCTCCCAAGGATGAGAGTGGTGTCGGACCGAACACATCTGAATGGATAAGCTCCAACTTCTGAGCTTTAGGTGTCTTGCCAGTTTTCACAAAAGATACCTTATTTTTCTTCCCGATGACACATGGTTCACATAATTCAGATTCAACCTGCTTCAGTTCTGGAAGCTTTCCCCTTGCAACGAGCATTTTCATACCCTTTTCACTCTTATGGCCGAGCCGTTGATGCCACAAACTCGAAGGACTCGGCCCGCTAGTCACTGTATTAACACCACTTGCAGGTACTTCAACCATGTATAAAGTACCCCATTTCTTACCCTTTTCAATCACCATATTTCCCTTAACGACCTTCCATTGCCCTCCACCGAAAGTAACATCACACCCCAGATCATCTAACTGCCCGACAGATATAAACTTTCTCCTGAGGTTTGGAATAACCTTGACATTCTCCAGTGTCCAAGTGGTTCCCAAGGAAGTCTTTAAGTCTACATCACCAATCCCAGTAATATCAAGAATCTGATCATCAGCTAACCGAACTCTACCGTGATTATCTGTTAGAAGATTTCGGACCATATCAGGGCATGAGACCGTGTGGAATGATGCACCTGAATCCATAATCCAGGATTCCACGGAACTCTCAACACAGCATATGAGAGTCTCATCTTCAGATTCTTCATCATCCTGTTTTTCGACTATCACATTGTTTACTTCTTTATTTACGTTCAGCGGTTTGGGGCACTGGTTTCTGAAATGCCCTTTCTCTTTGCAGTTCCAGCATTCAATGTCAGCCCTCGGCTTTGACTGACCTCTCTTTCTTGACTTGGATCTACCTCTGTTTTTTCCCCTTTCACTCTTTCTCCCCCTTGACCGGGTACTTAGCAGGGAATTTGATGATTCTCCGGTACTTCTTCTTCTAGAGTCTTCATTCAAGATCAAATCACGAACCTTGTTGAACGTTAAAACATCAACAGAACCTGTGATTGTACCTGACCAACTGTCAGGTAATAAAGACAAAAGTAAGCACGCCTGTAACTCATCATCAATTTTAAAGTTTACTGAAGACAGACATCTCAGATGATAATTAAAAACATTAATATGATCAGTAACTGAACTTCCCTCTTTCATGCGTGTATTAACCAATTCCCGGATTAGAAACACCTTGTTAGCAGCTAATGGTTTCTCATACATGTTGGCCAACACATCTATTATACCACGTGCTGTGGTTTCCTCCAAGATGTTGTAGGCAACGTTCATTGACAGAGCAAGCCTTATAGTTGACTTGGCTTTCTTGTCAAGTGCCAACCAAACTGGTCTCATCGGTGTGGGCAGTGGTTCTAGTACCAAAACCAAATCCTTCTGAATAAGCAAATCAGTGATTTGCATTCTCCACCATCCAAAGTTCTGCCCATCAAACTTCTCAATCTTGGGTTTTCCTTCCTCAGTCATTATCCAACTACAATTGCTTAACGATCGAGTCAAAACTGGAATAGCGTTCGAACACAACTTTGGCCGGCTGCCTGAACTTGAGTGCTGTTCTATCGCACATTACCCGTGAGATCAGTTTCAAAAAATTGAAAAACAAAAGGAGTTGATAACGCACATAAGCTTCTTGAAAAAATACAAAAAACTGACCAAAACCTTAAACGTAACAGCAATCGAAACAGAAAACAGCAGCTGTTTGACTTTTCTAGTCAAACTCTGCAGGCTGTTGACATTTTCTGATCAAACTCAGCAGCAAGCATTGTAGCGGCGGCACAGTAGCAGCCGGAAAACACTGTAGCAGCCAAAAAACACTGTAGCGACGGTACTGTTCACGGTGGTACTGTAGCGGCGGTTACTGTTCACACGGCGGTGGCAGCGGCGGCGAACTAACCTGTGGTTGCGATTGATCGATCAAGAGCCCGAGCTCTGATACCAATTGTTAGGAATAAACGCACAGTCACGCAGTTCAATAAACACGAAAAGCAATAAACAACATGAGAGATTTACGTGGTTCCGAGGGCAACTAGGGTTTTCGTATTATTGAGGTGATAATGAATTACAAGTATAAGAGATTAATTTATAGACATAAATTAGGGTTAGACCCTTAATCAATAAGTAAACTAAACTGGGCCCGCTTCGGGCTAGGGCCGGCTGACCCGAAGCCTACATCCCAACAGGTTGCATTGCTAAGATCTGGGTTCTTCTAGTTCTAAACTCGATATCTAACCTGAGTAAGATTTCATAAATCCTTTCCTTTTCTTTGAGTTCAGTGAGTTTTTTCCCAATTCCACAAGTGGACCCACTGCAGTTGCACTTAGGAAACAGAAGCACTAATTGTATCTCATCCTAAAGAGAATGTAGTTTCGTGTAGTACGTGGAATGGATGCCCCTTCCAGCCTGGGCGTAATTAACGACTGCTTCAACTCGTACGCCCTAGGCGCACTCTCTTTTCCAAAACGTTCCTTTAGGTCAGCCCAAATCTCTTAAGCCGTGGAGGCGTACTTCACGATTGACGAATTTCTTTTTTACATAGTGGTGTTTAGCCATCCATTAATCATAGCATCACACCTCATCCAAACAATGTAGGTTGCAGAATTTGGTTCCTGTTTCTTGATTGATCCGTCGATGAAGCAGACCTTGTTCTTAGCAAACAAGAAATTTAGCATCTCTTAGGACCAATCAACGTATTTCCCATCGGTTAACATGTCGTTCACATGTAAATGCCTTGGGTAGTCAGAGGGATGGATGTAGTATGAAGAATTATGTGGCTCCTCCATCGTTTTTGCTTCCTTCGACCTTATCGCCAGTCATGGCGATTAGGGTTTATTTTATGTTTATAGGAGTGTTTCTTTGGTCCCTCTGATACCATAACATTTTTGTTATGGTAAAGATACAAATTGTACATAAGGGAGCCTATCTCTTTATACACAAAAGACTAAAACAAGGGAGCTAATCAAGGCTATAAATCAGTGAGCTTTATGGAAAGGGAATAATGTGGAAGGAAAATTAGGAGGAATATTCGGCATCTTTTAATATATTAATGTTTATCATATAGAGATCTTATCTCTTTCTTGTTTTATGAATGGTTATCGGTTAGGAGTTTGTTAGCATTTATCTTTTTATATTATCTCTGCTGTATAAATAGATACATGATGAATTATAATCAATACAAAAACATCTAACATGAATATCGTCTTCTGTTTTCTCCTTCGAATTATTTTAAACCAAATTGGATTTTAATAATCTAAATATAACTCCAAATTAGAAAAGTAACTCAACCTACCGCAAAATTTTATTTATATCGTTTCAAAACTAGTTACCACATTCTGATTAGGATAAAATCGGTCGGTTGTTCATTTAGGGCAGACAAAGTTACCTTTTTGTTAAAGTGGTATTGCCCTTAATAATAGTAACAGTAAAGGTTATAGTGTCATTGGCCACATTGCCGATACAATTTGTTGTCGGTCAATAAGTTATAAGTTGGATTATTAAAATCTAATACCTCAAGAAGAAACACATGCAACATGTTCATTAATAGGTTTAAGAAATTTTGCTTGGTTAATTTGGTTAGCGGTTGGATAACCACAGTTGTGTGTCCGAGTCAATTCATCTTACTTTAATTAATAAATCTAATAAGGTTTTAGGTAATTAAAGAAATAAACAACCAACATACTGTGTATATATACATTTACATGTTTGTGAATAGTACCTTAACGATTCATATTTTAACACGTGACAAAAATACTTTGTGTGTATATGTTTGTTGAAGGAATACTAAACCACACTATCTTTCATACGGGTAAGGTAACCTAGGTCCGAAACCCCTTGACTGTTTTTTTGATATTTTTCATTAATGGGCCCAATTGTTGGGCTGAAGTTTTGTATTAAGCCCACGATTTAAATTAATTGAGCATAATGTTTTTTTTTTAATTTTAGTTTTTTTGTTTTATTTCATGTATTACTTAACTAAACTTTTTTATATTTAATTTAAATATTTAAAAAAATTAATTTTAAGTACTCAAACTTTGGTTTTATGCTGTTTTATCTTTAACCAATGATTTTTTAAGTTTTCTTACGTATTTCTTAGCAAACATTTTTAAAAGCAATGTAACTTTTTCGTTATTTCTTAATATATCGATGCGACGTTTTTTTATATACATAACAATTTTCAAAACAAACCACTACAAATATACTGAACCGATAACGACAGATTTCCCTCCCACTAGTTAATTAATAAACAAGAAAGTTGAAGGAATTTATACGTCATTTATAAAAAATAAAAATAAAAACAAAAAAGTCTTTCGTCTCAATTTTGGTATTGTAAAGTCCCTAAGTTTACCTATACATACTTGTGAAAAATATTTAGAATAATTAATTACTTGTTAGCCCTTAAGTTGGTTAATATAATATGATATAACTTTTAACTATACTAATTACTAAGGAGTGAAAATTCATTATATTAAATATTTTTTTATAGTACATGTATTTTAGACAAATTTATAGATTTTTAATATAACAAAATTGGGTTGAAGGGTAGACGGAGTGGAACCCGCTCTCCCGTCGGGAAGGTGCTTCCCACCACCATCCCTAACATGCCAGAATGGTGTTCCCGCAATATCTTTCCTGCTCTCCCATTTCCTTCAATGTTTTCTCTCCAAATTCTCGTGGTTATAAAAAGGTTAAAATCCAAAATTTTAAAGTTAAGTATAAGTTTTGAATAAAGAAAGGTCACCTAAACTAATATTTCATAACATCTATACTATATAATAAATAAATGTTTTTTCATATCACGTGTCGCCTACATGTTCATTCTCATTATTTTTTCTCGCATCTCTCTCTTATTAAATACATCTTTATATTTTAATAATAATTTTATTTTTTAAAAAAATACTAGTTATACTAATAAAACACATTTATTTTAAATTATCCCTTATATAAAAAACTTTGAAATATAATTATGTAACTTTTATTTTCAATCAAACAGTAAATACAAGTCAAATTAAATTAAATAGTAATTAATGTATTTTCAAAACCCAATTATATATTAATTTTTATATATTTTGAATTTTGTTTTGTATTCTTACATATATGTAATGAATTTTAAATCTATAACATATATATATAAATATTTAAGAATTTTATGTATTGATATTTTTCATCTCGTGTGTAGACACGGGTTCAAAACTAGTGTTTGAATAAACCAATGTTTCATGAGTTTTCTTAAGTCCATCCCCTATTCCCCTTGGTACAAACGTAATGCATCGCTTATTCGCTTTCATTCCGTCACTATATAAACCAAAAATAGTTTAAAATAAAAATAATTTTTAAATAACACAAATAAAAATTGAACACATCATATGAAAATTCTTGTCCAAAGGGCTGAAAACAAAAAAATGTTGAGAAACTTGTATGTATATGATTTCAATTTGAAATCAAACGAAACAAGACAAAAGAACTAAATTTCATTACGTAAGTCTTTCTTCAATTTGTTCAAAAGAATATTCAGGATATCGTTGATATAGAACGACCCAAATCAAGTGCTTAGGAAGTTCCGTCGGAAGTACAGTCGAAGTTCCGACTGATTTTTATTAGCTTGTTAGGTTTCAATTTGTTACATTTTCAGTTGTATTTATATCTTCATTCGTATTTCATTTCAATTTAAATGAGAATTGAATCTTTCAAATTCTACAGGATAAGTGATCCACTCGTATAATGTTCGCGAAATCTTTAAACATTTAGCAATTTTCCTCTCTTTAAAGTTCAGTTTAGACTTAATATAATTTCTCACTTTCATCCGAAAGTTAGTAAAGTCATATGTAGATCAACTGTGTAAAGTAATAATAATAAAATAAAATAAGCTAAAAAAATATCTAATTTAAAATAGAGATAACTATTGATTTGTTACAAGCTACTAAGCGTATACACTATGAAGAACAGTTTAACATGTCAAGCGAATGGAAAATTTCTTCATCTAAAGCTTTGATTTTGACATAAAAGATTTTTCTTTAATTTTTTAATTGTAAAACGCGTGAATCATAAATTTATGTTTATTAGAGCACTTAGAGTGGTTTCTTTATCCTTATTCATATAATTTTAACATTAACTCTCAAATTTAAACCTATTTTTAATGTGATATTTAGGCCTTCAAAGAATATTATTTTTCTCTCAAATATTGTGTCACTTTTTTTTTCTAACTTCACACCAATGTTGACCAGTCAAATGTTCAATGGACTAATCATTTAAGTTTTGAACTACTTGATTCGTTTCTACCACAATCATATTTTATAGGAAAAAATACCAAAATGGATAGCCGGGAAAAAATTATCAAAATATACATTTAACCGGTACTACGTCAGATAAGCCTTACAATTTTGCCGGCTAAGTCGACGCCTTTTTAAGTTAGCCGGCTAAATATCCATTTTGGTATTTTTCCCTATTTTATATCAACCTCGCTAATTGAATCTAACACATTCATATATACATTATAGACTAAATAGAACTATAATTAGTGAAATTAAACCTTTATTTGACCAAAACATAGGTCACTATATGTCAAAATTGATAATTTCACCAATATTATTTTCATTGCTAAAATTTTATATGTCAATACTAGATTCAATTTTTATATAAACTTTCTAGTAATGTTTATAAACAAAACAAAACAATAACTTGGTGGCTTGCCCCTTAATTTTTCAAAATTCCATTTTAGGTTGTTGTTGACTTATTTCAACCAATTTCGATTACATACATAGCAAGATTTATTACAGATTAGGGTAAATTCATAAATTAAAACAAATTAATAAATTCAAGTTTTGAAGCTAAACAAATTAATAAATTCAAATTTTAAAGCAAATTCACAAATTAATCAATCAGAAAACTCAGCAACACATTTACTTGAATTGTATATGGGAATTGGGATATCATATAAGCAGTCACACTGAAAATTCAGTTTCCAAATTCCAAGTAGAAAATTATGATCTACTTCTAGGCTTCTAGATTATAAATGAAAATCCAAGTTTTCAACTTCCATAATCCTCACACATGTATATATAGAAAAGATTAAAAACTGAAGGCCCTCTCTATTTGTTGGCCCAAATAGAGTTTTACTTTCTTTACCCAAAGGCCACCGGTCTATGGTTTACCAAGAAAGTCATTAAACTACGTGGGGTAGTATACCCATTATGCATGCAATTTGCGAATACGACTATAATTGTGAAGTTGGGAACTTGTGGGGACAAAAAGATCTTTCTAGATTTCTGATTCTTTCAGAAGAATGTTCTAGACCTGTTCTATAAATGCCACAGAAATTCATAGACAGGATGAAGAAAAAATGGAAAGGAAAAACAAGAAAAAAATGATATTAATGTTTTACTTTTTCTTAAATTTGATAAAAGAAAGTTTTGGATTTAAATAAAAATTGTGGACCGATTGGTGTCTAAACTATTTTGAAGTGACTTAGATGCTTTTTATTATCAAATTCATTTGGGTCTCTCAGGGCTTAACCGTTTTGGAGACTCAAAGCAAAACTAAAAATCGGGAGCCCAAAACGATTATCATAAAATTATCAAATGTTTTGGGGCAAGTTCAACAATTATATTTGTTTTAGGACAGATTAAGACAAGTTCAATAATCAACACAATGATAGATTATCCCATTAACAGTAGAACAAATTAAGTGTATGGTCACCAATGACCCAATACCTTCAACAATACTACGGTAAGTGGTGGCTCTACTGTACAAGCAATTAAAGCAACCGTTTTAGGCCTTCAAATTTGAAGGGTCCCAAAAATTAAAAAATTACTTTAATTTGTATTCTCAACTTTTATGTTTTCAAAAAGAAATGATAATTTCACAACTTTTATGTCAACATTATACGTTTTGACGCTCCATTAAATTACATTTTAATTTTTTTTTATATATTTACAAAACTTTCATAGAATGCCTCAATTTCAACGTTCATTTTATACCACAAAATATGTTGAGTCGGCCCTAACTATGGTGTACCTCAATGACCCGATACCTTCAACAATAACCAAGAGCTTGCTTAGCTGCTTCCAGATTGTTGCTCAAAGAAGAATCAACTCTCAAGAATAATTTAATAAAAATTAAGAAATAACTATAAATTGTACCCCGCGCCCTGCAGCGGGGACCGGACCTTAAACGGTTGAGGTGGTGACATTACCGTGGCTAAGCACAAAAAGATAAATTTTCCCCTGCGCTCCGTGGTGGGAGGCGGACCCTAAACGTTTGAGGTGATGATACTAACGTGGCTAAGCAAAAATAAAAACGTAGTTAAACAGATAAACGTAGGCGCGAACTCTACGGCGAAAGACAGACGTTAAACGTTTGAGGCGGTGACATTAATGTGTGGCTAAGTACAAAAAAGGAAGCGTATAAAATTAACGTAACATGATAAAGTATAGTTATATAACGGTACCGACGTTTTTTGTCGATGTCGTTCTAATTTTTCACGCTAACCGCGCGTTGCGGCTAATCAGTACGATTAAAAGAAATGTACACGCGTTGCGTCGGGGCGGTACGATCAAAAGAAACGTACGCACAAAATAAACTATAGTTATTGAGGAAAAATCAAATTATATATACTACAAGTGATAAACTTGAAACTTTAAAAGCTTAAGAGCTCAAAGTGAAATTTTACAAAGTAGAGGAGCTATTAAAAACTTAAGAGCTTAAAGTGAAATTTTACAAAGTAGAGGAGCTAGTAGTGCAATTTAAATAAATTATAAGGGGTGTGTTTGTCGGTGGAACCCCCCCCCCCCCCCCCCCCCCCCCCGGTAATTGAGTAATAGTGTAATTAGAAGAAAACTATTAAACAAATATTTCACAAAAATAAAAGAAAAATAAATAAGATAAACATATGCCTCAATCCCTCAAACTAATTTTCCCAATATACAGTTAATGGATTCAACAAATTTATTGAAATCTAATAAATAAGATAAAGCTAATCGTGTTTTTATGTGTATATGTGAAGAGAAAGGGATTCAATATACGGGATGTGATCAGCCAAACTTCAAGGACGTTGAGCAAAGAACAGAAGGTAGATTTTCGATTTCGAACACCTAAAAGAACAGAAGATAGAGGTTAATCTTAGAACTTCGAAGTTCATATTTTAATGGATTGCGAAATCGAGAGGGTCGATTCGATTTTTCATGTGTTCTTCACTTCTTTTCTTCATCTCTCGTCACTCTCGATTAATCAATTCCCGACCTAATTTCTATCACCTAATAGCCGGACTATGTTAAAATTTACGTAGGCCTTAATTTTCCCGGTCTAAATTACATAACACACACACATATACATATATATATATATATATATATATATATATTAAAAAAATTGGGGGCCCAGGGAGTGAGAGGCCCAAACCCTAGCTTACTTGGACCCCCTTTGAGCTGACCCTAGGGTCTCATGCCTCCTGGTGTGTTTGATTGTATGTTTTAATTCTGGTTTGAATGTTTGATATATATATAGGGTTGAGTTCTCTAGAAGAAAGGTGGATCTTCTACTTCGAAAGAGCCATCTTGCTCATGTACTCAAGAAAAATAGAGTATTTTAGCAATCTCAGATGTCATGTTGATCACTTTTAGAAAGCGCACTACAACAGTATCACCCTATCCCGACGATTTTTTTTGATCCTATACCGACGACTTGTCGTCGGTATAGCCTATACCGACGACATGTCGTCGGTATTGCCTCGTCCCAATAGGTCAAAGATGTCGTCGGTATAGGTGTCGTCGGCATAGGTCGACCTATGCCGACGACAAGTCGTCGCTATAGGGTTTCATTAAAAAATTCAAAAAGAAATTCTATACCGACGACATGTCGTCGGTATAGGTTCTGGACTTATCCGGATGACAAGTCGTCGGGACAGACCCAACCTATCAAAATTATTATATTAAAAAAACAAAAAGAAAATCAAAATTACCCTATACCGACGACATAGGTTTTCCCCAAAAATTCATTGGGCACCAGCTTTCCCTCCAATCTGCCTCAACCCTATAGCGACGACATGTCGTCGGTATAGGGTGTCCCATTCAAAAATTTGGTTTTCACCTATAGCGACGACTTTTCGTCGCTACAGGGTGACCTATGCCGACGACAAGTGTCGTCGGTATAGGCGACGTCGGCACATGGTCATTTCCTTGTAGTGGCGGTATGGGTTAGGGTTTTAAGGGCAAAGGTAATTGATGACATTAAGTACGCCCAAGATGGATTATTTGTATTCTTGAAACCCAAACATACTAATAAGTATCATCAAAAGCCAAATCCTACATCCAGACTTCACATGATATCTAGACATATTTTTCAAATTCAGCTCCAATATCTAGACATCACATAATATTCTAACTTATAAATATCAACGATAAGCAATCTGTAATAGACAGACTATACGTGCACATTTTGGACAAACCATTAAGGTAAAGTTGTCTAGACGTTACCTCAATGATCGGACAAGCCATGATACCTTGAAACTGCACATAACTCGAGTCATCCTTAATTTGCTTGACATTTACTTTATAATAAAACCATCCTAAATAATAGGATATTAGCATCATCCCTACATTTAAAAGAATGTAGAGTAAGTCAACGATAACAACATATAACATTAAATGTAACAAGATAACACAACTAAAGTAAAAAATGTAACAAGATAACATAAGTAAAGTAAAAAATGGCATACTACATAATGACTATATCTAACATGACTAATAAAATAAGGACATTCAACTTTAAGCCACATCAACCAATGCTCAATCTAGTATTGTGTGAACTCCGCAACCTATGATGGTTATCTTTCCAGAGTAGTAACTCCAACTTTTATGTTTTCAGGAAAGAACGACGAGTCCAGGAGGGATTTATACACCGTTCTTTCCTTAGACAGAACATTCCGTTTGTCAGATAACTACATACCTGTCAGAATGTCGCTTTCTTGTCACTGTGACGTTGATACCAAAAACACACATGCGAAAGACTTTAAGTCATAACTATTTTAGTTCATATATAATATTGTTTTACAATAAGGACTGGCCGAAAATACAACATATTGTTCCTAGCAGGATCACATATAACTCTGGCCTTATAGTTCCTCAAGAACGTGCCATCCATTAAGGCCTTACGGTTACACAAGAACCTTTCCTCAATCATCCCTATCCAAACACCTATACATCTCTTGGAATGCCAACTACAAGCTAGTGGTCATCTGTGCTCAAAAACATTTGAAAACATTTGGATCAGCATAAACTTGGTGAGTTCATAAACAAATCATGTTTTCACAATCATATTCATAATACGAAACGACCATCCATCCCAATCCCCACCTAGTGGCCACACAAGGACCCTGAGCTTTTATTATATATATACTGAGACCTTCCAGGTTACTGGCAACACAAGTACCAATCTAAAAATGAGAGGATCGGTCTCGCCCCTCAGTCCCATCCCAACTCGACTGTAATAAGCGTTATTTACAGGTATATATACATGGAATTCAAATAGGGATCTGACTCGTTTCGAGAAAATCATTTCAAAACATTTTACATTGAGCACAGTTTAGAGGAACTCACCTCAAGCAGAATCTCCTTCTGACTTATATAATAATCAACACCTCGACAGAACCCTAAATCACATCCGACATTATCATAACCAACATCCCTATCTTAGGTTTATGCAAAAGAACCTCAGGGTGTTTGGAAACCTTACCGCGGTACTATCTACGGCAATTTGCGGACGATTTGCTAGAAACCGGACTCTCGCACGCGAACCACGGTTCGGGAATGGATCACCAGAGTTTGTGTGTGTGTTTTATGTTGCAAATGTTGGTGTGAAATGAGTTAGGATCGTCAAACTATTTATAGAGTTAAAATGGACCCGTATCGGACCGTCACACAGGGTTGTGGCGGTCCGCCACCCATTGAGGTGGCCTATTTTGCTTAGAGCCCACGTAGAGGACCGTTAGGGTCCTGGATAGTGGTCCGCCACCCTTTCCACACGTCAATTTTCCCTTGGTGAGTCACTGGACACGTGTCAGCACCCGATTTATCCCTTCCTCTACACGTAGCGGACCGCCAAGGTATATGGTAGCGGTCCGCCACCCCTCTAACTTTCAGATTTTTCACTTAGTATCCTCCAACTTTAGAGAATTTATAGTTCAACCCCTGAGCTTTATATCTTGATACCTTTAGCCCTTATATTATTTGGGAATTATCAAGGTGTTACATATTATTTAGTAAACTCAAGAGAATGGATACACTTAATAATTAAGGAGTGAGATCGTAACAACAAATGAATATTTTGGAGAAATGGTGGACTTAGCAAAAGGTATTTTGTTTGAGGGTCCGCTTTGAAACTCTTTTGGTTTACAGGGAGTCCGTTCCTCCCACAAGCAAACTTGGCTTTTCTGATTCAGGTCTGCTCACGTAGCAAGCAGATTTCATGAAATCACGTTATCTGGCTTTACTTGTGTTAGTCCACCTCAGCGTTTCATGAAGTCTGCTTGTCACGTGAGCAGAACCAAATTAAAAAAGCCAGAGTCCGCTTGTGAAACCAATAAGCCCTTGTTTTTTTTATTATTTCATTAAAAAAAAATAAAAAACCACATTTCATTAAATAAAAATAAAAATGATATATATTAAAACCTAAAAATTAAAAATAATAAAAAAATAGATTATTAACATAAAAAACATGAAACATCAAAATAAAATAAAAAACTAAAATAACCTAAAAATTACACGACCAATTGTATTTTGCCGTAATTTTTCGTTTACGTTGGAGTACGATCGAAATAAAAGGTTCGGGGATATCGTCATGTTTTTTTAGAAAGTATTCCAAGTCGCGGTCTTGTTCTTCTTTTGAAAGCATTTCTTGTTGTTTCTCCAAGAGTCGCACCGCGAGTTCATCCCGTCTTTGTTTTGTTTCCTCCCTTTTCTTGCGATATTCCATTTTTTTTCTCTCTTTCAACATCTTTAGGCGCCTTAAATTCGGAAAAAACCTCCACCAAAATATTGCTTGAAGACTCGGCGGTTTTCTTTCCTTTGCTCTTGCGATTCGGTTGAGTCGGTAGGGATTGTTCATTTAAGTCGGGGAGGTCTCTCGAGGAAAGGTTGTTTGAACCTTCATTTCCGGAGTCGGATGTTTTTTATTTCTTGGACGATTGTTGTTCAAACTCCTCACCCATAACCGCGACGGGTTTCCATTTGAGACGGTCTTTGAGAATTTCCCATGCCTCGACGAAGGTGAAACCTTTCCTCTCGTAGAGGTTTAGGTAGTTTTTTTGTGCTTCATTCATGATGTTCGCATCAGACATCCCACTACCCCAACGACGTTTCTAAAAAAACATAAATTTTAAAAAAATATGTTAATACATTACAAAAAATAACAATAATTAAAAGAGACATTCTTAAATTTACCGCTTGCGTGTATAGACCGTTGAAATTGTTGATCTTTGTGTTCATTGACGTCCACTTAGAATTCACTTGATCTCTAGTACGGGTGGCTCCACCCATTAACCCGTTGAAATGATCTAGCACATGTTGCCAAAGGATTCGGCTTTTTGTTTATCACCAATTGTTGGGTCCTCGGATACATGTATCCATGCTTTAGGTAGAGTCAAATGTTCCTTTTCGGTCCAAAGCTTCTTGTCCGCTCGGTTCGGGAACTTTGCTTTACCCTTACGTTGTTGTGATTGAGTTTCTTGTTCTTCTTCATGGACTTGTTGGTCTAGAGAATCAATATCAAAATCGACGGTTTTAAAGGGGTTAAAGTCTTCTTGAGCAATTCTTTCCAACTCTTCCATTGGAAGCAGAGTTTCTTGTACATCGGTGTCAACATGTCCGGGGGATTAAAAGGTTGATTTTGGTAATATTGAAATGGTGGAGAAGTAGGTGCGGGTGAAAAAGGTTGATTTTGGTATTGGAACGGTTGATTTTGGTGTTGAAACGGTTGATTTTGGTGTTGAAATGGTTGATTTTGGTATTGAAACGGTTGGTTTTGGTATTGCGGTTGCGGATGAGATGCCCGAGGTTGGCTTGAACGAGGTCGTTGTGGTTGCGGTTGACTTGAACGAGGGTTTTGTGGTTGAGAGGCACGCACTTTGGAACGGTATTTTTTGGAGGAGGATGAATCCATTTTTTTAGAGTATGAATGGGATTGAGAGAAAGTGTAAAAAATTATTTGTGTAAAATGTATATTTATAGGTGAAAAATTAATTTTTTTTATTTAATTACCCAACCCACCCCCCAACGGTCCCCTCCAACGGCTCTATTTTTCTTCAAACGGCTACATTGATCAACGGGTTTAAACGGGTTAATATACCTGTGCCAAAAAGCCCGTACGAAGCCCGCTAGGCGTGCGGCGGTGTTACCCGTGGAACCCGGCAAACCCGTCCCCAACCCGCACCACCACTCTGTCCACCCTAAGCACCGAGAAGAGACAAAAATCCAATCGCCTTCTAGATCGTAAAGTGTCTTAAAAGTGATGTCGAGATATATTGTTGTATTGTCACGTACCATGGTGATAATATTAATGTTGCAGATAATAGAGGGTAATTAAAGGCAAGCCTCCAAAATATCATGTCGTATAAAAAAAACTAAATGATTATTTTAGTGTAAAATCACGAGAAGTTGTTTTTAAAATCATTGGTAGTGGTGTGGTTTATCACGGAACATTTTTTTTAACGGCGAACATTGAATGTTGTGACGTCGCACCCCCGTTATATGGGAGAGTCTCGTCCAACTCCGGCCAATATGTTGCCTTAACCGGGCCCACTTGACGTCAGAGTTGGAGAGCATCCAAGGAAAAATCTCACCCAATACGGCCCCTTCCATGCTTGAGGGAGAGCCGAGGCTCGAACCCTGGATCGGCGTGGGTAAAACCCTGGTGCATCAGCCTAAGAACTAGGCTTCATTTGCATGCCTCAGAAATTAATGGTGATAGCAGGGATTGAACTCGGGTCCATTGGGACTTCAGACCTCATCTCAACCACTACACCACAACCTATTTGGCTTATCATGGAACATTTAAGACATATATAATGAACAACCACTAGCTTAGCCTAGTAGTAAATGTGTATATCCAAGAATTCAATAAAATGAGAAGGTCTTGGGTTCAAGTCCAACTTGTGACAAAAAAAAATCCAGACTGGGTCAGGGGGTTTTCTCACCTATGGTGGGTTTCCTCTTGAGGGAGGTGGAGATCAAGATATGATCGGTGGGTCAGTGGTCCATCAGTGATCCTAATTGCCGTTAAAAAAAGACAAATATAATGAGATAATTAATTTTAAATTAAGACAAATATATTGAGACAATTTTAAATCAACGAGTAGGGGTGACGAAAAAGTCGAATAACCAAAACGAAACCGAATTAATCAAAAAAATCGACCCAAACTAAAACCGATGGTTCGGTTTTTTATTTTTTGAAACCGAAAATTGCGATTCGGTTTTGCATTTTTTGATAACCGAAAAGACTGAACAGAACATATAGATGAAAACTTTTATAATATATTGTGCTCGATCATGTTTCATAATGTATATTATATATGTTGTGTGTTTCTATGTTTGTTGTATATATAAACTTTAAAGTGTTATGCATATTTGTTTTATGCATATTTGTGTCATGCATATTTGTATTAAGTAGCTAAGATTTATGTTCGTAATTGAATTTATGGATTATAATTTTTGTTTTTGAATGTTAAGTAGTTTACAAAAATTAATGACTCATGTAACTCAAAAATTTTAGATTTAAATATGTAATAATCAATTAATCATTAACTAAATTCATTATTTTGGGTATTTTGTTTTTCGGCCAAAAATTTCAAACCCACATGTCAAACTGAAACTGTACCGAACCTGTCTTGAAAAAGAAAAACCAGAAAAACCAAAATGAACAGTTTTTAAAAACCCAAAAACCGAGTTTATAGTTTTTGGTTCGGTTAGTCCAAAATCGACTCTTGCACCCCTCTAATAACGAGCAACAAAGACTTGTCTTGTGATATTTTTCTATTATTTAGTTTATTGATATATATATGTATATATAATATGTATATCTAGAAAATAAAAAGAAATGATCATTAGAAAAATAAATAAAATATATATACTAAAGAAAAATTATTATGAGAATAATAAAAAAAAGTAAACTACACGGTCATATTATATTTTATTGTGTTATTTTAATAAAACATTAAAAAAGTATAATATTCATTTTATTAAAATTTAATAAAAACTTTTAGGTTAGTTATTAAAAAATAAAATTGTTACGGCAGCTGAGTAAACAGTTGAGATCATATCTGTATTTTTTTTTTAAATTAAGATAAAAAACAAAACACATAAATACGTTACTAAAATAACGTGTAATGTAAATATCAAAATTTTAAAACTATTATAAAATAGTTACGATGTAACGTCTTAAAGTCGGCAATATCCGTGTAAGGAGTCTTTGGGATTACGTGGGTTGATTGTCGATAATCAAACTTAACAAGTGTCAAGTGATAAGCTTAATAACACCCTTTACTAATCCTTAAACAACACTTATCTTACATTATTAATTTAATTAATTATTAAAATGAATTACACGTAATCAATGTAGTCACGATTGCTTGGGGCTTGTGCCACCTCTTCCCCATTCACGAAGCAACGCGTCACTATCCCATCTTCAACCCCATCGAAAGTCGGTATTCTTCGACCCCACTTAACCCTCCATCACTCAACCAACTTTTAGGTGCATTCACTAAATATTTGGTTATTTTTAGGGCGTACAGTAAGATTGTTGTTTTATGATATTCAGGTTATGGGTTTAAACCGTATGAAACAACCTTTTATATAAAGTGTAGGGTAAGATTGCGTACATCAGATCGCGAAACGATCCGACTACTGTATAAATACGTGAGCTAAGTCAAACACCGGGTGCCCCTGATTCCTCCCACAAATAGAATATTAGTAAAATAAATGTTTAAATCATTTTTAAACGTTAAGCGATTTATGCATGTATCATTACTTTTGGTGTACCGACTAAGGTGAGTGGTGACCATATTTGAGAACGACGTAGTAAGCTAGGGTGATATTAGACGATAAGAACGAGACTCGCAAATGAATTGACGTCCTTGTGAAGTCATGTTTCATCCCTGACCTAACATCTAAGACAAGGTGTATGCTAGACAACTATAAACCGACAAAACTACATGTCTTTTAAAGTTTTCCCATGTTAGTTTTGTTACCGTTGGTTTATAAATATACAAGAAAAGATTCATTATTCATGCGAGCGATACCATGCTCCTTTATAACTGTTTACTAGCTTGATTGCTGAAGATTCATAATCCTTGTGACTTGTGAGCAATACTATGCTCCTTTATCATCCTTTCACGTATGGTTGTCCACATTGTTGTTAGAAAGAAGTTTATGAAGCTTGATATCATCATTTAGTTACAAAGTTTATTTTGGGTATCTCGATTGAAAAACACACATCAAAGGGGTCAATAAAGTTTCTAATTGTATTATATATATATAAAAGTTAATAAAAATGATCTTCAAAATTGATTAAAAAGTTAATTACACGGATGGTCCTTGTGGTTTGCACAAATTGCAAGTATGCTCCCCAAGTTTGAAAAACTATATCGATGGTCTACAAGTTTACCCAAACGTAACACGGGTGGTCCCTAGAGTAGATGGCCGTTAAGTTTTTCAGTTAAATTTTTTAAAATAAAAAAAATGGAGGCGGTCGATATATATCATTTATGGTTGTGACACTCCTATATATTGAGAAATATTTCATACCAAATTTATTTCACCCCAAATGACAAATTTTTACTTTGGGCGTAAATAGGACCGTAAACATACTACTTTGAGCGAAATTTACTCAGGGGCGGCGTAAATTACTCCAGCCCGCCATAGATTACTCTGGTCCAAAATCAGCCAATTTGTTTTGCAAATTTTCAACCTTTTCTAACCCATCGTCTTACCCATTTGCATCTTTGTGTAAGTAAACAACTTTCTTACTTGTTTTATCACCCAAAACACATATAATACATTCAATACACCCAAGTAAATAATCTTTGGTGTGGTTTTCCTCCTATTAACCCGAACTTACTACTTTGTGAGGTTCTAAAGACCTCGAACACCCCACAACGACATTGTGAGTTCATTACCTCAATTAACTCCCGGGTGAGGTTCTTAGACTTCAAACTCCTTTATATGATCATATTAACTCCCATGTGAAGTTCAATGACTTCAAACAACGACATTAGTGAAGTTTAAAGACTTCAAGCGACAACGACATAAGTGAAGTTCATGACCTCAATTAACTACCCAGTGAGGTTCTTAGACTTCAAACACCAACTTTTTAACATACATACAAGTGTACACATACGACACCATTCAACTTTTATAACCTTTACATTATTTACCAACATGTGCGATTCAAAGATCCCAAATCCACCATTTTCATTTGTAAAGTTCAAAGACTTCAAACATCAATTTCACCCCTAACCCTTGCATACGACATGGTCATACAAACATTTCTACACAAACAAATAACAATCAACAATTGTATGACCTACTCATATCATTACTAAGTAAGTGAAAAACACTTACCTTTAGTTAGAGAGGATCCCACTTGATCTAGCTCTTTTAATACTTTCATTACCTAAACAATCCACTTGCAATTAGCAATCTTAAGATCTAAATCCATACACCAAATTGATATTCAAGACACACATATGATTTAAAGATCAACATCCTAACTTAATTTGGTTAACACAACTTTAACCAAACATCTAACACCTAAATAACCTTTTAACCCATTTGACCTGTTAAGGTCTTATATATCCAATTACACCAAAAACTCTAATTTCATAAAACACCAATTTCATTGGGGTTTCTTACTAAATTAAGTGTCTATTAACACCATAGACACTTATCAACCCCCAATTAATCATTTAAACATCCCCAATTAGAAAACCCTAAAATTTTCACCTCCAGATCCCTAATTTTGAAATCAACAAATTGATTGAGGTTTCTTATAAAATAATGTATCTATTATCACCATAAACACTTACCAACCCTCAATTCATCATTTAAACATCCCCAATTAGAAAACCCCCAAATCACCCTCAAGAACCCTAATTCTTGAATCATCGAATTGGATGTTATCAACCTCCCTTTACCTTCAATAAAGCTAGGTTATCACTTTTATCAAGTTATTAACCTTTAAACTCACCTAATTCAGCCCCAAGGCTTGATTCACCCAAAACCCACCAAGAACACCATCGATGGTGAATAAATGAAGGAGAAAAAGATTACTTGGTGTTAAGAAGGAGATGAGTTAGCCAAAACCTTCAAAACCGAGTATGCAAGTATGAATTTTGAGATTGCCTTCTTCGCCTTTATTCCTCCTTATGGATTTTCGCAAGGAATACACACCATATGTGTGCTCCTGCGTTTTTTTTTTTACCTTAAGACCAAAACCAGAATTGGTTTTGTTACAAACAGCCCCCCGAACTTCCATTTCTGACCCATCTAGTTCAAAGTTGATAAAATTCACCTTTTGCAACAAACCTTTGTAAGGCCCCAAACTCGGGGGCTGCCACGTGTTAGATTTACTCATTCACAAACAGTTCTTAAACATAAAATACATTCATTGCAGCGGAATAATTGTCTTTACATTGTACCATAATTGCAACTAATTAAAACAGACAATCTTTCTAATAAAATCCATGAATGCTAGAACTCGGTTGCCGGGTAACTTTTGGGGGAATAGCCAAGCACGCATCCACGCCCTGTCCTTCTACAATTTACTTGACATGCATACTAAAAGTCAGTTAACGCTGGTGAGTTTAAATCTTTCATTCATTTTAGGAAATGGTTTCATCGTTCTTTCAACCATTAGGGTTTAAAATCATTTATAAGAAAACAAGGCTTATCATTCAGCATTCAAACATTTAATCCTTCAGTCATCGTCAAAACACCGTTTAACGGAACATTCGTTCAACATTTAGCATTCATTTAAGTCATACATTATTATCTAAATATGTGTTACCGTTCATTCCATCATTTCGTATTGTATTGCCCCTAAGGATTAATTGCACGAATGCCAATAATATTATTCCAGTCCCTCACATTGCCCCTATAGCTCATACGTCTATAAACCGATAATTTCCATCGACGGCTATGGCTCACCGGCCACAATACCGTCGAATCATAATTTAACCCGTGGGTCACGTTAACCCTGAGTAACCGGCGTTACCCCAGTCCCAGTTGTACAACATCAAAACCACTGACAGACCACCAAGGCACTGCCCATGTTGTGCTTATAGCCCTATGGGTCTTACGTCCGTAAACCGTCGTAAGGCTGGTAATATGATCAGTCACGTGGACTAGACCGCCACCTCCCAGACTTCTTATCCGTTAATTAATTCCCTTAGCATATTAAATATGTGAGAGCCATCTCCGGCAGTACACACTATTCCGGTTGTTGTACCCTAAGAGACAGACGCGCTCGTCTTAGAGGAGGCGCAAAATCTGTTTTAAGGGACCCATGTTAAACACGAATTCTCAACCAATGCTAAAGATTAATATGTTCTTTTTGTAGCCGAAGACTCGCACTCGTTGAAGACTCCGGTTATAATCATATTTATTATATACGTTTTGTATTTATATTTCTCTTTTCATTTGGTTGTGTATACGTTTTTGTACTCCTCTATTTCCCACCATAACGAGAATATCGTTATTATTATTTTTATTATTATTTTTAATAAAAAGTGACCCACTTTTCCTTCAAGTAGTAGATGATTTGTAGTTAAAAACTCACAATAGAAGTAAGTCAGGCTTAGGTTTTTTTCTAAAAATTAGTATTAGCTAAACATAATATATAGTTTGATACTTTGATGTGTGTCCTTAATAACTTTATACTTGAAGTATCCAATTCCAAATGATATTTTGTGAATGATTTGATGACGTGTTTTTGATATTTTTCCTATATATATACATACACACATATGTATATATTATTTGACTCTTTTGAAAAACGTAACTTCATCAAATTCAAAGTTTCCATTGTATCTAGTTAATCACTATTATAGATATTATTAACATTGATTGAAACTTATCTAGTTAATCACTATTATAGATATTATTAACATTGATTGAAACTTGATTTGAAGTGCATGTTGTTTGTGTTCAGATGAAATTTGTACTTATTTGATATTTGATTTTTTAAATATATTTTTATGATCTAATGCCGTATATCTTATTTAATGTTGTGGATGAATTGATGCGAAAACTTGACTTATCCGTAGAAATTTTTTTGGGTCGGTTGACTATCGATGTATAATTGTTTATGCGATTATAATAACGTCTAAATAAATATTTAAAGTTTGTTTTAAAATTATGGACATTTTATAAATAAAACACCATACTTAGGTTTACTTAAATAAAACTTTGATATTGTTTATTTAGGATTTATAATAATAAAAAAAATAGAGAAACATCTTTTTGATTTTCCTCTTTTTATAAAGGTTACCAAATAATTTTACAAGATTTGATAAATTTGTTTTAGAAATTTAAACATAAAGAATGGTCGTGTAAAATAAACAGAAAAAGAATGACCCTTGAGAGTCAACTACGTACAAACCACTGGACCAGAAAGCCTATTAGTGTTACAAGACTAGTTCACGAGATTATTAAACAACAAGAAAAGTCAGGGTCGGCCCCGAGAATCCTCGAAACGTTTTGAGCCCGTGACAAGTAATAAAAAACGGGCCTCAATAAATTTTTTATATGTAATGGGTTTAAATATATACATTTTTGTGTCTTTTTTTGTTTTGGTTTAATCTATACTATATAATAAATAAAAGTTTTTCATGTCACGTGTCGCCTCCATATTCATTCTCATCATTTTTTTCCCGCTTCTCTCTCTTATTAAATACACCTATATCTTTTAATAATAATATATTTTTAAAGAAAATACTAATTATACTAATAAAACACATTTATTTTAAATTACCTCTTATTATAAGAAACCTTAAAATCTAATTATGTAACTTTGATTTTCAATCAAATAGTAAATGAAAGTCGAATTATATTAAATAGTAATTAACGTATTTTTAAAATCCAATTATATATTAATTTTTATAAATTTTGAATTTTGTTTTCTATTCTTAGCATATGTAATACATTTTTACACCTATAAAATATATACATAAAGATTTAAGAATTTTATGTATTAATATTTTTCAAACCGTGTGTAGACACGGGTTCTAAGCTAGTACTTTAATAGTTTAAACAATTATGAGTTTTTGTGAGACAACATTTTAAATAGAGAAAAAAAAAGAGAAGAGAAAATAATAAATAGCACACATGAAAAATAAATAGTGTTGTTGCCAATACTTGAACCTGTGACCTTTACATTTTCTTGTAATGATATTTCCAATTGTACTAAGGAAACTTTGATGTACATATTTAAAACATATACAAAATTTTTAAAAACTTCGAGCCTCTCGAAAGACCAGGCCTGGAGTTGTGGCCCACCCTGCCCCTCCCTTTGGGCCGGGCCTGATAACACTAAAAAAAATATGGAGGGAGCCTGCCCCCCATTCCGTCTATGTAGGTCCGCCCATGAAAATATATCAAACAAATCTGAAGGTGCGAAATGCACACTTGTTTGATTTTAAATATTTAGGAACTTAATTAGTTCTTAGGGGCGAAGCCTATAAGTAATGAGGGTTCCAAGGAGGCAACGCCCCTGGCGGTGTCCAAAAATGGCGCAGTATTTATAAATCCCCCCACTCATTTTGAATACGGAAAACTGCTTTAGTCATAATCTTCTGGTTCACAAACTTTTTGACAGATCGCACACTCTATTCTTGAATATTCAATTTCTGATTTTTATCCGATTGAAAATTTCAAGTGAAACATCAAATTGTTTCAATCTGAAAGTGTGTCACGACTTATAAAAAAATCCAGTTTTTATACTAGGTTTCTATAATCGGTAGGTCTAAGCTTCCAAAAGATTGCCAAAGGACGTAAGGAACAAGAAAATGAGGATTTAGAGGACATAGTATGTGGTCCTCCAGTCAAGTGTGTGGAGATTTTTAAGACACAACTATGTAAATTCACTTAACATAGTCGTGTGATACTTTGTGAAAACAAGTGAAGATTTGAAGATAAAGATTGAAGTATTTATGGTTTCGTTTTTTTTTTCCTTATTTACTAAGTTTTATCTTTCCTTGCTTCATTTAGTTATGTATTTTTGTACTTTTTTTTTGTTTTCTACTTCGTGATTATTGAGTAGATTTTATTTCTTTGTTTTGATTATATGAATCTTACCAGGGATGTCTAGTTTTGTTTAAAATTGAGATTTTTAATGCTTATTGCAATTTTGTTTTGAAGCTTAGTATTACTTGCACATATTGAGATTTAATAATTCTTTAAACTTAATTGGTTGTAATTGTTGGTTATGATTATATTAGACCAATATGTGTTTCTGTTAAAGTGTAGGGTAATCTGGTTTGGTTTTTTTATTAGGTTTTTACCTTTCAATCTAAATCTCTCCCGCGCCTTGTTTGCGGGGAAATATTAGACCAATATGTATTTGTGCTAGAGTGTAGGGTAGGTTATGTAACTTTTTTTTGAACGGCACCTAATCTATACCACAATTAATTTACATCAATCCGTCTATGGTGAGGCTCGAACCCTTGACCTCAAAGGGAGTTCCACCTTAACTCCAAATGACTTTGTCATTGAACCCAACCCCCCCCCTCCCGTAGGTTATGTAACTTGATGGTCTACATATACCACCTCCTTTGTAACCCTAATTACCACACTCATTACCCCGAAGGCTCGAACCCTTTGAATCCTACACTATCGTATGTTTTGAGCATACAATTGAAATAAGAAATTGAAGTTGTCGTTTTGATCGTAAGAAATTTGTTTTCATGGTTAGGATATATACCACTTTTCAAAGGACTTAAAACCAATATGAGATAATTATATAACGTGATTTCTAAAAAAACAAAAGTTTGTTATGTCTAAACCATCCTTTGGATTTCATAACAACTAACATGTATATGGATATGGTTTAGGGATGAGATTTCTGACTGAATACCGGCACCATGTCGTACCGGTCCTGAATGAACACCAACGGTAATAGTATGGTATTTGTTTTTCCATGATTTCGGTATCGGTACTTCCGGTTTTAGTAATTTGTGGGTACGATACCGGTACCGAGCGACCATCATCTACAGTGTTCGGTTTAGAAGTGAGCCCGATTTCAGTTTAGGTAATTTACAGTACGGTACCGGTTCGGTCGGGTACCAATATCGATCTCATCCCTAATGTGGTTAGTATGATGTAGCATGGTACAATGCAGTGCAGGATCCAAGATTTTTTTGTTAGAGAGACAAAATAAGACCGATCAAAATGGGTCAAGTAAAAAAAAATAGATAAATTTTGTTTGCTTTCAATTTATTTATAGCTATGACCCTTTACTCATATATCTTCGTAATCATATTTATATTCATCACGGTTTAATTAAGTAGCCTAGAAATATTTGTTAATTCTAATTTACTTGGTTTAACCTCTACGAAAATCTAACTACTTATCTCCCATAATAATCATCTATCAAATTAATATCCAAATAACAAAAATGACATTTAGATTACTTATTATATCAATCTACTCTTATGTATACAAGTATATATATTCCTATTTTTGATTTCATTATTCTATTCTACATTCATTAAATTTCATAAACTATAACTCTCCATTTGATTTAATATTTCAACTAAGCTACGATATAACAATTAGTCAATCCTAAATTAAATAAATAACTTCTTTTTTTCAACTTTAAAACACGTTAATAAAGTCGTAATGATCTTTTACCAAACAATATAACAATGTATGTGGTTAAATACATCTTCTCAAATTCCAAAGGCTAAATGAAGTTATAACCAAAATACAGGGGCCAAAGGTGAGCATTGTACCAACCTTTCAGTACCCTGGCATTTGGCGACGGACCTGCTGGAATCCAACACCCAAAAACTGTGTCGGCTCCTACATTTGCTACTGCTATCGTCTATTTGCTTCACACCAGGCCACCATGTATCTCTATTTCCCTTTTTAGATGGTGTCTACCGGAAAATAAGATGGTACCTGATTAAATTTTACAAAATAAATATACTTTTTTACACTAATGAGGTTGTGTAAGTGGATCCCTTGGCCCCATAAACTTAACATAGATCCGCCTCTGATACCGTGACAGACGAAACACATTTCATATTCCCTAGATCTTATGCATAGTGGTTTGACTAGGTCAAACGTCAACGATATAAAAAATATCCACAATGACTTTCTGATTATGACTAGCAAAGTTATGTTCCAATCACTCTAACCATATTATAAAGTTATGCCATGATGAAAGAACTAGTGGTAGGATAGAGGAAAAGTTTGATCAAGATTGAAACAAACTACTCAAATATTAGGAAATAAGAAAATTTTTCATTGGTGGGTAAGAATGTAAGATCTTGAAGATTGGGACATAGTTTCCAATATACCCTTCATTTTATTATAAAAATAATATAAATAAATTAAAATAAATAGCACTTTGTATCTATCCTATTCACTTCACTAAAATCGGACCGTCCCATCTAATTTTCCCGCGTGACCCAGACACGTGTCTGGATTCTAACGTCACTTGATTCGCCAACGACGCAGCATATCTCCAACTCGCATAGATTACCGCCACGTGTCCTCAAAATATCCTCATCCTTCTATAAAACCCCCCCAACTGAAATAACAAACCAATAGAAATTTCCACCCTTTGTGGGAAACAAACTGGAGGTTTGTTATCATTCATCTCCGATGCTCAAAATTCTTGATCAGAACAGTCGCCGGATTCTCAAATTTCCGGCGGTTCTACCATCTCAAGATGTCAATCCGGCGACTCTCCTCCGCTCCCTGACCTCTCTCTCCCTCTCCATCACCGGCTACCAGTCGGAATTCTTCTCCACACAACGCCGGAACGCGCGTGAATCGATCCGACAGGTGTCAGTTCTCTCCATGTTGTTCACCGAAATCATGGAGCACGACGTCTCCGGTTTACCGGACTCCGCCGTGCTCTGTTTCTCCGAACTCCACCACTCGTTCCAGAAGCTTCTATACCTGCTTGAAGACTGCACACGCAGCGGAGCTAGGGTTTGGATTTTGATGAAATCTTACTTCGTCGCGACGCAGTTTTTATCGCTGATTCGCGCGATTGCAACCGCGCTTGATATCCTTCCGGTGAATTCGATCAAAGTATCGACTGAGATTAAGGAACTGGTGGCCATGGTTGCGAAGCAAGCGACTAAGGCGAAAATGGAGGTCGATCCGGATGACGATTACGCGATGAAACGAGTGATGATGATATTGAACCAATTCGAAAACAGGTTTGAGCCTGATCCGATTATGATTAAACGTGTTCTTTACCATCTTCGAATCGATAGCTGGAGCGAGTGTCATAAAGAAATTAGGTTTTTAGATGAACAGATTTCGTTAGAGTTGTTGGAAAATAATAATGAAAGAGAATTGCATATGTTTCATACTTTAGCTGGATTCATGAGGTATTGTAGGGGAGTTTTGTTTGAAAACTGTAGTCTTGACTGCAACGATGAACAATCTGTCGGGCGAACGAATCTGGAAATCCTCAGTTGTTTAAATCCTGAGGATTTCCGGTGCCCGATTTCTCTGGAACTAATGACGGATCCGGTGACTGTTTCCACTGGTCAGACATACGATCGCGTTTCAATCGAGAAATGGCTGAAATCTGGTAACCTAATCTGCCCGAAAACCGGTGAAAAGCTAGCAACAACAGAGCTCGTCCCGAATTTGAACCTCAGGAAAGTTATTCAACAGTATTGCATCGATCACGGAGTTCCCATTTCGAATTTTCACTCGCAGAGTCGTGACATTTCGTCAACGATTCTCCCAGGTAGTCCCGCGTGTGCAGAATCAATCAAATTCCTGAGTGAATATCTGGTGAGGAGATTGCGTAACGGATCAGATAAACAGAAGAACAGATCAGGTTTTGAGATCAGATTGCTTGCGAAATCAAACATTTATAACCGATTCTGTTTGATTGAAGCAGGCGCAATCCCTCCTCTGCTAACCCTGCTTTCATCACCTGATCCAACCACTCAAGAAAACGCGATTGCAGGTTTACTCAAGCTTTCGAAGCATTCGAATGGGAAGAAAGTGATCATCAACCATAAAGGACTACATTCTGTTATCAATGTTTTGAAAACCGGACTGAAACAGGAATCTAAACAGATAGCATCCGCGACTATCTTTTACTTATCGTCTAGCCAAACGACTCAAACCCTCCTCGGTGAAATCCCAGACGCGATTCCAGCTTTGATCGAACAAATCAAAACAGGATCTTCATGTGGTAAAAAGAACTCATTAGCCGCTCTATTCGGGATCCTCCTCCACCCGAGAAACCACCAACCCGCCCTCTCATCCGGGATCATCCCATTACTATCCAATCTCATTTCCACTTCAGAAAAACCAGAAATTATTACAGATTCATTAGCAGTTGTATCCACATTAGCCGAAAGCTTTGATGGGTCAGACGCGATCATGAAAGCGTCATCTTTGCCATTGATCATCAAGACTCTTCAAACCTCATCTTCGCGTGCTGCGAAAGAGTATTGTGTTTCGATCTTGTTGGCTTTGTGCAACAATTTGGGGGATGAAGTGGTTGCTGTTCTTTCAAATAATACTAATTTGATTGGTTTCTTGTACGCGTTATCAACCACCGGGGGTTCACAGGCAGCCAAGAAAGCTCGATCATTGATTCGAATCATGCATCGATACCACGAGACTAACCGTTCGGGTTTGATGGCTAATTGGGATTCATCAAGAATTGCAGCAGTTGGTTCATGTTAGGTTAGATCATGTTAGGTTAGATCTTCTTCATATTATACTTTTTGTTACATTGAAGCTCGGATTTTTGAAGGAGCTATAGCATTATATAGAATTATTGATACACTTGTATAATATATATATACATATACTTGTTTTGTAAATATATTGAAGGATGCAATAAGGGATTGAATTTTGAGAGTTACATATTTAATTTTGCAAACAAGAAGCAATTTACGAAGTGACCCGAAATAAGGTGTTCATTATTTGAATTGGACTAGAATAATTGGAAATGTGAATCGAATCGAATTTGAAATTCGGTTTATTCGAATCGAATCCTTTTTCGAACCGAATAACTAATTCGAATGCTAATCGAATTCAAATTTAGTTATCTCGAACCGATTCGATTGAAATAACCTGAATAAGCAATTATATTTATAACTTTTTAAATTTTTTTATACAATATGAGACATCAAATTTCCACCTTCATCAACTTTAAAATTACAAGCTAATTTTAATTTTGATTTTTTATAAAAAAAATTTCCTCTGTATTCGAATATACCCGAATTCGAATAAGTTTATTCAAAGCAGGTTGTTCAAATTTTATTCAAATTCAAATCAAATTCAATTTTAAAATGTGAATAAAACCTATTTGAATAGCCTGATAACCCGATTCGATACAACTGAACACCCCTACCTGAAACCCAATAAAAGATAATCGAATTTCGATTTGATAGAAATTTCTAATAAACGGGTTGTTTTCGAGTTATCACGTCCAGATAAGTGTACGTGTAGATAATTCAATCGTATAAATACATCTAAAATGTTATATTTTGGTGTCTCATGAAAAAGACTGTTGTATTATTTAACAAATGTGAATATTTGAAATTTGTATTTTAACATGTAGAGTCGTCTAAGCAAATATAAAAGTAAATACGTGGAATGTTTTGGGCAAGAAACAAAGAGATGTATATAGGTGTAGATGCTTGACGACGACATGGAAAATCAAAATTACATTTATTTTATAATTTATGAATTGTATACTTTCATAAGTTTGACAGCACATTTATATATTTATTATGATTCAAACGTAAACAATACTATCATCATGAGAAGTCCTTTGATCATGAATGAACGAGATGTTTCTTCAAATTTAAAAAACAATACTATCATCATGACAACATGTTCAAGCTGCGAAGTATTATCTTAACTAGTTTTTCCCCCGCTACGTGGTGGGAGTTTGGTAGTTATCGGTTCGACTCGTCCACGGTGATAAAAGTTACGTTATAGCGTACGATCAAAAAAAAAAACTCGGATCGCTCACAAAAAAAAACTAAACAAATCCGTGCATACCGTTTAAAAAAAGTTAACGAAAGTTTACTAAATAAACTCATTGAACTTTTGTTACAATTTAAAAAAAAAATAAACTTGAGAGAAAAAAATTAAAGTTTACTCTATTGAAGTTTTGGCAAATCTAAAAAAAACTTTTTTTTTCAAAAAAAAATAAAAGCCTAAACATCTTGTGCCATTTCTATAAAAAAGAAAACTTTTAGGGTAAAAAAAAATAAATAAAAAGGTAACTGTGGAACCCCATGCCTATTTATAGTTTGTTAATAAGAAAAAAAGATATGTCTTTTGTTGAATTATTATATGTTATTTTGAAAGAGGGTGATATTACATCATTTTTGAAATTTTATTATGATAAGAAGGTCAAGGAACTATAGAGACGTTGACAAACAATGTTACATGGGTAGATGTTTGGTTTATATAAAAATTACTGTAGTACTGCCACCTATGAAGCCAATTGGTCACATCTCTAGCACCAAACGATACGCACTTAATCTACATCACAATTAATTTATACTAATCCGTTTATAACGAGACTCGAACTCTTGACTTTAAAGGGAGCTTCACCTTAATTCCAAATGGTTTGCCATTAGACCCAATCTCCACCACAAGCTATAGTATTGGTGTAAACGAGTAGAGTGGAGTGGAGTGGAGTTTGACCTTGTTTTTGAGCTCGGCTAGTTTCTAACACTGTTTTTAAAACTTAAGTCTGGTTAATAAGTAGTTTTTCAAGCTTGAATATATTTTTATTTTTTTGTTTATATAATTTTAGTGGGTTTATTTTATATATACACACTTAGAATCTTTATATAATTTTAGTCTGGGTAAATCCCGTCCATCTTCTCCGGCAATGACTGAACACTCGTCTCTACTGTTCAACCCTTCCATGAAGGACCTAACCATCGTAACCGTACCACCAACTCTAAAACTCACCTCTTGGAATTATTTGGCTTGGAAAACTCAGGTGGTACGGACTCGATCTGTACAAATATATAGATGGTTCTCACCCACCGCCCAAACCCATCATCACTACGGACGGCACCCAGACTCAGCATCAAGATTACTCCCAATGGTTGAGGCAGGATCGACTTTTATTTGGAGCACTTGTGGGAAGTTTATCCCCACAAATTGTTCCCCTGATCACCGGAGTTTCTTCCTCACATGAAGCATGGGAAATTATTTCCAAAACCTATGCATCACCTAGTCGTGGCCACATCAAACAACTCAAGCATCGGTTGAAACAATCCTCTAAAACTCCCACCCAATCAATCACAGAATATATGCAAATCATCAAAACTATTGTTGGCGAACTCGCTATTCTCGGTAAGAAGATGGATGATGAAGACGTAGTAGACACCATTCTCACCGGTCTTGATCAAACAACCTACAAACCTATCTTGGATGCCATTCACGCTAGAGACAATACCATTTTCTTCAATGAGTTACACGAGAAACTCATCAACCATGAATTGTCGCTAGCATAACAAGTAGCAACCAAGGCATTCATCAACCAGCTGCTGTGTTTTATGCCCAACAGAAAAATCATAGCAGGCCCTACTCACACCGGCAAGGACCTAACACTACAGGTTACAATTCGCAGTTCCACCAGCACGGAACCATGGCTGCTGGCATACTCCCTACACCGTCTTCTACTGCCGGACACATGCCTTTTCTTGGCAAGTGTCAATGGTGTTACCAGCGAGGTCACTCTCTTACCACCTGCCCCTCGTTCAAAAAGGTACATCCCACTATTCCCATACCATCCTTCAATCATGCTTCACAGGCTAAAGGAGCACAAGTTCATATGATGTACACCAACAAAGGACCGGATCAAACCAATTGGCTCCTTGATAGTGGAGCCTCTCACCATGTCACAAATGACTTAAACAACCTTTCCCTCCATGCACCATACAATGGAACGGAGGAACTCGTAATAGTGATGGTTCGTGTCTTCAAATCAATCACATTGGCTCTCTTTTTATTAAAACTTCACACACACCACTCATTCTTAAAAATGTTCTTTGTGTCCCGGCTTTATCCAGAAATATCATTTCTCTATCTCGTTTATGTTGTGATAATAACTTTCTTATTCAATTCTACTCTTTTGTCTTTGTTATTAAGGACCGGGACTCCAACACTCCACTCCTCTAGGGCACAGCAACGCGGGGAATATATGAACTATGCTCGCGCTTTTCCTTATCAACACCTCCTTCCGTTTTCACCATGCAACGCACCGACTCCATGACTTGGCATCATAGGCTCGGCCATCCGCATAATAAAGTTTTTAAACTTTTGTCATCTCTTGTTTCTTTTAATTATAGTTTCAAAGACAATTGTAATTCTTGCAATATTAATAAAAGCCATCGTTTACCTTTTTCAACTACTTCTCTTTCGTCTAATGCACCTCTAGATTTAATTTTTTTTCCGATGTATGGTGCTCTCCGGTTGCTTCATATGATAATTATAGATATTATATTATATTTGTCGATCACTTTACCAAATACATTTGGCTCTATCCTTTGAAACGAAAATCTGATTCACTTTCCACATTCACCCGTTTCTAACTTCTTGTTGAAAACTATTTCAATCGGAAAATTAAACAACTTTTTTCTGATAATGGTGGTGAATATGTAAAACTTGCATCACATCTTTCTTCATGTGGTGTCTATCATCTCACCTCACCACCTCACACACCCGAGCACAACGGTTATGCCGAACGTCGTCATCGGCATATAGTAGAAACCGGACTAGCTCTCTTATCTCACGCAAAATTATCCATCAACTTTTGGCCCTTTGCCTTCACCACTGCGGCATACCTCATAAATAGATTACCTACACCCAAACTCAACAACTCATCTCCTTTCCTCTGTCTATTCCAAATTACATGAAACTTGGTAGTTTTGGTTGTCTATGTTACCTTTGGCTTCGACCCTATTCTCCAAATAAACTTCATCAACGATCCACTCCTTGCATTTTTGTTGGATATTCACCAACACAAAGTGCCTATTACACTCTTGATCCAATTACCTACAAAATTTATTCCTCTAGGCACGTCATTTTCGTTGAAGAAAATGATTTTCCGTTTGAGAAACTTACAAACTCCCCACCCTCTGCCGCAATAAATCTCAATGATTGGATCCCTCTCTCTATTCCCATCTTATCACATTCAAATATATCTACACCTATTCCACCTACTAATTCACCTAGTTCACCTACATTGCACAGCCCAGACTCCACCTCTTCTTCCGTTTTGCCCCCCACATCTCCCATGCATACTACTCCCTCCATGCACAGTCCACTACCTCCCTTAAATCCTAATCCCATATCTCTGACTTCAGCCGAATCTCCTACTACACCACTTTCCTCCACCTCCACAACTCCACCAGCTCAAAGCCTAACGCTCGATCAGATCCCAAACCCAATTCTCGATACCATAACTCAGACTACCTACTATACAATGCCACCCTTTCACCTCATCCCGAACCACCAACTATTGCCCATGCTCTCAAACACCCTTCTTGGTGTCGTGCCATGCAAGATGAATTCGATGCCCTCAGAACGAAACAAAACATGGACACTTGTCCCTTCCACTCTCGCTCCAAACCTCGTGGGTTACAAATGGGTTTTCCGTACAAAGTATAACCCTGACGGATCCATAGACCGTTTGAAAGCGCGTTTCGTAGCCAAAGGATTCACCCAACGCCCCGGCATCGATTACATAGAAACTTTCAGTCCGGTTCTCAAACCTGCTACCTTACGTCTTATTCTATCTCTTGCTGTCTCACAACGTTGGGTCCTTCGTCAACTCGACATCAACAATGCATTCCTCCAAGGAACGCTAAACGAAGATGCTTTCATGGCTCAACCTCTCGGTTTTATCGATCCTTCCTATCCTAATCATGTTTGCAAACTAAACAAAGCTATCTATGGCCTTAAACAAGCTTCTCGCGCTTGGTATGATGAGCTCAAATAATTTATTTTCTCTCATGGATTTAAACCCACAGTTTATGTTTCCTCTCTGTTCACACTAACTGTAGGTTCATCTCCCATTTTCATCCTAGTATACGTTGACGACATAATTATCACTGGCCCCTCATCCACCCTCATCAATCGATTCATCCAGCTTTTAGCTACAAAATTCTCTTTAAAAGATCTTGGTTCACTCTCTTATTTTCTTGGTGTTGAAGTCTTACCCCATTCACATGGCCTTCTACTTTCACAAAGAAAATGCATTACTAACATTCTTACTAAAGCCAATATGAGTGATTGCAGATCAATATCCATCCCTATTACTTGTTCTGAACCACTTACATCGCATGGTGGTACTGATCGCTGTCGTTTGGTCAATAAAAAACAATGCTTAAACACTTTAACTAGTAAGGGTAAGTAGAGTATCGTATCCACGAGGAGTATGTGGAAAGTGTCACTTTGTTACAAGATTCAAAGACAGAAAACAATAGCAACTAAAATGGATTTGGGTTTAAAACAATAATAAGAGAGGTAATCCTCTCCGGGGTTCGGGTATGCAAACACAGTTCCTTCAAGACAATTAGCAAGCAATTACATAGACATAATCATACGGTTCAATTGAATTCAGTGATAATATGAGAACCCGTTGTAAATAAAACTTGTTCTCACACAACCATCAATGATAAACCAACTATAATCCAACCCCCTAGTTATCCCCGGTGTAAAGGAACCCGAGACTATTGAGACTTGAACAACAATTCGAAATCAATCAATGAAGTTTAAAGCATTAAATCAATAAATGAAATCATATGGCTTAACATGCCAATCAAGATTACAAACCAAGCTAATCATACAAGAATTCACAAGTGTTCACAAAACCCTAGACCCAAAGAGGATTACAAAAGATTTAGCCACTCATACTCATAACAATAATCAAATCTAATGTACTAGGACTTACAATCATGAAATATTAAGAATAATCGACCCAAATATGGTGGAAATCGCCTTCTTGGAGCTTTGGAACGGTTGTGGTCGAGAGAAATCATAATGGAGGCTGCCCATGGTGAAAACCTGATTTAGGTTAATTTTTCCCGTAAAACAGAATCTTCGCGTATCGCGAACATGGTAACCCAGTTCTTCGCGTGGCGAGAAGAACAAACTAGTCGGGGTTCCTCTGGATTTCTTCGCGTGTCGCGAAGACTTAATCCAAGGTCTTCGTGTGGCGCGAAGACCATAAAATCCAAGAATTTGACTTTTTGACCTTTTTCATCCCCGAGATTCGCATCCGACTGCTTCGCTTCCGTTTCCCGCTCATATAGCACATAAAACCTGAGAGGTAGACATAACCACAAACACACATAAAACCGAACAAAGATAAACATTAAAACAACTAAAATGCACACAAAGTGCTGAATAAACACGGGTTATTAAACCCTACATCACATCCCCACACTTACTCTTTTGCGTCCCGAAAAAGAATTATGCAATGGAATCATAATTGGAACCTGCTCACACATTCTCATTCATTTAATCAATTCAAATGTAGTCATGCGCTAACTGTAACAATTGATATTTCTATCCGATTAAACCCAACCACCGACCTATCGAGCCCCCAATTCTGTGATCTAAAATGATATCTATTACCAAGCAAACAGTCTATCTATGAGTCCCACCCTCAGAAAGCTACAGTTCAGTCTAATCCTATCTCAAGGTCATGTTTAGGCACGGGCAAAATCATATAGATTTTTCCCACCACTATAAGCACTAATTCATAAGTTTTTAAAATCAGATGAAATTATGGATTAATGGCTGAATGATATGAGCTTTTATTAACTTATATGAATAAACCTAACACAGTGGTGTTTCAATCAAGTTGGAACTCGACGTGTGACACATAGGCTGCAGTTTTTAGCAATGAAGTTCATAAGGTTCAGTTTAGTGGTGTATCCTTCAAGTCGCCATCCCGAAGGGAAACACATAAACCTAACTTAGATATCCAGATGTTGATTACTTACATCCCACCCATGGGTATATCAACCAGGTCACCATCCCGGAAGGTAACACGTAGGCAAAACCTAAGCTCTCAACTCAATTAATTAAAGCTCACAAATAATGGATTATGGAATGCGGGCGCCACCAGCTCTCGGATTTATTTTCATAAAAAGAAAGAGGTGTGCCAAAGATTTCAAAAACTTATAATTTATTGCTTATAGAGGTACCTATCACCCTATATTGACAGTTTCGACCTTACCGACACCCCTAAGATGCGAACCCACAAGACATCCTGAATTAATTGTTTAATTAAGCATAGAAACACTATCAGGATGTTTAAGCTCTTTAGGTCGGTGGGGTCTACCAAAACATTACAAATCAGACGCGCTTTCTATTATTTATTATATAATTCAATCACACACGAGCACAGTTCCAATTGTATCTATCATTTCCCATATAGCTGCACAAACATTAATCCAATAACATTTTTGAAAATTTTCAGAATTTTTAAAACTATACAGACTCAATGAACAACTTAGACGAAAGTCTCCCTCCCCACACTTAAACACTGCATTGCCCTCAATGTAGGAAGAGAAACCAAAAACTAAAAGACAAATACAAAAATTAAAAAACTTAGCTAGATATGCGATTGTATAGCATTTCATTCGCGACCGTGCTCCACAGATGCAAGCGCGCAACCTTGTACAAGAATCCGTCAGCAGTCCTCACCCGAATGGAGATTGAGTACGGGCAAATAATTCCAAATCTACAAAAGTAAGCTCAAAGCACACCCTCAAGTATCAAATCGACTCAAAGACAAGACTCAAATAAAATAAAAGACAAGAAGGAAAAACAAAATGAAAAACAATATTATTATTAATTTTTTTTCGCGTGTCGCGAGAGATGGGACCTGAATCTTCGCGTGGCGCAAAGACCCCAAATTCTGATCGGACTTCCAAACCTTCGCGTGTCGCGAAGAATTGGGTAGGGATCTTCGTGTGGCGCAAAGACCCTGTGGTGACAGAAAGTTTGGAATTAAAATAAGTTTTTGCCTTAGAAAATTTTTTAACTTTTTACAACCCAAAATTTTCAACCTTCTCCAAAACTGGTTCCAACACCTGATTTATGTTCTTACATACCTGGAACGTGATTTTTCATCATTATTCTTGCCAAAATCGACACGAAAACCTACAAAACATACCGCAAAACATCAAAATTTACAAAACTCCACAAATGGTTTGTAACATTTCTGATTTTTAGTATCCGTATTTTGATTCAATGTAGCGCTTTTCAAACCTAATTCTAATGCACTGATTTGTTCTATTCGTATCTACAATTAAATACAATGATTCAATACAAATACTCAAGTTTTACTCGGTTATACACTGTGACACCCAGTATTTCAGGTCAATATCCATATTACATAAATGCACGTTCATAACATATATTTCCTGAAGTTTTATTTTGACTAAGTAAAGTCAAGGAATCTAACAAAGGAAATTATATCAAAATAGTAATTTTTAAGAATTACTAAGAAAATAATCAGTGATAACCCGCAAAGTACGGTCGTTGGTGATTTACAAGAACTTGACAGTAAAAGTCTAGGGGGACGCTTTAATATAAAAATATATATATTGGTGACTAAACCTTAAAACATAGACATAAAAATGTGGGTTGTAAAACCTCGAGTTATTTTATGTGTATACATGTATAATATAGTTAAAGTAATAACTATGTCAGAAATTCACTAGCAGGTTATTAAAGCTAGTCAAACTACACAAAATGTGAGACGTTTTAATAATTAAAGATATTAAAGCGGGTATAAATTTCAGGTATTATACCACATCTAAATCAATCACATCATCATCATGATTGCTTTGCTTGCACAACACTCAAGCGTCATAATCATCATAATTATGACCAAAGATGCAAGCAACATAAAGATCACATCACCATCATTATATCCTTGCTTGTACTCCACTCCAGCATCAAATCTTAATGATGATGACTTGTTGAGATCTATACTCAACCCTCGTTTCATCTAATAAATAAATATATATATATATATATATGTATGTGTATATATATAAATATATATATATATATATATCTAGGTATATAGATATAAAGTTTTAATCACTAAAAGTTCCTACGCCGAGTATTATATCACGGTATCACCTACCGGGTGTATTCTAACTAGAACCGACCTAACTAACCAGTGGATCCTAACTACGAGATTTGACAACACCCAACCCCCCACCCACTCCCCAATCTCGGCCGAAAGTGTGGGGGCCTCCCACACATCACCACACTTCTCATCTTCCATGCTTGGTGTCATAATGAACCATTCCCATTCAAGTGGAAATCAAGCAAGTGTCATGTTAAACCATTCTCAATCAAGTGTGAATCAAGATTGTAGGTCCAGATTTCAATCGGAAATCACGAAAGTGATCGATTACCCACACATGCAGGCGGAATCTGTATGTATGGTGTTGTAACAGAGGATTAGAGACAGACTTGGTGAAGAAGACAGCCAAACACACTAAGAATCAATGCAAATAATATGTGAAAGTGTAAGAACAAGCATTAAACGAATGCAAATTGTATTGATTCAAGAACAAATCTGAAAGAGAGAATTCAGGGTTACAGCCGCAACTCACACCCTAGAAATTCTCTAACTAGGCTATTTATAGTAGTTTCACAAGTATCGAAACTATGTTCCTCGAAACTACTAGTTTCGAGTGAACATTTACAAGTGGAAAAAGTGCCTGTCGAAACTACTATCGATCGAAACTACTAGTTTCGAGTGAACAAATCTCACTCGAAACTATAGTTTCGATGGCCCAGACTTGGTAAAACAAACAGTAAATTACAGAAAAACTAAAATTACAATAATGAAATGACAGAAAGTAAACTAGTCTAAAATTGTTTAAACATACAATAAATGACAACAGCTTATACAAAATATATGACTCTACAATCTCCCCCTAAGCTGTTGCATTACTGTCTTCAGCTCTTCTTCAAGCAGCTGGTCCTTCAGTTGTCCTAGGGATGAAAGGTTTTACATGTAGAGACACAACCCTTTGATAGGCTTTGGCATCAGCTTCATCTTCATCACTATATGCCTGAATGTGATTCTGGAATAGCACCTCCAGATCTTCAGGTTGAAATTTCAGCAGCTCCATGGGCTCAAAGATGATGATGTCTTCCTTGCCCTTACACTCGATCACTGCACTGCCAATGACTGGGTTATAGAACCACTTTCTGAAAGTTTGTAGCTGGACAGGTACAGATTTTGGAATGGTGATAGTCTTGTGGGTTTGGGCAGGCTTGTATCTCAAGAACACATAAGGCTTATTGGTTTTAGGGTGAAACCTTGTCTTTGAGATCTTCTTCTGAGTTTTCCTTGGCTTCATCCCTTTGAAATCATTATTGACTTGAGAGTGCAGAAACTTCTCGAAGTCATAAGCCATCATAACCTTCCCAGGGTTTTGAAGTGGAAGCTTGGCTAAATCCCTGAGGTCATAGAAAGGAAGTGTCTGGAAGTCAGTCATATTTTTGAAGTGCTGAACTCCCCCTCTATATCTTCTAATGATAAAGAGCTTCCTTTCTGCATCATATTTCCAGCCAATTGGGGGCCTCTTTAGCTCCTGATGCTCAGCTATCCATTCATATGTTTTAGGAGACTCTTCCTGAATGATTTTTCTGAACCAAGATTTTCTTGAAGTTGGAGGTTCAGGTGCAACAGACGGTGGATCTTGTGCTGGAGTAGACTCAGAGGCTGTAGTGGTTGGTTCAGGAGTGACTTTCTTGATGAGATTAACCAGAACCTCTTCTTCATCTTTTTCTTCATCAGACAAGGTTTGAATTTCTTCTCCTTCTTCGGTGAAGTATCTTGTTCTTTCAGTCTCCTTTTCCTCTGTAGTCAGAATTTCTGGGTAAAGATCGTTATACCCAAAGTTTTCAATTTCATTCAAGAGGGCATTCAGCTCGTCATCAGATGGGATGTCTTCTTCATCTAGTATAACAGTCTCTATTTCTGTTGACGTCCCTTTTCCTTTCTTCCTAGCATCTCTTCTCTCACTTGCTGAGGGAAGGTCTAGTTCTGGTCCTTCAACCTTAACTTCAACTGAATCCTTAGATTTGGCAGCTTGCCCAGTAAGGATTGTCAAAGCAGACAAAGGATTTGAAACAACTACAGGAGAGGAAGGTTTATCTGTAGCAGTGAACTCCCCCTGAGTTGTTGAAGGGGTTTCTTGGGAGGAAGGTTTAGTCATTGAGGCTTGGATTTGTTTTACAATATCAGATAAGGCTTTGATTTCTTGTTGTTGCTTGGAAATGGTGTTTTGTTGGGTCTCCAATTGAGTTTGCTGCACATCAAGCTGAGTGTGCAAGCCTCCAACTTCTTTCCTTAGGTCTTTGGCTTCGTTTTTGCATTCACTCAACTCAGACTTCAGACCTTCTATAACACCATCTTGTTTTGTTATTTTACTTTGAAGCTTCTTCACCTCTAGGCTTAAAGTTTTCACTCTTGGAACAGAGGCAGATGGATCAGGAACAGGAGATGCAGGTGGTGTAGCAATAGGTGTATGTTGTGGAGATGGAGGAGGTGAGTGTGGTGTAGGTTGTGGAGTTGGTTGAGGGGTGGTAGCAGCATGAATGGGTGAATGAATAGGAGTTAGGTTTTCAGGAATGTCATCTAAGGACTCTGAGGAGGTGCTTAAAGGCTCCAGTCCAGTCTTAATCTTCTTAGCCAGTGGTTCTTCTAGCTCATAGTCAGATTCAGACTCAGCTTGTCTCTTAGAAGATGATGCTGGAGGTTCAGTGTGATCTTCAGTTTCAGTTTCATAATCTGAGACGTCATACTTGGTGCCATAAATGCCTTCATCCAAGGTGTCTTCTGAATCAGCTTCTGCCTCAACATATTCTTCCTGAATAATTGGTTCAGGATTCTCCAACACTTGATCTTTCATTGGAGCTTCAAAGATAAGATCTTCTTCATTTAGTCCCATTTCCTGTTGTACATTCTCCTGAATTTCTACTTCAACATTTTGATTTTCAGCCTCTTGGTTTTCTTGCTCATTATGAGGTTCTTCTTCTTCTGCTGATGATGATGAAGATTCAACAGGTAGTTCTGGATCAACATCAGGTATGGCTTCTTCTTCTTCTCCCAGAATGTGTCCAAATAAAGGAACATTGGCAATGACTCGGTTTGTTCTTGAACTGGAGCTTTTCATGTAGCTCAGAGTCTTTGCATTCATATGATCAAGAATCAGGAGAGGACCATCTTGTTGAAGATCTGGGTGGAGATGATTGATGACCATCTGTAAGAACCTTGGATATGCAAGAAATTTGTCTTTGACTCTCCCAGTTAGGTTCTCAATCAGTTGTCCGAACACTAGACCAGAGAAGTTGTACTCCCTTCCCTTGACTAAGCCAAGAATGGCCGAAGCTATCAAAGCATTTGCTGAGTCAAATCCTCCTTTTCTAATAGAGATGCAATGAATAAAAATATGCACGATGTATCTCCAGAGTGGAGGAAGAGCATTCTTGATGACTTGCCCTCCTATGAATTTATTTGGGTGACCCATTCTTCTGAAACATTCTCGAATGTAAAAACTTGGAAATTCAATTGGGGCTTCAGGGTTATCATTAAATTGTAGCACCTCTCTGATAGTAGCCTCAGAAAATAACACTTCTTGGTTGTGAACAGTGGCTCTAATGTGTCTTGTATTGTTAACGGAGACACTTGTAGCAGTAGCCCAGAACTGTCTTATAGTGGTCTCAAAAACTGGCAGATTGTTGTTTATGGCAAAGCTAATATTAGAGTTGGCTAGGAAATTGAGAACTGGTGTGAACTCTGCATTCTTGGGGTCAGTGGCATTCAAGTAAGCACAGATATTGTGCTTCTTGGCAAATAAAAGATCCATATCTGCACAAGAAAATCACAAAGGAAATTTCTTACATAAGTCTCAATACTTAGAAAAATTCTGAGAAAGACACTATCGAAACTATAAGTTTCGAACGAAACTACTTATTTCCAACACTTAGAAAATATCAGAAAAAGGGACTATCGAAACTAAGTTTCGAGTGAAGAAACCATATCGAAAGTACTAGTTTCGAGCACCAAGGGTATCGAAACTACAGAGTTTCGAGCATCAGGGGGTATCGAAACTACAGAGTTTCGAGTGAAAACAGTTCAAAACCTAAAAACCTTTCAAATTCTTAAAATCCCTCTTTTACTTGAAACTACCTAGTTTCGATGGCAAACCCTTGAAAATATCAACAGACTCAAAAAGCACAGAAAACAAACGAAACTTATATGCAGACTCAAACTTAGAAATAAGAAACAAATGCAAAATAAAACAAAGAAAAAGGTTAATAAAGGCCTGAGAGTGTCGAAACTCCTTCTTACCGATGAATCAACCTAAATCTGCAAAATTAAACACATAAAGAGTGAGATATTAACAAAGGTGATCTCAAAAACATGAAATGAACACCAGACGACCTAGATTATGAAGAACTAGTCGTAAACGCTTGTGAAATCAAACCCAAGGGCCTGTTCATTCACATAAATCACTTTCAAAAACCCACAAACCATTACCTGATGAAGAAGACGACGAGGGATTCAGATGAGAAACACTGAAATCGCAAGCTTAGACCGAGGGTTTGAGAGAATTTGTGTGTGAAAGCAAAGGTGTGAGAGAGTTTCGGGTGAGTGATGAAGACACGCCGCATGAATATGGATTATGAAGACATTTAATTTGAGTTTGTGAAAAGACTGAAATGGCCCTCTCGAAACTACTAGTTTCGAGTGAGCGAGGAAGTTTCGAGTGGACAGGGTAGTTTCGAGGGACTTGGAAGTTTCGAGCAAATGTTTTAGGGGCAAACCTTTCAAGTATGATCATAGTTTCGATAGGTAGGTCAAACTGGGTCAAAGGCAAAAGACATAAACTCAAAAACTATGTACAATTTAAACAAGTTAATAAGGAAGATAAAGATATTTTTAATAACCAAAATAAGATATAAACACTTATCCTTGGAAAAGATCCAACGTGAGATCATGTCTGGTCAAACTCTTGAAACACTTCATTTTTGCACTCAGCTACTGTGAATCCCTGAAGATAGCCGATATGTGTGCAAGATAAACCCGAGCATTTGTTTATACAAAAATTTCATGTGATTAAAAGGTACCATTTAATGCACGAAACACGGTGTACCCCACATATTGAAATAAAATGGTTTTGAAAGCCTATCAATCCTCAAGACATACCCACATTCATCTTATCATTTCTTGCAGGTTAACCAGGGTACCATCTCGGTAAGTTGAATTCACCGCCAAAAGTAAAATAAAATCCAACAGGATGTAAGATGGGTGTAAAATGAAAAATATCCAAGTGGATATTAAAAAAGGTACGAACATTCTAGATCTTTGCGTAAGCAAAACAGAAGAAGTCGTAAAATTATCCAAGCGGATAGGAAAAAGTTGAACACCCGAGGTCTTTGCGTAAGCAAAACAGACGGGGTCAAATCATCCAAGTGGATGGGAAAAAGATGAACTCCCGAGATCTTTGCGTAAGCAAAACAGACGGGGTCATCGGCGGTAATTTTCGTTACTTTGACGGTCACCTGGTGCATGAATCAGAATCCAACACGTAAGCCTGTATCTGATTGAATCAGTTTTCTTAGCTTAAAATGGGTTAGATGTTTCAAGAATGGGTTCAAACACACGTGTACGGTAGAGAATTAGGTTTTCACACTACTAGAGAGTTATAACCATATGTCGGGCCTACCGGCTATACCTCAGTAAGCACCATCGCTTGTGGTCCATTCCATGTTCAAGAAGTGTGATCAGACTCTATCATTTCTCACAAGGTCAGATCCGATTTTCCTGAAACAAACAAAAAGCAATAAAGAGATTTTTTTTTTTTTTTTTTTTTTTTTTTTTTTTTTTTTTTAACTATACGAAGCAAAACTTTTACTTTCCGACATAACTATCTAATTCTCCCCCAAAAGTTATGCTATCAAAAATAAAGAAGAAAATAACTGTACAAAGCAGAAAATCTTTTTGAAAATCTTCCCGATTAACAAGTTTAAACAGAAAAACAGTATGCACAAGGGTTATTGAAAGTTTATCATGCCGAGCATCTCCACCAGTTTCTCAAATCTGGCAGAATCGAAGGCCTTAGTGAAGATGTCAGCGGTCTGCTTGTCGGTTTTCACTTCAACGATCTTGATATGTTTCTTTTCGACACAATCGCGAATGAAATGGTGTTTGATCTCAATGTGCTTGGTTTTAGAGTGCTGAACGGGATTTTTGGTGATGTGAGGAACGGCGGTGTTGTCACACAAGATGGGGGTTTCATGAAAAGTGATCCCGTAATCAAGCATCTGGTGGTGGATCCATCTCACTTGAGAACAACAGAGGGCTGCAGCAATGTATTCAGCTTCGGCTGTGGATTGAGAAACGGTGGTTTGTTTCTTACATTGCCAGGAAATGAGACGGTTGCCAAGGAACTGACAACCCCCAGAAGTGGATTTTCGGTCTAAGTTGCATCCCCCGTAGTCTGAATCTGAATAGGCAACAAGGTCAAACAAATTAGTTTTAGGATACCAAAGCCCAAGTTTTGGCTTGTGCTTTAAGTATCTTAAAATACGTTTAACAGCAATCAAATGAGAGAGTTTAGGATTAGCCTGAAAGCGTGCACACAAGCACACTGCAAACATGATGTCTGGTCTGCTGGCAGTGAGATACAGAAGAGATCCTATCATTGAGCGATAGAGGTGCTGATCCACGCTTTCACCATCCAAATCAGGAGATAGACAATGACGAACTTCCACGGGAGTCTTGTAAGGATGAGATTCAGTCATTTTGAACTTGGTCAGGATTTCTTTAACATACTTTTCTTGATGGATAAGGATTCCTGACTCAGACTGATCTACTTGTAAACCGAGAAAGAACTTCATTTCTCCCATGGAGCTCATCTCAAACTTAGATCGCATCACTTCCTCAAACTCCTTGCATAACCGAGGATTGGTGGATCCGAAAATGATATCATCCACGTAGATCTGCACCATAATAGTGTCCGCACCATCCTTACGCTTGAACAAAGTTTGGTCAATTGCCCCTCGTGTGAAACCATTATCCAGCAGATGCGTAGATAACGTTTCATACCACGCACGAGGTGCTTGATGAAGACCGTACAGTGCCTTGTCAAGTTTGTAAACTTTATCAGGATAGCTTGGATCAATGAAACCCGGTGGCTGCTTGACATAAACTTCTTCTTGAACCTTTCCATACAGAAATGCACTTTTCACATCCATTTGATGAACCGTGAAGTCCATGTAGGCTGCGTAGGCGAGAAACATTCTTATGGCTTCCAAGCGAGCCACTGGTGCAAAGACATCCTCAAAATCAATTCCCTCTTCTTGATAAAACCCCTGAACCACCAAGCGGGCTTTGTTACGAATTACAATTCCACCTTCATCCTTCTTGTTACGAAATACCCAACGAGTGCCGATTGGGACTTTGTTCTTCGGAAGATCTACAAGATTCCACACATGTAACTTGCTGAACTGCTGCAGTTCTTCTTGCATGGCCTCCACCCAACTGTTCTCGAGCAAAGCAGCTTTAATATTTTTGGGTTCGATTTGAGATATGAAACAGGTGAAAAGACCATCATTTATTGCTTCTATGGCACTTCTTGTTTGTACTCCCACATTGAGTGGACCAATGATATTTTCTGTGGGATGATTCTTGTGAACTCTCAACTGTGGAATCTCATCTTCTTCTACAAGTTCATCCAGATTGGTAAAGTTGTGATCAGGAATAACGGCTTCTTCATTACTTGAGCTGTCAACAGAAGATTGTGGAGCAACATCCACTATTGGAGGAGTTTCTTCCTCAACAATTTCATTTGTTGCTACAGAATCTGAAGAATCTGGAGTGGATGATGAAGAGGAGCTTGAAGCAGAAGCAGAAGCAGTACCTAAGAAATTTACAGGCAAAAGAGGATTAGCTGAAACAGATATGTTAGTAACATCAGGAAGATTAAAAGATTTAAACAATGAGTCGACATCAAAAAGCCAATCAGGACCGTCCCCAGCGTCCGTATGATTGCTTTCATGCCAATTGACATCAATGGACTCCAGCACAATCCTTCGTCTCTTGTTGTAAACACGAAAAGCTCTTTGGTTAGACGAATATCCCACAAAATAACATTCATCTGCTTTGGCTTCAAACTTGTTCAGCTGATCAGAAGTATTCAGCATTGTGCAAACACATCCAAATTTCCTGAAGAAGTCAATAACAGGCTTGCGCTTGTACATGATTTCATAAGGAGTCTTGTTACAGCTTTTGGTTATGAGAACTCTATTTTGTACGAAACATGCGGTATTGACTGCTTCGGCCCAGAACGTGACAGGAAGTTTAGAATCGACGATCATAGTTCTTGCAGCTTCAATCAACGTGCGGTTTCTTCTTTCAGCTACACCATTTTGTTGAGGAGTACGTGGTGCACTGAATTGCCGAGCAATACCCTTACTTTCACAAAAAGAATCGAGAGTGACATTCTTGAATTCTGTTCCATGATCGCTGCGGATAATCTTCACATTTAGATTGAACAAATTCTCGATTTGAAGCAAGTGAATCTTCAGAATCTCTGGTGTCTCTTCTTTCTTTGCCAGGAAGAATACCCAAGTAAATCGTGAGAAGTCATCGGTTACCACCAAACAGTATGATTTCCTTCCATGACTCATGACACTAACAGGACCGAAAAGATCCATGTGAAGCAATTGAAGGGGAGAGTCAATGGAATTTGTGGTTTTGGGTTTGTGAGATGATTTGTGCTGTTTGCCATTGGAGCAGGAGAGACAATGTTCTACTGGTGAGAAGTCTTTCAGAGGCAAACCGGTGACAAGGTTTCCTCGAACAAGGCGATTCATTGTCTTGAAATTAACGTGTCCTAATCTCTTGTGCCAGAGAAAAGATTCATCTTCTGAAGCTTTGGAAAGAAAACAGGATTCGATTCCTGATGGATTGTTCATATCCAGACTGTAAGTGTTGTATCTTCGAGGAGCTCGCATAAGAATGAGTTCTTCTGGAATTACTACACCAGGCTTCAAAATCAGACATTCTTTTGAGTTGAACAAGGCACTAAAGTCTTTATCACAGATCTGAGAGACGCTCATCAGATTGTACTTTAGCTGTGGAACGAAGTTGACATTTTCCAAACTATTTACACCATTCGACACAGTTCCTTGACCTTCAATCTTTCCTCCTCTTGGATTTCCAGCAAAAGCTACATAATCTCCATCCTCTTGATGATAATCTTGCAGCAGATTGAATTGACCAGTCATGTGCCTTGAACATCCACTATCTACATGCCAGATGTTGTCTCCGGTTCTTCTTGATTGACCCTATACACAACGAACCATTTATACATTTTGACCAAAATTGTTTCAATCAAGAGATTTTAGTGTCAGGATATGACATCTCATGGGAATCAGAATTGCAACCATCCTTTGATGAAGCACTGTCATCAAATAGAACATTATTTTTAATTTTCCAGGTTCGTTTTAAATAATTTTTAGCATTTTTAATTCTTTTACGCCTAGATTTCCTATTGTGAGAAGATTTAGGCAACACATATGAATTTAATGAACTTTTGAAAGCCGATTCTTCATTAGAATTTGTGGTTAACAATGTACAACTTTTTGAAACATGATTTGAGGCACCACAACTAAAACAAACAAAGTCACAATGTCTCTTAGCCTGATAATAATCATCAAAAGATGAAGATGATTGTGATGTTGAGGAATCTGAACATGAGACGGTTCTCTCATCAATAACTTTGTCTTGAAGACGATGTGCTTCCTTTAATCTGAAAAAATCCATGTTGCTCATGGTTTCACGTGGCACATCATTCACAATAATTCCTGCACTTTTAAACTTGGTAACACATGGCACAACATTCAAAGATTTAGGAACAAAAGGCAAAGCATTTTTAAACTTAGAAACATCACATCCCAATCCCGTATGCTCAGCAGGCATAGAATCAAAATACAAGTTTTCAACGTGTTCACAAAGATTTTGTTTAGACACGGACATATTATTACAATCATCCGACTCAAGTTCTTTTAAAATAGTTCTATCATTAGTACTCTCATCACAATCATCTTCGGAAATTACACAATTTGATTCTGCACAAGAAGCAAAACTGTCAGAATCACAGGATGTAATATAATCATCAGGAGATAATTTGCAAACAAAAGGTGTTGAAACATGTGGAGTTGGCATATCAGCAAATCTCCCTGATTTAGAATAAGGAGGTGGGTGAGAGTTATACCCAAGACCTTCTTTACCTTTTCTATTAAATTGTTTATCAATAATTCCAAATAAAATTTTCTGATCCAAATCCATGTGGTCAATCTGTAATTTGGCCTTTTCTGCCTTTTGGACTCTTTCAGTTAAAATCGTATTGTTAATAGTTTGAGTATTAAGTTGCACGATTAAAGAACGATTTTCACCAGATATGTCACGAATTTTCTTTAAGTAAAGTTTCTCATTTTTAGCCACAGAATCATACATCACCTTAAAGTGATCTCGTTCATCGACCAAGGCCTGGTTGATGAATCTATATTTCTGAACTTCATTTAAGCAAGATTTAGCGCTACAAAGTCTAGATATTACCTCGGTAGGCACGGCAGTAAGATCTGTAGCTGGTTCAATCATGACACATTTATCCTTTTCTTCAATGTCAGCCATCAGTGCCTTGTCAGCTGCATCACCTTCCTGATCACCCCAATGATAATGTCCATCAGCTTGACAGACCAAAGCTGTGGAACTTGAAGAAGTAGAAGATTTGGGAGGGACAGCAGCTTGCTTTCCAGAGGAAGTCTTCTGTTCATGCTGCTCCTTTGAAGACGGTACCTTGCAATTTCTGGCAAAATGACCTAGCTGGTCACAATTGTAGCATCGTACTTTCTTGATATCAAACCCAAGAGTCTTTCCTTGCTTGAACCTGTCCATTCCGGTCCTTTTGATAAATCTCTTGGCCCGTAGAGTCAACATTGCCATGCACCAATCAATGTCCATTTTCTCTAAATCATCTGGATTGATCTGCTCCAGGTCATCAGGTTGAAAACTGACCGGCGTCAAGTTTCCAGAAATCAGTGCATCATAGCATGACATGAAAGCAGTCATGATAGGGACATATTCATCAGGAATCATGGTAGTAGTCTTTGGAGAAGCAGAGGAACCAGTTGGTTGAATTGCAACAGCAGATGGAGGAACATCAGTTTGAAAATAGGCCATTGTAGATTTGGACGAAGTGGAGGAGCCTTGACCTGCAAGAAGAGCTGTGTTGCCAGACTGATTAGTTGGAGTAACTGCACCCTTCTTTATCTCCAACTCATATGACTCCAGGATGCTGAAGAGTTCTTGTTGTGACAGATCACTTAGCTTCTCAGTTTTCTTTATCATAATCCGGTACATGTTCCATTCTTCAGGCAATGAATCAAGCAGCTTCTTGTTTAACTCAAGAACGGGATACTCAGTTCCCAAAACCTTCAACTTAGAGACAATACTTGAGAAACGGTTGATTAATTCTGACATGGGTTCACCAGGGACACTGCTAAACATTTCATACTGCTTCTTGATTAAATCCCTCTTGCTTTCTCTGATATCAGCACTTCCCTCATATCTTGTACATAGAGCAACCCAAAGATCTTTGGCAGTAGTGTACTCAGCAAAAATGTTGAAAACATCCATAGGAAGTGCCATAGCAATAGATCCATAAGCTTTGTTATCTCTGGCAATTAAGGCATTATCTTTGTCATCATACTCAGACACAAGTTTCGGACGTTGAACATCAGCAGTAGTAGTAACTGGCTTATGTGGACCATCAGTGATAGATTGCAAGAGAGTGTGGTCATGAAACTGGAAGAAAGTCTTCATCTTCTTTGTCCAGTCATCAAAATCTCTGGTAGACACCAAGACAGGTGGTTTGTTTCCTCCGGCATACTCATTGGTGCTTGAAGATGCCATAGTCTTAGAAAAGAAATTTCAACAGTAGCTAGTTTCGAGTGAACAGTTTTGGTCGAAACAACAAGTTTCGAGTGAGAAAAATTGCTCGAAACTACCTAGTTTCGAGTGAGACTAGTTTCGAGTGAAACTAGTTTCGAATGACCAAGCTTGCTCGAAACTCCCAGTTTCGAGTGAGAAATCTTGCTCGAAACTTCCCAGCTTCAAGTGAGACTAGTTTCGAGTGGGAAATCTGCAGGGTAAGTTTCGATATAACAGGACAAAAATGCTAGTTTCGATTGTACCTTCAACAGACAAAGGTACAGACAAGTAGTTTCGATGATCAACAGATAGCAGAAAATGTCTCCCTGAAGTTTCGATACCTTCTTCTTCAAGCTTCAGCAGACTCCATTGAAGAAAAGTTTCAATAATTAATAATGACGAAATAAGAATCCAATCCAGCGAAAAGCTTCCAAGTAACCTCTCGAACACAAAACAGTCTTCAGATCCGAAAAACCCGAATAAATAAAGCCAGAAATCAATGAAACAGTGCTCCAAAAACTCGAGTGCAGAAAAACTTCGAGAAACTTCACAAAACACCTAGAATCGATCACAAAACCTGATAATACTCAGAAATCACGAGCATAATGCTCTGATACCAATTGTAGGTCCAGATTTCAATCGGAAATCACGAAAGTGATCGATTACCCACACATGCAGGCGGAATCTGTATGTATGGTGTTGTAACAGAGGATTAGAGACAGACTTGGTGAAGAAGACAGCCAAACACACTAAGAATCAATGCAAATAATATGTGAAAGTGTAAGAACAAGCATTAAACGAATGCAAATTGTATTGATTCAAGAACAAATCTGAAAGAGAGAATTCAGGGTTACAGCCGCAACTCACACCCTAGAAATTCTCTAACTAGGCTATTTATAGTAGTTTCACAAGTATCGAAACTATGTTCCTCGAAACTACTAGTTTCGAGTGAACATTTACAAGTGGAAAAAGTGCCTGTCGAAACTACTATCGATCGAAACTACTAGTTTCGAGTGAACAAATCTCACTCGAAACTATAGTTTCGATGGCCCAGACTTGGTAAAACAAACAGTAAATTACAGAAAAACTAAAATTACAATAATGAAATGACAGAAAGTAAACTAGTCTAAAATTGTTTAAACATACAATAAATGACAACAGCTTATACAAAATATATGACTCTACAATAGGATCAAATCAATCTATTCATGCCACCCACCTTGCTTACCCCATCTCATCACCATCCCTTGTGTCATATGCACCATACCCTTTCAAGTGTAAGTCAAGCAAAGGGGTCAAATCCATCAAATCTCCCATACCTTGTGATGATGAAGATGGAACCAACACTCCATCTCCATCTCTTCCCCCTATATAAATCAATGCATGCCACACACACACACACACTTTGCACTTTCAAAATTCAAGAACAAAATCCTCTAGAGGTTTAGCTAGAGCTTTGAAGTTTCAAGGTGTTTCAAGGGTGATTTCAAGAGTTCAAGCTTCCTACACCATTCCGTCCTTCTCCTTGCTTGCTTTAAGTGAGTATTTCATAGCCCCTTTTACTCTTTTACACTTTTGGGGTGAAACATGAACTATATACAAATTACATGTTTACATTTACACAAACAATACAAGTACAAATCCTATTTACATTCATGTGTGCAAATTTGAGCTTTATGCCCGAGTGCTAGTTATGCCAACTTTTGTGAACACTTATGTGCAATCATTAACTATTCAAGCCGACGGTTTTCAATGATAGATCTATTGAGTCTGACAAACCCACCCAGATTGGGGTGATTGATACCGACAACACAATTTGCATACTAGTTACAAAGGTTTGGTTGTACTTGGTTACACAATAGCTGCTCCCCATAAATGCCTTATTTATCATGTTATGTAAAGGATTTGGTTTACAAACTCTATGATATCTATATACAAACCTGTGTTATACTCACCAACTTTTTAGTTGACTTTATTTTATTCATGTTTCAGGTTCTAATGTGTGAGGTTGTTCAAGATGTGCTACACGTAGGCTTGGACTTAGTTAATTTAAATAGAAAGAACTCTGTGTATTTCAATTTCGTTCTATCTTGAATTTGGTTGTATTTGGATTACTTGCAATGAAATTTGATGTTTAATATATTCAATTTAGTCAACCTTGTGCTTATGAACAGTCAACATGTCTCGCCCCGATGATTCCGCCATCGGTCGGGGTGTGACATGGTTGTCTACCCCCCCCCCCCCCAAGTGTTTATGCATTGCCCTTAATTGCATAAATATGAATCCAAAACCCCTCAGTGACTTCCCCACACTTGGTCATATGCACAAAAACAAACTAAGTACATGTAAAACTTAAGTTGCCTCCTAAGAGTGCTAAGTTTAACGTCTTCAGCCAGACGCGGTGTACCTGAGATTGGTTACGTGTCTCCATCCTTTAGAACGCTCAAGAACAAGACCTCAACCTGCTTATCCGGACCATTGATGTCATTAGGTGTTTTGTAGGCAGTACGGTATGCCCACAAGGCATCATTTAATTTGTTTGACCAATTCTTGCGGTCAGACCATACTGTTTTCTGCAAAATTTCCTTGATTTGCCTATTGGACACCTCCATTTTCCCACTTGTTTGTGGATGATAAGGTGTGGCAATCCGGTGGTCTACACCATAGCATTTCAGAAGTTTGCCAAAATGAAAATTCTTAAAGTGGGATCCCCCATCACTGATGATCACACGGGGAAGCCCAAATCTAGAAAATATGTTTGATTGCACAAATTTGCAAACCACGCTATGGTTGTTAGTCTTGGTGGCAATTGCTTCGACCCATTTTGACACATAGTCAACTGCCACCAAGATGTACAAATGCCCAAATGAATTTGGGAATGGGCCCATGAAATCAATCCCCCAAACATCAAAAATATCAACAATGAGGATTGGTTGCATGGGCATCTCATTCCTCTTTGTGATGCTACCCATCTTTTGACAGTTTGTACAGGTTTTAGCAAATTCAAATGCATCCTTAAAGATAGTGGGCCAAAATAACCCGCAAGATAAGATCATATGCCCTGTTTTCTAGCCACTAAAATGGCCACCACACGCAGACGCATATGAAAGATCCAAAACTGTTGGGATCTCTGATTCATGAATGCAACGCTTGATGAGTTGGTCCGCTCCCACTTTGAACAAATCCGGTTCATCCCAGATGTATTGGTTGACCTTTTTTAGGAATTTGTTCTTCTTCTTCTTCTTGCTCCATTCTTCGAGAATAGTACCTGTAACTAAATAGTTAGCAATACCTGCATACCAAGGATCAGAAGATGTAATAGACATTAAACACTCATCAGGGAACTGCTCGTTTATCTCAGGAGTGACATCCCCCTCTCCCCTTTGGATCCGTGACAGGTGGTCAGCCACGAAGTTTTCACATCCCTTCTTGTCTCGGATCTCCAGATCAAATTCTTGCAACAAAAGGACCCACTTGATCAACCTAGGCTTGGCATCCTTCTTTGCCATCAAATATCGGACAGCTGCATGATCAGAATACATAATTACTTTGCTACCCCAAATATAAGACATGAATTTGTCTAAGGCATAGACAACTGCAAGCTACTCCTTCTCGGTGGTGGTGTAATTCAATTGAGCACTAGAGAGGGTCTTGCTTGCATAGTAAATGACAACGGGTCTTTTGTCTACCTTTTGACCCAAAACAGCCCCAACTGCATAATCACTCGCATCACACATTATTTCAAAAGGAAGGTTCCAATCGGGTGATTGCAAAATTGGGGCTTGTATCAATTGATCTTTTAAAACATGAAAAGCATTTAAACACTCTTTATTGAATTTAAAAGGCACATATTTAAGAAGTAGGTTGCATAAAGGTTTTGTGATAACACTAAATCCCTTAATAAACCTACGGTAAAACCCGACATGCCCTAGAAAAGAGCGCACACCCTTGACATTCATCGGGGGAGGTAATGTTGAAATAACACTAATTTTAGCTTTGTCTACCTCAATCCCCCGACTGGACACCACATGCCCTAAAACAATACCCTCTTGAACCATAAAATGGCTCTTTTCCCAACTTAAGACCACATTAGTTTCTACACATCGTTGCAAAACTTTAGATAATTCAGTTAAACACAATTCAAACGATGAGCCAAAAATTGAAAAGTCATCCATAAAGACCTCAAGCGACTCCCCGACCATGTCCGAGAAAATACTCATCATACACCTTTGAAAGGTGGCTGGGGCGTTGCACAACCCAAATGGCATCCGCCGAAAGGCGAAGGTACCATAAGGGCATGTGAATGTGGTCTTTTCCTGGTCATTAGGATGGATGGCTATTTGGTTATAAACTGAGTAACCATCTAGAAAGCAGTAAAACTTCTGACTTGATAACTTCTCTATGATTTGGTCAATGAATGGTAAAGGAAAGTGATCCTTTGATGTGGCAACGTTCAGTTTCGTGTAATCAATACACACCCGCCACCCGGTTACCGTCCGAGTGGCAATTTGCTCACCATCATCACCTGTTATTACCTGGATTCCTGCTTTCTTGGGCATTGTTTGGGTTAGACTCACCCATGGACTGTCAGAAATGGGATAGATGATCCCAGCGTCCAACCATTTCAAGACCTCCTTCTTGACAACCTACCGCATGTTGGGATTCAATCGGCGTTGTGTATCTCGTGAATGTCTGGCATTTGTATCTGTGATGATCTTGTGCATCACAATGGAAGGACTAACACCCTTCAAATATGCAATAGTCCAACCAATTGCAGCCTTGTAATCCTTGAGCACCTTCCGTAGTGCCTCCTCCTGTTCTTCATCCAAGTTGGATGCAATGATGACAGGTAGAGTCTTACTTTCCCCTAGAAATGCATACTTTAGGTTTTTGGGAAGGTCTTTAAACTCTACCTTTGGGGGGATAACAAGTGATGGTTGTAACCCCGAGTCAATCTCTAATGGCAGGCTCTCCACATGATGTGTCCATGGAGGTCTACCATCCTTCACATATAAAGTTTCAACAAGCTTTTCCTCCTCCTCCAAGTCCAGCTCCAGTTCCTGTTCAAACCTGTCACAAACAAAACACTCCTCTGTGGATTCAACCTCAGAATAAGGATAGCATCCTTCAATGACGTCTGCCATAAAGCATTCATCACTGAGAAGAGGGTTAGATTCACTTGAAAAACTATTTAAACGGACCCTTCTATTGCTAAATGTCATATCAACTGTGCCTAAGCGACAGTCAATCAAAGAGTGGGATATGGCTAAGAAGGGTCGACCCAAAATGATAGATGTTTCAATGACTTTTTTAGATTACACATAATCAAGAACCAATAAATCCACCGGATAGTAGAATTGATCCACTTTCACTATCACATAACGAACAATCCCTCTTGGGAGTTTAGGGGTCAAATCCGCCAACACCACGGTGGTATTGGCTCGACGTAGAGGAACAAAGTCATATTGGTCATACAAATCCCAGGAAGGATGCTCACACTAGCTCCAAGATCCAATAGCGCTTTGCTCATTTTGAAATCACCCACTTGTATAGAAATTATGGGTGCTCCTAGATCTTGGAGTTTAGGTGGAAGAGAACCAGTCAAAATTGCACTAACTTGTTCATTCACGTCAAGCTTTTCAGGGATTTTGTGATGCCTTTTCTGAGTGGACAAGTCTTTTAAGTATTTAGCATAAACTGGTATCTGTTTAATTGCATCAAAAAGTGGTATATTAATTTTTACCTGCTTGAAAAGCTCCCAGATTTCCTCTTGTTGAGGACCTCGCTTCTTGACCGCCACCTGTTTACCTGCACATTCTAAAGAAGCAGGGAATGGCACCCTTGGAGACACCACTCCCCCATTGTCAACAATAGATTATGTTTTAGGAAAATGTGGTTCTTTTGGATTTGGAAAAGCAACCCGTGTAACCGGAATCGGTTCGGGTTCTTCATCGCCGACATCCTGCTCATCAATGTCCTCCACCACACCATCAACAAAGGGTGGTGGAGGTGCAACCTTGTTATCATAAGTCTTACCACTTCGGAGAGTACTAACCTTGCCCACATGGCTATTCTTCATGTTTCTGTTCCCCGAATTGTGGTGGGATGGATTGGTCACTGTATCACTTGGAAGCTTGCCATTACTCTTCTTCAGTTCTGCTATCTCAGTGGCAAACTGCCCCATTTGAGTGCTCATGAATTGTATGGTCTTATCCCGCACATCATCGGCTTGGTTCTTATTTTGCAATACCTATTGGATAGACTTCAAGAGACCCAACATGACCTCCTCATTACTCTGATTAGAGGATCCAGATGATCCTCCCTGCTCATTCCCCTTTTGGTATCCCCTTTGGTTGTTGCTTTGACTATAATTTGGATTTCGGGGTGGAAATGGTTGTTGAGCTCTTTGACTACTACCTTTGAAGTTGAGGTTAGCTTGATTTGAGGCATCCCCATTCCTGAAATGGGATGATTTCTAAGGCCCGGGTGGTAGGTATTGGGGCACTTCAATACCTTACGCTTACTAGACCGGACGTTGCCTTCACTGTCAACCGATTATCTCAATTTATGCATATGCCCACTTCTCAACATTGGACAGCTCTAAAACGGCTACTACGGTATTTGCAAGGAACACTATATCTTGGTCTCTTACTTCGCCATCATTCTCCCCTCCACTTACATGCCTTTCCGGATGCCGACCGGTGGGAGACAAAGATAACTACAGAAGCACCAATGGTTATGTTGTTTACCTTGGCTCTAATGTAACATCCCAGAAATTATAAACTAGTAGTTTAGGTTAGTGGACGACCCGAACTTATGTTAAATGTAAATGAGGAGTAAGGTTGGTCTCTCATGAGGCGTTTTGACAACGTTAGGTACTCGGTTAGTCATTTAAAAGGAATAGTTCGGGATCGAAATGTACGAAACGGTTTAAGAGGGACCCGGATGTAAAATGGTGGCATTTAAATGCAAGTTTAGGGGAAAAACCCTAGGCCATAATCGGCCTAGGAAGGATTTGCGACGGCACGGGGCAAGAGAGCAGGGAAGGGGACGATTGGAGGAGGGAGTTTCACGACTGTTTTGAGCAAGAACTTCACAACTAACCAGGTAAACCCCATTTGTATTCTTTTTTACTTGTTCCTCTCGTGTGATGCTAGAAAGACCCGATTAGGGTTTGGTGGGTGGGGTTTGATCGTGGACAGCGGCTGCGGGGATGAAGGGAGTTATGGTGGTGGCGGGCTGTGATGGAGGTGTTGGTGTGTGACGGTGGTTACGGGTGTCGGAGTTGGTGTGTGGCAGCCCAGATCCGAGAAGGAGAATAGCGAGAGAGCAGAGAGGTAGAGAGAGGAGGGTGACGGGCGAAGGTGGCGGTGGCTACGGGGGACGGCCAGAGACGATGATGGCAGCGGGCGGCAACATGGGCTGTTGTGGTGGTATCCCACGGCGGCGGACAGCGGAGGTGGTGTTGGGGTTAAAACTGACTAGGGTTACGCATGGCAACGTGGTCATTGGTGGTACTCGATAAGGTCGTTAAACCGTACATCAGGTACCCCACATGATTCTCCTACAACTTACCATACTATTGTTGGGGCACTTCAATACCTTACGCTTACTAGACCGGACGTTGCCTTCACTGTCAACCGATTATCTCAATTTATGCATATGCCCACTTCTCAACATTGGACAGCTCTAAAACGGCTACTACGGTATTTGCAAGGAACACTATATCTTGGTCTCTTACTTCACCAACAATGGGGGCACGCGACGGTGATTCACGATGGTGAACGAAGATGGAACGGAATCGGGTCACAACCGATTATGGTTTTCGCATGGAGGTTTATGCATGCGCATGTGGACCCGCTTTAAGCTTACGTATTAACAAGATGAGAACGGTTAAGGGTTTGCATGGCATCCGTGCATGCATGCATGTGAAACTAGGGTTTCATGGGGGATGTGTTGTTGGGATAATGAGAAGAGCGTTGAGTATTTTTTTATATTTATGAGTTATTCAATGTACGATTAGAACGTGTCTGATCATGTGATCATGCATCGACATATTCGGGTGTCGAGCGTGAACGAACGAGTTGCAGAGCAGAGGCAGAGACTCAGCTTAACCTGTGAGTTTCTAATCCCCTCTTTTAAATGATTTTAATGTTTTGTGGCTATCGTACATACATTCAAGACGTGTTTTATTACATTAATTGTGTGTCAAGCTTCGGGGCCTAACCCGGCGAGTTTACAAAGTTAATTATTTAAATATGGGCTAAGGGATTAGATGTTACCCTTAATACATGTAGGTTAAAGGTGGGTGTATGGTCACGGGTCGTATAGTGACCTAACAGGGGTGAGTCGGGTGGTAGTTACGAGTCGTATGGGTACGACTAGGAGGTGTCACATGTTATGCATGTACGTGGTATGTGATTAAATAATGAGATATAGTACCGTGTTGCTATATTAGCCGTGTACTATATTATGAGTTAGTCGGGGTGAGTCGGGATATAAGCTAACCTCTTATGAATGTGTGTAGGATATCTTATCCTAGTGCAATGTGTGAAGTGCAGGTGCAGTTAACGAATAATGTATATAGAGTATATTGTTATGTGATTATACATGTGTTGTGTGCATTGTGTCGTTGTCCTTGACACAGCTGATATTGTGTTTGCGTTGTTGTCATTATGACACGGAAAAGGAGATTGTGGAAGACGAAGTTCTTTGGGAGGTCACCAAAGGTGACGATGTCCAACATGACAGTGATGAGCTCGGGGTGTGTCGAACGCCCTGACGAGGGTGCAGTAATGAGGTATGTGTTTGTGTGCTTATATATTTGTGTTAAATTGCATACAAGTGTTGAGTTATATTTATTGTGCATGAGATAGTATTGATGTGGTGAGTAGAGTTAGATTGACCGATGTGTAATACCCCGCATATTTTTAATAATAATAATAATAATAATAAAAATAATAATAATAAAATAATATTATTTTTGAAACTTGCTCCGTTTTTACGAAACTTAGATCGACTTGTAAAGAAAAATAAGCTCGTTCTAACGACATATTCATAACTTTATAAGATGTCATATTTTAAAAGTTATAAGAAAAAAACGAAGTAAGCAGCTGAATTAATTAGAATAATAAAATAATAATAAAAATTATAACATAACATTCAAAATTTATGTCTGCAAAATGTCACTTTGACGTTTGCAAGGTTGCATCCCACATCGACGATTAAGAAAAAATTGAGCAACTTAAATCCCCTATAAATAGAACTATATAGGTTTATTTAGATTACAAGTCTTTTGGGAACGCTCTAGTATAAAAAGAATCTCGAGTCTTCAATACTCATTTTGGTGTTGTTAATAGTCTTTTTGGAGTATGAGTAGTGAGACTCTACATCAAATTGCTGTGTATAGTTTTTAGGTACATTCTCGTTTAGGTTTATTTCTAGTTAATTGTTAGTTATTTTTATTATTATTAGGCTTTAGGATTATTATTAGGATAGATATTGGGTAGCATATCTTTAGTTAGGCATGGATTGATCATCCATGCTTAACCAAGACATCGTTAGCCTATATCAACAGGGATAATAATAGACCTTATGATTATTATTAGGGTAGATATTTGGTAGCTTAGCTTTAGTTAGCCATGGACTGATCATCCATGTTCAACTAAGGCAGGGTTAGCTAATATCAATCAAAATAATAATTAGTTAGGTGTACCCTAACCTAACATATGATTACTGTATCAGGACCCAGAAATCTTCGAGATAAGAGACGAAGCGTTGCATTCAATTAGGAACTCAACTTTAAGATGAATACATTTAATTCTCCACTTTTAAAACATGTTAGAAATATTTTGGGGTTATCATACAGCCATGTCGTGAATATGTTTAATGTTTTTAAACAGATATCACACTTTTAAATTACTATTGAGCATACTGATAAATAAAAGAAAAGCCTCAGGTGCTCTGTAAGAAAAAAAAATTAGACGGGTGTTACCTGCAGCAGACGTAAAACTGGGACGTAACTCTCAGTAGTCGACTTACTAGAGAAAGAGGCTAGTATATACATTGGTTATCCTTTAGGTATTCGGTAGGAAACACAAAACGGGGGTTACCCGCAGCAGACGTAAAACTAGGACGTACTCTCAGTAGTTAACCTACTCGGGACAAGGACGCCAAGTGTATACAAAATAAATATAAAAGTGCAATAATGGGGCCGGTTAATTATGATGTGAATACATTTATATTTTTATTAAACTGTACAAATGTTTTATGTTTTCAAAATGGTATGAACCTGGTTAAATATATCTAATACACAAAGGTAACTTACGAGAAGCATCTTGCCATTTATTGTACGTATGGTTTGATCAAATTGATATACATATCATGGTGCGGCTATGGTATGGATAGCTTCATTCTTGTGGAAGGATTATAGCGCAGCCGGAGATACACCGGAAGTTATATCCACTTGAATTTCATTTGCTAGTGTATGAGGTGGTAGTGTATGTGTATGTTACCATGCAAATTATGATTAAATAGATTTAACTGTTTCATGTGACAAAATGTTTTGGGTCTTATAAATGTAATTCACCAACTTTCGTTGACGTATAATTTCAAAATATTTTCAGATAATCATGATTAGCCTTGATAATAAGGTAGTGGTTTAGGGAGGATATACCCCTAGACTCCAGAATACATTACTCAGTTTTAAACCAGCTGGTAGTGACTACAGTACATAGAAGCATGGCTCCCGTGGCTTGGGATATTATTAAACAACATTGTAATACGAAGTACAAAACTTCAAATTTTTAGAATAATGATTGTAAATTATTAGGGGTGTTTAATTCCCCATGTTTTATGAAAATGACAGTTACTCGACTACAAAAGTCGAGAATTTTCATGAAACTCGGAACTATGTAATTTTCGCTGTGTAAATAAAATGATTATTCAAAACAGGTACCAATCTGAATCGCACGCCCAGGGTGTCATTTCTCGGGGTGTGACAGGATGGTATCAGAGCCACATGTTTTAGTGAATTAGATATTTCAGATGGTATCTAAGCTTTAACCTTGATGATAGCTCAGGTTTTAGTTAGATGCTTGCCATAGTATCTTAGCTTTAACTAGATTGAGAAAAAAAAATTGCCTATTAAGAAAGGTAGATAGATACTTGTAAGTAAATACTCGTACGTAGATACTAGTATCTAAGACTAAAATATAAGAAATTGCAGGATGTCGGGTGATGCTAGTTATAATAGTTATTATGATATCAATCGTCCTATTAAACAATAATCGATAGAAAATCTCTATGAAACTCGAGCGACGTCAATAGAAATTCCCAATGATAACGACCTAAGTACCATTTTTCTTTAGAGAACGTGATACAACATATATGTACACGAAGACGCGGATCTGAGTGGTCAGGACGTAACGAAGATTCAGATTTGAGTAGCGAGCGAATAGATATTCCTCCACCAAGGGTAAGTGAAGCGAATCAGACTGGGCCCAGTAGGGCTACGCAATCAACAATACGGGTGGTATGGCCAACCGAAACAATATAAAAAGTCACGTTACTACTCTGATCCAAATATAATTCTGGTTTCTGAAAATCCGGAAGATTATGCTTCTTATAATTCTGATTTTCCGCTTGTACTTCGAGATTCTCCTCCGCAATATTATTATCCTTCAATCTATTTTATATCACTCATCAAATGTATTGACCAGGTCCTACGAGAGACAGATGAGGTGAAAAAAAAAGATCTAACAAAAGAAAAGGACGATCGGAGAGCAACTCCAAAAGTATGAGAAGGAAGGAACTAGGAAAAGAGATGATGAAAGACTAACTTAATTATTCTATAGTCTTTCTGTTTCCATTGAATATTTTGTTCTCCTTTCTTATAATAAAAATAATTCATTTTATATAGAATGCTTGGAAAAGGCAAAGGACAGAGTATTCGTAGATATGTAAGTGACAAATGAAACCGGTAATGAACTCGGTATAGATACAGAAAGTACCAGAGAAAATTTTAAAATTCTCGAAAAATTAGAAACTACGAACAATTTATATATACATCTTCCGTGTGCTTTCATTAAGCCTCTACGGGTGGAAGTCATAACTATACTATTATAAACTAAGGGATTATTATAAATTCCTTACGAGAATGTTCGTATCTTCGAAGGAGATGAAAAGGCGAATTCTAATAAGCCCTATGTACCTTATCATCCGTAAGGAGTAATAAGTATTCCTACTACTCGTGTTAAGAAAGAAACACCTAGAGACAAACAGATAAGGACTTTGCAAAAATAGAATGGTTGAACTCGAAGAAGGAATGGCGGAAGTAGAATCCGGTAAAAGTAAAACAAAATTACAAGCAATTACAATAAAAAAACATTAAAAATAAAGAATTATAGAAATCCCTAAGAAGAACGGTGATTTTCTAGCAAGAAACCTTATAAAAATGATATGTGAAAGAAAATTAGAATTAAGTCATCCAATAATAAAGCATTATGAACGGATAAACAATATGTGACTAAGAGACACGAGAACTAAATAGGAAAATGAAAGAATATACTTTAGATAAGTAACGACCTTAAATTTTAATTGTTAAAATGAATTGGACAAGTTGAATTTAAAGAAAGTCAAGTTAAAGCTTTTGAAGACAGTCACCTTAAGAAAGAAGAAAGGCTTGACCAATTAGTCAGAGGAGAAAATGAATTCTTAAGAATAAATATTCTCGATGCCAGTTACTAGTAGTTTAAGAATGAATTTAGGAAGATATGCTTCGACTCCATGAGATAAACCTCTAGAGTAGATAGAATGACCATTTACCCTCATATAAATTTTTATAAGTTATCATACAAAGCAGTAAGACAATACCATTTTGAGTACTATACAATAGAAAGTACAGAAAACCTATGCGTTAATTAGAAATCAGAAAATTATCATGACTTAAAGGATAAAGGAAAATAAACGAAGTCCACAATTAGGTAAACAAACAAGTAAACTTTGATACATGAGTAAAAGGTAGACAAACCAATTGCAAATCGAATATTGCAACTAAAGGTTTAGTTTTACGAATGAAAGTTCATATTCCAGGAATGCGAGAAAGATGTTTCTAAGATGATAATACTATAAAATGCTTATAAAGGCAGCATAAATAATTTCAAAGGGAATGAAACTCATGTAATTAAGAAAGCCTATTTAGTCAATGAGATACCAGTTTAGATATCTAAATTGTCTGTGAATAAGAAAGGTTGAGATATGAACAAACAAGTATGAAACATAATGGAAAATAATAAGAATACGGTTGGTTAATAAAGGAGTAATAACATTCTAGATAATGTTATTATTCATTTATTTAACAAACTACTTTCATATTATTAACCATTATACGAATAATAGTATGTTCCATATCTGGATTTTAGACGAACAAAGAATAAACAAAAAGTTTGAATTAATAAGCCAACCCTACAGATTTAAGGTCAACAAATAAAGAGAGTGAAAAACAAAAGACGAGTGTAAATCCAAACATGTTTCTAATTGAACGTAGAAACTGAAGTAAGAAATGAATATGGAAATGCCTACAGACTGATGGACAGAATGAGAGAACAATTTAGACATTAGAATATACATTCAGGGCATGTCTGATAGACTTAGGAGGTAGCTGGGATGATCATTTGCCTCTAATGAAATTTTCATACATTAATAGTTATCACACTAGTATTCAGTCAGGCACCATTTGAAGCCTTGTACAGGCGAAAATGCAGAACTCCAGTGTGCAAGTCTGAAGTTAGGGGAGCTCAATTGTCTAAACCTGAGATTGTCCAGGAAACAACCGACAAAATATTACAAATTTGTGAAAGATTAAAAGCGGCTAGAGATCGACAGACAAGTTATGCCTCTAGGAGAAGAAAGTCGTTAGAATTCAGAATAGCTGATAATGTATTATTAAAAGTTTAATCTTGGAAAGGTGTGGTCCGATTTGGAGAAAGAAAGAAAAATTAAGTCAACGCTTTGTGAGACCTTTTGAAATCCTGGAACAAATTGGACCGGTAGTTTATCGGTTAAAACTACCAGAAGAAATGAGTGACGTACACGATTTATTTCATGTGTCAAATTTACACAATTGTTTGGCCGATAAAAGTTAATAATACCATTAAAAGATGTTGGGGTTAACGAGAAATCAAAATTTATCAAATAACAAATTCAGATAAATGATCGACAAATCAAGAAACTAAAATAGAAAACTTTGGCAATTATGAAAGTCAAGTGGAACTTCACACGTGGTCCAGAATACACATGAAAATTGGAGTCAGAAATAAGAAACAAGTATCCACATCTGTCCAACAAATCTCGAGGACGAGATTTAAATAAAGGTGTGGAGAATGTAATACCCCGCATATTTTTATAACGCTCGACTTCGTAATCATAAACGAGTAAAAAGGACAAATTGAAATTTGAGGTTTTAACGAGCTTTTAGTGTCATAAGAGACCGTTTAATATTAATAAAAATAATAATAATTATTATAAAATAATATTATTTTTGAAACTTGCTCCGTTTTTAACGAAACTTAAGTCGACTTGTAAAGAAAAATAAGCTCGTCCAACGACATATTCATAATTTTATAAGATGTCATATTTTAAAAGTTATAAGAGAAAAACAAAGTAAGCAGCTGAATTTATTAGAATAATAAAATAATAATAAAAATTATAACATAACATTCAAAATTTTTGTCTGCAAAACGTCACTTTGACGTTTGGAAGGTTGCATCCCACATCGACGATTAAGAAAAAATTGAGCAGCTTACATCCCATGTAAATAGAAATATATCGGTTTGTTTAGATTATAAATCTTTTGGGAATGCTCTGGTACGAGTAGAGAGACTCTACATCAAATTGTCGTAGATAGTTTTTAGTTACATTCTCGTTTAAGTTTATTTCTAGTTAATTATTAGTTATTTTTATTATTATTAGGCTTTAGGATTATTATTAGGTTAGATATTGGGTAGCACATCTTTAGTTAGTCATGGACTGATCATCCATGTTTAACCAAGACATCGTTATCCAATATCAACCAGGATAATAATAGACCTTATGGTTATTATTAAGGTAGATATTGGGTAGCTTAGCTTTAGTTAGGTATGGACTGATCATCCATGTTTAACTAAAGCAGGGTTAGCCAATATCAACCAAAATAATAATTAGTTAGGTGTACCCTAACCTAACAAAGGGTTACTGTATTAGGACCCAGAAATCTTCGAGATAAGAGACAAAGCGTTGCTTTCAATTAGGAACTCAACTTTAAGATGAATACATTTAATTCTCCACTTTTAAAACATGTTGAAATATTTTGGGGTTATCATACAGCCATGTCGTGAATATGTTTAATGTTTTTAAACAGATATCGCACTTTTAAATTACTATTGAGCATACTGATAAATAAAAGAAAAGCCTTAGGTGCTCTGTAAGAAAAAAACATTAGACGGGGGTTACCCGTAGCAGACGTAAAACTGGGACGTAACTCTCAGTAGTCGACTTACTAGAGAAAGAGGCTAGTATATACATTGGTTATCCTTCAGGTATTTGGTAGGAAACACAAAACGGGGGTTACCCGCAGCAGGCGTAAAACTGGGACGTAACTCTCAGTAGTCAACCTACTCGGGACAAGGATGCCAAGTGTATACAAAATAAATATAAAAGTGCAATAATGGGGCCGGTTAATTATGATGTGAATACATTTATATTTTTATTAAACTGTACAAATGTTTTATGTTTTCAAAATGGTATGAACCCGGTTAAATATATCTAATACACAAAGGTAACTTACGGGAAGCATCTTGCCATTTATTGTACGTATGGTTTGATCAAATTGATATACATATCATGGTGCGGCTATGGTATGGCTAGCTTCATTCTTGTGGAAGGATTATAGCGCAGCCGGAGATACACCGGAAGTTATATCCACTTGAATTTCAGCTACTAGTGTATGAGGTGGTAGTGTATGTGTATGTTATCATGTAAATTATGATTAAATAGATTTAACTGTTTTATGTGACAAAATGTTTTTTTATAATTTATTAGGGTCAAAGTAGTGGGTGAGATAATTGGTTTATGTTTACTTGATTATAGGAGTGTTTTCCTTTTTCTTGTCCACATGACTTGTAGTTTAGGGTTAGGATGCTTTCCTATTTAATTCTTTCGTTTTTCTGTTGTATATTAGGTTCTTATCAATCAAAAGGGTTTTCTTTGTGTGTGAAATTCGGTCTGAACCAGGGGCGGCTCATATTATAAAAAACCCTTCGTTTTTTATCCGGGTTTGAAACCGACAATAATGATCCTTTTAGAGATTAATCTAAAGTATTTCGTTTAGCTTTTTTTTGGCCCTTTTTGATGCATCCGGTTAATGCTTACAGTTTGACATTTTAATCAATAAAACCAAATTAAGTAAACCAAACTAATCAATTCTAAATAACCAAACAAACTAACCAACAAAACCAAATTAACCAAATTAAACATAAACTAATCTAAATAAAACCAAATAACCAAATTATCAACTAAAACCTGGTTGGAGATTTTACCAAATTACATTTTCTTTCAAATAACCAAAACTAATTTAAAAAGCAAATAAGCAAACACAAACAAATTCCAAATCAGTCGGCATGCGAATAGGCGATCCACACGGAGAGGGAGAGATAATAGACGATCCAAATCCGTCCGCAACGGCAACAAACGGGAAACTGCAGTCGGCAGTAATTCGGCAAATCAGATAGTCAAACGGCAGTCGGCACTCTCGGCAGTCCAATTCCAACAACAAACCAGAGAATTGATGCTTTTTTTTTTAAATTTGGGGCAAATCAAAGAATGAGATAGGAGATTGATTTGCAGCAAAACCATACATAGAATCATCCTAACGACTCTAAACGATTGATATTCCATCGCTTATTGCTAGTGTCTCGTGATTCGGATGTTGAAGCCTAACTCACGCCTGCCGATATTCAGATGAAATCACTCATGAATGATGAACCCTAAATTCGCTCAATCGCTCCCCCCAAACGCCGCCTATATTAAATACACTTGTCTAGTGTTGTCTCAATGCGGGCTTGGAAGGCCAAAGGCCTAGAAATCTCGCCGGAGAAGCTAAGCCCATGTTAAGTTATATATATATATATATATATATATATATATATATATATATATATATTTTAAATTGGGCCCCTAAAATTTAGATGGCTCTAAGCCCTTGCTTAACCCAAACACTCTAATGGCTCGACCGTGGTCTAAACCAATAATGTTGATGTTTAGCAACCGTCTCTTCTTCCTATCCACTTTCCTAATTCACATAATCAAGATACTCTAGATGTAAACAATTTCAAAAATGAAAGAAAGTATCATTTTTAGAGTTGTGATTAGGCAAAAGCAAATTAACAAAAAGAGATGGTAGACCGAAAGGGAAAGAGAGGGTTACTGTGTGATATGATATATGCACCCTCACATGTATTGCACGTGACAAGAGATAACGTCTCGTTTAAATGATAATTCAACTAAGGACTATTAATGTTACAATGTCAAAATAAATGAGGATCCATGTAATTTCAAAAACTAAATGACAAAATATTTAATATACAAGCAACCATAAGAAAAATTCATGTAATTTACTTTGTAGTTCGATTGTTAATAGAGTGAATAATCTATTAATTTCTTTAAAGAGTAAACTTCAGTTTTCGTCCCTGAGGTTTGCATCAAACTTCAGGTTTCGTCTCTCTATAACACATTTCATTCCTGAAGTTTAATATTTTAACACTTTGCGTCCCTGGTCCTTAACTCCGTTAAGTTTTCTGTTAGTTTTTGTGCAAATTTACTAAATATCCCTTACCCCTTCTTCTTCAACCATCAGACCCAATAAGCAATTTTGACTCATTTTTTTACACTCTCAATTTTGACTCCATCAGACCCAAGAAGCAATTGTGAAAACCGTTTCTGTCGTCGGAACACCATCCTCGTTCCGTTTCTGCTGCCATCAGGTCTCACCTTAGCCTCCGCTACCGTTGCTACAGAACCCTAGATGGGGTGTCGTCGGAAAACTCATCCCGTCACCATCTCCGTCGTTTAACATCGTCACCGTCGCTATCTATGCCACCCTACGCCGCCTGCTACATTGTCTCCACCTCTGTCTTTGCTTCCTGGAATCCTTAACCACCGCCGCCACCATTTCTGTTGGAGCCACCAAGACCCGTCGTCGGTCAGGCGGAAGTGGTGCCGGAGAGCCGGTGGCCGAAGGGAGGTCGCACCAGAGGAAAGTGTCATTAATGTTATTGAGTCTCATATACATTTTATTGAGTCTGATGAAGAAGAAGGGGTGAGGGGTATATTAATAAATTTGCACAAAAACTAACAGAAAACTTAACGGAGTTAAGGACAAGAGACGGAAACTGTTAAAACATAAAACGTTAGGGATGAAATGTGTTATAGAGGGATGAAACCTGAAGTTTTGTGCAAAAATCAGGGACGAAAACTGAAGTTTACTCTTCTTTAAATTTTCATGCATGGATTCACTCATGACTACATTCATCAGGGACTATTCTGCAAAGTTTTACAAAATATAGGGTCTTGTTGGGCACCTGGATAGACTTGAAAGTCAAACGACGTCGTATCTTAAGATTTGTGAGTTTTCTTGCTGCTCAACCTGTCTGAGATTTATCAAGTACTCCTTCATTCTTCTCGAGTCTTCTCCATTCGAATCAACTGGAACTATCTTCTGAATCCTGTAAGTTAATCCTTCTAAAACTTCAAATTTATACGCGTTTCACGTAATCATTCACTGAGTGTTTACATATTATCGTGTGACATAGATTAGGGTTTGAAATTCTGGTAAAATCTCAACCATTTTTATGCTGTTTTTTTGCAATTACCATCAGGTGTCCGTACTTGAAGCAGCTATGGAAACAACGGAGCAACCAAAAGCAGCAGCGACCGAAGAAGCAAAAATTGATCTGTTCGAAGATGACGACGAGTTTGAAGAATTTGAAATCGATCAAGGTGATTTTTCATCTCTGCCTTTGACAGCAATTTCATCGTTTATTGCTTTATTCAATTGTAGCTCAGATGCTCAGCTTTCGCTCAATTAAATGATTAATTGCTCCTTGTAGAATGATTACTCAAAATTAATTTTCAAAAGAGAATTTAGTTTATAATTTAAATTTGTATTTGAATAATTACTCAAAATTAATTGTCAAAGAGGTGAATGTACATCTATTGAAAGCGATTTTTTTGTTTAATTTTTTTTTTAGATTCTTTATAGGTTTGTGAACATTAGGGCCTTTAGATTCAATACATATGGATGCTTAATCTTTATATTTTGCTGTTTTTTAAATCGATCCGTTCTAACCCAAACCAAAATGACCATTTTCAAATGGACCGTTCTGACCTGGACTTGTTCTATAAAATTTATTGCAAATTAATTTTAGAAGAAAAAGATATCAGACAAATAGTTATTAGTTAAGATTGTAAATGGAAGAAAGAGAAAGAAAAAAAATATAGAGATAGGGATGGGGAATGAGATGTGAGAGGTTTTTAAAAAATGAGAGATAAATTTAGGGAATAATGATTTTTAGTTAAATTATAGAGATGGGGAACTACTGTGAATGTTGAGCATTCCCTTCCGAGTCCCTGTATCAACCCAAACCCTATAATTAGGAAAAATTTAAGCTTTTAATCAAATTTGACACTACATCTTATTCTCCAAAATAGGATCAAGTTTAGGGACTCACTTCTTTATTCCCCATATTTAGGGACTCGCTATTCATTCCTTATATCTATTCCCCATATTTTTTATGAGTGGTTGTGAGTAGAAGAAAGAGAAAAAAAGAATAAAGAAGTATTATTTAATTGATAAGGATGCATATGGGGAATGACTAATGAGACGCGAGAGGTTTTTAAAAGATGAACAAATTTTAGAAATAAATGTGAGTTTTAGCTAAGTTATATGGATGGGGATGGAGAACCAGATGACGATGTGAATGCTCTTAGGAATAGTAAAAATCCCTAAAATAGCTTACTCATAACTAGGGGAACCAGTGAACCACATACTTTCATAATTCATAGATAGGAAGCTTCTATCTTTATGTTCATCATATGCTAGTTGACTGTCTAGGCCTTACTTGAAGGGGTTACTGGTGACATCAAGCAATTAGTCCCATGAATAGAGGGTTCTGAAGAACAAACCCCTTAATCTTTCAATTTTTATATACTGGTTAATGAATTTGCTGGTTTCTATTTTCTAATAACCGTTTAATACGCGTTTTAAAGAATGGTACACCAATTGGTGATGATTTGTTTTTATTTTCTTGAAAGATACACAACATATATCTTTTAAATCTTACTAAGTACCAGTGTTGTAAAAATCGTGCCTAGGCGCCGATTAGTCGCTAGGCGGGCTAGTGAGGAGTAATTTTGGCCAAGTCGCTCCATAAATCGCTGGTCGGTCCTAGTCGGTCTAGTCGGCCCAAAATCGGGTCTAGTCGGCCCACTTTTTGGGCTTTTTTTATGATTTTTAGCCCAAATCGGGTCTAGTCGGGCTAGGCGGTCCAAGCCGATGATGAATTTTTGAACCATTTTATCTAGTAGCTTGTTAATGTTTGTGTTTTGAACTATTTAATCTTTGAATTTTGAAGTATTTAATCTTTAATTGTTTATGTTTGAAGTATTTATGTGTATATAACTATATATATATATATAAATTACATATAAAAATTCCAATCCGATTAATCCCGCCTAGGCCTAGGCCCTACCCCACCGCCCGACTAACGCCTAGCGTTTTTTACAACACTGCTAAGTACTAACTCATGACTCATGAATTGGTTTGGTACTGTCAGTCTTGTTGGTTAGTTCATTTGAAGTCATGAATGCTAGTGTTCATAAACTATAATTTGCTTTCCTATTTGTTGTTAATTTTACTTGCAAATCTTTCTGTGCGACCAAGCCCTAATAAGATTTTGCCACAAGAGATTTCTGTGCTTGCACATTTGCATTATGAGGGTTGACACGCGTTCGACAATTAGTAAATCATTCAATGTTATATTCATGATGACAAATATTTGGCAGAGTGGGATGTCAAGGAAGAAGGGAAAGAAGTAACCCAGCAGTGGGAAGACGATTGGGATGACGATGATGTAAATGACGACTTCTCTCTGCAGCTGAGGAGAGAACTCGCGGACAATACTGAGAAAAAGTGAATGGAATCTGCAACTCTAGCAATATTTTCATATCTGTAAGTTCATACTATATTTTGAATTAATGAATGACTAGTTATATCGACTTATATAATCGTTATATAGAATAAAATATAGTCCTTATGCTAGAACTTACCATAGAACTATTATAAAATGTTCAATAAGCTTTCATTTGACATGAAACCATCACAAGTCTATGTGGGTTTGACCCGCTTCATCTCTAAGTCAACTCTAAACAAACATCACCCGAAAGTCTACTTTCCGCTTCACAACTTCTCCCCAAATCAACACGAGTTCTACAAATCGGGCAAGCAGCAGTCTTGATTAGCCATGAATCAATACAATTAGCATGAAAACTATGCCTGCAATTTGGCAGTAATCTGCATCTATCACCACTCTTAAAGACCTCCAAACACACCGCGCACTCTACTCTTTTCACCTCATGATCATGATGATCATCATCATCATCATGATCCAATTTGTAATCATACCATGGCAGCTTCTTTATATCATCTTTTGACATGGTACTACTTCTTTGCACCACAGTACCACTCCCAATGCTTTCTCGAGTCATCCCGAATGTCCTTAAAGCTATACATACATGAATTATGACCAAAACAGCAATACCCACAAGCAATAACACCACAGAAGTCACAATTTCTAGCACCATGATGGATCTTGATTCCCAATTTATCAAAAAAGTGTATGAACAGTGGAGAGGTCTGTTTGAAATTTTGAATGTAGATCAGTTAGTAGATGTGAAGAAGGGTAAGGAAGTTTGGTGGGCTAAACAAATTTGATATAATGTTTTCTTAAGGATTTTTGCACATTTCTTGTAAAATTAAATTATCTTTGAAAGCAACTTAAGTTGTTGCTGACAATGAATACCATTTTCTTGTCAACACAAGATAATAACCATTGTTAGTATTTGAAATATTTTTTTTGTAAGAAATGTTATTTTCTTGTATTTTGAATCCTAGGAGTAGAACTTTTGAAATAGGGGTCAGATTTACAAAGGGGACTACTAATGGGACACGGGAATTGCTATCTGGACCGGGCTCTATACGCATCGTATAGGGCAATACGATGCGTATAGCCTTCACAATTTCCCAAGCCCGACAACATCGTACACCTGGTCATTCCAACCCCTATACGCATCGTATAGGTCAATACGATGCGGTTTAGGGTACGAGGTAACTTCTGCAACTAGTCATCCATCACAACTCTATACGCAACGTATAGCCCTATACGTGGTGTATAGTTCATCCGAGGAAGAAGATGAAACCATACGCCACGTATAGGGCTATACGTTGCGGATGGCTAAAGTTTCTCGGTAACTGACCTGCGTATGGTCTGGGGTTGCCGCGTATGGCTTGGTTTGCCAGGAAACTGACCCGCGTATGGCTTGGGTTGCCTGCGTATGGCTTGGTTACCTGGTAACACCCTATACGCCACGTATAAGGCTATACATGGCGTATAGGTTTTTTTTAAAAAAACTTTTTTAAATTAAAAAAAAACCATTTATTATTATTTTAAATTATTTATATTAAAAAAACAATTATTTATTATTTTTAAAATAAAAAAAAAACAATTTATTATTTGTATTCAGTTTGTTTATTCTGTTATGTATGTAAAAACATTTTGATGTATATATTTAATTTTTTGATGTAATGTATATAAGGTTTTAGTTATTTGTTTGGTTGTAATGTTTAATATTTTGTTTGGTTGTAATGATAAATTATAAATGTAAAATTATAATAAATGTTTAAAAAAAATAGATAACAAACTTATATTAACAAAGTTATATAAATTAAATTAAAAAAGATAACAAACTTATATTAACAAAGTTATATAAATTAAATTAAAAAATATAATTAAATAAAAAAACCTATACGTGGCGTATAGGGCAATACGACACGTATAGAGGTTGTTAAATTCCAAATATGTCAACTTTTAAAGCAAAAATATAACCCGTGACCCATACGCTGTGTATAGAGCAATACGTCACGTATGGGACCCAGCCGTCAGACAGGGAATGACACGTGACATTCTTTTGTCAGAGACTGAACCCTATACGCCTTGTATTGGACTATACGAGGGTGTATAGGGCGGCGGCGTGTCCAATTAGTAATATTCCGTGTCACATTAGAATCACCCTTTACAAATTGACTATAACAAACCTGTTACCTGACAATTTTTTCACCTTTTTTCTGAACTCACGATGAAAGATCGATAATCACTTTGATACCCTAAAGTTTTACATAATATCGAGCTCTCTACAGATGGTTTTAAAATTTATTTATTTATTTATTTTTCCTCTTAAACTCAATCTAAACATTTATTAGAAACATTAAAATAGAATGCAAACGGGCAACAAGCTGTGCCACTTTTGGATAGTAAAACCAAATATTTTAAAATCTACATTCATATATCTTGGGATCATAACATAACTATGCATAACCCGTTGGACACGATTAAGAAGCTTCACAGCCTCATGCGCAAGGAAACCAAAACTATCAAATGCAAATGAAATAAACACGTGTTGGTTATCAAAACACGTTTTCTCGTGTTTGATAACTTTCCATATAATATGATGTGTGATTTGTTCTAAAACAATTATTTTGGGATAAAATGATACGGGGACTGAAGTGTACTACAACATAGAAGGTAGATAGATAGGTGTATAGCATCGGACATTGAATGAGACTTCTTGCCTACTTTGTGAAATATCACCTTACATTGATTTAAAATCTAATTAAATTAGGGAAAATAACATTATATTTGACAAACTATTACCAATGTTATAAAAAGATTTAATTTGCATTATATCTCATCTACGACGTGTTTATTTAGAAATTTGTAGAGATACTTAAAATATTGTTTGTAGCCCAATCTATTCTAAATGTAGACATATTACTGAAGGACAGTTGTGACGTTAGTTTTACCAACAACTACCGAGTAATTACCGACAAAAAAATGCCAAAAATCTTTAATTTCGTCATTTCTAGAGGGAACAGATAGCCGAAGGATAATCAATTAGTAATCCGTCTCTAATTTTGAAGATCAGATATTGAATCGGATTCTCGTCCAGGCTTTTCAGTCGTTTATCGGTGTGGGCCATTTTACGACGGAACATTCATTTACTAACTTTCTATAAATACAATCCTTAAGCTTTCTTAAAATGGAAACACATAACCTCAATTCAAGCCTAAAATAACAACCTCCCTTAATTTTAAATATGGTAAATCGCTTGGGTGTGCTTTGTGGAAAGAGGCATTGTAGCAGATTGTTAGCGGGTTTGCTAGAATTATTGGTCACAAAATTTAAATACTCCGTCAAGTGTGCGTATTCTAGTCATGGGCTCAGTTGTTTGGCTTGGAATTGCTAGGCTCGGAATGTAGAGGCAGGAGCCTATAGGTCATGGGCAGAGTGAATCCGGATGAAAATGTAATTTACAGGCAAGCATGTACCCGGAGTTGGTTTCTCATGTGTGCATATTATGTCATGAGCGCACATATAGATGTGTTTTATTTGTATGTGTTACCAATGTCTAGCCATTGAGACTCGTGAGCTCACATATAAATATAAGGGAATGTGATCGACGGGTTGCCCGTGGTAAGCCATAGGCACACGCATGGGCACATATATAGAGATAAGGGAATGTAATGTAATTTAGCTGTAAGATATGAAAATATAATGTAATTTGTTTGTAAAATTTGTATAGTATCCACATACAACACATGACATGGCCCATCAAAGCCCGACACTGTATAGTATCCACATACGAATATAAGTATGACTAAATTGAGTTGTTTTGAACAAATATGTCTTGTATTGCAGCATAAAGTAATGTGTTAAGGTGGATTAATGCTTAAAATCCTAAAATAAATATTTTATAAAGCCGTCGGCAATCTGTCGGTAATTAAGGTTGATTAATGTTTACAATGTTGGATATTAGACGTCCATGATTTAAAGAGTTACACTTTGGACAACGAGCAATTAATAATGTTTAGTCGTAAACATTATAGTTCACGAATCGCAGATTTATAATTCGGTCGATAAATATTTAGTGAAATATTTAATGATTTGTTCGGTGATTAATTATTTAGAGAAATAATTAAATACGGATGTTTAAACGTTTAAGTGTTAAACATTAAATGGTTAAGATTTACTAATTATTTGTAATTAGTAAACTGCTAGGGTTAAAAGTAATTAACAGTTAGTTACATGAATTTAACAGTTAATTCCCATCGGTGCAATTTGTAATTATGGTAATTATAAATACATCTTAAAGTCAAAACCCTAATTCAGTTCTAGCCACCATCCATACTTGTGCAAGAAGGGAAGCCACCCCTCCCCTCCGCCGTCAACGTCGGGAAACACCACCAACGTCCGCCGCCGCGTATTCCGGTGCCGCCGTGGTCCGCCGCCGTCGTCCACTCCGCAACCTCCCTCCTCCGCGCGAAGTAGGAGCCGTGAACCGGTTTGATTGCTTGAATCGGTTTTTGCGAAATCTGTGAGACAGGTTTTGAGTTTTGATGGTTTTGTGAACACGTCAGTAGCGAGACGTTCGTTGTTCCGAAGTGTAGATCTTCCGGGAATCGTCAAAGGTATAAACTTTAACTCGCTATGGTTGGTTTAAATATTTATTGTTTATAAGTGTGTAATCGAATCACTAACGGGATTCCGGTTTACAACCGCTAACATGTACATACGCTTCCGCAATGCAAATTTGATTTGTTAAATTAATAAGATTAATTAAATATGTTTTAAAATTTAAAACCGGTACATGGATTCCCAACATACAATTGAGTTCTTTTGAACAAATGTGTTTTGTTGTAACGTAAAATAACGTATTAAGTTTGGTTAATGCTTAAAATCCAAAAAAATATCAAGCGATCGATATCCATCGGTAATCAAATTCGGATTACCGAAAAACTATTAAGTTATCACTAACTTGTCACCAAGCACCGACGGTATTGACGGAATAAAGTAAATTTTTTTACCGACGATAGTACTTTCTCCGTAAAATTAGGGTAGCATTATAACTCATAATATTATTTTTATTATTATATTTTAATTTATTATCACTATAATTATTATTGATATCGTTATTATTATTACTCATAAACTTCGTTTTTTGTCCATGTGATTTGACATGTTTAACCATTTTAGTCCAAAAAGGAATTTTTTAACATATTAGCCTCTAAGGTTGTATTTTTATAACCATTTCAGTCCATGACACTAACATTGTTAACTTTTCTGTTAAGTATATGAGCATTTTAGTTATTTTATTTCTAAGTAAACTAGTTAATTTTTTAAGTTCAATAAAAACTTTTTTTAGATTTTTTCATAAAAAAAATTTCTACTTTTTTTAAAAACATTTTTTTTTACTTTAAAATTATTTTTTTAGTTCTTTTTCCCGTAAAAACGTCTTTTTTGAATCTTTTTAAAAACATTTTTTGATAAAAAAAATTTAAAACTTTTTTCATAAAAAGCGATTTAAAAATATTTTTTTAGTTTTTTTTATGAATTTTTTTTAGCTTTTTATAAAATGTTTTTTAACTATTTTAAAAACGTTTCTTTTTTTACTTTTTTGAGTGAACTAGTTTTAAAAATAGTGAACTATTTAAAAAAATACGTTTTTAAAATAGTTAAAAAAATATTATACGAATAAGCTAAAAAACGTTTTTATAAAAAAAACTAAAAAATGTTTTTAAAAACGTTTTTTTATGAAAAAAGTTTAAAAAAATATTTTTTAGAAAAGTGAAAAAGCCTAAAAAAGTTTTTATTGAACTGAAAAGATTAACTAGTTTACTTAAAAATAAAATAACTAAAATGCCCTTATATTTAACAGAAGAGTTAACATAGTTAGTGTAATGGACTGAAATGGTTACAAAAATACAACCTCAGAGGCTGATATATTAAAAGATTCTTTTTTGGACTAAAAGGGTTAAACAGACCAAAACAAAGGGGCCAAAAACGAAGTTTACTCTTAATTATACTATTATTATGATAGCATTATTCGTATTATTATTATTATTAAATTATACTTTAATTTATTATTATTATATATTATAATTATTAACTTAATTTCACCGACGGATTTTGCCCTCGGTAAATCTGTCGGTAACCTAGGTTAAAAAACCCCTCGAACACGGTTAGAATCACTTTCCCGAATTCGACATTTCCCTCTCCCTTCTCTTGGACAAATACCACCGACGTAATCACTCCAACCACCGTCGCACGAACGAGAACCACCACCACCGTTGCACCGCTATCGCGCAAACTATCACACCACCGTCACTGCAGACTAACTTTATCTATCTCTTTCTTACTAAGCATGTGATGTTAGTTAACTGAATTTGTTGGTTTGTTTGCAATTTGAGAATGTAGTTGTACGAAGCTTATGAAATGTAGTTCATTTGATTGCATGGCTATTCTTCTTTTTCATCATAGCCCTTGTTGTTTTACGGGTAATTCCTTTTCGTATTTATATATTGACTTTATGTATATTTATTTTTATTGTTTTACGGACTATTTCATGTGGTAGGCTCAAGCAGCGGCACGTTTACTTATGTTTTCTCATATGAATCTTTCGGAGCTCCCCGAACCTGAAGTAGAATTCGAGGGGCTGCTCAGTGAGAAGAAGCGTCAAATGATTCGGACAGTTGTCGCGCATAACATATATGGTTTAGCTGTAATTATGTTTGCATTTCTTATTAGCTTCATGTAAACAAAATGTAGGATTATACATTGAACAAGTTACAACCAATTACATGTTCAGAATTTCAGATGTAATTTTAACATAATCAACACAAACAACATTATACGTATTATTAATTTAATGAAAAAATATATAGTAAATATGTAAATCTCAAATGCTCGCAATTATTATTATCTACAGAAATAAATATGTGTAAAAATGTTATTTACAATAAATGTTGTTTTACACTTATATGAGTAATTTATATGTTTGTGATGGAATTAATACATGGATTTGTGTATGTACTTTCATAAACATATAAAACAAACAAATATATCCAGTAAAACCTTACTCATAACTGAGGTATTTGTAAGGTACGGGGAGGGTGAGATTATGACAAATAGGGTTGAATGAAACGAACAAACACGAACAACGCCTTGTTCTTGTTCGTTTATTAAGAAAAATTCATGTTCACGAACTGTTCACACACATAACCGAACGAGATTTCATGTTCGTGTTCGTTAATTAAGGAAATGAACATGTTCGTGTTCGCTCGATAATTCTATGTAACGAACGTAAACGAACACAAACGAATGCAAGCAAATGTTCATGAACACAAACGAAGATAAATTCATTTGAGAATAAAATCAACATTTTTTCATCTCAAATTCACATACATAAAATCCACCAAAAATAAATATGAAGTACTTGACAATTGACATAGTTATTATAAACGTAATAAGCAAGTATTTTTAATTGATAAAATTTAATATATAAAATATAAAAACCTTTAAAAACTGAACGAACACATTACCGAACATTTACGAACATAAACGAACGAACGTGACCTCTGTTCATGTTCGTTCATTTATTAAACGAACGAACATAAACGAGATTCCCGCCGAACGGTTCACGATTTGTTCGCTTAACGTCTGGTTCGTTTGCAGCCCTAATGACAAACATTTACTCTATCGCAGAGGATAGAGAAGCCACTTCTGATGAGAACCCTGACTCCAAAATGTTTTCTTTTTTGTGTTCAAGACATAGTTAGTAATCCAAATAACGTAAAATGAGGCTAATTGAATCAAATATATAAAGATATTACTAGTATCACGTGATCTTAAAGGGTCACTCACAAAGATTAAGTTAGCTCCAATTACTTATTTAAATACAATTAAATACATTCAACCCAAATCCTTATTATAATAAATGAATAATTTAAATGACACGTGTCAACTTCTGTTGAAGTCTAAATTTTTATTTCCGGCCTCTGTTTGTTATTATTTTATTAAATAACTTTTTTTCCTATTAAATAATAATGATTTTAAATATTTAAATTTTATTATAATATTTTATTAAAACTTAGTAAATAATAAGAAGATTGCAATTATATTTTATGTTAATATATAATTTTATAATAATTTTTTTTTATTTATAACTTTTAAATCTTCATTATTTTATTTATAATTCTTAAATGTTCATTATTTTTTATTTCACCAATGTCTGATAACATCCAACATACAAATATTCATAGAAACTGCTAGTTCACAACAAGTTGGATTTATTTAACTCATGTAATACATTAGTTTTAACCTAGTTGTTGTAATATATCATTCCAATTTGTAAGTAAGAATTATTATTTAAGATAAATAATAATACTTATAAAGATAAAATTAATATATGTTAATATTATGGTAAATAATAAAGTTATAATGTTTAACATTATGAGATTTAATTTTTTTCATTTAAGGCATATGTATTTAATATATGTATGTATAAAAATAAACAAGTATTTTATGTATGGACATATAAATAGAATTTATGTATATGAATTTTAATGAACTTTTTGCTTATTAATTTCATGTATATAACTTTTTAATTTATGTATATGAATTTTATCTTACAAGATGTTGGTTTTGACTTTTACAACTATGACACACTAATATTTTGTTTGTAGGTGTTTTGGAAGGGTCTTACATGGTTCATCCCTTCCCTCTCATTTGTTCACTTCTTTGGTTTTTAACTCACCACTCAACATGCATGCTTGAATTAAATATGCTCTAGGTATTGCTTTTGAATATAGCACCACCTTTATGAAGGCATGAAAATGCCAAACAAAGTATGATTGTATTTCTTTGTGGCTTATTTAGGATAGTCAAAGTTTTTCTTTAGTCGATTTTGATGAAAATTCTAGGTGAAATCGTTAATTACAATTTTTAAAAGGGAAAAATACCAAAATAGACATTTAACCAAAAAAGTTATCAAAAATGGACATTATAAATAGCCGGCTATTTCATGGACATTGTGAGACAATAGCCGGCTAAACCGACTAGGCTTGCCCGGCATAAATTTCCGTGTCCACATTCCCTTTTACAGAGTATGGACCAATGGCAAGTCGACACGTGGCCGGCTTAGCCGGCTAAATGGATTAGCCGACTAAATGGATTAGCCGGATAATAGCTAGGCTTAACCGGCATAAATTTCCTTCCACACATTCCCTTTTTCAAAAAAGGCGCCTGCTTAATCCGGCCACGTGTCGACTTGCCATTGATCCGTACTCTGTAAAAAGGAATGTGGGCACGGAAATTTATACCGACTAAGCCTAGCCGGTTTAGCCGGCTATTGTCTCATAATGTCCATGAAATAGCCGGCTATTTATACATGTTCATTTTTTATAACTTTTTTGGTCGATGTCCATTTTGGTATTTTTTTCCCTTTTTAAAAACAAAAATTCAAACAAACTGAGTTAGAGGGTCGATGGGTCGTTGAGTACTTGTGTTACATTGGGTTAATCAACCATATTTTGTTTATCTTTTCTAGTTTCATATACCATTTACACAACTTAAATAAAGCATCTAGAAGATTAAAAACTTTTGAGTCCTTTGTCGCACATTTATTTTCATCCAAATTTTTAAATGTTAATCATGTAATCTATATCAATAAATTACTATCCACATTGTGTCCTATCATCCAAATTTTCAAATGTTACTCATCTAATCTATTATCAATAAGATATAATTCCACGATGAGTCCTTTAAACGCCTCAAAATATAAAACAAAACATGTTTGATCGACGCGCATCTCATATTGGTTCACTCGTAAGAAAACGATGTTAAACGAAGGAACACAAACATGCCACGTTCGTGTTCGTTCAGTTCGCCTACAAGCCTACGGACCACCCCCTTCCCCCTCCCCCTCCCCCTCACCCACCCCCTCCATCTCCATCATTGGCATAGCTCAGTTGTATCATGTGTGTCATAAGGATGTTATGCGGCTTCCGAGCCAAGCTGAGCCTAAGTTCACATAAGTTTAAGCTTGGCCAGTTTAAGCTAAGAGAGTTCGAGATCAACTCTTTTAGAGCTTTGTTTTCTAAAGCTCGAGCTCGACTTATTTTAACTATTTAATAGTTTTATTTATATATTTATAATTATTTTTATGTACTTTATATTATACTTTTTATATATAGCATAACACTATATTATTTAATTATTTTTTTATAATTTTATATAATAATTATTATCTTATAAATAAATATTAGATATATTAAACAAAGTTATACAAATAATTAGTTTGAGACTCACGAGGCTAAAACTCGATATGTGTGGGTCAGACTTGAGCTCGTTTATTAAAATAGTCTCAATATAAGCCTGAGCACGGGCTTGAGCTCATTCAAACTTTACTTGATTCGAGTTTTTAGTAAATCGATTTTAAGTAACTCACAAGCAGCTATTTCCCAATCAAATTAGTCATGTATCTCATAATTTAAGCAAACAATGATCCAATGAGACTATTTTCCAGTTTTCATTATTATGCCCTTGATATTGTATCTCATAATTTACCGCCGAATTTATATAATAGAAGCATTAAAAATATTAAAAAAAGCATATCAAATTTAGAATCCTCGACGACAATGGAGTTCTAAAATCTCAAGACAACAACATTAATATGAATGAAAAAAACAATTCCGTCTTCAATCCGAGGTGGTCCACGTCATGTCATTTTCAAATATCCAATGCAAACTTCAATGCCACCTGGGCCCGATCCAAGTGCCACGAAAGCTCCAGGCCCCGGGCTCCAAGATGACGTGTCTATATGGCATATGGCAACACCGGTGTTTATCTTTGCCTTGCTGGACACGTCAAGTATCTCTGCCACGTAGACCCTCACTTTCGGGACCGAATGGCAGTAATACAGTAGGTACGGGTATAGGCTTTGATGGCACGAAATTGACTTCGTTAGTTTCCCACCGTTGATCCCTTTGACTTCCCCTATCATCACCTCCTTCTTTGACCCTCTAATATTCTCCGTGGTCCTAACCACCACTTCATGACCAAAAACCGAAAGTGCAAAATCAATCATGTCCTCAATCGAGCCAACGCACCGCTTGGTCTCACCGGGGCTCGGTGCCCGCTCACATTCTGAGAGCGTCAGAATAGAGCGGTCTTGAGCCCCGAATACTTCCTTCATGTCGGACAGTTTGCCAGTGGCAAACGGAAGCTTCGACGTGATAGCTCGGGGCAAAAAAGACCGTCTAGGATATTTGTCAACGATGTCAGGCATCATCATAACCGTCCCTTTCTTTAACATTTTCTCTCTAAAGAACTTTCCCGGTTCAACCCATTTATTTATTAAAATGCCACTGAACCTTCTCGGAACCTTCTTTCGAGCCCGGCTTTGTGTATTGACCAAAAGAAACACCAGTTTTGGTGTACTCTTTGAATGTGGTATTTAAAGCGTATACGCTGAAACTGGTGCTTTGACCCGTGGATCCTTTACCGTATTCTCTAAACGAATCGGATCCCGGGTTGAAAGACTTCCCATAATTGATAAAACTCGTCTTCCCTGAATTCGATTTCCTACCGTACGACAAAAACGTGTCGGTACCCGAATTTGCTCCATTGTGATAACTCACAAAAGTGTCCGACCCCCCATTTCCTCCACCACCACCGTACGCTTTAAACTCGTTTCTCGGGTTATTCGCGTTCGATGTATACGATTTAAAAGTATTATTCGCCCCATTCGCCAACTCACCATAGTGCGAAAAACTGGACCCCACCACATTCGACATGTCGCCGTATTCCATGAACCCCACCGGAACTCCGTTCCCGTTCCTGCCGTAGTTGGCGAACTGTTCGTTCCCGGAGTTGGTGTCATCGACGTAGCTCTTGAATGACATAGGGTGGCTGTTCCCGCTGGTGGAGTATGACGCAAACCGGAGATCCGGCACATTGACACGTGGCATGTATGAGGTAAACTCACAGACGCCGCCGGTGGAAGCAGTGGCGTAGCTGGTGAAATTGGACGTAGCCACATTGGCATCAGTGGTATAGGCGGTGAAGCCTTCACGGTGCCCAGTGGATTCACCACTGTATTTGGCGAACCCACTAGACGCAAAGTTGGTGTTCTCCGAGTAGTTTTTAAAACTGTCAGCGTCCCCACCTGGGCGGCGCCGTAGCCGGAGAAACGTTTGCCATCATAGACGGTAAAGCCAGAGTCTCCGGCATGGCTAGAGGTGGGACCAGAGAAGCAAAATAAGTTGGCAGAAGAGCAGAAGGAAGGAAGGTGAGATGACAGGGAGTGGTTGGAGGCTAGTTTGGTAAATAAAGAGAATTCCAAGGGTGTAAGTGGAGATGCTTTGGAGAGAAGAAAATAAGGGATTGGAAGTTTGTTGGAGATTTGGTTGTTCCAGTAACGGATTAGAGAGGATTTAGGTGGAAAAGGGTTTCATCTGATTTAGTGGCGGAGCTTGAAAATTTTCGTAGGGGGCGGAAATTTTTTTTCATATAGGGGGGCCGGAACTATAAAATTTTCGGCCGAATACATATAAATTAACATTACTGAGCGAAAAATCGAGCGAATACGTATATATTAACACTTCTGAGCGAAAAATCGGAGGGGGCCCCTGATCTGGTTGACAAATCCGGTAAGGAAACCTGCATGGGTTTGTTAGGGAAATGTAAGTTAAGGTAAAAGACAATGGAAGAAGATGAAGAAACTTACAGTGAAGGATGACAGGAGTAAGCAGGGGCGGATGTAGTGAAGCGAGGGGGGGTGCACAGGAACCCCCCGAGTTTTGAAATTTTAGTGTAACGGTAGGTAAAAAAACTAGGGTGAACCCCCTAAAATATTATAGGGTGAACCCCCTTACGACGGCGCCCACTGCTGCTCGCTTGATCCGGTTGTGAAGCTATAAAACTAAGAACTCTTTCTTGAACTAAATGTGTGTTTTTGAGCATTCATATGATTAGAGGTAAAAAATTGATAGAAACAAATGAGTAGATGACTCTTAAATACAAATTAGTTGATTTTGTGAACATTTGAAGCATAATTTTCATGTTTTTTTCTTTGCTTTAGGCCTCCAAAAATGGTTGAGCCGCCCCTGCCCGACCCGACCCGACCCGACCAATCGAACCGAACCGAAAATTTTTATGTCCGGCCCTATGAAATTGGATCATCTAAAAACAGTGAACCCCCTGAAAAAAATTCCTGGATCCGCCCCTGGGAGTAAGAACAAGAAGCAGCTGAGGGTGAGTTTGACTCCATCTTCATTTGTCTGTGTGTGAAGGTGGTGGTGAGATTTATCTTCATTTGTCTGTGTGTGAAGGTGGTGGTGAGATTTATGGAGGGGAGTGGGATCCTATAAATTCACATAATTCAACAAATGTGTGTTTTTAAGTACAATTAACAAAAACACACCACCTTTTGATAAAAATAAATTAAGTTAAATTGTTAATTACAATTATGAATAGTAAAAAACCAAACCGAAACATATAAATCTCAAATCCATCGAATCAGCAGGTTTTGTTTCCTAATTTAATTTTTTTTTGTTTAACGTCGCTTTCTTTGACTAGCAATGTGAGAAGAAAGAACATGTTTTATAGATATTTTCTTTTAATGCACGTTATTTTCTCATTTATTCTTTTAAAATTCTTTAACGTTTTATAATTTTTTCTTATTCACTGATATGGAATGACAATTTATAGATTTATTAGAAGAAAAAATTAATTACGAAAATTTATTTTAGATCTCGTTTGAGACCTTGAAATAGGTTGACTTGGATGTAACAAACGGTTTGACTAAGTCAAGTACAATGATATGTTCACTATATGTACAAAATTTCCAAATAAACAAAGTTTGTTTTGATATCTTAGGAAAATGATTGACTGATTTGAATAACCCATTTTCATTTGAATGTGTAGTTGGAGATGGTACAATATAGGCATAGGCATGACTACCAACTATTTCTTTTTTATTTGCTTCCAAGATTTTAATACAAAAGCTATAAATGAAAGGACCAATATGGGTGCCTTCTAGGGGCACTTTCCTTCTAGTTTTTCCTTTTGAGTCTTTCTTTAAAGACACCTTCAAGGACCATGCTTTATTTCTAATAAAACTAATTCATATACTGGTTTTTAAAAATTTATAACCGTCACGTAAAAGATATTTTTTAAAAACATATTTTGACGAGTGTATGTGTTAATAAATTACATTATATTTTATTCAACCCGTGTAATAGACAGGTTTTAAAGACATAATTTTTTTTTATTACTATGTTACATGGGTTTTTAAAGATATAAACTTTTTTATTACTAAGTATATAACATTACATTTATTCAAGCTGTGTAATACACGGGATTCTAACCTAGTATATATAATTATATATACACACATATACATATACAAACATATACACACATTTGTCCCTAACGCCTGTAAATTGAATCCTCCCCCGTTTACACCCCTCGGGGCGTTGTTCCACACCATTCATGTGTCACGTGGATGACGCCCATGTCGCATAGTCTATTAATGATTTCGACTAAAGTTTATCTGAACATCAAATGATTAGCATTTTTTATTATTTCTCAAACCTTGAACAACATTCATTGACAGGGTTGGTTACCAAGACCTTGACATTAAACAATGTGCATGTATGGGCGTATGGCTATTTCAAACTATTCCCATAGGCTTTGAAGATATCAAAAAGCAAGTATAGTGGGGATGTGTAATAAATCCCACTCTTTAAAAATTAACATTATATTTATTTTTTATAAACTTTATGCCATACATATTTTATAACATTTAAAAATCAAACCGGTAACTAAATTAATTGATATGGTTTTAAAAACTGAATAATATTATATAAAAAATAAGACGAAGGTCTTTGGGAAAAGATTATTTTGGTTTTCCCGGGGCCGGTTAATAGTGCATTTGGGCTAAGCAAGGGTTTGGGACTATCAAAAAATTAGTGCCTTCAATTTTAAAAAAAAATTATATATGTAAATATGGGCTTAGGGCATGTTTAGCAAGCTCTTAAGGCAATCGGTTTCAAACCCTAAACCGGTTCGGTTTTGATCAACATAAGTCAAAACCGTTTTTTGGTCAAACTGGTTCTTGAGGGGGGTTTGACCGGTTTGAAACTAGTTCTTAAGGGGGCTTTGACCGGTACGGTTCGGGTCAAACCGGTTTCAACTTATAAGGTTACAAACCGAGTGAACCAGGTGACATTTATAGATAATATAAAATAATAAGGACTTAGGCCCATTATCCACTTCCCTTTGATCAGACATTTTAAAAACCCAATCTCATCATTAGGGTTAATTAGAGGTGCACAAATAAACCAGTTTGGATCTCAAACCGGTATTCAAACCGACCCGAACCGCTTATTAAACCGGTTTGAAACCTATGAACTGAAACTGGTTTAACACGAATCGAACAGGTCAAAACCCCCTCAAAATATGGTTTCAAACCGGTCAAATCCCCCTCTCAAACCGGTTTCAAATCGAACCGGTTTGAACCCAAACCGGTTTTGACTTTTCTTGACCAAACCGGTTTCTGTTTGGTTTCAAACAAGTTCGGTTTGAAAAACCGATTTGTGCACCTCTAGGGTTAATACTTAATACCACCGACATTGGTGAGAGGATTAACTTAATACTTAATGCTCATAATTTTTTATTAAATATAATTTAATATAAATTATATAGATAGCTAGAAAACTAATAAGGTGTAATATAATTAACATTATATAACTAAAATCATTTACAATAAAATCAAATACCCCTACCTGTCGAATTATCTTTCTTTCATCGTAGATCCAGTGTTTATTTGACTGATTATGAGAACAACAACCTCCTGTGAGTTTGGTTGCGACAATAACAATAGTTTGAATGTGGTCAAACAATACTTAAGGATACTCAATAATGATGATGATTGATAATGATTGTTAAATAACTTAAAGAATACTAAGATGTCTTGATAACTTAAAGAATACTAAGATGTTCTTGATGAACATCAAGAACTCAAATAACACCAGAAGTTACTTAAACTTAATACAAAAGGATTTACAAAATTACTAATGTAAATTTTTATAAATAGAATATTAGAATGTATTTTGTATAAAATGATATAAAAACTTAGGACCTTTCATAAAAATAAATGATATTTCATCAAAATATATATATGGGAAGGATCATAAGAAAACTCATTGTTCATGAGAAAATCAAAAAACTATTTTGGGTGAGGGTGGGGTGGGGGGTTTAGGTTTTTGGGTGGGGGTTAGGCTTTTGAGTGTACTATACATATGCAGCACCTTTAATCAGGAGTTTTTTGGTTTTCTCATGAAAATGAGTTTTCTAGTGAACTCACCCATATATATATATATATATATATATATATATATATATATATATATATATATATATATATATATATATATATATATATATATGTAAAAATAAACGATTTTTATCAAGACAACTTTTTTTTTGTCTATGTTTGAAACAATCACTTTAAAGGGTATCATAACTAACTTGTTTAGGCTCGGGAGCCAAGTAGAACTCGATATATGAAACTCGGACTCGAGATCGTTTAAACTCGAATAAATTCGAGCTTTTAACGAACAATTCTCAAGTACTCGACTCGTTTACACGGTAATCAAAAGTGTTCAAGTACTCGCCATTCTTGTATGAAATTACAACATTCTAAACTTTGTGCAAGGGGCAAATTCACTATTAAATCAAAGAATAAGGGTCTAAAATGCAACATTCTAAAAAACCGTTGATATTTTCCACTTCATACCAAACCGATTACTCAATCCAGCGTCGCCACTGCTTCATTTTCCGCCAGTAAAAATGCTAGCAACACCATTCTCTTCTAACAAAACCCCGCCACCGTATCCAACAACCATCGCCTCCTCCACAAACCCCCCTGAATCCCCACAAATCACCATGAAACCCATCGATCGCCGCCGCATTCTCGTCTCCCTCGCCGCCTCAATCGCCCCACTCTTTGCCCCTCATCCGAGCTCCTTACTGCCCGCGGCCGAGGCTCGCGGGCTCTTTCAAATGCCCCCTGTTCGTCTCTCCAATCGGTACTTTTTGGTGAGGGCAGGGGAGTCTGAATTTGAGAGTTTGGGGATAATCAACACGAACCCGGTTGCAAAAACATCTGTGGATAACGGGTTATCGACAATCGGGAAGAAGCAGACGGTGAAAGCGGCTTTGAGGTTGAAGGAAATGGGGGCTTGTGAAAATGGTTGCTGGATCTGGCCTTCGATTACTCAGAGAGCTTATCAAGCTGCTGAGATTATCGCTGCTGTCAATGGAGTTAACAGAAGGTACCTGAAATTCACGGGGTTTGGGTTCAGTACAAATGGGTTTGGGTCGAGCCAGCGAACCCGTTTGGCTAAATGGGTCGTGTTCATACCAAACCTAGTGCGTTCACGGGTTGAACCATGTAACACTTTTTTTCTAAATGTGTTTTATGTCGTAATATAATTTGGTATGGTATTTTATGTCAAAGTTTAAAACTTAAAAGAAAAACTCGCCTGTGATTTTAAAATTAAAATTTAATTGTTTTATATACATTTGTATCGTATGTTGTTGTAAAGTTGTTATTTTTAAAGTGTTAATACGCGGAAAAAAAACATCAGGTTAAACGGGTCGTGTTCTTGTTAGCCCTTGAATATGCATGTCGTGTTCGGGCTCATATGTTTGACACGATTTTCAAGTTCGTGTCGAATTTTCATGTTTGGTTCGAGTTGGACCTGCCAATCCGCAAACACGACCTGTTTAGCACCCCCTAATAAAAGGGGTGTTTTGAGATCTGATTGAAAATGATTTTGAGACATCTAATTGTCTCATGCCCCGGTGGTGAAGTAGTTTTCCACATAGTGATTTCTTCTTGAGGAGGTCTCTGGTTCGAGTCCATGCGGTTATAACCCATAGGGAAAGACATGCATGACTCACATGAATCACCCAGGCTGCTCCCGAAAGAAGTAGGGGTTTAAGAAAGTCGCATTTCAAATAAAAAAAATTGTCTCATGCTTGAATTGTAATCTTCACTGTTGAGATTATGTTCATTCTGCAAAATTTGATCAACAGTTTTGGAATGCAATTAATGACTGGCTACTTGCTAATTGCTATTGCTAAATCTATGTTCATTTGTGTTTCTGATTCTTGTTTCTTTGGAAAAATGTGTTTGAAAGTAATATAGTTCCGGAGTACAGTTTCTTGGATGCCCGCGGATTAGGAGCATACGAAGGGAAGGCGCTACAATCGGTCTCAGAAGTAAGATTCTTGAATTTTGTGTTCAACCGTAAAGATTCAAGTTGTAAACGTGTTAAACGGTTTGGAAGATTGTAATAAATGGGTCAAACGGGTTGGCAGGTCAAGTTCTTTAGTTAAATGGGTTGACGGGTCGTTCTGTTTAATTAAATGGGTCGATGGGTTGACATGTTTAATTAATCGGGGTTGGATGCTATAATAAATGGATTAAACAGGTCATAATTGACAGGCCTGTTTAATTAATCAGGTTAAACATGCAAATCCGAGCATGACCCGTTTAATTAAACAGGTCTAGTAGGTTAACTTGAGCACGCCCCGTTTATTAAGCGGCTTATAAACCATAATGCAAAACCAGACTACTTTCATGTCATGTCAGAAATTGCCACCTTTAGATATTACCAGAATTATCATTACGTTGTGAATAATGTGACAGATATATGCATCGGATCTTGTTTCTCCCGACATCAAACCACCCCCGATCAATGACGGAACACCAAACGAGAGCGTTGCTGATGTCTTTGTTCGTGTGACACAACTAATGTCGATCCTTGAAACTCAATACTCAGAGGACACTGTTATCATTGTCTCGCCGGACTCAGATAACTTGACAATACTACAAGCGGGTTTGGTTGGACTCGATCTTAGAAGGTGAGTGGTTCGATAATCTTCGTGTTTGTATGAAACATAGGTCAAAAAACATGCTTTAGTTTTCAAATTATAAGAAAGAATGTTGTTTATTTTGTCAGGCACAGTGAGCTAGCTTTTGAACCCGGGGAAGTTCGGTTTTTTGACCCGAGTAGCATTCCAACATACAAGCAACCCGCTTCGGCTTTATATAAGTGTCTAAACCCGCCGAGTTGTAAATAACCGGGTTTACATAACAGTTTTCTTTGTGTTCGACCCTAAAAAGGTCTAATATTTGTTATCATTATCTAGTAATATTTTTAATATATGATTGTTTAACTTATGCTCTTAGAACACGTGTTTTCTAACGGTTTTGATGTATAAAAAACCGAATAGTTTGATCTCATTAGATAACAGATTATTGGTGAGGTCCTGTAAGTTTTTATAACGGGTTCTCACGGTTACGAAAAAATTAATTAATAAAGAGAATTAATGGGTTGGTGTTGGCTAGAAAACCAATTAATCTCGATTTTTTTTCATTTACTAGAAATCCACATAAAGAAAAAGATATCATCTACTAGAAAGTTATTTCTCGGTTTCTTGAGACTAAAAATAACCTTGTTTCTGTTTCATCGAATCATCTAAAATCGACATGGTGTCACTAATTTTCTCTCTAATGAAGATAGAGATCACATCTATAATTTCCCCCTAATGTTGGTAAGGATCATGTTGTAGGACCAACTTTTAAACTTTAGCGGAACATTTTAATACATTTAATAGAAAGGTAGAATTACATATATCTTCTGTTAGACCTATTGGAGTAATACCATGGGTCAAATAATAGAGATTCTTGGTTTTTGGACTTTGAAGATCAAGATGGTTTTGTGTTAGAAATGTGAGGAAAACTATTGAAAGAAAGATTCTACCGAGTACCGGATGCTCCTTTTTCTACTAGATGGAATAAATGGTTGCCCAAGAAAGTGAATTTTTTTGTTTGGAGACTTCCTCTTTACAAACTTCCTACGAGGGCTAAGATTAGCCACAAAGGTATTGATATTCCGTTCATCATGTGCCCATTTTGTATGATAGAAATTGAAGAGAAAGATCATATTTTTGGCGATTGTGGGGTTGCTTCTTCAAATTGGAGATCGATCATGCGTTGGTTAGGAGTGGCGGCTCCGGATGTCATGAGACCGAATGATATTTTACCTTGGTTTGATTCCATGATCACGCAAAAGAAAAAAAACAGTTGATCGAAGCGATTGTTTTTACATCTTGGTGGGTAATTTGTAATCACAGAAATGAAACGGTTTTAAAAGCGAATGATTTGAAGTCGGAACTCATTTTTGATTCTATTCTTTTCTTTTCTTTTAATTGGATAAGTAGTCGAAACAGCAAATATAAGATACGATGGACTGAGTGGATGCAGAATCCATTGTTGTTCTTGTAATGCCTTGCTTTTGTTGGCAAGTTAGTTTTTTCTAACTGTCATAAATATAATAAATTTATTTGCTGTTCAAAAAAAAGTTATATATATACCCAACCCAAAATTTAAATGACGTATATCCACCTTTTTTTATAAAACTGCCCTTTTAACCTTACAGGAAATGACTATTCTTATTCTATCGATCCAACCCTAACCTTCTGATTTCCGCTTCTGATCGATTTCAACATCCATCGTCGCTTCTGATCGATTTCATCATCCAGTTGGGTATATATGTAATTAATGAAGGGGATATACGTACATAAAGTTTTGAGCTGAATATATATGTAATTAATGAAGTTTTTAGGCAGATATATGTAATTGCCCCTAATAGAAACTCATTTACATTCCACATTTCCGCTTAATTTAAAATTTTGTATTTGACAGAATGGTAAATTGAGTGATCGATCTTTATTCACAAACGTAATCGCAATATATAGACTTAAAAATAAGACCACAAACCATAAATCTGGAAAAAAAAGCTATAACTGAAACACGTAACCCTCGTATTTTATAGAGTTTTTGTATATTATTCTAAACATTAAAACATCTTTCCATGAAAACAACACCATATTATAACAAAACATCATGAAGTAAAGGGCATACATTACAAACTTGTACATACATAACCAAAACATTGTTTTACAAGTTATAACCTTATGTGGTAGTGATAAAAAAGCATGTTATACGTATCTATATAATACTAGGTTAGAAATCCATGTATTACACAGATTAAATAAATTCAGTTTGTTGTAAACTAGCAGTTTTTATGAAGATTTGTATGTTGGATGTCATAGGCCATTGGTGAAATAAAAAATAATGAAGAATTAAGAATTATAAATAACAAATAATGAAGTTTTAAGAATTATAAAATTATATTTTAAGATAAGATATAATTGAAATCTTTTTAGGATTTAATAAGTTTTAATAAAATATTGGAATAAATTTTAGATACTTAATTATTTAAAATAATTATTATTTAATAAGAGAGATAAGCGGGAAACAAAAAATCTAGACTTCACGAGAAGTCTACACGTGACAGATAAAGTTATTTATTTATTATAATAAGGATACAATACGAGACCCTACTTTTAACTTCAGCTTCATTGGATGAATTGCTTGAAAGTATATATCACACACATATTAACAAAGATAAATAAACATATAGAACATTTACAATTGAAAATATTTTTCTGAACACTATAAAAAACAAAGTATATAAATCTCTCATAGATCCTTTATTGTAAGGGCACGAAACCTAAAAAACTTGTTTTTCTTCACCGTAGAGTTGTTGTATGGTAAGCAAAAACACTGTAAGGCTTACTGCTTCTAGTGAATTTAATCATCTCCATTATAAATTAAAAGATTATAGTTTTTGGATTTATTTTGTCAATTAAAATCATTGTTGACAAATTTGATCAACCAGTTCTTCATATTCACATATCCGGTTAATTCTAATCAAAATCACCATTTAACCAAATTTTCTCACTTTTACAAATTTACACTCGGATTATTTAACCAATTCCTCCACCACCCTACTGACATCTCAACCCTTACACAAAGCCCTATACTCTGGAGGGCGGGAAAACAAATAGGTGTGAATCAAACCGTCGAAGAAAAAGATTCAAGTAAAAGAAAACGATATGAACACCGCTGGTTGTGTTTCACGATTACGACACACGGGAAATGATGGCGGTCCCGAGTGATACCATGCCAAGAGTGTGGATGAAGACAAAGATTCTCAAATAAATACCAACTAAGCGGATCTTAAACGGTTAAGGCGGTGACATTAACGTGATTAAGCACAAAAAGAAACGTGGTTAAATAAATTTTGACCCGCGCTCCGAGGCGATTGTCGGACCTTAAACGGTTGAGGCGGTGACGTTAACGTGGCTAAGCACAAAAAGATTCGTAGTTAAATACATAAAAGAAACGTATGGAGTTACGGCAAATCGGTTGTGGAGATCAAAACATAGATAAAAGACAATTGGATAACGATTCCGATGTTTTTCAGTCGGTGTCAGTCTCATTTTTCATTGTACCAGCACGTCACCGTCAGTCGATATAAACCACGATACCTAAAAAATACAATATCTTGAATACGACTCCGTTTAAAAAAAATATTATACCGGGACATAAGAAAAAAAAAACAAACGCAAAAGTTATTAAGGAAAAATCAGATTATATATATCAAATGAGGTAAACTCGAAACTTTAAAACTTGAGTAGGTCAAACTAAAGACTTAAAAACAAAAGTTTTTATTGTGTCATTTGGATAAAAATGTTAAGTAATTTTAATTTAGTTAAGAAATTTCAAACAATTATCTTATAAAATATGATAGGTTAGCTTAAAAAACAAAAGTTTTTTTCCTTTAAAGCTTTTTAGTAATAGTAATAATCCCTTTTTCTTTTTTCTTTTTTCTTTTCTTAACCTTTTTATTTTAAACCTTTTACAAGTAAACCTTTTTATTAGAAGTGACTCTACGATACTAATATACTTTTCAGGTCATGAGACGATTTTTGGAGCTAGAGGTCTCACTGAAAGCAGTCTCTTTATTCTCTTGGATAGAGGTATGGTTTACCTACATCCAACCCTCCTCAGACGCTATCGATAACTTTGTTATTGATGAAATTTTACTATGTATGGTTATTGTTATAGGAGAAAAAAAAATTATATTGATAAGAAACAATAAACATAAAGAAATTTTGTATTTTGTGTACCATATTAAAAGAACAAATATTTACATATACATCTAGACAAACAAGAACTAAACATCAAACGTCTATCATCATTTTTGCTATTGCAATCCCCTTTCTTTAATTCTCTCTCACTCACCACTCCATTTCACCATCTTCTCTCTCTACCTCCCCCTTCTTTCTTTCAAATCAAATCAAATCAAATTTCTTGACTTTTTGCTATACCCATTTTCACATCTCAAACACTCCCCAGATCTCACACACCAAAACCCCCAATTCAATCCATGCTTCTGTAAAATCTAGGGTTTTTTTTTTGCAACTTTTATCTCCCATATGGCTGTCAGAGGCGTTGATTTCAAGTGGTTAGTGTTCAATTTTCACCCAATTTCAACCTAATAATTTTATTTGATGTGAAACGTAGAATTTTGAATTCTGGGTTTTGCAGGTATGATGGGTTTTTCTTGTCAATGCTTGCCACTAGCATGTATCCTTTTATTATATATTTTTAATTATTTGTGATCAATTTTAGTTACCCTTTTGTTGATTCTTGACTGTTGTTGATGATAGAATAATTGTGGCCATCAATTGGAAGCATTATCATTTCTGCACACACCCATTGCACATATGGATTGTGGTGAGTAGTTAGGGGAAATTGTGGATCTTGGCTATGTTATACTTGCATGATTTTTGATGGTTTTGTGTGTTTTGTTTAGGTTGATTATACAGCTGTTTTTATTTTTCGGTTGTTCATGTTTGTGGATAATGGGCTTGCTGCTAGAATGGGACTGTAAGTGATTTGTAACTCTTTGTGTTTTTATTTCTTGTTGAAGATATTATAATCTTTTTATTGTGATTATTGTTATTTGAAGAATTAAAATCAGATAATTAGTTGATTATAATAAAGTCGAGAATTTTTTTTTCTTTAATACAAGTATAATATTGCTATATGTTTTTTTTAAATGACCTTTTTTTTAGAAAAAGTATAATGCACAGTCCGAAAACTGTGTTGTTTTACCATTATGATTGTGTAGTTATACCATTATAACAGCACAGTTATAAATGATAAACCAGCAAGGCTGATGGTAGTTAGATAATTTTACATCATCTTGTTACCATGAAAGCACTAAACTTTATGAGCCATAAGTATGCTCAGTTGGACTGTGGGATTTATTTATTTTTTCTGGATAATTGTGGATGAGGATTATGCACGATTTTACGTCTGAATTTTCGTATCTAAAATGAAATAGGGATTTTGGCCCGCAGCAGAGAGAAGCCCGTTTTTGTGGTAGAGTGGTGGTATTATCCATTCTTTCGGTGTTCCTCTATCCGTTTCTTTGGGCATGGACTATTATTGGTTCTCTATGGTTCAGCAGTGCAAAAGACTGTGTATGCTTGCTATTTGGTTTCTTTGATTATATATTTTTTCAAGTTTGTTGGGTAGCGGGTCCAAAAGGGTAATCTAGGTCCAAACAGGTCAGGTTGGGTTTACTAGAACACTTTTTTGTTAAAAAAATCTTTTCCTTTTCATAGCTAATTACCATGTTATGTATGGTGGTGAAGAATTTATTATTATTGATTACTACAATAATAATGCATGCATTAAATAAAACACTTTGAAAGACTTCTGACCCATCCGACCTGTTTCCTTTTTGTTACTGTTTTTACATTTGACCCGTTAGAGATACAATAACTTGAATTGACCCATTCATAAATAAACGGGTTGAAATTGTCGCCTTTAAGTACACATAATCAAGATAGGATCTTATGATGAATGTCTATTTATTTTTCCTTTCAGCTGCCTGAAGGTCAGAAATGGGGTTTTCTTATATGGTTGCTTTTTAGCTACAGCGGGCTTGTATGCATTGCTGGCACGTGTATGAAAAAGGTGCAATATAAACCACATTTCACATTCCTGATAGAAACAGTTTTTGTACCGTTTATGTTTAATCTAATGTCTATTGTTGCAGTGGCTAACAAGAAGGCAAGCTCATTCACTACGCGCTCAACAGGGAATTCCTATTTCAGAATACGGGGTACGTTAAAAGAATATTTTTTTACTCGTTTTAAGCACAAAATGAATACTTTATTAATATATTAGTATCTTTTTTTAAATAATTATCAATTATGTGTTCCAGGTGATGATTGATATGGTTCGTGTACCAGATTGGGCTTTTGAAACAGCTGCAGGCCAAGAGATGAGAGGCATGGGCCAAGATACTGCATATCATCCCGGGCTTTACTTAACTGAACCCCAGGTATCTTTAACGTCTTTGCTAAAGGTGGCAAAATGGGTCATTTCTGGCACTGGCCGAATTGGGTCGGGTTGGGTTGATCCAGTACACTTTTGTCCAATTTTTTAATTTTTAAATAAAATAATCAGTGCATTACAATTACAAGAATCATATTTTATGTCTTAAATAAAATATTCAGGAGGTTTTATGCCATAACAAATTAACAATTCTCTTTGGTCGACTTTCAACCCAATTGACCTGTTGACCCGTTATCCTTTTAACCATCTTTTTAGATTTTTACAAATAAAACATAACCTGAATTGACCCATTCATAAGCGATCCTTTCAAAGTTGTCCGCCTATAATTTAAAAGATCGAATTTTTATTACTATTGTAGTACCTATTTTTTTTTTCTTTTTTTGTAATATTTTTGATGAATGGTGATTTCTAATTTTGACATTTAGAGAGAAGCAGTGGAGGCACTAATTCAAGAACTTCCAAAGTTCATGCTGAAAGCCGTTCCAACTGATTGCAGCGAGTGCCCAATTTGTTTGGAAGAATTCCATGTCGGGAACGAGGTACTGTTTACTCTAATTTGAAAAAAAGCCATCGCGATCTAACGAAATCCTAGGTTACAACTGTTTCTTGGTCAAATCTTAATCACATTTAACGGTTATTTCCTGCTAAAATAAAATCAGGTCCGGGGTCTTCCTTGTGCTCACAACTTTCACGTGGCATGCATCGATGAATGGCTTCGGTTAAATGTTAAATGCCCTAGATGTCGATGCTCGGTCTTCCCAAACCTTGACCTTAGCGCTCTACAAACCATCCCTGCTGATCCAGACCGGTTAACCGTTTCAACAACTCGTTACATGACAAGTCAACCATCTAGTCAAAGTTACCTATTGAGAATGCAGGGCTTTCTCCGCCCAATCCGCACTGTAAACGTGGGCTCCATCTCGAGCTCTGATTCTGACATTGCTTTGGAAGTTGCAGAAAATGGAGGTCATGATCATAATCTTGATAGGAGTGCAGATCCTGTACAATGATACTTTTGACTCGTGAGATGTGTTCTTGGTGCACATTTATAGGTTAACGTCACATCTAACTGTATGAACCCGCGGAAACTAAACCGTGTTATGTCTGTTTAGTTGGTGTTAAGTCGTTTTGTTAATTAAAGTTATGATGTGTTCTTAAGCTAGAAATGTAGTTCAACTTGTTTGTAAGTTTTGGGTGTTGATGTTCATAATTTGATTTCAAGGAAGGTGTTTGGTTGTGTGAGTAGGGTTTATATAATCTTGTAAACCGACTTGGGACATCATTTTAAGGGGTTCGGGTTGAAGGTTGCACGTGAAAGGGCATTAGTGTATCAACTTTTTACTTGTGTATCATCATAAAATATACATTTGATGATAGCTGACAAAATTCAATACATACCCGAAACAACTCGTCTATTATTTGTTTTGTTTGCTTATCTTAGGTGGAAATGACAATAAGGTATTTGGGTTTGTTATTTATTTGTTAATAACTCATGTAAACACATAAATGCTTAATTATAATTCATCTGTTTTGATGTTGATATTAAATCTTATTGGAGTTTTGGGTGAAAATATGTTTTTTTTTTTTCACTAAGTTATAAAAATGACTTTTTGCCAATTTCAGACAGAAATAAATATATCTAACTGAGGTTAATATTATTATTTCTTTTTGGGTTAGTGTTCTCTTACGTTAGACCTTCGCTAGGAAACAAACCGCGTCCAAACCGGAGCTAAGATAAATGAGATATCGATACTCAAACTTGGTTATTTAGAGCTGAAATAATTCAGCTTTTCTTAAATAGAAAAATGAGAAAAGTGAGAAAACTTGTCCCAAATAGGTGGGATGAGAAACCTTTAAGTGGGTTATAAGGTGGAATACTCCTTTAAGATTGTTACCTTATAAGGGATGACACTCACCAACTCGCCCGCGCTAGTGCCGGGGCGATGGGCGTTTTGATGGCGCACTTCGCATGGCCGCTTGAGAGCCGCATTAGTATTTTTGACCAGTTACGAGTAGTCCGGATTCAGTATCCGGGCATATGGCGGGTGACGTGGCGCGGCATCCAGGTGAGTGCCCGGGCTCTCTAGCATGCGCGGTTGGTGTCACTTAGTGGGAACCCAACGCGCCAGGGCGATGGGCGTTTTGATGACGCACTTTGCACTTCGCATGGCTGCTTGAGAGCCGCATTAATATTTTTGACCAGCTACTAGTGGTCCGGGTTCAGTACCTAGGCACATGGCGGGTGACGTGGCGCGACATCCGGGCTCAGTGCCCGGCCTCTCCAGCATGCGCAGTTGGTGTCCGGAGCGTCCAGACAGAACGCGAAGAAATTTTATTTGACATGTTGGTTATATGAAACACCCTACTTTTACTTTATTAATTATCAGAGTTATTATAGCGAAGAATTGTCTCAGATTTTTCAAACCTTATCAATAAAGTGATAAAGGTATATTTTATTATAAATATTATCTTTATATATAAATTTACATCATATATCATAGGGATTCTTCAACTCCGACCGGCCACGTCCTTAGAAAGTGTTTGGAAAACGTTTTTACGTTAGCTTACGCTAAGTAAGTACACTGCGTAGTTCATTTTATTATAGAACCCTTTAGATTCTTTATTCAAGTTTCTCCAGGCAGACATGCCCCTGTAACCATCATAGAACGTACCTCCGGTCACGTCATTCGTTTAATTTTAGACAAGACCCGCCCCGTACGCTGGACATCATGTCACAAGATCTGCCCCGTACGCTGGACATCTTGTTTATAATGCCCGTCCCGTAGGTTGGACATCCTTATTTCATTCTCGAGACCCGCCCCATAGGCTGGACATCTCGTTCAATTCCTTCCTTATTGAGACCTGTCTCGTACGCTGGACATCTCATTTCATTTATTTTTATTGAGACCCGCCCCGTAGGCTGGACATCTCATCCCATTGGGATCTTGAGTATCATAGACTCACAGCCTCCCAATGTATCAAGCATTTGTTTATCGCATGCCTACTACTTTTATTATTGCATGCTTATGCTTGATTTATTCCCAACCAGTTATCACTTTAAAACTTCGTAACGGTTTCCCCACAAGGCACTAAAGAGGTTTATATATAGGAAGTACCAGTGGCGTATCCACCACCCCTTTATCACTTCGTGAGTACTCCATTATTCCATTTTAAGATTTAGACTCGTTTCCATCACACAATTCACTTTTAACACGTATAGCATGATTTTCTATCATGCATTCACATATTCACATTTAGCACACATTATATGTTTGCATATATAGCATGACCTCTTGTCATACCTACATACTCATCCCTGCTCTAATTCCTTATATAGGTTTCTCCATGTTACGTTAAAGAGGTTTATATATAGGAAGTACCATCGGCGTATCCACCACGACTTTAACGTCTCATGAATACTCCTTTACATAGAATTAAGCTTTTCCATTTATCCTCATTTATTTAATAGCATGATCTCTTCATGCTTTTATCTAGTTCTTGCTCTAATACCCCGTAAAGGTTTCTCCATGTTATGTTAAAGAGCTTTATATATAGGAAGTATCAGCGGCGTATCCACCACCCCTTTAACATCTCATGAATACTTCTTTACTTAGGATTAAGCTTTTTCCCCATTATTCTCCTTTTATTTAACTGCATGATCTCTTCATGTTCTTATCCAGTTCTTGCTTTAATTTCTCATAAGGTTTCTCCATGATACATTAAAGAGGCTTATATATAGGGTGTACCAGCGGTGTACCCACCACCACTTTAATATGCCATAGATATTCCTTTATTTTGGAATTAAGCCTTCCATCATTTATTCTCGTTTATTTAGCATGTGTTCGTGCCATGCTATTTATTCTTAGTCTGTACCCCTAAACCTATGTAATGATTTCACCACGAAGTATCAAAGAGGTTTATATATAGGAAGTACCAGCGGCGTATCCACTACCCCTTTGATATCTCGTGATTACTCTATTATTTCAGTTTAGTGTCTAGACTAAACTACCATTACCCCGTACCTTAGTTCCACACATAGCACATAAGACATAATCACGTAAATCACATAATGACTTATCTAAGGTACGGGTCCAGTGTACTTACGATAATATCGGGTCGTTTCCTACACTCGTTTCTCGCTTAAACGCTTTTCCGAACTCGAACCGCACTCGCAGCGTACCGCACTCGCACTTAAACACGCCGCACCGGGTCTCTTATTCCTTCTCAGCATTGTGTGTGTGTGTTGTGGTGTTTGTGTGTGATGTTTCCTCTTTGAACGGCTTATTGAATCAATTTATAGGCTGCTCCCTGGGTCCGTGACGGACTGTACCAACGGTGACGGTGCGTCACCGTTTCTTCCTTAGCCGCCAAGTACTTTGCCACCACGTAACAGACCGTTATCACCCATGACGGTCCGTCATGACCCGTAACGGACCGTTACCCACCATGACGGTCCGTCATAGGGTTTACACGCGCCAGATTGAAATGATGAGTTATAGGTCACGTGTCATTCCTAGGTCAAATCCTTGGTCAACCCGTAACAGACCGTTATCCTTTCGTGACGGTCCGTCATAGATCGTAACGGACCGTTACCATCCATGACTGTCCATTATGGCCTCAGATTTCAAAATTTTATTTTTGATCTCGTACTTTGTGTGGTTCATTGTTCTTGTTTCTTGAGCCTTGAAATTTTGGGATGTTACATTATACATCGGAAGTTGCATAGGATTAACATTTTGGTGAAAAGTTGTTTAAATTTGATACTGACAAATTAGTTGTAATTTGATACTTATCATTGGTAGCAAGTTGGTACCTGGGTAGCAACTTTGTCATCGGTAGCAAAGTTGGGACTTCGGTAGCAACTGAAGCATTAGTAGCAAACTGGTACTTCAGTAGCAACATTGATGGCCAGAACTAATAGATGCTTTCTAATGATACGGTTATGAGTAGTTGCAACCGTTAACTATTACCCTTTTTTATGAAAGGTTGGTGACTTTTCCGTCCCCTATATAAAGAAGTCAGTTGGTATGTTTTGATAGTTGAATTCACAACGAATACTAGTACAAATTAACAATATAAATTCATACTCGTTCTTAAATATTTTCTTTGCCTTATCCGATTAATCATTTCGCGAGTACCAACAAACTTCAATATGCTAGTTATCATGAATTCAAAAACTACTATATGCATTTATAAGTTAGGGGAACAGTGGGTAATGTATTAGTAATGAGATATATGTTATATAATTGTGGTCATATTATATGTACCGTAACGTAACACCTTAAAATCTAAACATTGTCAAAGCTTACACACCCTTAATCAATAACCAAGTGATGCACGTGTTTTAAAATCACATCATCTCAATGAGCTATTGCTCTCATAATACCCTAACCCGAATGCCTAAACAGTACACTAGCTTAATAGCTTTAGGATCAAAATAAAAGTTATTAATAGTCCATAACTTCAAGCTTATAAACACATATTTTTTTACCGGCGAAAACACACCCTCTATTTTTTTACCGGCGAAAACACACGTTTCAAGTTATTAATATTCCATAACTTCAAACTTATAATCACAACACCTGCACTTGAAGGATTTGAATCCACGAGCATTTGGTTAGGGAGTACACCTGTAGGTCCCGGTAGCCTCGTCGCGCAGCGGAAAATACACGGATCTGTTCAGTGATTTGTGTGAGAACAAAAAAACGAGACAGAGAAAAAGAAAAGATAAAAGACAGTGGAATCAAACGATAGGTAATTCATAACAAAGAAGTCATCTCACATTACATACCGAAGAAGTACACATCTCTCGTCTACGCTCACGGTCCAGAGGCGGGAGAGCTCATCCCGCCCGGACACCTCTTAACCTAGTTCTAGAGTTCCACCTACAAATGAAGACAAGTCTTCTATTTATAGGGGAGGGAACACTTCCTGCGTACTTGGCTAAGTACGCAGGGCATTGGTCATGCGTGCTTGATAAGTACGCAGGGCAAAAGCCTTGCGTACTTACTAAGTACGCAGCACCAATCTGGTGTACTTGCTAAGTACGCAGGAACGCCCTCCTACGTACTAGCCTAGTACACCGATACATAGAATTTAATCTATAGTTACAAAAACATGCTTCTACAGACTCCCTCTTAACTATAGCATCAAATTCTATCTATCACTAACACTGATAATCATCAGTTTACAAAGAATGTCCTAACAGACTCCCTCTAAACTGATGACATCACGTGTCTTCTGGCGAGACTTGATCTTTTGGCATTCCACTTGAGATCTTCAAATCTTCAAACTTCAGTCTTAAGTTGCCGAGTAATCCCGACTCCCTCTTAACTGTAGCTTTCATCGTAGACCAAACCAAGTGCTTCAATGAGAACTAACTAACCCAACACACCTCATTGTAGTTCATCCTATCAGCAGTAGCTTCCTCCAACCTGACTTAGACTTCCTCCAAACCAGCCGACATATGATAGAGAGTTTGAATTTCCAATAACCTGCATCAAACTAGTCAGCTCCCATAGGAATTCCAGTAAGATAAACTAAAGTCTTCAAACCAGATGTGTCCAACTCTATCCTGTATCTTCACTAGTCAACCAAATTCCCGAAGATGTTCATTTCCAATTTCCCCTTTCAGTTTAAGCTCCTCTCGACTAGACCAGAAACAAGGAAATGTTTCCTATCCCGTCGGCCAATGATAAAGGTTCCATCTTCAACTAATAATCCAGCGGAGATCCAGCTTCATCTTGAAAACACACGATAGAATCTAAACATAAAATCATGCTCAGTAGTGATCATCCTGTATCCAAAGTCCAACATTCTTCAATTAGATCTTCATTCCTGGTTCACACCTCCTAATCTGTATACGTTCACCACGGTGAAGTTCCATAACTAGGTTGTCTATATGGCATTCCTCCCAGATCCCAAATGAGAAATCCAATCATAACTAAATCACATCAAATCTTGAACACGGGTTTGACCAAAGAGCACGAAAAATATAGTTTACACGAGAAATCATAGTTGAGATCCATGTTACGTCAAAGAGGTATATATATAAGAAGTACCAACGGCTTTTCCACCACCTCTTTAATGTCCCATGAATACTTTTAGATTTTTATCCCCCATCATTTCTCTGTAAACTATGACCAGCTTTATCACCGCTTTCTCTAATCCTCAAAAACCACAAACTAGTCAAATCTAGGATTTTATTCTTTTTTTTATTATTATTATTATACCTTTGCAAAGATCCAAAACAGCAAATCCTTGGGTTCAAGTTGTTCCGGTATTCATCCCCTATTAAAGAAGTATCATAGATACTCGTAGCCCACATATTCAGGTTTGAATACCTAAACAATATGATTATTTTTGCAAAGACCCAAATTAGCAACATATTCACAAATAAAACGAGACCTTTAGCCGATGACGACCCAGTTGCTCAACTTGATTCAGCATTCATTCCCTATTAAAGAAGTATCCCGGATACTCATAGCCCACATTTTCAGGTTTGAACACCTCACCAATGTATGACAATTGGTATCATCCAACAAAAATCTCGTCCTTGTTTCGCCAAGCCACATCAAATTTCAGTCCTGAAAAACCAAAATCATTATCTTCTCAAAAATGGCCCGAAACAAACGTACAAACGATCCATCAAAATTTTTTTTAATCCCAGATGATAGTTCATGCGTACTTAATAAATACGCAGATATAGGGTGTTCCAGCGTACTTAGTAAGTTCGCAAAGCCAAGTCTACATGCGTACTTGATAAGTTCGCAAAGCCAAATGCCCATGCATACATGCTAAGTTCGCAGAGCCAAATACTCATGAGTACTTAGCAAGTACGTTAGACAACTACTCATGCGTACATAGTAAGTACGCAGGGCAAAACCCATGCGTAATTAGTAAGTATGCAGAAAAGATGAATTTGTGTACTTATCAAAAAGTAGCAGCATTCTTGACGGACCTTGAGGAGAATGCTCGAAAAGTGTTGGATCTGAGAAATATATGCTTCCAAAAGCTTAGAAATCATCTTCTAACAAACCCTTAGCCTTCCAAACATCAAATGAAGTGATAACGAACTCGAATTTAAGGATTTTTTGACAGAAAAGTAGCGACTAGTGACGAACTCAGATCTGCTCAAAACCCTAAAAACTCGAATCTGGAACACAAATCAGCGAACACCGAGACTCTAATACCAGTTGTAGGTTCCAGGAGCCTCGTCGCGCAGCGGAAAATACACGGATCTGTTTAGTGATTTGTGTGGGAACAAAGAAACGAGACAGAGAAAAAGCAAAGATAAAAGACAGTAGAATCAAACGATAGGTAATCCATAACAAAGAAGTCATCTCACATTACATACCAAAGAAGTACACATCTCTCGTCTACGCTCACGGTCCAGGGGCAGGAGAGCTCATCCCGCTCGGACACCTCTCAACCTAGTTCCAGAGTTCCACCTACAAGTGAAGACAAGTCTTCTATTTATAGGGGAGGGAACACTTACTGCGTACTTGGCTAAGTACGCAGGGCATTGGTCATGCGTACTTGATAAGTACGCAGGGCAAAAGCCTTGCGTACTTACTAAGTACACAGCACCAATCTGGTGTACTTGCTAAGTACGCACGAACACCCTCCTGCGTACTAGCCTAGTACACCGATACATAGAATTTAATCTATAGTTACAAAAACATGCTTCTACAACACCACTTTACCACCAGGATGTTCCCTTAGGCAGGGGCGGACATACTAAGGGGATATGGGGGGCAGCCGCCCTCCATGAAAAAAACAATTAGTGTTATATACGCGTTAAAATCTCGATCGCCCCCATAAAATTTTGAAATAGCCCTCCGATCGCCCCCTATGAAAAAAATTTAATGTTATATGCACGTTCTATATCACTACTCAACCGACCGTAAAAATTTTCAACCCTCATAAAAAGTTTTTATGGGTCCGCCACTGCCATTAGGGACACTTATAAACACATATCATTTGTAAAAAAGCTCCTCTACTTGACGTTCGTACGTTTTGTGTGGAATTAATTATTACACTTGTTACGTAAAAAACTCATGTACTGAATTTGTTCGTACCATTATTTCCGGTTAGCTGTCACATTAGATTTTCACATATCCTTGGAAAATACTTATTTTTTCTTCAATGCTACATCATTCACAAACATCCTTATATTTCCTGATTTCCACATCATCACTACTTTTACATTTATTTAATAACTAAATTATCTTTTATATGAAACTAATTTTTTTTATTTTCCTGTTATTTAAAATAATAAAATGTATATATTAATTTTATGATTTAAATGTTTAGTAAATTATATATTTTAATTTGTTTACAAAACCTTTAATACATATAACAAAATATATATATATATATATATTAATTTAAATGTTTAATAAATATATATTATAGTTCATATTCAAAACCTTTAATATATATGTATAAAATAAATAAATTAAGAAAAAAATACAATACCAGCCCCTTCCTCATCCGTCCCAATGGACGAATCCCACAAATGCTCCCTGCAAAAGTTTCCTCCAATGCGGTAGGGAAAAATACCGTCGATTGGGGGAGTTCCTTGAGCTTGAACTCGGTTCCTTGAGTAGGCGCATGACCTCTAAAGTCTAAACCGCCATACCTGGTTTAAGTCTTTGTAAATATGTATATAAATAGAAATGAAAGTTTAAAAAAAATTAACTACTCAACTCCAGCCACATGACAGGAGTTATTATTGAATGAATAGTAAACGTTCTCATAAAACCGGATAAGGTCATCGACGTTTTCAATTGTATAGTATACTAATCCTATTAACATATTTGAAAAGGTTTTTCAAATACTAAAATTCTTTAAAAATATTAAATGTTGGGACGGTTATTTTTTTTATTGGTGTAAGTTGTCACCATAATACTCCATGATGAGCATCTTGCCCGTCTCCTTTCACAAATATTCTTCGTTTTCTTCCTTTTATTAATTTTTTAAATACTTAAATTTGTTTAAATTCGTTTTAGGTTTAATTTCAATTTGTTTTTAGATTGATAGTTTAAAACATCAATATTTAGTTACCCTTTTATATTTTTAATAATACTATTTTATAATTTATTAATATATATATATATATATATATATATATATATATATCACATTCAATATAAAATAAATTTAAGTAGAGTACTAGTAGATATAATGATAGGTAGAAAGAGAATAATGTAAAGAGTTACGTAACTATAAAATAAATTTAAGTAGAGTACTAGTAGATATAATGATAAGTAGAAAGAGAATAATGTAAGCATTTACATACTATCTTATATGTTAAAGTTAAATCAAAATATATAAATATTTATTCGGTTCTCGACATTTTTACTTAAAATTATTTATGTAAAGTTCATCTAACGTTAGGGATATGCCCTAACGGTATTTGTTACGAAATATTTTATGTACATTTCATAACAAGAGTAATCGATGGTTTGAATATAATTGTTTTGTATTGCTTGATTCTTACAATTAGATAACCCACAATATGTAGGCCTACGAAGCTATACAAGAGAAAAACTTATACAAGACAATGCCACTCATTCAGGCTATAATGGAGGGATTAGAGACAACTAGATGATTGTTGGTGATAGCCCCAATCTTGGTTAAATTGGGAAATGATGTTATGCTGATCCCATAAATAACTTTATAAAAATCTTTTTCTTTAACACTCCCCTCAAGTTAAATAGTGGGATCTCCAATATTCAACTTGGCTAAGCAATCGTTGAAGATCCTCCCGTTTGTGGCTTTGGTTAAAATATCTGCCAGCTGATCTTCTGATCGAACAAATGGGAGTTCGATTATCCCTGCTTCCAATTTCTCTTTAATAAAGTGCCGATCAACTTCCACATGCTTTGTTCGATCATGTTGTATCGGGTTTTATGAGTTTTGATTGCTGCTTCGTTGTCGCACATTATCATGCTCGCCTTTGTTGAAGGAAGGCCGATCTCAGTCAGAAGTTTATTTATCCATAACACTTCTGCCAGGTCGTGTGCTATACCTCTGAATTCAGCTTCGGCACTTGAAAGAGCAACTACCTTTTGTTTTTTACTTCTCCATGTAACAAGGTTTCCGCCAACTAGTGTAAAGTAGCCTGATGTTGGTCTACGGTTCCCTTTGTCTCCTGCCCAGTCTGCATCTGTATAAGCTCGGATATCTAAACTTTCGTTTGATCTAAACAAAACTCCATGTCCGACCGTTCCTTTGAGATATCTGATGATTCTTAGAACTGCTTCCATGTGGGTGGTCTGTGGTTGGTGCATGAATTGGCTTACCACCCCAACAACGTAAGCGATATCTGGACGAGTATGTGAGAGATATATCAGTTTTCCCACCATTCGTTGATATCTGTCTTTATCGGTTAACTCTGCTCCCTCTACCACGTGAAGTTTGTGATTAACGATCATAGGGGTATCTGTAGGCTTGCAGTCAACCATCCCTGTTTATACCAACAAGTCAAGTGTGTATTTCTTCTGGCAGATAAATATTCCTTCTTTGGACCTTAGTACCTCAATTCCAAGAAAGTACTTAAGTCTTCTCAAGTCTTTCATTTCAAATTCTGTGAACAGATTTTCTTTTAGCTTTATCATTTCTTCTTCATCGTTCCCAGTGATGATCATATCATCCACATAGATGATCAGGCATGTTATAAGTTTACCTCTTTTCTTCAGGAAAAGAGTGTGGTCTGAGTTACTTTGTTTAAAACCATACCCTTTCATGGCTAGAGTAAACCTACCAAACCATGCTCGAGGAGATTGTTTTAGACCATATAGTGACTTCTTCAAACGGCATACCTCTCCCGGTTGAAAGCTTTCTGTAAATCCGGGTGGTCCTTTCATATATACTTCCTCTTTTAGCTCCCCATGTAGGAAAACGTTTTTCACGTCAAATTGATGAATTCGCCAACCCTTATTTGCAGCAATTGAGAACAGGACTCTAATAGTATCAAATTTAGCCACTGGGGAGAAAGTTTCTGAGTAGTCTATTCCATATGTTTGAGTATATCCTTTAGCCACTAACCGTGCTTTGTATCTTTCAACTGTTCCATCCGGCTTGTGCTTTATAGTAAAAACCCAACGACATCCTACAGGCTTCTTCCCTAGCGGAATGGTGCATTTTTCCCATGTGTTGTTTCTCTTCAGGGCATCCATCTCAGCTTCCATTGCATTTTCCAATTGGTTGAGTTGAGGGCTTGTTTCACTGAGTTTGGGATTTCTTCAGAGTATAGAGATGAAGTGAAGGCTTTGGCTTCTCTAGATAAGTTTCCCTTGGCTATATTAGCCATTGGGTACCTAGAACCTCGAGTCCCCTTTTCTGGAGAATACCGTTTAGTAGGAATCCCCCTGTTCACCCTTGGTGGCAGAGCATATCGTTCTTGGTTCTCTTCACTAGTTGTCTCACTTGTTTCTTCTTGTACGGGTTCACCGTCCTGTTCTGTTTCACCATCCGGTTCTGTTTCTGTTTTTACCTCAATGTCATTATGGTTAGATAAATCAGCTTGAGAAGAATTACTTACCTCGGATGTCAGGTTGGAAGGATCATGTTCAGTGACACTTGGTGCCATGGACTGTGAGGATGGTGGTCCAGTTTGGGTACTGTGATGAACCTCTTCAGATGATGGTGCCAACCAACTCATTGTGTCATACTCCTTCTCCCCCTGACCACTGAGTTGGGTATAGTAGAAAGAGGTTTCGAGAAAGTCACAGTTCATAGTTGTAAACATGTGACGTGTTTGAGGATTGTAACATCGATAACCCTTTTTGTCAACCCCATAACCAACAAATACACATTTCTCAGCACACGGGTCAAGTTTGGTTCGATATGCTTTAGGTATGTGAACGAAGATAGAACATCCAAAGACACGTGGTTCAAGGGTAAGTGCTGGTGGGAGTTTGGTGAATTCAGATAAGGTTTGTAGAGGGGTTTTGAACTTAAGGGTGTTGGTCGGTAATCGATTAATGAGGTAAGTGGCTGTGGCCACAGCCTCGGGCTAGAAGGATTTAGGGACATAAGATTCAAGTAGGAGGGCTCGGGTTATTTCAAGAAGGATGCGGTTTTTACGCTCAACGACACCGTTTTGTTCGGGGGTATGTGTGCAAGAGGTTTGATGAATTATCCCCTCTTTTTTGGCAAAAAAAAGTTTCATGGAATTGTTTACAAAATCGGTTCCGTTGTAGGATCATAGAACTTGAATACTTTGTTTAAATTGTGTTTTAACCATGGCATGAAACATGGTGAATCTATCAAACACATCGGATTTGTGTTTTAAAAAATAAATCCATGTCATTCGTGTGCAATCATCAACAAAGAGAAGAAAATATCTAAAGTTTTGTCCACCGGTAACAGGAGTCGGACCCCAAAAATCCGAATGAATTAATGAAAAGATAGGTCAACCTTTGTGTTATTTGGTTTGTAAGTTGATCGATGACTTTTGGCAAGTAAAGAAGTTTCACAATTTATTTTAGCATTTGAAGGAAAAAATTGAGGAAATAAAAGGTGTAAGTAACCAATGGAGGGGTGTCCCAATCGCCTATGCCATATCCAAGCTTCTCGACTTGTAGTTCCATGAGATAGCATCACAGTACCGTTTTGAGCTACTTCATCCACATAGTACAATCCCTGGCGTTCAGTGCCACGCCCAATGATCGCTCCCGTCCTGATATCCTGTAAGATACAAAATGTGGGGTGCATCAAAACCGTACAATTCAATTCTTTCGTTACATGACTAATTAACAGTAATTTATGTGACAATGATGGCACATAAAGGCAATTCGAAAGTTTGAGTGTTGGCGATATTTCGATAGTCCCTCCCCCGATAACATTAATCATATTTCCATTAGCCGTTTGGACATGTGTTCTTTTCGGTCTAGACTGAGAGATGAAATCTGATTTCTCAAAGGTCATAGTATCCGTGGCCCCGTAGTAAAAAATCCAAGACTTTTCAATTTTGTGATGGTTACCAATATTAAAAGCTTGACCACTATATATTGAAGGGCCTATTTGAAATTTTCCAAAACATACATGAGGTATTTGTTTATTAATGAGTTTATAAGGGTTTGAGAGAGAGCTCTCAACCCCTATACCTGGCAGTCGGTCCCTCTCTTCTTCATTACCCGCCGCCATGGCTACAAACCCTCCTGTATTATTGTTGGGAAGACACACACTGTCGGAGCTGGTGGCCTCCGGGTTGCCCACGGAGACCATTGCTTTTCCCCCTTGTTCAGTGTTCTTCCCTTTCTTTGCCCGTCATTCCACCACTCCGGGTAGCTGACTAGCTTGAAGCACTGCTCCTTCGTATGCTTAGACATACCACAGTGACGACACTTTAGTTTCGATTTATCTATCCGATGTGGTGGTTTTCATCTGGCCGGTTCGTCCCCTTAGCATAAACCCTAACCCTTCCAGTTGGTGTGACCCGTTGGCGACTAGTCCCTCCGCCACGCCGTCTTGGAGAGATTCTTCGGTGGTTGAACCGACTATCCCTTGATGTGCCATTTCTTTCTTAACTGTCGCATAGGCGCCTTCTACGGAAGGTAACGGGTCCCATCGGAGATCTTTGCTGGGGTTGCCATCTCCAGACATGGTGACTGTCCTGATGGTGGGTGTTTAAAAAGGGTAGGTGATGAGCGGGTTAGTCCTAAGACTGCATACACTGCTCTGATACCTTCATAACAAGAGTAATCGATGGTTTGAATATAATTGTTTTGTATTGCTTGACTCTTACAATTAGATAACCCACAATATATAGGCCTACGAAACTATACAAGAGAAAAACTTATACAAGGCAATGCCACTCATTTAGGCTATAATGGAGGGATTAGAGCAACTAGATGATTGCTGGTGATAGCCCCAATCTTGATTAAATTGGGAAATGATGTTATGTTGATCCCATAAATAACTTTATAAAAATCTTTTTCTTTAACAACATTAATAATTTTTTAATTTTTAGTTTTAATAACTTTATTTTTTAAGTACTCATCTATACTAAAAAATAATTCTTGGACAAAAATTATAGATTATAAAAGTAGGAGATCATTAATGTGAAATAAGATTTGTATATAAAAAATTATGTTGATTTTTAGAAGATTCCAAATCAAGTGTGCAATAGTGTTGGAATTATATGTCCGGTCATGATTATTTAACGCTACTAACAGTGGTATAAGAGCCTGGGTTATAACACGCAAATCAGAACTGGTCTGGTTTCACCGGTTAGATTAATCACAAACTTTAACTATCTTGAAGTTTCTGATCCGATCTGTTTTTTTTTTTGGGCAATTTTTTTATTCATTAATTTGGTCGTTTTTTATTTTTTTTATTTGACCAAATTATTGCCCGTATGTGATTGTGTTGAATATGTAAATCTGGCCCGACCCATTTGATTGAGTTGTTTGTGTTTATTATTCAGTTTTTTGGTTTTATGGTTATGGCCCACTTTTGATGGCTCAAAGTTGTAATAGAATGGACTTTTTTATTTTATGTAATGTAATAAAAACCCGAAGACAAATATGAAGACGCAACAGGAATCATAGAGTCAGTGGGAGTCATCCGAGACGACTAGATGCACGGAAGTCCATCCTTGTGGTTGTTTTAATTTTGTGGACCCCGTGACCCGTTTGTTCTTGCTAACTGGCTCTAGCAAGATCAAACAAACTTAGCCCTAAAAGATTTACATATTTATTTCCTTTATGGTTGCTTTTAAATTTTTTTATAACTTAAATTTATTATAAACCAACCAAATGCCAAACGTTTTAAAAGGAGTTTTAAAATGTCACAATCTGTCACCACAAGTTCTAATTTTACAAATTGTAGAATTTTATAAAAATAACAACTGGCTTGTTTTTATAAAATAAATAACCGCTAAAGTTTTGCAATTTAAACTAAATTTAATTTCAAAACTTATAACTTAATAGTTTTCAACTATTAACTTTAACTGGTTATTCAAGTCGCGACAAACTTAGTTTTAATAGGTTATTTAAAATTAGGTGTCCTGAGAGATGAAAGGGTTCATCAAATTTGTCATGATTTTAAATAGTAAAACTGGCTTTTACAACACACGTATGATTTAATCATTCGTTGTGTTTGACCCTATTCGGTAAACACTAAAATTGGAACCCATATTTAAAACCAATGGTCTATGCCATCCTATTATAAGGAACACTTGGAGCATAAAACGAAACATCGGTGTTTGGAGCCACAGCACCGCACTGGATGCGTAGTTTATCCTTCCAAGGCGCAAGGGTTTCGTTGACACATTCGGCCCTTCCGCAAGTACCTGTTTTAGGACGACTATTACTTTTCTCTCTTGTTACATGCCCCAGCTGTCAAGAGATTAAAAGTGAGCATAGATGAGGCTAAACGTATCAATGCATAAACATGTCTTGTCTTAGCGGCCTCATACACGAGAGTTGTGCATCTTTTCACAATTGACACTAATTGTCAGTCTAGTTACCCACTTACTAATGTTGTATGACACAGCTACCATTATTGACTGATTTAGCTAGATTCTCATTCCTTATTCTAATTTCTGTAATTGGGTCATAAATTAATAAGGATTTTTCACTTTCTTTATACTAATTTATTTTCTTTGCTTATCTTGACAGATGTCTACTGAAAATAATAATACTAATAACTCATTCGCTCTCAAGTCTATCCTTGAGAATGAAAAGCTGGATAACACCAACTTTCTCTCGTGGCAGTGCAATCTGAGAATAGTTCTCAAGATGGCCAAGAAGCTCTATGTTCTCGATGCACCAGTCCCTGAGGCACCCGATGGTAACACGGCTGCCGCTCGTAAGGTCTGGGAAAAACAAAGAGATGATGCCACTGAGGTGGCCTGCCTTATGCTAGCCTGCATGTCCCGTGAGCTCCAAAAGAGCATGGAGGACGTGAGTGCCTTTGACATAATTGAGCAACTTAAGGGCATGTTCCTGAAACAAGCCCGACAAGAACGCTATGAAACCATGTCTCAGCTCATTCGCTGCACGATGCAAGAGGGCACACCTGTTAGTACTAATGTACTTAAGATGAAAGGGTACATCGACCAGATGAACAAACTTGGATATCCCATAAAGGATGACATGGCTACTGATTTCATCTTAAACTCTCTCCCAAGCTCCTATGCTCAATTCGTAATGAATTTCAACATGAATGGCTAGGAGAAGACAGTGGCCGAGCTACATGGTATGCTCAAAATGGCCGAGATGAATATCCAAGGAAAGAAAAATCAAGTTTTGATGGTCAGATCTGCTGGTGTTAAAAAGCCTAACCCCAAGAAAAGAGGTTTTAATAGCAAAGGCAAGAAGAAGGTTAATGTTGTTGCCAAGCCTGCCACCAACAATAACAAGAAAGCTTCAAAAGCACCCCCTCCTGAGGAGCGCCAATGCTTTGAATGCAACAAAATGGGGCACTCGAAACGTAACTGTCCTGAATATCTAGCCAAGTTGAAGCTACAGAGGGCCAGTGGTGAGGGCACCTCTTCAGGTATTCTCATTTATGTTATTGAAATTTTTACTGTTTCTAGTGACACATGGGTATTTGATACCGGATGTGGATACCACATCATTAATGTCTTGCAGGAGCCTAAAAGTTGGAGGAAGCTGAAACAAGGCGACATGGAGCTCATCGTTGGTGATGGGAAAAGAGTACCAGTTCTTGCAACTGGAACATATCATCTCTCATGTCCTTCTGGCCTTGTAGTTGTTTTGAACAATTGTTTGTTTGCACCTGGTTTAACCAGAAACATTATTTCAGTTTCTTTATTGTTTGAACAAGGATTTAAGTACGCTTTTAATGGTATTGCTATTTCTGCCTACTTAAATGATATCTTTTATTTTGAGGCTAAACCTCAAAACGGTATTTATGAGATTGACGTTCAAACTGACAATAACATATATAATCTTTCTAAACGTATCAAATCTGACATTAATGATACTTTTCTATGGCATTGTCGACTTGGCCACATAAGCAAGACACGCATTAAAAGACTCCAATCCGAGGGAATTCTTGAACCTACCGGACATGACTCATTTGATAATTGCGAGTCTTGTTTAGCTGGCAAACTCACAAAGGACCCCTTCACCCATGTTGGTGAACGAGCCAAGGATCTGCTAGGCCTTATACACACTGATGTGTGTGGCCCTTTCAGAACCATGTCTAGAAATCATGAAAGATACTTCGTTTCATTTATTGACGATTATAGTCGATATGCTTATGTCTATCTTATGAAACATAAGCATGAAACATTTGAAAAGTTCAAAGAGTTTCAAAACGAAGTAGAGAAACAACTCGATAAATCTATCAAGACACTTCGATCAGATCGAGGTGGCGAGTATCTCAGCTTAGAATTTCTTAATCATCTGAAGGAGCATGGAATTATTTCTCTGTCCACTCCTCCTGGCACACCCCAAGTTAATGGCGTGAGCGAGAGGAGAAATCGAACGCTACTTAATATGGTTCGATCGATGATGTGTAGAACTCATTTGCCTCACTCCTTCTGGAGTTATGCTCTTATAACCGCCGCCCGCCTTGTAAATCTGGCACCGACTAAGAAGGTGGACAAAACCCCATATGAGATATGGCACGGGTCTAAACCCAATTTGTCTTACCTTAGAGTATGGGGATGTGATGCATATGTCACCAGCGATTCTGATGACAAGCTCGATCACAGAGGCGAAAAAGTTGTTTTCGTCGGTTACTACAACAAAAGCGGATATTATTTCTATCATCCTGATGCAAACATTGTTTCCATCAAAAGGAAAGGACGCTTTCTCGAGGAAGATCTTCTAAATCGAGGAACCAGAAATAATATTATGGATCTTGAAGAAATTCGAGAAACACAAACAACCGCTGAAGAAGTCGGAGCGTCTGATCAACAAGAAGTTGTTGCTGATGAATCAGACATAAACACAAGCGTTCGCAGAAGTAGCAGGTCTCGTAAAGAACCTAATAGATACCTATGGAATATTGAAGCTTCTAAAGTCCTTTTAGTAGCTGAGTCAAATGACGAACCTACAAACTACAAATCTGTTATCTCAGACCCTGAATCCGAGAAATGGCTTGAAGCCATGAACGCCGAGATGCAATCTATGCGTGATAATCAGGTCTGGGACTTGATTGAGCTACCCCCCGGTTCTTGGGAAATAGGGAGCAAATGGATTTTCAAAAGAAAAACCGACATGCATGGTAATATACAAACCTATAAAGCACGGCTAGTTGCAAAGGGTTTCACTCAAACTCAAGGTATTGACTATGATGAAACTTTCTCACCCGTTGCTATGATCAAATCGATCAGGATACTGCTTGCCATAGCCGCGTACCATGATTACGAGATATGGCAAATGGATGTCAAAACCGCTTTTCTTAATGGACATCTTTATGAAGATGTCTATATGGTTCAGCCTGATGGTTTTGTTGATCCAAAGTATCCTAGTAGGGTCTGCAAACTGAATAAGTCCATTTATGGACTTAAACAGGCATCTCGAAGCTGGAATCTTCATTTTGATAAGAAAATCAAAGAATTTGGTTTTGTCAAGAATGAAGATGAGCCTTGTGTTTACAGAAAGGCTAGTGGGAGCACTATATCATTTCTCATCTTGTATGTGGATGATATACTGATCATTGGAAACAACATCCCTGTGCTTGACAAAGTCAAACAATGGTTAGGATCTTGTTTTGCAATGAAGGATCTTGGAGAAGCTGCTTACATTCTAGGAATCAAGATCTATAGGGATAGATCTAAGCGGCTTCTAGTGCTAAGTCAGAGTACTTATATAGACAAAATGATGACACGCTTTAGGATGGAAAACTCCAAGAAAGGAGGTGTTCCGATGACTAAAAGGACTGTGTTGAACAAATCGCAATCTCCTTCCACGGCCATTGAACTTAAGGAAATGGTAGCAATTCCATATGCCTCAGCGATTGGTTCTATCATGTATGCTATGTTGTGCACTAGACCTGACATCTCGTATGCTTTAAGCATGACCAGTCGTTTTCAGCAAAGTCCTGGCATTGCCCATTGGACTGCAGTCAAGAACATCCTGAGGTACTTAAGAAGGACCAAAGACATGTTCTTAATATTTGGAGGAGTGAAAGAGGAGCTCACTGTACGGTGTTACACTGATGCTAGCTTTCAAACTGACCGAGATGACTCTCGCTCACAGTCGGGTTTCGTATTCACTCTTAATGGAGGAGCTGTATCATGGAAAAGCTCCAAGCAGAGTGTAGTGGCAGATTCAACCACCGAATCTGAGTATATAGCCACATCAGATGCTGCTAAGGAAGCTGTTTGGATGAAGAAATTCATTACTGACCTCGATGTGGTTCCGAGTATTCGCCAACCAATCGAGATACTTTGTGATAACACAGGTGCTATAGCTCAAGCCAAAGAGCCCAGATCTCATCACAAAGCCAAGCACATTCAAAGGAAGTTCCACTATATACGGGAAATTGTGGAACGTGGAGACGTCGTGATAAGCAAAGTAGACACAGATCAAAACCTAGCGGACCCGTTTACTAAGCCCATGACTCAGGACAAGCATGATCTTCACAGAGATGCTATTGGTCTTAGATTTGCTAGCGATATGTTTTGATTTAGTATTTTGAATGTGCGAACATTTAAACAGTTGTACTTTTGAATTCTTTTGGTTTACTGATTTAAATGCAATTATGAATTTCTATAACTGTGTTCGATTTTAATACGTTTAATCCATGAATCTTGTATTCTTAATTATCCGTAGTCGGTCAGACTCGTGGGAACGTCTCTGAATTAAGACTATTCTGAACTTCGGCTCAAGGAGTTGACTCCGAACTTCACAAGCCTCATTTTAAATGACGTTGGATGTAACTCGCATCAAATCATCTTCATGGATCTTTGTCATAAGATGTTTTACTATTGGTATACTCATTAGTATCCTCTCACCTGAGATACGTACTAGAACTGCCGTTTACCAAGAACCATTCTTTAATCACTGTCAAACGCTGTCGCGTAACTACCAGTCATAAAAGCTTTGATTAGGAATAGTTCTGAAGTTCAGTGGGAGTTGTATGTAGTCAATAAGGGATTCTGTACTCTTGCATTATATGTAACAGATAAGCATCGTGGCACCCTAGTTGATTCAAATTGGTGAAGTGTAAGGCCTTATCCAAACTTACTGTGTGTTTGATTGGACCACTTTGATTTTTGATCAAGAACAATAATAATTGAACGCCATATGAGAATGAACTAAATCCATGTCTCATTGATTCAATTGATGTCTTATACGGAAATGATGAATGACAACTATTACCATAAGTCTATTGTCTTGCAATAGCAAGATGTTTTGGTTAATGACTTTAAAGTGTCATACCTTGTTAGAGGCAACCATGTGTAGCAAGAACACCGCTGGCTATTTGCGTTAAGGAACTTAATCGAAGAACGTCCAAGTGGGAGACTGTTGGAATTATATGTCCGATCACGATTATTTAACGCTACAAACTGAGTTGTGACCCGTAAGAGTTACACCTAGGGCAACGAACATTAAATCCACTTAACCCGCTTAACTGGTAATTACGAACTGTTAGCGAGACGATATAATCGTTACACGGGATTTATTATTTATACAGGTTTATAAATAATAATTCATATTTATTGTTTTAATCTTTTTATTAAAACAATTAAATGGATACAGGCTTTTTATCTCGTGTTGGACTATGGGCCCAAAAACTATTAGTAGGGTTTATTATTATTATATAATAATAATCTAATAATAGGTTTTATAGGTGAGTCGGAATACAGCCGCAAGGAAGAAGAAAAGTTCTTGTTTTTTTGGTCAATATCATTTAGCCGCAAAAAAACAAAAAACACAATTTTGGTTTTTTTTTTCTTTTTCGAAAAAAACAAATAACAAGAAGCAAAGATTTTGATCTTTGTTTATTACTCCAAGCTGCTGTCGAAAACAAAGGCAGTAGCCTTTGCCCATTAGCGGCACCTTCAAGCCACCGCCGACCGGCGCCGCCCCGTAGTCGTGTTTCGGTTCGTGATCTAGCATCGGTTCGTTGTACCTAGGCGTCTCAACCGGTTAATCATTAACGACTAAGGTATAATTAATCTCATCGGTAGATTAATTGTTCTTTTTTGTGTTTGCGTGTTTATAACCAGATCCTGTTCGGTTTATCAATGCTGTTAAATAGGTTATGATTTTATTTTCCGCTGCGTATTTATTAATTAACTGAATTAATTAATTTCTCTGTCAAAACCCGTTTTTGCAAAAGTCAAACTGATCACCACTGAATCCCAACATGTATAAATAAATATAAATTATTATTTATAAACATGTATAAATAATAAATCCCGTGTAACGAATATATATAAAATATATCGTCTCGCTAATAGTTCGTAATTACCAGTTAAGCGGATTAAGTGGATTTAAATGTTCGTTGCCCTAGGTGTAACTCTTACGGGTCATAGCTCGGTCAGCCGCGTTGTCCATCGGGTCGGTCCATAAAATCCAACAATCTCCCACTTGGACGATCCACGATAAATCAACGCAAACAGTCAGCGGCGCTCTAGCTGCACATGGCTGTCCCTAACAAGGTATGACACTTTAAAGTCATTAACCAAATATCTCGATGTTAGTAACAGCTAACTAAAGCAAGACAATAGACTTATGGCAACCACAAGGCTAGAAGGACATGAGAGATGATATGTTCCGGTTGCAAGAACTGGTACTCTTTTCCCATCACCAACGATGAGCTCCATGTCACCTTGTTTCAGCTTCCTCCAACTTTTAGGCTCCTCCAACTTTATTTTTTAAGTACTCATCTATACTAAAAAATAATTCTTGGACAAAGATTATAGATTATAAAAGTAGGAGATCATTAATGTGAAATAAGATTTGTATATAAAACATTATGTTGATTTTTAGAAGATTCCAAATCAAGTTTGCAATAGACCCATGCCGTTCACAATGCTTAGTCCTAGTCATCTACGATCATATTAAACTATCATCCATCAAACATCTTTTAAAACAAGAGTTGTAACTTTGTTGTCTAGAAAACATGTCTAGAGAAATTATTTATCACACCCTGCATATTTATTTATATTTGATATATGATGAATATCAACAAAGCCCTATCTAGTTTGTCTTAATTATCGGAAAAAGAAAACATTATATGATTAAACTCTTGATGGCATTTTATCTTGTTTAAATTTTGTTAACTTTTCATTTCCAAGGGGTTAGGGGAATAAGTCTACCCGTAATGGGCGTGGAAGTTGTGTGAGTGAATGCCAACTCATCATGTTGGGGCGTGAATACCGTCCCTGGGGTGTGAATAGGTGCGTTTTTGAGGCAGGCGTGGTTTGTATCACGGGGGTTTGGGCGCACCTACCATCTTTTCAAGCAATCAAAATTTTTTTAATGGTTTAAATTAAAATACAAAGTATATTTAAATTAACGGGGACGTGAAACCATTACACACCTTAGTGATTCGATTTAGTGATTGTTCATCTACTGACGTGGCAGTGACGTGACGGGGGGTGATTCACTTTTCAGTGAAACCTTTACACAAATGAAACCATTACACATAGGCTAAGGAGTCTGATTTTGAAGTGAAGTGATAAGTGATTGTGGTGATTCAATCATTTGGGAAAGTGTAATTCTCCTCATGTCTTTATTTCTTAAATTTAGTGGGTTTATGAATTCCCATATATATATATATATATGGGACGGTTCCACTAAAAAGTGGTTTTTCGCTAAGAAATCCTAAGAAGTGGGTCAAACGAACTCCGATTGAGCTCATTCCAGCGGCGTTGGAAACGTCTCATCGGACCCTAACCCGGACCCAAAAATCTAAACCCCTCTCCACCCGCACCACCAAAAACCTAACCCCCTCCTACCCGATCACGAAAAGCCTAAAACCACCCCCACCCCCAAAAACCTAAACCCCCCACCCCACCCCCCCCCCCCCAAAAAAAACCTAAACCCACCCCCAAAAACCTAAAGCCCCCACTCCCACCCCCCAAAAAAACATAAACCATAAAATCTAAACCCTAAGGTTAAAACCCTAAAATTCAAACGTAAAATCTAAACCCTAAAAGCTAAGATGGTAAAGTTCGACGAGACGGTTCCAACGCCGCTGAAATTAGCTCAATCGGAGTTCGTTTGATATCGTTTCTTAAGGTTTTTGTCATTTATTAGCGAAAAACTACTTTTTATTTGAAGCTCCCCTATATATATATATATATATATATGTTTGTGAAGTTACGAGATACAAAAACTAGTTACACATAATTTTGATATTATTTATAGCTTTTGAAATTAATTATGATATCATTTGGTATTTGAGGTCGGTTCAATTGGTCAAGGAGGCCGGTTTAAAAGTCGGTTATAAAAGTAATTTGACCAATATTGACATAGAGGGGATTTTTTAAGAGATTGTGTTATAAAACCAATTTATGATCAAAATTGATTAGAATCATTATTAGAATCTTTTGGATGAAAATCCTTGTATAAAATGCAATAATTGTAAATATTAGTAAAAATGATAATTAACCTTGAATTAACCGAAAATTTGAATTTTCTAAATTGGTCAATGAAAAGTCAACAATGGTGTGACATGATCAACCATACTTTCATAAGTTGTTTTGTTTATTTTTTTTTTATTTTGATTGAAAGGTCATCAAACTGATTTTAATAAACAAAAGGGTAGGTTTGGGTTGAGATTGTGTACAAATAAACAATAAGCGCTAACCAACTCTATGGTGCTAATTCATGTCCATTTGGATTCCAATAGGTGAAGTTTAGTAACTAGAGTTGAATTAGCCATGTTAGTGATGAAACTAATCATAGGGTCATTTTCATACACTTGAAAGCATCCTTATGATTTTTAAATGAACAATAGGTGATCAAATTGGCTTAGGAAAAAGCTATAGTATTTTAATTACTTTGTTGCATAGAGATTTCCAAACGAGCTAAACACGAAAATTTGTTCGTCGTAAGGATATGTGTTTAATATTTTTTAGGACGGCGATTTTCTTTACTACTGTGGGACTTGAACCAAAAACCTTTAAAACTAGGTGCTCGAAGAGCCTTTACCTCTGCTACTATGCCACCAACCCGTGTGGTTATGTGTTTAATTTTTAATTCCTGAATATTGTGCAATACGACCTCTTTGGTATATATTAACGTTTAGCCATAGTATTTGTTTCTAGTATGTCTTCATGAATTTGCTAGTTCTAGTTTATTTGTGTTAGAGCTTGTGAGCAGACACAGTCAAGCTTGCAAGTATTGCCTTGCGTTGAGGACTAAATTCTCACTAAAAGGGCATTGTGAATTTAATTCACACATTTATCTAAGAACAATGATATTGTCAAGCATGTAGTGTTACGTGTTTTTTTCATGTCGTTTTGCTCTGTTATATGTTGCTATTACAGTTTGATATGTTTTATGTTGCCTAATTAGCTATATTTTATGATTATCTGGACTACAATAATGTATGTTTTATGCTATATATTATACATGAAAAAAATGTTTTTTGGAGCCGGAGGTCGCACCGGGAGCAACTTCTCTATCTCCTGGTATTGCACCCCATATCTAACATGTATCTAGTAGGCGCAAGTATCTCATATGATTCATGATGTCAGTGAATCAACTGTCGACACTTCATGCCACTTCTCATATCTATAGGTAGCTCAAACTATTAACTCACCACACTTATAGTCTCATTCAATATTCATTTATAGTTTCCTTTTGTATTCTGTATATGATTTTGTAACTTACATTTATCATTGTATCTCTTGCATCTATAAATTTCCACTACTCACATTGAGTAGAGCATTGAGAGTTTATCATATGGTATCAAACCAAAAGTCTTTCCCCCACCCTTCCCTCTTCATTTCTCCCTCAACCTAATCATCCTTTCCCTCGTATTCTTCTACATGGCATCCTCATCACTTGAATCCATCCCTCTAAACACTCTCATTCATATGATTACTATAAAACTCACATCTTGCAACTATCTTCTATGAAAAAACCAAATGGTACCTATCCTCACATATCAAAATCTCCTCTCCCATATTGATGGCACTTCTCTCCCCCCTCCTACCACCATCACTGCCTCCGATAAAACCACTCCAAACCCAGCCCATGCTTTGGTTAGCCACTGATCAAAAGACTATCATAATTATCCATGCATCCCTCTCTGAAAAAGCAGTATCCCTTGTTGTTGGACTTGCCTCTGCGTACCAAATTTGGACTGCCCTTGAAACTGCGTATGGAAACTCATCCATTGAACGTGTGCATAATCTCCGAGACCAACTCCGCCTTGCCACCAAAAGTACTTGATCTGTCGCTGAATTTGGTAGGCACTTCAAGGGGCTTTCTGATCAATTAGCTGCTATTGGGCACCCCGTTGAACTTGCCGACCAGTTACACTAGTTTCTATGTGGTCTCGGACCATCCTTTGAGACATTCTCAACTACCGAACGCTCCTTGCGTCATGCCCCGACATTTGCAGGCCTGCTTGCGCGTGCAGAAAATCATGAGATGTTCATCCGTACTCTCCATGGCTCATCCACTACCTCGGTTGCTTTCTCTGCACAATCCAGGTCAGTTTCTGCTTCCCATTCTCGTGGAGGCCGGTCTTCTCGTGGTGGTCATAACTACCGTGCTTCTGGCTACCTTGGTGGTCGGGCACGTGGTCGCCGGCAGCCTCATTGCCAACTTTGTCGAACAGACGGACATTATGCTATTGCCTGCCCTAGTCTTGCAACTTTGCCAACTCGTCTGCTCCATCTGATGAGGCTCTATATTAGGCTTTTCTTGCCCAGTGCAATATCTCCTCCTCCACACCTGATTGGTACGTGGATTCAGGTGCCACCGACCACATGACACCATCACCTAGTAATGTATCCAATCTGTCATCTTCACCATGTACTGATTCAGTCATATTTAGGAATGGCCTCACGCTACCCATCTCTCATAAAGGTCGCTCTCTTATCAATAATCGGCTACACTTGAAAGACATTTTGGTCATCCCAAATCTCTCCAAAAACCTTTTATCAATAAGCAAATTAACAAGGGATAATCATGTTGATGTTCTCTTATCTTACCCATTGTTTCATATTCAGGACCGTCACACCAAGCAAGTTCTAGCCCAAGGAAGATGTGAGAACGGCCTCTACATCTTACAACCCGGACATCATGCCTTTTTTGCATCTTCTTTGAACAATAAGACTTCCTTTGAAGTATGGCATTCCCGTTTGGGACATGTCAATTTTAACATTGTTATTGCTTTACAAAAACTTGGTTATTTGTCTATTAATGCTCTCTTGCCCAAACCGGGTGTTTGTCCACCATGTCAACTTGCTAAAAGTCACAGGCTTTCATTTGAACTTAATACTAAACGTGCCTCACACCCACTTGATCTCATTCACTGTGATCTATGGGGCCCATCTCCGGTCTTATCTGGTGATAACTATAGATACTATGTGTTATTCATGGATGACCACTTCAGATTATGTTGGCTTTATCTGCTGAAACTTAAGACTTACTTTTACAATGTATTACCGATATTTATGAACTTTGTTCAAACTCAGTTTTCAAGGAAAATAGAAGTCTTTCAAAGTGATGGAGGAACTGAATTTGTTAACAATAAGACACGGACTATATTTGAAAATAATGGGACATTTCATAGGTTCTCATGCCCATATACCCTGCAACAAAATGGTCGGGTTGAACGCAACATCGACATGTGGTGGAAACTGGTTTGTCCATGTTATTTAATGCCCGCCTTCCACCTGTTTTTTGGGTTGAAGCTTTCTCCTCTGCCGTGTACATCATCAATCGATTACCCACAACCACACTTCAAGGCAAAACACCCTTTGAGTTACTGTACATGCAACCCCATCATATTCCTCCTTTAGGACATTTGGGTGACGGGTTTTTCCATACTTACGAGATATTTCAGCACACAAACTTGCCCCAAGGAGCATCCCATGCATATTCATTGGCTATAGTCCATCTTACAAAGGATACAGGTGTCTTGACCCTATCACCTCTCGGGTGTACATTTCTCGCCGTGCTCGCTTTGATGAAACAGTGTTTCCTTACCTTAATTCCGACACACCCAACGAGCACCCTATCACTGACTTTCAAATCACCACCTTTATTGACCCCTGCACCGAAAACCCAACACCATCCACCATCAAACCCACACCATGCCCTACCCCCCCCCCAATCCGTCACCGTCCAACCCTTGCCACCTTTGCATGGGATCACCTACCCCTCCCGCACCCACTATAACAACACCTACCTCTGAACCAACTCCCCTATTCAATCCCTAACACCCCCTGTTACTAACCCAGCCCCCACTTCTCCCATTCCTCTACCTCCACCACCCCCACCCCCAACTCACCCTATGACAACTCGCGCAAAAGCCAGAATCTTTAAACCAAAACATCAAACTAACCTGTCTCAACTTCTGCATCAACCCCTACACCAAGCCTTATTTGCCTCCGCTGATCCCACCAGATTCAAAACCGCTGCCAAGCAACCTATATGGATGGCGGCCATGCATAAGGAACTTGATGCGCTACACAAAAACCTAACTTGGTCTCTTGTGCCTCGTCCCCTAAACCAACATGTTGTAGGCTCTAAATGGCTATTTAGAACAAAGTTTCATTCTGATGGGTCTATTGAACGTCACAAAGCACGTCTTGTGGCCCAAGGTTTTAGTCAAACCCCTGGTGTTGATTACTCTCACACCTTTAGCCCCGTCGTTAGAGTATCCACGGTTCGTGTAATTCTCTATCTTGCAGTCCTAAATAACTGGAGGTCAACTTGATGTAAACAATGCTTTTTTGCATGGACACCTAAACGAATGTGTTTACATGGAACAACCACCAGGCTTTGCCAATCCCAAATTTCCTAACCATGTATGTAAGCTAAACAAAGCCCTTTATGGTTTAAAACAAGCCCCCCGTGCCTGGTTTTGTAACACCCCCAAATTCATTCACTTAATAAATAATTAAATTAGGGCTGCAACGATTTATAACATTACACAACGGAAGCTAAATAAAGATTTGTAAATATGTCAAACACTCTGTGTCTTCATCTTCTAAGGGCTTAATTCAAATGTTTAACCTATTCCAACCGTGCCGTATGAATTACCTGAAAAACATGCTCAAAAAAAGTCAACGCAATGTTGGTGAGTTCACAGGTTTTAAATGAATACACTTACAAAACCATTTGTACGAAATTGTTTGGCAAAAACCATTTATGCGCAATCCTTCAGCAAAAAAAAACCATTTGCACGAAATTGATTGACAAAATTGTTTGTACGGGTATTATTGGCAAAATCTTTTGCTCGAATTTACGGGCAAAACCATTGGTACGTATACCATTGGCAAAACCCTTTTTTTCTCGAAATTGACTGGCAAAACCATTGGTACGTATACCATTGGTAAAATCCTTTGCTCGAATTTTACTTTATGCATATGATAAACAAAACAAGTTAGCGGTTGATTCATCGATGTCTAGCTAGCACAAACGAATTATGTGATGCACAAGCCAATAACCAAACCTTTAACGAATTCTTGAATTTTGCCCCAGCCCATTATACCTTTAAACAATGAGAACAACAAGACCTAATATGCAATCATTTGACCCTGCTGGTCGGGTTAGCGTGACTAACCATGATTGGGGGTGTCAACCCGAATAGTACTATTCATATCGATCTACGGCTAAGTCCATAGATAATGGTTAGAGTTCGAAATACCGAGGACCTTTAAGTGTTAACTCATGCACCCAAGGGAATAAGATGCTTGTTTCTCGTTTTCTAGTTATCATACCATTTGAATTTAACATGTTTTCCCCCAAATATAGAAAACAGTAAAAAGAGGCCGTGAAACTCACCTGATAATGTTGCGATAAAACCATATTCCTCAAATACGTGACAGTACTGGTATACATCCTACTCGAGTCCCACGATACATGTAGGCACTATAGAATATATGCACTACCCTATGTTCCATACAAACGTGTCAATATGCTTTTCAATACACAAGTATAATCATGCTCTAGTTCTACATGTTCTGTGTTTAGATGCATGACTCGCCATCACGTCTCTCAAGTTCTAATTATTAACGCTCGTGTTAATAATATATATTCGAGAAGACGAAAAATATAAGTTTGATTCATATACATATATATATATATATATATATGTGTGTGTGTGTGTGTGTGTCTGTATATATATGTACATAGTAAAAGAAATAAAATAGGCAAGTATAAAATACTTATCTTACTCTTTGAATACCGGTAATGAGCAAAAATATAATAATACATATGATCTTTTAATAAGGCTTGTATTATTTATAAAACGATATTTGTAATAGAACTGTTAATAACAGTCTCCTCAACGTTTATCACGTTAAGTCTAGGTTGGATATTTTACAAAATGGTAATAACAACTTTTCTAGCGAGCCAGTCCAAGTTGTAATATTAGTTCGGATATATTTATAAATATGTTTTAAACTTATAAGATTTCATTTGTATAGGTGTGTGTATATATATATATATACTTAATAAAATCATTGCTCGACTTACAATTAATTAATTTATACCAAAAGATAATTGTGTATACGTATTAACACTAAGTTTTGCAAACTTATTGTGATAAATATATATATTTATACATAGGTGTTTTATATCAAAACATAGATGTCGTCTAGTGCAAGTATACATGTATATAACTATATCAACATAACCCGTTATTAATATTGTATGCAATTTGTTATAAAAAAAATACCCATTTATTCATAAGGTTAATGTATATTATGCAAATACAAGGTTTTAAACGAAATCGTCAACAATAAATAGCACGAAATGATGTCATGGCTCATATGAAATAATATACATATATATGCAATAAATACTTACACGCCTCTAAAGTCTCGTTATATTAATGTCGTGTTAGTCGGTTTCGTTTTGTTTATCCCACACGCGTTATTTTAATATTTCAAATGATTAAATGAAATTATATAAATAAACTTTTTAACACGCGTTTATACCTTCCAGTCCCATTGGTTCGTGTATTCGTTCACAATCGTGACCCGTCACCGAATCCCATATATCACACGACTTGTTTTCTCGCCACGAACACATTCCGATGTTGTTTTACTATTTCACCCGACATCGACTCGACCCGTTGACCATGGTTTGATCAGTTGACCTTCGTTGAGCAAAACCCGAGACTGTCGGGAACGACTCGAAAAGTCCCGCCTATCCGGGTTACATCACGTCTTCACCATAACCTGTCCAAGAGTCCATACAAACACAGGGGAATGAAACCCGGCCACCAAAACATCCGCTTATAACCGATAAACTTGTCGGAATCTTAAATACAAGGCCAACTCTTAAAATGGAAAATCTACCTTAAGAAATGACACGTAAAAAGAAATAAACTCACCGGAAAAACATTTCTAGTCGAAACCCTAACTATGGCGGCCGGAAAACCGGGTTTCGCTAGCCGGAAAACTGAGGTAGGAAGCTAAAAGTGACGTTTTACCGGCTGGGACACGTCTTTGTTCACCGGATCTGAACGGATCTGCTCCGATCCGTCTCCACTCCTGGTGGTTTCCCTCCATCTCCGCCGTCATCGTCTTATCCTACCAGATCCGCGACCACCGTCACACTTTTTGCACCGCCGTCGTCCTCACCGTCTTCTGCTCTCCCTTCCAGAGCCTCGTCACCACCGCCGCTACGCGTTCGTTGACTGTCGCCATTTTCGTGGTCACGGACCACCACCACCACTGCCCTTGTGTCGCCGGAGGGTGGCCGGCCTCCTCCCCTCTCCCGATTACTCTCTCTAGGTTCACACAAGTGTGAATGTCTGGGTGTGCTAGGGTTTGAGAGAATGAGAGGACTTGAGAGAAAGAGATGCCAATGCGTTTAATCCGTGTAATGAACCTGTCTCGTCTCGTTTTTATGTTGGATCTTCTCGTATTTCCGTATAACTTTTAAACATGGGTACTAATTAAGATTGATTATAACAAGTAGTCGTTACAGTAATTCTATTTGGTTATTTTCTCGAGAAGTTATCGCTAACTAACGAGTGTTTTATGCGGCTCTTCGCGACGTACGCGTTTATTGCGCAAAATTGTCCGGTAACCTTTTAAAATAAATGGAAATGTCAAATATTAATACTTGGTCGACCTAGTAGTCGTTTTGCCGTCTTTCCGGTATTACTCGATTAACTGACGTGTTAATCGTTTAGTGACGCATCTTCTTTTGGGAACTCTTGGAATCACGTGACGGCCTGTGTTCTGTTAAAGTCTATATTATTTAATGATAACTAATAATATTAATATCTAATAATAGTACATAACAGATAACAAGATATTAATTACTCATATGTATGTCGTTCAACTCACGCGTTAATCTCTAAATAATCATCTGAAATAAATATTCATAATCATTATTAATATTTAATATTAATAATCATATACCGTGTTGTGTACCGGTTATTAAACATGAATGCGTTAAATTACTTAACCGTGCGTTGTGAGGCTCTGTAAATACTATGTATTAATATCACGTCATCTCGAATCATCCAGTGATCCGTCAAGTAAGGTTACACATCAAGTTCGTGTATTGGACCTACAACTGGGCCGTTAATGGGTCGAGTCCGTTCACGGTGAATCAACTATAAAAGATTATGGACCCTAATTCAGGGTTGTCACAGGTTTCATCGGTTAGTACCTTCTTAATTGACAATGGTTTCATTTGCTGCAAAGCTGATCCGTCACTATTTGTCTTTAAAAGAGACACATGTATCATGTGCCTTCTAGTCTATATGGATGATTTAATTTTGACAGGTAACCATGATCATACTATTCGGGCATTTATTACTAGACTCAACAAACAACTTGCCACTAAAGATTTGGGACAACTCAGCTACTTCCTCGGTCTCGAAGTTACCTATACCGCTTCTAGCCTATTCCTTAACCAATCTAAATATGCCAAAGAAATATTAACTCGTGCTCAAATGCTCGATGCCAAACCCGCTCCTACCCCCTAGCCACAAATACCACCTTCACCTCTAATGGCACACCATACCCTGAACCCACCAAATACTGATCCATTGTAGGTGCTCTTCAATATCTTACCATCACCCGACCGGACATATCATATGCTGTCAACCAAGTTAAGCCAATACCTTCATGCCCCTACTTTAGACCACTATCAGGGAGTGAAACGGATTCTTCGCTACATCAAAGGAACCATTGCATTTGGGCTCTCCTTCACCAAACCCTCTCAACCTTCACTTCTTGGGTATTCTGATGCTGACTGGGCATGTTGCCTAGAGACTAGACGATACGGGTACTTAATCTTCTTAGGAGGTAACCTTGTATCATGGAGTGCTAAGAAACAACCAACTGTCTCAAGGTCAAGCTGTGAATCTGAATAACGGGCTATGGCTAATACTGTTGCAGAAATCATCTGGCTCACTCATCTTCTTCAAGAACTACACTTCTTACCTCCGGATCATCCCACGCTACTATGTGATAATCGTAGTGCCCTCTTCCTAACACAGAACCCCATCTCACATAAAAGAGTTAAACACATTGAACTTGACTATCATTTCATCAGGGAACTTGTCTCATCTGGGAAACTTCAAACTTGTTTTATTCCTACCAAGCTATAGGTGGCTGACATCTTTACTAAGAGTCTTCTGTGACCTCAGTTCGAACACTTCCGCAACATGCTTCGTCTTGGTCCGCCCCCGTCTCGCTTGAGGGAGGATATTAACTCACCACACTTATAGTCTCATTCAATATTCATTTATAGTTTCCTTTTGTATTCTGTATATGATTTTGTAACTTACATTTATCATTGTATCTCTTTCATCTATAAATTTCCACTACTCACATTGAGTAGAGCATTGAGAGTTTATTATACAAACTATTTTAGAATCTCAAGCGAAATTTTAGTTTCAGGTCTTTTTAATAAAATTAAGATGAAATTTAGTCTTCTAGTTTTTGTGCGATACAGTCTGTTTAATAAATTTTTGTAATCAATTTCTGCTAATAAATCTTAAATTGTTATCCCATATTAGTGAATATGAAAAAAAAATGTAAACGTAAAAAAATTAATAATATCTTCCATCCGATATTGAGAAGAAAATAAAGTAGTGTAATAGAAAATGTCTATAAAACATGTCTATAGAAAAGGTCGAGAACTATCTTGTTCGGATTCTTATTTTCATATCATAGAATCGAAGCTAAGAGACTATTTATATGCGACTAGTAAAATAATAAATGATAATCAAATTCCAATGATTTTTTTTAAATCACTCAAATATCTCAATTTAGTATTTGTTAAAATCTCTCTATTCTAATTATACTCGAAATCTCAATACTTTGTGAGCTTGAGTTGATACTTTTAAGCTCACATTGACTCAATTTAATTACATATTAGGGTAATCATATAAATTTACATATACGTAAATGATAAAAATGTATAACAACACAAGCTCAATAAGAACTCATAGTTTTAGGAGCCGGGTATTATAGTACTCGAGTTCGACTCGAATACTTACTCGGGTAGTTTGAGCCATTAATGAATTTTAAAATATTTTTTATAATTGTTTAAATGTTCATATCCGTACATCACACCCTAGCCTAACAAATGTAGATATATCCACTATAGTGGTGGTAAGTAGTGCTCTTTTGAGTCACTCATGCAAGTTTATTTATTTATTATTTACTATTACTAAGTTAAAAACATGTGTATTATACGTGTTAAATAAAGAAAAAAAATATTAAATAGTTATTAATGAAGATTTAAGAATTATAAAATGATCATTTAAGATAAGATAAGATTGAAATCATTTTAAACATTTACTAACTATATCTGTGATTGAGGTGTATTTATAATACCGGGTTTGATGAAAAATAGGCGGAAGAAAAAGAATATCGTGCTTACAGAATCGTGACACGTGACACAACCAGTTACTTATTTATTAGGTATAGATTTTATGAAAGGGAAAATAATATCATTTATTTTTTTAACAGTAACTTTTCTTTCTCCTAAATACCAACTTATAAAGATTTAAATTCATACAACTTTTATAAATAATAATCATCAATACCCTTATACCATAAGGACATAATAAAATATCATTTATTTGAGATCAACAAAGCCATAAGCCAACAAATTATACATGATTTCATTAAAATAGTCGAAATATGCGTGCTACTTACTACAAGTTTTAAATTCACAACTTTAGTTTAAGATATATTATTAATACCACTAATAATATAAAAAATTACATGAGTGGGTGTTTGAATCTACGATTATTAAACAATCACTTAAACTTAAAAAAAAAATTACCCAACAAAATTTATAAATATTTAGATAATCTTATCTAGTTTTTCCACCATTGATTATTTTAATCTCAAAAAATAAAAAAAAATGGTAATAAAATTATTTACATCATAACTAATTATTATATATTCAAAAACGCAATAATAACTTTTATAGCAATGAAATTTTAATTATTTAATTCAAAACTGAAAAATAATATACTTATTTAAAAAGTATTATAGTAAATTATGCATTTGGTCCTTTTAACCCTTTAAATTAAAAAATAAATATTTTAGCATATCATGTCCTAAAGTTGCATTTTGTAACCATTTTAGTATCTAATGCTAACTCCGTTAACTTGAGGGGCGTTTAAGTCAATTTATCTAAGATACAATCCATTAATGCTGGATATACAGGTCACCTCTTAATAAAACAATTAAAATTTTTAACACCATTCAATTTAAATAAAACAAAAAAATATGTTCCAGTTAGACCAGGGAAGCAGCAGCAGCGGGACGTAGTGTGGTAGTTCGGTTCCAGGCCAGTTCCAGTTTGGATCGAGCAACGGTGATTGAAGGGATGGGATCGGAAGCTCCTGATTCCAATAGTTAACTTGGCTGTGGCAGGCGAGTCTGCTTTCCCTTATTTAACCCAACTCTATATGTACTCCTTTAAGGGCGCACAAGCCTAAGTCTCAAATCGGGCTAGTGTCAATCTTTTAGCGTTATGGTGCCACGGTAAGGATGGGTGCTGTGCGGTTGCTTGCCCAAGGGGGGTATCTCGTCTTGGTCCTTTTATTTTATAAAGGCCTGTCCCTTGAAGCAAACATCTTTTCGTTGAAGACTTTCATTAGCTGTCCTTAGACCTAAAATCTCATTACGCAATGGAGTATGTTGGATAGGGGATTTATCCATAGCAGCATTACATCTATCGACTGGACAAAGTAACTTTCGAAGTGGACTGGGAAGGAATGCGAATAGGTATTTCAATTGTTGGACTAAATGAATAGGCAAGGAAGGCAAGGCACTTGACTGAAAGGCCCTACCCGACTCATTCTTAGGACAGGCTTAGCTCTAGCTATCTAAAATGAAGAAATTGTACAAGGGATTAATCCTATTTCACAAAGTAACTTCTCAAAGGTCGAAGGCGTAGTATTGATTACTTGTGTTGCACTACGTTTATAGGATAGATCTGATATACTGTTAGGTTTTGGTTGGACTGCTTGGTACGGAATTCACTAAGACTGACTTTAGATATCGCATTTTCGGTATAGCATTTACTGTTCAAGATTTCCGGTATGTAATTGACTCGTATATAAAGAAAGAAAGTCTTTCAATTTCTAGTTCGATATTCCAGATATTCCATTAGAATGACTGATGTTGGACTAGCTGACTCCTTAAGCTTTGCCGTATTGCATTAGAAAGTGGGGAATTCCATCGTCTTTGGTATGCGAATTTCAAGCTGCTACTGCTCCGATAGCTGCTTTAGAGGTTGCTTAGCCGGTATCTGACTGAACTAGCTGGTTTAGATTTCATTAGTTGAAAGTCTCGCACTATTTACATCAATTTATTCCCTAAATGAGGTCAGGCAGGCACAGCTAAGTCAAATAAATCCTAACTGCTAATGCTAAAGTTGAACTGATAGTAGTAGCGCATAAACAAGTGCCTTAGAGTCACACTGAACCTGAGCAGAAAGCTTGGTTCCATTGATTCTTTCAACCTAGAACCTGTATTAGATTTAAGCTATCAGGGCTGTTTGCTAGAGCTAAAATCGGCTCAGGGGAAGGGGTCGTTGAATAAGCAAAACAACCAATTGATGTCGTTATAGAAGAATTTCCACCTATGGATGAGAATTCGGAATTAGAAATGGATAATGATGTTTGGACTCCTACCGAAGTTGGGACTCAAGCCCAAGGCAAGGATCTGGTTCAAGAAAGGGTGTTTTAGGTACAAAGGGCAATAGGTTCGAATCCTGTCACCTTGATGTGAGGCATTCCGTCAGCAAATACTCAAATATGAACATCCATCGACCGTTACCACTTCCTCTTACTCGTGACTCGTATATGTACTTTCTATAACAAGTACACGAGACCTATACTCAACAACTTTTCTTAGAAACCTTTTTCCAGTTTCTTTATGCCCATGTATGAATATAACCACGCGGAGCGCCGTACCGGCCTATCGAAGCGAAGAAAGAGATCATTGAGCCTATTTAGCCGAGCTAAGGTTTGGAACCTTTATAAAAAAGATCTCTAACTATATATAAAAGAATAAGCTAAGGGGGCTGGGAATCGCAAGAATTGAAAAGTCTTCCATTGAATGGGATGAGAAAAACAGGTTCGGGAATGGCCGGATTAGCAGGAGGAAGGGCGGCCCCACCCTGAAACAAAGGTGTACGTACATAAATAAAGAGACTGGTTATGGCCTTGATAGGGCTCCTTCCCATCTATCTTGACCGGGAAGAGGGGGGAGGCTTTTGCGGAAGCCCTACCCGCCCTTCTCTATTCTATTTTGAGGATTCGGCTTTTCGAACTCGTAAAAGACGGCTAGGAACAAGAATAGGGTCAGTAGTCTCTGCCGTTGCAGGTCCTTCTCCTTCCGCTGAGATGGCCCTCTTTTTTTATTTATTTTTTATTTTTTATTTCACTGCGGCAAATAGAACCTACTACACCCAACCCCCCCCTCTCTCTTTCTCTAAACTATCTCACTAATATTTCTCTCCCGACACCAAGAGCACCACCATCACCACCACCAATCACCGTCGACCACCAAGATCGCCACATCTCCGGCCACCACAGCCACCACAAAACCACCAGCCGCCCTATCTAGACACAACCAGCGCCAACAACCGCAACCACAACCGATGAGGTCCTCCCCTTTCGACTTCAATTAGGGAGAAACTAGGGATGGAAATAGGTCGGGTTCGAGTTGGGTATCTGTAATACCAATCCCATACCCGGTTGTAAAATTATATCCCATACCCGACCCATTACTCGTCAAGTTAGTGTCGGGGTAATTATCCGTTGGGTATCGGGTATTGGGCATACTCGCGGGTATCGGCTAATGCCCGTAGGGTATTTGTCATGTACATTTCTATGACTCTATTTTATATTTTTTATAACATATTAAATATGAATAAATCACATACATTAATATCATCAGGTACATATTTCAAAAGAAAATTTAATTTTCTATATAATTAACCTACTAAAATGAAGCATTAAAAGATAAAGGTTAGGAGAAAATAAAAATAAAAATTAAAACTAAAACTTTTCAAGAATATGATTCAGGTAAACGGGTATGTGATTTCGGATAATCGGGCCAGGTATCACCTAATCCCATACCCGCGAAATATTTTAAAACTAATCACATACCCGTCCCGGATGTTTCGGGTTTCGGGTATACCCTTCGGGCTCGGGTTTTTTTTCCATCCCTAGGAGTAACTAACTCACTGATCTTATCGACCACACACCACACTATCACACCTGAAATCACACCCTTCTCCTCCTCGATTTGCTCGGATATAATGGCGTTGTTTTGGCTGGAAAAACGGGTTGCTTTAGGTGGTGATGGTGATGTGATAGTCTGCGATGTCAGTGGTGGTCGACGTAATCTAGGTAATCTTAGATGGTGGTGGTGGATGACAATTTTTGGTTAACTTGTGGGGCGATTTTGGAACAATTTCATGCTCAGATTCAAGCGAGGATGATGAAAGTGGTGGGTGTGGTGGGTTTCAAGCTAGATGGTGGTCGAAAAAACGCAGGACGGTGGCCAGAGAGTACAGCTGGACAAGGCTAGGGTGTTTTTTTTTAATTTTTTTGGTAAAGGGGAGGTTAATTATTTATATTAGAAGGTTATATCATGCATTAATAACTTATACCCAAGTTAAAATAATTGAAATTCCCTAGACTTAATAGAACAAATTAACAAAATTAATGCAATGAACAAAAATGATTACAAAATGTGAACCTTAGAACATGATACGTTAAAAGAATTTTTTTTGGACTGAAATGATTAAAATTGTCAAACTTTAGGTATGAAAAACGTAATTTCTTCAAAATATTATTATATTATTACAAAATTAATGCAACATGACTTCCAATTTTCAGGTGTTTATATGTGGCTCCCCTGTTTTCTCCTTGTATTAATCAACCCACACAATTGATCAATCTCTCACTATCTAACTGAACCAAGATTTTGATTACTGAAATTCAATAAAAAAAAATGTCTTCAATTTTTCTATCTCCAACACAAATCAATTTCTCCGACACCTGCAAATCCCAAACTCACCAATTAATGTTAGGTGGGTTTTCACTTAACAGAAAGGATGTTAGCGCAACAATCGGAAAACGGTTTCGATGTTCGGCGAAGCCTCCGCCACCGCCGGCGTGGCCGGGGACGGCGCTTGTGGACTCCGGGACTAAGAATTGGGACGGCCCTAAACCTATTTCAATTGTTGGGTCTACTGGTTCGATTGGGACTCAGGTGCATTTCATCGAACACTTGGCGGGTGTTAAAAGATGCACATGAATTAATGGTTTTTTGGTTTGGTTGTTGATTGTTTTAAGTTTTTGATTTGCAGACGCTTGATATTGTTGCTGAAAACCCTGATAAATTTCGAGTTGTGGCACTTGCTGCTGGCTCAAACGTCACTCTTCTTGCTGAACAGGTGAGTTTAGTGTAACCCTTGGTTTTAACCAAAAGGGATCATGGAAATTTTCATGTTAAGATGGCCAATTTGCTGGTTATATTGTTCGAATACGCGTTAATTTAGTATTACAAATTTCATATTTTATTTATTTAAGTCTTTATATGTCATTAAAACTACAAATTTACATCAAAGCACAAAATATTCTTATTTTTTGGACCTCTAGGGCGGTCGGTTTGCTGTTCGGTCCGGTTATGAAAACATTACATCTTTGAACTGTTTCGTTTGAAAGGGCCGGTTACCGGACAGGGTGGTCGGAGCGGATTTCCATTTTTTTTATTTTTTTATTTTTTTCTTCTAAAATCTTATCTTCTAATTAATTTAGTATTCCAATTTCCATATTTTATTTATTTAAGTCTTCATATGTCATTAAAATTACAAATTCGTAAATTCACATCAAAGCATAAACTATTTTATATTTTGTATGTATATATACAGTTTTAATTTTTATATTATTTATGGCATCATCCGGTTCTTAAATCCTGTCCGACCAGTGGACTTGTAAAGCGGCCAGCAGCCAGTTCGTTATCCGGTCCTGTTCTGAAAACACTAGCGATTATAGAATGGATTTGTAATTATTTTGTCAAATATTCAAACAATTTTCATGTTTGATTGCGTAGGTAAAGGCATTCAAACCTCAGCTAGTTTCTATCAGGAACGAATCTTTAATCGGCGAACTCAAAGAAGCTTTGGCTGATGCTGATTACATGCCTGAAATCATTCCAGGTGAGCAAGGCGTCATCGAGGTCAGTATCATCAGTTCCTTGTGTTGCAAGTTATCCAAATTTTGCAAGCAATTCAGTTTCACAACATAGCCTTTGTCTACTCCATTTTTAGGTTGCCCGCCACCCCGATTGTGTCACTGTAGTCACAGGCATTGTAGGTTGTGCGGGTTTGAAGGTATATCCTTAAGTTCTTGAATCTTGATTCTTTCATTTGAAAGTTTTAGTTATATTTTGTTTTTAGAGTCTTTTTGGTTTCCATCTTCTTTGGTAGCCTACGGTAGCTGCAATTGAAGCAGGGAAAAACATAGCCTTGGCTAATAAAGAAACCTTGATTGCTGGCGGTCCGTTTGTGCTTCCTCTTGCACATAAACATAATGTCAAGATTCTTCCCGCCGATTCAGAACATTCGGCTATATTCCAGGTAATGCAGGAATATAACAAAAACGAGCCCATCACGAAGATGATGATAACTAAAGGAAGTAACAATAAAATTGTTTCGGTTTTCAGTGTATTCAAGGCTTTCCTGAAGGTGCTCTAAGGCGTATAATCTTAACCGCATCTGGAGGTGCTTTTAGGTATTTTGATTCTGTTAGTTACTTTTCTCTTTGTGACCACGAGTACTCGTTATGAAAAGGAAAATAACTAGAATAATGGTTTGACCAAGTCAAATTGGTAAAGTAGCCATTGGCTTTTACCGTTTTCAAAACCAGATACCAATTATGTCGTGAAATGTGGCATTTCACGCGCCCAAGTACTGTACTATCGCGCCCCACACTCGCCAAAGTACCGAATGGTCATGCCCACCACGTGCCACTCCCCCTTTATTTTTAAAAGTCAAATAACGTTTATATAGTTTATTATATTTTTATAAAGTTACACCATAAAATCGGATAGTTTTATATCTTTAATTTGAGTAAGGTATTACTATATTTTTATAAAAAAATTTATAGAAGTTGTAAAAATCAAGCCAAAGTTTTTAAATAAAATTATAAATCTTTTTATAAAACTATAACAATACAATACTCAAATGAAAGATAAAAAATGCTCGATTTTTTGGTGTAATTTTTATAAAAAATAATAAAAGAAACGCAAGTCAATAAGTTTTAAAAGTAAAGTGAGATGGGCGTGTGACGGTACTTTGGCGCGTGTGTGGCGAGCTGGTATGGAGGGTGGCAGCATCTCATTGGTGGAGTACTCTTCTGGCGTGTGGGGTGAGAAGTCAAAGGGAATTTGGAAAAGTTAAAAGGCTATTTTCCCTTAGGTTTTCATGGAACCCACATATACTCTCCTAACCGGTTAGTGGGAGCAGGTAAAGTGCAACTTACGTTGGTCAGGTGACCTTCAAGGGGTTAAGACGTTTAATTACTAGTTTAACCTCCCATTGATGCATTTTTGATAATTTTATTAAATAAGTTTCGGGTTTTTCTTTCGTGACAAAAGAGATTTGCCGGTTGAAAAACTGAAAGACGTTAAAGTAGCTGATGCGTTAAAGCATCCAAACTGGAGCATGGGGAAAAAGATCACAGTGGATTCGGCTACACTTTTCAACAAGGGTCTTGAAGTTATTGAAGCTCATTATCTCTACGGTTCAGATTATGATAATATTGAAATCGTTATTCACCCTCAATCGATCATACACTCCATGGTCGAGACACAGGTCCCATTCCCGTCTTACCCTTTTGCTTACATGTCATAACCGCAGGCCCATAAAATAAATCATTTCGGTCTTCTATTTTCTTGCAGGACTCTTCGGTCCTGGCTCAGTTAGGTTGGCCCGACATGCGTTTGCCAATTCTTTACACGTTATCTTGGCCCGATAGAATACCCTGCTCCGAGCTTACATGGCCTCATCTTGATCTTTGCAAGTATGTAATCCTTGAATACTTTACAAAAAAAAAAAAAACTCGGCTTCATGATAAATGAACATGATGTAGGCTGGGATCGTTGACATTCAAAGAACCCGGCAATGTGAAATACCCGTCAATGGATTTGGCTTATGCCGCTGGGCGAGCTGGCGGCACGATGACGGGAGTTCTTAGTGCCGCTAACGAGAAAGCGGTTGAGATGTTCATCGATGAAAAGTACGTTTTCTCAGTAACACGAAATACCTTTCTTATAGTACTGAAAAGATCGACACGCGAATACTTAATCACCACTAATGTGTTTAATCGATGTTAATCCAGGATTAAGTACTTGGACATATTTAAAGTCGTCGAGCTAACATGTGAGAAGCATCAAGCCGAATTGGTGGCTGCACCTACACTTGAAGAAATTGTACATTATGACTTGTGGGCTCGGGAATATGCGGCTAGCTTGAAGCCGTCGTTAGCCGTTGTATGAGCTAATACGATTAATGTTGTAATTAACACGGTTCAAGCTTGTAATGAAAACTAATTTTATTTTATTTTTTAAATGTAATACCTTTTAAATTTCAAACCTATTTCGTTCAATGTTTAACATTAAACGATTCAGAATCAGATAATTAGTTGTTTGAGTGTGTAATAATTAGATTATTTAAAGATTATATATTACATGGAAATACATTGAAGTTAAATCACTTTTTAAACTCAGTCACAAACACCAGTAATTGGATTATAACTGTGAAGAACTGAAACTATTTGGGGACTGGGGTGGGGAGTAATTTTTGGACTAAACAAGGCTAGTGGGCTTTTATGTGATCTTTCTTTTTGGGTTAGTTAAGAATGTGCCAAAAGGGGCTCATCCATTAAGTAGGTGTGTGTAGAGGTGTACAAATCGGGTTGATGGATCAAACTGGTTCGGGTTAGGTCAACAAAAGTCAAATCCGTTTTTTGATCAAACCGGTTCTTGAGGGGATTTGACCGATTCGGTTCGGGTTTGAGCGGGTTTAAACAGGTTTCAGCCTATAGGGTTATAAATCGGTTTCATCCAAACCGGTTCTGTTTTTTGTTTGGGTTGATTTCTAAACCGGTTCGGTTCACAAACCGGTTTTTTTACACCTCTAGGTGTGAGTATGGATATTGTGTGTTAAATAAGGAGATATTGTGTGAAAAAATACTCTTAAATTTGGTTACTTATGTATTTATATGTGTAATTGAAAATTTTAAGTGATGTATTTTATGTGTTGTGATTGAAATTTAAAAAATAAGAACGTTGATTGGAATCATAAACTAACCGAACTAACACATATGGAGTTACGTTTATGTTTATTTATTTAACTTTAACCGGACATTAAATTATCAAGAATTACCATTGTTAGGAGAGAGAATTAAATCAACACGACCGAAAATTAACAAAATCATGAAATTAATTCTGTTTCAAAACACAACACAAATCAAACTCATTTCTTTTTACCCCAGTACCCACAATTCGAAGAAGACTGCAAAGCATTTGAAATAAAATTTTCTTTTTACCTCAAAACCATTTTAAAACATTAACCTATTCAATTTGTAAGCAAAATCATTCAAGTTTCAGAGATAAATTCTATGCAGGCTAAATTAAGATAATCCCACAAAACAGAACTTAGTAAACGAGCTGAGAGCAAAGTCTCTCTTCTGCTATGGGAGAACCGGGTGAATTTCAACTTATTTTGATGTCTTTGTTATAATTGTGGTTTGTATTTTCCTGGTGGTTTCTTGTATTTGGGTGTTCCTAGCTTTTGCTAGTTGTATATAAAAGTTTTGTTGGTCATTCAAAGAAAAAAGTAAACGAGCTAGGAGAAATGAAAAAGAGAAGAGCAAAAAAGGAAGCAACCAGTTTCATTCAAGCGTTGGTATCCTTCTCCGATGAACTACTATCCCAGTTAGAGGTGCACAAACCGGTTTTTTTCCGGAACCGGATCCGGACCGGATCCGTCAACGATGGTCAACAACCGGATCCAATGGAACCGGTTCTGGATCGGATCCGGTTAAGAGAGTGGAGACTTGGAACCTATTGGGACCGGACCGGATTTATGGAACCGGACCGGACAAAAAAAAACCGGTTCCACCGGATATTTTTTTTTTAAAAAAAAAATTAAAAAAATTTAAAAAAATTAACAAAGATACACTATAAAATACATGTTTTATTTATTTTGTAGCTTTTTTTAAGTGATTTAACAATAGTTCGTAAAAAATAAATACAAAAAACATAATTGAAACACAAAATATATATTATTTATTATGTTTTCAATCTTCTTCGTCGTAGTCTTCGTAACATCGGTTTTCATTCTTCTTCGCTTGAGATACGTTGGGCTTCATCATAAGCTTGTTCTTCGTCCGAAAGTGGATTCGTCGCCCCTTGTTCTACTTCGAATTCATGTATTTCTTGTTCAATGTCAAGCTCGCCTTCTAGTTTTGCAACATGTTGTACACGTTCGGCGGCATCCAAATGGTCCTTCAAGCAAATACACATCTCCATAGATTCCGGTGTAAGCCTCGTTCTTCGAATAGATAAAACCCTGTCACTAAGAGAAAAAGCAGATTCCGAAGCTACCGTAGAAGCTTGGACGGTTAGTAGGTCACGGGCCATTGCGGCTAGAACGGGATATTGGGATTCCCTTCCTTGCCACCAACTCAAGATATCAAAGTTTTCAAACTCTTCGGATCTTAGAGTTGAAATAAAGTCGGTTGCTTGATATCTCCCAAGCTCGCTACTTGGTGTGGTTCCACGAGCTCGTTTAGTATTTTCGTTTCTTAAAGTGTTAAATAAATTTAGCATCGGGTTCCTTGAACTACTAGATCTTGAACCCGAACCCATTGATTCACGTATGTTTGATGGATCACCACTTCCACCATATTTGCGTAAATAATAATCAAACATATTATTAAAAGCCGAATTGAAATCCCTTATTGCCTTTGATTCAAAATTTGGGTCTTCCTCGAACATATTTAAATCATCCGATATTGATCCAATTAATGTTTCAACACCGGTTACATTAATCGTTGGGTTTAAGGCGGCCGAACATATAACAACGGCCGGAATTTCCGAAAAATATTTTTTAAATTTAGCTTTCATAGGTTTTACCATTTTTTCAAAAATAGGGCCGTAATATTCAAACTCTTTTAATTTATTACATATTAAGTATAATTGTTGAAGTATTAACGAAGACGTGGGATAATAAACTCCCGATAAACATGTAGTTGCATTTTTAAAAACCTCAAGCAAATTAGTTAGTTTCTCGATCATATCCCAACTTATATTATCAAATTTTTGTGAACAACGTTTCTTTTGTACAAGTTCATCATGGAAATGTTTTAAAGTAACTCTTTGCCTTAAGGCAGATTCAAACATTTTCCATGTCGAGTTCCATCTAGTAGGTACGTCCCAATTCGGACCTAAAAAGATGGAATCCGTTTGTTGGCACAAGTTTCTATAGTTTATATATCTTTTTTTGCTTGTGCTAAAAACTTCACGTAACATCACTTTAAAATTTTCTTTTACGTCTCTTATTTCTTGGACGTTTAGACCGTCTTGCACAACCAAGTTAATGATGTATGCAACACATCGACTATGAAAGAAAACACCGTTACAAGACGGTTCATATTTTATTTTTAATTTTTCCACCGCTTTTGTGTTATTTGAAGCGTTATCAAAAGATATTGAAAATATTTTTGGTTGAATTTTATAAGTTTGAATGACCGAGTCTAAAATATAAAATAAGTTTTCACCGGTATATGGATATCCAAAATAATCAAACGCAATTGTACGCTTCATCATTTGCCACGACTCCGGTTGAACCCAATGTGCGGTAACACAAAGGTACGATTCGGGTAAACCATGTGGAGCGGACCAAACGTCCGTTGTTAAGTTAATGCCGGTATTTAAATTTTCAAAACCTAAAATTAATTATTTTTTAGCTCTTTTCCACATTTTTAAACAATCTCTTCTCAAAGTAGAACGACTTACATTTGTGTAACTCGGTTGAAGCGTCTCTTGTATCATCCTCGTCAAGCGCGGATTATCAAAGTGATCAAAAAGCAATCCTTCTTGAATGACGAAATGTGTCATTCTCTCACGAACCCTCTTGACATTGTATTGTCAAACTCCTCCATCCCTACCAATTTGAGTTTGATCTTCAAACGGCTATAACCGGTTCCGAACCGGTTCCAAATTGTCCGAAAAAAACCGGTTCCATTTTGTCCGATTTTTGTCCGATTTTTATCCGGTCCGTCAAAAAAACCAGAACCGGTTCTGGATCCGCCGGTTCTCACAAAATCCGGTCCGGTCCCAAAAAAACCGGTTCCAGACGGATTCGGTTTCGGATAATCCATCGGATCGGATTCGGTTCCGGTTCCGGTTCTTTTGAGCACCTCTAATCCCAGTTATCCAATCGATTCTGACCCAATAAAATTCCAATCGTAAATTGATGGCGGTGATGAACGGATGATTGTGGCATGGATCTATGATAAAAGAACAGAAGAAGGGTGAAATGCGATGGAGACAACACCATTTGGGAAACTTCATAGTGGGAATCTGTGATGCGGTGGAAGGCAGAAGGATGAATCATAGACGACTGATTTGGGAAGAATCAAGCCCTAGTTAAAATTTGGGCTCATTTCCAATGCATATGAGGTGAGATTCTAGAGTCTCGACTTAAATTATTTTTTTTTTTTTTCTAATTTACATGGGCTCATGGGTATTGGGGTGCCTCTTGACAAAAATATCCAGGTGTCCAGATTTTTAAAAGCCTAATTATACACTACGAGTATATTGTTGAGGGGTGCCTCTTCACCCCCCTAAACTCTTAGTCCGTCCGCCCCTTTAAGGACCATCGCTTGAAACCTGCCATCACCATTAACTGAATCCCACCTGAAACTCGCCAGAAAACCACCATCTATGTGTCAATCCAACCCTAATAGAGCACGCAACCCCTTCGGCCTTCTCCCATTTCTATGCCAAGTTACAGCGGACTTTTTGGTGACTCTGTAAGGCCCGTTCCCCGGGAGACCTCACTTGTTGGATTTACTCATAAACATAGTCATCATTTGTTAAATTAAAACATTTAAAGTAGCAAAAACATACATCATTCAATTATATAACATAGCAGCGGAGGTCTTAACATTGAACATAAACATTGTCTTAACATGAAATTCAAGTAATGGGATGTCAATCTTGCAGCAGGGTAGCCTTCACGCCTTGGCACGTCCTTTCTTCTTTTTACCTGAAGTGCATACTAAAAGTCAGCTAACGCTGGTGAGTTCTAGTTTAATACAATAAGACATAAATATTATTTCTTGACATTCTTTCAAGTGTACATAAGTATAGCCATTAGTATATTTACATATATGTTTATCCGTATAGTTATTTCCTTTAAATGTTCATTCATAAGGGTGAACACATAATAGCACATACAATCTTACATTCATACAAACGTTCTTTTGAACGTTCGTTTACTTATACATAAGGGTGATCAACCCGTCATTTTGTTTACGTAAGTCACAAAGACAAACGCTTCGTCCTACCGTCATAGTCCGTGCTTCATAACGTCAGACCATCCTTCGGCCGTCCGTCATGCTTTACCGTCCGACCAACCTTCGGTCGTCCGTCTTTTTCGTCCGACCAACCTTTGGTCGTCCGCTCTTACCGTCCTACCGTCGTAGTCCATAATTCGCCCGTTTGCCCTAAGGCATCTATTTCCCACCCGAACTATTTATACAGCCGTGCATTGATTGGGCGACTGACTCCACTGTTGTGGCCTGAGTTTTAGTCTACCTTGCTAGACTTTCATTCTGGCTGCTTAAATAGTTTTAGCCGAGTGGTCGTCCGTCTACCGTAGTAGCCGTTAGCATCGTTTCCGTCCATAACGTTTATATACATTCTTAACATGCAATATATATAAATATAAAACAAGATTTCATTCTTTTACGTTATGTCATTCGTTCATTTCATTATTCGTATACATACGTTTCATTCTTTGGTCATCGTACATTTTCATATATATCACGTATGATCACATTGATATTCATATCATTTATTCATTTAGAGTATACACTTCAGCCCCAAAACATTTAAATTGCTTTGCATGTAACACATAGGGGACACATAGAACTCACATGTATACTGGTATTCAACCTAAAAGTGATGTTTCAACTATTGCTAAATCGTATACTGATCTGCACATAAGTCAAAGTACAAATCCTATTATTTCATGCAAGAGTCGGCTAAAGCATAAGAGTGTCGGCCGAGAGTGTCGGCAGGCACACATGAGAGCCAGCTAGGAGAGTCGCTAGCCACACTTGAGAGTCGGCTAGAAGAGTCGCTAGCCACACTCATAAGTGTCTCCTGAACTTGCGTTCAGGACTTCGTGATCGAGAAAGGAGCCGATTCTTAGCATGTTCATCAGAGGGCCGACTCTTAGAGGGCCGACTCATAGGAGCCGATTCTCTGAGGGTCGATTCTCTCTTGTGCCCGATTCTCATCGTCTTCTTCTTCGCCGAGCGTCGGCACTCGCAGGTGGCCGACACTCTGAGAGTCGGCTCAAGAACATCAAGCGTTTCTAGGTCGGATTTCGATCCAAAACCTTAATTTTTTTACGTTCAAATTGTTTATGAAGCTAGATCTGAGCTTAGATTCACTTTTCATACGTAAAAATACAACCTTTTTGTATAAAAACCCCATTTTTGAAGAAAAACTCATATCTGAGATCGATCTTACCTCAAAACTCGTGGTTCTTCGTGTAGAATCGATCAAGGATGATGGAGAAACAAGATAGAAGCAGGATCCAAGCTTGATAGTGCCTTCTTGAGCTTTCTCTCACTAGAACTCTCTCTTTCTCTCTCTAGGGTTTTCAAGTTTAAAGAAGGTGGAATGAGGAAGATGGAGTTGATCTTGCCTATATACACGGGCTACATCAGCCCATTGGAGCCGGGCCCAAGCCCGCTCCCCTTTCTTTCGCTTTTCCTTTAATTAATTCCCGACCTTGCTTTCATTAATCTGTTTTATTATTTCGGGATGTTACAAGTCTACCCTCCTTATGGAGGTTTCGTCCTCGAAACCTGCTACAAGTTAAACAGTTGAGGGTACAGTTCCTTCATCTCATCCTCTTTTTCCCAAGTAGCTTCTGACCCTTTCCTGTGCTTCCATTGTACTTTAACCAAAGGAATCAACTTATTTCGTAGTCGTTTTTCAGATCGGTCAAGAATAGCTATTGGTTCTTCCACATAGTTTAAACCATTATCTACTTCGATCTCATCATATGGTATGTGAGTCGTATCATCAGCAAGGCATTTTCGTAAGTGCGATACGTGGAATGTGGGGTGAATTCCACTGAGCTCATCGGGTAGGTTAAGTCGGTAAGCAACGTGACCAACTTTTGCTAGGATTTTGAAAGGTCCGACAAACCTTGGACTTAGTTTGCCACGTTTCCTGAATCGGATAATTCTCTTCCAAGGCGACACTTTCAATAGTACCATGTGCCCTACTTGAATCTCTAAACCTCTTCTTCTCTTATCCGCATAAGATTTTTGTCTATCTTTAGCGGCTTTCATGCGTGCTTTGATCTGGTCGAATTTCTCGGAAGTAGCCTTGACTACTTCGAGACTTGCAAAGTCCTTTTGTCTAATTTCTCCCCAACAGACCGGGGTTCGACATCTTCTTCCATACAACATCTCAAATGGCGGCATGCCAATGGTTGAGTGATAGCTGCTGTTATATAAAAATTCTGCCAAAGGTAGGTGGCTATCCCAGCTCCCATCGAAATCATTGATACAAGCTCGGAGCATGTCCTCCAAGGTCTGAATGGTCCTTTCTGACTGGCCGTCGGTTTGGGGGTGGTAAGCTGTGCTGATATGCAATCTAGTGTCAATTGCTTCGTTGAATTTCTTCTAAAATCTTGACGTGAATCGGGTGTCCCTGTCGGACACGATCGACACTGGCATACCATGTCTGCTCACAATTTTGTTTATGAATAACTCTGCTAGCTTCTCAAGCAAAGAAGCCTCGCATATTGGTAAGAAGTGAGCACTTTTCGTCAAACGGTCGAAGATCACCCACATAGTATCATTGCCTTTAGTTGTTCAAGGTAGCTTGGTAATGAAGTCCATTGTGATCTCTTCCCACTTCCATTCCGGTATCGGCAAGGGTTGTATTTTACCGCATGGTTTCTGGTGCTAGGCCTTGACTATTGAACAAGTTAGGCACTTGCTTACATATTCGGTCACATCGTTCTTCATGCCCGGCCACAAGTATTCTCTCTTCAGGTCTTGATACATTTTGTTGGTTCCAAAGTGGATAGAGTAGCGAGACTTATGGGCCTCATTAAGGATTTTGGCCCTAAGTTCACCAATCTTAGGTATCCACATCCGACCAAAACGGGTTCGTACACCGTACCTATTGGGCTCCAGGTTACCTTGTTGACCCACTATTCTTTCCCGTTTTACATTATGTTCTAACAGTGCTCCATCTTGTGCCTTTGCTATTTCATTCATCAGATCTGGGGTTATAATCAACTGACATGCTTTTATCCGGATAGGTGTCGGCTCTTCTTTTCTGCTTAAGGCGTCAGCCACTACATTTGCCTTGCCTGGATGGTACAATATCTCACAATCATAATCTTTTAGCAGTTCCAACCATCTCCTTTGTCTCATGTTTAATTCCTTTTGTTCGAAGAAGTACTTCAGGCTCTTGTGACCGGAGTAAATGGTGCATTTAACCCCATAAAGATAGTGTCTCCATATCTTTAATGCGAAAACTACCGCCGCCAACTCTAGGTCGTGAGTCGGGTAGTTAACCTCGTGAATCTTTAACTGTCGCGATGCCTAAGCAATTACTTTTCCTCGTTGCATTAGTACACAACCCAATCCCTGACCCGAAGCGTCAGAGTTAACTACCAAGTCTTCGTTTCCCTCGGGTAAGGTCAAGACTGGAGCCTGGGTTAATCTTGCCTTTAGTTCTTCAAACGCATTGTTTTGGGTTGGACCCCATTCATACTTTAGTTCCTTACGCGTTAGCTTTGTCAGTGGCAAGGCTATCCTCGAGAAATCCTAAATGAATCTTCGATCTGCCAATCCTTGAAAACTTCGTATCTCTGTTGGCGTTTCCGTGATGTTCCATTCCTTTACTGTTTCGATCTTTGCAGGATCTACGATAATACCGTTTGGGTTGATAACATGACCTAGGAATTGAACTTCTCTGAGCTAGAACGCACATTTGGAGAACTTTGCATACAACTTCTCCTGCTTCAGAACTTCTAATACTTCTCTTAGGTGACAATGATGACCACCCTCGTTCTTTGAGTATATGAGAATGTCATCTACAAAAACTATTACCGACAGATCCAACATTGGTCGGCATACTCTGTTCATTAAATCCATAAATGTTGCAGGTGCGTTGGTTAGTCCGAAAGACATCACGATGAATTCATAATGTCCATAACGCGTGTGAAACGCGGTTTTCGGTACATCCTCCTCCATTACTTTCAATTGATGGTAACCCGACCTAAGATCGAACTTTGAGAACCAACTCGCGCCTTGTAGTTGATCAAAAAGATCGTCTATTCTGGGCAGTGGCAACTTGTTCTTTACTGTTCGTTTGTTTAGTTCACGGTAGTCAATGCACATGCGCATGCTGCCATCTTTTTTCTTTACAAATAATACCGGAGCGCCCCATGGTGAGATGCTCGGTCTGATAAATCCTTTCTCTGTCAATTCTTCAAATTGAGACATTAATTCTTTCACTTCTGACGGAGCCAATCGGTAAGGTGCTTTGGCAACGGGCTGAGCCCCTGGCAGTAATTCAATCTGAAATTCTATTTCCCGATCGGGCGACAAGCCAGGTTGGTCCTCTAGGAACACTTCTGGGAAGTTGCACACCACGGGTACGTCTTTGAGTTCTTTCGTTTTCATTCTATCGTCAATAACATACGCCAGATAAGCTCCGCAACCGCACCTCATGTAACTTTCGGCCTTGATCATCGAGATGATATTCGGCATTGTGCAATTCCAATCACCATAAACCGTAATCGGACTACCGCCAAAGGCTTTGAGATGTATCATCTTTCGCTTACATACTATTTGTGCTTCGTTGGCAGCTAACCAATCCATTCCCAACAATATGTCAAATCCTCCTATGGTTAGAAGGTACAATCTAGAAGGAAACTTATGGCCCTCTATTTCTATGATGCAGTTGTCCGTCACTTGGAATACTGCCAAATTTTTACCAACGACCGTTTGTACACTAAATGCCCTTACTATGGTGTTGATGGTGTAATCCAGTTTACGACTAAAGGCATTTGATATAAAGCTTTTACTAGCACCAAAGTCAAATAAAATAGCAGCATGTTCATCATTAACTAGAAACGTACCTGACACAACATCAGGGTTTCCTCTTGCTTCCTCCTCAGTTAAGGCGTAGGCTCGGGTCCTAGCCTTTGGCTGTTCCTTTTCCTTCTCTTTTCCCGAACCAGATTGTCCGGTCTTCCTACAATCCTTAGTCGGGTGTCCCATCAGTCCACAACCCTAGCACTTGGTGCCGCTCAAACATTCTCGAGAAAAGTGCCCTGGTTTCCCACACTTATAACACATGGTGGTGCCAACTCGGCACTCGCCACGATGTTGTCTCCCACACTTGTTACAAGTTTCATACTTATCCGTTCTCGGTTTCTTAATCTCAATTGCTACATTCCCTTTTCCAGTGCCATTAGACGGGTTCTCCCATTTCCTCTTCTGTGTCTCAGGTGCCGGGTCCTCATTTGCATAATCGTCGTAGACGATTCCACTCAGATTCACTATCGACTCGAGGGTCGAGGGTAGGTTGGCTTTCACATGGACTCGGACCCTTTGTGGCAAACCCTTGACATAGTGCTTGATCATTCGGTCTTCGGTTTCCACTAGGTGGGGTACCAGTGGAGCCAGTTCATTGAACCTGGAAGTGTATCGACGATGAGTTTTGTTGCCAGCCTTGAAGTTCAGAAATTCATTCTCCACACGATTAATCTCGTTCTTAGGACATAATTTTTGGATTATCAGTTTCTTTAGATCATCCCAAGTCATCCTACTGAGAGCGTTTGGCGTCTTAGTCCTTTGTATGTTCCTCCACCAACTCAGTGCCTCATTGGTGAAAGAGTGAGCCACATTCTTAACAGCCTGTTCAGGTCGACACTCGCTAATGTTGATTACGTCGTTCACCCTCTCAATCCATTCAAACGTAGCCACCGAATCCTTGTTCCCGTCAAAGTTGGGCGGGTCACCGTCCTTGAACCCTTTGTAAGTACATCCTTGTGTGTTCAGTACCACCTTCACTTCATCCCCATCACTGTCATACACTTTCTTCTCGTGGTTTCCATCATCTTCCTTCTTGCTCTTCTTCAATGCCTTGGTTAGTAGGTCAGGCAACACGTTCTTCAGAGTTAGTACAACCTCGCAGGTAATAGCATCCCTAACTTCAGGCTCCAACTGTGTAACATCCATGAATTTTCTGGCCATGTATTTTTTTATATATATAATAATAATATTCCAATGTCTTTATAGCACAACGCATTGTCACATAAACCACAATTACAAACGTGTCAAATTCATGATTTCATTTATACAATTTGATATCTACAATAAATACACACAGGCCAATTAAGTCCCGATGTAACTTATAGATACTTTAAACCATGTAACCTTAACCATTTATATATATATATATAGATACATACGTTATCATCTCTCCATATAAATGTATAAGCATACATATATATTTGAGAAATTATTAAACAAATCATATTAAAAGATTTGTATTTAAAAGATATATATATATATATATATGTTTTACATTCTTACAAATAAACCATTATAAACCTATTTAGATTTAAATTTAATTATGTTTCATAGAAATCAATTTAGTTTACATTTAAAACCAAATAAATGAAATTTGAACCCCCTCTATTCACTTTGACCCTTACCTATCCATTTGACCCCCTATTGGACCCCTCCCCTTAATATTGAAAACCTGATGATAAAACATGCTGATTTTGACTTTTCAAAGTCAAACATAGCCAAAAAAATATAATGACTCACAAATCATGTGGAATCATTGCAAAAACCGTTTCCAAGCAGTTATACCAACCCAATTGAATCGTACTCAAAGCTTTTAAGACCATTAAAGGACTTTCGGTTTTATGAGCATTCAAACCACGAAATCAGTTTAGAACCCCTCAAATCCCCCATCAATTCGACTGTTACAGGAAGCATTCACCCATCTAACATCTTCTGCAACCTTTTGCGCTCATTCTAAACCCAAAATCAATGGAATACAAGCCCCTCCCCCACCCCTACGGTCGCGACTCCACAATAGCAGCGAGACCACCCGATGTCGCTCGATTTCAGGTAATCCCATCAGCATCATACTCGTTTTTATACATCAAAGAAGATACCTCGGAGACTACTTGTTAAATACCAAACAAACCTAATTTCCCCCAAGGCAAAAACCCAGCACCACCTGTTAACACCCCTGACTGTTACACGCAAGGTCGTGGGTTCGAGTCTTGGAACCCACATTATTTTTTTAAAACCGTTTTAAGCCCACATCCCTCCTATAAAAATTATTTTTATAAACCCTTTATCACATCGACCGATGTTATGAACTTAAACTATGAAATTATCAAGACACCCATTTTTATTAATATTATTGGGGCTAAAACCTAACGAAACCTTGTTATTCAATATATGTACACAAAATAAATTATTCATTTATTTTCTTTGTCTTATAATTTACAATTGTTATGATCATTTTTATTCTAATCAATAATTAAATTTGATGTCTTTATGGTTTTTAATTAGAAGGTAATAATGTTATTAAACAAATTATAATCTATTCGTTTAAACATTATTAACCCATTTAAACTTTTAAATAACTTTTTTTTTGCAAAGAATAATTGTTTAAAACATTTTACAGTTTATATGAATACTTAAATAATTATTTTGGATTAATAATTATACAAATTCAATCAGTTCATTTGAAACTTGTACTCATTTCTTTTATAAACCATTTGAGTAAATGAGATTATTAATTATTTTTATTACATAGAATAATTATTTAGAACTTTTTTCATTCCATAACTTACCTATTAATTATTTTTGAAATAATTATTTAAAACATTTTAAAATTTCTAATTATTTTAGATAAATCAATTTCATTTAACATTTATATTTCAATTAATATCTCTTTTATAATTTATTTAAATAAAAGAGATTATTTAAATAGTTTAGTTAATTACTTTATTTACAATAAACTGTTTAAACCTTTTTCCTAATTCGTTCATTTAATTTAGAATGATTATATTCAAACATATAATTATTGTAAATACTACATAAGTAATTTGAGTTTCTAATTAATTCTAATTGGCATTAACCTATCATAATAAAACATATATATTTTCCCGCAAAACTTAAACAAATCCCACATCCGACCCCGAACTCCAAAATCCCTAGCAACTCAAATAGATGTAGAATTATTTATTCTCATTGAAACTAGAATACATTTATCTATGTAGGTTGACTGTGAGAAATCCTCGCAGAGCTTACCTATCATTTACAATTCATACAATCTACCAGTTTCATTACACGTGAGTTTACATAGCCCATTTTTACCATTTTTACTTTTAGGGTGAAACATGTTTACAAACGCTTTACTTACACAATTCAATACCTATGTTCTTATATTTTGATCTTTATGATTTATGTCTTGAACTAACTGGTGACCATTACATGTGTTCATGTTAGTACATTCATTAACTTGCAGCCCAAGCCTAAGGTAGTACGTTTTATGTTCATTTATACGGGAATCCGAAACTATAACTTACCACAAAACCTTGGCGGGTTTTTGTTGGGTATCAACTTACAACTTGGGTATCCTCTTGTCCCTTTTTCAAAATGGCAATCAGTGGATTGTGTATCTATTTTTTCATTACCAGGATTGAATTGTACACTTGGAACTTTGTGTGTTTCACATATATGCTTTAGACATGCTTTAAACATATTGAATTGTAACTTACTTAACTTTGTTTGATGTCAAAACCTATGTTATTCATCAACTACTTGTAGTTGACATTTACTTACATGTTTCAGGTGCACCCGTTTGAGGACAAGTCTTAATTATATAGGACTATGGACCTAGTTAAATTTAATCCAGATATTGATTATGTTATGTTTCTCTTATACAATGTGTATCTTATTTCCTTGTAATAAATGCATAATATGATGGAATAAATATTGAAACTTATTAAATCGTTGATCATGTGCTTTTGAGCAACCGCGTCAGCCCCGGCGTATAATCTGCCGCCGGCCGGGGTGTGACAGATTGATATCAGAGACATGGTTATAGAGAATTAGGTTATTAGAAACCAACGACCTAGTCTATAACCTTAGGATACCCTTGTTTAATTATCTTACATGTTATCTTAGGTATTACATTACATGAAACAACATGTGTTACCCAATGTGCTATGTTACATGTTTACAAAGACTACTACTCATGTGATACCTTACTTGTTACACTATTTGATTAGTCTGTATATTATCTATTTGATATCACTAAATACTATCATATGTCTTGCTATACACTTATTCATATCTAAGACTTTATACACTTTCATCTTTACACATCATCCCTTGTGGAAATTCATACACTTAGGCCTAATGTCTTTTAAAAATTTTAAAAATCCCATCAAAGTTTTGAGTTTTGAAAATCAGTAGAGAACATGTGTAATCTGGAAGGGTGAATGCCTGTACTTTGGGTTTTCTATCGAGGAAAGCAATTCATATAAATCCATATCAACCGAAGGATCCGTATGCTTTTCTGGGAATTTCCGAAGTGAGTGTTCACCTATAGGCTAAAACATGTCTTCTTGAAAGTATACGAACTTAAATCACTTTGATTTGTCACAACATTCATTGGGTTATGTCCCCAAATGAGTACAATCTAAACATCATTCGTTTAATTATTACAATTTGGTACACCTGTCTAAACCTCCTTATTTGATTCTTACACTTAATCATATTTAAGTCAACTATACCCCTTCATCCTTATGCCTTGAAAACTTTATCACTTTTATTACCTTTTGCAAGAGATTTAAACTCTTAGACCTTACCCCTCAAGGAAAGGAAGCTGTTTAGATCGGTGAAGCACACCATGGAGCCACAAGACACAATCCCTAACTGTAGAAATAAAGACTGATGGCTACAAAATTCTCTAAGTACAAACTGCTGCGGATAAGCTTATCTGCAGCGAATACTTGTTCTTCTGTTGAAGAACAAATCTGCTGCGGATAGCCTTATCTGCTGAAGACCAAAGTTGCTGCGGACAGTTGTGTCTTGCTGCAGATCAACAACATTGCTGCTGATAGCCATTCCCACTTAAGATCAAATGTTGCAGCTGACTGGCTTCGATAAAGCAACCATTACCACTGGCAACTTTCTGCTGCAACTATTGTAGCAATGATGCCTAAGAAGACGTTTGAGTAAAGATAACTATTGTAGTTTTTATTGTCGCTACATGTAGAATAACTTCAATACAAGATCAACGGCTTGTGTTAGATCTGATCCTTAGAATCAAGTGTCTGTCTTGATTCTAAGTTACTATATAAGTAGTACTTAGAGTCATTGTATACTAGTGCTTTTGCTTAATAGTTTTCTCTGTAATCTTGTAATCTTTGAATCTTAATACAAATTGCATTTATCAGTACTCTTCTTGTTTACTTGTTTGCATTGCTTAGTTGTGATTGTTTCCGCCAATCTCAACTAGAATATAACCATCTTGTATTCACTGATCCTACACTAAAGATTCTCACCATAACCATGGGTTCAAATAATAATGTTAATGGTACATGATAGCTGGAAGAGTGGGTGTAAATCCATGAAAGATTCTTACTAAGGAAAGACTAATTACTTCAGTGTGTCCCCTGTGACCCACATCTCTTTCCTGGGAATCATTTTCGTGGGTACACTACTTATAGGTCAAGTGTTACTCCCGATATATTATTATAAGAACTCGGTATTATAATTAGTCAAATTTTAAACTCATGAACACCTTTGTACTTAACACTTACCATTGCATTTACGACCTTTTTCGTGCTAGGTATGACATCTTACCCTCCTCACTCCTCGGAATATCACCCCGCAACAGAGTCAGTACATGAGTGAGACTGTGGGTTCCCATCACCAGGCAACCGGTCACCGGCACGACTAGCTGCCAGATCCACGTTTGACCGCAGAGCAGATTGGCTTAGGAGAAGGCTTGAGACTCTGAGCAGCTGAATCACCTCCTCTAAGAGACCCTTATCTAACACCTAACCTATACCATCCAGAACCAAGAGCAAAACAAGTTATGAGACTTACCAGTGCAATAGGAGTTCCGGCTGATGCCGCTCACCTATATATAAGGACCGTAGAGTTTCTGAGACAAGGAATGGAGAGAAGGGAATACTTAATGCGCATGCGAAAATAACTAGAGCTGAAGCCCAGTTTGCAATACGAATAACCACAACGATGATCGCCTTGGTGCTCATCTGTTTCCTGGTGGGAAACTATCTAAGATGTTAGCCGGATATTTTATTTCGTGTTTTCTTAAAAATTTAAATTGAACCCCATATCTTGTACCCAAATATAAATGTTATTATTTTTAACTCTTCTTAATGAAGGACATCTAAACATTCTTTGTAAGCTAATTATTTTGTTATTTCCTGATTTGATTAAGGTAGTTATTTTGTTTAAACAAAACCTTTATCAAAACCCTTGGTTTATAGATGTTATCTAGATTATAAATTATTTACAAACCCCTTTACCTTGTGAAGAAACTTAATGCAACTTAACATCTATCTCATTATCGTAGTTAATAATTAATTATGACTCGATTAATTATTTCATTACGACCTCTTAATTCATTACTTTTAAATCCTTGGCCTAATTACTAAATAATTTGACCATTATTTCTTTCAAAATATTCTCTTATGATAACTAAATAAATGAAAAGGTTTTGTATACCCAATTACCTAGCTATTCAACCTATTACTGTCACTTATTAATTTACAAACAAGAGTAAGATTTCAATTACTTGTCATTTACAAACAAAAAGGGGTCAAATCAGTTATTCGTGTGCGTATTATTCTAAATACCTGAAAAACTTTCTCTTCACCTTGCACCTTCGAAAATGTATAAACTTACTAGCCACTTCGAAAAAGATGAATCCTTCGCACAGGCGTTAACCATCAATCAACAAAGTTGAAAAACTTGAAACCCAACTACCTACATTTTACAGCACGCTTGTCCACAACACTCGATCACCAACAAGATTCGATAGTTTACATTACTTACGGGGTTCAATTATTTACATATGAACGTTCATAATATACCTAAGACTAAATTGTTTACATTGTACACGCAACTTGATTGCTCACGTTATACATGAAACTTGGTTGTATACGATATACATGATTATTCACATTATAGACGAAACTTAATTATAGACGAAGCTTAATTACTTGCAATATACATGGTTGATCACATTAAAGACGAAACTTGATTAATTGCAATATACATGATGCTAGATTGATCACATCATAGACGGAACTTGATTACTTGCAATATGCATGATACTGGATTGTTCACACGATACATGATACTTTGCTGTTTACAATATGCATGATATTAGATTATTTACGCTAAACATGCAACTTGAGTGCCTACATTACATACGAAACTAGATCGTTTATATTGTTCACACTTGATTTTCCACTATATACATGAGGCATGATCATTCACTTATTCATGAAAATTGATAGCTATAAACTTGAAACTAATCGGGGTTTGACGTATTCTTGTTCAAACACGAGGGAACTATAAACTTTGAGTTACTCAGGGATTTGACGTATTCTTGTTCAGACACGAGAAAGCTATCAACTTTATAGGTAATCTGGAGGAATACGGCATCTACTCAGGACAACCATGTATGTGGTTGTGCCACATCGTTAGCCTTTACTTCCTGACTAACGTTACCACCTAGAGACACAGTAGCCTATTAACAACTTATACGTGAAAACAATAATAAACTAAATGTTTTTGGGTGTTTTCCCCCCTCTGTACCTACACACAATAGAATGACCTATACGGACAATACGACGATTTGAGTAATTACAGGTGCACACGTAATTATGAAAGTCAGCGCATGAAAAACATAGTAAAATTCTGTCGTGTGTGATGACATAAAACCTACAGTGATATACAGTAATGAAACTAATGGGATATAATAAGTGCATAGTGGTTATACCGCTGGTACATCCTATATATTAGTGCTCCTGTCATATTGTCAGAAGTAGCGTTGTCTGTGTCACGTAGGATTTTCTATTACTTTGACCTTAGCCAATAGTTGTGAAATCCTTATTTTGTAACATTACTCGAACATATTAGACTATATCTTAAACAAGTTTAGGTTTAAAAATTCCCATCAACCTCGTTACAAGTGATGCATTCCATCTTTAGAGTTCAAATTTTGTTTCGACAGTTTCCTCCTTAATTCTCTTCAAACTAAATTCCCTACCACTATCCATGCCTGACACAATGACCTGGCCTTGAGTGTCCGCCCTGAGCCTTATCATCAATTATACTCCTCAAACCGACAACCCAAGCTCGTTGAGAATCCAAACTCACATCCTTTACCTGATTCAGTAGCCTCCAATAGTTGAATTTCAAGACGAAATTTCCTCAACTTGAGGATACTGTAACATCCATGATTTTTTCGACCATATTTTATATATATATATATATATATATATAATAATAATAATATTCCAATGTCTTTCTAGCACAATGCATTGTGTCACATAAACCACAATTACAAACGTGTCAAATTCATGATTTCATTTATACAATTTGATATCTACAATAAATGCACACAGACCAATTAAGTCCCGATGTAACTTATAGATACTTTAAACCATGTAACCTTAACCATTTATTTGTGTATATATATATACTAGGTTAGAAACCCGTGTATTACACGAGGTAAAATAAAGAAAATATTAAATAGTTAGTAACGAAGATGTTCATTAAGTATTTATACCCGTCCAAGTTTGGGTTTTCCAAAACAATAAAATTAAAACATAACCAAAATGTTCACCCTAAAAAACTTACTAAATGTCTAAGAATTAACAAAAGTAACAGAACAATTACTTCAAATTAATAAACGTAACCATGATATACTACTTAAATCGCTCACCTACAATGACTAAATAAATAATGAATTGTAAAGATTGAGTTGCATACAATAAAGACGCACCACTTTTCACGATTTCATTTAGCAACCAATTGTGCATAACACACCTAGGTTCATGTGGTTTGAATTATTTTTCCTCCCATTACCAGAGCTTATAAGTTGGCCCATATTCTCGAACTTAGTTGTAAATTCTAACCGGTTTCTCAAATGTGTAACGATTTTGGAAAAACCAATAATACTCCATTACAAATATTCATTTACAAAAATTTGCTTTGCATCTGATATGTGTATAGCTGCACTGTTTCTTTGTTCAAAAAGTTAAGATGACAACTTGAAATAGAATGAAATTTAAGTTTTTACTATGTATTAAATTTCAACATCATTAAATTAGAATAAACAACAATTATTGTTTTGTAAACCTTGAACATGTAACAATTCAAAACAGTTTATAAATTTTCTAAACAACTTCTAGAATGATTTTTTTATTTTCGGTTAACGTAAGTGTTAAGTCAAACACAAACTATAGTCCATTTTTCACTTTAATGTAAGGCTGTAATCAAAAACATAAAATCTATAATTTGAATATTTTTCGCTAATTTAGAGCTGGAAATTTCAACCATTTAGGTATATATGGGTCTATCTATGTTATATTTTATCTCCAACGGGCCAAACAAAAGAGTTTATCATAAGATGATCTAACAACTTGGAACATGTACTAACAAAGGCAAAAACAAAAGAAAACAATATAACGGCCACATGATATGTGAAAAAATAAATATGAAAACTTGCCTGTCCGTTAAATATCTTTCCCTGAACATCTTGAGGAGCATTCTTAAACCTCTCAATTCCCTATAAACAACCATGATCAATTTAGTCCTTGCATACATGTTCTATTACACATTTCAAAAAACTTTATTCTATATATTTCCACCATGAAAAGAAGTCAACAAAAACAAATGTAAAGCTTACATGAAGTAATGTCCTCACAAAACTTGCTTCCTCTTCAGCTATAACCTCTTTAACGTGCGTCTCTCGTTGTTTTCGCTCAAGAAAAACAGGCTGATTGCATCCACAACAACTTTCACCAATCTGATTCCATCATGACATAAGTTACCATAACTTATATATTACAATATACAAATACATTATGTTATTAATTTAAAGAAATAATTTGACAGATAGAAAAAGCCCAAAGACAATATTTTCTCATTTGTTATAAATCCTTGTATTATGGAGTACCATCTCATGATACGATTTTGATGTTGTGAATAATATTCTCATGATTATGATTCCTAAAATCATGCTTTCCCCCTTTAGTTTCCATAAATCAGCTCTCATTTTGTAATTTCCCTATTTACATCTCCTCCATTGTTAAGGTTTGTACAGATTTGAATCACGATTATATACCACTAAGGAATAGAAAACTATATAACAGATCTTACAAAAAAAGAAAAAAATGAAAGAAAAAGAATGTCAAAAGTGATAAATTTAAGGTCTAAACATTGTAACACAGTGCAGTTTTTTAATAAAAGGACGGGTTCTAAACTCTTATTGACGCACCTTTTTTGTGGCAAATAAAACTTGATTATCAAGTATTTCCATATTTTATTCAGATGATAGAAAAAGAAGCAGTAGATTTATAACTAAAGAGCCTAGCAGGCCTTTGAGCTAGATTTATAACTAACCAGGGCCTAGCAGACCTTTAACCATAGCCTAGCAGACCATAACACTAAAAGGTGCAAAGAACAATAGTAATGATATGATGTCAAAAAGATGGAATACACCTGAATGGATTGGTCCGTTGAAACATCTATACTATCTAATAAATAAAGGTTTTTCTTGCCACATGTCGCCTCCATATTCACCCTCATCATTTTTTTCCCGCCTCTCTCTCCTATTAAATACATTTCCATCTTTTAATAATAATAATATATTAAAAAAATTACTAATTATATTAATAAAATACATTTATTTAAATTATCTTCATAAAATTTTGAAATCTAATTATTTAACTTTTATTTTCAATCAAGTAGTAACAAAAGTCAAATTATATTAAATAATAATTAACGTATTTTCAAAACCCAATTATATATTAATTTTTACATATTTTAAATTTTGTTTTTTATCCTTAGTATATATGTAATACATTTTTACACATGTAAAAAAAATATATAAAAATTTTAGAATTGTATGTATGATATTTTTCATCCCGTGTGTAATACACGGGGTCTAAGCTAGTAACTACTAAAATAAGGTTTCAATGGAACAAAAAGGGACATTGCTAAATTCATACAAACTCTGAATTGCTAGAATTCATATAGACAGAGGCAAATCAGTCATTGTAGGAATGGATAAAATAAAAACAGTTGAGTTATATAACATCAACCAAATAATCATGGAAGAAAAGTAACATCTTGCATCTTCTTTTGAAATAACAAAACGAAACTTAGCTTGAAATCAAACAACAGATTCAATAAACAAAACCAAATAACAACAGATTCAATAAAAAAATAAGAATGGTGAATATAACAAAGGAATGGTGAAGATGATTATTGAAATAAAGCAATACAAAATAACAATGAGAGTTCTAGATACGGACCTTGATTCAATAAACAAACAACAGATTCAATAAACAAAACCAACTAACAACAGATTCAATAAGAAATAAGAATGGTGAAGATGAACCCTAATCAGTCAACAAAAGAATGATGAAGATGATTATTGAAATAAAGTAAATACAAAATAAGAATGAGAGTTCTAGATACTGACCTTGATTGCGGATTGTGTGAGTACATGATTGGAAAACCTAACTGGTAAATAGATGAATGAGGAAGATGAATATTGAAAAATCAAGGAATGAATTAAATGACAAACAGAAACATAAAATCACCTTGAAGATTTTCCACAGACGATGATCGGTGGTGGCGTCAAATCTTCCACAGACGATGATCGGTGGTAGCGGTCGATTGTGGGAAAGCTTCGTTAGGGTTTCTGATTAGGGGAAATGAAAACGCAAGAAAGAAAGTGAAAAGGTGGATGGGTCAAAAGTGGGTAGTAGGATCGTGTTTTAGATCCGCGTGTGGGAATAATGAGTTTTTTTTTTGCTTTAGGCGGGAAAACAGATCTGTACTATAGCTAAAATCATACCAAGTGTCCCATATTCTTAACTTATTTAAAACCCGTGTGAATGAATAGTAACTACAGTAGTTTACAAGTATGAATGCATCATGTACAACACTTCGTGGTCTCCACTCCTCACACCGAAAGACTCAGCCACTGCTTGCCTTCATTTCTTCGCTGCCTCCGGTCTCTCTCTACAATCGACGATCAATCTTCAGGAAACCACATCATTCTTTTGTGGGAAGGTCCTGCCTTATATGCGTGTTCAACAAAAACAACTTTTCACCTACTTTCTCTTGTTTTTCAACACAGACAGAAAGAGAGCGGGATCAGAAAAGGGAGATGACGGGTTAGTTCAACGGCGGAGGATTGGATACGACGGTGGTGCTTGCGGTGTTGATCGACGGCGACGGAGGGTATCGGTGGGAGTTTAGGTACGTCTTCTTCATCCCTTATTTTCGCCAAATCTCTGTTTCTCATTTCTTTCTCCATCAAAAGTTAAGATGCCGATGAAGCTAGATGACGGCGTTGACGAACGGTAAGTCTTCTCCGCCCCTTATTTTCGCCATAACTTCTCTGCATCTCTAGAATAAGAACGATTGTCTCTATTGTGCTCAGTATCTCACCACCCGTCGGATGTTTCCTAATTTCTCGATTAATAAGGTAAAGTTTTTCCCAATTAATATTGATCACCGCTTCAAATTGATGTGCCCGAACACAATTTTTTATTAGGGTTTGAGTAGAAATCATGATTGCGTCGAGTGGAGAGGCCTTAGTGTTCAACGTACCACGTCCGTCCTTACGGACTCCCTCTCGATACCTTCCCTTTAAACGTTTTCCAACCCTAGAGAGGCTTACTGTTCCAAACGCCTGTAATTGAATTTCCATTTTCTTACTATTGTTTTTATTTAGTTTTTTATTTTATTTAAATCTATAAATTTTTCTGTTACAGGAATCTGTGTGGTGTTGTTACGAATTGAAGCAATAGATAGTGATTTCGGTAGAAGTGTTCTGTACCTAAATGAATGTTGTTCATCATGATTTGTTTGTGTCACAATAGTTCTGTGTTGGTGTGACGAACTGAGGCAACGGATACTGACTCAGATAAGTATTTTGTATTAATTTCGGTTTAACCTTTTAAGCTATTTTTGTTTCTTCATTAGGATTCACTTTCGGTTTGTATGTAGTTACAGGAGTAGGTTTCATTTGTTATATGTTTATGATTGCGTCTGACAGGTCAAAATATAGTTCTGAACTGAGATTATTTGTAGGTTGTACCTTTATATTTTTATTTGCTTTCGATGAGAACGATGGTTACAAGGTGAGTTAATTCCAGGTTAGTTCTTTGTGGTTTATGGGTCTGTTGAAATTTGAGTTTTGTTGTCTGATCTTGCTGAAATCAATTTGCAGGTTCTGTTTGAATGAAGATTGGGCATTTTGAGGTAAAGATTTAACTGATTGCAAAATTGACATAAAACCCTAAAAGTTTTGCTCTTTTTGGATGTCGGTTAAACATGGGTTTTAGTTTTGTTAATGAACCCAGCATCTGCAATGGTTGAAGGAAGCAGCAAACTATTGAGAGGGCTAGACTGGGCGCGCTCATGGGCTCTCTCTGAGACGAATCAGACACTGAGAAGGAATTCTACACGGTGAGTACAAAAAATAACCTAATTAAATGTTAATGTGAAAATATAGCTTTCGGATAATCAAATTGTCATCTGACAATGGTGTGTCTTTATCTCCGTTCTGAAATGGCCCTCCAATCATCCAAATCATTCGGGTCATCTGATGTTGTAATCCAGATGCTATATCCATATGAAAACCACATTAAAAAGAAAACAATAAGTTTTATTTTTTGACCTACCAAACCTTTTTTTTTGCCGATAGAGATGTACATATTTGACTTTGATGGAGCTTCATTCTTGGTTGTTACAACATTTGGTGTGTTGATTTGCGATTGTTAAGCAATATATTCAGAACATCATTAAAAGACAGAAAACAAAATTTTGTTGGTCTTTGACCTTTATTGAGTATTATTGCATTTGCAGCAAATGTAAATGTTTTTACAGCCTCTTTTTCTAACCTGCAGGCTGCAGCACCCTTTTTTTTGTGCAAATTGGGGCAATCATGCATGCATAGAAGTACACCATTATTTATGTATTCTTGATCTTATATAATAACATAAACCATTTGTGTAGCTTCTATGTCTAAAGTAAAAAATTTAAAATAAATTGCCTTATTTTAAACATGACACACAAGTAAACGGGTCAAAACTAATATTTTTATGCCACATTTTATAGTTTTCCTTTTAACTTATATCAACACAAATCTTGTACTTTTGGCATTCACTTTGTCATCTGTTGACAGGTACCGTGTTACCACATCGATCGTCGACGAATCCGGATCAGCGACAACAGTTTTCTTCTACGAGGTGATGGCATCAATGGTTGGCATCAGTTTATCCCAACCACGTTTCAAAAAGGACTGCCAAAATTATTCTGCATTCAGTCGCGCCGTCGAATCCAGATAGGCGATAACAATTTATCCCAACCGCGTTTTAAAAGATAAAAGGATTGCCAAAATTATTCTACATTCAGTCGAGCCGAGACAGCTACCGAGCAGACCGCTGTCATTGCCACTCGAGTTTCATGACCACCCTACATTCCCAACACAAACCAAACTTTTATCAGTTCAGGTATGCAGAACATTGCTATTTTTTCACTAATTCACATGAAATTGAGTTCCCCTTTATAAATATTTGATTCATACATGTGTTATGCTCTTCTATTTTGAGAGTAATTTAGGACTTTAGCATAGCTTTCAACTGACCCTCCCAATCAATGTTGTAAATAGGGTGTTATCTGTTTAAATTTGGATCTTTTAAAATATATAATGTTTTTTTTAAATGTTAAATTTGGGGTTTTTTCCTTTTGGTTATTTGATTTACTTATGATGAAATATGTTTTTTTTTATATTTTATTGGGGTGTTCGATTTTACATGTTATTAATACCGAGACAAATAAGTTTTTACCAATTGATATCGTCTGCTTTCTGTCCTTGTCGCGATTCTGAATTTGGATCATGTTTCATTGAAAGTAGAATATATATACGTACTAAAATATATAATTTTGGATTCTTTAGAAACACACTATTTTAAGGATTAGTAATTTTAGTGCAAGTGGTAAAAATAAGACTGCGGCAACAAAAAGGAGTGAGTCCGGATCTTCTAAAGTACAAGGGTCTCATCCATTGTGCTCGGTTGATATCCCAAACTCACCAACTCCTCCAGGTGCAACAGGCAGCGGTTCAACAGCAAACAGACCCTCTTTCCATCACCAGGTAAGTGAAAATTATTATACCCCTTCACTTTTGTTGTTTGTTGATTAATTTGTTAAACTTTGTGATCCGTTTGAAAACATAAACTGTAGGAAGGTATTAGTTATTGAAAATAGGTTGTTATGATTAAGAATCTTAAAAAATACTTTTCAAATTGATCTTTGAGGGATGTTAAATAGTTTTTGTTTACTGTCTAACTTTCAAATTGTTAGCTTAATGAAGATATCAGATTATATTATCTCTTTTAGTTATGACTACATAGGAAAGAGATTGAATTGAATTGAATATGAAGCTGTAAAGGATGTAATGCATAGTTTTAGGTTGTGAAATCAAATTCAGTGTAATTTGATTAGACATAATAGGCAATGGAATTATTCTTTCTATGAAAAAAAAAACGATTGCCAGTGTTCTTTTTTTTATGTTATACAATAGCATGAAAGCTAAAAATAACTAATGTTCTTTTATCATATTATGTTATGCAGGAGACGAAATAAGCGATATAAAGAGGGCGATGCACCCAGACTGATCACGTACTGAAAAACGTCTTTTGGCAGCTCTATAGGAAAGCTATATGTTGCTATTCCATCTATTAGCACATATATAATGAAGAAATGATAGTAGCCACACAAACTTATACAAATCTATTTTTTGTAATATGACTATTAAGCCACTCTAAGCATGTTTGTAATCGAAATTTTTTGGAGGTTATCGCTTAGAAGAAGTATCAACCGATTCAACAAATTGTCATACAACCAGAATGGGTTGCTCATAGAGAATATCAGGACAGAAAAAACGCATGTTATCGGGACTGAAGAAATGAATGTTCCCCGCCGCAACGCGCGGAGGGGATAAAACTAGTTATTTTTATTTATAAGGTAATAGGTTAGAATCTCGTGTATTAAATGGTTTGAATAAAATATTACGTGACAGTTATAAATCATTTTAAGTTAATTTTTAAAATATTTTTTAGCTGAGTATTCATTTTTTTATATAACTGATAAGTGTTAATTCATATTAAACTTTAGAAATCTTGTGTATTACACGAGTTGAATAAATGCAATATTATATATACTTAGTAATAAAGATTTACATATTAAATATTTATTAAAAACATTTTATAAAAATAATTATAGAAATCATTAAATAGAAGAGAGATGTGATAAATAAAAAATTATAAAAACAATTAAAGAAAGCTCTATAACTAATAGAGGAGAGATGAGGGAATTTTTTTTTGAGTATGCATAAAAGAGGGACGAGTATACCATCAAAACATTTATTTATTAGAGAGTATAGATAATATAGATATATAGATACGTACGTTATCATCTCTCCATATAAGTGTATAAGCATACATATATATTTGAGAAATTACTAAACAAATCATATTAAAAGATTTGTATTTAAAAGATATATATATATATATATATATATATATATATATATATATGTGTGTGTGTGTGTTTTTTTTACATTCTTACAAATAAACCATTATAAACCTATTTAGATTTAAATTTAATTATGTTTCATAGAAATCAATTTAGTTTACATTTAAATGTTTTCTTTTAAAACCAAATAAATGAAATTTGAACCCCCTCTATTCACTTTGACCCTTTCCTATCCATTTGACCCCCTATTGGACCCCTCCCCTTAATATTGAAAACCTGATCATAAAACATGCTGATTTTGACTTTTCAAAGTCAAACATAGCAAAAAAATGGGGTGATTCCACGAATTCAAGGGTATAATGACTCACAAATCATGTGGAATCATTGCAAAAACCGTTTCCAAGCAGTTATACCAACCCAATTGAATCGTACTCAAAGCTTTTAAGACCATTAAAGGACTTTCGGCTTCCACGAAATCAGTTTAGAACCCCTCAAATCCCCCTTCAATTCGACTGTTACGGGAGGCATTCACCCCTCTAGCATCTTCTGCAACATTTTTCGCTCATTCTAAACCCAAAATCAATGGAATACAAGCCCCTCCCCCACCCCTACGGTCGCGACTCCGCAATAGCAGCGAGACCACCCAATGTCGCTCGATTTCAGGTAATCCCATCAGAATCATATTCATTTTTATACATCAAAGCAAAGCCCTAACCTTTGACTTACAAACGCGTGAGTTTCATGGCTAATTTGGGGGCTAGGGTTTGTGGCATTCGCGATGGGGAAGAAGACACCTCGGAGACTACTTGTTAAATACCAAACAAACTTAGTTTCCGCCAAGGCAAAAGCCCAGCACCACCGGTTAACGCCCATGACTGTTACGCGCAAGGTCGTGGGTTCGAGTCTTGGAACCCACATTATTGTTTTTAAACCGTTTTATGCCCTCATCCCTCCTATAAAAATTATTTTTTAAAACACTTTATCACATCAACCGATGTTATGAACTTAAACTATGAAATTATCAAGAAAACCATTTTTTTTAATATTATTGGAGCTAAAACCTAATGAAACCTAGTTATTCAATATATGTATACTGAATAAATTATTCATTTATTTTCTTTGGCTTATAATTTACAATTGTTATGATCATTTTTATTCTAATCAATAATTAAATTTGATGTCTTTATGGTTTTTAATTAGAAGGTAATAATGTTATTAAACAAATTATAATCTATTCGTTTAAACATTATTAACCCATTTAAACTTTTAAATAACTTTTTTTTTGCAAAGAATAATTGTTTAAAACATTTTACAGTTTATATGAATACTTAAATAATTATTTTGGATTAATAATTATACAAATTCAATCAGTTCATTTGAAACTTGTACTCATTTCTTTTATAAACCATTTGAGTAAATGAGATTATTAATTATTTTTATTACATAGAATAATTATTTAGAACTTTTTCCATTCCATAACTTACCTATTAATTATTTTTGGAATAATTATTTAAAACATTTTAAAATTTCTAATTATTTTAGATAAATCAATTTCATTTAACTTTTATATTTCAATTAATATCTCTTTTATAATTTATTTAAATAAAAGAGATTATTTAAATAGTTTAGTTAATTACTTTATTTACAATAAACTGTTTAAACCTTTTTCCTAATTCGTTCATTTAATTTAGAATGATTATATTCAAACATATCATTATTGTAAATACTACATAAGTAATTTGAGTTTCTAATTAATTCTAATTGGCATTAACCTATCATAATAAAACATATATATTTTCCCACAAAACTTATACAAATCCCACATCCGACCCCGAACTCCAAAATCCCTAGCAACTCAAATAGATGTAGAATTATTTATTCTCATTGAAACTAGAATACATTTATCTGTGTAGGTTGACTGTGAGAAATCCTCACAGAGCTTACCTATCATTTACAATTCATACAATCTACCAGTTTCATTACAGGTGAGTTTACATTGCCTATTTTTACCATTTTTACTTTTGGGGTGAAACATGTTTACAAACGCTTTACTTACATAATTCAATACCTATGTTCTTATGTTTTGATCTTTATGCTTTATGTCTTGAACTACCTGGTGACCATTACATGTGTTCATGTCAGTACATTCATTAACTTGCAGCTCAAGCCTAAGGTAGTACATTTTATGATCATTTATACGGGAATCCGAAACTATAACTTACCACAAAACCTTGGCGGGTTTTTGTTGAGTATCAACTTACAACTTGGTTATCCTCTTTCCCTTTTTTCAAAATGGCAATCAGTGGGATTACGTATCTAGTTTTCCATTACCAGGATTGAATTGTACGCTTGGAATTTTGTGTGTTTCACATATATGCTTTAGACATGCTTTGAACATATTGAATTGTAACTTACTTAACTTTTTTTGGTGTCAAAATCTATGTTACTCACCAACTACTTGTAGTTAATATTTACTTACATGTTTCAGGTGCACCCGTTTGAGGACAAGTCTTGATCATATAGGACTATGGACCTAGTTAAATTTAATCCAGATATTGATTATGTTATGTTTCTCTTGTACAATGTGTATCTTATTTCCTTGTAATTGTGACGTTTCGGATTTTTCATTCGTGCACTTATAATATAATTATCATGTAATCATTCTTAAATTAAATAAAATACGAGTGTTTTATTTAGTTTTATACAAATGGGTATTTTCATTTTACGGATTTAAGTTAATTAAAATTTTATAAGATTTAAAACTTATATAAAATTTTATATAAAAATCTAAATTAAAAGTTTCATATTTAATAAAATAACCTATTTAAATAAGATAACAAACTTTTATAAAAAAAAAAATTTATTTATAACAATAATAATAATATAAGTTTATAAAATATATTTAAAAATTAAAAGAAATTAAATTAATTATTTTTATAAAAGTTAAGGGGTTGTTTTGAAACTTTTCAAACTAAAAGGTTTTAAGCTAAAATCAGTTGAGGGACTATTTCTGTACAAATAAAACTACAAGGACTCATCCGTAATTATCTCAGGGGCCGAATTAAATCAAAACCAAACTACAAGGACCAAATCTGCCAATTTCCAAATCGACTTTCCGGGTAAAGCATTTTTCCGGCGAACACCCCGACAGGGCTGTTCCCTGCACCTCAACAGCCGCTAAAGGCATGTTTAGCTTCGTCTCTCCCACGCGAACAAAAGGCCCCGACCAATTGGTCTCCCCAACATACGGATCGTCTGATCCTGTTGGTGGCCGAGAACCGACGCCCGAATTCAAGCCCGACAGTCAACCTCCACGCGTGTTTGATAGCTTGTTAGCTTCGTCTCGTCCAGACGAGTGTCGGGACGTGCCCAATTGCACGTTTTGTCATAAGAAACGAGCTCGGCTATAAATAGCCATATACGGACCTGCACGAGCTCGCTACCCCTCTTCCACCCACTCTCACCTCAAATTGAAGACAACATCACATTCGTCGTCCCTGTGTGAAGCTGTGACCAAAGTTTCGGAACCTATATCACCCCGAAGCATAGCTAACCGATCTTGGAATTCTCGGACCATCGACCCTGTCGTCCAGACCATTCGCGACCAAGTAAGAGCCTCGAATTTGTTCCATTACCTTCTGTTGTCATAGGGCAATCTATGCCAATCGAAAGCCCGACCCCAAACCATCGATCACCGGGCAAACCAATGTCTCAGACACTGGTTTGCCGGTTACCGAGAACCAGAGACCAGTTTCACACTTGTGGTTATCAATTAAACGATACACACATAACCAGCGATGGGCAGTAGCCCGGCTGGTTATGCGTGTGTGTGTTTGTGTTGTAGGTCGCGGGTTCGATTCTTGTGGCCTCCGGCCCAACCTTTTTTTTCTGTTTTGATTTTATTTAATTATTTTATCTTATTTTAATATTTTCCCTATACAATGAAAACTATTACGGATCGTTTGACTCGTTCGTTTATTTTTGAAACCATTAAATAACTTTTTATACATAGTTAACCCGCCCAATTTTTATAAAAATAATATCCTATATTTTTTTATAAACTTGTTAAAATAGTTTTAACTCACAAAAAAAATATATATATATAATAATAATGATATAAATAAATAAAAAGAAATTTTTATAAATACATTAAAAATACTAACTACTTATTTGAAAATATAATATTTTAACGAGATTAAAAATATATTTTTAGATGTTAAATTTTACTAAAAATCATTATTATTTTACTACAATATTTTATACAAATAAGTTTAAGGAATGTTATTATAAACCTATACACATTTAAATACGAATACACATATACAAACATACAATAATACATATTTATCTACATAGGATTTCATCGTGCTTAGTTTCCAACATCCTTATCACCCGCACTCGTGGATTAAAACATCCGCTAGCCAGGTGAGTTACATAGCCCCTATTTTACATTTTTACACATTTTGGGGTGAAACATTATACATGCTACTCACATTGTTTATGCGTGTTATACATGTGGACTATATGCTTATTATCTTGGATGTACATACATTTAAACACAAGAAAACCAACAGTAATATTAATAGATCTATTGTGTCTGACCAGCCCACCCGGTTAGGGTGTTTATTACTGCATACTCGGATATAGCCGTGTGTTATATTCAAACATACCGGATATAGTGGGTAACTATATTCAAACATTACCGGACTTAGCTGTTGTGCTTTGTTCAAGCGCGTCAAACAAGGTTTGAATTGTGATTAGATAAATGATACACCATATGCTATGTTTAACAAGATAAACAATGAGTTGCAAAACGTTTTTATCTACTACTTATCGGAACTACAAAACCTATGTACTCACCAACTTTTTAGTTGACACTTGATTTAAATAATGTTTCAGGTTTGGATATGTGATTGCTTGCCGAAGATTCCTCCACTTAAGAACTATGGACCTAGTTAAATAAATCAATGTTTTGAACTAGATTAGGTTATTTGAAATGTATTGTATTTGGATCTTTGTTGTCTTTAAATTTAATTAATGAATTATGCAACATTTTAGTTATCATGCGCTTTTGAACAATCATTCCATTGTCGGCCTCGATGATTCCGCCATCGGTCGGGGTGTGACAGATTGGTATCAGAGCCATGGTTATAGGGAATTAGGTTATTAGACACAATGGCCTAGACTATAACCCTAGGACTCCCTTTTTATGTGTTATGTGCTAAATGATTAATTGTTATGTGAATTGTTTGTAGTTAGGTATTATTTGAATTTTCCCAAGTTTGGTGCATGAGACTTATACACATACATACAAGGCTTAAATACATGATACATACTTTACATACACATTTGACAAACAAACTTATGCAAACAAATACACTACTCATCCTTATCCCTACTCTTTCCTAATCCATATTAATTGCAACATTCCTACACATTTTATACTCATAGACTCTCAAGTCTATTAAAATCTTGAAAATCTCGTCAACGACTTAATTTCTTGAAACCAGTAAAGGACACGTGCAATCTGGTTGGGTTTTCTGTCTAGGAAAGCATTTCGTATAAAATTCAAATAAACGAACCCGTATGCTTTCCTGGGAATTCCTGAAGTGAGTGTTTACCTATAGGCTAAAGCATGTCTCCTTGAAAGTTTTGAGGAATTATTTAACGTTGATAAGTCAATGTATTCGCAAGGATACGATCCGAACTTAAACTCAAAATTTGGTGACATTATAGCAAGATAGGAAGAACTAGACGAACATGCAAAGCAAATCATTATTACGGGTGCACACGTAATAACGATTTGTAGTGCATGCAAGTCCCGGCAATTCCTATTACGCGAATAATGATCTATAACATCATGTTCTATCCGGAATAGATGGCTTAGTTTCCCCCATCAACTTTGAATAAATACACATGCACTGGCACGCGTCATGATGAATCCCGCTTTTCTGCTTACATTATTTCCCACTATAACTCATATATATCCATCTTATCTAAAATATCATTGTCTTTTCTTATGGTGTTAGAATGCCTCCTCGACGTGCAAACTCTAGCACTTCCAACCCGGATCTTGCTACTCTCCTTGCCCAGCTGGTGGGGCAAATGACCCAAGCCAATAACAACAGTGACGGGTCTCACAACATCCAAGGAAACGGTGGTACCAACCCGCCCCAATGCACGTTTAAGCACTTTAACTCGTGCAATCCTACAAAATTTTTCGGGACTGAAGGTGCTACCGGCCCACTGCAATGGTTTGAAAGCATGGAAAGCACATTCCTAAACAGTGACTGTCCCGATAATCTTCGGGTTCGCTATGCCACAAGTGTACTTCAAAAGAGAGCCCTCACCTGGTGGAACGGTGAGAAACGCACTCGTGGTGTTGAGGTTGCTATGACTGATGAATTCTGTCCTCGAAATGAAATGAGGAAGCTCGAGACTGAGTTTTGGGATCTTGCCCAAGACAGCGGGGATAATCTGGCTTACACCACCCGATTTCAAGAGTTGAGCCTATTGGTGCCTCATATGATCACTCCCCTTGCTCGTGAAATTGAAAAATACATAGGCGGGCTGCCTATGCAAATTCAAGATGCTGTGTTAGGAAGCAATCCTCCTACACTTGAAGCTGCTATCCGTCTATCCGCTACTATCCGACAACCATGTCAAAGCCGGAACCTTAACATGAAAGGGTTCCAAGAAGGTTGTCTCTATTCTTGCGGCCGTCAAAGATGTAAAACCCGAGTCTTCTAACCACAACAAGAAACGAAAGGGTCGAAACTTCGCAGCCGTAACTCCCGCTGTACCTGCTATTCAAGTGGCCCCTTTGGGTCAAAACCCGAAACCTTATCTGGGTCCGAATCCCTAATGCCAGACCTGCAAGTACCATCATCCTGCCAACTTACCATGCCAATTGTGTTCAAGCTGCGGACGATATGGACACGTGGTCACTACTTGCCGTACCCGTCCTCCCGTCCATCAAGCTGCTCCAGCCAACCGTCCAATCTATCCGGCACCTCTCAATGGTCGGGCATGTTACGAATGTGGAGATCCAAACCATTTCCGTGACCGATGCCCAAAACTTCATCATCAAGGTGGTCCTCAAGGACGAGCGCTTAATATAAATGCTAATGAGGCACGAGCAAACAACGACGTGATAAACGGTACGTTTCTCGTAAACAATCATTATGCATCCATTTTATTTGATACCGGTGCCGATAGGAGTTTTGTGTCTCTTACCTTTGAATCTCGACTTGCTAAACAAAGAACGAAACTTGACAATTCTTATTCCGTGGAGATAGCAAACGGAAAATCTATTACTATAAATTCTGTTATCCGCGACTGCAATCTCGAGCTTAATGATCATGTGTTCTCTGTTGATCTCCTTCCAATGCAATTGGGAAGCTTCGATATTATAATTGGCATGGACTGGTTATCCAAGCACCATGGCTAGGTTATCCAAGCACCATGGCTAGGTTATTTGCTACGAAAAGTGCATTCGTATACCTTTCCCTTCGGGCGACACGTTAGTTATTTTCGGTGAAAAACCATGTCGTGGTCTTCAACTCATGTCTTGCACATTGGCACAAAAGTACCTACGGAAAAAGTACGTTGCCTTCTTGGCCCACATAGTTGACACGAAAGACAAGGGTAAGAAATTGCAAGATATTACGATCATTCGAGACTTTCCCGAAGTATTCCCCGAGGATTTACCCGGCCTCCCTCCTCCTAGACAAGTAGAGTTTCGTATTGACCTTGTGCCCTATCGTCTTGCACCTTCCGAGATGCAAGAGCTCGCAAGTCAATTACAAGAACTCTCATCCAAAGGATTCATCCGACCAAGCCATTCACCTTGGGGTGCTCCCGTGCTGTTCGTAAAGAAAAAGGATGGATCGTTTCGAATGTGCATTGATTATCGTGAACTCAACAAGCTTACAATCAAGAACTGTTATCCTTTACCCCGTATCGACGATCTTTTCGATCAACTTCAAGGTTCAACATGTTTCTCCAAGATTGACCTTCGTTCCGGATACCATCAACTTCGTGTTCTCGATGAAGACATTCCAAAGACTGCCTTTCGAACTAGATATGGTCACTACGAGTTCATGGTCATGCCATTTGGCTTGACTAATGCACCTGCGGTTTTCATGGATATCATGAACCGTGTATGCAAACCTTATTTGGACAAGTTCGTGATCATTTTCATTGATGACATTCTCATCTATTCTAAAACGAAAGCGGAGCATGAACGACATCTTCGTTTGATTTTGGAGCTCTTGAAGAAGGAACAACTATACGCCAAGTTCTCCAAGTGTGAATTCTAGCTAAAGGAGGTTCAATTTTTGGGACACATAGTCAACGATAAAAGGATTCATGTGGACCCGGAAAAAATCGAAGCGGTAAAGAATTGGAGTACTCCTAAGACTCCTACCGAAATTCGTTCCTTCCTTAGACTAGCGGGTTACTATCGTCGCTTCATCTCAAATTTCTCCAAGATTGCGGTTCCGCTCACTGCCTTGACTCATAAAGGTAAATCTTACGAGTGGGGACCCAAGCAAGATGAAGCTTTTCAAACTCTCAAGCACAAGCTCTGCAATGCTCCTGTTCTAACCCTTCCTAGTGGTAATGACGACTTTGTCGTTTATTGTGATGCATCCAACCAAGGTCTTGGTTGTGTTCTAATGCAACGTGGCCAAGTAATTGCATACGCATCACGTTAGCTCAAAATCCATGAGAAGAACTATACGACCCATGATCTCGAGCTTGGTGCTGTCGTTTTCGCCTTGAAAATTTGGAGACATTATCTCTATGACACCAAATGCGTGGTTTTCACCGACCACAAAAGTCTCCAACATATTTTCAATCAAAAAGAGCTTAATATGAGGCAACGACGATGGGTTGAACTTCTTAACGACTACGACTGCGAGATTCGCTACCACCCCGGCAAAGCAAATGTTGTAGCCAGCGCCTTGAGTCGTAAAGAACGTATCATGCTTCATAGTGTTTGTGTTCATAACGATATCCAAGCTCGTATTCTTCAAGCACAACACACCTCGGTTACCGAGGGAAACATGTATCAAGAGATGGCATGTGGTGTAGAACTCTTACTAGAAACCAAAGCCAACGGCTTATTGTATTACTTGGACCGTATCTGGGTTCCCGATCGCGACGACCTTCGTATATTTTTGATGAACGAGTCCCACAAAACTCGATATTCGGTACATCCCAGAGCTGATAAGATGTACTTGGGTCTTCGTCAGCAATATTGGTGGCCCGACATGAAAAAGGATATTGCTCTCTTTGTGGCAAAATGCTTAACTTGTTCTAAAGTGAAGGCCGAACACCAGAAGCCTTCCGGACTCCTCGAACAACCTGAAATTCCCATGTGGAAGTGGGAGAACCTTGCTATGGACTTCATCACCAAACTCCCACGCACTTCTAGTGGGCACGATAGTATCTGGGTTATTATCGACCGACTTACGAAGTCTGCTCATTTCTTGCCTATTCGTGAGGACTATCGAGTCGAGAAATTGGCTCGAATCTACATTGATGAGATTGTAAGTCGTCACGAAATCCCTTTGAACATCATCTCCGATCGTGATTCGCGTTTTACTTCCCGATTTTGGTAATCATTACAATCTGCGCTTGGTACTCGTTTGGATTTAAGTACGGCTTACTATCCTCAAACTGATGGACAAACCGAGCGAACAATCCAAACTCTCGAGGATATGCTTAGAGCTTGTGTCATCGACTTTGGTGGCAATTGGGATTCTCACCTACCATTGATCGAATTTTCCTACAACAACAGCTACCACACAAGTATTAACATGGCACCGTTTGAAGCTCTTTATGGACGGAAATGCCGTTCACCGATTTGTTGGAACGAAACTGGTGAAGCACAAATCACCGGTCCCAATCTTATCCAAGAGACCACCGATAAAATCTCTCTTATCCGGGACAACATTCGAGTAGCAAGGAGTCGGCAAAAGAGCTATGCCGATAAAAGACGAAAACCCTTAGAATTTCAAGTTGGGGATATGGTTCTCCTAAAAGTATCACCTTGGAAAGGCGTAGTCCGAATTGGAAGGAATGGAAAACTTGCACCTCGATATGTGGGTCCATTCAAGATACTCGAAAGGATAGGAAAAGTGGCCTACAAACTCGATCTTCCTTCAGAACTCAACAACGTTCATCCGACCTTTCATGTATATAATTTGAAAAAGTGTCTAGCTGACGAGAATCTCCACATCCCTCTTGACGAAGTGCGTATTGATGAGAAAATGCACTTTGTTGAAAAACCAGTGGAAATAGTGGACCGTGAAGTCAAGAAACTCAATCGTAGCCACATCCCCATTGTCAAGATCCGTTGGGAGTCTAAACATGGACCCGAGTTCACTTGGGAACGTGAAGACCAAGTAACCACATCTCTTTTCATAGCCTCCACTAGTTGAATTTCGGGGCGAAATTCCTTTAACATGAGGAGACTGTGACGTTTCGGATTTTTCATTCGTGCACTTATAATATAATTATCGTGTAATCATTCTCAAATTAAATAAAATACGATTTTTTTATTTAGTTTTATACAAATGGGTATTTTCATTTTACGGATTTAAGTTAATTAAAATTTTATAAGATTTAAAACTTATATAAAATTTTATATAAAAATCTAAATTAAAAGTTTCATATTTAATAAAATAACCTATTTAAATAAGATAACTAACTTTTATAAAAATTTTTTTATTTATAATAATAATAATAATAATATAAGTTTATAAAATATATTTAAAAATTAAAAGAAATTAAATTAATTATTTTTATAAAAGTTAAGGGGTTGTTTTGAAACTTTTCAAACTAAAAAGTTTTAAGCTAAAATCAGTTGAGGGACTATTTCTGTACAAATAAAACTACAAGGACTCATCCGTAATTATCTCAGGGGCCGAATTAAATCAAAACCAAACTACAAGGACCAAATCTGCCAATTTCCAAATCGACTTTCCGGTCACCAGGTTCCTTGGTCCGGCGGGTAAAGCATTTTTCCGGCGAACACCCCGACAGGGCTGTTCCCTGCACCTCAACAGCCGCTAAAGGCATGTTTAGCTTCGTCTCTCCCACGCGAACAAAAGGCCTCGACCAATTGGTCTCCCCAACATACGGATCGTCTGATCCTGTTGGTGGCCGAGAACCGACGCCCGAATTCAAGCCCGACAGTCAACCTCCACGCGTGTTTGATAGCTTGTTAGCTTCGTCTCGTCCAGACGAGTGTCGGGACGTGCCCAATTGCACGTTTTGTCATAAGAAACGAGCTCGGCTATAAATAGCCATATACGGACCTGCACGAGCTCGCTACCCCTCTTCCACCCACTCTCACCTCAAATTGAAGACAACATCACATTCGTCGTCCCTGTGTGAAGCTGTGACCAAAGTTTCGGAACCTATATCACCCCGAAGCATAGCTAACCGATCTTGGAATTCTCGGACCATCGACCCTGTCGTCCAGACCATTCGCGACCAAGTAAGAGCCTCGAATTTGTTCCATTACCTTCTGTTGTCATAGGGCAATCTATGCCAATCGAAAGCCCGACCCCAAACCATCGATCACCGGGCAAACCAATGTCTCAGACACTGGTTTGCCGGTTACCGAGAACCAGAGACCAGTTTCACACTTGTGGTTATCAATTAAACGATACACACATAACCAGCGATGGGCAGTAGCCCGGCTGGTTATGCGTGTGTGTGTTTGTGTTGTAGGTCGCGGGTTCGATTCTTGTGGCCTCCGGCCCAACCTTTTTTTTCTGTTTTGATTTTATTTAATTATTTTATCTTATTTTAATATTTTCCCTATACAATGAAAACTATTACGGATCGTTTGACTCGTTCGTTTATTTTTGAAACCATTAAATAACTTTTTATACATAGTTAACCCGCCCAATTTTTATAAAAATAATATCCTATATTTTTTTATAAACTTGTTAAAATAGTTTTAACTCACAAAAAAAATATATATATATAATAATAATGATATAAATAAATAAAAAGAAATTTTTATAAATACATTAAAAATACTAACTACTTATTTGAAAATATAATATTTTAACGAGATTAAAAATATATTTTTAGATGTTAAATTTTACTAAAAATCATTATTATTTTACTACAATATTTTATACAAATAAGTTTAAGGAATGTTATTATAAACCTATACACATTTAAATACGAATACACATATACAAACATACAATAATACATATTTATCTACATAGGATTTCATCGTGCTTAGTTTCCAACATCCTTATCACCCGCACTCGTGGATTAAAACATCCGCTAGCCAGGTGAGTTACATAGCCCCTATTTTACATTTTTACACATTTTGGGGTGAAACATTATACATGCTACTCACATTGTTTATGCGTGTTATACATGTGGACTATATGCTTATTATCTTGGATGTACATACATTTAAACACAAGAAAACCAACAGTAATATTAATAGATCTATTGTGTCTGACCAGCCCACCCGGTTAGGGTGTTTATTACTGCATACTCGGATATAGCCGTGTGTTATATTCAAACATACCGGATATAGTGGGTAACTATATTCAAACATTACCGGACTTAGCTGTTGTGCTTTGTTCAAGCGCGTCAAACAAGGTTTGAATTGTGATTAGATAAATGATACACCATATGCTATGTTTAACAAGATAAACAATGAGTTGCAAAACGTTTTTATCTACTACTTATCGGAACTACAAAACCTATGTACTCACCAACTTTTTAGTTGACACTTGATTTAAATAATGTTTCAGGTTTGGATATGTGATTGCTTGCCGAAGATTCCTCCACTTAAGAACTATGGACCTAGTTAAATAAATCAATGTTTTGAACTAGATTAGGTTATTTGAAATGTATTGTATTTGGATCTTTGTTGTCTTTAAATTTAATTAATGAATTATGCAACATTTTAGTTATCATGTGCTTTTGAACAATCATTCCATTGTCGGCCTCGATGATTCCGTCATCGGTCGGGGTGTCGTATTATCGGTTCGGTTCGTTACGGTACCAATACGACACCCAAAATATAGAATACCAATACCGACACGCGTTTTACATCGATTGAAAACTAAAAATTAAAAAAATACCGGTACCCGTTCCGATAATAACGACGCCGTTACTAATGTTGTTTGGTCGGTATCAGTTAAGTGTTAAAATTTGTAAGCCTTGATTTTTACGACCTATACACTATTAGTCAACCCGCGGAAAAATTCATATCGAAACACAGATAAAAAAATCACGTGGAAACTGCGAATCCCGAATTTTATAAAATATCATAATTTAAAACATGTAAGAGAAGAAAAAAAATGAAAAGAAAACCTTAAAAGCAACTTAGACGGCTTGTACGTTTATGCTTCGATAACTTGTACATTACAATGAAAACTCGGTTTGAATGAAATTTATAACGAAACGTATATAAACAAAAGCACGTCGTAATGATACACTTAGAATTTTGTAAAACATCATAATTTAGAAGTTATAACAAAAAAATCCAAGATTAAAATGTTATAGAACTTAAAATCATAAAAAAAAAGTGAAGCGACCTTTTGTGACGAAGCGGAGCTGTTGAAATAGAGCCTCAAAATAAAGAACTCAGAGGGAAAAATTTTTTAAAAAACGGTAGGAAATATATAAGTTAAAAAAATATAAAATTATCTTTGAAAAGAAGATGCTCACCTTTATTCAATTACTTACAAATCCAATATTGGCAACTCAACTGGGTAAACCCATGACCTGGTCACATACCCCTTTTTTGATGTTGCCAGGATTCGAATCCAAGACCTACACTATGGGAAGTAATCATTAAATAGTAACCAATATTCATGTGTTTCATTTGCGGGCCACAGACCCCGAAAAAAATCATTAAATAGTAACCAATATTCATGTGTTTCATTTGCCTTAATATTGAAAACAACTAGAAAATTAGCCCCGCGCTCCGCGGCGAGAGCTAGACCTTAAACGGTTGATGCGGTGTTATTAACATGGCTAAACACAAAAAGAAACGTGGTTAACTACATAGAAGAAACATATGAAGTTACGGCGGCTCGGTTGTGAAGATCGAAACATTAGATAAAATACAGTTAGATAACGGAACCGGTGTTTTTCAGTCGGTTTCAGTCTCATTATTCACGTTACCTTTAGTCGATATAACCCATGACACCTAAAAAATACCCTATATTGAATAGACTCCGTTTTTAGTGAAATTTATACTTCAAGAAAAAAAATTAATTAACGAACGAAAGTTATTGACGAAAAATTGTATTATATATATATATACTATAGGGGGTAAACGTGAAACTTTAGAAACTTGAAAGTAGCAGTTTACAAAATAAAGGGTGTATTTTGCCATTTTCTTAAAGTTGGGGGTGAGGAGTGTTCGGTGGCAAAGCCCCCGACACTTATGTTTAAGTTAAAGTATAATTTAATCTTTATAAAAAAAATATGTAAGATTGGAACACCTAATAAAAGTCGATGGACTTTAGTAGAACGTTTGAAACTGGGTTACTATTGTGTAAAATTTAATTCAAATTGAAAAAAAATTAATCACTAAATAATAACCAATATTCATATGTATATATATTTCATTTGCCTCAATTTAAAAAAAATCAAAATTTATAAAAAAATTATATAAGATTGAAACTCAGACTTTAGAGGAATAAAAAAAACTTTGAGTGATTTTAGTGGGACAATTAAAATTTGGTTACCGTTCTGTAAAGTTACCCTTTTAATATCCCCTAAATCCACCATTAATGACCATTTCAATAATTTTACAGCATTAGTACATTTGTCTGTTAATATCTTAAGGCAACCATTAATGGTGATTTTTGTTGTCTGCTAGATTGCTTAACAATTTTGAGATATATTTTGTTGAATCTTAAATTTTTTGACCTGATTATAGTCTGAATTGTGAATACCTCTTGATTTTCAGGTTAGGAAGTCTTCTTTAGTGAAAGATCTAGTTCTAAAACCTCCTAATTTGAATCTAGCACCTCTTAGAAACAAGAATGTGATAGTTTCTGAAAAATCAATCAGCAAGCCTATAAAAAAGGACTTGAAAACCTCATTTGACAGCATACCGGTACCAACTGACCTTACCAAAGTGTCTGTCAATGCAAGAACAAGCTCTGATTCAAAAATCTCATGGGATTTTGTTTTGCCTACGATTCGTCAACTTGGAAAGGTATTCGAACTGTCAAATTATTCAAGATTTATTCATAAAAGGTGTTCGTTTCTACCCATTTACTTTTGAATGGGTCGGTTTGGGTCGTTTTGTATGTTAAATGGGTTAAAGAAAAACAGTTAGCTAAAGGGAAACATTACAAATTGGTCGAATAGGTGAAACTGGTTAAAAGGGGTCCAAACTCTATTTTTAATCTGTACAACTAGGGGTGACACTCCTGACAAGTTGGGGTATTAAGTTGATGAACCCTAGCACAACCATATATTATTTATATTTTTATATTATATCAAACACATCAATCCAAACAATTAAAATCATGTAACCTGAACACTGTCCATACCGTTGACTATCTATTCATTAGATTTGCTTGATTCCATTTTTATATAGGCTCGCGTAACCCATTTATCTAAAATAGTCAAAACGGCCCGGTGGGTTGTAATCAAATTGTAAACGGGTTGACCTTAAAATTTTGTTTTATTTATTCTAGTAGTGAATGGGTTAGCAAGTTGACATTATAAAATTATCTTTTTATTCTTCTAATAAACGGGTGACCTTATGAAGTTCTTTTTTTATTCTAGTTACTTATATGGAAGAAACCATCTCATACATAGGGTTAAATTGTCATTTAACTCTGAAGTGATGCGTGGACCAATCGAAACCGTCGCGATGAACATGACCTCACCGACATACCAAAATGTCGTTAGTTAATAATTAAAATACTGAACCAGGGACGGACCTACTTGAGACCCCCTAGCCCTAGGGGATGCGAAAGGCCCCACTCAAAGTTTACCTAGTGTAAAAGTTCTAAAATTTTAAACTAAATAATTTTAGGCCTCTATTCAAATTACCAATAGGCCCCTTGTCAAGCCCAAATTATCGATACTTTAAAAGAGGATGATGTAAATTTACTATATTACCTTCATTCATATTTTTTTTGTCTTTTTCTCATTAAAAATGATAAAAGAATTACTTTTTTTAAAAAATTTTTGTTTTCACCTCGTGACATACGCTTTTAACCTATTTCATTTTCTATTATTTTCGATTACCTATAATAACTTTCGTTCGTTTATTTTTCTTTAAAAAAAACGGAATGCGTAGTTGTCTTCAAATTTTTTTTTCGACATTTTGATATAATTTAAAAAAAAAAACGAAGTTGTATTCAAAACCGAGTATTTTTTTGTCGTAAGCTATTGCTAGTACCGTTGCCGATATTGGTATTATCAGAACCAGTTTTGGTTATTGTTTTTATGGTTTTTGGTCAAAGTAAAGCACGACTTTATTTTCCGGGTTACATATTTGTTTACTTTTTTGTTCTCAACGGTTTCTCATTTGTTACATCACTTTTTCGTGATTTCTAAAGATATTGTCGCTAAATACTTTTTTTGTCCAGTTTTTACGTTCGAAACCAAGCCGACTTAACACGTGCCCCGTTGCACCGTGCGGGGTAACCTACTCGTTCCAAAGAATTTGCTATGAAATTTCGTCTGCCGTAATCGCATTCACGTCCTAGTGTCCTACACAAGTGTCAAATTAAATATAACCTAATCGCATCTACTAAGTGAAATCTCTAAGGTTATCTGTAATGGTTCACCACCATGCCCCTCTCCTGAACAAATGGCCCACTCTCAATAGGCAAACTGGGTCCCACTCACGAGACAAAGGCAACGACCGTGAGTACATTCACAGGGCAAGGTCAACGCCCCTTGCGGCGCGTTGTGCAACGCTCCAACGCCCGTGGGTAGCTGATTTGACACTCACGCCCCCTCTCACGGGGAACTATTACATATAGCCTAATATGTAGATATTGATTTGGAGAAATTTTTAAAAAAATTTCGTAACCCAATAGCGTTCTTTTTCAAGTAAGCATTCTCAGGTTCCTTCACCAACTCCTGCTAATTATTTAGGTACTTAGCAATTAGCATTAGTCTTAGTTTGTTGGGTTTAATTTGGTTTGCCTTACATCTTTCACATGATAACAATAGTTTTCTATCTTTGAGACTTTTAATTAACATGCTAACTTGAATTGATATAGTATTTTGTATTTGTCATTCTTTTTATGACTTTTTAGTGTTTCTCACTTATGCCTAATCTCTGTCTATTTTCTTGATGTCAAAGTGGCACTATGTGTGCATATTCTACATGGTAATCTTTGACTATTGTTGATTGTGATAGTAGGTTAGAATCCCGTGTATTACACGGGTTGTATATTGAAAACGATATAACTTATAAATTTGTAAATACATCCTAACTTGTCAGACTATTATGATCGTCTCGAGATATATCAAGTGAAAATGTGTGTGTATAACAAATTAGTATTTTTCTTTAATTAGTTATATTTTGATTTCCTATTATATATTCTTATTTAATATAATTAGTATTTTTCTTTAATAATATATTTATAATATCATTTTTATTTATAAGATACATGCGTATTTATTAGGAGAGAGAGGCGGGAAAACCAATGTGAGAAGACACGAGAAAGTGACAAGTGTCCATCTTAAACCTTTATTTATTAGTATAGACTAGGTTAGAATCCCGTGTATTACACGAGCTAAATAACGGTAATGTTATATACTTAGTAGTAAAAAATTATGTATTTAAAAACCCGTATGTTACACGGGTTGAATAAAATATTCCGTGACAGTTATAGGTTCTGTTAAGTTAATTTTTAAATCATTTTTTAGCTGAGTATTAATTTTTTTATGTAACTAATAATTGTTAATTCATATTAAACTTTAGAAACCCGATGTAGTACACGGGTTGAATAAATGCAATGTTATATATACTTAATAATAAAGATTTACATATTATATATTTATGAAAAAACGTTTTTTTAAAAAGAATTATAGAAAACATTATTATTTAATAGAAGAGAGAGGAGGGAAACAAAAAATTATAAAAATAATTTAAAAAAATTATATAATTAATAGGAGAGAGAGGTGTGAAAAAAGTTGAGGAGTCATGAAAAAGTAACAAGTGTCCTATCAAAACATTTACTTATTATATAGTATAGATATAGATTTAGTACATTTGTTATATCATAGATCTTTTCCTTCAATCGCAAATTTCCAACATTGAGTAGCTTGAAGCCAATCGTCTACTCGAGACTCGAGCAGTTCTCATGCGACTATGCGAGCCTAAACGCTTAGCAAATCAAATTCTTTCTTTATGTAGATTACTTTAGTTGGATTGCTCAACATAGATGTTTTGGATGCATTTGTTTTATTGTTTTTGCTTGTAGATAATTTTAGCATGTTTAGTCAAATAAAGTATCATTATTTGATATGTTTTGACCCGATCATTTTTGGCATACTTGACATGTTTTGGCCGGTCCATTTTTTGCACCTACTGACCAAAAATTTTGAATCCACCACTGTAATGAACCAATTCAAACGAATATAAACGCACACAAAAATATTTAAAAAGATATTCAACATTTTTAAATAACACTTGCAATTAGAAGTAACATTTAAAGGGCAACGATGGTGAATAGTGCTTATTCAATTCTTCGATTAACGGGTGTGGTTTTTTTTCTTTTTATATTTTCATTTTTAACCTTATACTATATAAAAATTTACACTTTTAGCCCATTTCATTTTCTATTAATTTTTGTTTTTCTTTAATAACTTTTATTCGTTAACTTTTTCCCAAATATGGAGGGTGCGGCTGTTTTTAGTTTTTTGGTCAACGTTCCGATATAATTTTTTTTTAAAACGGAGTTGTATTCAAAATCGAGTTTTTTTGTATCGTTACCTATAGCGAGTGCCGTTAACATTGTGATACCGTGACGAGCCGAACCTATTTTGAGCAAACAACATCATTGTCGATATTTGTATTATCGTAACCCGTATCGGTATTAACTTTTATGGTTTTCGACGACCCAAACCGGTAAAAAAAATTTCTTTTTTTTATTATTTAGTTTTATGTTTCTCTTTTATTAACATTATTTTTACCATTGCTGGTTTTTTTTATAAACGTTTGCGGCTGCATCTACGTTTAAGTTTTTTAATCGATAGATTACATTTTTTAACGTTATTTTTACGTCTGAGCATGTGCATGTATTAAAATTTTTCTAAAAACCGGTCCACCCTGTCGCAGAGCGAGGGGCGTGACCAACTAGTTCAATGATTAAAAAACTACGTATAAGTACAAGGTTTTCATTTTCTAAACGAAACCATCTTCAAATGAAGAATTTTTTTTTGATAAATAAAAGCAACGAAAGAAAAGCATCTTTAAATAATTAAGAGATTTTAGTATTGATGATATAACAATTTTTTCACATAAGTTGGCTTTTTTTTAAATATAGAAAAGCTTTTGAGCAACAACTTTAAATTCTTCTGTATAAAAACATTTCTATTAACAACTTCTCATGTTCTTTTAGAAAAAACTTCTAGCTATAGTATGTATAAAAGCATATATGCCATTACCATATATTTGTTATATCATTCTTTTTCAGAAAATGAAATAAATTATGGATCGAAAACAATTAAGTTTATGTAAAATATAGATTTCAATAGTTCATTTACAAGTGTTACATAAATGGTTCAACCATCTTTTTTTTTTGGAACAACGATATTTATTAAACTTACTTAGCAAGAAGCTAAGCAGTAAAAAGAATTACATAAATAATAAGGGATTTGTGATCCACTTTATCCAATTCAAATTACACTTTCTGGTTCTACTACTTTACTAAGTAAACGAATAGAGAATTAAATCATCCATTTATGTCTCTTGTTTTTGACGATTCTTCAAGAAAACCACGTCATTTCGATATCTTTATATAGCCCACCAAGCAACAAAAACGACCGCACCTACCAGATCCCTCTTTACCAACTTTATATTTAACTTATCAATCCATTCTACAGAGACTTCATGCATGTATTGCTCAGTAATGTTACATCGAGCCAAGCTCCCAACAACACCCAAATATGTGTCACAACTTACATGTCCTAAGAAGATGATCGATCATTTCTGGCTCATCATTGCATATAGGACAAATAATGGTCAGGACATCGATTGATTTACGGTACAAATTAACTTTAGTGGGAAGTCTATCCATCAAAACCCTTCATGCACATATGTTAACCTTTTTCGAAATACTTTTATACCATTTTGTTTGTCTCGGACCCAACAGAGGAATAATGGCATCAACATAGTCCCGAACCCCTTTTACCGTGAAGTCTTCCATCTCATCAAGCCTCCAAATCCATATATACGGATCAATCGATAAACAAACCCGGTCACTTGAGGCATTCATGTTTTCAAATTGGCATGTAATTCCCCTCCTCCCCCTTACTTCTCTTCTCCACTTCCGGTTACACTTGCCAACCCTTTGAGCTACCGTATAATCCTTTTCACGTTCCAAAGCAAATAGTCTCGAGAATTGAATCGCCAATGATTCATTATTCAAGCAAGACTCCTTCCAAAACTTTGTAGAGTTTTCATCCCCTATCTTTTCTTTTTCAACAAAGAAAGAGGGATAATTCCTTTTTCATCCATTTTTAGAAAGCTTGTTCACATATTAATCCACTGGGACGATGACTTCCCATGCGTAACAACCGATCTAGCATCCACCACTATACCATGCAAAGCCGAAAGAGTTTTAACCCACAAAGTTTCTGGTTCACTAACTACATGCCAACGCCACTTTAGAATTAGTGCTTTTTTGAAACTTCTAACGACCTAATACCGATACCCCCCTTCTATTTAGAAGCTAGAACTTGTTTCCAAGCCAACCAATGCAACTTTCTATTTAGAAGCTAGAAGCTAGACCGGTATCTCTCCAAAATATTCGAAACACTTGGCATCACAATAAATAACGACATATAGTACACACCAATTGCTCCAATGTAAGGCCCCAAAGCCGGGAACCCCACTTGTTGGCTCAACGCAAACTAAGTAGTCATAGACATCAAACTAAACTCCATTCATTGCAGCAAAAATCAAATAGTCAAACATTGGTTAACGACCCGACCCAAACATAATTCAAATCAAGTACTGATACTCAAACAACTCAACGAAATAACTACTAAATAATGTCATCACAAGCATCCACTGTAACCAAATGCCATCCAGAAGCCGTCATCTCACACCTTCTCTTTACCTGAAATACATGCTTAAAAGTCAGATACGCTGAGTGAGTTATATAGTAGTTCATTAAGGAATGATAAATCCCAAAACCATTATAAAAATGGATTACATCTCAAAAAGATTTACTCATAAATAATTCCTCAAGAATTCAAGTAAAAATTATCGACACACAAGTATATCATGTTGTCTGGTTCGAAGACACAAACAAACACGATCTCCCGCCTGACTTCCGTCAGACCCAATAACCCGTTGACTACTGTCAACAAAATATCAAGCTTACACTTGATCTCCCGCCTGACTAATGCCAGACACAATAACCCGCAAACTAACGTCAACACAATATCAAGCTTACGCTTGATCTCCCACCACGACTATTAAGTACGTGACACAAATAAATCATACTCATAAGCAACACAATTAACGACATACAAGTTTATTCACAAAACACTTTCATGCCCTTGAGCACTAAAACATTTACCTCACAAAGATCTATGGCTTAAGATATAAAAACATTTAATATCAAAGTAAGCCTAAACACGCTCCAGTTTACCCATCACGACCATCACATACGTGACCCAAAACTCGTACACACATGCAAGCATAACGACTGATTAAAAATATATATTTTTTCACAAAAATATCGTCTATGCATGCATTCTCTTAGTAAAACACGTTTTACATGTATTCATGCCCAAAACATAAAAACAGTTAAAGGTGGGCGAGAGAAACTCACCTTTGTTCGACACACTTCGATCTCTAGAACTTGCTAACGCTTCGTGCTCGCCTTTCGACCTCGCACCTATAATACACGAGTCAATACATGACTCGATGTTAAACCTGCACCTACACGACTATCCGTACGTCGCGCAAGGCCACATGCACGTCCATGGCACCATGCATGGTTTTCATGCACTACGTGAATCCCCCGTTCACATCCTCTACGTCCAAACGTATATTCAGCTCACTCTGGGTCCCCGAGCTCGCCAAATACCATTCTGTTCACGCTACGCATCATTGCGGTGCCCTCTCCACGCGTTCCCCGCCCTTAGTCAGTCCCGCGTCCTCGTCGTCAGGCACCCACGATCGCCGTCGTGGCCTCTCAGAACCACCACAGCCTGTCACCGCCACCCTGGATCCACCCCAGGCCCGTTACAGCTCCTGTCGGCTTCATACGGTCCCTCACCGCCTCATGGTTCATCACTCCGGCCTTAGCCGACCCTTTCATACCGGCCACCCACACGGGTCCGGCCGATCCCTTTCCAACCCGTAAACACTCTTAACACAAAACCATGATAATAACAAGTCGAGGTACAAGATTATACCTTCGATCCAAGGGACTCGTGCAAATCGAATCACCTAGAACTTGTCTCCTTCCTTCACTCGCCTCCTACGAAACCCTAGAATGATAAAAAAATGATCATTATGATTATCCTGGATTTAGAACACGTATTCGGTGATTAGAGGCTTGCGATTTTACCTTGATTCGGACGAAAACTCAATGAACGGCCTCTCCTTCTCTCCCTTTTCTTCTCGGCAGCCGCAAGAACCAAATGGGGTTCTCCCCATAGCATAACACCCTAAATAGGTGTCCATTCGGGCCGGACTTGGCCCCCTTATATCCAGTATAGCCACCGGTTCCTCTACATAGTTTAGCTTTTCGTCCACACAATGTTGTCTAACGGCACATGCTGAGTAGCGTCTGCCAAACACTTCCGTAAATAAGACACATGAAAAGTCAGGTGTTTACTGGCAAAAAAAAGTCGGTAGGCGACACTACCAACACGCTCCTCAATCATAAACGGTCCAATATACCGTGGACTAAGCTTTCCCCGTTTCTAGAAACGAATAATGCCCTTCCAGGGCGACACCTTAAGAATAACATAATCCCCTTCATTGAATTCTATAGGTCGCCGTCTATTGTCGGCATAAGACTTCTGCCGATCCTAAGTGGCTTTCATTCTCAGCTTCACCAACTCACACTTCTCCGAAGTTTCTTTCACAACGTCTAAACTCCCTAATTCCTTCTGCCCAATCTCACCCCAACACACCGGGTTCCTACACTTTCTCCCATACAACATCTCATATGGCGGCATTCCAATAGTTGCATGATAACTGTTGTTATATGAAAATTCCGCCAACGGTAGGTGACTATCCCAGGCACCACCAAAATCTATCACACACGCACGAAGCATGTCTTATAACGTTTGTATCGTTCGCTCCGACTGTCCGTCAGTCTGAGGATGATACACCGTGCTAATATGTAATCTCGTTCCCATAGCCTCATTAAACCTCTTCCAAAACTTCGACGTAAATCTCGTATCACGGTCGGATACAATAGAAATCGGCACCCCATGCCTTGCAACAATCTCATTCACAAACACCTCTGACAACCTCTCTAAAGAGATGGCCTCTCTAATTGGTAGAAAATGAGCACTTTTCGTTAACCGATCGACTACTACCCAAATAGTATCGTGCCCCTTCGCCGTCTTGGGCAACTTTGTAATAAATTCCATTGTAATATGTTCCCATTTCCATTTCGGAATCTCTAACAATTGGATTTTACCGTAAGGCTTCTGATGCTCGGCCTTGACCTGCAAACATGCCAAGTACTTACCCACATACTGAGTTACTTCATACTTCATTCCTGGCCAATAGTAATTCCCTTTCATATCCTGGTACATCTTTGTCATTCCCGGGTGGATCGAATACCTTGACTTATAAGCCTCGTCGAGTACTTTCTCTCTAAACCCTTCGAATTACAGTATCCAAATACGGTCACCCTTTACCCACACCTCCTGACTGTTCTTAGTCAATAACTCACGCTGACCAAAGATCCTCACTTCCTTTAACCTCTCGTCCTACAAGGCTTCAGCTTGCACATCCTTTAATAATGCCAGAAAATATGGTGTTACAACCAATTGACATGCTTTAACCCTAATCGGTGCGTGCTCCTCCTTACGACTCATTGCGTCGGCAACTACATTCGCTTTACCAGGGTGGTGAAGGATTTCACAGTCGTAGTCTTTTATCAGCTCCATCCACCTCCTTTGTCTCATGTTTAATTCTTTCTGCTCAAAGAAGTATTTCAAGCTCTTGTAATCAGTGTAGATCGTGCACTTGATTACATACAAATAATGTCTCCACAACTTAAGTGCAAATACTACTGCTGCTAGCTCTAAATCATGGGTAGGGTAATTTACCTCATGAGTCTTTAATTATCTTGACGCATAAGAGATAACTTTACCTCGTTGCATCAACACGTAACCTAGACCCAAGTATGATGCATCCGAATACACCACAAAATCGTCTGTTCCCTCTGGTAACGATAACACTTGTGCTTCCGTTAATCGCTTCTTTAGCTCTTGAAATGCACTATCTTGGTCTGCTCCCCAAGTAAACTTCACCCCCTTCTGAGTCAATTTAGTTAATAGTGTCGCTAGCTTAGAGAAGTCCTGAACTTTTTATACTAGCCTGCCAACCCCAAGAAACTACGCACCTCCGTTGGAGTCTTAGGAGCGTTCCACTTCACCACCGCTTCAATCTTAGCAAGATCCACCATTATCCCTTCTGAGTTAATCACATGTCCCAGAAATTGCACCTCTCTCAGCCAAAACGCACACTTCGAGAACTTAGCATAGAGCTTTTCTCGCCTCAAGGTCTCTAACACTTCCCGCAGATGCTCGCCGTGCTCCCCTTCGCTCTTATAGTAGATTAAAATATCATCTATAAACACAATCACCAATCTATCTAGCATCGGCCGACACACATGAATCATTAGGTCCATGAATGTTGTAGGAGCATTTGTTAACCCAAAGGACATAACCAAGAATTCATAATGCCCATAACGCGTCCGAAACGCAGTCTTTGGTATGTCTTCTTCCTTAACTCTCAACTGGTGATATCCCGATCTCAATTCTATACGCGAAAACCACTTTGCTCCTTGTAGCTGATTGAACAAGTCTTCAATACGTGGTAGAGGATACTTGTTCTTAACCGTCAACTTATTAAGCTCTAGGTAGTCAATGCACATATGCATGCAACCATCCTTTTTCTTCACAAACAAGACCGGTGCACCCCATGGTGAGATGCTTGGTCTTATGAACCCCTTATCCAACAAATCTTGCAGTTGCTCCATGAGCTCCTTCATCTCTGTCAGTGCTAAACGATACGGCGCTCTAGCGACCGGCTAAGCTCCTGGTTGTAAATCAATCTGGAATTCGATTTCTCTCTATGGTGGTACTCCTGTCAAATCATCAGGGAAGACATCAGGAAAGTCTTGCACCATCGGAACTTCTGACAATTCTACACTCTTGGCTTCAATATTAGTGATATAGGCTAGGTATGCTCCGGAGCCCCGCCTCAGAGACTTCACTGCCTTCATCACCGAAATCACTCTCGGTGGAGAGCTCTCTCTATCACCATACACCGTTTCTATCGTACCCTCCAAGGATCTCAACTTTATCATCTTCTTTCGACATACTATATCCGCATCAAATGCGGCCAACCGGTCCATACCTAATACTACATCAAAGCCTCCCAAGGCTATTATAAATAATCTAGCAGGAAACCTATGACTCCAGGTTGATATAACATTCATCTAATGCTTCGATTACCCTGGTGGGTGATCCCACCGCAGTCTCAACACTGAAAGGTTTCTCAATCATTCTAGCAGTTCTATATAAATTCTTATAGAAAGATAGGGCCATCAAACTCTTACTCTCCCCCGAATCAAACAAAACAGAAGCTGGTACATTGTTAATAAGAAAAGTACCTGAGACCACGTCCGGGTCATTCTTCGCCTCAGCTGCAGTCATGGTGAAGGCTCTCACATTTGCCTTAGGCTTCTCATCCTCGTTCTTCACCGGGACTGTTTCTTTGCTTGGCCCCGCACTCTGACCTGCCTTACAATCCTTCGCCCTATGGCCTACTCCTCCACGCTGATAACATTTAGGATCACGCAGGCAGTCTCTAGAGAAATGTCCCGCCTTTCCGCATCTGTAGCACAAAACATAATCAGCCTTGCACTCTCCTGAGTGCAATCTTCCACATTTGACATGGATCTGGACCCTCGGTCTTTGCCTTCTTGCCAAATGGAACATTTTGGTCCTTATTGAATCTCTTACTGGGCATGGTCCATTTCTTTTCTTCTGGTTTCTTCTCTTGCACCTCGGTACCCATGACATCATCATATAATGTCCCACTCAAGTCAACAGCATCGTCGAAGCTCGGCGGTTGCTGAGCCTTGACCAAATGCCTCACCATATCTGGAAAACCCTCTACATACAGTTTCTTCCAATGCTTATCATTACCCGCTAAATGTGGCACTAGACGTGCCATCTCGATGAACTTTGATGTGTACTCGCGGTGTGTTAGTTTACTCGCCTTGAGAGTAAAAAACTCTCGCTCAACCCTCTCTAGCTCCCCAGGAGCAGAAAACTTCTTCCTCACTAACCCTTTCAGATCCTCCCAAGTCATATCTCCTAATTCTTGAGCAGTCTTTCTTTCTTTAACTGAGTTCCATCACTGCAAATCCTCCCCCGAGAATGAGTGTTAAACAAACTTCATGGTCTGGTCCGGCCTGCACTCACTGATTGCGATGGTAGACTCCATCTCGGTAAGCCAGTGGTACGTAGCCACCGCATCTTTACGCCCATCAAATTTAGGCGGATCGCACTTCTTAAAGTGCCCATAGTCACAGTTACTGCCACCCCCAGATGGTTTCTTCTTTTCCTTCACATCTTCCAGGACTCTCTTCTCTAACTCCTCGAATGCCGCTTTCACAATGTCCGACAAATACTCATGGATCATCTCCACCACTTCCTTCTTCACCGCATCACGAACCGCTGGTTTGAACTGGAACTCCTCATTGTACTCAGAGTGCACTGAAGGTTCAGTATGCACAGATGGTTCGGTGTGAACCGACACCTCTTCTCCATTAATATCCTTGTTTTGAACATTCCTACGACGCCTCCTGGCGTTAGTAGTAGCAGCAACTTGTCTTTTCGGTGCCATCGATGTACTGAAATAATAACAAACAATGCAATATTCAGGTACAGTTTAAAACATTATGAGCAGTGCAATTAGTTAATGACGGTGGTCAATCGCCATTACCCTCTCGCCTTGCTTTTCAGGTTTTAAACCTTCCCTGTACTGCGCCTTTGGCATAACGCCCCTGTCTTAGGTTACTAACACGACACACTAACATGGCACACTAATACGATACACATACGGACTCATACCTGGCGCTTCTGGCTTTTGGTTACACGTGATGACATTCCCACATAATGGTCCCATTCTTAGTCTAAGTCTAGGCATCGAGGATGCCCAGATTATTTAAACCACCGCTCTGATACCAACTTGTAAGGCCCCAAACCCGGTAACCCCATTTGTTGGCTCAACGCAAGCTAAGTAGTCATAGACATCAAACTAAACTCCATTCATTACAGCGGAAATCAAATAGTCAAACATTGGTCAACGACCCGACCCAAACATAATTCAAATCAAGTATTGATACTCAAACAACTCAACGAAAGAACTACTAAATAATGTCATCACAAGCATCCACTGTAACCAAATGCCATCCAGAAGCCACCAGCTCACACCTTCTCTTTACTTGAAATACATGCTTAAAAGTCAGCTACACTGAGTGAGTTCTATAGTAGTTCATTAGGGAATGATAAATCCCAAAGCCATTATAAAAATGGTTTACATCTCAAAAAGATTTACTCATAAATAATTCCTCAAGAATTCAAGTAAAAATTATTGAAGTAAAAACATTTAATATCAAAGTAAGGCTAAACACGCTCCATTTTACCCGTCACGACCATCACATACGTGACCCAAAACTCGTACACACATGCAAGCATACTGATTAAAAATATACATTTCTTCACAAAAATATCGTCTATGCATGCATTCTCTTAGTAAAACACGTTTTACATGTATTCATGCCCAAAATGTCACACCCTCAAAATCCACATGCGGGGTTTTACCGCGAGGCACGTGACATACCAGGATCTCAGTCATTAGTTACATTGAACGACTCTATATGAGTTTAAGAAAAACATTAAATATCCAGAGTAAATGCGGAAGCGAAAAACGTTTAAGAAATCCATGCACAAAACAAAGGCGCCCAAACCATGTGATGTGCTTGAGGTAGTATTAATGTGATGATTAGAGTTAGATTGGCCGTGGTGCTAGTATTGTGATGTGATGTTCATAACGATTATGTCAATTGTTTTGTAAGAACCTTGGTCAAGGATGAGTAAGTTGATGTCTACAGATTTGTGGTGTTAACCAAGTGTCGTGTTAATACGCGTGCATGAGCCTGAGTTATTAGTGTAGTAAGTTCGACCTATGTCGGTGAGACTGCGGGATTATTATTATTAAGTCGTGGGTAATGAACTATTATGAGATATCGTGTGATAACAGGAGTTATCTATTTGTTAATGAATTGTGGACCTATTTTCTAAGGACCGTGGGTCCTGAGAAAAGCTTAAATAACTTTTGAGATAAGTTCGCTTTTAATTAAACTAAACTATTAGAACTCACTCAGCGTAGCTGACTTTGTGTGTGCGATAGATGGTTTTACAGGTAAGCGTTGCGTTGACGTATCTTAGCTTGGGAAAGGTGATACTCGGATTAGTGTGCATGCATTCGTGAGGTAACTTAATGACCTTAAATAGTAATTAATGTTAAAAAAAAAGACTTCCACTATAGTTTAATATATAAAAAATGAGTATTTTCAAGGGAATCACTCGTTATGAGAGCCAACTGTAGGGTGCCCGATCCGAGGCCTTACACAGAGATAAGATGGGTGCACTGCAGAGCTTCTGCTTCAGTAGTTGGAATGCTGATTCTTGGGTTTCGCTCCAGTTATACGGTTTACCTTCTTGGGTTAGGGCGGTGAGAGGTTGGGCAATCTTCGAGAATCCCTCGATAAATCGACGGTAGTAGCCAGCCAATCCTAGAAATTGCCGCACCTCTATCGGAGTCATTGGTGCTGCCCAATTCTTTATGGCCTCTACTTTGGCTGGGTAGACATGTATTCCTTTCTCATTGACTACATGTCCTAATAATTGCACCTCGCGAATCCAAAAATCGCATTTGGAAAACTTGGCGTACAACTGCTCTTGCCTCAGCAGTTTAAGAATTAAGCGCAGATGCTCTTCCCTACTTCGGGAATATATGAGGATATCGTCAATGAAAATGACGACGAACCGGTCGAGGTAGGGTTTACACACACGGTTCATGAGATCCATGAACACCGCGGGTGCGTTGGTTAGTCTGAATGGCATGACCAAAAAACTCATAATGGCTGTACCGGGTTCTAAATGCGGTTTTGGATATATCTTCATCTCGGACTCTTAGCTGATGATATCCAGATCTTAAATCAATCTTTAAATAAAAACTGGACCCTTGAAGTTGGTCGAACAGATCATCAATGCGGGGTAGCGGGTAACGATTCTTGACCGTCACCTTGTTTAGCTCTCGGTAATCAATGCACATGCGGAAAGTCCCATATTTATTTTTGACAAATAGGACTAGGGCTCCCCATGGTGATGAGCTGGGTCGGATGAAACCCTTATCCAACAGCTCTTACAGCTGTGTGGATAGCTCCTGCAACTCACTTGGTGCAAGTCTATATGGTGCTCGAGCAATCGGCGCTGCTCCGGGTGCTAGGTCAATCTGAAATTCGACCTGACGATGGGGTGGAAGACCAGGAAAGTCTTCTGGAAATACTTCTGGAAAGTCACGGACAACAAGGATATCCTTAATTTTCTTCTCCTCGGAAGGTTTCTCAGCGACAAGGGCTAGTATCGCGGTATGACCCTTACGCAGACACTTCTGCGCCTTCATGAAAGATATGATGCCCATAACTACACCACTCTTCTCGCCCTGAACGAATAGGGTATCTCCGCTAGAAAGTGGAATACGAACGACGTTATCACTACAGACGATCTCAACTTGGTTTTTAAATAACCAATCCATGCTGACAATTATGTCAAAACTGCCAAGTGTAATTGGCATGAGATCGATATCGAGTTTGTGACCAGCTAGTTCTAACTTATATCCCTCGAGGATGTGGGTTGCCTCAATTATTTTACCGTCTGCTATTTCTATGGTATATGTGTGCTCTAATGGGGTTAGGGTCATATCTATCAGTCTACTAAAGCTTTCAGAAATAAAACTCCTATCGGCACCAGTATAAAAAAGGACAGAAGCAAAATGGTCATTTAAAGGAAACATACCGTTAACAACGTTCTGGTCATTTCTTGCCTCTCCAGAGCCAATCATGAATGCTCGACCCTTCGCACCATTACCGTTGTTATTGCCATTACCACCCTGATTGTTGCTACCATTGCCATTCCCGTTACCATTTTTCTTCAGCTGCGGACAGTTCTTCCTGAAATGTCCTTCTTTTCTGCACTCAAAGCAGCCCTTGGGTGCTTCACCAGATGGTGTCTGTTTGTTCTGTAGTTCTCCCCTACAATCCTTGGCCTAATGGCCCATTTTTCCACACCGCTGGCAGCGGTATCAGTCACATGCCCCGTTATGGTGAAAATTACATTTGTGGCATTTCGGGTACTTACCAGCGTACGAACCCTGGTTCTGCTGGGTGGAGGTAGACTGCGTAAGGTTCTTGGAAGGTTCAAACTTACGTTGCTGCTGTTGTTGCTGAGGGGGTGGGTTTGACTAGAAAGCTTTGGAGTGTGTACTATCAAACTTTCGCTTATTGTCGGTCGCCTTTGAAGCTGCACCTCTAGGGGGTAGGGTTCCCTGAGCGACTGCCTGATCGGTTAACCTATGAGCCAACTTAGTAGTTTGTTGGATGGTAGCCGGATTGGAGGATGTCACCATGCTCTGGATTTGAGGGACTAGACCCTCGATGTATTTCTTGATCCTCTTATAGGCGGGTTTCACCATTTGAGGACACAAGGTTGCTAGCTCATGCGAGCGAGTGGTGTAGGCTTCGATTTCAGATCCTTCCATTTTGAGGTTCCAGAACTCACCCTCAAGTTTTTGAACCTTGTCGCGGTGACAGTACTCCTCCCGTAACATAGTCTTGAACTCGTCCCATGGCAATGCATTTGCCATTTCCAGAGTTAGCATCTGTACCTGGGAGTTCAACCAGGTAAAGGCTGGACCCTCCAGTGTGCCAGATGCGTATATCACCTGGTTGTTCTGCGGACAGTTGCACATAGAAAAGACCGACTCAGTTTTCTCCATCCAGCGGAGTAAGCCAACAGCCCCTTCAGCTCCACTAAAGGTGTGGGGCTTGCAATCCATGAAAGCCTTAAAAGTAAAGGCCTGTTGGTTGTTGTGCTGACCTAGATGGAAGACAAAGAATATGTTTAGGGATACAAGGTTCGGTGTGACAATCCGGACTTTTTCAGTATTTTCGTTAGCAAATCCAGTTAAATATTAACCTATTTAACTCTAAACCAAACCCTAGGGACTAATCCTGCTTTTATTCAAACTCAAACATATAAAAAACTTGAAGGACCAAACTTGCAATTTACCTATAATTGTCCCTGTTGACCTTTATAAAGTCAAACTAACCTAAACTTAACCTATCTAACCAAACCTAAACCCTAAGGACCATTCCTGCCCATTTTTAAACCCATAAACAGAAATTACAAGGACTAATTCGGTAAATAGCAAGTTCTTGATTTTGTTTGACTTCTTGGAGTCAAACCCGCAACAGTTTGATCTCAATTCACATTCATGATCGATGTTATACCGGAATTTGTTACCGTCGTATACAATCAAGCCTTTAACGAACTTAATTAAGACATAATCATCACCTTTATACTGAAATTAAACCGAATTAATACGTATTAACTTAAAACCGTCGACAATATTATTTGACTCTCGAATTCGATTAAACTTGATGTTAATCTCACAAACGAATTATCTGCACACACTAAACGAACACATTTGAAGCTGTTGCACATTCCAATTCAACCGGATTCAAGCCCGAAGTTGCCGGAGACCAACTCAGTCGCTGTCGGCATCAGTTTCAGTCGATCACCATCAATCCGACAACATTTATGGTAATTGCTTGCACTCACACTGTCGTTTTTATCCATAGAATGAAAGCCCTATCATTACCAGGGCTTACATTATAAATTCGATCAAAATCTGTAATCTAGGGTTCATCACTGACCGGTTTAATCGAACCATAGTCTAGACTCAATCATAATTCAATTAACCCATACAGTTCAATTCGCATTACCATTTTCTTTGAAAGCCCTTTGTCAATTTGATGTTTTATTATCAGAATCATTGTAACCCGTAATCTAGGGTTCTTATGAAAACAGATTGTCGAAGTCAACCCTAAACCGTATTTAAATCAAATTCAATTATACCATTAGACTCGAAATCGCCTGTAGAGTGAAAGCCCTATGAAATATCGGGCTTCCATCATCGAATTGATTTTGATCCAGTAATTAGGGTTCATCCTGGAAACGATTTGGGGTTTTCAATCTTAAACTCAAAAGAAATAAAATTAAACCACATCATCAGATTCACAATGTCGTTTTTGTTAAAAGCCCTATGATTCTATCAAATTTTATTATCAGAATATCTCAAATCGATTCAGTGTTCATAATCTTGGGTTACGGCCTTTCTTTCTGAAATTAAACAAACTTAAACATGAAGATTTTGAAATTAAACTTAACCACAGGACCGTCTCAAATCGATTATCAAAACCCCTCTACTGTTTCGATCGATTACCACCGGAATCGATGGATCAGGGCCGGGTTTCGATCGCGAGTGGATTTGGGAGGAAAACCACTTGAGCCTGGATGTTAAAAGAATTTAGTCCAGGTATCCATTGTGATACCCTAGCGGGCGGGACTGGTTAGTGACTTGTGCGTGTGTGGGAGAGACCCGGGTTCGAGGCCGGGCTCCCACATCTTTTTTTTGAACAGTTTCTATAATATTTAATTAATAAAAATCAAACCCTATAATATTATATTAGTATATAAATATGCTTTAGCCCGGGAAATGACCCGTAGGCTCGGGTTTGAATTGTTAACCTATTTTTATATTATTCCCCACTTTTATAAATAAAATAGTATTGTTATTATCAAATAAAAATAATATGTTTATATTATTTTCAAACCGTAATTTCGTATAAAATAATATGTTTATATTATTTTCAAACCGTGACCCGTATTATTAAATAATATATATTTATATATTATTTTGAATCATTTAATAACATCGTGTATCGGTTGAGATTAAAAAATAATATAATTAGTTATATTTATATTATTATTTTCTTAATCTTCGTGAATGACAAAACACCTGATTACATTTATTATTATTTTTGTCGTTCGTCGCGTAAAGTAATTATAATTTGATTATTTAAGGAATTCCTAACTCCGTGGACACGTTCGTCCACTCTTGAATATTGAGCGTTTCGCTAAAACGTTTCTCATTCCGTATCGCTGTCACAATTACCATTTTTATCCCTAATTTATGTGTTTATAATTTTAGGGCATTCGTAAGTCGTTTGAGACTTACACACGTGGTTCTAACTTATCCTTTGTGTGATACTACCTACAACGCAACGCAGGTGAGTTTTCACGGCCCCTGTTTACTGTTTTAACTTGGGGGAGAAAACATGATTAAACAAATTTGGATTTTGGTGGTTCGTATGATATCAATGTTAAAACTAAGCGTAACACGCTATCACAGAAAGTCCTCAACTTATATCGAACCGTTAATATGGATCTTAGCGAGGTAATATTTAGTAGTACTACTGGGTTTGACAAATCCCACCCGCGTTAGTCGCGCTAACTCGATTAGAGATCGAACGGGTGAAATGTTAGCCTACTCACACCGCCAGTGTTGATAGACCCGGCAGGAGGCAATAAACAAACAGTCAGCTTCGGTTGCGAGCGCTTGAGTTAAACATGAGCATAGGTTAGCTACCTATAGATACATACTGAATGAACATAAATATGGTAAACGCTTATTTACATATATTGAAACCTGTGAACGAACCAACCTCGTGTTGACTGACGGGTGGTCCGTAGGACGACCCTTAAGAGCTATAAATGGTATTTTAATCCTACATTTAATCGAGTAATTGTCTAGAATTAGATGACTACGTTTGCTTGTGTTTCAGGTACATTCAGAGCTTAAAAGTGTGGAAATGAAGGTTCGAATAAACGCGGATGGATTGGAGAGTGAAAGACGGAGCATAGGTGAAAAAAATAATTTCTTTGAATTGAAGAATTAAGAAGATAACATGATAGAGGAAGAAATTACGAGAACGTGGGCGCAAACGACGAAGAAAACGGAGTTGAAACGAAAAAGTTATGAAGAAAACAAAATTGCATGCTGAAGCCTACCATAGCTTACGGTAGCTACCGTAAGTTACGGTAGCCCCCAGCACTTTTCTTCCACCGTAAGGCAGTAGAGACCCACCGTAGCACTTTAAAAGCTACCGTAAGCTACGGTAGATACCGTAGCTTACGGTAGACATTGACGCAGAAAGTGTAACTGCCCATAAAAATCAATTTTCGAAGGGGCTTTTCATTACCTGATGATTGCAGGCGTTTTAGAGCGGTTTTTGGGCGAAAATTGGAGAATTCTTGGGTTCCAAACAATTTTCTAATCATTGGGTTTGTGTTTTGATTCATATGAACATTAATCTTTGTGTGATGATGATGCACCAAGGCATGAGTAGCTAAACTTGTGGTGTTCGTCCTAGGTTGAAGGTTTGTCTAAGACATTTGTGTTTTTATCCGTATTTCTAGAATAATATACTTGCAATGTTTGTTTGTTTATTATGGTGTGTGAATGTTTGTTTGTAAATTGTTGATTGATGTTTTGATCATAATCTAAATCGTACGTTCTTGGTGTCGTTGACAATCGAGATATCACGGGAGGGATTAGGATTGGATATTGGTTAATTGGTCATCGGGTAACAACCTCGCATTTTCGTAATCCGAGTACTTAGTTCCCTTTTATCACAAACAAGTGGTCACGCATGAATCATGTCTATGTGATTCTTTCTAGTTGGATTTAAACATGGATGTCAATTGAAACCGGAAACTAGGATGATCGCTTTCTCTTAATCTGTTTACAAACTAATATTTGATTTGCAATTTATTTAGTTGACCTTAGTTTTTGAAACCAAACAATCAAAATCGTAAATTTACATTTCTTGCAATTTATTTTAAGTTAGTTAAATCCGAACTACTTAGTAAGCACATTTTCCACAAACTCCTCGTGTTCGATACCCACTTACCGCTAGCTATTTAGTTGTAATTGGTTTATTTTTTAGTGACACTTCGTCCTCACGTCAAATTGGCGCCGTTGCCGGGGAGTAGTGCGCAACGTGTGTTAACTTTCGTAGTTTTTTGTTTGTTATTTTCGGGTTTACGCTGGTTGTGTTAGTGTGCAGGTACTTACAGGTGTATGCATACTAGAGGCTCCAAAAAGTCATCACCATTAGCATTTGATCCGGAAATTGAACGGACACTTTCACGGAACCGAGTTTTACTTAGGGAGAACAAAACCATTTAGCCATTTCTTCCCGACTCATGGTCAATCGTCCTCCCAACAGAGTCAACCATTCCCATTTCAACAAGACCCACCTATAACCTTTACCACCCCGGTTCAACAACAACAACCACCATCGAGGTTCCAATATCAACAATCTCCCGCGATGCCGTTTATGAGAGTGCAAGATGATGGGTTTGATGACGGCTATGAAGATGATTATGAGGGGTATAATGAAGGTGAATATACCCTTGGGGGTAATGGAAATCAAACGGGATTTCAAGGAGGGGGTGGATTTGTGCGAAAACCGTAAGATATACTGCAAGCTCCACAAGGTCAACCTCGACAAGTTCAACAATATGAGCAACAAGTGCCTCAACAACAACAAGTGGGGCAAATGTTTCAACCACCAACTCAACAATTCACGCCTCAAAGACCAGTTCAAAGACCAATGGGTCCACCACATCTAAGAGTTCGATTGGGTGTGCCAAGAAGATATAATCGGGAGGCCGTGAGGGGTATTGAAGCACATTTTAGGCCGGTTATTACCAACAATCCTTCACCAGTAGTTATTCCTCAAAACAATCAAGGGAGGACGTTCGAAGTTAGAACTAATTCCCTCCAAAGTTTACCGAAATATAAGGGATTAGCAACAGAGGAACCTTATTTTCATTTGGAGGCATACGATTCGATATACAATACTATCGGTGGGCAAGGATTTTCATCGGATGAAGTAAAGTTGGTATTGTTTCAATTCTCGTTGGAAGATAAAGCGAAGAGATGGTTTTACACTTTACCATCGGCTTCGATTTATACGTGGGCGGAGATGCAACAAAGATTTTTAGAAGAATTTTTCACGGCCCAAAAGACCAACGATGCGAGAAGAAGCTTCCAACAACAACAAGGTGAAATGTTTCACGAAGCTTTCGAACGGTTTAATTTGATGATAAAAAATTGCCCTCATCATGGGATCGAATTGTGGGAATTGTTGAACGCGTTTCATGAAGGGTTGAATTCCGAAGATGCTCGCGACTTAATGTCTATCACGAATGGTACATTCGGTACTAATCACGAGCAAGACGATTGGGCGTTTTTGGAACAAATGGCGGTCACATCAAAGAGGAAAGCTCAATCATCTAGGAGAGCGAGACCGGCCATTACTAGAACCCAAGTGCATGCGATGGAGGATGGTAATGTGCAAACTACTAATCAAGTTTATGATGTTTGCACTAACTGTAATGAATTAGGTCATAGGGCGGATGTTTGTTTGGTGGGTGTTGTTGAAGGGCAATATGAAAGAGTCAATGCAATTCAAGGTCAAGGCCAAGGTGGGGGTGGTAGAAATTACAACATGAACTCGAATACATGTCACCCCGGGTTACGAAACCATCCGAATTTGCGTTATGGAAACCCGACTAATCAAGCCAATCCGAATTTCCAAGGAAGTCAAGGAAATTATGTTCCTCGCCAACAATTCAACAATCAAGGCTTCCAAAGGCAATTTCAACAACCGGGTGGTGACTAAAGTGGCTATTCGGGTCAAGTTACTTCAAGTGGGAATGAAGTGATGGATATGCTCCGGATGATGCAACAAGATATGCAAAGAAGGAATCAAATGGATGAGGCTCGGTTGCAAAAAGATGAAATTCGTGACAAAGCCATCCAATCTTTGACTACCCAAATGGGTCAACTTGCAAGTGAGGTGGCCCTTTTAAAAAAGAACAAAGGTCAACTACCAAGTGACACAGTGACAAATCCCAAGAACATCAAAAGTGTGAACATTAATGTGGTAAGTACCGTTCCCAATAGTGAATTTAATGAAACATTTCTAACCTCTTCGTGTCAAGTGAATGCAGGTATAGGAAAGGAGGCCGAGGCGGAAAATGACAAAGAGCATGGGGCACCAATCGTGCCAATCCGAGTGGAAAAATTAAAAATTCCTCATGCAATGTTGGACTATGGGGCGGGCATGAGCGTGCTACCAGGCGAGTTGTATGACATGTATGACTTTGGCCCACTGCAAGATATAGACACCATGGTGAGCTTGGCAGATGAAAGTTGGAGGCGTCCACGGGGAGTAGTTAGGAATGTTAAGATTCAGTTGGGAGAATTTGAGTACCCAGTGGATTTTCTGGTCCTAGACTATGCTTCTACTAAAATGGCAGCGCAACAAAGGGTAATCTTAGGCCGACCGTTTCTATACACAGCAAATGCTCAAATCAATTGTCGAGACGGGGTTATTACCATGACAAAAAAGAACTGTAAGTTATCATTTGATGTTCAAACTAGAGTGATTATTTATGAATCCAATAAGGGGAAGGGTGGTGAGTCTAGTGATTGTATGGCAAAAGTGTGTCAAAGAATGAAAATAAATCACCCACCGGATCGTGAAGAAAAGCATACGGGATCAAGTAGGAGTGTATTTGATTACCCACCGAATCGAAACGGGACGGATGCATTTTACTCAATGGCACGATGTAGTGATGGAGATGGCCGGAATCGTTTCTTTGAGCCACCATAAACGGGGGTGGCACGGTCTGGCTGAAGACCCGAAAATTTAGCGCTGCTTGGGCGGCAACCCGTTTTTTTTTTCACTGACCTTGTTATTTCTTTATTTTTCTATGTTTCAGGGCTCTGGCAACACTTAAGTGTGAGGAAGATGTGCGGATAGTTGTGTGAAGGTGGTGATAGGAAATCGGATCATTTACAACATCTGTTGTGTCAAACTTCATCAGGTCCATGTACTCTTTCCTTAGACTTGTCATGTTCTTTAGCCTTGAAATATTGGTAGTTAGTTTGTTTGTTTGTTAAAAAAAAAAAAAGTTTGGTGTGTTTTGAGCGATCTTTCTCTTCAAAGCCATACATTGGGGACAATGTATCCCAAGTGTGGGGATGGGGGAAATTTTTTGAAAAATTATGAAATCAAGCGAAAAATTGTCTAAATTTGAAAAGTTAAAGTATTGAAACCCCATAACACTCCTGCAACCCCGTATACCCTTTTTCTTGGTGAGAGTTTGAGCCATCTATTTGAATTGTTAGAAATATTTTCTTTGATGAGAGTGGCAATGGGTGGGGGTGCATTAGAACTTGTGCTTGAATTCGGTTTGAGGCCTTAGCTTGATATGTATGTGAAAAGGATAAGGGTATTTAGGTAGCCTCGTCACGATGTGTGTGAGTGTGGGATTCGGGGGTTGGGCCTCATAAATTACACATATGAGCATGGTAGCGAGAGGGGCGGGGGTTTGGTCTTTAGTAGCCACATTTATTGCCTATCATTTGATAACCCATGCTTACCGCCCAAAATATCTTACCTGTTTGAGAAGACCCGGTTTAGTAGTTTAGTAGTTTTAGTACGTAGTGTTTGATGTTTTGTTTAAAAAAAAAAAAAAAAAAGAGAAAAAAAAAAAAAAAAAAACTGAGAAAAATACAAAAAGAATGAGAATAAATGTGGTAGTAGTTTGAAAGAAAAAAAAATGCGAGGCTTTGTAGTTAGTTAATTAGTTGAGTTTATTTAGATGTAATAATAAGACCGGGTCGGATCATTAGCTACTACATATATATTTCCATGTCCTACCCATATGCCTAGCCACGTTCCAACCCTTAAGTCCCTTTGATTCACGTGCGCATTTTAGTAAATTCTTTAGGCGAAGGACCGATTTAAGTACAAGCCTATTATTGTGCAATCACCCATTTGTTTTAAGTGTGTTCTAGCTCATCCTTGCTAGTTATTATTTGTCGCCGAGAGGAGAGTCATTGTGAGGGGTGTGTTATGCGGGGTTTAAGAAAAAGTTAGTAAAATGAGGACATTTGTTTGCTTGATTCATGTTGATCGCTTGAGGAGTTATGAGTGGTTTTTGATGAGTTGCTTGGGGGCAAGCAACGGTTAAGTGTGGGGATGTGACGGGTGGTCCGTAGGACGACCCTTAAGAGCTATAAATGGTATTTTAATCCTACATTTAATCGAGTAATTGTCTAGAATTAGATGACTACGTTTGCTTGTGTTTCAGGTACATTCAGAGCTTAAAAGTGTGGAAATGAAGGTTCGAATAAACGCGGATGGATTGGAGAGTGAAAGACGGAGCATAGGTGAAAAAAATAATTTCTTTGAATTGAAGAATTAAGAAGATAACATGATAGAGGAAGAAATTACGAGAACGTGGGCGCAAACGACGAAGAAAACGGAGTTGAAACGAAAAAGTTATGAAGAAAACAAAATTGCATGCTGAAGCCTACCGTAGCTTACGGTAGCTACCGTAAGTTACGGTAGCCCCCAGCACTTTTCTTCCACCGTAAGGCAGTAGAGACCCACCGTAGCACTTTAAAAGCTACCGTAAGCTACGGTAGATACCGTAGCTTACGGTAGACATTGACGCAGAAAGTGTAACTGCCCATAAAAATCAATTTTCGAAGGGGCTTTTCATTACCTGATGATTGCAGGCGTTTTAGAGCGGTTTTTGGGCGAAAATTGGAGAATTCTTGGGTTCCAAACAATTTTCTAATCATTGGGTTTGTGTTTTGATTCATATGAACATTAATCTTTGTGTGATGATGATGCACCAAGGCATGAGTGGTTAAACTTGTGGTGTTCATCCTAGGTTGAAGGTTTGTCTAAGACATTTGTGTTTTTATCCGTATTTCTAGAATAATAGACTTGCAATGTTTGTTTGTTTATTATGGTGTGTGAATGTTTGTTTGTAAATTGTTGATTGATGTTTTGATCATAATCTAAATCGTACGTTCTTGGTGTCGTTGACAATCGAGATATCACGGGAGGGATTAGGATTGGATATTGGTTAATTGGTCATCGGGTAACAACCTCGCATTTTCGTAATCCGAGTACTTAGTTCCCTTTTATCACAAACAAGTGGTCACGCATGAATCATGTCTATGTGATTCTTTCTAGTTGGATTTAAACATGGATGTCAATTGAAACCGGAAACCTAGGATGATCGCTTTCTCTTATTCTGTTTACAAACTAATCTTTGATTTGCAATTTATTTAGTTGACCTTAGTTTTTGAAACCAAACAATCAAAATCGTAAATTTACATTTCTTGCAATTTATTTTAAGTTAGTTAAATCCGAACTACTTAGTAAGCACATTTTCCACAAACTCCTCGTGTTCGATACCCACTTACTGCTAGTTATTTAGTTGTAATTGGTTTATTTTTGAGTGAGACTTCGTCCTCACGTCATTGACATATTTTCTTACATGTGTTCTCAGGTCGCTAAGATAAGAGACATGTGCACGTTAGGGTATGCATGGGATTCAACTACTTTAATTATGACTTATTTATATTTGTTTGGATTATTTTATTGTACTTGGTTTGCTTGGACGTTTTGGACGTTTGGACTTTGGTTTTGGGCGTGTGTGTTTTGCGTATTTACTTTCTTTACGCTTCTGCATTGAAACTCTGATTAGTATAATATTTTCATTTTGAGTCCCATGTAGAGTCGTTCAATGTAACTAATGTCTGAGATCCTGGTTCGTCACTTCCCAAACGGTAAAACTCCGTTAGTTGAAATTGGGGGTGTGACATTCAGAAATGAGTTCAGAATGAGTGTTGAGTCGTTAGTGCCGACAAATGATATATTTATCTCCAGTCGGGTTGGCTGCTAAAGCTTCAGCCACACGTTCATTTATCAGGGCCGTGAGTTCTGCTGCGGTCATATTGATGTTGCCACGACCGCCGTTACGTCTACCGCGTCGCCCAGACATGATATTTACATTCACAAATATACAAAAATAAGAAAATATGTCACATATATTCGTCATTCAAGTATAAGTAAACAAAATAAAACTAAACCACAACATCTAACATTTCAATAATAATCCTTGATAAAAATAAATTGTAAAGGCTACAAAGTAATTTCAGTTAAACATCAAAATCCAGAAACATCTGTTGGATGGGAACAACCCTGCCCATCTAGTTTTAAACAAAAGATAGAAAGTAACGAAAACTATCATACCCCACAGCTAGCTGAAGTAACATCTGACCCGACATCCTCGTCCTCAGTCGGGTCTCCCTCATCAGCCTGTGCGTCTCCTGCCGCATCAGCAACCCCCAAGTGTGCCTCCAGCTCCTCGATCCTAGTCTCTGCTACCCCGAGGTTAAACTCTAGTACGTTCACTCGAGTCTGTAGCTCCTGGAATGCTGTCACCAGATTCTCGTGTACTGCATCAGTCTCTCCAAGACCCTCAGTTAGCTTCTCCAGCCTCTGCTGGTGTCCGCGCTGCAATAATCCGGTGATCTCGCCTGCAGTCTCACACATGTTGCCTATTTCCCGGTCCATCTTTTCCACTAGGGCAGCAAAGGCCTGCTCCAATGGGTACTGTAGTGATGGCAAGGCTCGCGAAGAAGAAGGAGTGTCAGCAATAAGTGGGGGTGGGACCTGCTTCTGGCGGATCCAGCTCCTGATCATGTCAGGATACCAATCCCAATCCCGCGTGTTACCTCTGACATGCACATGAAATGACTCGTCATACACCACAGTGTCCTCGATCGGGTTCAACTGACGCCTCTTAGGCTCTGGCGAAGGTACAGTAGGAACATCAGGCTCCTGAGCGACTGGGGATATAGATGACTTGGGTAAAGTAGACGTTTTCCAGTAACGTGATGCATAAGTGTTATGCATGAGTGTAAGTGTTGTGTAACTAATGCATGTGTGGGGTTATAGTCTAGTATGCAAATCCTAGTTCTCTATAAACCTGTCTCTAATACCAATCTGTCACACCCTCAAGATTCACCTGCGGGGTTTTACCGCGAGGCGCGTGACATACCAGGATCTCAGTCATTAGTTACATTGAATGACTATATATGAGTTTAAGAAAAACATTAAATATCCAGAGTAAATGCGGAAGCGAAAAACGTTTAAGAAATCCATGCTCAAAACAAAGGCGCCCAAACCATGCAGTTTAAATAAATAAAGTACGTAGATAAAACTAATTCAGTGTTTGAAAATGATGGGACTCCATGCATGTCCTATGCTCGTGCTCAATACCTTAGCGACTTGAGAAAACATGCTAAAATGTGTCAACACTAGGTTGGTGAGTTCACAGGTTTCAAATGTAAGTAAAGATACTAGATAAAACAGATGCAATTATATCGATATGTAGCTGGCCTATAAAACATGTTATTAAAGCGTTTCGACACCGAAGCTGACTGTTTGTGTTTGAATGCCTTCCACCATGTCTATCATGAAACAATGGTGAGATGTTTAGGTCAATTTTACACCCGTTCGACCTCCAGTTGAGTTAGCGTGATTAACGCGGGTGGGGCTTATCAAACCCAGTAGTACTACTCAAGATTACCTCGCTATTCTTTATATTAAATGGTTCGATATGTAAGGACTTGTATGATATGTTTGCGCTTAGTACACAAGTGATATAAAAGAAATGCAAGATCTAACTGTTTGCGTTCATGTTTTCTCCCCTAGTTTAAAACAGAAAAAGGGGCCGTGAAACTCACCTTAGAATGCGTGCGGATAACAGCTAATAAAAGACCGGTAAATATCTAACTGCCACCTATTAACATAGGTCTATGAGTGTGTGTTCGTGCAGGTTGTTTTAGAAAATAGTTGTTGGTTTAATAAATGTTAACCAAGTTTGACCCGCCGACCGTTGGTGACACATTGTATGAATTTTTGTTTGTTTAGCATAATACTACCATATTATACACAAATGATCATGCAATAACACTTAGCAACAAATCCTTATTGTTCTAGCATGAAAGCACGGTTTTCATAAATAGCAAGTTTTCAAAAATAGCAGGTTTCTATAAATAGCAGTTATGTTCGAGACTCGTGTTTTCTAGAAACTATCGTTACTAATTATGTTCATATTATGAATATAATACGTCCTATATGATTAAACGTGTAACACACACCTTGATCTTTAACATGTTGATCACATTTCAGTTTAGGGTTTCCTTTTATAGTCGGCTAAAGATAACATGCATGGTTTCCGAGTTTTAACACGTTACAACATGTTATTTTATCATAATTAACGTACAAATATCGTTATATACTAACATGCATATCAAACTAGCAAGTTATGACTACTTTAGTCGATAAAAGTTTCCTTATTTAGCAAGTTTGTAAAACCGGGCTAGGTATTCAAAATCTAACTTCACAATTCATCTAATCATGCATCAAGTAACGTATAAACATCATTATATCATCCTAATCATGTCTAACATGCAAGATAGAAATCACAAAAAGTTTCCTTATATAGTAACTCGTGATTCTAGACATCTAGGGTTTCACAAAATCAACAAAACCAACTAATATCATCATAATATACAACTAGTTATCAAAGTTTGCATCTTTATCGAATGGATTCTTTTTTGGATGAAAACTAGGGTTTCACATAACCATATTTTCAAAAAAAATATAAATAAATATACATGAAATCTTACTTGATCCGATGGAAACGAAGATTGATTCTAGGATTGCTCAAGAACACTAACGATTGCAAGAATGAGATCGATCTAAGAATGGTTTGAAGATGAAGAGGGGATTTGCGATCTCAAGGGGAGTGGGGGCTGATTATTTTCAAAATTTTGGTGTTATGGGGTTAGGGTTTTTAGAAAATCCTTATATATTCACTCCATGGGTTTAAAAATTGATTTAGGAAGCCCGTTGACTAAATTAATGAACTAAAAACTAATTTAATTAAATCTAACTAATATAAATAGTTTCTAATAAATATGTTTATAAAACTTATTTATAAAAATCACTAAAGCAGTAAAAGTCTCAACGTTACGCGTAAACGTACGTGATTTCACGAAAGTCTACAATTTACGCATAAAATCACATAACACGTAAAAACACATATTTTACATCAATTATAAATTATTTATTGTTTGAAATATTATTATTAATTATCACCAACATTCGGGGGACAGACTCGGGGATCGACTCGTGCGATTCGGTAATTCTCTGAATTACCGTTATGTGAGTGTTTGTGCGAAACCGACACATCTAACTAATCCTAATTAAATGTAATGCATGAGTGAATGTTTGAGATAACCGAGTTTTTATAAACAAATGTTTGAGATAACGATGTTTGTGTTAACGTAGTTAAACTGAAAATGTCGGATGTCACACAAAACATAAAAACAGTTAAAGGTGGGCGATAGAAACTCACCTTTGTTCGACACACTTCGATCTCTAGAACTTGCTAACGCTTCGTGCTCGCCTTTTGACCTCAAACATATAATACACATAATACACGATTCAATACATGACTCGACGTTAAACCTGCACCTTCACGAGTATCCCTACGTCACGCAAGGCCACATGCACGTGCATGGCACCATGCATGGTTTTCATGCACTACGTGAACCCGTTCACGTCCTTGACGTCCAAATGTATATTCGGCTACACTCTGGGTCCCCGAGCTCGCCAAATACCACTCCATTCACGTTACGCATCATTGTGGTGCCCTCCCCACGTGTTCCCCGCCCTTATCCGGTCCCGCGTCCTAGTCGTCGGGCACCCACGATCGCCACCATGGCCTCCCGCAACCACCACAACCTGTCACCGCCACCCTGGAGCCACCCCAGCCCCGTTACAGCTCCCGTCAGCTTCATACGGTCCCTCGCCGCCTCATGGTTCGTCACTCCGGCCTTAGTCGACCCTTCATCCGACCTCGCGACACTTACCGGCCACCCACACGGGCCCGGCCGATCCCTTTCCAACCCGTAAACGCTCTTAACACGAAACCATGATAATAACAAGTCGAGGTTCAAGATTATACTTTCGATCCGAGTTACTCGTGCAAATCGAATCACCTAGAACTCGTCTCCTTCCTTCACTCGCCTCCTACGAAACGCTAGAATGATAAAAATGATTATTATGATTATCCGGGATTTAACACGTATTCGGTGATTAGAGGCTTGCGATTTTAACTTGATTCGGAAGAAAACTCTATGAACGGCCTCTCCTTCGCTCCCTTTTCTTCTCGACAAACCCAAGAACCAAATGGGGTTCTCCCCATAGCGTAACACCCTAAAGAGGTGTCCATTCGGGCCGGGCTTGGCCCCTCCACGCACCGCCGTTCCCAGGCTTTGGCCCGTCAAGTGGTTTTTAATATAATCCCACTAAGTCTCGCTATTTACTTGTTAATCCCTTCTCTTTATTTACATAAAAATAAACCCTTGTTTCTACGTCTTCAATTAAACTCTGTCATGTTCCCGTCACAATTCCTTCCTCTATATACAAGCATATACACTTATACAATGATCCCGTTTATATGGTAAAAACCCGGGATGTTACATCCAACAACTGAGGTGGTTAAAAGAGATGGAGCACCTATTGACAACAATCCCGACTTGCAATTCAATAACTTAGCCTCAAACCTATCAATAATCGGTTTCTAATTCTTATTTTTTTTCGTAAAAGACCCAACTGGGAGACCCAAATACAGAAAGGGCAATTTACCCGACTTACAACCCGTGATCAAAGCAAGTTGCTCCACTTGGTGACTATCAATTCCTACCCCAAAATTATTTGATTTGTGAAGATTCGGCTTGAGGCCTGAAACAAGATAAAAGCAATTAAGGATTTGGACAATAACATTATTGTTACTCTCCGACCACTCACCAATAAAAATTGCATCATCTACGAAAAACAAATGAGACAGAAACATATCACTATTGCCTACTCGAATACCCTTATACAAACATGCATGAATCAAATCTTCCATAGCAACATGCAACACCTCCATAGCGATAATAAATAGAAATGGGGATAAAGGATCGCCTTGTCTCATTCCCCTATGCATATAAAACTCACGGATTGGACTAAGGATGAGATCGGTACCGTACTGATACCGATACCGAAAATACCGGTACCGAATTTATAGAAAAGTGGGTACCGGTACCGGCACCGAGTTTCTCGTTACGGTACGGTATTGTTACGCATTACAAAATTTTCATCTCTAGATGGTATCGGTACCGAAAATACCGGTACCGAATTTATAAAAAAGTGGGTTCCAGTACCGAATTTATCAGTACAGTACCGGTTCGGTAATCGGTACCAAATGCTCATCCCTAGATCGGACTCCCATTTACTAATATGGATAATCTCACAAATAAAATGCTTTATCCATGATCGCCATTTGTGACCAAACCCCATTAACTCCAAAACCCGAATCAAATAATCCCAAGAGATCGAATCATATGCTTTCTCGAAGTCTATTTAAAAAAACATGAGTTTTTTTCTATTCCATTTAAACCAATAGATTAACTCATTAAACTTAGCATAATCTTAATCAAGTGTGCACTCTACACCTCCTAACTCGTATCAATATATATTCTAACATTTTATTTGTTTGATTTGGATATTAGTAGCGTAGCAATGAGAGCCATACTCACTTTTTTTTAATAAAATGATAACATGTATTCTTCAACGAATCATCAAACATCCTTGTTTGTCATTACTCATGGAGAAATAACAAGTAAGACAAAGATTGGAATCACAATCACTTTTAGGTTAAGGGATTACGATAAATTAAGAACTATGATGTTTAGAATCTTATCTTCATATCATATAATCAAAGCAAAATAAAATATTTATATGAGACTAATTAAATAATAGTTGATATTAAATCCCTATGATTTCACCTTATCACTCAAATATCTCAATTACATACTTATTTAGAACCTCTCATAATTGACTCAAAATCTCTTTTGTCTGAGCTCACTAGATTTTTTATTTTCTGAACGGCAATTTGGATCACTGACGGGCCATTGACCCACCCGGTCATCTCCACCTCCCTAAAGAGGAAACCTACAATAGGTGAGAAAACCCCTTGGTTCAACCTGGACCCTTTTTTTGTCACATGTGGGACTTGAACCCAAGATCTCCCCATTTTAGTAAAGTCTTAGGTATACACCTTTGCCACTAGACTAAGCTAGTGGTTGTAAATACACTAGATATATCGCGCTCTGTTACAAAACTCAGTAATTATGTAAATATAAATATACATAAAGAATAAAAATATATTAAGACACAAGCTCAATAAAAAAAATCTAAGATTTTCTTGAAAATTATTTAAGTGGTCTGAGTTGGATCCCATCACGCGATATAAATCGATGGATTTTAAATATTTGAATTGAATTTAGGCAACAAGTGTAGGATGTCACAAGTGGTAGTAATTAGACTCTTTGACTGCCACATGTGTTATTTATTTACTTACTTTATATGGAAGTGAAAACAGCAATGACTTATCAAAAAATCAACTTATCATAGCCATAAATTAAATATGGCTGATATAAAGTAGTTTTTTGGAAAATTTTAAGAAAGATGAATAATTCAATTTGATAATAACATGTGTGGATATTTAATATACGATTTTAAATAATTGTATAGATGTAGTAGGCTTTGTGACACATGTTTTATTTATTTATTTATTTGAAATTAAAATAGCCATAAATAAATACGGGTGATGTATGTTTTTTTTGGATAAACTTGTAGAAAGATAAAGCATATGTTCTATGATAATAACATGAGTTGGTGTTTGAATCAACGCATCTTAAATTATTGTCATTATAAAATAATCTAACGAACACCAATAGATCAATCACCCACGAAAATGTCTATAAATTCGAACAAAAACGTTTATAAATTCAAACACCAATTTTCAATTGTTTATGTGCTTCTGTTGTTACTAAAATTTAAAAAAAAAATGCCTTCGAGTTTCCTATCTCCAGCACAAACCAAGCTGATCAGTTTCTTCGACACAAGTAAATCCCAAACCTACATTTTCAAGCATCAAGGTATGTGATCACCAGGTCTTCTAAACGGGTCGTGATTACGTGTTGCCTAGTCAAACCCGAACACGATACGATTTCAAAAATTATGTCAGGCGCTGAACCCGAACGTGACATGTGTATTCGTAGGTTGACGCAAACACGACCCGCTTAACCTGTAAAAAGTTATTTATTTTTTTTTACATATTAATACTTTAAAATTACAAATTTACACACACACACACCTAATAAATAAGTAACTGGTTGCGCACGTCTCACAATTCTGTGAGCACAATATTCTTTTTCCTGCTTATTTTTCTTTATTACTAATTATTATTTAATATATACTTTATTAATTCCTAAATCTTCATTGGTATTTAATATTTTCTTTATAATTTCAAAATATTCATTACTAATTATTTAATATTTCCTTTATACAACACATTTAAAACACAGATTCCAAAATCTTCGTTTCAACCCATGTATAAGAGTAAATTTCACTTTTGGCCCCTGTGGTTTGCCTTGTTTAACCCTTTTAGTCCAAAAAATAATCTTTTAATATATCAGCCTCTGAGATTGTATTTTTGTAACCATTTCAGAAACCCTTTTAGCTCCAACGTGACTCTTCTTGAACAGGTTCCAGTTTCACCTTAGGCTTGCGACACAAGTTAATGATTGTACTAACATGAACACACGTTTTGGTCACGAATCATTTTAAGACATAAAGCATAAAGACATTTGCATAAGAACAAAGGTATTGAATTGTGTAAGTAATGTATTTGTAAACATGTTTCACCCCAAAAGTATAAAAATGTAAAAAGGGGCTATGTAAACTCACTTGTATTGAATCTAGAATTGGTATGAATTGGTAAAGGCTGATAGGCCTCATGAGGGATTCTCACAATAAACCTACACGTATAATGATACTATAAATTCAATATACGTCTACATGGTATTTAGGAGATTTTGGGATTTTAGGGTTTCACGGGGGGTTTGAGACTTGAGCATAGGGTTTGTGCAAGTTTTGTAAGAAAAACATATGTATTTATAACGCTAAAATGTTTAAAATTTATTCACATAATTATTTTTCAATAATCAAATAAATCATAGTATGGAAAGAGATTTAAATAATATTATATGTGAATTGTTAAATACATATAATATGGAACGGAAAATAATGTACTTGGATTTATTTATATAATAATTTATAAATAAATTATAAAGTGAGAAAAAGGTTTAATAAGTTTTATTTTGTGTAAACAAAATAATTAATTAAATTATTAGTTAATGTAAATAAAGTTGGTAATTAATCCATTAATTAATAAAATTGTTATTTAATGTAGAAATGGTTAATTAATATATTAATGCATTTTAAATGCATTATAAAGACTAAGTAATCTTTAAATAGGATTAATTGAATTTTGTATAAAATAATGATTTAGGTGTTTATAAGTTTTAAAAGTATTTTAAATAATTATTCTTACCATAATAATTACTTATGAAAAAGAGTTTAATAATGTTTAAACATATAATTAAAATTTGTGAAATAACATTATTAATATATAAATAAATAACATAGTTAAATTTTTCATTATTTATTTATGAATTTAAAATGGTTTATAACATGTTTTTAATAAAATAAATAAACATTACTTTATAATTTATGTTTTTATAAAACTTTCAGAATGTATTTATAGAATTTATAAAAATTAAATGGGAATTTTTAAACATGGAATAATGTATTAAAATAAAAAGGAATTAATTCAGAAATAAAAATGGTGGCCCGGACTCGAACCCGCGCCACTTCCGGGTCGCACACACTAACCATCAGACCAGGGCTTATGCCTTGGTCTGAAGCCGACGCGAAATGGTTTTAAACAAAAAGCTCAAATCACCATCTTCCCCAATTATAAACCCGTAGCCCTAGCCCTTCAATTCACCCGATTGAGCAGACGATCGAAGCTCAAACCATAGGGCTTTCGATCCTCGTATCAAGATGAACCCATCGACACTAAATTTACCTGTAATGGTTGTGTGTAGGGTGGGGACGACTGAGTGGACAGGTTCGAGCTTTTCCAGCTATAAATCGTGTTCTAGAGGTGATATGTTATGCAATTGCGAGTGTAGGGAGTTTGTAGTGTGTTTCTCTAATGATTATGACCCTCTATTTATAGTCGATTTGTACAGCATTGGTCGAACAAGTAAATGATTGGGAGTGGGGCTATCGGTTATGAATTCGTCCTTAATTAGCTAATGAAAACTCAATTAACTTCGAGTAGTGGGTCGATTAGTTGTTTTAAATGCATAGTCGTTTTCAGTTTCGTGTGAAAACATTTCAAATACGAGTTCAGGAATAAATGTGTAAGAACCGGTGATGGTGGGTTTCGAACCTGAGACCGATTTTGGGGAAAGGGAAAATTCGAATTGGCAAAACATGTCCCTAATGTTTAGATAGTTATCATTTTATGTTCAAACTTTGTTTTTAAATAGGATTAAGTTTCAAAATTTGCACTATTAACCCCTGAACTTTTATAAAACATATAATTTATTAAATCTTGTAATTTTTATAAAATCTAATAAATGTAAATGTTATATTTGATGTCACAATTATATTTATATAATTTTTGCAAATTAAAATAGTTTTATTTCCATTAAAATCATTTACTTAATTTTATAAACCCTATATTTATAGAATTTATAATTTAGATTTTATAGGTTTGTATGTATATATTTATATACATTTATATATATAGGTTTAGAATATAACTTAGCATATATATATATATATATATATTTATTTAATAGAATAATAATAATTATATAATCCCTTATATAAAAATTTATTATTTTTGAATTTGAAATAATTGTATCAAATGTATGTATGTATGTGTACTCATGAAATGAAATGCATAAATATAATCATTTATTGGGATGAATTGATCAAACCACATGAAAATGAAGTTACAAGTGCCGGAAAAAGTAAAACAAAAGCCGGAATTTCCTAGGGATTACACAAGAACTCTGGAAACATCTATCGTACAAAACAAATGAGCTCTCTTAACCCTAATGACTCCATCCTTAACTTTAAATAGTATCCAGGCTCTAATCGGATGACCCACGAATACCATTAGACCCGCTTGTCTTTTAGAGATAAAGCGGGTAACCGGGTTCTCAATCTTCAGGCCCATAAGCTCAGGTGCAAGACTTCAGGTCCACGTGCCCAGATCCATAAAGCCCACAACCTTCCGAATATCTCTTTAGCCCATATGCAATTCACATTCACAATAAACCATAAAACAAATATTAAAAAATATAAAATTGAAAAGATAAAAATATACAATATATTTTAACACCCCCTCAATGTTATAACTCAAATGCATTGTACATACCCGTCTGACTTGCAATTGCTTCATGTTGACCGGCTAATAGTCCTTTAGTAAAAATATCCACTAGCTGTTTTTCTGACTTAACAACAGTAGTAGTAATCACACCAGTTGAGATTTTCTGACGAAGAAAAAATAATTCAATTTAAAATGTTTAGTCTGAACATTGAAACACTATATTAGCTGCTACTGACAACGCAACATTATTATCACAATGCAGCTTTACTAGTAAGCTTATAGGGACTTGTAATTCTTTCAACAAATTTATTAGCCACAACACCTCACGTGTGGTAGCACAAATATACCGATACTCAGCTTCTACTGAGGATCATGAAACAGTACTTTGCTTTTTTACTTTTTTGGGAAATTAAACTGTTCCCAAAAAAAACACAAAATCCGGTGACGGTTCTTGACTGAAGACATTTCCCCTAGGATGAGTCAGAATAAACAACAAGATTAAAATGTTTTCCTTTACTAAAAAATATACCCATACCTGGAGCCCTTTTAAGATATCTTGACAGCCTTAATGCAACTTGCAAATGTGAATTTATAGGTGCATGCATATATTGACTTAGGAATTTGTAACATCCCAAAAATAATAAACGACAATAAATGAAAATGGGTTAAACGCGAGACGAACGGAATAAACAAGCGTGGAATGGGCCGGCTATGGGCTTGCGCGCGCATGGGCTCAAGGGTAGTCTCTCCCTGTAAATACCCTAGCCCATCTCTCTTATCTCATTTTACAAGTTCTAGAGAGAGAAACCGAAGAGAGAAAGAGTAGACGGATCGGTCCGAGATTTCAGCAAAGTGTTTTCCCATAGCTCGTGAGAAGAACCTCCGAATCAGAAGCTCGATACAGGCAACGATCTGGTCTAGATCTGAGTTTTTGTTCGTTTTAGGGTTTTCGGGTTTTGGATGAAAAGGTAACGTTTTTACGCATAAAACTTGAAAATGAACATAGATCTAGCATCTAGAAGGAAAAACGAACGTTTTGAACAAAAAGTCGGGATCTTGACGTGATCAGATCTGCGTGCAAAAGTTAGGGTTTTTACGGGGAAGAAGGTCCTGCGTACTTATCAAGTACGCATGAAGAAGGTCATCAAGTACGCATGAAGAAGGTCCTGCGTACGTATCAAGTACGCATGAAGCAGGTCCTGCATACTTATCAAGTATGCATGAAGCGAAGTCTGCGCACTTATTAAGTATGCAAGAACAAGGCCTTGCGCACTTGCTAAGTGTGCAGGCATCATGCTGGTTAGTAAAGTCAGTAAACCGTTAGAGTCGGGATTGGTCTGATGTGTATTTAACTAATCAATTCAAATCGAAAGTGACGTTGTTGGACCTTTGTTTAGGACAACCCAGATTAGCTTATCAATTGAGTTCTAGAAGCAATCTTTCAAATGTTTTAAATAATATTTTTGGGCTGGTGTGCATACGTAACGATGTGACTATTTTATAAAACGATGTTTATGAATGTTGTATGTGACGTTTTATAAAATGATGTTTATGAACGATGTTTGGAAGGAAGGGTTATGAAAGAAGTGTTTATGAAATATTTTGTCAAAAGAAGTTTATGAAGTGTTTATGAATGAATGATTTTTAATAAAACGTACCAATGTTTTAACTAAAGGTTTGAAGTAAAAGAAGTGAATGTTTACGAAAGTCACAAACGAACGAATCTGCCATTATTCCTTAGGGAATGAAGGTTATGGGTATGGGATGTATGTTATGGACCTTTACCTTTTAGGGGCCTTTGTGGCTGGCCAACTGTTGTATAACTGGGGTGATGACGGTCACCAATGGGATTATCGTGATCTTTGAAGTTGGTACGGTTTACCTTACGGGGTAGTCGTGCTTGAAGTTTGGTACTTGTGCCTTACGGGGTGTAGAAGTTTGGTACGTGTCATCCTTGTGATGCCGTGCTTGAAGTTTGGTACGTGTCATCCTTGTGATGTCGTGCTTGAAGTTTGGTGTTGAATGACCTATGTATCGGGCCCTAGGATTTCTTCACTCGAAGGACAGTACGGTGTTGATGGGCCTAGTGGTGGTGATATTTAGGTTGTTCCGCTATGACGTTTGGATTTGACGGTTACGAGAAGGCACATATTCGAAATATTCGTTGACTTATGTTTATGATGTTATGTTTGTTATGTTATTGCATATTTTCGTGCGCTTTTATTAATGAAGTTAAATGATATGTTTTTGGCAAATATTTGAAGTTAAGGTTTTATGAAAAGCTAGAACTCACCAGCGTAGCTGAGTTTTTAGTATGCACATTTAGGTTAAGGCAGGTTATGATGATAGACGGTGATGCTGGGCGGCTTGATGAGTTACCCGGATGATATGAAGACTGGCATCCCGTTATTATTAGCTTATGTTATGTTTTATGTATTAGACTATGTTATGCTTCTGCATGTTAAACAATGTCACGATTATGTTTTGATGAAATTTTCCGCTGCGTTATTTTGATATTCAAGTTTAAGAACTGTTGGTGAATGAGTAAATCCAATAAGTGAGGCCTCCCGGGTTTAGAGCCTTACAAGTTGGTATCAGAGCAATAGTTTGAGAGATTCGGACACTCCCAGTGTCTGAACTTAAATTGTGAATGGGACCGAAAGTGGATGCCAATATGGGTAACTCGAGCCACAGCATCAGATATGAAGGTAGTATATATATTTACATATATAGTATGCCTTAGAAGTGTTAGGATCGGACTTGTGTTCTGGTGGAATCACAAAGGCGGTAAAATAGAAATCGAGAGGTAGTGTAATGGTTAATTGCAGATGGCCAGTGTATATTAACATCTTACAGTACTTGTTGAATTCTTTTTGTTAACTAGCGTGATGACATTGGATTCCTTGTCTTATAGAACGAAATGGAAAGGAGAGGAAACGAAAGGCGTGGTGGGGGCCATACCGGTGGTCGTAACGGTGGACGCGACAGGACCCTGCACGCCAAGAGTACAGTGAAGAAGAAAGTGTTCACACTGATCCAGAAGTTAGTATGCACAGGACTGAGCCGACTCATGTCGAAGAACAACAATTCACTTTTGAACCGGAAGTGAGAGCGGCTTTGGCACGCGAGTTCACTGAGTTGATTAAGGTTTCTTTGCCAGGACTGTTGGCAGAAGCGTTAAAGAAGGCTAATGAGACGGGTGGGTCTAACACTGCGGTTGGTACTCCGAACACTGAGGCAATCAATGCACCGCTTAACCTTGGTTGCGACTATAAGTCCTTTAAGGCATGTGACTCACTGGTCCTGACTGGGAAGAAGGACGCAGTGGCTACTTTTGATTGGGTAATCCGTATGGAAGCTGCCATTCATCTGAGCGAGTGTCGAGAGAATCAAGTTGTGAAATTTGCTTCTAACTCCTTGAGAGAGGAAGCATCCCATTGGTAGGAAGGGGTACGTCAAGCCAAGGGGGACGAGGCTGTGGATACGATGATGTGGACTGATTTGAAAACTTTGGTGATCAAGAATTTCTGTCCAAGGAATGAGATCGAAAAGGTAGAAAGGGAATTTATGGGGATTAAGGCCGGGAACATGACGCACCGGCAGTACACCAGACGGTTCAATAAACTGGCACGTCTGGTGCCACATCTTGTCACGACAGAGAAAAGAAATATTGCCTGCTACATTCAAGGGCTGCCGGACCACGTCCGCACCTATGTTAAGGCAAACGCCCCTACTACCTATGATTCTATTTTGGAACTGAGCGGCGTGGTATTTGATGATTTGGTGCTGAATGTCGTTGCCATTGAAGAGCTTAAGAAGAAGCCGAGTTTTCCCGCTAAGCGATCGGATGGGAAGTTGTTTGGGGCTCGGGACAAACAGGCCAGGGTAGGTGAGACGGCAGTCTGTGGAAATGTGGGGTAAGACATGCGGGTGAATGTCGGCTAGGGTTAAATCAGTGCTTTAAATGCGGCAAGACCGGACACTACTCCCGTGAATGCCCGCAAGGCTTTAAATGCTACAAATGTGGGGAGAGTGGTCATATAAGCCGTGAATGCACCAAGCCCAGGATGGGTGAAGCTGGGAAGGGGAGAGGCCCGGAGAAGAAAGAAGAGAGGCCTCGAGCAAAGACTCGTGCGTACGCGCTGACGCAAGAACAAGCCAGGGTGGACCCCGACGTGGCGTCAGGTACGTTCATCCTTGACAACACTTTTGTTTAAGTGTTATTTGATTCGGGTGCCAGTAAGAGTTTTATATCTGCGACTTTTTGTAAACGAGTAAAATACACTGTCATTAAGCTAGAAAGGGCCTTTAGCGTAGAAACCGATGAGGGTAGGACTGCGAGAGTAACCGATGTAGTTGACAATTCCAAGATAAAAATAGAAGGCCATAGATTCCTCGTCAGGTTGTTTGTTATGGTTTTGGGTGGGTTCGATGTCGTGTTAGCTATGGATTGGCTAACTGCCAATGAAGCGCAAATTATATGCAAACGAAAGATAATCCGACTCAAGGCTCCGGATTGTAGCAAAGTCGAGGTTTTTGGAGATCGTGACGCCCCGATGCCAAACGTCATCTCGATGATTAAGGCAATAGATTACTTGAGGCGCGGATGCAAGGCTTATCTGGTGTATGTAATTGACAAGTGTAAGGAAGTGAAGGAACTAGACGATGTACCCGTGGTATGCGAGTACCCGGAGGTGTTTCCATAGTATTTTCCTGGGATACCACCCGACAGAGAGATTGAGTTCCGAATCGACTTAGTACCAGATGCCCAGCCCATGGCTAAAGCTCCATATCGACTAGCACAAGTAGAGATGAAGGAACTAATGACACAACCAGACGAATTACTTGAGAAGAGATTTATCTAACCGAGCATCTCACCTTGGGGTTCCCTAGTGTTATTTGTAAAGAAGAAGGATGGTTCGATGAGAATGTGTATTGATTATCGCGAGTTGAACAAACGTACCATGAAGAACAAGTACCCTCTACCAAGGATCGACGACCTGTTCGATCAATTACAGGGCGCAAGTTGGTTCTCAAAAATCGACCTTCGATCCGGGTACCATCAGTTGAAGGTGAGGGAAGAAGGCATACCAAAAACTGCATTTCGCACGCGTTATGGACATTTTGAGTTCCGCGTAATGTCTTTTGGATTGACGAACGCCCCCGCAACGTTCATGGATTTGATGAATAGAGTTTGTCGACCAATGTTGGATCGATCGGTAATCGTGTTCATCGATGATATCCTCATCTAATACAAGAATGAGGGTGATCACGCGTGTCACTTGAAGGAGGTATTGGAAGCTCTGAAGAAGGAAAAGTTGTATGCTAAGTTCTCCAAATGTGCGTTCTGGCTTAGGGTAGTCCAATTCCTAGGTCACGTCATTAACCCGAACGACATTATGGTTGACCCAGCAATGATAATGACGGTAAGGGAATGAAATATTCCTAAGACGTCAACTGAAATCCACAGTTTCTTAGGATTGGCAGGCTACTATCGGAGATTCATCCAGGATTTCTCGAAAATAGCTTTGCCGTTGACAAAGTTGACTCGAAAGGAGGTAAAGTACGAATAGGGTTCGACCCAGGATGAGGTGTTTAAGGAATTGAAGGAGAAGCTAACCAAAGCTCTAGTCTTGGCCCTTCCCGAGGGCAATGAAGACTTGGTGGTATACTCTGACGCTTCGGGTCAGGGAGTAGGGTGCGTGTTGATGCAACGCGGGAGACTGATTGCATATGCGTCGCGATAGTTGAAAGTTCATGAAGTCAACTATCCGACTCATGATTTGGAACTTGCTGCTGTCGTATTTGCATTGAAAATCGGGAGGCACTACCTCTACGGGGTAAAGTTTACTATTTACTCCGACCACAAAAGTTTGAAGTACTTCTTCGAACAAAGAGAGCTTAATATGAGGCAGAGACGATGGTTGGAACTCCTGAAAGATTATGACTATGAAATCATATACCATCCTGGAAAAGCAAACGTGGTGGCTGACGCCCTAAGCCGAAAGGATGTGCCTACTCCTATTAGAGTGAAAGCTTGCCAGTTGGTGGTAACATCAGATGTGATGAGGAAAATTGAAAAAGCTCAAGATGAAGCACTTAAGGAAAAAAACATAAAGAAGGAAAGGATGGTTGGCCAACAGGACAAGTTGGAATATAACACCCTTGGTGTAGGACACGTTTTGGACTGGTATGGATACCTATGGGTGGCGAGCTTAGAGCTAAAATCTTGGATGAGGCTCATAAGTCTCGGTACTCTATCCATCCTGGTACCGATAAAATGTACCAAGATCTGAGGAAGGAATACTGGTGGCCTGGAATGAAACATGAGGTGAAAAAGTATGTAAGCAAGTGCTTGACTTGCTCACAAGTAAAGGCCGAACACCAGAAACCGTATGGAAAGATTCAACCACTTGATATACCGAAATGGAAGTGAGAACACATTACCATGGACTTCATAACCAAGCTACCTCGCACAGCTAAAGGTCATGACACCATTTGGGTAATTTTGGACCGTTTAACAAAGAGTGCTCATTTCCTACATATTTGCGAGACGTTCTTGTCGGAATGGTTAGCAGAAGTATTTATTAACGAAGTAGTAGCACGACATTGGATGCCTTTGATGATCATATCTGACCGGGACACACGATTCACATCGAGGTTCTGGAAAAGATTTCACGAGGCGATGGGCACGAGGCGATGGGCTCGAGACTCATTGTTAGCACGGCATACCACCCACAAACGGATGGTCAGTCTGAAAGGACCATTCAGACATTAGAGGATATGCTTCATGCTTGTATTATCGATTTTGGCGGCAGTTGGGACAGTCATCTGCCGTTAGCCGAATTATCCTACAACAATAGTCATCACACAAAACGATAGGCATGCCGCCTTACAAAATGTTGTATGGGAGAAGATGCAGGACCCCGGTTTGTTGGGGTGAGATTGGACAGAAGGAATTAGGAAGTCTTGAAGTCGTAAGAGAAACGTCGGAAATGTTTGATCAAATCAAATCACGAATGAAGGCCGCACAAGATCGTCAGAAATCTTATGCGGATAAACGACGAAGGCCTATTGAGTTTGATGTTGGGCACAGAGTAATGTTGAAAGTGTCACCCTGGAAGGGAATCATACGATTCAGGAAGAGAGGAAAGTTAAGTCCGAGGTTTTTCGGACCATTCAGGATAATGGCACCTGTTGGTGAAGTCGCTAATCGGTTAGAGTTGCCTGATGAGTTAAGTGGGATTCATCCTACCTTCCATGTATTACACTTGTGAAGGTGTTTGGCGGATGAATCGACTCACGTACCACTTACTGACATCGAGGTCGACAACAGCCTTAACTACATCAAAAAACCCGTGGCCATCTTAGATAGAAAGGAGAAACGTTTGCGTAATAAGATTATTCAATTGGTTAAAGTCCAATGGAAACATCGAAAGGGACCGGAAGCCACTTGGGAAATGGAGACGGATATGAGGGAGTCGTACCCTCAACTATTTGACTTATGATAGGTTTCAGGGACGAAACCTATTGTAAGGGGGGTAGACTTGTAACATCCCAAAAATAATAAACGACAATAAATGAAAACGGGTTAAACGCGAGACGAACGGAATAAACGAGCGTGGAATGGTCCGGCTATGGGCTTGCGCGCGTATGGGCTTAAGGGTAGTCTCTCCCTATAAATACCCTAGCCCATCTCTCTTATCTCATTTTATAAGTTCTAGAGAGAGAAACCGAAGAGAGAGAGAGTAGACAGATCGGCCCGATATTTTAGCAAAATGTCGTCCCATAGCTCGTGAGAAGAACCTCTGAATCAGAAGCTCGATACAGGTAACGATCTGGTCTAGATCTGAGTTTTTGTTCGTTTTGGGGTTTTGGATGAAAAGGTAACGTTTTTACACATAAAACTTGAAAATGAACATAGATCTAGCATCTAGAAGGAAAAACGAGTGTTTTGAACAAAAAGTCGAGATCTTGACGTGATCAGATCTGCGTGTAAAAGTTAGGGTTTTTAAGGGGAAGAAGGTCCTACGTACTTATCAAGTATGCATGAAGAAGGTCCTGCATACTTATCAAGTACGCATGAAGAAGGTCCTGCGTACTTATCAAGTACGCATGAAGCAGGTCCTGCGTACTTATCAAGTACGCATGAAGCGAAGTCTGCGCACTTATTAAGTACGCAAGAACAAGGCCCTGCGCACTTGCTAAATGCGCAAGCATCATGCTGGTTAGTAAAGTCATGTAACATCCTGAGTTTTAGAGCGCGAGAGAATTCACGAGGAATTAAAACTTAAATAAAAAGAAAGGAAGCGGGCTTGGGCCGGGGTGTATGGGCCGAAAGGGGAAGGGTTTGGGCCCTTATAAGCCTCAAGATCAGCCAAAAGCTCTCATTTGCATCATCCATTCCCGTTTTCTAGAGAGAGAGGAGGGAGAGAGTCTAGAGAGAGAAAGTCCCGGTTTTTGGATTAGAGCCTCAAGGATCGTTAGCAAGAGTCTCGTGGGTGTTTAGCAACGAAAAGGAAGTGATTACAGGTAACCGATTCTCCTAGATCTGAGTTTTAGTTCGTTTTTGGGTTTTTCGGGTTTTATGTGAAAAGGTTATGTTTAATCGGATGAAACTGAAAGATAAGCATAGACTTGAGTTCCTTAATGGAAAACGAACGTTTTGAATGCAAGCAGGTTCGGGATCTTGAAGTGATCAGACCCGAATGCGAAAGTTAGGGTTTTTCGTCAAGAACAGGTCGTGCGCACTTGCTAAGTGTGCACCGAGTAGGTCCTGCGCACTTGTTAAGTGCGCAGGAAGAGGAACCTGCGCACTTGCTAAGTGCGCAGGAAGGGAAGTCTGCGCACTTGCTAAGTGCGCAGGAAGCGGAGTCTACGAACTTGCTAAGTGCGCAGGCATCAGGTCTGATTAAGTGAAGTCAGTATGTTAGAGTAGTTAAACCATTAGAGTCGGTAATGGTCTGATGTGTATTTAACTAATCAATTCAGATCGGAAGTGACGTCGTTGGACCTTGTTTAGGACAACCCGAATTAGCTTACCAAGTGAGTTCTAATCCCCTTTTTGCCTTCTTTAGGGGTGGTGTGCATACTTAGTGTAAGGTGTTTATTATATTTTATATATTATAAACTGAAAGGAAAAGTTATGTTTTAGTGAAAAGTTTAAAAGAGGCAAAAGTACGTTTTGAGGAAAGTATATCTATATTATGGCAAGCGTTTACTATATTTTCATATACATAAACAAAGGCATAATGTATGTGTTAGTATGTTCAAGTAAAGCAAGATATATATATATTTTGGCAAGCGTTTACTATATTTTCATATACATAAACAAAGGCATAATAAATGTGTTAGTATGTTCAAGTAAAGCAAGATATATATATTTTGGCAAGCGTTTACTATATTTTCATATACATAAACAAAGGCATAATATATGTGCTAGTATGTTTTCAGTAAAGTAAGATATATCATTTGGCAAGCGTTTACTATATTTTCATATACATAAACAAAGGCATGATATATATGATAAGCTATGTTTCGGAAAGTGAGATGTATTTTATGATAAGCTATGTTTTAGAAAGCAAGTTATATACTATGGCAAGCGTTTACTATATTTTATATACATAAACAAAGGCATATTATATATGAAAGTTATGAACAAGTTATACAGAAAGTTTTATGAATAGTAAAGTGAACAGTTTTTCCTTCGGGAATGTGTACCAGTTTGTAAAGGTCCTTGGGACAGATGTTACTTGTACAAGATGTCAGATATGGGTTTTACCCATTAGTAAGAGTCTTGGTGGCTCGTTAACAATTGTACAATTGGGATGAGTGACGGCGGTTGCTCGGGGGACTACGCAATCCCCCATGTACCAGTTAAGAGGTATTGATCACGAGGACAATACCCGGTGTTGATCACGAGGACAACATCGTGTCATGTGGTGTTGCCCGCAAGGACAACATCATTGGGTCACGAGGACCCAGAAGGTATTGATCACGAGGACAATACCAGTATGTAACAGAATTGACGGATAAGCGGTAGTGTCGGTTCATGGTGTAAGACATTGGGGCATTGACCAGGTACTTGTCGGTTCATGGATGTAAGCCATGAGGGCAGTACAGTAAAGAGGAATTGACGGTTAAGTGGTACTGATCACGAGGACAATACCAGCAGTGATAAGAATTGACGGTTAAGCGGTATTGATCACTAGGACAGTACCAACAGTGACAAGGAATTGACGGATACTTTATGAATGTTTTAAATTATGTTTTTGAAAAGTGTAGTATGTAAAGTTTTGCCTTAAGGGCAGTATGTATGTATGTATTAGTAAATCTTTTGTATAAATGATTTAAAGTAAACGTTAGAACTCACTCAGCGTTGCTGATTTTTAGTATGCATATCAGTTAAGTGCAGGTTTAGTTGATGGATGTGGATGCTTGGCTTAGAGAGAAGAGTTACCCGAAGATCAGCGTCTGGCATCCCGATTATGTTTTATGTTATGTTTTAAGTTGATGTTGTTAGAGACAAGTTGTATTAGATATTTATGTTTCCGCTATGTATGTTGAAGTTTTAAATCGTTTCCGCTGTGTTAATGAATGTATTATGTTTAAAGTGCTATGTGTTGATGAGTAAATCCAATACGTGAGGCCTCCCGGGTTTGGGGCCTTACAAGTGTTTGTAACATCCGACCCCTCATACCAACAATATTGTCCGCTTTGCCCACTAAGAGCTCATGGATTTGTTTTTGGTTGCCCAGGTGAAAACTTCCCAGGGGTCACCCATCCCTGGATTACTCCCACCTGAGCACGCTTAACTATGGAGTTCTCCTCTCATCCACTACATTAAGTCCCAAAACGCGTTGTTGATTTAAGAGGCATGGCATTCCTTATGAACCAAGAATCTCTCTTGTGCACGGCCGATGTGGGATTCGCCTAGGGTGTTACAATCACCCCCCTTTTTAGACTCATCGTCCTCGATGAGGTTTGCCCCACCATCCAATTCATGGATGTGGGATTCGCCTAAGGTGTCCTTCTGAACACCCCCGGGGACTCAACCGTGATCGCTGAGGTTTGCCCCACCATCCCGAACGACACAAGAGTGGCTCTGATACCATTTGTAACATCCGACCCCTCATACCAACAATATTGTCCGCTTTGCCCACTAAGAGCTCACGGATTTGTTTTTGGTTGCCCAGGTGAAAACTTACCAGGGGGTCACCCATCCCTGGATTACTCCCACCTGAGCACGCTTAATTGTGGAGTTCTCCTCTCATCCACTACATTAAGCCCCAAAACGCGTTGTTGATTTAAGAGGCAGGGCATTCCTTATGAACCAAGAATCTCTCTTGTGCACGGCCGATGTGGGATTCGCCTAGGGTGTTACAAGTCAGTATGTTCGCGTAATTCAGAATGGTTAAACAGTTAGAGTTGGGATTGGTCTGATGTGTATTTAACTAATCAATTCAGATTGGAAGTGACGTTGTTGGACCTTTGTTTAGGACAACCCAGATTAGCTTATCAAGTGAGTTCTAGAAGCCCTCTTTCAAATGTTTTGAATAATATTTTTGGGCTGGTGTGCATACGTAACTATGTGACTATTTTATAAAACGATGTTTATGAATGTTGTATGTGACGTTTTATAAAATGATGTTTATGAACGATGTTTGGAAGGAAGGGTTATGAAAGAAGTGTTTACGAAATATTTTGCTAAAAGAAGTTTATGAAGTGTTTATGAATGAATGAATGATTTTTAATAAAACGTACGAATGCTTTAACTGAAGTTTTGAAGTAAAAGAAGTGAATGTTTACGAAAGTCACAAACGAACGAATCTGCCATTATTCCTTAGGGAATGAAGGTTATGGGTATGGGATGTATGTTATGGACCTTTACCTTTTAGGGGCCTTTGTGGCTGGCCAACTGTTGTACAACTGGGGTGATGACGGTCACCAAGGGGATTATCGTGATCCTTGAAGTTGGTACGGTTTACCTTACGGGGTAGTCGTGCTTGAAGTTTGGTACTTGTGCCTTAGGGGGTGTAGTGCTTGAAGTTTGGTACGTGTCATCCTTGTGATGCCGTGCTTGAAGTTTGGTGTTGAATGACCTATGTATCGGGCCCTAGGATTTCTTCACCCGAAGGACAGCACGGTGTTGATGGGCCTAGTGGTGGTGATCTTTAGGTTGTTCCACTAGTATGTGACGTTTGGATTTGACGGTTACGAGAAGGCGCTGATTCGATATGTTCGTTGACTTATGTTTATGATGTTATGTTATGTTATTGCATGTTTTCGTACGCTTTTATTAATGAAGTTAAATGATAGGTTTTTGGCAAATATTTGAAGTTAAGGTTTTATGAAAAGCTAGAACTCACCAGCGTAGCCGACTTTTTAGTATGCACATTCAGGTTAAGGCAGGTTATGATGATGGACGGTGATGCTGGGCGGCTTGATGAGTTACCTGGATGATATGAAGACTGGCATCTCGTTATGATTAACTTATATTATGTTTATGTATTAGACTATGTTATGCTTCCGCATATGTTTTAATAAATTTTCCGCTGCGTTATTTTGATATTCAAGTTTAAGAACTGTTTGTGAATGAGTAAATCTAACAAGTGAGGCCTCACGGGTTTAGGGCCTTACAGAATTGAACAACATATGATATCTGGACGCGTATGTGACAAATAAATCCGTTTCCTAATTAATTTATGAAAACCAGTTATGTTAGTCAAGACAGAATCTCCCTTTTTACACTAATTTGTTATTGCAAAATGTTGTTCAATTGGAGTGTTAATAGGTTTACAACCACTAAGACCAAATTTAGCCAATAATTCCATACAATATTTTCTTTGTGACAAACAAACTCCTTTATATGTTCTTACCACTTCTATACCTAAAAAATACTTTAGCAATCCCAAATCTTTTATTAAAAACTTTGTTTTTAAAAAATATGTGGTTTTATTTATTTCATTTAAATCATTTCGTGTTATAACAATATCTTTCACATATACCTATAATACTACAAGTATAGAATCAACATATTTTACAAATAAGGAGTAGTCACACATACTTTGCTCAAAACCAAAATTCCAACAAGGCACAAAGCCAGATTTTACACACGAATGAAGCTTAAGCTTCTATTTATAGGCTGAATAGGGGGAGCCACGAGCGTGCCTTCGTACAATAGTACTAAGTACTACGAATGAATCTTCTGATTTTCTAGTGACCGTTAGGAGTACATGTCAGAAATAAGCACGGTCGTGCATATGGAGGCACGGCCGTGCGTCCTAGGTTTGACCAATGTTGACTTCCTGGCGTGATTCCAGGCGTGATTCCATGCTTATTCTCAGGGAGGCATGGGTGTGTACGACCGTGCCTGGCTTCTGGAATCCAAAAGTGTCCATTTTGTGGATTTTCCTTACCTTCTGATGTGGAGAGCAAAATGGACTACAAATTCAAATAGGAAGCAATTGAGTATCTTTTACTACGAATATGCTTGAAAACTCGTCAAATATGTGTCTATTGTGTGCATTAAAAACATGTATAATATATGACATATCATATATCCTCGCAGTTGAACTTTTGTTTGTCATCAAACAAACTCATGCATTGATCAGACTCAATAGGCAAATAGGAAAATAAAACAGAAATAAAGGGTAGTTAATTCGAAGCTGCTAAAGTCCCAAATGCACAAGTGACCTTCAAGAAGACAACAAACAAAGAATATTACAAATTGAGTTTATTCTATTTTTGTTTTTTTCTAAAGCATGGTGATATTTGTACAAGCATAGCATGCTTAATGGAACTATGATTATGCACAGAATCACATTCATCACAAATGTTCACTCAACTCTTGGCTATAAGATATATGGGTAAATGAGTTTTAAGTGGAACACTCAATTCTAGCAAATGAAGCATGTATAATCATAGGCTTGTATAAGAATTAAATCTTCACCAATTAACTAATATGTGCATAAATGAGTGTCATATGGTCAATAGCACCAAAATAAATTACAGAATCACTATTCTTACAAAGGTATAAAAACATTACCCTTGTTTGATTTAGATATTGTAGCGTAGCAATGACAGCCATACTCACTTTTTTTATAAAATGATAACTTGTATTCTAAACGAGCTGATCGTAATTGGCTTCACAAGAAAATTGATTTTTATTCCAATGATAAATAGACGCACAACCATAATTACAGGAAATAAATAAGGATGATTACAATTACCATATACAACAACTTTGACTAAGTTTAAATATTTGAAATTTGAATATTTCAATTATTTGCCAATTTGTTTGTATATGCCCCTAAGATGGAGGATCCGTCGAAAACTTCGATCTTGGACCGTAAGGATAAGAATGGAGCCTGAGATAACGGTTTGGTGAGCACATCTGCCAGCTAATCTTTTGAGTTAATGTGATGAACTTTTAGAGCTCCGGCTGCGACTTTCTCCCTTACAAAATGATAGTCTAAGGCAATGTGTTTCATGCGTGAATGGTACACGGGGTTAACACATAGGTAAGTGGCACCCATGTTTTCACAGTAAAGACGTGGAGGGTCCTTCACCGATAAACCAAGCTCTTTGAGAAGATTTTGGACCCATGATAACTCAGCCGCTGCATTTGCAAGAGCCTTGTACTCTGCTTCAGTCGATGATCATGAAACGGATTTTTGCCGGGCAGATTTCCATGAAATTATGTTAGACCCAAAATACAAAATATAAGCCGTTGTAGACCTACCGGCAGTGGAGACACCTCCCCAATCTGAATCGGAGAAGGTGGTGAGCTCGAAGGGCGACTTCTTGTTTAAGAATAAACCATGATATAAAGTCCCTTTAAGATACCGAAGCAACCGTTTGAGGGCCTGCCAGTGAGTTTGTGTAGGAGAATGCATGAATTGTGCAAGGCGATTCACGGTGAACGAAATGTCGGGTCTTGTGAATGCAAGATATTGTAGCGAGCCGACGAGCTTTCGATAAGGTGTTGGATCAACCCGCGGGGTACCATCATCAAGTGTGAGAGCCTGGGAGGAACTAAGTGGTGTTGTTACTACCTTGGCACCATCCATGCGATGGTGGGAGAGCAAATCAAGGATGTGTCGGTGTTGGGAGAGGAACGAGCCATGTGGGGTTGGAATCAACTCAACACCAAGAAAGTGACTAGGAAAACCCAAATCCTTAATTGAGAACCGATTTGCCAGAGAAGTCACGAAGTGATCAATGAAATGAGAATTGTTCCCAGTTAAGATTATATCATCAACATACACCATGAAATAACAACACCGGCACTATTATAATGTTAAAGTCGTATACCAAGCGCGCGGTGCTTGTTTGAGACCATAAAGTGCTTTCTTGAGTTTACAAATGTGGTTCGGGTACTGCGGATGAACATAACCCGGTGGTTGAACCATGTAAACCTCTTCTTGCAATGTGCATGCAAGAAGGCATTATTGACATCAAGTTGACGAAGGGACCATCCTCGTGATAGAGCAATGGATAAAGCGGTCCGTATGGTGACGGGACTAAATGTGTCAAAGTAGTCTTTGCCGTACTGTTGAAGAAACCCCTTCGCCACTAGACGGGCTTTATATTTAGCAACGGACCCATCCGGGTGGCGTTTGATACGAAATACCCATTTACAGCCAATTGGGTGATGAGATTGGGCGGGAACGAGTTCCCATGTGTGATTGTGAAGAAAGGCATTATACTCGTCATCCATGGCGTTTCGCCAAAGAGGGTCTTTAGATGCTTGATTATGGGTGTTCGGTTCAAGAGCGGAAGGGATGGGATGAAGAGTTGTATGGTTTATCATGGAGGGGTTGTAGTACTTAGGATTAGGTTTCCTGTTACGTGATGGAAGAAAAGGAGACACCGGTGGTGACGGGTTGGCGGTTGATGTTTGTTGAGATGTATAAGAGGGAGACGGGGTGGTGGCAGGCGATTGGGAGGAGGGTGTTGAAACGGGTGAGACAAAGGTGGTAGATGATGAGTGAGTAGGTGCTTGTTGGATTGGAGATGGAGGGGTATTAGAGCTGGCAGGTGAGAGATGATTGGTGGAAGTGATACTGTTATGCATGGGAGTTAAAGGTGAGCTTTGAGACATGATAGGTTGTATGGGAGTGATGGGAGATGTAGAAGTGGGTTCCACGTGCATGGGAACATGAATGAATGTGGTAGACAAAAAATCATCCACTGTTGGAATTGTGGATGGTTTATTAGGAGGGTTTTTGTATGGGAATTGATTCTCTACACAGTCCACATGTCTAGAGTAATAAAGCCGATTTGTTTGTGGATCAAAACACTTGTAGGCGGATTTTGCCGAAGAGTAGCCCAAGAAGATGCACGGTTGAGAGCGTGGGTGGAGTTTTGAAGGAGAATATGGTCGGAGCCATGGATAGCAAAGACATCCAAACGGCTTTAGTTTGGTGTAATTAGGTGATGCGCCATAAAGAATGTGAAATGGACTTTTGGATGCAAGAATGGGAGTCGGGAGACGATTGATGAGATATACGGCAATTTGGAATGCATGAGACCAGAAATTGAGGGGGAGACCCACGTAGTGTAGTAAAGCAAGACCGGTTTCAACGATGTGTTAGAAATTTGGAAAGCATGAGACCAGAAATTGGCTGAACAGGTGATTATAAGAAAATGATAAAAATACAATATTTATTCGTCATCATAAAATTCAAAAAGGAAATATTAACAAATTTTGTTTATGTATACATATGTGTAATTCATTACCTACACATAACATGCTGCATACACATATGTAGGTAAACGTTTAAATATATAAAAACATATAAAATAAATTAGTTTAATGGTTTTTATGTACATAAACATACACATTTGTATGTAAGAAGTATAAAATTTTAAAAACTAAACTATAGATTAAAAAAAACTAAACGATTTAAGTTTTTTTTCTTTTTGTTTCCGTAGCAACTTAGTGTTCTGTAATGAACCTCTCTCCACACACATATATATATATATATATATATATTAACTTATTGTTCCGTAACGAACATCTCCATATATAACTTCTTGTTTATTATTATTCAAATGGGTCTTAATGTATTTGCAATCGTGAAGGTAAGGAGACAGACAAGCCATGCAATGTGACCCTACCTCCACGAACCAACCTCTCCTTCCCAATTACATCCCCCCCCCCCCCCACACCCCCCTCTCTCTTCTACAAGCCTCCCTCCTCCCGTCAATGGCCTTGGGCTTTCACCTTGAAAACTCATGCAGTCCTTTGCTTCTCTCCTCTATGTTGGCCTCCCTTAGCTTCTTCCTAACCCACAGACGTCCGTGGAACTCATATTGCAGATGCTCTTGGAACCTCTCAAATACAGAATGTTAAAATTACTCATCAATACGCATAATCACATGTAATATCAACCCATTTCCTCTAATCTATCATTCTTCATATAAATTCTTACATTACCACCAAATTTATATTTATTTTTCATAACCAAATTATTTATTATAATAAGTTATATATATTTTTAATGCCGTATTATTTAATATTATAAATAAATTTAAAAAAATATAATAAAGTATTACAAAATTTAGAGAAATTCTAAAACTTTAATTATAAACACTAAAAATATTACATAAATTAGAAACTAAAAAATATAATAAAATATTACAATAAACATTACAAAATCACTAGAGCGGATAATTACTTTCACTTGTAATGGATGCAAACGTCTGAGAGCCCATTTGCCTTGTATCCTTATAAGATAATATTCATTTCATTTATTGCAAGCTTATATGTAATGTATAAAAAATTATTTTCTAAAAGTTTATATATAAAAAAAGTAAAAAAAAAATAATAATAATCCAACCCCTCCCCGCCCCAAAGTGCTCGTCGGTAGACACCAACCACATCGGCTCATGGATGCCGACGATCTCTTAGGGATGCTCTTCGATTTTTTGGTTGGTTGGTTTCTGCCTTCATTCGTTTCGTATTGCATTTCCCTGATTGATACGAAAATATAGAAATGTTTTATGGTATAAGAGCTAAAAAGCTCAATACCCTTGTTCCCTTCTTTTTTTCAGGCTGATTTTTACGAAGACTTTTACTGACTTTTACAACGATTTTTACTGATTTAAAAGTTGAATGCTATATAATTTGTCATTTTAATAGTTTCAACACTATATACTGTCACTTTTAAAAGTTCAGCTTTACTCTTTATACTTTTCATAAATATGTTATACAATTAGCTTTTTTTATATGAATCACAAAAAATATGAAAAAAATTAGGATATTTAAGAAGGGTATTCAATTGAGTCAATTGAAAATAATAAAAAAAAGGCAGTAAAAATTGCTGTAAAAATCAATGTTAAATTCATTGTGAAAAAACCGAGCCAAGTAAAAAAGCTGTAAGAAAAAAAAGTAAAATGATTAAAATAAAATTTTAAAGTTTTGAGAAAACTATGATATTTAAATGGTCATATTATGAATTTTTTTTTTGTGAAATATGTTAAAAAGGATATATATATGACATTTAATTATTTTAGAGGGATATATGATATTTAAATTTTTTTAGATATATATGGTATTTGACAGTTTTGTAATGATATATACTAAATTATCCCTTCCTTTATTTTAGATCCCTTCTACTGCATGTCATATTACACGAATTCTCCACCATAGTTGGGTTCGTCCCTCACTTCCAATTAATTGATCCTAGAAACTCTCACCATCGTTAGACATTCCATGCGCGCCGAGTATGCTCCATTAGATTCATGGCACTATTGATCATGGGTTGCATCATGTTTTAATTTGTGGAGTAACTTATTATCTTGGTCTTCCAACGCTAGATTTTTTTTTTGAACGGCAACACCTAGATATTTTATGATAACTGAGTTTTTCCGGGGCAACACCTAGAACATCCAGGGCAGCCCACCCTAGGAGGAACCCCTCAACTGGGTAAACCTCATGATCTGGCCACAGACCCTTTTTTTGCTGTGGCCAGGATTCGAACCCAAGACCACTACAATGGGAAGTCTTGAGGCTACCATTGCACCAAATGGCCAACGGTTTCCAACACTAGATGATGGTATTGTTAGTGTTATTGCCTAAACATGTTGGCTACAGAACCTACTCCTTGAACTTCATTGTTCTTTACTATGTGCCGCTATTATCTAGTGTGACAACGGCAATCCCTTCTAGCTTTCAACAAACCCAGTACAACATCAACATATCAAATATACTGAGATTGATACTCACTTCGTTCGAGACAAAATGAATAAACCTACGAGAGTATTATGTAAATGACCAAAATTTTCATGTTTCATCATGTAGGCAAAAGTATTCAAACCTAAATTAATTTCTATTAGGAACGAATCTTTAGTTGGTGAACTCAAAGAAGCTTTGGCTGATGCTGATTACATGCCTGAAATCGTTGCCGGGGAGCAAGGTGCCATTGAGGTCAGTATCCCCAATTCCTTGTGTTTTAAGTTTTCCACATTTTGCAATCAATTCAAACTCACACCATAAGCTTTTTCTAACTCCATTTAGGTTGCCAGCCACCCAGATTCTGTCACTCTAGTCTCAGGCATAGTAGGTTGTGCTGGTTTGAAGGTACATCCTTTTGCAAAATTTACTTAGATTTTTGAACTCAAATGATCATTGAAGTTTATTCTTCTTTGGTAGCCTACGGTAGCTGCGATTGAAGCAGGAAAAAACATAGCCTTGGCTAATAAAGAAACCCTGATTGCTGGCGGTCCGTTTGTACTTCCTCTTGCACATAAACATAATGCAAAGATTCTTCCTGCTGATTCAGAACATTTTGCTGTATTTCAGGTAATATGAGATTTAAAAAAACAAAGATCACAATCATGAAGATTATATCTAAAAGAAATAACAATGAAATTGTTTCGTTTTCAAGTGTATTCAAGGCTTTCCAGAAGGTGCTCTAAGACGTATAATCTTAACCGCGTCCGGGGGTGCTTTTAGGTACTGTGATCCTTTTCGTTACTAGCACTATTAGAAAAGTGGGCATTTTCGACCGCATTTTTGGTCTTAAATAGCTTTATGCGACCAAAAATCTGGTGACAAAAAACCTATGTGTGTAGTCCCATTTTGCGACCGAATTCAGCGACTGGTATTTCTAATTTCATTATAATTAGTATTATTTTTATATTTTTGTGATTTTGCGACCCTTTAGATTCTGATAGTCGCAAAATTTTCATTCTTACTTTAATCGCACGTTGATGTAATTTTGGTAATTAAATACTAAATTAGTTTCGGGTTTTTCTTTTGTTACACAAGAGATTTGCCGGTTGAAAAACTGAAAGATGTTAAAGTAGCTGATGCGTTAAAGCATCCCATCTGGACCTTGGGGAAAAAGGTCACTATAGATTCCGCTACACTTTTCAACAAGGGTCTTGAAGTTATTGAAGCTCATTATCTATACGGCTTAGATTATGATAATATCGAAATCATTATTCACCTCGAATCTATCATACACTCCATGGTTGAAACACAAGATTCTTCCTTCCTGGCTCAATTAGGTTTGCCCGATATGCGAATATTCCACTTCTTTACACGTTATCTTGGCCTGATAGAGTACCATGCTCCGAGCTTACATGGCCTCGTCTTGATCTTTGCAAGTAAGTAATGAGTGAAAAATCTGTAACAAAAAGAACTCTACTTCATTTTGAAAACAACTCGGTTTTCAGTAAAATTTATATTAAAATGTCAACAAAAGAAAAATAAACAAAATGGTAATATTTGGATTTGAAAAAAAGTTAAATATTACAAGTTATAAGAGAAAAATCAAATTATATGTTAAATTAATTATTAGAATAAAAAAAGAAAAAGAAATACAATAACTTTTACCTTGAATCCGCTCCTACACGTAGCGGATTACCTAAAAACCAAATAAATTTCAATATTCATCTGCAAACCAAAACGGTTTTTCTAAATCCCCTAGAAATAAAAAAAATCTAACTTGATACTTTCTTAAAAATTGTGATATATGTATGGATCGTTGACATTCAAAGAACCCGACAATATGAAATACCCATCAATGGATTTGTGTTATGTTGCCGGGCGAGCTGGTGGCACGATGACCGGAGTTCTTAGTGCTGCTAATGAGAAAGCTGTCGAGTTGTTCGTCGATGAAAAGTATTTTTTTTGAATAATATGTAATACTTCCCTTAAAGTACTAAGGAGAACGACACATGAATACTTAATTAATGCTAATGTCATCCGATGTTAATCCAGGATTTCGTACTTGGACATATTTAAAGTCGTTGAATGTTGAATGTTGTAATGAAAATCAAAGTTGAATAAAACGTAATGCGTTCAATGTTTGACATAGGTTATAATGAAATATCATAATTAGATAAACCAGTAGGAAGCTGATTTTTAGAGGCGGTGATTTTGCTCTTTAGAGGCGGTTTCAAACTGCTTCAAAAGATATTCCTAAAAATCCAATAAACCGCTCCAAAAGAGATTTTAATTAAAAAAATAAATATGAAGGTTCCAGTTTTTTGAGGCGGTTTTGGAACCGCTCCAAAAAATTTTTTAATTAAAAAAAAAAAAAAATTCTTCCCATTTTTTGAGGCGGTTTTGGAACCGCTTCAAATGACCTTTTATATATAAAAAAGATGCATTAATTTTCAATAATTCCAGCAAAATACAGAATTTTGCTAAAAAAAACCTGTAATCCAGTAAAAAAATCCAACAATCTAGAATTTTATATATCAACATTAATTTTCTACAAAACTATACAACTAAGGATCAATAGAAAAACAATACCTAATTTATATAAATCTATAATAAGATAAATAATATTAACACGTATGAGATTTAGGTCCGATTTTCAAACATTTTCCAAAAAAGCGTCGGCATTAAGTTCATGAGAAAGTCGTCAATCTCTTTTTGTGTAGCAAGTCTCGTGATAATGATAGACAAACTCAAACATATATCCTAACACCATATAGCCGCATTCACATCCTTGTTTTTGTTGTTTACACTATAATAAATTAACAATTAATTATTTAAATATTAATAAAATCAATTAAATAAGAAATAGAAAACATACCTCAACCATTATGCATGTGAATTCTGTTTCCTTAAAAACCACCATTTAAAGAATCTAAAATGAATATTTCTTTATTTGTAGTGGAAATAATAAATAGCAACCAATGTTCACTACAAAACAGAAAGTTATAGAATAATTAGGTAAAAATTATAGTAATAAAGTAAAAGAAAATTAATTAAAATAGACTAAAATAGCAAAAATATATATTACCCTTGTAAATATGGTGCAAGAAGATATTGTTTGTCACTATGAAGACCGTATACACTAAGGATGTGAGTTTCAACTTCTTCGGGTTGTTGTCGACACATATCGCCAGTGATTGAGTATGTAGGTATGTATGTAGGTAGGTATGTATCTATTTATGTATGTATGTATGCATGTATGTACATAGGTATGTATGTATGTCGGTATGTAGGTAGGTATGCATGTATGTATTGTAACGAACCAATGTTGGGTTTATATTATAATATGTTTATTATATTATGGGGGTGTTTTAAATAAAATAAAAGTAGATGGACTATTGGTTTCATTAAAAAGAACTTAAGCTTAACAAGAAAGGGTTAAATTGAATAAAGGAAGGACCATAACTGCAATTAACCAAATCTTGATTTGGGTTATATTGAAAATGGCGACACACACATCAAGGATGTGTGTGTGTGTCGTGGGTTAGAGAGAAGAAGAAAGAGGGAGCAGATCTTGATCAAGAACTTCATCTATTGAGATTGCATGCTTGATTAGAAGCTTTGGTTTGCACAATCCTTTCTAATAATCAAGTAATTATCATCTTCTTTCTCTAATTCTCTAAAGATTGTTGTTCTTGTAAAAGAGTTGATACATGAACTTTAATGAACAAGAATTGGGAGTTTATTTGGGTATGATTTGGAAATTAGGGTTATTGAGACCCAATTTGGGGGTTTTTGAATCAGGATTGTTTGATTGAGTAATTGGATATGTTTTAGTGTTTATGATGTTAGACGAACACTATTATAAGTAGAAAATCAAAAAGTATAATGAATCTTGAATTAAATGAAAATAGAAAATAGTGGGTATAGACCTTAATGGGTCAAATGGGAAAATTGCAGTCTTATATGATTAAAATCTTGTGTATGGCTTAGTTAATCAAGTCTTGTTGTAGAATAATGTGAATAAGGTCTTGGGAGGGTGTAAGTACCTAAATTGGTGATTAACAAGATCATAGATTACTAAACTATGTGTGAATTGTTTAGGTAATCGATTGGTCAAAGCCGAGGAGCATCCGTGAGCTTCTAACGCCAAAGGTAAGTGCTTTGCCCTTATTTAGTACTAGATATGTAATTTGTGATAAGTATCTTTGTGTTATATTATGTACTTGTCAATGTTATAATTGGATTGTATAAACTTGGTAGTACTTGACTTATTATGTGGTGGAATTGACCCGTTAGTATAAATAACTAAGGGTTGAATAGTATGAAGTGTGGATACTTCATGGAAAGAGGTAAGTGAAGTGAAACACTTCACGGATGTAAGTGAGGATATAGTTCTCACAAGTGGAAGTGAAGTTGATTACTTCACGGTGGACATGAAGTCAATTACTTCATGAGATGACATGGAGTCAAATACTCCATAGGAGAAACCGAGAAGTGGATCTCTGTAACGAACCAAAATCCGGGTCTCGTTATAAATGAATAAATATTTCTAAATAAATATTATGGGAAAATAATATTTTAGAAATAAGTTGAAACAAGCGGGTTTCAAGTTAGTAACGGGGTTATACTAGTTTTTAACTAGTTTTGGAAAGATATGGGTGAAATTGAAAGTTGAGGGACTAAAGGTGTAAAGTGGCCAAAATCTGCTATTTGACTTGGTGAAAGTCAAAATTGAGTCTCATTTGGTGTTTAGGTCGTTCAAGAGCAAAGGAGAAAAAGAGGAAACGGGTTTGGAGCTTGAATCTTGCATTTGAAGCTCGGAATGAGGAGGTTTTGGCTCACACAACACTTTCCTAACATCAAGTAAGTGTTAATCATCCTTTTGATCTCACTTTAGATGTGTTCTTGATGGGTTTTGAAAGAAAACCGAAATTTTGTATGCATGTGATGAAATGGTGTTAGATTATTGATAATCTAGCTAAACTAAAGGTAAAGAGTAGTGATTAACATCCTAGAACCCTTTGATTATGATTTTGAAAAGTTAGGGTTCATATGGTGGAAATTGGGGATGTTTGGATCATGATGATAAATGGCGAATTAATGAAGATTAAGTGTTTTTAAGATGTTAGACACTTGAGCAAACACCAAATTAACTTAATAATAATTTTTGAAAGAAGAATTAGTGTTAAGATTAAGTTAATGAAACTCAAGTAGGTGAGTTTGTGGTGAAAGAGGGTGTTTGGCTATGAGGATAACCCAAACGGGTCAATTTGGGTTGGAATTGGGAAATTGGGTTGTGAACTCAATTGTAATGAAATGTTGGTATATGTTAGATTACTAAACTAGGCGAATGTGTTTAGGTAATCAAATTGCAAGCTTGAGAACGGTGCGGGATCTTCTAACCCGAAAGGTAAGTGCCTATGCACTTACTTAGTATTGATGATAAATGGTGAATTTTGTGAATTATGTGTTATGTGATTGTGTACATACTTGTGATATGATAAATTGTGAATGATTTAGTATGTACAATGTATGAATGTAATTATAGTGTTAAGCTATAATGGAAATGGATCATGTGTTGATCATAAATGAAACGGGGATAAATGAGTTTTATGCAAGATTGTATGCATAATGTGTAAAGTTGCATAATTTGTTATGTGGTATGAATGAGCATGAAATTGTATGCAAAATTGAAGGAATGTAGTTATAGTATTTATACTATAATGGATATGTCGATATGGAGTTATGGTCTATGAACCATAATGGATAGAATGGATATGGAGTTATGGTCTATGAACCATAATGGATAGAATGGATATGGAGTTATGGTCTATGAACCATAATGGATAGAATGGATACGGAGTTATGGTCTATGAACCATAATGGATAGAATGAATATGGAGTTATGGTCCAAGTACCATAATGGATAGAATGGTTATGGAGTATAATCTCGTATCCTAAATGGATATGAAGTTATGGCCTACGTGCCATAATGGAAATGGAAATGTGGTAATGAAATGATGAAAGAAACTTGTATGTGAAAAGTATGTGTATGAAAACCTTAATTGACCAAATGGGTGCAAACGGGTCAAATGGGTCAAATGGGTGAATTACGATCTAGTGTTATGATGGAAATGAGATTGTGGCCAATGTGCCATAATGGAAAAGGAAATGTGTTAATATGAATGATAAATGATGAATGAAACTTGTAGGTGAAATACAAGTGTTATGTAGCCAAATGTTAAAATTTGGTGGAAACGGGTCAAATGGGGGAATGGGTGGAAACAAGTAGAATTTACTTGTTTGTTATGTTTTATCTTCATTACTAATGGGGATATGTTTATGTGGTGATGTAGGGAAAGCTCCGAAGTAGGTCAAGGTCAAGTCCAGGGCGTGAAGGGTTCTCGTATGCATTTTGGTGATTTTTGGAATTTATTAGAAATCCGTTTTCGGATGTGTAAATTGGTACTTAAATTTTATAAGTTGATGTTTTAAAGCTGGTCATATGTGTTTTTGGTCACAACCCATGTGTTGGGAGGTTTTGGTTTATGGTGGTAATGAAAAAGTGGAAAAAAATGGCTAAGTGTTGAAATCTGCAGATGCCCAAAACTTTCTGTGAAAGGTGGTCCCTCGCGGTACGCGAAGATCCAGGGGGGATCCTCTCGCGGTACGCGAGAGACCTGGGTTCCGGGCGTGTTTTTGGGACTCCCTCGCGGTACGCGAGGGAGGTGGTCATTTAGTCTCGCGGTACGCGAGGGTAAAAAAAAAAAAAAAATTTCTGGGATTTGTTTTAAGCTTCCGCGTGTTTTAGGAACGGTGTGTTATAAATTGGTATCAGAGCAATGGTTTGAGGGAATTAGTGCGCGAGGCACTAAACTCAAACCGGATGCTCTTGATATGGGGAAATTGATACGAGAATCCATGGAGGACTTGACTAAGACTCGGAGCTTTCGGAATTGAAAGGTTAGTAATGTTATGATTAATGTTGTCACATATGGTGTATATGTATATGGACGATTGAATGACAATGTGTTATGTGTGCCGAAACTTGTTTTGTGATTTGTTATATGAATATGATAATTGCAATTGGGCATAACGTGTTATTAAACATGTCTGGCCAATATGTTTAATAAGACGGGATGTGCAAGGGTCTTTATGATAACCATATGACAATGAACATTTGCAAGGATTAGGTGAAGGTGATTATATGTGTATGTATGTTTATGAATGATTAAAAGGGGGTAATACATATACGCATAGATAAGATTTAGTGCCTTAACAAGTGGGTAGATTAAAGACCTATAAGTAGGTAGAATATCTATAACTTAGTTAAAATTTGGTCGGGGAGACTAAGGGGCACATGTGTAAGTAGAAGAAATGGTGGATGGAAGTCATCTTAAGGACTCAGGTATGTTAGAGTCTAGACGTGTATCACCTCATGGGTGGTGAGGAACATGGAATGTGTTGGGAGAAATAGAATGCATCAATCTAGCGGAGGATGGCTAGAGCTTTCTATCATGTTATTTCGATCTTCCTTCGAGGAAAATAGGGATCCTTGAGGCTATCCTTGGGAGGAACCGTATGAAGCCTTGAGAGCGGAAAGTATAACAGTTGGCGAACCGAAGTGGAAGGAAAACTTTGTTTTCATAAGGGGTTCGTGGTGTGCGAACCAAAGGAGTTAAAGAGTGAGAATTAATCATTGATTAATCAGCAATGAATCACAATAATGGTATCGGCTTTGAAGCAATCCATTATGATTGAAAGAAGGTGCATTACTCGCGATGAGTCGAATTCGGGCCGTGGCGGAGAATTGGTGGATTTTGATCCGATGATTGTAAAAGAGGTGTTGGGTTACTTAGTAACCATATCATTGTCAAGTATGATAAATGGGTGACGTGTTAATCTGTTCTCATTAGAGACAATGAAACACGAGGTATACGAACTGGTGTGTACACATGGCTTGTGCCATTGACATCAGCCGGGGATATAAAGGGATACTTAGTATTCCAGTAGAGAAAGAGGATTTGATAAGAGTCATTGCACCTGTGTGCTTTGTTTTAAAGCACATAAAATTTTCGGTGGAAAAAAAGAAAATGGAAGAGTGCGTTTTGGCACTGACAGTCGGTGATAGGATAAAACTGACTAAAGGTCTCACGGTTTGTGGACTTTATGGTCAAGAGGTAAATGATAAAATGTACATAGGTGGAATGTGTACATAAATGGTGGATGAAGTCTTAGAACTTCATAAATGATGTTGGAAGTCTTTTGGACTTCACAAACGGTGTTTGAAAGTGAAGTCTTCGAACCTCAAAGGTGGATTCGGTGATTGAGATCCTTAAATCTCAAAGGATGACTTACGATTAAGTCAATGGAAATTCTTAGGATGTTTGGATCGCAGATAGGAATCTTCCTCCCAGTGTTGTAGAAGAGGATTCAAGTAAGGAAGTTGTCGTATCCTTACTTGAGGAGGTTGCATGCTTTATCGGTTAAGAATTGATGAGCTGAAGACTCGAGCTTCAAGGGGTATTATGTTTGGGTGTTGGGATCCTCGAATCCCAAGAGGTATGAACTTGAGACCTTGAGTCTCAATGGGTGGATTGGTGATATAGCTTTGAAATTTCCATTTAAGAGGTGAGTGACGTGGGGTTAGAACTTGGATTTCCTTAGTTGTCAAACGTGTTGACTATTCATATAAAGTGGTTCAAAAATCCAAGTATCCCATGGTTAGGAGTGTTGAAATTCAAGTGGAAACTTGTCATTATAAAAGTTTTCCTTTGAAATGTGGTGATTCGGGTTTGAGATCATGGGAGGATAAGTCTACGTCTCGTTGGGTTGTCCAACATAGGGGCTTTTTTTTGGTGAGTAGATTAATGTTTGGAACTGTTGTTATTTTCATATGGTGAAGATGAGATAAATGATAAACATTTCGTCTAAATGAAACAGTGACTATCTTAGATAGTGGGCGAACTAATTGATGCAAAAGTAGACAACTGCGTATCACTGTCGAATAAACCATTAAAGACGGAGATAACCTTGGGGGAGTAACGAGGGCAGATAGAGTTACCACATTAAAGTGAAGTCATTCTTGATGACGATATCATCATCCCTTATTGACGAAATTCGAGAGGCTAAAGTGTTAGCTTTTGAGGGTGATTTGAAGACGGAACGGGTGGTTCTTATGTTGACAAGCTTGGGGAAAATAATTCGGGGTTAAAGACATGCTTTGATAGGATTTGGATTCCTAGGTTGTCAAGTGTTTTGACAACTATTTTATATGAAGCGCATAGATCCAAACATTCTATCCATCCGGGGGGCCACAAAGATGTTTTATGATTTGAGGTGTCATTTTTGGTGGCCGGGTATGAGGCGTGATGTTGTTAAGTATGTTGAGAGGTGTCTCACATGCTTAAGGGTGAAGGCGGAGCACCAAAAGCCGTATGGAAAGCTTCAACCGCTTGAAATACCGCTTTGGAAATGGGAGAATATAGCTATGGATTTGATCACTAAACTACCAAAGACCCGAAAGGGTTATGATGCGATATGGGTAGTAGTGGATCGGATGACGAAGAGTGCATATTTCCTACCTATAAAGGAAACATACTCTTCGGATAGATTGGCGGAAATGTATGTGAAGGAAATTGTGTCACGTCATGGTGTGCCGGTGTCGATTATATCGGATCATGATACGAGATTTACTTCTCGATTTTGGAAGAAATTCCATGAGGATATGGGGACTAGATTGAATCTTAGCACCGCTTATCATCCACAAACGGATGGTCAAAGCGAGCGAACGATTCAAACGCTCGAGGATTATGATGCGAGCGTGTGCTCTGGATTTTTGGGGAAAGTTGGGACGATCATTTACCGTTGGCAGGAATTTTCTTATAACAATAGCTACCGTTCTAGTTTTGGTATGCCGCCTTTCGAGGCGTTGTATGGGAGAAAGTGTCGAACACTCGTGTGTTGGGGTGAAATTGGTCAACGGGAACTTGGTAATGTCGAGGCGGTCAAGGAAACTAATGATAGTATTGACCAAATTAGAGCACGCTTGAAAACGGCTCAAGATCGCCAAAAGTCCTATGCGGATAATAGGAGGCGGGCGATTGAGTTCCAAGTGGGGGACGTTGTGCTTTTGAAAGTCTCTTCTTGGAAATGGGTGATACGGTTTAGGAAACGGGGAAGTTAAGCCCACGTTTCGTCGGACCGTTTAAGATGATAGTAAGGGTGGGTGCGGTAGCTTATGTTTGGAGCTACCGGAGCACGTTTCATGTGTCTCATTTGCGAAAATGTTTGACGGATGAATCTACTTTTGTCCCATTGGAGGATATTGAATTGGATGATAAGTTGATTTATGTTGGGGAAACGGTGGCAATCTTGGATAGAAAGGTGATGCGTGTACGCATTAAAGAGATTAGCCAAGTTTTGGCAAGGTGGAAACGTAAGAAGGGAGCGGAAATGACTTGGGAAACCGAGGAGGAAATGCCCAAATATTATCCGAACCTTTTTATGTGAAGTCGGGTTTCGGGGACGAAACCCAAATAAGGGGAGGTGATTTGTAACGAACCAAAATCCGGGTCTCGTTATAAATGAATAAATATTTCTAAATAAATATTATGGGAAAATAATATTTTAGAAATAAGTTGAAACAAGCGGGTTTCAAGTTAGTAACGGGGTTATACTAGTTTTTAACTAGTTTTGGAAAGATATGGGTGAAATTGAAAGTTGAGGGACTAAAGGTGTAAAGTGGCCAAAATCTGCTATTTGACTTGGTGAAAGTCAAAATTGAGTCTCATTTGGTGTTTAGGTCGTTCAAGAGCAAAGGAGAAAAAGAGGAAACGGGTTTGGAGCTTGAATCTTGCATTTGAAGCTCGGAATGAGGAGGTTTTGGCTCACACAACACTTTCCTAACATCAAGTAAGTGTTAATCATCCTTTTGATCTCACTTTAGATGTGTTCTTGATGGGTTTTGAAAGAAAACCGAAATTTTGTATGCATGTGATGAAATGGTGTTAGATTATTGATAATCTAGCTAAACTAAAGGTAAAGAGTAGTGATTAACATCCTAGAACCCTTTGATTATGATTTTGAAAAGTTAGGGTTCATATGGTGGAAATTGGGGATGTTTGGATCATGATGATAAATGGCGAATTAATGAAGATTAAGTGTTTTTAAGATGTTAGACACTTGAGCAAACACCAAATTAACTTAATAATAATTTTTGAAAGAAGAATTAGTGTTAAGATTAAGTTAATGAAACTCAAGTAGGTGAGTTTGTGGTGAAAGAGGGTGTTTGGCTATGAGGATAACCCAAACGGGTCAATTTGGGTTGGAATTGGGAAATTGGGTTGTGAACTCAATTGTAATGAAATGTTGGTATATGTTAGATTACTAAACTAGGCGAATGTGTTTAGGTAATCAAATTGCAAGCTTGAGAACGGTGCGGGATCTTCTAACCCGAAAGGTAAGTGCCTATGCACTTACTTAGTATTGATGATAAATGGTGAATTTTGTGAATTATGTGTTATGTGATTGTGTACATACTTGTGATATGATAAATTGTGAATGATTTAGTATGTACAATGTATGAATGTAATTATAGTGTTAAGCTATAATGGAAATGGATCATGTGTTGATCATAAATGAAACGGGGATAAATGAGTTTTATGCAAGATTGTATGCATAATGTGTAAAGTTGCATAATTTGTTATGTGGTATGAATGAGCATGAAATTGTATGCAAAATTGAAGGAATGTAGTTATAGTATTTATACTATAATGGATATGTCGATATGGAGTTATGGTCTATGAACCATAATGGATAGAATGGATATGGAGTTATGGTCTATGAACCATAATGGATAGAATGGATATGGAGTTATGGTCTATGAACCATAATGGATAGAATGGATACGGAGTTATGGTCTATGAACCATAATGGATAGAATGAATATGGAGTTATGGTCCAAGTACCATAATGGATAGAATGGTTATGGAGTATAATCTCGTATCCTAAATGGATATGAAGTTATGGCCTACGTGCCATAATGGAAATGGAAATGTGGTAATGAAATGATGAAAGAAACTTGTATGTGAAAAGTATGTGTATGAAAACCTTAATTGACCAAATGGGTGCAAACGGGTCAAATGGGTCAAATGGGTGAATTACGATCTAGTGTTATGATGGAAATGAGATTGTGGCCAATGTGCCATAATGGAAAAGGAAATGTGTTAATATGAATGATAAATGATGAATGAAACTTGTAGGTGAAATACAAGTGTTATGTAGCCAAATGTTAAAATTTGGTGGAAACGGGTCAAATGGGGGAATGGGTGGAAACAAGTAGAATTTACTTGTTTGTTATGTTTTATCTTCATTACTAATGGGGATATGTTTATGTGGTGATGTAGGGAAAGCTCCGAAGTAGGTCAAGGTCAAGTCCAGGGCGTGAAGGGTTCTCGTATGCATTTTGGTGATTTTTGGAATTTATTAGAAATCCGTTTTCGGATGTGTAAATTGGTACTTAAATTTTATAAGTTGATGTTTTAAAGCTGGTCATATGTGTTTTTGGTCACAACCCATGTGTTGGGAGGTTTTGGTTTATGGTGGTAATGAAAAAGTGGAAAAAAATGGCTAAGTGTTGAAATCTGCAGATGCCCAAAACTTTCTGTGAAAGGTGGTCCCTCGCGGTACGCGAAGATCCAGGGGGGATCCTCTCGCGGTACGCGAGAGACCTGGGTTCCGGGCGTGTTTTTGGGACTCCCTCGCGGTACGCGAGGGAGGTGGTCATTTAGTCTCGCGGTACGCGAGGGTAAAAAAAAAAAAAAAATTTCTGGGATTTGTTTTAAGCTTCCGCGTGTTTTAGGAACGGTGTGTTATAAATTGGTATCAGAGCAATGGTTTGAGGGAATTAGTGCGCGAGGCACTAAACTCAAACCGGATGCTCTTGATATGGGGAAATTGATACGAGAATCCATGGAGGACTTGACTAAGACTCGGAGCTTTCGGAATTGAAAGGTTAGTAATGTTATGATTAATGTTGTCACATATGGTGTATATGTATATGGACGATTGAATGACAATGTGTTATGTGTGCCGAAACTTGTTTTGTGATTTGTTATATGAATATGATAATTGCAATTGGGCATAACGTGTTATTAAACATGTCTGGCCAATATGTTTAATAAGACGGGATGTGCAAGGGTCTTTATGATAACCATATGACAATGAACATTTGCAAGGATTAGGTGAAGGTGATTATATGTGTATGTATGTTTATGAATGATTAAAAGGGGGTAATACATATACGCATAGATAAGATTTAGTGCCTTAACAAGTGGGTAGATTAAAGACCTATAAGTAGGTAGAATATCTATAACTTAGTTAAAATTTGGTCGGGGAGACTAAGGGGCACATGTGTAAGTAGAAGAAATGGTGGATGGAAGTCATCTTAAGGACTCAGGTATGTTAGAGTCTAGACGTGTATCACCTCATGGGTGGTGAGGAACATGGAATGTGTTGGGAGAAATAGAATGCATCAATCTAGCGGAGGATGGCTAGAGCTTTCTATCATGTTATTTCGATCTTCCTTCGAGGAAAATAGGGATCCTTGAGGCTATCCTTGGGAGGAACCGTATGAAGCCTTGAGAGCGGAAAGTATAACAGTTGGCGAACCGAAGTGGAAGGAAAACTTTGTTTTCATAAGGGGTTCGTGGTGTGCGAACCAAAGGAGTTAAAGAGTGAGAATTAATCATTGATTAATCAGCAATGAATCACAATAATGGTATCGGCTTTGAAGCAATCCATTATGATTGAAAGAAGGTGCATTACTCGCGATGAGTCGAATTCGGGCCGTGGCGGAGAATTGGTGGATTTTGATCCGATGATTGTAAAAGAGGTGTTGGGTTACTTAGTAACCATATCATTGTCAAGTATGATAAATGGGTGACGTGTTAATCTGTTCTCATTAGAGACAATGAAACACGAGGTATACGAACTGGTGTGTACACATGGCTTGTGCCATTGACATCAGCCGGGGATATAAAGGGATACTTAGTATTCCAGTAGAGAAAGAGGATTTGATAAGAGTCATTGCACCTGTGTGCTTTGTTTTAAAGCACATAAAATTTTCGGTGGAAAAAAAGAAAATGGAAGAGTGCGTTTTGGCACTGACAGTCGGTGATAGGATAAAACTGACTAAAGGTCTCACGGTTTGTGGACTTTATGGTCAAGAGGTAAATGATAAAATGTACATAGGTGGAATGTGTACATAAATGGTGGATGAAGTCTTAGAACTTCATAAATGATGTTGGAAGTCTTTTGGACTTCACAAACGGTGTTTGAAAGTGAAGTCTTCGAACCTCAAAGGTGGATTCGGTGATTGAGATCCTTAAATCTCAAAGGATGACTTACGATTAAGTCAATGGAAATTCTTAGGATGTTTGGATCGCAGATAGGAATCTTCCTCCCAGTGTTGTAGAAGAGGATTCAAGTAAGGAAGTTGTCGTATCCTTACTTGAGGAGGTTGCATGCTTTATCGGTTAAGAATTGATGAGCTGAAGACTCGAGCTTCAAGGGGTATTATGTTTGGGTGTTGGGATCCTCGAATCCCAAGAGGTATGAACTTGAGACCTTGAGTCTCAATGGGTGGATTGGTGATATAGCTTTGAAATTTCCATTTAAGAGGTGAGTGACGTGGGGTTAGAACTTGGATTTCCTTAGTTGTCAAACGTGTTGACTATTCATATAAAGTGGTTCAAAAATCCAAGTATCCCATGGTTAGGAGTGTTGAAATTCAAGTGGAAACTTGTCATTATAAAAGTTTTCCTTTGAAATGTGGTGATTCGGGTTTGAGATCATGGGAGGATAAGTCTACGTCTCGTTGGGTTGTCCAACATAGGGGCTTTTTTTTGGTGAGTAGATTAATGTTTGGAACTGTTGTTATTTTCATATGGTGAAGATGAGATAAATGATAAACATTTCGTCTAAATGAAACAGTGACTATCTTAGATAGTGGGCGAACTAATTGATGCAAAAGTAGACAACTGCGTATCACTGTCGAATAAACCATTAAAGACGGAGATAACCTTGGGGGAGTAACGAGGGCAGATAGAGTTACCACATTAAAGTGAAGTCATTCTTGATGACGATATCATCATCCCTTATTGACGAAATTCGAGAGGCTAAAGTGTTAGCTTTTGAGGGTGATTTGAAGACGGAACGGGTGGTTCTTATGTTGACAAGCTTGGGGAAAATAATTCGGGGTTAAAGACATGCTTTGATAGGATTTGGATTCCTAGGTTGTCAAGTGTTTTGACAACTATTTTATATGAAGCGCATAGATCCAAACATTCTATCCATCCGGGGGGCCACAAAGATGTTTTATGATTTGAGGTGTCATTTTTGGTGGCCGGGTATGAGGCGTGATGTTGTTAAGTATGTTGAGAGGTGTCTCACATGCTTAAGGGTGAAGGCGGAGCACCAAAAGCCGTATGGAAAGCTTCAACCGCTTGAAATACCGCTTTGGAAATGGGAGAATATAGCTATGGATTTGATCACTAAACTACCAAAGACCCGAAAGGGTTATGATGCGATATGGGTAGTAGTGGATCGGATGACGAAGAGTGCATATTTCCTACCTATAAAGGAAACATACTCTTCGGATAGATTGGCGGAAATGTATGTGAAGGAAATTGTGTCACGTCATGGTGTGCCGGTGTCGATTATATCGGATCATGATACGAGATTTACTTCTCGATTTTGGAAGAAATTCCATGAGGATATGGGGACTAGATTGAATCTTAGCACCGCTTATCATCCACAAACGGATGGTCAAAGCGAGCGAACGATTCAAACGCTCGAGGATTATGATGCGAGCGTGTGCTCTGGATTTTTGGGGAAAGTTGGGACGATCATTTACCGTTGGCAGGAATTTTCTTATAACAATAGCTACCGTTCTAGTTTTGGTATGCCGCCTTTCGAGGCGTTGTATGGGAGAAAGTGTCGAACACTCGTGTGTTGGGGTGAAATTGGTCAACGGGAACTTGGTAATGTCGAGGCGGTCAAGGAAACTAATGATAGTATTGACCAAATTAGAGCACGCTTGAAAACGGCTCAAGATCGCCAAAAGTCCTATGCGGATAATAGGAGGCGGGCGATTGAGTTCCAAGTGGGGGACGTTGTGCTTTTGAAAGTCTCTTCTTGGAAATGGGTGATACGGTTTAGGAAACGGGGAAGTTAAGCCCACGTTTCGTCGGACCGTTTAAGATGATAGTAAGGGTGGGTGCGGTAGCTTATGTTTGGAGCTACCGGAGGGACTAAGCAGACTTTATAGCACGTTTCATGTGTCTCATTTGCGAAAATGTTTGACGGATGAATCTACTTTTGTCCCATTGGAGGATATTGAATTGGATGATAAGTTGATTTATGTTGGGGAAACGGTGGCAATCTTGGATAGAAAGGTGATGCGTGTACGCATTAAAGAGATTAGCCAAGTTTTGGCAAGGTGGAAACGTAAGAAGGGAGCGGAAATGACTTGGGAAACCGAGGAGGAAATGCCCAAATATTATCCGAACCTTTTTATGTGAAGTCGGGTTTCGGGGACGAAACCCAAATAAGGGGAGGTGATTTGTAACGAACCAAAATCCGGGTCTCGTTATAAATGAATAAATATTTCTAAATAAATATTATGGGAAAATAATATTTTAGAAATAAGTTGAAACAAGCGGGTTTCAAGTTAGTAACGGGGTTATACTAGTTTTTAACTAGTTTTGGAAAGATATGGGTGAAATTGAAAGTTGAGGGACTAAAGGTGTAAAGTGGCCAAAATCTGCTATTTGACTTGGTGAAAGTCAAAATTGAGTCTCATTTGGTGTTTAGGTCGTTCAAGAGCAAAGGAGAAAAAGAGGAAACGGGTTTGGAGCTTGAATCTTGCATTTGAAGCTCGGAATGAGGAGGTTTTGGCTCACACAACACTTTCCTAACATCAAGTAAGTGTTAATCATCCTTTTGATCTCACTTTAGATGTGTTCTTGATGGGTTTTGAAAGAAAACCGAAATTTTGTATGCATGTGATGAAATGGTGTTAGATTATTGATAATCTAGCTAAACTAAAGGTAAAGAGTAGTGATTAACATCCTAGAACCCTTTGATTATGATTTTGAAAAGTTAGGGTTCATATGGTGGAAATTGGGGATGTTTGGATCATGATGATAAATGGCGAATTAATGAAGATTAAGTGTTTTTAAGATGTTAGACACTTGAGCAAACACCAAATTAACTTAATAATAATTTTTGAAAGAAGAATTAGTGTTAAGATTAAGTTAATGAAACTCAAGTAGGTGAGTTTGTGGTGAAAGAGGGTGTTTGGCTATGAGGATAACCCAAACGGGTCAATTTGGGTTGGAATTGGGAAATTGGGTTGTGAACTCAATTGTAATGAAATGTTGGTATATGTTAGATTACTAAACTAGGCGAATGTGTTTAGGTAATCAAATTGCAAGCTTGAGAACGGTGCGGGATCTTCTAACCCGAAAGGTAAGTGCCTATGCACTTACTTAGTATTGATGATAAATGGTGAATTTTGTGAATTATGTGTTATGTGATTGTGTACATACTTGTGATATGATAAATTGTGAATGATTTAGTATGTACAATGTATGAATGTAATTATAGTGTTAAGCTATAATGGAAATGGATCATGTGTTGATCATAAATGAAACGGGGATAAATGAGTTTTATGCAAGATTGTATGCATAATGTGTAAAGTTGCATAATTTGTTATGTGGTATGAATGAGCATGAAATTGTATGCAAAATTGAAGGAATGTAGTTATAGTATTTATACTATAATGGATATGTCGATATGGAGTTATGGTCTATGAACCATAATGGATAGAATGGATATGGAGTTATGGTCTATGAACCATAATGGATAGAATGGATATGGAGTTATGGTCTATGAACCATAATGGATAGAATGGATACGGAGTTATGGTCTATGAACCATAATGGATAGAATGAATATGGAGTTATGGTCCAAGTACCATAATGGATAGAATGGTTATGGAGTATAATCTCGTATCCTAAATGGATATGAAGTTATGGCCTACGTGCCATAATGGAAATGGAAATGTGGTAATGAAATGATGAAAGAAACTTGTATGTGAAAAGTATGTGTATGAAAACCTTAATTGACCAAATGGGTGCAAACGGGTCAAATGGGTCAAATGGGTGAATTACGATCTAGTGTTATGATGGAAATGAGATTGTGGCCAATGTGCCATAATGGAAAAGGAAATGTGTTAATATGAATGATAAATGATGAATGAAACTTGTAGGTGAAATACAAGTGTTATGTAGCCAAATGTTAAAATTTGGTGGAAACGGGTCAAATGGGGGAATGGGTGGAAACAAGTAGAATTTACTTGTTTGTTATGTTTTATCTTCATTACTAATGGGGATATGTTTATGTGGTGATGTAGGGAAAGCTCCGAAGTAGGTCAAGGTCAAGTCCAGGGCGTGAAGGGTTCTCGTATGCATTTTGGTGATTTTTGGAATTTATTAGAAATCCGTTTTCGGATGTGTAAATTGGTACTTAAATTTTATAAGTTGATGTTTTAAAGCTGGTCATATGTGTTTTTGGTCACAACCCATGTGTTGGGAGGTTTTGGTTTATGGTGGTAATGAAAAAGTGGAAAAAAATGGCTAAGTGTTGAAATCTGCAGATGCCCAAAACTTTCTGTGAAAGGTGGTCCCTCGCGGTACGCGAAGATCCAGGGGGGATCCTCTCGCGGTACGCGAGAGACCTGGGTTCCGGGCGTGTTTTTGGGACTCCCTCGCGGTACGCGAGGGAGGTGGTCATTTAGTCTCGCGGTACGCGAGGGTAAAAAAAAAAAAAAAATTTCTGGGATTTGTTTTAAGCTTCCGCGTGTTTTAGGAACGGTGTGTTATAATCTCTTACAAGACATGTGGATATGTCTAATAAACGAATGATAAACTATGAACATGTATAAGTTATTAATGATTTTAAGAAGTAGTTGAATGTATTTTTAAACAACCGAAAAGGTGGTATTGGAAGTTAAATTCTTAACAAGTGGAAACGGGTCATGGTACTTGGACTTGAGGAATCAAAATACTAAACGTTTCGTGTTGGGATGTTGAGTAACCTTAATGAATGTTTAAATATGTAGCTATGTACCATGTTGGTTTGAAAATACAATCGGGTCACTCGGCGGAAAGTTGTAAAAGCTGAAAAACTGATTTTGGGTCATTTTGACCTGATGGGGGCGTCCCATACTGTAACACCCCGACCTTAGAGGTAACGGTTATAACACCGAGAAAAGAAACATAGTCTAAGCATGCTATGCAGTTCAATTGTGAGTTTATAAATTAAGAAGCTCAGCCTAAAAATCTGAGACAAGCGATTAATATTTAATAATAATATTATTATTTTGAACCTGCTATGTTTCTGATGAAACTTAGGTCGAAATATTATAAGAGAAAAGCATAATACGTGCTAAATTAATTATAATAATAATATGATAATAACAATATTATAATACTAAAATCATGAAAATCAATGAACAAGTGCACGTGTGTGTGTTTTGGCATGCATGAATAAAAGAAATAAAAACGTATCTACTTTTCCAAGCAAAAATCACATTTTCTATTCAAATAAAACCACAAACCGACGTACATAGGTCGGTTAAAAACGAATTAGATAAGAAATTTTCATTCACGATATTACTTTCTCCGCTCAAGCTTCTCTGATAGAAAGAGGTACGTATGTAGGTATATTCTATAGTCCCTAAGTTAAATTATAAATCTAATACTAAGAGTGGGGTTTAGGGTTATGATCAGGGTAGGTATCGGGTGACCTAACCCTAATCTAGATATGGAGTGATCACACATGTTTAAACTAGGTGGGATTACCCAAAGCCAACCACAGTTATTACTAGCTAGTACCCCCTCATTTATATAGGCCTTCCCTAAGATTGTTTTGATCCTGAACGTCCAGCCATAATGATGTCAGGACTAGATATAAAGAGTGTGACAGGTTTGATTTAAACAAAAAAATAAAACCCCAAGGGTAAGTTCTGCAAATAACCCAAAAATTTAGGGTTAAAGAAGAAAAATATGGATTTCAGGACCTTAGCGGACCGCTAAGGATCCTTACACGGTCCGCTAAGGGTTGGATAAGGTTGAACCAGGTTATGCCACGGCATGCCACTTGGGCGCTGACTATTGAGGAAGAAATTTGACGCGTGGCAAGGTGACGGACCGCTAAGCCTTTGGCTAATGGTCTGTTAGCCGCAAAACATGAGCGGTCCAATCATGAGTTGACGTTTAGGGCTGACGCAGCCGTCTGGGCAGTGGTGGACCGCCACGCTCCTGTGTAACGGTCCGCTACTGGTCTATTTCAGGCCTATAAATAGGTAGCATCGGTTCTTCATTTGAGAGCATCCAAAGCCAGCACAACTCTCCTACTTATCTGGAATCCGACCAACCTCGATTCTCGTGCCTCCGTTCCGGTAAATTATCTGACTTTCTCTTATTTTCCGGACTTCCGCTTAAATCCGAATTCGTGCGTTAAGATACTAACTTGTCCTAGAATTTGCATTAAGGTTTACACTAGCACTCAAGGACTACCCCTGAGATAAGCCAAGCTACTGTTAAGGTGAATATGTTTATCTTTATCTTCAAAATTTTGAAAGTTTTATGTTTACAAAATGGCAATACTTGTATTCAAAAGTTTGATGCATAAGGGCGTCTATGTACAACATTCAGGCCATAAGTATACGTAAAACTTGATTAAGGGATACACGCTTTATGAGTGAAATTCCCATATTGGGGCTGGTAATGTCTGTAACCAGATGTAAGACGGGGTCTCAGTTAAGGGACATCGCGGTAAGTAAGTCTGCAAATGCCAGCAGTCATTTTACAGAAATTATTGATGTATACCGTGGTTGTACACTCAGATGAAATAGTTCTGCTGAATGATAGATTGTACCCATATTATGGTTAAATGTTTTGATACTGTATTTGCCAACTGAAACTGGTCATGATAATCATGTTCACCGGCGTTCGCGCTGACGTTTTATTTTCCTAAATGTTTTTCAGGTAATCAATGTTTAACTGTAAGGCTAGTCTTACGGGATAGTCTTGGGGATAAATGTGTACATAAAATAATTTTGACAAGGTTATATGCTGCTAGCGTGGAGATAACTCTGCAGGAATAAAAACAAGAGGAGATGTTAGGAAGATGTATTCCTAGACATGGATACTCCCTTGTTAATACACAGGGTTAGGTGCCGGAAGGTAAAACCCTTAGATGCCAATGCTTGTTTAGCTTGGTATTGGACATGGTTAACTCCCCAGGCACAGACCAGCTACCTTGTGGCTCTAGTTTTACCCTGCTTATGCAGGTGACATGTAAATGGTCGTGGACCATTGTTTTTATGTACAGAAAAGGGGTATTTAAATCCCTAGTGAAATGAAAAGATATTTTATTTATCCCCGGATTTGGAAAATATACAATATCAACCCGCGGGTTGAGATTTATTACAAGTTTAATCCAAAAGTATTTCCACTGCTAAACTAACTATGATTTCACAAATAAAATAAGATTGGAGGTGCCAATCTGGTCGCACGCCCGGGGTGTCCTGAAACCGGGGTGTGACAAATACTCCCAGTCTGGCGTCCCATACACCCACTGGCGTATGGTACGCCCAGATGGGTATGGTATACGCCGGAAAATGAGCATTTTTGAGATTTTGGCTTGTTGTTCTTGTGGGGACTTGTTAGGAGTCTCAATGACTTTTTATCTTTACTAACCTTGTTCATTTTGATGTTGTGATTGTAGGAAAAGCTCCGTCATGATCTCGGGTCTCGCCAAAGATGGACAATTAGATTCTCAATCTTAATTTTGGAAGTTGTTTACTTCAAATCTAACTCTTAGAAATGAATACTTTTGTGTAGGGTCTTTTGGTATATGTATTAGTCTTAAACCCATTAATCACTTTCCTTTATGAAGCTTTTGTTGATCTTATTTTTACATAAATAGTGAAACTAAGTTTTGAACGTGAACGTTCATCGGGGACCTAAATTCCGCATTACTTAAAAATTTTTAATTGGTTTATAAATCCGTGTGTAACATGTATGTAGGTATGTACGTATGTATGTAGGTATATATGTATGTATGTATGTATGTATATTTATATGTATGTATGTATGTATGTGTGTGGTGCATGTGTGTGTGAGTGGGTGGGGGGGTCAGATCAAATACGACGTGTTTTTTTGTACAAAGTGTTTTGGGCCGTTGATCTCAATATTTTAATAGCTAGAATTAAGGTGATGATAATATTGCAAATAATAGGAATTTAAAATTGTTGAATTTTTGTACAAAGTGTTTTGGGTCGTTGATCTCAATATTTTAATGGTATGTATTTATGTGTGTATGTCTGTAGGTATGTGTGTGTGTGTGTGTGGTGGGGGAGAGGGTTCGATCAAATACGACGCAGTTTTTTGTACAAAGTGTTTTTGGCCGTTGATCTCAATATTTTAATGGTTAGTATTGAGGTGATGATAATGTTGCAAATAATATGAATTTAAAATTGTTGAATTTTTTGTACAAAGTGTTTTGACCCGTTGATCTCAATATTTTAATCGTATCTATGTATGTAGGTATGTATACATGTATGTGGGGGTGTTTCATATCAAATACGTCGTGATTTTTTAGTACAAAGTGTTTTTGTCCGTTGATCTCAATATTTTAGTAGTTAGTAGGTGATGATAATATTGCAAACAACTGGAATTTAAAATATGTGAAAATATACACAAATTTAGCCACCACAGACTTTTTTTAATTAAATCTTTTTCCATCAATTTTGTTAAACTAAAATAAATTATATATACTTCGTTAATTTTAAAAATATTATACATAAAGTCAAGAATTTTATTTTTATTCTCATTAATTTATGTATAATGTTGTTATATCTAAAAAAAATATATATTTTTTAATATTGATGCAATGTTGATTAAATTGTTTCACTAAACCAATTACAATAGTGTGTATAGTTATTGATTTACAATGTTGTGTCTAAACTATTTACAACGGTGCGTCTAAACTAGTTACCACGGTACAACTGTTAGAACAGTGTGTCCAAATTGTCCAGGTTACGCATGAATGAACTATGCGATTATACTAATGTGCCCAAACTTTTACAACGATATGTCTTAAACCATTTGTAATTTAACATATGTATATACACTCGTTCTAAAATACACATGTTACATTCTAGATTTTTTGTAGGCTTTATACGTGTAAAATGACTTCATATATTAAAATCCAAATATATACATACATGCATACACACACACACACATATAGGGGTGGTTCATTATAGAACACTAAATTATTACGAGAACAATATAAATAAACCTAAATTGATTAATTTTTTAATCCATGGTTTATATTTTTAAAATTTTGTACTTCTTATATACAAATATATATGTATATACACACACACACATAAAACAATTAAACTAATTTTTTTCATGTGTTGTTAAATTTTTAACTACTTACCAACACATATGTGTAGGTTATGTGTGGGTAATATAACCTACACATGAATTGCACATGTGGAGTTTATATATATGTTGGGAATGATTATTAGCTCGTATTCAATTGATTTGAATCAAACAGAGTATTATGAGCAATGAAATCAAATTAGAACACAAATCAATCGATATTGACTAAAGAACAGATAAGAACAATAATCATCACATATTTCATTGATTGATCATAAGTATTACAAAATACGAGCTTCCCCTTAGTTCTAGATCTCTCTATCTCACAAATTGCAATTCTCACCTACATATTACACACACATGCTCTCATGAATTGCTACGGTGAAATGAAATGATTGCAATGCAAAAATATAACAAACTCAAAATCGTTAAATTCCCTGACATCAGCAAAATGTGACTCACACTAAAGAACAAAATAGCATAACTTAATTGACCTTTGATGGAATCAAGTTAAGAAACCACTGATATAGAGATCTGCTGATGATGATCAGTGGATAAGTTAATTCAACTGATGTCAACATGATTAGAGGATCTGGTCAGTTGATCATCCTTCACTTCAGTTGATCTTCATATACTTTGCAACTTCAGTGGATCAGGAATGTCAGAGGATAGCACAACAGTTGTTTCTCTTCAGGGGATCTAAGTAGAGGATCTTGACTTGTACTTGATAACCAATCAGAACTTATTCATTTATTACCTTCCACTGATATTAACTGGTTGATAGTTTTCAAATGATACATACTTGATCAACTGATGTACATCAACATTTCTAAGTCTAGATTCAACAATATATAAATGGAATTTGTTCGTATTATTTTTTCTAAATTTCATTAGAGACGAATAAACATTACATTTCAATAATTTTTATTTACATTTTAAAAAATTTTAAGATTGAAAAATGTAACACCCAGAATTTACACCCGATTTTAACTTTCAAAATCATGCGGAATTAGGTCCCATTTAACACTCTTGATTAATCAACACATGCCAGAAGAAATGATATGATAAACGACATAGACTTTGCTTTAAATAAACAACAACCGACACTTCAAAAACGACAACAAGTTTAAACCTCTAAAGGATAATTTAAAACAAGTTTATTGAACCCCAACAAGAAGTTCTAACTCCAACCATTTACATACACCAAAACGAATGAGAATACAATTCCACCACGAAGCATGACTCGAGACTTCAAACCGAACCTTTACCTACAAGAACACCATTTAAAAACACCATTAGTAATGATAATAATATGTCCGAAGACCCCCCATGGGTATTACCAAAGAATACTCCAAAAAAAATATTCTAAGGGCCCAAAATTTCTGTAATGGTTGTGTTCAGATGAACACAATCATGTTCAGATGAACACATATGTGTTCCCCTTCAGCATCAGCAAAAGCAAGATTTCTGTTATGGTTGTGTTCATGTTCCCTAGAAATGATCATGTTCAGACCAACACAACCATGTTCCCTGCAATTTCACCCATATTGACCACACTTCTTTGTGAGATTCTAAGGACCTCAAACACCACAAAACGACTATGTGAAGTTCATGACCTCAAATAACTTTCATTTGAGGTTCTTAGACTTCAAATACCACAAACGACATGTGATGTTCATGACCTCAATACTATTGTGTGAGGTTCTCAGACTTCAAACTTCTTTATATGAGGTTCTAAAAGACCTCAAACACCGTAACCCAACCTTGTGAAGTTCATGAACTCAAATTACTTTCGTGTGAGGTTCTTAGACTTCAAGCAACAACGACATTAGTGAAGTTCAAAGACTTCAAGCTACATTGACATATGTGAGGTTCAAGACCTCAATTCTACCAATTGCATTTTACTTTGACTCTTATCACATAGTAGTCAAATTACACCAAATCACCACATATTACATATTAGTTTGACTCATACCACACTAAGTCAAATTACACCAATATATCACCTCTAGTTTGACTATACACCACATAAGTCAATTACACCAATATATCACATCTAGTTTGACTATACACCATATAAGTCAATTACACCAATATATCACATCTAGTTTGACTATACACCATATAAGTCAATTACACCAATATATCACATCTAGTTTGACTATACACCATATAAGTCAATTACACCAAAATACCACATTCTACTTTTTAGTTTAACTATATACCACATAGTCAACTACACCAATTTCTACTACATTATGCATACAAGTTTGACTTTTACCAACCATGTCGACTTTACAACAATACACCATATAAGTTTATTAACTTAATTCATCAAACAATAAGGCGAGGTTCTTAGACCTCAAACACCACGCACCCGCCCTTGCATATTTTCACCATATGCAATTTCCTTAATTTTCAACATACAATTAAACACGCATTAGATATTTGAACAACCAACATGTAAATCAAATATGTGCAACTACCACCACCTATCATTACTAAGTAAGTGCAAAGCACTTACCTTTGCTAAACATGACCCGCTTGATCCTCCAAGATAGTTTCCTTACCACCTGATTACCTATATTACCCATTTACAATTAGTAACCCAAAAGATCACCAATTGACACCCAACACATCTTTATGATCTATAAATCAAGATTCTAACTTAGTTTGGTTATTACTACCTTAACCAAACCCTCAACACCCAATAACCACCTTTCAACCCAAATGACCCGTTTGACCCAAAAAGTCAAACTCCCAATTCCATCAATTCACCATATATGTTCATAATAAGCTTATGTTACAATTCTTTATATTAAACAAGTAAACCTTGTAATTCACTCAAGTTTTCTACTAAACATTTTGGTTTAGGCATTTAATTAAACACCTTATGGGCATAACTTTAAATCACCATTAAATCATTCAAATTTTGAGGGTTTCACCAAAAGATGTGTCTATTAATACCATATACACTTTCCAACCTTCAATTTATCAATATGACATCCCCAAATCAAAACCCCCAATTTACAACTCAAGAACCATAATTTTTCAAACATCAAATTAGGTGTTTAAATCATGTAAATTATGATTCTCCAACTTCAATAACACTAGATTAAGGTTTATAATCAACATTTAACCAAAATCACCACACCAATTGACCCAATTTGGGTTTCCTAACAAAATGTAACACCCCAATTCTTAAAGGAAATAAAAGTCCAGGGGTTTATATGTAATTAACCCAAAGTTTAGGGATTCAAAATAAAAGAATTTGAGATTTCAGGTGGTAGCGAACCGCTACCAAGCCTTTGGCGGTCCGATACGTAGCGGGAAAAGTAATAATGAGAGAATGACACATGGCAGGTACGTGTCGGGTGACTCAGCCCTATGGCGGACCGCCATCGGGCGGGTAACGGTCCGCCAGTCGCAATTTGGATCGAACAACGAGAAGATTACACATGTATGATGACTCGTTGAATAGGATTGGGTAACAGACCGCTACCAAAGGTGTAACGGTCCGCTACGTGGTGAGCACGCAGAACAGCTGGCAAGAGGCGGTAGCGGACTGCTACCCCCTTGCTTAGCGGTCCGCCACCGGCGGCACATCAACCCTATAAATAGATTCATTTGCCATTCAAAATGGAAACAACAACAACTTCACCACTATCATCACACACACACACATACCAAGGAAACCGAGTTGACGGTTACGAGCACGGGGGTTACGAGTGCGGTACTCTGTGAGTACGGTTCGAGTTCGGAGAAGCGTTTAAGCGAGGAACAAACTTAGGAACTACCTAAGGATAAAGTAAGTACACTGGACCCTTACCGTAGACAGAAATACGTGTATTATGTGTTTAAAATGATACGTAATATGTGATAATTATTATGTGATATGACGAGGGTATGGGGTAATGACGTATTAGTCTAAACACTAAACAGGAACAATGGAGTAATCATGACGTATCCAAGGGGTGGTGGATACGCGGCTAGTACTTTCTATATATAAACCTCTTGGTACTTCGTGGTGAAACCGTTATGAATGTTTAGGGGTATAGACTAATAGATAATAATTAAATATAGTGAACGTACGGGAGAACATCCAATCGGTATGTAGTTATCTGACAAACGGAATGTTCTGTCTAAGGAAAGAGTGGTGTATAAATCTCTCCTAGACCCGTCACTCTTTCCTGGGAACATCTCTGTTGGAGGTAATACTCTGAAAGGAAAATCACCCCAGTTTACAATATATGACGAATATGAATATGTGATGAAAGTATATCATGCATAATGAATATGAATACATGAAATACATGATGAGTATGAATATGTGAAATGCATGATGAATACGTGAATGCACGATGATACGTGCAAACATGAATGAGTATGATGGAACGAGTCTAAACCCTAAAATGGAATAACGGATTACTCACGAAGTGTTAAAGGGGTGGTGGATACGCCGCTGGTACTTCCTATATATAAACCCTTTTAATATATCATGGAGAAACAGTTATGAAGCTTTAAGGTGAGGACTAGTTGGGGGAAATAAATCAAGCATATACATGAAATGAAAACAAATGCTTGATACATTTGGGAGGCTATGAGTCTAAGATACTCAAGGTCCCAAATAAAATGAGATACCCGGCCAGTAAGGTGGATCTCAATAAAGAAGAGAACTAAAAAGGAAACTCTAGGCCTACGGGGCTGAAAGAGTAAAGGATTCCAAGCCTACGGGGCTGAGGAATGAATGAGTCTTCATGACAAATGCGAGGGGTCTATACTGACGAGTATAAGAACCTTTTCAATACTCAGACCGGAGGTACGGCCTAAGATGATTGCGAGGGGTTAGCACACCCATAAATATACAATTACCGTGATCGGAGGTACGTCTGAAGATGGCCACGGGGGCACCAAGAGCCCGATAGAACGTGAACAATAATAAGAACCTAAAGGGTTTATAATGAAATGAAAAGATGCAGTGTACTTACTTAGCGAAAGCTAATTCAAAAACGTTTTCCAAACATTGTAGGAAAGAAGCACATGGAATGAAGCTCCCTGAGGATGTGGCTGCTCGGAGTTGGAAAATCCCTATATAGGATGTGGTAATTATATTATCCTTTGTAAAACAATATTATTATAAATGAAAAAGTTACCTTAGCCGTTATGGCAAGGTTTTTATTAATCTGGGACCATTTATGGCAAGGTTTTTATTAATATGAGACCATTTTCCGCAATATAATATTGTGACAAAATAAGTAATAAGTAGGATGTTTCAGGTTGGTATCAGAACACGGTTTGAGGGATTTAAGTATCAAAAGAGGATACTTAAACTCAAACCATAAGTGCTCATGATATAAATAGGGATTCAATCCGAGGCCGTCCAAGGAAGCAGATATGTTTAAATTCCAATGCTAAAACAGAAATGTATGAATATACATGGGCAGAAATTTGTATGAGATAAGATCCATGTGATAGTTGGGAGTATCATGATACGTAACATACATTGCCTTATGCTTGGCCAGTATTGGAGCTAATGTATGGGACCATCATTACGTCTCAAACATCATATGATAACTTATTTCAACAAATAGTAAGCCGGGAATGTGAAAATGCATGATTAAAATGCATGAATAAATGTGCATATGTGTAACATGCATAGATGAGGCCTTATGTGAAACCCTAAAAATACTTGAATAGGGTTAAATTAAAGACAAGGCCTATAGTATAAAACCCTAGACTATTATTTGGGTAAACTAATGAGAGATTAAACGACGTCATCTTTTAGCAAATGGCTGAACATCAAAATGACGAAGTACGTGATGAGGGAAGCCACAGGAGAGCCGAATCTCCACATCATAATGAGAACGAAGTTGAGCAAGTCCCGGAGAATATCCGGAGACAAATCGCGTTAGAAGTAGGAAAAGCGTTCGATGCGAAATTCCTGATCTTACAAGCAGATCTACAAAGCTCATTAGAAAGCCAGTTTGAAAACCATAAGGAAATTACTCATAATGGAGAAGGAGGGAATCCAAAAGTTGATATGAAGTCAACTCGTTGCACGTACAAAGATTTTATGACGTGTAAACCATTAGAATTTAAGTTAATCCCTTTGAAAGTCAAATGTGGATTGCCTCAATAGAAAGGGCGTTCGATACATGCCACTGTGAGAAAGAGGATGAAGTTACCTTCGCCACCAATCAGTTAAAAGAGCGAGCTGACGATTGGTGGGGAGTAGTAAAGAGAGAAAAAGGTAGAGAGAGAATCAAGGAAATGAGTTGGGAAGAATTTAAGGATCTCTACCTAAAACACTATTGCCCTCGAGCGGCAATTGAAAGAATTAATGAGGAGTTTCTTCAACTCCGTCAGACAACATAGCCGGTAGATGAAATCACGGGGATTTGCTTTGACAAGGCTAGGTTCTGTCCAACTTTATTGACAACCCCGGAGATGTGGTTGACGAGATACCATCTCGTTTTAAAAACAGAAATTAGAGAGTTCATCTATCCATCCAAGTGTGCAAACTTGGAGGAGATAATTGATTGGGCTCGGGAACGAGAAACTGAGCTCAAGAGACAGACAGAAAGAGATGGAAAGAGGAAAGGAGAGAGTTATCTCTCTCCTATGCCTCTTAAGAGGTTTAAGTTTAGTAAACCGGGAGGTGGTTCCTCCCAAAGGAAAAGTATACAAAGCTGTAAGACTTGTGGAAGAAGGCACCCAGTAGAGTGCCGATTCAAGTCCACAATTTGTACAAATGTGGGAAGGCAGGACACACTGCATTGCAGTGTATCGGTGGAACTAGATTGTGCTACAACTGTTATAAACCAGGACACTTCAGTTGAGAATGTCCTGAGTTAAAATTTCAGACAGAAAAGACCGAAGAAGGGTCAAGAGTAGCAGAAAATGAAGTTAAAAGGATCGAGGCTCCAAATCCAAGGGGAAGGGCTTTTTAGATCACTACAGAGGAAGCGAAAGATGTTCCTGACGTCATATCAGGTACATTCCTCTTGAATTCCCTACCTGCTTGTGTTTTAATCGATACAGGATCTAGTCGATCATTTATTTCCTTAAAATATGCTAACTCTAGAGACTTCAATAGAAGTAAGTTGGCTAAGGCATTAGAGGTTGAAATCGCGAGTGATCGAAACTGCGTAGTAACTGAAATATGTCGAGATTGCTGACTACTAATGGAAGAAGAAAAATATCTTGTCGACTTAATTCCAATGCCGATGCAAGAATTTGACGTGATCATTGGAATGGATTGGTTGTCTTCACATGCTGCAACGATTATATGCAATCAGAAGATTGTACGACTCATGAAGCCTACAGGAAAAGAAGTTAGTGTCATTGGGGAACGACGAAACCAGATCACGATATGTACAATGGCCAAAATAAGTAACTACGTGAGACAAGGTCACCACGCCTTCTTAGCCTACGTAACTGATGTAAAGATGAAAGGGAAAGAACTGGACCTAGTTCTAGTAGAAAAAGAATTCCCAGAAGTATTCCTAGACGATCTTCCAGGTGCTCCACCTGAGAGAAAGATCGAATTCAAAATTGATTTGATTCCTGAAGCTAAACCGGTAGCTAAGGCTCCGTATCGGTTAGCACCAACTGAAATGAAGGAATTGATGTCACAATTGCAAGTGTTGTTGAACAAGGGATTTATACACCCTAGTATATCTCCTTGGGGTGCACCAATTCTGTTCGTAAAGAAGAAAGACGGTAGTATGAGAATGTGTATAGACTACCGCGAATTGAACAAATTGACTATCAAGAATAGGTATCCTTTACCTAGAATTGATGATCTGTTTGATCAATTACAAGGATCAAGTTGGTTTTCTAAAATTGACTTAAGATCCGGTTATCATCAGGTCAAGGTACGAGAAAAAGATGTACCTAAGACAACATTTAGAACTCGTTATGGACACTATGAATTTGTAGTGATGCCGTTTAGAGTGACGAATGCTCCGACAGTTTTCATGGATCTCATGAATAGAGTATGCCGGCCAATGTTAGACAAATTCGTTATTGTCTTCATTGATGACATCTTGATCTATTCAAAGAATGAAGAAGAGCATGCACAACACCTTCGTGAAGTACTTAGTACTTTACGGAAGGAGAAATTGTACGCCAAATTCTCAAAATGTGCATCTTGATTGAGGGAAGTTCAATTTCTGGGTCATGTTGTAAATGTAGAAGGTATCTCGGTGGACCCAGCAAAGGTAGAGGCTGTAATGAAATGGTCTCCACCTTAGAACCCATCGGAAGTTAGAAGTTTCTTAGGATTAGCTGGCTATTATAGAAGGTTCATCAAGGACTTCTCTAAGATAGCCACCCCATTAACTAAGCTAACCCGAAAGAACTCAAAATATGAATGGAATGCGGCTCAGGAGAAAGCATTCCAGACTTTGAAAGAAAAGTTAACACAAGCTCCGGCATTGCAAGAAGGAATAGAAGATTTTATGGTATACTCTGATGCTTCCAAACTTGGGCTAGGGTGTGTTCTAATGCATAGAGGAAAGGTGATAGCCTATGCCTCTCGACAGCTGAAGACGCATGAAGCAAACTATCCAACTCATGATCTGGAATTAGCTGCAGTAGTGTTCACCCTAAAGATCTGGAGGCATTACTTGTATGGAACAAAGTGTACGATTTACACATACCACAAGAGTCTTAAATACTTCTTTGACCAGAAGGACTTAAACATGAGGCAACGACGATGGTTGGAACTGGTCAAGGATTATGATTGTGAAATTCTATATCACCCCGGAAAGGCTAACGTGGTAGCCGATGCTCTAAGCCGCAAGGAAGAGCATCATCCTATTCGGGTGAAAGCATATAAGTTAATGATAACTCCTGATTTCATGAGCCAGCTTCGAGACGTATAAATCAAAGCATTAAAAGGTGAGAATATTAAGAAAGAAAGAATGGCCGGTCAGGAGAAGTTTCTAGAATAGAATGAATATAAAGTCAAGACTCGATTTGGTCGCATGTGGATACCACGATCAAGTGAGTTTAGACTTAAGATTCTTGATGAAGCTCATAAATCCCGATATTCTATTCATCCGGGTACTATAAAAATGTACCAAGATCTGCGCAGAGATTATTGGTGGCCCGGAATGAAATTTGATATCATGAAATATGTAGCTAAATGCTTAACTTGCCTACAAGTTAAAGCAGAACATCAGAAGTCATACGAAAGGTTACAACCATTAGAAATCCCAGAATGGAAGTGGGAACATCTCACTATGGACTTCATAACCAAGCTACCAAAGACAGCAAGGGGTTATGATACCATTTGGATGATTGTAGATCGGTTAACTAAGAGTGCTCATTTCTTAGCAATACGTGAGACATACTCTTCAGAAAAGTTAGCTGATTTATTCATCAAAGAGATTGTTTCAAGAAATGGAGTGCCAGTCTCGATTGTCTCTGATCGAGATACTCGTTTCACATCATGATTTTGGAAAAGGTTCCATAAAGAGATGGGAACTAGGTTATTGATTAGCATAGCATATCATCCTCAAACTGACGGTCAAAGTGAGAGGACGATACAAACTCTTGAAGATATGTTGCGTGCTTGTATAATTGATTTCGGTGGAAGTTGGGATAGCCATCTGCCATTAGCAAAGTTCTCATACTATAACAGCTACCATTCCAGTATTGGTATGCCACCATACGAGATGCTATATGGTAGAATATGTAGTACTCCTGTTTGTTGGGGAGAAATTGGGTAGAAAGAATTGGGCAGCAAAGAAATAGTTCAAGCCACGTCAGAAAAGCTTGACTTAATCAAGGCTCATTTAAAAGCTACACAAGATAGACAGAAGGCATATGCAGATAAAAGACATAGACCAATAGAATTTCAAGAGGGAGATTACGTTTTGTTAAAGGTATCTCCTTGGAATGGTCTAATCCAATTCAAGAAACGTGGAAAACTGAGTCCACGATTTATTGGTCCTTTCAGAATTATCAAAAAGGTCGAAAAGGTAGCTTATCAGTTAGAATTACCTGAAGAATTGAATAAGATACACAACACGTTCCATGTGTCTTATTTAAGAAAGTGTTTAGCGGATGAGACTGCACATGTTCCTCTGCAAGAAATAGAAGTGGACGAAAAACTGACTTATGTTGAGGAACCTATCAAAATTCTAGACACAAAAGAAAAGCAGCTTCGCCACAAAGCGATCAAATAAGTGTTAGTACAATGGAGGCACAGAAAAGGGTCGAAGATGACCTGGGAAAGTGAGGAAGAAATGAGAAGGAGTTACCCTCAATTATTTAAGGATTAACAGGTTTCGAGGACGGAACCTAATTTAAGAAGGGAGAGTTGTAACACCCCAATTCTTAAAGGAAATAAAAGTCCGCTACGTAGCACGAAAAGTAATAATAAGAGAATGACACGTGGCAGGTACGTGTCGGGTGGCTCATCCCTATGGTGGACGGTCCACCAGCCGTAATTTGGCTCGAACAACGAGAAGATTACACGTGTATGATGACTCGTTGAATAAGATTGGGTAACGGACCGCAAAAAAGGCGTAACGGTCCGCTACGTGGTGAGCACGCAGAATAGCTGGCAAGAGGCGGTAGCGGACCGCTACCCCCTTGCTTAGCGATCCGCCACCGGTGGCACGTCAGCCCTATAAATAGATTCATTTGGCATTCAAAATGGAAACAACAACAACTTCACCACTATCATCACACACACGCACATACCGAGGAAACCGAGGTAACGGTTACGAGCGCGGGGGTTATGAGTGCGGTACGCTATGAGTACGGTTCGAGTTCGGAGAAGCGTTTAAACGAGGAACGAACTTAGGAACTACCTAAGGATAAAGTAAGTACACTGGACCCGTACCCTAGACACAAATACGTGAATTATGTGTTTAAAATGATACGTAATATGTGATAATTAATATGTGATATGACGAGGGTACGGGGTAATGACGGATTAGTCTAAACACTAAACAGGAATAATAGAGTAATCACGACGTATCCAAGGGGTGGTGGATACGCCGCTGGTACTTCCTATATATAAACTCTTGGTACTTCATGGTGAAACCGTTATGAATGTTTAGGGGTATAGACTAATAGATAATAATTAAATATAGTGAACGTACGGGAGAACATCCAATCGGTATGTAGTTATCTGACAAACGGAATGTTCTGTCTAAGGAAAGAGTGGTGTATAAATCTCTCCTAGACCCGTCACTCTTTCCTGGGAACATCTCTGTTGGAGGTTATAATCTGAAAGGAAAATCACCCCAGTTTAAAATATATGACAAATATGAATATGTGATGAAAGTATATCATGCATAATGAATATGAATACATGAAATACATGATGAGTATGAATATGTGAAATGCATGATGAATACGTGAATGCACGATGATACGTGAAAACATGAATGAGTATGATGGAACGAGTCTAAACCCTAAATTGGAATAACGGAGTACTCACGAAGTGTTAAAGGTGCAGTGGATACGCCGCTGGTACTTCCTATATATAAACCCTTTTAATATATCGTGGAGAAACCGTTATGAAGCTTTAAGGTGAGGACTGGTTAGGGGAAATAAATCAAGCATATACATGAAATGAAAACAAATGCTTGATACATTTGGGAGGCTATGAGTCTAAGATACTCAAGGTCTCAAATAAAATGAGATACCCGGCCAGTAAGGTGGATCTCAAATAATAAAGAAGAGAACTAAAAAGGAAACTCTAGACCTACGGGGCTGAAAGAGTAAAGGATTCCAAGCCTACGGGGCTGAGGAATGAATGAGCCTTCATGACAAATGCGAGGGGTCTATACTGACGAGTATAAGAACCTTGCCAATACTCGGACCGGAGGTACGGCCTAAGATGGTTGCGAGGGGGTTAGCACACCCATAAAATATACAATTACCGTGATCGGAGGTACGTTCGAAGATGGTCATGGAGCACCGAGAGCTCGAGAGAACGTTAACAATAATAAGAACCTAAAGGGTTCATAATGAAATGAAAAGATGCAGTGTACTTACTTAGCGAAAGCTAATTCAAAAACGTTTTCCAAACATTGCAGGAAAGAAGCATATAGAATGAAGCTCCCTGAGGACGTGGCTGCTCGGAGTTGGAAAATCCATATACCCAATAACCACCTTTCAACCCAAATGACCCGTTTGACCCAAAAAGTCAAACTCCCAATTCTATCAATTCACCATCTATGTTCATGATAAGCATATGCCTACTAATTTAAACTTGACTTACAATTCTTTATATTAAACAAGTAAACCTTGTAATTCACTCAAATTTTCTACTAAACATTTTGGTTTAGGCATTTAATCAAACACCTTATGGGCATAACTTTAAATCATCATTCAATCATTCAAATTTTTAGGATTTCACCAAAAGATGTGTCTATTAATACCATAGACACTTTCCAACCTTCAATTTATCAATATGACATCCCCAAATCAAAACCCCCAATTTACAACTCAAGAACCCTAATTTTTCAAACATCAAATTAGGTGTTTAAATCATGATTCTCCAACTTCAATAACACTAGATTATGGTTTATAATCAACATTCAACCAAAATCACCACACCAATTGACCCATTTGGGTTTTTCTTACAAAACCCACCAAAACTCCATTAATGGAGGTGTAGGAGATGAAGATGGAGAAGATGAACTTACATGCATGTTGGTTGAACCTCAAACATCATCAAATCCATCATCTTTAAACTCCAATTTCCAGAATCAAGCTTCTTGGCTCATCCTCCCTCCTTCCCCTTGCTCTTTACGTAACACACACACAAACACACACTAAAAAAATGTGTGTTCCTCCCCGCTAAATCACTAAATGCATAATTTTACTAAATTTACATTTCAGCCCCCTGAACTTTCATTTATAACCCTTTCTTCCAAAGATACCAAAGATGCACCATTTAAAACAAACCTTCCACTTTGTTTTATTCTACTTTCACCCTATAATATTATTTTGGCAAATAATAATATATTTTGGATTTTGATTCGTTACAAAAAAGTAAAGAATTTATTTTGTTCTGCGTGTTCTTGCAATATTTAGTGTTTTGCATAAAACTCTCATATATATATATATATATAGGAAGAGAGAGAGAGAGAGGAGAGTTCAAGTGCAAAGTTATTTTTGCCTAAAAAACATAGGAAATAATGTGGGAGTGGTAACATGCTACATTGTACTGGTCATACTGTAATTAAATAGGTGTTGGTTATGTTACCTTATTTATTTTGATGTTTTGTTTAGTTTATTTTTTATTATTGATGTACTATTATAATGTATTCACACATTGTACTGGTTATATTGTAATAAGATTATGTATTCTTATTTTGATGTGTTGTATATTTTTTTTAAATAGTAAACATTATGGAACAACACATATAAACTATGCTAATCAGTATATTCTTCAATATACACATGATTAAAACTGTACTTATCAGTACAGTCTTTATAAAAATTTATTTCATACATTATGGAACAACACATATACACTGTGCTAATCAATACATTCTTCAATACACACATCCTTATTCATCAAATATAAACTGTACTTATTAGTACAGTCTCTATAAAAATTTATTTCATACACACATGACTAATCAACACAATTTAACTGAACTCATCAGTACATTTTTTTAAGTCATTTAAATATTACAGCAAAAAGAACATGAATGCTATAAAAAAAATTTAAAATTACTTGAATATTGTAAAACAACACTTAATAGAAAACCGAAACACAACTAAATAGCCTCTAGAACAAAACGTAAATTCTAAAATCCATAAAAATAATAACATTAAAGATAAAAAAATATTGATCTTATCATTAAAACATCAAGAATCTGTCATCCCATCTTGATTGTTATTGAAGAACCAGCACCATCTTTATTAAACTTTGAACAAAGAATAGAGAGAGAAACAGTTTAAATGAAATAATAATCAAGACTTTTATAAACTCAGTATCAAGATTTTAAAGATGATACCAGAGAATAGAGAGAGAAATAGGAAACCGTAATCTTGAATGGCGAAATCTTTGGGATAACGTACAGTTTAAATGTTTTGATCTGGTAGAAAATACTAGATTACCCTTAGTAATGATTGCAAATCAACATCAAACTTTTAAATAAATCTCAGCCTTTAATCACAAATATGGACAATGGATATTGTTTCCTAGGCTTTTTAGGGAATAAACACTTTGTAGGGGAGCCCTCCTCTATATAGATATATATACATATATATATATATATATATACTCTCGAATAAAAGAGTATAAATTTTGCACTACAAAAAAATGCCATTTAGTGGCATACATTTTTAATGACACTTAAATTTTGTGTCACTAATTTAGATTTTTAGTGGTAGTTCACTGTACCATATTTATTTCACGCATCCTTTTAGTGATATTTAACTTTATACCACTGAATCACGCCACGCTAAAGTATACCCTCTTCCAAAATTTTCACCCTAAAAGTCTCCCTCCCTTCCAAAAACTTCCCTCGCTCCACAAATTTGGCACGATTGATTTCTGTTCTCAATTTGAACGAAGATCATTCACTCCAATAGCTTCACTCCAGCGACTGCTTCCGGTGAAGAACCTTCCACGTAATCACGCAACTAATTACGCTGTTCACCGTCGTTGCCAACGGCGACCTCCGCTCCCAAATTCTGTTTCGGCGGTTCTGAAGTGGTGGAATCCTTGTCGACCGAAGCACGATCAGAGACTGCTATGCATCGATTAGACGGGAATCTCGTAGCCGTGGTCGAGCACATACGCATATGAATTTCGATATATTTGGTATGCATTCTCTAACTTTTAGGGTTTTATTGTTTGAATTGGTTCTTATACTTCTATGTGAATCTGAATTGCCATGTTTAGTGCTTGCTAGATTGTATTGGAGGTATATGTTTCTGTTCTGCTGATAGCTCTCAAATTATGCTAGTTACTTGTGGTGCTTATTATTTTTGTTATCGATGCTTTGGGATTGAATGAAACTACTTGTCGTGTGACTAATTTAGAAGACATTTACGACTACCTTGCTATGATGTACTTATTTTTTGGAATAGTTAGATTGCTGCCATACCATATTCACCCAATTTAAGCAGGTAGGTACTCTGAAACAAGAATTAAACCATGGATGGAATGAGTCAGGAAGGAAATAGTTATATATATATATAACAACTTTAAAAATCAATCAAAATAAGTCTGAACATTAATATTGATTTTTAAAGTTGTGTGTGTATATATATGTTAATGATCTTAAGTTGTTAGGGTTTGTTTACTTTGATAGTGGTTATTGGCCGGTTGTAATATCATTCTTTCAGTAGCTAAAAGTCAGCAAGGCATAGAGATTGATCCTATATGTCTAATTTAGTTTCATTAACTATGTCCAACCAACAACTAAAGTGGAAAAACAGACGGGTCGATTGGGTTGTGTTCAAAGCTTTAAATTTTAAACATACAAGTAGTGTGTAAATATATGATTAAAAATATGTATTTGAATAGTAATCTAACTTTTGAATAAAATAATTAAGCGGTCTAATGTATTAAAATAATACTTTGGACGACTTTCAACCCGTTTGATTTATTTGACCTGTAGAACATCACAGGGATCATCCTTGCCAAACCATACTCAAGAAATCATGAACAACTGAACAGGGATTAACCAAACGAAATTGTATTTTACGAACCCACTGTTACAAACATTGAATCGATTCATTCCTATTTAACCTAATTGAATCGTCGTGTCTTTTCCAATATACGGTTTCTATATTTCACATATTACACTTGGAACCTTTTAACGTAACAAATTACATAACTGACTCAAAATGTATACTTTAAACTATTTACACTTTGACCCGTTAACTTTAACTAAACTTGGATTGAGCAATTAGACTAACATGACCCGTTTCATTTTTAGCTAACCTTTTTTTGTTGAACCAAATAAAGATTAAGCATGACCTGAACATAGTAAATATATCTTGATCACATTGAAAATATGTATTCTGGATAACCACATAAAGGATCAGACATTTGTTGTTGATTAATATACCTGACTATTTTATTCCATGCCCCAAAAAAAAGTCGCCATTTGTTTTTTTTTCTGGCAATTAGTTGCTGTAGCATAGAAATCAAATAAATTTTATTTTGTTTTCATGCAAAAATAATGATTACTACATTTGAAGGATAAGTATGTTAAGAGTTTACTTGTTATCTATTAATGTTAGTTAAGGGAACCTATATGAATTATGTAAAACTCATGGGTATGTACCAATAACTCAATAAAGTGCTTTGAAAGAAAAACTCAGGTTTGATTGCTATGCTTATTTGGATTCAATAGTTTTATGCATAAGATGTTGGTTTTTTAATTACTTTCCATTTGTTGATTTTGGTAAGCTTTCAATCAGATTATCTCAACCAGATGTTATGTAGCATTAAACCAATTGTTATGGACACATGTTTGGTAGAGTAAGTACTTTCATTTTTCTTGTCAACTAAGATTGGCAATTATCATAAGTGCTGATCATTTCGTAGATCACTTCATATTAAGTTATTGTAATCAAGTTTTGGGGATTACTAAGCTCATTGAATTCTACATGTAGGTTCATATACGGGAACTTGAAGAAGAAGTAAAGCTTCTAAAGAATCTCTCACCCAAACATTGTTGTAAGTCTAATCTCATTGAGCTGTTAGGAAATGGAGGTTATTTTCTAAATTAATGTACAGAACAATCCAAGAAAGAGTATATCCATTTAGTAAAGGTGCGTGCAGAAATTTATATACAGGAACTTGAAGAAGAAGAAGAAGTAAAGCTTCTGAAGAATTTTTCTCACCCAAACATTGTTGTAAGTCCAATCTCATTGAGTTGTTAGGAAATGGAGGTTATTTTCTAATCTAATATACAGAACAATCCAAGAAAGAGTATATCCATTCAGTATTTGTGCATGTAGAAATTTATATACGGGAACTTGAAGAAGAAGTAAAGCTTCTGAAGAATCTTTCTCACCCAAACATTGTTGTAAGTCCAATCTCATTGAGCTGTTAGGAAATGAAGGTTATTTTCTAAACTAATGTGCAGAACAATCCAAGAAAGAGTATATCCATTCAGTAAAGGTGCATACAGAAATTTATACAACTTTTGCTTTGCAAGAACAAGCATATTTGCCTTTATACAACTTTTAATTTTCTTTTCTGTCAGTATATTTCAAGTTTATACAAAGATGAGTGTCTTATGAAGTCCTACAATCCCCAGTTGAGCTTCTAAGGTATCTGTCATGGAGGCACTTTTGAAGGTTGGACTGGTAAAGTTGCATGGTGGTCAAAGTATCAAGCAATTCTGTCATCAAACAACAATACAACTGAAGTTCAGTATATGCTAATTAGTTACTTTGATATGAGCAGTTTATAGTCTTCTTTTCCCCATCATTACAATATTTATAATAAATCTCCTACAACAATTTCCGTATGCATATATTGTATATATCAGGGTCTGTACCAAAATGGTGGATGCAGAAGTTGCTTTGTATTTGAGGATTTTTTGCAAGCATTTACAGACATAGGCGCAGGTATTTTGTTACAGTTTGCTTGTCTGTAAAAGGAAATGATGCTAACTTCTTCACAACATATTTCTCAAAGGAACCTTCAAAATACCTAGGCCTATGCGATGAGACACAGATTACTGACCTGAAAATGAAGGTAGGCTCCTATATTAGTAATCTCATTTCTAGTTTCTAAATTTGAGATTAATATGAAAACTGTTTGTTTTGTTATAGATTGGGGGATTTAAAATGCATGTCAAAAGAAACATCAAATTTGTTATGAAAACTGTTTGTATTGTTAACCTCGTTATTATGGTCTTGGAATTGTATTAAGTAGTATGTTTGTTGTTCTAGTGCATAGAAAGAATACATTTATTTTAATGAAATGCATTTTCCATTTAAAAAATATTGTTGTACTCTTCTACTCATGTTTTTAATTTATTACAAATTATTCACACACACAGATATACATATATATATATATGTGTGTGTGTGTATATATATGTATATATGTGTGTGTGTGTGTGTGTTCCTCTACCAACGGATATAGATGAAGGATATAGATTTTTGTGGCAAAATTTATGTGCCACTAAAAGTAGTACGGATATTTAACTAGAAATAGTTTTTACCGACACAAAATCCTTTTTTAATTTAGTGGCAAAAAAAAGTGACACTAAAAGCTCAAAAGTTTGTAGTGGCAGACCAAAAAAGTGCCACTAAAAAGCTTTAGTGTTAGCGCTTCTAGTGACACTTTTTTTGTGTGCCGCTCATTCCTAAAGGGGTCTTTAGTGGCATTTTTTTGGTTTTTTGTGGCACTTTTTGTATGCCACTGAATGGCTTTTTTTGTAGTGTTGCCAAGTGTCACGTTGTTGTTCAACCTCAGTCTATTTTTCCCGCCTATTGCCCATTTACCCATATAGCCACACACGCGGATCTTTTGACCCGAATATTATAACGCTAACCCATTACCAACTAAACCCTATTATCGCTTCATTCGCTTCATTCTTCCTCAGACTCAAGGATTTCTCTCATCTCTTTTAGCCGATTGTTTACAACTCTTTCTCAAACTTGAAACCCTAAATCAATAAGATCAGTATTCGATTTCCTTTGTTTTTATTATGTATGTCTTTATATTTGGTTAGGTTTTGTTAAGCATTCGTTGATCATCAATCAAGCAACACTCAATTTTGTTCCTAGAGAATTAGGGTTTTTCGAAGTTGATTAGAAAATGCAGGAAACACCCAGCCTTATGCATACATTCTATATACTAACGGTCGTTTACAAAGAAGTATTTACATATTTATGAATTGTAATTGTACTTTCATTTTTTTTTGTTTAATATAATAAAAATTCTTCATATATGTAAAAAAATTTTACACATTATAAAATTATGTAATTTCTATTATACACATTATTATAAATTTCTCTACACATTATTGTAATTTTAGTTTTCTATTATAAAACACCGTGTAATACACGGGTCTATGCCCTAGTATATATATATATATATATTGAGATGTTCATTACAAAACTCTAAATTACCACGAGAATAGAAAGAACAAGCGTAAATCGTTTAAACTTTTGATCAATTATTTATATTTTTAAAATTTTTATTTCTTTCATACAAATGTGTATGTTATGCAAATAAAAAACTACTAAACTAAATTTTTATACATTATATATATATAGGGAGAGTATCAAGAGAAAACTCATTTTTGGGAAGAAAACCAAAAAACTCATTTTTGTAAGGCAAAAAAAAACCCCTCAAAAAAAGATAAAGAAAAATATAAAAAATTAATAAAACAAAAAAAAACTAAAAACTAAAAAAACCAAAATGTTTCTCTCGTTTGCCTCGTTTCATAAATAAAAAAACTCGAAAAAATAGTTGGTTTAACTTTATGGTTTTATAAATAAAAAAAAACTCGACATAAATAAATATTGTATTTCAACAATTTTTTATATTTCAATAATTTTTAAAATTGAAAAAAAAAATTATTTTCTATTACGTATACGTAAATACGTCATATATATTCTTCTGGATAGATATATTATATGCATACATGCAGTGTATCAAGTGTGGGACACTAAAATCATTCTTTGGTACAAATCAGATCTATAATAACAATGCGGAAAGGGGAACCAATAATTGTAGTGTGGATAGGAATATTATGGAGTAATTTCTTTTCTTGTCAAAAAGTCTGTCTCAAATTTTCTGTCACAATATTATTGGTTTTGAAATATATAAACAAATAATTATATAGATATGATTGATGTGACTATAATATTAATTATAATTATATCCATTAATATTGTAAAATATTCTTTTATAACAAAACATATAATACAACTTTGTGAATTATATGCTATAACTAATATTTTTAATAAGAATATCGTGATTTAATAGGAGACATATATATATATATATATATATATATATATATAATTAAATTAATTCTACTCTAGTATCTTTCTAACAGATAAAACTATTAAAAATGTTACATTTATTGAGGAAAAATAAACAAATGCTACAAACCGAATATATTTTTATTACAAATAAAAAAATCAATAAATGTTACATTTATTCAAGAAAATGAAATCCATCATGAAATTTTAGTTAACAAAAAAAACTCTACCCATTTTGCTGACAAAAATAAAATAAAATTGGTAACATAAAAATTAAAAATTGATTGAGATGGGCAACTAAATGAAAGGATGCATGTGCTTTGTACCCATTGACATTGACTTTAAAATAAACTATTCATGCCAACATATATGGCCACCTCTTTCTATCCCACTTCCCTCAAGTTACCACCGACTTTCCTTGCATTTGTGGTCTTGTGCTTACACCATTATAACCACAAATGCTACATACACAAATACATACATCTAGGGTATGAATATATATATATATACACATTTTATTCATATTTGATATAAATATTGTTGGAATTAGATGTATGGACCCGATTAATTAACACTGCTGATCGAGTTATGACCCGTAAGAGTTACACCTAGGGCAACGAACATTAAATCAACTTAACGTGATTAACTGGTAATTACGAATAATTAGCGAGACGGAATATATTTATATATTCGTTAGACGGGTTTTATTATTTATATTAGTTTATAAATAATATAATGTTTTAATTACTTATTAAAACATAAACGGGTTCAGGCTTTTACATTGCGTATTGGACTTTAGGCCCGGTAGCAATTAATGGGGATTATAAGAAGATTAGGAGAATAATCTCCACACACCACCCAACCCTAGCCACTAGAAGCAAGGAGCCGGCCTCCCCTCCCCTTGCGAACTCCGGCAGCCCCAACAAAGTCGTCGTTGCCGCCGTCTAGCAATTTCTGCCCGCCCCGTTCCTTATGTTTGGTTCGTGACTAGCACTCGTTCGTTGAACTTTAGTGTCTCGATCGGTTATTCTTTAAACCACAAATGTATATTTAATCTCATTGGTAGATAAATATTATTCCGTGTTCGAATGTTTTATAATTGAGATGCTGTCGGGTTTTTCGTTTGTGTTGAATCTTTGATTTATTCCGCTGCGTTTATTAATTACAGGTTTAAATAATAATAAATTAAAATTATTGTCAACCGTTTTGATAACTAATTTTTAACTGATCACCACTGAAAAAACCCAACAATGGTATCAGAGCCTTAATTACAACATACGAATCAGAACAGGTCTTTTTAACCGGTTATAGATCACAAACTTTAACTCGTTTAAAGTTTCTGATCTAGGTTATTTTAGGGCAACATATTAGTTGGTCAAAGTTTTTTTTTATTTGACCAAAAGTTTGCCCGGTTTTTTTTATTGTGTTGAAAATGTAAATCTGGCCCGACCATTGTTCATGTGATTTTTGCTTTTATTTCAGTTTTTGGTTTATGGTTTTGGTCCACTTTGATTGCTTAAAGTTGTAATAGATTTGGGTTTTTATTTTTCAATATGTATATTTGTATAAATATTGTAACGAATACCCGAAGGCAAAACTGAAGACGGAGACAGGAATTTTGAATTTAGTGGGAGTCACACGAGACAACTAGATACATGCACAAAGTTCATCCTTTTGGTTGTTTGTGTGTTGTGGCCCGTGACATAGTTTGGTCTTGCTAAAAGGCTCTAGCAAGATCAAACAATTTTTGGCCATATGATTTACATATTTTTATTTTGCTATGGTGGTTGCTTTTAATCTTATAAATGTTATAACATACCGACCTAATACCAATTTTTTTTTATCACAATCAGATAAAAACAAGTTCTAAATAGTTTTTTTTACAACTTGTAAATAATTATGTAATAAAACAAACAGTTTGTTTTAAAATAAATAATAACCAATAGAGTTTTGCAATTTAAACTAATTTTAAATTTTCAACACTCATAACTTAATAGTTCATTTAAACTATTAACTTTTAATTAGTTAAATACATCGCGACAAACTTAGTTTTAGTAGGTTATTTAAAATTAAGCGTCCTGAGAGATGAAAGGGTTCATCATATTATCACGATCTAAAATAGTAAAACTGACTTTTGCAACACACGTATGATTTATCATTCGTTGTGTTTAACCCTATTCGGTAAACACTAAAATTAAATCCCATATTTAAAATCAATAGTCCATGCCATCCAACTATAAGGAACACTTGTGGCATAACGTGAAACATCAGTGTTTGGAGCCACATCACCACAATTGGTACGTAGTCTATCCCTCCAAGGTGCAAAGGTTTCATTGACACATCCAGCCCTTCCACGCGTACATGTACTAGGGCGACTATTACTTTTCTCTCTTGTACATGCCACAGCTGTATGGAGACTAAAAGTGGGCATAGATGAGCCTAAACGTATCAATGCATAGACAAGAGTTGTCTTAACGGCCTTATACTCGAGAATTATTCTTTTTCACAATTGGCAATTGATGTGTCGTTTTTAATATATAAAAATATAATATATTTTTATGATAATTTTACGAGATCTGGTTTTAAATTTATAAAATGATAATTACTTTAACTTAAAAACACACACAATAGGCAAGTGTACCTATCGCAGCGTAATATAGTTTAGGTAAGAACCAAATATCGAACCAATGGACACGGTTGTCACACCCCGGCCGATGACGGATTATACGTCGGGGCTGGCGCGGTTGTTCATAAGCACATGAGCATCTATTCATAAGTGGCAATGTTTATTCATTGAAATTAAAGCATCCGTTACAATAGCAAATGAAAACAAAGTGTTCAAAACATAACATAATTTAAATTAAACTAGGCCCAGCCCTATATGATCAGATAGAATCCTCAAACTGGTGCACCTGAAACATGTGAGTAAATGTCAACTATAAGTAGTTGGTGAGTAATCTAGATTTTGACACCAACAAAAGTTAAGTAGAAAGTATTTGTAATTCAATTTCATCAAAGCATAACTAAGGCATAAATATGAAAACATACAAGGTTCCAAAGGCATAAATGTGAAAACATACAAGGTTTCAAAGCGTACAATCAAACCGTAGTAAATGGAAAACTGGTAAGTACAATCCATTTAATTGTGTTTTGGAAAAAGTAGTAACATGGTACATACAAAACCCACCAAGGTCTGTGTTAACCGGTATCGGTTTCCCGTGTAAATGATCATAAAAGGTACTACCTTAGGCTTGCAACACAAGTTAATGATTGTACTAAACATGAACACCCGTATGGTCGCCAAGTAGTTTAAGATATAAAGCACATAGTAATTAGCAATAGAACAATGGTATTGAATTTGTTATGTATAGTATGTAAACATATTCCACCCCAAGTATTTGTAAACAATAGCAAAGAGAAAGGGGGCTATGAAACTCACTTGAATCAAAGCTGGAAATGTATGAACTGGTAAAGATTGTTAGGCCTCGTGAGGAACTCTCACAACAAACCTACACGCGTAATGCTAACCTAGTTTTAATATATGTCTAAATGATATTTAGGAGATATTGGGTCATTTAGGGTTTCACGGGGGTTTAAGACCTGACATAGGGCTTGTGCAGTTTTTGGTAGGAAAACATATGTACTTAAAATGTAAAGAAAATGTTTGGGCTTATTCACCCATATTAGATAACTCATAATGGGGAGAGGTTTTATTTAGTATTGTATATGAATGCTAAATACATATGATATGGTATAGCAAATGATATACTTGGATTTATTTTATATAACAATAAATAAATTATAAAGTGAAAAAATGTTTAATAAGTTTTATAAAATAATTAGTTAAATTATTTAATATAAATAAAGTAGGAAGTTAAATCATTAAATAATAATTAAAATGGTAGAAATGGTCAAATAATCTAATAATTCAGTTTTAAATGAATTTCAAGAGACTAAGTAAGATTAATTGTACTTTATATAAAACAATTACCTAAACTAACTATTTAAGTGTTTATAAAATTGAAAGTATTTAAATAATTACCTTTATCAATTATTTATAACGATTTGAATATATAAATAAGATTTGTGAAATATGAACATAAATAAATATAAACAAATATCACAATTTGGTTTTGTCTAAACAATGATCTTTTATGCTATTTTATTTAGAATTTACATTAGGTTTAATAAAATAACATAGTTAAATTTTTATTTATATTTTTCTGAATTTCATAAATATTGTATAATATATTTTTATAATTTATAAAATTAAATTTGGAATTTTTTAGTATAAAGAATAGGTTTAAAAATGGTTTTTATGGAAAAAGAAGCAAAACCGGCCCCCCGGGGCTCGAACCCGCGCCTACGGGCGGTTTTACAGTAGCACATACACACTAACCACTGGACTGGGCATGGTTCCTTGTCCAGTGGTTGACCCGTTATGATTTTGTATAAACACTCGCAAGTCCCCTTCGTCCCCAAACCTCTAACGAACCCGAGCCCGTTAAATTCCCCCGCCCGGCTATCGATTAGCACCTGAATTCATGGGGCTTTCGATCACAGGACCCCAATGAGTCTAATGACTCCAATTTTACCTGAAATGGCTAAGCCGAAGGTGAGAACGACAGAGGCTTTCGAATTCGGGTTCTTGATACTTGATCACGACCCAGAGGCGAAATGCAGTGAGTTTGGGAATGTAGGAAGTGAGTACGAGGTGTTGCGAGTGTGGTTTTTATAGCTTAATTTTGCACAAACCACTCGAATTAAACGTGTGTCGGAGGGGATGGTGTTGGGATTAAATTCGTAGTCAAATCATTGATTTCCGACTAATTGTGTTGTTAAAATCATTAGGAAACGGTCACACAATGATGATGTAACATCAATTGCAGTTACATTGCCTTAACTTGATCGATTTCAAACCGAATTGGAGTCGAGTTGACTTTGGAGAGTCAAAATCGGTGGGTTTCGGGAAGAAACTGTGAGAATTTTGCAATCAGGTCCCTGTGGTTTCAAGAGTTATCATTTCATGAACAAACTTAGCTTTTATTTGGAATTAAGTTTCAGAATTTTCATAACTAACCCCTGCACTTTATAAAACATAAAATATTTTAAAGTTTTATATATTTTTTTTATAATTTTTAATAACATGACTAATTGTTATAACTATAAATTATATTTTTTGTAAAATAAAAGGGTTTTATTTATATTGAATATATTTATTCCATTAAAACTTTATAAATCCCTAATTTACTTATAAGATTTATAACATTTATTTTTGCATGTTTGTGTGTGTGTATATATATATATATATATAGCCTAACATATATGTATGCATTTGTTTAATAGTCTTAGAACATTTATAACCCAAATAAATATGTATTGATTTTGAAATGAATGCATCCAATGTATGTATGTATGAACACTTATGAAATGTAATTGGTAAATAGGACACTTTCATACATGCAAATCATATAATAATGGAATTACAATGCAGGAAAGTAACAACTTAGGCCGGAATTTCGTGGGGATTTCAGTCTCCCCCACTTTAGAAAATTTCATCCTGAAATTGATCAGGAAGAGGGTCCTGGAAACAGGTGTGGGTACTTGGCCTTAATTTGATCCTCACGTTCTCAAGTGAATTCAGGGCCACGTTTGGATTCCCACCGAACATGAACAATTGGAATGCGACTTCGTTTGAGTTGCTTAACTTCTCGGTCCATGATCTCCACGGGTTTCTCCATGAAGTGCATCGATTTGTCAGTGTGAACCTCGTCGAGTGGTATGTGGAGATTCTCGTCAGCTTAACATTTCTTTAGGTTCGAGACATGAAATGTCGGATGAACGTTGCTGAGTCCTTTGGGTAGATCCAACTTGTAGGCTACTTTCCCAATCCGCTCAAGGATTTTAAAAGGACCTATGAATCTTGGTGTAAGCATCCCTTTCTTTCCAAAACGAACTACACCTTTCCAAGGGGATACCTTGAGAAGAACTAGATCACCGACTTGAAATTTTAAGGGATTTCGGCGTTTGTCGGCATAACTCTTTTGCCGACTCCTTGCTACCAGAAGGTTGTCTCGGATTAACATGATCTTGTCAAAAGTCTCCTGAATAAGTTCGGGACCAGTGATTTGTGCTTCACCAATTTCAGTCCAACAGATAGGAGAGCGGCACTTCCGACCATAAAGTGCTTCAAAAGGAGCCATGTCAATGCTCGTGTGATAGCTGTTGTTGTACGAGAACTTGACTATGGGTAGATGTAAATCCCAATTTCCCTTGAACTCGATGACACAGGCTCTAAGCATATCCTCAAGGGTTTGAATCGTTCGTTCGGATTGACTATCAGTTTGCGAATGGTAAGCCGTACTAAGATTCAGCTGAGTACCCAACGTTGTTTGTAAGGATTGCCAGAAGCGAGAAGTGAACCGTCCATCATGATCAGAAATGATGTTGAGAGGTACACCGTGACGACTAACGATCTCTTCAATATAGATTCGAGCCAATTTCTCGACTCGATAGTCTTCACGAATAGGTAGGAAATGAGCAAATTTTGTCAAACGGTTGATGATTACCCAAATACTATCATGACTACGAGACGTGTGCGGAAGTTTGGTTATAAAGTCCATAACAATACACTCCAATTTCCACGCAGGAATCTCGGGTTGTTCAAGTAAACCAGATGGACGCTGGTTCTCGGCCACCTTCAAACAAGTAAGGTATTTGGACACGTATAGTGCAATGTCCTTTTTCATGCCAGGTCACCAATATTGGGTACGAAGATCCTTGTACATTTTGTCTACACCAGGATGCACGAAATAACGAGTTGGGTTTGGTTTGAAGTTGGAGTTCGGCACCACATGACATTTCATTGTACATGTTGCCTTCAGTGAAGGAAAGATGTTATGCTTCAAGAATGCGAGTTTGAATGTCATTTTGGATCCGAATGTTGTGGATCTTGGTAGAATCCTTACGATTAAGAGCATCAGCCATGACATTCGGTTTACCAGTATGGTAACGAATATTGCAGTCGTAGTCGTTTAATAGTTCAACCCAACGCCTTTGCCTCATGTTGAGTTCCTTCTGATTGAAAATGTGCTGGAGACTCTTATTGTCGGTGAAAACCTCACACTTAGTACCATATAAGTAGTGCCTCCAAATTTTGAGGGCGAATACGACCGCACCCAGCTCAAGATCATGCATCGTATAATTCTTCTCGTGGATTTTGAGTTGTTGGGACGCATAAGCGATCACTTTGACTCGTTGCGTTATAACATAACCAAGGCCTAAGTGGGAAGGGTCAAAGTAGACGACAAAGTTTTCGGTTCCATCGGGAAGTGTCAGGATAGGAGCCTTACATAGCTTTTGCTTCAGTGTCTGAAAGACTTCCTCTTGCTTTGGTCCCCACTCGTAGGGCTTGCCTTTATGTGTTAAGGCTGTGAGTGGTACTGCGATCTTTGAAACGTTCGATATGAAACGACGATAGTAGCCCGCTAGACCAAGAAACGATCGGACTTCTGTAGGGGTCTTTGGAGCTTGCCAGTTCTTTACCGCTTCTATCCTAGTGGGATCCACGTGAATACCCTTCTCGTTGACTATGTGTCCCAAGAATTGGACTTCCTTTAGCCAAAACTCACACTTGGAGAACTTAGCGTATAACTGCTCCTTTTTCAAGAGATCCAAAACCAAACACGAGTGTTCTTCATGCTCTGCTTTTGATTTTGAATAGATGAGAATATCGTCAATGAAGACGATCACGAACTTGTCCAAGTACGGTTTACACATGCGGTTCATAAGATCCATGAATACCGCTGGTGCATTGGTTAGTCCGAAGGGCATAACCACTAACTCGTAATGACCGTATCTTGTACGAAAGGCTGTCTTGGGGATATCAGATTCAAGGACTCGTAACTGGTGATAACCAGAACGGAGATCAATATTTGAGAAATAAGTCGAGCCTTGAAGTTGGTCAAATAAATCATCAATCCTCGGAAGTGGATAACGGTTCTTCACAGTGAGCTTGTTGAGTTCCCGATAGTCGATGCACATCCGAAACGAACCAATATGGAGAAACACTAGGAAGAATAAATCATTTGTTGGAAAGTTCTTGAAGTTGGCTTGAAAGTTCTTGCATCTCTGATACCAATCTGTCACACCCCGGCCGGCGTGCGAATTATACGCCGGGGCTGGCGCGGTTGTTCATAAGCACATGATCATCTATTAATAAGTGGCAATGTTTATTCATTGAAATGAAAACATCCGTTACAATAGCAAATGAAAACAAAGTGTTCAAAACATAATATAATTTAAATTAAACTAGGTCCAACCCTATATGATCAGATAGAATCCTCAAACTAGTGCACCTAAAATATGTGAGTAATGTCAACTACAAGTAGTTGGTGAGTAACATAAGTTTTGACACCAACAAAAGTTAAGTAGAAAGTACTTGTAATTCAATATATTCAAAGCATAACTAACGAATAAATGTGAAAACATACAAGGTTCCAAAGCGTACAATCAAACCGTAATAAATGGAAAACTGGTATGTACAATCCAACTGATTGTGTTTTGGAAAAAGTAGTAATATGGTACACACAAAACCCGCCAAGGTCTGTGTTAACTGGTATCAGTTTCCCGTGTAAATGATCATAAAAGGTACTACCTTAGGCTTGCAACACAAGTTAATGATTGTACTAAATATGAACACACTTATGGTCGCCAAGTAGTTTAAGACATAAAGCACATAGTGATTAGCAATAGAACAATGGTATTGAATTTGTTATGTATAGTATGTAAACATGTAACACCCCGAGTATTTGTAAAAAATAGCAAAGAGAAAGGGGGCTATGAAACTCACTTGAATCAAAGCTGGAAATGTATGAACTGGTAAATATTGTTAGGCCTCGTGAGGAACTCTCACAACAAACCTACAAGCATAATGGTAACCTAGTTTCAATATATGTCTAAATGGTATTTAGGAGATATTTGGTCATTTAGGGTTTCACGGGGGTTTGAGACCTGACGTAGGGCTTGTGCAGTTTTTGGTAGGAAAACATATGTACTTAAAATGTAAAGAAAATGTTTGGGCTTATTCACCCTTATTAGATAACTCATAACGTGGAGAGGGTTTATTTAGTATTGTATATGAATGCTAAATACGCATGATATGGTATAGCAAATGATATACTTGGATTTATTTTATATAGCAATAAATAAATTATAAAGTGGAAAAATGTTTAATAAGTTTTATAAAATAATTAGTTAAATTATTTAATATAAATAAAGTAGGAAGTTAAATCATTAAATAATAATTAAAATGGTAGAAATGGTCAAATAATCTAATAATTCATTTTTAAATGAATTTCAAGAGACTAAGTAAGATTAATTGTACTTTGTATAAAACAATTACCTAAACTAACTATTTAAGGGTTTATAAAATTGAAAGTATTTAAATAATTACCTTTATCAATTATTTATAACGATTTGAATATATAAATAAGATTTGTGAAATATGAACATAAATATATATAAACAAATATCACAATTTGGTTTTGTTTAAACAATGAACTTTTATGCTATTTTATTTAGAATTTACATTAGGTTTAAAAAAATAACATAGTTAAATTTTTATTTATATTTTTCTGAATTTCATAAATATTGTATAATATATTTGTATAATTTATAAAATTAAATTTGGAATTTTTCAGTTTAAAGAATAGGTTTAAAAATAGTTTTTATGGAAAAAGAAGCAAAACCGGCCCCCCCGGGGCTCGACCCCGCGCCTACAGGCGGTTTTACAGTAGCACATACACACTAACCACTGGACTGGGCATGGTGCCTTGTCTAGTGGTTGACCCGTTATGATTTTGTATAAACACTCGCAAGTCCCCTTCGTCCCCAAACCTCTAACGAACCCGAGCCCGTTAAATTCCCCCGTCCGGCTATCGATTAGCACCCGAATTCATGGGGCTTTCGATCACAGGACCCCAACGAGTCTAATGACTCCAATTTTACCTGAAATGGCTAAGCCGAAGGTGAGAACGACAGAGGCTTTCGAATTCGGGTTCTTGATACTTGATCACGATCCAGAGGCGAAATGCAGTTAGTTTGGGAGTGTAGGAAGTGGAGTACGAGGTGTTGCGAGTGTGGGAGTGTGGTTTTTATAGCTCAATTTTTCACAAAACGCTCGAATTAAACGTGTGTCGGAGGGGACGGTTTCGGGATTAAATTCGTAGTCAAATCATTGATTTTCGACTAATTGCGTTGTTAAAATCATTAGGAAACGTTCACACAATGATGAGGTAACATCAATTGTAGTTACATTGCCTTAACTTGATCGATTTCGAACCGAATTGGAGTTAAGTAGACTTTGGAGAGTCAAAATCGGTGGGTTTGGGGAAGAAACTATGAGAATTTTGCAATCAGGTCCCTGTGGTTTCAATAGTTATCATTTCTTGAACAAACTTAGCTTTTATTTGGAATTAAGTTTCAGAATTGTCATAACTAACCCCTTGACTTTATAAAAAATAAATTCTTTTAAAGTTTTATGTATTTTTTTTATAATTTTTAATAACATGACTAATTGTTATAACTATAAATTATAATTTTTGTAAAATAAAAGGGTTTTATTTATATTGAACTTATTTATTCCATTAAAACTTTATAAATCCCTAATTTACTTATAGGATTTATAACATTTGTTTTTGCATGTTTGTATATATATATATATAGCCTAACATATATGTATGCATTTGTTTAACAGTCTTAGAACATTTATAACCCAAATAAATATGTATTGAATTTGAAATGATTGCATTCAATGTATGTATGTATGAACACTTATGAAATGTAATTGGTAAATAGGACACTTTTATAGATGTAAATCAGATAATAATAGAATTACAATGCCAGAAAGTAACAATTTAGGCCGGAATTTCCTGGGGATTACAACGGTCTAGTTTCAGTACTCAACTTTTGTTATCGTTTAGCCGGATCAATTAGTGAGTGGGTTTTGTGTGCTTGTAAAGCAGAATAGTAAATGACAGAAAAGTAAATAACGGTAAAGTAAATAACAGAAAAGTAAAAATGTGCGTGATGTGTGTAACAGGAATGTAAATAGCAGAATAGTAAACAACAAGAAAGTAAATATCTCGAAAATGATCAGGTCACGAAGAGTATTGCTTCAGGCTTCGAATCCGCTTGGTACGTGATAATGTTAAGTTGACTAATCAAGGGATATGACTACTACAAACTTGTGACCCGGGTCACCGCTAGAGCCTCGTCCTTAATACATTTGATTCTTGAATTAAAATCTTTAAATTAAAATAGTAGTGCCTCCCCTTAGGGACAACAGTTACCCTCAACCCTTTGAATGGTTATCTCCGGGTTGGTTTAAGACATTGAATGTAAATGCTTTGTATTAAAGTTAAATATGTGATTATACTTTGTTCACCGGGAGGCGGTGTAACAATGGGACCGAGTTTAAAGACGTACCGTTTCCAACATGAGTTCACCAATTCTTGGTCGAATAATAAGTTCGTATAAAGACGTACGACCTTAATAATGTTGACCAAGCCTTGAATTATCAATCTCTGCTTGTATAAATACGTACAAGCTTCAAAGGAAGTTTGATTAAAAACGTTTTACGATCTTACACTTTAAAATCAAGAACACTCACAAATATAAAGACGGATTTAAACAATGATTAAAGCCCACCAAATGGTGGTTTTAAGAATGAATAATTAAAGACATAAACATACCACTAGATTAATACGTCAAACATTAACATGCACCAAACATCATCTTCACACTAGCAATACAAGAAGTTTAGCCATGAATGGCCATACTATTGCTGAGTTTCGTAGGCTCCCCTATTGCGGACAAAGAGGAGGAGCCTCTCTACTCTCTACTCTAGACTACAGAAACGGACACTCTTGAGCTCTAGTAATGTATGGAAGAGCGTGTGGAATGAAGAACTCAAGCTATCTATTTATAGGCCTCAAAATGAGCAATGCATGGCCGTGCATTGGATTACACGGGCGTGCAAACACCTCGGGAATCAAACAGGGTACAAAGGACAGTGTACCGGAGCCTTGGGAAGCAAGATTGGGTTTGCACGGCCGTGTATGGCATTGCATGACCGTGCAATGCCCAACTGCTTCCGAGTTTCGTCTTTTAGCTGTTGGTTTGACTTATGTTGACCTGGTTTGACTTCTTGGGGGTCAATGTTCGGGTTTGGTCATCCAAAAGCTTGATTTCTTCATGTTTTAAGCTGGTTCTTGCTCTTTTTATCTTGGGACACCGAATAACCTGCAATTGTTAAATATTAACGCTTTAAGTATCAATTGCAAGACTTTTAATCAATTAGTACCATAATATGGGGATTATTATGCATGCAAAACATGTATAATTTAGGGCATATCATAATACCCCACACTTATACTTTGCTTGTCCTCAAGCAAACTCATGCATAATCAGACCCATAACTAAAAACTTTACAGAAGGTAAGGTAGCTCCAAGTAGTTGGAAACTCTGGGATAGCTCATGAGTCGCTTTATTCTATTTTTATGATTTTCTATGATGGAATCCATGACAAGCCTACTAGAACTTCAATTATGCATAATCTATCACACCTTACAATGTTCACTCAACTCCAGGGTTAAATATATGTGGATAATGTAAGTTTAAGTGTAACACTCAAATTCGAATCGAATTATGCAGTGGTCATAAGCTTGTATGCAAATCAAGTCTCCACCAACTAACTGATATGCCCTAAATTATACATGTTTTGCATGCATAATAATCCCCATATTATGGTACTAATCAAACAAAAGCAATGCAAATGATACTTAATGCGTTAATATTTCACAATTGCAGGTTATTCGGTGTCCCAAGATAAACAGAGCAAAAACCAGCTTAAAACATGAAGAAATCAAGCTTTTGGAGAACCAAACCCGAGCATTGACCCCCAAGAAGTCAAACCAGGTCAACACAAGTCAACCATCAGCTAAAAGACGAGCCTGAAGAGCAGACAAGGGCTTGCACTGTCGTGCATCCCTTTGCACAGTCTTCCATTGCATGTCTGGCCTCCCCAGACCCCGGTACACTGTCCTTTGTATCCTGTTTGATTACCGAGGTGCTTGCACGCCCGTGCAATCGAATGCACAGCCGTGCATTGCTCATTTTGAGGCCTATAAATAGATGTCTTGAGTTCTTCATTGAAGCATCCCTTACACACCCCAAGAACACACCAGAGAAAGCTTATTTCGTAGTTAGAGTGTAGTAGTAGTGCGTAGAGAGTGGAGAGGCTGTTCCTCCTTGTTCCATAATAGGGGAGCCTACGAAACTCAACGTCATGCTAGTTAGTACGGTCATTCGTGGCTAAACTTCTTGTATTACTTGGGTGAAGATGATGTTTGGTGCATGTTAGTGTTTGACGTATTATTCTAGTGGTATGTTTATGTATTTAATTATTCGCTCCTAAAACCACCTTTTGGTGGGCTTTTATTATTGTCTAAATCCGTCTTTATATTTATGAGTGTCTTGATTTTAAAGTGTAAGATCGTAAAACCTTTTTAATCAAACTTCCTTTGAAACTCGTACGTCTTTATACGAGCAGAGGCTGATAAGCCAAGGCTTGGTCTACACTTCTAAGGTCGTACGTCTTTATACGAACTTATTATGCGACCAAGAATTGGTTAACTCATGTTGGGAATGGTACATCTTTGTACTTGGTCGCATTGTTACACCGCCTCCCGGTGAACAAAATATAATCACCTATTTAACTCTAATATAAAGCATTTTAAGTTCGATGTCTTAAACCAACCCGGAGATGACCATTCGAAGCGTTGAGGGTAAACGTTGTCCCTAACAGGAGGCACTACCATTTTAATTTAAAGATTATAATTCATGAATCAAATGTCGTGAGGACGAGGCTCTAGCGGTGACCCGGGTCACAAGTTTGTAGTAGTCATACCACTGAATTAGTCAACTTAACATTATCACGTTCCAAGCTGATTCGAATCCCGAAGCAATACTCTCCGTGACCTGATCATCTCCGAGATATTTACTTTTCTGCTATTTACTATTCTGTCCGTTACATTTCTATTACACACATCACACACGTTCTTACTTTTACGTTATTTATTTTATCGTCATTTACTATTCTGCTTCACAAGCACACAAAACCCACTTATCAATTAATCCGGCTAAACGATAACAAAAGTTGAGTATTAGAACTCGACCATGTCCATAGGTTCGATACATGGTTCTTACCTAGACTGTATTACACTGCGATAGGTACACTTGCCTATTGTGTGTATTTTAAGTTAAAGTAATTATCATTTTATAAATTTAAAACATGATCTCGTGAAACCATAATCTCTAAATATTATTATATAATATTTAACTACATTCACACATACATCACTAACTAAGTAACATGCGTGAGTAAAGAGGACTTTAAAAGGGTTGTAATGAGGCTAAAAGAAGATAAAGGGTGAAAATGAAAATCTTTTTGGATTTTTAGGGATTTGAAAGCTATCGTGAAACACAGTCACGACTTCCTGGCTTAAAATGGAAAATACTAGCATGTCCCTCTACTGTACTCAGATCATCAGGGTATAACTAATTTGAGGGCTCGTTTATGTTCAGATTGCCAAGTCCAAGGTCTCTTATCATTCTCAACTCTTCCCTTACTGCGTAGTCCACATTACTGCCTTTCCGTATGGATCTTTCGGCTTGTAGCCTAACAGCTCCTACTTTGATCCGATACGTATACTCATGTTGGGAATAAGTTTGATTCTTGCAACACTTTCCATCGTGGCTCCAGTTGCCACACTTTACACATTTGTCGTATCTTTTGGCTCTTCTTTTAGCGGCACTTTTTGACATGCCGCGGAATGGTGGCATTTGTTCTTGCTTGCGCCACCGTTTTCTTTCATCACTAGTTGCTTGGAAAATCTTCTCTCGGAATTTGGTTGGTAATTCAGGCTTTGAGAAATGAAGGCAGCAGAGCAAATTAAAATCAAAAGAGTGCATATCGTTTAGTCGGTAATTCAGGCTTTGCGAAATGAGTTACAGTACTCAACTTTTGTTATCGTTAAGCTGGATCAATTAGTGAGTGAGTTTTGTGTGCTTGTGAAGCAGAATAGTAAATGACAGAAAAGTAAATAACGGTAAAGTAAATAACAGAAAAGTAAAAACGTGTGTGATGTGTGTAACAGGAATGTAAACAGCATTTATACGAAATCCTTCGTCAAAAACCATTTGTACGAAATCTTTCGCAAAAACCATTTATATGAAATTTACTTTATGCATATGATAAACAAAACAAGTTAGCGGTTGATTCATCGATGTCTAGCTAGCACAAACGAATTATGTGATGCACAAGCCTATAACCAAACCTTTAACGAATTCTCAAATTTTGCCCCAACCCATTGTACCTTTAAACAATGAGAACAACAAGACCTAATATGCAATCATTTAACCCTGCTGGTCGGGTTAGCGCGACTAACCATGATTGGGGGTGTCAACCAGAATAGTACTATTCATATAGATCTACGGCTAAGTCCATAGCTAATGGTTTAAGTGTTAACTCATTCTCATAAGGGAATCAGATGCTTGTTTCTCGTTTTCCAGTTATCATACCATTTGAAATTAACATGTTTTTCCCCAAAAATAAAAAAAAACAGTAAAAAGGGGTTGTGAAACTCACAAGGAGTTAAACCAAAATGTTCATGTTATCCAGAGTGTAAACAAATATGTTTCATTCTTTCAAATATGTCGTATAAGCATGTTTCTCCCTCGATGTTTACAAAACATTAAAAAGCTAAAAGGGGCCGTGAAACTCACCTGGTGATGTGTCAGGAACACTAATGTCCTTCTGTTAGCAATGGAAACCAATGTTCATGTGATAGTCACGGGTTTACGTCCTATTAGAGTCCTACGATACATATAGGTACTTAATGAACTTTGTAGATTGGCCCTAATAATGTAAAGTGAGTCTAAACTCGTATCGAGTTATCACGCGTGCGGTTGAGCTCTATTGATTAACTAAGTTATAATACCGATTCAATATACAATGTTGGTTTAACATTCGGTAATATTAGTTGCTTAATTCAATTCGGGTTTCTCAATTCAAATATGTTTCAATAGTTATATACAAAAATATTAGTTTGTCGTGTACACACTCGTATATGGCTATGTTCATGTATAATTAGTAATAATAATTCACGTTCGTGCGTCAAAAAATATGTTTTCTTATAATCTTCTCCCTATATAGATATATATATATATATATATATATATAAAGATATACATATATATATATATACATATATATATATACATATATATATATACATATATATATATATACATATATATATATATATATATTTACTTATCATTAAATGTTTTCCCTATAAAACATATGTTCATTTTTATGTACGAATATGTGAAATATCATTTAAGACAAATATTAAAAGTATATAATTACATATATATTTATATTATCTATTCATGATATGCTGACGTCGTATGTTTTGAAATCGTTCGTATCAATATATAGTCAAAAACCCCAAAATCATATATTTATTTATATTCGTATTTGAATATTATTTATAACAAATAATCGTCCGATTTCATGTAATGAGAATATATGTATTTATCTTGAATGTATTATATTTGTTCGGTCCTATATAACGTATTATGAAATAATCGTTTGGTATAAAGTGTGAAGATTTATTATAACTACCTATCTTTATAAGAATACATTTATACCTATATTGTCATTCGTCATACTCTCGTTTAGTCGGTACTTTATAGTTTTATTCGTGTGAATTCAAAATGCCTAGTCGTGATGTCTAAGATATGAATTTATACAAAATACATTTATTGTCCAATTTGACCCCAAAAATAACTATCAACCGTTTGTACATTACGAATATTTTGCAAATATTTATACGACCAAAGTAACAATTATAATTCGTGCATATATATATATATATATATATATAACTATCGTAATGCAAATATTTATACGTTAAAGTCATATCTAGTATTTGTTCGCGACGATCGTTGGTCATACCAAAGTTCCATTTTTACCGACGACACGTCCATGTTTATATTTATCGCCTAACAATTTATACTTTTAATTTGTACAGATCTCACTCATCAAACACCCGTTAATGTGACTCATTATTATTTATTGTTACTCTAATATTTATTTTTTGCTAACGAATTACTTAGGGCTCAACGTATTTGACCGTATACACACGCTTAACTTTTGTAATATTAAACGTAGAGCATTTAGCGTGCGTTTTTACCTTTCCATTCTCTCGGTTCGCATACGCGAACCCGTTGACTTGTGTTGACCATAGTTTGACCACATTTGACTTTTGTTGAATAACTTCGACCAAAACTCGAAACTTGTTAAGACTGACTCGAGAAATCACGATCTAGCCACCACCGCCGCGTATTTCTACCGTTAACACCTCAAACCACCGACAACCTGTAAACCAACCGTCGTCGCCGCTGCCGGAGCCATGGTAGCGGTTGTTCTTTGCAAGAAACCACCATAACTTGTCGAAACATTTGAAACCATTATCATCTGTGGAAACCCTAACTTCACAGTCACCGAAAAACTAATCAAGGATCGGAAATAGCTCGGCTAATCGGTAGAGAAAACGGACAAAAAGGATTTTACATTGGATGTCTAGATCTGACTTAGGAAGAACAAGTGAGTTCGGATCCAAGGGTTTAGCTTCCACCGGAACCCTAGCTTCGCCATGGCAGCTCGTCGAAAAAGTGTATTCAACCGAACTTCATCTTCATCGGGTCGCCAAAGCTTCCCCTGAAAACCCTAGCGGCCGCCTGTCACCGTGGAGCACTCCTGCTGCCGCAGCTACGATGGAACAACTAGATCCCGTCGCCGGAGAACCGGCCTTCGCCATTGCCGCTGTCGTCTTCATCTTCCACCGCAGCTGCTTGGGGCGGAACCCTAGTAGCCGTCTTTACCGGAAAAACGGGTTAGCATCAGCGATATGCGCCCCACCGTCGTCGTATGAGCTCCGCCGCCACTACCACCCCACCCGTCCGCACCTGATTCAGCCACCCCTATCGTCGGGTCTTGCATGTTGGTGACCAGAAAGGAGAAGAACGGAGATAGGTCGTGGTGCTGGGTGCGTCTGCGACGTCGGAGATCCGCCGGAAGTGGTGACCGACTACTCTCTCTCAAGCTCTCACACACTCTCTCTCTCTCTAAAATCTGGGATTAGAGTTTGAAGTGGGGAGGAGGGTGAAGAATAAGATGATTATATAGTCAGGGTTTTTAGAGTGGGTAGGGGAGTAAGCGGGTATCGCTTATCAAACCCGAACGTAAAACTTAAACGTCCCATTTTGTAAAAATTCATGTTAAATAATAACTACTTTGTATAATATTAATAATTAATATTATTTAAACATCTAATTTACGTGAATTCCGCTCCGGCTCTCGTCCAGGCCGGTACGCGCCAATACCGTGTATTTAACGCATTTGTTGGATTAATAGTTTCCCGCTCCAAATGAAATGGTTATTTCATAAGTACTAGTAGTAGTTAATTGATAGACATCTATATTCACGGGTAACCGAGTGATGTCCACAACGGCATTTATTGCAGTCGCGCGTCTAACGTCGTATAACTCACGCGTGTATGTTCCTAAACTACTTGTCCGAATAAATATTAATAACTGTTATTAATATTTAATATTAGTAACCATATGTCGTGTTGTGTGCCGATTACTAACCGTGAACGCGTTAATTAATTTAATTGTACCCCGAAGGGAGTATATAAACACTACAATATGTTATTTCGAATCGTACTTTGATGCGTTAAGCAAAGTTTGAAATTTGGTTCACCTATTGGGCCTATAATTGGGCCTTTAAAAGGCCTGCAATTGGGCCATAAATGGACTAAGCCCGTTTATTGTGAGTTAACTACCCAAAGCAATTGACCTAATTTTAGGGTTGTCACATTCTCCCCTCATTGAAGAAGTTTCGTCCTTGAAACTTTTAAGTTAACTTCTAAGATTGACTCAATTTACTTAGATGAGAGTTTGGTATCCTTAGTTTATTTCTAGTTTATAGGTAGAACTTTGTCTCAATCCACTTCGTAGTCGGTATTCGAAGGTAAACGAGACTAGCGATATTGGATGTGTCAGAATTTGAGAGTATCATGTAACAGTGCAACGGTATCGTTGAACATTCATTATATCAAATGATTGGATTCAGGAATGTTCTTTTGGTATCAACAAAAGAGCGATGTTGACTATACCCCGAAATGAAAAAGTCATCACCAGAGTCCCATGAGAAAAAGGGATTACAATCAATGAGGTCGCATTCATGTAATGAGTGAGTCATTAAAATATTGTCTGATTGACGTGAATTAAAATAACGAATTTTCACAAACCAAGGGAACAACTCACACACCAAGGTAAAAATCAAGGATTAGGCATCGAAGAATTTCATTATGTGATTACTCTCATCAGATTGGAACTGTATGACAATCATTGTTGGTAATGAAAAGGTGAAGGTGCCTTCGTGTACATGAATTTTAAAGGTATGTGGGCACATACTCTCTATTCCTCTATGTGTTTTAACGCACGAATGACCAAAACATGATGGTACCTAAAAGAAAACTAGCAACAGTTCAGTAAAGATAAGTCAGATGGTTTAATGAAATGATCATGTGTTAGCTCAAAATCAGAAAATTGACCGTTCATCGCAACGAGTCAATACTTCGATTTATTCAAGTCTTTCTTAGAACAAAAGATTCTAACTGACATCTCACCTGTCTAATCAGTATGTAGGTTAAACTGATTTGATTGAGTTCCAAGAAATAATATCAGCGCATGAAATTTCTCACAAGGAGCTGGAACAGTTTAGAGAAACAATTAGTAGCTGTCTAGACAACTTATGATATGGAGTAAGATATCTATGGGTGCTTGATCCTATGAGATTGATGTTGGTTTTATCTGATTACATTACTAGTGACATCATCACGCATGTCATTCGTAACCTGGTTTAGATAGAAACCTTAACGAAGTAGATGTCAAACGATGACTTGAGACCACAAAATTTCATAGTAACATTGAATCATCCAGATTTTTGGATCATCCCGATTTCTATGATTCATTTAATGATGAGGGGGAATCTAGATGAAAAAGAAAGATCGTCAAAGTATTTAAGAATCATCTAGTTGACTTGGCTCAACAGCTACTAAAGAATAATAAATCTTTATGGAGTTCAAAGAAAAGAGGATGGACTTTTAACCATTGTTTGCACTACTCTTCTATTGTAGTCTACCCTTTAGGTTGTAATGTCATGATTTGTAGATTCATGACTTGACTATCAAGTCAATGAGGTAGATAAGTCTTAAGAAATTTTAGACTGTAGTTCGTCTAGCTGGGAAGGTAAACAGTCACATCGTGGAAATAGTCTCATAGAAGTATTGTCTCCTGAAATCGATTCCAGGTTTGCTAACCATTAAATTGGTAGGCTTTGATGTAATATCATCTTCAATTTAGTTTGGGGCTTGACTCTCTTTAGGTAGATATTAGAAAATAGACGAGAATCAAGTATAACCTCAGGAACTTGTCGAACGTGACGACGTCACGCCCTTAGGTTCCTTAGAGAAATGTATAGGTATCCCAAAAATAACTTGGAAAAAGAACGCATATACATAAAAAAAGGAATTGAGAAGTCGAAGCATTCGTCCTTTGTTCATCCTCAGCACAAAGGTTTAAGTCATAAAATTGAGGTAACGGGTGTTAAGTGTCAGAAATTTGTATTTTCTCTAGGCACTTTTAAGACTTTGTATGTCAGCCTCATTCTTTGGTAGATAGGTAACAAAATAGGAAAGAGAAAATCTATAGTTGAATCTCAAAAGTTGAAGCAGTACTTTACAAAGAATTTCCAAATTCGATCCAAATACCAAGGTCAAATCAACTGAGAATATGTCTTCAAAGTTTCGGTCAGTGATGTCATGTGAATGAAGTCTCGATGAGAGTTTTAGATCCGTTCGGATTCAAAGATGAAAGAGACGATGTACATTTTCATGTCACCTGAGATAACTCATCGCATTATCTGATGCCTATGGGCTCAACCCTATGGTTATGTTGATTTTGATCAATATTCGAATGCATGGGAATCGAATTAGGGATTTAGATTAATCATGAACATTGACTCAGACAGTAAGATTCACTGGAGTTCTCATATGCTGCAAATTATGATTACGTGTGCACCCGTAATGCTAATTTACTTCGCATGGCCCCTCTAGTGTTTTCCTTGTCTCAAGCTCTCAGTTAAAAGGAAGCTGAAATGTTCGTTAGTTCGTGTCATTGAGTTGCACTCTCGAATGCGAGTATGTATGTTCTAACTGATCATACATGGTTATTTGTACCTATACTCATAGATCCGCCGACTACGGTTGCTGCTGGATGGAGTTAATGGTAGAGAGACACAACCGGTGTCCTCTATTAACAAGATGTGTGTGGTGGAAGTCAAACACTATATTAGGGCAGAGATCCTCAAATCAGTGTTGAGCAAATCACGTTCTAAGTTTGTACGTACGTGAGGATCCACATGATCCAAATGAGTCTATGGGTCTCTTGACCCGTAGAGTTCTCTCCCCTTTAGTCTTGCTTCTCCACCACGGGTTCCCTTCTGATTGGGTAGTTTCGTCTGTCACATCTCATGACGGAAGTTTGAGTCATCCAATCCAACAAATCACGAAAGAGAGTATACTTACCACACCAAGTGAAGACGACATATGTTAGAAAAGAAAACTGACTCCACGTGTAGAGTAGATGCAAGTGTGGTGCAAACAAAGGTACAAATACTTGTAACACTAAGATCGGCAACTGGTGACTACTACAGTCGTCACCGAGCTCAGCTCGTTACTCGATCTTCTAGAGTTATAGGGTGCCGAGTCTACGTCATCCTTGGCTCGTAATCCAAGCAGTGACACTCTGTTGGGTCACATTGTAGGTGTCTATTATTTCCCACATTATTGCACGTATCAGATGTTAGTCACGTATGACACATAATTATTTCAAATATGAACATAGTTAATGATATTCTAGTGTAACTAATAGTTGACCCAAGTGATCCAGCAACGGTTGGAATTTCTATACTCAAGTCTTAGGTGTTCCTAGTATAATGAAAGTCTTAGAAATCTTGGTCCCTAAATATGTCCGATTAGAGCCTAGGCGTCACTACGGAGACCTATTTTGCTGAAACCATTGGCTCTAATACCAATCTGTCACACCCCCAAATTATTTACTTAGTAAATAAATAAATAAATTAAGGTTGTAACAATTGGTAGCATTACACAACAGTGGAAGCTAGATAAAGACTTCTAAACATGTCGAACACCATGCGTCTCCATCTTCTAAGGGCTGAATCCAAATGTTTAACCTACTCCAACCGTGCCATAGCTATGTATTACTTGAAAAACATGCTCAAAAATGTCAACGCAATGTTGGTGAGTTCACAGGTTTCAAATGAATACAATTGGCAAAACCATTTGTACGAAATGGATTGACAAAACTGTTTCTACGGTACTATTGGCAAAATCATTTGCTCGAAATTTACTGGTAAAACCATTGATACGTATACCATTGGCAAAACCTTTTTCTCGAAATTGACTGGAAAAACCATTGGTAAAAAAAACCATTTATGCGAAATCCTTCGTCAAAAACCATTTGTACGAAATCTTTCGGCAAAATCCATTTGCACGAAATTTACTTTATGCATATGATAAACAAAACAAGTTAGCGGTTGATTCATCGATGTCTAGCTATCACAAACGAATTATGTGATGCACAAGCCTATAACCAAACCTTTAACGAATTCTCGAATTTTCCCCAGCCCATTGTACCTTTAAACAATGAGAACAACAAGACCTAATATGCAATCATTTAACCCTGCTAGTCGGGTTAGCGCGACTAACCATGATTGGGGGTGTCAACCCGAATAGTACTATTCATATCGATCTACAGCTAAGTCTATAGCTAATGGTTATAGTTCAAAATACCGAGGACCTTTAAGTGTTAACTCATGCTCATAAGGGAATCAGATGCTTGTTTCTCGTTTTCTAGTTATCATACCATTTGAAATTAACATGTTTTTCCCCCAAAATAAAAAACAGTAAAAAGGGGTTGTGAAAATCACAAGGAGTTAAACCAAAATGTTCATCTTATCCAGAGTGTAAACAAATATGTTTCATTCTTTCAAATATGTCGTATAAGCATGTTTCTCCCCCGATTTTTACAAAACATTAAAAAGCTAAAAAGGGGTCGTGAAACTCACCTTGTGATGTGTCAGAGACACTAATGTCCATCTGTTAGCAATGGAAACCAATGTTCACATGATAGTCACGGGTTTACGTCCTATTCGAGTCCTACGATACCTGTAGGTACTTAATGAGCTTTGTAGACTGGCCCTAATAATGTGAAGCGAGTCTAAACTCGTACCGAGTTATCACGCATGCGGTTGAGCTCTACTGGTTCACTAAGTTATAATACCGATTCAATATACAATGTTGGTTTAACATTCGGTAATATTAGTTGCTTAATTCACGTCCGGTTTCTCAATTCAAATATATTTCAATACTTATATACAAAAATATTAGTTTGTCGTGTACACACTCGTATATGGCTATGCGCATGTATAATTAGTAATAATAATTCACGTTCGTGCGTCATAAAATAAGTTTTCTTATGATCTTCTCCCTATATATATATATATATATATATATATATATTTACTTATCATTAAATGTTTTCCCTATAAAACATATGTTTATTTTTATGTACGAATATGTGAAATATCATTTAAGAAAAATATTAAAAATATATAATTACATATATATTTATATCATTTATTCATGATATGTTGACGTCGTATGTTTTGAAACCGTTCGTATCAATATATAGTCAAAAACCCCAAAATCATATATTTATTTATATTCGTATTTGAATATTATTTATAACAAATAATCGTCCGATTTCATGTAATGAGAATATATGTATTTATCTTGAATGTATTATATTTGTTCGGTCCTATATAACGTATTATGAAATAATCTTTTGGTATAAAGTGTGAAGATTTATAACTACCTATCTTTTTAAGAATATATTTATACCTATATACAAAAATATATTTTTATGGATTATTGTCATTCGTCATACTCTCGTTTAGTCGGTACTTTATAGTTTTATTCGTATAAATTCAAAATGCCTAGTCATGATGTCTAAGATATGAATTTATACAAAATACATTTATTGTCCAATTTGTCCCCAAAAATAACTATCAACCTTTTGTACATTACGAATATTTTGCAAATATTTATACGACCAAAGTAACAATTATAATTCGTGCATATATATAACTATCGTAATGCAAATATCAATACGTTAAAGTCATATCTAGTTATTTGTTCGCGACGATCGTTAGTCGTACCAAAGTTCCATTTTTACCGACGACACTTCCATGTTTATATTTATCGCCTAACAATTTATACTTTTAATTTGAACGGATCTCACTCATCAAACACCTATTAATGTGACTCATTATTATTTATTGTTACTTTAATATTTATTTTTTGCTAACGAATTATTTAGAGCTCAACGTTTTTGACCGCATACACACGCTTAACTTTTGTAATATTAAACGTAGAGCATTTAGCGTGCGCTTTTACCTTTCCATTCGCTCGGTTCGCATACGCGAACCCGTTGACTTGTGTTGACCATAGTTTGACTAGTTTGACCACATTTGACTTTTGTTGAATAACTTCGACCAAAACTCGAAACTTGTTAAGACTGACTCGAGAAATCTCGATCTAGCCACCACCGCCACGTATTTCTACCGTTAACACCTCATACCACCGACAACCTGTAAACCAACCGTCGTCGCCGCTGCCGGAGCCATGGCAGCGGCTGTTCTTTGCAAGAAACCACCATACTACGTCGAAACATTTGAAACCATTTTCATCTGTGGAAACACTAACTTCACAGTCACCGGAAAACAAATCAAGGATCGGAAATAGCTTGGCTAATCGGTAGAGAAAACGGACAAGAGGGATTTTACCTTGGATGTCTAGATCTGACATAGGAAGAACAAGCGAGTTCGGATCGAGGGGTTTAGATTCCACCGGAACCCTAGCTCCGCCTTGGTAGCTCGTCGGAAAAGCGTATTCAACCGGAGTTCATCTTCATCAGGTCGCCAAAGCTTCCACTGAAAACCCTAGCGGCCGCCTGTCACCGTGGAGCACTCCCACTGCCGCAGCTACGATGGAACAACTAGATCCCGTCGCCGGAGAACCGGCCTTCGCCATTGCCGTGTTCGTCTTCATCTTCTGCCACGGCTGCTAGGGGCGGAACCCTAGCAGTCGTCTTCACCGGAAAAATGGGTTAGCGTCACCGATCTGCGCCCCTCTGTCATCGTATGAGCTCCGCTGCCACTACCACGCCACTCGTCCACCATCTTGGCCTCCAAAACTCGTCACCACCTGATTCGGCCACCTCTATCGTCGGGTCTTGCATGTTGGTGACCGGAAAGGAGAAGAACGGAAGTAGGTCGTGGTGCTGGGTGCGTCCGCGACGACGAAGTTCCGCCGGAAGTGGTGACCGGCTACTCTCTCTCAAGCTCTCACACACTCTCTCTCTCTCTAGAATCTGGGATTAGGGTTTGAAGTGGGGAGGAGGGTGAAGAATAAGATGATTATATAGTCAGGGTTTTTAGAATGGGTAGGGGAGTAAGCGGGTATCGCGTATCAAACCCGAACGTAAAACTTAAATGTCACATTTTGTAAAAATTCATGTTAAAAAATAACTACTTTGTATAATATTAATAATTAATATTATTTAAACATCTAATTGACAAGAATTCCGCTCCGACTCTCATCCATGCCGATACGCGCTAGTACCGTGTATTTAACGCGTTTGTTGGATTAATAGTTTCCCGCTCCAAATGAAATGGTTATTTCATAAGTACTAGTAGTAGTTAATTGATAGACATCTATATTCACGGGTAACCGAGTGATGTCCACAACGGCATTTATTGCAGTCGCGCGTCTAACGTCGTATAACTCACGCGTGTATGTTCCTAAACTACTTGTCCGAATAAATATTAATAACTGTTATTAATATTTAATATTAGTAACTATATGTCACGTTGTGTGCCGATTACTAACCGTAAACGCGTTAATTAATTTAATTGTACCCCTAACAGAGTATATAAATACTACAATATGTTATCTCGAATCGTACTTTGATCCGTCAAGCAAAGTTTAAAACTTGGTTCACCTATTGGGCCTATAATTGGGCCTTCAATTGGGCCATAAATGGGCTAAGCCCGTTTATTGTGAGTTAACTGCCCAAAGCAACTGACCTAATTTGAGGGTTGTCACACATCATCTTCACCCTAGCAATACAAGAAGTTTAGCCACGAATGGCCATACTAACTAGCGTAACGCTGAGTTTCGTAGGCTCCCCTATTGCGGACAAAGAGGAGGAGCCTCTCTATTCTCTACTCTCTACTCTAGACTATAGAAACAGACTCTCTTGAGCTCTTGTAATGTATGGAAGGGTGTGTGGAATGAAGAACCCAAGCCATCTATTTATAGGCCTCAAAATGAGCAATGCACGGTCGTGTATTGGATTGCACGGGCGTGCAAACCCCTCGGGAATCAATCAGGGTACAAAGGACAGTGTACAGGAGCCTTGGGTAGCAAGCTTGGGTTTGCACGGCCATGCATGGCATTGCACGACTTTGCAATGCCCGATTGCTTCCCAGTTTCGTCTTTTAGCTGCTTGTTTGACTTATGTTGACCTAGTTTGACTTCTTGGGGGGTCAATGTTCGGGTTTGGTCCTTCAAAAGCTTGATTTCTTCATGTTTTAAGCTGGTTTTTGCTCTGTTTATCTTGGGACACCGAATAACCTGCAATTATGAAATATTAACGCTTTAAGTATCAATTGCAAGGCTTTTAATCAATTAGTACCATAATATGGGGATTATTATGCATGCAAAACATGTATAATTTAGGGCATATCAACAATCATTGTCAGTCTACCTAATACACTTACTAATGTTGTGTGCCACAGCCGCCATTACTAACTGATATAACCAGATTCTCTATTCTTTATTCTATTCTTGCCATGGGTCATTAAATAAAAGAATTAATACATCCAAAATTCTAATTAATATTTATTTGCTTATTCAACAGATGTCTACTGAAAAGAACACCTCTTCCTTCTCTCTCAAGTCTTTACTTGAGAATGAAAAACTCAATGACACCAACTTCCTCGAGTGGCACCGAAATCTGAGAATAGTTCTCAAGATGGCGAAGAAGATGACTAGTGAAGGAGTGTTTTCGAGCTGGTCTTTATATAGTTGGGCTCTCCTTCGGCCCATTGGAGCCAAGCTCGAGCCCGTTTCCTCTTCCTTTTATTTTACATTCCGCTCGTACCATCTTTTATTCGTTTCTATTATTTCAGGATGTTACAAGTCTACCCCCCTTAAAGGGGTTTCGTCCTTGAAACTTTTTACTAGTTAAACAACTACGGATAAAGTTCCTTCATTTCGTTCTCTTTCACCCACGTAGCTTTTGAACCTTTTCTGTGTTTCCATTGTACCTTGACTAACGGAATTGTCTTATTGCGTAGTCGTTTCTCGGCTCGGTCAAGAATAACTATCGGTTCTTCTACATAGTTCAAACTGTTATCCACTTCAATCTCGTCATAGGGTATGTGAGCCGTATCGTCGGCAAGGCACTTGCGTAGGTGCGATACGTGGAATGTAGGGTGAACGCCACTGAGCTCATCGGGTAGGTCAAGTCTATAAGCCACCTGACCAACTCTTTCTAAGATCTTGAAGGGTCCGACAAACCTTGGACTTAGTTTGTCACATTTTCTGAATTGGATAATTCCTTTCCAGGGCGACACTTTCAATAGTACCATATCCCCTACTTGAAACTCTACATCTCTTCTTCTCTTGTCCGCATATGATTTTTGACTGTCTTTAGCGGCCTTCATGCGTGCTTTGATCTGGTCGAATTTCTCGGAAGTAGCTTTGACTACTTCGAGACTTGCAAAGTCTTTTTGTCCAATTTCCCCCAACAGACCGGGGTTCTACATCTTTTCCCATACAACATCTCAAATTGCGGCATGCCAATAGTTGAGTGGTAGCTGTTGTTATATGAAAACTCTGCTAATGGCAGATGGCTGTCCTAGCTCCCACTGAAATCAATGATACAGGCCCGGAGCATCTCCTCCAAAGTCTGAATGGTCCTTTCTGATTGACCGTCAGTTTGGGAGTGGTAAGCGGTGCTAATGTTTAGTCTAGTGCCCATCTATTTTCGTTGAATTTCTTCCAAAACCTTGACGTGAATCGAGTATCCCTGTCTGACACGATCGACACTGGCATACCATGTCTGCTAGTAATTTCATTTATGAATAACTCTGCTAGCTTCTCAGACGAATAAGCCTCACGTATTGGTAAGAAGTGAGCACTTTTCGTCAAGCGGTCGACGATCACCCAAATGGTATCATTTCCTTTAGCTGTTCGCGGTAGCTTGGTAATGAAGTCCATTGAGATCTCCTCCCACTTCCATTCCGGTATCATCAAAGGTTACATTTTACCGCATGGTTTTTGGTGCTCAGCCTTGACTAGTGAACAAGTTAGGCATTTGCTCACATATTCCGTTACATCGTTCTTCATGCCAGGCCACCAGTATTCTTTCTTCAAGTCTTGATACACTTTGTTCATCCCGAGGTGGATAGAGTAGCGAGACTTATGGGCCTCATCAAGGATTTTGTCCCTAAGTTCACCGATCTTAGGTATCCACATCCGGCCAAAATGAGTTCGTACATCATACGCATTGGCCTCCAGATTACCATGTTGTACTACCATTCTTTCCCGTTGCACACTCCTTTCTAACAGTGCTTCATCTTGCGCCTTTGCTATTTCATTCATCAGATCTGGGGTTATAATCAACTGACATGCTTTGATCCGGATAGTAGTTGATTCTTCCTTTCTGCTTAAGGCGTCAGCCACTACATTTGCCTTGCCTGGATGGTACAATATTTCGCAATCATAATCTTTCAGCAGTTCCAACCACCTCTTTTGCCTCATATTTAATTCCTTTTGTTCGAAGAAGTACTTCAGGCTATTGTGATCAGAGTAAATGGTATATTTAACCCTATACAAATAGTGTCTCCATATCTTTAATGCGAAAACTACTGCTGCCAATTCCAGATCATGAATCGGGTAGCTAACCTCGTGAACCTTTAACTATCTCGAGGCATAAGCAATCATTTTTCCTCGTTGCATAAGTACACAACCCAATCCTTAACCCGAAGCGTCAGAGTAGACTACGAAGTCTTCATTTCCCTTTTGTAAGGTTAAGACTGGTGCTTGGGTCAATCGTGTCTTTAATTCTTCAAACGCATTGTTTTGGGTTGGACCCCATTCATACTTTACCTCCTTACGTGTTAGCTTCATTAATAGCGAGGCTACTCTCGAGAAATCCTGGATGAATCTCCTATAGTAACCTGCCAAACCTAGAAAACTACGTATCTCTGTTGGTGTCTTTGGGACGTTCCATTCTTTTACTGTCTCGATCTTTGCAGGATCTGCCATATTGCCGTTTGGGTTTATGACATGTCCTAGGAATTGAACTTCCCTAAGCCAGAACGCGCATTTGGAGAATTTTGCGTACAACTTCTCCTGCTTCAGAATCTCCAAAACTTGACTTAGGTGACAGTGGTGGTCACCTTCATTCTTTGAATAGATGAGAATATCATCTATGAAAACTATCACTGACCGATCCAACATTAGTCGGCATACTCTATTCATTAAGTCCATAAACGTTGCAGGTGCGTTGGTTAGTCCGGAGGACATCACGAGGAATTCATAGTGTCCATAACGCGTGCGAAACGCGGTTTTTGGTACGTCTTCCTCCCTTACTTTCAATTGATGGTAACCCGGCCTAAGATCGATCTTTGAGAACCAACTCGCGCCTTTTAGTTGATCAAAAAGATCGTCTATTCTAGGCAGTGGGTACTTGTTCTTTATTGTTCATTTGTTCAATTCACGGTAGTCGTTGCACATGCGCATGCTCCCGTCTTTCTTCTTTACAAATAATAACAGAGCGCCCCATGGTGAGATGTTCGGTCTGATAAATACTTTCTCTGTCAATTCTTCAAGTTGAGATATTAATTCTTTCATTTCTGACGGAGCCAATCGGTAGGGTACTTTGGCAACGGGCTGAGCCCCTGGCAGTAAGTCAATCTGAAATTCTATTTCCTGATCGGGCAGCAAGCCAGGTAGGTCCTCCGGGAACACTTCTGGAAAGTTGCACACCACGGGAAAGTTGCACACCACGTCTTTCTTCATTTGTTCAATTCACGCTATTTCATTCTGTCGTCAATAACATAAGCCAAATAAACTATGCAACCGCGCCTCATGTAACTTTCTGCCTTGATCATCGAGATGACATTCGGCATTGTGCAATTCCAATCACCTTAAACCATAATCGGACTATCGTCAGTGGCTTTGAGATGTATCATCTTTCGTTTACATACGATTTGTGCTTCGTTGGCATCTAACCAATCCTTTCCCAACATTATGTCAAATCCTCCTAAGGTTAGAAGGTGCAATTTAGAAGGAAACTTATGGCCCTCTATTTCTATCATGCAATCGTCAGTCATACGGATAACTACTGAGTTTCTACCAACAACAGTTTCTACGCTAAAGGCCATTACGAGGTTGGTGATTGTGCAGTTAAGTTTGCAACTAAAATCATTTGATATAAAGCTTTTGCTTGCACCAGAGTTAAATAAAATAGTTGCATGTTCATCATTAACTAGGAACGTATCTAATACAACATCAGGGTTTCCTTTGGCTTCCTCCTCGGTCAGGGCATAAGCCCGAGTCCTAGCCTTCGGCTGTTCCTTCTCCCCTTCTTTCTCTTTTCCCTAACCAGTTGTCTGGTTTTCCTGCAATCCTTAGCCGCGTGTCCCAACCAACCACAGCTCTGGCACTTAATGCCACTCCTACAATATCGGGAGTAGTGACTAGCTTTTCCACATTTGTAGCATATTGTAGAGCCAGCCAAACATTCACCGCGGTGTTGTTTCCCACATTTCAAGCAAGTTTCGCCCTCATCATTTCTCAGCGTCTTAGCCTCAGTTATGACAATTCCCTTTCCAGTCCCCCTAGACGGGTTTTCCCACTTCCTCTTCTGTGTCTCAGGTGTCGGGTCCTTATTTGCATAATCGACGTAGACGATTCTACCCAGGTTCATTACTGACTCTAAGGTTGATGGTAGGTTAGCTTTCACATGGACTCAGACCCTCTGTGGCAGACCCTTGACATAGTACTTGATCAGTCGGTCTTCAGTTTCTACCAAGTGGGGTACCAGTTGGGCCAGTTCATTGAATCGGGAAGTGTACTAGAGATGAGTTTTGTTACCAACCTTGAAGTTTAGGAATTCATTTTCCACCCGATCAATCTCGTTCTGGGGACAGAACTTTTGGATTATCAACTTTTTCAGATCCTCCCAAGTCATCCTTCTGAGAGCGTTGTGCTTCGTTGGTGAAAGAGTGAGCAACATACTTAATAGCCTGGTCAGGTCGACACTCACTTATGTTGATTACGCCGTTCATCCTCTCAATCCATTCAAATGTAGCCACCGAATCCTTGTTCCCATCAAACTTGGGCGGGTCACCGTCTTTGAATCCCTTGTAGGTACACCCTTGGGTGTTCAGTCCTACAGTCACCTCATCCCCATCACTGTCACACACTTTCTCTTCATGGTTCTTTTCCTTTTCCTCCTTGCTTTTCTTAAGTGCCTCCGATAACAGATCAGGCAGTACGTTCTTCAAAGTTAGTACAACCTCACGGGCAATAGCATCCCTAACTTTGGGTTCCAGTTGTAGAGATCCTTCGTTGCCTTCACCCGGCGGAGTCACATTAGTTTAGTGCACACTCTCAGTACGTTCTTCGTGCATGCTTTCCTCCCGTTCCACATGCACACTTTCCTCATCATTACGTCTTCGGTTCAGTGGTGGTCTACCGACTCGACCAGTACGACCGCCTCGACGTCCAGTTCCTCCTCTACCTGCCATAGTATTCTAGATTTCCTTATAAGTAAAGGGAATAAATTAATGTCATTTCTTCAGATCATAGTTTAGAACAGTACGAGCAAGGTAAATTCTTAATTACAGTGACCGGTTTGTGATTAATAATTTGCTTTGCTTTTCGGGTTCGAAACTCTTTACATCAGTAGTGACATTGACATATATGTGTTCTAAGTTAAGGCATCTATTCCTATCTACAGGCATTAACTTTATTACTTACTTATTGTGCTGGCGTTGGTGTTAGCTATCCAGACTGACATTCGTGCGTTGGTCCTATTATCAGCTTGAGTCCAGACATTTAGGGATGTCTGAATCTCTCAAACTATTGCTCTGATATCAACTTGTAAGGCCCCTTTCCCGGGTGACCTCATTCGTTATATTTACTCATTAACAAAGTCATCAAATGCAAAATTTAAATTAAAACATCAAAGTAGCGAAAGCCTACATCATTCAATTACATAATCATAGCAGCGGAAGTCTTAACATAAAACATGATCATAGTCTTAACATGAAATTCAAGCAAATGGGATGTCAGTCTTGCAACAGATAGCCTTCACGCCTTGGCACATCCTTTCTTCTTTTTACCTGAAGTGCATACTAAAATTCAACTAACGCTGGTGAGTTCTAGTTTAAAGCAATTAGGTATAAACATTATTTCTTTATAGGTATATGTATATATATATATACACATGAATTCATACTTGGTTTGCCTTCATATATCATTCATAATCATTCATAATAGGTACATATAGATATATGCACACATCATTTGCTTTCATTGAACATTCATTGGTCATAAACATAAGGGAGATCAGCCCATCATTGATTTTCATAAGTCACAAAGACAGACGCTCGTACTACCGTCGTAGACCGTTCTCCATGATCGTACGGATTCCTTCGACCATACGACATGCTATACCGTCCGGACTCCATCGACCGGCCGTCCTCACCGTTCTACCGTCATAGACCGTCATATTCGCCCGTCTGCCCTAAGGCATCCATTTCCCACTCGAACTATTATTTATGCAACCGTTCTACTTATTATTGCAATCGACCGGTCGTTATTGCTATTCAAACGTCCTAGCGGATGAAGGTACGTATATGTCCCGGTTGCAAAATAGTCATGTGGTCGTCCGTCTACCGAAGTAGCCGTTATCATCGAAGAGTCCATAACGTTTACATACATTCATAACATGCAATATATATAAATATAAAGCAAGATTTCATTAATTAACGTTATGTCATTCATTCATTTCATACTCGTGCACATTCGTTTCATTCTTTGTTCATCGTTTGTTTTCATATATTACGTATGATCATATTAACAATCATAACATCCATTCATTTAGTGTATACACTTCAGCCCCAAAACATTTAAAATGGTTTGCACATAACATATAGGGGGCACACAGAACTCACCTAATGAGCAGTTCCCGTAGAATACTTAGGAGCTCCGAGTTAGGTGGGTCTTAACGGATCTGTCAAGGGTCACGAATGGAACAAGGTTATACCCTACATGTTTCATCTGAAATCTATCTGTCTGAAATCTTCTTCGACCGAAATCTCTTTCAGTCGAAATCGTTTTCGACCGAAACTGTCTAGTTAAAATATCTTTTACTAAGTAGCTTTCTCGTTCGAAATCTTTGGTCCGAGAACTTTTTCATTCGAAATCATACCGTCCGAAAATACTTTTCGGACGAAACTAGTTTTCGGACCATTCATCCGACTCTTCGGACGATTCATCTGGTCAAGATCAAACTCTTCGTTTTTTATTCAAGCTTTAACATTTTTACGTCCAAAACTTGTATCTAGCCTCCATGAAGCTAAATACATACTTTTTATGCGATTTCATACGTAAAAACCTCGTCTTTTGATTCAAAATCCGCTTAAACCCTAAAAACCCATTTCTTAACCAAAAACTCATATTCGAGCAAAAGGGTTACCTGTTTTCGTTTCCTTCTTGTTGCTAGACGATCCGGAGGTGGTGAGTGATGATTCCCGAGACTTGAGCTTGATCCCGAGCTTTCTCTCTCTAGCACGTTTTTCACCTTTCTCTCTCTAAGTTTGCAAAGAAGATGACTAGTGAAGGAGTGTTTCTGAGCTGGTCTTTATATAGTTGGGCTCCCTTTCAGCCCATTGGAGCCAAGCCTGAGCCAGTTTCCTCTTCCTTTTATTTTACATTCTGCTCGTACCATTATTTATTCGTTTCTATTATTTCGGGATGTTACAGAGAAGCATGATCAGCACAGAAATGCTATCGGTCTTAGATTTGTTGGCAATATGTTTTGATTTAGTTTTTTGATGTACAAATATTTAAACATTTGTACTTTTGAATTCAATTTGATTTACCAGTTAAATGTAACTTAGAATCTTATAACTGTGTTTGATTTTAATACGTTTAATCCATGAATCTTGTATTCTTAATTATCCGTAGTCGGTCAGAATCATGGGAATGACTCTGAATTAAGACTATTTTGAGCTTGGACTCAAGTAGTTGACTTCCAATTTCACATATCACATCATGGATGACGTTGGATGTAACTCGCTTCGAATAATCTTCATGGATTTTAATCATAAGATGTTTTGATATTGGTATACTCATTTAGTATCCTCTAACCTGAGATGCATACTAGAACTTGTGACGTGATTCAAACTGGTGAAGTGTAAGGCCTTACCCAAACTGACTGTGTGTTTGATTGGACCACTATGAATCTTGATCAAGAACAATAATAATTAAGCACTATATGAGAATGAATCTAATCTATGTATCATTGATTCAATTGATGTCTTTTACAGAAAGGATAAATGACAATAATTTTCATAAGTTTATTGTCTTGCAATAGTAAAATATTATTAATAGCAAGATGTTTTGGTTAATGACTTTAAAGTGGCATACCTTGTTAGGGGCAACCATGTGCAGCTAGAGCACTGCTGGCTGTCTACGTTAAGGAACTTAATTGAAGGTTGTCCAAGTGGGAGACTGTTGGAATTAGATGTACGGACCCGATTAATTAACGCTGCTGACTGAGTTATGACCCGTAAGAGTTACACCTACGGCAACGAACATTAAATCCACTTAACGTGATTAACTGGTAATTACGAATAATTAGCGAGACGAAATATATTTATATATTCGTTAGTCAGGTTTTATTATTTATGTTAGTTTATAAATAATATAATCTTTTAATTACTTATTAAAACATAAACGGGTTCGGGCTTTTACATTGCGTATTGGACTTTGGGCCCGGTAGCAATTAATGGGGATTATAAAGAGATTAGGAGAATAATCCCCACACACCACCCAACCCTAGCCGCTAGAAGCAAGGAGCCGGCCTCCCCTCCTATTGCGAACTCCGACAGCCCCAACCAAGTCGTCGCCGCCGCTGTCCAACGATTTTCCAGCCACCTCGTTCCTCACGTTTGGTTCATGACTAGCACTCGTTCGTTGAACCTCGGTGTCTCAATCGGTTATTATTTTAACCACAAAGGTATATTTAATCTCATTGGTAGATAAATATTATTCCGTGTTCGTAAGGTTTTGTAACTGAGATCCTGTCGGGTTTTTCCTTTGTGTTGAATCTTTGATTTATTCCGATGCATTTATTTATTACCGGTTTAATCTGTAATAAATTAAAATTATTGTTAACCGTTTTGATAACTAATTTTTAAAATGATCACAAATGAAAAACCCAACTTATATAATGTTCATACCTATTCCATAACTAATATGGAATTGCATGTTTTAGTTTTACATATATTTAATATGCTAAACTTGGTATGTATATTAGGGGTGTTCAAAAAAATCTGAATCCGAAACCGAAACCGAATTATCCGAAATTCCGAATCCGAACTATCCAAAAATTCGGATATCCATATTTTCGGATTCGGATATTAATATTGGGAAATTTCGGATATTTCGGATATCCGAATCCGAAATATATATTTTTTTATTATTTATTATATTTAAATAATTACATTTATTCATGTTTCAAACCCTAAAAGTCCATTCACGATTTCAAACCTGCGCAGCCACCAAACTTCACGATTTCACTTTCTTGATCCTCCCCGTCTCACGTTCCAGGGTTCCATCGTTCCACGCTTCCAGAATCCGGCGTTCTTCGTTCTAATCTTCCGGCGTTCTTCGTTCTAATCGTTCCACTCAAAGTTTGCAAGTTGTAATATTCCATCGTTCTTCGTTCCAGGTAATTAGATTGGAGATGCATTTTGCTTCTTTTGGTCAGAATTATGGCTGAAGATTGACTTTTCTTTCAAAGTCCAAGGAAAACCAAACTAAAAAGGAAAAATTCCCATCATCCGTATGCAATTGAAGCCTTGACTACATACTTGTGAAGTCTAGAACTTCTAGAGTTCCTGCATAAAGGTACTGGTTGTGGGTATGCCCACCAACTGTTCGATGTATCAAATCTAATTTATAGTTTACAAGTTGTAATCTCAAAGTTTTATTTTAGGTTTCAAAGTTTGATTCAGGTTTTTGTTTCAAAGTTTGATTTAGGTTTGCTATATGTAATTTTTTACTTCAGATTTCGGATATCCGAATTACTATGCGAAATTTCGAATATCCGGTTTTGAACATCTTTAATGTATATATATATGTAATTCTTTTTATATTTAATCATCTAATTTTTTTGTTGCTTACAAAATTTGTTGCAATTTATGATGACTGTAATACTTCTAACTAATATAACATGGTTGTCATGATTTTTTTAGTATGATATAAATATATTAGTTTTTTTTAAAGGTAAATTTCTAAATTTATATGGAAGTGAGACTTGAACTCATGACCTCATCAAACCTTAATGTTCCTAAAATATTTTCCTCTACCATTGGTTTACATGTATGAATAACGACATTCATAAGTATTGTAATTTTGAAGCACGAAAAAATTTGAGGGTTATTTTGTAAGAGAAACTGAAAAAATATGACTTCAAATATTTGTTTTTACAGCAATGGCCATCTAAGGTGTTTAACTGAAATATCTAATTTAATAACGTAGGGTGCTTTTTACTTCCTCGTTTAACTTAAAAAGAATAAAAGATCTGACTTATAACATTTAGAACAACATGTTTATAGTAGATGGATGTGAGTGGCACTCGCTAATTTAGACATGTTCTAATTTTGATAGAATGAAATGAACTCATTATGCAAACAGAACTTACCTCGATCAACGCATTTCTTAAAGAATTGATCATAACGGCCACGTGTGTATGCGAGTTTGTGTCGTGTATCACGTATGCCTTCATAAAAGAGATTGATACGCGAGCAAAAGTGACACAACCATAGAGTTGTGTATCTTATGAAACCTAGTTATTGTAACGAACCAACTTTTGAGTTTATATTATAATATGGAAATCATATTCTAAGGGTGTGATTAAAAAGATAAAAGTTGGAGGTTTATTGCAAAATTGGGTTTTTATCATGTTTGGGAGGAAGGGGTAACTTTCAAACTGCAGGGGGCTGTTTTGTAACTTTGCACACTCAGATTTTATTACAAGGGGGTTCACACAAACACACACTTGTGTGTGTTTGGATCGTGAAAGAGCAAGGAGGAAGGGGGAGAAGAAGATCAAATCCGAAATTGAAGTGTGTTATGTGAAATTTATTAGATATGGAGCATTCATGTTCTTCCATACATCAAGTAAGTATCCTTTCTTTTCCAAAACCTCCATTGATTCATGTTCTTGGTGGGTTTTGGTAGAAATCAAGGTAGGGGCTGAATTGGTGGTTGTTTGTTGTTAACAACTTGTTTAAAGTTATTATCTAGCTTGATTAAAGGTTATGAGCAGTGTAGAAATAAAGACTGATGGGTACAAAGTTCTCTAAGTACAAACTGCTGCGGATAAGCTTATCTGTAGCGGATACTTGTTCTTCTGCTGAAGAACAAATCTACTTCGGATAGCCTTATCTGCTGAAGACCAAAGTTGCTGCTGATAGGCAAATCATCAGCAGCTGTGGACAGTTGTGTCTTGCTGCTTATCAACAACATTGCTGCTGATAGCCATTCCCACTGAAGATCAAACGTTGCAGCTGACTGGCTTCGATAAAGCAACCATTACCACTGACAACTTTCTGCTGCAACACTGACACACTCCACGCAGAAAGAATGTTACTGGTGCAAGACAATAAAAGACAACGACGTTCTTTTTCCAAGGACTCAAGCAATGATGCCTAAGAAGACGTTGAGTAAAGATAACTTTTGTAGTTTTTATTGTCATTACATGTAGAATAGCTTCAATACAAGATCAACGGCTTGTGTTAGATCTGATCCTTAGAATCAAGGGTCTGTCTTGATTCTAAGTTACTATATAAGTAGTACTTAGAGTCATTGTATACCGGTGCTTTTTGTTTAAGAGTTTTCTCTGTAATCTTGTAATCCTTGAAGCTTAATACAAATTGCATTTATCAGTATTCTTCTTGTTTACTTGTTTGCATTGCTTAGTTGTGATTGTTTCCGCCAATCTCAACTAGAATAGAACCATCTTGTATTCACCGATCCTACAAGTGGTATCAGAGCTTTGGCTCACAGATTAAACAAACTCACACTTGTTTAATCATTCTCTGGTTCTATTCAAAACTATCTCTTTGCTAAAGTCACCCATTATCACAAATCAAAATGGCACAAAACAATGGAGTTGAAGACACTTGAAGCATCAGCAGACCACCAAGACTGGTGTCTGGAGAAGACTATGATATGTGGAAGAACATAATGGAAAACTTCTTCTGCTATCAAGAATATGGGATATGGAAATCCATAAAAGATGGACCATACATACCCATGGTGGCCTCCGCTGATTCCGGAGGTACACTGGTTCCCAAAAATCCTCCAAATACTCTGATGAAGACATCAAGAAAATGGAGGTAGATTTCAAGGCCTTGGGAGCCATCCAGATGTGCTTACCAAATGAAGTTTTTCACAACTTCAGAGGATACAAAACTGCAAAGGAGCTATGGGAGGCTCTTGAGAAGATGTTTGTTGGTTCGGAGGAAGTAAAAGAAAACAGAAGAGACATCCTAAAGCAGCAATATGAAAACTTCGTCTAGAAGGAAGGTGAGTCTCTAACTGTTTTATTTAACAGATATACTTATCTTGTAGGAGAGCTGCAGTGCTTAAAAGTGAAGCTGGAGAATGAAGATATTCTCAAGAAGTTCATCAGGTCTCTACCCAGTTGTTGGACACTCTACACAGTGTCCATCCGAAGAACTGAGAATCTGAAGACTCTTCATATGACTGAGATTTTCGGTATGCTAAAGACCTATGAATTAGAGATGATTTAGGCCAAGGAAAGAAGCTCAAGCTACCAAACAGCCTCAACTTCCACCACCACCTCTTCTGCCCTCCACTCCAACCACTCAGGTCCTAGTTCAAGCAACTATTATCCTCCCATCGTCACTCATCCCCAAACTCCAACCTCTCAATCAAACAACTCACTATTTCTTCTTGAATCCCCACCTCAAACATCAACCTCTGCTGCTTTTGTCTCTGAAAACTCAAGCAATATGTCCTTTATCAAGGAAGATCTGGAATGTTTTCATCTAGATGATCTAGAAGAAATGGATATACAGCACTCCTATGCAATGCTCTCTCTAATAGCAAAAAGGTTCTACTCAAGAACAGGAAGACCCGTTCCAATCAACAACTCTAACACCAGGGTTGGCTTGGACAAAAGCAAACTGAAGTGTTACAACTGTAACCAACTTGGTCATTTTGCTAGAGAATGCAAGGCACCAAAGGCAAACCCAGCTGCTGCTTATACAAGACAAGCTCACCAAGCTCAACCAAGACAGCAACAGGCCACTCCTCCTGTACAAACTGCAGCTTGTGCAGCTGTTGGAACTGCTGACTTTGATTGGAGCTTCCTGTAATATCCGAGATTTTTTCGACTTACCTTTTCGCGTGTTACTGATTTAAACTCGACTTCGTGTTAAAAACTACTTCCTTAAAAACAATAAATATTAATTTTAAATTAATATATATAAATTATACTTGAAACATATATATATATATATATATATATATAGATTTCTTAAAACTTTATAAATTTATATATAATATAAATTCATTTAACCATTTAAATTTATAACAAACCTTATAAATTATAAATTTTGGGATTTGTTTATATAAATTTATAAAGTGATAAAAACTATAGAAAAACAATTTAATTCTTATAAAACATATATATATATATATATATAATAAAACGTATAAAACTTTAAAGGAAATTTTAAAGTTAAAACATATTTGAATTTATAAAAGTTCGGGGACCAAAACTGTCATTTCCAAAACTTGGATTAAATTTAAAGTCACATTTAGGCATGAAATGGTAACACTTCTAAACCTCGAGGGCCTGTTTTGTCACTTTTCCAAACACCCAGAACCCAAAACTGATCATGGGTTCGAGTCCCGCATCCCACGGTTTTCCACCCTTCTCCTTCGAACTCGCGTTTCCGGCCAGGTTCACTGAACCTCGAGCGTCGCCTCGCGCATGCGACCGAAACCCAAGGTGCATTAATGTTCAATTTCGACCGAGGCTACGCGTGGTATCGAATTTGAACCCATTCGGCTCAACCCCCACCCTCCGAATTGTTTACGTATTGAATGCCAAAATTGGCTATATATACCGGCTCCTACACCTCAACAACATCACCCCTAACCTTCCTCAGCTATCTATCTCGTCGATCTGAAGCTGCATTGCTCGTTTTTGTTCCCTCGGCAGCCGACGCCAACACCCAACTCGTTCTCGCTCATCTCGGCACCTTATCAGGTAATTTCGATGGCCATCTTCATCGTTTTCATCATCTAATCAAAAGCCCTCTGTCAATTTACGAAGACAGAGGGATAATCGATATGCATTGGTGGATTCAAGTTCTAGGGTTCATATGGGAATTGGGGGAGGTTTGGGATTCTCTTTATAATTTTTCTGCTTCGGTTAGTTTAACAGCAAGGCCCGTAGCCGGAGCGGTTTGTGTATGTGTGCGTGGTTATGACCCGGTCCCAGACCCGAGTTCGAACCCGGGGGAACCGGTTTTGCCCTTTTATTTTTCTTAGACTCTTAAAACAGTTTTTAACACTTTTAATAATTTTTATAAATTATGTTATACTTTTATAAACATGAATCCGAATTTTATTTACACTTTTTATATTCTGTAATGTTTTAATTAATTAAATTTAGTTAAAACTTATAAGAATAAATTCCTTAAAAATAATTTTAAACTCTTAAAAACTATAAAAATACTTTTAAACTTTACAAAACTTATATTTTAAACAGGATATATTTTATAAAATTTGAAACCTTAATTCATTATTATTTTTCCGAATAATACATTTAAGTGTTTAAAGCCTTAAAAAATTAATTAAACAAGAAGCTTATAAACTTATATAACTTCCTTATTTATTTAATTAAAATAGAAAACTCCTTTAATTATTTATCTCGAGAAAATAAATAGACATTTATTTTATTTACAAACTTATATAACACTTGTATTTATCTTGTTATATAAAGTTAATAGGGAAAATAAATATGTTTTGTTTATAAACTTTATAAGGCTTAATAAAAACTTTAAACCTTTATAATCTTGTACACTTTAAAGACTTATAAATTTAAAATATAAAACTTTATTTAACTATAGGTCACTTATTTAAACTTATGAAAACATTTTAAAACATTATTTAACTATAAGTCATTTTAATAAATACTTAATACTTAAATGCTCTAATAAATCGTAAATGATTTATTTTGATTGTTTTCAATTAGATAAATATTTTAAATAATTATTTATCCATAATAATTATGCATTCTTGAAATGATTAAAATAAAACTTAATTATTATTAAGAATTCAAAATAATAATTATCATTATATATCCTTTAAATAATTATTATAAATCTTTAATAATTATTTATTTCTTAAATAATTATTGTTAAACTTTAATAATTATTTAGTCTTCATTTAACAAATACTTCAACTTCATTATTACTTAACATGTGTAGTTAATAGTAGTAAAACTTTTGGATAATTATTTTAATTATTCTAAACTATAAACTTATGAAACTTCGATATTGAAATCTTGTGACATTCATTCAAAACCTTCATTTGAAACTTTTGTTTAAACTTTACAAATCACAACCATGCCCATCTCCGATTTGGAACCCTAGTCAAATCTTGAATCCTAAATCCTTGCCATAGACTTGTAGACCATACTTAAATCTTTAGACTTATATTCTTAGGATTATTGTGAGGATATTCTCCCTCAAAGTCTTGCAAACTTACTCTTACCGGATATTCGTCACCATCCAAGTGAGTATACTTAGCCCATTTTTCATTTACATTCTTTTGGGGTGAAACATGTTCAAACTTCAAACTTATACAATTCTTGTACAAACTATGACTAGATGCTTATTCTTATGTTAAACTTGAGACTTGTATGCTTAGATTAAACTTAATTCTAGCATGTTCATTAACTTTGATCAAGCCGATAGTAACAATGATAGATCTATTGCATTTAACCAATTCACCTTGATTGATTGACCCTTCGGGGGGAGCCCTTGGTGTTTGTTACTTAAACTATTAAACTTGATACTATAAGGGTAACTTGCGGGTTATGCCTACACTTGGTTTGGAGGTTTGACATGCACAATGTTTAAGATACTTGTTTCTCATACTTACATTATAGAATGCATATATCATAGTGAATTGTAATTCTTCTCAAATACTTGTTAAACGGTGTCAAAACCTTTGTATCTCACCAACTATTTTGTAGTTGACAGATTCTTTCACATGTTTCAGGTTCTACATCATGAGACTCGTTTGTGATCACATAGGATGCTTTGGACCTAGACTACTTATTAAATAAATGTTGTATACTTGTTATTTCCTTTGTATTAAACCTTTGAATCTATTATAAATGAAATATTGAAACTTTAATAGTCAACCTTGTGCTATTGAACAACCGCGTCCGCCCCGACGTATAATCCGTCGTCGGTTGGGTGTGACACTTCCAGTATGAGGATATTCCTGCCAACAATCAAGTTTTCATGGCAGACACATCAGAGGTACCACCTCAGGTATATGAAAATCTATGTACTCAAGCTTGTATTGATAAGGTCCTTCGATACAGGAAACATAACCAGAATCTCATAGATCAAAATGAAGAATTTCACCAAATGAAATCTGAATTTAAAAAGGTGGAAAACAGTTACAAGGAAAAGATTGATTGTTTAAAGAAAGAAATTTCAGCATTAAAACATGAACAAACAAACCTTGAAACTCAAATTGATGACCTTCTGGTTAAGTTAAAAGCTACAAGGGCCGAATTAGCAGACCAAAAGGTCAATGTGGAAAAATATGAATTTGCTTCCAAAAAGCTGCAAATACTTTTGGATGCTCAAATTCATGAAAAGGTAACTGCTGGTCTTGTATTTCAAGCTGAACAACCCTACAATGATGTTCCTCCACCCGCTGACTATGTAGCCATCCATGAACCAAGTTTCAATCTCTCCAACCTTGACATGGCCAACCGAAATCTTGACCCTGATGTCCAAGAAACCCCTGTGCAAGAATGCACTACTTCATCCGAGTCTGAGTCAACATGCTTAGAATCCACTGAAACCAATAAAGTTTCATCACCTCCTACCTGTGAAGCTATTAAAGCCAACAATCCAAGCCCTTTCATCCCTTCAAAAACAGTACCAGTACCTCAACCAACCAAACAAATCAGAATCAGCTATCCTCCAGAAGGAAGAAAGCTAACTGTTGAAAAGGGACAGTCTTCAACCTCCACCAACTCAAAGCCTCAATCCAAATCCCAACAAAGGAAGGTGTTTGACATATGTCATGCGCCTGGAGAGAGGGCTCCATATGTTCAAAAGACATTGGAAGACGCTACCTTTGAGCACAACAAAGCTCACCCCTGGAACTTCAAAGACTTGTTCAAAAGAAAGGACTATGTGTACTTTCAGAGGGACAACCTGGCAAAATCATGCTTTGTGTGTGGGAAATACAATCATACTACCAGCACCTGCTTCTACTACCTTCAGCAACAAAGAAACCTCAAGCAACATGCTTTTGAAAAGACGAACAAGAACAAAAAGGTAAGAAGCTTTGAAGCCAAGGCAACTCATTTCAGAAACTCCCTCTTCCCACCAAGGAAGAAGCTGCCAAAACCTCAACAATCTTGCATCATCTGTGGTGAATCAGACCACTTTGCTGCAAATTGTAAATTTAATCCCTTCAACCAGATTAACCAAAAGCCTATCGACAAAAGAACTTCTACAGAGAAACCATCTGGTAACAAGGTAAAGAAGGATGTGCATACATATGTTGTTAAACCATCAGCAGCCAGCAAAAATGTTGTTGATCAAGTAAAGCCCAAAAAACCAAAGGATAAGCCTTCAGCAGCAACCAAGTTTACTGCTGCTCAAGTAAAACAATCAGCAGCAACAAAATCTGCTGCTGATAAGCCAAAGTCCTCAGTAGCAAAATCTGCTGCTGATCAAGCAAATCTGTCAGCAGCCAAAGCAACATCTGCTGCTGACAAAGCAAAGAGAGCTGGAAAACCACCAATTCAGCATTGGAAAGCCAAAATTCCTCAAAGAATCATCATTGATTCCGTTGAATGCACACATGCTGATACTGATAATTCGAGAACCCTTTTTTACAAGGATGCAAGCTTTTGGATTACTCCCACTAACTAGATCTCTCTCATGTGCAGGGACAGCCAGGTCACAAGAATAACACCTGGGTGGTAGACAGTGGCTGTTCCAGGCACATGACAGGTAACAGATCATCCTCTCCAACTTCAGACATTTCAATGGAGGATATGTTGCCTTTGGAAGTGACTCAAAAGGAGGATCTATTACTGGACAAGGAACTGTGTCCAACGAAAGAATGAGTATTGAAAGGTAAACTATGTCAAAGAATTGGACTTCAATCTCATGAGTGTTTCCCAGGTCTGTGATCAGAAGCATTGGATGCTCTTCACAGATAAAGAATGCCTTGTACTGTCTCCTGGCTTATCCAAACCTCCTCCAGAAAAGATTTTGTTAACTGCTCAGAGAAAAGAAAATCTTTATGTGCTTGACATGAATGAGGTCACTCTATCTGGCAGTGTATCATGTTTTCTGTCAAAAGCTTCAGTTGATGAATCAGCTCTCTGGCACAGGAGATTAAGCCATGTTAAGATCAAAACCATAAACAAATTAGTGAAGGATAATCTTGTCAGGGGGCTTCCTGACAAATAATTCCAGCTAGAAGATCATTGCATTGCATGTTTGAAGGGGAAGCAACACAAGAGTTCTCACAAGCCCAAAACCTTAAATACAAATGACACTCCACTACAGCTGCTGCATATGGATCTCTTTGGTCCTACAAATATTATGTCAATGGGTAAGAAGTCATACTGTCTGGTGATAACTGATGACTACACCAGATTCTCATGGGTATACTTCTTTAGAACTAAAGATGAAACTACTGAAATTCTCAAATCCTACATCCTTAGGGTAGAGAATCAAAACAATCAGAAGGTAAAGATAATAAGGTGTGATCAGGGCATAGAGTTCAAGAACCACACTTTGAACTGTTTCTGTGAGAGCAAGGGAATAGAAAGACAATACAATGCTCCAAGAACTCCTCAACAAAATGGAGTTGCTGAAAGAAGAAACATTACTCTAATTGAGTCAGCAAGATCTATGTTGGCTGACTCAAAACTGCCTCTCACATTCTGGGCAGAAGCAGTAAGCACAGCCTACTATGTGCAAAATAGAGTTCTCATAGTCAAGCCTCTCAACAAGACACCTTATGAACTATGGTTCCAAAGAGTTCCCTACATTGGATTTCTAAAACCTTTTGGATGTCCATGCACAATTCTAATCACACATGGGGTTCTTCCTAAGTTTGGTGCCAAATCTGATGAAGGATATTTTGTGGACTATTCCTCTCAATCCAAGGCCTACAGAGTATTCAATTCAAGAACAAGAATTGTGGAAGAATCAACCAATGTGGAATGTAGAGAACACATTGTCTGTTAACAGGGAAAAGGCCCAAACTGGCTCTTTGACATAGACTCCTTCATCCAAATATTTGAGCCTCTCATCTTCTCAAATATGGAGTCTACCTCTTCTCAAGCACCTGCTTCCACTTTCTCCTCTGACTACAGACTAGATTTTCTTAAATCTTCTATAAGTCTGAAAAGACCATCTATTGATCCTCCATCTGTTATGGAAGCCATTGAAGCAAGTGAAGCCAGAACCAGACTCTCGAATGTCACCAGCAGTAGCCTGTCTAAAAATGAAAATTTGAATGAAGACTCTTCGGTAAATGTTGTAGATGCTGCAGATACTATTGCTGATAATACTGATGTAGTTGTTGATATTGAAGACTCTTCAACCATGAATGAAGAAATCCCTGATCAAAATCAAAGCAATCTTGAGCAAGGGATACAGCAGGAGGTGGTACCAGCACAAAGGATCAACAAGGAACATCATCTGGAAAATATTATTGGCCAAGTTCACCAAGGAGTTCTAACAAGAAGCAAATCTCATGAGGCCAATATATGTTTGTTTTCATATTTTCTATCTCAGGTGGAACCCAAGAAGATAGATGAAGCTCTGAAACACAGCAGTTGGATTGAGGCAATGCAGGAAGAGTTGCTGCAATTCAAGAGACGGGATGTCTGGAAACTTGTTGATCTTCCACATGGTCAATTTTCCATTGGCATAAGATGGGTATTCAGGAACAAGCAAGATGAGAGAGGCATTGTAGTCAAGAACAAAGCCAGACTTGTAGCTCAAGGCTACACTCAGGAAGAGGGAATTGACTATAATGAAGTCTTTGCTCCTGTTTCTAGGCTGGAGGCCATCAGAATCTTCCTGGAATTTGCTGCATCCAAGAATTTCACGGTCTATCAAATGGATGTTAAGAGTGTCTTTCTGTATGGGAAGATTGGTGAAGAAGTATATGTCAAACAGCCTCCAGGCTTTGTAGATCCTGCACATCCTAACCAAGTGTTCAAACTAGACAAATTTCTGTATGGCTTACATCAAGCCCCAAGAGCCTGGTATGAAACTTTGTCTGGATATCTACTAAGCAACAACTTCAGAAGAGGTGTCATTGACCAGACCTTGTTTATCAAAGATGAAGGGGGAGAAATCTTACTAGTACAAATCTACGTAGATGATATCATCTTTGTATCAACAAGGAAGAAGTTGTGTAAAGACTTTGAGATCCTGATGCACTCAAAGTTTGAAATGAGTTCAATAGGTGAACTAAATTTCTTTCTGGGTCTTCAAGTCAAACAAGTTCTAAATGGAATCTTCATCAGCCAATCCAAATATGTCAAGAGCATTCTGGAAATATTCAAGATGGCTTACTGCTCTGCTGCAAGAACCCCTATGCAAGTGCACCATCAGCTGACTCCAAACAAAGATGGTCAAGACATTGATCAACATCAGTATCGTGCAATGATAGGGTCTCTCATGTATCTCACTGCCTCAAGGCTAGATATCATGTTTGCAGTATGTCTCTGTGCAAGATTCCAAGCAGCTCCAAAGATTTCACATCTTGAAGTTGTTAAGAGAATTTTTAGATACCTAAAGGGAGCCCCAAGACTTGGGCTATGGTACTCTAAAAATGATAAGTTCAATCTGTATGCATACACCAACAGTGATTATGGGGGATGCAACTTGGACAAAAAGTCCACATCAGGGGGATGTCAGTTTCTTGGAGGGAGACTTATCTCATGGCAGTGCAAGAAGCAAACATGTGTTTCAACTTCTATAGCAGAAGCAGAATACATTGCAGCTTCAAGTTGCTGTGCACAAGTCATCTGGATACAAAAATCAAATGCTGAATTATGGGAAGACTTTCATGGCAACTCCAATTCATATTGACAACATGAGTGCTATATCAATCACAAACAATCCGGTGCAGCACTCCAAAACAAAGCACATTGACATCAGGTATCACTTCATAAGAGATCAAGCTGAGAAAAAGAGAATTATTTTAACCAAAGTTCATACCAATGAGCAATATGCTGATTTGTTTACAAAACCTTTTGATGAAGCTAGATTTAGATATTTAGTTGAATCTATTGGTATGATGAACTTTGATTCAAATATGTCTCTAAAAAATTGTTTTTGTAAATGTGTTTGTCTTTTGCTATAAATAAACGTTATAAGTCAGCAGCATCCATTTCTTGCTGCTGACAGGTTTAATCATCAGCAGCAAAGATTTTGCCACTGATTGCTTAAAGTTATCAGCAGGAACAAGTTTCCTGCGGATAGCTTTAAGGCTGCCAGCAGAACATCCTTGCTGCATATTATTGCATCCATCAGCAGCAAAGAATTTGCCACTGACTGCTTTAAGTTATCAGCAGGAACAAGTTTCCTGCGGATAGCTTTAAGGCTTGCTGCAGATTATTGCATCATCAGCAGTAAAGAACTTGCCACTAACTACTTTAAGTTATCATCAGGAACAAGTTTCTAGCGGATAGCTTTAAGGCTGTCAGCAGCAACATCCTTGCTGCAGATCATTGCATCCATCAGCAACAATTGAATTTGCTGTTGACAGACTTAACCATCCACCGCAACCAAGCTTGCAGCGGATAGGCTTAACCATCCGCAGTAACCAAGTTTGCTGCTGATGGGTAAAAATAAGCATAAATTAACTTTTACCCGCTGTAAAAATTACCTTCAGTCTTTACCATGACTGCTATAGTGTATTACAACTGTAGCAGTAAAAGGTGAATGAGGTTGTACTGTACAAGTAAGTTTGCTTTTTCCCTCCTCTGCCGTTATAACTCAAATCAATTTCTCCATAACCTCTTCACATTCAATTTCAACCTAACCCTCATCATTTTCTCTCAAATCTCCATAAGCATTCAAAGCCTTCCATACTTAACCACCTTTCAAAACCTTCATCCTTCCCTCCAAACCCAACAAATGGTAGAGGTAGACATAAACCGTCCCGATGATAAGTTTTCTCCATACCACAACCACACAGCATACTTAATAAAAGGGAAGAAGTCCGAGGGGTTCGATGATATGATCGATTTTCTTTGTCGATCAAAGATATATTTTGCCCTAACCGTCAACCCACCCATTTACATTCCTCACATGGAGGATTTCTGGAAATCTACCGTCTTCTCTACCGAACAGGGGATACCCCAAATCAAAGCCCAGGTAGATGGCAAAGACATCACCATCTCTGAAGCTACTCTCCGTAAACACCTCAAGCTTCAAGACGAGGGGGCCTCCATTTCATACTCAAAAGAAGTCTATATGAGGACCTTTGTATCCATAGGGTACACTAGAAATCAGAATGAGTACACAATAGAGAAGGCACTGATGGGCCCCCCATGGAAGTATCTATGCCACACTCTTCTACAATGCATATCTCAGAAGAGAAGTGGATGGAATCAAGTGAGCTCTGCACTTGCCTCTGCTGTTCACGATATGGTTACTGGCCAAGGATTCAACTTTGCACATCTCATCTTTGAAGGTTTAAGATACAACCTTCAAGAGGGTGCAAAGCAGCAATTTTATATGTACCCAAGGTTCTTGTAGGAGGTTTTTAACAATGAATTAAAAGATCTTTCAAAACCTTCAAAAATCTATCTTATGCTGGGTCATAAAAGTAACATTTTTCAAAGTATGAGAATGGAATCAAGTGAGCTCTGCACTTGCCTCTGCTGTTCACGATATGGTTACTGGCCAAGGATTCAACTTTGCACATCTCATCTTTGAAGGTTTAAGATACAACCTTCAAGAGGGTGCAAAGCAGCAATTTTATATGTACCCAAGGTTCTTGTAGGAGGTTTTTAACAATGAATTAAAAGATCTTTCAAAACCTTCAAAAATCTATCTTATGCTGGGTCATAAAAGTAACATTTTTCAAAGTATGAGAACTGTTTCCAAAAAGTTCTTAGGGTCAATGTTTCATTGTTATCTACAATGATGAACATACAAAGTACTCAGGGTGACAGTTCAGCAATCCCAGCTGATACTGATCCCACACCCGCCTCTTCACATCCTGAACAACAATCTGCTTCAACTGTTCGAACCCCTGTGCATACTACTAAGGATACACAGGCACATAAATTACTTACACCTGTTTTGGATGTTATCGTTCAACTGGAACAAAGGACCCCAGTTGTAGCAAAATATACTAGAAAAATGAGCAAGAAGACTCATTCTCTTCTTGTCTCAAAGGCCCAATCCCAACCTAAAAGCCCTCATTCAGAATCCCAAAATTATGATGAGAATATCAAAAGGGATAGCCACATCACTAGAGAGACTTTCGTGGAAGCTTCTTTATTAGAATCAGGATCACATCCCTGATCCATAGAACAGCACACTGAGCCATTCCATTATCTTTCTTCTCTGAACTTAAGTGCAGAGGCACCTTGTCAAGATGATATACCTTCTCCAACAACCACTATCTCGGAGGTATTGATTGACTTGGCTGCAAGTGCACCTAACCCAATTTCTTCACCCAAGAAGGTTCACTCTGGAAGTACTGATAGAGTGAATGTGGAAAGGGTTGTCACTTCTCCTGGTACATCAACTGATCAGGAGGACAGTGATAACATCATTAAGACCCTAACCACGACAACTCACAGTGAGGATGTTTCTTTTGAAACACTCTTCACTGAGAGGAAACCCAGGTGCCAAGAAAACCAGGGTGATGGGGATGCAGAGGCTAGGCCTAAGGCCCCATCTGGATCCAAGGATTCCACAACTGTGGATGAGGATAGACTGAAACTTCATAACTTGGAATTGACGGCAAGGGTGGAAATGCTAGAGGCCGAAGTGTCAAAACTAAGGCACCAAGTCTCTATACATGAAGCCCATCAATGCCCTCTAGTGACTACTCCCTCCCTTGTCTCAGTGGGCACTCAAACTGACCAGACTCTATGCACTGATGCAACCAAAAAGGGGGAGATAGTTGATGTGGAAGACGATGCTGACAGCCTCGATGAATAGATACAAGAGCAGACAGCCTTTCAAAGTTCTCTATTCAGACCTGATTTCGTTCAAGTTCATGACTTTCCAGACTCAGTAGATGAAGAGGAAGATATCACTGAGGATTGGAAGTTAGTTGTCCGAGCTGTTGATGAAGTGTTAAAGAATGAAAGTCAAAATGAAGACACACCTTCATCTTTTAGCATACTTCCTACTGCTGCAGCCATATCAAGACAGACCATTGCCCCTCAATTCACACTGTCTTCAAATAAGCTAGAATTTGACTCCATACTAGCTTGGGGGTATGATGGTTCAACCGAAATATTCTGGATCGGAAAGGAGTTCAGTGGGGTAGAAGAGCTAAATTGGAATGCACTAAATCCACTCCAAGTGCTTGAACTGTACCTATCCAGCTGCACCAACAACTCTACCGATCTCCTAACAGAACTTGTAATCGACATGTTCTACGTCTTGATGGAGGATAATCTTCCCTGGTTTGAAAGGCTTCTAGAAGAAGCAAACAGGGTGGCCTATCCTAAACACCATGTAGAATCTTCAACAACATCAGAACAAAGACTGGCTCCAAGACTTGCCTTGATCAGGAGTAGTGATTTAACAGAAGAAGAAGTTCTATGTTGGAGAAGATTTCTCTACAACACAGTGGTCAGTGACTTGGAAGTGCTAGGATGGTCAAACACTGGGTCTTCTGACTTCACATTCTTCCTAAGTAATGGATCATCTCTCTCAATCAACATCAATGAGATCCTAATTTTTTTCTATGTAATTTTTTTCTTCAGATTTCGGATATCCGAATTACTATCCAAAATTTCGGATATCCGGTTTTGAACATCCCTAATGTATATATATATGTAATTCTTTTTATATTTAATCATCTAATTTTTTTGTTGCTTACAAAATTTGTTGCAATTTATGATGACTTTAATACTTCTAACTAATATAACATGGTTGTCATGATTTTTTTAGTATGATATAAATATATTAGCTTTTTTAAAGGCAAATTTCTAAATTTTTATGGGAGTGAGACTTGAACTCATGACCTCATCAAACCTTATTGTTCCTAAAATATTTTCCTCTACCATTGGTTTACATGTTTGAATAACGACATTCATAAGTATTGTAATTTTGAAGCACGAAAAAATTTGAGGGTTATTTTGTAAGAGAAATTGAAAAAATATGACATCAAATATTTTTTTTTACAGCAATGGTCATCTAAGACGTTTAACTGAAATATCTAATTTAATAATGTATGGTGCTTTTTACTTCCTCGTTTAACTTAAAAAGAATAAAAGATCTGACTTATAACATTTAGAACAACATGTTTATAGTAGATGGATGTGAGTGGCACTCTTTAATTTAGACATGTTCTAATTTTGATAGACTGAAATGAACTCATTGTGCAAACAGAACTTACCTCGTTCAACGCATTTCTTAAAGAATTGATCATAATGGCCACGTGTGTAAGCGAGTTTGTGTCGTGTATCACGTATGCCTTCATAAAAGAGATTGATACGCGAGCAAAAGTGACACAACCATAGAGTTGTGTATCTTATGAAATCTAGTTATTGTAACGAACCAACTTTTGAGTTTATATTATAATATGGAAATCATATTCTAAGGGTGTGATTAAAAAAATAAAAGTTGGAGGTTTATTGAAAAATTGGGTTTTAATCATGTTTGGGAGCAAGGGGTAACTTTCAAACTGTAGGGGGTTGTTTTGTAACTCTGCAAACTCAAATTTTATTACAAGGGGGTTAACACAAACACACACTTGTGTGTATTTGGATCGTGAAAGAGCAAGGAGAACGGGGGAGAAAAAGATCAAATCCGAAATTGAAGTGTGTTATGTGAAATATATTAGATATGGAGCATTCATCTTCTTCTATACATCAAGTAAGTATCCTTTCTTCTCCAAAACCTCCATTGATTCATGTTCTTGGTGGGTTTTGGTAGAAATCAAGGTAGGGGCTGAATTGGTGGTTGCTTGTTGTTAACAACTTGTTTAAAGTTATAATCTATCTTGATTAAAGGTTATGAGTAGTACATAACATCATATTAACATCCAATTTGGTGATTCAAGAAGTAGGGTTCTTGAGGGTAATTTGGGGTTTTTCAATTGAGATGTTTAAATGAAAATTTTAAGGTTTGTAAGTGTCTATAGTGGTAATAGACACATTATTTGATAAGAAACATAATTAATTTGATGATTTAGAAATTAGGGTTCTTGAGAACCTAATCTGGGGGTTTTATAATTGTAGGTGTATATATGGTAAATTTAGTATAGATAAGTGTTTATGGTGTAATATAAACACATTGAATTGTTGAATTATGAATTGATGAAATTGAGGAATTTTGGTTAAAACCCAAACGGGTCAACTTGGGTGTGTTGTTGATATTTGGGTTTATATGAGTGAATATTGTGGTTGGAACTAAGACTAGTGAGGATGTTAGTCTTTTAGTCTTAGAAGAGTGTTGTATCTCAAATAGTGTAAGTTTGAGATATTTAGATTACTAAACAAGATGATTTGTTTAGGTGATCAAGGCATTAAAGTTGTTAGCTTTGAAGACCGATTATAATCTTCTTTTGCAAAGGTAAGTGCTTTGCACTTACTTAGTATTAGATAAGTAGTCTATGTGTAAGTAGTTTATGTATGCTATTTATATGTTGTTAATGTGTTGAATTTCCTGGTATAAAGTTAATGTTTAACGGTTATGGTAGAACTTGTATGTTTGACCCAATGTGGAAATGTAGTCAAACTAAACCATTGATGTGTGATAATGTGTGTAAATTGGCTTAAGTGGTATTTTGCCAAACTATATTAACTAATGTGGTTAATTGGAATAAAAGACACAATGTGGTCAAGAGTCAACTTAAATGTAGTATGTGGTGAAATTGATATAAAATTGACTTAATGTGGTATAAGTCAAACCATTGTGGATAATGGTGAAATAGGTGTAATTTGACTAATGTGGTAAATAGTCAAACTAATATGTGAATGTGGTGAATTTTGTGTAATTTGACTTATGTGGTAACTACTCAAACTAATATATAAATGTGGTGAATTTGGTGTAATTTGACTAATGTGAAATAGTCAAACTAATATGTGAATGTGATGAATTTTATGTAATTTGACTTATGTGGTAATAGTCAAACTATTATGTAAATGCGGTGTATTTGGTGTAATTTGACTAATGTGGTAAATAGTCAAACTAATATGTGTGGTTAATTGGGTGTAATTTGACTTATGTGGTAAATAGTCAAACTAATATGTAAATGTGGTGAATTTGGTGTAATTTGACTTATGTGGTATATAGTCAAACAAAATGTGATACCTTGGTGAAATGGTGTATAGAAGTGTGGAATACTTCAAAGGGTGGACTTGGGGTCAAATACTCCAAGTACGGGTAAGACGAGTTGTGGTACTCGCACCGAGGGGTCGTAAACCCAATAAGAAGTGTGGAATACTTCAAAGGGTGGGCTTGGAGTCAAATACTCTAAGTACGGGTAAGACGAGTTATGGTACTCGCACCGAGGGGTCGTAAACCCAATAAGAAGTGTGGAATACTTTCAAAGTGTGGACTTGGAGTCTAATACTCCAAGTACGGGTAAGACGAGTTGTGGTTCTCGCACCAAGGCATTGTAAGCCAACTAAAAGGTGATAAATGTGTGGGAGTAAACATATGTGTGTTGTTATACATGTTACATTGGTGTCGTATTGCACAAAGATGCAAACGGGTTGGAATAGGTCGAAACGGGAAACGAATAGTGGTGCTTGTAATGGGGGTGGATAAACTAACAAATTAATGTTAGTTAATGTGGTGGACATTGTATGGTAGAAAACAAGTAAATATATGTTAGATACATGTTATATGCAAGAATTTGTAGAAATGGTGAGAATGGAAGGTGTTGTCAGGGAACTTGATTATGTTCATCTGAACACAACCATGTCAGCAACCTTGCTTTTTCTGGTGCTGAAGGGGAACATGATTGTGTTCATCTGAACACGGTTGTGTTCAGGGAACATAGTTGTGTTCATCTGAACACAACCATGTGAGAAACCTTGTTTTTTCTGATGTTAAGAGGGAACACGGTTGTGTTCAACTGAACACGGTAGTGTTCAATGTCAGAAATGGAAAGCAACATTCTAGTGGAGGATGGCTAAATCTTTTTGTGATGTCGTGTCAATTTTCCTTCAAGGAATATACGAGCTCATTGAGGCAGTACTTTGAAGAACCGCACGAAGCCTTAAGGGCGGGAGGATCAAACGTAATTGAATGCGTGGAGGAAGAAAACCTTTTCTTCACAAGGGGTTCGTGGGGTGCAAGCCAAAGGAGTAAAATGGTGGGAATTTATTCGGCGTTTATCAAACAATACATCACTAATGGTATTGGCTTTGAAGCAATCCATTGTGAGGGGTGGATGGAGTACTACTCGAAGAGTAGTATCCGGAAAATGGCGGATATTTTGGTTGGGAGTTCTCCATAGGGAGAAAGGCTTAAAGGCGTGAAGATAATGCAACGGGGTGAACTCAAGAGACGTTCTTGAACTAGCTTGTCCACAAGTCGTTGTGGATCTTGCAAATTGGGTGTTTTCTTCACGTACGTTAGACCGGTGGATTAATAAAGGATTATGGGCATGTTGTATGACTATGTGTGGTCTTGCCCAAATCTTGGAGTATCGGATAGAATGAAGATAGATCGAATTTCTCGATGTTATCGGTTGACTTCTAGAGTGGTTTCTCCTTCATGGTGTACAGCTCGGATGGAGTTGATTATTATGTTGCGAGGAGATCAAACTTGAGAAGCTAGTGGGGTGCGAAGAGTAATTTGTGGTGGCTTCAAGAAAGCCAAGTATTCTAGCCAAGCTAGAAATCCCTTTGGGGAGGCAATACTTGTCACATCCCACCTCAGGCACCCCCTAGACGTGTGCGACACAGATTGGTACCTGCTTTGATTTCAGAGTTTTTATAAAACACAGCGGAAGTCTTTTTACAAGGATCGTTTCATTGTTTGTATCAACCTCGAGGGTTGTATTTATAAATATCAAGACCCAGTTGGAAAACAAAAGTCTCGTATTTATTTCATAAACACGGAGAATTAAATACCCTTTTTCATTTGATTACAAAACAGAGTTTGAAACCAAATACATCTCTTGTCTCTTTTGGACAAGTTTCAAGCCACGGGAAATAGTACTATCCAAGGTTAATCAGTCCCTTGGTCCTATCTCCTCTTTCATCTTTTAGGATTTCCTATGCACGAGGCCTGAGAATCCAGCGTGCAAGTTATCCTTTTTCAACATTCATTCCTGGGTCAGATCTTATGTCTGCCCGTATCCCCTTTTTCCTTTTCATTTTATTCATTGCCTGAAAACATTTTGAAAATGAAACGTCAGCGCAAACGCCGGTGAATACAATTATCTTGACAGTAAAATCATTTGGCACAAAAAAGTATTAATTTCATAATCACAACTTTTTGTTCAATCCACACATTCAGCAGGCCCATGTCCTGAGTGTATGCACCACTGTATACACTAGCGTCATGCCTTATTACAACGGACAGGTCCACGCCTCCGAATTTGTTATAAGATAAGCACCAGCCGTAATCCGGGACTCTCACCCAAGACCTGTGTATCCCTTGCAAGTTTTACGTATACCTATGACCCGAATGCTTTGTTCGTAGAAGAACGTTGAGCATTAATCCCTTTAACCTTTATTTGGCCATTTTCGTAAATGTAAATGTTTGACACAAGTTTTGAAAGAGATAAAGTATTCACCTTGTTTTATAGGAATGAGTCTCTAAGTTGAAAGCTTATAGACTAGCTTCTTAACTTGATTCTCTAGCGTATCGGTACTTTTACGAGCTTTTCTTCTTAAACCGGGCTCTAAAGCGAGCAGGAGTTGGACCGGGATCGTCGGGAGTGGGCTAGGGATATCCTGGAATAAGATTTAAGAGTAGGAATAGTGTTTGGGATGAATAAATAGACTGAGATCGATCAGCTATTTATAGGATGAAATCGGGGTCCATGTTAGACCTATATGACAAGGGATGTCGGTCCGACATCCGTTTATGCCTCGTCAGCCCTAAACGTCAACATTTGATTGGACCGCACATGTTTTGGGTTTATATCGGACCGATATGTGGACCATGTCGGTCCGACATCATGACACGCGTGAGACTCTAGGGCTGAGTCATATGACACGTGTTAGTACCATAAATTACAGCTGAGGGGAGGTTGTCGGACCGCTATGTATTGATGTCGGTCCGATAACTGACTCTATGTTTAATTGTGGGCCGCTATGTGAATAGATGTTGGTCCGAGTTCTGACTATGTTTCGCTTTGGACGGATATGAAAACATATCTGACCTATTTCCAGAGTTTTTCATTTTTAACCCTAGACTTGGGTACTTTAGGTATACAAGTCCTTATAAGTTCTAACCTTGGCATTTCTTGGATATTTTTGTGGCAGGTGTTACAATACTTGTTGTTGCCATATGTGTGGAAGTTACATAAATGGAATGATAGGATACACTACGCCGTAGTATTCTAGTCCTAATAATGGGTGTTGCGGTGGTTACAAACCGGAACACATTCATAGTGAATGTTCCGAGTTTAAATCACATGAATGAAGGGGGAGAAAATAGAAAATTTAAGGTTGTCGAACTGAACATTTCTAACTACCATAGACGGGATTGAAGTCTTTTGGTATATTTTTCGGATGAGGTTATATGTGAATCGGTGGATTCGGAGGCGATCAACATTGCGGGTTTCATAATGTTGATAATTATGTGAAATATTAATCTAAAGATGTGGGTGAAACAATCACATGGAATGGAGTCCTACGATTGTAGTGGAAATTGTGTGGTTACTTAGTAACCGTATCAAAGTCGTGTATGACTAAAGGGTGATGTGTCGACCCGTTCTTGCCTAGAAACGGTGAAACACGTGGCACATGATTCGGTGTATGCCTGGCTTATGCCATTAACACCAACCGGGGCAATAGAATATTTGTTGTTCCAGTTGTGAAAAAGAAGGGTTCTATACCCGAATGTCACTTCTTGGGGTGTAACCGTTCCCTTGAAGAAAAGAAGAATAGAAGAATGTATACGTACACTTTCGGGTTTGAACAGGTGTGTAAGTCCTAGTTCAACAATAAAGTTAGAGGTGGACGTTATTCCATGAATGGTATCATTTCAGTTATGAATACTACGGGATTGCGAATGTAACTTTCTGACTTATTAGAAGTTACGCGGTTTATGTGGATCAATGTGATAGGTGTGTAGACCCATGTATGCTAATACGGTAGTCGTTTATTCGATGATAGTCTATTTTATCTTCGAAGCAAAGTCGTTCAAGCTCATTATCTTCGTGAGTTTCCTGAAATTCACTCAAAGGAGAGGCCTTTCTTCAGAATGATTTGATGTGCCATTTGACTTTTTTGGAAATCCATTATTAGATGAGGCGATGAATTCTAAAGACATATATATATTGACCCGACAATGATTGAAGTAATCAAAGGGTATATGGTGTTGGAGTCCTAGAACTTCATAGTGGCGTTTGAAGTCTTAAAACTTCTCAACCGGTGATTGAAAATGAAGTCTTCGAACTTCAAAAAGGAGAAGTTGGAGAAGGAATTGACGAATCTATACGCGGGCAAGCGTTAGAAGGTTGAATTGAAGTCCTCGAACTTCATCAATGTTCTTGAAGTCCTTGTACTTCATGGGTGATGATTGAGACTTAAACGTCTCGTGGGTTATTGTATGGTTATTTTGGAGTTTAACTTTTGGTGGCTGGGGATGAAAAGAGTCACATTCAAGTGTGTGGTTATAAGTGTCCACTTGCCTACGGGTTAAGGCCGAATACCAAAAGTGAACCTACTCTTACAAGTGGTCGGAGAACTTTGGTTCAAGAAGTGTGTGCTACGACATGGTACATCTGTACCTGTTGAGTCGGATTGAGGTGTTAGTTTCTTCTTCGATTAGGAGGAAACCAGGTGACTAATTACCTTTGGTTGAAGGATGGGGTCATCTTATTTACCATTTGAGTATTCATATGCCTATAATTGAATTACTAAATGGTGAACGGTGTTGAATACCGTTTAGGTGGGTGGCATTGAATGTCGTGAGACTAAGAATCATGGTAGGATTCAAGACTTAGCTCGAAAGATCTTGTTTATTGAGTGTGATTGAAAAATCCACTCAAGATGAATAGAAAACCCTAAGTGGATTTAAGGAGGAGGTGTATTGAATTTCAATGGGAACTTTGGCGATATAAAAGTTTCCCTTATTAAGGGGGGTGTATCGGGTTCGAAAACGTAGGAGGCCAAGTCCCCATTTTGTGGGTCCGTTCAAACTTCACTTTAGTTTGATAAAGTGGTATGTCGTTAGGAGTCACTCAAGGGATCGTGTCGACTCCATGATACATTCCTCGTGGTTCATCCATGGGAATGTGTGGCAAGAGAAGTGTACGTTGCTTCTCATAGCGGTATTGAAACAATAGATGATGGATGTTTCATCTAGAGGAACCGGTGTCTGTCTTAGAAAGAAAGGTGAAACGCTTATGGTATAAGCGGGTTAACCAAGTGTTGGTTCAGCGGGATCATTAGATAAGGGCGAAAACTACTCAGGAATCTGAGGATAGATACTCGAGTGTTACCTTAATCTTTTGTTGGATCGGGTTTCGAGGACGAAACCCAAAATTAGGGGGTGTGATTTGTAACGAACCAACTTTCTAGTTTATATTATAATATGGAAAACATATTCTAAGGGTGTGATTTAAAAAAATGAGAGTTGGAGGTTTATTGCAAAATTGGGTTTTTATCATGTTTGGGAGCAAGGGGTAACTTTCAAACTGTAGGGGGTTGTTTTTTAACTTTGCAAACTCAGATTTTATGGCAAGGGGGTTCACACAAACGGGATCGTGAAATAGCAAGGAGAAAGGGGGAGAAGAAGATCAAATCCGAAATTGAAGTGTGTTATTTGAAATATATTAGATATGGAGCATTCATCTTCTTCCATATATCAAGTAAGTATCCTTTCTTCTCCAAAACCTCCATTGATTCATTTTCTTGGTGGTTTTGGTAGAAATCAAGCTAGGGACTAAATTGGTGGTTGTTTGTGGTTAATAACTTGTTTAAAGTTATAATTTAACTTGATTAAAGGTTATGAGTGGTAGATAACATCATATTAACATCCAATTTGGTGATTCAAGAACTAGGGTTTTTTAGGGTAATTTGGGGGGTTTTCAATTGAAATGTTTAAATGATGAATTGAAGGTTGGTAAATATCTATGGTGGTAATAGACACATTATTTGATAAGAAGCCTAAATCAATTTGATGATTTGAAAATTAGGGTTCTTGAGAACCTAATTTGTGGGTTTTATAATTGGAGGTGTTTATATGGTGAATTTAGTATGGATAAGTGTTTATGGTGTAATATAAACACATTTTCAAGTATAAAAGTCAATTGAATTGTTGAATTATGAATTGTTGAAATTGAGGAATTTTGGTTAAAACCTAAACGGGTCAACTTGGGTGTGTATTTGATATTTGGGTTTATATGGGTGAATATTGTGGTTGGAACTAAGACTAGTAAGGATGTTAGTCTTTTAGTCTTAGAAGAGTGTTGTATCTCAAATGGTGTAAGTTTGAGATATTTAGATTACTAAACAAGATGATTTGTTTAGGTGATCAAGGCATTAAAGGTGTTAGCTTTGAAGACCGATTGGAATCTTCTTTGGCAAAGGTAAGTGCTTTGCACTTACTTAGTATTAGATAATTAGTTTATGTGGTATGCTATTTACATGTTGTTAATGTGTTGACTTTCATGGTATAAAGTCAACGTTTAATGGTTATAGTAGAACTTATATGTTTGGCCTAACGTGGAAATTTAGTCAAACTAAACTATTGATGTGTGATAATATGTGTAAATTGGCTTAAGTGGTATTTTGCCAAACTATATTAACTAATGTGGTTAATTGGAATAAAAGACTCCATGTGGTCAAGAGTCAACGTGAATGTAGTATGTGGTAAAATTGATATAAAATTGACTTAATGTGGTATAAGTCAAACCATTGTGGATAATGGTGAAATAGGTGTAATTTGACTAATGTGGTAAATAGTCAAACTAATATGTGAATGTGGTGAATTTTGTGTAATTTGACTTATCTGGTAAATAATCAAACTAATATGTAAATGTGGTGAATTTGGTGTAATTTGACTAATGTGAAATAGTCAAACTAATATGTGAATGTGGTGAATTTGGTGTAATTTGACTTATGTGGTAAATAGTCAAATTAATATGTAAATGTGGTAAATTTGGTGTAATTTGACTAATGTGGTAAGTAGTCAAACTAATATGTGAATGTGGTGAATTTGGTGTAATTTGACTTATATGGTAAATAGTCAAACTAATATGTAAATATGATGAATTTGGTGTAATTTGACTTATGTGGTATATAGTCAAACAAAATGTGATACCTTGGTGAAATGGTGTATAGAACTGTGGAATACTTTAAAGGGTGGACTTGGAGTCAAATACTCCAAGTACGGGTAAGACGAGTTGTGGTACTCGCACCGAGGGGTCGTAAACCCAATAAGAAGTGTGGAATACTTCAAAGGGTGGACTTTTAGTTAAATACTCCAAGTACGGGTAAGACGAGTGGTGGTACTCACACTGAGGGGTCGTAAACCCAATAAGAAGTATGGAATACTTCAAAGGGTGGACTTGGAGTCAAATACTCCAAGTACGGGTAACACGAGTTGTGATTCTCGCATCGAGGCATTGTAAGCCAACTAAAATGTGATAAATGGGTGAGAGTAAACATGTGTGTGTGTGTGTTGTTATACATGTTATATTGGTGTTGTATTACACAAAGATGCAAACGGGTTGGAATGGGTCGAAACGGGAAACGAGTAGTGGTGCTCGTAATGGGGGTGGATAAACTAACAAATTAATGTTAGTTAATATGGTGGACATTGCATGGTAGAAAACAAGTAAATATATGTTAGATACTTGTTATATGCAAGAATTTGTAGAAATGGTGAGAATGAAAGGTGTTGTTAGGGAACATGGTTGTGTTCATCTTAACACAACCATGTCAGCAACCTTGCTTTTTCTGGTGCTAAAGGGGAACACGATTGTGTTCATCTGAACACGGTTGTGTTCAGGGAACATGGTTGTGTTCATCTGAACACAACCATGTCAGAAACCTTGTTTTTTTTCTGATGTTGAGAGGGAATACGGTTATGTTCATCTGAACACGGTAGTGTTCAATGTCAGAAATTTTTATTCTTAAAAATGACTTTTCTTGGGTTTTACCCATGAGGGGGAGTCTACGGACTTAGTAGTCATTGTGGGACATGAGGAGAGGTCCCTAGGTCTACTTATCTTTACTAACCATATTCAAATTGTTGTTTTGAATGTAGGAAAGCTCCGGAGTGATCTCGGGTCTCGCCTAAGGTGGATATTGGATTCTCAAAGTTGGTTTTTTGATGTTCTACAAATTATTTGGAGTCGTTACAGGTTGTGGATAACTTGTTGATTATTAACTTATGTTTAAACTACTTTTGTGGGAAATATTGTAGTTTAATTCATGTTTGTAAAACTAAAACGTGTGGATACGTTAAATGTTGTATTGGGACCGCTTCCGTGTCGTATTTAAAAATTTTAAATCGGTTTAAATTTTTGGGTGTTACAGTTATACTTCAATTGATCATACAGAAGCTACGGACCATAATAAAAGATGAAATAAAAACACGATTTTGTGATCCCAACTAGAACGAATCTTTTTATTGCGTGATCTCCAAAAAATTGACTTGCTAATTACAATGACCTACGACCCTAAATAGACCAACAAAACTAATCCTAATCTAATACGTACGTGACTCAAAAACTCCTAATACGTGACTCAAAAACTCCTAACTAGATAAACATTCAAACTAAAAATTAAATAGTAGTAATTAAACTATTTTACTAATCACCCCCTCAACTTGCACATGTTGAACAAACTTGATTAAGACTAACAACCACCTCTCTGATCATTGTTTGTTCTATACATTCACTTTCAGTTACACTTTTTCTAGTGACAAAACAACTTAGGAGGAAATGTAGTTTAGGTGGAATTTAGATGAAAAAATTAATGTTAAAAAAAATAGTTTGAAATTTCATATATATTTCATCTATGTAATTTATATTTAAAATTTTATACTTTTATAAGAAAAAAATCATAATGAAAGAATAAATGCAACTTAAGTGGTTTTTAGTTAAAACAAATGTAGCATAGTTTATTAAAATAATATTAAAACTTGATTATTATTTATAATTTTATCATTGAAATTAATAAGAAAAAGATCTTAAAATCCATTTAAGAAAATGAATTAGAAAAAAAAAAAGTAAAACTACAAAATAATCGAAATTTCGTACGGAAAAAGGACACCTTCCAAGAATCTCGCCGACTATAGGCCTAATTCGACAAAGATATTATTAATTTCAAGAAGTTTCCATTTTACATTTATAAACAATAAAAAAAACATTTTAGAAAACTTTGTATGTTATTCGAACCATAGTTATCAATTGTAAATTTAAATTTTCTTTTACATATTAAATATTTTATAATTTGGTTCTTTTACAGGATAAACAACTTTATTTATAAAAACAACATTATGCAAGCATGCATACTCTATTAATATTATCATTATTATTATTATTAGAGTATTTTATCTAAAATAACTAAACTTTTAAGTGTTTCACTAAAAATAAGTCACCATTTTTCTAATTACAAAACCCTATAAAGTTTCAATAATGTTTTATATTTTTGAAAATTTTATAAATATTAATTAAAAAAATTAAATAACCTAAATGAAACAAGTACGAAACTTATTTATTATTTGATGAGTGATTTTTCAAGTTAACGTGAAATATGAGACAATTATTTTAAAAAAATATTATTAAATAACAATCAGGTTCCATTATTATTTTATTTAAGTCAACTTAAAAAGAAAATACTAAATAGTAACTAAATTTCATATGTACTTCATTTATGTTACTTAATTTTAAAAAGTTTTAATATTTTATAAAAAAAATTCTTAACAATGAAACAATATTGAAATTTTAATGGTCGTATAGTTAGAAAAATGTGTTAGTGAATTTAATAACACAACAAAAAAACTTGTTTATTATTTATATTTTTTCGGTTATATTATTATTATTACATACTAGTTTAAAGTAAAACCCCTTATGAACGATTCTTCCTTGCAATTGGACCGCCCTCACACGTGACAATCTACTACTGGTTAGCTTTTTTTTTTTTAATTTCCGATTTTTCATTGTTGATATATACTATTTTCTGCAAAATTGAAACCAAGATGATCTTTGGTTGAGATGGTTATGCGCACTTCCCCTCCTCTTAGTGACCCGGGTTTGAACCCTCCTCAATTTTTGCTGCTTCTTTTTTTTTTTCAATTTACTTAATTTTTTTTTAATTGTTTTGCAATAGATATGTAAGTAAACTGATTTCAAATATTATTTAATACAAAAATAATTTCATAAATTTAAAGCAATCTTTATTTCAGACCCATTAATATACACAAAAAAAGACATAATTACCCCTGGTGCCCACCTTTCTTTCCTATCCACCACAATCCTCTAAACCCTTTAACTTTTTCAATTTTACACTTTACCCCCTTTAACTTTTAGCCTTTCATGTTCCAGCACAACCACCACTCATCTCCACCGCCGCCGGCGAATCATCGGCGACGAATTTCAAGAAATCAACCAACAAAACACTCCAAATCGGAATTTGATTTGATAACTAAATATGTATATATATATGAATATATACACAGATAATCACACGCAAATCCAGTCAAACATTCAGAACGGATGTAGATTTCTACTCAATCCGTTCACGTTAGCAAATACACCAACCAGATCTCGTTTATACGGAAGGTATGATAGAACACGATTACCTTCTTTATTCATTTTAATTGAAGAATTAATTTCATCCGTCACGGTTACCGGTTCACCGTCATCATCCGCACCGGCAACTTTCGCCGTTTTCTCAACCTTTTTAGGTTTTTCAGCTAGCTTCTTCGTTTCCGTACGGAAAACGATAACCGAAGCGTTCTTACCGGAACTCATATTAACGTCACTATTGCTCCGGTGGAGAAGGTTCCAAAACTTCCACCGCTTCGACGTATTACCGGTTGAATTGCTCTTCTTACAACTTTCAACAGATTCGTCCTTCGGTTTCCAGATGCAGCAAGTCCCCGGAGCAACTCCGTCGAGTTCGTCGGCTTCCGACGACGAACACGACGCCGTTTCACGCTCCTCTCTGAAAAGCTTCCTCAGAGGAAGCCGTACAGGCTTCGAATCACCATCTGATTTATCAATACCGTCTAGCAATAAACTCCGATCGAACAGCGGATACCGCGGCAGGATCTCGCCGTTGAAGAAGATCTGATTAGCTGAAACAGACGATGAATTAAACTGCGTACAAATAACATCAAACTCGAATTCTTCATCTTCGTCTGATTTTAAAACTTCCGTAGAATTACCGTCCGGTTCGTGATCTACCGGAGCAAAAACGTGATTCGCATCATCTTCGTCGAAGTTATAGATGTCGTCGTCGTCTTCGTAACCGTTTTCGTTGCGGAATTCTTCAATAACCCTAGCGGCAATGTCGGCGAGGTTGTTAGAAGAGTGGCTGGTGAAACTTGGAGATACGGAGCTCAATGAAGTGAATTGCGTGTCTACCGCCGGTGGTGGTCCGATCATTTTGCTGAAAGAGATGGAGAAAGAGAGAATGGATGGTTGAGATGAACTGAAAATGTGCAACAGAGTTGTGTGGAAGATTATATATAGGGGTAGGGTGGGGTGGTACGCGTTTGCAGTGGGAACATACTATTTTTGGGGCCAATGATTTTGTATGACTTTTACTTTTTATAATTAATCTAACATCTAAATATAACACATCTTTTAAATATTATTTTGTTTTTACAAATAGGTATTTAAAGCATTCATAACAGTGTCTCTATTGCGTATTTATTGGGATCTCTATCTCCATTTTCATCTTTAAATTTTAAAGTTTAGTAAATTGAGATTTTCTATTGCGTATTTATTGGGATCTCTATCTCCATCTTCATCTTTAAATTTTAACGGTCATCTAAGTCAGGGACCGTCGGTATTACGTTTTGACAAACCTGCAGACACTTAATGTAGTTTTTCAAACTTGAAAATCATACTTGCAATTTATACAAATCACATGGACCATCCGTGTAATTAACTTTGTCTTTTAATAATAACATTTGCGGGCAAAATCTCTTTACAAAAAAAAAGCAATGGAATTTTTTTTCAATATTTAGCTATCTCTTCGTTATAGGACTTTCATCGGTGAATGGTGTTACGTTCATCTTAAAAAATTTTGTTACTGCTGTCGTAAGAACTTAATATTTCATTTACTACTGCAGTTTTAACACGTGTAACTCAATTGTTTTATATACTCATTAAAAACAAACCAATACTTATCTTATTTGTCTTATTTTTATTTTAATTATATAATATAAAAATACAAATTATAATATATATATAACACAAGTTTATAGATCTAAAAAACATAAAATAAGGTATCATGTTGTTAGAACATTATATACCCTATCTAAAACAGAATGGGATGTACAGTACCACATTTTTATTGGTTTGTGTAGACTGTAGGAGCAGCTGTTAGTTTTTGATTCGTGGCTTTTTTTTTAAGTAAAACGAAATTGCTTTACTTTATAAGAATAGTTTTTGACAACTTAACACAAACTCAAGGTGGTTGAGATGGTTAAGTCTTCACGCACACAAACACCCTTTCGAGCCATCAACCCGTGTTGATGGTTAAGTCTTCGCGCACAAACACCCTTTCGAGCCATCAACCCGGGTTCAATCCCTGGGGTAGATATTTTTTTCTACTTTTTTGTTTTTTAGTTTTTTTTTTATTTTTTTTTTCCTTCTTTTTATCGTTTTGTTTTACTATCCCGCCGCGTAGCGCGGGTATCTCCCCTAGTTTATTTTATAAGAAGTGTTGTACATGCAAGAATTGAACTTTACGCAACTAATAAACAAATATATAGAAAGTGTATAAATAATAGCCAGAGATCTAGAATTTTCTTGCTTTCTATCTTTTTTTAACGGCAATTTGGATCACTGACGTGCCACTGACCCGTACGATCATCTCCATCTCCCTCAGGAGGAAACCCACCATAGGTGAGAAAACTCTCTGTCCCAACCTAGACCCTTTTTTTTGTCACAAGTGGGACTTGAACCCAAGATCTTCTCATTTTAATAAAGTATTAGGTATACACCTTTACCACCAGACTAAGAGAGTGATTGTTTATTGCTTTCTATTTACTTTTGGATACTTATTAAAAATTAATTTATTTCTACCAAAACTTTGGGTTTACTAAGATTCATTGAAGTATTTGTAGATAAAAATGCAGTTCAATAATTTGTCGGATAGCTTAATCACCGGACTAACTATGACAAGAAATTTTATTTATAATTAATCCATTTTAATATTATGTTGTGTTTCTATTTTGGTCAAATCATATAATTGATGATCTACATTTAAAAATAACAATTTAATATAAGACACGATTTATTATATGACTATTATAATTATTTATCTAATTATTAAATGATCAATTAAATTATTTATTTATTAACCTATGGCTAGTAATTAGTTGATTGGTCTAATTACTTTTAATGGGCCATTAATGGGTTTCTCCTTGGGTGTACATATAAATAAAGAGATTATTAGAGGGAATAGAAAAATCAAGAAATCTATTACCACTCAATAATCGTCCCTCTCTCTCCCATAACCGTGAGTTCTAACGAACTCACCTAAGTCATCCTAACCGTACACCCTAAACGGGAACCCGATCCAGATCAAAGATCATGTCGTCTTCCCTCTCATCGGTTAGCTTAACATGTATGTTTTATATTATTGTCTTCCATTATCATGTTACAAGAATTGATCAACATGTGGTATCAGAGTTATGATTGACGAGCTTGACTTCATGAAGGAAAATGATGTTTGGGATTTAGTTGAATTGCCCAAGGGTGCTAAACATGTAGGATGTAAATGGGTCTTCAAAACTAAACTATATCCGAATGGAAACATTGAACGCTATAAAGCGAGATTGGTTGCAAAGGGTTTCACTCAGAAAGAAGTAATCGACTATCAAGAGACCTTTTCTCCTGTTTCTCGAAATGATTCATTAAGGATCGTGATGGCCCTAGTAGCTCATTTTGACTTAGAGCTACATCAGATGGACGTCAAAACCGCTTTCCTCAACGGCGACTTGAATGAAGACATGTTCATGAAACAGCCTGAAGGCTTTCAACCTTAAGGTCAGGAACATTTAGTATGTAAGTTGAAGAAATCCATATACGGGTTGAAGCAGGCATCACGTCAATGGTACCTAAAGTTTGATGAAGTCATGAAGAAACTAGGTTTCCTTAAGAATCAAGTGGATCAATGCACCTACCTCAAGATAAGTGGGAGCAACTTTACTGTACTTGTTCTTTACGTAAATGACATTCTATTGGCAAGTAATATTTTAGACATGTTGCATGAGTCGAAGCGTTTACTAACGCATAACTTTGACTTGAAGGATCTCGGAGAGGCTTCTTATGTTATAGGCATTGAAATATACCGAGATAGATCTAAGGGCATTTTGGGATTATCTCAGAAAGCCTACATTGAACGAGTCCTCACACGTTACAACATGCAACAATGCTCTCCTTCTGTAGCTCTAGTAGTTAAGGGAGATGTTTTTGGTTCTTTCTAATGTTCGAAAACAGAAGTTGAAAAAGAGCAAATGAGAATGATACCTTATGCAACAGTAGTTTGGATTCTTATGTATGCTCAAGTCTATACTCGTCCGGATATCACTTATATTGCTGGAATGCTTAGCCGTTATCAGACTAATCCTGGCCTTGATCACTGGAAAGCAGCTAAGAAAGTACTTCGATATCTGCAAGGGACAAAAGACTATAAACTGACTTATATAATAAGTGATAATTTAGAAGTGGTTGGTTATTCTGATTCTGACTTTGCTAAATGCAAAGATGACAAAAAAATCCACTTCGGGGTATATCTTTATGTTAGCCGGTGGACCTATCTCTTGGAAGAGTCATAACCAACAACTGACCACAACGTCCACTATGATGGCAGAATACATTGTTGTGTATAACGCGGCCTGTCATGGAATGTTGCTAAAAAATCTGATCACTGAACTCAAAATAGTTAATTCCATTTCTAGACCATTGAAGCTTTATTGTGATAACTCAGCTGCCGTTAGTTTCTCGAACAATAACAGTTCGACTGGAGCTGGATTATATCTTAATACAAAGTACTTGTTCGTACGTGAGCAAGTTGAGGAAAATAATATTTGTATTGAGTATATAAGTACTAAAGTTATGCTTACGGATTCGATGACTAAAGTTCTCCCACCTAAAGTTTTCGAAGAACATGTTTCGAATATGGGCTTTTCTAAATACTTTATTTAGTAGCATAATTGTACTTACTTATGAAATTTCCTCACTTATTTGAATTTGTTTGTCTCTAAATACATTTATACATGCCTAAAGACGTATAGACAATAACTATACTCTTAATGGGCCATTAATGGGTTTTTCCTTGGGCTAGTAATTAGTTGATGGGCCTAATTACTCTTATTATGTGGCTTTTATAATCATTTATCTAATTATTAAATGATCAACTGAATTATTTATTTATTTATTAACCTATGGCTAATAATTAGTTGATGGGCCTAATTACTCTTAATGAGTCATTAATTGGTTCCCCCTTGGGTGTACATATAAATAGAGAGATTATTAGAGGGAATATAAAAATCAAAAAATTTATCACCACTCAATAATCGTCCCTCTCTCTCTCATAACCGTGAGTTCTAACGAACTCACCTAAGCCATCCAAACCGTACACCCTAAACGGGAACCCGATCCAGATCAGAGATCATGTGTAACATCCCAAAAATAAAACAACAGTTATAATAACGGAATAAACGAACGAAGCATGTCGGGTCGGGCCGGATGGGCCGGCGGGCTGGAAGGGAAGCCTCCCCTATAAATAGCTTAGGTCTCCATCATTTTTCTCATTTGCAAGTTCTAGAGAGAGAAACTATAGAGAGAGAAATTTGGCGGATCGTCCTGAGATTTCAGCAAAGTGTTGCTCCATAGCTCGTGAGAAGAACCACTGGATCAGAAACTCGATTCAGGTAATGATCGGGCCTAAATCTGAGTTTTTGTTCGTTTTTGGGTTTTTCGGGTTTTTGGTGAAAAAGTAACGTTTTCACGGATAAAACTGAAAGATAAACATATATTTGAGTTCCTTAATGGAAAGCAAACGTTTTGAAGTAAAAAAGTTCGGGATCTTGACGTGATCAGACCCGAAGGCGAGAGTTAGGGTTTTTGCGAAGAAGCAGTTCGTGCGTACTTATCAAGTACGCATGAAGATGATCCTGCGTACTTACCAAGTACGCAAGAAGAGGATCCTGCGTACTTATCAAGTACGCATGAAGCAGGTACTGCGTATTTATCAAGTACGCATGAAACAGGTATTGCGTATTTATCAAGTACGCATGAAGCAAAGTCTGCGCACTTATTAAGTACGCAAGAGCAAGGCCCTGCGCACTTGCTAAGTGCGTAGGCATCAGGCTGGTTAAGTAAGTCAGTATGTTTAGAAGGTTAAACCGTTAGAGTCGGGATTGGGTCTGATGTGTATTTAACTAATCAATTTAGATCGGAAGTGACGTTGTTGTGCCTTTATTTAGGACAACCGAGACTAGCTTATAAGGTGAGTTCTAGAAGCCCCCTTTTAAATGTTTTGAATAATATTTTTGGGCTGGTGTGCATACGTAATGATGTGACTATTTTATAAAACGATGTTTATGAATAATGTATGTGACGTTTTATAAAATGATGTTTATGAATGATGTTTTGGAAGGAAATGTTATGAAAGAAGTGTTTATAAAATATTTTTCCAAAAGAAGTTTACGAATGAATGAATGATTTTTAATAAAACGTACGAATGCTTTAACTGATGTTTTGAAGTAAAAGAAATGAATGTTTACGAAAGTCACAAACGAACGAATCTGTCATTATTCCTTAGGGAATGAAGGTTATGGGTATGGGAAGTATGTTATGGGCCTTTACCTTTTAGGGGCCTTTGTGGCTGGCCAACTGTTGTACAACTGGGGTGATGACGGTCACTAAGGGTATTATCGTGATCCTTGAAGTTTGGTACGATTTACCTTATGGGGTAGTCGTGCTTGAAGTTTGGTACTTGCGCCTTACGGGGTGCAGTGCTTGAAGTTTGGTACGTGTCATCCTTGTGATGCCGTGCTTGAAGTTTGGTGCTGAATAACCTAAGTATCAGGCCCTAGGAGTTCCTCACCCGAAGGACAGTACGGTGTTGATGGGCCTAGTGGTGGTGATCTTTAGGTTATTCCACTAGTATGTGACGTATGGATTTGACGGTTACGAGAAGGCGCAGATTCGATATGTTCGTTGACTTATGTTTATGAAGTGTTATGTTTTGTTATTGCATTATTTTACGTACGCTTTTTATTAGATTGAAGAAGATGAAGCTCTTGCTCTTCAACTGCATGAACAATTTGATAAAGAAGAAGAAGAAATAGAAAAGAAGAAGAAGGAAGAGGCTAAGTTCAGAATAACTGATTCTGAACTAGCCAAAGAAATGAGAGAGGAGTGGGTAGAGGCTCTAGTTTCTCCAGGTGAGGATGCAGACTACCTTGAGAAACTATCAAATAAAGAAATCTACATAGCCTTCATGGGTCAGCAAGGTCAATTGGCAAAGAAGAAAAAGGCCGAAGAAGAAGAAAAAGCCAAACAAAAGTCCAAAAAGACCATTTCCTTTAATAAACGGACCCATGAAGAAAGGAAGGTCATGATTGACTACCTTAAGGCTAGAGGAGAGAGTGGAAAGAGGCTAGGTCCCATGAATTTCATGAACCTGTAAGCCCTCTATTTTAAGGTCAAGAAGGATGAGGAAGAAAGATTGGAGAAGAAAGGCTCCAAGAAACGTGTAAACATTCAAGAAGAAGAAAGGAAATCAAAGAAAACCAACACTTCCTCAATCCAACAACCTTCCACTCTTCTTCCTAGACCTCCCTCCTCTCCTCCCTCAAAGTCCAAATCCACACACCCAGCTCCTACTCATCAACAACCTCCCAAAAAGAAAAATAAACCCACTTCCAAACATGAAGACTCAAGAGAAATAATCAGATGATCATACAGCCCTGAAGACCAATGGTTTGAAGTGTTCAGGGGGAGGACAGAAGCTAAAAGATCAATCTATACTTCTGTTGATGAGGTACTACAGCTTCCAGATTCTGATCTAAGAAGGATGATGGAGCTGGGTGAATCCTCTGAGCCTGAGAATGAAGGTGGGAGACATCTTTTGCTGGCAATCAGACATTACTTCAACCCCAGGAAAGATGAAATCATTGATGCCAAACCTCTTCAATCCCACACTCCATTCATCAGCTGGTCCTACAATGCTGAGGAGAATGAATTCACTCTGACAGATGTTAAAGGACAGAAGATGAGGTGTTCAAGCAAAGCTATCTTTAAAATGGCAAGCAAAGACATCAAGACTCTATTTGAGCTTCCTCTTAACAATCCCAGCATGGATCAGAGAGGATATGAGGTTGAAAGAATAGTCAGAAATACGCAAAAGCTTTAGCAACAAAGGCAGTAAGAGAATTTTGGTAGCATCAGTCTAGGGGGAGTTTGTAGAACCAAAGACTGATGGCTACAAAATTCACTAAGTACAAATGTTGCTGATCTCAGAGTTTGCTGCTGACCAACAAACTGCTGCGGACAAGCTTATCTGCTGCGGATACTTGTTCTCCTGCTGAAGAACAAATCTGCTGCGGATAGCCTTATCTGCTGAAGACCAAAGTTGCTGCGGATAGGCTTCTCAGCAGCATCAACACTTGATGCTGCTGACAGGAAAATCATCAGCAGCTTTGGATGGTTACATCTTGCTACTGATCATCATCTTTGCTGCTGACAGCCTTGTGCCTTGAAGATAAATCATTGCAGCTGACTATCCATACCAAGCGTCACTGACAACTTTCTGCAAAAGCAACTGACACACTCAAAGCAGAAGGAACCGCAATGACACAACCAATGGCGGACAACAATGCTCTTCTCCAAGCATGCAAGTAATGATGCATAAAGAAGACGCTTCAATAAAGTTAACTAGTTTTATACAAAACGTGTAATAGTTAGCAACATACAACAGATCAACGGTCTGTGTTAGATCTGATCCTTAGAATCAAGGGGGTGTCTTGATTCTAAGTGAGTATAAATAATGTGTAAACACTTCATTGTAAGTGTGTTTTTTATGTCTTTTGATTGAGTTTTGAATTGTAATCGTTTATCTACAAAAGCTTAATACAACAGTGTTCTTAAAAGTATTCTTTCTGCTTACTCAATTACACTTGTGTAGTTGTTATTGTTTTCGCCAATTTCAACTAAGAACAGAACCATCTTGTAATTTCTCGATCCTACAGTTTTGAAGTAAAAGAAATGAATGTTTACGAAAGTCACAAACGAACGAATCTGCCATTATTCCTTAGGGAATGAAGGTTATGGGTATGGGAAGTATGTTATGGGCCTTTACCTTTTAGGGGCCTTTGTGGCTGGCCAACTGTTGTACAACTGGGGTGATGACGGTCACCAAGGGGATTATCGTGATCCTTGAAGTTTGGTACGATTTACCTTACGGGGTAGTCGTGCTTGAAGTTTGGTACTTGCGCCATACGGGGTGCAGTGTTTGAAGTTTGGTACTTGCGCCTTACGGGGTGCAGTGCTTGAAGTTTGGTACGTGTCATCCTTGTGATGTCGTGCTTGAAGTTTGGTGCTGAATAACCTAAGTATAGGGCCCTAGGAGTTCCTCACCCGAAGAACAATACGGTGTTGATGGGCCTAGTGGTGGTGATCTTTAGGTTATTCCACTAGTATGTGACGTATGGATTTAACGGTTACGAGAAGGCACAGATTCGATATGTTCATTGACTTATGTTTATGAAGTGTTATGTTTTGTTATTGCATTATTTTACGTACGCTTTTTATTAAATGAAGTATGAAGTTATGTTTTTGGCAAATTATTTGAAGTTAAAGTTTTATGTTAAAACTAGAACTCACCAGCGTAGCTGACTTTTTTGTATGCACATTCAGGTTAAGGCAGGTTATGATGATGGAAGGTGATGTTGAGCGGCTTGATGAGTTACCCGGGTGATACGAAGACTGGCATCCCGTTATGATTAGCTTATGTTATGTTTATGTAATAGACTATGTTACGCTTCCGCATGTTGAACAATGTAAAGGTTACGTTTAATGAAGTGTTTTCCACTGCGTTATTTGATATTCAAGTTTAAGAACTGTGTGTGAATGAGTAAATCCAACAAGTGAGGCCTCCCGGGTTTGGGGCCTTACAAGTTGGTATCAGAGCAATAGTTTGAGAGATTCGGACACTCCCAGTGTCTGAACTTAAACTGTGAATGGAACCGAAAGCGGATGCCAGTACGGGTAACTCGAGCCACAGTATCAAGTATGAAGGTAGTATATATATATATATTTACATATATAGTATGCCTTAGAAAGGGTTAGATAAGGACTTGTGTTCTGATGAAATCACAAAGGTGGTCAAATAAAAATCGAAAGGTAATGTAATGGTTAATTGCAGATGGCCAGTGTATATTAACATATTACAGTGATTGTTGAATTTTATTTGTTAACTAGCGTGATGACATTGGATTCCTTGTCTTATAGAACGAAATGGCAAGGAGAGGAAACAGAAGACGTGGTGGGGGCCGTACCGGTGGTCGTACCGGCGGTCGAAATGGTGGGCGTGGCAGGACCCTGCGCGCCAAGAGAATAGTGAAGAAGGAAGTGTTCACACTGAACCGGTGGTTAGTGTGCATGGAACTGAGCAGACACTGGTTGAAGAACAACCTTTCACTTTTGAACCAGAAGTGAGAGCAGCTATAGCTCGAGAGTTCACCGAGTTGATGAAGACTTCTCTGCCAGTTCTGTTAGCTGAAGCATTGAAGAAGGTTAATGGGGAAGGTGGGTCTAGCGCGGCAACTGGTGCCCAGAACAACGAGACTGACAACGCGCCGCCTGCACGCAAATGCGACTACAAGTCGTTTAAAGCATGTGACCCACCGGTCCTCACTGGAAAGAAAGACGCGGTGGCTACGTTTGATTGGGTGATCCATATGGAAGCTGCCATTCATCTGAGCAAATGTCGAACGGATCAAGTTGTAAAATTTGTTGCTAACTCCTTGAGAGAGGAAGCATCCCATTGGTGGGAAGGTGTACGTCAAGCAAAAGAGAGTGAGGTTGTGGATGCAATGATGTGGGCTGATTTGAAAACCTTGGTGATCAAGAATTTCTGCCCAAGGAACGAGATTGAGAAGGTAGAGAGGGAATTTATGGGTTTGAAGGCCGGGAGCATGACGCACCGGCAATACACAACCCGATTCAATGAACTGGCACGTCTAGTGCCACATCTTGTCACGACTGAGGAAAGAAAGATTGTATGCTACATACAAGGACTGTCGGACCAGGTCCACACCTATGTTAAGGCAAACGCCCCTACTACCTATGATTCGGTAGTAGAACTGAGCGGCGTGGTATTCGATGATCTGGCGCTGAATGTCGTTGCCATTGAAGAGCCTAAGAAGAAGCTGAGTTTTCCCGCTAAACGATCGGGTGGGAAGTTGTTTGGGGCTCGGGACAAGCAGGCCAGGGTAGGCGAGGCGGCAGTCTGTGGAAGATGTGGGGTAAGACATGCTGGTGAATGTCGGCTAGGGTCAAATCTGTGCTTTAAATGCGGCAAAACCGGACACTACTCCCGTGAATGCCTGCAAGGCTTCAAATGCTACAACTGTGGGGAGAGTGGTCATATGAGTCGGGAATGCACCAAGCCTAGGATGGGTCAAGCCGGGAAAGGGAAATGCCCGGAGAAGACAGAAGAGAGATCCCGAGCAAAGACTCGAGCGTACGCGCTGACGCAAGACCAGGCAAGGGAGGACCCCGACGTGGCGTCAAGTACGTTTATCCTTGACAACACTTTTGTATCTGTTTTATTCAATTCGGGTGCCAGTAAAATTTTTATATCTGTGACTTTTTGTAAAAGGGTAAAGTACCCTGTGAGTAAACTAGAAAGGGCCTTTAGTGTAGAAACCGCTGAGGGTAGAACTGCGAGGGTGACTGATGTAGTTGACAATTCCACGATAAAAATAGAAGGCCGTAGATTTCCCATCAGGTTGTTTCCCATGGTTTTGGGTGGGTTCGATGTCATGTTAGGAATGGATTGGCTAACTGCCAATGAAGCACAAATTATATGTAAACGAAAGATAATCCGACTTAAGGCTCCGGATGGTAGCAAAGTCGAGGTTTTTGGAGATCGTGACGCCCCGATGCCAAACGTCATCTCGATGATTAAGGCAACAGATTACTTGAGGCGTGGATGCGAGGCTTATCTGGTGTACGTAATTGACGAGTGTAAGGAAGTGAAGGAACTAGACGATGTACCCGTGGTACGCGAGTACCCGGAGGTGTTTCCAGAGGATTTGCTTGGGATACCACCCGAAAGAGAGAACGAATTTCGAATCGACTTAGTACCAGATGCCCAGCCCGTGACTAAGGCTCCATATCGACTAGCACCAGTGGAGATGAAAGAGTTAATGGTACAACTAGACGAGTTACTTGAGAAAGGATTTATCCAACTTAGCATCTCGCCGTGGGGTGCTCCGGTGTTGTTTGTGAAGAAGAAAGACGGTTCGATGAGAATGTGTATTGATTATCGCGAGTTGAATAAACGTATGGTGAAGAACAAGTACCCTTTACCAAGGATCGACGACCTGTTCGATCAATTGCAAGGCGCAAGTTGGTTTCAAAAATCGACCTTCGGTCCGGGTACCATCAGTTGAAGGTGAGGGAAGAAGACATACCAAAAACTGCGTTTCGCACGCGTTATGGACATTTCGAGTTCCGCGTAATGTCTTTCGGATTGACGAACGCACCAGCAGCATTCATGGATTTGATGAATAGGGTGTGTCGACTGATGCTGGACCGATCGGTAATCGTGTTCATCGATGATATCCTCATCTACTCCAAGAATGAGGGTGATCACGCATGTCACTTAAAGGAGGTGTTGGAGGCTCTGAAAAAGGAAAAGTTGTATGCTAAGTTCTCCAAATGCGCGTTCTGGCTTAGGGAAGTCCAATTCCTAGGTCACGTAATTAACCCGAACGGCATTATGGTTGACCCAGCAAAGATAGTGACGGTAAGGGAATGGAATATTCCTAAGACGCCAACAGAAATCCGCAGTTTCTTGGGATTGGCAGGCTACTATCGGAGATTCATCCAGGATTTCTCAAAAATAGCTTCGCCATTGACAAAGTTGACTCGGAAGGAGGTAAAGTACGAATGGGGTTCGACCCAGGACGAGGCGTTTAAGGAATTGAAGGAGAAACTAACCCAAGCTCCAGTCTTGGCCCTTCCCGAGGGCAATGAAGACTTAGTTGTATACTCTGACGCTTCGGGTCTGGGATTGGGATGCGTGTTGATGCAACGTGGGAGAGTGATCGCGTATGCGTCAAGGCAGTTGAAGATTCACAAAGCTAACCGACTCACGATTTGGAACTTGCTGTTGTCGTATTCGCATTAAAAATCTGGAGGCACTACCTTTACGGGGTGAAGTTTACTATTTACTCCGACCACAAAAGTTTGAAGTACTTCTTCGAACAAAAGGAACTTAATATGAGGCAGAGGCGATGGTTGGAACTGTTGAAAGACTATGACTGTGAAATAATATACCATCCTGGAAAGGCAAACGTGGTGGCTGAAGCTCTAAGCTGAAAGGATGTGCATACTCCTATTAGAGTGAAAGCTTGCCAGTTGGTGGTAACATCGGATGTGATGAGAGAAATTGAAAAAGCTCAAGATGAGGCACTTAAAGAAGAAAACATAAAGACGGAAAGGATGGTTGGCCAACAGGACAAGTTGGAATATAACACCCTTGGTGTTAGGACACGTTTTGGGCGGGTATGGATACCTATGGGTGGCGAGCTTAGAACTAAAATCTTGGATGAGGCTCATAAGTCTCGGTACATCCATCCTGGTACCAATAAAATGTACCAAGATTTGAGGAAGGAACACTGGTGGCCTGGAATGAAACATGAGGTGACAAAGTATGTAAGCAAGTGCTTGACTTGCTCGCAAGTAAAGGCCGAACACCAGAAACCGTATGGAAAGATTCAACCACTTGATATACCGGAATGGAAGTGGGAACACATTACCATGGACTTCATAATCAAGATACCTCGCACAGCTAAAGGTCATGATACCATTTGGGTAATTGTGGACCGTTTAACGAAGAGTTCTCATTTCCTACCTATTCGTGATACGTTCTCGTCGGAAAGGTTAGCGGAAGTATTTATTAACGAAGTAGTAGCACATCATGGGATGCCTTTGACGATCGTATCCGACCGGGACACACGATTCACATCGAGGTTCTGGAAAAGATTTCACGAGGCGATGGGCACGAGACTCAATGTTATCACGGCATACCACCCATAAACGGATGGTCAGTCCTAAAGGACCATTCAGACATTGGAGGATATGCTTCGTGCTTGTATTATCGATTTTGGCGGCAGTTGGGATAGTCATCTGCCGTTATCTGAATTCTCCTACAACAATAGTTATCACACGACGATAGGCATGCCGCCTTACGAAATGTTGTATTGGAGAAGATGCAGGACCCCGGTTTGTTGGGGTGAGATTGGACAGAAGGAATTAGGAAGTCTTGAAGTCGTAAGGGAAACGTCGGAAAGGTTTGATCAAATCAAGGCACGAATGAAGGCCGCACAAGATCGTCAGAAGTCCTATGCGGATAAACGACGAAGGCCTATTAAGTTTGATGTTGGGGATAGAGTAATGTTGAAAGTATCACCCTGGAAGGGAATCATACGATTCAGGAAGAGAGGATTTGTCGGACCATTCAGGATAATGGCACGGGTTGGTGAAGTCGCTTATCGGTTAGAGTTGCCTGATGAGTTAAGTGGGATTCATCCTACCTTCCATGTATCACACTTGCGAAAGTGTTTGGCGGATGAATCGGCTCACGTACCACTTACTAAAATCGAGGTCGACAACAGCCTTAACAACATCGAAGAACCCGTGGCCATCTTAGACAGAAAGGAGAAGCATTTGCGTAATAAGATTATTCAATTGGTTAAAGTCCAATGGAAGCATCGAAGGGGATCGGAAGCCACTTGGGAAACGGAGGCACCCTCAACTATTTGACTTATGATAGGTTTCGGGGACGAAACCTATTGTAAGGGGGGTAGACTTGTAACATCCCAAAAATAAAACATCATTTATAATAACGGAATAAACGAACGAGGCATGTCGGGTCGGGCCGGATGGGCCGGCGGGCTGGAAGGGGAGCCTCCCCTAAAAATAGCTTAGGTTTCCATCATTTCTCTCATTTGCAAGTTCTAGAGAGAGAAACCGCAGAGAGAGAAAGTTGGCGGATCGACCCGAGATTTCAGCAAAGTGTTGCTCCATAGCTCGTGAGAAGAACCTCCGGATGAGAAACTCGATTCAGGTAACGATCGGGCCTAAATCTGAGTTTTTGTTCGTTTTTGGGTTTTTCAGGTTTTTGGTGAAAAGGTAACGTTTTCAAGGATAAAACTGAAAGATAAACATAGATTTTAGTTCCTTAATGGAAAGCAAACGTTTTGAAGTAAAAAAGTTCGGGATCTTGCCGTGATCAGACCCGAAGGCGAAAGTTAGGGTTTTTGCGAAGAAGCAGTTCGTGCGTACTTATCAAGTACGCATGAAGATGATCCTGCGTACTTACCAAGTACGCAAGAAGAGGATCCTGCGTACTTATCAAGTACGTATGAAGCAGGTACTGCGTATTTATCAAGTACGCATGAAGCAGGTACTGCGTATTTATCAAGTACGCATGAAGCAAAGTCTGCGCACTTATTAAGTACGCAAGAGCAAGGCCCTGCGCACTTGCTAAGTGCGTAGGCATCAGGCTGGTTAAGTAAAGTCAGTATGTTTAGAAGGTTAAACCGTTAGAGTCGGGATTGTGTCTGATGTGTATTTAACTAATCAATTCATATCGAAAGTCGTTGTTGGGCCTTTGTTTAGGACAACCGAGACTAGCTTATAAAGTGAGTTCTAGCAGCCCTCTTTTAAATGTTTTGAATAATATTTTTGGGCTGGTGTGCATACGTAATGATGTGACTATTTTATAAAACGATGTTTATGAATGATGTATGTGACGTTTTATAAAATGATGTTTATGAATGATGTTTTGGAAGGAAAGGTTATGAAAGAAGTGTTTATAAAATATTTAGCCAAAAGAAGTTTACGAATGAATGAATGATTTTTAATAAAACGTACGAATGCTTTAACTGATGTTTTGAAGTAAAAGAAATGAATGTTTACGAAAGTCACAAACGAACGAGTCATTATTCCTTAGGGAATGAAGGTTATGGGTATGGGAAGTATGTTATGGGCCTTTACCTTTTAGGGGCCTTTGTGGCTGGCCAACTGTTGTACAACTGGGGTGATGACGGTCACCAAGGGGATTATCGTGATCCTTGAAGTTTGGTACGATTTAGCTTACGGGGTAGTCGTGCTTAAAGTTTGGTACTTGCACCTTATGGGGTGCAGTGCTTGAAGTTTGGTACTTACGCCTTACGGGGTGCAGTGCTTGAAGTTTGGTACGTGTCATCCTTGTGATGTCGTGCTTGAAGTTTGGTGTTGAATAACCTAAGTATCGGGCCCTAGGAGTTCCTCACCCGAAGGACAGTACGGTGTTGATGGGCCTAGTAGTGGTGATCTTTAGGTTATTCCACTAGTATGTGACGTATGGATTTGACGGTTACGAGAAGGCGCAGATTCGATATGTTCATTGACTTATGTTTATGAAGTGTTATGTTTTGTTATTGCATTATTTTACATACGCTTTTTATTAAATGAAGTATGAAGTTATGTTTTTGGCAAATTATTTGAAGTTAAAGTTTTATGTTAAAACTAGAACTCACCAGCGTAGCTGACTTTTTAGTATGCACATTTAGGTTAAGGCAGGTTATGATGATGGAAGGTGATGCTGGGCGGCTTGATGAGTTACCCGGATGATACGAAGACTGGCATCCCGTTATGATTAGCTTATGTTATGTTTATGTAATAGACTATGTTATGCTTCCACATGTTGAACAATGTAAAGGTTACGTTTAATGAAGTATTTTCCGCTGCGTTATTTGATTTTCAAGTTTAAGAACTGTGTGTGAATGAGTAAATCCAACATGTGAGGCCTCCCGGGTTTGGGGCCTTACATCATGTCGTCTTCCCTCTCATTGGTTAGCTTAACAGATATGTTTTATATTATTGTTTTCCATTATCATGTTACAAGAATTGATCAACATTTAAGTCTAGCAAAGGCGTTAAATTGTGTCTCTTTTTCCGTCGGGTCATTCGGTATCTGCTAGCAGCCATGTTCATTACTTTGGAAGTCGAGGGGCGGGTATGATGAGCGACGATGATGTCGATCATCAGTGGGACGAGCTGATTTGGATGATATCCCGGTCGGTCCCGATGCTTTCAACGATGACGGGGCGCCGCTAATCAAGGTGGCGATGGTGCCGCTAATATTGGTGGCGATGATGCTGATCAGGGGACGGAGGCGGATAGGGGTGTAAACGACCCAAGCCGGCTTTCAAGCTACTTGAGATTAGCTCGCTAAAAGCTCGAATCGAGCCGAGCTTAAACGAGCTCGAGCCTAAAAATAAACTTGTTTAATAAACGAACCCAATCCCGAGATTCACTTATCGAGCTCGAGCCGGCTCACGAGCCTAAACGAGCTTATTATTTATATAATTTTTTTATTAATATATTAAATATATATGTATAAAATAATAATTAATATATATAATATTATGAAAAAAATAACTAAATAATATATATTATATTATATATAAAATTATAATAAAAATATAAAAAATAATTAATAAATAATAAACGAGTCGAGCCTCGAGCCGACTACTCACGAGTTGAGCCTGAGGTTTAAAAATAGAGCTCGAAACGAGCTCTCTGTAAGTTAAACGAGCCGAGCTCAAGCCTAGTCGAGCTCGGGCTCGGGCTCGGCTCAGCTCTTTTACACCCCTAGAGGCGGATCGATCATCTCGACGTGGTGGTAATAATAATCAGCCGCAACTTCCCCGCGATCCCGCCCACCGTGAGGAGATTTTGATTGCCGATGATGACCTGTAAGAATTAAAACTTAATTTGTTTACTTAATTTTTTTAAACTCATATTTTGTCTTATTTTTGCAGATTTTCTATCGCTAGGGTAGGCAGCAGATGTATGACAATATGGAAGTCTTCATTTCATTGCCCTTAGTGTTACTTGCATGAGGTACCGGCCGACCACAGGCGACTCATGTTTGAGCGGTTAACGGTAAGTATCTTTAAGTGTATATGTGTGCAGCAACATTCATATTGGGCTCCTCATGTCGATGTGGCGATCTACGCCTATGGGGCCGTGTCAACAGCGATCGCTTTCGCGACGTGCTCCGTGAGGCAGTTGTGAAGAAGGCACGGATAGCGACCGGATAGATATTTTGTCACCTGGAATATGATTTCGAGATCATTCGTTCATTCCCACCGCGGTGGATTAGGGAGATAGATTGGAATAATATGATCGACCGGGTACGTATTAGTTTAAATATAATTTAATACGTTTGTATTATATTGTTATACTAATATATATATTTTGTGAAAGGTGTGGAACGGCGAAGAGTGTAAGAAGAAGGCGAGGGCCGCTACCAATAACCGGAACAAAAAGTACGAGGAGACGTCCTCCCGACACACAGGGGTCGATACCGTTTTCGGAGCATCGAAAGAGAATGGTACTCATTTATTTTTTAATTTAACTTAATTACATAATGTGTAACTGATATTAATTAACTAACATATTGTTCTAGCTTAAGGAGACGGGAGAGGTGCCCGAGTTGAGCGACGTGTACGTTAAGACCCACTCAAGGGTAGATTCGGAGATGGGTGAGTGGTTCTGGCCTTATTTGAAGGCCTGTGAGTTTCTGGTTAGTTTTTACCTTATTTGACGGAATTCAGTCGGTGAAGGTATTACCCATGATCATTTTTGCTACAGACTATCACCAACGGAAACTCATCGGCAACCCGTTTCACCGACAGAATTTCGTGGCCGTCGGTGATAATTCCATCTTGTAGTGATTCGTAATTCGTCGGTGACTGTTTATAGCGGACTTGCGGTTTTGGGTTTGCATGGATCTCAATCGGTTTGTACGGTGAAGATAGAATGATACAAATTAATCTACCTCTTCAAAATTAAATAAATACAAAGTTATTTTTTTTTCTTTATTTTATTCATTAAAAAAAGTATGAATAAGTTGTCAAATATGCAACTACAATATCAATACGTACAGGTGATTAGCCTACCAAATATTTGTAATCTATTTAAATTATATTTTTGTTAAAAGAAAGTAAACTATAATCATGTTTGGTCATCAAACTATTTTTTTAAAACTCAAGCAACCATGATATATATATAAATAGGGTCAGGTTATTATATAAGAGACTTTTAGCTTACGAAGGCACCAGCATTCGACACATGTTCAGTGTACGAGGGGTAAATGTGTACGCGTAATAATAACGCATCAACATTTGTATAATCACGTAATCACTCTTATCACATCAAAATATTTATATAATTATGTAATCACGCATGTTGTATAATAACACATTTTCATAAATTAATCACATAATCACGTAATCAATCTCAGCACATCAACATTTCAAAAAAAAGTCGATTTTTTTAAAGTACAGCAAAAGTGTACTCAAATTAAATAGAATAAAATGCTCGATTTTATGGTGTAATTTTTTTAAAAAAATAATGTAGTATAAAAAAGTTATACGTGTTTTTAAAAAATGAGGGAACTTGAAAAAAGTCAACAAATGTAGGCTATACCCATTTTACCCTTTCAGACTCTTTTCACCCTTAAAAACAAGCTGACTAGGCACGCTCTTGATCTTAACCCTTGACTAGGCACCAAAAAACAATTTGTACTACTTTTTCTCTCTCTCTATATATATAGATGAGTTCACTAGAAAACCTATTTTTATGAGAAAATAAAAAAACTCCTCATTAAAGGTGTCTAATATATATAAGTGTAATTAGGCAATTTAAATTTATATATATATATATATATATATATATATTAAGAACTTACAAATTCCAAACAGTAATTAGGCAATTTAAATTGTTTTTAAACTTTAACATGATCGGTTGTTTCCTTGTTTTTCTCCTTCTGATTAGTCGGTTGCCATTTCAATATTCACTTGCACGATTTGATCAAATATTTTAAATTTTATCAAATCTTTCAATACGGTAAACCATTGTGAAGGAATAGTTGTTGTTGGAGCATATTTCATTCGGAAATATCCTGTTAATTTATTCTACAGATTTCAAACATTAATACTAAATTTTATAGTTTTTTTTGTTCTTCAATCGTTTTAACATCTGCAAATATTAGTATTTATGTTTGTTTGTTTGTTTTTTTTAATAACAATGCATCTTCAAAATTCAGCTTCAGAAAAAATAAAGTTATTGATTATGAGGATCGCGATGTGGAGGATATTACAGTTAATAATATACAACATTAAAAAAATTATATTGAATCTAGTGTCGGAGGCTGTAAACAACTAATAAATGAAAGTGGATACTCCCGGGTTGATTGTATTTTTAATGTTTTTTTCATTGTGTACGATCATTTTTATATATGTATGATTTACACATGTGTAAATGACCTATTTACATATGTGTAAATTACATAGTTACGCATATGTTATGTTCAAATTTTTGTTTTTTTTATCAGTCGATAGACGGTAAATTCCAAGATACGGTTCTTTGATTCATCATTTTACCATGTGATTTTTATTTTATTATTAATCATAGTCATGTTTAAATCATTGATCCGATTGCCACCATTAATTTTTTTTGTTTGTCCTTTTTTTTTTGTAGTGATGTTATCCCAGAATTTGCTTGATGGTGTCCATGAAGGTGATTGTCCAGTTCATTTTAGTGTTCATGCTATGAACAACCAAATGAGAATGTTGACCCAACAAGTATGTTGTTGCTTATTATAGTTTTACACAGATGTTTATATATATATATATATATATATAGGGAGGATCAAATAAAAAGTTGTTTTCGACTAAGAACTCTAAGAAGTGACAAAAACATTAAGAAACGATATCAAACGAACTCAGATTGAGCTCATTCCAGCGGCGTTGGAACCGTATCGTCGAACTCTACCATCTTAGCTTTTAGGGTTTAGCCTTAGGGTTTAGCTTTTAGGGTTTAGGTTTTTTTTTGGGGGTAGGGGTGGGGGTTTAGGTTTTTGGGGGTGGGTGGGGGTGGGTTTAGGTTTTTGGGGGGGGGGTGGGGTGGGGGGGGTTTAGGTTTTTGGGGGGTAGGGGTGGTGGTTTTAGGCTTTTCGGGGCGGGGCGGGGTGGGGTTGGAGGGGGGGTTAGGTTTTTGGGGGTGCGGGTGGAGGGGGGTTTAGGTTTTTGGGTCCGGATTAGAGTTCGATGACACGGTTCCAACGCCGCTCGAATGAGCTCAATCGGAGTTCGTTTGACCCACTTCTTAGCGTTTCTTAGCGAAAAACCACTTCTTAGCGGAACCTTCCCCTATATATATGTATATCTCAATTCTTTATTTCGTTGTTGCTTATTCAATACTACATAATTTTATTGATTTAAACATTCATGTTAAGAGAATTTACATGAATGAATGGCATATCGGTTGCATATGTATAACTTATAATATATGTGATCAATTTCAAAAAATATAGATTTTGTTGTGTAAAATGATCGAATTATTTAATTATGTTGGTATTGCAGTCCCTATTTTATCAATTTACATCTAAACTTTTGCTCTTGATTCCGTCTGGATAATCCTTAGCACCAGATTAATCAATTGAGGAATTTAAACCTTCAGAATTGGGGATAAAATCGAAAGACGTGGGTTTAGTTAGGGAGTGGTAATCGGATATATAGTTTTTGTATGGCGAGAGATTTTCATAAACTGAGTCATTTCTTTTTACCATTTTACCCCTTTTCTTATTATTAAACCAATAAATTAAAATAATACCCTTGTTTAATCATATCATTGATTATTAAAATCAATGGCTCATAAAAGTTCTTAGAGTTCTTATTAAAAAATGAGTTCTTAATATATATATATATATATATATATATATAAAAGGAAAGAATAAAATAAAACCTCTCTTGAGTTGTGAAACCTCGTGAAACCACTATGTAACTTTTATATATTTTTTTATAAAAAAAATGTAAGTTTTATATCCATTTTCGTCACTTAAAAAAAAAGCGCCGAATACTTTTTTTTAAATATTAAAAATTTATAAAAAAACCTGTTTTTGTAAATGTAATATACGTAACATTTTGTAAAAAAAATTTTTAAAAAAATCTGGTCGGCGTTTTTTTATTCTTTTTTATAAAAAGTGATGAAATTATGTAACAAATCTATCCTAAAAAAAATTACACATGTATTAAGCTGTTACATATGTGTTACAGGGGTTTCAAATTATCTATCTCATATATATATATATATATATATATATATATATATATATATAGGGGAACGATCATAAAAAAACTTATTGTTTATGAGAAAATTAAAAAACTATTTATTAAAGATAAAAAATAATAATAAAAAAATCATAACTCAAAATATAAATCAAAAACTAAAAAACCGCTTCGTAAACCTTGTTCCCCACGTCGTCCAAAAAAAAATCAGCGCCCTACTACATATGTGTAATAGGATTAGCTTTTGGGTTTACTTTTTTTTAGTTTAGTTTAGCTTTTAGGTTAGGTTTTTTAGGGGGTGGGGGTGGGTTTAGGTTTTTTAGGGGGGGTGGGGTGGGGGGTTTAGGTTTTTAGGGGGGGGGGGGGTGGGGTGGGGGGTTTAGGTTTTTGGGTGGGGGTGGGGGGTTTAGGTTTTTAGGTGGGGGTGAGGGTGGGGTGGTGGGTTTAGGTTTTTGGTTGTACTACACATATGAAGTACTTTTAATAAGGAGTGTTTTGATTTTCTCATGAAAATAAGTTTTCTAGTGAATTCACCCCTATATATATATAGAGGATGTATCAAATAAAAACCTTTGCTTATTGTGAAAACCCATAAACCTATTTTAGACCACACATTCAATTTGGTATATTTTATTATGTGACTGAGATTTAAACTACAATTTGCTTTTACTTTTCTTTTTAAAATTCTTAAAAAACCTCCAAAAGGGTAAATATATAAATTTACATTATTTAACTTAATGAAAATTACTCTTCCTCTCTATTTTCTCTCTTTATATATATATATATATATATATTTTCAGATCATATTATTTATAAAGAAGCCATGTATAAAAGTAGTTTACACAAATTTACAAATCAGAAAATTATATCCAAAATACACAAATATTTTTACAATAAAAATCTATCTCACTTCATAACAGAGAGACTGACCAAATACATAGCATAATATGAAAAAAAAAATTAGTAATTGCACACGAATCGATCAAATGTAAAAGCTTGAAATTAGAGAATCGATGAAATGCACACGAATCAATCAAATGCAAAAGGTTGAAAATTAGTAATTTGCTACAACTATATAAAACAAAAAAAATACGAAGAAGCTGAAACTATTTTTAATTTCTAAACAAGAACCATTTCAAGCTAAATATTTTCAGTTTACCGGTCGCCGGTAAGTTGACCAGAGGTCCGGTTCAGGCCAGCCATAGCTCCGGTTCTTCTCTCCAATAAATCCGCTGTCGTTGATGCAGAGATGATTAGAGCAACATCGTCATTTGTGGGCTAAAACGAAGAACCTGTTCCGGATCGAAGAACAAGCTCAAGAACTAGATCCAGATCTAGATCGAAGAACAAGGATGCCTCCGCCGTGACCTGTTGAAGCCCGAAGCCAAAATGTGCTTACCGAACCAGATCTGGCAACAACACGATCAGAACCAGCGCCGGAGATCGGGTGGATGAAAGGGGGAGGGCTGGAGATGAAGATCTGGATTTTGAGAGAGATAAACTTGAAGATGATCAAATGAAGATCGGGTGGATGATACCTTTGAAATTGAAACTTGAAGATGAAGATCTTATCTAGAGAGAGAAAAATATGAAGATGATCAAATGATCTGGATTACGGTTAAAAGAGAGAGAAAGAGAAAAAAAATGAATTATATATGATAAATAGATAAATTACCAAAACACTCCTTAATGTATAAAATAAATCTAAAATGAGTGATTAGAATTAAGTTTATGGATTTTCACAATAACATAGGGTTTTCATTTGATACGTCTATATATATATATATATATATAACTAAAAGTTTTATATAGATAATTTCTATTTTTTCAAATAATTGCAAAATATTTAGTTATTTTGGTTTAAACCGTGCATGTATATATGTGTGAAAGGGCATTCTTGTTTTGCATGCTTCTTACACGTGTTTTATATATAGTTAGTGCTACCAATTTTGTTTGTGAAGCAAGATATATAAAACATAATGGCAAAATGGTATACAGGGTCGTCCCCAAGAATCCTTGAAAATTTATAGATCCGTAGCGAGTAAAAAAAATGAGCCCCCATCACAAGTGTTTTTAATTGGGTTTAAACTCTAAACAATATTGGCCAATTAAAAATAGGTTTGAACTTTAGTACTTTACTAATGGGTATTGTTGAGTAATGAGCTTAATTAAAAATAATTTATAATGTTTTATATGCATAAAATAAATAAAATGTTACTGGCTTTGTTAATGGTTTAAGTGTTAACAAAATGTATATAATTTTTTTTAAATATATATAATATAAAAAAATTTAAAAAATTTTAACCCCTGAAATAATGGGCCCTGGACAGTCGCCCATCCCACGTATCCCCGGGGCGGCCCTAAGGTTTCACCAATCTAATCATCACGTAAATCTTTTTCTAGTTCAAAGGGATGTTATGATATTCTTATTATGATTATATGAAATAAACCTCAAGGGAATATTAGGCATGTGTTGATGGTGTCTTTAATTGACATTTCAACTTTTAAAGAAATAAAAATAAAATAAGTAAATTAAGCCACCAAGATTACCTCCATTCACATACCAACATCTATTGATCGACACCCGAAGCCAGATTACGCTAACTTATACCATGGTGACGTCATACATGTAACTAACAACATGTTCCGTTCAATAACGAACAATGTTTTTATTACCGGACTTCTAATACATCTAACCTGTCAACGGGTTAGACAGGTTTTATAAATTGAATAACAATATAAATATTAAAAAATTAAAATGATATATAAAAATAATATAATATAAAAGCGACATTATCCGTTTGTGTAAATTTTCAGTTTTAATGAATTATAAAGTCTTAAATAGATAAATATAAAGTATGAACTAACTAATAAATGAGATTTTAAAGTAAAAAAAAACAAATTTGAAACCGATACAACACCCAGTCCGGTTCACTGCTTCAACCAGTCAGGAATGTTTTCACGACCAGACTAGACTGGCCGGTCGGACCAGGATGCGATTACCTAAATGGTTCTGTTATGCCTATTTGAGCCGTTTTCATGTTACTGGTCAAACCGGTGAACCGGACCGGACCGGTAGAAAAAGATTTTAACTTTTATTTTCTTTGCTTCAAAATCTCACTTACTAATTAATTTAGCTTTTCAGGCTTTGTTTTTTTATTTATTTAAGTCGTTAAAATTACAAATACATAGCAAAACATATAATATTTTCATATATTGTTTTAATATATATAGCTTTAATATTTGTAATAGAGTAAATTACAGAAATCGTCCTTTATGTTTATACCATTTTTCACTGCAAGTCCTTTAGCTCAAAAAATGTCAGAGATCATCATTTACGTTTAAATTTGTTGCGGTTTGCGTCCTTTGGCCTAACGGGCGTTAAATTTTCTAGTTAACTCCAATCATGTGCCTTACACATGAGGGTGTTTTGGTCTTTTTACCCACAAATATAAATTTAAAACCCTACTTTTATAAAATCCACCACCACAAATCCTCCATCTTTACCTACTCATAACCACCATCAACACTGCCACCACCACCGCCATTGAATCACCACTGCATCAGTACCTTTTGCAGTTCACCCCTTCCGTCATTTTCCGTCAGCCGTGGCACCAATGACTCCTCCTTAGCTTTTATAAAACCTATTTTTAGTTGATTTCTAGATCCAATTTAGCTTGATGGAGAAACATGAATGAACGAGTTTTGAATCGTTCATCGATGAACGGATTCAGAGGCTGATATCAGTAGATCCACCGCCGGAGACTAGCAATTCATTCACGGCTCTTCTCGAGCTCCGGCCAAATCAGGCCGTGAAGGTCTTACACTCGCCGAATGTTTTCTTTTCCATATCTCCGGCGACGGAGACGGAGACGGAGAATTCACCGAAGACGACAAGCTCAGTTCGGCCACATTCAAGCCCTAATTACTAGAATCAGGTGAAGCAAGATCCGATCGAAACAGGTTTCTTGCGTAATTCTTCACCGATTTTCTCAGATCTAATAAAATCAAAATCAACGAAACGAATTAATCGAGAGAAGGTTTGTGAATTCGTTCATGATTCACCGCAATCTAAATTCCTAAGGTGTTGATTTCAAATAACTGAAGCGAATTTCATTACTACAAAAAATTAGGTGCAATCATCGACAAAGAAGATTAAAAGCGCCGAAAAAGAGTCCGACGGAGAGAAGGTTGAGTACGTTCACGTTCGTGCTCGGTGGGGTGAAGCAACAGATAGCCATAGCTTAGCTGAATGAGTAATCATCATGATTCATTAAACCTGGTGCAATTAATCAATCTTTAAAGTTACTTAATATCAATAATCATGGATTAGTTATTGATTGTTTTGATAGGCAAGACGAGAGAAGATCAATACTCGGATGAAGCTTCTCAAGGAACTGGTTCCCGAATGTAATATTTATGTTTATATATATATATATATTTGTGGATAAAAAGACCAAAACACACTCATGTGCAAGGCACATGAATAGAGTTAACTGAAAAATTTAACGTCCGTTAGGCTAAAGTACGTAAACCGCAACAAATTAAAACGTAAAGGATGATCTCTGACATTTTTTAGACTAAAGGACATACAGTGAAAAATGATATAAACATAAAGGACGATTTCTGTAATTTACTCTTTACAATATTTATAACTTTATCTTGTTCTTAAATCCGGTTGAATCGGTCTGACCATTGAACCGGTAATACAACATATTCAATGTCTGGTCCGTTTCTAAAAACAATGAATTCAATTTAAATATACTCAACCGGGCTGGTTATATAACCGGTTCCTGTCAAACCGGTCGGTTAGATCCGATTCACATAACATTGGTTGTATCACACACAAACATCAATTTTATGTCGCTCTAGATTAGAAATACAAGTCTAGAATCGATGACGTCACAATTTGTAACGTTATACAAAGACTTCTATGGATGAAGTCAACTGAAAATAACAAAATAATGAAATTTCAAGTGGCATAATCCATGGGGAAAAAAGTACGAAAGGGAAATAATTAGGCGGATAAGATTCTAAAAATCGAAGACCAATGAAAATAGATCCAATTATTTGTTTTTGGTATTTAGTTTGTAGATGAAAAAAAAAAAGAAAAAAGAAAATAGTAGTTGTCACCATGAAAATTCAAAATTTAATTTTTTTCTAAAAAAATTGTTTATTTTATTTCTTGTGAAATCTTAAACGACTTGCTCAATACTTTTCTTGCCGAATGTAAGCATGATCTAGAAACAATAATCAAGAAACTTCTTTTTTGTAGAATACTCAACATAAAGATCTAATGACTTCCAATTCTATATTCATCTCCTAATAACCATATAATACAACTATGATTGTGTTAGTAATATATTATAATAACTGGGTTAGAAACTCATTTATTCATGGATTAAATAAATCTAACTTTTTATAAAACAGTAGTTTTTATGAAAATTTGTATATTGGTTATTATCAGTTATTGATGAAATAAGAAATAATGAATATTTAAGAATTATAAATAACAATAAAGAGTTAAGAATTATAACAATACATAAAATTCTTAAAACCCGTGTAATACACACGGCGTGAAAAATATCAATACATAAAATTCTTAAATATTTATGTATATATTTTATAGGTGTAAAAATGTATTACTGATGTCGCCCAGACAGTCTATATAAAACTCTACTAAACCAAACCTAGACTCCTAAGTAATAAATGGAAAACCTATGAACTAGACCGCACTGACAGACAAGTGTACCTATCGAGTGTAGCACAGCTTAACGGTAAACCGGAATATCGAAACCCTAGAGACACTGAATACAAATACTAGACTCTGACTCGAACTAAAGATTGATTTGATTTGGGGGGTTTACTACACTAAATATTAAACTAATGAATGCAATAAACAAATGTCGACTCAACTATCAAGATCAAGAATAAGGTGAAATCAAGAATGGGAAGAATATCACCTAGGTCAGAATCCTACTTGCAAAGCACAACTTCTATCGGTTATGGAAACTATAATGGATCCGGGTTTCTAATGAAACAACTCTAGACAGCCTAGTGGATCCCTAATCACTCTCAGGGTGTCACCAACTAAGGAACCTACAGATGTAATAACTCACCAGATTGTTGGATCACTTCTTAGGTATTTCCAACTATGACCAAGTACCCTAATAGACAGCTTACCTCCCAGTCTCTCCGTCCACCAATACACTCAAAGAATGCATGGGGTAATCTCAAGATAACAACTATGACACGAATAGCAACAATCACTATACACCTAATACCCGCTTCCTCTCAGACAACTGACACTCGGATTCCTAATGATGAAGACTAAACGACTAATTCTCACATCTCGGGTATTGAACTAGGATACACATTCAATTCTAATCAGCAATCAATGACAACTCCTATGGCTACTACGTCTAGCAAACCACCCTAATCACAAATTCTAAGATCTATGACCAAGATACGCTAATAAAACTGGCAGACAACCACAATCAATGCAAGGAATTGAAATCAAACACAAGATCAGATCTAAACATGCAAGAACATCACAATAATCAACTCAAGATCGCTTACAAAATCATTAATCCATTAATTAAAATCCAAAAACCGATAAAAATCGAAACTTTAACAAGTATTCGTCATATGACCTAGGCAATATCAAAGTTTTAGCCTAGTATCATGTTCAAACAACTAAAATCAGAAGTATAAACAATCATCATGGTTTCAAACAAAGAAAACAAAGATAAAAATCGAATCTTTAACACCTAGAACGCTTAAACAACGATCCCGAATTCAAAAGCTTCAAACTTTAACTCCACTTGACCTCCAATCACCCAAAATCGCCCTAATGCTCTCTCTGGATCCCCTCATAATGGCAATCAAAATCTTTTTAATTTGAAATACTAGGGTTTTACGGAATTACGGTTTCTCGTGTACCGCGAGACAATGCTTGTCGGTACTTCGCGTACCGCGAAGGACAATATAGTCGGGCACCCTCGTGGAGTTTCTCGCGTATCACGACAGATGGTCCTATCCTTTCTCGCGTACCGCGAAGACTTGAAATTCACCATTTTTGAACTTTTGAACTTTGGGCTTCACTCTCTAGCTCGGTTTCTTCACGTATTCACTTGTATTTCATACGAGCACCTGTAAACATAACAAAGACTCAATAGTATACAAAAACGACTCAAAAAAAGATAAAACTAATTAAAGACCACTAAAACAATAGGAATAAAGATGTGTGTTTTGCAGTTCACCTAGGTCTTGATGTTTAGGATATGCTCATGCGCGTCGACTGCAGTTCACCTAGGTCTTGATGTTTATAGATAGAATACGGCATCAGATTCATGCTAGCACACAGATCAGCCAACGCGTGGTTCAAGGGAAAACTGCTTAGGAGACACGGAATCGTGAAACGCCCTGAATCTCCCAATTTCTCGGCCAGCTTGTTCTGCACCACCGCAGAGCATTGCTCACTAAGTGAGACTTTAGAGACCTCCTCGAGCTTCTTCTTGTTGGAAAGAAGATCTTTTAGAAACTTGCCATACTTCGGCATGTGCTGGAGGGTCTCTATCAGTGGAAGATTGACCTTGAGTTGTTTGAACATGTCAAGGAAGTGACCGTGTTCCCTGGCTTTCTTGAATGGAAGCAAACGTGCTCGGTACGAAACACGAGTCAGGTCAATCTCGGGGGTCTGCATCTTCGGCCCCTTCTTCTCCTCATCCACCTGCTCCTCTGCCATCTTAGCATCGATCTCAGCAAATCGAGCTCTCCAGTCAATCTTCTTGACCTCCTCAGGTGACGGAATGTTATACGTACTCAAGTGGGAGTCATCCTCTGCAACCTCTTTCTTCTCCACACTCCTGACTGACACGACCATCACTAAAGCGTTGGAGCTTGAAGATGGACCTCCCTGTGGATCTTTCAAGCTCTGAGTGATGTCTCCTACCGTACGTTGCAGATCCTGGAATGCCTACTTTTGATTCTTCAAGAGAGTGTCATGGCTATCCAATCTCTACCTAGCATCCCTGTCATTTTTCACTAACTGAGTAAACAACCGTGTCTGATTCTCTATTATCTCTTCGATCTTCTTTGTGTTGACACTTCTTCCCGAGCTTGCTCCTCCTTCAGCTCCTCCATACTGATACTGGCGGGCATTAAACCCAGATGGGTTGTTACCAGATCTCCATCCTGAGCCAAATGAATTATAGTTTTTGTACCCTCGGTTCTGGTTGCCCGCAAAGCTCACATGCTCCTAATTATTTACATGGCAATCTCGGGTGTCGTAGCCTCCCCTGCACACTTGACACCGCTGAGCACTGAGATTCAGCTCTTTAATATTGTTAGCCATTGAGGCGAGTGCAGCAGCCACGCTAGAATCAGGAGTGACCTGATGCACACCTCTAAAAGACGAGGTGGGCGCTCTAGCACTAGGAATGGAAGTCCTAGTAGATGGATACTGCTGTACGGCTTGAGCGAAGCTTTCGAACATTTCCTCGCACTCATTAGGCTCGAGTCTCTCCATAATATAGCCTCCCGCAGCTGTGTTAAACATTTGCTGATTCTTGAAAGTGAGGCCATTATAGAACTTTTCCACTAGCGCCCAGTCGGAAAGACCGTGCTGAGGACATCGGCTCAACAACGTGTTGAACCGCTCCCAAGCCATGTGATAAGGCTCGTTAGGGTCCATCCAGAACGAATGGATTTGGTCCCGAAGGCGAGCGGATTTGGAAGGTGGATAGTACTTCTTGTAGAATTTGGCTTGAAGATCCTCCCATGTGGTAATAGAATTGTCGGGGAGGGTGTCAAGCCAAGTAGAAGCGCGACCAGAGAGTGAGAATGGGAAGAGACGCAAGTAGATAGCGTCCTTAGACACACCCATGATATTGAAGGTATCACATATGCGCGCAAAGCGGGACAAGTGTCCAGGTGCATCCTCATCCTCAAGGCCATGAAATTGGGTGGCATGAGTGATCACACTCATGACATGTGACGGGATCTGCCATGTATTGGTGTTAGAAATAGCGGGGCGTGTGATCGAAGATCTAGCCCTAGTGACCCCGTCACTGGCCCTCTGGTGCACGGTACGTCTCGCTTAGTAGGAAATGGGATTGGGCTAGTAGAACGTACCTGGGATTTGAAAAGCTCTTTCAAACGCTCCCGGAAGTCGCGGGTGCGCTCGTGAAGCTCTCGTTCGGGCTCTGGAAAAGCTGAATAAAGTGGTGACCCCTGCGAACGAGTATTGTGCATAAACTAACACAAGAACAAAAGAAAACAAATAAAAACTCACAAACAGACGGACTCGACCCTATGTTAGACACTCAGATAGCACGTAGGACAAGCACAAAAGACAAGCAAACACACAAGACTCAAAAGAGAAAGAAAATAAAATAAACCAAAAATCAGTAAAAGAACCAGTCAAAGCTAATATTGCTATTGCCAAGTGTCCCCGGCAATGGCGCCAAAAACTTGATGTCGCCCAGACGGTCTATATAAAACTCTACTAAACCTAACCTAGACTCCTAAGTAATAATTGGAAAACCTATGAACTAGACCGCACTGACAGGCAAGTGTACCTATCGAGTGTAGCACAGCTTAATGGTAAACCGGAATATCGAACCCTAGAGACACTGAATACTAATACTAGACTCTGACTTGAACTAAATATTGATTTGGTTTGGGAGGTTTACTACACTAAATATTAAACTAATGAATGCAATAAACAAAGGTCGACTCAACTATCAAGATCAAGAATAAGGTGAAATCAAGAATGAGAAGAATATCACCTAGGTCGGAATCCTACTTGCAAAGCACAACTTCTATCGGTTATGGAAACTATAATGGATCTGGGTTTCTAATGAATCAACTCTAGAAAGCCTAGTGGATCCCTAATCACTCTCAGGGTGTTACCAACTAAGGAACCTACATATGTAATAACTCACCAGATTGTTGGATCACTTCTTAGGTATTTCCAACTATGACCAAGTACCCTAATAGACAGATTACCTCTCAGTCTCTCCGTCCACCAATACACTCAAAGAATGCACGGGGTAATCTCAAGATAACAACTATGACATGAATAGCAACAATCACTAGACACCTAATACCGGCTTCCTCTCAGACAACTGACACTCGGATTTCTAATGACGAAGACTAAACGACTAATTCTCACATCTCGGGTATTGAACTAGGATACACATTCAATTCTAATCAGCAATCAATGACAACTCCTATGGCTACTACGTCTAGCAAACCACCCTAATCACAAATCCTAAGATCTATGACCAAGATACGCTAATCAAACTGGCAGACAACCACAATCAACGCAAGGAATTGAAATCAAACACAAGATCAGATCTAAACATGCAAGAACATCACAATAATCAACTCAAGATCGCTTACAAAATCATTAATCCATTAATTAAAATCCAAAAACCGATAAAAATCGAAACTTTAACAAGTATTCATCATATGACCTAGGCAATATCAAAGTTTTAGCCTAGTATCATGTTCAAACAACTAAAAACAGAAGTATAAACAATCATCATGGTTTCAAACAAAGCATTCAAAGATAAAAATCGAACCTTTAACACCTAGAACGCTTAAACAACGAACCCGGATTCAAAAGCTTTAAACTTTAACTCCACTTGACCTCCAATCACCCAAAATCACCCTAATGCTCTCTCTGGACGGCTCAAAATCGAACTCCCCTCATAATGGCAATCAAAATCTTTTTTAATTTGAAAATCTAGGGTTTTGCGGAATTACGGTTTCTCGCGTACCGCGTGACAATGCTAGGATGTCCTTCGCGTACCGCGAAGGACAATATAGTATGGTGCCCTCCTGGAGTTTCTCGCGTATCATGACAGATGGTCCTCTCCTTTCTCGTGTACCGCGAAAACTTGAAATTCACCATTTTTGAACTTTTGAACTTTGGGCTTCACTCTCTAGCTCGGTTTCTTCACGTATTCACTTGTATTTCATACGAGCACCTGTAAACATAACAAAGACTCAATATTATACAAAAATGACTCAAAACAAAGATAAAACTAATTAAAGACGCACTAAAATAATAGGAATAAAGATGTGTGTTTTGCACTAAATTGATGTGGATTCTTGGAGCTTTCTCTCTCTAGTCTCTCTCTAACTTCAATATGGTAAGGATGAAGTGTGGGGAGTGGAGAGGGTGTCTAGGGTTTTACTCCCTCCCCCTCCTTGCGCCTCCTATACCCGGCCCAAGGCCCGATCCGCTCTAGCCCACTTATTCTTTCATTCTTTCTTTATTTTGTTATTCCATAAGCGTCATTTATTCTTTGTTGTAAATTTTAGGTTGTTACAAGTCTACCCCTCTTACAAAAGGTTTCATCCTCGAAACCTGCTATAGGTGAAACAGGTGCGGGTACGACTCTTTCATTTCTGCTTCGATTTCCCAAGTAGCTTCCGATCCCTTATGATGCTTCCATTGTACCTTAACCAACTGAATCACTTTGTTCCGCAACCGCTTCTCCTTCCTGTCTAGTATGGTATCTGGTTCCTCGATGTAATTAAGACTATTATCCACCTTAATGTCATCCAGTGGCAGGTGCTCTGATTCGTCAGCCATGCACTTGCGCAAGTGTGACACGTGGAAGGTTGGGTGAATTCCACTCAACTCATCAGGCAATTCCAACCGGTAGGCAACTTCACCAACCCGTGCCAGTATCTTGAAGGTCCCAACGAACCTTGGACTTAACTTCCTTCTCTTTCAGAATCGTATAATCCCCTTCCAGGGGGATACCTTAATAATACTTGATCCCCGACATTGAATTCGATCGGTCTCTACCTTTTATCTGCATAAGACTTTTGACGATCCTGTGCTGCTTTCATTCTGGCCTTAATCTGGTCAAACTTTTCGGAGGTTGCTGTGACTACCTCTAAACTTCCCAACTCTTTCTGTCCTATCTCCCCCCAACAGACTGGGGTTCGACATTTTCTACCATACAACATCTCGTACGGCGGCATACCAATGGTGGTGTGGTAGTTGTTGTTGTAGGAGAATTCTGTCAACGGTAGGTGGCTATCCCAACTGCCACCGAAGTCTATAATGCATGCGCGGAGCATATCCTCCAACGTCTGGATGGTCCTTTCCGATTGACCATCCGTTTGTGGGTGATAAGCCGTGCTGATGTTCAATCTTGTACCCATTGACTCATGAAATCTTTTCCAGAATCTCGATGTAATCGTGTGTCCCGGTCAGATACAATCGATATTGGCACGCCATGACGAGACACAATCTCATTGATAAACACTTTTGCCAGCTTCTCCGATGAATAGGTTTCACGGATCGGTAAGAAGTGTGCACTCTTTGTCAGACGATCCACTATAACCCAAATCGTGTCATGGCCTTCAGCTGTGCGAGGCAGCTTTGTAATAAAGTCCATGGTGATACGCTCCTACTTCCATTCGGGTATTTCCAGAGGCTGGATTTTCCCGTATGGTTTCTGATTCTTTGCTTTAACTTGTGCGCAAGTCAGACACTCGCTTATGTATATGGCCACATCATTCTTCATGTTAGGCCACTAATACTCTTTCTTCAAATCCTGGTACATTTTCGTGGTTCCTGAGTGGATGGAATATCGAGACTTATGGGCCTCGTCGAGTACTTTGGCCCTAATCTCTTTGTCCTTCGGTACCCATATGCGACCACATCTGGTCCTCACTCCATGAGTGTTTATTTGTAACTTCATCTGTTGACCGACCATTCTTTCTTTCTTTATATTCTCTTCCTTTAGTGCTTCTGTCTGTGCTTTTTCTAGCTCTGCCATAAAATCTGGGGTTATCACCAACTGGTACACTTTCACCCTAATAGGATAATGAGTCTCCTTACGACTTAGGGCATCAGCGACCACATTCGCCTTTCCCGGGTGGTATAGGATCTCACAATCATAGTCTTTCAGCAATTCTAACCACCGCCTTTGTCGTATATTCAGGTCTTTCTGCTCAAAGAAATGCTTCAAGCTCTTGTGATCCGAATAAATTGTGCATTTTACCCCGTAAAGGTAATACCTCCAAATCTTTAGCACGAAGACAACTACCGCGAGCTCCAAAATGTGAGTCGGGTAGTTAACTTTGTGAATCTTTAGCTGTCGTGACGCATACGCGATCACCTTTCCCCTCTGCATCAAAACACACCCTAACCCCTGTCCCGAAGCGTCAGAATATACCACAAGGTCCTCGTTACTGTCGGGTAATGCTAACACGGGGCTTGGGTCAACTTCTTCTTTAACTCTTCAAATGCTTTAGACTGGGCCTGATCCCATTCGTACTTTACTTCCTTGCGTGTCAACCTTGTCAGTGGCGAGGCTATTCTCGAGAAGTCCTGAATGAACCTTCGATAGTAACCTGCCAATCCCAGAAAACTCCGAATCTCGGTTGGTGACTTCGGGATTTCCCATTCTTGTACCGCCTCTATCTTAGCCGGGTCCACCATAATGTTGTCTGCGTTAATAACGTGACCTAAGAATTGGACTTCCTTAAGCCAGAACGCGCATTTGGAGAACTTGGCATACAACTTTTCTTTCTGTAGCGTCTCTAGTACTTCTCGAAGATGACAAGCATTGTTACCTTCACTTTTCGAATAAACAAGTATGTCGTCTATGAATACTATCACTGACCTGTCCAACATCGGTCTACACACTTGGTTCATACTGTTGGAGCATTGGTCAAACTGAAAGACATCACGCAGAATTTGTAATGCCCATACCGCGTGCGAAACGCTGTCTTAGGTATGTCCTCTTCCCTTACCTTTAAATGGTGATATCCCGATCATAGATCGATCTTGGAGAACCATATGGCGCCTTGTAGTTGGTCGAACAGATCATTGATCCTTGGTAGCAGATATTTGTTCTTTACTGTACGTTTGGTCAACTCTCTATAGTCGATGCACATTCTCATGGCACCATCTTTCTTCTTTACAAACAGAACCGGAGCACCCCATGGAGAAATGCTCGGCCTGATAAAACCCCTATCCAAAAGTTCTTCCAACTATATCATTAGCTCTTTCATCTCCAGAGGAGCAAGTCGGTACGGTGCTTTAGCCACGGGCTGGGCACCTGGCACTAAGTCTATTTTGAACTCTGTCTCCCGGTCAGGTGGTAACTCAGGTAACTCCTCAGGAAACACCTTCGGAAAATTACATACCACTGGTACGTCTTTCAACTCTTTCACTTTTAAATCATTGTCTATCACATAGGCCAGGTAGGCCTCGCATCCACGCCTTATATACTTCTTTGCCTTTATCATCTATATGACGTTCGTTAACGAACCGTCACGATCCCCGTAAACCAAAACTTAGCTACCGTCTGGAGCTTTGAGCTGAACTATCTTTCGTCTACATACAATCCGGGCTTCGTTGGAAGCCAACCAATCCATACCCAAAACTATATCAAACCCTCCCAAGGTCATAACATATAACCTAACTTGGAATCTATGGCCATGTATTTTTATCGTGCAATTATCTACCAATTCATTTACTACCCTGGTCTTGCCCACTGCAGTTTCCACATTAAAGGCCTGTTCTACTTTAGTAACTTTGCATTTCATTCTTCTACACATAGAGGAAGATATAAAACTCCTACTGGCACCCGGATCAAATAGTACAGATACAAAGGTATGATCAAGGATGAACGTACATGACACCACATATGGATCGCCCCTATCTTCTTCTTGTGTCAGTGCATACGCTCGGGTCCTTGCCTTCGACTTCTCAGCCTCTTTTCCTTTCTCTCTGCCAGCAGCTTTAGGCTTACGAAAGTCCTTGGCCAGATGGCCAGGGATTCCACAGTTATAGCATGACGGTGCACCAGGACACTCTCGAGAGTAATGCCCCGTCTTTCCGCATCGATAGAAAATGCTCAGACCCACACGACACTCCCCAGAGTGTTTTCGTCCACACTTTGCACAATCATTCCCATCCTCTATCCTCAGATTCTTTGCCTCCGGGCCTGCCCACTCTTTTGCTGGCCGCTTAACGACATTTGTCCATTTCTTCTCAGTATGCAGTGGGTCCGCGGATTCGAAGTCATCGTAAACTATCCCAGCAAGTGACACCACAGATTCAAAGTTTGTAGGAGCATTTGTTTTAACGTGCACACAGACCCTTTGTGGTAGTCCCTTGATGTAATACTTGATCCTCTTTTCCTCAGTGTCCACCAGATATGGAACCAACTGGGCCAACTCTTGGTATTTGAAGGTGTACTGGCGATGAGTCATACTGCCAGCACAGAGCCCCAGAAATTCCCTCTCAACTCTGTCAATCTCGTTCTGTGGGCAGAACTTAGTGATCAGTAGCTTTTTCATGTCATCCCATTTCATCTTTTTTCATTTCAGCAGATAACTTCATTCTTTCAATCGATCTCCACCAACTCAATGCCTCATTAGTGAATGAGCGAGCGACAAACTTGACCTCTTGGTCATCACGACACTCACTAATGTTGATCACCCCATTCATCCCTTCTATCTACTCAAAAGTGGCAACAACATCTTTCCTTCCATCATATTCCGGCGGGTAACACCCCCGAAAAGACTTATAGTTGCAACCCCGAGTTTCCATTTCATAATCAGAATCGTCACCATCAGTGACTTCAGTTCTCTTACTGCTTTCCTCTTTCTTCTCTTTCTTCCCTAGCCCAGTGCTTCCGGTAGAACTTTCTTCAAGATTGAAGTAACCTCTGCCGCGATAGCTTCCTTCACAATCGGTTCAACTCAAGCGCCTCGTTATGGGCATCGTCATGAACCGACTCATGGTTCCCACTGTCATTATGCTCCACGTGCACCGATTCAGTCTCGTTGCGGGAGTGTTCACTTTCCTTATGACGGTTTCGGTTACCTGGCGGTCGGCCTCAACGACCCGTACGACCCCCAGTGCGACCACCTCTCTTTGCTCTAGCTATTAGTGTCTACTGTGAACAAAGATAGCTCGTGTTATCATGATAGGTAATAATTTAGAACACTTAGAGTAATGTAAATTACTAATTACAGAGACCGATATGAAATTACTAATTTACTTACTACTCGGGTTCTGAACATCTCCTTTCAGAGTAACATTTGCATTCAAGTTCGGAGTTTCTACTATAAGGCACATACTATCTACTGTATACTGTCAGTGCTAAGGCATGTACTATGTACTATTTATGCTAAAGCATTTACCTTCTACTATCTGTACTAAGGCATTGTTGTCTATGTTCTATGTAAGGACATTGACTACCTTCTGTCTACTATCGTTCCATGGATGGGCTGCTCTGACTGACATTCCTTTCCTTTTTTTCCTTTGTCCCATTTTCAGTTTAAGTTCAGACATTATCACAAATGTCTGAATCTCTCAAACTATGGCTCTGATACCAACTTGAAACGCCCCAAACCGGGTATGTCTCATAGTTGGCACAAAACATAACCAACATAGTTCTTAAAACGGAAATCAGAATCTATTACAGCGGAAGTCTTTAAATTAAAATATTCAACAAACGATAATGTAATCATTTTCTATAACGTGAACTATCAGGATTAGAAATGTCAGTCTTTAGTGTTGCAGCCCGATGTCCATGCTATCCAGCCCTCACGGCTCCTTTACTTTACTTTTGCTTTACCTTTACTACCTATCATGCATACTAAAAGTCAGCTAATGTTGGTGAGTTCTATCTTTACATTAATCTGAAAACTTTCTTTTAGGTAGCTTAGTTTTATAAAAATAAAATAATCTTTTTTTTCTCTATCTTTAAAACACTTTAACTTTACTTTAAAACTTTACTACGTTACAATTATAAAACTGTTACGTTACTATCTTTCATAAAAACTTTAGCTTTGAGGCAACCGGTTAAGGTGTCCTCCTTTACTATTTGCATCTTTACGTTTCACTCATACATGACAAGTGACTATAACATTTTAACTATCACATGTGGATCTTTGCCCAAAGGCAAGATCCCTTTGCTCGCTTACACCTCAGGGTAAGACTTTTACTTTGCTGTGCCCACACCTTAGGGTGGGACTTTCTCGCTTACACCGAAGTGAAGACTCATTTGCCTTCTCACACCGAAGTGTGAGACTTCTACTTTGCTTGCCTGCAGGACTTTTTACTTTGCGACTACAATGCAACTACTATACAACTATACTACGTCACATTATATAATGTCATTGAAACACATAACACATAGACAAATATCACATAACAACACATAGGCACATAGTATGGCATTTGTCACTGTCACTGTCAAGCTACACCGTGGTACAGCTTCTTTACCATCATTTACTTTAACTCTTTACTTTCTTTTAGAACAAGTTTAAAGATAGTATTTTACTCTTTAACACTTTCTCTTTTATTTTTATAAAAACATATAATTATTATAAAAATATACTTTATCTTTCAAAACTATCTCCTTAACAGTATGCATGCCAGCTCAAAACCGTTTAGGAAAAAGGGCAATAAGAACTCACCAGATTTCTACTGTGTCTATCGCTCTTAGCACTGAAACTTCAAGCTAGGTGGGATGCTATTATATCTGTTTCATGTGTCACGAATGGAACAATGTTATAACCTACATATCTCATCCGAAAACTCCTATGTCCGAAATCTTTTTCTGTCGAAATTTATTTCGACCGAAAACTTTGGTGTTAGAACTATTTTCTATTAATGGCTTTTCGTTTGAAAATTTTGTCCGAGAACTGTTTTGTTCGAAAATATCTGTCCGAAATCCCTTTCTGTCTAAAATACTTTTCGACCGAAATGTCCTATCCGAGATACTTTTTGATCGAAAAGTTATGCTCGAGATATATGGTGTTCCGAAATACTTTTCAGACGTATCCGAGATTTCAGATCATTCATGGAGATTTCGGACGATTCATCTGTTCTTAAACAGATCCTTTGTTTTTTATCCAAGTTCTAATCTTTTTACGTCCAAAACTTATATCTAGCTTCTAGGAAGCTAGATACATACTTTTTAATCAAATCTACACGTAAAAATCCCATCTTTTTATAAAAACCCACTTTGAAACCTTAAAACACACTTTCAAATCTAAAATCGAATCTGAGAGTGTTTTGTTACATGTTTCTATTTAATTTCTCCTTCTCCAACCTCCAGAGATGTTCCAGCAATGATTCACATCAACACGAATGCCTTGGTGGGGATTCTTGAAGCTTTTTCTCTCTAGTCTCTCTCTCTAAATTCAATATGGTGAAGATGAAGTATGGGGAGTGGAGAGGGTGGCTAGGGTTTTACTCCCTCCCCCTCCCCCTCCTTGCGCCCCCTATACCCGGCCCAAGGCCCGATCCGCTCTAGCCCACTTATTCTTTCATTCTTTCTTTATTTTGTTATTCCATAAGCGTCGTTTATTCTTTGTTGTAAATTTCGGTATGTTACATTAAAAAACGTATTCTGAAATTTGGGTAATATTTAAAGAACGTAATTTGTTATTCGCTCTATTTATTATTTATGGATGTGATGTGCTCTATTTATTTTAAGTGTTACTAGAAGGTAGCTTAAAAGATAAAACCAAAGAATCCAACAAGCCAGCCCTGTTTTTGAGTCCACGTCCACCCTACTTGACCCAACCTCCCATTTTAGCCACACGGCCCACACAATGAGAAAAATATAACCACATGATTAAATGTTTTTTCGTGACGGATCAAGAAAATCTTTATGGGGAAAGAAATTTTTAAAGGTCGGTTTTCTATCATTAAATATTATTTTTTTTAATTTGGGTCGGGTTAGGTCATATAATAAGAAGATAAAACCACTAATCAATAATTTAATAATCAATCTAGTAAATAATCAACTAATTAAATACAACTTAGAGAATCAGTTAAAAAAATACTTAAATTTGGGGTTGTTGATGTGTTAATGAATAAAGTCGCGGAAATCAATCAAACAAAGAGGGGTGCAAGTGGACAGCAGTGGCGGCTGGCGGAGGTCCAAAATCCGGCAGCCGACGATTTGGCGGATAGCGGTGGTGTGGTACAACTTTTGGGTCGTCGATTGTCCAACCCTTCGTTAAACTCACATACGTCCCTTTGTTTGTCGGTCGTTAATTTGAATAGGTTACAGGCTTAATTTTATTATTTATTAGGTTAAAATGTTAAATTGTTAATTGGGTTATGGGCTTAATTTTTAATAATGGTTAATTAGTTAAATTGTTTATTGGGTATTTGGATTAAATTGTTTTGTTGGGTTTAATTGTTTATTTAGTTTATAATATTTTTATATTTGTAAAACTTCAAACTCGGCTCGTGAAAAGTCTGAGCCGAGCCGGCTTAGCTCGAAAATTTTAACGAGTTGAAAAGTTGAGCTTGAGCCAGCTCGTGGCTCGTCGAACCAATTCATTTTTTTTTATTTTTTGCACATATTGATACATAAAAGACGGAAAAAAAATAATATTTTCAATATACACAACCCAAAACTATAAGGGGAAGCGGGAGAGACGAAAAGTTTCTAGAGGCAATTAGGGTTTAAACTTTGAAGTGCAATTAGGATTTAGGAATTTAAAGTTGAATTAGGATTAGGAAATTAGAATTTTGAAAGTATTTGCAGTGATGTAGTCCGACACTTTGACCCTTTTAGTTTTTTTTAAATATATAATTAATAAAGTAACTAATTGTGTGTGTATTGAGACGAGCCAACAAGCCGAGCCACGAGTCGAACCTATCTAAAATTGGTCACGTGGACCCCACGTGCTGGCAAAATGGTTTTTTCACCCCAAGTGGACCCCTCCCTTTGATTTACCCCTTCTTTATTGTCACCTGCATCGTCTGCCCTCTTCATTTTACACGCCTGATCGCAATTAGGGTTCATACACCCTAAAAAAGAACAATCTTGAAGAAACAAAAATAAGTTTGAACAATCTCAGATTATCCCACACCATCGACCGGTCTGATGCGGCCTGCACTTTATCCTAATGAAGCGGTTTGAGTTTCGGTAGCGAACTTCCACCCTTACCCATCTGAGATGGTGGTGGTGGCAGCAGCGGCCTTCCTTTAGGAACTGGCGGCGACAACGGTGGTGGAGGAATGGGGGTTTGGTTTGATCCGGTTAAAGAATCGGATTTCTTCTGAAAACTAACCTTGAATTTGGTGGAAGAAGATGGTGGAGGAGGATGAGGAGGCGGCTGCGGCGGTGGTGGAGGAGTTGATGTTTGTGGTTATATCGCGTCACAACTGATTGAAGCGTCCGACATTCTTGGGTTGGAGGTATTAGATAAAGAATGAAAAGATTCATCATCATCTGATATTATTTCTTCAGCAGCATTTGGAGAACCATAAAAACCTCATCATCAAACTTCAATGATTCAATTGAAGCTACCTGTTCAGACTCATTTTGTGCTGTGAAAAAGATTAAATTTTGTTTTTTTAGGGTGTATGAACCATAATTTCGATAGGGTGTAGGTAGGTGACAATAAATAAGGGGGAAATCAAAGGGAGGGGTCTACTTAGGTGAAAAGCCCCTTTTGCCCTCACGTGGGGTTCACGTGATCAGTTTTAACTTTAAAAGTTAACGCCGTCTGGGGGGAAGGACAAGAGGTGCAAGAGTTTTAAACATAAAGGATGATACATGATAATTTTTTTGCTAAAGAACAATATCTGAAAAAAGTATAAACATAAAGGACGATATCTGTAATTTACTCTAAAAACAATTATATACACACACTCCTATCTCTCTAAAACATCCGATCAAATTGAACCTCCTCCATTGTACGCTCCCTCTCTCGGTCTTGTAAACCACCATTGTCGCTTCCTCTCTCGGTCTTAAAAACCACCATCGAAGACCACCACCAAGAACACCATCATCAGCACACCCCCACCCCCACCATCGCCTCATATATCTCTATCTCTCTCTCTCTATCGTGTGAAAACCTAAATCAAATGGATTTGGTGTTTGCTACTCATACGTGACCGAGGCCACATCATCTAGTCATCGTCTTTGATCCATGCACGTGCCACTACTTCATTATGTAGCAGTTTCATTTTCCTTTTTGCTTGTTTGTTTAGTTAATTAGTGTAGTGGGTGAGTTATTCCCACTTTGTCCATGTCCCTTTAATTTCGTTAATTTAATTAAGAAGTAGTGGTAGAGAATAGAAGTGTCCTGGTATTTATCCTTTCTTTCTGTTGAGTCTTTGTGAACGTTGGAGGGTGTTCCACGTTTCTATTTATATTGTTTGCTACCATTTTAATTTAAGTAATATCAAGAAAAGCTCTAAGCATTTTGTGAGCATACCTATGTGTTTTCTATACTTCCTTTCACTTTTCAGTTATGCAAGCTTTGATTACAAGTGGTATCAGAGACATGATGAGCGATTTTCAGTTAGTTAGCGGTGTGGAGAAACTTAACCATCAAAATTACAACACGTGGGCTACTTGCATAAGTTCGTATCTGCAGGGGTAAGATTTGTGGGAGGTTGTAAACGGGTCTGAGACAACACAACTGGAAGAAGACGCTCAAGGTGTGCTACGAAAATGGAAGATCAAAGCCGGGAAAGCCATGTTCGTTTCGAAGACAACTTTAGAGGAAGAGATACTCGAGCATATACGTGAATCAACGAACCCAAAGGAGGCTTGGGACGTTCTAGCTGTTTTGTTCTCTAAAAAGAATGACACGAAACTACAACTGCTAGAAAACGAGCTGATGTCCGTGAACAAACAAGATTCAACAATCACCCAATACTTTCACAAGGTGAAAACCCTATGTAGAGATCGGGGAACTCAACCCACAAGCCTAGATCGGTGAACCACGTATGAAACGAATCATAATTCACGGGTTAAAGGCTGAATTCCGAAGCTTCGTGGCTGCAATACAAGGTTGTCAACCCAACCCTCCCTTGGCGAGTTCGAAAATTTGTTGGCTAGCCAAGAGGCTTTAGCCAAACAAATGGGTGGGCTGACAGTTGGGTCTACAGCAAAGAAGGAAGCAAAGGCATTGTATGTTGAACAAAAGAAAGGGAAATACAAGCAGAGTCACATCAAGATAAAAACCGGAGCCATGACTATACTGACAAGAAGAGTAGCGAACCTGACCAAGGGGAGTCTTCTGGTGTTAGCTATTTCAAGGTGTTTGGTTGTGTATGCTATGTATTTATACCGAGTCACCTTCGTCATAAGATGAAAAAACATGTGGTTAGATGTGTCTTTGTTGGGTACGACGCTGAAAAGAAGGGGTGGCGTTGTTGTGATCTGAACAATGGAAAAATATATGTATCAAGGTATGTAATATTTGATGAAAATTCTGCTTGGTAGTCGGATGATAGCCAAATTCTACCTGATTCACAATAGCTTAAAGAAGATCTTGAATCAGTCAAAGTGCAGTTGAGCATCGGAAGGTCAAACTGTTATAGTCCTTATTTATGTGGACGACTTGATCATAACAGGAGACCATGAAGAAGAAATTGATCAGCTCAAATCAAATCTGTGTGTTCGCTTTAAGATGAAAGATATTGGACGGCTAAATCACTTTTTAGGCTTGGAAGTGAAGTATGCAGGTGATCAAATCATTCTGCACCAAACTAAGTATGCCAGTGAAGTTCTATTCAGATTTAAGATGACTGATTGTAAGCCGTTGCCAACGCCTATTGATCCCAATGTAAAGATTCGGGCTGAATAAGGCGATCCTTCAGTTTATAGAAAGATCGTGGGAAGTTTGATCTACCTCACACTAACTCGACCCGACATCTCATTTTCAGTTGGTGTTCTAAGAAGATATATGCAGCATCCCAGAAAACCTCATCTTATTGCAGTTCGAAGAATATTGAAGTATGTTAAAGCAACGGTGAATTATGGGATAAAGTTCAAGAGGGAGGCTGATCCAAAACTGTTTGGTTACTGTGACTCAGATTATGCAGGAGATCTTGATGCTAGAAGGTGTATTACGGGTTACTTGTTCATGTGCTATCTCATGGTGCAGTAAACGACAACCGACTGTGTCGTTGCTGCCATGGCAGCTTAGGAATGTACCTGGTTATTTTGATTGCTTGAAGAATTGAATCATAAAGTAAACTATCAAGTCAAGCTAATGTGTGACAATGTATCGGCCATAAAGCTTGCTAACAATCATGTGTTTCACGCTCGTACCAAGCACATAACTATCATTTTATTCGTGAAAAAGTGATGAGAGGGGAGATAGATATGGTGCAAGTTAATACTAAAGAACAAGTTACAGACTTGTTGACGAAGGGCCTAACAAGTACTAAGCTGCTAGAGTTTACTAGAGAAATGGGAATGATCCAAGTAGGCAATGAGAGGGAGTGTTGAAATTTTACATTGCCAACTAGGACCTTGCTGCAACGTGGAATAATAATTAATTTATTTTGTGTTTTATTTATTTGAATTTAATTAAGAAGTAGTGGTAGAAACAAAGATGAGGGCTTGGTGTTCCACGCTCCCTCCGGTCACTTTCCCTCAATTTTTTGTTCAAAATCTGGATACTACATCACCACCTAATGGTGGAAGCTGCGAATTAGGGGGCGAACAACCTGATATTAGTGGAGGTGGCTAGATCAGTTCGTGAAATCAAAGAAGAAGGTGGTGAAAGGGGAGGTATGGGTTGTAGTCGGTGGTCAAAGAGAGAAAGGTGGAATGATGCAGCTTCAATGAATGGGTTAGAGAGAGAGAAAGGTGGAATGATGCAGCTTCAATGAATTTGGGGTGAAAAGAGAGAACCAATGGGTTATGGAGGTGGCAGACGGAGGTGGACAACTTGAAGTTGTAGATTCTCACTTTCCTACAAGAGATCCGGCGGGAAAAGTATTCCTAATTTTATACCATCCGTTTTTTATATGGGACTACAAGTTGAACCAAAACAAAATAATTTTTTTCATACCTTTATTACGACCAAATTCTTGAAATTTGGGACACAAGTATTCAATTAGTTCAGACTTGTTTAGTTTTGAATTGGGACCAAGACAAAAAGATCGAAAAGGCCTGCGCTTTCTTTGTTGAAATAAGGACAAATGGTTTGATTAGAGATTTTCTAAGAATTGGTTGATATGGTGTTAGGGGTAAAGAGAGTGAAGAGAAAGAACTAATCGATGGGTTATAAAGAGGGAGAGATGGTTGTTCTTTTTTTTTAATTTTTATTTAAAAACAGGTTAAAGGGTATTTTGGTCAATGGATAATAAGTTAACATAAAAACTCTAACGGTGTTAACCAGTTGGATCTAATTGAGATAAAAATGAAACTAATGGACTTAAAGAGCCAAATTAGAACTATTAGACTAAAAGAGTTATTTTGCTCAAACCATAGGGACGAAAACAATATTTAACTCTAATTTATATTTAAAAACAAGGTAAAGGGTATTTTGGTTAATGGATAATAAGTTAACAGAAAAACTCTAACGGTGTTAATCAGTTGGATCTAATTGAGACAAAAATGAACTAATGGATTGAAAAAGCCAAATTAGAATTATTAGACTAAAAGAGTTATTTTGGTCAAACCACAAGGACGAAAACGTTATTTAACTGTTCATATTATCTATTTAAATTTTGTACATATAAAAAAGTTGGTTATAGAGTAGACCAGAGGTGCATAAAAAACCGGTTTGGGAAACTGAACCGGTTTGTAAATCGAATCGAAAACAAAATTTGTTTGGGTGAAACCAACAGTTTGAAACATTTTTGTAACCTTAGAGGTTGAAACCGGTTTAAGCCGAACTGAACCGATCAAATTCCCCTCAAGAGCTGGTTTCAAACCGATCAAACCCCCCTGCAAGAAACGATTGACCAAAAGCTGATTTTAACTTATGTTAACCAAAGCCGAACAAGTTTAGAGTTTGAAACCGATTTGTGCACCAACGTAACAAAAAACTTGTGGCCCACATTATTTCCTAAAGCCCCAAATTACTAAATGTGTCTTATTATTTCTTAAATGTTTTATTGGTGATTCATATCAACTATCATGTTAAACGTGTTTTGTCATTTGTCTAATTGGTCTGTTTATATTTAATCGTGTCAAATGTGTCATAACGTTCGTATTATGAACCGGTTACATTAACCATATTAAATTTTTCGTATCGTGTAACCCAATTATGAACCGGTTACATTAACTATATTATATTTAATCGTGTCAAATCGTTCGTTATACTGTAGATCGTAACCAAAAGCTTGTAGCCCAAATGACAAAATTATTTCCTAAAGCCCATAAGTTTACTAGGTTTTGCAAGTAGCCCATATATTATTTTATTGCTAATTTAATTTATCTAAAAACACGAAGGTTATAAATGTCAATAGATAAAACTACAAGGGCCAAAGTACAATTAAGAGCCAAACACATTGGTTTTCTCAAGCAAGCGGCTCCTCCAAACTTCAAATCTCTGGACTCTCTTCGATCAAACAGAGCTTCAAACTTCACCAAATCACAGTTTTTCGTATGATTTAATCCCCATGCTACATTTATTACTGTTTCAATTCGTTTATTTCTTGTTCTTTATCGTTGAATAACAACCTCTTGTGTTACAAGTTAAAATGTCAATTTGATTGCTAATTAAGTTTGTGATTTTTGATATATTTGGTGTTTTTATTATGTTATTGTATAGATATAAGCATGAAATATGTGATGTGGAACTGAATCTTTGTTATTTGTGGTCTCATTTTGGATGCACTCCAGATGTTCGATAAAATGTCTCGCTTTTTTAGGGTTGATTATTTGTGGTTTGTGTTGCTGTTTGAGATGCATTCATATGTTTGATGTAATGTCTGATTTGTTGGTCAATAGATTTGGTGTCTTATTGTATTCTTTTTATTTTTCAAATCGAAATAGAAGGCTAACGTCCAACAAGATGTGCTGCTAGCCCTTTTTGGATAGCAAAACTAAGTCTTTTAAAAACTATATTGATAGATATTGGGGTCATAATATTACTATGCATGACCCGTTGGACTCGACTAAGTAGCTCCACAGCTTCTAGCGTAAGGAAACCAAAATATATTAATGAATGATCCGCCTGCGTGTTATGTGAAATTTGATGCTTTTACAGAATTTTGAAGTTATAAGTTCTATTTTTATCAAAGATATGGTGCTTGGTTTGTAGCAAATCCTTGTCTATTTTGTTGTCAAATTGTTATAGGTTTGATCTTATAAACGTTTGTTTAGCTTCTTCAAGCATATATGAACTGGTGGAGTAGTGTATTGGTAATGAAAGCATTCCCAATGTAAGCTTGTCAACCTTTTTATACCTTAGAAAAGAACAGAAATTGGCGGTAATCAAATTTTGTAAACCTTGTAGATGAAGATGCGATTGTAGACTAAAACTAGAGATGCAATGCAATAAATACTATCTATGATTAGTCTTCTAAGTCGTTTACTTGATCTACGTATCTTTTTCCATGCTGTGCTTTTGATCTAGAAGAAGACAATAAAAATTGTTGCTTCAAGGGGTGGTGTAGTGGTAAGCGTATGATTGCTCTGTAGCAGAGGTTTCATGTTTGAATCCTGCTTCCACTGGTTTCCTGTCATAACCTCTTGAAGGCCACCTGCACCTGATCGTGTTGGTTGGCAAGGTATTGGCGAATCCTGTGAGTTTTCCGGTAATGGGTTCTCATGGTTACCAAAAAATGAAAGAAATAAAAAAAATTGTTTCTCCTTTTGTCCCCTATAAAGTTGTTATGTTTGTTGTACCTCCAGATTCCAGACCGATACCGGGTAAAACATATTTGGATTTTTGCCGATACTGGATAAAACATGTTTGGATTTTTGATTTTTTTTTTCAGGTGAAAGAAGTGGCATGCAGTTCATGTTCATTTTAGGATTGGAGAAGCATTTTGCTTGATCATTGCATATTGCAATATAAATATTTTCTTTCATACTAAAACCAACCAAACCATGAAATCTTTTACACTTCTTAGATCCATTCGTATCCGGGCCACTCAACGTGAGATAACCGGGCCTCTGCAATCTCGTTTTTTCCAACCTGATTTTGTTCCCGCAGATCCCAAAGCCAAACCCAAAAAGTACAAATTACCCCCGTCCTATGATCCATATGGCCCGAGACCACCACCTTCTGATAAAATCATACAACTCGCTGAAAAAATTGCAGCCCTACCCCCTGAAGAGCGTATGCAAATAGGTCCCACTCTTAGAGAGAGATTAATTCACCCTCTGATGCAATCAGTTTCGGTTGATGGAGTTGATTTGGGTGCCCAAGGCGGATCAGGAGCAGGTGGTGCAGCCAAGACTGAAGAAAAGGTTGAGAAAACAGTGTTTGATATAAAGTTGGAGAAATTCGATGCAGCTGCTAAAATTAAGGTGATTAAAGAGGTACGCGCGTTTACAAATCTTGGATTGAAGGAAGCTAAAGATGTGGTGGAAAAAGTTCCTGTTTTAGTTAAACAAGGTGTCACTAAAGAAGAAGCTAATGAGATAATAGAGAAGATTAAAGCTGCTGGTGGTGTTGCTGTAATGGAGTGATGCTTTGAGACTGTGTTGGTTTAGTTTTGAGTGTTTCTTGATGGATGGAACTTGGAAGTATTTGAGGTCAAAAGTAGTTTTTGTGGGTCAAAACTCTGTTTGCTAGATCTGTTTTCATTTGAAAAATGGGGTTAGTTAGGATTACCATGAACAGGTCGTGTTTGTTTTAATAATATTTGTAACTTCAGTCTTTGATCTTTGTTTTGTGCGTTTAACTCGCCAAACTTTAAATTCAAAGAATTGATTTGCACATAGTTAAATTTACTAAATACACTACCGTAGAATAACAGTAATACTACTGGTGGTATAACTAGTAAATTTAAACGGTGTATAAAATCCACCTATCTTAAATTTTAAGGGGAAAAAAAAAAGAATCAAAGAAAAGAAACTAATTAACTCATTTTATGATTTCCTAAACTAACGGCCTATTTAATCTATATTTAATCTATACATATTAATAAATATAGGTTTTTTTTTTAGGAATGTGTTCAATTTCTAGACACTCTATTTTCCTTTTCCCGCCTAAACTACCACCACCACACTCATTTCCAATCTCTATTCTCTCCCTTCAAACCCTAATTGGTTCAGCCGTTTTCCTCTCGCAAAATTAACGGATTGAACGGCAGCACCGTCGTTCATGGCATTCAGCAGCATCATCGGTGGTATGTCTCTGGTGAACAAGTTGAATAGAGAAGTAGCAATCGCTGCTGCGTGTTCAAACCCTAAATTCACTCCATCCACTACCATTTCCCAAGCCCGCATTCGAAATATCAGGTGCGATTATTGTTTTATTCGTTCTCTAGGATTTCTTTTTAAGAGATCGTGTTATAGTGTTATTGTTTTCATCTTCATTAATCATCGCATGTTTGATTATTGTTATTTCTTACAATTCTGGGTTTTCGATTGTTGTTAGTATTTCTAATTTGTGTAATTGTTTGGTTATTTTGCGGTTATATTAAGAGAGCGTGATGGGATGCAAAATTGGTCAGTAAATCATTCCCATGGGATAAGCGTTTTGCACCTTGGCCTTGCATCATTTTGCAATCAGAAGGGTGTGCATATTTGAGGGTATGCATATTTTAGTTGCATTGCATTTGTTGAGTCAATGTTCTTGAACAAGGCCCTGATTAACCATGATGTACCTAAAAATGTAAGTATCACATTTTAAAAGTCATTTGCTTACTCACAGTTTTGTTGATGCAAAAACAATAATGCATACTACAAACAAAAATGTTGTGTTTTGTGTTTATGAAATTTCTTCTAATGGAGATTCAAATTTGTTTTAGGTTTACAATGTGATGTTCTTGATTCCATGTTCTCTATTTTAATGCTTATAGTATAATGGTATCTTCTCTGTTTTAATGCTTATGGTATAAAGGTTGCTAAATTATTGCTTCTTTGTCTGATGGTCCAGATGTGGATTTACGACAACATAAACCGGTGAGACAAAACTTGACGAGAAAGATATTGAAAAAATGCCATCGGAGATTAGGGTATCGGTATCGGTTTGGCTGTTAGGGGTTTTCTCTTAAAGCGCATTTGGTTTAAAAAGCTGGGGAGCTCTCTTATATGCTTACCGTTCTCATTCTGTGATTTGTTGCATTTGTGATGTTTTATTGTTCTCTAGGACTTGCATTCAATCACTAAAATGACTAAATTATGATACAAAATTTTGATGTGCATATCTGAATTGTCATACAGATTCATCTACATTAATCTTTTGTAATTTTATTATACCGAAATATAAACAGACAATGAAACATAATCACTAAAATGACTAAATTATGATACAGAATTTTGATGACCATATCTGAATTGTCATACAGATTCATCTACACTTACATATATTTTTTTTGCAATCGTAATTATTTTTACTCTGTTTGCTCTCTCAGTGGCCATATCATTGGCATTGCTTTATGGGAAGAAATATCAAATGGTTTTGATCAAGAAGCAGCTACACGAGGATCCGATCCCGCCATACTTGCTCTGACATCACTTAAAGTGTCCAAGTATCAAGGTATAAATCTTAAAATCAAATAAACACTGGCCCTTTTTTCTGTAACTTTGTGTTTTAAGAAGTGAAAGTTTAATGTTTAGTTTAGAAAGTTATTATATGGTTGGGGGGGCAATATGTTATAAGATTTGGAATGACTAAACAGATTATCCATCTCTGTGTTTAGGTTGTCTGATTGAAATCGTGTTCTAGGTACATCGATTGATTTACTATAAATCTGATTTCTCCCCCTTTTCACATTTTAGCCCACGTCGCTTCTCTGCCGTTATTTCTCCTGTTTTCCGCCGCCTGTGATTTCCCATGCAGGTCACATTTGTGCAGGTTAGTTTTCCCTTTTACGTTCCTCAATTAGTGTTTGCGGTTACCGCCTGTTGCACTTTGTCTCACCATTGCATGTTTTTGTACCTAGATTCTTGACTACGGTCTTACTAGTATGAGTTACGATGACAATGATCTTATTAGTATGAGTGTAATGATTTACATTGAGATGTTCACTAGATTCCTAATCTGATTATCATAAGTCTATCTTTAATCTCACATTTAATTTGAAGTTCTACAGATTTCTGAAGTTCAAATTAGACCCTTTAATCTTTCAGTTTCCTAACACAGATTATTAATTTGTGATTCAAGTAGTACATGTTGTCTTACCTTCATATTTGCAATGCATCTAACTCCTGAATCAAATGAGTCAAAACGGACCTAGGTTGACATGCAAATATCTTTGTGCTCATTTTTAAATATATTTATATATAACTAACCCTTAATTCATGTAGTTCAACATAATAGCTTATATTCTCCGTTTATATAATTTTTGGTTTGTTAAAGTAATATTTTCATTTGGTCAAATCATAAATAATTGCCATGCTTCATGTGTTTAAGAAGTGAAACCTTATGTATGCATTTAATTTCTACGCGTCAATTCATTCTTTATTAAACAGTAATGTTATATTCATATTCATCTTTTCTTCCCAAGATTTATGAACAAAACAACAAATGTTGATAAAATTACAAACAAAACAACAAATGTCGTGTGCAAAAAAGTATTTACAAATTTGTGAGCTATAATTGTACTTTCGTTTTTTTTACGTAATAAAAATGCTTCAGTTATATAATTTTTTTTACACGTTATAGAAATATAAAATATCTATTACACAACGCCGTGTAATACACGCGTCTATAACCTAGTTTAGTTAATAAAATAGACAATAATGAGAACTCGGTAGGAATCATGTTAAGGAAGATTGCCCCACATAAAATAGATGCGGTGTGGGTGGCGATGTTGTGGTAGAAGCTGCGGGCTGGATGGTCGGGTGGTGGTGGTGGCATAGAGCGAGCGGTGACGATAATGTCGGCAACAGGTGGTGGCGGGGTGGTCGGGTAACAGGGGCGCTTGATCGGGGCTGGCGGTGGCGGGGCCGAGTACATTAGGTAGGTGGTGGTCATGGTGATATATTCCAATTCCTTTATGATTGTTTTGTCACTCAAATAGATTAGGAATTCAAATTTCTTTAGACAAATTACAATTCCAAATTCAGTTCCTTCAAATTCCAAATCCAATGAATTTCGCGAACCAAACGCTTCCCTAAGATATATTACTAAAATTTAAAGACAGGATAAATAATATTTTATATATATATAATACTATATGAATTCACAGTGAATTCCAATAAATTCCGCGAACTAAATGCCTGCTCACATGACATGCATTTATTGGACCATATGAAAGCCAACCTACCACAGCTTGTCACGTGACAGACTGGTTTATTTTTATTTTTTTAAACCTGCAGACTTTTTTTTCTTTGATATATACAATATAATTCAAATTGGTGAAGCTGGTAGCGCGCTTCCTCTCCTCCGCATCCACCCGGGTTCGAACCACTGCAACCCCCATGCTCGATTTTCAGTTTTTTTTTCTCTTTCCTTTTCCAATTTCTTAACCTTTTTCTGTTTTTTTTTTAATTTTCCAATTTCTTTAATTTTTTTGTTTTAATTTTTTGTTTTCTAATTAGTTTTAGGTTTTCTCTATAAATTTTTTTTATTCAACCAAATCATTTTTAAAAGTTTTTTAAAATTTTTGTTTGTTTGTATATTTACTTATTTACTTTTAATTTTTTTCTTTAACTAATTCTAGATTTACCGATCAGTCGTGACGTAGGGTTTAGATAGAAAAAAAACCGCCGCAACACTCGGCGGTGAAACTCTCTAGCATATATTAAAAACCAAAGGTCATAATAGTACCAACTCCATTGGTTTGTTGCTACGTGTCATCAATTGGTGTTTTTTCCTTTAAATTGTTTTTTGATATTATTATTAATTATTTTCTTTTTTCTATTATTATTATATTATTATTGACATTATTATTATTATTATTATCCTTTTTCTATTCTGTTCTCCTCGACCGATGATCACACTAAAAAAATAACAGCTCCTACATTCCATAGATAATCATATCAGAAGTTCAACATCTTGGAGCTTATTACGATTTTATTTTTTGGTTACACGGGGACACTTGTTATATTTGCGTGATTAAACTTAATACTACGGTAAATAAACTTTTTTATATCCCGCTACATCATTCCGGTGGAAATCTACTAGTTTGTTATAATTATAACAAGAATATTTTGTACTATGAAACATATAACATATATTTAAAGTTTATAACTATTAAATAAGATTTAAAAGTCTATAAAATTAAAACAAGAAATAAATTCAATTATAAATATTAGATAAATTATATTTTAATAATTCAAACTATGATATGACAATAATTCATATTTGCAATTTAAACAATGACACCCTTAACTTTCACTTTATGTCAAAGGCAATCTCACTCACATAATCATCATAAATTTACGTTTGATATACTCAATTTCGTTCACACAGACGACTACAAGGGAAGCGTTAAGTGAAATCGAATGGAAATAAAACGTAAACTACGAAGTCACTGTTAAATTATCAGTATGGATTATTATCGCACAATAAGTCAAATTTTGATTATCAAAATCCAATTTACCTGATTATTAAATATTTGTTGCAACAATTAAGTAGTCACGGAGTAAATCCCACTTATCTGAGAGGCTTCAAGATGTCCAAAAGGCACCTTTCTGCAAAAAGCAGAAAAGCGCGCCTTGATGCACCCATGCACGCGCGCTTTGATGCACCCATTTCCTCCTCGCCTCAATGCGATAACCTGATGCCTGGATGTGTTATGATGCCTGGATGTGTTAAAACACGAGTGCGGCACCAAACGAATTTAGTTGTACAAAAACCACCTCCATTTTCTCTTTTCTTAGTTTCTCAAATCACAATAATCAGTTTAAAAAACCCAAAAAAAAAATGATTTCAGAATCATGAAAAAGGTCTTGCATTGATGATGACTCCCACAATCATATTGTAGAAGCACTAAACATACATTCACTTGTCCAACACATAATCCCCTTCAAAACACTCATGCTCTCTCAATGCACTACAAAATAAAGCTTCTTGATTTTAACTTACTCCATTAACAACCACCATTCACCAATCATAGATAAGAGGAAGAAGAAGAAGAAGCATCCATGGCACTTACTTTCTTCATCAACCCTTTAATTTCACTCTCCAATTTCCCTCTCATCTCCAGTGACAAACTATCCCCAGCTTTCAACAACATTGAATTCATCATTTCAAGATTCTTTTTCAAACCGCCAAGATCTTGGCAAGGTTTCAAATTTAAAGGCGTATTTACCTGCTTTTTAACCTGAATTGCAGGTTGAACATTGTATAAATGATGAACCTGATAACTTAAAAGGGCGTGCCCGAAAGGCCTGTCTATTTCCAATCTCTGGATCGCGTGTCCAGCCGTAGAAGGGTTCACAAATACAACTTGACCCGTGAAGTTTTGACCCGACACCTGTGTCTCGAATACATTCAATTCCCCGTATTTACAAAATACCGAATTTAAATCTTGAGAACTTGGCAATGGATGATATGGGGAGAATTTTAAAAGAAGAGCGGTACCTGTGACTTCTCCATTACCCTGATGAACTTTTGTGTAACTGAGATTATCCATAGATGGAAGTCGAATTTCTTCAATCGTTTTACTTCTTTTCACGACTTGAATTTCAGTTGAATTTGTGTTCAAATGGGGTGCCATGGCTGAACCGATGAGAGCTTGTGAATCCGTTGGTTTGAGCCCAGTTGGACTCTTGAGAGGAGTCTTGAATTGAACCATAGATTCAGCACCAGAAAGATGCTGAATCTTGTAATTAACAAGAACCGGCCCAAACGGTTTATCATTTTGTAAACCCCAAAATGCCCCTCCAGCACTAGAAGAGTCAAGAAACACGACTTGACCACTTAGATTTTCGTTCAATACTTGACTTTCAGATTCAATCAATGCTCCATATTTTGAAAATACCGAACTTAAATCTTGAACAGACGGTAAAGGATAATCTGGTGAAAACTTTAACAGAAAAGCAGTACCTTTAACTTCTTCTACATTATCTTGCTGCACTTTGTTATAACTGAGATCGATACACGGTACCCCGACTTCTTTTGTTTTTACCCCCTTTTCTCTTTTTTTCTCGGTGCCATTTTCGTTCAAATTCGGGATTATGGTTGAACCAGGGTTAGCCTGCAAGTCTATGTTTTTCCTCTTTCTCCCTCCTTTATTGGGAACGTGACACAACCCGGCTGGAACAAGACTCACCTGGGGTTTGACATGCTGAATCTTGTAACTAACAAGAACCGGCCCAAACGGTTTATCATTTTGTAAACCCCAAAATGCCCATCCAGCACCAGAAGAATCAAGAAACACAACTTGACCACTTAGACTTTCATTCAATACTTGAGTTTCACATTCAATTAATGCTCCATACTTTGAAAATATTGAATTTAAATCTTGAATAGACGGTAAAGGATAATCTGGTGAAAACTTTAACAGAAAAGCAGTACCTTTCACTTCTACATTATCTTGCTGCACTTTGTTATAACAGAGATCAATACACGGTACCCCGACTTCTTTTATGGTTGAACCAGGGTCAACCTGCAAGTTTATGTTTTTCCTCTTTCTCCCTCTTTTCTTGGGCACGTGAACCAACCCGGCTGGTGCAAGACCCATCTGGGGTTCACCATGGTTTCCTGTAAAACATGGTGGGTTTGACCCAAATTGATTTGTGAAGTGAAATACAGGAGCTTGATTTAATCCTTCCATGCATCCGTTCACAGTAGGGAGTGCGCTGATGTCAGCATTCCAGGTGTGCATAGACGTAGTGTTTTCTGCATCTTTCTTTCGCCTTATAGGCACGAGTTTACAGGGAGGTTGTTGAGTCGTCGGTAGATCTCCAAAAATAAAGGTGGGGTCTTGATTTGCTGGTACTTCTGTTCTGTTGTTTGCCATTGAATGAGCTTCAAGATTAAGAGACCCAACATTCTGGAAATCTATAACCAGTGAGCCATGAGTCGGATCATTTCTGATTGTTGGTGAAATGACGGATTTGTCCTTCCTTTTCACCTTCTTGGGTAAAGTTTCTTGCAAGGTTTGGTGATTTGGCATCTCAATGGGGATTTCGTTTGAGAAATTGATGAATGCCCGTTTCCTGAATCCGGATATAAACCGTTGAACCACATCAAAATTCTTGCTTTCACATGGAAAAAGACAATCTTGAGCAGCAAATTGAAGCTGGGAAAGCACCTCATATGAGCACACGTCCGCTTGTACCCCTTTATTCTTTCTAGACCACTTCTTTCGTGGCTTCTTCACAGGTTGACTTTCACCATTAGATTTATTCAAGTCAACTCCTTCATTAACATCCGTCCCACATTCTCCTGGATATGACAGAAATCTGCTCTTTCTTCTACCTCTCGTTTCAAACGGTTTTTCAGATTTTTCAAAAGCATCATTAAAAAGCCCATTTTCCTCTTCGATCTTTACCTTCGTTGGACTCCCAAAAGTCAACTTGAGCTGATTCATGGGGATCTGGAGATGCCCCAATGAGCGATAAAAAGCAGATAAACAACTCTGCTTGATAGCATAATCAATCTTGTTAGGCATAGATATATCTCGTGCAAGATCTTTTATATAAACAAGAAACATTGCGGGTTCAAAACGATTCACTGAAAGATCACTAAAACCACCATCTTTCTCCATTTTGATTTTAGAGAAACAAGAACAAGTGAACTTTGTTTTCACGCGGTGACCAAGTTCAACCATCGCCTTATCCAATGCATCAAGAAACTTTTTCCCTTTACTTTGAGTAGGTAACCGTTCAAAATACCCAACAAACGGCTTCACTTCACACGCAGAGCACCAAACATAACTCCCATTACCAAAACATCTAACCAAACAATCATCTTCTCGTGTGGGCCAGTTTGTAACTTCTTTCGGTGCACTAGAACCATCACAAACAACTCCAGGCCACCATGATGATTGTTTCTGCTTCTTGATTATAGCCCACACGAGATCACCCACATTGACCCCAAATTCGCGTTGACCAACATCATGAACACTATCCCAATCCGGTTTATCCGTCACTCCACCGGTTAATTCCACAAAAAGTGAAATACCTTTTATAGAAACATCCCCATAACTACCCGAGTCAACCCGGTCAAAGCCCTTAACTTCACAAGGGTCAACACATTTCTCTTTCCCTAAATCAAACAACTTTGGAACTCCTGGAACCGTTCCCCCAATTAAATTCCCAATTCCAACATGATTAGATGCCACTAAACCCTCAATTAGGGTTTCTGATGTTTCTAGGGTTTCCATACGAACAACATTCAGCAAAATCAATCACTTCCTAACCCTAATTCAGTATCAAAACTAGCATCGTCGTCACTGCTAAAAAGAATCACAAAATAATCAGAAATTTGAGCCATAATTGTATATTGAAACTAAAAAGCTTCAATTTTTCACGTAATCGTAAACTGAAAACATCGAATTGAAGAAAGAAAACAAGTATATGTTACAATGTTCGATTTTGGAAGAATATTGAGAGATGAAATTGAAGCGGTACCTGAAGATGATACATTTGCGACGATGAATTGAGAAATTAGGGTTTGATCGGGGGAATGATGAGTGGAGAAAGATACGGTGATGTTGTTGAAAGTGGAGTGTTTGAGTTGCATCTAAATGGAAACCGGATCTATTTTGCAACTAAACTCATTTTCATTTTACTAGAGGGGTGCCAACGCGACACACACTAATAATCACGTGACATCTTAATTTTTTTAAAATTAAAAAAAATAATTTTAGCAATAACATACTCAAATTAAAGAGAATAAAATATTTGTTTTTGTGGTGTAATTTTTTTTAAAAATATTAACGTATGAAAATGTTATGACCGTTTAAAAATCATGGGGAAGTTGATTTAAAAGTCAACAATATGTTTTAAAGAATTGTATCGTATGTTTTAAAAGTTGTAATTATTTAAACTCTTAAAATTATGTAAAATTACCTTTTTATCCTTCTCATATGTGTATAATATAACTAGCTTTAAACCCGTGTGTTACACGGTGTAAACCTTAATATTAGACTGATGAATATCTGAACATGTATTCTTATACAACATTTGATGATGTATTGGTAATTTTTCACATTGTCACACTTTAATAATATATTGATGAGAGTAGTGAAAACAATTAAAAAATACATAAAATAAATTTCATAACTGATGTTCTTCGAAGACGTACGATTAAATTACATGTTATAAGATTCAGGAGGTACATTTGAACCCGTGTATTACACGGGGCTGAATAAACGATATAATGTGAAATGGACGTATATTTTGCCTTCACCCTCTTTCGATCCACCATCACTTTTTCAAATTCATCATCCTCGCCGTCGTCATCATCATCAATCATATTTGTCATTTGACATTTTGAACAATAAAAGAACTTAGGTAAAAATGTAGGCAAATAGCAATGATCTAATGTGATCATGGTCTTAGACAATATTAAGAACGAAAGTTGTTTTCAATTACACACACAACAATAAGGATCTTACTATTATCATCATCTAGATTAGACCACTAAAATCCTCTCTATCATCTTCCTTTTTCATACGCCTCATTCCATTTGACAAATTATTTTACTACATGCTAAACAAAAGGAGTAAAATGTAAGTAACAAAAAGACAAATAATGATGCTTCTATATCTGATTAATTCATAAAGTTGAAAATCACAATCAAATTAAAAAATGTACCTCCTTGTAAACATAATAAAATTAAATGAATTAGAAGGTACACAAAAACAAAACACAATTTCAAACGTACCTCCTTGTTAACATGCTCTGCCAATGACAATTGATTCCTTGAAGCTGGAAAAATAAAGGAAAACGTCATATGTTTATGTAGTGTGTTAAAACGTACCTCATTGTTATTAAATTTAAACTTTCAGAAGCTAATATACCTTTTCAAGAAACATGTTAAAATAGTCTCTTTATCCGTAGAAATAAAGCCAGATACGGTAGTCTAAAATCAGTGTTTTAAATATGAAAATGTTCCAAAAGTAAATTGATTGCTCTCATATAGTAAATGAAATGTAAATATGTAACAAAGCATGTTCAATACATGTTTATGTAGTGTGTTGTACTTGTTCATCCAAATGAAAAAAATTCTTATATACAGTATACATTTACCTTATTGATGTGGGTGTCTTTTGAGGCTATTTTAACGGGAGAGATAACTGTCATGCTATCATTTGTACAAATTTCGATGTCAAATTATTTTGCATGATATAGTATTTGATATGATATAGTTATAGCATGACTATCAGTGAATTCATTCACTTGTAGACTGTAGTGAAGAAATAATTTACTTCACCGCCAAAATTCGTTGTAAATTTAAAAGAGTGACACCACTTGTTACATGAACCATACGAAGAGACAATTTTATCGTGTCAGATTCTATATAATTGAAGATAGAAATAAGTCATAAACATGCGAAGAACTCTGCACTTAATTTCAAGCCACAATAACTTATTACTTGAATGTAATTATAATTCAAACAAAGCCGTAGAGCTGGCAAGCTGGGTGGGTCAGTTAGCGGGTCAAAGTGAGTTTAGGTCAAAACTATATAATTATAATAATAGTAATATAAATTTTGACCCGTAAGTCCTTGACCCGTTCCCTTTTTAGTTACATTTTAGTGGTCACCCATTTGACATATTTAAGATGCAAAATAACTCAAACCAACCAATATGTATATGAGCCGAAATTGCCACCTCAAAGAAAAGGGATATTTTGGAACAGACCAAAGAAGAGAATTTTAATCTTATTTCAACAGAATGACCCTTTATCATGTCATATTTACTAAATGCTAGAGTTTAAGACAACATTGTCAATTATATCATTTTTTTGTTCTATTTGTTACTCTTAGAGATGTTGTAGAGTAAAATAACATTAGTTGTCACTTAATTCAACAACTTGCCTACAAATACCTCATTTGTAAGGCCCCAAACCCGGGAGGTCTCACTTGTTGGATTTACTCATTCACAAACAGTTCTTAGACTTGAATATCAAAATAACGCAGCGGAAGATTTCATTAAAACATAATCGTGACATTGTTCAACATCTGGAAACGTAACATAGTCTATTACATAAACTTAACATAAGCTAATCATAACGGGATGCCAGTCTTCATATCATCCGGGTAACTCATCAAGCCGCACAGCATCCGTCCATCATAACATGTCTTAACCTGAATGTGCATACTAAAAAGTCAGTTACGCTGGTGAGTTCTATCTTTTCATAAAATCTTAACTTCAAATATTTGTCGAAAACATATCATTTAACTTCATTAATAAAAGCATACGAAACATGCAATAACATAACGTAACATCAAAAACATAAGTCAACGGACATATCAAATCTGCGCCTTCTCGTAACCGTCAAATCCAAACGTCAAATACTAGTGGAATAACCTAAAGATCACCACCACTAGGCCCATCAACACCGTACTCTCCTTCGGGTGAAGAACTCCTAGGGCCCGATACTTAGGTTATTCAACACCAAACTTCAAGCACGACATCACAAGGATGACACGTACCAAACTTCAAGCACTCACCCCGTAAGGCACAACTACCAAACTTCAAGCACGACTACCCCGTAGGGTAAATCGTACCAACTTCAAGGATCACGATAATCCCCTTGGTGACCGTCATCACCCCAGTTGTACAACAGTTGGCCAGCCACAAAGGCCCCTAAAAGGTAAAGGCCCATAACTTACATCTCATACCCATAACCTTCATTCCCTAAGGAATAATGGAAGATTCGTTCGTTTGTGACTTTCGTAAACATTCACTTCTTTTACTTCAAAACTTCAGTTAAAGCATTCGTACGTTTTATTAAAAATCATTCATTCATTCATAAACACTTCATAAACTTCTTTTGTTAAAATATTTCATAAACACTTCTTTCATAACCCTTCCTTCCAAAACATCGTTCATAAACATCATTTTATAAAACGCCACATACAACATTCATAAACATCATTTTATAAAATAATCACATCGTTACGTATGCACACCAGCCCAAAAATATTATTCAAAACATTTAAAAAAGGGCTTCTAAAACTTACCGGATAAGCTAATCTGGGTTGTCCTAAACAAAGGTCCAACAACGTCACTTCCGGTCTGAATTGAGTAGTTAAATATACATCAGACCAAATCCCGACTCTAACGGTTTAACCATTCTAAACATACTGACTTTACTTAACCAGTCTGATACATGTGCACTTAGCAAGTGTGCAGGGCCTTTTTCCTGCGTACTTAATAAGTGCGCAGACTTTGCTTCATGCGTACTTGATAAGTACGCAGGACACTCTTCATGTGTACTTGATAAGTACGCAGGATCTGCTTCACCGCAAAAACCCTAACTTTGCATTCGGGTCTGATCACGTCAAGATCTCGAACTTGTTTACATTCAAAACGTTTTCTTTTCATTAAGGAACTCAAATCTATGTTTTTCTTCCAGTTTCATCCGTAAAAACGTTACCTTTTCATCCAAAACCCGAAAAACCCCAAAACGAACAAAAACTCAGATCGAGGCCAGATCGTTACCTGTATCGAGCTTCTGATCCGGAGGTTCTTCTCACAAGCTCTGGAGCAACACACTTCTTCAATCTCGGGTCGATCTGCCAACTTTCTCTCTCTATGGTTTCTCTCTCTAGATGTTGCAAATGAGAGAAAGGGTGGTGACCTAGGCTATTTATAGGGGAGGCTCCCCTATGTTCGCCCCCTTCTAGCCCGCCGGCCGCCGGCCGGGCCCGTCATGCCTCGTTCTTTTATTCCGTTATTATAACTGTCGTTTTATTTTTGGGATGTTACAAGTCTACCCCACTTACAATAGGTTTCGTCCCCGAAACCTATCATAAGTCAAATAGATGAGGGTACGACTCCTTCATTTCCTTCTCCGTTTCCCAAGTAGATTCCGATCCCTTTCGTTGCTTCCATTGGACTTTAACCAATCGAATAACCTTATTAGGCAAACGCTTCTCCTTTCTGTCTAAGATGGCCACGGGTTCTTCGATGTAGTTAAGGCTGTTGTCGACCTTGATGTCAGTAAGTGGTACGTGAGCCGATTCATCCGCCAAACACTTTCGCAAGTGTGATACATGGAAGGTAGGATGAATCCCACTTAACTCATCAGGCAACTCTAACCGATAAGCGACTTCACCAACCAGTGCCATTATCTTGAATGGTCCGACAAACCTCGGACTTAACTTTCCTCTCTTCCTGAATCGTATGATTCCCTTCCAGGGTGACACTTTCAACATTACTCTTTCCCCAACATCAAACTCAATAGGCCTTCGTCGTTTATCCGCATAGGATTTCTGACGGTCTTGTGCGGCCTTCATTCGTGCTTTGATTTGATCAAACTTTTTCGATGTTTCTCTTACGACTTCAAGACTTCCTAATTCCTTCTGTCCAATCTCACCCCAACAAACCAGGGTCCTGCATCTTCTCCCATACAACATTTCGTACGACGGCATGCCTATCGTCGTGTGATGACTATTGTTGTAGGAGAATTCGGCTAACGGCAGATGACGGTCCCAACTGCCGCCAAAATCGATGATACAAGCACGAAGCATATCTTTCAATGTCTGAATGGTCCTTTCGGACTGACCATCCGTTTGTGGGTGGTATGCCGTGCTAACATTGAGTCTCGTGCCCATCGCCTCGTGAAATCTTTTCTAGAACCTCGATGTGAATCACGTGTCCCGGTCAGATACGATCGTCAAAGGCATCCCATGCCGTGCTACTACTTCTTTAATAAAGACTTCTGCTAACCTTTTCGACGAGAACGTCTCGCTAATAGGTAGGAAATGAACACTCTTCGTTAAACGGTCCACGATTACCCAAATGGTCTCATGACCTTTAGCTGTGCGAGGTAGCTTGGTTATGAAGTCCATGGTAATGTGTTCCCATATCCATTCCGGTATATCAAGTGGTTGAATCTTCCCATATGGTTTCTGGTGTTCAGCCTTTACTTGTGAGCACGTCAAGCACTTGCTCACATACTTTGTCACCTCATGTTTCATTCCAGGCCACCAGTATTCCTTCCTCAGATCTTGGTACATTTTATTGGTACCAGGATGGATAGAGTACCGAGACTTATGAGCCTCATCCAAGATTTTGGTTCTAAGCTCGCCACCCATAGGTATCCATACCCGCCCAAAACGTGTCCTAACACCAAGGGTGTTATATTCCAACTTGTCATGTTGGCCAACCATTCTTTCCTTCTTTATGTTTTCTTCCTTAAGTGCTTCATCTTGAGCTCTTTCAATTTCCCTCGTCACATCTGATGTTACCACTAACTGGCAAGCTTTCACTCTAATAGGAGCAGGCACATTCTTTCGGCTTAGGGCGTCAGCCACCACGTTTATCTTTGAAGGATGGTACATGATTTCACATTCATAGTCTTTCACTAGTTCCAACCATCGTCTCTGCCTCATATTAAGTTCCCTTTGTTCAAAAAAGTACTTCAAACTCTTGTGGTCGGAGTAAATAGTAAAATTCACCCCGTAAAGATAGTGCCTCCATATTTTCAATGCGAATACGACAGCAGCAAGTTCCAAATCGTGAGTCGGATAATTAGCTTCGTGAATCTTCAACTATCGTGACACATACGCGATCACTCTCCCGCGTTGCATCAACACGCATCCCAATCCCTGACCCGAAGCGTCAGAGTATACCAATAAGTCTTTATTGCCCTCAGGAAGGGCCAAGACTGGAGCTTTGGTTAGCTTCTCCTTCAATTCCTTAAACGCCTTGTCCTGGGTCGAACCCCATTCGTACTTTACCTCTTTCCGAGTCAACTTTGTCAATGGCGAAGCTATTTTCGAGAAATCCTGGATGAATCTACGATAGTAGCCTGCCAATCCCAAGAAACTGCGGATTTCAGTTGGCGTCTTAGGAATATTCCATTCCCTTACCGTCATTATCTTTGCTGGGTTAATAACGTGACCTAGGAATTGGACTTTCCTAAGCCAGAACGCACATTTGGAGAACTTAGCATACAACTTTTCCTTCTTCAGAGCTTCTAATACCTCCTTCAAGTGACACGCGTGATCACCCTCATTCTTGGAGTAGATGAGGATATCATCGATGAACACGATTACCGATCGATCCAACATTGGTCGACAAACTCTATTCATCAAATCCATGAACGCCGCGGGGGCGTTCGTCAATCCAAAAGACACTACGCGGAACTCGAAATATACATAACGCGTGCGAAATGCAGTTTTCGGTATGTCTTCTTCCCTTACCTTCAACTGATGGTACCCGGACCGAAGGTCTATTTTTGAGAACCAACTTGCGCCTTGCATATGATCGAACAGGTCGTCGATCCTTGGTAAAGGGTACTTGTTCTTCACTTTACGTTTGTTCAACTCACGATAATCAATACACATTCTCATCGAACCATCCTTCTTCTTCATAAACAACACCGGAGCACCCCAAGGCGAGATACTCGGTTGTATAAATCCCTTCTCGAGTAGTTCGTCTTATTGGGCCATAAGTTCTTTCATCTCCACTGGTGCTAGTCGATATGGAGCCTTAGCCACGGGCTGGGCATCTGGTACTAAGTCGATTCGGAACTCAATCTCTCTGTCAGGTGGTATTCTAGGCAAATCCTCTAGAAACAACTCCGGGTACTCGCGTACCACGGGTACATCGTCTAGTTCCTTCACTTACTTACACTTGTCAATTACGTACACCAGATAAGCCTCGCATCCGCGCCTCAAGTAATTTATTACCTTAATCATCAAGATGACGTTTGGCATTGGGGCGTCACGATTTCCAAAAATCTCGACTTTGCTACCATCCGGAGCCTTGAGTCGGATTATCTTTCGTTTACATATGATTTGTGCTCCGTTGACAGTTAACCAATCCATACCCAACACGACATCAAACCCTCCCAAAACCATAACAAACAATCTGACAGGGAACCTATGACCTTCTATTTTTATCGTAGAGTTGTCAACTACATCGACCACTCTTGCAGTTCTACCCTCAACGGTTTCTACGCCATGGTTGTAAAAATCGATAGGCGCTAGTCGGGCGGTGGGGTGGGGCCTAGGCCTAGGCGGGATTAATCGGGGCATAGGCGGGATTAATCGGATTGGAATTTTTATATGTAATTTTCAGTTTTTTATATATATACACACATTTTTATATGTAATTTTCAAAATTATATATATACACACACACATTTTTTAAAGAAGCTGGAAATTACAAGAACTAAACTGAAAATCGCCGGAAATTTGCCTGAAAGTCGCCGGAATCTCGTCGGAACCTGCCTGAATCTCGCCGGAACCCTACCGGAATATCACTGGAAAAACGGGAAGTGGCCGATTTTTGGCCGACTAGGTCCGATTAAGCCCGCCTAGGCCCGATTTTGACCCAATTTTTCTGATTAGCGAGGGGAACTTGAGTCTCAGCAGAACCTTCCCTTTTTTATCTCTCCTTTCCCGCGAATTTTCTCCATTTTGCTCAGTTGGGGTCCGATTTGGCCAAAATTAATCCTCGACCCGTCGCCTAGCGACTAATCGGCGCCTAGGCGCGACTTTTACAACCCTGTTCTACGCTAAAGGCCCTTTCTAGCTTACTGACAGTGTACTTCACTCGTTTACAAAACGTCGCAGATATAAAACTCTTACTAGCACCCGAATCAAATAACACAGAATCAAATGTGTTGTCAAGGATAAACGTACCTGACGCCACATCGGGGTCTGCCCTAGCTTGGTCTTGCGTCAGCGCGTACGCACGAGTCTTTGCTCGAGGCCTCTCTTCTTTCTTCTCCGGGCCATTCCCCTTCCCAGCTTCACCCATCCTGGGCTTGGTGCATTTCCGGCTCATATGACCACTCTCACCACAATTGTAGCATTTGAAGCCTTGCGGGCATTCACGGGAGTAGTGTTCGGTCTTGCCGCATTTAAAGCACAGATTTGACCCTAACCGACATTCACCCGCATGTCTTACCCCACATTTTCCACAAACTGCCGTCTCGCCTACCCTGGCCTGTTTGTCCCGAGCCACAAACAACTTCCCAGCCGATCGCTTAGCGGGAAAACTCAGCTTCTTCTTAGGCTCTTCAATGTCAACGACATTCAGCGCCTGTTCATCAAATACCACGCCGCTCAGTTCTACTACCGAATAATAGGTAGTAGGGGCGTTAGCCTTAACATAGATGCGAACCTGGTCTGGCAGCCCTTGAATGTAACAGGAAATCTTTCTTTCCTCAGTCGTGACAAGGTGTGGCACCAGACGTGCCAGTTCATTGAACCGTGTGGTGTACTGCCGGTGCGTCATGCTCCCGGCCTTAATCCCCAGAAATTCCCTTTCTACCATTTCGATCTCATTCCTTGGATAGAAATTCTTGATCACCAAAGTTTTCAAAACAGTCCACATCATCGCATCCACAGCATCGTCCCCTTTGGCTTGACGTACACCTTCCCACCAGTGGGATGCTTCCTCCCTCTATTATAGTATAATTACTATAACTACATTCCTTCAATTATGCATACAATTTCATGCTCATTCATACCACATAACAAATTTTGCAACTTTACACATTATACATACAACCTTGCATAAAACTCATTTATCCCCGTTTCATTTATGATCAACACATGATCTATTTCCATTATAGCTTAACACTATAACTACATTCATTCATTATACATACTAAATCATTCACAATTTATCATATCACAAGTATGTACACAATCACATAACACATAATTCACAAAATTCACCATTTATCATCAATACTAAGTAAGTGCGTAGGCACTTACCTTTCGGGTTAGAAGATCCCGCACCGCTCTCAAGCTTTGCAATTTGATTACCTAAACACATTCGCCTAGTTTAGTAATCTAACATATACCAAAATTTCATTACATTTGAGTTCACAACTCAATTTCCCAATTCCAACCCAAATTGACCCGTTTGGGTTATCCTCATAACCAAACACCCTCTTTCACCACAAACTCACCTACTTGAGTTTCATTAACTTAATCTTAACACTAATTCTTCTTTCAAAAATTATTATTAAGTTAATTTGGTGTTTGTTCTAGTGTCTAACATCTTAAAAACACTTAATCTTCATTAATTCACCATTCTAACATTATGACCCAAACACCCCCAATTTTCACCATATAAACCCTAACTTCTCATAATCAAAATCAAAGGGTTCTAGGATGTTAATCATCATTCTTTAACTTTAGTTTAGCTAGACTATCAATAATCTAACACTAATTCATCACATGCATACTCGATTTTCAGATTTCTTCAAAACCCACCAAATATCACATTCAAAGTGAAATCAAAGGAAAGAAATCACTTACTTGATGTTAGGAGAGTGATGTGCAAGCCAAAACCCCCACAAATCAAGCTCTAAATGCACGATTTGAGCTTCAATTGAGATTTCTCCTTTTTCTTCTCTTGAACATAAACGACCTCAACAACACAAATGAGGTTTATTTTGACTTTTGCTAGTCAATATGGCAGATTTTGCCATTTACACATTTGGCCCCTTAACTTCCATTTCACTCATTTCATTCTATAGTTAGTTAAAACTAACATAACTTCATTCTTAACTTGAAACCTACTTATTTCAACTTATTTCATAAATATTATTTTCACCATAATATTTATTAAAATGCTTTATTTATCTGAAAACGAAACCCGGATTTTGGTTCGTTACAAATCACCTCCCCTTATTTGGGTTTCGTCCCCGAAACCCGACTTCACATAAAAGGTTCGGATAATGTTTAAGCATTTCTTCCTCGGTTTCCCAAGTCATTTCCGCTCCCTTTCTATGTTTCCACCTCACCAAAACTTGGCTAATCTCTTTATTGCGCAAACGTTTCACTTTTCTATCCAAGATTGCCACCGGTTCTTCAACATAATTCAACTTTTCATCCAATTCGATATCGTCCAAAGGGACAAAAGTAGATTCATCCGCCAAACACTTCCGCAAATGAGACACATGAAATGTGTTATGAAGTCTACTTAGTCCCTCCGATAGCTCCAAACGATAAGCTACCGTACCCACTTTTGCTATCACCTTAAACGGCCCGATAAAACGAGGACTTAACTTCCCTCGTTTCCTAAACCGTATCACCCCTTTCCAAGGAGAGACTTTCAAAAGCACAAAGTCTCCCACTTGAAACTCAATCGCCCGCTTCCTATTATCCGCATAAGACTTTTGGCGATCTTGAGCCGCCTTCAAGCGTGCTCTAATTTGGTCAATACTATCATTAGTTTCCTTGACCACTTCGACACTACCAAGCTCCCGTCGACCAATCTCACCCCAACACACGGGTGTTCGACACTTTCTCCCATACAATGCCTCAAAAGGCGGCATACCAATACTAGAATGGTAACTATTGTTGTAAGAGAATTCCGCCAACGGTAAATGGTCGTCCCAACTACCTCCAAAATCCAAGGCACACGCTCGCAACATATCCTCGAGCGTTTGAATCGTACGCTCGCTTTGCCCATCCGTTTGTGGATGATAAGCGGTGCTGAGGTTCAACCTTGTCCCCATATCCTCATGGAATTTCTTCCAAAAACGAGAAGTGAATCTCGTATCACGATCCGATATAATCGACACTGGCACACCATGACGTGACACAATTTCTTTCACATACATTTCCGCCAATCTATCCGAAGAATATGTTTCCTTTATAGGAAGGAAATGTGCACTCTTCGTCAACCGATCCACTACTACCCATATCGCATCATAACCCTTTCGAGTTTTTGGTAGTTTAGTGATCAAATCCATGGTTATATTTTCCCATTTCCAAAGCGGTATTTCAAGCGGTTGAAGCTTTCCATACGGCTTTTGATGCTCCGCCTTAACCCTTAAGCATGTGAGACACTTCTCCACATACTTAACAATATCACGCCTCATACCCGGCCACCAAAAATGACACCTCAAATCATAAAACATCTTCGTGGCCCCCGGATGGATAGAATATTTGGATTTATGCGCCTCGTCAAGAATAGTTGTCAAGACACTTGACAACCTAGGTATCCAAATTCTATCAAAGCATGTCTTCAAACCCATGCTATTTTCACCAAGCTTATCAACATAAGAAATCATCCGTTCCTTCTTCAAGTCACCACCAAGTGCTAACACTTGGGCCTCCCGGATTTCATCAATAAGAGATGATGAAATTGTCATCTTAAATGACTTCACCTTGATAGGTGAATGATTTGACTTCCTACTAAGCGCATCCGCCACAACATTCGCTTTACCCGGATGATAAAGTATCTCACAATCATAATCCTTAACCAATTCAAGCCACCTGTTTGCCTCATATTGAGGTCCTTTTGGTTAAAGAAATATTTGAGACTTTTGTGATCCGTGTAGATCGTACACTTAGCACCATACAAATAATGCCTCCAAATCTTGAGCGCGAAAACCACGGCTGCAAGCTCTAAATCATGGGTTGGGTAATTCACCTCGTGAGTCTTTAATTGCCTAGATGCATAGGCAATCACTTTCCCCCTTTGCATCAAAACACACCCTAACCCCGAATGTGAGGCATCCGAATAAACAACAAAATCCTCGGTCCCGTCCGGCAAGGATAAAACAGGCGCCTTAGTCAACTTTTCTTTCAAGAGTTGAAAGGCAGATTCTTGCTCGGGACTCCAAACAAACTTTGTCTCCTTACGAGTCAACTTCGTCATCGGCAAAGCAATCCAAGAGAAGTTTTCGATGAACCTCCGATAATAACCCGCTAACCCCAAGAAACTTCTAATCTCCGAAGACGTCTTCGGTGATGACCATTCTTTACCAGCTATAATCTTGGATGGATCAACGGTAATTCCTCTTTCATTAATCACATGACCCAAGAATTAGATCTCGCGCAACCAAAATGCGCACTTGGAGAATTTAGCATAAAGCTTCTCCTTTTGCAAGACTTCAAGAATCTCACGCAAATGACAAGCGTGATCACCCTTGCTCCTTGAATAGATGAGAAGATCGTCAATAAACACAATGACCGAACGATCAAGGAACGGTCTACACACCCGGTTCATGAGATCCATGAAAAACGCAGGTGCCTTGGTCAAACCGAAAGACATAACCGCAAACTCATAGTGACCGTAACGAGTGCGAAAAGCTGTCTTATGAACATCCTCTTCCTTCACTTTCAACTGATGATACCCGGACTTCAAGTCAATCTTAGAAAACCATGACGCCCCTTGCAATTGGTCGAAAAGATCGTCAATCCTAGGCAATGGGTACCTATTCTTCACGGTCAACTTGTTCAACTCCCGGTAATCCATACACATCCTCATGCTCCCATCCTTCTTTTTGACGAAGAGAACGGGCGCACCCCAAGGTGAAACACTTGGGCGTATAAAACCCTTGTCAAGAAATTCTTGTAATTGCTCCATGAGTTCTTTCATTTCTGGCGGTGCCAATCTATTAGGCGCTTTAGCTACCGGCTTAGCTCCCGGTATCAAATCAATTCCAAACTCTATCTCCCTATCCGGCGGAATCCCCGGTAACTCGTCAGGAAACACATCTACGAATTGGTTCACGACCGGTACATTGTGAATCTCCTTTACTCTTTCATTCACATCCGCGACACAAGCCATGTACGCCTTGCACCCACGTGCCATGTACTTGGTCGCCTTCACATAAGTGCACAACCTTACTTTACCCTTTTTATCACCTTCTATGTAGATGGACTCTCCCGACGGGGAAACAAGTTGGATCGCCTTCGGTCCACATAAAATACTCGCCTTATTCTTTGACAACCAATCCATCCCCACAATAACATCAAAATCTCCCATAGCCAAAGGAATCAAATCAATAAAGAAAGTTTCACCCCCCGCTCTCAACTTACAATCTCTAAAAATGTCAAAGACAAGGAAACTCTTATCATTAGCCGCTTCGATTTCTAAGGGTTCATCTAACTTGCTACTTACAAAAGAAGAATGCTTAACAAATTTCAAAGACACAAACGAACGACTAGCCCCGAATCAAATAGAACTAGTGCAGGTAATGAGTTAATCTTGAATGTACCTGACACCACCTCCGAGTTGTTCTTTGCTTCCTCCGCAGATATGTGGAAAGCTCTACCCTTAGGCCTGGGTATCTCAACTTTTCTCTCGCTTCCACCTTGCTTCAAATCCGGGCAATCCGCCCTAAGGTGTCCTGGTTTGTAACAATTATAACATATACGAATCTGGCTTGGACACTGATTTGCCATATGCCCCGGCTTCCCACACTTGTAACAATTCGACGTTCCCTTCTTACAATCCCCATAGTGCTCCTTCCCACAAACTTTGCATCCTCGAGAAGAGAACTTGTTAAAAGGCTTCTTACTAGGGCTCCCGCCCTTTATCTTGCTCACCACTTGATCCACAATTTCTCTTTTCCTCTTCTCTCCTCTAGCTTCTTGCCTCCTCAACTCCACTTCCCTTTCCCGACACCTGTTTATCAAATCCACAAGCGTGGTGAAAGAAGATGGAGATATGCTATCTCTGAATTCCACAGTCAACATAGCATAAAATTTGTCAATCTTCGCCTTCTCGGTCGACACCACGTCCGGACAGAACTTGGCGCGATCAAAGAAAGCTCCAGCCAATTCATCTATTGACTCATTCTTTTGCCTCATGAGGAGAAACTCCTCAGTCATTCTATCAACTGCGGCTTGCGGGCAATGATACTTCAGAAAAGCCGCCTTAAACTCCTCCCAAGACATGGAGGTCACACCCAAAACACCCCTCTCCTTGCGGAGATTCAACAACCACTCCTTTGCCCTTCCAGTCAACAAAGGCACACTGAACATCACCCTATCCTCGGGCTTACATTTAGTAGTCTCAAAATTAGACTCCATATCCACAACTCACCTGTGGCTCAGAATCGGGTCCACTTGCCCGTCATATTCCTTGGGCTTAATTACCATAAACTCTTTTAGGGTACAACCCTGTGGCACCCTTTCCTTCTCCTTTAACACGTCTTCGAGGGTAAGCTTGATAGCCCCTCTCATTTCTTCCATTAACAAGGTTGTGGCTTGCTCGAAGGCCTTAGCCACTTCCTCTTTTATCATATCTTGGATTCTTGGATCCAATGGTTCATTACTTGCATCTTCTGCCATCTCTAAACTAAGAAAATGAACCACAAACACCTTAATACCCTTTCACTTTCAATACCCTAGGTATCCATTACACATTCACTATTATATGTATTAAGTATATATTTATCTACCTATATACATACATACATATATAACCACCTTCACCTAATCCTTGCAAATGTTCATTGTTATATGGTTATCATAAAGTCCCTTGCACATTTCGTCTTATTAAACATATTGGCCAGACATGTTTAATAATACGTCATGCCCAATTGTAATTACCATCTCCATATAACAGGTCACAAAACAAGTTTCGGCACACATAACACCTTAACAACATTCATCATACATATATACATATATACATACACCATATATATATATTATCATTTTATCAAATCATTACTAACCTTTCATTTCCGCAAGCTCCGAGTCTTAGTCAAGTCCTTCTTGGATTCTCATATCATTCCTCCATATCAAGAGCATCCGGTTTGAGTTTAGTGTCTCGCACACCAAATCCCTCAAACCATTGCTCTGATACCAAATTGAAACACACCACTTTTAAAAACAAAACTTTAGCGCGCGGAAGTCTTAAACCCAGAAATTTTTTTTTTTTTTTCTGTCGCGTACCGCGACTCATACGTGCCACCTCCCTCGCGCCCCGCGAGGGGACCTTTTTCACAGAAAGTTTCTTTTTTTTTTTCTGCAGGTTTCAGCACTTAACCAAATATCCAACATTTTTCAAACCTTCAAGACATTAAAATTCCCAACACTTGGGTTTTGACCAAAAACACATCAACAACAAGTAAATACACTAAAACATCAATTGTGTATCAAATTTACATCCATCTATGAGGGTTTTCCCAAAAATCCCCAAAATACCAAAATGCATACGAGAACCCTTCACGCCTTGGACTTGACTTGGACTACTTCGGAGCCTTTCCTACAACCATATAAACATATTACCATTAGTAATGAGATAAACATAACCAACAAGTATTTACAACTTGTTGTCACCCTTTTCACCCATTTGACCCGTTAACACCCATTTGACCCGTTAACACCCATTTGGTCAATTAAGGATTTCATACACTTGTATATCACCTACAAGTTACTTTCATCAATTCATTATCACTTTTCCATTTCCATTTTGGCACGTAGGCCATAACTTCATATCCTAAAGAATACGAGATCATAACTCCATAACTATTCTATCCATTATGGTACTTAGACCATAACTCCATATCCATTCTATCCATTATGATTCACAGACCATAACTCCATATCAACATATCCATTATAGTATAATTACTATAACTACATTCCTTCAATTATGCATACAATTTCATGCTCATTCATACCACATAACAAATTTTGCAACTTTACACATTATACATACAACCTTGCATAAAACTCATTTATCCCCGTTTCATTTATGATCAACACATGATCCATTTCCATTATAGCTTAACACTATAACTACATTCATTCATTGTACATACTAAATCATTCACAATTTATCATATCACAAGTATGTACACAATCACATAACACATAATTCACAAAATTCACCATTTATCATCAATACTAAGTAAGTGCGTAGGCACTTACCTTTCGGGTTAGAAGATCCCGCACCGCTCTCAAGCTTTGCAATTTGATTACCTAAACACATTCGCCTATTTAGTAATCTAACATATACCAAAATTTCATTACATTTGAGTTCACAACTCAATTTCCCAATTCCAACCCAAATTGACCCGTTTGGGTTATCCTCATAACCAAACACCCTCTTTCACCACAAACTCACCTACTTGAGTTTCATTAACTTAATCTTAATACTAATTCTTCTTTCAAAAATTATTATTAAGTTAATTTGGTGTTTGTTCTAGTGTCTAACATCTTAAAAACACTTAATCTTCATTAATTCATCATTCTAACATTATGACCCAAACACCCCCAATTTTCACCATATGAACCCTAACTTCTCATAATCAAAATCAAAGGGTTCTAGGATGTTAATCATCATTCTTTAACTTTAGTTTAGCTAGACTATCAATAATCTAACACTAATTCATCACATGCATACTCGATTTTCGGATTTCTTCAAAACCCACCAAATATCACATTCAAAGTGAAATCAAAGGAAAGAAATCACTTACTTGATGTTAGGAGAGTGATGTGCAAGCCAAAACCCCCACAAATCAAGCTCTAAATGCACGATTTGAGCTTCAATTGAGATTTCTCCTTTTTCTTCTCTTGAACATAAACGACCTCAACAACACAAATGAGGTTTATTTTGACTTTTGCTAGTCAATATGGCAGATTTTGCCATTTACACATTTGGCCCCTTAACTTCCATTTCACTCATTTCATTCTATAGTTAGTTAAAACTAACATAACTTCATTATTAACTTGAAACCTACTTATTTCAACTTATTTCATAAATATTATTTTCACCATAATATTTATTAAAATGCTTTATTTATCTGAAAACGAAACCCGGATTTTGGTTCGTTACACAAGGATCACGATAATCCCCCTGGTGACCGTCATCACCCCAGTTGTACAACAGTTGGCCAGCCACAAAGGCCCCTAAAAGGTAAAGGCCTATAACTTACATCCCATAACCTTCATTCCCTAAGGAATAATGACAGATTCGTTCGTTTGTGACTTTCGTAAACATTCACTTCTTTTACTTCAAAACTTCAGTTAAAGCATTCGTATGTTTTATTAAAAATCATTCATCAACACTTCATAAACTTCTTTTGGCAAAATATTTCATAAACACTTCTTTCATAACCCTTCCTTTCAAAACATCGTTCATAAACATCATTTTATAAAACGTCACATACAACATTCATAAACATCGTTTTATAAAATAATCACATCGTTACGTATGCACACCAGCCCAAAAATATTATTCAAAACATTTAAAAGAGGGCTTCTATAACTCACTGGATAAGCTAATCTGAGTTGTCATAAACAAAGGTCCAACAACGTCACTTCCGATCTGAATTGATTAGTTAAATACACATCAGACCAAATCCCGACTCTAACGGTTTAACCATTCTAAACATACTGACTTTACTTAACCAGCCTGATGTCTGCGCACTTAGCAAGTGCGCAGGGCCTTGTTCTTGCGTACTTAATTAGTGCGCAGACTTTGCTTCATGCGTACTTGATAAGTACGCATGACTCTCTTCATGCGTACTTGATAAGTACGCAGTACCCTCTTCATGAGTACTTGATAAGTACGCAGGATCTGCTTCATGCGTACTTAAGTACGCAGGATCTGCTTCACCGCAAAAACCCTAACTTTCGCATTCGGGTCTGATCACGTCAAGATCCCGAACTTGTGTACATTCAAAACGTTTTCTTTTCATTAAGGAACTCAAATCTATGTTTTTCTTCCAGTTTCATCCGTAAAAACGTTACATTTTCATCCAAAACCCGAAAATATCAAAACGAACAAAAACTCAGATCTAGGCCAGATCGTTACCTGTATCTAGCTTCTGATCCGGGGGTTCTTCTCACAAGCTCTGGAGCAACACACTTCTTCAATCTCGGGTCGATCCGCCAACTTTCTCTATCTACGGTTTCGCTCTCTGGATGTTGCAAATGAGAGAAAGGGTGGTGACTTAGGCTATTTATAGGGGAGGCTCCCCTATGTTCGTTCCCTTCTAGCCTGCAGGCCTATCCGGCCTGGCCCGTCATGCCTCGTTCGTTTATTCCGTTATTATAACTGCCGTTTTATTTTTGGGATGTTACATTGTTAATACTTCTATATTTATAATTTAATAACATGTATGAATTTCAATGTTTAGTCATATGAACGCACCTTATGTGATGACTGCTTTTGGATGACTTAGATTCACGTTTATGCGTCTTCCATTTTTCAGAAAAAATCCTAGACAACTAAATTGGCCTCCAGGTCTCGGGAAACCTATTCAAAGATGAATCACATATTCAAGCTCTTTGTGATTAACCAGATTCAATGCTCATAGGAGACCCTGGTTTAAGGTTCGTGCAACGGTTTTTGGCAAGTCATCGGGTGCATTAAAAGCTCGAGTATGACCAGAATGCCCTGGGAATGAAACAGGTAACACATTAACTGGCAGATTTGCATATTTTTGAGGAAGAAAACTCCAATAAAAGAAATGGTGTTATAACTTGCAACAATAAATGAAATGATATAACCTCATATTATCCCCATGAATGTTAAGTTGTTTGTTATAATAATAATAAATGGATTTATATTAAAATGTTTTTTTTTATTTTTTGATTACTCTACTAAATATTAATTTTAATTTAAAAATCACCAATTTACGATTGTTTTGTGAAAATTTCAATTATTTAAAAATAGAAGCCATCTTCTGTAACGTTACATATATGCATATATATAGTTTAAAAATCATCCTTTTTGACAACTTTTAATAAATCGAATTAATTTGAAACTTTAAATAATTAGTGAAGATTTAATTAAAAAAAAACATATTTCTTACCATAATACATTTCCTTTGGAACCCTACTCCGATTTTTTTCTCCTATAATTTCGACCCTGCAAAAGAAGAAATAATTTGACTTTTAAAATTCAAAGATAAATAGTCATCACTAATTAATAGTTCATCTCTAATCCCCCAAAATTCGTGAATATAAATTACAAAAATTCGTCCAAATTGATTAATATATTCATATCAATTTCTATGTTTTAGATATTTTATAAGTTAAGGCTAATTTATATTTCAAATTATGATTTTATGAGTCAAGTCTAATTAATATTTCACTTAATGATTTCCTCCATGAAAGGAATGTCGCAAATTTGGTGTTGATATATCCCGAATCAAAGAAATTATTTACCATAATAATCAATCTCAAATAACCATTTAAACCACTCTCTGTATAGGGCCATCTGTGTGCATTTGAAATTGTATTTCAAATTTTTAAACCCACATAAATTATCAATCATCAATGTTAAAAATAAAATCATCAATTAAAGATTTTTAACTGTAACTGTTTTCCTATTTCCTAATTTACGATTTTCAAACGGTTAAGTAATGTTTTCCAAATAAAACCATTCAAACATCAATTAAGAACTGTTTTCCAACTAAAAACATTCAAACGGTTAATTGGTAATTCAAATTTGAATGCATAATTTGGTAATGATTTCCAATCAATTTGGAATTATTCAAACTGTTTTGAATTCAAATTGCACATTCAAACTGTTTTAAAACCATTAAACATTTTGATTTTTGTTTGTTTTTCAAATTCTTAATTTCAGAAAATTTAATCCGCTTAAATAAAAAAAATATAAATGATTTGAAATAAATTTGGAATCCGTAACTTGCTAATATGAAATCATCAATTAAATATCCTTTAAACATAAAATCATTCAAATTTCAAACTCTTATCAAATCAATTAAAAATGAATCTTTTGGAATGTTTTAAAATGGTAAAAAAAACTCCTAAATTTAAGATTGCATCATCCTTAATAGCCCGTGATTTTCACCAAATTATTTTAAAACATACTGTAATTGCTACTCATTCAATTGATTGTATCTTTCTATAAATAAAGATCAATTTACAATTCATTGTAAAATGGAGGGATTAATCATTGTTTACTTTAAAATATCTACTCCTAAAATATTCGAAAACTCCTAAATCTCCTTTACTTTAAAATATCTACATTTACAAAAGCATGCAACTTTATTTCAAAATTATTTGTATTCTTGATTGATTAATTAATATCTTCTATTAAGGGGTAGAGCTTTGCCTAAAATTTTTGCACATGGATTTGTGGAGATTACAGATTTATTGAAGTTGGATTCCATCATCATGCCTTGGAGTTCATTTTCGACCAGAATAGGTTTAGAGATATTTAGAACAAATCTCTATTTAAAATCGAGAAAACACTGAGATTCAAAGTCCATTTAAATAAATGATTTATTCGAGATTTCATCCAAATCAAGAAAAAAACATTTCAAGAAGCAAAAGACCATTAAAAACCTCATTTCAAAATTTCATTAACCAAAACATCTCTATGGGTTCTAAATAATCCTACGAATGACCATAAATCCATGTGCAAAAATTTTAGGTTCTAATAATCTCTATGGGTTCAAACATAAACTATAAACACTTACCTACGAATGACCATACTAAACAAACAACACTAGGTGCCAAGTTACCATGTCTTATCCACTCTAAACTTATTCTCTGTTATAATGAAGTTGAGGGATAAGACATGCTTACCCAGTCTTAGTTGTAGTTGCTGCAATTGGCCAAATCTGCCACCTATCCGATTCAACTCATCGTCCACTTCGCACCACCATATCACCACAACAAAAACCACTTTCCTAACTGCAATACAACCAATGACCTGCAAAAATTACAGAATATCCATCATAAATTCATAATCCACCAAATGTTATCGAGATTAACCATATCAGAAATCGAGATCCGAAACAAACCCTAACATAAATCAAAATCTCACACAATTAACACACAACAATGGAATTGCATGAAACGGAAACAATTCAATGTAATTAAGCAACTGATAAATCGTAATATCAAACAATTAACACAATAAACAACAGAAGGTGCAATTGCAAATCTAAAAAACACACAAAATTAGAAATAAAACACACAATTTCGGTTGTAATCGAAGAAGGAACCAATTCCAAAAGTAGAAATTGTTGAATCTGAAGAATAATCAGTAATTAGAAATCAGAAATCACACTCTAAGGAATCGCAACCTCATTCATATCCACCCTAATCGCCGCTCGCCGCTCGCCGCCATCTCTTGTTGACGCTCCACCCTAAGAGAGATCAGAAAGCTCGCCGCCATCTCTTGTTGATAATCGAGATCAGAAAGCTCGCCACCATCTCTTGTTGATAATCGAGATCAGAAAGCTCGCCGCCATCTCTTGTTGACGCTCCACCCTAATCGATTATGATTTAGGGTTTAGAGATACCGACGGGTGTGGAAGAAAAGGAATAAATGAGAAATAGGGTTTATATGTGATGGGTAAAGAAATCGGGTTATGTATTTTAAAGAAATGGGTATTAAAGATCCGCGTAGAAGACAAATGGGTATAAAATGGTTTTGGGGAGAAAATGGGTGAGGATGAATGTGGGACTGACACTCGCCGCCATCTCTTGTTGACGCTCCACCCTAATCGATTATGATTTAGGGTTTAGAGATACCGACGGGTGTGAAAGAAAAGGAATAAATGAGAAATAGGGTTTATATGTGATGGGTAAAGAAATCGGGTTATGTATTTTAAAGAAATGGGTATTAAAGATCCGCGTAGAAGACAAATGGGTATAAAATGGTTTTGGGTATAAAATGGTTTTGGGGAGAAAATGGGTGAGGATGAATGTGGGACTGACACTTGGTAAAAGGATTTAGTTTTTTATTATAAGAGAGATATATATATTTTCATTTTAATATTTTAGTTTTGAAACCAAAATAATAATAATAATATAATTTATTACTTTAAAATTCTAATTTAATATGTGATATATATACAGAAGGCCAATTTTGTTGAGTGTGATGAACACAAAAGCTAGAGCCAATAAGAACCTATTACGTGACAAAATGAAATATTATTTTTATTGAGGTTTCTGTGTTTCCGTTTAAATTTTATTAAAAATTATTTTTAGGGTGATTTTATTAACATTATTTTTACCGTTAGTGTCTGCGCTTCCGTTTAAATTTTATTAAAAATCGGTCTGTCTTCCGTCGCAGAGCGCATGTGTAATCTACTAGTTCGTATTTAAACTTTAAAATATTATAACTTTTTAAAAAAATATTTAATAAGTTTGGAGAAGAATAGACGAAGTTGATTATATTTTAAAATAAACATGCATGTTTCATCATATAGTTACCAACTTTTTTTTAGTAATTTTGGTTAAAATGTTAAAGCATATCACCTTACCATTTTTATGATAGGAGAAAAACCAAAAAGAGTTGATACATATTTCTTATATTAGAAATGACTTTTGTGTTGTTATTTTAAATGGCTTTTCTTTGGAAATGGTTTAATTTTTATTTTTATTTTAACTTTTAAAAAGACAGATATTGTTTTATTTAACTTTACTTTCTTTCCATTTGTTCTCAACTTCTCATTATGGTTGATTTTGGAGGCAACTAATTTTCCTTGTATTTGAAGATATTTTAACCAGTGTCATTTTCCAGAGATAAGCATCTAATTAATAATCAGATTTGTTGTTAATCTAAGATATGAGCGGTTAAATATATTTTATGGTTTAAAATGAATTTTAGTTTGGGTCATTTGTTATTAAAAAGTTAGTGTGACAACTCTCCCCTTTATGCCCCTTTATTTATTCTTCTATTTTTATTTTAATCAAATTGTTTAATAAAATTATTACAATCAATTTTTAGTAAATATTTTTTTTTTCGATTGATAAAATAGTTGTTCATTTAATCTTATGACTTTATGAATTTTAAGTAATTTTTTATTAGTTGTAATCTTGAAAAAGATTTTTCTATAGAAGAAACCTACATGTCTCTTAAAAATTTAGTTAGTCACGCAGGTTATGGTGTATATATCCTAAAAAATCTAAAAATTGCTGTAAAAAAAAAGAAAAGAAATATAGCAAGATCATCGGTATCTAAATTACTATTATGTTTACCAAGTTTTCAAGCTTAATACATTTTTTAACTTTTAAGATCTAAGATCGATCGCTTTTATATTTTCATACCAAATACGAAATTAAAAATATTTTTAAATTCTTAAATTGATCACTTCCTAACCAGATTTTAGTTTCAAAAGTAGGATCGTCTTCACAGCTGAACAAAAATCATAAAATAATCATAAATTTGAATCCTAATCATATATCAAAACTAATAGGCGTCATTATTTCACGCAATCACAAACTAAAAACATTGGATAAAACAAAGAAAACATGTATTACAATGATAGATTTTGGAAGAACATGAAACTAAAAGATTCTAAAGGGATTATTAATCCCGGATTAATAAAAAACATTAAATTACATCCCATGGTCCTTGCGGCCTAGTGACATGATGATTACCCCCATAAAAATAGTCAAATCTTGTGAGTGTAGGTTGGATAGTATTTAGAAGTAAAAGGTAAGAGCATCAGGTATACCCCCATGAAGCAACGCGTGATCTTACGTGGCCAAGTAATCACGCCGTGAAAACGAAGGAACATCGCCCCCTTGCCGCGTGAAGGGGGGCGTGATTTATTCGCGTGATTTTTTTCATAGGGAAAAAGGAGAAGAAAGCCGTTCAAAGAAGAAAAAGGGTAAAAATCTTGTGGGTTTTGGGAGGAAATAAAAGTACCTGAACATGAACTTCATAGTTTCTTGATTTTTCTCTCTATGAAAAAAAGAAGCTTAATAAAGAAAAAATGGGAAAAAGGTTGTTGTGAATGCTCTTAATTTATTATATGTGAATGATGTGGCCGTATATGAATGCTCTTAATTTTTATGAAATAGGAAAAGGGTTTAATGAAGAAGAAACATTTATTTTTTTTATTTTATTTAAATGAAAATTAAAAAATAAATATTTAATTATTAACCACCACAATCACTTGGGTATACCCCTTTTCAAATGATGGATGGTGTGATAATGAAGGACGTGACGTGACGCCACGTCACATGCATTTTATTATCACACCACACCACAATCACACGGGTATGCTCCTTGCTCTAATATTTAGAAGTAAAAAGTTGATGTAAAAAAAACATAAGATTACAAACTATATCATGGGAGGAAATAAAAATACCTGAAGATTATTGAAAGTGGTCAAGTGGAGGAGGGTTTTTAGAGCACCTCCAATGCTAGATACAACAAACGCGACACATTTGCCTCCTCAGATTTCACTCATCCTTTAATAACACTCATTTTTACTCTAAACACTATATCATTTTTCAAACACTCACTTTTTAAATTACCTTTTTAATCATTTTTTTATAAATGGGTTTTTATAATACAATAAAAAATATGCATATTTAAATAAAAAAGATGTGTAAATGGTAGTTTTGATATAAAATAAATCTAAAATAAATTCACTTGTAAGAAAAAGGAAAGTAACATTCCAAAAGAACACAATTTGTAAGTCGATGGCATTTGACACCGACAAAAAAAAACCTTTAACTTTATTAAATTATCAATACTAACTTCTTAACTTTTTAAAATATCATTTTTACCCCCCTTAAGTTTTTAAATTTATTTATCACCGATCAAAACTTACTCCCAACTTTATTAAAATGTCAAAACTAACACTTTAACATTGTAAAATGTAACTTTGACTTTATTAAGTTTCTAAAGTTTAGAGTTTACCCCCTTTTAGTATACATAATCTGATTTTTTTCTCAATAACTTTCGTGTGTTAATTTAAAAAAATAATAATAATTTGTGGCTGTGTTTATTCTTTTTTCCTTGGCGTCCCGGTAAAATTTTTGATAAAAACAAAGTTGTTTTCAAAATATGGTGTTTTTTAGGTATCATGAGTTATTTCGACTGACGGTAACGTGCTGGTACCATGAAGATTGAGACCGACTCCAACTGAAGAACATTGGTACCGTTATATAACTGTCTTTTATCTGTGTTTCGATCTCCACGACCAACTCGTCGTAACTTCATACATTTATCTTATGTATTTAACTACGTTTCTTTTTTAGCTTAGGCACGTTAATGTCACCGTCACAACTGTTTAAGGTCCGCCTCCCGCTTTTTATTATTGTAGATTATAGTGACTGACAGTAACGTGTTGGTACCGCGAAGGACGAAACCGATACTGATCGAAGAGCGTCGGTGTCATTATACAACGGTTTTCTATCCATGTTTCGGTCTCCAGAACCGAGTCATCACAAGTTCATGTTAATATTACCGTCGCAACATGCGTAACCAAGTTTGCAAAACGTACTGACGTCCCGCCGCAACGCGCGGAAGCCAAATGCTAGTCTACTCATAATAAGTAGTAAAAGTATTTATAATTTTACCTTTGTTTGTATTTATATTTGTTTATTTAAAGATTAAAATACAATAATAATATTAATAACAATAGTATAAAGACAAAGACAAAAATATACATTAATTACACAAAGTTGCATGCACTTAGATTTGAGTGTGTTCCCGAGTAAAAAAATATATTACAAATGGATTACTTCATCATAATACTAATTGTTAGTAATAGATACTAATTTATCCAACATTTTTTTCACATAAATTTTGATAATCTATACTACTATATAAAACATATAGAGCGGGTAAAGTTGTAATTTCATTAAAATTTTAACACACTTAAGAAAAGAGTTGTTGCATTTGGTACAAGTGTTGATTCATAGCCCACCTTGCAAATTACAATTTTGTCCCTCTAAGAAAGTTCATAGTATCCCACATCGTCTGGTTAGGAAAATTTGCAGAGGAAATATGGTTATAAAAGGAGAACACTTATCAGGCTTTTAGTTAACTTATTTTTGTTGCTTAATCGACCCATTGTCCCGTATAGTAATGCAAAGTTTTGCTTTTTTTCATCAATTGGTGGAGAAAGCTATAAGATCGGTTCGTCGAGTAAGCCAAGTTGAACAAGGTTGACCAAGTTTAACCTATTATTTTTCTATCCCACATCGCCTAGTTAAGAAAATTCGCAAAGGAAATATGGTTATAAAAGGAGAACACCCATCTGGCTTTCAGTTAACTTATTTTTGTTCTTAATCGGCCTATTGGCCCTTATAGTAACACAAAGCACATAACATATGTACTTATCCCACATCGGTGGAGAATAGAAAATGAAAGAAATGATTAGTTATATAAATGGATTGTATGCTTACCTTAGTATACTCAATGCATGATCAAAAGTGCTCATGTGATGGTTGGGATCTATCCCACATCACCAAGTTAAACAAAACTTTAAGAGTCCCTTGTCTTATAAAAGGGAGGCCCAAGCTAAAGTTTGGATATTTTTTTTAGTGCAAAAATTTGGATACTTAACCGAGGTTCTAAGCTTGCTTGAAAAAAACTCGGTTTGAAATCGTTCCCGTTGTAAACTTGCTGACTTGGATCGGCTTGGTTTGCAAACAAGCTGAGCCTGAGCTAGGCTTGGCTCGGCTGCTGAGCTTGTGAGCTAGGTTTGAAGCATATAATAATAATAATAATACCCAAATATAATCAGTGTTTAATACAGTTCGGGTTAGATTGCGCTCTCAAAAATAGTCTTGATGACATCCGCCGCTTTACGCGGGCCAACCCACTAGTATAATTGATGTAAATCAATTAGGGATATTTTATTGTTTTAATATTATAAAAGGTTATTTTTATATATGACCATTAGTGAGAGGTATGATTAGTGAGAGAACGATTTTTTAATTTTTTAAACTGTTTATCAGTTAATTACTTAAAAATATAATAAACCGTTTACAATATCAAACACATGTTAAAAACTACTTACGAGACAAAAAAATATTTTTTTGAAAACAACTATGTTTTCATTAAAATTTATACCACGATGTTTAGGGGAAAAATATACACAAGACTGTGTATTTTGTTTTTTTAACTAACGAACACAAATTATTTGAGAAAAATCAAATTAATTATTAAATAAAATATTACAATAAAAAAATCAACTGCATAGGTGGCATGATATGAGTGGTTATATGAAATATTGAATTAATGCACAATCTCAATGCATCAAGTCTTACGGACGTGAGTACACTCACACGTGACTGGGTCAAGGCTCACTCACGGTTGAGGGGAGCGGTGTTCCCGAGAGCGTGATGGGTCACGGAACCTAATCACAGAGTATACTGCATGCTCTTTCACACAACATAAGACCAAGGTGAAGTAAGGTATTGGGTCCCCCCAAAAAATAATGCCTCATTTTTTTGAAAATCTTTTACAAAACACCGAGACTTCTAGGGCAAAATCAACAATCACAATCTGGAAATTGGAAGGAAGCGAGAGTCGAGATACCAATCAACTATTCGGGAGATCAAACGACAATTGGCCATGGCCTTTCCCCGGATCAATGGTCGATTATACATTTACACTGAAACTTGCGAGATCAAATTACTTCAACTATTCTTGTGTAAATTGTTGTTTTCAAATTAATTTATGACAAGGGGTGTAAAAATAGTTCATCTATATGATTGGATTTTCTTTCATATTAATTTATGATATGTATTTATTTAGTAAATTCAATTAATAATACCCGAAACACGGTTTTTGGTATGTCTTCCTTCCTTACCTTCAGTTGATGGTACCCCGACCTAAGGTCGATCTTTGAAAACCAACTCGCACCTTACAATTGATCAAAGAGATCGTCTATCATTGGTAGCAGGTATTTATTCTTAATACTTCGTTTATTCAGTTCTCGGTAGTCGATGCACATGCGCATTCTACCATCCTTCTTCTTTACGAAAAGCATCAGAGTGCCCCATGGTGAGATGCTCGGCCTGATGAATCCCTTCTCATTGAGTTCTTCTAGTTGAGACATCAGTTCTTTCATTTCTGACAGAGCCAATCGGTAGAGGGCTTTGGCAACAGGTTGAGCCTCTTGCACTAAGTCAATTTGAAATTCTATCTCCCGATCGGGTGGCACACCAGGTAAGTCCTCGGGGAACACCTCTGGAAAGTGGCATACCATGGGTACATCTTTGAGTTCTTTGGTTTTCCTTCTATCATCGATAACATATGTCAGATAAGCTTCGCAACCGCGCCTCATGTAACTTTCGGCCTTGATCATCGAGATAACGTTCGACATCGTGCAATTCCTATCCCCATAAACCATGATCGGGCTGCCGTCGGATGCTTTGAGATGGATCATATTTCGTTTACATACAATTTGCGCTTCGTTGGCAGCTAGCCAATCCATGCCTAATACTATATCGAATCCTCCTAAGGTCAGAAGAAATAGCCTAGAAGGAAACCTATGGCCTTCGATTCCTATCAGACAGTCATCTATGACTTTCGTTACTTTCGTGATTTTACCAACAACGGTTTCTATTTCAAAGGTTTGTGTTAGAGTTCTAACTATACTTTTTAGTTTAGTAGCAAAGGTTGTGGCGATAAAACTCTTACGTGCACCGGAATCAAATAGAATCGAAACATAATGGTTATTGGCGAGGAACGTACCTGATACGACATCAGGGTTCCCTCTGGCCTCTTTTTCAGTCAAAACATAGGCTCGGGTCCTTGCCTTGGGCTGTTCCTGTTCCTTCCCTTTTCCAGACCAGGTTGCCTCGTCCTCCTGTAATCCTTTGTCAGATGTCCAAACCATCCACAACCCTAGCACTTGGTGCCACTCAAACAGTCTCGGAAGTAGTTCCCCGCCTTCCCACATTTGTAGCACATGGTGGAGCCAGCTCTGCACTCACCTAGATGTCGCTTCCCACATTTCTTGCAAATATCATGCTCCTCATTCCTCGGTTTCTTAGCTTCATATGCATAGTTCCCTTTCTTGTTTCCATTTGATGGGTTTTCCCACTTTCTCTTTGGGACTTCGGGTGTCAGGTCCTCGTTAGCATAATCGTCAAAGCCGATTCCACTCAAACTCACTACCGACTCGAAGGTCGAGGGTAGGTTAGCTATCACATGAATTCGGACCCTTTGAGGCAAGCCCTTAACATAGTACTTGATCAGTCTTTCTTCGGTCTCCACCATATGAGGTACTAGCTGAGCCAGCTCATTGTACCTTGAAGTGTACTTGCGATGAGTAATGTTTCCAGCATTGAAGTTCAGGTCTCAGGAACTCGTTCTCTACCCTGTCAATCTCGTTCCGTGGGAAGAACTTTTTGATCATCAGCACTTTCAAGTCATCCAGGTTATCCTTCTGAGAGCATTTGGTGATTTAGACCTTTGAATTGTTCTCCACCAACTCAGTGTCTTGTTGGTGAAAGAGTGAGCAACAAAACTAACAGCTTGGTCAGGTCTACACTCGCTGATGCTAATCACCCCATTCATTCTCTCGATCCATTCATAAATGTCAACTGAATCCTTCTTCCCGTCAAACTTAGGCGGATCGCAGTCCTTGAAGCCCTTGTAGTTGCTCCCACGAGTAGTCAGTGCCACATTCGCTTCATCCTCGTCACTAGTATAAACTTTTTCATCAGGGTTTCTTCTTCCTCCTGTTTGCTCTTATTTAAGGCTACAGTTAACATGTGATATGTCCTAAATTATACATGTTTTGCATGCATAATAATCCCCATATTATGGTACTAATTGATTAATAACCTTGCAATTGATACTTAAAACGTTAATATTTCACAAATGCAGGTTATTCGGTATCCCAAAGATGAATAAAGCAAAAAATAGCTTAAAACATGAAGAAATCAAGCTTTTGGAGGACCAAACCCGAGCATTGACCCCCAAGAAGTCAAACTAGGTTAACATAAGTCAAACCAGCAGCTAAAAGACAAAACTGGGCAGCAGGAAGGGGATGCACGGCCGTGCATCCCAATGAACGGGCGTGCTTTGCCTTGTCTTGCTCCCCAAGGTCCAGTACACGGTCTTGTTGTAGAGTCATATCTGAGATATAAGCTGTTGTCATTTATTGTTTGTTTAAACAGTTTTAGACTAGTTTACTTTCTGTCATTTCATTAAATGTAATTTCAGTTTTATGTAATTTACTGTTTTTATTTCTAAGTCTGGGCCATCGAAACTACTTAGTTTCGATTGAGTCTGTTCAATCGAAACTAGTAGTTTCGATAGATGGTAGTTTCGACAGTTTTTTGTCACTTGTAAATGGTCAATCGAAACTAGTAGTTTCGATTGAACATAGTTTCGATACTGTCACTACTATAAATAGCCTAGTTTGAGAATGTTTAGGGTGTGAGTAGTGGCTGTAACCCTGAACCTTCTCTTTCACATTTTTCCTGAATCGATACAATTTGCAGTTGTTTATTCACTGTGTTCTTACACTTTCATACCATTTGCGTATTGATTCAAACTGTGGTTAGCCTGTTATCTTCACCAACACTGTTTATATTATCTGTTTCACCACCATACACACAGTTTCCGCCTGTGTGTGTGTGTAATCGATCAAATCAGTGATTTCAAGAGAAATCTGGACCTACAATTGGTATCAGAGCTTTATGCTCTAGTGTTTTTGAGTGTTATCAGATTTTGTGATCGATTCTAGGTGATTTGTGAGGTATTTTGAGCTTATTTCGGGATTTTGCACATCTATTCTCGGAAGTACTGTTTCATCGATTTCCAAGGGTTTTTGCTCGTATTTTCAGAATCGGAAGTTGGATTAGTGATCAGGAGGGTTAGTAGAAGGTTTTCGCCGGATTGGTTTGTCATTTCTGCACTATTGATTTCTGAAGCTTATCATCAATGGAGTATTTCTGAGCTTGGAGAAGAAGGCATCGAAACTACTGGGGATAGTTTCTGATTTCCGTTGATCATCGAAACTTCTTGTCTACATTTTGTCGGGAGAAGGTACTATCGAAACTATATTTTGTCTTATCTCTATCAAAACTGTGGTTATCGAAACTTGCCTCGAAAATTTTCAGTATCGAAACTAGTTGTTTCGATAAAAGCTGTCATATCGAAATTAGTTGTTTCGATAAAAGTTGTTCTATCGAAACTAGTTGTTTCGATAAAAGTTGTTCTATCGAAACTAGTTGTTTCGATATAAGCTGACCTATCGAAACTAGTTACTGTTTTAGTTTCGATTCAAAATATTATGGCCACTTCAAGTTCAACAAAACATTCTGGGGGAAATAGACCACCTGTTCTTGTGTCCACAAGAGATTTTGATGACTGGACTAAAAAGATGAAGCTTTTCTTTCAATTTCACGATTATACACTGTTGAGTTCTATCATCGATGGTCCCCACAAGCCCGTAACTACCACTGCTGATGTTCAACGTCCTAAGTTAGTATCTGAGTATGATGAGAAAGATCTTTCCTTGATTGCCCGAGACAACAAGGCCTACGGGACTATTGCCATGGCTCTTCCTATGGATATTTTCAACATATTTGCTGAGTACACAACTGCCAAAGACTTATGGGCTGCACTGTGCACAAGATATGAGGGAAGTGAGGATGTCAGGGAAAGCAAAAGAGATCTGATCAAGAAACAATATGCAACGTTCAGCAGTGTAAGGGGAGAATCAATATCTGATTTGATCAACCGTTTCTCAAGCATTGTATCGAGGTTGAAGGTAATGGGAGTTGAGTACCCTACTCTTGATCTAAACAAGAAACTCCTAGATTCTCTTCCTGAGGAATGGAATATGTATCGAATCATGATAAAAAAAAGATTGAGAATCTGAGTGCTCTGTCTCAACAGGAAGTCTATAGCATTCTTGAATCTTATGAAATTGAAATTAAGAAGGGAGCAGTCACCCCATCAAATCAGTCCGAAAACACAGCTCTCATTGTTGGATCAAGCTCATCCGGTAGCCCATACTTTCAGACTGATGTCCCTCCTTCAGCTGCTGCAATTAATTCTACCAGCTCATCTGCCCCTCAAAAGACTATCACCATGATTCCTGATGAATATGTCCCAATCATGACTGCTTTCATGTCATGCTATGATGCACTGATCTCTGGAAATCTAACACCGGTTAGCTTTCAACCTGATGACTTGGAGCAGATTAATCCTGATGATTTGGAGAAAATGGACATTGACTGGTGCATGGCCATGTTGACCTTAAGAGCCAAAAGATTCATCAAAAGAACTGGCATAGACAGATTCAAGCAGGGAAAGACACTTGGGTTTGATATCAAGAAGGTGAGATACTACAATTGTGATCAGCTGGGTCACTTTGCCAGAAACTGCAAGGAACCGTCCTCCAATGATCAGCAAGAGAAGAAGATCTCCTCTGGAAAACAAGCTGCCAATCCTCCAAAGATAAACACATCTTCAAGCTCCACAGCTCTTGTGTGTCAGGCTGATGGACAATATCATTGGGGAGATCAAGCTGAGGAAGCTGCTGATAAAGCCTTGATGGCTGATGTGGAGGACATGGGCAAGTGTGTCATGATTGAACCTGCTGAGGATCTCACTGCTGTGCCTGCTGAGGTTATTTCTAAACTGTGTAATTCTAGATCTTGCTTGAATGAAATTCAAAAATACAGATTCATCAATCAAGCCTTGATTGATGAACGAAATCACATTAAGGTAATGTATGACTCTGTGGCCAAAAATGAGAAACTTTACTTAAAGAAAATTCATGATATTTCTGGTGAAAATCGTTCTTTAATTGTGCAACTCAATACTCAAACCATTAATAATACAATTTTAACAAAAAGAGTCCAAAAGGCAGAAAAAGCCAAATTACAGGTTGATCACATGGATATGGATCAGAAAATTTTGTTTGTAATAATTGATAAACAATTTAATAGAAAAGGCACAGAAGGTCTTGGGTATAACTCTCATCCACCTCCTTATTCTAAATCAGGGAGATTTGCTGATATGCCTACTCCACATGTTTCTACACCTTTTGTTTGCACATTATCCCCTGATGATTATATTACATCCTCTGATTCTGACAGTTTTGCTTCTTGTGCAGAGTCAAATTGTGTAAATTCCGAAGATGATTGTGATAAGAGTGCTAATGATAGAACTATTTTAAAAGAACTTGAGTCGGATGAATGTAATAATATGTCCGTGTCAAAACCAAATATTTGTGAACACGTTAAAAACTTGTATTTTGATTCTATGCCTGCTGAGCATAAGGGTTTGGGATGTGATGTTTCTAAATTTAAAAATGCCTTGCCTTTTGTTCCTAAATCTTTGAATGTTATGCCATGTGTTACAAAATTTAAAAGTGTAGGAATTATTGTGAATGATGTACCATGTGAAACCATGAGCAACATGGAATTTTTCAGATTAAAGGAAGCACACCGTCTTCAAGACAAAGTTATTGATGAGAGAACCGTCTCATGTTCAGATTCCTCAACATCACAATCATCTTCATCTTGTGATGACTATTATCAGGCTAAGATATCTTGTGAAAACGTCTGTTTTAGTTGTGGTGCCTCAAATCATGTTTCAAAAAGTTGTAAATTGACAACCACAAATTCTAATGAAAAATCACCTTCCGAAAGTTCATTAAATTCATACATGTTGCCTAAGTCTTTTCACATTAGAAAATCTAGGCGTAAAAGAATTAAAAATGCTAAAAATCATTTAAAACAAACGTGGAAAATTAAAAATAATGTTCTATTTGATGACCGTGTTTCATCAAAGGATGGTTGTAATTTTGATTCCAATGAGATGTCATATCCTGACACTAAGATCTCTTGATTGAAACAATGTTGGTCAAAACGTATAAATGGTTCGTTGTGTATAGGGTCAATCAAGAAGAACCGGTGATAACATCTGGCATGTAGATAGTGGATGTTCAAGACATATGACTGGGCACTTTAACTTGCTGCAAGATTATCATCAAATTGACGGAGAGTATGTTGCTTTTGCTGGAAACCCAAGAGGAGGAAAGATTGAAGGACAAGGAACAGTATCAAGTGGAGTAAATAGTCTGGAATTTGTCAACTTTGTTCCTCAGTTGAAATACAATCTGATGAGTGTTTCACAGATTTGTGACAAGGACTTTTGTGCCTTATTCAATTCAAAGGAATGTCTTATCTTGAAACCAGGAGTGGTGATTCCAGAAGAACTTATTCTCATGCGTGCTCCTAGAAGATACAACACATATAGCTTGGATATGAACAACCCATCGGGCATTGAATCGTGTTTTCTCTCAAAAGCTTCCGAAGATGAATCTTTCTTGTGGCATAAGAGGTTGGGACATGTAAATTTCAAAACAATGAATCGACTGGTTCGAGGCAACCTAGTCACTGGATTACCTCTCAAAGATTTCACTCCTATGGAACACTGTATCTCATGTTCCAAAGGAAAACAGCACAAATCTTCACATAAGCCTAAAACCACCAATTCCATTGACTCTCCTCTCCAATTGCTTCACATGGATCTTTTTGGTCCAGTGAGTGTCATGAGTCTTGGACGAAAGTCATACTGTCTGGTGGTAACAGATGATTTTTCTCGATTCACTTGGGTGTTTTTCTTAGCCACAAAAGATGAGACGCCAGAGATTTTAAAAACCTACCTGCTTCAAATTGAGAACCTCATCAATCTAAGTGTGAAGACTATCCGCAACGATCATGGAACAGAATTCAAAAATGCAACTCTTGATTCCTTTTGTGAAAGCAAAGGAATTTCTCGACAATTCAGTGCACCTCGTACTCCTCAACAAAACGGTGTAGCTGAAAGAAGAAACCGCACTTTAATTGAAGCTGCACGAACTATGATTGTTGACTCTAAGCTTCCCGTGACTTTCTGGGCTGAGGCGGTCAACACTGCATGTTTTGTGCAAAACAGGGTTCTTATCACTAAAAGTTGCAACAAGACACCTTATGAGATCATGTACAAGCGCAAGCCAGTTATTGATTTCTTCAGAAAATTTGGGTGTGTATGCACAATGCTGAACACTTCAGATCAGCTCAACAAGTTTGAAGCTAAATCTGATGAATGCTATTTTGTTGGTTACTCATCCAATCAACGTGCTTTTCGTGTCTACCATAAGAAGAAAAGGATAATGATGGAGTCCATTGATATCAATTGGCATGAAAACAATCATCCACCTCCTTATTCTAAATCAGGGAGATTTGCTGATATGCCTACTCCACATGTTTCTACACCTTTTGTTTTCACATTATCCCCTGATGATTATATTACATCCTCTGATTCTGACAGTTTTGCTTCTTGTGCAGAGTCAAATTGTGTAAATTCCGAAGATGATTGTGATAAGAGTGCTAATGATAGAACTATTTTAAAAGAACTTGAGTCGGATGAATGTAATAATATGTCCGTGTCAAAACCAAATATTTGTGAACACGTTAAAAACTTGTATTTTGATTCTATGCCTGCTGAGCATAAGGGTTTGGGATGTGATGTTTCTAAATTTAAAAATGCCTTGCCTTTTGTTCCTAAATCTTTGAATGTTATGCCATGTGTTACAAAATTTAAAAGTGTAGGAATTATTGTGAATGATGTACCATGAGCAACATGGAATTTTTCAGATTAAAGGAAGCACATCGTCTTCAAGACAAAGTTATTGATGAGAGAACCGTCTCATGTTCAGATTCCTCAACATCACAATCATCTTCATCTTGTGATGACTATTATCAGGCTAAGATATCTTGTGAAAACGTCTGTTTTAGTTGTGGTGCCTCAAATCATGTTTCAAAAAGTTGTAAATTGACAACCACAAATTCTAATGAAAAATCGCCTTCCGAAAGTTCATTAAATTCATACATGTTGCCTAAGTCTTTTCACATTAGAAAATCTAAGCGTAAAAGAATTAAAAATGCTAAAAATCATTTAAAACGAACGTGGAAAATTAAAAATATTGTTCTATTTGATGACCGTGTTTCATCAAAGGATGGTTGTAATTTTGATTCCAATGAGATGTCATATTCTGACACTAAGATCTCTTGATTGAAACAATGTTGGTCAAAATGTATAAATGGTTCGTTGTGTATAGGGTCAATCAAGAAGAACCGGTGATAACATCTGGCATGTAGATAGTGGATGTTCAAGACATATGACTGGGCACTTTAACTTGCTGCAAGATTATCATCAAATTGACGGAGAGTATGTTGCTTTTGCTGGAAACCCAAGAGGAGGAAAGATTGAAGGACAAGGAACATTATCAAATGGAGTAAATAGTCTGGAATTTGTCAACTTTGTTCCTCAGTTGAAATACAATCTGATGAGTGTTTCACAGATTTGTGACAAGGACTTTTGTGCCTTATTCAATTCAAAGGAATGTCTTATCTTGAAACCAGGAGTGGTGATTCCAGAAGAACTTATTCTCATGCGTGCTCCTAGAAGATACAACACATATAGCTTGGATATGAACAACCCATCGGGCATTGAATCGTGTTTTCTCTCAAAAGCTTCCGAAGATGAATCTTTCCTGTGGCATAAGAGGTTGGGACATGTAAATTTCAAAACAATTAATCGACTGGTTCGAGGCAACCTAGTCACTGGATTACCTCTCAAAGATTTCACTCCTATGGAACACTGTATCTCATGTTCCAAAGGAAAACAACACAAATCTTAACATAAGCCTAAAACCACCAATTCCATTAACTCACCTCTCCAATTGCTTCACATGGATCTTTTTGGTCCAGTGAGTGTCATGAGTCTTGGACGAAAGTCATACTGTCTGGTGGTAACAGATGATTTTTCTCGATTCACTTGGGTGTTTTTCTTAGCCACAAAAGATGAGACGCCAGAGATTTTAAAAACCTATCTGCTTCAAATTGAGAACCTTTTCAATCTAAGTGTGAAGACTATCCGCAGAGATCATGGAACAGAATTCAAAAATGCAACTCTTGATTCCTTCTATGAAAGCAAAGGAATTTCTCGACAATTCAGTGCACCTCGTACTCCTCAACAAAACGGTGTAGCTGAAAGAAGAAACCGCACTTTAATTGAAGCTGCACGAACTATGATTGTTGACTCTAAGCTTCCCGTGACTTTCTGGGCTGAGGCGGTCAACACTGCATGTTTTGTGCAAAATCGGGTTCTTATCACTAAAAGTTGCAACAAGACACCTTATGAGATCATGTACAAGCGCAAGCCAGTTATTGATTTCTTCAGAAAATTTGGGTGTGTATGCACAATGCTGAACACTTCAGATCAGCTCAACAAGTTTGAAGCTAAATCTGATGAATGCTATTTTGTTGGTTACTCATCCAATCAACATGCTTTTCGTGTCTACCATAAGAAGAAAAGGATAGTGATGGAGTCCATTGATATCAATTGGCATGAAAACAATCATACGGACGCAGGAGACGGTCCCAATTGGCTCTTTGACGTCGATTCAGTTTTTAAGTCATTTAATCTTCCTGGTTTCTCTATTGAATCAACTCATGCTAATCCTTACTTCTCTGTGAACAATCTAGGGAACATAAATGATCAAGGCTCTTCTTCATCTGCTCAGGTTGAATTTCCTGTGGTTGCTAATGCTGAATCTAATATGGAGTCTTCCGGTTCTGGTGCAACAAGTGAAACTGTTGAAGACAACTCCATTCTAATAGTAGATGTTGCACCACAATCACCTGCTGAAGATCCTATTAATGATATTGCCAATCCTCCTGCTGAAAATCTTACCAATTTGGAAGAAGTCGTGGAAGAAGATGAAATTCCTCAACTGCGAATTCACAAGATTCATCCCACCAATAACATCATTGGACCACTCAATGTGGGTGTTAGTACCCGAAGTGCCTGTAAAGCATTTGAAAACAGCATGTTTTCTTGCTTCATCTCTCAAACTGAACCAAAGAACATTAAAGCAGCTCTACTAGAAAATAGCTGGGTGGAAGCAATGCAGGAAGAGCTACAACAATTCTCAAAGCTATATGTGTGGAATTTGGTGGATCTACCCAAGAACAAAGTTCCAATCGGTACTCGTTGGGTCTTTCACAACAAAAAGGATGAAGGCGGCACTGTGATTCGAAATAAAGCTCGTCTGGTGGTTCAAGGTTTCTATCAAGAAGAAGGGATTGACTATGAGGAAGTCTTTGCACCAGTGGCTCGTTTGGAAGCCATCAGAATGTTTCTCGCCTATGCAGTCTACATGGACTTCACCGTCCATCAAATGGATGTCAAAAGCGCATTTTTGTATGGCAAAGTTCAAGAAGAAGTATATGTCAAGCAGCCGCCAGGTTTAATTGATCCTAATTTTCCAGACCATGTTTACAAGTTAGACAAAGCATTGTACGGTCTTCACCAAGCACCTCGTGCGTGGTATGAAACTTTATCAAAGCATATGCTTGAGAATGGTTTCACACGAGGAGCAATTGACCAAACCTTGTTCAAACGGAAGGAAGAAAAGGATACAATCATGGTGCAAATTTATGTGGATGATATCATTTTTGGATCTACAAATCCCCGTCTCTGCAAAGAATTTGAAGAAGTGATGCGATCTAAGTTTGAGATGAGCTCCATGGGGGAAATGAAGTTCTTTTTGGGACTACAAGTTGATCAGTCTGAGTCAGGAATCCTTATCCATCAAGAAAAATACGTCAAAGAAATCTTGACCAAGTTCAAAATGGCTGATTCCCATCCAGTAAAAACTCCTGTGGAAGTTCGACATTGTTTGACCCCTGATATGGATGGGGAAAGCGTTAATCCGCATCTATATCGCTCCATGATAGGATCTCTCATGTATCTCACGGCCAGCAGACCCGACATCATGTTTGCAGTGTGCTTGTGTGCACGTTTTCAGGCTAATCCTAAACTCTCTCATTTATCTGCTGTTAAACGTATTTTAAGATACTTAAGGTATAAGCCAAAATTGGGTCTGTGGTATCCTAAAACTAACTTGTTTGATCTTGTGGCTTATTCAGATTCAGACTACGGGGGTTGCAACTTAGACCGAAAATCCACTTCTGGAGGTTGTCAATTCCTTGGCAACCGCCTTGTCTCATGGCAATGTAAGAAACAATCCACCGTTTCCCAATCCACCGCCGAAGCCGAATACATTGCCACAGCCCTCTGTTGTTCCCAAGTCAGATGGATACACCATCAGATGCTTGACTATGGGATCACATTCCATGAGACACCCATTCTTTGTGACAACACTGCCGTTCCTGTCACACCCCGACCGATGGCGGAATCATCGAGGCCGACAATGGAATGATTGTTCAAAAGCACATGATAACTAAAATGTTGCATAATTCATTAATTAAATTTAAAGACAACAAAAATCCAAATACAATACATTTCATTTAACCTAGTCTAGTTCAAAACATTGATTTATTTAACTAGGTCCATAGTTCTTAAGTGGAGGAATCTTCGGCAAGCAATCACATATCCAAACCTGAAACATTATTTAAATCAAGTGTCAACTAAAAAGTTGGTGAGTACATAGGTTTTTGTAGTTCCGATAAGTAGTAGATAAAAACGTTTTGCAACTCATTGTTTATTTTGTTAAACATAGTATATGTATGGTGTATCATTTATCTAATCACAATTCAAACCTTGTTTGACGCGCTTGAACATAGCACAACAGCTAAGTCCGGTATGTTTGAATATAGTTACCCACTATATCCGGTATGTTTGAATATAACACGCGGCTATATCCGAGTATGCAGTAATAAACACCCTAACCGGGTGGGCTGGTCAGGCACAATAGATCTATTAATATTACTGTTAGTTTTCTTGTGTTTAAAGTAAATGTATGTACACCTAAGAAAATAAGCATATAGTCCACATGTATAACACGTATAAACAAAGTGAGTAGCATGTATAATGTTTCACCCCAAAATGCGTAAAAATGTAAAATAATAATCCACGAGTGCGGGTGATAAGGACGTTGAAATCTAAGCACGATGAAATCCTATGTAGATAAATATGTATTATTGTATGTTTGTATATGTGTATTCGTATTTAAATGTGTATAGGTTTATAATAACATTTCTTAAAATTATTTGTATAAAATATTGTAGTAAAATAATAATGATTTTTAGTAAAATTTAACATATATTTAATCTTGTTAGATATTTATATTTTAAATAATTTGTTATTATGTTTATTGTTTTTATATATAATAATAAATAAAAGGAAAAGTTTTTTTTATTTGTTTAATTATTATATATTTTTTGTGAGTTAAAAATTATTTTAACAAGTTTATAAAATGTAGGGTTTATTATTTTATAAAAATTGGACGGGTTAAAAGTGTGAAGAAAAAGTTATTTAATGGTTTCGAAAATAAACGAACGAGTCACCCGACCCGTAATAGTTTTTATTGTGTAGATATAATATTAAAATATGATGAAATAATTAAATAAAATAAAATATATTATTAAAACAGAAAAAAAATGGGTTGGGCCAGAAGCCACAGGAATCGAACCCGCGACCTAGACATAACACACACACACGCATAACCAGCCGGGCTATCGCCCATCGCTGGTTATGTGTGTGATGTTTAATACATAACCATAATGCGAATTGGTCGCTGGTTCTCGGCAACGGGCAAGCCGTGTCCGAGGACATTGGTTTGCCCGGTAATCGACGGTTTATTGTCGCGATTTCGATTAGGATAGTTTGCCAGAGGGTAACAGAAGGTAAATGAACGGATTTGGGGTTCCTACTTGGTCGCGAAGGGTCTGGTCGGCAAGGCTTTTAGTTCGAAAATACCAAGAACTTGAATTCCAGAATTCGAGTTGAATTGAGCCTTATAATCTGGTCACAGCTTCATCTGAGGATGGCGAAGGCGATGGTGGTTTCAATTTGAAGTGAGAGTGAGTGACGAGAGATAATGGAGCCCGAGAAGGACAGGCAATGGGTATTTATACCCGAACCTGATCCCGACAGTGGGACAAGAAATTGAGCATGTCCAGACACTCGTCTGGACGAGACGAAACTGTCGAGCCATCTTTCAGGCGTGGAGGTTGACTGTCGGGGCCGAATTTGTGGCGTGGGTTTTCGGCCACAAACACGATCGAACTTTCTGTATGTCGGGGAGACCAATTGGTCGGGGGCTATTGTTCGCGTGGGGACGACGAGGTCGGAGAGCCCCTTTTCGGCTGTCGAGGTGTAGGGGACAGTCGTGTCGAGGTGTCGCCGGAAATTGGCTTGGACCGCCGGACAATGGGGAAGGTGACCGGAAATGCGAATTGGGACTTGGCAGAAATGGTCCCTGAAGTTTGTTCTTGTATTAAAATAGTCCCTGAGATTGTTACCCGTTAGTCCCTGTGGTTTAGTTTGTCCATATTTAGTCCCTGAACTGATTTTGGTCTTCACGTTCCCAAGTGAACTCGGATCCACGTTTAGACTCCCAACGGACTTTGACAATGGGGATGCGGCTACGCTTGAGTTTCTTGACTTCTCGGTCCATGATTTCCGTGGGTTTCTCAACAAAGTGCATTTCTCGTCAATACGTACTTCATCAAGAGGGATGTGGAGATTCTCGTCGGCTAGGCACTTTTTCAAATTAGATACGTGGAAAGTCGGATGAACGTTGCTGAGCTCTGAAGGAAGATCGAGTTTGTAGGCCACTTTTCCTACCCTTTCGAGTATCTTGAATGGACCCACATATCGAGGTGCAAGTTTTCCTTTCTTTCCAAATCGGACTACGCCTTTCCAAGGTGATACCTTTAGAAGAACCATATCCCCAACTTGAAATTCCAAGGGTTTTCGTCGTTTATCGGCATAGCTCTTTTGCCGACTCCTTGCTACTCGAATGTTGTCACGAATAAGAGAGATTTTATCGGTGGTCTCTTGGATAAGCTCGGGACCGGTGATTTGTGCTTCACTAATTTCGTTCCAACAAATCGGTGAACGACATTTTCGTCCATAAAGAGCTTCAAACGGTGCCATGTTAATACTTGTGTGGTAGCTGTTGTTGTAGGAAAATTCGATCAGTGGTAGGTGAGAATTCCAATTGCCGCCAAAGTCAATGACACAAGCTCTAAGCATATCCTCGAGAGTTTGGATTGTTCGCTCGGTTTGTCCATCGGTTTGGGGATGGTAAGCCGTGCTTAAGTCCAAACGAGTACCAAGCGCCGATTGTAATGATTGCCAAAATCGGGAAGTGAAACGCGAATCGCGAATCACGATCGGAGATGATGTTCAATGGGATTCCGTGACGACTTACGATCTCATCAATGTAGATCCGAGCCAATTTCTCAACTCGATAGTCCTCACGAATAGGCAAGAAATGAGCAGACTTTGTGAGTCGATCGATAATAACCCAGATACTATCGTGCCCACTGGAAGTGCGTGGGAGTTTGGTGATGAAGTCCATAGGAAGGTTCTCCCACTTCCACATGGGAATCTCAAGTTGTTCGAGGAGTCCGGAAGGCTTTTGGTGTTCGGCCTTCACTTTAGAACAAGTTAGGCATTTGGCCACAAAGAGGGCATTATCCTTTTTCATGCCGGGCCACCAATATTGCTAATGAAGACCCAAGTACATCTTATCAGCTCCGGGATGTATCGAATATCGGGTTTTGTGGGACTCGTTCATCAAAAATATACGAAGGTCGTCGCGATCGGGAACCCAGATACGGTCCAAGTAATACAATAGACCGTTGGCTTTGGTTTCTAGCAAGAGTTCTACACCACATGCCATTTCTTGATACATGTTTCCCTCGGTAACCAAGGTGTGTTGTGCTTGGAGAATGCGGGCTTGGATATTGTTATGAATACGAACACTATGAAGCATGATACGTTCTTTACGACTCAAAGCGTCGGCTACAACGTTTGCTTTGCCAGAGTGGTAGCGAATCTCGCAGTCGTAGTCGTTAAGAAGTTCGACCCATCGTCGTTGCCTCATATTAAGCTCTTTTTGATTGAAAATATGTTGGAGACTTTTGTGGTCGGTGAAAACCACGCATTTGGTGCCATAAAGATAGTGTCTCCAAATTTTCAAGGCGAAAACGACAGCACCAAGCTCGAGATCATGGGTCGTATAGTTCTTCTCATGGATTTTGAGCTGACGTGATGCGTATGCAATTACTTGGCCACGTTGCATTAGAACGCAACCAAGACCTTGGTTGGATGCATCACAATAAACGACAAAGTCGTCATTACCACTAGGAAGAGTTAGAATAGGAGCATTGCAGAGCTTGTGCTTGAGAGTTCGAAAAGCTTCCTCTTGCTTGGGTCCCCACTCGTAAGTTTTACCTTTATGAGTCAAGGCAGTGAGCGGAACCGCAATCTTGGAGAAATTTGAGATGAAGCGACGATAGTAACCTGCTAGTCCAAGGAATGAACGAATCTCGGTAGGAGTCTTAGGAGTACTCCAATTCTTTATCGCCTCGATCTTTGCCGGGTCCACATGAATTCCCTTATCGTTGACTATGTGTCCCAAAAATTGAACTTCCTTTAGCCAGAATTCACACTTGGAGAACTTGGCGTATAGTTGTTCTTTCTTCAAGAGTTCCAAAATCAAACGAAGATGTTGTTCATGCTCCGCTTTTGTTTTAGAATAGATGAGAATGTCGTCAATGAAAACGATCACGAACTTGTCCAAATAAGGTTTGCATACACGGTTCATGAGGTCCATGAAGACTGTAGGTGCATTAGTCAAACCGAAGGGCATGACCATGAACTCGTAGTGACCATATCTAGTCCGAAAGGCAGTCTTTGGAATGTCTTCATCGAGAACACGAAGTTAATGGTATCCGGAACGAAGGTCAATCTTGGAGAAACATGTTGAACCTTGAAGTTGATCGAAAAGATCGTCGATACGGGGTAAAGGATAACGGTTCTTGATTGTAAGCTTGTTGAGTTCACGATAATCAATGCACATTCGAAACGATCCATCCTTTTTCTTTACGAACAGCACGGGAGCACCCCAAGGTGAATGGCTCGGGCGGATGAATCCTTTAGATGAGAGTTCTTGTAATTGACTTGCGAGCTCTTGCATCTCGGAAGGTGCAAGACGATAGGGAGCTTTTGCCATGGGAGTTGCTCCGGTCACAAGGTTAATACGAAACTCTACTTGTCTAGGAGGAGGAAGGCCGGGTAAATCCTCGGGAAATACTTCGGGAAAGTCTCGAATGATCGGAATATCTTGCAATTTCTTACCCTTGTCTTTCGTGTCAACTACGTGGGCCAAGAAGGCAACGTACTTTTTCCGTAGGTACTTTTGTGCCAATGTGCAAGACATGAGTTGGAGACCATGACACGGTTTTTCACCGAAAATAACTAACGTGTCGCCCGAAGAGAGGGGTATACGAATGCACTTTTCGTAGCAAATAACCTCGGCATGGTGCTTGGATAACCAGTCCATGCCAATTATAATATCGAAGCTTCCCAATTGCATTGGAAGGAGATCAGCAGAGAATTCATGATTATTAAGCTCGAGATTGCAGTCGCGGATAACAGAATTTATAGTAATAGATTTTCCGTTTGCTATCTCCACGGAGTAAGAATTGTCAAGTTCCGTTCTTTGTTTAGCAAGTCGAGATTCAAAGGTAAGAGACACAAAACTCCTATCGGCACCGATATCAAATAAAATGGATGCATAATGATTGTTTACGAGAAACGTACCGTTTATCACGTCGTTGTTTGCTTGAGCCTCATTAGCGTTTATATTAAATGCTCGTCCTTGAGGACCACCTTGATGATGAAGTTTTGGCATCGGTCACGGAAATGGTTTGGATCTCCACATTCGTAACATGCCCAACCATTGAGAGGTGCCGGATAGATTGGACGGTTGGCTAGAGCAGCTTGATGGACGGGAAGACGGGTACGGCAAGTAGTGACCACGTGTCCATATCGTTCGCAGCTTGAACACAATCGGCATGGTAAGTTGGCACGATGATGGTACTTGCAGGTCTGGCATTGGGGATTCGTGCCCAGATAAGGTTTCGGGTTTTGACCCAAAGGGGCCGCTTGAATAGCAGGTACAGCGGGAGTTACGGCTGCGAAGTTTCACCCCTTTCGTTTCTTGTTGCGGTTAGAAGGCTCGGGTTTTACATCTTTGACGGCCGCAAGAGTAGAGACAACCTTCTTGGAACCCTTTCTTGTTAAGGTTCCGGCTTTGACATGGTTGTCGGATAGTGTAGCGGATAGACGGATTGCAGCTTCAAGTGTAGGAGGATTGCTTCCTAACACAGCATCTTGAATTTGCATAGGCAGCCCGCCTATGTACTTTTCAATTCCCCGAGCAAGGGGAGTGATCATATGAGGCACCAACAGACTTAGCTCTTGAAACCGGGTGGTGTAAGCCAGATTATCCCCGCTGTCTTGGACAAGATCCCAAAACTCAGTCTCGAGCTTCCTCATTTCATTTCGAGGATAGAATTCATCAGTCATGGCTTTCTTCAGATCATCCCATGATAAAGATGTAGCAACCTCAACACCACGAGTACGTTTCTCACCGTTCCACCAGGTGAGGGCTCTCTTTTGAAGTACACTTGTGGCATAGCGGACCCAAAGATTATCGGGGCAGTCACTGTTTAGGAATGTGCTTTCCATGCTTTCAAACCATTGCAGTAGGCCGGTAGCACCTTCAGTACCGAAGAATTTTGTAGGATTGCACGAGTTAAAGTGCTTAAACGTGCATTGAGGCGGGTTGGTACCACCGTTTCCTTGGGTGTTGTGAGACCCGTCGCTGTTGTTATTGGCTTGGGTCATTTGCCCCACCAATTGGGCAAGAAGAGTAGCAAGATCCGGGTTGGAAGTGCTAGAGTTTGCACGTCGAGGAGGCATTCTAACACCATAAGAAAAGACAATGGTATTTTAGATAAGATGGATATATATGAGTCATAGTGGGAAATAATGTAAGCAGAAAAGCGGGTTTCATCAAGACGCGTGCCAGTGCATGTGTATTTATTCAAAGTTAATGGGGGATACTATGCCATCTATTCCGGGTAGAACGTGATGTTATAGATCATTATTCGTGTAGTAGGAATTGCCGGGACTTGCATGCACTACAATTCGTTATTACGTGTGCACCCGTAATAATGATTTTCTTTGCATGTTCGTCTAGTTCTTCCTATCTTGCTATAATGTCCCCAAATTTTGAGTTTAAGTTCGGATCGTATCCTTGCGAATACATTGACTTATCAACGTTAAATAATTCCTCAAAACTTTCAAGGAGACATGCTTTAGCCTATAGGTAAACACTCACTTCAGGAATTCCCAGGAAAGCATATTGGTCCGTTTATTTGGATTTATACGAAATGCTTTCCTAGACAGAAAACCCAATGTACAGGTGTCACCCTTCCAGATTGCACATGTCCTTTACTGGTTTCAAGAAATTAAGTCGTTGACGAGATTTTCAAGATTTTAATAGACTCGAGAGTCTATGAGTATAAAATGTGTGTAGAAATGTTACAATTAATATGGATTAGGAAAGAGTATGGATAAGGATGGGTAGTGTATTTGTTTGCATAAGTTTGTTTGTCAAATGTGTATGTAAAGTATGTATCATGTATTTAAGCCTTGTATGTATAAGTCTCATGTACCAAACTTGGGAAAATTCAAATAATACCTAACTACAAATAATTCACATAACAATTAATCATTTAGCACATAACACATAAAAGGGAGTCCTAGGGTTATAGTCTAGGTCATTGTGTCTAATAACCTAATTCCCTATAACCATGGCTCTGATACCAATCTGTCACACCCCGACCGATGGCGGAATCATCGAGGCCGACAATGGAATGATTGATCAAAAGCACATGATAACTAAAATGTTGCATAATTCATTAATTAAATTTAAAGACAACAAAGATCCAAATACAATACATTTCATTTAACCTAGTCTAGTTCAAAACATTGATTTATTTAACTAGGTCCATAGTTCTTAAGTGGAGGAATCTTCGGCAAACAATCACATATCCAAACCTGAAACATTATTTAAATCAAGTGTCAACTAAAAAGTTGATGAGTACATAGGTTTTTGTAGTTCCGATAAGTAGTAGATAAAAACGTTTTGCAACTCATTGTTTATTTTGTTAAACATAGTATATGTATGGTGTATCATTTATCTAATCACAATTCAAACCTTGTTTGACGCGCTTGAACATAGCACAACAGCTAAGTCCGGTATGTTTGAATATAGTTACCCACTATATCCGGTATGTTTGAATATAACACGCGGCTATATCCGAGTATGCAGTAATAAACACCCTAACCGGGTGGGCTGGTCAGGCACAATAGATCTATTAATATTACTGTTGGTTTTCTTGTGTTTAAAGTAAATGTATGTACACCTAAGAAAATAAGCATATAGTCCACATGTATAACACGTATAAACAAAGTGAGTAGCATGTATAATGTTTCACCCCAAAATGCATAAAAATGTAAAATAGGGGCTATGTAACTCACCTGGCTAGCGGGTATGATAATCCACGAGTGCGGGTGATAAGGACGTTGAAATCTAAGCACGATGAAATCCTGTGTAGATAAATATGTATTATTGTATGTTTGTATATGTGTATTCGTATTTAAATGTGTATAGGTTTATAATAACATTTCTTAAAATTATTTGTATAAAATATTGTAGTAAAATAATAATGATTTTTAGTAAAATTTAACATATATTTAATCTTGTTAGTATTTATATTTTAAATAATTTTTTATTATGTTTATTGTTTTTATATATAATAATAAATAAAAGGAAAATTTTTTTTTATTTGTTTAATTATTATATATTTTTTGTGAGTTAAAAATTATTTTAACAAGTTTATAAAATGTAGGGTTTATTATTTTATAAAAATTGGACGAGTTAAAAGTGTGAAGAAAAAGTTATTTAATGGTTTCGAAAATAAACGAACGAGTCACCCGACCCGTAATAGTTTTTATTGTGTAGATATAATATTAAAATATGATGAAATAATTAAATAAAATAAAATATATTATTAAAACAGAAGAAAAAAAATGGGTTGGGCCGGAAGCCACAGGAATCGAACCTGCGACCTAGACATAACACACACACACACGCATAACCAGCCGGGCTATCGCCCATCGCTGGTTATGTGTGTGATGTTTAATACATAACCATAATGCGAATTGGTCGCTAGTTCTCGGCAACGGGCAAGCCGTGTCCGAGGACATTGGTTTGCCCAGTAATCAACGGTTTATTGTCGTGATTTCGATTAGGATAGTTTGCCAGAGGGTAACAGAAGGTAAATGAACGGATTTGGGGTTCCTACTTGGTCGCGAAGGTTCTGGTCGGCAAGGCTTTTAGTTCGAAAATACCAAGAACTTGAATTCCAGAATTCGAGTTGAATTGAGCCTTATAATCTGGTCACAGCTTCGTCTGAGGATGGCAAAGGCGATGGTGGTTTCAATTTGAAGTGAGAGTGAGTGACGAGAGAGAATGGAGCCCGAGAAGGACAGGCAATGGGTATTTATACCAGAACCTGATCCCGACAGTGGGACAAGAAATTGAGCATGTCCAGACACTCGTCTGGACGAGACGAAACTGTCGAGCCATCTTTCAGGCATGGAGGTTGACTGTCGGGGCCGAATTTGTGGCGTGGGTTTTCGGCCACAAACACGATCGAACTTTCTGTATGTCGGGGAGACCAATTGGTCGGGGGCTATTGTTCGCGTGGGGACGACGAGGTCGGAGAGCCCCTTTTCGGCTGTCGAGGTGTAGGGGACAGTCGTGTCCAGGTGTCGCCGGAAATTGGCTTGGACCGCCGGACAATGGGGAAGGTGACCGGAAACGCGAATTGGGACTTGGCAGAAATGGTCCCTGAGTTTGTTCTTGTATTAAAATAGTCCCTGAGATTGTTACCCGTTAGTCCCTGTGGTTTAGTTTGTCCATATTTAGTCCCTGAACTGATTTTTGTCTTAAAACCTTTTAGTTTCATAATTTTTAAAACAAACCCTTAACTTTTTTTTTCTTTTAAAATAAACTAATTATACTTTCTTTTTAAATTTCAATTTTATTTTATAAACTTATGTTATTATTATTATTATAAATATTTTTATAAAAGTTAATTATTTTATTAAATAGATTATCTTATTTATATATGAACCTTTTTAATAAAATTTTATATAAGTTTAAAACTTATAAAATTTTAATTATTTTAAATCCATAAAATAAAAATATATATTTTGTACAAAATTAAATAAAACATTTTCATTTCATTTAATAGAAAAATGATTACATGATATATATTACAACTGCGTAAATAAAAACCCGAAATGTCACAGTTCCACATATCACCAAAAACCCCGTTCAGCATTCCAAAACCAAACACATTGAAATTAAACATCATTTTATTCGTGACTGTGTTGAAAAGAAGCATATTCGAATTGTTGAAGTCAAAACTAATAAACAAACCGCAGACATCTTCACAAAGGCTTTTGACTCTACCAGATTTGCCCAACTGGTGGAAATGCTTGGAATGATCAACTTTCAGTAAATTGTGTAAATAATTTTTTCTATTTTTATTTTTTTATTTTTATTATTATTAATTCTGTTTAAACTGTATAAGAAAATTCCAAAAAGATTTTATTTTTTATGAACAGTATCCACGTAAATCTTTTGGGGGAGAAATATAATATTTTAATATTGAAAAGAATTGCTGTGTATATAATCTTACAAGTTGCAGGAAAAAAATTGAATATGACCTTTGAGAAATGATAGTGTCTGATCTCATCTCTTGGACATGGAATAGACCAACAGCGATGGTGTTTACTGAGGTATAGCTGGTAGGCCCGACATATGGTTAAAACTTGTAAGTAGTGTGAATACCTAATATATATCTCATACTTGTGTGTTTGAATCCATTATTGAAACATCTAACCCATTTTTATATCTAAGAAAACCGATTCAATCAGATACAGGCTTACGTATTGGATTCCTATTCATACGCCAAGTGACCGTCAATATAACGATATTTACCACCGATGACCCCGTATGTTTTGCTTACGCAAAGATCTCGGGTGCTCATCCTTTTCCCATCCACTTGGATGATTTGACCCCGTCTGTTTTGCTTACGCAAAGATCTCGGGTGCTCAACATTTTTCTATCTGCTTGGATAATTTTACGACTTCTTCTGTTTTGCTTACGCAAAGATCTAGAATGCTCGTACCTTTTTAATATCTACTTGGATATTTTTTATTTTAAATTTTTCTAAATCCACTTAGATATCTTATTTTATTTTGGTGGTACTTTGATATTACTAAGACGGTACCTTGGTTAATCAGAAAGAGATGATAGGATAAAGATGGGTACTTCTTGAGGATTGATAAGTTTTTCAAAATCATTTTATTTTAATATGTGGGGTACACCTTGCATATTGCTTAAATGGTACCTTCTAATCACATGAAATCTTTGTACAAACAAATGTTCGGGTTTACTTGGCACAAATATCAGCTATCTTCAGGGACTCACAGTAGTGAATTGCAAAAGGAAGTGTTTCAAGAGACTGACCAGATCTGATCTCATGTTGGATCTTTTTCAAGAAGAAAAGTGTAAATATCTTGTGTATAATTTTATTTATTAAATATCGAAACTAGTTGTACATATCAAAACTACTTTGAACTATCGAAACTAGTTGTACATATCGAAACTACTTTGAACTATCGAAACTAGTTGTACATATCGAAACTACTTTGAACTATCGAAACTAGTTGTACATATCAAAACTAATTTGAACTATCGAAACTACTCTGTGCATATCGAAACTACTTTGACCTATCGAAACTACTTTAACCTATCGAAACTACTTTGTACATATCGAAACTAGTTTGTCCTATTGAAACTAGTTGTTTCGACAGGGGCAATTTTGTCTTTTGTCTCACGAGAATTAAAAGCCTTCATAAGCAATCCCTCCCGTCATACTGATTCTTACTCATATTTTTTCAAAAACCTTTTCGCCTTCTCCGTCATTCACACAATCTCTCAAATCGTCGGTCTGTGTTGCAAGATATCAACTGATTTTCCCCGTTGTCTCTATCGTCTCCATCATCAGGTAACGTCTCACTACCTCTTTTTGATGATTTTTGCAAAACGGCAGACCCAGGGTTTCAAAAATTTAAAATTTGTTCGACTAAATCTTCATAATAACAGTCGTTTGTGTGCTTCTTTGTGTTTGCATACATTTTAATCATCTTAGAACTCACGATTATTGTGTATTCCTGCAGATAACGTCTCACATTCGGTAAGATGAAGTTCCGTCACTTACAGGCTACTCTAAACCTTTCTTTTAAAATTATTTATATTAAGTCTGAGTATAACGAATCAGAGGGGTTTGGGTTTCAAAACCAAGTAGTTTCGATAAAGGGGTTCAACACTTTCAAAATTATCTTAAAAGTTTTCAATCGAAACTACTAGTTTCGACACCCAAACTTGCCTTAGTATCTCTGATCGAAACTAGATAGTTTCGATAAGTTCATCTCCATCGAAACTAGTTGTTTCGAAAGTTTTGATCTCCATCAAAACTAGTTGTTTCGACAGTGATTGATCTCCATCGAAACTAGTTGTTTCGAAACTGTTGATCTCCATCGAAACTAGTTGTTTCGACTGTGTTGATCTCAATCGAAACTAGTTGTTTCGACATTTAGGACTTCAAATTTTTTCTAAGTGTTGATATATCTTGTTTCGATTCAGTATTTTCATAAATCTTACTTATTGTGCAAAATTGATAAACTTTACAGGTATGGATCTCTTATTTGTAAAAAGACACAATGTCTGTGCATTCCTCAATGCCAATGATCCTAAGGCTGCAGAGTTCATTCCTGTGCTAAACTTCCTGGCAAACTCCAACATTAGCTTTGCCATCAGCAATAATCTGCCGATGTTTGAGACAACTATAAGAGAATTCTGGGAGACTGCAGAAATCATCACAGTTGAGAATATAGAGCACATTAGAGCAACTGTGCGTGGCCAAGAAGTCTTACTTTCTGAAGCTACAATTAGAGAGGTGCTTCAGTTTAATGATAATCCAGATGCACCTATTGAATTCCCAATTTTCTATGTTAAAGAATGCTTTAGAAGGTTGGGTCATCTAGATGAATTCAAGAGTGTCCAGATAATCAAGAACTCCTTACCAAGCCACTGGAGATATATAGTGCACGTGTTTATTCACTGCCTATCAATCAGAAAAGGAGGGTTTGATTCAGCAAACAGCACTCTGGGCTCAACTATTTTGGGGATAATCAAGGGAAGAGATTACAACTTTTCTGGCTTCATATTCAGACAGTTAAAAGACAATCTAACTGGAGCCGTGAAGGAGAAATTCTTGGCATATCCTAGATTTCTACAAATTATCATCAATCATATTCATCCTGAGCTGCAACAAGGTGGGAACACCTTTGTGTTCGATCACATGATTGCCAAGACTCTCAGCTATATGAGAAGTACTAACAAGAGAACCAACAGGGCTATAGCTGACGTTCCCCTGTTCGGTCATATTATTGGTGAAGAAGAAGAATTTATCCCTGACATTGACCCTGATCTTGAAGAAGAGAACTCATCATCTGAAGAAGAAGAAATGGAAGTTGAGCAAGATCAAGGTAATGCACCTATTGATGAAGCTCAGATTGAGATAAACGTCCCTGAATTTCAAGAACAAGAACAACCCATCATTGAGCCTGTGATAGAGGCTCCTTTTGTTGAACAAATTCAGATAGTTCAAGAGCCAACATTTAATGTTGAAGCTGGCATGCATGGAGTTGAGGAGGAAGTCGCAGAATCAAGTGGAACTCTGGATGCAGGGATTTATGGATCTGACTACTACAAGTCTGATTCAGATGATAGATCAATGCATCATGCATCTTCCTCAAAACGACAGGTTGAGTCAGGTTCTGATTTTGAGGAAGAAGAGCCTAAGGCAAAGAAAATCAAAATAGGATTTGAAGACTTGTCATCCTCATCAGATTCTCTATTAGCCACTCCACAACCATCTCCACAACCATCTCCACAACCATCTCCACAACCCACTCCACAACCATCTCCACAACAATCACCCATCCATACTACTCCCACATCACCAACTCATGATTCAGCCTCTCCTGTACCAAGAGTTAAGACTCTAAGCCTTGAACTGAAGAAAATGCAGGATACGATTCAAAAGAAAGATGAAGAAATTGAAGGCTTAAAATATAATTTGCATAATGTCCAGGAAGAGGTTAAAGACCTGAAGCTATAAGTTAGGGGTTTACATACCCAAATTGAGGTCCAACAAACTCAACTTGAAACACAGCAGAAACTAATATCAAAGCAAAATGAAGAATTCAAGGCTTTGGCTGAAGCAGTGGAGCAGCTCAAAGCCTCAATGGTTAAACCTGTGCAAAAACAACCAACTACTTCAACAGCTCAGGGGGAGACCACATCTGTGGTTGAACCCTCATCTCCTGACCTTGTAACTAATCCAGAATCCGCACTAACTACATTTTCTGGGCATATTGAAAAGACAAAAGAGACGGTTGAAGTCAAAGTTGAAGGTACAGAACTAAACCTTCCCTCAACTAGTGAGAGAAGAGAAGCAAGGAAGAGAGGGAAAGGGACTTCCACTGAAATAGAGACCGTGATTCTTGATGAAGAAGACATTCCATCTGATGATGAGCTGAATGCCCTTTTAGAAGACATCGAAAACTTTGGGTATAATGATCTTTATCCAGAAATCCTGACCACTGAAGAAAAGGAAACTGAGCGAACTAGATACTTTACGGAAGACGGAGATGAAATTCAAACTTTATCTGACGAAGAAAAGGGTGAAGATGATGTTCAGATTAATCTTATCAAAACAGTCACTCCTGAACCAACCACTACAGTCTTCGAATCCGGTCCAGCACAAGATTCACCCTCGGTTGCTCCTGAACCTCCAATTTCAAGAAAGTCTTGGTTTAAGAAAATAATTCAGGAGGAAACCCCTAAGACATATGAATGGATAGCAGAGCATCAAGAACTAAAAAGACCTCCAATTGGCTGGAAGTATGATGTTGAAAGGAAGCTCTTTATCATAAGAAGATATAGAGGGGGAGTTCAGCACTTTAAAAATATGGCTGACTTCCAAACCCTTCCTTTCTATAACCTCGGGGATTTAGCCAAACTTCCACTTCAAAACCCTGGGAAGGTCATGATGGCTTATGACTTTGAGAAATTTCTGCATTCTCAAGTCAATAATGATTTCAAAGGAATGAAGCCTACGAAAACTCAAAAGAAGATCTCAAAGACTAGGTTTCATCCTAAGACTAACAAGCCATATGTGTTCTTAAGATACAAGCCTGCCCAAACACACAAGACCATCACCATTCCAAAATCTGTACCTGTCCAGCTACAAACTTTCAGAAAATGGTACTACGACCCAATTATTGGCAGTGCAGTGATCGAGTGTGAGGGCAAGGAAGACATCACCATCTTTGAGCCCATGGAGTTGTTGAAGTTTCAACCTGAAGATCTGGAAATCCTTTTTCAGAATCACATTCAGGCATACAGTGATGAAGATGAAGCTGATGCTAAAGCCTACCAACGGGTTGTATCTCTCCATGTTAAACCTTTTATACCGAGGACAACTGAAGGACCAGCTGCTTGATGAAGAGCTGAAGACGGTAATGCAACAGCTTAGGGGGAGATTGTAGAGTCATATCTGAGATATAAGCTGTTGTCATTTATTGTTTGTTTAAACAGTTTTAGACTAGTTTACTTTCTTTCATTTCATTAAATGTAATTTCAGTTTTATGTAATTTACTGTTTTTATTTCTAAGTCTGGGCCATCGAAACTACTTAGTTTCGATTGAGTCTGTTCAATCGAAACTAGTAGTTTCGATAGATGGTAGTTTCGACAGTTTTGTGTCACTTGTAAATGGTCAATCGAAACTAGTAGTTTCGATACTGTCACTACTATAAATAGCATAGTTTAAGAATGTTTAGGGTGTGAGTAGCGGCTGTAACCCTGAACCTTCTCTTTCATATTTTTCCTAAATCAATACAATTTGCAGTTGTTTATTCACTGTGTTCTTACACTTTCATACCATTTGCATATTGATTCAAACTGTGGTTAGCCTGTTATCTTCACCAACAATGTTTCTATTATCTGTTTCACCACCATACACACAGTTTCCGCCTGTGTGTGTGTGTGATCGATCAAATCAGTGATTTCAAGAGAAATCTGGACCTACACTTGTGTACCCTGTTTGATTCCCGAGGTGTTTGCACGGCCATGCAATCCTATGTACCGCTGTGCATTGCTCATTCTGAGGCCTATAAATAGATGTCTTGAGTTCTTCATTCCACACACCAATTCAGATCAAAGGACACCCATCCAAACCTCGCTTTAGAGTGCATTTCGTAGTTAGAGTAGAGAGTAGTGAGCGGAGGGGCTCTTCCTCCTTGTTTCGCAATAGGGGAGCCTACGAAACTCAGCGTTATGCTAGTTAGTATGGCCATTCGTGACTAAACTCTTTGTATTGCTAGGGTGAAGATGAAGTTTGGTGCATGTTAATGTTTAACGTATTAATCCAAGTGATGTGTTTATGTCTTTAATTATTCGTCCTTAAAACCACCATTTTGGTGGGCTTTTATTATTGTCTAAATCCGTTTTTATATTTGTGAGTGTTCTTGATTTTTAAAGTGTAAAACCTTTTTAATCAAACTTCTCTTGAAGCTTGTACGTCTTTATACAAGTAGAGATTGATAAGCCAAGGCTTGGTAAACACTATTAAGATCGTACGTCTTTATACGAACTTATTATGCGACCAAGAATTGGTGAACTCATGTTGGGAACGGTACGTCTTTATACTTGGTCCCATTGTTACACCGCCTCCCGGTGAGCAAAATATAATCACATATTTAACTTTAATACAAAGCATTTTATGTTCGATGCCTTAAACTAGCCCGAAGATGACCATTCGAATGGTTGAGGGTAATTGTTGTCCTTAACGGGAGGCACTACCACTTGTTAAAGTTTGTAAATTTGCAAATCAAATGTCGTGAGGACGAGGCTCTAGCGGTGACCCGGGTCACACATTTGTAGTAGTCATATCACTGTATTAGTGAACTTAACATTATCACGTACCAAGCGGATTCGAAACCCAAAGCAATACTATTCGTAACCTGATCATTTCCGACCTATTTACTTTCCTGTTATTTACTATTCTGTTTGTTACATTTCTGTTACACACTTCACGCATGTTTTTACTTTTCTGCTATTTACTTTACCGCCATTTACTTCTCTGTCATTTACTTTCCTGTTCCACAAGCACACAAAACTCAGTCACAAATTAAACCGGCTAAACGTTAACGAAAGTCGAGTATTGGAATTCGACCGTGTCCATTGGTTCAAAACTTGGTTCTTACATAAACTATATTACGCTGCGATAGGTACACTTGCATATTGTGTGTGTTTTTAAGTTAAAGTAATTATCATTTTAAAATTTTAAAACCTGATCTCGTAAGACCATTGTAAAAATATATTTATTATATTTTTATATATTAAAACACTACGCATCAAAGTTTTTGGCGCCGTTGCCAGGGACACGGTGATTTTAAGAAAAATTCAAGTTAACGGATTAACCTATCAACTTCCATATGTTTTTCTGTTACGTTTGTTGCAGGTAGTGTATGATCCATAGCTCCACTACAGGTTTATATCAACATTTAGAAGAGCCCGAAAGATTCCTTCACCGCCGAATACGAGAAAACCGTACTAGAAGAATGGCCGTTGAAAACCGCACTATTTTCGATTTCGCAAGACCATCACTAGAGACTTTGGGATCTAGTATCACAAGGCCAACAGTTGACTCTAACAACTTTGAGATCAAATCTCATGTGATCCACATGATCCAGTCGTCATGCACTTTCCATGGATTACCCGATGAGGATCCACATGCCCACATTGCAAATTTCCTTAAAATTTGTGACACTTTCAAACTGAACGGAGTGTCGAATGACGCAATTCGCCTTCGAATGTTTCCCTTTTCCTTAAGGGAACAAGCTAAGGCATGGCTAAACTCTCTTCCTACCGGGTCAAACACTACATGGGATGATCTAGCTAAGAAATTCCTGTCAAAATACTTCCCGCCAGCTAAAACTGCTAAACTAAGAAATGATATCACCACTTTCACTCAGGATGATGGTGAATCACTGTATGAGGCATGGGAACGCTTTAAGGACATGTTAAGGAAATTTCCTAACCATGGGCTAGAAGTTTGGTTACAAGTATCATCATTCTACAATGGGTTGCATAATCAAGCTCGTCTGACACTAAACGCTACTGCAGGTGGTATTTTTGGAAACAGGAGACCACAAGAAGCTTACAACCTAATTGAGGAAATAGCTATGAACAACTATCAATGGTACATTCCAAGGAACACCAGGAGAGCCAGGCAATGAGTTCATTTGGTCGATACTGTCACATCACTTTCTGCTCAAGTAGACGCCCTCACCACTCGACTCAATCAACTTGGGCAAGAACGTCGTTGAGGCTACTGAAGAAGTAAAGAGTATCACCACTAATACCAAGAAGGTTGACTTTATCGGAATAAATCGCCTATAAAACAACCCCTATAGTAACACCTACAATCCTGGTTGGAGGAACCATCCAAATTTCAACTGGAAGGATAACAACAATCAGGGACACTCCAGTTTCGGACAACAACAACAACAACAAAAGTTTCAACAAAGACCACCTCAAAACTACCAGCCTCGTCAACAATTTCAAGGAACTAGCAAACCAAGAAACGGGTTAAGCTTGGAGGACGCGGTAACTAAGTTGATCTCTACAACTAAAAGTCAAGCCCTTCTAGCGGATTCCTGTCACAAACAATATGAGGAACAGTTTGGTCTTCATGAAGCTGAGTTCAAGACACTGAAAGCAACTCTACAGTCCATTGAAACACAGTTAGGGCAAATTGCAAAAACTTCTATCCGAAATACAACCAGGATGTCTTCCGAGTAATACTGAAACCAATCCAAAAGCAAATGTAAGTGCTATCACTCTGAGGAATAGCAAGGTTTATCCAGAGCCACCAATGCTAGACGAAGAGGTTCAATCAACAAGGAAAGAGATATTCACTAGGGTATCGCTTCGTCCACATATCATAGAAACAACTACCCAAGAACCACAATCAAAGATAACTCCACCTCATGCTCAAGTAGATACTCCTCCAAAAGTTTCGCCAAAGAGAACGTTCCATTCCTACATACCTTACCCAGGAAGGCTAGTAAAGCAGAAGACTGACGAACAGTATGAGAAATTCATCGAACTATTAAGCCAGATCCATGTCAATCTTCCCTTCCTGGATATCATACAACAAATGCCTAAGTATGGATGTTTCTTGAAAGATTTCCTTACAAACAATAGAAACATCGAGGAAGCAGTAAAAAGGACTATTCACTGTGTCGCTCTCATTGAAAGATGCCTTCCAAAGAAACTTTCAGATCCTGAAAAGTTCTCTCTACCTTGTTCTATCGGACCATTACCAATAACCTTTGCACCCGCTGACTTAGTAGCAAGTGTGAATGTAATGCCTTATGTCATGTTTAAAAAATTAAATATTGGGAATCCACGACCTGTCAATGCACCTATCGAACTCGCAGATGGATCAATCAAATCACCCATAGGAATCATTGAGAACTTACTGGTAAAATCCGGCAAGTTTGTCTTCCCTTCCGATTTCATGGTTTTAGAAATGGGACCCGACTATTCCGTACCTCTGATTTTGGGTCGCCTGTTTTTAGCCACTGCTCGAGCCGTTATTGATATGAATGAAGGAATCTTGACACTTCGTGTAGGAAAACAATCAGTGACCTACAACATAGGGGGAAATGAATGCCTGTCTAATGATCCATTTGAGATTGCCCAATTCATCGATACTAATCTGGACTACCAACTGAAGAAAGCTAAGGAATTCAACAAAGGAAAGAAACTGAATCTTGGGAAGGATTTTGAAAACATTGACCGGATCGATGAGTACTTTGACAAGCTACCAAAACTGAAGGACTTGAATGAAGGAACAAGAGATACGGTGGAATTCGATGGCTCCCACCCAAATAAAGACTGATGAAACATGTACGGGTGGGCTAAAGACCCTTAAATAAACGTAGCGCTTCCGGGAGGCAACCTGATGATCATGAATAAATTGAGAGGTTGGTGCATACGGCAGAATCATGGATCTCAGGTTTGATCTTTCAAATTTAAGTTTCTCATACTTCAGTCCCAGGTATGCCCTCTCGATACTAGGACCTTAGTAGCTTAACTACTATCTTTTATTTTCCTTGTCTGCTTTTATGTTTTCCCTTATGTGTCAGGTAGAATAGCATCACCAGATAGTCTCTTTACTTCTTTGAGGAATCACACTCCATCTCTACAACCTGAGGAATCGGAAACCACATCAAATATCTTTGAAATTCGATGAAGTCTTTGAAGCAAAGTGTTGACAGCACCAATAAGTTTTGGCCTTAGGTTATACACCGAATTGACCGGGGGAGTACCAGTTTCTTTTCCCTTAAAACTTCATGCATTTAAATTCCTGCATAGCATTTCATTACATGCATTTGTACATTGAGGGAAATCCACAGTTTTAAGTGTGGGGTGGGGAATTAAGAAATTCAGGACTACTTGTAACCTCAAAGCAGTAAAATTTCAACTTGTGATTTTCTACCCATTTGAATAAAACATAACAAAAAACCTACCTTTTGTAAAACCCGAAAAATTTTCAAATCTTTAAACCCTAATATTTAAAACCTCTTTGAGTTCGCACCTAATAAAGTAAAATGAATACATGGCAAGTAGAAATAAATGAATATTATGCATAACGAGTCGTTAAACCCTATTCCATCCGTTTTCATATGAGAAAAATCAAGCCTATTACACAACATCAAATTTTTGGCGCAATATATAATTATTCGCATGCTCTTTCGTTTGGCATTACTGAGTGTTTTTCGATTGAATTTTATGCATAATTAGAACTTGTGTGACTTATACATATCAAGTCCATGAACTAGTAAAAGTATGAAAGTGATTGAGGCACCTAGGACTTTATTACCCTTATCCTTAAATTCAAAAAATCCCAAAAATATAATCCGTTTAGATAGCCCTTTGAGCCTTTTCTTTTCTACTACCTACAATTATCACCCAACCAGCTTTTCGTAAACACCGGTTATTAGCTAACTGTCTTCAAAATGGAAAAATTATCCTATGTCGTTATTTCAAGTTTATTACCATTGAGGCAACTTCGGAAAGAATCTGTTTTACTCAAAATAGTTGGAATATACAGAAAGGTGGATGTATTAGGAAGAAACAACCGAACTATCTGCAAGGAATTTATGGAAATATTATTTCAAAAAAATTGAGGAAAAAGAATTATTGAAGGAATTATCTTGATGCAAAATTTAAAAAAAAAGTTGGTCTTTTACCGGTTAGACCTTAAAGAGCTGGATATGCATTCTTTTGATTTCAATTTGCTTTTTTGCCTTCATTTCGCAAAGCCTGAATTACCACCCGAACTCCAAGAGAAATTTTTCAAAGCAACTAGTGACGTAAGAAAACGGTGGCGCAAGCAAGAAAAACTGCCACCATTCTGCGACCTGTCAAAAAGTGACGCCAAAAGAAGAGCCAAAAGATACGAAAAATGTGTGAAGTGTGGCAACTGGAGCCACGATGGAAAATGTTGCAAGAATCAAACTCATTCCCAAAGTGAGTATACGCGTCTTATCAAAGTTGGAGTTGTTAGGCTACAAGCCGAAAGTTCCATACAGAGAGGCAGCAATGTGTACTACGCAGTGAGGAAGGAGTTGGCACTAATGAGAGATCTTAGTCTTGGCAATCTAACCATAAACGAGCCCTCGGATTAGTTATACCCTCATGATCCGAGTACTGTAAAGGGACCTGTTAGTATTTTCATTTTAAGCCATGAAGCCGTAGCTGTGTGCTTCACGATAGCTGCAGCCCTTCAAACCTTTTAAATCCCAAAAAAAACCCAAAAAGATTTTCATCTTCACCCCTTTATTTTTATTTTTAGCCACATTACAACCCTTTTAAAGTCCTCTTGATTCATGCATACTACTTAGTTAATTGGTGGAGACTTGATTTGCATACAAGCTTATGATCATTACATAATTCGATTCGAACTTGAGTGTTCCACTTAACTTACACTATCCATAGACATATAACCCTAGAGATGAGTGAACATTGTGAGGAGTGAAAGTTTATGCATAATTGAAGTTCTAGTAGGCTTGTCATGGATTCCATCATAGAAAAATTCAAAAATAGAATAAGCAACTCAAGAGTTATCCCGGAATTTTCAACTACTTGGAGTTCCATTTCCCTTGTAAAGTTTTTAGTTATGGGTATGATCATGCAAGAGTTTGCTTGAGAACAAGCAAAATTTAAGTGTGGGGTATTATGATACATCCTAAATTATACATGTTTTGCATGCATAATAATCCCCATATTATGGTACTAATTGATTAATAACCTTGCAATTGATACTTAAAACGTTAATATTTCACAAATGCAGGCTATTCGGTATCCCAAAGATGAATAAAGCAAAAATCAACTAAAAACATGAAGAAATCAAGCTTTTGGAGGACCAAACCAGTGCATTGACCCCCAAGAAGTCAAACCAGGTCAACACAAGTCAAACCAGCAACTAAAAGACAAAACTAGGTAGCAGGAAGGGGATGCACGGCCGTGCATCCCAATGCATGCATTGCCCTGTCTTGCTCCCCAAAGTCCAGTACACTGTCCTGTGTACCCTGTTTGATTCCCGAGGTGTTTGTACGGTCGTGCAATCCGATGCACGGCCGTGCATTGCTCATTCTGAGGCCTATAAATAGATGGCTTGAGTTCTTCATTCCACACACCAATTCAGATCAAAGAACACCTATCCAGACCTCGTTTGAGAGTGCATTTCGTAGTTAGAGTAGAGAGTAGTGAGAAACTAACAAGACCCAATCTTAAACAAACTGAATCAAACACAAAAACCTAAACGAACCATCCGCCGGGAGGAAGCCACACACAGCTTAGCCACGCATGCTTGACAGACACGTGAGCATAGCTTCAATACTTGATCCGGAGCTGCTCTTGCCTCTGAAAATCGCCCTTGGTTGCTCTGAAATCGTCTGAATGAAAGATATGTGTGAACTAGGGCTTGATTTCTTTTTAATTAGAATTTAGGGCTTTTTACTGTTTCGGCAGGCCGTCGCGTACCGCGAAGCTTCTCGGCCAGTCCTTCGCGTACTGCAAAGGACAAACTAATCGGCTTGCCTTTTTCTCTTTCTCGTGTACCGCGAGATTTCCACTCCCAGTCTTCGCGTACCGCGAAGACCTAACTTTCCAGGAATTTAACTTTTTGACATCTTCACCCCCTGTACTTCCGTGCCTTCTCGATTATGTCTCGCTATCCGCTCAATTGGCACATAATACCTGTAATAGACACAAATACAAATACCAACATAAAACCAACTCGACAAACAAAGTAAAACGCATAAAACTATACAAAACCGACACTTAAACACTCATAAAGCTATGACTCAGCCTAATTCCATCTCAAGGTCATGTTTAGGCACGGGTTAAACCTTATAGATTTTCCCACCTCAATAAGCACTAATTCATAAGTTTTATAAAAAATGTGAATGATGTATTGATGAATGAATGATATGAGCTTTGATTAACGTGATATGATGCATAAACTTCACCAAGTGGCGTATCCCCCAAGTTACCATTGTCACACCCCGACCGATGGCGGAATCATCGAGGCGGACAATGGAATGATTGTTCAAAAGCACATGATAGCTAAAATATTGCATAATTCATTAATTTAATTAAAGACAACAAATATTCAAGTACAATAGAAATTCAAATAACCTAGTCTATTCCAAAACATTGATTTAATTAACTAGGTCCATAAGTTCTTAAGTGGTAGAATCTTCAGCAAGCAATCACATATCCAAACCTGAAACATTATTTAAATCAAGTGTCAACTATAAAGTTGGTGAGTACATAGGTTTAGTGGAACCGATAAATAGTAGATAAAAACGTTTTGCAACTCATTGTTTATCTTGTTAAACATAGCATATATGGTTGTATCATTTATCTAAGCACAATTCAAACCTTGATTGACGCGCTTGAACATATCACAACAGCTAGGTCCGGTATGTTTGAATATAGTTACCCACTATATCCGAGTATGCAGTAGTAAACACCCTAACCGGGTGGGCTGGTCAGGCACAATAGATCTATTAATATTATTGTTGGTTTTCTTGTGTTTAAAATAAATAAGTGTACTCCCAAGATAATTTACGATGAACAAGCATATAATTCACATGTATAACACGTATAAACAATTTGATGAGTAGCAAGTATAATGTTTCACCCCAAAGCATGTAAAAATGTAAAATAGGGGCTATGTAACTCACCTGGCTAGCGGATGTTTTAATCCACGTGGGTAGGTGATAAGGATGTTGAAGTCTAAGCACGTTGAAACCCTATGTGGATAAATGGGTATTATTGTATGTTTTATATGTGCGTATTCGTATTTAAATGTGTATAGGTTTATAATAATATTCTTTAACATTTATAAAATATGATAGGAAGATGATAATGATTTTGTAAAACTTAACATAAAATATATATATATATATATATATATATATATATATATATATTTTAATCTTGTTAAAATATTATATTTTAAATAATTTGTTATTATGTTTATTGTATTTATATATAATAATAAATAAAAAGAAAAGTTTATATTTGTTTAATTATGTTATCATTATTATATATTAAAATTTATTTTAACAAGTTTATAAAATTTGTAGAGTTTATTATTTTATAAAGATTGGATGGGTTAATTATAAAAAAAATTGTTTAATCGTCTTCAAAATAGACGAACGAGTCAACCCACTTGTAAAAGTTTTTATTGTATAGAGAAATTATTAAAATGAGATAAAATAGATAAATAAAATAAAAGTTTTTATTTTTTTAAAACAGAAGAAAAAAATTGGGCCGAAGGCCAACCGGAATCGAACCCACGACCTTGGACATAATCACACACACGCATAACCAGCCGGGCTATCGCCCATCGCTGGTTATGTGTGTGGTTAATTGATAACCACACAAGCAAAACTGGCCGCTGGTTCTCGGCAACCGGCAAACCAGTGTCCGAGATCATTGGTTTGCCCGGTAACCCAAGGTCTGAGGCTGCGATGTCGATTGGAACAGATGGCCAGATGATAACAGAAGGTAAAGGAACGAATTTGAGACTCTTACTTGGTCATAAAGGGTCTGGACGACAGGGCCGAGAGTCCGAAAATACCAAGATCGGGAAACTATGCTTCGGGATGAATTGGGCTCTAAAAATCTGATCACAGCTTCACACAGAGGCGACGAACGCAATGGTAGTCTCAATTTGAAGTGAGAGTGGGTGATGAAGGGATGGCGAGCTCGAGCAGGTCCGGTAATGGCTATTTATAGCCGAGCTCGCTCCCGGTAATGAGACATGCAATTGAGTGTGTCTGGATATTCGTCTGTGCAAGACGAAGCTATCGAGCCGTCTTGCAAGCGTGGAGGTCTACTGACGAGGCCGAATTCGCGGCGTGGACTTTCGGCCACAAACACGATCAGACGTTCTGTATGATGGGGAGACAAATTGGTCGAGGGCTTTTGTTCGCGTGGGGACGACGAAGTCAGGGAGACCAATTTCGACTGTCGAGGTGTAGGGGACAGGCGTGTCGAGGAGTCGCCGGAAAATGGCTTGGACCGCCGGAAAATGGCTTGGACCGCCGGACAATGAAGGAGGTGACCGGAAATACGAATCGAGATTTGGCAACTATGATCCCTGAAGTTTGATTCTGTTTTAATTAAGTCCCTGAGATAATTACAAATGAGTCCTTGTGGTTTGATTTGTCCACATTTAGTCCCTTAACTGATTTCTGTTTTAAAACCTTGTAGTTTAATTATTTTCAAAACAGACCCTTAACTTTTATAAAAATAATTAATTTGATTTCTTTTTAATTCCAATTATAATTTATAAACTTATATTATTATTATAAATATATTTTTATAAAAGTTATTTATTATTTAGATAGATTATCATATTTATGTTATGAACCTTTTAAATTTAGATTTTTTTTTTAAAAAAATTTGTAAGTTTAAAACCTATAAAAAAAATTTATTATTTTAAATCCATAAAATAAAAATAAAAAATAAAAAAAATGTATACTTTGTATAAAATTTAAATAGAAATACTTGCATTTCATCCAATAGAAAATGTTTACATGACATATTATATAAAAGCGTAAATTAAAAACCCGAAATGTCACAACCATCCCGGAGGGTAACACGTAAGTTTCAGATTTTTTTACAATGAAGCTCCTAAGAGTCAGTTTAGTGGTGTATCCTTCAAGTCGCCATCCCGAAGGGAAACATACAAACCTAACTTAGATGTCCAAATATTGATCATTTAAGTCCCATTCATGGGTGTATCAACCAAGTCACTATCCCGGAGGGTAACACGTAGGCAAAACCTAAGCTTTCAATTTAATTAATTAAGCTCATGCAATGATGCGGATGATGGAATACGGGCGCCACCAACTTTCGAATTTATTTTCATAAAAAGAAAGTGATGCGCCAAAAGATTTCAAAAACTTATAAATGTTTGCTTATAGAGGTACCTATCACCATATATTGACAGTTTCGAGCTCACCGACACCCCTAAGATGAGAACCCACAAGATATCCTGAATTAATTATTCAATTAAGCTAGATACACTATCAGTATGTTTAAGCTCTTAAGTCGGTTGAGCCTACCAAAACATTACAAATCAGACATGTTTGATGAACATTATTATTCAATTAATTCCACACGCAAAGTTCCCAATTGTACTATCATTTTCTATTTAATTTCAAAACTCTAATCCAAAGACATTTTTGAAATTTTTTTAAATTTTTATGGATTTTTTTATTTTTATGACTCAAAATACAGATTCAAAATACATACCTGGACTAAGGTCTCCCCTCCCCACACTTAAACTGGACATTGTACTCAATATAGGAAAAGCGACTCTAAAATGAAAGAAAATTATAAAAATTAAGAAAACTTAGCTAGATAGATGATCGTATAGCATTTCATTCGCATCGTGTTCCACAGATGCAAGCGGTTTGCCTTGTACAAGAATGTTCAAAGTCGGACATCACCACCCGAATGGAGATTGCGTACTAGTGGATCAATCAAAACCTGCAAAATTAAGCTCAAACAAAACCCACAACATCATATCGACTCAATAACAAGACGCAAATAAAAATAAAAGACCCGACAGACTCAAACGACTCAAAAATAAAAAAATAAAAAACATAAAAAATTAGGGTTTACAGGTCCTTCACGTACTGCAAGAACCAGGGAGGACTCCCTCGCCTACCGCGAGGGATTGAAACTTTGACCGGCCCCTTGACTTTTTTCCTTCGCGTACCGCGAGGACCTCTTGTTGACAGAAAATTTTGAACAAATTTTTTTTTTTTAACTTAGAAAAATTTTCAACTCAAAATCCAATTTTTGTTCAACTCTTCCAAAAACTTGTATGTGCATGAAACCCATGTGACTCCCCCCCCCCCCCCCCCCACTTGGCCAGTTCACACACAAAAACACACAAAATAAAGATAAAATCCTAACTCACTTTTGTAGGAATCACAGATGCATTTAGCGTATGCATCAAGCCTTTAAAACCCTCGGTATCCCGAGTGGACGAGTTTAGTCTCGTGAGGGTTTCTATTGAACACACCCGCAAAGTTCATTTAACTAGACAAGAATTAAAACATACTAACCTTAGGCTGCCTCCTAGGAGCGCTAAGTTTAACGTCTTCAGCCAAACGCGGTGTACCTTACTTGCATCATGGTGGTCGGGTAGGATGCTTGTACTCCTCCTTTCCCACACTTAAATTCCGCTCATCATCGAATTTCCTCTAAGCTTGCACAAACAAAGCAAAGAGTTCCCGCCCTGTATCTTGGACCAGCGGTTTCTTTCCTTTCCGCCTCCTCTTTCTGACCCTCTTCTTCCCAGTGTTCGGAGTCTCTCCATCCTTCCGCTCAGTTAACCTGTCACTTACAAAACAAGCATTCTCGACTGTGTGATTCACATTTTCTAGTGATCCACATTTGTTAGCTTTCGGGGTTGGCAAGCTTGAAAATATTTTAAGACTCATTTTCTGAGCCCCAAACCTCATCCTTACCGTTCCCTCAGCATAGTTAATATTTGCTTGAGCAGTGGCCAAGAATGGTCTACCCAAAATAATAGTTGGTTCTGTGTTTTTGACACAATCCAACAACAAGAAATCCACCGGGTAGTAAAACTCCTTTACCTTCACAATCACATCCTTTACAATCCCACGAGGATGTGCGAGAGTCTGATCAGCCAACACCACAGTGGTGTTAACTCTCTGTAATGGACCAAATTCATGATAGTCATACAGACTCCCTGGTATTATACTCACAGATGCTCCAAGATCCAGCAATGCTCTATCCAGAGTAATTTCACTTATTTGTATAGAAATAATAGGTGCCCCTAGATCTTGAAGTTTCGGGGAAGGGTACCCGTAAACACGGCATTCACACTGACACTCAGTTTTACTTGTTCGGGACATTTATGCCGTCGTTTTCAGGTACTCAAACCTTTTAGACATTCAACATTCTCAGGATCTTGTTTAAGCGTATTTAAAAACAGTGAGTTAGTTTTACGCTTTTCAAACTTTTCCCATCTCTCATCTTGTGTTGGATCCTTTTCTTTCAAAAATGGTTTGATTAACGTATCAAGAAACATGATTTTACAGGTTTATTCACATTTTCAGTTTTCAAGTTATTTGTGACATAAAATCCTGATTAGGGTCAGACTCAGATTCACTGTACTCCACTACTCTTTCCACAGCCGGTGGTGGAGTCTGTTTAAAAGCAGGAAATTCACATGAGGATTTAAGACTTACAGCATGGAGTTGTGCAATGTTTGTGGTTTGGGAACTTGAGGACTGATGTGCACTGCAAGGCTTACCTGAGTCTTTGATGAGTGCTGCAACTATCTCGGCTAAGTGGACAACTTTATCTATCAAGGTTTGATGATGCTTTGCATGCATCTCTTGTTGTTGCACCACTGCATGGACCACTTTGGCCAGCTCCATCATGTCTGACCGGATGTCATCGAGTTCAGATTGATAGTCATCTTGTTCAGGTGGCCTGCTCGGGTGGTAGTCTTGATTGTAATCTTTCTGATAGCTTGGATACTCAGGACCACCACCATGTTGATTATATCTTGAGCAATCTTGAGCCCAGTGGCCAGTGATGCCACAGTTACTGCACGGCTCATAGTAATACTGGTTAGCATGGTAATTCTTGTCCATGCCGACCTGCACAAGTAGCACACCCAAGTAGTTCTGAACGGAAAAAAAAATAAAAAATAAATAAAAATAATAACAAAAATAAGAAAAATATTTGTTGCGTTTTTTTTTTGTTAAAAGAATCAAAATCAACTAAACTAGAAAAATCAACTAAACTAAAGCAACAAAACTAAGCGCACCGATTCCCCGGCAACGGCGGCATTTTGATCGTGGTGTCAAGGTCAATCAAAAACACTTATAAAAACTACTACTTATCTACCTTGGACTGTAGACAGGTAAGTAGGGTTGTCGAATCCATAGGGAATCAGTGGATAGTTTAATTGCTTAGATTAGTAAATTATAGCTAAAACACAGATCAAATAAAGATGTAACTCCCTCCAAACTCCAGGTTCTAGGTTTAGGTAAAACTCAGTTGTTCAATGGACACCACATAGACATAGTGTTGGAAAATCAGTTGAAACAGTAATTGAAGACAGATTCTTTGTCAGAAAACCTATACCACTAGTTTTGTCACAAACCAGTACAATTCAATCACCCAATTTATGAATACCAAGTTACCCCCTTTAGTCACCCAACCCTTCTACTAGGTTTTGTCATCAACCGAACACAGTTGTAAAGCAAGCAAACTCAAAGCATTCAAATAAATTGTTCAAATCAACTAATACACCAATCTATCAAGTTATTGTCAGAAACTAACAAGACCCAATCATAAACAAATTGAATTAAACACAAAAACCTAAACGAACCATCCACCGGGAGGAAGCCACACATAGCTTAGCCGCGCATGCTTGACAGACACGCGAGCATAGCTTCAATACTTGATCCGGAGCTGCTCTTGCCTCTGAAAATCACCCTTGGTTGCTCTGAAATCGCCTGAATAAAAGATATGTGTGAACCAGGGCTTGATTTCTTTTTAATTAGAATTTAGGGCTTTTTGCTGTTTCGGCAGGCCCTCGCGTACCGCGAAGCTTCTGGGCCAGTCCTTCGCGTACCGCAAAGGACAAACTAGTCGGCTTGCCTTTTTCACTTTCTCGCGTACCGCGAGATTTCCACTCCTAGTCTTCGCGTACCATGAAGACTTAACTTTCCAGGAATTTGACTTTTTGACATCTCACCCCCTGTACTTTCATGCCTTCTCGATTATGTCTCGTTATCCGCTCAATTGGCACATAATACCTGTAATAGACACAAATACAAATACCAACATAAAACCAACTCGATATACAAAGTAAAACGCATAAAACTATACAAAACCGACACTTAAACATGGGATATTTGACCCTACATCAGTGCACGCTGTCCTCACGATCCACGTGCACACTTTCTTCCTCGTTACGTGCTTGGTTCAATGATGGCCTACCGTGTCGTCTAGTACGACCACCACGACGTCCAGTTCCTCTCCTATCAGCCATATTTTTCTAAATTCCTGATAAGTAAAAGGGGAAAACACCAATCTCATTCCTTCAGATCATAGTTTAGAACAATACGAGCAAGGTATATTGTTAATTACAGTGACCGGTTTGTAATTAATAATTTGCTTTGCTTTTCGGGTTCAAAACTCTTCACATCAGTAGTAACATTGGCATCTATGTATTCTAACTTAATGTATCTACCCTAAGCTACAGGCATTAACCTTGTTACTTACTTACAGTGTTGGCGTCGGCTTTGGCTACCCGTACTGACATCCTGCGTTGATCCCATTATCAACTTGAGTCCAGAAATTTAGGGATGTCTAAATCTCTCAAACTATTACTCAGATACCAACTTGTAAGGCCCCAAATCTCGGGAGACCTCACCCGTTAAATTTACTCATAAACATAGTTATCATTCACTGGTCATTAAATAGAACATTCAAGCATAGCAGAAACGTATAATCTCTTGGTTACATAAAACAACGGAAGTCTTAAACATTTAGAACATTGTCTTAACATTAAACAAGTAATAGGATGTCAGTCTCGTGCCAGGTAGCCTTCATGCCTTTGCCTTTCTTTTCCTTATGCTACCTTAAGTGCATACTAAAAGTCAGATAACGCTGATGAGTTATAGTTTAAAGCAAGTAGGTATAAACAACATTTCTTTATCATTTCTTCATAAGTGTGTGTATATATATATATATACACGTTAAAATTTCACTTGCCTTCATTTAATATTCATTTGTGGGTACATGTATAAATACCACACCTTTGCATTCATTGAACATTCATTGGTCTTACACATAAGGTTGATCAGCCCGCCATTGATTTCGTAAGTCACCAAGACAAATGTTCCGTCCTACTGTCGTAGTCCGTTATTCGTAACGTCCTATTGTCGTAGTCCGTAATTCATTCGTACCATCCTACCAAAGTAGTCTGTAATTCATTCGTACTGTCTGACTACCTTTCTAGACGTCCGTAATTCATACTGTCCTACCGTCTTAGTCCGTAATTCGCCCATTTACCCTAAGGAACTTGTTTCCCATTCGGACTATATATGCAGCCATGCTTCGATTAAGGGCCTCCGTCTACCGTAGTAGTCTGTATTTAGTCTACCTTTCTAGACTTTAACATACCGTCTGCACAATAGTCGTATGGTTGTCTATCTACCGTAGTAGCCGCCATCATCGTACCGTCATACCAATGTAGTCCGTAATTCTGTCCATAACGTTTAGTACATTCATAACATGCAATATATTTAAATATAAAGCAAGATTTCATTCGTTTTAACATTATGTCATACATTCATTTCATTCTTTGTAAACATTCATTTCATCTTTGTTCAACATTTACTTTCACATAACTCATACGGTCATCTGGTCATTCATAACATTCATTCACTTGCATGTATACACTTCAGCCCCAAAACATTTGAAAACATTTGCACATAACACATAGGGGGAACATAGAACTCACCTGATGAGCGGGTTTCTAAAGTATAATTGCTGGTCAGTGAACGTCACTAAGGTCACACACAATCTGTATAATCAAGTCATACATGATAAGATAATGAACCTAAACGACACAAGATGTTCTCCACATTTAGGGTTTGGCGAACTTAGATAAGTTCACCATTTTTGGCTTAAACGAACATGACAAGTTCGCCCCTTAGTTCAGGCGAACATACAGTAAGTTTGCCCCTTAGTTTAGGCGAACATGCTATAGCGAAGATGTTAAGTTCGCTAAGTTCGCCTGCGTGACCTTCTTCCCCAATAGAAACCCTAGATCTGGTCTTCGATCTCTAGTCGTTCAAGCTTCAAACTTTTTACGTTCAAAACGTTTCATTTTCATTCATGATCTCAGATATATAATTTGTTTCAATTTTCATACGTAAAAACCGAACCTTTATGCGTTTTTAACCCCAAACCCTAAAGTTGTAAAAACTCATATTTAGAGGTGATGCTTACCTCTAGACGTCTGATTTTTGTTCCTTTCCGTTGTTGTGATACCGTGTGTTGAATCCCGAGCTTCTTGGACCGATCTCCTTGTGTCTCTCTCTCTAGCCAAAACCCTCTCTCTCTCTTTAGAAAGCTTGCGCAAGAAAACAATGAGGGTGGGGAGTGGAGGGCTGCTGCGATTAGAAGGATCCCCTTCGTTCTCGGGCTCATGGGCCGGCCCTAGACCAAGCCTCTTTCACTTCCTTTCCATCTTGTGTTATAAGTCCCGTCCTTCTTTTACGTGTATTCGAGTTCACTTATTCAGGGATGTTACAAATTCAAAGGAATATTCAAAATTACCAACTGAATTTTGTCAAAATATTATACAAGGTAAGAACTTTTTGAAAATGGTTAACTTTACATTTTTATTTTTATAACTTATCCAAATTTACTTGTCTTATAAATTATAATATATTTTTATACCATTTTTAATAAGAGAAAACTTTGTAAAAAAGTAATCAAGTTTCAAGTTTGTTACAATTAAGTCACTCATATTTTTTTATCCCAGTTAGATCACTCAACCTTCAATTGGTGTTCTAATACTATGTTTTTTTTACCTAAATAGCAAGTTAACATACCTATTCGACATTATTTTTCTTTTTTTTAATATATGATGATGTGGACAGAAAAATGAATTATATATTATTAATTAAATAATATAACAAACTCATACACAAACACAATCATACACACACATACACACATTGATCATTTATGCACACGCGAGAACATATCCAAATGGCTTAATCAAGATCATGGTTTCAATCAAATGTCTGAATCGAATGATTCAGTCAGCAAGCTTAAAGTTTCCAATTCCTTGATTAATCAACCAAAAAAAAACTGTCAAACTAAACAATCCAAACTCTATTTAAACCAAACAATAGATAAACTAGGAAACAAAAATCACAAATTTAAAATTCATATAAAAGAAACAAATAAAAGATAATGGTGATCTTGAGTCATCTGATTCTCTTGCGCCTCCACCATCGGATCCATGGACCCAAACTGAACCAGCATTGCACAACCGGCTTGCTGCCCGGATCAAACGACCCAAATACCCTAAACTCGGGCCCCTTACCCAATACCCTCATATCGGCACATGGATACTCCTGCATCACACATAATTAACACACACATACATAGATGATGAAGAAGATGATACACACACAGATGATGAAAAAGACGATTAAGTACACACAGAGACGATGTAGAAGACGATTAAGTAATCACACACACACACAGAGACGATGAAGAAGACAATTAAGTAAACATACAGATGGTCGCTAGGAGTCTTGACCGGATTGAGGTTTCACTGTTTCACAGCTTTGTTGTTCTCGTTCGATTACAACGATGATGAAATCGCGAAACACAATCGGTTGCTTCTTGTTCAATTAGGGCAGCATCGATTAGGGTTGTTCTTGGTGGTACTGACTAAGAAGTTGATCGGTTTTTCAAAGTTGAACGATTAGGGTTGTTTTTGTTGTATTATTTAATTAATAATATGTAATTAATTTTTTTAATCCACATCAACATTTTTAATACACATCATGATATATTAAAAAAAAGGAGAAATAATGTCACATAAGCATGTTAACTTGCTATCTAGGTAAAAAACATATTATTAGAACATGCCATTAAAAGTTGAGTAACTTAATTGAAATAAAAAAAAAAGTATGAATAACTTAATTAAAACAAATTTGAAGCTTGGTTATTTTTTTATATAAAGTTTTCCCTTTTTAATAATCATTGATTGACTTAATTAATTTTCCAAGTCCTAAACTAAACCCATATTCATCTGTAAATGGACCCAAATCACAAATACTTTGTTGGGCCAACTCACATATTTATCTAACTCTTAAAAGGCAACGTCTTCGGTCACTGTGATTGGCCATTTTTTTAAATAGCAGAAATCTTTTGTGTTAAATATTGATTTCAAGCATTTCAAACACAATGGCTAAGCGGTTGGCTTGGTTCACAAGCCTCCCTTCTATTAACCCGGGTTCGACTCCCTCGGTTATGTTTATTTTTTTTCCCATTTATTTACCCACTTTAGTTAATATTTTTTCATTGATTTACATTTAATTAAAATCGATGTGGATTTACTTTATTTTGTACTTTTGGTATTACTTATGTTTCCCAATTACGCATTTTTATATTTTATGCCTTAGATTTCTTAAACACGCATTTTGGTATTTTGTATCATTGTCAAAACATTTTTTTTCTTTTGTTTTTTTACATTTTCTTTTAAGGGTTAAATGAGTATACATAACCTCATAAGTTTTTTTATGTACTTAAGTATATTTCTTTTTTAACCGTCTCAAACATTTAAGATCCGCTTCACGCCGCGTGACACAGGAATTCGAGTTACAGTACTTACAGTACTTTTCGAAGCCGCCGCAACACGGAGTGGATAAAACTACTAGTTAATTCTTAGTTTCTAACCAAACTTCTAAATCCAAGAGCCCATCATCAGAGGCGGATCCACATTATAACTTGGGTGGGCTAACGCCCACCGTCCAATCCATACAAGGCCCATTAACATTCCATTTTTTTGAACGGCTTAACATACGATTCGCGTCAAATTGCTCCTTAGTCTTCCCCTATGTCCCTTGCACTTCTTCTGTCGGCCCTGTTGGCTGTTCCGATCAAATCCGGTGTCGCAAGAACCTCCACTTCAAGCCGGCGGCCGGAATTCGAACCCCTCCGCTTCAAGCAAGTCGGAATTCGAAGTCTAGGGTTTTTGATTTCTGATTAACTGATTTCATATAGTAACCGGTAAGTTTTCAATCCTTTTTACATTATTTTTTATCTCTTGATGGTTGATAACCCGATTTTAATACAAATTAGTTGTTAATTTACATAAATACATATTTGAAATTGTGATATATTGGTTTGAGTTGAATCGTTGGTGATTTAATCACTTGATGATGTCTTCATATAAAGTTAAACAAGGTATGTATCTTTTACCCTCTTAAATAAGTTCCTGAACGTATATTTAGGCTCTCAATTTGTGATTTATGTTTTGTTTGTGTAATTGTGTATGTTACTATGTTAGTTGTTAAATTTATATTCGTTTTTCATCTAGGAACTCTTTTTGACAATTTCTTAAAAAGAAAAGAACCATCATCAAATAAAATTCCATCTGGTAGTATTAATAGTCTGAGACCTATCGCTACTCTTTCCATGGGATCCTTTTTTACTCACTCGTATTTTGCCCCCTTTACAAAAAATTTATGTATCCGTCACTGCTCATCATATTACATTGAGTGGCCTAAAAGCAGTGCATAAATTTACATGTTGAACCCTTTAACTTTAGACATGTATACTTGTTTGCCTTGAAATAAACACGACATTGAATTATTTATAATGTCACAATTCAAAGAAATTTGAATTATAATTATATATTTATAGATTCCGGATCAACTACAAATTCTTTTTATCCTATAAAGTGGATGACGTATTCTAAACTATTGACCTCATTATCAACGGTTAAGATTTATGAAAACCGTAAATAATAAGTAGTTACAAATAACTGACTTTGTCATTGGGGTTGGTTGCCCAAAGGTAGAGGCTGCCTCTAGAAACACCTAAGAGGTTTGGAGGTAACGGGTTCAAGTTCCATTAGTGACAGGATTAAAAAAAATTCACCTTTCTAAAAAAAATAAAAAAAAGTTGCAAATGACTAAAAGGAAAAAAAAAAGAACCATAACATTGTTGACATTTTTTTTTAAATCTAGTTTTATAATTTTTTAAACTTAAATAACTTTTATTATGTGCTTTATTTTTATTATTATTTTAAATATACCATAAATTGATAATTTTATCATTTTTAATTTAAGTATAATATTGCTATATTGTTTTTGAAAATGTTGATTTTACTATGTGTGAAGTGTGTGTAATTATAGAATATAATCGTGTGTTATTATACACATAACGGTGCATGATTAATACATAACTATGTGTTATTACGTATATATGTTGTGCAATTTTAGACACGTGATTCATGACCATGGTGCGTAATAATATATACGAATACCCCTCTCCAAATTACACGTGACGTATTTTCGTAGCTTCCTACACTTCGCAAGTCAAAAACGTTTTCTACAATAACCCGCCTTTATATATTTATACAGACATTACATCTAGTAGAATTATTACATCTTATGAAAACATCTAATTTTTTAAAGCTTATTGGTATTTCTATTTGTAGTCGTAGATCACTATTCCTCACATAAATACATATATGTTATAGGTGTTTGAAGTTTCTTTTAAAAATTATTAGTAAATAGTTGATAATCAGTTATAGTATTAAAGGTCGTAGAGTTGTGAGTTCAGACTTTATCAACGGGTACGTGTAAATTGTTTGTTGTATAAAAAAATATTCAGTTGTATTAAACCCTAATGCAAAGAGATTATATTCGATTGTTTTGAGTGTTTAAACAATTTCGATTGTCCTTTTGAGTTATGAGATAAAATGGTAGGATAAATGTTTTGTTTTTTTTTTTTAAACTTCTTTCAAATTAGGACGTATGTAATTATGTTACATATATTGATAATTGATTGGTTATAATTGAAATACTCAACACCTAAAATATAATAAGTAAATTAAAAGTAAAATATATATATATTGAAATATTAAAAATTGGTTACTTAAAATTGGTTACTACTTACTAACATCATACCATTTTTTTTAACATATAATATATGACTCAGTGAGTAGGAAGGTAGACAGGAGGAAAAACAAACCACTACAATGTTAATAAAGGATTTTGCATCCAAGTCTCCCATTTGATACTAAGTTTTCTGTTCCTATTGATAAACCACGAATAAAAGAAGTTAACAATACTATCAAATAAAGTGTCTCTTTTGTGTTTATCCTTTTCAAAAGCACACTCATTTTGAAATCGCCTGATAACCTACCAAGACGTCATCACTATAGCTTCAATAATTAATCTCTTCTGCTTCTGAACGAAGCTCGAATCCAACCAGATAAGCAAATCTTGAGGATCTCTAGACGAAGGAAAAGAAATGTCCAACCAAGTCTCAATGCATCTCCACATCTTCCAAGAAAACGAACAAGAAGCAAAAACATGAGCTAGTGATTCAATACAATTCTCGCACATCGGGCAAAGGGTGCTAGGAACATCCACCCCTCTATTAACAAGATTTATCCTAGTTGAAAGTATGTCCATCATAATCCCTCAAAACTAGAATATTAACTTTTCTAGGCATGAACTTATTTCATCTTGTAGAAAACAACCCATCATAATCCTCCAAACTAGAATATTAACTTTTCTAGGCATGACCTAACATCATACCATGTAATACATAACTTTTCTACACACATACGCATATACATATACATAACACATACACACAACTATCGCCCCACGTCCCGTTATTTGCCTCACAGCCCCGCCCAATCACACCTAATAACAACCAAGGGGGGCGATGTTCCATGTCCAATCATGGGCTACGTGGTCCACGCCCCTCTTAACCACGCCCACTACACATAGCCTTATAGACCAAAAGTAATGATGTATTGAGATGTGATTTATATACTATTAATTTTTTTCAATTTACATAATGTGATACTATTAATGCGTGAGTAGGAATAACTTAATTGTCAACAAATTACCTCACATGTGAATCTATACCTAATAAATAAGTAACTTGTCACGTCACGTGTCCAAAATATGTGAGCCCAAAATTTTGTTTTTCTGCTTATTTTTTCTTCATTACTAGTTATTTATGTGATTCTATTTAATTTATATTTAAAATAAAAATTTTACCTTCACCCCAAAGAAAACCCCATACTTAGAGCATGTGGTATACCTCCCCGTGAGAATTCTCACGCACTTCGTCTCACGCCAAGCCTCACTTGAAGAGGGGGCGGTGTTCTCACCAAGTGAAGGTGCCACAGACTCACGCAGTTGTTTCACGGTGATATACCGCACCCTTATATGTACATATAATATACTCATGTTTCATTACATATATGACAAATAATTACAATACTATTAATCGTCGTGCGATTGAATAGTAAATTTTATTTTTTATTTTTTTTACCCCAAATTTTTTGTTTTATAGATATGGCACAAAACTTTTAGCTTTTTTTTAACAAAGAAGTTCTTTTTTTTTAGATTTACCACAAAACTTTAATAGAGTAAACTTTAGTTTTTTTTCGTCAAGTTTGATTTTTTTTAAAGTTGTAACAAAAGTTTAGTGAGTTTATTTTTTTAAGTAAACTTTCGTTATTTTTTTAAACGGTATGGACGGCTTTGTTTAGTATTTTTTTGTGAGCGATCTGAGTTTTTTTTATCGTACGCTATAACAAATCTATGCTTCTACCTAACTTTTATCACCGTGGACGAGCCGAACCGATAAGTACCAAACTCTGCCCGCGTAGCGCGGGAAAAAAACTAGTTGTATATAAAGTGATCATGACGCATGTAGTCATATACAATGCATGGCATAACTGCCAACAAATCATGTCGCTTGTTTATTCATAATTTGACCATAATGGCTAAAGTTGACTTCTTGACTATATTTTATTAATTTAGACTTTTTGGCCATACACACTTTAAGGTTAGTAATTGAGGAAAGAGATTGCTGCAAGTAAACTATAGAAAGTGCATAGAGAGTGGAGGAAACTGTGTAAAATACAGAAGACAACAAATTATATAAACAGATGCTCATATATTTTCTTAATACGAAACAATCAAGTTATTGAAACTTTAATAATGGTTACATCATAAGTTTGACAAAAAACTTAAAAAAACTATAATAAAAACACGAGTTTAGATGTGATGTCTTATTTTATGGAACTCATATTTATCAAACATGCATTTAAGCAATGAAGACTTTATTGTATAATTAAAAGTTTAGATATGATGTATGGAGCTCATATTTATCAAACACATAACAAAACGAATTATTCATATTTTCGATGTTAAAAGTTTTCTAAATAAAAAAAATGGTATAAATGTAATGTTTGTTTGTTTTTTCTGAAATTCATAAAAAGAACAAATTGCGCTTACGTATATAATTTACACTAGGTTAAAACCCATGTATTACATGAGTTGAATAAATACAACTTGTTATAAAAAACAACAGCTTCTATGAAGATTTGTATGTTGGATGTTATCATTAATTGGTGAAATAAGATATAATGAAGATTTAAGAATTATAAATAATAAATAATAAAGATTTAATAATTATAAAATTGTATTTTAAGGTAAGATATAATTGAAATTTTCTTATGATTTAGCAATTTTTAATAAAATATTAGAATAAATTTTAGATATTTAATGATTTAACATCATTATTATTTAATATAAGAGAGAGGCGGGAAACAAAAATCTAAACTTCACCAGAAGTCGACACACGTACCAAGTATAGTTATTCATTCATTATAATACTAGTGTTAGAACCCGTGTATTACACGGGATGAATAAACAACACAATATAAAATAACAAAAAAAAACTGAAATAATTCATAAATTTGTTTATATACAACATTGTTTGCTATTTGTATTTTTTCAACCTTATCTAAGATTAAAAGTTTTAACCCGTCTCTGCTTTTAACTTTGAAAAATGCCACATAAAACTGCCAATGAATAAAAACCGGTTGCAAGAAGAAGTGGATTCAAGTCATACTTCACATATTAAACCTATATTTTATAAAGAATGTATTAAATATGATAATGAAATACAACCCCATATTAGTTAACAAAAATTAAGAGAAATGAGTTGTTAACTACAAATATACATTCACTTGGTAAATACACATACAAAATGTGTAATGAATGAACAACTCGACTTTCATAAGTCGAACATAGGCAGATAGATGCAAGGTTGTTCCAGGGATGAAAATGCATCTTATTTTACAAATTGAGACATCATGAATACCAAATCAGATCATTTGCTAACACCTGCAGAATCATATACAAAAGAAAAGGTTTTTTTCGGGGTGTGTAGTGTTTTATCTCTAAAAAACCAAAAACATATTAGAATTACACACTAAATCAATTATGTACAAAAACTTAATAAACAGAAAAGTGTGTTAGCGGGTTGACCTAACCCAACCCCAACCCATAGCATAAAATTACTTGTTTTGACACATTACTCATCCCACCCATCCTGACACTTCTATGTTTAGGTTCTATTTGTGATGTTTTAGTGCCATAAGAATGAGAAACAAATGAACTGAATCTTTAAAGCAAAAATGAAGATTTCAAGTATAAAAGGGTGAAATAAATCATACCTCAAACCAGAGAAGGTGTGACGTTGTCGCAATTATATCAACTCACTTGCTGTAACTGAAAGGACTTTTGTTCCCCTACAAGCCTGTCATTCTTGAGAATCTGCCTCTCAATAATGATTGAAAAGGTGAAGCGAAAACATGCATGTTCCAAAGTCAGCTAGATATTAGGAAAACATACATAACAAAAAACTGAATAAAATGATACTAATATGCAAACATGGTAATATACATGCGATTAGAGACGACTAAATAAAAACTAACCTGGACACGGTTGCGATGTACAAAATTAGAAAGTGCACGTAACTTAACTACTCGACAATCGACTATTTTAACTCTTCCAATCTTGCATAAAGCGTAACTAAATTTATGAAATTTACAAAAAATTGCAACATTAATTATCACGTCTAAAATATCAAGATGTGAGTTCTAAATTCAATTATTGAACTTGAAATCTAAATGGCATATGCATCTTTTATGTAAGAAATGCTATAAAACACAGATCTATATGCAAAATATGAAAATAGATTAGAATTTTTTGTGTATATACCTAGAAAGTCATAAAGTTCTTTATTGCTAGCAAATCTATGAACAATATGAAAATGATATTGATCCTAAATCTGCATGAGTAAAACATATATCACTATGTACTTGTCATCGGTAAGCAAGGCCCAACCCCATTTTTGTAGCTCTAGATATATGTTTTACTCATACACAAAAAGCTTGACATAGTTTGTTACAATACATAAACAAATGGAGCTCACGAGATGGTAAACCTACATGACAGAAGATACATCTAGAAACTTTTAGCAATAGAGTGTGTTTTAACTAAAAACTTGTTTTTTTTCTAAAACTAATTGACCTTTCAAATAGAACTCAGAAAGATGTTTCGTTAGTGAAACGAGTTAGCAAAATTGTAATTTATGGTCTCCCTGGTAATCCCTGTGCATAAGATTTTCATTGGCAAAAAAAACCGATTCAAATCAATAAACATAAGTTATATAATCGCAGGCAGATTCAAACTCAAATATGTACACATTCGAATAAGCATAGAGATCAAATGAGGTGTAGAAATATAACAAACCCCTGCCTTTACTTGATAGTATATACAATTAGGGGTGTTTTTTTTTTGATAAAGTTGTAATTGATCCCTAAGAACAAAGAGTCAGAATGTTTTTATATGTTATAAGTTCATAATCCCATAAACATATGCATAGCAACAGATTGATTCAATTAAAAGCTTCCGAAATCTATGAGCTTTGAGATTCCTCGATCATATGAATATCACTTAAACAGAAAATTTGTTTCACTCAAACAGAGAATTTAAAACTTACCCCCAAATTAACGTCAAATAATCTACGTGAGCAAAGTCTGGATTGTTGCTCAAAATCCTCCGACTGCTGCAATCGATGATATAGATGCACAAAACATAACATAAGTTAAAATACCAGATAAAATCGATGAATAAGTTGGGTTTGTTAAACAACAGATAATATAAATGTGGGATGGTGGAGCCGTGAAGGAGAGCAAAAAAACTATGATTTATTGTTCAAAATAATCGATTAGAAATCATGAATGAAACATAATAATGAATATAAGATAAAATCGTACCTATGATTTTTTATAAAAACGATTCAAAATTCAAAATCATGAATGAAACATACTTTCTATACGGTTTCGTACCTTTGCTTTGAATCAAACAAATTGAATCAATGGGCGATGGTGAAGGAGACGAAAGACCTACGATTAACTATTCAAAACAGGAGATCAAGTAACTAAAAGAGATTGACGGAGAGGTTAAGAAAAATAATTACGAAAAGTTTACAGACGGGTGTTGCATAAATGGGCGGGAAAACACTATTCTAGAGGTCTTTGAACGATACTTTGTTTTCAGAATTCATGTATCTTTATTATAAAAAGAAAAATTAGTTTCATATATTGTGATGTATGAAACAGCATAAAAGAGAAAAGTAATATATTATGTAATAAACTTCGTACCTTGCTTGCAGAGTAAGAGAAAGGTTGGAAAAGAATGAGTAGTGCATGCTGAAAATGAGAGGGTATGGATATTTTATAAAGCAATGAAAATATAAATTTGTTATTAAATAAAAAAAATTATTAGAAAAGATTTTAAATTTGAAATTTGAAATCATTAGAAAAATTAAAAAATCATGCGTAAACATAATTCTTTCCAAAAAAAGTAAGCGATTATTTGTTTAAAAAAAACCTAAACCTTTCCAAAAAATCGTTGGAAAGTATTTGAGAAATTATATTTTAAAATCAATTTACCTAAAATAGTTATGTGTATTGCAAGCTAATTTATAATAATTGATTGAGTCAATTTTAGAACTTTTTGAAAATCACAGGGTGAAAGACAGCCCCCTTTGAATCATCTCCCACTCAATTTCCTAAATTAAACTCTTACACAAATTGATTATCATTTTAGCAAATAAATTTATTTTTTATTTTTTTATTATAAAAAATAAACTTGAATCTTATGATTATTTAGTGGATACTAAATGACGATACCAATTCACTCTCACCCAACTTTTCCCGCCCATTTTCATTCTTACCCGGTTCATGCTAATAATCAACATTAATATTCTATTAAATCATGCCACTGTGTTGTTATATGATGATTTATATGTTGGTATATTTTGTGCAACACAATCCGGTACTATTAATAACCGTCTTTTGTAGTATTCTCATTTTTAGTACATGTTTTTAGAATTGACATTTTTTGAAATATCCTTTACTACAAGTTCTTCTTAGCCTTTTTCTAACAATACTTTTAATAATAATTTTGGTTATTACTTTTTCAAATTAAAACTGCTTATATCTATATTATTATGTTTTCTTATTTACTTAATAGTTGAATTTTTAAAATTAAAATGTTATATTTTGCACCTTGTCTTTTATAACATAACTATGTTTTCAATTTCAAATTAATAAAAATCAATTACATATTACAATACAAATGATAATTTTTGCTTTCATTATGTTTCCTTATTTACACATAATCAATAGCGAAATCAAAGGCATTTGAAATCCCATAATTTGTCTAACTTTTTTTAAAATATGGAAATTGTATTTTTAAAATTCAAACATGTGTATTACATGGGTATGTAACTTAGTTAACATTATGATATTAAAATCATTTGAATAAAAAATGAAATACATGATATTATTTATTATTATTGATAATCATTGAATTACTTAAAAATCTTGTGTATGAATTAATGCAATCTATAATTATAATAGGTCACAAGGTGTAGCAATGCCAGAAAATTCAACTTTAAACACAAAAACTGGAGTGTATGAATCATGGATGACATACCTTGAAAGATTGATTATCCTTATTCTTATCAGCAGGTGGCATTGCAATATGGGCAATTGGTCCGGTAAAGCGGTTATTCTACAGTTTTCAGTTATAAGTTAGTATGAAACCTTGGTCAGAAATAGCTTTCAAAACGCACATCCATTTTCTTTGTGACGTAACTGTAGTTAATCTACTTTATTGATGTACCAAGTCATTCATCTAACTGTAACCGAAACATTGCAACCGAAACATTGCAACCAATTCAAAATTATGAACTTACAGCTCATAAAATTCTGATGAAAATAACATAACACAACAATATTATGTTGAAAGAAGTAATAAGAGCAAGTAAGTTTAAACTTTAACAAAGTTCCACCTTCTTTAACAATAGAATTCTGCCATTTTGGAATTGCTCCACAAAAAGCACTTCAATAAGTAACACAAGTAAAGATAATACCTTTAATAATATCATTGGTTTATTTATGTAATTCTCATTTTATTTTCAACAAAGCTACTATTAAATCTATAATCAAAGAGTTATGCAGCATTCAAAAAAACCGTATGAAACACTGTACAAAGAAATACTTAGAAATTACAAAAGCAGCACTATGAAACAACAAAGAGAATAACTCCCTTAACCTGTTTGCTTATGAAATTAATTCAGAGAACTTGTAAAGATATTCGATATCACTGGGTGTTGTGCACTAAAGCATTAGTAAAACTTTATATGATGGATATGACTTGAAATTAGTAAACCCTAACTTAAGCATGTGATCTATATAAGATTTTGGAATCCTAATTTCTTCAAATGATTCTTCTGGTTCTTCTTCTTCTTCTTGTTTTTCTTCACTTTGGGGATGTGAAAACGAACCACACGTTTGGACCGAGACGAAACGAAGATTGTTTGGCGTAGAAGTGATGCGAACATTACGGGCGGTGGCGCCACCGATTGTCAGTGATCTACTTTGAATTTCCGAATGACGATTAACCAGAGGAGGCTCCTAGCATATTAGGGTTTTAGTGTTGTGAGAAAATAAGAGTGAAAGGTAATCTTGAAGAGGTAGGATCCGATTAACCAGAGGCGGCTCCTAGCATAGTAGGGTTTAAGTGTTGTGAGAAAATGAGAGTGAAAGGTAATCTTGAAGAGGTAGGATCCGATTAATTAGATGCGGGTACCCAAAGTCCACGTGTTTTTTACAGCGGAGTATTTGGGAGAAAAAATGGTGAGGTGTATTATGGTGTTGACACGTGTCACTTAATTTTACTGTTTTATTATGTAAGATAGATAGGTTAGAAACCCGATATATTACATAGATTGAATAAATACAATGTTATATATACTTAGTAATAATGATTTACATATTACATATTTATGACATATCATATATTTTTTAATACAAATTATAGAAACATTGTATTGTTATTTTTTAAAAATGTTTTATAAAAAGAATGAAAATATGTTCAAATTATAAAAATGTTTTATGAACAAATCTATTCTTTTTTAATTAAAAACGTTTTATGAAAATAATTATAGAAATCATTATTATTTAATAGGAGAGAGAGGCGGTAAACAAAAATTATAATTTTTTTTAAAGAAATTTGTATAATTAATAGGAGAGAGAGACGAGAAAAAAATGTTGAGAATGAACATGAGAGTGACAAGTGTCCTACTAAAACCTTTATTTACTATATAGTATAGATATATATAAGTCACGTGTAGGTTATTTTACCTACATGAGTATAGGTAAATGATTAAAATTTATAAACATATGAAAAACTTAGTTTAATGATGTTTTATGTACATAAACATACATATTTGTAAATATAAAATTTACCCTTTTCTACTATTAAAACTATTGACTATTTACTATTTTGTCATCGAGTTAATAGTTACCATTGATTCACTCACATTTAATTAGATGGGTGGTCATGATCACTTCTCACATTTTTTATATTAATTGTATTTTGTACCGAAACCATTCTCTATATAGGCATTGTCTTCTAATGTTTTAATTGAGAAAGGAATTACAATATCATATCTATATATTTCTCATTAGTTTAGATTATATTATGTTTATTTTAAATCTTCTTCACCATTTTATGTTCAATAGTTTAGACGCACCGTTGTAATCACATGTATATCAATGTTTTTGAAATAAAAATCATTTTTTTAAATATAATAATAGTATACTCAAAATAAAGATAATAAAATTTTAGATATTTTGAAACATTTTTTAAGAATCTATACTCTATACTATAAATAAATAAAGGTTTTTTATGCCAAGTGTCACATCCATATTCATTCTTATCATTTTTTTTCTGTCTCTCTCTTCTATTAAATACATCTCTATCATTTAATAATAATAATAATATATTTTTAAAGAAAATTCTAATTATACTAATAAAACACATTTATTTTAAATTATCCCTTAATATAAGAAACTTTAAAATCTAATTATATATATAACTTTTATTTTCAATCAAATAGTAATAAAAGACAAATTAAACTAAATAGTAATTAACTTATTTTCGAAACCCAATTATATATGGGAAAATTACCAAAATGGACAATTGACCAGTCAAACTTACCAAAATGGACAAACTTTTTCAGCCTACTAAGTGTGGTCATTTAGACCATTAGTCGGCTGAAGCCGGCTAGTTCAGCATGCTTGAAAATTCGTGTCCAACTTCCTTTTGTCATATTTTTAACCAACCAGAAAGTGACACGTGGAGGCTCTGAAACCCAAGCCGGCTGAAGCCCATTTCCAAGTAGGCTAAGCCGGCGTATCTTTTTCTTTCACATGGCTTAGCCGGATTGGGTTCGGCTGGCTTAGCCGACTTGTTTCAGCCGACGCCGAATGGCTTAATACACTTGTTAGCAGGCTGAAGTGGTATTACTAGCCTGCTTCGACTGTTTACATCACATATTTAAGTTAGTTTACCATTTTTAGTTAACATTTTTTTAGCTTCATACCTATTCTTTTTAGATATATTAACCTTGAAATCGAAACACTCTCTAACACACATTTTCCCAAGCTCCAACTTTAAATATTCTTTATCTCTAAAACACATACCTTCAAAAACATTATTAATTGATTTACCACTTTTAACAACAGAATTTTTCGATGTTAGGTCTGGAATAAATTCTGCTAAAGGCTCGGGTTTTGCCTCCACGGTGCGATCGGGTGATGGCTCTTGAGCCTCGCTAATAGGAAACAAAATACTTACCGGATTTGAATAAAAAGTTGTGTCATTAGGATAAGAATAAGGCGTGCCATGATTTGGCTCAGAATAATAGTGAAAGTAACTATCTTTTTCATAGCTATCTCCAGGAACATTTAAATAAAATGAGAACTTAAATTCATCTTCTTTTGCCATATGTTGAGAGTAGATCTCGGTAAAGAAACAGGTAATCTACTTGAACCAGGGGACACACGTAATCGGTTAGACGAACCAATAGACACAGGTTTTCAGGAAGACGAACCAACATACACGTAATCGGTTAGACGAACCAATAGACACAGGATAACATACAACTTATATATTTCAAACGGATTTTTTTCATATATACCAAAAAAAAGAAAATATCACTATCATCATATATGTCGATTGGATCGGTAAATGTTGACATTTTATAAGATAACCTAGTAATATTCTCTCCACAAACATTCGAAATAATAGATAATAAACCATTGTAAGTAACATTTGTAGATAACCTTATACCGCGCTTTGCACTATCGAACTGAACGTATTCAACCGCACCATTAACATATTCCCATCTCCCGCCGCTATAAATGACAATGTTCATAAACATTGTAATGGCAAAGATACTAACAAAATTCTGAGTGAAACATGGTAAACAACATAAATTGTAAGTGAAAAATGGTAAACTAACTTAAATATGTGATGTAAACCGTCTAAGCAGGCTAGTAATACCACTTCAGCCGGCTAACAAGTGTATTAAGCCATTCGGCGTCGGCTGAAACAAGCCGGCTAAGCCATCCGAACCCAAGCCGACTAAGCCAGGTGAAAGAAAAAGACACGCCGGCTTAGACTACTTGGAAGTGGGTTTCAACCGGCTTGGGTTTCAGAGCCTTCACGTGTCATTTTCTGGTTGGTTAAAAATCTGACAAAAGGAAGTTGGGCACGAATTTTCAAGCAGGCTGAACTAGCCGGCTTCAGCCGACTAATGGTCTAAATGACCACAACTTAGTAGGCTGAAAAAGTTTGTCCATTTTGGTAAGTTTGACTGGTCAAATGTCCATTTTGGTAATTTTCCCATTATATATTAATTTTTACATATTTTGAATTTTGTTTTCTATTCTTAGTAAGTGTAATACATTTTTACACCTATAAAATATATACATAAAAATTTAAAAAAATTATGTATTGATATTTTCACCCTATGTGTATTACACGGGTTCTATGCTAGTAATGTAATATAAAAGAGTTATTTGAGTTTAAAAATCGATGAAACTACATTCAACCTAAAAAAGGTAACAATTGAGGTTTTTTCGTTGTTACCCTTTCAACCATTTTTTACTTTCCTATTAAATACGATATTTTCACCGTCTCAATCTTAACTATTAAAAGAGTACGATAAAGTCTAAAATCACGAAGGAAGTATACTTCGCATGATAAACATTTTGTATTTGATACCTAACAAAACGATTTCTTTGAAGAAAGAAGAATCAATCGGTGATGATGGATACAATGTGAGAGACTGTGATTTTATCTTGTTTTAGGGGTGTTTTTCGTTTTTGTAATAGGAAAGGACGCTTGTATGTGCGTGTACTCTGTAAATAACTATTCACAGGTTGGTGTTTGTTTTACTTAATAATATATAAAACCAGCCATAAACTATTTGTAAAAAATCCAATTGACTAACCTTTAGTCATCAATGAGATTAACGGCAAGAAGTACCAAAATTACAAACTAATGGCAGGTAGACGGGCAACAAGCTGCGCCGCTACCCCCTTCTGAATAGCAAAATTACAAACTATTTGTAAAAAAATAATATTTTAAAACGTAAATATGAATTTAAGAAAAAAAAACAAGTAAATGTTTGAAAAGCATATAATTTAGATTGACAAGATGTAGACCCAAAATAAATGTTCATTTTTTTATCGTTTCCCTTTTTGTAAATGTAATAAAACGGACGAGGCAGAATCAAGAGTCTAGTTTCACCCTTTGGTATCTTTTTATTTATATTTTCTTTAACTTTTAAATAACTTATAAATAATAACTTATTTTGAAGTAAAACCATTTAAAATGTTATAATCATTCAATAATTTGATTTGATTTAAAACAACTACAAAATAAAAAAAAAGTTGATGAAGCTAATGAAACAAGACCTATGCGGCTACGTTTATAATCACTGAAGAGAGTTGGGCCAGCTTGAAATCGTCAAAAGCAATATTAATAGCATTTCTCTTTCTAAAAACGACATAAAATTGTATAATTTTGGTTTTAAAAATATGACACTTGATTGGATATATAATTTAATAGAAGTATTATGAAAATTTGACTGTAAGGTGAATCAAGTGAATTTATGACCCGATATGCAGTGGCGGATCCAGAATTTTTTTTCAGGGGGTTCACTGTTTTTAGCTGCTCAAATTTCATAGGGCCGGACATAAAAATGTTCGGGTCGGTACGACAGTTCGGGTCAGGTAAGGTTCAAAGATTCACTGGTCCGACCGGTCGGAGATAAAAAATGAGCTAATTTGAAACATAAACATATATCAAAATAACTAAAAATTATTTTTTTTAAATTTGAGCTCGACTCATTTATAGTTTATTAAATAAAATAAATTATATCGATCATTAAGGTTAAAGGAAGCGAAATTTTAAATTTCAACTTTATTGTTTTGATTATTAATTATAATAAATATTTATATAAATTAATAAACTTTAAGTTAAATAAAATAAAAAAACAATATAAGTAATATAATAACTAATCTATACTACTTAATAAAAAAGAAAATATGGTTACCAGCATTATTCTAAACCTCCTTATACCGCTTTTCCCGCCTAAACCATTCTTCTAACAAATTTTTTTTCTTTTATTAAATACCTAATTAATTGATCAAACTAATCACACAAATGAATTTAAATTAAACTAGCTAATTGTGACGACTGTTAAAAATTTCATCATATGCACGAAAAATTTAAAATTTAAAACCTACGTATTCAATTATTTGAGAAAAATAATAACTAATAAAAAAAACTAAAACTAAAGTCCAAAAGTAAAGAAATTTAATTCATGATGAATTAATATTTAGAAGGTAGTAGATTAATAGGTGGCAGGTTGTACCAATTAAACTATTGAATTTGAAAGTATGTGTACAAGAAGAGAAAATGAAAAATAATATTAAATAAATATCACAAGTATTTCTCTCTTCTTTTATTTTATTCTTCTTTTCTCCACATTTAACATATTTCACGCAGCTCCGCGCACCACCAACCCTCGTCACCGTCCGTCGCCGCCGCATCCGTCACCGTCGATGAAGGGGTTCACCCTCTATTTTTCCAGGGGGTTCACCCCACTTTTTTTATATAGCGTTCTATTATAATTTCGAAACGCCACCTAAGTCCGCCATTGCCGATATGGTATTAAAGATTAAGAAATGAAGCAGGATTTGAAAGGCACATGTCAGGGGTGTCTCGACTATACAAAAAAAAAATAAGATGTCGCTTAAGGCCCCACATATTTAAGGGGGAAAAAATACCAAAATGGATATTTAGCCGGTTAAGTAAAAAAGGCGCCGGCTAAGCCGGCAAAATTCAAAGGCTTAGCCAACAAATACCAAAGGCTTAGCCGACGTAGTTCCGGCTAAATGTCCATTTTGGTATATTTTTAGTCGGCTAATGTCCATTTTGGTATTTTTTTCCCCATATTTAAGGGGCTTTCAATTTTTAGGATTTAACTTCGTTTAATTTTCAGGTTTTGACAAGGAGAACAAAAAATCGGTATACCTGAAAGAGTTTTCTTTTTACTAAAACTCACTCCAACTTTAATATGTATGATTGTGATACTTTAAGAAACTATATGCAAAAAAAATGTGCATCATCATATTCCAATGTGTTAGGATTATAAGAAAAAATGTATTTTTTTTATAAAAAGGATTTCAATTTTATAATTCACTTTGGGCCCTAAAAAATATTGAGCCGACACAGGCATAAGTAGACGGAGTAGGTTGAAGCCATGAAGGACATCACACCAAGTGGTATGAACCTATTAAGATTTTATGTAAGTTATGTATTTTAGAAGAATAGATTGGAATATTTTCTAAGTTATGTATTATGTAATGGTGTGGTCATATTTCACACCCCCTCTCATCTTTAAACTTTTTTTTAAATTTAAAAATAAAAAAATTAAATGTAAATTTATAAAATATAATTTTTTTATTATATAAATATGAATTTAAGATAAATAAATAAATAAAGATTAAAAATGATTAAAGTAAATTTTATATGAAAGTTGAATATAATTAAAAAAGTAGTTATTTAACTTAAATATGAATTTGAGACATATTTTTACCGCATGTCTTAACCTTATTGGTCAAAACTGTCTAGCCTAGTCTCCAACTTCAAGTTGGCTGCAGTTTGTGTGGTATAATCGGTTACATCCGGTGACGGAGCTTGAAAAACTAAATAACGGGGGCCGAAAGTCACGAGACTAAAATTTTTTTTCTATCGCTATGTTTCGAGTTATATGTTCGGGTCGCGCCAAACAAATCAATAATAAATAATTTTAAATATCAAATTATCTATTATAATGCGAGAGAAAAATGGTAAGTACCTAGAAGAAAATTACAACTCAGCCCGACGACCTTTAATATTTTTGAATTCATTGATTATGGATTCTGAATCAAACTTATCAGTAATTTCTTTTTCTATGTAAATCACCAAGCTATTCGCGAGATACTCATCTGTCATCTTATTGCGAAGGCGATTCTTGAATATTTTCATTGCTAAAAATCCTCTTTCTGTTGTTGCAGTAGAAACTGGAAGTGTCAAGATTTTCATGCTCTTGCGGCTCACTAGTTGAAGCTTTGTGACGTTTGCTATCTTGTTTATCATCATTTATTTTCTCTTGTTCATTATCAATTCTTTTGAAAAAAGAACTCATAGTTAAACTTTTCAACTTTCCCATTATATGCCTAACAAAAAAAAACAATATGATTGTATTAACAAACTTTTCTCTTGTTCATCATCATTAATCAATAATCCTAATCATAATCCATTAAGTTTTTAACCCTGATATTTAACAAGAATACAAGAATTGACTCATTGAGTGGATATTAAGAATGCAAGAAATCAAGAAATTAGGGCTAGTATTCAGTAACAAACTAACAAGAATCAAGAATGAGAGAAATCAAGAAATTAGTGTTTCAAGTTTCAACTTTCAAGAGCTAGCCTATGGTCTCAGGTCCGTCTGGAGATTGGATGCGAGCAGTCGGAGCACTGGCGGGGGAACAGGCCGGCGGCGACTGGCGAACGACGGCGGCGAAGTTCAGCAGCGATTTGCCGTTTTGGGGGAAAACTATGGTCTCAGGTCTGGAGACTGGATGGATCGATGGGTTTTTTAGGGAAAATGAAATGGTAAATTAATTTTGAATTTTGAATTTCCCCCATAAACTTACACTTTTATTTTATAAATGCACAAACTATTTTTTTAATTTCGTACTCATAACTTATCGAATCAATCTGAACAGAGTAATGAACTAAATTTTTTAAGGATAAAAAATCAGAGGGGGCTAAGAATTATTTAGGGAAAAAAATCAGCGGGAGCTGGCTCAATACGTAAAAAAAATTTCGGACGAATACGCGAAAATTTACACTACTAACGGAAAAAACGGGGGGGGGGGGGGCACCCCTGGCCCCTTCAAACCTTCGCCCCTGGTTACATCATGCCGCTCTTCACCATCCCACATTGAAACCGCAAGGATGGGGCGGTGTTCCCCTGTGGCAAAGGCTGAGGTAACACTTTTATCGTGTTGTTGCCGCCAGGGCCGGCTCCCGGGGGGCAAAGTGGGCTCGACTCCAGGCCCGATAACCCCCGAGGCCCGAAGTTTTAAATTTATATATATATATATATATATATTATTGTCGTATTGTGGATTTTTTTATATATGATTTTTGACTTTATATTTTAAAGGTCCGGAATTTTTTTTACATGTCCCTGGCCCAAAACGTTTTGATAATTCTCGGGACCGGGCCTGGTTGCCGCTACCACATCCTGCAACCTAATAACAAAAGTTGGATACTTGTCAGATATTGGTGATGATACAACTTTATTTTTTAGGTTATGTAATTATGAAAGGCATAAATTCGTTAAACGGCAAACAAATTTTATAATAAAGTCACTTTTTTAACTATAAAATCTTACAAGTTTCAATATTGTTTCACTATGGTGAAATTTTTTATAATTGTTTAAGTTGATTGACCTAAATGCAACAATTGTGAAACTTGCTATTATTTAGTGATTTTTTCTTTACGGTTACTTTTTATTTTAGGTTAAATTTGAAAAAAAAAAATCATTAAATAGTCACCAAAATTCATACTTTCCATTTATATCACTTAATTTTTTATTTTAAAATATTTCACAACAATAGGACAATAATAAAACTTGACTGGTTTTGTAGTTATAAAAAAAAGTTTAAGTGGCTTTAGTGAAACGATGAACAAAATTGGTCACTATTAGTTGAAATATTCCCAACATTCCGACTTATAATATATATACACACACATATATATGTATATATATATATAATGATGTTAATTACATAACACTAAATTATTGCGAGAACAAAAAGAACAAACCTAAATCGTTTAGTAATGGTTCACATTTTTTAAATCTTTTACTTCTTACATACAAATACGTATGTTTATGTGCATAAAAACCATTAAACTATTTTTCATATGTTTTTAAAGTTTTAATCAATTACCTACACATGTGTAGATTATATACATAAACAAAAGTTTTTATATTTTTTAAAATTTCAAGAGAGACGAATTTATTTCAAAAACTTTTAAGATTGAAAAAAAAGTTTTATTTTTTTACGTGTTCTCGTAAAAGTGTGCAACCTAAATCTTTCCTATATATGTGTAGGTATGCATATATATGTGCGCGTATGTGTCACTAGCCACCTTTATTCATCATATGTTGTTAATAACTTAGGTATTATGTACAAAGAACATCACTTAGGCACTACAAAAAGAGTTATCCCATCCAAGCATTTGCATTCAAGCATTACTAATTAGGCATTATGAATGTTAACCTTATCCTACTTCATATAGGTTACACCTATTCTAATAGAAAAATTACTATAAACTATAATATTAAAAAAATGACACAATATACTTTCATATATGACTTGTAAATAGTCAAATTGTCCATGGCTATGATCAACTCTAATATAGACTCTTTTAGTTGGTTCTCAATCTCAGTCTCCATCTAATCATCCATCATCATTCATCTCATCGTCCATATCGCATACACTATAAATTATAATTTTTAGCAACTTTGTGGAATCAGGTAAAGACGTAAAGTTGCTAAACACGAGAAAACTTGTTTAAAGAATCAACAAGTGTTTATCACTTTTGCTTTTGATACATTTGGTTTTTAGCCTCGGAGGTTGTGAAATTTTTTAACATGGTTCAACGGGTCGAACATAATAATTTTTTGGCCCTTAAGACCCAAAGTTTTGTTTTTAGTAGGATCGATTTTGTTATTCAAAAAGGGGTTGTAACGCAGCTTGTTGCCCATTTACCTGTCACTCTATTATAATCGTCCTTCTTATTTTATTAAAAAAAAGGTGGCATATGAAAATAATTTAAAAAAAAAACTATTTACACCTTAACAAGCAACCGACACCGATCATGTCAAATATTATTTTAACCAGCAACGTATAATAAGTTTATCATATTAATTGTATTACTTACGAAATGCAAAATGTAAACCTTCTTTGCAAATATTACAACTCTTTAATGCAGCAAGGCATCATCGTTACGTCAAGATATGTTTTTCTACATCACACACACCAACACTCTCTCTTCTCACCTCTCTCTCGCCTCCACCTCTCTCTCTTTAATTCTTTTGTCCAATAATAACATGACAAGTGTCATTTTTATATACTTTTCCATCTTTTTATTTTTTTCGTTTACAACTTTTAAAATATGATGTTCTAGAAAATTATGAATATATCGTTACAGCGTGCTTATTTTTATCTACGTTTCGATATAAGTTTCATTTAAAACGGAGTTGCATGTGATAATGTACAAGTTATCTAATCGCTTACGTACAACGTGGTTTTGAAAAACTTTTTGTCTACACTTTTTTTAAACGGTTTTGTTTTTTTTTCCTTCTAATTTTCAAACGATTAACCTTTTTAACGGATTTGTTGCTGTTTTGTTTTCTTGTATAAGGTATTTTTTTAGATTTTTTTTAATTTTCATCCCTCATACTATATATAAAATACGCTTTTAACCCGTTCAATATTCTAATAATTTTGTTTTCCTTTAATAACTTTTGTTCATTAATTTTTTTTTTCAAAAACGGAGTACGCGACTATTTTAGTTTTTTTTGTCAACGTTACGATATGATTTTTTTTTAAAAACGGAGTTGTATTAAAAATCGAGTCTTTTTTGGATTGTGGCCTGTTGCGAGTGTCATTACCATTGTCGTCCTGTGACGAACCGAACGTATTATAAGCGGAAAACATCATTACTGGTCTCGGTCTTCGCTTTTATGGTTTTAGACGACCCGAATTTTTTTTCCTTTTTTATTATTTACCTTTAGGTTTCTTTTTTAGTACCATTATTTTTGCGAGTACGCCTATGTTTTCGCTTAAATGTTATTAACGATTGGTCCGACACCCGCCGCGGAATACGGGTATAACCCGTTTAATTTTCTATTAATTTTGTTTTTCTTTATTAACTTTCGTTCGTTAATTTTTTCCAAAGAACGGAGTACGTGATTTTTTTTTGTCAAAAGTTCCGATATAAATTTATTTGAAAACGGAGTTATATTCAAAATGAAGTTTTTTTCAAATCGTGGCTTATATCGAGTGTCGTAACTGTTGTACTACTGTGACTATTATGAGTGAATTAGACGAACTGACACCCGCCGTGTAGCGCGGGTATTCAAACTAGTTGACTACTAATTTGTAGTCAAATTATAGACTATTATGCAATAATTCTGTTTGTATAATATTAAAAATTGATAATAAACATAAAACAAATTTTTTTATCAAGATAATACAATAATCAAGAGACGATCAATGTCGAATGCTTTTGCCTTCTGGAGTTCTATTGCTTGATCAGAATTTCATATTCTAAAATCAGAATAAGGAGTACCGGGATTAGTCTCGTTATATAATAAATTTAAAATTTTGGTATATTTTTTTTAAAAATTTTGGTATATTTTTTAACGATAAAAGTAAAATTTTCATGTAACTATTCACGTTTGACATATAAATAGAACATATAATTTATTCATAGTCCAAATCCAAACATCATGCCAACTTTTTGTTTATTTTATTTCTCTTGTTTGGAAGTATATGATGAAATAAAACTTAAATAAATTAAATATTAATATTAATAAATTGTCGTCTCTTTCATGTGATCATTTTATTGGTTTCAAGTCAACTCTATCATTATTGGACATCCTGGTATTTGCATCTTACGTTTGGTAATATACCCGGTTTGTATTGTCAAATTGTCATCAACTTCTTTACTAAAATACAATTAGTTTGTATGAACAAATAATCTAAATAAAATTCTTACAAAGCTTTTCTTTATCTTTACAAGTAAAATAAGTATATAACTTTAGTTAATATATATTTTTTATATAACTTTTAATATATAATGTTTTATAAAAAAAAATATGACATTATGATATGTTTATTTTTATCTAAATTTTGATATGAGTTTTATGAAAATGGAAGCGTAATAAATATACCGACGACAGAATTTTGTTTTTGATACGGCTTCGTTTTTTATAAAACTTATATCTTGTTGTTGGATCGTTGCCGATGGTATGAATTTTTGTTGCGGATGGTCTATGCATGTGTTAGGGTTGTTCGGTCATTCGCTACGAAATTATACACAACATTTATGTGTAATGGATTTATGGACTGGTATTTTATCTCCCATAATGGAGTTATTAGATTTACAAAGTGTTTAATCGGACAATTCAGTCATTGATGGTTTAACCTGTTATAGATCAAGATCGAAACCGAAGAAAGTCATAAACCATTTGAAAACGTACGTGTAGAACTACATTTAGTTAGGTGATGGTCCGATCATGATTCAGTCACCCGATCCAATTGGTCCAAACCGACTGGTAAGATGTGTTTTTATCATTTAGACATGATAAATTTAAGACAACTTATATAAATGTATGATGAAATCCACTGTCAACATGATGAAATCCCACCCTTAACCTTCGATCGAGTCCCTCAACGTCGATCGAGTCCCACAATCGATGGTTCTAAAACTATTTTGCATTGACATCCACAGTCCTCTCATCGATGAGACCTATGACGGAAACACTCCCTCCCATCGGCAACCTACCACCATCTCCACTAATGATGACCTACAAAATTAAAGATGCCACTAATTCTTGTTAAATAGGTTTATTCAAAATAATTAAAAAAATACATATGTTAATTTTATATACAACAATAGAAGCAGGAATCTCACCAGTTAAATCATAATCACTAACATTAATTTTATACAATTAGTGTTAAGCATCAAAAGTGTTACGATCGAGTGAATAGTAAGGACTCTGCTGTATTGTGATTTCCGAAGTCTTAGTATCAAAACCATAATATGACCTTAACACATGCATAGTTGGTATAGCTAACCTTATTTTTTATATTGTTTTAATTAAGGGCAAATGCCATAAAAAATCAATATATTTTTTAGTTTTTCTCATAAAAACCACTCAACAATTTTTTGCATGGAAAAAATCAACATAATCTATCTTTATTCTCACAAAAGTCACTCAACAAATTTTTACACATAGAAAACTAATATACTTTCTTGTTTTTCTCACAAAAATCACTCAACAACTATTTACTCTAGCGAATGAATCGGTAGAAGCAAAGCAAAAGAAATTGACCTACAAATTCATTCTATAAAGAGGTGATTTGTAAGCAAATTAAATCCATTTTACTAGGAAAAATAGTTGTCGAGTGAATTTTGAGAGAAAAATAAAAAAGTATGTTGGTTTTTATATGCAAAAATTTGTTGAGTGTTTTGGTTTTTACGTGCAAAAAATAAAGAGACTTTTGTGAAAAAAACTAGAAAGTATATTGGGTTTTTATGAATTTACCCTTTAATTAATTGTAAACTAATGTGATTTTTAGTAAAACCAATCTAATAAGTTAAATTAAATTATCGGTTTTGCTATTCAAAAAGATGTTGCAACGGAATTTGTTACCCGTTTACCTGCCGTTTTATTGTAACCGTCTTTCTTTTAAATTACTAAATTGGCGGTATGGAAATATTGTTAGAAAGTTTTCGGTTGTATCACTGATTTTGACCCCTCCCACTTCCTTCCCCAACCAATTTCCCAATCGCCATTGTTGTCTGCTGTTGCTTGCTCCAATGAAATCGTGGCACAATGCTACTAGTTTTTAAACCAAACATGTAACTTTTTTATACTCTCTCTCTTAAATTATTCGTCCCGGGTTTGTTTTCTCTTCGGTCTCATTCACTCTATAAATACCGCAAGAGTTTCTTCCCAAACGAATTGCTCCTAATCATTTCCTGCCTTATTCTGTTACTACCATTGTTGAATCGATCTGGGTACATTCCAAATTCATGTAATTGTTCTTGTGATTTCTATTGCACACCAACTGTTTGATAAAATTCCCTTGAGTTTTTGAGGTGCCCATTTGCTTGAATTAGTTTGATTTTTTGTTTTCGATAAATGGGGGCTCGTTAGTACTTCGATATCTTCGTTTCTCAACGTTTGTAACATGTAATTGTTTTTGTGATTTCTAATGCACACAAGCTGTTTGATGAAATTCCCTTGTTTTTGGTCAAGTAAAAAAGTGTAGAGTGGTGATGGATCTGATTTTGGATCAAGTCAACCGTTAGCTGAGGGATCTCTATAGATGGAGAGTACTTTGCTATTTCGTTAATTTATCAAGTTATCATTTGGTATTTTTAACACTTTTATATGGAGTTTAAGTAGGAAATTACTTGATTCTTTGATTGGTCTTGACAATATATAGGGTGATTATTTACTGATCTCCTGAGATGTAATGATCAGCAACTGTAGATATTAGAATTATCATGGATCTTATGGGGATCATTATATAACAAATACAAATTACTAAAGTATTTCAATTATCACTCTTTTAGTGATGTAAACAAAATTCCTTAAATTTCTGCCCATTTCTACACATATCTTCTGTATGAACGTTTGAATCGTTGTTTTATCGCCTCTCAAGCCTTTTAATCCACTACATAAAGGGTTATATAACCAAAATATCACATATTTATGGAAGAAACATTCGTCCCCTTTCGTGGGATCAGTAATGATCTCAAAGGGAGGTTACTGTGCTACAAACAAGACTGGACAGGTGGCATCCGGGCTGGTATCAGGTTTGTGATTCTTTCATAGTTGAGTTACCATTGAATTTTCTTAAAGAAAATAGTGTTATTATGTTCTTTTGGGAAAGTTTCACCATGTAGTAACCAAGTTTTCCATCTGTTCCACTGAAGTCACTCATATATTTTTGTCTTTTAAAGTGACTCAACTTTCATCATGTGTTCCAATATTGTGAGTTGTTTATAAATGTTAAAAATTTTAAAATTAAGTGACCTAAATGGAACATATATTTAGTGATTATTCTTTTCAAATTTAACTTGAAGTAGGAGGTAATAGTGAAGAAAAAAAAATCACTAAATAATAACCAAGTTGTAGAATTGTTCAGTTTAAGTCAAATTGGAAAAAATAATCACTAAATAGTAACCAAGATTCATATATGTTCCATATAGGTCACTTAATTTTGAAAAATTTTAACATTTATAAAAATATTTCACAAGATTGGAACAACTAAACAAAAAAACTTTGAGTAACTTTAGTAGAACAGATAGGAAATTTGGTTACTATTGGGTGAATTTTTCCCGTTTGTTTTTCATCACAAGATTTGTTTTTTATCAGGATTCTGGCTCCAACGACATATATATTCTTTGCTTCTGCAATTCCGGTTATATCTTTTGGGGAGCAGCTAGAAAGAGATACTGGTTAGAAACTTTAAAGTTTAAAAGTTCATATTCTCTACTTATTATATGAAATGTAGGCTAAAAAATTGGATTTTATGTTTATTTGATACAGAGGGAAGTCTAACTGCAGTCCAAACTCTAGCCTCAACTGCACTTTGTGGCATTATTCACTCTATAGTTGGAGGGCAGCCACTTCTTATATTAGGTGTTGCTGAGCCAACCGTGTTAATGTATACGTTTATGTTCAATTTCGCTAAGGATCAAAAGGACTTAGGAAAACCTCTTTTCTTAGCCTGGACCGGATGGTATATTTTTAACACTCTTGGCTAGGTTGAGTAACAGGTCGGGTCGGTTTGGGTCAACCCGAAAACATTTCTTCTTCATTTTTATAAATAAATAGTCTTTCAAATATGATTGAAGAAACAATATTATTCTATATTTTTTTTAAAGTACACTTTAGGTGACTATTCATAGGTTTTTTCTTATAACATATCTTGATAAGGGCCTCTTGATCGGTTAGAGATAAAGCATAACCCAAATCTAGTGGTTCATAAAGTAAGGGAAAAATTCACCCAATAGGAACCAAATTTCTATCTGTTCCACTAAAGCCACTCAAAGTTTTTCCGTCTCTCTAAAGTCACTCAACTTTCATTCGGTGTTCCAATTTTGTTAGTTTTTTTTATAAATGTTACATATTTTTAAAATTAAGTGACCTAAGTGGAACATGTATGAAGAAAAAACACTAAGTAGGAGGTAATAGTGAAGAAAAAATTAAGTGACCTAAGTGAAACATATATGAATCTTGGTTTCTATTTAGTGATTATTCTTTTTAAATTTAACTTGAAGTAGGAGGTAATAGTGAAGAAAAAACACTAAGTAATAACCAAGTTTCATAATTGTTCAATTTAAGTCAAATTGGGAAAATTAATCACTAAATACTAACAAGATTCATATATGTTCCATTTATATCACTTAGTTTTTTTTTAAAAAAATTATTATTTATAAAAATTTTCTCAAGATTGGAACACCTAGTGAAAGTTGAGTGACTTTAGAGAGACAAAAACCTTTGAGTGGCTTTATTGGAACAAATGAGAAACTTGGTTACTATTGGGTGAAAATTCTCCTGTAAGTAAATAGGTCGAAACTGCCATCTCTACTTAAAACTAGCTAATTGTTGAAAAACTATGGGTTCTAAGAAAGTTATTATTGTCTTGGTGAGAACAGGGTTTGTGTGTGGACGGCTTTTCTGCTGGTCTTGCTGTCTATTTTGGGTGCTTGCTCAATCATCAATAGATTCACACGAGTAGCTGGTGAACTATTTGGTCTTTTAATAGCAATGCTTTTCATGCAGCAGGCTATTAAAGTGAGTTAGATTGTCTTTAATTTCAACTTAATTTAAATTCGCTAAACTAATAGTGATTGATTATGTTGATTTTGGGAACCTAGAAAAGTGGATTAAGAAACACTAAGTTTACCATGATGTTCATTTCATAGGGAGTTGTTGAGGAATTTGGTATACCAAAAAGTGAAAATCCCAATAAACTTGCATTGCAATCTTCATGGCGTTTTGCAAATGGAATGTTTGCACTGGTCTTATCCTTTGGCCTTCTTCTTACTTCTTTAAAAAGTCGTAAAGCAAGATCCTGGCGTTATGGAACCGGTTAGTGTCTCACCTTTGGGCTTTGTGATTAAGCGGGTGTTTGGATTCACGTTCTAAAAGTGGTTATGTGATATCATATAATCCGAATCAGTAATCAGCTTTAATAAAACAGGTTGTAGTATATAGTGTTTGGATGTGCTTGTGCTGTTTGAAGCTGCAATAATAATCAAATATAATTAGATGTTTTGAGTATTTGGTAACTTCTAATTATTTAATGACTTAGTAAATAAAATGACTTATTTACATTTTTACCCTTAGATACTCACTTGCAGAATCTGTTTAATATTTTTCAGAACATTAAAAACTTATTATTGCACGTCCAAACACCCCTTAAAATGAATGTAAAAGCTTTTGTTAGCAATTGATGTTTATGAAGTCAAACCATTTGTTGACTTGTGAATCTTGTTTCAAGGGTGGCTAAGGGGATTTATTGCGGATTACGGTGTCCCAGTTATGGTGGTTGTTTGGACCGGTGCGTCATACATACCAACTAATAGTGTCCCAGAAGGGATACCCAGGCGGCTTTTTAGTCCAAACCCATGGTCTCCTGGTGCTTATACAAATTGGACCGTTGCAAAGGTGGTTATTTTACTTATAATTTTGCATGAATAAGAACATGTTTTTTTTCTAAATTCTTCAATATCGTATTTCTTGCAGGATATGTTGAACGTCCCACTTGTGTATATTATTGGAGCTTTTGTTCCTGCCACCATGATTGCGGTTCTTTACTATTTTGATCACAGTGTTGCATCTCAACTTGCACAACAAAAAGAGTTTAATTTAAAAAAGCCGCCTTCATATCATTATGACCTTCTTCTTTTAGGTTTTTTGGTAAATGATCATTCATTCCTTCATGAGAATTTACTCCTATTTCTTTTTTAGTATATTTGTTGATTTATTTATTTATGTTTTTCTTTGTTTAACAGACCTTACTATGTGGGCTAATTGGCATCCCTCCTGCCAATGGAGTTATCCCACAATCTCCTATGCACACAAAGAGCTTAGCCACTTTGAAACATCAGGTAATTCTTATTTATTAAAAGAATAATATTTTCCCTCTTATTTTATAAATGAGGCAGTCCTCTTAAATTAATTTGCTTAATTTAGTGATGATGTATGATTGTTAATGCGCATGCATGTATGAGTAATATATATTTTCGTTTATTTTCCTTTTAAATACTTAAACATGACCATTACTTCAAAACAATTTACAAATAAAAAACTAAAATATTAGGACCCCCTCCCCCCCCCCCCCCACCCACCGCGCAAAAAACAACAATAATGATAATATAAAATAAATAAAAATAATTAAAAAAAAACCCACCAATAGTCAACTTCTGATACTAATGATTCAAAGTAGCATCTTTTAGCTTTTTTAATCTCTAATCCTTTACCATTCTTATATTTAATTCATCTTTTTACACAGTTAATGTGTATAATTTGAAGTTAAAAACATGTGACACAATCGTAACTGTGTTCTTTCTTTGGGTTGGAGGTACTTTATATTATATTCATCAGTCTGTTTCTTTCCAACTATTTTCTTTTTCGAATGGCATAAAAATATGTTATGTAATAAAAAAATTAATTCTGGCTAGATATTGTAAAGCATAGAACATTGCTTATTCATATTTTATCTTTGTATTATTTATTATAACTAAAAGTAGTTTTGTTTTTCCTTGAACAGCTTCTACGGAATAAACTTGTATCTACTGCTCGAAGAAGTATACGTGAAAACTCAAACTTGGGTGATTTATACCGAAACATGCAACAAGCATACAATGAAATGCAGACTCCACTCGTTTACCAGAATCCATCAACTCTGGTTTGTAACTAAATAACTTTAATCTATTTAAACTTCATTTGCTATATTTTTGTCAAATAATTATCTTTAAAACAGGGACTAAAAGAGCTGAAAGAATCAACAATACAACAAGCATCTGCCGGTGGTTACATTGATGCACCCGTTGATGAAACTGTGTTTGATGTTAATAAAGATGTTGATGATTTGTTGAATATTGAAGTGAAAGAACAACGGTTGAGCAATCTGTTACAAGCATTAATGGTTGGTGGTTGTGTTGCTGCTATGCCTGTTCTTAAAAAGATCCCCACCTCGGTTCTTTGGGGCTATTTTGCTTTTATGGCAATTGAAAGCTTGCCCGGCAATCAATTTTGGGAGAGAATATTGTTACTTTTCACTGCTCCAAGTCGAAGATACAAGTAAGTTTCGGAAAAATTATTCTTTTCAACGTTTAATGTGTCAAGTATGATTAGAAAAGTTACTTTATTTCAATAACAGTCTAAATTTTTGAATAAATTATTTGGGCAATTTTCGACCCATTTGACCCTTTTTCCAACCTTTTTTGGTTTACTCGTTTGACCCGTTAGGCCGTTAGAGAGGAAAAAAAGAAGATAACTTGAATCAAACCATTCATAAGTAAACAGGTCAAAATTGTTACTTCTGCTTGTCAGAGATGATAGATTTAAACCTAGGAGTTTCAAAAAGGTGGCATTTTGATTTTAATTATATATACTTCTGTTATAAACTTATAATTTTTTTGTTACTGCCATTTTAATCAGGGTTCTGGAAGAAAATCATGCTACATTTGTAGAAACTGTGCCTTTCAAGACGGTTGCTTTTTTCACGATTTTCCAAACAGTTTACTTGCTTGCTTGTTTCGGGATAACCTGGATCCCTATCGCTAGTGTTCTTTTCCCACTTTTGATCATGCTTCTTGTTCCCGCAAGACAATATTTGCTTCCCAAATTTTTCAAAGGTGCTCATCTTCAAGATTTGGATGCTGCTGAATATGAAGAAGCACCTTCCACAACCTACAATATGGCATTTGGTGTAAGTCAACTTTCTCTTTCTAACTATATTGCAATCATAAAAACTAAAAACAAAATAAATATGTAACACAGAGACATTACACGTGGTAAGTGCCTTATTCCCCTGTAGCAGATGTCTGTCTTAAACCACTTGAAGGCCACAAGTTAGCTAAATGTAAGTTGTGTTTCCCACAAGTTAGCAGGTTATTGTTGTGGTCCCGTGAGTTTTCTGGTTCTCACAGTTGCCAAAAAAGTAAAAAATATAGATGCTACATACCCTTTGAGAGGAAAAATAATATATGTATGAATAATCTTTATAAGCGTACAACGAGTCCTTTATAAAGCCTTTCAATAATTTTTTTTTGAAATTATAGTATAAAATCATAAAATAAATAATTTGCCACCCTTCAAGTGATTCTTTCTTATGTATACACTTGCAGGATGATGATGTTCATTCTAGAACATCTCAAGTTGATAGTGGGGAAGTACTTGATGGAATTATAACAAGAAGCCGAGGAGAGGTCCGTCATACTAGCAGTCCGAAAATAACAAGTTCGACCCAAACCCCACGAGAAATGCAGCCTTCATATAGCCCACGCGTGTCACAACAGGCTTATAGTCCACATTCGCACGTGCTAAAGGTCGATAGGAGGCTGCGATCACCTGGAAAAGGGCTAGAAATCAAGCAAACTCCAAGTCCTGGTCCATCTAATCTTGGTGAAATTAGTAAAGGGCCTTCCTCATGAATGTTTTGCAATTTCTATGGTGCTTGAGGTTTCTTTCCTGATGTTTTTAAGGTCCTAAGAGTGGTATATTTTGTGAGTGTTTTCTTTTTATTGTATTTGTGTATGGTATGAGCAGAAAACAAGTAATTAAATTTGTAATGAAATAATGTTTTTTTTTTCTCTTTTTCATATTTGCATAAAGTCAAGAGAGATGTTATCTAGTTTAATATACTTGATAGTAGGTAGCAAAGTAAGATCATGTGAAATTTGTTAATTGGTTATGGCCTTTTGTTTTGGGGATGGAAAATATAAATTTATGTGAGCCACTTAATAAATTTATGATTGAAAAGATAATTTGTTTTGATATTTAGTAGTTTTAAATATTGTGCTAACCCATTTATGATATGGATCAAACTTTGACCACTTTTATTATCTATATACACTCAAGATGTTGCTATCAAAACCGTATAGCCTGACTCGGATCTTAAAATAGCAGTATTGAGATGGAAATGCCTAGAGCTCGAGTGTTGGTGAACCTGCACATGTAACAACTGTAACCATACATGGAGGGTCAAGAGCGAACTCCGGTGTAATAAGAATAAATATTGGTTTTTTATGGAGTAAATGTAAAGAGTGCCCTCGATTTACACTTATTTTCACTCAATGATGTTTTTAAATGAAATGGAGAAACGTACAAGCGAAATCGAGTAGGAATCAAGTGTAAATATATGATGATTATGCTAATGAGACTGTCATTGACAACAAAAATGAAAGTTAGGATTATCACCAATTAAACTGTCAGTTTTGATTATTATTAGTCAATGAGTCATAGTTTTGATTATTAAAAACCAGTTTGCCTTGTTTTTAAGACGTGACATCAGAAACAATGTCACACCATGGCTCTGATACCAATTTGTTTTATTCTAAAACTCCTATACCAAATACATTATCGACTCGAGTTTAACATTTCTACCAAAAACATCATATTTAACTATTCCATAAAAGTTAAACAGCCAGTTACTTGCTGAATAAGTAAATAGAGTCTCCAAAGCCAAAATGAATAAAATCTAAATACAAAAGATTTTGAAACAACTTCAAGCCTTCTTGGGCTTTATGCGCTTCACTTGTGAGTAAAGGAACACTCCGGCAAGGGCCACTCCAGTGCCTGAAATTTCAAAATTACCAATCAACTACTTGAAAAAAAAAGGGGTGGTAAAATTGTAAAAAATGTGCGGGTCAGGTTGACCCGCGAACCTTTTCCCACATTTCTTAAATATGTTGATGATGATTAAAATTTAAAATAACGAAATCATTACACTAGTAACTTTTGACCCGTTTCAAGCATAGCTAACTACTTTAGTTTTACACATTTGACGTGTTAGAGATGAAAAATAAGCTTAATCGAACCCATTTACCTAAAAATGTTGGCTGATGAATAGTAACACCCATCCAATCAAGGCCTGCCACGTGGCAGGTTCTAATTGCCTATTTTTTATTTTCAATCTTTTATATATAAATATGTGATAAATAGAAATGGAAAGCAAAGATGCTGATGTCCTGGTGGTTTGAGCATGGAGTCCCCAGCCTCCAGACCCGGGTTCAATCTCCAGCCAGCCCCCCGCTCCCGGTTCACTTGCAGACGCCAGCAGGTCATCTGCTGACGTCATAATTAATCTTTTATTAAATCTTCTTTTAATTTTTTTTCTTAATAATTTAAATCTTTATAGTAAATTTTGGGCTATAACTTTTAAAATATTGTGTTTTTTTAAGTTCAAATGCACCGTTGCAACGTGTTTATTTTTATCAATGTTCGAAACCGAGCCGCTGCAACGCGTGCCCCGCTGCAGCGCATGGGTATGTTTTTACTAGTTATCATAAAACATGCAAACACAAAAATTTACCTATGGAATTGATTGGGGAAACAGGTGTTCGGAAAAACAGAACAGAGGTCACGATCACCACCACACGTTTCACACAGTTGCCAACAGAGTGTGTAACTGGAGACACCCTTTGCAAAATCATATAGGAAACCTGGCCAACACATAAATTTTAGCATTGCTGTATTCTGAAAAGTGTACTGTTAATTTCTATTTAATTTAAATTTTTTTAAAAAAATCAAAGCCGGTTTCTTTTGGAACAAAAAGGAATACTAATTATCACTTTGTAACACGAGTGGCGTACGATTCATAGATTACCTGCTGATAAGCATGGAAGCAAATTGCAGCAAGGAGAGACCTAATGTACACTTGTTTCACATTCAATCCCTGAAAAGAATCAAATATTAAATAAAAATAAATCCCAAAAAATGATCATTTATAAAATTATAATAATGTCTAGTTTTGAGAAATACTCACAGCAGACTGGAGGTATGCAGGGGTAACCCTAATTCCTTCAGTGAAGAGAGTAACAGGGGCCAACAAGAACAATGACATGATGGTTATAACCGAGAAGAGTGTAATATTATCCAATGACTCCTGTAAAAACATAATTGTGAGTGCATACATTTATATCAATATCACACCATCAACAAGTGTAATTAACCAAAAAAAAGAAGGGTTTGCTAAAGATACCTCTTTCTTAACCATAAATTTCTTGCTGAGGACATTACGCGATTGGTTTGACAGATTGGATGCCATCGCGCTCCAAAACCCAGCCCTGTTTACCAAATGCAATCATTAGATTATAGAGATGATAAAAGATAAAGAAATATCACTAAATGACTAAAAAAGATTGTTCTTTCTTAAACAAATATTCATGAGAATCATGGTAGTCAAAGGCTCAAGGCGCAAAGTGTGAGCCTGTAGCCTAGACACAAGGCGCTTAAAACGCGTGCACCCGAGACAAGCAAGGCGCACGTGTATTCCAGGCCATTTTTAGCTGTTTTAGGCTGGTTTAGTCTATTGTACTGTAGCCTGGTTCAGACTAGTTTAGAATGTTTTTTGGCTTCTTTAGACTTGTTTTAGACTAGTTTAGGCCTGTTCGGACAGGTTTTTTGCAGATCTTTTGCGCCTGGATGGACGCAAAGCGGTTTTGTGCACTGGGCTGCGCCTAGGCATGCGCCTTTGGAGCCTTTGACTACTATGATGAGAATTGCAAAAAGTAGTGAAATTTATATTCTGTCAATACCAATTGAACGAGGCTTCAGTCATAGATGCAAGGGCCACTCCACCAGCAATCGGTAAAAGGGAAGTAACCACCCATGGTGTAGGCATCTGTGAGTAAGATGATAAGCATTCATTGCCAATAAAATGTATCTTAAACAACCTGAAATCGTTATAAAATTCTAAAATATAATGTTGATAATAAAGTACCTCTCCTAGGAACATAGCAGACAGTACAACCGAGAAAAAAGGTTCCATTGCTTTGATTGTGTGAGTAAATGAAACAGCAACTTTTCCAAGACTCATGTTTGTGAAAAGATTGCCTAAGGTGTGCACCATAGCCAATGGCAGGATTGCTAGAAGCTGCAAGTTAGCAATTAATTACCATACAATAAAAAATATATTCAAAAACAAACCTATTCCTTCATAACCTTGGTTTTAAAAGGCGCCATGCGCTCCGAGGCGTTTAGATCCGAAAATCTGAGCACGCGACGTATGCGAGGGGTTCTTTATTAAAAAAGATACTAAAATATTACTTGTAGATAATATTTTAAGTTTTTAACTTTTAAACACTAAAATATAAGATATTCTCAATCTTTGGTCAGATTTGTTCAAATACCCGAACCATTGCTCAATCGATGGTCAGCTTTGTTCAATCGATGGTCTAATTTGTTCAAATACTCGGACCCATTGCTCAATCGTCAGATTTGTTCAATTGATGATTGGACTTGTCCAATCCGAAAAACTCAGACCCATTGCAATCGATGGTCTAATTTGTTCAAATAATGGTCAACTGAATGCATCAGCCGCCTCACATGCACATTATGGAATCACATCGCACTAACTGCAACGATCCGTTTCCATCACCGCATCATACACACCACACATCACGCACACATGATGCGCGCCTTTTTATACCAAGTTCATAACATGGAAGTACCTGTGCACCACTGATTTTAGGTCGCTTGTGAAGATTCAATGTCCACATTAACAATACAAGGACACTCCCAACTGCAAACTGAACTGTAGTGACAGTTATTGGATTTGGAAACACTTTCAAAACCTGCACAAATATTCACACCAGAAATTTCATCTATAACATTCCACTCAGGTAATTCACAGTCAAGCAAATGATAAGAACAAGATCGATCATCAATCTTAAATCTAAGAGGTTCAGATGTTCTACATTAGCAATTTTAAATAATCAATCTTGATCAAACTGAGCCAAGGTTTTCGTGTAAAAAAATCTCTCTAATTTTGAACAGATATATATGGTTTGGATCAAATGATAACTTGCGAGAAACAATAAAAATTATTCATTTATCTAAAATACCAACATTTTTATTAAAATACAACATTTTTATATGAATTGATATGTGTAATTTACATGTATAAACATTTACACATGTGTAAGTTTTTACCATTTACACACGTGTAAATGTTTATGATATACGATTACATGTAAATTTACACATATCAATTCATATAAAAATGTTGTATTTTAACAGTAATGTTAGTATTTTAGATGAATAATTTTTTATTGTTTTTCACGATTCTCGCAATATTAGAGTTCTCATTTAAACATAAGCCGCATATTGGATTTTAATAATCCAAACTGTTAGCCGGTGACTGTACTAACTTTCACTTTTGTTGTCAAAGGCAATCTCAGTTGCATTCGCTAGGATGATGACTATGAACTAAATAAAGAAAATTACAAGCGAAATTGAGTGTAATGACCATGACAACGAAAGTTGTTACCGGTCAAATTGTAAGTATGGATTATTATCCGCCAACAAGTGATGATTATAATCCAATTTGCCAACGCATATATTACTATAGACTTCGAAACAGAAAGCTGATGAACAATAGAGCAAACCTGTTTGTTATAAATGTTAAAGTAGATATTGAAAAGGTACCAAAGCCCAAACAACGATCCAAGCACTATCGTTTCCGCAAGCTTCGATTTCTCCGCCGCCGCGTCACCGGCACCGGCACTGTCAGAAACGGAAGCAGCTTTAACCTCGAAACCATCGGATTCCCGCTCCGGAACCGGAGAAGGAGTTGAAATCCAAAACCCTAGCTTTTTAGGTGAAGACGAACAGTAGATTGAAGGCAATCTGCGAGTAGAATCACCATTGATTTGTCGGCGAAAATTGACGGATGATTTCAAAGGTAACGGAAGATAAGTAGGATTGATTCTCTGATTACGAGGCTTGAGATTTGAAATTGAATTTGAGAGATTGAACGAAGTGCTCTGCATTTTTGGAGATCTCAGATGAGTGAAAGGGGGTTGGTAGAGAGAGTATTGGTCTATTGGAGGCTTCGCCAATGCAGTGGGAGCGTTTTTGAAGTGTGATTTGTTTTTTATTTGTTTTTTTTACCGGCTTAGAATCTCGTGTATTACACGGTTGAATAAATATAACGTTATAGACTTACTAATAAAAAATTTATGTGTTTAAAAACCCGTATAATATAAAATATTACGTGACAGTTATAAATTCTGCTAAGTTAATTTTTAAAATATTTTTTTAGCTGAGTAATATTTTTTTTATATAACTGATAAATGTTAATTAATATTAAACTTTAGAAACCCGATTTACTATACATGTTGAATTATAGAAGTCATTATTATTTAATAGGAGAAAGAGGCGAGAAACAAAAATTATAAAAACAATTAAAGAAATTTATATAATTAATAGGAGAGAGATGTAGGAAAAAAAGTTAAGGATAAATGAGAGGGTGACAAGTGTCCATCAAAACATTTATTTATTATATAGTATAGAGTATAGATTCGTCTCTTCCCTTCATGTTTTGGTTTGTTGTATGTTTCGAATTGTACTTGTTTTGTTGATGTGATGAATTTTAGTTTGGTTATCATTTGATGTTAGATTTAATATAAAATGAGTTAGTTGTTGATGTGATGATAATATGTATAAATTTTATTTTATTATTGTTGTTTAAAAGCGAGGATACCTATGGGTGTGTATCGACGGCATTTTCTGATTCGTCTTTGTATAAACGGTCTTTGTTTCAGTTTCTTTAATCACGTGCATTTAGATCATTTGGATCAAAGAATGTGTATGATATTAGTTTTGTGTTACAAGGGGTTGATATTTAAAGTGAAGAACCGTGTTAATTATAGATCTGCCCTTGGTTGAGGGGTACGATCAGGTACCCCTCGTCTCTTCATAGATCCGCCCCTGGTGTTAATTATACCAGAATAAAAGATAAATTAAAGAATTTTTTTTTCTTTAAAATAGCGTGGTTTATATTCATTGTCAACGAATCAACGTAGATTAGGTAGTTTTATTACATTTTATTTCTAGCTATTTGAGAGAGTAAAAAACTCACATTTAAAACTTCTAATAACTTGCAATTTTAAGAATATTAGAAAGACCTTTTTTACCACCTTTATGATAAGATTTCAAAATACTTAGGCAAGTTGGTTTATTAACAAAACAAATAAAACACTTACTCAATATAGATATGTTTGGTAAAAAATGTTAGTATGTATCTATTTAAGCAAGATGATGTTGGATCAATACTTCTTATGAAATATTCACACATGCTTTCTTTTTGACGATATTTTATAAAAATCATTGAGTTTTACAAGAGTTGATTAGGTTTTTTTATTGATTCCAATCATTTTCATGTATCGTATATTAAATTCATAAAGACGTGTATGATTCTAGTCCTCAACCTTAAATGTCGGGAAATAAGACATTCACGTCCAACAAGAGTAAGGATACAAATTCTGATGTAATTATATGTAAAAAAAACTAAATATGTGTATGTCATAACATTTTTGTATATGTTAATCGACATACGGTACTTAAACGGGAAAAAAATTAAATTTGGGCCACCGTTGGAACATGGGCCATGTGCGGTTGCCCACCCTACACACCCTCAAAGACGGCCTTGTTACATCATAAGACCATGGGGAGTACCCTCGTGAAAGGCAGCGTGGCTGCCGTGGAACACCAGGCCCGCAAGCCGTGGTCCGCTCGTGGATGGCTTTCATGGGAATTTGCACGGTTTGGAGAAGAGGAGCATTTGACCGTTGGGTGGCATTGTGCCGTTACCCAACGGATATATATATATATATATATTTTAAATTTAATTCACTCTATAAATATGCATTACAAACCAATAATTTTATAAAAACAAAACTACAATTCTCTCCAACCCATACAATCTATCATATTTTTTTTGAAAAGATATGGATCCGAACAATCCCAACCAACCGAACACCAATCCGTGTTAACGTTGAATACCCAACACCTTTCGGGTGAACATCTCGAAGACGTCCTAACTTTACAAGCAAAGATCCGTGCATGACTTAGGAGGCAATGATTTATTAGTTTTTATGTTAGTTTTTTAAATTATTATGATTTTTATTATTTTAAACTAGCAAATACTTCCCGGGCGGGCTTGCGGGTTTCCCATCCATATTGTTAGGTAAATGCAATCCAGTTTTTAAGCTTTGTATGTATTCAAGCATTTGATATGCAATAATATGTAAATCAAAGAACCAACCTAAACCATAAAACACTCTTAGCCCAGACATTTTCGACAAACAAACACATGTAGCCAATATTTACATTCAAAAAAATTTTAAAAATACAATTAATCATATTAAGTGCAAACCAAATTCATGAAAGCAGGTCGAAATCTGCATAATTTTAAATATTAACTGCAAACGAAAGAGGTCAAACTCATAAAATAAAGTTATACCTGATTCAGATTCTTAATCATTTAATATGGGAACATCTGACAAACAAAAACCCTAAATTCGGGAAAAATCCTATTTCGTTACCCTCATGGCGACGCCCAATCACCGGCACCGGAAACCTATGGAATATTCGACCAACGGCACCACCGGAAATCAGATTTGCGAGATTTGATGTAATCACATCGGCCCTTGCTCCACTGATTGCATCGTCTTCTGTCCTACCTTGTGTCGCCCCGCCGAATCATCTCCGACACCATGGTCGCCTACCTCCGCTTACGCCTTTTCAACGCCGCCGGATCATCACCTCCAACCCCTCTCTCTCCCTGTCAAGATCTCTTGCACCTTCGTGGGTTTCATAGATAAGGGATTCTGGATCTCTTTTTCGCATAAGAAAATGGAGAAAAGGAGACGTGGAATGGAACCGTGAACACGCGTTTGAAAGGGATGCGTGGCTTTGCGTGGCCTGAAAGAGCAAATAATGACGATAACTTCTATCTCGTCTCAACGGAAGAAAGACGAAGGTAGGTGAAGTTGTGCGAAGCGCAAAAACACTTGTACAACACTGTACATCCCAATTCTCTTTAGCAAGAGAATAATGTAATTTTTTTAGTTTTTTAAATGTAATGTTTTTTAGTTTTTATGTTATTTTTTTTTATTTAAATTGTTATATAAAATTAATTAAATTAGAAAAAGAAAATGATATTGCAGTATGAAAATATGGAACTATTTCCCTCAAATATGGAGAGTGTGAAAAAGCTGTGAAATCTGATGTGCCGCTGACGTGGAGGGGCGTGAAAAGTGTGGGAACAACCCACAGCCTAATCAGAGAAGTTTATACGTGAGTGTTGGTCCTCTTTCTTTTCATCTAAACTAGCTTAGACCCCGTGTGTTACACACGGGGTGAAAAATATCATACATACAATTCTAAAATTTTTATATATATTTTTTACAGATGTAAAAATGTATTACATATACTAAGGATAAAAAATAAAATTTAAAATATGTAAAAATTAATATATAATTGGGTTTTGAAAATACGTTAATTATCTATACATACTAATAAATAAAGGTTTTGGGGTACCACATGTCACTCCCTCATGCCTCATCATATTGGTTTTTTCGCCTCTCTCTCCTAATAAATGCACCACTATCTTATTAAATAATAATTATATTATAAATATATTATTAAAAAAGAATAATAATTATATTAAATAAGAATATATAATAAGAATTCAAAATATAACTAATTAAAGAAAAATACTAACTTGTTATATACACACACATTTTCATTTGATATATCTTGAGACTATCATAATATTCTAACAAGTTATGACGTATTTATAAATTTATAAGTTTTATCTTTTTTTAATATACAATCTCGTGTAATACACGGGATTCTAACATAGTTATTTAATATAATTTGACTTTCATTACTACTTGATTGAAAATAAAAGTTAAATAATTAGATTTTAAAGTTTTTTATGATAAAAGATAATTTAAATAAGTGTATTTTATTAGTATAATTAGTAATTTTTTAATATATTATTATTATTATTAAAAGATAGAAATGTATTTAATAGGAGAGAGAGGCGGGAAATAAATGATGAGGGTGAATATGGATGCGACATGTGACAAGAAAAACATTTATTTATTAGATAGTATAGATATTGTTGGTTGTAAGTAACGTTATAAGATTCAAGGTTTTCTTTTTTGGGTGAGATACTACTATACTAGGCAGGTTTATATACGGATATTTAACTCCCTTGTTTACTTTTAGGGAATGGAGGAATAAGGTTCGATGGTATTTATCTGTTGGACATTGTGTGTATCACAACATTATTATTAGCTACGATCCAAATGGTTACACCACGAGCAATGAACAAACAAGACGTAAGGAGTTAAACGGTCCCGACACGAAAAAAGCATTGAGGTTTAATTATTTAGAAAATAATTAATTACAAGTTAATTATTTAGAAAATAATTAATTACAAGTTAATAAAGAGTTAATAATTAATTGTAATTTATAATTACGAATTAATTATATAAATGATCAAAATAGTTGATAATTATTAATTAATTAAAGTGATTAGTTAAATTGTTTAATTAATTATTTTTAATAAAACTCTAACTTGTTCATAAGTTTCTACGAAACTATAAATAGGAGTCAGGGGTGGGATTAAAAGACAACTTTTTGCAATTTAAGAATTAGCAAAACCCTAGTCCCAGTCCACACCAAAAGTCGACGCCGCACTGTTAGCCGCCGCCTTTGGCCGGTCAAACCAGCAGTCGTTGTCGCGCCTTACCACCACCGTTTCGCCGCTAATGTCGTCGCTCATGTGCGTCGTCGCTGCAGGCTATAGTCGAACCGGGCGACACTGGTTCTTGTCTTCGGGTGAGCCGTGAACAGGAAAAGGAACCCGAAAGCGTTCAGGTCTTGGGTGTTTTTCATGGTTACCGGATCTAGCAACTGGTTCATTGTTTCAGGGTGTCACGGTTTTACTTAACTACTCATGTATGAAAAGTACAACCCTGAACTGATTTGTGACATGTTTTATTTCTATTTTGGTTTGCATCTGAACTCGTGGTGGGCGGATCAAAGTTCTGGTTTAATCCGGTTTGTACACATGCTTCCGCTATTATGTTTATTTATAAAAGTTTAAAAAACATGTGTATGAATCCCAACAGTTGTAGGACCACTTTTGCAAACAAATAGAACATTTATTTATAATTATAATCAGGTTTTATTTTATCAGAACTTTTGTTTGACAAAATATTGCACCCTTTTCGTTTATTTGTTGTTGTGATGTTTATTGTGAATCAAGCCCTAGACCTGTGATTGTGTTTAAATCGTGGTTTATTGTTATATTTTGTATTTTTGGTTGTTTTGTAAGCTCTATTTTAATAGCTTAGGCTTTTATAATTTATCGTAAATTATAATCAAATAAGTTAAACAAGATTTGAAGATCAAGAAACCAAGACGACCAGGAAGTGAAGATAGAAATCTTAAAGCAAGTGGGAACATTCAATACCAAGAGTTGCGTTTTAGAATTTTTTTTGTCCCTTTTGACCCGTTTAGTTTTTGTTGAATGGCTCTAGCAAAACCAAACACCTTTGTGGCTTGATTTACATTATGTGTGTGGTTGTTTTAATTGACAATTAAGGCTAAAATTCAATTTTCATGAAACAATCAAAACATTTTAAAAGAGTTTAAAACAAAACAACACAATCGAACGACGAGACAATAAATAGAGATTTTGATTATCTCGTGAAAGGTTCTTAAAATAAAGGGTTATTTAATGAAAGCACACAAACTGGGTACCTCTTATAGTTGGCACAAACGAGCATAAACATAGTTCTTAAACCTTGAATTAAACATTAAAATAAAACAGCGAAAGTCTATTACAAATTCCGAGTCAATTTAAAACTTTAAACATAGCATTGTTCATATTCGAATTATAGATAATGGGGATGTCAGTCTTCAGTCAGCTGCAGCCATCTAGCCGTCATCTACTAAGCCATCGCGGCTTCATATCTTCTCTTTACCTTTATTACCTGATGTGCATACTAAAATAGTCAGCTAACGCCAGTGAGTTCAATTTTACAAAAAACTTTTAGCATAAAACCTGTCTTTCTCATGTTAATCATATAAACCGCATTTAATGAAAAACATTCTTTGTACTACTAAGATACGACAATTATATAAATACTTAGTTATTATGTGCTCTTTTCTGTTAAGTCATACATTAGTAGTCTACAATCGGTATCTTTCTCTTTCTGTCGTGGACTTCTCGTGTCCTCAAAGGACTTCTTTCTTTCTCAGTTAGTATTATTCCCTAAGGCTCAACGTCCAAAGGCCAATACTCACAACTTGTGTCCACTAGGGACTTCTCAGGTGACCGTTGTCACCGGAGCAACCGTCGTTGCTCTTCTTAACCAGTTGCAATTTCCCTGTTACAGTGCCTTGCTGAGCACTGTCCCGGTTATTCACATGGTACGTCATGGTCTAGGTCCATGACACAACATCGGCTTCGGGTAGCACTAGTCTCAAGGACTACACTACTACCTCAAGACTTGCTTCAGTGGTAACCATACTCTTACCGATTTAGACAATGTATTTGACTTATCTTCTTTTTTCTATTTATAAAACATACAGTTAAATAAACCGTTCTTTCTTATCTTTCTGTTTATAAAACATATAGTTAAATAAACCATTTTTTTCTTATCTTTCTCTTTATAAAACATATAGTTAAATAAACCATTCTTTCTTATCTTTTTGTTTATAAAACATATAGGTAAATAAACCATTCTTTCTTATCTTTCTGTTTATAAAACATATAGTTAAATAAACCGTTCTTTCTTATCTTTCTTTGCAAACGTTTGATTAACAAAATACATTTACTATAAATGTTTAATTCTTAAGTATGCACACCACCATAAAACAGTAGAAATAGAGATTCTTGAACTCACCTGATTTTCTTAACGGGATTAACTCGTTCAGCACGAAACTTCAAGCTGGGTGGAGGCTAAATGATCTGTCCAAGAGTCACGAAATAGACAAGTTAATACTAAGGCATTTCATCCGAAAACTTGTGACAACTGTGGTTTTTCAGGTCCTTACCATTTCTCGACTTTTTATACGTTATATTTTTTTAATATTACGATTTTATATACTTTTAGTGTTTCTAGGAATTCTAGGAATACTACCTTAGACAAACACTAAGGTCCGAACTAGAAAACCCGGTTAAGTGCATACACTGCGTATACTGCGAACGCGTTAAATAAACGGTAAAAATTAAATTCTCGGTAAAAATTAAATTCTCGAAAATAATTTTTATATTTATATTTTGGTTAAGAATAATGTTTTATAATATTTTATGTGCTAACTTTTGTGTTTCTTGATTTAAACTAACGATCACAGGTGGTTCTTTCGTTAAAAACCCGGTGTTTACCCGGTATAACTTTTTAAAATTTTTTGAGTTTTTATGTTTTAAAAATTTATAAAATTCATTATTTTGGATACTAGAATTTTATATTTGGATAAAAATATTTATTAGAGTGTTTAGGGGTGTAATTTTTATAAAAAGTGAGTAATTTTTGTAAACATTTCTTTTAAAAATCAAGAGATTTCACTTCTATTATAAATACCCAACCCCCGCCCCCCCCCACCCTTTCACCTCTTCCTCTCTCTCTCTCTCCCTTTGCCGTACACAACACACACACACATATTCTTATTTTCAATTTCAAGCTCAAAAATCCATCCATGCAACCTTGATCCTTGGATCTTTGTTGTTTATGAGCATGTTATTAGTGATTAGAAGGTATTTTAACATGTTTTTAACCTTTGATTTTCTGTTTTTGATTCTTGCATGTGTTCTCAAGAACACCAAGAACACACACACTACACACACTCACTTTGATTTTCAAATTTTGTTGTTTTTAGAGTTTTTAGCTTGAATCTTGTGATTTTAACAAGGATTTGTGGATAAAAACTAGTTGTAATCATCCACAATGAGTTATCTAGTGAAAAGCTTGCAAGATTTGATGATCAAAGTGTATGAACACTTGGGTGTTCATACTTGCATCTTCTTGAATTAAAAAGAGCATTTTGTTGATTTTTGAGTGTTTGATCTTGGAATTGAACCACATTGTGATTGTAGATTATAAATCAAGGAAAACTCAGTAGCTTAACATCAAATTTCATCATCATTTGTTAAATTTGGAACGTATAATCCTTAATCAAACTTGTAGTTTAGCTTAAATGACCAAGAACAAACATGTTTTTGGTGGATTTTTAAAAATTATTGATCCAGCACCCAAAAGTGGTTTTAATCAGTAGAATATGTTTTAAAATGAATATCTGGAAAATTTGGTTATCTAACTCTTTATAGATTATTTATTAAAATTCACACAAGTTTAATACATGAAAATTTCGGAAAAATAATTCTGAGTATTGAAAAATTCTGGAAATTGGATAGTGATTATTATATGATGAACTAAGACTCCTGTCCAAAATTTATGAAAATTTGAGTTGTTTAAGTAAACGTTTAGTATTTATAAAGTTTAAACGGACGATTTACTGTTTGTATACTTCTGGATAAAATCAAGACTTGAAAATTGGTATGGGATCCTATATTGACTTAAAACTAATATGGTAAAAATTTGGTAAAGTTTTGATGTGTTTAAATATTTTTTCCGAATTTGTAAATTTTAATAATATTAAATTAATATTAAATAATCTGGATATTGGAAAAATATGAAAATTGGTCAGAAATTTTTACTTATATATATGATCAATTGGTATAAATTTGAAGCAGTAAATTTATGTCTAAGTATGGTTTTGGAATTATGATCCATTTAAATTTTATAAAAAGTTATTAATTTTGAAATTTTTTTATATAAAATTGATTTTATAAAAACTCTAACGGATTTTGGACAGAAGTATAACCCCATTTAAAACATAAAATTTTACTTTTAAATTGGGTGCTAATATCACACTAAAATCCTAATTTTGGACGAATCGTATTTAAACCGTAGACCGGAATTTACGCGCGTAATCGCGTTTTTGATCATACGAAACCGTGACATGAGATTTTATCAAATGTGATTTTTTTTAACTACTGATTTTATTTATTAAAAATCTAAAACTTAAAATTTTAAGTTTGTTAATTCATATAAAAGCAGGTTTTACAATTCTTAACGGTTCGTACGCATGTGCACGGGTTTTTGCTATACAATTGACTGCATAGCCACTTTTGACTTTTGTTGACTTAGCCACACATATTAGGTTTCCTAAATACTTTTTGTGTCTACTTATTAGTAGGACTCGGTTAGGATACCATCGTTGGCTATTTCACTGTTTTACCGCACTTTTTCGCGTTTCACTCTCAGGTGAGTTTTCGCGACCCCTTTTTATTTACTGTTTTACTGTTTTTGGGGGAAAGCTGTTTCATTTTTTTAGTCACATGTTACATGATACATTGATTACATGAGTTATTTTTATATTTATGCATTAAAGTCCCTAATTTTTTTTGTTGTAATCAATTAGCTGAGCGTAGCCGTTGGAAATTTTGAGTAGTACTACTTGGGTTGACAACCCCGCTCATGGTTTGGTCGTGCCAACCATACTTGTAGGGTCACGTGGGCGCAAAGTTAGCCAATTATTTTTTTTAGGCTATTGTTGGCATAAGACTTCCGTATGAGGTACTTTATTTTTATTTTGTCAAGGCTTTGATTACGGCTCATGGTAATATGTTGTCTAATACATGTGTACTGAATTTGGATTTTTATAAACTTTTATAGAGTCGTAAAACCTGCGATACTCACCAACTATTTATATAGTTGACATGTTTTTGAAACATGCTTTCAGGTAAACAGAAATGAATATAAGGTTCATGGGGGCACGCTTTTGTTTAGATTTTGTGGTTTCACGTTGGAACAAACTTAGTACCTATGACTTTGGTTGTTTATAAGACGCTTCTTTAATTGTTTGAATTTCGGATGTTGTATGACTTCTTTTAATTTTGGGTTTAGTAATGGTTCTTTTGTAAATTGCGATGTACCCGTTAGCATTCTCTTGCGCCTAAGTGTTTGATGCACCGCTCTCGTCTCACCTCCGTGTTTCCTCCTTCGGCGGGGTGTGACAAAACTCTTTGTCCGAAATCCTTTTCGATCGAAGTTTATTTAGGTCAAATGTCACACCCCGGCCGGCGGCGGATTATACGCCGGGGCTGACACGGTTGTTCAAAAGCACATGATTGGCTATTAAATGTGATAATATTTATTATTCAATTTAAAGTATTCGTTACATGGGAAAAGGAAACTAAACGATCAAAACATAACGTATATTTAATTAACTAGGTCCATGTCCTATGTGAGCACGTTGAGTCCTTAAACCGGAGCACCTGAAACATGCGAGTAAAGGTCAACTACAAGTAGTTGGTGAGTAACATAGGTTTTGACTCCAACAAAAGTTATGTAAAAATGTTTTGGAGTTCAATATGTTCAAAGCATAACTAAGGCATAAATGTGAAAACATACAAGGTTCCAAGCGTACAATTCAATCCGTAGTAAATGGAAAAACTGGTAAGTACAATCCCACTGATTGTGTTTTGGAAAAATAGTAATATGGTACACACAAAACCCGCTAAGGTTTGTGTTAACTAGAATCGGATTCCCCTATAAATGATCATGTTAGGTACTACCTTAGGCCTGGGAAGCAGGTTAATGAATGTACTAGTATGAATACATGTAATAGTCACCAAGCAGTTTAAGACATAAAGCACGTAGTAATTTGCATGAGAACAATGGTATTGAATCTAGTATGTAAACATGTTCCACCCCGAGTATTTGTAAACAATAGTAAAAAGAAAGGGGGCTATGAAACTCACTTGAATCAAATTAGGAATGGTAGGAACCGGTAGATATGGGTAGGCCTCGTGAGGATTTCTCACACAAAACCTACACGTGTAAACGTATCTAGCTCAACGTATGTTTAATGGAATTCGGGAAGTTTTGATATCTTAGGGTTTCATAAGGTTTGGGGTTTGATATGGGATTGATATATATTTTTTTTGTAAGGAGTCATATGTCTATGACAATTATTAAAATAGTTTGTATGATTAATTAGGATTTACTAAATCTTTAAAAGTGTGTTTAGTAATAATAACGTATAGGATTTATTTAAGTAAAGATAATGAATAAACATGGACTAGTAAAAATTTATACATAATAATTATTTAAATTTGAAGAGTCTTATAAAATAATTATTAACAATAATTATTTGGATGTTTATAAGTCTAAAAATAAATATTTAAGTAATTATTCGTACCGTAGTATTTATAGTTTTAAAGAATTTTTAATGGTGTTACCACCTAATTAGAACATAAATAATTAAATTTATTTGACAATTTGTTTTCATAATTTATTCACGAATTAGAAAGGTTTTACAATATGTTTTGGTGAAAACAAGATAAATAATTTTGTATTTTAAAATATTCGGTTTTTATAAACCTTTGAAATATCTTTATAGAATTTGTAGAATTTAATTTGGAATTTTAAACATAAGTTAAAGGCTTAAAAATGAGTGAAAGAAATTAATTCAAAAAAAGAAGGCTGCCGGGACTCGAACCCGCGACCTCAGCCAGGCCACACACACACACGCAACACCATAACCATCAGACCAGGGCTTATGCCTTGGTCTAAAGGTGCCGCGCTTTAGTTTTTAATTAGTAACCCCGAACAGCCATCGTCCCCAAATCGATCCCGAAACCCTAGCTCCCTAATTCGCCTGATCGGACTAAAGATCGAAGCCCGAACCATGGGGCTTATGATCCCTGTATTCATACGAACTCAAAGACCTAAAAAGTACCTGAAACGGACACGTGGAGAAGGAGGACGACTGCCGCGAAATGGGTCGTGTTCGTCGGCTTGATTGGGTGATACAGGGATGGAATTAAACGAACTCGCAGGTATGGGAAGTTTGTATTGAGTGTTGCTAATGATTTAGGACCCCTATTTATAGTCAAATCGGATAGTAAAGGCTCGATCGATTAAATGGTCGTTAATGAAGGTTTCGGTTACGGATTAAACATTAAGTTCATCATAAGAATTCAATTGATTATAGGTAGTGGATCGGCTAGTTGGATTAAACGTATTGACGGTTTCAATTTCGTGTGATAATATCAAACTTACAGATTCGTAAATCAAGGTCTTAGAACCGGTGGGTGTGGGAATTTGCTTGGAAGAGAAACATGTTTCAGCTATTAGCAGAACAGGTCCCTACAGTTTCAAAGGTTTATCATCCCATGCACAAACCTAGGTTTTTGTTGGACTAAAGTTTCAGAAGTTACAATTTGCACCCTGAACTTTTTACTGAAAGAAAAATTTAGTAAGTTTGTAAATTTACAAAATTTATTAAGTTCAAGTGTTATATTTGAAAGTTATAATTATGATTATACAATCTTTTGAATTTAATTCTTATAAGTTTATATATATATATATATATATAAGTTTAGAACAAAACTTAGTATGTACATATATTTATATAAAATAGGGGTGACAATTATTATTTACATAATACCCTACATAATATTTATTACTTTAGGATTTGAAATAATTGCATTAAATGTATGTATAAATACTTATGAAATGTAAGGGATAGATGGAACAGTTTTATAAATGAGAATCACCAGATACTGGTATTACAAGTGTCGGAGTAGTTAAAATAAAGCAGGAATTTTCCTGGGGATTACATCAAAATCCTTTTCGACCGAAAACCAACCGTTCGAAATGTCTCACTTCCCATAATTATTTCGTTTGAAACATCACGTCGAAAACTATTTCGGTCCAAATCTTTTTCGACCAAAAACTATTTCATTCGAAAACGTTCTGTCTGAAAACTATTTCGGTCGAAATTTTTTTTGACCGAAAACTATTTCGTTTGAAAGTATTCTATCCGAAAACTACTTGTGTCCGAAATACTTTTCGGACAGGCCATCGTTTTCGGACCATTCATCATGATTTCGGACGTTTCAACTGTTCTTGGTTAAATTCTTCGTTTTTTATCCAAGTTTCAATCTTTTTACGTCCAAAACTCATAACTAACTTCCATGAAGCTAGATATATACTTTTTAGGCCAATTCATACGTAAAAATCCCGACTTTGATTGAAACCCAATTAAAAACCCTAAAAACCCATTTTCAAGCTAAACCTCGATTCTGGAACGTTTAATTACCTGCTGTGTGCTTGATTCTTCTTCTCCGGTTGATAGAACACTTCAACGATGGTCTCGGTCACGATGGAAGTGTCTGGTGTGAAATTTTGAACTTTCTCTATCTAGTTTCTCTCTCTAAGATACAATGGTGAAGATGATGGAGAAGTGGGGGAGGAACAGGGGTTTTACTCCCCCCCTTTTTGCGCCCCACTCGACCGGCCCAATACCTGAACCCGCGAGCCCGTGATCCATTTCCTTTTATTCTTTTCTTTACTCGTTACCCGTCGCCTTCCATATTATTCTTTTGTTTTATTTATTTTCGGGATGTTACAATTAAAAAAAATGTAAAACCGGATTTTTTTGAATATGTACATAAAAAAACCCAGTTTGAATTTCAAAACTCCTAAGATTAAGAGTTAATTATACGGATGGCCCATGTGGTATGCTCTGATTTCACTTTAGGCTCCTAACTTTGGGAAATTACATGATTGGATCATAACTTTGCAATTTGTAACAGAATTGGCCCCTAAAATGGATGGACGTTAACTTTGACTGTTAAATTTTTTAAAATGACTAAAATACCCTTTGAATTTAATTACAAGGATGGCCCCTGTGGTATGCTCATATTTCACTTTTGACCCCTAACTTTAAGAAATTACAGGGTTTGGCCATAACTTTGCAGTTTGTAACACAATTGGGCCCTAAAATGGATGGATGCTAACTTTGGTTGTTAAGTGCATGTGAAATGACCAAAATACCTCTTAATATTAAAAATATAAAAAAATTAAAATAATATATCAAAGTGGTGGGGCCCACCCGACCTAAACTTACAACAACCTTCTTCTTCCCCCTCCCTCCCGTCGATCAAACCACTGTTTCGTCCATCTTATCTTTCCAGAGACTCCCCATTATCTTCTCGCAACTTCAGACCCGATCTGTTGGAACCCGACATAACCCAAAGAAACATATGGAGTCCGGCTACTCAAATTCATGGATTCTTGCACAACCCAAAAAAACCCATGAAACGAGTTTAATCGTCATATACAAGATTAGACTTAGTCTGTTGTTGTTTGATTTTTTACTCGGACAAGTGCTACAACCGTCGAGTTGAGGAGCAAGACTAAGGTCGACCGTTAGGGAGACTAAAGTGGGTGGCTAAAACAAATGCTTTCAGTATGCCGCGAGTGACTTTAAGAAGGTGTTATGCTGGACACATTAAGGACTAAATTTATCGGAATTTGTAGTCAAGAGAATCCTTGACAAGAAGAAGTTAAAAGAAACACGTAAATATGTAAGCAATTGAGTATACAAACACATAAAACAACTCAAGTACTAAATTAAATTCAACTAAATGCTATGTTTATCTTTCTCTACTGCAATTAATTTCTCTAATATGGTTTTAGGGGACAATGGTGTTTCAAACTGCAAAGTTGTGGTCTAACCATGTAATTTTCTGAAAGTTAGGGACAAAAAGTGAAATATGAGCATACCACAAGGGCCAATGGTGTTACAAGTGCAAAGTTATGGTTAAACTATGTAATTTCTCAAAGTTATGGGCCAAAAGTAAAATATGAGCATACCACAAGGGCCATTCGTGTAATTAAGTTCAAAGGGTATTTTAGTCATTTTAAAAAATTTAACAGTCAAAGTTAACGTCCATCCATTTTAGGGGCCAATTGTGTTACAAATTGCAAAATTATGGTCCAATCATGTAATTTCCCAAAGTTATGGGCCAAAAGTGAAATCAAAGCATACCACATCGCACATGGGCCATCCGTGTAATTAACTCTAAGATTAATAAAAGAGTTAATTAATAGATAAAATGATTCGCAATTAAAACAACTCACTTATTAATATAAGATATTAAAATATGAGTGTCTCGATAGATAAAATGCTTTTATCAAATCACGAATCAGTTAAAACTGAGAATTTTAAACCTATGTGACATATCTAGCATGCAAGATGTCAGGCAGTGTGTTTTCGACCCAAACTGGTAAAAAACTAAATAAAATTCTTTTTAAATCGATTTGTCCATGCCACCTTAAATTAGGACACTTGAACCGATATACCCGAACCCCTAAGTAGATGTGCCTCAGCCTTACAGTTGGGCCTACGGGTATCGGAATAGGGTGATACCGTGAATTTTGAGAGTCTTGGGTCGATTGCTGCACATTGCTAAATTAAGATGACTTATCACCCAACCCTATAAGATAGGCCTTCGCCAATTAGTAAGAAAGAGCGAGCATAGGTGGGGTTAAATGTACCATGTCTTAGACACCTTGTTTGTCTATGCAACCCCATAACCATATGAGAATTGTAACGTGTACAATTGGTAACCGTTACCTACCTACATAACCATGCTTGTTAAAAGTGCTTTCCCAATCATGAGATATGGTGAACCATGAATCTCATTATTTAAAGAAAATAATATTTTATAAGGGTCATTATTTATTAAGGTTTTCAAACATCGAAAATACTAAGATTTTACTTTCCTTAGTAGATGTTTTCGAATTCAAACTTTATAAACAACACCCTTCATTTCATCTTTAAAAGAGAGAAACTCAATGACAACAGTTTCGTGGATTGGTTCCGAAACCTAAGAATTGTTCTAAAGAAGAACTACGTTCTTGAAAGTCCCTTACCTGAAACAGCCCATGCAACTGCATCCTAGGATGACAAGGATGTCTAGAGTAAGCACATGAATGACTCATTAGATGTGTCACTTCTCATCATGACTGCGACTAGTCTAGATGTTCAAGGAAACTTGAAATTTGGTAATGCTTTTGATATGATCAACACGTTAAAAGAAAGATTTCAAAAGCGAATACGGTCTATACATATGATATACATAAAAGCTCCATCCACGTGCCGAATGCAAGAAGGGAGTAAGGTGAGCTCACATTTCTATAAATGATGGGCTATATTGACCAACTTAAGGAGCTTGACTTTCACATGGGTAGAGGCATGTCTGTAGATTTAATTCTCAGCTCAATCCCTGAATCATACTATTAGTTTGTTAAGAACTATAATATCAAATTAGAATATGTTGATATAAACAAGAAGCTATAAGGTTATTTACCTACAAGTTGGAGTATTGATGTAACAATTATCAAAAGAACTGCAAGTTGGGTTACTTTGTATAAATTATGTAAAGGTGTTATCGACATTTATGGTGCAAACTATTTATGCAAATCGATTACGAGCGACATTCAACAATTGTACAATTGGCATAGATCAATGCATAGCTTCCCCAACATGCTAGGTAGCCTAGATTGTATACATTGAGAGTAGAGTAATTGCCCAAATGCATGACGCATGCAGTACATTAGAGGTGACCATTTGACTCCAACAATTGTGTTCGAGGCGATGGCATCACAAGATCTATGGTTTTGACATGCTTTCTTTGGAGTTGCGGGTTCAAACAAAGACATCAACTTCTTTGATCAGTCGCTAATATTCAACACCATCATAAACAGAACCGTACTCGACTTTTCTTTTTTGGTTATGGTTAGAGGAACAAGATATAGGTACATTTATTATCTCACTCATGGTATATATCCCGAATATGCTACTTTTGTCAAATCGTTTACGTAACCGGAAGGTTATAACATAAAAACGTTCAAAGCAGCACAAGAATTTGCTAGAAAGGATATTAAACGAGAATCTCCATAAAATACGACGTGCTATGTACGCATGCTTCATTCTACATGATCCTAGAGGATTAAGGCCATGCGATTTGTGAGTTCAACAAAAAAGAGTTTGAAACGACAGTTGGGTTAGAAGAAGCAAGTGATGCCCCAAAAGGCTAATGAATGACAAATACGCGTGCTTCATCCTACATGATCTTAAAGAATTAAGGCCATGCGATTTGTAAGTTCAAAGAAAACGAGTTTGAAGCGACAATCGGGTTAGAAGAAGCAAGTGATGTCCAAAAAAGGCTAATGAATGACAAACACGCAATCAAGACACATACAACAATCTTCGACATGATTCGGTGGAACATATTGCTAGCTTCACCGCAACAATCAAGTCTAGTTTTTTTTTTTTGTTGTTATCTTATTTTTAAGTACGTCTTTAAATTATTATTATAATATATTATTATGCATGTATTTTTATTTTATTTTAGAAATTATTAAAAAAAGGTATTAATGTAATTAAAAAATAAAAAAAAGTTATTATTTTAGAATACCCATGTCTTATCCGCATTTTCATCCATCCACAAATAGCATCAAATCCCTCAGGATCCTCCGATCTTCGCCGATCCTTACCACTCTTTACAAAATTTTCTCTCATTTTCCATAAAAAAACAATCGAATCAAAGAAGACTAATTTCATAAAGAAAAATATGCATTCGGTAAGCTTAAAGTTGTTTGTGGAATTTAATAACATTGAATCACGGCATACGTCGCGAGGCCGGGTTAGTTTCGGTGCCGGAGAGTTTTCGGTTAGGTTAAATGATGTAAATCAGGGGAGGAGGAATTGTAAATTAATTGCGCGTGCTTCAGAGAGAGATGCCGGTGCCGGAGCGGAGGCCGGTGGAGCAGAGAGTGAGAGTCAGCAGAATACTTCATTTTTTGAACGGAATCAAATGTATGCGTTGATGAAACAGCAGATGGAACTTGCCGCCATGTCTGAGGTTAGGTTTTTATTTCAATTACTTATGCAACTTAGTTTTTTCCATTAGCGGCGTGAGTTTGTTCGTTTTTTCTCCCGTGATCCCAGAAGAAATACTAGACTTTGAATATAACTCCGTTTTCAAAAAAAATTATATGGTACGTTGACAAAGAAAACTGAAGACAGACTCCGATTTTGAAAAAAGTTAACTTAAACGGGGTTATTACAGAAAAAAACAAAATAATTAGAAAATTAAATGTTTTAAAAGCTCATATTATATATAGTATGAGGGGGAAAAATGAAAATTAAAAAAACAATTACCGTACCAAAATACTTTCAAATTGTAAAACTTTGGTGGCCAATCTACAGAACCATAAAACTTTACTGTAGGTACCGACCTACAAGCAGGCCCGGTCCCGAGAATACTCAAAACTTGGGTCAGGGACATGTAAAAAAAATCCGGGCCTCTAAAATATAAAGTCAATATTCATATATAAAAAAATCCACTATACGACAATAACTGTTTTAACAATAAACAAAAGAAAAGATTTGTCCCAAAATGATCTAAAATTACTTACAATTCGTCCCTCACAGTCACAGACCCACTCCCACACTCCGAATCTCCGATCGTCCGCCTTGACAGGTGACCCTTCCGACTTTGGCGCTTCCTTAATCCTTACGTACACTCGTAGAGAATAAAGGTTTAAAAATTAAAGCAAAACCCTTTTTTTAATTGATTTAAACTTTAAACTATTGGGCCTAGATTGGATAATGGGTATTTCATAGTTGGGTTAGTGTATTTAGATTTTAGTTAAGGAGTTGGGCCTTTTAATTTCTATGTTGATCAGGCTTTTATTTGGTTTACAATATATATTGAATTTAAAAAAAAAACACACACATATATATATATATATATAAAATTTAAACTTCGGGTCTCGGGGGTTATCGGGCCTGGAGCCGTAGCCCACTCTGCCCTCCCTTGTGTTATCGGGCCTGGAGCCGTAGCCCACTCTGCCCTCCCTTGTGGGCCGGCCCTGCCTACAAGTTTTAATAATAGTAATTTGGTGGTTATTTCGGTAAACTTCGTACTATTTTTGGATTTTATTTTCGTCATATCCATGATGAAATCCAACAAAAAGAAAAGGTAACATGTATCCTGGTAACTGCTCAAGATTGGAACAACATGTGAAACTTGAGTGACTATCTTGGTTTTAAATTGCGCGATGCGCTTCGATGCGTTTTGTCCCAAAATCCGATGCGTGATGCGTGTTGCGCGATGCGAGCGCATCACGTATCTGATGCGTTCTTTAATAGAAAAATACTAAAAATTTAATTATACTTAATATTTTAACATGTTAACTTTTATACATTAAAAAATAAGAAAATTAGATAAATAAATACAAAAAAAAGCTATAGGTACCACCAAACAAGCTTTATGTACAACCAAACTAAGCCTAACTCTAACAAAAACTATAGGTACAATAAATAGAACTTAAGAAACAATTATAGAAAAATAAAATAAACAAATTAGAAAATGTTTAGAGTCATACTTGATAAAACCTATAACACTAAGGGTGAGAGTGTAATTTAATATTTAAAAGAGAAAGTAAAAGATATAAAGTTGTAAACCCTAAAATCGGCCGTCACTTTTCAGCTTCTCTACTATTTTCTTCTGTAACGTCGCTTATTTCATCTTCTTCTCCATCTCTGTGATAAGTTTATCTTCTCTCCAAGGGTTCTCCATCATCTCCAGGTAAGATCTGACCCGGTATTCATTTGAAAATTCCTACTCAAGTCCTGATTCCTTGTTACACGCAACATAGCGCATCTTGCGATGCAGCGCATTATGCGAAAACGGCACAATAATGGCGCAATACGTAAACGCTACGCATCAAGTGCTGCGATGCGCTAGACCTATCGCAATGGCGCAATACGCATTATGCGCGCAATTTAAAACCAAGAAATGGGACTATAACAAACAAAAAAAAGTTTGAGTTAATAAAATGGAACAGACGAGAAACTTGGTTTACTATTTACACTCAATTGACTTAGAGTTCATGAAATTATCAGTCTGGTTAATGCAAAATTGTGATTAGTGCTTGCTTAATGTGACTCTAAAAGCTTGATTTTGATTTTGATTGAACAGTGATGGAAAATGTGTTTTTGCTTAATCAGTATGAGGTTTTGGGGGGTTGCTGGTTTTGTTAGGGTTGTTTGCACTAAACATAACTGATAATGTTATTTTTGATACAATACTTTTGTAGAATTATGAAGAGGCTGCTCGGCTTCGTGATTCGTTGAAATTGTTTGAAGAGGAAGAACCTGTTTTAAGACTTCGAGGTTTGATGAGGGAAGCCATTGCGAACGAGAGGTTTGAGGTACTATTCATAAATTTCTGTTTGATTGACACATAGGGAGATGCAATATATGAGAGAATACAAAAGTTGATAAATTTCCGAATGAGTTAACTAGTACATGATCAAATCTTAGGAAACTGAAACTTACAACTTAACATTAAAATTAGATTAGTAAATAATTGTGTGAATTAACATCCATGATTCATGCGTTTTTACAAAGGAAATGATATAAACCAAAACGCCTAAATTTGGAAAAATTGTCAAAGTCAAAATCAAGGCTCCAGGCAAAGGAATTTGGGTCCGTCGTTACTCCAAACAGATCAAAAGTTATGCCCATTTTAAGTTGGTTCCTTTTTTAGCCCATTTGCTTTTACCAGGTTGCTCCAAATACGAATCTGTCAACTCTTGGATCAGCTCTGTATCATTGATTCACTCACAAAAGCAGGCATTTTTAGTGTTCAGGAGTATCATTGCTCAAATTTAATCTTTCACTTGAAAGTTGAGTAGTTATAGTATACCAATATGGTGTGATATTGGGATTCTTGTATGGTCATATATTGGAGTCATTTTCAGTATCCTTGTTTTTATACTCAGTAGACTGCATTACATGTTTCATTGTTGAGGATTATATGTTCATAACATGTTTTAAACCGATTGAAAAGTTTAATTTATATGCGTATATTTTGTTCATTGTTGTTTCCTTTTACACTCTTTTAGGATGCAGCAAGATATCATAATGAGATAAAAGAAATCGCTCCTCACTATCTACTGAAATGTTCAAGTGATGCAACAACCTTGGTATTATATCTATCTTTCTATCTTTTTGTTAGTTCATTTCTTTTTTGTATGTTCTTTCTCTCCCTTCCAAGTCCCATTCTCTTCTTTTAAATGGTGGTGATTAATTTCTCTCTTTTCTACGGTATCATTTAACTCTAACCAATTGCACTCTTTTTGAAAATGGATTACAATATGGAGGCTACGGGATGGAAAATGCTCGGCTCTTCTTATTTCTATTGATTTACGTCTAGTCTGTTCACTGTTCTTTTTTTTTTCATAGAAGTATTCCACATATTTTCACATCTAGGATTTACATATACAACATATATCACTTACAAGGGGGGAATTTCTTAGTATTTGGGTAATTTTTAGGTATTTCGATAAAAAAATAAAATTTGGGTCAGCAGGTTAATGGGTCACGGGCCAGCAGAAGATTCATCTAATCACATGTTATTTTCGGTTTATTAGAGCCTTGTTGGTGTGTTAAATCTTGGGTCATGTTTACTTATTATTAGGAGCTTATTATGGGCATGATGGGTATGAGTCAAGCCTATTTAATTAGGGTTAGTATGCGAGGTTTTGGGTAGTCTTTTGTTTTGCTGTAAGTTCACGTTTTGCTGTTCAATTGCTGTGTTCTTTCGTTTATTTCTTTTCATCGTTTGAGGCTCGATCACCAACACTCTTATCCTTGGTATATAGCATTTGATGCCAGTTAGCTCCTTTTTCCCTCAACAGGTTACCATTAACAAATTCTGCGGTTTAGATGTTGAAGATTCTATAGTTTGTGTTGATAAAATTGTTTTTCTTACACATATATTCTACCTGTAGCCTGTGGGAATATGGTTTTGAGTGACTTGGTGAGATGAAATCTATATGTATTCACTTTAATAGCGGTGGTACTTGTGCTTCAAGATCTCATTTTATCCGATTTGTCCAATCTTGCCCTGTTTGGTTATTAGGATTTTCATTTCCATCCCAAAAAGTTATTGGATACTACTGAAGTTTATAATATCTTCAAACCATTTGAACAATAAGAAGCTTTGATCTAATAGTTTAGTTTCTTATCATTTTATCCCCTTTCCTGATGAACTTGAGTTATGGTTCTTGTTTAGTTATTTAGAACCTTAGAAGTTGCAACCAATTAATGATTAAAAAAAAAATTTATTAATTATTTTAGGGGATCAGAGTTCAAGCTAGGAGTGTGTACATTGAAGGGCGCAGTCAACCTTTGAGAGGCCAATATTTCTTCGCTTACCGAATAAGAATTACCAACAATTCAAACCGCCCTGTTCAACTTCTCAAGAGGCACTGGATAGTTACCAATGCTAATGAGAAATCCGAGGATGTTTGGTATGATCCCTCTCTGCTGGCATGTAATTCAATCGACCAAATGTTTATATTACTCATGTTTTTTCTGTAAGCATAATGTGTTTTGATATGTTTTCTGTTAGGGGTATTGGAGTTATCGGCGAACAACCAGTTATACTTCCTAATAATAGTTTTGAATATTCGTCGGCATGCCCGTTAACCACTCCTAGTGGAAGAATGGTGAGCATATATTTACTTAATTTTTTTTATTTTTTATTTTATTGTTTTGTTGATGATATTGTCATTTACATTTTACTCCCTGTCCACCAAAAAATGGGAAAAAGATATGTTCTTTATCATTTCTGTCTTTATGAAAGGAATTCTATTTCAGAAATTGATATCAAGATTTTAAGACTATATCGCGAGTTAACAATATTTTGTTAACTTGCATTTAATCATGTACAACTGCCAACAAGGTTGTTTTGAAAAAATGAGGCAGTTATGCAGTTACATAAACGTCTTATGTATCATGCAGGAGGGTGACTACGAAATGAAGCATATTGATAAAGTGGGGTCCAAGACATTCAATGTAGCTATTGCGCCCTTTGCTCTTTCAACGTTAGGGGATGTGACCGATAACATTTGAGGTATATTTACATGATGATGCTTTACCACCGTCTACTTAAAAGTTAAAACGCTTACAGAAGTTAAGTTTATCAGTCGAATGTAGCAAATATCGAATTGCAAATCTAGTTTTGTTTTCGGTTTATGAAGTTTTAAACCGTATGGTTTGATTTGGTTTGTGATTCTGCTGACCAGAACAAACCTATGTATGCATGTGTGTATGTGTAAATATACACACATATACACATGTGTACACGTAGACGTATATATATTGTTTAAATACGAAGCTATCGACCCTGTGGATCTAATACATAACTAATTTTAACCATTCTTATACTATACGTGTGGACACAACACACGCTAGTATGCCTGTGGTGTTTGTTTAAATGATCCCCAAATCTTTGATGAATTTGAAGTTTATGACATTTCGCAAGTAGATCTGTAAACGTTCAGTGAACCGTTTGGCGGGAGGTTCGTTTTGTTCGTTCGTTTAATAAATGAACGAACGAATGTGTTCGTTCTATTCATTTACAGGCCTATTCACGAGTACAAGCAAAGTAATCAATGTGAAGAGCTTGGTAAAGAATCTGTTCAGATTACCCTATCCTTGTCTTTAGGCGCTCTCAGTTTTGCATTCGATAACAGCCCCGAGAGGAACCCATTGAAGACTTTGACTCTGTATCCTTACCCAAATTGTTTGGAGCCACCTAGACCCCATTTCAGGCAAGTAGCTAGAGATGGACAAACCGGTTTTTTTTTTCTTTTTTTTTTTTCAAAACCGGTTCGGGTTGTAAACCGAACTGGTTGGTCAAAGTTGGCTAATACCGGGTTGAGGACCAAACTGGTTCGGGTTGTACCCGGTTTCAGCAAAGGTATAACCCGGCCCTATAGGAATCGGTTTGGATTGGGTTCGAACCGGGTCGAGTCCCAAACCGGTTTTCTTTAAAAAACTTTTTTCTTTAATTTATTTAATAAAATACAAATAAACAAAATAAACTTTTGAGTTTTTATTAAATATTTTAAAAATTACATAACATAAATTGAGACTCTCATCAATTTGAGAGTAGAGAGTGATTTGATTCAACCAACCATAATTGTCAATAGTGAATAGCGGTAAATAGCGACAAGCCACCTATACGCTACGTAGCGATAGCGATGAAATAGCGGACGCTATTTCACGTTTAGTGATATACTAGTAAAAAATTTTAGAAATATTTATATTAAACTATTATAGGATTTGTAGTAATTATAATCAATAATCATCTAAATCTTCATATATTTGGGTTATTAGCAACCCTATTTATATTAATCAAGTAAAAAATTAAAAATAATTTAAAAAAATTAAAAAAAAGGAATATTCGCTATATGCTCGCTATTCTGTCGCTAAACACCATATAGCGACCATAGGCCGCTTCGCTACATAGCGCGCTATAGCGAGCGCTAGGGTCGCTATTGACAACTATGCAACCAACACAACCAATACCTATTTGTACTAACATACAGTGGCGGATACATAAATTTTTTGTAGGAGGGGCAGAATACGGGTGGGTAAAAAAGGAACGGAGGAAAAAAATGAAATGACAATAAAATAATATAGTTTATATAATATTTAAATACAATATAAAAATACCTCGATTACAATTGTCCTCTACGTGTTTTAATCTTTTGGGAACGCTCGATTACATCTTCATTAGTAACATTGAGAAGTTCATTGGCCTATTAAAACCCTAAACCCTCATTTGTGCTTGGATCCGCCTCTGCTAACATATGAGGTCAAAACGGTCAAAAAGTTAAGAAAAAAAAGGGTCAAAAACTGGATCTAATGGCTACAATAACAGCTATGTTAATGACTACTTTTTTTAACATTATAAACTAGTTTGAAACCGGTTTCAAACTGTTGAACCGATCCATGTTGAAATCCTAACCGGTTTGCCTCATATGAATCGATTCAGGTCAGGTTTCAAACCGACCTCAAATTTTTTTTTTAAACCAGACCGAGTTGGGTTTGGAACTATAAGGAACACCAATGTCATGTCAATAGTTAACAAAACGTATAAATAGAAACTATTCTCGTGAATAATGTACTTAGCTGTTCATATCATTACCTAGTTTAGCTCGATAGAGTTTCCATCTTGTACCTTGCCTATATAATGCCCTTTTTACAATCATTCACGAGCCAAATTGCTCCTCTTGAGTAATTTCGATTCAAAAGCTTTCTTCCTCCTGTCTTTTTTTTTTCTTATACAAACAATGTCTACCACCATTGTTGAGATCACAGCCCATACATACTTCGCTATCAAACTTACATCCAATAATTTTCCCGTTTGGAGAAAACAAGTGCTCTCCACTCTCACTGGTCTCAATCTTGATAAGCATATCGATGGCCCATCAAAATTTCTGGGCGGCGACATCGCCAAACCTAATCCAACATACCTCTCCTGGTTCCGTCAGGACCAAATCCTCCTCGGAGCACTTCTCGAAAGTTGCTCAGATGCCATTCAACCCATCGTCTCCTCTGCAGAGACAGCCCGCCAAGCATTCAAGTGTTTGACTGATAGCTTTGCAAGCGTCTCCCGATCCAGAATAATCTCCCTCAAATCGGAACTTGCTAACAATCCCAAAGGTGCAAGACTAGTGGCTGAATTCCTTCATGATATGAAGGCCATAGCTGATGAACTGGCCTTAGCTCAGAGCCCGATTGACGATGAAGACCTGAATGTTCACATTTTAGGACAACTGGGTGACGAATACGGCTACATCACTGCAGCTATACGAGTCAGAGAAACCAAACTCACCTTCCCTGATCTGTTTGACAAGCTTGTAGATTATGAAAGAACCTTGAAAGTGACCCGGTCGGCGCCTCTTCTTGCCACCGTCAATAATACCGGCTAAAAGCAGAACAACCGCCACCCTCCCAGAAACAATTTTACGGCTTCAAATAGGCCCAACAGCTTTGTTCCCAGGAACAATTCATCTCAATATAACAACAGTGGGCCTAGCTATCCTTCACGTGGTAATCGTAACTCATTTTTTTTTGTAATTTTTGCAATATTCCATGTCACGATACTAAAGATTGTAGGAAGCTAGCAGGTTTTCTTAAAGAAAACAATATCACTCTCACTATGGCTTCATTATCAAACCTGATGATCAACACCTCCTCGGCTACACCAACTTCACCAACACTACCATGGATGTTTGATAGTGGAGCATCTCACCATGCTACCTCCGACCGCTCATCGTTTCACACCCTATCAGAATACGGCAGATCGGATGAAATTGTGCTAGGAAACGGTAAAGGTCTCTCCATTTCTCACACCGGTCACACCACACTTCCCACTCACACTCGTCCATTAAACTTGCATAATGTTCTTCTCGTTCCTCAATTACGTAATAATCTTATTTCCGTTGCCAAACTATGTAAATCTAACAATGTCTCTGTTGAATTCTTTCCCTATCATTTTTTTGTGAAGAATCTTCGAACGGGGGCGCATCTCATGCGGGGAGCGAACGTTAATGACATCTATTATGCCGCTATCCATTCTCTCAGTTGTCTCCCATAAATAAATTCTACCACAAAATCAACCGGCTCAATTCTCTCATGGCATCACAAGCTTGGATATCCATCCATTAAAGTTCTTAAATTTTTACTTACGAATTTAGGACTTGATTTCAATAAAATGTCAAATGATTTGTTTCATTGTAATGCTTGTTCCATTAACAAAAGTCATAAAATACCCTTTGGTGAAAATTCGTTTAAAGCCTCCAAACTCTAGAACTTGTGTACTCGGACGTTTGGGGCCCCATCCAAACCTCCAATGATGGCTACTCCTACTATGTCATCTTTGTAGGCTTTTACTCAAAATACACTTGGTTATATCCAATGAAACAGAAATCAGATGTTTTTACTATTTTCACAATTTAAAACCTTGGTTGAAATTTTTTTCAACACCTCTCATATCTCTTTTCTTGGACAATGGAAGTGATTATATTGGTCTCATCCCATATCTACAAGCCAATGGGATATCTCATTTTACCACCCCTCCACATACTTCGAAATAAAATGGCGTTGCCGAGAGACGCCATCACCATGTTGTAGAAACATGTTTATCACTACTACATCATGCTCACCTGTCTCTCACATTTTGGTCTCATGCATTCCAAACTGTTGTCCACTTCATCAATCGGTTACCCACACCATTCCTTGACTTTAAATCACCATACGACAAGTTATACAATACCTCATCACGTTACATGAAACTCATACCGTTTGGTTGTTTGTGTTTTCCATGGTTACGGCCCTATGCATCATCCAAACTACACCCACGATCCATCAAGTGCGTTTTTCTCGGCTATTGTTCCTCCAAATCCGCCTATAAGTGCTATGACCCCGTCTATCATCGACTTTACCTTTCCCGTTATGTGGAATTTGTGGAACACATCTTCCCATACCAAACAGAAATTCCAGTCAATACCTCTCTTCCCACAACTGCCACCTTTCCTTCCCTACCATCACACTCACCACCACACCATCATATTCCCTCGTCTACTCTCCATAATATCCCACATTCTTCTTCCCATGCAAACCCCACCACTCCCATGCAAACACCTACTCCCATTCCCCCTAACTCACCTACTGTCACTTCACATCCACCTTCCCCATCACCAACGAACCCTTCATCTCATTCAAATTCCTCCACAGAACACTCCACCAATACCTAACCTGATCACTTACACTCCCCAACACCGTCCTCCGCCACATCTTGTGAACCACACTCACCTATCCTTGAACCTGACTCCCCTGCCCCACTGTCTGCTACACCATCTCCTACCATAACTCCACCCTTTCCTCCATCCAATGCTCGACCACAACGTACAAGAAAACCCAACTCCAAATACTTCAACCCACATCTCATCAAAAACCCGGTTTGGTTTTCAAAAATCCTTATCCGATGCCTCTCTCTTCATTTACCAACGACATAACGTCACTTGCTACTTCATGGTCTACGTTGACGATATTGTCCTCACGGGCAATGACCCCAGCTTTCTTGATTCCTTTACCACGGCCTTAAGCAACACCTTTTCAGTCAAGGATCTCGGTATGTTTCATCAATTTCTGGGGTTATTCCTACGTCCACGGGTCTCTTCTCGCAACATCGTCACATTCAAGAAATTCTTTGTTTGAAAGTTGACCGGTCATAATGTCAATACTGAAAGTCAAGGGGTGCTTTATGAAACTATTCTTTAGTTTCTTTTATGTTTGGATCTTGTTTACATGTTTTGTGTAACTTGAGGGGTGTAATGTGTCATTATTGATTCTTAGTTTGTTAAGCAGATTAGTTAGTTGCTAAAGGAGGCAAATAGGGCAAAGATTAGCTCAGTTCTTGTTCAATTCATTCCGTATTCAATTCATTTGTAATCGTTTTGTCAATTTCATCAATAACACATAATCGTTTGAGGGTTTCTTGGTTTTGGTTTCAATTTCTTTGAGTGATTCGTATCAATTGGTATCAGAGCCTAGGTTGTGGCTCGATTTGAAGAAATTGGTAGTTGATTCCGCAATCAGTAATCAAGATGGCGTCGACGAAGTTCGTATTGGAGAAATTCGATGGTAGAAATGATTTCAGTCTATGGAGGGTTAAGATGAAAGCGTTACTAGTGCATAATGGCCTGGTGGATGCGCTAAAGGGGGAAGATAACCTTCCGGCTAATCTGAATGAGAAAGAAAGGAAAGAGACCATGGAGAAGGCACACAGTGAGATAGTTCTAAGTCTTGGTGATAGAGTATTAAGGGAGGTGTCTAAAGAAGCCACTGCGACAGGGATATGGTCCAAGTTGGAGGCACTCTATATGACCAAATCCCTGGCCAACAAGTTATTCTTGAAAAAGAGACTGTATACTTTCCACATGGTTGCTGGTAAGTCACTTGATGATCATACGGATGAATTTAACAAACTTGTTCTTGACTTAGAAAATATAGAAGTAGTCCTTGATGATGAGGATCAAGCAATCATTTTCTTGACCTCATTGCCTAGTTCTTATGAACACTTTGTAGACACCCTAATGTATGGCAGAGATACTTTGTTCATGGAAGATGTTTTGGTAGCATTGAACTCTAAGGAGTTAAAGAAAAGGAATGATAGCCAAGATGATATGGGTGAGGGTTTGTTTGTAAGAGGAAGGGGTGAACAGAGGGGTTTTAAGTCAAGGGGAACAAGTAGATCAAACTCCAAGTTTAAGAGGAAATGCTTTATTTGTAATTCAGAAAAGCATTTAAAAAGGGAATGTCCAGAAAGAAACAAGAAAAAAAGATATGAAGGCAATTCGAAGTTTGATACAAGTGCTAGTCCCAACAAAAATCAAGCAAATAATACTTCAACTGATGAGTCTGCAGATGGTTATGAAAGTGCAGATGTCCTGGTGGTGACTGATAAAAGGCCTGGTGAGGGGTGGGTTATGGACTCAGGGTGTTCATTCCATATGACCCCATGTAGATAGTATTTTAAGGATCTGAAGTGTGAAGATCTTGTTAAGGTAAAACTTGGAGATGATAGGCCTTGCACCATCAAAGGGTATGGAAGTGTAGTCTTGAAACTGGATAGTGGGACTGAGGTGGAGTTGCAGAATGTAAGGTATATCCCTGACTTAACAAAGAACTTAATTTCACTTGGTATTTTTGAAAAGGAAGGCTGTAGTGTTAGTCTTAAGAATGACAAGTCCAAGGTTATTAGGGGTTCTTTGGTTATTCTGTCTGGAACAAGGAGGGAAAACAACATTTACATTCTGGATGGTCAAGCCTTAATGGGATCTGTGTGTGTGGCAGAAGGTAAAGGGGTTGATCATGCTTTGTTATGGCATAAAAGACTTGGGCACATGAGTAGTATGGGAATGACAAAATTAAAGAAACAATAGGTCATTAAGTCTCTAGAAAACTGTGATTTTAGGTCTTGTGAGAACTGTATTATGGGCAAAGCTCATAGGGTAAAGTTTTCAAAAGGGATTCATAAGACTAAAGGGGTTTTAGAGTACATTCATGCTGATCTGGTGCATCTTATTTCTTGTCTATTATAGATGACTACTCAAGAAGAGTTTGGGTCTACATATTGAAAAATAAGTCTGATGCATTTGACAGTTTCAAAGAATGGAAGATCTTGGTTGAAACACAGACAGAAAGAAAGGTAAAGAAGGTCAGGACAGACAATGGCTTAGAGTTTTGCAGTGGTGAATTCAATAGATACTGTAGGATGAATGGTATAGCTAGGCATTTGACCATACTAGGGACCCCACATCAGAATGGGCTTGTTGAAAGAATGAATAGGACTCTGCTAGAAAAGGTCAGATGTATGTTGATTGAGTCTGGGTTACCTAAGAGCTTCTGGGCTGAAGCAGTGAAGACTGCTGCATATTTGGTGAATAGATCTCCTTCATCTGCTATAGGGATGATGGTTCCCATGGAAAAGTGGTCAGGAATGAAGACTATTTATGACAACCTGAAGGTATTTGGTTCTCTTGCTTATTCTCACATAAGTCAGGGTAAATTAGAACCAAGGGCTCAAAAATGTATCATGATTGGATATCCAGATGGGGTAAAGGGGTACAAGTTGTGGAGGCTAAACAGTGGTAAACCCATGGTTATTGTGAGCAGGAATGTGGTGTTCAAGGAAGAAGTTATGTACAAGGATATGGTTGGGAGTTCAAGTCACAGTCAGAATGCTAATGATGAAGTGCAACTTGAGGTGGAGCATACTGATTCTGACAAACAAGAGGCTAGTACTAGTGAAGCTTCTGGTGAAGGGAATAGAGCTACTAGTGGATATAGCATTGCAAAAGACAGACCTAGAAGGCAAGTAGTATTACCTGCTAGGTTTAGAAGTGAGGATGATATTTCTGCTTTTGTATTCACAGCTACAGAAGAAGAATCCACCAATGAACCTTTGACCTATAGTGATGCTGTGTCTTTTGTTGAGAAAGAAAAGTGGATCAATGCAATGGAGGAGATGAATTCTCTTTATAAAAATGAGACATGGAAGTTGGTTGATAAACCTAAGAGTCAAAAGGCAGTTTCTTGCAAATGGATCTTTAAAATTAAAGAAGGATTTCAAGGGGAAAAGCCTAGATATAAGGCTACATTGGTGGCTAAGGGATTCACTCAAAAGCCAGGGGTGGACTACAATGAGATATTTTCTCCTGTAGTGAAGCATACCTCAATCAGGGTTGTTCTAGCATTAACAGCTTCTAAAGACTATGAACTAGAACAACTTGATGTAAAAACTGTTTTTTTACATGGAAATTTAGATGAAAAGATATACATGAATCAACCACAAGGTTTTGAGGTTAAAGGGCAGGAAGAAAAGGTGTGTCTTTTGATGAGGTCATTGTATGGGTTAAAACAGTCTCCAAGGCAGTGGTACCTCAGGTTTGATGAATACATGGTGTCACATGGTTTTAAAAGAAGTAATTTTGACAGTTGTGTATATTTGAGAGAATATGAGCAGGGTGAATATGTGTACCTACTGCTTTATGTTGATGATATGCTAATTGCCTTCTAGGATAAGGGTGTAATTGAGGCTACTAAAGAGTTACTTAAGAGGGAGTTTGAGATGAAGGAACTTGGTGAAGCAAAGAAGATTCTGGGAATGGAAATAACCAGAGATAGAGATCAATGTGTATTGTTTCTAAAGCAGAATTCTTATGTCAAGAAGGTTCTATCAAACTATGGTATGGAAAGTAGCAAAGCAGTCACTACTCCTATTGCTCCTCATTTTAAACTGTCCAGTGAGAATTCTCCAAAGTCAGAAGCAGAAAAGGCTAGAATGGAGAATGTACCATATGCTAATGTGGTAGGAAGCTTAATGTATCTTATGGTTTGTACTAGGCTTGATATTGGCTATGCAGTTAGTCTGGTGAGCAGGTTTATAGCTAATCATGGTAAAGTTCATTAGGATGCTACAAAATGGATACTAATGTATCTAAAGGGTACAACTGAAGTTGGTTTGTTGTTTGGAAAAGGGAAGTGTGATGATCAGATTCTTGGATATACAGATGCAGATTTTGCAAAGGATGTAGATACTGGTAGGTCCATGACTGGTTATGCTTTCACAGCTTTTGGTTCCCTAGTCAGTTGGAAGGCTACACTGCAGCATGTTGTTACTTTGTCAACAACAGAAGCAGAATATGTTGCTTTAACTGAAGCTGTCAAGGAGTGCTTATGATTGAAAGGCTTTATGGCAGATTTGGGGATTCATGTTTCAAAATCTGTGGTTCTGTGTGATAACAGTGGAGCATTGCAGTTGACCAATAATCAAGTGTTTCATCATAGGACCAAGCATATCAATGTTAAATTGCATTTTATAAGAGATGTGATTAAATCAAAGGAGATAGATGTTCAAAAGGTGGATACTTTGGAAAATGGGGCTGATATGTTTACCAAAGTTCTTCCGGGTTCAAAGTTTGATTTTTGTTTGAATTTGTTGAATGTGGGTTGACATTGACCAAAGGTGGAGATTGTTAGAAAGTTGATTTGTCATAATGTCAATACTGAAAGTCAAGGGGTGCTTTATGAAACTATTCTTTAGTTTCTTTTATGTTTGGATCTTGTTTACACGTTTTGTGTAACTTGAGGGGTGTAATGTGTCATTACTGATTCTTAGTTTGTTAAGCAGATTAGTTAGTTGCTAAAGGAGGCAATTAGGGCAAAGATTAGCTCAGTTCTTGTTCAATTCATTCCGTATTCAATTCCTTTGTAATCGTTTTGTCAATTTCATCAATAACACATAATCGTTTGAGGGTTTCTTGGTTTTGGTTTCAATTTCTTTGAGTGATTCGTATCATTCTTAACCAATTTCATATGGATGGTGCCAAAGATGTCACGACTCCCCTTAGTACTACCGACCCCTTATCCCCTACTGACCCCTCACCCGCTGTTGATGCCACGCCTTACCGTAAACTTGTTGGCTCTCTCCAATACCTAGCTTTCACCCGTCCCGATATCTCCTTTGCTATCAACAAGCTGTCTCAGTTTATGCATGCTCCACGCCAAGCCCATTGGCAAGCACTCAAACGTATTCTTCGTTACCTAAAGGAACGATCCATCATGGCCTTTTCCTAAATCGTAACTCTCCTCTCACACTTTCGGCCTTCTCGAATTCTGATTAGGGTGGTGTTAATGATGCCAGTCGGTCTACTACAACCTATCTACTTTACCTTGGCACGAACATTGTCTCCTGGAAGTCTACAAGGAAAAAGTCCGTCTCTCGCTCCTCTACGGAAGCTGAATACAAGGCTCTAGCAAATGCCTCAGCTGAACTTCTATCGCTCCAAAACTTACTTCAAGAACTAGGCGTTATAACCAACAAGGTGCCCACATTATTCTGTGACAACACTAGTGCTACGTATCTGTGTGCTAACCCCGTCTACCACTCACGAATGAAACATGTTGCACTTGATTATCACTTCGTAAGGGAACAAGTCTTAACCAGTCGCCTACGTGTTCTTCACATCAGCTCTCAAGATCAACTTGCTGATATGCTCACCAAGCCACTCTCCCGAGCACCTTTTCTACGAAATAGATCCAAAATTTGAGTAACCGACGGGTCCTCCATCTTGCGGGGGCGTATTAGGAACACCAATGTCAATAGTCAACAAAATGTATAAATAGAAACTATTCTCGTGAATAATGTACTTAGCTGTTAATCAGCTGTTCATATCATTACCTAGTTTAGCTCCATAGAGTTTCCATTTCGTACCTTGCCTATATACGCCAAACCGGTTTTTTTTGTCCAACTCTACAAGTAGCTATCTTCTGTTCTTTTTGAAGCAAGCCTTGTGGTAAACTAATTCACAAGATTTACGTCTTTCGACCTGACCATTCTGTACATAGACTTGATTTTTGTATGATTAAACCCCTTAATTTTTGAAACTTAAAGATCAAGCCCCCACACTTTATTAATAACATAAATTTCTTTCAGTTAAATCATATACTTTCCAAAATTTTACGAAAAAGGTCAATTTTTTTGCATGATTAAGTCACTATACCTATATTAAAAAACTTTTTCGTGACGTTATAAAAGTCTAGGGATTTAATCATTGACTTACGTGTGAATTCAGTTAAAGTTTAAGAAAAATGTTCTTGGCGACCGTAGAACTTAAGCGTGAAGATGATAAGAGCACATATGTTATGTCAAAAAGCGAAAGACTTCATTTTGTGACCCCACGATCATCCTCGAAGTGGTGGAAGCCCCTGAAGTAAAGGGTATCATTGATGAGGCAAGGGATACAAATTCGAAGACCTCATATTGTCATTTCGTCCTTGCTCATTCACGTGTTGATTCGCCAACAGAGGGGTTTCTGTATGGGCGGGTGGATATTTTCGTCTGCCCATAATAAATACTACTTGTATCACATCCCGTAGTAATAAAAAAAATATGTTGTTAAGCAAAAACAACTCATACATCTTTATTCTTTTATTTGTGCCTCCATATTTTTCTTTGGGAACTACATGAATTCTTTTTTTTAAATTAAGAAGAGTTTAAGTGCATCAACTCATATCTATTTGTCACACCCAGTTCCAGACACTGGTAAGTCGTGACGAATGGTACAGAAACACACATCGGAAGCTAAAATAACAAGGTCTTTTTTATTGATAAAATAACTGTTACAAACTCTTATGAATAATTGCTACATTGAATTGAATAACTAGCCTCTCAAAAACAACGAAACAAACAAGTCTTCTTGCTCCAAATGCTCGACCTGGAATGCCAAACCTATAAGCCATCGTCCAATAACCTGCACTTACCGAGCAACTAAGATGTGTGCCCAAAACAAGACGGGTCAATTTAATGTTGGTGAGTTCATAAACAAACATACTTTTCAAATCCAGTTTTAAACAACCATCTTGAATATCATATCAAAGCTATAACAAGCATATCATGCAATATCACAACCACCTTCTCTATAACTGAAACATATGATAAAACCGACCAAACTGTCGAAACTGAACAGTAGACAGCCCCGAAAGGGAAGGCTTGGTCATACCACATGAATTACAATCATGATAAACCCCACCACAGGAATTGCGAAAGCTACACTTTTATCTGACGCATTGATAATAATCCAAGATGCTCTCGCGTACGTAAACAATTACCGGTTAGACCGGCACACATCCCGCTTTATAAATGTTCAGAGGAACTCACCTTGATCAGTTACAATCTGCTCTCATGTTGTATGCTAACTGGTCTATGGACAAGATAATACTATTTAGTCTATATCTTATATTGTATAACCCCCTCAGGGATTCCTCGTCATCCATGTCCTACTACCTATCTTTGTTGGCATTATCCCGGCATTTCCCCATGCCCATGCCAACCCTTCGGGTATAGTCCTTACTAGTTGGCACTTTCTGGGCATTTCCCTTATGCCCGTGCCAACCCTCGGGGCTACCCGATCCTAACTAAGGGAGAGGACTTACCGAAAAACTATCTACGTCACGTTGATGTTGAGTTTTCTCGTCCCTTGCTCCTAAAATGACTTGATGTAACACCCAAAAAGGGTATTTCAAGCTCAAGATTCTCATAATAGAGCATTCCTGAAGAAATGGGATTGGATACTAAATGAAAACACCTAATGCCCTATTTATAGGCTGATTCTGGGTCCGTGATGGACCGTCATGGGTGGTGACGGTCCGTCACCGCCATAGGTTGGGTGACTCAATGTTCCACGTGGTGATTTCGGGTGTTTTCTTTGATATTGCGGCGTGACGAACCGTTACGGCCGTGACGAATCGTTACACCTGGTGACGATTCGTTATAGCACATTTTTCAGATTCTTCTCGTCGAGGCACCTAGGTTTCATATATTATGGTTTCCGTAACTCATTTCCTAGCCCGAGATATGCTTATTTGAAGTTTTGGACTATTTCCGGTCAAATCGTTTTTTCGTTTCGCATCCGGTTACGTTCTAGAGTCGCGTATCTTTCCTAACTTATAGTTTGGTATTTTACCAATCCCTAAACATTTATGGTTTGAAATTTCGGGGTGTTACACTATTCAAAACCCTTTTGTGATCTATATGCAAATCTAATTTTTATTTTTCATTACATAAATGAATTTATACGCGAATTTTGATGGAAAAAAAGTTTGATACATGAGTAAGTCGTGTATCTCATGACTATGTTAGTAAAATTGTTTTGAAATTATTATACAGAAACTTATTTTCTTGATTTTCTCTTTATGCTTAGATAGATTTGTCTTTTAGAGTAGGTTTGAGTCAATTTGACAAATGACTAATAACTAGTTGGTTCTCCCGTGCTTCGTGGCGGGATGTATCCACATAGAACGAAAAAAAGAGTTGAATAAGATTGTATAAATGAACACTCACACCTCGGCGCGGAAGTCTGGTTGTTTTTCGCCAAAGCCTTTCGGCAGAAGTTTGGTCGTTATCGGTTCGGGCTGTCGAAAACATAAAGCAAATACCGATAATGTTCGCTCATAATAGGTTCGGGTCGTCACGGTACTATAATGGTAACGACAATCGCTATATGCTACGATACAAAAAAATAATCGATTTTAAATACAACTCTGTTTAAAAAAAAATTATATCAGAACGTTGACAAAAAAAAATAAAAACAGTCGTGCAATCCGTTTTAAAAAAAGAAAGTAAACAAACGAAATTAATACATAATTAAACGGCTTAAAAACATAAATTATATATAATATAAGGGGTGAAAATGGAAAAAAAATTCAGCAGGCTATTTGCTTGGTTTAATAGCCTGCTAGGCTGCTTCACTATTTATAAAAGTTGATGCTTAATAATAGTTAGTAATAGTAATTTCCCCCGGTATAAAAAAAATTGAATTAAACTCACACAGATATGTACTAAAAATAGAGCTGATTTCATAAGTTTTTTTAGGAAAATAATATTTTACCACCTAAACACCCTCTTAATAAAATATATTTAAAAAATAATATAGGTGAAAATTACCTAAGTATTTACTAAATTTCATTTATATCAAACTCAATAAAAGGAAACAATGAAATATCATAAAATAAAAAAAAGAAAGAGGGTTACTTTTACATAAAATTGTTGCTTATTGCTAACTAGATACATGGGTACTGTTCTTATTTTTCTTAAAATATTGAAAGGTATTTCTTATTTAACTGAACTAGAATTGGCAGCGCATTAAATCGATGAATAAATTAACGTTCTAAAAAACTTATAAAGCTGGGATTGAGTTTGAAAATTACTTATCATATTGGGTTTTTTCAAAAAGCTAACAAGTCAAAAACGTTTTTGACATGGATAAAAGTCCTTTTTATTTTGGCTTTTTGATAAGTTTTAAAAAGTTGTTTTCTAAAAGTCACAAATCCTGGCTTTTTAAATCTCCTTATAACTTTTTGAACATAAAATTACCAATCTACCCACCCTTTATCCTACAATAAATATAAGCTAAACCAAACACTTTTTAAAAAAATAACTTATTGACTTATTGACTTTTCCCACCACAAAAGCTAATCCAAACACTTTTTTAAAATATCCTTTTACAAAAGTCATAAGTTAATAAGCACTTTTGACAAAAAGCACTTTTGGAGTTAAATAAGCAATCCCGGACACTCTCAAAATAGTTATCGTTAAATGAAATAAATAAACGTATTCGAAACTTTATATAAAAAAAAGCAAAACCTTCACGCTAACTCACTCGTTGCAGCGAAATAGCTTGTAATATTCCAAATACTTTATACAAAAAAAGGACTCGTAACGAAGACGTTAAAAAAGTTAACATGTAAAGTTAGAAAAAGAAAGCAAAGTAGTTAAAAAAAAAGTAAAGATTTAAAAATTAATAACGACGTTGTACGCAAGTGGCTAAATAACTTGTATACTATCAAAGGTAACTCCGTTACAATTGTACGTATGCCACGTCTCGTAACTCAGTTGGTAAAAAAAAGAAAAAAAAATGTGTAAATGATAACTTTATTAAAGTTCAGGGGTTGCAGTATAAATTTGTTAAAAGAAAAAAGCTTTTTTAAAGTTAAGAGGCGTAAAAGTAAATATGCTACAATTCAGGGGCTTAAATGTAAGACCACATGAACGACAAAATAGGTGACATCAGCAATGCATTGAGTACTTGTATTCTATGCGGGGCTATTCTCATTATGAGAATTATAAGTATTTGAATTTAGTAGCCAATATGGGATTAGCCCACTTGGTACTTGGGAGAGGCTCTTGCCTCTTAGATGGGAAGTCTCGGGTTCAAACACGTGCATGGGATGAATTATTTGGTGTACTTTACGAGTAGGAGTAAGATATATTTGACGTTAAGTTTTTTTTGAATTTACTTAAATCTGGTATAAAAATACTCTCATATATGACCTAAATTAAAATAGATGTATACACGTGTGACTTGCATATTCATTATCATTTTTTTATAGGTAGAGAGTTTCATACACCACTTAATTAACATACACCATATTAATTTTAATTTTTACCCAAATATCAAATCATCATTACATTCTAATACTTTATTTTAATTTTAGGTAGGGAGCACTCAATACATATTTAGTACTTCAAATAAAAGAATGAACGAAATATTCCATTTAAAAAATTATTTTATAAACAAACCAAACTTTTTTTTTAAATAAAAACTGTTTTATAAATTTTTTTTTATATAAATCATTATTATTTAATAGGAGATAGGCAGGAAACAAAAAATTATAAAAATAATTAAATAAATTTATATATTTAGTAGGAGAGGGGTCGGGAAAACACAAGTTGAGGAGATCTACAATCATGACATGTTAAGTAAATGAAATATTCATAAAGAAATAGTTTGATCAATAAAATATTAAACAGTTATTAATAAACGAAAAAAACAAAAGAAATAGTTGAGAAAAGAAATATTAAGTAAATGAAATATTCATAAAGTAAATATTCACAACGAAGATAATAAATAATTGAGAAACAATAAGTGAATTTTTTTTAATTAATTACTTATTTATTAGTTATAGTTTGGGCTCACAGAAAAATAAGCGAGAAAATTTTCAAACGGTTAAAAGAATCTTTTGAAAACGTTTCTATTCGGCAAGAAAAAATAACAGTTAAGTTAAATTAAAAAAAATAATAGTTAACTTAAATTTAAAAAAAAATATATTAAGTTTATATACAAAATTTAGAGTAAAATAAAAAACAAAGAAACCAAATAATCATGGTCAAAATTTAGAGTAAAAAAAATAAAAATTATTTAACTTAAATTAAAAAAAAAAGACTGATTTGACTTCTTTAATGATGTATGATCATCATGGACAAAAACAAAAAAAGTCACATCAAATGATGTAAAATGCTTAATTATATGGAAAATTACCAAAATGGACATTTGACCGGTCAAACTTACCAAAATGGACAAACTTTTTCAACCTACTTAGTTGTGGTCATTTAGACCATTAGACGGCTGAAGACGACTAGTTCAGCCTGCTTGAAAATCCGTGCCCAGCTTTCTTTTGTCAGATTTTTAACCAACCAGAAAGTGACACGTGGGACTCTGAAACCCAAGCAGGCTGAAGCCCACTTCCAAGTAGGCTTAGCCGGCTTGTCTATTTCTTTCACCTGGCTTAGCCGGCTTGGGTTCGGCTGGCTTAGCCGGCTTGTTTCAGTCGTCGCCGAATGGGTTAATACACTTGTTAGCCGGCTGAAGTGGTATTACTAGCCTGCTTCGACGTTTTATAAATATTAATCTTATCATTTCAAACTTCATTTACAGTTTTTAACTTTCTATTTACACTCAAACGTTTAACTTATAAAATATGGGTGGAGGATATCCTTTTCCAGCAAACCCTTCTCGACCGGTTTATGAACCTGTTAAACCTGTCCAGCCTGCAAACCCTTCTCGGCCGGTTGATGAACCTGTTAAACCTGTCCAACCTGATGAACCTTTAACCTGGACGGATGAAGAGTGGAATTGGGCATTTGATCAGGTGTTTGGCCAACTCCAAATTGGTGACAACCCTGTCCCCAATTCAGAAGAGGGGTACGTCATTGACCTTGGAGAGGAATATGGCCCTAAGTCTGAGGAGGGTTACCTCACTGACCCCGGAGAGGAGTACGTTCCTAAGTCTAAAGACGAGGAGGAAAACCTCACCGAGGACGAGCGTCCCAGTTATTTTGATCCATGGGAAGACGAGCGATCGTGACATTCGGATAACTTCTTTGATTCCTTCAAGCATCTTTAATTTCCCTAATTTTAGTTAATGTAATTTTTTTTAGCCTGCAATAGCTTATAAGTCAGCCTACTAAGTTTTTAGCCTACTAAAAACATTTCCTAAGCCTTGTACTACTCTTTCTCTAGCCGGAATAAACCATAAATGTCTAAACAACAAAATTTTGGTTATGATGTTATAGTGAATGTATGATAACTCAGCCTGCAATATATGATTACTAAGCCTGCAATATATGATAACTTAGCCTGCAATATATGATAACTCAGCCTGCAATATATGATAACTTAGCCTGCTAAGTTTTTAGCCTACTAAAAAACATTTCCTCAACCATAAATGTCTAAAATTAAAGACAACAAGCAACTAAAATATTAATCATCAACTACTCATCATTCAAATCATAAACGAACTGTTGTGTGGTTGACTCGTTAACATACCGAAGGAAATATCACTATCATCGTATATGTCGATTGGATCGATAAATGTTGACATTTTATAAGATAACTTAGTAATATTCTCGCCACAAAAATTCGAAATAATAGATAACAAACCATTGTAAGTAACATTTGTAGATAACCTTATACCGCGCTTTGCATAATCGAACGGAACGTATTCAACCGCACCATCAACATATTCCCATCTCCTGCCGCTGTAAATGAAAATATTCATAGACATTGTAATGGCAAAGATACTAACAAAACTCTGAGTAAAAGATGGTAAACAACATAAATTGTAAGTGAAAAATGGTAAACTAACTTAAATATGTGATGTAAACAGTCGAAGCAGGCTAGTAATACCACTTCAGCCGGCTAACAAGTGTATTAACCCATTCGGTTCTGAAACAAGCCGGCTAAGCCAGCCGAACCCAAGCCGGCTAAGCCAAGTGAAAGAAATAGACAAGCCGGCTAAGCCTACTTGGAAGTGGGCTTCAGCCTGCTTGGGTTTCAGAGCCTGCACGTGTCACTTTCTATTTGGTTAAAAATCTGACAAAAGGAAGCTGGACACGGATTTTCAAGCAGGCTGAACTAGCCGGCTTCAGCCGTCTAATGGTCTAAATGACCACAACTAAGTAGGCTGAAAAAGTTTGTACATTTTGGTAAGTTTGACTGGTAAAATGTTCATTTTGATAATTTTCCCTAATTATATGGTTTATAAATTATGGCTCACTTTTTTTAAAAAGCAACTCAAACAATCATATCAAACGCGATGATAACCACCACAGTGTTACCGAACAAAAACTGACCGTTGTAGCAAAAGCATATTCGAGTGTACCATATATGCTTAAAAGGCGTATTAAAGCAAAAAATCACAAAAGTTGGGCCAGCCCAATACAATAAAAAAACCCAAAAGCCAATCCAAAACCCATAAACAATTCACGTTAGATTCTTCACTAAAGCGTACCACTTTTGACCATCACAAGCAAAGTATATGCACTCAATTACTACTTCAATTCCCAAATCTATACTCATTTTAGTCCAATTTCTGTTGTTAATCTCCCTCACCATGGCTACACTCGCTTTGTTTATCTCATTACAAGCCTTGTTTGTTCCACTAGTGTATAGCTTTGGTGCATCTCATGTATGCCGGTTTTATTGCGGCAATTTAACTATTGACTACCCGTTTGCTGTTCAACCGGGATGCGGCCACTCGGGCTTTAGAGACCTCTTGTTTTGCATCAATGATGTTCTTATGTTTCATATTAGCTCAGGCTCGTATAGGGTTCTAAATATAGACTATGCTTATCGGTCAATGACGTTACATGACCCGCATTTGTCCACTTGTGACACCATCGTGCTCGGAGGTAGAGGAAATGGGTTCGTGGTGGAGCATTGGCGGGCCCCATACTTGAACCCAAGTGCCGATAACGTCTTCATGCTTTTGGGTTGTTCAACACAATCACCATTATTCCAAGGCTTTCCAGCCGGGAACCATGTACCATGTAGAAATGTTTCGGGTATGGGTTGCGAAGAGTATTATGGTTGTCAAGGTTGGATGGATCTTGGGCTAGCTCGTATGGGCTTAGCTTACGGGACAGGCCCACCTGTTTGTTGCGCGTTACCTTTTGATTCGATCAAGAGCGTGAATCTTAGTAAACTAGAGTGTCAAGGGTATAGTAGTGCATATACCCTCGCACCTCTACGAGTGAGTGGGCCATCCGAGTGGAGTTATGGGATACGAGTCAAGTATAATGTAGAGGCGAGTAATGATTCATTTTGTAAAGCGTGTGAGGCAACTGGGGGATCTTGCGGACATGATGTGGGGCGATTCGGGCAATTGTGTATGTGTGGGAGTTGGAATTCTACCTCAAATTGTGATTCAAGTAAGTTGTTTTTAGTTAGCTAAATACCTTATATCCATAGAGTTACGATACTTTTTAAATTTTACAAATAATAATAAATTCGATGATTCGTGTAGTTATCAAATTATCAGTTGGAGGGTCCACGTCATCAATGAACGAGATACCAGGTTATTATAACAATTTTTTTTTATCGATTAGTATACAAGACTTCTCTATTTGAATCCAAAGATAATGATTTTGTCGAATTCCATGATTTGTAGGATCATTGATTACCGCAATTGCGTTCTGGTTGATGTCTTTTCGAATGTGAAATGTCTTTGGAGAAAGAAGCAAACAAACATACACCAAACATGAAGAGATACCAAATGTCGTACTCATCAATGTTAAATGCTTAAAGTGAGGCCTACTTGTAAGCCAAATATAGAAAAAGATAACCATACCTAATTGAGTGGGAGTTTCTTATCAACTCTAAGTTTTGTTTGTTTTAACCTTTTCACTTGTCATGTTTTTAGAGGAAACATACGAATCTTTTTATAAATGTAAGATACGAAAATATTTAGAACCGTCGATATATGAAATTTATCCTGATCCATGAGAAGATAGACTTCGGTTTTTGTTTGGATGTACGTTCTCAAAGTAAACGTTGATACTTAAATAATTAAAATAGAATACTAAATATTGCGAGAACACGCACAACAAAATGAATCATTCATTTTCTCAATTTAAAAAGTTTTTAAAATATCAGAAAATGATATAAATGTAATGTTTATTCATTACTCATGACATTCAAAAAAAATTTGAAAAATTTCGTTTATGTATATAACCTACATGTGTAATTCATGTGTAAGTTATTTTACCTATACATAACGTACGCATGTGTAAGTAAACCTTTAAATATATAAAAACATATGAAAACGTTAGTTTAATGGTTTTTTATTTACATAAACATGTATATTTGTAATCATGAATAAAAAATTTAAACGATTTAAGTTTGTTCCTTTTGTTCTCATATGCAGAACACTACACACACACACACTAGTGAGTGTTTACCTGCACGTTGCTACAGGACTCGTGTTGCGACAACTCGGTTCTAAATGTCGAAGCGTAATATATGTCCTATTTTTTAATAAAAAGCCTTAGCTAGCCAAACCAAAAATCATCAATAACAATTATCAAACTGTGTTTATGTCCGATACATGCATGCATAATCTTACTACCCCATCAAACCACCAAGCTACCGATCTTCTTTTTAAAAACATCAAATAAAATTTCAGTTCAGACTTTCTTTCTAATTTAAATATTACTAATCAGTTTAAGGTTATTTTTAAAAGAAAACCATATAACCTCCATTTAGAAGTAGTCTCATGTTGTTGCAGCAGTCTTTTATCCTCACTTAATGTAACACCCCGTCTAGGACGGAAACACGGGGTGCGACGGAGTCGGTGATTAATCATAGCCTTTGATCACAACAAACGACCTCTAAATGAAAGTACAAATTTCATAATCATAAATAATTGTCTTGTGTGACTACATGAGTCAATCATAGTTGCTCTGACGACAATCTCGAAATGTGACAACAAGTTTTACAGTTATAGCCTAACACTATAGACAATAACAGGAAAACTCCAAAAGTTAAGATATGTATGATGACTCCACGTGTCTTATTTCCTAGATGCAATTTCCTGACAGAGCGTCAATTACATGAGAAATACATGCTAAAATGTCAACATAAAGTTGGTGAGTTCACAGGTTTAAGTAAGTAAATTGTGTTTCCTTTGGACTACGAGATTTCAAAATGAGTTCAGCATTGCTAATCAAACAAAACTTGAGTATGTGCCTTGTTACTATGAGCTACCATAACCGACACTTGACGTCTATAGTTTAGAGCCCCGCCTAATGTTCTGTCATGAAAAATTGTGTTTGTGTATGGACAGTATGCACTCACTTTGACCTCTAATCAACGTTAGAGCGACTAACCACGGGTGGGGGTGTCAACCCAAATAGATCTATTCATGCGTTCCACGTCTAAATTAGCTAACGGTTATAGTATTCCCGGGGACTTAATATGTGACGACCCTAGGATTAGGGTCAACTGTTCTTGATGATTAATTCGTCATAAACGGGCTTAACACACTTACGGCCCAATTGAAGGCCTAATTGGGATTGAAGCCCATTAAAGGCCCGGTTATAGGCCCAATAGGTAAACCAAATTCCTAACTTTTCTTATCGTTCCGAGTTAGATCTACGCAATTATACTGATTTGTTCTCGGTTGAATGTTCCGGCGAAGCTCTTATGAAAGTTTGACGGTCTAAATCTTGCTGATAGGTTGTTCAATCATCCCGATCTACGAAATACGAGGTTAGTTTGGCGTTTAAAGTGTGACTTTTGACGAACGAGTATTTTTCCATCCAGATCTATTATTATACGTTATAGATATAGTGATTTGGTAGCCGAGTTTCACTCCCGGGTGTTAAATACGTGCTTTTTGGACATGATACGACATCCCGAGCCTTGGTCAAACTTGGTCAAACGTGATCAATGCGTGAATCGTGAGAGTTAGAACGTGTCGGTTCGTAAACGAGACTTACGAAAGGTAAAAACACGCGCTAAACACCCTACGTTCATTTTTTCAAAAGTTAAACGCGTGTACGGTTAATAACGTTGAGGTCAAACAATTCATTATTGGTAAAAATAAATATTAATTTAACAATTATTATTAACGGACCGTAGAACACATATATTTAACATAGAGAAACCCGTTCGTGCTAATATATAATTGTTAATAAACGAGGATCTTAAACACGATTAACGAGCGGCACATGCAATTATTAAAATATTATTACTCGAACGCAAAAATAAGTAAATTATAATCGTAGTATAAAACGGTTTATACAAATTTAGACACGATTGGAATGACGTTAAAGTCAGGTATTTTGTACAAACGTGTATATAGGGAATGAATCATTTGAGAACTCTTAAATATTTTGAGAACTTGTCAAAAACCAATCAAAACCATTTTTTTTTGTTTTTACTACTTTTATTATAATAATACAACATAAAAAATGAATTTATATATGTAAATTTACATGTATTCATATATATAAAAAAATCTACACATGTGTAAGTTTACCACTTACACATGTGTAAGTGTTTACCATTTATACATGTGTATAAAATTTCTTAAGAATAATTTAGAGAGAAGAGATGAATTCATTGGAGAGATAAATCATTTTTTATGTTGTATTTTATTAATAAAATTATTGAAAACAACAAAAAAATGGTTTTAATTGATTTTTTGACGAGTTCTCGCGAGTTCTCAAGTACTTAAGAGTTCTCAAGAGATCCTAACCCCGTGTATATATATATTTATATATATATATATATGTATCTATTTGACATTTTGCTTGAATGGTAAATAATTGTATAACTCGAAGTGCTAAACTATGTTTTGACAAATAAAAAACATCGATACAACTATATTTTGCATAAATATATCATACCACATAAATATATATACTTATATACGTACGTACCCATAAATAATTATATGGGAATGAAAGTTCACATTTTATGTAAAATTAAATGAATATTTTAAAACACGACACTTATCCTCGAACATATACCTGTATAGTCATACACTCGAATGTAAAATAAATAAACACATCATTAAGAAGTTTTGAGATAAATGACCCGAACAATTGGAACCTTAACGAATGCGTTTCGAATAAATATGAAAGCTTCGACTTTTATGAACTCGGACAAACATGTTGTCACGTGTATATGATGGTATTTATATTTAAACGTATAGTTATAAATGTTTATATTTTCTACAAACCAAAGGACACTATATAATACAATGTTAAACTACAACCACACACGCACAAATGTATATGAATTACTATCGACAAATGGACTTAGGTATGGCTTACATGAACCCGAACGTTTACTTGCGCAATACATGGACTCTACGAACATATTTTAGGGTTCTGATTTCATATATATATATATGTACACACATATATATACACACACATATATATATACATATATATTAACGTATATACATTATAAACCTCTAAAATACTTTCATCGAAACCTAGAGTTGCACGCATTATGTTAAAGTCACACGAAAGGGAATCGTGATTATTAATTATAAGTGCGTATGGATAAGCACAACCTTGTATTTGACAGACTAACACTCATAAACGTGACTAGTAGAACACAAACAATATTGAGTAATTTGGATCTAAGCATCCACCATTATTAATATATACACCAGATCGGTAGCGTAACATAGTGAATCAACATGGCTCAACTACACACGCGATAACTTAACCCTAGTATCCGAAGTTGATTATATATTTGTAATTAGGGTTATGATGGTGATTACCTGCACACAGTGGATTACCCGCAACATTGGTACATTTATGTCTATTAAACAGTCAAAGGTGAGTTCACTGCCCCCTTTTTACTTTTAAATGTTTTAGAAACATTGGGGGAGAAACATACTTGCTTAACACGTTTGAAAATATGAAACATCTTTGTTTGATACATTTGGAAACATCATTACTTGGTACATTTGAGAAAGCATGAAACAAACTTGCTTTATACGTTAGAAACAAGTAATCATGACCGACCCTTTATGTTAAATGAGACATTCATTGAGAGCTCGTAAAGTCCCCTATGTGAACAGTTTATTAACCATTAACTTTAATAGCCGGGATAATGTGAATAGTATTATTGGGATTGACACTCCTAGTCATGGTTAGTCGCGCTAACCAAGGGTCCGTATGGCCCGATGACTGCACACTGTCTTAACTCGTGAGCCCGTGCGGAATGAGTGAGGGGCGAAACACCTGTGCTGGGTTTGGTTAAAACTCATGTAAAATAAACTTCGTACACCTAGCTAGTTACGATGGGTCAAACTTGATATGATTGCATGGTTTTGTATATCATATACATAAAGTCAATCATTTCCGTGCAAATGGTTTTTCCAAACGTTTTCGAGGAAACACTTTCATATTATGGCCATGTACTCATTATCAATGTTTTCAAGGAAAGCGGTTTCATATTATGGCCATGTACTCATTATCAATGTTTTCAAAGGAAACTGCTTTACATTGCGACAACTAAACATGTGAACTCACCAACATTACGTTGACATTTTTAAGTATGTTTTTCAGGTATCACATGACTGTGGCACGGTTGGAATACGTTACACATTTGGATTAAGACCTTAGAAGATGAAGACGCATGGTCATTTAACGTCAAGTCCATTTAGACCTATATGGCTTTAGGTCTATGTAGATCATTTAGTCTTTGTAATGATGTTCGACACTTTAGAAGTTTTTAATTTGCTTCCGCTGTTGTGTAATGTTACCAATTGTAGCAACCTAAATTTATTTGTTTATTTATTAAGTAAATAATTTAGGGGTGTGACAGATTGGTATCAGAACCAATGGTTTCAGCGAATTAGGTCTCCTTAGTGACACCTAGGCTCTAACCAGACTCATTTAGGGACCCAGAATACTAAGTCTTGCATCATACTAAAAACACCTCAGACTTGAGTATAGAAATTCCAACCGTTGCCGGACCACTTGAGTCAAATATTAGTGTATGTGGTTACACCATGATATTATTAGCCACACTAATATTAGAAACAATTATATGAAATACGTGACTAACATCTAATACGTACAACAATGTGGAAACAATCGACACCTACAATATGACCCACAACGGGAGACTACTAGAGCAATCAAGTAAGGTAAATTGACAATTACACTTGATATCACACAATTGTGAATTTACAGGTACTCGTGAATTCTGGGAAATTCCATTGTGTTGACCTATGTATAACGTAATAGTAACTACTATCGACGACGCCGGCGTAGTCATCAGTTCATCTATTATGGTATCATCGTAACTCTGACATTCTACCTAGAAGTTTAAACGAAATAACAATTTGGCATAACATCTTGACGATCTCGACTTTCGATCCTTAGTGATCACTTTATCACCTTTGGACACTAACCATGTTATGCTGATACGATCATAACACTTTGAACATGTTTTCACCTCGAAATTAGGTCATCCTCACGACGACATATGTGCTAACTTATATTACTACACAAGTTATAATTCGACTCTTCGAAACTACTGATCATACTTTCTAGGTGGATTACCTATAAGATCTACATGTTCGTTGATATTCGGGAAAATCTCGACAACACTTCACTTGGCCACGAACATCTTGAACTAACCAAACTCCTTATCTTTATTGAATCGTTTCTATTACAACAACCCATTCAGTGTGGATTCCCTATCAACTCGCTACATCGATTAATCTCTATTAACACGCCTTTTGTATGTCCAATTATATCTTTTTCGTCTGGCCAGTTGTTATCAATTGTCCAAATACATTCATGTGTTATATTAATTGATACGTACCGATTTCAATATACTCTTTACATCCTTTTACGTAATATCATGAATGGTCATCATGATTTTCATTGAAGTCTAGTGTAGAAGACTTCGACTCTTGGTCACAAAAATTTGGGTAAACCATTATTATACATTTTCCTTGACAAACTTGTTGACCCCTTTGACACACGATTCTTTTTGTTTAATGAAATGGAAAATGTCTCCGACAAATGATTAGTTACCAAGGTTATGAATGGTAATATTGTTCCCAAGAATAGCACGCCAATGAACCATGGCCATCCCTGGCAAACATCATCTAATCATGCTTCCCTTCAAGGAGGCAAGCCCGGACTTGCTAATTTTGATAAAGGGGATATTCATATCTTTCATCCTTGATCTTCCGAGCTAAGATCAGAACTTTACTATTCTAAATTATTGAACTATAATGTCTTAGTTCTTACAATAAGTATATCGACCCATTTCGACATAAAATAAAATTATAAGAATGACACTGAAATCAGGAGGTATGCCGTTACAAAACGCTCAAATGTAACATTTAGAACATATATGTATCATGTATGTTGCTTAAATCATCAGTGATAAAAGCTGTGACAACGAATGTCATGTACGGATTCAAGATTTCTCATTACCCTTAAAACACTGAGTTGACTGTAAAGTCACCAACACGTGGGTTGTTCCGAGCGCTATCTAGTTGGGAAACCTAACCAATTTGCTAGAAACAAATTGTTGTTGCAATCTTCGATATCACTTCTAATGACAATGAAAACGTTGTTAACACTTACTAGTTCTTATTGAATTAATAATCCCATGCGATAGATCGTTTACTCATTATCGCATGTTTCTGTTAATATGATTATAACTGTTGATATTGACCATTGCGTGTCAATTACAGTTCATTGACTTGATACCCAAGCATATTATTGGAATGCTAAGTTACTGCACTGATAGTAAAGGTTCTAATAACCTGTTCATTGAACATCGTTATGCATGCTAAAAAATGCACACATCGTTAACCGCGCTGAGGTGCACACAATGTTACGCGTGCTGAAAGATGCACGCATTGCCTGTTGTATATTACATTGGCTCACGTGGGTATTTTCGCACGATGGGCATCGAATTGACTATCTCTATCAGGCAAATCTAAATGTCAACACTGAGCTCGAAATTCTTAAGTTTCACAACAATCTAACCTCCTGGATCTGAACATCCAGTCGCAATTACTTAAATAAAATCCTTACGTCGTATGATCTTCGATGATCCATAAGCTACGCTCATGACTAGATGATTCCTGGGACTTAGAAGTGAGTTGTCTGCCACTGTCAGACATACACGAAGCTGACCCTCCAAGTCTAGGATTTATCTCATCTACGAAGAACCGTACAACATCATTGCTTCAGATCCCTCTCTGATAGATAAAAATGAGTTGTCTTCGATGACCGAATGCCTATAAATTATACGAAGGGAGATGTTATTTTCATCAACATACTAACAACGACCCACAAACATTCTTTACGAAACTCAATCATTTTCATCCATGAAAATCATACTTACAAATTCAACTATTTCATTTATGGATCTTAGAATACCAGTGACAAGACAATGACTGAATCCACACCGTCTATCATTCAAACACTTGAAGCCAAATCAATTAAACTATCCTCAAATACTTTGATATTCTCTTTCCACTTCATCTAGACTCATCTTCAACTTTTGGAAAAAATATAGAAATCCATATGTGTAACATCCAAAAAATAAAACGACAGTTATAATAACGGAATAAACGAACGAGGCATGTTGGGTCGGTTCGGATGGGCCGGCGGGCTGGAAGGGGAGCCTCCCCAATAAATAGCCAAGGTCACCACCCATTTCTCTCATTTGCAACTTCTAGAGAGAGAAACCGTAGAGAGAGAAAGTTGGCAGATCGACTCGAGATTTGAGAAGTGTGTTGCTCCAGAGCTCGTGAGAAGAACCTCCGGATCAGAAACTTGATTCAGGTAACGATTTGGCCTAAATCTGAGTTTTTGTTCGTTTTTGGGTTTTGGGTGAAAAGGTAATGTTTTCATGGATAAAACTGAAAGATAAACATAGATTTGAGTTCCTTAATGGAAAGCAAACGTTTAGAAGTAAACAAGTTCGGGATCTTGACGTGATCAGACTTGAATGCGAATGTTAGGGTTTTACGAAGAAACAGATCGTGCGTACTTATCAAGTACGCACGGAGCAGGTCCTGCGTACTTATCAAGTACGCATGAAGAGAGCACTGCGTACTTATCAAGTACGCATGAAGAGGGTCATGTGTACTTATCAAGTACGCATGAAGAAGGTACCGCGTATTTATCAAGTACGCATGAAGCAAAGTCTGCGCACTTATTAAGTACACAAGAACAAGTCCCTGCGCACTTGCTAAGTGCGCAGGCATCAGGCTGGTTAAGTAAAGTTAGTATGTTTAGAATGGTTAAGCCGTTAGAGTCGGTATTGGTCTGATGTGTATTTAACTAATCAATTCAGATCGGAAGTAACGTTGTGGGACCTTGTTAGGACAACCCAAATTAGCTTATCAGGTGAGTTCTAGAAGCCCTCTTTTAAATGTTTTAATAATGTTTTTGGGCTGGTGTGCATACGTAACGATGTGACTATTTTATAAAATGATGTTTATGAATGTTGTATGTGACGTTTTATAAAATGATGTTTATGAACGATGTTTTGGAAGGAAGGGTTATGAAAGAAGTGTTTATGAAATATTTTGCCAAAAGAAGTTTATGAAGTGTTTATGAATGAATGAATGTTTTTAATAAAACGTACGAATGCTTTAACTGAAGTTTTGAAGTAAAAGAAGTGAAGGTTTACAAAAAGTCACAAACGAACGAATCTGCCAATATTCCTTAGGGAATGAAGGTTAAGGGTATGGGAAGTATGTTATGGGCCTTTACCTTTTAGGGGCCTCTGTGGCTGGCCAACTGTTGTACAACTGGGGCGATGATGGTCGCCAAGGGGATTATCGTGATCCTTGAAGTTTGGTACGATTTACCTTACGGGGTAGTCGTGCTTGAAGTTTGGTACTTGCGCTTTACGGGTCGCGGTGCTTGAAGTTTGGTACGTGTCATCCTTGTGATGCCGTGCTTGAAGTAGTGTTGAATAACCTAAGTATCGGGCCCTAGGAGTTCTTCACCCGAAGGACAGTACGGTGATTGATGGGCCTAGTGGTGGTGATCTTTAGGTTATTCAGCCAGTAAGTGACGTTTGGATTTGACGGCTACGAGAAGGCGCAAATTCGATATGTTCGTTGGCTTATGTTTATGAAGTGTTATGTTTTGTTATTGCATTATTTTACGTACGCTTTTTGTTAAATGAAGTGTGAAGTTATGTTTTTTGGCAAATTATTTGAAGTTAAAGTTTTATGTTAAAACTAGAACTCACCAGCGTAGCTGACTTTTTAGTATGCACATTCAGGTTAAGACAGGTTACGATGATGGAAGGTGATGCTGGGCGGCTTGATGAGTTACCCGGATGATACGAAGACTGGAATCCCGTTATGATTAGATTATGTTATGTTTATGTAATAGATTATGTTACGCTTCCGTATGTTGAACAATGTAATGGTTATGTTTTAGTGAAGTATTTTCCGCTGCGTTATTTTGATATTCAAGTTTAAGAACTGTTTGTAAATGTGTAAATCCAACAAGTGAGGCCTCTTGGGTTAGGGGCCTTACAAGTTGGTATCAGAGCAATAGTTTGAGAGATTCAAACACTCCCAGTGTCTGAACTTAAACTGTGAATGGGACCGAAAGCGGATGCCAGTACGGGTAACTCGAGCCACAGCATCGGGTATGAAGGTAGTATATATTTACATGTATAGTATGCCTTAGAAAGGGTTAGGTAAGGTCTTGTGTTCTGATGAAATCACAAAGGTGGTCAAATAGAAATCGAAAGGTAGTGTAATGGTTAATTGCTGATGGCCAGTGTATATTAACATCTTACAGTGCTTATTGAATTTTATTTGTTAACTAACGTGATAACATTGGATTCCTTGTCTTTTAGAATGAAATGGAGGGTAGAATAGGCGGAAGGCGTGGTAGGGGTCGTACCGGATGACACGGTAGGATTCCCGCCCACCAAGTTTATAGTAAAGAGGCAAGTGTTCTTGCGGAACCGGAAGGTAGTGTGCATGAGACCGTACGAGGGTGATGCGAGATGCCCTCTGTTGTGTTGACTTAGCGCGGAAGTGGAAGTGTCGAGGAGAATACCGGGACAAAATCTCAACTTTGAAGAGACGCGAGTATTATGAAGTGTTATAAGAGGAACTAGAATGCTCGAGTAAGGTAAATTGGCAATTTCGTTTGGATTCGCGAAATTGTGAATTTACAGGTGCACGTGCATGATAGCGAATTTTATGGTGTTGATTAATGCTTACGTATCAGAGTTGATCCAATTACTCAACCACGACTACGAGATGTTAGTCACCCGAGTAGCGATTTAAAGAGATTGATGAACATCATTAGTAATAGTAACGATGTCAGAGATGGTATACCTTACAGAGGTGAATGATGTCAACGAGTACGAGCCACGGACAAGATGAGGAGGAATGAAACTTCGGTTTACCTAAGTCAGACGAGCATACGTATGAAGGATGCCAAGGAGCTAGGGTGGACTACGCTTAGCACAAACACGTTATGATGAATAAGAATCGGTCTACTGTTGAAGTATGCATGAGCATGAAAGAAATAACCACACAAGTGTAGGTCCAAAGAATATATGAGTGCACGAATGCACAAATGACATCTTTCCATGTAGAAGACAGTCCAAGACAACTAATAAGAGTATCTGCTGAAACGAGAAAATAGATATACCAACAACAACAAGAGAAGGGAACCGCGATGTTAATTAGGGCGTGCAGGCTAAACCAAACCAAACCAAACCAAGGATTGTTTGTCTAGAATGAATGTGAAGGACAAGTTTTGACCAACAATGTGAAGCAAGGCATGGGCACTAAGAAGAAATTCAAGGTGACTCAGAGAGCGCTCTACTATGTCTAAGTCTAATCAATAGCTGCGAGTGTTGTTAGAATTGGAAAGCCGTTGAGGGACCCACCGAAACTAGAAAGGAAATGAAAGTACAAGTGTCACCGTACGTGTCTTTTATCCATAGTAAGACCAACGAAGAAAAGGCTAACGGAAACGAGTAGCTAGAGAATATATATTGTCGGTCAGATGGGATGCCAATCCCTAAGACCATCCAGTGATATGTAGGAAGAATGGTGTTCAATGAACGAACGAAGCGATACGGTTCCTACGGGAACGAAGCGATACGGTTCCTACGGGAACGAAGCGATACAAATCCTACGGGAACGAAGCGATACGGTTCCTACGGGAACGAAGCGATACGGTTCCTACGGGAACGAAGCGATACGGTTACTTCTGGAACGAAGCGATACAGTTCCTTCTGGAATGAAGCGATATGGTTCCTTAGGGAACGAGACAATGTGGTTCCTTCGGGAATGAGATGGTACGGTACCTTCGGAAACTTGATAGTAGGAATCATTCGGGAACGGGATATTATGATTCATTCGAGAACGGCATGGTATGGTCCTTCAAGGACGAATGCACCATGGACAGCTTATGAGGTATACACAATGATCCAAATAGTCGAGAGACGATCGATAGTAACCGTCCAGATGGCAAGGTGGATAACCTTAACGAGGAGTTGAAATTATGGCCATGGAGTCTTCTGTGGACGACTCTGAGTTTGATAAGACATTTCACATAGAATGACGATATAAGAACCCTAACGGTTAGATGTGAAAGACCGACTAGGGATGTACGATGCTGAAAAAGATAACGTCTATCAAGAACGAGAGAGGTATAGTCAAGACTACACAAGAATCTATCAACGGGAGAGTGATTGCATATGCGCCGCGACAGTTGAAAGTTCACGAAGTCAACTATCCGACTCATGATTTGGAACTTGCTGCTGTCGTATTTGCATTGAAAATATGGAGGCACTACCTTTACGGGGTGAAGTTTACTATTTATTCCGACCACAAAAGTTTGAAGTACTTCTTTAAACAAAAGGAACTTAATATGAGGCAGAGGCGATGGTTGGAACTGTTGAAAGACTATGACTATGAAATAATGTACTACCCTGGAAAGGCAAACGTGGTGGCTGACGCTCTAAGCCGAAAGGATGTGCCTACTCCTATTAGGGTGAAAGCTTGCCAGTTCGTGGTAACATCAGATGTGATGAGAGAAATTGAAAAGGCTCAAGATGAGGCACTTAAAGAAGAAAACATAAAGAAGGAAAGGATGGTTGGCCAACAGGACAAGTTGGAATATAACACCCTTGGTGTTAGGACATGTTTTGGACGGGTATGGATACCTATGGGTGGCGAGCTTAGAACCAAAATCTTGGATGAGGCTCCTAAGTCTCGGTACTCTATCCATCCCGTACCAATAAAATGTACCAAGATCTGAGGAAGGAATACTGGTGGCCTGGAATGAAACTTGAGGTGACAAGGTATGTAACCAATTGCTTGACCTGCTTACAAGTAAAGGCCGAACACCAGAAACTGTATGGAAAGATTCAACCACTTGATATACCGGAATGGAAGTGGGAACACATTACCATGGACTTCGTAACCAAGCTACCTCGTACAGCTAAAGGTCATGATACTATTTGGGTAATTGTGGACCGTTTAACGAAGGGTGCTCATTTTCTACCTATTCGCTAGACGTTCTCGTCGAAAAGGTTAGCAGAAGTGTTTATTAACGAAGTAGTAGCACGGCATGGGATGCCTTTGACGATCGTATCTGACCGGGACACACGATTCACATCGAGGTTCTGGAAAAGATTTCACGAGGCGATGGGCACGAGGCTTAATATCAGCACGGCATACCACCCACAAACGGATGGTCAGTCCAAAAGGTCTATTCAGACCTTGGAGGATATGCTTCATGCTTGTATTATCGATTTTGGCGGCAGTTGGGACAGTCATCTGCCATTAGCCGAATTCTCGTACAACAATAGTCATCACATGACGATAGGCATGCCGCCTTACGAAATGTTGTATGGGAGAAGATGTAGGACCCCGGTTTGTTGGGGTGAGATTGGACATAAGGAATTAGGAAGTCTTGAAGTCGTAAGAGAAACATCGAAAAGGTTTGATCAAATCAAAGCACGAATGAAGGCCGCACAAGATCGTCAGAAGTCCTATGCGGATAAACGACGAAGGCCTATTAAGTTTGATGTTGGGGACAGAGTAATGTTGAAAGTGTCACCCTGGAAGGGAATCATACGATTCATGAAGAGAGGAAAGTTAAGTCCGAGGTTTGTCGGACCATTCAGGATAACGGCACGGGTTGGTGAAGTCGCTTATCGGTTAGAGTTGCCTGATGAGTTGGGTGGGATTCATCCTACCTTCCATGTATCACACTTGCGAAAGTGTTTGGCGGATGAATCAGCTCACGTACCACTTACCGACATCAAGGTCGACAACAGCCTTAACTACATCGAAGAATCCGTGGCCATCTTAGACAAGAAGGAGAAGCGTTTGTGTAATAAGATTATCCAATTGGTTAAAGTCCAATGGAAACATCGAAAGGGATCGGAAGCCACTTGGGAAACGGAGAGGAAATGAGGGAGTCGTACCCTCATCTATTTGACTTATGATAGGTTTCGGGGACGAAACCTATTGTAAGGGGGGTAGACTTGTAACATCCCAAAAATAAAACGATAGTTATAATAACGGAATAAACGAACGAGGCATGTCGGGTAGGGTCGGATGGGCCGGCGGGCTGGAAGGGGAGCCTCCCCAATAAATAGCCAAGGTCACCACCCATTTCTCTCATTTGCAACTTCTAGAGAGAGAAACTGTAGAGAGAGAAAGTTGGCAGATCGACCCGAGATTTGAGAAGTGTGTTGCTCCAGAGCTCGTGAGAAGAACCTCGGATCAGAAACTTGATTCAGGTAACGATTTGGCCCAAATCTGAGTTTTTGTTCGTTTTTAGGTTTTTCGGGTTTTGGGTGAAAAGGTAACGTTTTCACGGATAAAACTGAAAGATAAACATAGATTTGAGTTCCTTAATGGAAAGCAAACGTTTTGAAGTAAAAAAGTTCGGGATATTGACGTGATCAGACCTGAATGCGAAAGTTAGGGTTTTACGAAGAAACAGATCGTGCGTACTTATCAAGTACGCACGGAGCAGGTCCTGTGTACTTATCAAGTACGCAGGAAGAGAGCACTACGTACTTATCAAGTACGCATGAAGAGGGTCATGCGTACTTATCAAGTACGCATGAAGAAGGTACCGCGTATTTATCAAGTACGCATGAAGCAAAGTCTGCGCACTTATTAAGTACGCAAGAACAAGTCCTTGCGCACTTGCTAAGTGCGCACTTGCTAATTGCGCAGGCATCAGGCTGGTTAAGTAAAGTTAGTATGTTTAGAATGGTTAAGCCGTTAGAGTCGGTATTGGTCTGATGTGTATTTAACTAATCAATTCAGATCGGAAGTGACGTTGTGGGACCTTTTTAGGACAACCCAAATTAGCTTATCAGGTGAGTTCTAGAAGCCCTCTTTTAAATATTTTAATAATGTTTTTGGGCTGGTGTGCATACGTAACGATGTGACTATTTTATAAAACAATGTTTATGAATGTTGTATGTGACGTTTTATAAAATGATGTTTATGAACGATGTTTTTGAAGGAAGGGTTATGAAAGAAGTGTTTATGAAATATTTTGCCAAAAGAAGTTTATGAAGTTTATGAAGTGTTTATGAATGAATGAATGTTTTTAATAAAATGTATGAATGCTTTAACTGAAGTTTTGAAGTAAAAGAAGTGAAGGTTTACGAAAGTAAAAAACGAACGAATCCGCCAATATTCCTTAGGGAATGAAGGTTAAGGGTATGGGAAGTATGTTATGGGCCTTTACCTTTTAGGGGCCTCTGTGGCTGGCCAACTGTTGTACAACTGGGGCGATGAAGGTCGCCAAGGGGATTATCGTGATCCTTGAAGTTTGGTACGATTTACCTTACGGGGTAGTCGTGCTTGAAGTTTGGTACTTGCGCCTTACGGGTCGCGGTGCTTGAAGTTTGGTACGTGTCATCCTTGTGATGCCGTGCTTGAAGTAGTGTTGAATAACCTAAGAATCGGCCCTAGGAGTTCTTCACCCGAAGGACAGTACGGTGATTGATGGGCCTAGTGGTGGTGATCTTTAGGTTATTCAGCCAGTATGTGACGTTTGGATTTGACGGTTACAAGAAGGCGCAGATTCGATATGTTCGTTGACTTATGTTTATGAAGTGTTATGTTTTGTTATTGCATTATTTTACGTACGCTTTTTATTAAATGAAGTAAGAAGTTATGTTTTTTGGCAAATTATTTGAAGTTAAAGTTTTATGTTAAAACTAGAACTCACCAGCGTAGCTGACTTTTTAGTATGCACATTCAGGTTAAGGCAGGTTACGATGATGGAAGGTGATGCTGGGCGGATTGATGAGTTACCTGGATGATACGAAGACTGGCATCCCGTTATGATTAGATTATGTTATGTTTATGTAATAGATTATGTTACGCTTCCGTATGTTGAACAATGTAATGGTTATGTTTTAGTGAAGTATTTTCCGCTGCGTTAAGTTTAAGAACTGTTTGTAAATGAGTAAATCCAACAAGTGAGGCCTCCCGGGTTTGGGGCCTTACAAGATGATCCGATGTGCCACGAGATTTTGTTGTCTTAAGTAGATGGCTCGACTACTATTTCGTCCAAATTTCAGTCAAAACCAGGATCAATCTCAGGAGATCATATTCTCATAAAACCTTACTCCATATCATAGATGTCTACCTCGTCACCTAGATCACTATTAGCAGTTTCTCTGGACTATCCCAGTACCTTTAAAGAATTGGAACTCAATTGAATCAGTTCTAAAAGGATTGAATGTATCAAGGCATTGACTCGTTGCGATGAACGGTTAATTATCTGACTTTGGACTAACACATGATCATATCATTAAACCACCTGACTTACTCATTACATGAATGTGACCTCACTGATCATAATCCCTTTGTTTATGGGACTCTGCTGATAACTTTATCACCTCAGGGTATAGCCAACGTCGTTCCTTTGTCAATATATCCAAAGAACTTTCCTAAATCCACTCGTTTGATATAATGAATGTTCAACGATACCATTGCACTGTTACATGATACTATGATATCTCAAATCTTTACACATCCAATATCGTTAGTTGATGAGGTATTCACTCTACCTTCGAATACCCACTATTAAGCAGATTGAGTTAAAATTCTCCCTATGAACTAGGAGTGAATCAGGGATACTATGCCCTCAGCTAAATAAATGGAGTCAACCCTAGAGGTTAACATAAACTAAGTTTCGAGGACGAAACATCTACGAGGGGAGAATATGACAACCCTAGGATTAGGGTTAACTGTTCTTGATTATTAATTCGTCATAAACGAGCTTAGCACACTTACGGCCCAAGTGAAGGCCTAATTAGGATTAAAGCCTATTAAAGGCCCGGTTATAGGCCCAATAGATAAACCAAATTCCTAACTTTGCTTATCGTTCCGAGTTAGATCTACACAATTATACTGATTTGTTCTCGGTTGAATGTTCCGGCGAAGCTCCGACGAAAGTTTGACAGTCTAAATCTTCCTGATAGGTTGTTCGATCATCCCGATCTACTAAATACGAGGTTAGTTGGCATTTAAATTGTGACTTTTGACGAACGAGTATTTTTCCGTCCATATCTATTATTATACGTTATAGATATAGTGATTTGGTGACCGGGTTTCACTCCCGGGTGTTAAATACGTGCTTTTTGGACATGATACGACATCCCGAGCCTTGGTCAAACTTGGTCAATGTTGGTCAAACTCAGTCAAACGTGATCAATGCGTGAACCGTGAGAGTTAGAACGTGTCGGTTCGTAAACGAGACTTACGAAAGGTAAAAACGCGCGCTAAACACCCTATGTTCAATTTTTCAAAAGTTAAACGTGTGTACGGTTAATCGAATATTGGTAAATATAAATATTAATTTAACAATTAATATTAACGGACCGTAGAACACATATATTTAACATAAAGAAACCCGTTCGGGCTAATATATAATTGTTAATAAACAAGGATCTTAAACACGATTAACAAGCGACACATTCAATTATTAAAATATTATTACTCGAGCGTAAAAGTAAGTAAGTTATAATCGTAGTATAAAACGGTTTATACAAATTTAGACACGATTGGAATGGCGTTAAAGTCAGGGATTTTGAACAAACGTGTGTGTGTGTATATATATATATATTTATTAGACATTTCGTTTGAATGGTTGTAGAACCAAAGACTGATTGCTACCAAATTATTCTAAGTACAAATGCTGCTGATAGGCTTATCAGCAGCATCCAACACTTGTTGCTGCTGATAGGCTTATCAGCACCATTCAACACTTGTTGCTGCTGATAGGCTTATCAGCAACATCCAACAAATGTTGCTGCTGATAGTCTTATCAGCAGCATTATTCTCATCTCTGCTGCTGATAGCTTTATTCACTGAAGACCAAACGTTGCAGCTGACTACCCATGTTAAGTGCCTCTGACACCTTTCTGCAAAAGCAACTGCCACACTCCAAGCAAAAGGAACCTCAGTGGTGCAACCAATAAAGGACAATGACGTGCGTCTCCAAGCATGCAAACAATGATGTCTAAGAAGACGTTTCAGCAAAGTTATCTAGATTAGCCTTTGCGTGTAATTTAGATTAATAAACAAGATCAACGGCTTGTGTTAGATCTGATCCTTAGAATCAAGGGTCTGTCTAGATTCTAAGTTACTATATATATTGTGTAAACACTTCATAGTAAGTGTGCCTTTTGAAAGTGCCTTGTGGTTGCTGTGCTTTCATAGTGCTTCTTGATAGTGTTTTACTTGTAAACTTGTAATCTCAGAAGTTTAATACAACAGTGCATTTATCAGTATTCTTGCTGTTTACTTGTTTACTTTGTTGGTTGTTATTGTTTCCGCCAATATCAACTAGAGTAGAATCACCTTGTAATCTTACGATCCTACAAGTGGTATCAGAGCTTTGGCTCAAGATTAAACAAACTAACATTTGTTTAATCACTTTCTGATTCTATTCAAAACTCTATTCTTGATCAAGTCACATCAAAACAAAAATGGCACAAAGCAACGGGCTTGAAGACATCCTGAAGCAGCAATACGAAAACTTTGTCTGCAATGAAGGTGAGTCACTAACCAGTGTGTATAACAGGTACACTTACTTGGTAGGAAAGCTGCAGTGCTCTAAGGTGAAACTGGAGAATGAAGACATTCTTAAAAGGTTCATCAGATCTCTTCCTAGTTGCTGGACACTTTACACAGTGTCAATAAGAAGAACTGAGAATCTGAAGACTCTGCAGATGACCGAGCTCTTTTGATGCTAAAAGCCTATGAATTAGAAATAATTCAAGCCAAAGAAAGAAGCTCAAGCCATCAATCAGCCTCTTCCAGCACCTCTCCCACGCTTCACTCTGACCACTCAGGTCCTAGTTCAAGCGACTACTATCCTACCAGACAAGCACACCAAGCTCAGCCAAGACACCAACAACAACAACATGTCAATCCTCCAGCACAAACTGCAGCCTGTGCAAATGTTGGAACCACTGACTTTGACTGGAGCTTCCAGCCTGAGGATCTTTCTGCCAACAATCAAGCTCTCATGGCAGACACATTAGAGGTATCCTCTCTAACTTCAGACACATCAAAGGTACCACCAAAGGTATATGAAAATCTATGTACTCAAGAGTGCGTTGATAAGGTCCTTGGATATAGGAAACATAACCAGAAGCTCATAGATCAAAATTAAGAATTTCACCAAATGAAATCTGAATTTAAAAAGGTTGAAAACAGTTACATGGAAAAGAATGATTGTTTAAAGAAAGAAATTTCATCATTAAAACATGAACAAACAAACCTTGAAACTCAAATTGATGATATTCTGGTTAAGTTGAAAGCTGCAAGGGCTGAATTGGCAGACCAAAAGGTCCATGTGGAAAAATATGAATTTGCATCCAAAAAGCTGCAAAGACTTTTGGATGTTCAAATCCACGAAAATGTAAAAACTGGGTTGGGATATCATGCTGACCAGTACAAAACCGTCGCACCTCCTGCTGATTACGTTGCCATCCATGAACCAAGCTTTAATCTAGCAAATCTTGACATGGCCAACCGAAATCTTGACCCTGCTGTCAAAGAAACCCCTGTGCAAAAATGCACTACTTCATCAGAGACTGAGTCAACTTGCTCAGACTCCACTGAAACAAGTAATGCCTCATCTCCTCCTGCCCCTCAAGTGATAGTCACTAAAGATGAAGTCCCTATTATCCCTTCAATACCAGTTCCTAAACCCTTCAAACAAATCAGAATTAGCTATCATCCAGCAGGAAGAAAGCTAACTATTGAAAAGGGACAGTCTTCCACCTCCACCAACTCAAAGCCTCCTTCCAATTCAGTCCAGCCAAGGAAGGTGTTTGACACATATCATGCGCCTGAAGAAAGGGTTCCATATGTTCAAAAAACATTGGAAGAAGCTACTTTTGAGCACAACAAAGCTCACCCTTGGAATTTCAAAGACCTTTTCAAAAGAAAGGATTATGTGCATCTTTCAAAAGATAAACTGGAAAAATCATGTTTTGTCTGTGGGAAATATAACCACACTGCCAGCACCTGCTTCTACTACCTACAGCAGCAAAGAAACCTCAAGCAACATGCTTTTGAGAAGACAAGGAAGAACAAACAGGTAAGAAGCTTTGAAGCTAAGACAACTCAATTCAGAAAATCTCTTTCTCCACCAAGGGAGCAGTTGTCAAAGCCTCAAAAATCTTGCATCATCTGTGGAGAATCAAACCACAATGCAGCAAACTGTAAGTTTAACCCTTTCAACCAGATTCTTCAACAAGCCCCTCAAAGATAAAGGGTAAAGAAGGATCAACATACATCGGTTGTTAGTCTAGTTAAGCCCAAGAAAATGAAGCAGAAGCTTTCAGCAACAACCAAATCTGCTGCTGATAAGCTAACAAAGTCCGCAGCAAAAGTGTCCACTGCTGATAAAGCAAGATCCAAGGGAAAGCCTTCAGCATCAACAAAGTCTGCTGCTGCTCAAGCAAAGCCTTCAGCAGCAACACAGTCTGCTGCTGCTCAATCAAAACCATCAGCAGCAACACCAGCTGCTGCAGCTATGCCAAAGTCATCAGCATTCACGCCAGCTGCTCATAGGTCAAAGAAAACTGGAAAACCTATACCTCAGCAATGGAAGGTGAAGATACCACCAAGCATCATCATTGGCTCCGTTGAATGTGCACATGCTGACACTAATAATCCAAGAACCCTTTTCTGCAAGAACGCAAGCTCTTGGATTTCTCCCACTGGTATGATGAACTTTGTTTAAAATCTTACTCCAAAATCAGATTCTGTAAATGTGTTGGTATCTTGTTGTAAATAAAAGTAATTAGTCAGCAGCACTTTTTCACTGCTGACAGATTTACTCTTCAGCAGCAAAGCCTTTGCCACTGATCGCTTTAAGTTATCAGCAGGAACAAGTTTCCTACGGATAGCTTTAAGGCGGTCAGCAGCAACCTTTTTGCTGCGGAATGAATACAACAGTCAGCAGCTACCAAATCTGCTGCTGAAAGACTTAACTATCCGCAGCAACCAAGTTTGCAGCGGATAGCACACCATCAGCAGCAACCAAGTTTGCCGCTGATGGGTAAAACAAGTCTACATTAACTTTTAACCGCGGTAAAAACTACTCTCAGCCTTTACCATGACTGCTCGAGTGCTTTACAGCTGTAACAATGAAAAGTGAAACAGGTTGTACTGTACAAGTAAGGTTGCTTTTTCTTCGTCTGCCGTTATATCACAATTTCAAACGTTCTCCCAACCTCTTCATATTCAATTTCAAACCCTAAACCCATCACTTTCTCTCCCGTCCCCACAGCATTCAAAGCCCTAAATAATTAACCACCATTCAAACACCCTTTTCTCTTCCCTCCAAATCCACAACAATGGCAGGCGCAGACATAAACAACCCCAACGACAAGTTTTCCCCATATCACAACCTCACTGCATGCCTAATAAAGGGCAAGAAATCTGAAGGTTTTAACGATATGATCGACTTCCTTTGTCGGTCCAAAATCCTCCATGCCCTAACAGTCAACCCAACCATCTACACTTCCCACATGGAAGATTTTTGGAGCTCAGCCGTGTATTCTACTGAACAGGGCACTCCCCAAATCAAAGGAACAGTAGACGGCAAAGAGATAATCATCACTGAAGCAAAGCTCCGCCAACACCTCAAGCTTCAAGATGAAGGGGACGCCACCTCTTACCCAAGAGACGTATACATGAGGACCTTTGTATCCATAGGGTACACTGGGAATCAAACAGAGTATACGATAGAGAAGGCACTCATGGGTCCCAAATGGAAGTATCTCTGCCACACTCTTCTCCAATGCATATCCCAGAAGAGAAGTGGCTGGAACCAACTCAGCTCCGGACTTGCGTCGGCAATTCACGGTATGATAACTGGGGCGGGTTTCAATTTCTCTCACCTCATTCTTGAAGGTTTGAGATACAACCTTCAAGAAGGGGTGAAATCACAGTTCTTCATGTACCCAAGATTCTTGCAGGAAGTGTTCAACATTGAGCACCAAGATCTTTCAAAAACTGCAAGAATCTACTCAATTTTGGGACATAAGAACAACATTTTTCAAAGCATGAGAACAGTTTCATCAAAGTTCTCAGGGGCCGATGTTCCAATGTTGTCTACAATGTTGAACACGCAATGTGCCCAGGGTGACAGTTCAGCAAACCCAGCTGATACTGATCCCACGCCCTCCACCTTATTGCCACAAACTCTAACTACTGTTTCCCTTGATCGAACCCCTGTGCATTCTACTGAGGATGCACAGGCACATACATTACTCACCCCCAGTTTGATTGCTCAACCGGAACACAGGGCCCCGGTTACAGCCAAATATACAAGGAAGAGGGGCAAGAGAACTCCTTCTTCTCTTGCCTCCAAGGCCCAAACCCAAGCCAACATCCCTCACTCAGAATCACAACATTCTAGTGAGAATATCATAAGGGAAAGCCACATTGTTAGGGAGACTCCTTCGGAAGTCTCTCTATTAGGATTAGGATCACTTCCCGGATCCATCGAACAGCCCTTCGAAGCATTACTGTCTTCTTTGGACTTAAGTGTTGAGGAACCTGACCAAAGTGATGTACCTTCTCCAACTACCACTATCAAGGAGGTACTGATTGGTCTTGCTTCCGAAACACCCAACCCAAGTTCTTCACCCTTGAAGGTCCACTCTGGGAGTTATGATGGAGTGGATGTGGAAGAGGCTGTCACTACTGCTGGTCCATCATCTGACCAGGAGGACAGTGACAACATCTTTAAGACCTCAACCACGGCAACTCATGGTGAGGGTGTTTCCTTGGAAACTCCCCTCACTGAGAGGAATCCCAGGCGCCAAGAAACCGCGGGTGATGGGGATGCTGAGGCTCGGCCTACAGCCCCATCTGGGTCCAAGGATTCCACAACTGTGGATGAGGACAGACTGAAACTTCATAACTTGGAATTGATGGCCAGGGTGGCTATGCTAGAGGCTGAAGTGTCCAAACTAAGACACCAAGTCTCTATGCATGAAGCCCATCAATGCCCATCTTTAGCCACTCCCTCTCTTGTATCAGTAGGCACCCAAACTGATGCCTACCTGTCTACTGATGCAACCAAAAAGGGGGAGATGGTCTCTATGGAAGAAGATAAAGACAGTCTTGACGACTGGATTCAAGAGCAGGTTGTACTTCAAAGCTCACTATTCAAGCCAACCTTTGTCCAAATTCATGACTTGCCAGTCCCAGATAATGAAGACGAAGAGACATCTGAAGACTGGAAGTTGGTCGTCAGGGCTGTCGATGAAATGTTGAATGATGTTGAAGACACAGAACAAACAAATACATCATTCAACATCCTTCCTGAAGCAGCAGCCATCATTGGTCAATCCTCAACCCCCCAACTATTAAGATCATCAAAGAAGCTAGAATTTGACTCCATTCTAGCTTGGGGGTATGATGGATCATCTGAGAGGTTTTGGATAGGATGGGAGTTCAGCGGAGTAGAAGAGCTGAACTGGAAATCTCTCAATGCCCTCCAAGTCCTACATCTGCATTTAACTAATTGCATCAACACCTCAACAGATCTCTCAGCAGAACTTGCCATTGGCAGGTTCCATGACCTGATGGAGGATAATCTACCAGGTTCCAAAGATTCCTACAAGCAGCACATCGGGTAGCTTATCCTGAATCCTCGGCGGCCGCAGAAAGGAGACTGACTCCTAGCAATCTTGAAATAACAAGGAGCAGTCTTCTCACTGAAGAAGAAGTTCTGGGCCTTCGAAGATTCCTGTATGCCTTCCTGGTCAAGGACTTGGACGTGCTAGGTTGGGTGAGCACTAAGTCCCTTGATCACACTCTCCTGCTCAGCAACGGCTCCTCTCTCATCATCAACACCAGGAACATTCTTCAGCTGCCCTCAGACTTCCTATTCAAGATTTTTCAGCTCAGAGCCAACATCTGTAATATTAACTCACTGGAGAGCCAGGCAATGATGGTCATCATCAAAGCCCATCTTGAAAAAGAAGGACTGATTCCTCAAGAAGAGACTGTGTCAACTTCTGATACTGACTCCAACTCTGATACTCCACAAGTTGACATCACATCTGCAGCTTTTGGCACAAGATCTTCCATCAGGGATCAACTGAGAGAAATAGAAGGTCCTGAGTGTCAACTTGATGAAGACAGTGACCATCCCTTTTCAATTCCTCAATTTGCCAATGAAGCTGAGGCAGAGATCCCAATAGCAGCATCATCATCTGCTGTTGTGGTTAGTGAAGCTGAAGCAGAGGCACCCACTATAAACAAAGGGAAGGGGGTCATGACAGAGGAAGATGAAGAGAGTTTGCTTAAAGAGAAAAGAGACAGGGAAGAGAAAAGAAGAAAAAGAGAAGAAGAGGAGATGGATGACATGAAAAAAGCTCAAGAAAGAAAAACAGCCATTCTCCTAAGAGAACAAACCATCCAGCAGTATGCTAAACAACTGGATGAACTAAAAAGAAAGATTCCTGCAGTTGACCGGATTGAAGAAGATGCAGCTCTTGCTCGTCAACTGCAGGAACAGTTCAATAAAGAAGAGGAAGAGTTGGAGAAGAAGAAGAAAGAAGAAGCTAAGTTCAGAATAACTGATTCTGAACTAGCTAAAGAGATGAGGGAGGAGTGGATAAAGACTCTAGTCTCTCAAGGTGAGGATGCAGACTACCTTGAGAAACTATCAACAAAAGAAGTCTACAGAGCCTTCATGGGTCAGCAGGGTCAATTGGCTAGCAAGAAAAGGGCTGAAGAAGAAGAAAAAGCCAAGCTACAGTCCAAGAAGACCATTGCACTGAATAAAAGAACCCATGAAGAAAGGAAGGTCATGATTGACTTCCTTAAGGCTAGAGGAGACAGTGGAAAGAGGCTAGGTCCCATGAATTTCATGAACCTGCAAGCCCTCTACTTCAAAGTTGAAAAGGATGAGGAAGAAAGACTAGGGAAGAAGGGCTCCAAGAAAAGGGTACTTATCAAAGAGGAAGAAAAACCAAAAACAAAGAAACCCAAGCCTTCTCCCTCACCTACCTCTTCCTCAATCCAACAGCCTTCCACTCTCTTCCCCAAAACTTCCACTCCTCCACCCAACAAGTCCAAATCAACCCACCCAGCTCCCACTCATCAACAGCCTCCCTTGAAGAAATCCAAATCCTCATCTGAACCTGAAGACTCAAGAAACATAGTTGAATGGGCCTACAATCCACAGGATCAAAGCTTTGAGATCTTCAGGGGGAGAACTGAAAGAAGAAGATCTGCATACAGGTCTGTTGATGAGGTTCTGCAACTTCCAGATTCAGACCTAAGAAGAATTTTGGAGCTGGGTGAAGCTCATGAGCCTGCAAATGAGAGAGGGAAACATCTTATGCTAGCAATTAGACATTACTTCAACCCTAGCAAAGATGTGGTCATAGATATCAAACCACTCAAGTCCCACTCTCCATTTGTATCTTGGTCCTACAATGCTGATTTGGATGAGTTCACTCTGATTGATGTAAAGAAGCAGCAGATGAGATGCTCAAGCAAAGCAATCTACAAAATGCCACACAAAGACATCAAGACTCTGTCTGAACTTCCACTGAACAATCCCAGCAAGGATCCAAGAGGCTATGAGGTTGAAAGGATAGTCAGCCACATGCAAAGGCTTCAGCAGCAAAGTAATTAGAAGAATTTTGGTTGCATCAGTCTAGGGGGAGTTTGTAGAACCAAAGACTGATTTCTACCAAATTATTCTAAGTACAAATGCTGCTGATATACTTATCAGCAGCATCCAACACTTGTTGCTGCTGATAGGCTTATCAGCAGCATCCAACACTTGTTGTCAGCAGTATTCAACACTTGTTGCTGCTGATAGGCTTATCAGCAGCATCCAACAAATGTTGCTGCTGATAGTCTTATCAGCAGCATTATTCTCATCTCTGCTGCTGATAGCTTTATTCACTGAAGACCAAACGTTGCAGCTGACTACCCATGTGAAGCGCCTCTGACACCTTTCTGCAAAAGCAACTGCCACACTCCAAGCAGAAGGAACCTCAGTGGTGCAACCAATAAAGGACAATGACGCGCGTCTCCAAGCATGCAAACAATGATGCCTAAGAAGACGTTTCAGCAAAGTTATCTAGATTAGCATTTGCGTGTAATTTAGATTAATAAACAAGATCAACGGCTTGTGTTAGATCTGATCCTTAGAATCAAGGGTCTGTCTTGATTCTAAGTTACTATATATATTGTGTAAACACTTCATAGTAAGTGTGCCTTTTGAAAGTGCCTTGTGCTTGTTGTGCTTTCATAGTGCTTCTTGATAGTGTTTTACTTGTAAACTTGTAATCTCAGAAGTTTAATACAACAGTGCATTTATCAGTATTCTTGCTGTTTACTTGTTTACTTTGTTGGTTGTTATTGTTTCCGCCAATATCAACTAGAGTAGAATCACCTGGTAATCTTACGATCCTACAATGGTAAATAATTGTATATCTCAAAGGACTAAACTATGTTTTGACAAATAACAAACGTCGAAAAAACTATATTTTGCATAAATATAACGTACCACATAAATATAAATACTTATATACGTATGATGTCACCCAGACGGTCTATAAAACTATATTAAAAATCTAACCTAGACTCCTCCTATGAACTAAACCGCACTGACAGGCCAGTGTACCTATCGAGTGTAGCACAACTTAACTGTAAACCGAGTTATCGAACCCTAGAGACACTGTATAACTATACTAGACTCTGACTCATACTAAAGATTGATGATTGGGGGGGTGGACTGCACTACTATTTAGACTAAGGAATGCAGCAAATAAAATCGAATCAACTATCAAGATCAAGAGTAAGGTTGAATAAAGGATGGGAAGAATATCACCTAGGTCGGAATCCTACTTGCAAAGTACAACTTCTATTGATTATGGAAACTATAATGGATCTGGGTTTCTAATGAAACAACTCTAGACAACCTAGTGGATACCAAATCACTCTCAGGGTGTCACCAACTAATGAACCTAAAGATGTAATAACTCACCAGATTGTAGGATCACTTCACAGGACAAATTATCTCTCAGTCTCACTGTCCACAATACATTCGAAGAATGCACAGGGTAATCTCTAGATAACAACTATGATTTAACCTTGCAACAATCATTAGACACCTAATACTAACGTCCTCTCAGACTATTAACACTCGGATTCCTAATAATGAACACTAGACAACTACTTCTCACCTCTCGGGTATTGAACTAGAACACACATTCAATTCTGATCAGCAATCAAACCCAACTCCTATGGTCACTACGTCTAGCAAACCACCCTAATCACAAACCCTAAGATCTATGACCAAGATACGCTAATCAAACTGGCAGACAACCACAATCAACACAAGAAATTGAAATCAAACACAAGATCAGATCTAAACATGCAATGACATCACAATTATCAACTTAAGATCTTTTACAAAATCATAAAACCATTAATAGAATCCAAAAACCGATAAAAATCAAAGTTTTACTAAGTATTCATCATGTGACCTAGGAAATATCAAAGTTTTAGCCTAGGATCATGTTCAAACAACTAAAAACAGAAGTAGAAACACAAACCAAGGTATCAAACACACAAATTAAAGATAACGTTTCAATCTTGCAAACCTAGAACGTCTAAACAACGAACCCGGAATCCAAAGCTTTCACCTTTAGCCTTCAATCGACTTCCTACTCCTCAAAATCGCCCTCAAACCTTCTCTGGACGGCCAAAAGTCAAACTCTTCTCATAATGGGAATCAAAATCTATTTAAATCAAAATTAGGGTTTTTTCTCAGAAAATAGCTCTATCGCGTACCGCGAAACATTTGGGTTGGGTTCCTCGCGTACCGCAAGGAACAAAATAGTCGCGACCGGTTTTCCTTTCCCTTGCGTACCGCGAAAGAATTCTCTGGACTTCTCGCGTACCGCGAGAAACTGAAATTCAACATTTTTCATTTTTTGAACCCTGGACTTTCTTCCGGCTTCGTCCACTTGCTCGGTTTCTTCATATATTCACTTGTAATCCATACGAGCACCTGCAAACAAGACAAAGACTCAATAGTATGTAAAAACGACTCAAAACAAATATAAAACTACATAAAAACGCACTAAAACAAAGGAATAAAGATGTGTGCTTTGCACTACATCAAATATCCCCACACTTAACCTTTTTCCGTCCTCGAAAAAGCTGCAATGGAATCATAACTCAGATCTAACTTAACAAACATCAATTACCAATTAGCAAAAATATACTCACGCGTTAAAAAGCAACAATCAGTATTTCTGTCCGATTAAACCCAAACACCAACTTTCAAGCCCCCGTTACGTGTTCTAATTCCAATTTATACAGTTATCAATCAACCTATGTGACTTACACTTAGAAGTTACAGCTCTACCTAATCCTGTCTCACGGTCATGTTTAGGCACAGATCAAACCATCTAGATTTACCCTACCACGTTAAACTAAAATTTACAGGTTTTAGAAATCAGATGAAATATGAATGAATGGAAGGAATATGAGCATTAATAAGCAAATCAAACTTCATCTAGAGGCGTTTCAACCAAGTCACTATCCCGGAAGGTAACACATAGAACAAGTCAAATCAATAAAGCATATAAGAATCTAACCTAGTGGTGTTTCAATCAGGCTGTAATCCGACGAGTGACACGTAGGCGAAACTTAGATTTCAATCAAATAAGCTCAAGAATTATGGAATATGGATGCGGGCGCCACCAAACTCGGATTTATTCTTATAAAAAGAGAGTGGTTTGCCAAGAAATTTCAAAAACCTCTAAATTTTAACTTAACCGTGGTACCTATCACTCTATGTTGACAGTTTCAGTATTACCGTTTCCCTAAGATGAGTACCCACAAGATTTCATGATTTAATTCAGTTATTTAATCCCTAAACAACACAAACAGGATATTTAAACTTTACTCGCTAGCTGGGTCTACCAAAACATCCCTAATTAGACGCTTTTTCAATTATTTATTCATTTAAACTCAACAAATAGATCCAGTTGTACTATCATTTTCCATGTATATGCAATTATTTCCAAGGACATTTTTCAATTTTTTTAATATTTTGTATTTTTGAATTTTTATAAAGACACAAACTAACTAAACTAGACACTCACATCCCCACACTTGAAAAACACATTGTCCTCAATGTGAAGCAAGACACAATCTAAAAATAAAAATGCAAAAATAAAAACAGAAACAGGAAGCGACTTAGCTGGTAATGTAGCAGTGAATTGAAAATCCAGCTTCGTTCTTCCTCATGTGCACCGTATAGCATTTCGGTCGTGGTCGCACACTCTGTTGGGTTCCCTTTACAAGAATATAAGATTTGAATCGACCCTGCCCGAATGGAGATTGAGTACGGACGGAGCGATAAAACCTGCAAAATAAAGCTCACAACAAACCCGCAGCATTAACTGACACAAGTTACAGACTCAAAGTAAAAATTAAAGACTCGACTGACTCACTAAGAACTTAAAGACTCAAGATAGATAGATAGCAGAAAAACATACTCTATGTGTGGCAAACACATAGACATGAATGCCACAGCAAAGTAGATCATCGGTCACGTATGGTTTCAAGTTTCCCGTGGTGGTCGGATGGTATGAATGATGATGTGAAAATATAGGTGATGATGGTGGATAGAGGATAAATGTGTGCATGATAGTGGGTGTGAGTGGTGGATGATAGTGGGTGTGAAAAACCATGGAAAACAAAGGAACAAGGCAAGATCAGGGCTCCCCCGCGTATCGCGAGAGGTAAGTAACCACTCCTCGCATACCGCGAGGAGGTGAAACTTAGGTCGGCCCCTATTTCTATCCTTCGCGTACCGCGAGGAACATGGGTGAATCCTTCGCGTACCGCGAGAGAGCCATGGTGGCAGAAAGTTTTGATGTTTTTCCAACTTTTATACTTAGAATTTTTTTTTATCAATTAAAAATCTTTTTCACCCAAATTCTTTAAAACTTGTTTCAACAATAAAACCAATGTAAAACATACCTGGAACTTCGTTCTCGATGATTTCCCATGCCAAATCGAGCGTGAATCCCTGCAAGACACGACACAAACAAAACACATACCGAAAAACACAGAAAAAGACACGGACTCAAACCAAGTAATGCAAACAAACTCTACATCCCGGGCACTTGCTCGAGATTCAACCAAGCATATCAGGAGGCGTCTCCTTGATCCTAACCGGAACCACCTTCATCCTTCGCGGTCTACCGGTCCTCCACAGCCTCATCAAGCTCCTACTTCTATCAAACTCTAAATGTATATCATATGCACCAATCCAGTCTTTCCACCACAATTTAAATCTACCAGGTCCAAAGATCACCTGGTTCAAGTACTTCAGCAAACTGTCACACCTAAACATCCCCACACTTGGGGTTTTCACTCTCTCTAGATTAACAAACTCACTCAACTCTCGGATTTTCTTACTGGGCGGCCTAGATTTAGGGGATGACTCGGCTTCTATCCCCTCAGCACAGACATAAGTACAGGTTAAAGGCTCAATATGCGATATCACTAAAGGTGTGGCCTCTAACCTCTCGCCCGGATCCTCATGATCCTCAACTCTCTCCACTATAGGTGGCTCACAAACTATCTTCCCCACTTGTGCTAATATCTCGCTTAAGCTGAAATAATCATCGCTAGCATCTAAGAATGAGGACCCTACTAATTTCTTTTCAAACTCCTCTAACCAATCTGGAGGCTCCACAATCTTTCCTTCTTCATCCCTTTCAACATCATCCTCTTCTGGATTAGAGTCTCGATATGCGTCCACGAAGGCATCAAGCATGCACACGTAGTGGCTATGCTCGCCAACATCCTTCACGGACTGTGTAGCATCTAATGTAATAGACCCATCCCCCACACGAAGTGTGAGTTTCCCGTCGAAGACATCAATCATTGCCTTGGCGGTGCGCAAGAATGGGCGCCCTAGGACGAGTGAGACTCTAGCATCCACCTCCATGTCTAAGATAACAAAATTCTCGGGGAAGACAAATTTGCCTACTTTAACCAGAAGATTATCCACAATTCCCCGTGGATACTTGACTGAACGGTCAGCCAAGGCTATGCTCATGCGCGTTGGTTGTGGTTCACCCAGGTCTAGCTGCTTATATACGGAATATGGCATCAGATTAATGCTAGCACCTAGATCAGCCAACGCGTGGTGCACGGGCAAACTACCTAGGAGACATGGGATCGTGAAACGACCCGAATCTCCTAGATTTTCTGGCAGTTTGTTCTGCACCGCTGCAGAGCATTGCTCACTAAGTGAGACTTTAGAGACATCCTCTAATTTCTTCTTGTTAGAAAGAAGATACTTTAGGAACTTGCCATACTTTGGCATATGCTGGAGGGTCTCTATGAGCGGGAGATTGACATTGAGTTGTCTGAACATATCAAGGAAAGTACCGTATTCCCTAGCATGTTTATATGGCAGAAAGTGCGCTGGATAGGGAACACAACTCAAGTCAATCTTGGGGGACTTCATCTCCACCCCATTATTCTTCACCTCTGCCCTCTCGGCCGGCTTCTCTACTACAATCTCCTCATCTACCTGCTCTTCACTCAACTTACCATCGATCGCAGCGAATCCTCTACCGAAGGGATGCCATACTTAATGGAGTGGGAGTCATCCTCTACAACCTCTTTCTTCTCCACACTCCTAACTGACACGGCCATCACTGAAGCATTTGGGCCTGAAGATGGACCTCCTTGTCTCCCCTTCAGGCTCTGAGCGATGTCTCCTATTGTACGTTGCAAATCCTGGAATGCCGACTGCTGATTCTTCAATAGAGTGTCGTGGCTATCCAGTCTTTGCCTCGTGTCCTTGTCTTGCTGGACTAAGTGGGAAAGCAGTTGTGTCTGATTCTCAAGCATCTCTTCGATCTTCCTTGTGTTGACACTACTTTCCGAGCTCGTTCCAACTTCTGCTCCTCCATACTGCTGCTGGCGACCATTAAACCCAGGCGGGTTATTTCCAGATCTCCATCCCGAGCCATAAGTATTGTTGTAATTGTTGTACCCTCGGTTATGGTTCTGGTTTCCAACAAAGTTCACCTGCTTCTGATGATTGACGGGGCAATCCCTGGTGTCGTGTCCTCCCCTGCACACCTCACACCGCTGAGCACTGAGCTTCAGATCCTTTATCTCGTTAGCCATTGCTACGAGTGCAGCAGCCAAGCTAGTATCAGGAGTGACCTGATGCACACCTCTTGAAGAAGAGGCCGGTGCTCTAGCAGTAGGAATGGAATTCCTACCAGAACATGGATGCTGTTGTTCGGCTTGAGCGAAGCTCTCGAACATCTCCTCACACTCGTCCGGCTCGAGTTTATCCATGATATGGCCTCTCGGAGCTGTGTTAAACATTTTCTGTTTCTCGAAGGTGACACCATTGTAGAAATTCTCCACTATCGCCCAGTCCGACAGACCATGCTGGGGACATCGGCTCAACAACACGTTGAACCGCTCCCAGTCCATGTGATAGGGCTCGTCGGGATCCATCCGGAAGGAGTGGATCTGATCACTAAGGCGAGCGGCCCTGGAAGGTGGATAGTAATTTTTGAAGAACTTGGCTTCGAGATCATCCCATGTGGTGATCGAGTTGTCTAAGTAGAAGCACGCCCAGAGAGGGAGAATGGGAAGAGACACAAGTAGATTGCGTCCTTAGACACACCCGTGATATTAAAGGTATCACAGATCCGCGCGAAGCGGGACAAATGTCCCGGTGCATCCTCATCCTCAAGGCCATGGAATTGGGTGGCATGAGTGATCGTACTCATGACATGTGATGGGATCTGCCAAGAATTGGCGTTCGGTATAGTGGGGCGTGTGATCGAAGATCTCACGCCTGTGACCCCATCACTGGCCCTCTGGTGTACTGTACGCCTCGCTGGTGGATCAGCGTCGCCCATAGTAGGAAATAGAACTGGGCTAATAGAGCGTACCTGGTTGTTGCACAACCTTTTTAAACGCTCCCGGAAGTCGCGAGTGCGCTCGTGAAGCTCTCGTTCGGGCTCTTCGTAAGCTGAATAAGGTGGCGATCCCTGTGAACGAGTATGGTGCATAAACTGACACAAGAACAAAAGAAAATAAACGAAGACTCAAAACAGAAAGACTCGATCCTATATTAGACACTCAGATAGGACACACAAGCACAGAAGACAAGCAGACTCACAAGACTCAAAAGAAAACAAACCAAAAATCACTAGAAGAACTAGTCAAAGCTAATATTGCTATTGCCAAATGTCCCCGACAACGGCGCCAAAAACTTGATGTCGCCCAGACGGTCTATAAAACTATAATAAAAACCTAACCTAAACTCCTAAGTAACAATAGGAATACCTATGAACTAAACCGCACTGACAGACAAGTGTACATATCGAGTGTAGCACAGCCTAACGGTAAACCGAGTTATCGAACCCTAGAGACACTGTATAACTATACTAGACTCTGACTTGAACAAAAGATTGATGATTGGGGGGTTAACTACACTACTATTTAGACTAAGAAATGCAGTAAACAAAATCGACTCAACTATCAAGATCAAGAGTAAGGTTGAATCAAGGATGGGAAGAATATCACCTAGATCGGAATCCTACTTGCAAAGCACAACCTCTATCGATTATGAAAACTATAATGGATCTGGGTTTCTAATGAAACAACTCTAGACAGCCTAGTGGATCCCTAATCACTCTCAGGGTGTCACCAACTAAGGAACCTAAAGAAATAATAACTCACAAGATTGTTGGATCACTTCTTAGGTATTTCCAACTATAATAAAGTACCCACAGGACAGATTACCTCTCAGTATCACTGTCCACAATACATTCGAAGAATGCACGGGGTAATCTCTGGATAACAACTATGTTTTAACCTAGCAACAATCACTAGACACCTAATACTAACGTCCTCTCAGACTGTTAACACTCAGATTCCTAATGATGAAGACTAGACAACTACTTCTCACCTCTTGGGTATTGAACTAGGACACACATTCAATTCTGATCAGCAATCAAACCCAACTCCTATGGTCATTACGTCTAGCAAACCACCCTAATCACAAACCCTAATATCTATGACCAAGATACGCTAATCAAACTGGCAGACAACCACAATCAACGCAAGAAATTGAAATCAAACACAAGATCAGATCTAAACATGCAATGACATCACAATTATCAACTCAAGATCTTTTACAAAATCATAAAACCATTAATAAAATCCAAAAACCGATAAAAATCAAAGCTTTACTAAGTATTCATCATGTGACCTAGGAAATATCAAAGTTTTAGCCTAGGATCATGTTCAAAAAACTAAAAACAGAAGTAGAAACACAAACCATGGTATCAAACACACAAATTAAAGATAAATTTTCAATCTTGCAAACCTAGAACGTCTAAACAACGAAACCGGAATCCAAAGCTTTCACTTTTAGCCTTCAATCGACTTCCTACTCAAAATCGCCCTCAAACCTTCTCTGGACGGCCAAAAGTCGAACTCTTCTCATAATGGGAATCAAAATCTATTTAAATCAAAATTAGGGGTTTTTCTTGGAAAATAGCTCTCTCGCGTACCGCAAAACATTTGGGTTGGGTTCCTCACGTACCGCGAGGAACAAAATAGTCGTGGCCGGTTTTCCTTTCCCTCGTGTACCGCGAAAGAATTCTCTGGACTTCTCGCGTATCGCGAGAAACTGAAATTCAACATTTTTCATATTTTGAACCTTGGACTTTCTTCCGGCTTCGTCCTCTTGCTCGGTTTCTTCATATATTCACTTGTAATCCATACTAGCACCTGCAAATAAGACAAAGACTCAATAGTATGCAAAAACAACTCAAAACAAATATAAAACTACGTAAAAATGCACTAAAACAAAGGAATAAAGATGTGTGTTTTGCACTACATCAACGTACGTTCCCATAAATACTTATATGGGAATCAAAGTTCACATTTTATGTAAAATTAAATGAATATTTTGAAACACGACACTTATCCTTGAACATATACATGTATAGTCATACAATCGAATGTAAATAAATAAACGCATCATTAAGAAGTTTTGAGATAAATGACCCGAACAATTGGAACCTTAACGAATGCGTTTCGAATAAATATGAAAGCTTCGACTTTTATAAACTCGGACAAATATGTTGTCATGTGTATATGATGGTATTTATATTTAAACGTATAGTTATAAATGTTTATATTTTCTACAAACCAAGGGACACTATGTAATACAATGTAAAACTACAACCACACACGCACAAATGTATATGAATTACTATCGACAAATGGACTTAGGTATGACTTACATGAACCCGAACGTTAACTTGCGTGATACATGGACTGTACGAACATATTTTAGGGTTCTTATTTCATATATATATATATATATATATATATAAATACATATATATTAACATATGTACATTATAAACCTCTAAAATAGTTTCATCGAAACATAAAGTTGCATGCATTATGTTAAAAAGTCACACGAACGGGAATCATAATTATTAATTATAAGTGTGTATGGATAAGCACAACCTTGTACTTGACAAACTAACAATCATAAACGTTACTAGTAGAACACAAACAATATTGAGTAATTTGGATCTAAGCATCCACCATTATTAATATATACACCAGATCAGTAGCGTAACATAGTGAATCAACATGTCTCAACTACACACGCGATAACTTAACTCTAGTATCTGAAGTTGATAATATATTTGTAATTAGGGTTATGATGGTGATTACTTGCACACCGTGGATTGCCCGCAACATTGGTACATTTATGTCTCTTAAACAGTCAAAGGTGAGTTCATTGCCCCTTTTTACTTTTAAATGTTTTAGTAACATCGGGGAGAAACATATTTGTTTAACACGTTTGAAAACATGAAACATATTTGTTTGATATATTTGGAAACATCATTACTTGGTACATTTGAGAAAGCATGAAACAAACTTGCTTTATACGTTAGAAAAAAGGAATCATAACCGACCATTTATGTCTACATGAGACTTTCGTTGAGAGCTCGTAAAGTCCCCTACATGAACAGTTTATTAACCATTAACTTTAATAGCCGGGATAATGTGAATAGTACTATTGGGATTGACACTCCCAGTCATTGTTAGTCGCGCTAACCAAGGGTCCGTATGGCCCGATGACCGTAAACTCTTTAACTCGTGAGCCCGTGGGGAATGGGCGAGGGGCGAAACACCTACGTTTGGTTTGGTTAAAAACTCATGTAAAATAAAGCTAGTTACAATGGGTTAACTCGATGGGTCAAACTTGATACGTTTGCCTTGTTTTGTTTATCATATATATAAAGTCAATCATTTCTGTGCAAATGGTTTTGCCAAATGTTTTCAAGGAAAAGACTTTCATATTATGGCCATGTACTCATTATCAATGTTTTCAAGGAAAACGGTTTCATATTATGGCCATGTACTCATTATCAATGTTTTCAAAGAAAAATGCGTTACATTGCGTTAACTAAACATGTGAACTCACCAACATTACATTGACATTTTTAAGTATGTTTTTCAAGTATCACATGATTGTGGCACGGTTGGAATAGGTTACACATTTGGATTAAGACTTTAGAAGATGAAGACGCATGGTCGTTTAACATCAACTCCATTTAGACCTATATGGATTTAGGTCTATGTACTATTTAGTCTTTGTAATGATTTTCAACACTTTAGAAGTTTTCAATTTGCTTTCACTGTTGTGTAATATTACCAATCGTAGCAACCTAAATTTATTTATTTATTTATTAAGTAAATAATTTGGGGGTAATATGACAGTAAGTACTCATGCAACAATAAGTTTATGTACTCGTATCCAAGTGAGAGCTATGTATTCTCCCCCGTATGTTTAAAATCATTTCAATCATTGTAAAAGTGAGGCCGTGAAGACTCATCTCGATGGTGAGACAGATATGTAGCAAAGTCCAAGTTTGTCTTGACCTACTCGTGCCCTAGAATGATTAAGGCAACTTAGGGTCTAAGTAATAGTTCTATGCGCAAGTTGGTCATGTAACAATTCACCCAACTTAACTCGTTATGTATTATGTTTGTTTGACAAAGATGTGTTAACCCGGCGACCGTTGGTGACGTGAGTTAGTTTCCCAAAAATATATATTTATTTATTGAAAATAAATATAATTAAAGTATGCAACTAAACGTTTCAAAAGGTTCCATTTTATCTTTATACTTTGGAGTTTTGATAATTAATTGATTAGTAAGTATTTGTTAAACACTTGACGAAATTATTTAGATTATTTATTCGAATTTAAATAATCATCATCTTTAGTGTTCTCCCAAGGTTATATACACACACACACACATATATATATATATAGGGGACGTATCAAATGAAAACCCTGTCTTATTATGAAAACTCTTAAACTCTACCACATCCACACATGCAAAACTCATTATTATAATGTGTGGCTGTAATTGAATCTTACTTTTTTTATTTTAAACTAAAAAAACATATGGTCAATATTTATTGTAGGGGTAAATAAGTAAATTTACATTATATAATTTAATAAAAATATCACACACTCTCTCTCTCTTTCCTCTTTCTCTGTGTCAAATTATAAGAACATGATTTTTTTAAAAATCTCTGTGTAAAATTAGTTTACACAAATATATTAATATTACATCTGATTACACAAATATTTTTATAAAATAAATGAAATAAAAAAAAATTACATTCAAATACACATATATCTTTACAAATAATTACATTGTTTATAATAAAAAAAACACATGGGTAAACTCTAATACATATGTGAACATTTAGTTTACACCTGTGTAAAAAAAAACACACATGTAAAATCAAAATATATGTGTATAAAAAAGAATCAAAATACAAATGCGTAAAATCAAAATACAAATGCGTAAAATATCAAAACTAATTGTAAAATTAAGCTACCTAGTATCTTGTATTTGTAAATCCAACTATCTTGTATTTGTAAATCTTGTACCTGAAATTTAAGAAACAGAATCAAGATACACTGAAGTATGTTTTTAGTATAGATCGAATATAAACATGTGTAACTTACACATTCTATCAGAAAATGGATGAGTCAAATAAAATATACGTGTAAATTCAGTTTACACTTGTATAAAAGAATGTTAAACCCTTGAAAACTAATTTTTAACTCTTTTCGGGTCTGTGTACACTTGTGTAAAATCAGTTTACACTTGTATAAATTCATTTTATACTTGTGTAAAATAAATTTACACTTGTGTAAATTTAAATAACCAATTCATTAGTAAATAAAAAAAATAAGATATCAATTTTATTTAGCAGCAGATGACACAACTTTTTTATCATATAACCCTAAAATTGACAAGTTTATTATAAACCCTTTCATTAAGGGTAATTAAAATTGACCTCAAAACTTCATATGCAATTATGCAAACAATTAAAATAGATTATGAAAAAGTTATTCTAAAATAAACAACCACCCTTTTTAGTAAATTAACATTATTTGATTTAATAAAAATCACACACACACACTCTCTCTCTCTCTCTCTCTCTTTTCTCTTTCTCTATGTATATGCAGATCAAAAACATGATTTTTTTTAAAACCCTGTGTAAAATTAATTTACACAAATACACAAATCTATTAATATTATATCCAAATACACAAATCTATTAATATTACATTCAAATACATAAATATTTTTACAAATAATTACATTGCCAATAATAACGAAGGGAAAAAACATATACACAAAAATCTCTACAACTAAATATCTAAACATCTTTACAGATTAGGGGAAAAAACATATACACAAATCAGGAAAAAAAATTTACATCCAAATACACAAGTGTAAAAATAAAATACACAAGTGTAAACACAAAATACACAAGTGTAAAATCAAAATACACAAGTGTACATTCAAAATACACATAGGAAACTACCAAACCTGTTTCTTCTTAACCTACTGTCAACTCTTTAAAATTAAATCAGAACCATCAAACCATTAATAAAATGATTTATAATACGTTTAGAGATAAATTATTGTGTTTATATAAATTTAAATTAAGTAAAAATAATTTAAATATATTAAAAAAGGAAACAAAATTATACAGATGTGCACAGTTCATGCAATCAAGAATTTGATATATATATTTTTTTCTACAAAAATTTCGCCGCATACGCCGGCTCTGTTGTAACAAAGCGGCATACAAAGTTTCAAAACAGTTCACGCCGGTATGTTGAAACAAAATTATACAAAAATTTCAACAACAAATATATAACTAACCTGGTATAATTAGGGCACACAAAGGTCACTAAAGTTGAACTCGGTGTTCTACGATATGTAATCATCGCCGCCTACGCCGGTCCTGTTGTAACAAACCCAGAACCATCGTCGTAACCACCCCAGAATGGCAGTACGCCGACGTAACAAATCCAGAACCACCGCCGACGCCGTTGCTGGTGTAGAGAGAAAAGGCCTTTTTTTCCTTCGAGATCTGAAAATTGATGCCTTCTTTTTTCCTTCGAGATCTGAACATCGATGTTTTTTTTTCTCCGAGATCTGAACATCGTTTCCTTCATCTATGGCGGTGGTGGTCTGGGTTCAAAGAGGCAAAGGACGTGGTGGGTGGTGATGGGTTTTAGTCTGCAGATTGTGGTGGCGATGAGTGTTAGTTTGTAGATCGGAGAAAACGAAGAAGCTTCAACCGGTCCAAGATGGATAGCGATCGAAGGCTTTAGGGTTCACACTGAAGAGAAGTGTTTTAGATCTTCAGATCTGTGAGAGAGAAAGATGAAACGTTTTAATTATAAGAAAGAAGAGAGAGAAAGTGGGTATGTGTGTGTATAAAGTAAAATTACTAAAATGACCTTCTGAATAAAAATAAACAAAAAACTAAAGAAATAAAACATGTGGACTAGAATGGGTTTAAGGGTTTTCACAATAAGACAGAGTTTTCATTTGATACGTCCCCTATATATATATATATATTCGTGTATGTATTATATATGTATATTATGCTTTATCAAAAGTGTTGTTTATTCTTATTTATCAGTAGTTATCATACTTTATAAAAGAAAAAAAAACTATATTTTATATATATATATATATATATATATATATATATTTTGATAAAAAAAGATGCATAATAACATCAAAACAACCTTATATTTAGTAATTATCACCAAAATACTTTCATAAAATATTATCATATCACATGTATTCTTTTTGAAGCCTTGACATACATACATACATACATACATACATACATACATACATACATACATATATATATATATATATATATATATAGAGGGAGGATCAAATAAGAAGTAGTTTTTCGCTAAGAAATCTAAGAAATGACAAAAACCTTAAGAAACGATATCAAACGCACTCCGATTGGGCTAATTTCAGCGGCGTTGGAACCTTCTCGTCGAACTCTACCATCTTAAGTGTGTTTGTGGTTCCATGTCACATGATTTTTATTATTCATATGTAAATATATATTGTAGTATTACACGTAAAATAACTAGTTAAGTTATTTTATTAAAAAAATATTTCCAACGTCGATAAAAGGTCGGGTAACCCTACACCGACAACATGTCGTCGGCATAAGAATGAATTATAATTTAATATTTATTTATTTTAATTTTTTAAAAATTTGCAAAGCAACCCTACACCGACAACATGTCGTCGGTACAGGGGTGATTTATATTTTATTATTCATTTATTTTCAATAAAGAAAATATTTTTTGGAATGAATCGTCGATATAGGGTAACTTGTACCAACAAACACTATACCGACGACTTATACCACTTTTAGCGTCGAACTAATAGCGGCAGATCCTTTACCGACGACATATATATGTCGTCGGTATAGGGTCGACGTATCAGAGAAGTTTTGTTGTAGTGTCGTTTTACCCAAACTTAACAAAAAAATTAACATAAGTTAGTATTAATATCCAAACTCATTACAAAATTGTAACATAAAACTCAAACATATTACTTTAAACCCTTAATACCCAAACATATTACTTTACGCAAACCATAAGGATTATCTTCATAATTAACTTTAATTAGTATATGTTGGAGAAGCATCATCCCAAGGCATGTGTTCAGAACTTCAAGTTAAGGAGGTTGAATTTTTAAATTCTTAATAGTTCTTTTGAAAAATTACATATGCAGGTGCAAGAGTAAAATAGCTAACTATATGAGTATGAAGTTTAGCCGCTTCAAGAAGTTGGGACTTGGCTTTTATATGCTTATGAAGGATAAGGGCACATGTTAGTAAAAGATAGTGTCAAGATAGAACATATAAATATGTAATTTTTTGTGTGTATTATCTTTGTGTATTCACTTTGAATAGCAGGGGTTCAATCCGTAGTAACACCCAGCTATTCGAATATATGAAATGTATAATATACTAAGATGAAATTCAATCATCATGATATTTCATTTATGCATTAGTTTGTCTGTTTTGTGATGATGTAATTTTAGTTAATCAAGGATTGCACTAAAATATGGGGGGATTGTTTGATATTTTAGCGTAATTGGATTAACTTGTTTGATCAATACATATCATCATAATTATCAAATAATTTAGGAGGTGCGGAGTGCACCCTTATTTGAGTTTATCATGATATAACGGGGATCGGGGGCAGCGCCCCTGGAAGCAAGGTCCAAGGGGCGGCAGCCCCTGGCGGGGTCCAAGGGGTAGAGCACCTGACTTTATAAAAATTCATTAGAAATTAATTTTATATAATTTATTATATAAAATTGTTGTCAAAATATTGGGCGAATTTTTAATTAAATTCGAAATTGAAATTAAAGGATAACTGGTTTTTCCCAGATTAAATCTTACATTGATCATACAATTTTTTTCGCTAGTTCAGAAATTCATCACAAAATTTTTCATATTGGTGTTCTAATTAATATTTGAATTGTATCCGATCAATTCATTTGAGGGAACCATCAAATAGATTTGATATGAAAATGTTTCACGCTTTTAAAAGAGTCCCGGTTTCAATTCGTTTTTATGCAATTTACAATAGTATATTAATCTAAAACTTGGAAAATAGAATAAAATAAAATACTTGCTAGTGAAGCAACCGAAGATATAGTAAAAACTTGACATTTTGTTAAGCAAGCTCGTAATCCCTTTTGTAACAAATAAACACAGTGTCCAAACTTCCAAAGTCCAAACCCTAACCTCCATTACACACCAAGCACATCCAACGGCTCAGAACTTAACCAACCCCACATTCTCATCTCGGAAAACAACGCGCCAGACTGGCGCGTGGATTAACCCAAAAAAGGAAGAATAAAAGTGAACACAAGGTGAGAATGGTACATGATGATGATGATACATGATGGATGAGACCAGACATTCAGGTGCTGCAAGGGCTTTCTTCTTCTTGTATTTACGCTAAATTCACATCCTATTCAATCTGCCTTCCTTTTCAAATTCGTATCTCAATTACAAGGTGTTAGTGTTACTGACTTACTCTTATTGTTATTGATTAACGATGGAGGACATGTATGGATTAATAAGTTACCATGAGCAAACTCCACCTGCCGATGCAGCCGGTGGAGCTAATCGCCATCGTGCTTTTGATAATCAGTCACCTGAGGTCCGCCATAAGCGGAGGATTCCGGCCGTGTTCGGATCAAGCTCGAATATTCAAATCACTAGTAGTACTAATAATAACAATAACAGATTAGCCGAAGAACTAGAAGAAGAAGATCTTTTAACAGCAAATAGAGCCAAAATTACTTCTCATCCGCTTTATCCTAAGTTGCTTCAAGCTTATATCGCTTGCCAAAAGGTATAACCATGTCTCTATTTGTATGTATCTGTATGTGTGTGAGAGAAAGAGAGAGGAGATTTGACGAATATGTATACCGGTATACGTATAGTCATGATTTTCAGTTTTGTTGTATTCAAACTTTTTCTGTTAGGGTTACGATTTACGAATTTACGATTCGATCAAAAAGTCGAAGAAGAAATCATTTCTTTAAATCTGGTGAGTGTTTGATTCTGATCAGGTCGGAGCTCCACCGGATGTAGCGGATCTGTTCAATGAAATTTTCAGAGAGAACGATTTCCGTAGGAGATCTAGTGCGTCTTCCTCCATAGGCGATGATCCGGAGCTTGATGAATTCATGGTGCGTTGAATTGAAACTATTACCAAGTGTTGTGTGTGTTTTTGTTTTCTTCATGTGGTTGATCGATTACTGAATCATTTGAAGGAAACTTACTGCGAGATGCTGGAACGATACAGATCGGATCTCGCTAGACCGTTTGATGAAGCGACGACGTTTTTGAACAATATGCAGACTCAACTTACGAATCTTTGCAATGGAGCTTCTGTAACCAACCACACAGGTCTCTCTCTCATCTCTATCTCTTTCTCTTTCTCTCTCCTCTGTCCGTACTGTTTCAGTCATGGATTCCAGTGCTATGTGTGAGTTTCATCATTTTGAGTATCTCATTATTTTATCATATTTGCATCTCATAGTCATATAATTTTGTCCCATCGGAATTTCATTTTGTATTTCTATTTCGCCTCCCGAGAGCGGTGGGCGGTGACGGAGGTCGGTGGTGCGGTGGCTTAATTACTCTACACCTACTCTACTTCCTAAATCACTCCGACTACACTTTGCAGGATTTTAACTCACAATCGTTAGTTTTATAATTGATTACTCAAATTTGATTCGGGTATTTCTAATATATTTGAAGAACCCTAATTTGAGGAAAGATGGTGTCACTTAGGTTATTTTAGTTTAGTGATATGATGAGGATGAAAGGTATTTGGAATAAGGTTTTAACATGTTATATTAGGGCTTTTAACAATTGGTTTAAATAAACTTGTAATTTTTCTATATTAAAAAATGTACTAATACATATAAAATAAACTTGAATAATATATATTAAATATATTTATCAATATGTTAAAGAAAGTTTTGAGTTTATAATACTGTCTTGATCTCATAATAAGTGTATAAAAAGACATATTTTAAAAACACCTAAGATTTTAAAAACCTTTACAATGTAGCAACTCTATTCTAAAGCCAAAATTTGAGTCCTCCTAAAATTAGGTTACTCGTTGATTATGATGGATTGATCGTGCTTCGGACTACCTCTTGAGTCAATTAGGTTCACCCGCTTATTCTGATGTATTACACACGTTTCGGAGTACCTCTTGAGTCACTTGTTATGTAAGAGGTTTTTCTGTAGCGTGTACATCATATATATATATAAATAAGTGATATACACGCTACGACTTTTTCATATTTATTTACAATTTTCCCTTTTATTCAACTGTTTCTCGTGTTAGGATAATTTGTGAAAGTAAATATGATTTTAACCGATTGGGCTGCATTATTGAAATTTTGATTTTTCTAAATTTATGATAGAAAATGTGTTTGAGTAGGGCGGCATTTTCTTTCATGATTGTGTTGTCTTAACACTAGTTTGCCAAATTTTCAATTGCATGTACAAAACCCTAGCTAGCTATGCCATTTTGTGTAAAAAAGAGATAATTAAGATCTTGTATTCAAAAGCAAAATCTTATTTATCAAGAGTTTAAAGCATCCTACTTAAAAAAATAAAAGAAAAAACAATATAGATACCATAAGTCATAAGATCGTTAGAGCATCGGATGCTTTTAAAGCAGAACCACGTCAGCCTGTCTGAGCTTTGCCCCTCTCACAGCTAAAAACGGCTCCAGAACACCCCCCTCCCCTCCCTTTCTCCTACAAATGAGTTTAAAACGCCTCAAAATGAGTGTTGTAGATTCTACTAGAGCATCCTTAACAGGCACGTCCCCAGTAACATTTCTTCTCTCTCCTCCCCCTTCTATCGTCTTTTGTCGCCAGTAGGTCAGACAGACTTTTGCATTGAGAAAACACGACGTCCTTCGCTTCTGTCCTTCACGTTGGCATCATATGGTCACAAACGGAGACAATGATGTGCATTGTGGAAGCTCTTAGTACAAAGAGTGAGCTTCTCATAATCTTATTGCTTTTGCTGATATCTTGGCCTCAAGTGAGAACTTTCCTCTCCTCTTTCCCTTGTATGATCCTAGAGTTCAAAAATTCTCTTAGCATCCATAATTCATGCGTTTTACAATTAAAAAAAACAGGATTAAGTAATAAAAAAATTTAGAAAATCTTTAAAATCAAAATGGGTGCTTCAGATATGCATGATAAATGAATTCGGGTTCAAGAGCCGGAAGCGTCTAACCCTGTTACGGTGTTTTCATCCGTATTTTATGGGTCTCGTAATTTTTAAAGTGTTAAAAGTAACAAGTCGTGCCGTTTAAATTAGGCTCCTACTTAATTGGTCATCTTGCTTTTATCCATATTTTTTTAACGACAAATATTACTTCTACTCTACTTTACACCAATAGTTTTAAACTACTTTATTGCTTATATTTGAACCTGTAACCTCCCCTCTAAGAGGCATTTGCCTCTACCAATGCTTTTATCCATATTTGAAGGATGAAACTTTATTTACCTGTTTTAGTCTTTAAACTCTAGAAAATCCAGGTAGAAGTATAACCCAAGGGAACTACATGCTTTATTTAAAAGGTTGATTCATCCTAGATTCTTTATGTGTACTATTCTTATGTGCAAAATTCATTTATTTTTCACTTTATGGAATATAGTTTCTCAGAATGTGTGGTTAATAAGTGTTTTGATTCTTTAATATTTTATTACTTCGATAGTTTAAAATAACTTTTCCTTCCACAACCGTAAACTTGTAGTGACATGCTACATTTGTCATTTAGTTGCTTTTACAAGTTAAATACCTACACGCCATAAAAGCATTATTTTTATTGATGTGATAGATAGTGAATTGACATCTTACACTTCAATAACGGTTTTATCGTAACGCTATGTGTAATGATTCCCCGACAGGGAACGTGAGTGTTAAATCAGCTACCTACGTGTGTTGGTGGCGTTGCACACCGCGTCGCAAGTAGCGTTGCACACCGCGTTGCTCTTGCCCTTGCCCTTGCCCTTGCCCTTGCCCTGTGAGTGTACTCACGGGCGATGCCTTTGTCTTGTGAGTGGGACCCAATTTGCCCAATGAGAGAGGGACATTTGTTCAAGAGAGGGGCGTGAGTGATTAACCATTATACATAGCCTAATAAAAGTGTTTGTTTATTTTGTTACATTTTAAAAAGTCATCGGTTACCGCTATTCCTTTTCTTGCCTTCTAGCTCTAATTTTTTAGGTAACTATTAGTTACCATCTTACAATACTTTAATCTTAATTGTTAAATTACTATTATGAATAATTAAAAAAAATTTACGCTTTTCAAAAAAAAAAAAAAAAAAACCCTAATCATGTATGTATGTAGAGGTGGGCAAACCTGTTTTTTTCACCATTGTGTGAAAACTGGTTCGGGTTATAAATCGGTTTAGGTTGGAAAATATCGAACTCTATACAAACCGGTTTGAGCGGGTTGAAACCGGCTTGGACTGTGTTGAAACCGGTTTGGGAGTGCGAGGACACGAACTGGTATATGATCCGACGGTTTGGGTCGGGTTCTAAGCGGTGTGGACCAACCCGACTTTTTTTGGGTATCGGATGAGGTTATAAACCGGTTCTGATATTTATATGAACGCTTTCTCCTGTACTTTGATGGGGTGATTACGTCATGGGTATGTACTTGAGTGAAGTAAAAAAGTAGGCCACACAGATTGGTGCGTGTTTTGCGGGTTATCTCCCTTTGGCTTCTTGTTATTAATGGCCGTACGTACAGATTAAAATACTCACGCAAGACCTGGGCTCTGCTTGCGATTCGACACAACGAACCTTGTATTATCATTTCAATTCTCACCTCACTTTTCTTTATTTGTGACCCTACCACCACCATTCAGTCTTTGGTGTTTTCAAATCTACCCTATCATTCAACCCTAGATCCTGAATTTTTATTTTTTAGAATTAAATGTAGTAGTAGCATATATTTATACTATGTAATATTACTATATGTAACACAATTATATACGCATATAATCCATATATTAATATAGTAATATGCATGCATACATATGTTACGCACTTTCGCTTTGAGTCTAAGACAATCTCCAATGTAGCTTTGTGAGCTCTTCAGACCGCTTACAAGGTGGAGAGAGGTGGTAGACATCATGGTCGTTCCCGAGAATCCTTTAAATGTTTTGGACCCGGGGCGTGTAAAACAAAGCGGACCCCTATAATATAAACACAATAATCTTATATAAATGGAAGGTCATGGGTTCGAGTCTCGCTTGGGACAAATTATTCCAGGTTGAACCAGGGGGTTTTCACAGTTGTGGGTTTCCTCCTAGGTAGGTCCCGGGTTCGAGTCCGCTGCGGTTACAACTCATTGTGAAAGACATGCATGACTCACAGGAACACTCGGGTTGCTCCCGAAGAGAGTAGGGGTTTAAGAAATTCGCCTTTCAAAAAAAATTATTATATAAATAAACCATAATACAATCTCTATTTTTTCTTGAGTTTAAAATATGTTTGGGCCTTTTAATTTTTATGTGGGTTTAATTACAACATGAGCCTTTTTTTTAAACAATTCGGTCCACATGTATAAGTAATGGACTAAGGGGATTGGGTTTAAAACTAAAAATATATAGAATTTTTTGTATATATATATATATATATATAATACAAAATAAATTTTAAAGTAAATTACAAAAATCGTTCTTTATGTTTATACAATTTTTCAGTTTATGTCCTTTAGCATAAAAAATATCAGAGATTATCTTTTACGTTTAAATATGTTGCGGTTAACGTCTTTTAGGCTAACGGGGGTTAATTTTTTCAATTAACTCCAGTCATGTGCTTTGCACATGAGGGTGTTTTGATCTTTTTACCCATTTCATATTAGGGTGTTGTCATAAGTGGTAAATCTCAAATTTTATTATCCCAAACCAATATTGTTTACACCAACAAATCAAACAAGATCACGAAGAACATAAAATCGATTTTTTCAAGAACAACAGAAACAAAATCAAAGCTCAGAATATCAACATAAAGATCTGATACAAAAAAATACAAATAGAAATCAGGAACAAACTAGTATCGTCATTGTGATGATAAACCCTAATACATGGACAAAGAGCTGGTCACAAGAAGAATTGAGAGCTTGTCACAAGAAGAATTGAGAGATTGCTAGGTGGGCGCTCTTTCTCTTCCTTATACAATCAGGCTGAGAGCTGGTCACAAAAAGAATTGAGAGCTGGTCACAAGAAGAATTGAGAGATTGCTAGTTGGGCGCTCTTTCTCTTCCTTGTACAATCAGGCCACAAGTGAACAGAAACGGTTATGAGCGAGAAAAGAGAGGCAATCAGGACAGACAAATCAAATTAGGGTTCTTATGGAATCACATCCCAATCGAACCCTAATCTCTCTAAACTGAAGAACGGGTCTGGTAGGGGGTCTAAGCCGGCGATGGAGATACAATGACATTGAGAGAAACAGAAACCCCAAGGTGGTTAAGGTGTAGAGGAAAGGGATTCCTGCCGGCCGACGGTGGGTGGAGGTTTTGCAGGGAGAGAAATTCAGAGAGTGTAGGGGGGTCGGGAAGGGCAGATGGGAGGGGGGAAACCTTACCGTCTTGAACCGGTGTAGAATCGGCTGGCGGTGAGCGTTGGTGGTTGTTCCCGACGACAGTGGCGGTAAATGTGAGAGCTTGAAGACCCTCTCTCTGGTTTTAGGCGGTCATATTTGAAAATTGGTGGTCGGATGGTGGTTGCGAAAATGGTGGTGGTGCTCGTGGTTGCCTAAGGTTGGGGTGGTGGTCGGATGGTGTTGGTGCTCGTGGTTGCCGGAGGTTGGGGTGGTGGTCGGATGGTGGTGGTGGTGGAGAAAATACAAAGAGCAAGAGGAAGTTGAGAGCTAAGGTCCATCCTTTCTCTGTATATCTCTGTTTAATCTGTTCGATGTGAGCTTTTGTTGATTTAGATCTTATTGTTTTGAAGTTAGGTTTTGGAACAACTTAGTGGACAATCTCCTTTGTTTTCCTAGGGTAAGCTTTTGTTGATTTAGATCTTATTGTTTTGAAAATTATTTTTGTAGATAAAAAGACCAAAACATCCTCATGTGCAAGGCACATGACTGGAGTTAACTGAAAAAATTAACCTCTGTTAGTCTAAAGGACGTTAACCGCAACATATTTAAACGTAAAGGATAATTTCTGACATTTTTTAGGCTAAAGAACATGCACTGAAAAATAGTATAAACATAAAGGACGATATGTGTTATTTACTCTAAATTTTTAAAACTTTGGGTCCCTGAGGAGACCGGGCCCTGGACGGTCGCCCTCCCCGCCCCCCCTAAGGGCCGGCCTTGGTAGACATGAAGGAGAGAGGGGTGACAATGTTCATGTGGACAGACCGACTTTGGAGGAGTAAGGGAGTTTCCATGAGAGCAGAGAGGGAGGAGAGAGAAGAGGGGTCTTGCCGCCGGTAGGAATGGGTAGCGCCGACTCGACTATTAAAAAAAATAAGTTGAACCTTGGGCCTATATTTAAGTGGTCTCCAGTTTTTTAAAGTTTAATTTGTTTAATTTTTAGGGTTTGACAAAAAAAGGAAATAATCAGTATATTTGAAATTTCACTAAAACTCACTCAACTCTAATACGTGTCATTGTATAAAAAGTTGTGTCATCATATCTTTTACGAAAATAGCCCGATTTTAGAATTATCTGCTTTTCGCCTTTAAAATGATTGAGTTGTTTAAATGAAGACGTTATAATGGCCTTCAGCCTACTCCATTTACTTTTTTTTTGATAGGCAAAGCAAATTTCATTCAGTAAGGCTAGCAAAGCACTAAAGCCCCAAACATAGAACCAACAACCAAAACAAATAAAACATTCAAGACACACACCAAAACTAGGCTCAACCCAAACGTGATACTTAACCCACATCAAAAGGACACCATAATGACCATTCCAGAGCTCTACCCTTCAACCTAGCCTTTACCCAAAGCGAACTAAGAACCTTAATATCCCCCACAATCACCTTAGATGGGAAGACTTGCTTCTCATTAAACAACACATCATTCTGATGTCTCCAAATGCAACAACAAGAGACCAAAACAATAGCATGTAGCATCTTCCTTTTACTAGAGTCAACAAGAATCATCTTATGCAACTCAAAGAGGTCCTTGAAAGAGAAGGCAAAAATCGATGGAATTTTACACCATTCACTTACTTGAGACCGTATCAAATCAATAAAAGGGCACGAGATAAAGAGGTGATCCATGCATTCGCTCAAATCACCACATAAACAAGTAGACGGAACAGAGACATTTCTAAAAGCGAGAGCCTCAAGAGTGAGAATCCAATCCGTTTCCACCCGCAATTAAATATATTAACTTTTCTAGGCACCCAATTATTCCATGGGAATTTATATAACCGATCATTGCCGGAATCAGAAAAAAAATATCCTTTAAATACTTAACCAAGAAGAATTCCATGCCATGAAAACCCCAAAACCATCGATCCGGAGAAGACGAGAATATTACCGAGGCTAGTAGTTCTGTCAAGTTGTCAAATCAGCTATTGCATTTTTTTTAAAGAACTAGTGTTAAAAGCCATATGCATTGTGGTGCATTAACCCACGACAAAAAAAATAATGGCTTTGAAAATTTATATAAAGAAAAAAAAACTTTTACAGTCGTTAAAAAAAAAAAAAAAAAAGGTCAGGGATAGCCCGCGCTACCCCTTAACTTTTTACGCGCAGTGCCAAATTTTTTTTTTACGGTTTTATTTATCTGGTTATAAATTACGTTACTCCTCAATTTTTTTAAAATTCTCAACACTTCATAAAAAGTCTAAAATTTTATAAAAAACCCAATACGTTACCACAAGTCCCCACATTTTATTAAATGTTTTGAGGTATTGGGTTTTAATAAAACATTTGGGCCCCAAATGTTTTATTAAAACCCAATATCTCAAAGTCTCAATTCTCAAACCCAACTTACCCAAGCGGCCGGCCAAGAAAAAAGACAGAGAGAGCGGGAACTGTGAGAGCTAGAGACCGACCACTCGACCAGCCGCTCGACCTGAGCTGAGACCACCGCCCGGCGCCGCCTCTGCAAAACACCAGTCCTCCGCCTCCGCAGTCCGCCTCGCCAGTCGCATGTTACCGTCAAAAAAAAATTTGTTCACAAGAAAATACGGTCAAATTTTTTTTTAATTTATTTACATGAAAGTATGGTAAAAAAAAATTTGTTTACATGAAAGTATCGTCAAAATTTTTTTTGTTTCATTTACATGAAGTACGGTAAAAAAAAATTTCGTTACCCCTGAACTTTTGTTCTAGATCCGTCACCGACACGGACTTTGCTTTTTATTAGTATATATAATGTAGTGGCGCTTAGTTTGGCACTAGGAATGACTATGGGTATGGGAATGGGATTTGGATGACTTTGATTACCTGAAAACTATTGTTTCGTTTTACAGCAGGCTTGGAATCATTCCCAAAACTGATGTTTGGTTTGTCATCTAAAAATGCAAATAATATAATTATTTTTAACCTGTTATAAATAGGTTTTACGCATGAACATAATCGAACACGTGTATCTATATATGTACCATCATTTTTAACATATTGATATCAGGTATCATTTTGTGATATATAACAGATGAAACTGAAGACAGGTCGGAGGAAGATTTGAGTATGGGTGAGGGGGAAGTGCTGAAATCCGACTGGACAAATGAAGATCGCGCTCTGAAAGATAAACTTCTACGAAAATACAGCAAATATATTAGTTCTCTGAAGCATGAATTCTCAAACAAGAAGAAGAAAGGAAAACTTCCAAAAGAAGCAAGACAAGTGATGCTTGATTGGTGGAACGTTCACTACAGATGGCCATATCCAACTGTAAGTAACTTCTATCCCACGTTTCATAATTAATCCACAAAAAGCATTCATCGTAGCTTGATCGTATATAACTTGTTAAAGTTTTACAAAGTCGAAAATTGGCAAATTCAAAATGGAAACAATGTTGTCTTTGTTAAACTCAACAAATTTGGTATTGGATGGCAAGGTTGGTGTGTTCGGGAAGACGGGTTGAAATTGATGAACGTAAGCATGATCCGTATATTTACTAGTGTCAAAGACATCAACCTAACCTGGACATAGTTTAAATCTTGTAACAAAAGATCCATTTAAACCATTTATGGTCAAAAGGGTTGACCGGTTAAATCTATAAGTTATACATTTTTAAATTATTTTATTCTAATTTTAAACGGTTGACGGATCAACCTTTTAATTTCAGTCCAACACGTTGAATATAGGTGGACAATCGAAATTTTGTGTCATGCAAGAAATTGTCTCCTTAGTATCAATCAAGTATCTATACTATATTCTATTCTATACTATATAATAAATAAAAATCATTTATGTCATGTGTCGCGTCCACATCTCTTCTTACCATTTTTTTCCCGCCTCTCTCTTATTAAATACACTTTTTTAATAGTGGTTTATATTTAAAGAAAAATATTAATTATACTAATAAAACACATTTATTTTAAAAAACTTTGAAATTTATTTAAGGGTAACTTTGTAGAATAGTAATCAAGTTTCAAAAATGTTTCAATTAGGTCACTCAATACACATTTTACACGGTATACACTCTCGGGTATACTATGGTGAGTAACCAAATTGGAACACTTTTGAAACTTGGTTACTATTCTGTGGTGTTTTCCCATTTATTTATGTAACTTTTGTTTTTAACTAACTTGTAATGTAAGTCAAATTATATTAAATAGAAATTAATGTATTCAAACCGTGTAATATACGGGTTTTTAAAGATATAAACTTTTTATTACTAAGTATATAACATTACATTTTATCAACCTGTGTAACACACGGGTTTTATAAAATACAATTTTTTTATTACTAAGTATATAATATTACATTTTATCAATCCATGTAATACACGAGATTTTAACCTAGTAGGCTTATAATTTAAGGTGGTAAAATGGGCAAGCTAAGTAACACATAAAAACAGGAATTAAAAATTATATTATTTCATTAGTGTTTTCAAATATGATATTAAAAGTTATATTATTAAAAAGTCTAGGTTAGAAACCCGTGTTTTATATGGGTTAAATAAATGAAATGTTAAATAGTTAGTAACGAAGATTTAGAAACTATAAATAAAATATTAAATAGTAATGAGAATTTACGAATTAATAAAGAAAATATTAAATAGTGGCATACTGTGACATATTAATTCTTGTTTGAGAATTCATGGGCTAAAGAAAAATAATCAGGAAAAAGATTCATGGCTAACAAAATTGTAACATATAACAGAACCAGTTACTTATTTATTAAGTATAGATTGTGTTATGACGTGTTGGAGTAACCTTGTATAGGAAGCAGACAAAATTGCATTGGCGGAGTCAACAGGGCTGGACCAAAAACAGATAAACAACTGGTTCATAAATCAAAGGAAACGTCATTGGAAACCATCGGAGAATATGCAGTTTGCAGTGATGGATAGTGTCTGTGGATCGTTTATAGCCGATAATTGAGGTCGTCTATTTTAGATTAATTGATTAATTAATTATTATTATAAATAATCTTATATTGATCCATTTGAACATTTAAGGATTTTTAGGTTATTTCCCATTGTCAAATGTCTTAAGACGTGTATGTGTTTTTAAGTATATATTTGCCTTCGGGAAATTCTTAGTATTATACAAAATGTAGAATCTAGACATGAAACATTAATTTAATGGTAGTGTATTTTATATTATTTATAGCTTAAATAAGTGTGTTGGATACTTGGATAATCCAATTTGGTTGAAGGGTTTGAAGATAAATATTCATAATTGAAGTTGGGTTGTGATAAGGATTCAGATACACAAAGGAGATAAAAGAAGAGATTTAATTTATTTCTAGCTTATAGGATTTGTTTTAGTATATATAGGACTCGTTTTAGTTTATTTTAAAGTAATCTTTCATCTCAAACACTCTTGTACGACATATCATGTACCTACTAAACCATGTTCATGTAGTTTCTGGTTTTCAATTCGTGTAAGTTTACTACTTGTTATTAAAGCAATTTCACCCCATTTGATCTTTCAACTTGTGTGCTAAGGATATTGGTGTAAGTCTAACACACACACAAAGGAGAGTTACATTTAGTATTGATCTTACAAGTGCTTTAACATGATAAGGTATTTTGTGACATTGTAAGTGGTCTTTGAGAGTCCTACGTTTTTATACATCATTCTACCCAATACAAGAAGGTGGTTCTTGGAGTTCTTGACGTGTGCAATTCGTAATATAAATAATTAGAAAATTCCTTGCACATGATTAGTTTTAAAATGGTAATCACCAAGAATAGAACTACACATGTATAGGCAAGTATACCTATCGCAGTGCAATACATTAGACTGGTAAGAATCGGATATCAATCCGTGGACACGATGGTTCCTATTACTAGACCCTCTATTAGCATTCAACAGGTGAAAAGGAGAATTGTTTAAAAATCTAATGTTGGACTCAGAAAACAAAGAACGTGAGAAATCAGAATTGGAAGATAACCGTATAGACTCGAATCATCTAAGTTGGAATGACATATAAGATTGATTTGTTATGAAAACTGTGTTTATGATTTAGTTCAAGTATGGATGACACCGGTACCGTATCGGTACCGAATTTATCGGTACTGTTCCAGTTTGGCATGGTATTGATTTAAGGATAAATAACCCCGGTTTATGTGTCCTATTGTGTTCATTTTAGTTGTTTTAGTTTGTATCTTTGTTTGGTTTTACGTGAGTTTGTGGTTGTGTGTACCTACCAGGTTTTATGTGCACAATGAGCGGGAAACGGAATCAAATTAGTTGGAAACGAAGCACGAGCAAGTCAAAGTCAAAAAGTCAAACATCCTCGAATTTCTGGTCTTCGCGACACGCGAAGACTTGGGGAGAAATGTTCGCGACACGCGAAGAAGCAAAGAGGGCGCCCGACTGTTTTGTCCTTTGCGCCACGCGAAGGATTAGCCAAGATGTTTTCGCGACACGCGAAGATCCAAAGTTACGGGAAAATTAACTTAATTTAGGTTTTAATCCTTCTCAGCCCCCATTATCAATCTATCTCCGATTCCAGCCGTTCCAGAGCTTCAAAGGGCGATTCCCACGATTCTTAGGTCCATTGTTCATAGATTTTCATGATTGTAAGTACCATTACATTAGTTTTGATTTTTGTTATGAGTATGAGTAGCTAAATCACAAGTGACCTTCACCGGGCGTAGAGTTTTGTTGGACACTTGTTATTTTCTGGAATGATTAGCTTTGGTTTGTAATCTTGATTGGCATGTTAATCCATATGATTTCATTTATCGATTGAATGCTTTAAACTATTTTGGTTGATTTCGAATTGTTGTCCAAGTCTCATTAGTCTCGGGTTTATTTACATCAGGTACATTTTGGGGGTTGGATGATAGTTGGTTAATCTAAGTTGGTTATGTGAGAATAGGTTTTCTTTACAACTTGTCCTTTCATTATCACTGAATTCAATTGAACTGTATGATTTTATCTATGTAATCGCTTACTAATTACCTAGAAGTGACCTGTGTTTGCAAACCTGAACCCCGGAGAGGATTACCTCTCTCATTATTGTTTTAAATCCAAATCTGTATTTACTATTTTCTGTCTTTCAACAATTGTAACAAAGTGACACTTTCCACAAACTTCTCGTGGATACGATACTCTACTTACCCTTACTAGTTAAGGTGTTTCAGGATTGATTTTGACCGACCGAACGACATCGATCAAAATGGCGCCGTTGCCGAGGAGTTAGTGCGCAAGGTGTTAATTTGTTCTTGTTTGCTACAACTCACAAAAATCAAAATTTATTGTTTATAATTTCTTGTCTTAATTTTTGTTTTGTTTAGTATTACACAGGGTTTTCTTGTTTGTGTTGTGCAGGCGATCTTTCAATTGTATGCATCATACAAGATACTCTAAGAAATCATCTCCATTGCTCTTTGATCCAGAAATTGAGAAGACTGCTAGTCAGAACAGAGTTTTTCACAGAACCAACAAAGTAGCAGCTTCTCCAACTCAAATGGAGAATAAACAGGATCTTGGGAAGCAATCTGATCTGCCTCCTATAGGTCAGTTACCACCAGAACAGCAGCCCACCTCGGGTATGTTCTCATCATCCGTTCCTCCACCTAGGACAGATGGAAACCTCGACCAATTCACCAGTCAAATTCCACCATTACTAAGCTTTGGCCAACCTATACCACAAGTAAGCCAACCTTTTGACTTCAAACCCGAAGCTCATTATTCTTCACCATATGTGAGGATAGTGCCAGATACCATACCACCCATGACAAAACCCTCCATATTTCACTCAACCCCCCCCCCCCCACCAGGCTTTCATCCATACACTTCAGGTTTAAACTATGAGGATGAAGCAGATGGTTTTGACAATGAGTTTGGGGAGTATGAGGATGATACTAATGAGTTTGACAGAAGAAACAAGCATCGGGTTAGGGTGCCGATGTATAGAAGGCATGATACAGGTGTTCGGTTTGAGGAGCATAATGAACAACAGTTTGATCAGAGGTTGCCACAACACCCGATTCAACAAGACATTCCAGTACCAATCCCACCACAGCAGCAGCCTGTAAACAGGAAAAGAAGACCTGGTCCTAGGAATGCGGGTCCTCCTATTAAAAATCAGGGAGGCATTCCTAGGGGATATGACAGTGGTCCATTTAGAGGGATTGAGAGCCATTTCCGTCCTGCCATTGTATACAACCCATCACCAGTTGTCATTCCACAGCAACATGGGAAGTCATTTGAGGTTCGTTCCGAGGCAATTCAGAATTTGCCTAAGTATCATGACCTAGGAACAGAGGAGTCTTATTTGCATCTGAGTGCTTATGATGCTAGATGCAACACCATTGGTGGAAAGGGGTTTACACCAGATGATGTGAAATTGGTGTTGTTCCAATTCACTTTAGAAGACAAGGCTCAACAGTGGTTTCATTCTTTGTCTTCTGCATCTATCTATCTTTGGGGGGATATGCAACAACAGTTTTTGGATGAGTTCTACACCAATCAGAGGACTAGTGATGCTAGGAAGAATATTCGCAACTTTCAACAACAGTCAGGGGAACTATTTCCTAAGGCATTCCTGAGATTCAAGATGTTGATCAAGAACTGCCCACACCATGGTTTGCAAATGTGGGAAATGTTGAATGCCTTCCATGAAGGTTTGACAGATGATGATGCTAGAGACCTCAACTCTATTTCTAATGGTACATTTGGTACTAATTTTGAGGATGAAGACTGGGATTATTTAGAAAAGATGGCCAAAACATCAAAGAGAAAGGCCCAATCTTCAAGACGGGAACGACATTCAGTGGTGAGAGCAGTTGACAGTCCTAGTTCTGAGGCGAACAGACTAGAGAAGCTAGAGAAACATGTAGTGAATTTAGGCACCGGGGGTCAACCGTATGAGGTATGTGACCGATGTGGTGAGTTGGGGCATAATGGTGCTAGTTGCACAGGCACATATGAGGATGTGAACTACATTCAAGGGGGTGGCAGAAACTATGATATGAACTCCAACACTTACCACTCAAGCCTTAGAAATCATCCCAACTTTCGTTATGGGGATGCATCCAATCAAGCTAACCCCAATTTTCAAGGCAGTGGTCAAAGAAGTCAACAACCATTCCCACCCCGGAACCAAAACTATAACCAAAGCAACTACCAAAAGGGGTATCAAAGGGGGAATGAGTAGGGAGGATCATCTGGATCCTCTAAACAGGCTAGTGAGAATGCAATGTTGGATATTCTGAAGGCCATCCAACAGGACTTGCAAAAGAAGAATCAAGCTGATGAGGTACGTGATAAAGCTGTTCAAGTGTTGACCACTAAGATAGGACAGATGGCCACTGAGGTGGCTGAATTGAGGAAGAGCAGTGGAAAGATTCCAAGTGATACGTTAACCAATCCATCTCACCACACTTCGGGAAGCAGGAACACGAAGAACAGCCACGTGGGCAAGGTAAGTACTCTTCGTAGTGGTAAGGTTTATGATAACAAAGTTGCATCTCCACCAACCTTTGTTGACGGTGTAGTGGAGGACATTGATGAGTAGGAGGTCAGTGATGATGAACCCGAGCCAATTCCGGTTACACGGGTTGCTTTTCAAAATCAAAATGAAACATTTTTTTCCTAAAACATCATCTACTGTTAACAACGGGTAAGTGGTGCCTCCTAGGGTGCCATTTCCCTCATCTTTAGTGAATGCAGGTAAACAGGTGGTGATCAAGAAGAGAGGTCCTTAACAGGAGGAAATTTGGGAGCTCTTCAAACAGGTGAAAATTAATATACCTCTTCTTGATGCAATTAAATAGATACCAGTCTATGCTAAGTATTTTAAAGACTTGTGCACTCAGAAAAGGCATAATAAAATTCCTGAAAAGCTGGATCTGAATGCACGAGTCAATGCAATTTTGACTGGTGCTCTTCCACCAAAACTCCAAGATCTAGGAGCGCCCATAATTTCTATACAAGTGGGTGATTTTAAAATGAACAAGGCGCTATTGGATCTTGGAGCAAGCGTGAGCATCCTTTCTGGGAGCTTGTATGACCAGTATGACTTTAGGCCACTGCGTCATGCCAATACTACGTGTTGGCTGACTTGACCCCTAAACTCCCGAGATGGATCGTTCGTGATGTGATAGTAAAAGTGGATCGATTTTATTATCCGGTGGATTTCTTGGTTCTTGATTATGTGTAATCTGACAAGGTCACTCAACCAACTGTCATTTTAGGTCGACCCTTCTTACCCACATCCCACTTGTTGATTGACTGTCGCTTAGGCACAGTTGATATGACTTTTGGCAATAGAAGGGTGCGTTTAAATATTTTTTTTCAAATGAATCTAACCCTCTGCCCAGTGATGAATGATTCATGGCAGACATCATTGAAGGATGCTATCCTCACTTTGAGGATGAATCCACAGAGGTGTGTTGTGTGTGTGACAGGGTTGAACAGGAACTGGAGCTTGATTTGCAAGAAGAGGAAAAGGTCATGGAAGCATTGGCTGTGCAAGACGGTAGACCTCCATGGACTCATAATGTGGAGAGTCTACCAACAGAGATCGATTCGGGGCTGAAACCATCACTTGTGAGCCCCCTAAAGGTGGAGTTAAAGAATCTACCCACGAACCAAAAGTATGCATTTTTAGGGGATGATGAAACTATACCTTTCAGCATTGCATCCAACTTGGATGAGGAGCAAGAGGAAGCATTACTGAATGTGCTTCAGGACTACAAAGTTGCAATTAGATGGACCATTGCTGACTTGAAGGGCGTCAATCCATCCATTGTGATGCACAAGATCATCACAGATGCGGATGCAAGACCTTCACGGGATGCACAACGCCGATTAAATCCCAACATGCGTGAGGTCGTCAAGACGGAAGTGTTGAAGTGGTTGGACGCCGGGATCATTTATCCCATTTCTGACAGTCCATGGGTGAGTCCAACCCAAACAGTGCCCAAGAAAGCAGGTATCCAGGTAATACATGGTGAACATGGTGAGTAAATTGCCACTCAGCCGGTAACCGGGTGGCGTGTGTGTACTGATTACAGGAAATTAAATGTTTCCACATCAAATGACCATTTCCCTTTACCTTTTATTGATCAAATCATTGAGAAGCTATCAGGTCAGAAATTTTACTGTTTTTTAGATGGTTACCCAGGGTACAATCAGATAGCCATCCATCCTAATGATCAGGAAAAGACCACCTTCACATGCCCTTATGGTACTTTTGCCTTCCGGCGAATGCCCTTTGGGTTGTGTAATGCCTCGGCCACCTTTCATAGGTGTATGATGAGTATATTCTCGGACATGGTCGAGAGTCACTTGAGGTTTTTATGGATGAGTTTTCAGTTTTTGGCTCATCGTTTGATTTGTGTTTCAATGAATTATCTAAAGTTCTAAAACGATGTGTGGAAACTAATTTGGTTTTAAGCTGGGGGAAGAGCCATTTTATGGTTCAAGAGGGTATTGTTTTGGGTCACGTGGTGTCAAGTCGGGCGATTGCGGTCGACAGGGCTAAAATCAGTGTTATTTCAACATTACCTCCCCCGACAAATGTCAAGGGTGTGCGCTCTTTTCTAGGGCATGCCGGGTTTTACTGTATATTTATTAAGGGATTTAGTGTCATCACAAAACCTTTATGTAACTTACTTCTCAAAGATGATCCTTTTGAATTGGTAAAGAATGTATAACTGCTTTTAATGTGTTGAAGGAACAATTGGTACAAGCCCCAATTTTGCAATCACCGGATTGGAATCTTTCTTTTGAAATAATGTGTGATGCTAGTGATTATGCAGTTGGGGTTGTTTGGGTCAAAGGGTAGACAAGAAACCTGTTGTCATTTACTATGCAAGCAAGACCCTCTCTCGTGCTCTATTGAACTACACCACAACAGAGAAGGAGTTGCTTGCAGTTGTCTATGCCATGGATAAATTTAGGTCTTATATTTGGGGTAGTAAAGTGATTGTTTACTCTGATCATGCAGCTATTCGTTATTTGATGACAAAGAAGGATGCAAAGCCTAGGTTAATCGGGTGGGTCCTTTTATTGCAGGAATTCAACTTGGAAATCAGAGACAAGAATGCCTATGAAAATTCAGTGGCTGACCATCTGTCACGAATTCAGAGGGAAGAGGAGGATGTCACTCTTGATATAAATGAACGATTCCTTGATGAGTGTTTAATGGCTATTACTTCTTCAGATCCTTGGTATGCAGGTATTGCTAATTATTTAGTTACAAGTACTATTCCTGAAGACTGGACCAAGAAAAAGAGGAACCATTTCTTGACAAGGTTCAAGCAATACATCTGGGATGAACCGGACTTGTTCAAGATGGGAGCAGACCAACTCATCAGACGCTGCATCCCCGACTCAGAAATCCCAGCAGTGTTGGAGCTTGCACATGCATCTGCATGTGATGGCCATTTTAGTGGCCAGAAAACAGGGAATCGGATATTATCGTGGGGGGTATTTTGGCCTACTATTTTTAAAGATTCATTTGATTTTGCTACAACATGTACAAACTGCCAAAAGATGGACAATATTACTAAGCGAAATGAGATGCCCATGCAACCAATTCTTGTTGTTGACATTTTTGACGAGTGGGGGATTGATTTTATGCGCCCATTCCCAAATTCATTTGGCAATTGGCAATTTGTGCATCTTGGTGGCAGTTGACTATGTTTCAAAGTGGGTTGAAGCAATTGCCACCAAAACCAATGACCATAGCGTAGTTTGCAAATTTGTGCAATCAAACATTTTTTCAAGATTTAGGCTTCCCCGTGTGATCATAAGTGATGGGGGATCTCACTTTAATAATTTTCATTTTGGCAAACTTCTGAAACGCTATGGTGTAGACCACCGGATTGCCACTTCGTACCATCCACAAACAAGTGGGCCAGTGGAGGTGTCCAATAGGCAAATCAAAGAAATTTTGCAGAAAATTTTACGGGCTGACCGCAAGGATTGGTCAAACAAACTGAATGATGCCTTGTGGGCATACCGTACTGCTTACAAAACACCTATTGGCACTACACCATACCGGTTGGTCTATGGGAAGGGATGTCACTTACCTGTGGAATTGGCTCATCGAGCATTATGGGCTATTAAAAATGTTAATCTTGATTATGATGCTGCAAGTAAGCAAAGACAGTTGTGCTTGAGTGAGTTGGAGGAATTAAGAGATGATGCATATGAGAGTGCTTCTGCATACAAGGACAAGATGAAGAAGGTTCATGATGCAAAGATCTGATTAAAAACCTTTGCGGTGGGGCAAAAGGTGTGGTTATTCAACTCACGGTTGAAGCTCTTCCCGGGCAAACTGAAGAGCAAGTGGACACGTCCATACTTGGTGACCAAGGTGGGGCATTCAGGAGATGTGGAAATTGAAGACTTTAAGGACCATTTGAGGCAAACAGTGAATGGCCACCGTCTAAATCCGTACTTAGAGCCCAATGACATCAATGGTCCGGATAAGCAAGTTGAGGTATTGTTCGTGAGCACTCCAGAAGATGGAGACACGTAAGTAGCGTCAGGTACACCGCGTCTGGCTGAAGACGTTAAACTTAGCGCTCTTAAGAGGCAGCCTAAGGTACGTTTGTCTGATTTTGAATTTTAGTTAAATGAACTTTGTGGGTGTGTTCCCTAGAAACCCTCACGAGACTAAACTCGTCCTCTCAAGCTACTGAGAGGTTTAAAAGGCTTGATGCATATGCTAAATGCATCTGTTATGCTTACGAAAGTGAGTTAGGACTTTATCGCTTTGTTTTCTTTGTTGTGTGCATTTAACCAAGTGTGGGGAAGCCTTTGAGGTGTTTCGGGCTCATCTAAGTGCAATCGAGGGCAATGCACAAGTTCCTGGGAGGTAGGGCACAATGTGTAGAGTTATGTAAATTTTGAAGTTTTTGGGTATGTTTTTGTAGTTTTTCTAAATTTTGCAGGTGTTCGTGTCGATTTATACAAGAAAAGTGACGGGGAATCACGTTCCAGGTATGTAAGAACATAAATAATGTGTTGGAACAAGTTTTGGGAAAAGTTAAAAATTTTGAGTTTAGAGGTTGAAAATTTTTCTAAGGCAAAAACTCAATTTTTGCTCTAAACTTTCTGTCACCACAAGGTCTTCGCGCCATGCGAAGACCACGGCCACAATCTTCGCGACACGCGAGGGCTGTGTTGACCCGGTCAGAATTTGGGGAATTCGCGCCACGCGAAGATCCTGTCCCACTTATTCGTGAAAAGGGGAAAAAAACTTAATTTTAATTTGAGTCTGTCTTTTTGAGTCAGTTGATGTTGTTGGTTGTCTGAGCTTCATTTTCAGGTTTAGATTACCCCGTCCGTACTCAATCTCCATTCGGGCGGGGACGATTTTGATTTATACTTCTGTAACAGACAGATCGACAACGGATTTGTTTCAAGCCTCGAATGAAATGCTATACGGCATGTGGACTCTTCAGCTTAACTCAGGGAAGGTCATTTTATCTTTTATGCATCTTATTTTCGTTTTTTAGTTTTCGTCGCTCTTCCTACATTGGGGGAAATGTAGAGTTTAAGTGTGGGGAGGGAGACTGTAGTCGTCTTTAATTGAGTTTGTATAGTCAGAAAAATTTAAAAATCCATAAAAATTGACAATTTTTCAAAAAATGTCTTTGGATTAGAATTGTTGCAGTTATATGGGAAATGATAGGTAGAATTGGAACTCTACTAGTGGAATTGAATTAAATAATAAATAATAGAAAACGCGTTTGATTTGTAATGTTTTGGTAGGCCCAACCGACTTTGAAGAGCTTAAACATCCTGATAGTGTATCTAGGTTTAATTGAATAATTAATTCAAGATATATTGTGGGTTCTCATCTTAAGGGTGCCGGTAAGGTTGAAACTATCAACATAGGGTGATAGGTACCACATTAAACCAAGGTTTTTATGTTTTTGAAATTACTTGGCACACAGCTTTCTTTTTATGAGAGTAAATTCGAAAGTTGGTGGCGCCCGCATCCCATACATCTACCATTGCATGAGCTTTAATTAATTAGATTGAGAACTTGAGTTATGCCTACGTGTTACAAGCTTGGTTGAAACGTCCATGAGCATTATAGATGACTAAGCGAGACTTATGTGTTACCCTCCGGATGGCAACCTGGTTGAAACGCCTCTAAGTTGAGTTTATGTTATCCATTGCTAAAAACTGCAGCCTACGTGTCACACGTTGAGTTCCAGCTTGATTGAAACACCACTGGGTTAGTTTTATTTGTAAAACGTTAATAAAATCTTGCATCATTCATCCATTAATCCATAATTAATCTAAGTAATTTTTAAAACACATAAATCTTTGTTTATAGTAGTGGTAAAATCTATACGGTTTAGCCCGTGCCTAAACATGACCTTGAGATGGGATTAGACTGAAGTGTAACTTCCTGAGTGTGGGACCCATAGATAGACTGTTGGCTTGGTAATAGATATCATTTTAGATCACAGAATTGGGGGCTCGATAGGTCGGTGGTTGGGTTTAATCGGATTGAAATACTGATTGTTACAGTTAGTTCGTTAGTATATTTAAACTTTTAAATGACTGAGAATGTGAAAGCAGGTTCCGATTATGATCCCATTGCATGATTCTTTTTCGGGACGCAAAAGTGTAAGTGTGGGGATGTGATGTAAGGATAAATAACCCCGGTTTAAATATCCTACTGTGTTCATTTTAGTTGTTTTAGTTTGTATCTTTGTTTGGTTTTATGTGTGTTTATGGTTGTGTGTGCCTCCCAGGTTTTATGTGCTAAATGAGCGGGAAACAGAAACAAATTAGTTGGATACGAAGCACGGGCAAGTCAAAGTCAAAAAGTCAAACATCTTGGAATTTCTGGTCTTCGCTACACGCGAAGACCTGGGGAGAAATGTTCGCGACACGCAAAGAAGCAAAGAGGGCGCCGACTGTTTTGTCCTTCGCGCCACGCGAAGGACCAGCCAAGATGTTTTCGTGACACGCGAAGATCCAAAGTTACGGGAAAATTAACATAATTTAGGTTTTAATCCTTCTCAGCCCCCGTTATCAATCTATCTTCGATTCCAGCCGTTCCAGAGCTTCAAAGGGCGATTCCCACGATTCTTAGGTCCATTGTTCATAGATTTTCATGATTGTAAGTCCCATTACATTAGTTTTGATTGTTGTTATGAGTTTGAGTAGCTAAATCACCCGTGATCTTCTCCGGGTGTAGGGTTTTGTTGGACACTTGTTATTTTCTAGAATGATTAGCTTTGGTTTGTAATCTTGATTGGCATGTTAAGCCATATTATTTCATTTATCGATTGAATGCTTTAAACTATTTTGGTTGATTTCGAATTGTTGTTCAAGTCTCATTAGTCTCGGGTTTATTTACATCATGGACATTTTGAGGGTTGGATGATAGTTGGTTAATCTTAGTTGGTTATGTGAGAATAGGTTTTCTTTACAACTTGTTCTTTCATTATCACTGAATTCAATTGAACCGTATATATGTAATCGCTTGCTAATTACCTAGAAGTGACCTGTGTTTACAAACCTGAACCCCGGAGAGGATTACCTCTCTCATTATTGTTTTAAATCCAAATCCAAATCAGTATTTACTATTTTTTGTCTTTCAACCATTGTAACAAAGTGACACTTCCACAAACTTCTCGTGGATACGATACTCTACTTACCCTTACTAGTTAAGGTGTTTAAGGATTGTTTTTGACCGACCGAACGACATCGATCAGGTATCGGTACTCGTTACAAAATGTTCATCTCTAGATGGTATCGTTACCGTACCGGTACAGGTAACGAAAATACCGGTACCAAATATATGGAAAAATGGGTACTGGTACAAAATCTATTGGTACGGTACCAAAATGCTCATCCCTAAGTTCAAGAGCAAAATAGTGTGTGAAGTGCTAGAACGGATATTAACCCAGACAAGGTATTAATCCCATAAAACCAAGGAGTTAGTGTTTTAGACACACGCTAATACCCTAACCAAGTGAAGCCAGTTTATTACCAATTTCTTATGACATAGAACCTCTCCTAATGATCTAGACAGATAAGTGCCCTAGCGATTTACAATCTGTGATTAAACTAATAGAGAAAACCTTATCAAGTTCCTAGACCCTTTTATTCAAATCTATTCCCTAGGTAGCTCACTAATTTTACCAGTTTTAATTCTGAATTGTCTACTACCGGTTAAGGTGTCAAGCCTTAGATTGTAAGTGCACTTTTATACCTTAAAGATAAAACTAGAAGGTAAAAAACACATAACTTCTTAGAAAGACCAATCAAGACCACACAAATCAGATCTAAACCCAATATCATCAAGCAAACACAAAAATCATAAGTTTCATGGCAACAAATGAACCGTGCTGTAAAAATCGTTAATCGCTAGTTGGGCGGTGGGGTACCGACTAACGATTAATCGGATTAGAATTTTTATATGTATTTTTTTCAAACTTATATATTTATATATACACATTTTATATGTAATTTTCAAAATTATATATATATATATATACATATTTTTACATGAGAAATTAGTTTAATAAAGAAATTAGTTTAACCTTGCCGGAATTTCTAGAGTTTTGCTGGAATTTATAGAGTTTCGTCGGAAAGTCGTCGGAAGTCGCTGGAATCTCACAGGAATGGCTGATTAGAGCCGGTTAGGGCCGGCTAGGACCGATTTCTGATTAAATCGATTTGCTCAAAATTACAAGGTATTTTACCGATTAGGGATTAATCGCCGATTAATCGGCAATTAATCACGATTTTAACAACATTGCAAATGAATAAAATCACACAATCAAATCATAATTAATCCCAAAAGTCAAACAAACAAAGAATCATCTCATCCAACGACTATGAAGTGTTTAGCTGGACATGATAGTGAAATGCAAACACAACTCAGGATGAAACATAGTGAGAAAGTGTATGGAAACGAAAAGAGATAGCAAACTAACTGATCTATGCAAGTATATGCGAACCGGAATGCTAGATCTTCAACCTCATCGTCTCTATAGGTCCCGAATGTCTTTAAGTCATCGTATTGCATGTACCCTCACAAACAAGTACGGGCTCTTCATGCACGTACGGGCTGTACACCAATAGGCATACGGGTCGTACTCTCTCTTGTTTTGGCTCCCCTCTTTAGTTTTCCGTCCAGCAGCTTCAAATCTCCATAATATCACTTCTTTTGCATCAAACCTTAAATCAAGAGAAAACCCAATCACATATCAATTCTTATCAGATTTGCAATTAAAACAATTCGAAATGTAAGGAATCCACTACAAGAAATTGTGGTGTTTACCCACACATACTATGTGTGGGTATAAGCCTATTATGTGTAGGTAGTTGTTTTTACCTACACATAAATTAAGTGTCACGATGTGTTGTCTCGCGACTGTTGGTATAGATCATTACCCACACATCAGTTATGTGTAGGTATATAGTACGTTATGCCTACATATATGTGTAGCTAAAACTAATTAATATGTATGGTTAAAGATATAATTATTCGTTTGGGCGGTCGTTGACGTGGCAAATGACATGGCAGCTTACGTGGCAGATGACATGGCAGCTTACGTGGCAGATGAAACGTGTCATAAAAATATGTGTGGGTAAAAGTAGTATTATGTGTAGGTAAAAATGGTAGATATGTAGGTATTGATTTCAATATGTGTAGAAATATATATATATATATATATATATATATATATATATATATATAGATGTGTTGGTAAACATATATTTATGTGTGGACATTAACCACGATATATGTACATAATAATCTTCAAATAGATATAAACAAATACTAAATATGTAGGTGCAAATAGAAACATATATGACCAAATTATAAATCTTAATTAAAAATGTCGAAACATCATAGTTCAAACCACAAAATGAAAGTACTAGTTGTAGAAATTAAAATACTTAAACTAACAAAACAAAAACTATTCATAAGTCACTACTGAGTTTATAGAAAATACTAAAACTGGTTCACACATCAATATTTTCACCACTCTCAAATTTATCACCTTGAGATGTCCATGATGTCTTTGGTGGACGGCAACTAAACCACGGTATAATGAATGAGTATTGAGCTCTTCATCAAGTAAAATAGTTGTCGAGTTGAAGTTTATATGTACAACCAGTGGTAGGCAAACTTCATGCAATTACCTAGAAAGAAAGTTCGTCATAAGATACACAAGTTATTAATTACACCTTTACAACAGCTTAGAACCAAATGAACAAATGCAGTTCAATTAAACAAATCAACATATAATTTGTGTTATGTGCAGCAAATATCAGCGATTCAAGTGGATAGATACGATCATACCACTATGCATCACAGGTTATAGTTTTCTAACACCCTATGGTTGTGTTTTTAGTTTCTAGCTTCTTTCAAATGGATCCTTGGTGGTTTTCATAAAAATGGTTTTACAAAAGTTGTTACTATTCGCTTTCGTCGCTAAGTATTATCTTAAACGGTATAAAAAACCCAACACAACTTGCATCAGTATATCCTTCTAGTACTGAAGGATACTCGTTAGCCGTTGTATTCCAAACCATAATCCATTGTTTTCTTCAAGTATTTAAATACTCGATTTACAACTTCCTAGTGTTGTATTCCAAGATTACTATTATGTCTACTTAATCTTCATACCGCATATGCAATATCAGGTCTAGTACATGTTATACCATACATCAAACTACCTAAGACTTTAGTATATTCATTTTGTGCTACTACTCTACCGGTATTCTTACTTAATTTAGAACTTGCTTCGATCGAAGTGCTTACGGGTAAACAATCAAGTTTGTTAAAACGATTTAAAACCTTTTCTATGTAATGAGACTGGGATAACATAAGTTTATTGTCATTTTTAATATTTTTAATGCCATGTATGACATCAGCTTCTCCCGAGTTTTTAATTTCAAAGTTTTTTTGATAAAAGTTTCTTTGTAATTTGCACTTGTTCAAAATTAGTTCCAAATATCAGCATACCATCTACATATAGACAAATGATTACACCTTTTCCATTAACGAATCAACTATATACGCATTTGTCCGATTGGTTAATCTTAAAACCATTAGTAACTTGATCAAACTTTTGATGCCACTGTTTAGGAGCTTGTTTAAGTTCATACGAGGATTTAATAAATTTGCAAACCTTATAATTCTTATCCTTGTATTACAAATCCTTGGGTTATTCTGTGTATACTTCTTCCTCTAATTCACCATTCAAGAAAGCTATCTTGACATCCAATTGGTGATTATGAGTTTATAAAGGGAAGCTAAAGCAGTCAAAATTATAATGGTTGTTTTTCGTGCAACTAGAGCATATGTGTTAAAGTAATCAAGCCCTTCCTTTTATGTGAAACCTTTGGCTACTAATCGAGCCTTGAATTTTTTGGCCGTGCCATTAATTCTCATTTTCCTTTGAAAATCCATTTGCTTTTGATGGCTTTTGTACCTGGTGATAGGTTAACAAGTGTCCAAGTATTATTTCCTAAGATAGAGTTCATCCCACCATTTATAGCTTCTTTCCAAAATGAAGCATCATGAGATTTCATTGTTTTTTCATATGTTTGAGGATCTCCATCCAAATTATAAATAATTGGATATTCTTGCATCGAACCAAGTCGATCGCCTTCAACTAGCTACATTTCAAAATCAGGTCCAAAGGTTCTTTGCCTTCGTTGAGGAGTACTCCTTCTAGGTTCTTGATCTTGTTGATTCAACTTTGAATCATCATCTTCCCGATCACTTTTTATGGGAATTTCCATAGACACTATTTCTTTAGGAAGTTCATGTGCCTTAGGAATAGTTTTGATCCTTTGCTCGTCAAATATGGCATCTCTAGATTCAATGATAGTGTTTATTGATATTAAATCATTTGGTTCTATCACCATGAATCTATATGCTTTGCTATTTTGGGCATAACCTAAGAATATGCATTCAATACCTTTGTCACCTAATTTCCTTTTCTTGGATTCGGGTACTCGAACTATTGCTCGACGGCCTCATATCCGAAGGTAATGTAGTGTTGGTGCTCATTTGTTCCATAATTCATATGGAGTTTTGTGACTGCTTTTACTTGAAACCCTATTGAATATATAGCATGTTGTTAGCAACTCTTCTCCTTAAACTAGAATAGCAGATCATGGAATTAACCATGTTCATAATTGTATGGTTCTTCCTTTCCGTAATATCATTTTTTTTTGTGGTGTTTATGGAGCCGTGACTTGGTGAATAATACCGGTGGATTCAAAATATAAAGGGTTATAGTATTCACCACCTCTATCAGTTCTTAGACACTTTATTTTGGTTTCACATTTGAGTTCTACCTCATTTTTGTAGATCTTAATTTTTTCAAGAACTTCATCTTTTGAGCGTAAAAGATATATGTAACAATATCGAGAATAATCTCCGATAAAAGTTGCAAAGTACTTTTTCCCTCCAAGAGATGGAGTGGCATGTAAGTCACGTATGTTACTTTGCACTAATTCAAGTATCTTTGAAGTTCTTTGAACTTTAGGAAAAGCCTGCCTAGTAGTCTTAGTACGTAGGCATTTTTGGCAAGTATAGTTTTTATCTTTTAGAGTTGGAATTAAGTTATTTTTAATCATATTTTGCAAATATTTGAAAAGTATATGACCTAATCTACTATGCCAAAGTAAGGAGGAATCAGACTAGGCAGAACTAGTAGATATTTTATTAACATCATCCCTAGGTACATCAGTAGCCAGTGCACTATTAGCATCACTTATTTTTGTCATATGTACAACATTCACACTATTGTTCACAACATTCTTTACACTAAGTTTAAACATTCCATTTGTATAGTACCCAAGGCTAACGAACTTTCCAACTTTTGAGAGGATGAGTTTGTCTACTTCGAAGACAAGCTTGAATCCATATTTGTTGAGGGCTGATCCATACACTAGGTTATTGCGAACATCCGGAATATGTAGGACATCCTTCAAAGTCATGGTGTTGCCAAATGTGAACACCAAATCAACCTTTTCTTTTCCTTTCACTTGTGCACAGTTGCATGTTTTCCCATGTATATGGTTTGGTTTGTAGCTTCATAGGTTTTGAACATGGAAATATTGTTGCACACGTGTCGGGTGCGCTAGAATCTACCCACCATGATTTGTCTTCCTCGAGGGAGAACGCCTCGAATATCATGGCTACAAAGTTACCAACTTTGTCTTTAATTCTTTATCATTTTCTTTGTTCTTGTCATTTTTTTCTTTTTTAATGAGTGGTAGTGCCGCTTATAGTGTGTTGGTTTGTTGCAGTTGTAACAAACCACCTTTTTCTTGTTCTTTTTAAACTTGCCATTTTCCTTTTCAAAGCGCTTCCTCTTCCCGTCGATCTTGGAAGATTCTCCATTTTCCTCCATCATATGGACCTTAAAGGTATCCTCATTTGTTTTGCTTTCCAAATGATATTGTTCTTAACTAGAGGATGCTTTCCAAGATCTTTCAAGGACATCTCGTCTTTAAGATGTTTAAAATTCTTCTTAACATCTTTCCATGAAGGAGGTGGTTTATTGATAATGGATGCAACTTGTATAGTTTCATTCATTTGCATGTTCTTTTGTGTGAATAAACTAAGAATGTGTTCAATCTCATACATTTGATCCATAATTGGCCGTGAATCAGCCATCTTTTATGATTTAATTTTAGAGACAACGAATTTCTAACTTGTTGCGTCTTCATTGAAGCATCGCTCCTCGAGAGCATTCCAAAGTTCCCTTGCTTTGATGTCCTCTCAAGATAGATTCAACAAACCAGCTTTGCCCCTCCCGATCCGAATGATCTCCCATCAATACCTTGTTCTTCCTCAATGGAAACTAACTACATAAATCACCTTGTCTTCAAGAGCATAGTGGATAGTTTAAGCTAATAGGGGTGTGCAAATTCGGATATCCAGAAATTAGGATATCCGAATTTCGAATATCCAAAAATTTCGTATAGTTAATTTCACTATCCGAATTCGTATTTGAAATTTCGGAAATCCAAAATTTCGGATACGGATTTGGGTAGTGAGACGGATATCCGAAACAATTAAAAAAAATATAAATATAATATTTTTAAGTTATAAAAACAATTAAAAAGTTTAAAAAATAATTAAAAATATGCATATATAAATATAATATTTCGGTTTGAATTCAAACTTTCTTATTATAAAAAAAATTAAATATATATATATATATATAAATATAATATTTAGAATATTCCAAAATATCCGAATTTTTTTTAAAATCACTGTCTGAATCCGAATCCGAAAATCCAGATATCCGATAGAGTGTGTTTTAAACTAGGGGTATTCAAAAAAATTCGGAATTCTATTTTTCGAATATCTTTCTAAATATAATGACTAGAAGTGCTACTGATAATAATGATCCACAAAGAAAGCCGCATAGCTCAATATCATCATACTTACATGCATTATTAACCACTCTGATTGTAGAGCAGGTACTAATATTGTGGGCTTGTGTATTTCATTTGATTCAAAATTTCGGGTTTAGTTTTGAATTCGAATTTTTTTTAATACCCCCTACTTTAAAAATACACTCTATCTCGCTAATCTAGCTGTTGCTTAACAATGCTCACGAGCCCCCAATGAACTATGGAGGATGACATGCAACTCCTATATGTGCACTCGATCTTCTTTAGTTCTATAACAAATTTAACATAAAATATAAATTAGTTTTTATTCATTTATTCTTTAGATTAATGTTATTTAGTTATTTTATAAAATAAATTTATTAATTAATATGTAAGTATTTACATATTTTTTAAACTTATTAAATTATTAAAAAAATCTAAAAACACTAAACGGCATTTAGAGCAAGGGGTATACCCTTCTTTTCCACGGCGTGATCCGATGTGGACGCCCTCATCACGGCTTGATCTTGAGGGAACACCGCACCCTTACCGCGTGAAGAGGAGGCGTGATATCATGGCATGCTTTTTTTCACGGGCGTGATATCATGGTGTGAGATTAAGAATTAGATTTATCATGCAGTCATTGTAGCTCATTTTCAGAATATGAGTCTAGGGTTTAAGTTTTGTTACATACACAAGGTTAGAGCTAAAGGCTTTCATCGACCTTAATTGTGGGCCTGCCCATTTCATATAATCAGTAAAGATTTTTTATGATGTTTATAATTTTATAATTATATTATATTAGTTATAATAATGAGATATAATTTTTGATATATAAATGACTAATTTGAGAGAATAAGGCTTTCATCGACCTTAATGTATTTTTTTAGTTATATTAGTTAATGTATTTTTTATTAATAAAATATTATGTTCTATTTTATTTAAATGAAAATTAAAAAAAAACATTTAATTATCATACCACCACAATCACTTGGGTATACCCCTTGCCAAGTGATGGATGGTGTGATAATGAAGGTAGTGACGTGACGCCACATGGCGTGTACTTTATTATCACACCACACCACAATCACACGGGTATACCACATGCTTTTAGTCCAATGGTATGTTGGTGTGTTAAATGGTGTCCTTCCCCTAGAGGACGTGGGTTCGAGTCCCAGGTGTAGGCTGTGGAGTAGATAAGATGAGTTTGCTAGCTCTTCTAAAAAAAATTGGAGTAAATTGTATTTTACGTATTTTAGGTATTTACCAAATTTCAGTTTACGTCCTTAAACTAAAGAAATTCAAAGATAAAGGACACTTTCTGATAATACCTTAGTTTAAGAAAACGAAATCTGAAATATGATATAAATATAAAGAACAAAAAGTGTAATTTATTCTTTTATTAACGACAACAAGACGATTTAGCTGCATTTAATGCCAAAAATAGACATCCTTTAACGGAAAGGACAAAAAATGTTAACAAGTTTAAACATACAGGACGATTTCTATAGTTTAAGAACGTAAAATGAAATTTGATAATTAACTAAAGGACGTAAAATACAATTTACTCAAAAATTTAATTATAAAAAAATAAATCGTCTATTATTAAAAATTTAAATAGTTTATTATTAAGGTAAGGATGTTGAAATGGACGCATTGTTTGAGAAAAGTGCGTAGATGAGTTGACAGGTGTTACTAATGATTAAAAGATAACTAGACATATTTGTGAGCGTTTGTGAGATGTACTCTGATCTATGAACATAATGCAGGTAGTGTTGCAAGAAATAAAAATAAATAAAGGATACATCAAGAGTCACATAACAAAACTCATAACTCCATGAATGTTGACCAATATGGGTTTCTATGTTTTCAGAATCGGATCGGACGGTGAACCGGTCATCTTAGAGGTCTATTGATCGAACCGGTTGGATCGGATTTAAGAAATGGATAACGTCATAAATAATATAAATTTTAAAACTATTTATGTAGATACAAAATATAAAAACCTTTTTGTTTTATATAAATTTCTAATTTTAATGACATATAAAGGTTTAAATAAATAAAACATACAACTTGAAATAATAAATTAATTAAAAAATGAGATTTTGAAGGAAAAATACAAAAAGTAAAAAATAAAAAAAGTTTGAAATCCGGTTCGACCACCCGGTCCGGTTCATCGGTTCGACCGGTAACCGGTCCGAACCGGTATATTCAATAAAGACGGTTCAACTACACACAACCGGACCGGTTATGCATCCGATTCCCGGCTCGACCGGGTTCTGAAAACATTGCTATTTACACTTGATATGGGATTCTACTTTTCATCACTAGGCATCATTTCTAACAAACGCACACCACCAGTTATAGTATTACAACGCAAGAAACATCATGAAAATCAACCCATCACTTGTGATGGACGGGGTGGAGCTTGGCTTCGAGCTCGGGTTGGGACGGCAAGTCGGGAACACCGCCGCAACTTAAGCGGCTTCACGGTCACGGGTTTACGAACCCGTCTCTTTTGGTGGATATTGCCGTAGCAATTTGACCGTTGCAATGCTCACGGGTTCATTTCCCCACCCCTTGTGTTTAGGGTAGTTTATGGTTCAAATGACGTTACACTATATGGCGCGCTTTGATTGGGTAATTCTTAGAGTACTCAGGGGTTCCACCCCCTCCAACCCAGCACACAAACCAACTTCAAAATAATCCCTTGATATAACAAGATCTGTGTAAAAAATGGTTAATCTCAAAAGACTCAGAATACAACTCAAATACAATGTATTCCAAGATACAAAATCCACTTCTTTTTTTGCTACTAGTCCTCAAGACTAGAGCCGAATTCCAATTCAAAATCGGATTTCCTACCTCCTGCCTCAAATACGCCCTATTCGACAACATTACACAAACAAAAAGAGGATTAAAAAGAAAATTTTATGTCACAAACCCTAAATGAAATTGGCCCTCTTCAAGAACCTTATCAATTTGCAATAATGGGGCCATATTGACTCGATGTAGTCCAAATACTTATCGACGATCCATTCTTGAACGTGTTTCCATATCCCTTTATAGCCTAAGTTCCTAAAATGCACCACGGGAAGCCATAAACGAGCATGAATGGTTTCTTTGAGCTTCCCACTAAAGACGTAATCGTAATAAACGGGCAAGCTTTTTAACACTTTGCCTGATTGCTTGAAGCTATAGACGTAGAGTAAGCATAACCCTTGAACAATTTTGATGTAAAGCGCAACAAGCAGAGGCCCGCATATCCATAAAGGAGTCAGTTCCTTTGCAACTTCGGGTCCAAATTTCATGTTGACCGCTAGGTACATGGGTATGCTGTAGATGGAATTATACAAATTAATAAAGTGAAGATAAGTGGATAAATTATTGGAAGTAAATGACCGTGAAATATGAAAGAAAATGGTAATTATAACCATGATATGTTAATCACAAGAGTAGCTCGTGTTGATTCGGCCCAACCCCAAAAACTAGATGTTGCAATTTTGACATATTAAGGGTTGGGCCAAAATTAAAATGAGCAACTCTTATGACTAACGAATTATGGTGAAGATTACCATTTTGGTTTTGACCTACATTTAGATGACTTCCATCAGCTACGGGTCACAAGTCACTATTTTTTAGGCATAAAACCTCCTAAATAATTTTATTCATAAACTAGATTAAACTGAAATATTGTGAATTTTTTTTTTTTTAAACACCAAATGTTTTAAGAAGTTGGGACAAAAAAGTGTTTTGGGGTCAACCCAACCAGACATTACCTGTTCAGACCTATTTCATAATCTGCTTATTTTGCCATAACTACCAAAAACAACTCTTCCATTTAATAAAATGGCATTTGGAGATGGAAGACAAAAGGTGGACATTTGACCCATTAACTAAAAAATGGTCAATTAAGGTTATTTTTTATCACTAAGGGGTCAAACGGGTAGAGAACTTTTAAAAGAGGTAGCTAACAAAGGGTCAATTTGGCCAAATGGGTTAGAGGCTGCCCGGAATGTATTTTTAATGCAAAAAACCTCCTAAATCATTCTACCCAAAAAAATAAAAATATTATTGAAATAACATAACCATTTGTAATGTTTGTGGCAAAAATACGCTCAAGCAAACAGCTCCAAAATCCAAGCCAACCCTAATTACAGCCATAACTAGAAGCTCATAAAACCAATAAAAGTGGTAATAAGCATACTCAGACTTACAATATCATTGCAGGTGCCTTTATTGCGGGATCCAGACCCAAAAATCCACACCAAACTGCTTTCAAAATCACACTTCTTCCATTGTTTTGAATCTTACGGTCCGTTTCCACCATTTCATTTGAAGACGGGCCCTCCTCCAATGTTCCATCTGGTATTTGACTTTGTAAAGGGGTGCGTAACAAAGTCAACCAACTTCTAAATAGTTGTTGTATGGCTAGAGATCCTGCAGCTTTCTCATGAATGTTAGAGGTGGGAGCGGGGGTAGAGGTTGCATGATTGTTCTCCACTTTTGGTGATTCAGACAAGGTCTCGTGGCAATCCTTTGGCACATAGGAAAGTTCAACCGGATTCTTTGTTGACTTTGACCCTTTTTCTCGGCCACCTGATTCATCATCGTTCTGTATGTTACCTTTAAAAGATGATATCTTTAATGATTTCCTCGTTGATAGAGGCGCCTTTACACTGTTCCAAATAAGTGCATTAGTATACAAAGTCGGGACGAGCATAAACAAAAATTAAATCATTATTTTACATCTTGGTTAGTCTAGAGGTGGCAGTTATAACACATCTACTTATAAATGGGTCAAATTCAGGTTAAGTTTTATCTCTAACCCATCAAATAAAGGGGATAGCCATTAGCTTAAAAGGAAACAGATTGAAAGTCAACTAAGGTACATTTTAATGCATAAAACTTTCTAAATAACTTTTTTTCTAAAACCATGTATAATTAAAACAATATCATTTTTTTAATGATATTTGACACGTTATAATTACAATATATAGGACAAAAAATGTTTCGAGTCGACCTGACCTGTAACAAATAAATATTTACGAAGAGTTGAAAGGTAAGATAAGAAGCTGACCACATAACTATTAATGGCAGTACGGAATGTAATGCAAGTCTAGAGTTCAACTTTAAGGTAACTGAACATTAACACAAAGTATCAGAACAAGTATACACTATATTATTTCCAATATGAGACTTCCGATCCACTTGTAACTAGTTGATACTCTACTTTAACATCAAGTCATTAAAAAATTTTAATACCAGGTATGGTTTCTATATAGATACTGGATAGACAGTTCAAATTTCAACAGCTTTGAATATGAAGGGTAGAGATAAGTACTTACCATAAACAAGATCTATGCTTCAGCAAAATAATATTTGTTCTCTTATTAATTGGAAATGTTACTAAAATATTCTCAGATTCAATCCCCTTCTTCAAAGATAAAGGTCTTGGAGCAGCATATGAACCCTTCAAAGGCAAACATAAAAGATCCATTAGAAGAAATGTATATGTGCGCACGAGATAACTGTCTATCCATAAGATGGTCCCCATTAACAAAATCTGAAAAAAGAACCCATTCGTCAACATGCTAATATTATTTATAAGCACGTTAATACACACCCAATGCGACAATGATGACTTCCTAACCGACAAAAGAATTTAATTTTCTACGGAAGGATGGCTTAAAAAGGTTGCACTCTCTGCTTTCCAATGACGACAAAATAATATAAAGAAAACAAATGTGCTAAACAGTAGAAGTAGAACATTATATTAATGGTTAATATTATCATGGATACTCAATACTAAAATATGGTGAAATACAATAACTTTCATGAAATACTAAAAAAAGGACACGGTCAAGACCTTTAATATAGCTAGACTTCTCAGTCACAACCAAAATTAAACTTCTAATATATTTGAATTCCCTGTCACAACCAAATTTGCAAATATAGCATGAATGCCTTGGTTTTAGAAAACATGAGGCGCTCCGAGGCGTTTGGGTCCCAAAAGCCAAGGAGCAAGGCGAGAGCTTGACGGTGTGAAGCGCTCGGTATTAAAAAGGTAACTATACATGACATTTTAATAGAACAATTAGGTCAACTTGAAGCTTGAAACCACTAGGCTTCCCGGTTAAGGATCAGGTGCTATTGGTGCTAATACTAATCCAAGAGGCTAAAATTAACGGTAGTATTTTTTACCAGACCCAAAAACTTTGACCCAGTACAAGAAGCGTGGCCTGAGGGCGCCTCACGCCTCCGTCGGAGAAGTGTCGCTTCATGTAAACCCCTCGCCTCATCATCTCTGAAGCGCTGACATTGCCGCCTCAGCATCAGCACCTCACGCCTCAGGCGTGCCTTTTTAAACCAAGATGAACGCTAGGTGGGATCTCTTCAGGATTAACTTATATCAGCCACTATTTCAGTTTTAAAAAATCATTCCTTATCACATTCAACCCCCAATAAGAAGTACCCCATAACAATTGAACAAAAACAGACGACCCAATATAGAAATTACAACTCTCAGGAGACATGTTCTTTATGCTTTACACTCACAATAATTTCAATCCTTAAATATATGCGTTTCAATTACCTGAACCTGGTGGGTTACTAATGCCATCATCCCCTAGTAAAGCACCCTACCATTTATACAGCAAATTCACACACAACACCTAGAAATGTAACAACTGAACAATATAAGTTCAAAAACCACAAGAAAACATTGGAGGTTTGTTACATGCTCAATAAAACTTGACATGATCATACCATTATTGTGTATGAGAATATTGCAGCGAAGCACAGGAACTTTACCCTTCCATTTCCTTTCCAATTTGTTCCATCACCCCCAAATTAAACATTGTTAAAATTAGCACAAAAGGATAACCACCAAACCTCCGCAATATCAAGCTACACCTACAAACATAAAAATTAAACTACAAAATTAATCATACACGAGCAATCAAAAGTCAAAATTATACGAATTGCGGAACTGAGCTTCGAGATACGTAAAATTCGATCGAATTGAACGCCATACTTATCAAAATCTGATTCGTGGCCATAGCGGATACGAACGATAACTGAAATTAGTCTTAATTGAGAAGTGATGATGAATTGTAAGTAAAAGGAAGAGAAATTGAAGATTTATCTGTTATCTTCGAATGGAGTTCTGAGAGGAAAGATTAGGATAAAGAGAGGATGATGAAAGTGGTGTAAATTTGGGGTCAAAATTAGGGTTTTAAGCAAATGTTTTCCCTGTTTCTATCTGTAACCACTTTCTTGAGGATAAAAGTGAGAGGCGGTTAGGTAATGTGAAATTGTGAAGTTGCTGTCACAACTTTTTGATATAATACAATCCGTACCCTTCAGTTAAATCATAAAAAAAGTAATTAAATTTTTAAAAAAGCAAAAAAGGATAACTTAAAAAAAATGTCTTGGTAAAAAAAATTGAGGGGGGAGGGGGGGAGAGGGTTACCGGGACCCGAACCCGAACCCAGGTTGGGTACTTCTCGGGCACGGGTTTCAACAACTCAACCAAGCCAATTTATTCATTTGATTACTTGTTCAAATGTGTGTGTATATGTAGATATAGAAAAAAGATTTAAAAATAAAAGCAAGAACATGTAGCGGGGGAAGGGGAAGCGGGGATCCAACCTGCGTGGGCTGCTTCAAGTGCACCCGTCTCAACCAACTCAACTAATTCCTTGATATCAATACCTATTCACGTGTATATATAAAAAAAAACCGTCAAAAGTAAAAAAAAAATAAAGTCAATCGGAACCTGTCACGTGGTAGGCTATGATCGAGTGATACGTTACTGTTCAATTGCTTACGTTTTTTATATAGATAATGTATTAATTATTTTAATACCTTGCTAGATATTCTCTTCGGCCAAAGGCTTCTAGCCTAGTGGTATTTATCTTTGAGTAGTCGAGGGTTCTAATCTCATATTAGACAAAGGTGTAGCTTTAGGAATATGACCAGTGAGGTGTGAGTTACCTCTTTGAACCAAATATGTATGTTCCTAACATTCGTTGAAATTAAAATTAATTCCGATTAAGATATGTTTGGTTAGTTTATAATAATTCGAGGTGGATTTGTCAAATAATTCAAGATTTTATTATATAGCTAAAACATTCTAATAGAACGTGTATATTTTACTAAAATCTTCTTCAAACAAACAAAATTTCAAATTATATGATTAAAATTTTACAAAATAAAAAAAACTAAAAAGGAATTTAAAAATATATAACTTTTAACTAAGGTTCTATTTTATAAAGATTGAAGGTTAATATACTTTATATATCAAAATAAAAGATTTATAAAATTATAATAAAGATTAAAGTAGAGTCTTCTTGAATAGTGCTCTTCCCATTTATTCTATGCCACGTCTTACGTTATTTATTTATTTATTTTAATATTTAATTTTCACATTTATACTATATATAATATACGCTATTAACTCGTTTCATTTTCTAATAATTTTGTTTTTCTTTAATAACTTTCGTTCGTTAACCTTTTTAAAAAAATGGAGTGTGTCTCTGCTTTTAGTTTTTTTGTCAACGTCCCGATATAAATTTTTTTGAAAACGGAGTTTTATTTAAAATCAAGTTTTTTTTTGTATCGTAGCCTATAGCGAGTTCCATTACCGTTGTTGTACCGTGACGAGCTGAACCTATTATTAGTAAACAACATCATCGTCGGTATTGGTATTATCGGAACCGGTCTCAGTACTTGCTTTTATGGTTTTCAACGACCCGAATCTTTAATATTGTATTTTTGTTTTTTTTCCTTTCTTATTATTTAGTTTTATGTTTCTTTTTTATTAACATTATTTTTACCATTGCGCCTACGTTTCATTTAAATTTTATTAACTATCGGTCTGACACCCGCCGCGGATCGTGGGGGAACGAGCTAGTTGTTTATTAAACTAAAAAGAATTGAAAAGATTATAAAAGACTAACGAACAATTATTTCATGTATAGCTATTATATTTCAACATCTTTAACACGTTTATAAAACAAATATGAACGATTTCACTTCCAATTTGATGATATTTAATTTCTCTAAAAACATTATACAAAATTAACATTTACAAAGATATGTGTTTATCTCATATACAAAATAAGTAAAGTTCATAAATGAAAGTGAATAATTTTCTAGTAAAATTTATAAATGAAAACAAATAATTTTCTAGTAAACGGACATAATTTGATGTGGTTTAATTGATCATTTTTAGCTATAAATAAAAATAAATAACGTTTCAGAAGATAAGAAAAATGTACCCTTCCTCTTCTAGCAGTTGCTTTATTTTGACTTTTGAATCTCAAAAGTCAACTTAACATTGCTATACCTATTAATTGGATTAGATGTTGAAGATAATTCAAATAATGGTAATAGTTTATTGTTAATGTAAATGCGGAATTGAGCAATAACACCAGTTGGAATTCAATAGAAGAAGATAGATATTCGATCACCAAACGATTTCCCAAGCTTTATTGATGCTAAACGATTACAAGAACAAAAAAAAGGATTACAAAGAAGAACAAGTACGCAAGTCTGCGTATAAACAAGAATTGACCTAATCCTCCTTATTAACGAACTGTTAACAACAAGTAACTAATCAGGCCTTTAACTATCTCATATTGACAGTAGACCCCTCCAACTAATAAGAAACAGAAATAGACAGAATCAGTCTCTGAACTTTGAAACTTGTCACTAAAACTCAACAAACTCCACCTTAGTGAAATGTCTTCAAATTAGTAACCATTACTCTCAAGATATTCCCAAGAGCTTTAAACAGTTCAAAAACTCACCACCACTTAAAGATTTTGTAAGCATATCAGCTGCATTGTCAATAGTATTCACCAAACAAACTTTGACCCGTTTAGAGTTGACTACATCTCTAATGAAATGCAGCCTAACATTTATGTGCTTTGTAAGTTCATGAAACATAGGGTTCTTAGCCAACTGTACGGCCCCTTGATTATCACACCAAACAGTTACACAACTCACTTCAATCCCCAAATTAGACACAAATCCTTGAAGTCACAAAGCTTCCTTAATAGCCTCTATTAATGCCATATACTCAGCTTTTGTTGAGCTCAAAGCCACAACATGTTGAAGTGAGGATTTCCAACTAACCAAGCTCCCATGAACCAAAAAACTATAGCCAGTTACTGATCTTCCCTTAACCAAATCCTTAGCAAAATCTGCATCTACATATCCTACTACTACATTTTCTGCATTAGGATTATGTCCAAATACTAGACCAGTTTCTTTAGAACCATTCAGGTACCTAAGCACCCATTTCACTCCTTCCCATTGCTTCTTACCAGGCTTGCTTAAGTATCTACTCAAGACACTGACTGCATAGCCAATATTAGGTCTTGTGCAGACCATCAAGTACATTAGACTCCCTACAGCACTGGCATAAGGAACAACCTGCATTCTTTTCTCTTCAGCTTCAGTACTAGGACAATCATGAATAGACAATCTGAAATGAGGAGCCAATGGAGTTGTCACTGGCCTACACTGACTCATAGAATAATTCTGCAATACCTTCTTCAAGTAAGAAGTTTGAGTCAGTCTCAACAAACCCGGTGATCTTTCTCTTGAAATCTCCATTCCTAAGATCTTTTTAGCAACTCCCAGATCCTTTATATCAAATTCTTTCATTAACATCTCTTTAGTATTCTCAATTTCAGATTTCTGTTTGCTAGCTACTAACATGTCATCAACATATAGTAACAAATAGACATAGTCTCCATCATCACATTTTCTCCAATAAACACAACTGTCATAAGCACTTCTGTTAAACCCTTGTGACAAAATGTAATCATTAAACCTGAGATACCATTGCCTAGGACTTTGTTTCAGCCCATATAGAGATTTCTTTAGTAAAAAAACTTTATCCTCTTGCCCTTTCACTTCAAACCCAGAAGATTGCTTCATATAAATGGTTTCTTCGAAATTTCCATGAAGGAAAGCAGTTTTCACATCCAGTTGTTCCAGATCCATATCATGAGCAGCCACTAAGGAGAGCATCACTCTGATAGAAGAGTGTTTAACCACTGGAGAGAAAACCTCATTATAGTTTATTCCTTCTCTTTGTGTAAATCCCTTTGCTACCAACCTAGCCTTGTACCTAGGAGCCTCAACCCCTTGAATCCCTTCTTTCAGCTTGAAAATCCATTTACAACTTACAAGCTTTTGATTCTTAGGCTGATCCACAAGAATCCAAGTACTATTCTTATGTAAGGATTCCATTTCTTCATTCATGGCAAGAATCCATTTATTTTTCTCAGTAGAATTTATTGCCTCATGATAAGTCAGAGGTTCACAAATACTATCTTGTTCAGCTGCAGTGAATACATAGGCTGATATGTCTTCATTTGACCTATATCTGGCAGGGACTGTAATTTCCCTCCTAGGCCTATCTCTTGCTAGTTGATAACCACTAGTGGTAGAAGTACCACTAGTACTAGCTTCATTTTGATTTCCTTCAACCTCTATGACATTAAGACCAGAGACCGGCTCCACCTCAATATGAACACCAGAATTAACAAATTCACTGCTACTATCACTTTCACACTGTTGCTTACCAATAAGATCTTTGTAAATAATATCTTCTTTGAAAACAACATCTCTACTTATCATTACTTTTGGGCTTTTCTCATCCATCCTCCACAGCCTATAACCCTTCACCCCTTCAGGATATCCCAATAGAACACACTTTACTGCCCTTGGTTCTAACTTTCCTTGGTTTGTATGAGCATATGCTAAGCAGCCAAACACCTTCAACTTAGCATAGTTCCCTGCCTTCCCTGACCATTTCTCAGTGGGTGTCATCATTTCAATTGCTAAAGATGGTGACATATTGATTAATACAGCAACAGTATATAGAGCTTCAGCCCAAAATTTCTTTGGCATTCTTGCCCCAAATAAAAGACATCTAACCTTGTTTAATAAGGTTCTGTTCATCCTTTCAGCCAAGCCATTTTGTTGTGGTTTCCCCACAACTATCAAGTGTCTAGCTATTCCATGTTCTTTACAATAGGCATTAAACAACCCATTGCAAAATTATAGGCCGTTATCTGTTCTCAACTTCTTCACCTTCTTTCAGTTTGAGTTTCTACTAAAGCTTTCCACTCTTTGAATTTCTCAAAGGTTTCGTCCTTATGCTTTAACACAAACACCCAAACCTTCTTGGAGTAATCATCTATTAGTGAAAGAAAATACTTAGCGCCACCCAAAGATTCAGTCCTGGCAGGACCCCACAGATCAGCATGTACATAATCCAATATCCCTTTAGTGTAATGTACACCTCTGCTAAATCTTACTTTGTGAGACTTCCCAAGAATACATTGTTCACAAAACCCTGGATCACAATTCTTTAGGTTACCTACCAGCTGTTGCTTATTCAATTCAACCAACCCTTGTGAGCTAATGTGTCCTAGTCTTTTATGCCATAGACTAGCATCATTTCCAGGATTCCCTTCAGACACACATGCAGACCCAATAGGAACTTTACCATCCAAGACATAAGTGTTGTTATTCATTCTGGTACCAGACAGCACTAACATTGACCCTTTAATGACCTTGGATTTCCCATTCTTAAGACTAACCTGATGTCCATTACTTTCAAAGGTTCCAAGAGAGCTTAAGTTTCTTTTCAAGTTAGGAATATACCTCACATCATGCAGAGTGACCTCTGAACCATTATCCATTCTGAATAGAACAGTTCCAATTCCTTGAACATGACAAGGTCTGTCATCACCTAGTTGCACCACACCTTGAGTCTCTAACTTCAATCCATGATCCATTCTCCTTCATAGGTGTCACAACAAGGACCTCTGCACTGTCATATCCTTCTGAATTGTTTTCAGGAGAGTAATTCCCTGAACTTTTTGACTGATTATACTCTCCCTTCTTCTTTTTGTTTCTATCAGGACAATCTTTCTTCAAATGATTCTCACTATTACACACATAACACCTTCTTTTGGTTCTTGACTTGGATCTTGCCTGGTACTTTTGCTTGCTGAATCTAGTCTCAGGCCTGCCTCTAACTACCAAACCATCTGCACCTTCATCTTTCACCTCAGCCCTCCTCTTCAATTCTTTTGAATTCATGGCTGATAAGACTTCATCCATGGACAAGGTATCTCTTCCAAACATCAAAGTATCCACAAAGTATTCATACACTTGTGGTAATGAGGCCAAGAACATGATAGCTCTATCTTCATCTTCAATTATCACTTCAATGTTCTCCAGATCTAGGATGAGTTTATTGAACTCATCTGTATGATCCTCTAATGACTTCCCTGGATTCATCTGAAAAGTGTACAATCGTTTCTTTAGATACAACCTGTTGGTAAGCAATTTCGTCATATACAACCCCTCCAATTTTGACCAGACCCCTGCAGCAGTGGTCTCCTTTGAGACTTCTCGCAAAACCCTATCCCCCAAACTCAAATATATTGCACTGTGTGCTTTCTCCATTACGTCTTTCTTTTCCTTGTCTATCATCGTTTCAGGTAGGCCACCTTCCCCCTTCAGTGCATCAACAACCCCATTGTGCACTAGAAGAGCTCGCATCTTCAAACGCCAAAGACTAAAATCATTTTTCCCGTCGAATTCCTCCAAATCAAACTTTGTTGACACCATCTTTGAATTCGAATCAATCAAGAACTTCGTCGATTAACAATCTCTAACTTCAATCCATACCAATTGTTAATGCAAATGCGGAATTGAGCAATAACACCAGTTGAAATTCAATAGAAGAAGATAGATATTCGATCACCAAACGATTTCCCAAGCTTTATTGATGCTAAACGATTACGAGAACAAAAAAAAGGATTACAAAGAAGAACAAGTACGCAAGTCTGCGTATGAACCAACTAACAAGAATTGACCTAATCCTCCTTATTAACGAACTGTTAATAACAAGTAACTAATTAGGCCTTTAACTATCTCATATTGACAGTAGACCCCTCCAACTAATAAGAAACAGAAACAGACAGAATCAGTCCCTGAACTTTGAAACTTGTCACTAAAACTCAACATTTATGAATTTTAAAGAAAAGTTTGACGTTTGATACTTTTTATTAATATAAAATTCTTCTGGTTTGAGAGCAAGATCGGCTCAACCTTTTTAGGTGCCCAAAGCGAGTTATAAAATCGGGCCATTTTCATAAAGAAAACATTTTTTTGTTAGAATCCTAACACATGGAAATATTACACATATTTTTTTGTATACAATTTTCTTAAAGTCACACAAGCACACATATTAAAATTGGAGTGAGTTTTAGTAAAAAGAAAAAAATTCAAGTATATTGAATCTTTTTTTCTCCATGTCAAAATCAGAAAATTAAACAAATTTAAATCCTAAAAATTGAGGGCTTCTTAAATATAGGGGCCATAAACGACAGCTTATTTTTTTATATAGTCGAGCCATCCATGTTTAAGGGTCATGTGACACCCCAATACAATCCATAAACATAACAACATGGCACTTGACATGAATCAAGGCCATCGTATTGCCTAATAGATGTACTTGGAACCTACATATCTTGGTCTTGATGCAGCCTATGATCCCATGTTTTTTGCTTGTGGACTATCAAATAATTGTTTTTTTAGAATATAAAAAAATAATCATTTTTTACTAAGAACTTTATCAAACTAGCCATCTGACTACATTCTTTTTTTTTTTTTTTCTAAAATGTAGTTTAAAATAAAGCTAACTATAACACGGTTTCTCAAGCTGAAAATGCACCAGTTTGAACCAAAAACACAATAAATCCACCCTTGACGGCGTAATTTTTATCGGCAAGTCCCAGAAAGCATGAATTTCATGACTACGTGTAATCTTTTGGTTGGTTATGTCCTTGACTGCTTAATTTTCGTCCGGAAGTGCCATAAAAGAGTGAATTTTGTGAACATGTGATATCATTTGGTTAGTTTCATCCTTGGCCCCATAAATTTCGCTAAAAAGTGTCAAAAGGCATGAAGTTCGCAAGGAAGTCCCTAAAAAGCGTGATTTTCGTTTTTGGGCACGTGTCAACTTCTGATTAAGTAAACTTTTAAAGAAAGACGTTTCTTGAACCGTGATTATTTCAAAATTTAGTTAAAGGGCCATTTAGGTAAATTGTTTGATCAAAGTAAACATTCACATGATCTTCCCTGTAAAGAACCCAATTAACACAAAAGATTTACTTTCTTTGCGATTATTTTCCTTTCTCTAAAAGAAAAGAAAAAAAACCAAAAGGTTTCTTGTGATTGAATAAACCCACATGATTTTTTATAATAACTCAAAACATTAGAATTTTCAAAACTTTGATTAAGAATACCTGAATTAGTTTTTAAATTCTTTATCCTATAAACTATGAGTTATAAAATAATGAACAATAATTGGCATGGATGAACCTCTCTGGACTTCCAATTGAGTACTTTAGCAGGAGGATTCTTACTCGAATATCTATACCTAATAAATAAGTAACTGGTTGCGCCACATGTCAAAATTCTGTAAGCTTAATATTCTTTTTGCCGCTTATTTTTTTTCTTCATTACTAACCGAAGAGAGGCCCACGAAGCCCAACCAACAAATAAAAGGTTATGCCAAAGGCCCGCACCTACGGGCCCATCTCAAAAAACGGTTATGCCAGGTGGCGTATTCCCATAGAAGAGATGCGTGTCCACCAATCAAAATGAAGGACAAATCACGCATGAATGCACAGTGGGACCCACCAGTCCCCACACCCCCTGCGATGAGATCACCCAAAACCACCTGATATAAAAGGAAAGGGATCATCATCTTCACAGGTATGCACCCATTCACTCATTCTCTTCGACTATAAACTTCCCTTATTTTTTCACCGGAGGAACTTACCCTCACGCCGGAGGGTCATTACAGGGATTATCCCCTCCCTGTGGCGCCTTAACTCTGTGTTCTTGTGGGCTCATTCGCATAGTTGTCAATAGCGCTTGTAGCGGGCACTATAGCGCGCTACATAGCGAATCGATTAGTCACCGCTATCTTCATTTCTCGAGTGAATAGCGACCCAATAGCGTTTTTTCTTTTATTTTTTTATTTTTTAATTTTTTTTAATTATTTTTTTATTTTTTACTTGATTAATATAAATAGGGTTGCTAATAACCCTAATATATGAAGATTTAAATGATTATTGATTATAATTGCTACAAATCCTACAATATTTGAATATAAAATATTTCTAAAAATTTCTAGCAGTGTATCGCTAAACGTGAAATAGCGCCCGCTATTTACCGCTATTCGCTACGTAGCGTATAGGTGGTTTGTCGCTATTTACCGCTATTCGCTATTGACAACTATGCTCATTCGTCGGGGCTTTCGTTAACCAACTACCGGTTGAAAAGCCTTTCGCCGGTGCCTGAGTTTATACTAACTATTTAATATTTTCGTTATTAATTCCTAAATCTTAATTACTAACTATTTAATATTTCCTTTATAAAACTGCATGTCATTTGGTGCACCATACAGTGCCCTTCATGATGGCAAATAAATCAATATGTCATCTAAAAAATTTACAACCGGTATATTCTAATATGTTAAGCCTATATCAGACACATGTAATATGAATATTTACCTGCATGAAGAATTGAAGATCATTTCCTGCACAATTTCTTAACCCATTGCTGTGAGAATCACGAAATGAAGATCATCTTCTTGAGATTAGAGGTCGAAAATCTAACCTGCTTAATTATTGTTGAGTTGATTCAGGTTATGATTTTATCTGTAACGAGTCAAATGAGCATAATAAAAAAATTAGCTATAGATCAAATAGGCTGATTTTGTTGAAAGTACATATAAATTCATTTCTAAAGCAGAAAAATCCTAAATCATTATATATATATATATATATATAAAAAAATAATAGATTGTTATCATAATAATAAATGCACACTAAGTCTCTATGAAATATCTAAAATTATTAGACAAAAAGTGTTTCTGGTCAACTCGGCCTCGGCCCTGTTTTGACCCGTACTATATATTGCATGTTTTGATCATATTCCACCAGACCAGATAAAAGAACCAAAATTCACAGCCATTATATCCCATCAGATGTTCAAAAGAGCCCGATCAAGATTCAGGAACCACTTGCAATGCAAGATTACTAATAGTCAGAAACAAAAGCTAAATCGCAATCCAGCTAATCCCACAAGTTTTCTTGTTTCCCACATCATCTAAACCATCCCTCAAGGTTTTCACATCATCCCATCTCCCATTTCCAGCATAGAAATTAGACACAATAATTTTATACGCGCTTGTGTCTGCCTGTTTGTCAAACACGCGGCAAGCTACAACATCTGCAAGCTTTGAATCATTATGTACATCACAACAAGAAAGAAGTGCACCCCATATGCCCGAATCCACGTCATCTCCCAAAGAACAAATAAGATTATAAGCCTCTTCCAACTCCCCCGCCATTCCAAGCAGTTTCACAAAGTGAACATAATGCTCGGTTTTTGCTTTGATGCCAAAATCAACATCCATTCTTCTGAACATATCGCGACCTTCTTTAACAAAACCACCATGGGAGCAAGCGGATAATACAGCACAAAAAGTAGATTCATCAGATTTTAAACCTCTTTCAACAGCCTCCTTAAACACTTTAAGCGCCTCAGATGTAAGGCCATATAAACCAAGACTCGCGATTACCGAATTGTAAGAAACAATGTTTCTCTTAGGCATATGATGGAACACCTTGAGTCCCATTTCCAAGAAACCACACTTTGAATACATGTCTATCAAAGCAGAAGACACCATGGTATCTGAATCTAGATCATGGCGGATGGCATAACCATGTATCTCAACGCCTGGTACTAGAACGGCCATTTGTGCAGTAGCAGCAAGTAAAGTAGCAACTAATATGGAATCTGACTTTCTACCTTCAGTGTTCATTTTCGTGAAAGAAACTAAGGCTTTATGATACTCTCGTGCTTGCGAAAAACCAGATATTAAAGCAGACCATGTTACTAAATCGGGATGTGATAAACTATTAAATACTTTATAGGCCGAATTCATACAACCACACCTTGAATACATACTTACAAGCACGCTACTTGTATGCGCGTTAGAATCAAACCCGTTTCTTAAACAGTAACCATGAATCCCTTGACCGATTTCCAGCAAGTTAGAACGCGTAAAACCTGATAACAATCCAACCACTGTAAACCCATCAGGCCGAACCCCTATTCTTCTCATTACAACAAACAAACTTAAACCATTTTCCCACTTCCCACAACTTCCATAACCAGCAATCATAGTGTTGTACAAAACCAAATCGTGTTTGTTTAGACTATCAAATACCATTCTGGCATCATCAACTAGACCTAGTTTAGAGTAAGCCGACACAAGCGTGCTACCACAAATGGAGCCCAGTCCCTGATCACAAACAGTCACTTGTGCCTGCACAAACCTAAGACCTTTAAGATCATGTCTTTCAGCACAGGCGCGTAAAATGCAAGCAAATGTGAAATCATCAGGCTTTGTTTCTGAAGTGAGCATTTGTTTGAAGAGTGTAAATGCATCACGAAAACGATGGTTTTGGGCGTAGGCTCTTATGATGGAGTTCCAGAGATAGACAGTTCTGTTAGGACTTTCGTCGAACAGGTTGTGGGCAGAGGTAAGATCATCATTGGTTGAATAAAACCTTATGATTTTAGTCGCGTAAAATGGGTCATGGATTATGCAGGTTTTGATTAGTAAAGCATGGAATGATTTTGTTCTTGACAGGGTTTGATTTAGTTTTGAGAGTTCAAAAACAAGTGACTTGAAATGAATGAACATCAAATCCTGAAACATTCATAATCTCATGTGTATGAAAAGTTATAATGACACGGAATTCCCAAACTGTCCAGCAAATTGGGATAAGTAGGATGAAATCGGTAAAAGAAACGTCAAATTGGGATCAAAATTAGGGTTTCAAGACTGGTTTATGGTCAAATTTAGACCATCCGTACCCTTGTAATTCAAAATTTTACACTTTATACTATTTTTCCGATAAAAATATTGTTGTAAATTTATGAGGTGTAAGTTCATGAATTATTCGAGATCGGTTTGTCAAAAATGTTAAACTAGGTTGGATTTAAGCGAGCATAAACATAAGATAAAGCTAATGAGTCCTAGATCAACTAGTTTAGGAGTAGACACCCCTATGGCCTTCTAATGTGGATGTCATGAGTTCGAGTCTCACTTGATGCAAAATATTATCAGGTGGGCCAGAGGTTTTACCACAGTGAGCCTTCAGGTGTTGGGTTTCCCTTGGAATGGTGGGCGGGCCGGGTCACCAGCGCTGTCTGCGTTCGCGGGCGTGGGTGGTTTTTCGCCACTGGGTTTATTCGAGTGACCGGGCATATAGTATTCGTTGGCCGTTCAAAAAAAATAAAAAAATAAACATAAGATAAAGCGCATTTAATGAACGAGCTTAAGTTGTGTTTCATACACCGAACTCATTAAGAAACCCTTAAAAATCAATGTCAGTGAACAATCCCAAGTCACCGACAAAGGTTTAATAATTACCCTTCAACTTTCTTTATTTTCATATACTACCTCTCAACTTTCTAAATTTTTAAATATACCCCTCAAGTTTATAAAATTTCAAGTTTACCTCTAGATAAAATTCTCAACTCTACCCCACAAATTTCTAAACTCTCAAGTTTACCCCTCAAATTTTGTTTATTTTTTCTTTTACTTTTTTTTATATTCGTTTGTAAAGTTAGTTTTTTTCTAATTTTATTTTATTTTTACTTTGTTACTAACTTATTTAACGAATTGTCGTTTCAATGTTAATTTCTATTCGCGTCGCAATTTATCTATTTTTCGATCTCCAGAACCGAGTCGTGACAACTTCGTACGTTTCTTTTATGTACTTAGTTACACGTTATTGTCGCCGTCGCAATGCACGTAACAAGGTTCGCAAACCCGTCGCATCGCGTGGGTTTTAATTATGTACTTAAACACGTTAATGTCACTGTACAGCCGCGCCTCAACGCGCATGTCATATTTTCTAGTTTAAAAACTAAATAATATGTTACGTTATAATTATGATTATATATGAAAAGTAATTAAATAAATGATAAATTAGTCGAACCTGAGCAAACATCACAGGTTCCATGGCATCAAGTGAGGTCTTCCATCGCAACAGGTCTTGATCCTCAAACCCTAGTTCATCACCCTCTATATTTAGCGCATCCAACCTCTCTATTCGACTAGATGCCATTGAGATTTAAGTTGGGATGTTCAACACTAGTCAAACAGTTGACCCGTAACTCAACACTGATTCAAATTTTCATTCAGTGAGTAAATCATTTTGGATTTTGGGTTTAAAAGTTTCCAGTTTACCAAATTTATTCAATTCACATTGTTTCTTGATTAAACTTGTGATTATGGAGCTGAATTAAATCATATTTAACATTTCTACTTAACTTATGCATACAACTTGCTCGTTGAAATGCCTATGAGAAGTGTTAAACTTGACTGAAGTTCTGTGTGATTGTCACATTTATTATTCATGTTGCTATCTATGATAATCATATTTTCTTCGGTTCACACATTTGATTATTCTTTGCAATTAGTTGTTGTTCCTGTTGTATTCAGATTGATACAATCATATTCTTGTTTGCAATTAGTTGTTGTCCCTATTGTACTATTTGTTGCAATTAAGGGCAATCGATTGCAAATTGTTTAACATAATCAGATTGATACAATCATATTTTTGTCAATATTAACGAAATTGAGGTTGCACTCACTAGGAAATGGCGTAAATGATGTTGAGGATGAATGGCGTTGGGAGTGACCAAGAGAGTTGGGAAAGTGGAAGTTATGTAGATTATGATGAACTAAATAATGAATATGATGTAGAAGAAGATGATGCACATATTTGTCGGTTTTAAAATGCAGCACATATTTGAAACAACACAAAAAATTGAGCATTACATATTCGATACAAAAATACAGCACAGTTAACACCTCACAAAAATACGGTACAAAAAATACAGCTTACAAATTCAGTACCGAAAAATAGAGCTTACAAATTCAGCACAGAAAAATAAACCACAAAAATACAGCACATAAAAAAAACACAATTTTTGATTTTTTTATCGTCTTTTTTTATATAGCAACATTATACTCAAATTAAAGAGAAAAAATGCCCGATTTTATGATGTAGTTTTTAAAAAAATATAATGTCGTATGAAAAAGTTATTAACGTTTAAAAAAAGTGAAAAAACTTGAAAAAAGTCAACAAAAGTGGCTATTCTTTAAATACCATTCCTTTCTTCTTTTTTTCGTACACTTTCATTTCAACCCTTGATCATCAAATTTGATGTCTAAGATTACTTATTAGCTTACTTAAGCAAAATCCCATTCGTAGGGATCCTGCCTCAGTTGTATATAATCATATGTTTTAACCCTAATTATATGAGAAAACAATTTATTTTACGCTGGCAAGCCGACGGTGGGCGGCGGCTAGGGTGGAAGTGGCGACGGCTAAGAGTAGGAGGGGATTAGGGTTTTTCAATTCAAATTGGTTAACCTCTTTTAATGCCCTAGCAATTGTATTTATAAAGAAATAGTAACTTATTTCCCAAGTCAGGGATTAAAGTTACTAACCGGTCCCTACTGATTATCTAATATCCAGTATTTAACCAAAACTCTTTTGTTAATAAATATAACACTTATATTTTATAAATACAATTTAATTAACTTTATATAACTAATTATATATAAATATATCCAATATATACATATATATAACTTAATTATCCCGTAATTCTAAATTACGTGAACATTTAATTCTAGTCATTCTTAATTCCCGATTACGAACTATCTTTGCCGTCGATCATTCCAAATAATCAGTCGCCTTTTCGGTTTAGTTTCGTGTAAGGTCCGTTTAACTCTTAAACGTCCTTTAATATATATTGTTATTCGTGGTGTAACTCTTTAAATCTTATCTCGATGGCGGTGGTGTCAAATGTTGTTATTCGGGCAGATATGTCCAACAATTTGTCACTGTCATTCAGAATTATTATACTTCTTTCATTATAAGTTTATTCTTTACCTTTCTATCAATATTGTCATAAATCATTTGTTATTGAACACTACCACTGTCTTTCTTTATCTTTTGTTTAACAACTGTTGTCTTTCAAGAATGCACATCAGCCTAAAACTTATAAAACGGGTAATAGAAACTCACCAGGTCTACTATCTCTATCACATTGTGAGGCTGTCTAGCTAGGCGGAATGCTATATGCTCTGTATGAAACCAACACGTGAAATCTATCAACTTTTAGCTATTGTTTCCTACAGTGTCATCCGACACTAGTGTCGTGAGATTCTTAGTGTCGTCGGACAGTGTCGCTGGTGACAGTGTCTCATAGGCTAGCATCGCTCTAACTTGCGTTATGGGCTTTTAGTGTCGTCTATCTTAGTGTCGCCACTCATTAGTGTCGCCACCATGAGTGTCACCAGGTCTGCTATCTCTATCACATTGTGAGGCTGTCAAGCTAGGCGGAGTGTTATATGATCTGTATGAAACAAACACGTGAAATCTATCAAATTTTAGCTATTGTTGCCCACAGTGTCATCCGACACTAGTGTAGTGAGATACTTAGTGTCGTCGAACAGTGTAGCTGGTGACAGTGTCTCATAGGCTCGCATCGCTATAACTTGTGTTATGGGCTTTTAGTGTCGCCACCATGAGTGTCGCCATCTCTCTCAAGGGCTTCCCGACTAGTGTCGCCGGTTAAATTAGTGTCGCCACAAGAACAATCATCAATCAGTCGCAGTTTTGATAAAAAAATCGTAACTTTTTACGTCCAAATCATTTGTCAATCTTCCATGAAGCTAGATCTACATTTTTTAGGTTGTTTAACACGTAAAAATCCGATCTTTGAAGATGAAACCCTAGTTTTCCTATTGAAACCCACTTTAACCAAAACAGAAGATTTAAGGCTGATTCTTGCCTGGATTCGAGCGTTTCTTCTTTCTTTTCCTTCCAGAATCGATCCACAGTGAATTGGAAGCGAGATGGGATGCTTGAATGAAGATTATCTTTACTTTCTCTCTCGAGGATTTGGATGAAGATGGTGGAAATGAGGAAGAGCATGGAGGTGGCGGCTAGGTTAAGCCTCTCCCCCTCCCTTTCGTCTTTCGTCTCTTGCCATGTTTAGTCCCCGTTCTTTCGTTTATTTTTTTTCGAACCACCTATAAAGTGTCGGTTTTCGGGATGTTACAAATTGGGTTACTTAATAACCAAATGAAAAGTCATAATGAAATATTAAACAAGTTGGAAATTATGGAATGCATACTTGTTTGATAATCTTATGATTTCTGGTGCTAAAGACACCTTGTTATATCAAGGGGGCGAAGCCCACTGAACAACAGGGGTCCGGAAGCAGCACCCCTGGCTGGGGTTAAGCTGCCAGGGCAGCTTGGCATTGGAAGTTGATTCGGAAATGGAAAACTGTTAAAAGTTAGTCATCCGGACTAACTTGTTCATCCGGAGTAGATTTGTCCTTCATGTGCAGATTTGTTCATCCGGAATAGATTTGGTCATCCGGAGTAAGTTGGTCATCCGGACAAGTTGGTCTTTCAGAGTAAACTAAAACAATAGTTAATTTCCAAACGATTGACGGTTATGATGGCTTTCAACTAATAACCGTCATGATGAATCATTGTATCGTTTTACTTCTATATAGAAGTCATTTTTTGGTCAGTATCACACACACGAAGTTCCTAACAGACTTTCACATATTCGTTCGAATCTTTGATTTTTATCCGATTAAATATTAGTGTATACCATGAAAATAATTCAATCTGAAAGATAACTCTCACGATTATCAAAGAATCTAAACATACAGAACACCCATAATTCCTACAACTTTGTATGATAAAGAAGCAATTTTAATCAAAAGAAGGAATGAATTGTATGAATAAAAGTCATTTTTCATTATCTTTCAAATATATTTTTAAACAACTCACAAATCTTAAGTTCTTTCACTTTCCACAAAATATTTTTCATATCAATTATCCTATTCCTAAACAAGTACGTGAATGACTCTTGATATAAATATCTACCCTAAACGGTTGTTTAAAGGGAGTACAAGTTTAAGGATTGTGTCATTGTGTGCAAGACTTAGGAGGGATTAAAATGAAAAGAAGTTAAAAAAAGAGGGACTGAAGAGCGAAAGACATTAATTTGGTGAACTTGAATATACAAACAAAGTTAAATCGAAAAGAACAAAGCCTGACAATTTACAACTGCACCCCCTTTGCTTCTAAAACATGTCAAAACAGACGTACAAAATCTCTGCTATTTTACTGTTAACATATCCTTTCAGCTTTTGCTGCATAATTCATTTTATCTGTGTTATTCTTATTGTCTAACAAAAGTGTCTTTAATTATCTAATATTTTTTTTCCTAGTTACAAACTTGTCTATGGTCACCACCACCACCGGCGACCTTTGCCCATTCACCGGAATCTTCAAGTTCACTCCACCTCAACACCGAGAGAAATCATTGAAGGTTCAGAATGATGGTTTCTATGTTGGTTTCCGATGTTGGATTTGTTAGGTTCCATGGATAGCGTTTTGAATCATGTATGGATTCAACTTTTAGATTAAAGTATTTCGTGGGTACACGAAATCAATAATCGGATAAGACGAAAAAAGTCACGTGAAAATTCGTATGAAAAAGTGTATAAAAATCAGACTGAATGAATCCTTTATATAGAGATCGAACAATCACAAAGAATCTTTGCAAATCTTCATAAAATGGTATGATAAACTGTGAATAGTTGAACAAATATATATATAAGGGAGGGTTACGCTAGAAAGGGGAAAAAATGTAGAAAGTGTATGAAGTAACAGGGAACACCACGTGGAGATGATTGGTAAATTGGGAGAAGGGTATACATGTAAAATGGTATAAGTGACCCAATACATGCAAGTCACATGCAACTTCCTCTCTCATTTTTTAATGGTTCATAACTTTTTTACACGCTATTATTTTAAAATTTTTTTTTACCATACAGTCGAATGTTTTTTTTTATCATTATCTTTCAAATATATTTTTAAACAACTTACAAATCTTAATTTCATACTCATATTAAACTACATCAAATGGTGTTTACAAAATTAATATCTACCAACGAAAGAAAAATTAGAAATAGGTTACGATGCAAGTTCATAATCCTAAAATTCGTACTTAAGATCTCTAATATACCTTTAATAAAAATTTATGTTACCTCACTAATAGCAATATACCTAAATATAAAATTAAAATAAATAAGTGTAAGTTAAGCTTGTTATGAATTATTTTCGCTTAATTTTTTTTATTAGAAACAATATATACACACATACATTGACATGATTTTGTGTATTTCTGTTCATTTATCATTTTGCAGTCATCAACTTGCCTAATTAAGCCAAAAAAAAAAAAACAAACCGTCGTTCAAAAAAAAAACTAAAACCTAAACATGTTACTTTAAACTCTTAATACTTAAACTTGTTAGTTTCCGCAACGTATATGTGTAATTAACTGTTAGAAAAAAGATAACCTATGGTGTTATGTTCCTTGGTAGGAAACGTGATGTAACATTTCGGTTTAAATGTTGTAAAACAATGTTTGATATAAATAAAAGTTTGAAGTTTTAGTTTCCGCTGTGTGTTCTGTACCATTCATCACGACTAACCAGTACCTGGGATTGGGGTGTGACAATACAATAAAAGATTATAAGGGTTGCTAAATGATCCAACCCAACTGCTCAAGAACATCTTTCATTTCTATTTATTTTTCTTTGTATATTGTTTGTTTGATATTGTATTATTTGACGCTTGTTTAGTTTAATGTTGTTATTTGATACCTAAAAACATATAAAATTATTAAAGTTCAAGAAAACTCATAGAGACACAAGCTATAACTCGAGTTACAACACGTAAAATTATAAGGGTGTTCGTATTAATGCATCGTTGTTATAAATTGTTGCACAATGGCAATTATTTTTTTAAAATTGCATTCTAAGATATAAATTTGTTATAATTATGCAACAAGATTGTTTTACGTGTTGTAACTCAAATAATTAGGGTGTTCTAACTATTTATAAAAAAATGTAGGCGAGTTTGAGTCTAGTATATGACATATTGATGCACTATTGTTATCATTTGATGCATCTTTGTAATTATTTTTTAGAATGTAAGTTGACCAACAAAAAGACAACTTTCCATCACCTTGTATGCTATATTTCATAGTTAATAATTTTTATGTCGTACACGTTGGTATACATTTATGAAATAACACATCTTTCGAAAAAATGCATTTGTGATATTGTCCGGCATGCTGCAAAGTCATGGAATCGGCCAAGCATATTCTATTCTCTTGTGCGGTCGCAAACTCGGTTTGGTCCATTATTGGAGGCTGGTGCAAACTCTCACTGGTTTACGCGTTCTCCCTTAGGGACATTCTCGAATTCCAGAGGTATGTTCATGGGAGCAATTTTAAGAAAAAGCTCCATCAAGCCATTTTCTTTACTACAAGTTGGTGCATTTGGAGGGCTTGGAACTATAAGGTCTTTAACAATCAGGAGGTGTGGGTCGCTAGATTAATCGAAGAGATTATCACCAAGTCTTTCATACGGGTGAAAATAGATCCAAAAGAGGAACTTGGGAGTGGTCTAAATGGTGCTATTTTGCTCTTGATTCTTTCGTTTAGTTTGTTGTTTCTTGTATTTTCTAGCTCCTTGCTAAATGTTCTCTCGTTTTTTAGTTTTATGATATCAAGAGTTCAAAAAGAAATATGTAAAACTATTGATCAGCGAGTAGGAAACAATATTAGATTTTGAGGTCATTATGGTTCACCCGGTTACTAGTAACCATTGACTCCTATTCTTAGTTGATGACTAAAGGACTTAAACCCAAGAACTTGTAAAAGACCATATGATCTTCTTCTTCTTCTTCTTCTTCTTCTATATATGTTATATGTTCTTCTCGAGGTAAAATCTGGTAGATAAGGGCATTGATATTCCTTGTCTTTATGTGCTATATGTTCTTCTCTTGTTGAAACATTGGATCAACTTTTTGGGGATTGTCTTGTTCCTACGAGAACTTGGCAAGCGATTAGAAGATGGTTGAATGTTAAGTTCTTTGGAGCAAAAGACTAATTTCTTGGTATGATTCAATAGCATTGTCTAAATCAAAGATAAAGAGGTGCTGGAGTGGAGGCTATTATAATGTCGGGGTGGTGGCTGCTTTGGAGGTTCCGGAATGAAGTCGTTTTTGATAAAGATAACGGTTCAAAGAAAGAGTATATTTTTGATTCCATAGTTAATATCTCTTATTTGTGGTTTCTAATAGGAAATGTACGGCAAAAATTACTTGGTTCGAGTGGTTGCAAAATCCATTCATATTTTTATAATTGGGTTTTCCCCGTCTAGTGGCTTGTTAGTTGGGTTGTTTATATTATCTTCCGTCTTTTCAAAAACAAAATTTGTAAAAGACTATCGTTCACCCAAATCACAAATGAATTTCAATTACGACCACGCCCCGAACTTTTAACATTAACATGGTTCCCCTTAATTTAAAATCAAAATGGTGTTGAAAAAGTTTAAACAATTTCAAACTCAAGACGTTTAATTAAAAACTTATTTACGTCACTAATAGCAATATCTATACTCCTTTATAAAACAGATCTTTTAAGACGCCGGACTTGCGATCTTTTAAGACGCCGGAAACGCTTCCCTTAACCTGTGAGAGACGCTTCATCTCTATTCCTGGCCCCATTCAACGACATTTAACCCTAAAACCCCCTGATATACCCCCTTTCAAACGCGTATATATCCTCTCCTCAACCACCCTCCGCCACCATTGCTCTCCCCTCAAACCTTCCGCCTCTTTCTCCAGCTTTGAAACCCTAATCCCTCAAAATTCAGACGCACTTTCTTTCTTTCGTAAGGGGTCCGTAGCATGTGTCAGTGCTTGCTGCTTCATAACTCTCTATGTTCCTTTCCTCTAGCGATGCTATTGCTTCTTTTTCCTCCGGCCAGCGGTAAGTTTTCGACTTCTTTACCTTTGCTGCTTTTTTGTGTGTCGATGAATTTGTTTGATTGGAGAAATTGAAGTTTTCATGGTATTAAGTGTTTTTCAGTTGTGTGTGTGAGGCTATTACTACATCCAGGTTCGGAATTAGGGTTTCATTGGATATTGTTCATAATTCATTGTAGGTTGTCAGTTTTGTACCTTATGGGTTTTGAATCGGATTTTTGCAGATCTAATTGGACATGGACAGAAGCTACAGTGGAAGCTGCAAGGCATGATGCATTTTTAAGAGTAAAGGTGATCCTTTGAGTTCTACCTGAGTTAATTCTAATTTTGTATTAAATTGGTTTACCTTTGATAGAATGTAGAGTCAAAGGTTACTGCTACTGATACATTTCTATTTCTATACGTGTGCTTTCTTTAGATTTCAAAGGTGTCAAAAGGTAAGTCTTATTAAGTAGATGACACATTAATTGGTGGAGATTCTTAAGTTTTCAAGGCCGGCTGTAAGGTTGTCGTTGTGGACCGTTGATGAATTTGATTGATACTGCTGTTATTGGTCTGTCGAGTTAGCTGTTTTAGGTTTGTTAACTTGTTTGTTTTCTCTTGTGATAGAATAATGAAAACCCCTGTGGTACTGCCTATTATTATTGATAATTGTATATAGGATCGATGAGGATAATTATTAATATTTGAGTGGTTGTTCCTGGTTATACACATTTGCAGAAGAAAGAACCGGTTCTTCTGCAAAATCATGTCCTAGCATATGTTGAAGAGCTTTGTGACTACTCCTTTAAGCACAAATAACAAAAGGTTGTTTTAAAAAAAAGTCTTTATTGATTTATTGACTGCTCATTTTCTTTGTGATTGCAGTTCTTGAAGATTTCTTTTACCTTCGTTATGATTTTTATGACAAGAGGAAGGTAAGAAATTATATACGTATGCTACATTAGCAAACTTCATGTTTGAGGTGGCGAAACAAGCCAGTTTTTTGACTTCAAAGAAACAACATAAATTTGTAATGTGACATTTTTTTTTTCCTGTTCTATGTTTTGTAAAAGATATATCTGTACAACAGAATGCTCTGTTTCATGAGCTTGGAAAAGCATCACTACAGCTGGAAAACAAAGTGGGTTTTATTCGAGTAGTTGTGGATGGAACGCTTGTGGTAAGCAATACAAAGGAAGCCGGCTTGTGTACTAAATTGAAAGCTAAAGGTTACAGGGTTTGGTAGGACTAAAATCAAGGAATCATGGTTTTCAGTCTTTAATGAGCAGATATAATGTGCAAGGTTTCCCCACTATTTTGGTGTTTGGTGCAAACAAAGATGCTCCAATCACATATGAAGGAGCAAAAACTGCCTCAGCAATTGAGTCATTTGCCTTTGTTCATTTAGAAACAAAGACTTTGGTTTGTAATTGTATTTTAGCAAGTTAAATATTCTACTACTTTTGGAATAATAAGATTTGTGGTTGAAGACTTTGGTTTGCAATTCGACTTTAGCAAGATAGTTTTATTATATTATTTCATGATTTTATTGTCTCTATTTTTGGGAGGGACTCTTTGGTTTGACAAAATTGGTGTAATTATCTGTAATTTGATAAGCTGGATCGTGGTGGACTTCCGACGCAAAGCGCGGGGTAACCCACTAGTACCTAAATATATGTAACATCCCAAATTAATAAATCGAATAAATGCAATGAGGTTGGAATTAAATCGTGGGTTTGAATGAAAAGTAAAAGGAAAGAGTACGGGCTTGAGCTTGGCTCCAATGGGCCGATGAGAGCCCAAGTATATAAGGAGCATGACCAGCTCCACCTCCTCATTTCTTGCGCAAGCCCTTCTAGAGAGAGAAAGTGGATTCAGCTAGAGAGAGAAAGTAAAAAGGTCGATCGCTCATAAATCATCACTCAATACCACAACAACAGGAAGCAACGGAAAACCAGACTTCAAGAGGTAATCATCTAGCCCAAATCTGAGATTTTATAGTTTTTGGATTTCGGGTTTAAAATACATAAAGATACGATTTTTAGTATGGAATTGAAAACGAATAATAGATTTAGGCTAATAGGTGGGAATAGAACGTTTGGAATGTAAAAAGTTTGAAGCTTGAACGATTAGAAACAGTTGGCCAGATCTAGGGTTTCTGATGGGGAAGAAGACCCTGCAGGCGAACTTATCAAGTTCGTCTGGAACCGTTTTTAAGTGAACTTAGCATATGTTCGCTAATCTGGGCGAACATAACATCTTCGCTAAAGCATGTCCTCTTATACCAAGGTAGCGAACCTATTATGTTCGCTTAGCACCAATGTAGCGAACTTATTACATCTTTGCCTAGTTCAATGTAGCGAACTTACCATGTTTGCTTAAGCCAAGGATGGCGAACTTATTTAAGTTCGCTAAACCCTAAGATAGAAACGCATAGTGTCGGTTAGGTCCGTTATCTTATCTTGTATGATTTGATTATACAGATTGTGTGTGACCTTAGCGACGCTCACCGACCAACTATTATACTTCAGGAACCCGATCATCAGGTGAGTTCTATATGCCTCTTATATGTTATGCGCAAATGTTTTCCAATTTTTTGGGGCTGAAGTGTGTACGTGTAAGGTGAATGAATGTTATGAATGGTAATATGACCTTATGTGTTATATGAAAGAATGTGATGAACTAAGAAATGACAAACTAATGTTTACAATGAATGAAATCTTACTTTATGTTTATATATTGTATGCTATGAATGACTTAATGTTAAACGAATGAAATCTTGCTTTATATTTATATATTGCATGTTATGAATGTACAAAACGTTAAGGGCGGAAATACAGACTACTTCGGTAGGACGGTACGATGATGACGGCTACCACGGTAGACGGACAACCATTCGACTATTATGCAGGCGGTATGTTAAAGTCTAGAAAGGTAGACTACATACGGACTACTACGGTAGACAGAGGCCCTTAATTGAAGTACGATTGCATATATAGTTCGTATGGGAAATGGATGCCACAGGGCAAACGGGCGAAATGACGTACTACGACGGTATGACGGACGGCCAAAGGTTTGCCGGACGGTAATGAAGGACGGACTACTTCGGTAGAAACGGTATGAATGACGGACTACGACGGTAGGACGGTACGTCTGTCTTTGTAACTTACGTAATCAATGACTGGCTGATCACCCATATGTGTATGACCAATGAATGTTCAATGAAGGAAATGATGTGTACACACACACACATATATATATATATATATATATATATATATATATACTTACAAATGAATGATGTTATACCTAATTGATTTAAACTAGAACTCAACAGCAATAGCTGACTTTTAGTATGCACTTCAGGTACCAAGAGGAAAGGACGAGCAAAGGCGTGAAGGCTACCTGGCTCAAGACTGACATCCTGTTCACTTGATTTTATGTTAAGACAATGTTTTAAATGTTAAGACTTCGCTGTTTATGTAACTAAATGATTGTATGCTTCCGCTACGTTTGACTGTTTTATTTAATGATAAATGAATAATAACTATGTTTATGAGTACATCCAACAACTGAGGTCTCCCAACGTGACTCCACAGGGAGATAGCAATGAAGGAACTCTTCAACTAGAACCCGAAGTTAAGAATGCCATTGCCGGGGAGGTTGTACTCACTCCGAAGGACGTACTGCCCGACTTATTGACTGAGGCGTTAAAAAAAAGTAATCAGGAGGAAGAACAACACCCTGCAGAAAACGTTTATGACAGTGACGGGGATGAGGTGAATGCGGGACAGACTGCCCGGGGATGCAACTACAAAGGCTTCAAGGACTGTGACCAGCCCAAGTTTGACGGGAAGAAGGATTCCGTAGACACATTTGAATGGATCGAGAGAATGAATGGAGTAACTAGCATTAGTGAATGCCGATCTGACCGGGCCGTCATATTTGTTGCTCATTATTTCACCAACTAGGCACTGAGTTGGTGGAGAACTATTCAGAGGTCCAAGTCGCCTAATGCTCTCAGAAGAATGACCTGGGATGAATTGAAGGTACCGATGATCAAAAATTTCTGCCCATAGAACGAAATTGACAGGGTGGAGAATGAGTTCTTGAACTTCAAGGCTGACAACATAACCCATCGCCAGTACACATCCAGATACAATGAATTAGCTCAACTAGTACCACATTTAGTGGAGACTAAGGAAAGGCTGATCAAGTGCTATGTTAAGGGCTTGCCTCAAAAGGTCCAAATCCATGTGAAAGCTAACCTACCCTCGACCTTCGAGTCGGTAGTGAATCTGAGCGGAATTATCTTTGACGACTATGCTAATGAAGACCCGACACCTGAAGCACTGAAGAGAAAGTGGGAAAACCCATCAAAGGGAATTGGGAAAGGAAACTATGCATCTAAGGCTAAGAAACAAAGAAATGAGGGGTATGAAACTTGCAAGAAATGTGGGAAACAACACCGCAGCGAATGCCAAGCTGGCTCTACCATGTGTTTCAAATGTGGGAAGGCAGGGCACTATTCCAAAGAATGTATGAGTGGCACCAAGTGCCAGAACTATGGCTTGTTTGGGCACGCAACAAAGGATTGCAGGAAAACCGGACAACCTGGTTTAGGAAAGGAGAAGGAACAGGAACAACCCAAGGCTAGGACCCGAGCCTATGCTTTGACTGAGGAAGAAGCCAGAGGGAACCCTGATGTCGTGTCAGGTACGTTCCTAGTTAATGATAAATATGCCGCAATTTTGTTTGATTCTGGTGCAAGTAAAAGCTTTATATCTAATACCTTTAGTCTCAAACTAGACTCTACAATTAGCACAATTGTAAAAAGCCTTTAGGGTAGAAACTGCAGTTGGTAGAAACTCAGAAGTATTCCAAATGACCGAGGATTGCATGACAGAAATAGAGGGCCATAGGTTCCCTTCTAGATTATTCCTTCTAACCTTAGGAGGATTCGATATAATATTAGGCATGGATTGGCTAGCTGTCAACGAAGCACAAATAGTATATAAACGAAAGATGATCCATTTCAATGCTACCGACGACAGCCCGATCACAGTTTATAGAGATTGGAATTGCACGATGCCGAGCGTCATCTCGATGATTAAGGCCGAAAGTAACATGAGGCGCGGTTGCGAAGCTTATCTGGCGTATGTTATTGACGTTAGAATGAAAACGAAAGAACTCAAAGATGTAACCATGGTGTACAAATTTCCATGTGTTCCTAGAGGACCTACCTTGCGTGCCACCCGATCAGGAAATAGAATTTCAAATTGATTTACTACCAGGAGCCCAACCCGTTGCCAAAGCACCCTACCGATTGGCTCCGTCAGAAATGAAAGAATTAATGTTTCAACTAAAAGAACTCACTGAGAAGGGATTCATTAGGCCGAGCATTTCACCATGGGGCGCTCAGGTACTTTTTTTGTAAGGAAGAAAGACAGACCGTTAAGAATAAGTACCCGCTACCGAGAATAGACGATCTCTTTGATCAATTGCAAGGCGCGAGTTGGTTTTCAAAGATCGATCTGAGGTTGAGATACCATCAACTGAATGTAAGGGAGGAAGACGTACCGAAAACCGCGTTTTACACACGCTATGGGCATTTTTCTCGTGATGTCCTTCGGACTAACTAACGCCCATGCAGCGTTTATGTATTTAATGAACAGGGTGTGCCGACAAATGTTGGATCGATCAGTGATAGTCTTCATAGATGACATTCTCATCTATTCAAAGAACGAGGGTGATCATCACTGTCACCTAAGGGAAGTATTGGAGGTTCTGAAACAGGAGAAGTTGTATGCAAAATTCTCTAAATGCGCGTTCTGGCTTAGGGAAGTCCAATTCCTAGGTCATGTTATAAACGTAAACGAAATTATGATAGACCCTGCAAAGATCGTAACAGTGAAAGAATGGAACGTCCCGAAAACACCGACAGAGATACAAAGATTTCTAGGATTGGCAGGTTATTATCGGATGTTCATTCAGGACTTCTCGAGGATAGCCTCGCGACTAACAAAGCTAACGCGTAAAGAGATAAAGTTTGAATGGGGTCCAACCCAAAACAACGCGTTTGAAAAATTGAAGACAAGACTAACCCAAGCTCCGGTGTTGACCTTGCCCGAGGGAAATGAAGACTTGGTAGTTTACTCTGACGCTTCGGGTCAAGGATTGGGTTGTGTACTAATGCAACGAGGAAAGGTAATAGCTTACGCCTCACGACAGTTAAAGATGCACGAAGTTAACTACCCGACTCACGATCTAGAGTTGGCGGCAGTAGTTTTCGCATTAAAGATTTGGAGGCACTACTTGTATGGAGTTAAGTGTACAATTTACTCCGATCATAAAAGCTTGAAAAATTTCTTCAAGCAAAAGGAGTTAAACATGAGGCAAAGAAGGTGGTTAGAACTACTAAAAGATTACGACTGTGAAATATTATACCACCCAGGCAAGGCAAACGTGGTGGCAGACGCTTTGAGTCGAAAGGAAGAGTCGACACCTATCCGGATTAAAGCATGCCAGCTGATCATAACACCGAATCTGATGTCTGAGATAGCAAAGGTACAAGGAGAGGCTCTGTTGGAAAGAAACTTGAAAAGGGAAAGAATAGTAGGTCAACAAGCAAAGCTGGGAACTAATGCGTACGTAGTACGAACCCGGTTTGACCAGATGTGGATACCCAAGATTGATGACGGATGACCATACGACTATTATGCAGATGGTATGTTAAAGTCTAAAAAGGTAGACTAAATACGAACTACTATGGTAGACGGAGGCCCTTAATCGAAGCACGACTGCATATATAGTTCGTATGAGAAACAGATGCCTTAGGGTAAACGGGCGAAAGGACGGACTACGACGGTAGGACGGATGGCCAAAGGTTTGCTGGACGGTAATGAAGGACGAACTACTTCGGTAGAAACGGTATGAATAACGTACTACGACGGTAGGACGGTACATCTGTGTTTGTGACTTACGTAATCAATGACGGGCTGGTCATCCATATATGTGTATGACCAATTAATGTTCAATGAAGGAAATGATGTGTACATATATATGTACTTACAAATGAATGATGTTATACCTAATTGCTTTAAACTAGAACTCGGCAGCAATAGCTGACTTTTAGTATGCATTTCAGGTAGCAAGAGGAAAGGACGGGCAAAGACGTGAAGGCTACCTGGCTCAAGACTGACATCATGTTTACTTGATTTTATGTTAAGACAATGTTTTAAATGTTAAGACTTCGCTGTTTATGTAACTAAATGATTGTACGCTTCCGTTATGTTTGAATGTTTTATTTAATATCTGTAAATGATAACTATGTTTATGAGTAAATCTAACAACTGAGTTCTTCCGGGTTTGAAGTCTTACAATATAAAATTAAAATAAATAAGTGGAAGTTAAGCTTGTTATGGATTATTTCCCCTAAAATTTCTTTATTAGAAGCAATATATACACACACATAGTGACTTAGACATGATTTTGTGTTTTTCGGATCATTTGACTTTTTGCAGTCATCAACTTGCCTAATTAAGCAACTATAATCTCATTTGGGAATCGGCATATGGACTTTTCCTCTTTGTTGCATGCTTTTATATAAAATACTTGATCAATTTTTTGCGATTCCAGTTAAAAAAACAAAAAGTTATATGGATGGAACTTTAATGATACGCTTAAATATTAATTTTTGGAGATAATTAAATAAGAAGGTGGTCTATGAACAAAGAAAAGTAAAAGTGAGAATTTTAAGGGAAAATTACCGAAATAGACATTTAACCAAAGGGTTTCCTAAAATAGACTTTGACTTTTAGCCTATGAATTTATAGACATTCTCTCTGAACAGACGGCTAAAGCCGGCTAATTAGCTGGCCTAAAATTCAGTGCGTAACAGAGATCTGGTCTAATGAAATTTCGACACGTTGCTTAGCCGCCGGCTAAGGGCCTTATAACGGCCGGCTAAGACTTATAACAGGCTCACGGCTAAGGCTAAACCTTATAACGGTCGGCTAAGCCGGCGCCCAGGCTCACGGCTAAGGGCCTTATAACGGCCGGCTAAGGCTGAATAGCCTAGATAGGCCTGCTATTAGCCTGCCACTTGTCGAGTATTCATTAGACCTGAAGTCTGTTGTGCACTGAATTTTAGAACGGCTAATTAGCCGGCATTAGCCGTCTGTTGTGAGAGAATGACTATGAATTCGTAGGCTAAAAGTCAATCTCTATTTTGGGAAGTTGGATTGGTCAAATATTTATTTTGGTAATTTTCCCGAATTTTAATTACTTAGTGGCTGATGGAGGACTTAGTTATAGACCCTCTACTTTTCAAGAGAATCCTCCGTTAGTTAGTGGCTGATGGAGGACTTAATTAGTGATAAACCCGTTCATACTTTTCAGCGTTTCGTTTTCAAAGAAAATTTGGGAATAAATATTTCTCGGTAATCCGTCGCTGATTTGAAGTTAATATATTCACTACCAAGCTTTTCTAGAAAAGATTCACCCCAGTTTCAAGGGTTGTCGGTGTGATTATATTTGTGACGGATATCCGTCGGTAATCCATCATAAAATGTCATTATAAATATCGCTCAACTTCTCTTGCTTTCAAACACATAATATCATTTTTAAATGTACAAGTCTTGTTATTCGTATTCATTATTAAATACCAATACATACTCTAAGTATCGTAATTTTAGTTGAAATCGATTGTTTTAGAAGTTAAATATGACAAATGTGTCGTTGAAGGCGTCATTGACCTAATATAAGTTACGTAAATTAGAAGTTAAATATGACAAATGTGTCCATGAAAGTCATCATCGACAAGAATATGTTGATGAATCTCTGTAGGAAAAATGGTCGTGAGTAATACTCTTTCCTACTGAATTATGTCGGAGATTATCGAAGTTCGCCATTTTTAGGATTGAGAGACTACTGCAATGTTACTATTTTGAGTACTTCTAGAAAAATATATACGGAGGTTGAGTTTGTGAGAAACAACCGGTCTTATCCATTTATAATATGTTTTACTAACGGAATTCCGACGGAAATCCATCGGAAAAGTGGCCCCACTGAAAAAGTCTGGCGGGAATCTTATCGTGAATATAAGTGGAAGGTATTCCGACCACTATCCGTCTGAAACCTTACCCTAGACAAACGAGTTAGAATCTTTCTGAAATAGACTCTGCGGGGAAACTATTGATGTGATATGATTGGCGAGTTACCTACGAGCGAGGAATCCGTTGGTAATTACCGACGGATTAACCAAAATCCAAGATCGGTGATCCGTCGATATTTTTCTAAGGGATGTGTCTGTCGGTAATATTTGATTGGTGAAGATCATGTTTTCTAGTAGTGAATAACTTTCCATATATATATATATACACACACTAGATTTTGTGTTTTTCAGTTCATTTATCTTTTTGCAATCATCAACTTTCCTAATTAAGCAAATATAATTTCATTTGAGAATCGGCATATGGCCGGACTTTTCTTCTTTGGTGCATGCTTTTATATAAAAAATTTGATCACTTTTTTGCGATTCCGGTTAAAAAAAATGGAAGTTATATTCATGAGAACTTTAGCAGCCATATGCTTAAAAATTAATTATAAAAATAAAATTCTGAATTAAAGGAGGAGGTGGTCCATGAAGAACAACGAAACTTAAAATGGAGAATTTTAATTACTTAGTAGAGGACCAAGTCATAGACCCTCTGTTGGAAAAATTTTTGTGAAAACAAAATTATATAATTTTGTTTCAAGTTTGATAGTTGAAATACCATATTGAATTAGTCAAATTCCATTTAACATGTCTTTTAAGTTTTAGTTAAAATACTTAAAAGTTTTGGTTAATGGTGAATGGGGTGTTTCAACTTAGGGTGAAGGGGGCGCCTTCGAGTAGAGGGTTCTGGTATGCGGGTAGGCGCGGGTACACCCCCGCCGATGTTGCGGGTAGCTATGCGGGTTCCATTTTACGGGTAGATATACCCGAGTGTGGTTTGTCTTCAAGAAAGAGAGAGAGGCCTGAAGCAGGTGAACTTGAGGCGTGGAGCAGGTTTTTTCCCTTTATTAAATGTAGATGGACGAGATAAGTCAAGAGATTTATTTTTTTTCTTCCCTTTATTCATTTATTTATTTTTTTCCTTTATATATTTATTTATTTATAGTAGTTAACGTTTTTTTTTCTTTATCCATTTATTTTTCTAATTATTTTTCTTTTAATTAATAAAGTTTTTTTTATTAATTTTATTTATTTTAGTTATAGTTTTAATAAACAATTAATTCAAAAAAAGACTTTAGGGTTTAGGGTTGTGCCCCCAATAATTTAGGGTATTAGGGTTGGATTTGGAAAAAAAAGTGAGGTGTCACACCCTTATTGGGTATTTTTGTTAGGGTAGTTTTTTCGTGAGGGTTGTGCCCCCTTCACCCTTATGAGTTGATGGTGAATGTGATGTTTCAACTCTTTTTTCAAGTATAAATACCAAGGTATGCCTTGGTTGAAAAGGCACAAAAACAACACAACTTTATAATGTTCTCTCCCTCTTTCTCTCTAAAGAATTCCAACAATTCTTTGATTATCTTCATCCGTTTTCTTTAAGGTACAATTTGGGTGCTAGAGCCCTCTCCGACAGTAAATACTGGTTAGGCCGTTGTACCCTGAGAAACAAAACGGGGAGAGACCCGCAATTTGTTTTAAGGGCCCCGTGTTAAACACGATCCTCGGCCACAAAGACCACGAGACCATTCTTCTTCTACCCCGTTCTTCGTTTTGTCTAATTTTTCAGTTGTAATTTTGTATTGTAATTTACTACTTTCCTAGATAGGATTTTGTTTCGTGTATTGTAATCGATATATAAAGTGTTTTTATTTCTTTTATACCCGAACGGTTCCTACAATCTTAAAACAAAATTTTAAAACACCGTTCATGTATTCAAAACCATATCGTGTGACTCAAACTAGTTTTGTTTCCACGCGGTTTGTGTTTTAAAAACATATTTTTTTTCTTCCTTTCTATTCAAATGAGTACTTTGATTGAAACTGAATTTCGGGTACAATTCATTGAAATACATATTTTTTTTTGCACCTCATTTATGAAAAAATCGCCGTTGGTCCATTCAAAGTTGGACTTAGAAAACCCACGGTTGGTTATTTTCTAGAATTGAGGACAATCTAAACCTTATTATAAGGATCTTGGATTCTTGAAATGGTTATAAATAGATTTCTATTAGAAACTATTATTTGGTTAAATAATATTTGTTTAAAATGTTTTGGAACATGTAGTTTCTAATGTTTGTATTAGAAAAGATGTTTTCTAAACCATAAAAACGTTTGCGTACGTTTAGTTTTAACAAACGTTTAGAAAATATTATTATTTTAAAATAATAAAGGCTTATACACTTTTACTTTCTAATGGGCGTGTTAGAAGTGGTGTATTTTATTAACCCACATCGGTTAAAATGTTTTGTAAACGTTTAACATTCTAACGTGCGCGTTGGAAACAGATTAATTTTATAACTAAATAAACGTTTTGTGTAAATGTCGACGGTTTTAACACGCGTGTTAAATTCGTATTATTTCATAAACCAAAGTCCTTAGAAATGGTTTTGTCTAAGCATTTACATTTTCTAACGAGCGTGTTAGAAATGATTATATTTGTATAAGACATCGGTTATTTTCTAACTAGCGTGTTAGAAGAGATTACTTTGCGAAGGTTTAAAAATTTTTAACGAGCATGTTAGAAACGTTTATCTTGGCAAATAATAAACATTGGGACGGTTTGGGTTAAACCTTTAAATTTCTAACGGGCGTGTTAGAAACGGTTGGTCTTGGAAAATCGAAGGGTTTACCTAAACGTTCAATATTTTCTAACATGCATGTTAGAATCGGTTTAATATTTGCAAATCGACAAGCTTTAAAACGATTTTGGTAATCGTCTATTTCTAATGAGTGTGTTAGAAACAATTTAATCTATAAAACCGGAATTTTGAACGTTTGCTAAACGTTGATATTCTAATGGGCGTATTAGAATCGGTTAGGTTATTTAACGATTTTAATCATTTTATTTTCTAACTAGCGTGTTAGAAACAGTTATTTTAAAGCGCTTTGTCTAAACGTCGAATTCTAACAAGCATGTTAGAATGGTTTAATTTTGTGAAACCAAAATTATTAAAACGTTTAATTTTTTTTTTCAAACAAGCATGTTAGAAATGATTTAAAGGCTTCAATACGTTTTTGTCTAAACGTTTAATTTTCTAATGAGCGTGTTAGAAGTTGTTTATTGTATAAACCAAAAGGTCTTTAAAAAATGGTTTTGTCAAATCGGTTAATATTCTAACGAGCGGGTTAGAAGTGGCTGGAATATTATAACGAGCATGTTACGTAATATTTTTTTGAGTAAACTGCAGTTTTCGTTCATGAGGTTTGATGGTATTAACAGGTGCAGTACACCCTTAACACTCTGAGTCCCTAACATTTAAATTCTTAACACTATGCGTCCCTGGACCTAACATGCGTTAAGTTTTCTGTTAGTTTTCCTATGAAATTACCGATTTGCCCCTTGACTCCATCTTCTTCACCCTTTCATTCTTTATCTTCGTAAACATCTTCTTCCAAATGGTTTTTGGAATTGTTTTTGGTTATTTTACAATTTTATCCAAATGATTTTTGGAATTGTTTTTTTTTTTACAGAAATGGGTCACAGGGGAGCTTTTAATAATCTCGTGTCTCCCTTTTTTTCTCTGGATATAATGAAAGGGGGAAGAAGATGTTTAGGAAGATAAAAAATGAAAGGGTGAAGAAGATGGAGTCAAAGGGCAAATCGGTAATTTCACAGAAAACTAACAGAAAACTTAACGCCTGTTAGGTCCAGGGACGCATAGTGTTAAGAATTTAAACGTTAGAGACTCAGAGTGTTAAGGGTGTACTGAAACTGTTAATACCAACAAAACTCAAGGACGAAAACTGCAGTTTACTCTATTTTTTTAAAACCTAGAGGCGTAAAAGCGATTTTAAACAACTTGGTGTTGTTGTGAACAAATTAATTGTTCAAATGTAACTACGTGCGTGTAGTTTACTTTATAAACATCTTGTTGTTGAATAGAGTCACAACTGTTCAAGGTGGGAGAACCACTGAGGGAGAACCTCAAATAAGTGATGTTGTGATTGCATCGAGTTCCTGTTTGGGGGAGCCTAACTGCATCAATTGAAGACATCGTGGGAACAATTTCGGAGATGTATGAAATCAAGTGGACATTTGGTGTTCGTGGATATGTCTTATTGTTTGAAGCATACGTTCATGTTATGACAAACTATTCAACATTAAGAACTATCCCATTGCTGAGAGAAGCATGACACTTATAGATGGTCGTTGGACGAAAACAGGGAAATGTAGAACTAAGGTTATCTACATTTAGTACCCTAGTGTAACACCCCAATTTTTGAGAAAATACAAGTTAAAGGACTAAAATGGTCATTGGATAAAACCCTAGGGCTTAAAATGATCTTTTATTAAAGTATAAGGTTAGAATACGTTGGAATTAAAGTTCAAATCTAGATGGACGTCGGACCGACATCATCCTTACCATCGGTCCGAAATGAGCCACGGGACTGATGTCGGACCGACATCAGTTAGATAGCGGTCCGACAACCGTCATTGCGCCACAATTTTTGGTACTGACACGTGTCCTATTACTCAACCCTAATTTCTTACACGTGTCTTAATAGCGGACCGGCATCTATACACATAGCGGTCCGCTATGTGCTCGTCAAGCCAATAAGTCGCCTCACTTGGACGTCGGACCGACATCAACAGGGATAACGCTCCGACGTGGGTCCCAACTCAACCTATAAATAGATGGTGTTGGTTGTTCATTTGAAAACACAAAACCATCATCACCACTTCACACACACACGCATACCAAGAAGATCGGAGTAACGATTACGAGTACGGTGGATACGCTGTTGGTACTTCCTATATATAAACCTCTTTGATACTTCATGATAAAACCATTATGAATGTTTAGGGGTATAGACTAAAAGGTAGAAATATAGTAAACGTACGGGAGAACTTCCGACTGGTATGTAGTTATCTTACAAATGGAATGTTCTGTCTAAGGAAAGAGTGGTGTATAAATCTCTCCTAGACCCGTCACTCTTTCCTGTCACTCTTTCCTAGGAACATCTCTATTGGAGGTACTGCTCTGGAAGGATAATCACCTCAGTTTACAGTATATGAAGAGTATGAATATATGATGAAAGTATATCATGCATAATAATACGTGATGAATATGAATACGTGAAATGCATGATGAATACGTGAATGCATGATGATACATGCAAATATGAATGAGTATAATGAAACGAGTCTAAACTCTAAAATGGAATAACAGAGTACTCACGAAGTGTTAAAAGGGTGGTGGATACGGCGCTGGTACTTCCTATATAAACTCTTTTAATACATCGTGGAGAAACCGTTATGAAGTTTTAAGGTGAGGACTGGTTGGCAAGTAAATCAAGCATAAATGTGAAATGAAAATAAATGCTTGATACATTTGGGAGGCTATGAGTCAAAGATACTCAAGGCCCCAATTTAAATAAGATACCCGACCTGTAAGGTGGATCTCAATAAATAATAAAGAAGAGAACTAAAAAGAGAACTCTAGGCCTACGGGGCTGAAAGAGTAAAAGATTCCAAGCCTACGGGGCTGAGGAATGAATGAGTCTTCGTGACAAATGTGAGGGGTCTATACTGACAAATATAAGAACCTTGCCAATACTCAGACCGGAGGTACGGCCTACGATGGTTATGAAGGGGTTAGCACACCTATAAAATATACAAATACTTTGATCGGAGGTACGTCCGAAGATGGTCACAGGGGCGCCGAGAGCCCGAGAAAACGTGAACAATAATAAGAACCTAAAGGGTTCCTAATGAAATAAAAAGATGCAGTGTACTTACTTAGCGAAAGCTAATTAAAAGAAACGTTTTCCAAACACTGCAGCAAAGAAGCAAATGGAATGAAGCTTCATGAGGACATGGCTGCTCGGAGTTGGAAAAAATCCCTATATAGGATGATGTAATTATATTATCCTTTTCTAAAACAATATTATTATAAATAAAAACATACATTCATCATTTAATGACAAGGTTTTGTTAATCTGGGACCAGTTTTTCGTAATAAAATACTCTGATAAAATAATAAGATAAGTAGGGTGTTTCAGGTTGGTATCAGAGCACAGTTTGAGGGATTTAAGTATCAGAAAGGATACGTAAACTCAAACCATAAATGCTCATGTTATAAATAGGGATTCAATCCGAGGCCGTCCAAGGAAACAAGTATGTCTAAATTCAAGTGCTTAAAACAGAAATGTGAGTATACGGGGGCAGAACTTTGTATGAGATAAGTTCTATATGATAATTGGGAGTATCATGATATGTAACATACATTGCCTTATGCCTGGCCAGTATTGGAGCTAATGTATGGGACCATCATGATATCGCAAACATCATATGACAACTTATTCCAGCAGATAGTAAGCCGGGAATGTGAAAGTGCATGATTAAAATGCATGAATAAATGTGCATATGTGTAACATGCATGGATGGGGCCTTATGTGCAACCCTAGAATGCTTGAATAGGGTTAAATTAAAGACAAGGCCTATAGTATAAAACCCTAGACTATGATTAGGGTAAACGAACAAGAGATTTAAAACGATACCATGTTTCAGCAAAACGATGGCTGAACATCAAAACGACGAAATACGTGAAGAGGGAAGCCACATGAGAGCTGAATCTCCACGTCATAAAAAGAATGAAGTCGAACAAGTCCCGGAGAATATCCGGAGACAAATCGTATTAGAAGTAGGAAAAGCATTCGATGCGAAATTCCCAATCTTACAAGCAGATCTACAAAGCTTGTTAGAGAGCTGGTTTGAAAACCATAAGGAGATTACTCATAATGGAGAAGGAGGGAATCCGAAATTTGACATGAAATCAACTCGTTGCACGTAAAAAGATTTTATGACGTGTAAACCTTTAGAGTTTAAGGGAGCAGTTAATCCCTTAGAAAGTCAGAGGTGGATCGCCTTAATAGAAAGGGCATTCGTTACATGCCACTGTGAGAAAGAATATGAAGTTACCTTCGCTACTAATCAGCTAAAAGAACGAGCTGACGATTGGTGGGGAGTAGTGCAGAGAGAAAAAGATAGAGAGAGAATCAAAGAGATGAGTTGGGAAGAGTTCAAGGATCTCTTCTTAAAACAATATTGCCCTCGAGCGACAATTGAAAGAATCACTGAGGAGTTTCTTCAACTCCGTCAGACGAAAAAAACTGTGGATGAGATCACAGGAATCTTCTTCGACAAGGCTAGGTTCTGTCCGCCTTTGTTAACAACCCCGGAAAGGTGGATGACGAGGTACCATCTCATTTTGAAAACAGAGATTAGAGAGTTTATCCATCCATCCAAGTGCGCGAACTTGGAAGAAATGATTGATTGGGCTCGGGAGCGCGAAACGGAGCTCAAAAGACAAGCTGAAGGAGACAAGAAGAGGAAAGGAGAGATTTATCCTTCTTCTATGCCTCTTAAGAGGTTTAAGTTTAGTAAACCAAGAGGTGGTTCCCCTCAAAGGAAAAGTATCCAAAGCTGTAAGACTTGTGGAAGAAGGCACCCGGGAGAGTGCCAATTCAAGTCAACAACTTGTTACAAGTGTGGAAAAACAGGGCACACTGCATTGCAGTGCATGAGTAGCACTCGATTATGCTACAATTCTTATAATCCAAGACACTTTAGCAGGGAGTGTCCTGAGCTAAAATCTCAGACGGAGAAAGCCGGAGAAGGGTCTAGAGTGGTAGAGAATGAGGTAAAGAGGATCGATGCTCCGAAGCCAAGGGGTAGGGCTTTTCAGATCACTACAGAGGAAGCGAAAGATGTTCCTGACGTTGTATCAGGTACATTCCTCTTGAATTCGCTCCCTGCTTGTGTTTTATTTGATACAGGAGCTAGTCGATCTTTTATTTCTTTAAAATATGCAAACTCTAGAAAGATCAATAAAAGTAGATTGGCTAAGGCATTAGAAGTCGAAATCATGAGTGATCGAAACTGCGTAGTGACTGAAATATGCCGTGATTGCCGACTACTGGTAGAAGAAGAATATCTCGTCGACTTGATACCAATGCCGATAAAAGAATTCGACGTGATCATTGGAATGGACTGGTTATGTGCATATGCTGCATCGATTATATGCAATCAAATGATTGTACGATTCATGACGCCTACAAGAAAGGAAGTTAGTGTCATTGGTGAACGATGAAACCAGATCACGCTATGTACGATGGCCAAGATAAGTAGCTACGTGAGACAAGGTTATCAAGCCTTCTTATCATACGTAGCTGATGTGAAGATGAAAGGTAAAGAACTAGATCAAGTTCCCGTAGTAAAAGAATTCCCAGACGATCTTGCAGGTGCCCCACCTGAAAGAGAAATCGAGTTTAAAATCGATTTGATTCCTGAAGCTAAGCCGGTAGCTAAGGCTACATACTGATTAGCACCAATTGAGATGGAGGAATTGATGTCACAACTGTAAGAGTTGTTAAACAAGGGATTTATACGCCCTAGTGTAGCCCCTTGGGGTGCACCAATTCTATTCGTAAAGAAGAAAGATGGTACTATGAGAATGTGTATAGACTACCGCGAATTGAACAAGTTGATTATCAAGAATAGGTATCCTTTACCTAAAATTGATGATCTGTTTGATCAATTGCAAGGATCAAGTTGGTTTTCAAAAATCAACTTAAGACCCGGTTATGTAACATCCCAAAATATAAAACGACAATTATAATAACGGAATAAACGAATAAGGCATGACGGGCCGGGCCGGATGGGCCGACGGGCTTGAACGGGCGAACATAGGGGAGCTTCCTCTATAAATAGCCAAAATCACTCCACATTTCTCTCATTTACAAGTTCTAGAGAGAGAAACCGTAGAGAGAGAAAGTTGGCGGATCGACCCGAGATTGAAGAAGTACGTTGCTCCATAGCTCGTGAGAAGAACCTCCGAATCAGAAGCTCGATACAGGTAACGATCCAACCTAGATCTGAGTTTTTGTTCGTTTTTAGGTTTTTCAAGTTTTTAGACGAAATTTGACGTTTTTACGGATGAAACTGGAAGAAAAACATAGATTTGAGTTCCTTAATGAAAGGCAAACGTTTTGAATGTAAACAAGTTCGGGATCTTGACGAGATCAGACCCGAATGCGAAAGTTAGGGTTTTTGCGGGGAAGCAGATCCTGCGTACTTATCAAGTACGCAGGAAGAGGGTCCTGCGTACTTATCAAGTACGCAGGAAGAGGATCATGCGTACTTATCAAGTACGCATGAAGCGAGGTTTGCGCACTTATTAAGTACGCAAGAGCAAGGCCCTGCGCACTTGCTAAGTGCGCAGGCATCAGGCTGATTAGGTAAAGTCGGTATGTTTAGAAGGTTAAATCGTTAGAGTTGGGATTTGGTCTGATGTGTATTTAACTAATCAATTCAGATCAGAAGTGACGTAGTGGGTCCTTTGTTTAGGACAACCCGGATTAGCTTATCAGGTGAGTTCTAGAAGCCCTCTTTTAAATGTTTTATATAATGTTTTTGGGCTGGTGTGTATACATATGAAATGATGTTTTTATGAAACGATGTTTATGAAACTATGTTTATAAAATGATGCTTATGAAACTATGTTTACGAAATGAAATGATTTGGAATGAACGGTTTATGGAAAGAAAGTTTTATGAGTGTAATGTTTACGAACGAAATGTTTATAAAAAAATGGTTTAAACTAAAGGTAAAGGGTTTCGAAAATGAATGAAAGGTTTTATGAAAAGAAAAGAAAAAGGGCAAAGGTTTTAAAGAAGTCATTACAAATCTAACCTGTCGAATGAATGGAATTGATGAATGAAGTCTGGGAATGTAATTCCCATCCTTGTGGTAGATTATGGACAGCGAGCCATAGTTTCCATAGGAGCAACAGGGGCAGTGTCTTGGTGGCATGCCAATGGTTATGATGGTGTACAACTGGTATGGGAGTAACGACGGTTACTCAGGGGTTAACGTGCATGAAGGTTAAATTATGATCCGACGGTGTTATGGCCGTGAGCCATAGCCGTCGATGGAAGTTGTAGGTTTATGGACATGAGAGCCATAGGGGCAACTAAATGGGTATTGTCGGTCCTCATGCAGTTAAGCCTTGGGGGCAATACAAAAGGGAATTGACGGAATGTATCGTATTGTCGGTCTTCGTACAGTTAAGCCTTAGGGGAAATACAATAGGGAATTGACGGAATGTATTGTATTGTCGGTCTTCGTGCAGTTAAGCCTTAGGGGCAATACAATACTAAATGACGGAACGAATGGTAATACAGATTTAGATAGTAATGTATGACTTAAATGAATGTTAAACGTTTTAAACGAACAATTCGTTCAACGTGTTTATGATGATGATAAATGTTTGAAGGTTTTTAATGATGAACGAAAGGCCCTGTTTTATTGTACATGATGTTAAACCCTAATGAATTATTGAATGATGAACCATTTATTAAATCGAATGAAAAACTGGAACTCACCAGCGTCGCTGACTTTTTAGTATGCATATTCAGGTTAAGGCAGGTATGGATGATGGACGGTGATGCTTGGCAAGCGAGAAGAGTTACCCGGTTGATCATGAAGACTGGCATCCCGTTATGATTAGTTTATGTTATGTTTATGTATTAGACTATGTTACGCTTCCGCATGTTGAACAATGTTATGAGTATGTTTTAATGAAGTTTTCCGCTGCGTTATTTGATATTCAAGTTTAATAACTGTTTGTGAATGAGTAAATCCAACAAGTGAGGCCTCCCGGGTTTGGGGCCTTACAAGTTGGTATCAGAGCAATAGTTTGAGAGATTCGGACACTCCTAGTGTCTGAAATTAAACTGTGAATGGGACCGAAAGCGGATGCCAGTATGGGTAACTCGAGCCACAACATCAGGTATGAAGGTAGTATATATTTACATGTATAGTATGCCTTAGAAAGGGTTAGGTTTGTGTTCTGATGGAATCACAAAGGTGGTCAAATAGAAATCGAAAGGTAGTGTAATGGTTAATTGCAAATGGCCAGTGTATATTAACATCTTACTGTGCTTATTGAATTTTATTTGTTAACTAGCGTGATGACATTGGATTCCTTGTCTTATAGAACGAAATGACAAGGAGAGGAAACGGAAGACGTGGTGGGGGCCGTACCGGTGGTCATACCGGCGGTCGAAATGGTGGGCGTGGCAGGACCCCTGCGCCCCAAGAGTATAGTGAAGAAGGAAGTGTTCACACTGAACCGACGGTTAGTGTGCATGGAACTGAGTAGACACAGATTGAAGAACAACCTTTCACTTTTGAACCAGAAGTGAGAGCAGCTATAGATCGAGAGTTCACAGAGTTGATGAAGACTTCTCTGCCAGGTCTGTTAGCTGAAGCATTGAAGAAGGTTAATGGGGAAGATGGGTCTAACACGGCGGTTGATACCCCGAACACTGAGGCAATCAACGCACCGCTTAACCGTGGTTGCAACTATAAGTCCTTTAAGGCATGTGACCCACCGGTCTTGACTGGGAAGAAGGACGCGATGGCTACTTTTGATTGGGTAATCCATATGGAAGCTGCCATTCGCCTGAGCGAGTGTCGAACGGATCAAGTTGTGAAATTTGCTGCTAACTCCTTGAGAGAGGAAGCATCCCATTGGTGGGAAGGTGTACGTCAAGCAAAAGGGAGCGAGGTTGTGGATGCGATGATGTGGGTTGATTTGAAAACTTTAGTGATCAAGAATTTATGTCCAAGAAATGAGATCGAAAAGGTAGAAAGGGAATTTCTGGGGATTAAGGCCGGGAGCAAGACGCACCGGCAGTACACCACACGGTTCAATGAACTGGCACGTCTGGTGCCACACCTTATCACGACTGAAGAAAGAAAGGTTTCTTGTTACATTCAAGGGCTGCCGGACAAGGTCCGCACCTTTATCAAAGCAAACACCCCTAGCACCAATGATTCGGTGGTGGAACTCAGTGGTGTGGTGTATGATGATCTGGCATTAAACGATGCCGCTATTGAGGAACCGAAGAAGAGACCGAGCTTCTAAAACAAGCGAACTGGTGAAAAGATGTTTGGGGTGATAAGAGGGCTCGAGTGAATGAGCCGACTGTTTGTAAGAAGTGTGGAAGGGAGCATGCAGGTGAATGTAGATTGGGATCTAACTTGTGCTTTAAGTGTGGCAAGACCGGGCACTACTCCCGTGAGTGCCCACAACATTTCAAGTGCTATAACTGTGGGGATGCTGGTCATCTGAGTAGGGAATGCTCGAAACCGAAGATGGGTGAATCTGGGAAAGGGAAGGGTGTCGAGAAGAAAGAAGAGAGGCCCTGAGCAAAGACTCGTGCGTACGCGCTGACGCAAGACCAAGCCAGGGCAGACCCCGATGTGGCGTCAGGTACGTTCATCCTTGACAACACTTTTGTTTCTGTGTTATTTGATTCGGGTGCCAGTAAGAGTTTTATATCTGCGACGTTTTGTAAACGAGTGAAGTACACTGTCAGTAAGCTAGAAAGGGCCTTTAGCGTAGAAACCGCTGCGGGTAGAACTGCGAGAGTGACCGATGTAGTTAACAACTCCATGATAAAGATAGAAGGTCATAGGTTCCCTGTCAGATTGTTTGTTATGGTTTTGGGAGGGTTTGATGTCGTGTTAGGTATGGATTGGTTAACTGCCAATGAAGCACAAATCATATATAAACGAAAGATAATCCGACTCAAGGCTCCGGATGGTAGCAAAGTCGAGGTTTTTGGAGATCGTGACGCCCCGATACCAAACGTCATCTCGATGATTAAGGCAACAAATTACTTGAGGCGCGGATGCGAGGCTTATCTGGTATACGTAATTGACAAGTGCAAGGAAGTGAAGGAACTAGACGATGTACCCGTGGTATGCGAGTACCCGGAGGTGTTTCCAGAGGAGTTGCCTGGGATACCACCCGACAGAGAGATTGAATTTCGAATCAACTTAGTACCAGATGCCCAGCCCATGGCTAAGGCTCCATATCGACTAGCACCTGTGGAAATGAAAGAACATATGGTCCACTTAGACGAACTACTTGAGAAGGGATTTATACAACCGAGCATCTCGCCATGGGGTGCTCCGGTGTTGTTTGTGAAGAAGAAGGATGGTTCGATGAGAATGTGTGTTGATTATCGCGAGTTGAACAAACGAACGGTGGAGAACAAGTACCCTTTACCAAGGATCGACGACATGTTCGATCAATTGCAAGGCGCAAGTTGGTTCTCAAAAATCGACCTTCGATCCGGGTACCATCAGTTGAAGGTGAAGGAAGAAGACATACCGAAAACTGCATTTCTCACGCGTTATGGACATTACGAGTTCCGCGTAATGTCTTTCGGATTGACGAACGCCCCCGCAGCGTTCATTGATTTAATGAATAGGGTGTGTCGACCGATGCTGGACCGATCGGTAATTGTGTTCATCGATGATATCCTCATCTACTCCAAGAATGAGGGTGATCACACATGTCACTTAAAGGAGGTGTTGGAGGCTCTGAAGAAGGAAAAGTTGTATGCTAAGTTCTCTAAATGCGCGTTCTGGCTTAGGGAAGTCCAATTCCTAGGTCACGTCATCAACCCGAACGACATTATGGTTGACCCAGCGAAGATAATGACGGTAAGGGAATGGAATATTCCTAAGACGCCAACTGAAAATCCGTAGTTTCTTGGGATTGGCAGGCTACTATCAGAGATTCATCCAGGATTTCTCTAAAATAGCTTCGCCATTGACAAAGTTGACTTGGAAGGAGGTAAAGTACGAATGGGGTTCGACCCAGGATGAGGCGTTTAAGGAATTGAAGGAAAAGCTAACCAAAGCCCCAGTCTTGGCCCGTCCCGAGGGCAATGAAGACTTAGTGGTATACTCTGACGCTTCGGGTCAAGGATTGGGATGCGTGTTGATGCAATGCGGAAGAGTGATCGCGTATGCGTCACGACAGTTGAAGGTTCACGAAGCTAATTATCCAACCCACGATTTGGAACTTGCTGCTGTCGTATTCGCATTGAAAATCTGGAGGCACTACCTGTACGGGGTGAAGTTTACTATTTACTCCGACCACAAAAGTTTGAAGTACTTCTTCGAACAAAGAGAGCTTAATATCAGGCAGAGACGATGGTTGGAACTATTAAAAGACTATGACTGTGAAATCATGTACCATCCTGGAAAGGCAAATGTGGTGGCTGACGCTCTAAGCCGAAAGGATGTGCCTGCTCCTATTAGAGTGAAAGTTTGCCAGTTGGTGGTAACATCTGATGTGATGAGGGAAATTGAAAGAGTTCAAGATGAAGCACTTAAGGAAGAAAACATAAAGAAGGAAAGGATGGTTGGCTAACAGGACAAGATGGAATATAACACCCTTGGTGTTAGGACACGTTGTGGGTGGGTATGGATACCTATGGGTGGCGAGCTTAGAACCAAAATCTTGGATGAGGCTCATAAGTCTCGTTACTCTATCCATCCTGGTGCCAATAAAATGTACCAAGATCCGAGGAAGGAATACTGGTGGCCTGGGATGAAACATGAGGTGACAAAGTATGTAAGCAAGTGCTTGACTTGCTCACAAGTAAAGGCCGAACACCAGAAACCGTATGGAAAGATTCAACCACTTGATATACCGGAATGGAAGTGGAAACACATTACCATGGACTTCATAACCAAGCTACCTCGCACAGCTAAAAGTCATGACACCATTTGGGTAATTGTGAACCGTTTAACGAAGAGTGCTCATTTCCTACCTATTCGCGAGACGTTCTCGTCGGAAAGGTTAGCAGAAGTATTTATTAACGAAGTAGTAGCACGACATGGGATGCCTTTGACGATCGTATCTGACCGGGACACACGATTCACATCGAGGTTCTGGAAAAGATTTCACGAGGCGATGTGCACGAGACTTAATATCAGCACGGCATACCACCCACAAACGGATGGTCAATCCGAAAGGACCATTCAAACATTGGAGGATATGCTTCGTGCTTGTATTATCGATTTTGGCGGAAGTTGGGACAGTCAACTGCCGTTAGCCGAATTCTCCTACAAAAATAGTCATCACACGACTATAGGCATGCCGCCTTACGAAATGTTGTATGGGAGGAGATGCAGGACCCTGATTTGTTAGGGTGAGATTGGACAAAAGGAATTAGGGAGTCTTGAAGTAGTAAGAGAAACGTCAGAAAGGTTTGATCAAATCAAAGCATGAATGAAGGCCGCACAAGATCGTCAGAAATCCTATGCGGATAAATGACGAAGGCCTATTGAGTTTGATGTTGGGGACAGAGTATTGTTGAAAGTGTCATCCTGGAAGGGAATCATACGATTCAGCAAGAGAGGAAAGTTAAGTCCGAGGTTTGTCGGACCATTCAGGATAATGGCACGGGTTGGTGAAGTCGTTTATTGACTAGAGTTGCCTGATGAGTTAAGTGGGATTCATCCTACCTTCAATGTATCACACTTGCGAAAGTGTTTGGCGGATGAATCGGCTCACGTACCACTTACTGACATCGAAGTCGAAAACAACCTTAACTACATCGAAGAACCCGTGGCCATCTTAGACAGAAAGGAGAAGCGTTTGCGTAATAAGATTATTCAATTGGTTAAAGTCCAATGGAAGCACCGAAAGGGATCGGAATCTACTTGGGAAATGGAGACAGAAATGAGGAAGTCGTACCCTCAACTATTTGACTTATGATAGGTTTCGGGGACGAAACCTATTGTAAGGGGGGTAGACTTGTAACATCCCAAAATATAAAACGACAATTATAATAACGGAATAAACGAAGGAGGCATGACGGGCCGGGCCGGATAGGCCGGCGGGCTTGAACGGGCGAACATAGGGGAGCTTCGTCTATAAATAGCCTAAATCACTCCACATTTCTCTCATTTACAAGTTCTAGAGAGAGAAACCGTAGAGAGAGAAAGTTGGCGGATCGACCCGAGATTGAAGAAGTGCGTTGCTCCATAGCTCGTGAGAAGAACCTCCGAATCAGAAGCTCGATACAGGTAACGATCCAACCTAGATCTGAATTTTTGTTCGTTTTTGGGTTTTTTGGGTTTTTGGACGAAATGTGACGTTATTAGGGATGAAACTGGAAGAAAAACATAGATTTGAGTTCCTTAATGAAAGGCAAACGTTTTGAATGTAAACAAGTTCGGGATCTTGACGAGATCAGACCCGAATGCGAAAGTTAGGGTTTTTGCGGGGAAGCAGATCCTGCGTACTTATCAAGTACGCAGGAAGAGGGTCCTGCATACTTATTAAGTACGCAGGAAGAGGATCATGCGTACTTATCAAGTATGCATGAAGCGAGGTTTGCGCACTTATTAAGTACGCCAGAGCAAGCCCCTGCGCACTTGCTAAGTGCGCAGGCATCAGGCTGATTAGGTAAAGTCGGTATGTTTAGAAGGTTAAACCGTTAGAGTCGGGATTTGGTCTGATGTGTATTTAACTAATCAATTCAGATCGAAAGTGACGTAGTGGGACCTTTGTTTAGGACAACCCGGATTAGCTTATCAGGTGAGTTCTAGAAGCCCTCTTTTAAATGTTTTATATAATGTTTTCGGGCTGATGGACATACATATGAAATGATGTTTTTACAAAACGATGTTTGTGAAACTATGTTTATAAAATGATGCTTATGAAACAATGTTTACGAAATGAAATGATTTGGAATGAACGGTTTATGGAAAGAAAGTTTTATGAATGGAATGTTTACGAACGAAATGTTTATAAAGAAATGGTTTAAACTAAAGGTAAAGGGTTTCGAAAATGAATGAAAGGTTTTATGAAAAGAAAAGAAAAAGGGCAAAGGTTTTAAAGAAGTCATTACAAATCTAATCTGTCGAATGAATGGAATTGACGAATGAAGTCTGGGCATGTAATTCCCAGCCTTGTGATAGATTATGGACAGCGGGCCATAGTTGCCATAAGAGCAACAGGGGCAGTGTCTTGGTGGCCTGCCAATGGTTATGATGTTGTACAACTGATATGGGAGTAACGATGGTTACTCAGGGGTTAATGTAACCCCATGAAGGTTAAATTATGATCCGACGGTGTTATGGCCGTGAGCCATAGCTGTCGATGGAAGTTGTCGGTTTATGACATGAGAGCCATAGGGGCAACTAAATGGGTATTGTCGGTCCTCGTGCAGTTAAGCCTTGGGGGCAATACAAAAGGGAATTGACGGAATGTATTTTATTGTCGGTCTTCGTGCAATTAAGCCTTAGGGGCAATACAATAGGGAATTGACGGAATGTATTGTATTGTCGGTCTTCGTGCAGTTAAGCCTTAGGGGCAATACAATACTAAATGACGGAACGAATGGTAATACAGATTTAGATAGTAATGTATGACTTAAATGAATGTTAAATGTTTTAAACGAATGATCCGTTCAACGTGTTTATGATGGTGATAAATGTTTGAAGGTTTTTAATGATGAACGAAAGGCCCTGTTTTCTTGTACATGATGTTAAACCCTAATGAATTATTGAATGATGAACCATTTATTAAATCGAATGAAAAACTAGAACTCACCAGCGTAGCTGACTTTTTAGTATGCACATTCAGGTTAAGGCAGGTATGGATGATGGACGGTGATGCTTGGCAAGCGAGTAGAGTTACCCGGTTGATCATGAAGACTGGCATCCCGTTATGATTAGTTTATGTTATGTTTATGTATTAGACTATGTTACGCTTCCGCATGTTGAACAATGTTATGAGTATGTTTTAATGAAATTTTCCGCTGCGTTATTTGATATTCAAGTTTAATAACTGTTTGTGAATGAGTAAATCCAACAAGTGAGGCCTCCCGGGTTTGGGGCCTTACAGGTTATCATCAAGTCAAGGTACGAGAAGAAGATGTATCTAAGACGGCATTCAGAACTCGTTATGGACAGTATGAATTTGTAGTGATGTCATTTGGAGTGACAAATGCTTCGGCAATTTTCATGGATCTCATGAATAGAGTATGCCGCCCAATGTTAGACAAGTTTGTTATCATATTCAATGATGACATCTTGATATATTCAAGGAATGAAGGAGAACATGCACAACATCTTCATGAAGTAGTTAGTACTTTACGAAGAGAGAAATTATACGCCAAGTTCTCAAAATGTGCATTTTGGTTAAAGGAAGTTCAATTTCTGGGTTATGTTATAAACGCAGAGGGTATCTCAGTAGACCCAGTAAAGGTAGAGGCCGTAATAATGGTCTCCACCTAAGAATCCATCGAAAGTTAGAAGTTTCTTGGGATTAGTTTGCTTTTATAGAAGGTTCATTCAGGACTTATCTAAGATAGCCACCCCATTAACTAAGCTAACTCGAAAGAATTCAAAATACGAATGGAATGCGGCACAAGAGAAGGCATTCCAGATATTGAAAGAAAGATTAGCACAAGCTCCAGTTCTGGCATTGCCAGAAGGAGTAGAAGACTTTGTGGTGTATTCTGACGCTTCCAAGCTTGGATTAGGATGTGTTCTGATACAAAGAGGAAAGGTGATAGCCTATGCCTCTCGACAGCTAAAGACACATGAAGCAAACTATCTAACCCATGATCTGGAATTAGCTGCAGTAGTGTTCGCACTAAAGATCTATAGGCATTACCTGTACGGAACGAAGTGTACGATTTACACTGACCACAAAAGTCTTAAATATTTCTTTGACCAGAAGGACTTAAACATGTGGCAACGACGATGGTTATAACTGATAAAGGATTAAGATTGTGAGATCTTGTATCATCCCGGAAAAGGCTAACGTGGTAGCCGATGCTCTAAGCCGCAAGGAAGAGCATCATTCTATTCGGGTGAAAGATTATAAATTAGTAATAACTCCTGATTTCATGAGCCAGCTTCGAGACGCACATATCAAAGCATTAAAAGATGAGAATATTAAGAAAGAAAGAATAGCTGGTCAGGAGAAGTTTATAGAAGAAAATAAGTGTAAATCAAAACTCGATTTGGTCGTATGTGGGTACCACGATCAGGTGAGTTTAGACTTAAGATCCTTGATGAAGCTCATAAAACACGATATTCTATTCATCCGGGTACTACAAAAATGTACCAAGATCTGCGCATAGATTATTGGTGGCCCGGAATGAAGTTTGATATCATGAAATATATAGCTAAATGCTTAACTTGCCTTCAAGTTAAAGCAGAACATCAGAAACCGTATGGGAGATTACAACCATTAGAAATCCTAGAATGGAAGTGGGAACGTCTCACTATGGAATTCATAACCAAGCTACCAAAGACAGCTAGGGGTTATGATACCATGAAAGGCCCCAAACCCGGGAGGCCTCACTTATTGGATTTACTCACCAACACATAGCACTTAAACATAAGACATACAATATCACAACGGAAACGATTTAAAAACGGAAACGATTTAAAATCTCAACATACGCAGCGGAAACATAACATGTCTAAACAACTGAAACTTGTCAAATACAATTGAAACTTGTCTTAATCAACATAATCAAAAGAAACATAAACAGGATGCCAGATGCTGATCTTCGGGTAACACTTCTCGCCAAGCCAAGCATCCACTTCCATCTACTGCCACCTACACTTAACTGATGTGCATACTAAAAATCAGCAACGCTGAGTGAGTTCTAACGTTTACTTTAAATCAATTATACAAAAGATTTACTAAAACATATATATTGCCAATAAGGCTAAACTTAACACACTTTGCTTTTCAAACAGTTTAAAACGTATAATAAACTGTCAATTCCTCTTTACTGTACTACCGTCATGGCTTACATCCATGAACTGACAAGTACCTGGTCAATGCCCCCATGATCAACGACCATGAACCGACAATACCGCTTATCCGTCAATTCCTTGTCACTACTGTACCGCCCCCATGGTCAACGACCATGAACCGACGAGTACATGGTCAATGCCCCCATGATCAACGACCATGAACCGACAATACCGCTTATCCGTCAATTCCTTGTCACTACTGTACCGCCCCCATGGTCAACGACCATGAACCGACGAGTACCTGGTCAATGCCCCCATGATCAACGACCATGAACCGACAATACCCTGGTCAATGCCCCCATGATCACCGACCATGAACCGACAATACCGCTTAACACTACGGGGAGGTTGCGTGGACCTCCCGAGCAACCGCCGTCACTCATCCCAGTTGTACAACCGTTAGCGAACCCAAAGGTTCTTACTAATGGGCGGAACCCATATCTGACATCTTATACAAGTAACATCTGTCCCAAGGACCTTTATAGCTGGTACACATTCCCGAAGGAAAACTGTTCACTTTACTGTTCATAAAACTTTCTGTAAATCTTGTTCATAACTTAACATGTATTATGCCTTTGTTTATGTATATAAAAATATAGTAAACGCTTGCCACAAATACCTTTGCTTTTCCTGAAACATATCTCAACACATATATCATGCCTTTGTTTATGTATAATAAATATAGTAAACGCTTGTCAAATGATATATCTTGCTTACTTGAAAATACTAACACATATATTATGCCTTTGTTTATGTAAATGAAAATATAGTAAACGCTTGCCAAAATATATATCTTGCTTTACTTGAACATACTAACACATATATTATGCCTTTGTTTATGTATATAAAAATATAGTAAACGCTTGCCATAAATACCCTTGCTTTTACTGAAATATATCTTAACACATATATCATGCCTTTGTTTATGTATAATAAATATAGTAAACGCATACCAAATGATATATCTTGCTTACTTGAAAATACTAACACATATATTATTGCCTTTGTTTATGTATAATAAATATAGTAAACGCTTGCCAAATAATATATCTTGCTTTACTGAAAACATACTAGCACTTATATTATGTCTTTGTTTATGTATATGAAAAATATAATAAACGCTTGCCAATAATATAATCATACTTTACTAAAATGTACTTTTGCCTCTTTTAAACTTTTCATTAAAACATAGCTTTTCCCTTCAGTTTATAATATATAAAATATAATAAACGTTTTACGCTAAGTATGCACACCACCTCTAAAGAAGGCAAAAAGGGGATTAGAACTCACCTGGTATCTTAACTGCAATGGTCTACTGGATCTCACACAATCTGGACAATCATAACAATTGACACGTATCAGACTTAACTCAACACTAAATGGTTTCACTATTTCTGGCTAAGCGAACATACTGACTTTACTAACCGGCTATATATACCCATAGACTTCATGCTTGCGCACTTGGCAAGTGCGCAAAGCCTTGCTCTTGTGTACTTGATAAGTACACATACTTTGCTTCTTGCGTACTTGATAAGTACGCAGGCTTTACTTCATGCGTACTTGATAAATACGCAGGCTTTACTTCATGCGTACCTGATAAATACGCAGTACCTGCGTACTTGATAAGTACGCAGGATCCTCTTCTTGCGTACTTGGTAAGTACGCAGTATCAGCTTCATGCGTACTTGATAAGTACGCACGAACTGCTTCCTCGCAAAAACCCTAACTTTCGGTCCGATCACGTCAAGATGCCGAACTTGTTTACATTCAAAACGTTTGCTTTTCATTAAGGAACTTAAATCTATGTTTTCCTTCAGTTTAATCCGTAAAAACATTACCTTTTCCTCCAAAACCCGAAAAACCCAAAAACAAACAAAAACTCAGATCTATGAGAATCGGTTACCTGTAAACGCTTCTTCTTCACAGCTAATCGTTCCAAATACGTATGCCTACGGTCCTATGAGCTCAGATTCTAAAACCGGAACTTTCTCTCTCTAGAAATCTGAAAATGAGGTTGGGAGTGAGGGTTTTGGGCTGATTTTGAGGCTTATAAGGGCCCGACCCTCGCCTCTTTCGGCCCATACACCCCGGCCCAAGCCCGCTTCCCTTCTTTTCTTATTTAAGTTTTTAATTCTCGTGAATCCTTTCGCGCTCTAAAACTCGGGCTGTTACAAGTCTACCCTCCTTACAATAGGTTTCGTCCTCGAAACCTACCATAAGCTAAACTGATAGCTAATCACATAATGGGTGGCATAAACCGTAGCTATGCAAGGCAGCTTGGTCATGAAGGCCATTGTGATTAACTACCACTAGGAGCTTAACTTTGGGCGATCTCAAATTCTAAGGCACCTAGACTAATGGGGCTAACTAATTTAGTAAGGAAATAATAACATAAACTTGCCAAATCACAAATAAGAGCTTGCAACGTACCTTACTGAGTCATCTGGTAGACCCTCGCCTTGGCTCTGTTCTTGTAGGGTTCCTTCTCTGCACCCTTTCCCTTTCCAGATCCCCCCGCTTCCGTTTCTTTGGGTTTCCTACAATCTCGGCTCACGTGTCCCTGTCCCTGTCCCCCATAATTGTGGCATCTTGGCCTTTCCGGGCAGTCTCGTGATTGGTGTCTAAACTTGCCATACCTGAAAAACATCCCACCTGACCCGCCTTACACTCACCTCTATGTCTCCTTCCACATTTCCCACATAGACCCTTAGCTTCTACCCTTGCCCCCCTATCGTTAGGACCCTGGAGTTCCTCAGTAATGTGCTTAGCTGCCTGTTTCTTGGGTGCTTCAGCAATAACTTCAGAGGTGATGTCATCGTACACAACTCCGCTCAGGACAACCACCGACGCAAAGGTACTTGGTGTGTTGGTCTTTACAAAGGTACGTATCTTCGGAGGCAACCCCTGAACATAATAATGAATCCTCCTCTCCTCTGTCGTTACAAGATGAGGCACTAGGCGTGCCAGTTCGTTGTACTTGGAAGTGTATTTCCTGTGAGTCATGAGTCCGGCTTGGAGAGTCAAGAATTCCCTTTCCACCTTATGGACCTCGTTCTTAGGGCAAAACTTTTCAGTTACCAACGCTTTCAGGTCGCTCCACCTCATCAATCCGACCGATTGGTCACCCTTAGCCTATTTCACAATTTCCCACCAGTGTGCTGCTTCTCCTTTCAATGACTTCGCAGCGAACATGACTGCTTGTTCCGGTCGACATTCACTAAGACGAATGGTCGACTGCATGGCGTTAATCCAATCTAAGGTATCTGATGCTTCCTTCTCCCCAGTAAGCACGGGTGGATCACAGCCCCGAAACGCCTTGTAGTCGCAGCCGCGAGCAGGCGGTGCAACATTCCCTTCCAGATTTGGTCCTCCCATTTTTGGAAGCACCACAGGCTCTTCAGTGGCTGAGCTCGTGTTTGGGTTCTCTTTGGCTTTCCTCAAGGCTTCGTCTAGTATGGCTGGTAAGGTTTCCTTCAACAGTCAGACGAATTCCCGGTCGAGAGCTGCTTGTACGGCCGGCTCGAACTCGAATGTCTGATCATCTCCTGCCGCATGCTCAACATTGTGCTGACTGACTACCGTATCAGTATGGGTAGTGTGAACACTCCCCTCAATCTCTTGGTTGGTTCTAGCCCCACTGCGGCTGCCTGTACGCCCACCACGTCTTCCTCCTCCACCCCCTCTAGTTCCTCCACGTCTAGCCATTTCTAACTGAAAGATAGAGAACAAAATGATTTTAATTTCATCATGCTAGGGAATATGTCGAACACAATAAGTAAGGTAAGATGTTAATATACACTGGCCATCTGCAATTAACCATTACATTACTTCTTGTTGTTCTATTTATTCGCTTTCTTGGTTCCACTAAAGCCTCTATTCTTATCTTGACACTCTAAAAGGTAAACTTTACTTACTATACGCTTCTGATGCTTTGGCTTGAGTTACCCGTACTGGCATCCGCTACTTGGTCCCATTTTCAGTTTAAGTTTGGACATCGGGGATGTCCAAATCTCTCAAACTATGGCTCTGATACCAACTTGAAAGGCCCCAAACCCGGGAGGCCTTACTTATTGGATTTACTCACCAACACATAGCACTTAAACAGAGGACATACAATATCACAGCGGAAACGATTTAAAATCTCAACATACGCAGCGGAAACATAATATGTCTAAACAACTGAAACTTGTCAAATAAAATTAAACTTGTCTTAATCAACATAATCAAAAGAAACATAAACAGGATGCCAGATGCTGATCTTCGGGTAACTCTTCTCGCCAAGCCAAGCATCCACTTCCATCTACTGCCACCTACACTTAACAGATGTGCATACTAAAAATCAGCAACGCTGAGTGAGTTCTAACGTTTACTTTAAATCAATAATACAAAAGATTTACTAAAACATATATATTGCCAATAAGGGTAAACTTAACACGCTTTGCTTTTCAAACAGTTTAAAACGTATAATAAACTGTCAATTCCTCTTTACTGTACTGCCCTCATGGCTTACATCCATGAACTGACGAGTACCTGGTCAATGCCCCCATGATCAACGACCATGAACCGACAATACCGCTTATCCGTCAATTCCTTGTCACTACTGTACCGCCCCCATGGTCAGCGACCATGAACCGACGAGTACCTGGTCAATGCCCCCATGATCAACGACCATGAACCGACAATACCGCTTATCCGTCAATTCCTTGTCATGACTGTACCGCCCCCATGGTCAACGACCATGAACCGATGAGTACCTGGTCAATGCCCCCATGATCAACGACCATGAACCGACAATACCGCTTAACACTACGGGGAGGTTGCGTGGACCTCCCGAGCAACCGCCGTCACTCATCCCAGTTGTACAACCGTTAACAAACCCAAAGGTTCTTACTAATGGGCGGAACCCATATCTGACATCTTGTACAAGTTACATCTGTCCAAAGGACCTTTATAGCTGGTACACATTCCCGAAGGAAAACTGTTCACTTTACTGTTCATAAAACTTTCTGTAAATCTTGTTCATAACTTAACATGTATTATGCCTTTGTTTATGTATATAAAAATATAATAAACGCTTGCTATAAATACCTTTGCTTTTCCTGAAACATATCTCAACACATATATCATGCCTTTGTTTATGTATAATAAATATAGTAAGCGCTTGTCAAATGATATATCTTGCTTACTTGAAAATACTAACATATATATTATGCCTTTGTTTATGTATAAGAAAATATAGTAAACGCTTGCCAAAATATATATTGCTTTACTTGAACATACTAACACATATATTATGCCTTTGTTTATGTATATAAAAATATAGTAAACGTTTGCCATAAATACCTTTGCTTTTACTGAAACATATCTTAACACATATATCATGCCTTTGTTTATGTATAATAAATATAGTAAACGCTTGCCAAATGATATATCTTGCTTACTTGAAAATACTAACACATATATTATTGCCTTTGTTTATGTATAATAAATATAGTAAACGCTTGCCAAATAATATATCTTGCTTTACCGAAAACATACTAGCACTTATATTATGTCTTTGTTTATGTATATGAAAAATATAATAAATGCTTGCCAATAATATAATCATACTTTACTAAAATGTACTTTTGCCTCTTTTAAACTTTTCACTAAAACATAGCTTTTCCCTTCAGTTTATAATATATAAAATATAATAAACGCTATACGCTAAGTATGTACACCACCCCTAAAGAAGGCAAAAAGGGGATTAGAACACACCTGGTATCTTAACTGCAATGGTCTACTGGATCTCACATAATCTGGACAATCATAACAATTGACACGTATCAGACTTAACTCAACGTTAAATGGTTTCACTATTTCTGGCTAGGCGAACATACTGACTTTACTAACCGGCTATATATACCCATAGACTTCATGCTTGCGCACTTGGCAAGTGCGCAAAGCCTTGCTCTTGCGTACTTGATAAGTACGCAGACTTTGCTTCTTGCGTACTTGATAAGTACGCAGGCTTTGCTTCTTGCGTACTTGATAAGTACGCAGGCTTTACTTCATGCGTACTTGATAAATTCGCAGGCTTTACTTCATGCGTACCTGATAAATACGTAGTACCTGCTTCATGCGTACTTGATAAGTACGCAAGATCCTCTTCTTGTGTACTTGGTAAGTACGCAATATCAGCTTCATGCGTACTTGATAAGTACGCACGAACTGCTTCCTCGCAAAAACCCTAACTTTCGCATCCGGGTCTGATCACGTCAAGATCCCGAACTTGTTTACATTCAAAACGTTTGCTTTTCATTAAGGAACTTAAATCTATGTTTTTCCTTCAGTTTAATCCGTAAAAACGTTACCTTTTCCTCCAAAACCCGAAAAACTCAAAAACGAACAAAAACTCAGATCTATGAGAATCGGTTACCTGTAAACGCTTCTTCTTCACAGCTAATCGTTCCAAATACGTATGCCTACGGTCCTATGAGCTCAGATTCGAAAACCGGGACGTTCTCTCTCTAGATTCTCTCTCACTTTCTCTCTCTAGAAATTCGGAAATGAGGTTGGGAGTGAGGGTTTTGGGCTGATTTTGAGGCTTATAAGGGCCCGACCCTTGCCCCTTTCGGCCCATACACCCCGGCCCAAGCCCGCTTCCCTTCTTTTCTTATTTAAGTTTTTAATTCTCGTGAATCCTTTCGCGCTCTAAAACTCGGGCTGTTACAAGTCTATCCTCCTTACAATAGGTTTCGTCCTCGAAACCTGCCATAAGCTAAACTGATAGCTAATCACATAATGGGTGGCATAAACCGTAGCTATGCAAGGCAGCTTGGTCATGAAGGCCATTGTGATTAACTACCTCTAGGAGCTTAACTTTGGGCGATCTCAAATTCTAAGGCACCTAAACTAATGGGGCTAACTAATTTAGTAAGGAAATAATAACATAAACTTGCCAAATCACAAATAAGAGCTTGCAACGTACCTTACTGAGTCATCTGGTAGACCCTCGCCTTAGCTCTGTTTATGTAGGGTTCCTTCTCTGCACCCTTTCCCTTTCCAGATCCCCCCAGTTCCGCTTCCTTGGGTTTCCTACAATCTCGGCTCACGTATCCCTGTCCCCCACAATTGTGGCATCTTGGCCTTTCCGGGCAGTCTCGTGATTGGTGTCCAAACTTGCCACACCTGAGACATCCCACCTGACCCGCCTTACACTCACCTCCATGTCTCCTTCCACATTTCCCACATAGACCCTCAGCTTCTACCCTTGCCCTCCTATCGTTAGGACCCCGGAGTTCCTCAGCAGTGCACTCAGCTGCCTGTTTCTTGGGTGCTTCAGCAATAACTTCAAAGGCGATGTTATCGTACACAACTCCGCTCAGGACAACCACCGACTCAAAGGTACTCGGTGTGTTGGTCTTTACAAAGGTACGTATCTTCGGAGGCAACCCCTGAACATAATAATGAATCCTCCTCTCCTCTGTCATTACAAGATGAGGCACCAGGCATGCCAGTTCGTTGTACTTGGAAGTGTATTGCCTGTGAGTCATGAGTCCGGCTTGGAGAGTCAAGAATTCCCTTTCCACCTTATGGACCTCGTTCTTAGGGCAAAAATTTTCAGTTACCAACGCTTTCAGGTCGCTCCACCTCATCAATCCGACCGCTTGATCACCCATAGCCTGTTTCACAATTTCCCACCAGTGTGCTGCTTCTCCTTTCAATGACTTCGCAGCGAACATGATTGCTTGTTCCGGTCGACATTCACTAAGACGAATGGTCGAATCCATGCCGTTAATCCAATCTAAGGTATCTGATGCTTCCTTCTCCCCAGTAAGCACGGGAGGATCACAGCCCCGAAACGCCTTGTAGTCACAACCGCGAGCAGGTGGTGCAACATTCCTTACCAGATTTGGTCCTCCCATTGTTGGAAGCACCACAGGCTCTTCAGTGGATGAGCTTGTGTTTGGGTTCTCTTTGGCTTTCCTCAAGGCTTCGTCTAGTATGGCTGGTAAGGTTTCCTTCAACAGTCGGACGAATTCCCAGTCGAGAGCTGCTTGTACGGCCGGCTCGAACTCGAATGTCTGATCATCTCCTGTCGCAAGCTCAACATTGTGCTGACTGACTACCGTATCAGTATGGGTAGTGTGAACACTCCCCTCAATCTCTTGGTTGGTTCTAGCCCCACTGCGGCGGCCTGTACGCCCACCACGTCTTCCTCCTCCACCCCCTCTAGTTCCTCCACGTCTAGCCATTTCTAACTGAAAGATAGAGAACAAAAGGATTTAATTTCATCATGCTAGGGAATATGTCGAACACAATAAGTAAGGTAAGATGTTAATATACACTGGCCATCTGCAATTAAACATTACATTACTTCTTGTTGTTCTATTTATTCGCTTTCTTGGTTCCACTAAAGCCTCTATTCTTATCTTGACACTCTAAAAGGTAAACTTTACTTACTATACGCTTCTGATGCTTTGGCTTGAGTTACCCGTACTGGCATCCGCTACTTGGTCCCATTCTCAGTTTAAGTTTGGACATCGGGGATGTCCAAATCTCTCAAACTATGGCTCTGATACCAACTTGAAAGGCCCCAAACCCGGGAGGCCTTACTTATTGGATTTACTCACCAACACATAGCACTTAAACAGAGGACATACAATATCACAGCGGAAACGATTTAAAATCTCAACATACGCAGCGAAAACATAATATGTCTAAACAACTGAAACTTGTCAAATAAAATTAAACTTGTCTTAATCAACATAATCAAAAGAAACATAAACAGGATGCCAGATGCTGATCTTCGGGTAACTCTTCTCGCCAAGCCAAGCATCCACTTCCATCTACTGCCACCTACACTTAACAGATGTGCATACTAAAAATCAGCAACGCTGAGTGAGTTCTAACGTTTACTTTAAATCAATAATACAAAAGATTTACTAAAACATATATATTGCCAATAAGGGTAAACTTAACACGCTTTGCTTTTCAAACAGTTTAAAACGTATAATAAACTGTCAATTCCTCTTTACTGTACTGCCCTCATGGCTTACATCCATGAACTGACAAGTACCTGGTCAATGCCCCCATGATCAACGACCATGAACCGACAATACCGCTTATCCGTCAATTCCTTGTCACTACTGTACCGCCCCCATGGTCAGCGACCATGAACCGACGAGTACCTGGTCAATGCCCCCATGATCAACGACCATGAACCGACAATACCGCTTATCCGTCAATTCCTTGTCACGACTGTACAGCCCCCATGGTCAACGACCATGAACCGACGAGTACCTGGTCAATGCCCCCATGATCAATGACCATGAACCGACAATACCCTGGTCAATGCCCCCATGATCAACGACCATGAAACGACAATACCGCTTAACACTACGGGGAGGTTGCGTGGACCTCCCGAGCAACCGCCGTCACTCATCCTAGTTGTACAACTGTTAGCAAACCCAAAGGTTCTTACTAATGGGCGGAACCCATATCTGACATCTTGTACAAGTAACATCTGTCCCAAGGACATTTATAGCTGGTACACATTCCCGAAGGAAAACTGTTCACTTTACTGTTCATAAAACTTTCTGTAAATCTTGTTCATAACTTAACATGTATTATGCCTTTGTTTATGTATATAAAAATATAGTAAACGCTTGCCATAAATACCTTTGATTTTCCTGAAACATATCTCAACACATATATCATGCCTTTGTTTATGTATAATAAATATAGTAAACGCTTGTCAAATGATATATCTTGCTTACTTGAAAATACTAACACATATATTATGTCTTTGTTTATGTATATGGAAATATAGTAAACGCTTGCCAAAATATATATCTTGCTTTACTTGAACATACTAACACATATATTATGCCTTTGTTTATGTATATAAAAATATAATAAACGCTTGCCATAAATACCTTTACTTTTACTGAAATATATCTTAACACATATATCATGCCTTTGTTTATGTATAATAAATATAGTAAACGCTTGCCAAATGATATATCTTGCTTACTTGAAAATACTAACACATATATTATTGCCTTTGTTTATGTATAATAAATATAGTAAACGCTTGCCAAATAATATATCTTGCTTTACTGAAAACATACTAGCACTTATATTATGTCTTTGTTTATGTATATGAAAAATATAATAAACGCTTGCCAATAATATAATCATACTTTACTAAAATGTAGTTTTGCCTCTTTTAAACTTTTCACTAAAACATAGCTTTTCCCTTCAGTTTATAATATATAAAATATAATAAACGTTTTACGCTAAGTATGCACACCACCCCTAAAGAAGGCAAAAAGGGGATTAGAACACACCTGGTATCTTAACTGCAATGGTCTACTGGATCTCACACAATCTGGACAATCATAACAATTAATACGTATCAGACTTAACTCAACGCTAAATGGTTTCACTATTTCTGGCTAGGCGAACATACTGACTTTACTAACCGCCTATATATACCCGTAGACTTCATGCTTACGCACTTGGCAAGTGCGCAAAGCCTTGCTCTTGTGTACTTGATAAGTACGCAGACTTTGCTTCTTGCGTACTTGATAAGTACGTAGGCTTTACTTCATGCGTACTTGATAAATACGCAGGCTTTACTTCATGCGTACCTGATAAATACGCAGTACCTGCTTCATGCGTACTTGATAAGTACACAGGATCCTCTTCTTGCATACTTGGTAAGTACGCAGTATCAGCTTCATGCGTACTTGATAAGTACGCACGAACTGCTTCCTCGCAAAAACCCTAACTTTCGTATCCGGGTCTGATCACGTCAAGATCCCAAACTTGTTTACATTCAAAACGTTTTCTTTTCATTAAGGAACTTAAATCTATGTTTTTCCTTCAGTTTAATTCGTAAAAACGTTACCTTTTCCTCCAAAACCCGAAAAACCCAAAAATGAACAAAAACTCAGATCTATGAGAATCGGTTACCTGTAAACGCTTCTTCTTCACAGCTAATCATTCCAAATACGTATGCCTACGGTCCTATGAGCTCAGATTCGAAAACCGGGACTTTCTCTCACTTTCTCTCTCTAGAAATCTGGAAATGAGGTTGGGAGTGAGGGTTTTGGGCTGATTTTGAGGCTTATAAGGGCCCGACCCTTGCCCCTTTCGGCCCAAGCCCGCTTCCCTTCTTTTCTTATTTAAGTTTTTAATTCTCGTGAATCCTTTCGCGCTCTAAAACTCGGGCTGTTACATACCATTTGAGTGGTTGTGGATCGGTTGACTAAGAATGCTCATTTCTTAGCAATACGTGCAATATACTCTTTAGAAAAGTTAGCCGATTTGTTCATCAAAGAGATTGTTTCCAGACATGGAGTGCCAGTCTCGATTGTCTCTGATCGAGACACTCGTTTCACTTCACGTTTTTGGAAAAATTTCCATGAGGAGATGGGAACTAGATTGTTGATCAGCACGGTATATCATCCTCAGACCGATGGTCAAAGTGAGAGGACGATACAAACTCTTGAAGATATGTTGCGTGCTTGTATAATCGATTTCAGTGGAAGTTGGGATAGCCATCTGTCATTAGGAGAATTCTCATACAATAACAACTACCATTCCAGTATTGGTATGCCACCATATGAGATGTTGTATGGTAGAAGATGTAGGACTCTCGTATGTTGGGGAGAAATTGGTCAGAAAGAATTGGGCAGCAAAGAAATAGTTCAGGCCACGTTAGAAAAGCTTGACTTAATCAAGGCACGTTTAAAAGCTGCACAAGATAGACAGAAGTCCTATGCAGACAAGAGACGTAGACCAATAGAATTCCAAGAAGGAGATTATGTCTTGTTGAAAGTATCTCCTTTGAAAGGTCTAATCCGATTCAAGAAACGTGGAAAGCTAAGTCCACGATTCATTGGTCCTTTCAAAATCATTAAAAGAGTTGGAAAGGTAGCCTATTAGTTAGAGCTAACTGAAGAATTGAATAAGATACACAACACGTTCCATGTATCTTACTTAAGAAAATGTTTGGCAGATGAGACTGCACACGTTCCTTTACAAGAAATAGAAATTGATGACAAACTAACTTACGTTGAGGAACCTATCAAGATTCTGGATACAAAAGAAAAATAGTTACGTTATAAGACAATCAAACAAGTATTAGTGCAGTGGAAGCACAGAAAGGGTCAGAGATGACTTGGGAAAATGAGGACGAAATGAAAAAGAGTTATCCTCAACTCTTTAAAGATTAACAGGTTTCGAGGACGAAACCTAATTTAAGAGGGGAGAGTTGTAACACCCCAATTTCTGAGAAAATACAAGTTGAAGGACTAAAATGGTCATTGGATGAAACCCTAGGGGTTAAAATGCCCTTTTTATTAAATTAGAAGGGTTAGAATACGTTGGAATTAAAGTTCAGGGACTGAAAATGAAAATTCTGAAATCTATATGGACGTCGGACCGACATCATCCTTCCCATCGGTCCGAAATGAGCCACGGGACTGATGTCGGACCGACATCAGTTAGATAGCGGTCCGAAAACGGTCATTGCGCTGCAATTTCTGGTACTGACACGTGTCCTATGACTCAACCCTAATTTCTTACATGTATCTTGATAGCAGACCGACATCCATACACATAGTGGTCCGCTATATGCTCGTCAAGCCAATAAGTCGCCTCACTAGGACGTCGGACCGACATCGCCAGGGATAACGGTCCGACGTGGGTCCCAACTCAACCTATAAATAGATGGTGTTGGCTGTTAATTTGAAAAAAACAAAACCATCATCACCACTTCACACACATGCATACCAAAAAGATCGGAGTAACGGTTACATGTACGGTACATTGCGAGTGCGGTTCATGTTCGGAGAAGCGTTTAAAAGCAAGGAACGTACTTAGGCGCTACACGAGGATAAACTAAGTACACTGGACCCGTACCCTAGACACGATTATGTAAATTACGTGCTTAAATGATATGTGTCATGTGATATGAATATGACGAGGGTACGGGGTAATGACGGATTAGTCTAAACACTAAACGGGAATAATGGAGTAGTTACGACGTATCCAAGGGGTGGTGGATACGCCGCTGGTACTTCCTATATATAAACATGTTTGATACTTCATGGCGAAACCATTATGAATGTTTAGGGGTAAAGACTAAAAGGTAGTAATAGAAATATAGTAAATGTACGAGAGAACTTCCGACTGGTATGTAGTTATCTGATAAACGAAATGTTCTGTCTAAGGAGAGAGTGGTGTATAAATCTCTCCTAGACCCGTCACTCTTTCCTAGGAACATCTCTGTTGGAGGTACTGGTCTGGAAGGATAATCACCCCAGTTTACAGTATATGACGAGTATGAATATATGATGAAAGTATATCATGCATAATAATACGTAATGAATATGAATACGTGAAATGCATGATGAAAACGTGAATGCATGATGATACATGCAAATATGAATGAGTATAATGAAACGAGTCTAAACTCTAAAATGGAATAACGGAGTACTCACGAAGTGTTAAAAGGGTGGTGGATACGCCGCTGGTACTTCCTATATATCAACTCTTTTAATACATCGTGGAGAAGCCGTTACGAAGTTTTAAGGTGAGGACTGCTTGTTACATTTGGGAGGCTGTGAGTCAAAGATACTCAGGTCCCAAATGAAATGAGATACCCGGCCTGTAAGGTGGATCTCAATAAATAATAAAGAAGTGAACTAAAAAGAGAACTTTAGGCCTACGTGGCTGAAAGAGTAAAAGATTCCAAGCCTACGGGGCTGAGGAATGAATGAGTCTTCGTGACAAATGCGAGGGGTCTATAATGACGAGTATAAGAACCTTGCCAATACTCGGACCGGAGGTACGGCCTAAGATGGTTGCGAAGGGGTTAGCACACCCATAAAATATACAAATACCGTGATCGGAGGTACGTCCGAAGATGGTCAAAGGGGCGCCGAGAGCCCGAGAAAACGTGAACAATAATAAGAACCTAAAGGGTTTCTAATGAAATAAAAAGATGCAGTGTACTTATTTAGCGAAAGCTAATTAAAAAAAATACGTTTTCCAAACACTGCAGGAAAGAAGCACATGGAATGAAGCTTCCTGAAGACATGGCTGCTCGGAGTTGGAAAAAATCCCTATATAGGATGATGTAATTATATTATCCTTTTGTAAAACAATATTATTATAAATAAAAACATACCTTCGTCATTTAATGACAAGATTTTGTTAATCTGGGACCAGTTTTTCGTAATAAAATACTCTGATAAAATAAGAAGATAAGTAGGGTGTTTCACCTAGTTTTGAGAGTTACTTTATATGTTCCTAAACATCTCAAACGGGTATAATATATTCTAGTAAGTCTACAAGTAGTGGATACCCAATCTCACTATGAGATGAGTTTGTGATTTAATCCTAAGAAAACCTTTCTCATTCAATGCTATCGGAGCATTGTGGGGGAATTGTGTTGATTCGGTCTCTCAGACGAGTCTAGAGATATTATTAACATATTGGATAATAGTAGTGTTCATGATAAAATCACTATGAGATTTGATGTCTACAAATCATCCAATTACTCGTTGAACTATTGCATTTTTTTGATCTGCTTTCAAATATTGTTTGGGTTCAATATCTTTGGATAACCCATACATAGAAATTAATCAAATGTTTATAGTATAACGGATAGTGCAAGAAAATATTTGCACAAAGACAACTTGTGAGTTGTCACCATGACTAAATGTCAAGGATGAGACATCACACACCATGTGATGATTGTATTTACATGGATACAAGATATGTTGAGAGTATCAACACAGTGAAGATTCACACTAGTGAATTATAACATATGAAATAAATATATGTTATTATTGTAAATGACTTTAATAAATCGTGCGAGATTTATTATAGGAGACTTACAATAACGATGGATTTGTAGTTGCGTCTACCGCCTTCAATGTTGTTTGAACTATGTGGAGGATTTATCCTTCATTTTGGGTGAGTATCCCAATACATGGTTTCAAGGAAACAATAATGGAAATGTATACATCACTTTAGGAAAATGTGATTGCCTTGTTTGAGTGTCAATCTAATTGACTATATGTCAAACTTTAGTGATTTTATACTGTTAACATTCATCGTGTTGAATGTTCACCAAAGTAACTCATTTTAAGGCTCATGCTTGAAATTCTTATTAGTAAATGGTGAAGCTTTTGGAGAACAAAAGCACATATCCTAATTTGACTAAGGAAGTTAAGTATGTTTAAGTAACATACTTTAACTTTTGAGACTTTCCTAAATACCGAGGTGCTGGGATGATGAATAAAATCTTATTAAACCAAAGAATGAATGTTGGCAAAAGATAGTGCGGTATCTCTTGAGGCTGTGAAAAATCAGAATGATGCATCTTCTGTTCGCATGCTAAAGTATTGTAGTCTAAAGCATGCTAGACTAGTACTTGTTAATTTAGATGCTCTGCGGAGATTAAATTAACTTGAAACTGTCACACCCCCAAAATCCACTAACGGAGTTTTACCGTTAGGCGTGTGACAAACCAGGATCTCGGTTATTAGTTACGTCAAACGACACTATATGAGTTTAAACAGTGACAAACCAGGATCTCGGTTATTAGTTACGTCAAACGACACTATATGAGTTTAAACAAAACCATTAGATGTTCAGAGTTAAATGCGGAAGCGGTTTATGTCAAATAGTTACTGTGCAAAACAAACGCGCCCAAGTTTAGTTTAATAAAAGCAAGTGAATTGTTTTAAATGTTTGCATAAGAATGCAATGACAGTAGGACTCCATGCATGTCCTAGGTGTGTAACTTGTGCCTTAGCGACCTGAGAAACATGTAAGAAAAAAGGTCAACATGAGGTTGGTGAGTTCCAAGGTTTGTAAGTAAATAAACTGTTTGAGTGTTTGTAGGATCCACATACGTAAGTCTCACCTATTGCTAGCTAGACAATGTACAAGTTACTCTAAGCGCTCGCAACCGAAGCTGAAGGTTTGCGTTTAAATGCCCCCCGCTAGGTCTATCAACCCTGGCGATGTGTTTAGGCCAATATTACACCCGTTCGACCTCCAATCGAGTTAGCGCGACTAACGCGGGCGGGGTTTGTCAAACCCAATAGTACTACTAAACATTACCTCGCTAAGTCCATATTAACGGTTCGATGTGAGGACTTTCATGATGGAGTTTACGCTTAAGTAAACAAGTGGTAGTGAAATACTATGTGATCCATGTTTGTTTGTGTGCATGTTTCTCCCCAACGGAAAAACAAGTAAAAGGATGTTTGTCTGCAAGCATGTTTCTCCCCAACGGGAAAACAAGTAAAAATGATGTTCGTTTGTATGCATGTTTCTCCCTAACGGGAAAACTAGTAAACTGATGTTCGTTTGTATGCATGTTTCTCCCCAACGGGAAAACAAGTAAAATGATGTTCGTTTGTATGCGTGTTTCTCCCTAACTGGAAAACAAGTAAAAGAATGTTTGTATGCATGTTTCTCCCCAACGGGAAAACAAGTAAAAGAATGTTCGTTTGTATGCATGTTTCTCCCCCAATTTAAAACGGTAAACGGGCCGTAAAAACTCACCTAAGTTGTGTAAGCGTAGAAGTTAGCACCACACAAGGATGAAACAGAAACCACAATTGGTTTGCCTATGAACGGTATACAAATACTCTCGAATTATAAGCATAATAGTTAGGGATACATTGAGATTTTTGTGACGACGACACGGAAGATTTGAACGTCCTAGAACATCCTTAGGATTAACGAGTAGACGAACTTGTCCACGGGAATAAGGATTTCTTAATATAATAATTAAGATAAAAGTGTTTCGTGTCTAACGTCTCTAATTATGAATAATATTAATAATTAAATATATTCATGCGTTTGTATAATTTAATAATGGTTTATGAAAATAATATAATTTATTATATTATTTTATGTTCGGAGGAATAATTCGTTAATCATTTATGTGGCAAAAATAATAATTATATTATTTTTATTCGAGAGTATAAACGTGAGTAAATAATATAAGTAATTATATCGTTTATAAGTTTGAAGTGTGACAAGATAAATATTATTGCGGTGGCAATAATATATATATTATTGTTATTCGGAGTCAAGGCTTGAATAATAATATAAATATATTATTATAAAAGTGGGAAAATAATATTAAAACATGTTATCAAACCAAACCCGAGCCTACGTGGTTTCCGAGGTTAAAACATATTAATATAATAATATAATAATATGAGAAGTGATTTTATATTAAAATAATACTTTTAAAAAAAGATTTAAAAAGAAAACAGGTGGAGAGACTTGAACTCGGGTCTCTCCCACACAAGCACACACACTTAACCAACTCAGCCCGCTAGGGTTTCGTGATATCAATCAAATCAGAATGGTTGTAACACAAGGCTCTACTGAGTTCTTCCCCCTTGACTGAACCGAATCAAACCGCAGTCCCAATCTCACGAATTCGATCGCGATCAACCAAAATATCATAGGGATTTTTTTATTAGCGTATTGCGAATTTGTGTGTGTGTTTAATTACAAAAACACTGGTTTTAGGTTTGTTAAATCTCTGTTCGAATATGTCGAAGTACTAGATTGAAATTGGAATCAAATTGATCAATTTCGATAATTAAAAAGGTTGGATTCACAGGGCTTTTGACGAGCAAGACATTGCGAATTAATCCCTGTGATTTAATTGGATTGAAAACGAGTGTAGATTAGGGTTCGATTACACATTTCATAGGAAGAACCCTAGGATTCGATTGTGTTCAAATCGGTGTTATAAGTCTCGATTAGGATAGGGATTATACTGATTAGAGTATTGTGAATCTGTGCATAAAGTTTAATTTGATTAAGGTTGATTCTAGATCAGAGTTCGATTAAATCCGAATGAATATGAACCCTAGAATTCGATCATGATGAATTCGATAGTTTAAGCCCTAATTATCATAGGGCTTTTGATCTAGGTAAGAAAACGAAACTAAGGGTGTAAGAATTTACCAGAATTGGATTCGAATTGATGGTTCCCAACTAAAACACAGCTCCGACGGTGACTCCTTGTTCTCTGGTGACTTCTGTTGCGACTCCGGTCAAATTGGTGTGTGGGATTGCTTCTGAGATGCTCGATTAAGGTGCGCAGATGCTCAATTGAGAGAATGATGATCGAATTTGATGTATACGCGACGATGGTCGACGGTTACGACTTTAATTCCCATTATTGGGTTTGAATTCGACAATGATGATGATTAATTCAGTGGTTATGACTGTTAATGTCATGAACGTGCGTAATCAGTTACAACTTCGAATAAAAATCGATTATAGAGCTTGAATTGGATCAAAATCAATCGGTTTGACTTTCTAATGTCAAACAGAACCTATTTGTCCTTGATTTTGACTTTGTAAGTCAATGAATCAAGTTTTAGGACTTGGCAGAAGTAGTCCCTATAGTTTTAGGTGTAGTAGGGTTTCAAAAATGGCAGAATTATTCACTGGGGTTTAAGATTGAGTTAAATAGGTTAGGTTTTAACAGAATTTGGTTAACGGGGTTAACCCTAATTAGCCGGATGTCACAGAAACATTCATAATATGTGTACACACAATGTATGGACAAAGCCATAAGTATAACATCATTAGTCAAAATGGGATAACTTATGAAAGACGATTCACTAGATCATGAGGAGAACTCATACACTAGTAAGTGTGGGAAGCTCACACTAAGCCATATGTTCAAACATCCTGTCTACACACCGCTAGGAGACTAAGCATACTTCACAAAGGAAGGTTAAAAGGGTAACACCTACCTATCCTACAATGCTCAATTGAATTGTATCTAAGAAACTTGTATGTATGGATCGATCTCAATGTGAAAATGAATAAGTTTTGTTTTCACATGTGGGGGATTGTTGAAAATTTTTTTTGAGAAAACAAAATTATATAAACTTGAATTCTTTTTTTTTTTAAGTTTGCTAGTTGAAACATAATATTGAATTAGTCAAATTCCATTTAACATGTCTTTTAAGTTTTAGTCAAAATACATAAAGGTTTTAGTTAATAGTAAATGGGGTGTTTCAACTTATGAGTTGATGGTGAATGTGATGTTTCAACACTTTTTTCAAGTATAAATACTAAGGTGAGTCTTGGTTGAAAAGACACAAAAACAACACAACTTTATAGTGTTCTCTCACTCTTTCTCTCTAAAGCATTCTAACAATTCGTTGATTATCTTCATTCGTTTTCTTTAAGGTACAATTTGGGTGCTAGAGCCCCCCGGTAGTACATACTGCTTAGGCCGTTGTACTCTGGGAAACAAAATGGGGAGAGACCCGAAATTTATTTTAAGGGCCCCGTGTTAAGCACGTTCCTCGGCCACAAAGACCACGAGACCATTCTTCTTCTACCCCGTTCTTCGTTTTGTCTAATTTTTCAGTTGTAATTTTGTATTGTAATTTACTACTTTCCTAGATAGGATTTTGTTTCGTGTATTTTAATCAATATATAAAGTGTTTTTATTTCTTTTATACACGAACGGTTCCTACACCCTCTACTTCAAGAGAATCCTTCATGGATTAATCTTATAATTAATTTGTCTTTTAATTTTGTTTTCAAAACAAAAATTTTTTTTACATCAAGAGACTCATTTCTTTAGTATTTTTTTAACTAACAATTATTTTACTTTTAATCTAAACCTATACTCGTAGGATTTTAACTCAAATAATGTATATTTACTTAAAATGAAAATGATATATATGTGTTGAAAAAGGAAGATTCACATGAGCAGCCTCTTGGTTTTCGAATTTTCATGACTAATGATTCCGTTTAATAAAATGATTCATGTTAATAATGAAGTATATAAATAATTAAACTTGTTACATGATTATTTTGATGATAGCCATAAGTTTTGAAATATTATTGTATTTTTTTAAATAATATTTTTGATTAATAATGTATTAGAGGTGGCTTATTCCATTTCAAGGCTTGAGACGAAATTTTAATTTGGAACCTTGAAAAAGATTTTAGAATAACAACCTTACGTTTTACGTAGCAGGTTTGTTACTAACGAGAATAAAATAAAGAATTCATAGTTCTTTAATTAAAAAAGTTAATTAGATATTAAAACATAAATGTGGGTACGCTAGGAAAATCACTGTTCAAAGTTTAATTCTTGGTAAGCTTTTGGTACAAGTGGTAAACGCATATTTTTCTTTTTTTTTTTCACAATTTTCTAAAGTAAATAAAGGCAATATCTATGAATACATTAACAAATAGTGGCATTTTCCCTAGCTCACAACTCAAATGACGCTGGATCTAAACCGTGTTCTACCCAGAATTTTTGTTTTCTTTTTGCTTTTTTTTACTTATGTTTTTTTTTATAACTTCATTTATACGGCTTATAATAAAAGGCAAAGTTTGTATGTGAGTGTGTTTTACTGTTTAAAATTTACAAGTGCGTAAGCATAATCTACACGCATTTTGCTACATACTTTTTGACGCAGTGGTCTCCGTGACTTACACTTAAGCAGGCAACGCGGGTTCAAAACCCGCACCCCTTGACAAGTTTTAAAGGCTTTCATGCAAATTTTTTTCTTACGTTTTAATTTACAACCATAAATCTTATACGCTCTTCTCGCGTAAAGTGTAAACCCTAAAGGTTTTTGCTTTCATTTATAAGCTTTCGAGGAAGTTAATTTCTTATTGTGTGTAAAAGTTAGCACAATCCAGAAGCCGCCGCAAAGCGCGGGGCCTCCTTCTAGTATATATATAATAATCTATATGCATATACATATTTTTTGATGAAATTATTTTTCTAGCTAATTGTGTAATATAAGTTATTCGAAAAAAAAATCTTGGTAATCTTACTTGGTGAAGCCATAAAATATTTTCTATTTTATAAATTGTAAACTTGGTGAATAAAAAATGCAAACATTTTAAAAAGTTTTAGAAAAAATTCTTACATGTGATAAGGAAGAAATTTAACGATTAAAAAAACACCAACGAACGTACCTTCATCTACAGGTCCACCAAATTCTAAAGAAAACTTTAAAATTAAACTCTACGTATTCGTTTGTGATCCGTCGGTTAAGTTTTTACCCATGACCTGTTTGTTGAGGGAACTTCATCGATGGATCACCAACGACTCCTATCATCTCCAGGGAACTTCTGACGGTATGTCGGTTGTTGATTTATAATGGATGTCAATAAAAATGTCTATAAAACATGGACATATCTCACATTCCTGACCGGAGAAAGTTGTGGAAAAAAAAATGTTTTTGCAACAAATACATTAAAATTTATATTTAATAGGCTAAATCTATTACATTTTTTTTTCTTTCAATAATGAATAGAGCTCCATGTTGTAAAAGAAACTCTAATGTACATAAATATGTAACTCACTTCAATTATTTGTATTTTGTCTGACTGTAGATATGTATGTGTATGCATACACACCAGCAACCCAACACATACACATGTTTTTTATTTACTTTAATTTACTCATTTCGTTCCAAAATGTTCTCTTTCCATGTTAGTTTTTCATGATATACAATATATGTGTGACGAGAATCAATAAATTATTACGAGAAAAAGAAAAATTAAATTCGTTTAACTTTTTTTTATCAATGTTACATGCTATTTTTTAAATTTTGCGCCTTTACATATATGCGTATGTTATGTACATAAAACCATCAAATGAATTTGTTCATATATGTTTTAAGTTTATCGTTTTTCCTACATACGTGATTATATGATATACACAAACCTAAACATATGAAAAGAACAATCAAACTAATTTTTTCATATATATTTTTAAAATTTTAACAGAGATTTGTGAGAAACAATAACCAATGTGTTTATATTATTTTATTTTTAAATTTTTAGATTTGAAAAAATAAATGGTTCATTTTTATTATTTTGGTTATATGTAATAATTTGTGTTCCGCATAGATCCTCGTATACACGTATATGTCTATGCATGTGTTCTCCCTGTACGGATAACTTAACTTTTTTTTTGATGTGAAAGCAAAACGGCTAAAAGAACCTATAGAATGATAAAACCAAAAACCCAACTCCATATAGAAAGTTGCTACCATTAAAAAAATGATATTAATTTATTAAGGTTCTCCTAGCTTAGTACACAAAGAAAAATATAAATATATAGGTAATTATGATCATGGGTATCGGAAATGGTGTTCTAGTTCACTCTAGCTGTGACCGATGATATTTATATACACACACACAGAGATCATAGCTTAGCTAGCCATAGAGTTTAGCTAGTAAACTAATCTCCCAAATATAACTAGTTATATATGTAGAACACAAGCCCAATAGAGGATTGAAAGAAATTCATATGTTACCTCCTCCACCACCAAAATTTCCACTGGAATTAGATGGGTTCCACTGAAGATGATTGGCATAAGGGTAAGGGAAAGAAGGTGGAGCTTGGTAGAATCCACCACCACCATCAATATTTCCCATCCTCCTATTAGGGTAATGATCCATGGCTCTTTGTGGTGGAGTAATCGGCTGAATTGAACTTGAATGAGACTCCAAAGGAAAGCCAGTATTAGGAATCTCATATCGGATCAAATCAGCATTGGCGGCATCAAGCTCCTTTTGAAGGCAATCAACCTGCCTTTGAAGGAAAGAGATGGCCCCAACACACCCATAAACAGGATCCCTAACGCGAGCCTCGGCTTCATATGCAAGTGAATTGACTGCATCTTCTCTCTGGTGAGGCTCGAGATCATTGAGAAGCTTTGTGACATTGCTGGCACCGAAGATTTTGTGAACGTTTGCGAATTTTTGAGGTTCCTCTGGAGGGAAGTAGGGTGCAAAGATGCAACCAGGCATGCATTTTCTCCTCAAGAACTTGCAGGCAGCACATGGAGAGTTGTAAGAGCTTGATGATGCCATTAATATATATCCCTCTTCTTCTTTCCTTTAAACTGCAATCAATAACTTATCTATTGGTTAAAGAATATGTGCTAAATTAAATATGTTATTTTATACACACAAACACACACTTGTAACATTTTTTAATTGGTAGTTCTAAAGCAATCTAAATGAACAAACTTTATTTTTATACTAAGGGTACCTTAGTTATTTAGTTATTATTTTGTGAAATTTTCCTTATACTAATCCAATAACCCCTATATTTATACTAATCCAATAGCGTTCGTAGTTCTAAAACCAAGAATATTTGTGTTTTACATAAACCCTATAATTTATATTAATCCAATACTAATCCTACTATAACTCAAACTAAACAACTAATCTAAACAAACCGATAATCACAAATTCAAACTCATTTCTTCTTTCAGAATTATGGCCAGAACTATTCCTTTTATAGATATATTTCTTAGATAAAAGGCAAAGAAGAAAATTTTAATTATGTTAGATCTTGAATATATACTATATAAAGTTTTTGAAATCAAAAGTAGACTCTTTAGTGTCAGTTTTGCACGAATCAATAATTTGGATTTCTATTCTGAGTTTGCTTTCATGCAGACACAGAACATCTCTAGTTCCCTATCAAATGCTCAATGAAGGGTGTCCTTGATCAATAGTGTTGTTTGTGTATATATAGAGACATACAGGCATATGTATACATATGTCAATTTGAATAATTAATAGATTGGATTGCTTGCAGGATATGTTTGCTTCTAGGAGACATAGATCTGATGAATTCAAGTCGTATCCAACAGTCTTTTACAGAAATCCTCTAATCCAAAACCCTGATCTCTCTCTCTCTCTCTCTCCTCATCATTCCTCACTCTTTTGACCTATATACACACACATGCATAGTTATAAAGTTGCTCAAATCCATATATACTAGGTGTTCAGATTACAATTATATTAGCATCAAAGTTAGCAGATTGATCTAAACACCTCTTTCTCTCTCTCTAAAAATGGAATTTTGTTTGAGACATGAGATCTAATGCCTCATTGGGATAAGTTAGCATGACATGAGCACATATTTTCACAGAATTAAAGGAAAGAAAACCCTAGCAGATCTGAGACACTTCCATACTTTACAAGTAAAGACAAGACAGAAAAAGAGAATTGCCCTAAAAGAAAAGGAACAAAGGAGCTTCATATGATTACATGTTTTATGGATTTAGTGGCTAACTATTTCTCTTTCATCTTAAGATAAAAAAAGAGAGCACCTTTTTTCTTGTTAGCTCTTGGATTCATCAGCCAGTGTTTCTGCCTTCAATTCAAGATAAAATTTATATATGTATACATGTGCTTCAAAAGAGAACATTTGAAACTTCAACCTCAATAAAGAAACATTTAGGAAACCCTAATTTAAGGGAGGAGAATAGAGGACAGACCTGCAAGTTGATGACTAGTTTCTGTAGCTTGCAAAAGTTTAAAGAGGGAGGGAGAGAGAGAGAGGTAACATACGGTATTGAGTGGATGGAAGGAGGGAATGAAGCCAAAAGGACAAAGGTAATGAATCTACTATAGAAGAGGTATGTTTCATTAATTATATTGAAAAGATGACACACCAACTAAAATACATTGTTGTTATTGTAATAATATACATGACCCGTGGCATGGGGATGTCAGTAGTGGCAAAGCGAGGAACTTTTGTACGGGGTGGGAGATTTTAGGGGCAATTGTCTAAAGTTAAATATTAAACTTTTTCAGTTTGGGTCGGGTTAGGGTTGTAATCGAGCCGGGCATTGGCGGATCTACATAGGGTTGGGGTTCACCGTAACCCCCGAGTTTCAAAATTGTAGTAGAAATCTATATAGAAAAACTGGGGTGAACTCCTTACAAAAATATAGGGTGAACCCCTTAAAAAAGTTAAAAATTGATCAAGATTAGATTTTGAGATGTGAATTTGGAGTGGAATCATGTGTTGATGAAGATCCAAATATTAGAATTATGAAAATATTGAAAATTTGTTGTTATTTTGGGTAGAGATGAATGTAGAGTGATACGTGTGTGTGATAAACCTTACCAGACCCGAACAATCGAACCGAACTGAACCGAAATTTTTTATGTCCGACCCTATGAAATTGGAGTATCTAAAAACAGTGAACCCCTGAAAAAAATTCTGGATCCGCCACTGGAGCCAGGGTAGGTTTGGAATCAGCTCGTAACGAGCTGAAATGTCTCGGCCTCGGTTTGCAAAAAGTTCGAGCGAGCTCGGTTTGCAAAAAGTTCGAGCCAGCTCATTTATTTTTTTAGTTCTTTTTTGAAAGTGCATGCTTTTTACATATTTTGATGTATAAATAAAGCAAAAACTAATACTTTTAACATACTTACAATGAATAATTTATAAACTACTAGACTTGAAAATTAAAGTTCAATACATAACAAAATTCTGAAAATTAAAGTTTAATACATAATTATTTGTTCTTTAAATTAAGCATGCCAAATGAGCAAGCTAACGAACCAGCTAACGAGTGAGTCACGAGTCAGTTGAGTGTTGCTTGCTGCTAAAAAAAGTGAGGATTTGTTTAATTATGTTTAAAATTTAAATGGGTATTGGGTTTGTTTAAGGTTTAAATGGGTATTGGGATTTCTTTTGTTTAAATGGTTATCGGTTAAAAAGTTTAGTATAATTGATTTATGAGATTTAATAGTTGACGACTTGGCCAATTGTATTATAATAGACTTATACCTAAGTTTTATATTTGTTTATTCGGTTACAGTAGGTTTTTATTTATAAAATTTTTAAATCTTAAATTAAATTTTCTTGTAGTTGGTGTAAATATTTTACGGGGTCCTTATCAAAATTTCTTGAAGATCGTTCCGGATTAGATCATATTTATAACAACATTTTTTTTCATGGGTATGTGTCGAACGATCCCTACCCAAAGGGTTCACTACAAGGATTGGGAGCAGCGAGATGGTGGTCATCTTCGATTTTGGGAGACAGATCTGTGGCAAAAGTGAGGACAGAAGGAGGGAAATACCTTGCCAAACACTTTTAAACCCTATCTCTTAGACTCATTCCTTATCAACGGTCAGATTAAATGGTGGAAATAGTACACGGATAGCTGTCTAATGTCGCCGCTATTGCCGTCGCCATTAGCCGGTAATGCCAACATTTCTTGTAGTGGTAGGTACGCCAATGGATGTCACCAATTTTTTTTTCCTTCTGACTCCTACATTGTACGCATCGGTTACTCTTCATCATGCACCTGGCCACAGTTAGCAACATTGTTATATCTGGATTTTTGTTTTAAACATTGTTTGGTATCATGGAAAAAGGACCTTTTGAAAGAATGAACGGTTTCAATAAAGTATATGCATCCAAATTGTTCGCTCTTGTAAAAAGGTTGTGTTTTATAACATTTTTTTTTGGCATGAATAGTGATATTTTTTACATCTAGAGTAATAAAGTATAGTGAATAGAATTAAAGCTGCTCGCTTCAGTACAAATGCATTGGATGAAAGTTACTTCTTTATTTTATTCCTTTCCAATTGCAATTCCTTTTATTCAACATGCAATTGTTGTATCTAAGTTAGTTTGTGTGGTATCCTTCGCATTCCTTGCAATTGTATGATATTTAAAAGTGATAAACCTAATACCTTGATCAAAATGTTAACTGTTTTACTTGCAAAATGCAACACAGGCTCAAGACTTTCCTAAGACGCGTCATCAAGGTGCACGATACTTACCTACAACCCAACATCTCTAATATCTTTTTTTAGTGCATTTATCTATGTTGTTAAAAACACCCCGTCAAAGATTGAATCGATATTAAGAACACAAAACAAAATAAACGAACACACAATTTAGAAAAAACTCGCTTTTATTATACTAGGGAAATATAACTCAAAAACCATAATACAATAATTCTCAGGATTAAACGCTACTTGATTGTAATCAATATATATAGTAACCCAAACTTGGTAAGCAAGAAAACATAATTAACCCTAATCATCCGTAGTGGGCTACCACCCTCCCTTGGACAATTCGGGCCGCCCCTCACGGGCTCACTTGGAAATTACCGGGCTTTCATTCACCCCCTAATTTTTGAGTCGGATTAGGGAGGTCTTCAACTCCAAGCAGTTTGCGCATCTCCTTAAACTTGATTCGGCCTTTTGAACTTTACCACTAACGTGTTTGACTTCAATCTCATCATCTTCAACACATTCTTGGATAAAATGAAAACGAGATTTAATGTGTTTCTTCCAACCGTGAAAAACAGGATTCTTCACAAGAGCTATACAGATGTATTATCAACTTTCAACACGACCTTCTACAATGGCTCTTGAATGATCTCTCCCAATAATTCCCGAACCCATACGGATTGACACGTCGCATGCGGAGGCTGCCATGTACTTGGCCTCACATGAAGATAGAGCAATGGTGGGCTGTTTTTGCATACACCATGCAACGGGTGAAGACCCGTAATAGAAAACATAACCAGTGGTACTCATTCCATCATCTTCGTCCACGTTGTGACTACTATCACTATATCCAACCAACTCTCTTGACTTGTTATATTCATATCTTAACCCGTAACTTGCAGTTCCTTGAACGTACTTTAGAATGTGTTTTATTGCTAACCCATGCGGTTCTCTCGGACTTTGCATATATCGACTCACGACCCCTACCGAATACGACAAGTCAGGTCGTGTATGGAGCAAATACCGCAAACATCCAACAATTTTGCAATAAGCTGTTGCATCAATCTCCTTATAGTTCTTCGCTTTGCAAAATTTCAAACCAAACTCCATTGGAACTTGAGTCGGATTACATTTGTTCACACCGGTCTCCGATAAAATCTTCCGTGCATATCCTCCTTGACTAGTCGTTATCCCGGAATCACTTTGAGTGTCTCGTTTGAACTCGAGTATGATACTCAAACTCGTCCCGGTCACGGATAAATCATCGACATACACTGCAAGAATGAGAAAATGTTTACCTCCGGTCTTCCGGTATATGGAATGTTCTTTCTTGCATTTTTCGAACTTCATATCTTTCAAAATCTTATCAAGTTTCATGTTCCATGCTCTCGGTGCTTGCCTCAATCCATATAATGCCTTAGAAAGTAGGTAAACTTTGTGTTCTTTACCTTTTTCTTCGAAACCCTCCGGTTGAGATACGTAAACAATTTCTTTCAACTCCCCGTGTAAAAACGTGATTTTTATGTCAAGGTGATGTATTTCCCAACCATACGAAGCGGCTAAGGCTATCAACAACCGTATGGTCTCGATTCTAGCCACGGGAGCGAATACCTCCTCGAAATCGACTCTAGGTTGTTGCATGTAACCCTTTGCCACTAATCGAGCTTTGTATTTGTTAACCGATCCATCCGCATTCTTCTTGACTTTGAAAACCCACTTTAAACCTATGGGTTTTACCTTATTCGGTTTATCGACCAAAGTCCACGTTTGATTTTTATTTATAGAATCGATTTCGGCCCTCATTGCTTTCATCCATTCCTTCGATTCTTTTGCTTCGAGATAACTCCTCGGTTCGTCAATAATTTCTAGCGATACCTGTTCACAATTATCATACGAAAGAAAAACATAATCGTTAAGGTGTCTTGGTGGTACTGTTACACGACTTGACCTCCTCAAATCGATTTGGGCTGCCTGCGTCTCAGATGGAACATGCCCACAAGATTGGGTTTCAGAGTGGGTTGATGACCCGCTACTCGTCTGTGAGGACTGGGCCAAAGCTGGGCTTCCGATTGGGCTGTTTTAGGCTTCTTCGGAACCCGAGAATGAGCTGACAGAGTCTAGGCTATGAGGCCCGCTAGCAGTGCTTCCACTTGGGTTATTTTCAGTCGATGAACTAGGCCCATTATCGGCTGAATTAGGCTCTATATTGGGCTCGGTTGGGTTAATCGGACCATTGTCGATGTCGACATACTTGCCCCACACCATTTCAAAGATATCTGGTTCCTTTTCTTCGGTCTCATTTGTCTTTGCCCAATTCCATCCGACCCGTTCATCAAAGACGACATCCCGACTTCCAACAATCTTTCGGGTTATAGGATTGCAAAGCCGGTAGGCCTTAGAACCTGGCTCGGTTCCGAGATGCACGAGTGGTCTTGAACGGTCATCCAACTTCTTCACATTTACCCCTTCAACTTTGGCTTATGCTTTACATCCAAACACTCGTAAGTGCTCGAGACATGGTTTCTTTTTCTTGAAGATCTCGTACGGTGTTTGATTCTTTAAAGCCTTTATTGATACCTGGTTGATGAGGTACGTTGAGTGACGCACCACTTCACCCCATATGTAATTCGGTACACCCATAGCCTTGAGTATACTTCTTGACATCTCCATCAGGGTTCGGTTTCGTCGTTCAACCACGTCGTTTTGTTGAGGCGTATAGGGAGCCATCAACTGTCGAGTAATCCCACTTTCTGTACATAACCGATGAAAAGCTAATGAAGTGAACTCTCCTCACCTATCGGTTCGGATAGTTGTGATAATCGATCCAATTTCGTTCTCGACTAACACTTTGAACCGTTTGAATCTCTCGAATGCCTGGTTCTTTTCTTTTAGCAACAGGGACCACATGTACCTAGAAAAATCATCGATTAGCACGAAAATATAACGGTTACATCCAATAGTGGGCAGTGTGATCGGCCCGCATAAGTCTCCATGAATTAATTCTAAAACTCGCGAGGCCTGATAAGATGCACTTGCTGGAAACGGGTTTCGGGTTTGTTTCCTAACCAAACACGATTCACATAACTCATTCTCATGTATAATATCCGGTAACCCGTACACCATTTTCTTCTTGCCCATCATCTTCATTTCGAAGTTGATGTGCCCTAGCTAGGCATGCCAACGCCAGTCATCATCACCTAATTTGGCCTGAAGGCAAGCCGGATTCCAGACTTTCAATCGAATCTTATAGAGTCGGTTTGGAGATAGAGTAACCCGCATCAATAGAACCCCGCTACTATCAAACATGGTCAAGTAATCGCCCTTCATTCTTACATCACACCCGGATTTGGTTTCTTGACCAAGGCTAATGATGTTACTCTTGAGCTCGGGTATAAAATAAACTCCGGTTAACAGCCTTTGACCACCCATTTTTTTTGAAACAATATCGATCCCTTGCCTCGGATCTCAACACATGAGCCATCACCAAATCTCACCTTCCCAGTAATCCTTTCGTTTAGCTCCGAGAAAAACAACCGATTACCCATCATGTGAATACTAGCCCCGTTGTCTAAATACCACGTATTGGTCTCCACCGTATTGGTTTCGAACCGCTTAGGTATTAGACTGTCTTTATTCAAGAAGATACTTCGTGCATGTAAACAGCCTTGTCGGTTTCTTGGGTCTCGGCTACGTGGGCTTCGTGTTGTTGACTACCACGTCTATCGGGGCACTTCAATGCAAAGTGACCCACCTTGTCACATCGGTAGCAAATGACCTTTGATCGATCTTTCTTGAATTTCTCCTTATCCTCCTTTTGGTTCGACTATTCACCGGTCGGCTGGGTTCGTTCTTGGCTATTACCTCGACCTCGACCGCGCCCTCAGTTCCCCCGACCCCGAGACAGACCTCCTTTGTTTCCCCTGCGATTGCTAGAATCAAAACATGAATATAATAAGTTATTCTGATTACCTGAGCCTGAACGAATCTGCTCATCCTCTATTCGTTCCTCATAGGCTTTTAACCGGCCGACAATGTCTTCATATGCTGTGGTTTTAAGATCTAAGATATGTTCGAGGGATGCAACAAGCTGAATAAACTTCTCCCTTGGAACACTGTTGAGAAGTTTCTTTTCTAACTTTTACTCCTTGATAACCCGACCCAAAGCCGCATATTTGAGCTAGTCCGGACAGCTTACCAGAATAGTCCGATAGATTCTGATTCTTTCCTCCATAATCGATCGAACTCCGACTCCAACGTTTTCAATCTTTCTTCTCTGACATGGAGAGTCTTGATCAAATCCCACATCTTCTTGGCAGTTTCTTGATCACCTAGTTGCATGATCAACGGATCGGGAACTAATTGATATAACAACCCCATCACGAGATCGTTCTTTTCTTGATCGGTCAAACCTGGTTCGATTACTTCCCAAACTTTGTGAATACGTAGAACGGTCTTTATACCTAGAGACCAAACGCTATAGTCATGGGTGAAAGCATCGGGCATTGAACGGATGACGGCCCAGCTTCTTTACCCTTCGGTGGCGGAACGTTGTCTCCCTTTGTATGAATCAGGTTCGATCAATCCGACTTGTTTGATCGGTTTCTTAGTGATGGAGGCGTTGTTACTTGGTGGTGAAGCTACCTCGATTATGAACTAGTCTTGTTCGATCGATGATGGTGTTTGACAACCCTTGTTGGTGGATATCACGTTTACGTTTATTGTTTTGGTTCTTTAATGTGGCTCTGATACCAATTCAAAGATTGAATCGATATTAAGAACACAAAACAAAATAAACGAACACACAATTTAGAGAAAACTCGATTTTATTATACTAGGGAAATATAACTCAAAAACCCTAATACAATAACTCTCATGATTAAACCCTACTTGGTTGTAATCAATATATAGAGAAACCCAAAATTGGTAAGCAAGAAAACATCCCGTAGTGGGCTACCACCCTCCCTTAGACAATTCGGGTTACCCCTCATGGGCTTACTTGGAAATTACCGGGCCTTCACCCTGCTATACCCTTATGGATACTCATCTTCCTTCCTTGATGAGGTTTGTAATGTACACCTTCCCAAGTGACACAAGAGTTACTCTCATAACATTATGTAATATATACTTTACTAACTTTAGGATCGATCAACATATTACAAAAGGACAACTCACGTATGTTAGCTTTGGCCATTATGCTAAGACTATTCTCACCTTGGTCAGTTTAGACGATAGTGGTTCTGGGATTTCCAAATTGGTCTTATGAAAGCCGACTCACTATCATGATGATCACACTCACAAATAAAGCTAGAATTATGTTTTAGTCTCATGTGAAATTTGAAGTCCATTTCTTTAGTTATTTGCTCATGTAAGGAAGTGATGAAGAGTTACATATCCACTTAGCAAATGTCAAGAGGCTCAACATAGTGGGCATTAGGTATGTTCTCCTCAAAGCTTATTATGGTACAAACTAATGTCATGTTTATGCTAGATCTCAAGAAATCTTAGTGGTATAGTTAATGTAAATTCAGGCACCAGAATTGGGCTTTAAAACCGCTAACTGAACTACGAGAGCTCCAACGAATAGCCTCTGATTATATCTTTGTATTCTTCGCGTGAGAATCTTCACAACAGCAATGAGTTAAGGCGTTATAGGGAGGGATAATCAATGTGTCGGCCCTCTGGCGTGATAATAAGTTTCAGAGGTAAAGGGATAAGTAATTGAGGAAGAGAATGGAAGATTAGGTCATACCTCCTTGTGGTGATTCCCCTTCCTTTTATACCTGGTGGAGTTTGGTAACCATACCTCAAGGGTGTGGAGCCCAATGGGCCCCACTATGGAGTCACGCAAGGATGCCCCTTACTCTGATTGGTGGACATGTTTTTATCCTATAGAGAAGCGCCACATGTCATAACCGTTTTTTTAGGATGGGGCCGTGGGCTACTGGCCCATTTGTGGTTTGGGCTGAGCGGACCTTTATTCTACATGTCCTCCTAGTCTAGTGTTAAATAAATTTTGTGAAGATAATACTGGACCTATGATTTTCGCCCAATGGAAAGTCATCATTCTGGTCATTAAATGTGTCGGCCGGGGCTGGCGTTTTCTGTTTCTGTCTTTTCAAAGGTGTTGGGAAACTCAATTGCCAGTGTAGGCTAGGTATGCAGTGTGATCTTTGAGTGCCATGTCATGTGTTATATATATACATATGCTTTTTCCTTTTGCTAGGTATATAGTGTGATCTTTGAGTGCCAGTTTGTTTTCATGGCGTCTTCTTCTATGTGTGGGAAAAAGGGACCCAGGGTGAGGGTTCCTCCATTTATGATATTGCGGTGAAGTGGAAGGAATTTGATTTCAATGCATTCCTGTCAGATTATACCGGGAAAACATTGGAAACAAAAATTCTTTTTTATTGACGCGCGTGATATACCGGGAAAAATGGTCTTTCGGCGTAAAAGTGAAGATGTAGTGGATCTTGCGCCTGACTCATAGGTATATTCTCACCCTGTTTACAAATGGCTCTGCCGTAACCCTATTCCGATCCAAAATCTTGAGGAAGACGTGTGACAATCCGGACTTTTCAGTTAGTTCCGTTAGCAATCCCATTAAATATGCTGTTAAATCCTAACCCGATTAACCCAATATTAAACCCCGGGGACTGTTTCTGTCATAAATTGATCTAGAACTGCAGGGACTGGATCTGCTAAGTCTCAAAACTTAATTCATTGACATTCAAAGTCAAAATCATGAACAATTAAGGTTCTGTTTGACTTTAGAAAGTCAAACCAATTGCCTTTGATCAAATTCTATCTCCATAACTAATTCTTGTTCGAATTTGTAACATAAGACACACGTTCATACCATTAACAGTCGTAACTACTGAATTAACCACCATCACTGCCGAGTTAAACCCTTTAATGACTAATTAAGTCATAACCATCGACTACTCATGAAAAATCCAACGAATTCGATCATTAGGCATTATGATCTTGAAATCAAACCCTCTAATCACCTAAGTCGCATCATTCAGAACTGATTTCACCATCCAATTCGGCTGAAGAAGCACAAGAGGTTGTCGGATATCAACCCATCGGAGTCGGAGATGAGTTCTAGTCGACCACTAGCAATCCATATTCAATCAGATAGTTTGTTCATACCCTTCGTTTCGTTTTAACTTCGTGAACGAAAGCCCTATGTTAATTCGGCCTTATAACATCAATTCGATCGAAATCCAGATCCTAGGGTTCATATGAACCTAGTTCGATCGAATTCGACCATAGGCTCGGCTTCTATCTAATTAAACTGCATGAATAGCTTCGCAGACCTCTTTATATCAAAAGCCCTATGATTATTCAATCAAACAACATCGAATTGTATAAGATCCGGTAACTAGGGTTTGTTCATAACCGATTTTTTGTGGATTTTGATCCTAGAACCAGTCGCAATCCAATTAATCAACATCAACAGATTCGCAATGTCTTAATCTATAAAAACCCTATGTTTTCAACAAGATTTAATATCAGAATCTGTTAAATTAAATTGGTGTTCATATCTTGGGTTTCAAATTTTGAATATGGAATTAAACGGTCTTAATCGCGTCGGTTTTACAATCAAAAACACACACAGGATCGCAAGGCCTCAATTAACAAAACCCCTGTGTCAATTGGACCCATTATTACAGAAATCGTTGGATTTGGGGACTGGGTTCGGATCGATTTGTATGGGGAGGATATCACATGGACTTGTATAATGAAAACATATGGAACCGGGTTATGTTGCGATGACCCTAGCGGGCGTAGTGGTTAAATCGTTGGGCTTGTGCGCAGGAGACCCGGGGTTCGAAACCGGTCTCCTGCATTTCTTTTTTTTGGACTTTTTAATTGTATTTAATTACTAAAAACCAACCTTTAGATTATTATAATAATGCATTAATGTGTTTTAGCTCCGGAAACAACTCGTAGGCTCTTGTTTGGTTTTATAATTTATAATTACTATTATTACCACTTTCAAAATAATATATTTATATTATTTTCAAACCACGACTTCGTATGAAATAATATATTTATATTATTTTCAACACGTGACTTCTAGTATAAAATAATATATATTTTTATATTATTTCGCCTCGTTTACTAGTTTCGTGTAACGTTTTAGAATAATAAATAATGTAGTTATTTATAATATTTTACACTCGTTATTATCTTCAAATAAAATAATAAATTTATTATTTTATCACGTAATTAATTATTGTAATAATATATGTATTATATTATTTTCGTAAGCCATTATGTACTGACGAAATCGCTCGAATATGTTATATTATTTTGTCGTTCGTCGCGTAACGTGTATATATCTTAATTATTAATTAAAGAATTCCTATTCCCGTGGACACATTCGTCTATTCTTGGTCATTAGAACGTTTCTTTAGGACGTTTCTCATTCCGTGTCGTCGTCACAAATCCCATCTTGTCCCTAATTTATGTGTTTATATATTTAGGGCATTCGTAAGTCATTTGAGACCTACACTCGTGGTTCCAACTTATCCATTGTGTGATACTACCTACAACGCAACGCAGGTGAGTTACACGACCCTTTTTACTTGTTTTACTATTGGGGGAGAAACATGCTTACACACAAACTTATTTTACTTGTTTTTCCTGTTGAGGAGAAACAAACATGTACACAAACTATCACACTTTTACTTGTTTTTCCCCGTGGAAGAGAAACAGGTACGCAGACAAACATTATTTTCCATGTTTTTCCCGTTGGGGGAGAAAACATGACACAACTATTTTAGATTATTGTAATTCATATGTTATTACTGTTGAGGCTAAGCGTAACACACTATCACAGAAAGTCCTCATCATACATCGAACAGTTAATGTGGATCTTAGCGAGGTAATGTTTAGTAGTACTACTGGGTTTGACAAGCCCCACCAGCTTTAGTCGCGCTAACTCGATTGGAGATCGAACGGGTGAAATGTTAGCCTACTCACATTTGCCAGAGTTGATAGACCTGACAGGAGGCATACAAACACAAACATTCAGCTTCGGTTGCGAGCGCTTTAGTAAGACATGAGCATAGGCTAGCTACCTATAGATATGCATATTGAATGTACATAATCTGGCAAACACTCTCTTATTACAAACTTGAAACCTGTGAACTCACCAACCCCGTGTTGACACTTTCTCTTACATGTTTCTCAGGTCGCTTTGGCACAGGTTGCACACTTAGGACATGCATGGAGTCCTACTGTCATATCATTCATTTTAAACATTTTAAAACAGTATACTTATTGATTGACGCTTGTTGCGTGTAATTACATTTGATTTCATATTAATGTTTACGCTTTCGCATTAACTCTGAGTTTTTATGTTATGACTTTTAAGTCCCATATAATGTCGTTTGATGTAACTAATGACTGAGATCCTGGTGTGTCACCTTCCAAACGGTAAAACTCCGTTAGTGGAATTTGGGGGTGTGACAGTTTGGTATCAGAGCCATTGGTTATAGAGAACTAGGATTGCATACTAGACTATAACCGCACACATGCATTAGTTACACGGCACAGACACTCATACCTGATACATATAGCACCTATACATACATTGTAGTGCAGGCATGTAACACCATCTGTATCACCCTCCGTTGGCGAGGGACACAACATTTGCATTGCATCATCATTCCCAGTGGCGACACTCGAGGAATCACCAGAATATCATCCACTCCCGTCTGTGGGCAGCGAGACGAAGCCTTCGGAGGAGTCTCTCACACCACCATCATCAGTTGGGTATGGTGGGCTTTCTCAGGTCCATGTTATGGACGGCACTCAACACTAACGCATTTCTCTTTGGGAGTTGGGATCGTCGGAGGCGAGTCCCAACTGTACCCGCCAGCAACAATACGCCGAATGAAGGCAGACCGTTACACGCATTATTGCAGAGTTCATTGACACGTAGATGTCATCACTTTCCCGAGCCATGGGCTCGCGTCTTTGGTCGATATTCTGTTGAGAATAGATTGACCAAAAACCTGAGAACGCATTGCTCAATGCATACTCAAACCCTATCTTGACTCAGTTGAAAAGACGGCTACCTTGCTACTTCCTGTAACTTGTATTCATGAATTAGTTTCATTTCCCGAAGTCGCATTTCATGTACATGTTTGTTACATGCTCTCATTTACAATTCGCTGGAGTGGACTCCTGTATTGTGTTTCACTCGAGTGAATACTCGGATCAAATCATCCTCGACCACTCATCCCGATATGAGTTCTAATTGATCAAGGTATAGTTGATGACTAAGCTTTTCGATGACTTATCATATCTGAAAACACTATGTACTCAATAATATAGCCTAAAGGACATTATGACACAGGACAGGAAGAACAAGGGTGAGCATGCAAAGCAAATTATCATTACGGGTGCACACGTAATAGTAATTTGAGGTGCATGTAAGTCCTAGTGAAACCTAGTGTGTGGATGAATGGTCATAATCAGTGATTTACAGACTTAAGTTTCCACTATCTGTAGAGACTCTCATAACCCACTCAACGACTAGTTGGTATCATTAAACTCGTTTAACAGCTGATAGACGCGACTATCAGGTTAAAAATGTTTACGGACACACTGAATTATCATCAATGGAACCCATCAATGTTATTTTCACTCATGTAAGAGTCTTAATGATCTTACGACTCTCATTAAAACTTAATCAATGGAACCACCTAGAGTGAAACTCTAGTAGAACCTTAGGGTAAAACCACTGACTCCAAGTATGTAAGCGGAATTGGAAGAATTCCTTTCTGCTAACACATTATTCCTTACACTCTAACGATAAATTCCAATTGACCCTAATGCATTATCCGGTGACTAATCCTCAGATTAATTTGATTTATACCCCAGGGTATAAAACTCTGTAAACGGGCTTCTTCTTTCACAAAACGATCCAGTTGTTCTAATGACATTAGAAAACAAGGACTTCATCTAACTGATCATCAGTTGAACGAGAATATTTAAACAGACGTCCTATCCCTTGTACTCCTAATATCTACATCTCATTAAAATCTTTCCTACATGTGAAACCTCTTAGCCTTTGTGTTGACCAATGCTTACCTCATAAGTGCGGGTCTCAATAGAAGTCTAATCGTGACCTCTTAATTTTCTGCTGGTAAAGTCGTACACCAACTCTATTGGATATTTAGTACACTATAGAAGCAACTCAAAATATTTAGAGATGTAAACTAAGATTGACTGGTCATAAGTTTGACATTGACCTCACGCCAATTACACTTGACAACTTTTACATAATTGCCGGTATGGATTGGGTATCTAAGAACCAAGCCAAGATTATCGGTCATAAGATAATTGTTCGCCTTCCTCTCCCGAGTAAAGAAACCCTTTGTGCCTAAGGCAAGAGGAGTGATGCAGTAATGAACATCATATCCTTCATGAAAACGCAGAAGTGCTTACGTAAAAGCCATCCTGCTATTCTGGCTCCCATTGCCGAGCATCCATCTGAGGGAAAGAAGATTGACGATATTCCGATTGTTCGTGATTATCCGAAAGTATTTCCCGAAGATATACCTAGTCTTCCACCTCACCGTCAAGACGAATCTCAAATTGATCTAGCACCCGGAGCAGCACCTATTGCTCGGGTACCATATAGACTTGCACCCAGTGAGCTACCAAAACTATCCACACGACTGCCAAAGTTGTTGGATGAAGGCTTCATCCGACCTAGCTCATCGCCATGGAGAGCTCAAGTCCTATTCGCCAAGAAGAAAGATGAAACTTTCCACATACTAAACATGGTGACCATCAAAAACCATTATCCTCTACCCCACATCGATAATCTATTCGATCAACTCCAAGGATCAAGCTTCTATTCCAAGATAGATCTAAGATCCGGTTATCATCAACCGAGAGTCCGAGAAGGGGACGTCTCAAGGACTGCATTCAGGACTAGGTACGACCATTACGAGTTTATGGTCATGCCTTTCGAACTGACCAACGCACCCGCAGTATTCATGTACCTCATGAACCATGTGTGTAAACCCTACCTCGATCAGTTCGTTATCGTTTTCATTGTTGACATCCTCATCTATTTTAAGAACGAGGAAGGACATGAGTAACACCTACACTTAATTCTTGGATTGCTGAAACAAGAGAAATTGTATGCCAAATTCCCTAAGTACGAATTCTGGATTCACGAAGATTCAACTTCTAGGACATGTAGTCAACGAGAAAGGAATACATGTCGATCCATCTAAAGTAGAAGCCATCAAGGATCAGACAACACCGATGACTCCATCAGAGGTGCGACAACTTCTAGGATTGGCTGGCTACTACCGTAAATTCATTGAGGAAACCTCAAAAGATTGCTTAACCTCTCACTGCCTTAACTCAAAAGGGTAAAGCCTATAACTGGGGCGATGACCAAGAGTCAGCATTCCAACATCTTAAACAGAAACTTTACAGTGCACCCATTCTAGCTCTTCCGGAAGGAATGGATGATTTTGTGGTGTATTGTGACACGTCTATTCAGGGTCTAGGTTGTGTGTTGATGCAACGCGAAAAGGTTATCGCATATGCCTCCCGTCAATTGAAATTTATGAGAAAAACTAACTACCCATGACCTAGAATTGGGAGCTGTAGTGTTTGCTTTGAAAATCTGGAGAAATTACTTGGACGGTACCAAGTGCACCATTTACACCGATCATAAGAGTCTTCAGCACATCTTCGAACAGAAAGATTTGAACATACGACAACGTCGTTGGGTCGAGCTCTTGAATGATTATGACTGTGAGATCCGGTATCATCCGGGTAAAGCTAACGTTGTAGCTGATGCACTAAGTCGAAAAGAAATGAAACCCAAACGAGTTCGAGTATTACAACTTACTATTCACCCCAGATTACCTGACAAAATCCGTAGTGCACTACTCAAAGCTCTGAAAGAGGAAAACTTACCGCTGGAAGGTACACGCGGTATGGAAGCACAACTCGAAGTCAAGTTTGACGGTATTCGCTACTTCGTCGAGCAAATATGGATTCCAGTATTCAGAAATTTAAGGGAACTAGTCATGGATGAGGCTCCTAAATCTCGTTACTTTATTCATCTAGGTTCCGACAAAGTGTACCATGATCTAAAGGTGCTGTATTGGTGGCCAAAGATGAAGGCCGATATAGCCATCTATGTTAGCAAGTGCCTGACCTGCTCGAAGGTCAAAGTCAAGTACCAAAAACCTTCTAGTGGGCCCCACCAACCGGAAATCCCAATGTAGAAATGGGAGAAGGTTTTCATAAACTTTATCACTATACTACCCTGAACTCCTAGCGGATGACACCATCTTAGTGATCGTCGATCGTCTGACTAAATCCGCTCACTTCTTAGCAATCAGAGAGACTGATAAAATGGAAAAACTTACTCGTATTTACTCTAAGGGAGTAGTCTCTCGACACGGAGTGCCAATTTCTATCATTTCGGATCGAGACGCTCGATTCACCTCTCGATTATGGCAACCTCTATAAAAAGCCCTAGGCACACGTATAGATATGAGCACATCATACCATCCTTATACTGATGGACAGACAGAACGTACTATTCAAACTTTGGAGGACATGCTACGAGCTTGTGTGATTGATTTCGGTAACACTTGGGAGTCTCACCTACCGTTGGTGGAGTTTTCCTACAACAACAGTTATCACACTAGCATCAAGGCAGCTCCATTTGAAGCACTTTATGGACGGAAATGCCGTTCTCCTATTTGTTGGGCCGAGGTTGGGGATAGTTAACTTACAGGTCCTGAACTCATACTTGAAACTTCTGAGGAAATCGTTCAAATTAGAAACTGTATGGCAGAAGCTCGTGATCGTCAAAAGAGCTATGCCGATAAGAATCATACACCGTTAGAATTTCTAGTAGAGGATATGGTCTTGTTAAAAGTCTCACATTAGAAGGGTGTCATTCGTTTTTGCGTTTCATCCAAGAAACCATGGAAATTATGGATAGGGAAGTCAAAACGTTAAAGCACAGTAAAATCCTTATTGTCAGAGTTCGTTGGAACTCGAAACGCGGACCGGAATTCACGTGGGAACGCGAGGATCTGATGGGCGCAAATATCCTAATCTGTTCAAGCACTCTGCGTCAAATTCTTAAGGTACTATTTAATTTTTGGGACGAAAATTCTTTCAACTAGGGGATGATGTGATATCCTGGGAAATGTTTTTTTTAGTATTTAATTTTCGGGACAAAAATTCTTTCAACTTGGGGATGATGTGACCATCTGGACTTTTCAGTTAGTTCCGTTAGCAATCCCGTTAAATATGCTGTTAAATCCTAACCCGATTAACCCAATATTAAACCCCAGGGACTGTTTCTGTTATAAATTGATCTAGAACTGTAGGGACTGAATCTACCAAGTCTCAAAACTTAATTCATTGACATTCAAAGTCAAAATCATGAACAATTTAGGTTCTGTTTGACTTTAGAAAGTCAAACCAATTGCCTTTGATCAAATTCTATCACCATAACTGATTCTTGTTCGAATTGGTAACATAACACACACGTTCATACCATTAACATTCGTAACTACTGAATTAACCACCATCACTGCCAAATTAAACCCCTTAATGACTAATTAAGTCATAACCGTCGACTACTCATGAAAAATCCAACGAATTCGATCATTAGGCATTATGATCTTGAAATCAAACCCTCTAATCAACTAATTCGCATCATTCAGAACTGATTTCACCATCCAATTCGGCTGAAGAAGCACAAGAGGTTGTCGGATATCAACCCATCGTAGTCGGAGATGAGTTCCAGTCGACCACTAGCAATCCATATTCAATCAGGTAGTTTGTTCATACCCTTCGTTTTGTTTTAACTTCGTGAATGAAAGCCCTATGTTAATTCGGCCTTATAACATAAATTCGATCGAAATCCAAATCCTAGGGTTCATATGAACCTAGTTCGATCGAATTCGACCATAGGCTCGGCTTCTATCTAATTAAACTGCATGAATAGCTTCGCAGACCTCTTTATATCAAAAGCCCTAAGATTATTCAATCAAACAACATCGAATTGTATAAGATCCGGTAACTAGGGTTTGTTCATAACCGATTTTGTGGATTTTGATCTTAGAACCAGTCGTAATCCAATTAATCAACATCAACAGATTCGCAATGTCTTAATCTATAAAAACCCTATGTTTTCAACAAGATTTAATATCAGAATCTGTTAAATTAAATTGGTGTTCATATCTAGGGTTTCAAATTTTGAATCTGGAATTAAACGGTCTTAATCGCGTCGGTTTTACAATAAAAAACACACACAGGATCGCAAGGCCTCGATTAACAAAATCCCTGTGTCAATTGGACCCATTATTACAGAAATCGTTGGATTTGAGGACTGGGTTCGGATCGATTTGTATGGGGAGGATATCACAGGGACTTGTATAATGAAAACATATGGAACCGGGTTTTGTTGCGATGACCCTAGCGGGCTTAGTGGTTAAATCGTTGGGCTTGTGCGCAGGAGACCCGGGTTCGAAACCGGTCTACTGCATTTCTTTTTTTGGGACTTTTTAATTGTATTTAATTACTAAAAACCAACCCTTAGATTATTATAATAATGCATTAATGTGTTTTAGCTCCGGAAACAACCCGTAGGCTCGGGTTTGGTTTTATAATTTATAATTACTATTATTACCACTTTCAAAATAATATATTTATATTATTTTCAAACCACGACTTCGTATGAAATAATATATTTATATTATTTTCAACCCGTGACTTCTAGTATAAAATAATATATATTTTTATATTATTTCGCCTCGTTTACTAGTTTCGTGTAACGTTTTAGAATAATAAATAATGTAGTTATTTATAATATTTTACACTCGTTATTATCTTCAAATAAAATAATAAATTTATTATTTTATCGCGTAATTAATTATTGTAATAATATATGTATTATATTATTTTCGTAAGCCATTATGTAATGACGAAATCGCTCGAATATGTTATATTATTTTGTCATTCGTCGCGTAACGTATATATATCTTAATTATTAATTAAAGAATTTATATTCCCGTGGACACGTTCGTCTATTCTTGGTCATTAGAATGTTTCTTTAGGACGTTTCTCATTCCGTGTCGTCGTCACAAATCACATCTTGTCCCTAATTTATGTGTTTATAATTTCAAGGCATTTGTAAGTCATTTGAGACCTACACTCGTGGTTCCAACTTGTCCATTGTGTGATACTACCTACAACGCAACGCAGGTGGGTTTCACGGCCCCTTTTTACTTGTTTTACTATTGGGGGAGAAACATGCTTACACACAAACTTATTTTACTTGTTTTTTCTGTTGAGGAGAAACAAACATGTACACAAACTATCACACTTTTACTTGTTTTTCCCCGTGGAAGAGAAATAGGTACGCAGACAAACATTATTTTACATGTTTTTCCCGTTAGGGGGAGAAAACATGACACAACTATTTTAGATTATTGTAATTCATATGTTATTACTGTTGAGGCTAAGCATGACACACTATCACAGAAAGTCCTCATCATACATCGAACCATTAATATGGATCTTATCGAGGTAATGTTTAGTAGTACTACTGGGTTTGACAAGTCCCACCCGCGTTAGTCGCGCTAACTCGATTGGAGATCGAACGGGTGAAATGTTAGCCTACTCACATTTGCCAGAGTTGATAGACCTGACAGGAGGCATACAAACACAAATAGTCAGCTTCGGTTGCGAGCGCTTTAGTAAGACATGAACATAGGCTAGCTACCTATAGATGTGCATATTGAATGTACATAATATGACAAACACTCTCTTATTACAAACTTGAAACCTGTGAACTCACCAACCCCGTGTTGACACTTTTTCTAACATGTTTCACAGGTCGCTTTGGCACAGGTTGCACACTTAGGACATGCATGGAGTCCTACTGTCATATAATTTATTTTAAACATTTTAAAACAGTATACTTATTGATTGACGCTTGTTGCGTGTAATTACATTTGATTTCATATTAACGTTTACGCTTCCGCATTAACTCTGAGTTTTTATGTTATGACTTTTAAGTCCCATATAGTGTCGTTTGATGTAACTAATGAATGAGATCCTGGTGTGTCACCTTCCAAACGGTAAAACTCCGTTAGTGGAATTTGGGTGTGACAAGACGCGCTGGTGGCGTTAGGTATGAGTCGAGCCTGGAATAAGAAAGGGTGTCGCCCATCTTATAGGCATGTGAATGACAGTGAGCGTGAATTTCTCATTTTCCCTTTAGTGTTTTTTATGCGCGAGCCTTATTTGTTCTGTATTTTGTTGCAGAGGCCTTTTGATTTATAGAGTTGTTATTCTCAATGAACCGCGCCAATTTGGCTGCTGTAGATGTAGAGTTAAACACTGGAGAGAAGGAAATTTTGGAGAGGACCAGGACTTGCTTTGTTTATTTTGACGGGTCATATGATGTTGTTGCCGTAATGGAACGCGCCGTACAGGTAAGGGTGTAGTATCTGTGAATAGTGGTTGCGGGTTGGATAATGTGAATGTTTCTTGAAGTTATTATCTATTGTAGGCGGATAAAGCTGTTGTGAACAACAAACTGGAGTATACAGAAGACTATATTTTGGAAGCGGATATTATGGAAATAGATCTAGATGAGGATGAGCCTGACCATAAGGAAAAAATTTCGGCAGTAAGGATGTTAACAAGACGGCTACTCCTGATAAAGGAAAAGAAAAAATGGGTAGTTCTAGCAGAGGGGGTGTGCGGAAACGGAAAGAGCGTTCACTTCTGAAGGCACTTCTCCTGAAGCTCAAAAGAAGCTTCTAGATGAGTTTTATCAGAGGCGGGCAGGTATGTTTGTTGATCCGGACTTGTTTCTGCTTTTTCTTGATGGGGTTTTCACAATTTTAATTGATTGTAGGTGGTGGGAATGGTGAGAAGAAGCTTATGCTTAACCTGGGTGACAAAACTGTTATAGATTTATCTGAGGAGCCCGAGTCGTGCCGTAGGCGTATAAAGACAATGGCGAAGAACGGGGCTGAGGCCTAGCATGAGAAATAGCCGGCTATCGGTGATGACAAAGGAAAGCCTGTTGCCACAAGTTCACTTGGCGGTAATGACGATCAGAAAGATGATGATGGTGGAAAGGCAAGATTAAGATTAACTTATCCCCCTTTAACCAACTGGGATGGGACCAACTTTGTCATCTTTATGCTCCTAATTGGCGGGTTTTGCTGGGTAGTCGGTTGATTAACCCTGATGTTTGTCGGGATTGGCTCGTGTATTCTGTCCCTCCCGGGGAAGCTTCATGTCTCCAATCACTGGAAAGCCGACAAGTGTATGACAACATAGTTACTTCTATTGCCACCCTCCATAGTAATCTTGTGGAGGCTCGACGGCGGGATGAGTATGACACCCATCAAGCCGTTACTGCCCTGGTCAATCAGTGTAAGGCAGATGCTGCCTTGGCGGCGGCTAAAAACGTTATTGAAGAGATGAAGGTTTGAGCGGATAATGACATGAAAGCAAATGTGCTTGTGGAGGGGGAGTTGTCGGAGGTGGAAGAGACTTTGAAGGTCACTAGTTTGGCTAAACGAGAGTTGGAAGATCGTTTTTCAGGGATGAAGAAATTTGAAGTCGAAGTTATTGATTTGAAAAAGGTTTTGGCAGGTAAGGAAGCTGTCGGACAGGAGTTGGAAAGGAAGAAAGAGGAAGAGTTATTATCGTTGAAGGAAGTGGTGGCGGGGCAGGAGGTTACCATCGCTCGCCTTTCTTCTAAGAGAAGGTGGATTATGGAGGAAGGGTTTTCACTAGCTTTTGATGCTTGCCGGTTAGATAACAAGTATAAGGATGAGCTGCTAGGCTTGATTAGTGAGGTTGATCGGGTAGGGCGATATGGGGGGATGAAGGATGGCTACGCCTATGGTAAAGATGGAATGGTGTTAAAACAACATCTTTCGTATGTGGAAGCGTCGCGCGCCACCCTAAATGCTGATATGGATACGTTCAGTAATGTGGAACCTGCACTGCTTGATCAGATTTATGACTTGGCCGGTGAGGAGAATATCAATGAGCTTAAATCTTTGTTGCATGTGGTTGACCAGGAGGCGGGAGGTGGGGCGGATGGCGAAGGAAACCAAGACAATGGGGAAGATGAAGATCCTTGAGTTGTTAAAGTCAAGGTTTATACAGCTTGTATTAATAGTTGTGTTTTTTTGTGTAATAGCTTTGTTTTAATGAAGAAGTGTTTCATTTGTATCTGTTTTCTAGACTTCCTTTATTAATTTCTTCATATCTTAGATTTCTTCTGAGACATTGCGAATCCTGTCTTAAGTATATCAACTGTTATATATGCGTCCATTAGGGGATAAAGGCTTCAAACGTTGACCGTCCCCCTGTTTTTCAGGTGGCATGTGATATGCTGTGGAATTTTCCTTTAGGGGCAAAGGCTTTAAGCATTGAACGCGCGCCTGTTTTTCAGGTGGCGTGTGATATGATGTGGACTTTGCCTTTAGGTGCAAAGTCTTTAAGCGTTGAACGTGTGCCTATTTTTCAGGTGGCATGTGATATGCTGTGGACTTTGCCATTAGGGGCAAAGGCTTTAAGCGTTGAACGCGCGCCTGTTTTTCATGCGGCGTGTGATATGCTGCGGACTTTGCCGTTAGGGGCAAAGGCTTTAAGCAATGAACGCGCGCCTGTTTTTCAGGTGGCGTGTGATATGCTGTGGAATTTCCCTTTAGGGGCAAAGGCATTAAGCATTGAACGTGCGCCTGTTCTTCAGGTGGCGTGTGATATGCTGTGGACTTTGCCTTTAGGGGCAAAGGATTTAAGTGTTGAACGCGTGCCTGTTTTTCAGGTGGCGTGTGATATGTTGTGGGCTTTTCCGTTAGGGGCAAAGGCTTTAAGCGTTGAACGCGCGCCTGTTTTTCAGGTGGCGTGCATAATAGAAATGACAAGAGAAATCATTCATTACGGAAACATTATTAATCAATAGAGTAAAAAGAGTAGTTTTCATTATAATTAAAGATCCTTAACTTACATAGGCGTAGAAATGAAGAAAACAGATCAAGGTTAGATATAACATTTCCGGAGTTGGGCTGCATACCAAGTTCTTGGGATCTCCTTGCCATCTATTTGAGCAAGGATGTAAGCGACTTTGCCTAGTTCTTCTTTAACCACATACGGGCCCTCCAAGGTGGACCCAGCTTCCCTGTGGATTCCGCGCGGCTGGCTTGGTTGCTTCTTAGTATATAGTCTCCTTTTTTGAAGGTGCAGTTGATCACCCGCTTGTTGTATGTTTTTTTTCTAAATTGTATTTATACTTAGCCTCGTTAATTGTTGCCGCCTCACGACGTATTTCCAGGACATCCAAGTTAAGTCGTAGCTCCTCGTCATTGTTGACATTATGAGCATTCAATCTTCGTGTGGTTGGTATACTAACTTCTGCTCGTATCATGGCCTCGGATCCATAGGTAAGGGTAAATGGGGTCTCACCATTACTTCTCTTCGGCATGGTACGATGTGCCCAGAGGACATTGGGAAATTCTTCTAACCATGATGTATCTTCCCCATCTAAACAAGTTTTCATCCCCTGGAAAATTCTACGGTTAATCCTTTCCACCTGACCATTTCTTTGCAGTTGTGACACGGAGGTGAATACTTGCATAATCTGTAACTCGACGCACCATTCCTTAATCGCTCTATCGGTAAACTGTTTCCCGTTGTCACTAACTAAATAAAGTGGTAGGCTAAATCGGCATACAATGTGTTCCCAAGGGAATTACTTGACATTAGCCGCCGTGATGGTAGCCAGGGGTTTTACCTCAACCCACTTAGTAAAGTAATCTACGGCTACAATTAAAAACTTGATGCGCCCCTGAGCTTCTGGGAAAGGCCCCACTATGTCAACTCCCCATTGATGAAAGGGCCATTCCGCTGACACATGTATCAAATTGTTCTTAGGCCTAAGAATCATGGGCACGTGACGTTGGAAACTTTGGCATTTTTGGAGCTCGGTAGTGGCATCCACGTGCATTCTGGGCCAATAGTAACCCGCATTCATGAGTTTAGCGATACCAGTTAGCAGGCCGGCGTGTAAACCACAAATGCCAAAATGAACCTCTCTGACGAGATAATTTGCCTCTAGATTGTCGACAAAGCACAGTGGAGGACCCAGGAACAATTTTCTGTAAAGCACACCGTCCAAAAGTTGATACTGGGTGGCTTTGGCCTGTAAATTGTTAGCCTTGACCCGTTCAGGAGTAAGGACAACCGTGGCTAGGTAATCATGTATTGGTGTCATCCAAGTGTCTATGAATTGCTACGTGACATTGACCTCCGCCAGATCAATTGATGGTTTTCCAATGGTCTCTAGATTGATAGATTTTACTGGGTCACTGAAAGTTGAAGCAAGCTTACTTAAGGCGTCTCCCTTCTATAAGTTTCATTGATTTGGTTAACTACCAACAGAGACTCAACTTGCGTGCGGATATGCCTAGCATCTTTGTCAATCGCCAATCGTTACCCCACGAGGAGCCCCTCATATTCAGTTTCGTTATTTGAGGTTCAGAAAAGTAGTTTTAGAGCGCGCGTATAGTCGACTCCTTGTGGGCAGATCAATAGTATCCCCACCCCAGATCCTTTGGTGCAGACTATGCCATCAGTAAATAGTTCCCAAGTTTGGTTCGTTCCTGCGCGGAGGTGTGTTAGGGTGTCAAATTCATTTATCTCTATGTATGATCCTATAGGAACCTCTGCCATAAAAACCGCAATGACCTGCCCCTTGATCGCTAACCGTGGCTTGTAAGTAATGTAAAAACCTCCCAACTCAATGGCCCATTGAGTCATCCGCCCAGATAGTTCTGGTCGGCGGAGGATCTGTTGCAAGGGAAAATTGGTCAAAACTTCCACGTCATGCCCTGAAAGTAACGGCGCAGGCGGCGTGAAGCGTGTACCAAAGCCAGAACAAGCTTTTCTATCATGGAATAATTAATTTATGAAGAAGTAAGAACCGGGCTAATGTAGTAAATGGAAGTCTGAACTCCGGCGCGCTCGACTATGAGGACATCGTTGACTGCCTGGGGAGCTGCGGATAGGTACATCATCAAGCTCTCCCCCGCGATGGGCGTAGCTAAAGTTGGTTACTGTGTCAAGTAGTTTTTTAGTTCCTGGAATGCTGCTTCAGCCTCGGCTGACCACTTAAAGTTGGACTTATTTATGCAATTTTTCAGGGTAGCAATAAGGGGTAGGGATCGTTCGGTTTGCTTTGTTAAGAACCGATTTATGGCCAAGAGACGGCCATTAAGAGTTTGTACATCATTCAGGGACTTGGGGGATTCCATGCAGGTGATTGCAGCTACTTTTTCTAGGTTAACGCGGATGCCTTCGCGCGTAACTCTGATCCCCAGAAATTTCCCCTCTTCTATTCCGAAGAAACACTTGCCGGGATTCAACTTTATATTGGATTTCTTCAAGCGGATAAGGGTCTCGGATATGTCTGCTAACATGATTTTCTTGTTTTTGCTTTTAATTATCAGGTCGTCTACATACACTTCCAGATTTTTCCCTATTTGATCCTGAAAAATGGTGTCCATGAGGCACTGGTACGTAGCGCCCGCGTTCTTCAAACCGAAGGGAATTTTCGTGTAGCAGAAAATGCCAATGTCCGTATAAAAGGTTGTTTTATCGTCATCCTCAGGTGCCATGTGCACCTGGTGGTATCCATTGTAGGCGTCATGGAAACATTTATAAGGGAAGGCCGCCAGCGAGTCCACTATAGAGTCTATTTCGGGAAGAGGGTATGAGTCTTTCGGACACGCTTTGTTCAAATCTTTGTAGTCTACACACATCCTCCACGATGCATCCGACTTTTTAACCACTACTTGATTGGCGATACAGGTCTGGTATCGTACTTCGTGCAGTATTCCCGCCTCTACCAATTTTCTTACCTCCTTAACTATGGCAGCGCGCCGCTCTGGCGCCATGCTCCGCCATTTTTGGACCACTGGTTCAACTGATCGGTATGTTTTTAGGGCGTGCTCCGTCGTTTCCCGTGGTATCCCCGTCATGTCCGAAGGCTGGAAAGCTAAGACGTCCATTTTGGCATGCAATAGTTCTTTTAGATGCCTCCTGATATGTGGAAGTAATGTATGGCCAATGGTGATAGTCTGATTTGGGAAGGCGGTATTAATAGACCATTTCTCAGGCGCTGTCAAGGCTGGCTGAGGTGGCGCTGGTATTGGTTCTTCTACCGCTGAACATTCTTGATCATCCCAAACCTTGGCAACCCCTCTAGGTGTGGGGAACATTACCAGACCTAGATATGTGGATACCGCGGCGGCCAGGACTCCCAAGTCCGTGCGTCCTAAGATGATATTATGTTGCAAATGCGCCAGAATTTCCAAAAATTGAAGTAATACCGTCCGGATTCGGTCCCAATCCCCTATTGTAACCTGAAAAGAAATCTGTCCCAGCGGCTTGATAGTTTCACCTAAGAATCCCATGATGGGTGCGTGAACTTCTTCCATGCGCGCCTGGTCCTCTAGATCCATTTGGAGGAAACGTTGTTCATATAGGATATTGGATAAGCTCCCTGTGTCTATAAAGATGTGGCACATTCTGTAGGAACCGACTAGGCCGGTGATTGTTAGAGGACCAAGATTATAGTCTCCGATTTAGGGTGGAAACGTCAGGGGTACCATTATCCAAGACTCAAAGGATTCCGCCACTCTCTTTTTCCCTCCTGCGAGATAGGTAACCCTCGCCGAATCATATATAAATCACGAATGCGCGGCGGAGGATCCATAGGTGCGTCTTTCGCTTTCCCCCCGGGAAGGCCCGTTTGTTTACCATCTTTCAGAAGGTGCGTAAGCTTACCCGCTTTGACCTATAAGTCAACCAGCCTCTTAAGTTGGTAACAGACGTCTGTATCATGTCCTGCGGCCTTATGATAGGCGCAATAAGTCTTGCTATCCCTTGCGGGGTTATCCCGTACGGGACGTGGTTCTTCTAACTTCAAATTTTCAGAAGCTAGGATGGCACTGGGAGTTTTGCTCAAAGAGGGATATGGTTATGTGGAATAAGGAGGACGGGTAGAGATACTCGACGTTTCACGCCGGGGAAGGTATGAGGTTCGTGAAGAGTATGATTCGGCGGTCGATCGGGCATAGGATAAGGGCTGGAAAATGGGAGTCTTGATCCGTGCCCCGAGCGCTGGGTAAACCTATGGGGACGGTCAGTGTCCCTTCTGGTGTAAGGTTCTAGTGCCCGCCAGGTATCTCTAGGTTTCTCTCGCACCCTGTTCTCTACCACCGATTTTTCCTCCTTTACGTGCACCTTTACCACGGCCATGAGGGCCTCCATAGTTTGGGGCATTCCATCCATGTCACACCCCGACCGACGACGGATTATACGCCGGGGGCTGACACGGTTGTTCAAAAGCATATGATGAACTATTAAATAAGTTCCAATATTTATTCAACCATATTAAGTATTTATTACAAGGAAATGAGAAACACATAGTTCAAAAGAAACATGACATAATCAAAGCTTGAATTAAATATGACTAGGTCCATAGTCCTATATGATCAAGACTTGTCCTCAAACGGGTGCACTTGAAACATGTTAAGTAAATGTCAACCACAAGTAGTTGGTGAGTAACATAGGTTTTGACACCAACAAAAGTTGAAAATGATTTACAATTCAATATGTCCATATCAAATCTAAGGCATAAATATGAAAACATACGAGGTTCCAAATGTACAATCAAGCCATGAAATATGAACAACGTATACACAATCCACCTGATTGTGTTATGAAAGGTACCAAAATGTATACACAAATCCGCCAAGATTTGTGTTAAGTAATGAATCGGGTTCCCATATATATGATCATAATAAGTACTACCTTAGGCTTGCAACTCAAGTTAATGATTGTACTAAAAACATGAACACATGTAGCACCAAGTAGTTTAGGACAAGAAGCACATAGACCTTGCATAAAGACATAGTAAATGAATTGTGTAAAGTAAAGTACTGTAAACACGTTCCACCCCGAGGATTTCTAAACAAAAAGTATTGTAAAAGGGGCTATGAAACTCACTTGTAATGAAGCTAGTAATTCGTATGAATTGTAGATGAAAGATAGGCTTCGTGAGAGTTTCTCACAATTAACCTACACAGGTAATTGTATTCTAGACTTAATGTACGTCTAATGGAAATAAAAGTAAGAAATTCCAAGTTTGATTAAGATTCTAAGGGTTCTTAGAATTCGGGATCAAATATAGGATTTGTACAAGTTTTCAAGGTTATATATGTTTATCTCAAGTATTAAATAATAATGATAAAGTAGTTTATATAATTAATTAGAATTTCTAATTAATTATATAAGTATAGAATTTATAATAAAATATCTTTGAATTTATTTAAATAACTATCCTAGGAATAATTAATAAATAAATTATGGATTAGAAAATGTTTAAATAATTGTTTTATGTAAAATAAAATAATTATTTAAATTTTTTTAAAGGATTTCTATTACTTAAACAATAAATAAAAGAGGTATTAAATAAATATTAATATAAGTAAGCTTAAAGAAATTAAATTAATTTGTATAATTATTTATCTACAATAATTATTTAAGTATTTCTATAAATTTTTAAATGTTTTAAATAATTATTCTTTGCCAAATAATTATTTACGTGTTTTAAAAGATGGGTAATAATGTTTAAATAAATTTTTATAATTTGTTTAATAAACATTACTATTTTATAAATATAACAAAATAAATAGATTTATTTAAATAAATCATTTCTATATTGTTTATTTAAGAATTATAATATTATAATATGTTTTTAATAAATTAAAATAAATAAAACATCATTTTATATTTTTTGTTTTTATAAAAGTTACTTAATACTTTTGTAAGATTTATAAAATTTATTTCAGAATTTAAAAATATAATTTTATGTGTTAAAAATGACAAAAGGGAGGCTCAGGTTCAAAATCGGTCACCACCAGCCTCGAACCCGCGACCAAACCTATGGTGGAACAAGCGCTTAACCAAGTGATCTAGGCTTAATGTCTTGATAGAAACAGATTTGATAATTGTAAGGCCCCAAACCAGGCACCTAACAGTTAGTTCTCATAACTGGTTATACTCTTTAGAAAACATCTAACTTTCATTTAAATAAACATCGGAAGTCTTTCACAAAATAATATTATCTTTAAACTCGTTAAATTTGATAACATTACCTGACGAATGCATGCACACCAACCCGAGTAGCCCCACTTCCAAGCCAAGATACCTCGTCTAGCAGAGTAACCTACAAAACAATCTAACGTACATACAAAGTCAGCTACGTTGAGTGAGTTCTAATAGTCTAATTTAAACAAAATCCAACTCATCTCTTTAAATAATTATTTCCATTCAAGGCCCTCTGGTCCTTATAAAATAGTTGTATAAATTTTCATCATATAAATAACCCCCTTTATCTTATAATATCCCAAAGGATTCACCACCCCAGACTCTACCCACCATTTTAACTCAGTAAGTATCACCGACATAGAACGAGCTTACTACACTGATAACTCACAATTTACATATATATATATATATATATATTAACCATACGCTGGTTAACTCGACCAACCACTTGACACCAACTTACCAGTTCTAACCAAGACTCTCATAACTTGACTGACTTAACAGTTGCACACAATGTACTCTTCCCGACACAACGGTCAATCTAACTCGACACATCACATTGATTCCATCTATTTATCACATCAATATCATCTCATACACAATTAATATAACTCATAACTTGCATGCAATTTAACACATATAAATGCACACAAACACATACCTCATCACCGCACCCTCGTTAGGGTTATCCCCATCGGGATACTCGTCCTAAGCTCACCTATACCCTTGTTACAGGGCCCCGCCACTAACCTTAGTGACACACTCGTCATCTACGATGACTACCCAGCCACCCACAAGGTGACTATATTATCTACCATATGGTGACTGACACGTCACCCATACGATGATGACCCCGAAGGACTCCGTCCTCCACACCATTGTTGACCCAGCACACGGACAACAATGCAAGCACACAAAGCAACACATATATAAACATGATAGCACCTGGACATGTACTACGACTCACCACCCTTTCACGGATCACTTACGTGTGTAATCCAATACTTACTTTAGACGTATCCTCTTAACGTCTAGACCCATTACCCAACTCTTTCCGAATAGGTAATTATACAACACATAAACATCATACTGACTTATAGCCCGTACATACCATGGACACCACCTAGACCCATGCAAACACGATACTTTTCGTGTCGCGAGGACAACAATACAATACACACAACATCAAACACATGACGCTTAACAGCATACTAGCATTTACTTGACTCGTTAATGAGCCACTGTTGGAACCTAATAGTCCATAGAAATCAATTAGGTTTTAGAAGTATCAACTTAAGAGTTTTCAGTCGAAAACTTTATGTTTTCGGTCGGAAAATGTTTTCGGTCGAAAACATTTTTCGATCACGAAGATTTCGATCGAAAAACCTTTAGTATAAATAGTTGTGTCTTTTGTATTTCAAAGATAGATCTCATTTTGTACTGTGATTTTACAAGTTAATCAAAAGAGAATTTCTGTGCCTTTCTATTGTTAATACTTGATTACATTACTGGATTAATGAAGCTAATCATCATGAAGTATGCATTTGGTGTGATTGATAGTATTGAGATTACTCATCTTTGATTTGTTCAGTTAATGTGGATTTAACTTCTGAATTGTTTCCGCCAATTCAGAGAGTGATTGAAGACTTTGTCCTTGAATATCAAAAGATCTGAGGGAATCACAAGTGGTATCAGAGCTGTTGGTTAATAGCTCTTGGTATTCAAGAAAAGTTTAAATCAAATCTGATCAAATTGAAGTAATTTGGGTGCCATTGTTGTTGATTTGAAGCTAGTTTTGATGGAGATGAAGTTTGCATCAAGTTTGAAGACTTGATTCTTTACTCGGATCATCACATAAAGTTTTTGGTCAATTCATGTGTTCTTTTGTTGAACTGTCCGAAAAGTTTGTTTGAAGTAGCCAAAAACTCTGGTTGAAGAAATCGAAAAGTATTTTGTCCGAAATTTTCTGACTTTTCGATCGAAAAGTATTGTGCTAAGTTTTCGACCGAAAAGTTATAAGTTGGAAATTTTTTCTGATTTCGACCAAGTTTCAAATTTTAAGTAAAGAATGGCTGTAAAGGTATACGATACTGAGAGGGTTATTGGGAAATCACCACCGATGCTGAAATAAATATCAGAATTTTCAAATTGGAAGATAATGATGTAGGCTTATTTCAAGTTTACTGAAAATACACTTTGGGAATCAATTGTAAAAGGTCCTCACATTCCTAAGAGTGCAAATGCTGATGGGTTAGTTCTGATTGCTGATCCTGATCTTTATTCAGAGGAAGATAAGAAGTTAATCGAAAGGGATAACAGAGCATTGGGTTCTATTATTCTAGGACTTTCAACTGAGTTGTATTTGAATTTTGAGCAACATGAAACTTCTCATGGTCTGTGGAACGCTTTGTGCTTAAGATTTGAAGGTAATGTAGCTCTTCAGGAAAGCAGAACCGATCTTCTACTAAAGCAATATAACATGTTTAGTTATAAAAAAAATTAGACTCTCAGTGAGCAAGTGACTAGGTTTACAACCATGATAAATAGGTTGAGAAAAATGGGAGTAAAATTTGAAGAGTATGAGCAGGGAAAGAAGTTGTTAGACTCACTGCCAGATTGCTGGAGCATACCTTGTATGTTAATCAAGAACACAACTCTAGATCTGAAGAGTAAAACACTTGATGATATTATCTGTTTACTCGAGTCTTATGAATTAGATGCAAAGAAGAGAGAACTGAACAACAAAGATAAACAAAATAACTCAAGTTCAACAAATGCAACATTATTTTCTGGAGGTAGCGAAGGAAGGAGTGGAACAAAACCTGAGAAAAACAAAGGTTGTTGTGAACACTCCTCTGGTGAGAAAGTCAAGTCATCTGGACAAATCCCTGAAGATCAGATTGCTCTGTTCAGAGCTTTCATGAGCAGCTACGATGCACTGGTGATAGGAAAGTTGCAACATACCGTGCATGATGTAGAAGATCTTGTTCAGATCAATCCTAATGATTTAGAATATATGGACTTGCAATGACAGCTGGCCATGATAGCTGTAAGGGCTAAAAAGTACTTGCAGAAGGTTGGGAAGGATAAGTTGAAGTTTGGTAAAAAGGTTGGTTTTGACAAAGCTAAACTCAGGTGCTACAACTGTCAACAGCTTGGTCACTTCGCTCGTGAGTGTACCAAGGACAAGAAAAAGAAGATTGAGGGAAGCGGAGTTAAGCTGGTGGAAGAGTAAAACACTTGATGATATTATCTGTTTACTCGAGTCTTATGAATTAGATGCAAAGAAGAGAGAACTGAACAACAAAGATAAACAAAATAACTCAAGTTCAACAAATGCAACAATATTTTCTGGAAGTAGTGAAGGAAAGAGTGGAACAAAACCAGAGAAAAACAAAGGTTGTTGTGAACACTCCTCTAGTGATAAATTCAAGTCATCTGGACAAATCCCTGAAGATCAGATTGCTCTGTTCGGAGCTTTCATGAGCAGCTACGATGCACTGGTGACAGGAAAGTTGCAACATACCGTGCATGATGTAGAAGATCTTGTTCAGATCAATCCTAATGATTCAGAATATATGGACTTGCAATGACAGCTGGCCATGATAGCTGTAAGGGCTAAAAAGTACTTGCAGAAGGTTGGGAAGGATAAGTTGAAGTTTGGTAAAAAGGTTGGTTTTGACAAAGCTAAACTCAGGTGCTACAACTGTCAACAGCTTGGTCACTTCGCTCGTGAGTGTACCAAGGACAAGAAAAAGAAGATTGAGGGAAGCGGGTTAAGCTGGTGGAAGAGTAAAACACTTGATGATATTATCTGTTTACTCGAGTCTTATGAATTAGATGCAAAGAAGAGAGAACTGAACAACAAAGATAAACAAAATAACTCAAGTTCAACAAATGCAACAATATTTTCTGGAAGTAGTGAAGGAAAGAGTGGAACAAAACCTGAGAAAAACAAAGGTTGTTGTGAACACTCCTCTAGTGATAAATTCAAGTCATCTGGACAAATCCCTGAAGATCAGATTGCTCTGTTCGGAGCTTTCATGAGCAGCTACGATGCACTGGTGACAGGAAAGTTGCAACATACCGTGCATGATGTAGAAGATCTTGTTCAGATCAATCCTAATGATTCAGAATATATGGACTTGCAATGACAGCTGGCCATGATAGCTGTAAGGGCTAAAAAGTACTTGCAGAAGGTTGGGAAGGATAAGTTGAAGTTTGGTAAAAAGGTTGGTTTTGACAAAGCTAAACTCAGGTGCTACAACTGTCAACAGCTTGGTCACTTCGCTCGTGAGTGTACCAAGGACAAGAAAAAGAAGATTGAGGGAAGCGGAGTTAAGCTGGTGGAAATGATTGATGAATCTGATAAGTCAAAAAAGTCTCCAACTACACTCATGTCCAAACAACTGAGTAATTGTGAATAGGAGGATGAGATCGAGGATGTTGAGGATGAAATGGATGAAGCCTTAATGGCTGAAATTGAAGATTCAATGAAACTAGCTGATATTACAAGTAACTGTACGCTCAAAACCGATTCTAAAGGAAGGGCAAATCTGATGTTTCTGATGAAACTTCATCTGAGAATGAGGTAAATTCTGAAAATAAATTTGATATATGTTCCTTAGTGTGTGCAGATCGAATGCAAAATTATCATATAGCAAACACGTTTCTGATTGCTGAAAATGATAAACTAAAAAGAGTAAACAAAGAATTGAAACAAAATGAAGTAAATTTTACAAGAAAAATTAAAGCATTATTGAAAGATAATGTCACATTTAAAGAATATTTGGATGAAAATGACGTTTTAATCAAAGATCTTTCAGAAAAACTTATCAAATCTGAAACTGATTTAATAAAAGAAAGGGTAATTGTTTCAAAGTGGAAGATGCAACAAAATGTCTTTGATGATTGTGTGAGCAAATAGAGAATTGTTTATATCAAAGATGGGTTAGGTTACAACAAGGTTTCACATCCTAAAAATTTTGTACCTTTTCCTGAACCGCATGAATCGAATGAGTTGATGAATGTTGAAAATTATAACTTTCATGATATGTATATTAGTGCAGATATAAACTCAGGGTGTGTGGATGATGAAAATGAACTTGATGGAGTGAAAAGTTTTTCAGCTTTCAATAAACAGTGCACTAGGGAGTTTATTAGGGACTGTAAACAGTACCTAGATGTTGATTGTAATCTAGATAAATTTGTTTCAATTTCTAGTTTAAATGCTGATGCAAAAAATATTAATGCTTCTGATTCTGATATTTCTTATGTTTTGGCATGTTCTACTAACGGTTGTGTTGAGTTTGATTGTGTGTTTGAAGTGTCATCAACATCTACTTTTTTTGATAAAGTGGTGCATACAGCTAGAGATTATGTTCCACTTAATAAAATCTCTTGTCTAGTTGATGATGTGGTCTTAGATGAGTTTGGAAATCCTTTGATTCAAGAGTATGATTTGTCAAGTGAGAGACCAAAGAAAAATAATGTCATAGCACCAGAGAATCATATTCTTACCAGTGAGACAGAGAACAATAAAGTTGTCAAAGTTAAAGTGAGTGTACCAACAAATGTCCAAAGAAAATCTTGGTGTGTCAAAGGAAATTCCATTGATGTAAAAGACAAGTTCATTGATGTCAAAGAAAAGTCTATTCAAATCAAAGAACAATTAAGAAAGAAAAGTTGTGGCCTAAAGAGTGAAGTAAGCGAGTGTTCAAAGTCAAAGTTAAAGCCTAAGAGCTACAATTGCTTCGTGTGTGGTCAGGTTGGTCATTTTACGAGAAATTGCAAGCAGAACTCTAGTGAATCAAGGTTCACAAAGAACAAAGCAAAAGTTAAGAGCAATGTTATTCAGCATTTCAAGCGAGCGTCTGCGAACGACAGTGTGTCAGAGTCCGGAGTGATACAAAGATATAGTCGTGATTACTTGCTTTCCAGAAATTGTCATGCTTTATATTCTAATGTGTGTCGTGATTATATGCTACCAAAGTTTGTGAATAAACATGTCCCAAAAGGTTCACAATATGTGAAGAAATTTAACCAACCAATCTATTTTGCTAAAAAAAACTACTATGAAATATGCGAAAATGTTAGTTATGTTTGGAAAATTAAAAATGAACAATCTTCACATATGGTTGGAATAAAAAAATATAAAATTAATAAAATTGAAAGAACAAGATGTGAAAGATGTTAAGACTGTAAAAGGTAAAAGTCAGCCCGGGTCAAAGATGATTTGGGTACCTGAAAATCATTAATTTTGTCTTGAATGTGCAGAGTTTAACCGGGAGGACTATTAATAATGCTTGGCATGTTGATAGCGGTTGCTCAAGACACATGACTGGACAAAGAAAAAATCTGGAAAATTTTTGAACTTTTGATGGAGGTTTTTGTAGAACCAAAGACTGATTGCTACCAAATTATTCTAAGTACAAATACTGCTGATAGGCTTATCGGCAGCATTCAACACTTGTTGCTGCTGATAGGCTTATCAGCAGCATTCAACACTTGTTGCTGCTGATAGGCTTATCAGCAGCAGTCATCCATGTCTGCTGCTGATAGGCTTACCAGCAGCAACCTTCACTCTTTGCAGCTGATAGCTCTATTCACTGAAAACCAAACGTTGCAGCTGACTATCCAGGCCAAGCGTCTCTGACACCTTTCTGCAAAAGCAACTGACAGACTCAAAGCAGAAGGAACCGCTATGGTCAACCAATGACGGACAACAATACACTTCTCCAAGCATGCAAACAATCATGAATAAAGAAAACGTTTCAGTAAAGTTAACTAGATTAGCCTTTACGTGTAATGTAAATTAATAAACAAGATCAACGGCTTGTGTTCGATCTGATCCTTAGAATCAAGGGTCTGTCTTGATTCTAAGTTACTATAAATACTGAGTTGCCACTTCATTGTAAGTGTGCTTGTAGTGCTTGTCATACTTATTCATTGAGTTTCTCACTTGTAATCTTTGCATTCACAAAAGCTTAATACAACAGTGTTTATCAGTATTCTTTGTGTTTACTTGATTATAAATTGTGTAGTTGATTTTGTTTCCGCCAACCTCAACTAAGAACAGAACCATCTTGTATTCTCACGATCCTACAAGTGGTATCAGAGCTTTGGCTCAGATTAAACAAACTAACATTTGTTTAATCATCTCTGGTTCTATTCTAAACTCTCTCTTTGAACAAGTCACCCAAAATCAAAACAAAAATGGCACAGAGTAATGGCTTTGAAGATATTGGCAGCATCAACCGACCACCAAGGTTGGTATCTGGAGAAGACTATGACATGTGGAAAAATCGCATGGAAAGCTTCTTCTGTTACCAGGAATACGGAATGTGGAGATCCATCAAGGAGGGTCCATATATTCCCATGGTGGCCTCTGCTGATGATGGAGGGCTACAAGTCCCGAAGGAAACCTCCAAGTACTCTGAAGAGGACATCAAGAAAATGGAGGTGGACTTCAAGGCACTAGGAGCCATCCAAATGTGCCTTCCAAATGAAGTTTTTCACAACTTCAGAAGTTACAGAACTGCCAAGGAGCTCTGGGAGGCGTTGGAGAAGATGTTTGCTGGCTCTGAAGAAGTCAAAGAGAACAGAAGGGACATACTGAAGCAGCAGTATGAGAACTTCGTCTGGAGGGAAGGTGAGACCTTAACTATTTTATATAACAGATTTACCTATCTTGTAGGTGAACTGCAGTGCTCCAAGGTAAAGCTGGAGAATGAAGACATTCTCAAGAAGTTCATAAGATCTCTTCCTAGTTGCTAGACATTATACACTGTGTCCATCAGAAGAACAGAGAATCTGAAGACTCTTCAGATGACTGAGCTCTTTAGCATGCTCAAAACCTATGAATTAGAAATGATTCAAGCTAAAGAAAGGAGCTCCAGTTATCAATCAGCTACCACTTCCTCCACTACCTCCTCAGCGCTTCACTCTGATCATTCCGGTCCTAGTGCAAGCAGCTACTATCCTCCCATTGTTACTCACCCTCAGACCCCAACCGCTTCACAATCTAACTCAACACCATTTCTTCTTGAGGCACCTCCTCAACAGCCAACCTCTACTGCTTTTGTCTCTGACAACTCAAGCAGCATGTATTTCATAAAAGAGGATCTGGAATGCTTTCATCCAGATGATCTTGAAGAAATGGATATTCAGCACTCATATGCCATGCTCTCCCTCAGAGCAAAAAGGTTCTATTCTAGAACCGGAAGATCATTTCCAAGCAACAACTCAAACAGCAGATTTGGGCTTGATAAAAGCAAGATCCGTTGTTACAACTGTAACCAAATGGGTCACTTTGCTAGGGAGTGCAAGGCACCTAAAGCCAATCAGGGTGCCGGCCATCAAAGAAAAGCCTACCAAAGTCAGCCCAGACAACAGCAGCAGCAACAAACTCCCCCAGCACAATCTGCAGCCTGTGCAAATGTTGGAACTGCAGAATTCGACTGGAGTTTTCAATATGAAGATGTTCCTGTCTCCAACCAAGCACTTATGGCAGACACTGCAGAGATACCACCTCAGGTATTTGAACATCTATGCTCTCAAGCTTGCATTGATAAAGTTTTAGGTTATAGAAAACATAACCAAAACCTTATAGATCAAAATGAAGAGTTTCTTCAAATGAAATCTGAGTTCAAAAAGGTTGAAATCACTTACAAAAAAAAATTGAATGCCTTAAGAAAGAGATTTCATCTCTAAAACATGAACAAACCAATCTTGAAACTCAGATTGATGATCTATTAGTAAAACTTAAATCAACCAGAGCTGATCTGGCAGAACAGAAAGTTCATGTTGAAAAATATGAATTTTCTTCTAAAAAGCTACAGAGACTTCTAGATATTCAAGTCCATGAAAAGGTAAAGCTTGGAGGACTTGGATATGGCAAGGAACAGTACAATACTGTTCCTCATCCAGCTGACTATGTTGCCATCTATGAACCAAGCTTCGATGTTGCAAAACTCGACACTGCAAACAGAAATCTTGATCCTCCAATGGATGAACCCCTTGTTAAAGACTGCACTACCTCATCAGAATCTGAGTTAACCTTCTCAGACCATGATGAAACAAGTACAGCCTCATCTGAAGCCGTTCTGAATAGAGTCCCAGTCCCTACTGTTCTCCCAGCTGTTCCAGCCCCTGTACCATTCAAACAGATAAGGATCAGCTATCCTCCAGGTGGAAGAAAGCTAAACACTGAAAAGGGACATACATCAGGACCCACAAACTCCAAGTCTCAGTTCATGCCAAATCAGAAGAATCAGCAACAGGTTAGAAGAGTTACGACCAAGAAAACTCAGTTCAGAAACTCTTCTTCTCCACCAAGGAAGCAGCAGCCCAAGGTTCAGCAGTCCTGCATTATATGTGGGGAATCAAACCACTTTGCTGCAAAATGTCAGTTTAACCCCTTCAAACAGATCCTTCTTCAATCAGCGCATAAACAAAAGAAGGATCAGCATACTTCAGTTGATAGGCCATCTGCAGCCAGTAGAAGAGTTGAAACTGCAGAAAAACACAAGCAGCAGCAAAAGGCAAAGCCTTCAGCAGCCACCAAATCTGCTGCTGTTCAAACAAAGCAGTCAGCAGCAAAAACTAAATCTGCTGCGGCTCCAAATAAGCCCTCAGCAGCAAAAGCAAAATCTGCTGCTGAAAGGCCAAGGTCATCAGCAGCAACATCTGCAGCTGATAAGCTGAAGCCATCTGCAGCAAAACCTGCCCCTGCTGACAGGCCAAAACCTCAAGCAGGAAAATCAGCTGCTGATAGAGCAAATTCATCAGCTGCCAAAGCCAAATCCGCAGCTGATAAAGAAAAGAGAACTGGAAAACCACTACTTAAGCAATGGAAAGCCAAAATCTCTGCTCCGGTCAGCAAAATCATCATCGGTGCTGTTGAATGCACGCATGATGAATCAGAATGTCCAAGAACTCTTTTCTTCAAAAAAGAGAGCTCTTGGACCACTCCCACTAACTAAATCTCTTTCATGTGCAGGGACAGCCAGGTAACAGGAATAACACCTGGGTGGTAGATAGCGGCTGTTCCAGGCGCATGACAGGCAACAGGTCCATCCTCTCCAACTTCAGACATTTCAATGGAGGATATGTTGCCTTTGGGAGTGACTCAAAAGGTGGATCTATCACTGGACAAGGCACTGTGTCTAATGAAAGGATGAGTATTGAAAGAGTCAACTATGTTAAAGAACTTGACTTCAATCTCATGAGTGTTTCTCAAGTATGTGATCAAAAGCATTGGATGCTCTTCACTGACAAAGAATGTTTCGTGTTAGCTCCTGGCCTATCTAAACCCCCCAGAGAAGATTCTCCTAACTGCTAATAGAAAGGACAACTTATATGTGCTTGACATGAATGAAGTCACTCCATCTGGTAGTGTTTCATGTTTTCTGTCAAAGGCATCAGTTGATGAATCCGCTCTCTGGCACAGGAGGTTAAGCCATGTTAACATCAAAACAATCAATAAATTAGTGAAGGACAATCTTGTCAGAGGGCTTCCTGACAAAGAATTTCAGCTAGATGATCATTGCATTGCCTGCTTGAAGGGAAAACAACACAAAAGTTCCCATAAGCCCAAGACATTGAACACAAATGACACTCCTCTCCAGCTACTTCATATGGATCTCTTTGGTCCTACAAATGTCATGTCAATGGGCAAAAAGTCCTACTGTCTGGTGATCACTGATGACTTCTCCAGATTCTCTTGGGTATTCTTCCTAAGAACAAAAGATGAAACTGCTGAGATTCTCAAATCCTATATTCTCAGGGTAGAGAATCAAAGCAATCTGAAGGTAAAGATCATAAGGTGTGATCAGGGAACAGAGTTCAAAAATCACACTTTGAACAGTTTCTGTGAGAGCAAGGGCATTGAAAGGCAGTACAGTGCTCCAAGAACTCCTCAACAAAATGGGGTTGCTGAAAGAAGAAACAGGACTCTGATTGAATCAGCAAGATCTATGCTGGCTGACTCAAAGCTGCCCCTTACTTTCTGGGATGAAGCAGTAAGCACAGCTTGTTATGTGCAGAATAGAGTCCTTATTGTTAAGCCTCTCCAAAAAACTCCCTATGAACTCTGTCTCAAAAGAGTTCCCTACATTGGCTTCCTGAAGCCCTTTGGATGTCCATGTACCATCCTCATCACACATGGAGTTCTTCCTAAATTCGGTGCAAAGTCTGATGAAGGTTACTTTGTGGGTTACTCCTCTCAATCGAAGGCCTACCGAGTGTTCAATTCTAGGACTCGGATTGTGGAAGAATCTGCTAATGTGGAATGCAGGGAACACGTTGTCTGTGAACAAGGCAAAGGTCCCAACTGGCTTTTTGATATAGACTCCTTCACCCAGATATTTGAGCCACTCATATTCTCAAATATGGAGCCTCCTTCTTCAAACTCAACACCTTCTACCTCAACCTCTTCTTCTGACTACAGACTGGAGTATCCCAGTCCCTACATCAGGATGAAAAGGCCATACATTGATCCTCCATCAGTGGCAGAAGCTATTGAAGCCAGTGCAGGTGAAGCCGGTACATCCAACACCACAAGCAGCAATCTCTCTGACAATGAAATCCTAAATGAAGCCTCCTCAATTCATGATGAAGAGGCCTCTGATGCTAATGCTGCTGACTATGTAGAACACAATGATCAGATCCTCCAAGCTCCTCTCCTCACATCTGAAGACAATACTGATCTAAACCACAGTAATCTTGAAGAGGGAATACGGCTGGATGTGATACCTGCTAAGAGAATAAACAAAGAGCATCCTCTGGAAAACATCATTGGCCAAGTCCACACAGGCATCCAGACAAGAAGTAAGTCTCATGAAGCCAACATTTGTTTGTTCTCCTGCTCTCTATCACAGGTGGAACCCAAAAGGATTGATGAAGCTCTCAAGCACAACAGCTGGATTGAAGCAATGCAGGAAGAATTGCTGCAATTCAAAAGACAAGATGTTTGGAAGCTTGTTGATCTTCCACCTGGTCAAACAGCCATTGGAACAAGATGGGTTTTCAGAAACAAGCAAGATGAGAGGGGCATCGTAGTCAAGAACAAAGCCAGACTGGTAGCTCAAGGTTACACTCAAGAAGAAGGCATTGACTATGATGAAGTTTTTGCTCTTGTTGCCCGTCTGGAAGCCATTAGAATTTTTCTGGCTTATGCAGCATCCAAAAACTTTATGGTCTATCAAATGGATGTGAAGAGTGCCTTTCTGTATGGCACGATTGATGAAGAGGTCTATGTCAAACAGCCTCCAGGCTTTGTAGATCCTGCACATCCAAATAAGGTTTTAAAACTGGACAAAGCTCTCTATGGCTTACACCAAGCCCCAAGAGCCTGGTATGAAACTTTATCTGGATATCTACTTAGTAACAACTTCAGAAGGGGGGCCATTGATCAGACACTTTTCATCAAAGATGAAGGGGGCGAAATTTTGTTGGTCCAGATTTATGTCGATGACATTATCTTTGGATCTACAAGAAAGAAGCTCTGCAAAGACTTTGAAGTTCTGATGCATTCCAAATTTGAAATGAGTTCAATGGGTGAACTAAATTTCTTTTTAGGACTTCAAGTCAAACAGGTACCAACTAGAATCTTCATAAGTCAATCCAAGTATGTTAAAAGCATCTTGGAGAGGTTCAAAATGACTGACTGCTCTGCTGCAAGAACTCCTATGCAAGTGCAACATCAATTATCTCCGGATAAAGAAGGACAAGACACTGATCAACATCAGTACCGAGCAATGATAGGGTCTCTCATGTACCTCACTGCCTCAAGACCAGATATCATGTTTGCAGTTTGTCTCTGCTTCAAGCTGTTAAAAGGATCCTTAGATACCTAAAGGGAGCTCCAAAGCTTGGGCTATGGTATCCAAAGAATGAAAATGTCAATCTCTATGCCTACACTGACAGTGACTATGGGGGTTGTAACTTAGACAAAAAGTCCACATCTGGGGGATGTCAATTTCTTGGAGGAAGGCTCATCTCATGGCAATGCAAAAAGCAAACATGTGTTTCTACTTCAACAGCTGAAGCAGAATACATTGCAGCTTCAAGCTGCTGTGCACAGGTCATCTGGATCCAAAATCAAATGCTTGACTATGGAATGACCTTCATGCAGACTCCAATTCACATTGATAACATGAGTGCTATCTCTATCACAAACAATCCGGTGCAGCACTCAAAGACAAAGCACATCAACATCAGGTACCATTTCATAAGAGATCAAGCTGAGAAAAGGAGAATTATTTTAACCAAAGTTCATACAAATGAGCAATATGTTGATCTGTTTACAAAACCTTTTGATGAAGCTAGATTCAGATATTTAGTTGAATCAATTGGTATGATGAACTTTGATTAAAATCCATCTCAAGTCTCTCCTTAAAATGTGTCCTTTTGTCCCTTGTTGTAAATAAAAGTTATAAGTCAGCAGCATTTTTGCCTCTCAGCTGCTGACAGGTTTAAAGCTTCAGCAGCAAAGCCTTTTCCACTGATCGCTTTAAGTTATCAGCAAGAACAAGTTTCCTGCGGATAGCTTTAAGGCGGTCAGCAGCAACCGTTTTGCTGCGGACTGAATACAACAGTCAGTAGCTACCAAATCTGCTGCTGAAAGACTTAACTATCAGCAGCAACCAAGTTTGCTGCTGATGGGTGAACATAAGTATAAATTAACTTTTACCCGCTGTAAAAGTAAATATCGTCAGTCTTCACCATGACTGCTCGAGTGTTTTACAGCTGTAACAATGAAAAGTGAAACAGGTTGTACTGTACAAGTAGAGTTGCTTTTTCTCCGTCTGCCGTTATATCACCAACTCAAATCATCCCTCTACCTCTTCATATTTAATTTCAAACCTAGCTCCCATCACTTTCTCTCCCGTTCACACAGCATTCAAAGCCCTCCACAATTAACCACCATTCAAACACCTTTCTCTCTTCCCTCCGAATCCATAACAATGGCAGGCGCAGACATAAACAACCCCAACGATAAGTTCTCCCCATATCACAACCTAACTGCATACCTAATCAAGGGCAAGAAATCCGAAGGTTTCGACGGTATGATCGACTTCCTCTGTCGGTCCAAAATTTACCATGCCCTAACCGTCAACCCAACCATATATACTTCACACATGGAAGATTTTTGGAGCTCAGCCGTGTATTCTACTGAACAGGGCACTCCTCAAATCAGAGGCACAGTTGACGGTAAGGAAATGATCATCACTGAAGCAAAACTCCGCCAACACCTCAAGCTTCAGGATGAAGGGGACACCCTCTCTTACCCAAGAGACGTATACATGAGGACCTTTGTATCCATAGGGTACACTGGGAATCAAACAGAGTATACGATAGAGAAGGCACTCATGGGTCCTAAATGGAAGTATCTCTGCCACACTCTTCTCCAATGCATATCTCAAAAGAGGAGTGGCTGGAACCAACTCAGCTCCGGACTTGCGTCGGCCGTTCACGGTATGATAACAGGGGCAGGTTTCAATTTTTCCCACCTCATTCTTGAAGGTTTGAGATACAACCTTCAAGAAGGGGTGAAATCTCAGTTCTTCATGTACCCAAGATTCTTGCAAGAAGTGTTCAATATTGAACACCAAGATCTTTCAAAAACTGCAAGAATCTACTCAATTCTGGGACATAAGAACAACATTTTTCAAAGCATGAGAACAGTTTCATCAAAGTTCTCAGGGGCCGATGTTCCATTGTTATCTACAATGTTGAACACACATAGTGCCCAGGGTGACAGTTCAGCAAACCTAGCTGATACTGATCCCACACCCTCCACCTCACTGCCACAAACTCAACCTACTGTTTCCCTTGATTGAACCCCTGTGCATTCTACTGAGGATGCACAGGCACTTACATTACTCACCCCCAGTTTGATTGCTCAACCGGAACACAGGGCCCCGGTTGCAGCCAAGTATACAAGGAAGAGGGGCAAGAGAACTCCTTCTTCTCTTGCCTCCAAGGCCCAAACCCAAGCCAACATCCCTCACTCAGAATCACAACATTCTAGTGAGAATATCATAAGGGAAAGCCACATTGCTAGGGAGACTCCTTCGGAAGTCTCTCTATTAGGATTAGGATCACTTCCCGAATCCATAGAACAGCCCTTCGAGCCATTCCTCTCTTCTTTGAACTTAAGTGTAGAGGAACCTGACCAAAGTGATGTACCTTCTCCAACTACCACTATCAAGGAGGTACTGATTGGTCTTGCTTCCGAAACACCCAACCCAAGTTCCTCACCCTTGAAGGTCCACTCTGGGAGTATTGAAAGAGTGGATGTGGACGAGGCTGTCACTACTGCTGGTCCATCAACTGACCAGGAGGACAGTGACAACATCTTTAAGACCTCAACCACGGCAACTCACGGTGAGGGTGTTTCCTTGGAAACTCCCTTTACTGAGAGGAATCCCAGGCGCCAAGAAACCGCGGGTGATGGGGATGCTGAGGCTAGGCCTACGGCCCCATCTGGGTCCAAGGATTCCACAACTGTGGATTAGGACAGACTGAAACTTCATAACATGGAATTGACGGCCAGGGTGGTTATGCTAGAGGCTGAAATGTCCAAACTAAGACACCAAGTCGCTATGCATGAAGCCCATCAATGCCCAACTTTAGCCTCTCCCTCTCTTGTATCAGTAGGCACCCAAACTGATGCTTACCTGTCTGCTGATGCAACCAAAAAGGGGGGAGATGGTTTCTATGGAAGATGATACAGACAGTCTTGACGACTGGATTCAAGAGCAGTTTGTACTTCAAAGCTCACAATACAAGCCAGCTTTTGTCCAAGTTCATGACTTGCCAGCCCCAGATAACGAAGACGAAGAGATATCTGAAGACTGGCAGTTGGTCGTCAGGGCTGTCGATGAAATGTTGAATGATGCTGAAGATACAGAACAAACAAATGCATCATTCAGCATCCTTCCACAAGCAGCAGCCATCATTGGTCAATCATCAACCCCCCAACTATTCAGAACATCAAGGAAGCTAGAATTTGACTCCATCCTAGCTTGGGGGTATGATGGATCAGCTGAGAGGTTTTGGATTGGATGGGAGTTCAGCGGAGTAGAAGAGCTGAACTGGAACTCTCTCAATGCCCTCCAAGTCCTAGAACTGCATCTAACTGACTGCATCAACACTTCAGCAGATCTCTCAGCTGAACTTGCCATTGGCAGGTTCCATGACCTGATGGAGGATAATCTACCCAGGTTCCAAAGATTCCTACAAGCAGCACATCGGGTAGCTTATCTTGAATCCTCGGCGGCCGCAGAAAGAAGACTGACTCCTAGCAATCTTGAAATAACAAGGAGCAGTCTTCTCACTGAAGAAGAAGTTCTGGGCCTTCGAAGGTTCCTGTATGCCTTCCTGGTCAAGGACTTGGATGTGCTAGGTTGGGTGAGCACTAAGTCTCTTGACCACACTTTTCTGCTCAGCAACGGCTCCTCTCTCATCATCAACACCAGAAACATCCTTCATCTGCCCTCAGACTTTCTCTTCAAGATCTATCAGCTCAGAACCAACATCTGCAATGTCAACTCACTTGAAAGCCAGGCAATGATAGATACTGTCAGAGCCAAACTTGAACAAGTAGGAAGAATTACTGAGGCAGTATATGTGTCAAACTCTGACACTGACACTGACTCAGCTTCCCCTCGAGTTAACATCTGCACTGCAGCTTATGAGTCAAGATCAACTATCAAAGAAAAACTGAGAGAAATTGAAGGTCCTGAGTATCAACTTGATGAACACGATGACCTTCCCTTATTCACATCTCAAATTGCCAATGAAGCTGAGGCAGAGATCCCAATAGCAGCATCACCATCTGCTGTTGTGATCAATGAAGCTGAAGCAGAGGCATCCAATGTAAACAAAGGAAAGGGAATCATGACTGATGAAGATGAAGAGAGGTTGCTAAAAGAGAAAAGAGAAAGGGAAGAGAAAAGAAGAAGAAGAGAAGAAGAGGAGATGGCTGACATAAAAAGGGTTCAAGAAAGAAAAACAGCCATTCTCCTAAGAGAACAAACCATCCAGCTGTATGCTAAACAGTTGGATGAACTGAAAAGAAAGATTCCTGCAGTCGACCAAATTGAGAAAGATGAACAACTGGCCAGATAGCTGCAGGAACAGCTTGCCAAGGAAGAAGAAGAAGAGAATGAAAAGAAGAAGAAGGAGGATGCTAAGTTTAGAATCACTGATTCTAAATTAGCAAAAGAATTAAGGGAGGAGTGGACTGAAGCTCTGATCTCTCAAGGTGAGGATGCAGACTACCTTAAAAAACTTTCAAACAAAGAGATCTACAGAGCCTTCATGGGTCAGCAAGGTCAGTTGGCAAAGAAGAAAAAGGCTGAAGAAGAAGAAAAAGCCAAACAACAGTCCAAAAAGACCATTGCCTTCAATAAAAGGACCCATGAAGAAAGGAAGGTCATGATTGACTTCCTTAAGGCCAGAGGAGATAGTGGAAAGAGGCTAGGTCCTATGAATTTCATGAACCTGCAAGCCCTCTACTTTAAAGTTAAAAAGGATGAAGAAGAAAGACTAGGGAAGAAGGGCTCCAAGAAAAGGGTACTTATCAAAGAAGATGAAGAACCAAAGACAAAGAAACCCAAGCCTTCTCCCTCACCTACCTCTTCCTCAGTCCATCATCCTTCCACTCTCCTCCCCAAACCTTCCACTCCTCCACCCAAAAATTCCAAGTCATCCCACCCAGCTCCCACTCATCAACAGCCTCCCTGGAAGATACCCAAACCCACTCCTAAACCAGAAGACTCAAGAAATATAGTTAACTGGTTCCACAATTCACAAGATCAAGTGTTTGAGATCTTCAGGGGGAGAACTGAGAGAAGAAGATCCACTTACAGGTCTGTTGATGAGGTTCTGCAACTACCTGATTCTGATCTTCAAAGAATTTTAGAGCTGGGTGAAGCTCATGAGCCTGCAAATGAGAGTGGGAAACGTCTTGTGCTAGCAATCAAACACTACTTCAACCCTAGCAAAGATGTGATCATAAACATCAAACCACTCAAGTCCCACTCTACATTTGTATCCTGGACCTACAATGCTGATTTGGATGAGTTCACACTGACTGATGTAAAGAAGCAGCAGATGAGATGTTCAAGCAAAGCAATCTACAAAATGCAACACAAAGACATCAAGACTCTGTCTGAACTTCCACTGAACAATCCCAACAAGGATCCAAGAGGCTATGAGGTTGAAAGGATAGTCAGCCACATGCAAAAGCTTCAGCAGCAAAGTGATTAGAAGAACTTTTGGTTGCATCAGTCTAGGGGGAGTTTGTAGAACCAAAGACTGATTGCTACCAAATTATTCTAAGTACAAACGCTGCTGATAGGCTTATCAGTAGCATTCAACACTTGTTGCTGCTGATAGGCTTATCAGCAGCATTCAACACTTGTTGCTGCTGATAGGCTTATCAGCAGCATTCAACACAAGTTGCTACTGATAGGCTTATCAGCAGCAGTCATCCATGTCTGCTGCTGATAGGCTTACCAGCAGCAACCTTCACTCTTTACAGCTGATAGCTCTATTCACTGAAAACCAAACGTTGCAGCTGATTATCCAGGCCAAGCGTCTCTGACACCTTTCTGCAAAAGCAACTGACAGACTCAAAGCAGAAGGAACCGCTATGGTCAACCAATGACGGACAACAATACACTTCTCCAAGCATGCAAACAATCATGAATAAAGAAAACGTTTCAGTAAAGTTAACTAGATTAGCCTTTACGTGTAATGTAAATTAATAAACAAGATCAATGGCTTGTGTTCGATCTGATCCTTAGAATCAAGGGTCTGTCTTGATTCTAAGTTACTATAAATACTGAGTTGCCACTTCATTGTAAGTGTGCTTGTAGTGCTTGTCATACTTATTCATTGAGTTTCTCACTTGTAATCTTTGCATTCACAAAAGCTTAATACAACAGTGTTTATCAGTATTCTTTGTGTTTACTTGATTATAAATTGTGTAGTTGATTTTGTTTCCGCCAACCTCAACTAAGAACAGAACCATCTTGTATTCTCACGATCCTACAGTTTTGTTGCATTTGCTGGAGATAAAAAGGGAGGAAAAATAATTAGTCAAGGAACAGTATCGAATGAACTCATAACATTAGAAAAAGTAAATTTTGTGTCTCAATTGGAATTCAATTTACTAAGTGTTTCTCAAGTTTGTGATAAAGACATACCAGTTCATTTTACTATAAAGGAATGCTTGTTCTTAAAGCCTGGATTGGTTATTCCAGAAGAAATGATTCTTATGCTTGCTCCAAGGAAATTCAACACATATGTGGTTGACATGAATGATCATACTACACCAATAAATGTTTCATGTTTATTATCAAAGGCAACTGGTTCAGAATCCTATTTGTGGCATCGAAGAATGGGTCATGTGAATTTAAAGAACATGAATAACTTGGTGCATAAAGATTTGGTGTGAGGATTGCCAAAGACAGAATTCATAATTGAAGAAAATTGCATGTCATGTGCGAAGGGAAAACAACACAAGAAGTCCCATCCAAGAAAAACCATAACAACTTTTACTAGACCTTTATTTCTTATTCATATGGATTTGTTTGGTCCAATTCGAGTTAAAAGCATTGCGAAAAAGTCATATTGTCTTGTTATCACAGTTGATTTTTCAAGATTTTCATGGGTGTATTTCCTTTCAACGAAGGATGAAACACCTGAAACAATTATTGATTTTTTCAAACGAATAGAAAACATCTGTGATAGCAAAGTTTCAATCATTCGCAGTGACAATGGAACAAAATTTAAAAATAAACTGATAAGTTCGTTTTGTGCAGAAAAAGGAATAACACATCAGTATAGTGTTGCAAGAACACCACAACAGAATGGAGTAGCTGAAAGGAAGAACAGAACTTTAATAGAAGCTGCTCGAACAATGCTTGTCGATTACAAGTTGCCCATTATCTTCTGGGCTGAAGCAGTTAATACTGCATGTTACGTTTTAAACAGAGTTCTTATGGTGAAGCAACTTACAAAGACTTCATATGAACTATTCTATAAACGAAAGACATATATCAAGTTCTTCAGAGCATTTAGTTGTTCTTGTACATTGTTGAATACACAAGATTCATTGCCAAAATTTGCAGTTGTCGGTGATGAATGCTATTTTTTGGGTTATTCTTCATATCAGAAAGCTTATAGAGTGTACACAAAAGAGCCAAAATTGTTCAAGAATCGTTTTATGTGGAGTGGTAAGAACTAAATACTCCTACAGATCAAAATGGACCTGACTGGTTCTTTGATGCTGAAATAATCTTCAAAACTTTTGATCAACAACTTCAAATGGATTCTAATGAAGCAAGTATTTCGAGTATTGTAACTGAGTCTTCTACAAGTAGTGATCTATCTGTTGGAAAGTTTTTGGTTGGACCACAGAATTTGATGATTCAAAATGAGATGTCTGAGAATGTTGCTACATCAACTCAAACACAAGAAAATATTGTTGATAACTCTGTCACAAATATTGACTCTGAAATACAAGAAATTCCTAGTACAAATAATGAACCAGCAGTAAATGAAGTTCAGTTGGATTCTGTAAATAATCAGCCTGAGGATGTAATTTAGACAAGTTCTTCTAGTGTTGAAAATTCAAATTATCAATTACAAGATTTGAATGATACAAACATGCCAGAATCTATGGAAGTTGAGTATATTCAAAATCATCAAATCCATTCTGCTCATCCAGTTGAGAATATTATTGGATCTCTTGAAGATGAAGTAAAGACAAGAAGTCAAACTGGAAATATAAATGTTTGTTTGTACTCCTGTTTTTTTATCTCAAGAGGAACCAAAGAAAGTTACTGTTTCCTTACAAGATCCAAGTTGGATTGAAGCTATGCAAGAAGAATTGCTTCAGTTTAAGAAGTTAAACATTTGGCATCGTGTGGACTTACCTGAGGAAAAATATCCAATTGGAACGAAGTGGGTCTTCAGAAATAAAAAGGATGATCGTGGGATTGTAGTTCGGAACATGAGGGAACGCTTCTAAGAAGACATGTGACCAAAACTATGTTTGCAAGACAATGGAGATACCTTGTCCATGTATTAATTCATTGCAAGAGTCCCAGAACATCTGCTTTTGATCAAATAGGTGAAGTATTTAGCAGAGCGTTAGTGTGTCTGGCAACTCATAGAAGTTTCAATTTTTCTAGAATGATATTCGACGCATTGATTAGTAACTTTGTAGGACCAAGGCAAAACTACAAGTTTCTAATGTACCCAAGATTTGTACAAATGATTATCAATACACTTCTGTCGAATCTAGAAAACGATGGTGTTGAACTACCTTTGGATTCAATGAAAGAAGCAATCTTCAGCAGAATGAATAATGTGAGGAAGACAAGCAAATTTAGTGGTACTGAGACACCACTATTTCCTAATATTTTTGAAGAAAATCCTGATCCAGATTTTACTATTGAAGATGAAATAAATGACTTAATGGTAGAAGATATAGAAGATGGAGTTGATAGTGACAATGATGAAACTGACCAAGTGCAGAATGATGATCAGGGAAATGATAATGATCAAGGTAATGGTGATGGTCAAGTAAATGTTATTCAATAGGAAGGTCAAGTTCAAAGTGAAGAACATGACATGTTTTTTGAAGAAAACAAAGTTCCTGAAGTAAATGAAGAAGTTACTAAACCATTACTAAGTCACACATAAGAATTTATTGCTGAAGCTTACGATGTTTTAAGTGTGAATACTGAAGTATTAGAAATTAATGATGAACAGTTAATTGCCACAGCAACAACCCCATCAAAGAAAAGAAATTGAACAAACAAAGACAGTACCTTCTAGACCTCCTCCGTCTAAGGGTATTGTATTTACTGATCCAGAATTACAGAAGAAAAAGAAAGCTACAACAAAACTTGATAAAGGGAAGGGTAAAGCTAAAGAGGTACCAGAAAAGCATAAGTCCAAAAGATTTAGAAGTTATGAGTTGATTGATGAAGAGTTTCTAAACTATGCAACCAGGGAAACTGCAGATGTTGTTAGTCAATTGAAGACTCAGATCTCAAACTTGCAAAGTAGAGAAGCTACTAATTCCAGAGAGATCAGAGAGTTGAAAATTGAAAGTACTAAACAAAAAAGGTTTAATAGCTCAACAACAGCAACAAATTGATCAACTTAAGAAGATGGTACAGGATTTAATAGCTCTTACGGGGGTTCAAATTGGTACAAACCCAGCAGAGAACGTTGAAGAAATTCATAGTCCAGCAGCCACTGAACCAATTCCTTCTACGAGTGAACAAGTTCAAAATCCAATCTTTGATGCAACTATGTATGAAGACAACATGTTATTTGATGTCGATATGCTTCTCAATGATGAAGGTGAAGGGTTGGAGCAAATTGATGAGAACCAAGAAGAGACAGAGACGGAAGAAGAAGAAGAAGATGATGAAGAAGTGGTGATAACTGGTGAAAGAAAAGATGACAACAATTCTTCGGATGATGATGAAAATAGTGGTGGCACTGGTGGTGTTGATGGAAGTGGAAAAACAATTGAAGATGTTGAACAAGAAACTCCAACCAACACTGAGTACAAAAAGTATGAATATGAACAACAAAAGACGTATGTTGAAGAAGATGGTTCAGTGATTGGTAAACTGGATAATATTGTAGATGAAAGAGAGCCATTTAATGTTCCTGAAGATATTGAATCATCATCTAAAAAGAAAAAGACTTCAAATATTGACAAGAGTACTTGGTGGACAGTGACTGAGAAGCCATCAATTATAGAAAGGATTACACAGACAATAAAGAGTCCAGAACAAGCGTTAACTGGTGAAATATTAGCATGGATATATGATGGTGAAAAGAAGATGTATGTAATAAAGAGATGTGATGGGAATATTCAGTATTTTGACAGGAGTTCAAAGTTAAACACATTGCCATACTGGGATATTCGAGAGCTAAGTCAACTGAAGATGATCAATCCATCAAACAATTCATTTGTTGCTAATTTTGAAGACTTTTTAAAGAGAGAGTGTGGAAAAGCTAAATTTGAAAAGTTCAAACCACAGGTGTCTGAATGCAGAATGTTGAAAAGAAATGATAAAGACGGCAAAAGAAGGTTTAGATATATTGTGAAGCCTGCTGATACAATTTCAACTGTTTACATTCCAGCACGTAAAGAGACATTCATTAATAGCTTCAAGAAGTGGGTGTATGATAGCAAAACACATGAAGCTGTGATTATACAGGATCATTTACCAGAAGTCAGAGTTTTTGATCCAGTGGATTTGTTTAGCTTTTCTGATGATGATCTAAAGATTCTGTACAAGAATCCTATTAGATGTGATATGAGCACGAAGATTAAAACTGAACCAAAGTTGTATATGAGAGTCATTGCTCGTTGTTTGTCAAGAAGACATGAAGCTGAAGTGATCAATAAGAGACTTGCTACTCTGGATTCCAAGAAGTTACGTGTTAAAGTAAAAAACAAGCCTGCAAAAGACAACTGTTGTAGACTTGATGTTCTGTGGACTAGGGAGAGATTGTTGGAACCTAATAGTCCATAGAAATCAATTAGGTTTTAGAAGTATCAACTTAAGAGTTTTCGGTCAAAAACTTTATGTTTTAGGTCGGAAAATGTTTTCGGTCGAAAACATTTTTCGATCATGAAGATTTCGATCGAAAACCCTCTAGTATAAATAGTTGTGTCTTTTGTATTTCAAAGATAGATCTCATTTTGATTTTACAAGTTAATCAAAACAGAATTTCTGTGTCTTTGTATTGTTAATACTTGATTACATTACTGGATTAATGAAGCTAATCATCATGAAGTATGCATTTGGTGTGATTGATAGTATTGAGATTTCTCATCTTTGATTTGTTCAGTTAATGTGGATTTAACTTCTGAATTGTTTCCGCCAATTCAGAGAGTGATTGAAGACTTTGTCCTTGAATATCAACAGATCTGAGGAAATCACATCCACGTACGGGTTCCCCTGCTAACTCTCCTTATATAACCATCATAGGTTTAACTAAATTTCCAACTCATCCCAACTAACTCATAAGATGACATACACATATTATCCCCACTCTTGTTCACCCACCCTAAGGACCCCACAACGACCCTTAGCTTCATTATTACATAATGGTCTCATAAAACACTTAAGGTTTAAATCATAACTCGTAATACGTTTGTTTAATAACACATGTGAGTATGTACGATAGCCCCAAAATAGTAAAACGTTTAAAAGAGGGGATTAGAAACTCACTGGTTACGCTGAATCCAAGTCCTTGCTCGGCAACTCATTCGTTCGTGTTTGAACCCTAACCTGAACTTGTTCCTGGAAATCACACCACAGCGTGACCACCGTAGCACCACCCAGCCGTCGACTTTCCTTCTCTCTTTCCGGTGTCTCCTCCTTCCCTGTCGTCTCGTGAAACCTAGCAAAAAATGGTTTAGGGTTTCTCATTAGATGGATAAATACATGCCACAGTTACATCCGGGTCCTCGCGCTATTCTTAACTGCGTGTTTTTAACTTGAACTGCTCAATAACGACCATTCGGGTCTAATTGGTAGCTAGACGTGCCTCCTTCGGCCAACTCTACTCGTTACTATGCTAAATACGGATTCGGGTCATTCACTAACCCAGGTAGACAGCCGTTGAATTTATGGGATGTTACAAGTCTATCCCCCTTAAAAGAGGATTCGTCCTCGAATCCTGCGTTGGCACAAACCAACACGACTTATCTTACCGTTTTCACTCGTGTACCAAATGTATCTAGTGTCAAGCATTCACCTTCCCACTTATCAAATCTATCACTTTTCCTTGCAATTCAACCACCACCCTTGGTGTTCAAATAAGTCTTTTCTGTTGCCCGCTTTCAACTTTGGGACTTGTAGGTTTCACCTACATGTTCCTCCATTACTCGTCCCTCCATCCTTTACTTAGGTTGTACAACGCCGTCTATTTCCATAGTTTATTCACGATACCTTTTCTGTTGTTCCTCGTATAGCCTTGATGATCTCGTCCCTACGACGGGTATATCCCTCAGTAAGGTTTCTCGCCTTCCACAGATAGAAGCACTCACTGCTTCACCATTATATATTTCTTATATTTCTCTTTCTCATACTCTGATCGCCATCTTGCGATGATTCCTCAAACTCAAGCCCATTTCCCTACCCAGAAGGGCATCACTAATGTCATTCTCCGATGATCTCCAGGGGCGTGTGCCAAGCTAGACTGGCCCCCACCAAATTTCTCTACCATAGTATCTCTTTACTTCATTATCACGTGATCAATACGTCCCTTAAGTACGTAGATACACCCCATACTAAGGTCATCTTCATCGGCTCTCGATGTTTCTCAAAAGCTCACTTATCACTGCCGTGTTTGTTACAACAGCCACACGCTTGCTTTACTCGGATGCTCCATCGGAGCTCGCTTTAAGCTTGTCTTACATATACCAGCGTAGGCATCTCCTTTCTAGTCACTTACTTGCAATCCTGCACTTGCCCCTCTTGAGTTTTACTTTCCTCATTGATGCTCTACTATTACCATACGATCACCGACCGCGTCACATTTATCATGTACAAACAAGAAGTCCGCCTGCTCACAAGCCTCAGCTATCCTTCGTCTCGTCTTGGGAAAACATCCCCATTCCTCTGGTGTCTCACCCTGACTGAATTCTTCATATGGAACGTGTTCCATTAATGTTCTTCGTCGCGTTGTTAATTTTGTGCTGAAAGCCTTAGCGTCATCACCTTTACCTTATCATAAACATTTTCTGGTCAAGCTTCCATGTAAACGCTTTCACCATCTACTCTCACAGCTCCGCCCCTTGGCTTCATGCTCAGAATTCCCGAGATATAATCATAGGCATCTCATATGAGCACCTCACCGGTCGCCTAAAAAGACGTCAAAAGTCCTCGCATCACCTCGATGTATCAACTTCGAGAAAATCGTCAAGATAGAAATACTATACTTGAGCACACTGACCACCCATAATATGCACGACTAAGAGTGTACTACAAGGATATACACCGACACACATAACTACAGAACACTCAGTGTTCTACACATGTGCTAGTAACCCCAAACTCTAAACACACATCACGTGCACACACACAACTGCTAGACCTGAGTAAAGTCATGTGCATATGACCTGACCACGTCATTCGTAGATACACAAACTCCAGAACCTTATCTCTTACTCACCACAATGGTAGCCCCTGCCACGCGTCATCATATACTCACACAGAATTTACTCGGTCATACCCATACTTCAAGACGACACACTACTCACTCTAGACACAAAACATCACCCTAAACATTTATACACACAAGATATAAAACATCTTATTTCCCCACGGGACCTGGTCCTGAACACGTATACCTAGACATAAGGTATGTAACCACAATTTCCCACAGGACCTCGTCCTGAACATTTATACATACTAGAGATGTATACTCAAGATTTCCCACAGGACCTCGTCCTGACCAGTTACACAAGGTGCAACACACCCCTTACACTTCAAAAATCACCTAAACATAACACATAGGTGACACTATCTTAAGACCGTAGAGACACACAATTTATTAAAACTCATGTCTACACAGGTCTACTCATACAGTCTAATCAACCAAACTCTAACATCATATCAAAGATTACATTTAGTATGAACTCACGTTGTTCAAAAGGTAATCACATAATCACACATAACTAATACTAAATTTAACACTCTACCCACAGTAGTACGCTATCATAAGCACAACTATCATTAATCATACCCAAATAATCATGCGGTATAATTCGCAATCAATGTGAAAATCAAATAGTCAATATTTGAAATAAACATCACACCACGTAAACGCCTAATAAATCAAAACGTTAAATCACCCCACGATCTCTCGTGACAACCGTCACATCCAAAAGTTATCTACAAGTCCAATGTCTCAAACAACGCCCGCAAAATTACTACGGGACCACCTCAAGTGTATCTGGCGTGTCCTCCACTGGTTCCTCCTGAAACAGAGCTCTCTTAACCGCCACAAGTGGTCGGTCTCTCAACCATGCAGGTCCACATCCTAGAGGAAAATCGCGTATAGCTGGCACTACTCTCCTTTTCCATCCCGTCTTTCCAATCATTGCTCCACGTGGTATGTCGCCGACCGAAGCTCTAGTCACACTTGGCATGAGAAGCACCAACACTCCTCCCTTCTCACTAGCAGTTTCATCCACAGCAGTCGTCGTCTTGCCTGGTCGTTCTGCATTCCCCCTAGCAAGAGCTCCATGCCTGACCGACCTCGCATGCTTCGTCTTAACCATCTAATCCTACTTAAGATAGAACGTTGGAGTGATTACTATGGGCAACAAATTCAGAATATGAGGTATTCATAGACTGCCAAATCACGGTGATTAAATGCAATTTGGTGGTCCACGTTACGGCTCGGATTCTAAACCTTTCCCATCATACTCACACTAACTTTCTATCTTTCACACATACCGGATACACATGCATCCCACATATCTCACATAGCACCTAGCAAGTCATCATCTTTACCACAGTTTCACACCATCCAAGGTTGCACATAGAATTACTAAATCAAATCGACACACCAAACTATCTCACATAGTTACAATTAATTCTACTCCACATTATTCAACGCATACTATAGTCTCATTCAATCACACCACACAACTTCAAGTAGTTCTACATAATACTTCAACCCATATTACACAACTTGATCCCACACGGAACCCTAAATCATTTACTCACACCAATTACTTTACCTAGTGTAACACTACACAAATGGTAAATAATAACTACTGCTCAACTCGAAAGACGTACCTCTTGGCTCGCGGTTACTCGTGGTGGCATTCGTTTCACCCTTGTCCCATTTTATTTGTTTAAAAACACAAGTTTTCTCTTAAACCTCGGCTCTGATACCAACTTGTAAGGACCCAAACTAGGCACCCTACAGTTGGTTCTCATAACTGGTTATACTCTTTAGAAAACAACAAACTTTCATTTAAATAAACAGCGAAAGTCTTTCTCAAAATAATATTATCTTTAAACTTGTTTACTTTGATAACATTACCTGACGAATGCATGTACACCAACCCGAGTAGCCCTGCTTCCAAGCCAAGATACCTCGTCTAGCAGAGTAACATGCAAAACAATCTAACGTACATACAAAGTCAGCTACGCTGAGTGAGTTCTAATAGTTTAATTTAAACAAAAGCCAACTCATCTCTTTATATAATTATTTCCATCCAAGGCCCTCTGGTCTTTAGAAAATAGTTGTATATATTTTCATCATATAAATAACCCCCGTTATCTTATAATATCCCAAATGATTCACCACCCCAGACTCTACCCACCATTTTAACTCAGTAACTCTCACCGACATAGAACGAGCTTACTACACTGATAACTCACAATTTACTACATATATATATATATATATATATTAACCATACGTTGGTTAACTCGGCCAACCTCTAGACACCGACTTACCAGTCCTAACCAGGAATCTCATAACTCGACTGACTTAACAGTTGCACACAATGTACTCTTCCCGACACAACGGTCAATCTAACTCGACACATCACATTGATTCCATTTATTTATCACATCAATATAATCGCATACACAATTAATATAACTCATCACTTGCATGCAATTTAACACATATAAATGCACACAAACACATACCTCATCACCGCACCCTCGTCGGGGTTATCCCATCGGGATACTCGTCCTAATCTCAGCTATACCCTTGTTACAGGGCCCCACCACTAACCTTAGTGACACACTCGTCATCTACGACGACTACCCAGCACCCACATGGTGACTATATCATCTACCATACGGTGACTGACACGTCACCCATACGATGATGACCCCGAAGGACTCCGTACTCCACACCACTATTGACCCTGCACGTGGACAACAATGCAAGCACATAAAGCAACACATATATAAACATGATACTACCTGGACATGTACTATGACTCACCACCCTTTCACGGATCACTTGCGTGTGTAATCCAATACTTACTTTAGACGTATCCTCTTAACGTCTAGACCCATTACCCAACTCTTTCCGAATAGGTAATTATACAACACACAAACATCGTACCGACTTATAGCCATACATACCATGGACACCAGCTAGACCCATGCAAACACGATACTTTCCGTGTCACAAGGACAACGACACAATACACACAACATCAAACACATGACGCTTAACAGCATACTAGCATTTACTTAACTCGTTAATGAGCCACGTACGGGTTCCCTTGATAACTCTCCTTATATAACCATCACAGGTTTAACTAAAATCCTGACTCGTCTCGACTAACTCATAAGATAACATACACATATCATTCCCACTCTTGTTCACCCACCCTAAGGACCCCACAATGACCCTTAGCTTCATTGTTACGTAATGGTCTCATAAAACATTTCAGGTTTAAATCATAACTCGTAATACATTCGTTTAATAACACATGTGAGTATGTACGATAGCCCCAAAACAGTAAAACGTTTAAAAGAGGGGATTAGAAACTCACTAGTTACGCTGAATCCCAGTCCTTGCTCGGCAACTCATCCGTTCGTGTTTGAAACCCAACCTGAACTTGTTCCGGGATATCACACCACTGCGTGACCACCGTAGCACCACCCAGTCGTCGACTTTCCTTCTCTTTTTCCAGCGTCTCCTCCTTCCCTGTCGTCGCGTGAAACCTTGCAAAAAATGGCTTAGGGTTTCTCATTAGATGAATAAATACATGCCATAGTTACATCCGGGTCCTCGCGCTATTCTTAACTTTGCGTTTTTAACTTGAACTGCTCAATAACGACCATTCGGGTCTAATTGGTAGCTAGATGTGCCTCCTTCGTCCAACTCTACTCGTTACTATGCTAAATACGGATTCAGGTCGTTCACTAACCCGGGTAGACAGCCGTTGAATTTATGGGATGTTACAATAACCTTTTAACAAATACCCAAATCATCTCCTTCTTCCCCAAACGCCCAACCCGTAACCCTAGCCCTACAATTGCCGATGATTATGCACCGATTGGCCAAGAAACCATAGGATTTTGATTAGGGGACTGAAATGAGTTTATTGGTATAAAAATCTACCTAGAATGGTGGGGAACGATCGAGGACGACTTGGACTAAGGGTTTGGTGTTCTTCGACTGAGATTTGTGTTCCAGAGATGTTGCGAGGTGCGTTTGAGAGTTCAGGAAGAATGGAATGGATGTCGCGAAGGTAATAGACTGGTTATATGGATTCAAGTTCACATAAAACGTACGAATTGATTCCGAGATAGATTAGGACGATTTCGACTAGCGATTGGAATTCCAATCATTGATATTCGTTTAATTAGATCATCAATCAGGTTAGAAACAGACATTTAACCGTTCGTGTACAATCCCTTGGAGTTATAATACACGGATTTGATGAGTGGGTACCGATTTGTTCTTGGATTTCGTCCAAGTTGACTTTTAAATGTCAAAGAATTGGGGAAGAGTCCAAATAGGAGGGGGGTTCAATTACATGGTAAAAGGTTCAAATGGTTTATTGAGGGGGTTCAAGTAGGTTCAATTGCTTGTGGAGGGTCTAAACTAAGTCTTATTTGATTTAAATCATTTAAATATAAAACTACATTTTTACTTTTTTAAAATTTATAAAAACTAAGCTCATTAGGTCTAAATAAATTTACAATGATTTATAAAACTGTCACATGTATATAACTTTAAAAAAACTAAACAAATCTTTTAATATAGTTTGTTTAATGATTACAAATATATATATTTACATATATATATATATATATATAAATATGTTTGCATACTTATGTTTATAAATGATAACTTAACATATATATATTTATATATATATATATATATATATATATATATATATATATATATATAAGTGAGATTACATGATCATAGGTTACATTTAGATTTAATTGGTCTAATAAAATGTATGTAAAAAATATATATATTCACATATATGTTCATAAATAAATGTATACATTCATGTGTTTAGAATGGGTAACGAGATGGATAAGTATGATAGTTTCCATTGAAATTGAAAAGTACAAATTACAAAATAATGGAAATACAAGTACAAGAGTGGTAAAATAAAGGCCGGAAAATTCTGGAGGTTAATGTCTCCCCTACTTTAGGGAATTTTGTCCCGAAATTGATTAGAAGGAGGGTCCCGAAAAGAGATGTGGGTATTTGGCCTTCATTTGATCGTCACGTTCCCAAGTGAATTCTGGGCCACGTTTGGATTCCCAATGAACCTTGACTATCAGGATATGGCTTCGCTTGAGTTGCTTAACTTCTCGATCCATAATCTCCATGGGTTTCTCCACGAAGTGCATTTTCTCATCAATGTGAACTTCGTCAAGCGGTATGTTAAGATTTTCGTCGGCCAAGCATTTCTTCATGTTCGAGACATGAAACGTTGGATGCACGTTGTTGAGTTCTTTAGGTAATTCCAATTTGTAGGCTACCTTCCCAATCCTTTCAAGGATTTTAAAAGGACCCACATACCTTGGTGCAGGTTTACACTTCTTTCCAAAACGAACCACACCCTTCCAAGGGGATACCTTGAGAAGAACAAGATCGCCAATTTGAAATTCCAAGGATTTTCGACGTTTGTCGGCATAGCTCCTTTGCCGACTCCTTGCTACTTGAAGATTGTTACGGATTGACATGATTTTGTCGAAAGTCTCCTGAATAAGTTCAGGACCAGTGATTTGTGTTTCACCAATCTCAGTCCAACAAATAGGCGAACGACACTTTCGACCATAAAGCGCCTCGAAAGGAGCCATGTTGATGCTCGTATGATAGCTGTTGTTATACCAGAACTCGACTAAAGGTATATGTAAATCCCAATTTCCTTTAAAGTCAATGACACAAGCTCTAAGCATATCCTCAAGGGTTTGAATAGTTCGTTCGGATTGACCATTAGTTTGTGGATGGTAAGCCATACTAAGATTTAGTTGAGTACCCAAAGCTGATTGCAAGGATTACCAGAAGCGTGAAGTGAATCATACATCACGATCAAAAATAATGTTGAGAGGTACACCATGACGACTAACCACTTCATCAATATAGATTCGGGCCAATTTCTCGACTCGATAGTCTTCACGAATAGGTAGAAAGTGAGCAGATTTAGTCAAACGATCAATGATTACCCAAATACTATCATAATCATGAGACGTATGTGGTAGCTTGGTTATAAAATCCATAGCAATACACTCCAATTTCCACACGGGAATCTCTGATTGTTTAAGTAAACCAAACGGACGCTGGTGCTCGGCCTTAACCTTCAAACAAGTAAGGCACTTGGACACATATAGAGCAATGTCCTTTTTCATACTAGGCCACCAATACTGAGTACGAAGGTCCTTATACATTTTATCCGCACCGGGATGTATAGAATAACGAGTCTTGTGAGCCTCGTTCATGAGAAAAGTATGAAGATTGTCATGGTCCGGAATCCAGATACAATTCGGGAAATAAAGTAAACCATTGGGTTTGGTTTCAAGTAGGAGTTCAGCACCACATGCCATCTCATTGTACATGTTTCCTTCAGTGACCGAAAGATGTTGTGCCTTAAGGATACGTGTTTGAATGTCATTTTGGATTCTGATGCTGTGGATCTTGACAGATTCTTTATGACTAAGAGCATCGGCTACGACATTCGCCTTACTAGGATGATAACAAATATCACAGTCGTAGTCGTTTAGAAGTTCAACCCAACACCTTTGCCTCATGTTGAGTTCTTTTTTATTGAAGATATGTTGAAGACTCTTATGGTCGGTGTAAACCACACTTAGTGCCATATAAGTAGTGTCTCCAAATTTTGAGAGCAAACACGACCGCAACCAACTCAAAGTTGTGCGTCGTATAATTCTTCTCGTGTATTTTGAGTTGTCAAGATGCATAAGCAATCACTTTATCTCGTTGCATGAGAACACAACCAATGCCCAAATTAGAAGTGTCACAATAAACAACAAAGTCATCGTTTTCGTCAGGAAGAATCAAGATAGGAGCTTCACACAACTTTTGCTTTAGACTTTGAAATGCTTCCTCTTGTTTTGGTCCCCACTCTTATGGTTTGCCTTTATGTCTTAAGGCGGTGAGTGATACCGCGATCTTTGAAAGTTCGATATGAAGCGACGATAATAGCCCGCTAAGCCAAGAAACGAGCGGACTTTCGTAGGGGTTTTTAGAGCTTTCCAGTTCTTCACCGCCTCAATTTTAACGGGATCCACGTGAATACCCTTCTCGTTGACTATATGGCCCAAAATATGGACTTCTTTAGCCAAAATTCACACTTGGAGAACTTGGCATATAATTGTTCCTTTTTCAAGAGATCCAAAACCAATCGCAAGTGTTCTTCGTGTTCCACTTTTGATTTTGAATAAATAAGAATGTCGTCAATGAAGACGATCACGAATTTGTCCAAGTACGGTTTACACACGCGGTTCATAAGATCCATGAATACCGCGGGTGCATTGGTTAGACCAAATGGCATAACCATGAACTCAAAATGACTGTATCTTGTACGAAAGGATGTTTTTGGAATATCGGATTCAAGGACTCGTAACTGGTGGTAACCAGAACGAAGATCGATTTTTGAGAAAGAAGTCGAGCCTTGAAGTTGATCAAACAAATCATCAATTCTTGGAAGTGGATAACGGTTTTTCACAATAAGCTTGTTGAGTTCCCGGTTCGATAAACATACGAAAAGAACCATCCTTCTTCTTGAAAAATAAAACAGGTGCTCCCCAAGGAGAAACACTAGGACGAATGAAACCTTTGTTGGAAAGTTCTCGAAGTTGGCTCGAAAGTTTTTGCATTTCTGAGGGTGCAAGACGATAGAGTGACTTAGCCACGGGATTTACTCCTTGCACTAGGTCAATACGGAATTCAACTTGACGTGCGGGTGGAAGACCGGGTAGGTCTTCGGGAAATACTTCCGAAAAATCTTTGATCACGGGAATGTCTTGGAGACTTTTGCCCTTGTCTCTCCGCTCCACAATATGGGCCAAGAAAGCCACACACTTCTTTCGTAAGTACTTTTGCGTGGTGGTACAAGACATAAGCTTGAGTCCTTTAGACAGTTTCTCACCATAGACATTCAAAATGTTGCCCAAGTCGAGAGGGATACAAATATACTTGTCAAAGCAAACAACTTCAGCATGATGTTTGGTTAGCCAATCCATGCCTACTATGATATCGAAACCTCCGAGAGCCATAGGAACAAGATCAATTGAGAAGTCATAATCATTCAAGTTAAGGGTACAATTTCTAATGATGGTGTCACAAGTGATAGAATATCCATCCGCTACTATTATAACAAAGGAATTGTCTAATTTAGTTTGACTCATAGCAAGTTGTGGTTCAAATTAAAAAGACACGAAACTCCTGTCTGGACCAGTATCAAATATGATAGAAGCATATTGATGATTAATTGGATATGTACCATTCACCACATCATTGTTGACTTGAGCCTCATTGACATAATGTTAAAGGCACGTCCATGAGCTACAGGATTTTCATTCCCCCTGGTTCACATTCCCTTGATTCATGTTTCCATGGTTCATGTTGGCTTGATTAACAATGACCAACCTAGGACAATGGTTCCTGAAATAATTAGGGTCACCATACTCGTAACAAGCACGACCCTGGTTAATAGTAGCAGGGGCAGGAGCAATAGGTTGGTTGACTTGGTTAACTTGTGGAACAATGCGACAGGTGTTAGCCACATGCCCATAACGTCCAAAAGTGGTACATAAACGACATGGCACGTTAGTCGTGTGATGGTGCTTGCAGGTGTTGCACAAAGGTAGAGTTCCTCAATAGGTCTTCTTGTTGCGGTTGAAAGCATTAGGGGCTATTGGGTTAAAGGTGCAGCAGGAGTGATTATAGCAAAGTTCCTGCCAAACCGCTTCTTGCCATTGAAAGAAGACACATCCTTGACTTCTTTGGTGGGTTCCGTAGAAGTTTTCTCAACGGTTTTCTTTGCACCCTTTTTAGACAAGGTCCCTGCCTTAACATGGTTATCCGTCAATGTAGCATCAAGACGGATTGCTTCCTCAAGTATGGTTGGATTTCTACCCAAGACGGTATCTTGGATTTGCATAGGTAGGCTATTAATGTACTTTTCAATAGACCTAGAAAGAGGAGTAAACATGTGAGGCACGATGAGGCTAAGTTAATGAAAACGTATGGTATAGGAAAGGCTTTCACCACTTTCCTACTTGAGATCCCAGAACTCAGCTTCTAGCTTTTTAATCTCGTTACGAGGACAAAACCCATCAGTCAAAAGTGTCTTAACTTCAGCCCAAGGTAGGGCCATTGCAACTTCCAAACCACGGTTACGCTTTCCCCCGTTCCACCAAGTGAGTGTCTCTTTTGAAAGACACTAGTAGCAAAGCGAACCTTTAGGTTCTCGGGACAGTCAGCATTGATAAAAGTTCCCTCAATATTTTCGAACCATTGGAGAAGTCCAGTGGCTCTTTCATTCCCATAGTACTTGGTGGGGTTGCATGAATTGAAATGTTTGAATGTGCATGGGGGATTGGCATTTCTTGGATTTTCATTCTGATTCAGTTGGTTGACCATGGTCGGTAAAATTGTAGCCATTTATTGGACAATCCTGGTAGTGAGGTTGTCCCTACGTTGACGACGAGGAGGCATTCTACAATAGTAAAACACAAGAAAGAATGAATAGGAAATTCATATGATATGAATCATGAATAAGAGTTTGTAATAAAATCATGAGATATTTAATAAAACATTGGATGGCATCCATTCAGTTTACATCACCAAATGGATATGTTGACTTATCAAAAGTATTTTAAGTTCACCTAATGTCTGAGAAGTCGTGCTTTAGCCTATAAGTGGACACTCATCCCAAGAATTCCCAGGAAAGCATAACAGGTCCAACGGTTGATTTGGATTTATACGAAATGCTTTCCTATACAGAATTTCCCAGAATACAGGCATCCACCCTTACGGATTGCACAAGTTCTCATTCATTATCTAGAATTTACATACTTTTGATGAGAGTTTCATTTTGGATTAGACTTTTAAGTCTAAGAGTGTGTTTCAAGTAGTCCATGTAGTTTCAAGTAGTTTCATGTGGTTCCTTAAAGTTGTTGTTCATGTATTTGCACCACGTAGATAGAAATAGGTAGATGTAGATAGGTATGGATAAATGGATAAGGTTCATGTAAGAATAGATGTAAGTATGTGTGTGTAAAGACTTAGGAATAGAATAAGAATAGAGTGGAGTTCCTAATAAAGGACACAAGTTAAACTCATGCTAGGTCATGTGTGACTAATAACCTAATTCCCTATAACCATGGCTCTGATACCAATCTGTCACACCCCGACCGACGGCGGATTATACGTCGGGGCTGACACGGTTGTTCAAAAGCACATGATCAACTATTAAATAAGTTTCAATATTTAGTCAACCGTATTAAGTATTTATTACAAGGAAATGAGAAACACGTAGTTCAAAAGAAACATGACATAATCAAAGCTTGAATTAAATATAACTAGGTCCATAGTCCTATATGATCAAGACTTGTCCTCAAACGGGTGCACATGAAACATGTTAAGTAAATGTCAACTACAAGTAGTTGGTGAGTAACATAGGTTTTGACACCAACAAAAGTTGAAAATGATTTACAATTCAATATGTCCATATCAAATCTAAGGCATAAATATGAAAACATACGAGATTCCAAGTGTACAATCAAGCCATGAAATATGAACATTGTATACACAATCCACCTGATTATGTTATGAAAGGTACCAAAATGTATACATAAATCCGCCAAGATTTGTGTTAAGTAATGAATCGGGTTCCCATATATATGATCATAATAAGTACTACCTTAGGCTTGCAACTAAAGTTAATGATTGTACTAAAAACATGAACACATGTAGCACCAAGTAGTTTAGGACATGAAGCACATAGACCTTGTATAAAGACATAGTAAATGAATTGTGTAAAGTAAAGTATTGTAAACACATAGGTTGAATGAATTGTGTAAAGTAAAGTGTTGTAAACTCCGAGTATTTGTTAACAAAAAGTATTGTAAAATGGGCTATGAAACTCACTTGTAATGAAGCTAGTATGTCGTATGAATTGTAAATGAAAGATAGGCTTCATGAGGATTTCTCACAATCAACCTACATAGGTAATTGTATTCTAGACTTAATGTACGTCTAATAAAAATGAAAGTAAGAAATTCCAAGTTTATTTGAGATTCTAGGGGTTCTTAGAATTCGGGATCGGATATAGGTACAAGTTTTCAAGGTTATATATGTTTATCTCAAGTATTGAATAATAATGATAAAGTAGTTTATATAATTAATTAGAATTTCTAATTAATTATATAAGTATAGAATTTATAATAAAATATCTTTGAGTTTATTTAAATAACTATCTTAGGAATAATTAATAAATAAATTATGGATTAGAAAATGTTTAAATAATTGTTTTATGTAAAATAAAATAATTATTTAAATTTCTTAAATGATTTCTCTTACTTAAACAATAAATAAAAGAGGTACTAAATAAATATTAATATAAGTAAGTTTAAATAAATTAAATGAATTTATATATATATTTATCTAGAATAATTATTTAAGTATTTCTATAAATTTTTAAATGTTTTAAATAATTATTCTTTTTCAAATAATTATTTAAGTATTTTAAAAGATGGGTAATAATGTTTAAATAAATTTATATAATTTGTTTAATAAACATTACTATTTTATAAATATAACAACATAATTAGATTTATTTAAATAAATCATTTCTATATTGTTTATTTAAGAATTACAAGATTATAATATGTTTTTGATAAATAAAACATCATTTATATTTTTTGTTTTTATAAAAGTTACTGAATACTTTTATAAGATTTATAAAATTTATTTCAGAATTTAAAAACATAATTTTATGTGTTAAAAATGACAAAAGGGAGGATCAGGTTCAAAACCGGTCACCACCAGCCTCGCACCCGCGACCAAAGCTGTGGGGGAACAAGCGCTTAACCAAGTGATCAGGGCTTAATGTCTTGCTAACAACAGATTTGATAACCTTTTAACAAATACCCATATCATCTCATTCTTCCCCAAACGCCCAACCCGTAACCCTAGCCCCACAATTGCCGATGATTATGCACCTATCGGCCAAGAAACCATAGGGCTTTTGATCAGGGGACTGAAACGAGTTTATTGGTATAAAAATCTACCTGGAATGGTGGGGAACGATCGAGGACGACCGGGACTAAGGGTTTGGTGTTCTTCGACTGAGATTTGTGTTCAAGAGATGATGTGAGGTGCGTTTGAGAGTTCAGGAAGTATGGAATGGATGTCGCGAAGGTAATAGACTGGTTATATGGATTCAATTTCACATAAAACGTACGAATTGATTCCGAGTTTGATTAGGACGGTTTCGACTAGCGATTGGAATTCCAATCATTGATATTCGTTTAATTGGATCATCAATTAGGTTAGAAACAGTCGTTTAACCATTCGTGTACGATCCCTTGGAGTTATAATACACGAATTTGATGATTGGGTACCGATTTGTGCTTGGATTTCGTCCAGGTTAAGTTTTAAAAGTCAAAGAATCTGGGAAGAGTCCAAATAGGAGGGGGTTCAATTACATGGTAAAAGGTTCAAATGGTTTATTAAGGGGGTTCAAGTAGGTTCAATTGCTTGTGGAGGGTCCAAACTAAGACTTATTTGATTTAAATCATTTAAATATAAAACTACATTTTATTTTTATAAAAACTAAGCTCATTAGGTCTAAATAAATTTACAATGATTTATAAAAATGTCACATGTATATAACTTAAAAAAACAAAACAAATCTTTTAATATAGTTTGTTTAATGATTACAAATATATATATAAATATGTTTGCATACTTATGTTTATAAATGATAACTTAACATAGATATTTATATATATATATATATATATATATATATATATATATATAAAGGAGTGAAATTACATGATCATAGGTTGCGTTTTGATTTAATTGGTCTATTAAATGTATGTAAAAAAAAATATATATATATATATATATATATATTCACATATATGTTCATAAATAAACGTATACATTCATGTGTTTAGAATGGGTAACGAGATGGATAAATATGATAGTTTCCATTGAAATTAAAAAGTACAAATTATAAAATAATGTAAATACATGTACAAGAGTGGTAAAATAAAGGCCGGAAAATCCTGGAGGTTACAATCCAAGCCATGCAAATTGAATTGTCATCCTGAACCCCATTTACGAACCATGCTATCATGAGATCCTCTGTGGCTCCCCCGATTTGTAAACTCTCCAAATTATATCGAACTAAGAACTGTTATGTTGTTTCGTCATCCCGGCGTCTGATGTGGAGGATTTCTGTCTTGTCTTTGGTATGGCGCTTTTGTTGGCTGAACTGTTCCATAAAGCGCTTGATCAACTCTTCAAAACTGTCATTTCCTCCAATGGACCAACTGGCGTACCAAAAAACGCGCTGCCCCAACCAAGGTCTGCACAAACATGTGACACTAGACAGGAACAGACCATTGCTCGACCCCGCCAGCACTAACAAAGACATTTTCGTGGTCACTCGGGTCTTCGGATTTGTCATACTTACCTTCCACCGATGGCATCCGTAGTTTTGAGGGAAACTCGGCGTATGCAACTCGCGTTGTAAAATTGGATTTAGCGACCAGGTCCGCTGGGCGATAGGGTTTGGAGAAATCCTCTGTTAAGGGAGGGTGATATTTTGATGAATGGGAAAGCGAAAGATGGGTGGAGTGGAAGTGAAGTTATTAGGGAGCAGGTTAGCCGATAGGTTAGGTGTTTTCGGAAAGAACGAGGGATTTCCAGGGGTGACAGGTGTTTCCAAGCCACTAAATAACCGGGTGCCACGCTTGTCAATTGTGACTTGCGCACCCACTGCTCGTACTGTTGCATATAACGTTGTTGTTCCAGCAACCATACGTGAGGTGGCGGAAGTGAAGGCGCGGTGTTTCCAAGAAAACTTGGTGGTGTTAGGGGGAGGGAGGTAACAATGGTGGAACTTGGCATGGTGTAACTGCCACTAGGGGTAGTGAATGAAAGCAAGTAAGGTATGAAAGGTGAAAATTCTAGTGGCCCGGGTGGGGTACTTATGAATGGGAACATCGGGATAGATCCTGTCATGGTTGTGGTGGCAGAATTTACAAGCATCAAAATTTCCCTGTCCGATGTTGCCATAGAAATCGGATGAAGGTTCACTAGACCTATTAATGAAGGTGATAGTGTGTGTGGAGCTGATGTAGCACTAGCAGAGGCAGGTGCTGCCAAACTAGGTGAGAGTACAGTAAAATAAGAAAGAGCTAAGGAAGTCATTGGCTAATCAGAGGAGAAGGTGAGAATGAAAAGTTGAAGTCGGTCACAAAGGGATGGCGCCAATGTAAATTCAGGCATCGGAATTGGGCTTTAAACTTGTAACCGGACTACGAGAGCTCCAACGAATAGCCTCCGATTGTATCTTCGTCTTCTCCGTATGAGAATCTGCACAACAACAACGCGTTAAGGCGTCACAGGGAGGGAATGCTCTAACAAAATCCAAGTTTGAAGCAAATCGAGCCAACTCTCTTCAACTAAGAGGTGAAGTATTTCAATTAGATCAAAAACACATTTTGATCAAACATTGCTACTACTTTTTCAATATACAAAAGTTTTAGAGGTAAAGGAATAAGTAATTAAGGAAGATAATGGAAGATTAAGTCATACCTCCTTGTGGTGATTCTCCTTCCTTTTATACCTGGTGTAGTTTGGTAACCATACCTCAAGGGTGTGGAGCCCAGTGGGTCTCACTATGGAGTCACGCAAGGATGCCCCTTACTCTGATTGGTGGACACGTTTTTATCCTATAGAGAAGCGCCACGTGTCATAAACGTTTTTTGGGATTGGGTTGTGGGTTACTGGTCCATTTATGGTTTGGGCTGAGCGAACCTTTCCTCTACAATTTACGTCACCATGTTCATTTTGAAGATCACTACTAGAAGGTGATAAAGAAGAGTTTGGTTATTTCTTACGGTTACAAAAGGGGAACTTTGTATATATGGTTAAAGTATATTAAGCACAACTATTGAGGATGTGAATGTATATACCCTCACCGATGGATATTTACCGAGGGGATACAACCGTTGAAAATTGATCGACATAATTTAAATTTTTTTTATGGTTTTGGTGGATGAGCCGGTGATCCATCAGTAAATAAGGTAAACAGTTCCGACCCAAAGCCTTTTCCATAAAATATTCCCCCTTGTTTGTCCGATAATGGTTTATGATGGGCGTTCTATCAGAAAATGGGCGTTTTCTAAAAATGTACATATCCCTAAGACCAAGCTTATTAGGAAAGATTCCTGATTTGTTTTCAAAAATATTTTGGACGGGAATTCCATCAGAACTTATGTTGGTAGTCAGTCGGAGAGAGTGCTTATAACACAACACTCACACCTTCTGTCTTCAAACACATTTTCTCGTTTTCAAATATATAACTCTCCTGAAATGGTTTATTTGGTATGTACCCAGATATACTCCACATGCCATATTTTAAGTTGGAGTCGTTCTCAGAACTTAAATATGGCGAATCCGACGTTAAATTTGTAATTTGAGCAACAAATATGGTGTTAGTGGTTTAGTTAGAATTGGTGGTCTCGGAATTCGAATACGTCCATTGGCATACATTTTAATCTAGCTTTTCACGGATTCCTTTGTTGAAGAGCACATAGATTGAGACAGAATTGGGAATCGACACGATAAACAAGGAGTATCCCTCAACTCTTGAGACGGGATGTAGCCCGGTACTATGAGTCGAGTTACCATGTGCGTATGATTCTCCGTGGAGCACACATTTTTATGTTTAAGTTAACTAGCATTTCTCATCTTGATCTGTAAGATCTGAAAATGAAGTGTAATTTATCTGTAAATAATGCTACCAACTTGTCTGTCGGGTATCAAGCCCAACGAAAGTGTTTGTATCTAAAAATGTAATATGATTTTGAATATAACGGTTTAAAATGTAATATGATTTATCTATATCATCTAGAAATGTAACATAATTTATATGTAATACTTTGATGTATAATTAAGGTTATTGTATATGTATGATCTCAAAATATAATAATGTAGTACATCTTGTGCAACAAAATGGTAACATAAATTTTGTAGCATTAACCAAATACACATGATAACATAAATTTTGTAGCATTAACCAAATACACATGTCTTAAAAACAATCTATATCAAGTTATATGGGTTTGTTTAACTTAAACAATAACAGATGTTAATGAAAAAAAATGAGTTGTGAGAAGAATCATTTGGGAAAGGGATATGTCGGAAATAACCAACGGATTACTGTTCCGTTTGTAATTTCCGACGATACAACGACGAAATTTAGAATAAGTAGTAAATAAAAATAAAATAATTATAAGTTATCGACAGAATTCCGCCGTAATTTTAGGACAAAATTTATTTCTGTCGTTCAGTCCTGCTACTTTCTTCTTCTTTTTCTTCCTTTTTTGTTTTATGTTGCTCACCACCACAAACACACCACCACTGTGAACCACCATCGGCTCACCATCACAAACATACCAACAACTCTCTCTTAATTTCGAGTAGAACACCCTTTAGTTATTGTATATTTGAATGTGTAGTTGATTTAGGTTAAATCTAGGGGTTTTTTTAATGTGTAGTAGATTTTGGTGACAGTTCGAATATGTTGGATGAATTTTTTAATGTGTAATTTTAGGTTGAAATTAGGGTTTATTTGTGTATATTTAACATTATGTATTTCCGTGTATATGTATGTTTATGTATTTTGTATGGGTGTATGTTTATCTTTTTTATATGTGATGTCTACATTGATTGAGCTCATTGACTATGTGTTTTTTGTTGTAGAAATTGATTATGTCGACATTTTTAACAAATGAAGAATGAATTTTTTTTTTGTCATTTGTCGAGTCCAATGATAGATATGTTGAAAGTAAAATGAAACTTTTAAAGGGAACGATAAGTACTATTAGGTGTCCATATTAGATTTGTCACCCCTTAACCACACATGACATTGATATGGTTACTAAGTAGTCAAACAGTTCCCATTACAATCCCAGGATTCAACTCCATGTGATTGTTTCGCCCACAACCTCCAAATATCAAACCATGCAAACATCAACATTATAAAATGCTCAATATTGATTTCTTCAAATCTAGTGATCTACATAGCTTTTCACCCGACCTAACGACCGAATGACTTCAATCTCATCCTTGGTAGTTAGAATTGTCCGACTCGAAGGCTTCAGAAATTTCTATTTTCTCCCTCTTTTCACCCTTGTGCTTTAACTCGAGACATTCACTTCGAATGTGTCCCGATTTCTAACAATGTAGCACATGTTATTAGGACTAGAACACTATAGCACAGTGTGTCCCATCATTGCCCATTTGTGTTACTTTCATACCTACGACAATAATAAGTATTGCCTCCCCAAAAGGGTTTCTAGCTTGGCTAGAATATTTTGCTTTCTTGAAGCCACCTCTAATTCCTCTGTACGCCCCACATGTCTCCTGAGTTCGATCTCCCTTAGCAACATATAGTAATTCAACTCCACCAAAGTTATACAGCACGCAAGAGAATCCACTCTATGTAGAAATAAAGACTGATGGCTATAAAATTCTCTAAGTACAAATGTTGTTGATCTCAGAGTTTGCTGCTGACCAACAAACTGCTGCGGACAAGCTTATCTGCAGCGGATACTTGTTCTTCTGCTGAAGAACAAATCTGCTGCGGATAGCCGCTGAAGACCAGAGTTGCTGCGGATAGGCTTCTCAGCAGCATCAACACTTGATGCTGCTGATAGGAAAATCATCAGCAGCTTTGGATGGTCACATCTTGCTACTGATCATCATCCTTGCTGCTAACAGCCCTGTGCCTTGAAGATAAATCGTTGCAGCTGACTATCCATGCCAAGCGTCACTGACAACTTTCTGTTAAAGCCACTGACACACTCAAAGCAGAAGGAACCTCAATGGCGCAACCAATGACGGACAACAATACTCTTCTCCAAGCATGCAAGTAATAATGCATAAAGAAGACACTTTAATAAAGTTAGCTAGTTTAGACTAAACTTGTAATAGTTAGCTTTATACAAAAGATCAACGGTCTGTGTTAGATCTGATCCTTAGAATCAAGGGTCTGTCTTGATTCTAAGTGAGTATAAATACTGTGTAAACACTTCATTGTAAGTGTGCTTTTTGATTTGAGTTTTCATTTGTAATCATTTATTTGCAAAAGCTTAATACAACAGTGTTATTATAAGTATTCTTTCTGTTTACTCGATTATACTTGTGTAGATGTTATTGTTTCCGCCAATTTCAACTAAGAACAGAACCATCTTGTACTTTCACGATCCTACAAGTGGTATCAGAGCTTTGGCTCAGATTAAACAAACTCACACTTGTTTAATCACTTCTGGTTCTATTCTAAACTCTCTTCAATCAAGTCACCCAAAATCACAAAAACAAAAATGGCACAGAGCAATGGATTTGAAGACATCGACAGCATCAACCGACCACCAAGATTGGTATCTGGGGAAGACTACGACATGTGGAAGAATCGCATGGAAAGCTTTTTCTGTTATCAGGAGTACGGAATGTGGAAATCCATCAGGGATGGACCCTACACTCCCATGGTGGCCTCTGCTGACTCTGGAGGGACCACTAGTTCCGAAGGAGCCCTCCAAGTACTCAGAAGAGGACATAAAGAAGATGGATGTGGACTTCAAGGCACTAGGAGCTATCCAAATGTGCCTTCCAAATGAATTTTTTCATAACTTCAGAAGTTACAAAACTGCTAAAGAGCTCTGCGAGGCTCTTGAGAAGATGTTTACCGGATCAGAGGAAGTCAAAGAAAACAGGAGGGACGTCCTGAAACAGCAATACGAAAACTTCGTATGTAAGGAAGGTGAGTCACTAACCGTTTTATACAACAGGTACACTTACCTGGTGGGAGAACTGCAGTGCTCCAAAGTAAAGCTAGAGAATGAAGATATTCTCAAAAAGTTTATCAGATCTCTCCCAAGCTGTTGGACACTATATACAGTGTCTATAAGAAGAACAGAGAATTTAAAAACTCTCCAGATGATAGAGCTCTTTGGCATGCTGAAAACATATGAATTAGAAATGATTCAAGCCAAGGAAAGGAGCTCCAATCATCAATCAGCCTCTTCTTCCTCCACCATCTCATCTGCACTTCACTCCGACCACTCAGGTCCTAGTTCCAGCAACTACTATCCTCCCATTGTCACCCATCCACAAACTCCAACCTCTTAAACAAACAACTCACCATTTCTCCTAGAAGCTCCTCCTCAAACCTCAACCCCTGCTACTTTTGTTTCGGAAAACCCAAGCAACATGTCCTTTATCAAGGAAGATATGGAATGCTTCCACCCAGATGACTTAGAAGAAATGGACATATAACACTCGTATGCCATGCTCTCTATAAGAGTAAAAAGGTTCTACTCTAGAACCGGAAGACCCATTCCAAGCAACAACTCCAACACCAGAGTTGGATTGGATAAAAGCAAACTAAGATGTTAAAACTGTAACCTACTGGGTCACTTTGCTAGAGAATGCAAGGCACCAAGAGCAAATCCAGCTACTCCTCAGTCAAGACAAGCTCACCAAGCCCAACCCAGACAACAACAACAAGCTACTCCTCCAGTTCAAACTGCAGCATGTGCAACTGTTGGAACTTCTGACTTCGACTGGAGCTTCTAGTATGAAGAGCTGCCTGCCAACAACCAAGCTCTTATGGCAGACACTGCAGAGATACCACCTCAGGTATTTGAACATCTTTGCTCTCAAGCCTGTATTGATAAAGTTTTGGGTTATAGAAAGCATAACCAAAACCTTATAGATCAAAATGAAGAGTTTCATCAGATGAAATCTGAGTTCAAAAAGGTTGAAAATACTTATAAAGAAAAGATTAACTGCCTTAAGAAAGAGATTTCATTGTTAAAACACGAACAAACTAATCTTGAAACTCAAATTGATGATCTTCTGGTCAAACTAAAAGCTACCAGAGCTGAACTGCCGGAACAGAAAGTTTATGTTGAAAAATATGAATTTTCCTCCAAAAAGTTACAAAGACTTTTAGATATTCAAGTCCATGAGAAGGTAAAAACTGGACTTGGGTATAACAGTGATCAGTACAAATCTGTTCCTCCTCCTGCTGACTATATTGCCATTCACGAACCAAGCTTCAATGTTGCAAATCTTGACACTGCAAATCGAAACCTTGATCCTTTAACGGATGAACCTTTCATTGAAAACTGCACTACCTCATTGGAATCTGAGTCAACCTACTCAGACCATGACGAAACCAGTGCAGCCCCATCTGAAGATGTTCTAAATAGAGTTGAAGTTCCAGCTGTTATTCCAGCTATTCCAGCCCATGTCCCATTCAAACAGATTAAGATCAGCTATCCTCTAGATGGAAGAAAGCTAAACATTGAAAAGGGAGAGACATCAGGACCCACAAACCCCAAGCCTCAGTCAAAGCCGATCACAAAGAGGAAGGTGTTTGATATATGTCATACGCCTGAAGAAAAAGTTCCATACGTTCAAAAGACCCTAGAAAAAGCCACTTTTGAACATAACAAAGCTCATCCATGGAACTTCAAGGATCTGTTCCAAAGAAAGGACTATGTCTACCTTTCAAGAGACAAACTGGCAAGATCATGCTTTGCGTGTGGCAGATATAACCACACTGCCAGCACCTGCTTTCACTACCTGGAATACCAAAGAAATTCAAAGCAGCATGTCTTTGAAAAGACTAACAAAAACAAGAAGGTAAGAAGCTATGAGGTCAAAGCAACTAAGTTCAGGGAGTCTCTATCTCCCCCAAGAGTGAAGCTGCCTAAATCTCAACAAACATGCATCATTTGTTGTGAATCAGACCACTTTGCTGCAAATTGTAAGTTTAACCCCTTCAACCAGATCCTTCATCAAGCCCCTCAGAGACAAAAGGTAAAGAAGGATCAGCATACATCGGTTGTTAAACCATCAGCAGCCAGAAAAAATGTTGGTAGTCAAGTGAAGCCCAAGAAAACAAAGCAGAAGCTTTCAGCAGCAACCAAGTCTGCTGCTGATAAGCTAAAATCCTCCGCAGCAAAATCTGCTGTTGATAAGGCAAAGTCATCAGCAGCAAGAGTGTCCACTGCTGATAAGGCAAAATCCAAGGCAAAGCCTTCAGCAGCAAAGAATGTTGCCACTTTAGCAAAGCTATCAGCAGCAGGATCTACTGTTGACAAGCCAGAAACATCTGTAGCAAAATCCGCTGCTGACAATGTGAGGAAAACTAGAAAATCACCAACAAAGCAATGGAAAGCCAAACCATCTCCAAGCATTATCATTGGTTCCATTGACTGCAAACATACTGAAAAGGATAAACTAACAACCATCTTTTTCAAGTCTGCAGACTCTTGGGTTCCTCCTACTAATTAGAAATCTATCATGTGCAGGGACAGCCAGGTCATAAGAATAACACCTGGGTGGTAGACAGTGGTTGTTCCAGGAACATGACAGGCAATAGATCCATCATCTCCAACTTCAGACATTTCAATGGATGATATGTTGCCTTTGGAAGTGACTCAAAGGGAGGATCCATTACTGGACAAGGAACTGTGTCCAACGAAAGAATGAGCATTGATAAGGTCAACTATGTCAAAGAATTGGACTTCAATCTCATGAGTGTTTCCCAGGTCTGTGACCAAAAGCATTGGATGCTCTTCACAGATAAAGAATGCTTTGTACTGTCTCCAGGCTTATCCATACCTCCTCCAGAAAGCATTTTATTAACTGCTCAGACAAAAATAAAATCTCTATGTACTGGACATGAATGAAGTCACTCCATCTGAGAGTGTTTTCTGCTTTTTATCAAAAGCCTCGGTTGATGAATTAGCTCTCTGGCACAGGAGATTAAGCCATGTTAATATCAAAACAATTAACAAATTGGTGAAGAATAATCTTGTCATAGGGATTCCTGACAAAGAATTTCAGCTAGAAGACCACTGCATTGCGTGCTTAAAGGGGAAGCAACACAAGAGCTCTCACAAGCCTAAGACCTTGAATACAAATGACACTCCATTGCAACTGCTGCATATGGATCTCTTTGGTCCTACAAATGTCATGTCAATGGGCAAGAAGTCATACAGTCTGGTGATAACTGATCAGATTCTCATGGGTATACTTCTTGAGAACTAAAGATGAAACTGCTGAAATTCTCAAATCCTACATTCTCAGGGTAGAGAATCAAAGCAATCAAAAGGTGAAGATCATAAGGTGTGATCAAGGCACAAAGTTCAAGAACCACACTTTAAACTGTTTCTGTGAAAGCAAGGGGATAGAAAGACAATACAGTGCTCCAAGAACACCTCAACAAAATGGAGTTGCTGAAAGAAGAAACAGAACTCTTATTGAGTCAGCAAGATCTATGTTGGCTGACTCAAAACTGCCACTCACATTCTGGGCAGAAGCAGTTAGCACAGCCTGTTATGTGTAAAATAGAGTTCTAATTATCAAACCCCTCAACAAGACACCCTATGAACTTTGGTTTCAAAGAATTCCCTACATTGGGTTTCTAAAACCTTTATTCTCATCACACATGGGGTTCTTCTTAAGTTTGGTGCCAAATCTGATGAAGGATATTTTGTGGGCTATTCCTCTCAATCAAAGGCCTATAGAGTATTCAATTCAAGAACAAGAATTATGAAAGAATCAGCAAATGTGGGATGTAGAGAACACATTGTCTGTGAGCAGGGAAAAGGTCCAAACTGGCTCTTTGACATAGACTCCTTCTCCCAAATATTTGAGCCTTTCACCTTCTCAAATATGGAGTTTACGTCTACACTAACACCTGTCTCCACTTCATCCACCGACTACAGACTGAATTTTCCCAAATCTTCTATCAGTCTGAGAAGACCATCAATTGATCCTCCATCAATTGTGGAAGCAATTGAAGCAAGTGAAGCCGGAACAAGACTGTCTAATGTAACCAGCAGCAGCCTGTCTGAAATGAAAATCTAAATGAAGACTCCTCAGTCAATGTTGTAGATGCTGGTGATGCTATTGCTGAAAATATTGATGTGGCTAATGATGTTGAAGACTCTTCCATCATGAATGAAGAGACCCCTGATCAAAATCAAAGTAATCTGGAGCAAGGGATACAGCTGGAGGTGGTACCAGCACAGAGGATCCACAAAGAACATCCTCATGAAAATATTATTGGCCAAGTACACCAAGGAGTTCTCACAAGAAGCAAATCTCACGAGGCCGATGTATGCTTGTTTTCATGTTTCCTATCTCAGGTGGAACCCAAGAAGATAGATGAAGCACTCAAACACAACAGCTAGATTGAGGCAATGCAGGAAGAATTGCTGTAATTCAAGAGGCAAGATGTCTGGAAACTTGTTGATCTTCCACCAGGTAAATATGTTATTGGCACACGATGGGTTTTCAGGAACAAGCAAGACGAGAGAGGCATTGTAGTCAAGAACAAAGCCAGACTTGTAGCTCAAGGCTACACTCAGGAAGAAGGAATTGACTATGATGAAGTCTTTGCTCCTGTTGCCAGGCTGGAGGCCATCAGAATCTTCCTGGCATATGCTGCATCTAAGAATTTCACTGTCTATCAAATGGACGTAAAAAGTGTCTTTCTGTATAGGAAGATTGGTGAGGAAGTATACGTCAAACAGCCTCCAGGCTTTATAGATCCTGCAAATCCTACTCAAGTGTTCAAACTAGACAAAGCTCTATATGGCCTACATCAGGCACCAAGAGCATGGTATGAAACCTTGTCAGGATATCTACTAAGCAACAACTTCAGAAGATGTGCCATTGACCAGACCTTTTTTATCAAAGATGAAGGGGGAGAAATCTTACTAGTTAAAATTTATGTTGATGATATCATCTTTGGATCAACAAGGAAACAGCTGTGCAAAGACTTTGAGATTCTGATGCACTCAAAGTTTGAAATGAGTTCAATGGGTGAACTAAATTTCTTCTTGGGTCTACAAGTCAAACAGGTCCCAAATGGAATCTTCATCAGCCAATCCAAATATGTAAAGAGCATTTTGGAAAGATTCAAAATGGCTGACTGCTCTGCTGCAAGAACCCCTATGCAAGTGCATCATCAGCTGGCTCCAGACAAAGATGGCCAAGACACTGATCAACATCAGTACCGTGCAATGATAGGGTCTCTCATGTATCTCACTGCCTCAAGGCCAGATATCATGTTTGCAGTATGTCTCTGTGCAAGATTTCAAGCAGCTCCAAAAGCTTCACATCTTCAAGCCGTCAAGAGAATCTTTAGATACCTAAAGGGTGCCTCAAGAATTGGGTTATGGTACTCTAAAAATGACATGTTTAATCTGTATGCATACACTGATAGTGACTATGGGGGATGCAACTTGGACAAAAAGTCCACTTTAGGGGGATGTCAGTTTCTGGGAGGGAGACTGATTTCATGGCAGTGCAAGAAGCAAACATGTGTTTCAACTTCTACAGCTGAAGCAGAATACATTGCAGCTTCAAGTTGCTGTGCACAAGTCATCTGGATACAAAATCAAATGCTGGATTACGGGATGACTTTCATGGCAACTCCAATTCACATTGACAACATGAGTGCTATATCAATCACAAACAATCCGGTGCAGCACTCCAAGACAAATCACATTGACATCAGGTATCATTTCATAAGAGATCAAGCTGAGAAAAAGAGGATTATCTTAACCAAAGTTCATACAAATGAGCAATATGCTGATTTGTTTACAAAACCTTTCGATGAAGCTAGATTTAAATATTTAGTTGAATCAATTGGTATGATGAACTTTGATTAAAATCTATCTCTAAAATTCTATTTTAAAATGTGTTTTGTCTTATGTTGTAAATAAAAATTATAAGTCAGCAGCATTTTTGTCCTTCAGCTGCTGATAGTTTTAATCTTCAACAGCAAAAGATTTGCAGCTGACTGCTTTAAGTTATCAACAGGAACAGGTTTCCTGCGGATTTCTTTAAGACTGTCAACAGAAACATCCTTGCTGCGGATTATTAAATCCATCAGAAGCAGATGAGCTTGCTGCTGACAGACTTAACCTTCCGCAGCAACCAAGTTTGCAGCGGACAGGTTATTCATCCACAGCAACCAAGTTTGCTGCTGATGGGTAAATTTAAGTCCAAATTAACTTTTACCCGCTGTAAAAATTAACGTCAGTCTTTACCATGACTGCATCGGTGTATTACAGTTGTAACAGTAAAAGGTGAATTAGGTTGTACTGTACAAGTCATTTTGCTTTTTCCCTCCTCTGTCGTTATAAGAACAAATCAAATTTCCTTACCACCTCTTCACCTTCAATTCACCCTAAACCCACATCACTTTCTCTCAAGTCCCCACCACATTCAAAGCCCTTCATCCTTAAAACATTCAAAGCCTTTCATATTCTAAACCTTCCCTCCAAATCAAACAATAATGGCAGACATCAATAACCCTAACGATAAGTTCTCCCCATACCATAACCTTACAGCATACCTTACCAAGGGAAAGAAATCAGAAGGTTTCAATGATATGATCGACTTCTTATGTCGATCAAAGATCTATTTTGCCCTTACAACCAACCCTAGCATATATATCCCTCATATGGAGGATTTTTGGATTACCGCTGTCTACTCTACCGAACAGGGGATTCCCCATATTAAAGCCAAGGTAGACGGCAAGGATATCACCATCTCGGAAGCCACACTCAAAAAACATCTTAAGCTTAAAGATGAGGGAGCAGCCATCTCATACTCAAAGGACGAGTATATGAGGACCTTTGTATCCATAGGGTACACTGGAAATCAGAATGAGTATACAATTGAGAAGGCACTGATGGGCCCTCCATGGAAGTATCTCTGCCATACTCTTCTCCAATGCATATCTTAGAAGAGGAGTGGATGGCATCAGGTGAGCTCCGCACTTGCCTCCGTCTTCCATGGTATGGTCACTTCCCTGGGCTTCAACTTTGCACACCTCATCTTTGAGGGTTTGAGATATAACCTTCAAGAGGGTGCAAAGCAACAATTTTTTATGTACCCAAGATTCTTGCAGGAGGTTTTCAATCAAGAACTAAAAGAACTTTCAAAACCTGCAAGAATCTACATCATGTTGGGACATAAAAATAATATTTTTCAAAGCATGAGAACTATTTCCAAAAAGTTCTCAGGGGTCAATGTTCCATTGTTATCTACAATGCTGAACATACAAAGTACCTCGGGTGACAGTTCAGCAATCCCAGCTGATACTGATCCCACACCCTCCACCTCACATCCTGAACAACAGTTTGCTTCCACCATTCGAACCCCTGTGCATACTACTAAGGATGCACAAGTACAAAAATTACTTACACCTGTTTTGGATGTTATCGTTCAACCGGAACACAGGGCCCCGGTTGCAACGACATATACCAGGAAAAGGGGCAAGAGAACTCCTTCTTCTCTTGCCTCCAAGGCCCAAACCCAACCTAACAGCCCTCACTCAGAATCACAACAATCTGGTGAGAATATCATAAGGGACAGCCACATTATTAGGGAGACTCCTTCGGATGTCTCTCTATTAGGATCAGGATCACTTCCCGGGTCCATAGAACAGCCCCCTGAGCCACTCCTCTCTCTTCTGAACTTAAGTGTTGAGGAACCTGATCAAGATGATGTACCTTCTCCAACTACCACTATCTTGGAGGTACTGATTGATCTTGCTTCTAACACACCCAACCCAAGTTCTTCTACCCTGAAGGTCCACTCTAGGAGTTATGATAGAGTGGATGTGGAAGAGGCTGTCACTACTGCTGGTCCATCAAATGACCAGGAGGACAGTGACAACATCGCTAAGACCTCAACCACGGCAACTCACAGTGAGGATGCTTCCTTGGAAACTCCCCTCACTGAGAGGAATCCCAGGGGCCAAGAAACCATGGGTGATGGGGATGCAAAGGCTAGGCCTAAGGCCCCATCTAGATCCAAGGATTCCACAACTGTGGATGAGGACAAACTGAAACTTCATAACTTGGAATTGACGGCCAGGGTGGCTATGCTAGAGGCTGAAGTGTCCAAACTAAGACACCAAGTCTCTATGCATGAAGCCCATCAATGCCCAACTGTGCCTACTCCCTCTCTTGTTTCAGTGAGCACCCAAACTGATGCTTACTTGTCCACTGATGCAACCAAAAATGGGGAGATGGTCCCAATGGAAGAAGACTCAGACAGTCTTGACGACTGGATTCAAGAGCAGGCTGTATTTCAAAGCACATTATTCATGCCAGCTTTTGTACAGGTTCATGACTTTCCAGCTTCAGATGATGAAGAAGAAGAGACATCTGAAGACTGGAAGTTAGTCGTCAGGGCTGTTGATGAGATGCTGAATGATGCTGAAGACATAGAACAAACATATACATCTTTCAGCATAATCCCTGAAGCAGCAGCCATCATAAGTCAATCCACTGCCCCCCAATTTACACTGACTTCAACACAACTAGAATTTGACACAATACTAGCTTGGGGGTTTGATGGAAAGTCTGAGAGGTTCTGGATTGGATGGGAGTTTGGCGGAGTAGAAGATCTAAACTGGGACTTTCTCAATAGCATCCAAGTCCTTCACCTATACCATCTACAGTGTATCAACAACTCAACGGGCCTCTCAGCAGAACTTGCTATTGGCAGGTTCTATGACTTGATGGAGGATAATCTACCCAACTTCGAAAGAAAAATACAAGAAGCAAAAAGGGTAGCCTATCCTGAATCTTCAACAGCAGCAGAAAGAACACTGACTCCTAGAAGACTTGAAATAATAAGGAGCAGTCTTCTCACTGAAGAAGAAGTTCTATGCTGGAGAAGATTCCTGTACAACAAAATGGTCAGGGATGTAGAAGTGCAAGGATGGATAAGCACCGAGTCCCAGGACTTCACCTTCTTCCTGAGCAATGGATCTTCTCTAACAATCAACATCAAGGAGATCTTGCTCCTACCTTCAGCCTTCCTGCATAAGGTCTTTGAGCTCAGATCACTCATCTTCAATGTCAACTCCTTAGAAAGTCAAGAAATGATCAAAATCATCAAGGCTTATCTTTATAAGGAGGAATCTGGATCTGACTCAGACCTATCCTTTCTCTCTTCTCCAATAGTCAGATTGAACACAGAAGAAGAATCAAAAAGAAGAGAAGAGGAAAAGATGAAAGAGGCATGGAAGGATGTGACAGGTATGGAATGGGAAGAAGATGAAGTAAGTTCCCCTCCCTTATCCATTCCCCAAAATTCCAATGAAGCTGAGGCTGAGATTCCAACAGCAGCACCATCATATGTTGTTGTGATCAGTGAAGCCGAAGCAGAGGCATCCAACAAAGATAAGGGAAAGGGAATTATGACCAAGGAAGATGAAGAGAGGTTGCTAAGAGAAAAAAAGAGAAGGAAGAAAGAAGAAGAAGAAGAAGAAGAATAGAAGAAGAGGAGATGGGTGAAATAAAGAAAACTCAAGATAGACTCACAGCCATTCTCCTCAGAGAACAACTGATCCAGCTGTATGCAAAACAGCTGGATGATCTGAAAGTAAAGATTCCTACAGTTTATCAAATTGAAGAAGATGAAGCTTTTGCCCTTCAACTGCAGGAACAATTTGATAAAGAAAAAGAAGAAATTCAAAAGAAGAAGAAGAAAGAGGCTAAGTTCAGAATAACTGATTCTGAACTAGCCAAAGAAATGAGAGAGGAGTGGGTAAAGGCTCTGATTTCTTAAGGTGAGGATGTAGACTACCTTGAGAAACTATCCAATAAAGAAATCTACAGAGCCTTCATGGGTCAGCACGGTCAATTGGCAAAGAAGAAAAAGGCTGAAAAAGCCGAAGAAAAAGCCAAACAAAAGTCCAAAAAGACCATTGCCTTTAATCAAAGAACCCATGAAGAAAGGAAGATCATGATCGACTTCCTTAAGGCTAGAGGAGATAGTGGAAAGAGGCTAGGTACCATGAATTTCATGAACCTGCAAGCCCTTTATTTCAAAGTCAAAAAGGATGAGGAAGAAAGATTGGAGAAGAAAGGCACCTAGAAAAGGGTAATCATTCAAGAAGAAGAAAGGAAAACAAAGATACCCAAGCCTTCTCTCTCACCCAACACTTCCTCAATCCAACAACCTTCCACTCTCCATCCTAGACCTCCCTCCTCTCCTCCCTCAAAGTCCAAATCCTCACACCCAGCTCCCACTCATAAACAACCTCCCAAAAAGAAAAACAAACCCACTTCCAAACCAGAAGACTCAAGAGAAATAATCAGATGGTCATACAGCCCTCAAGACCAATGGTTTGAAGTGTTCAGGGGAAGGACAGAAGCTAAAAAATCAATTTATACATCTGTTGATGAGGTACTACAGCTTCCAGATTCTGATCTAAGAAGAATGATGGAGCTTGGTGAAGCCAATGAGCCTGAGAATGAAGGTGGGAGACATTTATTGCTGGTAATCAAACATTACTTCAACCCCAGTAAAGATGAAATCATTAATGTCAAACTCTCCAATCCCACTCCCCATTCATCAGCTGGTCCTACAATGCTGAAAAGAATGAATTCACACTGACAGATGTTAAAGGACAGAAGATGAGGTGTTCAAGCAAGGATATCTTCAAAATGAGCAAAGACATCAAGACTCTATCTGAGCTTCCTCTTAACAATCTCAGCATGGACCAGAGAGGATATGAGGTTGAAAGGATAGTCAGCAACATGCAAAAGCTTCAGCAACAAAAGCAGTAAGAGAGTTTTGGTAGCATCAGTCTAGGGGGAGTTTGTAGAAATAAAGACTGATGGCTACAAAATTCTCTAAGTACAAATGCTGTTGATCTCAGAGTTTGCTGCTGACCAACAAACTGCTGCGGACAAGCTTATTTGCAGCGGATACTTGTTCTTCTACTGAAGAACAAATCTGCTGCGGATAATCTTATCTGCTGAAGACCAGAGTTGCTGCGGATAGGCTTCTCAGCAGCATTAACACTTGATGCTGCTGATAGGTAAATCATCAGCAGCTTTGGATGGTCACATCTTGCTGCTTATCATCATCCTTGCTGCTGGAAACCCTGTGCCTTGAAGATAAATCGTTGCAGCTGACTATCCATGCCAAGTGTCACTGACAACTTTCTGTTAAAGCCACTAACACACTCAAAGCAGAAGGAACCTCAATGGTGCAACCAATGACGGACAACAATGCTCTTCTCCAAGCATGCAAGTAATAATGCATAAAGAAGACGCTTCAATAAAGTTAGCTAGTTTAGACTAAACTTGTAATAGTTAGCTTTATACAAAAGATCAACAGTCTGTGTTAGATCTGATCCTTAGAATCAAGGGTCTGTCTTGATTCTAAGTGAGTATAAATACTGTGTAAGAACTTCATTGTAAGTGTGCTTTTTGATTTGAGTTTTCATTTGTAATCGTTTATTTGCAAAAGCTTAATACAACAGTGTTCTTATAAGTATTCTTTCTGTTTACTCGATTATACTTGTGTAGTTGTTATTGTTTCCGCCAATTTCAACTAAGAACATAACCATCTTGTACTTTCACGATCCTACACTCTATAATGTCAACTGATAGCATCGAGAAAACCGATCTATCTTCATTCCCTCTGATACTCCAAGATTCGGGCAAGACTGCGCTAGTCATACGACATGCCCATAATCTTGATAAATTAATTCACCAGTCTACCATACGTGAAGGAACTCTGAGTTACATGGTCCACTGCAGCTTGTGGATAGAACAATTCAAGAACGCCTCTTGATTTCACCCCATTTTATTGCCTACACGCTTTTAAGCCTTTCTTCGTAAATTAAGGACTTCCTACAAATCCTCCGCCACGTCCCGGAGTCGACTCACGGAAAATAGTACTCCATCTGCCAATCACAATGGATTCCTTCCAAAACCAATACCATTATATTGGTGTATCGTTAACTAACCAACGAAAAATCTCCCACCGATTAATTCCTTTGGTTCGCACACCACGAACCCCTTGTGAAAACAAGGTTTTCTTCCTTCTCCATTCACCAAATTTGTTCCTCCTGCTCCTTAGGCTTCATACGTTTCTTCCAAATGCTCGCCCCAAGGAGCCCTATCTTTTTTTTTTTTTTGAAGAAGAAGAAGATTTACACGACAAGATAGAAAGCTTTAGCCATCCTCCACTAGAATGTTGCTTTCTAATACTCCCAACTAATTCCATGCTCCTCACCATCTGCGAGGTGATACCCACGTAGACTTTTTCGTACATGACTCCTTAAGACAACTCCCATCTACAATTCCGCCTACCGACATCTGTCCCAGTCAGTTGTTCCCCGACTGTGTTTAATTAGATTGTAGATGTTCTACCTACTTATAGGCCTCTAATCATACTCTAAACGGCACTACCTCTCATCTATGTGTATATAATTACCCCGGCATAGTCACCCCTATACATACATATATAACCACCTTCACCTACTCTTTGTCATTGGTCCTTATTATATGGTTATCATGAAGACTCATACACATGTTATCTTACTAATCATCCTGGCCAGACATGATTAGTAACATAATATGTCTAGTTGTATTCATCATCTCCATATAATAATTCATATGACATGTTTCAGTACACATAATTCACCTTGGACACCAAAAAGACTACCAACAATAAAATTATTACTTACCTCCACCTTTAGCTTCATGTCTCAGTCATGCCTTCGTTGGATTCTCATTACACCCATCCTTATCAAGAGCATATAGGTTTAAGTTTGATGTCTCGCACACCCAAATCCCTCAAACCATTGCTCTGATACCAAGTTGTAACACCCAAAATTTACACCTGATCTTAACTTTCAAAATCATGCGGAAAATAGATCCCATTAACACCCTTGACAAAACAACTACATGTTATTTAAATACATTCAACTACAACACGGCCTTTGTTTAAAAAACATTTCAAAATGACAACAAGTTTAACATCAAACGACATTCTCTTAAAGAGGTTTAACCCCAACAATCGACAACCACCAAAAATAAGTGAGAATTCAATCCAAAACGATGTGTGGCCCGAGACATCAAACCGGAGCTTTACCTACAAGGGAAAAACCATAAATAGCACCGTTAGTAATGATATGAAACTCCCCAAATACATCACATTACATAAATTAACACCTATGTATATAATCTTTAGTTTAGTTTTCCTCCTATTAACCTGACCTTACACTTTTGTGAGATTATAGACCTCAAATGCTCCAATTTAACATTGTGAAGTTCATGACCTCAATTAATTCCTGTGTGAGGTTCTTAGACTTCAAACTCCTTTATATGATCATATTAATTCCCATGTGAAGTTCAAAGACTTCAAACGACAATGACATAAGTGAAGTTCAAAGATTTCAAGCGACAACGACATAAGTGAAGTTCAAATACTTCAAGAGACAATGACATAAGTGAAGTTCAAAGACTTCAAGCGACAACGACATAAGTGAAGTTCAAAGACTTCAAATGACAATGGCATAAGTGAAGTTCAAAGACTTCAAGCACCGACTCTTTAACATACATACAAGTGTACACACATGACACAATTCATCTTAGATAACCCTTAAGTTGTTTATCAACATGTGGAATTCAAGACCCCAATTTCACCATTTATACTTGTGAAGTTCATTGACTTCAATTACAACTAATTCACCTCACCCTTACATTCAACATAGACATACAAATAACACCATTAAACTCATAAGTAATTCAATTACTACAATTACCATGGGACATTGGGAGGTTCATAGACCTCAAGCACCTTAAGCACCCACCCTTAGCATACATTCGCTATATGCAATTTCACCAAATCAACATACAAACAATTACACATATGATAATCGACAAAATCAACATGTATATCAAGTATGTGCATTCACTACCACCTATCATTACTAAGTAAGTTCAAAGCACTTACCCTTAGCTAAAGAGGATCCCACTTGATCTTCAAAGCTAGCTCCTTTAATACCTTGATCACCTAACTAATCCATTTGCAATTGGCAATCTTATGATCTCAATCCATACACCAAATTGAGATTTAAGACACACCTATGATCTAAAGATCAACACCCCAACTTAATTTGGTTAACGCAACCTTAACCGAACCTCCAACACCCAAAAATAACTTTTCAACCCATTTGATCGTTAAGGTCTTATCCAATTTCACCAAAAACTCTAATTACATACAACACCAATTTCCTTGGGATTTCTTACTAAATTAAGTGTCTATTACACCATAGACACTTACCAACCCCTAATTCATCATTCAAACTTCCCCAATTACAAAACCCCTAATTCTTCACCTTAAGAACCCTAATTTTGAAATCATCAAATTTATTGAGGTTTTTTTTTACTAAATAATGTGTTTAATAACACCATAAACACTTACCAACCTCCAATTTACCATTTAAACATTCCCAATTCAAAATCCCTAAATTTCACCTCAAGAACCTTAATTCTTGAATCATCAAATTTGATGTTAGAATCATGTAAATCATGATTCTCCGCCATTTACAACACTAGATTAAGGTTTATAAATAACATTTAACCATAACCACTACATCAATTGACCTAATTTGGGTTTTTCACCAAAACCCACCAACAACACCTTCAATGGTGATTTAGAGATGAAAGGATGCTTACTTTGATGTTTTGGAAGAAGATGATTTCACCAATATCAACTAATTTCACATGCACCTTCTTGATTTGTGATTTCACCCCTTTCTCCCCCTTTCCTCTTGCTCACGAACGAAACACACACATAAGTGTGTGTTTGTGTGAACTCTTCTCCCATATATCTGATTTATTGAAAAGTTACACATCAGCCCTACACTTTCAAAACTGCCCCCTTTCGGTGAAGCCCTTTTTTCGGCTAGGGGTATTTTGGTCATTTCAGAAAAAAGTTAATTGTTAAATCTAACGGTGTTAGCCATCTGGACTAAAATGGAGTCAAAAATGAAAAGTCAGGGTTCAGACCGAGGTTTTGAAACATAAGGGACTCAACTAGTTAAAATGGACAAACGTTAGTGACTCAAATAGTAATTTACTCTAGAAACTAAAAAGCAGGAGGATTCATATTACCTAAAAACAAAGAAAGATAAAATATAATAAAAATATTTACAGTATCATTCAGATAAACGGATTTATATGTTTTATGTAATCGAGCCATGTATCATCTAATATTATATCTGTTCTAAACCCGAAATATTTTAGAAACTAATCCCCATGCCTAAATAAACATCTCTATGTTGAATCATATATGGTATTGCCTGTTTCTACATTGTTGATTGATATAATAGTTTGTTTTGTCTTCTTTTACTTGTAAGATTGTGTTTTCTTCTCAAGGGTCCTTGGATTTCTTGATTTGTCTAAAGTATAACAAGTGGGTATACATATATCTCAACAGTTAGTCTCTATAATTGAAAGAATGTTATCAACTTTAGGTCTTCAGGTGAACATGGTCCACATCTTTTTGTGGCTCATGAGCCTGTAGCCCAACAGCAACCATTAGGCCCATATGTCGAAAGTGTTTTATAATATTAGTTGGGAAATGGGGATTTAAGGCAATTTCCACATTGGACCAATTGTAGAAACTAGGGTTAATTAGAGAATTTTGACCCAAGTACTTTCATAAAAAAATATATATTTTACAATTAAAGGACAAGTTTTTTCTTTGTTTTCGACACTATAAAATACTATAAATACCTTTACAAGACGTGTACGCATGTTTTCACGGATAATAGAAAAATCAGGTGTATAATAACCACGAAAGAACAAAATTAGGCAACATAGGCCCCTCATGGAGTTGGCGATTAGACAAGAAAGAGATAACCTTGACTCGACCTTGATGGGAATTTAGAGATTGGTGATGACCCGATATGTATGCAAAAAGAGACAATCTTTATTTATATATATATATATATATATATATATATATGGTGCTGCTCAAATCCAAACCCACAATTAATATCAAAACTTAAAATTACATCTTATTGGTTGGATTACTAATTGTTGAATTAAACCAATTGACATAAATTAAATTACCTTATTTTATTAAATCAGATTGTACATAGGGGTATTATAGACATTTTCTTAACTGTAGAACTCTTAAGCTTATGTATTTACTTTTTCAAAATCTTCGTTGAGTTTCATCTTCCCCATAAAACTCCACTTTTCCAATTTTTCATCTGAATTGATAAACACTTCATCTCTCGAAAATTTGTTCCGCTGTTTTTTGTTATTTTCTATTTGTTTTTGGTTCGATTTGGGTTCGATTTTCGGTCTGCAACTTGTTTCTTCATGTACGACTTGGGTACGAATTGTTAATAGGTAATTTTTTTGATGTATTTCTTCATCTACGAATCAGTCATTCTAGCATTCATTTGGGTGGAATACACTTGAATCTGGATTGTTGACCCTCTGCATGTTTTGATTGAATTAGATGCAGAAATTGGGTGGTAAGAAAAGGTTGTATCAAATGATTGATGAAGACAAGATAGCGGAAACAAACACCAGTGTAGAGGAAATAGGTAAAGGTGTAATAACAGTATTGTAAATAAAACTTTACATTAGATCAAAATTATCATTACTGTAAATAACATAACTGTTATATCTAAGTTTACCTTTTAATTAGTAAAGTTCAACCCCTGTACGATTTAATATTTTACAAAACCCTTATTGTAATTTGTTTTTATTATTCAGTTATGTGACATTGTTAAAATAAATCTTTTAACTAACAGAGACATCAAAATTAGCTGCAAAAAAGAAAAATTATAAATTTACACAGACGAAGAAATTATCCGAGGCAGTGTTATGTAGAAATTAACCCAGAGGAGGATGATGATCAACAAAATATCATCAGAAATAGGAGATTCGTCCATGGAGGAGTGAAGTTAAGGAAAAAGTAAAGTGAGATGATGTTTGGTTGAATGAATGGTGTTTAAGGTGGATGATATATAAAAAAACGTTGGAAAAGGAAATTGGAAGGTACATTAGCTGGTCAGACGTTGGTTGAAGGATATGAGGTTGAAAGGTCCAAATTACCCTTCAACAAAGATAAAGTATGGTTGTAAGTGTCAATCTCTAATTGGTTGAGAAGGGTTTTAGAGTTTTCTTATTAAATAAGGGTTTTGAAAGGAACACAACCATATATATATATATATATATATATATATATATATATATATATATATATATATATATATATATGTTAAAAAGGGTCAAATATACACATTATATGTCCATAAAACATTTAGCACTTAAAAAGATCTTCAATTTATTCAGAATTTCATATACGATAGTTCCAGTTTTTTCTTTCCTCATATTTTCCTTTGATTTTATCATGTGTTTCAAACATTTTGTTAAATATGTTTTGACATATAAATCATCTTTGAGTAAATTACAATAATCATCCCTGAGGTTTGATCCCAGTATCACTTTGCGTCCAACTTGAAACTTTTTAATACTTGGAGTTACCCATATTTTTTATTTTAACCGTTTTCGTCCAATTTGGTAATGGTGACTAACGATTTTGTTAACCCCTCCGCACGTGCACGTCACTTGAGGGTCAAAATTGTCCTTTCACCACCAAATTTAAAGTCCGGCTTCCCACTCTTCCTCTCGGTCATTCCCTTCACGACCGCAACCCTGGGTCTCAAGCTTAATCTATCGAAACTCTTATTCTCAATAACTCCATATCATCACCAATGTTGCACCTGCTTTGACAATGCAACATGTTTGACATTGCAAGTGGGAAATGTTGCACCTTTTTTGACACAAAATCTCAAATTGCAACTTGTTTGACACCAAATCTCAAATTGCAAGTCGGAGATGGAAATGGCGATGTCGGAGGGATGTTTGGCGGAAGTATGGTGGCCGATGAACCTCAGTGACGAAAATAAAAAAGAATAGAAACTTTGGTGATAATCTCGAAGGTAGGGTTCAAGGCCTTCCTAAGAATCAAATGTTCTTACTTGAATTCTAACCTTTTTAGATTAAACAAATTTAAATATTTTTTATAAGACAATTGTATCTTAGAAGACTTACTTGGTTCTATGATTTAAGGAGAGTTTTTATTTATAGATAAAAACTAATTTCTTAGTTACATAAATTATTTTTAGATCAATCATTTTTAACTAAAACTAAATTATAATCAATAATTTACTGACTTTATACAATATATTTTTATGAACACAAGTCAATGGAATTATAAAATGTGTTTCACTAAAATTCATTTATTTTGAGTGTACTAGGGTCGAACACATTTTGCAAACTCAACTACTATGACGCAAATTTTTATAAGCATGTTTCATAAATTAGAAAATTTCTGAAAATCCAATGACTTTGGATACATATGAATACACAGCATATACTCGACCGTTTCTAATGTTTGAATCACAATATATACTTTTATGTTGAATATATTGATTTTGTGTATAAGAGTTACATATGAGTTCCATAATAACTTGATATTACACATAGATAACTTAGATTATGATAATTATAGTTAATTATATAAGTAGTCTAACGTGCCCTGAAACAAAGGATAGGTAACGACATGTATATTGGATCGTAAAGAGAGAAATTTAGGAGTTGTCAACGACATTGTAAAGATAGAAGCATATTAATCATTAATCAACTTTCACATGCTTTTGACCGGGCATAAAAGATACAGTAAAGGCGAGATTGCGCGAGTTGTGACCCATTTTTTTGGTTGTACTAAAAGCAACAATTAAAGTCACGAAAATGATGAGGGTTAAAGTCTAAAGCTGTTTTTTTAGCTGATTTTAGGGTTTGAAATTCAATTGGCAATGGTAAATTGCGAGGCGTGGTAGCGGTGAGCAACAGAAATGGTGGCGGATATATAGATACGTATATATATATGTATATGTCTGTATGTGTGTGTGTGTATATATATAGGGGACGGTTCCACTAAAAAATGGTTTTTCGCTAAGAAATCCTAAGAAGTGGGTCAAACGAACTCCGATTGAGCTCATTATAGCGGCGTTGGAACTGTCTCATCGAACACTAACCCGGACCCAAAAACCTAAACCCCCCTCCACCCGCACCCCAAAAAACTTAAACCCCCCTTCCAACCCCACCCCGAAAAGCCTAAAACCACCACTCCCACCCCCCAAAAACCTAAACCCCCCACCCCAAAAAAAAACCTAAATCATAAAATCTAAACCCTAAAAGATAAACCCTAAGGCTAAACCATAAGGCTAAAACCCTAAAATTCAAACGTAAAATCTAAACCTTAAAAGCTAAACCCTAAAAGCTAAGATGGTAGAGTTCGACGATACGGTTCCAACGCCGCTAAAATTAGCTCATCGGAGTTCGTTTGATATCGTTTCTTAAGGTTTTTGTCATTTCTTAGATTTCTTAGCGAAAAACTACTTATTTGAACCTTCCCATATATATATATGTTAGGTTCAAATAAGAACTTATAAATACTTGAGAACTTGCGAGAAATCGTCAAAAAACCAATTAAAACCATTTTTTTATTTTCACTATCTTTATTATGAAAATATAACATAAAAATGATTTATCTCTTCAATTAATTCATCCCTTCTTTCTAAATTATCCTTAAAAAAATTTATATACATGTGTAAATGGTAAACACTTACACATGTGTAAGTGGTAAACTTACGCAAGTGTATATTTTTTTAATATATGAACACATGTAAATTTTCATATATAAATTCATTTTATTATGTTGTATTCTAACAATAAAAATAGTAAAATAAAAAAAAATGGTTTTGATTGGATTTTTTACGAGTTCTCAAAATATTTAGGAGTTCTCAAATGATTCATTCCCTATATATATATAGGGGTATGCTCTTTTGAGAACCAACAATATGTTAAGAACCGTGAGAACCGCATTAACTCTTCCTCTATTTATAATATAAATTGACTCGAATTCATGTACATTTCAATATATTTAAGGTTTGGTTTTAAAAGACCTTGAATTTATGGTCGTTTTTTTAAATGCATATATGCACTCACACTATATGCACAAATGAATGCATATATGCATATTTTTATACTTTTCTTAAAAAAATTCAGGAGAGAGGAGATAAACTCAAACTAAGAGTGGAAAGAGATAAATAAAACATTGTTGTTGAATTTTACTTTTTTCACTAAAGCGAAATGTACACGTTTTGTGCGGTTCTCACGGTTCTCAACATATGGTTGGTTCTCAAAAGAACATGCCCCTATATATATATATATATATATATATATATATATATATATATATATATATATATATATATATACACACACATACATATACATATATAGGGTGAGGTTAATGAGAAAACCTCAAGTTATGTGAAAATCAAGAAAACCATCTTTTCACCATTGATTTTTATTAATCTATGATTGAGATTAATTAGTAGCATTTTTTGTTAAATAATGAAATTTATGGTGTCTAGGTTCCCAAATTTTTGTTTTCAAAAATCCCACAAATCTTTCACCCTCTCTACCATTTTTTCACTCTCTCCTATCTCTCCCTCATCACGTTTTCAATCAAAATCAAACACTCGATCGACACAATTTTTGTATACATACATATAACAATAACAACAAAAAAAACACAAGGATAAAAAATGTTGCATATATGTAACTCAAGTTAGAAAAACAACATAATACAAGAAAAACTAGAACAAAGTTGATTAAGAAATCATATATATGTAACAACAATTGAAGAAGATGAATGCTAATTTGTTACATATACATAACACTATGTGTTACGTATATGTAACATTGTCAATTGAAAACAAAAAGAAATTAAAGAAAATGAATGAGTAGCTGTTATATATACGTAACATTAGTGTTACGTATATGTAACACTATGTTGATAGAAATTAAAAAAAATGAGAAGTTGTTACATATACGTAACACTATGTGTTACATATATGTAGCTCATGCACGTAGCTCATAAAAAAACAAATTGAACATCTAGAAACGTTATCTTCAAAATTGTTCGTCAAAAAGAAATCGTTGCTTGAATGTGAAGCAGACTGAAACCATGAAATTGGCTACTTGAATGTGAAAGAGATTGAAATCTATGCTTGGCCGTGAAACGGATTGAATCGTTGCTTGGCTATCGACAGAAATCAAGCCCTTGAGACCTTGAACCATGAATGTCGAACGATTGTGAGTTGTGAGGTGTCATCAAGACAGAAAAACAAAATTGAACCCTTTCCAGTTTCATCATCTTTGTTGTTCTTCGATGATGACTTCAATTACGGTGTTAGATAAAAGAACCAGAAAACCACTCAAAAATCCCGAACTCCAAGAACAAATGAATACTAGTGATGAAATTCATCAGATTGAGAAACAAAATTTCTTTTATGCGATTACATAAAAAAGACAGACATCGGATGATGATGATATACATGAGTTTGAGAGATTTCAAATTGTGATGAGATAGAGAAAGAGAGCGAATCAATAGATTTAAATTAATACCTAAAATAAAAGGGTGGAAGTTTAAAAGAATACACATTTGACGATTAAAATAATAAGGTTTTTTTAAATATATTTCCCCGATTAAACTTTTAAATTACAAATATCTCCAACCCCTAACTTTAATTACATATTTTCTCAATTAACTTAAAATTACCCAATTGCCCCTCACAAATAATAGTACTTTAATTTGTTCATTAAGTGTAAAATGATAATAAAATAAGTTATTTTAAATGAATTGGATAAATATGTAATATATAGGTTTTAGAAAGGAGAAATATGTAATTAAATTTTAGGATTGGGTAAATATGTAATAAAGGAACTTAGGAAGGGAATATATGTAAATGCTCCAGATAATAAATAACTTATAAATTATTTGATTAGCTATATTTGATTTTCATAGTTTTCGTATAACTATTTGGTTTTCATTTAATTCACACGCAACACACGCACGCACACATATACATGTATATGTGTATATAAACATTGGCAGCAAACGTGCGACCAAAAAAGAACGACGAGAAGTTAATTTTCCGAAGATAACGTTGAGAAGTTAAAAAAACATTAGTATATGACAAGTCAATGGGTGACAGTTTTTGTGCGATCTTCTTAACAAAAAAGAGGTGCACAAAAAACCCTTTTTGCAGTGGACCCGGTTCCAACCCGTTTTAACCCGACAGTTTCTACTCGGTTCCTATTATTCAGTTTTACACCGGAACCGGACCCGAAGGGGGTAAACCGGACCCGAATCGGCCAAAAACCGCTCAAAACCTCTACCCGGTTCCATTGTGTACCCGGTCAAGCCCAACCCGGTTCTGAAACCAGAACAGGTTCCAAAAAAACACGGTTTGGGCACCTCTAGCCTGGGTTCATCGATCATTGTGAGCAAACTAGGTTTTAGGAGAGTTGTTTTTGCCATGGTTTGGAAACGGCCTGTTATGGCACCTAGGCTTTCTAGCCGTTGTCGTAAACAACTAAGGTTTACCGGGTTGTTTCTGCTACATTTACGAGCAACCCAGCTCTCATACCGAGTTGATCCACAAAGATATTGTAGTTAAATTGCGTATAATAGGATTACAGTTAAATACCTAATTACCGACAGACGACTCAATACCCAAATCATTGCAGCATCATCGTATCAAAACAAACAATGATTTTTAAAATCTCCAATCGATTCTCCCTTTCTTTTCTCGTTTTCGATGAATCACATTAAGATCCAACTATAAAACATAAATTTCAAGAACTAAACCAGTCTAAAGTAACAATTGATCCATGTAAGCATTCTCAGACAATTAAACCAAAGATTTACAAGAGTTACAATTTTGGATATTACTCTTCTAAGTTCTTAAGTTCAAAGAAATGCAACAATTTCATGGTTTTTTTGTAGCACAAAATAACAAAGTCCCACTGCAAAAGGAGCAAACTCATGAGGAAGCATCTCCAATCATCATATCTCCATCCTTTATGTTGCATAATCCCTAACAAAGGTTGCAGTTTCAAAATCAGTTACAGGCATCTATAAATAAATTTACTAGGCATATTTGACTTTTTAAGGTCAAGCAAATTCCATCTAACATTCATGTTTAATGTTTTAATCATCGTATAAGTCGCAAGGAATCAAGAAAATATTAAAACAATTCACATCAAACTTAAAGCATCGTTTACATGGGTGGGTCAAAATGAGTTATTTTTGGTGCTAGTCAAGTGAAGTTGGGTTAACTAGAAACACCCTTTCATAAAAATAAAAATCTCTTCGTAACGATTAGTGTGTCAAATATGATTACAAACATTATACCATTTCAATAATATTAACTTTTTAATTAAATGGCTTAGGATGTTTTACAAATTATAATACACTCCGGTTGACTTTTACTAATTGGATTTGCTTTTCCTTAACCAATTGTATCATAGTTGTTTCACAAACTACTTAAGTATCAAAATTGCCATCTCTAATTTATCTGATAGTTTAACAAATTAGTGCATTGTTATTTGTTTGTCATTATGTATTCTTATCTAAAACATTTTCATACCTAGAGTGGATGTTTCATTCACCATTTTACTTTAGTTACACAAACTATGCATGTATCTTCATAACTAAAAGATTATAAAGAGAAGAAAAATTGGATTTTAATAATCGAAACTATGACGCATTGGCTGATAATAATACATATTTGCGATTTGATTAGTTACAATCCTAACTTTTACTTTCATTGTCAATGACAGTCTCGGTAACATAATCATCATGGATTTACATTAGGTATACACTTGATTTCCACTATATTTCATTTGTACGTTTCTCATTTTCATTCAAAATCATCATTTTGAACCAAAACAAGTGTAAATCGAATGCAAATCTATGACAATTATACTACTAGGACTGTTATTGGCAACGAAATTGAAAGCTAGGACTGTCATCGGTCAAATATGGATTATGATCGGGACTATCATCGGTCAAATATGGATTATGATCGGCTAATGAGTCGTAGTTTGGATTATTAAAATCTAATTGGCCTAAAAAAATTTGGATTATACCTTGTATTATTATTATTTGCATTGAAGCTCTGGCGTCGGGGCTTTTCATCTTCATCAACATCAGAATCATATTCTTGGCCACTCCATATGCGTGGTTTTGGACGTTTCTCCATTGGCTCCTCTACCTATTTTTTATTAACATTACACATGAAATAAACACGAGACATGTAGGTGAATATTCTGCATAAAACATAAATTTACTAACCTCTTCCGGGGCTTCTGTGACAGGTGGCATTATCTGGAATGGCACACTAGGAGAATGTGGTAATCTAGACAGTTGCTCCAGAAGCATGTTCCTGTAATTGTTTAATATTTGTTAAACATAGCTTTTCATAGATACTTCATGAGCAGTCCTGCTGATATGTTTACTAATCCCATAAAAATGGCAGCGTTTATCATTTTAGTATAAATTTTGAGCTAGTTTATACAAGAATCAATGGCTTGATCTGGGACCACAAAAAAAATTAACACAATGGTATTTATTTAAGATATTTAAAATTGCTTCAAGTGTAAATTAATCACTATAGACCTTCAAAATATCTGCAAACTAGTTAAAGATATGGTAAAAATGGAATCCGGTAAAAAAAGAAAGAAAAAGAAGCAAGTGAATCAAAGGTTTTGAAGACAAACAACATCATTTTTTTCTAACCATGAGAACCGTTGCTAGAAAACTCATGGGACCCCGCCAATACCCAGCTAACCAACGGATCAGCTGTGCTGGGCAGGTGGCCTTCAAGAGGTTATGGCAGGTATTTGAAGCTACTTCCCCTAGTTATGCAAGGTTCTAAACTAAAATAATTTGTTTCTCCAGTTTCATAGTTACAAAGTTTTGGTGAGTTAGATCTGGCTCCAGAATATTCCCGTGTTGTAAAATTATTGAAGGGCATTTTAGACATTTGGTTTATGATCACATAATTCTCTCATAGAAAAACCTCCAAACATACCTAGATATATAGAAGTCTTAAGCTAGAGATGTTGTTGATGCTAAGTAGCAGTCAAAAAATTGTATCCATAGTTCATGATATCATTGATATAAAAATAATAAATAAAAGAATAACAATAACAATAATAATAAAATCTCATAGAAAATTTTGTAATAATTCAACAATTTGTATTTTCTTTTTTGCCATCTTGGTGAAACAAGACTTTAATATAGGTAATTATTATATTCTCAAGACAAACTGTCCAAACAAGCCTAGTTAGAGATGTCTCTTGACTTCAACAAATGTATACTTATTGCAAGCATAAATATACATGAACTATGAAGTTTTGAAAGTTCATAGGAACCAAACTTAACCTATGACTTTAATTCTATCAAGACATAAACAAATTATGGCCATCACAAATTCTTGGGCAAGCTCAAGTTAATCTCCTAGTATGAGCTTGGACTTATTTTCTCACTTTATAGATGTAATTCGAGGAAAAATACAACTAACAAACTTCACCAACCAAATTTACTTCAACAATTAACAAAATTAGGTCAAATAATGCCGAGAAAGTGTTTGGTCACATCACTACTTGCACCATAATCTTTGAGATGCCATTAACAATATGGCACTTCCTACATTTTCTGTTAAGACATGTTGTCATATTGATTTAAATTTAACATGGAATTGTAATGAATCTTAATTGTTGTTCAATTTTTGTCATAATCACTCTCAATCGTTGCCATCTATAAAGTCCTACAAGACTCCACACATCAAATTAGAAACTCCTAAAACACACCTAAAACACTATTTTCTAACACAGATTTTGCCAAGCAGATATCAAAAAAGACTTATTTCTTGATAAAACAAAATATTAGGCCAATAGGAACAAAATGAGATCACATTCTTTCACCAACCTAGTGACAACTTAGTTGAAGAACAGTGATTAATATATTATTTCTAATTATATATAAACATAAAAGGCTACGTCGGTGAGTGAGGCAAAAAGTACTATTCACCTTTTACAAGTATTAAAGCATGGTGTGCAAGTTGGGGTTGCATGACGTCTTGGTTTTTTTGGGTTTAAAAAAAAAGATTTTATATATAAATCATTTAATCGGAAGGTTAAACAGAGCGGGCACCCGCCCAGCTGGTAAAGCACCTCTCCCATACCCGCGAGACGCGGGTTCATATCCCGGCAACCCCCCCCCCTTCTTCACCTGCTAACGTTTCAAAAGCGCACGGTTTTAAAGTACTCTTTCGTAACTTTTAAGGTTCGTTTTTACAATGATGTAACTTTTTCGTGCTTTCCGAATATATAGTCGCGATGTGTTTTTTTATCTGCGTTTCGAACCGCGCCACAACGCACGGGTTTTAATACTAGTTAAATGTATTCTACAAAGATATACTAAAAAGAAAGTAGGTAATCAAGATTTGAGGAACAAACAATATCCACAGTATGGTCTCACCTAATTTTCTCCAAATCTTTTGGAGTATTCTGGTTGTCAAGGGGACTTGCTTCAACATGAAGAGTGTAATCTGGTCCAAAATACTCATAATATTCATTGTAAGGCAGTTTATTTTCAGGTTCAACTCCAACTGCAACTGCTGTCTGCAAATTTTCATGAAATCAAATTCAATCGTAAGTATTCCAGCTTTGTTATAAAACTATATTTGATACACAAACCATATAGAGAAGGGGGAGAGACCTCATAACACCAACAGCGGGCAACATTGCGTATTGTATAACCACCACCACCTAAAACCATGAGGGGAACATTGAATGATCGAAGATACCTAAGACAATCTGCATGACCTTTAACAGACAAATTGAAGCACCCGAGTCTATCACCAGCCAAAGAATCAGCCCCACATTGAAGAACCACAGCATCAGGCTGATAAACTTCCATAACTTTGTGAACAATCGGTCTAAATAGACCACGGAAGCTATCATCATCCATCCCATCATTCAAAGGCACATTTAAAGCATAGTATTTGCCCTGATTTGCACCAATATCTTTAATATGACCCGTACCAGGGAAAAAATCCCCAAATTTATGAAATGAAACTGTCATCACCCTGTCAGTGGTGAAAAAAGCTTCTTCAACCCCATCTCCATGGTGGATGTCGATATCTACGTATAATACACGCTGCATCGTAATATTGTTAGGTAAGTGTAACAATGCTTATAACACGTTTAAAACACATAATACCAAATCATATTTTCATTTTCAGAACCCTATCGCATGAGATGGAACAAAATGGTTTAAAGTATATCCAATGGTGGAACCAAGAATCTTTTTCATGGGGGTCAGAAATTTTTTAGGGTTGGTTGTCTATCACTAAATATTAAAAAAAATATATATATTGGTCCAGGTTGGGTCAGATATAAAAAGATGAAACCAAATTAAATTTCAAATACATAATAAAAATGCGTCAATTGTCATTAGATATTCATAATACTATAATAGAAACACAACATCCCTACAGTTGCTCTCTACAAGTTTTCATTTCTTGAAACCTAGCCATTACATCATCTAGAGAAACATTCCTAAGCAACAAAATGCTAACTTGTGATAATCTTGATCACTTACTTTTATATTAGAAAACAAGATTTTGAGGCCAAAATCTTCAGCTAATAGATCCAACAAATCATGAAAACACAATATGTTGTCAAGGGATGTTTGGATGTTTAATTTGAGTGTGATTATTTGATTATAGTGACATTGATTTCTAACCAAGTCCAAACAATCAGTTTCTGATTTTTGGGTATTCTACTTCAGTTTATGATTATTTTGAGGGTCAAATAATTAGGTGAATAAAATATATTTACCTACATTTGATCTCTTACTTCACTAAATAACAAAGAACTGTAGTTTCCCAATCACTGTTGGATATCAAGTAAAAGAAAAACAAAACCCTCTTTTGTATTTCTTATTTTTATTTTTTGAAGCAACCCGCTTCAGACTCTTTTTGTTCACTAAAAACCCGCGAAGAAAAACAATTACAAAAAACCCTTATCTGTAATACACAAATACTAACCCTAATCATTCTCTAAAACCAATAAAAGATATTATTACCTAATTTAAATAAACTAAATATTGCAAACTCTAACCAGATTAGATATCTAATATGGACCAAAAATAATTCCAACGTGTTCTCCAAAAAAACCTTGCTCTCCAAGTTCCAAAATGGAAAAAGTTCACATAAATTTCCTATCCGTTCCATTTTAGTCAAACTTTTTTTCTCATTAAAGTTACTCAAGTTTCACCGGTTGTTCCAAGCTTGTGCAATTACCAGGTTAACATGTTTCTTCTTTGATTTCATTTTATAGATATGGTGAAAATGTTGGTTTCCTTTTTTTTGGATTTCATTTTCATCGTATCCATACCATGAAATTCAAAAAATTGTAACATGTAACCTGGTAAGTGCCCTTGCAATTGCGTAAGATTGGATTAAACAAGACAAAATGGAACAGATGAGAAACTTGGTTATTATCCATCAATGCAAAAACTTATGATTACATCATAAAATTTAAATGCACATCCAAACACCATCAATGTAACAAATTGTTGAAATGAAATTTCAATATTTAAAAAAACAGAACATAGAATAATGTTGACCAAAGATGCATACCCTGTTGACTTTAAGAAGCTCAAGAATCCCCAAAACAATGTCATTAACATAACAAAACCCTGACGCTTCAGACTTCTTCGCATGATGCAATCCACCGGCCCAATTCACCGCAATGTCAGCTTCCTGCCGGTTCAATTTAACCGCAGCTCCGATCGATCCACCGGCAGACGCCTGACAGAAATCAAAAATTCCGTCAAAAACCGGGCAATCCTCTCCAACATTGAACCGCTTGAGGTGTCGAGTGTGTGTGTGGTCATGAACAGTGTCCGGTGTGACGGAAGCTAGAAAGTCTACGTAATCATCGGAGTGAAACTTCCGGATGTCTTCCGGACCGGCGGGGAACGGGCGGACGATTTCCATACGACGGTGGAGAGAGTAATGGACGATGAGGTTGTGAGCCATGCGGATGCGGTGGGGTTTCATTGGGTGGCCTTGGCCGTAGTAGTAGTCGCCGATTGAGGGTTCGTAGAAGTAGGAGACGCGGCGTTTCTTGCCGTCGGGGCCGGAGGGGAGTGATGCTCCCCCGACGGAGGAGGAGTCGACCATTGGGATCCGCGGTGAGGTGAGAAGGAGAGGGTTACCGGAAATCGCCGCCGCGAGGGTGGAGTGGGGTTGTGACTGTTGGAATTCGCGTCGAGAGGGACTCCAGGGGGTGTGTAAAGGACAATGAAACGAAATATAAGAGAATTAGGTCTTTTTTCTAACCATTCAAGGTGCCTATGGTTTGTTTTAGTAGAGGCAATGAAATATAATTATGAAAATGAAAATGAAAATGAAAATGAAAATGATTAACGTAAATTGGATTTTAATAATCCCAATTTTTATTAATTGGTCAACAATAATTTCAACTGAAAATATTTTTAGCACCAGTCCCTACTTTCAAACAATTTTCTTACATTAGACATTCCGTTAAAAAAAACTTAACACCGTTAGATTTTATATGACGTGGACATCTGCAAACCGTCGGAAAGTCGAGCCAAGCTAGTAGTGGTCTCGTGGTGGGTTTTGAAATTGGCTCTGGTGGTGTTTAACGGATCTCGTTTTTCCTACAAGTCCAAACGGAGACAACGGTGGTGTTTAACGAGACCCGTTAAACACCACCAGAACCAATTTCAAAACCCACCACGAGACCACTGCTAGCTTGGCTCGACTTTCCGGCGGTTTGCAGATGTCCACGTCATATAAAATCTAACGGCGTTAAGTTTTTTTAACAGGAGGTCCAATGTAATAAAATAGTTTGAAAGTAGCTACTTGTGGTAAGAATATTCTCAGTTGGGATTATTATTAGCCAATTGGTAAAAGGTGAAATTATTAAAATCCAATAATCCAATTATTAATGTTTGTACAGTATAAATAACTTTATCTGTTGTATGTCGATTTTTTGTGAAGTCTAGACTTTTGTTTTCGCCTCTCTTCTATTAAATAATAATGATTTTAAATAATTAAATATCTAAAATTTATTCTAAAATTTTAATTATATCTTATTTTAAAGAAAGAATTGCACGGATGGTCCCTGTGGTATTCCTAAATTTTGGATTTGGTCCCTAGGAATGGAAAAGTGCATGGTTAGTCCAAACTTATACAAACGGGTTGCACATTTAGTCCAACCTTTGGATGGTCGTCTAATTGCGACGTTAACTTAACCCACGTGCCTTCCACGTGAGGGCATAATAGTCTTTTTATATCCTATTTATTTCATTAAATGAGCCGACCTATATATCACGTTTCATCCTCCATTGTCAGCTACGACTGTCGATATTTTCCATCCATAATCGTCACCTTCTTCATCTTTAGTTTCTTGCAAAATCTAGGGCTTTGAACACATATATGGAGTCAACTGTTTACAATCAAAGATGGTGTGGGTAATTAGAGGTTCACACAATGAAGTTAATCTCGAAGAATTGTATGGTACGGATTTCTTTCCTTAAAGAACGTATTTTTTCCCTAATCAAATCATCTTTTTAACAGGTGGTTCCCCAAACATGTTCTCCATCAGGATTCATCATAGTGGTACATTTAGGAACTTCTCTAGAAGAAGATATGCATATGGTAGGGTTTCTTTTGTTGATTTCTGTGACATCGATGAGTTCTCAGTCCACGAAATAGACTTCATGATGGTCAAGTTGAACTTGGTTGAAGGTAAGAAAAATTTGTATTATCATTTTATGGTACCAGGTACGGACTTGGATTTTGATTTAGTTGCATTAGGCAATGACAGTGATGTTAGAGAGTTGGGTAAGTATGTAACTGAACACAAGGTTATAGATGTGTTCATTGAACATGGTGAGACTAAGGTGAAAACTTATTTCACATCACCTGAAAGACCAAGAGTTGTTATTGAGGAACTAGAGGATGTAGGTGCCAACAACTTTAGGCCGAGTAACTTGTTTCTAAAATGGCATGGAAAGGAGGTTGTTAGGCTAAATAAAGCAGATGATGTGGTGACTAATGAGCAAACTGTTGCTAATGAACAACCTTTGAGTAATGTAGCAAACTATGATTATGATTTTGATGGGGGTGACTTTAACAAAGACTTCCCCTTGTCTGATGGTAATGCTGATAATGATGATAGTGATAGTCAGGATAGTGACTATATAGTTTATGAGGATAATGAAGCGGATGAACCAGAAGTTGACATGAGAGATTTTCGTGACTTTGTTTGTAGGTCCCTCAGGTGTGGCGGATCGTCACATGCAAGTGGGTCTACTAGTCGAACCGGGTGCGGAATACCCGTGACTAGGTGGAGAATCTTACAACACAAAGTAAACCAACAAGAGAATCACTTTAAACTTTCGTCTATTATAAACACTTGAAGGTTACATAGAGAAATACTGAGTATACAAGGTCTGAGTGTATGTCTACGTACTTGTCTACTGTCAACCTATCCTATTTATACACGACCTGGTCTCTGCGCACTTAGCAAGTGCGCAGGGCAAATTGCTCATGCGTACTTAGCAAGTACGCAAGGTATTCTTGCGTACTTGCTAAGTACGCAGGAACTAATTCCTGCGCACATACAAGTGCGCAAAATACTTAGAGATTTCAGCAACAGTCAATATGTAAAAGTAAATACAACTCGATAATTATTACATGCAGACACTTACAAACAAAGACAAATACAAACATGAAAGTACAAAAACTAAGACTCTATCCAGAGTGTTTGTCACGGGAAAGTGCTTCAACAAACTCCCCCTTGACAACAGCTCTGGATCGTCTTCGATCTTCAGTCTTCGGTCTTCACAGCTATGCATCTTTAGCTTCCATCTTCTTCTTGTAGTCAAGGCAGAACTTGATCACCTTGTCATATTTAGAAGCAAGGAATTTCGTCCATTCGTCCATATGCATGCAATACCTGTGTGCTAGTGCCTCCAGATCTTTCACAGAGAAGTTAATGAAGCAGACTTCATTAAATACTCTGATTAGTTCCCTCGGCACTAAGCATCCACTTTCTGCCCGTACCTTTCCTATCACCACAGCCTCACCCGTTTTTGGATCTACGTACCAGTACCACATGTCACCGAGGATATCCTGAGATAACTTGCTTAGGGGAATCTTGGTTTCACATAGCACTGGCTTGTATACCAATTTCTTTAAGTATTTCTTAGTCACAGGATGTCTAGCTTTCTTATCCTTGACTCTCTTGGGCACTTGAGGCTTGAACACTTCAAATTTCCCAGATCTTGCTTCCCGCTGTAGAACCTGCCACAAACCCATCGCCACTGCGTGATTTGAGTGACCCAGCAGCTCTCGGTTTGCTAGGTTCACAAGGTCGTATTAGGTAAGGAGTTGAACGCTTCACTGGTTGGTTTCAAGTATTGAACCCCCCCAGATCGTTTGAATGCGAACAACTGCTTATCTTCCTCGAACCTTACAGCCAAGATCATCCATGTTGCTCCTTGTTTGTCTATGATAGAAGTCTTTTGCCAAACAGGAGCTGGACCCTTTGATGAACTAGCAGGCATATCTTTATCTTTCGGTGCCTCTAGATCCACAGGTGTAGGGTCAATTGGGGAGGCTTCAGTCGATGCTTCAACGCTACTAGCAGTGTCGACTGAACCTGTGTCGAGCTGAGATTCAAAGGATGGCAGTTCAAAGATCTCACCATCTTCGAACTCATACTCTCCTTCCCCGTCACCCTTGGGAACTTCAATAACTACATCCTCATCATCTTCATCCCAATCATCACCAGAGTCGATCTCTCCTTCTTCAAGATTGTAGAGAGCCTCGATATGTGCTTCCTTGGAATAGTCAGGCTCTAAGTATAAGATCTCCTCGTCAGATAGATCCTTTAGAACATCAGCCGCTGACTTTCCTTTGTCACCACCAGAGGTATCACCACCTTTCTGATAAGTAGACTCCCCCTCAGCCATTGGAATAGCAGAAATAGGCACGATTGCTAAAGCTTGGTGCTCACTTCCACTAGGACCGACTTCAGGATCCTTGTCTTTGTCATCATCCTTAGTCAAATCAACAGGATGACAAGGCTCATCACTGGTAGGTGTCGATTTCTTCTCTTTCACTTTATCTTTCTCCCCCTGGGCATCAAGCTTCTTGGTTAGATCAGCAATTAGTTTGACCATCATTTCATGCTCTTTCTGCTGCATATCAAATCGAAGCTCAAGAGACGACCTGTGTCCCAGAATTAAGTTGTTTGTCTTGGTTAGCAGCTCGTTCTGAGCCATTACATTCTTGAGTCGCTCGTCTATCCCCGTTCTCTGGCTTCTTAGAATTCTAACTTCGTCCACCAATGAATTAATCTGTGCTTGTTGAGCGTCAGATTCCTCCTTTGACTTCCGAACAGTTTCCAGCAGACCAGCAACTTGTGTTTCCAGAATTTCTATCCTTTCTTCATTAGGATCAGGATGTCTGGATGTAGACGCTCCAGCATTGTGAATTGGGGAGGAGAAGATAGTATCAAAGTCAAACCCCTGGTTGAATTCTCCATAGTTGAAGGGTTGACTTATAGGTTCGGTGGTTGTAGGGATTGTAGATGTGATGATGGTTGTAGGGGTGATGGAAGGTGTGATGGTGACTGACTCTGTGAGAATTGGAGTAGTCACCGCCACCTGGACAGATGTGACAGGGAGGGTCACTATCACAGGAACTTCCTCTATGCTAGTAGTGACCGCCACATCAGGTTGTACCTGTGGCCTTCTCCTCTGTCGCCTGTATAATTGCTGTGAAGGTGGGGTAGAGGCTGAATCAGTACTTGCAGCCAAAACTTATACTTGCTGTTGGGCACTGACCTCCACCTCACTGGGAATATCATGTTGCTGCCTATCCCCCTGTTCTTGTTTATACTTTCATGCCTTTGTCTCTGAATAGCAGCGTCAGAGTCAAAATCTGGCTCATATTCACTGCTTGATGACTGTCACTTTCTCTTTGAGGACGACCCAGGAAGGGTCACCTTCGTCGTTCTCCTCGGGTGTGCCTATGATGGTGCATCATCAGAATAAGAAGAATCAGATTCTGTCTCTTCAGAGTCGGATCCTTCAGCACCATCATGATCTGCTTCGTCGTCTCCACTATCCGACGATTCATCCACTCTTTCAGCTTCCTCTACTTGTTGTTGTTGTTCATCCGAATGTGCACTTAGTTCTAGCTCTGAGTCTTGGCTAAACCATCTCCAGTCAGCCGGTGCCACATACGCTTCGTTTATCAGGTGGCCAAAGAGCGCTGTGTGCTCAGGGGTAGGTTCTACACTACCTGGCTTCAAGAATTGTGCAAATACCCTCTTGTCCACCCTCTTAACTTGTAATCTCTCCCAGTAGCAGGGAGGTTTGGCAACGCATCGTTAATCAGTAGTTGCACAAACCGTGAGTATAACAAGAACCTGAACCTCTCAGTCGTGTTTATCTGATCATTTATGGCTTTGAATATGTATCTTGAGAAGTTGTAGCCCTTATTGAGAGATAAGCCAACCATGGCTGCAGCAAGATCATGACCCATTGCATCCTTTCCAGCCTTTCTTGAGGGATGCACATGATCATGACGTGGGCAAAATATCTCCATTGATCGAGCACCCACATTTTCTTATATGAAGCATAATCTCTAACACCGACGTACCCCATTCTTTGCCTCCAACAACCATCCACAAAGTAGTCAGGATAGGCTGTTGGGTCAGTGGAGAGATCTCGGAATTGTAAGACCCGTCTAATTGTGTCTTCAGAAAAGGCGATGTCATGACCCGCCACGGTAGCCCTTATAACATTGGGGATTACCGTGCAATCATGCTCCGCTGTCTCCCAGAACTGCTCGAGATATGGTCTTGAAACAATCGGGTCTGTAGAAATAGCATAACTGATTTTTGAACGGTTCAAGAATTCAATTATCTCTCGGTACTGCAGTGCAGCACCCTTCCACTCTGGTTTTGTATGTGCCAGCAGATTGAACTCATTTGTAAACGCACGAGCCATACCTGCAAAAACACACAGAAAACACAATAAGAACAACAAGTTTCATTGGAATTGAATACACATGACTCTGTATAGCAGTTACTCATTGAAATGAAATTTCAGACTTAGAAATTTTTCACAATTGTTGGTACTGCGTACTTAGCAAGTACGCAGGAATTTGTTCTTGCGTACTTAACAAGTACGCATGAATTACTTCTTGCGTACTTGTTAAGTGCGCAAGAAACGCACTTGTACAATTTTCAGAAATCCAAATATCTCAACAGATGTTCAACAATGATGTGGATTAGGTCACCACAAGGTCGAAATACATGATTCTAGCCTATGGGACCAATATCAACACCAAATAGCCGCTACCTTAGTCACATTTTGACCTAAATTCGATCCGATGTCAATCAGAGAGTCAAGGTCAAAATCAAGAGTCAAGGTCAAAATCAAGAGTCTATAAGGACGATTAAGGACTGATTAAGGTTCCATTGTTGATTCTAAGCAAGTTTTAACTATAATGGGTTACCAAAACAACCAAAAGTTTATCTAGAATCCAGATTCAAACCCTAAAAAAATTGCAAATTCTTGAATCGGTCCGAAAGAAGAGATTTAATGGATGAAATGTCCTACGATTCTCACCAAGTGATGTTAATGCGATGATGATACTAGAATCGGGACGAAAAACCGATTAAGAACACACGAATTTTTGAGTAAAATTTACAGAGGGAAAAGAACAGGCGCAAATGTTTGAATGAGATAAAAAATCGGCTAAGTCCTGTTTTTATACCCAACACCAAAAGGTCTTGCGTACTTACTAAGTGCGTAGGACTTAACTCCTGCGTACTTACTAAGTACGCATGACTTAAGTCTTGCGTACTTGTTAAGTACGCAGGGTTTACCTCATGCGCACTTGTCAAGTACGCAGAGACCCTTAAGTGCGCAAACTTTCAAATCAAATTATGAAGATTTCAAGTCAAATAACAAACAAGATAAACAACATTCAATCAAGAGGATTCAAAATCAATTCAGGAAGGTTAAATACAAATATTTTTGGTTTTTCTGATTAAGATTGAACTATACACAAACTTAAAATATTTTTGATCTTTTCTAGATAGAAATATACACGTATTCACACAAACTATTTTTGATCAAAGACACGAGCAGAGGATCATATCAGGCTAACTTATGGCAAAAACGATACAATAAAAAACACCAAAGAATATGGGATCATGTCATGGATTACTATTTATTCATACGTAATAAGCACATAAACAAATAATTCAAGTTGAAAATATTATAAGATTTGAAACTATAAGCATCTTTGTATCACGTTCTTGTGTGTTAAGGTATTGATTATAAGATATACAACGTGTACCCCACTAATATGCTACAGTAATGTAAGTTTCACTATCTCAAGGCATCTAAGATTTTCCCAATAATTTTCAAAATTTTCAGAATGAAGCTACATCAATTAGCACAGGAAAAATCAAGCAGAATCCATAAGGATTATCAGGAATCATAAGATTCAGAATCGAGTGATTCATTTGTCTTGGTTTCATTTGATTTCTTCATTGAGTTTCGGTATGATGATTCAGGATAACGAATATGGTGTTTGAGTATTAAGGTAAGGGAGTCCAACTTTTATCTAGATTTGATTTCAATGAATCAGGAGTGATTCAAGGGTGAATACACGCTCCACGGTTGATGTAGAGACATTTCTTGATTCAATCTCTCATTGCATACTTGTGAGTATGGGCAGTGAGACGAACCGCATTAATTATGCTAACGACATAACCCGAAACTGATCTCAGAGGAAATTATTGCCAAAATCTAACATCCTTTATCTGATAATGATCTTTTCTATTCTTTTACGCACACACACTAGCAAGCATGGGTTCAAATCACAGTTGTAATTTAGATTTAGTTTCCACACTACTAGTGATTTAGAGACACATACAGTCTATTGACAATTCAAATTACTTGTAAATAAGCAGATTAAAAACATAAAAACTTAAACAATTAAGTAAGCATGACGCAATCATTTCCCATATGAGCAGTCTATGGCGTTTAGATCATTTCTGATGTACTATCATTTCCTCTTTTCTCAAGTTAACTTTGAAATTTTCTCCATTTTCTATTTTATTTTTGATTTTGTAAAATATTTTGAAGATTAAAAGAACTATACAAAAAATTTAAAAGAAATAAAATTTAACTTTCATGAATTGAATTGATTTAAGAAAAACAAGTTTTCACTCAGGATTGAATATTCCTATCAAGTTGACAAGATGCTCAAAACGGGATCTATCAAATGCCCTAGTGAAAAGGTCAGCAAGATTGTCATCCGTGTGAACCTTTACAAGTTCAATTAAATGCTTTTCAGCACAATCACAGATGAAATGATGACGAATTTCTATATGTTTAGTTTTGGAATGTTTCACCGGGTTATTTGTGATGGACATTGTGGCATTGTTGTCAATGAACAGAGGAGTTCCAGTGAAGTTCAAGCCGTAGTCTCTCAATTGCTGCTGTATCCACAATATTTGAGAACAACCGCTCGCCGCAGCAATGTATTCTGCTTCACAAGTTGAGACAGAAACCGTTGACTGCTTCTTACACTGCCAGGAAACCAGTATGTCTCCTAAGAATTGACATCCACCGAAAGTTGACTTTCTGTCAAGGTTACAACCGCCATAGTCTGAATCAGTGTAGGCTTTGAAGTCAAATGACTGCTGCTTAGAGTACCAAAGACCCAATCGGGGTTTCCCTTTCAAGTATCTGAAAATTCTCTTCACAGCTATCATGTGGGACTCCTTCGGTTGTGACTGAAACCTTGAGCACAAGCACACAGCAAACATTATATTGGGTCTTGAAGCTGTGAGATACATAAGAGATCCGATCATCCCACGGTACAATCTGCAATCCACATCCTTTCCATCTTTGTCACGATGCAGACCATGATTTACTGGGATAAGTGTGCCATAAGTACTGTTATCATTCATCTTGTATTTCGACAAGATGTCCTGCACATACTTTGTTTGATGTAGATAAATGTCATCCTCTCTTTGACTGGCTTGCAGACCCAGGAAGAACGACAATTCACCCATGTTACTCATTTCAATCTTGGACTTCATCACCTGTTTGAATTCCCTACACATCCCTTCATTTGTAGATCTAAAAATAATGTCTTCGATGTAGACTTGTACAAGAAGAATGTCACCTCCTGCTTTCCTTATGAAGAGGGTCGAGTCGATCTGTCCACGGTCGAAACCACTAGACAATAGATGCTTAGATAATGCCTCATACCATGCCCGCGGTGCTTGATGAAAACCATAAAGTGCTTTGTCGAGCTTATACACTTTATTGATATTATGCGGATCTTCAAATCCGGGAGGTTGAGTGACATAGACCTCTTCATGTACTTTTCCATATAGGAAAGCACTCTTCACATCAAGTTGATAGACCTTGAAGCCAACATATGAGGCATAAGCCAGAAACAGTCGAATGGCTTCAAGTCTAGCAACTGGGGCATATACTTCTGTGTAATCCAAGCCCTCTTGTTGATAAAAACCCTGAACAACCAATCTTGCTTTGTTCTTCACCACAACATGACGATCATCCGTCTTGCATTTGAACACCCATCTGGTGCCAATTGGTTGAGCGTCATCTCCATCAACATGAACATCTTCACTGTTATCACTGACATGAGTTCCAGATGCAGATGCAGCATTAGAATCTGGAGTTACAATTGGTACAATAGCATGAGTTGAGAAACTGGAGTCATCACCGCCACCCAATAATTCATATACGTTTGCGGCATCATCGGCAGACAAATCAGGAAGATTAAAAGATTTGAATAGCGCATCAAAATCAAAACCCCAAGCTGGACCAGTTGGTTCTGGTGGAATGCTGTGTTTACTACAATCCACTTCAAACCATTCCTCGACAGTACGAGTTCCTATGTTGTACACTCTCTTGCAAGGCGAGTTGGCAACGTCTCCTAAGAAGATGCCTTCCACCGCTTTTGCATGAAACTTAGACTTGCGGTCTTTGTACTGTAGCAACAAGGAACAAGGACTACCAAAAGGAACTAGGTAATCAAGATTGGGAAGTCGATTGTTGATCAACTCATAACAAGTCTTGTTGTGCCTCTTCACAACCAGAACTCTGTTCAAGACGTGACAAGCTGTATTAACTGCTTCTACCCAGAAAGTGACAGGAAGCTTTGCATCTGACAGCATTGTCATTGCAGTCTCGATTAATGTTCTGTTCTTCCGTTCTGCGACTCCATTTTGCTGAGGCGTGTACGGGGCGCTGAATTCGTGACGGATCCCTTTCTTGAGACAGAAAAGCTCCATCAAATTATTCTTGAATTCAGTTCCGTTGTCACTCCTTATTCTTCTAACCTTTAACTTGAAAAGTGATTCCAAGCTCAGGATCAGGTATTGAAGAATATCAGTAGTCTCGTCCTTTGTACCTAAAAAATGCACCCAAGAAAAACGTGATAAATCATCTGTTACAACCAGACAGAATGACTTACCTCCAATACTCCTGATACTTATCGGGCCAAACAGATCCATGTGTAATAGCTCCAAAAGGGTATCGATGGAGTTTTTGAGCTTGGGCTTATGAGACTTCCGTTGCTGTTTGCCCTTTTTACACGGCATACAGTCATCTGCAACGGTAAATGTTAGCTTAGGAACACCGGTTACCAAACCGTTTCGGACCAGATGATTCATTTTACGATAAGAAATATGTCCGAGTTTCCTATGCCATAAGATAGAGTCAAGTTCTGTCGCTTTGGTAAGCAAACAGGTAGCAACTGATGAGGTGGTTGTTGCCACACTCATATCAATCTGATAGGTGTCGTTTGTCCTTAGCGCTCTCATCAAAATCCAGTCTTCAGGAACTTCAAAACCAGGCTTGAGAATCAAGCATTCATTCTTATCAAACATCATCGAGTACTCATTGTCGCACATTTGGGAGACACTCAGCGGGTTATGCTTCAGCTGCTCGTAAAAGTTGACATTGTCAAAACTGACACAACCATTTGATACCACGCCTTAACACGTGATACTGCCGCCTTTCTCTCCAGCAAAGGCCACATAGCCGCCTCTGAATGGTTTCACATCTTGAAGCAAGGCCATGTTTCCTGTCATGTGCCAGGAGCATCCACTATCTACATACCAGCGGTTAGAGATAGTACCCTTCGGATGTCCCTGCACGAGTCACAAAATGAATTAGTTAGATTTGGAGACCCAAGCCATAGTGGTCTTGGGTCGTCCGTCTTTTTCGAAATAAACAACCTCTTTTAACTCACAATCATTACTGTTCAAAATGGATGAATCTTTAAAAGAATTAGGACTAGGAGATTGAGATTTTTAGATTTGATAGTCCAAGTCCTCTTCTGTTTCTTAACTGGAACAGTAGACTGATGTTCAACAACAGCAGGTGAACTAGTGGAAGCTTCACCTGATTGAACTCCAATCAGCTGTTCTAGCTTTCTCAACCTCTTATTCCTTCTCCTCCTCTGTGGCTTAGAGAGTTTCGCCACATATTTCTCACTAGTACGTGTACTACCAGGGGTAGATACACAAGGTACAGCAGGTTGCTTTCCCTTTCTTGAAACAGATGGTTTAGCTTCAGATTTGATCTTTGGCTTCACCATCGGTTTAACTGGCGGTTTCACCATATTTGCTTTTGGACTTTTGGAATGGTTCACTGGTGGTGACTTAGGGATGACAACCGGTTATGAAACAATAGGCTGTTTCCCTTGGTTCTTAGAAGGACAGTTCACAAATATGTGACTTACCGTACCACAGTGAAAGCAAGTCCTCTTATCTGTGTAAGTCCTCCTGTAAGGCTCATTAGATCTGGCATTAGATGACTCGGCATTATGAGCAGGAGGAGTTAATTTGTGAACAGGAGTTAATTTGTGAACAGGAGTTTGACCCGATATAGATTGGTTTTTGGGAGTATAGTATTTTAGCAAATTTTCTTTATAACCAAGCCCATAGTGAGCTGAAAAAGCTTCTTTCTTAACTTGATTAAGATTTTTATACCCCCCATAAAGCATTACCTTTAATTTGTCATTTGATTCAATGATATTGGGTTCAGTTAAAATACAATTGTCACTATTTCTTGACTTTTTGTTCAGATAACAACTCCTCAGATACTACTCCTTCAGGGCAAGTGTTAACCGACCCATCATCAGAAGCAGTAAAGAACTCCTCATTAGATGTGGAGTTGGCCTTACTTGATGAATAATCCTTGTTAGAGGAATCATCCTTACCTGATGACTCATCAAAACACGTTAGATCAATGTCTACTAATCAGTTAAAAAATTTCTCGCTAACTGGTGGAGGAATGGAATTAGTACCCAACCCTAACCCATTCATTTGTCTCACTACAGATTCGTAGTGTTCCATAAATGAAGTTCTCATAGACAAGCATGCATGAAGAGAATAAAGCCACATGATCTTCAGCTATCTTGGCTATCGCTGATTGGTTAGCTGAAGATGTGGGTGAAGGATTTCTTGAGGGATTCTGGTGATGATCCAGAACCAGAACCAGATGCTGCATAGCATGCATGACCACCACAACCTTTTACAGTTTCTTCCTCATGAGAGTTTCCTGAGAAAAGGGCAATTCCAGAGCCCGATGACTTGGTTGCAGAAGACATCCCATGATACATTGAAGGGTCTTGTATCTGAGGTCTTCCTGAGCTCTCCTTTCTTTTTAGGTTCATGTCATGAGCTTGAACCTTTCCAATTGCCTCATCAATTGTCATCTCATAGAACCTAGGATTCTCTCTCATTAGGGTTGTATACATCTCAAACTTGGGAGGCAAAGCATCCAGAAACTTTTCCACTAATTCTTCATCAGGATACTTCAGCTCAAAAGCTTTCAACTCCGTCTGCAGATGATAGAATCTAGATTCGTTCTCTAGAAATCTGAAGCACTCATACTGCTTCCTGAGAAGATCCCTTTTACTTTTCTTGATGTCACTATTTCCGTCGAATCTTTTCTGTAACGCCTTCCAAAGATCCTTGGAGTTATCATATCCTCTGAAACTGTGGAACAACTACCGAGTCAATGCCATAGTGATAGAACCGTGAGCCTTCTTCTCTCGATCATAAGCTTTCTTTTCTTCTTCATCGAGTTTAGAGATAGGCTTAGGCAGTTCATCATCAAGATAAATGTGTGTGGGATGCTTATAGCCCTCTAGAATTGGAATCCATAACGAAGAATCGGTATAAGAAATGTAGTGCTCAAAGCGTGCTTTCTAGTCAGAATAATCATTTACATTTAGCAACTTTGGCGGTTTCTGAGGGGTTCCGATCTCGTTGTCATAGTTTAAAAGGTTTCCTAGGTTCTGAAGATTTGACATGGTGAACACTTAGTCAAATTTCAGAAAAGTCAGAGACACTTGCACACTTGCAATTGGCCTTGCGCACTTAGAGAAATGGTCTTGCGTAGATAGGATTTGCTCTTGCGTACTTAGTAAGTACGCAGGAGTAAATGATAAGTACGCAGGAGATAACTTAAGTACGCACAAGATTGGTCTTGCGTACTTGGTAAGTACGCAGCAAGACTGAACTTTTTACCAGATATGGTAAGTACGCAGAACACCTTTTTACCAACTCTCACCAAACTTTTCCGGTCACTGGAATCTCACTGTAGTTGGAAAAAATCGGACAGATGAACAAACAAAATGAGCCAAAGGGTCAGAAACAAGTTTCTAACCAACCTTTGCTGCCCAAAACACTCAAATACACAACAAAAGTCGGGTTTTTGAGTGATTTTTGCTTCTAAAATAGTGCTCAAGAGCTACCCCTATTTTATCACAAAAATAAAAAAACACCCATTTTTGCTTGTAAAATCTCTGTAGAAAAATCTCCAAACACACTTACAACACTCGAAATCAAGAGCAAGGCTCTGATACCACTTGTAGGTCCCTCGGGTGTGGCGGATCGTCACATGCAAGTGGGTCTACTAGTCGGACCGGGTGCGGAATACCCGTGACTAGGTGGAGAGTCTTACAACACAAAGTAAACCAACAAGAGAATCACTTTAAACTTTTGTCTATTATAAACACTTGAAGGTTACAGAGAGAAATACTGAGTATACAAAGTCTGAGTGTATTCCTGCGTACTTGTCTACTGTCAACCTATCCTATTTATACACAACCTGGTCCCTGCGCACTTAGCAAGTGCACAGGGCAAATTGCTCATGCGTACTTAGCAAGTACGCAAGGTATTCTTGCGTACTTGCAAAGTACGCAGGAACTAATTCCTGCGCACATACAAGTGCGCAAAACACTTAGAGATTTCAGCAACAGTCAATATGTAAAAGTAAATACAACTCGATAACTATTACATACAGACACTTACAAACAAAGACAAATACAAACATGAAAGTACAAAAACTAAGACTCTATCAAGAGTGTTTGTCACATGAAAGTGCTTCAACATTGTTGATGATGGAGTAGATTTTGGTGGCGAAAGTAGTCACGGGGCTGGTGAACAAGCATCAGTATACAATGAATCAGATTTAGATGTTTTGAGTGATGGGTCTCTAGATAGTGGAACGGATGAGTCATCCGATGATTTTGAGTCTGTAAGAAGCAAAAAGATGAGGGAGTTGAGGAGGAAAAAAAGGAAAGAGGCGGGTGTTAGGTTTGGGCCTGTTCGATTTTATGTAGGACAGATGTTTGGTAGTACATGATCAATAGGCATGCTGTTGAAACTAAGAGACAACTCAAATTTGTGAGGAATGACCTTGTTAGATTAAGGGTGGTATGCATTGGTACTGTTCAGAAAAACAGTGGGCCAAGTGAAAATGTTGTTGGGCCAAGTGAAAAGGTTGTTGGGCCTAGTGAAGATTCTGGAGGGTGTCCTTGGATACTGTATGCATCCAAACAAAAATCAGATGGTGAGACTTGGATAATAAAGATATACAAACCACACCACAGATGTCTTCAATCTAGAAAGATACATGCGTTCACAGCTAGCTTCATGGCAAAAGAAGAATGGGTTGTAAATCAAGTTGATGTAAATCCAAACATCCCATTAGAAAGCATTCAAGACCAGCTCCAAAGACATTTTCATCTAGGAGTTTCAAAGACGAAGGCTTTTAGGGTTAAGAAAAAAGCAACAATGCAATTGAAGGGTGACTATACTGACCAATATGCAAGGTTAAGGGACTACATTATGGAGGTAAAAAACAACAATCCAGACACAACAGTCAAGGTTCAGGTAGAAAATGAAACAAATCCTGATTCACCTACTAGGATCTTCAAGAGGGTTTACATCTGTTTAGGACCTTTGAAAAAAGGATTTAAAGCATGTAAGAGAGAGTTGTTGGGTTTAGATGGGATATTTATGAAGGGCCCCTATCCGGGTCAACTATTGACTGTTGTTGGGATTGACCCAGATAATGGGATCTATCCTCATGCTTATGCAATTGTGGAGGCTGAAAACAAACAATCATGGACCTGGTTTCTTCAATGTTTGGCTGATGACTTGAATCTATATGACAACAACAACTTCACTTTCATTTCAGATAGGCAAAAGGTATATTTTCTGCTTATTCTAGCTATGTTTCATGTTTGGTTTTTAAGATAGATTAAACTCATGTTTGATGTTTATTAACTAGGGAATTATACCTGCAATTGCCCATGTCCTTCCTTCTGCTGAGCATAGATTTTGTCTTAGACATATCCAACAGAACATGAAACTTCAATGGAGAGTGAAAGGTTTTAAGGATCTGTTATGGGGATGTGCAACTGCTACCACTGTGGTAGAGTTCCAAACAAAGATGGCTGAATTTAAGGCATACGGTTCTGCTGCCCATGATTGGTTGCTTAAAATTCCACCACATCATTGGTCAAGGTCACATTTTACAAGTATTTAATAGATGTCTAGATATTTTTGTTAAACATATTGTAGTAAAGTTGTATTATTATTTGTGTAGAAAGAGCCAAATCAGATGTCCTACTCAACAACATGTGTGAGGTATTCAATGGTAAAATACTGGAAGGGATGGATAAACCTATAATCTCGGCTTTAGACTATGTCAGGGAGTACCTTATGAAGAGAATTGCTAATGTCAACAAGGTGATAGAGAAGTGCAGTGGACCACTTACACCAACTGCCACAAAGCTATTTGATGCCATCAAAACACAAGCAGCAGACTGCACTGTGTTATTTAATAGTGACAAATACCAAGTTTCTGGTCCAGGGAGTGGCCAAAAAATTGTGGATGTTAAGGAAATGACATGTACCTGCAGAAGATGGGAGTTGACAGGGTTGCCTTGCAAACATGTTGTAGCTGTTAATTGGAATATGGCACTTCATGGACAAGGTGTTGGTCCACCAGAAAGTTGGGCACATCGTTGTTACCATTTAAAAACATGGACAAAGGTGTATTCCTTCAAAGTTGGACCAATCAATGGTAAAACCATGTGGCCAAAATCCGAATGCCCAACAACCATTACTCCACCATTGTACGACAAACCCATTGGTAGGCCTAAGAAAAAGAGGAGAAAGAGCAATGTGGAGGTGGAAGATGAGATGGAAAAAGGTGGCAAATTGACTAGGAATTACAAAACTGTAACATGTTCAAAGTGCAAACAGTATGGACACAATTCTAGGACTTGGAAAGGTGGGGGAAGTGTAGCTGGTGTAGGTCAAGTAAGTGGGAGTGGATCAGGTGGAGGTGCAGCAGATGAAGGTGAAGCATGTGGGAATGGATCAAGTGGAGGTGCAGCAAATGAAGGTGAAGCAGGTGGGAGTGGATCAGGCGGAGGTGCAACAAATGAAGGTGAAGCGAGTGGGAGTGGACCAGGTGGAGGTGCAGCAGGTGAAGGTGAAACAGGTGGAGGGCAAGCTGGTTGCAACTGACTATGACTACTATTTCTTGTTTTTATTTGTTTAATGACTACTATTTCCTGTTTTTATGGGTCTAAACACTATATTTTGGATGTAACTGGTTATGTATGTTGATGCTACATTGTGCAGTTTTTTGGCAATGATCTTTATATGCCCAAGTTTTGGATTGTATTGAATCTGTGCAGGTTAATTGTGCAGGCTTTTTGCGGTTTCAAATACATTAGTTGTGAAGTTTTTTTTTAGCCAAATATGCAGGTTAATTATGCAGTTAGAGTTAAGTATACGGATAGTCCCTGTGGTATTTCTAAATTTTGAATTTAGTCCCTAAGTATGAGAAACTGTACTCACAGTCCAAAATTATACATAAACGTAACATGTTTAGTCCTCGAGTTGGATGGACGTTAAGTTTTATCGTTAAGTGGGTGTGTAATGACCAAAATACCCCTAATATTAAAATAAAAAATAAAAAATGGACACGCCTAATACTTCATTACCACCCCTTTTTCAACTCCACCGACCTAATCTCTTGCAAGGACAACTTCCGGCAACATCTTTACCAGCGTCATCAGACTCTTGGACGACATCATTATCAGTGCACCATAATCTGCCGGTGTTCATCGATGCCCCCTCCCCCCCGCTGTTTATCGAAAACCATCATTCAAACGCCACCGGATGAATCGGTTTGAATTATGATCGAAGATCGAAAGTTCTGCTACTTGGTTGTGGGAATTGAATCTGGGTGAATGTCGGGGGAGGGGTGACCAAGGTCTGAAGAGTATGGCACCTCCACCTTCATTGTTGTCGGTACCGTTCATCTTCTTCATCGCTGGAAAATCGAAGTTCCAGACTTGAACTCATCAGCAAGCAAATCAATAATGGTCTTCCCCGCCCACCGGAGGTTGCCGAAGATTGTGTAATGTAAATTGACAACTGTGGAAGGGAAATCGACCAGGGGGTTTTCGCTAATTCAATATTGCAATGGAAGGTGAGAATTTGGATATGAAACAACTTCATTCGTGGGCGGATGGACACACATCCTTCATGAATTTGGATATGAAAGAACTTCATTTGAGTTTAGATCTGACTTGGTGTTTTATTTTGGTTAATCGAAAACTAACGAAGACAAAGAACGGTGAAGTTTGTTTGGTGTTCGGTGGCTTTCAGGTGTGGGAACTTTGGTGGTTGGTGGTTTTCAGGCTGTCTCCGGTGACTCTTCGTGAAGAAGAAATTTGGGTGGGAGTGGGGTGAAGAAGAAACTCTGGTGGACCCACACAATAATATTTAATAGTTTTATTTTTTTAATACTAAGGGGTAGTTTGGTCATTACACACCCACTTAACGATAAAACTTAACGACCATCCAACTTGGGGACTAAACATGTTACGTTTATGTATAATTTTGGACTGTGAGTGTAGTTTCTCATACTTAGGGACTAAATCCAAAATTTAGACATACCACAAGGACCATCTGTGTACTTAACTCAATTTGTTATTTATAATTTTTAGAGTAAACTGTAGTTTTCGTCCCTGAGGTTTACATCAAAAATCACTTTACGTCCCTCCTTTCAAAAATATGCTATTTACGTCATTGTACTTTCTGATTTCATCACTTTTCGTCCTTTGACCAAAAATCCGTTATGGATCTATTAAATAATTGGTGAAATGACTAAAATGCCCCTTTTGCTTTAACAGTTTTCGTCCCTGAGGTTACAAAAGTCTAACACTTTTCATCCTCATCTTCATCATCACCACCCTATCTTCTTCATCAGTCATCATCTTCCCCATCTTCTTCAGCTTCCTATACAAACTACAAATACACCCGCACACAGACGGTTATTATTCCATAACAGAATTATTCAAGAACAACTTGTGTTTGTGTAACTTGTCTCCTTCCTAAAGTCCTCACCTATAAATCAACTACCTCTGACCACGGTCACCGTCGTCTTCCAATATGGTACATCCGATTGCCGAACCCAATGAATCAAGTCCATTCGGTCTCACACTTTGAACCCAGAAAACAAAAACTATAACAAACATTTCATATCCAACCAAGAAATTAGCAAATTTCATAACAAGTATAAAAGTCAAAGATATCAAGAAATCTGAGAGTTTGACCTGGGTGACTTCTGCAGAGAAAACCCATATGACAACAACATTCACAACCCCATCAATTAGAATGAAGAACCCACAAACCTTGGTTGAAGATTTGGCAAGAAAATACCAAAGATCTATGCTTTTGGTGACCCAGAACTTTGATCCCACCGACGGAATTGACTTGAATAATGTTGTGTCAAATTGGGGTCCCTTGATCTGAGCTTGTACGCATTAATTCCTGGAGGTTTTAATGTGTTGAAATTAGCGGCAGTTAAGTGGAATCAACCGATTCACCGTCTGCCCAATTGACCACCAAGGTCACAGCTTCTCCGAAGGCCTCCAACATCACTTCCCTGACATCAGTTTGTGGAGACGGTGGTGAGGGTAATGGCGGAGGTGAGTAAATTGGCGATGGCGGCGAAGGCGGTGAGGGTGATGGCGGAGGTGTAAGTTTGTTCATTTTCATTCATTGTAATACTAACTTAAATAAACATGAATCAAACAATTGGGATGGAAAAGACCAAAATAGCCTCAAAATATGAATTGAAAAGACACCATTGCCCCTGAAGGCTAACCATTTACTAACGGACGTTTGGTCCAAGGACGAAAAGTGATGAAATCAGAAAGTACGATGGCGTAAATAGCAGATTTTTGAAAGGAGTGGTAAAGTGATTTTTGGTGTAAACCTCATGGACGAAAACTACAGTTTACTCTAATTTTTAAATCTTCATAATTTCTTATTTCACCAATGGATGAAGACCCACAAATCCTCATAGAAACTGCTAGTTTACAACAAGTTGTCTTTATTCAACTTATGTAATACATGGGTTTTTGACCTAGTATTATATATAATAACGATGAAGACCCACAAATCCTCATAGAAACTGCTAGTTTACAACAAGTTGTCTTTATTCAACTTATGTAATACATGGGTTTTTGACCTAGTATTATATATAATAACAAAAATCATAGCGATGAAAAGTGAATCGAGGCCTAATCAAGGCCTGCCACGTAGCAGGTCTTAGTTAGTCTTTTTAAAATTTTTACTTTTTTTATTTTTAATATATATGTTTAGAATGGCTTAATGAACAAAACTGGTGCTAACCCAATGTTCCGTGACCCACATCCCACCCACGTCACACGGGTTTGAATCCCACCTCCCCCTAATTTCTGGTTCGATGACATCAGTGCTGCCATATGCTGACGTCATAATTACATTTTTTTTAAATTTAAAAAAAAAATTGTTGATAATTTAAACCTTTATACTTACTTTTGGGTTATAACTTTTAAAATATTATGTTTTTTTATTTTTCAAATGTAACGTTGCAACGTGTTTATCTTTATCTACGTTTCATAACTGAGCCGCCGCTATGCGCGCACCGCCGTAGGGCGCATATATTTCTTTTTTAACTTCTAATTAATTTTTTATACTTTTTAACTTTTGTTTGTTTTTTAACTTTTATTTGATTTTTTTAACTTCTTTTTTTTTTTGTTCGACCTGCCACGTTAATGTTATTTTTTACATTGCGTCTACATTTTCATTTAAAATTTGTTAAAAATTGGTCTGCCACCGCCGCGGAGCGTGGGTTTAACCCACTAGTTATCAATACATTAAATAATAGTGTACATGTTAAACATAAGTCGAGGGGCATAAATGTATATGACATGAAGAGGGGGGGGGGGGGGGGTCGGACGAGAGAGATGGAGGAGAGGATTAGGGTTTCTTGATTTTGATTATTTGTAACCCTTACACCCCTAACTCTCTTTTTACAACAAACTTACAGAACAAGTTAGATTAGTTATTAATATTAATAATTATCAATTAATTATTAAAAATTAAATTGAATTGTCAACTAATTGATAATTAGATAATTATCAATCATATTGATAACTTATCTAGTCGAACCCAATTTGTAATTATCGGTAACATTGATAATTATTAAGCATCATAAATTAATTATTAACAATTTGATAATAATTAATTTATCAATTATTTCTCTATGTCTGTATTTGTGTTTAGATTATTTAGCTTTTTAAATAATATTTATATTCGTTGCTTATGGTGTAACCCTTTGAATCCTACTTCAATAGAAGTATTGTCATGTGTTGTTACTTAGGGATAGTGTTTCCAACAGAGACTCCCACTTTTAATATTCCTAAATTTTTCATCTCCAAATTTATCAAAAATAAAAGTCCAAGGACCAAAAGTGTAATTATATAGAAGATCAAGGACCAAAAAGTTAAAATTCTCATTTTTGGCCTATAACGGACCGTCACAGGCAATAACGGTCCGTCACGGGTTGCGCAAGGGCGTAAAGAGTGTGTGCCACATGTCTGGTGACTAATGGGTGCGTTTTGACGCGTGGAAGCCCTTTGACGGACCGTCACTGTTACGCCGCAAAAAAAGCAGAGAGTGACACATGTCTGATGACTAACGGTCGAGATCTGACGTGTGTACGCCCATGACGAACCGTCACCAGCTGTAACGGTCCTTCACACCGCAATATCACTAGAGGCTGATGCGTGTCAGTTGACTCGCTAACCCTAATCTGGTGACGGGACGTCACTTGGCAAAACGGTCCGTTATGACCCGGTGGTGACAGATCGTCACCCCACCATAACTGTCCATCACAGACATCAAATTTGCCTATAAATAGAATTCGAATCCCAGCCATTTCACTCATTTTCATACATTTTTAAGCTAATTCCACACCTCTAATATGATCTCGTTGGTACGTTTAACTTCCGAAGTTGCCGGTTGAGCTAGGAACGTCCAGAAAAGCTAGGAAACTCCCTTCTAAAGAAACCGAGGCTACGAAATTAAGTGGAGATGCTGCCCACTAGACCACTATCCTAGAGACTCTCTAAGACAATACTCTACAATTGTGAATACTTGTATTTTTATAAAATATTTTTAAAACCATAAACCATTTTGATTTATGGTTTTAGTCGAATGAACTAATACAACCATTGGTCGCATAAGATGATTTACTACATAGCATTCAGACCATAGAGTTACGCATGATCATGTACGTGTTACCGATGAAACAATGTAATGGGGCTAGGGCTTTAGCTTTGGCTCGGTTGTTAGAGTCACGTAAAATACCTAAATCGCATGCGCGTAAGGTTGTGATTAACGTAAAACAAATATCACCCTAGAAAGTACCTAGTGTGGTTGGTGGTTATACATTCGGGTCGAAGGTAGTCCGCTGAGTGTGTAAACTGACCATTAAAATATTAGGCAAATTGTTCTATTTATTCAGTCTTGTCAGATTATAAAAAACATGTATGTATTCACCATATTATACTGATAAAATATTTTTAAATGTTTTACAGGTAACCAACGATAAATATGATTTCATGACTAAAGCCACAAAGGACAATGGATCCTTGATGTCACGAAAGGGAAAGTCCACCCTAGACATCACCTGAAATGAATGGCTCTATGAAAAATTTGGTTTTGTATAAAACGTTTTTTTTTGTAAACAATCAGGGTGTTTCCCCTATTTATGTGAAGGAAATGAAATGAGTTTTGAAAACTCTTGATCCATATTTTCGCTGTGAAATTACAACTCTGATGTTATAATAATAAAATAAAACATGTACCAACCGGTGGTCGCACGCCCGGGTAGGCTAAATCCGGTGTGTGACAAGTTGGTATCAGATCTATTGATTTCAGTAAATTAGATACTAAGATTTGTATTTAAGATGTAACCTGATATGATATGATTTGGTTTTAGCAAATAAAGATACTAAGAGTAGTATCTAAGCTTTAACCGGCACGGACTGCCTACTAAGTAAAATTAGGTAGATCTTTATAATAATTCAGAAATGATTGTACAGATGTCAGGAAGTAATTACTTTACATATGTCTTTGGACATTCTGGAGAAAAAACCACATGAATTTTATCACCCTACGGGTACTAGAGAAGCTCCGGTAATCATCCCTGGTCATAATGAACCAAATAATAATGAAACGATTGTTATCTCTGATGACGAATCGTATCATCCATCAGGAGAAAATCATGACCGTTACAATGGATCTAGCTCTTCGTGGATGGAGGGAACTTCGGATTTCGAAAACTGGAGGACGGACACTTCACCACCAGTACATCAGGTAGGTACACACGAGGCTAGACCTAGTATGTCTACAAAGCCAAGGATGTGTGTTCAAATGCCGATGGAACATATGCATGTATCGGCATCTGAAATCGAAGAAATACATCAGGATATACATGAGGAAGAATCCGGGGAACCCCAATATGATCCTTCCGAATTCTTAGATCCTTATATTCATCCAACTCCTGTAGAAAATACATATATGGATATGTTGGAAGATTACATCAATGGACCGCAAGATGGACTAGATGATCCTTAGCGAAATGTATTCAATGATATACTATTCGGTATAAGGGAACCTCCACCTCAATACAATTATGCCTCCGCACATTTAGGTACACGTATTGAATTCCTTGATCATGCGTTAAGAGAAACGGATGAAGTAAAGAAGGAATCGATAAAACTAAAGGAGCGGATAAGACAACCGGAGGAAGAAAAAGAAGGGTGGATGCAAATAAAGAAATTAGAAAATAATAAATAAAATAATGTAACTTTAATTTCTTTATGTATATTTTTATAAATAAATAAAAAGTATTTCGTGTTTTATTTAGATGATGAGAAAAGGAAAAGGACCCCATTTTGTTCAAAAATATGCTCCTACTGGATATGTGTTAGAACCCCTGATCTTGATTCCAGCCTCGATTTTTATATAAAAGAATAGAGACGGGTGGTTGTGAGCCATAGACACAATCAAACAAGATAATAAAGACAGATAGAAGATCCAAAGATAGAAATTTCATTGATTTTGTACAAAGAAACTACATAGTTCCACCCCGGGTGAGTTCCCCCGGGGTGGTGGCTCATAGAAAGACCAACATTTACAAATGACTACCTAATGCCCTATTTATAGCCCCTGGTCCCTTGTGAGCCAGCCGCCATTGCCCTTGAGAAACCCTAGTTAAGTGTCGCCAAATCACTATGGTGACACTCTCAAAAATGTTGCCATGTTGCCGGGAGACACTCTGAGTGTCGCATGAAGTGTCGTCGAACACTAATAATTTCGTTTTCGTCTGGATCGTTCGATTGATAATATCATTCTATTATTTAGACCCAACAATTTACCCCTATAATGATACTATCAATATCTTCTGACATTGTCTTGCATCTTTATAAATCCACCGATTACCTGATGTCTTTCATTGTCGTTCTCCCCCGCAGATGTAGATCATCCTATCTTGTAGGCAAGAGATAGAGCTTGAACTTCCAACAATTAACATCAAATAATCGGATTTAACACGAAGGTGTTTGACTCTGTCAATTTGTCTTGAAATGATCCAACAATTCTTCAGATCCAGATATCCAAAGTTCAACCCTGTCACACGTCTTCACGAATAACTAATAGTTCGATACTTTTCACTATGATTCTCCCTCACAAGTGTAGATCCTCCTAATCTTGTAGGAAAATGATAAAGGTTTGAACTTCCACTGATCATCACCAAAAGGTCAGGTCTTCAGAAAACGACAGCTATGAAGACCTTTGAACATTCTGGATCCGCTATTACCAAAGAAACAAAATATCCGAAAACCCCGAAAAAGGCTATCTCCAGGTTTTTGGACAATGAACCTCCTTTTCTTTGCAATAATCACTCAAAAATTCATTCAAGAAAATTTTCCCAAAATACTCTGCAAAGGTGAATACTTGTATTTTTATAAAATGTTTTTAAAACCATAAACAATTTTGATTTATGGTCAGACTCGAATGAACTAATACAACTATTGGTCGTATAAGGTGATTTACTATATAGCATTCAGACCATAGATTCACGCATGATCATGTACGTGTTACAGATGAAACGTTGTAACGGGGCAAGGGCTATGGCTAGGTTGTTAGAGTCACATAAAATACCTAAATCGCGTGCACGTAAGGTTGTGATTAACGTAAAACAAAGATCACCCGAGAAAGTACCTAGTGTGGCTGGTGGTTATATATTCGGGCTGAAGGTAGTCCGCTGAGTGTGTAAATTGACTATCAAAAATATGGACAAATTGTTCTATTTATTCAGTTTTGCCAGATTATAAAAAGCATGCATGTATTCACCAATTTATACTGATACAATATTTTCAAACGTTTTACAGGTAACCAAGGATAAATATGACTATATGACTAAAGCCACAAAGGATGATGGATGCTTGATGTCATGAAAGGGTAAGTCCAACCTGGAAATCACCTGAAATGAATAGCTCTATGAAAACCTTGGTTTTGTATAAAACGTTTTTTGTAAATAATCAGGGCGTTTCTCCTGTTTATGTGAATGAAATGAAATGAGCTTTGAAAACTCTTGATCCATATTTCCACTGCGAAACTATAACTCTGATGTTATAATAATAAAATAAAACAGGTACCAACTTGTGGTCGTACGCCCGGGTAGGTTAAATCTGGGGTGTGACACCATTGTAGGTGTTCTTGGAGGTTTTTGGGGAAATCATATGGAGGGGCTGAATTGGATGGTCTAAATGGTTAATAATTTGTTAAAAGTGATAACCTAGCTTGATTAAAGGTTATGGGTGGTAGATAACATCATCTAAATATCCAATTTGATGATTCAAGAATTAGAGTTCTTGATGGTGAATTAGGGTTTTTCAATCTAATGACGTTTAAATGATGAATTGGTGGTTGGGAAGTGCCTATGGTGTTAATAGACACATTATTATGTAAGAAACCTCATCCAATTGTATGATTTGGAAGTTAGGGTTCTTAAGGTGAAATTTAGGGGTTTTTTTATTGGAGTTGTTTAAATGGTGAATTGGTTGTTAGTAAGTGTTTATGGTGTTAATAAACACAATATTTAGTTGATTTCCCAAATCAATTTGGTGAATCAAGAACCTTGGGATTTGGGTGAACTTGGATAAGACCTTAACGGGTCAAATGAGTTGGGTGATTGATTTTGGGTGTTAGAGGTTTGGTTAAGGTTGTGTTTACTAAATTAAGTTAGGGTGTTAATCATTAGAACATAGGTGTGTCTTGAATCTCAAATTGGTGTAAGGATTGAGATCATAAGATTGCTAAATACAAGTGGATTTTTAGGTGATCAAGGTGTTAAGGGAGCTAGATTTGAAGACCAAGTGGAATCGTATCTAGCTAAAGGTAAGTGTTTTGCACTTACTTAGTAATAGATATGTCGGTAGTTACATGTAAATAGATTTGTGTGGTTAAGTTCTATTTATGTGTGGTATGATGATATAAATTGACTTATATGGTATATAGTTAAACGAAATGAAGAATTTGGTGTAATTGACTTATATGGTATATAGTCAAACAAAATGTGGTAATTTGGTGTAATTGACTTATGTGATATATAGTCAAACAAAATGAAGAATTTGGTGTAATTGGCTTATGTGGTATATAGTCAAACAAAATGTGGTAATTTGGTGTAATTGAATTATGTGGTATATAGTCAAACAAAATATGGTAATTTGATGTAATTGACTTATGTGGTATATAGTCAAACAAAATGTGGTAATTTGGTGTAATTGACTTATGTGGGAAATAGTCAAACCAATTATGCAAATGTGGTGAAAATTGTTGTAAAATGGTGATATATATACATAGGTGAAATATGTATATAAATGGTGAAATGTACATAGGTGAAATATGTACATAAATGGTGATAAACATGGGTGTAACATGTATATAAATGGTGAAATGTACATAGGTGAAATATGTACATAAATGGTGGTATATGGGTGTAACAATATATAAATGGTGAAATATGCATATAAATGGTGAAATGTACATAGGTGAAATATGTACATAAATGGTGGCATACATGATTGCAACATGTATGCAAAAAGGCGAAATATATTCTTATAACTTTAAATGGGTGATTCGGTGTTTGAGATTCATAAGAATCTCATGGGGGTGTTAAGATTGTGTTGTTAGGTGTTTAAAACATCCACAAAATGTTTTTGGTTGCTTAAAACGACTGGGGTCGAGTCGGGAGGGTCGAAAAGGTCGAAAACTAAAAATTGCTACAGGTGGACATGACCATGTCTATTCTGCACATGGTTATATTAGAAATTTATAGTTTTGCAGGTGGACATTGTTGGATATTGGATGTCCGATCATCGATAATATCAACGTTACTATCGAGGTAGATCCAAAGAGTTACATTTTGGAGAACGAGCAATTAACAACATTTAGTCGTAAACGTTATAGTTCACGAAACGCGGGTTTATTATACGGTAGATAAATATTTAGTGAAATATTTAACGGTTTAATTCGATGGTTAATTATTTAGAGAAATAATTAAAAGACGAAGGTTTAAACGTTTAAGAGTTAAACGCTAAACGGTTAAGGTTTACTAATTATTTGTAATTAGTAAAGTACAAGGGATTAAAAGTAATTAACAATTAATTTCCAAGGGGTGTAATTTGTAATTAGTGGGATTATAAATACATGCTAAACTCAAAACCCTAATTCTAACTTTTGCCTCCTCTCATTTCTTACGCAACTAGCCAACCCCCTCCCCCTTGCGCCGACCACCGCCGTAAACCACAACCACTCCGCCGTCGTCGTTCCATCCACCGCATCAACACAGCCATGCGCTACCACCACTGCCGATGACATACTTCACCGCGAGGCTTTTTGATTGCGTGGATCGTTTCCGTGAGACGAGTTTTCATGGTTTGCGAGTTTCTTGAACAAGTCACCAGCGAGACGCTCGTGGATTCAAGGTGAGAATCTCTCGGGAATCGTCAAAGGTATAATCTTTAACCCGCTATGGTTGGTTTTAATTTATTTTTTATACGCATGTAATCGGATCACTGACAGGATTCCAGTTTAGAACCGTAATCGTGTACAACCGCTTCCGATGAACACAAATCTGATTTGTTTATTTAATTTGATTAATTAAAACGTTTTAAAAGTTAAAACTGGTACACGGATTCCCAACAGTGGTATCAGATCCACCTTTACACGCGTTTAGACATTTATTGCATTTTTCGATCTTCGTTTTATTTGTCAAACTTTTGTTTAACAAAAAGATCGAACCTTTTTCGTTTATGGATGATTGTGTTGTTAAATCGAGCACTAGTATCCCGTGGTTGTTTATTTTTTGTTTTTGTAATCTTTGTATTTTTTACGGGTTATTTGGAACCCGATTTAATAGTTAGGTTTATTTTTATTTGTTATTTATTGTAAATGTAAATAAATTGTAAATCGAACGAGTCGAAGATTTGAAGACCGAAGACGGAGGCGACCGGGACACGAAAATGCAGATCTTGGACTAAGTGGAAGACAACAAGATTAGTTGTTTTGTTTGTCCCTTAGACCGGTTCGGTTTTCGTTTTTTGGCTCGAACGAAAGTACGAAATCGAACAACTTTTACTAGTGGCTCGATTTATTTATTTTTATTCGTTTGTGGTTGTTGACAATTATTTAGAATAATAATTAAAACCGCAAAACATTTATAAAATTATTTTGACACAATCATAAAACAACGAGAAAATTAAACCGTTTACAGATTTTCCGGAAAGGTAATTTTTATATAAAAGGTGTTTTATTTAAAAGGTAAAACGAGTTTTAAATTAAAATTGTTTTATTTAAAACTATTATAAATTAATTAAAGAGTTAATTAGTTTAAATTTTGGTTCGCGATTAACGTCCAATTTAGTTTAAATAGGGTATTTAAAGTTGGATCGTGTCGAGTGTTAAAGACGTTTCAATTTATCATGAACTAAAACAGTAAAATTGGTGTTACTAAATTGCACGACTTGACTCATACTTCTAGTCATCCAATATGTTTTTGACCCTTACTCGGCAACTTAAAACATTAAAGCAAATCCCAATTTAAATCGATATTTCTTCGCCACCCTAAGTTATGACACTTCAACTAATCTATCAGAACCCTCAGTGTTAGTGACTACGCTGCATCCGGGCCTACGGTTTCGGTTGATGGTACAACCGCGATTCCTGAGTCACTTAGGCCGGTTCTAAAGTTACAATTGATGGGAAAATATCACTTAAGGTTGTATTAAGTGGGTGTAGTTGGGGGAAACGTATCCAAGCTCGACAACACTCATCTTGCTACCCCAAACCGAGAATTGTGTAGTCGACACAATCGATAATCGTTACCTACCTACATAGCCATGCCAGTGTAGAGTGTTTTAGCCATTCACTGAGCAATGGTGAACCGGTATCTCATTCCTAATTTTATCATTTTGCTATTGGATCATAAATTAAATTAGGATGTTAAGCATGAAAGTACTAAAACTTTATTTTTGAATTTTGTAGATGTCTAACGAAATCAATCCCAACTCCTCTTTCTCACTTAAGTCCATCCTTGAGAAGGATAAACTCAACAACTCCAACTTCATGGATTGGTACCGTAATCTGAAGATTTTTCTCAGAGTAGAGAACAAGATGTACGTTCTCGAAGGACCAATTCCCGAAGAACCTGCTACTACTACAGGCGTTGCTCATAGGACTTGGGTGAAACATGTGGATGATTCCATCAAGATCTCTTGCTTGATGCTGGCATCTATGATACCAGAGCTTCAGAAGAATCTGGTTGATCATCCAACATACAACATGACAAGCAGCTGGAGGAAATGTTCCAACATCAAGCTCGTCATGAGCACTTTGAAGTGATGGGATCACTTGTCGGTTGTCGTATGTAGGAAGGTTCTTCAGTCAGCACTCACGTGCTGAAGATGAAGGGTTACATTGATCACTTAGCACGTCTTGACTGGGGATATAATCTTCAACTCATTGCCTAAATCATATAGCCAGTTCGTCTTGAACTACAATATGAATGGTTGGGACAAGACCATTCCGGAGTTGCATATGATGCTCAAAACTGCCGAGATGAACATACCGACTTCAAGTAAGTCTAGTCTAGTGCTAATGGTCAAGGAGGGTCGAGTTAAGGAATCTGAAGTGAAAGGCAAAGGCAAGAAGAAGGGCAAGGGCAAAGGCAAGGCTGTTGCCAAGAAGAAGACTCTGAAAGATGCAAAAGGCTTTCATTGTGATGAAGTTGGGCACTAGAAGAGAAACTGCCCCAAATATCAGGCTAAGCTAAAACAGAAGAAGAAGATTTATGGAGGAAAGTTCTCAGGTATATTCGTTATTGAGATCTTCTCTTTGTCTAGCAAATCTTGGGTGTTTGACACTAGATGTGGTTTTCACATTTGTAATGATTTGCAGGGACTAAGGAAGGTTAGGAAGCAGAAGCAAGGCAACTTGGAGCTCCATGTTGGCAATGGACAAAGAGTAGTAGTGAAGGATGTAGGAGAATATTTTCTTTTACTTCCTAGTGGTTTTGAACTTGTTTTGAACAATGTTTGCTACAAACCTAGTTTATCTAGGAATATTGTTTCGGTTTCAACTTGCGTGAACAAGGTTTTGAATATGCTTTTAGTGGTGATTTTATTTCTGCATATTTGAATGGTTTGTTTTAATTTACTACAAAGCCTAATAATGGAATCTATGGGATAGATTTCCATAACAATAACGCATTATAAAATATCTCCTCTAAATGTACGAAATTGGATTTCAATGATACGTATTTATGGCATTGTCGACTAGGACACATAAACAAGAATCGCATTAAGAAGCTCCAAACTGCAGGAATTTTGAATTCCACCGGTCAGGAGTCTTTTGATGAATGGTAAGTTGACCAAAGCTCCTTTTTTTGGTATTGGTCAAAGAGCTAAGGATCTGTTAGGACTAGTACATACTGATGTGTGTGCTCCATTTAGAACAATGTCTAGGAATGGAGAGAGATACTTCATCAAATTTACTGATGACTTCAGTAGATATGGTTATTTTTATCTTATGAAGCATAAACATGAAACGTTTGAAATGTTCAAACAATACCAGAACGAAGTACATAATCAGCTGGGTAAGACGATTAAGATGCTTCGATCAGATCGAGGTGGTGAATATCGTAGTCTAGAGTTTGACATACATCTAAAGAAATGTGGGATCATTTCATAACTTACTCCACCTAGAACTCCATAGCTTAATGGTGTGTCTAAGAGGAGAAATCGAACTCTATTAGATATGGTTCAATCTATGATGTGTTGTACAAACCTCCCACACTCCTTCTGGAGTTTTGCTCTTGACACTACCACAAGAATCATTAATCTAGCTCCAAGAAAGAAGGTAGAAAAAACGCCTTATGAGATATGGCATGGGGAGAAACCCAAAGTGTCCTACCTCAGGGTCTGGGGATGTAACACTTATGTTACTAGTGAATCTTCGGATAAACTGGATCCCTGTGGCGATAAAGATTTTTTCGTCGGATACCCTAAAACAATTGGTTTACCATTTCTACAATCCTACTGAAAACTGGGTTTTCATAAAATGCAGAGCTACCTTCTTCGAGAAGGAACTGCTTGCGCAAGGGATTGGAGAAAACCACGTGGATCTAGAAGAAGTTCGAGAACCACAAGTAACCGAACCTCAACTTGATACTGCCAATCAACATGAGATTTTTTACAATGAATTTGAAAGAATTCAAGATTCAATAGTAATACTCAACATACGCAGAAGTACTAGGGATCGTCATGAACCCGACAGGTATATCGGGATTCATGAAAATGACGACATCCTGATGGTTGATCAAGCTGAGCCTGCTAGTTACAAGTCTGCAATTCTAGATTCTGAATCTAAGAAATGGCTAGAAGCCATGAGCGTCAAGATACAATCCATGTATGACAACCATGTATGGGACTTGGTTAATCTTCCTCCCGAGTGTCGGGCTGTAGGAAACAAGTGGATTTTCAAGAAGAAAACCAACATGGATGGAACATGCAAATCTATAAAGCTAGGCTAGTAGCAAAAGATTTATTCAGACTCAAGGAATTTATTATGAGTAAACCTTCTCGCATGTAGCCATGCTTAAGTCTATTAGGATCTTGCTTGCCATTGTTGCGTATTATGACTACGAGATATGACAAATGGATGTCAAAACCGCGTTCCTAAACAGACACCTTTCTAAAGATGTCTATATGGTTCAACCGGAAGGTTTTGAGGATCCAAAGAATCCTAATAAGGTGTGTAAGTTGAACAAATCCATTTATGGGTTGAAACAGGCGTCTCGAAGCTGGAATCTTTGACTTGATCAGAAAATCAAAGAGTTTGGTTTTGTAAAAAATGAAGATGAACCGTGTGTTTACCTGAAGGTAAGTGGGAGCTTCATTACTTTTCTGATTCTGTATGTAGATGACATACTGATCATTGGAAACCATGTTCCTATGCTATAAGACGTAAAGTCTTGGATAGGGAAATGTTTCGCGATGAAAGATCTTGGCTAAGCCGCCTATATTCTAGGAATAAAGATCTATAGAGATAGATCGAAGCGACTTAAAGGTTTAAGTCAAAGTACAGATATTGATAAGGTCATTCGACGCTTTTCAATGCAAGATTCCAAGAGGGGATTGTTGCCTATGGCACATAGAACCATACTAAATAATAAGCAGTGCCCTTAGTCGGACGAGGAAACGAAGAAGATGGAAAGAGTTCCATATGCTTCTACTATTGGTTCCATCATGTATGCCATGTTATGTACTAGACCGGACGTATCATACGTGTTAAGCATGAAAAGTAGATATCAACAGAATCCTGGTGAGAGTCACTAGACAGCTGTGAAGAACATCCTTAAGTACTTGAGAACGACTAAGGATATGTTCTTGATGTATGGAGGACTAGCAGTTAAATGTTATACTGATGCTAGCTTCCAGACTGATCGAGATGATTCTCGATCTCAAACGGGATATGTGTTTGTTCTGAATGGTGGAGCTATTACTTGGGAGAGTACCAAGCAGAGCGTCATTGCTCAATCCACCACCGAGTTAGAATACATTGCCACTTCAGATGCTGCAAAGAGAGGCTGCTTGGATGAAGAAGTTCATTGTTGATCTCGATGTGATGCCTAGCATTCACTAACCGATCGAGATATTGTGTGACAATACGGGTGCCATAGCTCAAGCAAAAGAACCAAGTTCACACCACAGCACGAAGCACATACTCATGAGATTTCATTATATAAGAGATATATTGGAACATGGAGACATTGTGTTAAACAAATTTCACATAGATCAGAATCTAGCTGACCTGTTCACTAAGCCTATGCCTCCAGCTAAACATGAGAAGCATGCAGATATGATAGACCTTAGATTTGCTAGACAATGGGTTTGATTTGTAATTTAGTATTCGGTGCTTTCGAACTTTATAGTTACATTGGTATTTTATTTTAATTTAATGGTTAAATGCATTATAAATAGATGCTTCTATGTTCGACATTTTATACGTTTTAGTATCCTTGAATATTGTATTCTAAATGTCCGTAGTTAATCAGATTCATGGGAATCATTCTGAATGTAAGACTATTATGAATGGTTGGTTAGTTCACAAAGTGAATGCTCAAAGTGTTGAGAACCAATATTCATAGATATGCATTAGAGAATGATATCGGACGTAAATCGTTTCAAACTATCTTCATGGATCGATTTCATAAGAAGTTTTGAATATGGTAAGATCTATCGGTCCTTCGACCCAAGGAGGATATTAGAACTAACTTTAACTTAAGTTTGTTCTTTGACCATATCTAACGTTGTTCCATGAAAGGCAGTAATAAGAGTATGATTGGGAATAAATCTTAAGTTAAGTGAGAGTTGTATGTTGCCAAAGGAATTATGCTCTCCTTAAACAGGAGTTGGACACCATGGCGCCCTCGTTAATTCGAACTGGCATAAAACGCGTGGCCACGCTCAAACTTAGTGAAGTTTATTAGACCACTATGAATTAGAGACGAGAACAAGAATAATGGAACAACATATGAAAAATGATTAGTATCCATGTCTCATGTTCAACGAATGCCCTAAACAGAAAGGCTAAATAGATAAGTTTACCATGACTGTTTTACTTGGTTAAGTAATGATTACTTGAACACAAGGAAATAGTTGACGATTGTAATACGTCATACCTTGCCAGGGACAGTGAGATGCAGCTAGGCATCCACCATTGTCTACGTTGAGACGATTAATTGATGAATCGTCCAAGTGGGAGATTGATGGATATGGGATGTCCGATCATCGGTAATATCAACGTTACTATCGAGGTAGATCCAAAGAGTTACACTTTGGACAACGAGCAATTAACAATGTTTAGTCGTAAACGTCATAGTTCACGAAACGCGGGTTTAATATACGGTGGATAAATATTTAGTGAAATATTTAACGGTTTAATTCGGTGATTAATTATTTGGAGAAATAAATAAAAGACGAAGGTTTAAACGTTTAAGAGTTAAACGTTAAACGGTTGAGGTTTACTAATTATTTGTAATTAGTAAAGTGCAAGGGATTAAAGTAATTAACAGTTCATTACAAGGGAACTAACAGTTAATTTCCAAGGGATGTAATGTGTAATTAGTGGGATTATAAATACAAGCTAAACTCAAAACCCTAATCCCAACTTTTGCCTCCTCTCCTTTCTTACGCAACAAGCCAATCACACCCTTGCTCCAACCATCGCCGTAAGCTACCACCACTCTGCCGCTGGCCGCCGTCGTTCCAGCCACCGGGTCATCACTTCTGTGCGCTACCACCGCTGCTGATGCCATACTTCACCATGATGCGTTTTGATTGAGTGGATTGTTTCCGTGAAACCGTGAGATGTGTTTCGTGTATTGCGGGTTTTATGAACAAGTCACTAGCGAGACGCTCATTGATTCAAGGTGCGAATCTTTCGGGAATCATCAAGGGTATAATATTTAACCCGCTATGGTTGGTTTTAATTTTTTGTTTATACGCGTGTAATCGGATCACTGACAGGGTTCCGGTTTAGAACCGTAATCGTGTACAACCGCTTCCGCTAAACGCAAATCTGATTTGTTTATTTAATTTGATTAATTAAAACGTTTTAAAAGTTAAAACTGGTACACGGATTCCCAACAGACATGACCATGTCTACTCTACACATGGTCATGTTAGAATATTTTGTTTCTTCAAAACTTCCCATTCTTGGGGTATTTGCTTGGGTTTTGTATATCATTACTAATGGTTTTATGAATGGTGTTTCATAGGTAAAGCTCAAGAATGAACCTCGTTTTATGACTCAGGTGTACTTGGATTTCTCATAAACTTTTGGCGATTGTTTTGTTGAAACTAAACCTCGGTGTGAGGGGTTTTAAACTTTTTTTGTAACGTTGTAGGGTGTTTGTAAATATCTTTGATGTTGTTTTCTAAAGGGAATTAATGGGACCTATTTCCGCATGATTATGAAAGTTAAAATCGGTTGAAAATTTTTGGGTGTTACAGTATCTCCCTTCTACACCTTGCTTATAATGACGTCTCCACGTTCCAGTATCTCCGTATATAATGAAACTTCTTGAGTATATGCTTGGTGTTGTGATGTGACCTTTGTTATTTTGCTTGAGCAATAGCACCGTTGTTGTCATAAAATATCTCGATTGGTTTCCCAACACTTGGCACTACCCAAAGATCATCTATGAACTTCTTCATCCAAGCAACCTCCTTTGAAGTGCCTGATGCTGCAAAGTATTCAGACTTGGTAGTTTACTTAGCAACAACACTCTAATTGAAACTCTTCTAAGTTATTTCTCCACCGTTTAGTGTGAATACAAATCCCGTCTGTGATCGAGAATCATCTCGATCAGTTTGGAAGCTAGCATCAGTGTAACACCTTATAGTGAGCTCTTCTTCCACTCCTCCATATATCAGTAACATATCCTTGGTCCTTCTCAATTACTTGAGTATGTTCTTTACTACAATCCAGTGAGCATCCCCTGGATTCCATTGATATCTACCCATCATGGTCAAAGCAAAACGAGATGTCAGGTATGGTGCATAACATGGAATACATTATTGATCCTATCGTAGAAGCATATGGAACTTTTTCATTCTTCTTTTCTTATCGCCTGTTTCTAGACACCACGATTTATTTAGGATTGTTCGATGTGCCATAGGCAAGAATCCTCTCTTGGAATCTTGCATTGAGAAGCTTTGAATGACCTTGTCAATATATTCACTTTGACTCAAACCTATAAGCCGCCTTGACCTATCTCTATAGATTTTATTCCAGAATTTATGTGGCTTCACCAAGATCCTTCATTGCGAAACAATTTCCAAGCCAAGATTTCACTTTTTGCAAGGTCGGAATATCGTTTCCAATGAGCAGTATGTTATCTACATACATAATAAAGAACATAATTGTGCTTCCACTTACCTTCATGTAAACACACGGATCATCCTTTGTTCTTAATAAAATCGAACTCTTTGATTTTCTCATCAAAACAAAGATTCGAGCTCCGAGATGCTTGCTTCTACCATAAATGGATTTCTTGAGCATGCATACTTTATTAGGATTCTTTGGATAGATAAAAGCCTCCGACTGAGCCACGTAGACATCGTCCTTAAGGTGTCCATTTAGGAAAGCTGTTTTAAAATTCATTTACCATATTTCGTAGTCATAATACGCTGATATGGCGATCAGAATTTTGATTGACTTAAGCATAGGCACTAGCGAGAAAGTTTCCTCATAATCAATTCTTTGAGTGTGAGTAAATCCTTTTGTAACAAGCCTATCTCTGAAGGTGTGCACCTTTCCATCCATGTCAGCTTTCTTCTTGAAAACCCATTTGCTCCGCACAACCTTGTTGTTAAGAGGTAGATTAACTAAGTCCCAGACTTGGTTATCATACATCGATTGCATCTCTACGCCCATAGCCTCTAGCCACCTATCAGATTCTGAATCTGAATCTACATTCTCGTATTTAGTGGGCTCGATATGATCCAGTAAAAAGACATCATCATCCTTGTCACACCCTCAAAATCTACCTATGGGGTTTTACCGCGAGACGCGTGACACACCAGGATCTCAGTCATTAGTTACACGGAACGACTCTATATGAATTTAAATAAAATACTAATGCTGCTCATAGTCACGAGACAACAAAAGTTTAAGTTTGAAAACGTTGCGCAAGCGTAAATAAAATCCAACTGCAAGAATAGTCAAATGCGCAAAACACCGCGCCCAAACCAAAGTAAATAATAGAAATAAATAAGTTTGAATTTTTTTGCGAAAACCATGCTCAGACCATGCATCCTAATCTTGTGCGTACCTTAGCGACCTGAGAAAGACATGCTAACAGCGTCAACACAATAGTTGGCGAGTTCATAGAGATGTAAGTAAATAAAAAGTTCGATGTTTGCTAGATAATGTAATTAATGTATACCGATAGATAGTTAGTCTATGTCATGCTACTACAATTGTTCGAAACTGAAGCTGAGTTTGTGTTTGTTTGCCTTCCGCCATGTCTACCGAACAATGGCAAATGTCTAGGCTAATCTTACACCCGTTCGACCTCCGGTCAAGTTAGCGCGACTAACTCGGGTGGGGCTTGTCAAAACCTAATAGTACTACTCAAAATCACCTCGCTATGTTCCAATACTAACAATTCAAGAATGTAAGGACTTATTGGTATGTTTTCACTTTAGTAAGCAAGCGATAATACAATAATACAAAACCCAAAATGTTTGCGTGCATGCTTTCTCCCCCAAAAAGGAAAGTAAGTAAAGATAGGGGTCATGAAACTCACCTGAGTGTGAATGCAAATGAAAGCTAAGTAAAATAGCTGAACCTCTAACAGCCACCTATAATTCATAGTCTATATGTGCGTGTTCGTGCAAGTTGATATGAACCCATAGTATCCAAACAATACTAATGTTTAAGTGTTTAGAAAAAGGTTTGCAAGTTTGACTCAAGTTTGATTCGACAACCCGTTGGTGACACGTTATATGAAATTATGCTTGTTCAGTATAACAATACTACATTATACATACATGATCATGTTGTAGCACTTAGCAACAAATCCTATTTGTTCTATCAAGATAGCAGGTTTTCATAAATAGCAGGTTTCCATAAATAGCAGGTTTCCATAAATAGAAAGCATGTTCAAGATTCATATTATCATTATTAATATGTTTGTATGATTACTCTAACATGTTCAAGATCGTCACATCATATACCAATTGTATAGAACTTAACATGTGATATACAATTCAAGACAAAGTTTCTATCTTTAGTAACCCATGAGTGATATGCATGATTTCAAGCATCCAACACATTGCAACATGTTATTATGTCCTAACTAGCATAAAGCTATCATTAAACCATATCATACATGTCTAAATAGCAAGCTATGAATACTTTTGCAAATTAAAGTTTCCTTATTTAGCAAGTTTGTAAAACTGTGTTAGGTATTTAGAATCTGATTTCACCATTCATCTACACATGTAAGAAGTAGCACATAAACCTCATCACATCTTGCAATTCAAGTCTAACATGCAAGTTTCAACACATAAAAAGTTTCCTCATTTAGTAAGTTTGCAAAACCGAGCTAGGTATTAGAAATCTAATTTCACAAATCACTTATACATGGATCAATTAGCATATAAACATCATCATATCATTCAACACATGTCTAGTATGCAAGATAGCATTCCTAAAAAGTTTTCATTATAAGTAAGTTATGATTTCTAGTCTTGTTTAACGAGATTCAAAGCATCAAATCCATTACATACCATCTATCTAACATGATTATAACCATAACAAGCATCAAACATCTCTAACATGCCATTCTACACCATCACATGATCAAAAAGTTTAATTTTTTAACAAGTTACTAATCATATGAAGCTAGGGTTTTCCGAATAACCATAAAAATATCAAATACATGCAAAACAATGATAAAGTCACAATCTTTTTTATAAAAACTCATGTTTGGATGAACTAGGGTTTCAATTTAAAATCTAGGAATAAAAAAGTAACGAAATTGAACGAAACGACTTACGTAGGATTGTTAGAAACGTCAAGGGGAGTCCAAATACGCGTTCAATTTCAAGATCGGAGCTCAAAACGATGGTGTTTGGGTGCTTGGTTGCTCACGGCGCAAGAGGGAGGGGTAGAGGGGTTGGGATCGATGATAGAGAGAGAAATAAGAGATTAGGGTTAAATTTTATAAAAATTCCTTATATGGTGGATTTCAAAGGTTTTAAATTTGGAATGGATAATCATGAAATATAAAAAAAACATTTAAATAAATCAACTAGATAATATTCTTTTAAATAATTATTTTTATAAATTTTTTATATCTATAAAAATAATCAGTATCAATAAAATAACCGGTAAAATTAAAATCTGATAATTCTACGCGATATCACGAAAGTTCACATAATTCACAGAAAAGTCACAAAACATATAAATTCACATAATTTATATTAAAAATAATTATTCGCAATTATTTTTATTAGTTCACCAACGTTACGGGTTCAACTCGTGTGTGATCCGGTAATTCTACAAATTACCGATACGTGAGTGTTTGTGCGAAACTGACACATCTAATTAATCCTAATTAAATGTAATGCATGTGTGAATGTTTGAGATAACTGAGTTTAAATAAATAAATGTTTGAGATAACGATGTTTGTGTTAACAGAGTTAACCTGAAAATGTCGGATGTCACATCATCCCCTTGTTGAAAGAATTTTTGTCCCGAAAATTAATCCAAGTTGCTAGTTGTCTGAAACAAAAAGTTTGAGTTGTCACAATCCTGCATGAAAAACACATATCTCTCAGGCTCCCAACAGTTCCTACTTGACCTGCGGACGCTTGGTGTTACAACCGATTCCTAAATCCGCTCTGGTTCAGGTTCAACAACTCCTTATTGATTCGTAGTTTCAACCTCAGCTGAAGTTACTTGTGGTTCTTGAACTTCTTCTAGATCCATAACGATTTCAGTCGACCCTCTCTTAAAGAATTCTTTCTCTAAGAAGACACCTCTACGAGCCATTAAAACCCTATTTTCATTGGGCTGATAACCGACGGAAACAATCTTTTCGCCTCTAGGTTTCAATTTGTTAGAAGTCTTACGTTTGACATAAACTTTACAACCCAGACCTTTAAGAAGGATAAGCTTGGATTTCTCCCATGCCATATCTCATATGGTGTTCTATTCACATATTTTGGTTGGAACCATGTTAACAATTCGAGTAGCAGTTTCAAGAGCATAACCCCAAAAGGAGTGTGGCAAGTTAGTTCGACTCATCATTGATCGAACCATATCTAATAGAGTTCAATTTCTCCTTTCTAAAACACCGTTATGTTGTGGTGTCCCTAGTGGAGTTAATTGTGAAACTATTCCACATTGTCTAAGATCGTCTAATTTGTAACTTAGATATTCACCACCTCAATCTTATCGAATGGCTTTTATTGTTTTGCCGAGTTTTTTGCATTTCATTTTGAAAAGTTTTGAACACTTTAAAAGCTTCATGTTTATGTTTCATTAAGTACACATAAACATATCTACTATGATCAGCAGTAAATGTTATGAAGTATCTTGCATCACCTCTAGACATCATCTTGAAAGGTCCGCATACATCAGTATGTATCAATCCTAATAGGTCTGTGGCTCTTTCACCAATACCAGAGAAAGGTGCCTTTATCATTCTGCCACTCAAGCATGATTGACATACCTTGAAGGCCTCTGAACCAGTGGATTCTAAAATCCCACCAGTATGGAGTTTCGATAAACGTTTCTTGCTTATGTGCCCAAGTCGACAATGCCACATATATGTCTGATTGAAGTCTGACTTCAATCTTTTGGTAATAATTGCTTATATAGAACTATCATTGCATGAACTACTTACATCAATCTCATATATTCCATTGTGAGGTCTGGCCTCACAATAAAACACATTATTCATGTAAGTCAAAATGTTATCACCATTGAAAACATAACTAAAACTTGTTCACGCAAACAAGAAACTGAAATAATATTCCCAGTCAAACTAGGTACATAGAAGACATTGTTAAAAATCAAATAAAGACCACTCGATAGAAGTATCCTATACTCTCCGATTGCCCATCTTCAAAATGGTTTATATATTTTTAGTGCCAACATTTTCAAAGCAGATTAGAAAACAAAATCTAAAAAGGAAAAAAAAGGATATCTTAATGGTTTGATTTTGATCTACGAAACAAAGAAAAAAAAAGTCTAGAATATTATGAACAATTGTTTTGAGGTAAAACAAATTGAAAATTTGGCACTTGGCAGTTGGCAGTATTAAAAAGCGTGGACAAATATTCTGATGGGCTCACTTAAGAGAGAAAATGTTGGACATAATTAATTGGGCTTAGCTAAAATCAAATGGACTGATTAAAGTGTGGGGCTAAATTAAATTGGTTCATATTACAGGGAATCAAAAAGGGAAATAAGAGGAACAGAGAGGGTCCAGAGGAGTTTTTTTGTTTTCTGAAAAGAAAAGGAGTTTTAGTTTAACAAATCTTAATGAAGAATTCTACCGTGGCAATATCTAATTCTTCCGTTTTTATGATTAACTAATTAATAACCAGTGATTATGACCGGGACTTCGGTTTGTTTACTTTGTTTAACTTTCATGCACGTTTTTGTATTTGAGGCTTGAATTTATATCGAATTGTGATGACGTTAATCATGTGTAGTTTAATCATTTGGCTACCGGTGATGTTAATTTGGCTACCGGTGATGTTAATCTAGTGTATTTGTATGGTTAGATTGATGTTTTGACATGCCAATCTTCCTTAAATCCGGTCCACATCCGTTTTATTTGAATATACTTTGATTAAAATGTGTGATTTCGTGTTTTGACGGAGTGATGTCCATGTTTCTTGATCATGATATGTGTATCTGTATGGTTTTTGTTAAATTGTTAAGTTTGTTGGACTGATTATATGTGTTAGTTAGAATATAATAGGTTTAGTCGGTGTGGTTTCACACTCATGCCACAATTCGGTTACGACATTTTTTTTGAAGCTTTAATACCTCAGTTCTTGGTGAGAATTCAAATTTTGGTTTCGTAAGAGTAATTAAGTTCATTATACTTACTTTTATTCTATTTATTTTGATTTTGTTAGTCATTGTGGTCCGGATATCTTGAATTTGATTATGATTAGATCGGCAAGTTGAGGAAACCTAACACATTGCTTTTCTGTCAAGTGTAACATCCCAAAACCGACACCTTATTCGTAAACGGGATCGAAGAAATAAAGACGAGGACTAGTTGGCAGTGTTGCAAAAATCCCGATTAATCGGTAATCGTCGTTTTACATAGGAATTTTGCCCTAATCGGACTAAAAATCGCTAATTGGAAAAATCTGGCCTAGTCGGCCAAAAATCGGCCACTTCCCGTTTTTCCGGCGAAATTCCGGTAGGGTTCCGGCGAGGTTCCGGCGATTTTCCGGCAAGTTCTTGTAAATTACAGCTATTTTATAAAATGTGTGTATATATATAAATATGAAAATTATATATAAAAATTCCAATCCGATTAATCCCTAGTTGGGACCCACCGCCTGACTAGCGCCTAACGATTTTTACAACACTGCTAGTTGGGAATAAACGAAAGATGGAGAAGGAAGGGAGTTGAGCCATAAACCCTAGCTGCCACCCCCATTCCTCCCCATTCCATCTTCTTGTAAAACCCACTTGAGAGAGAGAGAGAGAGACAAAGATCCATCATCAAGCCTTCCATCTTGCTCGATTATCATTAAAGATTGTTCACATAAGAGAAAGGAAGAAAGAATCACGCAAAACAGGTATGAATCGACCTCTAGATCTAAGTTTTTAGTTGAAAATGGGTTTTTGGTTAAAAGTTAGGGTTTGATCCTAAAAACCAAGACTTTACGTATGAAATGGAAAGAAAACCTTACATATAACTTCATGGAAGGTAAACAAACGAATTGGACGTAAAAAGTATCAGCCTTGGATAAAAAACGGGCCTTTTTGGGAAAATAGTTCATGTGGTGACACTGAGTGGCGACACTCATTCATGTGGCGATACTAGTCGGGGTTGATGGAGAAGAAACCCTAACTTGTGGCGACACTCGGGTGGCGACACTCATTCATGTTAGTCGGGGTTGATGGAGAAGAGACACCAATAACTGGCGACACTAATAGTGTCGACATAAGTGATCGACGACATTATAATAGACGATACAAAGCCCATATGAAAGGATCCAAATCGGGTACCTCTCATAGTTGACAAACATAGCATAAACATAGTTCTAAAATCTTGAATTAGACATTAAACATCAACAACGGAAGTCTTGTACAAAATTCAGAGTTAACAAAAACCTTTAAAACATAACATTGTTCACATTCATAATCTTATAATGGGGATGTTATTCTCCTTTTCAGCAGCCATCCAGCCAGCCTCTTCTAAACCCTTATGGCATCATGTCTTTTTCTTTCCTTTGCTACCTGATGTGCATACTAAAATAGTCAGCTAACGCTGGTGAATTCAAGTGTTTCTTTTTCTTTAACTTTACATCAAATATTTTCTTTAAAAACGTTCTTTAAGCATACGTATTATATTATATACATAATACAATAAAATATTTCTGTCTTATTTTACATGCACACGTATTTACTTTGTGCTCTTTTCTTTAAGTCATACATGAATTTCTATAATCTGTTCTGTGCCCCCCAAGCTTCTTTATTCTTATTTCCCGAAGGAAATATTAATGACTCATATGAAGGAGTTAGAGACAAAAAACCAAGAGGTTCTCATTGAACTTTTCTTCGGAGATGGAGCCTCTAATGGAATCAGGGACCCTCCTTGACTATAGGAGTCCCTTACATCATCACTACGAGAGATGTGCTAAAACCGAGTTCAAATACAATGATTGATTTCTCCTTAGACATGTTAAATTAAATCACAAGATATGTTCGTCACGAGAGATGTGCTAAAACCTACACTGATATGCTAAAACCGAGTGAAAAACAAGATATCGTCACGAGAGATGTATTAATTTCCAGATTTTATATTAATTTTAATAATTTGTATTAATTTCCAGATGTTGTATTAATTTTTTAGGAAATAAAAATAAAATTTATTTAATTTTTTTAATTTGAATTATATTACCGACGGAGATTCATCGGCAATTTCTAAAAACTACTGTCGGTAATAGGGTATGTTCCACCAGAGAAGACTTGTCAGCCACCAGAGAAGTCTCGTCAGCAACCGATAAGACCCATCAGGAACCCCTCGTTAAGGTGGCCGTCGGTAATCCCTCTGTACATTTTCTCGATAATCCGTCGGAAACCAAATTACCCACGCCCATATTACTGATAGACATTCACCGAAGGGATCTTGTCGGTAACGACTTTCACTGATGAACTTCTGATGAAATTGTCCGTTCGTGATGCTTAGTAGTTTAGTAGTGTATGAGGGTTGTTGGTGATTTTCGTATCATCAAGCTATTTTGTGTATTTGGATTTACTTGGTGACCAAACGAGAAATCATAATGAAACATCAAACGAGTTGGTAAGCGTGGAGGGCACACTTGTTTGATGATCTTATGACTTTTGGTTCTAAAGACACATTGTTGTATCAAGGGGGCGAAACCCACTGAATAACGGGGGTCCGGGGGTAGCGTCCCTGGTTAGCAGGGTCTTAGGGGTCTAGTGGGTCCAAGGGGCAACTCCCCTGGCTGGGTTTAAGCTGCTAAAAGTTGGTCTTCCGGACCAGATTACTCATGCCAGGTAATTTTACTTATCCGGAGTAAAGGTTACTCCTCCCGAATAAGTTTGCTTCTACCGAGTAAGTTTGCTTCTTCTGAGTAAGATTGCCTCTCCGGAGTAGATTGTTCATCCGGAGTAGATTGCCTATCCAGAGTAGAATGACTTAACAGTTAATAGTTGACGGTTGTGACGGTTTTCAACCAATAACTGTCATGACGTTCCATTGCATTTGTTTACCCCATATATTCATGCAAATTTGGTCAGTGTCATATATACTAAAATTCCTAACAGATTTTCACATATTCGTTCTCGAATATCTGATTCTTATCCGATTGAATTCTGTTTATACCTTCGAAATAATTCAATCTGACAACGAACATTTCCGCGATTATCAGAGAATCTAGGTAATCACAACTACACGAACCCAGAATTCCTACAAGGGTTTTGGTAGAACTCGATAGATCTGCGATACAGATCCATAAAGAAGAAAGAAAAAAAATGTTGTAGAAGGAATCGTGTTGTGGAATTTTTTAAAGAATGAAAGGCTAAAACCCCTCTTACCATATCGTAGTGGTAATCAGTATCTTGTATTCAATGGTGAGATGGAGCAACGGGTATCCTTAGATCAACAATACCCTAAACCCAACCTCACATTTCTTTTAGTCATCTATACTTGATAAAACAAGCACGCCTTGATTCTTGATCACAGGTCAACATAACACATTCAGTTGAAGGTAGTAAGTACTATATCCATATATGATCATAAGTTTTTAAACTACTAAGATCTGTCTGTATGTTATCAGCTTTTTATCTTTAAAATTAAGGTTCTGGAGTGGTTAAATTTGAACACAGTGTCATGAATCCTTCAGATTTAACTAAGTTTAATTACAAGAGATGAACAGTTGTGTCCAGATTAGAAAACAAGAATCCATAATCTTTTTCTCATGTTGTTTACATCTTTCAATCATTGTGGACACATACCTTATCTCACAAGATGATAGTCTGTGACAACGACAAATCTTGCAATCTCATTAAAAGTGTCAAAAGTTAAATGATATGTCTGAGGAAACCGGACGTGGCATCCTTATCGTCTTCAATAGGCATTTTTATTTACATTGTGTCTATTCGTATATGGTGTTCATTAGACGACATATGTCTTGATGCTTTTATACATGACTAGGAATATGTGGACAAATAGATAAAAACAAATCCTAACAGAAGAAATCTACATACAGCAAAACTGAGCTTATTATTTGCACAAAAATTAAACTCTGATGTGTTAAGGTTTATCTAAATCATGTTGTGTATACTTTATATATGAGCTCATAGATCATAAATCAAAATCCATGGATTTTTGTATAAAATAGTTGCATAGTGTGCTAAGCAATGCCTTACAGCATGCACATTAGGTGATTGAAATTTTGGCCAAAACAGTTTTCTTAATTTTATCTACTTTCATGGGAAGCAAATAATTTGATCACCTTTTTCTTACCATCCACCACTCTTTTGATCATCTTGTGTGAATGCTTCACATAGTATTATGGCTGTCTGCACAAACCTCCAAGAATTTGGTTCTTTTCAAGTTCACCAAACATATTCTGAGGTGACTTTTGATAACTTTTTCCTAGAAAACCTCTTAGGAAGTGACACATGCATGTAAACAACAAACCGCTGTCTAAATCTCTTTTGAATAGAAAAACCAATCATATTTGTTGTAATATGACTTAAATCTCATCAAAAAAGAAAAAAAAAGAGGTACTTGCATTTATGCATGTCTCAATTCTGTCACTATTTTACGGTAAGACCGATTGATTTGGAGGATCATAGTAGCGGCAAAGTTGACAGGCAGCGACGAAGGTGGTTGTGGTTCCTGGAAAGTAGATGCAATGTTTTCCTTCATAGAAAGGCATGGTTCTTTTCAAACAAATCACAATCACCCAACTATTAAAGCTTCTTTCCATGTGATGATGATGATGATGATGGTGATGATGGAGTTAAAGTTGTTTTATGAGAGAATAGAAACTCCCTCCACATACCTTCTTTCTTTTCTTGAATCTTTTGCCCCCACTCATGATTTGGTCCTTTGGCCATGGCTGTCCCAGACCTTTTGCTTGTCTCAATAGAAAGAAAAAGAATATTTAATCTTGTCTGTTTAAAGTTCATAATAATCCTATGCACCATGCTTTCTCATTTCTTGTCACATATTTTACTAAAAATATATTTTATATACATACTAGTATCATAATTAGCCAATATTTCATCATCTTTTTCGGTATGAATGTCCCACACAAATGTGATATGTCAGAGGATTCGTCGTTGATTTGAAGCATTTTTGGTATGAAAACGGCCAGAGTGACCGTAGACCATTCAAATACGGTCATATCATTCTTCACGTTTGATTTGTTAACGAATATTTGATAACACTGGATTTTGTTGAATACTAATCTTTGTAAACCAGTCTAATTTACATCATATTTAATTATATGAGTTCAATTAATTACCTCTATTATGTCAGGGGTCTTAGCGTACTAATATTGGTGGTTTAAAAACTTAATTATTTATTATAGTACAAGGGTCTAGCGTCATTGTTGTAAAGTATGTTTAGGGTCAAACTTGTTATGTTGTAATTAGTAGTGTTTAAGTTGTAATTAGGTTAATAGGATATGTTTGTGTTTATCAAAAGTTGCAACGTTTAGATCACCCCAGTTCACATTGTATATATATCTGTGTTCTTATTCTTTGAATTCATCTTTGATTTCACCCCTGATTTCCAACAAATATCCCACATAATTGTGATATGTCAAATTTGATGCATTTTTGGTATGAAAACGGCCAGAGTGATCGTAGACCATTCAAATACGGTCATGTTATTCTTTACGTCTAATTTGTTAACGAATATTTGAATATGGAACTGGATTTTGTTAAACACTAATCTTTGTAAACCAGTCTAATTTACATCATATTTAATTATATGAGTTTAATTACTTACATCTATTATCTAAGACCAAACATAATGCATACACAATCATTAAAGATAAATTATGCTATTACAATGTATTTTATCCTTTTCTTTGTATGTCTCTGTGAAAAAACGTTTAATTGTATTCGATATAAAGATTTCTTAATACTTAAAATGTATTTAAAAAGCATAATGTAAAAAAATATTTTGATAGGCTGGTTATGATATGATGCGCCAACAGGTATGTGACAAGAGGACCCATAAACACAATGGTTTAGTGGAATTCATCTTATCAAATTATTGTGATCACTTAACTTCATAAACAAATAATTAGCTATAAAATAACCAAAATTAAAATTTAGAAACTAAAAATGTTAATAAAAAAGAAGAAATCAAGATTTGAGAGGAGAATAATGATTATTTTGGGTTTTTACATGTTATATGTCTCAAAGGTACTAAGTCAAAAGGTGTAATTACTTCTCCATTCTAATCATTCAAAATTACTATAGTAATTCTACTTCCCAATCATTTCTTTTAACTAAATTCTGGTTCTACAAACTATTTAACGGGAACATCTTGGTGGTAATGATGTATTTTACTCACCAACTGATGAGGTTCGAATTGTGCGGCCTGCAGGTTTGACGGGTTTAATTATTAGGAGTATATTAGGCACCGCTTAAAAAAAATAACTTAGGTATTAATTAGTCAATGTTTGATCTTCATAAGCATATTATTTTCTCTTGTGTCTAATATTTAAGCCTGTAAATTAAAGTCGATATTAAAAGAGTTTAATTTGTGAAAATGTTTCATGGATCGTCATGCTTTGCGAATCATAGCATAATAGATGAAAAAAATCACGTAAATTTGTGATACTCCACATGGATATTGTGAAAAGTTATATAATTGAAATTAATGTGATGATTTAATTATTTGACTCACATGTGAGTAAAAGTCATGGAAGCTAAATGGTTGCGTTATTTGTTTGGCATAAATTATTTTTTTTAATAAATTATATAAGTAGACTATGTTTTCAAAATTTATATCTTTAGATTATAATTAAAAACGTTGATATTTAAGATATGTAGTTAAAGTTTTTTAATATCTTCGTAAAATTTTTAACTTATTTTAAAATGAAATTTTTTCTCTTTTAATTAAAAAAAAATAAGTAAAAGAAACGATCTCTCCCACTCACTCCTCAGTCCTCACCCTCTTGCATCTCAACTAAATCGTCTTAGAACCCTGTTGTTCGCATCAAATTTCCAAACCTATTGTTTGCATCCAATCTCCAAGTTGTGTGCCGCTAAGAACCCCCCAACAATCGATTTTGAACTTGAAGCAATAGTTGTTAGTATCAGAGGACGCAGTGGAATCATCTAAAGTAAAAACAAGATTGTTCATATTTGTCATGAACGTATTTGATTGTGTTTGTGTTTCTGTGTTCGCGTATGAAAGAAAACAGAAGAAAGAAAAGATACGAATAGCCGTTTTTCATCCAACTAAGGATAGGGTACATATATCCCATGAACTGTCGCTTACAGGAACAGTTATGAAACTGTTTGTGATACGTATCAATTTGTATCAACTAGACCATCGTTTTGGGCTTGAAGCACGACCCACATACGTTCACCTTGAGCCTCATATACATGTATACGGTAAACAACCCAACAAGACCAAATCCAGTTTAATGACCCATACAAACTAAAATAAAAGTGTTTAAGACTAATAACCCAGTTACAATTTGATTAAGAAAGATTAGCGTCCAATATTCCCCCTAATCTTCTTAATCCGGTTCTTTGTTTCTTCAAGCTCCACCATCTTCATTGTTGACAAGAATGAAGTCTTCCAAATCTTCGTTGTTGGTATCATCGGGCTTTTCTCCATCAGACTCTTCCTCCTTGGGTTCCTCTTCTTTGGGTTTTATGTTCCTTGTTTGGTTGCTATTGATGTGGGTTACGGGACCACAACCTGCCAGAAAATCTCTAACAGCGCACACCCTACGCTTCTTCCACTCCTTCTTTCCCAATCTTTGCATTGCATTAATTTCCACTCTTCTTTGTCATTCAATTCAATCTTGTCGCTCATGGTTTCATAATACCATTCAAATAAACCCTCGAGGTAATGAACATAGATCATTCTAAGTTCATTTGCAATGCTCCAATCAAAGCCAAGTTTGATGGCAATCAATTCCCATTTATTTCCCATTCATGACTTGATATATCCACCCTTGGCTTGTACGTGTAGATAAAGAATAAATGATCTTTGTACCATTCTTCAACATAGGAGGGTAGTTTTCTTTTTTCATGATCTTTAAGTAGTTTTCAACAAACCACTTAATGATCTTATCAAATTCTAGTTGGAAAGTCACCTTGTATTTCATCATCAAGTCATGGATTTTTAGTAAATCAAGGAAACCAATGCAACTTACTAGACATAGTTCCTCTTGTGGATTTCCTGTCTTTTGAACCACATAGTCCATATTTGTTGCCTAAATTCCTCATCAGTTTGATTAGGACTATCCTTGTAGTTGTCTGGATAAGTGCCCATTGCCCACTTTTCCATTTTAAGGTAGGTATCTTCATGGCTTTATTCAACCCGATCAAATGTGTTGATGTTGTCATCCATGTTTTCCCTTTGGTTACTACTTTCACCCATATCACCCGAATTTTCTTGACATGTTTTTGCAAGATCTTCATGATACTTTTCTAAGTATTCGTTTTCCAAATCCGTTTCCGACTTATTTTTAAATAAATCTTCCACTTTACTTTTCTTGAAAAACATTTTCTTGAGTCTACACTTATCACCATCAAACTCCACTTATATCCCTTGTTTGTAAAGTTGTTCGAGACTTAACGTATTCTTATCTACACTTAGGACATATCCTACACACTGAAAGGTTTTCAATCTACCATCCACCGGGACTTTCACTTCCCCAAGCCCATGAATGAAAGTAAATTCACTTTCATCCCGTGTGTATTTATCCCAAAATCCCGCTTAAACTTAACAAACAAATTCTTATTTTCTGTATTATGATGTTTGCTAGAAGTGTCAACCATCCAAATGTCGTTCCAACACCCTCCATCCGTCCCCATAACAATGTATTCATGTATTTCTGGAGTGTATTGACCATTTAGATACTTACTTGGACAATAGATCGCGAAGTGGCCAAGTTGTTGATATTGAAAACACCGCGTATTCTTGTACTTCTTCTTCTTTGATTTCACATTCTTACCTTTTTATTTTTGTTTTGATTTTTTAGCCTTCTTCAATCCTTTTCCTAGTTTGATCTTCCTGGCTTTCCTCACAAGTTTTTATGCCGTTATCCGTCATAGATCCTTTATTCTGAGTTTTGCAAAGTCCCTAACGAACTTATTCTTCCCCATTGCAAATGGTTTCTTTCCCTTTCCAATGATTCCTTGGCCGATGGATTTCCCCTAGACACCCTTAGTTCTCTCGACCCCCGTGAAGATCAAATCCAGATCTTCGTCTTTCCCACTGGTATTTGCAATAACCCTAGTACCGTCATGTGAGTGCCTGCAACTAGTTTCTCCCATATCAATGCCTTTAGAACCTTTGGCTCTGATACCACTGTTAGTAGCAGAGTACGCAGTGGAATCATCTAAAGTAAAAACGAGATTGTTCATATTTGTCATGAACATATTTGATTGTGTTTGTGTTTCTATGTTTGCGTATGAAAGAACCAGAAGAAAGAAAAGATACGAATAGCCTTTTTTCATTCATATGAGGACATGGTACATATATTCCATGAATCGTTGCTTACGGGAACGATTATGAAACTGTTTGTGATACGTATCCACTCGTATCAACTAGACCATCGTTTTGGGCTTGAATCCCTACCCACATATGTACACCTTGAGCCCGAATACATCCATACGATAAACAACCCAACAAGACCAAATCTAATTTAAAATAAAAGTGTTTAAGACTAATAACCCAATTACAGTTGGATTAAGAAATATTAGCATCCAATAATAGCCTTCCCACCATCATTAAAGCTAGAAAACTAGTTATGCAACACTTGCCTAAATCAACCACTTTCTATAGCACCATTATCACCTCTTGATGTCGATAAATTCTGTTAGGACATGTTTTGTAACTGTTGATAAAATTCTGTATAAGTTCATAGAGAGGCAAACTTAATAAGTTCGCCTAAGCATCTTTAGGAGCAAACTTGTTAAGTTCGCCTATTGCAGAGATTGTGTCCATAAATAAAAGTTTACAGATTCTGTTCAGAGAGCGAAGAGAGCAGAGGGGGCTTGAACGATTGTATTCTGTGAATTTGTAAACTCTGTGTTTTGTGGAATACAGAGAGACGTTTATTTACCTGCTGTTTCTATTGTCAATTCGTATACAAACGTTAACACGGTAGGATTCCGCACTCCATGTTATCGAGACGTCCTGTCACGAGATCGATCTGTAGATGAGTCATGTGGACCTACAAGTGGTATCAGAGCTTTTGCTCGTGATTTATGTTTGATTCTTGATGATTAGAGACGATTTTGTGTACAATTTGATGAGAAATTGATCATTTTTAGAAGTTTTTGTATCCATGGAGTTTTCAAGTTCTTGGAGTTGATATTGCTGCTGAATTCATGGATTTGAAGTGTATTTTGGTGAAATTAATCCGATAGAAGTGTTCTAATTCATAAAATACTAAATTCTACGGTCCAATTTCTTCAAATTCCTTTTAATCTATGAGAAGTGATGATTTTCGGTACTGGTTGTTCGTGTTTGGGTTCCTGAGTTTGTTACAACTGAAGCAAGCGAACTTAGTGCTGAGATTCTGTTGCAGGCGAACTTAACAAGTTCGCTTCACTCAGTTTAAGCGAACTTATCAAGTTAGCTTCACTTAGTTTAGGCGAACATATTGATTAGGCGAACTTATCAAGTTCGCTTGTGGTCTTGTTCGCTCAGTGAAGTTCAGGCGAACTTATTAAGTTCGCTCGTGCAGTATCAGGCGAACTAATTTCAGGCGAACTTATCTAGTTCGCTAGTGTTCTTAAAAAAAAATTCCTTATATGGTGGATCGATGATAGAGAAAGAGAAATAAGAGATTAGGGTTAAATTTTATAAAAATTCCTTATATTGTGGATTTCAAAGGTTTTAAATTTGGAATGGATAATCATGAAATATAAAAAAGAATATTTAAATAAATCCACTAGATAATATTCTTTTAAATAATTATTTTTATAAAATTTTTCATATCTATAAAAATAATCAGTATCAATAAAATAACCAGTAAAATTAAAATCTGATAATTTTACGCGATATCACGAAAGTTCACATAAATCACAGAAAAGTCATAAAACATATAAATTCACATAATTTATATTAAAAATAATTATTCGCAATTATTTTTATTAGTTCACCAACGTTATGGGTTCAACTCGTGTGTGATCCGGTAATTCTAAAAATTACCGATACGTGAGTGTTTGTGCGAAACTGACACATCTAATTAATCCTAATTAAATGTAATGCATGTGTGAATGTTTGAGATAACTGAGTTTAAATAAATAAATGTTTGAGATAACGATGTTTGTGTTAACGGAGTTAACTTGAAAATGTCGGATGTCACATCATCCCCTTGTTGAAAGAATTTTCGTCCCGAAAGTTAATCCAAGTTGCTAGTTGTCTGAAACAAAAAGTTTGAGTTGTCACAATCCTGCATGAGAAACCCATATCTCCCAGGCTCCCAACAGTTCCTACTTGACCTGCGGACGCTTGGTGTTACAACCGATTCCTAAATCCGCTCTGGTTCAGGTTCAACAACTCCTTGTTGATTCGTAGTTTCAACCTCAGGTGAAGTTACTTGTGGTTCTTGAACTTCTTCTAGATCCATAATGATTTCAGTCGACCCTCTCTTAAAGAATTCTTTCTCTAAGAAGACACCTCTACGAGCCATTAAAACCCTATTTTCATTGGGCTGATAACCGACGGATACAATCTTTTCGCCTCTAGGTTTCAATTTGTTAGAAGTCTTAAGTTTGACATAAACTTTACAACCCAGACCTTTAAGTAGGATAAGCTTGGATTTCTCCCATGCCATATCTCATATGGTGTTTTATTCACACCTTTTGGTTGGAACCATGTTAATAATTCGAGTAGCAGTTTCAAGAGCATAACCCCAAAAGGAGTGTGGCAAGTTAGTTCGACTCATCACTGATCGAACCATATCTAATAGAGTTCAATTTCTCCTTTCTGAAACACCGTTATGTTGTGGTGTCCCTAGTGGAGTTAATTGTGAAACTATTCCACATTGTCTAAGATGCTCGTCTAATTTGTAACTTAGATATTCACCACCTCAATATTATTGAATGGCTTTTATCGTTTTGCCGAGTTTATTTTGCATTTCATTTTGAAAAGTTTTGAACACTTTAAAAGCTTCATGTTTATTTTCATTAAGTACACATAAACATGGATCAAATTTTGGCGGGAAATTTGTTCTTGTCCAAATTTTTTAGGGAAAACATATATGGTTGTTTTGAATCATTTTTGAAATTTTTAATTATTTTGAAATTTTTAAAAAGAGTATTTTGGCGAGAAAATTTTTTTTCATGATATTTTCATAAAAATGTCAAAATGTCAATTTCATGTGATGATAATGAGATTGAAACTATGCCACCGAGGCTTTTGTGCATATCAGATTACCGTAGCTGGAAAGTCCGGTTCGAACAGTTCGTAACAGAAACTGATAAAAATTTTTGGAGACCAATAACAGAAGGATATGTGCATCCTACTTTTGACTTTCTGGAATTTCGTAATGTTCCTAAACTAATGACAACTCTTACTAAAGTAGAAAAACAAAAGTTTGATCATGAGATGAAAGCGTGTGAAACTTTAACGATGTCTTTACCAAACGAAATCATTCATAGTCTCGGGAAGTGTCCACCTTCAAGAGATCTATGGGAAGCATTGAAGAAAAAGGGTGAAGCAACTTCTCAAGCGTTTGTGGTCTTGATCAAAGAAGTATTGGATAAGCAGGGTGATTCTTAAAGTGATTCTTCTGCAGATTTAAATGATAGTGAGAGTCTTCGTTCTGGTGAAAGTACTCAGTCTACCGAGAGTGATATAATGACTGACGTAAGCTTTCAGATAGTTTAAGATGATCTGAGTGAATCAGAAATTGATACATAGCCTGTCATTGTTGCGCAAAAGGGTAAAGCTTATGATGACGTATTCATGGATCCTGGTGCATCTTTTTCAGAAGAAAAGGATATGGTAGTTTCTAACTCTGAAACTTTTTGTTCTAACTGTGTTTCAGTGAAGAATAAAATGATGAGGGTTATGGATGACAATGTAATCCTCATTTGTGATATGAAATCGATGCACACGGTAAACCAGAAATTAAAGGATAATGAGAATGTGTGTATTGAGATGATAGAATCACTGAAGAGGGATATAAGTTCTCTGACTTTGAAGATCAAAGAGCAGGCATATCACTTGGATATGTCCTTTGCAGAAATTGAGAAACGAAATAATGATCTTGCTGAGAAAGATAAGGAACTAGCTGAATCTAAAGCATAGGTGATCAGATTACACAGAAAGTTAGAAAGCTTTAGAAATTCATCATTCTTACTGGGATATTTTAATAATACAGAAGAGGGGAAGGGAACTAGTGGTATTGGTTATGTTCCTCCACCATTCAATGGAAATTATTCTGTTGCACCTGATATTATAAAAGATGAGGATTTAGATCCTAAGACTGTGTTGAAGGTGAATCCAGTCACAGGTGAAGATATGGTGTATTCTGATAAGAGTGATGATGAATATTTTGATGAAGCTAGGTAGAGGGGATACCGAAAGAGGTTAGGAAAGAAGACTCAAAGGTTGATTCTAATTCATCTGGAAAAATACATTCGGAAGTTCTTCAAATTCAAGGAGAGTTCCATATGTCAGAGACTATAAAGACAGGCGTACATGCTTTCATTGTAATGAGATGGGACACATTGTGGTGACCTGTCCTTACAAAAATAAAGGAAAGAAGCATGTAGTTCCTGAGAAGATGAAGCCTGAATCAAAACTTGTTGAGAAAAAGTTTGTTCCGTCTCAAACTCCAAAAGAAGTTCATGTAGGCAAATCTTCTTCAAGTGCATCTTATCTTGTGAAGATTCCTTATATGAGAGAATATTATGAGACGAGATCTTGCTTTTACTGTGGTCTTATGGGTCACATTCGGATTGCTTGTCCTCACAACGCCAAAGATAACCGACATGTTACTCCAGGAAAGGTAAGAACATGGTAAGCCTTATGTTAACCCAAATGTGGTTAAACCTCATGATACACCAAAGGGTAATTCAAAATCTGAGGTTAGGCTTTCTAAACCTTAAAGACGGAGGAGAAACAGAAGATTGAGAAAACTTTTAGAACAAGAGCTTTCACAATCTAAACATTTTTCAAATGAACATGATTGTTCAAACACTTCACATTTTAAGTAAAAATAACTTAATGAACAGAAGTATGTTTGGAAATCTAAAGTTTCTGTTTCTGACTCGTCGGAACAATCTCCAAAAATCGATGAGAGATTCGATTATGAATGGAGTGAGGTTTATTATTTTGATACAGATGGACGACCCATGACTACCATGGCTTGGGTCCCAATTTCAAATTAATGTTTCTTTTTAGATGTGCAGGATTAACCAAGAGGGACTATTAATACCATTTTGGTTGTTGATAGTGGTGGTTCTTAGCACATGATGGAATGACATCTGCAAGAGCAATAAGTCGTTACAGAAGTTAGTAAATCTATTTGATTCAACGACTTGATGCTCAAGGGGAGAATATGTCACACACAATGTTTTGGAAAGAGTTTTACAAAGTCCAAATGATAACCTGAAACTTAGGATGACAATGGTGAGCATAATGTCGTTGATGTAACCATTTGACTAGTTGAGGGGGACTCTACATGACAGGGGGAGTGCAGAACTATGTTGGTGATAGAGGCAATGACATTCAATTACATTACATTGGTTTGAGTTTTTAATTGATTGAATTTCTTAATCCCGAGTAACCAAGTAAAATGTTTTTCTTAAAATATTTTCATGGAAGATTTTATTTTCGTTTGTTTTACTTTCTTTCATAAAGATTTTGAAAAAGCCAAACAAATTGAAAAAGTTAAAATCGACATTACTTGAAGTTATAAGGAGAAATGATAGTACATCAGTAGATGTTCAATCACACATGACCTTAGTTGGACTTTATGATGCTTATATAATATATTTGTGGTAAATGTTTTGATCAGAACTTCTTATACTGCACAGTATGGGAAATGATAGCTTCATAACTGCTTATGCTTAACAAAAATTGATGCTTGGTGCTTATATTTTTAATTTGTATACTAGTATGTAGTCTGAATTGTCAATAGGCTATGAGTATCTTTGGTCCATTAGTAGTGTGACAACATAATGATCTTTTTGACAACTGTTATTTGAACCCATGGTATGCCGGGTGTGTGTGCAAAAAATCATTATCAGATAAAGAATATAAGATCTAAAGTACTTCATGAGACCAATATCGGTTATGTCGTTAAAAACAAATTTTTCAGTTCACTTCACTGCCCATGCCACGAAAAACATGCAATGTGATGCTCAACTAAGATATGTTTCTGACATCATCTGTTGGAACATATACTAGCCCTTGGATCATTATCCTGATTCCATTGAATATATCCAGATAACAGTTGGATCATGCTACCCTATGTCATTGAATCAATCGATTCCTTGATTAATCTTATGTTGAAGAATTCTATTGGTACAATCTTTCTGTTACTATGAATCATGATACTTCATCCAAACCAAGACATTTGAATCATTCGATTCTGAATCATTTTGATTCTCTGCTTGATATTTTCCTGTGTTTATCCGTATAATTCATCCTGGAGATTGAATATTATCTTGCAATGATCTTATATGTCTTGAAGATAGTGCATATTTATTTTCTGTTGGCATATTTGTGGGATACACGTTGTATTACAAAATAAATGGTACCTTAATTCACAAGAACATGGGACAAAGATACTAATGGTTTCAATTCTTATAATATTGACAACTTAGATTGGCATGTTATGTGTTGCAAATTCGTATGTAATTTATATTATAAGCATGTTATGATCTGATCCCATCTTCTTTGGAGTTCTTCGTGTATCATTACATGTTTTGGTTAAAGCTTAAAAGATTTGATCTTATCTGATATAAAGAAATGAAAGAATGAATCTGGATAGGATACCCATAGTATGTTTATGGATGTTTATCCAAAATGTGTGATTGATTCATTGTTTTTACTGATATGATCTTCTTACTCGTGATGTCCGACCAAAAAGATGTGATTTTGTATTTTACATTTCAGTTTATATAGAGAAAAACCAAAAAGATTTTGTGAGTCTTATGTTTGAAAAACCAAAAAGATTTTATTTTTCCAACTTCCATGGAAATCTTAACTGTTGGTTATTCTTGGTTGTTCTCCTTTGCAAAAAATGAATATTGTAGACAGAAGTTGACAAGGGGTCCTTCTCCCAAGTTTTCTTCTAGATAGAAACAGAAAGTGCAGATGAACAAGACGAAGACTACAGTGTGTTTGATGATATATGAAGACAGATGACAATCTTCTAAAGCTGTTGTCAAGGGGGAATCTGTTGGAGCATATTCTGGTGATAACGAGCTTGAAGATATTATGTCTTAGTCTTAGAGTCTTTGACTTGTAATTGATAGAATTGTTAGCAACAGTTAAAGGGGAGTCTGTTAGGACATGTTTTGTAACTATTGATAAAATTCTGTATAAGTTCATAGAGAGGCGAACTTAATAAGTTCGCCTATTGCAGAGATTGTGTCTATAAATAGAAGTTTACAGATTCTGTTCAGAGAGCGAAGAGAGCAAAGGGGGCTTGAACGATTGTATTATGTGAATTTGTAAACTCTATGTTTTGTGGAATACAAAGAGAAGTTTATTTACCTGCTGTTTCTATTGTCAATTCATATATAAACGTTAACACGGTAGGATTCCGCACTCCGTGTTATCGAGACGTCCTGTCACGAGATCGATCTTCCTAGGAGCACTGTCACTATTGAACCCATGATCCATTTATGTAAAAACCATTAGCAATTGTGTTTCTCCTCTTCCCCTTCCACTTGAAAACTTCCCCGTTACAAACCCACCACTAGGCAGTCGTCGTATGTTAACCAACTACTTCTTCATTACATTGTATAATGCTATGTGAATAGTATAAATGCTTACATTCCAATTCTTTAGCTTATGTTCCTAATTCAAATGGTTATTTCCAAACAACACAACAAGGATTAGTGTAGATATGTTTTCCTTGAAATTTGATTATTTCCATCGATTCAATGGCGACCTTTGATGCAAGTGGATTATTATCTTTTCTCCTCAGCCCATTAGCTTCAATCTGAGACAACTTATCTAGAAAATGATCAAAACTTGAACCTAACAAAAACTCTAACATATTTGCAAGTAACAACCTCAAACCAGAACCTGTTTTCATCATCATAGTAACACTTAAACATTCAAGTACCAGATACAATAGAGGATGCTTCTCATTTGCTACCATTGGTTGTTGGTCCAAGGAGGACGATGGCTGGGTTAAATGCTTTCGTACTCGTTTTGATGGAAGTTAGAAATTGACGTGGCCAATGATAGGAGCTTTTTGGTGTTTGACGTTTATGAGGATTGTAAGTTGGAGGTAGAAGGCAAAACCTTCTCGATTGATCTTATTCCTATGACGTTAGGAGAGTTTGATGTTATTGTGGGGATGGATTGGCTTTCTCGATATAGAGCCAATATTATGTGTGGGCCTAAGGTGATTTAACTCATCTCTCCTTCGAGGAGATCTCTTTATATCCGGGGTAAAAGAATAGGGGGTGTCCTATTGTGTTCCTATTTCAAGGCGATGAAGTATATTACACATGGTTGCAAGGCATTTATGGCTTGTGTCACGGACTCAAGTCGGGATGTGGTGAAGGGTCATGATGTTTCGATCCTGAATCAATACGTGGATGTCTTTACGGAGGAGTTACCGGGGTTCCACCCTAGAGAGAAGTGGAGTTTGGGATTGATCTAATCCCGAGAGCAAAACCGATTGCTAAAGCACCTTATCGGTTAGCCCCATCGGAGATGAAGGAGTTGATGACTCTACTCCAAGAGTTGCTCGATAAGGGCTTTACACGCCCGAGTGTTTCTCCTTGGGGTGCTCCTTTTTTGTTTGTAAAGAAGAAGGATGGAAGTATGCGGGTGTGCATAGACTACCAGGAATTGAACAAGTTGACAATCAAGAAACGGTATCCTTTACCTCGGATTGACGATCTCTTCGATCAACTACAAGGAGCTTCGTGGTTTTCCAAGATTAATTTGAGATCCGGGTACCATCAATTGAAGGTGAAAGATGATGATATTCCTAAAACGGCGTTTCGTACTCGTTATGGTCATTACGAGTTTACTGTTGTGCCTTTTGGTCTAACTATTGCGCTCGCGGCTTTCATGGATCTCATGAACCGGGTGTATAGACCATTCCTTGATCGTTCAGTTATCATGTTTATGGATGACATCATTATCTATTCACGTAGTGAGGGCGATCACGCGTGGTATCTTCGTGATATTCTTGATGTTCTTCGTAGGAAGAAGTTGTTTGCTAAATTCTTTAAGTGTGCCTTTTGGGCCCCGGGAGATGCAATTCTTGGGTCATGTGGTGAATGCGGAGGGTATTTCCTTTGACCCGTTTAAAATTGAAGAGGTTAAGGGTTTGGGCATCACCGAAAACACCAGCGGAGATTAAAAGCTTTTTGGGCTTTGCGGGTTATTATCGTAGATTTATCAAGAACTTCTCTTGTATTGCCTTACCTATGACTAAGTTGACTCGTAAGGAGACAAAATTCGTTTAGGGTCCAGATCAGGAATCCGCCTTTCAACTTCTGAAAGAAAAGTTAACCAAGGTACTTGTGTTATCGTTACCTGAAGGGACCGAGGACTTTGTTGTTTATTCTGATGCCTCGCATTTCGGACTGGGGTGTATCCTTATGCAAAGGGGCAAGGTGGTTGCTTATGCTTCTAGACAGTTAAAGATTCATGAGGCGAATTATCCGACCCATGACTTGGAGCTTGCAGCCGTGGTATTCGCACTCAAATCTGGAGGCATTATCTTTATGGGGTGCGTCATAAGAGTCTTAAATACTTACTTGTCCAAAAAGATCTCAACACGAGACAAAGGAGGTGGATAGAATTGGTCAACGATTATGATTGTGAGATACTCTATCATCCGGGGAAGGCGAATATGGTGGCGGATGCACTTAGTCGAAAGACTTGTCATACACCGCTTAAGGTGAAATCTTTCATGATGATTATCTCTTCATCTCTTGTTGACCAAATCTGGGAGGCTCAAGTGATAGCACTCGGAGGGGATTTAAAGAAGGAACAGATGGTTCCTTTGGTAGACAAGCTTGGGTAGAATAGCTTGGGGTTGAGGACGTGTTTTGATAGAATTTGGATTCCTAGTACCATTCTTGAGGAGGCGCATAAATCCAAATATTCTATTCATCCGGGGGTGACAAAGTTGTTGTATGACTTGAGGTTTAACTTTTGATGGCCGGGCATAAGGAGAGACATAGTAAAGTATGTTGAAAAATGTCTCACAAGTTCAAAGGTGAAAGCCGAGGACCAAAAACCGTATGGAAAGCTTCAACCGCTTGAAATACCTCTTTGGAAGTGGGAGAACATCACGATAGATTTGATTACCAGATTGCCCAAAACTCGGAGGGGTTATGATGCTATTTGGGTAGTGGTTGACCGGTTTACTAAAAGCGCACACTTCATTCCGATTAAGGAGAATTATTAATCAGAGAAATTGGTAGAAATTTATATTAAGGAAGTTATGTCACGACATGGAGTACCTATCGCTATCATGTCGGATCAGGATATCCGGTTCACTTCATGATTTTGGAAGAAGTTCCATGAGGAGCTAGGGACAAGGCTAAATCTTAGCACCGCTTATCATCCAAAAACATATGGACAAAACAAAAGGATGATTCAAACGCTTGGGGATATGCTCCGGGTGTGTGTACTAGATTTTGGGGGTAGTTGGGATGATCATTTACCGTTGGCGAAATTTTCATACAACAATAGCTACCACTCGAGTATTGGTATGCCTCAATTTGAATTGTTGTATGGAAGACGGTGTCGATCACCCGTTTGTTAGGGTGAGATTGGTCAAAGGCAGCTTGGTAGTAAAGATTTGGTTGAAAACACGGCGAGTGTAATCGACCAAATTAGAGTGCGCTTGAAAGCCGCTCAAGACCGTCAAAAGTCCTACGCGGACAAAAGGAGGAGGCCAATTGAATTCCAAGTAGGAGACTTCGTTTTGTTGAAGGTTTCTCCATGGAAAGGTATGATCCGGTTCCGGAAGAAGGAGAAGTTAAGTCCCCGTTTTATTGGACCCTTTAAGGTGGTAGATCGAGTGGGGAAAGTAGCTTATCGCTTGGAACTATCGGGGGAACTAAGTAAAATTCTAACACATTTCACGTGCTGCATTTACGGAAATGTTTGGCAGATGAGTCTACTTTTGTTCCTATATATGATATAGAGGTGGACGAGAAATTGAATTATGTGGAGGAATCGATTTCTATTTTGGATAGAAAGGTGAAATGCTTGCGGAACAAGGAGATTAGCCAAGTGTTGATTAAATGGAAGCATAGGACGGGGGCGGAAACTACTTGAGAATTCGAGGTGGAAATGCTTAAGTATTATCCTAACTTATTTGTGGAAGCGGGTTTCGGGGACGAGACCGAAAGTTAGGGGGGATGATTTGTAACGAACCAACTTTCGGGTTTATTATTATAACATGTTATTCATATTATAAGGGGTGTAAATAAATAAAATGAAAGTTGGAGGTTAGTTGCAAAATGGAGTTGTAAGGCTCCAAACTCCGGAGGCCTCACGTGTTGGATTTACTCATTCACAAACAGTTTTAAAACTTGAATATTAAATAACACAGCGGAATCATTCATTTTCATACATAATTAAAACTTGTTCAACATTCGTAAACTTCAAACATTGTTTCAAACATAACATAACGTAATCAAAGTCTTAACGATATGCCAGTCTTCATATCCTTCGGGTAACTCATCTCGCCGTCCAGCATCACCGTCCATCATCACTACCTGACCTTAACCTGAATGTGCATACTAAGAAAGTCAGCTACGCTGGTGAGTTCTAGTGTTAACATAAAACATTAACTTCAAATATTAGCCAAAAACATGACATTCAACTTCATTAATAAAAGCGTACGAAAACATGCAATATCATAACATAACACATAACATAACCTATAAGTCAACGAACATATTGAATCGGCGCCTTCTCAAAACCGTCAATTCCATACATCACATACCGGTGGAGAAACCTGAGGATCACCACCACTAAGCCCTTCAACACCCTACATTACTTGCAGGCGGAGAAACCTAGGGCCCGATACTTAAGCCATTCAACAACAAACTTCAAGCACGGCATCACCAGGATGACACGTACCAAACTTCAAGCACGATTACTCCGCGAGGTAAATCGTACCAACTTCAAGGATCACGATAATCCCCTTGGTGACCGTCATCACCCCAGTTGTACAATAGTTGGCCAGCCACAAAGGCCCTATAAAGATAATGCCCATAACGTACATCCCATACCCGTAAATTTGATTCATGTAGGAATCATGGCAGATTCGTTCGTTTGTGACTTTCGTAAACATTCACTTCCTTTACTTCAAAACTTCAGTTAAAGCATTCGTATGTTTTTTTAAGAATCATTCATTCATTCATAAACGCTTCATAAACTTCTTTTGGCAAAATATTTCGTAAACACATCTTTCATAACCTTTCATTTCAAAATCGTTCATAAACATCGTTTCATAAGACGTCACAATCATCATTCATAAACTTCGTTTTATAAAACAGTCACATCGTTACATATACACACCAGCCCGAAAAAATTGTTAAAACATTTAAAGAAGGGCTTCTAGAACTCACCAGTCTATCGATACTCAACCCGAAGTCGTTGTCTTATCTATTGCTTAAGCGTATACCGATCTGCACATAAATCGAAGTGCGGATTCTATCAATTGTACAAGAGTCGGCTAGAAATGTTACTAGCGACTCTTCGAGAGTCGGCCGAGACAATCGCCAGCGACACTAGAGTGTCGGCCGGGAGTATCGGCAGGCACACATGAGTGTCGGCTGGGATAGTCGCCAGCCACACTCATAAGTGTCGCCTGAACTTACGTTCAGGACTTGTGTTGTGCTAGGGAGCTGATTCTCAGCGGGTTCATTAGAGGGCCGATTCTCAGGAGTCGATTCTCTAAGAGCCGATTCTCTCCATGGCCGACTCTCCTCTCCTTCTACCTCGCTAAGAGTCGGCACATTGCTAGTGCCGACTCTTGAGTGTCGGCTCAAGAACACTACTTTCAAACATGTTGGTTTTTGATCCAAAACTCAAATATTTTACGTCAAAAACTTCTATCGAGCTTCCATGAAGCTAGATCTATACTTTATTCCCTCTTTTACATGTAAAAATTCGATCTTTATCTAAAAAAAACTGTGAAACCCTAAAAGCCATTTTAAAACAGAAAAATCCAGATCTGGGTGGATTTGTTACATGTTGACGCTTGCTTCCTTCTTCTCCAACCTCTATAAGTATCCATCGACCGATCTTGGTGCAAGATAGAGGTAGAAGATGGACTTTCTTGCTCTTTCTCTTTCTAGATTTCTCACTTTCTCTCTCTAGGGTTGTGGTGGTGAAGATGATGGAGTGAGGCAAAGGAGGGTGGGAAGGGTTCTCAAGCCCTCCCTAGTTCCTCCTCAATCCGGCCCGAGGCCCAAGCCCACGAGCCCGTTGGTCCTTCGTTCGTCATTTCCTTTCTTTTAACGCCCCCTCTCGAGACTCATTATCTTTCATTTTATTCTCTCTTGTTATTTTCGGGATGTTGTAGGAGTTTTTTTTTGTAGTTTGGATGAAAGGATCCAAAATGGGAAGTCCAGGGGGTGTTTTGTAATTTTTGAAAATCTGATTGTAGGGGGGGGGGCTGCGCAAAACACACCATTTGTGTGTGTTTTGTGTCTTGCAAAGAGAAGAGAGAAAGAGTAAGAGCTGAGATCATATGTTGGTGATTTTGCATGCGAAATTGGGAAGTTTTGGTGTGCACATCATCTTCCAAGCATCAAAGTAAGCTTCCCTTTCATCCCTTGTTTCTCCATTGATTGTGTTCTTGGTGGGTTTTGGGGGAAATCCGAACTATGGCTGATTTGGGTTATTTGGTTGGTAAATAACTTGAATTAAGTGATAACCTAGCTTAACTAAAGGTAATGGGAGGTAGATAACATCATTTAAACACCCAATTTGTGGATTCAAGAATTAGGGTTCTAGAGGGAAATTTGAGGGTTTTCTAATTAAGATTGTTAGAATCTTAGATTAAGGTTGGATAAGTGTATAGGGAGTTAAAAGACACACAATTAACCATAAAGCCCCAATTTTTATGGTGATTTATAAAATTAGAGTTTTAGTGGAACTTGGGTGATTCCTTAACGGGTTGATGGGTTGGTTTGCTCCTCGAGTTTAAAGCATTTAATTCCATATGTTTATGTTAAATTGAGTTTTAGAATATACTACTTTGAGATGTTTGTGTTTTGCAAGCCTCGACAGGTTTAAGGTGTATTTTGGATGCTCTTTAAGGCTTTACGAGACCTTAGGATGAATTCTATCAAGGTCGGGATTGAGAAACGAAGCAAAAAAGCGAAAAAGACGGATTTTGACAGTTTGGGTGTCTGGGACACTTAGATAGGCGTCTGGGACGCCTAGATAGGCATCTAGGACTCTGAGATAGGCGTATGGGACTCCTAGATAGGCGTATGGGACGCCACCAGCGTCCAAGTAGGCGTAGACAGAGACCCATCAGCGTCCGGGAACCTTCATCTGGGCGTCTGGGATGGTAACCTAAACATGGATAATCATTCAATTGAGTTTACATGCTTTGATTGTTAGTATCGTCATGAACTTGTAATTGTTGAGATTTTCTTGCATCGTTGACATTAGGAGATGATGATTGCTATTAGTTTCAATTCATGTTAGGGTTTGTTTTGTTCTTGATTCTAAAGCATACGTTTGTCCGAAATACATACCGTGAAGGTTTTCTTGCACCAATTATATATGTTACACGAATGTTGATGCCTCCAATTGGGTAATCGTAATAACAAGTCCTCGATATTGTTGTGTTTCATAGAAATTCAAACCATTTGTATGAAAGTATCCTAGTTGCTTGCAAAACCAGAAACCCGGGTGTGGTCTTTTCTCATATCATTGTTTATAAATTCAATATAATCACCGTGTTTGCTAATTGTTATTCGTTGTCTTATTAATTCAGGTTCACTACTAGAAAGTAGACCTTTAATGACACGCGAACTATGACGTGCAACAATGTGTGTCATCGTTTTAGTGTCATTCTAGCAAAACTGGGCTTTAATGACATGAGAGTTATGACATGCAAAAACGTGTGTCATCTTTTAATGTCATATTAAAAAAAACATAGAGTACACTTTTTCAATACGCGTGTCATCTGGAAACTGTCATCTTTTAATTTATCATATCCCGCTCATATACCTTAAGCTTTGCGCGCTTCTTTCTGAAAACCTAACACCAGGCGGCAGAACTCAAAAGCAGGCGATTCCTCTGAAAACCCTAACACCAGAGGCGATTCCTCTGAAAACCCTAACACTAGAGGCGATTTCCGAGAAAAAGGAGGTGACTTCCGAGTATAACACCAGGGTAGGCCTATTCCGAGCATAAAACCAGAGGGAGGGCCAGGCAAGCATCCAACTCCACCTGAGGGCACGTGACTATTGTTAGGGCTTTGAAGGAAACCGACAACGATTCAAACACTCCTCTGCTCATATTCAGGTATTCTCTGTTGTTTACTTTGATTTATGTTTATGCTTTTGCGATTAATTGATTTTTAGCTCACTCGGTGTGTTAGGGTTTATTTCTAGTGTGATATTTGGTGATATATACTAAGTAATAGTTTACACGATATCTAGAATAGACAAATGAACTGGTAACAGTTGTGTCATCAGTAGAGAAAAGTATTCAAATCAATGGTGGTGATTTCATTATGAAAATTCTAATCTAGAGGCTGTTATGAATGTTGGTTGTAACATCCCTCTAATGATCACGCTAAGAATCGGCTCCCTAGCACAATGCGAAGTCCTGAAAGCAAGTTCATGCGACACTTATGAGTGTGGCTGGCGACTCTCCCGGTCGACTCTCAGGCCCCGGTCGACTCTCAGGTGTTCCTACGGATACTCTCGGCCGACACTCTGGTGTCGCTAGCATTTGTCTCAGCCGACTCTCAAGGGTCGGTAGAAACGTTTCGGGCCGACTCTTGAACAAATGATAGAATCCACACTTTGATTTATGTGCAGATGTGCAGATCGGTATACGCTTAAGCAATAGATAAGGCATCGACTTCGGGTTGAGTATCGATAGACTGGTGAGTTCTAAAGCGCTTCTTTTAATGCTTTAAACTGTATTTTGGGCTGGTGTGTATACTTACGAAATGATGTTTATGAAACGATGTTTTCGAAGGATGATGTTTATGAAATGTTTTGCCAAATGAAGTTTATAAAAGGTTTACGAATGAAACATTGTTTAATAAAATGTACGAATGCTTTAACTAAAATGAGGTAAAGGTTTTGTGAAAGTCACGAATGAACGAATCTGCCACGAGTTCCTACGGAAGCTAGGGTATGTGTGTATGGCCTTACCCTTACGTGGGGGGGGGGCTTTGTGGCTGGCTAACGGTTGTACATCTGGTTGATGATGGGGTGACGCCGGTCACCCATAGGATTACCGGGATCCCGATGGAAGGTACTAAACCCTGCGAGGGAACAATGTCTAAGGTACTGGTTGGTGTGGAAGGGCTTTGAGGTATCGATCCCTAGGTTTCTCCGCCTGAAGGATATGTACGGTGTTGAAGGGCCTAGTGGTGGCGTGCCTCTAGGTTTCTCCACCAACCCACGATGTATGGAATTGACGGTTACGAGAAGGCGTAGATTCGGTTCATGTTGACTTACGTGATGATGTTATGTTATGATGTTACGTTATGAGGTTATGTTATGTTATAACATGTTTTATGTATGCTTTTGTTGAATAAATGTATGTTACGTTTTTGGCCAAAAATGTTTATGGTAAGGTTTACGTAAAGCTAGAACTCACCAGCATAACTGACTTTTAGTATGCACATTTGGGTTAAGGCAGGTTATGAGGATGGGCGGTGATGCTGGGCAAGCGAGAAGAGTTACATGGATGATACGATGACTGGCATCCCATTATGTTATGTTTATGTTATGTAATGAATGTTTTAGATAATATTTACGCTTTCGCATGTTGAACAATATTGATGTTATGTTTGAATGAAATTTTCCACTGCGTTATTTGATATTCGAGTTTAAGAACTATTTGTGAATGAGTAAATCCAACAATCGAGGCCTCCCGGGTTTGGGGCCTTACAAGTTGGTATCATAGCAATAGTTTGAGAGATTTGGACACTCCTAGTGTCTGAACTTAAACTGTGAATGGGACCGATAGCGGATGCCAGTACAGGTAACTCGAGCCACAACATCAGGTATGAAGGTAGTGTATATTAACATCTTACAATACTCGTTGAATTCTATTTGTTAACTAGCATGATGGCATTGTCTTATAGAACACAATGGCAAAGAGAGGAAACGGAAGGCGTGGTGGGACTCCTGCTTGTCAGGAGTATAGTGAAGAGGGAAGTGTCCATACGGAACCAGAAGTTAGTGTGAATGGGACTGAACAGACTCATGATGAGGAACAACATTTCACTTTCGAGCCAGAAGTGAAAGCGGCCCCGGCACGAGAATTCACTGAGATGATGAGGGATTCCTTGCCAGATCTGCTGGAAGAAGCATTGAAGAAGGCTAATGAGGCGGGCGGGTCCAACACGGAAATTGGTGCCCCGAACAATGAGGCTGTCAACACACCGCTTACTCGCGGTTGTGACTACAAGTCCTTTAAGGCATGTGACCCACCGATTCTGACTGGGAAGAAAGACGCCATGGCTACCTTTGACTGGGTGATCCGGATGGAAGCCGCCATTCTTCTGAGCGAATGCCGATCAAAGTAGGTTGTGAAATTTGATGCTAACTCATTGAGGGAGGAAGCATCTCATTGGTGGGAAGGCGTGCGCCAGGCTAAGGGGATGAGGTGGTTGACGCGATGATGTGGAATGATTTGAAAACTTTAGTGATCAAGAATTTCTGTCCGAGGAATGAGATCGAGAAAGTAGAGAAGGAATTTCTTGGTTGAAAGTCGGGAGCATGACGCACCAGCAGTACACCACACGGTTCAATGTACTGGCAACTCTGGTGCCACATCTTGTCACTACTGAAGAGAGGAATATCGCCTGCTACATTCGGGGATTGCCGGACAAATTCCGCACCTATGTTAAGTCAAATGCCCCTACTACCTACGATTCGATAGTGGAACTGAGTGGCATACTGTTTGATGATCTGGCGCTGAATGTCGTTACCATGGATGAACCCAAGAAGAAGTCGACTTTTGCTGCCAAGCGTTCGGGTGGGAAGTTATTTGGGGTCGGGACAAACAGGCCAAGCTTGGTGAGACAGCGGTTTGTGGAAAATGCGACGGAAGGCATGAGGGTGAATATAGGATGGGAACAAATCTGTGCTTTAAATGTGGCAAGACCGGGCACTATTCTCGGGAATGCCCACAAGGTATCAAATGTTATAAATGTGGAGGGAACGGACATATGAGCCGGGAATGCACTAAGCCAAGGATGGGGGAAGGTGGAAAAGGGAAAGGCCCACAGAAAAAAGATGAGCGACCTACAGCAAGGATTCGAGCGTATGCACTGATGCAGGAGGAGGTCAGGGTGGATCCCGATGTTGCATCAGGTACGTTCATCCTTGACAACACTTTTTTTCTGTATTATTTTATTCGGGTGCTAGTAAAAGTTTTATATCTGCTACCTTTTATGAACGGGTAAAATATTCAGTCAGTAAACTAGAAAGAGCCTTTAGTGTAGAAACCGCTGAGGGTAGAACCGCGAGGGTAACAGATGTAGTTGACAATTCCACGATCAAAATAGAAGGCCATAGGTTCTCCGTCAGGTTGTTTGTTATGGCTTTGGGAGGGTTTGACGTCATTTTGGGTATGGACTGGCTAACTGCCAATGAAGCACAAATTATATGCAAACGAAAGATAATCCGAATCAAGGCTCCAGATGGTAGAGAAGTCGAGGTCTTCGAGGATCGTGACGCCCCAATGCCTAACGTCATCTCAATGATTAATGCAACAGATTACTTGAGGCGCGGATGCGAGGCTTATCTAGTGTACATGATTGACAAGTGTAAGGAAGTGAAGGAACTAGACGATGTACCTGTGGTACGCGAGTACCCGGAGGTGTTTCTAGAGGATTTGCCTGGGATACCACACGACAGAGAGATTGAGTTTCGAATCGACTTAGTACCAGATGCCCAGCCCGTGGCTAAGACTCCATATCGACCATCACCAGTGGAGATGAAAGAACTAATGGCACAACTAGACGAATTACTTGAGAAAGGATTTATCAGACCAAGCATCTCACCTTGGGGTGCTCCGGTATTGTTCGTAAAGAAGAAAGACGGCTTTATGAGAATGTGTATCGACTATAGGGAGTTGAACAAATGAACGGTAAAGAACAAGTACCCTTAACCAAGGATCGACGACCTGTTTGATCAATTACAGGGCGCAAGTTGTTTCTCAAAAATCAACCTTTGATCCGGGTACCATCAGTTGAAGGTGAGGGAAGAAGACATACCGAAAACCACGTTTCGCATGCGTTATGGACATTTCGAGTTACGCGTGATGTCCTTCAGATTGACGAACGCCCCCGTGGCGTTCATAGATTTAATGAATAGGGTGTGTCGACCGATGCTGGACCGATCGGTAATGGTGTTCATCGATGATATCCTCATCTACTCCAAGAATGAGGGTGATCACGCATGTCACTTGAAGGAGGTGTTGGAAGCTCTCAAGAAGGAAAAGTTGTATGCTAAGTTCTCCAAATACACGTTCTAGCTTAGGGAAGTCCAATTCCTAGGTCACGTCATTAACCCGAACGACATTATGGTTGACCCAACAAAGATAATGACGGTAAGAGATTGGGATATCCCTAAGACGCCAACTGAAATCCGCAGTTTCTTGGGATTGGCAGGCTACTATCGGAGATTTATCCAGGATTTCTCGAAAATAGTTTCGCCACTGACAAAGTTAACACGGAAGGAGGTAAAGTGCGAATGGGGTTAGACCCAGGAAGAGGCGTTTAAAGAACTGAAGGAGAAGCTAACCCAAGCTCTGGTCTTGGCCATTTCCGAGGGCAATGAAGACTTTGTAGTATACTCTGACGCTTCGGGTCAGGGATTGGGTGTGTGCTGATGCAACGCGGGAGAGTGATCGCGTATGCATCACCGCAGTTGAAATTTCACGAAGTCAATTATTCGACTCACGATTTGAAACTTGCTGTTATCGTGTTTGCATTGAAAATCTAGAGACACTACCATTAAAGGGTTAAGTTTACCATATACTCCGACCACAAAAGTTTGAAATACTTCTTTGAACAGAAGGAGCTGAATATGAGGCAGAGGCGATGATTGGAACTTTTGAAGGACTATGATTGTGAAATCATATACCATCCTGGAAAGGCGAAGGTGGTGGCTGACTCTCTAAGCCGAAAGGATATGCTTGCTCCTATTAGAGTGAAAGCTTGCTAGTTGGTGGTAACATCGGATGTGATGAGGGAAATTGAAAAGGCTCAAGATGAAGCACTTAAAGAAGAAAACATAAAGAAAAAGAGAATGGTTGGCCAACATGAGAAGCTAGAATATAACACCCTTGGTGTTAGGACACGTTTTGGTCAGGTATGGATACCTATGGGTGGCGAGCTTAGAACCAAGATCTTGGATGAGGCTCATAAGTCTCGTTACTCTATCCATCCTGGTACTAACAAAATGTACCAAGATCTGAAGAAGGAATACTGGTGGCCTGGGATGAAACATGAGGTGACGAAGTACGTAAGCAAGTGCCTGACTTGCTCACAAGTAAAGGCCGAACACCAGAAACCATATGGGAAGATTCAACCTTTTGATATACCAGAATGGAAGCGATAACACATTACAATGGACTTTATAACCAACCTACCTTGTACAGCTAAAGGTCATGACACCATTTGGGTAATTGTGGACCGTTACGAAAAGTGCTCATTTCCTACCTATTCGCGAGTCGTTCTTGTCGAAAAGGTTAGCAGAAGTATTTATTAATGAAGTAGTAGCACGTCATGGGATGCCTTTAACGATAGTATCTGACCGGGGCACACAATTCACATCGAGGTTTTAGAAAAGATTCCACGAAGCGATGGGCACGAGACTTAATATCAACACGGCATACCACCCGCAAACGGATGGTCAGTCCGAAAGGACCATTCAAACGTTGGAGGACATGCTCCGGGCCTGTATTATTGACTTCGGCGGTAGTTGGGACAGTTATCTGCCGTTAGCCGAGTTCTCCTACAACAACAACTATAACTCGGCGATAGACATGCCGCCTTATGAGATGTTGTATGGTAGGAGATGCAGGATCCCGGTTTGTTGGGGTGAGATTGGACAGAAGGAGTTAGGAAGTCTTGAAGTCGTAAGGGAAATGTCAGAACGATTTGATCAGATCAAGGCAAGAATGAAGGCCTCCCAAGATGGTCAGAAATCCTACGTGGATAAACGGCGAAGGCCTATTGTGTTTAATGTTGGGGACCATGTAATGCTGAAAGTATCGCCCAGGAAGGGGATCATACGATTCTGGAAAGGGGAAAGTTAAGTCCAAGATTTGTCAGACCATTCAGAATAATAACACAAGTTGGTGAAGTCGCTTATTGGTTGGAGTTGCCTGATGAGTTAAGTGGGATTCATCCTACGTTCCATGTATCACACTTGCGAAAGTGTTTGGCGGATGAATCAGCTCACGTACCACTTACTGACATCGAGGATGACAACAACCTTAACTATATCAAAGAACCCGTAGCCATCTTGGATCAAAAGGAAAAGCAATTACGAAATAAAGTCATTCCACTGTTCATAGTTCAATGGAAACATCGAAGAGGGTCTGAAGCCACATGGGAGACTGAATCAGAAATAAGGGAGTTGTACCCTCGGTTATTTTGTCTATAATAGGTTTTGAGGAAGAAACCTCTAACAAGTGGGGTAGACTTGTAACAAGAAAGAATAAAACGACGATGCCTCAATGAAAATGAGGTCGGCATTTAATCAAAGAAGAAGTGAAAGGGAAGGGAGCAGGCTTGGGCTTGGATCCAATGAGCCGGTGTAGCCCATGTATATAAAGACATGATTCAACATCTTCTTCCTCATTCCACCAATTTCACAAACCCTAGAGCGAGAAAGCTTGAAGTTCTAGAGAGAAAAAGCTTGAGGAGCAACATCCAAGCTTTGATTTCTACTTCATCTTGTTTCTCCAACATCCTTGATCGTTTCTACATGAATAATCATGAGTTTTGAGGTAAGGATCGACCTCAGATCTGAGTTTTTCTTCAAAAATGGGTTTTAGGGTTTATGCGGTTTTTTAAACAAAAAGATGGAATCTTTACGCATTAAATATGGTTTTAAGCTTAGATCTAGCTTCATGGAAGCTAGACAAACGTTTTGGATGTAAAAAGTTAAGGTTTGGGATCAAAATCAGACCTGGAAATGATTGGTGTTCTTGAGCCGACTCTCAAGAGTCAGCACCTGCAAAGTGTCGACTCTCAGCGAGGAAGACAAAGAGGAGAGTCGGCCATGGAGAGAATCGGCCCTCAGAGATTCGACCTCTGAGAGTCGGCTCTCTAAAGAACACGCTAAGAAATGGCTCCCTAGCACAACGCGAAGTCCCGAACGCAAGTTCACGCGACCCTTATGAGTGTGGCTGGCGAATCTCCCGGTCGACTCTCAGGTGTGCCTGCCGATACTCTCGGCCGACACTCTAGTGTCACTGGCATTTGTCTCAGCCGACTCTCAAGGGCCGCTAGAAACGTTTCGGGCCGACTCTTGAACAAATGATAGAATCCGCACTTTGATTTATGTATAGATCGGTATACGCTTAAGCAATAGATAAGGCATCGACTTCAGGTTGACTATCGATAGACTGGTGAGTTCTAGAGCCCTTCTTTTAATGCTTTAAACTGTATTTCGGGCTGGTGTGCATACTTACGAAATGATGTTTACGAAGGATGATGTTTACGAAGGATGATGTTTATGAAATGTTTTGCCAAATGAAGTTTATGAAAGGTTTATGAATGAAACATTGTTTAATAAAACGTATGAACATTATTCAGGTTAACTCCGTTAACTCAAACCTCGTTACTTCAAACATTATTTATTGCAAACTCAGTTATCTCAGTTAGTCACACGTGCATTGCATTTAATTAGGTTAATTAAATGTGTCAGTTATTTCACACACAACGACAATCCGTAGATTTACCGGATCACACTCGAGTCTAACCCGGAACGTTGGTGATTAATCAAGATTTATATTACAAACATTTAATAATTTATATTTAATATAAATTATATGAGTTTTATGTGATTGCGTGACTTTACGTGAACTATGTGAATATTCTGGTTATCGTGCATGTTTATCGAATGTTAATCGTATGTAGTATTTTTATAAAAGTTAGAGTTTTTATAAAAATAATAATTGATAGTTTTAATTATTATTAAGTGTTAGTTTAATAATAATAGCCTATGGGCCTTAATTAAACCCAAAGCCCAACTTAAAAACCCATAAGTGCATGTTTTATATAAAGAACTTAAAAAAATAAAATAAACATAAACCCTACCCCCACCCCCTTGCCGTCGGGACTCCCACCCCTCACCCTCCATTCGGCCGAGAGTTTCAAGCAACCATAGGACCTTCGATCGAGCTTCAATCGTGAAACCGGAAGTGGATACGTGCTAGTCTAGGCATTCCTAACGTTCCTACGTAAGTCGTTTTATTAAAATCCGTCATTATTTCATTATTATTTTTGAGATCGAAACCCTAGATTATCCAAACTTAATGATTTCGAAATATGTTAATGAATTGGTTAATTGTTTGATATTGTTGTATCGTATTGATGAATTATTGGACATATATGAGACCCTAGTTGTTATACGACGTGTAAATTGAGTTTTGTTGATTATGTGACGTATAGGAATCCCATGCTAGACGTGAATTATGGTTATTATAGTTGTAATTATATTAGTTGAATGATTTAGGATTGAATAGACGTGTTAAATTGTGTAAACAAAGCGTGTAATGGACGACTTACTAAAAAGGGAAACTTTGTTAAAAAGTATTTTTGAATGTGAAGGTTTCTAGGAGTGTATGATGTTATTAATTGACTCTAGCATGTTAGTATGGTTGTATTAATGATTGTTAAAGTGTTATTGAATGCGAATAGATTAAATAAATCATAGGTTACCAAAAGTGGAAACTTTTGTAAATTGGAACTTGTTGTCTAGACTTAATGAGGTGTGGTATGGTAATCTGTTAAGCATAAGTATGTGTAGATAGACATGGGATGTTGATACGAACGTGTTATGGATGATGTGATTCATTTGAAAGCAAACTTAAATTTATATATATTGTTAAAAATAATAAATTAATTGAACGTGTATTGTTTAGACGTAGCTTGCCATGCTAAGTTAGTTATAACATAAGTAGCATGAAACGTGAATTACTTGTATGCTATGTGTGTTGTTATGCAAACCAAACATTTAATCACTAAATGGGTCACCAGCGGGTCGTCGGGTCAAACTTAGTCAAACTTGGTCAAACAAATAAATATTTTCTAAACCCTTAAAATAATGAGATTGTTTGGATACTTAGGGTTCCTATTGTCTTGCACAAACACACACTTATAAACCGGTGTTTATAGGTGACAGTTAGTCGTCAAGCATTCTAAGTTCGCTTTCTTTCGTACGCACTCTAAGGTGAGTTTCATGGCCCCTTTTCTTATGGTTTAAACTTGGGGGAGAAAACATGGGTATAAACATTTAGATCTTACATTTCATTTATATCACTTGTTGTACTAAGTGCAAACATATCATGTAAGTCCTTACTTATCGAACCGTTTAATATATGGGATAGCGAGGTAATCTTGAGTAGTACTACTGGGCATTGACAAGCCCCACCCGCGTTAGTCGCGCTAACACGACAGGTAGTCGAACGGGTGTAACATTGACCTAAACATTTACCATTGATCATGATTGTCAAGGTAGGAGGCAGTTCAAACATAAACGGTAAGCTTCGGTGTCGAAACGCTTTAGTAACATGTAACTAGGTTAGCTACCTATGATATAAATTGCAAATGGTTTTATCTAGTATTCTTTACAAACATTGAAACCTGTGAACTCACCAACCTAGTGTTGACACGTTTTAGCATGTTTTCTCAGGTCATTAAGGTACAAACACAAGCTAAGGCATGCATGCATTCGAAGTCCATCATTTTCAAACTCAAGAACTATTTATTTTATTTATTGTTGAATTATTTATTTTTGGCGCGACTGTTTTGGCGCATGCTTTTCATTTAACTTTTTGCTTCCGCAGTTTTAGATTAAATAAGTGTTTTCATTACCAGTGTTGCATCGTGACTATGAGCAATACTATTGGTTTTCTTAAACTCATATAGAGTCGTTTAATATAACTAATTACTGAGATCCTGGTATGTCACGCTCCTAACGGTAAAACTCCGTTAGTGGATTTTGGGGGTGTGACAGATTGGTATCAGAGCCATTGGTTATAGAGAACTAGGAAATGCATACTAGACTATAACCACACACATGCATTAGTTACACAACACTTACACTCAAACATGGCACTCACTCATCCCGTTACATGAAATGTCGACCCCGCCTAATTCACCCGCATCCCCAGTCGTTCAGGAGCAAGATGTTCCTACCGTACCTTTACCAGAGCCGAGGAGACGTCGACTCAACCCGATCAACACCACTGTAGGGTATGATGAGCCTATTCATGTGCGTGTCAGAGGCAACACGTAGGACTGGGATTGGTATCCCGATAGGAACTGGATCCGCGAGGAGGAAGTCCCACCTCCACTCACTGCTGACATTGCTTCTTCTTCATCATCTTCTGTGCGAGCTTTGCCACCATTGCAGTACCCCTTTGAGCAGGTGTTAGCTTCATTTGTAGCTAGGATGGACCGGGAGATCCGGAACATGAGAGATGCAGCAGGGGAGATTTCTGGTATATTAGAGCGACAGATTCTGATGAATCGGAAAATTAACAAACTGACTTCAGATTTAGCAGTCACTGATAAAGTACATGAGAATTTGGTAAATGGATGTGTGGATATGGAAGACCGGCTGAACATTGCAGAGTGGAACCTAGATATACTCCACACCAGGATTGAGCAAGTGGAGGCTCGACTTGCAGCTGCTGAAACAGTAGGAGTTGCACCAGATGATGCACCCGCAGGAGATCCGGCCGAGGACGAGGATGCAACATCTGATGTTACAACAACAGCAACACCGTAAGCTTGAACGGTTAAAGAACAACAATCAGTCTACCTCCTATCAGCAGAATCAGGGTTCATACGTTGGCAAGTACCCGAAGTGCAACAAATGTAATTTTCACCATCATGGAGCATGCGACCGGTACCGCTGCCACCGGTGTGGAAAGATGGGTCATGTGGCCAAAGATTGTAGGGTAGATCTGCAGAACAAACAGGCACCATCTGGTGAAGCACCCAAAGGCTTTTTTGAGTGCGGGAAAGAAGGGTATTTTAGGAAAAATTGCCCGCAGTTAAAGAGAAATGGAAACAGGAATGGCAATGGTAACAATTATCAGGGCGGTAATGGAAATGGTAACAAAAACCAGGGTGGTAACGACAACAATAACAACAATGGTGCTAAAGGTCGAGCATTCGTGATTGGCTCGGGGGAAGCTAGGAATGATCGGAACGTTGTTAACAGTATGTTTCTTCTAAACGATCATTTTGCTTCTGTACTTTTTGATACTGACACCGATAGAAGTTTTATATCTAGAGAACTTAGTAGTCGGTTAGGAATAAACCCAACTTTACTAGAGCATCATTATACCGTAGAGATAGCAGACGGTAAAGTAATCGAACAACCCACATTCTTAAAGGATGTAAGTTAGAACTATCTGGTCACAAACTCGACATCGATCCCATGCCAGTTACACTTGGCAGTTTTGACATAATTGTGGGCATGGATTGGTTGTCTAAAACCCAAGCTGAGATCATCTGTAGTGAGAAGATCGTTCTTATACCCCTTCCTATGGGAGAGATCCTATTCGTTCAGGGCGAAATAAGTGGTGCAGTCGTGGGCATCATATCTTTCATGAAGGCTCAAAAGTGTCTGCGTAAGGGTCATACCGCGATATTAGCCCTTGTCGCTGACAAGTCTACCGAGGAGAAGAAGTTAGAAATATCCCGATCGTTCGTGAATTCTCAGAAGTATTTCCTGAAGACCTACCTGGTCTTCCACCTCATCGTCAAGTCGAATTCCAGATTGACCTAACACTCGGAGCAGCGCCTATTGCTAGAGCACCCTATAGACTGGCACTAAGCGAGTTGCAGGAGTTATCCACTCAGTTACAAGAGTTGTTGGATAAAGGTTTCATCCAACCTAGCTCATCACCATGGGGAGCCCCGGTCCTATTTGTCAAAAAGAAAGATGGAACTTTCCGTATGTGCATTGATTACAGAGAGTTAAACAAAGTAACAGTCAAGAACCGCTACTCACTACCCCGCATTGACGATTTATTCGACTAACTTCAATGGTCAAGCTTCTACTCAAAAATCGATTTGAGATCTGGTTATCATCAGCTGAGAGTTCGAGATGAAGATGTATCTAAGACTGCATTCAGAACCCGGTACGGCCATTTCGAATTTTTGGTCATGCCATTTGGATTAACCAACGCACACCCGCGGTGTTCATGGACCTCATGAACCATGTGTGTAAACCTTACCTTGACCAATTCGTCATTGTTTTTATTGACGATATCCTCATATACTCTAAGAGTCAGGAAGAGCATGAGGAGCATCTGCGTTTGATCCTTGAACTACTGAAACAGGAGCAGTTGTATGCTAAGTTTTCCAAATGCGATTTTTGGATTTGCGAGGTTCAATTTCTAGGACATGTGATCAATGAGAAAGGAATACATGTCGATCCAGCCAAAATGGAAGCTATCAAGAATTGGGCAGCCACAACAACTCCGATGGAAGTTCAGCAATTTCTAGGATTGGCCGGATACTACCGTCGTTTTATCGAGGGATTCTCAAAGATTTCCCAACCTCTCACCGCCATAACCCAAAAAGATAAACCCTATAATTGGAGCGAGACTCAAAAATCAGCATTCCGGCTACTGAAGCAGAAACTATGTAGCGCACCCATCCTATCTCTACCAGAGGGAACGGATGACTTTGTGGTGTATTGCGATGCCTCCATACAAGGTCTCGAATGTGTGTTGATGCAACGCGACAAGGTTATCGCATACGCTTCTCGATAGTTAAAAATCCACCAAAATAATTACACAACTCACGATTTGGAGTTAGGAGCCGTGGTGTTTGCACTCAAGATATGGAGACATTACTTGTATGGTACCAAGTGCACCATCTACACCGATCACAAGAGTCTTCAGCATATTTTTAAGCAGAAAGAGTTGAACATGCGTCAACGTAGTTGGATCGAGTTATTAAACGATTATGATTGTGCAAACAAGTACCATCCGGGCAAAGCTAATGTGGTGGCCGATGCCCTAAGCAGAAAAGAAACCAAACCCCGACGGGTCAGAGTAGTACAACTCACTATTCATACAGGATTACCCGAACAAATCCGAAATGCCCAACTCGAAGCCTTAAAAGAGGAGAACTTATCATTAGAATCCACTCGTGGTATGGAGAAACAACTTGAGGTTAAAGCAGATGGTATTCGCTACTTCGCGGAACGAATATGGATACCAGTATATGGAAACCTAAGAGATCTAGTCATGGATGAAGCTCACAAATCCCGATACTCTATCCATCCGGGATCCGACAAGATGTATCACGATCTCAAAGTTTTGTATTGGTGGCCGAACATGAAAGCCGACATAGCCACCTACGTGACCAAGTGTCTGAGTTGTTCAAAGGTCAAGGTGGAGTACCAAAAGCCATCCAGATTACTTCAATAATCGGAAATCCCGATGTGAAAATGGGAGCAGATTTCTATGGATTTCATAACCAAATTACCCCGAACCCCTACTGGATGTGACACAATCTGGGTGATAGTGGATCGCCAAACCAAATCCGCTCATTTCCTTGCTATCAAAGAGACCGACAAAATGGAAAAGTTAACTTGCCTCTATATTAAAGAAGTAGTATCCCGACACGGAGTGCCAATCTCCATCATTTCCGATAGAGACGCCCGATTCACCTCACATTTCTGGCAATCATTATAGAAAGCCTTAGGCACACGCCTAGACATGAGTACAGCATATCATTCTCAAACAAATGGCCAGAGCGAGCGTACCATTCAAACCCTAGAAGACATGCTACGAGCTTGTGTGATCGATTTCGGTAACCGTTGGGAGACTCACCTGCCTTTAGTGGAATTCTCTTACAATAACAGCTATCATACTAGCATCAAAGCAGCACTGTTCAAGGCTTTGTACGGACGAAAATGCCGATCACCAATTTGCTGGGCTGAAGTTGGAGATAGCCAACTTACTGGTCCTTAACTTATGCACGAAACCTCGGAGAAAATCGTGCAAATCCGAAACCGTATGGCGGCAGCTCGTGACCGTCAAAAGAGTTATGCAAACAAGCGCAGAAAACTGCTAGAATTCCAAGTGGGCGACAAAGTATTATTAAAGGTCTCACCGTGGAAAGGTGTGATTTGTTTTGGAAAACGAGGAAAGTTAAACCCGCGTTATGTTGGACCATTCGAGATAGAGAAAAGGATTGGTCCAGTAGCATACCAACTGAACCTACCAGATACACTCAATGGACTGCACAATGTCTTTCATGTCTCAAACCTAAATAAGTGCCTATCCGATGAGACACTTGTAGTTCCACTCGAGGAGTTGGAAATTGATGAACAGCTACGTTTTATGGAGGAACCAGTCGAAATCATGGACCAAGAGGTCAAAACTCTCAAGCGCAGTAAGATACATATTGTCAGAGTTCACTGGAACTCGAAGCATGGACCGGAGTTCACGTGAGAACGAGAGGATCAGATGATGAAAAAGTATCCTCACCTTTTCAAACGGTCAACAACAAACACGAAAGGTACTAACTAAATTTCGAGACGAAATTTATTTCAACAAGGGGATGATGTGACAAACCTAAACTTTTTGTTTCAGACGTGACCGACTTCGTTTAATTTTCGGGACGAAAATTCTTTCAACAAGGGGATGATGTGACATCCGACAATTTTAGGTTAACTCCGTTAACTCAAACCTCGTTAGTTCAAACATTATTCATTGCAAACTCAGTTATCTCAGTTAGTCACATGTGCATTGCATTTAATTAGGTTAATTAAACGTGTCAGTTATTTCACACACAACGGCAATCCGTAGAATTACCGGATCACACTCGAGTCTAACCCGGAACGTTGGTGATTAATCAAGATTAATATTACAAACATTTAATAATTTATATTTAATATAAATTATATGAGTTTTATGTGATTACGTGACTTTACGTGAACTATGTGAATATTCTGGTTATCGTGCATGTTTATCGAATGTTAATCGTATGTAGTATTTTTATAAAAGTTAGAGTTTTTATAAAAATAATAATTGATAGTTTTAATTATTATTAAGTGTTAGTTTAATAATAATAGCCTATGGGCCTTAATTAAACCCGACGCCCAACTTAAAAACCCATTAGTGCATGTATTATATAAAGAACTTAAAAAAAAAATAAACATAAACCCTACCCCCACCCCCTTGCCGTCGCGACTCCCACCCCTCACCCTCCATTCGGCCGAGAGTTTCAAGCAACCATAGGACCTTCGATCGAGCTTCAATCGTGAAACCGGAAGTGGATACGTGCTAGTCTAGGCATTCCTAACGTTCCTACGTATTCGTTATATTAAAATCCGTCGTTATTTCATTATTATTTTTGAGATCGAAACCCTAGATTATCCAAACTTAATGATTTCGAAATATGTTAAGGAATTGGTTAATTGTTTTATATTGTTGTATCGTATTGATGAATTATTGGACATATATGAAACCGTAGTTGTTATACGACGTGTAAATTGAGTTTTGTTGATTATGTGACGTATAGGAATCCCATGCTAGACGTGAATTATGGTTATTATAGTTGTAATTATATTAGTTGAATGATTTAGGATTGAATAGACGTGTTAAATTGTGTGAACAAAGCGTGTAATGGACGACTTACTAAAAAGGGAGACTTTGTTAAAAAGTATTTTTGAATGTGAAGGTTTCTAGGAGTGTATGATGTTATTAATTGACTCTAGTATGTTAGTATGGTTGTATTAATGATTGTTAAAGTGTTATTGAATGCGAATAGATTAAATAAATCATAGGTTACCAAAAGTGGAAACTTTTGTAAATTGGAACTTGTTGTCTAGACTTAATGAGGTGTGGTATGGTAATCTGTTAAGCATACGTATGTGTAGATAGACATGGTATGTTGATACGAACGTGTTATGGATGATGCGATTCATTTGAAAGCAAACTTAAATTTATATATATTGTTAAAAATAATAAATTAATTGAACGTGTATTGTTTAGACGTAGCTTGCCATGCTAAGTTAGTTATAACATAAGTAGCATGAAACGTGAATTACTTGTATGCTATGTGTGTTGTTATGCAAACCAAACATTTAATCACTAAATGGGTCACCAGCGGGTCGTCGGGTCAAACTTAGTCACACTTGGTCAAACTTGGTCAAACAAATAAATATTTTCTAAACCCTTAAAATAATGAGATTGTTTGGATACTTAGGGTTCCTATCGTCTTGCACAAACACACACTTATAAACCGGTGTTTATAGGTGGCAGTTAGTCGTCAAGCATTCTAAGTTCGCTTTCTTTCGCACGCACTCTAAGGTGAGTTTCATGGCCCCTTTTCTTATGGTTTAAACTTGGGGGAGAAAACATGGGTACAAACATTTAGATCTTACATTTCATTTATATCACTTGTTGTACTAAGCACAAACATATCATGTAAGTCCTTACTTATCGAACCGTTTAATATATGGGATAGCGAGGTAATCTTGAGTAGTACTACTGGGCGTTGACAAGCCCCACTCGCGTTAGTCGCGCTAACACGACAGGTAGTCGAACGGGTGTAACATTGACCTAAACGTTTACCATTGATCATGATAGTCATGGTAGGAGGCAGTTCAAACATAAACAGTAAGCTTCGGTGTCGAAACGCTTTAGTAACATGTAACTAGGTTAGCTACCTATGATATAAATTGTAAATGGTTTTATCTAGTATTCTTTACAAACATTGAAACATGTGAACTCACCAACCTAGTGTTGACACGTTTTAGCATGTTTTCTCAGGTCATTAAGGTACAAGCACAAGCTAAGGCATGCATGCATTCAAAGTCCATCATTTTCAAACTCAAGAACTATTTATTTTATTTATTGTTGAATTATTTATTTTTGGCGCGACTGTTTTGGCGCATGCTTTTCATTTAACTTTTCACTTCCGCAGTCTTACATTAAATCAGTGTTTTCATTACTAGTGTTGCATCGTGACTATGAGCAATACTAGTGGTTTTCTTAAACTCATATAGAGTCGTTCAAAGTAACTAATGACTGAGATCCTGATATGTCACGCTCCTAACGGTAAAACTCCGTTAGTGGATTTTAGGGGTGTGACAATACTCTCGGCCGACACTCTAGTGTCACTGGCATTTGTCTCAGCTGACTCTCAAGGGCCGCTAGAAACCTTTCGGGCCGACTCTTGAACAAATGATAGAATCTGCACTTTGATTTACGTGTAGATCGGTATACGCTTAAGCAATAGATAAGGTATCGACTTCAGGTTGACTATCGATAGACTGGTGAGTTCTAGAGCCCTTCTTTTAATGCTTTAAACTGTATTTTGGGCTGGTGTGCATACTTACGAAATGATGTTTATGAAATGATGTTTACGAAGGATGATGTTTATGAAATGTTTTGCCAAATGAAGTTTATGAAAGGTTTATGAATGAAACATTGTTTAATAAAACGTACGAATGCTTTAACTAAAATGAGGTAAAGGTTTTGTGAAAGTCACGAATGAACGAATCTGCCACGAGTTCCTACAGGAGCTAGGGTATGTGTGTATGTATGGCCTTAGCCTTACGGGGGGGCCTTTGTGGCTGGCTAACGGTTGTACAACTGGTTGATGACGGGGTGACGATGGTCACCCATGGGATTACCGGGATCCCGATGGAATGTACTAAACCTCACGAGGGAACAGTGCCTAAGGTACTGGTTGGTGTCGAAGGGCTTTGAGGTATCGGGCCCTAGGTTTTTTCACCCGAAGGACATGTACGGTGTTGAAGGGCCTAGTGGTGGCATGCCTCTTGGTTTCTCCACCAACCCACGATGTATGGAATTGACGGTTACGAGAAGGCGTAGATTCGGTTCATGTTGACTTATGTGATGATGTTATGTTATGAAGTTACGTTATGAGGTTATGCTATGTTATATCATGTTTTACGTACGCTTTTGTTAAATAAATGTATGTTACATTTTTGGCAAAAAATGTTTATGGTAAGGTTTACGTAAAGCTAGAACTCACCAACATAGCTGACTTTTAGTATGCACATTCAGGTTAAGGCAGGTTATGAGGATGGACGGTGATGCTGGGCAATAGAGAAGAGTTACCCGGCTGATACGATGACTGGCATCCCGTTATGTTATGTTTATGTTATGTAATGAATGTTTTAGACAATATTTACGCTTTCGCATGTTGAACAATGTTGATGTTATGTTTGAATGAAATTTTCTGCTGCGATATTTGATATTCAAGTTTAAGAACTGTTTGTGAAGGAGTAAATCCAACAAGTGAGGCCTCCCGGGTTTGGGGCCTTACATTGGTGTTTGTGCAATAATCAGATCTAGAATCAACAGAACATCAAGATTATGGTGATAATTGATAAATCATAACTCTAATAGGGGAAGACATAAACTTTTGAATATCATTACTTATTATTGTGTCTGATTAAGATAGTGGAAAATGACATTTAATACTCCTGTGAATCCCTAAATCTGATGGTAGAGGTAGGGGAAGACTGATTATATGGACTACTAGTGTGTAAGGTTCTTCAAATAAAGATGATTGCTATATTTTATAGATATACCACTGTAATAAATTATGAATATCCTGCACATTACTTTCTATAACTCTGCATGATTGGATTGTTGTTTAACTGTTATCAGTTAATGAAATCTTTTAATTGTTTGCCATCTCAGCTACCTTGTTGCTGCTGTTGCCCTTTAGAGTTTGTGGAGCCTATCACTTGCTATTCTTGACATTCATGCCCTTTTGGTCGGACGTACCTTGCAGAATTACAGAGTTGTTAGTCTCTTTTCTATCGGTGACAGGGTAAGATTAATCACTTCTGATAATTCTAATATTAAGTGAGATTGATCATTATATTTCGTTTACCACTAATCTATATATGCTTCAAATTGGTCCCGTGAATCCTTAAAAGTAATTAAAAAACACTATTTTTTCGGATGGTATGATGTCTAGTTCATGATTAAGCCAAAGGAGAAATCAAAATGTAGATCAAGTGTTCTTGGTTTAGTTTGTTTTAATAAAATGTTTTAGGATGTTGTTTACATGTAACTACACTTTAAGGGACATTTTCATATATCACCCTCAAAACCTGTAATAATATCATATCATATTTATCAAATAAAAAAAATCATAATATCAAATGTGCATATTTTCAACTTTATGACACTTGTACCTAGGTGTAAAGCTTGAATTGAGCGAGTTTAGAGGTACTTACATGTGCAAGACTAAATTAAATTGAGCTCGAGCTTCTAAAAGCCGATATTGATTAGGCTTGTGAGTTCAAACGAGCATATTTATTTTTTTAGATATTACAATATTATTTTAGTATAATATATATGTGGTATTATGTTTTAGAAAAATAATATGTTACATTATATGTGATTGTAATTTTAAATATATATCTCAAAAATATTTGTATGTACAGGAAGTAAAATAATAAAGGCTCGAAGATGTAATATGGGCAAAGTTAAAGTTTGAAATATAAAATTTGAAACAAGTGGATCTTAAGCTCTTTTAGTTAGTTTTTTTTGAACGGAGAAATTCAATATCAAAAGCAAATACTAGCCAGGAGCTAGATACAAGCGAACATCAAAGTACAGCTAATTACATACTTAGAAAAATTAAAGTTACATCAATTACACCATTCAAAAGCTTTTAACTTGATCTTTTAGTTTAATTGAGTCGGTCTTTTGCAGCCCTGCCTCCAGTGATATGTTTGCTTTCAACAATTCTAATCTGCTTACTTATAGAAGTGTTGACTTAGAATGCTTTCTCAAGATAGGTCGAACAAAATTGTATTTAGAAAACCCTTTAGCAAATGGGTTTTAGTAGATATAAATGTCTCAAAAGTTCATAGTTATTTATAATGTATATATCCTAGAATATTTTATTTGTTTAAATATATATATATATATATATATATATATATATATATATATATATATATATATATATATATATATATATATAGGGTGTGGATCCAATGAAAACCCACACTTTTTATGAAAATCCAATAACTCCTTTTGATGGCTTAATCATCATGTTTGATTTTGTTTTCTGTTATATGATTAAAGTAGTAAAAAATGCACATATTCATTAGCTTTCTTATATGATTGTTTTATATTATATGCTTAAACTAGCAACAAACGGTACGTCATGGATAAATCATGGATTATGTCGGATAGATTATCAAATGCATATGACGAAGGCGTGGAGGCCTTTTTAGAGTTTGCGTAAAGTAATAATCCAAAACTAGAAGTTATTCCATGCCCTTACGTAAATTGTGTCAATTTGTGTCACCACTCAATTGGCAATGTGTGTTATCATCTGTTTGCCCACGGTTTCGATGAAAATTACAAGGTTTGATCTTTCCGTGGAGAAAAACTTCCCAAGCTTGATTCTAGATGCCCTAATAAATCTAGACCTCCCGACTTTGATTATACAAAGGAAATGCTACATGATGCCTTCACATATGTAGAGAAAGAACTTTTTTTTAACGGCGAACATTGAATGTTGTGACGTCGCACTCCCTGTCACATGGGAGAGCCTCGTCCAACTCCGGCCAATATGTTGTCTTAACCGCGCCCACTTGACGTCGGAGTTGGAGAGCATCCAAGAAAAAATCCCACCAAATACGGCCTCTTCGGGGCTTGAGGGAGAGCCGAGGCTCGAACCATGGATCGGCATGGGTAAAACCCTGGTGCATCAGCCTAAGAACTAGGCCTCATTTGCATGCCTCAGAAATTAATGGTGGTGGCAGGGATTGAACCCGGGTCCCTTGGGACTTCAGGCCTCACCTCAACCACTACACCACAACCTCTTTGGCATGTAGAGAAAGAACTTGATTCATTGAAATCACTTCTTAAAGAATATGATATGCCACTTTAAGTAAGGTTAAAGTATAATGCAGTTAGTGTATTATTGAAATTCTAACATTTGAAGGGTCAATTTGGCTGGTCTGAGGCTAGTTTTGATGCTTTTTTGGGTGTCCTAAAAGATATCTTACCAGTTCCTAATGCAATCCATAGCTCGATATATGAGGCAAAGAAGTTGCTAAAAGGAGTAGGTCTACAATATGAAAAGATTCATGCTTGTGAAAACGATTGTGTTCTATTTTGGAAAGAACATAAGGATGCTTCTCAGCGTCCAACTTGTGGCACATCTTGTTGGAATAAGAATACCAAGAACATCCCTTCAAAAGTTTTGTGTTATTTTCCTTCCATCCCTAGATTTAGAAGAATGTTTTCGTCACTAGAAATTGCACATGACTTAACTTGGCATGCACAAGATCGGGTCAATAACGGCAAGCTAACTCATCCTCGCGATTCCCCAACTTGGAAGCTTGTTGACAACACGTGGAAAGAATTTCGAAAAGAAAATCGGAATCTTATATTAGCCTTGTCAGCTGATGATATCAATCCGCACAAATCAATAAGTTCCAAGCATAGTTGTTGCCGGTTATCCTAATAACATATAATCTACCCTCTTATTTGTGTATGTAAAGAAAATTCATGATGTTGACTCTATTGATATCAGGGCCAAACCAACCTCGTAACAATACTGATGTCTACTTGGCACCATTGATAGCAGATCTAAAACTCTTGTGGGAAACTGGCGTTAAGACATTTGATGCTTATAAGAAAGAATACTTCAATCTAAGAGCAATATTGCTTTGGACTATAAATGACTTCCCCGCATATGGTAATCTTTCGGGGTGTGTTACCAAAGGTTATCATGCTTGTCCGGTATGTTAAGAGAATACTTTTTCACAATGGTTGCCAAAGTCCAAAAAAGTATGGTTCCTTGGGCATAGAAGATTCCTCCCACCTGAAACCCTTTTCGTAAAAAGAAAAAAGATTTCAACAATCAACAAGAGAACGGTTTTATAAAAAAACCATTATCTGGTGAAGAAATTTGCGACTATCTGGCAGGGTTTGATAATACATTAGGTAAGAATAAAAAGTCAAAGAAGAAAAAAGAAAGTATAGATGAGAGAGCTAAATTGTGGCATAAAAAAATCAATTTTTTTTAACTTGAATATTGGAAGAAGTTGCTTGTTCGTCATTAGTTAGATGTTATGCACATAGAAAAAAATGTGTGTGAGAGTGTTTATGGGACATTGTTGAATTTTCCTCACAAGGCGAAGGATGGGTTAAAATCACGACAAGATCTTGAGGAGCTGGGCATTAAGCCTGAATTACAAACTCAAGTAAAAGGGAATCGTCTTTGGCTTCCGCCTGCATGCTACACATTGAATACCTCGGAGAAACATCTATTTTATGATACCCCGCCTAACATAAAAGTGTCTGATGGGTATTGCTCCAATTTCAAGAATCTCGTGTTCGATGATGTTTCAAAGATGAATGGTTTGATGATGATTTTTTGTGTACATGCCCGGATGGCGAGGGCATATTAGTTTAAATTATAGTTTTTGGTATGTTTTTATTTCAATTATGTCTCAACTAACTATTGTTGGTTTCACACCATGCTGTAACTAATTATTTTATTTGAATCATGTTGAAACAGGTTGTTTTTTGTGACATGGAACAAAATTCTGCTTTAGATCATGATGAAGATTCCAAATTACAAAATTTTGCTTCTAAATCACAAAGAGGTCCGACAATAAAACCAAAAGCTAATAAAAGGAAAGCTATAGTTACTTACAATAAAAGAGATGTCCCAATTGGAGATGAAGCAAAACAACTCGCTACTTTTGAGGGAATGGCAGCAAGAACTATGGTTCTCATAACTTATGACTGTTGGTTAGACGTACCCAAAGAAACAAAGGAAGATTTATGACAATATATTTTGGTAAATCTAACATCTAATCTTAACTTATTTTTTGTTGAAAATAATATTGTTTATGTTTTATGTTTCAGAAACATTTTGTACTTGACCCAAACAGCCGGAAGCGAAGTCTCCAATATCAATTGGGACAAAGTGGAGAAACTTCAAACATAATCTATACAATAAATTCATTAAGCCAAAGAAAAGTGACCTAGAGGCGTTACTCAATCCTCCTGCTATGTATCCGTTCTTGAAAAAAGAATACTCAAAACGTTTTGTAGCACAAAGACTTTCAAAAAAAGTGGGAGGTTCGTAAACTTTCCATGCCTGTATTTGTTCAAAGATCATTAAGGTTTAGAAACATGCATGATAGTTTAATGTTTCTAATGCAGGATAAAAGTAAGAAATCTAAAAATGTTCGTGCACATCATAAATACAATCATCGTTTGAGCAGAAAGGGATATGCCGGACTCACTTTTGATATTGTATGAATTAAACTAATCAAATAGTTTACCTGTATTTTTTTATGTTAATCCACTTTTGTTATTATTGATAATTTAGATGCAACAAACCGGCAAGGCGGAAGAGAAGATTGATAGGGCAACGTTGTGGAAAAAAACAAGAGAATTGAAAACAGGAGGTTTCGACTCAGATGTCCAAGTGATTGTTGATAAAATTGTAAGTTTTTTCTATTTAGTCTCGGGGATTACAATTGGACCTTTAAAAGGTTAACTGTTTTGTGTGATGTCCCTTTCTGAACTTTTCTATCACAATTACAGGATGAGCTACATAATTCAGGATGTTTTGAATCATGTGGAACACATGATGTGCTTACGGAGGCCCTAGGTACTGAGGAACAACGTGGGCATGTACGCGGGATGGGTAAATTTATAACGCCAAACCAATATTTTTCTATACCCAAGACTATTAAGGAGTACTTGGACATTGAGAAGAAGAATGTGGATGAAGGGTTCAACAAAATTGAAAAGGAATTAACGAAACTGAAAAAAAGGTACGAATAATGTTTCTGAAGCCGAAAGTTTCCAAATAGGGGGCTATGAAGAAGATTTTGAAGACAAACCACTTGAAGAATCAATTCAAAGTCTTGTGTAAAAATGTTTCTTTTTAAAATGATTTCTTTATATTTTTGTAACACCCCGAAATTTATTTATACCTAATTGGTCGAACTAACGAGTGAACAAAGCCTCTTTTAAATGTTATGAACTATATGGATTCCACGTAAAGCCTGGTGTTTCAAAGTTAAAGGAGTCGGTAGGTCGTTTAAAAGATAGTTTAGGGTCGAAACGCACATGACGATTATGGAGGGGCTGAAATGGAACTTGTAGCCATTTAAATAACACCTTTAGCAAAAACCCTAAACCACTCGGTTGAGGGAGTTCGCTAACGGTGAAACCCGTGGTGACGCTTGGTAGTGATACACAGTGGCGGTGGTGAACGGGGAGGAGAATAGGATCGGGTTGCACCCGATTTGGTTTTTGGGAGACTAGGGCTTGCATGGCTTGGGGTGGACATGCATGGGAAGCTTGACTCGCGTGCACATGCTCTTTGACGATTATGGCTTGCATGGTGCTGCCACATGCATGCATGCATAAAACCTGGTTCGGGGTTACGAGACGGATGTCGGGATTTATTTATAATTAATCATGAGTATGCAATGCCTGCTTAGGACGTGTCTGATCCTGTGATCGAACGTTAACAGGTTTGGGTTATGAGCGAGGACGGGACGAGTTGGAGAGCAAAGACTGAGGCTCGACGTAACCTGTGAGTTTCTAATCACCTACTTTTAAATGTTTTAATATTTTGGGGCTATCATACATATTTACAAGACGTGTTTTATTACATTGAACGTGTAACGAGCTTTGAGGTTTAAATCGAAGAGTCTATGAATTTAAGTATTCAAATATGGGGCTAAGGGACATGAATTTAAGTGTTCTAATATGGGGCTAAGGGACTGTGTGTTGTCCTTAAGATGTGTAGGTTAACGGTAGGTACATGGTCGTGGGTCGTATAGTGACCTAATAGGGGTGAGTCGGGATTGTATTTACAGGTCGTACGGGTACGATTAGGAGGAGTCTCAGGGTGTGCACGTACGTGGTATGTGCTTAGATAGTGAGACATAGTATTTGTATGTGTGTTGCTATATTAGCAGTGTATTTTGTTATGAGTTAGTCGGGTGTGTCGGGATATAAGCTAAATGCTTATGAATACATGTAGGATATCTTATCCTAGTGCTATGTGTGAAGTGCAGGTGCAGTTAATGAGTCATGTACATAGAGTATAATGTTATGTGCTTATACATGTGTTGTGTGTATTGTGTCATTTTCCTTGTGACACGGCGGGTATTGTGTTTGCATTGTGGTCATTATAACACGGCAAACGGGATTGTGGAGGACTAAGTCCTTCGGGAGGTCACCAAAGGTGGAAAATTCTGAGCAGGTTAACGATGAGCTCAGGGTGTGTTGAACGCCCTGACGAGGGTGTAGTGATGAGGTATGTGTTTGTGTGCATATATATATATATGTGTTAAATTGCATGCAAGTGATGAGTTATATGAATTGTGTAAGAGATGAAATTGATGTGATAAATAGATGGAATCAATGTGGTGTGTCGAGTTAGATTAACCATTGTGTCGGGCTGGGTACATTGTGTACAACCGTTGAGTCAGTTGGATGAGTTAACCGGTGTACGGTTAATATATACGGTAAATTGTGAGTCATCAGATTAGTAAGTCCGTTCTATGTCAGAGAGACTTAATGACTTAAAATGGTGGGTAGAGTCTGGGGTAATGAATCCTTTCGGATATTATAAAATAACGGGGGTTATTTCTATGATGAAAATCTATACAACTATTTTCTAATGACCAGTGGGTTTTGAGTGGAAATAAATAATAAATGAGACGTGTTGGCTTTTGTTAATTTGTCACACCCCCAATTTCAACTAACGGAGTTTTACCGTTTGGAAGGTGACACACGAGGATCTCAGTCATTAATTACATCAAACGACACTATATGGGACTTGAAATGTCAAAACATAAAAGTTCAAAGTTAATGCGGAAGCGTAAACATTAATATGAAGTCAAAAGTAATTACACGCAACAAGCGTCGATTAATGTAATTAAATAAACTGTTTAAAGTATTTGAAATGAAGGATATGACAGTAGGACTCCATGCATGTCCTAAGTGCGCAACCTGTGCCAAAGCGACCTGAGAAACATGTAAGAAAAAGTGTCAACACGAGGTTGGTGAGTTCACAGGTTTCAAGTTTACAATAAGAGTGTGTTTGCCAGATTATGTACTTTCAATATGCATATCTATAGGTAGCTAACCTATGTTCATGTTTTACTAAAGCGCTCGCAACCGAAGCTGACTGTGTTTGTATGCCTCCTGCCAGGTCTATCAACTCTGGCACATGTGAGTAGGCTAACATTTCACCCGTTCGATATCCGATCGAGTTAGCGCGACTAACGCGGATGGGGCTTGTCAAACCCAGTAGTACTACTAAACATTACCTCGCTAAGATCCATATTAACGGTTCGAAATAAGATGAGGACTTTCTGTGATAGCATGTTACGCTTAGTCTCAACAGTGATATCATATAAAATACCATAATCAAATAGTTGCGTCATGTTTTCTCCCCTGGTGGGAAAGATAATATTTGTTTGCGTACCTGTTTCTCTCCCACGGGGAAAACAAGTAAAAGTATGATAATTGGTGTTTCATGTTTGTTTCTTCCTCAACAGGAAAACAAGTAAAATACGTTTGTGTGTAAGCATGTTTCTCCCCCAATAGTAAAACAGGTAAAAAGGGGCCGTGAAACTCACCTGCGTTGCGTAGTAGGTAGTATCACACAAGTATGAGATTTAGAACCTCAAGTGTTAGCCTGCACGACTTATGTATGCCCTAGAATCATAAACACATAAGTTAGGGATACACTGAGATTTGTGACGACGACACGGAAGGTTAGAACGTCTTAACGTATTCTAAGGATCAATGAGTAGACGAACGTGTCTACAGGAATATAGGGTTTCTTAATATAATTATTAAAATAAATACGTTTTGTGTCGAAGGTTTCTTAATTACGAATATAATAATTAAATATATCCGTGCGTTTGTACTATTCAATAATGGTTTAGGAAAATAATATAGTTAATATATCATTTTTGAACTCATATAAAATATACGATAATCATTTACATGACAAAAATAATAAATATATTATTTTTATTCGAGGATATAAACGTGAGTAAATAATATAAACATTTATATTATTAATTTGTTCGAAACGTTACACGAGGTAAATAAACGAGGCGAAATAATATAAAAATATATATTATTTAATAATAGAACTAATGAGTTGAAAATAATATAAACATATTATTTTATTTGAATTCGAGGTTTTGAAATTAGTATAAATATATTATTTTAAAAGTGGGAATAATATAAATTTTAGGTTATAAAACCAAACCCGAGCCTACGGGTGATTTTCGAGTTCAAAACATTTTATTATATTAATATAATAATAGTGGGTTAGTTTTTATAATAAAATGGTGCTTAAAAATCGATTTAAAAACAAAATGGGGGTTGGAGGACTCGAACCCGGGTCTCCTCCCCCAAGCAACAACACCTTAACCAGTCCCATAACCCCTCCATTCGATCGTGACAGGACAAGAATTCATGGGGCTTTTGTTCATCAGTCGATTACGAGTCAATAGGTGTAATCAATTGCAAAAATCGTTGAGTTTAAGATGTTTTAATTCCTGATTAAGAACCCGAAAAACCCTAGGTTTGATCAAGAATTCAATTGAACAAATTCGACGATAAAAGAAGTTGTAATCATAGGGCTTTTAATAAGAGTTGCATTGCGAATCTAACCGTATAAATTAATTGGATTGAGATCTGGTCTAGGGTGTAGTTTGATTAAACCGAATTCGTGATGAACCCTAGAATCGGTTCATCACCAATTTGATGTTATATGACCGCATTATCAAAGGGCTTTTGATTCTAGATTTAAATCGAAACTGAGGAGATGTTTCATTACCAAAATGGGGATCCAATTGATGGTGCTCGGCTAGAATCGAGTTCCGACTTCGCGTGCTTGATCTCTGGTGACTCCGGCCTCGTCTCCAATCATATTGGGATGTGCAAAAGACTCAGAGGAGTGCGACTAGAGTTTGCATGTGTTTAATTGTGAGGATCCTGATCGAATTGATCGAATTTGTGAGCATTGAGGATGACGTCGACGGTTACGGGTTTTAGGTGATAAATGGGATTAATTCGAGATAATGATTGTGTTAATTGATTCAATGATGTCGCAGCTGATATTTACATCCATTTCGGTTAGGAATTCGAACGAATTTCGGATATATCTCGTGAATTTGAGTTAAGAACCATCACAGTTTGACTTTTAAAAGTCAACTGAAGCAAAACCAAATGATTTTGATTTTTCAGGTCAACAGATTTGGTTTTACATATTTCCATGATTAGCCCCTGTAGTTTAAGATTAAACAATGGCCGGAATGGTCCCTGAGGTTCAAGATTGAGTTAACAAGATTACTAGATAACTGGATTTGGATTAACGGAACTAACGGAAAATTGACGGATGTCACATAATTTAAACTATTAGAACTCACTCAGCGTAGCTGACTTTGTATGTACGTTAGATTGTTTTGCAGGTTAGTCTGCTAGGTGAGGTATCTTGGCTTGGAAGCGGGGTTACTCGGGTTGGTGCGCATGCATTCGTCAGGTAATGTTGTGAAGGTTAACGAGTTTAAAGATAACATTATTTTGAGAAAGACTTCCGCTGTTTACTTAAATGAAAGTTAAGTGTTTTTAGTGAGTTTACCTTGTGATGAGAACCAACTGTAGGGTGTCGGGTTTAGGGCCTTACAAGTTGGTATCAGAGCCGTGGTTTAAGAGAAAATTGGTTCTTTTATAAAATAAAATACCTTAACTTAAACTGAAAATGGGACGAGGGTGAATCGAATGCCACCACGAGTAACCGCGATCCAAGAGGTACGTCTTTCGAGTTGAGCAGTAATTATTATTTACCATTTGTGTAGTATTACACTAGGTGAAGTAATCGGTGTGAGAAAGTGATTTATGGTTCCGTGTGGGATCATGATGTGTACTATGTGCTATAGTAATACGTAGAACTACGTAAAGTTGTGTGGTGTGATTAAATGAGACTATGATGTGAGTTGAGTAATGCAGAGTAGCATTAATTGTAACTATGAGAGATAGTTTGGTGTGTGGATATGATTTAGTAATTTTGTGTGTAACCTTGGATGGTGTGCAGTTGTGATTAATATGATGATTTGCTAGATTATTGTGTGGTGCTATGTGAGTTATGTGGGATGTATGTGCATCCGGTATGCGTGAAAGGTAGAAAGTTAGTGTGACTATGATGGGAAAGGTTTAGAATCCGAGCCGTAATGTGGACCACCAAATTGCATTTGATCACCGTGATTTGGCAATCTATGATTACCCTCACATTCTGAATTTGTGCCCATAGTGATCACTCCAACATTCTATCTTGAGTAGGATTAGGTGGCTAAGACGAAGCGTACGAGATCAGGTAGGCGTGAAGCTCTTGTTAGGAGGAATGCAGGAGGACAAGACAAGCAGACGGCGGCTGCAGATGGAACTACGAGTGAGATAGGGGCAGTGTTGGCGCTTCCCACGCTGAGTGTGACTAGAGCTTCGGTTGAAAATGTGCCACGTGGTGCTGTGATTGGAAAGATTGGATAGAAAGAAGGGCGACGTCAGCAGTACGAGATTTCCTCCAGGGTGTGGACCTACATGGTGGAGAGATCGACCACTTGTGGTGGTTTAGAGAGCTCTGTTTCAGGAGGAACCAGAAGAGGACACATCAGATGCACCTGACGGGGTCTAGCAGTGATTTTGTGGGCAGTGTTCGGGATGCTCGATTGCTTGATGCTTAGTTAGCGTGACAGTTGTCACGAGAGGTTTCGGAGTAATTTGATGTTATGACTGATTAGACGTTTACGTGGGGTGATGCTCAATTCAAATATTGATTATTTGATTTTGACATTTATTGTGAGTCTTACCGCATGGTGATTTGAACATAATTAATGATAATTGTGTTTGTAACGGCGTATGATTGTGTTTACAGTAGTGAAACAGGTGCAGTATGGTGTGATTGCATTCTAAATGGTGTGAGTTAGCACTAAATGAGATCTTTGCTTTGATAACTAGATCATTGTTGATTAGATGGTGTGAGTAGACTTGTATAGACATGAGTTTTGAATTTGTCTGTGTCTACGGTCTTAAGATATTGTCACCTATGTGTTAATGTCTAGGTGATATTTGAAGTGCAGTGGGTGCATTGCACCTTGTGTGAGTATTCGGGACGGGTCCTGTGGGAGTTTGTAGTTTTATACCTTGTGTATAGGTATAAATGTTCAGGACAAGATCCTGTGGGTAATTATGATGTTTTTATATCTTGTGTGTGTGAGTGTGTAGAGTGATGAATTGTGTCTAGTCTGAGTAGTGTGTCGTTCTAAACCTTTGGTACGGCCCGTATGGGTATGACCGAGTAAACTCTAGGCGAGTATATGATGACGTGTGGTAGGGGCTACTGTTGTGGTGAGTAAAAGGTAAGGTTCAGGGGTTTGTGTGTCCATAAAGGACGAGATCATATTATATGCACGTAGACTTACTCAGATCTAGCTAGTTGTGTATGTGCACTTTGTGCGAGTTAGAAGGTTGAGTTACTAGTACATGTGTAGAGCATTGTGTGTTCTGTAGTTATGTATCGGTGTGTGTCCTTGTAGTACACGCTTAGTCGTGTGTAGGACGGGAGGTCTGTGTGCTCAACTATAGTATTTCTATCTTGATGATTTTCTCGACGTTGATACATCGAGGTGGTGCTAGGAGTTTTGATGTCTTCTAGGCGACCAGTGAGGTGCTCTTATGAGATGCCTATGCTTATATCTTGGGAATTCAGAGCACGAAGCCAATAGGCGGAGCTATGAGAGTAGATTATGAAAGCGTTTACGTGGACGCTTGACAAGAAAAGTTTATGATGAGATCAAAGTGATGACGCTGAAGATTTCAGCACGGAATTAGCGAGGTGACAAAGGACCTTCATGGAACACGTTCCATATGAAGAATTCAGTCGAGGTGAGACACCAGATGAATAGGGATGTTTTCCTTGAACGAGACGACGGATAGTTGAGGCTTGTGAGTAGACGGACTTCATGTCCGTACATGATACATGAGACGTGGTCGGTGATTGCATGGTAATAGTAGAGCATTAATGAGAAAAGTAAAACTCAGGAGAGGTACGTGCAGGATTGCACATAAGTGACTGGGAAGGAGATGCCTGTATTGGTAAGCATATGACTAGTTTAAGGCTAGCTCATGTGGAGCGTCAAGTGAAGCGAATACTTTGCTTCCGAGGCAGGCATGATGGTGACATGTGGACTTTTGAGAATCAACGAGAACTGATGAGTATGACTTTAGTCTTGAGTAGTATGAGCTTACTTAAGGGGCGTATTGAACGCGTAATAATAAGATAAAGGAACATTATGGTAGAGTAATTTTGTGAGAGCCAGTGTGGCTTGGCACAATCTCTTGGAGGCTATCTAAGAGAGGCAGACATATCACTTTTATGATGCAAGGCAGTAGCGCCTGAGTTGGAGAAATCATCACTGGGTGGCAACTAGAGTACGAGATGAGAAGGACGACGAATGATCCTAATTATGAAAGGCAAAGAACCTTACTTGGGGATGACCATCAGAACGATGAGATCATCAGGGTTATACAAAGAGTGACGGCATGGATGTCGTGACTAAATAAGGAAGACAGAATAAGTAAGCAGGTAGTTAATGGTGGTGGGTCGTCTAATTAATGGTTAAGGAAAACGAGTAATGAGGGAAGGCGTAAGTGAAACCCACGAGTCACGACATTGGAAGCAAGCAATGGAGAAGACTTCCTTGAACACCAAGGTTGGTGGTCGTGCTGAAAGGCAATGATCATGATGGTACGTATTGAAAGAGAAAGGGTCTTGGTGCACGAGTAAGAAGAGAAAGGGAGAGTTGTGTTGGTTTGTGCCGAAGCAGGATTCGAGGACGAATCCTCCTTTAAGGGGGGTAGTCTTGTAACATCCCAAAATTTATTTATACCAAATGGGTCGAACTAACGAGTGAACAAAGCCTCTTTTAAATGTTATGAACTATATGGATTCCACGTAAAGCCCGGTCTATCAAAGTTAAAGGAGTCGGTAGATCGTTTAAAAGATACTTCGGGGTCGGAACGCACGTGACGATTATGGAGGGGCTGAAACGGAACTTGTTGTCACACCCCAACCGATGGCGGAAACGTTAGGGCGGGACATGTAGACTGTTCATAAGCTCATGGTTTACTAAAGTTGAAATAATTTAAACAACCAATTTCATTTCATAGATTAAGTAGTCAAATACAACATTTACAAGAATCAAAAATACATGAATGTCTTTATTAAGTTTAAAACTAGGTCCTCAATACTAAATGAAAGCAACTTGTTCACCTCACACATTCGTACCTGAAACATGATAAAAACGAGGTCAACTAAAAAGTTGGTGAGCATACATAGGTTTTGACACCACAAGTAAAGTTCAAAATGTTTTGTGTACAATTCATATGATACATGGTTTATAAAACATTTATGGAGAATCTAAGTTAAGCTAGTTGCACAAATCAAACCTTGTGACTGAATGACATAACAACACATGTTATCCTAATGTGGGTCATAACAACACATGTTATCCTGATGTAGGGCATAACATAAATGTTATCCTGATGTAGGGCATAACACAAATGTTATCCTGATGTAAAGAGTTAAGGATTGCATTAGTGTGTCATGTATATGTAGCCTTAACAAATAGCATTCAAGCATAAAGCACAAATAAACACATATGATCATATTGTAGAATTGTAAGTGTGTTATTATAAATAGTGTTTGTTGAGTAATCATGTTTCACCCCAAAAATGTACAAAAGGAAAAAGGGGCTATGTAAACTCACTTGTATCAATGATGTAGATAGCACGAGAGAATAGGTAGTAAAGTGATCCTTGTAACTCACAAAGTTAACCTAGAGTGAAAATGTATGAACTTGAATTAACATTGTGCATTATGTCTAAAGTAGAGTCTAAGGTTTCAATAGGACTGAGTATAGGGATTTGTACCAAAGTGTTAGTGTCATTTCAAGTAATGGATGTGAGAATTGGTATTTGTATTTGAATAAAAGTTTAGTATAAGAAAAAATGTAAATTCAAGGTATATATATATTAATTAAATAAAATATTAATTGACTTAGGGTGGTATTAGAATAATTAAATAATTCTAATAAATAAATCCTTTTTATTTATTTAATATTATGAAAATGTGTCACAAAAGGAGTGTAAATATATATTAGTATATATAATTAAGAAAATTATACTAAATATAATTTAAAACCCTAAATGGATTAATATTGTAAAAAGATAATTAAAATAAATAAAATAACTCTTTTTATTTATTTAATTATGAAAGTGAAAATGTATTTCGAAATGGAGAGTATAATAATTCCAATATATATATTTATATATTTAGGAAAATTATGTTGTAAATATTTAGTTAAATGTTTTGTTTAAAACCGCCATTTTAAATTATGGTTTAAACCACTTAAATAACTAAATGTCTGTTTTTCTTTGAAAACTTGCTAATTATTGTACTAAAAAAACTTAGGGTTTATAGGTTTCATAAACTTATTTTGATAAAGTAATTAGAGTAACAAAATGTCTAAAAAAATATTTGTGAACCACCAGGCTCGAACCCGGGTGGGTTTTGAAAGAGTCAAGCGAGAAAACCACCAGACCAGAACTCATCTAGTGTTATATGTCCGGTCCAGGAGTTATTAAACGGGTAGCGGGAGAGAGCCGGGTTCAGTGGTGCGCAAAAAGGGGAAACAAAGGTGCAGGGCTGTTTCGTACCCGTGACCTTGTCCCTACGAGTCAAATGAATTAACCGGTGTAACTGGGCATTTGCCTTGGTTAGGAACCGGTTGGAAATTAGAAACCCTTAAACCCCAAGCCCCTTCGTCCCGAAAGCGTAACCCAGAACCCTAGCCACCCTAATTAACCCGATTAAGCCACTGATCGAACTCGGAGTCATAGGACTTTCGTTCCTAGGATCTAAACGAAGCTAATGGTACTCGAATTACCTGAAATGGTTATGTATAGAGGACGAACGGCTGAAATTCCAGGTTCGGTGTTCTTCGATCTTTACAGGGTTTCAGAGGTGCATTACTGGTTACGAGAGAGATTAGGAAGTTTGTGAGAGGGTTTGCGCAAATGAGGAAGTAATTCAAATGAATCAATTTCACCTTATTTGTTCGATTCGAATCGGTTTGACAGGAAACAGCTGTCGGCAATGATTTGTGCATTAAAGTGATAATTAATGATGAATTGGGCCTCGTATATGGTCTGATTATGTTTGAAAAGTGATTATGAGTGAATTGCGGCCCTTAAACGCGTTTCAATCCCTGATTTGAAACCAAATTTGGCTTGGTTTGACTCTGATTAGTCAAACTGTTTAAACTTATTTGAAATCCGATATTGGCCGCGCAAATTGCTGAATTGGGATGTTAATAGAGTTTGTAACCGGTCGATATTCGAATTGGTAATCAAGGAAAATCCATAATAGTTGAAATTGGTCGATGTTAGTCTTGAATTGCAAAGAAATGGGACTGTTTGACTTTTAAAATCAAAATAGGTTGAATAGGGTCAAAATCTGATGTCAAAGGGTTCAATTTCAAAGGAAATGAGTGGGGTTCAAACTAGGTTTATTTATCTAGAAATTATTTACATATATATATATACATATATATGTATTTATAGATTGATTTTTGTTTAAAAACTGTAAAAAAAACTTGAATCTTTCGTTTATGAACTTTAAAAAAAACTAACTACATTGTAAATTTAAAATGTCAAATATATATTTGCCAAACAAATATTCTTATGAGATTTAAATAAATAACTTCCAATACATGAATATATTTGTATATATAATTATAAGTAAATAATTATACATATATATATATATCAAAACACAAACATGTATTATAAAAATTTATATTTAAACGCAAGGTTTAAGAAGAGAAGTATTAATCAAAATAACGATTTATGTGACATATTGTGCTTGAACAAATACAAAATTTAAATGTAGTGTTATTATTGAAACAACTAAATTACAATAAGGCTGGAAAAATTATGGATGTTACAGTATCCTAGGTTGAGAGAATTTCGTCCCGAAATTAAATTGTTAAAGGTCACTGAATCAGGAAGGAGATGATGATATTTAAGCTTCATTTGATCCTCACGTTCTCTCAAGTAAACCTTGAGCCACGTTTAGATTCTAAACGAACTTTGAAAGTTGGGTCGAGGAGTACGATTGAAAACAAGATTTGGGTGTGTTTCTCAAGGTCAGGTATGAATGATGATAATGAATTTAGTTTTGAAAAGAACTTAAGGAGAAATGTCAAATAATAATTTGGATTCTAAAGGTGAAATGCATTACTTGGAATGGATTTGATGGGAACTTGATGATCAGGGTTTGTTTAAGATGTAGTCTAACATGTTCAAAATACGTTATAGGTTAAGATATTCCACAAACATTGTTCAAGGTCAAAATAACTTAAAACTTCTCGTGATACAAATGACGCTACTACTGACAATATGACAGGAATACTTATATATAGGAAGTACCAGCGGCATATCCACCATGCCCTTATCATATCACATTAGTTTCATTATTATATATCATGATAGGTTTTATGTCATAACACATGACAGAATGTCACACCCCGACCGATGGCGGAATCATCGAGGCCGACAATGGAATGATTGTTCAAAAGCACATGATAACTAAAATGTTGCATAATTCATTAATTAAATTTAAAGACAACAAAGATCCAAATACAATACATTTCAAATAACCTAATCTAGTTCAAAACATTGATTTATTTAACTAGGTCCATAGTTCTTAAGTGGAGGAATCTTCGGAAAGCAATCACATATCCAAACCTGAAACATTATTTAAATCAAGTGTCAACCAAAAAGTTGGTGAGTACATAGGTTTTGTAGTTCCGATAAGTAGTAGATAAAAACGTTTTGCAACTCATTGTTTATCTTGTTAAACATAGCATATATATGGTGTATCATTTATCTAATCACAATTCAAACCTTGTTTGACGCGCTTGAGCAGAGCACAACAGCTAAGTCCGGTAATGTTTGAATATAGTTACCCACTATATCCGGTATGTTTGAATATAACACGCGGCTATATCCGAGTATGCAGTAATAAACACCCTAACCGGGTGGGCTGGTCAGGCACAATAGATCTATTAATATTACTGTTGGTTTTCTTGTGTTTAAATGTATGTACATCCAAGATAATAAGCATATAGTCCACATGTATAACACGTATAAACAATGTGAGTAGCATGTACAATGTTTCACCCCAAAATGTGCAAAAATGTAAAATAGGGGCTATGTAACTCACCTTGCAAGCGGGTATTTTTCCACACGTGTAGGTGATAAAGATGTTGAAGTCTAAGCACGTTGAAACCCTATGTAGATAAATGGGTATTATTGTATGTTTACATGAGCGTATTAGTATTTAATTGTGTATAGGTTTATAATAACATTTCTTAGTGTTATTTGCATAAAAGTTGGTCCAGATTTACTTGAATTTACTGATTTGATCGAAACTGTTTATAGTTGTGACAGGTATCGAAACTGTGTTCAATCGAAACTACTATCTATCGAAACTACTAGTTTCGATTGATCATTTATAAGTGATACACAGGCTGTCGAAACTACCATCTATCGAAACTACTAGTTTCGATTGATCATTTATAAGTGATACACAGGCTGTCGAAACTACCATCTATCGAAACTACTAGTTTCGATTGACCATTTACTCAATCGAAACTAAGTAGTTTCGATGGCCCAGACTTTAGAAAATAAAACAGTAATTTTTCAGAATAATAGTTTGTCCGGTAATCGATGGTTTGGAGTCGTGACTTCGATTGGTTCAGCTTGCCTTATGATAACAGAAGGTAAAGAAACGAAGTTGAGGATTCTTACGTGGTCGCAAAGGGGCTGGACGGCAGAGTCTCAAATCCGAGAATGTCCAGAATGAGAATCGAGCTTTTGGATAGGATTAGCCTCTACAACCTTGGTCACAGCTTCACACAGAGATGGCGATTGTAATGGTGCCTTCAATTTGGAGTGAGATTGGGTTGAAGAGGGGTAGCGAGCTCGAGCAGGTCCGACTATGGCTATTTATAGTCGAGTTCGTTTCTTATGATAAAGCGTGCAATTGGTCAAGTCCCGACACTCGTCTGGACGAGACGAAGCTAACGAGCTATTAAATACGCGTGGAGGTTGACTGTCGGGCTCGAATTCGAGGTGTGGGTTCTCGGCCACCAACAAGATCAGGCGATTCGTATGTTGGGGAGATCAATTGGTCGGGGCCTTTTGTTCGCATGGGGAAGACGAGTTCAGGGATGCCTGTAGCGGCTGTCGAGGTGCAGGGAACAGCCCTGTCGGGGTGTTCGCCGAAAAAATGCTTTACCCGCCGGACCAAGGAACATGGTGACCGGAAAGTCGATTTGGGAATTGGCAGATTTGGTCCTTGTAGTTTGGTTTTGATTTAATTCGGCCCCTGAGATAATTACTGATGAGTCCTTGTAGTTTGATTTGTACAGAAATAGTCCCTCAACTGATTTTTGCTTAAAACCTTCTAGTTTGAAAAGTTTCAAAACAACCCCTTAACTTTTATAAAAATAATTAGTTTAATTTCTTTAAATTTTCAAATATATTTTATAAACTTATATTATTATTATTGTTATAAATAATTTTTATAAGAGTTAGTTATCTTATTTAAATAGGTTATTTTATTAAATCTGAAACTTTTTAAATTTAGATTTTTATATAAAATTTTATATAAGTTTAAAACGTATTTATTTTTAATTATTTTAAATCCATAAAATAAATAAAAATAAATATATATTTTGTACAAAATTAAATAAAACACTTGCATTTCATTTAGTTGAAAATGATTGCATGATATATATTACAAATGCGTGAATAAAAATCCGGAATGTCACACAGAATTCGCTATGTTTTCCATGCGCTGATTTTTATAATTACGTGTGCACACGTAATTACTCGAATCATCGCATGGTCCGTATAAATCCTTCCATTGTGTGCGGGTCAAGAGGGGGCACAAATTCACTTAGTTCATGTATATTTTTTTCACATATGAGTTGTTAATAAGTAACTGTGTCCCTAGATAGTAAGGTCACTTAGCATCTAAAGAGTAATAACATGGCATAATTTAGAGTTCCATAGCTTCCTCGTGTTTGAACAAGAATACGTCAAACCCCGAGTAGCTTTCATGGATAAGGTGATCAATCCAGTATAATGTATATTGCAAACAAACAAGTTTCATGTATTATGTGATCAGTGTAACATTATGTATATTGCAACTAAGTTTCATGTATTATGTGATCGTGTATAATGTGCTCAATCATGTATAAAACAAACAAGTTTCATGTATCATGTGATTAACCTAGTACCATGCATATTGTAGATAACTAAGTTTCATGTATCATGTGAATGTTCATATGTAAGTTATTGGATCTCATGAGTAATGTGAACTATAGAATTTTGCAGGTAGTCGAGTGTTGCAGACAATCGTGTTGTTTGGCGTTCATGTATAATGTGGGTAGTTGGATTTTTAATTTTAAAATCTTGTTGAGGTTTATAGGGATGGCTAATGCCTACGCGAAATGGTTCATCTCATTGCAGTGCCTAGTACAATCATACATTTATTAAGGTGTAATATAACGAGAAGGTTGTGTAGATATTCAGAGCAGTGTGCTTACGAATAACTGATTTGTGCTCTTTGTTTGTAAATAAATAAGCAGTTGTAATTTATTCTTGTTTGTAAATAAAATGGTGAAAAATAGTTGAATAATTAACTATATGGATAATTAAATGAAAACCTTTTTATTTAATTTTTAAATTATTATAAGGGGACTATTTTTAAGAGAAAATAATGGCTAAGTTATTTAATAATTAAGCAAAGATTTAGTAATAATTAATTTAACAAGGAAAAGTCATAATTAATTATCAATTAAAAATAATGCTTTCATAAAACAAGTTGTATTAAGTTTCCTTACAAGGTGGAAAGGTTTATAGAAAATTTATATTTCAGATACTAACGGTTTGATAAACGTTTTGTTTGAACAAAATAACGATGTTGTGCAATTTATATAATTAAATAATTAGTTACAAAGAAGGCTTAGATACATGTACTAAATTGTAATAAACAAAACGATGGTGTCTAGATTGTACTCATTTGATAATATAATCAAATGGATACTTTGACAAATCAAAGTGATTCAAATTCTTATACTTTCAAGAAGACATGCTTGCCTATAGGTGAACACTGACATCGGGAATTCCCAAGAAAAGCATACGGATCCTTCGGTTGATTTGAATTTATATGAAATGCTTTCCTAGACAGAAGACCCAAAGTACAGGCATTCACCCTTCCGGATTGCACATGTTCTTTACAAATTTTCAGAACTCAAAACTTTGATGGGATTTTAAAATCTTAATAGGCTTTAGGCCTAAGAGTTTAAATTTTTGTTCACAAATGATGATGGTGACATGTGTGCAAGAATGAGGGTGCATAAAGGATTAGGTGTGAATAAGTGTGGGATAAGACTTAGGATAACACTTAATGAAATCAAATAGGTAGCATGTAGATAGCAATGCTTATAAGCACAAGAGTTGTCAAGTAGTCTAGTACATAGGCTATCAGGTATTGTATCATGCGGTGTAACACTTAGAATAACATGTAAAAATATTCACACAAAGTAGTAATCATGTAGCATTTAGTAATGTGACTAATGTCATGTACATAGAGCATGGCATAATATAGGTGTCCTAAGGTTATAGTCTAGGTTAAAGGTGTCTGATAACCTAATTCCCGATAACCAAGGCTCTGATACCAATCTGTCACACCCCAACCGACGGCGGAAACGTCGTGGCAGAACATGTAGACTGTTCATAAGCTCATGGTTTACTAAAGTTGAAATAATTTAAACAACCAATTTCATTTCATAAATCAAGTAATCAAATACAACATTTACAAGAATAAAAAATACATGAATGTCTTTATTAAGTTTAAAACTAGGTCCTCAATACTAAATGAAAGCAACTTGATCAACTCACACATTCGTACCTGAAACATGATAAAAACGAGGTCAACTAAAAAGTTGGTGAACATACATAGGTTTTGACATCACAAGTAAAGTTCAAAATGTTTTGTGTATAATTCATATGATACATGGTTTATAAAGCATTTATGGAGAATCTAAGTTAAGCTAGTTGCACAAATCAAACCTTGTGAGTGAAGGGCATAACAACACATGTTATCCAAATATAGGGCATAACAACACATGTTATCCTGATGTAGGGCATAACAACACATGTTATCCTGATGTAGGGCATAACACAAATGTTATCCTGTTGTAGAGCATAACACAAAGGTTATCCTGATGTAAAGAGTTAAAAATTGCACTAGTGTGTCATGTATATGTAGCCTTAACAAATAGCATTCAAGCATAAAGCACAAATAAACACATATGATCATATTGTAGAATTGTAAGTGTGTAATTGTAAATAGTGTTTGTTGAGTAATCATGTTTCACCCTAAAGATGTACAAAAGGAAAAAGGGGCTATGTAAACTCACTTGTATCAATGATGTAGATAGCATGAGAGAATAGGTAGCAACGTGATCCTTGTAACTCACAAAGTTAACCTAGAGTGGAAGTGTATGAACTTGAATTAACATTGTGCATTATGTCTAACGTAGAGTCTAGGGTTTCAATGGGAGTGAGTGTAGGGATTTGTACCAAAGTGTTTGTGTCATTTCAAGTAATGGATGTGTGAGTTGGTATTTGTATTTGAATAAAAGTTTAGTATAAGAAAAAAATATAAATTCAAGGTATATATATATGAATTAAATAAAATATTAATTGACATAGGGTGGTATTAGAATAATTAAATAATTTAAATAAATAAATCCTTTTTATTTATTTAATATTATGAAAATGTGTCACAAAAGGAGTGTAAATATATATTAATATATATAATTAAGAAAATTATACCAAATATAATTTAAAACACTAAATGGATTAATATTGTAAAAAGATAATTAAAATAAATAAATAAACTCTTTTTATTTATTTAATTATGAAAGTGAAAATGTATTTCGAAATGGAGAGTATAATAATCCCAATATATATTTATATATTTAAGGAAATTATGTTGTAAATATTTAATATGTTAAATGTTTTGTTTAAAACCGCCATTTTGAATTATGGTTTAAACCATTTAAATAATTAAATGTTTGTTTTTCTTTGAAAACTTGCTAATTATTGTACTAAAAAAAATATTAGGGTTTATAGGTTTCATAAACTTATTTTGATAAAGTAATTAGAGTAACAATATGTCTAAAAAAAATATTTGTGAACCACCTGGCTCGAACCCGGGTGGGTTCTGAGAGAGTCAAGCCAGAAAACCACCCGACCAGAACTCATCTAGTGTTATATGTCCGGTCCAGGAGTTATTAAACGGGTAGCGGGAGAGAGCCGGGTTCAGTGGTGCGCAAAAAGGGGAAACAAAGGTGAGGGCCTGTTTCGTACCCTTGACCTTGTCCCTACGAGTCAAATGAATTAACCGATGTAACTGGGCATTTGCCTTGGTTAGGAACCGATTGGAAATTAGAAAACCCTTAAACCCCCAGCCCCTTCGTCCCCAAAGCGTAAGCCGGAACCCTAACCACCCTAATTAACCCGATTAAGCCACTGATCGAACTCAGAGTCATAGGGCTTTCGTTCCTAGGATCTAAACGAAGATAATGGTACTCGAATTACCTGAAATGGTTATGTATAGAGGACGAACAACAGAAATTTTAGGTTCGGTGTTTTTCGATCTTGATAGGGCTTCATAGGTGCAATGCTGGTTACGAGAGAGATTAGGAAGTTTGTGAGAGGGTTTGCACAAGTGAGGAAGTAATTCAAATGAATCAATTTCACCTTATTTGTTCGATTCGAATTGGTTTGATAGGAAACAGTTGTCGGCAATGATTCGTGCATTAAATTGATAATTGGGCCTCGTATATGGTCTGATTACGTTTAAAAAGTGAATCTGTGTGAATTGCTGCCCTTAAACGCTTTTCAATCCCTGATTTGAAACCAAATTCGGCTTGGTTTGACTCTGATTAGTCAAACTGTTTAAATTGATTTGAATTCCGATATTGGCCGCGCAAATTGCTGAATTGGGATGTTAATAGAGTTTGTAACCGGTCGATATTTGAATTAGTAATCAAGGAAAATCCATAATAGCTGAAATTGGTAGATGTTAGTCTTGAATTGCAAAGAAATGGGACTGTTTGACTTTTAAAGTCAAAATAGGTTGAATGGGGTCAAAATCTAAGGTCAAAGGGTTCAATTTCAAAGGTGGGGGGGGGGGGGGATTCAAAGGAAATGAGTGGGGTTCAAACTAGGTTTATTATAAGGCCCCAAACCCGGAAGGCCTCACTTGTTGGATTTACTCATTCACACACAGTTCTTAAACTTGAATATCAAATAACACAGCGGAAAATACTTCATTAAACATAACCATTACATTGTTCAACATGCGGAAGCGTAACATAGTCTATTACATAAACATAACATAAGCTAATCATAACGGGATGCCAGTCTTCATCTCATCTGGGTAACTCATCAAGCCGCCCAGCATCACCTTCCATCATCATAACCTGCCTTAACCTGAATGTGCATACTAAAAAGTCAGCTATGCTGGTGAGTTCTAGCTTTACATAAAACCTTAACATAAACATTTTTCCAAAAACATAACATACATTTGTTTAACAAAAGCGTACGTAAAACATGCAATAACTTAACATCATCACAACATCGTAACATAGCATCATAACATAAGTCAACATGAACCGAATCTGCGCCTTCTCGTAACCGTCAATTCCATACATCGCATACCAGCGGATGAACTTAAGGCTCGTTACTTCTAAGTCATCCATCACACAGGTCCCCTAAGGGTCGTTACCTCTAGGTGGACCAAACATATGTCTCCTAAGGCTCGTTACCTCTAGGTAGACCAAACATATGTCTCCTAAGGCTCGTTACCTCTAGGTAGACCAAACATATGTATCCTAAGGCTTGTTACCTCTAGGTAGACAGAACATAACATAGGCACTATTTCCCCGCAAGGATTAGTACCTTCCATCGGTATCCCGGTAATCCCATGGGTGACCGTCGTCAACCCATCATCAACCAGTTGTACAACCGTTAGCCAGCCACAAAGGCCCCCGTAAGGGTGAGGCCAATACATACATACATACATACATACATACATACATACATACCATAGCTCCCGTAGGAACTCGTGACAGATTCGTTCATTCGTGACTTTCATACAACCTTTACCTCATTTTAGTTAAAGCATTTGTACGTTTTATAAAACAAAACATCATCTCTTTCGTAAACCTTTCGTAAACTTCATTTGGCAAAACATTTCATAAACATCATCTCGTAAACATCATTTCGTAAACATCATATCGTAAACATCGTTTCGTAAACCTCATTTTAAAATCATCATTCCGTATGTATGCACACCAGCCCCAAAACATTTAATTAAAACATTTAAAGAAGGGCTTCTAGAACTCACCTTATAAGCTAGCCTCGGTTGTCCTAAACGAAGGTCCAACAACGTCACTTCCGATCTGAATTGATTAGTTACATACACGTCAGACCAAATCCCGACTCTAACGGTTTAACCATTCTACACATACTGACTTTACCTAAACAGCATGATGCCTGCGCACTTAGCAAGTGCGCAGGGCCTTGCTCTTGCGTACTTAATAAGTGCGCAAACTTTGCTTCATGCGTACTCGATAAGTACACAGGGCCCTCTTCCTGCGTACTTGATAAGTACGCAGGATATGCTTCCCCGCAAAAAACCCTAACTTTCGCATTCGGGTCTGATCACGTTAAGATCCCGAACTTGTTTACATTCAAAATGTTTGCTTTTCATTAAGGATATCAAATCCATATTTTTCTTCCAGTTTCATCTGTAAAAACGTCACATTTTCGTCCAAAACCCGAAAAACCCAAAAACGAACAAAAACTCAGATCTAGATTGGATCGTTACCTGTATCGAGCTTCTGATCCGGAGGTTCTACTCACAAGATCTGTGGCAACACACTTCTTCAATCTCGGGTCGATCCGCCAACTTTCACTCTCTGCGGTTTCTCTCTCTAGAACTTGCAAATGAGAGAAATGGGTGGTGACCTTGGCTATTTATAGGGGAGGCTCCCCTTCAAGTCCGCCAGTCCATCTGACTCGGCCCGTCATGCCTCGTTCGTTTATTCCATCATTATAACTGTTGTTTTATTTTTGGGATGTTACAAGTCTACCCCCCTTACAATAGGTTTCGTCCCCGAAACCTATCATATGTCAAATAGTTGAGGGTATGACTCCCTCATTTCCGTCTCCGTTTCCCAAGTGGCCCCCGACCCCTTTCGATGCTTCCATTGGACTTTAACCAATTGGATAATCTTATTACGCAAACGCTTCTCCTTTCTGTCTAAAATGGCCACGGGTTCTTCGATGTAGTTAAGGCTGTTGTCGACCTCGAGGTCAGTAAGGGGTACGTGAGCCGATTCATCCGCCAAACACTTTCGCAAGTGTGATACATGGAAGCTAGGATGAATCCCACTTAACTCATCAGGAAACTCTAGCCGATAAGCGACTTCACCAACCCGTGCCATTATCCTGAATGGTCCGACGAACCTCAGACTTAACTTTCCTCTTTTCCTGAATCGTATGATTCCCTTCCAGGGTGACACTTTCAACATTACTCTGTCCCCAACATCAAAATCGATAGGCCTTCGTCGTTTATCCGCATAGGATTTCTGACGATCTTGTGCGGCCTTCATTCGTGCTTTGATTTGATCAAACCTTTCCGACATTTCTCTTACGACTTCAAGACTTCCTAATTCCTTCTGTCCAATCTCACCCCAACAAACCGGGGTCCTGCATCTTCTTCCATACAACATTTCGTAAGGCGGCATGCCTATCGTCGTGTGATGACTATTGTCGTAGGAGAATTCGGCTAACGGCAGATGACTGTCCCAACTGCCGCCAAAATCGATAATACAAGCACGAAGCATATCCTCCAATGTCTGAATGGTCCTTTTGGACTGACCATCTGTTTGCGGGTGGTATGCCGTGCTAACATTGAGTCACGTGCCCATCGCCTCGTGAAATCTTTTCCAGAACCTCGATGTGAATCGTGTGTCCCGGTCAGATACGATCGTCAAAGGCATCCCATGCCGTGCTACTACTTCTTTAATAAATACTTCCGCTAACCTTTCTGACGAGAATGTCTCGCGAATAGGTAGGAAATGAGCACTCTTCGTTAAACGGTCCACAATTACCCAAATGGTATCATGACCTTTAGCTGTGCGGGGTAGCTTGGTTATGAAGTCCATGGTAATGTGTTCCCACTTCCATTCCTGTATATCAAGTGGTTGAATCTTTCCATACTGTTTCTGGTGTTCGGCCTTTACTTGCGAGCAAGTCAAGCACTTGCTTACGTACTTTGTCACTTCATGCTTCATTCCAGGCCACCAGTATTCCTTCCTTAGATCTTGGTACATTTTATTGGTACCAGGATGGATAGAGTACCGAGACTTATGCGCCTCATCCAAGATTTTGGTTCTAAGCTCGCTACCCATATGTATCCATACTCGTCCAGAACGTGTCCTAACACCAAGGGTGTTATGTTCCAAATTGTCCTGTTGGCCAACCATCCTTTTCTTCTTTATGTTTTCTTCTTTAAGTGCCTCATCTTGAGCCTTTTCAATTTCTCTCATCACATCCGATGTTACCACCAACTGGCAAGCTTTCACTCTAATAGGAGTAGGCACATCCTTTCGGCTTAGAGCGTCAGCCACCACGTTTGCCTTTCCAGGATGGTATATTATTTCACAGTCATAGTCTTTCAATAGTTCCAACCATCGCCTCTGCCTCATATTAAGTTCCTTTTGTTCGAAGAAGTACTTCAAACTTTTGTGGTCGGAGTAAATTGTAAACTTCACCCCGTAAAGGTAGTGCCTCCAGATTTTCAATGCTAATACGACAGCAGCAAGTTCCAAATCGTGAGTCGGATAACTGACTTCGTGAACCTTCTATTGTCGTGATGCATATGCTATCACTCTCCCGCGTTGCATCAACACGCACCCTAATCCTTGACCCGAAGCGTCAGAGTATACCACCAAGTCTTCATTGCCCTCGGGATGGCCCAAGACCGGAGCTTGGGTTAGTTTCTCCTTCAATTCCTTAAACGCCTCATCCTGGGTCGAACCCCCTTCGTACTTTACCTCCTTCCGAGTCAACCTTGTCAACGGCGAAGCTATTTTCGAGAAATCCTGGATGAATCTCCGATAGTAGCCTGCCAATCCCAAGAAACTGCGGATTTCAGTTGGCGTCTTAGGAATATTCCATTCCCTTACCGTCATTATCTTTGCTGGTCAACCATAATGTCGTTCGGGTTAATGACGTGACCTAGGAATTGGACTTCCCTAAGCCAGAACGCGCATTTGGAGAACTTAGCATACAACTTTTCCTTTTTCAGGGCTTCCAACACCTTCTTTAAGTGATATGCGTGATCACCCTCATTCTTGGAGTAGATGAGGATATCATCGATGAACACGATTACCGATCGGTCCAGCATCGGTCGACACACCCTATTCATCAAATCCATGAACGCTGCGAGGGCGTTCGTCAATCCGAAAGACATTACGCGGAACTCGAAATGTCCATATCGCGTGCGAAATGCAGTTTTTGGTATGTCTTCTTCCCTCACCTTCAACTGATGGTACCCGGACCGAAGGTCAATTTTTGAGAACCAACTTGCGCTTTGCAATTGATCGAACAGGTCGTCGATCCTTGGTAAAGGGTACTTGTTCTTCACCGTACGTTTATTCAACTCGCGATAATCAATACACATTCTCATCGAACCGTCTTACCCCACGGCGAGATGCTCAGTTGGATAAATCCTTTCTCAAGTAACTGGTCTAGTTGTGCCATTAACTCTGTCATCTCCACCGGTGCTAGTCGATATGGAGCCTTAGCCACGGGCTGGGCATCTAGTATTAAGTCGATTCGAAATTCGATCTCTCTGTCGGGTGGTATCCCAGGCAAATACTCTGGAAACACCTCCGGGTACTCGCGTACCACGGGTACATCGTCTAGTTCCTTCACTTCCTTACACTCGTCAATTACATACACCAGATAAGCCTCGCATCCGCGCCTCAAGTAATCTGTTGCCTTAATCATCGAGATGACGTTTGGCATCGGGGTGTCACGATCTCCAAAAACCTTGACTTTGCTACCATCCGGAGCCTTGAGTCGGATTATCTTTCGTTTACATATAATTTGTGCTTCATTGGCAGTAATCCAATCCATTCCTAACACGACATCGAACCCACCCAAAACCATGACAAACAATCTGACAGGGAACCTATGACCTTCTATCTTTATCGTGGAGTTGTCAACTACATCGGTCACTCTCGCAGTTCTACCCTCAGCGCTTTCTACGCTAAAGGCCCTTTCTAGTTTACTCACAGTGTACTTTACCCTTTTACAAAAAGTCACAGATATAAAACTCTTACTGGCACCCGAATCGAATAACACAGATACAAAAGTGTTGTCAAGGGTAAACGTACCTGACGCCACGTTGGGGTCCACGCTGGCCCGTTCCTGCGTCAGCGCATAGGCGCGAGTCTTTGCTCAGGGTCTCTCTTCTTTCTTCTCCGTGCCTTTCCCTTTCCCGGCCTGACACATCCTAGGCTTGGTGCATTCCCGGCTCATATGACCACTCTCCTCACAGTTGTAGAATTTGAAGCCTTGTGGGCATTCACGGGAGTAGTGTCCGGTTTTGCCGCATTTAAAGAACAGATTTACCCTAGCTGACATTCACCCGCATGTCTTACCCCACATTTTCAATAGACTGACGTCTCGCCTACCCTGGCCTGCTTGTCCCGAGCCCCAAACAACTTCCCACCTGATCGCTTAGCGGGAAAACTCAGCTTCTTCTTAGGCTCTTCAATGGCAACGACATTCAGCACCAGATCATCAAATACCACGCCGCTCAGTTCTACTACTGAATCATAGGTAGTAGGGGCGTTTGCCTTAACATAGGTGCGGACCTGGTCCGGCAGTCCTTAAATGTAGCATGCAATCTTTCTTTCCTCAGTCGTGACAAGATGTGGCACCATACGTGCCAGTTCATTGAATCGGGTTGTGTACTTCCGGTGCATCATGCTCCCGGCCTTCAAACCTAGAAATTCCCTCTCAGCCTTCTCAATCTCGTTCCTTGGGCAGAAATTCTTGATCACCAATGTTTTCAAATCATCCCACATCATTGCATCCACAACCTCGCTCCATTTTGCTTGACGTACACCTTCCCACCAATGGGATGCTTCCTCTCTCAAGGAGTTAGCAGCAAATTTCACAACTTGATCCATTCGACACTCGCTCAGGCGAATGGCAGCTTCCATACGGATTACCCAATCAAAAGTAGCCACCGCGTCCTTCTTCCCAGTCAGGACCGGCGGGTCACATGCCTTAAAGGACTTATAGTCGTAACCACGGTTAAGCGGTGCCTTGATTGCCTTAGTGTTTGGGGTATCAACCGCCGTGTTAGACCCACCCATCTCATTAACCTTCTTTAATGCTTCTGCCAATAGTCCTGGCAAGGAAACCTTCATCAATCTGGTTCAAAAGTGAAAGGTTGTTCGTCAACCAGGGTCTGCTCAGTTCCATGCACACTAACCGCTGGTTCAGTGTGAACACTTCCTTCTTCACTATACTCTTGGCGCGCAGGGGTTCTACCGCGCCCACCGTTACGTCCACCGGTACGGCCCCCACCACGCCTTCCGCTCTTTCGTCCCGCCATTTTGTTCTTTTAGACAAGGAATCCAATGTCATCACGCTAGTTAACAAATAAAATTCAACAAGCACTGTAAGATGTTAATATACACTGGCCATCTGCAATTAACCATTACATTACCTTTCGATTTTTATTTGACCACCTTTGTGATTCCATCAGAACACAAGTCCTTACCTTACCCTTTCTAAGGCATACTATATATGTAAATACATACTACCTTCCTACCTGATGCTGTGGTTCGAGTTACCCGTACTGGCATCCGCTTTCGGTCCCATTCACAGTTTAAGTTCAGACACTTGGAGTGTCCGAATCCCTCAAACTATTGCTTTGATACCAACTTGTAAGGCCCCAAACCCGGGAGGCCTCACTTGTTGGATTTACTCATTCACACATAGTTCTTAAACTTGAATATCAAATAATACAGCGGAAAATACTTCATTAAACATAACCATTACATTGTTCAACATGCGGAAGCGTAACATAGTCTATTACATAAACATAACATAAGCTAATCATAACGGGATGCCAGTCTTCATCTCATCTGGGTAACTCATCAAGCCGCCCAGCATCACCTTCCATCATCATAACCTGCCTTAACCTGCCTTAACCTGAATGTGCATACTAAAAAGTCAGCTATGCTGGTGAGTTCTAGCTTTACATAAAACCTTAACATAAACATTTTTCCAAAAACATAACATACATTTGTTTAACAAAAGCGTACGTAAAACATGCAATAACTTAACATCATCACAACATCGTAACATAGCATCATAACATAAGTCAACATGAACCGAATCTGCGCCTTCTCGTAACCGTCAATTCCATACATTGCATACCAGCGGATGAACTTAAGGCTCGTTACCTCTAAGTCATCCATCACACAGGTCCCCTAAGGCTCGTTACCTCTAGGTGGACCAAACATATGTCTCCTAAGGCTCATTACCTCTAGGTAGACCAAACATATGTCTCCTAAGGCTCGTTACCTCTAGGTAGAGCAAACATGTGTCTCCTAAGGCTCGTTACCTCTAGGTAGACAGAACATAACATTGGCACTATTTCCCCGCAAGGATTAGTACCTTCCATCGGGATCCCGGTAATCCCATGGGTGACCGTCGTCACCCCATCATCAACCAGTTGTACAACCGTTAGCCAGCCACAAAGGCCCCCGTAAGGGTGAGGCCAATACATACATACATACATACCTTAGCTCCCGTAGGAACTCGTGGCAGATTCGTTCATTCGTGACTTTCATAAAACATTTACCTCATTTTAGTTAAAGCATTTGTATGTTTTATAAAACAAAACATCATCTCTTTCGTAAACCTTTCATAAACTTCATTTGGCAAAACATTTAATAAACATCATCTCGTAAACATCATTTCATAAACATCATATCGTAAACATCGTTTCGTAAACCTCATTTTAAAAACATCATTCCGTATGTATGCACACCAGCCCAAAAACATTTAATTAAAATATTTAAAGAAGGGCTTCTAGAACTCACCTTATAAGCTAGCATCGGTTGTCCTAAACGAAGGTCCAACAACGTCACTTCCGATCTGAATTGATTAGTTACATACACATCTTCCCAAATCCTGACTCTTACGGTTTAACCATTCTAAACATACTGACTTTACCTAAACAGCCTGATGCCTGCGCACTTAGCAAGTGCGCAGGGCCTTGCTCTTGCGTACTTAATAAGTGCGCAAACTTTACTTCATGCGTACTTGATAAGTACGCAGGGCCCTCTTCCTGCGTACTTGATAAGTACACAGGGCCCTCTTCCTGCGTACTTGATAAGTACGCAGGACCCTCTTCCTGCGTACTTGATAAGTACGCAGGATCTGCTTCCCCGTAAAAAACCCTAACTTTCGCATTCGGGTCTGATCCCGTCAAGATCCCGAATTTGTTTACATTCAAAATGTTTGCTTTTCATTAAGGATCCCAAATCCATGTTTTTCTTCCAGTTTCATCCGTAAAAACGTCACATTTTCGTCCAAAACCCGAAAAACCCAAAAACGAACAAAAACTCAGATCTAGGTTGGATCGTTACCTGTATTGAGCTTCTGATCCGGAGGTTCTACTCACAAGCTCTGGAGCAACACACTTCTTCAATCTTGGGTCGATCCGCCAACTTTCTCTCTACGTTTTCTCTCTCTAGAACTTGCAAATGAGAGAAATGGGAGGTGACCTTGGCTATTTATAGGGGAGGCTCCCCTTCAAGTCCGCCAGTCCATCCGACCCGTCCCATCATGCCTCGTTCGTTTATTCCGTCATTATAACTGTCGTTTTATTTTTGGGATGTTACATTTATTTATCTAGAAATTATTTACATATATATATACATATATATGTATTTATAGATTGATTTTTGTTTAAAAACTATAAAAAAAACTTGAATCTTCGTTTACGAACTTTAAAAAAAACTAACTACATTTTAAATTTAAAAAAAAACTTGGATGTTACACTTGTATCCATTTAAATAACACATTTAGCAAAAACCCTAAAGCACACGATTGAGGGAGTTCGCTAACGGCAGATCAGAAAGCGAAGGGAGAAGCATCGGGAGCGGGGAGCCGGCAGCCGTGGTCTCGCGGCGGTAGCGGGCAGGGAGGAAGGTCACTACACGTAAGGTAACCCTCTCACCTCATTTTTTTGCTTCTCGTTTCCGCTTTCAGCACACAAACCCGATTAGGGTTGGTTATTGTTAATGGAGGTCGGCGGTGGAGTCAAGATTAGTGGAGGGCGCCGGAAGTAAGGGATGGCTGTTGGAGGCATGCAACGGCGAGGAAGGTGGGGACTGCTGCCATCGAAAGACGGGGGTGACGAGATGGTGGTGATGGCCGCCTGCTGATCGCGAGAAGGGGGAGCAACCGGAGAAGGTGACCGATGAGTACGGGTTGGTGTGTTTTGATGGCATAGAATAGTGGTTGGTGGTGGTACGCAAGGACGAAGGGGATGCCGGTACGGGCTGTGATGGTGGTCCGGATAATAGCGTGTGACGGTGGTGACCCGTATGGTGGTGCATGGCCGGCTAGGTCTACGACTAGACAAGGGAGATGGTGGTGGTGCGCGAAGCAAACGGTGAAACCCGTGGTGACGCTTGGTAGTGATACATGGTGGCGGTGGTGAACGGGGAGGAGAATAGGATCAGGTTGCACCCGATTAGGTTTTTGAGACTAGGGCTTGCATGGCGTGGGGTGGACGTGCATGGGAAGCTTGACTCGCGTGCACGTGCTCTTTGATGATTATGGCTTGCATGGTGCTGCCATATGCATGCATGCATTGAACCTGGTTCGGGGTTACGAGACGGATGTCAGGATTTATTTATAATTATTCATGAGTATGCAATGCATGCTTAGGACGTGTCTGATCCCGTGATCGAACGTTGACAGGTTTGGGTTATGAGCGAGGACGGGATGAGTTGCAGAGCAAAGACTGAGGCTCGGCTTAACCCGTGAGTTTCTAATCCCCTACTTTTAAATGTTTTAATATTTTGGGGCTATCATACATACTTACAAGACGTGTTTTATTACGTTGAACGTGTAACGAGCTTTGAGGTTTAACCCGAAGAGTATATGAATTTAAGTATTCAAATATGGGGCTAAGGGACTGTGTGTTGTCCTTAAGATGTGTAGCTTAAAGGTAGGTACATGGTCGTGGGTCGTATAGTGACCTAATAGGGGTGAGTCGTGATTGTATTTACAGGTCGAACGGGTACGATTAAGAGGTGTCAAAGGGTGTGCACGTACGTGGTATGTGCTTAGATAATGAGACATAGTATTTTTATGTGTGTTGCTATATTAGCAGTGTATTGTGTTATGAGTTTGTCGGGTGAGTCAGGATATAAGCTAAACGCTTATGAATACATGTAGGATATCTTATCCTAGTGCTATATATGAAGTGCAGGTGCAGTTAATGAGTCATGTACATAGAGTATAATGTTAGGTGTTTATACATGTGTTGTGTGTATTGTGTCGTTGTCCTTATGACACAGCGGGTATTGTGTTTGCATTATGGTCATTATGACACGGCAAATGGGATTGTGGAAAATTAAGTCCTTCAGGGTGCAGTAATGAGGTATGTGTTTGTGTGCATATATATATATATATATATATATATATATATATATATATGTGTGTGTGTGTTAAATTGCATGCAAGTAATGAGTTATATTAATTGTGTAAGAGATGAAATTGATGTGATAAATAGATGGAATCAATGTGGTGTGTCGAGTTAGATTAACCGTTTTATCGTGCTGGGTACATTGTGTACAACCGTTGAGTCAGTTGGTTTTATGAGAGTTCTGGTTAGGACTGGTAAGTCGGTGTCTAGAGGTTAGATGAGTTAACCAGTGTATGGTTAATATATACGGTAAATTGTGAGTTATCAGATTAGTAAGTCCGTTCTATGTCAGAGAGACTTACTGAGTTAAAATGGTGGGTAGAGTCTGGGGTAATGAATTCTTTAGGATATTATAAAATAACGGAAGGTTATTTCTATGATGAAAATCTATACAACTATTTTCTAATGACCAGAGGGTCTTGAGTGGAAATAAATAATAAATGAGACGAGTTGGCTTTTGTTAATTTAAACTATTAGAACTTACTCAGCGTAGCTGACTTTGTATGTACGTTAGATTGTTTTTCAGCTTAGTCTGCTAGACGAGATATCTTGGCTTGGAAGCGGGGCTGCTCGGGTTGGTGCGCATGCATTCGTCAGGTAATGCTGTGAAGATTAACGAGTTTAAAGATAACATTATTTTGAGAAAGACTTCCGCTGTTTACTTAAATGAAAGTTAGTGTTTTTAATGAGTTTACCTAGTGATGAGAACCAACTGTAGGGTGCCGGGTTTGGGGCCTTACAATTTTATAAATAAGAATTCATTGCAAGTCTTGGCTACAACTAACATCCTATATTTGTAGGATAATTTGTGTTATCTTGCGCTGATGTTGCCTCAAATATAGTCGCAAAAGGAGCCATATTGAAGTATAGTGTCTCGGGTATTAAGAAAAATACTTGCAATATATTACTACTTTATTTACATATTTTTATATTTTTTAGAAATTTGGATCTTACTTTTTACCTTCATGTAATAGGTGAGAACATTGAAGTTATGATGGAAATATGTGTACATGGTGAAGCTTCACTACCAATTCCACTTGAAGAGGAGTTCGTTTTTAAGGTCAAAGATGCAGTTGGGCACATACTAAGTTGGCCAATACATCTAGTCATTCGATGCTCTGACTTGGTAAATACAATATATAAATTACACATAATGCACAAAACCTTTAGTCCGTTGCTAAATCAGTTTACTTTTATAGGAAAAAGTGGTGGCGATACTAATGAGAAAAAACGGCTAAGAGAACTTGATGAGGAAAATGAAATAGAGAATGGAAATGGAAAAAAAACAACCAAGAGAACTAGAAAAGGATAATGGAAAATAGAATGGAAAAGATAATGCAAAGAAGGACGACGAGATAATGGGAAACAAAAAAGAGAAAGGAAAAGAAAACGAGAATGGAAAAGAGAATGCAAAGAAGGATGACGAGATAATCGAAAACAAAAAAGAGAAAGGAAAAGAAAACGAGAATGGAAAAGAGAATGCAAAGAAGGATAACAGGATAATGGAAAACAAAAAAGAGAAAGGAAAAGTAGACGAGAATGGAAAAGAGAATGCAAAGAAGGATGGCGAGATAATGGAAAACAAAAAAGAGAATGGAAAAGAGAATGCAAAGAAGGATGGCGAGATAATGGAAAACAAAAAAGAGAACGGAAAAGAAAATGAGAATGAAAAAGAGATGCAAAGAAGGATGACGAGAGCACGGAGGAAGACAAGGATAAGAATTGAAAAAAGTGTTATTTTGAAAATGATTGCAATGATGGTTGATGGACAAGTTTCAAATGTCGATTCTATAAAAGTGTAGTGTGAGGACGATCTATTTGGGTACGAGAGTTACACGTACTTAACTTGGGATGATTTTCAAGCCGTTTTTACATTGGAAGAGCTGACCGATGCTGTCATTACTTCTTATATGATGTAAGTGCTTAACTTTAATTTAAATAACTGTTCGTAAAACATAATTTAATTAATTAGTTTAGTTTTTGTGTGTTAACATGTACTTGTTTGAGCAAATCAAGAATAGGTCAAAAAGAGATCATGGATTTTGTTTTGTGAGCCCGACTGCATCCTCGCCACGTGAACGTAAAGCGAAATCCAAAAATATCGATGATTCAAGTAGAAGCGTTGCAGATCGGTTGTCTAAAAGAAAGGACAATGACATCATCTTGATTCCCTACAATCCCGGGTTTGATTATCAAAACCATCCCAATTAATCAAGTTCCAAGTTTTATTAGCCTTAACTGATTATCAAATTCCACCACCTTAGTAACTAAGTTGTTTGACTTAATTTGGTTTTTGGTTGTTGGTTTTTGTAGAAGACATTGGGTGTTGGCCGTACTACACATGAAAACAACTACATGCTATTTTCTTGATTCCCTTAGGGCTAGCACTGTCAATTTGCAGTTTATGGCAAACTATTGATGCGTAAGTAAAACAAATTATCAAAACATTATATTATATTCTTTGATATATTTCTTAATTTTTTTGTAGGGCAATTGTCTTGTAGCTGCACAAAGTGGACCAATAAGAGGGTTAAACTCAATTGGGTCAACGCTAAGATGAGCACTTAATTCCTTATTGAAATAGCAACTTTAACTTCATTATCTGGCTTAATGTTATGATGATCATTTATTATGTAATTGTGTAGTGTCTATGTCAGCCGGAAAGTACTGAATGTGGCTACTATATGTTAAAGTTCATGAAAGAGATAGTTGATGACAGAGTTGAAATACTAGTCAATAACAATGTAAGTATAGCATCCTTGTGTGTTCACTTATTTGTGTTCTGTACTTTTTTCTACAATGTAAGTCAGTTGTTTAAATGGGTAAATTGGTTTAAAAGGTATCATAGAACTTCCTGTTTACACACTTGAAACTAGTACAATTTGACTTTTAAGGTATTATAATTGACTGACTTTTGATATCATAATTGATATCGGATGGCTTATGAAGTTGATACCAGCCCCTTATCTGCAAGTGGAAAGATTATTTATTGCTAAGGTTAAATATATATATATATATATATATATATATATATATATATATAGACACACACACACAAGGAGCATTATTAGTGAATTAACCTAGATGATTAACAGATGGTTATATATATCTATTTAAGGGCTGATATGTTCATTCTACCAGTAGCTCAATCATGCAACTAATGCTATGTATATTATTTAGTCATGATTATGTTGTTATGCGAGTAGGGTTATATGTTTATCTAACAATTATGGCCCTGTCACTTCCACGGAATGCATTGATTGTTTATGTTCTGTATTGAGCATCGAGGTAATGGGTGGGTTGGGTGGGTTAATGGCTGAAAGTATATTCAACTGAAAAAGGGTAACTTCTTAATACATGTGAAAATGGGCCAGATTGGTTTAAGCCGACTGTCAACACTTGTCCAATTTAAAAAAAATTGACAAAACATCATTTTATTAAATACCTACAAAAACTGTATTGTTAAGACTTAAGATGTCAATGAGAATTAAATAATTATTATGTCATTGCATTTGAGAACACTTCGCTTAGCGGTTCATAAACTGAAAATCAAATTATATAATTGGGATTTTAGTTAACTACTTGGCTGCTTATGATAGCAGTAACTATTATATTAAGATATTTTAACCAATTTTATGCATATCACTAATACTCCATACTTGACTAGACTATATATATGATAGTAGTAACTTTTCTTGTCCACAGTTTTGGGTATGTATGATATATATATATATATATATATATATATATATATATATATATATATATGACAGTATAAGATTAGAAATATTAGTGTGTATGTGTACTTGATATTGATTGTGGAATACTAAGCACCTCCCTTCCCCAATTATTCCCTTCCCCAATTATGTTCTTTTCTGAAATTCTCTTAATTGCACAATTAGCTTACAATCTTAGGATCTGTCCTTCATTTTATAGTTCTTCAAATTGTTATTTGGCCACTGAACTTCAATCCCAAACACTCAAACTGCAGACCTGCATCAAAGAGGTTAAAACCATTAATATAGTCTGTTTTGTTTTAAATTTAATCATAAATGTATCTTTTACCCTAAATATTTTTTACATCTTTGCTTTTTTGCCATTGTAGAATGCTTGTGGTTATGTTCCTTAACTTGTTTATAATTTTTTTCTCAGGTTGAGAGAAGGAAAGATTATTGTGGCATTAATGGAATTCGTGAAGAATGGTGTACTGTTGTGGCAAACATCATTTTTCGGTGAAATTTATATCGGCATTTATGAAATATTGACCACTTTTGAAATGTTTGTTAGTATTTTATGAAATGTTGTATGAAATGGATTGTTTTGCTATATATATATATATATATATATATATATATTTTATTTTGTATTATGAGACATTAATTGTCATTTAATGTGAAAATTAATAATTATATGATTTTTTTTAAAACAGCTAAAACTATGACACGCATTTTATGACACACAAATGCGCGTCATCCTCTATTTATGACAAGGCCAACGCGTGTCGTAAAATGCGTGTCATAAAATAACATGGCCTTCCTTGACACGCTTTCGCGTGTCATCTACCCCCTTTAATGACACGCATTGCATGTAAGTAAAGACCTATTTTCTAGTAGTGGTTACAAATCATTGTTCCTTTCTAAGTGCAAATCAATTGAACCACATCATTGGTTCACCAATTTCTCAACTTTATACAATCTAGAAGTCCTTCCTAAGAAAATAATCAATTTAGTTACACACCGACCACAAACTCTTCGTGGTTTGACACTCTTCTTACCCTAACTAGCTTAAGGTGATTAGGAACACATTTCTGTTATCTTTGACCGGTCCATCGACATCCGATCAAATTTTGGCGCCGTTGCCGGGGAGATTGTGCGCATGGTATTTATTTTAGTTGATTATCATGATTATTTGTTTAATTGTTTTGGTTGTTATTCTTTTTCTATTCCCGATTACGCTTGGTGTGTTATTTGTGCAGAAAACAGATAGTGCATGCGTACGCGTTGTTCTGGAAGAACTTCACCAAATTTAATCCGTAAATTGAAAGATTAGCAAGGCAAAACCGAGCACGTAATCGAGCGGAAGAAGCAATACTCTCAAATTCACCAATTACTGAACATCATTCCACTGAAACGGTGAACATGGAAAACCAGGGCAACTGTTTGGGCGGTGGCAGCCGAAGCCGCGCAAACACTCCACCCATGCCCATGAACCAACCTCGAAACCAAAACCGTAATTCCAATCCTAATCGCAATGCAAACCAAAACCCAATAAATGTCGATGAAAACCTTCTTTTCGCCGATGCTAACCGAAATGGAAGAAGCTCACGCCCACATGGTAACAAAAATCAAAACCAAAATGATTTTGATCACTTCAGCATCCACTCTCATCATACGGAGAATGAAGAATATGATGATGAGAATGAGGGTTATTATGACAATGATGTTGAGGAGTTTCAACACAACAATGATGGTGAATGGAATGAGGGTAATTGTAACGAGGGCAATGAATATTATGATGGGGATGGGTATGATGAATATGAGGACGATGGTTATGCTAACAATACTCAACCAGTCAATAATCAAAGAGGGAATCGAAACAACAAAAATAACTATAACTGGGTTCCCAATCAAACCGGTGGGGGAAACAATCGTCAACCTCGTCAACAACAAAGCCCCCATGACCCAATCGAAGAGCGCATGCTAATGGGGTAAGTAGCCATTTTCAGCCGGCTATTTCTGAAAACCCTTCTCCTATTGTACCACCAAGGAGAGGGAGAGCTTTTGAGATTAGGCCTCAATATCTTAATGCCCTTCCACACTTTATGGGAAGTGCTACTAAAGAACCTTACATACATCTAGCCGATTTTGCAACTATTTATAACACCATTGGAGGACACAACTTCTCGGCGAAGAAATGGTTCCTAATTTTGCCAGTCAACAGTATTCGCACATGGGCGGAAATGCAACAAGCATTCTTGGATGAATACTATTCGGTGGCCAAAACGAGTGATGCTCGTAGAGACATATGGTACTTCAAACAACAATGAGGTGAATTATTTCATGAAGCTTTCCTGCGTTTTATGGAGTTGTTACACATGTGTCCACATCACATAATTGATACATGGGAACTCATCAAGTCATTTTCGGATGGTTTAACTCACAAAGAGAGAAAATATTTGCATTCCACAAGTAATGGCATGTTCTTGTCCAACAATGAAGATGACGATTGGGATTTTTTGGAAAGAATGTGTAAAAGCTCAAAAGCTCAAGCCTCGGATTTTCGGAGATCAAGATCGGTGCCACCACAAGGCACATCGAGAGATGCAAGTGATGACTGACTCGCATAATTGGAACGAGAACTGGCTAAATTAAAGAAAAGTGGAAGTGCGGATGTCGCATCGCTGAAATATGATGTTTGTGGAGCATATGGTGAATTGGGGCACAAGAGTGTCGAGTGCCAATTGGGTGGAAATGTTTATGAAGAGGACAACCATGTTTCGGGTGATAGAAACTATAATGATATGAATTCTAACACTTAACATCCGGGCTTGAGAAATCATCCTAATTTCAGGTACCGTCTCCAACCAAATGAATCCTAATTTTTAAGGAGCAAATCAAAACAACAACTCCTATCAAAATCTCCAACAAGGTGGTTACAATCAAGGTGGGGGTGGCTATCAAAGGAACTCCTACAAACAAGGTGGAAACTCGGGAGGGGATGATCCGGTGACCTCAAGATTGGATGCCATCATGAACATGATGAAAGAGCCGGACAAGAAGAATGAAGTGAGGGATAAGTATGTTCCTGCATTGGAAAGGCAAATGGGTCAATTAGCCTAGGAGGTGGCCCAAATCAAAAAGAACAAGGGAAGTTTCCAAGTGATACTACCTTAAACCCGCAACATCAAGGGTCCATTTCAAAGAATGCCTATGTTAGTGTGGTGAGTACTGTAGGTCCTGATCAGACCTGAAACAACAGATCTGCGAAGAAATACACGAAACAGCCCGGATCGAGAGGCGGAATCTCTGGATCCGGTATCACTCTCGAATCAGAAATGGTAGAGACGGGTGCGGGAATCACATACACAAACAGAAACATATGAAAATGAAGAAGAACAGCTAATTGAAAGCATAAAAACGTATGATACTTTGATTGATATGAAATTTAAAAGCTCGATCATACACTAACAATTAGTCTCACCCCAGGGTGAGCTCCCCCTGGGGTGGTGATTCCCTCTTACAGACACACACAAACCTAACAAGGTTTTCTAATATATATAGGAGAACCATGTGCCTTGTTTTCCAAGCCACCGCCAATGGGCCTGAAAAAACAGGTATCGAAACTACCTAGTTTCGATTGAACAAAAGTTCAACCGAAACTAGTAGTTTTGAGTGAACAAAAGTTCGATCGAAACTAGTAGTTTCGAGTGAACAAAAGTTCACTCGAAACTAGTAGTTTCGAGTGAACAAAAGTTCAATCGAAACTATTAGTTTCGATACTGTAATTTCGATTGACAGCATCAGTCTCAAAATTATACCCAACAATCTCCCCCTAGACTGATGCTATCAATGCTAGTCCGACTCTGTCTTTCGTCTTCACAGAATGACTGATGATCCAATGCCTTTCGTTGTGATTCTCCCCCTCAAGTGTAGACCCTCCTATCTTGTAGGCAATTGATAAAGGTTTGAATCCCAAGTATTTAGCAGTAAATAACCATCTTTCTACAAAGATTCTTGACATTCTCGAACACTTGATCAACTTGTGCCTTCTCTCCCCCTAAAAAAAGGTCAATTTCAAGCGGAGGCTCACTTTGTCTTGCATCTTCATAACTCTGCTGATAATCCGAAGCCTTTCGTGGTGATTCTCCCTCTGAAAGTGTAGAACCTCCTATTTCTAGGCAAAAGATAAGGGATCGAATCACCATGTAATCAACAACCAATGATCCGGTTTGTCACAAAAATGCTTGACTTTGCTGCCCACTGCTCAAACTTGAACTTTAAATAAAGGAATTACGGCTGAATCAGGCAGAACATCGTGTATATTACCGAAGAAACGAGATTTTCGAAAACCCGAAAACGGCTGTCTCCAAGTTTTCTTCCAAAACTCCCCTCCTTCTATGTAATATCCTGTTAAAAAATTTATCCAAGAAAACTTCAAAAAATTTTTTTTTTTTTTTTTTTTTTTTTTTTTTTTTTTTTGGAAAGTACTTGGACAGTTCTGCCTGTAGTTTCGATAGGCTGTACTTTAGTCGAAACAAGGCTAGTTTCGATAGAGGCAGTATCGAAACAAGAAGTTTCGATAGAGAGATTCTACAATCGAAACTAGTAGTTTCGATAGGAGATTCTTCAATCGAAACTAGTAGTTTCGATACCCTCTAGTTTCGATAGCCTAGTTTCGACAGCCTAGTTTCGATGTCTTCTACTTCTGATTTAGGGCAACACCAGTAGTTTCGATAGAAAATGTTCAGCCGCCACATAGTTTCGATTTACCATCTTCAACCTTCAGCTACTTCGATACCCCCAATCCAGTTCTGAAAAATGCTTCAAAAGCCTTACATCTTCAGATTTTGAAAGTGGAAATGTAGAACAGCAGTCACGAACCTGCTACACATCGATTTCTTCATGTTTAACGTCTCAATGGCGGGTTTTCTCTGTTTTTCGAGCAGATTCGAGAGCAATAAGAGCCACCATGGCTCTGATACCACTTGTAGGTCCTGATCAGACCTGAAACAACAGATCTGCGAAGAAATACACGAAACAGCCCGGATCGAGAGGCGGAATCTCTGGATCCGGTATCACTCTCGAATCAGAAATGGTAGAGACGGGTGCGGGAATCACATACACAAACAGAAACATATGAAAATGAAGAAGAACAGCTAATTGAAAGCATAAAAACGTATGATACTTTGATTGATATGAAATTTAAAAGCTCGATCATACACTAACAATTAGTCTCACCCCAGGGTGAGCTCCCCCTGGGGTGGTGATTCCCTCTTACAGACACACACAAACCTAACAAGGTTTTCTAATATATATAGGAGAACCATGTGCCTTGTTTTCCAAGCCACCGCCAATGGGCCTGAAAAAACAGGTATCGAAACTACCTAGTTTCGATTGAACAAAAGTTCAACCGAAACTAGTAGTTTTGAGTGAACAAAAGTTCGATCGAAACTAGTAGTTTCGAGTGAACAAAAGTTCACTCGAAACTAGTAGTTTCGAGTGAACAAAAGTTCAATCGAAACTATTAGTTTCGATACTGTAATTTCGATTGACAGCATCAGTCTCAAAATTATACCCAACAAGTACCCACCAAGATGGTGAAGAGAATGATTCGGAGGATGAATGTGAGTTAGGAGAACCCCTTATCCCAGTTAAAGTTGGGGGATTGAAGATTAATCAAGCTTTGTTGGATTATGGATCGAGTGTCAGCATATTACCGGGAAGCCTGTATGACTAGACTGATTTTGGTCCTCTACAGCAAGTTAACACCACCATGGTGTTAGCCGATTTGACACGGAAACGTTCTTGGGCAATGCTTAGAGGAGTTGTTGTGAAGGTCGGGGAATTCTATTACCCCGAAGATTTTCTGGTGCTTGATTATGTACCGACTGTGAAGAAGGGGCAAACGAGGGTCATCCTTGGAAGAGCATTTTTGGGGACTGCCAATGCACAAATTAATAGCAGAGACAACACAATCAGTATGACCTTTGTAAGCCATGAGTTTAACTTAAACATTCTTTCCAATACTTTTACTTATTTTAATAAAGTTAAACGTTCCAAAGCAGGTGCTACTAATAAGTGTCCTCCTTGGTCCAAAGTGTAGGACGGTGGTACAAAATAGAAAGGTTTTGTTGTTGACAATTTTAAGCTAAAGGAGATGAATGAGGTGGTAGATGTAGCAATCCCCAAGTGTGGGGAAGCGGGAGTGCAAGTAGAAAAGCCATCATGGAAACAACATGTGGAAAGTTCAAGTAGTTATACCAAGTTAGACATGAAGCCATCAGAATTACCGGCTGGATTAAAGAAACCTCCCAGGTGTGTCAAGCATTCATATGAGACTGATGAGTTTGTGAGAATGGGAGAGGATGAAGAGTTGGTTGCTGTTGACCATATGAGGAAGTTTAAGCTGGATGGGAATGATAACCGCCAAGCCGGTAAGGAGACTATGGGAAGGGAATTCACTTTCCAACCACCATTATAATTACATCAGGTATGGTCTGGCTGAAGACCATAAAACTTAGCGCTAACCGGGAAGCAACCCGTGGAGTTATTGTGTTTTTGTTTTGTTTTGTTTGTTTTTGTTTGTTTCAGTTCTTTGTCAACATAGCAAGACCCAAGTGTGGGGATGGCTTATGGAGGCAAGCAGAGAACTTTGTGTGAGTGTTCACTAAAAACCCTCACGAGACTTCACTCGTCCACTCGGGCTACCGAGGGGTTTAAAAGGCTTGTTGCATATGCTAAATGCAACCGTGATTCCTACGAAAGTGAGTTTAGGAGTTTGCTACACCCACATGAGGACCTCACAGCAAGGGAATAATCAGGTCATGTGCTATTTCTTAGTTTTATTTTATTTTGGTTTGTTTGATTCGTGTTTATTTTTGGTGTGTTTTATCTTTGGGGGTCTAAACTGTTTGTTTGGAAATGTTTTTATGTTATTTTTATTTTTGTTTGAACTAAACAACACTCTACATTAAGGACAATGTAAACCTCAAAGTGTGGGGATGAGGGAAAAAGAAAAAATATATATATAAATTAAAAAAGAGATTTTTTTGATCCAAAAAGCTTCTCAATTGTACGCAAAAGCAAAAGATTTTTGAAGTAAGTCATCAAAGGTTTTATCACGTGCATACATCTAGGTCTTTGGTAATGGTTAAAAATTCTTTAAGTTGCTCAATAAAGTTTTCTCAACGATTGTTTTTCAAAAAAGGAATTGAGTTTGGCTAATTGGGAATGACTTGGTAGAAGGTAGCGGCAAATGTGTGTCACATCATTATCCTACCCTTTATTTCTTATGGGGTTCTGAGCCATTTTAAGCGTGCTATACTGTTGCATACATGCATGTAGTCGTTTGTTTGAGTGTGGCCATTGTGTTGCTAACATTTTAGAACTTGCATGCTTTGATACATGTTGAGACCATGAACCATTTACTTGCACGAATATGATATAGGCACTAGGAGAAACCTATTATGTTAGCCTTATCCTTCAAATCCCTTACCCAACATTGTTCATTAGCCTTATCCTTCAAATTCATTACCCAACATTGTCCATTAGTCTCCCATTTGAGCTTAATCCAAGTTGTTTGATTCATAAAAAAAAAACCATCCAACCCCATAGCCCTTTATGTCGTTCCAACTTTAAACCCAAGTGGTGAAATCTGGTGATAGTCTTAATTAGTTTGTATAAGTATTCATTTGTGTTTTGTTTAAAAAAAAGAACATCTCAAAAGAAATAATACAACGAAGGCTAATATAGCCAAATGTCATGTTAGTAGTTGTGTTTTCGTTTATGTTTGTGTTATTTTTGTTCGTGTTCAATAAAACCGGATTCTCACCATTCTACACCACTTAATAAAATTCCATTTCCTACCCTTAGCCTAGCCCCGTTACAACCCTTTGAAAGACCTCTTGATTTGTGAATAATAAGTGTGTTAGTTGGTGTAAACGTGATTGACATGCAAGCTTATGATAATGTAGTTCACAATCAGTTCTTGAGCGTATAAATATAATAGCACATCAATGCTAGTCAGACATGAGCCGAGGGGAGAGTGATTTGTGAGGGATGTGTATGCATGTGTGTCGCTTCCGGAAGCGGGTCAAACTGGGTTAGCTAAATCTGTGATTTAAAAGATATATCATCTTTATCGTTGAGATGTAATGCTATTGACAGTGGTAAGTCTTGTGAATTTGAGCATGACCTTAAACCTTAATTAGCATATGATGGGACACTTGGTGCTTTTGATTATTAAATGTGGATGTGTTACAGGAGAGACTGCTTGAGGACAAGCAAATGATAAGTATGGGGATGTGATGGGTTGGTTTATTCCTAGACTTTAAAGCGTTTAATTCCATATGTTTATGTTAAATTGAGTTTTAGAATATACTACTTTGAGATGGTTGTATTTTGCAGCCTTCGACAAGTTTAAGGTATATTTTGGATGCTTTTTGAGGCTTTAGGAGACCTTAGGATGAATTCTATCAAGGTCGGGATCGAGAAACGAAGCAAAAACTCGAAAAAGCCGGATTTTGACAGTTTAGGCATCTGGTACGCCCAGACAGGCGTCTAAAATACCACCAGCGTCTAAGTGGGCATAGACAGAGACCCATCAACGTCCGGGAACTTTCATCTGGGCGTCTGGGATGGTGACATGGGCGTCCTAGACGCCGGGCCTAAGCAGAAAATGCGTAACTGCCCAATTTTATCAGTTTTTAATAGAGATTTCAGGATTTTTGACCTATCTCTCGATTTAGAGTTTCTCTAGGTCAAAAATAGGTTATTTTCAAGGTTCCAAATCATCCCAAATCACCTTCCATCACACAAATTGAGATCCAATCAACAACATGAGTGGCTAATTCATCCAAAATCATCCCCGGGTGGATGTTTGTAAGTTTTCTAGGGTTTTTCTTGCACTTTTGGTTTGAAACACTAAACATGGATAATCATTCGATTGAGTTTACATGCTTTGATTGTTAGTATTGTCATGAACTTGTAATTGTTGAGATTTTCTTGCATCGTTAACATTATGAGGTGATGATTGCTATTAGTTTCAATTCATGTTAGGGTTTGTTTTGTGTTCTTGATTCATAAAGCATACGTTTTATCCGAAATACATATCGTGAAAGTTTTCTTGCACCAATTACATATGTTAGACGAGCGTTGATGCCTCCAATTGAGTAATCGTATTAACAAGTCCTCGATATCGTTGTATTTCATAGAAATCAAACCATTTGTGTGAAAGTATCCTAGTTTCTTGCAAAACCAGAAACCGGGTGTGGCATTTTCTCATATCATTGTTTACAAATTCAATATAATCACCGTGTTTGCTAATTGTTATTCGTTGTCTTATTAATTCAAGTTACAAATCTTTGTTCCTTTCTAAGTGTAAATCAATTTAACCACATCATTGGTTCACCAATTTCTAAACTTTAAACAATCTAGAATTCCTTCATAAGAAAATAATCAGTTGAGTTACACATCGACGACAAACTCTTCGTGGTTTGACACCCTTCTTACCCTAACTAGCTTAAGGTGATTAGGAACACATTTTTCTTATCTTTGACCGGTCCAACGACAGCCGATCACGGGTCATTTGGGTTAAGGGAGTGTTTGATGGGTGTTAAGGGTTTGATTATGTTAATCTTACCTAGACAAATGTTAATGTTGACTATTTGGTGATAGGAGTGTGTTAGAATCTCAATTGGTGTAAATTGGGATGTCTAGACTAATGATGAGGTGTGTTGTATAGGTGATCACTTGGCTAAGATTGAAGCTAAATCGGAATCATCTAAAGCACAAGGTAAGTGCTTTACACTTACACAATAATGATGGGAGTAGGTCATACAATTTTCTTGTTATTCGTTTATGTAGTCATATTTGTATGACTATGTTGTATGCAAGGATTGGGAAGGTGAAATTGTGTTTTGAAGTCTTTGAACTTCACAAATGGAATGTGTGAGATTGGGGTCCTTGAACCCCACATGTCGGCAAATAAAGTATGGGATACAAAGATGGGTACACTTGTTTGTTTGTTTAAGGTCGATATTTGAAGTTTAAGAACCTCATACGTGGTAATTGAGGTCATGAACTTCACTTGTGTTGTTGATTGAAGTCTTGAACTTCACTATTGTCATGGTGATATGAGATCTATGAACCTCACATGGGATTAAATAAGATATCATATAAAGGAGTTTGAAGTCTAAGAACCTCACACTGTAGTCATTTTAGGTCACGAGCTTCATAAGTTGTTTTGTGGTAATTGAAGTCTAAGAACCTCATACAGAAGTTAATTGAGGTCATGAACTTCACATAGTTGTTTATGCTGCCTTGAAGTCTTTAGAACCTCACAAAGAAGTATGGTAGGGTTGTTAGATGTTTAAAACAATCCTAAAATGTTGTTGGAGGTTTAAAATGATTGGGGATCGAGCCGGGAGGGTCAAAAATGCCAAAAACTGCAAAACTGGGTGTGCTGGTGCAGGGCTGGCGTCTAGGACGTCTGACTGGTTCTGCCAGCGCCCAAGCCAGGTGCCTGTTGGCTGAATTTTTGAGTTTTCTTCCTAGGATACTTGGGGGGTCTTGGGACTTGTTGTATCATTACTAATGATTTATTTGTGGTGTTTTGATTGTAGGGAAAGCTCCGGGTTGACGTCTCGGGTCAAGCTTCGAGTGTGGTTGGATTCTCGATATTTTAGATTATTTGTAAATGTTCGGGTAAAGACTCCTTGTTAGGAGTCACTAAACTTATTTGAACTATCTTTTGGGATGTTGAAACTTGTCGTTGTTGTGAGACGTCGGTCTTTTGTTGTTAAACAAAATATGTCGTTGTCAGTTGTTTGTCAAAAAAATCTTGGGTCCACCACAGGAAGGACCCACCGATCATCTGTGAAGACAATGCAACTTGCATAGTTCATATCAGAGAAGACTGCATGAAAGGTGACTGAATAAACGATAACTCACCAAAAATTTTCTATTGCATATATATAATTTGTAGAATAAAGCTAAAATCTCTGTTTCCAGACCAAGTTAAGGAGTTGTGATCAAAGATTGGGCTACGGAGAATTAAAGACTTCAGTTATTTTGAGGGAGAACAATATGAACGTTGTATTTTTTTTTCATTACTAAATTTTGTTACACGGAGTTTTCATAGTAGAGTTTTTAATGAGGTGCTATAACTAATCGAATAGTATCAGTTATATATTTTTTAGATCCTAAAGTACCGATTTAATATCATTATAAAGTATAATATTAGTAGTACAATGTGTTTCAGGGTTAGTGTTATAAAACTCATAATTTAGTACAAGCATACCCCATTAGAAGAATTTTATCCTTTGATATACTGTATATATGATTGATGACGTTACGATGGTCATTGGTCACGTGATATACGAGTTTGTAGGCTTGTATAAATAATATTGGGTCGTGCTATACGTACCCTTTTTCATTTATTTTTACTTGTTGCATCCCTCTAAGTTTTGAAATATATACAATTCAAACCTTTTTTTTTAACTTTTATCTTTTTATTAATTAGTCATTGTTGGTTAAAAATTATTTTTTCAGGGGGGGTATGTATAGCCTAACCAGTTTGTATTTTAAAGAAAACGTTTTTAAACTTTAAAAAACTGTTTTATAAATAATGATTATTCGAATGGGGTAAAATGGAGGTTGGGGATACGACAAGTAGGAGGGGGGAGGGGTATACGTTTTATTTTATATAAAGTGTTTTTAAACCTAAAAGAACGGTTTTAGAAATAATGATTTTTCGAATGGGATAAAATGACAAGTTTAAAAGTTATTTTTTCAGGTGGGTGCGACAAGCAGGAGGGGGATATGTATGGCCTAACCCGTTTTTATTTTATAGAAAGCGCTTTTAAACTTAACAAAACAGTTTTATAAATAATGATTATTTAAAAGGGGTAAAATGGGGGGGGGGGGTTTCGAAAAATAGGAGGGTGAGGGATATACGTTTTATTTTATAGAAAGTGTTTTTAAATTTAAAAGAACGGTTTTAAAAATAATGATTTTTTAAAGGGGATAAAATGACAAGTTTAAAAGTTATTTTTTCAGGAGGTACGACAGGTAGGATAAGAGTATCTAAAGCTTAACCCATGATATTTCTCTAGCCAAATTGCATCATTTAAAAATATTTTATTAATTCGTTAAAAGAACTGAATATTGATATATTATTTTTATTTTTATTCTTTTTATAACTTCATCACAAAAGAATAACATGTTAATTAAATTATAAATATGTTATCTTTATTATATTGTATGTTATTGATGACGTTAGGGATTAGGATGGTCATTGCCCATTGGCCACATGATATACGAGTTAGTAGGTGTGTGTAAATAATACTTCCTTGCTAAATTTTGTGTAAATAATACTTCCTTCCTAAACTAAAAATTAAAAAATTACATAAATTAAAAATTAAAAATTACATAACCTAATAACTAAAATTTACTTTAAGTTATATTTTTTGTTATTTTTTTACATAACGCTATATGCGTCGCCAATCTATCCGGATCTATGTGCGTTCGATCCAACATTAGTATGTTAATGTCTTGGTTAAACAGGAAGTGGTTCATTTGTTGTTTGAATGTGTCCACGGATTCTACTCGTTTTTTCAACATCTCATCAAGCGCTTCCATTTTTTTCGACTTCTCTTTTGCCTTTTCATTTGCCTTTGACTTCTTTTGTACTTGTCTGGCTCGTCTCCAAGATTGATCCCGAAGTCCTCATTCAAGATAGGAGTGTCATCAGCGTTGAGGTCGATCGAGGTTGAGTGGCCATCGGAAGCTGATGTACTGAAGTACCCTGAAGCTGAAGTCTTAGTCCTCTTCGGTTGAAAGGGGACTGGTTCGTGCCATTTCGGCTCTCCTTTCACGATAGTCCGCCCATGCTTGTATTTAAACGTAATTCCGTTGGTAGCAATGTACTCTTCCCTAGCAAAAGACATGATTTGATGTTAGACCAACCACTTCTCCTTTGGCTTTGATGCGATTGAAAATGCGCCAAACTTTTGAGTTGGATTTGAAATCATATGCAGTGTGACCTCAAGTTACTGGAGGAACGTTGAAAACCTGAATTGTCAATGAAATAATCGTGGATACGCATCTAGAAATCATTGCTTTTTGGCTATTTCCAATTTGCCAATCCACAGAGATGTAAATAAAAGCTCGAGCAAGAAACTTCTCCTCATCTGTGGCCCACTTCCTTTGAACCCTTGGCTAAGGAGGTTCCACGACTGATTTCCCTTTTTTTCTAGCTGACGGGGAAGCAGATTCACCCACTAAAGGTGATGGTGTCGATGTGAACGACATTTGAGTGTCGCTAGGGGTTGGAGTTGGTGTGAGTGTAAGTGTTTGAAACTGTTGGAAACCGAGATATGAAAATTGATGTGGAATTGGTGAATAACCGTGTTGTTGAAATTGTTGGAATTGTTGAAATCCAAAGTTTGGATTCAGGTCGGGTAAGATACCGGGTTGTGGTAACTTAGAAATCCAAAGGATGGATTCGGCATTGGATTGGAGTTTGGAGTTGACTTTGGATTGGGGTTTGGATTGTTAGAATCGTTTAGCAAACGTTGATACGGAGTGCTATCATCCAATTTTGAGAAACAAATGTAGATAAAATTTTGGTAGGTTAATAAATGTGTAGTGTTGTGTATTTATAGTGATTTTGCAAAAACAAAAATTATTTTTTTAATTATAAAGGTATATAGCCGTTAAAAAGTAAATTTTTTTTACCTTTTTAAACCAAAAAGGCAATATAGCCATTAAAAATGGAAAAAAAAATATTTAATGAAAGAGCCATTAAAAAGGTTAAAAACAAAAAAATATATATATACATACATTTTTAAATTACCGTTGGAAGTAAGAAAACTATATATATATATATATATATATATATATATATATATATATATATATATATATATGGGTGAGTTAATTAGAAAACTCATTTTCATGAGAAAACCAATAAACTCGTCATTAAAGGTACTGCATATGTGTAGTACACCCAAAAACCCCACCCCTACCCAAAAACCTAAACCCCCACCTCACCCCCACCCAAAAACCTAAACCCACCTCACCCACCCCCAAAAATCTAAACCCTCCACCCACCCCACCCCTCAAAAACCTAACATAAAAGCTAAACTAAACCCAAAAAACTAAACCCAAAAGCTAACCATACTACACATATGTAGTATTGCGTTAAATTTTTTATTTTTTTGAACGAGGATGACGTGGAGAACAAGGTCTCCGAAGCGGTTTTTTAGTTTTTGATATATATTTTAAGTTATGATTTTTTTATTATTTTTTTTACCTTTAATAAATAGAAGGGTTCAAATACTAACCAACTTTTTATGTGATAACCGTGCTAACCTATATAAAACAATCACATAATTTATAAATTATTTTTCTTTTAATTGTTAAAATAGTATTTAAGTATATTGAATAAATATTTTAAACGTAAATACGGAAATAATGAGTCTTACGTATACGTACCAAATAATATTACATATACGTGACACATAATGTTTACATATATGTAACATTAACATAATGATAATTGTTACATATACGTAACATTATGTTTGAGAGTGATTATCATGGTTATCACATAAATATTGGTTAGCATTTGAACCTCACTCTATATATATATATACATATATATAGGGTGGGTTATACTAAAAATGAGATTTTGTCTAAAAAGTATAAAAAGGACATGTTTAGGCGCATGGTGTTATTCATTTTATGCATGGTGTTTATGTTTTATTTTTGTGAACATATTTAAAAATTAAAAAACATCATGCCTAAAATGAATGAACACCATGCCTAAACATATACTTTTTAGACTTTTTTAGAAAAAATCTCCTTCTTAGTTTAACCCAACTATATATATATATATATATATATATATTAAATGAAGTTTGGGGCCCACATGGACGTTCGCGCTCGTCCGGAATTCGGGATCCCAAGCAACCGGACACAACCTTCCAACGCATCTTCTTATCCGGTTCCTCGTCCACTTCGCACGGATTTACGCGTTAGTAATGCTTTAATATTGCATTTATTCAATTTGTACAATACACCCGATTTGTAACCTACTTTATAATAAAAAGGAAAAGAGGGATCACAACATTTTCACTCTACTTCTTTAGTCTCATGATGTCTTAATTTCACCACTCATACTTATTTAATACTCATACTTATTTAATGCATAACTTATTTATTTTATACTATGTATTTTAAAAGGTTCCAAAAAACAAACTACCAATGAAAATGCAAATAAACACTAGACTAACTTATACATATGGTCATATGATAGCCAAAATTTCATAATAAGTCCCAACTTTTGAAAAAATCATTTATTTGGTCACAACTGCTTACTCATGCCTCCTATTTTCGTCTAAAATCTGTCATTGTAATAAATAACAATTAAGACGAAATATAAAACTTTGAATTATTACTAGAAGGATCGATCCGTATAATTTACTAATGTTATCATGAATTTGCACTTGAGATAATGTGATTTTGTAAACTAAAATTAAAAATAGATATCATATATATGATTATATTAAAGCTTATTTAATTGTTAAAAAGAGCATACAGGGGCCTATCACATAAATGAGTGAATCGCTAGGTGCCCATATTTCCATGTAAGCTTATACTTTTTAATCATTTAAAATAATTTCCATTACATAGAATTCGAAATCATATTTTTGTCTAACTAAACTACAAAAATATAAAATTTTACAAATATTTCGTTTGTTGATACGTGGAAGAAGGATAAAGTAGGCTTATTTTTTTAATTTAGAATTGATATTTCCATACGATTGTTATTAAAAATATTAGAACATATGCACTAGAAGATGGCACTTTTGTTTTCTCTTTATTGATTTATGCAGATAATTTATGAGGTAGAAGTCTATTTTATAAAATCATAATATATTAAAATAGTGATGATCCATAAACTATTCATCGTTGTCATTGTGTTTTGGTTTTTAAATCTATAACAACAGAAATTACAGTCTCAGGGTTTGAAGTGTATGAGGTCGATCACCAACATTAGGATACTAAATAACTTAATTACAAAGATATAATGTTATTAGAAACGAAAGAAAAACGTTAAATTCTATAATTGTTCTATACAAGTTTTCATATTTTGAAAACCATTTATAAAACAAATTCTATAATTCTATAATGTTATTACATCTTCGTTCGAAACATCATTAGGTAATTTTTTTCTACAAAACAAATGTGATTGGACTAAACTCAAGATACATATAAAGACCATCCAAAATAATATGCCATCACAATCTCCAATTGGGTTACGATATCACATCTTCTAAGGGATTCTAAAGAACTTAAATCTTCAAGTAAACCAGGTAAAGGGCTAATCTCGGATCTCACATGGGGATCATGATAGATGGAATATAGTGACAATCTACCCATACCTTCATGATCAATGGAAGTATACATAATTGAACCCATATTCCACCAATAAATTTCTTTTATCAGAAAATTGATACAAACTTGAATTGAATGAAACAATGATGAAATGTCATCTCCACATTAGGGACATAAGAAATTAAATTAAATCTCGACTCACTACAATTTTCTTGGTTTAAACGTCATAGCCCTGATATTCTTTGCTGCCAGGTTCGGATCCCAAGTGGATCATCTTCCTACTCCGATCTTCAAGCTTTGTAAGGAATGTTTGTTTAGTTAAGTTTAACGGGTCGTGACACTTTTACATGTGAAAGACACCCATATACTCGAACATGTCCCACGGTCGGTTGCCTTCCTTTGAATGCCAAGATGATTTGCATAAGTCTATTGGTTATATCTAGACCTGCTAAATGGGTCATGTTCGCGGGTTGTCGGATCAAACCTGACAAGAACCGAAAACTTTACACGAACCTAAAGATGACTGATGTCGTCCAGACGGTCTATTAAAAACTAACAAATAAAACCTATTCTAGACTTTCTAGCTTTAAATTTATAAAACCTAGACTCGACCTAATACTAGACCACACAACCGGCAAGTGTACCGATCAATGTAATATAGCCTAAACGAAGTCCGAGTTATCGAACCCAAAAGACACTGAATAACTAAATTAGACTCAACTAGGACTTAAGTATGATTTGATTGGTTTGGGGGATTACTACACTACTAATTATCAACTAAGGAATGCACTAAACTAAGGACAACTCAAACTATCAAGAGCAGAGAACAAAGGTTGAAATCAAGGGTAAAGAAGTCACTACCTAGGTCAGAATCCTATATGCAAAGCTCAACTTCTATCGGTTTTTTGAAACTATGTTGGATCTGGGTTTCTAATGATATAACACCTAAAAGATATCTAGTGGATTCCCGATCACTCTCGGTCTCGGGATGTGACCAGAAGACAACCTAAGGATACTAGACTCACCAGATGGTTGGATCACTTCTCAGGTATTTCCAACTATGACAAGTACCCTAATAAACGGATTACCTCTCAGTCTCACCGCCTACCATACACTCAAGGAATGCATGGGGTAATTCTAGAATGGATACTATGATTCGAATAGCAACTATCACTAGACACCTACACTCACGTCCTCTCAGACTGTTAACACTCGGATTCCTAATGATGAAGACTAAACGACTAATTCTCACCTCTCGGGTATTGAACTAAGACATACATTCACTTCTAATCAGTAATTAAATAGGTTTTCTATGGTTACTACGTCTAGCAAACCACTCCAAATCACAAACCCTAAGATCTATGAACCAGAAACGAAGATCAAACTGGCAGACAACCACAATCAACGCAGAAAAGCATAATTAATCACATAATCAGAATTAAACATGCACTAACATCACACATACACAAACTAAAACCTTTACTAAATCATAAATCCAACATTCAAACCCAAAAACCGGATAAAAATCGAAACTTTAACACATAGTCATCACATTGACCTAGGTAGATCGAAGATCTAGCCTAGAATCATACCAAGAACATCAACACAGAAGTAAATAGCAAGATCCATAGGTTCAAAACACAAAATCAAAGATAAAGTTTGAATCTTTAAACCCTAGAATGCAACTACACAAACCCGGAATCCAAAAGCTTCAATCTTCAGCTTCAATTGACTTCCAAGCTCAAAATCGCCTCTTTTTCGTCTCTCAAACGGCTGGAATCGAACCCCCTCTAATTATGGTATTAGAAATCTATTAAAACTCAAAATTAGGGTTTTTGCGGAATTACGGTCCTCTCGCGTACCGCGAGAGAATTTGGCTAGGTTCCTCGCGTACCGCGAGGAACAAAATAGTCGGGCGCGTTTCTTGAATCCTCGCGTACCGCGAGAATTATTACCCTCGTCTCTCGCGTACCGCGAGAGGCATAAACTTCAGAAAATTCACTTTTGGTCCTTGGACTTTTCCGGGCTTCGTTTCTTCGCTCGTTTTCTTTACGTATTCTTCATTAATATTCCCGAGCTCCTACAAATAAGACAAAAGACTCAATTGTACATAAAATTGACTCAAAACGAATAGAAAACTACGTAAAACACATTAATACAAAGGAATAAAGACGTGTGCTTTCGCACCCTATCAAATATCCCCACACTTAACCTTTTTTCGTCCTCGAAAAATCTGCAAATGGAATCATAACTGGCATCTAACTCAACAAACATAAATTTCAATTTTCAAAACATACTCACGTGTCAAAAAGCAACAATTAGTATTTCTGTCCGATTAAACCCAAGCACTAACTTTCAAGCCCCCGTTACGTGTTCTAAATCCATTTTATACAACATATCAATCAATCTATGTGACTCACACTTAGAAGTTACAGCTCTACCTAATCCCGTCTCAAGGTCATGTTTAGGCACGGATTAAACCATATAGATTTACCCTACCACGTTAAACTACTATTTACAGGTTTTTAGAAATCAGATGAAATCATGAATGAATGGATGATAATGAGCATAATAAGCAAAAGAACTTTCGTCTAGAGGCGTTTCAACCAAGTCACTATCCCGGAGGGTAACACATAGACTACATTCTATCAATGAAGCACAAAAATCTTACTTAGGGGTGTATCCTCCAAGTCGCTATCCCAGAGGGAAACACATAAGCAAAACTCAGTATAGCTCATAAATTATGGAATAACATGAATTATGGAATGCGGGCGCCACCGAAACTCGGATTTATTCTCATAAAAAGAGAATGGTGTGCCATAAAAAATTTCAAAAACCTTTAAATTTTAACTTAACGTGGTACCTATCACCCTATATTGACAGTTTCAGTATTACCATTACTCTAAGATGAATACCCACAAGATATCATGATTTTATTCCGTGATTAATCCTAAATAACACAAACAGGATATTTAAGCTTTATTAGTTAGTTGGGTCTACCAAAACATCACTAATTAGACACGTTTTCAATTATTTAATTTTTTAAACTCATAAATAGATTCAGTTCTACTATCATTTTCCAAATATATGCAGTTATTTCCAAGAACATTTTTCAAAATTTTTTTTTTTTTTTTTTTTTTTTTTTAATTTTTTTATAAACAAGACAAACTAGCTAAACACTCACATCCCCACACTTGAAAGACACATTGTCCTCAATGTGAAGCAAAACAAAACTAAAAATAAAAATGCAAAAATAAAACAAGAAAAAAAAGGAACAGGAATCGACTTAGCTGGTAATGTAGATGCAAACTAATATGCAGCTTCGTTCTTCCTTGTGTGTGCACCGTATAGCATTTTGGTCGCGGTTACACATCAGCTGTCGGGTTGCCTTTACAAGATAGTAATGGTGACCATCAATTCCGCCCGAATGGAGATTGAGTACGGGTGGAATGATAAACCTGCAAAATAAGACTAAACATACCCGCAGCATTAAACTGACTCAAATAATAACTCAACTACTAACTCAACTAGACACTTAAAAGACTCAAGATAGATAGATGCAGAGAAAACATACTCAACGTGTGGCAAACACATAGACATGAATACCACAGCAAGGTCGAACATCGGTCATAAACAGTTTCTAGTTTCCCATGGTCATGGTGGTCGGTGAATGAAGTGAATGGTAGTAGATGATGATAATGGATGATAATGATAATTGTGGATATGGATGGTGATAGGGGATTATGTTGATGTATGATGATGTTGATGAGAGTGGTGGTGATGGATGTGGAAAACATGGAAAACAAGGAAGTAGGGTGAAAACAGGACTCCCCCGCGTACCGCGAGAAGCAAGGCGGCCACACCTCGCGTACCGCGAGGAACAAACAAGTCGGCCGGCCTTGTTCTTTGTCTCCCGCGTAGCGCGAGATATTTCCCTCTCGTTCTTCGCGTACCGCGGGAGGGTGTCGTTGACAGAAAGTTTTGAAAAATTTTCAAGTTTTATACTTAGAATATTTTTGGTCATTTAAGAACTTGTTTCACCCAAACTCACTAAAAACCTATCCCAAGCATAAAAACATATGTAACTATACCTGGGGCTTCATTCCCGACGATTTTCCTTACCGAATCAAGCATGGATTCCTGCAAAACTTGACACAAACAAAACACAAACCGACAAACAAAGGAAAAGACACGGACTCAACCCCATGAAATCATACAAACTCTACATCCCGGGCACTTGCCCAGGACTCAAGCAAGCCTATCAGGAGGCTTCTCCTTGATCCTAACCGGTACCGCCTTCATCCTGCGCGGCCTCCGGGTCCTCCATACCTCTAGCAAACAACTACTACTCTCAAACATTAAACTCATATCACATGTAGCAATCCAGTCCTTCCACCACAACTTAAACCTACCCGGACCGAGGATAACATTGTTCAAATAACCGAGTGTACTGTCATCTCTACATATCCCCACACTTGGGGTTTGCTCCATCTTCAACTCTACCTCTCTCGACTCGCGAGTTCTCTTACGTGGTGGCCTAGATCTAGGGGGATTAGAATTAGGGGTCGGTTTTTCAACTCTCCCCTCAACACAAATAAGGGTGAAGACATGTGAAGGTTCAGGAATAGATATTTTCAGCGGTATGACCTCTTCACTCTCACCAGGATCATCATAGGGATCCTCCATAATCTCTACTAGCTTCCCCACACTTGGGGTTTTGCCCATGACGGCATCTAGCTCCGCCATTATCTCCAAGAGATCCTCATGTATCTCGCCTCCATAATCATCATCGGGCTCATCAAACCAACTCTCCCACTCCAATTCCCCAGCAGATGCTTCTTCTAAATTCGGGGCGGGCTCACCAACTTCTCTCTTTGGATTCAAGTCCTCGTGGTAGTCCATTAAGGCATCAATCATGCACACAGAGTGGCTATGCTCGCCAACATCCCTCATGGACTCTATAGCATCGAATGTAAGGATCTCATCCCCCACACGAAGTGTGAGCTTCCCGTCAAAGACATCAATCATCGCCTTTGCGGTCCGTAGGAACGGGCGTCCTAAGATGAGTGGGACTTGGTTATCCACTTCCATATCTAGAATCACAAAATCCACGGGGAATACAAAATCACCAACTTTCACCAACATGTTTTCCACAATTCCCCGTGGATACTTGACTGAACGGTCAGCCAAGGAAATACTCATGCGCGTCGGCTTGGGTTCACCTAGGTCCAGCTGCTTATATAAAGAATAAGGCATCAGATTGATGCTAGCCCCAAGGTCGGCCAACGCGTGGTGCATAGGTAGGTTGCCTATCAAGCACGGTATCGTAAAACGACCCGAATCAGGCAACTTCTCGGGTAAATGATTTTGCACTACCGCCGAGCACTGCTCACCAAGTGAGACTCCAGAGACCTCCTCAAGTTTCTTCTTGTTGGAAAGAAGGCCTTTTAAGAACTTAGCATACTTGGGCATATGCTGGAGGACCTCTACAAACGGGAGATTGACCTTGAGTTGTTTGAACATATCAAGGAAGTGACCGTATTCCTTAGCATGTTTATGTGGCAACACACGTGTGGGATAAGGAATACGGCTCAGGTCAATCTCGGGGGACTTCATCTCCACCCCCTTTTTCTTCTCCTCTACCCTCTTGGTAGGCATCTCAACTACTACTTCCTCCTCCACCGGCTCTTCTTCTTCTACTACCGGTGGGCTCTCATCTTCCTTCTCTCCCATGCTCCTTGTCGAAACAGCATTCAACTCGGTCTCTTTCAGCATCCTTGCGTCGATTTCAGCAAATCGAGCCGCCCAATCAATCTTATTCACCTCCTCCACCGAGGGAATATTATGCTCCTTAGAGTGGGAGTCAACCTCTTCAACCACTTTACTCTCCACACTCTCAATAGACACGGCCATCACTGAAGCGTTCGGGCCCGTAGAAGGGCCTCCTTGTCTATCCTGTATGCTCCTAGCAATGTCTCCTACCATGCGTTGCAAATCCTGGAACGCCGATTGCTGATTCTTCATCAAAGTGTCATGGCTATCCAGTCTTTGCCGAGCATCCTTGTTATTCTGCACCAGCTGGGCAAGCAACTGTGTCTGAGTCTCCATCATCTCCTCAATCCTTCGTGACCCAACAGTGCTCCCAGAACTCGCTCCTTCTTCTGCTCCTCCATACTGTTGCTGACGACCAGTGAATCCAGATCTCCATCCCGAACCAAAAGTATTAGAATTGTTGTATCCTCGGTTCTGGTATTGGTTGCCAGCATAGCTCACGTGCTCTTGATTATGAACAGGGCAATCTCGGGTGTCGTGTCCTCCCCTACACACTTGACACCTTAGAGCATTGAGCTTCAGCTCTTTAATCTCATTTGCCATCGAGGCGAGGGCAGCAGCCACGCTAGTATCAGGAGTGACCTGATGCACACCTCTAGGAGAAGAGGCGTGTGACCTAGCAGTAGGGATGGAATCCCTAACAGAACGTGGGTGCTGCTGCTCGGCTTGAGCGAAGCTCTCGAACATATCCTCGCACTCCTCAGGCTCGAGTCTATCCATGATATGGCCTCCTGCAGCTGTGTTGAACATTTGCTGCGTCTCGAAGGTGAGGCCATTATAGAACTTCTCCACTAGTGCCCAGTCAGGGAGACCGTGCTGGGGACATCGGCTCAACAGTGCGTTGAACCGCTCCCAGGCGATGTGGTAATGCTCGTCGGGATCCATCCGGAACGAATGGATCTGGTCCCGAAGGCGAGCGGCCCTGGAAGGTGGAAAGTATTTCTTGAAGAACTTGGCTTCGAGATCCTCCCATGTGGTGATAGAATTGTCGGGAAGAGTGTCGAGCCAAGTAGATGCACGCCCAGAAAGGGAGAATGGAAAGAGACGCAAGTAGATTGCGTCCTTAGATACACCCGTGATATTAAATGTATCACATATCCGCGCGAAGCGAGACAAATGTCCGGGTGCATCCTCATCCTCGAGGCCATGGAATTGAGTGGCATGAGTGATCGTACTCATGACATGTGATGGGATCTGCCAAGAATTGGTGTTCGGTATAGTGGGGCGTGTGATCGAAGATCTCGCGCCCGTGACCCCCTCACTGGCCCTCTGGTGTACTGTACGCCTCGCTGGAGGATCAGCGTCGCCCATAGTAGGAAATGGAACTCGGCTAGTAGGACGTACCTTTGGTTTAACCAGCTCCTCTAAACGCTCCCGAAAGTCGCGGGTGCGCTCGTGAAGCTCTCGTTCGGGCTCTTGAAAAGCTGCAAAAGATGGTGATCCTTGCAAACGAGTATTGGGCATAAACAGAAAGACTCTAAGAAGGAAACAGAATAAAGACTCACAAGTAGCACACAAGACTCAAAAGAAAACAAAAGACTCAAATAAACCAAAAATCAAACAAAGAACTAGTCAAAGCTAATATTGCTATTGCCAAGTGTCCCCGGCAACGGCGCCAAAAACTTGATGTCGTCCAGACGGTCTATTAAAAACTAACAAATAAAACCTATTCTAGACTTTCTAGCTTTAAATTTATAAAACCTAGACTCGACCTAATACTAGACCACACAACCGGCAAGTGTACCGATCAATGTAATATAGCCTAAACGAAGTCCGAGTTATCGAACCCAAAAGACACTGAATAACTAAATTAGACTCAACTAGGACTTAAGTATGATTTGATTGGTTTGGGGGATTACTACACTACTAATTATCAACTAAGGAATGCACTAAACTAAGGACAACTCAAACTATCAAGAGCAGAGAACAAAGGTTGAAATCAAGGGTAAAGAAGTCACTACCTAGGTCAGAATCCTATATGCAAAGCTCAACTTCTATCGGTTTTTGAAACTATGTTGGATCTGGGTTTCTAATGATATAACACCTAAAAGATATCTAGTGGATTCCCGATCACTCTCGGTCTCGGGATGTGACCAGAAGACAACCTAAGGATACTAGACTCACCAGATGGTTGGATCACTTCTCAGGTATTTCCAACTATGACAAGTACCCTAATAAACGGATTACCTCTCAGTCTCACCGCCTACCATACACTCAAGGAATGCATGGGGTAATTCTAGAATGGATACTATGATTCGAATAGCAACTATCACTAGACACCTACACTCACGTCCTCTCAGACTGTTAACACTCGGATTCCTAATGATGAAGACTAAACGACTAATTCTCACCTCTCGGGTATTGAACTAAGACATACATTCACTTCTAATCAGTAATTAAATAGGTTTTCTATGGTTACTACGTCTAGCAAACCACTCCAAATCACAAACCCTAAGATCTATGAACCAGAAACGAAGATCAAACTGGCAGACAACCACAATCAACGCAGAAAAGCATAATTAATCACATAATCAGAATTAAACATGCACTAACATCACACATACACAAACTAAAACCTTTACTAAATCATAAATCCAACATTCAAACCCAAAAACCGGATAAAAATCGAAACTTTAACACATAGTCATCACATTGACCTAGGTAGATCGAAGATCTAGCCTAGAATCATACCAAGAACATCAACACAGAAGTAAATAGCAAGATCCATAGGTTCAAAACACAAAATCAAAGATAAAGTTTGAATCTTTAAACCCTAGAATGCAACTACACAAACCCGGAATCCAAAAGCTTCAATCTTCAGCTTCAATTGACTTCCAAGCTCAAAATCGCCTCTTTTTCGTCTCTCAAACGGCTGGAATCGAACCCCCTCTAATTATGGTATTAGAAATCTATTAAAACTCAAAATTAGGGTTTTTGCGGAATTACGGTCCTCTCGCGTACCGCGAGAGAATTTGGCTAGGTTCCTCGCGTACCGCGAGGAACAAAATAGTCGGGCGCGTTTCTTGAATCCTCGCGTACCGCGAGAATTATTACCCTCGTCTCTCGCGTACCGCGAGAGGCATAAACTTCAGAAAATTCACTTTTGGTCCTTGGACTTTTCCGGGCTTCGTTTCTTCGCTCGTTTTCTTTACGTATTCTTCATTAATATTCCTGAGCTCCTACAAATAAGACAAAAGACTCAATTGTACATAAAATTGACTCAAAACGAATAGAAAACTACGTAAAACACATTAATACAAAGGAATAAAGACGTGTGCTTTCGCACCCTATCAATGACACAAACTCAGAAATCGTGTCAAGACGCATGAACCCGAACACTAAACGTGTTTTCACGGATTGATACAAGCACGACCCATTTAACCCTAAAAAACGATTTTTCTTTTTTTGCATTTTAATACTTTAAAATTACATATGGTTTTTTATTTCTTTTAACAGTTAGGTTCAAACTTCTCTAGAAGCAGCCTCTTTAGCCTTATGAGAGGTAAGGTTTATCCCCATCTTACCTTCCTCAGATCCTACTGTATGAGTGAGATTTTTGCTAAGAATGTTTGTTTAGTTAAGTTTAACTATGCCAACATGTATTTAAATCTTTAAGTGTTAGCATAAAAAGTAGCTAAATGGTTTAACTTATTATATAAAACATATTTAACATATATACTTACATATATGGGTTAAAAGGGTCAATCCGTCGGGTCAACACGTCACAACCCGAGTATCTAAACTTGCTCGCGGGTTCGATCAGAAACTGACTTGAATCCGTTTAGACTAAATCCAAACATATAAATTTCGTGTTAGGTCATGTCGTGTTTAATTTCATGTCATAAATTCCCACACCTAATTATATCACTACAAGGGTCAGACCCTTTCCCGACGATGGTTTTAGACCCTATCCGGACTACATGTCGTCAGTATAGGGTGCTCAGACCTATCCCAAAAACTTTTCATTGGTAGAGGTTCGTACCAATAGGTTAAACAAGTCGTCGGTATAGGCGTCATCGGTATAGGGTTAATTTAAAAAGTTATTAATTAATATCTATACTGACGACAGGTCGTCGGTATAGGCCTTAAACATATCCGGACGACAAGTTATCGACATAGGGTTGACCTATACCGACGACAAGTCGTCCCTATAGGCCTGAAATAAAAAAAAGAAAATGACCTATACCGACGACATGTCGTCGGTATAGGCCTATTTTATCTTTTTGATATTTTTTTTTATTTTTCCAAAAAATTCTAGAAATATTAAAATTTATCCTACAAATTAACATCCAAAATAGTGCAAAAACATGCAAATTAACATCCAAATATTACAAATTGTTCGCAACATCAAAAGACAACAACTCCCAGCTAATTATCATCACTAATAGTTCGTCGATCCCATAGACGACACATTTCTTCCATTTAGCGTTGCATTTCTAGCATTTGTTATGCTTGGACCGAAAGTTGTTGTTATTGATAATCTTGTTATTGTTGATGTAGTTGTTCTCGTTGTTGCTGTTGTTGTTGTTTTTCTTGCAGTTGTTGTTGGAGTTGCGATACTCGCTAATCCATTTGTTGCCAATGTGGTTTTGGAAGGGGGGGGGGGGTACTAAACAAATCGGGGGTGGGATGTCTCACCACACGACCAACGCCCACGCCTTTGACCTAATGCACACTTCATACACCCAATATCATCCAATGCTGATGAATCACTACCAGAATTGTTCGAGGATCTCGTAAACTCCTCTTGAATTCTCTCCTGCATTAAGCAATAGAATAAACATAAACTTGAATATTTTACTAAAATTCGACAGCATAACTGCTGTAAAATGGATAACCAACATGTTCAACTATAAGTAATAGTAATAAACGATAACAATTCATAAATGTCAATCAACCAACATTAGTAACAACAAATACTAATAATACTTACAAAAATATCCAACAATTGGATGTTATAAGTCTATTAAAGTGGGTTTGGGTCATTTTGACCCGTTTAAAGGTACAATTGAATATTCTAAGTCTATTAAAGTGGCTTTGGATCATTTTGACCCGTTTAAACTTACAATTGGTTGTTCTAAGTCTATTAAAGTGGGTTTGGGTCAATTTGGCCCGTTTAAAGTTACAATTGGATGTTCTAAGTCTATTAAAGTGGGTTTGAGTCATTTTGACCCGTTTAAAGTTACAATTGAATGTTCTAAGTCTATTAAAGTGAGTTTGGGTCAATTTGGCCCGTTTAAAGTTACAATTGGATGTTCTAAGTCTATTAAAGTGGGTTTGGGTCATTTTAACCCGTTTAAAGTTACAATTGAATGTTCTAAGTCTATTAAAGTGGGCTCAAGTCATTTTGACCCGTTTAAAGTTTCAATTAGACGTTCTAAGTCTATTAAAGTGGGTTTCGATCATTTTGACTTGTTTAAAAGTTACAATTGAATGCCTTAAGTCTATTAAAGTGGGCTCAGGTCATTTTGACTCGTTTAAAGTTACAGTTGGATGTTCTAAGTGTATTAAAGTTGGGGTCATTTTGTTGTTGTGTATTCTAAGTCTATTATCATTGTTTGGTTGCAAAACTTATTAGGTCTTTGATTTACTTTGTTTTGTGAGTTTGATTCGTATGATTAAACGAACCCGTTTACTTTATTCACGTGAGAAACTTCCAGTATTTTGATTTTATTATCATTAACAAGTAGCAATCTTTGAATCTTGTATTTGTGGTTTGGTAGTTGCATAGATTATACTTAGATTGTGTCATTAGTCGGTTTCATATCGTCCGTCAATGCAGTTCAGTTCTTTATTATTGCAATTATTTGTCGAATCATTTAAGCGGTCCATGTCTACGTGGATTCTAATTTGATATTATATGGTTACATATCGTGCTTCATAACCTGAAACCCAGGAACGGTCCTTTTTCTCTAATTGTTTATAAACCCAAATTACTTTCGTTTGTTCTTGCAATCAAGTTTACAATCAATCACTTTACAAAATTGACTTTACTTTTAATCATCTAGGTTATTTAGTGTTTTCATAATTAGCATTTTCCACGAATTCCCTGTGGATTCGACAACCCTACTCACTATACTACAGTCTAAGGTAGATAAGAACCGAGTTTTAAATATATTTTTTATCGACTTTAGACACGCGATCAATTTCTCCTTGCTCCTTTGACTTTGTGGTTTATCTGCATACTTAGCGAGTTAATGGGAAATGTTGCTGATCTTTTCTTAAATAGTCAACTCGTTATAATGTGTACATATGAGGTAGAATATTCAAAAAGTGGGTTAGGATCCACTACCTTATAACACTAGTAAAATCATATACATTAAGTTATATCATTTATTGTATGTACGTATATGTGTATGTTTATAGCACAATAGATATGACACTGATATGACAAATGGTAAGAGCAAGGTTACACTGGGAAATCGGAATTCTACGGATTTCTTAAGCGGTCTTCACAACTTTATAGAGATTGCCAAGAACCATGTCGACAGTCGAGGTAGAGCGTTTTGCCCATGTAGACGTTGTTGCAATGGGACTCGAAAGTATTTGAAGACGGTATATACCCACATACATGACCGTGGGTTTCTACAATCATAGAAGACTTGGAATTATCACGGTGAACAATATCCTCGGGCGGCCGAGATAGCAACCCCCTTTGTCCCAAAAAGAACACGTACTCTAGCAACAACTCCAACAACAAATAATGAGATGTTTGATGCAATTGATGGTGTGATGGTAGAAAAAATTACAAACGAGTAAAATATAGATGAAGATAGAACTAGTTTAGGCCCAGAATTTGATGCGTTGTTTGAGGAGCACAATACGGAGTTATGCCACTGTTGTAGCCAAATGTCTTCCCTAAACTTCCTAGCCAAGTTTATGCATATTAAAGTTATCAACAAATGGACGAATAGTTCGCTTGACCAACTTTTAGAGCTTCTACAAATTGAATTGCCGAAGTAAAATCACATTCCAACGTCACACTATGAAGCTAAGAAGAAGCTGAGTCAGATTGGGTGAGGATATCAGTCTATCCATGCTTGATTTAATGACTGTGCAATGTTTTGGAAGAAGAATGAATTAATCCAAAACTGTCCGGTTTGTAATAAGAGCAGATGGGTTGCCAAAAACATAAAGGGGAAGAAAGTACCACAAAAAGTGTTGTGCTACTTTCCTTTAACTTCCCGACTTCGACGGAGGTATAGTTCCAGATTCACGGCAAAAGATATGATCTTGCAATATACTAGATGCTCAACGGATGGTATGATGCGTCATCCGGTTGATGGGAAAGCATGGCAATAATTTGATGAGAGATATCCAGATTTTGATAGAGAAACAAAAGTTGAGTATTGGAACTCGAAAAGTAAATGACAAAAAGTGCTTGTGAAGCCGAAAAGTAAATGACAAAAAAGTAAAAATGTGCGTGAAGTGTGTAACAGAAATGTAAATAGCATAATAGTAAATAGCAGGAAAGTAAATATCTCGAGGATGATTAGGTCACGAAGAGTATTGCTTTAGGCTTCGAATCCGCTTGGTATATGATAGTGTTATGTTGACTAATCTTGTGGTATAACTAATATAAACGTGTGAACGGTACACCGCTTGAGCCTCATTCTCACAACATTTGGTTCACGAATCATGTTCTTTAGAATAAAATGGTAGGATTCCCTACTAGGGACATCGTTCCCCTCAACTCTTTGAATGTTATCTCCGAGTTTGTTTAAGAAATCGAACTTAAACACCTTTATTATTATTTGAAAGAGTGATTAGACTTTGTTCACAGGGAGGCGGTGTAACTATGGGACCATGTATAAAGACGTACGATCTTATTAGTATTAACCATTGTATAAAGATGTACAAGTTTCAAGAGAAGTTTGATTAAAAAGGTTTTACGGTCTTACACTTTAAAATCAAGCACACTCACAAGTGTAAAGACAAAATCAAGTAATAGTAAAAATCCATCATAAAGATGGTTTTAAGAACGAATGACTTAAGAACATAAACATACCATTAGGTTAATATGTTAAACATTAACATACACCAAACTTCATCTTCACCCTAGCAATACAAAGAGTTTAGCCACGAATGACCATACTAACTAGCGTAATGAAGAGTTTCGTAGGCTCCCCTATTACGGACAAAGAGGAGGAGCTTCTCTACTCTCTAGTCTCTACTTTAAACTAGAGAAATAGACTATCTTGAGCTGTGGTAATGTATATTGGGGTGTGTTGACTGAAGAACTCAACCCATCCATTTATAGGCCTCAAAATGAGCAATGCACGGTCGTGCATTGGTTTGCACGGACGTGCAAACACCTCGGGAATCAAACACGGTACAAATGGCAGTGTACTGGAGCCTTGGGGAGCAAGGTGGGCAAAGCACGCCAGTGCATTGGGATGCACGGTCATGCATCCCTTCCTTGCTTCCCATTTTTATGTTTTAGCTGATTGTTTGACTTTCGTTGACCTTGGTTGACTTCTTGGGGGTCAAAGCTCGGGAATGATCCTTCTAGAAAATTGATTTCTTGGTGTTTTTTTACTGGTTTTAGCTTTGTTTATCTCAGGACACTGAATAACCTGCAATTATAAATATTAACGTTTTAAGTATCATTTGCAAGGTTATTATTCAATTATTACCATAATATGGGGATTATTATGCATGCAAAACATGTATAATTTAGGGCATATCATTGACGTTGCTAATTCCGCGGCCTAAATCACTTGTTAAGGACATTAATGTTTTTCACAGGCCTTTGGTGGATGAGTTGAAAATGTTGTGGGCAGAATGAGTCCATGTTAGAGATGCATCAACCAAAACTGTATTTAGGATGTGTGCCGCACTGTTATGGACTATCAACGATTATCCTGCTTGTAGCATCTTGTCTGGATGGAGTAGTCAAGGTTATAAAGCAAGCCCTACTTGTAGTGTTGACACACCCTCGTACTCCAAGCGGACAACTTTAGATGAGGGTGGTGACCCAAGTCCTATTGCCCCAATTATGAACGATGAAAGTTTTATTAATGATGATGAAGAAGATGAAGATGCATACCATTCAGATGGGAGTCCATATAGGTTTCTGTCAGGTTGCGGTGGCTCTGGTGGTAAGTTACTTGTTCGTGTTTAATGTATGTCTTAACATTGAATATATTTTCAATTGCCTAACTTTTCAATTTCATGTGTTAATGTAGGTGATCCCTCGCAGAGAAGGCGTTCAAAAGCTAAAAATCTGAAACTATTAAAAAAAATATGATCAAAATCTATCCATTGACGTTGAAGTTCAAGTCGGCGGGTACAAGTTTGTAGCAGAGAACGTGTGTCACACCCTACCACGGCGGAAACGCGGGATGTAATGAACATGGTTTCCACAGCCTTTGTTTACATCGAACAATCACAACTAGACAAACCAACCAAAGGTTTCAAATATTTACACAAAAACCAAATACAAATTGTTTCATAAACGACATGTTTCCTAATTGTTTCCGAAAAGACATGTTTAAATGTTTCACAAAAGACGAGTTTTATGGCTGTGGCCTATGACACGTAGGCTATAAAAGGAAAACTCCCAAAAGGCTCCTAAATGCCTGCGACTCCAGTGTGACTCCACCATCCTTAATTTTCTGAGAAAAACATGCTTAAAAAGTCAACATAATGTTGGTGAGTTCACAGGTTTCAATATTTAAATGACTCTGTTTTACATAAAACACTTTGATGTCAGATAACGAGTTCGTACACAAAGCATTGCCGAAACAACACAACTAATGATGCAGTTACCATGAGTCCTATGATCAAACTCGACTGTTTCTGCCTCTACCAACGTCCTATCGCAAAACGTTAAAATGAGATGGACAATAATGCACCCGTTTTGACCTCCAGTCAAGGTTTGCGCGACTAACCACGGGTGGGGGTGTCAACACAAATAGATCTATTCACAATTTCAACGTCTACCTAAAGCTAATGATCATAGTATAAAAGAGGACTTAGATGCGATAATGAGTCTACTCATGTAACCAATGATGTGATTTTTCTACTCGTATCCAAAATGTGATGCTAGCATGTTTTCTTCCCCAAGTATTTAAAAGCAAAAGTATTAAAAAATAGGGGCCGTGAGACTCACCTGATGAGAAAACAATGAAGAAAGGCGAAACAAGTAGCAACTAGCAAAGTTCGTGAATACGTGAGCCGAACTAACAGTGCCTTATGGTAAAATAAGACATTTTAAGGTCTAAAAAATGTTTCTAATGTGTAAGTTGATCGTGTATACGATTCACCCAACTAGACTCGACATGATTACTAGTTTATGTTTCTGACAGTTTTGACATGACAACCGTTGGTGACGAGTTGTGACAATAAGATATATTTATATACATTTATATAAATAAGCTATGTATCTCAAGACGTGTCTTTACGTTTACGCAACAACATCAGGGTTGGGGTTGAAAATAAATATATAGTATGGAAGGTAAAACTTTTATATAAAAATAGCATTTAGTAAAGTATTAGGGTTTTTAAGTCAACTTGTGTCGCGTTTTTAGTTAATTTATCGAACTCAATAATTTATGAAATTTTTACCACCCTCAAATAAATTCCTTGGCTCTATAGAAATATATGGATCAGAATTTATGAAGAGGTTTAAGGGTTTCAAACAAAAACCATAACACAAATAAGTTAACAGCTTTGGTTTTGACAGATACGTCTCGGGAATCTTGACGATTGGGGGGTCAAAATGTTGATTTCATCATAAGAGGCCATATGAATTTTATTACCAACACAAAATTATAGTTTTAGGAAAAAGAATAAAATCATTTGGACAATTTTTGAGTAATTTATGACCTATACAAGTTGTCCTTATGAATCTGTCCAAACATTTCAGCTTTGACCCGTTTTCTTGTATCGACCTTTTGGGGTATCAAATTTCCATCAAAAATCACGAAATCACTTGGGATGGATAGAGGAATCTTTAAACTTAATTTTAGACTCAAGAAACGTCTATTTTGGTTTAGTTTTAACCGAGATAAGACTCCCTAAAGTTGGCTAAAAATTCTGCCAGCAACAACGTGTATAAAGTGGCGACTTTTTATTTGAACAATCCATTATTTGGGTGAATCTCCTACACAAAAAAACTAGTAGGTTCAATAAAACTAAGACTTAGTATGAGGATACTTACTTAAAGCAAGAAAGGAGAAGGATTTGATGGAAGAATGATGGCTTGAATCCTTATAACCACTTGGAATCACCGTGATCTTTACATGGAATTACAAGATATTTGTGTGTGTGATTTTTGGTTCTAGGGAGTGAGCAAAGCGAGAGGGTGAGAGAGCTGAGATTTAGAGATAGAGATTTAGGAGGTGTGTTTCAAATGAATAACCCTTTCCCATTAAACACACAAAAAATATCTACACCATGATTACATGGACTTGACATGTATGGAGCACTAAAAGTGTTAGTCAAACAAGCTACCAAATGATGGGATTTGGGCATGGTTGGTGTCATGAATGGGTAGAAGAAATGAGTAGGGTAAGGTGGTGATAATGTTGAGGTTATGGTAGTGGTTTAACGTGGTACACTACCCACAAATAATAGCCGCTAAATACTCTGTTTAATATATAAATTCAAGACCGTAATAATATAAGGCAAAATGTGTCGGGTTTATAGTAAATATATATATGTACATACATATATATACACACACACGTTCATCGTTTAGACGTGTTAACGTACCCAAATAATAACCAAATATATATTTACCTATATATTTATATTATTACACATATAATCACATAACATGATGAGATAGAATGTTTTCGTAACATTTGATATTTGTCACCAATGTATGTGTGTGTCGGGTTAACTGGTGTGTGACTCGTGCAAGATGTGACATGAGTGGACTTTGCTATGCATGAAATGACATAATTAAACCAAATTAACTCTATCATGCAAATGGTTCATGTAAATGTGACTAGGGTTTGTACGGATAATGACCTGGAATTTTGTGGGTTGTCACATTCTCCCCCCGTTAAAAGAATTTCGTCCCGAAATTCAGTTTGTGTCATCTATTGCTGGCCTCATATGATACTCGCGTTCTCAAGTAAACTCTATGTGACACCCTCAAAAAAAAAAATTATTTTTAATTTTCGAGCGAAAATTCTTTCAACTAGGGGATGATGTGACAATCCGGACTTTTCCAGTTAGCCAGTCCAGTTAAATCCTAACTATTCAGGGACTGGATTTGTCAATGCCCAAACTCAAAACTTAAGGACTAGTTGAGTAATTAACCTAAACTCTATTCTATTTTGACTTTGAAAGTAAAAATAGAAATATTCTTGTTCTATTGACTTTTAAAAGTCAAACAAACATATTCTAAACCCAAATCAAAACCCTAGGGACTCTTTCTGCCAAGTTCCAAATTTCAATACATGAAACCACAAGGACTAAATCTGTAATTTAGCTATTTTGGATTATGTTGACTTTGGAACGTCAACCAAAGCGTTCTTGATCCAAATTCTCGTGGTTAACTCGAATCGTTTGAAATCATAACTGCAAAACACATTAAGGGTCATTAACGACCACTAATGAACCATTAAACATGACAATTATTCGTAATCAAACCCAATTATGTGTAGTAATGTTGAAACCATCGACCATTGTCATAAGTCCATCAAATGCGAACGTTTCATCTGTTATTCTCGCAAACCAAACCCCTGCGCACACCAGACGAGTCACACAGAAGCTATTCCACACGTCAATTCGATCGGAGTAGCAGGGGAAGTCGCCGGAGATCAAGTTGTTCGCTGTCGGACCTGCATTTGCTCGAATTCTATCAATCCATCATCTATTCTGGTAATTGATCTCATCTATAGATTCGTTTCAATCTCTAGAACAATAGCCCTATCATAATTGAGGCTTGCAGTATGGAATTGAACACGATCCAATACTTAGGGTTCCTACATTCTCAGTTTAATCGAACCGTAATCATTCAATATCATATATTGGAATTGAATACACCCTTTGAGTCGTCTCTACGCTTGGATGGGAAGCCCTATGAAATCCAAGGCTTACATCACCTAATTGAACCCGGATCGTATCTAGGGTTCATACATGTTTTTGTTTAGTCAAACTCCTACCTACACTCATTTTAAATGAAATTAAACTACACCAGCAGTTTCGCAACACCTTAATTAGTAAAAGCCCTATGGTTATAACAATTTTTTTAACCAGAATCCGTCAATTTGATTTTGAGTTCTGGAACTAGGGTTCGGCCATCCAATCCACGATTTAACGACTCAATAATTGATGTTTTCCTAATTGAAATCGTAATCAGATTCATTTTTTTCTTGTAACCAAAACCCCTATGCTTCTGTTTCAATTCGTATTCAAAATCGATGAATTCTGGGCGGGATTCGATCGTGTGTTTATATGAGGAGGGGGTCCATCTGACTTGTATGATAAAAGCAGTCAGAACTGGGTATGAATGCGATTACCCTAGCGGGTCTAACGTTGTGTTGGTGTGGGTGAGGCCCGGGTTCGAACCCCACCAACTACATTCTTTTTTTTTTGGAAATTTCTCCTTTAAATTTAATTAATAAAAATCATTTCTAATATTTTTATAATGATATAATAAAGCGTTTTAGCCCCGTAACCCACCCGTAGACTCGGTTTTGAAATAATAACTATTATTTAATGTTATTACCATTTATAAAAATAATATACCTTTATATTGTTTTCGAACCACGACCCCGAATAAATAATATGTGTTATATTATTTTACCACGTTTATAAACCTTATGTAACGTTTCAAAATTTATAAATTATATAATTTTTTATAATATTTACCTAAGTTTATATACTCGAATTAAAAATAATATGTTTATTATTTTTCCACACAAAGGATTATTTTGTAAATCATACGAACTTAAAATAATATATTAAGTTATATTATTTCCCCGTGACAGTTTTAAATGAACACTCGAATAAATATATTTATAAATTATTATTCGTTCGACACAAAACGTATTTATCTTAATTATTAAATTAAGAAAAACCTATTCCCATGGACAAATTCGTCTACTCGTTAATCCTAAGTATGTTTTATGACGTTTAAATCTTCCGTGTCGTCGTCACTAAACCCCATTGCATCACTAACTATTATGCTTATAATTTTAGGGCATACATAAGCAGTTCACAGGCAAACTCTTGTGTTTCCTACTTGCATCCTTGTGTGGTACTATCTACTACTCGTACATAACTCAGGTGAGTTTCACAGCCCCTTTTTACTTGTTTTCTTATTGGGGGAGAAACATGCTTACCCACAAACATCATTTTACTTGTTTTCCTATTGAGGAGAAACATGCATACTCACAAACATTATTTTACCTGTTTTCCCGTTGGGGAGAAACATGCATACACACAAACGGTATTATACTTGTTTTCCCGTTGGAGAGAAACATACATACAAACGAATATCATTTTACTTGTTTTCCCGTTGTGGAGAAACATGTGTACAAACAAACATCATTTTACTTGTTTTCCCGTTGGGGAGAAACATGCGTACGAACAGACATCTGTTACTTGTCTTCCAGCCAGGGAGAGACACACACAAACGGACATGGATCACATAGTATTTCACTACCACTTGTGTACTTAAGTGTAAACTCTATCATGAAAGTCCTCACATCGAACCGTTTAAATATGAAGAATAGCGAGGTATGTTGAGTAGTACTACTGGGTTTGACAAACCCCACCCACGTTAGTCGCGCTAACTTGATTGGAGGTCGAACGGGTGTAATATTGACCTAAAACATGCACCATGGTAGATAGACCTGGTGGGAGGCATTCAAACATAAACTGTCAGTCTACGGTTGCGAGCGCTTAGAGTAACTTGTACATTGTCTAGCTAGCAATAGGCCTGACTTACGTATGTGGATCCATCAATACTCAAACAGTTTATTTACATACAAACCTGTGAACTCACCAACCTCGTGTTGACACTTTTTCTTACATGTTTCTCAGGTCGCTTTGGTACAGGTTGCACACTTAGGACATGCATGGAATCCTACTGTCATATCATTCATTTCAAACATTTTAAACAGTGTTACTTATTTACATTAATAGACGCTTCTTGCGTGTAATTACTTTTGATTTCATTCTAACGTTTACGCTTCCGCATTTACTCTGAACTTTTATGTTATGATATTTCAAGTCCCGTATAGTGTCGTTTGAAGTAACTGATGTCTGAGATCCTGGTTTATCACCTTCCAAAATGGTAAAACTCCGTTAGTGGAAAATTTAGGGGTGTTACAGATTGGTATCAGAGCCATTGGTTATAGAGAACTATGATTGCATACTAGACTATAACCTCACACATTAGTTACACGGCACAGACACTCATACCTGATACATATAACACCTATACATACATTGCAGTGCAGGCATGTTAATACCATTCGTATCACTCTCTGTTGACGAGGGACACATCATTCGCACTGCATCATCATTCCATGTGGTGACACCCGTGGAATCGCCGAAAAAACATCCATTCCTGTCCGAGGGCAGCGCGACGGAGCCTTCGTAGGAGTCACCTACACCACCATCTTCTGTCGGGTATGGTGGGCCTTCTCAGGTCCATGTTATGGACGACACTCAGCACTAGCATATATCTCTTTGGGAGTTGGGATCGTCGGAGGCGAGTCCCTACTGTACCCACTAGCAACAATACGTCGAGTGAAGGCCGACCAATGCACGCATTATTACAGAATCCATTGACACGTAGATGTTATCACTTTCCCGAGCCATGGGCTCGCTTCTTTGGTCGATATACTGTTAAGAATAGATTGACCATTGAGAGCGCATACTCAAACCCTATCCTGACTCAGTTGGAAGGACGGCTACCTTGCTGCTTCCTGTAACTCGTATCCATGAATTAGTTTCACTTCTCGAAGTCGCATTTCGTGTGCATGATTCACCTACAATCCGCTGGATTGAACCCTCGTATTGTGTTTCAACTCGAGTGAATACTCGGATCAAACGATTCCTGACTACTCATTCTGATATAAGTCCTAGCTGATCAACTTATAGTTGATGACTAAGCTTCTCAATGACTTATCAAATCTGACAACACTCTGTACTCATCAATACATGCTAGAGGACATTATGACACAGGACAGGGAGAACTAAGGTGAGCATGCAAAGCAAATTATCATTACGGGTGTACACGTAATAGTAATTTGAGGTGTATGTAAATCCTGGTGAAACCTAGTGTGTGGATAAATGGTCCTAATCTGTGAATTACAAACTTAAGTTTCCACTGTCCGTAGAAATTCTTGTAACCATCTCAACGACTAGTTGGTATCGTTAAACCTGTTCAACAGTTGATAGACGCGACTATCAGGTTGAAAATGTTTACGGACACACTGAACTATCATCAATAGGATTCATCCTTTTATCTCACTCATGTAAGTGTTTTAGTGAAATTAAGACTCTCATCTAAACGTGAACACAGAAACCATCTTGATTGAAACTCTAATAGAATCTCATGGCAAACTTATCGCTTCCAACTATGTACGCGGAATTCTTTCTAAGCTAACACGTTATCCCTTACGCTACAACAATAAAACTCATTTGACCCTATTGCCTTATCCGGTGACTAATCCTTGGTCTAATTCAAATTATACCCCAACATATAAATCAAGCTGAAATCATTTGTCATGACAAAAATTTCTCGCCTTCCTCTCCCTGGTGGAGAAACTATTACTGTCCAAGGAGAAAGGAGTGGTGCAGTCGTTGGCATCATATCATTTATGAAAGCACAAAAGCATCTACGTAAAGGTCATACTTCCATTTTGGCTCTCATCGCCGAGCAGCCATATGAGGAGAAGAAGATTGACGACATCCCGATCGTTCGTGATTATCCAGAGGTATTTTCCGAAGATCTATCAGGTCTTCCACTGCATCGTCAAGTCGAATTCCAAATTGATCTAGCACCCAGAGCAGCGCCTATTGCTCGGGCAACCTGTTGACTTGCACCTGGTGAATTGCAAGAGCTATCCACACAACTGCAAGAGTTGTTGGATAAAGGTTTCATTAGACCTAGCTCATCGCCATGGGGAGCTCCAGTCCTATTTGTCAAGAAGAAGGACGGGACCTTCCGCATGTGCATCGACTACCGTGAACTTAATAAAGTAACCACCACGGACCGTTATCCTTTACCCCGCATCGATGATTTGTTTGTTCAACTCCAGGGATCAAGCTTCTATTCCAAGATAGATCTTAGATCCGGTTATCACCAACTGAGAGTCCTTGACGAGGGCATCTCAAAGATGGCATTCAAAACTAGGTATGGTCACTACGAATTCATGGTCATGCCCTTCGGATTGACCAATGCACTCGCGGTATTCATGGACCTCATGAACCGTGTGTGTAAACCGTACATTGATCAGTTCATTATCGTCTTCATTGATGACATCCTCATCTACTCCAAGAATAGGGATGAACATACGGAACACCTGCGTTTGATTCCGGAATTTCTAAAACAAGAGCAATTGTATGCCAAACTTTCCAAGTGCGAATTCTGAATTCGTGAAGTGCAATTCTTAGGACATGTAGTCAACGAGAGCGGAATACATGTCAATCCATCTAAGATAGAAGCCATCAAGAATTGGGTGGCACCGACAACTCCAAATGAGGTGCGACAATTTCTGGGATTGGCTGGCTATTACCGTCATTTCATCGAAGGATTTTCCAAGATTGCCCAATCCCTCACTGCTCTAACTCAAAAGGGTAAAACCCTATAACTGGGGTGACACCCAGGAGTCAGCATTTTAGATACTTAAACAGAAACTCTGCATTGCACCCATCCTATCCCTTCTAGAGGGAACAGATGATTTTGTGGTGTATTGCGATGCATCCATCCAAGGTCTTGGTTGTGTACTGATGCAATGCGAGAAAGTGATCGCATACGCTTCTCGACAACTAAAAATGCATGAGAGAAACTACACAACTCATGACTTAGAGTTGGGAGCCGTAGTATTTACACTAAAGATATGGAGACATTACTTGTACGGTACCAAGTGCACGATTTACACCGATCACAAGAGTCTTCAACATATCTTCGAATAGAAATAGTTGAACATGCGAAAATGTCGTTGGGTCGAACTCTTAAACGACTATGACTGTACAATCAGATACCATCCAGGGAAGGCTATTGTGGTAGACGATGCCCTAAGCCGTAAGGACACCAAACCCAAACGAGTTCGAGCATTACAACTTACTATTAACACCAGATTACCTGACAAAATCCGAAGTGCTCAACTCGAAGCCCTTAAGGAGGAGAATCTATCGTTGGAAGCCACACGCGGTATGGAGGATCAATTTGAGGTCAAATCAGATGGCATTCGCTACTTCGCGGAGCGAATATGGTTTCCAATGCATGGAAACTTAAGATAACTGGTTATGGATGATGCTCACAAATCCCGGTACTATATTCATCCAGGTTCTGACAAGATGTACCATGACCTAAAGGTGCTATATTGGTGGCCCAAGATGAAGACTGATATAGCCACCTATGTGAGGAAGTGCCTAACTTGCGCAAAGGTCAAAATGGAATACCAAAAGCCTTCTGGTCTACTTCAACAACCAGAGATTCCCATATGGAAATGGGAGCAAATTTCTATGGACTTCATAACTAAACTACCCAGAACCCCCTATCGGATGCGACACCATCTGGGTGATCGTAGATCGCTTGGCAAAATCTACACACTTCCTTGCAATCAAAGAACCGACAAGATGGAAAAACTCACCCGTATTTACTTGAAGGAAGTATTCTCTCGCCACGGTGTGCCAATTTCTATCATTTCGTATCGAGACGCTCTATTCACCTCTCGGCTTTGGCAATCACTATAAAAAGCCCTATGCACATGTCTAGACATGAGTACATCATATCATCCACAAACCGATGGTCAAACGGAACGTACCATCCAAACCCTAGAAGACATGCTACGAGCTTGTGTGATGGATTTCGGTAACAGCTAGGAAACTCACTTTCCCTTAGTGGAGTTCTCCTACAATAACAGTTATCACACTAGTATCAAGGCAGCACCATTCGAGGCATTGTACGGACGTATATGCCGATCTCCTATCTGTTGGGCTGAAGTTGGGGATAGCCCACTTACGGGTCCTGAACTCGTATTCGAAACTTCTTAAAAGATAGTTCAAATTCGAAACTATATGGCGGCAGCTCGTGATCTTCAAAAGAGTTATGCCGACAAGCGTCGTAAACCCTTAGAGTTTCAAGTAGGTGATATGGTCTTATTGAAAGTCTCACCTTGAAAAAGTGTAATCCGCTTCGGGAAATAAGGCAAACTAAATCCTTGTTATGTTGGACCATTCAAGATAGTGAAGAGAATTGGCCCAGTAGCGTACCAACTAGACCTACTTGAAGGACTAAGTGGTGTGCACGATGTCTTTCATGTCTCGAACTTGAAGAAATGTCTAGCAGACGAGACACTCGTCGTTCCTCTTGAGAAACTACAAATCGATGAACAACTACCTTTTGTTGAAGAACTGGTCGAAATCATAGATAGGGAAGTCAAAACGCTTAAACACAGCAAAATCCCTATTGTCAGAATTCGTTGGAACTCAAAACGCTGACCGGAATTCACTTGGGAGCGCGAGGATCAGATGATGCGTAAGTATCCTCATCTGTTCAAGCAATCCACATCAAAAACTTACGGTATTATTCTAATTTTTGGGATGAAAATTCTTTCAACTAGGTGATGATGTGACACCCTAGAAATTTTTTTTTATTTTTAATTTTCGGGACGAAAATTCTTTCAACTAGGGGATGATGTCACAATCCGGACTTTTCCAGTTAGCAAGTCCAGTTAAATCCTAACTATCCAGGGACTAGATTTGTCAATGCTCAAACTCAAAACTTAAGGACTAGTTGAGTAATTAACCTAAACTCTATTCTATTTTGACTTTGAAAGTCAAAATAGAAATATTCTTGTTCTATTTGACTTTTAAAAGTCAAACAAACATATTCTTAACCCAAATCAAAACCCTAGGGACTCTTTCTACCAAGTTCCAAATTTCAATACATGAAACCACAAGGACTAAATCTGTAATTTAGCTATTTTAGATTCTGTTGACTTTGGAAAGTCAACCAAAGCGTTCTTGATCGAAATTCTCGCGGTTAAGTCGAATCCGTTTGAAATCATAACTGCAAAACACGTTAACAGTCATTAACGACCACTAATGAACCGTTAAACACGACAATTATTCGTAATCAAAACTAATTATGAGTAGTAATGTTGAAACCATCGACCATTGTCATAAGTCCATCAAATACGAACGTTTCATCTGTAATTCTCGCAAACCAAACCCCTGCGCACACCAGACGAGTCACACAGAAGCTATTCCACACGCCAATTCGATCGGAGTAGCAGAGGAAGTCGTCGGAGATCAAGCTGTTCGCTTTTGGACCTGTATTTGCTCGAATTCTATCAATCCATCATCTATTCTGGTAATGATCTCATCTATAGATTTGTTTCAATCTCTAAAACAATAGCCTTATCATAATTGAGGCTTGCAGTATCGAATTGAACACGATCCAATACTTAGGGTTCCTACATTCTCAGTTTAATCGAACCGTAATCATTCGATATCATATATTGGAATTGAATACACCCTTTGAGTCGTCTCTACGCTTGGATGGGAAGCCCTATGAAATCCAGGGCTTACATCACCTAATTGAACCCCGATCGTATCTAGGGTTCATACATGTTTCTGTTTAGTCAAACTCCTACCTACACTCATTTTAAATGAAATTAAACTACACCAGCAGTTTCGCAACACCTTAATTAGTAAAAGCCCTATGGTTATAACAATTTTTTTTTACCAGAATCCGTCAATTTGATTTTGAGTTCTGGAACTAGGGTTCGGCCATCCAATCCACGATTTAACGACTCAATAATTGATGTTTTCCTAATTGAAATCGTAATCAGATTTGTTTTTGTCTTGTAACCAAAACCCCTATGCTTCTGTTTCAATTTGTATTCAAAATCAATGAATTCTGGGCAGGATTCGATCGTGTGTTTATATGAGGAGGGGGTCCATCTGACTTGTATGATAAAAGCAGTCAGAACCGGGTATGTATGCGATTACCCTAGCGGGTCTAACGGTTAGATCGTTGTGTTGGTGTGGGTGAGGCCCGGGTTCGAACTCCACCAACTGCATTATTTTTTTTTAGGAATTTTTCCTTTAAATTTAATTAATAAAATTCATTTCTAATATTTTTATAATGATATAATAAATCGTTTTAGCCCCGTAACTCACCCGTAGACTCGGTTTTGAAATAATAACTATTATTTAATGTTATTCCCATTTATAAAAATAATATACATTTATATTGTTTTCGAACCATGATCCCGAATAAATAATATGTTTGTATTATTTTCACCCCATAAACTCAAATAAAAATAATATATTTTATATTATTTTACCACGTTTATAAACCTTATATAACGTTTCAAAATTTATAAATAATATAATTTTTTATATTATTTACCTACGTTTATATACTCGAATTAAAAATAATGTATTTATTATTTTTCCACACAAAGGCTTATTTTGTAAATCATACGAACTTAAAATAATATATTAAGTTATATTATTTCCACGTGACCGTTTTAAATGAACACACGAATAACTATATTTATAAATTATTATTCGTTCGACACAAAACGTATTTATCTTAATTATTAAATTAAGAAAACCCTATTCCCATGGACAAATTCGTCTACTCGTTAATCCTAAGTATGTTTTAGGACGTTTAAATCTTCTGTGTCGTCGTCACTAAACCCCTTTGTATCCCTAACTATTATGCTTATAATTTTAGGGCATACATAAGCAGTTCACAGGCAAACTCTTGTGTTTCCTACTTGCATCCTTGTGTGGTACTATCTACTACTCGTACATAACTCAGGTGAGTTTCACGGCCCCTTTTTACTTGTTTTCTTTTTGGGGGAGAAACATGCTTACAGACAAACATCATTTTACTTGTTTTCCTGTTGAGGAGAAACATGCATACTCACAAACATTATTTTACCTGTTTTCCCTTTGGAGAGAAACATGCATACACACAAACAGTATTTTACTTGTTTTCCCGTTGGGGAGAAACATACATACAAACGAATATCATTTTACTTGTTTTCCCGTTGTGGAAAAACATGTGTACAAACAAACATCATTTTACTTGTTTTCTCGTTGCGGAGAAACATGCGTACGAACAGACATCCGTTACTTGTCTTCCAGCCAGGGAGGGACACACACAAACAGACATGGATCACATAGTATTTCACTACCACTTGTGTACTTAAGCGTAAACTCTATCATGAAAGTCCTCACATCAAACCATTTAAATATGAAGAATAGCGAGGTATGTTGAGTTGTATTACTGGGTTTAACAAACCCCACCCGGGTTAGTCACGCTAACTCGATTGGAGGTCTAACGGGTGTAATATTGACCTAAAACATGCACCATGGTTGATAGACCTAGTGGGAGGCATTCAAACATAAACTGTCAGTCTACGGTTGCGAGCGCTTAGAGTAACTTGTACATTGTCTAGCTAGCAATAGGTGTGACTTACGTATGTGCATCCATCAACACTCAAACAGTTTATTTACATACAAACCTGTGAACTCACCAACCTCGTGTTGACACTTTTTCTTACATGTTTCTCAAGTCGCTTTGGCACAGGTTGCACACTTAGGACATGCATGGAGTCCTACTGTCATATCATTCATTTCAAACATTTTAAACAGTGTTACTTATTTACATTAATTGACGCTTGTTGCGTGTAATTACTTTTGATTTCATTCTAACGTTTACGCTTCCGCATTTACTCTGAACTTTTATGTTATGATATTTCAAGTCCCATATAGTGTCGTTTGAAGTAACTGATGTCTGAGATCCTAGTTTGTCACCTTCCAAAACAGTAAAACTCCGTTAGTGGAATTTGGGGGGTATGACACTCTGGTCCTCGGCTAGAGTTCCATCTACATTTTACAATAGGAATGCGACTTCGTTTCAGTCTCTTGATCTCCCGATCTATGATTTCTACCGGTTCTTCGACAAAATGAATCTTGTCGTCGATTTGAATTTCTACAAGTGTTATAACTAGTGTTTCATCTTATAAGCACTTCTTCAGATTTGACACATGAAATGTGTTGTGTACACCACTGAGTTCTTGTGGTAGCTTAAGTCGATAAGCTACAAGGCCAACCCTAGCCAGTATTTCAAACGGTCCAATGAATCTAGGGTTTAGCTTTCCTCGTTTGCCAAACCTGATAACCCCTTTCCAAGGTGAGACTTTCAAATACACTTTGTCTCCAACTTGGAATTCCAAGGGTTTGCGTCTCACATCAGCATAACTCTTCTGGCGATCTCTGGCGGCTTTGAGTCTGTCTCTGATCTTGAAGATTTTATCGGTCGTTTCTTGAATGATTTCAGGGACAGTGAGTTGGCTATCACCAACCTCTATCCAACATAAAGGTGATCGACACTTTCGACCGTAAAGTGCCTTAAAAGGTGCGGCCTTGATGCTAATGTGATAACTATTATTGTACGAGAACTCGACTAGTGGTAGATGAGTATCCCGTTTGTTTCCGATGTCTATTACATAGGCTCTGAGCATATCTTCCAGAGTCTGGATGGTCCTTTCACTTTGACTATCTGTCTGTGGGTGATACGTGGTGCTCATGTCTAAGCATGTCCCCAACGCTCTCTGTAACGACTGCCAAAATCTTGAAGTAAAACGACTATCTCTATTCGAGATAATAGAAATCGGCACTCCATGTCTTGAGACAACTTCTTTCACGTAGATCCTGGTCAACTTTTCCATCTTATCTGTCTCCTTGATCGGTAGGAAGTGCGCAGATTTCGTCAATCGGTCGACAATTACCCATATAGTGTCGTAACCACTTGATGTCTTAGGTAATTTTATGATAAAGTCCATAGAAATCTGCTCCCACTTCCACTAAGGTATCTCTAGTTGTTGCAACAACCCTGATGGCTTCTGGTATTCTTCCTTGACTTTAGAACAAGTTAGGCATTTACTGACATAGGTGGCAATTTCTGCTTTCACGTTAGGCCACCAATATAACTCCTTGAGATCCTTGTACATTTTGTCTGAGCCTGGATGAATTGAATACCTGGACTTATGTGTTTCGTCCATTACCAATTCCATTAAATTTCCAAAACTCGGTACCCAAATTCTGTTCATGAAATAATGAGTTTCGTTGGATCTGATTTCCAACTGTTTGTCCATGCCTCGTAAGGACTCATTCTCCAAATTTCCTTCCTTGAGTGCCTCATGCCGAGCATCGCGAATTCGAGTGGTGAGACTTGTATGAATGTTTATCCCCAATGCTCGCACTCGCAGTGTCTTGGCTCGTTCTTTCCTGCTCAAGGCATCTGCTACAACGTTTTCCTTGCCAGGATGGTAGCGGATGTCACAGTCGTAGTCATTGACTAACTCGACCATCTTCGATGCCTCATGTTCAACTCTTTCTGGTCAAAGATGTGTTGAAGACTTTTATGATTGGTAAAAATAGTGCATTTTGTAACGTATAGGTAGTGTCTCCATAACTTGAGCGCAAGCACTACGGCTCCCAATTATAAATCATGAGTAGTGTAGTTTTTCTCACGAATCTTGAGTTGTCGGGATGCATACGCGATGACTTTTTCTTTCTGCATCAACACACAACCAAGACCCTGGTGTGATGCATCACAGTATACTACAAAATTTTTGGTTCCCTCAAGGAGTGATAGAATTGGAGCACAACATAACTTTTGCTTCAATAATTGAAAAGCTGATTCCTGTTTGTTTCCCCAATCAAACTTCTTGTCTTTCTGAGTCAGGGTCGTTAACGGCTGGGCTATCTTAGAAAAGTTCTCGATAAACCGCCTATAATAATCGGCCAGGCCCAAGAATTTCCGCACCTCGGTTGGAGTTTTTGGTGCTTCCCAATTCTTAATTGCTTCAATCTTGGAGGGATCCACGTGTATACCCTTCTCATTAACCACGTGACCAAGAAATTGCACTTCTCGAATCTAAAATTCACATTTCGAGAATTTGGCGTATAATTTCTCATCCTTAAGAAGTTCCAAGATTAACCTCAGATGTAGCTCATGTTCTTCCTTGGTTCTTGAGTATATCAGAATGTCATCGATGAATACGATCTCAAATTTGTCCAAATAAGGCTTGCAAACCCTATTCATGAGGTCCATAAAAACTGCTGGTGCATTGGTCAAACCAAAAGGCATGACTAGGAACTCGTAATGACCGTAACGAGTCCTAAATGCGGTCTTTGGAATATCTTCTTCTTGAACCTCAATTGATGATATCCCGAACATAGATCAATCTTCGAATAGAAACTAGAACCTTGCAGTTGATCAAACAAATCATCTACCATAGGAAGTGGATATCGGCTCTATACCGTCAACTTGTTTAATTCCCGGTAATAGATACACATCCTAAAGGTTCCGTCCTTCTTCTTTACAGATAAGACCGGAGCTCCCCATGGAGAGAAACTAGGTGTTATGAATCCCTTATCCAACAATTCTTCAAATTGATTGGATAGTTCATGCATCTCTGACAGCACTAAACAGTATGGTGATCGTGCGATCGGTGCAGCAATATCGAAAGCCAATCCCTGCCTACAATGATATCGAAACTACCGAGTTCTATGTGTATCAAGTCTATGCTAAAGGGGTGATCTTCCAAGGTCAAAGTACACCCTTGAACTATTTCATCAGTTTCAATTAACTTGCCGTTAGCCAATTCTATAATATATTTATCGTTCAACTTAGTTGATTTCATCTCAATTAGTGGGCTAAAGTCAGTCGAAACAAAACTTCTATCTGCACCAGTGTCAAAAAGTATAGCAGCATAGTGATTGTTGACAAGGAACGTACCAGTAACGACTTTGGGATCTTGTTGTGCATCCCTAGCTCCAATCAAGAATGCTCTTACACAAGCCGGGTTCAGACCTTGGTTCCTGAACTTCGGACACTCCTTTCTGAAATGACCAGCGACTCCACATTCAACACATCCCCTGTTGGCACCGGATGTTACAATATCTTAAGGAGATCTACAATTCCTTGCCAAGTGCCTGGTCTTTTTGCACTTGTTACAGGTAAAGCTTGCACAAGAACCCAAAAGATGGAAGCCACACTTGTTGCATTTGGATTGGTTTCTAGGGTACGACTTCTTCTCATTTGTGCCCGCGGCATATGCCTTCACAATATCTGGTTTCTTGTTGACTTGATGTCCTGAACCTTTCCCCAAATTAACATCCCACTTCCTCTTGTTACCATCACTCGCCTCAGTAGTACCCTTTTTCACCAATACCCCATAACGGACTTCTTGATCAGTCAGTTCATGTGCCAATCTCACAGCGCTTTGAATAGTGGTAGGCTTAGCTGAGGTTACCATGCTCTTAATTTGAGGCGCAAGACCCTAAATATATCTTTAAATCCTCTTGATTTCCGGAGTAACCATGTGTGGAACAAGTCGTGCAAGTTCATGGAATCGAGTGGTATAAGCTGCCACTTCGGCTCCATCCATAGTTGAGTTCCAGAATTCAACCTCAATCTTATGGAGTTCGTTCCTAAGGCAATACTCCTCCCTCAACATGTGTTTCAAGTTATCCCATGATAACTGGTAAGCAACATCCATAGTCAGTGTTTAGACTGCGAGTTCCACTAAGAGAGTGCTTCAACCTGGAAAGTGTAAGTTGCATACTTGACCTTACAAGAGGATTGAAAGTTACCATTCTGATCCACATGTTCTTCTGAACCATTGAAGTTGCGAGGTGCCCACCAGTACCTCTACCACCGGCAACATTGTCTCCGCTTCCACCACCGGATCCAACGTTTTGGTTAGTTTCATATTGTGCCATTGCAGCAGCCACTCGTTGAGATACCAATTGCTCTATCTCCTCCGAGTTCATGGGTTGTATTGTTCCAGTGTCTTGTCGGGTGTTACGTGTGGGTCTTCCTTTCGACGCCATGCTTTCTTTCTAATACACAAGTAAAAAAACAAAATAAGACAATATATAAAATAATGTCAACACATGAACAGGAAATGTAAACAACCACAACATCCACAATCATCACGATAGCCATAATCTAAATAGATGGAAATAACTTGTTACGTAGTTTTTAAAAGAAACCAAAATGGGTGTAGGTACAAAGCCCCACCAATATAAGTTTTTCCTATTATAAATACTATATGGGCACAACCCGCCCATGTGGGTCTATCTAGCTTGGTCAGAAAATGCTTCTGTCTGGACGGCAGCTGAGGCTAGCATGACACAAACAACCGCAAGCGCCATCAAGTATTTAGCACGCTCCTTGGCTGCGGTGGCTCGTTGCTCGGCTTCGACCGCCCTCTGCTCTGTCGTCACTGCCCTCAGCTCAACGGCGACAATCCTCTTGTCTAAGGCAGTGATCATGTCCTCAAGATGAAACCCATCGTCAATAGTGAACACATACTCTCTTAGGTCATTCAGGAGACCTACATCCTTTTGAACCTCCTCGACATCAGTCTGCAACGTCTGTATCTGCTGATCGTGTCAGACACCGCAGGCCACTATGATGGGGATGGTGCGCTCCACAGGCTCTCCCATGAGTGGTAGTGATCACGCTGCATGAGATAGCTCTCCAATCTTGTAAGTCGAGGGAATACCATCCTCATCCCTCCACTCACGTAGTGTTTGGGACATCAGTTCCACCTCCTAGCATCGGTCCTATGCCTTTTGGGAGCAGGCTCAATAGCGGGCTCGACTGCTTCTGGGGTCTCCTCCATAACGAAAGTCTCCTCCTCCATGGGAGCTTCAAGCTCCTTTTCGATATTAGTCTCAAGAATCTCCTTGGGCTCATCCTATATCAGGGTGCTATCGTCATCGGATACATGCGGGAGTAGTGGTGCTGATGGCGTAGATAATGACGATACAGATAATGTTGGTGTCAATGGCGCGTACTCTACTCCTCCTCGGAGTTGGAGATATCAATCACGTAAGAGGCAGTTGACATAGTTGTGACATTAGCAATATCCGTACATATGAAAAATGAGTCACATGAATGCGAATATGCAAATGACTGTGCTATGTGTTCGACAGTTATATTCTAGGCCTACCCAATGCAACCTAGTTCGCTATAACCAAGGGCTCTGATACCAATCTGTCACACCCCGCCACGGCGGAAACGCGGGATGTAACGAACATGGTTTCCACAGCCTTTGTTTACATCGAACAACCACAACTAGACAAACCAACCAAAGGTTTAAAATGTTTACACAAAAACCAAATACAAATTGTTTCATAAACGACATGTTTTCCAATTGTTTCCCAAAAGACATGTTTCAAATGTTTCATAAAAGACGAGTTTTACGACTATGGCCTATGACACGTAGGCTATAAAAGGAAAACTCCCAAAAGGCTCCTAAATGCATGCGACTCCGGTGTGACTCCACCATCCTTAATTTCCCAAGAAAAACATGCTTAAAAAGTCAACATAATGTTGGCGAGTTCACAGGTTTCAATATTTAAATGACTCTGTTTTACATAAAACACTTTGATGTCAGATAACGAGTCCGTACATATTGCATTGCCGAAACAACATAACCAATGATGCAGTTACCATGACTCCTATGATCAAACTTGACTGTTTCTGTTTCTGCCTCTACCAACGTCCTATCAAAAAATGTTAAAATGAGATGGACAATAATGCACCCGTTTTGACCTCCATTCAAGGTTAGCGCGATTAACCACGGGTGGGGGTGTCAACCTAAATAGATCTATTCACAATTTCCACGTCTACCCATAGCTAATGATCACAGTATAAAAGAGGACTTAGATGCGATAAAGAGTCTACTCATGTAACCAATGATGTGATGTTTCTACTTGTATCCAAAATGTGATGCTAGCATGTTTTCTTCCCCAAGTATTTAAAAGCAAAAGTATTAAAAAAGAGGGGCCGTGAGACTCACCTGATGAGCAAACAATGAAGCAAGGCAAAACAAGTAGCAACTAGCAAAGTCCGTGAATACGTGAGCCGACCTAACCGTGCCCTATGGTAAAATAAGATATTTTAAGGTCTAAATAATGTTTCTAATATGTAAGTTGATCGTGTATACGATTCACCCAACTAGACTCAACATGATTACTAGTTTATGTTTCCTACAGTTTTGACATGACAACCGTTGGTGACGAGTTGTGACAATAAGATATACTTATATACATTTATATAAATAAGTTATGTATCTCAAGACGTGTGTTTATGCAACAACATCAAGGTTGGGGTTGAAAATAAATATATAGTATGGAAGGTAAAACTTTTATATAAAAATAGCATTTAGTAAAGTATTCGGGTTTTTAAGTCAATTTGTGTCGCGTTTTTAGTTAATTTATAAAACTCAATAATTTGTGGAATTTTTACCACTCTCAAATAAGTGCCTTGGCTCTATAGAAATATATGGATCAGAATTTATAAAGAGGTTTAAGGGTTTCAAACAAAAATCACAACACATATAGGTTCACAGCTTCGGTTTTGACAGATAGGTCTCGGGAATCTTGACGGTTGGGGTGTCAAAATGTTAATTTCATCATAAGAGGCCATATGGGTTTTATTACCAACACAAAATTATATTTTTAGGAAAAAGAATCAAATCATTGGGACAATATTTGAGTAAGTTATGACTATACAAGTTGTCCTTGTGAATCTGTCCAAACATTTCAGCTTTGACCCGTTTTCTTGTATCGACCTTTTGGGGTATCAAATTTCCACCAAAAATCATGAAATCACTGGGATGGATAGAGGACTCTTTAAACTTAATTTTAGACTCAATAAACGTCCATTTTGGTTTAGTTTTGACCGAGATAAGACTCCCTAAAGTTGGCTAAACATTCTGCCAGCAACAACGTGTATAAAGTGGCGACGTTTTCTTTGAACAATCCGTTATTTGGGTGAATCTACTACACAAAACAACTTGTAGGTTCAATAAAACTAAGACTTAGTACGAGGATACTCGCTTAAAGGAAGAAAGGAAATGGATTTGATGGAAGAACGATGGCTTGAATCCTTATAACCACTTGGAATCACCTTGATCTTTACTTGGAATTACAAGATATTTGCGTGTGTGATTTTTGGTTCTAGGGAGTGAGCAAAGAGAGAGGGGGATAGAGCAGAGATTTAGAGATAGAGATTTAGGAGGTGTGTTTCAAATGAATAACCCTTTCCCTTTAAACACACAAAAAATATCTACACCATGATTACATGGACTTGACATGTATGGAGCACCAAAAGTGTTAGTCAAATAAGTCACCAAATGATGGGATTTGGGCATGGTTGGTGTCATGAATGGGTGGAAGAAATGAGTAGGGTAAGGTGGTAATGATGGTGAGGTGATGGTAGTAGTTTAACGCGGTACACTTCCCGCAATTAACACCCGCTAAATACTCGGTTTAATATATAAATTCAAGACCGTAATAATATAAGCAAAAATGTGTCGGGTTTATAATATATATATGTACATACATATATACACACACACAAGTTCATAGTTTAGTCGCGTTAAATGCGTAAAGTACGTATAAGTTTAAAATACGCATTAACGTACCCAAATAATAACCAAATATATATTTACCAATGTATTTATATTATTACACATATAATCACATAACATGATGAGATAGAATGTTTTCGTAACATTTGATATTTTTCACCAACGTACGTGCGTGTCGTGTTAACTGGTGTGTGACACGGTAATTCCTAAAACTACCAAATGCAAGATGTGACATGAGTAGACTTTGCTATGCATGAAATGACATTATTAAACCAAATTAAGTCTATCATGCAAATGGTTCATGTAAATGTGTCTAGGGTTTGTACGGATAATGACCTGGAATTTTGTCGGTTGTCACAATGCGTCGGATTTTATACGTTGCATCTCCATCGAGGTTGAAAAGGTTGTTTCTTTGCATCATCCTAGTTGGGCCAAAGTTCCTGATAACAAAAAAAAGGTCATATATCCCACACTTTTAATAAGTATAGATGTTTTCTAATTACTTTCAATTTCATAACTATTAGATGTTTTCTAGTTACTTCCATTTAAGGAATATTTTGATCTCGATAGTTGGAGAAACATCGACATGTGGGAAGGCATAAGACTTGGAATCACCGCCGAGAGTCAAAAGGCCTACAAGGAACACAAGAGAAATTTGAAATTACATTTCAATAAGAATGGAGGATAAGATGATGTTGAGAATGCCAAGAGTAATCCCCCAGAAGAAATGGATCAAGCATAATGGGAACAGGTCATTAATGAGTTGTTCTTAAATGCCTCTTATATCAACCACTCCGAGAAGAATACAACCAACAGATACAAACAAGGCTATCCAAGTTTACATAGGAGCAACTCATATGCAAAGAGGCAACAAATAGAGGTATGAAATACAATTGTTAGTATTATACAAACATGTTTATTAGTTGTTATTGAAATCTCAGTAATAATATTTTTGTTGTTCACAGGGAACAGTCCTATTGAAGTTTTCATAAACACCCATGACAAGGAAGGGACGGGATGGGTAAATGAGGTTGCGACATCAGACTATGTAAGTAAAATCATTTCATTGTTAGTTTAAACGAGGCTACAGTTGAACACGACGACTAACATTAACCGTCCACCCGAGAAAGATCACAGATGGTTTAGCTGCTCATGGTCATCATAACGCCTTCAATCTTCATTCCAAGCACTCTTCTTGATGGTTTAATTATTTAGAACCTTTGGAAGCCAAGAATTCATCCTAAGTTCATCAAAGAAGCCCCAAGAAAGGTCTGATACGAGTTATGGGGTTTAGCAATGAAATATATAGTCAAAACGATCACAAATCCCAAAATTTCCTCTAGAGAGCATAAGCTACGCCGAGGAGGGCGTAAGCTACGCCCTCCAGACTTCCTATACGCTCTTCCTTCTGTGCTACGTTCTCCCTACGCTCCTGACCTTACGCAGACAGGGCGTAAGCTATGCCAAGAGGGCATAAGCTACGTTCTGACATATTTTTCACATCTGGATCGTTGAGGCACCCATGATTCATATTTTATAGCTCTCGTAACTCATTTTCTAGAACAAGATATACTTATTTGATGTTTTAGCCACTCGAACTTCCTGAGCAACCTTCATATTTTGCATAGTTTCACATATAGTCCTTCTACTTCCTCCCAAATGCTTCCAAAACTCGTGTTTTGCATCCAAACACCTAAAAACCATAAAACACTCAAAGTAAACGCATTCCATACCAATACACACATAAAAACATATAATTAAACACAATAAATGCCAAACAATCACTACGTGATCACATCCCTGCACTTATTATTTACTTGCCCCCAAGCAAAGCTCTCTTGCAACCATCCAACCATCATTAATAAATACACTTCACTAATCCCTTACCAATTCCCGGCTAAGGTCCAAAGTCATAACCAACTCGCACGACTCTAACATAGTCAATAACTCTATAGTTTTGCAAGCACATGTACCATAATTTCAAAACAGATTCGTCTAACCGAGCCTAACAAACCTTCAAGATTCCCAATGCATGCAATCACACCTTCTCACAATATACCCAAACCGTACATGAATCAAAAGGACTTTACTGGGTTTAGTATTAGGCTTGGGTTAAGGTGCGGATTAAGGATTTCGTTAAGTGGCTAATGGTGACGAAATCCAAACTAGATAGGCTAACTTTCATGAATAACTTCAAATTAAGCATCATAATAATAACTTAGGTAAAAGTCGACCCACCACATTATGCATCTCACATGCATAAACATTAGCCCCATTTTTTCGCTCCTCTCAGTTGGGGCAAACATTGGCCCTCTTTTATTAATGGACATAATTGGCCCTTGAACTTATCCAACTTATCTTCCATAGAAAAATGTGACCCTTTTCAGCCTATATTCTCATATAATTTGAAAACATCCGCATTGGTTTACCGAAGCTCGAGGCATGGCCTTCGGCCGATATAATATCTACTTTAACGCCCATAAAATAACCAATCAACACTAGCTAACTGGATTTCACCACATGGGTTTAAATGTCTTTATGGGTTTTCAAAAAGAAAGAGATAAAGGCTCAAGCTTGGTTTCTAAGAGATAATTAGGTTAGGGATAACACATAGCAGGTTCAAAACAAGGGTATAGTCCTAATGACTTTATCATTTTCATGCAACAATTTAGTTCATGCTTGAAATGTATCATATATGCTGAATTAGTAAAATGTACCAACGTAAAGACATGCATGAAAGGTCCACCCTCTAGCTTTTTACCCCCGGTTAGACGATTCTACCAATTTTCCAATAAATAAACAAGAGTACGACCATGACTCCGGATCTAGACCAATATGTTAGCAGGTAAAAAGATGGGATTTACATTGAACACTTTGATCTTCATGCCCAATTCAATCCTCTAAAAGTTTCAATTTTCACTAATTTCAACTTTATTCCCCCATCCTCACACTTAAACATTACATTGTCCCCAATGTATATTTAGAGTGAAATTTTATGTGGATCGAGGGTATTCACCATCCCATTCCCCAATCAATGCAAGAAGTGTCGACTACTCACTTGTGACATGACTCAATTAAACACACAAAAAAATAACGACTAAACACACTAAAGAGCAAATAAACCAAACAAAATAAAACTTGAAAATAACACATGGCCTGATTATGTCTTCATGTCGAGGTCCTCGTGTGCGTAGTGTAAACTTCTAAACTCACTTTCTTAGGATTCATGGTTGCATTTAGCGTATGCAACAAGCATTTTAAACCCCTAGGTAGCCCGAGTGAAGTCTCGCGAGTGTTTCTATTGAACAAACCCACAAAGTTCCTGTTTGCCTCCACGAGCCTTCCCCATACTTGGGTATTGCTATAGTGACAAGAAAACTGAAACAAACCAAACAAAACAAAAACGCAAAAAAAAACAATATGTCGTGTTGCCTCCCGGTTAGCGCTAAGTTTTAAGGTTTTCAACCATACCATGCATGATGTAGTTCTTATGGTGGATGGAAAGTGAATTCCCTTCCCAGTGTCTCCTTACCGGCTCGGCAGTTATCATTCTCATCCAGCTTAAACTTCCTCAAATGGTCAACAGCAACCAACTCTTCATCCTCTCTCATTCCCACAAACTTATCAGTCCCATATGAATGCTTGACACACCTAGGAGGCTTCTTTGACCCAATTGGTACTTCTGATGATCTTGTTCCTGGCTTGGTATGACCTTTTAAGCTTTCCACCCGATGCGTCCAAGGTGGCTTTTCCATTTGCACCCCAGCTTCCCCATACTTAGGTATTGCTGCATGTGCCACCTCCTTCTCATCCTTAAGCTTTAACCTGTCCAACACAAAACCTTTCTCTTTGGTGTTTCCCCCATTCATATTGTAACTAGGGGGACAATTTTTAGTAGCACCTATTTTGGAACGTTTAGCTTTACAAAAATAAATAAAAGAATTGTAAGAATGTCTAAGTTAAACTCATGGTTTCCAAATGAAATGCTTACTGTGTTATCTCTATCGTTGATCTGTGCATTGGCGGTTGCCAAGAATTGTCACACCTAGGGTTTAGGCTACCCGGGCGTGCGACCAAAAGTTGGTACCTGTTTATTTTATTTATCTTTATAATATCAGAGTTATAAATATTTACAAAGGAATTCTGAATCAAGAGTTTACAAACCCATTTCATAAACGGGGGAAAACACCCTAATTGTTTTTACAAAACGTTTACACAAAAACCAAGGTTTTATAGAACCATTCATTTCAACTGATGTCTAGGGTGTACTTTCCCTTTTATGACACCAAGGATCCATCGTACTTTGTGGCTTTATTCATAATCATATTTATCCTTGGTTACCTGTAAAACGTTTGAAAATATTTGATCAATATAAACTGGTGAATACATGCATGCTTTTTATAATCCGACAAGACTGAATAAATAGAACATATTGACCTTATTTTAATGGTCAATTTACATATTCAGCAGACTACCTAGCCCGAAAGTATAACCACCAGCCACACTAGGTGCTTTATCGGATGATCTTTGTTTTACGTTAATCACAACCTTACGTACATGCGATGTTGGTCTTACGTAAGTCTAACAACCGATCCATAGCCCTAGCCCCGTTACAGCGTTACATCTGTAACACGTACATGATCATTCGTGACTCTATGGTCTGAATTCTATAAAGTAAATCACCTTAGGCGACCAATGGTTGTATTAGTTAATTCGAGTCAGACCATAAATCAAAATTGTTTATGGTTTTAAAAGCATTTTATAAAAATACAAGTATTCACCTTTGTAGAGTCTTGTCTTAGAGAGTCTCTAGAGCAATGATTTCTAGTAGGCAGCGTCTCCACTTACTTCTCTTAGCCTCGATTTCTCCAAAAATGGAAGTTTCCTACCTCTCCAGAACTTAACCGGCACTCTCGGAACTTAAAGGCACAAGCGGGTTCGTATTAAAGGTGTGGAAATGGAAATTTTTGTACTGGAAACGAGTGTTGGGATGGTTTGAAATGGCTGGGCTCGTATTGCTATTTATAGAAAGTTTTGGTGGCTGTGACAGACCGTTATGCTGGGTGAAGGTCCATCACCACTAGGTCATAACGGACCGTTATGCCTGGTGACGGTCCGTCACCATATTAGGGTTAGCGAGTGAGCTGACACATGTCATCTTCTGGTGACTTGCGGCGTGACGGACCATTACTGCGGGTGGCGGCCCGTCATGGATGTACACATGTCAGATCCGGACCGTTAGTCATCAGACACGTGTCACTCTCCGGTGACGGTCCGTCATAGGGTTACCATGGGTGTCGGTTTGTCATAGGGTTTCCATGCATCATAATACGCCCATTAGTCAATGGACACGTGGCACACAATCATCGCGCCCTTGCGCCACCCATAGCGGACCGTTACGGTGGGTGACGGTCCGCTACCGCCCAAAATTTTGAATTCTTACTCTTTGGTCCTTGATTTTTTTTATATTTACACTATTAGTCCGTGTACTTATAATTTTGATAAATTTGGAATGAAAAATTAAGGAATGTTACATCCTCCCCACTTTTTGAAAAATCTCGTCCTCGAGATTACTGAAATAGGTGTGGATACTTCTTCTTCATTTTTTATTCTAATTCCCAAGTATATTCTAAACCGAGTTTGGAGTTCCACTTAACTTTAAACAGTGTTAATCTCTTCTTCTTCAGTGTCTTGATTTGACGGTCCTCAATTTGTAGTGATTGTTCTATAAATTTTAATTTTTCATTTACCTCTATATCTTGTAGAGGCATTACAGAGATTCATCTGGTAAACACCTGCGTAGATTAGACACATGGAATACATTATGTATTACACTCATATCTTCTAGCAATTCCAATTGATATGCCACCGGTCCGATTCGTTTTATGATCTTGAATGGTCCAACGAAACGAGGGCTTAGTTTTCCCTTCTTTCCGAATCGAACGACACATTTCCAACGTGATACTTTTAATAACACCTTGTCTCCAATATTGAATTCCAGCGGCTTTCTTCTTTTATCAGCGTAGCTGTTTTGTCTATCATGGGCTGTTTTTAATCATTCTTGTATCTGAGTTACTTTGTCAATAGTTTCCTGTACTTGTTTTGTTCTTGACAATTGACTTTCTCCTACCTCGGACTAGCATACAGGAGTTTGGCATTTCCTTCCGTACAAGGCTTCAAAAGGTGCTACCAAGATGCTTGTGTGATAACTATTATTGTATGAAAATTCCATTAAGGGTAGGTAATCATCCCAACTACCACCTAAGTCCATCACACATGCCCGAAGCATATCTTCCAATGTCTGAATTTTTCTTTCACTTTGCCCATCTGTTTGTGGATGGTAGATAGTGCTTAAGTTCACACGAGTTCTCATAGCTTTTTGGAAACTTTGCCAGAATCGAGATGTGAAATGACTATCTCTATCTGATACTATGGATAATGGTACTCCATCTAGAGATACAATCCCATCTACATATAATCGAGCCAATCTATCCATACTTAAGGTTTCCTTCATAGGGAGAAAATGAGCGGACTTGGTTAATCTGTCAATGATAACCCAGCTAGTATCGTTTCCCTGACTGGTTCGAGGAAGCTTAGTTATGAAATTCATTGTTATCATCTCCCATTTCCAGACCGATGATGTCGCCCAGACGCTCTATAAAAATACTAATAAAAACCTAATCTAGACACCTAAGTAATAAATGGAATACCTATAAAGTAGACCGCACTAACAGGCAAGTGAACCTATCAAGTGTAGCATAGCTTAATAGTAAATCGGATCGAACCCTAGAGACACTGAATAGCTAAATTAGACACTGACTCGAACTATGAATAATTGGTTTTGGGGGTTTTCTATACCTACTGACTAAACTAATGAATTCAAGATTATGAAATCAGATGAACGACACTAAGAATCAAACAAAGACTTGGGAATATCAGGAATGAGAAGAACACCACCTAGGTCGAAATCCTACTTGCAAGACCAAGATTTCTACCGGTTACGGAAACTATGTTGGAACTAGTTTTCTAAGGATAACAACTCTAGACAACCTAGTGGATCCCTAATCACTCTCAGGGTGTCACCAACTAGGAAAACCTAAAGATGCATAACGCTCACCAGATGGTCGGATTACCTTTCAGTCTCTCCAATGATGATAATGAACCCAAAAGACAGATCACCTCTCGGTCTTACTGTCCACAATACATCAAAGATGCACGGAGTAAGCTCATATCAACATACTATGACATGAACTAGCAACGATAACTAGAAACATAAAGGAAACTTCCTCTCAGACAGTTTACACTCAGAATCCTAGTAACGAAGACTAACCGATTACCTCTCACCTTTCGGGCATCGAGATAAGATGAACACTCAGTCTAATTTACTCTCAATCACAGTTCCTACGGAATACTACGTCTAGCAAACCACATAAACAATCACAAACACACAGTTTATGATCTAGATACGCTATTCAAACTGAAAAACATTCACAAGTAGCATACAGAACTATAATTAATCATACATCAGATTTATACATTCATAATCATTACAACTATCAAACCAAGATCTTTACACAATCATTAAACCATCAATCAAATCCAAAAACCGATAAAAATCATAACTTTAACAAGAAATCATCTTTAACCTAGGCAGTATCAAAGATCTAGCCAATACACATGTTCAAAACATTCAAACATAAGTAAAAGAACAGAAACATGGTAGCAATTCAACAAACCAAAGACAAACGAAAGAAGATCAAAAACCGAAGAGGCTATGTCTAACCAACCCGGATCCAAATGCCTTAATTTTTGCTCCAAATGCTTCTCTAACTCTAGAAATCGCCCAAGAACCCTTCTTAGATGGCTGAATGTCGAACTCCTGACCTAATGGCATTACAATTCTATTAATTTGGTCGATTAGGGCTCTTTGCGGATTTACAGGCCTCTCGCGTACCACGAAGAACAAATTAGTCGGGGCCCGGATTAGCTCTCCTTGCGTACTGCGAGATGCTGGAACTGACTCTTCGCGTACCGCGAAGGACTGATTTTCCAACCTTTTTCATTATTTTCTCCGGACTTCTTCTCGTGCTCGATCTCCTCGGGATTTGACTTGTAATTCACACGAGCACCTGTAACATAACAAAGACTCAATACGAACCAAAAATGACTCAAAACAGATATAAAACTATCTAAAAACGCACGAATACAATGGAATAAAGATGTGTGCTTTGCAATACATCAAACATCCCCACACTTAACCTTTTTTCGTCCTCGAAAAAGTCTGCAATGGAATCATAACCGGAAATACAACTTACATCCTATATATCTTATTAGCATGAATATACTCACACGTTAAAAAGTAATAATCGGTATTTCTGTCCGATTAAACCCAACCACCTACTTTCAAGCCCCCGTTTTGTGTTCTAATTCCATTTTATACAGCATATCAAGCAATCTATGGGACTCCCACTCAGAAGCTACAACTCTACCTAATCCCGTCTCAAGGTCATGTCTAGGCCCGGGTTAAATCGTATAGATTTACCCACCATGTAAAAAGTAAGATTTACATGTTTAAGAAATTTAGGTGATCAATGAATGAACGAATGAAAATGAGCATTAAATTAAGCAAATGAACTTTCGTCTAGAGGCATTTCAACCAATTCGCTATACCGGAGGGTAACACATAGAATACAATTCTAATTAATGAAGCACTTAAGAGTCACTTAGTGGTGTTTTAACCAGGTTGCCATCCCGGAGGGTAATAAATAAGCAAAACTTAAAATTCTAGTTAATTAAGCTCATGAATAATGGAATTTTGGATTGCGGACGCCACCGAAACTCGGATTTATTTTCATAAAAAGAGAGTGGTGTGCCAATAAATTCAAAAATCTCTAAATTTTAGCTTAACGTGATACCTATCACCCTATGTTGACAGTTTCAGCTTTACCGTTTACCCTAAGATAATTACCTACAAGATATCATAATTTAATTCAATTATTAATCCTAAACAACACTCATAGGCTATTTAAGTTCTACTAGTTGGCTGGATCTACCAAAACATCACAATTCAGACGCGTTTTCTATTATTTATTTTCATTTAAACTCAACAGCGGTTTCCAGTTCTACTATCATTTTCCATTTATTATGCAAAAACTTTTAATTTCGAAGGACAGTTTTTTTCAAATTTTTCAATTTTTTGTATTTTTATAAAAGAAAACAAACTAAACAGACTCAAATAGACGTAGTCTCCCATCCCCACACTTGAAACAAACATTGTCCCGAATGTGAACTTAGAAACAACGACAAAGAAAAATACAAAAATAAACTAGGAAGACTTAGCTGGTAATGTATGCAATGAATTATGTCCAGCTTTGTTCTTCCACGTGTACACCGTATAACATTTTGGTCGCGACTGCACAAACTTTGTTGGGTTTCCTTTACAAATTTATAAAGTTAAGATCGACCCCACCCGAATAGAGATTGAGTACGGATGGGGTGATAAATACCTGCAAAGATTAAACTCACAGCAAACCCACAGCATTAAACTGACTCAAAATACAAACTCAAATTAAAATAAAAAACTCTACTGACTCAATAATACTGAAGATAGATTAGGGAATCATACCTGATGAGTGACAAACACTTAGGCATGAATGTCAAAGGTAAGGTGAATCACCTAAAATGAATAGTCCTTCGGTCACCCATGGTAGTGGACGTAATGGATGAGATGATGGATGGATGGTGGAGTTAATTAGAATGATGGTTAATATGGTGGTGATGTGATGGATGATGGTGGTAGTTGATGACGGAATAATGAGATGATGGTGATGAAAGATGGTTTATGGGGATGGTGATGAAAGATGGTGTAATAGTGAATGGTGACGGACACGGGACACCATGGGAAACAAGAGAAGTGGGAGTGATCCAGGGATCCCCGCGTACCGCGAAAGGTAGGGCAGCACGCCTCGCGTACCGCGAGGAGGCAAGATTTAAGCCGGCCACAATAGTTGTCGCTCATGTACCGTGAGGGAGTTTCCTTTGCGCTTCGCGTACCGCGAGGAATCCTTGGTGACAGAAAGTTTTGAGAGTTTTTATACTTAGCCAAATTTTCACCCCTCAATTCCTTCTTCCCCAAATTCTCTAGAAACCTGATCCAGCTATAAAAACCAATGTAAAAATACCTGGAACTTCATTCCTGATGATTTTCCTCACCAATTCAAGCGTGAATCCCTGCAAAACACACAAATCAAAAAACACCATAATGACACTAAAATAAACCAAGAAATATACAAACTCTACCCCTCGGGCATTTTCCCGAGAGGCAAATTAGCCTAATCATAAGGCTTCTACTTTATTCTAACCGATACCGCTTGCATTCTACGCGGTATACCAACCCTCTTCATCACCAACAAACCAGTACCAACCATTGAGCCTCTACTATATATACAACTTCGGTCCTTCCACCAACACTTAAACCTACCAGGTCCAAAGATAACTCGGTTCAAGTACCCTAGCAATTTCTCACTCCTAAACATCTCCACACATGGGGTTTTCATTATACTTAAATCATGGTCACATATCAACTCTCGCACCGCCTTACGTGGCGGCCTAGACTTAGGGGACCTAAAACTAGGGGTCGGCTCAGTATTTAGCCTCTTAGAATGAACAATCGGAATGGGCAAGGGCTTAGGATTGGGTATTTCTACTGGTGTGACCTCTAAGCTCTCACCCGGATCTTCAGGATCCTCAACAATCTCTACCTTCCCCACACTTGGGGTTTGCCATATCATCTCCCCTAGCTCTGCCATCATCTCCTGCAGATTACTGGTACCACATCACCGTATTCAAATTGTGCATCCAACAACTCCTCTAACTCCAACGCCCAATCAGAAAACTCTCTCAACTCAAGATCTGTCTCACCAACATCTATCTCTCCCCGATCAGAGTCCCGATGATCGTCTATGAAGGAATCAATCATGCAAACAGAATGGCTCTACTCACTAGCCTCCTTCCCAGACTTCACAGCATCGAAAGCGATCTTCTCATCCCCCAAACGAAGTGTGAGCTTGCCGTCAAAGACATCAATCAATGCCTTGGTGGTGCGCAGAAACGACGCCGAAGATGAGTGGGACTCTATCATCCACATCCATATCTAGAATGACAAAATCCACTGGGAAGACGAACTTGTCTACTTTCACTAAAAGATTCTCCACTATTCCCCGTGGATACTTGACTGAACGGTCAGCCAAGGATATGCTCATACGCGTCGACTTTGGTTCACCCAGGTCTAGTAGCTTGTATATAGAATACGTCATCAGATTGATGCTAGCACCCACGCCGGCCAAGGCGTGGTTCATAGGCAAACCGCCAAGCAGGCACAGGATAATAAAGTGACCCGGATCCGCCAGTTTCTCTAGCAGCTTGTTCTGCACCACCGTCGATCATCGCTCACTTAGTGAGACTTTTGAGACCTCCTCCAGCTTCTTTTTGTTTGAAAGCAGATCTTTCAAGAACTGAGCATACGTAGGCATATGCTGGAGGACCTCAATGAACGGGAGATTGACCTTAAGCTGTTTGAACATGTTAAGGAAGTTACCGTATTCCCTAGCATATTTATGAGGCAGCAAACGTGTTGGATAGGGGACATGGCTTAAATCAATCTCAGGGGTCTTCATCTCCACCCCTTTCTTCTTCTCCTTTGCCTTCTCGACAGGCTTCTCTATCACTAACTCCTAGTCCACTGGCTCTTCATCCTCTTTTACCGGTGGCTCTACTCTCTATTCTTCCCTTTGACTTCTAGTAGACACGACCATCACTGATGCATTGGGGCCTAAAGACGGACCTCCCTGTCTATCCTTCAAGCTCTTAGCGTTGTCTCCCACCGTGCGCTGCAGATCCTGGAATGCAGATTACTGATTCTTCAGTAAAGTATCATGAGCATCCGGTCTCTGTTGAGTCTCCTTGTCCTTTACCACCAAGTGGGCAAGCATTTGGGTTTGAGTCTCTAGCATGTCCTCAATCCTCTTGGTGTTAACGCTGCTTCCTCCACTTGCTCCTGCTTCACCTCCACCGGCATGCTAATTAGGGCGGCCATAAAACCCAGGCGGGTTGTTTGCAGATGTCCATCTCAAGCCATAAGAATTGCTATAGTTGTTGAATCCTCGGTTCTGGTTGCCCACAAAATCAACATGCTCCTGCTGACTGACGGGGCAGTCCCTGGTGTGGTGGCCTTCTCTACACACCTCACACCTTTTAGCACTCAGCTTTAACTCTTTAATTTCATTGGCCATTGCTGCAAGTACAACAGCCACGCTAGTATCAGGATTCACCTGATGAACACCTCTCGCAGGAGAGGCGGGTGTCCTAGCAGTAGGAATGGAATTCCTAATGGAACGTGGTTGCTGTTGCTCATCTAGAGTGAAGCTCTCGAACATCTCCTCACATTTAGCAGGTTCTTTCTTGTCCATGATATGGCCTCCCATAGCAGTATTGAACATTTGCTGCTTCTCGAATGTGAGACCATTGTAGAACTTCTCCACTATCGCCCAGTCAGAAAGACAATGCAGGGGACATCGGCTCAACAGCGCGTTGAACTGCTCCTAGGCGATGTGGTAAAGCTCGCCAGGGTCCATACGGAAGGAACGGATCTGGTCCCTTAGGCGAGCGGCCTTGGAAGGTGGATAGTACTTTTTAAGAAACTTGGCTTGTAGATCCTCCCAAGTGGTGATAGAGTTATGGGGGAGGGTGTCTAGCCAAGTGGCAGCACGCCCAGAGAGCGAGAATGGAAAGAGACGCAAGTAGATTACGTCCCCAGACACACCAGTGATATTGAAGGTATCACAGATCCGCACGAAGCGGGACGGATGTCTTGGTTCATCCTCATCCTTGAGGCCATGAAATTGTGTAGAATGAGTTATGGTACTCATGACATGTGATGGGACCTGCCAATTGTTTATGTTTGGCACAGTCGAGCGGGTGATCGGAGATCTCGCCCCAGTAACACCATCACTGGCTCTCTGGTGCACGGTACGTCTCGCTAGTGGGTCAGCGTCGCCCATTTTAGGAAAAGGGATAGGGCTAGTATCACGTACCTGGTTTTTACACAACGTCTTCAAACGCTCCCGGAAGTCGCGGGTGCACTGGTGAAGCTCTCGTTCGGTCTCTGAATAAGCTAAATACTAGGGTGATCCCTGCGAACGAGTATGTTTCATAAATTGAAAGACACAAAAGACAAATAAGGACTCAAAACACAGAAAGACTCGATACTATATTAAGACACACTGATAGCAGATAAGACAAAGAAGACAATTAAGACTCAAGATAAAAGAAAGAAAGAAAATAAACCAAAAATCACACAAAGAACTAATCAAAGCTAATGCTATTGCCAAGTGTCCCCAGCAACGGCGTCAAAAACTTGATATCGCCCAGACGGTTATAAAAATACTAATAAAAACCTAATCTAGACACATAAGTAATAAATGGAACACCTATGAACTAGACCGCACTGACAGGCAAGTGAACCTAACAAGTGTGGCACAGCTTAATAGTAAACCGGATTATCGAACCCTAGATACACTGAATAGCTAAATTAGACACTGACTCGAACTATGAATAATTGGTTTTGGGGATTTTTCTATACCTACTGACTAAACTAATGAATTCAAGATTATGAAATCAAATGAACGACACTAACAATCAAACAAAAGACTTGGGAATATCAGGAATGAGAAGAACACTACCTAGGTCGGAATCCTACTTGCAAGGCCAAGATTTCTACCGGTTACGGAAACTATGATGGAACTGGTTTTCTAAGCATAACAACTCTAGACAACCTAGTGGATCCCTAATCACTCTCAGAGTGTCACCAACAAGGAAAACCTAAAGATGCACAACGCTCACCAGATGGTCGGATTACCTTTCAGTCTCTCCAACGATGATAATACACAAATCACAATTGATCAAGAGTACTTGATAAAATACTGATGGGCATACTTAATAACATTGTAAATATATATATACACATGCGTTTAGTTTTGACTTTTGAGTTGTGTACATGTGATTAAGTTAGAAACCACACCATGTAGAATTTCTTCTGACAAATTCAATGAGGTAAAATCAAACAGTCAATCAACTCAAAACTAACTTTTGAAAAATCTTATAATTGAAATTTAAAATTAAAATTAACTAACTATTTTCTAGTTTCAAGAATAAAGGTTCAACCAATCAAGTAATTTCAAGAAGACAGCAATATCCAAACATTCATGATTGATGATTCCACGAGTAAAAGTATACATAATTCCAGTGGGACTCACGATTGGGTCTAGAAAAAGAGATACAGAGAGAGATACATAGATCGAGAGAGCTACATAGAGAGAGAGAGAGAGACGAAAACAGGTGGATGACGGTGGCTTCATGCTTTTTCGTTGGTGGTTGTTGGTGGTGGTGTGGTGGGGATGGTGGTGGATGTCGAACTCAGTGGAAGAAGGAAACAATGATGGGGGTTGTTTACGATGTAAATCAGTGGAAGGGTGGAAGGAATAATGAAAGAATAAGGAAAGAGTTGGTTTTTAGGGTTCCAAAATGACGTCGTTTTGCATCTTTTCGAAAAAGATTGATAAAAAAAAAGTAAAATTAATTTCCTTTCGGCGCCAAAAATGTCAGCCTTCCCGCTCATCATCTGCGACGACCTGTGTCGGTAATGGGGAATTAATGGCGACGACATAATGTCGTCGCTAAAGGTCCCGTCGATAAAAGCCACATTTCTTGTAGTGCTTGGAGGTGATTTTAGTGTCACGAAGCTATTTTATGTAATTAGATTTACTTAATGACCAACTGAGAAATCATAATGAAACATCAAACAAGTTGGTAAGTGTGGAGTGCACACGTTTTTGATGATCTTTATGATTTCTGGTGATAAAAGATGTCTTGTTGTATCAAGGGGGCGAAGTCCACTGAACAACGTGGGTCCGAGGGCACCGCCCCTGGGAGCGGGGTCTAAGGGGAAGAGCTTCTAGTCGGGGAAGAGCTGACTTTGAAGTTGAAAAATGTTAAAATTAGTCATCCAGACTAACTTGTTAATCTAGAGTAAATTTGTTCATCCGGAGTAGATTTACACATCCGGAGTATATTTGGTCATCCGGGGTAAACTGAAACATCAGATAATTTCCAAATGGCTGACAGTTATGATGGTTATCAGCCAACCGTTATGACGTGTTATTGTGTAGATTCACCCCTATATGTACAAGTATTTTGGTCAGTATCATAGACATGAAAAAATCCTAACATATTTACAAATTCGTTCTTGAAAATATCTGATTCTTATTTAATTGAAATCTATGTATACCACAAAAATAATTTAATCTGAATGTGAATTCACGATTATCAAAGAATCTAAAGCATACCCGAACAAAATTCCTAGAAGGATAATGTCTCCATACAAGAAGAAATTTGCTTTGTTTCTTTTTAGAATATTATCGTGTTACCCTTTTTGGTTGACCATTTCTTTGACATATTATTAAACTTGAAACGCTTCTTTTTTTATAAGATTCTTTGAGACTTCCTTTAAACTATTTAAAATAACTTGTATTCATTTATACAAAAAATTTAGTTATTTACAAAAGTTTAAGTGAGATTTTATAAATCAATTCAAAAGTAACTAATTTTCTTCATGATACCCTCAAACTTTAGACAAAATTACAGAAAACATTCTTTATGTTTGTCTCTACTTTCAGGTTTCATCCTTAACGTTTAAAAGTCACACTAGACATCTTTTACGTTTCCTTTTAATTTAAATTCTCATTCTTTATCACTAACTCTATAAGAATTTTAGGTTAACACATGACATGTGCAAAAAAGTGAGGGTATTCTAGTCTTTTACTCATTCCCTATAACAAATAAAAGAACAAAATAGTTTAACCCTAGCGTGAAAGTCTGGAACTAGGCCTTCTCCACCGAGATCGTTCTCTTTTGGGAAAACATGTAGTAGAATAAAGGTATTTTGTGCTTTCATAGTTGTATTAGGTTGTTAACATCGATCACCAAGTTATTAAGGTCATAACACACCATGTTAGAATTCTTCACTTAACATAAGACAATGAGGTTTGATCATTCTTCACTTAACATAAGACAACGAGTGCAACTTTTGCAAAAGAGGTTTCACTAATGCACAAGCACTCGAAGGCCACATGAACATCCACAGGAAGCACAAGGCTAAGCTCAAAGAATCATCCTCCTCACTACCACCAACAGCCACGGCTGCCACCTCCACCGGTGAACCTTTTTAGAACTCTCCACAAGTGAAAAACAAACCACTTCCACTTTTCGGTGAAGGGTTGTGATTCAAGAAATATTCATTACTAACTAAAATCTAGCTGAATTCGTCCCAATTGGCTAAAACTAAGCCGTCAATCACCGGACCAATAAAAACGTGCCAGTTTTATATTGGTTCGAGCATGCTGTGGGAAGAAGCGGCTACATTTTCGTCGGGTTAGCTTAAATGGTGTTTTTTTATTGGTTGGTTGTCGACCCCAAGTGCTTTTTCTCTTTTTCTATGCCGGTTAAAGTCTAGCCTTCTTAGCGAAGTTAGCTTACGTGACATTTTCTGATTAGTTACTTTTAATATGTTTATTAGAGATATATTTTGTATTTTGTATTATTTGATAAATATTTGGTAGTCAATGTTCAATATTAGCCAAATATAGATTAGGTCAATATTGTACTATTTATATATTATTATTCTATGAATGAAAGGATCGATCATTACCATATTACTTTCATGGTATCAGAGCGTGGCCTCTGACTACCAAAAACCCTAGCCGCTTCCAGCAACTTGTCACTGATCCTCTTCTTCTCCGGCCACCACTCTTCTATCGGCCACCCACTTTTCTGTCGACCACCCTTCTTCTGTCGCAACACACTTCCAAATTTATTTTTCCAGCACTTAATCCTCTTCATCTAAATGGACGATCAAACACAAATTGGAGTTAGTTTTGTGCGCCAACCATTGCAGTAGACCCAACAGAATTGGGGTCTCAACAAAGCCCATGGACCTATCAACAGGCCCAACAAATGGGAATTGGGCTCCCTTTCACCAGCAACCCAGTAACTTCCCTTGGACTCCCTCTGTATCCTCGAAAGCAAGTTTTACTCCCACTGATCTGGAACAAGCTTTCAACACTATGTCAATGACTCCTCCTGATCAAAACTGGTATATGGATACTGGCGCCACCTCTCACATGTCTAACAACCCGGGTAATTTCTCATCTTATGTTTCGAAACATAATTGTAGGTAATGGCGCTCAAATTCCAATCCATGGAACCGGTAACCAAACCCTCCCTCTCCCTTCCCACCTTTACATCTATGTAATATCCATCATGTTCCTAACATCATTAAAAATTTACTCTCTGTTCGTCGATTAACAACCGACAACAACATTTCTATTGAATTTGACCCATATGGTTTTGATGTGAAAGATTTTCAGACCCGCACTCGTCTGCTTAGATGCAACAGTACCGGAGACCTCTACCCGCTGTCCTTCACACCTCAAGCAAAAGTCACAAGTCCATCCACCTTTGCAGCTATCACTCAAGATCTATGGCATCATCATCTTGGACATCCTAGATCTTCTATTTTATCTTCTTTAAATAAAATTTTGTCTCTTTCTCGTAATGTAAATAATTCTTCGGTTTGTCAATCATCTGTGTTCGGAAAGCATATTAAATTACCATTTGCTAAGTCTACTTCTGTTTCTTATTCACCTTTTGATATTATTCACAGTGATCTATGGACCTCTCCCGTTCTAAGTTCGGGAGGACACAAATATTATCTTTTATTTTTAGACGATTATACAATTTTTTTATGGACTTATCCACTGGCAAATAAATCTCAAGTGTTTCCCACATTTCTTAAATTCCATAAATTCGTTAAAACTCAATTCACCTTGCCCATAAAATCCCTTCAATGTGATTACGGTATAGAATATGATAACCAATATTTCAAACACTTTTGTGACACCCACGGGATGGTTCTTCGTTTCTCATGCCCGTACACTTCTCCCCAAAACGGTAAATCTGAACGCAAAATAAGATACATTAATAACATTCTTCAAACCCTCCTAACTCACTCTTTCGTTCCGTTAAATTTTTGGCACCATGCATTAGATATCACCACATACTTACTTAACATCCTTCTGAGTCAAGTCCTCTCCTTTTCCACTCCCACCTACCGTCTATACCATCGTCATCCAACATATTCTCTTCTCCGTGTGTTCGGTTGTTTGTAATATCCTCTCATTCCCTCTACTACCATCCACAAACTCCAACCACGTTCCTCCCCTTGTGTCTTTCTTGGTTATCCTAGCACTCATCGTGGCTATAAATGCTACAATATGACTATCGGTCAAATCACATTATCCCGTCACGTAATATTCGACGAAACAAATTTCCTATTTCACAACAGCCGTGACACTCCTCCTTGCTATGATATTTTTACATCAGACCTTCACCCCTCCATGTGGTTTTCTCCCACTCAAACCCATACACAAACCAGCCCATCACAGTCTCATATTACCAACTTTGTCACCCCACCAACCTCACCTCCACGACCTGCAAATGGATCTCCTCAACCTGCTGTCACCACCACTAAACAGCCAGCAGTAACACCACCACCCACAATCACCTACTCCCGCTGCCCAAAACCTATTGTTCCTACCCAACCAAAGGTTCCAGACCCTCCCCCTCCTCCGAACCCCCCTCCAGTCCGTACCATTACTACCCGTAGCATGTCGAACATCTCTAAACTTTGACAACCCTTCCTTAATCTACATACCTCTACCATTTCCCCATTACCATGTAATCCAACCGAAGCCTTAGCCAACCCGGATTGGAAGAGCGCCATGCTCGATGAGTTCTATGCTCTTATCGGTAATAACACATGGGATTTGGTACCTAAATGTGCTAACATGAATATTGTGAGAAGTATGTGGATTTTTCACCATAAGACCCGTTCAGATGGATTTTTGGAAAAGTATAAAGCACGTTTGGTATGTGACGGGAGATCTCAACAGGTTGGGGTGGATTGTGGAGAGACTTTTAGTCCCATAGTAAAACAGGCTACCATTCTACCCGTTAGTAGTCTCGCGGTCTTGAAATCTTGACCTGTTCACCAACTAGACGTCAAGAATGCATTTCCTCACGAGCAACACAATGAAACCGTATACATGCATCAACCCATGGGGTTCCGGGACAGTCGTTTCATGATCACGTATGTTTATTAAAGAAGTCCCTCTATGGCCTAAAGCAAGCGCCAAGATCATGGTATCAACGTTTTGCCTAGTATGCCAACCATATGGGATTTCAACAAAGTCGGTGTGATAATTCTCTATTTATCTATAACCATGGTCGGGAAACAGCTTATATCTTACTCTACGTGGATGATATTCTTCTCGTTACTTCACCCGTTGTGCTCCGTCACAAATTTATGGACCTATTAGCAAACGAATTTGCCATGAAAGATCTTGGTCCAATCAGCTATTTCCTCGGTGTTGCAGTCACCAGCCTCCCTAATGGGTCGTTATTATTAAGTCAATAAAAGTGTGCTCGCTAGGTTCTCCAACGTGCAGGTATGTCTACCTTCAATCCTGTTATCACCCCGGTTGACACTAATCACAAGCTCAACGTCACAGATGGCAGTCCCCTTGATACTGCATCTGAATATCGACAGTTGTGTGGGGCTTTACAGTATCTCACCTTCACGCGACCTTATATCAGTTATGCGGTTCAACAGGTATGCATGCATATGCACGTTCCCCGCTCAACTCACATGAATGCCCTACGGCGCATTCTCCGATATATTCAGGGTACCTTCAATTATGGGCTGACTATTCATCGATCAGACACTCGTAATCTCATCTCATACACTGATGTTGATTGGTCCGGATGCCCGGACACCCGAAGGTCAACCTCGAGGTATTGTGTTTACTTGGGAGACAATCTTCTTTCGTGGTCATCAAAACGACAGCCAACACTCTCACGCTCCAGTGCCGAAGCAGAATACAGGGTCGTTGCCAATGTCGTCTTTGAAACGTGATGGGTACGTAATTTACTAGATAAGCTTCATCATCCTCCTCCAAAAGCAACTCTCGTTTACTATGACAACGTAAGTGAAGTCTACTTATCCACCAATCTCGTGCAACACCAACACACGAAGCATATTGAGATAGATATACACTTCGTCCGAGAAAAAGTGGCTCGAGGCCAAGTCCGAGTACTCCACATTCCATCTCGATTTCAGATTGATGATATCTTCACAAAGGGTCTTCCACGAGTTCTGTTTGAAGACTTCCGATCCAGTCTCAACATTCAGCCTTCTCCTGTTTCGACTACGGGGGTGTATTAGAGATATATTTTGTATTTTGTATTATTTGATCAATATTTGATCGTCAATGTTAAATATTAGGCAAATATAGATTAGGTCAATATTGTACTATTTATAGAGTATTATTCTATGAATGAAAGGATCGATCATTACCATATTACTTTCAACTTTTAAATATGTTTATTTTTCCGTGGACTAAAAATTAATATATATTTAATAGAAAAGTGAGTCAAAATATTTATTGTCATGATTTCTCAATGTATAGCCATGTGACTTTCTTAAAAGTGTCCTGGTTAACATATCATAATAAAAATCAAGCACACAAAATTAATTTTTCACAATAGCCACTTCTCTAAATATCTAAATACCACCTAAACAACTTTAATATGTTTAACGCCTTATAAATATTAACAATTTAAATATGTATTTCAACTTTAATATAATCACACTCACCGACACTAAAAACATTCATTTTATATTTTATGGAGGCCCGGATAACTTTTGTACCACATATACACTGGTGTAAGTGTGCAAGGAGAAGACAAAAATTATTTCTTTTATATTTTTATTCTAAAAGTACTTTAACTATGACTACCATTTTTCTCCACAAAAATATAGCAGCTTGCTCCTGTTCGAGTCTAAATTAAATCAACAAGTTTTTTTTATCCGCACTTTGTGGCGGGAGTTCAGTCATTTCCCCCGCGTCACGCGGCAGGAGTTTGGCCGTTATCGGTTCGGCTCGACGAAAACCATAAAAGTGAATACCGATACCAGTTCCGATAATACTAATACCGATCACGAAATCACAATGGTAACGACACTCACTATAGCCTACGGTCCCAAAAATACTCGATTCTGAATACAACTCCGTTTTCAAAAAAAATTATACCGGAGCGTTGACAAAAAAAACTAAAGACAGCCGCACACTCCATTTTTAAAAAGTTAACGAATAAAATATATATTAAAATCATTTAATCTAACCAACACTAAATGGCACATGAGAAAAGGAAACATGGTAGGTTAAAAATCTAAATGGGAGTGAAAATACTCATGTAGGAGGAAAAGGAAACATGGAAATAAGGAAGTTCATGCGAGAGAAAAAGAAAAGAACGGTGTAGGAATTCAAGAATTTAAATATTGGATACTACAAGAGTATAACTTGTGACCTAGTGGTTGATGGAAGAATCGTTTACCACTTTGCTATTCCATCTTTTGTTAGTCATATTGTATTTAAACTGCAAATAAATGAACACTTAATAATAACAAAATGTTTTAAAAAATAACGTCTAAACTAAAAATAAGCACGTCACAACAATATGTTTTTATATATCAAAAGTTATAAAAAGAAAGCAAAACTAAATTTAAAAATAAAAGTAAAAATATACTCCCGGTGCGGTTTTAAATACAATTTATTAAGAAACACAGATAAAAATGAGAACGTCAGACGATATAAAACATCTTTTTTATAACTATTAAAATAAATTAAAGGAAAACAAAAATATAAAAAAATAACCAAAGAAATAGTCCATAGAAAAACACAAAAAGGCAAACGAAAATATTAAGAATAAGCAAAGGAATAGTCCGTAGAAAAACACAAAATACGGCTCGGTTTCAAAAAAAATCTATTTCACAACTTGTAAATAGTTTTTTTCCCGAAACATGGATTTTGACCCAACTCGATTTTAAACAAAATTTATATCACAATCTATGAATGAATTTATTTTTGATACGTTGATTTTGACCCGGTTCAGGTTTAAATAAAATTTACAACGAAGAGTAGATACAAATAGGAAGCGGTAACGGTATATTTAATGTACGAAAACAAAAAAAAAATAGTTAAAATTAATTATAAATAACAAAATAATATAAAAATTAAATCAATAAAAAAGACAAAAGAAAAAAAAATTGATGCGTGGGCTGTCATGTGTGAGAGTGAAGAAAAAATAAATAAATAAATAAACATGTCATGTGTGAGCATGGGGATAACCCAAAGCAATTAAGAAAACAAAAAAAAAATGTATTTGAGGGAAGCAAAACGGCCTGGAGGAACGAAAGCCGGAGTCTAGAAATCGGATCACGCAGGTGGGAAAGCAGCAGGCAAACCAGCAATCATATTCCCAATTGTGTTTATTATCAACCTCACAAGATATATATAATAAAACAAAATTTTAATAAAAAAATATTTTTTTCACTAACTTTTGATAGTAGTAATAATAAAATTAACAGAAATTATGTATCCTATACAAATTGAAATGAGTGTTAACAGTTAATTGATTCTATTGGTTGAATTGGTTTTGGTGGCCGGCAGAAGTTTTCAATTGTTGTTATATTATTTTCTTTTACAACAAAATTGGATAGAGTTTTAATAATACACTAATAGACTAGGAATGCCTGGTTAGGAGCACGCAACCAATAACACTTTTGGACTCATCAAACCGGTTCGATCCCTGGGGTGGGAATATCTTTTTTAACATTTTTTTTACTTATTCTTGAAGGGTTTTTTTTCGTTTGTTTTAACGCTTTGTTTTAGTACGCGTCGCGTAGCGCGGGGATCAGATGGCCTTCTCTGGTTTGTCGAATATCTTTTTTTTAGTTATAATTTCGTTATCTAACCTTAAAGTATGTATAATATACGTTTTTAACTCGATTAATTCTCTAATAATTTTTTTAACGCGAGGAAATTTTTTTTATTTTTATTTTTTGTAAACGTTCCGGTATATGTCATGACAAACCCAATCGCTTATGAGTAAACAATATCGTTAGCAGTGTTGTGCTATTATCGTATCCGATATCGATGTTCGCTTATATGGTTTCCACGACTCAAAGCGATGACGACCAAACTTCTACCGCGTAATGTGGAGAAAAAAAGGCGCTTCCCCGCCGCGAAGCGCGAGGTAACAATACTAGTTATATATATAACTAGGTTAAAGTCCCGTGTATTACACGGGCTGAATAAATATAATATTATATATTAAGTAATAAAAAATATATTTTTTGAAAGCTCGTGTTTTAAATGAGTTGAACAAACCCGTGGAATACAATATAATCTTAACACATATACTTGTCAAAATATGTTGAGAGGTTTATTTATTAATATAATAAATATAATATATATTAGTATTTTTTTAAAATATAATAAATATAATATATATTTTTTGAAAGCTCGCCATTGAGGGTTCCTTGAAAGCATATTCTTCACATTTGAAAACCTAACCAAACACAACACTCAATCTCTTAAACCGTAACCTTTTGCAAACCAGATGCTCCAACCAGTGGAGCTGCTGACTATCTGATCTTTTCTCTTCAAATGGGGCGAAATTCTCATATGGGTACTCTCAATTGAAAGTCTTGTGATGAATGCACTCCAGGTGTTTGATGAAATGCCAATACTATTTTTTTTGTATTTACACCCAAATTCCACGCTTCAACTCCAGACGTGACTCCTGTCGCCTCTTTTTATGACACCCCCTTCTTCGTCTTCGAATGGCCCATTGCCATGTCCATTTCGTAAGTTTCATTGTTTCCCGGATGGTGAAGGGGGAAATAAGGGGATTTCTCGGTTGATCTCTCATCTCAAGAGGTTGCACCTTCCTAGAGATGAACGTAGAAGTGTGTTGCGAGAGGCTATTGCCACGAACCAGGGGTTGTTTATGGCGGTGGAGGGTACTTTAAAGGGTTTTAGGTCAATGGATGTGTGGGATTTGTATGAGTTTACATGCCATTAGTCGTGCCTGCCATCACCCTGATGGTATTGTCCGTTTTACTGATCGTGATAATGACATGGATGGACACATTGTCGGTATTGTGAAGCCTTCTATCTGTGTGGATGAGACCAATATACATGAGTCGTTTATTTTGGATGTTGTTCTCCTTGATCGTGTCTTTAAAGCGCCTATTGTTACTGTCAAGAGCATTCCTCATAGTTGTTGTTTGGCTTTCTCTCAAGCGTTGAAGACCACTCTCTGCAAGGTGGTTGCCCAACCGGGATCCATTGAAGCATGGGTTAGGTTGTTCCTTCTTCCTCGGTTCACTTTGCAAGTGTTTAGACCACAAAATAGGTAAGAAAGCAGGTCTGGGAATAGGAGGGCCTTGCAACAACGTTCAATCCTGAGTTCTTTAGCCACTTGGGGGAAAGAGGATGGTATTGCCATGTTAGTTAAAAATATATTTAACAGTTCTAGTTTGGAATCTTTTGGCCCAGGAGGCATTGATAATCATAAGGAGGGAGCTGTGGGCAATACCAACATCAGGCAGTGTCTTCGTAAGGTTGCAGATGGCCATTTTACAGCGGTAGTGAAGGTGTTATGCTCGTCTGGTGTTGCTCCATACAATGGCGATACCATACAAGCTTTAGAGGCTAAACACCCGCACAGGCAACCTCCATCTATGCCAAGTGAAATATACTCCGAGCCTCCTCTTGTTGCGGAGGTTGATAGTGTCCTTGGTTGCATTAAATCGTTTCCTAAGGGAACTTCGTGTGGGAAAGACGGCTTGCGAGCACAATACATTTTGGATGCTTTATGTGGAGACGGGTCTGCAGTTGCCACTGATCTTTTAACTACTATCACCGCAGTGGTCAATTTGTGGTTAGGGGGAGATGCCCATCGAGTTTATCAGGTTTTGTTGCGTCTGCTCCTCTTACACCGCTCTTAAAACCCGACAACGGGATCCGACCTATTGCATTGGGTACTATATGTAGGCGGTTGGTGTCCAAGGTTGCTATGAAGGGTGTCGGTAAAGAGATGGCCAAGTACCTTAATGATTATCAGTTTGGGGTTGGTGTGTCGGGTGGCGCCGAGGCCATATTACATAGCGTCAACCGGGTATTGAATGAGCGTCACACGGATGGGTCTCTGGCCATGCTTACAGTAGATTTTTCTAATGCATTTAATCTGGTGGATAGATCAGCCTTACTTCGCGAGGTCCGGATGAGGTGCCCGTCTATTTCTTTGTGGGTAGAATTCCTATATGGGCAACCAGCTAGATTGTATCTTAGAGACGAGTACATTTGGTCCACCACCGGGGTTCAACAAGGAGACCCATTGGGACCACTTCTTTTCGCTCTTGTTTTGCACCCCCTTGTGCATCAAATTAGAGACAATTGCAAGCTGCTTCTTCATGCTTGGTATCTTGATGATGGGACTGTCATTGGAAATTCAGAAGAGGTGGCTAGAGTGTTAGACATTATTAAGGTGGTGGGTCCTACCTTGGGTCTTGAACTGAATATTAAGAAAACTGAGTTATTTTGGCCTTCATGTGATGGTAGCAAGTTTCATGATGGTTTATTCCCTGTGGACATTGGGAGGCCGTTATCCGGGGTAAAACTTCTTGGGGGGGCCGTCAGCAGAGATGCAAATTTTATTAGTGGGTTAGCTAAAAAGAGAGCTACTAACGCTGTTAATTTGATGCGTCTTCTTCCAAAACTTCGTGACCCGCAGAGTGAGCTACTCTTGCTTCGATCTTGTATAGGTATTGCCAAACTTTTCTTTGGCTTGAGGACGTGCCAACCCGTACACATGGAGGAGGCAGCGCTGTTCTTTGACGAAGGATTGCGTGGGGCGATTGAGGACATAGTTGTTTGTGGAGGTCCTTTCTTTGGAGACCTCCAATGGCGACTTGCTTCCCTACCTATTAGGTTTGGGGGTTTGGGGTTGTATTCCGCTGTAGAGGCTTCATCTTATGCCTTTGTAGCCTCGAGGGCCCAATCTTGGGCGTTACAGGACCACATCTTACGAGACAGCGGCATATGTGGTATGGATTCTGATTATGATTGTGCTTTGGCTTGTCTTCGTGATACGATTTCAAGCTTTGACTTCAGCGGTTTCACTAATAAGGACACCACCCCCCCCTAAAGCACAACATGCATTGGCGAGTGCCCTTTTTAGTAAAATCATCCGTGAAATGGAAGTCCAGTTTGAAATGACCGTTAGACAAAGAGCTGTTTTTAAGTGTCAACGAGCACCACATGCTCAAGATTACCTTCTCGCGATCCCTATAGATGGGCTAGGCCAACATATGTCGCTGGTGGAGTATCGTACTATCCTTAAGTATCGCCTCATGATTCCACTATACCCGGTTGACGAGTTATGCCCTGTTTGCCGTAAGGCGTGTTTAGACTCCTATGGGGAGCATGCGGTTCATTGTAGAGAGCTCCCGGGGTTCAAGTACCGACACGACTTGGTTAGAGATGTTATTTTTGACATATTTAGGCGTGCCGAGGTTTCTACTAAGAAAGAGGCACCAGTGAATTTCTTGACGGACCCATTGGAAGGAAGATCAACACTTAGACCCGCTAACATTTTGGTCTTTGGGTGGATAGGTGGGAAACATGCGTGTGTAGATCTAACAGGGGTCTCCCCTCTGGTGGGCTTGGGAGTTAGTGCTTTCACAGTGAGTCAGGCTGCTCTAAAAGCTGCTTCGAGCAAAGTGACCAAACACGAGAAAGCGTGTCTTGACAACCAACACGTGTTTATACCATTTGCTTTTGACACTTTTGGTTTCCTTGCACCAGAGGCCGTGGAGTTACTTAACCGAGTACAGCGGGTCATGCATAGTAATGTTATGACCCCAAGATCTGTAGATGTAGTTTTTAAAAGACTTGGTTTTGCTATTCAAAAAGGGTTGGCGGCGCAGCTTGTTGCCCGTTTGCCTTCTATCTCTATGTAATTTCCCTTTGTGAGTTGTGTTTAATTTGATTATACTTTCTTTCATTATTATTAAAAATAGAAATGTATTTAATAAGAGAGAGAAGCGGGAAAAAGATGATTAAAATGAATATGAGGATGACATGTGGTATAGAAAACTTTTATTTATTATATAGTATAGATTATATATAGTAAATTAGTAACAAAAAACCATCCTAACGTGAGAGTTCTGATAGTAAAAAGAGAGCCGGAAGTTATGATAGCAAAAAACCATCTCTTTTCTTTTTCCATTTTTTTTTATTTTCCGGAATTTATATATATATATATATATATATATATATATATATATATATATATATATATATATAATATAGGGTTAGATTACAAATTCAAAAAACCTTACAAAGCCTAGGAAGAAATTTGAGCCATAAGATTATTGGGTTTTGTAGTTGACATTGATGCGGTGACATGATTGTAAATATTTACAAATTAGATTTCATCAGGAGGGATAGAAAGGGAAGTTTCGACCAAAAAAACTGCACACATGCTAGTCACATACCATTTCTCTCATTTTTTTTAAATGTTCATAACTTTTTTATACGCCATTATTTTTTAAAAAAAAGTATACCATAAAATCGAGCATTTTTTAATCTTTCCAACGAGTATGGTATTAATATATTAAAAAAAAGCGATGAACCGGGTGTTGCATTAAAATCGAGATTTTTATGGTGTTACATGGTGTTTATATGGCGTTTTACAGACTTGATCTTTTCCTTTTCCGCTACTACCCAACCAAATACCAAACGATATAAAGCGGATTTTTTTTCTTTTCGCTACATAACAAAATTCGTCCCCCCGACTGCAACGACTACCCACATAAACGTAACTATGATTATGTATGTTGTTTTAACATTTAAACTTCAATGTTTAAGTCTGTACATGGTGTTGTTTAAGTCTATACATGGTGTTTAAGTATGTACATTGTGTTAAGTCTGTACATGGTGTTTTAACATTTAAACTTAAATGTTTAAGTGTGTACATGGTGTTTTTACTCTTTACATGGTGTTTTAACATTTAAACTTCAATATTTAAGTCTGTACATGGTTTTTAAGTCTGTACATAGTGTTTAAGTCTATACATGGTGTTGTTTAAGTCTGTATATGATGTTTAAGTCTGTACATGGTGTTTAAGTCTTTACATGGTGTTTTAACATTTAAATTTAAATGTTTAATTATGTACATGATGTTTACGTATGTACATGGTGTTGTTTAAGTCTGTATGTGGTGTTTAACTCTGTATATTGTGTTTAAGTCTGTATACGGTGTTGTTTACGTTCGTACACGGTGTTTAAGTCTGTACATGGTGTTAAGTCTGTACATGGTGTTTTAACATTTAAACTTAAATGTTTAAGTCTGTACATGGTGTTTTTAACATTTTTATACATGGTGTTTTACGCTTAAACGTCAATCTACACATAATGTCATGTTTATTGCGTTTTATGGTTATGACGTTTTAAGTCTGTACATGGTGTTTTTACTCTTTACATGGTGTTTTTACTCGTTACATGGTGTTTTAACATTTTATAAATAGTGTTTTACAATTAAACGTCAATCTATTTATATGTTTATGTCGTTTAAAATTTCAGACTTAACCACATTTGATTCGGAGTGGATTTCAAGTATTACGAAAACTATTTCAACGTTTTCTATATATTGTTTTAAAACGTCATGTGTAAAACACCATGCTCAGGTGTAAAACACTATCAACAGAATCTAAAACGACATGTGTAAAATACCAAGCCCAGGTTAAAACACCATGAACAATCTAAAACATCATGTAGAAAATGCCTAGTTTATGTTAAAAAATGATTTTTACACGCCCAATCAAAAACACCATATGTAAAACGCCATGTGTAAAACATCATGACCAGAATGTTAAACGCGCAGTTCTAAAACATCATAAAATGTCCAGTTCAGAAACAACATAAAACGCCCAGTTCAAAAACATCATAAAACGACGAATTTTTATTTTTTATTTTTATATATCAATATCATACTCGTTAGAAAGATAAAAAACGCTCCATATTAGGGTGTAATTTTAAAAAAAAAAATAACGCATAAAAAATTATGAACGTTTAAAAAAGATAGGAGAATACGCATGTGACTTGCATGTGCATGGTCCTTGTCATGTGAGTAGCATGCGGATGCTCTTTTTATGTTTTTGCCCTTTTTTCTTGGAATCCTTCTTTGACACATGACACTCTATGGTGGCTTCCTACACTTTGTAAGGTTTTGAGCCTTTGTAGAATATCCCTCCCAGATATATATATATATATATATATATATATATATGTATATATATATATATGTATATGTATATGTATATATATATATGTATATATAGATATTTATATGTATATATATATAGATATTTATATGTATATATATAGATATAAATATATAGATATTTATATGTATATTTTTCTTGGAATCCTTCTTTGACACATGACACTCTATGGTGGCTTCCTACACTTTGTAAGGTTTTGAGCCTTTGTAGAATATCCTTCCCAGATATATATATATATATATATATATATGTATATATATATATGTATATATATATATGTATATATATATATGTATATATATATATATATGTATGTATATATATATATATGTATATATATATATATATATATATCTATATATATATGTATCTTTTTATGTGTAATGACCAGACCTGATATTAAGCAATGACCTGACATATTTGAGCGAATTACACAATAATGAGAAAATTACACAATGAGCTGGAAAACGTAAAACACAGTGATGAATACATATAACACAATGATGAAAAATATTTGATAAAATGAGCAAATTACACAATGAGTTGGAAAACGTAAAACACAATGATGAAAAATATTTGACAAAATGAGCATATTACACAATGAGCAAATTACACAATAATTCCGTTTTTGTATATAACGACACTATACTCGTTTTTGTAATTTTTTTCGTTTATGTAAATAACGACCCTATACTCGTTTTAAAGATTAAAAAATGCTCGTTTTCGTCATTGTGTTTTATGTTTTAGACAATTTCGTGTTATTTTTTACATTACACAATAACCAGACCTGACATTATTGTGTAATTTGCTCATTTTGTCAAATATTTTTCATCATTGTGTTATATGTATTCATCATTGTGTTTTACGTTTTCCAGCTCTTTGTGTAATTTGCTCATTTTGTTAAATATTTTTCATCAATGTGTTATATGTATTCATCATTGTGTTTTAAGTTTTCCAGCTCATTGTGTAATTTGCTCATTTTGTCAAATATTTTTCATCATTATGTTATATGTATTCATCATTGTGTTTTACGTTTTCCAGCTCATTGTATAATTTGCTCATTTTATCAAATATTTTTCATCAATGTGTTATATGTATTCATCATTGTGTTTTAAGTTTTTCAGCTCATTGTGTAATTTGCTTATTTTGTCAAATATTTTTTATCATTGTGTTATATGTATTCATCATTGTGTTTTACGTTTTCTAGCTCATTGTGTAATTTGCTCATTTTATCAAATATTTTTAATCATTGTGTTATATGTATTATATAATGACCAGACCTGACATTACAAAATGACCAGACGTGATATTACACAATGATGAGCAAATTACACAATGAGCTGGAAAACGTAAATTTTTTTTCTTCGTTTTTGTATATAACGAGACTATACTTGTTTTAAAGATAAAAAAACGCTCGTTTTTATGGTGTAATTTAAAAAAATAATAATGTCGTATGTAAAAGTTATGAACGTTTAAAAAAGGGGGGAGACTTGATAAAAAGTCAGATATGCTGAGTGAATTTCTATTTTACTTTAGAAAATAAACATTTCATCGATTCCTTTTAAAACAGATTGAATATAAAAATAGTAAAAGCTTGTTCCTTTAAAAAACATTTCCTTTCCTTGCAAACATTTTAATTCTCGAGTGGGAATCGATTCAATCTTTAAAAACTTTAGAAACATTTGTGCTAGCTTCCTTTTTAAAACGTTCACTTAACATTCGTGCTAGCCTTTCCATTCATTCATTCGTTCATTCAGTCTTCCATTCATATTCTTATCATTGAGTGAACTAGCACTCTAATGATATCATTCCGACTTAACCGTCCTAAGTCCCGAAGGCTTGGAACGTTGTGCTTGCACGAATGCAAGACTTCTATGCTACTTGTGTACAAGACTCCTTTGTTGCTTATCACAAAGATAAGACTCCTTTGTTGCTTATCACAAAGATAAGACTCCTATGTTTGCTTGTCCGAATACAAGTCTCCACTGTTTCTTGCACAAGACTTTTTGTTTATTCTTTCGCCTCGGGGTATGATGTAGTGCAAAACACACATCTGTATTCCTATTGTTTTAGTGCGTCTTTAATTAGTTTGTGCAGGATTGAGGACAATGTGTCTTTCAAGTGTGGGGATATGAGTGTTTAGTTTAGTTAGTTTGTCTTGTTTATAAAAAATTCAAAAATACAAATAAATGAAAATTTTTTTAAAAATGTCCTTGGAAATAATTCCATATACTTGGAAAATGATAGTACAACTAGATCTACTTGTGAGTTTAAATTGAAAACATGTTTAATTAGTGATGTTTTGGTAGACCCAGCTAGCTAGTAGAGCTTAAATATCATGTTTGTGTTAAATAAGATTAATAATTGAATTAATGATATCTTGTGGGTATTCATCTTAGAGTATCGGTAATACTGAAACTGTCAACATAGGGTGATAGGTACCACGTTAAGTTAAAATTTAGAGATTTTTAAAAAAAATTTTTTGCACACCACTCTCTTTTTATGAGAATAAATCCGAGTTTCGGTGGCACCCGCATCCATATTCCATAATTCTTGAGCTTATTTAACTGAAATCTAAGTTTCGCCTACGTGTCACACATCGGGTTCCAGCCTGATTGAAACACCACTGGGTTGATTCTTATGTGCTTCATTGATTATGACTTAGTCTATGTGTTACCTTCCGAGATAGTAACTTGGTTGAAACGCCTCTAGATGAAGTTAATTTGCTTAATAATGCTCATTATCATCCATTCATTCATTGATCATCTTGATTTCTAAAAAGCTGTAAATTTTAGTTTAACGTGGTAGGATAAATCTATATGGTTTGATCCGTGCCTAGACATGACCATGAGACGGGATTAGGTAGAGCTGTAAATTTTAAGTGTGAGTCCCATAGATTGATTGATATGCTTGGTAAATGGAATTAGAACACATCACGGGGGCTTGAAAGTTGGTGCTTGGGTTTAATCGGACAGAAATACTGATAATTGCTTTTTAACGCGTAAGTATATTTTGCTAATTGGTAATTGATGTATGTTAAGTTAGATGCCAGTTATGATTCCATTGCAGCTTTGTCAAGGACGAAAAAAAGGTTAAGTGTGGGGATGTTTAATGTAGTGCAAAACACACATCTGTATTCCTATTGTTTTAGTGCGTCTTTAATTAGTTTTATCTTTGTTTTGAGTCGTTTTTGTATACTATTGATTCTTTGTTATGTTTACAGGTGCTCGTATGAAATACAAGTGAATACGTGAAGAAACCGAGCTAGAGAGTGAAGCCCAAAGTTCAAAAGTTCAAAAATGGTGAATTTCAAGTCTTCGCGGTACGCGAGAAAGGAGAGGACCATCTGTCGCGATAGGCTAGAAACTCCAGGAGGGCGCCTGATGTCGCCCAGATGGTCTATAAACACTATGAATAAAAACCTAATCTAGACTCCTAAGTAATAAATGGAAAACCTATAAACTAGACCGCACTGACAGACAAGTGTACCTATCGAGTGTAGCACAGCTTAACGGTAAACCGAATTATCGAATTCTAGAGACACTGAATACTAATACTAGACTCAGACTCAGACTAAAGATTGAATTGGTTTTGGGGGTTTACTACACTAAATATTAAACTAAGAATGCAGTAAACTAATGTCGACTCAACTATCAAGACAAGTACTAAGGTGAAATAAGAAGATGGGAAGAATAATACCTTGGTCGGAATCCTACTTGCAAAGCACAACTTCTACCGGTTCTGCAAACAATGATGGATCTGGGTTTCGAAAGATGATAACTAAAAACTACCTAGTGGATCCCTAATCACTCTCAAGGTGTCACCAACTAAGCTACCTAAAGTGTACTCTACTCACCAGATGGTTAGATCACCTCTCAGGTATTTTCAACAATGATAAAGTACCCTAATAGACAGATTACCTCAAAGTCTCTCCATCTACCAATACACTCAAAGAATGCACGGGGTAATATCGGGTTAACAACTATGACACGAATAGCAACAATCACTAGACACCTAATACCGGCTTCCTCTCAGACAGCTGACACTCAGATTCCTAATGACGAAGACCAAACGACTAATTCTCACCTCTCGGGTATTGAACTAGGATACACATTTAATTCTTATCAGCAATCAAAGACAACTCCTTATGGCTACTACGTCTAGCAAACCACCCAAATCACAAATCATAAGATCTATGACCAAGATACGCTAATCAAACTGGCAGACAACCACAATCAACGCAGATATTGAAATCAAATACAAGATCAGATCTAAACATGTAATAAGATCACAATAATTAACTCAAGATTGTTTACAAAAGCATTACACCATCAAACGAATCCAAAACCGATAAAAAACTGAACTTTAGCAAGTATTCATCAATTGACCTAGGCAATATTATAGTTTTAGCCTAGGATCATGTTTAAACAACCAAAACAGAAGTAATAAACAAGATTCATGGTTTCAAACAATCAAATCAAAGATAAAGATTCAAACATGCAAACCCGAAACGCTTAAACAACGAACCCGGATCTCAAAGCCTTCACCTTTTCACTCCAATCAGCCTCCCATGCTCCAAAAATCGCCCTAAACCCTTCTCTGGACGGAAATAATTCGAACTCCCTCAAGAATGGGATTCTAATTCTATTAAAATTGGATTTTAGGGTTTTTCGCGATTTATAAGTCTCTCGCGTACCGCGAAAGAAACAATCCGAGCCTTCGCGTACCGCGAAGGCCAAAATAGCCATGGCTGATTTTTGAGTTCCTCGCGTACCGCGAGGCATCTCTTTCTCTTCTCTCGCGTACCGCGAGAGCTTGATTTTCAACATTTTTAACTTTAATCTCCCAGCTTCACTTTCTTGCTCGGTTTCGTCACGTATTCACTTTTAATTCATACGAGCACCTGCAAACAAGACATAGACTCAATAAGTATACAAAAATGACTCAAAACAAATGCAAAACTAATTTAAGACGCACAAAACACTAGGAATAAAGATGTGTGCTTTGCGCTACATCAAACATCCCCACACTTAACATTTTTTCGTCCACGAAGCTGCAAATGGAATCATAACTCAGATCTAACTTAACAAACATCAATCCAATTAGCAAAACATACTCACGCGCTAAAAAGCAATAATTAGTATTTCTGTCCGATTAAACCTAAGCACCAAATTTCAAGCCCCCGTTACGTGTTCTAAAATTTATTTACCAAGCATATCAATCAACCTATTTGACTCACACTTAACAGTTACAGCTCTACCTAATCTCGTCTCACGGTCATGTCCAGGCACGGATCAAACCATATAGATTTACCCTACCACGTTAAACTAAAATTTACAGGTTTTTAGAAATAATGATGATCAATGAATGAAAGGATGGAAATATGAGCATTATTAAGAAAATTAACTTTTGTCTAGAGGTGTTTCAACCAAGTCACTATCCTGGAAGGTAACACATAGACTAAGTCATATCAATGAAGCACATAAGAATCAACCCAGTGGTGTTTCAATCAGGCTGGAACCCGAGATGTGACACGTAGGCAAAACTTAGATTTCAATCAAATAAGCTCAAGAATTATGGAATATGGATGCGGGCGCCACCGAAACTCGGATTTATTCTCATAAAAAGATAATGGTGTGCCATGAAATTTCAAAAACCTCTAAATTTTAACTTAACGTAGTACCTATCAACCTATTTTGACAGTTTCAGTATTACCGATTACCCTAAGATGAGTACCCACAAGATATCATGATTTTAATTCAATTAACTCCTAAACAACACGTACAGTATATTTAAGCTTTCAAATAGGCCGGGTCTACTAAAACATCGCAAATTATACGCGTTTTCTATCAATTAACCATTTAAACTCACAAGTAGATCTAGTTGTACTATCATTATCCAAGTATAAGCAATTATTTCCAAGGACATTTTTCAAAAATTTTTCATTTTTTTGTATTTTTGATTTTTTATAAACAAGACAAACTAGACTCAACTAGACACTCACATCCCCACACATGAAAGACACATTGTCCTTAATGTGAAGTAAGACACAACTAAAAATAAAAATACAAAAATAAAAGGAATCGACTTAGCTGGTAATGTAGCATGAATGGTCTAGCATTACTCTTCCACATGTGCACCGTATAGCATTTCGGTCACGGTTGCCCAAACTACCGGGTTGCCTTTACAAACTGTGTATAAGTGATAATCGATTCTGCCCGAATGGAGATTGAGTACGGGCGGAGCGATAAACATGCAAAATAAACCTCACAACAAACCCGCAGCAACATTAAACTGACTCAAATTAAAAATAAAAACTCGACTGACTCACTAAAAACTTAAAGACTCAAAATAGAAAGATTGCAGAGAAACATACTTAATGGGTGGCAAACACATCGACATGAATGCCACAGCAAGGTCGATCATCGGTCACAAACGGTTTCAAGTTCTCCCATGGTCGTTGGTGGTCGTCAGTGGATGATATGTGTGATAATGAACGGTGGGTAATGGTAGAAGGATGATATGTGGTATGATGATGGTGGTTATAATGGATGGTGGATAGACGATAGAGGTGTGAATGACAGTGGTGGTCGATGCATGTGAACAGTGAACGAAACCATGGGAAAACAAGGAAGAAGGGTGAAGCCAGCATTGCCCCGCGTACTGTGAGAGAACCGGCAGCATTCCTCGCGTATCGCGAGGAGGCAGAAATTAAGCCGGCTACTTGGTTTGTCCTTCGCGTACCGCGAGAGGATTTCCCAAATGCTTCGCGTACCACGAGAGCTTGTTGGTAACAGAAAGTTTTGAAAATTTTCCAACTTTTATACTTAGAAAAGTTTTTGATCATTAAAAATTTGTTTCACCCAAATTCCACAAAAACCTATTTCAAGCATAAAAACACATGTAAAAATACCTGGAACTTCATTCTCGACGACTCACCGAATCAAGCGCGAATCCCTGCAAAACACGACACAAACAAAACGCATACCAAAAAACACAAAAGTGGACATGGACTCAAAGCAGGTAATGCACACAAACTCTACATCCCGAGCCCTTGCCCGAGATTCAAGCAAGCATATCATGAGGCTTCTCCTTGATCCTAACTGGTACCGCCTTCAACCTACGCGGTCTCCTGGTCCTCCACAACAGTAATAAACAACTCCTTCTATCAAACCTCCAACTTCTACTATATTCACCAATCAAGTCCTTCCACCACAGCTTAAACCTACCAGGTCCAAAGATAACACAGTTCAAGTATCCTAGCAGCTTATCTCCCCTAGACATCCCCACACTTGGGTTTTTCACTCTCCCTACATCAACAAACTAACTCAACTCTCGGAGTTTCTTACGAGGCGGTCTAGATTTATGGGTTGACTCGGTTTCTCTCCCCTCAGCACAAACAGAAGTAAAGACATGTAGAGGTTCAGAAATAGATATTTCTATGGATGTGACCTCTAAAACTCCACCAGGATCTTCAGGATCCTCTACACTCTCCAACAACTTCCCCACACTTGGTGTTTTTCTATGATCTCATCAAATTCAGCTATTATCTCGAGCAGATCATCGGGTACCTCCTCGTCGTAATCATCCAGCTCATCTAACAATCTCTCCATCTCCAACGCCCATTCACATATCTCTCCTAAGTTAGGGGCAGGTTCATCAATCTCTCTCTCTCTGGATCATTGTCCCGATGGTCACCTATGAAGGCATCAAGCATGCACACGGAGTGGCTATGCTCGCCAACATCCTCCACATGTTTCATAGCATCGAAAGTAATAGACTCATCCCCCACACGAAGTGTGAGTTTCCCGTCGAAGACATCGATCATTGCATTGGCGGTCCATAGGAACGGGCGTCCTAGGATGAGTGGGAATTTGTCATCCACCTCCATATCTAGGATCATGAAATCCACGGGGAATACAAACTTACCGACTTTCACTAAAATATTCTCCACAATTCCCCGTGGATACTTGACTGAGCGGTCATCCAAGGAAATGCTCATATGCGTCGGCTGTAGTTCACCTTGGTCTAGCTGCTTATAAAAAGAATATGGCATCAGATTGATGCTAGCACCCAGATCATCCAACGCGTGGTTTAGATGCAAACCGCCAAACAGACACGGAATCGTGAACCGACCCGAATCTGTCATCTTCTCCGGCGGTTTGTTTTGCACCACAGCAGAACATTGATCACTAAGTGAGACTTCAGAGATCCCCCCTAGCTTCTTCTTGTTGGAAAGAAGATCTTTGAGAAATTTTCCATACTTAGGCATGTGCTGGAGGACCTCTATAAACGGAAGATTGACCTTGAGTTGTTTAAACATATAAAGGAAGGTACCGTATTCCCTAGTATTCTTATATGGCAGTACGCGCGCTGGGTGAGGAATACGACTCAAGTCAACCCCGGGGGACTTCATCTATGCTCCCTTCTTCTTCTTCGCTGCCCTCTTGACAGGCTTCTCCATCTCTATCTCTTCGTCCACCGGCTCTTCTTCTACAACCGGTGGGGTTTCCTTCTCTTACGCCCAGTGACTTCTTGTCGACACAGCTTTCGACTCAGACTCCTCTAGCATCCTAGCATCGATCTCAGCAAATCGAGCTCTCTAGTCTACCTTCTTCACTTCCTCTACCAAAGGTATGCCATACTCAATGGAGTAGGAGGCATCCTCTACAACCTCTTTCTTCTCCACACTCCTAACTGACACGGCCATCACTTAAGCATTTGAGCCGCCCGAAGATGGGCCTCCTTGTCTACCCTTCAGGCTCCGAGCGATGTTTCCTACCGTGCGTTGCAAATCCTGGAATGCCGACTGCTGATTCTTCAATAGAGTGTCGTGGCTATCCAATCTTTGTAGAGCATCCCTATCATTTTGCACTAACTGAGCAAGCAACTGTGTCTGATTCTCTACCATCTCCTCAATCTTCCTTGTGTTTACACTGCTTCCTGAACTTGCTCCTCCTTCAGCTCCTCCATACTGCTGCTGGTGACCATTAAACCCAGGCGGGTTATTTCTAGATCTCCATCCCGAGCCAAAAGAATTGTAGTTTTGTACCCTCGGTTCTGGTTTCCTACATAGCTCACGTGCTCCTGATTATTGACTGGGCAATCCCTAGTGTCGTGGCCTCCCCTGCACACTTGACACCGCTGAGCACTGAGCTTCAGCTCTTTAATCTCATTAGCCATTGAGGTGAGTGCAGCAGCCACACTAGAATCAGGAGTGACCTGATGCACACCTCTAGGAGAAGAGGCGGGTGCCCTAGCACTAGGAATGGAAGTCCTAGTAGATGGATACTGCTGTTCGGCTTGAGCGAAGCTCTCGAACATTTCCTCGCACTCATCAGGTTCGAGTCTCTCCATGATATGACCTCCCGCAGCTGTGTTGAACATTTGCTGCTTCTCGAAGGTGAGGCCATTATAGAACTTCTCCACTAGCGCCCAGTTGGATAGACCGTGCTGAGGAAATCGGCTCAACGACGTGATGAACCGCTCCCAGGCCATGTGATAAGGCTCGTCAGGGTCCATTCAGAACGAATGGATTTGGTCCCGAAGGCGAGCGGCCTTGGTAGGTGTATAGTACTTCTTGTAGAATTTGGCTTGAAGATCCTCCCATGTGGTAATAGAATTGTCGGGAAGGGTGTCAAGCCAAGTAGATGCGCGACCAGAGAGCGAGAATGGGAAGAGACGCAAATAGATAGCGTCCTTAGACACACCCGTGATATTGAATGTATCACATATCCGCGCGAAGCGGGACAAATGTCCCGGTGCATCCTCATTCTCAAGGCCATGGAATTGAGTAGCATGAGTGATCGTACTCATGACATGTGATGGGATCTGCCATGTATTGGTGTTCGGAATAGTGGGGCGAGTGATCGAAGATCTCGCGCCCGTGACCCCATCACTGGCCCTCTGGTGCATAGTACGTCTCGTTGGTGGGTCAGCGTCGCCTATAGTAGAAAATGGGATTGGGCTAGTAGAACGTACCTGGGATTTGCACAGCTCCTTTAAACGCTCCCGAAAGTCACGGGTGCGCTCGTGAAGCTCTCGTTCGGGCTCTGGACAAGCTGAATAAGGTGGTGATCCCTGCGAACGAGTATGGTGCATAAACAGAAAGACTCTAGAAGGAAACAGAACAAAGACTCAAAGACACATAGAAAGACTCGATTCTAAATTAGACACTCAGATAAGACTCACTACTAGCATAAAAGACAAGTAGCACACAAGACTCAAAAGAGAACAAAGCAAACCAAAATTCACTAAAAGAACTAGTCATAGTTAATATTGCTATTGCCAAGTGTCCCCGGAAACGGCGCCAAAAACTTGATTTCGCCCAGACGGTCTATAAAAACTATGAATAAAAACTTAATCTAGACTCCTAAGTAATAAATGGAAAACATATGAACTAGACCGCACTGACAGGCAAGTGTACCTATCGAGTGTAGCACAACTTAACTGTAAACCGAGTTATCGAACCCTACAGACACTAAATACTAATACTAGACTCTTACTCAGACTAAAGATTGAATTGGTTTGGGGGGGGGTTTACTACACTAAATATTAAACTAAGAATGCAGCAAACTAATGTCGACTCAACTATCAAGACAAGTACTAAGGTGAAATTAGAAGATGGGAAGAATACTACCTAGGTCGGAATCCTACTTGCAAAGCACAACTTCTACCGATTCTGGAAACAATGATGGATGTGGGTTTCGATAGATGACAACTAAAGACTACCTAGTGGATCCCTAATCACTCTCAGGGTGTCACCAACTAAGCTACCTAAAGTGTAGTCAACTCACCAGATGGTTAGATCACCTCTCAAGTATTTCCAATAATGATAAAGTACCCTAATATACAAATTACCTCTCAGTCTCTCCGTCTACCAATACACTCAAAGAATGCACGGGGTAATCTCGGGTTAACAACTATGACACGAATAGTAACAATCATTAGACATCTAATACCGGTTTCCTCTCAGACAGCTGACACTCGGATTCCTAGTGACGAAGACCAAACGACTAATTCTCACCTCTCAGGTATTGAACTAGGATACACATTTAATTCTAATCAGCAATCAAAGACAACTCCTTATGGCTACTACGTCTAGCAAACCACCCTAATCACAAATCCTAAGATCTATGACCAAGATACGCTAATCAATCTGGCACACAACCACAATCAACGCAGAAATTGAAATCAAATACAAGATCAGATCTAAGCATCCAATAACATCACAATAATTAACTCAAGATTGTTTACAAAAGCATTAAACCATCAAACGAATCCAAAACCGATAAAAAACTGAACTTTAGCAAGTATTCATCAATTGACCTAGGCAATATTATAGTTTTAGCCTAGGATCATGTTTAAACAACCAAAACAGAAGTAATAAACAAGATTCATGGTTTCAAACAACCAAATAAAAGATAAAGATTCAAACTTGCAAACCCGAAACACTTAAACAACGAACCCGGATCTCAAAGCCTTCACCTTTTCACTCCAATCAGCCTCCTATGCTCCAAAAATCGCACTAAACCCTTCTCTGGATGGCAATAATTCGAACTCCCTTAAGAATAGGATTCTAATTATATTAAAATTGGATTTTAGGGTTTTTCGCGATTTATAAGTCTCTCGCGTACCGCGAAAGAAACAATCCGGGCCTTCGCAGTCGCGGCTGATTTCTGAGTTCCTCATGTACCGCGAGGCATCTATTTCTCTTCTCTCGCGTACCGCGAGAGCTTGATTTTCAAGATTTTTAACTTTAATCTCCCGGCTTCACTTTCTTGCTTGGTTTCTTCACGTATTCACTTGTAATTCATACGAGCACCTGAAAACAAGACATAGACTCAATAAGTATACAAACACAACTCAAAACAATAACAACACTAATTAAAGATGCACAAAACACTAGGAATAAAGATGTGTGCTTTGCACTACATCAGCGCCCGACTATATTGTCCTTCGCGGTACGCGAAGGACCGGCTAGCATTGTCCCGCGGTACGCGAGAAACCGTAATTCCGCAAAACCCTAGTTTTTCAAATTAAATAGATTTTGATAGCCATTATGAAGGGAGTTCGATTTTGAGCCGTCCAGAGAGAGCATTAGGGCGATTTTGGGTGATTGGAGGTCAAGTGGAGTTAAAGTTTGAAACTTTTGAATCCGGGTTCGTTGTTTAAGCGTTCTAGGTGTTAAAGATTCGATTTTTATCTTTGTTTGCTTTGTTTGAAACTATGAATCATGTTTATACTTCCGTTTTTAGTTGTTTGAACATGATCCTAGACTAAAACTTTGATATTGCCTAGGTACATGATGAATACGTGTTAAAGTTTGATTTTTATCAGTTTTTAGATTTTAATTAATGGATTAATGATTTTGTAAGCGATCTTGAGTTGATTATTGTGATGTTCTTGCATGTTTAGATCTAATCTTGTGTTTGATTTCAATTCCTTGCGTTGATTGTGGTTGTCTGCCAGTTTGATTAGCGTGTCTTGGTCATAGATCTTAGGATTTGTGATTAGGGTGGTTTGCTAGACGTAGTAGCCATAGGAGTTGTGATTGATTGCTAATTAGAATTGAATGTGTATCCTAGTTCAATACCCGAGAGGTGAGAATTAGTCGTTTGGTCTTCGTCATTAGGAATCCGAGTGTCAGCTTTCTGAGAGGAAGCCGATATTAGGTGTCTAGTGATTGTTGTTATTCGTGTCATAGTTGTTATCTTGAGATTACCCCGTGCATTATTTGAGTGTATTGGTGGACAGAGAGACTGAGAGGTAATCTGTCTATTAGGGTACTTGGTCATAGTTGGAAATACGTGAGAAGTGATCCAACAATCTGGTGAGTTAGTACATCTTTATGTTCCTTAGTTGGTGACACCCTGAGAGTGATTAGGGATTCACTAGGCTGTCTAGAGTTGTTTCTTTAGAAACCCAGATCCATTATAGTTTCCATAACCGATAGAAGTTGTGCTTTGCAAGTAGGATTCCGACCTAGGTGATATTCTTTCCATTCTTGATATTACCTTTGTCCTTTGTCTGGTTAGTTGAGTCGACTTTAGTTTGCTGCATTCATTAGTTTAATATTTAGTGTAGTAAACCCCCAAACCAATTCAATCTTTAGTCCGAGTCAGAGTCTAGTATAGTTATACAGTGTCTCTAGGGTTCGATATTCCGGTTTACCGTTAAGCTGTGCTACACTCGATAGGTACACTTGCTTGTCAGTGCGGTTTAGTTCATAGGTATTCCTATTATCACTTAGGAGTCTAGGTTAGGTTTTGTTAGTTTTTATATAGACCGTCTGGACGATATCAGGGTAACAGGTACAAATAGTTACACACACATGTACATGCTACCACACAATTTAAACACTTAACACTTTCATAAACAATTACATATATTATAAACTAGGTTAATAACACGTAATTGTCATAAACGTTTGATAAAACATTATTCTTTCTTTTCATTCATAAGCATGTACTTCATCACAAAACTTTAAAGAGAAAATGGGCAATAGAAACTCACCAGCTCTGATCTAACTAATTAACTCCTTAAGTGTTCGGGATAGGCAGGATGCTAGAGATCTGTAGTAAGTCAACGAGTGAAAACTATCAACAAAATATTTAGTGTCGCCTACAGTGTCGTCAGGTCAGTGTCACCGACACACAGTCAGTGTCGCCAGGGCAGTGTCGCCAAGGTACATGATCAGTGCCGCCAGAACTTGCGTTTAGGACTTAGTGTTGTTCTTATAGTGTCGCCGTTCATAGTGACGCCGACATTAAGTGTCGCCAGAGGAATGACACGTGCCCCCCAATCATTGGAAATCTTGGATCCACGCCATTCCTCCATTGCTAACCCCGACTAGTGTCGCCACATGAAGGTGGCGACATTGGTCAGTGTCGCCTGATGAATAGTTCATCCAAACATGCCCGTTTTCAACCCAATTCTGTAACTTTTTACGTCCAAATCGTTTGTTTTACTTCCACGGAGTCAGATCTAGTCTTAGATCATCTTTTAACACGTAAAAATCTCTACTTTCAGATGAAAATCTTAGTTTTACCCCAAAAAAGCCATTTTGAACAAAAATTGAGATTTAGGTTCAATTCATACCTCAAAGACGATGATTCTTCGTGGTTTCTTGCTCTGGTGTGTTGAAGAAACACTTTGGAATAATTCTTTCACCCAAAGATGATGATTTATTTACTTTCTCTCTCTAAAACAAAAATGGTGATAGTTGTGAATGGAGGCTGATGGGGATCAGGCATGAGGGTTTATGGAGCCCTAATGGGCCAAGCGCAACTCTTATGTTCCTTCTTTCTTTCTTTCCTCATAGCCCATTAAGTGATGTCGGTTTTGCGGGTGTTACATCTTATAACTTACTTTTTTTTAATTTGCATAAGCTACTGTTTTTTATATCGAACATTTATTAATTTAAAAAAAATATTAAATTATCATTCAAATTTATATTTTAATATATTTTGTTTTGATCGGAAGGCAAAGATTCAAAACAAATTATGAAATTGACCAAGAACTGTCGGCGTGTATAAAGTGGTATACATTATAAAACTTCATATGATGGCATCTTTCTTGTCTCTTTTGATTTGTACGCATCCAGTTTTAATACCCACAATATTTAATTTTCTTGCATTATTATTTAGAAAACAATAAATTTAATGATAGATATAGTAATGATCCCGAGCCCACGCAGGTTCGATCCCGAGCCAACCCGGGTTTTAGTCCGGAGTGCATTACGCTAGCGGGTCTTGGCCCGTGTAGCGGCGCAACGGCTGTCAAGTGGCAGCAGGCTCCATGGTTTCCCGGTGAATGCCTAGCCTCTCGCTCTGAACCCGCGGGCCCGGTTTAGACAATGTAGTGGTCAGGTTGGAGGGGTGACAGGGTCTCCGACTTGTCGGAGATGCGACTGCCACTCATATTGAAAGTCGCCGTTCAAAAAAATAAGTAATGATCCGGTGCGACTTGTGCCTATCTTAGGGCGAAAGGCTCCACTCATATGCGGATCTATTAACATAAAACTAAAAGTATGCAACAATATAAATCATGATTTATATGGCCTTTTTCTATAATAAACTAAGAGGGCCCTTGACCTGAATCCCTAATGAAAATAGTTTAATGTTCTCTTTGTTATGAGGTAATGGAATGAATGAGAGAATCAAATGGACGAGTAAATATAATGGACAAAGTAAAGAAATAAATCATTAATATTCTATTGTCCTATTTGGTTACCCTATGTGAGTGAAATAAATCATTACTTCGTGTTGTTTGGTAGACAAGAAAATATTTAATGAAAAACAAAATATTTTTAACTAATAAAATTATATTATTGGTCAGACCATGGGCCGGGTCATGGTTTGGGGCATGGTTTGAGCCATGGGTCAGGTCATCGGTCGGGTCATGGTTCGGGTCATGGTTCGGGCCATGAGACGGGCCATGGCTCAGGTCATGGGTCTGGTCATGAGTTGGGTTGTGGGTCGAGTTATGGGTCGGGCCATGGTTCAGGTCATTAATTAAACAAAATAATTTCATTCCTTGAATGAATGAAAAGAACCCCCCCCCCTCCCCTAAAAGAAAAGAAAATCATTAATCACATTCCTTATTTAATAATCAATTTCATTCATATATGATTAACAAATATGTTTTTTTTTCATTCTAGCACAATGACTCATTTCATTCCACCATACATTAATGCATACCAACCACTGCCTAAATTCAGAATCAGATGCTCCTTAATTACTAACTAGCGGGTAATTACCCATTGCGTAACCCGTCCTCCATGACAAGTGGGTTTTAAAAAAGTTACGTGAAAACATAGATAAAAATAAGCACGTCGCACATGTATGTTCGCAGGTTAAGAAAACAATACGTTGTTTTAAAAATTTTATGAGAATATATTGAAGTAAAACAAAGATTAGGCATATAAATACACATACAAAAAAAGAAGCCAAAAAGATAAAAAAATAAATAAATAAAACCAAAAAACAAATAAAAAAAGTAAAACAAATATTAACATTATAAATTAATTAAAATAAAAAAAACTCAAACAAAAGAATAGGTGCATATAAAAACAAATAAAAAGTAAAAAAAACCATATTCTCTAAAAATATAAAAAGATGAAGCTGTAGTGTAACATTCGGCCCCTCATTCAATCAATATTGTTTGTTTTGTCCACTACGAGCTCACAGATTTTTTTATTGCCCCGGGTGAAAACTTTCTTGGGAGTCACCCATCCCTATATTACTTTCACCTGGGCACGTTTAACTGTGGAGTTCTTCTCTCATCCACAACCAATACGCCCAAAACGCGTTGATGATATTGAGGCGGACCAATTACTTATGAACTCAGCATCTCTCCTATCCATGTGATGCAAGATTTGCTTAGAGTGTTACATGCAGGGTCTCGAAGTTGAGACAATGGGTTGAAGGGGGCGCTGAACTAGTTCAAGTGGAATTGCTTTAAGTGTAAAATGTTTTATTAATCTATTTATATATAATTGAAATTTATATAAATTAAAAAGAAAAGAACTAAAGGAACCGGCCGTGAAAGGAGGGCTAAGACGACCCCGCGCCAGGTGGGTTGCATCCATAATCGTCTGAACCCTTACCGCCAATACTGGATAATTTGTCGAGGTTAAAACGGGGCATTGAAAATTCATTAATCCCCCTTCTCTAACTAGCCGGAGTGCGTTTTGTTTTTGTGGTTGTGCCATCTTTCCTCAGTTGTTCTTCAATATCCTTTGATCAAAAAATCTGAAGTTGACTGCCGATCACACCTTTATTAGTAAACGTATCACCAACCGGAAAAAAACTTAGCCACCAACCTTTGTTTTATTTTCTTCCAAACGAATATTTAGCCCCCGCTGATCGTTTATCTTCCGTCTGGTCGGTAATATTCTGCCAAAAGAACCTGCCTCTAGTGGTTTGTTCTTGTTCTAGGAGAACAATTAAGTTCAAATCACTTGATCTTTACCACGATTGAAGAAGATCGATCAGACCTATTGTGTCCCTCTTCCCCGGAAGCCTATTGCATCGATATCCAATAGCTGCCTACCCACAACCCTAGAACACCGCCTACCTGTTGCCCTACAGCCTAGTTCTTGCCTCCTTTATAAAAAAAACTCACACCTCACACCTCGCTCTGATACCAATTGATGGTTCAGCCCCTTGATGATCGAATAATTCCATCAAAAAATAAGAACACGAACAAAGACACTTTGTTTGTGAAATCCCTTCCATGACTCTTTTATTAATATATCAATGAAAAACACATAATTACAATAAACCAAAGACCTCTATTTATAACTAAGCAAACTTAGTGACTAAGCAACCTAATTAGACTCAACTTAGGAAAGTAAATCAAACAAAATCAGGATAAATCAAACTCAATATTCTACCTAAATCCCAAATAATAAACCAAAACACGACTCCAAAAATACTAACCGACTCAAATAAATAATAAACCTAAAGATACTAAACGAACTCCAACCTTGAACTATGGACAATATTTGATATATTTGAGTAGCAACTTTCATTTTTAATTGGTTTAATATGATGCTCTACGATCTTGCAAGCAACTACGGCGTATGTGGTAGGAGACTAGCGGGGTGAGTTAGAAGAGTTGCATTTTATTCTTACTTTTTCGGTTTTAAATTGATCAAGTTGCACTTTGAACCGATTAATAATATTGGGTGTAAAAATGAGAAAATCAAAAGGAAGCTTTTTAACACCATAAAATAAGAAAATGTAATATTTTATTATATTTAATAGAAATTGTTGCTACAACAAGAATAGGGATGGATGATGGTATGGACGTCTCCCGGGCACAATCGCTTGTACAAACTTGCTAAGAAGCAAAGCACCGTTAGTCTCACCGCAGGAGGTGGTCTCCTACGATCAGCATCCAGTGTGAGAATAAGTAGTGTGTTCTCGAGAGATGATTATAGAGAAAGAGAGAGTTTGAGAGTGAGTATTAGACCGAGTATGAATGAATACCCCTTGAAGATTAGCTAAGGCCCTCTTTTATAAAGGGAGATTCCCGCCTGGGCTGAGCTTGGCGCCCGACTGGCTGTCTCGTTTAGGATAGCTTCTCTCCTACTTTCTAAAGGTGCAGTTTGACCTTGCCTCTTTGGTGCAAGTGAACAGAGTGTCTTTTCCAAGAGCCGTGTTACCCTTTCACGTGTAACTTATCGGATTCGGTGTATTGTCTTGGAGTGTTGACATTCTGACTATTACACTATTCGGTTACTGTAGTGAGATGCTCTTGACCATATCGCCTCTTGAGCTGTGTAGCTGTTGTATTTAACTGCTGTGCTTCTTTGCTCCGTGGCTTGTAGGTTTGGCTACCCACCTCATCAGCTCCCAGTCAAAGTTAGCTATGACAAAGTGATGGGTGGCTTTCCCTTAAACTTTTATGCTTTTGATTCCATGGCTTATTTTCTTATTTGTTTCCTCGTTTGCGTGCATCGTGCTGCGTTGAAATCTGAGGTGATTGATGTGACAGTCGGGAGACTTTTCTGCAGAGAGGCATGATAACCTATTTGACATTTGTCTGACACGTTTTAACTTGTAAAACCCCTGATTATCTCATTCGAGGTTTTTTTAAAATTTCAAAAGGGGGTTTTTAAATTTTAAAAGGGAGGGGTTCGATCAGTTTTCCTTCCATTAACCGTTGGATCATCGTGCTTTTCCTCTTCCTTGTTCCTCGAAGAAATTGCTAGTCCTTGTCCCTCCTCTTCTCATTCCGATCTTCTGCCTTTGGTTATTGCTCTCCTTCTTCAAAGGTAAGTTGTTTCTTTTCCTTCTTTCCGATGGGTGCTAAGAATGTTATGGCGATTTAGTTCTCTAGGTTCTCTCAAGCCGAAGTAGAGGCATTTTGTAATGATTAAGGTATTCAGCTTTCGTTTAATCCTATTGCTCCCAGCCCTGGTATTTCAATTAGTAAATGTCCTGCTTGTTCGATTGCCCTGTACACTCGTCACTTCGAGTGCTCGAACCTGCGATACCCTTTTCTTCATTTCTTTCTGAATGTGCTTGATTTTTGTCGCCTTAGGCTGGGCCAATTTGCTCCTGTGGGTGTTGCTAGGGTTTTGCATTTTGAGTTGGTCTATCGTGCTCTTGGTCATCATCCGTCTTTAGCAATGTTCCGTCGCTTTTCCATTTGGCTAAAAATGGTAGTTGGTTTATCATCGAGAAAACCCAAGTTGAGAAATGGTTGATTTCAGCCACTGTTGGGCTTAGCGGTTCATGGAAAGATCGCTTTTTCTGAGTGTCTAATTCTATTATCCCTTTCAAAATCGTTTATAGGTCTCCTGATGCTTATTCAAACGACAAGGAATCCTCTGAGGAGGAGTTAGACCCTGTTCTTTTGACCAAACTTCGTTCCTTTGCTTCTAGGGTTCGTCCCTTCCCTTAGGATGTCTTAGTAATGCTGGGTTTAAGTGTTAAATGGGTCAACCCTAAGACTGAGCCTTCATTGGTCGTTAATGGGACGGGTACGTTTCTTTTGTGGAGTTTGTTTATTTCTTGCAGTTATGAGTGCCTTGTACTTCATCAAATATGAAGACACTTTTGCTGTCGAGTTTGTTCGAAAGGAGCTTGTGGAGGTCGAACGAAACACGTTCGTTTCGAGGTTGGAGAGTATAGTAGAGTTGTTACTTCATCAATTGTTTCTGGGGCTGGAGCTTCACAGAGTAAAGAGGTTTCGATGTCTCGTCGCTCAAGTAAGAGGTTAGCAAGTTCCTCTGTTAAACATGTTAGCCCATCTCCTTCTGGGCCTAAAATCATGGAGCTTAGTGATAAGGATGCTCATGATCTGAGCCTCTTTGCTTCTTCGAATGGGACGAGTATGAAGCCTTCTTGAGGTGGTTAAGGCTCAAAGTGAGCTGAATAAGGAGAAACTTGCTGAACTGGAAGCGGTGGTTGAGGCTGAGATACAAAAGGTCTGTACAGATCGTCAGGCTTTGTCTATTGAAAAAAATTAACGAAGAGAAAGCAACCACTGTTTCTACTACATTAGAGTGGAATAAGTATGCTGACAAGCTCACTAGTGACAACAAGTGGCTCACTGAGTAAGGCTTTCATCAAATTGTTTCCTATCTTATGCACAACTCTGAATTCAATGAGCCTCTTGGCCAAGTTTACATCAAACTCATTGCTCATGGCCGTCACCTTGGTTTTGTTGCGGGTTATAAGTATTGTAATGCTAAGAAGCCATGGAGGATTGCACAAAGTATTTTAACCCGGAGTCTGAGAAGGAGTTTGTTGGTGTTGTGCATGAGATAGAGCGTCTGACATACCCCTACCTTCATGAAGTGTCCAAATGTTTCGGACAACCTCTCTCTATTTTTCAATGTCTTGAGCCAAATGGATTGAAGAGAGAGCTTGTCGAGGAGGTGCTTAGGTCAGCTACTGGTAAGAGATCCTTTGGCAATACATCCAAGGAAGTTGTTGGAGAGGTTAGCATATTGATTGCTCAAGGTGAGGACGTTGGTACCTCGACTCAGGCAGGTGATGAGGGTTTGAGCAAGAAAGCTAGTGTTGAAGTTGAGGAGCCGAATGTCGATTGTCCTCCTAAACTTGGTCTTACTGGGTAAGGTGCTCCTCGTGGTGGTGATGTTGAAGACCCTGATGGTCTTTATAAATTCAAAACAATTTATTCGTAGCTATTTTAACATCTGGTCTGTAATGCTTAAAATAATTTACTCCTGTGTTGGTGAAGGTCGTTGTAGCTTCTTTTGGATAATACATGTATGCGCCTATCTAGGTAGGACATATTTTCTTTTATCTTTATGAATGGGCCTTGTGAGGCCGTATGATGTATGCTTCTATCGTTTATCTTCTTCTTTGTTTACTTGCTTATGTTGCAATGTTTTATGTTGTTTTTTGTACAACATTCTGAACATATCATTTAAGTGTGGTGCTACAGACTCCGTACCTGATTTGATCAAAGGAATGGATGTACTTATCCTATCTTAGCGTACCATAGTTATGTTTGCTATGGGTTTTGGCAGAAGTGTTTTTTCCCACTACTGGAGCAACATTTATGTAGGATGCTCATCCCTTGACATGATTTTTGATATGCCTATTGTTTTAGGAACTCACCCTGTATACGGAAAAGGCATGACCATATCCGTTAAGTGATTTTGTCCTAGGAGCTCATCCCTTTACATAAGGAGATATAGGGCCGGAACTCATGGAGCTAAGTTAGTCAAGGAGCTCACCCCCGATAGGATAATAGATGAGGTTTTGACAAAATGTTTCGTTTTCATTCGGACTTTTGAAACGAAGAACAGTAGCAATCATGTTTGCATACATTTGAGCAATTTTTAAATAAAGAAGCATTTGAGATGCTTGATATTCCAATGCCTTGGAACCTTCTTTCCTTCAATGTCTGTAAGCTTGTAGGAGCCTCTTTTGTGAGCTTCACCGATGCGATAAGGTCCTTCCCATTTGGGCCCTAACTTGCCGGTGTTTTCTTGCTTACTGGCTTTGTTGTTTCTTAGAACAAGGTCTCCAGGTTTGAATGCATCCCGACGAACCATGGAGTTATAGTATGATTCCAACTTTCTTTTGTATCTTGTTTCTCTTATTAGTGCGTGGTCACGAGCTTTTCGAGAAGGTCGAGGTTTGTCATGATTTTAGAGTTGTTTTGCTGCTTATCTTGATTGTTGCTTCGATGAGAGCCTACTCCGATTTTAGTGGGGATTACAGCTTCAGAGCCATATACCAAGCTGTAAGGGGTACGGTTGTGACTGGTTTTTTCAGTTGTCCTTATGGCCCATAGGACGCTTGGAAGCTCCTCTAACTAGTCTTTTCCATACCTTCCAAGTCTTGATTCCTTCAATGATGCTTCTATTCATACGCTCACCTTATCCATTGGATTGAGGGTATGCTACCAAGCTGAACACTTGTATGATTTGGGGATCTGAACACCATGTGCTGAAAGGCTTCCCTGCAAACTGTCTTCCATTATCCGTGACTATCTCTCCGGGTAACCCATATTGGCAAACAAGGTTTTCCCAGACAAAACTGACCACCTGCTTTCTTGTGATTAATGCCAAAGTTTTGACTTTGGGCCATTTTGTGAAGTAATCAACGACTACTAGCAAAAACTTGACCCCTCCTCGGTTTTCAACAATATTCATCCCCCATTTGTAGAAGGGCCATGCAGCAATGAAGGGCACTAGATCGTGTTTTGGGTTTGTTTGAACCGGAGCATGAAGGTGAAAACCTTCACACCTGTGTATCTCTTCTGAAGTATCTTTATGCATGGTAGGCCAGTAGTATCCCAAGTTCATTAACCTTGTGACTACTGATCTTAGGCCTGAATGTGTCCCACATATCCTCTTGTGTACCTCCCTGATTAAATAGTTGCTTTACTCAAGGCCCACATGCCTTTGTAGGGGAGACAAGTAGGATTTCTTGTACAAAATGCCATTTTCAAGGACGTACTGTTTTGCCTTTATCTTGAGCTTGGCAGCTTCTACCTAGTCTTCTGGTAACCTTCCATCTTTTAGAAAATCCATGAGGGTAGTCATCCAATTATACCCGTTTTTCCATAACTATGTATTAAATCTCTCGTGCTTCAATTGATGGTGTTTTTAGTACTTCAACCGGGACTTCTTTTGTTAGGTAAGCAAAGGTGAGAAAGCTAATTTGCTCAGAGCATCAGCCTGCTTATTTTTTGACCTTGGAACCTATGTAACATAGCAACTACTAAACTCCTGCATAATTTCTGTGGCTTTTGATTTGTACTTCACCATAAAAGGCTCCTTAGCTAAATATTCTTAATTTGCCACAAGTAAAGATTCAACAAAGACATGCAACTTTTCTACTTTCATTTCTTTAGCTAAAATGAGGGCTTCGTATTTAGCCACATTGTTTGTGCTAGGAAACTATAGGCGAAGGGCATAGGTAAACTCCATCCCCTATGGGTTGATGAGGACTAGCCCTGCCCCCAAGCCTTCCAAGCTTGAGGCTCCATCAGTAAATAGCTTCCAAGCCTCTGTGGGAGGTTTTTCAGGTTCTACATCATTGATTTCATTCTCGGATTCTTTTGTAGGTACTTCAGCAATGAAGTCTGCGAGCACTTGAGCCTTTGTTGCTTTCCTAGGGGGCATATTCGATCTTGTGTCCCCCTAACTAGATGGCCCACTTAGCCAACCGTCCGGAAGTTTCTGGCTTTCCAAGGATGGACCTTATAGGCTGATTGGTAACTATCCTGATTGTGTGAGCTTGAAAATACTGTCGGAGCCTTCGAGCTGTGTGAACAAGGGAGAGGACCAACTTTTTCCATGGATGAATAATTTATCTCACATTCCTTGAGTGCTCTGCTAATAACGTATATGAGGACTTAACCCTTTTCTTTGTCAAGCAGCAGGACCGCACTCACAACTTCTGAACCTACTGATATCTATACCATTATGAGCTCCCTTGCTTCTGGGCTTGTCACAGCCGACGAAAAAGCTATATGTTTCTTCATTTCTTGGAAAACAACCTCTGCTTCTTCTATCCATTTGACGTTTCTTTGTCAACAAATTACTCCTTTCTCTGTGTGAAAGGCGGTTTTTTCTTCGTCTTCCTCCCTCATCTGGATTTGTTGGTACCCCATGTAAGCATCAAGGAAGCACTTGAGCTGGAAGCCTGAGAGGGAATCCACTTTCCAGTCGATTTCTGGGAGAGAGTAGTAGTCCTTGGGACAAGCCTTGTTGAGGTATTTGAAGTCCACACACATTCCTCATGAGTCATCGGACTTTTTAACCATAACGGGGTTTGCAACCCAGGATTGATGCTTGACTTCACGAAGGATTCCGGCTGTGACTAGCTTGTCCACTTCTTGGCAAGCTGCCTTACTTTTTTCATGTAACATCCCAAAAATAAAACGACAATTTTAATCACGGGTTAAACATGAGACGAGCCAAATAAACAAGCGAGGCACGATGGGCCGGACCGGATGGGCTGGGCGCGCATGAGGATGGCAAACAAGGGAGATGAGCCTCTCTATATATAGCCAAAACCCACCTCATATCTCTCATTCTTGCATTTTAGAGAGAGAAAGTGTCGGAATCTCTCAAGATCGCACCAGCTCGTGTCTCAAGTGCTCGTGAAGAGAACCTCCGAATCAGAAGCTCGATACAGGTAACGGTTTGGCCTAGATCTGAGTTTTTGTTTACTTCAAGTTTTTCGGGTTTTGAATAAAAAGATGGTTTTTTTACGTATGAAACTGAAAGATAAACATAGATTTCAGTTCTAGAATGAAAAGCAAACGTTTTGAACGTAAAAAGTTCAGATCTTGACGAGGTCAGATTCGCATGCAAGAACTTAGGGTTCTTGGGGGAAGAAGACTGCCCGACAGGCGAACTTATCAAGTTCGCTTGAAAAGTTCGCCTGGGGCATGAAGTAAGCGAACCAATGGCAGCGAACTTAGTGACTTCGTTGTGTTGAAACCAACGACCTTATGGGGCGAACTTACTAAGTTCGCTTGGCATGGATCAGGCGAACTTAGCCTAAGTTCTCCTGTATGTTCGCCAGGTTAGTAAGAGGCGAACTTAGCCTTAAGTTTGCCTAAAATAGAACGAGTAAACCATTAGAGTCGGAATTAGGTCTGATGTGTATTTAACTACCTAATTCAGATCATACGTGACGTTGTTGGGCCTCGATTAGGACAACAGGACTAGCTTATCAGGTGAGTTCTAGAACCCTATTTTAAATGTTTTAATAATGATTTAGGCTGGTGTGCATACATACTAAATGAGTTTTATGAAATGATGTTTACAAAACGAGGTTTATGGACAATGCTTTCGAAAGGGGAAGTTAAAAGGTGTTAATGAAATGATTACGAAACGATGCTTCCGAAAGGAGAAGTTGAAATATGTTAATGAAATTTTTACCAAACGATGCTTCCGAAGGGGGAAGATGAAACGAGTTAATGAAATTTTTTGCCAATAAAGTTTACGAAAGATTTATGAATGAAATTTTATTTAATAAAACGTACGAATGCTTTAACTAAAACGAGGTAAAGGTTTTTATAAAAGTCATGAAATGAACGAATCTTCCACGAGTTCCTACGGGAGCTAGGGTATGTATGTATGTATGTATTGGAATTAGCCTTACGGGGGCCTTTGTGGCTGGCTAACGGTTGTACAACTGGTTGAGGATGGGGTGACGACGGTCACCCATGGGATTACCGGGATCCCTTATGGTAGGCACTATTCCCCATGAGGGAACAATGCCTAAGACGATGTTTGGTCTGCCTAGAGGTAACTAGCCTTAGGAGACCTCGTTGACGGATGGCCTAGAGGTAACGAGCCTTAGGTTCTTCCATTAGAATACAATGTATGGAATTGACTGTTACGAAAAGGCGCAGATTCGGTTCATGTTAACTTGTGTTATGATGCTATGTTACGATGTTAAGTTATTGCACGTTTTACGTACGCTTTTGTTGAAAAAATGAATGATATGTTTTTGGAAAATGTCTATGTTAAAGATTTATATAAGCTAGAACTCACCGGTGTAGCTGAATTTCAGTATGCACATTCAGGCTAAGGACAGGTACGGGCGATGGACGGTGATGCTTGGCAAGCGAGAAGAGTTACCCTGCTGATAATGAAGTCTGGCATCCCGTTATGTTTTATTTATGTCATGTTTTATGTTTAAGACAATGTTACGCTTCCGTATGTTGAACAATGTTATGTTATGTTTGAAATGAAATTTTCCGCTGCGTTATTTGATATTTAAGTTTAAGAACTGTTTGTGAATGAGTAAATCCAACACGTGAAACCTCCTGGGTTTGGGGCCTTACATTTCAGGTGCAAGGCTTCGTTTTTTCTAAACAACGGGCGTGATTCCAGTTGAGATGTCCATGGCATGCTCAACTATGTGCCTAGGTACCCCAACCGTATCGGCTGAACACCAAACAAATACGTCATTACTTCCTCGTAATAAGCTTTCCAGCTTGGTCTTGATTGCTCTAGAGAGTTTTCCATTAACTTTGATGGTTTGTTCGGGGTAAGAGGATTTGATACTCAGCTCTAAGATCTTTTCGTCTATAGCCTCTTCAGCTGCTTCGGTCGAGGCAATAAGCAAAGCATCAACTGTTGATTTCAAAATGACGACTCCCCTTTCTGTTGGGAACTACAAGGAACCATGTGCCTTGGAGACTACCTATCCAAAGGTGCTTATTCCATGTCTTCCAATGATGTTATTGTTGCTGGACGAGGATCTTATTACAATGGAAGTAAGTTGTTCTTGAGAGACCCCATCCCTGAAGTAGACGTTTAGCATGATCTGCCCTAAGGGATGTGACCCGAGAAGCCAATGAGTGATGTATCTAACGTTTCAAGTCGTGATCTTATTTCCTGACTTAATTGGAGAAAACATCTTTTATACATGATTTCAGAGGCCGCTCATCTATCCATGTAGACCCGGTCAATAGGTAAGCCATCAACCTTCGCTTCTATTATGACAGGTGTGAAAATCATCTCCCTTCCTTTGGGTGGAGAGAAACATATACATTGCTTGGCCCATGGTTCTGTTCGAGGTTTCTTTCTAACCTCCTCACCTTCTAACTGTACCATGTTTTCTCCTTCCTCCTGACTTTGTTCTTGTCAGGGGTTCACTATTTTTCTCTGACAAAATCTTAGCTAATTACCCTAACTGTTGCTCAGTGTTTTGTAGGTTCTGACTCTTTATCTCTCATTCATGCTCCTTGAGTTTGTTTTGAGCAACTTGTTGCATCTTCAGGTTTTCCAGATGCCTTGACTCACTAAGTGTTCAAATTTGGTTCGCAATTTCTTCCATATTTTGTCTCTTTTCTAGTTGTGGTCCGTTTCCTTGAAATTATTCCTGTGTTTGGAAGGATTGAAAATCGGGAGGGTTGATGTGTTCCAAATAACACATCTATTTCATGCATATTTTCCTGAACACTAAGTTGTTTTTATTGCAAATCTGGTCAGACTGGATATCTAATTGAGTTTTTGATTTGCAGGTTTTGGTGCTAAAGGAATGGACTTGTGACGAGATGAAGCTGTTGGAGGAAAGTTAGAAGAAAGAAGTCAAGCCAAGAGAAGAGTATGGTCCGTACACCCTCAAGGGTACGACCCACACGTGTGTGCAATAGCCTGTATACATTAGACAAGGTACATGCAGTGAAGACTTTGGTGTTGTGGCCCAACTAGAAAGAGTTTGACATGTAGGGTTCATACGTCAGCTGAGACAGAAACCCTAATGATATCCTATTTAAGCAATGTGATGGCCCTAGGGTTGGATATCGTGATTTGGAGGCTGTGGATGACTGTTTGTAGCAGATGAAGAGATCTGGACCTGAGAAGAGTGAGAGATTAAAGATCTGGCATTTCGGTTGGCGTATCTGCACGTAGATCGGCTCGGTTTGCTATTTATTTCAATTTAATCTATTCTATGATCATGTTTACTTCTAAATTGTGTTTTCTTTTCATTACTATGTCCGCATGAACACTTTTTAGCCATTTGGATGAGATGATTTTTTGTTCAATTTGACATTTAGGTTGGTTGTACTTCTGATTTTGTGATTTTATTGAGTTTGTTGTCATGAAGTTATGATGTGTATGATTGCTTGTTGATTTTGGTTTTAGATATGATTTGTGTGGTCTTGTTGGTCTTTCTATGAAGTTATGCACTTGTAAGGCTTGACAAGTAGTTCTATCATTGGGTTGTAAAAGTGCACTTATAACCTAACGCTTGACACCTTAAACGGTAATAGACAAATCGAAAATAAAACTGGTAAAACTTGTGAGCTACCTAGGGAATAGATCTAAATAAAATGGTCTACGAACTTGTTAGGGTTCTCTTTGTTGGTATGATCACGGGTTGTAAATCTCTAGGGCGTTTACCTGTCCAGATTTGATAAAGGAATTCTAAGTCACAAGGAATTGCTAATAAAACGTGCTTCACTTGATTGATGTATTAGTGTGCGTCTATAGCATTACTCCTCTTGTCTCATGGGATTAACCGTAACGGGCTCTAATATGTTCTAGCACCTCACACGTTGTATTATTCTTAACAATAAATCTTTCAAAAAAGTTTTGATAAGTTAAATCAATCATGTTAGTCATCCCAACTTAGATGAGTCGAGTCTGAACGGTTACCTCTCCAATCTGATTTTCACAAAGCTTTCAAATATTCGTAGTCTGTTTCCTTTTGCAGTCATTAGTTTAATAAACAGTTCTCTTTTTCATCGATTAAATATTGATATCCGGTTCTTACCACTTCTATATTACATTGCGATAGGTATACTTGCCTATACATGTGTCATTTAGTCCATTGATAACTACCCTTTAAAACTAAACTTGTGCAACATTTTCTAAAGTATTTTTATATTATTTCAACTGAATTATTTTGTAGGCTCTTGCCACTTGCCCAATAGGCTTGTTCATCAGCGGCAAGTTGAGAACAATCATAAGTATTGTGTAAGCCTTTACAATACTCATAGCTTTGTTCAACCTTATTTACCTGCATTTTCTCAAATTTCGAGGAGAGGGCATCAAATTTTGTAGAAAGAGAGGCCTATTCATCGATCATATGATCACCATTCAATTTAGATTTAGTTCTCGCAGTCGGCCATTGGTGGCTCGTGATTGTGAGATCCTCTAGTAATTTGTATGCACTGCTAGGTGTAAGTTTGAAGAGCGATCCTTCTGTTGATGCATCCACGGTCTGTCTAGTGAATGGTTGCAAACCACTGTATAACATCTGTAGTTGTAACTAGGGTTCAAATCCTTGATGTGGGAACTTCCTTAAGTATTCCTTGAATCTATCCCATGCTTCATATGGTGACTCCTTCTCCTCTTGTATGAATTTCGTGATCTGATTCTGCATTAAAGATGTTTTGGAAGGAGTGAAGTATTGAATGAGAAATTTATCAACCATCTGCTCCCATGTAGTGATGGAACCCTCACATAGTGATAATTAGGGGTGTTCAAAAGTATCCATATCCGAAACCGAAATACCCAAAATTCCGAATCCGAATTATCTGAAATTTAGGATATCCGAATTTTTGGATTCGGATTCGGATTTGGATAGCATTTTTCAAAAAATTCGGATATCCGAATATCCAAAAATAATTTTTTTTAAGATATCTTCCCAGAAAGTGTTATGAATACAATATATATAAAGTATATGGTTTTTATGTTATGTATTTAGCTCTTTTATTTTTATAAAAATAAAACGTATTCGCGTCGTAATTTCGAAAATTATATTTTTTTGGTCAAATTTGTATATTGTTCCCTAGAAAGTGTTATAAATACAATATATATGAAGTATATGATTTTTTATGTTTTGTGTTATTTGTTTTTAAAAACTAAAATGTATTCGCGTCGTAATTTCGTAAATTACTCAAAAATTGGTTCTTTAATATATTTTTTTTAGTTATTTCATAAAGATGATGTTTATTTAGTATATTTTATATATTTAGATTTTAATTTAAAAAATATATTTAAGTTAAAAAATAAAAAATAAAAATAAAAAACCGGATATCCGTTTCACTATCCGAATCCGAAATTTCGGATATCCGAAATTCGGATACGGATAGTGAAATCCACTATCCAAAATTTTAGGATATCCGACTTTGAACACCCATAGTGATAATAACCAAGCCTTTGCTTTCCCTTGCATCGTGAAAGGGAAAATCCTCAGTCTCATGGTGTCCCACGTGACACCATTGTACTTGAAGGTATCATATAATTCCACGAAAGTTACGATGTGCGCATTAGGGTCTTCGTCGGATCCTCCGTTGAACTGTGCGGAGTTTTGGATCATGCGAATCACACTAGACTTGATTTCGAAATTGTTGGCCTCAATTGTTGGCTGGATTCTATCTGTCATGAACTTCACGTATTCTACCATAGTCCGCGTGTCTGGTGATGTTGCCATTTGCTTCTTCATCACTGTCGGTAGTGATTTCTACTTTGACTTCCTTCTTCCTTCAATGAAACTCGCGTTTCTGAGAATTGCTTGATGATTTCCCTAGAAGTACTACGTGGCATAAACTAAGGCACAACACTATCCTACGAGAAACAATTAAGATTAAACAAAGAATAGAAATAAAGAGAAAATAATTTTTTATGATTTTTGAATAAAAACCAGATTACTGACTTGGGCTTTTATTCGAATTGCCGAATGTGTCCACGACAACGACGCTAAAAACTTTTTCTGTTCGTGTATGTGAAGAGAATCTTTCTAAAGGCACTTGTGCTCTTACAAGTTAGGAAAGTGCACCTATCGTATCTGTATTATAGTAATGATATGAAAATAGTATCGATCCATGCACACTTATGACAGCTCCTAGTACTAGAATTTTTATCAATATCTAGTTAATTAAATTTTTTTGAATGAAGGAATATTTAAAAATAACAAAAATAACTTTGGAGATTAAAAAATCAGAGAGAGGAAGGTTGTATCATCTAGACTGTGAATCTTTTTGACTAACTATAGAATGGATCTTCGAATGATTGAAACTATGAAAGTGGTTCCCTTAAGGGCTAGGCTCTTACCAGAGTAACCTAGACGAGTGATGCTCTAAATCTTCCGGACTCACTGCCAGTCACCTAGGACCTACTACTATGAAGAATCAGCCACCACTTTATTGATTGAGCTTTTGATAGGAATCCTCACCCGCCAAGGTTATTGGAAATCCAAGGAATGTCGAGTTATAGACAACGCTAACACCTTAAGCAAATCTTAATCAAATATTTTATGTCTTAGAACCTCCTAGACATATCCAGAACAAGTATCACTCGCTAGAGACATTACTAGTTCCAGATTACACAAGGAAAACTCTAACAAACTCTTAACTCTTTTTATTCAGAACTAATAAGTAAGCAGTGCTTTTACCCTCACTAAAATTACCTAGGCCTACCTTGCTCTTGCCAGAGTAACAATACCCAGACTTTAGACCGAAGACTATAAAGGAAGAAAGTTTTATAGTAATTCTAAAGAGCAGGCCTTACACTTTAGAACCAAACCAACATCTAGATCAAAGATGATTTAAATAATAGTAGAAACGCATATACAACATAGGATCTCGAATTAAGATTATTCAAACCGGTAAAGCTTCAAAAAAACAATCAAGCATATAAACATTCTTAGTAAAAATTCATCAACATATAGATGACACAAAAGAGTTTAGCTCTTCATAGTGACAAAAGATAAAACAAACAAACAGAAGAACATCATCGAAGTTAACAAGGAAAATAGAACCGAATACAGGACTCCAGTCTTCACCGCTTCTCCCCGAGAATGATCTTTAACTTGAATGCTTCAGCCTTCAGCCTCTACTTAGATTCTCCCTCTTTTTGGGTGTGTATGAACTGAATTGAAGTGGTATATGATGGTCTCCTCTTCCTCTGGCTGTCAATCTTCTTAAATAGGCATCAATTAGGGCTCTCTCATACGACCCGTATACAGTCATACGACTGTATGGTCTTTAAACGCGGCTACATCTTAGGAACTTGGACAATCGTATGGCCCATACAGAATTTCTACAGCCCGTATGGTGTCTTCTGCGATTCTTCTCTTTTTTCTCAAATCCTCGAACTTTGATACCTTCGAGTTTTTCCTCCATAATTACTTCGATTTACCAAGTACACCTATAAATTTATTGATAATTCAATTTAGAACATAATATAGTAATTATAATAGAATCATTTATTAACTAGGATTAATTTAATGCTAAAAAGATGTGTAATTTATAGCACATTAAGATGCAACACTAAGAGTACGAACATTTGTCATTTTTGCAATTGGGGCAAAAGTATCCACATAATCCGTACATACTTTTTCAAGTATCCTTTTACAACATGTCCGGCCATGTATGGCCTAGTTGACCCACGAGGCTTAGTTTTTATCTTACACACCCAACGAAAACCAATTGTATGCTTATCGAAAGGGAGTTGAACCAAAGCCCACGTATGAGTCTCTTAAATAGTAGTTTGCTAACCAACCATAGTATCCTGCCAAAGTGGATTTGAAAAACCCTCTCTATATGACTCGGGATCCGGCAGACGATGTATATTGGTAATAAAAGAAGCAAACGAATTCGAGTAAGAAGAGTAAGAAAAAACTGGTATTGTAGTGGGCTTATGAGTACGTGGATACATTCAAAGTGGTGGAGGATCCGTAGTATCAGCTAGTGTGCGAGCATTCTCAGGCATAAGAGGAGCAAGAGAAGTATCTGATGTTGTTGATTTATTAGGAACCCTGACATTAGATACAGTGGTAACAATGTGACATGTCACGAGACATATCTCAAAATAACAATATCCTTTCTAATCAATACTATACCCCAGAAATACACATAAGGCGGATTATCAAGACAACTTATTCTACTCTACATTAGAGTGGCGGGCAAAATGAGTACACCCAAAACTCATAATGAGGAATAATAAGGTAAATGACCATATAGCTTTTCGAACCGAGACATTCGAGAATTATGAGAAGTAGGAATTTGATTGATCACATGGACGACGGTTAGGTGTGCTTTTAAAAAAAATAGAAACCTCATAACATACTAACAAAGAGCGCGCATTTTCAACAAAATCTCTATATTTCCTTTCCGCGATACCATTTTATTTAAGAGAGTCTATACAAGATAATTGATGTATGGTACCAACAGATGTAAATAACTGACTTAAATGATTAGAGGTATATTCTCCCCTAAGTCATACTGGAAGAACTTTATAACAGACGATGTTGTGTCTTTACAAGAGCTTTAAAGCTGCTGTAAATGGTCCTAAAATCCGACCTATGCTTCATGATATAAACCCAAGTAGAATGAGTATAATCATTTATAAACAAGACATAGTAAGTTGAGACCCCTATGAAGTTACTTAGGATGGACCCCACACATCAAAATGCACAAGATCAAAAGGAGCAAAAGAACAAGTGACACCTTTATTAAATGGTAAAGCAGAAAATTTTGCTAGTTTACAACCACTATATTAAAAAATTTTCATAATTGTTCAAATGACCTAAAACAACCGTTGAGGCTAAATTTTTTTTACAATACACTGACACATGTCTGAAATAAGAACGCTAAAGATAAAAATCAAAAGACGGGTGACTTAAACGAAAAGAAGAGAAATTAACACTAGAACTAGCAACATCAGATGCTTTAAGTTCCACCAAAACATAGAGTTTCCCCGGCCTATGGCGGATCCTAATCACCCTTTGAGAATGTGGATCTTATACACCACAAATGGAATCAAAAAATTATACTTAATTACCAGATTTACACAACTGTATGACTGAAGCAAGGTTTAAAGCAAATCTAGGAATATTATATAAATCATCGAGAGGTATGTAAGGGGTAACAACAAAGCCAACACCCTCTACTGGCATTGTTATAGAACTGGCAGACATAACATAAACATGTGAATCAAAAGACAAAGAAAAAAAAGGATGAAAAGTAAGGTGACATATAATGAGTTGCACAAGAATAAAAAATCCATAAGGATGTAGGGATACCTAAGTTACTCGATGAAGATAGACTTGAACGAAACATAGATACTCACATAGCTTATAGATTAGATGCAAGAAACTCCTTGAACTACTCAAAGACCTGAGGATCCAAAACAGACGATGGTGGAGTGATGTTAGTATACAAATTAGTGTCTACATAAGGTGCAGCAGTAGTAAACTGTGGAGGATGAGATGTCCATGGGGTAGGGCGAGAAGAGATGGCTGAAACGATCCAGATGATCTTTTTGTTATGGAGGTCGTTGTTGCTTGGTCTTGTTAAGTAACAATGGGCACTTAGACTTCCAATGATTTTTTTGTTTGCAAAATGTGCATTCATCAAAAGCAACTTTAGGAGCTGGTCAAGAGTGATTTGTTTCCTTGGGTTGTTGTGGGATAACAAACACAGTCGGAGTAATGGATGCTTTAGAACCTTTGTCTTCCTAAGATTTTATTCAAGTTTCATTTGCAATCAGTTCATGAACAATTGAATCAACTATGGAAGAGGGGTATAATGAAGGATTGTTACACCTAATCCTTGAAAATCATATTGTAAAGCCATAAAAAACTGAACTAAACTTTGTGCTTCCCTCCTAATAATGTAGGGTCCAAAAAATTTCAACTCAACAGATTCTACAAGAGTCATCTGCTCCCATAAATGAGACATAACAACATAAAAGTCCTTGAATACTCATAGTATTCAGTTGGAGGGCTCGAATATCATATTCCAACCGGTACTATTTAGCAACATTAGATAGAGTGTACAGTCTATTCAAGTATTCTCAAACTTCTTTTGAAGTATCATACTTAGTCAATTGAATGCCAAATGACTGAATTACAGGATTGTTGATCCAAGTGATAACATTAGAGTTATTAATTTCCCACAATTAAGTAACATTGCATAATCAGAAACTTTCTTATCTTTCAATTTACCTTTTACACCGGTAAATAACCCCATATATGTTCCCACACAAAACATTCTTCATTAGATAACTCTAGTAGGCATAGTTTTAACCATCAAGTTGGGTACTAATAGATGGAAAAGAATCATCCTTTCCAACCATATTACCAAAAATTGAAACAAAGCAGATTATCAAATACCTAATACAAAATAAAAAATGAGAACAACAACAATCTAATACCAAATACAAACTAAGGAACGGAATCAAATGCAAATGAACAAATGAGATAAACAAAAATCTAGCACCAAATACGAACCAAGCAACCAAATCAAATACCAACAAAAATGAAAAACATACCTAAAAAAATTGATCTGCCTAATAAACTCACTACGAAACGGGTGCTTGTTGCATATTCTTTCACAATAATCAAATCAATAAACGTAGATAGAATTGTGCTATGATACCATGATAATAGACTATAGGATACAGAGAATGCAGCTAGGGTTTATTATTAGAAAAAAGTGAATTACAAAGAAAAGGGAAAACAACATAATAAATAGGGAAGTGATCTAAGGTTTACCTAGCTAAAGGGATAAATGAAAACCCAATACAAAAAGAGCCCAAACTGACTTATTATGATAACAGAGAAAACCAGGAGTTACAAGAACATGACAAATGAAATAAAAAAAGATGAGAGATGAATCCATTCTGAGAGTTGACATGATGCACCAAGCTATTACCAAACCCACGGTTCAAGCAATCCATTTCAAGATAAATCCATCAACCAAACCTGTTAATTCCACGAAAATATAGACAAAGACCCTAATTACCAACTGTCAAGCTTCCTCGTGACTTGTAACAATTTCAAGATACGAGATGCTTCAAATGACACCATCCACCTCCATTTTATTTCCTTTTCCACTTCAGATTAAGGCAAAGTAATAGTTAGGGCTCCCTGTTGAAGAATGCGATCAATACTTGGAATGATCTCGTGCAAGCATTCCTAAACATGATATTCCTTACTCTATGACTCATTGGAGATATTTACGATTTTCTTTGCAACCGTCCCAGCACCCCACTGAGCGATGGGATTCAATGCCTAAAAGAAATCAAAATCAAAAGGGGAAAAGATGACTCTATGCCTGAGGGGAGGAGAAAAAGAACGCATGCATGGATATATCCTAAAAGAAAGGCCTTTTTAAAAAAAAAGAGGCTTACGTATCTTCTTTCCTTATCAGAACGCTATGACCATTTTCCATAGCTACACAGATTCTAGATTCGCGGGAATCAATAGAAAGAATTTCTTTATAGACAGAAAGGAAAGATTACGACTCTATCCAATAGAGCTAGCTACCTCAGTTTCACAATCCTAATATTCTATAATGGTTTGTTCATTGGAAACAAGCAATCCTTCCATGCAGCCTCTAGAGGAATGTTAATGAACAAAACCCCTCACTGTAACTTTTAAACTAGGATTGTGGATTTCTGGTACAATGGAAACCTAACACGAAATTTACGGGATTAGGTTTAGTATAAACGTGTTTGGATAGAGTTCGGGTTGAACCCATGATCCTGTTTAACTAAACAAGTCATGTTTGGTCGACCACACAAGTTGACATTTTTAACCCGTTTAATTTTATACTTACTTCTTTAAATGTATCTTATGCCGAATGTAAAAGATAAAAGATAAATAGTTTAACAATAATCCTTTTATATACATTTTTTTCTTTTGGTTATATGTTTATAACTTTAAAGTACTAATATGCAAAAATGTAAAATAAAATAAAACTTTGGGTTAAACGACTCGTACTTGTGTCAATTTTTCGGGATTATGTCGGGTTCGACCAACCAGCATGACCATTTAACACACCTAGTTTACCCTCATTGATGAGATCGATTAGCCTACTCATGTTCTAGTATTTTTAATTCTAAGAGGGAATTTATTTATAAATTTTGAACTTGAGTTATTAGAAAACGCAATCATTGATGAACAAACCTTCTATCATTTTCTTCGTATTAATTAGGGTGGTATTTCGGAGCAGCCCTGCACTACAACAGTATCACCCTATCCTGACGATTTTTTTGACCTTATAGCGACGACTTGTCGTCGGTATAGCCTATACCGACGACATGTCGTCGGTATTGCCTCGTCCCAATAGGTCAAAGATGTCGTTGGTATAGGTGTTGCCGACATAGGTCGACGACATGTCGTCGCTATAGGGTTTAATTAAAAAATTCAAAAAGAAATTCTATACCGACGACATGTCGTCGGTGTAGGTTCTGGACTTATCCGGACGACAAGTCGTCGGGACATACCAAACCTATCCCGACGACATGTCGTCGGTATATGCTATTTCCAATTTTTTTAATTAAATTTGAAAAAGACCTATGCCGACGACATGTCGTCGGGATAGGTTTTTCTGTTTTTTTTTTTTTAATTTTCAAAATTTTCCAGAAATATTTAATTTCTAATTACCAAAACCTGTAAATCAGATAATTCAAACCATTCAAAAATTGAAATCCGAAACATATTGTTCGATACAAAAACCTATTCGACACACAAACCAAATATTCAAACATAAAGTTGTCTGACACACAAACTTAAAAAATTGTTCAAACATTCAACAATAACACCGACAACAAAGGCAAAGGCGCAACAACTTCAAGCTAAACACGCTGGTCTCTCTCTCTCTCGGCGTTCCCGCATTCGACACATTTCATCCATTTGTCGTTGCATTTCAAGCATTTGTTGATTATGCACACGTCGTTCTTCCTCTCGTTGGGCTTCGCGTTGTTGTTGATCTTGGACTTGTTGTTGAAGTTGAGTTACACGCTCATCCACTTCTTGCCAATGTGGTTGTGGAGGGGGGTACTGAACAAATCCGGTGTGGGATTACTCACCACACGACCGACACCCCTAATATAGCCACGCCGATGACCCAATGCACGCTCTATGCATGCAAACTCATCGACAGCAGACGAGTCACCACCAGACTCAGCAGAGGATCTTGTATACTCCTCTTGGATTCGGTCCTGCATTAAAAAAATGTAATAAACAATCACTTGACTATTTTACTAAAATTCAACAGCATAACTGCTGTAAAATGGATAACCAACCTGTTAAACTATAAGTTATAAACGACCCAAATTCACAAATTCCAATTAACCAACACTAATAACAACAAATACTAATAATACTAGCAAAAATATTCAACAATTGGGCTAGAGTTGGATGTTCTAAGTCTATTAAAGTGTGTTTGAGTCATTTTTACCCTTTTAAAGTTACAGTTGGATGTTCTAAGTTTATTAAAGTGTGTTTGGGTCATTTTGACCCGTTTAAAGTTAAAGCTGGATATTTTAAGTCTCTTAAAGTGTGTTTGGGTCATTTTGACCCGTTTAAAGTTACAGTTGGATGTTCTAAGTCTAGTAAATCTAACAACAAAATCATTTGATTTACATAATCTGATGATGCAGTCGCGTTGGCCCAACCGATCCCTTCTTTATAATGGGTCGATTTGAACACATCAATTGGGCCGGTACCCTGTGAAAAACAAAAATAATATCACTAAGAATTAATAAGCATGTTTATATAATACTAACAATTGTATTTCATACCTCCATGTGTCGGCGCTGGGCGTATGATTTGCTGCCATGGTAACTTGGGTAACGTTGTTGTGATCGGTTTTGTTTGTTCTTTTTCGAACGGTTTTTATAGCTCGCATCTAAAAACAGCTCATTAATCAAAGTCTCCCAAGTTTCTTGATCAAGATCTTCTGGTGGATTATTCATCGCCGCCTCCACATCATCGTATCCCCCATTCTCCTCGAAGTGAACTTTCAACTCTCTCTTGTGATCTTTATACGCCCTCTGACACTCGGCGGTGATTCCGAGTTCAATGCCTCGCCACTTATCAGTGTTTCTCCAGGAGTCCAGATCAAAATAATCGTACAAATGGAAAGTAATTATAAATCTAATAGTTATGAAATTGTAAGTAATTATAAAACATCTATACTTACTATAAGAGTGGGATATACGACCCGTTTCTTCTCATATGGAACCTTAACCCAATTTGGATAATATAGAGGAACAACCTTTTCAACCTCCAACGAGATATCACGGATAAAATCCGAAACGTTGGGACCCACAAACTTGTACCCCCCCCCCGCCATGAAGTTCTACATCAATGGGAAGAGGCTTCCTCCCATTTTGCTAAAATTTCTTATACAATTTTAGGTTTTTGCCTTTAGATCGTCTTTTTTGGGAGGCACTACCTACATTGACACATGACATTCAAAAGTTAGGCAATTATAAAGATATCTATTAAACACTAACAAGTAACTTACCACCAGATCCAGTCGCACAACCCGAGTCGAAGTGATACAGACCCCCGTCTCCACCATCTCCACCGTGTGATTGCGCCATTGTTGTCATTTTTCCTACAATAAAATTTATTAGTAAGCACAAATAATTATTAATTAACAAAGACAAATAATACATTTTTAACATACATTCAATCATAATCATCACTAAAATAACATGTGTCAACAACATCATCATCTTCTTCATCGTCGTCATTTATTTCGTCTTCATCATCTGAATTGTATGCATCTTCTTCATCTTCTTCATCATCATTAATAAAACTTTCATCGAGATCAATCGAGGCAACATGACTTGGGTCACCACCCTCATTTAAAGTTGTATGCATAAGCAAGTAGCCTAAGTCGACAAACAAGTTACCAAAAAATGATTGAGTTTCCCGTGTAATAGATTGACTATTAACATGGGAAATTGGAGTTTGGTCACCACCTACGTGACTTGATTCACCACCTTCGCATCCGGTGTCGACAACCAAAGTATAATCATTTGATTGAGTGTCGTGCAATATATCTATCTCATTAACAACACTAGGATGATCCCAAGGCTTCCGATAGTGAACGTCCTCAACAATCCTCCATTGGCCAGTGGTTCGAGAAGGATATCGAAGATAGAACACTTGTTTAGCCTGTGTGGCTAATATATATTGGACATCATCATACCATTCTTTGCCAACATACCAATCACAGCCAATGTCAATTATAGTAGTATTGTTTTGCTTAATCAATCTTTTACCTCTCGTGTCGAACCATTTACAACGGAATAGTACAACCGAGTAACCATCTATGTAGTTCAACTCTATAATCTCCTCTAGTTGACCATAAAATGGAGTGTCGTCTTCTCCTATTGTAACCACCCACTGTTCTTAGTAGTGCGCCGGGAATCACGATTTTGTACCACAAATCTAACACCATTGACTATGCAAGCAGTGTAAGAAGATGCGTACAAGGGACCATGTGCCAATGCCCTTAATTCTTTGTTATCGGGTGTAGAAGATGAAGATGAAGATGAAGATGAAAAGACATTTGCTTCATATTTTAACCATGAAGAAAAATTGGTTTGAATATTGCGTTCAGGAAATTTAGATTCAAATTCACTAGTAGATGGAAAAAACAAAATTTAAATTAGTAGAATTAAATGAAAATATAATAATAGTTTATCACGGGTAGATGGACAAAAAAACTTACGATTTGTAGGCTTTGATTTCATCACAGTTGTTCAACACAAACCATTGTAATGATTTGTTGGCATGTTCAGAGAGCGCCTTGATTTTCTTTTTCGATATTGGTCGACATTGTGAAGAAAACACTTGAAACTGCCTTTTGGGAATGCCAGCATCTGCATTTCTATCTGGTCGGTTAAATTTGGTCTGCATACCGTCCAGATACATAGAGCAGAATTTCAAGGCTTCATCTGCAACATAACCCTCCGCAATCGAGCCTTCAGGTTTGGCTTTGTTTCTAACATATGCTTTGAGCTTTTTCATGTATCTTTCAAAAGGATACATCCATCTCATATACACAGGGACACCAAGAATAGCTTCTTCAGGTAAATGAAGAATTAGATAAACCATTATGTCAAAAAATGTTGGAGGATATATCATTTTCAAATTGCATAATATCTTAACCACTTCCTCATTTGCTTCATACGTGTCTTTCACATCTACTGATCGTGCACAAATTTTTTGAAAGAATGTGCAAACGTCATTGATTGTTGTTGAAAATTTTTGTGCAGACCCGATCGTACCCCCTATTGGCAGCAATCATTGCATGAGGATGTGATAATCATGGGACTTTAACGCAATTATATTTGAATCATTGGAAAGTACCTTATTTTTTAAATTCGATCCAAATCCATCAGGCAGCCTCACTCCTCGAATAAACTGACAAAAGCATTCTCGATCACTGGGTGTGAAAGAGTAAGGAGCTTGTGGTTGGTACAACTTGTTATTTTTTTTTTGTGTTAGCCATAGGTTATGTCGAATACCCATATTTTCCAAGTCTTTGCAGGCTTTGTGTGTGTCTTTTGATTTATCGTTCATCAACAAAGTACCCAATAAACACTCACACACATTTTTCTCCACGTGCATAACATTAAGATTGTGTTTTAAAAGCAGAGAAGACCAATAATCCAGCTCTAAGAAGATACTTCGTTTAGTCCAATTCAACTCTGATGTAAGGCGCTTTCTTTTTACCCCTCCATACATTGGATGTTTCCCGGAACACGATCTGGGAGATTTTTTAGTTGTTCTAATATTTGAGCATTAGTTAATCGTCGGGGATGATGTTTTGTTTCTTTCTTGCCATCAAACGACAGATCGTTCCTCCATTTATGCTTTCTAGGCAAGAATCTTCTGTGTCCAACAAAAGCTATCTTATTCGTTATAGCACACGAAGGTGTGTCAACGTTACACGTATGGCATGCTTTATAACCTTGACCACTCCATCCAGACAAGCTACTACGAGCAGGATAATCGTTGATAGTCCATAACAGTGCAGCATGCATCCTAAATACAGTTTTGGTTGATGCATCTCTCACCTGGACTCCTTCAGCCCACAACATTTTCAACTCATCAACCAAAGTCCTTAAGAATACATCAATGTCCTTACTAGGTGATTTAGGCCCAGGAATTAGCAAGCTTAACATGAAAGAAGACTCTTTCATACATAACCACGGTAGTGTATTATATGTTATTAACACTACCGGCCACATACTGTAAGTCTGTCTCATGTTACCGAACGGATTAAAACCATCGGCAGCCAAACCTAAGAGGACATTCCTTGGTTCTTTAGCAAAATCCGGATATCTCTCATCAAATTCTTGCCATGCCTTCCCATCAACCGGATGTCGCATCATACCATCCGTTGAGCATCCAGTATTATGTCAGATCATTTCTTTTGCCGTTAATCTTGAACTATACCTTCGTCGAATCCGTGAAGTTAAAGGAAAGTAGCGCAACACTTTATGTGGTACTTTCTTCCCCTTTGTGTTTTTATCAACCCATCTGCTCTCATTACAAACCGGATAGTTTTGCATTGATTCATTCTCCTTCCAAAACAGTGCATAATCATTAATGCAAGCTTGGATAGACTGATATCCTAACCCAATCTTACTCAGTTTCTTCTTAGCTTCATAGTGTGATGCTGGAACGTGATTTTCCTTTGGCATTGAAATTTGTAGAAGCTCTAACAGTTGGTCAAATGAACTATTCATCCATTTGTTGATAACTTTGATATACATCAATTTGGCTATGAAGTTTAGGGAAGACATTTGACTACAACCGGGGTATAACTCCTTATTTAGCTCCTGAAACAACAAATCAAACTCTAGGTCTAAACCAGTTCCATCTTCATCTATATTATCCTCGTTTGTATTTTGCTCTGCCGTCACATTATCTATGGCATCAAATATCTCATTATTTGTTGTTGTAGTTATTGGAGGAGTTGGTGTTGTTCTTGGGGCAAAAAATGATGCTATCTCCGCCACACGAGGATGTTCTTCACCATGATAAATCCGATTCTGATATGATTATAGAAACCCACGGTCATGTATGTGGCCATATATCGTGTTCAAATCCTGTCGACACGCACACAACAACGTCTACACGGGCAAAACGCTCTACCTCGACCGTCGACATGGTTCTTGGCCGTCTCTATAAAGTTGCGAAGACCGCTTAAGAAAGCCGGAGAATTCCAATTTCCCAGTGTAACTCAACTTTTATCAATTGTCATATCTAGTGTCATATCTATTGTGTTATAAGCATACACATATACGTGCATGTAATAAATGAATGTATGTGATTTGATCGGTACTCTAAGGCGGTGGATCCTAACCCACTTTTTGAATATTCTATCTCATATGTATACATTTTAACGAGTTGACTATTTGATCGGTACTCCACAAAACACACCAAAAACGGGAAATCGCCAAAGATAGATGATGAGAGAGTTTTGGGGTTTTTTTCGTAGAAATGGGAAGCAGAAAGTTGTTTCCTGGTTTATTCACGCTGAGACCTATACCGACGACATGTCGTCGGTATAGGCTCGAATGTCAGCGCAATAGGTCCCCTGTCCCGACAACAAGTGGTTGGTATAGGTCTTCGTAATGTTTTGACCGGTCAATAAAGTAAAAAACTCTATACCGACGACTTCGTAATGTTTTGACCTGTCAATAAAGTAAAAAACTCTATACCAACGACATGTCATCGGTATAGAGTTTTCCCATAATTGTTTTTAATTAAAAAAAAATCCACCGACGAAAATTTATTAAATAAAATAAAAAAAAGAAAATCTAAATTAACCTATACCGACGACATGTCGTCGGTATAGGCTTTTCCCAATTTTTCATTGGCGCCATGTTTTCCCTCCATCTGGCTCAACCATGTGCTGACGACATGTCGTCGGTATAGGGTCTCCCTTCTAAAATTTCCAAATTAGCCTATCCCGACGACATGTCGTCGGTATAGGCGCCGTCGGCACAGGGTCATTTTCTTATAGTGCTGGATGAGCATCGATGTGCAATGGAGGAGGAGCCGTGTGAGAGGGAGGAAGAGATCAATGATCGGATTCAAATACCCCATGAATAGTGAGGTGATAATTTTGAAGGATTAATATTAAATTCTTTTATCGCGTGCATTCTTGTATTTATCCCTTTAAACTTTAATTTAACTTTCAAAGTGACACGAATCATCTCCCTTAAATTTATATATAATAATAATTAATAAAAAGGTGTCACATGCTAAAATAGGTTACTTAAAAAATAAAAATGTGCTAGAAAAGTTAAAATATTAATTAAAAGTCTAAGTAAAAAAAGTGAGAAAATTTAGGATAAAAAAATCCCACCATTTATTAATTTATAGATTAACTTCTGTCAAAGTTTTTAAAATAATCAAATTCAATTTCTTTTGCTCAATTGGCTTTGTGTTTATGTATATGACTTCCATAAAAATATCGCTAGTTTTCGTTACCCAGTTACGTATTTAAATTATTATAAGTTATAGATGAAACGTCAATATATAAGTAACAAATAATTCTCTTTAATAATTTGGGTTTTTATGGAAAGTTATTTAAAATTAGAGAGACAAAGTTATCTTGAAATCTAATCAAATCCAATGCAAAAGCTTCAAAAATGTGCTTCAATCCCACTTGATCCTTCTTTTTCTTTCTTTCTTCCTTCCTTCCTCTTTAACTTCAATTCTAAGTATGATTTTCTTTATCTTTGTTATTTCTTAATTTGTCATAAAATAATTAACTTTTTAATAACTTTCTTTATTTTTTAATTTATTATATTGATTTGTCACTTCGAAAAAGACACAACTTTTACATTCTAGATATAAGTTTTTATATTTAAAATAAATAAATAAATAAACATCCCATATATATCTCCCTTCCCCTTTGGTTGTTTATATATTTGTAGTGATAACAGCAGCAAACAGCTTCTTCTTTAAACACACACTCTCATGAGTCGCCATTCTTGTTCTGTGAAGCAAAAGCTTAGAAAAGGTTTATGGTCTCCAGAAGAAGATGAAAAACTTCTCAAATACATTACAAGATTTGGTGTTGGTTGCTGGAGTTCTGTTCCTAAACATGCTGGTCTCTCTCTCTCTCTCTCTCTCTCTCTCTCTCTCTCTTAATATATAATATATATAGTCTATAATATATAATATGTATAGATATAAAGTTTGAAACTTCTGAATTATTTTTGAAACCAGGATTGCAAAGATGTGGTAAGAGTTGTAGGCTTAGATGGATAAATTATTTGAGGCCTGATCTTAAAAGAGGAATGTTTTCGCAACAAGAAGAAAATACTATACTAGATCTTCATCAAGTTCTTGGCAACAGGTAATAGAATTCATCTTAAGAAGCATTCAATCATTCAATTAAACAAAATGGGTGCACATTCCTAAGGGGCATCCTAGTGGTAAGATGTCTCCTCTCTATTTAAGAGATGGAGGATTCAAATTCTGTAAAGTGTATAGATAAATGGTTAATAGGAGTAAATTAGGAGCCGGTTTAAAAAGAAAAAACAAAATTGGTGCACATTTTTGTTAAACTTTTTGCTAAAATTGGTGTTGTATATCCAGGTGGGCTCAAATTGCTGCTCAGTTGCCGGGACGAACAGATAACGAGATCAAGAATTTCTGGAACTCGTGTTTGAAGAAGAAACTATTGAAACAAGGGATTGATCCAAGCACCCACAAGCCGGTTAAAGATAAAAAGATTGAAATTTTAGAAAAAGAGTTGGAGTATTTTCCGAGTTCTTCATCATCAATGCCAGTGGCAGTTGAACTAGACAGTGGTTTTCATATCAACAATTGTGGACTGGTGTTATCATCATCATCTTCATCAACGGGAAATGGTTTGGTACGCGACGCTTTCTTGAGTAAATCGGTTTGTAATCCATTGTTCTTGGTTCAATTCCAATCAGGTATGGATCCAACTGGCTACAACTCAAATCTTTTAGCTCAATATCACCAAACAAACTATGAAGCCTCATTGCCAAATCTAGCAAGTTTGGATCATCAAAACGCGGACTTTTCCGATCATTCGGGCTCGAAAATGACCACAAATTCACTTGTGGTTAATGAAGGTAGAGAGAGTTCAAGTACCACCAATAGTTCGAACATGAACACTACAAGTCTTTCTGCAGGGTTTCAACCGATGACATTTGAAGGGGAAATGTTTCAACTCAATGGGGATGATGTCAAATCTGAACAAGCGTGTGTAGGTCAATGGCAAGATCATATGCAAGATGTACAAGTCAATAATACATTAGATTTCAATATCTACTCAATGGGGTCACTACCTGGGGAATACAATGATGTCTTCCATCACATATGATTGATCATGTAAATTTAAATATACCATTTACTTTGTCTTATCAACAAATAAGAGGTTGATGGATTATATAATATATACCGAGTATGCCAAGGGTAGTTAAACTAGTTTTATAGTATAAGGTTTGCTCCAAGGTACAATATTTTTTTGTTTTATTTGTTTCTTAATTAATCTTTTGTTTTCCATATAGAGATGTGATTAGACGCTTTGGTTTTCTTGCTTTTAATTGGATTGTTCAAAAGGTTGGGTACAACATTTTCATATGGTTTTGGCCTAATAAAATGTATATTGAAGTGTCGATCTCGAGTGTGTTTAACGATTCTAGTTTTTTATTACTTTTGGATGGAAGTAACTTAAATTCGACAATTCTGATACCTTCATGTTATGAAAGTAACATGATACAATAGCCTAGACACTCATGCCCACATACTCTACGTATATGCTTGTCAAAATCTTGATTCGCTATGCATCTCGTTAAATTTAACTTTATGGTAAAAAGGTGTTTAGAGTACATTAGTTTTAGTACTAGTTCGTAAGCAAAAGACCAAAAACAGGTAAGAGTTTGGAAAATAAGGTTTGGAAGTGTAGGTGGGGCCTAATCTTTGAGCAATTTGAGTGCACACACTTAGGATAGGATGTGTGGCCATGTTTCATAATGTGTAACGAATGTTCATAAGGACATGCTACATGCCAATAAAGTCAAACAAGTCATAACTCGAATAATTTAGCTCAAATTCACCACTTTCACATTTTCTTGAAGATCATAAGATAAAACACTCATAAAATCATGTCTTGGATATCTAGTTTTTAAACAAATAAGCCTTCGGTTCATAAAAACAGTCGATTTGTTTAACTGTAAACGCATTAAAAGACTTAATCGTCAATAAAAACAAAGGATAATGAAAGCTTAAACGTCTTGGTCTACTGGGGTCGGTGACAATGAATAACATAGGTAAGAAATAGCACATGCAAGATAGACATCTAGCAATGAAAGGAGATAATGACAAGCTAAAAACGTGAAAGAAAATGAATGCTTAAATGGCAAAAACCCAACCAAACCAAACTTTCTCATTTGCCTTAATAAGTTTACCAGCAAAGAGGCCTACAAGAACCAAAACTTTTGCAATAAGTTGTTGAAAACATAATAGCCAATGTAAGGAAAGCCATCCCTTCATTATTCCTCAACTGTTCTTAAAGTAACAAGCCAGGCTAGCTAATAATAATCACTTTAAATTTGGTACTTAATGACATACATTTAAGACGTTTCATGAAAATTATATCTTTCAACTAGCTAAGCTTCTTCAAAGGGTTGAGACCTTTTCAAGATGATCCAAAGGTCCAAAGTTCAAATCTTATACTTGGATATTGAGTGGTTAACCATTAGGGGTATCCATCACCTCCCTTGTTGATCGAAAACCGGAGGCCAAAAGTTATGACCTTTTGATGTTGAAATCATTTTCATGTATACTTTTCCGCTGTTTATATACGAATGGACCAATAGTTCTGTTCCATATCGGTTTCTTGAGTCTTTCTAGAAAGAACCATAACTTGCTAGCGGTTTAATTAATGAACCACATTTGATCATCATTATAATGTGACATTAAAATTCAAGAATGGGGCTCACTTGGATAAGGGTATATTGATAGTTGACAAACTTTCATTCACTTGAAGAATATTAAATCACTTTAAATGTGCCAGTAATAGTACATTTAAAAGATGCAATCATAAAAATAAAAACTTGAAGTAATTCCAGGAACCCAACTTAATTTGAATAATCTAATTAACAGTTGGAGTTCAATAATGCAACTCACCTGAATGAAGGGAATTTATTTGACAGTCTGTCACAGGCAACCTAAAGAACTAAACAAAGATAAAAACAAATTCATTTACTTGTTTCCATTTTGGGACTTCCAACAAATTACCATGGGAAAAGAGGTTGTTCCAATTATGGGTTTCACAAGAACAGTTTTTGAAAAGAAATGGAATCTTGAAATCTTGATAAGATAGTTCACCTCCTGAATATAGCATCTAGTCTTTAAAGTGAAAGTGACATTGGTTTAGCGAAGAACGCCACGGAAAATGATCAACAAGTCATGTTTGTAACGTGAAAAGAGTAGGATCAAGCAGATGGATAACGTCTTGATATAAATAAAATGAATGTGAATCTAATAGGAAAAACTACCATTATGGTAAAGTAATAAGTGCATAATAGACCTTTGGCATACTTTTCTAAACACAAATGAACGTCTAAGGATATAAAATAATACAGTATTTTAAATGCAATTACATACCCCGAGATCAAAAACAAAACAATAATTTGTAGAACCTGTACAAGATCGCAAGAAGGTAACGACTGAACTAACACACCAACTTGAACAACTTGTTTAACTCTTTTTATTAGAACTTTGAAACGATTACAAGTAATTGATAATCTAATTCTAATGAATGGTGAATGAATAAAATCAAACAACTGAACCCCTATTTAAAAATCAACTAGCTTCGGTCCTAGCAAGCTCTTAGTAAACATGCCAGCTGCTTGCTCAACCTTATTTCCTTCTGCAACAATTTTTCCCTCACAAAGTGGTAATAAACCTCAATGTGTTGCATCCTTGTCTGAAAGGTTGGGTTCTCAGCTAGCTTGATTGAAGACATGTTATCACAAAACAAAGTTACTTCATCATTCTATAGATCTTGGTTCAAGTTTTTCATAAGTATCCTTAGCCATGTTGCTTCTTCTGTAGCCATAGCAGTTGCTCGATACTCTGCTTTCGTGCTATACAACAACAACACAGTAGGTTGTATTTTCCTGCACCAAATGATAGCACTACCTCCCAACATAAACAAGTAACTGGTTGTGGATCTCCTTGTATCCAGATCCCAGTAAAATTTGCATCACTATATCCAACAAGTTCTAGCTTCGAGTGTTTCTTGAACTTCATGTCACAGTTCAAAGTAGCTTTCACATACCTTAGAACTCGTCTCACAACTTCCTTGTACGGTTTTCGTGGCTTCTACATGTTCCGACTCAAGACACCTACAAAGAAGACTAGGTCCGGTCTTATCAAGGTAAGATAGATTAAACTACCAATTGTTTTCCGACACATGATGGTATCTTCTAGCTCCTTTCCTCTATCCACACATAGCTTCACGATTGTATCCATGGGAGTAGACGAAGGCTTGCAATCAAGCATACTAAATCTGACTACCAAGTCATAACAGTATCGTTTTTGGTGAAGGACTAGATCATTGGCTTTGTAGTCAACTTCTAAGCCAAGAAAGCGGCTTAGTCTTCCAAGATCTTTTATATTAAACCAAGTGCAAAGCTTCTCTTTCAACTGACCAATTACTTCTTCATTATCTCCGGTTACGATTAGATCATCCACATATACAAGGACAATCACAACTTTAGTCCCGTTCGATTTGACAAATAAACTAGCATCAACTGATGCCATGCTAAAGCCATTATGTTGTAGAAACTCGCTTATCTTCCCGAACCATGCCCTAGGTGACTGCTTCAAACCGTAAAGGGCTTTCTTCAGCTTACACACGTAGTTTGGATGTTCCGGTTAACATTTCCAAACTAGGCCAAAAAATTTTTGTAGTAAACACGGCGTAAATAATATGTATGAACCCATCTAGGCCAAAATCCTAGATTTCCCATCAGGAGTCCAGATGCAAACTTAAAAGAACAAAATAACCATAGTTAGGTTTAGGGTTATAACTTTCGGGAAGTAAACATCAAAACCAAATAGTAGCACCACGAAACAACAAACCTGGTCGCTAGTTCTAGTAACACAAACCCCGAACAACCGAACTCCTTCGGATTTCTGATTCAGAGCGCAACCACACGCAAAACCCGGTCTAAGCGGTTTTGCACTTCAATGGCGATGACGGACAATGCAGTGAAGGCGGCGGTAGGCCGATGGCCACCGGCGGCTCCGATCGACGATGAAGGGGGGTGGCGGCGACGAGAGATGGGAAGGGAAAGATTAGGGTTTTGATTTTCTTTTCGTGTTTTGTATTTCTTTCCATCCTTATCTCCTTATTTAAATACATTTGATTACTAGACAATTATCAACCATATTGATAATTCTTCTGGTCAAACCCAATTTGTATTTATCAACAACTTTGATAATTATTGATCCTCATTAACTGTTAAATTAATTCTCAATTATCGACACTTGATAACTAGTAAGTTTAACCATTTTAATTATTTATAGTCCAATTACAAACAATTAAACATCTCCATCTATTTTTCTCTGTGAGCATTGGTGTTTAGATTATATAACTCCTTAAGTAATCTTAGCATCTGTTGCTCATCATGTAACCCTTTGGATCCTACCTTAGTAGCAGTATTTTCGGATGGCGTTACTTGGGCTGTTGGGCATATTGTTCCTAATAGTTCCTTGATTTCGAATTCTCGGGGTTGTTCCATGTGAATTACATGGTCCAAGTCACCATACAGAAAAGCGTTACCAACATCCACTTGCCAAAGGTTCGAAGACTTAAATGCTGCAATGGCAAGAACGACTTGTATTGTGCTCAACTTCACCATGGAACTAAAGGTATCATCATAGTCGATTCCGACTTGCTAGAAGAAACTACGGGCTACTAGTATCGCTTTAAAGCGATCAATCATCCCATATGATCAAGTCGGTTTTGGGACAAGCTCACATGTTTTGTTTTGATGTAGAGCTTCTACTTCAGACTCCATGGCTTGAATCCATTCTACTTTTTCAACAAATTTTTTGTAGGTCTCTAGTTCTATTAAACCATCTTCAACTATTGCAATATAGCAACCAGTGTTGCAAAACTCAGCCTAAGCAGTCGAGTACTCGGCGCCTAGGCGCTCCTCGGCAATTTACTGCACTGCATTCCCCTACTCGGCCTAAGAAACTCGGGTCTAGGCGTTCCGACTCGGGCCTAGGCGGTCCGACTCGGGCTAGGCGGTCCGACTCGGGCTAGGCGGTCCATTATATGATTTTGGTTTATATGGTCCGATTTGGTCAATGAAGTCATAAAACTGACAGTTAGGGTCCGATTTTGCTTCATAATGGTCCGATTATGCTTTATAATGGTCTGATTTCACATCTTTGCTTCATAATGATCCGATTTTGCCACTACATATACTCTCTACCTTTGTCGCTGGAGATGGCGAGGTGAAGAACAGAGGACCAAAGGTTCTCTTACATTATTTTCTGAAATTATTTTCTCTTACATTAACATTAACCGATTTTGCAACTGTATATTTGTTGATTTGGTTCTTTAATTTTTATTTTGGGAGTTCTTTTAAGTATATACTAGTAAACTTAAGATATTTGACATGTATATAATCTCTCAAAAATTATTTTCTTTGTAATTTACCATGTCTGAGTACTCCCCGCCTAGTCCGAGTACTCGCAACTCCCCAGTCGACCGCCCTGGGAGCGCCTAGCGCCTTCTACAACCTTGTTAGCAGCATACTCTAGATTGCCTTATTTCACGAGTCGACCTTCTCAGCTCAGATGGTTCTCCATTTGTTCTCTGATCTGGCCATTGATGGGTTCCTGTTCGCCATAGGCTTCGTTTATGAGTTTCTTGCACTTCAACTTATTGCACTGGGATTTCTTCATCATTAAAGTTCAGGAATATGTTAGAGGTTTCAAGTTCTTTGATCAATTCCTTGGTGTCTAGAAGGAATTCCTTTCACTTGACGACCATGAGAAATTTTCGTCAAAGATAACATGTCTAGAAATATAGCATTTTCTGGTGTTCGGGTCACAACACCGCCACCTTTTTTTCTCTTGATCATACCCCACGAATATACACCTTATAGCCCTTTTTTCCATCTTCGTTCTTAGTCGGTTTTGTATAAACACTTGACAACCGAACACTCTTAGGTGATTCACATTTGGCTTAGTGTTGTGAAGTTTCCCATAGGGTGACATGTACTCTTGGTTTTTTTGTGGTATGCTATTGATTACGTATGAAGTTGTCTTCATTGCTTCTGCCCAGAAGCGTCCAGACACTTTCTTTTCATGCACCATGCTTCTACACGTCTCAGCTAAGTGTCAGTTCTTCTATTTCGATAAGTTGTTTTGTTGAGGTGTGTTGACACATGTATATTACCTTCTAATCTTATGAACTTTCAATAAATTTGTGAAGTTAGTTGCTAGGTATTCACCTACATTTTCTGACCTGAGACGCTTAACTTCTTGCACTGTTTCCATTTATGCTTCTCTCTTGAAGGCTTTGAACTTATCAAAGGCTTGTGAGTTCTCCTTCATGAAATCAACCCAAACATACAGTGAATAATCATTTATAAATGTTATCATAAACCACATACCTGTTGAGGCATGTTTGACATGTCTAAACACGTCTAAATGCACTAATTCCAGGGGTGCTTTGGTTTGGAACTTTGAATCATCGGATGGTAATTGATGCGTCGTCCTGTATTGACACCCAACACATACAATCTCCTTGTTTACTTCTAACCGAGGGAGTCTAAGAACCAACTTCTTTTTCATCACTAGGTGAATTTTATCGTACTCGACATGACCTAATCAATTATCCTATAGATGTGCATTATGAGTTATGTTGGTTCTTTTCACATATGCAGTTTCTGCTGAAAGAACGTAATTTGCTTCGTTCCTTCTTACTTGTAGTATTGGTTTGGACTTTTTCTCATCAAATATTCTCACATCTTTGGGGCCAAATAAGACATACTTTCTAGACGAGGTGACTTGTGGTAGCGAGAACAAGTTTTTCCTCATCCCGGGAACATGGAACACATCCTTCATGACAAAATCCCTCTCATTCGTTGCTTTGGGGAATTTTACATCTCCCACATAAGCAATATGATGCTTGGAAACATCGGCTATTACCACCACCCGGTTTCCATTATACTTATCGGGTCTTAATATTCGTTCTTTGTCTCCGTTCATATGGTTCGAGCACCCGGAGTCTACGATCCACTCACATAATACATCCTGCTTTGTTTCGGTAGTTGCCATGTAAGCATAAGCCTTTTACACCTCTGCTGTCAGAGCATAAGCTTCCTGCCCCTCCGCCATCTGCGCCTCTACATCCAAGGCTCCTCTTCTTTAACAAAGGCCGAGTCCCTTCTTCCTTCTGTTGTCGCCATTCTTTTGCCATATGACCTTTACGCCCACAATTATAGCATAAGTACGGGAAACGTTTGTTTGTTCTTCCCTTCTTTCTATCTGACAGCTCACCTCTTGGATTGTTTCGGTCCTTCTTACGGTACTCCTTCTTCGATGGTTTTTTTATTCCTTGAATCGTTCCTGTTATACCGCCCGTTCTTGGTTTTTTTTATTCCTTGAATCATTCTTACTATATCGCAACAGTACTAAACTGTTTTGTTAAAGCTTCTTGACCTTCAAGAAGGTTTTCAAGTTCGGTTAAGGGCGGTTGGGTCGCCCACTCTTGGACGGCTGCTACGAAGCTTTGAAACTCCAGTGTCAAACCATGTATGATTATCCGTTCATTCTGGAATCATCGATCTTTGCTGGTTGATCCAGATCCCCAATTTCTCTAATGTTATCACTTTGTGAAAGTATTATGGTATCTTCATCTCTTTGTGGCTAACTGACAGAAGCCCATTTTCAAGAAGTTGTAGTTTAATGTCGTTTTTCTTTGAGAACAAAGAAGCTAGCATATCCCATGCCTGCTTTGAGGTTTTAAAATCACGAATGTGATCCAAGAGTTCTTCTTCAATTGTGGTTTTGAGTAGGAACATGGCTTGTCCTACCTTGATCTTCCATTTGTTGATTGCACCATTTGTGTCAATTCTGGGTATGCAATATCTGCACTGTTAGTGACTCCCCAAAGGTCTTGACCTTGTAGGTAAGACATCATGCAGGTAGACCATATGTTATAGTTGATGTTGTTTAGTTTCTTGATGTCGCCAGTCAGTTGCATCTCCGCCATTCATGATTAGGTTATAATCACGGTTCGTAACTGGATCTTCTTGCATTCTTTGATCAAAGGTTTTCAGTCCTTTTAATGGGATCTTGGAGTGTATGCATTTGATCGGATCTCTAATGATCAAGACTTCGATTTGTTGTTGCCTTCTTCTTCGATTGCACTCTTCTACTACAGCGATCGGGTTCACGGCGACACCATAATCGGATTCGCCTTCTTCTTGCCAAGTTCTGATACCACTTGTTGAACTTGTACAGGATCACAAGAAGGTTACGACCGAACCAACACACCAACTTTAAAAACTTGTTCGACTCTTTTTATTAGAACTTTAAAATGATTACAAGTGAATTAATAATCTAGTTCTAATGAATGGTGAATAAATAAAATCAAACAATTAAACCCCTATTTATAACAATTCTAAACTTGCTATGCAAGTTGAAGACACCTTCTAGAATACTAACTAAAATAACTCAATAACAAAAAATAAACACACTTAATAACCAAGTTATTATTATAACCCCCTTCAACTTTATGATCTCTTCCAAACCGCCCATTCGAGATCAACCGTACCGCCCTTGATGTTGATAACTTTATCAAAATTATCACACGTAAATCAACCACATCTTTGAAAGGATAGGACATGATGCTATGAAGATGTCCAAAAATCATAACCATCGACCTTAATCCCAGGGAAACGGGAGATTATGCTGCGAAACACTTATTAAGTGCAATCCAAAAATATCCCTTTATGTGGCCTCTCTCAACGTGTATAATGACATATCTCTACTTCAAAATCGGTATTTATATATTCATTGTATACAGGCTAATTTGTTGGGTCTTGTTGGTACATACTTGATCCCTCATGAAATGCACTCTTTATTTTTAATAAAACATAAATATAAACATTTGTGAAACGCCCCATACCGAATAGTCTCATAGTTGGCACAAAATATTAAAAACATAGTTCTTAAACTTTGAATCATTAAATAATCAGATAAACATGACAACGGAAGTCTTAAACATTACAATCATCCAAGCAAATTAAAACATAAATTTTTCGTTGTTTCTAAAATCGGGAATGTCAGTCTTCATCGATGTCCAGCTTGCAAAAGTCCATGCATCTCGTGCCCTCGCGGCTCCATTCATCCTCTAACTTCATTTACCTGAGGTGCATGCTATAATTCAGATATACTAAATGAGTCCTATCTTTACTTCAATAAATAAACATTTCATCGTTTCCTTTCAAAACAACTTAAATATAAAAATAATAAAAGCTTGTCTTATAAAACATTTCTTTCATTCAAAACATTCTGATTCCCAAGTAGGAATCCATTCCTTCTTTAAATCTTTTAGAAAAATTTGTGCTAGCTTTCTTTTCAAAAGATTCACATTCAATTAACATTCATGTTAGCCTTAACATTCATGCTAGCCTTAACATTCATGCTAGCATTTGCATTCATTCATTCATTCTTCCATTCACATTCATATCAATGAGTGAACTAGCACTCGAATGATACATGTTTGCATTGAAATTGAGACTGAAGCTAACCAAATTGAAGATCACAGTATGCATGGATTGACGGTTCTGTAGTTGATTCAAGAGTTTGATAACATTAGCCTAAGGGGGAGATTGTTGGGTCTAAGAGTGATTTAAGAGTTTGATAACACATGTAAGAGTGATTTGGGCATGGTGTTTGATTGTATTCATCATTTTCAAATCTATTTGAAAGGGATTTATTGTTAAATCTTTGTTATTGTGTGTGTTCATCTTGTTATTCATCTTGATTCTTCACCAAATCAGTCATTTTGATCTTACAATACCATTCCGTCTTAACCGTCCCAGGTTCCGGAGGCTTGGAACGTTGTGCTTGCATGAATGCAAGACTCCTCTGTTGCTTATCACAAAGTTAAGACCCCTATGTTTGCTCGTCCGAATACAAGTCTTCCACTGTTGCTTGCACAAGACTTTCTGTTCATTCTTTCGCCCTTGAGTAACATGCACAAATAGTCACACACACATATACATGTTACCACACAATTTAAAACACTTTAAAACTTTTATGAAATAATTACGTACCTTGCAAACTAAGTTAAAAACACATAATGGTCATAAACACTTAGTAAAAACATCATTCTTTTATTTTCATTCACAGCATGCTCTTCAGCCCAAAACTTTAAAAAAAGGAAAAATGGACAATAGAAAACTCACCAGTTCTGACTTTCTCTCTCTAAACTCTTTCCTTACTCTCTCTAGATGAAAATGGTGGTAGTGGTGAGTAGAGGCTAGTGGGGATCAGGCTTGAGGGTTTATGGAACTCTAATGGGCCAAGCCCATGTCCAAAAGCCCAACTCTTGTATTCCTTCTTTCTTTCTTTCCTCATAGCCCGTTAAGTGAAGGTCGGTTTTGCGGGTGTTACAATTTGATACAAATTCTAATTATAATTATTCATATGTTCATATCATACATTCTCCGATCATCAGAATGAAAGTCAAAAAAATCAACCTGAACGAAAGAACCGACACACGTGTCTGAGATTGCTTGAGTTGTACTCTTTCACACGCATCTACCTCAAAATATTGGTATGATTCCTATGCCACTTATGGCTTTCTCATCAATCGCTTACCCACTCCTCTCCCAATATGATCCTTTTAAAAAGTTAACCCTGACTGTACTATTCTCCGTATATTTGGTTGTCTTTACTCGTCCTAACAAGCTCGCTCCCAAGTCTATTCCTTGCTTATTACTTGGCTATGCCCAAAACCATCATAGCCCACCTATTTTACGACCCTTACACCCTTCGCATCTACACCTCTTGTGATGTCATCTTCCATACATACACATTCACTATCCCTACCTCTAACACACCACCTAACCCACCCACCACCGTGATACCCACTTTTCTTATTATTCCACCACTTCAATCTCCTACCAATGACATCCCTTCCTCACATGTACCTCCATTGGTCCTTCCACCACCTTGCCATCCCCATACCCTCCTCCACAGCCACCACCACCACCATCTTCTTATTCGGCGGTTGCACGCTCTCATGATCACACACATCAACCTAAACTCCTCCTGACCATGTTCTTTTCCATGCTTCCTTCACTCCGATCATTAAACCTTCCTCCTTCACACTGGCTTAGAAGTAGCCGGTATGGTACGATGATATGTGTAATGAGACTACCACCTTACACTCTAACTAATATTGGATGTTGATATACGCTCTTTCTTGAGAGAATATTGTAGGTGTCATCAGGTATATCGGATTACACAACACTAAGATGGTACCGTGAGCACGTACAAGGCCTGACTGATTGCCAAATGTTTTTACGAGACTAAGGTGTTGACTATATTGAGATATTTAGTCCTATTGTTAAACTGACCACTATTAGATTGATATTATCCGTTGCTTTTCTCCATGGTGATTTTCTGAGGTTGTTCTTGGTTTCATTAACTCCATTCGACCACGTCATGTCTGCTTGCTATAGAAGGCCATCTATGGTCTTAAGCAAGCCCCCCAAGCTTGATTCTCTAAGCTCTCAACATCTCTTTTCTTACTTGGATTTACTTAATGCATTTATGATACCTCATTATATGCTTATTATCATGATTCGGTAACTTGTTATCTACTTGTTTATGTAGATGACAATTTTATCACTACTAGCTCCGACGCCTTTATCTTGGATGTGATTCGGCGATTGCATTTTCATTATGCTCTCAAGGACTTGGAAACACTAGGTTACTTTCTCTCTCATGATAGCGCACCTATCTCAACAGAGGTATTACGACGCACTAGTCTTGCTCAATGCAAGCCCTTATCCACTCATGTTTCTCCATGGAAGCAACTTTCTAGATACTCTAGAGTGATTATGGATGATCCATCACTATATTGTAGCATAGTTAGAGCACTACAGATTGCTTATGTTGTAACTAATGTTTCTCAATTCCTTCAAAACCCTACTGGCGGACATTGGATTGTGGTTAAACACATTATGAGGTATCTTCATGGCGCTAATGGATATGGTTTGGTTATTTCACACTCACCTAAGATGACATTTCACGATTTTGTTTATGCTCACTGGGTCGGGTGCCAAGATGATCACCGTTCGACTACAGGTTATTGTGTTTTTCTTGGCTCTAATATTATTAGTTGGAGTTCCAAGAAACAACATATTGTTGCTCGTTCTAGTACTAAGGTAGAGTATCGCGCTTTGGCTCATGAAGGTGCTTAGATGTGATGGATTTATCTATCTTACGGGTGAGTTGTGCACCCACTCCTTGTTGTGACAACGTTGGTGCTGTCTTATTGGCAATTAACCTAGTTTTTCATCAACGAACCAAACACCTTGATATAGATTTGCATTTTATTTGGTATATGTTTCTCGATGATTCTCTTCGGGTACATCGTGTTCTACTACTCATTAGATTGCAAATATATTTACCAAAGGGCTTTCTAATGCTCAGTTTGATTATCTCCGATCCAAGCTGCGTATCAAGACACATGTTAGGGATAAAATTTGGTCATTATACTTATTATAATTTAGTTTATTATTCTCATCGTTTATGAGATAGATAGTATTTTGAAATTCAATTATTAGATAGAGTTATAATTAGATAATGTTTATCATCATCTTGACTGATTTATATATACATCACAATCGGTTGGTGACCCAATGACAGAGGCAAAGCCTCTAAAAGCACCTAAGGTTTGGAGGTTACGAGTTCAAGTCTCACTAGTGATACGATTAAAAAGAAATTTGTTGTTCTAAAAAAAATATTATACATCACAATCAATTCCTATAATTTCAATCAATTAATGAGAATAAAAAATATTTAATTGTCTTCACCTTGTCTTCTTAAATCTTTTCAATGAAGATGTCCAAAAATCATAACCATTACTTTAATCCCGGGAAGCGGAAGATTATGCTGGAGAAACCGTATCAAGTCCCAAAATAAATCCCTTTGTGTTGCCTCTCTTAACGTGTATAATGAATAATCTCTCCCCTTGAAAATCAGTATTGTACAATCATTGTATACGGGCTAATTTGTTGGGTCTTGTTAGTACATGCATGATCCCTCATGAAATGCATTCTTTATTTTTGATAAAACAAAACTTTAAACGTGTGATACAAATGCTAATTATAATTATTCATATGTTCATATCATAGATTCCTCACTCGTCAAAAAGAATTTCAGAAAAATTATCAATTAAAGCATATCAATTAGGAAATACTGGAACGAAGTCTTATGGTCGATATCATGGATCAATCGTGGATCGACTACCGGCACTCATCTAAAACCAAAGAAATATGTTAAACAAATTTGTAGAACCCAAGTAACTAATGGGCAACGGTGGATAACATGGTTTGACAATGGATAGATCTAAGCAAATTACTTAAGATAATCCTTAAGGGGGTGGCGCTATTGTAAGCCCTTGAGGTAAGAACTCAGCTTCCACTTGTTTTCTATATTAAACCCTCTTTAACGCCACCTTTGTAGAATAAGTTGCTTTTAACCGAACTCGTTGGTTAGCAAGGAATGACATGGTACATGATTTTCAACATGTACCCATCCTTCACTGATCAACATAGGATAAATGACGTATGTTTAAATTGATATATTTCTATAAAGCTTATACACATATCTTGTAACACTCTCGCTCGACGAGTTCGTATCATAATAACAATATTATTATATTGAAATATATATTTTTAGATGAAAGGAACTCGTTAGTGAACGATAAATAATATTAAGATTTATTTGAGTGTTAAACAACAAAAATTTTATGAGTTTTGGTTTGACGTGTGCAACATTCGAGCCGAGCGGTTTCGTAAAAATATTATTTAAACTCGAATGGATAAATTTTCGAGACAAAATGACACGAGGAAAATAATAAATAATAATGAGTTATTTTTTGGGTAAAATAAGGCTGCTAATTTTTATCGACCGACCGTTGGAATGATCTGAGTTTTGGAAAAAAAAGGTTTGCAACTCATAGATACAGATTTACACTAGAGGAAATTTCGATCAGATTTCTCTAGGTATGCGTTTTTACCCTTAAAGTTAACTGATCAGATTTTCGGATTGAAAAACATAGTCCAAAAGAATCGTCGATCTCGGAGATCCGACCATTGAAATGTTATATTTTTTGGATTGTAGCTTATTAACACGTAGATAAACGTTTCCACCAGAGGAAATTCCAATCAGATGTCATTTTAAGTGACTTTAACACTGAACAGACGTAACAGAAATTTTGTTCAAAAACAAAAATTGAATTTGGGTTACATGGCTATCCAAACAACATTATATGTTGATTTTGAGAACGAAGAAATGCTTGGGAGGCAAAAACAATCCTAATGGTGGTATTGTTTCGTATTGCATGTAGCCTTCAGGTGATTTAGCGTACGCGAACCATTGATACGGAAGATATTAACTAAACATGTTAAACTTTGTTTTTATTATGAAATAGATTTATGATTCAATCGGTTTGGGATTGATCATGAGAATATTGAATAATGGGATATTTGGTAACTTGATAGGATTACTGGTTACCGACACTAGTTCAAGAGGAATAAAAAACAATGGGATAACTACAATTATTTTTAACATTAAGTGTTCAAATAAGTATGTGGATTAATTATGTGGATTGTGTTGGATACACAAAATAAGTTTTTGGAACAAAACTAACTATGATGAATGATTTTGAGAATAACGGGATTTGACCTCATGATGTCTAACCAGAACCATAGTATGACATTTTGACACTTTAGGTTATTTTGAACCTTTACTATTGGTCGTACGGATTTGTCAAGCTAGGATAGTTTTTTTATAATATAAGACGATCTTATATGTTATAGGCTCAACCCACTGTTTTAGAACACGAGGTTTACTAGAGGCAGTGGAAATATGTCTAGATTCATCAATCAATCGAGTTTATATGACTTTCACCCTTTTTAAATTGTTTGGGCTCGAATACACATTGTATTGAGAATTCCCTTCTTATAAGTTATTGCTTTAACTGATTGCAAGCTAAAATAATTTTATGAAACACAAGTTATTGTGGTGTGTTATTGCTTCATAGAAATCAGGCGATTTCATTTTCATTATTGCAAATAATTAAGTCGTTCATATGGTTATATGTTTGGACGCGGGGCAAATATACGTAGAGTCGATACTGGACTGTATGACGTTCCACTAGGCGATATCCTTGTGTGTATAGATATTACAGAGGATTATGATATATTAATTGAGCATTGGTTCGCGGGTTGGATAACACACGAGCTTGTTGTTTTACGAGTTAGGTAGTCATGTCGTGCCGGCTTAAAAGGATTTATATTTCTGAGCATGTATTATAGATAATTGATTAAGCTTAGAACTCACCCGCGTAAGCTGATTTGTTTTAGTGTGTATTCTAGGTAAGGTTAATTCCCCCATTGCAAAGGCATTGCATTGAGCTAGAAGGCATCATATGGCTATCTGGCAAGGTGTGAATTGACATGAAGAAAACTCTGTAGTTCATAGTTGTAGACTAGTTATGTAACATCCCAAAAATAAACAACAATGATAATAACGGAATAAATGAACGAGGCATGACGGGCCAGGCCGGATGGCCCGGCGGGCTAGAAGGGGCGAACATAGGGGGAGTCTCCCCTATAAATAGCCTAAGTCACCACCCTTTCTCTCATTTGCAACATCTAGAGAGAGAAACCGTAGAGAGAGAAAGTTGGCGGATCGACCCGAGATTTCAGCAAAGTGTTGCTCCATAGCTCGTGAGAAGAACCTCTGAATCAAAAGCACGATACAGGTAACGATCTAGCCTAGATCTGAGTTTTTGTTCATTTTTGGGTTTTTCGGGGGTTTTGAATGAAAAGGTAACGTTTTTACGGATGAAACTGGAAGAAAAACATATATTTGAGTTCCTTAATGAAAAAGCAAACGTTTTAAATGTAAACAAGTTCGGGATCTTGACGTGATCAGACCTGAATACGAAAGTTAGGGTTTTTACGGGGAAGCAGATCCTGCGTACTTATCAAGTATGAATGAAGAGGGTCCTGCGTACTTATCAAGTACGCATGAAGTAAAGTTTGCGCGCTTATTAAGTACGCAAGAAGAAGGCCCTACGCACTTGCAAAGTGCGCAGGCATCAGGCTGGTTAGTAAAGTCAGTATAGTCGCCTAAATCATAATGGTAAAACCGTTAGAGTCGGGATTAGGTCTGATGTGTATTTAACTAATCAATTCAGATCGGAAGTGACGTTATTGGACCTTTGTTTAGGACAACCTAGATTAGCTTATCAGGTGAGTTCTAGAGCTCACTTTTAAATGTTTTAATGATGTTTTTGGGCTGGTGTGCACACATACGAAATGATGTTTACGAAATTATGCTTATGGAACTATGTTTACGAAATGATGCTTATGAAACTATGGTTACGAAATGATGCTTATGAAACTATGTTTAAGAAATGAAATTATTTGGAATGAACGGTTTATGAAAAGAAAGTTTTATGAATGGAATGCTTACGAACGAAATGTTTATAAAGAAATGGTTTAAACTGAAGGTAAAGGGTTTTGAAAATGAATGAAATGTTTTATGAAAAGAAAAGAAAGGGCAAAGGTTTTAAAGAAGTCCTTACAAATCTAATATGTCGAATGAATGGAATTGACGAATGAAGTCTGGGAATGTAATTCCCAGCCTTGTGGTAGATTATGGACAGCGAGCCATAGTTGCCATAAGAACAACAGGGCAGTGTCTTTGTGCCCTGTCAATGGTTATGATGTTGTACAACTGGTAAGGGAGTAGCGACGGTTACTCAGCGGTTAACGTGACCCTACGAAGGTTAAATTATGATCCGACGCTGTTATGGCCGTGAGCCATAGCCGTTGATGGAAGTTGTCGGTTTATGGACTTGGGAGCCATAAGGGCAACTGAATGAGTATTGTCGGTCCCCGTGCTGTTAAGCCTTGGGAGCAATACAAAAAGAGAATTGACGGAATGTATTGTATTGTCGGTCTTCGTGTAGTTAAGCCTTAGGGGCAATACAATACTAAAGGACGGAACGAATGGTAACACAGATTTGGATAATAATGTATGACTTAAATGAATGTTAAATGTTTTAAACGAACGATCCGTTCAACAGTGTTTATGATGATGATAAAATGTTTAAATGTTTTTAATGATGAACGAAAGGCCCTGTTTTCTTATACATGATGTTAAACCCTAATGAATTATTGAATGATGAACCATTTCTTAAATCGAATGAAAACTTGAACTCACCAGCATAGCTGACTTTTAGTATGCACATTCAGGTTAAGGCAGGTTATGAGGATGGACGAGGATGCTCGGCTAGCGAAATGAGTTACCCGGCTGATCATGAAGACTGGCATCCCGTTATGATTTAGTTACGATGTATTTATGTTTTAGACAATGTTTACGCTTCCGCATGTTTAAACAATGTTGACATTATGTTTGAATGAAATTTTTCGCTGCGTTATTTGATATTCAAGTTTAATAACGATTTGTGAATGAGTAAATCCAAAGAGTGAGGCCTCCCGGGTTTGGGGCCTTACAAGTTGGTATCAGAGCAATAGTTTGAGAGATTCGGACCACTCCCAATGTCTGAACTTAAACTGTGAATGGGACCGAAAGCGGATGCCAGTACGGGTAACTCGAGCCATAGCAACAGGTATGAAGGTAGTATATATTTACATGTATAGTATGCCTTAGAAAGGGTTAGGTAAGGACTTGTGTTCTAATGGAATCACAAAGGTGGTTAAATAGAAATCGAAAGGTAGTGTAATGGTTAATTGCAGATGGCCAGTGTATATTAACATCTTACAGTGCTTGTTGAGTTCTAATTGTTAACTAGCGTGTTGACATTGGATTCCTTGTCTTATAGAACGAAATGGCAAAGAGAGGAAACGGAAGGCGTGGTGGGGGCCGTACCGGTGGTCGTAACGGTGGTCGCGGCAGGACCCCTGCATGCCAAGAGTACAGTGAAGAAGGAAGTGTTCACACCGAGTCAAAAATTAGTGTGCACGGGACTGAGCCGACTCATGTCGGAAAAACAACAATTCACTTTTGAACCGAAAGTGAGAGCGGCTCTATCACGCGAGTTCACTGAGTTGATGAAGGTTTCTCTGCCAGGACTGTTGGCAGAAGCGTTAAAGAAGGCTAGTGAGACGGGTGGGTCTAACACGGCGGTTGGTACCCCAAACACTGAGGCAATCAACGCACCGCTTAACCGTGGTTGCGACTATAAGTCCTTTAAGGCATGTGACCCACCGGTCCTGACTGGGAAGAAGGACACGGTGGCTACTTTTGACTGGGTGATACGTATGGAAGCCGCCATCCGTCTGAGCGAGTGTCGAGCAAATCAAGTTATGAAATTTGCTGCTAACTCCTTGAGAGAAGAAGCATCTCATTGGTGGGAAGGTGTATGTCAAGCTAAGGGGGACGAGACGGTTGACGCAGTGATGTGGAACGATTTGAAAACATTGGTGATTAAGAACTTCTGCCCGAGGAATGAAATCGAGAAGCTGGAAAGAGAGTTTCTGGGATTTAAAGTCGGAAGTAAAACACATCGGCAATACACTACCAGATTCAATGAATTGGCACGTCTGGTGCCGCATATGATCACGACAGAGGAGAGAAAGATTGCTTGCTACATCCAAGGTTTGTCGGATAAGGTCCGTACTTTCATCAAAGCAAACACCCCTAGCACCTATGATTCGGTGGTGGAACTCAGTGGTGTAGTGTATGATGACCTAGCACTAAATGATGTTGCCATTGAGGAACCCAAAAAGAATCCGAGCTTCCAAAACAAACGAATAGGTGGAAAGATGTTTGGGGCTCGTGATAAGAGGGCTCGGGTGGAGGAGATAGCGATGTGTAATAAATGTGGGAAGGAACATATGGGTGAGTGCAGACTGCGATCCAATCTATGCTTCAGGTGTGGCAAGACTGGACACTACTCACGTGAATGTCCCCAGCTCTTCAAATGCTACAATTGTGGGGAGAGTGGTCATATAAGCCGGGAATGCACCAAGCCTAGGATAGGTGAAGCCGGGAAGGGGAAAGGCCCGGAGAAGAAAGGAGAGAGGCCCCGAGCAAAGACTCGTGCGTACGTGCTGACGCAAGACCAGGCCAGGGTGGACCCCGATGTGGCGTCAGGTACGTTCATCCTTGACAACACTTTTGTTTCTGTGTTATTTGATTCGGGTGCCAGTAAGAGTTTTATATCTGCGACTTTTTGTAAATGAGTGATGTACACTGTCGGTAAGCTAGAAAGGTCCTTTAGCGTAGAAACCGCTGAGGGTAGAACTGCGAGAGTGACCGATGTAGTTGACAACTCCACGATAAAAATAGAAGGTCATAGGTTCCCTGTCAGATTGTTTGTTATGGTTTTGGGAGGGTTTGATTTCGTGTTGGGTATGGATTGGTTAACTGCCAACGAAGGACAAATCATATGTAAACGAAAGATAATCCGACTCAAGGCTCCGGATGGTAGCAAAGTCGAGGTCTTTGGAGATCGTGACGCCCCGATGCCAAACGCCATCTCGATGATTAAGGCAACAAATTACTTGAGGCGCGGATGCGAGGCTTATCTGGTGTACGTAATTGACAAGTGTAAGGAAGTGAAGAAACTAGACGATATACCCGTGGTACGCGAGTACCCGGAGCTGTTTCCAGAGGATTTTCCTAGGATACCACCCGACAGAGAGATTGAATTTCGAATCGACTTAGTACCAGATGACCAGCCCGTGGCTAAGGCTCCATATCGATTAGCACCAGTGGAGATGAAAGAACTTATGGCCCAATTAGACGAACAACTTGAGAAGGGATTTATACAACCGAGCATCTCGCCTTGGGGTGCTCCAGTGTTGTTTGTGAAGAAGAAGGATGGTTCGATGAGAATGTGTATTGATTATCACGAGTTGAACAAACGAACGGTGAAGAACAAGTACCCTTTACCAAGGATCGACAACCTATTCGATCAATTGCAAGGGGCAAGTTGGTTCTCAAAAATCGACCTTCGATCCGGGTACCATCAGTTGAAGGTGAGGGAAGAAGACATACCAAAAACTGCATTTCGCACGCGTTATGGACATTTCGAGTTCCGCGTAATGTCTTTCGGATTGACGAACGCCCCCACAGCATTCATGGATTTGATGAATAGGGTATGTCGACCGATGCTGGACCGATCGGTAATTGTGTTCATCGATGATATCCTCATCTACTCCAAGAATGAAGGTGATCACGCATGTCACTTAAAGGAGGTGTTGGAGGCTCTGAAGAAGGAAAGGTTGTATGCTAAGTTCTCCAAATGTGCATTCTGGCTTAGGGAAGTCCAGTTCCTAGATCACGTCATTAACCCGAACGGCATTATGGTTGACCCAGCAAAGATAATAACGGTAAGGGAATGGAATATTCCTAAGACGCCAACTGAAATCCGCGGTTTCTAGGGATTGGCAGGCTACTATCGGAGATTCATCCGGGATTTCTAGAAAATAGCTTCACCGTTGACAAAGTTGATGTCACACCCCCAAAATCCACCAACGGAGTTTTACCGTTAGGGGCGTGACATACCAGGATCTCAGTCATTAGTTACGTTGAACGACTCTATATGAGTTTAATAAAAACCACTAGTATTGCTCATAGTCACGATGCAACACTAGTAATGAAAATACTGATTTAATGTAAGACTTGCGGAAGCGAAAAGTTAAATGAAAAGCATGCGCCAAAACAGTTGCGCCAAAATAAACAATTCAGAGATAATTAAAATAAATAATTCTTGAGTTTGCAAATGATAGACTTCATATGTATGCATGCCTTAGCTCGTGCTTGTATCTTAATTACCTGAGAAAACATGCTAAAACGTGTCAACACTAGGTTGTTGAGTTCACAGGTTTATATGTTTGTAAAGCTTACTAGATAATACCGTATTCAATTATATCATAGGTAGCTAACCTAGTACATGTTACTAAAGCGTTTCGACACCGAAGCTGACTGTCTGTATGTTTGAATTGCCTTCCACCATGACTATCACAATCAATGGTAATGTTTAGGTAAATGTTACACCCGTTCGACTACCTGTCGTGTTAGCGCGACTAACGCGGGTGGGGCTTGTCAGTGCCCAGTAGTACTACTCAAGATTTCCTCGCTAACCCATATACTAACGGTTCGATAAGTAAGGACTTTCGTGATATGTTTTTGCTTAGTACACAAGTGATATAAAAGAAACGTAAGATCTAAATGTTCGTACCCATGTTTTCTCCCCCAAGTTTAAAACGTAAGAAAAGGGGCCGTGAAACTCACCTTAGAGTATGTGCGTAAGAAAGCGAACCTAAAATGCTTGACGACTAACTACCACCTATAAACACCGGTTTATAAGTGTATGTTTGTGCAAGTTGATACAAACCCTAAGTATCCAAACAATCCCATTGTTTAAGTGTTTGAAAAGAGTTTACAAGTTTGACTCATGTTTGACCAAGTTTGACTAAGTTTAACCCGACGACCCGTTGGTGACCCGATTAATGATTTAACGTTTGTTCAGTATAATACTTCTATACTATACACAAATGATCATGCTGTAACACTTAGCAACAAATCCTAATTGTTCTAATCAAACAAGCATGATTTCCAAAAATAGAAAGTTTTCAAAAATAGAAAGTTTCCAAAAATAGAAAGTTTCCAAAAATAGCAGGTTTCTATAAATAGCAGGTTTCTACAAATAGTAGGTTTCTATAAATAGAAAGTTTTCAAAAATAGCAGGTTTCTATAAATAGAAAGTATGTTCGGGATTTGTGTCTTGTGAAATCATCATTGTTAATATGCTTGTAAGACTACTATAACATGTTCAAGGTCATCCTATTACCTAACCATTGCATAGAACTTAGCATGTATATCACAATTCCAAATAAAGTTTCCATCTTTAGTAACCTATGACTAGCATGCGTGATTTCAAACACCTAACACGTTACAACGGGTTATTGTATCTTAACTAACATGTACCAATCATTAAACCATGTCATGCATGTCTAATTAGCAAGTTCTAACCACTTTTGACAATTAAAGTTTCCTTATTTGGAAAGTTTGTAAAACCGGGTTATGTATTCAAAATTTGATTTCACAATTCATCTAACCATGTATCAACTAGCTCATAACCATCATCACATCATCCTAACCATGTCTAGCATGCAAGTTAGAAAACCTAAAAAGTTTCCTTTTTTAGTAACTTGTCCATTACACGCTCAAATCACAAAATTAACACATCAAATCGATTCTAAATCTTTCAACGAATATAATTACAACTATACCAATCATAATCCACGTCTAGCATGCGATTCTTATCCTTCACATAATCAAAAAGTTTCAATATTTAACAAGTTACTAACCACACGGATCTAGGGTTTTGCAATTAACCATAAAATCAACAAATACATGCAAAACAATAACAAAGTTAACATTTTTATTATAAAATTTCATGTTTGGATGAACTAGGGTTTGACCTAAAATTTAGGGATCAAAAAGTGACGGAATTTAACGAAACGACTTACGTAGAAACGTTAAGAATGTCGAGAGGAGTCCAAATACGCGTTCAATTGCGAGATCGGAGATCGAACAGGGGCTCCTTGGCTTGCTTCTTCAATTCGGTCGAGAGAGGGAGAGTGGGAGGTTGAAATCGATGATAATGGGGTGGTGGTTAGGGTTTATGTTTATCCTTTTTTTTAAAAAAAAAACTTATCCTTATCTAATAGTTAATGGGTTTTAAGATGGGCTTCTAGCTTAATTAAAGCCCATAAGTCTATTTAATTAATTACTAACTTAATTAGTAGTTAAAACATTCAATTTTTATTTTTATAAAAATACTAACTTTTATAAAAATACTAAATACGATAAATACACGATAAACACGTACGAAAACGATAATATCCATACAATTCACGTAATCACATAATATCATATAAAACTCGCAATTTATATAAAATATAAATTATTAATGTTCGTAATATTAATGTTCGACTAATCACCAACGTTCCGGGTTAGACTCGAGTGCGATCCGATGTGTGCGATTAAATGCAATGTACGTGCAACTAACTGAGTTAATGGAGTTTGTAACTAAAAACGTTTGAACTAACGAGGTTTGAGTTAACGGAGTTAACCTGAAAATGCCGGATGTCACATCATCCCCTTGTTGAAAGAATTTTCGTCCCGAAAATTAAACGAAGTCCGTAACGTCTGAAACAAAAAGTTTAGGTTTGTCACATCATCCCCTTGTTGAAAGAAATTTAGTCTCGAAATTTAGTTAGTACCTTCCGTGTTTGCCATTGAATGTTTGAACAGGTGAGGATACTTTTTCATCATCTGATCCTCGCGTTCCCACGTGACCTCCGGTCCACGCTTCGAGTTCCAGCGAACTCTGACAATAGGTATCTTACTGCGCTTGAGTGTCTTGACCTCTCGGTCCATGATCTCAACGGGTTCCTCAATGAAACGTAGTTGTTCATCAATTTCCAACTCCTCGAGTGGAACTACAAGTGTCTCATCTGATAGGCACTTCTTTAGGTTTGATACATGAAATACATTATGTACTCCATTGAGTGCATCGGGTAGGTTCAGTCGATATGCTACTGGACCGATCCTTTTCTCTATCTCGAACGGTCCAACGTAACGCGGATTTAACTTTCCTCGTTTCCCGAAACGAATCACACCTTTCCAAGGTGAAACCTTTAATAACACTTTGTCACCCACTTGGAATTCTAGCGGTTTTCTGCGCTTGTCTGCATAACTCTTTTGACGGTCACGTGCTGCCGCCATACGGTTTCTGATTTGCACAATTTTCTCTGAGGTTTCATGCACAAGTTCAGGACCAGTAAGTTGACTATCTCCAACTTCAGCCTAACAAAGTGGTGATCGACATTTCCGTCCATACAAAGCCTCGAACGGTGCTGCTTTGATGCTCGTATGATAGCTGTTATTATAAGAGAACTCCACTAAAGGTAAGTGAGTTTCCCAACTGTTTCCGAAGTCAATTACGCAGGCTCGTAACATGTCTTCTAGAGTTTGAATGGTACGCTCACTCTGGTCATCTGTTTGAGGATGGTACGCTGTGCTCATATCCAGGCGTGTGCCTAGAGCTTTCTGCAACGATTGCCAGAAACGTGAATCGGGCGTCTCTGTCGGAAATGATGGAGATTGGAACTCCATGTCGAGATACTACTTCTTTAAGGTAGAGACGAGTTAACCTTTCCATTTTGTCTGTCTCTTTGATAGCAAGGAAATGAGCTGATTTGGTTAGGCGATCCACTATCACCCAGATTGTGTCACATCCAGAAGGGGTTCGGGGTAATTTGGTTATGAAATCCATGGAAATCTGCTCCCATTTCCACATCGGCATTTCCGGTTGTTGAAGTAATCCGGATGGCTTTTGGTACTCCACCTTGACCTTGGAACAAGTCAGGCACTTGCTCACGTAGGTGGCTATGTCGGCTTTCATGTTCGGCCACCAATATAAAACCTTGAGATCGTGATACATCTTGTCGGATCCCGGATGGATAGAGTATCGGGATTTGTGAGCTTCATCCATGACTAGATCTCTTAGGTTTCCATATACTGGTATCCATATTCGTTCCACGAAATAACGAATACCATCTGCTTTAACCTCAAGTTGTTTCTCCATACCACGTGTAGATTCCAACGCTAAGTTCTCCTCTTTCAAGGCTTCAAGTTGGGCATTACGGATTTGTTCGGGTAATCCTGTATGAATAGTGAGTTGTAATGCTCTAACTCGCCGGGGTTTGGTTTCTTTTCTACTTAGGGCATCGGCTACCACATTAGCTTTGCCCGGATGGTACTTGATTGCACAATCATAATCGTTTAATAACTCGATCCAACGACGTTGACGCATGTTCAACTCTTTCTGCTCAAAAATATGCTGAAGACTCTTGTGATCGGTGTAGATGGTGCACTTGGTACCGTACAAGTAATGTCTCCATATCTTGAGTGCAAACACCACGGCTCCTAATTCCAAATCGTGAGTCGTGTAATTCTTTTCGTGGATTTTTAATTGTGGAGAAGCGTATGCGATAACCTTGTCACGTTGCATCAACACACAACCGAGACCTTGGATGGAGGCATCGCAATATACCACGAAGTCATCTGTTCCCTCTGGTAGAGACAGGATAGGTGCGCTACATAGTTTTTGCTTCAGTAGCTGAAATGCTGATTCTTGAGTCTCACTCCAATTATAGGGTTTATCTTTTTGGGTTAAGGAGGTGAGGGGTTGGGAAATCTTTGAGAATCCCTCAATAAAATGATGGTAGTATCCGGCCAATCCTAGGAATTGCCGAACTTCGGTTGGAGTTGTTGGTGCTGCCCAATTCTTAATAGCTTCCACTTTGGCTGGATCGACATGTATTCCTTTCTCGTTGATCACATGTCCTAAAAATTGAACCTCGCGAATCCAAAAATCGCATTTGGAAAACTTCGCGTATAACTGCTCCTGTTTCAGTAGTTCAAGGATCAAATGCAGATGCTCCTCATGCTCTTCCTGACTCTTAGAATATATGAGGATATCGTCAATAAAAACAATGACGAATTGGTCCAGATAGGGTTTACACACACGGTTCATGAGGTCCATAAACACCGCGGGTGCGTTAGTTAATCCAAATGGCATGACCAAAAACTCAAAATGGCCGTACCGAGTTCTGAATGCAGTCTTGGATATATCTTCATCTCGAACTCTCAGTTGATGATATCCAGACCTTAAATCGATTTTTGAGTAGAAACTTGACCCTTGAAGTTGGTCGAATAGATCGTCAATACGGGGTAGTGGGTAGCGGTTCTTGACTGTTACCTTGTTTAACTCTCGGTAATCAATGCACATGCGGAAAGTTCCATCTTTCTTTTTGACAAATAGGACTGGAGCTCCCCATGGCGATGAGCTCGGTCGGATGAAACCCTTATCCAACAACTCTTGCAGTTGAGTGGATAGTTCCTGCAACTCGCTTGGTGCCAGTCTATAAGGTGCCCAAGCAATAGGCGCTGCTCCGGGTGTTAGGTCAATCTGAAATTCGACCTGACGATGAGGTGGAAGACCAGGTAGGTATTCAGGAAATACTTCTGGAAATTCGCGAACGATTGGGATATTTTCTAACTTTTTCTCCTCGGTAGACTTGTCAGCAACAAGGGCCAGTATCGCGGTATGACCCTTACGCAGACACTTCTGAGCTTTCATGAAAGATATGATGCCCATGGCTGCACCACTTCTTTCACCCTGAACAGATAGGATTTCTCCACTAGGAATGGATACACGAACGATTTTCTCACTACAGATGATCTCGGCTTGGTTTTTAGACAACCAATCCAAGCCCACAATTATGTCAAAACTGCCAAGTGTAACTGGCATGAGATCGATGTCGAGTTTGTGACCAGAAAGTTCTAACTGACATCCCTTGAGAATGTGGGTTGCCTCGATTACTTTACCGTCTGCTATCTCTACGGTATAATGGTGTTCTAGTAAAGTTGGGTTTATTTCTAGCTGACCACTAAGTTCTCTAGATATGAAACTTCTATCGGCGCCAATATCAAAAAGTACAGAAGCATAATGATCGTTTAAGAGAAACATACCGTTCACCACGTTCCGATCATTCCGAGCTTCTCCCGATCCAATCACAAATGCTCGGCCCTTTGCACCATTTCCGTTGTTATTTCCATTTCCACCCTGGTGGTTATTACCATTCCCATTACCACCCTGATGATTGTTGCCATTTCCATTCCCGTTCCCGTTCCCGTTTCTCCTCAACTGCGGACAATCCTTCTTGAAATGCCCTTCCTTACCGCACTCAAAACAACCTTTGGGTGCGTTTCCAGGTGGTGCCTGTTTGTTCTGTAGGTCCACTCTACAATCCTTGGCCGAATGGCCCATCTTTCCACACCGCTGGCAACGGTACCGGTCACATGTCCCATGATGGTGAAAGTTACATTTATTGCACTTCGGATACTTGCCATTATAAGAACCCTGATTCTACTGAGAAGAGTTAGACTAATTGTTGTTCTTTGAAGATTCAAACTTACGGTGTTGCTGTTGCTGTTGCTGAGAAGGTGGGTTTGACTGGAAGGTTTTGGGGAATGAACTGTCAAATTTTCTCTTGTTGTCAGTTGTCTTTGATAGTGTACCTCTAGGTGGTAGGGTGCCCTGAGCTACTGCCTGATCGGTCAGCCTGTGAGCCAACCTGATTGCTTGCTGGATCGTAGTCAGATTAGAGGACGTCACCATGCTCTGAATTTGCGGGACCAAACCATCGATGAATTTTTCAAATCTCTTGTAAGAAGGTGTTACCATTTGCGGACACAAGTTCGCCAGTTCATGCGAACGAGTGGTGTAAGCTTCTATTTCAGATCCCTCCATCTTGAGATTCCAGAATTCGCCCTCAAGTTTCTGTACTTCATCGCGGGGACAATACTCCTCCCGCAGCATAGTCTTGAATTCATCCCATGGCAAAGCATTTGCCATTTCCAGAGTTAACATCTGCACCTGTGAGTTCCACCAAGTAAGGGCCGGACCCTCAAGAGTGCCAGATGCATACTTCACCTGGTTGTGCGGCAGGCAGTTACACATTGCAAACGTAGATTCAGATTTCTCCATCCAGCGGAGTAAGCCAACAGCCCCTTCGGCTCCACTGAATGAATGAGGCTTGCAATCCATGAATGATTTGAATGTGCAAACCTGCTGGTGGTTATGCTGACCTGAATTGTAAACAAGAATGCGCTTTAAGAATACTATATTCGAATTTGAGTTTAGAATGAATGATGACTCACTAGAGCCAGAAAAATTTCTGCTTTACCTCCAGCATTAGCAGTGGCTTGACTAGCCGCTACTGCTTCAGCCACATGCTCGTTTATGAGTGCAGCAAGCTCGGCCGTAGTCATGCTAATGTTTCCTCGACCACCGCGTCCTCCGGTGCGTCCACCACGTCTATTTCCTCTTCCAGACATTATCTTTACATTCACAACATACAATAATGAGAAAAATATACATCGCATTTTATCATCATACAAGTGCAAGTAAATAAAGAAATTCAAACCACAACATCTAACATTTCAATAATAGTAATACTTGATAAAATAAATTGTAACGATTACAACTAAATTCAACCAAACATCAAGATTCTAGAAACATCTGTTGGATGGGAACAACCCTGCCCATCTAGGTTCAAAAGAAAAGACGTAAATAAGTAATGAAGATAGATGATCAAATGTCACTGCCAACTGATGTAACATCGGATGCTGCATCATCATCCTCATCCTGATCTCCTGCTGGTGCATCCTCTGGTACATCCTCTGGTGCAACTCCTGCTGCCTCAACTGCTGCAAGTCGTGCATCAACCTGCTCAATCATAGTGTGGAGTATATCTAGGTTCCACTCTGCAGTGTTCAGCCTGTCCTCCATATCCACACATCCATTTGCTAAGTGCTCATGAGCCGTATCAGTTGCTGCTAAACTTGCAGTCAGTGTGGTGATCCTCTGATTCGTCAACATCCCTTGCTGAAGTATGCTAGTGATCTCTCCTGCTGCATCTCTCATGTTCCGGATCTCCCGGTCCATCCTAGCCACAAAGGCAGCTATCACCTGCTCATAAGGGTACTGCAATGGTGGCAAAGCTCGTACAGAAGATGATGAAGAAGAAGAAGCAATGTCAGTGGTGAGTGGAGGTGGGACTTCCTCCTCGCGGATCCAGTTCCTGATCCTATCGGGATACCAATCCCAGTCATGCGTGTTGCCTCTGACACGCACATGAATAGGCTCGTCATGCCCTACTGTGGTGTTGATCGGGTTGAGTCGACGTCTCCTCGACTCTGGCAAAGGTACTGTAGGAACATCGTACTCCTGCTCAACTGGGGATGCGGGTGAATTGGGTGGGGTCGACATTTCCTGTAACGGGATGAGTGAGTGCCATGTTTGAGTGTAAGTGTTGTGTAACTAATGTATGTACGTGGTTATAGTCTAGTATGCATTTCCTAGTTCTCTATAACCAATGTCTCTGATACCAATCTGTCACACCCCCAAAATCCACCAACGGAGTTTACCGTTAGGGGCGTGACATACCAGGATCTCAGTCATTAGTTACGTTGAACGACTCTATATGAGTTTAATAAAAACCACTAGTATTGCTCATAATCACGATGCAACACTAGTAATGAAAATACTGATTTAATGTAAGACTTGCGGAAGCGAAAAGTTAAATGAAAAGCATGCGCCAAAACAGTTGCGCCAAAATAAACAATTCAGAGATAATTAAAATAAATAATTCTTGAGTTTGCAAATGATAGACTTCATATGTATGCATGCCTTAGCTCGTGCTTGTATCTTAATTACCTGAGAAAACATGCTAAAACGTGTCAACACTAGGTTGGTGAGTTCATAGGTTTATATGTTTGTAAAGCTTTCTAGATAATACCGTATTCAATTATATCATAGGTAGCTAACCTAGTACATGTTACTAAAGCGTTTCGACACCGAAGCTGACTGTCTGTATGTTTGAATTGCCTTCCACCATGACTATCACAATCAATGGTAATGTTTAGCTAAATGTTACACCCGTTCGACTACATGTCGTGTTAGCGCGACTAACACGGGTGGGGCTTGTCAGTGCCCAGTAGTATTACTCAAGATTTCCTCGCTAACCCATATACTAACGGTTCGATAAGTAAGGACTTTCGTGATATGTTTGCGCTTAGTACACAAGTGATATAAAAGAAACGTAAGATCTAAATGTTCGTACCCATGTTTTCTCCCCCAAGTTTAAAACGTAAGAAAAGGGGCCGTGAAACTCACCTTAGAGTATGTGCGTAAGAAAGCGAACCTAAAATGCTTGACGACTAACTGTCACCTATAAACACCGGTTTATAAGTGTATGTTTGTGCAAGTTGATACAAACCCTAAGTATCCAAACAATCCCATTGTTTAAGTGTTTGAAAAGAGTTTACAAGTTTGACTCATGTTTGACCAAGTTTGACTAAGTTTAACCCGACGACCCGTTGGTGACCCGATTAATGATTTAACGTTTGTTCAGTATAATACTTCTATACTATACACAAATGATCATGTTGTAACACTTAGCAACAAATCCTAATTGTTCTAATCAAACAAGCATGATTTCCAAAAATAGAAAGTTTTCAAAAATAGAAAGTTTCCAAAAATAGAAAGTTTCCAAAAATAGTAGGTTTCTATAAATAGCAGGTTTCTATAAATAGTAGGTTTCTATAAATAGAAAGTTTTCAAAAATAGCAGGTTTCTATAAATAGAAAGTATGTTCGGGATATGTGTCTCGTGAAATCATCATTGTTAATATGCTTGTAAGACTACTATAACATGTTCAAGGTCATCCTATTACCTAACCATTGCATAGAACTTAACATGTATATCACAATTCCAAATAAAGTTTTCATCTTTAGTAACCTATGACTAGCATGCGTGATTTCAAACACCTAACACGTTACAACAGGTTATTGTATCTTAACTAACATGTACCAATCATTAAACCATGTCATGCATGTCTAATTAGCAAGTTCTAACCACTTTTGACAATTAAAGTTTCCTTATTTGGAAAGTTTGTAAAACCGGGTTATGTATTCAAAATCTGATTTCACAATTCATCTAACCATGTATCAACTAGCTCATAACCATCATCACATCATCCTAACCATGTCTAGCATGCAAGTTAGAAAACCTAAAAAGTTTCCTTTTTTAGTAACTTGTCCAATACACGCTCAAATCACAAAATTAACACATCAAATCGATTCTAAATCTTTCAACGAATATAATTACAACTATACCAATCATAATCCACGTCTAGCATGCGATTCTTATCCTTCACATAATCAAAAAGTTTCAATATTTAACAAGTTACTAACCACACGGATCTAGGGTTTTGTAATTAACCATAAAATCAACAAATACATGCAAAACAATAACAAAGTTAACATTTTTATTATAAAATTTCATGTTTGGATGAACTAGGGTTTGACCTAAAATTTAGGGATCAAAAAGTGACGGAATTTAACGAAACGACTTACGTAGAAACGTTAGGAATGTCGAGAGGAGTCCAAATACGCGTTCAATTGCGAGATCGAAGATCGAACGGGGGCTCCTTGGCTTGCTTCTTCAATTCGGTCGAGAGAGGGAGAGTGGGAGGTTGAAATCGATGATAATGGGGTGGTGGTTAGTGTTTATGTTTATCCTTTTTTTAAAAAAAAAAACGTATCCTTATCTAATAGTTAATGGGTTTTAAGATGGGCTTCTAGCTTAATTAAAGCCCATAAGTCTATTTAATTAATTACTAACTTAATTAGTAATTAAAACATTCAATTTTTATTTTTATAAAAATACTAACTTTTATAAAAATACTAAATACGATAAATACACGATAAACACGTACGAAAACGATAATATCCATACAATTCACGTAATCACATAAGATCATATAAAACTCGCAATTTATATAAAATATAAATTATTAATGTTCGTAATATTAATGTTCGACTAATCACCAACGTTACGGGTTAGACTCGAGTGCGATCCGATGTGTGCGATTAAATGCAATGTACGTGCAACTAACTGAGTTAATGGAGTTTGTAACTAAAAACGTTTGAACTAACGAGGTTTGAGTTAACGGAGTTAACCTGAAAATGCCGGATGTCACAGTTAACTCGGAAGGAGGTACAGTACGAATGGGGTTTGACCCAGGATGAGGCGTTTAAGGAATTGAAGGAGAAGCTAACCAAAGCTCCAGTGTTGGCCCTTCCCGAGGGCAATGAAGACTTAGTGGTATACTCTGATGCTTCGGGTCAGGGATTGGGATGTGTGTTGATGCAACACGGGAGAGTGATCGCGTATGCGTCACGGAAGTTGAAGATTCACGAAGCTAATTATCCGACTCACGATTTGGAACTTGCTGCTGTCGTATTCGCATTGAAAATCTGGAGGCACTACCTTTACGGGGTGAAGTTTACTATTTACTCCGACCACAAAAGTGTGAAGTACTTCTTCGAACAAAGGGAATTTAATATAAGGAAGAGACGATGGTTGGAACTATTGAAAGACTATGACTGTGAAATCATATACCATCCTGGAAAGGCAAACGTGGTGGCTGACGCTCTAAGTCGAAAGGATGTGACTGCTCCTATTAGAGTGAAAACTTGCCAGTTGGTAGTAACATCAGATGTGATGAGGGAAATTGAAAGAGCTCAAGATGATGTACTGAAGGAAGAAAACATAAAGAAGGAAAGGTTGGTTGGCCAACAGGACAAGTTGGAATATAACACCCTTGGTGTTAGGACACGTTTTGGACGGGTATGGATACCTATGGGTGGCGAGCTTAAAACCAAAATCTTGGATGAGTCTCATAAGTCTCGGTACTCTATCCATCCTGGTACCCATAAAATGTACCAAGATCTTAGGAAGGGATACTGGTGGCCTGGAATGAAACATGAGGTGACAAAGTATGTAAGCAAGTGCTTGACTTGCTCACAAGTAAAGGCCGAACACAAGAAACCGTATGAAAATATTCAACCACTTGATATACCGGAATGGAAGTGGGAACACATTACCATGGACTTCATAACCAAGCTACCTCGCACAGCTAAAGGTCATGACACCATTTGGGTAATTGTGGACCGTTTAACGAAGAGTGCTCATTTCCTACCTATTCACGAGACGTTCTTGTCGGAGAGGTTAGCGGAAGTATTTGTTAACTAAGTAGTAGCACGGCATGGGATGCCTTTGACGATCATATCTGACCGGGACACACGATTCACATCGAGGTTCTGGAAAAGATTTCACGAGGCGATGGGCACGAGGCTTAATATCAGCACGGCATACCACCCACAAACGGATGGTCAGTCCGAAAGGACCATTAAGACATTGGAGGTTATGCTTCGTGCTTGTATTATCGATTTTGGCGGCAGTTGGGACAGTCATCTGCCGTTAGCCGAATTCTCCTACAACAATAGTTATCACACGACGATAGGTATGCCGCTTTACGAAATGTTGTATGGGATAAGATGTAGGACCCCGGTTTGTTGGGGTGAGATTGGACAGAAGGAATTAGGAAGTATTAAAGTCGTAAGAGAAACATCGGAATGGTTTGATCAAATCAAAGCAAGAATGAAGGCCGCACAAGATCGTCAGAAATCCTATGCGGATAAATGACGAAGGACTATTGAGTTTGATGTTGGGGACAGAGTAATGTTGAAAGTGTCACCCTTGAAGGGAATCATACGATTCAGGAAGAGAGGACAGTTATGTCCGAGGTTTGTCGGACCATTCAGGATAATGGCAAGGGTTGGTGAAGTCGCTTATCGGTTAGAGTTGCCTGATGAGTTAAGTGGGATTCATCCTACCTTCCATGTATCACACTTGCGAAAGTGTTTGGCGGATGAATCGGCTCACGTACCACTTACTGACATCGAGGTCGACAACAACCTTAACTACATCGAAGAACCAGTGGTCATCTTAGACAGAAAGGAGAAGCGTTTGCGTAATAAGATTATTCAATTGGTTAAATTCCAATGGAAGCACCGAAAGGGATAGGAATCTACTTGGGAAACGGAGACGGAAATGAGGGAGTCGTACCCTCAACTATTTGACTTATGATAGGTTTCGGGGACGAAACCTATTGTAAGGGGGTAGACTTGTAACATCCCAAAAATAAACGACAGTGATAATAACAGAATAAATGAATGAGGTATGACGGGCCGGGCCGGATGGGCCGGCAGGCTAGAAGGGGCGAACATAGAGGGAGCATCCCCTATAAATAGCCTAAGTCACCACCCTTTCTCTCATTTGCAACATCTAAAGAGAGAAACTGTAGAGAGAGAAAGTTGGCGGATCGACCCGAGATTTCAGCAAAGTGTTGCTCCATAGCTCGTGAGAAGAACCTCCGAATCAGAAGCTCAATACAGGTAACGATCTAGCCTAGATCTGAGTTTTTGTTCATTTTTTGGTTTTTCGGGTTTTGGATGAAAAGGTAACGTTCTTACGGGTGAAACTGGAAAAAAAAAAGATTTGAGTTCCTTAATGAAAAAGCAAACGTTTTGAATGTAAACAAGTTCAGGATCTTGACGTGATCAGACCTGAATGTGAAAGTTAGGGTTTTTGCGGGGAAGCAGATCCTGCGTACTTATCAAGTATGAATGAAGAGGGTCTTGCGTACTTATCAAGTACGCTTGAAGTAAAGTTTGCGCGCTTATTAAGTACGCAAGAAGAAGGCCCTGCGCACTTGCTAAGTGGGCAGGCATCAGGCTGGTTAGTAAATTCAGTATAGTCGCCTAAATCATAATGGTTAAACCGTTAGAGTCGGGATTAGGTCTGATGTGTATTTAACTAATCAATTCAGATCGGAAGTGACGTTGTTGGACCTTTGTTTAGGACAACCCAGATTAGCTTATCAGGTGAGTTCTAGAGCCCTCTTTTGAATGTTTTAATGATGTTTTTGGGCTGGTGTGCATACATACGAAACGATGTTTACGAAATGATGCTTATGAAACTATGTTTACGAAATAATGCTTGTGAAACTATGGTTACGAAATGATGCTTATGAAACTATGTTTACGAAATGAAATGATTTGGAATGAACGGTTTATGAAAAGAAAGTTTTATGAATGGAATGTTTACGAACGAAATGTTTATAAAGAAATGGTTTAAACTGAAGGTAAAGGGTTTTGAAAATGAATGAAATGTTTTATGAAAACAAAAGAAAAGAAAGGGCAAAGGTTTTAAAGAAGTCGTTACAAATCTAATATGTCGAATGAAGTCTGGGGATGTAATTCCCAGCCTTGTGCTAGATTATGGACAGCGAGCCATAGTTGCCATAAGAACAACAGGGGCAGTGTCTTTGTGGCCTGTCAATGGTTATGATGTTGTACAACTGGTAAGGGAGTAACGACGGTTACGCAGGGGTTAACGTGACCCTACGAAGGTTAAATTATGATCCGACGGTGTTATGGTTGTGAGCCATAGCCGTCGATGGAAGTTGTCGGTTTATGGACATGGGAGCTACAGGGGCAACTGAATGGGTATTGTCGGTCCTCGTGCAGTTAAGCCTTGGGGGCAATACAAAAAGGGAATTGACAGAATGTATTGTATTGTCGGTATTCGTGCAGTTAAGCCTTAGGGGCAATACAATACTAAAGGACGGAACGAATGGTAACACATATTTGGATAATAATGTATGACTTAAATGAATGTTAAATGTTTTAAACGAACTATCCGTTCAACGGTGTTTATGATGATGATAAAATGTTTAAATGTTTTTAATGATGAACGAAAGACCCTGTTTTCTTATACATGATGTTAAACCCTAATGAATTATTGAATGATGAACCATTTCTTAAATCGAATGAAAACTTGAACTCACCAGCGTAGCTGACTTTTAGTATGCACATTCAGGTTAAGGCAGGTTATGAGGATGGACGAGGATGCTCGGCTAGCGAAATGAGTTACCCGGCTGATCTTGAAGACTGGCATCCCGTTATGATTTAGTTATGATGTATTTATGTTTTAGACAATGTTTACGCTTCCGCATGTTTAAACAATGTTGACATTATGTTTGAATGAAATTTTCCGCTACGTTATTTGATATTCAAGTTTAATAACTGTTTGTGAATGAGTAAATCCAACGAGTGAGGCCTCCCGGGTTTGAGGCTTTACAAGTTATTATACTTTTAGTACTAGAATACCTTATGACTTCCGTTGTATTAAATATAAAACGGCTATGTATTGAGAAAATACAACTCTTAGTAGTACCAATTAGTCACAACCAGCCCCGATTTGGTGGACGTGACATATCTTTTGTAAACTAAAACAAGAAGATTTGGTTAGTGAGAAAATAGTTTAGAAAACTGAATGTTAAAAATAATAACTAAACATGTTTTATAAATAAAATAAGATTTTAAAAATAAAAAAGATATGCTAACATTGTTTACAAAGCTTAAAAAGTTTATAAAAGATGGTATATTTTACAAAATGAAAATAAAACAAAAATAGTGTGAAAAATTTCTACGAGAAAAAGTCTTTCTAACATGTTTTAAAATCTTGAAGTTCAACTAACACGTTTTACTACAAGACCTTATCATTTAGGCATTTGGCACAAGTTTTAATATAAAAATCATGCCCATAATGCTTAAACTACTTCACAAAGAAGTGTTCATTTTATTTTATTTTTGTGAAGGCACATTTTACTACAAGACCTTATCATTTGGGCATTTAGCATAGCTAAGAAGCAATAATCTACGGTTACTCATAGTTTTGTGTTAGTGTTTTTTTCATTCTTTGACGGACGTTAGGATACTTGTTTAATACATGTAAAAGATTTATAGTGGTTATGTTGTCAAACCTTCCACAAACTAATACACACTACAACAATATCACCTTATACCGACGACTTTTTTTGACCCTATAGCGACAACTTGTCGTCGGGATAGCTTATACCGACGACATGTCGTCGGGATTGAGTCGTACCAATAGCCCAAGATTGTCGTCGGGATAAGTGTCGTCGGGATAGGTCAGCCTATACCGACGACTTGTCGTCGCTATAGGGTTTAATTAAAAAATTCAAAAAGAAACCTTATACCGACGACATGTCGTCGGTATAGAGTCCAACCCTGTACCGACGACATGTCGTCAGTATAGGTTGACCCTATTCCGACGACATATCGTCGGTATAGGGTTTTTTTGTTTTTTTAATAATTTTTGAAAAAGGCCTATAGCGACAACATGTCGTCGGTATAGGTCTTTTCTGTTTTTATTTTTTATTTTTTAATATTTAATATTTTATCCAGAAATATTAAATTTCTAAAAACAAAAACCTGCAAATCATAAATATAAACCATTCAAACATTCAAATCGGATAAAAACTAATATCCGAAACATAAACCAAACATCCAAATTGTTCGACACACAAACTTGTTCGACACACAAATTTGTTCGACAAATCAAACATTCAAAACATAAATTTGTTCGACACACAAATATGCAAATTGTTCAAGACAAATACAAAAAAAAGGCAAAGGCTCAACAACTCCAAGCTAATTATCATCGCTGCCAGTTCGGCGATCCCACATTCGACGCATTTCATCCATTTGTCGTTGCATTTCAAGCATTTGTTGATTATGTGTACGACGTTCTTCCTCTCGTCAACCGCAACGAGTTTCGAACTTGTAACAAAATTAAATAAAGTTACATATACATACAAACATACATAAGCATATGAATAAATACCCTCTTATATACTTACACATCACAATTACATACATACATAAATAAAAGCCCAATTACATCCAAACTAATCATCAAAAACATAAATTACACACATACATACAAACTAAACATTCAAACTAATCATCATAAAGACAAATTACACACATACATACAAACACTAAATTACATAAACTAAATTATATAAAATAATCACACATCTAAACCAAATGACCTAAACTAATCATAATTTAATAATTCCATCATAGATACAAATATACATACAAACATACATACATACACATACATACATACAAAATCATAAAAATTTTAGATCTAAACCAAATTTCATCATAAATTAGTAATTAAAACGAGTACTTACCTTCACAAAGCTAGAAATCAAGAAATGATGAAATTCCTCCAAAACATAACCAAAATAAATAAACAAAACTTCAAAATCTTGAAAAAGTAGCTAAAATTTGAAACCCGGATGTTACCTCACCTTAAATCCCGAGAGTTTTTGTGAAAGTTGCTCCCAATAAATACCATCTTATATACCTACACATCACAATTACATACATACATAAATAAAAGCCCAATTACATAATTACAAACATATACATACAAACATAAATAAATGTCCAATTACATAATTACAAACATATACATACAAACATACATACACATATATACATTCATATTAACTAATCATCATAAACACAAATTACACACATACATACAAACTAATCATCCAAACTAATCATCATAAACACAAATTGCACACATACATACAAACTAAACATTCAAACTAATCATTATAAACACAAATTACACACATACATACAAACACTAATTTACATAAACTAAATTATATAAAATAAGCACACATCTAAACCAAATGACCTAAACTAATCATAATTTAATAATTCCATCATACATACAAAAATACATACTCATACATACAAACATACATACAAAATCATAAAAATCTTAGATCTAAACCAAATTTCATCATAAACACAAATTACACACATACATACCAACTAAACATTCAAACTAATCATCATAAACACAAATTATACACATGCATACAAACTAAACATTAAAACTAATCATCATAAACACAAATTACACACATACATACACATACATACAAACACTAATTTACATAAACTAAATTATATAAAATAAACACACATCTAAACCAAATGACATAAACTAATCATAATTTAATAATTCCATCATACAAATATACATACTCATACATACAAACATACATACATAACACATACATACAAAATCATAAAAATCTTTGATCTAAACCAAATTTCAACACAAATTAGTAATTAAAACGAGTACTTACCTTCACAAAGCTAGAAATCAAGAAATGGTGAAATTCCTCCAAAACCTAACCAAAATAAACAAACAAAACTTCAAAATCTTGAAAAATTAGCTAAAATATGAACCCGAATGTTAGCTCACCTTAAATCCCGAGAGTTTGTGTAAAAGTTGTTCCCAAATAGCCCAAAAACGTTGAAATCGCCGGAGAGACAAAATTGGGGGAGTTTTGGAGAGTTTTTGATGAAAATGAAGTTCTGCCGTCCAGTTTCCCTATTTGTTCGCGCTGTACCCTATAGCGACGACATATCGTCGGCATAGGTCCACTTGTCGTCGGTACAGGTGGCCTATAGCGACGACATGTCGTCGGCACAGGTTTCGTAGGATGTTGACCAGTCAATAAAGGTAAAAACCCTATCCCGACGACATGTCGTCGCCAAAGGGTTTTCCATAATTTTTTTAATTTTAAAAAAATAAAATTATTAAATAAAAAAACAAAAAGAAAATCAAAATTAACCTATAGCGACGACATGTCGTCGCTATAGGTTTTCCTCAAAAATTCATTGGGCGCCAGTTTTCCCTCCAACCTGCTCAACCCTATACCGACGACATGTCGTCGCTATAGGGTGTCACATTCAAAATTTTGGAAAAACCCTATCCCGACAACATGTCGTCGCTACAGGGTTTTCCAAAAATTTTTAAAATTTAAAAAAAATTATTAAATAAAAAAAACAAAAAAAATCAAAATTAACCTATAGCGACGACATGTCGTCGCCATAGGGTTTTCCAGAATTTTTTTTAATTTAAAAAAAAAATTTGAAATCCTCAATCACTGAAGAATTAAGTGGGAAATTCGTGAGAAAAATCGAACCTAGCCTCAACGGCATAAAGTCAGTGACTCTCGATCCAGATGTTATGTAAATCCTCAATCAGAAGACCCACGTCATTGACACGAAGAAACCTCACAAAACCAAACACAGAACCGACCTTTGATAACCGATCGGATAGATACACATCTGCAACTATCCCATAATCCTAGCAGAACTTCCAAATCTCATTCACTGAAGAATTAAGTGGGAAATTCGTGAGAAAAATCGAAACTGTTACCTGAGCAAGATTCATGGAATAAGAAGGATTTTTAATCGGAACCCCACCGTGCAAGACATTAGAAGTCTGTTGATTGCCTTCACGATGTCTCAGACATTTGTGAAACACCCAAGACCAGCCTGTATGGCCCCAAACTGGGTACCCTACAGTTGGTTCTCATCACTGAGTGTTCTCTTTAAAAATACTCGCTTTATTACAAACAATCAGTGGAAGTCTTAATTTAAAATAGTTGTAACCCTTTATAAACTCAATATCAATCTTAATCTTATCTTACAAATGCCTACACACCAATCCGAGTAGCACCGCTCCCTAGCCAAGATACCTCACCTGCAAACAATCTAACGTACATACAAAGTCATCTACACTTAATGAGTTCTAACAGTGTATATTAACAAGAAATACCATTTGATTGAACTCAGAACATTACAATCCTTTATAAAACGGTTTGTCGTTTATTGACATGTTAATAACCCACACTTCAACACTAACCCATAAGGGTTCAACGACCCAAGATGTAACATCCCGGTTTTTTATAAAATAACTGGGTTTGTAATTATGTAAATTATTGTAAAGGTTAACGGGTAATTAACGGGGTTTTGGCGGGTTTTATTTAAAAATGTGAACAAAACCAAGCCCGGGAGACCTTGGGTGCGCGTGGGCCAAGCCTAGCCCTAGGGAAGAACACCCTTTAGGGTGCAACGCAAATATGGAGACCCCCTTTTCCCATTCAGTCGTCGAAGAGCAAGGAGGAGAGGGAGAGAGCCGTTCATCGCGTTTCAAGTCCGATTTGAAACGAGGTGATTCGGGATCCTTGAATCAATACTACACATGTTTCATAATTCTATGGTTTAGAAGAGAAGTTGAGTTTCAAAGAAGACGAGGTGATTCGGGAATTCGATTGGCACGGGTTCTCCGATCTAGAGGTATAATCTTGAAAACCTTCCTGTTTAAATGCTTGTTTGTGATCGTAGGGAACCTTCATGTGTGTGCATGGGTTCGGCTGAACCCTAGAGGTGGCCGGTTGGGGGGATGGGTGTCCGACGAGGCATGAGGAAGCCCGGAACCCGTTAAATACACAAAGAATTTTTCCAGAATTTTTTTTAATTTAAAAAAAAAATCTGACCGACGGAAATTTATTAAACAAAAAAGAACAAAAAGAAAATCAAAATTAACCTATAGCGACGACATGTCGTCGCTATAGGGTTTTCCAGATTTTTTTTAATTTTAAAAAAATAAAATTATTAAATAAAAAAAACAAAAAGAAAATCAAAATTAACCTATAGCGACGACATGTCGTCGCTATAGGTTTTCCCCAAAAATTCATTGGAAGCCAGTTTTCCCTCCAACCTACTCAACCCTATACCGACGACATGTCGTCGCTATTGGGTGTCCCATTCAAAATGTTGGAAAACCCTATCCCGACGACATGTCGTCGCTATAGGGTTTTCCAGAATTTTTTTTAATTTAAAAAAAAAAATTTTGACCGACGGAAATTTATTAAATAAAAAAAACAAAAAGAAAATCAAAATTAACCTATAGAGACGACATGTCGTCGCTATAGGGTTTTCCCCAATATTTTTTTAATTTAAAAAAAAAATTTTGACCGACGAAAATTTATTAAATAAAAAAAACAAAAAAAAATCAAAATTAACCTATAGCGACGACATGTCGTCGATATAGGGTCTCCCTACCAAAATTTTGGTTTTGACCTATACCACCACATGTCGTCGACATGTCGTCGACATGTCGGCGATGCAGGTAGAACGAGAGGATGAGCGGAAGAAGTTTCAAAAAGACTGCTCTGAGCGACCGTGGAAGAACTGTTGCGCCAACAGCAGTTAAGACTACCACCACATGGACCCTCCCCTACTTAGCTAGGTTGTTTCTCATGTATTAGTTATAAACTTATTTTGTAAATAAAAAATAGATTTTGATTGTAATAAGAATTTTTTTATTTACTGTACGTTTTATTGTATTCGACATGCTATTTATATCTAAAGGAAACTGAGAACATTTATTTATTTATTAAAAACTATCACTGAGAAAAAGTCAAAGAAATCTGTTTGTAATCCATCTCTGAACCATCTGGCGTTGTTTTTTTTATGATATTGACATGTAAACTACAGTCAGTTTTGTCATTGTTTCATCGGTGGAATTGCATTGTCTAGGGATTCTTTGAAACATCGGTGTATATCACATCTACAATGGCAGCTAAATTTGTAGGCCATATCAGGCCTTTGTTCCGGTGGTCACGAGATTTTGTCATAAGGCTTTTCTTTTATGAAGGTGTCAGATTCAATCCTTACAAGCTGCACTTCATAATTTTAGGAACACACTCTGTGGCAGGACTTGAACTCTGGGCTAGATGGGGTTAGCGACATCCTAACCGACATGCCGTTCTAAAAAAATTTTAAAAAAAAACACTAAATGTGTAGCCTTAGTTTCTTGTTGTAATGAAGTAGAACTAGACTCAAGCCAAAATATAAGTAGTCATCCATGATGGAACTGGTATTTCACCAAGTTTTGAGATCAAGTCAAAGTATATCATCTCAATGTGATTGAAGGTGAGCAAATATTTATAAACATCTCAAAATTAGCAAAACTTGAAAACGTAATGATAAAGAAGGTTGAAAACATTTTTAATAGAATTATAACACATATTATGTTTGAGTGGTTTAGTAACGGAAACACTCTTGATAATGTCCACCTATCTAAATGTGGAAGTGAGGTCGCTGGATATGAGCTAAAGGGCTTAGCTCTAAAGCATTCTTAGAAACCAAGATAATACCTACGTCTGGTTAAACAGTCAGCTTACGATGGATATAAGCAGAAGGATATGTGTGACATGTTTCTGCATCACATGTAAAGAATGATGGTTCAATAACTATGGTCAATTATCTTTACCCTAGTTAGGCTTGAGAGCTTTCAGTACATTAAAGTTCAAGGTGGATGATTCCACATTAGCTTATACATAATATCCCAAGAGATTTCAAATTCTGGTTAGGTCTTGGTTAGTCTAATTTTTCAAAAAAAAAGGTATATTTTGAAAATAGTAGGGGATTGTTGGAAATTATTTTCAAAAGAGAAATTAAAAGGTTTTATGTGGTCTTAGGAATAAAGAAAGAAAATTGACAAAGATATTTGGTTGTCACACATAGGAGGATTCTAAACCCCACAAGGGTTTATAAGTGGGAGGTTGCCATGTCAAATAAGCGGTGGCTCAACATGGTGCAATGCACCATTCCATGTGTGAGTGTCGTGATCATGACCATTGGCGATGGGCATAATGTGGCGTTTGGATAATGCACTTTGCACTTACTGTTTCGGATTGGGTACAAAAAGTTAAAAATCGATAGTCATGATTGTCGTAAGAAGGCGCTTGAACGGATGCAATGGTTCGCTACATGGTGTTAGTTGCATGTAGGAAAAGAAAAGATATGAAAATTGCGTCTAATGCTTGTTCGAAGGGTGGGGTGTCTTCGGCCTATAAATACAGCCCCTACAAAAATAAACATCAACTTTGTTGATTCTCTTCATTTCATATCAGAATTACATGTAACTTTGTTGCTATAGGAGCAAGGTTCTTGTATCCCAAAATCTCCATAGCACTCACTAGTTCATCCTCATTATCACTTATATGTGTTGCATAACGATCAAGTCACATTGCTTCATTGTATTTTGGAAGGTAATTCGCCAAACACTCGTACTAGAGTACACAAGGTCATAAGAAATCTATCTAGTTGACAGATTTGGATGCCAATTGGTTGGACTCGGATTATTGCTAGATGTCTAATATAACATACTAAAGGCATAACGGAGGTGTGTTCGCCTTGAAATAATAATTGTATTCTTCAAGACAATCATTATAACAATATTCAGGTTGAAACCTGAGTTTATAGTCTTAGAAGTTAACATTAGGCAAGAGTAACTTGCGAGTTAAGAACACATCATAACAACTCATCTCAATTGCAATTAACTGTAATGGCTTGATGAAATCAAAGATAATGGTTTTGGATCCAACACGAGGGTTGATGAGAGCTTGAGTTGTGGAATGACTAAAGACCATGGAAGATGATATATGAAGGAAATCTAACCTAGTTGACTGGAGGTCCCAAGATCTAGGTTCAATAGGACAACTAACTCGTATATTTAAAGGTGGTCACTATGGGAGCATAGCTAATATACAAGTTGATATATATGCTATTATATATGTTTATATATCTCTCCTAATTTTTAAAGGGAGTTTATTACTTCCTAGTCAATTCCTAAACCAACCAGTCACATTGTTGTGAGGATAAGTATAATGTGGTTAATAATTTGTGTAAATCATGGTAGCTTTAATGCTTGTAATTATTTGAGATAAATCGCCTATGTGAAAGAGAAGTGGCGTCGCTTCAAATGGAATTGTGGGGTGCACAATTCGTAGAGCTTTCACAGAACCAGGCTAGTGTTCCATGACCATAATGGACTGTAACATCCTAAAAAAAATAAGAGAAAAGAATAAAACGAAAGGAGACGGGTATCGGGTAAAGGAAAGAATGAAAAGAAAACGGATCGCAGGCTCGAAGGCTTGGGCCGGTCTCGTGAGGAGAAAGGGAGGAGGGGTAAAGCCTCCTCATCCCACATCTTCTCCATTTGTCTCCTACACCATCCAAAGTTCTAGAGAGAGAGAAAGCTTGACCACCCGCACATGAGGCCTCTAGCTCGACGTTGGTTATTGCTAGAACGTTACTAGGTAGTAGAGAAGAAGAAACAAGCGAAAACCAGGAAACTAACACTTCCAGAATCGAATTTTTGTTTGAAAATGGGTTTTAGGATTTTTTTTTTTTTTTTTTTTTTTTAAGTGGGTTTTAATCAAAAGTGGGGATTTTTACGTGTAAAATGGCTTAAAAAGCATAAATCTAGCTTTATGGAAGCTAAACAAGAGTTTTGGACGTAAAAGGATTCAAACTTGGATCAAAAACGACGATTTTGGCCAAGAACACATGAATCGTCCGAAAACTTTTGGAATGGGTCGAAAACTCTGGCCCGTCCGAAAAGTATTTCGGACACAGTAGTTTTCGGACAGAATACACCGATCGAAATAGTTTTTTATCGGAAGGGATTTCGACCGTAAAAGTTTTCGAAAGGAAATGTTTTCAAAGGGAATAGATTTCGTTCGAAAAAGATTTCGACCAAAATAGTTTTCAGACAGATATTTTCAAACGAAAAATCCATGCAATAGAAAATAGTTCTCACAGAAGTTTTCGGTCGAAATAGTTTTCGGTCGAAAAAGATTTCGACCGATATAGATTTCGGTCAAACAAGATTTCGGACATAGAGTTTTTGGACAGAATGACTTAGTGTTAATTCGTCTACTCGTGAATTTTAACAGATCAGTTAACCTCCACCTCGCTCGAAGTTCTTGCTGAGTGAGTTAATCTTTATGAAATAAGGTGAGTTCAAGAATCTCTATTTTACAGTTTTAGGGTGGTGTGCATACTCAAGAATTAGACGTTTATAATAAATCTACTTTATTACTTAAACGTTTGCAAAGAAAGATAAGAACAACAACGGTTTATGTAAATGAACGTTTTGTAAGAAAGAAATATAAGAAATATACGTTTATATTACCGAACGTTTGAAAGAAAGAAACATAAGAAAGATACGGTTTATATAACCGAACATTTTATAAACGAAAGATAAGAAAAGAGAATGGTTTATTTAACTAAATGTTTAATAAACAAAGAGAAGAGAATGGTTTATCTAACTATATGTTTTATAAATATGTTTTATAAACAAAGAGAACAATATGGTTTATTTAACTATATGTTTTATAAACAAAGAGAATAGAATGGTTTATCTAACTATATGTTTTATAAACAAAGAGAAGAGAATGGTTTATCTAACTATATGTTTTATAAACAAATAGAAGAAGAATAAGTCAAATGCATTGTCTAATCTGTCAGAGTATGCGACCCAGAAAAGAAAAGACTTGGGGTAGTAGCGTAGTCCTAGAGTCTAGTGTTACCCAAAGCATAGTAGCAAGACTTGAGGTAGTAGTATGGTCCTTGGGGCTAGTGCTACTCGAAGCCGACGTTGCATCATGGATCGAGACCATGACGTACCATGAGAACAATCAGGACAATGCTCGGCAAGGCATTGTAATGAGGATGTTGTACAACTGATAGAAATGGGTAACGACGGTTACTCCGGTGATGATGGTTACCTGATAAGTCCCTTGTGGACATCATTGTGAGTATCGGCCCTTGGACGATGAGCCTTAGGGAATAATACTCGCTGAGAAGTCCTTGTTGGACACCAGAAAGAGAAAGAAACAGATTGTAGACTAAAAATGTATGACTTAACAAAAAAGAGCACAGAATAACTAAGTATCAATTTACATGTAGTATTGTAATGTATTTTACTTAGTAGTATAAATAATGTTTTCATTAAATGAGTTTTTATATGATTAACATGAGAAAGAAATGTTTTTATGCTAAATGATGTAAACTTGAACTCACCAGCGTTAGCTGACTATTTAGTATGCACATCAGGTAGCAAAGGAAAGAAAAAGATATAAAGTAGCGAGGGCTTAGAGTAGAAGATGGCTGGATGGTTGCAACTGACAAGACTGACATCCCCATTTTTAGATTATGAATGAAAACAATGTTATGCTTTAAAAGTTTTTGATAACTCTAAATTTTGTACAAGACTTCCGCTGTTGATGTTTAATGTTTTAATTCAATGTTTAAGAACTATGTTTATGCTATGTTTGCCAACTATGAGAGGTACTCGGTTTAGGTCCTTTCAAGTTGGTGTTTGAGCCATAGTTTGAGAGATTCGGACATTCGCCAAAATGACTGAACTTAAACTTAGAATGGGACAGAAGAATGGCATGTCAGTCAGAGAAGCCTAGCCACGAAAGAAGAACAGTAAGGCCTTAGTAATAGATAACAGTAGAAACAGTAGACAGTAAAGGCCTTAGAATAGAAAGGTGGTCCATGCCCTAGCTTAGAACATAGACATTAAATACCTTAGAATAGAAAGTATGAAGAATGTGTCTTGATGTAGAAACTCTGAGCTTGAGTACAGATATTACTCTGACAGGGAATGTTCAGAAACTAAAAATTAAAGTAAATTAGTAATTTCATACCGGTCTCTGAAATTAGTAATTTACATTACATCAAGGTGTTCTAAATAATAACCTATCATGATGACACGAGTATTTCTTGTTCGAGGTAAGAAAACATCATGGCCAGAATGAGAGGTGCTAAGAGAGGAGCAGGTACTGGACGTAAGAGTAGACCACGTGCCAACTGCGTCGAAAGATAAGAAAGCGAACCCTTTGTTCATGGGTCGGTGTCGATCCATACTGAAAATGAAAATGCTCCAAGTGTCCATGAATCACATGTAGAAGAAAGCAATAGCCGACGAAGTAGCTGCAATTCTGAAAAGCACTCTACCGGCATCACTAACTGAGGCTCTGAAGACTATGGAAGAAGAAAGGGGAAGGGGACTACGGGCCGATAATAGAGATGTGATTGAAACTGAGTCTGAAAGTGATGACTCTGACTATGATGAGAAGCACGGATGTGACTACAAATCCTTCCGTAACTGTGATCCGCCAACTTTTGACGGCAAGAAAGATGCTATTGCCGCATACAACTGGATTGACCGCATGAATGCAGTCATCAACATGAGTGAATGTCTAGCTGAACAGGCGGTAGGGTTTGCCGCTCAATCTTTTGCCTTCGAGGCACTGAGCTGGTGGGAGAATGTGAAGAAAGATAAGTCTGAAAGATATATTGCTAGAATGAAGTGGGATGATCTGAAATGAGATTGATAAGATGGAAGAAGCCTTTGTGGAACTAAAGGCCGGTAGCATGACGCACCGACAATTCACCTCCAAATTTAACGAGCTAACTCAGTTGGTTCCACACTTGGTGAACACAGAAGAAAGAAGGATCAAATGCTATATCCAGAAGTTACCTCCAAGAGTTCGCACGATCATTAATGCCAACAGTCCTGGAGACTTTGACTCAGTGGTGGCTATGAGTGGAAAGATTTTTGATGATGAGGCCGCAGAAGGCGCCACCCCCGCTGAAACTCAAAGGAAGTGGTCTAACACCACTAAACGCCCGAGTGGGGACTGGTCTGCATCAAAGAACAAGAAGCCTAGAGTGGATGAGATAAAGGAATGTGGGAAGTGTGGAAAAAGGCACCCAGGGGAGTGCAAGTATGGGTTGAACTTATGTTACCGTTGTGGCAAGACGGGGAACATATCCCGTGAATGTACCAATGCTCCCAGTTCTGCAAATTATGGGAAACACCACAACTGCGGTGGATCAGGACATTTCTCCAAGGAATGCCGCAAACTAAGAACAGCAAACAATGAGAAGGCAAAGGAGGCTAAGAAAGGGGGAGCGAGAACCAGAGCCTATTCCCTGACACAGGAGGAAGCAAGGGGAGATCCAAACGTGGTGTCAGGTACGTTCATCCTTGACCACGCCTTTGTTTCTGTTCTGTTTGATTCAGGTGCTAGTAAAATTTTTATATCCTCCTCATTCTGTAAAAGGATGAAATACAAAACCTCCAAGATAGAAAAGGATTTTAGTGTAGAGACCGTTGTGTGTAGAAACACTAAAGTAGTAGAGCTAGTAGACGACCTTACCATAAAGATAGAAGGCCACAGATTTCCTGTTAAATTATTCATTATAGCATTGGGAGGATTTGATGTAGTATTGGGAATAGATTGGTTAGCCAATGAAGCTCGCATTGTGTGTAAACGAAAGGTAATTCAGCTCAACGCTCCTGATGGCAGCGAAGTTGTGATTTACGGGGAATGTGACATTCTGTTGACTAATATAATCTCAATGATGAAAGAAGAAAGGTATATGAAGCGTGGGTGTGAGACCTACCTGGCTTATGTGATAGATAAAGACGTGAAAGTGAAAGAGTTAAACGAAGTACCCGTGGTGTGCCATTATCCGGAAGTGTTCCTTGAGGAATTTCCTGGATTGCCGCCTGATCGGGAAACGAAGTTCCAAATAGATCTAATTCCAGGTGCCCAGCCCGTTGCCAAAGCACCTTACCAACTAGCGCCACTTGAGATGAAAGAGCTGATGACCCAACTGGAAGAACTTTTGGAAAAGGGATTTATCAAACCGAGCATTTCACCATGGGGTGCTCTGATGTTGTTTATTAAGAAGAAAGATGGTGCCATGAGAATGTGCATCGACTATAGAGAATTGAACAAAAGAACTGTGAAGAATAAGTACCCGATACCCCAGGATCGATGATCTGTTCGACCAACTGCAAGGCGCCAAATGGTTCTCGAAAATCAACCTATGGTCGGGTTATCACCAACTAAAAGTAAGAGAGGAAGATATACCCAAAACCGCATTCCGTACACGGTATGGACACTACGAATTCCGTGTAATGTCCTTTGGGTTGACAAATGCCCCCGCAGCATTCATGGATATAATGAACAGAGTGTGTCGACCAATGTTAGACCGGTCAGTAATAGTCTTCATCGATGATATACTCGTATATTCTAAGAGTGAAGGTGATCATGCATGTCATCTACGAGAAGTTCTGGACACACTAAAGACAGAAAAGCTATATGCTAAATTTTCGAAATACGCATTCTGGCTAAAGGAAGTCCAATTCCTAGGTCATGTGATTAACGCAGAAGGCATCATGGTAGACCCAACAAAAATTGATGCATTGTGGAATTAGGAAATTCCGAGAACACCAACGGATGTACGAAGTTTTCTAGGTTTGGCAGGCTACTACCGAAGGTTTATACAAGACTTCTCTAAGATAGCCTCACCTTTAACCAAATTAACTCGTAAGGAAGTAAAGTACGAATGGGGCCAGGCCCAAACCAATGCCTTTGAGGAATTAAAGAAGAGGTTAACCCAAGCACCAGTGCTGACCTTACCCGATGGTAACGAGGACCTAGTGGTGTATTCCGACGCTTCAGGTCAGGGGCTAGGTTGTGTGCTTATGCAACGAGGGAAGGTGATTGTGTATGCGTCACGACAGGTAAAGACTCACGAAGTCCACTACCCGACTCATGACCTTGAGCTCGCGGTAGTTGTCTTTGCCTTAAATATTTGGAGGCATTACCTCTACGGAGTCAAATTCACCATCTACTCCAACCACAAGACCTTGAAGTATTTCTTTGAGCAAAAAGAGTTGAACATGAGACGGCGGTGGTGGTTAGAACTATTGAAAAACTACGACTGTGAAATCCTTTACCACCCCGGAAAGGCGAATGTGGTGGCCGACGCCTTGAGTCGAAAGGAGACGACAACTCCTATCGAGGTGAAAGCATACAAACTGGTCGTGACTCCAGACCTTATGATATAAATAGAATGTGCTCAAATTGAATCTTTGAAAGAAGAAAATGTAAAGAGGGAAAGGATAGTGGGTCAGCAAGAAAAGTTAGAAACAAATGCTTATGGGGTACGAACTCGGTTCGGGAGAATGTGGCTACCCAAGGGTGGCGAACTTAGAGTCAAAATCCTTGACGAGGCTCACAAGTCTCGTTACTCTATCCATCCTTGCACTAAAAAGATGTACCATGATTTGAATAAGGAATACTGGTGGCCCGGCATGAAAAACGATGTAACCGATTATGTGTGCAAATGCCTAACTTGCTCTCAGGTGAAGGCTAAACACCAAAAGCCGTGTGGGAAGATGCAACCGTTATTCATTCCTGAATGGAAATAGGAACACATTACCATGGATTTCATAATCAAGCTACCGCGTATAGCTAAAGGTCATGATACCATATGGGTAATTGTGGATAGGTTAACAAATAGCGCTCACTTCTTTCCTATACATGAGACTTACTCATCCGAGAAGCTAGCAGAAGTGTTCATCAATGAGATTGTGGCTAGACACGGTATGCCATTGTCAATTGTGTGGGACCGGGACACGCGATTCACATCGAGATTCTTGAAGAAATTCCATGAGGAAATGGGTACGAGACTCAATATCAGCACAGCTTACCACCCGCAAACCGATGGTCAATCTGAAAGGACTATCCAGACTCTTGAGGACATGCTATGGGCATGTATCATTGATTTCGGCGGTAGCTGGGATAGCCACTTACCACTGGCGGAGTTTTCTTACAACAACAGTTATCATGTAACCATTGGAATGCCGCCTTATGAGATGTTATATGGGAGAAAGTGTAGGACGCCCGTCTGTTGGGGGTGAAATCGGGCAGAAAGACTTCGCAAGCCTTGATATAGTCAAAGCAACTTCCGAGAAGTTTGACCAAATCAAAGCCTGAATGAAAGCAGCTAAGGACAGGCAGAAATCTTATTCAGATAAGAGAAGGAAAGATCTTGAATTTCATGTAGGAGACAAAGTCTTAATGAAAGTGTCTCCTTGGAAGGGAATAATTCGATTTCAAAAAAGAGGGAAGATAAGCCCGAGGTTTGTCGGACCATTCAAGAGTGTGGCACAAGTTGGAGAGGTGGCTTATCGGCCGGAGCTTCCTGATGAATTGAGTGGAATCCACCCTACTTTTCACGTATCGCATTTGCAAAAGTGCTTAGCTGACGAATCGGCACAAGTGCCTCTCGATGACATCGAGGTAGACAACAACATCAACTACATTGAAAAGACTATAGCCATTTTAGATAAGAAAGAGAAACGACTGCGCAACAAGGTTATTCCACTCGTCAAAGTTCAATGAAAACATCGAAAAGGGTCAGAAGCCACGTGGGAGACCGAGTCGGACATGAGGGAATTGTACCCTCGGTTATTTGACCTGTAAAAGGTTTCGATGACGAAACCTCTAATAAGAGGAGTAGACTTGTAACATCTTAAAAAATAAATAAGAGAAAAGAATAAAACGAGAGGCGGCGGGTATCGAGTAAAGGAAAGAATGAAACGAAAACGGATCGCGGGCTCGAAGACCCGGGCTTGGGCCGGTCTCGTGAGGAGCAAAGGAGGAGGGGTAAAGCGTCCTCATCCCACATCTTCTCCATTTGTCTCATTCACCATCCAAAGTTCTAGAGAGAGAGAGAGAAGAGATAGAAAGCTTGACCACCCGCACCCAAGGCCTCTAGCTCAACGTTGGTTATTGTTGGAACGTTACTGGATCATAAAGAAGAAGAAACAAGAGAAAACCAGGTAACTAACACTTCCAGAATCGAGTTTTTGTTTGAAAATGGGTTTTAGGGTTTTAAGTGGGTTTTAATAAAAAGTCGGGATTTTTACGTGTAAAATGGCTTAAAAAGCATAGATCTAACTTCATGGAAGCTAAACAAGAGTTTTTGACGTAAAAGGATTCAAACATGGATCAAAAACGACAATTTTGGCCAAGAATACATGAATCGTCCAAAAACTATTTGAATGGTTCGAAAACTCTCGCCCGTCCGAAAAGTATTTCGGACACAGTAATTTTCGGACAGAATACACGATCGAAATAGTTTTCAATCGAAAGGGATTTCGACCGTAAAAGTTTTCGAAAGGAAATGTTTTCAAAGGGAATAGATTTCGTTCGAAAAAGATTTCGACCAAAATAGTTTTCGGACAAATGTTTTCAAACGAAAAATCCATGCAATAGAAAATAGTTCTCATAGAAGTTTTCGGTCGAAAAAGATTTCGACCGATATAGATTTCGGTCAAACAAGATTTCGGACAGAGTTTTTGGACAAAATGACTTAGTGTTAATTCGTCTAGTTCATGAATTTTAACAAATCAGTTAACCTCCACCTCGGTCGAAGTTCTTGCTGAGTGAGTTAATCTTTAAGAAATCAGGTGAGTTCAAGAATCCTAATTTTACTGTTTTAGGGTGGTGTGCATACTCAAGAATTAGACGTTTATAATAAATCTACTTTATTACTTAAACGTTTGCAAAGAAAGATAAGAACAACAACGGTTTATGTAAATGAACGTTTTGTAATAAAGAAAGATAAGAAAGATACGGTTTATATTACCGAGCGTTTGAAAGAAAGAAAGATACGGTTTATATAACCGAACATTTTATAGACGAAAGATAAGAAAAGAGAATGGTTTATTTAACTAAATGTTTTATAAATAAAGAGAAGAGAATGGTTTATCTAACTATATGTTTTATAAATATGTTTTATAAACAAAGAGAACAGTATGGTTTATTTAACTATATGTTTTATAAACAAAGAGAAGAGAATGGTTTATCTAACTATATGTTTTATAAACAAAGAGAAGAAGAATAAGTCAAATACATTGTCTAATCTGTCAGAGTATGCGATCCAGAAAAGAAAAGACTTGGGGTAGTAGAGTAGTCCTAGAGGCTAGTGTTACCCTAAGCATAGTAGCAAGACTTGAGGTAGTAGTATGGTCCTTGAGGCTAGTGCTACCCGAAGCCGATGTTGCGTCATGGACCGAGACCATGACGTACCATTAGAACAATCGGGACAATGCTCGGCAGGGCATTGTAACAAGGATGTTGTACAACTGATAGAAATGGGTAACGACGGTTACTCCGCTGACGACGGTTACCTGAGAAGTCCCTTGTGGACACCATTGTGAGTATCGGCCTTTGGACGATGAGCCTTAGAGAACAATACTCGCTGAGAAGTCGTTTATGGACACGAGAAGTCCTTGTTGGATACTAGAAAGAGAAAGAAACAGATTGTAGACTAAAAATGTATGACTTAACAAGAAAGAGCACAGAATAACTAAGTATCAATTTACATGTAGTATTGTAATGTATTTTACTTAGTAGTATAAAGAATGTTTTCATTAAATGAGTTTTTATATGATTAACATGAGAAAGAAATTTTAATGCTAAATGATGTAAACTTGAACTCACCAGCGTTAGCTGACTATCTTAGTATGCACATCAGGTAGCAAAGGAAAGAAAAAGATATGAAGTTGCGAGGGCTTAGAGTAGAAGATGGCTGCAGCTGATAAGACTGACATCCCCATTTTTAGATTATGAATGAGAACAATGTTATGCTTTAAAAGTTTTTGATAACTCTGAATTTTGTATAAGACTTTCGTTGTTGATGTTTAATGTTTTAATTCAATGTTTAAGAACTATGTTTATGTTATGTTTGCCAACTATGAGAGGTACCCGGTTTGGGTCCTTTCATGGACACGATAACGAGGGATGTGCCCGGCTACGGAGAGTCTTATGTAAACATGTATGCCATCTACTATTATAAATGTTAGTTCAAGAACATCATAATCCGTTCACAGTTTGGAGACTAAGTGCATTTTTACTCTGCAAAATTTAACTGTCGATGTTTCATTGGGAATTTTGCGTGTTTTGATTAATCAACATTCATGTGGAGGATTGTTGGAAAAATTAGTGAAAAAGTGTTTTTTTCACTAACTTTGGACACAAATATATATATGTAATTACGATTAATATAATTATTTTTTATAGGTTTGTGCTGTTCCATGTGAGAGCTTCACAACGAACCAAACCGTGTACAAACAGGAGCTAAGATGAATGAGATATCGACGCTCAAAGTTGAGTGGTTAGAATGAATATTGCAAAACTTGGTTGATTCTAGTATGAAATTGTTGCATCTTCTTGATTAACACTAACAAATCTTTGTTATACAGAAATATGATTATTTTGTTTTTTACTCATAAACCAATATGGAGGTTTTGATTACGGCTCATAATTCTATTTATTTTGACATTAACATATCATGAATCAAATGTTTTCTTTTGACTCATAAAATTGTCATAATTGTATTTAAATAAAAATAAATAAATATGGAGTTTTAGTATGAGTATAAAATGAAGCTTTTGTTTCATTCTCACAAGAAAGGAAAATCTACATAGAAAAGAGAGAGTCAAGCAACCCATTAGAGATGAGAACTCTCACAAATTTCTTCCACCACATCACTAACTTCATCTTTTCTTTTCTTAATATTGAAAACACTATTTTACCGGGTGATACCTCGGGCGCGTGAGCCATCTCCGGTAGTACACACTGCTTAGACGGTTATACCCTGGGGGATAAAGGAGTTCTCTTAGGGGAGACTTGAAATCATTTTAATTGAACATGAATCCTCAGCCACAACCGTCAATAATTACATAATTACATATGTGTAATATATAAACCATCATTGTCTACATCGTGTTCTACTATGATGAACCAAAATCACCATTAACTATGAACCGTGTTTTCTATTATGTAATACACGAACTATCATTGTCTACATCGTGTTCTATAATTACGTAATTACCTAGTGAACTTGTTTTTAACCAAAATCACTATTAACTATTTGTGAAGAAAAACCTTAAAACATTTCTTTATCATTATGTTCTTCGAGTTCAAACAACTCTCCAGTGATACCTTTTGAATCTTTGTTCATCCCTACCAAATTTAAGAACAAAATCGATTGAATGTCCTTCGCTTGAATATACCTTGTAATAGCTTGAATCTCTTGAATCGTTGAAAATGCTTTCAATATTAAACTGATGAAATCGGCTTAAGTGATGAAGAATTAGAAAAAATGATTTGTCGTGGTTATTGTACAAAGGCTTATTTCCGTGCGAAGCGTAGAAAGCCACCAGAATGAGACACATGTATTTTAGGTGAAGGGTATAAGCGTCCGGATATAATTACATATCAGGTATATATAACGCACGTACTGTATGTTTGCAATTATGTATCACGTATATATAGTCATGCGACACATGTGTGTGTGTGTATATGTCGATTCAAATATAAAGGCTTATTTTAATGAGGAGTGTAGAAAGGATTTTAGACCATTAATCACACTAAATCAATGATTGAGATTAAGTGGTGACAAGATCATAATAAATAGTTTTGTAAAATAGGGCTGGAAGTGCAAAAAATGAATAGCCAACATTGTTGACATTTTTAGGATTAAATCCAATTTTATTAAAATTGAATAAATTTTATATGGTTTATATATGTTGTGTAATTATTGTGCGTAATTAGTTATATAAGTTGTGTAATGCGTGTATGATTATTTAACTTTGTACGTAATTGATATGCCTTAAATTATACATGTTTTGCATTCATAATAATTCTCATATTATGGTACTAATTGATTAATAACCTTGCAATTGATACTTAAAACGTTAATATTTCACAAATGCAGGTTATTCGGTATCCCAAAGATGAATAGAGCAAAAATCAGCTAAAATCATGAAGAAATCAAGCTTTTGGAAGACCAAACCCGAGCATTGACCCCCAAGAAGTCAAAATTGGTCAACACAAGTCAACCAGCAGCTAAAAGACGAAGCTGGGGAGCTGGCAGGGCAATGCACGGTCGTGCAATGCCATGCACGGCCGTGCAATGCCATGCACGGTCGTGCATTCCCTGTCCAGCCTCCCTAGGCTCTGGTACATTGTCCTTTGTACCCTTTTTGATTCCCGAGGTGTTTGCACGCCCGTGCAACCCAATGCACGGCCGTGCATTACTCAATTTGAGGCCTATAAATAGATGGCTTGCGTTCTTCATTACACACCTATCCACACCTTACAACAACCATTCGGACCTCATTTAAGAGCGTATTTCATAGTTAGAGTAGAGAGTAGTGAGTGGAGGGGCTCTTCCTCCTTGTTCCGCAATAGGGGAGCCTACGAAACTCAGTGTTATGCTAGTTAGTATGGCCATTCATGGCTAAAATCTTTGTATTGCTAGGGTGAAGATGAAGTTTGGTGCATGTTAGTGTTTAATGTATTAATCCAAGTGATGTGTTTATGTCTTTAACTATTCGTCCTTAAACCCTCCATTTTGGTGGGCTTTTATTATTGTCTAAATCCATCTTTATATTTGTGAGTGTTCTTGATTTTAAAGTGTAAGATCGTAAAACCTTTTTAATCAAACTTCTTTTGAAACCAGTACGTCTTTATACAAGCAGAGATTGATAAGCCAAGGCTTGGTCAACACTAGTAAAGTCGTACGTCTTTATACGAACTTATTATGCAACCAAGAATTGGTGAACTCATGTTGGGAACGGTACGTCTTTATACTTGGTCCCATTGCTACAACGCCTCCCGGTGAGCAAAATATAATCACCTATTTAACTCTAATACAAAGCATTTTACGTTCGATGTCTTAAACCAACACGGAGATGACCATTCGAAGGGTTAAGGGTAATTGTTGTCCTTAACGGGAGGCACTACCACTTGTTAAAGCTTTTAAATTTGCAAATCAAATGTCATGAGGACGAGGAGCTAGCGGTGACCCAGGTCACACATTTGTAGTAGTCATATCACCCGATTAGTCAACTTAACATTATCACGTACCAAGCAGATTCGAAATCCAAAGCAATACTATTCGTAACTTGATCATTTCCGACATATTTACTTTCCTGTTATTTACTATTTTGTCCGTTACATTTATGTTACACACTTCACGCACGTTTTTACTTTTCTGTTATTTACTTTACCGTCATTTACTTTTCTGTCATTTACTTTTCTGTTCCACAAGCACACAAAACTCACTCACTAATTAAACTGGCTAAACGTTAACAAAAGTTAAGTATTGAAATTCGACCGTGTCCGTTGGTTCGATACTTGGTTCTTACCTAAACTATATTACGCTGCGATATGTACACTTGCCTATTGTGTGTGTTTTAAGTTTGAGTATTTATCATTTTACAAATTTAAAACCTGATCTCGTGAAACCATTTCTAAAACAATATATATATATATATATATATATATATATATATATATATATATATATATATATTAATTTACTTATCACACGACATGTCAAGTTTTTGGCACCGTTGCCGGGGACACGGTGATATCAAGAAAAATTCGAGTTAACAAATTAGCCTTTTTTTTATGTTTATGGTTTGTTTTGATTGTTCTTTACAGCAACTTTCATGTATGACAACTACGAGAGTTATTATGGAGGATACCAAAACGACTATGAGTACCACTATTCGAGGGTGTGGTGTGAGGTCTGTGTGGACGCCACAGATTTTTACCAACCCTACTGGAAACCATATGAGGAAACCACACCGCCCCAAGAAATTCAACACATAGCTCTAGATTCCGACTCATGGACCCCAGGAAATCTGTTTCGTCATTTGGAAGAAATTAAGGATCAACTCATAATGAGATATTCAACTGAACAACAAGTGTTTCATCATTTGGAAGAAATTAAGGTTCAGATCCTAAAGAGCTATCCAATTGAACAGCAAGGTGATTCCTTCAAAGTTCAAGAATCGGAATTCATAGTTCCAACATCTGAAGTAAGGTCAAGTGACTCTAAGGAGCAAGAACCTTCCAGCTTCACAAGCATGGATCAGTCGGAGGTGAGACCAGATGATTCAGAATAAAGGGCTACTGCAACTTTACAATCACTTCCTGGTTTTTCTGAGATGCTGGAAGCAAAACAATCAAAAGAGTTAGAAGAACGAATCTCTAAAGAAGAATTGGTGGGAATCCTAAATATGGAAGCACATGAAGGATGTATGGAATAGTCTGGAGTTCCTGTCACTTCAGAGACAACATCATATGAAGAACCAGATTGTGAGACCAACATACAGGAGGAGATTATGCAAGAAGACGTAATCACCAACAAACAAATGACAATGGTGGCACCTCTTCCTTGCAACAGTAATAGCTGGCCTGTGACCAAGCATATCAGTGAATCATTCCATGAATCACATAAGCCACAAGATAGGGCACATTACTCTGAGGACCACTTCTCATGGAGGAAGAAACGTTCATCCAATGAAAATTACATGACAAAATTATCATACCGGGGTAACCGTCTCCTTCACTACATGTGTTTCTTGAAGTTTGGTCCTGAAAAATTCAAATGGTGGTGGCGTGATTTACTTACACTATTTTTTTTAGGTGCTCTTCTATAGAGCATTCTAAATTTGGCAGGTTTACCAAAATTTTCAAAACTTCAAATCGATCCATCCAAACTAAAATTAAAACTAAAAATAGACTTTTAAAATACATAAATCAATGATTCACCCATTTTAACACAAAAAATTTGAAGGTATTAAAAATAGAAAATTTGAGAAAATATTTGATTTATGAAATTAGGCCACTTAATGGGGGAAATTGCCTCGAACCATTGGGAAAAACCGCCTACGGCTTTTTGCCACATGATCCAGCTCGTCAAAACCTTTCCATCCCCTGGTCGGTGACTCTCTAACTCCAAACGTAGCTCAAGTTATGGTCGTTTCAAGTTTGAACACTTTTTACCCTGTTTTTCTCTGTCTAGCTGGTCCCGGATGCACTTCACTAATTCCTTGATCAGCTTATTATCATTCTACGCATGGTTATCAAATGGGTTGGATGAACCTCTCCATATTACAAACCACCCATTTGACAGATTATTCCATTAATAGCACTGAATTGGAAATTCACAAAGCACGTACGGGTCTGGCCAACGACCCTTAAATAAATGTGGCGCTTCCGGGAGGCAACCCGATGATCATAAATAAATTGCGAAGTTGGTGCATACGACAAAAAGCATGGATCTCAGGTTTGGTTTTTCCAAATTTAAAGTTTATTTTACTTCAGCCCCCAGGTATGCCTTCTCGATACTAGGACCATAGTAGATGAACTACTACCTTTTATTTTCCTTGTCTTCTTTTATATTTTTCTTTGTGTGTCAGGTAGAATAACATCACCATATAGCTCCGCTACTCCTTTGAGGAATCATATTCCATCTCTACAACCTACGGAATCAACATCCACACCAAATTTCTTTGAAATCCGATGAAGTCTTTGAAGCAACGTGTTGACAAGCAGCTGATAGGCACAACCTGACAGCAGCAATAAGTTTTGGCCTTAGGTTATACACCGAATTGACCGGGGGAGTACCAGTTTCTTTTCCCTTAAAACTTCATGCATTTAAATTCCTGTATAGCATTTCATTACATGCATTTGTACATTGAGGGCAATGTACAGTTTTAAGTGTGGGGTGGTGAATTAGAGATTCAGGACTACTTGTAACCTCAAAGCAGTAAAATTTTAACTTGTGATTTTCTACCCATTTGACTAAAACGTTACAAAAACTTACCTTTTATAAAACCCGAAAAATTTTCAAAATTTTAAACCCTAATATTTAAAACCTTATTGAGTTCGCACCTAATTAAATAAAATGAATACATGGCAAGTAGAAACAAATGAATATTATGCATAACGATTCGCTAAACCCTATCCCATCCGTTTGCATGTGAGGAAAATCAAGCCTATTACACAGCATCAATTTTTTGGCGCAGTATATAATTATTAGCATGCTTTTGCGTTTGGCATTACTGAGTGTTTTTCGATTGAATTTTATGCATAATTAGAACTTGTGTGACCTATACATATCAAGACCATGAACTAGTAGAAGTATGAAAGTGATTGAGGCACCTAGGACTTTATTACCATTATCCTTAAATCCAAAAATCCTAAAAATATAATCCGCTTAGATAGCCCTTTGAGCCTTAGCCTTTTCTTTTCTACTACCTACAATTATCACCCAACCAGCTATTCGTAAACACCGGTTATTGGCTAACTGTCTTCAAAATGGAAAAATTATCCTATGTCGTTATTTCAAGTTTATTACCATTAAGGCAACTTTGGAAAGAATCTGTTCTACTAAAAAAAATTGGAATATACAAGAAGATGGATGTATTAGAAAGAAATAGCCGAACTATCTGCAAGGAATTTATGGAAATATTATTTCAAGAAAATTGAGGAAAAAGAATTGTTGAAGAAATTGTCTTAATCCAAAAAAAATAGAAAAAGGAGAAAAGGAAAAGAAAGAAGTTGGCTTTTTACCGGTTAAACCTTAAAGAGCTGGATATGCATTCTTTTGATTTCAATTTGCTTTCCTGTATTCATTTCGCAAAGCCTGAATTACCATCCGAACTCCGAGAGAATATTTTCAAAGCAACTAGTGATGTAAGAAAACGGTGGCGCAAGCAAGAACAATTACCACCATTCTGCGGCTTGTCAAAAAGTGCCGCCAAAAGATACGAAAAATGTGTAAAGTGTGGCAACTTGAGCCACGATGGAAAATGTAGCAAGAACTAAACCTTTTCCCAAAGTAAGTATACGTAGCTGATCAGAGTAGGAGTTGTTAGGCTACAAGCCGAATGATCCATACGAAGAGGTAGTAATGTATAATACGCAGTAAGGAAAGAGTTGGCACTGATGAAAGATCTTGGTCTTGGCAATCTGACCATAAACGAGCCCTCGGGTTAGTTATACCCTCATGATCCGAGTAATGTAAAGGGGCCTGCTAGTATTTTCCATTTTAAGTCATGAAGTCGTAGCTGTGTGTTTCACGATAGCTACAACCCTTCAAACCTTTTAAATCCCAAAAAATCCAAAAATATTTTCATTTTCACCCTTTATTTTTATTTTAGCCACATTACAACCCTTTTAAAAGTCCTCTTGATTCATGCATATTGCTTAGTTAATTGGTGGAGACTTGATTTGCATACAAGCTTATAACCATTGCATAATTCGATTCGAACTTGAGTGTTCCACTTAACTTACATTATCCATACATATATAACCCTAGAGTTGAGTGAACATTGTGAGGAGTGAAAGTTTATGCATAATTCAAGTTCTAGTAAGCTTGTCATGGATTCCATAATAGAAAAATACAAAAATAGAATAAGCAACTCAAGAGTTATCCCGGAGTTTTCAAATACTTGGAGTTCCATTTCCCTTGTAAATTTTTTTAGTTATGGGTATGATCATGCATGAGTTTGCTTTAGGACAAGAAAAGTTTAAGTGTGGGGTATTATGATATGCCCTAAATTATACATGTTTTGCATGCATAATAATCCCCATATTATGGTACTAATTGATTAATAACCTTGCAATTGATACTTAAAACGTTAATATTTCACAAATGCAGGTTATTCGGTATCCCAAATATGAATAGAGCAAAAATCAGCTAAAATCATGAAGAAATCAAGCTTTTGGAAGACCAAACCCGAGCATTGACGCCCAAGAAGTCAAAATTGGTCAACACAAGTCAACCAACAGCTAAAAGACGAAGCTGGGGAGCTGGCAGGGCATTGCACGGCCGTTTAATGCCATGCACGGTCGTGCATTCCTTGTCCAGCCTCCCCAGGCTTCGGTACATTGTCCTTTGTACCCTGTTTAATTCCCGAGGTGTTTGCACGCCCGTGCAACCCAATGCACGGTCGTGCATTGCTCATTTTGAGGCATATAAATAGATGGCTTGAGTTATTTATTACACACACCCATCCACACCTTACAACAACCATCCAGACCTTATTTGAGAGCGTATTTCATAGTTAGAGTAGTGAGTGGAGGGGCTCTTCCTCCTTGTTCCACAATAGGGGAGCCTACGAAAATCAGCGTTATGCTAGTTAGTATGGCCATTCGTGGCTAAACTATTTGTATTGTTAGGGTGAAGATGAAGTTTGGTGCATGTTAATGTTTAACGTATTAATCCAAGTGATGTGTTTATGTCTTTAACTATTCGTCCTTAAAACCACCATTTTGGTGGGCTTTTATTATTGTCTAAATCCGTCTTTATATTTATGAGTGTTCTTTTTTTTAAAGTGTAAGATCGTAAAACATTTTTAATCAAACTTCTTTTGAAACTTGTACGTCTTTATACAAGCAGAGATTGATAAGCCAAGGCTTGGTCAACACTAGTAAGGTCGTACGTCTTTATACGAACTTATTATGCGACCAAGAATTGGTGAACTCATGTTTGGAACGGTACGTCTTTATACTTATTATGCGACCAAAAATATAATCACGTATTTAACTCTAATACAAAGCATTTTACGTTCGATGTCTTAAACCAACCCGGAGATGACCATTCGAAGGGTTGAGTGTAATTAATCTCCTTAACGGGAGGCACTACCACTTGTTAAAAGTTTTAAATTTGCAAATCAAATGTCGTGAAGACGAGGCTCTAGCGGTGACCCGGGTCACACATTTGTGGTAGTCATATCACTGGATTAGTCAACTTAACATTATCACGTACCAAGCGGATTCGAAACCCAAAGCAATACTATGCGTAACCTGATTATTTCCGACATATTTACTTTCCTGTTATTTACTATTCTTTTCGTTACATTTCTGTTACACACTTCACGCATGTTTTTACTTTTCTGATATTTACTTTACCGTCATTTACTTTTCTTACATTTACTTTTCTGTTCCACAAGCACACAAAACTCACTCACTAATTAAACCGGCTAAACGTTAACAAAAGTTGAGTATTGGAATTCGATCGTGTCCGTTGGTTCGATACTTGGTTCTTACCTAAACTATATTACGTTGTGATATGAACACTTGCCTATTGTGTGTATTTTAAGTTTGAGTATTTATCATTTTATAAATTTAAAACCTGATCTCGTGAAACCATTTCTAAAACATATATATATATATATATATATATATATATATATATATATATATATTTTAATTTACTTATCACACGACACGTCAGTAATTATGGCACATACAAACTTACCCCTCGCCTAATTACATGCGTCGCATCCTGGCTTCCTCATACGCTTTAAATAAAAAGGGTTTTATCATACAAGGTACGAATGATTTTTTATTCTTGATCAAGAAAATCAAGGGTTAAGAAGACAGGGATGCCATGTCAGCATTGTTTTATTCGTTAGAAGTACGTGTCTAAAGGAATAAGATTTGAATAACCTACCATTATTGACTTTTTTCAAGTTGCTTCATTTTTTTTAAACGCATATAACATTTTTATATGGCATTATTCCTTTATAAAAATCGAGCATTTCATTCTGTTTAATTTGAGTATGTTCTTGCTCTACTTTTTTTACAAAAAAAAATTGACTTATTTTAAAAAAAAATGCCGATATGTTATGCGTATATCGTGCATAATTATAGCGTAGGTTGCGTTATTATTATATATGTTGAGTAATTATTTATATATTTGCGTTATTATTTGGTATAATTAGTTATATATATTGTTGCGTAATTATTTTATAGTGTCCGTAATTATGTAATTTTTGTGCGTGATTATGGCGCAGACGGATTTACCCCTCACCCAATGACACATATCGCATCCTGGTGGCTTCATATCCTTTGTACGATAACTCACATGTGTGTGTGTCACACAGGTGAATTATCGTACACACACATATGAAGTAATTTACATTTTTAATCTAGGTAACGGGTAAATATTATTTTCTATTTTTTTTGTTTTTTGAGGTAACTTTACAGAATACTAACAAAATTTCTCATCTATTCTATTTTAGTCACTCGAACTTTTTTTGTCTCATTTTAGTTACGCAAGTTTCACATGTTGTTGCATTCTTGCATAATTACCATGTTACAAGTTAGTTTTGTTTTTATTTCATTTTATGGATATAATGAAAATGAAATCCAAAATAAATAACCAACATTTCACCATATTCATAAATGAAATCCCAAAAAAGTAACAAGTGAAACTTGAGTGACTAAAATGAGACAAAGTTTAAGAACTAAAATAAAATATAACAGAAACTTGATTACTATTTTATGAATAAACATGTACAACAATACCGAATAAAATCATTGTAAGACAAAATAAATAATAATATGAAATGGCAGTAGCAAAATAATAAGAAACATGATGATTGTTTAGAACATGGAATGGAAATAAGATTTCCTGTGATTCTTAAGAAAACTTTTGTGAGAGGCCTGGAAATCTGTTTGGGTAAGGGTGATGGGGGTGGGATACTCGAATGAAACCGAGTAGGGAAAATTGTAATCGAGTAAAGGGGTATACCGCCCCTAACCATCCGAGTAGGTTGCCGAGTAGGGAGCCGGGTAGAATGCCCGAGTTATTTTACTTGGGTATGGTGGGTGTGGTGACCGTTGGGATTGAGACGTTGGGGGTGGGGGTTTTAATAAAAAAAATATATTTCTCATCTATAAATATATCTCACTTTCCTCTTAACAAATCACTCTTTTCACCCACATATTTTCATCCGATTCTAGCATTCTTGGTTTGTATTCGGGATTATCCGATTCTAATGGTTTTGAAGATTTTCTTTCCGACACTTCCGAATCAAGTGGCATTGAGTTTTTTTCCAAAGTTGCAGTTGCGGCTAGTGAGCTTGAGGATACGGCAAAATCAAAGAAAAAATGTGTACATCGTGATCGTGAAGTTGCTAACACAATTATGTTGAAGGATTATTTCGTCGAACGCCTCAAGTACGACGCAGATACGTTTAGAGAGAGATTTCGCTTACCGAAAGATTTGTTTTTAAGCATTGTAAGGGATATAAGTATGGATTCAAGGTTTTCTTGGTTTCACGAAGGGTATGACAGGAGGTTAAAGAAGAGCTTCACGCCGATTCAGAAATGCACTTCTGCTATTCGTCAACTCACTACAGGTAACCCTCCTGAAGAATATGATGAATATTTATTTATGTCCGCTAGGATTGCTCGTGAATTTTTAGAATATTTTTGCAATTCTATTATTATGTTATACGGCAAAAAGTTTTTACGTAGACCTACAAGCAACGACATTGCACGTTTGTATAATGCGTATGAAACTAGATGGGGCCTTCCAAGGATGATCGGTAGCATCGATTGTACGCATGTCGTTTGGAGGATGTGTCCGACTAGTTTGCGTGCCCGATTTATGAGAGGTGATCACCAATACCCTACGATCATGATGGAAGCAGTGGTGTCAAATGACTTATGGTTTTAGCATGCGTTTTGTGATCCTGTCGGTTCCAATAACGACATAAATGTTCTCAATCAATCTCCGTTGTTCAATAACGAAATGCATGGAACCGCCCCGAAGTGTCCTTTCCAAGTTAACGGTCGTGAATACAAACGTGACTACTATCTTGCGGATGGGATTTACCCCACTTGGTATGTTTTTGTGAAATCATTTGCATTCCCTGTCGACCCAAAAGAAAAAAGGTTTAAGAAAGTTCAAGAGTCGGCTAGAAAAGACGTCGAATTCGGGTTTGGTGTTTTAAAATCTAAATGGGGAATAATTAATCGTTCGTAACGGTCACAAAAATGTAAAAAAATACAAAATGTGGTTTACGCATGTATCATATTGCACAATATGATTTTAAAGCATGATGGAAATGCAATCTCACCCAGCTACGTGATGGATCATCCAACCAATGAAATAGTAGACGATGGTGTAATTAACGAATTGCGGGATCAAGAGACACACTTTAGACTACGATAAACATTTTGCTACACTACCGGAGTGGGCCAGCAGCGATTCGGAATACGATTATGTTTAATTTCTCGTTTTTTTTTATTTGTAACTTGTTATTGTATTTTGTTATTTTTAGTTGTCTTTTTTATTTTTAATTATTAAAAAGGTATGTTTTTTATTTAAATGTTAATTTAAAAAAAAAAGTTTGTGAGTAAATGAGTAAGGTGTTTTTAATGAAATCTGAGTAAATGAGTAGTTTTGAGATGGTAGAATTCTATTAGACAGTTTTGGTGAGTAAATGAGTAGTTTGGTTAATGACCCCAATCACCCTAAGGAGGATACAATAAAGATCTAGAATAATAACTTAAAATATTTTATGATATCAATCATAGTAAATACGGGAGCTAATTTATATACGTCTTTTTTAATAATAACTTAAAATGTCATATGAGATCAATCCTAGCTAGCGATACCTATATGCTTGATTAAATATATAAATAGGAGGGCGACTTATTTCACATAGAATCAATGTTTTCATCTACACCTTAATTGAATTAGATGTCTCATCGGTATAATGATTGAATCGGTTTCAGAAATAGAAAAATGATATGAATAATTCAAAAGTTAATGTATATGCAAAAAACTTAGATCTGGTCGTTGTGTGGAAAACCGGAGCATGCCTTGTTCACGGTCTCATTGACGGCGCCAATGTAGCTTCCAAAAACCACCGGGTTTACCTTGGTTTAAGGGAGCTCCAGTTGAGAGGGACAAATGTGGGCCAGATCTGCCTTGGTGGCGGTATGAAGGCGGCTCTTCATCTTCTCCGGTTCGAGTCAGATCTGCATCCACACGAAACTCTAGTTAGAGGGCCCGTGGGGTTGCACTGAGGGCACTATGACGCTCAAGTCTGTCTCTTATCCATGATAATCATATATATATAGGGAATGGATCATTTGAGAACTCCTAAATATTTTGAGAACTCGCGAGAACTCGTCAAAAAACCAATCAAATCCATTATATATATATATATATATATATATAGAGAGAGAGAGAGAGAGAGTGGATCATTTGAGAACTCCTAAGTATTTTGAGAACTCGCGAGAACTCGTCAAAAATCCAATCAAAACCATTTTTTTTGTTTTTACTATTTTTATTGGTAGAATACAACATAAAAAAATGAATTTATATATGTAAATTTACATGTCTTCATATATTAAAAAATATATACACTTGTGTAAGTTTACCACTTACACATGTGTAAGTGTTTACCATTTACACATGTATATAAATTTTTTAAGAATAATTTAGAGAGAAGGGATGAATTAATTGAAGAGAGAAATTATTTTTTATGTTATATTTTAATAATAAAGATAATGTAAACAAAAAAATGGTTTTAATTGGTTTTTTGACGAGTTCTCGCGAGTTCTCAAGTATTTATGAGTTCTCATTTGAAGCTAACCCTATATATATATATATATATATATATATATATATATATATATATATATATATAACTAATTTAAAACAAAATATAAGATTCAAACAAATAAAATATATTAGCAAATGATAATTTGAAAATAAAATATATTTACAATATGATCCAATCACCAATCTAATTCATCGGTTCAACCGCTCGGCGTCATAACCAGCCATTCCAAGTGAAGACAGTTCAAGAATACTCAACTAAACCTGTTGTGTGTTGTGTAGGGTTCGCAATCAAACCAGTAGGGCCTCTAAGAACACCGCTCAAAACACCTTGAAGGTAATTTAACAAACTCTTGTTGCAGATTTATCTCCAGCAATACAAAATGTTTTTTCTTTTATATAAAGGTCGTGTTCCTTTTTACTCGCTTGAATTGTTGATAAATTTTATGACTTAATAAGTTAAGTGTCGATGTCTGATACGTACATGATGCCTATCATCTTCAATCCATGCATACACACATGGGACATGGGTGCTGTATTCATGCAACTTGTTTTCTTTATTTAGTTACTTGCTTTGCATTAGTGTATCTAGTTTAGTGGAGTACCCATGTTTTATTTTGGTTGATTCTTGTTCGTTTTCCCTTTGTGTTTGTAAGCCTTAAAAGGCCTTTTAGTTCTTGAGAATATTAAGCAGAAAAATAGAACCAAATTAGTCTCTTTTATCTTTATTCTTGGGAGTGTTTGCCTACTAAAAAAGGCTAAATTAATTAGGAGATTGATCATCTCGAATCGGTCTCTATCAACGTCGCACGATGAGATTACACAAATAATTTCGTGAAAATATGCTTTTACAATCATCTAGTATAAACAAGACAACCTAAAACGCAACGCAATGCAGGTTTTCAACCATCCATGAACGTTGATGTGGATGATAGACGGCTAAAGTGAAAGAGAGACGACGGACATGAAGGAGGGAGAATCGATTATAAGACCAAAGAGAGGCAACAGACATGGAAGGGTGAAAGAAAGAGTTAAGTACCTAGTGATGATGAGTAGGAGATTATTTACAGCAAAGATAAAATATTCTACTACCACGAGACAAAGCGAGCAACCGAACCCAAACACAATCCTCGGTCATTACACAACCAAAGTCCAGTTTTTGTAGTCATACCAATTTTAACTACATGATAAAAAGACAAGGGAAGATGAATACATCAAAGCTTGGCAATCAAACCGTTTGAAACAGACTTGGAAGCACCGGTTTCTTTAGGCTCAGTGTCTTTCACATCCGACTCGCATGCTCCTGGAGGAACGTCAACTGCTGGCGAACAGTTGAAGAACCCGTGCGGCTGCATCCATATAGAGTTTTAACAAAGATTAGTAAACAGATAACGATGATTTTCAGGTGACTAATGGGTTTTTGGATAATATTATCCCCATACGCACTCGCATGTGTGGGGATTTCTAAAAATTTAATGCAAAATTATGTTTTCAAAAATATTGTACAAAACCGCTAAACGATAAAATGAACCGTCAATTTTCGTAAAGCCCAGTTGAGTGTGTCCAGACAAGGCACGGTCGATGAGGTGAATGATTGATTTAAGGTATGTCAAGTCAATACTGATAGCGGGGTCTAGTCACGTGTATATCAACAGAAAGACGCGAGTGCACAATAAAGAATCATGGCAGTTATGCAAGTAATTTTAAGCGGGAAATTTAAATTACCTGAAGCATAAAGCCAATGTGCTCCACGGGCATTACGGGCCAGTCTTCTAACCTGGGAACATGAGTGATCCCGAATACATACCTGCAAATTCCAACATTTGGTCAATATATAAGCTAAAAATTAAACACACGTGTGTGCGTACTTGACGATTAATGGAGACCTTATGATTAATAAAAAAAAATAATAAGTTAAAGAAAAAAGTTTACTGACCAAAGGATGATATCGGTTTCTTCAAGAGAACGATTCTGTTTGACCCATGAGGCGAGACCTTCACCAACACGTGGATTTTGGTTGGGGAATTCACCTCCGGGAAAATTTTCATCAAGTGTGTTAGGTGTAACCCAAAGATTATGTTTCAGAAATTCAGCCCGTCTTAGAAACTTGGCCTCTGAACCAGCTAGAGGCAAGCAATTTGAGCCTGGTACAAGCTTATAGCCAGTCAGCTGTCCAGTTCTATTCACAGTCCTCGTGTTCCTAACCTAAAGTATATATTTAAGAAATAGAATATGTGTCAAATTAGAGTTGATATGTATAAGGGGCATCTATAAATTAGAGACACCGAATTAACCGAACCGATGACCAGACTGAACTGAACTTATTGGTTTTTCATAAAAGATTAATATCATTGAGGGAGGTAATCTGGAATATCAGTTTGTATTAAGGCCCAAATATGTATTAAATTTGTTAAAATCTTTTACTTTTGTCAAAGCCCAAATCTGTATTAAGCATGGCCCAGTAAAGGCAAGCCCAAAAGTGAAGGCCCAGTGGTCGATTAACAGAACCATTTCCTACAATTAACTGATAACCGAGACCGGTAATTAACTAAACCGGTCGGTCAATGCTTAAACAAACTGAACCCTGTGAAGGTCAGGTATCAATCTCACAAACACAAACCCAAACCGAAAAGATGAAGCACCCTAACAAGAATAGATGGAACAAGACAGATTACGTTGTCGTAAACTCCATTGATTTCTGTTTTTCTGATAATGGATTACGATTACAATGACCCATTAAGTAGGAAAATAAAACCAAACATTCTAATAATGATAAATAAACTGTATCTAGACCAGGACTCAAATACTTTCAAATAATAACAAATAAAAGACTTCCTAAATTATCTAATAAACTTTCGATTCCAATTCTAAAACTTCCAGCCATATTATCGCAGCCATCCAAAGATTTCCAAATACTCCAAAATACCCCCTGAATTTTTTATGTGAATTAAACAAAGATTAAATCCAACACCATGCACATCCCTAAGTCATATAGTGATATATACATATCAAATTCTCATCTCTATAGAATTATGAAAACTCACATAGCAGCAAATATGTATAAACATTTCTTTAAAGGAAAAGCAGAAAGTAAGATGCTTACTATCCAATGACGAGCAGATAACTGATTGCAATCACGCATTGCTTGAGATTCAGTTTTAAGCAATGTTTCCTCTGTGTAGAATGCATTATTGTGGACATTATTTTTCCCAGATTCTTCAACTTTGACATTAACTTCAACTACCTGGAGTATCAAAACAGAACAGTTTCAACATATGTGTGAAACTTATGAATGGATCAATTCGGGTTATTTTTAAATCTAACAAGGCAAACTACAAAAATTAAAAAAAGAAAAGGCTTAAAAAGAAATTGGTCAAAAGAATTTGGGTCAAACAAGCTAAGTCACACAAAGTGTATTTTTAATGCAAGAAACCTCCTGAATAATTTTTTTTTTAATAAATTATAGAGTTAATTTCGCTTTTCGTCCCTGAGGTTTACCCACTTTAACTAGTTGAGTACGAATTCTTGTTTTTTCTTAAATCATGGCTTGAGGTTTTCATTTTGTAACAGTTCGGTTTTTAAAGTTCTTTTTTTAAAACCGTTCGTTTTTCAAAACCGTTTAAAACGTTTGTTTTTTAAAAAAATGTTTAAAAAACAAACGGTTTTAAAACCCGACAATTTTAAAATTGACGTTTAAATAAACCGGATGGTTTAAAAAATTAAATGGGTTTTTAAATGTCTTTTTTCTTAAAACCGAAGTTTTAAAAACGAAGTTTAAAAAACTAGCGGTTTTCAAAAGGGCCTTTAAAAAAATCAAACGGCTTGAAAACCTTTATAAAAATAATTTTTTTTTAGTTTAAAAAACGAATGGCTTTAAAAAGACGTTTACAAAAACAAACGGTTTTTAAACTTCTTTTTCTTAAAAACGAACGTTTTAAAAACGACGTTTAAGAAACTAACAGTTTTTAAAAAGAACACTTTTAAAAACGACGTTTAAAAAAAACGAACGATTTAAGAAACTGAGCGGTTTTAAAACTGTTTAGAAAAAAGAACAGTTTAAAAGGAAAGCAGTTTGAAAAACAAACGGTTTTCAAAAAGACATTTAGAAAAAATGAACGATTTTAGAAAAGATGTTTTTATTTGTATATTTGAAGCATGTTTTATTAAATAATAAACGTAAAAATAATGAAATAATAAAAACAAATTAAAAGTGCTTCTTTAAAATACGCAAATAAAAACTATTTAATATATATATATACACTAATAATAATATTAAGGTTATAACCATTTCAGTACCTAAGGGTATTTTGGTCTTTTCAGAAAAAGGTGACAGAAAAGTTAACCTCCAATGACCAAAAGAACTCAAACTGTTACAAAATGAAAACATCAAGCCATAATTTAAGAAAAAACAAGAATTCGTATTCAACTAGTTAAACTGGGTAAACCTCAGGGATAAAAGCGAAATTAACTCAAAATTATATTAACATAATATATTTTTTGTTATATACCTGGTTGTATGCTTCTCCAGGCTTGCAATCAACTGCCATGTCCATACGAGCAACAAAAAAATGTTGATGAACTGGTGCATACAGGCCTGGGGCAATAGTTGTACCATATTTTCGAACTTCCCCGGGCTGCAGTGCTCCTAAGCTGAGAATTCCTGTAAGTTTAACTTCAGCTTCAATCTTTCCATCCTGCAATATATATCACAAAAATAAACATCAAATAAGGTAGAAACAAATTGGATTACCAAAACAAACAAATTGGATTACCAAAAGAAACAAATAGGAAAACAAATGCAGAAACTACATGGTGGCAAACAGCCAAAAGTAATTAGGAGGGGTCAATTTTGACCCGTTTACTTTTAAAATGGTCTATTTGGGCTATGTTTTCTTTCACGAGGTAAATGGGTCCCATTATAAAAAAATAAAAATAAAATAATAGCTAATAAGGAAACGGGTCAAATGGGTTCAATGCCGCCCAAAGTGTATTTGTAATGCATACAATTTCCTTAACTGCTTTATTCATAAAACTAGATCAATATTATATCAATATAATAATTGTAATCATATTTAACTTCAACACACTAGTTACTTATAAAAAAATAAATAAAAACTATTTGACTTGTTACCCACCCAGCCCATTTTGCCACCTCTAATAATCACGTAATTTCCCAAGTTGGTGTGAACAGTGAGTCCTTATGAAATGTGAACCCAGAAAGGAAGCCTAGTGGTCAATTGGGTCATCAGACAGGTCAGCTGGCCCCACTCTCCCTCTGGGCCAAAGTTTGCTGATAATGAATTAACAAAATATAATTATTGATGTCATGAGAAAAAGTGGCTTCTATCATGGCTCCATTAGAATTTAAAAAAAAAGTTGACCGTAGTGGTCGTGACTCAGCTAATCAATAAATAGAAAGTAACTAAATAAATCATAAAGAAAATAAGCAAATAGAACATGCTGGAGATTAATAATAACAAATAAGTAGCTGACACACCATAACCTTAATAAACAAAAAAACAGACACAAAAGATGTAGGATGCACCAAAATGGATTTCTATAGTATCAATCTAAAAAAGAGAAGAGAGAGAAGAAAAATAATGTTACTCTACGCGCATAACATTTATCTTCAACTACTTTGTGCTGGCAGCTTTGAGATTGACAGAACAGAAATCCAAGTAACCAGGATAGAAAAAAAAATAATACATAGAGTTAAGAATTCATCAGAAGATTATCACGTAAGAAGATTCAGTGCTCCAAGGAAGACCAAATAAATTCCTCATTTGCATACAGCATAAACCATAAACAATCGTTCACAAAAAACAGAACTCAACTCATTCTATGAAGCACATATAAAGGCACATGTAAAGATGCACAAAAATGGGATTGCAAGCTAAATCATAAACATATATTTCTGTTAACAAAAGAGCGTTACTGCATGACGCTAGATACACTACACCCTTAATGGCAAGACTCTGGAGTGTTGAGTTACCAAGTCCAAATGTAACTTCTCAATAATGTGTTTTATATTAATAAGAAAAAGTTAATGGCTTAGTGCGAAATTACGTACACAAGTAACTTGCCTGGTAAAAGTGCCAATAGAAACCATATTCATAGTTTGCCACGGTACATATAAAAGACACTGTGAGTCGCCGAGATCTTCTTACTTCAGCTAAACCAGTTCGCCAGTCTTGGTGCTTCCAAAGGATTCCATGGTCCTCCTCATGCATACATACACAATTTTCTATCGTTTCAACACCCCCGGTGAAGTTTGTAAAATGGGCATCGAAGTACTTGATATAACCCAAGCAATCACATCCCTGAGAAGACCAATATTGTGAGTACAAACAGTCAAACACATTATATACCTCAATTGACCAACCATATTTAAAATTCACTAAAATTTCCAACACGGCACGGACATACCTTTTTAAGAGAATGAGCATTTTTCCCAAGGCCATCTTCGCCTGCATCAAATGCGTTCTTTCTATAATGAGGATCATTTGGATCACCATAGGGCACAACCATCTCAACAAAGCTCAATCTATGAGCTATGGGTCTTCGGCCTCGACTACCATCAACATACGCAACAGAATGAATTACTAAACCCTCCCTTGGAGTGAACCCAATACGAAAGTTCCACTGTCAAAAATGGAAAATACAAGAGTTAAAAGACCTGTGTTTAACACAACAAATTTACTAGAATAGAAATTAGTTACCATTTAACTAAAAACTAACTACCTTTTGCCACTCAACGTATTGTCCATTAACACGAAAGCTTGGTCCATCAGGCTGAAGAATTTGTAGTGGCTTTACATCACTTCGGTCAACACTACCTCGAGTATGACCAGGAGTGTAGTTTCTCAATGGATCAGCAGGTGGTAGGGGAACAAGTTTGCGGTCTTCAAATTCAAGTACTACCATATTTTGCATATCAACTAGAACATAGATGCCTTCAACTGGACGTGCATATCCATTTTCCATTGGACTGTCACTTTCTGTCCTACAGAATATAAGTGGTTTTGCTAATCTGCGGCTAGGAGCATCAGCTTCACTATGATAACCAACACACCTGAATGATATTTCAAGAATATACAGCATGTGATAAGTTCGATTGTAGGATATACATAAATTAATATGTTCTCACAATTGATTTTAAGTTTTGTAACTAACCAAGTATCAACCATCACTAGGTCCATATCTTCAATGCCCCTCTTCTTCATAGCCTCTTGAAAGGGAGGGTAATCTTTCACAACTTCTTCACATTCAGCATATTCCACAGCATCCTGTAATGGATAAGAATGTGGACATCAATAATGAAAACATATTTTGAGAATATACAAAAAAAAAAACGCTCGAAAAGAGAAACTGAACCATAAGGCTGTTCCTGATCTGCTAGAGATGCTTCGTGGCTAAAAGTTGTTTTCTCAAATCTCTCTTATTAAATACAAAAAAGAGAAGTCGGTAGTGTATCAAAAACTTATAGATCCCTTAGCTCACTGTCTAAACCTAGCAGGATCAGATTGTAGCTAATATGACCACTTCCACCACCTAAGTACACTAAAAAACTGGAAGTACTTTCCATGTAGTTTCTGAAAACCAAACAACGTCTATAATACCATATGATTATAGAAAAAGCAAGGGCCAATAAAATATAACATGAGACGCAAGAATAGGCCTACCATGGGAGGCTGAACATCTCGAATAGTTCGTGATGAAATGACTTTTCCTCTATGATGTCCACCTCGAGTTGTTGCATGCACCTCAGACAGTTCAACAATCCATATGCTTGTCTCGTTCGATTTTTTATTGTAAACAACAAGCCTAGCTCGCCTTGGAGGTAGTTTACTAGGTATTACAGCTCCACCTTTGGTTCGGGGTAATAAAGAAGGTTGGAAAGGCGGAAAAAAGTAGGCATCTGCGAGGGCAACAACGTTTTTATCTGGTTCTGACAGAACCACTTCCACAAATCGCATGCCATCTCTGACCTGAAAAAGGGAAACAATTTTGGTAACCAATCACAATTAGTATTCTAATCACCAATATCTAAACAACTTGAATATGACATAATAACTTGATGGATACCTCAGGGGTTGCGCCAGCAGCCCTCACAGTTGCCACAGCCACTTTGATTTCAGCTGCTGATAACGGGTCCAAAGGATGGCTAGTTTGAGCCCTTGTGAGGATTTGGATTCCTACAAGAGTAGAGCATAAATTTGTCAACTACAAATGACCATAGAAACTAAAGCCAAATACAATGAAAAGACCATTTAATTTATGCCTTCCGGCCTTTCCAACCTATTTCAATGCAGCATTCAGAAAGATTTTGCTCAAAACCTTATATAACCATGTAGCATGCAATGTGCTCTGAGAATTTGTACCATTCAATAACTCCAGTCATGTTATGTAATGGATCATCTTTTCCACAAAGTCACAAAGCAGGCAAAGTTATCTCTCATGCTACTTGTTGGGTATAGGATATAAAAGGCAAGGGTAGATTCTTATTCTTGCCAGGGAACAAGATCAAAAAGAAGAACAAACAGAACTTTGTGCAGCAGCAAATTCCATGATAGTAGACTTGTAATACCTATGCACATAGCTCTGTTCCTTTCATGCATATCTGGTGATGATCAGATGTGATTAAAGAAATTTAAGATAACAAAAAACATCATACACCTGTGTGGTGGTGGTGGTGGTGGTGGTGGTGAAGTCTGTGGGAATAAAAAAGTCAGAGTTAAAAGACATTTGTCCAGCTTGTAGGTTCATCTACATGCATTTGAGAAAGATCAGACAGGACAAACTAGGGGCACAAGGAGTTTTAGATATACCACAACCAGTAAATTCACCAACTTGTAAGTTGTAACATGTAGCTCTTGAACAGTGATCTAATCCTACCAGAGAATTCATAAACCTCCAACCTACACCAGGATTTAATTCTTCCTACAAAAAACTGGACCGATGCAATATTTAACCATCCAGAGAAGATAATTTATATACGACAAAACCAAAGGTGACCAGTCAACAATAGAAAACAGATGACAGCGCATTTTCAACCACCAGAAACCAAAATCTCACATGATATTTTGTAAATCATACTCTCCTGTACACATACTTGCAGATAAATCTAAATCTGTATATACTGCAGTATCCTGTATCTACATGTATCCGTATAAATCTACGTATACGTTACGGTTAACATGAGAGAAATCTCAGATACCTAAATATGCAGACATAGATGTATCTAAATGCAGACTATATATGAATCGATATAAACGTATACGCAAACAAATAGAGACGAAATACCTTTAGCGGAAGCATTAGCGGCAGGATCAGTCTGATTGATCAAGGAAACAATTGACGAATTCTTCACCGGCGTCTTCTGGTCACTGTTATGCCAGTTCTCGACGGCAACGACGTCCGCGGAAACCGCGTGACGGTGGATCGGAAGTGACTCATCGGCAGAATGCGGCGCCTTTTGCGAAGTTGAGGCCATTGCAGGGGGTTAGCAAGCTCACTAAATCCACCGTAGTAATTGCAGTGCGTACAATCTACTGACATACAGAAGCAATTCTCTCTGTGTATAGTAGTGATGCTACTCTCGTCCCCCGCGCACTCGCCTCTTACACTCGATAAACGGAATTGCAGTGTGGAAATCTGCAGGAAAATGAGGAATCACAGGAGGAGGAGGAGGAGGAGGAGGAGGAGAAGAGTTTATGGTGGAATTAGGGTTTGTGGTTTGTTATGAATCTGAAACAGATTTTTGGGGGATATATGGAAGAAGAGGAGGAGGAAGAGAAGGTGAAGATGAAGACTGATGACTTCACGTGACAACTGGGATTAAATATTGTATTAAATATTAAATTCTATATTATATGCGTTATAATGTTATGTGTTGTGGATTGATTATGTCCATAACCCCGTTGTTCATGAATATTGCCGTTTTATATATGTTTATAAAATTATTTAATGCAAGCGTTACATATTATTATATACATTAAATTATAGTATCCGTGCTAATAAAGGAAGGCCATGTGTATTAGGTACGAAGGCTACAACTGTTGGTAAATCCTGTGCTACGGATTTTTGTTTAATTTCCGCAATCTGGATTTACTGTATATATTGAGAGGAGAATATGAAACAAGGTATGGGGTTGGCCTAGTGGTCCGCCACCCACACCCGTAAATGCGAGGTGCGGGTTTGATTGGCGGTCAACCCCCCACCCTTCTGGTTCGTCTCTTACGTAAGCACAGGACCAGCTGGCGTAATAAATAAATTTTTAAAATGAAACAATTCTTTTCACTTTTTTAGAAACTTTTTTTATTTCTTAATAATTTAAATTTTTATAATTGATTTTGTATGTTTTTTTGAGTTTCAAATGTGTCGTTGGAACGTGTTTATTTTTATCAATATTTTTCAAAACGAGACACATCTACGTGCACCCCGCTGCAACATGTCGGTATCCTTTTGGATATGTGACAACTTTTGTTTTTAGGTTTTCTGTTTCGTTTGCTATAGCGGATGTCGGTTCCATACGTGTACCGTAACCGTAAGTAAAGGAATCGACACCGGGTGAATTCCCGCCGCTTAGTGCAGGTTGATCCCACTAGTTTAAATTATTTATCTAAACCAAAAAATTAAAATATGTTAGTGGATTGTAATAAAATTGTAGACGGATTGTCGGGTAGTAATAAAGTTGTAATGGTTTAAACGCAAAAAATATATATATTTTTGAATCTTTTGCAATTCTGATTTTAAACAAAGTTCAAATTCTAACATGTTTATTTTTAGTACTAATCAAACACTGCATGTTTATTAAACGGGTTAAATTGGTCAACCCAAAACACGATCAATTACATGGATTACACTAGGCAACCGAAAACCTGATTATTTTTTAGGTTGTGTCATTAATTGTCATTCAAAGTCAAAATAGTTAATCATCATAATTTTTAGAGTAAATTATACAGATTGTCCTTTAGTTATACCCAAAATTTCACATATTGTCATTTGTCTTCAAAAATCATTCAAATTGTCCTTTATATCTAAATTTTGCACACTCTATGTCCTTTGGGCTAACTAGAGTTAACATTTTCTGCTAAATTCAGGCATGTGCCTTGCACATGAGGGTAGTATGGTCTTTTTACCTGTTAAAGGACAATTTGTGTAATTTACTCTAAAAACCTTACTTTCATCTTCTTCCCCAATTCCTCTCTCTCTCCACTCTTTTTTTAGCAGATCCAGGCTTGTGCCTTGCACAGGAGGGTAATAAGATTAATAATAATATAGTTGGTCAAAGTATCTATATCTATACTATATAATAAATAAGGGTTTTGATGGACACTTGTTATTCCCATTTCATGTTCAATATTTTTTTTTCGCCTCTCTCCTATTAATTATACAAATTTCTTTAAAAAAAATTATAATTTTTGTTTCCCTCCTCTCTCTCCTAATAAATAATAATGATTTATATAATTACTTTTATAAAACTTTTTTTATTTAAAAAATAGGTTTGTTTATAAAATATTTTTTATATTTTGAACATTTCTTTCATTCTTTTTATAAAACATTTTTAGAAAATAACTATATAACGTTTCTAAAATTTGTATTAAAAAACTATGTAATATTTCATAAATATGTAATATGTATATCTTTATTACTAATTATATATAACACTGCATTTATTCACCCTTTTGTAATATATCGGGTTTCTAACCTATATGATAATAAATGAATAACTATATTTGCTACGTGTCGACTTATGTTGAAGTCTAAATTTTTGTTTTCCGCCTCTTTCTCCTATTAAATATTGATGATGTTAAATAATTAAATATCTAAAAGTTATTCTAATATTTTATTAAAAATTATTAAATAATAAGAAATTTTCAATTATATCTTATTTTAAAATACAATTTTATAATTCTTAAATCTTCATTATTTGTTATTTAAAATTCTTAAATCTTCATTATTTCTTATTTAATCGATGACTAATAATGTCCAACATACAAATCTTCATAGAAATTGTTGTTTTATAGCAAGTTGTATTTACTCAACCCATGTAGTTATACCCAAAATTTCACATATTGTCATTTGTCTTCAAAAATCACTCAAATTGTCCTTTATATCTAAATTTTGCACACTCTATGTCCTTTGGGCTAACTAAAGTTAACATTTTCTGCTAAATTCAGGCATGTGCTTTGCACATGAGGGTAGTATGGTCTTTTTACCTGTTAAAGGACAATTTGTGTAATTTACTCTAAAAACCTTACTTTCATCTTCTTCCCCAATTCCTCTCTCTCTCCACTCTTTTTTTAGCAGATCCATGCTTGTGCCTTGCACAGGAGGGTAATAAGATTAATAATAATATAGTTGGTCAAAGTATCTATATCTATACTATATAATAAATAAGGGTTTTGATGGACACTTGTTATTCCCATTTCATGTTCAATATTTTTTTTTCGCCTCTCTCCTATTAATTATACAAATTTCTTTAAAAAAAATTATAATTTTTGTTTCCCTCCTCTCTCTCCTAATAAATAATAATGATTTATATAATTACTTTTATAAAACTTTTTTTATTTAAAAAATAGGTTTGTTTATAAAATATTTTTATATTTTGAACATTTCTTTCATTCTTTTTATAAAACATTTTTAGAAAATAACTATATAACGTTTCTAAAATTTGTATTAAAAAACTATGTAATATTTCATAAATATGTAATATGTATATCTTTATTACTAATTATATATAACACTGCATTTATTCACCCTTGTGTAATATATCGGGTTTCTAACCTATATGATAATAAATGAATAACTATATTTGCTACGTGTCGACTTATGTTGAAGTCTAAATTTTTGTTTTCCGCCTCTTTCTCCTATTAAATATTGATGATGTTAAATAATTAAATATCTAAAAGTTATTCTAATATTTTATTAAAAATTATTAAATAATAAGAAATTTTCAATTATATCTTATTTTAAAATACAATTTTATAATTCTTAAATCTTCATTATTTGTTATTTAAAATTCTTAAATCTTCATTATTTCTTATTTAATCGATGACTAATAATGTCCAACATACAAATCTTCATAGAAATTGTTGTTTTATAGCAAGTTGTATTTACTCAACCCATGTAGTTATACCCAAAATTTCACATATTGTCATTTGTCTTCAAAAATCACTCAAATTGTCCTTTATATCTAAATTTTGCACACTCTATGTCTTTTGGGCTAACTAGAGTTAACATTTTCTGCTAAATTCAGGCATGTGCCTTGCACATGAGGGTAGTATGGTCTTTTTACCTGTTAAAGGACAATTTGTGTAATTTACTCTAAAAACCTTACTTTCATCTTCTTCCCCAATTCCTCTCTCTCTCCACTCTTTTTTTAGCAGATCCAGGCTTGTGCCTTGCACAGGAGGGTAATAAGATTAATAATAATATAGTTGGTCAAAGTATCTATATCTATACTATATAATAAATAAGGGTTTTGATGGACACTTGTTATTCCCATTTCATGTTCAATATTTTTTTTTCGCCTCTCTCCTATTAATTATACAAATTTCTTTAAAAAAAATTATAATTTTTGTTTCCCTCCTCTCTCTCCTAATAAATAATAATGATTTATATAATTACTTTTATAAAACTTTTTTTATTTAAAAAATAGGTTTGTTTATAAAATATTTTTTATATTTTGAACATTTCTTTCATTCTTTTTATAAAACATTTTTAGAAAATAACTATATAACGTTTCTAAAATTTGTAGTAAAAAACTATGTAATATTTCATAAATATGTAATATGTATATCTTTATTACTAATTATATATAACACTGCATTTATTCACCCTTGTGTAATATATCGGGTTTCTAACCTATATGATAATAAATGAATAACTATATTTGCTACGTGTCGACTTATGTTGAAGTCTAAATTTTTGTTTTCCGCCTCTTTCTCCTATTAAATATTGATGATGTTAAATAATTAAATATCTAAAAGTTATTCTAATATTTTATTAAAAATTATTAAATAATAAGAAATTTTCAATTATATCTTATTTTAAAATACAATTTTATAATTCTTAAATCTTCATTATTTGTTATTTAAAATTCTTAAATCTTCATTATTTCTTATTTAATCGATGACTAATAATGTCCAACATACAAATCTTCATAGAAATTGTTGTTTTATAGCAAGTTGTATTTACTCAACCCATGTAGTTATACCCAAAATTTCACATATTGTCATTTGTCTTCAAAAATCACTCAAATTGTCCTTTATATCTAAATTTTGCACACTCTATGTCTTTTGGGCTAACTAGAGTTAACATTTTCTGCTAAATTCAGGCATGTGCTTTGCACATGAGGGTAGTATGGTCTTTTTACCTGTTAAAGGACAATTTGTGTAATTTACTCTAAAAACCTTACTTTCATCTTCTTCCCCAATTCCTCTCTCTCTCCACTCTTTTTTTAGCAGATCCATGCTTGTGCCTTGCACAGGAGGGTAATAAGATTAATAATAATATAGTTGGTCAAAGTATCTATATCTATACTATATAATAAATAAGGGTTTTGATGGACACTTGTTATTCCCATTTCATGTTCAATATTTTTTTTTCGCCTCTCTCCTATTAATTATACAAATTTCTTTAAAAAAAATTATAATTTTTGTTTCCCTCCTCTCTCTCCTAATAAATAATAATGATTTATATAATTACTTTTATAAAACTTTTTTTATTTAAAAAATAGGTTTGTTTATAAAATATTTTTATATTTTGAACATTTCTTTCATTCTTTTTATAAAACATTTTTAGAAAATAACTATATAACGTTTCTAAAATTTGTATTAAAAAACTATGTAATATTTCATAAATATGTAATATGTATATCTTTATTACTAATTATATATAACACTGCATTTATTCACCCTTGTGTAATATATCGGGTTTCTAACCTATATGATAATAAATGAATAACTATATTTGCTACGTGTCGACTTATGTTGAAGTCTAAATTTTTGTTTTCCGCCTCTTTCTCCTATTAAATATTGATGATGTTAAATAATTAAATATCTAAAAGTTATTCTAATATTTTATTAAAAATTATTAAATAATAAGAAATTTTCAATTATATCTTATTTTAAAATACAATTTTATAATTCTTAAATCTTCATTATTTGTTATTTAAAATTCTTAAATCTTCATTATTTCTTATTTAATCGATGACTAATAATGTCCAACATACAAATCTTCATAGAAATTGTTGTTTTATAGCAAGTTGTATTTACTCAACCCATGTAGTTATACCCAAAATTTCACATATTGTCATTTGTCTTCAAAAATCACTCAAATTGTCCTTTATATCTAAATTTTGCACACTCTATGTCTTTTGGGCTAACTAGAGTTAACATTTTCTGCTAAATTCAGGCATGTGCCTTGCACATGAGGGTAGTATGGTCTTTTTACCTGTTAAAGGACAATTTGTGTAATTTACTCTAAAAACCTTACTTTCATCTTCTTCCCCAATTCCTCTCTCTCTCCACTCTTTTTTTAGCAGATCCAGGCTTGTGCCTTGCACAGGAGGGTAATAAGATTAATAATAATATAGTTGGTCAAAGTATCTATATCTATACTATATAATAAATAAGGGTTTTGATGGACACTTGTTATTCCCATTTCATGTTCAATATTTTTTTTCCGCCTCTCTCCTATTAATTATACAAATTTCTTTAAAAAAAATTATAATTTTTGTTTCCCTCCTCTCTCTCCTAATAAATAATAATGATTTATATAATTACTTTTATAAAACTTTTTTTATTTAAAAAATAGGTTTGTTTATAAAATATTTTTTATATTTTGAACATTTCTTTCATTCTTTTTATAAAACATTTTTAGAAAATAACTATATAACGTTTCTAAAATTTGTAGTAAAAAACTATGTAATATTTCATAAATATGTAATATGTATATCTTTATTACTAATTATATATAACACTGCATTTATTCACCCTTGTGTAATATATCGGGTTTCTAACCTATATGATAATAAATGAATAACTATATTTGCTACGTGTCGACTTATGTTGAAGTCTAAATTTTTGTTTTCCGCCTCTTTCTCCTATTAAATATTGATGATGTTAAATAATTAAATATCTAAAAGTTATTCTAATATTTTATTAAAAATTATTAAATAATAAGAAATTTTCAATTATATCTTATTTTAAAATACAATTTTATAATTCTTAAATCTTCATTATTTGTTATTTAAAATTCTTAAATCTTCATTATTTCTTATTTAATCGATGACTAATAATGTCCAACATACAAATCTTCATAGAAATTGTTGTTTTATAGCAAGTTGTATTTACTCAACCCATGTAGTTATACCCAAAATTTCACATATTGTCATTTGTCTTCAAAAATCACTCAAATTGTCCTTTATATCTAAATTTTGCACACTCTATGTCTTTTGGGCTAACTAGAGTTAACATTTTCTGCTAAATTCAGGCATGTGCTTTGCACATGAGGGTAGTATGGTCTTTTTACCTGTTAAAGGACAATTTGTGTAATTTACTCTAAAAACCTTACTTTCATCTTCTTCCCCAATTCCTCTCTCTCTCCACTCTTTTTTTAGCAGATCCATGCTTGTGCCTTGCACAGGAGGGTAATAAGATTAATAATAATATAGTTGGTCAAAGTATCTATATCTATACTATATAATAAATAAGGGTTTTGATGGACACTTGTTATTCCCATTTCATGTTCAATATTTTTTTTTCGCCTCTCTCCTATTAATTATACAAATTTCTTTAAAAAAAATTATAATTTTTGTTTCCCTCCTCTCTCTCCTAATAAATAATAATGATTTATATAATTACTTTTATAAAACTTTTTTTATTTAAAAAATAGGTTTGTTTATAAAATATTTTTTATATTTTGAACATTTCTTTCATTCTTTTTATAAAACATTTTTAGAAAATAACTATATAACGTTTCTAAAATTTGTATTAAAAAACTATGTAATATTTCATAAATATGTAATATGTATATCTTTATTACTAATTATATATAACACTGCATTTATTCACCCTTGTGTAATATATCGGGTTTCTAACCTATATAATAATAAATGAATAACTATATTTGCTACGTGTCGACTTATGTTGAAGTCTAAATTTTTGTTTTCCGCCTCTTTCTCCTATTAAATATTGATGATGTTAAATAATTAAATATCTAAAAGTTATTCTAATATTTTATTAAAAATTATTAAATAATAAGAAATTTTCAATTATATCTTATTTTAAAATACAATTTTATAATTCTTAAATCTTCATTATTTGTTATTTAAAATTCTTAAATCTTCATTATTTCTTATTTAATCGATGACTAATAATGTCCAACATACAAATCTTCATAGAAATTGTTGTTTTATAGCAAGTTGTATTTACTCAACCCATGTAGTTATACCCAAAATTTCACATATTGTCATTTGTCTTCAAAAATCACTCAAATTGTCCTTTATATCTAAATTTTGCACACTCTATGTCCTTTGGGCTAACTAGAGTTAACATTTTCTGCTAAATTCAGGCATGTGCCTTGCACATGAGGGTAGTATGGTCTTTTTACCTGTTAAAGGACAATTTGTGTAATTTACTCTAAAAACCTTACTTTCATCTTCTTCCCCAATTCCTCTCTCTCTCTCCACTCTTTTTTTAGCAGATCCAGGCTTGTGCCTTGCACAGGAGGGTAATAAGATTAATAATAATATAGTTGGTCAAAGTATCTATATCTATACTATATAATAAATAAGGGTTTTGATGGACACTTGTTATTCCCATTTCATGTTCAATATTTTTTTTTCGCCTCTCTCCTATTAATTATACAAATTTCTTTAAAAAAAATTATAATTTTTGTTTCCCTCCTCTCTCTCCTAATAAATAATAATGATTTATATAATTAATTTTATAAAACTTTTTTTATTTAAAAAATAGGTTTGTTTATAAAATATTTTTTATATTTTGAACATTTCTTTCATTCTTTTTATAAAACATTTTTAGAAAATAACTATATAACGTTTCTAAAATTTGTATTAAAAAACTATGTAATATTTCATAAATATGTAATATGTATATCTTTATTACTAATTATATATAACACTGCATTTATTCACCCTTGTGTAATATATCGGGTTTCTAACCTATATGATAATAAATGAATAACTATATTTGCTACGTGTCGACTTATGTTGAAGTCTAAATTTTTGTTTTCCGCCTCTTTCTCCTATTAAATATTGATGATGTTAAATAATTAAATATCTAAAAGTTATTCTAATATTTTATTAAAAATTATTAAATAATAAGAAATTTTCAATTATATCTTATTTTAAAATACAATTTTATAATTCTTAAATCTTCATTATTTGTTATTTAAAATTCTTAAATCTTCATTATTTCTTATTTAATCGATGACTAATAATGTCCAACATACAAATCTTCATAGAAATTGTTGTTTTATAGCAAGTTGTATTTACTCAACCCATGTAGTTATACCCAAAATTTCACATATTGTCATTTGTCTTCAAAAATCACTCAAATTGTCCTTTATATCTAAATTTTGCACACTCTATGTCTTTTGGGCTAACTAGAGTTAACATTTTCTGCTAAATTCAGGCATGTGCCTTGCACATGAGGGTAGTATGGTCTTTTTACCTGTTAAAGGACAATTTGTGTAATTTACTCTAAAAACCTTACTTTCATCTTCTTCCCCAATTCCTCTCTCTCTCCACTCTTTTTTTAGCAGATCCAGGCTTGTGCCTTGCACAGGAGGGTAATAAGATTAATAATAATATAGTTGGTCAAAGTATCTATATCTATACTATATAATAAATAAGGGTTTTGATGGACACTTGTTATTCCCATTTCATGTTCAATATTTTTTTTTCGCCTCTCTCCTATTAATTATACAAATTTCTTTAAAAAAAATTATAATTTTTGTTTCCCTCCTCTCTCTCCTAATAAATAATAATGATTTATATAATTACTTTTATAAAACTTTTTTTATTTAAAAAATAGGTTTGTTTATAAAATATTTTTTATATTTTGAACATTTCTTTCATTCTTTTTATAAAACATTTTTAGAAAATAACTATATAACGTTTCTAAAATTTGTATTAAAAAACTATGTAATATTTCATAAATATGTAATATGTATATCTTTATTACTAATTATATATAACACTGCATTTATTCACCCTTGTGTAATATATCGGGTTTCTAACCTATATGATAATAAATGAATAACTATATTTGCTACGTGTCGACTTATGTTGAAGTCTAAATTTTTGTTTTCCGCCTCTTTCTCCTATTAAATATTGATGATGTTAAATAATTAAATATCTAAAAGTTATTCTAATATTTTATTAAAAATTATTAAATAATAAGAAATTTTCAATTATATCTTATTTTAAAATACAATTTTATAATTCTTAAATCTTCATTATTTGTTATTTAAAATTCTTAAATCTTCATTATTTCTTATTTAATCGATGACTAATAATGTCCAACATACAAATCTTCATAGAAATTGTTGTTTTATAACAAGTTGTATTTACTCAACCCATGTAATACATGGGTTTTAACTTAGTTTAATTAATAGTTAAAGACTTAATTATTAAAAACCATAACTTTATCTCCAAGTTTTATAAATGTTATAAGGCCATTCGTAGTGGTTTCAGATTCATGCCCGTCACGTCACCGTCACATCAACATGTGGCAATCACTAAACCAAATCACTAATGTGTGTAGTGGTTTCACTATCCACACATATGTATACACACACACACCCAATTAATTCTCGCAGAGCCCCACGCCCGTGAATTGTTCCACGCCTGAACGGGCAACACCCCAATCAAGCCCCAGGGGCGGTGTTCCACGCCCATTCACGGGCCACAGTGGATCACGCCGCCCCAATCATAGTACCATCACGGATAGCCTAAATAGGGGATTATAGTGGAATACTAGACACACACAATTATGGAGACAAAACCCTAATCATTCTCCCCTCCCTCTCCTGCGCTGTCCCATCCCCTTGCGTAACCGCCGCTGCCGGCCTTCCGGTCGTCGTCGCTGCCCCACCTTGCCCCGTCGAAGCCACCGTTGCTGTCACGGGTTCGCCGCCGTTCGGGAAACGCAAATCGGTTTAGAACCGTGTTTGCGTGGTGGGTCGATCTTTGAGGAAACCGAAGGAGTTCGGTTGTCCGGAGTTTTCGTGTTACAAGATCTAGCGACTGGGTTCGTTAATACGTGGTGTATAATCGCAGTAGAACACAAAAGAAACCATTGAAACTTATCTATACCTAAATAACTGGTTACGCCACATGAAAAATAAAACCAAAATCCATCGTGAAAACTATTTTTTTCGTGAGATATATGTGAACTCAAAATTTTATTGTGCAACATAATCCAAAATATTCATTTATCCTGAAAATATAAATCTTATTGTGAATTTTATATTTGAATTTTATTAAGAACTATTAGGCTACCGTTGAATCATTGTGAAAAACTGAGAAAATTTTAAAAATAACCGTAAAACATAAATGGGATAGAAAAATAGTAAGATTTATTTTAAATTAAAGAGTGTAAAATGTTAGTTTTTATGTGCATTGTTAATTAAGAACTTATGGTGGTGGGAGTTGTATCCTTCCTTTAAAATTACTCTTTCAAACTCACCAATAAAAATATGTCATCTCATTTATACAAACTGTTTTACATGGTGGGAGTGGTACCCTCCAACCCACCTCATTTCTAGCCGTTAAAAAATCGAATTGGACTTCTTTCGGCGGGTTTCCAAAGCCGCTCACACTACCCGCACCTCCTTACCCGCGGGTACCCGTAAAGGTTGCGGCGGTGTACCCGCGTACCCGAGCACTACCCGTTCACCACTCCCACCACCCTTAAGGGTGAAGAAGGCACAATCCTCATCCAAAAAGCACCTAACAAAAATATCCAATGAGGGTGTGTCACCTTATTTCTATCCAAATACTACCCTAATACCTTAAAGTGTTAGAGACACAACCCTAATACCTTAAATAATTTATTTTTTCTTTTAAATTAATTCTTTATTAAAACTAAAACAAATAAAATTAAAAAAAAAAAATTCATTAATTAAAAAAAGTACATAAACAATAAATAAAAAAAATACAATAAATAAAAAAGTACATGAAATAAATCTAGAAATCACAAGGTCACCCGTATCGACTAGCTATTTCACGTTTTTGTTTAAGAACTATTTCCGACATCGGTCCTGTCACATGGTTCTGGGGATCCGTAAACATCTTTAAATCCCGGTTCATACGATCCTCTCGAATAGCTGTCTGTTGCTCTTCCACCATGTCCTTAATATCTTTTGTCTTTTTTATTCCAATAGCTCTTTCAAAATAACCTCTCGTCGCTCCTTCATCGTTGTGTATTGTGCAACCGCTTCGGCTAAACTACATTTGCTTGACGACTCGTCCGATTTCTTTGCTTTTCGTGTTGGTCTTGTCGGAGTTGCGTCTTCGTTAAGGTCGGGTGCCAATTAGTAAAGGGGTCATCATTTAAGTAGTTGCCGGAATCCGAAGACATTCGTTTATTTTTCGATGGACCAGAAAACTCCGCCCCCATCAACGGCATTTGTTCACATTTATCATGTTGGCGTACAAGCTCCCAACACTCATCGTGGGCAAAAGTTTTTTGTGTTTAGTTTGGAAATCTTTCATCTCTTTCTTCATCACATCTAAGTCGGCGGATCCACTCACACGTATACGGTCCTATATAGTTATAATAAATATAAATATAAACTTAATTATAAATAAAAAAACAACAAATATAAACTTAAATATAAATAAAAAAAGAGAAATATACCGCTTGAATCCAATAACCGTTGAACCAACTCATTTGAGTATTTAAACTCGTCCATTTTGAATTTAGTTGGTGAATAGTTCGGTTGCTTCCACCAACTAGTTCGTTGTAATGCTTAAGGGTTCGCTTCCAAAACCCGCTTCTCTTTTGTTGATTTCCGATTACCGGATCTTCGGAAATATGAATCCAAGCCTTACACAAAGCGAGATTTTGTTTATCGGTCCACTGTTGACGTGCCGCACGTGCGTGGAATTTTCCTTTATTTTCGGGTTCTTCTTCATTTTCTCCAACCTCTACTTCTTCCACGACATCATCAGAGATCGGGAGTGGTCGATCTTCATTGTTACGGGTTGGGTTACGGTATGGTAGGTTTTGGTAGCGGGGTGCAAAAAGGTCAAACGTAAGTTGATCTTGTAAGGGATAGGTGTATTGACCGGGTGCAATTTGAGTAGGCAATACGAGCATTTGAGAATACGGATAATATACGTACTGTGTCGGTTGTTGATGTGGTTGTTGTATTAGTTGATGCGGTTGTTGTATTGGTTGACTCGGTTGTTGTATTGGTTGATTTTGACTATAACCGGCCTTTGATTTTTTGCGAGTACCGGCCTTTGATTTTTTGGGTGTAAAAAATGTATTGTGTTTGTATGGTATTTATAAAGATAAAAAAGTTTTTTTTAATAATTCCAACGACATTATAGCCGTTTGCCAACGTTCACATTCAAACCCAATCACTCGGGTACATTATATACCCGCAAAAGACTACCCGAACTCTTATCCGTGACGTTGACGGCGGTGTAGCCGAGATACCCGTGAACCCGAAGAGGGTTACCCGAGGGCACCCTTCACCCTAAAAGACATTGGTGGTGTAATAAATAAGAGTAGAAAAGCAAGAATGGTATTTTTGACGAACCATAAAAAATAACTTAAATCTAATATGATATGCTGGTCATGTGATAACCACTTGAAGGGGTGGTATGGATGTTAGTACAACATTGTTATTTTTAAAATGATACATTCGTCTTATTTTAGTAACTACGTATATTTTAAATATCATAACACAAGAAATAAATATAATTATACAGACCCCAAATAGCAATATTAATAAGACGAATACAAAATAAGATTTTCAAAGAAGTTAAGACGAAGATACATAAAGCCTATACAAATTTTTTAATAGAAAATCAAATATAAAAATATCAGATTTAATTAATGATCATCAAAGATAAAAAAATTATTTATAAAAATGAAGTTTTCTATGAAACTGGTCAAATTTTTTATAAATTATATAAAACATATTAAAATTTTATAAATCCTTCTAGAATTCAAAAATATAAAGATTAGTAATACCGGTTAAAAGTAAAAAAAAGTTATAAATAAAACTTTTAGCATGGCAAGTAGAGCTTGATAAAATCCCCACTATGTCGGTTCTAATTAGAAGACAAGTTTGTCTCAATTCGGATTTATGTCCACTTTGTCTTCAATGTCCGGGAACTGTTGAGCATCTTTTTACATCGTGTTCGTATGCTTCTATGTTATGGGCATTCATTAGTACTTGGTATCAAATTCCCCCTATATATGCCTTTTCGATCCGAAATATTTTGGATTTGTTCAAAACAGTTTCAGTTTTGTTGAAAAGATGGAAAGCGATTCAAGCCGTTATCTACACGACTATGTGGAGTCTCTGGAAATTGAGAAATGGCGTTGGTTTTGGTAATCGGCAGGCTTCGATCAAGTGGCTTTAAGAAGACCTCAAGAGTACTAGTTTTCTTCGGGTAAAAAATCGATCCGTTATCGGGTCCATAGATTGAACAAATTAGTATGAATTTAGAATTTAACTGTTTGTTAACTGTTTGTTAATGTCATCCGCTGCACTTTCACTCTAGCTTCTTGCTAGGGTAGTTTGTTATTCTTAACACAATTTTCTGCCTTCCAAAAAAAATAAAAAACTTTTTGTGTGGTTCTTGCTCAATTAAAGCTAGAAACATTTTGGAAATGGCTTCAATTTCCAAGAAAAAAAATCTCAGCATCTTCCCAAAATAATGTTTTATAATATTGTTGTAATATGGTGCTCAATTAAGCTAAAGTCAACAATAGTCAACCGTGGGTAAAAGTCAACATGGGTTCAATCAATGATGTTTTAGTTTTGGGTCAATTCTGCAAGTATTCCAAAGTTCAAGGGAGTTAGTTGTGTCAATTACTAGTTGAAGGGTTGATAGTGTAATTTGGTTATTAATGGTTTGTTAATAGCCGGATTAGGTCAGTTTGTTAGGTAATCTTTTAGTGATCAAGTTCTTGAGTTCCGGTTCATAGTTTTCCCAATTTCATTTTGTAATTCTTTAAATTTCAGTCTTGTAATCTCAATTCAGTGAATAAAGTGAATCATTTGAGGTTTCAATTCCTTTGTGTTTATATTAACAATTGGTATCAGAGTCTTGTGCTCGAATCGGAAGGAGGATACGATTTAAATTGAATAGAAAGGCGAAAGCGATGGTCTCCACTAAGTTTGATCTTGAGAAGTTTGATGGCAAGAACGACTTCGGTCTATGGCGATTGAAGATGTGAGCATTACTGGTGCATCAGAGCATTGTGGACGCACTTGTAGGGGAGGCTAATTTTGTGACACCTCAGAAATTTTTTTTATTTATTCTAATTTTCGGGACGAAAATTCTTTCAACTAGGGGATAATGTGACATCCGGCTAATTAAAGTTAACTCCGTTAACCAAATCTCGTTAAATTCTTAACCTAGTTAACTCAATTCAAACCCCAGGTACTAATTCTGTCAATCTCTAGACTCCAATTCACATAAAACTGCAAGGACTAGTTGTGTAGTTAACCCAAACCTGATTCTGTTGACTTTAGAAGTCAAAATCAGAATTGGTGAGTTCTTGTTGACTTTCTGAAGTCAAACGACCCATGTTCTTGATCCAATGCACATTCTAAACTGAAATTCGTGCGAATTAGTAACTGAAATACAAAATCAAGCCATTAACGTCCATCAATAGGGTCATTTAACATCGACATTGATTCGAAATCAAACCAATTTATGACTAAATAAACGTAATTGTCGAAACCGTGTCTAAAGCCCTTAATCTGATCATTCGACATTGTGATTCCTGAAATCAAACCTTTGCGCACCTCAAACGAGTCCCACAGAAGCTGTTGCACGCACCATTTCGGTCGGAGAGGTAGCCGGAATCACCAGAGACTTGAGCACACGAAGTCGGAACCCAAACTAGTCGTCCTCCATCAATTCGAATCCAATTCTGGCAAATTCTTACACCCTTAGTTTCGTTTTCATACCTAGATCAAAAGCCTTATTATAATTAGGGCTTAAACTATCGAATTCATCATGATCCGATACCTAGGGTTCATACATTTCCAGTTTAATCGAACCCCGCTCGAAACTCAGTCTCAATCTAATTAAAGTATATGGATAGTTTCGCAATCTCATACTCTTTGAAAGCCCCATGTTAATTTTATCAAACAATATCGAATCGATCAGAACCTATAACCTAGGGTTTGTTCATAATCTGATTTGGGGATTTTGATCCTAGATTCAATTTCAATCCAATTAAACCACAGGGACAGATTCGCAATGTCCTAATTAGTAAAAGCCCTATGATCTCAACGAATTTTAACATCAAAATTTATCAAATCGATTTCCATGTTCTTAATCTAGGGTTCGGCTTTTTCAAACCTGATTTAACGAACCAATACTTGTTGTTTTTGCAATTAACTCCACTAACAAAACCCCTATGCTTTTGTGTTCAATCGTTATCGAATCAGAGGGTTTTGGAACTGGTTTTGGCTCTTCTTGCCTAGGGGAAAAGAACCCATAGGACTTGTATGTTAAAACTAATTGGGACCGGTTTTGTATGCGATTCCCTAGCGGGCTGTGATGGTTAAGTGTGTGTGCTGGTGGGGAGGAGACCCGGGTTCGATTCTCCCCAACCTTGTTTTGGTTTTTAATTATTTTAATTATAAAAACCCTCCCCATATTATTATATTAGTATATTAATATGTTTTATCCTCGAAAACCACCCATAGGCTCGGGTTTGGTTTGATAACCCATTTTAATATATTTTTCCCACTTTTATAATAATATATTTATATTATTACTCAACCTAAGACTCCAAATAAAATAATATATATGTATATTATTTTCAGCACATTATATATTTATCTTGTCACACTTCAAACTTGTAAACGATATAAATATTTATATTATTTACCCACGTTTATATTCTCGAATAAAAATAATAGTTTTATTATTTTTGCCACGTAATTAATTATCGTGTTCTTTCTCTAAACTTAAAAATAATATAATAACTTATATTATTTTCCTAAACCATTATTAAATGGTACAAACGCACGAATATATTTAATTATTATTATTATTATTCGTAATTAGAAACGTTCATCACGAAACACATTTATCTTAATTATTATATTAAGAAATCCTTATTCCCGTGGACAAGTTCGTCTACTCGTTGATCCTAAGTATGTTCCAGGACGTTCAAATCTTCTGTGTCGTCGTCACAAAAATCTCATTGTATCCCTAACTATTATGCTTATAATTCTATGGCAGACGTAAGCCGTTCACAGACTAACACTTGTGGTTTCAATCTCATTCATGTGCAGTACCATCTATTACCCAACTCATGTGAGTTTTCACAGCCCCTTTTACTGTTTTAAAGTGGGGGAGAAAACATGGCATAACTCTTTTGATTATTGTAACTCATATGCTATCATTTGTTAAGACTAAGCGTAACACACTATCATTGAAAATCCTCACACACATCGAACCGTTAATATGGATTTAGCGAGGTAATCTTTAGTAGTACTACTGGGTTTGACAAACCCCACCCGCGTTAGTCGCGCTAACTCGATTGGAGGTCGAACGGGTGAAATGTTGGCCTAAACACATTTCCAGAGTTGATAGACCTGGCGGGAGGCATACAAACACAAACAGTCAGCTTCGGTTGCGAGCGCTTTAGTAAGACATGAACATAGGTTAGCTACCTATAGATATACATATTGAATGTACATAATCTGGTAAACGCTTTTATTTTAATATTGAAACCTGTGAAATCACCAACCTAGTGTTAACACGTTTTCTTACATGTTTTCTCAGGACGTTAAGCAGGTGCACACTAGGGCATGCATGGTGTCTATTTATCATATCCAACACTTGTCGAACCATCAAACATTTATTATGCTTAATGTTATTATTTGACTATGGGCGTGTTTGTTTTGCGTATTTATTTTCTTGTTTAAACGCTTCCGCATTAACTCTGAACTTTTATATTATTTCATTTATGTCCCATATAGTGTCGTTTCAAGTAACTAATGTCTGAGATTCTAGTTTGTCACACGTCAAACGGTAAAACTCCGTTAGTTGAATTTGTGGGTGTGACAGATTTGTATCAGAGCAATTGGTTATAGAGAACTAGGATTACATACTAGACTATAACCACACACACATTAGTTACTCAACATAGACATCCATTCAAGCACTTATCTCGTACATTTCACGAACATGTCTACCCCACCTACCTCACCAGTTATCCAGGAGCAAGATGTTCCTATTCTTCCATCACCAGAGCCCAAGAGGCGTCGGCTCGAACCGATGGATGACACATGGTGTATGATGAGCCAATTCATGTACGGACGGAAGATAACCCACACAATTGGGATTGGTACCCTCGTCTGATAAGGAGTTGGATTAGGCAGGAGCAAGTCCTATCTTCTTATTTTGAAGCTACTCCTTCTACAGCACAGACCTTGCCACTATTGCCTTGCACTATGGAGCAGGCTTTCACAGCATTTGTGCCTACCATGGATCGGGAGATCCAAAACATGAGGGATGCTGCAGGGGAGATTACTGGCCTATTAGAGAGGGAAGGACAGGCAAACGAGAGGATAGACATGCTAACAGCAGAGTTGGCAGTCACAAATCCCTACCATAATGGCTTGGTGGACACAGTCCATCAATTGGAGGCTCAAGTGGATACACTAGAGGCTACCAATGAAGTAGCCATAGCCAGGATTGTGCAATTGGAGGCACATCTTGAGGATGCCTTAGAGGCAGATGATGCACCAGACACTGAGTCTGAGGGAGAACCAGCCGGAGAGGAAGATGACGAGTCAGTTGTTTCTTCAGCCGGAAGTGGTGTTTGACATCTTATCTTATTCTTGTTATTTCTTTCGTTTCTAAACCTAGATGGGTAAGGTTGTTCCCATTCAATAAATATTTCAAGAATTTAATGTTTTGAGTTATTATTTTATAGCCGTTACTATTTAATAAATCAAGAATCAATATCGAAGCATTAGATGTCGTTGATTTAATTCCTTCCGTTTACTTGTACATGAACGATGATAAAATACGACATATTTTCTCATTATTTGTATTTGTGAATGTGAAGAACTATGGCTGGACGTGGACGCGGACGCGGTGGTCGCAACGGTGGTCGTGGTAACATAAACATGCCAACAGTTGAGTTGACAACACTGATCAATGACAGTGTAGCTGAGGCATTAGCAGCACACATTGCTGCAGGTAAACTCGATATCCATCGATTCTAGGCAGTCAACTGTTTACACTCAAACTTTTTCTGAATCTTATATACTCGATCATACATCTGTTTTCAATCCAGGGCAACAAAACAACCAACCGACCTGCACATTTAAGACCTTCATGGACTGTAAGCCTCACACTTTCAGTGGAGCGGAAGGAGCCGTTGGTTTGCTCCGATGGTTCGAGAAGGTGGAATCCGTGTTTGCCATGTGTAACTGTCCTCAGGCAAACCAAGTTAAATTTGCATCAGGTACTATGGAGGGTCCTGCCCTCACCTGGTGGAACTCCCAAGTCCAGATGTTGGGTCTGGACATGGCTAATGCTCTGCCATGGGAGGAGTTTAAGACTATAATGAGGGAGGAATATTTCCCTCGTGATGCAATCTAGAAACTGGAAGGGGAATTCTGGAACCTAAAGATGAAGGGTTCGGAGATCGAACTCTACACTACCCGCTCCCATGAGCTTGCTGTCATGTGTCCCTATATGGTGACCCCGACTTACAATAGGATTGAGCTGTACATCAGCAGTCTGGTACCCCAGATCCAGAGTATGGTCACCTCTTCAAACCCCACTTCCATTGAGCAAACCATAAGGCTTGCTCATAATCTGACTGATCAAGCGGTGACTCAGGGAACTCTACCTCCGAGAGGTTCAACTTCCAAAGCCACCGACAACAACAAACGCAAGTTTGACAACAGCAACAACACCAAGGGTTCCCAGTCAAACCAACCCCAACAACAACAGCGTAGGTTTGAGCCTAAAAAAGTTTCAACCAGTCGACCTCTTCAGGTCAAAACCAGAGTGGCTATACGGGGAAATACCCCAAGTGCAACAAATGTAATTATCACCATCTCGGTGCCTATGATAAACATCGTTGCCAGCGGTGTGGCAAGATAGGCCATGCTGCCAAGGACTGTAGAGGTGAGTTACAAGCTAAACAGCCATTCCAACAACCGGGATTTACAAAAGGTTGCTTTGAATGTTGCAAAGAAGGACACTTCTGAAAGGATTGTCCATAACTGAAGAAAGGTGGGAATGGTAACAATAACCATAACCAAGGCAACAATGGCAACGGTAACAATAATGGCAACAATGGTGGAAACGATGCGAAGGGACGAGCCTTTGTGCTTGGATCTGCAGAAGCCAGATACGACCACAAAGTGGTTACCGGTAAGTTCCTTCTAAATAACTAATTTGCTTCTGTCTTTTTTGACACTGGTGCTGATAGGAGTTTCAAATCTAATAAACTTAGTAATCTGTTAAAAGAAGCTCCAAACCTGCTAGAAGCTAAGTATACCATAGAAATAGCTGATGGACAGATAATAGAAGCAACCCACATTCTTAAGGGTTGTAAACTTGAACTGATTGGGCATAAACTTGGCGTTGACCTCATGCCAGTGACACTTGGTAGTTTTGACGTAATTGTCAATATGGATTGGTTATCTAAGAACCAAGCCAAGATTATCTGTCAGGAGAAAATTGTTTTCCTTCCTCTCCCTAGTGGAGAAACCCTCTCTGTCCAAGGCGAAAAGAGTGGTGTTGTTATGGGTATCATATCTTTCATGAAAGCACAAATGTGTCTACGTAAGGGTCATACTGCCATTCTAGCTCTCGTCGCCGCCATCTGAGAAGAAGAAGATTGACGACATCCTGATCGTACGTGACTATCCAGAAGTATTTCCAGAAGACTTTCCTGGTCTTCCGCCTCACCGTCAAGTCGAATTTAAAATTGATCTAGTACCCGGAGCAACGCCCATTGCTCTGGCACCGTATATACTTGCACCCAGAGAACTGCAAGAGTTGTCTACACAACTGTAGGAGTTGTTGGATAAAGATTTCATTCGACCTAGCTCATCGCCATGGGGAGCTCCAGTCCTTTTCGTCAAGAATAAAGACGGGACTTTCTGCATGTGCATTGACTACCGTGAGCTTAACAAAGTAACCATCAAGAACCATTATCCTCTACCCCGCATTGATGACCTGTTCGATCAACTACAGGGATCAAGCTTCTATTTCAAGATAGATCTTAGATCCGGTTATCATCAATTGAGAGTCCGTGACGAAGACATCTCAACTATAGGGATCGAGCTTCTAATTATGATGATTTAGGGGATATTTTATGCGTGCAAAACATGTATAATTTACATCATATCAGTTAATAAGGCTAATATTTCGCATAAAATATTAGGCCATATTAGCGACCAAGGTGTCACACCCCCAAAATCCACTAACGGAGTTTTACCGTTAGGCGTGTGACAAACCAGGATCTCAGTCATTAATTACGTCAAACGACACTATATGAGTTTAAATAAAACCATTAGATGTTCAGAGTTAAATGCGGAAGCGGTTTATGTCAAATAGTTACTGCGCAAAACAAACGCGTCCAAGTTTAGTTTCATAAAAGCAAGTGAATTGTTTTAAATGTTTGCATAAGAATGCAATGACAGTAGGACTCCATGCATGTCCTAGGTGTGTAACCTGTGCCTTAGCGAACTTGAGAAACATGTAAGAAAAAGTGTCAAAAACGAGGTTGGTGAGTTCACAGGTTTGTAAGTAAATAAACTTTTTGTGTGTTTGTTGGATCCACATACGTAAGTCACACCTATTGCTAGCTAGACAATGTACAAGTTACTCTAAGCGCTCGTAACCGAAGCTGATGGTTTGTGTTTGCATGCCTCCCACCATGTCTATCAACCATGGCGAATGTGTTTAGGTCAATATTACACTCGTTAGACCTCCAATCGAGTTAGCGCGACTAACGCAGGTGGGGTTTGTCAAACCTAGTAGTACTACCAAACATTACCTCCCTAAATCCATATTAACGGTCCGATGTGTGTGAGGACTTTCAAGGATAGTGTGTTACGCTTAAGTAAACAAGTGGTAGTGAAATACTATGTGATCCATGTTTGTTTGTGTGCATGTTTCTCCCCAACGAAAAAACAAGTAAAATGATGTTTGTCTGCAAGCATGTTTCTCCCTAACGGGAAAACAAGTAAAAATGATGTTCGTTTGTATGCATGTTTCTCCCCAACGGGAAAACAAGTAAAATGATGTTCGTTTGTATGCATGTTTCTCCCCAACGGGAAACCAAGTAAAATAATGTTCGTTTGTATGCATGTTTCTCCCCAACGGAAAAACAAGTAAAATAATGTTCGTTTGTATGCATGTTTCTCCCCAACGAGAAAAAAACAAGTAAAAGAATGTTCGTTTGTATGCATGTTTCTCCCCCAATTTAAAAACGGTAAAAGGGGACGTGAAACCTCACCTGAGTTGTGTACGAGTAGATAGCACCACACAAGAATGCAATTGGGATCACAAGTGTTTGCCTGCGAACGGCTTACGTATGCCCTAGAATTATAAGCATAATAGTTAGGGATACATTGAGATTTTTGTGACGACGACACAGAAGATTTGAACGTATTAGAACATACTTAGGATCAACGAGTAGACGAACTTGTCCACGGGAATAAGGATTTCTTAATATAATAATTAAGATAAAAGTGTTTCGTATCGAACGTCTCTAATTACGAATAATATTATCTAATAAATATTTGTGTGTTTGTACCATTAATTAATGGCCTTGGAAAATAATATAACTTATTATATTATTTTTAAACTCGTAGAATTAATACGATAATCATTTATGAGACAAAAATAATAAATATATTATTTTTATTCGAGAATATAAACGTGGGTAAATAATATAAATAATTATATTATTTATAAGTTCGAAGTGTGACACGGTAATAAATAATGTACATATATATTATTTTTATTTGGAGTCATAGGTTGAGTAATAATATAAATATATTATTATAAAAGTGGGAAAAATATTAAAAATGGGTTATCAAACCAAACCCGAGCCTACGGGTGATTTCCGGGGATAAAACACATTAATATAATATTATGGGGATAAGTTTTACATTAAAATAATTCTTTTAAAAAAGATTTAAAAAGAAAACAGGTGGAGAGACTCGAACCCGGGTCTCTCCCCCACAAGCACACATACTTAACAAACTCCGTCCGCTAGGGTGTCGCACGCAAACCCGGGTCAGAATGGTTTTAACATAGAACTCCAGTGAGCCCTCCCCCCTAAACACATACGATCGAACCTAGTCCCGATCCTTCGAATCTGATCGTGAAAGACCTTGGATTCACAGGGGTTTTGTTAATCGGTTCCTTGCGAACCTGTATATGGGTTTAATTTGAAAAACATCAGGTCTAAGATTATTTAATTGCAGATTCAAAAGCCGAAACCCTAGGTTTGAACTCAAAATCGATTTGAATGATTCTGATAATGGAATATGTTGGGAACATGGGGCTTTCACAGATTAGGGTGTTGCAACTGTTGGTGTAGTTTAATTGAATTTAAACAAAGTCCAAGGTAGAGTTCGATCAAACCGGTTTCATATGAACCCTAGAATCTGGTTCATGTTAATTTCGATAATGTAAGCCTCAATTGACATAGGGCTTTTGTTCTATAGATGAAAACGGAATTGAGGAGGGGTTTGATTACCAGAATTGAGTTCGAATTGGTGGTTCCCGACTAGAAACATAGCCGCGGTATGATGGGTTGGACTCCGACGTCTCCTGCTGCATCTCCGGTGTACTTGGTGTGTGCAAATGCTCCAGAGGGATTCGTCTAGTGTGTGCAGATGCTCAATTGATAGAATAACAGACGAATTCAAGCTAATTTGATAGTGGTCGATGATGGCGTCTACGGTTATGGGTTTAATTCGATCAATAATGTTGTTTAAAGTCTCAATGATTGTCGTTTAATGATAATAATCGTGTATGGCAGTTACAATGAAACGAATTTCGTGAATTTGAGTCAAGAACATGGTTGTTTGACTTTCAAAAGTCAACAGGAAAACAAACATTCTGATTTTGACTTCTAAAGTCATCAGAATCAGGTTTTGGCAATTTACACTACTAGTCCTTGTAGTTTGGGTTGGAATAATGTTAGAATTTATCCTTAAGGTTTGAGATTGAGTTAACTAGGTTAAGAATTTAACGAGATTTGCTAAAGGAGTTAGCCTAAAAAGTCTGGATGTCACACAAGGCTTGTGTGAATTGAAGAAGCAGGGATTGATTAAGGATCTCACATAGTGCAAAATAGGCCTATGTGAGCATTGTGTGTTAGGTAAGGCTCATAGGGTGAAATTTGAAAGAAGTAAACATAAATCAAAGGGTATTTTGGACTATGTTCATTCAGACATGTGGGGGCCAGATAGAACACAATCTTTAGGTGGAGCAGTGTATTATTTGGTCTTGATTGATGATTTCTCAAGAAAGGTGTGGCTATATGTTGTTAAACATAAGAGTGAAAGAGTGAAGCTTTTGAGAAATTTAAAAAATGGAAGGTTCTAGTGTTAAACCAAACATGAAAGAAAGTTAAGAAGTTGAGAACTGACAATGGCCTTGAATTATGTAGTAGACAGTTCAATGATTTCTACAAGGAAAGTGGTATAGCAAGGAATCTAACTGTTCCTGGAACTCCCCAGCAGAATGGCTTGGTGGAGAGGATGAACTTAACTATACTTGAGAAAGTTAGGTGTATGCTGAGTGAATCAGGCTTACCCAAGAAGTTTTGGGCATAGGCTGCTACTACAACTATGTATTTGATCAATAGGTCTCCCTCTTCAGCTATTGATATGCTAACTCCAATGGAGAAGTGGTCAGGTCATAAGACATATTACATCAACTTAAGGGTGTTTGGGTCCTTGGCTTATGCACATGTAAGTCAAGGAAAGTTAGAACCTAGGTCACAAAAGTGTGTCTTGTTGGGATACCCTGATGGAGTTAAAGGGTATAGGCTCTGGAGACTGGATAATGTTAGTCCCAGAGTGGTGCTTAGTAGAGATGTTGTGTTTAAAGAAGACTCTTTGTATAAGGATTTGATTGGTGTCAAGACTGATCAAAGTTCAACTGATGAAGACTCTCATAGTATTCATCTTGAGGTGGAGCCTAGTGAAAATGAAAGTCCTTCAAAGTAACCTGGTCAAAGTTCAGAATCTGGCAGTAGACGTTACAGTCTAGCTAAAGAGAGACCAAGAAGGAATATTGTGATACCTGCTAGATACACAGTTAATGAAGACATTTTAGCTTTTGTTTTCTTAGCTGCTGAACAAGAATGTACACAAGAACCTATTTCTTATAATGAAGTAATAAATTCAATGCATAAAGAAAAATGGATAGATGTTATGGAGGAAGAAATGGAATCTCTTTATAAGAATGAAACTTGGATTCTTGTAGATAAACCAATGAATCAGAAGCTTGTAGACTGTAAGTGGATATTCAAATTGAAGGAGGGAATACAAGGTGTTGAAAAAACAAGGTTTAAAGCTAGATTGGTAGCTAAAGGTTTCACTCAAAAGGCTGGAATTGATTATAATGAAATATTTTCTCCAGTGGTGAAACATTCCTTAATCGGAATTATGTCAGCACTCACTGCTTCTATAGATTATGAGTTAGAGGAGTTGGATGTTAAGACTGCTTTCCTGCATGGAAACTTGGAAGAAAGCATTTATACGGGGTAGCCAGATGGTTTTGAGGTGAGTGGTCAGGAGGATAAGGTCTGTTTGTTACAGAAGTCATTATATGGGCTGAAACAATCTCATAGACAATGGTATAGGAGGTTTGATGACCATATGATTGGAAATGATTGGAAATGATTTCAAAAGAAGCAGCTATGACAGCTGTGTCTATTACATAGAGTATGCAAAGGGAGAGTTTGTGTATTTGTTGCTCTATGTGGATGATATGTTAATAGCCTGCAAGGATAAAAGCCAGGTAAAAGCCACCAAAGATCTTTTGATGAGTGAGTTTGAAATGAAGGAACTTGGAAGTGCTAAGAAGATATTGGGAATGGAGATCACAAGGGATAGAGGGCAGAGGCTGTTAATATTAACTCAGGGATCCTACATACAAAAAGTTTTAACCAACTTTTGAATGGCTAAGTGTAAGCATGTTGTGACTCCATTGGCTCAACATTTCAAACTATCATTGAAGGATTCTCCTGTGTCAGAGGATGAGAAGACTACTATAGAGCATGTTCCTTATGCTAGTGTAGTAGGAAGTTTGATGTATCTGCTGGTATGTACAAGGCCTAACTTGGGGTATTTGTCAGCAGATATTTAGCAAATGCAGGAAGAAATCACTGGGATGCAGTGAAGTGGATTTTGAGGTACGTGAATGGGTCAAAAGATATGGGTCTGACTTTTGGAGGTTGTAAAGATGAGCATGGGTTAGTGTTGGGATTTATGGATGCTGATTATGCAAAAGACTTGGATAGGGGCAGGTCACTCACTGGATATGTCTTTAAAGTTTTGGGCAGTTTGGTGAGTTGGAAAGCATCACTTCAGCATGTGGTAGCCCTATGTACCACAAAAGCTAATTACATAGCACTAACAGAGGCAGTAAAAGAGTCTTTATGGATTAAAGGTTTTATTACAGAACTGGGTATAAGGGTTCTAGATACCTTGGTGTTATGGGGCAGTAAAGTTGTCAAGAAGCAGTGTCTTCCATGAGAGGACTAAGAATATTAATGTAAAGTTACATTTATTAGAACTGTGATTAGTTCTAAGGAGGTAAGAGTGGAAGAAGTTGACTTTGAAGACAATGATGCAGACATGTTGACTAAATCATTGCCTGGATCAAAGTTTGTAAAATGTTTGAAGGCTTTAGGAGTTAATTGACTGAATGGATTGCTTGACTTTGCTTAAGGTGGAGATTGCTGTAATATGATGCTCAATTAAGCTAAAGTCAACAATAGTCAACTGTGGGTAAAAGTCAACATGGGTTCAATCAATGATGTTTTAGTTTTGGGTCAATTCTGCAAGTATTCCAAAGTTCAAGGGGGTTAGTTGTGTCAATTAGAAGTTGAAGGGTTGATAGTGTAATTTGGTTATTAATGGCTTGTTAATAGCCTAATTAGGTCAGTTTGTTAGGTAATCTTTTAATGATCAAGTTCTTGAGTTCCAGTTCATAGTTTTCCCAATTTCATTTTATAATTCTTTCAATTTTAGTCTTGTAATCTTAATTAAGTGATTAGTGAATAAAGTGAATCATTTAATGTTTCAATTCCTTTGTGTTTAGATTAACAAATATACTATAATTTAGTGCTAAACACTAGCATAAAGGTAAGAGTTAAACATCAATATTTTTACTTCTAAAATATCACATCAATTTTTTTATTTAGGGTGTACATTTTACCATCCGACTTGCCCGGCGTCTAGGGATGAAATCTGTGATTTCAGGATGCAATAAAAGGGGAGAGATCACGTTTAATACACATTACTTTTGTAATACCTTAGACAAATCATACATTGTTCCTCTATAGAAGATATCTTGAGTCATAAAAAATGTTTGGCCTCATATGAACACGTTTTGGGGGCTTTGAATATGGATGAGAGTAAAACAACACACATAAGTGTGCTTGGTTGTGTGAGAGAAATTTCCGTGCTTGGTTGTGTGAGAGAAATTTCAGGATGGGTGGCGTATAGAAAGTCTCCACCATTGTAACAAAAACAAAGTAGTGAGCTCCTCATGGACAAAACGAAAAATGTTGGTTGGTATGAGGGCTCGAATGTTACAAATGATATCATGGTCTTTCCTTAGGATAGTGGGGTAAAACTCATTGAGTATGATAAGTCCTTAAAGGGATGTTTGTGACACCGTACGCAAAAGTCACATCGTTCGGCTATATGAGAGATAGTATGTCATAAGGAATGTTTGCCTCAGATACTATCAACGTTTTGTGGGCGTGTTGGTTGTAAATGAGAGAAGAACTCCATAGTTGAGCATGTTTATGTCGAAGAAATTTTTGGTGGATGACCTAATGGAAAATAGGACAATATTGGTTAGCAAGAAGGATATATATTACATCTTCATTTATTTGTTTTAGGATTATTATTGTAATTGCTCTAGATACAACATGATTCATCTTATTTTGCATAAGATTATGGTTGTTGAAACTCTAGCCATGGACTAAATCTTTAATTGTCTTGAAATACTCATAATATTTTTTATAGAAATATATAATAATAACACTGATAAAGTTTTAGTAGTTTCAATTAACTGAAAAATTCCAAATAAACAAGTTTCAATTACAAAACAAGATTAAAAGAATGAAAGAGGTGTTAGTTTAAGATTTTACTAAAAAGAAGTAACGGTTACAAAATTTAATAATATTATATTAAAGCTTTGAATCGTCCAACAGTTCAATTCTAGCAACCAATAACTGTGAAAGAGAAATCTTTCTCAGTTTCTCGTCAGGATCCTCACTAGAGAATCCATTATAGCTGTTTAAAAAGTAATGCTCAAAATGAAAAAAAAAAATGACTAAATGTAGACATGTTGTAATTAATTAATACGAACTGTATATTGATTGGATAAGGCTCATAGCTAAATGTATGACACTTACTAGATGTAGTATTTATAAAAGTGATATTAAACGAATTAGTAATTTAGAGTGGGCCTAATTGTGTAGATAAATGTTTTACTTCTCATGACTGGAAAGTCATAACTCATAAACGAAGATATGTATTCAATCACAGTCTAATGGGAGATTGAGATTTTAGTTAATACTTTCAGTTTTATGAGATTTTAGTTAATACTTTCAGTTTTATGAGTAATTAGGTTTTGAGGATGAAACCTTATTAAGTAATTAAGGGAGATTTTTAACATCATTTTTAAGAAATGTTTAATAAGACATTAGATTCATAACCATGGTAAAATGTAAAATGTGTAATGATGAATGGGTGAAAATGGGTTGACAATGGTATTAGAATTAGAAAACCATTACAAGTAACCATTTGAGGTGTATGGATGATATGGTATTACTATTAATTTCAGTGGCCATGATTGTGCCTGTTAGCATAATAAGGACGTTTATGGCCTTTAGCCCATTTAGCTTGTAAGACTTAGCCTACCTATTTAATGTTTATTTTCTCTTCATTGTAGCCTAATCTTTACTTGAATAATATTGAGTCTCCATCTTTCTCTATACATGTTTATTAGTTAACATGGTATCAAAGCTGATTCGATTCATGCTTGATTGAAGACTTTTGTTGTCGCTTCGGCTCTGTTGTTGATTCAATAGTTTTGGTTTGATCGTTGTTGAAGGATTGTTTGTTGCTGCTCACGCTAGATTTTTTATTTGATGCCTTCGTGTTCGTCACCTTCGCATTCGTCTGATTACTGAATCTGAGTCGCCATCATCGAAACTAGGTAACCCTAATTTTTTTTATCTGCTGTAGAAACTACCCTATAGAAACTACCCCTATCGAAACTACCCCATCGAAACTACCCCTATCGAAACTACCCTATAGAAACTACTATTCTGCTTGATTCTGCTGTCGTTCTGATTTGATAATATGGCTGGGAAAGATGACTCCCTTCATTCCATTAGTAATCGTCTGGATGGTAAAAACTACGCGTACTAGAGTTACTTGATGAAAAACTTTCTTCGAGGGGAACATATGTGGGGTTATGTTACAGGTACTAAGGGAAAGCCTACTGATAAGTCTAAGGCTGCTGAGAATGCCTTAGCTCTTGATACATGGGAAACAGATAACTCTAAAGTTATCACTTGGATCAACAACTCTGTAAGTCAGTCCATTGGTATTCAGTTGGCTAAGTATGATACAGCTAAGGAAGTTTGGGATCATTTGAAAAGGCTGTATACTCAGTATAATTTTGCCAAGCAGTATCAGTTGGAGTTTGATATTCGTGCTCTTCAACAGAATGAGATGAGCATTCAAGACTTCTATGGAGCTATGTCGGATTTATGGGATAAATTGGCACTTATGGAATCCGCAGAACTGAAGGTATTTAAACCTTATATTTCTAGAAGGGAAGAACAACGTTTGGTATAGTTTCTGATGGCATTACGTTCAGATTTTGAAGGACTGCGTGGAACAATTCTTCATCGTTCCCCTCTTCCAATAGTGGATTCAGTTGTTCACGAGTTGATTGCAGAGAGAAAATCTCAGATTGATAAGGGTCATAAAGTAACTACTACTCCAGCTGTGTTTGTCGTTCCCCCTAATCAGTCTAGACAAGGTGCTAACGTTGCTTTTGATGAATGTGCATTCTGCAAAGGGAAACATCATTGGAAGTCTCAATATCCGTTATTACTTAGCAGAAAAAATCCAAACTTGTAGAAGCCCCTACAACAGAACAGATCAAGTGGACAATTTCCGTCTCGCTCATCTGCTTCTGCTGGTTCAGCTGGTCCATCTTCATGGACATTTAGACCACCTCAGTTTACTGCTGCTGCTACACCACCATCTGTAGAAACTGCTAAACCACCGTCTGCTTTGGATCCGTAGGTTTTTGAACAGTTTAGAGAGTTTCTTGCCGCAAAATCTACCGCCGTGTCTGCTGCGGGGCTGTCTTCATCTGTTACTTCAGATATTTCGTCATCGTTATGGATTTTGGATTTAGGTGCCTCACATCATATGTCTCCTTATCTGTCTTCTTTTCTTTCTTTGTCTCTTGTTTCTCCTATTTCTGTAATGTCTGCTAGTGCTACATGTATGTCGGTAGAAGGTGTTGGCTCTGTGTCTACCCCTCATGTGTCTCTCAATGATGTATATTATATTCTGAAGCTTGCTTTAAATCTTGCTTCGGTCAGTCAGTTGTGTAAGTCTGGAATTTAGGTTTTCTTTTATGACTTTGTTTGTGTTGTGTAGGATCAACACACTCAAAGGGTGATTGGGATCGACCGTAGGGTGGGATATTAATATTTCTTAGAAGAACTCAAAGTGCATGCACCTGGTGTTGCTGCCTCAAGTGTTGATTTATCTTCTTTTCGTTTAAGTCCTTTGTCGTCTGAATTTTATATTTGGCATTCTCGTTTGGGACATGTGTCCGCATCTCGTTTAAAATTTTTGGTTTCCACGGGTGTTTTGGGTTAGTGAACACTTGTGATATTTCTGATTGTAGTGCTTGCAAACTTGCTAAATTTTCTGCTTTACCTTTTGATAAAAGTACTTCTCGTTCTGTTGCACCTTTTGATATCGTTTATTCTGATGTGTGGGGACCATCACCGGTATCCACTAAGGATGGTTCACGTTATTATGTTTCTTTTAAATATGATTATACTCGTTATACCTGGGTGTACCTTATGAAATGTAGATCTGAGTTCTTTGACATTTACAAAACCTTTAGGGCCTATGTTTAGACGCAACATTCGGCTGTGATAAAGTGCTTCAGGTGTGACTTAAGGGGTGAATACACCTCTAATGATTTTACTCAATTGCTTGCATCAGATGGTACCATACACCAATTGATGTCGCCCAGACGGTCTATATAAAACTAACTATAGAACCTAACCTAGACTCCTAAGTAATAAATGGAAAACCTATGAACTAGACCATACAGACAGGCAAGTGTACATATCGAGTGTAGCACAGCTTAACGGTAAACCGAGTTATCGAACCCTAGAGACACTATGTAACAAAACTAGACTCTGACAGGGACTAAAGATTGATTTGGTTTGGGGGGTTTACTACACTACTATTTAAACTAATGAATGCAGAAAAGTAAGATCGACTCAAGCTATCAAGAACAAGAACTAAGATGAAATCAGAAGATGGGAAGAATACTACTTAGGTCGGAATCCTACTTGCAAAGCACAACTTCTATCGGTTATGGAAACTATAATGGATATGGGTTTCTAAGGATGACAACTAAAGACTACCTAGTGGATCCCTAATCATTCTCAGGGTGTCACCAACTAAGGAACCTACAGATGTACTAACTCACCAGATCGTTGGATCACTTCTCAGGTATTTCCAACTATGATAAAGTACCCTAATAGACAGATTACCTCTCAGTCTCTCCGTCTACCAATACACTCGAAGAATGCAAGGGGTAATCTCAAGATAACAACTATGACACAGAATAGCAACAATCACTAGATACCTAATACCGGCTTCCTCTCAGACAACTGACACTCGGATTCCTGATGACAAAGACTAAATGACTAATTCTCACCTCTCGGGTATTGAAATAGGATACACACTCAACTCTAATCAGTAATCACATACAACTCCTATGGCTACTACGTCTAGCAAACCACCCTAATCACAAACCCTAAGATCTATAACCAAGATACGAAGATCAAACCGGCAAACAACCACAATCAACGCAAGGAATTGAAATCAAACACAAGATCAGATCTAAACATGCAATAACATCACAATAATCAACTCAAGATCTTTTACAAAATCATAAATCCATTAATTAAAATCCAAAAACCGATAAAAATCGAAACTTTAACAAGTATTCATCATAAAACCTAGGTAGTATCAATGGTTTTAGCCAACACACATGCTTAAAACATTCAGAACAGAAGTAATAGACATAGTAATGGTTTCAATCAGACAAAACAAAATCAAACGAAAGAGAATTGGAACCCGAAAAGCTATCTCTAACCACCTCGCATCCTAAAGCTCCAAACTTTGACTCCAATTAACTTCTTCTCTCCTAAAATCGCCCTAGAACTCCCTCTAGACGACAAAGATACGAACTTCTAACCTAATGGGAATCCAAATCTATTAAAGTCAAAAATCTCTTTTTTCTCGGAATTTAGGTCTCTCGCGTACCGCGAAAGACATGGCTTGGGCTCCTCGCGTATCGCGAGGGAAAATTTAGTCGCGACCTGTTTTTGATTTTCCTCGCGTACCGCGGGAGAATCTCCTTCTATACCGCGAAGACCTGAAATTCTGCTTATTCTACTTTTTATCCTCCGGCTTCATTCTCGTGCTCGGTTTCTTCCCAATATGACTTGCATTTCATACGAGCACCTATAAACAAGACAAAGAATCAATAGTATACAAAAACGACTCAAAGAAAAGATAAAACTAAACAAAAACGCATGAATACAATGGATTAAAGATGTATGCTTTTCACCACATCAAATATCCCCACACTTAACCTTTTTTAGTCCTCGAAAAAGCTGCAAATGGAATCATAACTGGCATCTAACTAACAAACATCAATTACCAATCAGCAAAATATACTCACGCGTTAAAAAGCAATAATCAGCATTTCTGTCCGATTAAACTCAAGCACCAACTTTCAAGCCCTCGTTACGTGTTCTAATTCCATTACCAAGCATATCTATCAATCTATGTGACTCACACTTAACAGTTACAGATCTACCTATTCCCGTCTCACGGTCATTTTTAGGCACGGATCAAACCATATAGATTTACCCTACCACGTTAAACTTAGATTTACAAGTTTCAGAAATAATGATGATCAATGAATTAATGGATGAAATATGAGCATTATTAAGCAAATTAAACTTCATCTAGAGGCGTTTCAACCAAGTCACTATCCTGGAAGGTAACACATAGACTAAGTCATAATCATGAAGCACATAAAAATCAACCCAGTGGTGTTTCAATCAGGCTGGAACCCAATGTGTGACACAAAGGCGAAACTTAGATTTCAATCAAATAACTTCAAGAATTATGAAATATGGATGCGGGCGCCACCGAAACTCGGATTTATTCTCATAAAAAGAGAGTGGTGTGCCATGAACTTTCATAAACCTCTAAATTTTAACTTAACGTGGTACTTATCAACCTATGTTGACGGTTTCAGTATTACCGATTACCCTAAGATGAATACCCACAAGATTTCATGATTTAATTCAATTAATAATCTTATTTAACACAAACAGGCTATTTAAGCTCTACTAGTTAGCTGCGTCTACCAAAACATCACTAATTAGACATGTTTTCTATTATTTAAACATTTAAACTCACAATCAGATCTAGTTGTACTATCATTTTCCATTTATTATGCAATTATTTTCAAGGACATTTTTAAAATTTTTTATTTCTTTGTATTTTTGAATATTTATAAACAAGACAAACTAGACTCGACTAGACACTCACATTCCCACACTTAAAAGACACATTGTGCTCAATGCGAAGCAAGACACAACTAAAAATAAAAATTCAAAAATAAAACAGGAAGCGGCTTAGCTGGTAATGTAGATGCAAACAAATGTGCAGTTTCGTTCTGCTATGTGTGCACCGTATAGCATTCCGGTCGCGGTGGCACAAACTGATGGGTTGCCTTTACAAACTTCATATAAGTGATGATCGATTCCGCCCGAATGGAGATTGAGTACGGGCAGAATGATAAAACCTGCAAAATAAAACTCACAACAAACTCGCAGCATTAAACTGACTCAAATTAAAATAAAAAGACTCAAGATAGACAGATGTAGAGAAACATACTCAATGGGTGGCAAACACATAGACATGAATGCCACAGCAAAGTCAGTCATCAGTCACGAACGGTTTCAAATTTCCCATGGTCGGTGGTGGGATGGTATGAATGGTAATGCATGGTAGATGATCCATGGTAGATGAAGAATGGTGGTGTAGCTGATGATGGATGATGATGGTGGTGATAAACGGGTGTGAAAACCATGGGAAACCAAAGGAAGAAAAGTGAAACCAGGAACCCCCCGCGTACCGCGAGAAGCAAGGCCGCACCCCTCGTTTACCGCGAGGGAGCAAGAATTAAGCCGGCTCTAGGTTTTGTCCTTCGCGTACCGTGAAAGGATTTCCCTCTGTGCTTTGCGTATCGCGAGAGGTGACTGGTAACAAAAAATTCAGAAAAATTTTCAACTTTTTATACTTAGAATTTTTTTTTACCCTTCTAAAAATCTTTTTCATCCAATTTCCTTAAAACCCTATTTCAAGCATAAAAACATATGTTAAAATACCTGGAACTTCATTCCCGATTATATTTCTCACGGAATCAATCACGAATCCTTGCAAAACACGACACAAACAAAACACACATACCGAAAAACACCGAAAAAGACACGGACTCAGACCAGGTAAATGCACACAAAATCTACATCCCGGACATTTGCCCGAGAGTCACACAAGCCTATCCGGAGGATTCTCCTTGATCCTAACTGGTACCACCTTCAACCTACGCGGTCTCCCGATCATCCACATCACACGACTACCAACTAACCTCAACCATCTACTAACACTCTCTCTCAAATCAGTCCACCAACACTTAAACCTACCAGGTCCAAAAATGACCTTCATCATGTATCCCAACAAGCTATCACCCTTACACGTCCCCACACTTAGGGTTTGCATTATCTCTAACTCACCTATATCTCTCAACACACGAAGTTTCTTGCGGGGTGGCCTAGACTTAGGAGTTTTAAAACTAGGGGTTGGGTCGGCAGTCCCTTCCTTAGGACAAAGACTAGGTGAAGGTTCAGGAATGAGATTTTCCATGGGTGTGACCTCTAAACCTCCACCAGGACCTCCAGGATCCTCAAATCACTCAGACCGTAATCATCATCGTCAGCACTTAGGAACGAGGACCCTAGCAATTTCCTTTCTAACTCCTCCAACCAATCCGGAGGGTCCTCAATCTTTCCTTCTTCATCCCTCTCAACAACAACCTCTACTGGATTATAGTCCCGGTGATCGTCCATGAAGGCATCAAGCATGCACACGGAGTGGCTATGCTCGCCAACCTCCTTCATGGACTCTATAACATCGAATGTAATAGACTCATCCCCCACACGAAGTGTGAGTTTCCCTTCAAAGACATCAATCATCGCCTTGGCTATACGTAGGGGCGTCCTAGGATGAGTGGGACTCTATCATCCACTTCCATATCCAGAATCACAAAATCCACGGGGAAGACAAAATTGTCTACTTTCACCAACAGATTCTCCACAGTCCCCCGTGGATACTTGACTGATCGGTCAGCCAAGGAAAGGCTCATGTGCGTCGGCTGTGGTTCACCAAGGTCTAGTTCTTGTATAAAGAATTGGGCATCAGATTGATGCTAGCACATAGGTCGGCCAACACGTGGTTTAAAGGTAAACAGCCTAGCAGGCATGGTATCGTGAAACGACCCGAATCCGGCAGCTTCTTAGGTAAATGATTCTGAACCACTGTAGAGCATTGCTCACTAGGTGAGACTTTAGAGACCTCCTCGAGTTTCTACTTGTTGGAAAGAAGATCTTTTAGGAACTTAGCATATTTAGGCATATGCTGGAGGACCTCTATGAATGGGAGATTAACCTTGAGTTGTTTAAACATGTCAAGGAAGTGACTGTATTCCCTAGCGTGTCTATGTGGCAATACACGTGCTGGATAGGGGATACGACTCAAGTCAATCTCGGGGGACTTCATCTCCACCCCCTTCTTCTCCTCCTCTGCCTTCTCGACAGGCACCTCAATCTCTATCTCCTCCTCCACCGGCTCTTCTTCTTCGACCTCTGGTGGGTTCTCTTCCTCCACTCTCATGCTCCTTGTCGAAACAGCATTCGACTCGGACTCTTCCGTCATCCTAGCATCGATTTCAGCAAATCGAGCTCTCCAATCTATCGTATTCACCTCTTCCACCGAGGGAATATTATGCTCACTATAGTGGGAGTCATTCTCTACAACCTCTTCTCTCTCCACACTCCTTACCGACATGGACATCACTGAAGCATTTGGGCCTGAAGATGGACCTCCTTACATGTCCTTCAAACTCCTAGCGATGTCTCCTACCGTGCGTTGCAAATCCTGAAACGCCGATTGCTGATTCTTCAATAACGTGTCATGGGCATCCAGTCTTTGCCGAGCATCCATGTCATTCTGCACCAATTGAGCGAGCAACTATTTCTGGTTCTCCAACATCTCTTCAATCTTCCTCGAGCTGACACAGCTTCCAGAACTCGCTCCTGCTTCTCCTCCATACTGCTGCTGGCGGCCATTAAACCCAGGCGGGTTATTTCCAGATCTCCATCCCGAGCCAAATGAATTATTGTTGTTGTATCCTCGGTTCTAGTATTGGTTGCCAACATAGCTCACATGCTCTTGATTATTTACGGGGCAATCTCGGGTGTCATGGCCTCCTCTGCACACTTGACACCGCTGAGCACTGAGCTTCAGCTCCTTAATCTCATTAGCCATTGAGGCGAGTGCAACAGCCACGCTAGTCTCAGGAGTGACCTGATGCACACTTCTAGGGGAAGAGGCGGTTGCTCTAGCACTAGGAATGAAAGTCCTAGTAGAATGTGGATGCTGTTGTTCAGCTTGAGCAAAGCTCTCGAACATTTCCTCACACTCATCAGGCTTGAGTCTCTCCATGATATGACCTCCTACAGCTGTGTTGAATATTTGCTGCTTCTCGAAGGTAAGGCCATTATAGAACTTCTCCAGTAGCGCCCAGTCGGAAAGACCGTGCTGAGGACATCGGCTCAACATCGCGTTGAACCGCTCCCAGGCCATGTAATAGGGCTCGTCGGGGTCCATCCGGAATGAATGGATTTGGTCCCTAAGGCGAGCGGCCCTGGAAGGTGGACAGTACTTCTTAAAGAACTTGGCTTCGAGATCCTCCCATGTGGTGATAGAGATGTCTCGGAGAAATCATTGGAAGTCTCAATGTTCGTTATTACTTAGTAGAAAGAATCCAAACTTGTAGAAGCCCATACAACATAACATATCAAGTGGACAATTTCCGTCTCGCTCATCTGCGTCGGCTGGTTCATCTTGTCCATCTTCATGGACATTTAGACCACCTCAGTTTACTGCTGCTGCTACACCACCATCTGTAGAAACTGCTAAACCACCGTCTGCTTTGGATCCGTAGGTTTTTGAACAGTTTAGAGAGTTTCTTGCCGCCAACTCTACCGCCATGTCTGCTGCGGGGCTGTCTTCATCTGTTACCTCAGGTATTTCGTCATCGTTATGGATTTTGGATTCTGGTACCTCACATCATATGTCTCATTATCTGTCTTCTTATCTTTCTTTGTCTCTTGTTTCTCCCATTTCTGTAATGTCTGCTAGTGCTACATGTATGTCAGTAGAGGGTGTTGGCTCTGTATCTACCCCTCATGTGTCTCTCAATGATGTCTATTATATTCCGAAGCTTGCTTTAAATCTTGCTTCGGTTAGTCAGTTGTGTAAGTCTGGAATTTGGGTTTTCTTTTGTGACTTTGTTTGTGTTGTGTAGGATCAACACACTCAAAGGGTGATTGGGATCGACCGTAGGGTGGGATATTAATATTTCTTAGAAGAACTCAAAGTGCATGCACCTGGTGTTGCTGCCTCCAGTGTTGATTTATCTTCTTTTCGTTTAAGTCCTTTGTCGTCTGAATTTTATATTTGGCATTCTCGTTTGGGACATGTGTCCGCATCTCGTTTAAAATTTTTGGTTGCCATGGGTGTTTTGGGTCAGTGAACACTTGTGATATATCTGATTGTAGTGTTTGCAAACTTGCTAAATTTTCTGCTTTACCTTTTGATAAAAGCACTTCACGTTTTGTTGCACCTTTTGATATTGTTTATTCTGATGTGTGGGGACCATCACCGGTATCCACTAAGGGTGGTTCACGTTATTATGTTTCCTTTATAGATGATTATGATTATACTCGTTATACCTGGGGTGTACCTTATGAAACGTGGATCTGAGTTATTTGACATTTACAAAACCTTTTGGGCCTATGTTCAGACGCAACATTCGACTGTGATAAAGTGCTTCAGGTGTGAATTAACGGGTGAATACACCTCTAATGATTTTACTCAGTTGCTTGCATCATATGGTACCATACACCAATTGATGTCGCCCAGACGGCCTATATAAAACTAACTATAGAACCTAACCTAGACTCGTAAGTAATAAATGGAAAACCTATGAACTAGACCGCACTGACAGGCAAGTGTACCTAACGAGTGTAGCACAGCTTAACGGTAAACCGAGTTATCGAACCCTAGAGACACTATGTAACAAAACTAGACTCTGACAGGGACTAAAGATTGATTTGGTTTGGGGGGTTTACTACACTACTATTTAAACTAATGAATGCAGAAAAGTAAGATCGACTCAAGCTATCAAGAACAAGAACTAAGATGAAATCAGAAGATGGGAAGAATACTACCTAGGTCGGAATCCTACTTGCAAAGCACAACTTCTATCGGTTATGGAAACTATAATGGATATGGGTTTCTAAGGATGACAACTAAAGACTACCTAGTGGATCCCTAATCATTCTCAGGGTGTCACCAACTAAGGAACCTACAGATGTACTAACTCACCAGATCGTTGGATCACTTCTCAGGTATTTCCAACTATGATAAAGTACCCTAATAGACAGATTACCTCTCAGTCTCTCCGTCCACCAATACACTCGAAGAATGCAAGGAGTAATCTCAAGATAACAACTATGACACATAATAGCAACAATCACTAGATACCTAATACCGGCTTCCTCTCAGACAGCTGACACTCGGATTCCTAATTACGAAGACTAAATGACTAATTCTCACCTCTCGGGTATTGAACTAGGATACACACTCAACTCTAATCAATAATCAAAGACAACTCCTATGGCTACTACGTCTAGCAAACCACCCTAATCACAAACCCTAAGATCTATAACCAAGATACGAAGATCAAACTGGCAGACAACCACATCAACGCAAGGAATTGAAATCAAACACAAGATCAGATCTAAACATGCAATAACATCACAATAATCAACTCAAGATCTTTTACAAAATCATAAATCCATTAATTAAAATCCAAAAACCGATAAAAATCGAATTTTAACAAGTATTCATCATAAAACCTGGGCAGTATCAATGGTTTTAGCCAACACACATGCTTAAAACATTCAAAACAGAAGTAATAGACATAGTAATGGTTTCAATCAGACAAAACAAAATCAAACGAAAGAGAATTGGAACCCGAAAAGCTATCTCTAACCACCTCGGTTCCTAAAGCTCCAAACTTTGACTCCAATTAGCTTATTCTCTCCCAAAATCGCCTTAGAACTCCCTCTTGACGGCAAAGATACGAACTTCTAACCTTATGAGAATCCAAATCTATTAAAATCAAAAATATCTTTTTTCTCAGAATTTAGGTCTCTCGCGTACCTCGAAAGACATGGCTTGGGCTCCTCGCGTACCACGAGGGACAATTTAGTCGCGGCCTATTTTGGTTTTCCTCGCGTGCCGTGAGAGAATCTCCTTCTGGTCTTCGCGTATCGCGAAGGCCTGAAATTCTGCTTTTTCCACTTTTTATCCTTCGACTTCATTCTCGTGCTCGGTTTCTTCCCAATATGACTTGTATTTCATACGAGCACATGTAAACAAGACAAAGACTCAATAGTATACAAAAACGACTCAAAGCAAAGATAAAACTAAACAATAACGCACGAATACAATGGATTAAAGATGTGTGCTTTGCACTACATCCCCAATCGTCTTGTACTGACACCCCTCAACAGAATGGTGTTGCTGAAAGGATACATCGCCATCTTATGGTGACCGCTCGCTCATTCCTTTTATCCGCTGAGGTACCTAGTGTCTTTTGGGGAGAAGCACTCCTGACCGCCCAACATGTGATTAATAGGATCCCTACTTCTCTCAATGATGTGATATCTCCATTTGAAAGTCTTTTTGATGAACACCCAGATTATGGTTAGTTACGGGTTTTTGGATTTACTTGCTTTGCTCTCCGTCCTCATGTTGAACGAGGCAAATTGACTAACAAGTCAGTCTTATGTGTTTTCTTAGGATATGCCAGTGGTCCTAAAGGATATGGCACGAGACAGAAATGATATCTTTGTTTTGATCCTTTAAGTCAGAAGTTATATGTATCAAGGCACGTTACCTTTCTTGAACATATTCCCTTCTATTCGATTCCAGCTAAGTCACATGATGTAACAAAGTCAGATCTTCAGAACATTGATCCTTTTGGTAGCAACATTGATATCTCAAACTCTGATGTTCTAGATTCGTCTGTTGATCCTAATATGTCTGCTCCAGATACGTCTGTTGCACTTGATGTGCCAGCTCATGAACCACCCACATCATTCGATACTATTACTGATCCTCCATCGATTGTAACTAGAAATCCTCCATTTCCGAGAAAGTCTACTCGTGAATGTAAGTCTACCCAACTACCAGACTTTTCATACTCTACTTCGTTTGGTTCATTTATCGCTAGCATTCATCATCTGTCTGAACCAAAATCATATAAAGAGGCTGTCTCTAACCCTCTATGGCAAAATGCTATGGCTGAAGAGCTCACAGCTCTTCATCAGACTCACACATGGGATTTGGTTCCACTACCACCGGTAAACATAAAGTTGGTTGTCGTTGGGTGTATAAGATTAAAACGAAGTCTGATGGGTCAGTTGAACTATACAAGGGCAAACTTGTGGCAAAAGGATATTCGCAAACGTATGGTATGCATTATGAGGAGACTTTTTCCCTAGTGGCAAAAATGGCGACAGTTCGTACTTTAATAGTTGTTGCGTCCGTTCGTCAGTGGAAGATCTGTCAAATGGATGTCAAAAATGCCTTTCTGAATGGTGATCTTCATGAGGAGGTTTACATGACTCCACCCTCGGGAATAACTCATCAGCCCGGTGAAGTTTGTCGGCTTCGAAAAGCTCTATATGGGCTCAAACAGGCTCCTCGTGCCTGGTTTGAGAAATTCTATACAGTCATCACTTCCTTTGGTTTCCTTCCTAGCAATCATAATTCAACATTATTTGTTCGATGTACGAATGCTAGACACATTATCTTTTCTTTATATGTGGATGATATGATTATTACAGGCGATGATTATGATGGCATTGAGTCTTTGAAACGTGACTTGGCTCACCATTTTGCTATAAAAGATTTGGGATTATTACGGTATTTTTTGGGGATTGAGGTACCCCAATCAAAAAAGGGATACCTTCTCTCTCAGAAGAAGTATATTTCTGATCTATTTCAACTTGTGAAACTCTCTGATAACAGAATTACAGACACTCCTCTTGAAACCAACATGCGCTACTCTCCCACTATTGGTGTTCCTCTATCCGATCTAAGCCTATATCGTACCATTGTAGGCAGTTTGGTTTATCTTACAGTTACTCGCCCTGATATTGCTCATGATGTTCATGTGGTTAGTCAGTTTGTTACCGCTCCTACTTCTGTTCACTGGGGAGCTGTTCTTCGTATTTTGAGATATCTTCGTGGCACCCAGTTTCAAAGTCTTCTATTCCCCTCGACATATTCTCTGGAATTACGTGCCTATAGTGATGCTGATTGGGATAGTGATCCTAATGATCGTAAATCCACTACTGGCTTCTGTATTTTCCTTGGTGATTCCTTAATCTCATGGAAAAGTAAGAAACAGGATGTTGTTTCTAGGTCCTCTACTGAGGCTGAATATCGTGCTATGGCTGTGGCTACATGTGAAATTCTTGGTTATGATGGCTTCTAGCAGACATGGGGGTTGTCGTTTCCTCGCCTACCCCGTTACATTGTGATATTCAAAGTGCTATGCAGATCGTCAAGAACTTTGTCTTTCATGAACGGACAAAACATATTGAGATAGATTGTCATTTTACTCGTCATCATCTTCAGCTCGGGACCATCTCGCTTCCCTTTGTTCCATCAGCCTTGCAGATTGCAGATGTTTTCACCACTCGTCATCGTCTTCAGCTCGGGACCATCTCGCTTCCCTTTGTTCCATCAGCCTTGCAGATTACAGATGTTTTCACCAAGGCTCAATCGGCATCTCGGTTTCATTTTTTGTGTGACAAACTCTCAATATTTATTTTTGTTGCATTGTGAGTTTGATGGGGGATGTTAGCATAATAAGGACGTTTATGGGCTTTAGCTCATTTAGCTTGTAAGGCTTAGCCTACCTATTTAATGTTTGTTTCTTTTCATTGTAACCTAATCTTTACTTGAATAATATTGAGTCTGCATCTTTCTCTGTATATGTTTATTAGTTAACATTGCCCACACTAGGGTATGCAAGACATGTGTGCAAACTCATTACTATTGTGATTTATTGGGAGCTAAATGAATATTTTCATATGATATGAATGGTTTTTAGATTCTCGAATTGTATTATATTGTACTCTTAAGATTCCTTAATCTTTGTTACGTTCTGATTGTTAGGTATTATATCCTTTTATCATGTTATTATGTTATATATTTCTCTTATTATTTTGTTACAGTATAATCATTTATTCACTAGAACACTTAACTAATTCTTTATAAAACATTAGTATCCAAACTAACTAATTTCATGACAAACTTTAAAAAGTTTACAACAACTAAAACTATCTTATTTCATCATAAACATGTTAGATTTCAGAAACAACATTCATTATGTGTTTTGAGAACAAAAGTTGTGTTTTCTAAGAATCAATGTTTTCTTAAAGACTTTTACTATCAATTTAAGTTTAGTTTCATTTTGATAAACTTAATATTTTAGTTTTCTTTTGTAAAACATAATAACTAATCTTTCATGTGTTACCTTGAAAACTTTACCAAACCATATTGTTTTTACACCAAGTATAAATAGATGTTCAATATATGTTTTTGAGGACACAATGAATTTGTTTGAAAAGTAAAAAAAAATATTTGAATGATTTTCATTTGCAAAATTCAAATAGTGATCAAGATATCAAAAGCAAATAGTTTTTGGTTTCTTTTAAGAAGACTCTAAGAAGTATATAAGATAACAAGTAATTAAATCTACATGATAAGTAAAATGACAACTTATGTTAACACTTTATGTTACTTATGTGCAGATTTACTAATTTTATTAAATAAAGATGTTCACATAAAAGTTACATTTTTATCATTTTTTTATTAAATTATTATTATTAAAACACAAAACCATTGACCATCACTAAGAACTCCACTTGCTTGACTATTGGAACCCATCCCTCATGTCTGATTTTCCTTTTCCCACCTGCCCTTTAGCTTGTGACCTCTTCGGCCTCTAGAAGTAATCACCTTCACTCATCTTCAATCCTTATAAACCGACATACCCAAAATAAATCAAAAAACAAATTCACAATCAAGAAACACATAGAGATATGGAAGGGTGCGGTTCATATAGCAAATCCATTCACATACATGAAAACCGCAAAGAGATTAAGAAAACCTAACCAAATATAAAGGCCAAATTGCGATCCCAAACCCTCAAAACAATTTGCACATGTGAAAACACACGCGCATGCTCAATCCAAAATTGATATCCCAAACCCTTCAACCGAAACCCAAAACCATGTTATGTGTCTATATGAGCCATAACTCCATATTCAAAACCGAAAGAGAAAACATCATATTCTCAAAATTAACTATAAAGATTTAGATAATTTAAAGACTAAAATTGTAATTTTTTATAAAAATAATAGGTGATTAATTAAGTTAATTTAGCATTTCAAAAACTATAATTGTATTTTTAGTTAAACAATAAGGAAAGGAAAAAGAAAAAGAAAAGCAATAGAAAAAGAATAACAATTGCAAATGGGAAGAACCGGCAGGGGGTCCCTCAACCTGCGCCGTGTGTGTGCGCATGTGGGTGTGGCGCGCGAACCACCTGGGTCGGCGCCCATTTATGTTCTACATCCGCTACCGCTTGTATATGTATATAACAAATAAATAAATAAATAAATAAATGAAGCAGCTTGGAAAAGGGAAGAACTGACCGCGGGGGGGGGGGGGGGTTGGGGTTTGGGCTCGAACCAACGACACCTACGTGTGGGTGTGGCATGCGAACCAACTTCGCTAACGCTCACTCTTGCTCTCAATCAATTTCATATATATATACACACACGTACACACATAGATAAAAGTTTTCACGTGTCAGCACCCCATTGGTTGGGTTTACTGTTCATCGTCATCCATTTTTAATAGAGTGTATAATAATTAAAAATATAAAATTTTAGAGACAAACCGTTAACTACCATTTTAAAAATATTCACACCAAACCCGCCAGGTTGGTCGGAACGACCGGCCGACCAAACTGGAAATAACGGTTAAGGTTTTACGGCTTAAATCAAGCCACGAACTGAAGTTAAAACTGTGGATCTTCAATTATTGCGGAAATGAAATGAAACTAAAATATTGGATGTTAATTATTTATAATTATTTAAATGCTTAAGTATATAATTACTAAATATTTACATAGTTATAAAAATAATAATACTCAAATATAATCAGTGTTTAACACAGTTCGGGTTGGATTGCGCTATCCAAAAGAGCCTCGGTGATACCTGATGCTTTGCGCGGGCCAACCCCCTAGTTTTATTAAATTTCATGTAAAACCCAAATAATAAATAGAGAAAATTATTATTTTTTTCTCTAAAATGAGATTATTTTTATTTTTCTTTACACAAAAATAATTACTTTACCTTACCTTTTTTTAACCTGTTAACTCATTTAAATATATATATATATATATACACACACAATATAATAAATAAAGGTTTTTCATGTCATGTGTCGTCTCCATATCCATTCTTATTATTTTTTCCCGCCCCTTTCTCTTATTAAATACACCTCTATCTTTTAATAATAATATATTTAAAAAAAAATACTAATCTTTATATTAATAAATCTCCTACATATTTTGATGAGTGTATGTGTTAACAGATCATATTGTATTCCATGGGTTTATTCTAACCTGTGTAAAACACGAGTTTTTAAAAAATAATTTTTTTATTACTCAATATATGATATTACATTTATTTAACCCGAGTAAGACACGGGATTTTAACCTATTATATATATATATATATATATATATATATAGGGATATTTTGAAAACCGACTTGAGTTGTAAAAATATTGAAAACTTCCTAAAAAACATGTTTTTTTTTAAATTAGAAATCATTCTAAACAACTTTTATAAGATTTTCGTCAAAAAAAATACAAAAAACGATGAGCGGTTTTTTTTTAAAATAGACAAAAATCACTGTTTTTGGTGTAAAAAAAATTGTGTTACATATGTAACACAACTTGACAAAATTAAAAAAAAATAAAAAATAAAAATATATGCTCGGCCCTTTTTTTATTTTTTTTATAAAAAATTTTGAAATTACATATAAAAGCTTTTAAAAAAAACCTTGTAAAAATCCGTTTTTTGACAGTTTTTAATGTTTTCACAACTTGAAGGGGTTTTCACAACTTGGAGGGGTTTTCACAATTTGAAAACGTTGTAGTGAAAATAGTCTTGACCTAATATATATATATATATATATATATAAACAAGGATTAATTAGAAAATCCGAAAGTCCACATAGATCAGCAGCTTTTATAGATAAAAATCATAGTGAAATAAAAAGAGGAAAGGCAAGAATAGTTTATAACTACAAAAGATTAAATGATAACACAGAAGATGACGGTTATAATATTCCTAATAAAGATAGCCTAATCCAGTTAATACAAAATAACAAAATATTCTCTAAATTTGACTTAAAATCAGGTTATAATCAATTAAACTTAGAAGAAGATTTCAAAAAATGGACAGCCTTCACATGCTCAGAAGGCCTTTATGAATGGAATGTTCTTAGTTTTGAGCTAAAGAACGCTCCTTCAATTTTTCAAAGATTTATGGACAGTATATTTCTCAAATACAAATTATGTCTAGTCTATATAGACGACATACTAGTAGCAAGCGAAACTGTTCAAGAACATGAAAAACACTTGCAACAAGTATTTGAAGAAATAAAAAAGAATGGGATAGTAGTATCAAAAAGAAAAATGGAATTATTTAAAAGAAAATTTTCGTTTTTGGGATTAGAAATAGGTAATGGAAAAATAGAGTTACAACCACATATTTCTACAAAGATTCTAGATTTTTCAGAAAAACTTACAAATTTAAAACAAATACAAGCTTTTCTAGGCCTAGTAAATATGCCAGAAAATTCATACCAAATCTTTCAAAACTAGTTGGTCCGTTGTATAGTAAAACCACAAAAAACGGCCAAAGACATTTTAATAATGAAGATATAATTTTGATAAAAAAGATTAAAGAAAAGGTTAAAGAAATAAAACCTTTAGAATTACCTCTTTTAACAGATCATATTATTATAGAAGTTGATGGATGCAAAGATGGATGGGGAGCAGTCCTCCTTTGCAAACCAGATATACATAGTTATAAAAAGGAAGAAAAAATTTGCTCTTATTACAGCGGAAGCTTTAAAACTGGATCCACTTGGACCAGTCTAGATTTTGAAATACAAGCCTTAATTAATGCTTTAGACAAATTCAAACTATTTTTACATAAAGACTTTACAGTCAGAACAGACTGTGAAGCCATAGTTAAATTTATTAAAAACAATCAAAGTAAAAAGATAAATAGAACAAGGTGGGTAAATTTATAAAATATTATACAGGGAAATGGGTATTCAATACAGTTTGAACACATAAAGGGAAAGGACAACGGAATAGCCGACTTATTATCTCGTAATATTAACAAACTTTTTTCCACAGATGGATAGAAAAAACAAAGGAAAAGAAAAAGTGGTCATTAGACCATTACAGCATAAACAGACTCCTTCACCCATGAGTATTTCTTCTAACGACGATGAAGACACAGAGAAACTACTCAGTCAGTCCATGAAAGCCGAAAAAATAAACAGTTCTAGACAAGCGGCTCTTGTACAAACAACCCCTATTCTACAAAGTACTAGACAGCTCCCTCCTTATTTCCTTACACAGTATACACATATCCCTCAAAGCCTAAACTTTATTCAAGACATGCTAAACAAAAAACCAGCCCATAAAAAGGCCCAAAAACCCACTTCATCACAGAATTCTCTTATCTTCTCTTTTGGCACATATGACCTACAAGCCTGCAACAATACACACATGAAATTCGGTCCAAACCACGGAATAAAACTTACAGAAAAACAGTAGTGTCTATTAGACAACTTGTGGCATATACAAACCATGCCACACGCATCCTCTTTCAAAGTACAGGTTTTAAATGCTCTTAGTACATATTTCAGTGAACAGGGAACAAAATGCCCTGAAAAAACACAGCCTCCACCAAAGTTTACACATTACATAATTTTCAGAGGCACAAAAATTGGGATTTTCAATAAATGGGAAACAGTTGCAAAACATATACAGTGTCATGGTCCTATTTATAAGGGATATCATAGCTTTTCTGAAGCCTTAAACACAGCCAGAAATCATTTTGGCTTAGACAATTTTTTCATAGAACCAGAAGAGGTACAGACCTTTTCTCAAGTTATAAAGAAGAGTCATGAACAGATTATAAAGACTTAGGAAGAAACCATAGCAAATCTGCAAAGACAGCTTATACAGCAAGGAAAGAATACACAATTGGTTCAAGATCATATTGAAATGAATAAACTAAAGCAAAAAGTAGAGATACTTGGAGCAAAAAACATGTTGCTCTCAGAACAATTAGATAAAAAAGAAAACAGCTACAGTAATAACCACAGAAGCTATGATGCTTTTAGAGCAAGGATGCTTGACACACCCTGGAAGACCTGTCTTCAAACGGTGTTCGATCAATTCCCTGAATTCGAACAGATTATTTCTCAAAAAATAAATACAGAATTTCCATTTGTGTTGTATGATTTAGAACTCAGACTCATGTCCATAGCTCTCAACAAAGAAAAATACATAGGAATAAAGTTCGTTGAAAGGACGGATGAAGACGGAGAAGGAACCTGCTTACTTCTTCTCCAAATAAACTTAAAAGAGACAGATATGCCTAATGATTTAATTCTCCAATTTTATCACAATGACATGATTGATTATATTGAGTTAGAATTACACCCCAAGACAGAAGGTATCATAAATCTCTTCGAAGAAAAATTTGTGATAACCACAGGAAACATCTCTACTCACATCTCCACCCCTTTTATCGGTTGCAAAATCTTCAATTCCTTCCCCTTTGCAAACGATCACACATACAGACCTGCTAGAAAAAGAATATTTATCAGCCATAAAAACTCCATAAACAACTACCTAAAAAACCTAGCAGTTCAAACAGAAATCCAGTTATCTGAACTATACTGGGTTGACAATCTGGCCAGCCTTAGCTCAAAAGAAAAACAGAAAGACACCAAATACTTCATTTCTTTACATCAAAAAACCCCAGACCTTCCTTCTAATTTTCATTGGGACTGCTACCACTTACTAGCAGAAGGACATTATGTACAAATCTGGAGTCTTAAAAACTGGAACATGCTTCTACCATTCATCGGAGAAGGAGAGTCTCTCCAGTTAAATCACATAATAGATCAAGATGATTATTACATAAACCCAGATGACTTCAGCGACACAGACACAATCCCAGACACTCACAGAGATTTTTAGAAGACAGACGTAAGCCATGACGTCAAAACTACACAAATAATTCTGCCGACGCTCCACTCGACAGACAGCTCCAAAAAAGATTTTGTCGTTTTTACTTTTTCAGATAGTGCGCCATGTGCGTTGTAATTATTTTATCTTTGTACGATAGATAGATAGTGCGCTCTTTTTAATTTTGTTTGATAGTTTAGTCTTCTGCCTATTTAAAGGCAAGAATAATTCATTTGTAATAACACACAAGAAATATCAGAGAAAATTTTCAATAGCAATTCTCTCTATGAATACTTAAACTCTCTCTTCTGATTTCTTCCCAGAAACCTTCAATCTCTTATTAGCTTCCCAAGCCCTTCATATTATATCCCAAATATAAAAAATAAAAAAAATAAAAAAATCATTCGCTGTGCAAATCAACTTATTTGCTGCAAATATTATCAACCTTCAACCTCTACTAAAACACTGTAAGTTTTATAAATTATGTTTTGATGTTTCTACAGTATATAGGCTGGAAACCCGAGTTTGCGAGGCTACTGGTCCTAAGGAAGATTAAATTCTTCATAACTCTGGTATAACAACGCCACGTACTAATGAAACTTTTTATGTTTTGTTTAAAATTACTATTACCCAGTGTTTGAAAAAGTGTTTGAAACTCTGATGTCCCCAATTTAATTTGGTATCAGAGCAAAGGCTTTTCTAACATCTAAAAGACTTAGACAGGTCCATATCAGGCAGCTTGATATGCTTAAGTCCTATTTATGTGGAAACCCGCTAAGGTGAAGATTAAGGAAAAATTTTGCTTTGAAACTAAACTAAATAAAGAAATCATTGAATTTTACACTTAATTTTACACTTTGTGCATATTTCAAGATTATCTATGTCAAGTTAGTTATTAAATTTAAAATATTGGGATATAAGAAAATATTTTAAGGGAACTAAAGAGATGAAGCGTTTCAAAGAAGAAATCAGATTTTTAATCAAGAAATTATTGAATCAGCGATAACTTTCAAAAAACTCGAATTCTTAAACCTAGAATTTTCAGATAAAAGCGATCATAAAAATATATCTAGTAGTTACTACAATCATATTTGTAGATTCAAAGAATTACATACACATAGTCTGCACACAGATAATACACACTTAAATAGTATCACAGACTTAATTATAAACTTAGGATTTAGTCTACAAAAAGAATCCGTTAATAATAAATATTTGTTAGAAAAAATTATACACTCAATTACAAAACAAACAGAAGAAATTAAAAAATTAACAGATAACTTAGACTACATAAGAGAGCAAAATAACCAAATTTTGCTAGAAGTTAAAAATATAAACAAGAATAAACATCCAGTAGTAACAGGAAACTCTACTGATATAAATAATCTTATAAATAAACTAAGTCAGACACATCTAAGTGAAAAACCAAAAATTTATAAACATTGGAAACCTAGAGATGAATAAACAAATCATCCAAGAATCTAGAAAATCAACTAGTAATATAAGAGATATTATTTCTTCAGACACCTTTTTAAACAGAATTTTAAGAAAAGGATCATCTTCTAGAAGTACACAACAAACAATACAATTAGAAGAAGAAATCGACTTACACAAAAATATAAATTTATACAATCAACATCAATTAGATATATTAAATCCAAGAACGCTATATCAAACAGGTATGCTAAACGTAAACACAACTTTAATACAAAGTAGTAGAGAAGAAAGTTTACGAGTAATAGATAAAATGGTAGAAATAGATTTATTTTCACCAGAAACAATCTTAAAAATTAAACAATCAGGAAAACAGTTTATACATACAGGACTCATAGTAATAGGAATAAAAGCTCTAGGAAGAAAAAACTTAGGAACTAAACTTTTAACATTAATATTAGACAAAAGTTGGAAATCAGAAATGAAAAAGGCAATAATCTCAGGTATGAAAATAGATTTAAGCCAAAATACAGCCTTATTTTATTGTACACCTGAAATATTAAAAGACATAAAAGATTTACAAAAATTAAAAATAGCGTTACAGACAAAAGGTTATGAAAATTACGAAGGAAATAATATAGTAATAAGCATAGGAGTCTTAGGCAAAGCTAGTAATAGATCAGGAATGAAATACAAAGTAAATATAGAAGGAATAGTAAATACAATAGCATCTAAATCTATACAAATGATTGAACCAGTTAAAATAGATCCTGAAGAATTAGCAGGATTAGAATGGCAAATAAACGATTTAAAAGAAATAGAAAATTCAACATTAGTTCCTAAACAGAGTCATATATATGAAAATATAGACAGAACACAAAGTCTAAGATTTACAGATTTTAAAAGAGAAGATAAATATGAAGAGAGTACTTATTCAGAAGAACAACCTCCTCAAGAACCACAATACAATTTTATGACTATAGAATCAGATGATGAATCTGAGTATGAACAACCAATATATAATACAGAAAATGAAGAAGAAGATGAATACTTATTAGATTCAGAGTTCTTGAAATTTGAACAAGAAGATATAGATTACAGCTTATTAGAAGAAATAAGACAAGAAACAAACACAATTTTTAAATCAGAAGAAATTAACAAATCCTACGAACAAATAACAAACAGAAAATTTACAGAAGCAAATATACAAGAAGAAGTAGACGATATGATAGTAGAATGTATGTTAAATTTAAAAATGACATATGAAGAGAGCTACAAAAAATTACAAGAAGATTTTAATTTACCCTTAGTAAATAGTATAGTTAAAGGAGACACAATGATCTCTGATTTTTATAAAAAACAAGATAACAGCTTTATGAATCCTGAAAATAAACCCAAAAGAAACTATCAACAATACGACTTAGGACAAACATCAAATGACACTATGGGAAGAGAACCTTGGACAAAACCAGTCACAAGTTATCAACAGGAATCTGGTTACAATGGAACCGGAAGAAGGTTACCTATAGGACAAATTTACAGTGGAAATATGCTATTATTAGAACAGCAAAAACCACAATTATGGGTAGATGAAGTTCTCATATGGGAACAGACAGTAGTAAGAATGTGGGAAACAAATAAGAAAGATAGTATGGACATGTTCGCATATTTAGAAACAACTTTAGGCCCAACAGCCTTAGGAATATGGCAAAGCAAAAAAGCCCATAGCCCAGATCAGATAAACAGGCTAAAAGCTATAGGCGACAATCCCTACAATTTCACTTCCCAAATAAGAGTTCTTATTTTAGGAGTTGATCCAGCAAAAAACAATAGTCTATTACAAGACACAGCCATAAGAAACCTAGAACAGCTAAGTATAGCAGACATGAAATACATAAATGAATTTACATTAGACTTTACAAGATTATTAGCACAAACAGGACAAGCTATGGAAGATAGCTTATGCGATAAATACTTTATAAAATTACCAGGAGACTTAGGAAAACATATACATGAAGCCTGGAAATTACAATATGGAGACATGCCAAACTTAGGAATTGGACCTAGGATAACCTTTACATTCAGTATATTAGAAGAAAAATGTAAAGAAGTAGCCTTACAAGAACAGCTAAAAAGAAATGCATTCGCATTCTGTAAAACAGCAATATACACCCCACAAGCTTATGGATACTATGATAAAAGTAGAAAAAAGAAAATTAGGAAAAGCACTACATATGATAAAGAATACAAACCGTATAAAAAATATCAAAATAAATATGTTAAAAAACCTCACACTAGGACATGTAAATGTTTTATATGTGGAGATACAGAACATTTGGCTAATAGATGTCCAAATAGAAATAAAAATATAGAAAGAAGTAATTTAATTGAACAAATAAAAGATTATGAAATAGAGGCTATAGACACAGATCATACAGATAATGAGTCAATATACAGTATATATAGCGAAGACGATGAGCCAATAGCAAAAATTTCATACACATATACAAACCCTGAAGAATGTAACCATGATTGGAAACATAGGAAAGGTAATAATCACATTAAATGTTATATATGCGAATATTACCCTAGTATAGAAAAAAGATCACAATGCAACATTTGTTTTAAAGAAATTTATCATATTTGTATAAAAGATATTTATAACATAGAACCACCAAGTACTAGTCAAGATATAAGTAAAAATTCTAGTAACTATGAAGAAAAGATAGAAAAATTAGAATTAGCCATAGAGTTAAATAAATTAAAAATAGAACTTCTTAAAGATAGGGTTCTTAGACTTGAAGACCATATGGAAAAGAAAAAGGAAAAAGATTGTCCAGAATTAAATAATATGGCCACAGAACAAAACTCTATAATACAAACTGGAGAAGAAACACTTATACAAACCAGTGGATCAATAAGTATGATAAATATACAGTGTAGATTATGGCTAGACGCTAATACACCTATAGATTTAACAGCCTTAGTAGACACAAGAGCAACAAAAAGTGTAATTTCACATAGTTTAGCCCCTGAAAGATTTCATAAACTACTTACATATAAGCTAATGACAAGAACTGTAGAAAATAGATTAATAGATATAACACATTACTTAGACCCTTCAGGAATACAATTCCGAGACTTTTCAGGAAACTACAGCATAAAATATGAAATTCCACAAATAAACATAAATCCTCAACACATAAAATCCAGAGATTTTGTCTTAGGATTAAATTTTATACTAGGATTAAATGGTGCTATCACCATAACTAGAAACTATATAACAATTAGCAAACAAATTTACAGCTTTCCAACACTTAGATATAAAAGTATAGAAAATATTTCTAATAAAAAAGGAGAAAAATGAAGCTTAGATTTTTTCAATAAAAATAGAAAAAAGATTGCAGAAAATGAAGCCATGCAACTACTTACAAATTTTATAAACCATGAATTAGAAAAAGGACAAGACATCACAAAAAGCATAAATCATCCTATAATAGTACACTTAGAAAAAATAGGATTCATAGGAGAAGACAATACAAAATCTAAAGTTAAGTATGAATGTAAATTTAAGATAAAAAATCCTGATATTACCATACGAAATATAAACATAGATTACAGTCCCCTAGATAAAGAAGAATTTAAAAAACAAATATCAGAAATAATTAAACAAGGATTAATTAGAAAATCTGAAAGTCCACATAGATCAGCAGCTTTTATAGTTAAAAATCATAGTGAAATAAAAAGAGGAAATGCAAGAATAGTTTATAACTACAAAAGATTAAATGATAACACAGAAGATGACGGTTATAATATTCCTAATAAAGATAGCCTAATCCAGTTAATACAAAATAACAAAATATTCTCTAAATTTGACTTAAAATCAGGTTATAATCAATTAAACTTAGAAGAAGATTTCAAAAAATGGACAACCTTCACATGCTCAGAAGGCCTTTATGAATGGAATGTTCTTAGTTTTGGGCTAAAGAACGCTCCTTCAATTTTTCAAAGATTTATGGACAGTATATTTCTCAAATACAAATTCTGTCTAGTCTATATAGACGACATACTAGTAGCAAGCGAAACTGTTCAAGAACATGAAAAACACTTGCAACAAGTATTTGAAGAAATAAAAAAGAATGGGATAGTTTGAACTGCTAGGTTTTTTAGGTAGTTGTTTATGGAGTTTTTATGGCTGATAAATATTCTTTTTCTAGCAGGTCTGTATGTGTGATCGTTTGCAAAGGGGAAGGAATTGAAGATTTTGCAACCGATAAAAGGGACGCTCCACTCGACAGACAGCTCCAAAAAAGATTTTGTCGTTTTTACTTTTTCAGATAGTGCGCCATGTGCGTTGTAATTATTTTATCTTTGTACGATAGATAGATAGTGCGCTCAGTGCACTCTTTATTTTATTTTATCTTTGTACGATAGATAGATAGTGCGCTCAGTGCGCTCTTTTTAATTTTGTTTGATAGTTTAGTCTTCTGCCTATTTAAAGGCAAGAAGAATTCATTTGTAAAAACACACAAGAAATATCAGAGAAAATTTTCAATAGCAATTCTCTCTATGAATACTTAAACTCTCTCTTCTGATTTCTTCCCAGAAACCTTCAATCTCTTATTAGCTTCCCAAGCCCTTCATATTATATCCCAAATATAAAAAAAAAAAAAAAAAAAAAAAAAAAAATCATCCGTTGTGCAAATCAACTCATCTGCTGCAAATATTATCAACCTTCAACATCTACTAAAACACTGTAAGTTTTATAAATTATGTTTTGATATTTCTACAGTATATAGGGTGGAAACCCGAGTTTGCGGGGCTACTGGTCCTAAGGAAGATTAAATTATTCATAACTCTGGTATAACAACGCCACGTACCGCTAAGGTGAAGATTAGGGAAACATTTTGCTTTGAAACTAAACTAAATAAAGAAATCATTGAATTTTACACTTAATTTTACACTTTGTGCATATTTCAAGATTATCTATGTCAAGTTAGTTATTAAATTTAAAATATTGGGATATAAGAAAATATTTTAAGGGAACTAAAGAGATGAAGCGTTTCAAAGAAGAAATCAGATTTTTAATCAAGAAATTATTGAATCAGCGATAACTTTCAAAAAACTCGAATTCTTAAACCTAGAATTTTCAGATAAAAGCGATCATAAAAATATATCTAGTAGTTACTACAATCATATTTGTAGATTCAAAGAATTACATACACATAGTCTGCACACAGATAATACACACTTAAATAGTATCACAGACTTAATTATAAACTTAGGATTTAGTCTATAAAAAGAATCCGTTAATAATAAATATTTGTTAGAAAAAATTATACACTCAATTACAAAACAAACAGAAGAAATTAAAAAATTAACAGATAACTTAGACTACATAAGAGAGCAAAATAACCAAATTTTGCTAGAAGTTAAAAATATAAACAAGAATAAACATCCAGTAGTAACAGGAAACTCTACTGATATAAATAATCTTATAAATAAACTAAGTCAGACACATCTAAGTGAAAAACCAAAAAATTATAAACATTGGAAACCTAGAGATGAATAAACAAATCATCCAAGAATCTAGAAAATCAACTAGTAATAAAAGAGATATTATTTCTTCAGACACCTTTTTAAACAGAATTTTAAGAAAAGGATCATCTTCTAGAAGTACACAACAAACAATACAATTAGAAGAAGAAATCGACTTAGACAAAAATATAAATTTATACAATCAACATCAATTAGATATATTAAATCCAAGAACGCTATATCAAACAGGTATGCTAAACGTAAACACAACTTTAATACAAAGTAGTAGAGAAGAAAGTTTACGAGTAATAGATAAAATGGTAGAAATAGATTTATTTTCACCAGAAACAATCTTAAAAATTAAACAATCAGGAAAACAGTTTATACATACAGGACTCATAGTAATAGGAATAAAAGCTCTAGGAAGAAAAAACCTAGGAACTAAATAAAGGCCTTCTGAGCATGTGAAGGCTGTCCATTTTTTGAAATCTTCTTCTAAGTTTAATTAATTATAACCTGATTTTAAGTCAAATTTAGAGAATATTTTATTATTTGTGTTAACTGGATTAGGCTATCTTTATTAGGAATATTATAACCGTCATCTTCTATATATATATATGTATATATATATATAGGGATATTTTGAAAACCGACTTGAGTTGTAAAAATATTGAAAACTTTCTAAAAAACATGTTTTTTTTAAATTAGAAATCATTCTAAACAACTTTTTTAAGATTATCGTCAAAAAAATACAAAAAACGATGAGCGGTTTTTTTTTTTAAAATAGATAAAAATCACTGTTTTTGGTGTAAAAAAATCGTGTTACATATGTAACACAACATGTTTTATATGCAAAAACATATGTTACATATGTAACACAACTTGACAAAATTAAAATAAAAATAAAAATATATGCTCGGCCCTTTTTTGATTTTTTTTATAAAAAGTTTTGAAATTACATATAAAAGCTTTTAAAAAAAACCCTTGTAAAAATCCATTTTTAAACAGTTTTTAATGTTTTCACAACTTGAAGGGGTTTTCACAATTTGAAAACGTTGCGGTGAAAATAGTATTGACATGATATATATATATATATATATATATGGTCAAGACTACTTTCATTGTAACGTTTTCAAATTCGTATTTTTTTATTTATTACTTTTGTATAAAGTATATATTTCTTTTCGAAAGGCACTATTGTATAGAATATTATTTTGTGAAATTTACTCATCTTAATTTGCAATGTTTGTGGACTTTTTCATTAACAAAACCTACTCATTAACTTTGTAAGTTTCACTTTGACCCCTTCAAGTTTACCCCTGTATTATATATAATCTGATTTTTTTCTCAATAACTTTCGTTCGTTACTTAAAAAAAATTGTTGTTGTGTTTAATCTTTTTACATTTGCGTCCTAGTATAAATTTTGTTATACTCATTTACAAGTGTCGACCACAACTGCCCTTCAACTTTGTAAAATGTTGAAACTCGGTGTTTTTCTCCACCGTCACGCCACGTGTCACCTATCTGTTTGTCCATCATTTTTTTTTGGGTGTTTTTCTTTTGTTTTTTTACTTTCTTTTATTGGGCTAACCGAGTCGTCGTAACTTAATACACTTTTTTTTTGTGCTTAGCCACATTAATGTCACCGGCTCAAACGCTTAAGGTCCGCTTCCCGCCGCAAAGCATGGGATGCTAATTTCTAGTTATTATGAATTGATAATATTCTTATCTAAAAAATTGTTTATACTTTATATTTATCTCTGGTTGAAAAGAAGTCTCACATACACAACATAATAAACGTGGCCCATTACACCTCAGCAACTTGTTATTGTCAGCCGCCATATTGTAAAATAATGTTGCTCTAATCAGAATGATGATGCACTGATTCAGCTGATGCATTATTCACTTATTTTATTATTCTTAATTATTTAACTATTTATTTATCAAAGTTTTTATATAAAAACATAGAACTAGAAAGTATCACCACTATCTCAGTCTTATCCAAAATCAACCTGAAACGCTAACATCGTTCCCTACTTTTATAACTTGACACACATAAGAACTTTCATTTTTCACTAAATTCTATATAATGACTAATGCAATCATTATAAAAAAAATACCAAGTGTTACGGTTTATCTCGATAACTAAGCACACGTCTATGACGTTTAAAACTCAACCAACCAACTATTCAAGACATCCTGATTCTGATATATCCCGTCTAAACACAATAATGTGACTTACCTTAAAGCGAATTTGCAAACTTGTACTCGGTGGTCATGATAGAAACCCTAATATCAATCACACAACCTTAATTTCTCCTAACCAACGTTGCAGTTTCTAAATGCCTGTCTATTAGGGTTCCTTTGCTTACAAACGAAAGTGGAGAAACAAGGACCGATGGTATGTAGGTTATATAATAAGTAATTTCCTGAATGATCTTTTTGAATCATGTTACACTTTCATATTGGAGTACTTCGATGGGTCACTCGAAATTTCCATCTGATTATTTAGAAAATGAAGAACTAGTATGTATGTTTCTATTATGAGAAATTATGTATCTGAAAATAGACCAAAGATTGCATTTTAAAGGTAACAAACCATCACAACGTTTTGTTGAAACACAACCCTTTATGAAATAGTGTGTTAGTTTGACGGTTAAAAACAATTGGCGGCTGATTCTGGTAATTAGTCACTACTAGTTCCTACTGTTTGCTTATGTAGTAGGAACTTCACTACTGATGATTTGTTTTCGTTAGTAGGAACTAGGTTACCACTGATGGTTGGTCGTCAGCACACACATCAATTCCTACTAATTGTTCAACTCCTACTGTTCAGTCAGTTATTGTCGATCGCAGAGTTACTATTGATTGCTCAGTCACTACTTATCAATCAATTCTTACTGCATCATCGTACTATTACTATTGATGGTGCGATTTCTACCATCCACATAAATCAAAAACCAACTCCAAAGGCTCTTAACTTAGATAATCTCTAACTGTGCTGCCCCCTTGACCACCATTGTCTATTGAATCGAGAAATCAGATAGTCTCGAATGAACGTGCACTTGATACCTCCTAACTCGTATAGAAGCTTATTCGGATTTCTCTTTAGTCTTAAGTAAACCTCACCTACCTAAAGGAATAGATGAAAATCACCAACATGGTATAATATCATGGGTTTATTAAGGAAAACCATGAATATTCACAACTTCTCTTTCATATTTTATGTAAAGGGTCAATAAAATATGGACATGTGATTAAATAAAGAAAAAACTTCAAAACATTTAGTGGTGAAGGTCCGAGTGGGGAAGAAGATCTTGAAGGATTGAAATCAACCATATATCGTGACAAAACGATTAAATGGCAATAAAAATGAAATATATAATTTAATAAAATCATTAAATTTATAGGATTCAATATTTTGTTCAAATTATTGAGTTTTGTTCGTGGGGGGTTTGTTGATAGTGACTGGATGTTTGATTGTTTTCACCATTGGCCCATAGAAAAGGACGTACCATATGTAAATTGAATATGATTTTAATAACGTTAAAAAACAAGGGTGTTAATTGTTTACATGATTTGAAATAAGACAAACGATCGTCACAAAATATAATTAGGATTTTTTTCTAATTTGTTTGATAAATAGATTATGTTTAGGTTAAACATGTTTAATCTGTTTAACTAATCATGTCAACCCGTTTAAAAATAAAATAAAAAAATTAATGTATATATTTACGATTTATTTAACTCATTTATTACAACATGTTTATAACCCGTCAATAGGTTTACAACTCATTACAACATGCCAACCAATTTGACTCACTTAGATAAATGAGTTATACGAGTTATATTTGGGTTGCACGATTTTAAGTGTATCAGAGTTAGAGTTAATGCATTAAAGCGACTACTTATACGGGTTATTTTCGAGTTCATGAGTTCAATCCCTTAACCTAAAACCCAATATCTACGCTATTACCGCGCCTAATTAAAACAGAATATTTAATCCATACTTTTTGGTATTAAATTTTAGTGTGTGAAATGAAATTATAAAAAATATATAACAATAATAAGATAAATCTATATTGATAAATCGATCAATTTAGAATGCAAGGTGCGTTTAACGAGTTTTAATTTTAGTTAAAAACTTTTAATTTACTTTAGTTGGTTGTTTAAAAACGATGATAAAATATAACTGAATTCTGAACCAACACAAATTTTGTTTATATTTAATAGCTAGCTTAGAACCTGTGTACTACACATGATGAAAAAAATATCAATACATAAAATTCTTAAATCTTTATATATATATCTTATAGGTGGAAAAATGTATTACATATATTAACAATAGAAAACAAGATAAAAAATATATAAAAATTAATATATACTTGAGTTTCAAAAATACATTAAATACTATTCAATGTAATTTGACTTTTAATTACTATTTGATTGAAAACATAAGCTAGGTAATTACATTTTAAAATTTCTTATAATATGAGATAATTCAAAATAAATTTATTTTATTACTATAATTAATAATTTGTTTAAAAATATATTATTATTGAAAATATGGAAGTGTATTTATTAAGAGAGAGAGGCGGGAAAAAATTTATAAGAATGAATATGAAGGCGACACGTGATATTGAGAAACCTTTATTTATTATATAGTATAGATTTGAGATTATGTTTATTGTTTTAAACAAACTGTACCAAGTTAAACACTATATTATATCTTAACTGTTATTTTTTTATATATCCAGATTTAATTAAAGAAATTAAATACCGGTAATAATAAGAATAAGAGTGAAACACCTCGAAAATTCAAGTAACCAAAGTACAAGGATTAGAACGGAACATAACCCAAACCTCAGGGATCAAAAATAAAAATTAGAAATTTTAGGTCGGTAACGGACCGTCACGAGGCGTAACGGTCCGTTACGGGTTCACCAAGAGGGCAAATCTAGAAACGACACATGTCTAGACTGACTAAGCCCTAATTGAGTCGGTGACGAACCGTCACCAGGGTCATAACGGTTTGTGACCGATCTTACACCACCAACACATACTTCTACATACACACACACACTGAAGGAAAGTCAGCCGAGTTCCTGATACGCGCCGCGAGTGTGATTAGTCAACAATCTGACCGCAAACAAAGAAGATTGTCTCGAGGATCCTAAAGTGAGGTGGTTGTGCTATTTCAGTGGGATTAAGCCGAAATACCATTTGATGTGAGTTCCTCTAAACTGAGATGTGTGTATCTGAATTATTTTCAGTTTATTTACAAAATGATATCTTGAAACCAGTGGTGATCAATGTTAGACGTAATCTAGCAATTCCATGTGCTTAGTACGTTCCGAAAGGGTTGGGACTCCCATATGGTTGTGCCGTGTGTTGCCAGCAACGGAAAAGTAACCAGCTATATATATAACAAAATGATAGTTTTGTTTATGAACTCACCAACTTTTGTTGACCCAGTTTTCTGTATATCTTTTGAGCACATCTTAGGTGATCAATAGATTAGATGGATTTAGCCTTTGGCATTCCAGGTGGATAGAGATGAGCATGTTAAGTGTCGAGAGACTAAAGGCATGTTTTGAAAAACAATTGTAACACCAGTCAAGAATTTGTAAGGACCCTAAACTAGGCACCCTACAGTTGGTTCTCATAACGGGTTATACCCTTGAAAATACTCATTTTAGATATATTAAACTACAACGGAAGTCTTTTTAAAAACATTAATTGCTATTTAATGTCATTAAGTTACCGCACGAATGCTTGCACACCAATCCGAGTAGCACCGCTCCCAAGCCAAGATACCTCGTCTAGCAGACTCACCTGCAAAACAATCTAACGTACACAAAAAGTTAGCTACGCTGGGTGAGTTCTAATAGTTTAGTTTAATTAAAAGCCAACTCGTCTCAAAAGTTATATAGACTTCACTCAGGACCCACGATCCTTACAAAATAGATCCACATTTCATTAACCATTAGATAACCCCTGTCATCACCGGATATCCCATAATAACTCATTACCCATGACTCATCCCATAATAATAATAATCCCGCAGTCTCATCGACATAGGTCGAACTTACTACACTAATAACTCATACTCGAGTACACGTATTAACTCAACACTTGGTTAACACAACCAATCCCTAAACGTCAATTTACTCAGCCTCGACCAAGGCTCTTACAAATCAATTGACATAACAGTTGTAAACACCACATCACAATCCAGACACAACGGTCAATCTAACTTGACTCACCACAATAATACTATCTCATGCATAATAAATATAACCCAACGTTTGTATGCAATTTATAAGCACACAAACACATACCTCTTCGCTGCACCCTCGTCAGGGCGTTCGACACATCCCGAGCTCATCACTGTCCCGTTGGACATCGTCACCTTTGGTGACCTCCCGAAGGACATAGTCCTCCACAATCCCGTTTGTCGTTTCATAATGACAACAATGCAAACACAATACCCGCTGTGTCACAAGGACAACGACACAATACACACAACACATGAATAAACACATAACATTATATTCTATGTACATGAGTCACTAATTGTACCTGCACTTCACACATAGCATTAGAATAAGATATCCCACACGTAATCATAAGCGTTTAGCTTATATCCCGACTCACCCCGACTAACTCATAACACAATACACGGCTAATGTAGCAACTCACATACAGATACTATATCTCATTAATTAAGCACATACCACGTACATGCACACCTTGTGACACCTCTTGGTCGTACCCGTACGACCCATAACTATAATCCCGACTCACCCTGTTAGGTCACTATACGACTCGTGACCATATCCCCACATGTAACCCGCACGTCCTACGGACACACATAGTCCCTTAACCTCACATTTAACTATTAAACTTCATAAACTTATCGGGTTACATTCCAAGGTTCTTTACCCATTTAATACTATAAAACATGTCTCAAACGTACGTACGATAGCCCCAAAACGTTTAAAACATTTAAAAGAGGGGATTAGAAACTCACTGGTTTGAAGATCCAACTCTTAAATTGCAACGATCTCTTAACACGAACTCGAACCTGTCAACGTAAGATCACACAGTCTAAGTATGCCCTAGACAGGTGTCCATTATGTATAAGTATAATTATTCCATGTACTCGTCTCATCCGCACATCCTTCACCATGCAAAAACCCTAATCCACGTGCTTGCCCGAACCGTTTGGAAATCCACATGCATGCATGTATACGTGCCATGCAAAACCCCGGTCTCAAGGATTGCACATACACGATCCGAGCTCCCCATGCATGTCGAAACCACACCATGCGAACTCTAAGCTCACAAAACCCTAACCCGGTTTAGCCCGATTCCATTCTCCTCCCCGTTCACCACCGTGAACCCCTACCAACCGTCACCATGGTTTTCACCGTCCACCCCACCATCGTCTTCCTCGTCTTCATCCTAGTTGCCGAGTCCGAACCCTAACCGGCCACCCTCGTCGACTTCGGGTTCCATCGCTAGCTCACCTCCATCACGCCGCCCTTACGTATCCCCACCTTCACCGTCCTCCACCCCTTGCTGTCGTACCTCGCCACCTCTACTGCCGCCCCAGCAGTCCCATCGCTGGCTTCCCTTCCTTACCCTCGGGTCAACCCTAATCGGGTCACCCCTCATCAGCTTCCTCATTTTGTCATAGCTGTGCACCACCGAACCATCATCACCATCACTGCCATATGCTACCATCATCACCGCCGCTTCCATATGCTACCTTCATCACCGCCGAGCCATCGTCGGCCACAACCACCACCGTCCCAGCCGGTCGTCACCATGTTCAAGAACTAAAAACCTTAGTCGGGTTTCATGCCATAACTAAAACGAATTAAAATCAAGACATCGGGTTAGGGAGTTACCTTACGCGGATGAATCTCTTCCTCAGTCGGCTACCGTCACGCGACCACCGTGCGACCAACAAAAATCCGGCCCTCTCTCCTTCCTTGCGGGTTCTTTTCTGCCGTCGAGTACACCTAGAACCGATATGGCTCTAGGGTTGGGTTTTAGGTGATTTAAATACTTCATGTATTTACGTCCGGGTCCCTCTTCCTACTCCGTCGACACGTTTCTTTCCCCAACCTTGCAAAAATAACCAACCGGGTCCTCGTGATATCCATTATCGTGCGTTTGGGTTGAATTGATTATTAAACTGCTAACCGGACCCTTTTTACTCCCGTTGTACCACGTTTCACGGACCCACCTAACAACAGCTTCATTCACTCTTGATTCGGGTTACCCATTAACCCGAACCATAGACTTATAGATTTCCGGGATGTTACAAGTCTACCCCCCTTAAAAGAGGATTCGTCCTCGAATCCTGTGTCGGCACAAACCAACACAACATGTTCTTGTGCACCCAACTATTTCGGGGCCAACATTTACCTTGCCACTGCCTCGTTGTTCTTACCGTTCTTAACAACACGTATGTACCATTCCTGGTATTAGGTAACACAACACTACCCATTCCCTTATCTCTCGTCCCAAGACCAAACGACCGCATCTGCCACTTTTGCTATACCAGCTCAAGGTACAGTTGCCTTTGTCCCTCTTATACTCCTAATGATCTCGTAATTCCGACGGTCGTCCTCCCAAGTAGGTTCCATACCTTGATCGTCATCCTGCGATGATTTCCCAATCTCAAGTCCACAGTCTACCCATAAAGGCATTACCTCTGCTCTTCTCTGATGATCTCCATAAGTTTGTGCAAAGCTACACTGGTCTCCGCTAAATTTCTTTATCATAGTATCTATTTACTTCATCATCTCGCATTCAATACGCCCCTTATGTATGTACACACACCCAACACTAGGGTCATCCTCATTAGCTCTCGATGTTTCTCAAAATTTCTCGTATTACTGCCATGTCTGTTACAACAGCCACACTCTTACTTTACTTGTATGCTCCACAGGAGCTCGCTTAAAACTGATCTTACATTCACCAGTGTAGGCATTTCTTTTTCAGTCACTTACGTGTAATCCTCCACTTACCTTTCCTGAGTTTCACTTTCCTCATGGTTGCTCTACCATTACCAAGTGATCACCGACCGCGTCTCATTTATCACGTATGAACGTGAAGCCCGTCTGCTCACAAGCCTCAGATATTCGTTGCCTCGTTCAAGGAAAAACATCTCTATTCCTCTGGTATCTCACCTTCGTCACTTTGTTAACCCCGTGCTGAAATCTTCAGCGTCACCACCTTGATCTCATCACAAACAATTCTGGTCAAGCGTCCGCGTAAACGCTTTCATCATCTACTCTCACAGCTCTGCCGATTGGCTTCGTGCTTCGAATTTTTGAGATATAAGCATATGCATCTCATAAGAGCGCCTCACCGACCGTCTAGAAAGATGTCAAACCCCTTGCATCACCTCGATGTATCAACGTCGAGAAAATCGTTAAGATAGAAATACTATACTTGAGCACACTGACCACCCGTCTTATGCACGACTAATCGTGTACTACAAGGACACACACCGACACACACAACTACAGAACACACAATGTTCTACACACGTACTGGTAACTCAACCTTCTAACTCGCACAAAGTGCACATACACAACTAGCTAGATCTGAGTAATTCTACGTGCATACAATATGACCTCGTCATTTATAGATACATAAACTCCTGAACTTCAGCTCTTACTCACTACAACGGTAGCCCTTGCCACACGTCGTCATATACTCATACAAAGTTTACTCGGTCGTACCCATACGGGTCGTACCCATACTTCGAGACGACACACTACTCAGTCTAGACACAAAACATACCTAAGCATTCATACACAAGATATAAACTATCTTATTTCCCCACATGATCTGGTCCTGAACAAGCATACCTAGACATAAGATATGTAACTACAACTTTCCCACAGGACCTCGTCCTGAACAGTTACACAAGGTGCAACACACCCCTTACACTTCAAACATCACCTAAACATAACACATAGGTGACACTATCTTAAGATCGTAGACACACGCAAATAATCAAAACCCCGGTCTACATAGGTCTACCCATACTGTCTAATCAACTAAGTTCTTGCATCACATCAAAGATTACGTTTAGTATGAACTCACGTTGTTCAAAAGGTAATCACATAATCACTCATAATTAACACTGCACCACCAATAGCAAGCTATCACACGTGAAACTATCATTAACTACGTTTTAAACCATCCCATGGTAAGATTCACTGCCAGGGTTAAAATCAAGCAATTTAAAAACCAATAACACATATTCCATCTTAAAGAGTGCCTGACGGCCACTACTCAAAATGCTCCAGTCCTCTCGTGGTAACCACCACTGCTCTAGTCATTAAACAAGTTTAAGTTATCCCCCACTTGCTCTTCGTCATCGGATTCCTCCAACCATCCATTTCCTGATTCGACGTAGTGTCTCGAGGGCTGACTTCTGACTACAAATGCATTTCTCCCTCTCCTGTAAAAAGAACTACTGAGCCCGCCCCTCATAGTTGCCCTAGTAGAATTGGGTGCATCTTGCGCCGGAAGCGCCAAGATCACCTCCTGTGCTGGTAGCTCCTACTCATCCTCAGTCGCCGGTGGAACCACCGTCAATGGAACAGGTGCTAAGACCCATCTTCTCCCGAAGATAACCGTATTAACAGCAGTCTCACGTCTAGCCCGTCGTTCTATCGACCTCCTGGTGAAAGCTCCTCGCCTAATCCATCTAGTCTGAATCGTCATGTACATCAGTACCTACACAAGATAGAACGTTGGAGAGATTACTATGGGTGTCAAATTCAGAATATGAGAGTAATCATAGACTGTCAAATCACGGTGATCAAATGTAATTTGGTGGTCCACATTTCTGCTCGGATTCTAAACCTTCCTCATCATATTCACACTAGTTTTCTATCTTTCACACACCCCGAATGCACATGCATCCCACATAACTCACATAGCACCACATAACAATCTAGAAAGTCATCATCTTATCACAATTTCACATCATCCAAGGTTACACACAAAATTACTAAATCATATCGACACACCAAACTATCTCACATAGTTACAATTAATGCTACTCTACATTGCCCAATTCACATCATAGTCTCATTTAGTCACACCACACAACTTCACGTAGTTCTACATACTACTACAACACATAGCACACATCACTATCCCACACGGAACCATAAATCACTTACTCACACCAATCTAGCATGTCATATTTATCATAATTTCTCACCATACAAGGTTACACACAAAATCACTAAATCACATCGACATGCCAAACTATCTCACATAGTTACAATTAATGCTACTCCACCTTATTCAACACATATCATACAACTTGATCCCACACGGAACCCTAAATCGTTTACTCACACCAATTACTTTACCTAGTGCAACACTAAAAAAATGGTAAATAATAACTACTGCTCAACTTGAAAGACGTACCTCTTGGCTCACGGTTACTCGTGGTGGCATTCTTTCACCCTTGTCCCATTTTCAGTTTAAGTTAAGGCATTTTATTTGTTTAAAAACACCAGTTTTCTCTTAAACCTCAGCTCTGATACCAACTTGTAAGCCCCCTAAACTAGGCACCCTACAGTTGGTTCTCATAACGGGTTATACCATTGAAAATACTCATTTTAGATATATTAAACTACAGCGGAAGTCTTTCTAAAAACATTTGTTGGATCGTGAAAGTACAAGATGGTTTTGTTCTTAGTTGAAATTGGCGGAAACAATAGCAACTACACAAGTATAATCGAGTAAACTGAAAGAACACTAATAAGAACACTGTTGTATTAATCTTTTGTGAATAAACGATTACAAATGAAAAACTCTATTAAGAAGCACACTTACAATGAAGTGTTTACACAGTATTTATACTAACTTAGAATCAAGACAGACCCTTGATTCTAAGGATCAGATCTAACACAGACCGTTGATCTTTTGTACAAAGTTAATAATACAAGTTTAGTCTAAACTAGCTAACTTTATTGAAGCGTCTTCTTTATGCATCATTACTTGCATGCTTGGAGAAGAGCATTGTTGTCCGTCATTGGTTGCACCATTGAGGTTCCTTCTGCTTTGAGTGTGTCAGTAGCTTTTACAGAAAGTTATCAGTGACGCTTGGCATGGATAGTCAGCTACAACGATTTATCTTCAAGGCAAAAGGCTGTCAGCAGCAAGGATGAGGATCAGCATCAAGTCTGATCTGTTGAACGCTACTGATAAGCCTATCAGCAGCAACAAGTGTTGAACGCTGCTGATAAACGCTACTGATAAGCCTATCAGCAACATTTGTACTTAGAATAATTTTGTTGCAATCAGTCTTTGGTTCTACAAACTCCCCCTAGACTGATGCTACCAAAATTCCTCTAATCTCTTTGTTGCTGAAGCTTTTGCATGTGGCAGACTATCCTTGCAACCTCATAGCCTCTTGGATCCTTGTTGGGATTGTTCAGTGGAAGCTCAGAAGAGTCTTGATGTCTTTACTTGGCATTTTGAAAAATTGTCTTGCTTGAATATCTCATCTGCTGCTTCTTAACATCAGTTAAGGTGAACTCATCCAGATCAGCATTGTAGGACCAACTTACAAATGGAGAGTGGGACTGAAGTGGTTTGATATCTATGATCACATCTTTGCTAGAGTTGAAATGGTGTTTGATTGCTAGCATAAGACATTTCCCACCCTCATTTGCAGGCTCATGAGCTTCACCCATCTCCAGAATTCTACTGAGATCTGAACCTGGTAATTGTAGAACTTCATCAACAGATTTGTAAACAGATCTCCTTCTTTCAGTTCTCCCCCTGAAGATTTCAAACCACTGATCCTGTGAACTATAGAACCAATCAACTATTTCTCTAGAGTATTCTGGTTTAGGTGTGGGTTTGGATTTCTTCAGGAGAGGCTGTTGATGAGAGGGAGATGGGTGAGATGGTTTGGACTTTTTGGGTGGAGGAGAGGGAGGTATGGGGATATTTGTGGAAGGTTTTTGGATAGTTGGAGTAGTGTCTGGGGCAGAAGTCTTTTGTTTCTTGATTGGTCTCTTGTCTTCCTTTTCTGTGACCCTTATCTTGAAGATCTTCTTTCCTAGTCTTTTTTCTTCTTCCTTCTTGCCTTGTCTGTACAAGGCTTGTAGGTTGATGAATGTCATGGGACCTAGCCTCCTTCCACTTTCCCCCCTTGCCTTTAGGAAGTCAGTCATGACCTTCCTTTCTTCATTGGTTCTCTGGTTAAGTGCAATGACCTTCTTGGATTTTTGACGAGCCTTTTCTTCCTCTTCAGCTCTCTTCTTCTTTGCCAATTGCCCCTGCTGACCCATGACGGCTCTATAGATCTCTTTGTTTGAAAGTTTTTCAAGGTAGTCAGCATCCTCACCTTGAGAGATCAGAGCTTCAATCCACTCCTCCCTCATTTTTTTTGCTAGTTTAGAATCAGAGATTCTGAATTTAGCATCTTCCTTCCTTTTCTTTTCTTCCTCCTCCTCCTCTACTTCCTTGTTTAGTTGTTCATGCAGCTGTCTAGCAAGTTCTTCATCTTCATCAACTTGAGACACTGCATGGAGTTTGACTTTCATCTCATCCAGCTGTTTGGCATACTGCTGGATAAGTTGTTCTCTGAGGAGCATGCCTGTTTTTCTTTCTTGAGCCTTTTTCAGGTCAGCCATCTCCTCTTCTTCTCTTTTCCTTCTTATTTCTTCCTTCTCTCTCTTCTCTCTGAGCAACCTCTCTTCATCTTCTTTGGTCATAATTCCCTTCCCTTTGTTTACACTGGATACCTCTGCTTCGGCTTCACTGATCACAACAGCAGATGATTGTGCTGCTGTTGGGATCTCAGCCTCAGCTTCATTGGCAAGTTGAGAGGTTGATAAGGGAAGGTCATTAGCTTCATCTTATTTGCACTCAGGACTTGTAAATTCTATCAGCATTTCTTGGACAGTGGATCTTGACTCATATGCTGCAGCAAAGATGTCTACTTGAGGGGAAGCTGAGACAGAATCAGTGTCAGAATTTGACACATATACTACCTCAGCAATCCTTCCTTCTTGTTTAAGATGGGCTCTGACAGTAGCTATCATTGCCTGGCTTTCGAGGGAGTTGACATTGCAGATATTTGCCCTGAGTTGAAAGATCTTGTAAAGAAAGTCTGTAGGCAGTAGCAGGATGTTCCTGGTGTTGATGGTGAGAGAGGAGCCGTTGCTTAGTAGAAAGGTGTGGTCAAAAGACTTAGTGCTTACCCATCCTAGCACATCTAAGTCCTTGACAATGGAGTTGTATAGAAATCTTCTTAAGCGCAGAACTTCTTCTTCAGTGAGAAGACTGCTCCTTATTATTTCAAGTCTTCTAGGAGTCAGTCTTCTTTCTGCTGCTGCTGAAGACTCAGGATAGGCTACCCTTTTTGCTGCTTGTATTTGTCTTTCGAACTTGGGTAGATTATCCTACATCAAGTCATAGAACCTGCCAATAGCAAGTTCTGCTGAGAGGTCCGTAGAGTTGTTGATGCATTGTAGATGGTATAGGTGAAGGACTTGGATGTTGTTGAGAACGTCCCAGTTTAGCTCTTCTACTCCGCTAAACTCCCAACCAATCCAGAACCTCTCAGACTTTCCATCATACCCCCAAGCTAGTATTGTGTCAAACTCTACCTGTGTTGAAGTCAGTGGAAATTGGGGGGAAGTGGATTGACTTATGATGGCTGCTGCTTCAGGGATGATGCTGAAAGATGGATTTGTTTGTTCTTTGTCTTCAACATCAGTCAGCACCTCATCAACAGCTCTGACGACTAACTTCCAGTCTTCAGAAGTCTCTTCTTCTTCGTCATCTGAAGCTGGCAAGTCATGAACCTGTACAAAAGCTGGCTTGAATAGTGTACTTTGAAATGTAGCCTGCTCTTGAATCCAGTCGTCAAGACTGTCTGAGTCTTCTTCCATTGGGACTATCTCCCCCTTTTTGGTTGCATCAGTGGACAGATAAGCATCAGTTTGGGTGCCCACTGAGACAAGGGAGGGAGAAGCCATGGAGGGGCATTCATGGGCTTCATGCAGAAGGATCTGGTGTTGTAGTTTTGACACCTCAGCCTTAAGCAAAGCCACCCTGGCCGTTAATTCCAAGTTATGAAGTTTCAGTCTGTCCCCATCCACAGTTGTGGAATCCTTAGAGCTAGATGGGGCCTTAGGCCTAGCCTCTGCATCCCCATCACCCATGGTTTCTTGGCGCCTGGGATTCCTCTTAGTGAGGGGAGTTTCCAAGGAAACATTCTCACTGTGAGTTGCCATGGTTGAGGTCTTAACGATGTTGTCACTGTCCTCCTGGTCATTTGATGGACCAGCAGTAGTGACAGCCTCTTCCACATCCACTCTGTCATAACTCCTAGAGTGGACCTTCGGGGGAGAAGAACTTGGGTTGGGTGTGTTGGAAGCAAGATCAATCAGTACCTCCGAGATAGTGGCAGTTGGAGAAGGTACATCATCTTGATCAGGTTCCTCAACACTTAAGTTCAGAAGAGAGAGGAGTGGCTCAGGGGGCTGTTCTATGGATCCGGGAAGTGATCCTGATCCTAATAGAGAGACATCCGAAGGAGTCTCCCTAACAATGTGGCTGTCACTTATTATATTCTCACCAGAATGTTGTGATTCTGAGTGAGGGCTGTGAGGTTGGGTTTGGGCCTTGGAGGCAAGAGAAGAAGGAGTTCTCTTGCCCCTTTTTCTTGTATATGTCGTTGCAACCGGGGCCTGTGTTCTGGTTGAACGATAACATCCAAAACAGGTGTAAGTAATTTTTGTACCTGTGCATCCTTAGTAGTATGCACAGGGGTTCGAATGATGGAAGCAGACTGTTGTTCAGGATGTGAGGTGGAGGGTATGGGATCAGTATCAGCTGGGATTGCTGAACTGTCACCCGGGGTACTTTGTATGTTCAGCATTGTAGATAACAATGGAACATTGACCCCTGATAACTTTTTGGAAACAGTTCTCATGCTTTGAAAAATATTATTTTTATGTCCCAACATGATGTAGATTCTTGCAGGTTTTGAAAGTTCTTTTAGTTCTTGATTGAAAACCTCCTGTAAGAATCTTGGGTACATAAAGAATCTTGATTGAAGGTTATATCTCAAACCCTCAAAGATGAGGTGTGCAAAGTTGAAGCCTAGGCCAGTAATCATACCATGGAAGGTGGAGGCAAGTGCGGAGCTCACTTGATGCCATCCACTTCTCTTCTGAGATATGCATTGGAGAAGAGTGTGACAGAGATACTTCCATGGAGGGCCCATTAGCGCCTTCTCTATTGTATACTCATTTTGATTTCCAGTGTATAAGGTCCTCATGTACTCGTCCTTTGAGTATGAGATGGTTGCTCCCTCATCTTGAAGCTTAAGATGTTTTCGAAGTGTGGCTTCCGATATGGTGATGTCCTTGCCGTCTACCTTGGCTTTAATTTGGGGAATCTCCTGTTCGGTAGAGTAGACGGCGGTATTCCAGAAATCCTCCATATGAGGGATATATATGGTAGGGTTGGTTGTGAGGGCAAAATGGATCTTTGATCGACATAGGAAGTCGATCATATCATTGAATCCTTCGGATTTCTTTCCCTTGGTTAGGTATGCTGTAAGGTTATGGTACGGGGAGAACTTATCGTCAGGGTTATTGAAGTCTGCCATTGTTGTTTGATTTTGGAGGGAAGGTTTGAAGGTTTGAAGGTTTAAGAATATGGAAGGCTTTAAATGTTTTAAGGATGAAGGGCTTTGAATGTTTTAAGGATGAAGGGCTTTGAATGTGGTGGGGACTTGAGAGAAAGTGATGTGGGTTTAGGGTGAAATTGAATGTGTAGAGGTGATAAGGAAATTTAATTTGTTCTTCTAACAGCAGAGGAGGGAAAAAGCAAAAGGACTTGTACAGTACAACCTTATTCACCTTTTACTGTTACAGCTGTAATACACCGAGGCAGTCATTGTAAAGACTGACGTTAATTTTTACAGCGGGTAAAAGTTAATTTGGACTTAAATTTACCCATGAGCAGCAAACTTGGTTGCTGTGGATGAATAAGCTTGTCCGCTGCAAACTTGGTTGATGCGGAAGGTTAAGTCTGTCAGCAGCAAACTCATCTGCTGCTGATGGATTTAATAATCCGCAGCGAGGATGTTGCTGCTGACAGTCTTAAAGTTATCCGCAGGAAACCTATTCCTGTTGATAACTTAAAGCAGTCAGTTGCAAATCTTTTGCTGCTGAAGATTAAACCTGTCAGCAGCTGAAAGACAAAAATGCTGCTAACTTATAACTTTTATTTACAACAAAAGACAAAACACATTTTAAAATATAATTTTAGAGATAGATTTTAATAAAAGTTCATCATACCAATGGATTCAACTAAATATCTAAATCTAGCTTCATCAAAAGGTTTTGTAAACAAATCCGCATATTGCTCATTCGTATGAACTTTGGTTAAAATAATCCTCTTTTTCTCAGCTTGATCTCTTATGAAATGATACCTGATGTCAATGTGCTTTGTCTTGGAGTGTTGCATCGGATTGTTTGTGATTGATATAGCACTCATGTTGTCAATGTGAATTGGAGTTGTCATGAAAGTCATCTCGTAATCCAGCATTTGATTTTGTATCCATATGACTTGTGCACAGCAACTTGAAGCTACAATGTATTCTGCTTCAGCTGTAGAAGTTGAAACACATGTTTGCTTCTTGCACTGCCATGAAATCAGTCTCCCACCCAGAAACTGACATCCCCCTGAAGTGGACTTTTTGTCCAAGTTGCATCCCCCATATTCACTGTCAGTGTATGCATACAGATTGAACTTGTCATTTTTAGAGTACCAAAGCCCAAGTCTTGGGGCTCCTTTTAGGTATCTAATAATTCTCTTGACAGCTTGAAGATGTGAAACCTTTGGAGCTGCTTGAAATCTTGCACAGAGACATACTGCAAACATGATATCTGGCCTTGAGGCAGTGAGATACATGAGAGACCCTATCATTGCACGGTACTGATGTTGATCAGTGTCTTGGCCATCTTTGTCTGGTGTCAGCTGATGGTGCACTTGCATAGGGGTTCTTGCAGCAAAGCAGTCAGCCATCTTGAATCTTTCTAAAATTCTCTTTACATATTTGGGTTGGCTGATGAAGATTCCATTTGGGACTTGTTTGACTTGTAGACCCAAGAAGAAATTTAGTTCACCCATTGAACTCATTTCAAACTTTGAGTGCATCAGAATTTCAAAGTCTTTGCACAGCTTTTTCCTTATTGATCCAAAGATGATATCATCAACATAGATTTGAACTAGTAAGATTTCTTCACCTTCATCTTTGATAAACAAATTCTGGTCAATTGCACCTCTTCTGAAGTTGTTGCTTAGTAGATATCCTGACAAGGTTTCATACCAGGCTCTTGGTGCTTGATGTAGGCCATACAGAGCTTTGTCTAGTTTGAACACTTGAGTAGGATGTGCAGGATCTATAAAGCCTGGAGGCTGTTTGACGTACACTTCCTCACCAATCTTCCCATACAGAAAGGCACTTTTTACATCCATTTGATAGACAGTGATGTTCTTGGATGCAACATATGCAAGGAAGATTCTGATGGCCTCCAGCCTGGCAACAGGAGTAAAGACTTCATCATAGTCAATTCCTTCTTCATGAGTGTAACCTTGAGCGACAACTCTGGCTTTGTTCTTGACTACAATACCTCTCTTATCTTGCTTGTTCCTGAAAACCCATCGTGTGCCAATAGCATATTTACCTGGTGGAAGATCAACAAGTTTCCAGACATCCTGCCTCTTGAATTGTAGCAATTCTTCATGCATTGCCTCAATCCAGCTGCTGTGTTTGAGTGCTTCATCTATCTTCTTGGGTTCCACCTGAGATAGAAAACATGAAAACAAGCATATATTGCCCTAGTGAGATTTGCTTCTTGTGAGAACTCCTTGGTGGACTTGGCCAATAATATTTTCTTGAGGATGTTCTTTGTGGATCCTCTGTGCTGGTACTACTTCCAGCTGTATCCTTTGCTCTAGATTGCTTTGATTTTGATCAGGGGTCTCTTCATTCAAGGTGGAAGAGTCTTCAACATCAGCAACCACATCAATATTTTCAGCAATAGCATCAACAGTATCTACAGCATTTACCGAAGAGTCTTCATTTAAATTTTCAGTTTCAGAAAGGCTGCTGCTGGTTTCATTGGAGAGTATTGTTCTGACTTCACTTGCTTCAATTGCTTCCACAACTGATGGAGGATCAATGGATGGTCTTCTTAGTCTGATAGAAGATTTGGGAAAGTTTAGTCTGTAGTCAATGGATGAAGTGGAGGCAGATGATTGTGTAGAGGTAGAATCCATATTTGAGAAGATGAGAGGCTCAAATATTTGGGAGAAGGAGTCTATGTCAAAGAGCCAGTTTGGGCCTTTTCCCTGCTCACAGATGATGTGTTCTCTACATTCTACATTTGCTGATTCTTCCACAATTCTTGTTCTTGAATTGAATACTCTGTAGGCCTTTGATTGAGATGAATAGCCCACAAAGTATCCTTCATCAGATTTGGCACCAAACTTAGGAAGAACCCCATGTGTGGTGAGAATGGTGCATGGACACCCAAAAGGCTTTAGAAACCCAATGTAGGGAACTCTTTCAAACCAAAGTTCATAAGGTGTCTTGTTAAGGGGTTTGACAATAAGAACTCTATTTTGCACATAGCAGGCTGTGCTAATTGCTTCTGCCCAGAATGTGAGAGGCAGTTTTGAGTCAACCAACATAGATCTTGCTGACTCAATTAGAGTTCTGTTTCTCCTTTCAGCAACTCCATTTTGTTGAGGAGTTCTTGGAGCATTGTGTTGTCTTTCTATCCCCTTGCTTTCACAGAAATAGTTTAAAGTGTGGTTCTTGAACTCTGTGCCCTGATCACACCTTATGATCTTCACCTTTTGATTGCTTTGATTCTCTACCCTAAGAATGTAGGATTTGAGAATTTCAGCAGTTTCATCTTTAGTTCTCAAGAAGTATACCCATGAGAATCTGGTGTAGTCATCAGTTATCACCAGAAAGTATGACTTCTTACCCATTGACATGACATTTGTAGGACCGAAGAGATCCATATGCAGCAGTTGTAGTGGAGTGTCATTTGTATTCACGGTCTTGGGCTTGTGAGAACTCTTGTGTTGCTTCCCCTTTAAGCAAGCAATGCAGTGGTCTTCTAGCTGGAATTCTTTGTCGGAAGCCCTCTGACAAGATTATCCTTCACCAGTTTGTTAATAGTTTTGATATTAACATGACTTAATCTCCTGTGCCAGAGAGCTGATTTGTCAACTGAGGCTTTTGATAGAAAACAGGAAACACTCCCGGATGGAGTGACTTCATTCATGTCCAGTACATAGAGATTTTCTTTTCTCTGAGCAGTTAATAAAATCTTTTCCGGAGGAGGTATGGATAAGCCTGGAGACTGTACAAAGCATTCTTTATCCGTGAAGAGCATCCAATGCTTTTGGTCACAGGCCTGGGAAACACTTATGAGATTGAAGTCTAATTCTTTGACATAGTTGACCTTATCAATGTTCATTCTTTCGTTGGACACAGTTCCTTGTCCGGTAATGGATCCTCCCTTTGAGTCACTTCCAAAGGCAACATATCCTCCATTGAAGTGTCTGAAGTTGGAGAGGATGGATCTGTTTCCTGTCATGTGCCTGGAAAAACCATTGTCTACTACCCAGGTGTTATTCTTGTGACCTGGCTGTCCCTGCACATGATAGAGATCTAGTTAGTGGGAGGAGTCCAAGAGCTTGCATCCTTGAAGAAAAGGGTTCTTGGAATGTTAGATTCATCATGTGTGCATTCAACATAACCAATGATGAGCATTGGAGTGATAGAAATTGGGATCTTGGCTTTCCATTGTTGAGGAGATGGTCTTCCTGTTCTCTTTTCTCTGTCAGCAGCTGATTTTGCTTTGGCTGCTGATAGATGTTCTTTAACAGCAGCAGATTTTGCTGCTGGGGACTTTAGCTTATCAGCAGCAGATTTTGTTGTTGCTGATTTCCTTGGCTTCTCAGTAGCAGATTTTGTTGCTGCTGAATTAAGCTTATCAGCAGCAGATGTTGTTGCTGCTGATGGTTTTGCTTGAGCCGCAACAGATTTGGCTGCTGAAGGCTTTGCCTTATCAGCAGTGGACACTCTTGCTGCTGATGGCTTTCCCTTTGATTTCCCTTTATACGCAGTAGACATTTTTGCTGCTGAAGGCTTAACTTTTGTTTTTCCAGACTTTTCAAGATTAGCAGCTGTTTTGTTTACTGCTGATGGTGTAAATCTGGATGAGCAGTTTGCAATCTGGTTGAAGGGATTAAATCTGCATTTGGCAGCAAAGTGGTTGGTTTCACCACAAATGATACAGGTTTGTTGAGGTCTTGACACCTTCACTCTTGGGGGAGATAGAGACTCCTTGAACTTAGTTGCTTTGGCCTCGTAGCTTCTTACCTTCTTGTTTTTGTTAGTCTTTTCAAAGACATGCTGCTTTGAATTTCTTTGGTATTCTAGGTAATGAAAGCAAGTGCTGGCAGTGTGGTTATATCGGCCACACACAAAGCACGATCTCGCCAGTTTGTCTTTTGAAAGGTAGACATAGTCCTTTCTTTGGAACAGATCCTTGAAGTTCCATGGATGAGCTTTGTTATGTTCAAAAGTGGCTTCTTCTAGGGTCTTTTGAACATATGGAACTTTTTCTCCAGGCGTATGGCATATATCAAACACCTTCCTCTTTGTGATCGGCTTTGACTGAGGCTTGGGGCCAGTGGATCCTGATGTCTCTCCCTTTTCAATGTTTGGCTTTCTTCCATCTGGAGGATAGCTAATCTTGATCTGTTTGAATGGGATAGGGGCTGGAATAGCTGGAATATCAGCAGGAACTTCAGCTCTATTCAGAACAGCTTCGGATGGGGCTGCACTGGTTTCATCATGGTCTGAGCAGGTTGACTCAGATTCCAATGAGGTAGTGCAGTCTTATACGAAAGGTTCATCCGTTGAAGGATCAAGATTTCGGTTTGTAGTGTCAAGATTTGCAACATTGAAGCTTGGTTCGTGAATGGAAATATAGTCAGCAGGAGGAGGAACAGATTTGTACTGATCATTGTTATACCCAAGTCCAGTCTTTACCTTCTCATAGACTTGAATATCTAAAAGTCTTTGTAACTTTTTGGACGAAAATTCATATTTTTCAACATGAACTTTATGTTCTGCTAGTTCAGCTCTGATAGCTTTTAGTTTGACCAGTAGATCATCAATCTGAGTTTCAAGATTAGTTTGTTCGTGTTTTAACAATGAAATCTCTTTCTTAAGACAGTTAATCTTTTCTTTATACGTATTTTCAACCTTTTTAAACTCAGATTTCATCTGATGAAACTCTTCATTTTGATCTATAAGGTTTTGGTTATGTTTTCTATAACCTAAAACTTTATCAATACAAGCTTGAGAGCAAAAATGTTCAAATACCTGAGGTGGTATCTCTGCAGTGTCTGCCATAAGAGCTTGGTTGGTGGTAGAAGCATCTTCATATTGAAAACTCCAGTCAAAGTCTGAGGTTCCAACATTTACACAAGCTGCAGTTTGAGCTGGAGGAGTTCCTTGTTGCTGCTACTGTTGTTGTTGCCTGGGCTGACCTTGGTAGCCTTGTCTTTGATGGCTGACACTCGGATTGGCTTTTGGCACCTTTCACTCCCTAGCAAAATGACCTAATTGGTTACAGTTGTAACACCGGATCTTGCTTTTATCTAACCCCACTCTGGTGTTTGAGTTGTTGCTTGGAACAGATCTCCCGGTTCTAGAATAGAACCTTTTTGCTCTGAGGGAAAGCATGGCATATGAGTGCTGAATATCCATTTCTTCAAGATCATCTGGATGAAAGCATTCCAGATCCTCTTTTATGAAGTACATGCTGCTTGAGATGTCAGAGACAAAAGCATTAGAGGTTGACTGTTGAAGAGGGGCTTCAAGAAGAAGTAGTGATGAGTTGGACTGTGAAGCAGTTGGTGTTTGAGGATGAGTGACGATGGGGGGATAGTAATTGCTTGTACTAGGACCGGAGTGATCAAAGTGAAGAGCAGATGAGATGGTGGAGGAAGTAGAGGCTGATTGATGATTGGAGCTCCTTTCCTTGGCTTGAATCATTTCTAATTCATATGTTTTCAGCATGCCAAAGAGCTTTGTAATCTGAAGAGTTTTTAAATTTTCTGTTCTTCTTATAGACATTGTATATAGTGTCCAGCAGCTCGGGAGAGATCTGATAAACTTTTTGAGAATATCTTCATTATCTAGCTTTACTTTAGAACACTGCAGTTCTCCCACTAGGTACGTGTACCTGTTATACAAAATGGTTAGTGACTCACCTTCCTTCCAGACGAAGTTTTCGTACTGCTGCTTCAGGATGTCCCTTCTGTTTTCTTTGAATTCCTCTGAGCCAGCAAACATCTTCTCAATAGCCTCCTAGAGCTCCTTAGTAGTTTTGTAACTTCTGAAGTTATGAAAAACTTCATTTGGAAGGCACATTTGGATAGCTCCTAGTGCCTTGAAGTCCACCTCCATCTTCTTTATGTCCTCTTCTGAGTACTTGGAGGGCTCCTTCGGGACTAGTGGTCCTCTAGAATCAGCAGAGGCCACCATGGGAGTGTAGGGTCCATCCCTGATGGATATCCACATTCCGTACTCCTGATAACAGAAGAAGCTTTCCATGCGATTCTTCCACATGTCGTAGTCTTCCCCAGATACCAACCTTGGTGGTCGGTTGATGCTGCCGATGTCTTCAAATTCATTGCTCTGTGCCATCTTTGTTTTGTGATTTTAGGTGACTTGATCAAAGAGAAAGTTTAGAATAGAACCAGAAGTGATTAAACAAGTGTGAGTTTGTTTAATCTGAGCCAAAGCTCTGATACCACTTGTTGGATCGTGAAAGTACAAGATGGTTTTGTTCTTAGTTGAAATTGGCGGAAACAATAGCAACTACACAAGTATAATCGAGTAAACAGAAAGAATACTAATAAGAACATTGTTTTATTAAGCTTTTTTGAATAAACGATTACAAATGAAAAACTCTATCAAGAAGCACACTTACAATGAGGTGTTTACACAGTTTTTAAACTAACTTAGAATCAAGACAGACCCTTGATTCTAAGGATCAGATCTAACATAGACCGTTGATCTTTTGTACAAAGCTAATAATACAAGTTTAGTCTAAACTAGCTAACTTTATTGAAGCGTCTTCTTTATGCATCATTACTTGCATGCTTGGAGAATAGCATGGTTGTCCGTCATTGGTTGCACCATTGAGGTTCCTTCTTATTTGAGTGTGTCAGTAGCTTTTGCAGAAAGTTGTCAGTGACGCTTGGCATGGATAGTCAGCAGCAACGATTTATCTTCAAGGCACAAGGCTGTCAGCAGCAAGGATGAGGATCAGCATCAAGACTGATCTGTTGAACGATGCTGATAAGCCTATCAGCAGCAACAAGTGTTGAACGCTACTGATAAGCCTATCAGCGGCAACAAGTGTTGAACGCTGCTGATAAGCCTATCAGCAGTAACAAGTGTTGAACGCTGCTGATAAGCCTATCAGCAGCATTTGTACTTAGAAGAATTTTGTTACAATCAGTCTTTGGTTCTACAACATTAATTGCTATTTAATGTCATTAAGTTACCTCACGGATGCTTGCACACCAATCCGAGTAGCACCACTCCCAAGCCAAGATACCTCGTCTAGCAGACTCACCTGCAAAACAATCTAACGTACACACAAAGTCAGCTACGCTGAGTGAGTTCTAATAGTTTAGTTTAATTAAAAGCCAACTCGTCTCAAAAGTTATATAGACTTCACTCAGGACCCACGGTCCTTATAAAATAGGTCCACATTTCATTAACCATTAGACAACCCCTGTCATCACCCGATATCCCATAATAATTCATTACCCATGACTCATCCCATAACAATAATAATCCTGCAGTCTTATCGACATAGGTCGAACTTACTACACTAATAACTCATACTCGAGTACACGTATTAACTCAACACTTGGTTAACACAACCAATCCCTAAACGTCAATTTACTCAACCTCGACCAAGGCTCTTACAAATCAACTAACATAACAGTTGTAAACACCACATCACAATCCAGACACAACGGTCAATCTAACTCGACTCACCACAATAATACTATCTTATGCACCATAAATATAACTCAATGTTTGTATGCAGTTTAACACAAATATATAAGCACACAAACACATACCTCTTCCTTGCACCCTCGTCAGGGCGTTCGACACACCCCGAGCTCATCACTGTCCTGTTGGACATCCTCACCTTTGGTGACCTCCCGAAGGACATAGTCCTCCACAATCTCGTTTGTCGTGTCATAATGACAACAATGCAAACACAATACCCGTCGTGTCACAAGGACAACGACACAATACACACAACACATGAATAAACACATAACATAATATTCTATGTACATGAGTCACTAATTGCACCTGCACTTCACACATAGCATTAGAATAAGATATCCCACACGTAAACATAAGCGTTTAGCTTATATCCCGACTCACCCCGACTAACTCATAACACAATGCACGACTAATGTAGCAACACACATACAGATACTATATCTCATTAATTAAGCACATACCACATACATGCACACCCTGTGACACCTTCTGGTCGTACCCGTACGACACATAACTATAGTCCTTACTCACCCTTTTAGGTCACTATACGACCCGTGACCATATCCCCACTTGTAACCCGCACGTCCTATGGACACACATAGTCCCTTAGCCCCACATTTAAATATTTAACTTCATAAACTCATCGGGTTACATTCTAAGGTTCTTTACCCATTTAATACTATAAAACATTTCTCAAAACTACGTACGATAGCCCCAAAATGTTTAAAACATTTAAAAGAGTGGACTAGAAACTCACTGGTTTGAAGATCCAACTCTTATACTAAAATGATCTCTTAACACGAACTCGAACTTGTCAACGTAAGATCACACAGTCAAAGTATGCCCTAGACAGGTTTCCATTACGTATAAGTATAATTATTCCCTATACTCGTCTCATCCGCACATCCTTCACCATGCAAAAACCCTAATCCGCGTGCCTGCCCGAACCGGGTTACCCTTGAACCGTTTGGAAATCCGCATGCATGCACGTATATGTGCTATGCAAAACCTCGGTCTCAAGGATTGCACGTACACGATCCGAGCTCCCCATGCATATTGAAACCACACCATGCAAACTCTAAGCTCACAAAACCTTAATCGGGTTTAGCCCGATTCCATTCGCCACCCCGTTCACCACCGTGAACCCCTACCAACCGTCACCATGGTTTTCATCGTTCACCCCACCATCGTCTTCCTTGTCTTCGTCCTAGTTTCCGAGTCCAAACCCTAACCGGCCACCCTCGCAGCCTTCGGGTTCCATCGCTAGCTTACCTCTATCATGCCGCCCTTACGTATCCACACCCTCACCGTCCTCCGCCCCTCGCTGTTGTACCACGCCACCTCTACTGCCGCCCCAGCAGTCCCGTCGCCGGCTTCCCTTCCTTACCCTCGGGTCAACCCTAACCGGGTCACCCCTCACAGGCTTCCTCCTTTTGTCACAGCCGTGCACCACCGAACCATCATCACCATCGCTGCCATATGCTACCATCATCACCGCCGATGCCATATGCTACAATCATCACCGTCGAGCCATCGTCGGCCACAACCACCACCGTCCCAGCCGGTCGTCACCATTTTTAAGAACTAAAAACCCTAGTCGGGTTTCATGCCATAACTAAAACGAATTAAAATCAAGACATCGGGTTAGGGAGTTACCTTATGTGGATGAATCTCTTCCTCCGTCGGCTACCGTCACGCGACCACCGTGCGACCAACAAAAATCCGGCCCTCTCTCCTTCCTTGCGGGTTCTTTTCTGCCGTCGAGTACACCTAGAGCCGATATGGCTCTAGGGTTAGGTTTTAGGTGATTTAAATACTTCACGTATTTACGTCTGGGCCCCCCTTCCTACTCCGTCGACACGTTTCTATCCCGAACCTTGCAATAATAAACAACCGGGTCCTCGTGATATCCATTATCATGCATTTTGGGTTGAAGTGATTAATAAACTGCTAACCGGACCTTTTTTACTCCCGTTGTACCACGTTTCACGGACCCACCTACCAACGGCTTCATTCACTCTTGATTCGGGTTACCCATTAACCCGAACCATAGACTTATAGATTTTCGAGATGTTACAGAATTGGTCCCAATCTTGCAAGAAACAAACTCCAGGGACTAACTATGTAAATATCTTAAAGTTTAAAGGTAAAAAAGTCAAAGAATCAACATTTAAGGTCAGTGACGGACCGTCACCCACCGTAACGATCCGTTACGGCCTGAGGAAGGAATTGACCAGGATTTGCCACATGTCAGAAGACTCATGACGACGATTTGACGCGTGTAACCCTATAATGGACCGTCACACCCGGTAACGGTCCGTCACAGTAACACCTCAATTTTTAAGAAAAATATAAAGTACAGGGACTAAATTGCAATTAATCCAAAGTTCTGGGATTAAAAATGCAAAAATATGAAAGTTGGGACTGTAGCAGACCGCTACCGGTCCCTGACGGTCCGCTACGTAAGGACGAAGGCAATGATGCGTGAATAACACGTATCAGATGTATGTCTTGATGACTCAGCCCTATGGAGGACCGCTACGAGGTCTATAACGGTCCACCACGCCGCAATATGGGGAGCGGACCGCTACCCATACGCTTAATGGTCCGCTACTTAGGCAACACATTGGACATCAGGCAGGGGAGCGGTAGCGGACCGCTACCCTCCTGTCTAACGGTCCGCTACCGATGCGGATTTCAGCCTATAAATTGAGCCATTTGTCGTTCATTTCAACATCACCAAACACACAAACTACCACACACACACACACACACCTACATGCAAAACGAGGAAGGGCTAGGACGACGGTTACGAGTGCGGTGCATTAAAGTTACGAGCGAGATTTGGAGAGACGTTTAGGAAAGGAATCCAAGTGTAGAAAAGACCCAAGGTTAAAGTAAGTACACTAGACTCGTACCCTAGATAAATTATTATGTGATTACATGATTATGTGTTATATGTGGAACTAAGGTATGGGATATGGGGAATTAGTCTAAATACTAAACTAGAATAATGGAGTTATCACGAGATATTAAAGGGGTGGTGGGAACGTTGCGGGGAACCTATATATAAACCTCTTTGATATTTCGTGGTGAAACTATTACAAAGGTTTAGGGGTATAGACTAAGGATAAATAGCATGACACGAATGCATGTTAAAGCAAACATGAATGCATGATGAAATACTTAATTTTAAATAAAGGAGTATTCATGATATATTAAAGGGTGGTGGGAATGCTGCGGGGAACCCTATATATAAACCTCTTTAATATAACATGGAGAAACCTTTACGAGGAATTAGAGCAGGGATGAGATAAAAGCATGATAAGAGATCATGCTATGCATGATAAAAATCATGCAATACGTGCTAAATGTGAATGTATGATGTAAATGAGTCTAAACCTTAAAATAGAGTAACGGAGTACTCACGAAGTATTAAAGGGGTGGTGAGAATGCTGCGGGGGACCCTATATAGAAGCCTATTTAATACCTCATGGTGAAACCGTTGTAAAGTTTTAAGGAGAGGACTGATTGGGAATAAATCAAGCATAAAGCATGTATGAATAAATATGCATATTAATGCTTGATACATTGGGAGGATGTGAGTCTATGTTACTCAAGGTCCCAATGAAATGAGATGTCCAGCCTATGGGGCGGGTCTCAAAAAGAAATGAATGGAATGAGATGTCCAGCCTACGGGGTGGGTCTCGGGAATATAACTAGATATCCAGCCTTCGGGGCGGGTCTCGAGAATAAAATAAGGTGTCCAGCCTACGGGGCGGGACTTATAAACAAGATGTCCAGCCTACGGGGCGGATCTTGTCTAAAATTAAACGAGTGACGTGACTTGAGGTATGTCCTATGATGGTCACGGGGGCATGTATGCCTAGTAAAATTGAACAAAGAACCTAAAGGGTTTCATAATAAAAGAGACAAGCAGTGTACTTACTTAGCGTAAGCTAATATAAATTTTTTTTTCCAAACACTGCAAGGAAAAAGCACATGTAATAAAAGCTTCCTGAGGACGCGGCCGTCGGAGTAGAAGAATCCCTATGATATGTGTAATAGAATATTATATGTAGAAACAATATTTATAATAAAATATACCTATGTCATTACGATGACAAGGTTTTGAAAATCTGGGACTAATAAAACTCTAATAAAATAATAGAATAAAAGTAGGATGTTTCAGTCACGCCGCAATTCAACCAGCAGCTGACACGTGGATAATGACTCACAAACCCTAAAGCAGTGATGGGCCGTCACCCGCTGTAACGGTCCGTCATGAGGCTACGGTGACGAACCGTCATCCCTCCTTAACGGTCTGTCACAGAGCTGGAATTTGCCTATAAATAGCAAGCTTTGGTCGTTAATTTTACTCAAATCACAAACGATTTTTCCCTCTTCTGACCTTATACAAATTCCCAAATACACACCGCACTCCCGAGAAATACCCGGTACTCGCTAAAACGCCGCACGATTGACGAGAAGCTGCGAAGAACCGACAAACGCTTAGGAACTGACCTAAGGTGATAGAGCTTTAGCACCACGTCCTAGGAAACTACCAAACTTAACCGTCACTCTCTCAATTCAGGTGATTACATTTATTCGCTTTCAAAACTTTGAAACCGTTTACTTTTTTGAAAATGGCAAACCGCCCATTAAATACTTTAATGGGTGAAGGGCTTGCTACTGAATTGGCAATCGGGTCATAAGTATGCGTAAAACTTGATCAAGGGATACACGCTTTATGAGTGAAATTCCCATAAGGGGGCTGGCACCGAATCTTTATGTGATGTAAGACGGAGGAGGTATCCAACACAGTAAGTCAGCCTATGGCAGTAGCCTTAGCAGTCACATTATAGAGAGGTGTTGCTAGTGTACACCAGGCTGTATGATCAGATTGGTTAAGGTGTAACTAATCTGCCAGATGTGTAGTACTGTTCATGTCGAAATATTTTCGTGTCCTGATAAATGCGATCACCAGTGTTCGCGCTAACATTTTATTTTCAAAATGTTTTTCAGGTAATCAATGAATTGTCTTTAGAGACTTGTCCTAAGGTACAGTCTCCTGTACAGATGTACATATATTTTGACAGGGTTATGTGCTGAAATATATCGACTCCCTAAGCATAGGAGATAGCCCTGCAGTTATATTTACAAGGATAGATGCCAAAATGATGTAGTTCCTAGGCATGTATACCTACCTTGTGGCTCAATAATACATGTGGGTCATAGGAGGATTATTTAATGGTTTTGAAACCATGTCTTGTAAACAATGGGTATTTAATCCCCAGTTCTATAAAATATTATTTTAATTCCAAGAAATTGAAAATTGTTCAATATCAACCATCGAGTTGAGGATTTATGAAAAGATCGATCCAAGTCATTTTCCGTTGTAAAATACTCTGATTTATCCGAAGTGATAAGAATAAAATTGATTGGAGGTGTCAATCTGGTTACACGTCGGGGGTGTCCTGAACTTTAGAAATAAAGGCCTAAACGAGTTGAGATAGAGCTCAAGCTCTTTTAAGTTAAACGAGACGGGCTCGGGCTCGGGCTCGGGCTCGGCTGAGCTTGTTTACACCCCTAGAGAAAATGTTATGTTTACGAAAAGAGATCTTAATTTTAGAGTTTGTTTTAGGCTTAAAAAAGGTTGAACCCGGGTGATATTTTCATTCATGCTTGATGATGATAACATGATTACATATCACTAAAATCAATTTATACATGATAAGGTATGAGATTAAAAACATAAATATAACACGTAGTATCTTTAATGATATATAATATAATATTAATAAACTTTTTTAAATGTAATAAAAATTTTGATAATAATTTGTATTTATTAGGTCATCTTACAAGTACACATCTCCTTGTTACCCCACCACTATCCCTACCCCCACCGTATCCTCCCTACGCTATGGGAAAGAAACACCAAAACGATAGAAGACATGAAAGCTTTACTTATAAATAATCACTCTCTCTTATTTTCATCTATCTTTAAAGTTGACATGTCAATTCATATGATATGCACTTCTACCTTTTATTTGCTTTCAACTCCATATCACTACTTTTTTTTTATTTTTAACCTTTTCTTTTGAACTTTTAGTAGATTTTTAACCTGAGTTAAGTGTCTAAGGTACGGGCCCATCTAAATAAGTATTAAATGTGTAAGTTTATCGTAACTTTTTTTTAACGGTTAACACACTCCTTCTACAATACTCCTAAACTACACTTTTTTTAAATTACACCTTGCCCAGGTTTGAACCTGGGTCTCCTCCAAAAAGGCTTTGCCTCTTACCACTAGGCTACAACCCAAGTGACAGTTCACCGTAACTACTGTTTATCTTTTCAAGTGTCCTTAGGTTTTAATAAACAGAGGATAATGATCTGGATATCATCTAAACAACACAGTGAACACATGCTAGGCCAAAGGGAGATGACCTCATGTGTGACTAAGAATCTATCGAGCTTACTCCATTTGTTTGGTCTACAACTTATTCGTGTGTGTTTCTTCTCTACCACTCTTAACTTCGATCAACTTAGGTTCACAAATGAAAGATTTGAAATCTTATAACATAGAGGGAAGAATTTAAGAACCAGAAATGAAGACTCATCTACAACTTTTTTCTCTTTTTTTTGGTTTGTTTGTTTTGACCATGTTGATGAAGCACATACATGTTAGTGATCATACTTACTTCACACATACACACACATATAAGCGAAATTCAAATAAGAAGTGAATTTTCGCTAAAAAACCTAAAAAATGATTACTTTTTTAACCGAAACCGGGCCAAACGAACTCCGATTGAGCTCATTCCAGCGACGTTGAAACCGGTTCGTCAAGGTTTTTGAGGGGTGGGGGGTTTAGGTTTTTTGGGGTGGGGGTGGGGTTTAGGTTTTTGGGGGGTGGGGTTGGGGGGATTTAGGTTTTTGGGGGTGGGGGTCGGGGAATTTACGTTTTTTGGGGGGTGGGATGGGTAGGTTTAGGTTTTTGGGATGAGGGTTGGAGGATTTAGGTTTTTGGGGGGTGGTGATGGGGTGGTTAGGTTTTTGGGTTTAGCTTTAGGGTTTAGCTTTAAAGGTTTAGTTTTAGGATTTAGCTCTGGGCTTTATTTCGACGAGCCGGTTCCAACGCCACTGGAGTTATTTCAATCGGAGTTCGTTTGATCCAGTTTCTTAGATGTTTTAGCGAAAATTCATTTATTAGCGGAACCTACCCCTATATATATATATATATACATATATATATATATATGGGACATATCATTTGCAAACCCTTGGTTATTGTGTAAACACATAAACCCTCTCCCATCCACTCATTTACTTTTTTGCATATTTGTTTATTTTTAATCCTAAAAGAGAAATTGTGTCATTTGTTTTTCCTAAAAACCTACATAAAATCCTTGATCTACACACAAGATTCATTCTAACAAATTTTCTCTCTCTCTTTCTTCCATTTCCTCTATCATCCTTTCATCCTAACCAGATCTGAAATGTTTAGATCCGTGAAACCCATCGACCTAACCAGAAACCAGATGAACCCACGACGGAGTTGCAGAACGAGGTGGTTTTCAATGACGTTTGTATCACTGGTCGTCAACAAGGAGAAGGGGGAAGCGAATGGGGTGGTAGGGGGAAGCGAAGGGGGTGGTAGGGGTATTTTTCAAGCGGGTTTCAAGTGAGGGTTTGAGATTTATGGCAACGAGGTGACGATGAAGTATGGAAGCGCCGGCTACCTGGTCTGGATCTGGGTTTGATTCTTGTACGATATTAGTATGTTTAAATGTTTAGTTCTTTTGCCCTAATTTTTTCGGATCTGGATCTGGGTTTGATTCTCTTTGTTCTTGTAATCCATGATAACTCTTTCTTTTTGCCCTAATTTTTTCGGATCTAGTTCTGGGGTTGATTCTCTTTGTTCTTGTTCCTGGATTCTTGGATGATTATGCATTTTTAATTTCAGGGTTACTTGATATGTATGAGCATGGTGGTGTAATTTCTTATTTATCTTGGGCTGTTGAACTTCAAGAAACACACGTATTTGAGCATTGGCTTGAAAGACAAGATAAATCAGGTTAGTAAATCGGGAATTTGGCTTCAAAATGGAATTGGCTTGAAAATGGAACTGGCTTCAAAATGGAATTTGTTCCGCATCTGCACTCGCCGACGCCGGTAAATCAGGTTAGTCACTGATTATTCTTTAGTTTTATAGATTTACACCTTGTATATTCGATTTACACATGTGTATATTCGATTTACACATGTGTATGTTCGATTTCCACAAGGTAAGTTACACATGTTTATATTCGATTTACACATATATATCTCCTGTTACACATGTGTAAACACGATGTTCTTGATTTTGTGGGGTTTGAGTTTTTTAATTTCAACTTTTCAAGATTGTTTTGATCTGGGTTTGATGTATTTTCTTGTTTTATATGTGAAAAATTGTGTTTTATGAAGCCTTTGATGTTTAGATAGTGTAGACAGGACATGAGGATCGAAGTATGGCAAGAAGATATGGGTTCAAGGCGGTGTAAAAATCAGGATTTTAAAGGATTTGGGTTCAAGATCAAGTTTGGATCTAGGTTCAAGGTCTACATGATTTGATACACATTTAAGGTTTTTTTATTTCTACACACATGTATTTTGATTTAACACACGTGTATTATTCTTTTACACATGTGTAAACTGAATTTACACATGTGTAATAGAGTGTTTACCCAAGTTTTTTTTATTTTACACAATGTAATTATTTGTAAAGATATTTTTTTTCCTGATTTGTATATGTTTTTTTCCTTGATTTGTAAAGATATTTAGGTATTTGGTTGTAGTGATTTGTGATGATTTGTATAGAAACTGAATTTACACAGTGTTAAAAATCATGTTCTTGAATTTGTTTTTGTAAACAATGTAAAAAAAAATCTAAAGTTAGCATGAAATGAATAGATATGAAGATAAAAGGAGATAGGGATAGTGTAATTTTACTCATTTACCCTTTTTAGGGTTGTTTTAAAGGCTTTAAAAAGAAAAAAAACCAAAAAAACCAGGTTTAATGTGGAACACATATTATTGTATTTGTTTAAGATATGTGGTTGTGGTATATATATAAATATATATGAAAAAAGTTCAAATAAAAAGGGTTTTTAAAATAAAAAAAGGTGAGAAGGATTTTGGACCATTAGATCAAAATGTAGATCAAATTAAGAATGATTTAATGGTTGAGATCAAATTATAGGAGAAAAAGTTGTTGCAATAGTATTTTAGTCATTGCCATTTTTGTTGACTTTTTATCAAGTTCTTCCCTTTTTTTTAAACGTTCATAACTTTTACATACGACATTATATTTTTAAAAAAATTACACCATAAAAACGAGCGTCTTTTTATCTTTAAAACGAGTATAATGTCGTTATATACAAAAAACGAAAAAAAAATTACATTTTCCTGCTCATTGTGTAATTTGCTCGCCATTGTGTCTAATGTCAGGTCATTGTGTCTAATGACAAGTCATTGTGTCAAATATTTTTTATTATTATGTTTAATATCAAATATTTTTCTAATGTAAGGTCATTCTGTCAAATATTTCCATCACTTTGTTATATATAATACATAAAAAGCAGTGACAAAAATAACACGAAATTATCTAAAACATAAAACACAATGATGAAAAATATTTGACACAATGACCAAACCTGACATTTGACTTCATAAAAACGAGCGTTTTTTTTTATCTTTAAACCGAGTATAGTGTCGTTTTATACAAAAACGAAAAAAAATATGTTTTCAAGCTCATTGTGTAATTTGCTCGTCATTGTGTCTAATGTCAAGTTATTGTGTCAAAATTTTTTATCATTGTTTCTAATGTCAAATATTTTTATAATATCAGGTCATTGTGTCTAATGTCAATTTATCGTGTTAAATATCTCTTATCACTATGTTATATATAATACATAAAAAACAATGACAAAAATAACACAAAATTATCTAAAACGTAAAACACAATTACGAAAACGAGTGTTTTTTATCTTTAAAACGAGTATAGCGTCGTTATATACAAAAACAAAAAAATTACGTTTTCCAGCTCATTGTTTAATTTGCTCGTCATTGTGTCTAATGTCAGGTCATTGTGTATAATGTCAAGTCTGGTCATATTGGTCATTGTGTCAAATATGTCAGGTCGTTGTGTAATGTTAGGTCTAGCCATTTGTCTAATGTCAGGTCATTGTGTCAAATATTTTTCATCATTATGTTATATATAATACATAAAAAACAGTGACAAAAATAACACGAAATTATCTAAAACGTAAAACACAATGATGAAAAATATAACACAATGATGAAAAATATTTAACACAATGACCTTACATTAGACACAATGACCAGACGTGATATTACACAATGACCAGACCTGACATTACACAACGACCTGACATATTTGACACAATGACCAATATGCCCTCCCTTCAAAAATAATAAAAGGACACATGTCAAGCCCAGAATTCTCCCTACCCTTTTTATTTTTAAAACCCTTTTACCGTATCCTAACCCTATATCTATTTATATACTAGGTTAGAGACTCGTGTACTACACGGGTTCAATACAAATAATGAAATAAATAGTATGCTTTTAATTACGTATACCTAAAAAAAATTACATAATAAAAATAATTATAATATTGATAACGAATATAAATTATTAAAATTCATAAATGTCTAAACACTTCTTTGTATACAAATGAGTTAGAGACATTCCTTTCCTAAATTAACCGTTGATTTAGGAAAAATGGAGAAGTAATCGAATATTGAGAGGAAATCAAGATGTCGGATGAATGGACATGAGAGAAAATCTATTTTGGTGATGGAGATGAAATCGAAATTAAATGAATTGGAGACATTCTTTTCCTAATTTAGCCGTAGAATTAGGAAAATTAGAGAATTAATCGGATATTGAGAGGAAATCTTTGACTAATTCAATTTTTAATTCAATGAGATAATAAAATACCTAAAATAAAACCCAGAAATTCGTGGTTCATTTTAGGCGGGAATTTGAGTAAAAGAAGGCCTGTGATGATGACACGTGTCATCAAAGATATTCCTTTATTAGTATAGATATACAGTTTAAACACAACATTATAGTTGCACAATGCGTTGCTATTATCAATGGCGCATTAACATTTTTAATAAAAACATTGTTTTTTTCTAAAAAAATATAGTAACATTGTACTCAAATAAAATATAATGATGCTTGATTTCTTTACATATTTTTTTTTATAAATAATGAAGTATATGTAGTAATTTGAGTTTAAAAAAGTTTATATAACTAGATTTAATAAAAAAAAATAACGTTTGCATTGATTTATTTTTTTTCTTTTTTTACTTTCTTCGTCATTTTAACTTTCTATAAGTTACGATTTTCACCGCTCAACCTTAATCATCCAGTCAATGTATTCAAACCCGGACTGGACCGGCCGGTCAGACCGGGAACCGGCGACTTAAGCGGTCCGGTTTGGTATGTTGAAACGGGCATGCAGCGAGCTGGCCGGTTGGGCCAGGAACCGGTGGTCGAACCGGAAAACCGGTATTAGCATGCGGTTGGACCGGATCTTTGCTTGATTATAAAGTTGCACTGTTGTGATTGCTATTTAGTATTCACCTTTGTATTGAAGCTTGTTTCGAGGCCAGTAACAGTGATACAATGATCATGATTCCAGATCTACAAAAGAGAAGAGACAAAGGGGACGGCGGTGGTGATATAGGCTGGATTCCGACCAATTCCATCGTCGCTGGCGGCTGTCGTGGATCTGTGGCCAAAAGGACTATCAAACAAGTATGATTCTCCATTTTCAGGAAAAAACATAGAGTATTTTTAACATGTAATGATATTTTTTACAAACCCTAATTTTAGAGAAAGAAGATAGAAGAGTGTAGGGAGATAATGTAGTTGCTCAGAAAAAAAAATTACAGAACAAAAAGCCTTAAAGCATAAATATATATTAGGGTTTAAAAATATTTCATTAAGGTCGCTTGGGAATATAGTTTCAACTATATAGCTCCTTTTATTACACCCATTTTATTCCTTTGCTCCTTATAATCTTTTCTTTTTCTAACATGATATTTTAAAAAAAATCTATATTATTTATGACATCATCCGGTTCTTAAATCCGTTCTGACCGGTCCAACCGGTCCGACCAGTGAACCTCTACAGCCACCAGTTCGTTGTCTGATCCGGTTCTGAAAACATTGCATCCAGTTAAAATTAGTGAGATGAACAGTTTATACCACTTCTTATGCTTTCGCAAGAAAGTGATCCCATGGGTTTCTTATGATAATGTATTATAATATACTGTTTTCATTTGTTACAATGGTAGCCCCTAGACTTCCTATAGTGGAGGTCTTGGGTTTGAATCCATGCCACAGTAAAAAAGGTGTCTGTTGCCAGGTCATGGGGTTTACCTAGTTGGGGGTTCCTCTTGGGGTGGGTTACCCTGGATGTTTTAGATGTTGACCGGGGAAACCTAATTATCTTAAAATATGTAGGTGTGATCGTTCAAAAAATATATATATTATAATATGGTGTCCCATCCTTTTAGAAAGAGTGATTGTATGGTTCCTATAATATGAAATAAAATAATCGCTTGTCAGTTTTCATTTTTATTATAAACTAGAAACTAAGACCTACGTATTAAATCGGGACTGTACGGTGACATTAACGTGGTTAAGCATATAATTAAGCATGCGCGCGTTTGTGCACTTCGTTACACGTGTAGTGGCGATGACATTAACGTCATTAAGTACATAAAGAAATGTATGGAGTTGCGGCGGTTCAGTATAGATAGAAAAGAGTATTACGCCTAGCATGTTGCATAGTAAACAAGACGTAACACTTAAACGATAAAATCGTTAAAGAAAAAAATATATAATTGAAAGAAATACATAAAAAGACTAAAAGAAAAAAAAAAGAGAATAGTGTCATCCATTGATGGGAGAGTTCACAACCCTGAGTACTAACCACTCCAACCAGCGCCAGCTTTAGTAATTACATTTAAAAATATCATACTTAAACACTACAAAAATCCTATAAAGAGAAAAAAAAAAGAAAAAAAATGTTTTTGCCGACCAATTAGATTACGTCAAGTGACATAACCCACCGAACTTTCAAATTAAGATATAGTAAATTACGGGGGTAAATTTGCAATGGATAGAGTTGAAATTATAGGGGTAAAGTTGAAACTTAGGAGACTTAAAGGAGGTAAAGTTAAGACTTTGGAAACTGGAGGGGTGAAGTTGAAAGTTGGAAAGTTTGCGAAGTTGAGGGATTGACATGAAACTTTTGTCGATGGCTTTTGATTGGCCATCTACCTTTCTAAATAAGGGTAAATAAATTTCATTCAAAATAAGGGTAAGTAAATTTCATTCATTTGATTTTTTATATCTTACATCTCTCACACTAATTTATTCAAGTAAATTACATAAATTAAAATAAATTAAATAGCCTGTCTCAAATATTAAAAGCAATTGCAAAATGATGTTCAAATTGTTAAAAAAAATATATAGTCATATAAATTTTTTTTGAGCTTGATATATTACTCTCTCATGATATACATGTTAATTTAATAATCAGCTAACGCTGATAATTTTTTGTTTAAGTATAAATAAATTCTGTCTAGATTTTACATAAACATTATATCATTTTCAAATACTTATTTAACTAAAAACAAATATATTAACAAATAAAAATTTCTTCATAAATATGAATATTATAAACATCTATAAACAAAATTATGTAAACATTCACAAACAAAATACTGTAAACATGTGTCAACATTTATTATCTGTCATTAATCAATTTACTTTGTGGTAATTCTAACACAACTGTACATTGCAGGACTTGAACCATCGATCTCTTGGAGAAGGGCGTCAATTTAACACACCTGGATACCATTGGGACAAAGACCCTCTGGTATTTACTTTTCGAGATGCCCACTTACTTTGTCGCCCTTCTTGGATGCCTACTACACTCTACTATCTCAATCCGAAGGGTTTATAAACAAATAATCTACAAAACATTCAAGAGAACATAATTCAAAACATAAGGCATAACAACTTCACTTATTAAACAATTTTATACAGTATGTGCATGTATCCTAGTTTATGAAATCTAATGAAAACTCACATGGTAATCTATCTTGTAGGGTGAACATCCCACCTTCTACAAGCAAGGTCTTCTACATTTAGGCCATCCGTAGTGGTTTCACATTTACGCCTGTCACGTCACCGCCATATCAACATCACTAAAATAAATCACTAAGGTGCGTACTGTCCACACACAAATATATGCACATATATACATAACACACCCACACACACACCCAAACGCCCTTTTCCTGTGAAACCCCTCACGCCTTTAGCCCCGCGCTCCCTTTCACGCCATAAGGGGGCGGTGTTTGGCGCCCGTGAAAGAGCTGTTAAACACCACACGGATTCTCCCTCCTAAATTCAAATATCTCTAAATAATTGTAATTGATTGTATCCCTAATTTCTTGTAATTAGCTGTAAGGTAGTTTCCCTTATTTAGACTATTTGCTGTACATTCATTTAAGAGCTGTAAATGAGAAAATTACTTTTCCATCATACCAATTATATGGTATTAGAGCGCCGGCCCTAACCCTTCTCTCTACACCAAAACTTCTGATCATCTTCTTCACTGCTTCTTACTCTCCAAACACCTCCAGCTATGTCCACTGACAGCAACAGCAACAGCAACTCCGCAACAATTGGCTCCATCCCTCTCAACCCACCCTCCATCACTCCCGTTACCTTCCCTACATCACTAAAACTCACAGCCACCAACTATCTAGGATGGAAAACTCAGATTGAAGCCCTCCTCCATGGCCTTGATTTATACAAATATATCGACGGTACTCACCTTGCTCCTTCCCCGACTACCAACACTACAGGAACCTCCACCCCACATGCCGACTACACCACATGGTTTCGCCAAGATGGACTTCAATTCGGAGCTATTGTTGGCAGCCTCTCTCCCTCTATTGTACCACTCATTACCAACGCCAAATCATCTCTTGAAGCTTGGAAAATTCTTTCTAACACCTACGCATCCCCATCTCGTGGCCAAATCAAACAACTACAACATCGGTTGAAACATTCATCCAAGAAGCCAGACCAAACCATCACCGATTATATGCAATCGGTCAAAACTCTTGTTGATGAACTTGCAATCATTGGCAAGTCCGTGGATACCGAAGATGTGAATGATATCATTCTTACCGGTATGGACCAAACAACCTACAAATCCACTATTGATGCAGTCCATGCTCGTGATTCTCCTATACCATTTCATGAACTTCATGAGAAACTTATTAATCAAGAACTATCCCCGCTTCAAACTCCTCCACAGGTTGTCACCATTCATCAACCTGTTATAGCCTTTGCTGCTCATACCCGCCACTCACCTAAACCATGGAGTCCCCAACCACACAACACCAACCATGGCATCTTACCCACTCCTACTTATGCAGCCTCAAACCGTCCCTTCCTAGGAAAATGCCAATTCTGCTTTGCTAAAGGCCATTCCCTGACCTCATGTCATGCCTTCAAGAGAGCCCATCCTCAAGTGATGCTCCCATCCCTTCCTAAGCAGGGCTCCTACAACAAACCACAAGCCTACATGATGCAAGTTTCAAGCAGCAGCAACCTTCCCTCTCAACCATGGATTTTTGACAGCGGTGCCTCACACCACATAACAAATGATCTTAACACATTATCACTTCATGCTCCTTATGACGGTACTGACGAACTAGTCATTGGTGATGGTTCGTCACTTACAATCACTCATATTGGTTCAATCACTCTATCTTTTTCTAATACTTATTTAACCTTAAAAAATGTTCTCTGTGTTCCTTTATTTTCCAAAAATATTATCTCTATATCTCGATTATGCCTTGATAATCCTATACTAATTGAGTTTTTCTGTCTTGATTTTGTTATTAAGGACTTCCACTCCCGCCTCCTTCTTCTTCAAGGAAGAAGTAGCTGCGGTATATATATACTAAGGCCATCTCATCCCAAGGTCTTCCACTTGCAAGCAAACACATCATCCATTTGGCACCATCGTCTCGGACATCCTCATTTACAAGTTTTACAGCACCTATCATCTTTAGTTTCTTCAATTTTCTATTTAAATAAATCTTGTAATTCTTGTTGCATCAATAAAAGTCATAAACTTCCATTTCATACTTCAACTATTACTTCAAATGCACCCTTACAACTTTTTTTTCCGATGTGTGGTCCTCACCTGTTACATTTTTTGACGGCTTCAAATATTACATTATTTTTGTCGACCATTACACAAAATACATTTGGATTTACCCACTAAAAAATAAATCTGATTCTCTTACAACCTTCATACGGTTCCAAAACCTAGTTGAAAACTATTTTCATACAAAAATAAAACAATTATTTTCCGAAAACGGTGGGGAATATATTAAACTCACTTCACACCTCGCATCTTGTGGCATTTCACACCTCACTTCCCCACCACACAACCCCGAACACAACGGCTATGCTGAACGCCGCCACCGTCACATAGTCGAAACGGGTTTAACCCTTCTTTCTCACGCCAAAATGCCACTTAAATTTTGGCCCTGTGCATTCACCACGGCTACCTATCTAATAAACCGGTTACCCACTGTCACCCTCCAAAATGATTCCCCCTTCCACCGTTTATTTCATAAACCTCTCAACTATGACAAACTTCGTAGCTTTGGATGTCTTTCCTACCCATGGCTTAGACCATACTCTACTAACAAATTACAATCTCGCTCCAAACCATGTCTCTTTGTTGGTTACTCCCCTTCCCAAAGTGCTTACTACCTTCTTGACCCGCTCACCAACAAAATTTACACCTCCCGCCACGTCAAATTTATTGAACACCAATTCCCTTATGAGTCGTTAACCAAGCTAAATACCCCACCATCTCCACACCCGGACTCTTGGTTACACATCACCATACCCATACTCAACCCTACATCATCTCCTCCCTCACATAACACCCCACCTTCCTCCACCTCAACCTCACAGCCTCTCCTTACATACCAACGTCGCCAGCCCTCAAACATCTCCAATCCACCACCCCCGGTTAATACTCCCCCGCCATCATCCCCATCTCAAGCAGTAAACACACTAGCTTCACCACCCTCCACTCCCACATCCACTTCCTCCCCATCTCAAACAGGCCACACACCCACCTCCTCTTATCCTACCACCCCTAGTAACTCTTCACCTATAGAACCCACAAATTCTAATTCATCATCCCCCAGCCCCACATCTCCCACAATAAACATAACCCACCCTTCTGCCATTACATCTCATATGGCTCCCTCTCCTCCCAACACTCGAAAAACTGCCCACCCAAACCCGAAATATAACAACTCTGACTTCATCCTTTATAACGCCACTACTAAATTTTTTTCGGAACCCTCAACCATCACTCAAGCTCTCAAGAAACCTCAATGGCGTAAAGCCATGCAACATGAGTTCGACGCTCTCCAACACAATAACACTTGGTCTCTTGTCCCCCCTGATTCTGCACCAAATCTTGTTGGTTGCAAATGGGTGTACCGAACTAAATTCAATCCTGATGGTTCCGTTGACCGTTTTAAAGCCCGCCTTGTTGCCAAGGGATTTCATCAACGCCCCGGTTTAGACTACCGAGAGACTTTCAGTCCCGTTGTCAAACCCGCCTCTCTTCGTCTCATTCTCGCCCTAGCTACTTCAAACAATTGGTGTCTACGACAACTAGACATCAACAATGCCTTTCTTCAAGGCAACCTCAACGAATTCGTTTACATGTCTCAACCACCCAGTTTTGCCGACCCCCAATTTCCTAATCACATCTGTAAGTTGCATAAAGCAATTTACGGTCTTAGGCAAGCTTCCCGGGCCTGGTACAACAAACTCAAGTCGTATCTCCTATCGGCCAAATTCACACCAATAATTTCATATTCATCCCTGTTTGTTAACAAAAACACAACCTCTCCCATTTATCTCATTGTTTACGTTGATGATATAATCATCACATGTCCTGATCTTAATCTTGTAAACGATTTCATCAAGTCGTTCTCTTCTCGTTTTTCCCTCAAAGACCTTGGCAACTTGTCATACTTCCTAGGTGTCGAGGTGCTATCCCATCCCTCCGGTCTATTTCTCACACAAACTAAATACATCCTTGACATTCTCTCCCGAGCCAATATGACTGATTGTAAACCGGCATCCACACCAATGTCCTCTTTGGCTCCGATCAATAAACATGATGGTGACCAGCTACCCTCACCAACTGAGTACCGTGCTTATGTCGGTGCCCTCCAATATCTTGCCTTAACCAGACCTGATGTTGCATTTACAGTTAACAAGCTTTCCCAGTTTATGCATTCCCCAACAGATCAACATTGGATTGCATTAAAACGCATGTTACGATATTTACATGGCACTATGCATCAGGGTCTGTTCTTCAAAAGTAATTCACCGCTGCAACTTCATGCTTTCACCGATGTGGATTGGGCGGGTGATAAACAAACATACCAAAGTACCACTGGTTATCTAATTTATCTTGGAGCAAACCCGGTCTCTTGCCAATCAAAACGTCAACCAACACATGCTAGATCCTCTACGGAGGCTGAATTTCGCGTCGTTGCTTCCACAACCACTGAACTTCAGTGGCTAATATCCTTGCTTTCGGAACTTGGATACCAATCTACAGCTACACCGGTCATTTACTGTGACAATCTGAGTGCCACACATTACTCAGCAAATCCAGTCTTCCACTCAAGAATGAAGCATCTTGCCTTAGACTTCCACTTTGTGCGCGAAAAAGTTCAAGACGGCACCATTCGTGTCACTCACATAGCTGGGGATGATCAACTTGCAGACACACTTACGAAACCTCTGCTCAAGCATCGCTACAATTATCTTCTGCCCAAGATTGGTCTTCTCTACCGGTCGTCCATCTTGCGGGGGCATGTTAAACACCACACAGATGCTCCCTCCTAAATTCAAATATCTCTAAATAATTGTAATTGATTGTATCCCTAATTTCTTGTAATTAGCTGTAAGGTAGTTTCTCTTATTTAGACTATTTGTTGCATATTTATTCAAGAGCTGTAAATGAGAAAATTACTTTTCCATCATACCAATTATAAGAGCCACCTGGCTCGCGTCTCATCTTTCACGCCTTCGTTACGGATAGTCTTATGATAAAGTATTTTGAAGACTATAGAAGTCATTGTTATAATCTATTACGAAAATAAATAGAATGTCACATTTTTGTTTTATTATGGTTCGGTCGTTTTTATTTGTTGAACTTACTAAAGATAATAACAAATGCATGTTATTTATATAAGCCCACATATTTAGCCCATTTTTCTAAGTCCATTTATGTTTAATGTAAAGATGATTGAATTTTTTAGAGATGAATAAAAAAACTAGAACAGGAACTGGAACCGGTTCTTTCCAAAAACCGGTTCTTCCAGAACCGGAACCGGTTCTTCCGGAACCGAACCGGAACCGACCCTACACGTAGGGTCTGGATAGATTCCAATATTTCTAGTCAAATCCGGTTCTAAAAATACCCGAAACCGGTTCTACCCAGAACCGGTTCTCTCCAAAACCGGTTCATCCCAAACCGGTTCTCTCCTGAAAAACGTGTTGTATATGCGTTTAATAGGAAAAGAGATAAAGATCTAGAGTCATACGTTTAATAGGAATAGAACTTTGGAATTATTTATATATTCCAGTTGTATACACATCAGAGCTGGACTTCCTCACATGTCCACTTTACGTTAGTCTTGCTGTATATGCAAGCTAACACACAAGAAATATATAGGGGAGGAGTTGAAATAGTATGTTTAAAGTTTCTTGATCTTTTAAACAATGAAGCAAATATTACATCTTCATTGTTCATTAATACTTGGATATGCGTTTCATAAACCCTTGAGAAATGCTTTGCAAATTTCTTGCCAGCACTTTCTATCTGGCTCTGCATTTTCCAGCTTTGACCTTGCATCGTTTGCTAGTTCAGTCTAAGAACCGGAACCGGTTCTTAAGAATACCCGATTTGTGCACCTCTAGATTCGGTCACCAAAAGATTTTTGGGTATGTACTCTCCCAAATTTACAACAAGTAAATGATATGTTTTTTAGTTTTCTTCAAATTTTACAACATTTTAATTTTTTTAATTATAAAGTTATAGTTGTTATAATCAATAAAAGGTAAACGTATAATTTTCGAAATCATGCCGTTTTTTATTGCCTTGTCTAAACTATTTCACATAATTTTCGAAATCTTTCACTATCGTTGGAAAAATCTGTGAATTTATGGTGTTTTGCTTGATTGTTTTGATAAGATATAAGGAAGTTGGGCAATAGGTCATTCATAATGTTTCCAAGAGTTGAGTCAAATTTATAAATATTAACTAGTTTAGAACCCGTGTCTACACATGCACTGAAAAATATCAGTACAAAAAATTTTAAATCTTTATGTATATATTTGACAGGTGTAAAAATATATTACATATACTAAGGATAGAAAACAAAATTCAAAATATGTAAAAATTAATATATAATTGGGTTTCGAAAATACGTTAATTACTATTTAATATAATTACACTTTCATTACTATTTGATTGAAAATAAAAATTACATAATTAGATGTCAAAGTTTCTTATAATAAGGGATAATTTAAAATAAATGTGTTTTATTACTATAATTAGTTTTTTTTAAAAATATATTATTATTAAAAAATATAGATGTATTTAATAAGAGAGAGAGACGGGAAAAAAGTTAATGAGAATGAATATGGACGCGACACGTGGCATTGAAAAACCTTTATTTATTATATAGTATAGATGTTTTGAATCAATTAATCTAACCCATTTTATAAGGTCGGTTTAGACTAGCTTAACCTGTTAAAACATACATACCGTTTTTTTCTTGTCTTGTCTAAACCATTTCCCAAACACATGGACTCGTAAACTTGTGTTATGCATCAAATTGGAAAGATGATTAGGAGTATTTCTGCATTCATTTCAATTTTCATATGGAAAGATGAAAAATTGTGGGTTGGAAGTTCGAATGAAAAGATAATGTGTATCGACTTGTTTAGAAAAATAAATTAAAAAACTAAACTATATATAGCTTGATAATCCAACCAACAAAAAAAATTGACACGTGATTTTTATTGACCAATCATAATTGCCTCCCAAAATCTAAAATACTTATTCGCAACCTTTTTATAAACTCAACGGGAATTCATCAACAAAATTACAAATCGATCCAACTCTTTTAAAACTTGTATACAACCCGTCAATATGTTCAACCAGTTAATATAAAAAGGTTACACGAATGTTCGGTTACATGTCTTTATGATTTATTTAAAAAAAATGCAAAACAAAAAATATGAGTAGTATTCAAGTTCATCACCACAACATCGTTTCACTCCTGACATTGTCACTCAACTAAAATAATTTCCATATCAAATAAAGTGGCATTTAAAGTTACAAACAACATAAGGATATCTTCACTTGTTTTTATTATATGTTGACGGTTCGACATAGTTTCTAAAAAGGTAAATTGGATTTTAATAATCCGAACTCAACATATTGTTTGATAATAATTCATATTATCAATTTGGTCGGTGACAGTCATAACTTTCACTTTTGTTGTCCATAACAGTCTCAGTAACATAATCATCATCAATTTACGCTCCATTTACACTTGATTTAACTCAAAATTATGATTTTAAGATAAATGAAGATACGTACAAGCGAAATAGTGAAAATCAAGTGTAACTAGAGTATAAATTTATGATGATTATATTACTGAGCATACTGTTGACAACAAATGTAAAAGTTAGGACCGTAACCGACCAAATTGATGATATGGATTATTATTATCCAATAGATTAAAATATGGAGTATTAAAATCCAATTTGCATTTTAAAAAACACAAAGCAAACCTGCGGCTTTCATGTTATATGGTTGTTCGACGGTTTTCAACATATTTTTTTTTACACTTTTCTAAAAGAAAACTTTGATCGTTCATTAATATACTACATGCATATAGCTTCTTATTTCGAAAATAAACCACTAAAAAATAATTGTAAACCACCTATCAGTTTACACAGTCGGTTTCAAGCCTCAACCCATCAAAACCAAACCATTCCAAACATCCCTAACAGAAACAATATCTAATACCAGTGTTGTAAAAAGCGTTAGGCGGTAAGGTACGGCCTAGGACGGATTAATCAGGGCCTAGTTAATCGGATTGGAGTTTTTATATGTAATTTTTATATATATATAGTTATATACACATAAATATTTCAAACATAAACAATTAAAGATTAAATACTTCAAAATTCAAAGATTAAATAGTTCAAAACACAAACATTAACATGCTACTAGATAAAATGGTTCAAAAATTCATCATCGGCTTGGACCGCCTAGCCCGACTAGACCCGATTTGGGCTAAAAATCATAAAAAAGCCCAAAAAGTGGGCCGACTAGACCCGATTTTGGGCCGACTAGGACCGACCAGCGATTTATGGAGCGACTTGGCCAAAATTACTCCTCACTGGCCCGCCTAGCGACTAATCGGCGCCTAGGCGAGATTTTTACAAGACTGACTAATACACAAAACAGCAAATGCATATACAAATTAACACATTACTATTTGTATAGAGCATATAGCACATACAAGTTAGCACATTATTTGGTCACATTACTCTTTGGTCATTACAAATTGGTGTTGTTATCGTCTTAGTGTACTTACGTCTATTTATATACGGTGCGTGTTACTGTACCTATGCATATGTGTTGTTTACCGTTGCCAATGTATGTATAGTCCTGTACGGTTTGTTTCTAGAGTTTCTTTCTCGAGCGGGCGTCTCTCTGGGTGAGAACTGAGAATTACTGGGTATGGATATTGCAGATCAAAAAGATTTCAAAGGTTCAAAATATAGACCACAATTAAAGGTATCCAAAACAAAACTTAAATCAAATTCAGCAAAACAGAGTAATTTGCATATAAAATAGAAGCTACCATAACAAACCTAAGCAGTGAGCACAACAGCACCACCAGCTTCCTTTATCTTCTTCTCAGCCGTCTTCGAAATAAGTTTCGCCTTCACAACAATCGGCCGAGACGCCGGCACAGTTCCCTTCCCCAACACCTTGAAGTATCCAAACTGAGTGACGTCAATCACCGGAGCCTTATCGGCGGACGCCTTCTCCTTCACGTCCTGCGGCAGCAGCGACCAGAGCTTGTCGACGTTGACGGTCGGGCAATAGAACTTGTTGCGGAGCTTGTGGAAGTACCGCATACCGACTTTACCGAAGTAACCTGGATGATACTTGTCGAAAAGGATCCGGTGGTGGTGCATACCTCCGGCGTTACCGCGACCTCCGGGATGCTTGCGGTGCTTTCCGATACGGCCGTGGCCGGCGCTCACGTGACCGCGCTTCTTCCGATTCTTCCTCAAGCTCGTCGTCATTGTTACCTGCAGATCTCGATTTGAAATTAATTAACGATTGAGAGTGTGAATTATACAGATCGGTGATGAAATATCGGTTATTAGAAAGTGATGGATATAGAAATGGAACGTACCTGTGAATCAAAAGCCGGTGAAGAACGGCGGCAGAGACCCTGCGATGCAGTCGAAGGGAGAAAGTAAACCTAGATTGGTTTTATAGTACACAGGAAGAAGTTTATGGGCTTTGAAGATCTTATTGGGCTTTTGACATGGTCTCTTACTTTCTTTGTAGCACAGTTTAAACAACTGTATTTTACACTTTAATGACCAAATAGTAGTTTTATCCGTCGCGTGTTTCGGTGGCTTTGAAACGTACCTTAACTCGAATTTCCGTGTCACACGGTATTATCATAACGATAACGACACTCGCTATCTACTATGATACAAAAAAAAATACTCGATTTTGAATACAAGTCCGTTTTAAAAAAAAATTTATGTCAGAACGTTGACAAAAAAAAAACAGCTGCATTTCTTTTTTTTGGAAGTTAACAAACGAAAGTTATTAAAAAAACGAAATTAATGCATAATTAAACGGGTAAAAAGCTTAAAATATATACAATATAGGATGAGAAAAAAAAATCAGCAGCCTGCTTGCTAGGTTCCCGTGTCACGCGGCATAATAGGTTCGGGTTTTCGCGGTACCATAACGATAACGACACTCGCTATGTGCTATGATACTTAAAAATACTCAATTTTGAATACAAGTCCGTTTTAAAAAAAATTATATCGGAACGTTGACAAAAAAATTTAAAAACAGTCGTGCATTCCGTTTTTTTTTTAAATTAACGAACGAAAGTTATTAAAGAAAAACGAAATTAATGCCTAATTAAACGGGTGAGAAAAAAATTCAGCAGCCTACCTGCATGGTTAAGCAGCCTGGTAAGCTGCTTCACTATTACTAAGACTTGCCTTTTAAAAGGTTTGTAATGAGTGTACTAAACCGGTTTTTTTTTGTTCGGTTTTGGTTTTAAACCGGTTCTAGTTTGTGTCAATGAAAGTCAAAACTGGTTCTTAGTGGAATCGGTTTAGGTTAGGAACCGGTTTTTAAATAAGGAAATGATCAGTCTAGTTTGATTTAGTTTGCAAACCAGTTTTTGTAGAGGGAAATGACAGGTTCGGTTCGGGTTAAACCGGTTTCAAACCGCTACGAGGATCGCAGTTTAGAAAGCGATGACAAAGCGACGTTCTCAGATTGCTAAGTGAAGGTAAGACTCCTTATAACCACACAAAGTTTGCTAAAGTGTCATAAAAAGGTATGTATAAGTTGTTGGAGGTTAAGTATGGCAAGTTAAGCATCATAAATGGTGATTTTGACCTGTAGGGGGCGTAATTTACGTTGTGTCAGGACGTGTTACGGCCAAACTGTAATGCCCCAAATCAGGCACCCTACAGTTGGTTCTCATAACTGGTTGTACTCTTTAAAAATGTCTAACTTTCATTTAATTAAACAGCGAAAATCTTTCTCAAAATACTATTATCTCTAACCTCGTTAACTTTGATAACGTTACCTGGCGAATGCATGCACATCAAACCGAGTAGCCTCGCTTCCAAGCCAAGATACCTCGTCCAGCAGACTCACCTGCAAAACAATCTAACGTACATATAAAGTCAGCTACGCTGAGTGAGTTCTAATAGTTTAATTTAACAAAAGCCAACTCGTCTCATTTAATATTTATTTTCACTCAAGACCCTCTGGTCTTTATAAAATCGTTTTATAAATTGTCCTCATATAGATAACCCTGTTACCTTACAATATCCCGGAGGATTCACCACCCTAGACTCAACCCACCATTTTAACTCAATAAGTCTTTCTTACATAGAACGAACTTACTATTCTGATAACTCACAATTTACCATATATATTAACCATACACTGGTTAACTCATCCAACCTCTAGACACCGACTTACCAGTCCTAACTAGGACTCTCATAAACCAATTGACTCAATAGTTGTACACAATGTACTCAGCCCGACACAACGGTCAATCTAACTCGACACACCACATTTATTCCATCTATTTATCACATCAATACCATCTCATACACGATTAATATAACTCATCACTTGCATGCAATTTAACACATATATAAGCACACAAATACAAACCTCATCACTGCACCCTCGTCGGGGTTATCCCCGTTGGGATACTCGTCCTAAGCTCAGCTCCACCTTTGTTACAGGGCCTCGCCGCCAAACATAGCGACACACTCGTCATCTATGATGACTACCCAGCCACCACATGGTGACTATATCATCTACCATACGGTGCCTGACACATCACACGTACAATGATGACCCTGAAGGACACCGTCCTCCGCATCACTATTAGCCGTATACACGGACAACAATGTAAGCACACAAAGCAACACATATATACACATGACACTACCTGGACATGTACTACGACTCACTACCATTTACAGATCACTTACGTGTGTAATCCAACACTTACTTAGACGTATCCTCATAACGTCTAGACACCTTACCCAACTCTTTCCGAATAATTAATTATACGACACCCAAACACCATACTGAGTTCTAACCCGTATACACTATGGACACCCCATAGACCCATGCTAACACGATACCTGCCGTGTCACGAGGACAACGACACGATACACACAACATCAAACACATGACGCTAAACATCATTCTAGCATTTACTTGACTCGTTAATGAACCACGTACGGGTTCCCCTGCTAACTCTCCTTATATAACCATCACAGGTTTAACTAAATTCCCGACTCATCCCGATTAACTCATAACATGACACACACAGATCCCACAACTCTCGTTCACCCATCATAGGGATCCCATAACGACTCTTAGCTCAGTATTACATAACGGTCTCATAAAACACTTCCAGTTTAAATCATAACTTATAGTACGTTCGCATGATAAAACATGTGAGTATGTAAGATAGCCCCAAAACAGTAAAACGTTTAAAGAGGGGATTTGAAACTCACCGGTTACGAGGCAATCAAGATCCTTTCTCTGTAACCCGTCTGTTCACGCTCAAAATCTGAACCTGTCAAACGTATGATCACATGATCAGGATACGTGCTAAATACGCGTCGAATATACGTAAATATAAATAAACACCGCCTCTTGTCTGACCACTCGTCATACCGATTCATCGAACCCTTAACTCCACGGGTACACGTATCAGGTCGTCCCTGATTCGTTTAGGATTCCTACATGCACGTATGCATGCATGCTCATGCAAAACCCCAATTCCTTGGTTCTTTGCCATGCAAACCCTAGCTCGTCACGTACCCTCACTCGAGTCCGTCCATGCACCACCACCTACCACCGTGTCACCATCACTATCCTCCTTTTCGTCCTCACCATCGTGTATCGCTATCCGATCAGCAACATGCATCACCTTCTTGCACCATCACCATTGCCATCGGTTTCCACCCGAATCTCTGTCCCTGCAGGAAGCATCACCCGCCTCGTCTCCGTTGCTCGTCGCCGTGAAAAATCACCACAACAGTCGTCATGCACCGCTGCTGCCTCCTCGGCGGGTACCCGCAGCATGTCACTCCTTCTTTTCTCTCCCGACCGTCGGGCTCCAACCCTAACGGGTCATCGCCGCATTCTTTCTCCTGCCGGCTATCACATCACGCACCACCACCACGCCGTCGCCTGCTACAACCCGTAGCCACCACAGTCATCGCCTCCTTCTCCGATCACCATAGACAAAGGCCAAACCCTAATAGGGTTCCCATGAATAACCTACAACGAGATCATGAAAGATATAAAAACATAAACGAGTTTACCTTAACGAGGTTGGGAGGCTACGCTGCCGGAAACCACCACTAGACCACCCTCTATCTTTCTCGTCGCTGCCCCTTCTCTCTTTCGCGTCTAGTCCCTGCCGTCGCCCACCTAGAGCCGAAATGGCTCTAGGGTTGTTCTCTAAGTGGTATTTAAACCAATAAGTTACATCCGGGTCCATCGGTTTCTATTTCACGCGTTTCGGTCTCGGACCATCATTTTAAACGACTAACTGTCACTTTTATAGCCGTTGAAACGTACCTTCAACGACGACCTTATAAACCCTCTTATTTAATAAAGAGTCGGGTCACCGGCTATCCCGAACCGTAAAAATCTAGATTTCTGGGATGTTACACAAACCTATTGTATACGGCCACATTTACAACCACTTTTACGGCGGGGGCGTACCAGGCACAATGCCTTGCCTGATTTTTGTTGTATTTTGATGGTTTTGTTGTGTTTTGTTGGGTCCTAATCACTCACTTGATAGATTTAATGTTTGTTTGATGTATGTATTCAGGTTTGGGTTGAGAAATCAAGTCGGATGGTGAGGATCAAATCTTCAGGATGGAATGTACGTGCAAGTAGTTCAACAATCGAAATCACATTATGTTAAACACTTAAGTCTTGAAGTTTAAATGTTGTTACTTAGTAGAAGTTTTAATTACTTAATAAACTACATTGTGTATGATTTAAATACTCGGTTTTGTTTTATAACTTAAGCATTGTGTTGTTTTAAATTGAAAAAGTTGGGACCTATTTCCGCTGCAATATTTTCTAAATCTTATTGGTCCATTTCAAACTAGGAAAATTACCAAAATGGACAAACTTTTTCAGCCTACTAATTCGTGGTCATTTAGACCAATAGTGGGCTAGAGCCGACTAGTTCAACCGTCTCCAAATTCTGACAAAAAGTAGTTGGGCACGGAATTTGGAGACGACTGAACTAGCCGGCTCTAGACGACTATTGGTCTAAATGACCACGAATTAGTAGGCTGAAAAAGTTTGTCCATTTTTATAAGTTTGACTGGTCAAATGTCTATTTTAGTAATTTTCCCTACATTTAAACTCATCAATATTTCTAAAGATAGTTTTAGTCCCATGTGTTTTAGTCTGACTGAGAAAGTTTTTAAGCTTTCATTATATACCCAATGTGTGATTAGCTTCTTAATTAAGACACATGAACTATAACTCCTATGTATAGGCATATGCACTACACATAAGCTGGTTTAGTTTTAACTTTTTAGTTCTTGGATTGGGCATACTCTTATTCCTTTGTTTTGTATGAGGTGAACTTAGACCATGTTCAAATCTGACTATTATTCTTGTGCTTCCTCCTCATTTTTCTTTGTTTTGTAGGAGGTGGACTTTAACTTCCTTGACCTTTATCTCTCTTTGCTTTCTTTGAGTCCTCTTTTATCTTTTATTCTATATCATCAACCATTTTTTTCACCTTTTACTCTCTCAATCTAATTAGTGAACTTTTATATCCATATTTTATCAAAGTATCCCTCATGGCTTTCAACACACCTTTCTTATCTTCTTTAGGCTCAACTTCCTTTTCCTTAAACCTTCTTTCTTGTTCTTCTTCTTAAAGCTTCCTTGCTAGCTATTCATAAGTTACCTCATGATTTCTCGACCATTTTGGCCGAACTTCCATCATGATTTTAGGTTGTTTTTCTGTTAGTTGCTTTGATTACCTTGTTTTAGTATCCATGATATGTGTCTTAATCCGACTGATGAGAAAATATAAACCAAAGTCCATTGTCACGGCTATTTCTCAACAAATTAAATATTTTAAAAAAAGGAAGATGTTTGAAATAAGTGTCCTCATAGCTTCAAGATCCAATGTGATACTACATATTCTAGATAGTATGCATACTTGACCACTTGGGTATAGTTTGAGTGTATGGTTGCATGAAAATGTGCTATTGTAGTCAGTGGCGGATCTAGGAAAAAAATCTAGGGGTATCTAAAATTTCGTTCAGGGGTATCTGGATACATAAAACGGTAAAAAAAAAAATTTCCTCTGCGCGTCGAAAATTCCCACTACGCGTCGAAAGTTGAGGGGTACCATCAGGTACCCCTCGCCTCTTCATAGATCCGCCACTGATTGTAGTTAACATTTCGTTAAAATAACGTTATGTGGAGAATACTCACTGCCGACTATTATGTCATAGTACTATAGTAGGTTTATTTTTGACGTCATTATGCAGCTACATGAGCTACTTCATATATAAATCAAACAAGTAATAATATTAGAATGATTTAAAGTGTGATACAAACATGTCACAACAAATTTGGTTAACATACTACATTTTATGTCAATTTATATCTCAATACGAATGTGTATTTTATAACTATATAAATAAACACATCTTTCTAAACTAAAAAAAATATTATATTACATACAAATCATTTTGTTATAAAATTTATGTATTAAAATAAAAACAAAATTATATTTTTAATAAAAATAAAAAATAGCGTATCAATTAGGCGTAGTTAAGAATTAAAGGGTGTGAATAGATCCTCTATATGGGCGGGCTTATATAGCAGTCACCAAACATTTTCAAAGAGTAACGTTGGTAAAAAGATTCTTAAACCTTCAATGTTTAAGAGCATTCATAGCCCGTTCCTTATAATTATGTGAGTGAATTTTGTATATTTTATGGAGTGGTTTAAAGTGGTTGTGAGTGGAGAAGAGAGAAAAGATATAAGGTTTTTGTAAATATAAGGATAAAAGTAGTGGTTTTTAGTATAATTATAAGAATAAAGATAAGGAGAGAGAAAAGTAAAGATAAAAGGTAAAAAATAGTATTTTTTAGTGTAATTATAAGGATATTAAATATAAAGAACGAGCCAGGAATGCTCTAAATACCATGGTAGTAAAAGGTTAATAGCCATATCTACTTGTGACCAAGACTTTAGGTATTATTAAATCATTTAAATAATTGTTATTATAGCTCACCTTGATTTCCAAAATCACCAGCCACCATCCACCATCCACCACCACCATCCTAATTCATCTCCGCACAAGAACCCGATGATCGCTTAGACTAACCAGTAACCACCATCTCATGCTTGCTCTTTCTGCTCTCTTAATTGCACATCTTGTCTCCCTTCGACCATAGCGGATCATGGCGGTTGTAGTTCTACATTACAGTCGTTGGTGCTTTGATGATGGTGCGTTTATTGGTGGTTATCGTGATAACTACCATGGTGACATTAGTAACAAAAAGGGTTGCAAACACATAGTTCAAACCGCGCAAAATTCACAATTAAACTCAACTTTGCAAACAAAATCAAAAGACACCAAACCCGTTTCTGGTATACATAAAGAGTATATCAGTATGTACAAGTATACACTTGAAAAAACATTGCAAAACCTTTGTGAAATGTTTCAAAAAAACATTGCATATCTTTTTATATTTCCCAGGATGTCCTCAAGTCAAACCTAGTATTCATCAAACTCGTGTGAATTCAATAAAACTTAAGATGGAAAACTTACATCTCAAACACGGTTGATGAATCAATGTCGGTTTCCTCAAAGATCTGCATTTTATGGTTGTTAGCAACTTCTTGACGCGTTTCTGGAGGAAGTTTCTTCAAGATATCTGAAATAATCAATCCGTGTTTCCTTTTCAGTTCATCCAATTCTTTTTGCTGCTCGATTAACAAATTATTGAGTTTTTCAACAATAACTTCAACTTTTTCATCTTCATTTTCTGACGAAATTTCTTCGGTTTTCTGTGTGTCATCTTCATTTTCTGGTGAAATTTCTTCTGATTTCTGTGTGTTTTCTTCCGAGAAATTTGAGGGTCTTGGTCTAAGTGGAGTAAAGCAGCCTTTAGGTGAATCACTCCAGTATTTTCTACCTGAAGGTAATCTTTCAAGAGCTAAAAGCCCGGGTGAAACACAAGATTTAATGGTCACAGAGGATGGGGATTCGGTTTGTGGGTCGGAGGGTGAGTCAACAGAGCTCGACGGGTCATTGTCTTCTTGATCATCAAAGTAGTCCCGTGGGGCCCAATCTGGAATGCATGAACGGATTTCTGCATCGATCATTTCTGCGATTGTGGAGACATCTTGATCTGTTAAGTCGAGTTCTTCAACCATTTCACTAGCAACAGCAATTGATGTATCATTATCGGTATCAAACGGGAAGTGAATGTTACGGACATTCCCTGGCCCACAAATGCAAAACCTCAAAATTATAAGATAGATACAATACAGATAAAAATGTGGAAGTGGCAATTTTGACCCATTTACTTATGAATGAGTCAATTTGAAACGGGTAAAAAAATAGACTATTTTATCCAAAAAAATTAGATTATTATCAAAATAACATGATTTTTATAAGGGCAAATGACATAAAAAGGTAAATGAATCTGGGCTAATTTCTATTTTGGGTATAACATTTTGTTTGCACCAGAAGGTTCAAATTTTCAAAAAGTTTTTATTTTAGGGTAATCTTCTAAGTTAAATGGTTTCCATGTGCCATGTCAGCTCCACGTCAGAAAAAGGTCAACATGATCGAGTTACTGATAAGACAGCCACCACATCATCATTTTTGACCGAGTAAGGGTTTTTTATATTAATTAACTTTTTTAATAAATTCGAGTCTTTTTGTAGGTTAAAAAAAAGTGTGCTATCTCAAATAGTAATCAGATTAAAACGGTTAACCTTTTTATGCAATCAGCCCTTTTTGTAACCTTATCACACTAATTATTAATAGAAATCCGTCTCAACCCGATGGAACCCGACCCGTTTTGACCCACTAGAAAAATTACCTGCTTTGACAAGTTACACAACCCACCCATCTCGCCACCTCTATCTAATATAAACAAAGATCAACAGATAACCTGTGACATCTTCTATTCGAAGTTTTAGGAATACAGTATTGAGGTCTCTCATTTGACCTTTGACTGTGAAATCTCTAGTGGAATCAGTAATAGCTTGAGTTTCACCATTGTCAAGCTTATCGGCAGCATCATCTATAAAAATTCATCAGAAACTGAAAAAAAATATGATAAATAATTTGGGAAGTGCATTGCAGGTATTACCTGGATTGGAAGTGGAAGGGGTATGACCTGGTTTATGTACACTGTCACCATGCTCATCATGCAGAAACTCATCCATTAGTAATTCCTTGGCAGATAATCTATCAGAAGCCTTAGCAATACACTTCTCTATAAATGATCTGATTTCAGGGTCCTTAACTTTTGCTAATGATGCTGGTTTGACTCCCTAACAAGATTGAAAAACATGTTTCACAAATTCTGATTATTTTAGAAAGGGGTAGATACGTAATTTAACTTTATCCTCATATATTTGTTCTGTTGCAAAGGGTATGAAAATGATTAACCATAACTGATGATTTAACCCTTAACTAATCAGATAATTAGAAGCACAATTTGCTTATCCAAACATTAAAACTAGTTATTGAGACTTCATCATATAATTATTTCCAAAATCCCCCGTATTCATCAATAAAATCCAAAACATTGACCTTAACCATATGAGATGAAAGCCTAGGGGTGTAAAAGAACTCATTGCTTCAATATTTATCAAGCTCAACCTTCATTACTCACCATAGTTGTCAAGGCGCACTCAAGGCGCATAGGCCTTTCCTGGGGCCTAGTCGCAAGGCGCAAAAAAAGCAAGGGCTTTTTTAAGCAAGGCACATAGTATAAAAATATCATTTTTAGGGGTTTTAGACATGTTTTAGGCTTCTTTAGGGCTACGTTAGGCTTTTTTAGGTTGATTCCAGGCTTGATTAGAGGTTTTAGACAAGTTTAGATTATTTTTTGGCTGGAACTTGGCCAGAAAACACGCTCAGTAGCCTGAAACTGCGCCTATCCAGACGAGGCGCATTCCTTGCGCTGCGTTGTGCTTCTGCGCCTAGGCTTGCGCCTCACGAGCTTTTGACAACATAAGTGCCATGTCAGATCAATGTAGTCTTAAAACTTAATGGAATTCATATAATTTTGAATGATTCCCTAAATGTAAGCAGATTGAGTGATAATCTCAAATTTTTCCCATCACAATGAACAAGAATTTGCCCGTCATTATTTAAGGTGCATAACCTCATGTGAAAGATTTTTTCATGATATGATAGTTCTAACATTTATAACTGCAGCATTTCCTATTCTAAAATGCCCAAAGTTAAATGCAAAATTCGATCTTCACGTTCGTTTTACTTGATTGAAATATTTATTTTTACATGTTTATCATGACTGAAGTAGCAATATATGGAAATAAAAGAGCAAGTGATCATAAATTACTCACTAATGTTACTTTCTTATATATCTGAGCAGCATTGGCACATTCACAATATGGATACTCAAATGTCACCAATTCTAGTAAGCACATTCCAAAGGCATATATATCTACAAGTTCATTGTATTCCTCCTCATAAAGCTCTGGTGCCATGAACTCAGGAGTACCTAATGTTTTAAATCACAATCACAAAGAAGACAATACACAACCACTCAACCAGAAAAAAGAAACATGTGCTCACCAATGACACTGTGAGCAGCACGAGCCTGGAGAAGAATGGCTGCCAATCCAAGATCCCCGATTTTAACCTCTCCTTGATTCCCATTGACAAAAATGTTGTCACACTTCAGATCACGGTGTATGACCGGCGGGTCATGACTGTGAAGGTACAAAAGTCCCTCCAATATTTGCTTAGACCACTTCTTTAATGCTCTTAGGTCTACATGCTTATGTTTCTTGCGATACCTATGTCAAAATGGTTATGTAGTTATGTTTTCTGCCATACATATCAATGTTTAACAACAAATTACACAGCTAGAACAATTAGACAAATCAAACTCACTGTCTTAATGTTCCAGATGTGAAAATCTCAGTTATAAAGTTGATGTGTTCGTTTGTCGAATCAACCCAAGAATTGTAAAATTTGATTATGTTCTTGTGCTTAAGTGTTTTAAGCAAATGAACTTCGGAGTATAGACGCTCCAGCTCCTCTGGGTTCCTTAAGAAATCAGAAATCCTTATTTGATTCCAAGCTACTTCAATTCCTTCCAATTCATCAAATGCTTTGTATCTAAATTTCCCAAATTGATCAAGGAATTTAGAGAGGTGTAATACCGAAAAATAGGATAAGTATGAATCGGATACTTAAAGAAGATTGGGTCCTACGTGCCTATGTGGCACTACTGAATCCACAATACAACTGTCTTTTTTTTAAAGGCACAATACAACTGCCTAATTGGCAAAATCAAGTGGTACACATGATGACATATTTCACCTAATATGATTGGTCCATGTAGAAAAGTGCCAACCAATTGGAAACATGACAACCCTAACAAAAAACGGTTATGACCTAAAAGGTGACATAGGGTCACACTTAAAAAGCGAGAAGCGCACCAAGGCGACAAGGTCTAAAACAGAGGCGCAAAGCACAAAAGCGCACCGCTTTTCATACGCGAGGCGCAAGGTGCTTACATAAGCTTTTTCATATATCTCATAGGTTTGTAGCATCCCCTACCCAAAATCATAAATAAGCTTTATATAAGATTTAATGTACAAATTACCTACATATACAACCTAAAAAGCCTGTTGTACAACATACTGATGCACACAAAGTCTCCCTATACATGAGGCGTGCGCCTGACCTGCGCCTTAAGCCATTTTTCACGCGCTTTTTGCTCCTCAACCACACATTTTGTACGGCTTGCGCCTTATGTACACAAAAGCAAAGGGCCTTGCGCTTAGGCGCGCTTTTCAAAACCAAGAATACGATTCTAATTGGCAAAATCATGTGGTACACATGATGACATATTTCACCTAATATGATTGGTCCACGTAGAAGAGTGCCCAACCAATGGGAAACATGACAACCAATAGGGGACGAACATGTAGTCACGCTTATATGATAGCATCATTCATTCAAATCACTAAAGCACTCACCAATACACACACACATATTCCTTTTCTCTGTAACTTGTACTCCAAGTGCTATTCCGATAGCATTGGCCGGATTCTCCCTTCTCAGAGAAGCAAGTTATTGTCTCAAACTCGTTGGCGATATATTGTTTCTTCATAACTAAAACTAGTAATTTCCAATTTCAAATTTCATATGAAACACAAACATATCTTGATAGAAATAATTGTTATAATTAAGTTGCATGATGATGTAATACCTATATCATACATGAAGTTGAAGCATAAACAACAATGCAGTTTCTATAGCTATTATTCATGAAGTATAAAACAATAATGTAAAAGAAGGATACACTTTTTTGCATGCTCCCCTTCCCAGCACTTCTTTGTACTGCAATATCACCATCAGATTACAACACAAAACCATAATCTAACAATTATTAGTCAAATCATGATCAAATTAAACGTACTAACCCGGCCATAACGACCGGACGGATCGATCTCAACGAAATCCGTATCAGAATCGTCCGGTTCATGATCTGACATCGACGATTCCAACGGCATTTCTGTAGGTTATCTACTTCGTAATTCGCTAACTCTTTACGAATAAAAAAACAGATTAACTTCTGTAATTCACGTAATCAATAAAATTACACAACAAATTGTGATTTCTGACCGGAAAAACCTGCCGCCGCGACGAAATCATGAACTTAGGGCTCCGAATTTTGATAAACTTCTATGAATTATGCATAGATTTGAAGAATTTGAATACGTGAATATGATGGAAAACGAGTGGTGAAAGATCCAGAAGAAGTTTGAGGAAATCAGCTGAGTGAATTGTCTGTTTGTTGTTTGTTCAGATCAAATCTAATTCATAAAAAAATGGTTGAATTTGAAAGCATTATGGAAAGTCAATTGGGGGAATTATAATAAACACATGAGAGATTATAAGAGAATTGCAAGAACAGTCCTTTGAAAATGTCTCAATGTGCATATTTCTTCAAATTAGAAAAATAATTATTTTTTGGTTATTTGGTGCCATTTCTATTTTTCAAGCATCAAATAATGTTCATAACTTAGAAACAAATATAATTTGGAAAGGAAAACAAATTACAATTAAAACAAAATAAAATACAGAAGAATGGGTAGAAGCGGAATTGTGGAGTCCATTTCTTAGAGACGATTCCCTTAAAATAGATTTCACTTCTGCGTTCCAGGATACATACAACAGCAGGAACAGTTTGTTGTACCGCCCGGGATGACCAATAGGCCCAAAACTCACGTGAAATGAGTATGTTGTACTTGTTGCGCATGGGTTGCGTGTTTATCGTAGTTTCTCTTAGTGTATATGTAGTATTTCGAGTGCTACTCAACTACGGTAGAGACCTTAGTTTTATAGTCATGTCAAAAACAAAACAGTCCAGTCATTTAATTGCGTTAAACATAAAAATTAAACTGTATTAAACGATTCTAATAACAACTAATATGTTTAATTAACAACTACAGATTGATTAAAACCGATGTATTTACAACTTCCGAAGAAACCATTTAATAAGACCACTATATTAGATTAATAGTCCAATCGGCATTTTCATACTTGATATTCCAAAAACAATACCACTGGCATTTTAGATTAAAGTCAAAATTGGACTCTAATTATAAACTTATTTATAAAAGCAACTCTTAGAAATAGTCAAGCAGCCTGCTGAAATTTTATTTTCACCTTATATTATATATATATTACGCTTTTCACCCGCTTAATTATGCATTAATTTCGTTTTTCTTTAATAACTTTCGTTCGTTAACTTAAAAAAAAAAAAAATGCACGGCTGTTTTTAATTTTTTTTGTCAACGTTCCGATGTAACTTTTTTTTAAAATGGACTTGTATTCAAAATCGTGTATTTTTTTGGTATCGTGCCACATAGCGAGTGTCGTTATCGTTATGGAACCGCGACAACCCGAACATATTATGCTGCGTGACACAGGAATTCGAGTTAGGGTGCGTTTCGAAGCCGCCGCAACGCGCGGTGGATAAAACTACTAGTTACTATGAATGATAAAGAGATTTAAAAAGAGTAGTGAATCTATACTATATCTATATCTATACTATATAATAAATAAATGTTTTTCATACCACGTGTCGCTTCCGTATTCATATCATCAATTTTTTTTCCACATCTCTCTCTTATTAAATACACCTCTATCTTTTAATAATAATATATTTTTAAAGAAAATAATAATTATACTAATAAAACATATTTATTTTAAACTATCCCTTATTATAAGAAACATTAAAATCTAATTATGTAACTTTTATTTTCAATCAAATAGTAAATGAAAGTAATATTACATTAAATAGTAACTAACGTATTTTTGAAACCAAATTGTATATTAACTTTTACATATTTTGAATTTTGTTTTCTATCCTTATTATATGTTATACATTTATACATGTAAAATATATACATAAAGATTTAAGAATTTTATGTGTTGATATTTTTCAGCCCGTATGTTTCAAGATTTTTACCTTCAAAATAAATGAAGGCATCGTCCTGTGACTGATGTGAGTGCTATGATTCCAATCGAATGTTGGACTTCAATATAATTCAATGATTTCATTTTTTATTTCTGATTTTGATTTCGATTTGTGATTAAACAATTTGAATTTTCTAGGGCGTGGCGATCGACAGAAAGAAAAACAGGGAAATGGGAATGGGGTAGGGTGATAGATATTTATAAGTACGTTTTCTGATGAGATTGTTTCCAAATCAACCGGCTATGTGGATGTTTATATGTATAAAACATATATAATTTGGTGCATATCAATATACACGGTTAGTTGTTATGTTAATATGTTATCATGATTTACACTGTATGCGTTTATGCCATTTTGTTTGAGTATGATAGACGGTATGTGCAATGCCATTTTGTTTGAGTATGATAGACGGTATGTGCCTACATAAAAGTTATGGGGAGCGGCAGCCCTCCATGAAGAAAAAATTAGTGTTATATATGCGTTAAAATCCTGACCGCCCCCATAAAATTTTGCTATGGCCCCCCGATCGCCCCACATGAAAAAAAATAGTATTATATACGTGCTAATTATCGCTAGTCAACCGACCCCAAAAATTTTCGATCCCCATGAAAAAAATTTCTGGGTCCGCCACCGAGTATGTGAGAATCCAGCAGAACGCTTGTGGCGGTATAGCATTCAGATTTTTGCCACGGGTTTATGAATTGTTCATTATCAGGAGAAATTTTCAGTTCCTTTCCATGCATTTTTTTCAATTTTTTGTACATTAGGGACAATGTACAATTTAAATGTGGGTTAGGGAAGTTAAGCAACTGAAAAACGATTTAAAATTGTGTAAAAGTTAAATTTTTGAATTTTTTTTAATCCCCATTTACTGAAATTCATGGTAGTCAACTCTTGCCGCCCTAGACTCGAGGATCAATTCGTTCCCAAGTAGTACGATAAAGTTTCGCCAAAAAGTTTTATAAAAATTTTACGGTTTAATTATTATCCTAAATAATTATATCACAACCACAAAAATAAATAAAATATAGAACTAAGCAACTAGGAAAAATGTCCAGTTTCGTTCGAGGCATCAAACGAGAACCGGACTGGTCTAAGGGATAACAAAATAAACAAATCTGTTATCTCCCACTTAGTTCAAGATCTCCATCTTTAATCCTGTCATTGTCCGTCTTGGTATTCTAGTCTTCGTCTCTTTAGGATTACAATATTTATTTACAGATACAGTAAAAATAAATAAATAAAAATAAACCTAACTATTACATCGGGGTTCCAAATAACCATAAAAATACAAAGAAAAATAAACCAACACAAACAATACAACACACAGGTCTCTAGTGCTCGATTCAATCAACACAATAACAATAAACGAAAAAGGCACGATCTTTTGTCAAACAAAAGTTGTCAAATAAAATAATAGATCGAATAAAAAACAATACGTCTAAACGCGCGTAAAGGTGACTCTGATACCACTGTTGGGAATCATGCACCAGTTTTTAACTTTTAAAAACAATAATTATTTAAACCTTTTAAATAAATAAATCAGATATATTTAGCGGAAGCGATTAATTGGTACAACAAACATATCAGATCTGGATTCCTTTCAGTGATCCGATTACACGCGTATAAACAATACTATATTAACCAACCATAGGGTATTCTAGGAATATACCTTTGACGATAACCAGATAAGAACACCTTAGTACAACGAACGTCACGCTAGATGACACGTACACGAAATCCTGCAGCAAAACGTCACATGGTTGTGCAAGGGGAAGGCCGATCACGACGGCGGCGGTGGTGGCCGGTTCTCGGCGGCTCACAGCGGTGAGGTGGTGGCTTCGGCTTCGTAAAGGGAAGAGGGGGGGGGGGGGGGGCGATTTTGGGGTTGGGATTATTAGGTTAGGGTTTTGATTATAATGTTATATTTATAAGCATTATAATTACACACTGGTCCCCTATGATATTAACAGTTAATACCCTAGTAATAATTAACCATTAATCATTAACCCTTATATTTTACTAATTACTAATAATTAGTAAAAATCTAATCTTTAAATGTTTAACAGATTAAACATTTATCCCCGTAAATAATTAATTCAACAAGTAATTAATTATTTCAATCTCTGGTAAATATTTCTCTTAAATATTAATCCACCGTTTAATAAAATCGTCTTTCGAGAATAATATTTAACAATTAAAAGTTATATTTTGTTCGTTGCCTAAGGTGTAACTCTTTGGATCGTATCTCGTTAGTAACGTTGACTTTATTGACGATCGGACATCATATATCCAACAATAGTTTCTATAGGGTAGTTTCTACAGCAGATAAAAAAATTAAGCTTACCTAGTTTCGATGACGGCGGCGCAGATTCAGTAATCAGACGAATGCGAAGGCAACAAATCAATATGCTAGCGTTAGTAGCAACAACGAGAAAGCAACAAACAATCCTTCAACAACGAACAAACTAAAACGACTGGATCAACATCGGAGCGGAAGCGACAACAAAAGTCTTCAATCAAGCATGGATCGAATCAGCTCTGATACCATGTTAACTAATAAACATGTACAGAGCAAGATGGAGGCTCAAAATTATTCTAGTGAAGATTAGGTTACAATGAAAAGAAAACAAACATTAAATAGGTAGCCTAAGCCTTACAAGCTAAATGGCTAAACCTCATAAACCGACTTATTATGCTAACATGTGGTATATAAACCGACGTATTATGTCATCATTGTAATAGTATCCTATCGATGTAGACTTCGTCGGTACGCGAGATTTCTTGTGGTGTTTGCCACGTTTATCATGTGGTACATATATTTTATAATTCTGATGATGGAAAACCTCTTGGGATTGATCAAATAAGGATATGACTTGCAAAGAACCTATTTTTTTTTAAATTAACCTTATCACATTAACATGTCTGAATCCTATCACCTCCTAGGATAAAAATCATAAAACCCTTTTACACTTTGAGTTTGTAATAGCTTGGTGGAAGGGTTTATAAAATATCTATTCAGCGGACTAATAACACATCTATATAGTAGCAGACATTGAGGAACATACGAAATTCCGTAATCAAATGCATGAAAACAAAAACAAAACCCTAAAAAAAGAATCATAATCGGCGTTACATGAATGAGCAATTACCATGAAGAAGGTGGCGAAGAATGAGCAATGCATATGAAAGATCAGTGGAGTAAAACACTTCCTTTTGATCATCAGTAGAAATTCCACTGTCAAGTAAGTCATTGAAACCATCACTTGATTTTCCATCATAAATTCTCAGAACTGATGACAATCCGTCACCCGCTTCTCTTCATTCTTTTGTACTCCCACGCATTGGTCCTACAGAATGTGAGAAATATAGCGTAAGTCCCATCGATTCACATGATTGTCTGGAGACTGATTAGGTTTGTGTTGTTGAATTTGCTGTGCATTTGATTCTAAGAACAGCTAATGGAAAATTAGGGTTAATTCATCATTGCAGCTTATGTAAGAAGGTCATAATATTGACAATGAAATAAACTTTATAGGGACTGCATGTTACCTGTTTATGTGGTGCTTGGAGTAAGCGATTCGTTATCTCTACTTTAATTCGTTGTTAAAAATCTATATACATGTCTATGCTACATTTATGAGGTAATTTATTGAACTATGTAGAGTGGCTTGATCAACAAAATCTGCGAGTTGATTGGCCGTGATGCTGCTAGGAAGGGCTAAGGCTTCTGCAATCGTTACATGTAGATGGTGTATCTGTAGACTGTATTTATCAAAATAAGTACCAGCAGATCAAAATTAGCCATAAGACATCAAACCCTACCCGGTTTAGTATTATCCCCAAATCGATTAGGTCAAGCAAAAACCTCAAATATACATAATTGAAAATTTTAGTTGATCGTTGACAATTTTGGTTCTTTTGGTGGCGGTGAGTATAGCGGCAGTGGAGGAGGAGCGAGAAAGAAGGGTTTGGGCAAGTAGAAAAGGGAGAGGGCGGGTTACCTGGTCAGTGATGGTTCGATGGTGGCCGTCGTTGGTGTTCGAGCGATGGTCGGAAATTACCGCCGGTAGCATGACAGAGAGAGACGCAAGTGGCGTGAGATGAGAGAAACAGAGTGAGAAAAGTGTGCGTAAAAGAAGGGACACATAGCCAGGCGATGCAGTGAAGGGTTATACGAACTACAAAAAGCCTTACAACACTGTACATCCCAATTCCTTTTAGTAAAGAGTAATATGTTCAATAAATATAAAAAAAGTTTGAGTTACAAGTCCTAACAATGATTATTAGTCACATGTAATTAGGTGCAGAATTTCCAAGTTAATTGTAGCTTTTATGTTGAAAGTGATTTTTAAGTATATAACTTTTAAATTTTGAAATTAACGATAAAAATTTAAGAGGGACAATCGTAGAGCCTGACTTATTATTTCTATTTCCATATAAATATGGCATATGCATCATATATGCAACATCCATAAGGTTCTCTCTAGATTTAACAAAAACATCAATAATGTCTCTCACATTACAAGTTTTTATCTTCTCTTCTCTTCCCTTCATTCTTGCCTTGCTTCTTTTGAAATCATATCTTTCTTCTCCAAAATGCCCAAAAAACCTACCACCATCTCCACCAAAGCTACCAATAATTGGAAACCTCCTCCAACTAGGCTCGAGCCCGCACCGCTCCCTTAAGGCTATGGCTGAGACCTATGGTCCACTCATGATGATTCGTATTGGCTCTGTGTTGATACTTGTAGCCTCCTCTGTTGACGCAGCACGAGAAATCATGAAAACCCATGATATAATATTTTCAAACAAACCGAAATTAAGCATCCCTAGTAAATTTTTTTATGACGGGAAAGATATAGCTTTTTCGCAATATGGAGAGTATTGAAGGCAGGTAAAGAGCATTGCGGTACTCCATCTTTTAAGCAACAAAAGGGTTCAATCATATCGACACATGAGAGAGCACGAGTTGGCTCTAGTGTTGGAAAAGATTCAAAATGCCAATCAATCGGTTGTTAATGTGAGTGAGTTACTTCTTACCCTTACGAATAATGTAGTCTGTAGGGTGGCTTTGGGGAAGAGGTATGATACGCGGCAGTTTTTAGACATGTTTGATAGCACTGCAAAGTTATTGGGATGTTTTAGCGTGGGGAGTTATATTCCGTCACTAAAGTGGGTAGATCGATTGAGTGGATTAGACCGAAGAGTTGATGAAGCTGCTAAAGAATATGATGCATTTTTACAGAGTGTTGTCGACGAACATGTAAACAAGAAAGGGGTCGGTGTTGATTGCCAAGATCTTGTTGATGTCTTATCAAAAATTCAAAGAGATAACAAAACGGGTTTTCGTCTTGAGAATGATATGGTTAAGGCTATCATCATGGTAACATGTCTTCCTTTTATAACAAGTGTGTTCTAAATATATATATATATATATATATATAGGTAAAAATTCTTAGAAATGTAACCAACTTTCTAAACTATTCCAATTAAGTCAATCAAACTCTTTTTTGTTTCAATTTAGTCATTCAACTTTTAGGTAATGTGCTAATACTATATATTTACCTGTTTAATATGTTAAAGTGCTGACGTGATTTTTTTTTTTTTTTTTTTTTTTTTTGAAATTTGAAGACTTGGAATTAGTATACTTTTTTAATATTAAAATTTAGAAACCTATTTGTTCCAAAAAAAAATTACTGTTCGAACATTCCCTAGTAATATATACTTGTTCGAAAATTCCCTAGTAATATATACTTGTTCGAAAATTCCCTAATAATATATGCATGTAAATTATAGCAAACATTTGGATTTTTAATACTATTTCATAACATGATGTTAAAGAATCCAACTGTGTTGTTCTATAGTTTAGAGTTGTGGTCTAATTAGTTTGATTGCATAATTGTGTTCCTATGATTTACTCTTTATCTTTTCTAGAATAATAATAAAAAATTGGATTAATAAATAAAAGAAATTAAGAATCCACCAAACATATATTTGAGTACAAATTCTAGCTAGTTGACTATTTTGCATTGGCCATTCAAGCTTTTCTAACATACCCATTTGATGACATTTCTTTTCTACCATACCCACTTGATGACATTTATGACAAACAGTAGGTTTCGAACAAGTATATATTCTTTGAGAATTTTCGAACAATGATTTTTTTTTTGAACAAATAGGTTTCTAAATTTTAATGTTAAAAAAATATATATTAATTCCATGTCATCAAATTTTAGAAAACAAAAAAAAAAAATCACATCAGCACTTTAACTGTTAAACAGGTAAAATATATAGTATTAACACACTATCTACAAGTTAACTGACTAAATTAGGACAAAAAAAAATTTAAGTGACTTAATTGGAACAGTTTAAAATGTTGGTTACATTTATACGAAGTTTCCGTTATATATAACCATCGAGTGGAGTGATTAAAATCTTGAAACTTCTTAGAGTTGGGCTAAACTCACCCTTTGTTTTACTAAATGTACCCTCTATCTTCCTACTAAATCAGTCTTATCACCTCTATAATTTTACTAATAGGGGTGCGTTGAGCATATCGAGGGGTACGTTTAGCCTCACCCATCATCTTATTGTACGTGCGTAATTATTGATTTCGATTTCATGTAGGATTTATTTGGTGCTGGAACTGATACTACATTCGCAACCCTAGAGTGGGCACTCGGGGAGCTATTAACACACCCAAAAGCAATGAAAGAACTTCAAAAAGAAGCACAAGTAGGCAAAGGAAGACCAAGCCTCACCCATCATCTTATTGTACGTGCGTAATTATTGATTTCGATTTCATGTAGGATTTATTTGGTGCTGGAACTGATACTACATTCGCAACCCTAGAGTGGGCACTCGGGGAGCTATTAACACACCCAAAAGCAATGAAAGAACTTCAAAAAGAAGCACAAGTAAGCAAAGGAAGACCAACGATCGACGAAGACGACTTAGAAAAAATGCCCTACCTAAAAGCCGTCCTCAAAGAAAGCTTTCAACTACACTCTCCGGTTCCACTGCTTGTTCCTCATGAATCAACAAAAGATGTCAAAGTACTCAGCTATGACATGACATCCCAGCCGGCACACAAGTGTTTGTCAATGCATGGGCTATAGGAAGAGATCCTTCAAAGTGGGAATCACCCGATGAGTTTAAACCAGAGAGGTTCTTGAACAATCCTATCGATTACAAAGGGTTGCATTTTGCTTTTAGATCGGTTATTATGGTTTATTCCTCCGCGATTTGCACATTGCTTTGAGATTGGTTTGTTTGGTTTCTTGCACCCGTTATATTGTTTTCTCATACAATTTTTTCAGGTTTTCCATGTGAAATTGGGTCTGCTCGATTTTTGCTCCTTTTGTTGATTGGTATGGATACTGCCTGGTCTGACCTTATTTTTGGATTTGCATGTTTCTTTTAGATTGGTTCTTATGGTTTATTGTTTCTTTTAGATTGGTTCTTATGGTTTATTGCTTCTTTTATATTGTATTCTCGCTTCTCTTATATTCAGATTTGGCTTTCGCCATTTCTTTGTGTTTTGATGTTTAGGGCCTCAAGTATTTTGACTTTGTTTTTCTTTGTTTGTTTTCAAATTTAACATCTTTTTGATTATTTTATCTTAATTTAAATTCGTTTTTTAAAGCATAGTTGTGACTTATGGAATCAAATTCACACCTCGCATACATGAAGCTCTCGCCTTGGTACCTAAACGCCTCATAGCGCCTCACACTTTTTATAACCTAAATTTTAATGCTTTCTAACTACATTCAAGTAATATTCAGTTTGGTTGTCGCCACAGGCTTTTCCTACAAGTAAACCTTTGTTTTTGTTATTTTCTCTTGGTCTTTTATTTTCAAGTTTTTAAGGTTTTGCATTGTGTTCTTGTAAAAATCACATATGATATTGCAGGTTGATGCTTGGAATTAAGATTACGATCTTTCACTTTCTTTAACATCCAAATCTGATTTTCATGAACTGGGAGGCACAATGATGAGTAGACAATAGCCGCGGGTGATGTTGGAGATCGTACAGAGGCATATTGGCACTTCTGAATAGCCAATATCGGTAAATATTCATTTCTATTAGAACTGTACAAACCGAACAAAGTCGCACAACTATTTAAATCTGACAATGTGGACTTGCTGTTTTTTCACTATCTGCTTTTTGAGTTTGGTGCATTTTGATAAACAGTTTAGATGTTTCTGCTATTAGGTTTTGTTGATGAAATCAACTACTCTAAACGTTTTTTTTTTAACTAATTTCTGATAAACAGTTTAGATGTTTCTGCAGAAGGCTCCCCATGATGTTTATGAAATCAACATGAAGATGGACATATGTTTATAATTTATTGTGTTGCTTTGTATTTTAATTGAGTTGTAATCACTACATATATATATATATATATATATATATATAGGGGAGGGATCAAGAGAAAACCACAAAGTTAGGCGAAAACCAAGAAAACCACATCATTTTATGCAATTTTTTTATTTACGTATACGTATCCAAAAACAATTTTTTTGATTTACGTATACGTAACCGCAATTTTTTTGTTTTATGTTTACGTATACGTAACACTATGTGTAAAAATGTTTTTTGGTAAAAATGTTTAATATTTCATTGATACTCTTATAAATAAATAAAAATAAACTAAAACAAAAAATTAAAATTATTAGGGTAAAATTGGTTTTTTTAGTGGTTTTCTTGGTTTTCGCCTAACTTGTGGTTTTCTCTGGAACCCTACCCTATATATATATTAGATCCTATTTTGTGCGCACATAGGTTTATGGTTGTAGAATCACTTGTATTTACTAGATCTTGTGTTGGTTGTAGAATCACTTGTATTTACTAGATCTTGTGTTGGTTGTAGAATTGAAGATATGCAGTCTCACATCAAGGCATGTATCTTGATATGCAGGTACCATTTCTACCCATTTCATTAGATGTGGTAAAAGTCTTAGGTTGTGTAATAAGTAAAACAGGTTTGGGTAAAAAAAGGGGTAGTTTTTTTATAGAATAAATGTAATTCTTTTTTGCTGGAATACATGCTAATTTTTTGTGCAATGATTTAAAATGATCTTTTTAACTGATCCGTTCTGCCCTGACCCATTTTCTGCCCCGATCCATTTTCTGCCCCAACTGACAAAAGATCCTAGACCCGTCATTGAAAAGGGCCCCAGATTTTTACTTCGCTTTAGGCCTCCACAAATGTTGAGTCGCTCCTGTAACTCCGGTAAGATCATGTTTTGTAAATTTCCTCTGTTGAAATGCCTTTTTTGCTTTTTTTTTTTCTGTTATCATATTTCAAATTTAAATATTAAAATTCTGTTTTAACAGCACCATGATTTGGAATTTGACGAATATGGGTTGAATTAGCATCTTTCGTTAGGTCCTATAAAGACCAGATAGCGGTGGTTGGTGCAGGTGATGACTCCGTTCAACTGACCACCTTACTAAGGAAAAGGGTTTTGATTTTTTTTTTTCATTTTTTAACGGGTTTTTAATTCTTTAGTTTGTTTGATTGTTGATTTTTTCTTCAATTTTGGTGTTTATGCATTTAGGTCAAATACCAGTGATTTCACACAGATAAACCTCAATTTGTGCTCTTTCCATGTCCTTGGCCCATTTAGGTCAAAATATTTGGTGTGTTCTCAAAATTAAATTTCTTACAGCCTTCATGGGTTAATACTTGGTGAAAATGTGGAGCTTGATCGTTATTCTGATACAGGTGGTCAGGTACTTTAACAATCTAGCCTTGGTTCATTTTCTTGCTCATTTGAAGTAATTTTCATCATCTTGAAATTATATTTTCTGTGTTGTTTTTGAAAGTGACAATTTCAATCCATTTACTAATAAATAGACTGATTTGGGTTGTGTTTTATCTTAAAGGAGTCAAATAGAAAAAAAAATAAAAAAACAATTAAAAAGGCACGGGTCAAATGGATCAAACAGGTCAAAGGGGTGACTTTTAACCTGATTTATTCAAAGATTTAGATGAACATTGTACTAATATTGTTTTTATAATCACATTAACACATTAGTTATCTGTAAGTTTGTTAAAAGAATGAACAAAAGATGTTTGCATTTCAACTATAACCTGTTTTGACCCGTTGCTTAACCTGCCACCCACCCATTTTGCTACATTTAGTTGTTTTTGATGACTTACAATGACTTTTTCCAGCCATATTCTATCTTAATTTCTAGGTTAAATATGTTGTGGCACTTGTAAAAGCTTTACCTTCAATGCCAAGTGTCTATCCAGTTGATTTAGTTACAAGACAAGTAGCATGCCCAAAAGTAGATTGGAGTTATGGTGAACCAAGAGAAATGTTATCTTCACATAATTTTGTTGGTATGACAGATGAAATTGGATAAAGTAGTGGTGCTTACATAATCCGTATTCCATTCAGGATAGTACAGAATCATTTTATATGTTTTAGTGTACCTCAAGGTGGTGTAGAGTCAAGAAACTTGCACCATAATTACATTATGGTTATTGTTCCAAGATATGCAACTTTGCTTACTTGATTTATAAATTAGTTTGTTTTCATTATTGGATTATTGAATTTTAATAATCCTATCTTTTATCAATTGGCTAATAATAATCTCAACTAAGAATATTCTTACCACCAGTCCCTATTTTCAAACTATTTTCTTACATTGGACCCCCCGTTAAAAAAACTTAACGCCGTTAGATTTTACATGACGTGGACATCTACAAACCGCCGGAAAGTCGAGCCAAGCTAGCAGTGGTCTCGTGATCAGTTTTGAAATTGGCTCGGGTGGTGTTTAACTGGTGTCGTTAAACACCACCAGAGCCAATTTCCAAAACCCACCACGAGACCACTGCTAGCTTGACTCGATTTTCCGGCGGTTTGCATATGTCCACCTCATATAAAAATCTAACGGCGTTAAGTTTTTTTAACGAGGGGTCCAATGTAAAAAAATAGTTTGAAAGTAGGGACTGGTGGTAAGAATATTTTCAATTGGGATTATTATTAGCCAATTGGTAAAAGGTGGGATTACTAAAATCCAATTATCCTTCATTATTCAACCCGTGTAATACACGGGTCTATAACCTAGTGTATAATTAATATATGTAAACAAGACCATCTACTACCATTAAAAACCCATGCATAAAGTTGGAATTACTTCATTTTCTTCCTAGAGTAATGAATGGTCAATCTAATTTTATTTGATTTAGCAGTCAACTACTGCCATCAAGGTTTTGCCTTGGTGGTCAGAGGGTTTTCCCTCTATAGAGGTCATGGGTTCAAATCTTGTAAGGTTTCATAAAAATTAGAAACACCCTCTGCAAATTCGAATTCCTTGGGGGTTGTATGGGTAGACTGATGTACGAGCCTCCCCTGATGGGACGTGCTAGTTGAGCCCACGCTGTTAAAAAAAAGCATTCAACTACTAACGGGCCCGCATAAATATTAGTGACATTTACAAATTTATACTTAGCAATCTTCATAACACCCTTTTTTTTAAAGACAAATTTCTTTATTTATATGAGAGTGGAACTTGAATCTATGACCTTATCAAACTTTGGTATTCTAAGAGAATTTTACTCTATCACTGGACCACCAACCCTAATAGCATCTTCATAACACCTATTTATCTTGATTTAACTATATATACTTATAGTTGTGAAACACCATGTGGACAAGCTTTCCGTCATAGTGGTGATTTCATTTGGAAGATATATTTTTGAATTTTTAGTGTATATATAATTTAACATTATTATCGGGCGTGAGAAGTCATAGTAGAGTTCTCTTTTCTTTCTTTGTTTACTCAAAAGTCTATTTTGTTTTACATTTGCCGCATAGAGTTCTCTTTTCTTTCTTTTTTTACTCAGAAGTTAATTTTTTTTACCGCAAAACTTAGTTTGCTTATTTCTTTTACACAAAAGTTTATTTTTTATAGAATTGTCACAAAACTTCAATAGAGTAAAGTTTTTTTTTCTCAAGTTTGATTTTTTATAAAACTACAACAAAAGTTCAGTGGGTATTAGTAATAATTTCGTTTTTCTGTAATAACTTTCGTTTGTTAACTTTTTTTTTTAAAACGGGATGCACGGGTTGGTTTATTTTTTTTGTCAACGATCCGAGTATTTTTTTATCGTACGCTATAGTGTTAATAATTTCGTTTTTTCTATAATAACTTTTGTTTGTTAACTTTTTTTAAAACGGGATGCACGGGTTTGTTTATTTTTTTTTGTGAGCGATCCAAGTCTTTTTTTTTATCATACGCTATAGCGACTCTGTGTTTAGACGTAAGTTTATCCCCGTGGACAAGCCGAACCGATAACTACCAAACTCCCGCCGCGTAGCGCGGGGAAAAAAACTAGTTTTAATTATAAAAAGGGTTAATGTCTTTTACGCAGAATTTCATATATAGTGGTGATTTCAATTAGAAGATGTGTTTTTGAGTGTATATAATTAAACATCTTAATTACCAAAAAAAGCCTAATATTTTGTAATTAACATATGCTTTATGTAACTTAAATTGAAACATTAGGATAATATTATTGTTTGTGTGATTTGGTCTGGCCATGAACATACATCTCTATTGTGGATGAAATTATGATTTATTTGTAAGTTGTAACTTTAAATATTGTTGGGTTTTAAAGGAAATGATGGTTGTTGCAACTGTTGCTAAAATGCCACTGATGCTGATAACGATAATAAAGTTTACTGCTGATAAAGAAATTGTTACAAACTGATATGTGGAAAGACAATTTGCAATCACCAAAGAAGAACCATTAACACCAAACGATTCAAGATCTTTATTAGTCTCTCAAGAATTATGAAACGATTACAGAAATCAGAAATTGCGAAGGAATTGAGTTAATCCCAAATCTTGACCTAACGAACTCTCTTATAGCTAATCAACAAACTAACGTCCATATTAATCAAAGAATGATTAATATTCACAAACAGCCCTTTAACTGTTATGAACAAACCAAACTAAACATAAACCAAGATTGATAATAATAGTCCCTGTACTTCTGAAGTAACTCTCAACAAAAATGAAACTGATGATTCAAAGAACTGATTAATAAAGAGCTCACTGTCACGGAGTGATCTTTTAGACTCTCGTGCAGCACTTAGATTAGTTCTAAGTAAGCCTTTGTGACTTGATTTGGTGGTGCTTGATAGCGGAAGACTTGTTAGCGGCTTGTGATTCAGGTGACTTGACAAAGGAACTTTAGATTGCAAGTACACAAGATGGTTTTGTATTGCTTAGAAATTAGTACAAGTGAGTTGGTAATACAAGGAACTTGGGTGAGTACAAATGTCCAACCTATCACCTATTTATACTACTACAACGTGTCTAGAGAGTTCTTGTTCTATAGAGTTCTATACATAATATCTTTGGTACTAGTTTCTAGAGATGTACACGTAAATATCCAACCATTTCAAGGTCGATCTAGAAGCTTCTTTAGCTTGTCTTTGGGCTGATTTTTGTAGTCCCTTCAAGGTTGTTCCGGAACCTTCTTTGCAACCCTTATGATCATGTGTTCTTGCCCCTTGTAGGCTGTTCTAGAGTGTTCCGAGTAAGGCTTGTTTGTCCATAATTTTAGGGGTTGTTCTGGAGACTTTCGGGCAGCGTTAGTTGCTTCTAAATTGCCCCGAAACCTTTCGGAATACGAGCGTTGCGACCTGAATTTAGGCGGGTCGTGACATTCTCCCCCACCTAAATCCACGACGTCCTCGTCGTGTTTTCGAAATGCCCCATGTCTTGTCTTCATAAGGCGCATTTGTTTGAGATCCGGAATTTCGAGCACAAGTGTTGTAAATTCAGCAATATAGTCCTTAATTGTACCCCTTTGTTTGAGATTACGAAGGCGTATCCTCGCTTCGTACTCAGCTTTTTCCGGATAAAATTGTCGTTTGATTTCTTTTACGAAATCAGCCCAAGTAGAGACGGTGCACGTACCTTGCACAATTTCTTTGTTCTTTCGTCGCCACCATAACGCAGCCGTGTCTTTTAAGTATAGTTTTGCCATCTTGATCTTTTTAGCATCATCTTCGACGTCTATGCCTTCAAAGTATTATTGGATTTCCCAGAGGAAGTCATCCACAGCCCGTGCCTCTCGTTTGCCAACGAATGGTGTTGGTTGGGGGACTTTAAACTTTGTGGGAGTAATATTGTTGCTTGCACTAGCTTCCCCGTTTGTTATGGACTTTTTAAGAGTGCCTACTTCGGTTTGTAGCTCTTTGAAGCATTCGTGGCAGCTTGTAAGCTCCTTCTCCATGGTGGTTTTGAGTTGACCCAGCTCCTTCATAAACATTTCTTTCATTTCGTTTCTCATTATTGCGAGAGCAACTTTGAAATTTTCTTGTAATTCAACGAACTCGTTGTTCAAGGGCTCTACTAGTTGCAGCGATTCGTTGACATGCTCTTGTGGATGTCGAATTCTGCCTTTAATGCTTTGATGTTGGTATTGTAATCCGTAATCGATGTCTCTACATCTTCAAGGCGTTTGTCCAGGCTTGCCACCAAGTCTTTGGACATATCTCGACCCTTTTTCCCGCCTTTACGAGATTCATCCCGTCCACGGTTCTCGTCTCCGGTGGTAGTGTTTGTGCCTGCAATCTTTCCCAGTTCAGCCATCCCAAATGAATCAACGCGTCTCTGATACCACTTGTCATGGAGTGATCTTTTAGACTCTCGTGCGGCACTTAGATTAGTTCTAAGTAAGCCTTTGCGACCTGATGTGATGGTGCTTGACAGCGGAAGACTTGTTAATGGCTTGTGATTCAGGTGACTTGATAAAGGAACTTTAGATTGCAAGTACACAAGATGTTTTGTATTGCTTAGAAAGTAGTACAAGTGAGTTGGTAATACAAGGAACTTGGGTGAGTACAAATGTCCAACATATCACCTATTTATACTACTACAACATGTCTAGAGAGTTCTATACATAATATCTTTGGTACTAGTTTCTAGAGATGTCCAAGTAAATATCCAACCATTTCAAGGTCGATCTAGAAGCTTCTTTAGCATGTCTTTGGGCTGATTTTTGTAGTCCCTTCAAGGTTGTTCAGGAACCTTCTTTGCAGCCCTTATGATCATGTGTTCTTGCCCCTTGTAGGCTGTTCTAGAGTGTTCCGAGTAAGGCTTGCTTGTCCATAATTTTAGGGGTTGTTCTAGAGACTTTCGGGCAGCATTAGTTGCTTCTAAATTGCCCATGAACCTTCCGGAATACGAGCGTTGTGGCCTGAATTTAGGCGGGTCGTGACATCACGCTCAAAAAAATTGTATGTAATTTCAATTCACGACTATATTAATATTCATCAATTACATATGTAATTTATAACAGAAACTTTAAATACATAAAAATTACATAAATACAAATGGGAGATAGTATAAAATTACATATGCAAACTATTTTTCTTACATATGTAAACAATTGAGACTCAACTGTTAAAAATTAAACAAATATTGCTTAAAAGAGGAACTATTTTTCTTACATATGTAAACAATTGAGACTCAACTGTTAAAAATTAAACAAATATTACTTAAAAATGAAACTATTTTTCTTACATATGTAAACAATTGAGACTCAACTGTTATAAAAGTGTTTTAAAAAAAAATTAGCAAACTTATTTGTTGGTTTGATATGTTGAATCAAAAGCTAAAACGTCTCCAAAAACCTCGTAGTTCAACTTGGATATCTCATCAGCCCAACATATAGATCTCAACTTACCATTAGATAAAAATAAATCAAAATAAAATTCTGGTATATTTTTTTGACGATCACGGAAACGATTGACAACCAACTGGGAGTCACGGTCACCAATATAAACTCGCAAAGATTTGCTAAAATTCTTGAAATCAGATACCGTACCATGTACATGATGATGCCCGCCCATCATTGAAACCAAATATCGGTGAGATTTAACAGGACCAACTCGATTCATGCTCATATTATGAATAAACTTTTTGGTGGAAAACGGAAGTTTACGAGACATCTTTGTGAGATCACGATTGAAAACATCAATAAGAGAGTGGTTGTGATCCTCATGGAAACTTAACACAATAAAACGGGATGTAATTTGGCAATAGTTGACACATATGTTGGCAGGACCATAGTTGTCAATAGCGAATAGCGGTAAATAGCGACAAGCCACCTATACGCAACGTAGCGAATAGCGGTAAATAGCGGGCGCTATTTCACGTTTAGCGATACACTAGTAGAAAGTTTTAGAAATATTTTATATTAAACTATTGTAGGATTTGTAGCAATTATAATCAATAATCATCTAAATCTTCATATATTAGGGTTATTAGCAACCCTATTTATATTAATCAAGTAAAAAACTGGTTAAAAAAAAAAAAAAAAAAACAAAATTCGCTATATGGTCGCTATTTAGTTGAGAAATGCAAATAGCGACGTTTGATCGATTCGCTATGTAGCGCGCTATAGCGCGCGCTACAAGCGCTATTGACAACTATGGGCAGGACAATCAGTAAGAGTGTAAGTACATTGCCTAAGACGAGTAGGAGGATTTATCAAAGAGTCATATTTACGTTTGCTTTGCGGTTTCCCAGCTTTGTTACAACGTAAGTATTTGTGAGTAATAATACCCTTCCATTTTTTCCCTTGACCTTTATGAATGAAAAAACCTGCTTTCTCATCATACTTGCTGTACATAGTATAGACTTGTTCAAAAGCGGAAACAGTTTGATCAAATGATTCAACTGCCTGCCTGCTCTTGTCAAGCATCTAAGGACTTTAATGATTTTAATCATATGATAAAACTGATGTAATTTTTAATGGGACTGGATAGTGTGTACCAACCTATCACAACAATCTGTTAATAAGAGAACCTCTTCCTACTGTCAAAGAAGCTTTTTCCATTATTTCTAGAGAGGAGTCTCATAGGAACTCCTCTATGTCTTCAAAAAATCAGGTTGTAGGGTTTGTTGCTAAAACTAATCAAAACTTTGAAAGAACAAATCAGTTTTCTGAAAATAGGAGGAAAGTTAACAAAGTTTCTAATCTAAATTTAAAATGTTCTCATTGTAACAAGATTGGACACACTACAGATAGATGTTTTGAAATTGTAGGTTACCCTACTTGGATGAAAAGGGGAAGTCAAAGTGCTAAGTCTGAAGCAAGTAATAATTCTGTAATAAATAAGATTGATGTTGGATCTTCCACACCTGTTAGCACATTAACTGCTGAACAAATCTCAAAATTATTGAATCTGTTGAATGAAATAACAAGTGATGGCCCTCAAACTTGTAATGTTGCAGGTACTTTGTGAGATCCTTTCTGTTCAATAAGTTTTTGTAAACATGTGTTTTGCTTTTCAAGTAGTAGTGTAAATGACAAAGAAATGGGTTGGGTTGTTGATTCAGGGGCTAATCAGCATATGGTTAAGTCTGAAAAAGGTTTAATTAATTCTGTAGATGTCTCTAAATTTAATATAAAGGTCAAACACCCAAATGGTACACGTGCAAATGTTACAAAAATTGGAATGAGAAACTTGTTAGTGTTTTACTTGAATTAGATTTTGTGCAAAACAAGTGTGATCATTCTATGTTTGTTAAGAGTAGTAATTCCGTGTTTGTTGTGCTACTTGTGTATGTGATTGACATAGTTGTAATAGGAAACAGTTCTGTTGAAATAGTAAAAATAAAGAACTTGCTTAAGCACATTTTCTAATAAAGGACTTGGGCCATCTTAAGTATTTTCTTGGTATTGAGGTGATAAAAACTGAAAAAAGGTATTTGTTTATGACAAAGAAAATATTGTTTGGAGCTTCTAGCTGAGTATGGTATGCTTGGATGCAAATCAGTTGGAAATCCAATTGAACAAAATCATGTTTTAACTTCCTTGTGTAGTAAGGATACCTCTGTATTAACTAATGTTACTAGTTATCAAAAACTGGTTAGGAAGTTGATATATTTGTCTCACACCAGGCCTGAAATATCATATTCGATACATTACTTAAGTCAACATATGCATAAACCTTTAAATTCTCATTTACAAATTGCCATGAGGTTGTTAAGGTACTTAAAAAACTCTCCTGGAAAAGGAATTATTTTTAGCAAAGGATTGCCATTTGACTTAAGGGTATATGTAGATTCTGACTGGGGTAAGTGTACACGTTCTAGGAAATCTGTAACTGGGTTTTGTATTTTTTGGGGAGTTCATTAGTTTCCTGGAAAAGCAAAAAACAGACAACGGTATCTCGGTTGACTGCAGAGGCCGAATACCGTACTATGTGTGCTGCTACATGTGAAACAATTTGGATAGTCAATGTTCTTAGTGAGTTAAACATTTCTGTTACTTTGCCCGTGTCACTTTTCTATGATAGTATTGCTGCAGTTTCAGTTGCAGCTAATCATGTGTTTCATGATCGGACGAAACACTTTGAGATTGATCTATTCTTCTTAAGGGAAAAGATCTCAAAAGGGTTTGTTAAGACTGTTGGAGTTAGCTCCAAAGACCAGTTGGTAGATATTTTTACAAAATGCTTGCTAATACATCAACATCATCACTTGTGTAAGTTGATTCATATGTTTGATTCTTTTGGCTATTGAATTATGGGGGGATGTTGAAATAATATCTTATTTTTTGTAATTCAATATCCTTTTAATATCTGTTTATTTATTTGTCCTAATAATTGGTTTGTTTGGGGTTTTCATATTTGAGAGATTGGAGCTGGGCTTGAAGAGTGCTTGGGGCTTACTAGGCTAAAGGACTGAAAGCTGTTGGTGGGCCTGGAGTCATCACAAATAAAGAAGCCTGCTATAATGTTTTGATTGATTTAGAGTTCCTGTATAAAAGCATGTTTATGCGCTTTATTAGGGTTAACTCTTATTTTCGGATTACTCCTGAGAGCTCTCGCTGTTTCTGTTTGTCTCTGTGGCTTGCTTAGGGTTTGATTCAATTTGTTTATTGAATCAATAGCTCTGTGAGTCGTTCTTGTGATATAGGCTTCCAATCATTGTGTTGATGATTTGAGGTTTAGAGTGCTGTGTATAGCGTGTATTGTATTTCTGGTTGATTTGTATCAAATCTGAGTTTATGGTTGAAGTTCTTGAGGATATTTCTTTCATATTCATGTTTTTACAGTATCAAAGGAGAGGACTCCAACAACAACGACGAAGCTTCATTAGGGCCTGGGGGCCGCTCCCCCCACGATTTTTCGCTCAGAAGTGTTAATTTATACGTATTCAGGCGAAAATTTTGTAGGTATTAAGTTTCGGTCCCCCCTATATCGCCGATAGGAAAAAAAATTATAGGACTCCGCCACGGCCATCCCTACGTTTTTCTTCAAGATTCGTCACTGAACAACAAGTCTATAATGAAAGATGACACCAGAATCAATAGTATTGACACCAACAACAAAAAGGGCCATCAAATTAAATTACACTTGATGTTTACCTTTGACTTAAGAACAACATGACCTAAATCTTGTACTCAGCAAACGTATGAGGATAGGGACACATAAGCAACCTTCCATAGATTTTCTTAGTAATTTCTCTTGAAGCTATTTGTATAGATGTATAACTTACATCCACAACATTAAAATGATGTACCCATATGGTCAATATAGTCAGCACATGGTATTTTACCTATGAGTTAGCCTTTCTGAATTACCCAAAGTAGCATATGAATGACCATCAACAAATGGAGCAGAAACAATAATATGAATAATCCTTTTATTTATGATTATAGGGTATAGTTAATTAAGGAGCATTTGTTCTTATTATTACTTTATTAGGTGAATCTATATATATACTATATAATAAATAAAGGTTTTCCATGTCATGTGTCATCTCCATATTCATTCTTATCAATTTTTTTCTCACCTCTCTCTTATTAAATACACATATATCTTTTAATAATAATATATTTTTAAAGAAAATCTTAATTATACTAATAAAAAAACATTTATTTAAAACCTTGAAATATAATTATGTAACTTTTATTTTCAATCAAATAGTAAATGAAAGTCAAATAACATTAAATAGTAATTAACGTATTTTTTAAACCCAATTATGTATTAATTTTTACATATTTTGAAATTTTTTTCTATCTTTAGTATATATTTAATACAATTTTACACCTGTAAAATATATATATAAACATTTAAAAAAATTTATACCGATATTTTTTACCTCGTGTATAGAGACGGGTTCTAAACTAGTAAATTAATATATAAGTGAAGAAGTGGATGGATAGCATGTGTGCATTAATGCATATAGTCATTGGTATTTTTTTTAATCATATAATAATATGTACGCATCCAAACTAAAGTTTTAAATAAGATAACTACAACATTTTATCTTATTTTCAATAAATATTAATCAAGTTTTTTTCTTAAAAATGCAAAATATAATCATTATGAGGGAGAATGATAGAAAAAGTTATTTCACACAAAAAAATTTTAGTCAAGATGAATCAATAATCAATTTCTGCTGAAAAGAATTACTGCACACAAAATATATGTAACAAGCCATATATAGAACTCAAAATGAAAAAGATTCTATTGTTAGCGACATTCGAACTAAAATTGACAATCGGACTAAACGGGAAATTACCTTAGGCTCTAATCTGCGTATATATCAGAACACTTCCAGAATAAATATCCAAAGCCAACGATTGACTAGGACGACTTGCAAGAATCTACACCAAAAAATGCAGTTTCTTAAGGCAATAATACAACTTTTCATTGCCCTTTGATAGTGTTAGAAATAAATTTTAGAGTGAACTGTAATTTGCGTTCATGTGGATTACTCCGATATACACTTTGAGACCTTAAGTTTGAAATTTCGACCTCTGAGTCCCTTTGGTTTCATTTTTCTTCTATTGAGTCCCTGAGGCTAACGCCCGTTACATATCTGTTAGAAAACAAGTTAAATGACGATAATACCTCCCATTACTTCATCTTCTCCTCTTCCAAATGTTTTCCTCCTTTTCTCCCCCTTTAACCTAATTTCTTGATGAGGAGGGTTTTCTCCGGTGGTCAGTTGTCACCATCTTCTATTTTCTGAACCCTCATTAATATTATTCTTCGATCATCAATTCAGCCGCGGGATTCCAAAGTCCAGATTCAACGATTTCTACTTCAGTTGCGAACTCCATCTCTTCTCTGGTGCACATCGCCGTCTCCATCCCTTCCCCTTTAAACTAAAAATTCATTCAATTAAACAAACAAATTTTAATTATTAAACTTTTGTGACAAAAGTATAAAAGATAAAACTTTTGTGCAAAAGTGTAAAAATCTAAAAAACCACTATTCAATCCCATGCCCAATAATATATTAATAATAACTTATAATAAGCTATTTATTGCTATAAAATCTATACTATATAATAAGTAAAGGTTTTTACATTTCAATGTCGCCTCCACATTCATTCTCATCAATTTTTTTTCCGCCTCTCTCTCTTATTAAATACACCTCTATCTTTTAATCTATATCTATATCTATACTATATAATAAATAAAAAATTTTACATGCTACGTGTCGCCTCCACATTCATTCTCATCAATTTTTTTCCCGCCTCTCTATCTTATAAAATACACCTCTATCTTTTAATATATATCTATATCTATACTATATAATAAATAAAGGTTTTTACATGCCACGTGTCGCCTCCACATTCATTCTCATCAATTTTTTTTCCCGCCTCTCTCTATTATTAAATACACATCTATCTTTTAATAATAATATATTTTTTAAAGAAAATACTAATCTATATCTATACTATATAATAAATAAAAGGTTTTTACATGCCACGTGTCGCCTTCACATTCATTCTCATTAATTTTTCCCCCGCATCTCTCTCTTATTAAATACACCTCTATCTTTTAATAATAATATATTTTTTTAAAGAAAATACTAATTATACTAATAAAACACATTTATTTTAAATTATCACTTATTATATGAAACTTTGAAATAAAATTATGTAACTTTTATTTTCAATCATATAGTAATGAAAGTCATAAAGATTTAAAATATATATACATAAAGATATATTTTAAATAATGATACATAAATATTTAATAATTTTATATATTGATATTTTTCATCCCGTGTGTATTACACGGGAATCTAAGCTAGTATGTGAATAAAAATGAAAAAAAGGGATACATTTTATGGAAATTTAGTACCTGGCATTTTTAATATTCAAAATTTAAAAATAAGTGGAAATTTTGGATTTTGAATTAGGACAGGAAGAAACTTTTGTATAACTAAATTATATAAATATACATAGATTAGAAAATTTTATAAATAGTTTCTTTATTTAAAAGAATTTTAATAAATTGCGTATAAACTAGAAGTTTTTATTTAAATTACTACGTTAGAAACCCATATATTACACATGTGGAATAAATCCAACTTTTGTAAACCAACAATTTTTACGAATATTTGAATGTTGGATGTTATCAGCCATTGATGGACTAAGAAATAATGAAGTTATAAGTAAAAAATAATAAAAATTTAAGAATTATAAATAATGAATAATGAAGATTTAATAATTATAAAATTATATTTAAGAAAATATATAATTAAAATATTATTATGATTTAGTAAGTTTTAATAAAATATTAGAATAATTTTTATATATTTAGTTATTTAAAATCATTATTATTAAAATCTATATACTTCAACAGAATTCGTTACGTGTCAGATAAAGTTATTTATTTATTATAATAACGATATTTTATTAAATTTCCGTTTCTTTTTCTGGATTGAGGGTTGCCGATACGTGAAAAGAATTACCACAAATACAAGTGTCTGCTTCCGTGTGGGCATCGATCCGTAGCCTTAGTGAATAAGGCTGAAGGCAAAGTCCATGATAATTTCGTGTGAATGTTGATTAGCCCAAAAAATGGAAATACATTAACTAATTTCCTATATTTGGACGTTATATATATTGTTTGATAAAATTATTATATCCCTTTAAATATTCACTAAAGGTAAAATAAAGGGAGTTGTTATAGATACATCCGAAATTGATATTGGCATAAAATCAATACGGGTCATATTGTCCCGTACGACCCGTATTCCTTTTAGTCAAATGACAAAAAATACCGCACCTGACACCGGTCATTCATCTCCCTATACATGCCGTATACATCAATATGATACAACGTTATACGGGCCGTAATGTCTTATACGACCCCTACATATGACACGTATTAAACTATATGACCTGTATTGTGTTTTTTAATTAAATATACACAGATAAAATTATTAATACAATGTTTGATATTGTTAAAATAAACAAAAGTTGAAGCAAGAAAAACCTCCTAAACAGGAAGAGAAGAAAGATGGTGTGGTTCGAGGTAGGGCTGTTCAAAAAGCTCGTGGCTCGCTCGAAGTTCGCTCGAATAAAGTTTGAAAAAAGCTCGGCTCCAAAAAAGCTCTGCTAAAAACGAGTCGAGCCAGCTCGATTTGTAAATGAGCCGAGCCCTAGACAGGGTAGGCTAGGCACGTGGCTCGCCGGGTAACCGGCTCGTTTATCTCGTTTAAAATAAGATTAATAATAATAATCATAATAATAAATAACATATAAAAAAGTTGAAAAAAAGAAAAATAATACATATAACATTTTGAATCTGTCTCGGTATATCTCGATCTTTAAAAGACAAAAAAATAATATATTTTTTTTTGTTTACAACGTTAATATTATTTTATTTACACTTTTATTAGTTCTAATAATGTTTTTTTGTTTCATATATATTTCAAAATTTTCAAAAAATACTAAATAAAAAAAATCATTTTTTTAAATATCAAGCTGGCTCGAGCTTTTCACGAGTCGAGCTTGAGCTCAACTTTTCAGCTCGTTAGAATTTTCGAGCCGAGCCGGCTCGGTTCGAACTTTTCACGAGCCGATCTTGAGCCAATCCTGGCTCGGCTCATTTACAACCCTGCCTCGAGGTATTAGTTTGATAAGAGTAAATATTTCTGATCCAATGTGATAAGAAGCCAAGCCTTTCCTATAACAAAGATGTAATCAAGGAACATCGGTATGTTAGAAATCTTCCTCTGACAAAGTAAAATAGTCTGCATAAAGTACAACTGCGCTTTTAATCCACCGCTTCATGTGCAAAAGTTTGTTATTGTGGTGATGATCCACCGCTTCATGTGCATAGGTTTGTAATTGAGCAATGCAGAAATTGGAACCTAGTATGGACACCTTCATTACTTCAATTGTAAAGTTGAGAATGAAAATGAAGGAATTTTTGGAGAGTCACTATAAAGTTGAGAATGAAAAAGAAGGAATTCCCTACCTTTACTGTCTTTAGTAGGGATTTTGACGTAAATGAAGAAATTAGTAAGAATATGTAAACGAAGGCTTGTCATTTGATAATTGGATAGTAGTTAATGACACTGTTTGAAATCTAACAGTCAAAACAATCAGCTTAGACCCACGAAGCTTGAATTAAGACCTCCAAGCTTCCATTTTTTTTACAGTTTCACAAACAGCAAAGGTAGATATGGTGAAAAAATTACCGTTGAAATAGATGCATAAAGTACTCTTGCACTCTCTTATCTATCACAAACTTCCTCCAACAATTTCACCTTCTCTACCTTTAGTTCAAAAAATTCAAGACTGTTTTGAATGAAGAAACAAGAAAAAGAGAGGTGATTATGATGTATATAAATCAAAGATGAAGGAAATAATTGATGCAAAAAAATGAGGTTTCGAACTCTGCAAGAATCAACAGGCATCATGCATGATGAAAGATCTCATAAGAAACACGCTATTGTTAAAGTAGTGCAAATAATGATGTAAATCCGCATAAAGTACAACTGCGCTTTTGATCTTAGTTATCTTTGTTTATGTTGGTTTACGATGTGCATTATTGTGTTCACACGTAAACCAACTAATTTAAACGATGCCCATGTAAACGAAGAAACTAGTGGGGATAGGATCCACGTAGAAGGTCAGTAAAAGGTAGAGAAGATACAGTGACTCTCCATCATGGAAGGAATAAGATCCACCATATATATAAATGCATGTTTATAGCAAGGTAGAATCAGTGAGAGAATGGATTCTAGACATAGTAGAATGAGAATGAATATAGAAGGTGATAGACTAAGCATCTTACCATATGATCTTATCCATAAACTATAACTGCACTTTGGGTCTTAGTTATTCCTGGTATTAGAAAAGGCGGAGATGTAAACCCACAAAAAACCGAAAACACGATGAAAGATCTCGAACGAAATTCACCAAAGCCATCTCTTGCCGGTGATAAATATTGTTTTTACACAATACGACCCACATTGTACTATACGACCCGTATGGTATAAAAACAGTCAAATCAAATATTGTTATGGGTAGTATGGTAAAATATGGTTGAGAGCATAAGGGTAGTATGATTCAATACGGTTGAGATCATACGGGTACGACCCGTATGCCCTATTTCTTTAATTTTAAAATTTTTATTTATTGTGATATTGTCTTTCACATGTAGATTGGTCGTAAGTCAAACACTATGTCTTTCACCAATGTAAATCCAAGGACTAACGAGTAAACCTTGATCCGGTGAATGGATTACAAAGTGTAAGGCCCCAAACCGAGCACCCTACAGTTGGTTCTCATAACGGGTTATTCCCTTGAAAATACTCATTTTAGATATATTAAACTACAACGGAAGTGTTTCTAAAAACATTAATTACTATTTAATGTCATTAAGTTACCTCACGAATGCTTGCACACCAATTCGAGTAGCATCGCTCCCAAGCCAAGATACGTCAACGCAACGCTTACCTGCAAAACAATCTATCGTACACACAAAGTCAGCTACGCTGAGTGAGTTCTAATAATTTAGTTTAATTAAAAGCCAATTCGCTTCAAAAGTTATTTAAACTTTACTCAGGACCCACGGTCCTTATAAAATAGGTCCACAATTCGTTAACAAATAAATAACCCCTGTTATCACACATTATCCCATAATAGTTCATTACCCAAGACTCATCCCATAATAATAATAATCCCGCAGTCTCATCGACATAGGTCGAACTTACTACAATAATAAGTCATACTCAAGTACATGTATTAACTCGACACTTGGTTAACACAACAAGTCTCTAGACATCAACTTACTCAGCCTTGACGAAGGCTCTTACAAATCAACTAACATAACAGTTATAAACACTACATCACAATCCCGACTCAACGATCAATCTAACTCTACTCATCACATTATTTTTATCTCATGCACAATAAATATAACTCAATGCTTGTATGCAATTTAACACAAATATATAAGCACACAAACACATACCTCATTACTGCACCCTCGTCAGGGCGTTCGACACACCCCGAGCTCATCACTGTCCTGTTGGACATCGTCACCTTTGGTGACCACCCGAAGGACTTCGTCCTCCACAATCCTGTATGCCGTGTTATAATGACGGTAACGCAAACACAATACACATTGTGTCACAAGGACAACGACACAATGCACACAACACATGTATAATCACATAACATCATAATCTATGCACATGACTCGTTAACTACACCTGCACTTTGCACATAGCACTAGGACAAGGTATCCTACACACATTCATAAGCGGTTAGCTTATATCCTGACTCACCCCGACTAACTCATAACACAGTCACGGCTAATATAGCAACACACATACAGCTACTATATCTCATTATTTAAGCACATACCACGTACATGCACACTCTGTGACACCTCCTAGTCTTACCCGTACGACCCGTAACTACCATCCCGACTCACTCCTGTTAGGTCACTATACGACCCATGACCATACACCCACCTTTAACCTACACGTATTAAGGGTAACATCTAGTCCCTTAGCCCATATTTAAATAATTAACTTCGTAAACTCGTCGGGTTAGACCCCGAAGCTCGATACATAATTAATGTAATAAAACACGTCTTGAATGTATGTACGATAGCCCCAAAACATTAAAATCATTTAAAAGAGGGGATTAGAAACTCACTGATTATACCAAGCCTCAGCCCCTGCTCTGCAACTCGTCCGTTCACGTTCTAACTCTGAACCTATCATTGCATGATCACCTGATCAGACACACCCTAATCGCGCATTGAATGACATAAAAAGTAAGTAAATCCTCAACTCTTGTCTCATCTTCTCATCAACATATGCCCGTGAAATCCTATTTTTACGTGCATGCACGTACGCGTGCCATGCAAACCTTTAATCATCCTCATCACGTAAACATCGACTCGTAACGGGTTGTCCTCGATATGATTAGAAACAGTGTACCTAACCGGACCCCCATGCATGCACCTATGCATGACATGCAGATCCCTAATTCGCTCAAACATGTTACCCGAGCCGGTTTCCTACTATGCCTGCATGTCTTGCAACACAAACCCTTAACTGTCATCGTACCGGTCTTCTTCTTCGTACACTCCACACCATATCTCACTCCCACCGTCCTCCTCATCGTCTTCGTCCCTGTTGCCGGCCTAAGCCTGAACCAGCCATCCTACTAGTCCCGAGCTCGCTCGCCACGCACCACCGTGCTCGTCTTGGTTCCTAGAAAAGGATTTTATATGCAAGCCCTTACCATCCAAGCTATATAAAGGGGACTTGGTTTACTCAACGGCCCGACCTGTTAGTCCATGAAATTCTGGGATGTTACAAGTCTACCCCGTTAAAAGAGGATTCGTACTCGAATCCTGCGTCGGTACAAACCAACCCAACATATCCTTCCGTTCCCAAACGTGCGCCAATTCCCTTTGGTGACAAGCACTTACTTGCACCATTAACAAAACTGTTACTTCGCTTAGCAATTTGACCACCGCCCCTGGTGTTCAAGAATACTTCTTCATTGCCCGCTTTCAACTTTGGGACTTATAGGTTTCACCTACCCATTACTTCGCCTCTCTTCTCACCAGTCATTAGCCAAACGACTTCATTCCCACTCTTGTTATCCCGGCACTTGCTAGAAGTTTCCATCCGTGATTGCCTTGAATATCAATCCTTTCACGAAGGTCTCGTTGTCATTGTCCTTGGCAATACCTTGTCGCTATTAATGTCCTTAACAATACCGCACATATCATCTCTAGTACAGCTAGGGCTGTTCACGAACCGAACCGAACCGAGCAGACCTTTGCTCGTGCTTAGTTCGTTTTCAAACCAAACAGAGCCGATCGGCTCGTTTACCACCGAGCAGAAAATTGAACGAGCATTATCCGAGCATTAAATTTTCTGAGTGAGCGTCGAGCGGGCGACGAGCAATTTGGACATCCCTACTGTGTAGTGTGCCCTTCGAATTGTAGAGCCGCAAAAGTTGCTTGTCGCTCGGCGTCGCTGATCGTGAGCTGCAAAGGCTGATCGGTTTACCAAGAGGGAGAGACGATTTGAGACTTGAATCGCAGAGCTGCAAAGGCTGCTCGTGCAGGCGACGTCCGATTAGGGTTAGCGATTTTAGGCATAGACGATTTGAGACTTGAATTGAGGAGAAGGCTCTGAGAATGAACTAGTGAAGTAACGTAATTACTAAAGAGGTTTTTTTTTCTTTTTAGGTTTTAAGTCGGGCTACTCTTGACTCACTATAGGAAGTTCCATAATGGATTGGACCAAAAGAGTTATTTATAAATGTATAAAATATTAATTCATTATATATATAAATTAAAAATTAATTCGAGCCAAACCGAACGAGCAACGAGCGAGCGTACCTTTGCTCGTGATCGCCTCGTTTACAAACTGAACCGAGCCGATCGACTCATTTACAAACCGAGCCGAAATCCAACGAGCATATTTCCGAGCATTTTTCGAACGAGTTCGAGCGAGTTTCGAGCGTCGAGCATTTTGGACAGCCCTAAGTACAGCGTAGTACAACACTGCCAGTTATCCACTCACTTGTCACATTTCATTCCGAGTTACTGGCACAATTGCCCTTTGTCTCTTGTATAATCTGCATGATTTCGTCATTCCGATGATCATCCTCCCAAAGTGAAGTCTTCGTACTTCTCGCCTCATATCTTGATCACCGTCTTGCGATGATTTCTCAAACTCTAGCCCACTGATTACCCGTAAGGGTATTACTTCTGCCCTTCTCTGATGATCTCTAGGAGCTTGTACAAAGCTACGCTGGTCTCCAAAAAATTCCTCTACCAAAGTATCTCTTTACTTCATTACCATGCGATCACCGACCGCGTCTCATTTATAATTTAGGAACACGAAGTTCGTCTTCTCACAAGCCTCAGTTATTCGTCGCCTTGCCCAAGAAAAAACATCCCAAATCATTTGGTGTCTCATCTTAACTGAATTCTTCATATAGAACGTGTTCCATGAAGGTCCTTCGTCATCGTGTTAACTTCATGCTGGAATTCTCAGGGTCATCACCTTGATCTCATCATAAGCATTCTGGTCAAGCGTCTACGCAAACGCTTTCGTCGTCTACTCTCACAGCTCCGCCCATTGGCTTCGTGCTTTGAATTCCCGAGATATGAACATAGGCATCTCTTAAGAGAACCTCACTGGTCGTCTAGAAAGATCTCAAAACTCCTCGCATCGCTTCGATGTATCAGCTTCGAGAAAATTGTCAACATAGAAATGTTATACTTGTTCACACTGACCATCCGTCCCATGCACGACCACGCGTGTACTACAAGGACACACACCGACACACATAACTACAGAACACACAATGTTCTACAAATGTACAAGTAACTCAACCTTCTAACTCGCACAAAGTACACACACAACTAGCTAGATCTGAGTAAATCTACGTGCATACAATTTGACTTCGTCACTTATAGACACACAAGTATATCATGTTGGCTGGCCCAAAGGCACAAGCAACACGATCTCCCGCCTGACTGCCGTCAGACATAATAACCTGTTGACAAATGTCAACACCATATCAAGCTTACACTTGATCTCCCACCTGACTAATGCCAGACACAATATCAAGCTTACGCTTGATCTCCCGCCATGACTATTAAGTACGCGACACAAATAACTCATACTCATAAGCAACTCAATTAACGACATACAAGTTTATTCACAAAACTCTCTCATGTCTTTAGGCACCAAAACATTTACCTCGTGAAGATCTATGCCTTAAGATATAAAGATATTCAATATCATAGTAAGGCTAAACACCCCCTTACACTTCACACATGTAACGAACCAGTTTTCATCCTATGATTATTATATGATGATTCATACTTTAAGGTGTAAAATTAATCAATTGAAAGTCAAGGGTTTGTTCTAAATGTGAATCTTTAGACTTTTTGGATTAAAAGGGGGCTAAAATTGAAGTATAAGGGGGGTAGTGTGTAATTGTTTTATTAAAAACAAACATCTGATGTTGGGGAGAAGGAAAATGGTGACACACACTAGGGGTGTGTGTGTGTGTGGTGCCATCGTGAAAATCAAGAGGGAGAAAGGGGATGAACCAAGATCATCAAAATCTGGAAGCTTCATGGAAATCAGTTGCTAATGAAGTGTTCTTCCTCAAGCAATCATCTAGTAAGTAACCCTTTCATCTTTGAATCTTCTCCAAAGGTGTTCTTGGTGGGTTTTAGTAGAAGTCGAAATTGGGTGAAATTGGTGATAGATAACTTGTTATCTAGCTTAACTAAAGGTGTCGGGAGGTGTAAAACATCTTAGAATCATCTAATTTGATGATTCATAAATTAGGGTTCTTGAGTTATAAACTAGGGGTTTTGATTTGGGGATGTCATATTGATAAACTGAAGGTTGGAAAGTGTCTATGGTAATAATAGACACAACATTTGGTGAAATCCTCAAAATCTGAATGATTGAATGGTGATTTAAAGTTATGCCCATAAGGTGTTTGATTAAATTCCTAAACCAAAATGTTTAGTAGAAAACTTGAGTGAATTACAAGGTTTACTTGTTTAATATAAAGAATTGTAAGTCAAGTTTAAATTAGTGGGCATAAGCTTATCATGAACATAGATGGTGAATTGATGGATTTGGGAGTTTGACTTTATTGGGTCAAACGGGTCATTTGGGTTGAAAGGTGGTCATTGGGTGTTGAGGGTTTGGTTAAGGTAGTAATAACCAAACTAAGTTGGAATCTTGATTTATAGATCATAAAGGTGTGTTGGGTGTCAATTGGTGATCTTTTGGATTACTAATTGTAAATGGGTCATATAGGTAATCAAGTGGTAAGGAAGCTAGCTTGGAGGATCAAGCGGGTCATGTTTAGCAAAGGTAAGTGCTTTGCACTTACTTAGTAATGATATGTGGTAGTAAATTCACATACTTGATATACATGTTGATTTTGTTGATTATCATATGTGCAATGTGTGTATGTAAATGTGGTGAATTTGACTTGTGTAGTTTAGAGTCAAACAAATGTGGTGAATTTGACTTGTGTGGTTTAGAGTCAAACAAATGTGGTAATTGGCTTAAGTGATTTATAGTAAAAAAAATGTGGTGAATTTGACTTGTGTGGTTTAGAGTCAAACAAATGTGGTGAATTTGACTTGTGTGGTTTGGAGTCAAACAAATGTGGTAATTGGCTTAAGTGATTTATAGTCAAACAAATGTGGTGAATTTGACTTGTGTGGTTTAGAGTCAAACAAATGTCGTAATTGGCTTTGATTTATAGTCAAACGAATGTGGTGAATTTGACTTGTGTGGTTTAGAGTTGAACAAATGTGGTAATTGACTTAAGTGGTTTATAGTCAAACAAATGTGGTGAATTTGATTTATGTGGTTTAGAGTCAAACAAATGGGGTGAATTTGGTATAATTGAAGTCATTAAACTTCACAAGTATAAATGGTGAATTTGGGATCTTTGAATCCCACATGTTGGTGATAACTTAAGGGTTATAAATGTTGAATGGTGTCGTGTGTGTATACTTATATGTATGTTAAAAGTTGGTGTTTGAAGTCTAAGAACCTCACTCGGTGGTTAATTGAGGTCGTGAACTTCACTGATGTCGTTGTCGCTTGAAGTCTTTGAACTTCACTAATGTAGTTGTCGCTTGAAGTCTTTGAACTTCACTAATGTCATTATCGCTTGAAGTCTTTGAACTTCACTAATGTCGTCGTTGTTTGAAGTCTAGGAACCTCACACGGGTGTTATTGAGGTCATGAACTTCACATAGTCGTTTTGTGGTGATTGAGGTCTTTAGAACGTAGATTAGTGGCGATTAACTAACTAATGTATCTAAGGCGTTTTATGTGTTATTTGAAATTTGAGTGCTAATTAGATTTCGGGTTGGGGTTAAACATGTATAGGCGATAATACGTGTTGTTAGAAAAAGCCCAAACTTCTTTTGAGTATATCTCAGGCTAGAAAATGAACTTGGAAAGCCATAATATATGAATTTGGGGTGCCTCGATGTGAGTAATTCAAAAATGGGGTCTGCACTGGGTTAGGCGTAATTTACGGCCATTGGGAATAAATTACGGTGGGTTGGCGTAAATTACGCCCATATGGGGCTGTTTACGGTATCATTTACGCCCAAAATGTTGAAATGTCATTTTTGGTCGATTATTGTTGTAAGGGCCTGGGGGGTCGTATATCATTACTAATGGTTGTTTTATGGTGTTTCATGTAGGTAAAGCTCCGGTTTGAAGTCTCGGATCATGCTTCGTGTCGGTCTGGATTCTCATTCATTTTCGTGGTTGTTGGCGGTTGGAGTTGGAACTCTTTGTTAGGGTTCATTAAACTTGTTTTGAGTCATCTCTTAGATATTGAAACGTGTTATTGATTTGAGATGTCGGTCGAATGTTTTGAAACAAGTTATATTGTCATTTTGTTGTAATTTAACATGTGTTGTTTTCTCAAGAGTGTCAACTGTGACCTATTTTCCGCGTGTGTTGAAAGTTAAAATTGGTTGAAAATTTTGGGTGTTACAACACATCACCTAAGCATAACACATAGGTGACACTATCTTAAGACCGTAGACCCACACAAGTAATCAAAACTCAGGTCTACACAGGTCTACTCATATAGTCAAATCAACCAAGCTCTAGCATCACATAAAAGATTACTTTTAGGAGTGAACTCATGTTGTTCAAAGGTAATCACATAATTAACGTTGCACCACCAATAACCAGATATCACACATACAACTATCATTTATAATACCCAAATCGTCTAGCGGTATAACTCGCACTCAATGTCAAAATCAGATAGTCAATATTTAAAATAATTATCACACCACGTAAACGTCTATTCACTCAAAATATTAAATCACCCCACAATCTCTCGTGACAAGCGTCCACGTCCAAAAGTCGTCTAGAAGTTCAACGTCTCAAACAACGCTCGCAAGATTACTACGGGACCACATTAGGTGTATCTGTTGTGTCCTCCTCTGGTTCCTCCTCATCGGACCCCGTGTAAATCACCGGGTCCTGTTTAAGTAAAGCTCTCTTAGCTGACGCACGTGGTTGATCTCTCAGCCTTACAGGTCCACATCCTGGAGGGAAATCGCGTACTTGCGACACTACCCTCCTTTTCCATTCCGTCTGACAGAACTGGTACGCTTTGTCTTAGCCATCAATACCTGCACAAGATAGAATGTTGGAGTGATTACTATGGACGTCAAATTCAGAATATGAGAGTAATCACAGACTGCCAAATCACAGTGATCAAATGCAATTTGGTGGTCCACATTACTGCTCGGATTCTAAACCTTCCCCATCATATTCACACTAGCTTTCTATCTTTCATACACCTCGGATGCACATGCATCCCACACAACTCATATAGTATCACACAATAATCTAGCAAGTCATCATATTTATCACAATCTCACACCATCAAAGGCTACACACAAAATTACTAAATCATATCGACACACCAAACTATCTCACATAGTTAGAATTAATGCTACTCCACATTACTCAACTCACATCATGGTCTCATTTAATCATACCACACAACTCCACGTAGTGTTACACTACACGATTAATATTCTAACAATAAATGTTTAACTCAAAAGACGTACCTCTTGGTTCGCAGCTACTCGTGGTGGCATTCGTTTCACCCTCGTCCCATTTTCAGTTTAAGTTAAGGCATTTTATTTGTTTAAAAACACCACCTTTCTCTTAAAGCACAGCTCTGATACCAACTTGTAAAGCCCCAAACCGGGCACCCTACAGTTGGTTCTCATAACGAGTTATTCCCTTGAAAATACTCATTTTAGATATATTAAACTACAACGGAAGTCTTTCTAAAAACATTAATTACTATTTAATGTCATTAAGTTACCTCACGAATGCTTGCACACCAATTTGAGTAGCACCGCTCCCAAGCCAAGATACGTCAACGCAACGCATACCTGCAAAACAATCTATCGTACACACAAAGTCAGCTACCCTGAGTGAGTTCTAATAGTTTAGTTTAATTAAAAGCCAACTCGCCTCAAAAGTTATTTAAACTTTACTCAGAACCCACGGTCCTTATAAAAAAGGTCCACAATTCGTTAACAAATAGATAACCCCTGTTATCACACGTTATCCCATAATAGTTCATTACCCAAGACTCTTCCCATAATAATAATAACACCGAAGTCTCATCGACATAGGTCGAACTTACTACACTAATAAGTCATACTCAAGTACATGTATTAACTCGACACTTGGTTAACACAACAAGTCTCTAGACATCAACTTACTCAGCCTTGACCAAGGCTCTTACAAATCAACTAACATAACAGTTATAAACACTACATCACAATCCTGACTCAACGGTCAATCTAAATCTACTCACCACATTATTACTATCTCATGCACAATAAATATAACTCAATGCTTGTATGCAATTTAACACAAATATATAAGCACACAAACACATACCTCATTACTGCACCCTCGTCAGGGCGTTCGACACACCCCGAGCTCATCACTGTCCTGTTGGACATCGTCACCTTTGGTGACCACCCGAAGGACTTCGTCCTCCACAATCCCGTATGCCGTGTCATAATGACGGTAACGCAAACACAATACACATCGTGTCACAAGGACAACGACACAATGCACACAACACATGTATAAGCACATAACATCATAATCTATGCACATGACTCGTTAACTACACCTGCACTTCGCACATAGCACTAGGACAAGGTATCCTACACACATTCATAAGCGGTTAGCTTATATCCTGACTCACCCCGACTAACTCATAACACAGTCATGGCTAATATAGCAACACACATACAACTACTATATCTAATTATTTAAGCACATACCACGTACATGCACACTCTGTGACACCTCCTAGTCTTTCCCGTACGACCCGTAACTACCATCCTGACTCACCCCTGTTAGGTCACTATACGACCCATGACCATACACCCACCTTTAACCTACACGTATTAAGGGTAACATCTAGTCCCTTAGCCCATATTTAAATAATTAACTTCGTAAACTCGTCGGGTTAGACCCCGAAGCTCAATACACAATTAATGTAATAAAACACGTCTTGAATGTATGTACTATGGCCCCAAAACATTAAAGAAACTCACTGATTATACCGAGCCTCAGCCCCTGCTCTACAACTCGTCCGTTCACCTTCTAACTCTGAACCTATCATTGCATGATCACCTGATCAGACGCACCCTAATCGCGCATTGAATGACATAAAAAGTAAGTAAATCCTCAACGCTCGTCTCATCTTCTCATCAACATATGCCCGTGAAATCCTATTTTTACGTGCCATGCACGTACGCGTGCCATGCAAACCTTTAATCATCCTCATCACGTAAACATCGACTCGTAACGGCTCGTCCTCGATAAGATTAGAAACCATGTACCCAACCGGACCCCCATGCATGCACCTATGCATGACATGCAGAACTTTAATTCGCTCAAACATGTTACCCGAGCCGGTTTCCTACTATGCCTGAATGTCTTGCAACGCAAACCCTTAACTGACACCGTACCGGTCTTCTTCTTCGTACACTCCATACCACATCTCACTCCCACCGTCCTCCTCATCGTCTTCGTCCCTGTTGTCGGCCTAAGCCTGAACCAGCCATCCTACTAGTCCCGAGCTCGCTCGCCACGCACCACCATGCTTGTCTTCCGTTCTATTCCGTCCATCACAACGGTGCACCATCACCATCTTCCTTGTTGGGCAGCCCTAACCGAACCACACCTGTCCCGACCTTCGTTTCGCGTCCCAACCCGTAGCCATACTCTTCGCCGGATTTTGTCGTATCATCACCACCACCATCCTACTGCTGCCGTGAGATGTCAACGAACACCATCATCCCCCTCGTCCTCTCGGGTCACACCTGAGGTCACCATCCAACCGGCCACCACGCCATCGTCCTGTGTCCTATCTTTCCTTCCGATCACCGAGAGAAAACTAAAACCCTAATCGGGTTTCTATCAAGACACAAGCATAAATGTCACATAAAAATGTAAACAGGAACTACCTTGACGTAGCCTGAAGTTCCCCGCTAAGAAACCACCACCAAACCACCGCCCGGAACCACCGTCGTCTCTCCTCCGGCCTCTCTCTCGCGTGTCCTTCTTTCTGCCGTCACAACACCCCTAGCCGAGAAAATGGCTTAGGTTTTTCTCATAAGTTGTTTAAATATAACCCATAATTACATCTGGGTCCTCGTGGTTCTTACAACGCGTGTTTTCGATCTCAATCATTCTCATTGTGGCTAACCGGGTCCTCTTGGTTCCTAGAATAGGATTTTATATGCAAGCCCTTACCATCCAAGCTATATAAAGTGGACTTGGTTTACTCAACGGCCCGACCCTTATACAAAGACTCCAACGAGTAGCCGATGGGGGTTATCTTCCTTGGTTTTCGATTGTATTATGTACAATGAACAACGCGTTAAGGTGTTACATGGAAGGGATAATCCCTGTATCGGCCCTCCGGTGTGAGAGGAACTATATCGGAGATGAAAGGGGTGTAGGTTATTGTTTAGAGAGTCGATGATCATACCTGAGAGGTGATGTTCCTATTTATAGCCGAGGGGGTACCATGATGTCGCTTTCGTGGGGATGACCTGGCGCAAATATCATTGGTGGGGTGTCCCTATCAAGAATATCCGTTTGGTCCCCCCTTGTGATAACCGTTAGTGGTAAATTTGTCTAATTCGGTGGGACCGCTTTGGTGCACAGTGATTCTTCCCCTTGCACGAAACTCTCTGATGATATTGTGGGTCCAGCCTCAGTACGCGCATGTATCCTTGTATCCTATGCGATAAGGTGCTGGTTGAGTTCCTTCCGTGGAAAGCAAGGTTCCGGAGGGGACCTTACGTCTTAAAGTCCCCCAGTTCGAAGTTATGCGTGTGAGAACCTTTGTGGGTGGCTTTGGACTAATATTCATGTGAATTCAAATTTCCTCCCGCCCTATCACAAATAGTGGTTTGGTGGTTGATGGGAACTTTGATTTTATCAGGTGATGTTGAGGCGTCGGGTGCCATCATGGTTTATCTTCTCGTAGGCATGTAGGTCCCTGTAATACACTTTTAAGTTTGTCGCTTGCTATTCCCCGCGTGACGTGTCGCTCTACGGTTGAATCCGGCCCCACGCTAAGCACGCGTTTTTGTGTTTCTCTGCCCCGCATTAAATGCGAAGCCTATATAAGGGGTTTTTAGGGTTTCTTGTTCATTCCTTACCTTCTTTTTCTACCTTTTCTCTCTTCCTTCTCCTTCACCTTCTTCTTCTTCCCTTCCTCTAGTGTTCCTATTTATTTCTTCTTTGCTCCGGATTAATGGCATCTACTACTTCCAGGGGTAAAGGTAAGGGCAAGGGATATGATGCGTCACTTATTGAAACTATTCGGATAAAATGGAATCGGGAGGACTTCAACAAGATATGTGATGTGTATTGCATAGATAAGGAATGGGAACCAGAATTTCCTTAGTCCGAGACGTTTGCTACTGACGTTCCGGACGGTAAGATAGCTTTATATGCCACCTTTTTTCTGCATTGCAACTTCCATCTTCCTATTACGAGATTTATAGGGAGCCTACTGAACTTTTATCAGGTGCATATTTCTCAGATGCATCCTATGGGTCTTTGTCGTGCTACCCATTTTGAGTTCAGTTGTCGGATCCATGGTATTGAACTGACCTATGGTAGGTTTAATGTTTTTTACAAAAAGGTGCTCCGCGACAGTTGGTTTTCTTTCATTGTTCGGGGTGGGAAATTCAAGAGCCACATTACCAAGGCTCCCCCTAGCTTCCATGACTGGCGCGAGCGTTTCTTCTTCATCAAGAAGGATGTAGTTCCTTTGATCATGAACATTCGTTCTGCCTCTGATTCTATCGTAGATCCGGAGGTGGAGGATTTTGAGGGCACGGATTGGTACAACACTCTTATCTCTAGCCCTGCGGAGATCCAGTCTCTCTGCGAGAGTGTCCTGGTGGCTGTAGGGATGAGCCGGATCTGGAAACGCATGGAAAAAATTCCCTATTACATCGTCGGAGGTCAAGGTATGATGCTGGTTATTATTCCCTTTACGCCTAAGCTATTTCTTATTTTATGCCCTTTTCAGCTATGGATAGTGTTTATGGCATTCTCTTTGAAGACCCTTAAGGCAAGATGGCTTGGGCTGACGTGGCGCCTGGGGAGCTAACTATCCTGGATAGGTGGGCGTACAATTTTCTGTATCCGCGCAGTCTTGATAGTGATTCTGGCTGCCAAGAGACTTCAGGTGTGGCTTATATCCTTAACCCTAGGCCCTTAAATTCTGTTAATATCGCGAGGGAGGCATGTGTGATTTTGTCATAAACGTCGCGCAGGTCCCGAGGTGAGAAAAGAGAATATTGAGAACCCTATTGGTGGGTCGGACGCTGGTGGCGGTGGGAGGGTACAGAAGTTGAATGTCAAGTGGAAGTCCTATTCTCCTGCTAAGAATCTTATTTCCCCCGCGCCAAGAGACAAAAGCTGTCGGATTCTTTGAAACTTGCTGAAGAAGCTGCCCTAGGTATGCATTTTCCTGTGCATTATTCTTCTTTTCTTTTCGTCCTTAGGTTATTTTGTTTTCTAATCATCATTGTTTTCTTTTCAGCAAGTCTAGCACAAAGACCACCGGTCATACAGTAAGGTGGGCCCCTGGTGATGCCCCGTCCACGCCCTCTCCTCCTCACGCATCAAAGATAGATATCTCAGACCCAATCCCGTCCAGCGGGACTGTTAGGGTCAAATATGGTGATCTTCAAGTTGTGGACCATGAGGACCAGGTGTCAACTGACTGTTACTTCTCAACGACCATCGGGCCCTATTGGTGATATTCCTCCCACGTCCCGGTCTATGCCCCATGGTGCTCAGGTTGTCCAGACCCCAATGGTCTAGGCTTCACAGGCGGACCCTCTTCATGCGCCCAACTGGTAGCTTACCCAAGGGACCCGTCTATTGGACCATACTGTTTGTAAAAACTTCACCCGACTAGCTCCCCCTCCTGCCGAGCGTCTTTTTTAGAGGAACCTCCCGCGCGGCCAATTGAAAGACCAAGTATCTAGGGACGTGGCAGGGACATTGGCGTCCATTTCTGAACTGTTGAGGGACTGGGAATTCCTTCACACTGAGCAGGTGGGTTTTGAAAACCTTAAACGTGAGGTGGAGGAGGGACGCCAGAGTTTTGAGCGTGTCAAGAGGTTGGAATGTGAACTATCGTCCTCCCGTGCCGAGGCGGCCAATGCCAAAGAGTTACACTTGAAGGCCGCCGCAGACTGGAAGGTGGCTTGCGAGCAATCCAACCAAAAGCTTGCTAAAGCTACCGAGTCCGGGCGCCAAGCCCTGGTGCGGGTAGGTACCTTGGAGGCTAACAACTGAGATCTTATTGATTGGTTGGCCTTGAAAGATACAGCGATAGTGACCAAAGATGCAGAAATTTCCCGCCTCCGTGCCCAGCTCCAACAAACGACTGAGGCACGGGATAATGAGGCTGCCCACCGCTTGGTTCTAGAGGGAGACGTTCGTGAGCTCCGCGCGGATCATCATTGGCTCATTTCTGACTGCATCCCTCAAACTATGGATATGATTAAGGGTTGCCCCGAATTCCAGGAAGTTTTTGCCTAACTTCTAACTACCAATAAGTTCTAGGGGCGCTAACAATGGTTTGATGAGGGGTACCGCTTTGCGCATGAAGGGCTACCCAAGAACATCTTTAGTCTTTTCGATGTCAATTGCAAGGAAGGGTTGGATGAGAAGACGGCTAAATTTGACAATATGTCATTCTAAATTCTTAAAGAAATTACTTCCTGTGCTGATCACGAAGATTTATCTGCATTGCGTGCTATGTTTGCTACTGGTGGTGGTGACGAGGGGGTCCGTCTCATGGCGGTGAGGAAGAAACTGTGGACTATGGTAGTGAGGATGGTCATGAAAATGAGAACGCTGGTGCTTGAGATCCGGCCTGCGTGCCGTGTATGGCTGTAGGGCCTTGTAATCTCTTTTGTGTTATCACTGGGTTTTTATGTCATGCGTGCCGCTTAAACTTGTTTTCCTGGTTTACGTAACTAGTTTGAACATTAATTTACTGTTCCTTTTATGTTTATGTGACTTTACTGCCTCTTTTTAGTTTTAACATGAACGTTGTCTATTATATATGCCCGCATGTTTTCTTGGTAGCATATGTGTTAGGAAATTTGTTAGAGATTATTTTAAGCAGTGGATTTTTCCGTTAGGGGCAAAGGCTTTAAGCTTGTGCGTGCGCCTGTTTTTCAGGCGGCGTGTAATGCCGTGGACTTTGCCATTAGGGGCAAAGACTTTAAGGTTACGCGCGCGCCTGTTTTTCAGGCGGCGTGTAATGCTGTGAACTTTTCCGTTAGGGGCAAAGGCTTTAAACTTATGCGCGCCCCTGTTTTTTAGGCGGCGTGTATAATGCTGTGGACTTTGCCGTTAGGGGAAAAGGCTTTAAGCTTATGCGCGCGTCTGTTTTTCAGGCGGTGTGTAATGCTGTGGACTTTTCCGTTAGGGGTAAAGGCTTTAAGCTTATGAGGGCTTGCAAATATAAAAAGATAAACATCACATCGAACACGTAGTAACTTATAAATGCAGTATTTTTCATTAAAAAAACACGGAGCATCCCTACAAAAAGTATCACAAGGCTATGTCTTTCTGGCTACATGTAACATTATATTAGTTGAACCGCATTTCAGGTTCTTGGTATTTCCTTTCCATCCAACTGGCTAAGGGTATAAGCCCCATTCCCCAAATCTTCACGGATCATGTATGGGCCTTCCCAGTTTGGGCCCAATTTTCCTGTGTTTTCCGTGCGACTTGCGTGGTTACTCCTAAGAATGTATTCTCCCTTCTTGAAGGTGTGCTCAACCACTTTCTTGTTGTATGATTTTTCCAACTTGCGCTTGTACCTGGCTTCATTTATGGCTACCGTTTCATGATATATTTCCAAAACATCCAAGTTGAGCCTTAACTCTGCTTCATTATCCTCATTCTCTGCGTTTAACCTTCACGCAATAGGTATGCTGACCTCCGCCGGTATCATGGCTTCTGTTCCATATGTTAGGCTGAAAGGAATCTCCCCATTGCTGCTTTTCGGCATAGTCCGATGTGTCCATCGGACGCGCGGGAGCTCCTCTAACCATGATGTGCCTTCTTCATCCAGGCGTGCCTTTATACCCTCTACGATGCTCCTGCTGGTGCGTTCTACTTCGCCATTCCCTTGCGGGTGCGCCACGGACGTGAATACCTGGATGATTTGTAATTCTGCGCATCATTCCGTAAATCTTTTTTCATTGTCACTGACGATATAAAGTGAGAGACCAAAGAGACAAATGATGTGCTCCCAAATGAATTTTTTGATGTTAACTGCTGTAATGGTGGCTAGGGGCTTTTGCTTCTACCCACTTGGTGAAGTAATCAATGGCCACCTCCAAAAACTTTACACGCCCCGGGCGTCCGGGGATGGGCCCACCAGGTTGATTTCCCATTTCTGGAATGGCCATGCCTCCGATACCGAGATAAGGTTATTTTTTGGTCTATGCATCATAGGCGCATGTCTCTACCAGCTCTGGCATTTCCTAAGTTTCGCGGTGGCATCTACATGCATTCCTGGCCAATAATAGCCTACGTTCATCAACTTGCCTACCACTGTGCGTGGTCCCGCGTGGATACCACAAATACCGAAGTGGATCTCTCGGATAAGGTAATTGGCCTCTGTACTGTCCACACAACGTAACTGCGGACCCAGTAATGACCGTCAATATAGCATCTCATCCTGTAGTTGATACTAGACGGCCTTGGCTTGGAGTTTGTGAGCTTTTGCTCTTTCTAGGGGCAAAATCCCTGAGTTTAAGTACTCGCGGATTGGTGTCATCCAAGATTCCTCTTGTTGTGTGACATTTACCTTTGCCATTTCCGTTGATGAACTTTCGATTGTTTCTAGGTGGATTGCTTTCATTGGGTCACTGAAATTGGAAGCTAGCTTACTCAAGGCATCGACTTTCTTGTTCTGGCTCCGTGGTATATGGATTATTTCCTAATAAGTAAAGTTCTTAAGCAGGTTCTTGCAAAGAGTCAAGCATTTGATCATGATCGGACCTTTGGCCTCGTAGATTTCATTAAACTGGTTTGCTACCAGCAAGGAATCTACATGTGCGCGGACATGTCTAGCGTCCTTTTCCATTGCCAAACGAAGGCCAGCGAGGAGCCCCTCATACTCAGTCTCATTGTTGGATGTTAGGAATATCAACTTTAAGGCATGCGTGTATTCTGCCCCCTCCAGGCTGATCAGGAGTAAGCCCACACCTGACCCTTCTATGCATGTCACGCCATCTATGAATAAGTCCCAAAAAGGTTGTATTTCAGTCGGGTGCGCTTCCGTCACCTCTCACGCCTCTCCTTCCCTCATTGTTCCTACAGGAACTTCTGTTATGAAATCAGCAATGACTTGGCCTTTGATTGTTGACCGCGGCTTGTAAGTTAAGTCAAACACTCCCAGCTCAATAGCCCAGCGGGTTATCCGCCCTGACAACTCAGGTCGACGAAGGATTTGTTGCATGGGAAAATTCGTAAGGACATCTACATCGTGGCCTTGGAAGTACCGGAGTAGGCGTCGGATGCGTGCACTAATGCTAGGACCAGCTTTTCAGTCATGGAATAGTTTGTCTCCGATGTTATCAAGACCCTGCTGATATAATAGATGGGTGTTTGCACGCCCGCACGCTCAACCATAAGGACGACGCTGACTGTTTGGTGGGATGCAGACCCCTTTCATCTCCGATATACTTACTCTCATGCCGGAGGGCCGATACAAGATTATCCCTTCCCTGTAACGCCTTAACGCGTTGTTCATTGTGCAGAATACAATCGGAAAACAAGGAAGAAAAACCCAATCGACTACTCATTGGAGTCTTTGTAGTCCATTCACCGGATCAAGGTTTACTCGCTGGTCCTTGGATTTACAACCAACAAACTAAATGTTCTTTTCTCGGTTTCACAATGAGCATCCAGTGTGTGGATCAACAACTTTGGAGCAAGAAGAACCTTCTAAACAAGAAGAGAAGAAAGATGATGTGGCTCGATGTATTATTTTGATAAGCTTAAATATCCCTGATCCAATGTGATAAGAATCAAAGTCGTTTCTATGAAAAACACCCTCTATCTTTCCGTGAAGTTTAAACACAGTAAAGTCAAACTCTTGCACTCCATTATCTATCACAAACTTCCTCCAAGCTTCCTCCAAGCTTCATGAGTCTAGACATGGTTTGAATACACATGGATATTGTCTTTCACATGTACGTTTCGGTTGCATCATCGACGACGGGAATCCGGCGCCGATCGGCACCGCCTCTCTCAAATCTAATAAGTAATAACCAGTGATTGTCGTACGGATCATCGGCTGATTGGAGAAGTATGTGTAGCTTAAATAAGACGACGTCGAGAGCACGTGATTGTACTATTACAAGTGTTTATAGTTATGAAACCAATGCTTTTCTTTAACACATGTGTAAAACTTCCGGCGGCAAGACTTGTGTCTTCGGTGAGTATGGTTTGAATGTTTGGCCGTGGTTGTGGTAATAATATGCGGTCAGGATAAAAAGAGCATCTTGATACAATTATTTTTATTATTTTAAGATATAAACAAACAAAAACATCTCATCCCATGAAGCTTGAATCAAAACAACCAATGTTCCTTGATTTACATCTTTGACATAGGAACGGTTTGGCTTCTTATGACATTCAGTCAGAGAGATTTAAGCTTTTCAACCACTATGCTAATAAGATGTCATAGTTGTCAGATTCGTTGTGTTCATTCATATTGTTTGGATCCAACTACAAATTCCATAGGTACGTGTCCAATAGGATACCATAGATCATGGAGATTTTAATTGAGATAGGGAACTGAAGTCCAAATATACCTCCATCTAGATTACGAGGGTATCACAAATGAATAACCTCTTATAGAATCTGATACACTTCACACACATACACTTTATAATCTTCACCCCTAAACCTCAATCAGTCTGCCAATTTATAATTTTTCCATGTATCTATCTATCTATTTTTATCAAGTTCACAATAAATTAAAAATTAAAATATATAGAGCATACGAGTCGTATTATACAATACGAACCGTATGCCATCAACCGTATTGTACCAAACTATCCATAAAATTGATTGATTTGACAGTTCTATACAAGTTTTTCTTTTATTTTTATTTTTTATCTTGAAGGTGATTTTAATATATACGTTAACTTTATACAACTTTAATATATACGTTAACTTTTTTAATATACTTTTTTATCATAAAAGTTTAAGTTCATTCTTTATACAACTATACTTGGATTTTCATATAAACTAGAATTTGTACCTTGCGCCCTGCAGCGGGACTAGGCATTAAACGGTTGAGACGGTGACATTAACATGTCTAAGCACAAAAAGAAACGTGGTTAAATAATTTTTTCCCTGCGCTCCGTGGTGGGAGGCGGACCCTAAACGTTTGAGGCGATAACACTAACGTGTCTAAGCAAAAATAAAAACGTAAATAAACAGAGAAACGTAGGCGCGCACTCCACGGCGGAAGACGGACGTTTAAACGGTTGAGGCGATAACATTAATGTGTGGCAGAACACAAAAAGGAAACGTATAAAATTAACGTTGGTACATAAACAGGATAAAATACAGTTATATAACGGTACCGACGTTTTTTTGTCGATGCCGGTCTAATTTTTCACGTTACCCGCGCGTTGCTGCTAATCGGTACGATTAAAAGAAATGTACGCGCGTTGCGACGGGGCAGTATGATCAAAAGAAACGTACGCGTAAAATAAACTAAAGTTATTGAGGAAAAAATCAGATTATATATACTACTAGGGGTAAACTCGAAACTTTAAAAACTTAAGGTGTCAAAGTGAAATTTTATAAAGTAGAGGGGCTAGTAGTGTAATTTAACTAAAGTATAGGGGTTGTGTTTGTGGGTGGGAAACCCCACCGACACTTCAAATTGAGTATTAGTACAACTAATTGGTCATGCCTCTCGCTCCGCAACGAGGTGGACCGGCTTTTAGAAAAATTTCAACGCATGCACATGCTCGGACGCAAAAATAACGTTAAAAAACGTAACCTAGAACTAAAATATCGGCGACGACGGATCGATTAAAAAACTTAAACGTAGATGCAGCCGCAAACGTTTATAAAAAACAAACCTAAAAAAAACACTGGCGGCACCATTGCTTAAGATCGTAAAAAAAATAAAGTCAAAGCGGCGTTAAAACCAAAGAAAAGAAAACAAAAAAAAGTAAACGAAACTTGGAAGCGGATTTGACGGACTGCACGCTCTTGATTCGCTTATACCCACGCTTCTAGGCAGGTCGATCGTCGAAAACCATAAAAGTTAATACCCATACGGGTTATGATAATACAAAACCGACAGTGATGTTGTTCGCTCATAATAGGTGCGGCTCGTCACGGTATCACAATGTTAACAGCACTCGCTATAGGCAACGGTACAAAAAAAACTCGATTTTGAATACAACTCCGTTTAAAAAAAAATTATATCGGAACGTTGAAAAAAAAACTAAAAACAGTCGCGCCCTCCGTATTTTGGAAAAAATTAATGAACGAAAGTTATTAAAGGAAAACAAAATTAATAAAAAATGAAACGGGCTAAAAGCGTAAATTTATATATAGTATAAGGTTGAAACTGAAAATGTAAAAAAAACACGCGTTAATTAATAAAAAAACTAATTATATAAATTAAAATATTATAAAATTTAAAATTATAAAAAAAAAAAAATTCTTCCATGTATACATACCTTATCTAAATATATAGGTTTTGTGTGGTAGAAGTATTCACTCAATGGTTTTTGTAAAAAAAAAACACGGGTTAATCAATGAAAAAACTAATTATATAAATTAAAATATTATAAAAGTTAAAATAAAAAAAAACAAAAAATCTTTCATGTATACATACCTTATTTAAATGTATAGGTTTTGTGTGTTGAAACTATTCACGTAATGGTTTTTGTATGTACTAATAATAATAATATGCCCGTTATATATAATTTTTTTTATCTTGAAGGTGATTTTTTAATATACAATTTATATATTTTTTTATCATAAAAGTTAAAAGTTTATGCTTTATACAAATATACTTGGATTTAAATATAAATAGGCCATATGCAGCATATATATATGACATCTACCGCCTACAAGTTTTCCCACAAGAACATCAAATAATGTCTTTCTTAGTCACCTTGCAAGTTTTCATCTTCACTTCTCTTCCCTTCATTCTCTCCTTACTTCTTTTCAAAACGTATCTTTCTTCTTCAAAATGCCAAAAAAACCTACCACCTTCTCCACCAAAGTTACCATTAATTGGAAACCTTCATGAACTAGGATCGAGCCCGCACCGCACCCTTCATGCCATGGCTCAGACCTATGGTCCACTGATGTTGGTTCACCTTGGTGCCGTGCCGATACTTGTAGCCTCCTCTGTGGATGCAGCTCGAGAGATCATGAAAACCCATGACATAATATTTGCAAACAGACCGAATTTGAAAATTCCTACAAGAATTTTTTATGGTTCCAAAGACATAGCTTTTTCACAATATGGCGAGTATTGGAGGCAGGTAAAGAGCATTTCCGTACTACATCTTTTAAGCAACAAAATGGTTCAGTCACATAGACACGTGAGAGAGGAGGAGATGGCTCTTATGATGGAAAAGATTCAAAATGCCAATCAATCGGTTGTTAATTTGAGCGAGTTACTTATTTCACTTACAAATAATGTAATCTGTATGGTGGCTTTGGGAAAGAGGTATGATGGGAAGAGGTTTAAAAACTTGTTAGCAAAGACTATGGAGTTGTTGGGATGTTTTAGTGTTGGTAGTTTTATTCCGTCGCTAAGGTGGGTGGATCGGTTGAGTGGGTTAGATCAAAAAGCTGATGCAGTTGCTAAAGAATTTGATAAGTTTTTAGAGGGTGCTATCGACGAACATGTTAACAAGAAAGGGCCTGGTGATGAAAGCCGAGATCTTGTTGATGTCTTATTAGAAATTCAAAGAGAGAACGTGACGGGTTTTCGTCTAGAGAGAGATATGATTAAGGCTATCATATTGGTAATATTTTCTTTCATTTGCTTGAAACATTTGTGTTACAAAATATTTTTTTCTACCAACCAACCTTGAATTATTTGACAAATATGGTTAAAACTTGAAACTTATTACCAAAATTTCAATACAATCACAGAAACATTGTCCGTTTCAAATGATGTTAAAAACCTAAAACAATTCTAAAATAACTAACGTTTGATTCTTCATGTAGGACTTATTTCTTGCTGGAACTGATACTACATTTGCAAGCCTAGAGTGGGCAATTTGTGAACTCTTAAGACACCCACAAGCAATGAAAGAACTACAACAAGAGGCACTAAAAATAGGCCAAGGAAGATCAATGATTGCCGAAGACGACTTAGAAAAAATGCCCTACCTAAAAGCCGTCATCAAGGAAACCCTACGACTACACACTCTAGTTCCACTGCTCGTTCCTCGTGAATCAACACAAGACGTTAAAATACTCGGCTATGACATCCCATCCGGCACACAAGTGTTCATAAATGCATGGGCTATCGCAAGAGACCCTTCTAAGTGGGAAGCACCAGAAGAGTTTAAACCAGAGAGGTTCTTGAACAATCCTATCGATTATAAAGGGTTTCATTTCGAGTTGATACCATTTGGAGCTGGACGACGGAGGTGTCCGGGTATTCAATTTGCAATGATAATTAACGAGCTTGTTTTGGCTAACTTGGTGTATAAGTTTGATTTGTCAGTGATGGGAGAAGAGGGCTTGGACACGAGTGAGACCAATGGTATTACTATTCTTAAGAAGTGTCCTATACTAGTTTCAGCAACTCCTTGTTCTTAAGTGGGAATACCTGTTTCATATTTACATATTACTCGATAAGTTCAATAAAAGTTAGGTGTTTCATTTTATGTATTACTTGATAAATTTAATAAAAATAGCGTGTTTCATTTTATATATTAGTTGATGAAGGCCTAGTGTTTTGGCCTAATTTGATCAACTTTTAAAAGTACCAAGCCACACTTCATTAATATGTCAAAGGGTTTTAAATTCTTGATTGTATATTACCCATTGTTTATAAAAACAAACGTAATTAATCTGTCACAGGGTTTAAAATTGAGAAAATTGTCAAAATAAACATTTTCATCAAGAAAATTAGCAAAATGTACATTAACTTAACCAATAGGATTCTGATACGTAAGTAAAAACCAATTTGAAGGCTCAATAAAATCCGGCCACGTGTCAATCATGGAGCATGTCCACGTATATTTTGTCGGCTAAATTGTAGCTCGTATCTCTGGTAACGGTTTCACCATAGCCGGCTAAATTAAAACCAATAAAATGATGACATGTGTCATTGAATAGCCCTTTGTTTTAAATTTGGGGGCTACAACGTAGATGGGAGGCTAACATATAGCCGTCAATTTTAAAAAAATATCCAAAATATTAACAAAAGTCATATTCACTCACTAGCCATCTTAAGCCTATCTTGCTAGCATGCCCCTCGTGTTTCACTTTAGGCAAGGGCTTAGTGAACGGGTCTGCTAGATTATGATATGTATGCACCTTTTTTATAGTAACGTCTCCATGTTCCAATATCTCTCGTATATAGTGGAACTTCCTAAGTATGTGCTTGGTGTTGTGATGTGATCTTGGTTCTTTTACTTGAGCAATAGCACCACTGTTGTCACATAATATCTTGATAGGTCTCTCAACACTTGGCACCACCCCGAGATCAGCTATGAACTTCTTCATCCAAGCAGCTTCCTTTGCAACATCCAATGCCATAATGTATTCAGACTCGATGGTTGACTGAGCAACAACACTCTGCACGTAACTCTTCCAAGTTATTGCTCCACCATTCAGTGTGAATACGAATCCCGTCTGTGACCGAAAATCATCTCGATCAGTTTGTTCTGCACAACAATGTAGTGAGAATCCCTTAGATTCTGCTGATATTTGTTCCTCATACTCAAAACATACGAGACATTTGTCCTAGTGCATAACATGGCATACATGATCGATCCTATCGCAGAAGCATATGGTACTCTTTCCATCCTTCTTTTATCCTTATCTGTTTCTAGACACTTTGATTTATTTAAGATCGTTCTGTAACAGCCCAAGCAAACCGTATCAAGATATTGTCCGCTTTGCCTCGATAGTTTGCCCATCTAGGAACTCACGGTTTTGTTTTCACCCGACGAGTTGCTCGCCCAGGCAAAACGCGTCTTGATAGAGAAGGTATCCATCCCCTTATAAGGAAGGCTTCGTTCTCCCCCTCAACCAATGTGGGATATTACAATCCACCCCCTTACGGAGCCTACCGTCCTCGCTGGCACACCAGTCCGGCCCCTGGCTCTGATACTATCTATATACCTAACATTACCTGATGTTAAACCGACATTGTATACTGAATCGGTATTATAACTTAGTGAATCAATAGATCTCAACTGCACACGTGATAGCTTAGCCCTAGTATCAGAAGTAAATGATATACCTACATGTATTCGTAATTTGGGTTATGGCGGTGGACACATACATGTGGTAGAATTGCTCGCCACATTGGCACACTAACTCCTGTCTAGAAATCGTTATGATGATGCATTGGTGACACATGTGAGTTTCATGACCCCTTTTTTTTTACTGTTTTCTATATTTGGGGAAAAACATGTTAAATTCTAATGGTATGATAACTAGAAAACAAGAAACAAGCATCTGATTCCTTTGTGTGCATGAGTTACACCTAAAAGTACTCGGTATTTTGAACTATAACCATTAGCTATGGACTTAGCCGTAGATCGATATGGATAGTACTATTTGGGTTGACACCCCCTTTCATGGTTAGTCACGCTAACCACGACCAACATGGTCAAATGATTGCATATTAGGTCTTGTTGTTCTCATTGTTTTTAGACAATGGGCTGGGGCAAACTCTAGAATTCGATAAAGGTTTGGTTATAGGCATGTGCATCACATAATTCGTTTGTGCTAGCTAAACATCGATGAACCAACCTCGAACTTGTTTTGTTTTTCATATGCATAAAGTAAATTTCGAGCAAGGGTTTTGCCAATGGTATACATACCAATGGTTTTGTCAGAAAATTTTGAGAAAAGGGTTTTGCCAATGGTATACGTATCAATGGTTTTGCCAGTCAATTTTGAGGAAAGGGTTATGCCAATGGTATACGTACCGATGGTTTTTCTAGTAAATTTCGAGCAAAAGATTTTTCCAATAGTACTTGTACAAACAGTTAATCAATTTCGTGCAAATGGTTTTTGTTGAAGGATTTCGTACAAATGGTTTTTTTTGCCAAACGATTTCGTACAAGTGGTTATGCCAATCGTATTCATTTAAAACCTGTGAACTCATCAACATTGCGTTGACATTTTTGAGCATATTTATCAGGTATTGCATAACTTTGGCATGGTTGGAATAGGTCAAGCCCGTTAGTCTTATATGACTTTAGGTCTATGTATTTATTTAGTTCCTGTAATGGCGTTCGACACTTTAGAAGTCTCCATATAGCTTCCGCTGTTATGTAATGTTACCAATTCGTTGCAACCTTAATTTATTTATTTATTTATTAAGTAAATAATATGGGGGTTTTACTGAATACTAGAGTGATCAAGTAAGGTAAATTGACAATTGCATTTGATATCACATAATTGTGAATTTACAGGTACTTGTGAATTCTGGGAAATTCTATTGTGTTGACCTATGTATAACGTAATAGTTAGTTACTATTGACGACACATGCATAGTTATCATTTCATCTATTATTGCGTCATCGTAACTCCAACTTTCTATTCAGAAGTTTAAGCCAAACGACAGTCTAGATTAAGATCTTGATGATCTCGACTCTCGATCCTTAGTGATCACTCTATCACCTTTAGACATTGGTCATGTATTGTTGATACAGTCATAACGCTTTGCACATGTTTTCACCTCGTAATTATGTGAACCTCATGACGACGTATGTATTGATTTATATTCACGCAGAAGCCATATTTCAACTCTTCGAACTTACTGATCATGATTTATAGCTAGATTCCCTGCAAGTTCTACAGAAATTATTAATATTCGAGACAATTTCGACAAACACTTCAGTTGGCCACAAACATAATTAACTCATCCAACCCTTTATTTATGTTGAATCGATCTATTATGACAACTCCTTCAGTGTGACTTTTCTAGCAACTCGTGACATCAGTTTACCTTTATTCACATGTCTTTTGTATGTCCAATTATATCTCCTTCATTTGGCCTGTTATTACCAATTTTCTTGATACATTCTTTTACTGTATTAATTTTGGTACTCATTGATTTCAATTATTTTATGGTATGCCCTTCATGTCCTTATCTTTATATCATAATGGACACCGTCTCTACTTTTGGGTAACAACTATTACCGTATAAGGACACAGATAGAGATGAATGGTCATCATGATTATCCTTAAGGTCTGGTGCAGAAGACTTAGACTTTTGATCACAAAGCTTTGGGTGAACCATTAATGTACATCCCCTTGACAATCTTGTTGCCCCCTTGATACATAATTCTTTTTGTTCAATGAAAAGGTGGGAAACTCAAACATAGATGAGTGGAAGTCTTAGTTTTCATGAAAATCTATCACTCTTAGATCGGAACACCCAATCACAAGTGCATAAGTAAACTCTTTACTTTGTATGATTTCTAATGATCCATAAGTCACACTTATGATTAGATGATTCCTAGGACTTAGGAGCGAGTTGTCTGCCACTATGAGACAAACACGAAGCCGACACTCCATGACTAGAGTTTATCTCATCTATGAAAAACCATACAACATCATTGCTTCAGATCCCTCCGTGACAGATAGAAATGAGTTGTCTTCAACGACCAAATGTCTATAAAATATACGAAGGGTGATGTTATTTTCATCAACGAACTACCAACGACCCACAAACACTCTTTACGAAACTCAGTTATCTTCATCCATGATGATCATACTATCAAATTCAACTGTTTCATCTGTGGATCTCAGAATACTAGTGACAAGACAATGAATGGATCCACACCATCTATCATTTAATCCCTTGAAGCCAAACCAATTAGACTATACTCAAATAGTTTGATAATCTCTTACCTATTCATCTGGACTCATCCTTAATTTTTGGAAGAACTACAGAAATCCAGACGATTCGATGAACCACGAGATTTTGTGTCGCAAATAGACGACTTGACAACTATTTCGTCAAAACTTCAGTCTAAACCAGGATCAATCTCAGGAAATCATGTTTCCATAAAAATTTATTACGTATCATAGCTGTCTACTTCACTACCTAGACAACCACTTGATCGCGTGTCGAATGCTAATAAAAAACTATATTAAAAACTACTCCTTAGCTACTTAGACTGCAGTATAGGAAGTATGGTTGTCGAATCTACAGGGAATTGGTGGAAAGAATGAATTGTAATAGTTTAGCAAATTCTTTTAATTAAAATTCAAATTAAGTAAAAATGCAACTTCCTCCAAACTTCAGGTTCTAGGTTTATGCAAAACTCAATTGTTCAATTGGACACCACATAGACATAGTGTTGGAAAATCAGTTAAAACAGTAATTGAAGACAGGCTGTTGTCAGCAACCTATAAAACCAGTTTCGTCACAAACCAGTATAATTCAATCACCCAATTTATAAATGCGAAGTTTACCCCCTTTAGTCACCCAACCCTGCTATTAGGTTTTATTATCAATCGAACAAAAATGTAAAGCAGAAAACTCAAAGCATTCAAATAAACTGTTTAAATTAACTAATACATCAATCTATCACGTTCTTGTCAAAAACTAACAGATTGATGTAGGGTCAAATATCCCATTTATATGTGTCATTTTTGTATAGTTTTAATAGTTTAATTTTGTATTTCGAGTCGTTTTATGTGGTATTTGTAGTTTTGAGTGTTACATGTATAATGTGCTTAAAAGAGCGGAATATACGAAGGAATTAAAGAAGGCATCAAAGCACGGAAAGTCAAGGAAGTCAACAAAAGTCAAAAAGTCAAAATTCTTGGAAATTGGAGGCTTCACGGTACGCGAAGTATTAGTGAGGAGTTCTCGCAGTACGCGAGAGAAGGAAAATGGGGCGCGACTGTTTTTTCCTTCGCGGTACGCGAAGGCCCGGCCAGAAAGCTTCGCGGTACGCGAAGAGTGGGTTTTACGGCAAACTTAACCTAATTCCAATTTTAAACCCATTGTGACTCCCATTCTCGAATTAACTTTGTTTCAGCCGTCCGAGAGCTTCCATAAGGCGATTTTCATCATTCTTGGATCAATTGTTCGTAGTTTTTCATGTTTGTAAGTTCTAGATTGAATACTTTGATGTTTGCTACAATCATGAGCAGCTAATCCACTTGTGATTTCTTTCGGGTGGATAGTTCATCTCAGTGAAACCTGAGTTTATGGTTTTTCTACTGTTTTGATTTGTATTCTTGAGTGACAGTCTTGAACGCACGTACTTTTGATTAATTTAAACTGTTTGCTTGTGTTGAAGTTGTTTGAGTCGCCATCTATTTTCGATTTTCTTGCACCGTTAGCTATTTGGTTGATTTGTATTGCTTTGCATATGTGAATTGGTATTTGGGCGGACGAACGAGTCTTAAAAGATTATCCCACATACATCACTTTAATTAATTGGTTAGTGTCACATTTAGTGGAATTAAACTGAGTAAAACGTGAACCTTGGTGGATCTTTTGAACTTGAACCCCAGAGGTGATTGCGTTTTTATCCAACAGTTTTCTCAAATCAATGTTAATTACTTTTTATAATTCCAAGTGTTTTAATTAATAAAGTTTGAATCTTTACTAGTAATTGAATAAGTTTTCTAAATAGTGTTTTCCACGAGTTCCCTGTGGATTTGACAACCCTACTTCCTATATTGCAGTCTAAGTAGCTAAGGAGTAGTTTTTAATACAGTTTTTGATTAGCCTTGACATCGAGATCAAAATGGCGCAACGGCGCCATTTTTTATATGTTTAGTTAAGTGCTACTAATTATTTGCTTACGTGTGCAGTTACAGTTTTATGTATACTCGGAATTCAGGAAGGAAATCTCCTTTTCTATTTGATCCAGAACTAGAAAGAGCAGCAAGAGCAAACAGGAAATTGCAAGGAACAGTCCAAACAATCCTTGAAAAACTTGACAGCCCGAGAATGTCATAAACTCAACCAGCAAACCCAGATCCTAACCAGGGGGGACCTATCCCACCTGTTCCACCACTTCCACAACACCGACCACAGCCACCACCATTTTTCCATGATCACCAATACCAACCGTATGACAGCTTCCCAAGCTATTCTGAATTTGGGTATGATAAGCCTTTGTCACCAGGGGGCAGCAGTCAACCACATAACGAAGAGGAAGAATGGTATGACCTAAACCATCAGGAGGAATTCCCTCATAGAAACCAAAGACATGATGGAGTTGATGGTTGGGTTCAGCCACCACCGAGAGCAGAATATGGGTATCCACCGAGGAATAATCGTCAGGGTAATGTGGAGAACTTTTAAAGAGTGAACATGTATAGGCAACCTCCTCAGAACCGGCAGAATTATAGAGAGGAACGGCCTAGGAACATGCACCTAGCCAAGCATGATCAAGGGGTGGACAGTCACATCCGTCCCGGTCTAGCTTTAAATACTTCCCCCGTCATACCACCAGTTCGTAGGGGAACGCATTCGAGATCCGACCCGGATGTCTTGGGATCCTCCCAAACTTCTTTGGGAGATCTACTAAAGAGCCTTACACTTATCTTTGAGAATATGAGGCTACATGTGGAACCATCGGAGGTCAAGGGTTCACAACAGATGAGGTGAAACTGGTGGTTTTCCAGTTCTCACTAAAGGATAGGGCAAAGCAATGGTTTCTGTCTTTGCCATCTGCTAGTATTGCCACCTGGGCTGAGTTACAACAACAATTCCTAGATGAATACTTCCCACCTCATAATACTAATGAGGCCCAAGCTGCAATACGGGATTTGAAGCAACAATTAAGGGAGCCTTTTATGAGGAATTTAAGCAATTTAAGGAGTTGCTGAGAAACTGCCCACATCATGGGATAGAGAAGTGGGAGCTAATTCAGGCCTTTTATGATGGTCTATTGCCTGAAGATGTCAGAGATGTGAACTCAACCAGTAACAGGTCCTTCTTATCCAATCATGTGGATTACGATTGGGTTTTTTAGAAAGGATGTCGATGACTTCAAAGAGGCAAGCTCATGCCAGTAGGAGAGCAAAGAATGGAGCATCTTCCAAGGCAGTTGATTATGAGACACAGAAGCGTCTAGATTCCATGGAACTACAAATGGCAAGGCTTGGCAGGTAAGGTGGAAAAGATGTGGCTAATGTGTCACAAACATATCCGGTCTGTGAGGGATGTGGTGATTTGGGCCATAATGTGGTCAACTGTCCGAGGGACCAAGGAAAGGCAGAAGAGGTGAACCAAGTTGGGGAAGAGAGGAAGCAGGACCTAAATGCAACCCACTACCATCCGGGACTCCGAAATCATCCAAATCTAAGGTCTGGAAATGCATCAAATAATTTAAATCCTAACTTTCAGGGTTCTGATGTGCAAGGAGGAAGTCAGCAGCAGTACCAGAGCCGCCAACAAGGCTATAATCAAGGCGGGTACCAAAGAAATCAAGGTAATCAGGGGTACTAACAAGGAGGCTATCAGCAGAGAAACTACCAACATAATCAACCCCAACAGTACCAACAACAAGGGAACCAGCAGAACAAACCTGCAACTGGTAGTGACCCCTAACTTACAGCCATCATAGAGTCCTTAAAAAGGATCGAGCAGGATAGAGAGATCCAGATCAAAACCAACGAGTCATTTGAAAGACAATTGGGTCAGTTGGTAGAAAAGATAGCTGAAGTGGCAGTACGAGCACCGGGGCAACTCCCAAGTGACACCAAGCTGAATCCACAACATCAAGGAGCCAGTTCTTCCGGCTCAAGGAATGCCCATGTCTCCCAGGTAAGTACCCTTAGAAGTGGTAAGGTGTATAACAATAATGTTTCCCCAGCATCACAAGATGTTGAGGGAGAGGTAGTTGACCTGGGGGAGGATGGTGAGAGTGACAGCGATTCGGAATCTATTTTCACTAAACTGGCTAAAAAGTAACCTTTTCTAAACCGGCCAGTTCTAAACCGAACACAGTTGTCACTCAAGGTGTAGGGGTGGAGAATAATACCATCCCTTATCCTTCTGCTTTACTTGAACCATCTAAAAAGAAAGTCATGAATAAAAGGGGCCCGTAACAAGATGAGTTGTGGGACATGTTTAAACAAGTAAAATTAATTTACCCCTTTTAGATACTATTAGACAAGTACCTACTTATGCTAAGTACTTGAAGGATCTTTGCACCCAGAAATGACACCTTAAAATGCCCAAGAAACTTGACCTGACTGACAATGTGAGTGCCGTTTTGTGGGTGCATTGCCACCTAAGCTCCAAGATCCAGGAGCACCTTTAATTTCAGTGCAAATTGGTGAACTAAAGATCAATAAGGTCCTTCTTGATCTTGGAGCGAGTGTCGGTATCCTTCCGGGGAGTTTGTATGACCAGTACGATTTTGGTCCTCTACAAAAGGCCGACACCACCGTGGTGTTGGCAGATCTCACTCTTAAACTTCCTAGAGGGATATTGACCGATGTGATTCTGAAGGTGGAAGATTTTTACTATCCTGTCAATTTCTTAGTGCTTGATTATGCAGCTCCTTCTAGTGACAGGCATCCTAATGTGATATTGGGAAGACCTTTTTTGCGAACAGATCAATGTGTGATCAATTGTGTGATAGGAACGGTTTACATGGCGTTCGGTAATAGGAAGTTGAGATTGAATATCTTTTCTCGTATATTTAACGCTCCAATCAACGATGAATGCTTCATGGTAGACGTTATTGATAGGTGTAACCCTCATGAAAATGAGGCTGAAACCATGGAGCCGTGTGCTGCTTGTGATAGGAAACAGGCCGAACATGACCAGGAGTTAAAGGAAGCTGAGGCAAAAGGGGAGGTGTGTGCTCTTAGGGAAAGAATGCCCACTTGGACACACCAAGTAGAGAATCTGCCAGACCACATTGACACTCACCTGAAACCCTCTCTGGAATCACCGCCTAAATTAGAACTGAAAGAATGACCTAAACATTTGAAATATACTTTTGTAGGTGAAAATGATACTATACCTGTTATTATTGCTGCTGATTTGGCTGAAGAGCAGGAGAAAGCATTGATGAAGGTCCTGGTTGCCCATAGGGCAGCAATTGGGTGGACCATTACAGATCTAAAAGGGATCAGTCCAGCGATTGTGATGCATAAGATCGTATCGGATGAAGGAGTCAAACCATCTAGGGATGTGCAAAGGCGGTTGAATCCCAACATGAGGGAAATAGTGAAGAAAAGGTTCTGATATGCTGGATGCATGTATTGTTTACCCCATATCAGAAAGCACATGGGTAAGCCCGACACAGACTGTCCCAAAGAAAGCAGTTATCAAGATAGTCAAAGGTGAGAATGGTGAAGAGGTTGCCACCCGCCCGGTAACCGGGTGGCGCATTTTTATTGACTACAGAAAGTTGAACGCTGCCACATCAAAGGATCACTTTCCTTTGCCTTTTATTGACCAGATTGTTGAGAAGTTGGTAGGTCAGAAGTACTATTGTTTCTTAGATTGATATTCAAGGTATAATCAAATAACTATACATCCTAAGGATCAACAAAAGACCACGTTCACTTGTCCTTATGGCACTTTCGCATTTAGGCAAATGCCATTTGGTTTGTGCAACGCCCCGGCCACCTCCAACGGTGCATGATGTGTATCTTTTCATATATGATCGGGGAGTCCATGGAGATTTTCACGGATAATTTTTCAATATTTGATCCATCTTTTGAGTCGTGTCTTGAACAACTAACAAAGGTTTTGAAAAGGTGTGTCGAGACCAATTTGGTCTTAAGTTGGGAAAAGAGCCATTTCATGGTTCAAGAGGGGATTGTTCTGGGGCACATGATTTCAAACATGGGCATTGAAGTGGATCATGCGAAAATCCGGGTAATTGCCACTCTACCTCCACCAAATAACATCAAAGGTGTCCGCTCCTTTCTAGGACACACAGGTTTTTACAGACGATTCATCAAAGGTTTTAGTGCAATAACAAAACCCTTATGCAATTTATTGCTCAATGATGCTCCTTTTGATTTCAATAATGAATGTCTAAAATCTTTTAATCTAATTAAGCAACATTTGATGGAAGCACCCATTTTAAAATCACTGGATTGATCGCTGCCCTTTGAAATAATGTGTGATGCGAGTGATTACGTAGTTGGGGAGGTATTGGGTCAGCGGGTAGACAAGAAACATGTAGTGATTTATTATGCAAGCAAGACTCTTTCAGATGCTCAGTTAAATTACATAACCACTGAGAAAGAGCTACTTGCAGTTGTCTATGCTTTAGATAAATTCAGATCTTACATTTGGGGAAGCAAAGTAATTTTTTATTCTGATCACAGTGCATTCAAGTACTTGATGACAAAGATTCTTGACATTCACGAACACTTGATCAACTTTTGCCTTCTCTCAGGTCTGCTCAGGACCTACAAGTGGTATCAGAGTCATGGTGGCTCTTATTGCTCTCGAATCTGCTCGAAAAACAGAGAAAAACCCGCCATTGAGACATTAAACATGAAGAAATCGATGTGTAGCAGGTTCGTGACTGCTGTTCTACATTTCCACTTTCAAAATCTGAAGATGTAAGGCTTTTGAAACATTTTTCAGACCTGGATTGGGGGTATCGAAGTAGCTGAAGGTTGAAGATGGTCAATCGAAACTATGTGGCGGCTGAACATTTTCTATCGAAACTACTGGTGTTGCCCTAAATCAGAAGTAGAAGACATCGAAACTAGGCTGTCGAAACAAGACTATCGAAACTAGAGGGTATCGAAACTACTAGTTTCGGTTGAAGAATCTCCTATCGAAACTACTAGTTTTGATTAAAGAATCTCTCTATCGAAACTTCTTGTTTCGATACTGCCTCTATCGAAACTAGCCTTGTTTCGACTGAAGTAGAGCCTATCGAAACTACAGGCAGAACTGTCCAAGTACTTTCCAAAAAAAAAAAAAACTTGGAGTTTTTTGGAAATTTTCTTGGATAAATTTTTTAACAGGATATTGCATAGAAGGAGGGGAGTTTTGGAAGAAAACTTGGAGACAACCTTTTTCAGGTTTTCGAAAATTTCGTTTCTTCGGCAATATACATGATGTTCTGCCTGATTCAGCCGTAATTTCTTTGATTAAAGTTCAAGTTCGGGCAGCGGGTAACAAGTCAAGCATATTTGTCACAAACCGGATCATTAGTTGTTGATTACATGGTGATTCGATCCCTTATCTTTTGCTTAGAAATAGGAGGGTCTACACTTCAGGGGGAGAATTACCATGAAAGACTTCAAATTATCAGCAGAGTTATGAAGATGCAAGACAAAGTGAGTCTTTGCTTGAAATTGACCTTTTTTTAGGGGGAGAGAAGGCAAAAGTTGATCAAGTGTTCGTGAATGTCAAGAATCTTTGTAGAAAGATGGTTATTTATTGCTTAATACTTGGGATTCAAACCTTTATCAATTGCCTATAAGATAGGAGGGTCTACACTTGAGGGGGAGAATCACAACGAAAGGCTTTGGATCATCAGTCATTCTATGAAGACGAAAGACAGAGTCGGACAAGATTTGATAGCATCAGTCTAGGGGGAGATTGTTGGGTATAGAAATGAGACTGATGCTGTCAATAGAAACTACAGTATCGAAACTAGTAGTTTCGGTTGAACTTTTGTTCAATCGAAACTACCTAGTTTCGATGCCTGTTTTTCAGGCCTGTTTGGCAGGTGGCTTGGAAAACAAGGCACATGAGGCCTCCTATATATAGTAGAATACCCATTAGGAGTGAGTGTGTCTGTAGAGGGAATCACCACCCCAGGGGGAGCTCACCCTGGGTGAGACTAATTGTTAGTGTATGATCGAGCGTTTATTTTCATTTCAATCAAAGAATCATACGTTTTTATGCTTTCAATTAGCTGTCCTTTTTTCACTTTCATATGTTTCTGTTCGTGTATGTGTTTCCCGCACCCGTCTCTACCATTTCTGATTCGAGAGTGATACCGGATCCAGAGATTCCGCCTCTCGATCCGGACTGTTTGAAGAATTTCTCCGCAGATCTGTTCTCTCAGGTCTGCTCAGGACCTACATAAACCAAGGCTGATAAGATGGATCTTGCTCTTGCAAGAGTTTAATTTGTAGATTCGAGACAAAAAGGGTTGTGAGAATGTGGTGGCAGTTCACTTGTCGCGGATCATTCAGGACGAGGAGACGTCATGTGATGACATAAATGAAACATTCCCAGATGAACATCTCTTATCTGTTTCAACTGAGCCTTGGTTCGCTAATTTTGCAAATTATTTGGTCGCAGGTACTGTCCCAGAGTTTTGGACAAAGAAGAAGAGGCAGCAATTCACAGCGCAAGCAAAACATTACATATAGGAGGACCCAGATTTGTTCAAACTAGGGGCAGACCAAATCATAAGGCTTATGTCCCCAATTCAGAGATTCAAGCAGGTGTTCATGCATCTGCATTTGGGGGCCACTTTAGTGGACAGAAAACGGGGCAGAAAGTTCTAGCATGCGGCTTATATTGGCCAACAATCTTCAAAGATGCCTTTGAGTTTGCTAAAAGTTGTGTCAATTGCCAAAATATGGGTAGTATTTCAAAGAGGAATGAGATGCCCATGGAACCGATCCTGGTGGTAGACATTTTTGATGTTTGGGGGATTAATTTCATGGGACCATTTTCAAACTCTTTTGGCAATTTATATATTTTGGTGGTGGTTGATTATGTTTCGAAATGGGTTGAAGCAATCGCCACCAAAACCAATGATCATAGTGTCATTTGTAAGTTTGTCCAATCTAACATTTTTTCAAGATTTGGAATCCCTCGTGTGATCATAAGTGATGGGGGATCACATTCCAAAAACTTTCACTTTGGCAAACTTTTCAAACGATACGGCATAGACCATCGAATTGCCACACTGTACCACCCTTAAACTAGTGGGCAAGTCGAGGTATCCAATAGGCAGATCAAAGAGATTTTGCAGATAATTGTTCGTGCTGACCACAAGGATTGGTCAACTAAACTGAACGATGCCTTGTGGGCATACCGCACTGCTTATAAAACGCCTATTGGTACCACGCCATATCGATTGGTCTATGGTAAAGGATGTCATCTACCTGTGGAACTAGCTCACCGTGCTTTATGGGCTATCAAAAATGTTAATGCATATTATGATAATGCAGGTAAAGAAAGGAATCTCAAACTGTGTGAGCTCAAAGAGCTAAGAGATGAGGCGTAAAAAAGTGCAGTTGCGTACAAAGCAAAGACAAAAGCAGTACACGATGTCAAGCTTAAGAAGAAGACATTTGAAGTAGGTCAGAAGGTGTGGTTGTACAATTCCAGGATCAAACTCTTTCCTGGGAAGTTAAAGAGCAAATGGATGGGTCCATATTTAGTCACCAGAGTTGGACAATATGGTGACGTGGAAATTGAAGATTTTGAGGACCATCTGAGGCAAGTGGTGAATGGTCACCGGTTAAAGCCATACCTAGAGTAACTGACATCAATGAACCGTCAGTATAATTTGAGAGTTTCTTCCTAAGCACTGTGGAAGAGGTCGGAACATCATAACATCAGTGAGGTACACCGCGTCTGGCTGAAGACGTTAAACTTAGCGCTCTTGGGAGGCAACCTAAGGTTAGTTAGCTTTTATTTCTTGTCTAGTTAAATGAACGTTGTGTGTGTGTTCTCTAGAAACCCTCACGAGACTCAACTCGTCCACTCGGGCTACCGAGGGGTTTAAAAGGCTTGTTGCATATGCTAAATGCATCCGTGATTCCTACAAAAGTGAGTTAGGTTGTCATTTCTTTATTTTCATTTATTTGTATGCAATTGTACAAGTGTGGGGACGTCTCTGGGGAGATAATGGTTGGAATGAGTGTAATTGAGGACAACAGACAAACCCGTGGGGGGCAAGATGCCGTTGTAGAGTTTGTAGAATTATTAAACTTTTCGGTCTTTTCGGTATAGTTTTGTGTTTTTCTAAGTTTTTGCAGGGATTCGTGGCCAGTTGGGTGAGAAAAATCATCAGGAATGACGTTCCAGGTATGTATGAACAACAATGAAAGGTTGGAATAAGTTTTAGGAAAAGTTGAAAAAAATGAGTTTTGAGATTGAAAATTTTTCGAAGGCAAAAACTCAAAAATCCGTTTTAACTTTCTTTCACCAACAGCTCCTCGCGGTACGCGAGAGTTTCATGCCCAGTCTTTGCGGTATGCGAGAGACAAAAAAAGGGGTCGGGTGTTTATTTTTCCGCGAGGGAGTTTCATCTGGTCTTCGCGGTACGCGAGAGACCCTTGTTGGCCATTTTTTCGTAATTTTTTATTTTTGTCATTTTGAGTCATGTCGAGTCTGTCGGGTCTTTTATTTTTATTTTGCGTGCTTATATGGAGTCGATATAACACTTGTGTGGTGTTTGGAGATTAATTTTGCAGCAGGTTTCAATTGATCCGCCCGTACTCAATCTCCATTCGGGTGGTGATTTCTAACTTTCACTTGATTTGTGTGTACAAGGCATCCATGAGCGGATTTTCACGGCGATCACGAATGAAATGCTATACGATCGTTTGTCCAGCTAAGTTTTCTTTATTTTTGTATTTGTATTTCGTTTTAGTGTCTCTCTTCCTACATTGAGGGTAATGTAGAGTTCAAGTGTGGGGAGGGGAAACCTTAGTCCAGGTCTGTATTTTGAGTCATAAAATTTGAAAATTTCATAAAAATTAATAACATTTCAAAAATGACCCTAGATCAGAATTTTTGCAAAATACATGAAAAATGATAGGTAGAATTGGAAACTGTGCGTGTTGAATTGAAATAATAAAATAGAAAATGCGTCTAATTTGTACTGTTTTGGTAGACCCAGCCGATTTAAGAGCTTAAACATCCTGATAGTGTATCTAGGTTTAATCGGTAATTGATTCAGTCGGTCTTGTGGGTTCTCATGTTAGGGGTGTCGGTAAGGTTGAAACTGTCAACATAGGGTGATAGGTACCAGCAACGCTCTATCCAGTTTAAATTCGCCTACTTGTATTAAAATAATAGGTGCTCCTGGATCTTGGAGTTTCGGTGGAAGGGTACCCAAAAACACGGCATTCACGCTAGCACTTAACTCAACTTGTTTAGGACATTTGTGCCGTCATTTTTTGGGTACTCAAACCTTTCAGACAATCAACATTATCAGGATTTTCTTTAAGCGTATTCAGAAATGGTAAATTAATTTTACGCTTTTCAAACGTTTCCCATTTCTCATCCTGTGTTGGATCCCATTCATTTAAAACTGGTTTGATTAAAGCTGAAAGGAATGGAATTTTCAAAGATTCTTTCACATTATTATTTTTCAAGTTATTTTGTGAAATTAAATCCTGATTCGGGTTAGATTCAGACTCACTATGCTCCACCACTCTCTCTACAACTGGTGGTGGAGTCTGTTCAACACCAGGAAATTCAAATGAGGACTGAAGGCTTACAGTATTTAGGTGTGCATTGTTTGTGGTTTGGGAACTTGAAGACTGATGTGCACTGTAAGGCTTCCCTGAATCTCTAACGATTGCTGCAACTACCTCAGTTAGCTGTGCAACTTGCTCTACCAAAGCTCGATGGTCTTTCTCCTGGATCTCCTGTTGCTGCACTACTGCTTGGACCAGGCTTGTCAGCTTCTTAATATCTGAAGTGATGTCATCCAGTTCAAATCGGCATGTTTGTTGTTCTTCTTGACTCTGCCAGTTGTCTTGATAACTGCTCTGACCAGGTGAACCTCTTGAGTGATAGCCTGGATTGTAATTCTCCTGATAACTTCGATAATCAGGACTACCACCATGTTGATTGTACCCTTGAATGTTGTGGTCCATCTGGTTGTGAGCATCATAATTTGGATAATTAGCTGGTCTCCTGTAACTTCCTTCAACCATTGGGCAGTCTTGAGCCTAGTGGCCACAGTTTCCACAACACATGCATAGCTCATAATAATCTTGACCATCATCGTACTCCCCCTCAATGGCAATCTGCACAAGTAACACAACCGAGTAGTTCTGAATGAAGAAATAAAACTAACTAAAAAAAATAAAAATATTTTTGGGTTTTTGTTTTTATATAAAAAAATAAAAAAAAATCAACTAAACTAAAACAAAAACTAAGCGCACTGATTCCCCGGCAACGGCGCCATTTTGATCGCGTGTCGAAGGCTAATCAAAAACTATATTAAAAACTACTCCTTAGCTACTTAGACTGCAGTATAGGAAGTAGGGTTGTCGAATCCACAGGGAATTGGTGGAAAAAATGAATTGTAATAGTTTAGCAAATTCTTCTAATAAATTCAAATTAAGTAAAGATGCAACTTCCTCCAAACTTCAGGTTATAGGTTTATGCAAAACTCAATTGTTCAATTGGACACCACATAGACATAGTGTTGGAAAATCAGTTAAAACAGTAATAGAAGACAGGCTGTTGTCAGCAACCTATACAACTAGTTTCGTCACAAACCAGTATAATTCAATCGTCCAATTTATAAATGCCAAGTTTACCCCCTTAGTCACCCAACCCTACTACTAGGTTTTATCATCAACCGAACAAGATTGTAAAGCAGAAAACTCAAAACATTCAAATAAACTGTTTAAATTAACTAATACATCAATATACCACGTTCTTGTCAAAAACTAACAGATCCAAATCATAGAAACAACTGAATAAAACACAGAACCTATTCGAACCATCCGCCCGGAGGAAGCCACACGTAGCTTAGCCGCTCATGCTTGTCAAACACACGAACATAGCTTCAATTGATGATCTGGAATGATCTCTACCTCTGAAAATCGACCTAAGCCTCTCCAAATTCGTCTGATTAAAAGTTGTTGACGAATTAGGGTTTGATTTATTTAAATATGGAATTAGGGCTTTTTTTCCTTATCTGGCCGGCCCTCGCGTATCGCGAACTTCTTGGGTCATTCCTTCGAGTGGAGTGAAAGACAAAGTAGTTGGGCAGCTTTTCCATTTCCTCGCGTGTCGCGAGAGATTTCTCCCCAATCTTCGCGTACCACGAAGATCCATTTTCCAGGATTTTGACTTTTTGACTTTGACTTCCCTTGTACTTTCATGCCTTCTCGATTATGACTCGTTTTCTGCTCAATTGGCACCTTTAACCTGCCACAGACACATCTACAAAGTACAAATTAAAACCGACTCAAAGTACAAAGTAAAACATCTAAAACTATACAAAATAAACTCTTAAACACGGGATATTTGACCTTACATCACCACAATCAACTTCCTCTGAACCGTCCCTATCCAAGTAAAGGAAGTTAAGAAGATTAGTGACTACCCATGGTCTAGGTCGATCCAACTAAACTTATAACTCTCCTTGGTTGATACAAGTTCGGTGAGAACCTATTGTTCCATGACAGTGATAACATTGTTCCTTCAAAGGTGGACATGTCATGACAATTTTCAGTTGTAATGAACAAACTTCCATATGATCAGAAACTATTTTGTGGAACCCGAAGGAGCATTTTAAATCCATCTCAGTTTCATAGTAAGCCTTTATCTCTTATAAACATCCGCTTGAGTTCATTGTTAAAAACTAACCATAATCTAGTCCTTATCATAATGATTATCGGACATCGATAAGAAGAATAGATCTTATACGAAACCACATCCTTTTGTTCTTCTCTGATGGTGATCTACATTATTGTGACTTTGTTACTTTATAGGACTTTAGTTATGACTTTACCACCTCGTGGTGCTGCAATTATTGTCCTCTTGCTACACTACATTGTAGATTTTGAAAACAAAAACCTTCCATCAATCAGTCATTCCCTTCAATGATTTGATCGCCATACTACCCTTCGTTTAACCCAACACCTCTAAGCGGGTAGGCCTTATCTGAATCATGTTAACCGTTTTAGATAGTCACTACTACGAATGATGGATAGTTACAACAACACTTCCATCTAGTACTTCTTAACTGTCAATGTCAAGCGTGCCTACGACACGCTTAGATTTCTCACACAACTTATCCTTCCAGTTCATATTTTAAACCAACTACCTAGTCCTTGACGATAACTCAACCAACCTCTAGGCACTTGCTTAATGTCACACCCCAACCGACGACGGAATACGTCGGGGCGGGACATGTAGACTGTTCATAAGCACATGATTCAACTAAAGTTTCATATATTAAATTTATTCACTTTCATAACAATGTTTCAACAAATACAATCAAAGGAAATGAAATACATCAAAAAGTTTAATTTATTTATTTCAACTAGGTCCTCATGTCCTATATGTAGCAACTTGAAACATGTACTCAAAGATTTTCACCTGAAACAAGATAAAAACAGGGTCAACTAAAAATAGTTGGTGAGTATACATAGGTTTTGACACCACAAATAGTTTTCCAAATGTTTGTGTACAATTCATTTGAAGCATGGTTTAATAAAGCAATTATGGAGAACCACTATAGTAAAACCGGGGCGTACAATCAAACCTTGTGACTTGCACACAATGTTATCCCAAATGTAATATCGGCAACAATCACCCTACCTGGGTGGGTTTGTCAGACACAATAGATCTATCACTGTTACCGTCGGCTTGTACAGAGTTAATGATTGCACTTGCATAATTGCACACAAAAATGTAAATATAGTTTGCACTCATAGTGTTCAAGCATAAGGCACAAATTACACACATGATCATAATGTAGAATTGTATATGTTGTAATTGCAAATAGTTTCAATGCAAATCATGTTTCACCCCAAAATGTACAAAAATGAAAAATGAGCTATGTAAACTCACTTTGCAAGTTTAGAGGATTGAACTTGAACTTGTAGTAACTTAGATTAAATGCCTTAAGGATTGCCTAAGTTAAGTTTGTTACGTTAGAAACAAGTTAAGGATAGTCGAGGGGTTGACGGTGTAATTAGTTGAAAGTGGTTGTTGTACACTAGAGTGGTTATCATTCCAGAGTAGTACCTCCAACAGAAAAGTTCCTAGGAAAGAGTGTGCCGGATCAGAACCCCATCTTTTCCTAGCCAGAACTTTAATGTTTGTCAGATAACTACATAATGGTTTGAAAGTTACTCTATTTGCATACTTAACCAAGTTTAGGGTGAGTTTGGTAAGCTTGGAAAGTATAAGGTCTAAAGTGAAAATATGATTTAGTATAGATAGAAATAAATTTAATTGAATATTAAAGGGTTTTAATATAAAAATAAGGAGTTTTAGTAATAACATGATTTTTGAAATTGAAAGAAACAAGAAAGATCAAAACGAAGTTATTTTAAATAAAGTTTGAACAAGTTTAATTAAAATAGGGCTTTTGATCTTGGATAGATCTATGATTATAACATAAACATGTTAGGGATCATAGATCTAGCTAGTTATGAGGAATTTTTGAAAGAAAAGGTATGAACAAACAAGAACATAAGAATAACTTACTTAGAATGGAAGGATTTAAACTAGAATCTTTCAAAAGATGAGAAGAACAACCTTTAGTTGCTAAAGAGCCCTAGAGGATTGTTGAGGTGTGAAGAATGAATGAGATTTAAGGCTCTATTTATATGGTGAGACTAAGGGACTTATTCTCAAAAATCAATTTGTTGATAAGGACTAGGACTGCAAAAGGTGAAGAATAATATTTAATGCTCATTAATTTTATGTTTGACTCCATAATTTATATTTAAAATGTTTGATAAATGTAGTTATATACTTATTTGTTTATAAAAATTGTTTTTATATTGTCTATAAAATCTTAAATATATTACTTGTTTAATTACAAATGTTTATAAAAGAATGTCTTTCATTTTTATAAAGATTACAATTTGTGAAAATGGTTTAATAAAATAGATATATGTTTACATATTTATTTAAAAGTAAATACATACATTTAAAAGATGTAAACACATGATTAATGCTTATAAATTTTAAAACTTACAATTTGTATAGATTATTGATTTAAAACATCAAATACATATATCATATATACATATTTGTAATTAGATTCATCTATACTATATAATAAATAAAGATTTTGCATGCCACGTGTCGCCTCCGTATTCATTCTCATAATTTTTTTTCCGCTTCTTTCTATTATTATCTATCGTTTAATAATAATAATATATTTTTAAAGAAATATACTAATCTTTATATTAATAAATCTTCTGACATATTTTGACGAGTATGTGTTAATATATTATATTGTATTCCACGAGTTTATTCAACCCATGTAAAACATGAGTTTTTAAAAAATGAATTTTTTTATTACTTAATATATAACATTATATTTATTCAACCTGTGTAATACACAGGATTTTAACCTAGTATATCTATATAAAAAGGATATAAAAACGTGATTAAAGATGTATAAATTTTATATCAAAATTTGTATAATTGATTTATTTGGTAGAATCATATATATATATATATATATATATATTTGTATCAATGTACATATGTTATATATATAATAGGAGTTTAATATTTAAATGTAAGATCAAAAATTTGAATTGATAGATGTTAAAATAACAATTAAGGTGACATATTGTTTTGAACAAGTATGGGGTTCAAATGGAGTGTCGTTACTATATAAAATAAAGTAATGTAGTATTAGAAAAATCATGGATGTTACACTTAACCAGCCCAAACCAAGACTCTTACAAATCAACTGACACAATAGTTGTACACGATGTACTCGTCCCGACACAACAGTCAATCTAACTCGACATACCACATAGATTCCATCTATTTATCACATCAATATCATCTCGTACACAATTAATATGACTCATCACTTGCATGCAATTTAATACATACATATATATATATATATATGCATACAAACAGATACCTCATCACAACGCCCTCATCAGGGTTATCTCCGTCGGGATACTTGTCATAAGCTCAGCTATACCCTTGTTACAGGGCCCCATCGCTAAACATAGCGACACACTCGTCATCTATGATATCCACCCACCCACCACACGGTGACTATATCATCTACCATACGGTGACTATACCATCTACCATACGATGACTGCCAGATCACACGTACAATGATGACCCTGAAGGACTCCGTCCTCCACATCTCTATTAGCCGTATACACGGAAAACTATACAGGCACACAAAACAACACATATACACACATGACACTACCTGGACAGGTACTACGATTCTCCGCCATTTACGGATCACTTACGTGTGTAATCTAACGCTTACTTATACGTACCCTCATAACGTCTAGACACATTACCCAACTCTTTCCGAATAGGAAATTATACGACACAAAAACACCACACCGGCTCATAGCCCGTACATACTAAGGACACCACATAGACCATGCAATGCCAAACCCGTCGTGTCACAGGGACAACGACCCAATACCCACAACATCAAGCACATGACGCACAACGACATACTAGCACCTACATGAATCGTTAATGAACCACATACAGGTTCTCATGCTAACTCTCCTTATATAACCATCACAGGTTTTTACTAAATTCTCAACTCACCCCGACTAACTCATAAGATGATTCACATAGATCATCACTACTCTTGTTCACCCATCCTAGGGATCCCATACTGACTCTTAGCTCATTATTACATAATGGTCTCATAAAACACTTCAAGTTTAAATCATAACTCGTTCGTTTAATAAAACATGTGAGTAGGTACGATAGCCCCAAAACAGTAAAACGTTTAAAAGAGGGGATTAGAAACTCACCGGTTATGTTGAATCCCAATCCTTGCTCTGCACCCCGTCCGTCCACGCTCAAAGCTCGAACCTGTCAATGCGTGATCCCATGATCAGACACATTCAAAACTTACATTGAATAACGTAAAACAATAACTAAACCCCGACGCTCGGCTCGTCATTCCAACGTCTCTTCCCCACGAGACCTAGCTTCCTGGTTCACATGTAACATAGTCTCCCATCCTTAACAGGACCTGTGCACCCGAGTCCCCGCTTACGTGCACGCACATGCAGGTGCCATGCAAACTCTAGTTCCACGAACATGTGCTCACCTAAGCCGGTTTCCTACGCATGCATCCCTAACCGTCACCATCATCGTGTGCTATAATCTTCCTCGTCGGGCAACCCTAGTCGAGTACCACCCGACACCACCAACATGTGCCACCGTCCTGCCACCTACGGCTCCCTTATCGTGAAACCTTAGCCGCTCACCACTAAACACCACCACCATGGTTATCGTCATCTTCAGCAGGTTAGTCGCCACTGTCGCGCTGCCATTGCCGCCCTAGCTGCTGTCGGATCCTTGTCACCTTACCAAGGCTGTCGTTTTCATTTTCCTCTGCTGCCGAGCCCACTATGCATCGCTGCCACCATACCCGGTCACCTACCACTCCTATACTAACTTCACCTCTTGCCATCATCACCAATCCCGCCCCCTGTCGTCGATCACGGCCACAACCCAGAAACCCTAATCGTTTTCCGAGCAAAACGAGAGTAAACACATAAACAAATTGAAATGGGGTTTACATGATCGTCTGATAGCCTCTGTCGCACAAACTCGCTTGAAACCACCGTCGTCGTCCCGTCGTTGGCCTCCCTCTCTTTCCCGCTTTCTGCTGCCGTCGAACACACTCCTAGGCCGAATGTCCTAGGGTTTGTGATATAAATGATATTTAAACTCCTATAATCTTCCATCCGAGTCCCTCCTAACCCGTCTCATACACTTTTAATCCTGAACTAGACATTAAACGGCTAGCCGGTCCTTTTATCCTCGTTATCAAGTTTTACGTGGCAATCCCCGCTGACCGAGACATTTAATAAATATTCGGTTAGTCCACTAACCCGAACCATTCGCTTACGGATTTTTGGGACGTTACAAGTCTATCCCCCTTAAAAGAGGATTCGTCCTCGAATCCTGTGTCGGCACAACCCAACACGACTTATCTTTTCGTTCATACTCGTACCCAAATCCATCCGGTGACAAGCATTCACCTTCATGCTTATCGAATCTATTACTTTGTTTTGTAACTCGACCGCCACCCTTGGCGTCCAACGGAGTCATCTCCGTTGTCTGCTTTCAACGCTGGGACTTGTAGGTTTCACCTACATGCTTCCTCATCGCTCGTCTTTCCAGCCATTTGTCCACTTGCCTGTTACATCTCATTCTAGTTCACAGGCACCATTGCCTTGTCTCCCGCATAATACTAATGAACTTGTCACTTCGATAATCATCTCCCCAAATGGCCTTCTTGTCACTCATGTCTAAGGACACTTGTTGTTCTTCCCAATTGAAGTCGTCATACTTCTCGCCTCACACCTTGATTGCCATCTTGCGATGATTTTTCCCAAACTCAAACTCACTGCCCTACCCGTAAGGGCATTACTTTTATCCTTTTCTGACGATCTCCAGGAGCTTATGCAAAGCTAAAATGGTCTCCACTAAATTTCTCTATCATAGTATTTATTTACTTTATTACCTCGCATTCAATACGCCCCTAAATTACGTACACCCACCCGACACTAGGGTCATCTTCATTAGCTCTCGGTGTTTCTCAAGGCTCATTTACTTTTGTCGTATCTGGTTCAATACCAAACACTTGCTTTCCTTAAATGCTCCACATGAGCTCACTTTACCCCTCCTGAGTTTCACCTTTCTCTATGTTGCTCTACCGTTACCATGCGATCCATGGTCGCCTCTCATTTAACATGTACGAACATGAAGTTCGTCTGCTCATAAGCCTCAGCTATTCATTTCCTCATCCAGGGAAAACATCCCTATTCCTCGGTATCTCACCTCGAATGAATCCTTCATATGGAACGTGTTCCATGAAGGCCCTTCGTCATCTTGTTGACTATGTGCTGAAGTCTTCAGCGTCGTCATCTCGATCTCGTCATAACTATCTCCGATCAAGCGTCCATATAACACTTTCATCGTCATCTGTCCACCCCCTGGGCTTCGTTCTCCGAATTCTTGAGACATAAGTATAGGCATCTCCCATGAGCACCTCGCCGATCGTCCAGAAGACGTCAAAACTCCTCGCATTATCTCGGTACATTAATTTCCGAGAAGATCGTCAAAGGTAGAAGTACTCCACCAGAGTACACCGTCTAAACGTCCTACACACGACCCACTATGTACTACAAGGTCACACACCAACACACACATATCTATAGAACACACAATGTTCTACACAAGTACTAGTAACCTCAAACTCTAGACACACATCACGTGCACACACACAACTGCTAGATCTGAGTAAATCTACGTGCATACAATATGACCTCGTCATTTATAGACACACAAACTCATGAACCTTATATCTTACTCACTACAACGGTAGCCCCTACCACACGTCATCATATACTCAAACAGTGTTTACTCGGTCGTACACATACTTCAAGATGACACACTACTCAGTCTAGACACAAAACATCACTCTAAACATTCATACACACAAGATATAAAAATATCTTATTTCCACACAGGATCTGATCCTGAACATGCATACCTAAATATAAGGTATGTAACTACAATTTCCCACCGGACCTCGTCCTGAACATTTATACATACTAAAGATGTATATTTAAGATTTTCCACAGGACCTCGTCCTGAACATTTACACAAGGTGCAACACACCCCCTTACACTTTAAACATCACTTAAACATAACACATAGGTGACACTATCTTAAGACCATAGACATACACAATTAATCAAAACTCAGGTCTACACAGGTCTACCCATACAGTCTAATCAACCAGGCTCTAACATCACATCAAAGATTACATTTGGTATGAACTCACGATGTTCAAAAAGGTAATCACATAATTAAAAATACATCACCATTAGCAAGCTATCACACATGTAACCATCATTACTATGTCTTAACCCATCCCATGGTAAGATTCACTATCAAGGTTAAAATCAAGCAATTGAAAAACTAAGAACAAATATTTCATCCCAAAAGTGCCTGACGGCCACTACTCAAAATGCTATAGTCCTCTCGTGGTAACCACCACTGCTCTAGTCACTGAACAAGTAAAAGTTATCACCCACTTGTTCCTCGTCGTCAGATTCCTCCAGCCACCCGTTTCCTGATTCGGTGTTGTGTCTCGAAGGCTGACTCCTGACTGCAAATGCATGTCTTCCTCTCCAACCACCTCTCCTATAAAAGGACTGAGTCCACCTGTCATAGTTGCCCTGGTAGTACTGGGAACATTAGGCGTCGGAAGCACCAAGATCACCTTCTGGGCTGGATGCTCCTGCTCATCTTCAGCCGCCGGTGGAACCACCGTCAATGGAATCGGTGCTAAGATCAATCTCCTCCCGAAGATAACTGTGCGGACAGCAGCCGTACGTCTAGCCCGCCGTTCTGTCAATCTCCTGATAAGAGCTCCCCGCCTAATCCATCTAGTCTGAATCGTTATGGCCATCAGTACCTACACAAGATAGAACGTTGAAGTGATTACTATGGGCGTCAAATTCATAATATGAGAGTAATCATAGACTACCAAATCACGGCGATCAAATGCAATTTGGTGGTCCATATTACTGCTCGGATTCTAAACCTTCCCCAGCATATTCACACTAGCTTTCTATCTTTCACACACCCCGGATGCACATGCATCCAACGCAACTCACATAGCACCACACAATAATCTAGCAAGTCATCATATTTATCACAATTTCACACCATCCAATGTTACACACAAAATTACTAAATCATATCGACACACCAAACTATCTCTCATAGTTACAGTTAATGCTACTCCACATTGTTCAACTCACATCATAGGCTCATTTAATCACACCACACAACTCCATGTAGTTTTAAATAATACTACAACACTTATCACACAGCATGATCCCACACGGAACCATAAATCATTTACTCACAACAATTACTTCACCTGGTGTAACATTTCACCAATGATACTTTACAATTAATGTATAACTCAAAAGACGTACCTCTTGGCTCGCGTTTACTCATGGTGGCATTCGTTTCACCCTCGTCCCATTTTCAGTTTAAGTTAAGGTATTTTATTGTTATAAAAACACCGATTTTCTCTTAAACCACGACTCTGATACCAACTTGTAAAGCCCCAAACCAGGCACCCTACAGTTGGTTCTCATAATTGGTTATACTCTTTTAAAAACATTTAAATAAACAGCAGAAATATTTCTCGAAATAGTATTATCTTTAAACTCGTTAATTTTCATAACGATACCTGACGAATGCATGCGCACCAACCCGAGTAGTCCGCTCCCAAGCCAAGATACCCCGTCTAGCAGACTAACCTGCAAAAAAACCTAACGTACATACAAAGTCAGCTACGCTGAGTGAGTTCTAATAGTTTAAACTGACAAAAGTCAACTTGCCTCATTTTATATTTATTTTCACTCAAGACCCTCTAGTCTTTATAAAATAGTTTTATAATTTGTCCTTATATAGATAACCCTGTTATCTTGTAATATCCCGGAGGATTCACCACCCCAGACTCAACCCACCATTTTAACTCAGCAAGTCTCTCCGAAATAGATCGAGCTTACTACTCTGTTAACACACAATTTACTATATATATTAACCATACACTGGTTAACTCAACCAACCTCTAGACACTAGCTTAAACAGCCCTAACCAAGACTCTTACAAATCAACTGACACAACAGTTGTACACGATGTACTCGTCCCGACACAACGGTCAATCTAACTCGACACACCACATTGATTCCATCTATTTATCACATCAATATCATCTCGTACACAATTAATATAACTCATCACTTGCATGAAATTTAACACATATATATGCATACAAACACATACCTCATCACAGCGCCCTCGTCAGGGTTATCCCCGTCGGGATACTTGTCATAAGCTCAGCTATACCTTGTTACAGGGCCCCGCCACTAAACATAGCGACACACTCGTCATCTATGATGACTACCCAGCCACCACACGGTGACTATATCATCTACCATACGGTGACTATATCATCTACGATACGGTGACTATATCATCTACCATACGGTGACTGCCAGATAACACGTAAAATGATGACCCCGAAGGACTCCGTCCTCCACATCACTATTAGCCGTATACACGGACAACTATACAAGCACACAAAACAACACATATACACACATGAAACTACCTGGACAGGTACTACGATTCTCTTCCATTTACGGATCACTTACGTGTGTAATCCAACGCTTACATAGACGTATCCTCATAACGTCTAGACACATTACCCAACTCTTTTCGAATAGGAAATTATACGACATGTAAACACCACACCGGCTCATAGCCCGTACATACTAAGGACACCACATAGACCCATGTAATGTCATACCCGTCGTGTCATAAGGACAACGACCCACTACCCACAACATCAAGCACATGACGCACAACGACATACTAGCACCTACATGACTCGTTAATGAACCACATACATGTTCTCATGCTAACTCTCCTTATATAACCATCACAGGTTTTAACTAAATTCCCGACTCACCCCGACTAACTCATAAGATGATTCACACAGATCATCACTACTCTTGGTCACCTATCCTAGGGATCTCATAATGACTCTTAGCTCATTATTACATAATGGTCTCATAAAACACTTCAAGTTTAAATCATAACTCGTTCGTTTAATAAAACATGTGAGTAGGCACGATAGCCCCAAAATAGTAAAACGTTTAAAAGAGGGGATTAGAAACTCACCAGTTACGCTGAATCCCAATCCTTGCTCTGCACCTGTTCCGTTCATGCTCGAAGCGCGAACCTGTCAATGTGTGATCCCATGATCAGACACTTCAAAACTTACACTGAATAACGTAAAACAATAACTAAACCCCGACGCTCGGCTAGTCATTCCAACGTCTCTTCCCCACGATACCCAGCTTCCTGGTTCACGTGTCACATAGTCTCCCGTACTTAACAGGACCTGTGCATCCGAGTCCCCGCTTACGTGCACGCACATGCAGGTGCCATGCAAACCCTAGTTCCACTAACATGTGCTCACCTAATCCGGTTTCGTACGCATGCATACATGCACGCCATACATGCATGCACGCCATGCATAAACCCTAACCGTCACCATCTCCCTCGCCGGGCAACCCTAGCCAAGTACCACCCGACACCACCAACATGCGCCACAGTCCTTCCACATACGGCTCCCTTATCGTGAAACCCTAGCGGCTCCCCACTAAACATCACCACCATGGTTTTCGTCGTCTTCAGCAGGTTAGTCGCCACCATCGCGCTGTCATGGCACCAAGGCTGCCACCATGGCTTCCGTTTGCATTTTCTTCCGCCGCCGAGCCCGCTACGCATCGCTGCCACCATACCCGGTCACCTACCACTCCTATACTAACTTCACCTCCGGCCATCATCACCAACCCCGCCCCCTGCCGTCGATCACGGCCACAACCAAGAAACCCTAATCGTTTTTCAAGCAAAATGAGAGTAAACACAAAAACGAATTGAAACGGGGTTTACCTGATCGTGTGCTAACCTCCGTCGCACGAACTCATTTGAAACCACCGTCGTCGTCCCGCCGTTGGCCTCCCTCTCTTTCCCGCTTTCTGCTGCCGTCGAACACACTCCTAGGACGAATGGCCTAGGGTTTGTGATATAAGTAATATTTAAACCCCTATAATCTTCCATCTGGGTCCTTCCTAATCCGTCTCGTACACTTTTAATCCCGAACTAGACATTAAACGGCTAGCCGGTCCTTTTATCCTCATTATCAAGTTTTACGTGGCAATCCCCGGTAACTAGGACATTTAATAAAGATTCGGTTAGTCCACTAACCTGAACCATTCGCTTACGGATTTTCGGGACGTTACAGAACGTTTTTGACATTGCTTGTTAGCGATCCTGATTAAAGGATATCTACCCATGCTAGTTCCAACCGTAATTAGTCATTAATTACAAATGACGGATATCATATATCACCGAGTGAAACAAAATTGATAATTCTCCCTATGAGCTAGAAATGAACCAAGGGTAAGAAACTCTCATCTGAATAAATTGAGTCAATCTTAGAGATTAATTTAAATTAAGTTTCGAGGACGTATGGTCATTTAACGTCAAGCCCGTTAGTCTTATATGACTTTAGGTCTATGTATTTATTTGGTTCCTGTAATGGTGTTCGATACTTTAGAAGTCTTCATATAGCTTCCACTGTTGTGTAATGTTACCAATCGTTGCAACTCTAATTTATTTATTTATTTATTACGTAAATAATTTAGGGTGTTACACATTCCATGTGCCATAGGCAAGAATACTCTCTTGGAATCCTGCTTTGAGAAGTGTTGTATAACCTTGTCAATATATGCACTTTGGCTCAAACCTATAATCCATTTTGATATATCTCTACAGATCCTTATTCCCAGAATATATGCGGCTTCACCAAGATCCTTCATTGCGAAATGCTTTCTAATCCAAGATTTCACTTCTTGCAAGGTCAGAATATCATTTGCAATTAGTAGTATGTCATCCATATACAATATTAAGAACGTAAATGTGCTTCCACTTGCCTTCTTGTAAACACACGGCTCATCTTCGTTCTTGATAAAAGCAAACTCTTTAATTTTCTCATCAAAACGAAGGTTCCAACTTCGAGATGCTTCTTTCAACCCATAAATGGATTTCCGGAGTTTGCATACCTTGTCAGGATTGTTTGGAACGACAAAACCTTCTGCCTGAGCCATATAGACGTCTTCAGTAAGGTGTCTATTTAGCAAAGCCGTTTTGATATCCATCTTCCATATCACGTAGTCATAATACGTTGATATAGCAATTAGAATTCTGATTGAATTATGCATAGCCAACGGTGAGAAGGTTTCCTCATAATCAATTCCTTGAGTCTGAGTGAATCCTTTCACAACAAGTCTAGCTGTGAAGGTTTGCAGATTTCCATCCATGTCGGTTTTCTTCTTGAAAACTCACTTGCTCCATAATGTTTTACAGTTAGGAGGTAGATTAACTAAGTCCCAGACTTGGTTATCATACATGGATTCCATCTCAGCGCCCATGGCTTCTAGCCATTTATCAGATACCTAATATGAAATTGCAGTCATGTAATTGGTGGGCTTAATCTAATCCACCAAAAAGACATCGTCATTTTCCATGAGAAGACGATTCCTACTCAACTTGTGGACGCCTGGCCTTTCAGCCGGTTCATGAATCTCCTTTGGTTCAGGTTCAACAACTCCTTGTTGATTCGTAGCTTCAATCTCTGGTGAAGTTACTTGTGATTCTTGAACTTCTTCTAGATCCATAGTATTTCTTGAACTCCGGAAATCCTTATGATTTCGTAAGGAATTCTTTCTCTATGAAAACACCTTTACGACCTATGAAAATCTTATTTTCATTAGGCTGATAGAAAAAGTAACCTCTTGTCTCCTTTGGATGTCCAACAAAAACAATCTTTTTGCCTCTGGGTTCAAACTTGTTGGAAGTCTCACGTTTGACATAAGCTTCGCAACCCCAGATCTTTAGGTACGACAAGATGGGATTTTTCCCATGCCATATCTCATAATGTGGTGTTTTTTTCACCTTCTTGGTTGGAACACGTCGACAATTCAAGCAGTAATTTCAAGAGCATAACCCCAAAAGGATTGTGGCAAGTTAGTTCGACTCATCATAGTTCGAACTATATCTAATAAAGTTCGATTTCTCCTTTCGGAAACACCATTGTGTTGTGGTGTTCCTGGTGGAGTTAACTATGAAACTATTCCACATTGTTTCAGATGTTCGTCGAATTCAAAACTTAAGTACTCACCACCTTGATCCGATTGAATGGTTTTTATTTGTTTACCAACTTGATTTTGCACTATATTTTGAAAAGCTTTGAACACTTTAAAAGCTTCATGTTTATGTTTTATCATATAAACATATCCATATCTACTGTAATCATTAGTAAATGTAATGAGTTATCTTTCACCAGTTCTAGTCAATGTCATAAAAGGTCCTCGTACATCAGTATGTATTAGTCCTAACAGATATGTAGCTCTCTCACCAATACCAGAGAAAGGTGTCTTTGTCATCTTACCACTTAAGCATAATTCACATACCTCGAAGGTTTCTGACTAGGGGGTTGTAGGATTCCATCCGTCTGGAGTTCAGTAAGCGTTTCTTGCTTATGTAACTCGACAATGCCATAGACATGACTGATTGAAATCTGACTTCGATCTTTTGGTGTTGATTGCGTACATAGACCTATCATTGCATGAACCATCCACATCAATCTCGTATAATCCATTATGAGACCTAGCCTCAAAATAAAACACATTATTCATCTAAGTCAAAATGTTGTCACCACTGAAAACATAATTAAAACCTCGTTCACACAAACGAGAAACTGAAACTATGTTCCTAGTCAGACTAGGAACATAGCAGACGTTGTTCAAAATCAAATAAAGACCACTTGTATAAACTATGTTTTTAGCTTCGGTATATGGAGAAGTGTTAGAGATATTATATTAGATAAGGTTTATAATGATAATATTTTTCATAATTTTGGGATATGATTTAGTTAGTTCTGTTTATAGTCACTGTTAGTATACTTATATAGGGGGGTGATCAAATAAGAAATAGTTTTTCGTTAAAAAATCTAAGAAAATGACAAAAACCTGAAGAAACGATATCAAACGAACTCCGATTGAGCTAATTTCAGCGATGATGGAACCGTCTCGTCGAACTCTACCATCTTAGCTTTTAGGGTTTAGCTTTTAAGATTTAGATTGTACGTTTGAATTTTAGGGTTTTAGCCTTAGGGTTTAGCTTTTAGGGTTTAGATTTTATGGTTTATGTTTTTTTTTTGTGGGGGTGAGTTTAGGTTTTTGGGGGGTGGGGGTGGTGGTTTTAGGCTTTTCGGGGTAGGGTTGGAGGGGGTTTAGGTTTTTGGAGGTGCGGGTGGAGGGGGGTTTAGGTTTTTAGGGCCGGGTTAGGGTTCGATGAGACCGTTCCAACGCCGCTGGAATTAACTCATCGAAGTTCGTTTAACCCACTTCTTAGTATTTATTAGCGAAAAACCACTTATTACTGAAACTATCCCCTACTTATATAAATAGGTTGATAAACAATACATAATATATATGTTACGAGGCTTTTATTATTCCATAAAATATATTTCTACACAAAAACAAAAATACAACTTATTAATCCAATGATACATCTCTTTAAAGTGTGTGTTGAAATTTATTTTAGTACTATATAAATTGCTTTATAATTTTTTCTATATTTTGGATGTGTATTTTTTCAGGTTTTCTTAAAAGGTAATAAGGCTGAAGGCGAAGTTCATGATGGAAAACCACCCACGTACAATACGGTGTAAAATTCAAACTAGACAATGAACCAAGTGGGACCATGCCATAGCCGACATTGTCGGACATAATTACTATGCGACTAAAACCCCGATTAACTTTTTTTCTACTTTAAGTTCAGTCTTGATACAAACGTATCCGAAACCGAACCCGAATTATCCGAAAATCCGAATTTTCGGATTCGGATAGTGATTTTCGGATAATTCGGATATCCGAATATCCGAAATATTATATTTATATATTTTTTTTAATTGTTTTTATTATTTAAAAATAAGAAAATTTGAATGGAAACCCGATATATTATATTTATATATTTTTATATGTATATTTTTTAATGTTTTTTAAGGTTTTTAATTATTTTTATAATTTAAAAATATTTTATTTATATATTTTTTTATTTTATTTATATTTTCGGATATCCGTTTCACTATCCGAATCCGTATCCGAAATTTCGGATATCTTAAATTTCGGATTCGGATTCGGATTCGGATAGTGAAATCCACTATCCGAAAATTTCGGATATCCGAATTTTCGGATATCCGACGTTGAACACCGTATATATGACAGCAAACACCTATAAGATTTAACAAAAATATCAATGTCTTTCAACTTCCAAGTTTTTATCTACTCTTCTCTTCCCTTCATTCTTGCCTTAGTTCTTTTGAAATCATATCTTTCTTCTTCAAAACCTTACAAAAACCTACCTCCATCTCCACGAAAGCTACCATTAATTGGAAACCTTCACCAACTAGGCTCAAGCACGCACCGTGCCCTTCAGACCATTGCTCAGACTTATGGTCCACTCACATTGATTCACCTTGGTACCGTGCCGGTACTTGTAGCCACCTCTGTTGATGCAGCTCAAGAGATCATGAAAACCCATGATTTAATATTTTCAAACAGACCGAACTTAAATATACCTAGTAGAATTTTTTATGCCTCAAAAGACATAGCCTTTGCACAATATGGAGAGTATTGGAGGCAGGTAAGGAGCATTGCAGTAGTCCATCTTTTAAGTAACAAAAGGGTTCAGTCATATCGACATGTGAGAGACGACGAGATGGCCCTTATGATCGAAAAGATTCAAAAAGCCAATCAATCGGTTGTAAATTTGAGCGAGTTACTTATTTTGCTTACGAATAATGTATTCTGTAGGGTGGCTTTGGGGAAGAGGCATGATGGGATGAAGTTTAATAACTTGTTAGCAAAAACTGTGGAGTTATTGGGATGTTTTAGTGTGGGGAGTTATATTCCGTCCCTAAAGTGGGTGGATCGATTGAGTGGATTAGAGCGTAAAGTTGATGAAGTTGCTAAAGAATTTGATGAGTTTTTAGAGGGTGTTATCAACGAACATGTTAACAAGAAAGGGGTCGGCGTTGAATGCGAAGATCTTGTTGATATCTTATTAGAAATTCAGAGAGATAACAGGACGGGTTTTTCACTTGAAAAATATATGATTAAGGCTATCATCTTGGTAACATATCTTTCTTTTGGATACTAAATCCTGTATATATATGTGTGTATATGTATATATCTGTGTCTGTGATTTATAACCCATCATTCGCAACGATGTTTGTTGCAGAAGACTTATTTTGTATCAAACATCCTAGAACTAACAATAAATATGGTTAAAATCTTGATCAACCTTATAGTATGTGTGTAACTATTGATTCCTGATTTCATTTAGGACTTGTTTACCGCTGGAACTCATACTACTTCCACAAGCCTGGATTGGGCAATAGCAGAGCTATTACGACACCCACAAGCAATGAAAGAACTGCAACAAGAGGCACTAAAAACGGGCCAAGGAAGATCAATGATTACGGAAGACGAATTAGAAACAATGCCCTACCTAAAAGCCGTCCTCAAAGAAACTCTACGGCTACACCCTCCACTTCCGCTACTTATTCCTCATGAATCAACACAAGATGTCAAACTACTTGGCTATAACATCCCATCCGGCACACAAGTGACCGTCAATGCATGGGCTATAGGAAGAGATCCTTCAAAGTGGGAAGCACCCGAAGAGTTTAGACCAGAGAGGTTCTTGAACAATCCTATCGATTATAAAGGATTGCATTTCGAGTTCATACCATTTGGTGCTGGACGAAGAGGGTGTCCTGGTATTCAATTTGCAATGATTATTAACGAGCTTGTTTTGGCTAATTTGGTGTATAAGTTTGATTTGGCGACGGTGGGGGAAGATGGTTTGGACATGAGTGAGACCAATGGTATTGCTGTTCATAAGAAGTGTCCTATACTAGTTTCAGCAACTCCATGTTATTAAGTGGCAATCCATGTGTGTAATTACTTGATAAATTCAATAAAAATTACATGTTCGGTCATATTTAGTGAAATTTCGTGTTTGATCATATTTAGTGAAATTTCATGTTCGGTTAGATGGGTTTGTTCTTGTTGTCTCATATGAACAATCAATCATGCACTTGTATTATTGGAGACTCATTTGATCAACTTGGTACTAATCATGTCTATATAGATATGTATATAAATATCTAATAATACCTCAACATACCATGTAAGATGATTATCAATACAATTATTTATTCAAGAAACAATCAGTTATATCCAAGAAACCATTTTACTAACCATGGTATTGGAAAGCTATACATATATACGTATATTTTAATAACACTCTGTTATTGTGTTAATTCATTAACTTCGTCAAAAAGATTCAAATTATTTTTATTTTTTATATAAAATTATTACATCAATACAACGTTATGTTGTTTTTTGCATTTTTGTAAATTCGCGAGTGTAGGGGTGTTTACAACTCACCCACTTAGCCACACTAAGCACTTCTCTAGAACCAGTGGTTGCATCATCAAAACTTCAAAATTCAGCAATAGAATCACTAAATCTGAAAATATGAGATGCATGAACTTACACAGGCATTTAATCAACAGTTGATATGCATGATAGTATTTTGTAATTGACAAAACTACTTTGATCAACTCATGGAACCCATCATATTGTAATTGATATACTAATTAGTTTCTTATGAACCCCAAAACATAACATGAACACAAATTTGAAAAATGAAAACAAACTGACAAAGATAAACTCACCTGAACCGAATTGATGGTGAAATGGGTTACTGTGAACCCAAGATGATTGGGACGCTCACATTTTTTTTCAACAGAGAAATTAGGGTAGTTGAATGAGTGAATGTTAGTTGACCCACATTTGATAGAAATGTGGGCCAAATAAATTTAAAGTTGCAAACATTAATATAATACCCTAAATGAAGCTTAATAGAAAGAATCAGAAACATACCTATCCATAATCCAGAGCAAAGTAAGGCATGTATCGATTCATGTATTCTGAGAAATCGAGGGTTAGGATTTAACCTTACCTGTAATGTTGAAGATGGTCGGACACCAGCCCGTCCCCCTACTCTTTGAACCGCCGTACATGTCTTCCTAGAAGTTGTCTGTGTTGGAAATCAGGCCCTAAACCCATGAATTTTGATCTCAATAATCCCTATCCATCTATTTATAATAAACCCTATACTAATCCTAATCCAACTCAGACTCAATTAAATAATCAAATAAAGAACCAAACTCACTTCTAGACTAAAAAAACTCAACAAAACAATTAATAATTATCTTTAATCAAAATTACATCCAATTGCATAAGCTCCAAAATCTTTTTATTTGAAAAAATAGACTATTACTAAAACAATATACTCATTTAATTTATTAAAATAAGTGGACTAAAAGTGTGTAACGATAGGATTAGAAAGACAATTGAGTTACGCTACTTAGTTGATGGTAAAGGTGTTTTTGGCTATTCTGATCAACTCTTGAAAGTACAACTATGCATGGTTGGAGCAAATGTAATTAAATAATATTTAGCCGTTCTAAAAAAATAGAATTAATTAATATGTCAAAGGATTTAGAATTCTTGATTTATAAAAATTATATATAACCTTTTATATATTTAGCTGCAAGCCTGCAAACACTTTATTTTTATCTGTTTTTTTTTTCACTATAACAGATTTATCTGTCGCGTGATGTGGTTCGTACTTGGTTCGGATAGAGTGATTCGGGTGTTGAGGATAGAGTGATTTGGGTGTGGATTTGATTTTCCATCATCTTGATTGATAATGAAAGTATTTTAATTCTATAATTTAATGAGTGATATAGAGCACCTAAAAGTAACCGTAGGAGCTACCCCCTTCAATGACCCAGTTGTCAGCCCAAAGAATGCAGACCCATTCTGGAAAGGCCCATTATGAGAAAGACCCAACACCTTATCCACAAATAGGGACACAGCCCTCTCATTTCAATAGGTTCTTCTCCCCCATTTTCACTAGACTTCATTTTCCCTTATTATATATCTCTCTCTTTCTCTGGTATATAGAAATACATATATGCATATATACACATCTTGATGATGATACTGACTTGAGCGTCGGAGTGCCCTCGGGGGCAACCCCCCCGGGCCCTCTAACGAGTGTTTTATATGGATGCAGCCCTAATCAAGACCAAAGAAGACCCGGAGCTGATCCCGTGCAGTCACGGAGGAGCCCCTCGAGGATCCCCACGACGAGACTAATGGTGAGACGTGACGTAGGTACTCTTCCGGGGATACTAGAAAAGAGCAGCATATGTCCATTACCCCTCGGTGTAGATACCAGCTGCTACATTATTGTTTGTGCGTATACATAATTTTACCTTTTGTAAAATATGGAAAAAGATGGGCAATAATTGAAGCATACTCTTTTAAGTTTAAAGATCTTATCTGTTTATCTATTTGTTGTTTACTTAGAAACCTAGATGAAACCTCAAAGATAATTTGCATATATTCATTCAGAAATGAGTATTAGCAACCAAAATTTACGACCACTAAAATTCGCTGCATAAATTAGCAACGGGTTTGTGAAAGATTCAAGTCACTCCCAAAATAAAATAAAATATATAATTTTAAAACCGTCACTAAAAAAATAGAACAGAGCAATGATTGGTCAAGCATAGTTATAACTGGCCAAGCATAATGATTGTTCAGACGTAATGATACTTCGTCAAACATGTCCACAGTTAGAGGTGCACAAAGGAACCGGATCCGAATCTGATCCGACGGATTATCCGAAATCGGATCCTGCTAGAACCGGATAAAAAAGAACCGGTCCAGACATTTTGAGAACCGGTTCCATGATCTTATACAGGCCGAATAAAAATAGGATATTCTAGAATCGATTTTTTTCAGACAAAAAAGAACCGGTTTTGTCCGGTTCTAGCCGTTGGGCAAAAAACTGGCAATATAGTCGTTAATATGGCCGTTTTTTGTATTTTTTTGTTTTTGAGGCTTGAAACTTAGTATAAATAGATATTCGGGGTGTGGGTTAGTTCACAACAATATTCTAGCTCTCAAAACTCAAAAACGCACTCAAAACGCTTACTTTTACGCAAAAAAAAACGCTCACATGGCATCTGCTTCCGCAAGCACTCAAAATTCGGTTGGTGGTTCTACTAGCGATGCCACAGTGGTGAGAGTACTTCCTTGCTCCCGAAACCAAGAGATATGAGCTTATTTCAATTTATGCGAAATGTCAAACGGTTCGCAAAAGGCTCGTTGCAAACGTTGTGGTAAAATTTTGGGTGCTGCGGGAAGTTGCACTTTGAGGAAACATATTGGTAGTCACGCAAAACACACTCAAGGTGAAGATCAAACTCAAAATGGTAGGGATGGAGGAGTTTGGCAATACAATGTCGAGAGGGTTCGTGAGAGAATGGCACATTTCGTCATTCAAGAAGGATTGTCTTTTGATCACTTTGATAACCCGCGCTTGACGATGATGATACAGGAGACGCTTCAACCGAGTTACACAAATGTAAGTTGTCACACCCCAACCGGCGGCGGAATACGTCGGGGCGGGACATGTAGACTGTTCATGAGCTCAAGGTTGACTAAATTGTAATATATTAAATTCATTTCAATTCAAACAAACATAAACTAATTCCAAAGTACATAAGTGAAATACAAATTGTTCTTGAATTAAAATTAACTAAGTCCAAACTTAAGTGTAGCATGTCTTGATCAAACTCACACATTAGCACCTGAAACATGAATAAAATAAGGTCAACTAAAAAGTTGGTGAGCATACACAGGTTTGTACATAGATAGTGTATAGATGTGAATAAACAAATCCTTACATAACATGATAAAATAAGGCATTTATGGGGAGCTACTATTGTGTAACCAAAGTACAATCAAACCTTTGTAACTAGCATGCAAATTGTGTTGTCGGTAACAATCACCCCAATCTGGGTGGGTTTGTCAGACTCAATAGATCTAACATTGTTAACCGTCGTCTTGAATAGTTAATGATTGCACATAAATTGCACACAAACAGTTAACACACCTAGCACTCAAAATATAAACGCTTTTAAATAAATAAATTATTTTTGTTTATCTATTTATAAAATGGTACGTTACTTTAAAATATGGAAATTGTAAATATTTCGCATATTTAGAAAAGTTATATCCGTGAACATACAAATTAAATGCTAATTAGATAACTATTTACTTACAAAAATGTATTAGGTTTTAATCCAAATTATGGCTAATAAGATGATTATCACAGAAATCTTAATAAATTAAATCCATAAAATAACTCTGAGTTTTAAGGTTTTCATAAAATAATTTACATGAAAAGATTGGGTTTAAAATGTGAATTTTTAAAAATAAAAAGTCTTCCCGGGACTCGAACCCGAGTTGAATCTGGGAACCCAAATACACAGACCACTAGACCAGTGGTCTACTAGTGTGATTAATCCGATTCGTGCAAATGTAATGCACTGGTTACAAAGGGGTCGGCTCAGATTTAAAGCACCCGCAAAAGAAAAAGGTCTGGGGCAGGACACGAACCCGCGACCTCTTCTGCATAAGGTTTAGTTTTGAACCGTTGGATCTGGGTATTTGACTTGACAAAGGACTAGCTCGGATGAAATTAAATAACCCATCCCGAACCCATCGTCTTCCCTGATTCACCCAGCCCCAAACCCTAACCTTAAAATTGAATGCGGTATAGGAATGAATCGACTATCCGACGATGGGGCTTTCATTCTAGAGATCAAAACGCATATATTGATAAAAGAATTACCTGAAAGGGTTGAGGGATGGTGGTGCTAGGCTAGGTAGCACATGTTCGGCGTTCTCAGTGCTTGTCATGGTTCCAGAGATGAAATGCGTTTAAATTGAGGGCTGGGAGAATTTGAAGAAAGTTGTGCGAAGGTGTGTGTCAATTTAATTCGTTCCATTCCACCTTAAATGCATGATTCGTTTAAAGGTTTGGAGGTTATAGCGGTCGGCCTGATTACGCGTTGATTCGACAAGTGACCACTGAATCAAGTCGTGTAATAGGGTTAGATACATGCGAGGTTACTTGGTGAGTGATTTACGGGATTGAACGCGCTTCAATTCCTTGATTGGGGTCTAATTTACTACGGTTTGACTTGGAAAGTCAAATTCGTTTGAATTTTGAATTTGATCGCAAGATTGTCGAGCTGAGGTGTTAATTGAGTGAGGATATGGTCGAATTTAGCTTAGGTATACATGGGAAGTTCGTACAATCGGATTTTACCGATACCCGCCTTGAACTTCAATTGAGTTTGTGTGTTTTGACTTTCCAAAAGTCAAAATTGGTCATATAGGGGTGATTGGAGTCAAAGCTGAGGTCAAAAGGGTTCAAGTTCAAGTGTGGGAGTTCATATGATCAAAAGGGTTCAAAACAACTTGTTTAAAAGTGTAACTAATTATATATATATATATATATATATATATATGCATTTATTTTTGTTAAAACTTTATACTTTAAGTCTCTCTTGACCTATAAGTAGTGTATCCTTGAGGAGAATTCCCAGGAAAGAGGGATGGGTCACTAGGACACACTTAAGTACCCTGTCTTTCCTTAGCCAGAATCTCTCATGGGCCTACACACTCTTCCAGCCATCATATACTCATAACACTATTGTTGGACTCATGGTTATGATGAGAATTATTGTGTACTGGGCCTTGTGGCCCGAAAGTAAGGTTTATGCATTTTAGTGGGCTTCTACTTCTTGGAGGAAAGATGGGCTTCTTAGTTTATTATTAATGGTTATTAGGCCCAATAGTTTAAGTCTTTGTTCACGAGAGGTGATGGTATCATGTGTGTGAGTTCAAAGGTGTACGAAGAATTTGGTGTGTATGTGCGTGTGTTTAAAACGTAGGATATCACTTAATGAAACACATAGGTAGCATGTAGATAGAAATGAATGTATGCACAAGAGTTATCAAGTAGTGTGACACATAAACTATTAAGTATTGTATCATGTAGTGTAATTACTTAGTATAGCATGTAAAATATTCACATAAGAAGTAATCATGTAACATGTAATAGCATGGCATAGTATGGGTGTCCTAAGGTTATAGTCTAGGTCAAGAGTGTCTAATAACCTAATTCCCTATAACCAAGGCTCTAATACCAATCTGTCACACCCCAACCGGCGGCGGAATACGCCGGGGCGGGACATGTAGACTATTCATGAGCTCAAGGTTGACTAAATTGTAATATATTAAATTCATTTCAATTCAAACAAACATAAACTAATTCCAAAGTACATAAGTGAAATACAAATTGTTCTTGAATTAAAATTAACTAAGTCCAAACTTAAGTGTAGCATGTCTTGATCAAACTCACACATTAGCACCTGAAACATGAATAAAATAAGGTCAACTAAAAAGTTGGTGAGCATACACAGGTTTGTACATAGATAGTGTATAGATGTGAATAAACAAATCCTTACATAACATGATAAAATAAGGCATTTATGGGGAGCTACTATTGTGTAACCAAAGTACAATCAAACCTTTGTAACTAGCATGCAAATTGTGTTGTCGGTAACAATCACTCCAATCTGGGTGGGTTTGTCAAACTCAATAGATCTATCATTGTTAACCGTCGGCTTGAATAGTTAATGATTGCACATAAATTGCACACAAACAGTTAGCACACCTAGCACTCAAAATATAAACGCTTTTAAATAAATAAATTCTTTTTTTTATCTATTTATAAAATGGTACGTTACTTTAAAATATGGAAATTGTAAATATAAATGTATTCGCATATTTAGAAAAGTTATATCCGTGAACTTACAAATTAAATGCTAATTAGATAACTATTTACTTACAAAAATGTATTAGGTTTTAATCCAAATTATGGCTAATAAGATGATTATCACATAAATCTTAATAAATTAAATCCATAAAATAACTCTGAGTTTTAAGGTTTTCATAAAATAATTTACATGAAAAGATTGGGTTTAAAATGTGAATTTTTAAAAATAAAAAGTCTTCCCGGGACTCGAACCCGGGTTGAATCTGGGAACCCAAATGCACAGACCACTAGACCAGTGGTCTACTAGTGTGATTAATCCGATTCGTGCAAATGTAATGCACTGGTTACAAAGGGGTCGGCTCAGATTTAAAGCACCCGCAAAAGAAAAAGGTCTGGGGCAGGACACGAACCCGCGACCTCTTCTGCATAAGGTTTAGTTTTGAACCGTTGGATCTGGGTATTTGACTTAACAAAGGACTAGCTCGGATGAAATTAAATAACCCATCCCGAACCCATCGTCTTCCCCGATTCACCCAGCCCAAACCCTAACCTTAAAATTGAATGCGGTATAGGAACGAATCGACTATCCAACGATGGGGCTTTCATTCTAGAGATCAAAACGCATATATTGATAAAAGAATTACCTGAAAGGGTTGAGGGATGGTGGTGCTCGGCTAGGTAGCACATGTTCGGCGTTCTCGGTGCTTATCAGGGTTCCAGAGATGAAATGCGTTTAAATTGAGGGCTGGGAGAGTTTGAAGAACGTTGTGCGAAGGTGTGTGTCAAGTTAATTCGTTCCATTCCACCTTAAATGCATGATTCGTTTAAAGGTTAGGAGGTTATAGCGGTCGGCCTGATTACGCGTTGATTCGACAAGTGACCACTGAATCAAGTCGTGTAATAGGGTTAGATACATGCGAGGTTACTTGGTGAGTGATTTACGGGATTGAACGCGCTTCAATTCTTTGATTGGGGTCTAATTGACTATGGTTTGACTTGGAAAGTCAAATTCATTTGAATTTTGAATTTGACCGCAAGATTGTCGAGCTGAGGTGTTAATTGAGTGAGGATATGGTCGAATTTAGCTTAGGTATACATGGGAAGTTCGTACAATCGGATTTGACCGATACCCGCCTTGAACTTCAATTGTGTTTGTGTGTTTTGACTTTCCAAAAGTCAAAATTGGTCATATAGGGGTGATTGGAGTCAAAGCTGAGGTCAAAAGGGTTCAAGTTCAAGTGTGGGAGTTCATATGATCAAAAGGGTTCAAACCAACTTGTTTAAAAGTGTAACTAATTATATATATATATATATATATATATATATATATATATATATATATATATATATATATATATATTTATGCATTTATTTTTGTTAAAACTTTATAAACTTTAAGTCTCTCTTTTATATAATTTATATAACTAACTATATTATACAAATGTTAGTTATAAATTTGCTAAAACATTCTTTTGATATTTAATTAATGAACTTCAGTATATGAATATATTCGTATACGTATATTCATGAATAAGATAATCATACATCTATATGTATGTGTGTGTGTATATATATGAATACGTGTTATATATAAAAAAACATTTATGGCCTGCAAATCAGGGATGTTACATAAGTCGTTCTACTTTGAGAGGAGATTGTTTAAAAATGTGGAAAAGAGCTAAAAAAGAATTATTTTTATGTTTTGAAAATTTAAATACCGGCATTAACTTAACCACGGACGTTTGGTCCGCTCCACATGGTTTACGCGAATCGTACCTTTGCGTTACTGTAACGAACCAAAATCCGGATTTCGTTATAAATATATATATATATATATATATATATATTCTAATAAATATTATGGTAAAAATAATATTTTAGAAATAAGTTGAAACAAGTAGGTTTCAAGTTAGTAATGGGATTATATTAGTTTTTAACTAATTTGAAATGAAAATGGGTGAAATGGAAGTTGAGGGGCTAAAGTGTAAAATGGCAAAAATCTGTCATATTAACTAGTGAAAGTCAAAATTAGCCTCATTTGGGTGTTGGCTCGTTTTTGAGCAAGGGAGAAAAAGGAGAAAACGAGATTGAAGCCTAAATCGTGCATTTGAGGCTTGTTTTGTGAAGGTTTTGGCTCACACATCACCTTCCTAACATCAAGTAAGTGATTATCTTCCTTTTGATTTAACCATTGATGTGTTAGTTGGTGGGTTTTGTAGAAATCCGAAATTTATGATACATGTTGATAATTAGTGTTGGATTGTTGGAAATCTAGCTAAACTAAAGGTAAAGAATGGTAAATAACATCCTAGAACCCTTTGATTTTGATTATTAGAAGTTAGGGTTCATATGGAAAAATTGGTGGTTTTTGGATTATGATGGTAAGATGATTAATTAATGATGATTAAGTGTTTATATGATGTTAGACACTTGAACAAACACCAAATTAACCTAATGATAAAAATTGAATGAAAAATTAGTGTTAAGGTAAGGATAATGAAACTCAAGTAGGTGAGTTTGGGGTGAAAGAGGGTGTTTAGATATGAGTATAACTCAAACGGGTCAGTTTGGGTTGAAAATGGGAAATTGGGTTGTGAAACCAATTTTAATGAGATTTTGATGTATGATAGATTACTAAACTAGGTGTATTTGTTTAGGTAATCAAATTGCAAAACTTGAAGGTGGTGCGGGATCTTCTAACCCGAAAGGTAAGTGCACTTGCACTTACTTAGTAATTGATGATAAATAGTGTTATATGCAATGTTGTATGCATAATGTGATAAGTTTTATAATGTTTTATGTGGTATGAATGTGTATAGTGGTGTATGAATAAGTGAATGAATGAAGTTATAGTATTAATACTATAATGGATATGTGGATATAGAGTTATGGTCTAAGTACCATAATGGATATGTGGATATGAAGTTATGATCTAAGTATCATAATGGAAATGAGGTTATGGCCTATGTGCCATAACGGAAATGGAAATATGTTAATTATGATTGATAAATGAAAAGAATGAAACTTGTAGGTGAAATGCAAATGATATGTAGCCTAATGACAAATTGGGTGGAAACGGGTCAAATGGGTGAAAGCAAGTAGTATTTACTTGTTTGATATGTTTTATCTTCATTACTAATGGTGTTATATGTGGTGTTGTCTAGGAAAAGCTCCGGGATAGTCAAGGTCAAGTCTATGGCGAATGTTGGATTCTCGTATGCACTTTTGGTGATTTCGGGTGTAATTTAGATGTTCATCTAATGGATGTAAATGGATTACTTGAAAATGTATTTTGATGATAAAAATGTGGCGTGAATGTTTTTTGTCAAAATCCAAGTGTTGGAAATTTTTGGGTGTCATGTTGTTTCACACCCCAACCGACGGCGGATTATACGTCGGGGCGGACGCAGTTGTTCAATAGCACAATGTTGACTATTAAAGTTTCAATATTTCATTAATAAATAGATTCAAAGGTTCAATACAAAGGAAATAACAAGTATACAACATTTATTTAATAAGTAGTCTAGTTCCAAAGCGTCCTATGTGATCACAAATAAGTCTCACGATGTAGAACCTGAAACATGTGAAAGAATCTGTCAACTACAAAATAGTTGGTGAGATACAAAGGTTTTGACACAGTTTAACAAGTATTTGAAAAGAATTACAATTCACTATGATTTATGCATTCTATAATGTAAGTATGAGAGAACAAGCATGTTAGACATTGTGCATATCAACCCTCCAACCAAGTTTAGGCGTAACCCGCAGGTTACCCTTATAAGTCTCAAGTTTAAAGTTTAATTCAGTAACAATCACCAAGGGCTCCCCCCCCCCCCCGAAGGGGTCAATCAATCAAGGTGGATTGGTCAAATGCAATAGATCTATCATTGTTACTATAGGCTTGATCAAAGTTAATGAATATGCTAGTTTTAAGTTTAATCTAAGTATACAAGTCTCAAGTTTAACATAAGAATAAACACGTAGTCATAGTTGTACAAGAATTGTATAAGTTTAAGAATTTTGAACATGTTTCACCCCAAAAGCATAGAAAGGAAAAAGGGGCTAAGTATACTCACTAGGATGATGAAGAGTGTCCAACAAAGATTTAAGCGTAGCAAGACTTTGAGGGAGATTATCTTCACAACAAGCCTAAGAATATAAGTCTAAAGTTTCAAGTATGATCTTATAAGTCTATGACAAAAATCTAGGATTTTAAGATTGACTAGGGTTCCAATGGGAGGTGGGTTGGTTGTGTTTATGAAGTTTAAAATAAGGTTTTGAATGATTCAACCAAGGCTTGGATTTCAAAGCTAAATAAGTTCATAGTTTAAAATAATTATTGTTTTAAAAATAATCATTTGAGATAAGGATAAAACATATATAATAATTATTTCAAGAGTAAAATAATTATTAATTACAAGTATTCAAAGACTAAATAGTGAGTTAGAATTAATAATAATTATTAAAGTATAAATTATGAATTAGGGTTTATAATAATCATCAAAAGGCTAAATAATTATTAAGGGTAGATAATAATTATTTAGAGAGTAATTGATTTCTAAAAGTAAATAATGATTATTTAAAGAATAAATGATAGTAATAACTATTTCAAGATTAAAATAATTATTAGGGATAAAAATATTTTTCGTTTAAAGGGTTATATAATTGTTAAGGATAAACAATTATTTACAAGAAGAATTATCCCATCTTAGCAATATAAATCATTAAAGATTTGTTTAAAGGATCTAAGTATTAAACATTTACTTAATAAATTAAAATGAGATGTTTATAAGTATTTATGAGTGTGTAAAATGCTTAATTTGAATTTCCCATAAGGTTTATATTTTAAGTATTAAGAAATAAATAATTATTTCTCTTTTCAAATTTGTGTAAACATTTTAATTTTTGTTTATAAAACATAAGTTTTATAAATATTTCCAAGTTTATAAGATCTATATAAGTTTCCTGAATTTATTAAAGGTTTATAAATTAAAGATTATAAAAATTCCTTTAATTTTAGAAAAGACTTTATAAATTAAGTTTTATTGTTCTCATAAAATAACTTATATGAAATCACAAGTTTTACAAAAGTTTGGAATATTTTTATAGTTTTTAAGGATTTAAAACCAAAACTAAGGATTTAATTTTTATAGGTTTAACTATGTTTTATTTAATTAAAAATGTTCCAATATGTAAAAGTGTAATTAAAAATCGGTTTTAGGTTTATCTAAGTTTAACATAATTTATAAAAATTATTAAAAGTTTAAATCTGTTTTAAAAGAAGCAAAAAAAAACTAAGGTGGGTAAAACTGGGCTAACCGGGTTCGAACTCGGGTCTGTCCCGAGTCGCCCAGCACACACAAGCACTAACCATCCCGACTACGGGTTTGTTAGTGTATACTATGAAACGGAAAATCTTTTAAACACAGACTCAGTTCGGCCCCCAAATTGATATGAACCCTAGAATCGAATTCGTCCAAATACGGATCGAATCACCCTTTGTTTTTGAAATTAAACAGAGGGCTTTTGATCCTCTCGTGAAAACGATCGTGATCCATACAATGATTACCTGATTTGATGTAGTAACGAGTGAGAATGCGCTTGAAGGTCGAGGTCGCGGTCCACGGTTCCAATCGTCAAATGCAGGTGTGTTTGAACGAATTGAGAGAGTAGTGAGTTGTAGTGTGTTGTCGTTGATGCTACTGGGGTCGATTTTATAGCCGATTCTGGCATTTAATGCGTGAACGGTTGGGGAGGTGGGGGTTGAGCCGACGGCTTCGAATTCGAACCCATGCGCGGTCGGGACTCGAAATAGGACATTGATTATTCTAGGGGCTTGGTCGCATGCGCGAATGGAACCCGAGGTTCACTGTATTTGGACGGGAAAACGCGATTTCGATTAAACGGGTTGGAAACCGGCCTCTGCAGGCCTCGAACTCGCGACCAGTTTGGCATCTGGGAGTTTGAGTTTTTTACGAACAGGCCCCTGAAGTTTTCAGCTTGTGTCATTTGATGTAAAGACTTAGGTTTTTAAGTTTAGAATAAGTTTCTAAAATGGCAAATTTAGTCCCTTGACTTTTATACAAAATAAATATGTTTTATTTTTTTTATGAAAACTAGATTAGTTTCATAAGTTTTATTTCCTTTATCATTTTATATATTAATAAAATAATTTCTAGGATTTATGTTTTGTAAGTTTAAGTATTTTTTTTTAATTAATTTTATTTATATAACTACAAATTTGTAAAGTTTTAAGGATTGAAATAATATTTCAAAAAGAAACACACACGTATACATATATATACATATAAGCATAATTGATTTCCTTAAATTGATATCAAATAAATGAATATTTATTGTTTAAGAAAATAGTTTTAAATAAGAATTCAAAATTAAAAATAATACGGGAAAGCGTTTAGAAAAAGGTACATCGAAAAAATCCGAGATATTACAGTCTCCCTTACTTTAGGAAATTTCGTCCCGAAACTAAAGTGGAAGGGTTTAGTTCAGGATACGATACGCATAAGGATAATGAGAAGGATGCTTCACGTTCCCTAGTAAACTCTGGGTTACGTTTAGAGTTCTAAATGAGATGGAATGACAGGAATAAAATTACGCTCGAGTTTCTAAGTTTTCAAAGCATATAGTTGTCAAAAGTTTCCTTACGAAGCATATAGTCTCATTGAAATAGATGAAGATTTGTTTTCAGAAACGCATTTGAGAGAATAATTGATGAACTTCCATTCAAGTTTTAAAGTAAGATGCATCACTCAGAATGGATTTTACGATAGTGAAATGTTTTGAGTTTGTAGACTATTACGTCTAAGGATTGCTACGGTACCTAAGTTCCGTGACTACCTTTTACGATAAGTCTTAGATCATAGCACACGACAGAGTTTACTATGTCTTCCCATACGTTGATCTTCATACTTACGTGTGCACCCGCAAGCATTTAAATCGTTGCATAGTCCGCATAGGTCCTTCCGTTTGTGCGTGGATCAAGAAAGAGTACAAGAATTTGTTTAACTCATGACTAGTGTTTCTACGTAAGAGTGATCATTGATTAACGAGTCCCTTAGAGAGAAACGTCATTCAATGATTTAAGAGAGAAGAATGTGACAAGATTTAGAGTTTCAAAGTTTCCTCGTGATTGAATAAGAATACCTCAATCATCGAGTAGTTTAAAGTCTTTACACTTTCCTCGCGTTCGATCAAGAATACATCAAACCTTGAGTAGTTTAAAAGTCTTATACGTTCATCATGTTTGAACAAGCATACGTCAAACATGGAGTAGTTTAAAGTCTCATACGTTCATCATGTTCGAACAAGAATACGTCAAACATGGAGTAGTTTAAAGTCTCACACGTTCATCATGTTTGAACAAGAATACGTCAAACATGGAGTAGTGTAAAGTCTCATACGTTCATCATGTTTGAACAAGAATACGTCAAACATAGAATAGTTTAAATTGTGTTTGAACAAGAATACGTCAAACATAGAATAGTTTAAATTGTGTTTGAACATGAATACGTCAAACATAGAATAGTTTAAATTGTGTTTGAACAAGAATACGTCAAACATAGAATAGTTTAAAGTCTTTTAGTTTGGCTTCAGTGTATAGAAGTATACGATTACGTTCTGAGCATAAGGCGGTTATCTAAATACTCTAGTATTTAAGAGAGGTGTGGGACAGTGTTTGGAACAGGATTAACCGTTATACGCTTTCTCACAAAAGATTCGAGTTGTCCAGAAGATTAGTGGATCCTGATGTTTGGTTTAGATAGGAGTCAGGGGATGTACTCTACTAAAGAGAGTAGTGTCCTCCTTCCTGCTAGTGTCTAGCATCAAGAGTGAAGTTTTATCGTGTATATGAAAATGAACGTTTTATCAAGTCTTACAAGGTTTAGTTAGGATGAACAAAAAGTTTTCAAGACTAAGAATCCAAGTATGAGTTTGAAAATAGGATAAGTCAGTTGAGTTTCAAGTTTCAGTATTAAGCTTCACATGATCCCTTATTGGACATGCTTCCTTTGGTGGTTTAGAAGGTGTTTAGTTTCAGGAATACAAGAGTGAGTATTTGTACAAGTTTTACATGACTCAAAAGTCTCTGACCTCATAGTTGTGTATACGAAGTTTAATGTTTTTAATAACGTGCATTTAATCTTTTAGTTTCCGTTGTGATTTATAGTAAGTCTTTTATGTGACAAGAGTTGAATGAGGAAAGTCTCCAAGCATAGGGTAACGGGAAAAGTTTCGATAAGGTTTATGATAGTGTGTTTATAAATGATTTTATCTCGTTTCATAACAGCAGGTATAGTTTTCTTTTATATAGAGTGTAATCAAGATGTTTAAAAATGGCGAGTTGGACATTGATAAATAGTATAAGTAAGACTTATGAAAAGGTATGTATGATTGTCAAACGAAAAGTTGGTCAAGTTTAGAAGTGTGAAGTCTATATGAGAGGTAGGGATCATAGTTGATTACGTCAGTGGTTCGTAAGTCGAGTTGTTTTAAAAGAGTGCTTACGAATTAGAAGGTTTGTCCAAGATTTATTCTTCGGTTACATGTGTCACTTAGGATTTTTTTATTGTTTAATGCAACGTTGTTAATTACTAACTTAGGCTACTCTTGAAGAAGGTGTTTGGGTAGAAGTGTTAAGTTTGTAATGATGAAAAGAAAGTTAAACTAGTAAATGATGACAAGATGAAATTTCCAAAGTAACTTTTCATTAGATGTTTCAAAATTGGGCTTCTAGCCCTTACATATGACAAAAGTTAAAATTTAATGGAAAATAGAGGCTTCATGCACGCCTTAGGTAGCTCTCCACTAAGAAACAGATTAATACTATTACAAGTACTGCTAGGGTTACCCGGATGGCAAACCTAGCCTCCACTCTAGTGGTTTCGGTACGGTGCTCGAGGATTTCTCTGTCTTCCTCCAAAGTTACGATCTTTTCTTCCTGGATCAAGATTTGATTGGCCAGGTCGTCGATCCTTTGGTTTAACAGGTCGTGTCGTGCCCTATGCTCCATCTCTCGCCTCAAAAATTCCGCGGTTTCCACGAACCTAGGAATGTTAGGTATCGGGATTCCCATTGCCACGGCAGGTGTCCCGGCATGCCTAGCCCTTAGGGTAGAGGTAGGTGCTAGATACGGGTCCCGTGGTGGTGATGAGAACCGGTGGTGAAGATGAGATGCTTGATAAGGATTCCTCGGTGGTGATGTCCTAGGGTTTCTGGTCCAATTAGTGTTGAGTTCAGCTCTTGCCCTAGCATTAGGGTAAGGACTTGGTTGATACACCGGTGACTCGCTACTCTCTTCGCGGTCGGACTCTCCTCTTGGGCGGTACACTGGCGAAGAACGTGAGTGTGAGTCCATGACCTATCAAGAGAAGAGAATAGGAAGAAGTTTGTAAGTAAATTGATTAAATGTGTTCAAAAAGATTTTTATTCATAATACTGAGTCATCACAGTACTATTTAAAATGGTTTTTTTTTTTGGCTTGAAGTTGATGGGGCTAACGAAGAGAATTCCCGGAAGGAGGGGTGGGTCACAAGGACTCACTTATGTACCCTATTTCCATAGCCAGAATTTCCTCGTGAGTTTACAACTTTTTAGTTATTGTCACCGATATTTGGGTTTATGGTACTATGTCGAGGTTCATTATGGTTTTAGAGTCTTAAACGTGGAGCTTGTCTATTCCATAGTGGGTTTCTTCTCTTGCGGGGAAAACAATCAGGTTGCTAATCCCTTTGTTAATGTACTTTAGATTTAAAAGACGTTAAGTTTTGTTTACAAGAAACGGTGATGTGTAAGTTTTAAGGACGTATAAAGGTTTTGAGATTAAAAGTGTAACAAAGTTTTGAGTTAGTCATAAAATGAAGTTTGCTTGAGTGACGAAAAATGAAATGATACACAAGGGTTTCCCCTTATGTGCCAAGTTTATAAAATAATGAAGTTTGTAAAAAGGACTTGTAGGATAATACATGGTTTTAAATGTGCTGGTATTACAAGGATCATGAAGTTTAAGGATGTATGAACACTTTGAGATATAAAAGTGTAGCAAAAGTTTGAGTGGGTTATCTAGAGTAGTTTGGTTGAGTGATGAAAATAAGATGAAAACACAAGGGTTTCCCCTTAAGTGTTATGTTCATAAAATAATGAAGTTTATAGGAGAATTTGTAGAGTAATACATAGTTTTAAGGGTTGTATTACAACGATCACGAGTTTATTGGGTAGTATCTATAAATATAAGTTTATGTATGTAGTTTTTAAGTATAATCTCGTAAGAATTTCTCCTTGAAGGTAACTCCTTCAGGTCATGACGAGTAAGCATGCTGTCATGCGACCATTCTTGAAGAGACGAAACATAAGAATCATAGAGTAAAGGTTACAGAGGAAAGTTTTTGAATCATGAATTTAGGAAGTGTATAGTATTTGGGATGGTACTCATTTAGTGCATATCATTAAGTAAGTACTTTGACCTATCAAGAGAGATCTAAGCTCACTAATGTTTAGAAAAGTCATGCATTCCTATAAGTGGATACTCATCCCAAGAATTCCCAGGAAAGCATACGGGTCCAACGGTTGATTTGGATTTATACGAAATGCTTTCCTTGACATAATTTCCCAGAATACAGGTATCCACCCTTCCGGTCCGCACAAGTTCTCACACATTATCTAGAACTTAAATATTCTTGACGAGAGTTTAGTGGTGGATTAGACTTAAAGCCTAAGAATGTATCCTCGACGTAGTAGACTCTTGTAGAACGTAGGTAAGTAGAAACGTAGAATCTTCAAACGTTCACGTATAAGATTTAAGAATAGAATGACGAGAGAATTCCTAGTAAAGGACATGAGATAACTCATGCTTGGGTCTCCTAAGTTATAGTCTAGGTCATGTGTCTAATAACCTAATTCCCTATAACCAAGGCTCTGATACCAATCTGTCACACCCCAACCGACGGCAGATTATACGTCGGGGCGGACGCGGTTGTTCAATAGCATAAGGTTGACTATTAAAGTTTCAATATTTCATTAATAAATAGATTCAAAGGTTCAATACAAAGGAAATAACAAGTATACAACATTTGTTTAATAAGTAGTCTAGGTCCAAAGTGTCCTATGTGATCACAAATAAGTCTCACGATGTAGAACCTGAAACATGTGAAAGAATCTGTCAACTACAAAATAGTTGGTGAGATACAAAGGTTTTGACACAGTTTAACAAGTATTTGAAAAGAATTACAATTCACTATGATTTATGCATTCTATAATGTAAGTATGAGAGAACAAGCATGTTAGACATTGTGCATATCAACCCTCCAACCAAGTTTAGGCGTAACCCGCAGGTTACCCTTATAAGTCTCAAGTTTAAAGTTTAATTCAGAAACAATCATCAAGGGCTCCCCCCCGAAGGGGTCAATCAATCAAGGTGGATTGGTCAAATGCAATAGATCTATCATTGTTACTATAGGCTTGATCAAAGTTAATGAATATGCTAGTTTTAAGTTTAATCTAAGCATACAAGTCTCAAGTTTAACATAAGAATAAACACGTAGTCATAGTTGTACAAGAATTGTATAAGTTTAAGAATTTTGAACATGTTTCACCCCAAAAGCATAGAAAGGAAAAAGGGGCTAAGTATACTCACTAGGATGATGAAGAGTGTCCAACAAAGATTTAAGCGTAGCAAGACTTTGAGGGAGATTATCTTCACAACAAGCCTAAGAATATAAGTCTAAAGTTTCAAGTATGATCTTATAAGTCTATGACAAAAATCTAGGATTTTAAGATTGACTAGGGTTCCAATGGGAGGTGGGTTGGTTGTGTTTATGAAGTTTAAAATAAGGTTTTAAATGATTCAACCAAGGCTTGGATTTCAAAGCTAAATAAGTTCATAGTTTAAAATAATTATTGTTTTAAAAATAATCATTTGAGATAAGGATAAAACATATATAATAATTATTTCAAGAGTAAAATAATTATTAATTACAAGTATTCAAAGACTAAATAGTGAGTTAGAATTAATAATAATTATTAAAGTATAAATTATGAATTAGGGTTTATAATAATCATCAAAAGGCTAAATAATTATTAAGGGTAGATAATAATTATTTAGAGAGTAATTGATTTCTAAAAGTAAATAATGATTATTTAAAGAATAAATGATAGTAATAACTATTTCAAGATTAAAATAATTATTAGGGATAAAAATATTTTTCGTTTAAAGGGTTATATAATTGTTAAGGATAAACAATTATTTACAAGAAGAATTATCTCATCTTAACAATATAAATCATTAAAGATTTGTTTAAAGGATTTAAGTATTAAACATTTACTTTGTAAATTAAAATGAGATGTTTATAAGTATTTATGAATGTGTAAAATGCTTAATTTGAATTTCTCATAAGGTTTATATTTTAAGTATTAAGAAATAAATAATTATTTCTCTTTTCAAATTTGTGTAAACATTTTAATTTCTGTGTATAAAACATAAGTTTTATAAATATTTCCAAGTTTATAAGATCTATATAAGTTTCCTGAATTTATTTAAGGTTTATAAATTAAAGATTATAAAAATTCCTTTAATTTTAGAAAGGACTTTATAAATTAAGTTTTATTGTTCTCATAAAATAACTTATATGAAATCACAAGTTTTACAAAAGTTTGGAATATTTTTATAGTTTTTAAGGATTTAAAACCAAAACTAAGGATTTAATTTTTATAAGTTTAATTTAATTAAAAATGTTCCAATATGTAAAAGTGTAATTAAAAATCGTTTTTAGGTATATCTAAGTTTAACATAATTTATAAAAAATTTTAAAAGTTTAAATCTGTTTTGAAAGAAGCAAAAAAAAAGAAGGTGGGTAAAACTGGGCTAACCGGGTTCGAACTCGGGTCTGTCCCAGGTCGCCCAACACACACAAGCACTAACCATCCCGACTACGGGTTTGTTAGTGTATACTACGAAACGGAAAATCTTTTAAACACAGACTCAGTTCGGCCCCCAAATTGATATGAACCCTAGAATCGAATTCGTCCAAATACGGATCGAATCACCCTCTGTTTATGAAATTAAACAGAGGGCTTTTGATCCTCTCGTGAAAACGATCGTGATGCATACAATGATTACCTGATTTGATGTAGTAACGAGTGAGAACGCGCTTAAAGGTCGAGGTCGCGGTCCACGGTTCCAATCGTCAAATGCAGGTGTGTTTGAACGAATTGAGAGAGTAGTGAGTTGTAGTGTGTTGTCGTTGATGCTACTGGGGTCGATTTTATAGCCGATTCTGGCATTTAATGCGTGAACGGTTGGGGAGGTGGGGGTTGAGCCGACGGCTTCGAATTCGAACCCATGCGCGGTCGGGACTCGAAATAGGACATTGATTATTCTAAGGGCTTGGTCGCACGCGCGAATGGAACCCGAGGTTCACTGTATTTGGACGGGAAAACGCGATTTCGATTAAACGGGTTGGAAACCGGCCTCTGCAGGCCTCGAACTCGCGACCAGTTTGACATCTGGGAGTTTGAGTTTATTACGAACAGGCCCCTGAAGTTTTCAGCTTGTGTCATTTGATGTAAAGACTTAGGTTTTTAAGTTTAGAATAAGTTTCTAAAATGGCAACTTTAGTCCCTTGACTTTTATACAAAATAAATATGTTTTATTTTTTTTATGAAAACTAGATTAGTTTCATAAGTTTTATTTCCTTTATCATTTTATATATTAATAAAATAATTTCTAGGATTTATGTTTTGTAAGTTTAAGTATTTTTTTTTTTAATTAATTTTATTTATATAAATACAAATTTGTAAAGTTTTAAGGATTGAAATGATATTTCAAAAAGAAACACACACACGTATACATATATATATATATATATACATATATATGCATAATTGATTTCCTTAAATTGATATCAAATAAATGAATATTTATTGTTTAAGAAAATAGTTTTAAATAAGAATTCAAAATTAAAATTAATACGGGCAAGCGTTTAGAAAAAGGTAAATCGAAAAAAATCCGGGATATTACATGTTGTGCTGGTAAAAGTTGAAAAAAATGGTTAAGTGTTGAAATCTGCAGGTCTGGAAACCTTCTGGAAAAAGGGGCTCTTCGCGCCACGCGAAAAGCTCGGGACTGGTCTCCGCGACACGCGAAGACCTGGTTTCCCGAACTTGCACTTTTTTGGCTCCCTCGCGCCACGCGAAGGGAGGGGGCTGGTTCTTCGCGACACGCGAAGGTAAAAAAAAATTCTTGGGACGAATGCTTCGGCGTGTTTTAATGATTTAAAAATCGGTGTTTGAAAATATCTTTTGATAACGCACATGATAACGCGACAGTTACCGCACATTGGGTTCAACCCGAGTCGTGACAAATGATGAAGCGTACGATTCCGTTTGATTATTTTGGATATCCACATAGCGATGAAAACTTATTTTATATTTTAGACTCGGTAATTCAAACTTATAAAATTCAACCAAAAATATTTTCAATATCTTTTGATAACGCTTCAAATAACACAAACGCGGTTGAAAAATTAAAAATAAAATATGAACCGCCTTGTAACGGTGTTTTCTTTCATAGTCGATGTGTTGCACACATCATTAACTTGGTTGTGCAAGACGGTATAAACGTCCAATAAATAAGAGACATGAAAGAAAATTTTAAAATGATGTTACGGGTAGTTTTTAGCACAAGCAAAAAAAGATATATAAAGTATAGAAATTTGTGCCAACAACGGATTCCATCTTTTTAGGTCCGAATTGGGACGTACCTACTAGATAGAACTCGACATGGAAAATGTTTGAATCGGCCTTAAAGCAAATAGTAACTTTAAAACATTTACATGGTGAACTTGTCCAAAAGAAACGTTATTCAGAAAAATTTGATAATATAAATCGAGAAACTAACTAATTTGCTTGAGATTTTTAAAAATGCAACTACATGTTTATCGGGAGTTTTTTTATCCCACGTCTTCGCTAATACTTCAACAATTATATTTAATATGTATTAAATTAAAAGAGTTTGAATATCACGGCTCTATTTTTGAAAAAATGGTAACACCTATGAAAACTAAATTTAAAAAATATTTTTCGGAAATGTCGGCCGTTGTTACATGTTCGGCCGCCTTAAACCCAGCGATTAATGTAACCGGTGTTGAAACATTAATTGGATCAATATCGGACGATTTAAATATGTACGAGGAAGACCCAGATTTTGAATCAAAGGCAATAAGGGATTTCAATTCGGCTTTTAATAATATGTTTGATTATTATTTACGCAAATATGGTGGAAATGGTGATCCATCAAACATACGTGAATCAATGGCTTTGGGTTCAAGTTCTAGCAGTTCAATGAACTCGATGCTAAATTTATTTAACACTTTAAGAAATGAAAATACTAAACGAGTTCGTGGAAACACACCAAGTAGCGAGCTTGGGAGATATCAAGCAACCGACTTTATTTCAACTCTAAGATCCGAAGAGTTTGAAAACTTTGATATCTTGAGTTGGTGGCAAGGAAGGGAATCCCAATATCCTGTTCTAGCCGCAATGGCCCATGACCTACTAACCATCCAAGCTTCCACTGTAGCTTCGGAATCTGATTTTTCTCTTAGTGGCAAGGTTTTGTCTATTCGAAGAACGAGGCTTACACCAGAATCTATGGAGATGTGTATTTGCTTGAAGGACCATTTGGATGCCGCCGAACGTGTACAACGTGTTGCAAAACTAGAAGGCGAGCTTGACATTGAACAAGAAATACACGAGTTCGAAGTAGAACAAAGGGCGGCGAATCCACTTTCGGAGGAAGAACAAGCTTACTATTAAGCCCAACATATCTCAAGCGAAAAAGATTGAAAACCGATGTAACGAAGACTACGACGAGTGGACGACGAATAACGAATCACAATAAATAATATATATTTTGTGATTCAATTATTTTTTTGTAATTTTTTGGTACGAACTATTGTTAAATCACTTTAAAAAATATTAAAAATAAATAAAACATGTATTTTATAGTGTATCTTTGTTAATTTTTTAAAAAATGATTTTTTTTAAATCCGGTGGAACCGGTTTTTTTTTTGTCCGGTCTGGTCCCAATAGGTTCCACCTCTCCACTCCCAAACCGGATTCGAACCGGAACCGGTTCCATCGTGTCCGGTCGTTGACCAACTTTGATCCGGATCCGGAACAAAAAAAAACTGGTTTGTGCACCTCTATCCATAGTTGGTCAATGCGTGTCGTAAAAGGGGTTGATTACACACCGGAGCTTATCAAGGAAGGCCCTGTTATAAAGCAAGATGACACGCATTTATGTGTCATCTGTTTATGACACACAATTATTACAAACCTTTACGACACGCGATGCGTGTCAAAGAAGGCTTTGTCATAAAGAAGCTGACGCGCATTTGTCTGTCATGGTTTTAGTTGTTTTAAAAAAATATACATTTGTTTTATAGAATTACTAATTTTTATATTAATAATTAATATTTAATAATACAAAATAAAGTTTATAGATAGCAAAAGAATCCATTTTATAACACACTAACAAACATTACAAAAGTTAACAATATTTCATAAAATATTTCCTAAACTAATGTTTTGATACAAAATTTCACCTAAAAAAGAAGTTTGCTACAAAACTCGACCATTCTTCCCGAATTCCATCAATTTTCTGGATCAAGACCATTCTGAAAACGGGATTCATATGAATGGGCTAATCAGTGTCTGCTTGAGTCAGGTGTATGAACCTGCATAAATGATAAGTGGTTGTTTTACATGTGTTAACTGTATATAATCATAAGTTGTTAACCTTAATTATGTGAAACTTTATATTGTTTTTATATCTTATATGTTTTTATATATAATAGGTTAAAAATAATAAAAATCTTTTGAACTAAATTAGAAAATGATTAAATACCAATTGAATTAAAATTAGTTGAATTAATTTATTTGAGTCATGATTATTGTTCAAATGCGAGGAGCTCACGTGGAATCAAGTAAATCAAGCTGGCTAAGTTGGTGAATTGGAAATTAAATAAGGCCCCGTTTGGTATCCTTTTAATGGCTTCATTAAGAGGTCACCTCTGAATCAGCCAGAGACGTGAGTGTTTATTTCATTAAAAAACCTCCTCTTAATGGTTCAGGGGGCCTCTTAATCATTCAGCTAGAAAAGCTCTCTGAATGAAATAATAACCTAATTTCTCCCCCATTTGCCCATCCTTCTCCACGTTGCTACCAGACCATCGTCTGCTACCCTCCACCTGCGCACGACTCCCTTCCACTTGCGCACCCCCTCCGCCACTGCTACTGGTGCGTTCATCTCTCCCTCGCCGCCAGCCCTCCGCCTGCTACCGCTTGTCCACTCGTCTCTCTCCCTCTCCGTTGCTGCTGCCGCCACTCATCCTCTCCGGCACCAAGGTACGTTCTCCGCTGCTTCGAACCCTAGGTATCTGTTAGATTTTTTACTTGAACCCTGGAACTACTTGGTTTATGAAAATATGCAATTCTTTGTTTTTTAGACAAGGAACCCTAACCTCTGGTTAACTTCCAATTCCACTCTGATTTTTCAATTCAATGTTTTCTTGATCAAGTTGCAAACTAGTTTAATCATACAATTCAATTCACACACTCATACATGTATGCTTATATTATATATGTACTATCACCTCAATGACTTCCTGCTGATGGATAATATTATTGGGATTTTGCCTTTCTCAACTCAAATTTATGTCAAGTAATGGCTATAGCCATTCAGAGAATTGCTTGGGTGATTATGTTTGATTTACAGATGAGGATTTGAATCATGTTTGATTTTTTTGCTTCAAATTTGATCTAAAAGTTATAGTTTTTAGCTTCACATGAATATCAACATTTATTGGGCTCTGATTTTTTTTTGTTTTTGATTCTTAAAAAATTTGCTTTGGTTTACCAATACAATGTTGATATAACTTTTAGGTTTTCATCATCTTTTGTATTATGTATTTGTTTTTAGATCTAATAATTGCTTTCTGTGTGTTGAATTGTTTTTGATTAGGTGTTATGCTCGTTTGCACCCAAGGGTTGTAAACTGTAGGAAGAAGAAGTGTGGCCATAGCAACCAAGTAATTATTTTTCCTTAATTTTGTATTTTTTTTTAAATAAAAGTGCACTTTGTTTAAAAAAGCGCACCAAAGCTGTATGTCTTGATTATCTACTCTTTATAAACTTGTTGATTAAAATTAGAATAACAGAATTTGGATTACAGAGAATTGCTAGGGAGATTAAGAATTTCTCAACAAATGGATGGGTGGCACCAAAGCTCTCCAAGAGGATGGACAGGTTTATGCTCTACATGCTCACTTCCGACAAGAAAGCTCTTACAGATGGTGGGATAACCCAAGATAAAATGGACGAGATTAATAAAAATTGTACGCAAAGTATTAAATTCTATTTGGATTTCAGTATGTTTCCATGGATTTTGAAGGATTTATGTGTAATTTGGATTTTCTATGATATTTTGTATTTTCTTTTAAAAATTATTCATCATTCAGAGCTCTGAACAAACAGATAAATTTCATTCAACACAAAATAGTTTAGAGGGGTAAAGTAGTCATTCTGTACAGTCGTTCAGAGGCCCAACCAAACAGCACTTAACTGGTTCAGTGTCTCTTACCTATTCAGATATCTTACTGATTCAGTACTTACTGGTTCAAAAATTAGCAAATAGTCCCTAAGTTTGTTGATTTGTTGGATCAAGAATGAGAAATGGATAATGGGCCGATTGGTTTAGGCAGCCCACACACAAACAAAAAGAAGAAAAGAATAAAAAGGGGAGGCGGACGCAATCAGGAGGGGGGTTGCTTGAGGGCACGAATTCCGAGACTGGAGCCTCATTCTTTGGCGGCTGTTGACCCGAGAAGGAAAAAAAACTTTGGCACAGTGGACGAGGCATATATATTTTTTTTAATAGATAACTTTCATTTTTAGTGGCAGTTACATCTCCTAATCGGAGATCCATACCTTTCAAACCTGACCACTACGTTGTCTGAACCGGGCCCGCGGGTTTAGAACGAGAGGCTTAGGCTATCACCGGGAAACCATGGAGCCTGCTGCCACTTGACAACAGTTGCGCCGCTACACGGGCCAAACCCCGCTAGCGTAACGCACTCCGGACTAAAACCCGGGTTGGCTCGGACTCGAACCTGCGTGGGCAGGTTGAGTCTTCATCGCCATAACCACTAGACCAAAGCCCAGTAGTTGGACGAGGCATCATTTGGAGGAAAAACATAGCACCTTCTTTGCTACTACACATGTAGTGGCGGATCTAAGAAAAAAATTCAGGGGTATCTGTCTATTCGTTCAGGGGTATCTGGATACATAAAATGGTAAAAAAACAAAAAATTCTCACTGCGCGTCGAAAGTTAAGGGGTACCGACAGGTACCCCTGCCCCTATGCTAAATCCACCACTGACCACATGCGAGTAGAGACTAGTTCGGTGAAGTTTTTTTTGCTTTATTTTCATATTTGATTATTTGTTTATTATGATTGGCTAAATCACTTCTGGCTTCTTCTGGGCGGACGGATCGTATTGGTTTTATGTTATATTCAGTTATTTATGTTTTTTGATCTATTTAGTTTATGACAATAACTGAGTAGATTGATTTATTGGTAGATTTAAACAATTCATCTTTGTGTTTTGAGTTTTCTTGCTTTACAATTTTGTTTGGTAGATGATAAAACCTAAAAGCAGGGTTGGGTGACTAAAGGGGTAACTTGACACTGGTAATTTGGGTGATTGAATTATACTGGTTTATGACAAAAACTGGTTGTATATGTTTGCTAACAACAAGTTGTCTTCAATTACTGTTTTAACTGATTTTCCAACACTATGTCTATGCAGTGTCCAATTAAACAACTGAGTTTTATATGAAATCTAAAACCTGAAGTTTGAAGGAGGTTACATTCTTTATTTAATTTGAATTTTAATTAAAAGAAATTGCTAAACTATTACAATTTATTCTTTCCACCAATTCCATGTGGATTCGACAACCCTATTTCCATCTCTATAGTCTAAATAGCTAAAGAGTAGTTTTTATTATAGTTTTTTATTAACATTCGACACGCGATCAATAAACGGTCATGATTTATGTTATTAATATGAATTACCCGTAATTATGTAATTACTTCAACTTACAACGGGTGTGTACGTGTGTGTGGGCAAGACAAAGAGATCGAGCGAGAGAGGAGAGACCTCATCAATTAACAGCACTACCATCAGGGCCCTTTCCGAATTCATATTTTGTACCGACTAATACCACCCAACAACATTTTCCAATCTCCCTGCTACATCAAATACCCCATTAGATTAAAGGCATAAAAAATAAAACCAAATGCCAAAACAGTAACGAGTTTAATCGCGGTTCTAACACGAATGTAAAACTATATCTATCTTCTTGCAGTCTCAGCCAATAACTTATCAAAGCAATCACATAATAATAATAACAATTGAAGATCAAAGCCATTAAAATAAGATCAAGTGAGTTGTGAATTAAGAACCAGAAAATATGCAACTACTGTTGAAGTTTAGAATATCAATATGGTTGTATTTGTGACCAATTCAGCTAAAAAATTTGAAAAAAGAACAAACCAGATGATAGGTTCTTCATACCATGTGAAACTAGCATAAACCATCATGAACTAGTATAAAAACTATGGCTACCAAATATGCAGCCAACAGACCACATGTCAACAGCTGTTGAATAATGGGTAGCACCTAAAAGGAATTCAGGAACCCTATACCAAAGGGTCAAAATCTGCAATTGTTGAAATGGTGCAAGGGTATAGTGTCACTCAACCACTCATTCAAGAAATACATAACAAAAGCATAAAGAATCTTTTGATACCTCATGGTTGTATGCAATATAAATAGACTCGGTTTGATACCTCATGGCTGCCAATCACTCAACCATTCATCCATCAAATCCCTGATTAGGCTTGCCATTATGACCTAATGATTTAATTACAGAACATATTAGTCCAATAAAAACTAAATGTTTTAATGAAATGATGTAGATGGCTGTATGAAATATAAATAGACACGGTATGACCCCTCTAACCCGATCTTCAAATTCTGGTAATCCAACAATCTTAACATGAATTGATGTCAAACAACAGGATTTATCATCAATGAAACACAAGTTCAAACATGTTTGAAAACTCAAGCAACTGATTATAAGATAGAAGAGCATAATTTGTTGAACTAAACCTTAAAAGTGACAAGCTTATTCTTCCATAGCATCTCCTCCCACTTGATTCTTGAACCACATCAACCAGCTCCTTTAATGGTGTTTTCTTTGTAAGTAAAACCTCTGTGAACATAGATTAGATTATCAGAATCAAATTATGCACAGAAATAGAACCCATACACATTTTTTATGTTTCCTTTTAATGAATATTTAAAGGGAAACAAATGGTGATGGATCAAGATAACATGTTAGCCAATAAGTTTGGATTCTTGGATATTTGGAGTCAGATGATTCCTCATATATTCCTTCTTACCCTGATATATTATCAAGTGTGATTAAAAAAAAATTTACATTTACAATATGATTATATGTGCCGATATATTGTGTATAAATGAGAAAACAAAACAGACCTTAAAAAGGAGTGATAAATTGCAAAATATGTGACTATAAGATGTTTGGAGCCATATAATGAATCTTTTCACAGCTTTTGTCGGTAACAATGGGACCCTCTGTGGCTCTGGTATCTGCCCCAAGAATGACACCATTATGAAGATGAAATGAAGATAATCAGAGATGGTTCATCTCAAGAGAAACTATTTTGACATAGTAAGTACATACATATATTTAGTAACTTGTATTCATCATTCAAGTTTTCTGAACTTGGAAGAAATCTTTTTAATTTTGAGAAACTATATCCATAAAACAATGAAACCAGACATTGTTTCTATCTTCTTCAATCATTTATACACATCGTGTTTGTAACAATAGTTTTTCTGAAAGCTAAATTCAAGTATAATGGTTACAAATGCCATATTACTTTTTAGACAAGAAACTAAGGATGATCAAAACGTGCATCATTCGGCTTTCCATCTACATGGACCGGGTAACCCTGGAATGACCCTGCAACTAATCTTGCCCTACTATCTGTATCGACAAACAATTGACACCAATTCACACATATTTAGAAACCCTAACTAATAACAACTAGTGTCTTCTTCATGATGTCAAAAGCAGCTTACATTGAGACAACGTCGGAGTGATTCGAACAATGTTGCTATTGACCGAATCAACGGCAAACAGCTCACCATCTTGTGATACTCTAATGGAATAAGGTACAACCCCTAGCTTATTCCCTTCCACAACTGTTTCCACTAAATAACCATCTTCAAACTGAAGAATATTCCCATCTGAATCACTAAATTAAATAATTAAAAGGTCATCTACTCTTCTAGACTCCAGATAATACTTACTTAAATCAAAATCACTACTAACTTCACTTCACTTCACTTTCTTCTATTCAACAAATCACTTTAAACACTCCAAAAACCTAGGGTTTTTAGTTTTGACCAAAAATCTAGCACCATAAACAATAAAATAACGAGAAATAACAAAACCTAGATAGAAGATATACCTGATAATGTCGATTTTGAAGAAGACCTAGCTGTCCACTTGAGAATGGAAGATAATTGCTTAATCACCGGAGTGAGGTCAACGGAGGGTGACGGAGGGGAAGGGAGGGTGACGGTGAAGGGGTGCGACCGAGGAAATTGAATGATGGTTAGAAGACTTGAACGGACGTTTGACGGTTACCATGTGATAGGGTTAAACTAGGGAAAGAATAACTTGGAGAAGAATTCAAATGCTCAAAACTTGTTATTAATCATACGTAATAACCAACATAAATAGAATTGCAAGTTACACTAGGCACCCTCAACTAATAATAAAAGACAAGACAAATATCAAACCAAAAATAAAGAAAATAATCGTAACAATACTCCTCACTTAACCGACTTTTTGTCCTCAAAAAGTGATTCAAAGAACCTTGCCTTCATCCTCTGCAACAAACCCCTCGGTTGCTTGTTTTCATCATCTTCCACTTGAAGTATGTAAAGTTGTTTTTTCTTACACTTATGGCCTGGAACGAACCTTTCGGTACACCAAAAACATTCACCTTTTGACCTTTTCAACTCGAGTTCCTCACTCGTCAACCGCCTCGAGCTAAGAGTTCCTGGTTTAAAAGTCGATGTCTCGGTGGCTCCGGTTGTTGGACTTGGCAACAAAGGAAGTTTTGAAGCGTTAACCGGAGGGGTAATTCTTGTTATTTCGTTCCCTGCTTGAGAGTTGCCCTTGGTGGCTATTGCCCCTATTAAATTCTTGTCATTGATGTCTTGAATTCGTGCTAACCCATATGCCTCATGCAAGGTGCGCGGTTTAAACATCTTAATTGGCCCCCTAATGTCCGGCTTAAGGGCCTTAAGATAAAGGCTAACAGCTTGGGTTTCACTCAATGTTACCTTATTCAATAGTGAATCAAAAGCAGTATTGAGATCATGAAGTGAACCCGTCTGGTTGAGGGAAGCCATCTCTTCCAAGGGATCCTCAAACATAGCATTAGAAAAACGGGTCGAGATAGCTCGCACATAGTCTTCCCATGAGATTTCAGATACGGTAGCCCCGCGTGTGCGCATGAAATCCCTGTGCCATTGGATCGCCTCCCCTTCCAAATGAATAACAGCGTACCTAAGTTTCATCTCCACGGGAGTCTCATCAATCGCGAAAAAGTGTTCGCAACGGTAAACCCAAGCCTCCACGTCTTCACCCGAGAACCTTGGAAATTCAATCTTCCCGATCTGCATGGGCCGGGTACCCTTCGAGTCTGCATCACCGAAAGAGAACGAAGAACCCGAGCTAACCCCACCGTTGCTGCCCTGGCCTGATTTACCCCGCACTGCCTTCAAGATCTCTTCTTGTTGTTTGGTTGACTGTTCCTGTTGTTTCATTAGCAACGATAGCGTTGCTTGGATCTCTGCGGTCGCCTTATCGTGATTCTTGAGGTGTCAGCATCTTGGTTGCGAGTGTTCATCATGAGGACGAGAGTAATTCCGACCGGAGATCGGAACGGCTCTGATACCCTTGATAGGGTTAAACTAGAGAAAGAATAACTTGGAGAAGAAGAAGAATTCAAATGCTCAAAACTTGTCATTAATCATACGTAATAACCAACATAAATAGAATTGCAAGTTACACTAGGCACCCTCAACTAATAATAAAAGACAAGACAAATATCAAACCAAAAATAAAGAAAATAATCGTAACACGATGCCAATGAAGATCTAGCAACACCGCCTATCATGGTTGTGGGTTGCAGAACAACCACCACCGCTACCGTCGCCATCTCCGAGCCCTAACCCTCGTCGTCCGCCACTTCAGGGTCGGAGACCGCCACCGTCTCCCGTCATTCGTCGCCGTGGTTGTGGGGGGGTGCGGCTGAGCCGCTGGGGACCGTCGGACTAGTCGTCGGAGGTGGAACCTGCCGGAGGTGGCTGGTGGCTCCTCTCATCCTCTCGATCTCTCTCTGGATACACACATATGAAGTTCCGGGTGCTACGAAGGAAGCTTCGAGCTCATATTGGTCATGGGTTGAAAACGGGAATGGAACTCTATGAGATCGAATCTCTCGTTGTTCCTCAGTAGCTCAGTGGTAGAGCGGTCGGATGTTAACCGATTGGTTGTAGGTTAGAATCCTACTTGAGGAGATTTGAAAATCACCATTAACACCCCCGTGTAGGTCCGGATACTCCTTTGTTCCATAGCCCTGGGGCTATTTACAACCATCCAATTAAGAATTCTCAGATGTACTAGTGTGTTTGCAATGAAAATGGGGTTAAATGATGGAGAAGGAATTGAAAAAATGTGGGCGCCAGAAAGGGGCGGGATTTGGAAAACATAAGATGACGTTGAAAGATAACACACAAAAATGTGTCTCAATGTTTTTTAGTAAAAATTATATTTTTTTGTGTGTCATAATTCGTGTGTCATTAAAGATCTGTTTTCTAGTAGTGAGTATTAGCAACCAAAATTTACGACCACTAAAATTCGCTGAAAAAATTAGCAAGGGGTTGTGAAAGATTCAAGTTCCTCGCAAAATAAAATAAAATATATCATTTTTTATAACCATCGCTATTGGTCAAACATAGTTATAACTGGTCAAGCATAATGATTGTTAAGATGTAATCATACTTCGTCAAACATGTCCATAATTGGTCAAGCACAATTAAAACTAGTCAAACATGACGAAACAGAGCCATGATTGGTGAAGCCGCAACTTGTTCAATACAACGGTCTGTAGAACATATAGCTTGCGACTTGCGAGTCTGTCTATGAACAATACAAAGTGAATTGATAGAGCGCTTTGTAGTTTATCCTTCGTATCGTTATCTCAAACATAGATGCCATTGAATGATTATAATTTAGCGGAATTCGAATTCCAAATGACAACATATAAGAAACATTACAATTCATCGTCATAAACACACGTCCTACCATCACGTATCTGCAAATATATAGTATTCTGCAATGTTGTTTACAATTAATCGAACCGCAGCTACAGTGGTTAGCACCGTCAACAGACTAAACAGAACGATAATTGCCCAGTGCCAGACCTTCACAATCTTTGCTGCTTCTCTCTTCACCTAAACAATAAAACAGATATACGTAACATTATGTTATATTCTCATTTCTGAGTTTTTAAGGTGCAACATTGTACGCTAACCTTAATAAAGATCATACTGGGGAACACGAAAGTCAACGGGATAAGTAGGAAAGATCCTAGTAAGTTCACGAAATCTCCCATAAAAGGAAGTGCTGCTGCCACCAGTGTGTTGAGAGTGAATAGTAATGCTCGTAGGCAAAGTAGACGTATTATGTTTTCTCTAGAATGTATGCCTTTATCAAGTATCAGGAACTTGGTATCTAGTGCCTCATGAACCGGTGCAATAAATGCCTGGAGTCCAAATAGTTGAAAATAAAACATGGATCATTTTAGGTTTAATCATCATTCTGACTTGCTGACATGTATGGATTACCTTAAATCCGCCGGTTTGAGCTTTATATTGTTCGGTTCACGTACTAAAACTGGTCGTTTACCTTTAACTTTTTTATTGTTGAAATATGTAGTTATGCACATGTATAATATTCATGATTTATTAGTTTCAAAAATGTAATACCAAGCATTTAAAAAAAGAACTTATTCAAATCGCCAAACCGTCAAATTGAACTATTTTGACCCAAAACTTTCGTCAAAACCAGCGAAACGAAATTATAAACACCCCAACCTAAATCAATTTATTTTTAAAATTTGAGGGTTTCAACAAAAGGGAGAATTACCAAAATGTACATGTTCACCAAGTTTTTTTCAAAATATGTGTTGACTTTTAGCCCACTCCAACTAAACATACCCCAAAACAACCAATTAGACTTATGACACGTGACTCAAGCCGGCTTAGAAGACTAAATTTTAGGTGGCACGGAAAAAGAGAAAAAAACACATTGATCAATAAAACCAACCAATCAAAACAAGCCGCGTATACTTGGTGGATAAAATCAAGTCAGCTTCTTCCCAACCCGGCTAAAACTTAGCCAACAAATCATCAAGCTAATAAAAAATAGCCACATGGCAGTTTTTTTACTGGTCTGATGATTTGCCAACTAAGTTTTAGCATAGTTGGAAAGAAGCCTGCTAGATTTTAGCCGGCAAGTACACGAGACTTGTTTTGATTGGTTGATTTTTACGTGTCTTTTCTGATTGGTTATATTTTTGGAGCCCATGTGCTTTTTCTTATGCCTATCCAACTTAGTTGGCTTAGCTTACGTGGCGTCATCTAATTGGATGATTTTGGATATGTTTATTTTCGTGTGGGCTAAAAGTAAATGTATATTTTGTGAAAAAAAAAGTTGGGTCAACATATTGATGATTTTCCCTTCAACAAAAGTTTTGGGAGATTAATGGGTGAAAACAAAGATTGTTAACCAAAAACACTACTCAAATTGAAGTTGGTTATATTTTTATGAATAATCCATGATTTAAATATGGAGCATTAAATCTAGAAAGGAAACCATTAGTCCATGATTTAAATATTGAACTTACATGCTGAGAAATTATGGATTGTGTGAATACTACTGAGTTTATGAGGACCTTTGCCCATGTTGGTCCGGTTATGTTTTCAGGAAGATACTCAGAGACTGCTGAACCATAGGACCAGTATCCAGCTATGCTCACACCATAATAAAATACCAGGCCTACACTAAACTGTAGATGCAAAGCTTTCCTCATGTTCTCAACCGCTGGCATACGTAGCGTTGACTGAAATACATAAAATAAATCATTTATGCATAGAAAGATCGATTTTCGAATCATCCTCCAAGTGTTTATTTCAAAAGTTGTCCATTTGTCTTGTAAAATTTCAAATAGTCTGCAAGAGTGATATTGGACAAACCATCATACTTGGCATGTTTTCTCCAAAGCCGTCGATTTTTGCAAAGTTTTTTCTTTTCTTTTTCTCATTTTATACGAACAGTTTGGAACTTATCGAGGGTTTTTAATCAGACTGTGTTAAAAACGTACTAGTGAATAACCGAATAACTTAAATGAGATCTTCACCTGTATCTCTGGTATGATGCCAGCCGCGTTGCAAGCGACAATGGCTGATATTGCACAAAAACCATTAAACATCTTGGAAGCATTGTTTCCTCTAATTCCATACCTGATGACTCTGTTAGAGTTTAATCCTATAAAATGTATAAATTTCCTATTATCAACAAAGCTATGTCTTTCGAAAAATGCTATCATTAACTTGACATGATTTATCATGCTAATTATTATTGTATGAACTACCTACCATCCTTAATTACAACTGCCAAAAGAATCACAATATAAGTGAATGTAAGAACAGTTGAAATAATCAACCACTTCCCCATTGATGATATTGTTGGGACTAATATCGAAAATACAAAGTAGGCTACGCCGGTGATGATGATAAAATATTGGAGTCTTAAAGAAGTGCCACCAAATTCTGCATTGATTTCCTGTTTTAAAAACATTAGATATAAAAATTGAATCCTTAAAATAAACAAAACAAATTAAATCCAACATAAATGTATGTTGTACCTTCAAAGCCTTCCCTCCAAGAAGTATGAACCCCATATTAATAATAAGTAGGATTAAAATTTGGGAAACCCAAGTAAGATAGAACATTTCTTGTCCTGCACATGAAATAAAATGCAGAAGTTATTAAATTGGCACAGAATTTCAAATGAACTAATATGTTACGTATATGTAAAAAGACTTACCAAAAAGAGAGCCCATAAGATCTCTATATCTGATGAATCGTTGACCGTTTACAAAGTGAAAACCAGCCAAAAGCCAGCTAGAATAGGCAGTGAAGACTGCAACCACTATCAGGCTGAATATGCCCCAAGTCCAGCCTAGTGGCACCAACATCAGGTTTGAAAAGCTTAAGATATAGCCACAATTGTAACCTGTCACTAGCAGCAACCCGACTTGCTTCCATGAATCTACGATTTCAAATCAAAACTGTTTAACTTTTGTTGAAATGAAATGAGAAGGAAAGAAGTTGTATTATGTTAGGTAGGTGTAACAAACCATGGTCAATTGTATGAGCAGTAACTAGAGCGCCTTTGTGTTCTATTTCCATTTTCAAAGCATGTATGTTCGTTTGGGTTCGACGGCTGATAGAAATATCATTGCTGGTGTACGATGTTAGTGGTGATGGATGTGACATTTATTATGTAGTGTGTGGCTAGATAGAATAGTCATGTAGCAGTCAATAAGGTTCGAGCCTGACGCGGAGCGAAAGCACAAATAATAGGGAAATTCTAATCACACACGGAATATTGTTAATTGGACCCGCCGTCGTATAGATCAATACGAGGGCGTATAGGGTTCACTCTCTGACATAAGAATGACACGTGTCATTCTCTGTCTGAAGTATATGTCCCATACGATTCGTATTGCCCTATACGCAGCGTATGTGGCAGGGCACAATAATTTTCTTCAAAAGTTGGAAGATTTGGTGTTAAAGAATCCTATACGTGGCGTATTGACCTATACGCCACGTATAGGTGTTTTTTATTTAATTATAATTTTTTATTTTATTTATATTTTGTTTATTTTTATTTTAATTTATATAATTTTGTTAATATAAGTTTGTTAATCAAACAAAATATTAAACATTACAAATCAAACAAAATATTAAACATTACAAACCAAACAAAATATTAAACATTACAACCAAACAAATAAACTAAAATTATATACATTACATCAAAAAATTAAATATATACATCAAAATGTTTTACATACATAACAACGAAAGAAACAGAATACAAATAAAAGAACTAAACCTAACCGGCTCCACCGTCACCCTGACCGGCTCCGGCGTCACCCTGACCCGCCCCGCCCTCCCCTCACCCTGAACGGGGTCGTCCGGATAATGACGTGGCGGTGGTAGTGGGGGTGGCTCGATGCCGGCGGCTCGTGACTAATTCATGAGCTGTCCAACCGCCCACATCATCAGGTCCTCCATGCGATCGAGTTGACGACCCTGTCGCCGTGAGTCGGCAACAAGGCCATCAAGCAATGCCTGGGTAGCCCTATCCAGCCTAACAGACCGACGTACGTGTCGGGGATGCTGTGGCGGATGCTCGTGAACCTGCTCGACGTGTGGCGGCTCGTCCTCAATCGCCATACCCTGTAGCGGCTGAGGCATAGGCGGGTCCCCCTGTCCAGGCATCTGCGACAACGGCACCGGGACCCAAACTTGGTCCTGGACGGCCCCTACGAACCGAAGGCCCTACGGGAATCGGTGCGTGATGCGCATGCCTCGCCGTGCGACGGTCTAATCGGACAAGGGGAATGGGCGAAAACATCGCAGGCTCATGGTGGTCAAATGGTATGTGTGACACCCGACATTTCAGGTCAATATCCGTACATGTTATAAACGAGTTTACATTATAATTGTTTTCGTGATTTACCTAATTGCATAAATTAGGGCATTAAAGTCTAAGAAAAGCCGTACATTGTTTCATTTTATATTTTGGTAATTTTGTGAATTACCGGTTCACATACACATATAAATCGACTAAATACGAACGTTAGTGATTAAATTAAATAACCAAGAAAAATATCTAGACATATATATTACACGAACTTTACATTGGACAATAATTCATTTTTAGACTAAAATATATATAAAAAATACGTAAAAGTAAACTAACGAACTTTTTCGAAGATATTACCTGGTAGCGTCAACTTTAGGTATCTATACCTACAAATAATCACCTCAACGAATTATACAATCCAAGATTTCAATATCTTTCGTTAACAAGCCATAAACTTAATAAATTTATAATACCGTGGAAAACCTAAACCAAATTAAATTACCATTTGAAACTCTAATTAATATTAATACACTTAATGAATTGAATAATTTACACTTAAATCTAATTATTTGATTAATTAACCCAATCTCCCTAATCCCTTTACTTTCTCGGCCGAAATGCAGAGAAGCCATTCCCACTTCCTACTTCACTCACATCCCAAATATCTATACTAAAACCCATACATTGCCTGCGAGAATTCAGATAAAAACCATACCCCCCTCAATTGTCTATCAATTCATCCATCTCAAATCACAATTCACCTTTCTTTTTCACTCTTTGGCTTCATTTCATCTCAACTTACGGCAGCAACACCGATCATCGTCGTTTCCACACCTTAAGATACGTGAAGTTTCCAAGGTTTCAGGGAACTCATCCATTCTTTTCGCACAAAATCGTCATCTCTGTCCAGAGGTAAAAATTCGATACTATCCATATTACGTTTCTTTAAACCGTAGCTAAAACATACAATTTGTTCCAAACGCAAGTAATATAGCAAGAAAAGTGTGTCGAATTCAAGATGTAAAAATATAAATATATATACACACGAAAGTATGTGCGCTGAACAAAGTATGATTTTGAAACTGATACTGCCAATCAAAATTTCAGTAATCGAAACTATAGTTTCGATACCTGTTTACTCAATCGAAACTAGGAGTTTCGATACCTATTACTCAATCGAAACTAGGTAGTTTCGATACCTATTACTCAATCGAAACTAGGTAGTTTAGATACCTGTTTACTCAATCGAAACTAGGAAGTTTCGATACCTGTTGCCCAATCGAAACTAGGAAGTTTCGATACCCAGTCTGCTCAATCGAAACTAGGAAGTTTCGACATATGTTCTGTTCAATCGAAACTAGGTAGTTTCGATACCTGTTTCAGGCCCATTGGGCAGTAACTTAGAACTATTTTATAACGAAACAAGTGTTGAAAAACTAAAAAGATGTTTAAACAAAAGCAATCAGATTTGCTAAGTCGGTGAACAATTTGCATATGAGACATTCGGTCATAACACGAATTACCTTTTTTGTAATTAGGGTACGAATAGTCAAGTTTGACTAGAACAATTATCATTGCAAGCATACACGAACTCAAGGTGAGTTTCACGGCCCCTTTTTACTGTTTTGTACTATTTGGGGGAAGAACATACTTATAACTATTTTTATATGATAACAAGAAAACAAGACCCGACCTTTATGTTTGCATGAGTTGATACATTTGGAGCTCTTAAAGTCCCCTAACCATCATATTTATAACCATTAGCTATAGATTAGCCTGAGATTCTATGGATAGTACTATTGGGTCTGACTCCCCCGGTCATGGTTAGTCGCACTAACCATGGGTCCCTCTGGCCAAATGACTGCATAGTGTTCTAATATTGCTCGTGAGGGGCAAAACACCTGGTATTGGTTTGGTTATGCCTCATGTATGTACATATTATTTGTATTCATAGCTAGTTTACAAATGGGTCAAACATTACTTGTTTTGCTTATCATATACGTAAAAATCATTTTCATGCAATTGGTTTGCTCATTGTATTCATATATAAAACCTGTGAACTCACCAACCTAGTGTTGACATTTTCAAGTATGTTTTTCAGGAAATTAATCGCGGCAACAAGAGTAATACTACGTAGGGTTCATGCATACATGGTGGATACTACTTTTGAAGATTTTTCTTGTATAACCCTTAATTTTTGGGTCATATTTGCAAAATCTTAATATTTTGTAACTTCAACTACTATTTTGGGCTGTAAAACCTTAAACTTAATTTATGTATCCAGTTGTATGTATGCGTTTGCAATAATTATATGCTTTGAAAACCATGAACGTTACGCCTCGCATTTCCGCCTTGGCGGGGTGTGACAGATTGGTATCAGAGCCATTGATTATAGCGAACTAGGAGTCTAAAAATCGAACCTAGTCTATAATTTAAATGACTCACTGAGACGTTTTTCATTGCATATGCATTTCATAACTTATCATCATATTGTACGGATATCGTAGACACTAAATATCGTCACACACTAACCCCATTTCGACTCCAGACCCATGGCACCCAAAAGAAGGGCACCGCGTGACACTACTGGTGAAAACAACACGACGATTTCCGCAGAAGTTGAGCAACTCATATCACAACGTGTAGCCGCCGCCTTGGAGCACTACGAAGCCAATCGGAATAACGGCGGAGGAAATGGCAGTGGTAGTGGAGGAGGTGCAGGAGGCAGTGGCACTGCTGGAGGTTCTGGAGGTAACAGAATGTGTAATCACCTCTGTAACACAGTCACGATTTAAGTTAACAACATTATTAAAATATTGACGTGTGACCCTACAGATACTTCGAACAAGAAGTGCACTTATAAGGCCTTTCTATCCTGCAACCCTCGCAACTTCAATGGCACCGAGGGTGCAGTAGGCCTGATGAGGTGGATTGAGAAGATGGAATCTGTGATTGATATTAGTGAATGCACAGCTGACTGTATGGTGAAATATGCCACTTGCACACTTACTGACAAAGCATTAACCTGGTGGAATTCTCAGATGAAAACCTTGGGAAGACAGACTGCCTACCAGCTATCTTGGGATGATCTAAAGGCCATGATGATCGAGGAGTACTGTCCTCGAAATGAATTGCAGAAAATCGAAACTGAAATGTGGAACCTTCAAATGATAGGAGATGATGTGGCTGGTTACACTGACAGGTTCAATGAGCTGGCAATCTTGGTGCCACACATGGTCACGCCAGAGTACAAAAAGGTTGAAAGGTACTTGTGGGGTCTTGCACCCCAAATTCGTAGTATGGTGACTTCGTCGAACCCCATGGATGCCAAGAGTGCCATAGTCTTAGCCTACAAACTAAGGGATGATGTTGTTCGTAATGGTTTGTTCGAGAAAAAGGAAACTGAGGAAAGAAAGTTAGGAGAAAAGAGGAAATGGGTGGGAAAACCAAATAACCAATTTAGGAATCAAGCCTATAAGAGACAGGAGACTGTGAAAGTTTTTGCTGCTAACACTGTGGAGAAAAAGGGTTATGCTGGCCCCCAACCGAGGTGTGATAAGTGCGGGTATCACCATGTGGGGAAATGCACTCAATGTGAAAGGTGTAGGAAGTTTGGACATCGAGCGCAGACATGCCGACTCAATGCCAACCCCACCGATAAGATTAAACAAGGATGCTATGAATGTGGAGATCTGAAGCACTACAGGAAAGATTGCCCCAAGTTGAATAATCAGAATAACAATCAGCCCCGAGGAAGAGCGTTCGTGATGGGAGCTGGGGACGCACGCCAGGACCCTAACATTGTCACTGGTACGTTCCTGATAAACAATCATTATGCCTCTATACTTTTCGATACGGGTGCTGATATGAGTTTTGTGTCAAATGACTTTAAGTCCCTACTCGGTATTAAGTCCAGCAAACTAGACCAAAATTATACAATTGAATTAACAAACGGGAAATTAATTAAAACCGAAGAAGTCATTCAGGATTGTACTCTATGTTTGAAAAACCACACATTTAGTATAGACCTGTTACCCGTTGACCTGGGAAGTTTTGACGTTGTTATTGGTATGGATTGGTTGTCGAAGAATCACGCCGAGATTGTTTGTTTTGAGAAGATTGTTCATATTCCACTCCCAAACGGAGAAGTTCTTTCGGTTCAAGGTGAGAAAAGTGGAGTGACATTGAAGATGATAAACTGCATGAAAGCTCGTAAGTACCTACGTAAAGGCTATTGCGTGTTCCTAGCTCACGTCATCGAGAAGAAACCCGAGAAACGTCGACTTAAAGACATACCAATCGTTAAGGATTACCCCGAAGTTTTTCCTGAAGACTTACCTGGATTACCACCACCGAGGCAAGTCGAATTCCGAATCGATTTGGTACCAGGAGCTGCACCGGTTGCGCGGTCACCGTATCGACTAGCACCTTCCGAGATGCAGGAATTATCTAATCAACTGCAAGAGTTGCTTGATAAAGGTTTCATAAGACCGAGTTTCTCACCGTGGGGAGCTCCGGTCTTGTTCGTAAAGAAAAAGGATGAAACCTTTAGGATGTGTATTGATTACCGAGAATTAAACAAGCTTACAATCAAAAACCGATATCCACTTCCTCGAATAGACGATTTGTTCGATCAACTACAAGGTTCTAGCTTCTACTCTAAGATCGATCTACGTTCGGGGTATCATCAACTAAGAATCCAAGAAGAAGATGTACCAAAGACGGCATTTAGGACTCGTTATGGCCACTACGAATTCCTAGTTATGTCGTTTGGTTTGACGAACGCACCAGCTGTTTTTATGGATCTCATGAACTGAGTGTGCAAGCCATACTTGGATAAATTCGTGATAGTATTTATTGATGATATATTAATATATTCACGAACCAAGGAGGATCATGAACATCATCTGAAATTAATCTTAGAACTACTCAGGAACGAGAATCTTTACGCTAAATTCTCTAAGTGTGAGTTTTGGATCCGAGAAGTGCATTTTCTTGGACATGTCATCAATAAGGAAGGAATTCATGTTGATCCATCTAAAATAGAAGCGATCAAAAACTGGGAAGCACCAAAGACTCCGACCGAAGTGCGTCAATTTTTGGGTTTGGCCGGCTATTACAGACGATTCATCGAGAATTTTTCAAAAATAGCCCTGCCTTTAACCACACTAACCCAGAAAGAAAAGAAGTTTGATTGGAGTGACAAGCAAGAGACAGCTTTTCAATTACTGAAGCAGAAGCTGTGTAGTGCACCGATCTTATCCCTTCCTGAGGTAATCGACAACTTTGTCGTATACTGTGATGCATCACACCAAGGACTTGGTTGTGTGTTAATGCAAAGAGACAAAGTCATCGCATATGCCTCACGACAACTAAAAGTGCACGAAAAGAATTATACGACCCACGACTTGGAGTTGGGCGCAGTTGTGTTTGCGCTCAAGATTTGGAGACATTATCTTTACGTTACAAGATGCATTATTTTTACTGATCACAAGAGTCTCCAACATATCTTCGATCAAAAGGAACTTAATATGAGACAACGTCGTTGGGTAGAACTACTAAACGACTATGATTGTGATATCAAGTACCATCCCGGGAAAGCCAATGTCGTAGCAGACGCCTTAAGTCGCAAGGAACGAGTTAAAACTCTTCGTGTTCGTGCCCTAGGATTAACAATTCATACGAGTCTTACTACTCAAATCCGAATGGCACAACAAGAAGCACTTAAGGAAACGAACATCCAAAATGAAGCACTACGTGGAATGATCAAACAATTGGAGTCTAAGTCAGATGATACGTTTTACTTCATGGACAGAATTTGGGTGCCGAGTAACGGTAACTTACGTGGGTTGATTATGGATGAAGCCCACAAGTCCAGGTACTCCATTCACCCGGGTTCAGATAAGATGTATAAGGATCTAAAAGAATTATATTGGTGGCCCAATATGAAAGGAGATATTGCCACATATGTCAGTAAATGCTTAACGTGTTCAAAAGTAAAAGCCGAACATCAGAAACCGTCTGGCTTGTTACAACAACCCGAAATTCCCCAATGGAAATGGGAACAGATTTCTATGGATTTCATCACAAAATTACCCAAGACGTCCAGTGGTTATGATACCATATGGGTAATTGTCGACCGTTTAACGAAATCTGCTCACTTTCTGCCAATTAAAGAAACCGACAAGACAGAGAAACTTACAAGACTCTACATTAAAGAAATTGTGGCAAGACACGGAGTGCCAGTTTCTATTATCTCTGATAGGGATAGTCGTTTCATGTCAAGGATTTGGAGGTCGTTACAAGAAGCCCTAGGCACGCGCCTAGACATGAGCACAGCCTACCATCCACAAACGGACGGCCAAAGTGAAAGGACTATCCAAACATTAGAAGATATGCTCCGTGCGTGTGTAATTGATTTCGAAGGAAATTGGGATACTCATTTACCGTTGGCGGAGTTTTCCTATAATAACAGCTACCACACAAGCATTAAAGCAGCTCCGTTTGAAGCTTTATATGGTCGTAAATGTCGTTCACCGCTATGTTGGGCGGAGGTCGGTGAAAAACATTTGACAGGTCCTGAGATTGTCCAGGAAACCACTGATAAGATCTTTAAAATTAAGGACCATCTGAAAGCGGCCCGAGACAGACAAAAGAGCTATGCTGATAACAGACGGAAACCATTATAATTTCAAATTGGTGACTGAGTAATGTTAAAAGTCTCACCATGGAAAGGCGTTGCAAGGTTTGGTAACCGTGGTAAGCTCAACCCTAGATACGTTGGACCGTTTGAAATACTGGTGAGGGTTGGTCCGGTAGCTTACAAGCTCAAACTACCGCAAGAACTAAACAACGTACATGACACGTTTCACGTATCGAATCTCAAGAAGAGTTTGTCAGACGAGACCTTGATCATACCGCCAGATGAAATTCATATTGATGATAAACTTCATTTCATCGAGGAACCAATTGGGATTACAGATTGGAAAGTTCAAAGGCTGAGACGTAGTCGTATCAAACTGGTTAAAGTATGTTGGAACTCAAAACGTGGTCCTGAGTATACATGGGAACGAGAAGATCAAATGAAAACGAAATACCCCTCCCTGTTTGAGGATACACCAATTCAAGATGGCACGAATTGAATTTTGGGACGAAATTCTTTTAACATAGAGAGAATGTGACACCCGACATTTCAGGTCAATATCCGTACATGTTATAAACGAGTTTACATTATAATTGTTTTCATGATTTACCTAATTGCATAAATTAGGACATTAAAGTCTAAGAAAAGCCGTACATTGTTTCATTTTATATTTTGGTAATTTTGGGAATTACCGGTTCACATACACATATAACTCGACTAAATACGAACGTTAGTGATTAAATTAAATAACCAAGAAAAATATCTAGACATATATATTACACGAACTTTACGTTGGACAATAATTCATTTTTAGACTAAAATATATATAAAAAATACGTAAAAGTAAACTAATGAACTATTTCGAAGATATTACCTGGTAGCGTCAACTTTAGGTATCTATACCTACAAATAATCACCTCAACGAATTATACAATCCAAGATTTCAATATCTTTCGTTAACAAGCCATAAACTTAATAAATTTATAATACCGTGGAAAACCTAAACCAAATTAAATTACCATTTGAAACTCTAATTAATATTAATACACTTAATGAATTGAATAATTTACACTTAAATCTAATTATTTGATTAATTAACCCAATCTCCCTAATCCCTTGACTTTCTCGGCCGAAATGCAGAGAAGCCATTCCCACTTCCTACTTCACTCACATCACAAATATCTATACTAAAACCCATACATTGCCTGCGAGAATTCAGATAAAAACCATACCCCCTCAATTGTCTATCAATTCATCCATCTCAAATCACAATTCACCTATCTTTTTCACTCTTTGTCTTCATTTCATCTCAACTTACGGCAGCAACACCGATCATCGTCGTTTCCACACCTTAAGATACGTGAAGTTTCCAAGGTTTCAGGGAACTCATCCATTCTTTTCGCACAAAATCATCATCTCTGTCCAGAGGTAAAAATTCGATACTATCCATATTACTTTTCTTTAAACCGTAGCTAAAACATACAATTTGTTCCAAACGCAAGTAATATAGCAAGAAAAGTGTGTCGAATTCAAGATGTAAAAATATAAATATATATACACACGAAAGTATGTGCGCTGAACAAAGTATGATTTTGAAACTGATACTGCCAATCAAAATTTCAGTAATCGAAACTATAGTTTCGATACCTGTTTACTCAATCGAAACTAGGAGTTTCGATACCTATTACTCAATCGAAACTAGGTAGTTTCGATACCTATTACTCAATCGAAACTAGGTAGTTTCGATACCTGTTTACTCAATCGAAACTAGGAAGTTTCGTTACCTATTGCCCAATCGAAACTAGGAAGTTTCGATACCCAGTCTGCTCAATTGAAACTAGGAAGTTTCGACATCTGTTCTGTTCAATCGAAACTAGGTAGTTTCGATACCTGTTTCAGGCCCATTGGGCAGTAACTTAGAACTATTTTATAACGAAACAAGTGTTGAAAAACTAAAAAGATATTTAAACAAAAGCAATCAGATTTGCTAAATCGGTGAACAATTTGCATATGAGACATTCGGTCATAACACGAATTACCTTTTTTTGTAATTAGGGTACGAATAGTCAAGTTTGACTAGAACAATTATCATTGCAAGCATACACGAACTCAAGGTGAGTTTCACGGCCCCTTTTTACTGTTTTGTACTATTTGGGAGAAGAACATACTTATAACTATTTTTATATGATAACAAGAAAACAAGACCCGACCTTTATGTTTGCATGAGTTGATACATTTGGAGCTCTTAAAGTCCCCTGACCATCATATTTATAACCATTAGCTATAGATTAGCCTGAGATTCTATGGATAGTACTATTGGGTCTGACACCCCCGGTCATGGTTAGTCGCGCTAACCATGGGTCCCTCTGGCCAAATGACTGCATAGTGTTCTAATATTGCTCGTGAGGTACGAGTGAGGGGCAAAACACCTGGTCTTGGTTTGGTTATGCCTCATGTATGTACATATTATTTGTATTCCTAGCTAGTTTACAAATGGGTCAAACATTACTTGTTTTGCTTATCATATACGTAAAAATCATTTTCATGCAATTGGTTTGCTCATTGTATTCATATATAAAACCTGTGAACTCACCAACCTAGTGTTGACATTTTCAAGTATGTTTTTCTGGAAATTAATCGCGGCAACAAGAGTAATACTACGTAGGGTTCATGCATACATGGTGGATACTACTTTTGAAGATTTTTCTTGTATAACCCTTAATTTTTGGGTCATATTTGCAAAATCTTAATATTTTGTAACTTCAACTACTATTTTGGGCTGTAAAACCTTAAACTTAATTTATGTATCCAGTTGTATGTATGCGTTTGCAATAATTATATGCTTTGAAAACCATGAACGTTACGCCTCGCGTTTTCGCCTTGGCGGGGTGTGACAGTATGACCGACCGCATGATATGCGTGATGAAAGCACCGCCATATAAAAGTCCGCGCTTCTGTCGCATATAGGCAGAAGCAAAATAAAGCGCCATACTCGTGGACAGGTCGCACCGCCTCCCAATAAGCAGGCAGAAAAGGAAGAAAAGATCTCTATCAGTGCACCACTCACAGCTTTTCAGACGCGGTGCGATCGACGTCGAAATAAGCCGGTGCAGATATCTATACAAAGGGTCTCTAATACCCGATACCCTCCCCTTAGTACACAACCAAGGACTATCTGAAATCAAGCCCCAATAAACAAGGAGTTCCTCCTTGTCTACCTCCGTCACCGCCTCGGTGAAAAGCGGCGTGACCGTCTCAGTTTCGTAGTATAAGCCCGTCGTGACGGCCCACTGACGGAGGGTCTGAAGGTAAACGACCCCAAAAATAGAAAAAGAAATACGATCCGGATCAATATCCGGCGCCTCCCCGGGTAGAGGCTGCAGCCCAGTCTCTGAGTAGATGAACGTCGAAAGAAACTCGACGACCAGCTCTCGGTATGTCTCCGCAAAAGAAAGGCCAAAAAGACGCGACCATGGCGTGTCCTGACCGATTATGGCCCTAGCTCACTCGGCCTCTTGCACCTCCTCGAGGAGGGCCCAATCCATCGTCGTACCTGGACCCATCTGCATCTCTCAGAGCTTCTGGAAACAGGAATAAGCCTTCGTATCGGGCGAAAAATCCAGAAAAGGGTAATGCGCAAGATCGTCTAGCTGATCCATCTGAATATCATCATCATGATCCGCCATATCTGATAATAATTAATTTTTTTAATTTTTTAATTTAAATAATAAATAATAATAATATATCGTTTAAATTTTAAATAATAAATAATAATATAATATTGCTTAAATTTTAAATAATAATAATAATAATATATTGTTTTTAATTTAAATAATAAATAATAATAATATATTATTTTTAATTTAAATAATAAATAATAATAATATATTGTTTAAATTTTAAATAATAAATAATAATTATTATTATTATTTTTTTTAAATATTAAATAATAAAAGATTATTGGATTTTAATAATCCCACCTTTTACCAACTGGCCAATAATAATCCAAACTGAGAATATTCTTACCACCGATCCCTACTTTCAAACTATTTTTTTACATTAGACCCCCCGTTAAAAAAACTTAACGCCGTTAGAGTTTATATGACGTGGACATCTGCAAACCGCCGGAAAGTTGAGCCAATCTAGCAGTGGTCTCGTGTTGGCTTTTGAAATTGGATTTGGTGGTGTTTAACTGGTCTCGTTAAACACCACCGTTGTCTCTGTTTGGACTTTCCGGGCCCACGAGACCAGTTAAACACCACCAGAGCTAATTTCAAAAGCCACCACGAGACCACTACTAGCTTGGCTTGACTTTTCGGCGGTTTGCAGATGTCCACGTCATATAAACTCTAACGGCGTTAAGTTTTTGTAACGGGGGGTCAAATGTAAAAAAATAGTTTGGAAGTAGGACCGGTGGTTAGAATATTCTCAGTTGGGATTATTATTGGCCAATTGGTAAAAAGTGAGATTATTAAAATCCAATAATCCAATAATAAATAATAATAATAATATATTATTTTTAATATATTGTTTTTAGTTGAATTAATAAATAATAATAATAATTATTAATTTTTTAAAAACCTATATGTCACGTATAGGCTTATACGTGGCGTATAAGCGGTTGCCGGGCAAAATAAGCCATACGCAGGCCAATTAAGCCATACGCGGGCGAGTTGCCGAGTAAACCAAGCCATATGCGACCCAAACCAGGCCATACGCAGGCAAGTGACCGGGTAAATAAGCCATACGTAGGCCAATTATGCCATATGGGTTTCCATTTTGCTGCATCATCATTTCGGTGCAAATTCCAAAGTGCATTCGGCGTAGGAATCGGAAATTCTCCGTCTAACTTGACGTGGATGAAATGAGCATTTTTGACGTGAACTAACGATACGACTTGATGTTGAGCGTGAACGTTAGGACCAAACCACAATGGAAAAAATGTTTGATTACCGTTGATGCTTAAAAGATGAACAATCACCCCAAATCTTTGAGCAATTAGGAGTCCTGTGTATGGCATCGACATCCAACGACTAACTGGTGCGGCTTTCACATCCTGCCAATCTATTGTGTGACGTAGCCTATCATACTCTTGAAAGGCGACTCTATCAAAAACAGTTCTCCACCATTCCTCTTTATTGTCCATCTCATTTAGAAGTTGTTGTCGGATAAAGAGCCATCAGTTTTCATTTAACCCTAAGCCCAAAGCTACCGATCGAAAACCACAGTTACCGTCGGGATTTACATCTTGTATATGTGAAATGTATGGATAAAATAAAGACGGTATCGAATCCTTAAAACATTTTATATTGTTAACCGCATCTTTCCCCATAATCAATGGAAACCCAAGATGGGCGTTATCATCTTGCGGTTGCTTTCCTTTACCCTTCGTTGAACGACCGAACTCGCTTGTATAGAATCTTGTGACACAATATACGAGTTGTGTCTCGCATGGTCACATTTGCTTTGTTGGGATCCTGTGAATGAGCTGTTTCTCGCGACATCCTGTTTCCTTTGTTGTTGCTTTTTCAAAGTTGGACGACCGCGAGTATCTTCTTGTACCATAGGCGCTTTCTTGTTACTTTTGCTCAGAAAGACAACCCCTGCGATTCTCGACAGCATACTTCTTTTGACCTGATCGGGTTGTGACATAATTTTGTTTCTCACTTGACCCAGTACCTTATCCAAGTCTACATTTTCATCATCGACAAACGACGGTTTTAAATCAAGTTTCCTCCAGAAGACGTCCACCGCATCTAGAGGGATTATGCCACCTGTATTTTAAACGAAATAGTCAGAACATTTTGAAAAGCACACGGCAACCCACAACTACTAAATAGTCAGAACAGTTTACCTGTAGCTTCGATATTTGCCAGACGACGAGCACACGACAACCCACAACTACTGAAAAGTTGGCACCCACACGTTGCATTTTGTTTCCGTATATTTGATAACTTGTACCACTCGTTTTCTATCAAATCTAGAGCTTTATGTGAAACTTTACCGTGCAGGTTATCAAACAATTCAATAGCTATGTGGCTGTCCATTTTCCTTATGAGGCTTGTTCCAAACCCAAACTGTAACTGATAATACTGATCTGATACAATTTCGTCAACAAACCCAACAAGTCTATCTAGCGAGCTGTTAGCGTTTCTAAGATAACTCTTTAAGAGCGAATGCTGGTTCTCGACTCGGTTCGTTGTATGTTGACCAAAATTGAGGTTTCTGTTGGACCACGCGGATACAAACTTTTCTTTATACGGGTCCAGCCAATTTTTAGTCACATAATCTATAACTCCTGGAAAAATATTTAATATTGAATAAATATTTAAATACTGAAAATATTAAATATTTAATATTTAAAACTTACTTCCTAGTTTGGCTGCATACAGACGTTCGTAAAGCCGGTTGAAGTTGTACTAGTTTATAGCTAGCGTGGGAGACTCACATAATAACGACCATGAATACTTGAAATTTTTCCAGTCTTCGTCTGTAAATGATGCCCTGCAATGTTTTGCGATATTCTCGTGTATGTGCCACCGACATAGGTTCTTGGAACAGCCCGGAAATATTTTATCACACGCGTTCATAAGAGCTTTGTCCATGTCTGTTACTATCACACGCGGCTCCATACACTTTTGCAACATTGCTTTTATTTGAAGTAGCACCCAAACAAAGTTTTCCTCCCGTTCTTTTGATATAAATGCATGAGCGACGCAAAACGACTGGTGTGTGGAGGTCACACCGACCACTTGGACAAATGGAAGTTTATACATGTTTGTTTTGTAGGTCGCGTCGATCATCAACACGTGCGGGAATGCACGCCACATCTCGTACGATTTCGGATGAACAAAGAATATCTCCTCCACACTATTTGTGACATGATCTTCTCGAGTATAGTAGACGTATTTTTTAGAAGAAAGCAGGTTTTCCAGAATCTGTATTGGAGTTTCACCGACTCTCGTTTCGTTTTTTATCTTTTGTATCGCATTATAAATGTCCTTTTTAATGCAACTACTCTCTGGGTTTTGTTCCCTTATAGTTGCCAGAATGTTTCGTGGCAACATGTTTTGCGAATACAACTTCCCCACCAAAAGTTGTTCCGACTGAGACAGTCTCCTTGCAAACGAGTGCGCCACAAGATGTTGACTAGGATCGTGGTTATGACTGTCATCTTTCACCGTTAATTTCCAATCACCAGTATTTTCTTGGTACTCTCCTTCTAATTTAAAGGGACAACCTATTTTCTTGCTACCGGCACGTCTAACCGTGGCAGTAGACGCACGTTCGCCGTGACGGTCACACACAAGCCACACCTTGATAAACGGTTCCGTCGGATCGTCGCCTTTTCTCCTCGATCGTCGGGTGACAAAGACGTAACCATTCTCACGTCCTCTCTGGATAGCCCAATCAACCAACTGTTCACGAGGCTGAAAATTCTGGTCAGTTTTATAAGACACATTTTGATTGTTTTGTTCTTCGTCTTCGGAGTCGTCGGTTTGTTGTGTCGGGTAAGAGACTTCACCGTATACGTAGTCGTTCGTGGGTTGTGTAAGGTAAGATGGTTCACCGTATACGAACTCGGGATTGCTCAGTGACTCGTTCAAATCTGGAAGCCTTACCCGTTGATTAGAATAAACGTCGGACGAGACCTCCTCCCAGTTCACCTCTTGAACGCCAGAACTTTGCATGTTGTTTTCCAGCGACTCGTTAGAATCTACCTGAAAACCGTAGTTACCATCTCACCACCAAGACATTTTTATAATTTTTGGGAGATTGTTTGAATTTTTTGTAAGAAATGATACGTTCGAATGAGAATTCTTTATGGTTAAATACACAAATTTTGGGCCCTATACGCATCGTATAGGGCAATACGGTGCGTATAGGATACGAGGTACTTTCTGCAACTAGTCATCCATCACATCTCTATATGCCGCGTACAGGTCAATACGAGCGTATAGCGAGGTGATGGATGACTAGTTGCAGAAAGTACCTCGTACGCTATACGTCCTCGTATTGTCCTATACGATGCGTATAGGATTGGAATGACCATGTTGTAAGAGAATGTCCGGTATGGGAAATTGTGAAGGGCTATACGCATCGTATTGCCCTATACGATGCGTATATGGCCAAGTCCAAATAGCAATTCTCGTGTGCCATTAGTAGTCCCCAAATAATAAGATAATACTCTTGATGAAAAAATTGATATATTGAATACTAAAATTATTACATCAAACACTGTTTTTGTATAGAATTTCTAAATTTGACGAGTATTGTCAAATCTCGAAATTTAAAACTTACAGCTATTTAATGAAATTAAAGAGTTAAATAAATGTGTAAATCAATGTATCCAATGACTAATAAATAAAGGTTTTTAGTGTCATGTGTCATCTTCATGTTCAATCTTACTATTTTTTTCTCGTCTCTCTCTTATTTAATGCACTTCTATATTTAAATAATAATATATATTTAAAGAAAGTATTAATTGGACTAATACAACACATTTATTTTAAATTATCTCTTATTATGTAACTTTTATTTCAATCAAATAGTAATTGAAAATGAAATTACATTAGATAATAATTAACGTATTTTCGAAACCTAATTATATATTAATTTTTACATATTTTGAGTTTGTTTATATCCGTAGTATATGTAATATATTTTTACACCTGTGAAATATATATACATAAAGATTTAAAATTTTTAAATATTAATATTTTTCACCCCGTGTGTAGACACGGGACCTAAACTAGTAAAAGGAATAATTTAAAGTTTGTTAAAACGTGTGAAATTGGAGCGTCAAATGATAAATTTGGGACCCGAAGGTTCTGCCAATCGTCCTATGATGGTTTATCACATGATCTGACCCGTTGAGACGTTTATGTCCTTTAATCATGCACTAGTAACTCCAAAGCTAGAAACCATGGTGCAAGAATCCCCTTTTGTTCCCATCATGTGAGTTGTCGACATGAACATTATAGCAACTTGACATTGTTAATTTATGTTTTCCTTTTCTAATGCTTTTGTTCAAATCATGAATCAGTAGTGTTCGATGATTAGTTTGATTAGAGCTGACAAAATGGGCGGGTCAGACATGTTAGATAACTAGTTAAAAACTTTGAATATTTTTATAACAAACTAATGTGTCAAATATCATTATAAAAAATATATCATTTGGACAAAAATCATTCTATGATTAAATGATTTAGGAAGCTTTATGTATTAAAAATGCATTTGGGCAATATTCGACCTATCTAAGTCATTTGACTCGTTTCCTTTTTAGCTAACTTTTTCCTTCTTTACCGTTTTGACCCCTTAGAGATATACATAACCATTAGACCTTTATTTATATGGCTAACCCGGTGAACGAGGCTTCCGCATGCACGGGGTCCGGGAGGTGTCGGGCCAACTTGGCCTTGATGTATGCATCATTATCTTGCAATGCAAGAGGCTGTTTCCACAACTTGAACCTGTAACGTCCATGTCACGTGGCAACAACCTTGCTGTTGCTCCAAGGCTCACCCCTACCGTTAGACCTTTATTTGATATTGGAAATCTTAAGTGCTATATCTTTTATTTTGGCCCCGATAGTTTCAAACTTTTAGATTTGGTCCCATGAATATCTTTTAAAAGGAAAGGAAATCACACTCAAAGATAAGCTTTGATGGACTGGTCACAAAAGTTTCAACCAGCCCTTGTGTAAAGCAAAAGATTTCCCAACAGGATAAGCACACATAAAAAGACGTCAATTAGTGTATAGTTTTCTAGTGCCTAAAATAACCATAATTCTAATTTGATTGAAATCTTGTGGTCTAAAATTACACTCTAGTTGGTTGGCAAAAATACTCACTTTATCTTTGTTAAAGGTATTTTAGATATTTGATTAACAGTTAAACTTTTTATTAGTGTGCTTTAAGAATCTTTTGTTGCAATTTTAACGAGTCTAGGCAAAAAAATACTTTTTTTCACAGGAAGAAAATGAAAAGAAGATGTTACATTGCAAGAATGAACGAGATTGTAAAGTTTATTTTTCTATAATTTGTTCATAACTGTTTGTTAGTTTACATATTTAATCTATAGACGTATATATTTATTACTAGTTTAGATCCCGTGTCTACACACGGGTGAAAACTGAAAAATATCAATATATAAATTTTTAAATTTTTTATGTATATATTTTACAGGTGTAAAAATATATTACATATACTAAGGATAGAAACAAAATCAAAATATGTAAAAAATAATATATAATTGGGTTTCAAAAATACGTTAATTACTATTTAATGTAATTTAACTTTAATTTACTATTTGATTGAAATAAAAGTTACATAAATTAAATTTCAAAGTTTCTTATAATAATGAATAATTTAAAATAAATGTGTTTAATTAGTATAATTAGTATTTTCTTTAAATATATATTATTATTAAAAGATAGAAGTGCATTAAATAAGAGAGAGATGCGAGAAAAAAATGATGAGAATGAATATGGAGGCGACACGTGGCAGTAAAAACCTTTATTTATTATATAGTATAGATTTATAATATTATTATTATTATTTAATAAGATAAATACTCATTTATTAGGAGAGAGCCGGGAAAATCAATGTGAGAAGTCATAAGGAAGTGACATGTGTCCACCTTAAACCTTTATTTATTAGTATAGACTAGTTTAGATCCCGTGTATACACACGGGTGAAAAATATCAATAAATAAAATTTTTAAATCTTTAAGTGTATATTTTACACGTATAAAAATGTATCATATACTAATGATAGAAAAAAAACTCAAAATATGTAAAAACTAATATATAATTGGGTTTCAAAAATAAATTAAATACTATTTAATGTAATTTGTTTTTCATTTATTATTTGAATGAAAATAAAAGTTAAATAATTAAATTTTTAAAGTTTCATAAGTGATAATTTAAAATAATTGTGTTTTATTAGTATAATTAATATTTTATTTAAATATATATTGTTATTAAAAATAGGAGGTGCATTTAATAAGAGAGAGAGACGGGAAAAAATTGATGAAAATAAATGTGGAGACGACACATGACATGGAAAAACCTTTATTTATTATATAGTATAGATTAGTATTATTTTTATTGTTATGGTCTATATATTATCTAAAGTATATGTCATGGTAGTTAAGTGACAGTTACTGTAATCCAACAATTGTGTGTGGTTGTTAGGTATAATCAATAATAAAAGATAGTTATATACATCCTTTCTGTTTATCTATGCCATTTTTGAAGTCCCATAGATTTAGATCTCAAGATTAGATCATTTTCATTTATTCAATTATCTCTATTATTTCAAGATTATCTCCAACAAAGTCTCAATTACACTAACATAGTACTGGTATCAGACCCATACAATTCTCGGAGATTTTCGATGAAGATTGTAGGATCTCGATCAATAAATCTGATCATAAATAATCATCCATCAAAAGTTATCGACAAAGTTTCTGCACATGAACATTTACTTTGATCTCTGCCCGTAATTACATAACAGACCAGGACAATAAAATATGCATCAAGAACAAAGAACTCAAATAAGAAGACAATGGATTCCAAGAATATGAGGAATTGAGCACCAAGACACAAGGAAATTACAGAAATAGTTATCCACTCTTTCAAGTTCAATGTAATTGTCAAGAATAGGACACATGATAAAATGTTGCAGAAAATAAACACAATATGATTTCGAACCATGATGACAAAATGGCACAAAGTGGGATGCACATGGTACATGGAACAGAAAGGCAAACATGGGATAGGATCTAGTATGTAAACATTCATTGGAAGAAACCGTTGTAATGAAGTTTAACTTCTCACTTACCGTTAAGTGTGAATGTATAAATACTTGTAAACCTTAGAAACTAGTTTTATACACGTCCCAGTTCGGGTTTCCAAAATAATAAAATTTAAACTTGACAAAATGTTCACCCTAAAAACTTACTAAATGATTAGGAATTAATAAACGTAACAAAACAGTTTACTTCAAGTTAATAAATTTAACCATGGAGCTTGGGCTCTACAGACAACTCCTCGGCCTCGACTGCTGCCTCGATTCATGTTGTGGACCTAGATCTAAGCATCTATCTGAAGCCATCAACACCGGATATGCCAAAAGTGCAACCCCAACATTGTCATCACCGTTTGAAAAACTGAAATAAGTATAGTAAAAAACTGATTAAAGAACAATCCAACACAAGAGTTTCCATGTTATCTATATTAGGATTCATATTAGGATTAATATCAATTGATATGTTTTCATGATTCTCTTCATCTCTAGTGTTCTTTGCATCGCCTTTAATTGTTCTTGATGTTTTGCAAATAAATTGGATATCTCCTCTATAGTTGAATAGAATACCTGAAGCTGAGTTTCCATGCATACCATGTAATATAAACAACTCAACTCTCAATTAAAGAACAATCCAACACAAGAGTTGGCATGAAAACGGGTGAATTTGGATTTCAATTGAGAACGGGTCAGACAGGTTAAGTATAAAATAAGCTAAAATGAATTGATCCAAAAGAGTTAAAATGGATATATCATCTATATCTATAGTATCTAATCTATACTATATAATAAATAAAGGTTTTGGTGGGACACTTGTCATTCTTCTATGCATTCTCATCCTTTTTTTTCCGCCTCTATCTTCTATTAATTATACATATTTTCTTTAATTTTTTTTTATAATTTTTTGTTTCCGGTCTCTCTCCTATTAAATAATAATGATTTCTATAATTATTTCTATAAAACGTTTTTTATTTAAAAAAAATAGGTTTGTTCATAAAACATTTTTAGAAATTGAACATTTCTTTCATTATTTTTATAAAATATTTTTAAAAAATAACTATATAACATTTCTAAAATTTGTATTAAAAAACTATGTAATATATAATAAATATGTAATATGTAAATCTTTATTACTAAATATATAACATTGTATTTATTTAACCCGTGTAATACACGGGGTTTCTAATCTAGTATCTAATAAATAAAGGTTTTTACATGTCACGTGTCATCTCTATATTCGTTCTAATGATCATTTTTATCCGCAACTCTCTCTTATTAAATACACCTCTATATTTTAATAATAATATATTTGTAAAGAAAATACTAATTATACTAATAAAACATATTTATTTTAAATTAATCCTTATTTTAAGAAACTTTGAAATCTAATTATGTAACTTTTATTTTCAATCAAATAATAAATAAAAGTCAAATTACATTAAATAGTAATTAACGTATTTTTTAAACACAATTATATTTTAACTTTTACATACTTTGAAATTTTTTTTATCCTTAGTATATGTAATATACTTTTACGTCTGTAAAATATATACATAAAGATTTAAGAATTTTATGTATTGATACTTTTCACCCGGTGTGTAGTACACGGGTCCTAAGCTAGTATCAAATATATCAAAAATAAGGTATATGAATACAGAAAACAGTGATTGTAACAAAGGTCGATCATGCTGACTTAGGTCAATACTCACATTGACCAACATTATATGTTTTACTCAACTATGATTATGTGAAAATACAGAAAAAAATGTCACACAAACAGGCCGGTGGTCAGAGAACCGTGACTCCTAATGTGTATGACTTTTGATGGATCCCCTCTCCATACGACAATATTCTCTCACACCTGCAATTTTAGGTTCTTAATCAAATGAACAAATCAAGGTCATCCTATAAACTTAGTGAGACACAAATGGGTCAAATAGAATACCCGTCCCTGTCCGGGTAGCACAATGTAATTATACAAACTTAATAAAGAAACATATAGCATAAAAATTACAATCGAAGATCATTGAACTTTGAGAGAAGGGAGTTTTTTCTTAAAAAAATCTTGTTGCTCTACATCAAGCTTGGGTGAGTAGTTTGATGTACATCTTGATATAACCAACAAATTGATTCTTATCCATAGGAGGTTGCTCCTGCATATTTTGGTGAGATATATGATGAGTGGGTGCTTGTTTGTGTTTATACGTGTTTAATATTGCATTATTAGTGAGTTATGTGTGTTGAATGCAATGACTTTGAATATATTATGGTCTACAAGTGTTTGGAACTTAAACGCATGTTTTGGAGGCATTTGGGAGAAAGTAGAAGGAGCTAAAGGTGAAACTATGTAAAATAGGGAGCCTAAATAGGAAGTTCCAGAGTCCAGAACTTGGAAGGAGCATATCCTGAGCTAGAAAATGAGTTACGAGGGCCATAATATATGCATTTGGGGTAGCTCGACGATCCGGATGTGAAAATGGAGCATATCCGATGTATGGTTTAGTTTCTTGTCTAGTGTTGGATTGGATTTTGTGAAAATGGAGTTAAGATAGATCTCTCCGGGTGAACGATTATTGCAGGTAATTGTTCGGTTTTAGTTTCTTGTCTAGTGTTGGATTGGATTTTGTGAACCTCTTAAGTTCTGTGGATTCAATGTCTGTTTGATTTTTGAACAGTTGAATGTTATTTGATTCTTGCATTTGTGTCATCGTTTCTTGGTTTTCTTGCATCGGGAATAATTTGACTGTGTGCTTGGTTTTATAATATTGAATTGGATCGAACAATTTAAAGAAGGTCATGTCTATGTGATCTCCTATCTAGTCTAAATTAAAACTGAGCGTTTATTTTGATGAATAAGAAACTCGGAGTGGTCATTCCTTCTCCAATTGTTCCTAGGAATCACGGTTGCATTTTGCATTGTGATGAGTGGTTGATAAACCCGTGTTAATTGTATATAATCATATGTTTTTAACTCAAATAGTGTGTGAAATAATTTAGTTTGACTTGTTTTTATATTTTATAGGTTTTGATATATAATGAGTTAAAAATAATAAAGTTCATATGAACTAAATGCGAAAATGATTAAACAATTCTTGAACTAAAATTAATTGAAGTAAAATAAACTATTGTTTAAATCATGATTTAATCTATACATAATAATAAATAAAGGTTTTGGGGTGCCACATGTCACTCCCTCATGCCTCCTCATATTGGTTTTCCCGCCTCTCTCTCCTAATAAATGCACCACTATCTTATTAAATAATAATAAATATATTATTAAAGAAGAATAATAATTATATTAAATAAGAATAGATAATAAGAATTCAAAATATAACTAATTAAAGAAAAATATTAATTTGTTATATACACACACATTTCCACTTGATATATCTCGAGACTATCATAATATTCTGACAAGTTATGACGTATTTATAAATTTATAAGTTTTATCTTTTTAATATATAATATCGTGTAATACACAGGATTCTAACCTAGTATCGAATAAAATAACATGGAATTATTTATTATCTGGAACTATTATTTCAATTTGATTTTGTATATTTGTATTCGTATGAGCAGGAAACAAAATGGATGGCCTAATTAAAGATGGCCTAAATTGTGAAAATGGCTGTTCAAGGATCAAGTGGGCGTCAAAAATAAATATGAAACCAAAATGTATGGACTTCAACAAATAATTATGATGGGCTGTGGTGATCTAAACTAGTTGGGCCGGGAAGCCCACGTAGAAGGAAATTAAAAAGAGCAGGTCAAGCAAGCAATTTGGGGGCGGACGGCAATCAGACCAGGAGGTAGAGGTATCAAACGGGTCAAAACCTGAAAACCGGTTCACCCTAAACCGGTTCTCCCTAAACAGGTTCAAACCCGGAATGAACCGGCGGTTACAAACCGGTTTGCATGTTTCTGAATCTGATCGGGTTAGGGACCGGTTTTTAAACCGGTTCAAACTGGTTTGTAGCTGAAACTTTACTATCAACTCGCATGAACCTCCCTGTAAAAAAATAAACCCATTCTTCACCCTGTGAACCACCCCACGGTCCATGAGGCATGAGCTATGCATCCTATCAACTCGTTTGAACCTCCCTGCAAATGAATCAAACGAAAAATAATAGTTGTATGGTTTATAAAATACACAAAATTGCTAAGGAAGATTGGAAGATAAAAATGAAGGAAGAGAATATATAATAATTGAGGACAGACCTAATGTGCATTGTGAAAAAAAAAGAGACAAATTGCATGTCTCGTGAACCGTTGAACAAATTACAAGCTTTGTCCAACTTATTTTTATTGTTTTTTTAAAAAGGGTCCACGTTCTCTTGTAAGGCTATATATAGTCATGTCAGTGATGAATAAAGATAAAGCATTTTACTTTAGGTAGGTCAAAGGCTAGTTGGAAAAGCAAGAATGCATAGGGCATTGCGTGTGTCAGTGTGTAAAGGTTTAATGGTGTATGGAAAAATGGATGTCTTCAAGCGAATTTATTGATATTTTTTAAATTAAAAACAAACCGGTTTAAAGGGTAAACCGGTCATAACCCGACCCTAACCGGTTTAATAGGTTTAGGTTTTCCTTGCTTGTATACCGGGTTAACCCGAACCGGTTTAGGGCCAAACCGGTTTTGACCAAACGTTGACCAAACCGGTTCGGGCCGGTTTAAACTGGTTCGGTTTAAAAAAACCGTTTTGTGCACTTCTACCAGGAGGTGCCTAGGGCACGATTTCCGAGAAGGGGCAGCACCTTTTTTTGCAAGCGTTGACCGAAGCAGGTGACGGAAAAATTTAGGATTGCCTTGGTACGTTTGTCGAGTGGAGGTTTTTGGCTTTGTGGTTGGCGGCTTGAGGTCACGAGGAAGCAGAAAGGTTACTGGGGTGTTTTATATTTTTATCATGAATAATTTTGTGATGACAGCATTTGAGTTCGTTGTTATTATGATTGGCTAATTTTCTGTGATCACCTCCGGGTGAACGGTTCATATAGGTAATGTTATATTATAGTTCTGCTTATGTTTGGATTGAGTTTTGTGAACCCGTTAAGTTCTTTGGATTCAATTTTCTGTTCGATTTATTAACAGTTTGATTTTACTTAATTTTTGAGCACGTGTCATCGTTTCTTGGTTTTCTTACATCGGGAATAATTTGGCTTTGTGTTATGTTCTTTAGAATTGAATTGGGTTGAACAATTTAAACAAATTCATGTCTATGTGATTTCCAACTAGGTGGAATTAGGTCGTATGTTGTTTATTGAATCTGAATCCCGGGATGGTTACTTTTTTCTCATATTTGTTTTGTTAATTAAAATTATGTTCTTTGAAATAAAAAATCAACCAATAATCAGTTTTCTATTCTTAGTTTAATTTAATTAGGTTTAGGTTAGATTAATCAACAAAGCTTATTACACTGACCATATGCTCATCGTGGATACGATACCTTACTTACTCTAGCTATCTACTTTAATTAGGTTTTTGCATGACCCAAACGACGGTCATCAATATATGAAATACTAAAACCTACAAATGTATTTAAGTCAATCCATTGACCAAATACCTAATATGATTGATTTGACCTTGAAAAATTAAACTGTCATCTTTGAATAAGAAATTTGCTACAGAATGGCATTCAAATGCATACAACATTACAACCAAACGTATCAATTATTTGCCTAATTATCCAAATGTGATCACTTCTGTTTCTTTCTTTTTGGGCTACTGTCTAAAAAAATGTATGAACTGTTGGTTATATTCTAATTTAAAAAAACAACCATTTTCAAGATCTCAAACATGGAATTGACACTTAGGTAATCTTATTGGAATGGAAATTTATTTCACATCCCTAAAACCAGCACAGATTCAACAAATAGTGACTAACTCTAAGTATGTTCATCATACAAATTCAGTAGACTTAAAGGGCATCTAAATCAACATATCTCACTCATTCTCCCTAATTGATCGAAAAACGATATAGGAACAAATTAAAGTTTTAAATAATAAACTATTTTACAAAAAAGTGTTCTAAATCAACACGGTCTAAACAAAAACTAAGTGTTGACCCAAACCCGTTTTGACCTGTTACCCACTCACTTAACCCGCCTTTTTGCCACTTAAATAAAATATTTAGGAAAAACCTTGTGAAGCCGATGCCTTCTGTCACACTTGATGATATCATACAAGGTGCAGTTACAAAAATTGGAGGATCTTTGTGAGGATTACATGTAAGCCTACCCAAATCAGAACCTGCAGGAGTGGTGTGTGTTGAGAAGACTTTATATAAAAAATATTGAAAAGAAAAAAAAAATGGTTTTTGGTTATTTGAGAGTGAAAGTGCACGAATATGATTGACTCACCACTTTTGTACTTGACCTTTCTAGTCAGAACCCAATTGCTACTTAAGCTTCTCCTTGACATGTGGAGGGAAATCATAGGTCAACCAATGTGGAGCCTGCAAAATGATAAATGTTCAAGAGTTGATTTGGTTATGTTTTAGGGGGAAAAATACGAAAATGAACATTTAATCAAGAAAATACTCAAAAATAGATATCCTTATTTGGCCTACTGTTTCATGGACATTGGTCATGACAGCCGGCTAAGCTAGCCGGCTAAAATTTCCGTGCCAAAATTCCATTTGTCAGAGTACGAACCAATAATATGGCGACACTTGGCAGGCTTAGCCGTCTAAATAAACAGTTTTAGCCGTCTAATGCATTTAGCCGTCTAAATAAACAGTTATAGCCGTCTATTAGACGGCTTAGCCTCTGAAAACATTTTTTGAAAATTTTCGGAGACTTAGTCTCATTCAAAGATAACCGTGTGAACGGCAGCCAAACGTCTAGCCTGTCGCTCTGTCAACCTCCTGATAAGGGCTCCTCGCCTAACCCATCTAGTCCGAATCGTCATGGCCATCAGTACCTGCATAAGATAGAACGTTGGAGTGATTACTATGGGCGTCAAATTCAGAATATGAGAGTAATCATAGACTGGAAAATCACGGTGATCAAATGCAATTTGGTGGTCCACATTACTGCTCGGATTCTAAACCTTCTCCATCATATTCACACCAGCTTTCTATCTTTCACAAACCCCGGATGCACATGTATCCCATACAACTAACATAGCACCACACAATAATCTAGCAAGTCATCATCTTATCACAGTTTCACACCATTCAAGGTTACACACAAGATTACTAAATCATATCGACACACCAAACTATCTCACATAATTGCAACTAAAGCTATTCCACATTACTCAACTCACACTATAGTCTCATTCAATCACACCACACAACTTCAAGTTGTTCTACGTAATACTACAACACATATCACACTACATAATCCCACACGGAACCATAAATCATTTACTCACACCTATTACTTTACCTAGTGTAACACTACACAAATGGTAAATAATAATTACTGCTCAACTCGAAAGACGTACCTCTTGGTTCGCAGTTACTCGTGGTGGCATTCGTTTTACCCTTGTCCCATTTTTGGTTTAAGTTAAGGCATTTTATTTGTTTAAAAACACCAGTTTTCTCTTAAACCTGGGCTCTGATACCAACTTGTAAGGCCCTAAATCGGGCACCCTACAGTTGGTTCTCATAACAGGTTATTCCCTTGAAAATAATCATTTTAGATATATTAAACTACAGCGTAAGTCTTTCTAAAAACATTAATTAGTCTTTAATGTCATTAAGTTACCTCACGAATGTTTGCACACTAATCCGAGTAGCACCGCTCCCAAGCCAAGATACGTCAACGCAACGCTTACCTGCAAAACAATCTATCGTGCACACAAAGTTAGCTACGTTGAGTGAGTTCTAATAGTTTAGTTTAATTAAAAGCCAACTCGTCTAAAAAGTTATATAAACTTCACTCAGGACCCACAGTCCTTATAAAATAGGTCCACAATTCATTAACCAATAGATATCCCATGTTATCACCCGATATCCCATAATAGCTCATTACCCAAGACTCATCCCATAATAATAATAATCACGCAGTCTCATCGACGTAGGTCGAACCTACCTATTCTAATAACTCATGTTCAAGTACATGTATTAACTCGACACTTTCTTAACACAACAATCCCCTGGACCTCAACTTACTCATCCTTGACTGTAACATCCCGAGTTTTAGAGCACGAGAGAATTCACGAGGAATTAAAACTTAAATAAAAAGAAAGGAAGCGGGCTTGGGCCGGGGTGAATGGGCCGAAAGGGGAAGGGTTTGGGCCCTTATAGGCCTCAAGATCAACCCAAAAGCCCCATTTCCATCCTCATTTCCGGATTTTAGAGAGAGAAAGTGAGAGAGATTCTAGAGAGAGAAAGTCTCGGTTTTCGGATTAGAGCTTCAAGGATCGTTAGCAAGAGTCTCGTGAGTGTTTAGCAACAAAAAGGAAGTGATTACAGGTAACCGATTCTCCTAGATCTGAGTTTTAGTTCGTTTTTGGGTTTTTCGGGTTTTGGGTGAAAAGGTTATGTTTAATCAGATGAAACGGAAAGATAAGCATAGATTTGAGTTCCTTAATGGAAAACGAGCGTTTTGAATGCAAACAGGTTCGGGATCTTGAAGTGATCAGACCCGAATGCGAAAGTTAGGGTTTTTCGCCAAGAACAGGTCGTGCAGAGCAGGTCCTGCGCACTTGCTAAGTGCGCAGGAAGAGGGACCTGCGCACTTGCTAAGTGCGCAGGAAGGAAAGCCTGCGCACTTGCTAAGTGCGCAGGAAGGAAAGCCTGCGCACTTGCTAAGTGCGCAGGAAGGGAAGACTGCGCACTTGCTAAGTGCGCAGGAGGCAGAGTCTGCGCACTTGCTAAGTGCGCAGGCATCAGGTCTGATTAAGTGAAGTCAGTATGTTAGAGTAGTTAAACCGTTTAGCGTCGAGTTAAGTCTGATAAGTGTCAAATTGTTATGATTGTTTAGATTGTGTGAGATCCAGTAGATCGTTGCAGCTTAGATACCAGGTGAGTTCTAATCCCCTTTTTGCCTTCTTTAGGGGTGGTATGCATACTTAGTGTAAAGTGTTTATTATATTTTATATATTGTAAACTGAAGAGAAAAGCTATGTTTTAGTGAAAGGTTTAAAAGAGGCAAAAGTATGTTTTCAGTAAAGTAAGATATATCATTTGGCAAGCGTTTACTATATTTTCATATACATAAACAAAGGCATGATATATGTGCTAGTATGTTTTCAGTAAAGTAAGATATATCATTTGGCAAGCGTTTACTATATTTTCATATACATAAACAAAGGCATGATATATGTGCTAGTATGTTTTCAGTAAAGTAAGATATATATCATTTGGCAAGCGTTTACTATATTTTCATATACATAAACAAAGGCATGATATATATGATAAGCTATGTTTCAGTAAAGTAAGATATATCATTGGGCAAGCATTTACTATATTTTCATATACATAAACAAAGGCATGATATATATGATAAGCTATGTTTCAGAAAGTTTTATAAACAGTAAAGTGAACAGCTTTCCTTCGGGAATGAGTACCAGTTTGTAAAGGTCCTTGGGACAGATGTTACTTGTACAAGATGTCAGATATGGGTTCCACCCATTAGTAAGAACCTTAGGGTTCGTTAACAGTTGTACAACTGGGATGAGTGACGGCGGTTGCTCGGGAGGTCCACGCAACCTCCCCTTAGCGGTATTGTCGGTTCATGGATGTAAGCCATGGGGGCATTGACCAGGGTATTGTCGGTTCATGGATGTAAGCCATGGGGGCATTGACCAGGTATTCGTCGGTTCATGGTCGTTGACCATGGGGGCGGTACAGTAGTGACAAGGAATTGACGGATAAGCGGTATTGTCGGTTCATGGTCGTTGATCATAGGGGCATTGACCAGGTACTCGTCGGTTCATGGTCGTTGACCATGGGGGCGGTACAGTAGTAACAAAGAATTGACGGATAAGCGGTATTGTCGGTTCATGATCGTTGATCATGGGGGCATTGACCAGGTACTTGTCGGTTCATGGATGTAAGCCATGAGGGCAGTACAGTAAAGAGGAATTGACTGTTTATTATACGTTTTAAACTGTTTGAAAAGTAAAGTGTGTTAAGTTAGCCTTAATGGCAGTATATATGTTTGAAAAGTAAAGTGTCAAGTTTAGCCTTAATGGCAGTATATGTGTTTTAGTAAATCTTTTGTAAAAATTGATTTAAAGTAAACGTTAGAACTCACTCAGCGTTGCTGATTTTTAGTATGCATATCAGTTAAGTGTAGGTGGCAGTAGATGGAAGTGGATGCTTGGCTTGGCGAGAAGAGTTACCCGAAGACCAGCAGTTGGCATCCTGTTTATGTTTTCTTTTGATTATGTTGATTAAGACAAGTTTCAGTTGTATTTGACAAGTTATGTTTAGACATGTTATGTTTTCCGCTGCATATGTAGAGATTTAAATCGTTTCCGCTGTGTAATGTATGTCTTATGTTTAAAGTGCTATGTGTTGATGAATAAATCCAATACGTGAGGTCCCCGGGATTGGGGCCTCACATTGACCAAGGCTCTTACAAATCAACTAACGTAATCGTTATGAACATCACATCACAATCCTGGCACCACGGCCAATCTAACGCTACTCATCACATTAATACTATCTCAAGCACAATAAATATAACTCAACGCTTATATGCAATTTAACACAAATATATAAGCACACAAACACATACCTCTTCGTTGCACCCTCGTCAAGGCGTTTGACACACCCCGAGCTCATCATTGTCCTGTTGGACATCGTCACCTTTGGTGACCTCCCGAAGGACTTAGTCCTCCACAATCTCGTTTGTCATGTCATAATGCAACAATGCAAACACATTACCCGTCGTGTCACAAGGACAACAACACAATGCACACAACACATGTATAATCACATAACAATATACTCTATATACATGATTCATTAACCGCACCTGCACTTCACACATAGCACTAGGACAAGATATCCTACACGTATTCATAACCATTTAGCTTATATCCCGACTAACTCATAACACAATACACTGCTAATATAGCAACACACATACAAATACTATATCTCATTATTAAGCACATACCATGTACATGCATACCCTGTGACACCTCCTAGTCGTACCCGTATGACCCGTAACTTCAAACCTAACTCACCCCTGTTAGGTCACTATACGACCCGTGACCATATCCCCACCTGTAACCCGCACGTCCTATGGACACACAGTCCCTTAGTCCCATATTTAACTATTTAACTTCGTAAACTCATAGGATTAGACCCCAAAGCTTGGTATACATTTAATGCAATAAAACATGTCTCAACAGTATGTACGATAGCCCCCAAAACGTTTAAAACATTTAAAAGAGGGGATTAGAAACTCACCGGTTAGGCTGAGTCTCGGTCCTTGCTCCGCCACTCTTCCTTTCGCTCGAAACCCGAACCTGTTAAACATTAAATCACGTGATTAGACATATTCGACACACACGTCGAATAACGCATAACATAACAGGACCCGACTCTTGTCTCGTCTGTTTGTCATTCTTTTTCAGCTAAAACCCTAATCTCATGGGTTTACGTACTACATTGATCTTCCATGCATGCACATACACATGCCCATGCAAGTCTTCTCTCAAGAAACCCGTGTGCACGAGCTGGGTTCTTCATACGTACGCATGCCAAGTAAACGGAACCCTAATCCGGGCGTCACTCCGATTTCTCTCTCCCCACCGTACATCGGCACCGCCATGCACCACCATCCTTGTCGGGCCAAGCCCTAACCGAGCTCCTCATTGCCTTCGTACCCGACCACCACCGTAGTCCATCACGTTCCTCGTCTTTGCCCTCTTTGTCTTGCTTAACCCCAGTCAGAGTCAACACCGTCGCCCGCCTCCTGCCGCCTTCCGTCGTGGTGTACTACCCCAGCAACCACTGTCATCAACCTCCACCGGGTGCACCACCGTTGGTTTCCTCCGCTCGCGTGGATGCTGTCGGGCTTAAAGCCCTAGCCGTTCATCCCCTCACACCACTACCACCCTTATGCCACTTCACAGCCACCAGAACCCACACCTAGGCAACCGTCGTCCATGCCATGGACACCACCACCTTTGCCACCCCTGTCCTCTTCACCCCCACTGCTGATCGTGACCACTTTCGCAACCCTTATCGGGTTTTCGTGTAATCGGAAACAGGAAACAAAAAGAGAGGGTTTCAAGGATTACCTTATTGCGTAGTGAAGTCTCGTGCTCCAAACCACCGCGATCCACAGTCGTCGGCTTCCCGGTTTCGTCGGCTTCCCTCCTCTATCCCTTGCGGCTGTCGTGAATCACAAGCCTAGGCCAAATAGCCTAGGGTTTGCTCAAATGTTGGTATTTAAACTTCTGTAGTTTACATCCGGGTCCTCGTAGCTCTTTCATCATACCCTTCGACCTCAATTAGCACGTTACCCTGCTAGTCGACTCCTCAAATCTCAATAACTATAGTTTTTCGTGAAATTTCATGCTACCCATGACACGATATAAGAATTCGGGGTGTTCACTAACCCGATCCATTAGAGCCTGAAATTTCGGGATGTTACAGGAGGAAGTGGTGGAGTTACAACTTCAATGATCATGGCAATCCATGTGAAAAAGGGATAATCAAAACCTTGAAAATTCATCTGCCAAAATTTGGGAATTAGAGTGGCTGGGATTTACTTTGAGGGTGGTTACGAATTGCCCATGATCATTGAAGTTGTAACTCCCCCACTCTTTCTGGATTGAAATCACCTCCACCTTCTTCGATTATCCCGGCATGAATTCTCTCTAACTCTTTCTTTATCTATATGTAGAAATAAGAAATAAGGAGAAGGAGAGGTGGTTACAAAGCAAGGAATGGGGGGCGTGAGAACGTGGGAAGACTAACAAATGAACTGAAACTGCTGATAACCGTCCTTGAAAAACAGAAATTGCTAGTTTAAAGGGCTGAGATTTATTTTTGGCCAGATCTAAGGGTCAGAAATTGTCTTTGACAGCGGTTACATTCACCGTTGTCATTATAATATATAATTATGTATGTTGGTTATTTTGTTTGTTTGTAAAACTCTTGTGAATCTCTCTCCCTGTAAACCGTGAATATCACAACCAATAGGAACAAGAATCGAACCAATGGATTCAACCATTGAATCCATTAATTAGCATGAGAGCCACAATTTTGGAGATCAAGAAATCAAATTCGCCTACAATCGTCGCTAACTCCAATCATAAATCCAAGTTTCGATTTAAACTCATTCTCGTTTAATTCTTTCGAAATCTTCTTTGAATTTCATATTGTTTCATTCAAAACATAAGTCACTGTAAGGCCCCAAACCCGGGAAACCTCACTTGTTGGATTTACTCATAAACACATAGTGAATTAAACCTTAAATAGAAAAAATGCGGCGGAAATATCATTCAAATTACAAACTTGTTCAAACATAGTGGAAGCATTGTCAAAAACATAAACTCAAACAACACAAATTAAACGGGATGCCAGTGTAATCGCTTGGGAAATATCTTGGCACAAGCTCCGCATCCATCCTTAACAGTAACACTCCACACTTAACCTGAAGGCATACTAAAAAGTCAGCTACGCTGATGAGTCTAATTTTTCATAATACATTCGTGACCAAAAACGTTTTGCCAAAAATCATAACATTCGTTATACAAGAATAAAATCATACATATTGTGGAATAACGTCAAATATAAATCATTCACATCAAATATGCACCTTTTTGTAACCGTCAATTCCTTTAGGCATTACTTGAGATAAATCAAGGCCCAGTGTCTGTCCAGGATGCCCAGTCTCATCTGAAATCCTAACCTAGAAAGAATCACGCCCCACCGTGATCGTAACATTAACATTCGTGTGCATTCCCATGACATCTACAGGTTAACTAATCCCGTCGGACAGTTAATCATACCATTCATCCCAGTTGTACAACCGTTTGCTAACCACGAAGGCTAGCTCCGGTATGGGTATAGCAAATCTTCGTGTCTAGGATGCCCAGTCTCGCCTAGATTCCTAACCTAGACTCGGTTTCATTCATTGCATTCGTTCCCAAAAGAACTGTTGGCAGATTCGACTTTCATTGACATTCATTCATTCGTAACCCTTTAGGTTAAAGCATTGTACGTTTTATTAAAACATCTTTCATTCAAAACCTTTCATATTCATTTAAGGCAAAACATTTCGTAAATCCTTTCATAAACGTTCATTTCATAAATCACATTTCGTAAACATTCATTTTGTAAGGACTTCATAAACGTTTCATAAGCATGCGATCAGTCCCAAAACATGGGAAAACTTTACAAAAAGGGACATCTAGAACTCACCTGACTTTCTTAGTTATTCCTCCCTAGGTGTACGGCTCAACAAGGTGCTAGGCGATCTGTTCGAATGGTTACAAACGAAAGGTGTTAACAACAAAACAATCCGTCTGAAATCTCACATGGTCGAAAACTTTTTCGTCTGAAATCCCTTGATCGAAATCTTTTTCGGTCGAAATCTCTCTCGTCCGAAATGTCTTTCGTACGAAAATTATTTAGCTTGAAAACTATTTCGCCCAAAAAAAATTTCGATCGAAAACTCTTTCCGGACGCTTCATCCACTTTTTCGGACCGGTTCTTGGCCAAATCCGTCGTCTTTGATCCAAGATCCCAACTTTTTACGTCCAAACTACTCTAATCTCATCCATGAAGCTAAATCCAAGGTTTTTAGACTTCAACATACGTAAAAATCGAAGCTTTTTGGATCAAACTCGTTTTTACACATATTTACCCAAAAACCCTAAAACAGAGATTTAGACGAGTTCTTTACCTCAAATCAACTCGTTTCTTCAGCAAAGCTTCTCTAGATCAGTGGAGAAGGAGAATGGATCAATCTTCAAGCCAAAACCGCCACTTTCTCTCTCTAAAGGTGTGGGGAAGATGAAGATAGAAATGAGGGTTACAAAGGGAGGGCTTTGGTTATGGAGGCTTTCCCTCCACCCTCAGGCCCGCGCGCCCCTTTCGGCCCATGACCCTATCCATCTTGCCCCGCCATTTTTTTCGAGTTAAAACCCGCACCCGCCACATGATAAAATTTCAGATGTTACAGTCACGGTCAACCATGACTAAGTAATTCGAAATTCGAACCGTGATCAAATAAATCAAGATCGAATTGTGATTCCATCATTCGCAATCAAACCATGAGTATGTGGAAATTCTAAAACTTGAAACTAAAAATCGAACTAAAGGATCTATGCGATCTATTCGGTATTGAAACACGAGAAGAATTGAAGCCGAGAGACGTTTCTCTCTGATTACGAACCAAAGCGACCAGAATCAAATACTAAGGCAGTAAATTGCGACAAGTGGTATAATCAAGAACAATTAGGAAGAAGAAAACACGCAGGAAGATGAAAAAACGGAAAGGCGAAGAAACAACATCGCATCAACATCAAGGGATGTTGCAATCAATCTGCAGTGCCTGTTATTGTCTCCTACAAACTATATAATATGGTCTGTAAGGATGAAAACGCTATTGAATGCACACGGGTTGTGGAGAATTGTATAGTTATAGGTAAGAGCGGAAATGGATATGAAGAAGGATAGGATTGCTATAGGCTGTCTATTTCAGGCAATTTCTGAAGATATGATGATGCAAATTGCATCACACACCACATCCAAGGATATTTGGGCAACCCTCAAAAAATGACATGTCGGAATTAATCATGTACAAAAGGCAAGAATTTATACATTAAGTATAGAATTTGAAATGCTAAATATGTGGGATGACGAAACAATTGATAGATTCTCAGGAAGATTAAGTAGCTTCAACTCAAAGGCAAAAATCTTAGGAACCAAGTTTGAAGAAACTGTCTTGGTTCGAAAGCTACTAGATGCAGCACCCAACAAATTCCTATAAATTATTGAGTCGATTAAGCAATACTTTGATCTGGAAACAATGACCCCCGATAAAGCAGTCGGGAGGCTGAAAGCATATGTAGAACGACTACGATCAAGGGATGAAAAACGTGGCACCAACAAGCATGAAGGGTTACTATTTGTGAAAAAAAAAAGGTAGAATCTGGATGGATGCAGAGATTTTGGTCATGGACGAGGTCGATTTCATTATAGAAGAGGTGGTGGCTCAAACAGAAATCATTACAATGACAAAAGAAGTTCAAGTAGCAAAAGTGAGCCTCACAAGAATGAAAAGGATCGAGGAAGATACAATAAGTTTGAGAAAGGAAAAGATAGGTCGAGATGGGATAAGAGTCGAGTGAAATTTTTCAAGTGTAAAGAATTTAGGCATTATTCAAATGAATGCACCCATAACTGTGACAAAAGAGAAGTGTTACACCTTGCAGAGAGAAGAACAAGAAGATCTAGCCCTGTTAATATCAACTTGTGATGAAACACAGGTCATGATGAATGAAGGAAAAGTCTTACCTAAATTATACCTGACTGAGAATAAGAAGGATGGAATATGGTACTTGGATAACGATACTATTAATCACATGAAAGGTGAACATTCATACTTTACTGAACTTATGGAAAAATTAAGGGTAGGGTCAAATTTGGAGATGGCTCATGTGTGGAAATTAAAGATAAAAGTTCCATTCTACTGGAATGTTAAAATGGAGAACAAAGGTTAGTAACGGATGTCTACTTTATTCCACATCTATAAAGTAGCATCTTAAGTCTTGGGCAAATCACTGAAATTGGATGCAAAGTGGTGTTAGAAAATGAGTTGTTGTGGATGTATGATTCAGTTGGAAGCCTTCTCATGAAAGTCCCAAGATCCAAGAACATACTATACAAGATAAAGTTGCACATTGCAACACCTGTGTGCTTGCATACAAAGATCGACTTACAAGCATGGCTTTGGCATGCACACTTAGGACATTTGAATTTTGAGTCCTTAAAGAAATTTAGCACCAAATAAATGGCACGAGGAATACCAAAATAATTCATCCTACACAAATATGTGACACGTGCCTAGCAGGGAAACAAAGCAAATTTCGATTCCCTAATCAAGCAAGTTATCATGCAACAGAAGCGTTAGAGTTAGTACATGTAACATCCCAAAATTTCAAACCATAAACGTTTAGGGGTTGGTAAGACACCAAAATATAAGTTAGGACGGGTTCAGTTAAGAAACGCAACTCTAGAACGTAACCGGACGCGACACAAAAAGACGGTTTGACCAGAAACAGCCCAAAATTTCAAATAAATATATCTCAGGCTTCGAAATGAGTTAAAGAAACAAAAATATTTGAAACATGGGTATCTCGGCAAGGAAAAAATGAAAAACATGTAAAATAGGTCGTTAGCGGACCGCTACCCCAAGCTTAGTTGTCCGCTACGTGCGCAGAAAGGCTAAATTGAGAAATTGATGCATGGCAGCTGACTTGCGCGAGCCAGCTTGGTAGCGGTCCACTACCAAATGGCTTAGCGGTCCGCTAAGGGCCCAGAATCAACCTATAAATAGAAGTTTATTGATTTCTTTTGGTATTCCAATCAAGTTTCTTCGGGAACGCTCTATTGTGAGAATCCCGAGCTTGAAATGCCCATTGGTGTGTTACAAGCAAGTCATTTTAGGAGCAAGGGACTAGGAAACTCTACATCAACATGGCATAGATAGTCTTTCGGTAAGTCCTCTCCCTTAGTTAGGATCGGGTAGCCCAAAGGGTCAACTAGTAAAATCTATACCCGGAGGACTGGCATGGGCTTGGGGAAATGGCCGGATAATATCAAACATTGATAGATTATAGAACAGGGATGACGAGGCATCCCTGAGGAGGTTATTCTATCAAGATATAGATTAAATAGTATTATAATGTCCATAGGATAACACCAATTAGCAGACAGCGTGAGAGCATATTGTAACTGATCAACGTGAGTTCCTCTGAACATTTATAAAACAGGATGGGTGCCGATTTAACTAGTAACTGTTTATGTACGTGAAAGCATCTTGAATTGTTATCAATGCGTCAGATAAAAGTATTGCTTTCGCAATTCTTGTGGTGGGGTTTATCATGATTGTAATGTGTGTGTTATGACCAAGCCTTCGGTTATTGGGGTAGTCTATTGTTTCGGATATAGGGCAGTAGACTACTGTTCATCTTGGGCAGTATGGTCGGTTTATCATCTATTTCGGTTATAGGGCAGATGGTTGTAATATTGTATGATATGCTTGTTATCTAGCTTTGACATGATATTCAAAATTGTTGTTTTAAACTAGATTTTGGAAAATATGTATGTTTATGAACTCACCAACATTAAGTTGACCCGTCTTGTTTTGTGCACACATCTTAGGTTCTCGAGAAGTGCAGGTTATGCAGTGATTGATAGCTTATAGGTTTGGCATTTGAGGTTGGGAATTTGGAGTATGGTTAGAGGCTTATTTGTCCTGTTGTTTTGAGAAACTAGTTGTTCAATGTAATAGTCTTTCGTAAGAGTTTGTAAACAGTTATTTTATCAATAAGAAAGACCTTGTTGTTCTAGCTTCCGCAATGTGTTTCTGTACCATTAGTCACGACTAACCAGTGTCTAGGACTGGGGTGTGATAGTACATGCCTACCTGTGGGGGCCTATTACACCAATAGCATAAGCATGTAATAACTACTTCTTCTTGCTAGTAGATGATTATTCTAGATATATGTGGGCTTACATGCTAAAGACAAAGGATCAAGCATTTGAGTATTTTAAGAAGTTCACAAAAGAAGCAGAGACAAAAGATGGATGTATGCTCAAGAAACTAAGAACCGATTGTGGAGCAAAGTTTACCGCCCATGCTTTCACTAAGTACTGTGAAGATAAGGGAATGCTCCGTCAGTTTACAACACCTTACACTCCACAACAAAATGGACTTTTGGAAAGAAGAATGTAAGACCCTAAACCTGGGAGACCTCACAGTTGGTGAAGAACCAGCGTTGCTGTGAAGACAAGTCAAGTAAGTAGAAGACCTTCCTTAAACTAGACTTAGTTTAAGGGGGAGTATTGAAGGTGTAAACTAAAGTATAGGGGTCTTTGTGTCTTTGTTAGAAAGGTATAATCAAGAATGTATTTGTAGTTAGTTGAAGGCTTATTGTGTAAAATAGAAACTAAATGTACGTATGCAGGGTTGTATCGCTTCTTGATGAAGCATTGCGTCTGTTGAATGGGTATATATACCCATCGGTATTTGTAAACAGATAACAACGATTCTTAATCAGATTTCAGCAAGTTTATTGTATCAATCAATTGTTTGTTCTTCAATTTTCATCCATGATTACCAACACGGTGCATTAAAACATTCAAATATGTATCAATCAATTGTTTGTTCTTGACTGACGCTTATATACACGATTATTAATCAACCGACACAACCACTATCAAGTGGTTAATTAACTGACACAAACTACCAATCAGTAACGGAGACTTAACTCTGTTTGACCGACCCAGTTTGACTTTCAAGTTTGACCCATTTGACACTTGCATAAACATAATAATTATAATAAAAAAGATAAGTTTAATTTGTCTTCAATCTCTATTCAAGATTATCTCCAACAAAGTCTCAATTACTCCAACAATGTTCATAATAAAAAGTCAACTATAATGGTTCTAAAATGCCATTTGACAACACAAGCAAAATATAAGCTTATTATATCCTGGTAACAAGCCAATTATCATATTAATCTGGCCAGTTTACCAATGTTCAATCATAATCATAAACTATGCTTAAAGCAGGAGCAAACTTTACTGACTAAAACAAATAGCGCAAGCCTCTAATTCTAATGTTTCGTCTCAGAACATCAAAATTCAGAACAATTATTCCTGGAATTCAGTTGTGCAGTTTTGAACAGATTGCATACAATTCACTCACTAAAGTTTTCTTTTCTTTTCTAATCGGCCTATTAATCACAAAGTTTGATAAGTATTTTGGAACTGGAATCAAATAGCACATGAAAAGACGAGGCATATCATCACACTGTTTTTTTCCTAGCAGATCTATCATACATCTGCAAAAAAATGGTATTCCCTAACGTTGTTTACAATCAGTCTGATCGCAGATATTGTAGTCGCGATCGTGAGGAGAGAAAACAAGATGATAATACCCCTGTGCCAAGCCTTCTTCTCCAATCTTGTTGTCTTTCCTTTCACCTTTTTATAGAAAAAAATACATTAATCCTTCTTATTCTAATGTTTAAACTGTTTTGCATATATGTTGCATATTTACCTTAATATAGATCATGCTCGGGAATATAAAGGTTAAAGGGATGAGTGAAAATGATCCAAGCAAGTTCACAAAGTCTCCCATAAATGGGAATGCTGCAGTCACTAATGTATTGCTTGTAAAGACCATTGCTCGCACGAGCAGTAGGTTCTTTATGTTTTCTCTTGAATGTATGCTTTTTTCGAGCCTTAGAAATTTTGTGTCGAGAGTCTCATGAATCGGTGCAATAAACATCTGAACAAGAAAGGATAGTTGACTCTTGTTCTTGACAACAATATGAAAAACTAGAGGTGACAATTTCAACCCAATTACATATGAATGGGTTAATTCGGATTATTATTTTAATCTCAAACAGCCAAATGAATCCAAAATGAATTATGAAAGGGGATTGACAGTCGTATACAAACATATCCAGTAAAGTTGGGATGGAGGCAAACATTTCCTCTATCCGAGGGGATAGAGAGGCTGCTCCATTGAAAGTCATATGTGAACTGTATTTTTAATGTGTACAACCTCCTTATCCCTTTGTTCAAAAGATTCAGATTATTACGGTAGTAATATTGTCTTTTAATCATATTTAGTGAAAACTACTCATTAATCAACAAAAAGATGTGCAAAAAGTGCTTTCGGGTCAACCCAACCATACATGACCTTGTAACAGATACTTAAAATTTCCCAACCAGAATCCATTTAGGCCATGTCCAACAACAAGTGAAATGATGGAAGAAGGCTTACATGTTGCGATATTATAGATTGAACAAAGGATATAGCGTTGATAGTAACATTAGCCCATTTAGGGCCACGGAGCATTTCAGGAAGATAGACTGATACTGTTGAACCATATGCCCAGTATCCCTCAATGCTCACACCATAGTAGAAGAATAGTCCCACACTGTATTGTAGATACAAGGCTTTCCTCATGTTTGTGATAGCTGGTTTGCGAAGAGTGGACTGCATTTACGATAATATAATTGGATCGCGTTATGTTATATTACATAATCAAAATCATATCATCAACAATTCCTATAATGAAAAGGGTAATTTAGGCTATTGTGTTTGGATGCGATTCTTATTTTGTTCACAGCTATATGCGCGTAGTCATTTTGGCTTATTATTTTTATTCGCGCTTATATGCGAACAATTTTACACATTTATAATGGCAGACAATATCACATAATATAGACATTTTTATAAGAGAGAAAAAAATTAATGGGTAGAATATGAATTCAAGTATTTGTTTTAGTGTTGTAAGAAATAAATAATTAGATGTTTATGTGTTTATATTTTCTAATATATATTATAAATAACTAATAGATAAAACGACCAATTACACATTTAGTGAAAGAAATGAGAGACGCCTTTTGAAATGGGAACAAAAAGTCTCAAAACAGTTTAAAAGAAGGTGTAACTTTGTAATTATATTTTCCCCTAACTAATTAGATAATTATAAGTAGAATTAATTTATTCAAACACTGAATATTGATTATTGTGATTCATGTAACAGTAATCAAACCGTTGATCCCAAAATGCAATCCAAACACTCCCTTTGATATATGATTCCATGACATAATCGCCTTTTAATATCGATATATGTTTACCTGTAGTTCTGGTAGTATGCCACTCGTGTTGCAAACAATAATGGCTGATATCGCACCAAAACCGTTCATTACTTTGGAGAAGTTGTTTCCGCTAATGTCATAATTTCGGTGTTTGTTTGATCTTCCTTTAAGAGAAGATCAACATAACAATCCAGAGAAACATTAAGCTTTAACATGATAAAATATACACTTGGTTAGCGAAATTAGATTTTGTATCCCTTGCAGGTTAGGCAAATGGGATTTTTAAAAGAAACGTGTGATTTTTTGGGGTTCAACACGTACAACTTTTTTGGGCAGGTTAGGCAAATGGGTTGGGTCAACACGTGCGATTTTTTGGGGTTCAGGTCGGGTTGGGTTAGGCAAATGGGTTGTCTTTAGGGATTACCCCACCATGTAATATTAGGAAGGTAAAGGTCTCTTTTTAAAAGAAATCCAAATGGTCAAAAGTAGATTTGACAAAATGGCGGGATAGACAAATGGGTCGGGTCAACCCATGCGATTTTTTGGGGTTCGGGTCGGGTTGGGTTGAGTAGAAACCATTTTTTGTCTTTAGGGATTACCCCACCTTGTAAATGATTTACAATGCATAATTAGACTACTTATATAACAAAAAGATAACACTTACCATCTTGAAATAGTATCACAAGAAGAATCATTATATAAGTGAAGGTAAGAACCACAGAGATTGCCAACCACCTTCTCATCGATGACAACGTAGGAACCAAAAGCGCAAAAATAAAGTAGGTTGTGCCTGTTATCACTATGTAACATTGTAGTCTCAAAGGTGAATCACTAAGCTCTGAATTGATTTCCTACAACAAGTATGCAACGACTATTATGTTTGACCGATCATTGACTCAATCTATTGATAGTGTGTTATACCTTAAGGGCTTTCCCTCCAAGAGGTAAGAACCCCATGTTCCCAAGAAGAAGGATTGAAAACTGAAGAACCCAGGTTGCATAATACATTTTCCGCCCTTCACAAGGTGAGAACATCATAAAAAGAATAAACGGTATTAACATAGTCGTTCAAGTAGAGGTGGCAATTTTATCCCGTTAACTTATTAATATGTCAATTCGGGTTGTATTTTTATCTCAAATTGGTCAAAGGAACTTTTTTTAGCTAGAACGGAAATGGGTTAGGTAATAGGTTTATTTTCAATGAACACAAACTAAATCGTTTTATTCAAAGATAGAGATTGCGATAATAATTGTTTCTGTAATCATAATTAATGCATTTCTTACCTTTAACATTGACACATGTGTTTGCGTGTTAGCCCAACCCACCCACACTCATTTCAGCGGTACTCTTGTACTAAAAGTTACATATTTTTGACATGTTCCCAAACCCGTACATCTTGCCACCTCTAACTTCAAATTAGATCACACATTGATCCGAAAAGAAATTAACTAACCAAAAAGATGGCCCATAAGATCTCTATATCTAATGAAACGCTTTCCATCGACAAAATGAAATTCGGATAAGAGCCAGTTAGCATAGGCAGTAAATAGCCCCACAAGTATCAAGCTAATGACACCCCAGGTCCAGCCTAAAGGCACCAACATCAGGTTTGAAAAGCTTAATATGTATCCACAGTTGAAACTTGTTATTAGCAGTAAACCAACTTGACCAAATGAGTCTGCAATAATACAAGTGCATGATTTATAATTCATTAAACAAACAACGAAACGTACCCAGTAAAATCTCACACATAGCAGCGCTATTAGTAGGGTGATAATTCATTAATGAACACTAATAAAACAACAAGAATCAACTCTATGGCTAAGTGAACCTAACCATGGTCGATGGTGTGAGCCGATTCTGGATCTTTTTCGGGACCAGCACCGCCTTTTAGTGGACCGGTGGGCTCAACTGATAGTGCTCCACTGGTGGTGTTCTCTTCTTTATCCATTGTCATAAACAAAACTCAAGATTCTAAACCATATGAACTTCTTTTCTAAGTACTTGTAGAAAGTTTCTTGTTTCTATTAATGTTTCTTTAATCAGGATATTGTTGAAGTTAACTAGTGAAGGTGGATCCTTCTGATCTATTTGTTTTTTTTAGCATTGGGCCCTTTTAATTCTTTATTAATTTTTGTTTTCCAATTTATTTGAGGAATCAAAGATCCGATCTTAAGGATGACCGATCTGGAAAAGATTTTCATAGTGGCACCGTCTGAATCTTTTGCGATTCTCTGTTATTTTTTAAATTCAAGGTTAATCATTTTTAAACATGTAAACAGTGAATGAAGCAAGAAGCTTACAAATGGCTTCTACTTTTATTAATTACATGAATAATTTTTTAAATTTATGAACTCCTATATTAAATATAATATTTTGAAGATAATACAATCACAACCGACGAACTTTCTTGAGCATTCATGAAAAGGCCCACTTGAGAAATTGACTGTAAATTAAAACTAGTTTAGTGGGAGTTTCCTCTTTTTTCTCTTTTTCTTTTTTTTTCTTTATATTTTTAAGATTAAGAACTAATATCTAACGGTGTGGTAAGCATTTAACTCCCTCTAACATAGATTCTAACATAGATCAAGGTACTGGTTTATGTCTTTAACCCCTTTGATGGCTATATGTTCGATCTATCATCTATGCAAGCTACATTTTATTAACTGATAAACATGTACTACATAAGAAAAGAGAGGAAAGACGGCTAGGGTTTTATTATATTGAAAATTTTCAGATGACAATGAACTAAACAAAGGGTTATATATAGTCATTAGATAAACCCTAGCTAATAAATAAAAAGGTCAACTAAAAGACTGAACCCGATACAAAATAGCCTAATAATTCATTATGCTAACATCCTCCCTCACACTTACAACAACAGCAATATATGCATTGAGAGTTTGTCACACAAGAAACGAACCGAGATGGTCCCGAGCTGTAGATGATGACGAGTGAAGCGGCAATCATTCTCAATATGCTTCGTCCACTCATGGAAAACAAACTTCTTTGCAATCAACATTGCACTTTTGTTATCACAATGTAAAGGGGTAGGCTGAGAGATTTTAACCCCCATATCTGCAAGAAGCCAATGTAACCAATTTATCTCACATGTAGTTATAGTCATGGCACAATACTTAGACTCAGTAGAAGATCTAGAAACAACATCATATTTCTTACTTTTCCATGAAGTTAATGAATATCCTAGGAAAACTCAAAATCTAGTCATGTATTTACGATCATTAGGATCGTTATCCCAATTAGCATCATTATAGGCACATGGCTCTAGAGAGGACATCGAAGGAAACAAGAGGCTATGAAACTGAGTGCCACAAAGATATCTTAGAATACGAAGAACAGCTCCCTAGTGAACAGAAGTACGAGCAGTAACAAACTGGTTAACCATATGAACAACATGGACAATATCCGACCGAATAACTGTAAGATAAACAAAGTTGCCTGTAATAGTATGGTATAGGCTCAAATATGATAAAGGAACACCATCAGTAGGAAAATACTATGCATTGGTTTCAAAAGGAGTGTCCACAGTCTTGTTATCAAAAGGTCGTGTCCACTGAAACAAATCATATATATATATATATATATATATATATATATATATATATATATATATATGTATATATTATCTAAGAAAGGAGGTATCCTTTCTGAGACTGGCAACCTCAATACCCATAAAATAATGTAGAAAGCCCAAATCTTTCATGGCAAACGGGCAAGCCAGATCACGCTTTAATAACTCAATACCACCATAGTCATCACATGTAATAACCATGTCATCTACATATAAGGACAGAAAGATTCGTCCTACACTCGTACATCTAACAAACAATGTTGAATCTTGATTACTTGGAAGAAAACCAAGAGAAGTAATCATTGTAGAGAATTTCTCAAATGAAGCACGAGGGGCTTGTTTGAGACCATATAATGCTTTCCTCAGCTGACAGACTTCACCCGGTTGGTGAGCAATACCCGGGGAGGAGTCATGTAAACCTCCCGTGAAGATCGCCATTCAGAAAATAATTCTTGACATCCATTTGAAAATGCAACCGCAATGAGAGTACGAATTGTCGTCATTTTTGCCACCTGGGCAAAAATTTCCTCATAAACCATACCATACTTTTGCGAGTACCATTTTGCAACAAGTATAGCCTTGTATCGCTCAACAGACCCATCAAACTTTGTTTTAATATTATATACCCAACGACAGCCAATTGTATGCTTACCAGGTGGGAGTGGAACCAAATCCCATGTATGTGTCTGATAAATAGCAGTAAGCTCCTTAGTGTAGCATTCTGCCAAAGGGGATCAGAAATAGCCTCTCTGTTGGGTATATAATTAAAAGAATGATATTATCAATCGAACGATCCAGACGAAAACGAAGTTATTTAGTGTTCGGTGACACTTCAGGCGACACTCAGAGTGTCGCCCCGGAACATGGCGACATTCCGGTAAGTGTCGCCTGGGTCATTTGGCGACACTTACAAGGGTTTCTCAAGGGAAGTGGCGGTTGGCTTGGGGAGCAAGGCCCAGGGTCTATAAATAGGGCATTAGGTTGTCATTTGTAATCTGTTGGTCTTTCTGTGAGCCACTACCCAGTGGGAGCTCACCCGGGGGGAGCTATGTAGTTTCTTTGTACAAAATTAATGAAATGTCTAGCTTTGGATCTTCTATCTATCTTTATTATCTTGTTTAATTGTGTGTTTGGCTCACAACCACCCGTCTCTACTTTTTTCTATAAAAAAACGAAGCTGAAATCAAGATCAGTGGGACTATCACTCTCTATACGACTCAGGTTCAGATAAACGATGTATGTTTGCAACAAAAAAGCAAATGAAGCCGAGTAAGTAGAGTAAGCAAAATATGGTAGTTTGGTGGACTTACATGAATGACTGGACCTCCTCATTGGTTGAGGATCTCAAGTCTCAACAGACGAAGGAGCAGTCTCAGGTATAGATGGAGCTGAAGTGGTATCTGATATGTAGATGTCGCATGAACTGGCACATAGGGTGTATTAGGGATGAGATCGGTACCGTACTGGTACCGAAAATACCAGTACCGAACTTATGGAAAAATGGGTACCGGTACCGGTACCGAATTTATCGGTACAGTACCGGTATTTGTTACAAAATGTTCATCTTTTTCAGTACCTGTAACGTACTGGTACCGGTACCGAATTTATGGAAAAGTGGGTACCGATACCGGTACTGAATCTATCGGTACGGTACCGGTACTCGGTGCCAAATGCTCATCCCTAGGGTGTATGATGTGTCGTTTTTAATATATAAAAATATAATATGTTTTTACTATGGTTTTACGAGATCATGTTTTAAATTTATAAAATGATAATTACTTTAACTTAAAAACACACACAATAGGCAAGTGTACATATCGCAACGTAATATAGTTTAGGTAAGAACCAAGTATCGAACCAATGGACATGGTCAAGTTCCAGTACTCAACTTTTGTTATCGTTTAGCCGGATCAATTAGTGAGTGGGTTTTGTGTGCTTGTGAAGCAGAATAGTAAATGACAGAAAAGTAAATAACGGTAAGTAAATAACAGAAAATTAAAAACGTACGTGATGTGTGTAACAGGAATGTAAATAGCAGAATAGTAAATAGCAGGAAAGTAAATATCTTGGAAATGATCAGATCACGAAGAGTATTGCTTTGGGCTTCGAATCAGCTTGATACGTGATAATGTTAAGTTGACTAATCCAGTGATATGACTACTGCAAACTTGTGACCCGGGTCACCGCTAGAGCCTCGTCCTCACGACATTTGATTCACGAATTAAAATCTTTAAATTAAAATAGTAGTGCCTGCCGTTAATGACAACAGTTACCCTCAACCATTCGAATGGTCATCTCCGGGTTGGTTTAAGACATCGAACGTAAATGCTTTGTATTAAGGTTAAATAGGTGATTATATTTTACTCACCGAGAGGCGGTGTAACAATGGGACCAAGTATAAAGACGTACCGTTCGCAACATGAGTTCACCAATTCTTGGTCGCATAAGAAGTTCGTATAAAGACGTACGACCTTAATAATGTTGACCAAGCCTTGGCTTATCAATCGTTGCTTGTATAAAGACGTACAAGTTTCAAAAGAAGTTTGATTAAAAAGGTTTTACGATCTTACGCTTTAAAATTAAGAACACTCACAAATATAAAGACAGATTTAGACAATAATAAAAGCCCACCAAATGGTGATTTTAAGGACTAATAATTAAAGACATAAACATACCACTAGATTAATATGTCAAACATTAAAGCAATACAAGGAGTTTAGCCATGAATGACCATACTAACTAGCATAACGCTGAGTTTCGTAGGCTCCCCTATTTCGGAACAAGGAGGAAGAGCCCCTCTACTCTCTACTCTCTACTCTTTACTCTAACTACAAAATAAGCTCTTTCTGGTGTGTTCTTGAGGTATGGATGGGTGTGTTGAGGTGTGGATGGGTGTGTGGAATGAAGAACTCAAGCCATCTATTTATAGGCCTCAAAATGAGCAATGCACGGCCGTGCATTGGATTGCACGGGCGTGCAAACACCTCGGGAATCAAACAGGGTACAAATGGCAGTGTACTGAGTCCTTGGGGAGCAAGTCTTGCATTGCACGGCCGTGCAAAGGGATGCATGGCCGTGCATCCCTACTTTTGCTTCTTGTTTTGTCTTTTAGCTATTGTTTGACTTGTTGTTGACCAATTTTGACTTCTTGGGGGGTCAATGCTCAGGTTTGGTCCTTCGAAAGCTTGATTTCTTCATGTTTTAAGTTGGTTTTTGCTCTATTTATCTTGGGACACCGAATAACCTGCAATTGTGAAATATTAACGCATTAAGTATCATTTGCAAGGCTTTTGTTTGATTAATACCATAATATGGGGATTATTATGCATGCAAAACATGTATAATTTAGGGCATATCATAATACCCCACACTTAAACTTTGCTTGTCCTCAAGAAAACTCATGCATGATCATACCAATAACTGAAAACTTTACAAGGTTAATGGATCCCCAAGTAGTTGGAAACTTCGGGATAACTCTTGAGTCGCTTATTCTATTTTTGTGCTTTTCTATGATGGAATCCATGACAAGCCTACTAGAACTGCAATTATGCATAAACTTTCACTCCTCACAATGTTCACTCAACTCTAGGGTTATATATGCATGTAGGGGTGATTATTGGGCTTTAACCGGACCAACCCGGACCGGGACCGGGACCATTAACAGGGTAAACTGGGGACCGAGGACCGGACCAACTGTTAACGGGCTGGTCCAGGCTTTCGTGGGCTTTAACGGGCCAGTCCTTGGGCTTTAGTATTCAGACCCATTAAATTTAGTCTACAATCAATCTTTCAAAACACAATGCATAAATCATTATATGTACTCTTTAATCTTTGTAGGAGATATATGCAGTTGATCTGGGTTGCTAATTACGAGTAGTAAATATCAGAAGTGATAGATAGGGCCGTAGATTATTGAAATTTTTTTTGCAAGCAACAACAAATGTTCATAATCAAAAGTATGAGGGTGCGAATTGTAATTTGAAATTGTACATCCAGTTATTGTCACACCCCAACCGACGACGGATTATACGTCGGGGGGGACAAAGTTGTTCAATAGCACAAGGTTGACTATTAAAGTTTCAATATTTCATTAATAAATAGATTCAAAGGTTCAATACAAAGGAAATAACAAGTATACAACATTTATTTAATAAGTAGTCTAGGTCCAAAGCGTCCTATGTGATCACAAACAAGTCTCATGATGTAGAACCTGAAACATGTGAAAGAATCTGTCAACTACAAAATAGTTGGTGAGATACAAAGGTTTTGACACAGTTTAATAAGTATTTGGAAAGAATTACAATTCACTATGATATATGCATTCTATAATGTAAGTATGAGAAACAAGTATCTTAAACATTATACATATCAACCCTCCAACCAAGTTTAGGCATAACCCGCAGGTTACCCTTATAAGTCTCAAGTTTAAAAGTTTAATTCAGTAACAATCACCAAGGGCTCCCCCCGAAGGGTCAATCAATCGAGGTGGATTGGTCAAATGCAATAGATCTATCATTGTTACCATAGGCTTGATCAAAGTTAATGAATATGCTAGTTTTAAGTTTAATCTAAGCATACAGGTCTCAAGTTTAACATAAGAATAAGCATCTAGTCATAGTTGTACAAGAATTGTATAAGTTTAAAGTTTTGAACATGTTTCACCCCAAAAGTATAGAAAGGAAAAAGGGGCTAAGTATACTCACTTGGATTGATGAAGAGTATCCGATAAGAGTAAGTTTGCAAGACTTTGAGAGGGAGAATATCCTCAGAATAAGCCTAGAAATATAAGTCTAAAGTTTCAAGTATAATCTTATAAGACTAGGACAGGAATTCTAAGATTTCAGGATTTGACTAGGGTTCCAAATGGGAGACGGGATTGATTGTGTTTATGAAGTTTAAATCAAGTTTATAATAAAGGTTTTGAAGGAATGATACAAGACTTGTATGTCAAAGTTTAATAGATTTATAGATTAGAATAATTATTAATTAAAATAATTATTTAAAAGTTTCACAATTATAATCAAAATAGTTTTTTTTAAGTATTTAGAAATAATTGATTTACAAGAATAATTACTTATTTAATCAACATAAATCATTTGAGATTTGATTAAGTTTCTAAGTATTAAGTATTTATAATACAAATTAATTCGTAATATAAATACGTTTAACTAAATAATAACCCTTGTAAGTTTATAAGATATTAAATAGAATATGGTTATATCTTAATTATAAGTTTATAAATATTTTTAAAGTCTAAAAGAAAACCATAAGTTTAATAGGTTTTAAATAGAGTTTCTATTAATTTATAAGTTTATAAGTGTTTAAATAAAGTCTTACAAGTTCATAAATGTTTAAAGTTTTCATTTAGTTTTTATAAAGTTTATAACTTTATAATTATTTAGGAAATAAATAAAGTATAATTTTTTTCTCCTTTTATATAAACAAATAGACTTATGTTTATATAAATTTTATAAAGTGTGTAAATTTATAAATAAATTTTTATAAACTTTTCTGAGTTTAAAAGTTTATAATTTAAATTAATGAGTTGGATAAAAGAATCCTTTTTAATTTAGAGTTTAAATAATAAAGTAAGTTTATTTTTTTTAAATAAATAACTTCTCTGAAATTATGAGTTTTATAAAGGTTTTAAAAGTATTTTTATAGTTTTAAGTGTTTAAAACTATTTTTAAAGAATTATTTATTACAAGTTTTATTTAATTAAAATAGTTCCAAATTATAAAACGTAAATAAGATTCTGTTTTTAAGTGTATAAAAATGTAACAGATTTTATAAAAATAATTAAAAGGTTTAAAGCTTGTTTTAAAAAAAGGTAAAAAAATGAAAAGGGCAAAACACGGTTTAACAGGCTCGAACCCGGGTCACCGACAGGGTCGAAGCATACACGCACACACTAACCGCCCGACTACGGGTCTCGTTAGTTTAATACACGGAAAATCAAATAGATAACCATATTCCCAATTCATCCCAAATCTTCCGATGAACCCTAGAATTTTGATTCGCCAAATACACTTCGAATTGCCCTCTGTTAATGGAATTAAACAGAGGGCTTTCGATCTACAGGGTATAGCGATCGTGTTAGTCACAAGAATCACCTGAAACGATGTTGATTTGAGTGAGAACGGGCTATGGTCAGACGCCGGCGGCCGTGATGAAGAATAGAGCAATGTAGGTGTTAATCTGAGAAATTGAGGGTGTAGGAAATATGGTTGTGGAGTCGTTCAAGTATGGCTATGTGTATTTATACTAAATTTCAAGAATTTAAGTCTGATTAGGTGAGGAGTTAACGGTTGGCGTTCACGCGGATCGCAATCGTAATTGCGCATGGTTCTGGTTGAAATTAGACATTGAATGTTGTCTGGCACGGGTCGCATGCGAGAGGCGAGACCCGAGGTGCACTGCATTTGGACAGAATCGCGATTTTTTGCGTGAAAAGGTTGGGAACCGGTGTTGCGGGGTTTCGAACTTGGGACCGAATTTTGGTTCTGTGAGTTTGGGATAGCTACACAACAGGTCCCTGATGTTTCGCTGATTTAATACCTTATGTTGAAAGTTTCGTCTCGGTTTAAAATAAGTTTCAGTATTGACAGTTTTAGTCCCTAGACTTTATATATATATAAAATAACAATAAAACAGATTTTATTTTATAAAATTTACTAAGTTTCATAAAGTTTATATTTATATATATATATATATATATATATATATATATATTTTATAATCTCATATTATATACCTCGAATATATCAGTCTTTTTTTTATTATTTCACAAATCAAGTTTTGATAAAATTTCAAGTGTTAGATACGTGCAACGGTTTTAGGAAAAGGATATGTCTGAAAATCTCGGACATTACAGTTATAGTTCTCATAAGCGATTAATGAAAAGTGTAAAGAAAGTTTAAGAAACATATGCGTTTATATAACAAAATTGAATAAAATAAAATAAACTACATTTATGCAAAAATCGTTTTCCTATTAAAATAAACAGAAAACTTTAGAACGATTATTGTTTAAACTGAGAAAAAAAATATATATAACTATAGTTAATATTTTCACAAGTGTTAAATATTCTAATCATAAAAATATAAAGGAAATTTTTAAATATGGTTTATGTAAAACATAAATTAAGGGTTAGGCTTTTTATGAAATTATTAATTGTTCTATACATATGGGCTTTGCGGGCTGTTTTGAAAACCCGTGGGCTTAGACCGGACTGGCACCGTAATCGTTAAGCCATGAAAGATAGGACCAAAGACCGGACCAATTATAGGCATCATGGGGCGGGCCCAGGTTTTATGGGCCGGTCCTTCGGGCTTTCATGGGCCAACCCGTTTAATGCACAACCCTATATGTATGGATAATGTAGGTTAAGTGGAACACTCAAGTTTGAATCGAATTATGCAATGGTCATAAGCTTGTATGCAAATCAAGTCTCCACCAACTAACTAAGTAGTATGCATTAATTAAGAGGACTTTAAAAGGGTTGTAATGTGGCTAAAATAAAAATAAAGGGTGAAAATGAAAATCTTTTTGGATTTTTAGGGTTTAAAAGGGTTGCAGCTATTGTGAAACACACAGCTACGGCTTCATGGCTTAAAATGGAAATTACTAGCAGGTCCCTCTACAGTACTCAGATCATTAGGGTATAACTAATCTGAGGGCTCGTTTATGGTTAGATTGCCAAGACCAAGATCTCTTATCATTCTTAACTCTTTCCTCACTGCGTAGTACACATTACTGCCTTTCCATACGGATCTTTCGGCATCTAGCCTAACAGCTCCTACTTTGAGCAGATGTGTATACTCATGTTGGGAATGAGTTTGATTCTTGCTTCACTTTTCATCGTGGCTCCAGTTTCCACACTTCACACATTTGTCGTATCTTTTGGCGACACTTTTTGACAAGCCACAGAATGGTGACAGTTGTTTTTGCTTGCGCCACCGTTTTCTTACATCACTAGTTGCTTTGAAAACTTTCTCTCGGAGTTCAGGCGGTAATTCAGGCTTTGCAAAATGAAGGCAGAAAAGCAAATTAAAATAAAAAGAATGCATATCCAGTTCTTTAAGGTCTAGCCGGTAAAAGACCCACTTATTTCTTTCTTTTTCTATTTTTTTTCTTTTTGTATTAAGAAAAAAATTTTAATAACTCTTTTTCATCAATTTCCTTGAAATAATATTTCCACAAATCCCTTTCAGATAGTTCGGCTGTTTCTTCCTAATGCATCCACCTTCTTGTATATTCCAATTACTTTGAGTGAAACAGATTCTTTCCAAATTGCCTTAATGGTAATGAATTTGAAATAACGACATAAGATAATTTTCCCACTTTGAAGACCTTCACCCAATAACCGGTGTTTATGAAAAGCTGGTCTGTTGATAAATGTGAGTAGTAGAAAAAGAAAAGGCTAAGGCTCAGAGGGCTATCTAGGCGGATTATATTTTTAGAATTTTTGGGTTTAAGGATAATATATAGGGGTAATAAAGTCCTATGTGCCTCAATCACTTTCATACTTCTACTAGTTCATGGTCTTGATATGTATCAGTCACACAAGTTCTAATTATGCCTAAAATCCGATTGAAAAACACTCAATATACCAAACGAAGGAGCATGCGAAAAATAATGATAATAATGCTCGTGAAAAGGCTCAGATTATTCTCACATGGAAACGGATGGGATAGGGTTTAGTGATTTGTTATGCATAATATCCATTTGTTTCTACTTGCCATGTATTCGTTTTATTTAATTAGGTGCGAACTCAAAGAGGTTTAGATTTTAGGGTTTAAAATTTTTGAAATTTTTTCGGGTTTTAGAAAAAAGGTAGGGTTTTGTAACGTTTTAGTCAAATGGGTAGAAAATCACAAGTTAAAATTTTACTGCTTTGAGGTTACAAGTAGTCCTGAATCTCTAATTCCCCACCCCACACTTAAAACTGTGCATTGCCCTCAATGTACAAATGCATGTAATGGAATGCTATGCAGGAATTTAAATTCATGAAGTTTTAAGGGAAAAGAAACTGGTACTCCCTCGGTCAATTCGGTATATAACCTAAGGCCAAAACTTATTGTTGTTGTCAGCTTGTGCCTATCAGCTGCTTGTCAACACGTTGCTTCAAAGACTTTATCGAATTTCAAAGAAATTTGATGTGGTTTTCGATTCCTAATGTTGTAGAGATGGAGTGTGATTCCTCAAAGAAGTAAAGAGACTATCTGGTGATGCTATTCTACCTAACACATATAAAAACATAAAAGCAGACAAGGAAAATAAAAGGTAGTAGTTAAGCTACTAAGGTCCTAGTATCGAGAAGGCATACCTGGGGGCTGAAGTAATAGAAACTTAAATTTGAAAACCAAACATGAGGTCCATGCTTTCTGATGTATGCACAAACTTCTCAATTTATTCATGATCACCGGGTTACCTCCCGGAAGCACCACGTTTATTTAAGGGTCGTTGGCTGGACCCGTACGTGCTTTGTGAATTTCCAATTTAGTGCTGGTGGAGGAATAATATGTCAAATGGGTGGCTTATAATATGGAGAGGTTCATCCAACCCATTTGATAACCATGCGTACAATGTGATGATAAGCTGATCCAGGAATTAGTGGAGTCCATCCTGGACCAGCTAGACAAGGGTAAAAAGAGTTCAAACTTGAAACGGTCATAACTTGAGCTGCGTTTGGAATTAGAGGGCCCCCGACCAGGGGACGGAAAGGTTTCGATGAGCCGGATCATGTGGCAAGGCGGTTTGTCCCAGTGGTCCGAGCCAATTTTCCCCATTAAGTGGCCCAATTTCAGAAATTAAAGATTTTCCCCAATTTTCTATTTTTGATACTTTCAACTTTTTTGTGCTAAAACGGGTGAATTATTGATTTATATATATTCAAACTCTATTTATAGTTTTAATTTTAGTTTGGATGGATCGATTTGAAATTTTAAAAGTTTTTTGTAAACCTGCCAAATTTAGAATGCTCTATAAAAGAGCACCTAAAGAAAATGGAGTAATTAAATCACGTCACCACCATTTGAAATTTCCGGGACCAAACTTCAAGAAACCCATGTAGTGATGGAGACGGTCACCCCGATATGATAATTTTTTCACGTAATCTTCGTTGGATGAACGTTGCTTCTTCCATGAGAAGTGGTCCTCAGAGTGATATGCCCTATCCTATGGCTTATGTGATTCATGGAATGATTCACTGATATGCTTGGTCACAGGCCAGCTATCATTGTTGCAAGGAAGAGGTGCCACCATTGTCAATTTTTTGTTGGTGATTACATCCTCCTGTGCTTCCATATTTAGGATTCCTACCAATTCTTATTTAGATTTTCGCTCTTCTGGCTCCTTTGATTGTTTAGCTTCAAGCTTCTCAGAGAAGTCAAGAAGTGATTGTAAAGTTGCAGTAGCCGTCTCTTCTGAATCACCCGGTCTCACCTCCGTGTGATCCATGCTTGTGAAGATGGAAGGTTCTTGCTCCTTAGAGTCACTCAACCTTACTAGAGATGTTGGAACTATAACTTTCGATTCTTGAACTTTGAAAGAATCATCTTGTTGTTCAGTTAGATAGCTCTTTAGGATCTGAACCTTAATTTCTTCCAAATGATGAAAAACTTGTTGTTCAGTTGGATACCTCTTTATGAGTTGATCCTTAATTTCTTCCAAATAACGAAACAAATTTCCTGGGGTCCATGAGTCAGAATCTAAAGCTGAGTGTTGAATTTATTGGGGTGGTGTGGTTTCCTCATATGGTTTCCAGTAGGGTTGGTGAAAATCTGTGGAATACCCTTGATAGTGATAACAATCTTGAGTGTAGTGGGCTTCCCCACAGACCTCACACCAATCCTCCGAATAGTGGTACTTATAGTCATCTTGGTATCCTCCATAACAACTCTCGTAGTTGTAATCCATGAAAGTTGTTGTAAAGAACAATCAAAACAAACTATAAAAATAAATGTTAAGGTTAAAAAGGCTAATCCGTTAACTTAAATCTTTCTTGAAATCACCGTGTCCCCGGTAGCGGCGCCAAAAACTTGATGTGTCGTTTTTAATATATAAAAATATAATATATTTTACTATGGTTTTACGAGATCAGGTTTTAAATTTATAAAATGATAATTACTTTAACTTAAAAACACACACAATAGGCAAGTGTACCTATCGCAACGTAATATAGTTTAGGTAAGAACCAAGTATCGAACCAATGGACACGGTCGAGTTCCAGTACTCAAATTTTGTTATCGTTTAGCCGAGTGGGTTTTGTGTGCTTGTGAAGCAGAATAGTAAATGACAGAAAAGTAAATAACGGTAAGTAAATAACAGAAAAGTAAAAACGTATGTGATGTGTGTAACAGGAATGTAAATAGCAGGAAAGTAAATATCTTGGAAATGATCAGATCACGAAGAGTATTGCTTTGTGCTTCGAATCAGTTTGGTACGTGATAATGTTAAGTTGACTAATCCAGTGATATGACTACTACAAACTTATGACCCAGGTTACCGCTAGAGCCTCGTCCTCACAACATTTGATTCATGAATTAAAATGGTAGTGCCTCCCGTTAAGGACAACAGTTACCATCAACCCTTCGAATGGTCATCTCCGGGTTGGTTTAAGACATCGAACGTAAATGCTTTGTATTAAGGTAAAATAGGTGGTTATATTTTGCTCACCAGGAGGCGGTGTAACAATGGGACCAAGTATAAAGACGTACCGTTCCCAGCATGAGTTCACCAATTCTTGGTCGCATAAGAAGTTCGTATAAAGACGTACGACCTTAATAATGTTGACCAAGCCTTGGCTTATCAATATCTGCTTGTATAAAGACGTACAAGTTTCAAAAGAAGTTTGATTAAAAAGGTTTTACGATCTTACGCTTTAAAATTAAGAACACTCACAAATATAAAGACGGATTTAGAAAATAATAAAAGCCCACCAAATGGTGGTTTTAAGGACGAATAATTAAGAAATAAACATACCACTAGATTAATACGTCAAACATTAACATGCACCAAACATCATCTTCACCCTAGCAATACAAGAAGTCTAGCCACGAATGGCCATACTAACTAGCATAACGCTGAGTTTCATAGGCTCCCCTATTGCGGAACAAGGAGGAAGAGCCCCTTTACTCTCTACTCTTTACTCTAACTACGAAATAAGCTCTTTCTGGTGTGTTCTTGAGGTATAGATGGGTGTGTTGAGGTGTGGATGGGTGTGTGGAATGAAGAACTCAAGCCATCTATTTATAGGCCTCAAAATGAGCAATGCCCGGCCGTGCATTGGATTGCACGGGCGTGCAAACACCTCGGGAATCAAACATAGTACAAATGGCAGTGTATTGAGTCCTTGGGGAGCAAGTGTTGCTTTGCACGAACGTGCAAAGGGATGCACGGTCGTGCATCCCTCCTCCTGCTTCCTGTTTTGTCTTTTAGCTGTTGTTTGACTTGTTGTTGACCAATTTTGACTTCTTGGGGGTCAATGCTCGGGTTTGGTCCTCCGAAAGCTTGATTTCTTCATGTTTTAAGCTGGTTTTTGCTCTGTTTATCTTGGAACACCGAATAACCTACAATTGTGAAATATTAACGCATTAAGTATCATTTGCAAGGCTTTTGTTTGATTAATACGATAATATGGGGATTATTATGCATGCAAAACATGTATAATTTAGGGCATATCATAATACCCCACACTTAAAATTTGCTTGTTCTCAAGAAAACTCATGCATGATCATACCCATAACTGAAAACTTTACAAGGGTAATGGAGCCCCAAGTAGTTGGAAATTCCGGGATAACTCTTGAGTTGCTTATTCTATTTTTGTGCTTTTCTACAATGGAATCCATGACAAGCCTACTAGAACTTCAATTATGCATAAACTTTCACTCCTCACAATGTTCACTCAACTCTAGGGTTATATATGTATAGATAATGTAGGTTAAGTGGAACACTCAAGTTCGAATCAAATTATGCAATGGTCATAAGCTTGTATGCAAATCAAGTCTCCACCAACTAACTATGTAGGATGCATGAATTAAGAGAACTTTAAAAGAGTTGTATTGTGGCTAAAATAAAAATAAAGGGTGAAAATGAAAATCTTTTTGGATTTTTAGGGTTTTAAAGGGTTTAAAAGGACTGCAGCTATCGTGAAACACACAGCTACGGCTTCATGGCTTAAAATGGAAAATACTAGCAGGTCCCTCTACAGTACTCAGATCATGAGGGTATAACTAATCTGAGGGCTCGTTTATGGTCGGATTGCCAAGACCAAGATCTCTTTTCATTCTCAACTCTTTTCTCACTGCGTAGTACACATTACTGACTTTCCGTACGGATCTTTCGACATGTAGCCTAATAGCTCCTAGGAACCTTAGCAGATAGAAGCAAAGAACGAGCAGTCTCAAAAAGATGATAATGTTTCCTTTCTGCAACACCATACTATTGGGGAGTGTCGGTATAAGACGACTGGTTTATGGTACCATCGCTATCACGATATATTCACCCCCTAAGTCATAGCGGAAGCACTTTATCACGGACGAATGTTGTGTCTTAACAAAGGGCTCTAAAGTTGTTGTAAATGCCAAAGAAATTAGATTTGTGTTTCATAAGATACACCCAGGTATAATGAGTATACTCATCAATAAAAGCTACACCCTTTGTGAATACTGGGGATGGACCCCACACATCATAATGCACAATATCAAAAGAAGCCGCAGCACAAGAGACACTTTTATTGAATGGTAAAGCAGAAAATTTTTCCAGTTTACAACCACTACAATCAGAAATATTACAAGTGTTCAAATGACCTAAAACACCTAAAGGGACTAAAAATTGTAAACACGATGCTGAAACATGTACCAAACAAGAATGCCGAAGATAAAACTCAGGAGACAAATGACTCAAACGAAAAGAAGACTTGTCAATCAACGCTATAGGCTGCTACATCAGATACTTTGAGCTCCTCCAAAACATATAGCTCCCCCAACCTACAGTCAGTCCCAATCACCATGTGAGTACATTGATCATGTACAATATAAACAGAATTAGAAAAGAACTGTAACACCTTTCAAATTCACGTCCCTAATATGCAAGGAATAAAACAACAAGGACTAGAAATGCCAAATACCAAAAGTCATAAACCAAAAATGAAGAAAACTAGAAATGGGTAGGTAGCGGACCGCTACCTACACAATCGCGGTCCGCTACGGGTGACCAAAAGAAAACCCCCGGACAACATATTCGTGGATTGCCAACAGGACCTTAGCGGTCCGTGTTGGGTGGACATGGCTAGCGGACCGTCACGTCAAGCGCTAGCGGTCCGCTACAGTCTTTTCGAGGCAACTTCTGTAGAAGGCACGTGTCCTCACCACGTGTAAGACAGCCTCGTGACTCAGCAAAGAAACTGACGTGTGTACTCATAGCGGACCGTCACGGTGAGTGACACGGTCCGCTAAGCAAGGCCACTACCTGGATGACCGTCACGCACAGGGATCACGGTTCGCTACGGTGTCCCATCCGGCCTATAAATAAGAGGCTCCCACACCTCCATTCTTCACACAAAAACTTGAACATTCGAGTTTTCACACTCCCCTCTCTGCTGGAGCTCTGAGCTACTGGCCCGACTCCCGAGCCGCCCTCCCGCTTTCGATTGGCTTTCGCTTGAGTGTCGCACTTCAGCATTTGCACCCGAAACGATCAAGGAAACGCATAGAAGTGCACGCTAAGCTGTTAGAGCTCTAGTCCTGCTCATCTAAGCAGCTACTTACCTAAGTTATTACCAACTTCAGATCAAGGTGAATTACTTAAACAATTTTGTCGCTTTTCAAACGATCAAACCATTTACGTTTACGAAATCGGCAAAGCACGCGCTAAACACTTTAATGCATAAACGTCTTGCGGGGTTGGCTACGGATATAACCCCGAGGGATGTTGTTCCCATAAGTATACATAAAGTTTGATCAAATAACACACTTGCACCGGGTGTGAATCCCGGGAAGGGTTGGTACATACTGCGTAAGCAGCGTAAGATATGGATCTGGAGATCCCGCACCATTACGAGTATGGTACCGATGTATACAATGCTATATATTGACGGATGTAACAGTGTGACTGTTATGATCTTATGAAGTTATGACTAAGTGTTTTAACAAATGTTATTGCCTAAAGTGAAATGATTTTCGTGTCATAAAGTATTCACCAGCTTTATGCTGACGTTTCATTTTAAACGTTTTCAGGTAAAGAGTAAATAAATGACATCTGTCGGGACTGGCTACGAATATAGTCCCGAAGATATGCACATGTATTTTTGTTAGCCGGGTCTGGCTACGGATATAGACCCGTGAACAATTATAAAAGAAAATATGATATGTTTGTGCTAAGGTGGACTTTGACACCCTAAGCACAAAGGAGAACCCGTAGGAAAATATACAAGGCTAGGTGCCCTGAGGATTACAGTCCCTAGGCATTTTTACCTGCCTTGTAATCTTGAAATACATGCCTGTTGACAGTGTTATAATGATTTCAGTTGATCGTTGTAATCAAACGAAAGGGGATTTTAAACCCTAGCATTTAATAAAAGATCTTTGTTTACACAACAAGATTCTTATAATTACAAAACTAAACCAAGAGATTGAGATTATGAAACAGACAATCTTTTAACAAACATTTTTCCGCTGCAAACTATACAACTCTGAAATCAAAGCAAGTACCAATTGGTGTCGCAGCCACACGCCTAGGGGGCCCGTGGCGGGGTGTGACAAGAACACCCAATGACTAAATTTACACAATTGACTGACCGAAGCAAGATTCAAAGCAAGTTTGAGAATATAATAAACATCAGTGAGAGACACGTAAAGAATAGCAATAGAACCAACACCGTCTACTTGTTGGACTTATATGCCCGAGTAACAATAGTTGACAACACAGCCACCAAGATAAGATCCAAAAGAGTTCAACCACAAACAATAATATATTGATAGGTTGTTTAAAGAGTTAAACGAACCTTACACGAATTGATAATGTGGTAAGATGATTATTTATGAAATAATTATTTAAATTTTTTGGAATAATTGATGGCGTATTGATATTTGTAATTTGGAATTACGAATAATTAATTAACTTGGTTTTGTAATTTGGAATTACAAAATAATAATTAGTTATATATATGAGATATATATAATTGATTGTAAGTTAATTAATAGTATTTATAATTAGATAATTATATAAAGGTTATATAATTAAACAACCAAAGTGGTTGGTTGTTTATGATTATGTGATAATCACAAGGATTGATAATGTAATTAATCCAAACTTAAACCTAACTTAGGGATTAAGTTACTAGATGGTTATAAATACAAAGTTTGGGGAGGGGATAAAGACACACAACTCATAATTGAAAACGTTGCAAAACGCTAATCCCTCCACTCCTAACTTGCATCGTCACCACCCACCTCCGATATGTCATCGTCTTCGTCCTCCGATCGGGTCACCTCTGCCTTGCCGACCGGCCACCGTCGTGCCGCCGTGGGCGACTTTTGACTTCCGTCGTTATACATGTTGTTTTTGTTTTGTTGGCAATGATACCGTGTTATCGGAAGGAATCGAATAGAGATTCGATTGTTGATTCGGGTGCTTTGAAGTCAAATCGGATAGAGATTCGGGTTTGTATGGGTGATTAGACTCTCGGGTTTTATTCGTGTAGCCGAACCTAGCGACTGGATTGTTGTCACGTGGTGTTCCGATTTGGTTGTTGTCTCCTATTCATGAAAGGTATAACCCTAAACCCCCTATGATTGTGTTATTGAATATTTGGTTTGCATCTGGACTCATGGTGCGTGATCTAGGGTTTTGGCCTAGATAGGTTCGTGCTTTGTTTCCATGCGTTTAAATTTTAAAACCTATGCATGAATCCACACTACTGACATTTATGCAGCACTAGCAAACATAACAGATACCGGTGAAACAGGAGTCAAGGAAACAAAAGATGACAAATAAGGTGACATATGATGAGATGCACCAGCATCCAAAATCCATAAGGATGACGAAATACCTGAAGTACTAGATGAAGAGAGACCTGAATGAGACATGGATGTGAACATGGCAGCAGGATTAGCAGTAAGAAACTATCTAAACTGCTAAAAAACCTGGGGATCTAAAGCAGAATGTGACGATGTGGTTCAGTATCTACTGATTGTGCAGCAGCAGTAGTGAACTGAGGAGGACGAGATGCGCATTAAGAAAGACCAGAAGGGCATGGTTGAACTATCTTTCTCTTACATACAATTTTGGCTTCGTTGGCAGATAACCAATCCATACCCAAGACCAAATCGAACCCTCCCAAGGCTATAACATACAACCTAATGGGGAATCTTTGGCTATCTATCTTTATCGTCCAACTGTCTACTAGTTCTATCACTTTTGTGGTTTTACCCATAACAGTCTCCACATTAAAGGGTCGTTCTACTTTAGAAACTTTGCATTTCATTCTTTTACACCGTGAAGACGATATGAAACTCCTACTGGCACCCGAATCAAACAATATTGAAACAAAAGTGTGGTCAAGGATGAACGTACCTGACATCATATCGGGGTTTTTTGTAGCTTCCTCCTGTGTCAGTGCATGATCGGTGTCGAAGGGACCAGTCAATGATAAGAGAATTTGTGTGTCTCAATCACTTTAAACTAGTTAGGGTAAGAAGGGTGTCGAACCACGAAGAGTTTGTGGTCGGTATCTAATTTCAATCGACAAAGTGATTTATGAACTTTGTTTTGTGTCTTTTTAACAAAACGAAAGTAATGATTGAGGTATCACACAATGGTTTCAATGATTAGTATCAAACAAGTAACAAGTAGCAAGCAAACGGCTTAGATTGTAAACAATAATTATAAATGAATCACACTTGGTTCAAGTTAATTAGTAATTAGGAATTACCACGCCAAAGATGAGTTCAAGTAATCACAAAGGTTATTTAAGTTTATTAGATCAAATTCCTAATCGAGAACATCAACAATCATCTATCATAAGCAAATTATGCAAGAAAACCTTCACAAATGAATTATGACAATTGTATGCAATATAGCCTTAGAACAATCAACAAACCTTAACACAAACCAAAGGTTATAGCAATTATCATCTCACGGGGTCAATGATGCAAGAAAATCTTAACACTCGTAAGTTCATAACAATACAAAACGCAATGATTCAAGTATTTCAAACCAAACGATTAAAAGAAATAGTATCTCAGTTCGTTAACATAATAAAACCCTAAAACTTACAAAACTCTACACTCAGGAATGATTACAGAATTTAACCAAATATAATAATAAAGAATTCAAACACCGTCACTAAACGATTCTTCATTAAAAATTATTAACTAAAAATAACTAATTTATTTTACCATAAAAACAATTCTAGGAACAAATAAACCTCCCCTTCTGTCCTCTTTTGCGCGCCAGGCAAGTAGCCTCAAAACTTCCGTCTCCTCCTTGTTTCCGTATGTTTCCAGCCGCCACAAGATGCTAAACCCCCCTCGAGAATTGTGCCCCATCAAAACTCCTTTTTTTTTAACGGCGAACATTAAATGTTGTGACGTCACACCCCCGTCACATGGGAGAGACTCGTCTAACTCTGGTCAATATGTTTTCTTAACCGGACCCACTTGGCGTCAGAGTTGGAGAGCATCCAAGGAAAAATCCCACCAAATACGGCCCATTCCGGGCTTGAGGGAGAGTCGAGGCTCGAACCCTGGGTCGGCGTGGGTAAAACCCAGGTGCATCAGCCTAAGAGCTAGGCCTCATTTACATACCACAGAAACTAATGTACATGACAGGGATTTAATCTGGGTCACAAGGAACACCATTAAAAACTCCTAATTGTCGTCCCCTTCTATGTTGCCTACGCCCTTTGTGTGACTTCCCCTTTACTATTTTCTGTCGGTCAACCCAAGAAATGGCCCAATTCCTTCTAAGCCACCGATTTGCTTCCTGCTCATTTAAAATACAAATAACTCATCCATTTATGTAAGTCCATTATTAATTCTTGAGCCCATAAGATTAACCTATTTAACAATTAACATCCAAATACAATCTCGAAGTATACTAATAATTTACTCAATTAATTTTAGTCAGCCCACTAATTTTCATAAGTTGCCGAACCAAAACAATTAATCAACATAATGCCTTTTGTATCCGTTAAAAAATATTAATATTAATGTCGAGTCGTTTTTTATCATTTTAGCTTGTCTTCTCCAATATACCATGAGCATATAAATACACCAAAAATAAACTGTTTCATACATAAATATGATTAAAAACATTTAATATATATATTTAAGACATGTAATCAAACGCTCATCACATCCTCATACTTGTCATTTGTTTGCCCCCAAGCAAAGTTCTCTCGTAAGACTACGACAAAAGCTAAACAAAAATGATTAAGCACCCTTCACCACGTGTTAGCTAAGGTCTAAAGTCATACCTGGCATTGGCGGATCCAGGAATTTTTTCCAGATGATTCACTTTTTTTAGATTCTCCAATTTTATAGGGCTGGACATAAAAAAATTCGGTTCGGGTCGGGTTCATCACATAATAAATTGTTATTTAGAGCTTTTAAGTACTGTTGTTTAGAGATTTTTATCACATAAAAATTTCGGTTCGGGTCGGGTCGGGTTCATCACATAAGTCGTTTATTTACATGGACGGCTCAACCATTTTGAGGGTCTAAAGCTAACTAAGAATGTGAGGCCTTTTTTCAACCTTAATTTCTTTTAGAAAATGAAGGAACGCGTGTTGGTGTTGTTGATGACATTCAATCCATTTGATGTTCTTAACTTTGTTATAGAGATTAACAGATACTTTGTATTAGTTTATGGACGGTTTGTTGGGTTGTGTAAGTTCCTAAATGTTGATTTGTTTTTTGTTTTTTTATATAGTTTATTGGCACCAGGATCAGCTTTGAACAAGCATTTGAGCCGTTAGTGCAAGCATACAGCTTGACTATGGGTTTCGTTTCTTTGAGGTTTTATGGTAATCTGGATTGATCTTTTGAATCTAAATACAAAATTTGGTATGTATATATTGGATGTCAAATCTAGGATATGAACAGCTTGCAGTTTGTATATAACTAGAATTGTCTAATAATCAGCTAAGGAAAAAACTAATTAAAAAAACCGATTAGGGCAGAAACTAATCAAGATAATCAATCTAAGAAACTAATCAAGATAATCAATTAGGGAAGAAACTAATCAAGAAAATCAATTGAGTTTGAATATCATCATTTAGGGCAGAAACTAATCAAGAAAATCAACAAAGTTATGATATAATAAATTAGGGTAAAAGTTAATCAACCAAAATCAACTAAAAATTAGGATTGAAACAATTACATGTAAGCAAAGGCGTTGTTTGCCGACTTCCGTGATGAATCAGCTCCGGCCTCCGGCGTCAGGGACGAAGAATCGAACAGGGCAGCAGGCAGGCGGAGGTTAGAGGCTGATGTGGGTGGGCAGGTGGACGGCAGCAGCGCTGCTGAGTGCTGAGTCTTCTGAGTTGTTTGTTTTCTTTTTCCCTAATTTCTCCTTCACTCCCTAATTTATCTTCTGATGTCTCGATCTATCTAAGAACTATCCCTAATTTCTAATCCGTAGTACAACCCAAGCCCAAGTCCCAACTAAAACCCAACAAAAAAACAAGAAACAAATTAAAGGGTCTGGCCCACATACGTAATCAGCTAAAAAAAAAGGTTTTCAAAAATGTTGGTGAAGGGATTCAAACTCACAACCTTCATGTTATAATGCAAAGCCTAAAACACTACACCACTTGTTATACTTTGTAAGGGGGTTCACCCTACAATTTTTTAAGGGGTTCACCCCAGTTTTTTTACCTAGCGTTACACTACAATTTTGAAACTCGGGGGTTCATATGAACCCCCCCCCCCCCCGACACAAGTAAATCCGCCCATGATACCCAGTTCACAAGACTTACCACGTTCAATAGGTTTACATCTTAGCAAGCAAAAATTAATATGCAATTTTAAAACTCAATTACCTAACCAGACCTACCATGCTTCAGGTTTAAAACATACATGCATTTACATCTTCTCACAATGGGTCACTCCTCTCAGGTTAATATCTGGACTAGCAAAAAATGTGCTACTTATATAGATGTGACACTCTCAAGACCAATAATGAAACACTATTATCATAGGCTTGCAAACCAATCACATCTCCACCAACTAACACAGAATCAAGCACAAATCAAAAGGACTTTTAAAGGGTTGTAATGTTTGGCTAGGGTTAAGGGTGTGGATAGAGATATTTTAAGTGCTAAGGTGAGTGAAATTCAACTAAGTATGTTTAAATCAAACAAAACTATAAACTATCCAGTTCAGGTGAAAATGACTCGTTCACGATGAAGCTCTTATTCCTTAACTAACAACTAAAACTTAGGTTAATTTTGTACCCAACAACACTATTTTTGTATTTTTCTCTGTTTTATATTTTTTTGTTCTTCTCTTTTTTTTTATATATATACGTTTTTTTCTTTCTTTTCTGATAATCAAATCTCAAACAAACAATATTCTACTAACATGGATGGAGTTGGAGAGCGGGGAGTTGGAGAGCGGTGAGGTGGAGTTGGTGGGCGGTTAGGGATTGGGTTGTTCATGACTAGAAATTAACCATAGTTAAATAAAGTAGTTTTTCTAGAAAAAATTGATTATTTATGGTCGTCAAACATAACGGCTATTTTTGTATTTTCTAAACTAAAGTAGCCATTTTCTTAGATTTTTTATACCTATACACGCATGCTAGAGAAATTACGGTTAGGGGTGTTCAAAGTCGGATATCCGAATTTCGGATATCCGAAATTTTCAGATAGTGGATTTCACTATCCGAATCCGAATCCGAAATTTTTGATATCCGAATTTCGGATATCCGAAAATTCGGATACGGATTCGGATAGTGAAACGGATATCCGAAAATATAAAAAAAATAAAAAATATATAAAAATAATATTTTTAAATTACAAAAACAATTAAAAACCTTAAAAAACATTAGAAAATATACATATAAAAATATATAAATATAATATATCGGGTTTTGATTCAAATTTTCTTATTTTTAAATAATAAAAACAATTAAAAAATATATAAATATAATATTTCGGATATTCGGATATCCGAACTATCCGAAATATCCGAAAATCACTATCCGAATCCGAATCCGAAAATTCGGATATCCGAATTTCGGATAATTCGGATTCGGATTTTCGGATAATTCGGGTTCGGTTTCGGATTCGGATTTTTTTGAACACCCCTACCTATAGTTATACGATACACAAATACTTGGTAGCGTATCTACTTTTTCTCCCGTATCCGAGTTAAATTTCATCAAAATACGTTATATACTACTTATATTACATTCTCTATATCAAATGCAAATCAACAATCGTGTATCACCTTTTCCTTGCTTATTATAAATTTTCGGTGCTAATATGAAGATAATTCTATGTGGTTCAGATTTGTTAAAGTTTCATATGTTTTTTATTCTACCTAGATTGTCTAATCTATTCAAAACAATATAAGGATTTTTTTATTTTATAAAACACAAGATGTGGATTCAATATAGCTAAATTAAGATGCGTAACAATAGCTAATAAACAATAAAGACATACTGAAGAAATTATACATAAAACAATCATATATTTAATATTTATTCAATGTAATGATTACAACAACTAAAGTTAAATAAAAATAATATCTCTCACCTATTTTTTTTGTTAATTTTATATAATATATTGTTGGATGATATAAGAACCACCGAGCATTATAACATCGTAACTAGCTTCGTTCTAATTACACCTTAAGGTTTACTACCTTTTTAAGTAGACACCAACAATATTTAATGTTGAACATGTTGATAATGACCAAATACATCATTTCATGTTGTTAAGTTGATAGTGTCTACAATTGTTTTGACCTTATTAATTTAGCGACGTGTTTTAACAAAATAATATGAACTTCGTAGCACAATAAGACATGAAAGTGTTGCATGTTTTACCGAGAAACAAAAAAATTTGTTGGAGGAAGAAGACTCGAAGTAAACACTTTATTATATGCTTGCACCAACTTATTTTAAGGCATAAACTCCACTAGAGTGATTATTTTCGGTCTTCTCCCCCAATGCTTGAATTTATCGCATGAAAACAATGTTGTATTATTTTGTTAAAATTGATCGCTAAATTAGAAAGGTCAAAACAACTTGTATATGCCATCAACCTAGCAAAAGATAAGAAAGTATGAGCACCAACAATTTGTTCAACGTAAAAATGATACAAATGTACTAATTATTAAAAATGTATGATGGTTGGGTTCAAGCGTTGTCAATCTGGCATCATACAAATTGCAATTTCATGATAGCGTTGATCACTAATCTAAAATGATGCAGTTGTTAAGACAATAAGACGACAAGAAAACTCAACCATCTATAAATGCCGCAAACGGATACGATGCAATTTAAATTCATTTAAAGGGTAATAAAGCCCAACCATTTATTAAATACCACCAAACCAGACCAAAACCCCACCTTTTTTCTATCGTGTCAAAAATACATGCAACTACAACTAGAGGTGCACAAACGGGGTTTTTTGAACCGAACCGGTTCCAAACCGGCCCGGACCGGTTTGCGTTGACCAAACCTTAAACCGGTTTTGACTAAACCGGTTCGGGTTAAACCGGTTTATTTAATATAAAATCTCGAACATGTTGAACCGGTTCAGTTCGGTTCTGGACCGGTTCGGGTTGGTGAACCGGTTTAAACCGGATTTATTAAAAAAAAAATTAAAAAATAAATATTTAACAAATAAAAACATAAAGTTCAACGTTTATTCATATTGTAGGAGTTCGGAAATCACAAAACATTACAATTCGACAAAAAGGAAAATATTTTTTTTTTTGAGTTTTTTTGTTTAATTTTCGCCGTCATTCTCGGAGTTACTAGTGGATCCTCGTAGTCTATCATCTTCGGCGAGTTCTTCATTTGTAAGTGGGCTCGCCAATCCTTGGTTGACCTCAGATTCGTGTATGAATTCTTCAACTTTGGATCGAAGTGGTTGAACGTCAAACCTCTTTGAATAACTAATTTAGCCATTCTATCTCGAACAATATTTGGATCGAAGTTCCAAATTACACCCTCGCTTGTCATAGATGTTTGACCCTCACCCGGAATTTTCTTCAAACTCGGGCACGATTTTTCCAGATGAGTTTTTAGAGTAGAATTTGATTCCTTTTTTAAAAAACCACCACAATTTTTGCAACGAGCACGTTCCAACCCGTTAGACAACTCACATAGATCGTAGTTTGACCAAATTGCGGGGTTCCTCGTTGTTGGTATGATTTTCACAACGCTAACTTCGTTAGAGGAAACACTAAAACTTGAATCTGCCATAGCGTTTTTTTCAGAGTTTTTTTGAACGTTTTTGAGCGTTTTTTTATAAACGAGAGTGTAGAGAGCGGGTTTGAGAAGTGTGATTTAACCAAAACACCCACTACCTATTTATAATGTGTTTGGGGGTTAAAATGGGTGAAAAAAAGGGTCAAAAAAAGGGTCTAACGGTCAAAAACGGCTATATAGCCGTTATCCCAACGGTTAGTTTTCGAAAGTTACCGTTAAACCGGTTTAAACCGGTTCCTCAAACCGGTTAAAAAAAAACCGTTCCTAAACCGGTAAATCGTATGTATAAGTAAACCGTTCAAACCAGTTTGAAACCGGTTCCCACTAAACCGGTTTGAAGTAGGTCGGGTTTCGGTTTGAAACCGGTTTGGATTTCCAAACCGGTTTTTTTGCCCACCTCTAACTACAACACAAACACTAGTTATTCTCTCACCTTCACATAAGTCGATAACATTACAAAACATCACTCACGTGATTGATCTTACAAACAAACCAAAAACAACAACCGACCCTACGATTCTATATATCTCCGATACCTTTCAAACGTAATCGATAAAATACCATTGATCCATACATCACAATTATTAGATATTGTTAGGGATCAAAATGAATTGAAAAGTTATGGTATGCTCAGCCCATTGGGTTGTAGAAAGCCCAAAAGTAAATCAAGGCCCATTCTTGACCTTGAAAAATACTTTCTCCCAAAACTCCAAAAATATTATACCATTACCAACCGATAACATTATCCTCCTCTAAACCCTTAACAATGTCTTGTGCGGCAAAACCCTTATCCATGGCTAATTTCTTGGTTTCATCGTCTCCGGCAATCTTCGCCGGAAAATCCCATCAACACGTCTCCTTACCTCTCAAACCTATCAAACTCCACCTCTCCGCTTCTTTCAACTCCTTCTCTCTCCGAAGAAACCCTAATTTACCTCGAATTGTGACCTTCGTTGCGTCTCAAGAAGACGACAGCACACTGGTTCTTCATGCCGATGATAAATTGAGCTGGGGGAATGAAAGTGAGGAACCGGAATCCGCCGCCGCCGACACCGGCGTCTCCGATTGGGTTGAAGATTCCGCCGCCGGAGAGACGGAGGAGTTCTCTGAGCCGCCGGAAGATGCGAAGATTTTTGTCGGTAATTTGCCGTATGATGTGGATAGTGAGCAATTGGCTCAATTGTTTCAGCAAGCCGGTGTTGTTGAGATCTCTGAGGTAGTTTTGTTGATTGAATTTTGAAAGTTTTTGATTAATTTTGGTTATGGAAGTTGATTGATATTAAGGTTTGTTTGTTGAATTAGGTTATATACAATAGGGAGACTGATCAAAGTAGGGGGTTTGGGTTTGTGACTATGAGTTGTGTTGAAGAAACAGAGAAGGCTGTGGAAATGCTTCACCGTTTTGTAAGTTTTTTATGAGAAATCTTTGATTAGTTATGTTTATGTCATGTAATGGTTCCGAATTGGTTCGGTTTGATTGGTTTACATTAGGTTATTAATAGTTAGATATGGGATTTGGGAGCTTGGTTTTGAAATGCTCGTGGTGCTTTGATGCGTGATGCGTGATGCGCGAGTATGCGAGGCATTTGTTATTAAAAAAAATACTAAAAGTATGATATTTTAAGTTGTTAAACTTTTAAAAACTAAAAATAGAAGACATTTTCATCGTCTTTGATGAGTATGCGAGGCATTTTTTATTAAAAAAAATACTAAAAGTTATTTATAGATGATGTTTTAAATTGTTAACATTTAAAAACTAAAAAAATAAGACATTTCATCGTCTTTGATGAGTATGCAAGGCGTTTGTTTACTAAAAAAATACTAAAAGTTATTTATAGATGATGTTTTATATTGTTAACTTTTAAAAACTAAAAATATAAGACATTTTCATCGTCTCTGGTCAGATTTGTTCATTCGATGCTCAAATTTGTTCAAATACTGGTCAACTGCATGATACGTGATACGTCGCATCAGACCGCATCGCATGCACATCATGGAATCGCATCACATAAACTGCAGCGATGCGATCTCATCATCGCATTATGCACACATATTAAAACTAAGTTTAGAAGTGTTTGGATGTGCATTTTGATATCAATTGTTATGGCTTGAAAAATCATAATCGTACAACTAGTTGATTAAAGGTAGGGACAAGTGGGAAAGTTTATGCCTCCTTCAACAATCAGTTTTCTTAGGGGGCGTTTGGGATTGCTTATTGACTTTTTGTGTTTTGCTACAAGAACAAGTAGTTTTGAGTGTGTTTGTGATTGGTTATCTGATGTGGACCATTAGAGATGACCAGAAGAATATTTAGAGAGACTTTAGACTATTTTCATAATTTCATTCATATCCTAAACAACTAAAAGCTAATGGCTTTATAGCCTTACATGCTTGGTTTTAAATTGCGCGATGCGCTTCGATGCGTTTCGTCCCAAAATCCGAAGCGCGATGCGTGTTGCGCGCGATGCGAGCGCATCACGTATGTGATGCGTTCTTTATTAGAAAAATTCTAAAAAATTAATTATACATAATATTTTATCATGTTAACTTTCAAACATAAAAAAAAGAAATTTAGATAAATAAATTAAAAAAAAAGCTATAGGTACCACCAAACAAGCTTTATGTATAACCAAACTAAACCTAACTCAAAAAACAAGTAAAGAAAATAAAGTAAACAAATTAGAAAATGTTTAGGGTCATATTTGATAAAACCTATAACATTAAGGATGAAAGTGTAATTTATGATTTATAAGAAAAAGTAAAAGATACATATAAAGTAGTAAACCCTAAACACATATTACAAAACCCTAAACACATATTACAGCCGTCACTTCCATTTTTCATCCTCTGCCATCTTCATCTACATCTCCATGTCAATTTTATGAGTTCATCTTCTCTCCAAGGTTCCTAGCCTTCTCCAAGAGATCTCCTGGTAAGATCCGACTCCCTCCCTTTTCAGTTTAAAAAGTCCGATTCAAGTCCTAATTCCATGTAGCGCATCTTGCGATTCACCGCATAATGCGAAATCGGCGCAATATTCGCGCAACAAGGAAACGCTACGCATTATGTGCAGCGATGCGCTAAACCCATCACAACGTCGCAATACGCATTATGCGCGCAATTTAAAACCAAGCTTACATGCGAATGAAAAAACAACTACATGATGGATCAAACTGTTACTCCACTACCTCCCACTACATGCATTAGGGTAACTACAAAATAAACTAACAAATGGAAAGGCATGTGCATGGGACCTTGGGTGTAATTGGGACGTGGGTTGGGTACATATCAATTCCGCGCCGTTGAAAACATCCTTGGGTTGAGATAAACAGAATGGAGATTAGAGATGACCAGAAGAATATTTAGAGAGACTTTAGACTATTTTCATAATTTCATTCATATTAATCTTGTAAACAAGCTAGCTTTTTATAGGCATCAAACAAAAGGAACTAAGACTTGAATTAAAACTAACTAACACACTATACTACTACTAAGGAAACTAACCCCACTACTAGATAACCATTAACATAATGCATGAAACTAACTTAAACAATTGGATGCAAACAAACGTGGGAGAGGCTACTGCATGGAGGACGTGGGAGGCTAATGCATGGAGTGGTGCACACAACATTATCCAAAGTTCCAAACACCCCCTTATGACAACTTCTTAGTGTTTCTTCCAATCTGATTATTCTTTCTTTAAAAGAATGGTAAGTTCAAATTGTAATTATATTTTATTAAAACATTTAGTTTAAAAGACAACCAAACACCCTTATTAGGCATTCATACTCTACTTTTACGTGGGTCCCCTCATCGTTTCTTGGACCTGTCATGAGTCATCACATGAAGGAACGTTCAATACTGGACCAGTTTTAAGTAGACAACTGTAAGCACTGCATAGACACTTGTACTTATTGCTTTAAATATAAAACATAAGGCAATTATCTAACTGCCCTCTTTTCCTCTCGTACTATATCTGATCAGGGTACAACTGCTTATTGCAGATCTCACAGTTCTTTACTTGGTTCGTTTTGTACTGTGTTAGTGGAAGAATCTTAAATAAATTATATTGTGTTTGAAACAGGAACTAGGAGGAAGGTATTTAACCGTAAACAAGGCTGCACCAAAGGGATCAAGGCCAGAGCGTGTAGAACGGTCACCTCAGAACATCGGACCATCATACAGAGTGTATGTTGGCAACTTGCCATGGGATGTAGATGATATCCGTCTTGAACAAGTTTTTAGTGAATATGGGAAAGTTGTGTCTGCAAGAGTTGTTTATGACAGGGAAAGCGGTCGATCACGAGGTTTTGGTTTTGTTACTATGTCGTCTGAAAGTGAGCTCAATGACGCCATTGAAAATCTTGATGGACAGGTGCATACCTTAAATTATTGCTATAGACTTTCCTCGAGATTTATATCTTATTTTTACCGTTTACTTTTATAAGTCAAGTAAAATGGTGACGTGGTTGTGTACCACTTCCCCATTTTATCTGAAGGTTACTTGCATACAATAGTAAATAATTGAAAAATATGTTAGAACTTAGAATGAAAAAAAAACATTTTTTCGTACATACTATGTATGACAAAAGTTGAAAGTTGCAATTTGGTGTAATAAACCCTTACAAATATTATGTTGTTTCAATAATAATCTATCTTTTAGTATGAATTAGGAGGATTTAAGGGCTTAAATGAGCTAGCTGTTCGTGAGCTATTCGAAGTCAGTTCACTAAAAGCTCGAAATGAGCCAAGCTTAAACGAGCCCAAGCTCAAGCTTATATTGGGGCTCGTTTAATAAACGAGCTCGAACTTGAGCGCGAGCTTTACCTATCGAGTTTGACTAAGCTCTTGAACCTTAACTAGACAAATGTTTATATAATTTTTATTTAGTATATTAAATATATATTCACATAATAATAATTATTATATATAAAATCATGATAAAAATAATATATATTATATTATATATAAAATTTTGGTTATAGATAAATACAAAAATAATTATAATTATATACAAATAAAATAATTAGTAAATAATAAATGAGCCGAGCTAGGGCACCACTCGGCTTGGCTCGTGTGCATCCCTAGGAGGTTTATGCGTTAGACATACAATTTCAGCTTTTCCCGCTTTAATAGATGACAACTGTTTGCATGCTATCTATGTCGCAGAGCATGGGCGGGAGAGCGATCAGAGTAAATGTAGCCGAGGACAAACCAAGGCGTTTCTAATTCGAGTTTTGGAGTGAGATGGTGGGACCTGCACGGTGGCTTGGTTGTAATAGTTCCAAAATGGTATTTATATTTGTGTAAGTTTTTAACTTTTATGTAGGAATGTATTTCATTACTGAGCAATTGAGTTGATGGTTTTGCACACAATGCCAATGCAAATTTGCATGGCGGTTTATCGGGTATACAATGGTCTTTTATCACGCGGGTTACATGCAAATTTGCATGGCGGTTTATTGGGTATACAATGTGCAGGATGTTACAAAAATCGATTAAATTTGTTACAATACTTATGGTCATTGATATTTGATAAGAAAAGAATCTTGGGTGAGGGTTAAACCAGGCCTGGCTCCTGGTTGATGAACCATGGTAATGTTATGGACCGAGAGTCGTGTTGGTATTGAATTAGATCTGCTATTTTGTTGAGATCCCAGCTAGGACTCGGGCCGGCCAACCCTAGTTTGGGATCAAGGGTCCATGTTTGGTTACATTTGAATCAGGGATGGAGCCTAGTGCTATATTTAGGAGAGCTCTGGGTTTGCAGTGGTGTAGAACCAGACCAGACCATCAAATGTTACATAGTTTTCTAAAATCCTTGCTAGAACAAAGTCAGTTCGGCTAGAGATGGCAATGGGGTTTAGGGCGGAAAATGATAATCCCAGTCTATACGTGATTTTATACCCGGTCCCATACCTGTTGGGTACTTGATTGTTTATTACCCGTTGAGTTTCAAGAATCGAGTATACTTCGTTAGTTTGTTAAAAATTTATAAGTAAATATATTTGTTACTATTTTTAATTTTTATATACTTTTATTACCTAAGAAATTAGAAATATAAAAACTAAAAAGGTGGTGAATTAGTAGATTATTCTATTAACCAAGGACAAACGAAAATAAAATTTAAAAGAAAATGTTTACAGTATGGTTTGAGTAAACGGGTACATACGTTGGGGCATACATATTTCTGGTAATTGGATCAGGTATCACTTAATACCATTATTGTATCACACCTATGAAATTTTTTTAAACTAATTTCATACCTAGATCCATACATTAATTCTCATTTTTAATAGAGTAAATTTCGCTTTTGGCTCTTGTGGTTTAGCTTGTTTAACCATTTTAGTCTAAAAACGAATCTTTTAACATATCAGTTCTTGAGGTTGTATTTTTGTAACCATTTTAATCCATTACACAAACCCTGTTAACTTTTTCAGTTAAGTATATGGGCATTTTAGTTATTTTATTTCTAAGTGACCTAGTTTAATCTTTTCAGTCCAATAAAAAAAATTAGTCTTTTTCATAAAAAAAATTACTTTTTTAAAAACGTTTTTTTTCACTTTTTTAAAATCATTTTTTTTTCTTTCGTAAAACGTCTTTTTTGAACCTTTTTAAAAACGATTTTTTAACTTTACTAAAAATAAGTTTTTTTATTTTTTTCATAAAAAACGTTTTTAAAAACATTTTTTTAGTTTTTTTTATAAAAACGTTTTTTACCTTTTTCGTAAATTTTTTTTTTAATATTTTAAAAACTTTTTTTTTAAACTTTTTTAAGTAAACTAGTTTTTAAAAGGGGACTACTAACCACACACGGAGAATGCTAATCGGACTTGGCCATATACGCATCGTATAGGGCAATACGATGCGTATACCCTTCACAATTTCCCATGCCCGACATTCTCTTACAACCTGGTCATTCAAACATCGTATACGCATCGTATAGGGCAATACGCTGCAGTTTAGGGTACAATGTACCTTCTGCCACTAGTCACATCACCTCGTACCCTATACGCATCGTATTGGGCTATACGATGCGTATAGGGCCCAAATTTTGTGTATTTAACCATGCAGAATTCTCATTCGAACCGAACGTATGCTTTCAAAATTCAAAAATTGTAAACATGTCTTGGTGGTGGGATGGTAACTACGGTTTTCAGGTATATTCTAACGAGTCGGTGGAAAACAATCCGCAAAGTTTTGGCGTTCAAGAGGTGAACCAGGAGGAGGTCTCGTCCAACGTTTATTCTCATCAACGGGTAAGGCTTCCAGATTTGAACGAGCCACTAAGCAATCCCGAGTTCGTATACGGTGAACCGTTTTACCTTACACAACCCACGAACGAATACGTATACGATGAAGTCTCTTACCCGACACAACAAACCGATGACTCCGAAGACGAAGAACAAAATAATCAAAATATGTCTTATAAAACTAACCAGAATTTTCAGTCTCGTGAACAGTTGGTTGATTGGGCTATCCGGAGAAGACGTGACAATGGTTACGTCATTGTCACCCGACGATCGAGGAGAAAAGGCGACGATCCGACGGAACCGTTTATCAAGGTGTGGCTTGTGTGTGACTGTCACGGCGAACGTGCGTCTACTGCCACGGTTAGACGTGCCGGTAGCAAGAAAATTGGTTGTCCCTTTAAATTGGAAGGAGAGTACCAAGAAAATACTGGTGATTGGAAATTAACGGTGAAGGATGACAGTCATAACCACGATCCTAGTCAACATCTTGAGGCGCACTCGTTTGCAAGGAGACTGTCTCAGTCGGAACAACTTTTGGTGGGGAAGTTGTATTTGCAAAACATGTTGCCACGAAACATTCTAGCAACTATAAGGGAACAAAACCCAGAGAGTAGTTAGATTAAAAAAGACATTTATAATGCAATACAAAAGATAAAAAACGAAACGAGAGTCGGTGAAACTCCAATACAGATTCTGGAAAATATATACAATGATCGTATAGAACGATTTAAGAAAATAATGGCCACTAATAGATCTAGTTTTCCACAATATTTCACGAATCTCGGATGATATTTGTTTAAAATTGTATTGTAATTCTTTTTAAATTAATTTTATTGTCATTTTAAATATTTTTATTTAATTATAACTAATTAATATGTTAATTAAATATAATAATAATTAATTTTAATTCAAATGTTTCAAAATTCAAATTTTTTCAAAATTCAAATTTCTATACGCCACGTATAGATCAATACGTGGCGTATCTTCCATAACCTTTGGTATTCTATACGCCACGTATTGCCCTATACGTGGCGTATATACATTTGATTTATCTGGTTTTGGCCCCGTATTGTACCAAACGAACCAAAAAAACAAACACAAAGCCATACGCGACCCGCTTATAAAACGCTCGTTGATTTGGATTGTGTCATCAAAAAAACTTTGAAAAGGTACGTGTCTTAACCCACGATCATTAATGTTAGGTTTTTATTGAATATTAGCGGGTAAAACTGGGTAGATTAGCGATTTTTAGGTTTGAAATTAAGAACTATACGCCACGTACAGGACCATACGTGGCGTATAGTTCTTCTGGATTGATCTAAGGAAGAAGATGAAGCCATACGCCACGTATAAGCCATACGCCACGTATAAGCCTATACGCTGCGTATGGCTCAGTTTACCCGGTCACATGCCTGCGTATGGCCTAGTTTGGTTGCGTATGGCTTGGTTTACCCGGCAACTCGCCCGCGTATGGCCTATTTGGCCTGCGTATGGCTTTGTTTACCCGGCAACCGCCTATACGCCACGTATAAGCCTATACGTGGCGTATAGGTTTTTAATTTAAAAAAAAAATTAATTATATAAATTAATTCAATTAAAGAAAATATAATAAAAACAATATATTAATATTATTATTATTATAATTATTATTATTTATTATTTAAAATAAATACAATATATTATTATTATTATTTATTATTATTTAAAAAAAATATTATTATTATTTATTATTTAAAATTTAAACAATATATTATTATTATTATTTATTATTTAAATTAAAATATTAAAAACAATTAATTATTATCAGATATGGCGGATTATGATGATGATATTCAGATGGATCAGCTAGACGATTTTGCGCACTATCCTTTTCTAGATTTTCCGCCCGATACAGAGGCTTATTCCCGGTGCCAGAAGCTCCGGGAGGTGCAGATGGGTCCGGGTACGGCGGTGGATTGGGCCCTCCTCGAGGAGGTGCATGAGGCCGAGCGAGCTAGGGCTATCATCGGTGAGGACACGCCATGGTCGCGTCTTTTTGACCTTTCTTTTGAGGAGACATACCGAGAGCTTGTCGTCGAGTTTCTTTCGACGTTCATCTATTCAGAGACTGGGCTGCAGCCTCTACCCAGGGAGGCGCCGGATATTGAGGATCCGGATCGTATTTCTTTTTCTATTTTTGGGGTCGTTTACCGTCAGACCCTCCGTCAGTGGGCCGTCACGACGGGCTTGTACTACGAGCCTGAGACGGTCTCGCCGCTATTCACCGAGGCGGTGACGGAGGTTGACAAGGAGGAACTCCTTGTTTTTTGGGGCTTGATTTCAGATAGTCCTTGGTTGGGTACCAAGGGGAGGGTCTCGGGTATTAGAGACCCTTTGTATAGATATCTGCACCTGCTTATTTCGACGTCGATCGCACCGCGTCTGAAAATCCGTGAGTGGTGCACTGATAGAGATCTCTTCTTCCTTTTCTGCCTGCTTACTGGGAGGCGGTGCGACCTGTCCACGAGCATGGCGCTTTATTTTGCTTCAGCCTATATGCGACAGAGGCGCAGACTTTTATATGGCGGTGCATTCATCACGCATATCATGCGGTCGGTCATACCATTTGGCCACCATGAGCCTCAGATGTAACCGGTCATTCCCCCTGTCCGATTAGATCGTCGCACGGCGAGCGGCATGCGCATTACGCACCGATTCCCGCAGGGCCTTCGGTTCGTAGGGGCTGTCCAGGACCAGGTTTGGGTCCCGGTGCCGTTGCCGCAGATGCCTGGACAGGGGGACCCGCCTATGCCTCAGCCGCTGCAGGGTATGGCGATTGAGGACGAGCCGCCACACGTCGAGCAGGTCCACGAGCATCCGCCACAGCATCCCCGACACGTACGTCGGTCTGTTAGGCTGGATAGGGCTACCCAGGCATTGCTTGATGGCCTTGTTGCCGACTCACGGCGACAGGGTCGTCAACTCGATCGCATGGAGGACCTGATGACGTGGGCGGTTGGACAGCTCGTGAATCAGTCACGAGCCGCCGGCATCGAGCCACCCCACTACCACCGCCACGTCATTATCCGGACGACCCCGTTCAGGGTGAGGGCGGGGCAGGTCAGGGTGACGCCGGAGCCGATTAGGTTTAGTTCTTTTATTTGTATTTTGTTTATTTCGTTGTTATGTATGTAAAACATTTTGATGTATATATTTAATTTTATGATGTAATGTATATAATGTTTAGTTTACTTGTTTGGTTGTAATGTTTAATATTTTGTTTGGTTTGTAATGTTTAATATTTTGTTTGGTCTGTAATGTTTAATATTTTGTTTGATTATACTGTAAAAATATAATAAATGTTTAAAAAAAATATAAAATATATAAAATTTATAAATAGATAACAAACTTATATTAACAAAATTATATAAATTAAAATACAAAATAATATATTATTATAAAAAATTATAATTAAATAAATAATCCTATACGTGGCGTATAGGTCTATACGCCACGTATAGGATTATTTAACACCAAATCTTCCAACTTTTGAAGAAAAATATCGAGCCCTGCCTCATACGAGGCGTATAGGGCAATACGAATCGTATGAGACACAGAGAATGACACGTGTCATTCTGGTGTCAGAGACTAAACCCTATACGCCCTCGTATTGACCTATACGAGGGCGTATCGCGCGACGACGGGTCCAATTAGCAATATTCCGTGTGTGGTTAGAATCGGCCTTTTAAAATAGTGAACTATTAAAAAAAAAGAATTAATTACATGGATGGTCTCTGTGGTTTGGTTAAATTACGGTTTTGGTTCCAAGTTTGAAAAATTACTGGTTTGGTCCAAGATACTTTCATTTTATTCACTGGCGGTCCCTAAAATGGATGGAGGTTAATTTTTTCAGTTAAGTGGGCGTGAAAAGACAAAACTACCCCTTTTCTTTAAAAATTAAAAATAAAATTAATAAAATACATGTAGACCCCACTACATTGTCAATTAAAAAATATAATAAAAAATATATAATATCAAGAATAAGACGTAGGTACACAAATCATCACCGCCTTCCGGCATATAATCACCGCCGGCCACCATCACCGGTGACTACTTCATCTTCACCACCACCACCTTAACCCTCCTCCACCATTCTCAGTCGCCACCTCGTAGCCCACCCCACCCGATTCTACACAAAACCGGCATTTGACCCACACACCAGCCCTGAAGGCGCCACCACCCCTATCGCCTGAAAACACATCGCCTTCTCACCTGAAACCCACGCCCACCCCTTTACTTGAAACCTGCAATTGGGGCTGAATGTGTACCGGAGAGCGAGTTTGAGGAGAGATGAAGATACCGTAGGCTTGACGGGAGTTTGAGGAGAGGTCGAGCAACCGACGGAGTGGAGCGGTTCCAGCCGGTGATTGCTTGATTACTGGAACTCAAAAGCCACCGTATCTAATCCCTAACTCCAACTCCATAAAAGGCGCAACTAACTGGTAATTACCTGAGAAAATCGGTCGGAATTTGATTCTGATGTGATCAATGCTGTGGCATGAGATGCTTTGCCCGGTTGTGCATGCTGCTGTACTATTTGCTTGTTATTATTCTAATTTTAGCTTTGAAGTTGTATACAGTTTGTTTCCAATTATATTTTGATGAATAACGAAAAACGGTGGTGTTGGGTGCGGTGGTGGTGGTCACCGGAGAGGAGTGGTTTAAGGTTGGGGAAGAAGAAAGGGTGGGGCCCATACAAATATAATTTAATATTTAATTGTTTTATTATTATTATTATTATTTTGTTTATTTAACCTTAAGGGCATTTTTGTCATTTCACACCCGAAAAAGATAACCTTCATCCATTTTAGGGACCGTCAGTGTAACAAAATGAAAGTATCTTGGATTAAACCCGTAATTTTTCAAACTTATGGACCAAAAACGTAATCTGGCCAAACCACAGGGACCATCCGTATAATTAATTCTAAAAAAAACGTTTTTAAAATAGTTAAAAAAATATTTTACGAAAAAGCTAAAAAACGTTTTTATAACAAAAACAAAAATGTATTCAAAAACGGTTTTTATGAAAAAAAAAATTTAATTTATTTTTAGAAAACTTAAAAAAAGTTTTTAAAAAGGTTGAAAAAGACGTTTTTAAGGGGGGAAAAACTAAAAAAATGATTTTATAAGTGTGAAAAAAAAAAACGATTTTAAAAAAGTAAAAAAAAGTCTTTAAAAAAAAGTTTTTATTTGACTGAAAAGATTAAACTAGTTCAGTTAGAAATAAAATAACTAAAATACTCATATACTTAACAGAAAAAGTTAACATTGTTAATGTCATAGACTGAAATGGTTACAAAAATACAACCTTAGGGGCTGATATGTTAAAAGATTATTATTTTAGACTAAAAGGGTTAAACAGACCAGACCACAAGAGCCAAAAGCGAAATTTACTCTTTTTAATATTTCGGGTTTGCTCGTCAGTTTTTGGCTCGTTTGTCATAAATAGTTTGCGCAAGTGAGGCTACACTTTCACGGATTTCATTTTTAAAACATCATGTCATTTATACATATATAATACTAGGTTAGAACCTCGTGTATTACACCGGTTGAATAAATGTAATGTTATATACTTAATAATAAAAAATTTATTTTTTTAAAAACTCGTGTATTACGCGGGATGAATAAAATATAATATAATATGTTAATACATACACTCGTGGGTTAATTTTTTGAGTAAACAGTCATTTTCGTCCATGTGATTTGGTCATTTTTGTCACTTTCATTAAAAAAGTTTATTTTTCTCCAACGTATCCTTGTGTTTTCTAAAACTTGTCATTTTCATCCAATTGGTTAACCCAATCCATTTTTTAATGTTAAATGAGGGGTATTGTTGTCTTTTTATATATTTGTTTGAATTTTTCATTTTTAAACCCTTAATTATTTTGTTCATTTAACGTTAAAAAAATACACTAATACCCCTCATTTAATATTAAAAAACGGATGAAGTTAACCAACTAAATGAAAATGACAACTTTTAGAAAACACGAGGATACAAATGAGAAAAAATAAATCTTTTGGATGAAAGTGCTAAAAGTGACAAAACCATATGGACGAAAATGACAGTTTACTCTAATTTTTTTATGTAATTGGTAAATGTTAATTTATATTAAATTTATTTGGTTAATGATATAATAACTATCTATAATTAAATAATAAGTATCTATAGTTAGACTTATATCAAATATTTAAATATATATATTTTTTTAATATCATTATTTAATAGAAGAGAGGGGCGGGAAAAACATGCTAAGAATGCACCAGAAAATGACACGTGTCTAATGGTTTGGTCGTTTATTAGATAGTATAGATAGATATAGAATTGATATAGATAAGCAATCAACTTAATAAACTTTATAATATTTTGTGGACGCCAATAAATGGTTTTACAACTTATTTTGCTTAAACACGAAGGCTTACTTTGCCTAAACGTAGAGGCTTAATCTGCTCAAACAAGAGAACTTACTTTACCTAAACGTAGTGGCTTACAACATAAACTAACTTTTAAACAAAACAATTCACTTAACATGGAAGCATGTATTCTAGCCAAAATTAATACAAGAACAAAAGCAATAGAACTTAATTTTATATCAATTTTAAGGCCCTGTGTGTCGTCCCAACCTATCTATCCCGCATATGATCATGAGTCACCGGTTTTGTTCTACCATCAGGGAATGGCACCAACTCCTGACCAATGGCTTGCACTCTTAACTAAACATTGACACACTCCTAGGAGTAGCGATGAACGCATAAAGTTCAGCGCATAAAGTTCAGCACAACTTAAGTAAATACAACACAACAACCATATCTAGTAAAAATCTCATCGATAACCAAAGCTATTGGCAGGGTCTGGGAAGGGTGGGATGTAGGCAAAGCATACCTCTATCCCAATAGAGAGGCTGCTTCCAGAAAAACCCTCACCTTCAAAAAACCTATCAGGACAAGCATAGAAGGGAGCAAAAGAGTTCTACACATAGGATTTAAGCAACATACAACAAAATGATCTAATAACACAATTTGGTAGGCGACCAATAACGGTATATGATGAAAATGGGTAAGTGGTGAAAAAATGAAAACAGTATAGGTAACAAAATAGATACACAACGTTATGTATAAAAAAGAGTAAAGTACACGGATGGTCCCTGTGGTTTACCAAAACTTTGGATTTGATCCCTAGCTTTTCAAAAGTACATGGATGGCCCATGTGGTTTGCACTTTGTAACGCATTTAGTCCCCAGCCAACAAATCTAAAAGTTTTAGAAGGTCCAAATTAGAGACTAAATGCGCTATAAAGTGCAAACCACAGGGACCGTACATGTACTTTTGACAAAGTTTAGGGACTAAATGCGTTACAAAGTGCAAACCCCATGGACCATACGTGTACTTTTGGAAAGCTATGGATCAAATCCAAAATTTTGATAAACCACAGAGACCATCCGTGTACTTTACTCTATAAAAAACAAACATATGTCATCCCAAGTGTAGCTAGGACAACCCCTAAGATGACATTAAGAAAGATCTCTGTCCCCTCCATAAACGTTCTTAACCTTGATCCTATGTCTCTACAAATTCCTATCCTCGACCATGTCCTCAGAGAGGTACATATCTAGCAAATCTTGTCGAATCTGCTCATCCCAAGTCAATTTGGGTCTTCCTCTACCCCTTCTCCCCTCTACAATGAGGGTTTCCACTGATCTAATTGGCGCCGTCATCCCTCTCCTCTTCACATGCCCAAACCATCACAGTCTCTCCTGCCTTATCTTATTTGATACACCGACTACCCCTAATCTTTTCCAAAAAACCACATTTCTCATATGGTCCAACCTTGTGTGTCCACACATCCATCGCAACATCCTCATCTTTGGCTCTCTGCTATCTCCATTTTACACGCCTGTGTTTTCTTGATGGTCCAACGTTCTGTTTCAGTGTTCCGTACAACATGCCGGCCTAACTACAACCCTATAAAGTTTCCGTTTTTGTTTAGTTGGGAACCTCCCATCGCAACTTAAGTAAATGTGATCTTCAATCATCATGCATGTCACATTCTCTATTTAAAATCAATTAGACATCTTAAAATAAAGAAACTAAATCAATAGTAAACATTTAATTACTTTCTACTAATCACCATATGTAGTGTCAATTTCCAATTAGCGCCAAATCAATTTTATCAGATCTTTCACAAAATTGAATGCGACTATTTACTTTTCTCTAAACACTCATACGAGTTAACCAGATTAAACTCAAAATCTGTGTAACCACAAGGTTTTGAAGGCAAGGATCAAACACAAATACATTGGTTTAGAAGTTTAAAACTGGGGTATACGCCTACATCAACTCTGACATAAGGTCTACAAACAAAGATCGGGTGGTTCAACATGTGCTCGAAAAAATCGAGCATCTTCTCGATGAGGTAACTATAAAGCAAAACATTGTCTTCTAATTCAACGATAAAAATGATGAATGCATGACCATCAACAAACTCCGCAAATACATAAGACTTGATCTAACGTAGAAGCGCAAGAAAATCTACTGATGGTATGTCCCCATCATCCAGCTGAGTTCTCGTGCAGAAGTACGTATTCCCGGCTGCAAAATCATTTTAAGACCGCTTTAACGTTTTGTTCCATAAAGAATACAAGCTCCATGTTAGAAAAATTAAAAATGAGTCTGAAACAGCATGACAGGCGAAGACAAAGATAAAAGAATATCCACATCGTTTTCAGCAAGGGCATTCATAAACGACCGAACCATCCAAACTGAAGCAGATCGGCGAGACCTCAAGGTCACAAAGTAGCAACCTTACCAGTTGCTCCAAGGCCCGCCCTCAACCTTTTTCAGTTTTGAAATACGTAATTATGTATATGTATTATATTCGTTATCCATTTTTATCATTTTGTAATTTTTATTAACTAGCCATTTTTAAAATAAATCAGCTCAAACCGCCAAACCACTAAAATGGCCAGTCTAGCCGACCCACCCAACCCGGCTGGTTTGGTTTCTTGTTTTCCAAAACTGTTGTAAGTGGTTTGGCCCATAATTTGTGTCAAAACCGGCCAAACCGAACCGTGAACACCCCTAGACTTATCAGATAAACTAAGGCATGTGTTCATGGTTTTGCATAACTGGAGAATGACATGTGACAACTTTATGCAGCGGGAATGATAAAAGTAAGCAAAATGAAATAAAAATATATGAAGGATATAATAAAGCGAGTAACAGCATACCTACTGTTACCGAACTTAATAGTGTCTTTTTCCATAAGTTCATAATAGCGTTCAGGTTCAATACGATTATCCTGCAATTGATAAAGGATACGTTACACCATATACTGAATAACACCAAGATTACATACCGTCTTAAACATTAAGTGGAAAAAAGGTGTCATGCAACGGGTCAGAACTGTTATATTTGGTATTGATCTGATTAAGTCATCTGGTTGACCAGAACTATTTCTTGTCCATGTTCTTTTAACTTCTATAAATAACTAGTATGTCAAATTTGAATTACATTGATTACAATTTGTCGATAATAATCATAAAACGATTTGGGTGACCGTCAACCCCTTTAACCCGTTCAAACCATAACCCGAATAGACACATTCATAAGTAAATGGGTCAAAATGCCACCTCTATAAAATATGATGATGTGTACTTACGTTTATGAAAGTCCCATTTGTGCTTCCAAGATCCATTATGTAAGGCCTAAAATTAAGGACAACAAGTGAATACGTACATACATATACCTGTGTGACTCTGTGTATATAAACATGTATGTATGTATGTATATATGTGTGTGTATATATATTTATGCTCGAAAGAATCAAAATGCCTTTTTGATGTGACAGTTTACTTACCTTACTTCCTTCTTTAGCATGCCATCTGGTTGCTCCTTCTCAACTTGCCTGAGAGCGAAGAGTAATCAGAAACCGATGATATTTTTGTCCAAAAACTGAAAGATCAAACCAAATGACTTTGCATGGTTATTATTTTTATACCGGTACTGAAGAACTGCATGCTGTTTGCTGCATGATGGATGATCTGTGGGGATGTCTGCTACCCTTCTCTCTCTCCCAAATAGATAGCAGGTTTGCCGATGCACATACAAGGGCTCTGTTAAAAAAAAAGAAACTATTAAGCCCACAAGTCTGGCAGACTGGCACAAGAACATCCACCTACCATTAAGGGCCAAAACTTGGTAAATTCGAACTTGTGATCCACCATTTACCTAAAATGGGTTGATTCGAGTTGTATTTTTTTTACCTACGGGCCAAATGGGTAAGCTCTAAAAACTTAGTAAATAACAAAATAGGTCAGTTGAAAGTGACCCAAAGTGTAGTTAAATGCTTACCTCTTAAATCACTTTATTCAAACAAATTAGATTGTATTTTAACAATATAGTTATCACAATCGTGTTTGATAAATTAATTATTTATAAACACAAGAAAAAAGGGCAGAAAAATGTTTGTCAATCTGCTATAACGATGTGGTTGTACTATAGCATCTATCTTTTCAGATATTTGATATAAAATTTATTAGTTAGTTAAAAAGTATGAAAGGTCAATCTGCTATATATTTTTTTCTAGGAAACATGATGCCTTCTAACTCAATCCAGAAGTGAGTAGATGACAGTTTAACTTTTTAACAATGTCAGGAAAATTTCCAGCCAAACATTGTAAAATATAGAGATGGCCATTTCAAACCATGTAGATACAAATGGGTCAATTTAGTTATGTTTCATTTATAACAGGCCAAACTGGTTAAGCTCAATTAGAACATGCATTTGGAGGGTCATAAGAAGCAAGAAAAGATGTCTTAAAACATAAAACTGAATCTATAAGGAGAGAACACGTTAAAAAATGTGCAAGCATACCATTAAGCACTTCACCACCCTTGAAAACATAAAGTCTCCATCTTACATCTGGTTTCCTTGCATCTGGTGGCTCCGTGAACAATAGTGTCACACCTACCATTAAAAAATATGCTCTTAAATTTATGAACATTAATTGTTAAATTTGTTTTTTTAGAAGTGTGCTTTCTAGAAAAACAGATTCTATAAGATCTTTTTTTTTCCGAAAATAAAACAGATTTTCATCTATCATTGATAATCTCATTTGCCATGTCCTAGATCAAAATCTTTATTTTCTCTTAACTACAGAAAATAGAGAGAGGTCAAGAAAGTCAGAAGAAGACTCACCTTTGACCCGATTGGTCTCAGCAGCAAGCTTTCCAGACAACTCAAACGAAGGCTTTTGCTGTAACCCATGTTGAAATGTCAAGTTAAAAGTTAAAAAAAAAGATATCACAATTATAACTCAATAGTCATATTTGCACATGTTATTGCTCAGACCTCAGAAAAGAAAGGACAAGATGCAATCTAAACTTAAACATATAACTTTGAACCTAAGAGTTTAAGAGATGAACTAGTGAATAATTGAACCTTAAGCTGTAGCAATTTACAGAAAAAATAAATGATCAATTGACAAAAGAAAACATCAAGAAGCTAGAATCACCTTTTCCTTGGTTTCAAGCGCCTCTTCAGCTGCCTTCATCCGTGCAACTGAATCATCGTTGCCATTCCTGATCACATGTTTATAACATCTAATCAGAGCCTGTATCAAATTGGATAACTGGTACTGGAATGTGAGCAAATTACGAAAATGCCATACTGAAGTACTCAAATGATACTTCTGATTAAGAAGAATGAAAAAGGAAGTACTATAAACAACAAATCAGAAAACAGATTTAATATTGTTCACCTAGAACTAACTTCCAGAATATGACTGGATGATATATGCCTTCTGATTTATCATTGGATGTTGTTACCGTAGTAGTGAAATCATATGATCCAAAACATGTCCTCTAATGACACACAATACTACCAAAGAACAATAAGTACGTAGGGGGGAGGGGGTACAGTGAGTCAGTGAGTCCAGTGGAAGAGATGGATGCAAAATTGCAAATACTAAGTTGAGACAAAAGATATGCAATATAAGATATATCGACTTCCTATCAAGCTACAAAGTTCATAGTGAAAGACTGAAAGCACGGTGCCTAAGACTTAAGATGCTACATAAAGTTGAAGAGTTCAGATATGTGCTCACCGATGATCTTCTCTTGAGTCATTTCCCTGAAAAAACAAAATAAAATAAAAGTCAATAACATTATTCACGAGTTATCTACAGAAAAGAGAACAATACTAGTACAGTGAGAGAATGCCAGGGTAACCCCTCATTCAAATTATCATCTTAAAGTAGAGGTCACAACTTCTACCCATTTACTTAATTACTTATTACTGGGCATATTACTTTTAACTCCAATGGGTCAAACAGATAAAAATCAAGAGATTTAGCTGAAAAGGAAACAGTCAAAAGTCGCCAAACTGTAAACATAGCTTTCGACTTTTGTACTCGTATTTGAGATACTATTTATTTAACGAAGGTACAAAAAAGTTAGGCAAAGTGTTTCAGGTCAAACCTAACCACATCCTGAGATGCACCAAAATAACTTCTTTTTACCAGACCCGTTTTAACCCATTAACCAACAAGCCCAACCCGCGCTATATTGCCACGTCTGTATTATAGGCATCAGATAAGACAAAAGATCATATCCAAAGAATTTATAATAATATGCAAGATAAATAATGAAGGCGCAGTTTAAGGAATGGATATCACCAGACACCTCATCACGTAGAGGCGAGCGAGATCTGCGTCTAGTCCTATGATGTTCCACATGTCTTGACTTGTAGGACCCACTGTCATCTGCATCCCTTCCGGACGTTCTATCCCTTCTCTCACTCTCTAGATCCTGCTCCTTACGTGTACCCCTATCACTTATTTTATCACCCACATCAGCTTGAGCTCTCCTCAACCTTCTCGTCCGTGGTGACGGAGACCGAGATTCAGGGGACCTAGTTTTTCTGTGATTTTTTTCAAGTACTCTTTCACTTAATTTATCATCTTTATGATTAGATCGATCTCTCCTTAATCTTTTACTCCTCGGTGATGGTGATCGAGATCCGGGCGATCTTAAAGCTGATTCTTTCACAGGCAAACGATCTGATGGAGACCTTGATCTTGTGTGTTTGGAAGATTTGGTGTGGCTTGAAGGTTTGTCTCTTAGTGGTGAATGAGATATAAGAGACTTAGGGCGTTTTGGGGATTTGGTGCGACTTGAAGGCTTTTCTCTAGGTGGTGATTTTGTTGAGTATGAACTCCTGTGACGAGCAGGAGATCTCTCTCTTCTGGATGGGCTCCTATGTGAAGACCTGCGATTCCTAACAGGAGATTCTGAGTGATCAAAGGAATCACGCCCCATGAGGTACCTCCAATTTGCAGGTTGAATTTCCTGAACTAAAAAAATACATATTTTAAAAGATCCAAAAGCGGATGAGCATAAGGATATAAACATGACTCTAGTGTTTGTTTAACAAATTATAAATTACCTAAAAATCCAACAAGTTTAGACATATCAAGACAAAAAAAAGACCTTATCACAAACAGAAGATGCACTTGCATATTGACATTACTAGTTACCAACTAAGATGGTTAAAACATATAAGACTAGAACAACACAAATTACACTTCCAATCTTCAGGAGAGAGCATATAAATGAATGTTGCTCGTCTTATAAACCCTAAGTTTAATATCAAACCTATGTTGTCAAAAGCGCATGAGGCGCACGCCTAGACGCAGAAGCGCAGCACAGGGCGCCTAGCCTGGATAGGCACAGTTTCAGGCTACCGGGAGCATTTTCCGGACAAGTTCTGGCCAAAAAATCATCTGAACTTGTCAAAAACCCCTAATTAAGCCTGGAATCAACTTAAAAAAGCCTAAAACATGTCTAAAACCCCTAAAAATGGTATTTTTATACTATGCGCCTCTCTTTTTTTGCGCCTTGCAACTAGGCTTCGGGCGAGGCCTATGCGCCTTGACAACATGTTTCAAACAAGAACAACCACCACAACTGACAACTTGAACCATAATCACTAACTTCAATTATCAGAATCCCAGATGCAGAGACATCATTTAACACATTCACAATGTAATGTCAACTATTTCCTATACAAGTAGAGCAATACTTGACACCACTTAAATTTCCACATTGTGGACATCTAATTCAACAAAACAATCACACATTCCAATGGTTAAAGTAACTTCAATACTTAAAACAAAACCAGGTAATTCTTATGCTTTAATGTTGAAAGTTTGTTGACAGTTAAAAAGGTTAATCAAGTAAAAAAAATTCACAAATTCATAACAGAAGTCAAAAATCACCTCCACCTGAAAATAGATAATTGATAGGCAAGCTTTTCATTTTTTTATGATGTATCGGAAATCTATATACAGAGTGTTCACCATTAAATCTAACATACTACTAAGACTTATTAAACCCTAACTACAAGGAACGGAAGTGATAATTAACGAAAGCATCAGCAACATCGAACAAACGACAACTAGTAACCCTAGAAGAACGAGCGGACCAGTACCTGCAGAAGAGAAGTCAAAAATTGTTGAAATTCCGGTGCCGGAGTAGAAATGAGTAGCCGATTACCTACCGGTAATGTAGATGTGAGTGAGCGGTGGTTATGTGGTGAAGTGAAGTACGGTGGTCATGGAGGATGCCGTGAGAGCTCTGATTTCTGGTGAAGATCGGGAAATTTGGGATATATTATGGGCTGGGCTAGACCGGACCAGATTAGGTGGGGACCGGACCGGCCCGGAAGAATTGAAGATTGGATCGTTATTTGGGCTGATTTATTTATATAATCTCGTTCATATAAAAACCAATTAATTTAAACGAGTGGTGAAAGAGTTTCGACGACCTATACACGAAGAAAAAAAAATTCACTTTTAAACACTGATAAAAATAAGCACGTAGAAATGGCAAATCTTGAATTTTTTAAAACATCATATTTTAAAGGTTGTAAGAGGAAAAATCTATTAAAAAACGAAACATTAAAGCAACTTCGAGTGCTTGTACGTTCGTGTTTCGATGACTTGTATGTTATCACGAAAACTTTGTTTTGAATGAAACTTACACTGAAGCGTAAATAAAAATAAGCATGTCTTAACGGTATATTCGAAAACATCATATTTGAAAAGTTATAGGAGAAAAACTAAAAAAATTGTGAGGGGGTCATTTGTCAAAATGTGGTTAGGCAAAAAAAAAAATACAAATGCAAAAGTGTAAGGTGTAAAGGGTAAGTGTAATTGAACAAACTTAAGCTCAAATGGCTTGTATCAAAGTTTTTAAAGCACTTGTAACTTGTGATTTGACATTATGAATAGTGAATCACCGACCTCTGGTATTAATATACACTAGTGAACGTTGTCACGCATTGTAGCGGTGACATTGACGTGGTTAAGTACGTAAAGAGAAGCGTATAAAGTTGATGCAACTTGGTTTTGAATATCGAAACGTAGATAAAACCGCCACAACGGTATATTCAGAAATCAACAAAAAAGTACGTCGTTGTAAAAATGAACGTTAAAAAACACGAAATCGGATTTAAAAAAAAAGATAAAAACTATGTTGTTGTGAAGATGGGCATTGAACGGAAGAACATGTGTTGGTAAAAAGTTGTTGCGTATTTGTAAAAAAGTGTTTTTTAGACAAGTGTGAGTGTTTACACAATTCGGTTTCAAATAAAATTTATATCGGAATATAGATAAAAATAAGTACGTCACACCAGAAAAAAAATATCTTTAAAAATAATTACAATATTATAAGGTTAAAATAAAAAATAATCACGTCTCGATGGTATATTCAAAATTTTATAGAAATTATATTTTAAAAGTTGTAAGAGAAAAATAAAATATGTTTAAAATTAATTAGAAATATTAAAATAGTAAAATTTAACGGAAAAAAAAAGAACTCAAACAAGCTAAAACACACCTTGAACACGCAACCTCTTTTTTAGAGGTATGCGCGCCTATCACCTCACTAGGTTCATTTTTAATAATTTTTTTTTAATTTCTAATAAAGTAATAGAAAGAAATTTTAAAAACTACCTAAAAACCCAATGAACTGGCCACAGGTGAGGGGTGCCTCAAACCCACGCCACCCGGGGTGAACGGGGATGCCCAAACCATCGAGGCAACCGACAACCTATGTTTAGATCTGTTACAACACACATATAACTAAAATAAAAATATGTTACTTTTATAAAAAATTTGTATAAAACATTTATATTTGTTAATGAGAACTTGACTCTTGATGGTAACATCAGAAACCTTTTTAAATTTCTTCGTGTTGTTTGTCGGTTACCAAAATCATCTAAAAAAAGATATTAGCAAAACTATGAATAATAATTTCCCAATCAAAATTTGACATGTGTAATAGTGATTATATAGATTTTCAGAGCAACTGGTAAACCTTCCACGCCTCCACAAAAGAGGTCGTAACCCTTGCCACGGCTTTTTCTCCTCCGATTTTGACCATAGTTTTTTTTGTTATTTTTAAACTGCATTTATATGATACCCAAACAAACTATAAACAATATTTGTGATTTAGCTCAATGATACCCACTGCGGTTTTTGAGTTAAATACGGTTTTAATCCATGTGGTTTAACCCAAATAATCATTTTAATGTAAAAGTTTAAATTGACTTTTTTAGTCTAACAGTTTCATTTTTGTCTTAACTAAAGCCGAAATTTTAACACTGTTAGAATGATTTTATTAACTTTGTTGTAAATTAAACAAAAACCCATTCTTATTAAAAATCAAATAAAAAATATGTAAACCAAATCCATCCACACTCTCTCTCTCTCTCTCTCCCTCCCTCCCTCCCTCCCTCCCTCCCTCCCTCCCTCCCTCCCTCCACCAAGCACCACCGCATCTCAGGCCGCCACCTATGACGATTTTGACCAGATTCATTATCGATCATGAATCAATCTTTGCCTTTTGATCTTCATCTTATTTTCAATGGCAAAACGATGTTGAATCTTTTTCCTTCATTCTCTGCCACTTTCTCAAAATTCCCCAATAAACACCCCCAATAACAACCCCAATCTCGTCTCCAGAATATGCATCCTCACCAATCGAACCTTAAAGTCTCATCAATTAGTTAACAGATCCATAACAGACATTTGTTCAAGGGACGAAAAGTGATGAAAATAGAAACTACGATTATGCAAATATCAGTTTTAAAGTAGGAGGGACGTAAAGTGATTTTTGGGGTAAACCTCAGGTATGAAAACTGCAATTTACTCTATTAGATGCATATTTTCTTCGATAAATTCAATTAGTACAACTTAGAGCATTCACATCAGCTCCCCCCATCTCTACCCTCATCTTTAAATTATAAAGAAAACATGAAAAATCATGTAATTTTACGCTCAAATCAGCTCCTCCATCCTCTATATTTTTAGAGAAAACTATAAGCACCATTTATATTTATGAGGTCATCACTCACCCTATATTCATTATTTTATACGTTTTGTAAGTGTGTGAGTTGAAGAAAAATATAAAATAATAATAAATAAATGAAAAAATATTATTTAATTGAAATAAGGGATAGATATAGGAGTGTGATGTGAAAGCTTTTTAAAAAGTGAGATATAAATTTAAGAAATTATAATTTTTAGTTAAATTGTAGAGATGAGAATGAAGAAGCTGATATAAATGCTTTTAGAACATCATTTTCTAAATCATGTTTCACTATTTTGTGAAATATACGAAACAAATAATTTCCATGATGTGAAACAAACTTTAATTTGCATGGAAAATATTTATTTCAATATTAAATATTTTTTTTAACTTAGCAACATTAAATCTTAATTTCAATGTTTAAACATTGAACATTTTTAATGTGAATGATTGGTTTGAGGCATTTCTCGTGAACAAATATTTATTGTCCCTCGTCTAGGGCAAGATGAGGTTTTATTTGTAAGTATGCATAATTACAACGTAACAAACATAAGTAACTCATTTTAATAATCTTTTAAATTGAAACCATTTTGTTACTCTAGGGATGATGATCCTTTTACTTTAACCACCACGAGTAATTGTGATAACTAATGATGATGGTTAGTGTAGGAACTTTGGTAATAATATTAACGATATTATCGTTAATTATGGGAAATAAATGATATAATGTCGTACACAAAACCGAATGAAAAAATAGATATAAAATACAATTTATATGTGCCAAATTAATCGAACCGATGTCTTTAGCGGGTATTCCAACGAACGCCTACTTGAAATATTCTTGACTCGAGTCTTCACCACGTTGAGTCTTCAACTATGCTCCTTGACTGCAACAATTAACACATTAAAACGTTGACAGTTTTGGTTGAGGCACGTGTTCAACACGCTTCCCTTAAAACAGATTTTGCGCCTCCTCTTAGACGAACGCGTCTGTCTCCCAGGGTACAACAACCGAAACAGTATGTGTACTGCCAGAGATGTCCACGCACCCGAGGTATCACCGGTAAACTATGTGTTTAGAAATTGTAAGAAAAAGATGAAGTTTTGGATGGTGGAAGAATTAGAGCGAACTCATCTCTCAATTCTAGGAAACTTGGTAAGAACAAGATTTGCTCTCATTTCTCTCTTTCTCTAAAGTGTGAAAAATTTTGCTACTATTTTTCCTCTTTTAAAATGAACAAGATGTTCATTTTTTATTTACAAGATGGAGATCAAAACTTCATACATTGAATTAATAGACAAACAAAAATGTGCATATTAAAATAGTCATTACACCAATTTAAAAGTAATAATCACAAATTTAATTTAGAGATAAACCAAAAGGTCTCTAAATGATTAATGGCAAAATTTGTTACATATTTACTCAAAATATGCATCAAGTTCTCATTTGAATCACTAAATTTCAAATTTTTCAATCCAACCACTCAACTTGAGGATTGAAATCCCATTAATCAAATTTAGTGAAAAACTCATTTTCACTAAATTTCCAACAATCCTTCACTTGAATAGATATCGATCAAAACACACAAATACCTAATGACACCTCGACAGTTGAGTCTTGCATAGGATAGGTAGGAGTTACCCTTTGAACCTTCCCTTGTGAAACATACTTAGCTTACTAACTGTTGGTAGACGCGATGTCCTTAAACCTACGGTTGTTTGTATAAACGACAATATACTTAACACATGACTCTCCTTAGTCGGGCACACCCCCTCACTGTTGTGTCCAATAAAGGTCTTGGAACACTTTCCTGGTTCTGCGAGAGTTCTAAGAATTGTGCCCCCAATTCAATTTGAAGCGACCCCACTTCTCTCTAGCATAGGTGATTTGTCCTCAAATCATAAAAGCGTTATGGTTACTGTGATATACCCAAATCATTTACCACATATTATGCTTAGCCTCACAATTTGTCACTGGATGTCATAACAATGGACTAGGAAGTAATTAAACTCCCTTTACAATTTAGGAGGATATATATAAACATATACATTAGCTTATATATCAACTTAGTTGTGCCCCCACAGTGACCACCCTTAGATATATGAGTCGGTTGTCCTATTGAACTTAGACCTAGGGATCTCCAGTCAACTAAGTTAGGTTTCCTTCATATACCGTCTTTCATGGGCTTTAGTCTCATTCCACAACTCCATCTCTCATCAACCCTCAGGTTGTTGGATCTAAAACCATTATCTATCACTTCGTCAAGTCAAGACATATAATTGCAATTGAGATGAGTTGTTATAATGTGTTCTTAACTAGCAAGTTAATATTGCCTATTGTCAAGATCTTTAAAACAAAAACATCTTGTTATAATGATTGTCTTTGGAGAGTACAATTCTCATTTCAAGGCGAACACATCTCCGCTATGCCTTTGGTATCAGACATCTAGCAAGATTCTAACCAATTGGCATCAAGTCATGTAACTAGTTACACTAGATAGACTCCTTATGACCTTTTTGTACTCCAATTGGTCACGTGTTTGCAATATCAATTTGAATTACCAAATACTTATTGCCAAGCTTTCCAGATTCAAATGCAAGTCACCCTCACATTTAAGTGTTATTAGATAGCATCCACATGGGGTAATGAAAGGTTCTCCCTTTCTACATGGGCTTGAGAAAACTTCTCACACAAGCATACCCTAAAAGGTTGTTTCTTAAATGGTTTCTCCCCCACATTTCTTACTATTTGATCAAACTTCATTTATGACGATATTTAGACACTCATGAAAAGATGTACATCTTTGTATTAATGAGTTCATCATTGTTTCAACTAAAATTACATTAGCTCATAAGAGCTTCTGAGCTAACCAAAGCAAAAAATGCTTAGTTTAAGCTTCCAACACTTACTAATGTTTTAACTAACCTTGTCATAAGTTACATACTTAGAAAGATTCTAAGTCAGTATGAGTTCTCCTCATTAAACTAGATAACATCATTTACCACGATATAGTTAATCAAGTTTTTCATAAGTTATATCAATCTCCTTATATTGAATAAGATAATCTTTTCGTCCATACACAAATTCTTTCTTGTGTCTAAGTACATTTTGAATGTTTGTAGTTAATTTGTCTCCTCCGAGCATCATAATTAACTAGTACTAGTCTAGCATTCTTTAGACTATAATACTCAAGCATGTGAACAGAAGATGCATCATTCTGATTCTTCACAGCCTTAAGGGATATCACAATATTCCTTGTCAACATTCATGCCTTAGTTTAGACAAGTCATGAAACTTATTCTTCATTCAAGTTAGGAACATAACCTGTTTACCTTTAATTAGGGGTGTGTATTAAATGGGATGGCCCGTGAAAGCCCGAAGGACCGGCCCGTTAAGCCCGAGCCCGGCCCATGATGTGTATAATCAGTTCGGTCTTCAATCCTATCTTTCATGGCTTAACGGTCCTGGTCCCGGTTCGGGCTAAGCCCGCGGTTCTTTAAAAAAGCCCATAAAGCCCGATTATAACCCGTTATGCATGCATCCCTATTTTTTCTAGGGATATAATCTTATATATGGAAATTGAATAACATGCAACTTCATTCCAAATTGAAAGTTACGGCCAAAAGTCAAATTCCAAATTGCATGTTAGAGAGGCAATACTCTTAGTCTTCCAAGTTCCTACATTCGATCTTCAAAATTCCAATATTTCAACCGATTAACAACAAGCGGATTCCAGGTAATTATATCAAATTAACATCAAGAGGATTCGGGTTCATCGTTTCGTGTCAGATCTGGTTGGATATTAATATACTCTTTTCAATGGAAACAAGTAACTCGAGGTCAGGAGGGTAAGATCATGAGTTTGTGAATTTTAATAGGATATGTTTAGTTTTTTTTTCTCAATGATAACAATTAGTTTTGTGAATTTTTTTCTCGATGGCAACAAGTATTGATGCATTAAGTTGTATGTATGTGTATGTATTTATTAAGTTGTATTGCATGTTACCCTATGAGTTATTGAATGTCAATTGTAATATATATTGATGAATTAAATGCTGATTTTCAAGATGTATTCTTATTTGTAAATTACATTAGCACGTTTTTTTGTTTAGCCTACATATAGTTATTTGAAAGCACCCATGTTTAGTTTCTCTGAATTGCATCTCCATTTATTTTACGACTACTTTGTTATGTTTATATATTACACGATAATGCAAAGAAATATATATATATATTTAATTAAACGGGCTTGAATGTTAGCCCGAGACCGGCCCGTTAAAGCCCGATAAAGCCCGGACCGACCCATCTACAAATGGTCCGATCCTTGGTCCCCAGTTTAGCCTTTTAACGGTCCCGGTCCTAGTCCGGTCCGGTCCAGTCCGGGTTGGTCCGGTCAAAGCCCAATACTCACCCCTACCTTTAATCTCCAAGGCTTCACCATTAATTCATAAGCACTTAACCATAAATCTTAACCCGAGTAACTTTGGTGAACACATTCATCACCCACAAAAGGTTGAATTGTACAAGTGTACAATCACTTTTATGTTGAGATGAAATCAATTAGATTGATACTTAACAACATGACATTCAACTCATTTGTCTTTAAGTGATTTGCATACTTGCCTTGTTGTTTCCTTGAAGTTATGTATATTTAGGATACTCTCCCAAGTTGAAGGTTAAAACCTCCACTATTTTCCAACAACAAATGGTAAATCTTTCGTAACGAATCTCGCTCGATTCATTAAAGATTTATATTAACATATATTTCTTTCATATGTCAGAATTCACACTTGTGAACATGCGGGACCGCGCCACTTGTACGTCATGAGCCACGCTGTGACGCCATGCACCCGCGGGTCTGCTCTCCCCAATAGGGACGCGCCGCATGGCACTCACGCCTCGTCGTTGGTCCGTGCCACCAGGCGCTTGTGCCCCGCAAACAGCGGGTCCATGTGCAATGCCACGCGGGGCCACGCAATCATGCGCTCATGTGTAAGGCCCCAAACCTGGGAGACCTCACGTATTGGATTTACTCATCAATACATATCGCTTTAAACATAAGGCATTTATTAACACAGCGGAAACGATTTAAAACTTCAACATACATAGCGGAAACATAACATGTCTAATACAATTTGTCTTTAACAACATCAAACTAAAACATAACATAAATGGGATGCTAGATGCTGATCTTCGGGTAACTCTTCTCACCAAGCCAAGCATCCACATCCATCTACTGCCACCTACACTTAACTGATGTGCATACTAAAAATCAACAACGCTGAGTGAGTTCTAACATTTACTTTAAATCAATTATACAAAAGATTTACTAATGCATACATACTGGCCTTAAGGCAAAAATTTATATACTTTACTTTTAAAATTAGTTTAAAACATATTTTAAACCGTCAATTCCTTTACACTATACTGCCCTCATGGCTCACGACCCTGAACCGACATGTACCTGGTCAGTGCCCCCATGGCCAACGGCCATGAACCGACACTACCGCTTATCCGTCAGTTCCCTTATCACTACTGTACCGCCCCCATGGCTAGCACCATGAACCGACAATACCGCTTTACGCTAAGGGGAGTTGTGTGGTTCTCCCGAGCAACCGACGTCACTCATCCCAGTTGTACAGCCGTTAGTGAACCTCAAAGGTTCTTACTAATGGGTAGAACCCATATCTGACATATTGTACAAGTAACATCTGTCCCAAGGTCCTTTACAACTGGTACACATTCCCGTAGGAAATCTCTTTACTTTCTTTACATAAATTTACTTATCTTGATCAAAATCTTAACATATAGTATGCCTTTTTTTATGTATATAAAAATATAATAAACACTTGCCATAAAAATATCTTGTTTTACTGAAAACATACTAGCACATATATTATGTCTTTGTTTATTTATATGAAAATATAATAAACGCTTGCCAATAATATAGTTATACTTTACTGAAAACGTACATTTGCTTCTTTTAAACTTTTCACTAAAACATAACTTTCTCTTTCGTTTATTAATATATAAAATATAATAAACACTTTACACTAAGTATGCACACCACCCCTAAAGCTGGCAAGAAAGAGGATTATAACTCACCTGGTCATTCTTAACTATTTCTTCTTAGGTATAAGGCTCAACGATCTGTTCAAGTGGTCATAAACATAACGTGTTAACTTCGCATCATAACAAAACATTCCGTCCGAAATCTATTTGATCGAAAACTCAACTGTCCGAAATCTCTTTCGGTCGAAATCTATTTCGCCCGAAAACTAATTCGTCTGAAATCTCGTGTCCGAAATCACTTTCATCCGAAATCTCTCTCTCTCTGCGTCCAAAATACTTTTCGGACGCATCAGACTTTTCGGACCATTCAACGACTTTTTGGACGACTCATCTGTTCTAGGCTAGATTCTTCGTTTTTGATCCAAAATCCCAACTTTTTATGTCCAAATTGTTCTAATCTTAACCATGAAACTAAATCTATAATTTTTAGTCATAAACACACGTAAAAATCCACTCTTTTGAAGAAAACTCCTAAAAACCCATTTTCAAACAAAAACCTAGATCTGAACGTGATTCGTACCTCTAATCGACTCGTTTCTTCAGCTAAACTTCGTGTCAACAAAGGAGAAGAAGGTTGGATCGATCTTTGGTCAAAACCGACACTCCATCTCTCTCTCTAGATGCTTTCTCTCTCTAGAAATGGTGGTGAAGATGATGAGAAATGAGGGTGTTGTAATGAGGGTTAGGGTCTTAAGGCCCATCCTCACCCTCAGTTCGGCCCACCTAGTGATCCGACCTAAGGCCCGGTCCATCTTGATTTCTTTTTCCTAGTTTCCTTTAAATCCCAAGCTCGTTCTATCGCTCTTGAAATACGGGATGTTACATCAAGCAACGTCATGCCTTGCCTGGAACTCATATCCGTGCCCCCCGGGAACCCGCAACGAAGGATCATGGCACCCGGACTCCATACCGCGTCCGGAAATGTCGCGTCATCCTTAAGGCACCCACGCCACACGGGACCTGGACGGCCGCCACCCGCCTCGGGCCACCTATGTTCCGGGCCACGCGCATGCAGTCAAAATACAAAAAACGACTCTCAAGTGGCTCGTTGTTGATGCGAGTGTGCGAAGTGCCAAGTACGCCATCAAAGCGCCACATCGCTCCCATCGCCCACCACTCAGAGGTATTCATATGAAGTATGTTACATATCTCATATTTATGTATTTTGTCTTATCTCATTAGACAAGGTAACAACTCTCAAGTTGTAGGTGTGCAAATCTCTTCTTGCACTATCTGTTTAAACCATATTCATATGGTTTAACATTATTTTTCATAAAATATATATTTTACGTTTTTCATACATTATTGATTTATTTATTTGTTTAAAAATGTATGTGTTATCCGAAGATATTGAACACAAAACAAAATTATAACACTTGAAATAAAATCAATAAAATACACACTTTAATTAATAATAATTTAAACAGATAATGATAAAATCATCAAACCAAAATCATCTCAATAATATCGTCTTTTAGCATGTCTTGGAGTACTCCCTCCATAAACTTCATGCACATATATAAAGTTACTCGTTACATCTTAAAACTCTAAACTTGAATGGTCACAAAATTGACCAAAACAAAACAATAAAGTTGTTTATATAATAACCTACTCGCAAGTGGTTATATTTAAACAATTAGAACTATTCATAACAACATTTAGCTGTTTTTCACCAAATAGTCTCATCGAGACTGTTATATGATTCAATACATGCTAATTCTCGCACGAGTATTGAAACAATTTATAAGCAAAACATATGTTTTATTCTTACAAAACATTTCTTAGCTTTGCAATTGTTTAAAAATTAAACTATATTTATTTTATGTTTTAATTACAAAATCAACAACATAAACTCCACAATAGTTTTATGAAAAAAAAAACGGTACCTAACACGCTCGTTAGAAAATAAAACGAATCCAAATCGCTTTAAAATGTAAGGTTTAACACAATAAACCGATTCAAACATGATTGTTAGACATGACGATCACAAAAATAGTTTTTAAAGCTTTATTTGTTTATATAAAATAAACCGTCTCTAACACAATTGTTAGATGTAAATGATTACAAAAACCTTTTTAAAGCTTCCGTTTATGTAAATTAAACGGGTTCTAACACGATTGTTAGAAAATAAACGATTACAAAATAATTTTTTTTTTCACGTGGTGTATCGCAATAAACTGTTTTTAATACGCACGTAATAAAATAAACGATCACAAAAATCGTTTTTCAAAAAATATGGCTTAGAAAATATAAACCATCTCTCTAACACGCATGTTAAATTGTTAAACATTTACAAAAAACATCTATACATTAAATCTTTTCTAATACGCTTGTTAGAAAATAATACGTTTGGACAAAACGTATTTAAAACAGTTGATTTATACAATAAATCGTTATCTAGCACGCATGTTAGATTATTTTATAAAATAATTGTTTCTGACACTCATGTTAGGAAACGAGATGTTTAGACAAATGTTTTAAACCATAATACTTTATAAAATATAATCATTTCTAATACGTATGTTAAAAAAAATGAAACGTTTACAAAAAATGTATTGTTTATAAAATAAACCCGGTCTAACACGCATGTTAGAAAATTTAACGTTTACATGAAATGTATGGTTTATACCAATAAACCCGATCTAACACACATGTTAGAAAAAATTAAACGATTACAAAATCATTTTAAAACCAAACGGTTGAATCAAACCATTCGTTAACACGATATATGATTTAAGATTGTACTTCAATCTTTATTAATCCAAACACATCAAAAAGTACTACAAACGTTATTTCTCAAAAAAAAATATTTATAAGATTATAAGAAAATCTCTACAATATTTTTATTTTTAAATCATTTCGTAAACCCAAAATTCTTAGAAATAAGGTTTTTAAGATTGTCTAAACAATCTCATGAAATTCTGTTTTAAGATTGTAGGAACTTGGGTCACTTTTTATTATAAAATAATAATAAAATAATAATATTAACGATAATCTCGTTAATCATGGAAAATAAATAGTACAATGTCGTACACAAAACCTAATGAAAAAATAGATATAAAATACAATTTATATGTGCCAAATTAATCGAACCGATGTCTTTAGGGGGTACTCCAACGAACGCCTTCTTGAAGTATTCTTGACTCAAGTCTTCACCACGTTGATTCTTCAACTATACTCCTTGACTGCAACAATTAGCACACTAAAACGTTGACAGTTTTGATTGAGGCTGAGGCACGTGTTCAACATGCTTCCCTAAAACATATTTCGCGCTTCCTTTTAAACGAACGCGTTTGTCTGCCAGAGTACAACCACCGGAACAGTATGTGTACTGCCGGAGATGTCCACACACTCGAGGTATCACCGGTAAACTATGTGTTTAGAAATTATAAGAAAAAGATGAAATTTTGGATGGTGGAAGAATTAGAGAGAACTTATCTCTCAATTCTAGGAAACTTGGTATGAATAAGATTTGCTCTCATTACTCTCTTTCTCTAAAGTGTGAAAAATTTTGCTACTATTTTTCCTCTTCTAAAATGAACAAGATGCTCATTTTTTATTTACAAGATGGAGATCAAAACTCCATACATTAAATTAAGAGACAAACAAAAAGGTCCATATTAAAATAGTCATTACTCCAATTTAAAAGTAATAATCACAAATTTAATTTAGATAGAAACCAAAAGGTTGATTCATGACAAAATTTGTTACATATTTACTCAAAATATGCAACAAGTTCTCATTTGAATCACTAAGTCCCAAAATTTTCAATCCAACCACTCAACTTGAGGATCGAAATCTCATTTATCAAAGTTAGTGAAAAACCCATTTTCACTAAATTTCCAACAGTTATAACATAGATAACATCTCTCGAAAATATAACGTAGCTAGTAGAACACCAAACTTCTAATCCCACACTGGCAACATCTACACGATGATCGTAATCTTTAACCATTGTAACCACTTTAACCATATAGATTCACAACTCATACATCTCAATTGTAGATCTTCATTCCTCCATTGGCGCCTCCATGGATTCTAGTATTCTACCGTGTCGGCATCACCTTGGCCACCGACATGAGCTCTTCAAAAGCGTTTCATCGATTTAACATATATGCATACAAACATAGAGGGAGGATCCCCTAAAAATTATATTTTACTTAAGTAGCATAAAAAGGATTTTTTTTAAAATTAAATATCCGGCTCTAACGAAATCCGATTGAACTCATTCCAGCGACATTGGAACCGCCTCGTCGAACCCTAAACACAAATCCCTAAACCCTAAACTTTAACATTAACCTTAAAGTTATACTCTAAAGCTAAACCCTAGGGCTAAAAGCTAAACCTAAAAGCTAAAAACGCTAAAACCTAAAGCTAAGCCCTAAAACTAAACCCTAAAAATTAAACCCACAAACCTAAACCCAAAAACTAAACCCTAAAGCTAAATCTTAAAGTTAAAACCTAAAAAACTAAACCCTAAATGCTAATACCATAAAAGCTAATATAGCAAAGCTTGATGAGCCGGTTCCAATGCCGCTGGAATGAGTTCAATCGAAGTTCGTATGAGCCGAATATCGAGTTTTTAAAAATCCTTTTTAGGCTACTTAGGCTAAACCCACTTTTTATTTGATCCTACCTCTACAAACATAATCATATATGTGTTTATATCAAAGGTGGCAATTTCTAACACTACATAAAATAACCACCGTTGGCCATTTGGTGCAATGGTAGCCCAAGACTTTCCATGGTAAAGGTCTTGGGTTGGAATTCGGGTCATAGCAAAAAAGAGCCTGTGGCCAGGTCAGAGGGCTTACCTAGTTGGGGGGGGGGGTTCCTCTTGGGGTGGGTTGTCCTGGATGTTCTAGGTGTTGCCCCGAGAAAACCCAATTATCCTAGAATATCTAGGTGTTGACGTTAAAAAAACATAAAATAACCAGCTTTCGGGTTGTTATATCTAACATATTTAATAAATGGGTCGTGATTGGGTTGAACCGTTTAATTTACGGGTCATGTGTTGGGTTGACATGGTTAACCAGTTTAATTATACATGCAACCTACCAACCCATTTACAATCCGCTAACCCATTTATTACAACCAGATTAACACATTGGTATTTACTTTTTCTTAATTATCATAATCAATTTAATTGCATAATTCATTAATATAAATTATAAATAAAAGGATTATTGGATTTTAATAATCCCACATTGTATCAATTGGCCAATAATAATCCCAACTGAGAATATTCTTACAATCAGTCTATACTTTTAAACTATTTTCTTACATTGGACCTCCCGTTAAAAAAACGTAACGCCGTTAGATTTTATATGACGTGGACATCTGCAAACCGTCGGAAAGTCGAGCCAAGCTAGCAGTGGTCTCGTGGTAGGCTTTGAAATTGGCTCTGGTAGTGTTTAACTGGTCTTGTTTGCCCATCAAGTCCAAACAGAGACAATGGTGATGTTTAACGAGACCAGTTAAACTCCACCAGAGCCAATTTCAAAACCCACCACGAGACCACAGCTAGCTTGGCTCGACTTTTCGGTGGTTTGCAAATATCCACGTCATATAAAATCTAACAACGTTAAGTTTTTTTAACGGGAGGTCCAATGTAAGAAAATCGTTTGAATGTAGGGACTGGTGGTAAGAATATTCTCAGTTGGGATTACTATTGGTCAATTGGTAAAATGTGAGATTATTAAAATCCAATAATCCTAAATAAAATAATATTATAGGTTGTTTTAGTAATATCCAAGTTAACTACCTAGCAAAATATAAAAAAGTACACTTTTAACCCTCAACTTTTCTTATATACACATAATCACTGCATTATTTTTATTGTAAATACTAGGATTATTGGATTTTAATAATCCTATATTTTATCAATTGGCCAATAATAATCCCAACTGAGAATATTCTTACCACCAGTCTCTACTTTCAAACTATTTTCTTACATTAGACCCCCCGTTAAAAAAACTTAACGCCGTTAGATTTTATATGACGTGGTCATCTGCAAAACGCCGAAAAGTCGAGCAAAACTAGCAGTGGTCTCGTGGTGGCTTTTGAAATTGGCTCTGGTGGTGTTTAACTGGTCTCGTTTGTCTGGCAAGTCCAAACAGAGACAACGATGGTGTTTAACGAGACCAGTTAAACACCACCAGAGCCAATTTCAAAACCCACCACGAGACCACTGCTAGCTTGGCTCGACTTTCCAGCGGTTGCAGATGTCCACGTCATATAAAATCTAACGGCGTTAAGTTTCTTTAACGAGGGGTCCAATGTAAGAAAATAGTTTGAAAGTAGGGACCGGTGGTAAGAATATTCATAGTTGGTATTATTATTGGCCAATTGGTAAAAGATAGGATTATTAAAATCCAATAATCCTAAATACTATTAGTTGGCTTTATTAAAGATTTCATCTCCTTTCGCTTTATGGAGTGGTTAAGAAATTAAGCAAAAGAAACACCAATTATTTGATGTCTATTTTTTTTTACAACCAAAGTTCTCATGTCATGAATATCACGTGTCTCTTTTTCTATATTTTTATTCAACTTTTTATGCACGCAATGTGTAGGAGTAATCGTTAGATAACGGATCAAATTAAGTAACTTTAAAAATAGGGTAAAATGTGTCGCGTAACTGTTAAAAACTTGTTAAAACATGTCAAGATGGACCGGTCTACTTTTTTTTTATACATAAAAAATGTATCAAATTCTATTATAAAAGTCACATTGTTAAGATAGAAATATATATATTTTTTCTAAATAAAACAAATTAAGAGTTTGTAAGTAGTTTATTTGTGTTTTAGGTTCCAATTTTATACTTTGGTTCACCTGAATGACCAAAATTATTATAGGTTTTTATTTTGTTTTGTATGAGTGAGAACCTTTCTACATAAGATACGGTTAACAAGACGAGTTTGACCGACTTCATTAGATTTAGATCATGGGACTAAGAACATCTGCAATAGATGTTCGTGGCCCTTGTGATAGTGATGGTCTACGGACTTTGAAGAGAGGGATACGTTGGTGACTACAAACGGAGAGGGAGAGACTGAATCAGGGAGTTGAGTATATCACAACCCCACAAGAAACAATAGCTTACTAGAGTAGCCACCGTGTTTGAATGACATGTTAATGTACTCTAGTTAAAGATGACAACTTCAACCTGTTTGATTGCAAGTGGGTCGATTTGTGTTATGTTTTATTCTAGACAAAAGTGCACTCTACGCATACGCTGTGTGAGTCTGTTGCTAAAACTATACATTAAACCCTCTAAAGTCACTTTGTTAAATAGAAGTTCCTATTATTTCTAATTAGGGGTGTTCAAAGTCGAATATCCGAAAATTTCGAATAGTGAATTTCACTATCCGTATCCGAATCCGAAATTTTGGATTCGGATTCCGACAGTGAAACGGATATCCGGTTTTTTTTTAACTTAAATATACTTTTTAAATTAAAATCTAAATATATAAAATATATGAAATAAACATCACCTTTATGAAATAATTAAAAAAACATTAAAAACCCAAATTTTGAGTAATTTACGAAATTACGACGCGAATACGTTTTAGTTTTTTTTTAAAATAAGAAGGCTAAACACATAACATAAAAAACCATATACTTCATATATATTATATTTATAACACTTTCTAGGAAACAATATATAAATTTGGCCCAAAAAAATATAATTTTTGAAATTACGACGCGAATACATTTTATTTTTTTAAAAAATAAGAAAGCTAAACACATAACATAAAAACCATATACTTTATATATATATATATTGTATTCATAACAATTTCTAGGAAATATATCTTAACAAAAATTATTTTCGGATATCCGAATATCAAAAATTTTGAAAAATGCTATCCAAAATTTTCGGATTCGGAATTTCGGATATTTCGGGTTCGGTTTCGGATACGGATACTTTTGAACACCCCAATTTCTAACAATATAGTTTGTAGTCATATTTTGCACATTAATTATCTATAAAATTCAAAAAGTGGGATTAGAAAATCGTTGATTAGTTTATATTTTTTAATAATAAATTTAAGAGTTATTGAGTTAATGATGGTAGTTATTTTTAATTTACTATCACATATCATTTTACATAATTCATTAACTTATTAATTATTAATAAAATAATATCATGGGTGTTCTTCGACATCCAAGTTAATTTTTTAAATTAAAACACTAAATATATTACGTTACAAAATTACACCCAAAATTGAAACGAATTTCACATCAGTCATTCTACACTATCTAATTTAGCTCTATTCTTTATCCATAAGAACGACGTCGTCTTTATTTCTTCGACCATGTTGCTCAACATCCAAGTTAATTACCTGGCAAATTATGTAATTTAAGAAGTTTACAAATTTAACCCTCTAACTTTTGTTATGTACACATAATCACCTAATTATTTTATATTAAATATTACTGGTTGGCTTTATTCACCATTTCACCCCCTTTCGCTTTATGGAGAGATTAAGAAAGCAAAAGAAACACCTATGATTTGATGTCTAGTTTATCTTATAACCAAAGATCCCATGTCATGAATATCATGTGTTTCTTTGTCTATATTTTATTTTACTTTTTATATAGGCAACGGGTTGGAGTGGTTTAGCGGCAAGGTTTTTAAAATTGAATCGGACTGGTTAGTTGGACATTAGACCGGACACCTTGTACGTTTGGTTCAAATGTTTTGGAACGCCAATGGGTGAACCGGTTGGTTTTTTGTTTTTCCGGGTGAACCAACAAACCGTTGAATCGGCCGAACCAGATTCAGAAATTTCATGACTCCTCATTTTATAAAGGGATGAAATTTCTTGGTTTGAGCAATGTGAGACGATGTTTTGTCATTTTAAAGAGAGGAATAAGAGTTAAACTAAAGTTAAGTTATAAATGTGAGTTTGAGGGAACTAGAAACTTGTGATACAAACTAGGAGTGTTCACGGTTTGGTATAGCCGGTTTAACAAAAAAATATGAACCAAACTAGTAAATGCTAACTATGGTTTCAAAAAACAACCAAACCAACGGTGATTGGATAGGTCCACCATTTTAGCAGTTCGGTGGTTTGATATTCGGTTTTGGAGGTTTTGAACCGATTTTTTTCAAAATCGTTAGTTTGTTTTAAAAATTCTAACATTAATAAAGATGAAGATGGTTCCTAGATATGATACATATACATAACTGAATATATCAAAAATGAAAAAAGAATAAAAAAGCTAAATTGTCGGTTCGGTTTATACGGCCGTTTGCAAGTTCAAACCGTTAGTCACACCGCTAAACGTCAAAATCAAACCGCGAACCAAGCTGTATAAATCTCAAACCATCCAAACCAGCCTACTTGCTTTGGACTGTTAAGTCGGTTCCAGGGTTTATGGATACCCCTAATGCAAACAAAAACAAAAATTACAATTGATAACTTATCTACAATAATGATAGCAATTTGTATGTAGCTTTTGTATTTGAGATGAATCCTATACTAATTGGCTCTTAACAAAACCTATATATTTTTATACTTGTTTTTTTTTTCCTAAATTCAATTTAATAATAGTATATTTTATATTTTATCAATTATTAAATTATTTATGACCTCAACAAAAGACGAGTCTGACCAGCTGGTCATAAGTTATAAGGGGTCGAGTTAGGTCGAATAGACCCGTCCATATTTCTAAATATTATACCTGAAAAATGTATCAAATTTTATACCAGTCTACAAGGGTGACCAATGTGAAAGGCCGTATGACCGTAGTCCTTCAATATACCCTTCCATATAAGAGTCGAGACCGATATGTTTGCAAGGTTTCGTGAGACGAAAATGTGTATACGCTTAAATTATGAAATAATTAAACGAGTATACGTATAAAGTGAGAATGTAAATCTATTTGTACCATGGAGACAACCTTTTTACACCGATAAGGTCAAGAAGGCGGATTTGACTGGCTTCATTAGATCAAGATCATGGGACTAACAAGTTTGATGAAATTGAAAGTCAACTTCTTAAACCGAGTTGGGTATACGACAACCCGACAAGAAACCGTAGCTTATCAGAGAGGCAACTATATTTGAATTACATGTTTATGTAATCTTTCTAGAGGTGACAACTTCATCCCATTTGATTACAAGTGGGTCGATTTGGGTTATGTTGTACATCTAACATCTCAAATGGGCTAGACGAAAAGTTTTAACTAAAAAGGAAACCAGTCAAACTGGTCGAGCGTGTCAAAGGATTGAAGTCATCCAAAATGCAGATAAGATATTCTTTAACCAAGTGGTAGGGGATCAAGTCCAGCCGGGACAAATATAAGCATTTTTTATTAACAAAAATAAAAAATTATATAAATCGAATTCAAATTCAAATAATCGGGTCGGTTCGGTTCGAAATTCGAAAACTGGATTCACTCATTTTTTATGAATCTTATGATTTATTTCTTCTATATTAAGTGAAAAGACCTACATAAGGGATATGTTAAATTATGCCTAATATATAGGGGTCCACCAGCTTCAAAATGCTTATCCAAATGAAACAGGCTTTACTTTTAGGGGTTAACACCTACATGCAAGTAAGGAACTTGATCCAACTGTAACTTTGAAATATTCCCTATCTTTTTTTATCATTATATATTGCCTAGATATCGCGAAATCAGAAAACCACAAACCAAACTTACCTTCTTTCTCTGTCATTACCTTTTCAGCTTTGAACCCAAACGGTCTGACAACAGCCCGAAAATGCAGCAGCGGCAGCAGGTGATTAAGAAGGAACGCCGAGTGTTCAGCTCCTCTGATGACAGTGCAATGATGAAGCAGGTTGTGGGAACCCACTCACCCGATGGTCGGGATGTTGAGTTGGAGCCCATTCTTAATGTCATTGAAGAAACACTCCATCGTGCCATTCCTGCAAATATTGATGGTGTTATTAATGTATGTACAATCCTATACGTCCTAGATGCTTGTGCTTTTGTAAAAGTGACAATTTTGACCCGTTTGGGTAAGAATGGGTTGGTTTGGGTTATGTTTCGTTCCTAACGGGTCAAATGATCGAACCGGTCAAACGGGTCAACAGTAGTCCAAAGTGTATTTTTATGCACACAACCTCCTAAGGCGCTTTATTTAAAAAAAATAGATTTAATAATCACATATATTCGAAAGTAATTATCCATTACGACCCGTTACCAACCTGTTTGGACTGCTTACCATGTCCTTGTAGGGCACACATAATGGGCTTATTGATGCATTGGATGGACAAGAGAAGGCTGCTTTCTCTAGCTTTGAAGATGTTGATGGGTTCCCAGATGGATTGGCTCATGCGATCAATAAAATTTCCTGTGAGGTTAGTATGTAAATTACTGTGCTGATAATTTCGGGGTCGTGATTCTGACCCGTTTACTAAAGAATGGGTCGCTTCAGGTTTTTTTATCTCTATGGGGCCAAATGGGTAGTATATAAAAATTATCTTAGAAGGAAACGGGCCAGACGGTAGGCAAGTCAACGAAAGTTTATATTTAATGCACAAAAGCTTCTGAAATCATTATTTAAATAATGCAACTTTTCTAAACATCATTAGCACTGCTATTTATAGTAAAAGAATGTGTTGGCATTAACCCAACCCGTCCAACCTGCAATTAATATTACACATTTTGATCCGAACCCTTTTGGACTCCTTACCCAGCCCATCCGACCTACGATTAGTATTACACATTTTGACCTTAACCCTTTTGGACTCTTTACCCAGCCCACGGTGCCCACCCAACCTGCAACCAATATTACACGTTCTGACCTTAACCCTTTTGGACTCTTTACCCAGCCGGCCCGCCCAACCTGCCACTAATATTTACACATTCTGACCCGAATCCTTTTGGACTCTTTACCCAGCCTGCACGCGCGACCTGCAACCAATATGACACATTTTGATCCGACCCTTTTTGGACTCTTTACCCAACCCGCCCGCCCAACCTGCAACTAATATTACACATTTTGACCCGAACCCTTTTGGACTCTTTACCAAGCCCGCCTGACCTGCAACTAATATTACACGTTTTGACCCGAACCCTTTTGGACTCTTTACCTAGCCCGCCCACCCACCATGCCAACTTTTCCACCTCTAAATGTATGGTACAAGCTAGTAAAGCTTATTAACAGAAGTATGAATGTACAAAGTACCACCTGCAAAGCAAGACTAATTGATACCTGTATTGGCAGTTTTCTTGCAAGTGCTCGGGTGGAGCAGACGCTCATGCATCAACAATAGCAATCCTCAACATACTATCGAGCTACTCATGGGAAGCCAAAGTGGTCATATCATTAGGAGCCTTTGCAGTAAACTTTGGAGAGTTTTGGCTCGTGGCTCAACTATTTGCCACCAATCCGCTTGCTAAATCGGTAGCATTGCTTAAACAATTGCCAAACATCATAGAACATTACAAATCAATCAAACCTCGGTTTGATGCTATCAATAACCTCATTAAGGTTATGTTGGATGTGACCAAATGTATCATTGCATTCAAGAACCTGCCTTATCAGTATCTTCAAGATGACACACCACCCAAGTCAACAGCATTATCTCACATTCCCACTGCAGCTTATTGGTCCATCAAGAGTATGGTGGCTTGTGCCTCTCAGCTAACAAGCCTTTTAGGCATGAATTACGAGTAAGTTTTACTATATTATCTTTTTTAATCGAGAACATGCCCGACTCTTGGGGTGTTTGGATTTGCATTTTGAAATTGTTTGGGGTCAAATAATTACTTTCGGTTACTAATATCATACCGGCTGCAGCAAAACTGATTATCAAGATTCAAGAAATAAAATTAAATGACCTAATTACCCTTCTTTTAACCTAATTTGAGGGACTTTTACTCCCATCTATTTTCACTAGAATGTGTATTAAAGTCCTAAATGATCAGAATTGTCAAACACTTAAACAGTTAATTATCTGATTATTAGAACTTTAAACACCAAAAACACATCCAAACATCATATCCTACAACTTGTTCTATTACAATTGATTTTAATATATAAGCTTAATTTCTATTTTTGTCCAAATTATGAGGTATAAGACAAACGCAGGTACATCTCAGCTACGTCAGAGGCATGGGAACTTTCAAGCTTGGCTCACAAGGTTCAAAATATTCATGAGCATCTTAAAGAACTCCTCCGCCTTTGCATGCAAAACATAGGTAAGTTCAACTTTTTTTGTACTTTTGGTGAATAGTGATCCTAAAACTACTAAAAAAAGAGCTAATGTTCATACATTATGTTGCTGCAGAGGAGAAGCAACACGATGAATATTTTCTCATGCTCGTGAGAATCTTTGACGTGTCTCACTTAGACAACTTGAAGATTCTCAAGGCTTTGTTCTGTTCCAAGGATGACATTCATCCGCTTCTAGATGGCTCATCAAAAACAAGGGTTAACTTTTAAATTCCCTTCTTAAACTTTTTGGACTTTTGATTTACTTTTCGTTAAATAATTAATTGATTTAATTCATTTATCGTGATTAAAACAGGTTAATGTTGATGTGCTAAGAAAAAAGACTGTGTTGCTGCTCATATCAGACCTAGATATCTCACATGAAGAGATTCTAGTTCTCACTCAAATCTACAAAGACTCTAGAATACAACCAGATCTTCATTATGAAGTTGTGTGGGTCCCGGTTGTGGACAATCTGATGACATGGAATGATTCACATCAACACAAGCTTGAGCAGCTTCAATCCATGATGACATGGCATATGCTGTATCACCCTACATTGCTAGAAACATCAGTCATCAAGTACATCAAACAAGTGTGGCACTTTGAAAAAAAGCCGATTTTTGTGGCGCTAGATCCACAGGGGAGAGTGACATCACCAAATGCACTCCACATGGTCTGGATTTGGAGAAACACTGCTTACCCTTTCACTAGCATGAAAGAGGACGCGCTATGGAAGGAAGAATCTTGGACACTAGAGTTATTGGTTGACAACATTGATCCATACATATTACGTTGGGTAACTTAATTTACTTTGTAGCATCTTTACAAGTTTAGTTATAATTAATAATCATATTAATAAGTTTATCCTCAATAATGTATGTTGCTAGATTGCTGAAGAGAAATACATATGCTTGTATGGAGGAGATAACCTAGATTGGATCAGGAGATTTACAAAGATAGCATCAGATACTGCCAAAACTGCAGGAATCCCATTGGAGATGGTTTATGTGGGAAAGAGCGGAACCAAAGAGAGAATAAGGAAAATTAGTACAACGATCAGTGAGGAGAAACTAAGTCACACTTGGCCCGACCCCACTTCCATGTGGTACTTTTGGACCCGCCTTGAGAGCATGTTGTACTCAAAGATTCAACAAGGGAAAAGTTTTGACAACGACCCGATCATGAAGGAGGTTATGACCATGATGAGCTTTGATGGGAGTGATCAAGGGTGGGCTTTGATATGTAAGGGGTCAGGTGAGATGGCGAGAGCAAATGCAGAATTGACATTGAAGAGTTTAACAGAGTATGAGAATTGGGGAGGAGATGCACAGGAAAATGGTTTTGTTCCAGCATTAAAAGCGTACTTAACCAAATTGCATAAACCTCAGCATTGCAACCGACTTATACTTCCTGGGATTAGTGGCGGGATCCCTGAGGTGGTGGTGTGTTCAGAATGTGGTCGGACAATGGAGAAATTCCTAATGTTTCGTTGTTGTACCGATTAAGGAGAACGGTCATTATGTTCCAATTGAGTCTAAAATGATGTCTGTTAGTTGTTGACTTGTTTCAGTATTAGGACCAGTGAGGGCGTGCTGTTAGATATGTGATACCGGTTCATTGTTTTAAATAAGTATCTAACCGTGTGTTATTCTTATTTCTACTTGCAATGTACAAAGCATGGCAGCTTGTTTTTCCCTTATTCAGTTTAAAGAACCGACTTAACTTGAGCATGACTATAGCTACATTCTAATATTATCCATCCCGCTATACGCACCATTATATCAAAAAGTATGGTAAAAGAATAAACCAGATCAGCATAAAAGGCTATACAGATATTGAAGTTTCAATTTCTTTTTTATATAGAGAACATGACAAGCAGGTAAATCAAGGTTTAAACATCTGTACTAACACATTGTCAAAACTCAAAAGAGATCTTAGGTCTACCAATAAAAGATGCAATGACCAGTAGTATCAAGATTGTTATAGAAACCAATATGATGGTAATGCATAATTCTTCGGTAATACCTCAAAAATCTAACAGTAACTGAGGAAGTATCCTCTCCAGGTGGGTTGCTTCAATCTTGATTCCGCCTTCAGCTTCAGCAATAGTAGCAGCTCGTTGGACTGCTTCTGCATTAACAAAAAACTACGCTTCATAAGCAACTGCAAATAGGCAACTTCCTTTATACTAATATTGGCTACAATCAAGGTGGATATGATGTACCCGTGACAAATAGCTTAAGTAGTTCACAACTCAGCCTCACAGCATTTGGTTTGGCTGCACCAATGGTACATTGTTATGACAAATTGCAGAAATAAAAAGAAACAACATAAAAAGTAAATAAATACACATGTTGAAACCCTAGTAGTCAAAGACGCGCCTAGCACGGCACACCAATAACGACTTACCATCAAGGCGCACAGGCGGAAAAAATCTAGAAAAAACCGGCCAAATTCTGAAAAAAAACCGGTCTGAAAGACTGAAAAAACTAAAACTGGTCTGAAACATCTAAAAATGGCCTAGAACTAGGCTAAGCAGTCTAAAACAGCTAAAAATGGCCTGTTTACACTGTCCGCCTTGCATGTCTCGGGCTCTCGCTTTTTAAGCGCCTTGAGGCTTGAGCCTTTGACTACTATGGTTGAAACCCTAGCATGCGAAACCACAAGACTATAAGAATCCCCTATGAGAATATAACATAACACCAACCAGTTTTGTAAAAATCGCTAGGCACTAGTCAGGCGATGGGATACCGACTAGCGATTAATCGGATTGGAATTTTTATTTGTTTTTAGAATCATTTACCAAAAATCTAGCTATAAATAAGCTTTATATATGTTTTAATATATAAAAAATATATATGTACAACCAAAAACCTATATGTACAACATCTTGATGAATACACATGTAAAATTCTTGGTCAATTTTGTTAAAACTATAACTTTGAGGATGAAACTTGTAATTTTATTAAAAAATAAGCGATGAACAAAAAAAAAAAATTTAAAAATTGTTGGGCCGATTTGGACAACCTAGGACTGCCTGCCTACTGATTTTTTGGTCCGATTAGATGAAATCGCATCGGTAGACCCCCGATTACCTATTAATTGCCGATTAATCCCGATTTTTACAACACTACTGCCACCAACATGTAGGGCAAAATCATTCGAAACCTAGAAGATGAACATTATCTCAAAACAATAAAAAAAAGGAACAAGTAATGCTGATTTTTGAATCTAATTTAAAATCTTATCAACAGCTAACCAAGAGCAAGCATTAATTTGAAGATTCGGTCCGGCTCCTTACCAGAAGTAGGCCGATTTCTCTTGGAGGTTCCTACTCGTTCCTGCATTGCAAAATCGTAAACAGTCAGATAGCAGATCATACGTAACAACTTTTCACACGATTAGACACTGAAATCACAGTTAAGATAATTAAATGTGTTTGACCTCGCCCTTGGAAGTCTCGCCGTCTTCAATCTTCTCGCGCTCTGAAACAGAAACGATTCAAGGAATGTAGTTCGGTAAGTACAAAATTTGTACCAGATTCATAATGAACTAACCGATTGCCTTCTTGCTCCAAACCAATTTGAAGATTGCATTTATCAGATCCTGTTAATTTCACAGATTTCACGTATTTTGAAACATACGTTAACGAGAAATCAAAACGCGAAGTTAGGGTTAGGGTTTACCTGATCAAAATTGCTCTCCATGGCGCCACAACGAACAATGAATGTTCGTCGGAAACAAATCAGGTGATTTTGTAATCCAGTAACGAAGACTAGTTTATTTTAATAAATCATTTCGATGAAGAACATAATCGGGGTGGTGGCGCAGTTGGCTAGCGCGTAGGTCTCATAGCTTCTGAGTTATCCTGAGGTCGAGAGTTCGAGCCTCTCTCACCCCATTAATCTTTTTAAAGTAAATTTATCTCCTCACCTTTTTATTAATAAAGAAAATAGTTGAAAAAAATTAATATTAAATAAATGAAATATTCATAAAGTAAATAAGCATTGGCGGACTTAGTTTGGTGTCGGCGGACACCGTTAAATTTTATTTTATTTTATATATATATATGATATATTTCCGATCGACCCCCATAAAATTTTGACACCGACCCTCAGGAAATATTTTTTAGGACTATAGATTTTATAAATAAAAATCAATTAAACCAAACCTGCAACCCTATAACAATTAACCCACAACCGATTAATTATAAAACTCTTAAAACCAAACCTTTAATAGTTTAAACAAAATAGGCTCAAATAAAACATAAATCCATAAATAAACCTAATACCCATTTAAATATTTTAAACATAATTAACTATTGAAAAAAGAGTTGATAATTGTATTTGTTATATTGAAAAAGAGTTACTTAGAAAATTTCTTATAGATGATGTAATGGTTCGGTTTCAAAAAATAAAAACTCGTAAAAAACAATTATAGGGATATTGTTTTTTAATTACGCATTTCTAATGACAAAAATCGTATTATTATTGTCCGTTTATAATTTTGTTAGTTTTCATCGTTTTATTGTGTGACCCGACCCGAACCGAACCGGGCCGAAAAAAATTAATATTTAATTATCGACCCCAAAAAATCTCCAACCCCTGTAAAAAAAATTTTTGGCTCCGCCACTGACAATAAGCGTAATTATATAACAATCTGAATATATTTATTTGCATGAAATTTAAACTTAGGGCGACTTTCAACCGATTTGTTTTCTCATTTTAAACTACTTTTATTTAAGTTTTAACCGTTTGACCCGCTAGAGATAAAACATAACCCAAATCGACCCGTTCATAAGAAAATGGGTTGAAGTTGCCACATCTACAAAACATATATAAACATATGCAAAGAGATAAAATAAGTCATGATATAAATCGAAATGGGAATAATAGAAAATAATTACATGAATACTTTCGGCTATAATGATATGACAAAAAATATCGTGATATTCAACAAATCATAACAAACATTAGATCTTTAAATTTGTAAATATATGATTGAATGTTTTTTTAATTGGATCATACGAGGCTATAAAATCATTTTTCAGTTTCTAGAATTCATAAAAATATGATTAAACAATTTAATTGATGATAAACAAACTTTTGGAATAAAAAATCTGTAGATAAAAACTGAAACGAATAATTAATCTAGTTGTATAAAATTGTGGAGTTAATTAAAATGTAAAAATAGTATGATAATATAATAACTATGCATAATACAATTTTTTTTAAATGATAAGTAATGTTAGGAATTTTAACTATCCATGATTAATTTTATATTAAATTCATTTATTTAATGATATAATAACCATCGATGATTAAATTTGTTTTGTTTCTTAATATAATTATTATTTAATAAGAGAGAGAAACGAAAAAATTATTATTTAATAGGAGAGAGACGAGAAAATAAGGATGAGTGGGCATTAGAGAGTGACAAGAGTCCCCTCATAATTTTATTTATTAGTATAGAACTATAGATAGATTGGCTATGTATCTGTCGGGTCGGGGTTATCTGTGCAAGATCTTATTCCTCAATGATCATATTTACTTTGACTGGTTGTTTGATCTAGGGAACTGGCTGACTAGACTTGCTACTGAATCAATTCTTTTTAATGAATAGATTTGATCGCAACTTCGAATATAGAATTCAAAGGGATAAAATAAGAAAGGATACTCCGAATCATAGAACTCTAATGAAATATACGATCAACCAACATTTATCGAATTTGAAAAAGAGTCCGAAGAAATGGTTCGATCCTCTTATTTTTTTTATCGAACCGAGAGATCCATTAAGCGGGATCCTCCATCTACATTTGATGATCCAAGTGTATCGAGGTTTAAAATACACACTTATCATGACACCTCAAGAAGTTTCATAGTGTCTTTGGTAGGGTTAGGTTCAAGTAAAAAAGGGTTTTTAAAATAAAAATGGTGAGAAAGATTTAGGGCCATTAGATCAAATTGTAGAAAGAATTTAATGGTTGAAATCAAATTATAGGAGAAAAAGTTGTTGTAAGGGTATTTTAGTTATGACCATTTTTGTTGACTTTTTATTAAGTTCCCCATTTTTTTAAACGTTCGTAACTTTTACATACGACATTATTTTTAAAAAAAATTATACCATAAGAACGAGTGTTTTTAGCTTTACAACAAGTATATTGTCGTTATATACAAAAACGAAAAAAAAATTACGTTTTCCAACTAATTGTGTAATTTGTCAGGTCATTGTGTAATACCAGGTCATTGTGTAATGTCAGGTCTGGTCATTGTGTCAAATATTTTCCATCATTGCGTTATATGTATTCATCATTGTGTTTTACGTTTTAGATAATTTTGTGTTATTTTTGTCACTGTTTTTTATGTATTATATATAACATAGTGATGAAAAATATTTGACACAATGACCTGACATTACACAATAATGTCAGGTCTGGTCATTGTGTAATGCCAAAAATAACACGAGATTATCTAAAACGTAAAACACAATGACGAAAACGAGCATTTTTTATCTTTAAAACGAGTATAGTGTCATTATATACAAAAACGAAAAAAATTACGTTTTCCAGCTCATTGTGTAATTTGCTCCTCATTGTGTCTAATGTCAGGTCTGGTCATATTGGTCATTGTGTCAAATATGTCTGGTCATTGTGTAATGTCAGATCTGGTCATTGTGTAATGCCAGGTCTTGTCATTGTTTAATGTCAGGTCTGGTCATTGTGTCAAATATTTTTCATCATTGTGGTATATGTATTCATCATTGTGTTTTACGTTTTAGATAATTTCGTGTTATTTTTTTCATTGTTTTTTATGTATTATATATAACATAGTGATTAAAAATATTTGACATTAGACGCAATGACCAGACCTGATATTACACAATAATGATAGGTCTGGTCATTGTGTAATGTAAAAAATAACACGAAATTATCTAAAACGTAAAACACAATGACGAAAACGAGCATTTTTTTATCTTTAAAACGAGTATAGTGTCATTATATAAAAAAAACGAAAAAATTACGTTTTCCAGCTCATTGTGTAATTCGCTCGTCATTGTATCTAATGCCAGGTCTGGTCATATTGGTCATTGTGTCAAATATATCAGGTTATTGTGTAATGTCAGGTTTGGTCATTGTGTCTAATGTCATGTCATTTGTCAAATATTTTTCATCACTATGTTATATATAATACATAAAAAACAGTATAAAAAATAACATGAAATTATCTAAAACGTAAAACACAATGATGAATACATATAACACAATGATGAAAAATATTTGACACAATGACCACACCTGACATTACACTATAACCAGACCTGACATTACACAATAACCTGAAATTTACACAATGACCAATATGTTCTCACTTCAAAAACAATAAAATGACACATGTCAAGTCCAGAATCCTTCTTACCCTTCTTATTTTTAAAACCCTTTTTACCATAACCTAACTCGCCTTTGGTATATCCACTAAAAATGTGATAATATTTTACCTTTTCACCAAGTTTTGATGCTCATATGAGAAATCATGTGCCAGGTTTGATGGCTCGTTTAGTCCGTTGGCCAAACAATTTCGAACTATGGAGTACTTGTTGTATTAGATATTCTATTATAACCTCAATCATGCAAGCTTGGAATTAACTTCCTAGGTTTTTCATAGTGAGGATAGTTGGTTTCATGACCATGTAGGTCTAATGAAGTAAGTGGATACTTGACCCTTCTTTCATTGAGCTAGCATCATAACACTTGATGCTTTTGAAACTGTTGATATACCTTCAATTATTCATATTTTATATGCTTATTTACTTGCAAATATGATATTTATTAAAAAAGAAAGAAGCAACAAAGTTAAAAGTGATAAATATTATAGATTTCTCAAAATACACTACTATGTAATCAGAAGTACATATGCATGTATTCTTGACGAATTACACAACCAACATAGATTCTATATACATAAGAAAAATTTTTTACGTTGTGTTCGTTGATTTTAATTTAATTATAAAGTAATTTACTTTTACTTGCATCGAAGATATGAACCCTTACGGGAAACGACCAATATTTAGTTATATTTGTTTGTAACAAGTCATAACGAGTGTTCATGGATGATACTTGGTTATAATGGGTCACAATGGCCATAAAATGAAAAACATGTGTATATGTTATCTTATTTTTGAGCAACATTTGGTTATAATTTATTATAACTCATCTCAATGAGTCATATTTGGGTGCAATAGCTTATATTGCGTGGTTGCAACAGTTCCTAATAAGTCATTTTTGCTTGGAATGGATCATAACATGTCACAATGGGTTAAGTGAAGTGGCTATATTTAGCTATATTTGCATATAACATGTTATAAAAGGGTCTAATGGGTATTATTTATTGTAGTGAGTCATAACGGTTATAAAGGGTCGTATTGTATGTATTGTCTTATATTGAGTAATATTTTGTTGTAATTTGTTATAACGTGTCATATTTAGTTGCAATGACTTATATTGAGTTATATTAGGTTGTAACAAGTCTTTGCCGGTCATTTTTTGCTTGGAAAGAGTCAACAATTTTCAATGAGTCATTTTTTGTTGAAGTAACTTTTATTTAGTTATATTTGTTGGCATTAGCTATTCTATTATTTCAATCGCGTGAACTTGAAAATAACTTCTTAGATGTTGAGTTGCATAGACTAGAACTAATGCTTGTTTCTCCATGGGAGGATATTTGGTTTTACAATCTTAGAGGACTCCGATAATGAAGTAGATGGGTACTTGTCCCTTTTTTCGTTCAACTAACAGGATAACATTTAGTGTTTTTGAAGCTCAACAAATGGGTAAGATTTGCTCCCTTTATACTTTGAAACACCGGATGAGATTCTATCTTCGGGAAATTCATTTCGTGAACTTGGACAAAGAGAATGCAAAAGATGAGTGGTATATTGAGCTAATTCATTAAGTCCATATTTTGATAATTGTATTTGGAGGATCTCAAATGTTCCTCCCAAAGTAATGCGTCAGGATTCTCTATGGGATGTCCGTGTTAAGGAATATGATATGGTATTATGTTGGAACTCAGGACCTAAGAATGAACGAGTGGCTTCTGAATGGGTCCATGCAATATTGAAGAGTGTTGTAACGAGTGAATGTTAGGAACAAGTAGCTTAGTGTTTTTATTTCTAGTAATAGTGAGAACCTGTTTCTAGAAAACTCACGGGACACCGTCAATACCCAACTAGTAAATGGGATGGAGTAAATTACAGCTTGTGCTGGGCAAGTGCCCTCACTACTAGAAAATAGACCTTTAATGACACGCGAACTATGACGTGCAAAAGTGTGTGTTATCGTTTAGGTGTCATCTTAAAAAAATAAAAACACGGAGTACACATTTAAATATGTACACATTTAAAAATGCGTGTTATCTTGTAATTGTCATCTTATATCCTGGAATTTATTGATATGCGTGTAATCTTCTATTCGTCTCTCTTATAATTTCAGCATCCCGCCCCTACCCTTTCTCGCGCGCCATTGTCTCAAAAATCGAATAAACCTAGGGTTTTGAAACGATTGGAGAGACGAGCTTTCTCCAGTAATTCGACGAGGCTCCTCTTCATCTTCATCACTTGATTACTTTCTCAGGTATATACATAATTAGGGTTTGATTTCCCTATTTTGCTTATGCCTTTTCACTTTCACTTTCCATTTAAATCTCATCGTTGTTGTTCTTTTTCTAGGGTTCATCGATCCGAAAAATTACAGTAAGTTGTATTAGTACCACAATCGCCCATGGCCGCCAGAGGAGGAATCATCGTTAGGGACGACTTCGATTTCTGAAGTTGGCTATGGAATCATCGTTAGGGGCAGACATTCATGGCTTTCTCGTCTCTTCTCCGATCGACCAACCCCTCGCCGGTTCTTGAACCACCCCGTCAACCACTCTCCGCCAATCGATCGTTGTTAAAGCTCCAATCCACCTTGTTCGGTGCCGCCGTTTCTGTCGGATCTTCGTCTTTACAGTTGAGTTTTGGTTTTTATCTTTTTTTTAATCTCTGTTTCGATTATCATCTGATAAGTTGTTCGATTATTGTAATCACGCAGGACGTGTAACTCACGCGGCATCCATCTAATCAAAGCCACTGCTACCCAGATGCCCCCAATTGTTCCAAGTAAGAACATTTGTACGCGTTCATAGCATGCCTACCAACTGTTTGATGTTATGCTTAAGCTAAATGTTTCTCATTTTCTATCTTACAAATTATGCCTACTTGATTTGTGCAGAGTTCAGTACCGATGGGAAGATCAAGGTTGGAATTAATGGTATGATTTCTGAGTATTAGCAGGTCCATTATTGTTTTTAATTGTTCTTTTTAAAGCAGTTGTTTGGTGATATTCAGGCAATCTGTATGCTAATTGCACCCAATTTAAGGTACATATGGAATTCAAGTTAGGGTTTTAGTTTTAGATTTAGTTTTGAACAGTTACTTCAGCTGATAAAAGTGACAGCGGCAGAGACAGGTTAGGACTTTTTATAGTTACTGAATTGTAGCTACAGTATAGGGTTTTGTTTTATTGTTTGGTTACGCCTTCGTTCTATTGAAGTTATTTTTTGTTCCCGTACGTTTACGTTTGTTTTTTTTTTCATACATTTGCTTTTTTTGTTCGCTTATTACAATCTTAGTTGTTAGTCGATGAGTTTGACATTACTTGACTGAGGTGGTTAGGGATTGTTACTCCTTTTCTTTGCTTGCAAATTTGTTATCGGAAATCAATGCATCAGTTGATATAGGTTTTTGTATTTAAGGATAACTCTTATGAGAAGATAATTTGTATTTGTGAGTGAGGTAATATACTGTTTAGACAATGTATGTTTCTTTCCTTTTCACAAACAGTTGGTGAAAGTAGTTTTATTTAAATATGAATATTATGAAGAAGTTATTAACCAGTTGAAAAAGTTGAAGACAAGGTCCATTTTAATTTATAGATTGCACTCACACAATTGACTAAAATGCAATGATTTTTGAAGTCAAATTTATCTACTGTTTACAACTATGTGAATTCAAAATAAACAGATATGTTCCAACATCCAAAAGCTTTTGTGGCATGAATGTTGTAAAATATTTCATCTTAATCATCAACTGTTGTAACTTTGGTTGCAAATTCTTCATAATATTGATGCCTTTGATCATCCTAATTGATATGCTATTATTGATAGGTATTTTGAACAATTAACAGTCAGAGCATGCAAAATCGACTTTTTTTTTGGCAAGATGCATGGAAATATTGATCTAATTCTGATTGGAACTTTGGAATTTTGATTTTGATTCGGAATTTTTAACTTGGAGTTGGAAGTTTGCCACAATGCCATAACATGTTCTACCTACCATGCATTGATAAATGGATAGTGAGACATGGGTCATGCCAACTAGTTAGAAGGGAACCAAGACAAGATTGATCATAAAACAAATATTATCAGCAACATAGAAATCAAAAGTATCAAAAATAAAATTCTTCAACACTGTTTATATGCTCCAATGAATAAGTGTGTATATATCCATGAACACTAATGATCTCATATTTTAACGGTGTCTTGTTTTGATTATTGTAAGATCTTAGGAAACATGAAGAATGATCCATCTTCCTTGATGCTTCTTACTGTGATGAAGAATTTGCGTGGATTGGGTTATATGCTTCAGGTTATTTTCTAAAACTCCAACCTCTTATTAGCTCCCTGTTTATCTATCTGTTTGGTGATGGCAGGCTTATTTTTCATACATATAAGTTTGTTGTTTAACCCAATGCATTCAACATCAAACGTTTTTTATCTGTCAAATCTGTATGTAGAGTTAAGGGTTCTGTATGGAATATAAAGTAATCTGATGATGCAGTGGCAAACAGAAGTGAAATAAACTCAATTTTTAGTGCATCATACGATAATGTTATCATTAGCATTAGTCTTGTGTGTTTTACTCGTTAATTAACTTGTTTACAAATTTTGTGACTTTATGTTCCCCATTAACTTGTTTATAAATTTTTTCTCAGGTTAGGGGAAGGAAAGATGAATACACGGATGCTGATATCGATGGAATTCGTGAAGAATGTTCGACTTTTGTGGCAAACTTCATTTTCCGGTGAAATTTGTATCGACATTTATGAAATAGTGTTCACTTTTGAAATGTTTGTTAGTATTTTATGAAATATTTTCCACTTTTGAAAAGTTTGTTAGTATTTTATAAAATATTGTATGAAATGGATTGTTTTGATATATATGTATTTTATTTTGTATTATGAGACATTAATTGTCATTTAATGTGAAAATTAATAATTATATATATATTTTTTTAAAACAACTAAAATCATGACACGCATTTTATGACAGACAAATGCGCGTCATCCTCTATTTATGACAGAACCTTCTTTGACACGCATTGCGTGTCATAAAGGCGTGTCATAAAATGCGTGTCATAAACAGATGACACACAAATGCGTGTCATCTATCTTTTATGACAGAGCCTTTCTTGACACGCTTTTGCGTGTCATCTACCCCCTTTAATGACACGTATTGCGTGTCATTAAAAGCCTTTTTTCTAGTAGTGCCTACAAGGAAGTTAAAGATAGAAAACCTGTTGAAGTTGGATTCTAAAGCTTAGGGGTTGTTTGGTAAATGTTAAACCATTAAGAGGTCTGAATGGTTTATCATTATTTTTGAGCTGAACCATTAAGAGGCTGGATGAACCATTAAGAGGCTGGATGAACCATCAATAGGTGTGATTTTAGCAAAACAAACACCCTTTACCTCTGAATCGGTCAGAGGTAGTCTCTTAATGCAATCATTTAAGCCGGTGTATGGCCAAACCGATATTCAGGTGAGATTGAAGATATGTGTATGTGGTTAAGAAGTTGAATTGCTTCACCTACTTTACAAGTTTCCTCTACATTTTAATCAAGCATAATGTGACATATATTGTTTCTAAGGAACATGTTTTTGGTGAACGATAACTAATAAAAACTAACTTTTCTACTCTCACTTTTTCAAACATTTGATAACAGTACTTGATACCAAAATAATGTAAAAAAACAGTTTTCGATATGTATGACAAGGGTCCGTTTTGGCCCGTCAAAACCCTTTTTTTTTCTTTTATTTTATGTAATAAAAAAAAAACCTTAATATCGTTTTAAGAAGATAATATAATTTTCACTGCCGATGGTCTCTTGGCCTGATGACATATGGTGTTTATCCCTATTAAAATAGTGCGTGTTCAAGTCTCACATATTTTTTCTTACAGAAAAATGCAATAACAAATGGACATTTAAATGGTCACATTCCTTTTTCTAAGCACCAAAATTTCACTAATAGTATGTGAATTTTTAAAGCTAATTTTTAGGGGTGTAATCGAGTTGAGTCGTTCTTAAGACCGGCTTATTAAAAGTTTGAATCAAGTCGAGCTTAAACGAGCTCGGGCCTCTATTGGAGCTAATTTAATAAACGTACTCAAACATAAACTTCACATGTACATGCCAAGCTTGACTAGGCTTGTCGGCCTAAACGAACTTATTATTTATACAAATATAATTTTTATTTTATATAATAAATACATAATGATAAAAATAACCAAACAATATCTATTTTTATTTGTATAAAGTTATATATATATATATATATATATAAAATAATTAAATATTTTATAAATAATAAATGAGTCGAGCTCGAGCTTGAAAAATTATTAACCAGCCGACTCGAGTTTTAAACATAGAGCTCAAAATAAGATAAGCTCGAGTTCGAGCATTTGAGCTTTACTAAATTAAAAAGGCCGAGCTCGAGGCTTGTTTACTAACTAAATACGAAAATTTAACTCAAAATCGATAATATATTTTGAAACAATCATTTAACAAACCTGGCTAGACAATAATAGAATATCTTGATCTGGAAGTCATATTAAGTGCTTGGAGTAATGCACAATTCTTTCAATTCACAAGGAATCGATGACGTGACACATGAAAAAAAAATTTAAAGAAAGAGATGAAGGAAACGTAATAACCTAGATTTTGTCCAACATTAATTTCTAATAATTATTATTAGACTAAAGTATTTAAATATTACCTAATTGAAGGATTTAATCTTGATTAAAAATAATTATTAATATTAGTTTATTAATTGTTTGGTTGAGTTCGTATTAAACTAGGAATGAGATTGTTTATTTATTTGATTATTTAATACTTATTGAGTTAGGTTAGGATTAGTTTAGTTTTACTATAAATAGAGGGTTTAGGAGTCATTGTAAAGTGTGGTTTTTGTTTTCAATATTAATAAAAGAGTCGATCTTGGTTGAGATCAAATTTTATGTTTGTGTTCTTGGGACTGATTTCCAACACTAATAAGGCCGTTTGGTTCGTGAAATGTTTTGGAGTTGGGATTGAAATTTAAACGATTCCTTAAAAATCCATGATGTGTTTGGTTGATACATTTGTTAATAGAATTGGAATGTATAAATACCTAAAATGATAAAAATTACCCCTTAAAATTAACAAAATATAAATTAAAGATCTGAATTCCTGAGGTTGTCTTTGAAATGTTGAGGAATTATAAATTCCATCAATTGAAGGATTTGGTCCAATTCCTCCTCTTAGCAAACTAAACATCCATTTAATTCCTACGAATTCTTGCCAACCAAACAGGCCTTAAGTGTTGAAGCAGTGGAGCCTTGTCGGTTGAGTCTAATAGTCTATCCTTGTCATTCCGAACACATAGTTCATGCTACAAACATAAAATGAAGACTGCTTGAGGCTAGAAAAGTACAATGTGAGTATGTGACAGTTAGATCAGTAATTTATGTTAGTGCATGTGCTAGTGTAATAGTATGTGTGCATATGTAATACATGTAGAGAGAGACCAGGAGATAGGCAATATCACTCTCAAGGGATGATTTAATGTTGAGAGTATCCTCTATAATAAGTTTAATGAGATGGTGTCATTTTAAATAAACCATATGTATAAAACAAACAAGTATAATATATTATGTACATATTTGTATCTATTTTTTTGAATGATGTTTACAAAATCTTAGTTTTTGAGTTGTCTATGGATAATAAGACCATCTCCAACCAGACGCCCGTGGGGTGAGACGAAGAGAGAAGAGGGTAACTTGCAGACGTGCGAAAGGGGGTGCCTGTGGCAGTGTGGCTATGGTGGTGTGACATTAGGAGGAGAGAGAAGTGGGTGCCCGTAGAGAGGATGGGAGAGAAGGTTGGTTTGTGGCCGGCCAACACAGGTAGTGTCGACGTGGACAAAATCATCCCCCCTATATGGTGGAGATGGTCTAAGAGGTGTTATAATCCGATGTATTATGAACCATTTATAAAACCAAGTAGTGGTGGAAGGAGAACTTGTTATAATCTGATGTATTATGAACCATCTATAAATTAACACTTTTCTGTAGACATAATAATTAGGCTATGTGTAATGGTTCTCGTGTGCGGAGGATGTGGCCGACATTGCGGGCGTGAGGGGTGTGGAGCACCGTGGCGCCCCTCCGTGAGAGGGGGTTGTGACTTGTGAGTGTGGTCACGGCGTGAAACTTGCTCTCTGCATGGCCCAATCAGAAAGCCCCAAGAGGCTTGGGGCAACCAATACGATTTTAGAGACGTTTGAAACTTCAACCACCGGTTCAGTTCCAAAGCATTATAGTATCTATTTAAAGAAGACCGGAGGAACAGTAACAAGAGGGCATTACAATCTTTTTTGCATCGGATACAAGTTCTATTTTGGTTGCTTTACTTATTCTGCGTTTCCCCTTTTCATATTTAACGTGCAGGTGACTCCTCTGTATTGTTCTCCTACTAGGGGTTTTTTTTATATCTTTAATTGCTCTATGCATCACAGTTGTATGGGATATGACTTCGATTTCATATTTAACGTGCAGGTGAATTCTCATCACAGAGACTTCCCAAATACATAGCAAATTACAAAGTTTGAGTTAGTATTTTCAATTTTTAACATTCAAGTCATCAATTTACATCATATTCTTGATATTAATGCACTGCCTCTAATTGATTTGAGTTGATTTGAACATGTGGAAAGTTGCATTAAAATCAACACTAATTTTTTTGTTGGATTTGATGAAATTGTGATCATTTTTGCAGATGTTGGAAGCTCTGTTGATGAAAGCTAAACACTTATGTGTTTTGGAATGTGCATGAGTCTTCTCCTGGCAATGTCATTTGGTTTTTTGTTAAATTGAGTTTTTTTGGTGATGTAGAGATTAACTGTCGTTAATGGGTCGATTTGCAGTGTACTTTTGAAGCGAAGTATGATTTCGTGCGGTTCTTCAAGACAGTACAGAAAGCAGGGATGTATGTTCATCTTAGAATTGGACCTTATGTTTGTGTAGAATGGAATTTTGGGTTATGTTGTATGTTTTCTTTATTTTGGGTTTCAAAACGGGTAACAAAATGTGGTTCTGGTAGGGTTTAAAAGTTCATTCTCTTTGATGTTTTTTGGCTCATTCAAATAGCTTCCCAATGTATGTTAATAGATTATGTTTTTTTCCTTAGGTTTTTTATCTACGTTTTGATTATTTGGATTGTATCCGCAATTTGATATGCTACATCGTGTCGGACTCCCCGGCGCAAAGCGCGGGTGGATAATTCACTAGTTTAATTCCCAATCACCCGATTTTTCTTTTTGTAAATTTATCTAAAGTAGGTTAAAATAGCACTCGTATTTTTTTTTGAACGACAACACATAAACATTCTAGGATAATTAAGTTTTCCCGTGGCAACACCTATAACATCCAGTAGAGGTGCACAAATCAGTTTTTTAACCCAAACCGGTTCAAACCGACCCGAACCGGTTTGGTCAACGAAAAGTCAAAACCGGTTTGGACCCAAACCGGTTCGGGTTAAACCGGTTTCAGAGAGGGAAATATGTAAACCGGTCAAACCGGTTCGGGTAGGTTTTAAACCGGTTTGCCCCTTAAACCGGTTTAAACCGGTTTTTATTAAAAAAAAAAAATCAAATAAATTTTATGTTTTTAATATAAAATCCAAAATAAAATATAACAAAATTAAAACATAAAGTTCAACGTTTATTAATATTTGGATAGTTCGGAAATTAAAAAACATAACAAGATAAAATTGTAAAACATTACAAAAAGTATAACAAATATAAAACATTAAGTTCAACGTTTTATTTTTTGGAATATTGATTGATTATTCTTGTGCGTTGTCTTCGGAACTAGAGCTTCGTAGCCTTGCATCTTCGGCTAGTTCTTCATCCGTGACTGGTTCGGATATTCCAAGATCAACCTCGTTGTTGTGTATGACTTCTTCGGCTTGAATTTCATCTTCGAGAGAAGTTTGGTCTTGTATCCTATCCATCGCATCCAAATGGTCCTTCAAACAAATGCACATTTCCATCGCTAGGGGTGTGAGTCTAGTCCTTCGTATCGATAATACCCTGCCACTAAAAGAAAACGCAGATTCCGAAGCTACCGTGGAAGCTTGGACGGTTAGTACTTCACGGGCCATGGCGGAAAGAATCGGAAACGAAGCTTCGTTTTGTTTCCACCATGCCAAAATATCAAACTCCTCAAAAACGGTAGGAGACATAAACGCTAAAAAGTTTGTGCCAACATACCTTCCGAGTTCGCTACTCGGGGTGGTACCTCGAGCACGTTTACTAAATTCATTTAACATTTCGTTATATAAATTCAAGTTAACATCTCTCGAGCTACCACTTGATGATGTACCCATTGTATCATGTGGAGTCGGAGTTGTACCATATTTATGTAAATAAACATCAAATAAATCTTGTAAACATTTGTTAAAATATGTTTTTGTGCCTTGTGCAAAATGGATGTCTTCGCTATCCAAATTCAAAGCGTAAGTAATTCTATCAATCAAGGTTTCAACCCCGTAAACATTTATGGTAGGGTTTAACGCGGCGGCGCAAGTTATAACGGGAGGGATTTCTTTAAAATATTTCACTAATTTTTCTTTCATCGGTTCTATCATTTTTGTAAAAAGATCGCTTTTATTTTCAAGCTCAGACAACGTGATCAACCCTAAACACCCCCCACCTATTTATAGTGTTTTATGGGTCCAAAAAACTTCAAAAAAACGGCCAAAATCGACCCCAACGGCTAGAACTCGCCCAACGGTTCAAACCGGTTTCCTAACCCGGTTTAGCCAAAACCGGTCCCAACCCGATTTTTTTTCAGAAATCCTCAAACCGGTTTGAAACCGGCGGTTTTTGGGCAACCCGAACCGGTTTGGTCCAAACCGGTTTAACCCAAACCGGTTTGCCGGTTTGGACCGGGTTAAAAAAAAACCGGTTTTTTTTGTGCACCACTAACATCCAGGGCAGCCCACCCCAGGAGGAACCCCCAACTGGGTAAACCCCTGATCTGGCCACAGACCCCTTTTTACTGTGGCTAGGATTCGAACCCAAGACCTCCACTATGGAAAGTATTTATTTAAGGGGCATTTACATATATTCCTTTCATAAGTTCCTTTATTACATATTTACCTAACCCTAAAATTTAATTACATATTTCATCTTCCTAAAACCTATATATTACATATTTATCAAATTCATTTAAAATAACTTATTTTATTATCATTTTACCCTTTATGAACCAATTAAAGTACTATTTACATATATTCCCTTCCTAAATATATCAATTACATATATCTCCAATTCAACCCAAACCAAGTCGATGTTAACACGAACATAACAAGATTCATGAATTAATCACTATTTAATCATTTAGCTTCCCAAAAAATCACTCTATAAAGTTCTAGAAACAATAACTTTCAAAATTTTTTTATCAAAAAGGCAATACATAGCTTCCAAAAAATATAGAAACAATATGAACCATAAATCCAAAATAGTCAAACCAACAATAGCTTGGTTTTCATTATTTGTGAGTGGTAATTGAGTAATTTTAAGTTAATTGAGGAAATATGTAATTAAAGTTAGATGTTGATGATATATGTAATTTAGAAGTTTAATAGGAGGAAATATGTAAAAAAAACCTTTATTTAAAATAAAACAACGATTTTGCTAACAGAAAACCTTTTTCATGTTATTCATTTGCTTCGTTCCACTTAAATTAATTATATTCTTTTTATCAAAATTTAAAAAAGAGGCGTTTATAACATGTATAATCTACTTATTACTTTATATATATATATATATATATATATATATATATATATAGGATCCTTTGTGAACTCGTAAACCAAAAAATCAAATCCTGATCACACATTTATTTTCATCTTATTTTAATCCATTCTCCAAAAGTCAAACATCCTATTAACTATAATCAATATGTGGCTATAATTTGGTTTTTTAGTTTACACATTTAAAGTTGGTTCACATTTTATCCTTTTCCTATATATATATAGGGAAGGGTTCAAATACTAACCACACTACAAGAATTTTAGGCAGTTTCAACGACCTGTCTCGACGACATGTCGTCGATATAGCCTTTCTCGATGACATGTCGTCGAGAATGCCTCGTCGGCAAAGCTCCGTCGAGACTGCTTGAAAAGTCGTCGAGAATTAGTCGTCGAGATAGGTAACCCTTTTCTCGACGACATGTCGTCGATATTGGGGCGTCGGAAAAGGTTTTTACTTTTAAAAAATAAATATAAAATAGAATTGAAAATACCCTTTCTCGACGACCCAATCTCGACGACATGTCGTCGAGATTGGTATAAATTATATTTTTTTAATTTTAAAAATTTTCTAGATTTTTATACAAAATAAAAATTCAAAACATGTAAAACCTGTTATATAAATTAAAACATTACACAAAATAATACATAAAACATTCAACAAAAAAAATGTGTAAATTATTACAAATCGTTCAAATAAAATTCTACAAAACAATTTAATCATCTGCATCGTCATCATCTTGGTTGCCGGATTGACTACAATAACCCTACAATAAATGTATAAAAAATAACCCTACAATAAAGGTATTAAAACACAATATATACATGTATTAGTATTGCAAATAAACAAAATGTGTAAGTTATTGCAAATCATATACAAACATAACACGCAAATAATTTCTCAAACATCAATAACTCTACAATAAAGGTATCAAAATACATGTATTAGTGACTAACTTTTTATGTGATAACCGTGCTAACCACTATCAAACAATCACATAATTTATAAATTATTTTTTCTTTTAATTCTTAAAAGAGTATTTAAGTATCGTGAACATATATCTTGAACATAAATACGGAAATGATGAGTCTTACATATACGTACTTAATAATATACATATACGTGACACACAGTGTTTACGTATGTGTAACATTGTAACATCTCAAAAAAATAAAATAAAACGACAGTTATAATAACGGAATGAACGAACGAGGCATGTCGGGTCGAGCCGGATGGGTCGGCGGGCTGGAAGGGGAGCCTCTCCTATAAATAGCCAAGGTCTCCATCATTTCTCTCATTTGCAAGTTCTAGAGGGAGAAACCGTAGAGAGAGAAAGTTGGCGGATCGACCCGATATTTGAGAAGTGTGTTGCTCCAGAGCTCGTGAGAAGAACCTTCGGATCAGAAACTCGATTCAGGTAACGATCGGGCCTAAATCTGAGTTTTTGTTCGTTTTTGGGTTTTTCGGGTTTTGGGTGAAAAGGTAACGTTTTCATTAATAAAACTGAAAGATAAACATAGACTTGAGTTCCTTAATGGAAAGCAAACGTTTTGAAGTAAACAAGTTCGGGATCTTGACGTGATCAGACCCGAAAGCGAAAGTTAGGGTTTTTACGAAGAAGCAGTTCGTGCGTACTTATCAAGTACGCATGAAGATGATCCTGCGTACTTACCAAGTACGCAAGAAGAGGATCCTATGCGTACTTATCAAGTACGCATGAAGAAGGTACTGCGTATTTATCAAGTACGCATGAAGCAAAGTCTGCGCACTTATTAAGTACGCAAGAACAAGTCCCTGTGCACTTGCTAAGTGCGCAGGCATCAGGCTGGTTAAGTAAAGTTAGTATGTTTAGAATGGTTAAACCGTTAGAGTCGGTATTGGTCTGATGTGTATTTAACTAATCAATTCAGATCGGAGGTGACGTTGTTGGACCTTGTTTAGGACAACCCAAATTAGCTTATCAGGTGAGTTCTAGAAGCCCTCTTTTAAATGTTTTAATAATGTTTTTGGGCTGGTGTGCATACGTAACGATGTGACTATTTTATAAAACGATGTTTATGAATGTTGTATGTGACGTTTTATAAAATGTTGTTTATGAACGATGTTTTGGAAGGAAGGGTTATGAAAGAAGTGTTTATGAAATATTTTGCCAAAAGAAGTTTATGAAGTTTATGAAGTGTTTATGAATGAAGGAATGATTTTTAATATAACGTACGAATGCTTTAACTGAAGTTTTGAAGTAAAAGAAGTGAATGTTTACGAAAGTCACAAACGAACGAATCTGCTAATATTCTTTAGGGAATGAAGGTTATGGGTATGGGAAGTATGTTATGGGCCTTTACCTTACTGTTGTACAACTGGGGCGATGACGGTCGCCAAGGGGATTATCGTGATCCTTAAAGTTTGGTACGATTTACCTTACGGGGTAGTCGTGCTTGAAGTTTGGTACTTGTGCCCTACGGGGCGCAGTGCTTGAAGTTTGGTACGTGTCATCTTTGTGATGCCGTGCTTGAAGTAGTGTTGAATAACCTAAGTATCGGGCCCTAGGAATTCTTCACCCGAAGGATAGTACGGTGATTGATGGGCCTAGTTGTGGTGATCTTTAGGTTATTCAGCCAGTATGTAACGTTTGGATTTGACGGTTACGAGAAGGCGCAGATTCGATATGTTCGTTGACTTATGTTTATGAAGTGTTATGTTTTGTTATTGCATTATTTTACGTACGCTTTTTATTAAATGAAGTGTGAAGTTATGTTCTTGGCAAATTATTTGAAGTTAAAGTTTTATGTTAAAACTAGAACTCACCAGCGTAGCTGACTTTTTAGTATGCACATTCAGGTTAAGGCAGGTTACGATGATGGAAGGTGATGCTGGGCGGCTTGATGAGTTACCCGGATGATACGAAGACTGGCATCCTGTTATGATTAGATTATGTTATGTTTATGTAATAGACTATGTTACGCTTCCGCATGTTGAACAATGTAATGGTTATGTTTTAATGAAGTATTTTACGCTGCGTTATTTTGATATTCAAGTTTAAGAACTGTTTGTAAATGAGTAAATCCAACAAGTGAGGCCTCCCGAGTTTGGGGCCTTACAAACATTATTTGGTACGTATAAGTAACACTATGTTTGTAAGTGGTTATCATGGTTATCACATAAATATTGGTTAGCATTTGAACCCCACCCTATATAAATATATATATATATATATATATATTAGCATTTGGTTTTACGGTCTATGATTCACCTTTTTAAATGAGTAACAACCCCCAGTAGAGGCTGGTACGATTTAATTCAACATTTTGTTCGTTTGGGTTTGATTGTGTCGTAGCTCTATAATTAGGATTAGGTTTATCGTTGTATGAACTGTATTGCTGATATTGACCCCAAAAAAGAAACGGTAGGTACAACTAGGCCGTGAACAGCCAACCATCGCACTGTAAAAATTGGATAGGTTCGATCTTTGGTCATTGAGGCCTCCTAAAAAGATCTACTAAATTCATCGAGTTGTTCCAAAGAATCAAAACGGCCGGCGATTAATGGAATTCCTTGTCGGTTCTCTGTGAAATACTCGTTTGGCCAAGGGCTTTTTCTACCAATTGGGGCCCTCCCTTCACCACCCCCATGTGGATGATCTACTGGGTTCATAACTACTCCTCTTACTACAGGGCGCTTACCTAGCCAACGCTTAGATCCGGCTCTACCCAAACTTTTCTGGTTCACCCCAACATTCCCCACTTGTCCGACAGTTGCGAAGCAATTTTTGGATATCAAACGGACCTCCTAGAAGGTAATTTTAATGAGGACGATTTCCCTTCTTTTGCAATTAGTTTCGCTAGAAGTTCTGGCCCCGGATGGATAATATCTACCACTTAACGTCCATCCGATGCATCCGCTATGGTTATTTCGTATCCCCTCTTTTCTTTTCGTAGGATTTTGCTTACTATAACTGATGCTGTAGCATTATAAACCGTATTGTTACTTTTGCTCCCGTCAGGATAAATCTGGCCCCTTCCCCTGTTTCCACCTACGTATATAGGATATTTTAAGAAGTGAATGTCTTTCTTAGTAGCGGGGTACGAGGAAAGAATAGGAAAGGTGATTTCACTATATTTCTGACTAGGAACAGGGCCTATGACAAGAATATTTTTTTGATTGGGGCGATAGCTTTGAAAAGACAGATTACCCATCTTTTCTTTTAGAGGTATCGGGAAGGAATTGGAATGGAATAATATCGATTCAGACAGAAGAAAAGGTTCTCGATTGATTCAAACACTGTACCTATGGGATAGAGGAAGAGGAAAAAACCCGAATATTTCACATAGTGCTTTTAATCAAGCTGATTTATTTCGTACCCTTCGTTTAATGAGAAAATGAGTCCAATTCTAAGGGATCAAACGTATGGGACTTAAGGAATAATATAAAAAAAAGAGGGAAAAATATTCATATTAAATAAATCAAAATCAAGAAAATAAGTAAATAAAAATGAAGTAGAAGAACTCAGATTCCAAATGAACAAATTCAAACTTGAAAAGGATCTTTCTGATTCTCAAAGATTCTGTAGCAATAACCACATAAGTCAAGTTACATCCACTTGACTCTTGACCACATTGAGTCATTTACACCATTTAACCACATATCACACATTAGTGTGACCAATAACCACATAAGTCAAGTTACATCTATTTACCACTTTTGCACAATCAAGTTTGACTATTAACCACATAGTCTAATTACACCTATTTCAACATGATAGTTTGACCCTATACCACTAAAGTCAAATTACACCAATTTCACCATTATCCACAATGGTTTGACTTATACAATATTAAGTCAATTTTATATCAATTTCACCATTTATCCACAAATGGTTTGACTTATGTCACACTAAGTCAATTTACAACAAATCACCACTTTCTATATTTTAGTTTGACTATATACCACACTAGTCAACTGCACTAATTTACCACGTTTAGTTTTAACTATATTCCACATAGTTCAACTACACCACTTTTACCAAGTGACATTCATTAGTTTGACTAATTTCCACATCATGTCAACTACAACAATCCTACCATATTCACACTTTACTTTGACCATTTACCACATAAGTCAAAATCAACATACAACACATAAATAGAAATAACAACACATCTATTTACATGTAACCACTACTTATCTACTACGAAGTAAGTGCAAAGCACTTACCTTTGCCAATGAAGGTTCCAAATTGTCTTCAAAGCTAACACCTTTAACGCCTTGATCACCTAAACATTTCACATGTTTTAGTAATCTAATTTACCTCAATACATTCATCAATTAAAGTTTAACTCCCACCCAAGATCTTATAATCTTTACTTTCATCTAAATCTTGGTTTAATAAGCTCCACACAAGCTTTTAATCATTCCTAAACAAAATCAACCCATGTTGACCCATTAAGGTTTTCACCTAATTTCGACAATTTCATCAATTCATAATTCACCAATTCAATTGAGTTTTATACTTGAAAATGTGTTTATATTACACCATAAACACTTATTCATACTTAATTCACCATTTAAACACCTCCAATTATGAAACCCTCAAATTAGGTTCTCAAGAACCCTAATTTCCAAATTATCAAATTGAATGAGGTTCCTTAACAATTAAAGTGTCTATTATCACCATAAACACTTACCAACCCTCAATTCATCATTTAAACATCTCCAATTAGAAAACCTCCAAATTTCCCTCAAGAACCCTAATTCTTGAATCATCAAATTGGATGTTATCATGATGTTATCTTCCACCCTTAACCTTTAATCATGCTAGATTATAACTTTAAACAAGTTATTAACCATAATCAACCCTAATTCAGCCCCAAACTTGATTTTATATAAAAACCCACCAAGAACATAACCGATGGTGAATCAAGAGATGAGAAAACTACTTACTTGATGATTTGAAGAAGATATGCTCACTAAATCCTTTAATTTCAAGCATGCAACATCAGATTTAGCCATGGTTCTTCTCTCCTTCTTTTCTCCCTTGGAAAACCACGACACACACACACACAAATGTGTGTGTGTCGCCACCCCCACCTACACATAAAACCAGCTTGGTTTAATTACAAGTTCAACACCTCCACTTGTAATTTTGACTCCTCCTACAAAAACTAGGTAATTCCAAAAATCAAAGGTACCCTCAAACTTTCTTTTCATTTAAATACACCCCTACAATATAAAGAATATATTATAAGGTAAACCCAAAAGTTGGTTCGTTACATAACATTTACGGTTGATGCATAGTCTAATCGTATAATCGATCGTAAAGCACTCGACAATTTGTTTCTGGTAGAGCAAGTAGAGGCTTCCTAGGGGGTCATTCGTCCTGGATATACTCCCACCCAAGCATGCTTAACTATGGAATTCTCCTTTCATCCATAGCTAATGTGCCGAAAAGGTGTTAGTGTTTGAGGCAGAATTCAACATCTCTTCCATCCACAACCGATGTGGGATTTTCCTAGTGTGCTGCAACCACCATCTGATGATTTTATTTCATGTAGTATTTTTTTACTCTTTGCTAGTCATAGAATGCATTGTGTTAGTCCATTGCTATTAAGTTCTACACTATATCGACACTATGCTCAGGATTGCCAAATTACGTGCGATGAACTGGTTCATAGCATCTTAAGTTTAAAGAAAGTCACAGTTGGTACATGAGGAAAATAGTTTGAGATGTGGATTATAGGAGAACATATTTTGGAAGTTAAGTAGTTCGAGACTGTAGAAAACTAGAGGGGGTGAACATGTGTGACAATCCGACTTTTTGTGTTAACTCCGTTAGAATCCCTGTTAAGTATTCCGTTAAAATCCTAACTTAGTTAACCTAATCTTAAACCTCAAGGACTGTTTCTATCATTAATTGACCTAGAACTACAAGGACTAATTCTGCCAAGTCTTAAAACTGGATTCGTTGACTCTCAAAGTCAAACTCGTGATATTCTAGACTAAAATTCAAAACCATAACCGGATAATTGTCCAAATTCGTAACGGATGCAACTCTTAATGCTATAATCGACCATCATTGAGCAATTATCACCTCCATTACGCACAAATCAATCCCAATTATGATTATTCATATCGTAACCGTCGACTTCACCATTTCTACTCACGAATTTGATTCAATTCGATTATTACAACCTAAGTTGGCTATCTACGCACCTATATCGAGTCTCCCTGAAGCAATTGCACACACCAAGTTCGTCGGAAACGCAGCAGGAGACGCCGGGGACAACCCATCGAAATCACGGCTGTGTTTTAGTCGGGCACCATCAATTCGAGTCCAATTCTGGTAATTGATCATACCTTTAGCTTCGTTTATGTATCTAGATTGAAAGCCCTATGACTAATTGGGTTTATTTCATCATTTCAAACAAGGACCGATTCTAGGGTTCATAACCATTTCAGTTTAATCGAACGATACCCTTGACTTAGTTTAAACCAAATTAAATGATATGGGTAGTTTCGCAATTCAAAACCCTTTGAAAACCCTTTGAAAACCCTCTGTTAATTCGTTATTTTATTATCGAATTCATATCAATCTGGAAATTAGGGTTCATATGCCTTCTGATTTAAGGTTTTTGATCTTTGACTAAAAAGAAATGAAATTAAACTACAGAATATGTTTCGCAGAAACTCGATTAACAAAAGCCCTATAATTTTAATCATTTTTATCATCGAAATCATTCTAATCGATTCAAAGTTTTCTAATACATTTTCGGTATAAATCTCGATAATTAGTCAGCCTAATCTTAATCGTTTTCGAATTGGATTGTATGCTCAGGTTCGTAATCCACTGAGCATCAAAACTTGTTCCTGTTTTGGTCGATCCATCATCCGAATCCATGGGTTCTGGCCGGTATTCGATCGCGGGTATAGTGGGAAGAGGGAACCACTTGATCTGATTAATAAAAGTTTTTGGAACCGGGTCTCTAACGCGATGACCCTAGCGGGCGTAATGGTTAAACTTGTGTGCTTGTGTGGGAGAGACCCGGGTTCGAGGCCGGGCTCCCACAATCATTTTTAAACATTTTTCTGTTAATATTTAATTAATAAAAATCAAACCCTATAATATTATAAGGTTATACAATTGTGTTTTTACCCGGAAAACAACCCGTAGGCTCGGGTTTGAATTATTAACATATTTTTATATATTAAACCCACTTTTATAATTAATATATTGTTATTATTATCAAGTGAAAATAATGTGTTTATATTATTTTTAAACCATAAATTCATATAAAAATAATATGTTTATATTATTTTTAAACCGTGACCCGTATTATTAAATAATATATATTTATATTATTTCAAATCATTTTGTAACATCATGTGTCGATTGAGACTAAATAATAATATAGTTGGTTATACTAGTTACTCGTATACATATATTATTATTTTATTAATTTTTGTGAATGACAAAACACTCGGTTATAATTATTATTATTCGTGTCATTCGTCGTGTAAAGTAATTTCTAACTCCGTGGACACTTTCGTCCACTCTTTAATATTAGAGCGTTTCTTTAGGACTTTTCTCAATCCGTATCATTGTCACATTTCCCATTTTCCTTTATCCCTAATTTTATGTGTTTATAATTTTAGGGCATTCGTAAGTCTTTTGAGACTTACACACTTGGTTCCAACTTTTCCCTTGTGTGATTCAAATCCTTACTCAAGCTCAGGTGAGTTTCACGGCCCCTTTTGTTTACTGCTTTTAAACTGGGGGAGAAAACATGATACAACTCTTTTGATTTTTGTACTGCATTTTATATCAATTGTTATGACTATGCGTAAACTCTATCATGAAAGTCCTCACATCGAACCGTTTAAATATGAATATAGCGAGGTATGTTGGGTAGTACTACTGGGTTTGACAAACCTCACCCGCGTTAGTCGCGCTAACACGATTGGATATCGAACGGGTGCAATATTGACCTAAACGTGCACCGTGGTTGATAGACCTGGTGGGAGGCAATACAAACAGTCAGTTTACGGTTGCGAGCGTAATAGCAAACAATGAACATGGGTTAGCTACTCATTTGGTATTTATGTTGATTGTACAATAAATCTGGTAAACGTTTATTTATATATTGAAACCTGTGAACTCACCAACCTCGTGTTGACACTTTTTCTTACATGTTTTCTCAGGACGCTAAGCTAAGACACAGGTGCACGTTAGGGCATGCATGGGATTCAACTGCTTTGCTTTGTGTCTATTTATGTTGATTGAATTATTTTAATGTACTTTGTTTGGTTGAACGTTTGGACTTTTGGACTTTGGTTTTGAGCGCGTGTATTTTGCGCATTTACTTTCTTTACGCTTCCGCATTGATACTCTGATTTAAAAGGATATTTTCATTTGAGTCCCATGTAGAGTCGTTCAATGTAACTAATGTCTGAGATCCTGGTTTGTCACTCCCCAAACGGTAATACTCCGTTAGTGGAATTTGGGGGTGTGACAGATTGGTATCAGAGCCATTGGTTATAGCGAACTAGGATTGCATACTAGACTATAGCCTCACACATTAGTTACATGTCATTTGGATGTTTGGCACTTATACAAATTGTTGCAGGATCATGTCGTCAACACCACCTCCGTCACCTAACGCATCAGGGCATAAGGCACCTGTACCCTCATTCCCGGAGCCCAAAAGGCGCCGGACTACCTCAATTGAGCAAGGTGAACCGAGCAACGCACGGGCATTGGAGTATGCTCTCAATTGGGATATGTACCCACATATGATCCAAAGGTGGATCGAAATGGGAGATGTTCCATCACCGTACTTTGCATCCACATCTTCATCGCCTACACTGCCTAGCTTACCATGTACCATGGAACAAGCCTTCACAGCATTTGTGTCCTATATGTTAAAGGAATTAAGTTTTGTACAAGATGCCACCGAGGAGATACCTAAACTCCTGGAGAATGGAAAAAAAGTGGAAAAGAATAGGGTAGGAATAGAAGCTTTGACTACCGAACTAGCTGCAACAGATCATGTCCACAACCTTTTAGTGAATCGTGTAGCACACCTAGAGACGAGGGCTGACATTATGGATGATGATATGCAAGGAGTTCTGGAGAGACTAGCTGCTATGGAAGCTCAGCTACATGTGGCTAACCACACTGCTGAAGACCTTCAAGAGAGGGTGACTCACTTGGAAGCCCAACTGCAAGCGGCCCTACACCCGGAAGACATTCCAGTATCTGACGATGAGGAGGAACCCTTAGAGGGGGAACCAGCTGAGGAAGAGCCAGTGGAGATTGATGATGCACAGTCATATGTCTCTTCTGATGACGGGGATATTTGAGGATCTTCCTATTCTATCTTTGTTTTTGCTTATGTTATTTCCCTTTTCAAACCTAGATGGGTAAGGTTGTTCCCATCCAATAAAAGCATGAGAAGTTTAATATTTGAGTTATTTATTTTGTAGCCTTACAATTTATTTAATTTTCAAAATATTAGATGTTGTATTTCCTTACCCGTGCCTGAATAATGTTTAATATGCGATATATTTCTCATTGTTTTCATTTGTGATTGTGAAGAAATATGTCTGGAAGAGGACGAGGAGGCCGTACCGGTGGTCGTGGTACCATCAACATGACGGCAGCAGAACTAGCAGCCTTGATAAACAATAGTGTGGCAGAGGCCCTAGCAGCACAGAATGCTGCAGGTAAATGCTTTCAACTATTGACTAGTAGTGTCAATCACTTTTCCTAAGAATATCTTTCTAAACTCTATAATTCCAATTCAATTCGTATTTCTAAATCCAGGCCAGCAAAATCAGCAAAATCAACAAAATCAACAGCCAGCCTGCACTTTTAAGGCATTCATGGACTGCAAGCCCCACACCTTTAGTGGAGCTGAAGGAGCAGTTGGATTACTTCACTGGTTTGAGAAGGTTGAATCAGTGATAGCCATGTGCAACTGCCCCGTGGCTAACCAAGTGAAATTTGCTGCTGGAACTTTAGAAGGCCCGGCCCTAACATGGTGGAATGCCCAAGTTCAAATGTTGGGACTAGCAATGGCAAATGGACTCCCATGGGAGGAATTTAAGTCAATGATGAAAGAAGAATACTGCCCACGAGATGAAATTCAAAAGCTAGAAGGAGAGTTCTGGAACCTTAAGATGGAGGGTTCAGAAATTGAACTCTACACCACCCGTTCGCACGAACTTGCCACCATGTGCCCACATATGGTGACTCCGGATTACAAACGGATTGAACTATACATTGGAGGTTTGGTACCTCAGATTCAAAGCATGGTGACCTCATCCAACCCTACCACCATCCAACAGACCATCAGACTTGCCCACAAATTAACCGATCAGGCAGTGACACAGGGAACTTTACCTCCAAGAGGTTCAATTGCTAAACCCACCGACAACCACAAGCGCAAGTTTGACCATCACTCCCACTCACACAACCACTCAAATTCTAAAGGATCCCAATCCAATCAACCTCAGCACCAACAACAGCGAAAGTTTGAGCATGCTAGAAACTTTAATCAAACGACCTAATCAGGTCCGAATCAAGGGGAATATGCTGGGAGGTACCCCAAGTGCAACAAATGCGGCTATCACCACACGGGCACTTGTGACCGACAACGTTTCCAGCGTTGTGGTAAAATGGGCCACGCTGCAAAGGACTGTAGAGTTGCACACCCGAACAAACAACCATTTCAATCACAGGGATTCACGAGGGGATGTTTTCAGTGCGGAAAAGAGGGGCACATTCAAAGGAACTGTCCTCAGTTGAAAAAGGGTGGAAATGGTAATGGCAGTGGTAGTGGTAACAGTAATAACCAGGGCAACAATGGTAACAACCCCAATCAAAACAACAATGGTGGGAATAACGGTAATAACGGTGGTAATGGAGGAAATGGGGCGAAAGGAAGAGCTTTTGTGCTGGGATCCGGAGAGGCTCGCTACGATCATAACGTGGTCACCGGTAAATTTCTCTTAAATAATTACTTTGCTTCTTTCCTTTTTGACACTGGTGCTGATAGGAGTTTTATATCTAAGAAACTTAGTGATATGATAAAAGGAACTCCAACTCTACTAGAAGCTAAGTATGTAATAGAGATAGCTGACGGCCAAATAATTGAAGCAACCCACATTCTTAAGGGTTGTAAGCTTGATCTAGCTAGCCATATTCTAGATATCGACCTTATGCCGGTCACACTTGGTAGTTTTGATGTAATCGTCGGCATGGATTGGTTGTCTAGAAACCAAGCGGAAATCATTTGTCATGAGAAAATCGTTCGCATACCCCTCCCGAGTGGAGAAATTCTTTCAGTTCAGGGCGAAAGAGTTGGTACTGTCATGGGCATTATATCCTTCATGAAAGCACAAAAATGTCTTCGAAAGGGGCATACGGCCATTTTGGCCCTTGTTGCTGAACAACCGTCAGAAGGGAAGAAGATCGAAGATATTCCCGTTGTGCGTGAATTTTTGGAAGTATTTCCCGAGGATCTGCCCGGTCTGCCACCACACCGTCAGGTTGAATTCCAAATTGACCTAGCACCCGGAGCAGCATCGATTGCTCGGGCACCTTATCGATTAGCACCCAGTGAATTGCAGGAGCTGTCCACTCAATTACAAGACTTATTGGATAAAGGCTTCATCCGACCTAGTTCATCACCGTGGGGAGCTCCGGTATTATTTTTCAAGAAGAAGGACGGTACGTTCCGTATGTGTATTGATTACCGGGAGTTGAACAAAGTTACAATCAAAAACCGCTACCCTTTACCTCGTATTGATGACCTTTTTGATCAACTCCAAGGATCAAGTTTCTATTCCAAAATAGATCTTAGGTCCGGCTATCATTAGTTAAGAGTCCGAGAAGAAGATATCTCTAAAACTGCATTCAGGACAAGGTACGGCCATTACGAATTTATGGTCATGCCTTTCGGTCTAACCAACGCACCTGCGGTATTCATGGATCTCATGAACCGTGTGTGTAAGCCTTACCTTGACCAGTTTGTTATCGTTTTCATCGATGACATCCTTATTTATTCCAAGAACGAGGAAGAACATGAAGAACATCTACGTCTAATTTTGGAACTACTTAAGCAAGAGCAACTTTATGCTAAGTTTTCCAAATGTGAATTTTGGATTCGAGAGGTTCAATTTCTAGGGCATGTGGTAAATGAAAAAGGGATACATGTCGACCCATCCAAAATAGAAGCCATCAAGAATTGGGCAGCACCGACGACTCCGACTGAAGTGCGACAATTTCTGGGATTGGCTGGATATTACCGTCGTTTTATCGAAGAATTTTCAAAGATTGCGCAACCTCTCACCACCCTAACTCAAAAAGGAAAAGCTTATAATTGGGGCGATAATCAAGAATCAGCTTTCCAGCATCTCAAACAGAAAATTTGCAGTGCACCTATTTTAGCCCTTCCGGAAGGAACCGATGACTTTGTGGTGTATTGTGATGCATCTATTCAAGGTCTGGGTTGTGTCTTAATGCAACGCGAAAAGGTAATCGCATACGCTTCACGTCAATTAAAGGTTCACGAGAAAAACTACACCACTCATGACCTAGAGTTGGGAGCAGTAGTTTTTGCACTTAAGATATGGAGACATTACTTGTACGGTACCAAATGCACCATCTACACCGACCACAAGAGCCTCCAGCATATCTTCGAGCAGAAGGAGTTGAACATGCGACAACGTCGTTGGGTTGAACTTTTAAATGATTACGACTGTGTGATCCGGTATCATCCGGGTAAAGCTAACGTCGTGCCTGATGCACTAAGCCGAAAAGAAACGAAACCCAAACGAGTTCGAGCATTACAACTCACTATTCACCCTGGATTGCCTGACAGAATCCGTAGTGCTCAACTTGAAGCCTTGAAAGAAGATAACCTACCGTTAGAAGGTACACGTGGCATGGAAGCACAACTTGAAGTAAAATCTGACGGAATTCGTTACTTTGTCGAACGAATATGGGTTCCGGTGTTCGAAAATTTAAGGGAACTAATCATGGATGAAGCTCATAAATCTCGTTACTCCATTCATCCGGGTTCCAATAAAATGTACCATGATCTAAAAGTACTATATTGGTGGCCAAATATGAAGGCCGATATAGCCACTTATGTTAGTAAGTGTCTGACCTGCGCGAAGGTCAAAGTTGAATACCAAAAACCGTCCGGTCTCCTACAACAACCTGAAATTCCCATGTGGAAATGGGAACAAATATCCATGGACTTCATTACCAAATTACCCCGAACTCCTACCGGATGTGATACTATATGGGTAATTGTGGATCGCCTAACAAAATCTGCTCACTTCCTAGCCATCAAAGAAACTGACAAAATGGATAAGCTCACTCGAGTATACTTGAAAGAGGTGGTCTCTCGGCACGGAGTGCCAATCTCTATTATTTCGGATCGTGATGCACGATTCACTTCCCGTTTCTGGCAATCATTGCATAAAGCATTAGGCACGCGTCTAGATATGAGCACAGCATACCATCCTCAAACTGATGGCCAAACTGAACGTACTATCCAAACTCTGGAGGACATGCTACGAGCTTGTGTGATCGATTTCGGTAACACTTGGGAGTCTCACCTACCATTGGTGGAGTTCTCCTACAATAACAGTTATCACACTAGCATCAAGGCAGCTCCATTTGAAGCACTTTATGGGCGGAAATGCCGTTCTCCCATTTGTTGGACCGAGGTTGGGGATAGCTAACTCACAGGTCCTGAACTTGTATTTGAAACTTCCGAAAAGATCGTTCAAATTAGAAATCGTATGGCGGCAGCTCGTGATCGTCAAAAGAGCTATGCCGACAAGCGTCGCAAACCTTTGGAATTTCAAATAGGTGACATGGTTTTACTCAAAGTCTCACCTTGGAAAGGTGTCATTCGTTTCGGGAAACGAGGAAAACTGAATCCTCGTTATGTTGGACCTTTCAAAATATTAAAGAGAATCGGACCAGTCGCGTATCAACTGGACCTACCTGAAAGACTTAGTGGTGTACACAACGTTTTTCACGTCTCAAATTTAAAGAAATGCCTGGCAGACGAATCACTCGCAGTTCCTCTGGAGGAACTACATGTTGATGAACAGTTACGTTTCATCGAAGAACCTGTGGAAATTATGGATAGGGAAGTTAAAACGTTAAAGCACAGTAAGATCCCTATTGTTCGAGTCCGTTGGAACTCGAAACGCGGACCGGAATTCACGTGGGAGCGCGAGGATCAGATGATGCGCAAATATCCTAATCTGTTCAAGCACTCCGCGTCAAATTCTTAAGGTACTATTTAATTTTCGGGACGAAAATCCTTTCAACTAGGGGATGATGTGACACCCCAGAAAATTTTTTTTTTTATATATTTTAATTTTCGGGACGAAAATTCTTTCAACTAGGTGATGATGTGACAATCCGACCTTTTGTGTTAACTCCGTTAGAATCCCTGTTAAGTATTCCGTTAAAATCCTAACTTAGTTAACCTAATCTTAAACCTCAAGGACTGTTTCTATCATTAATTGACCTAGAACTACAAGGACTAATTCTGCCAAGTCTTAAAACTGGATTCGTTGACTCTCAAAGTCAAACTCGTGATATTCTAGACTAAAATTCAAAACCATAACCGGATAATTGTCCAAATTCGTAACGGATGCAACTCTTAATGCTATAATCGACCATCATTGAGCAATTATCACCTCCATTACGCACGAACCAATCCCAATTATGATTATTCATATCGTAACCGTCGACTTCACCATTTCTACTCACGAATTTGATTCAATTCGATTATTACAACCTAAGTTGGCTATCTACGCACCTATATCGAGTCTCCCTGAAGCAATTGCACACACCAAGTTCGTCGGAAACGCAGCAGGAGACGCCGGGGACAACCCATCGAAATCACGACTGTGTTTTAGTCGGGCACCATCAATTCGAGTCCAATTCTGGTAATTGATCATACCTTTAGCTTCGTTTATGTATCTAGATTGAAAGCCCTATGACTAATTGGGTTTATTTCATCATTTCAAACAAGGACCGATTCTAGGGTTCATAACCATTTCAGTTTAATCGAACGATACCCTTGACTTAGTTTAAACCAAATTAAATGATATGGGTAGTTTCGCAATTCAAAACCCTTTGAAAACCCTCTGTTAATTCGTTATTTTATTATCGAATTCATATCAATCTGGAAATTAGGGTTCATATGCCTTCTGATTTAAGGTTTTTGATCTTTGACTAAAAAGAAATGAAATTAAACTACAGAATATGTTTCGCAGAAACTCGATTAACAAAAGCCCTATAATTTTAATCATTTTTATCATCGAAATCATTCTAATCGATTCAAAGTTTTCTAATACATTTTCGGTATAAATCTCGATAATTAGTCAGCCTAATCTTAATCGTTTTCGAATTGGATTGTATGCTCAGGTTCGTAATCCACTGAGCATCAAAACTTGTTCCTGTTTTGGTCGATCCATCATCCGAATCCATGGGTTCTGGCCGGTATTCGATCGCGGGTATAGTGGGAAGAGGGAACCACTTGATCTGATTAATAAAAGTTTTTGGAACCGGGTCTCTAACGCGATTGTGTGGGAGAGACCCGGGTTCAAGGCCGGGCTCCCACAATCATTTTTAAACATTTTTCTGTTAATATTTAATTAATAAAAATCAAACCCTATAATATTATAAGGTTATACAATTGTGTTTTTACCCGGAAAACAACCCGTAGGCTCGGGTTTGAATTATTAACATATTTTTATATATTAAACCCACTTTTATAATTAATATATTGTTATTATTATCAAGTGAAAATAATGTGTTTATATTATTTTTAAACCATAAATTCATATAAAAATAATATGTTTATATTATTTTTAAACCGTGACCCGTATTATTAAATAATATATATTTATATTATTTCAAATCATTTTGTAACATCATGTGTCGATTGAGACTAAATAATAATATAGTTGGTTATACTAGTTACTCGTATACATATATTATTATTTTATTAATTTTTGTGAATGACAAAACACTCGGTTATAATTATTATTATTCGTGTCATTCGTCGTGTAAAGTAATTTCTAACTCCGTGGACACTTTCGTCCACTCTTTAATATTAGAGCGTTTCTCAATCCGTATCATTGTCACATTTCCCATTTTCCTTTATCCCTAATTTTATGTGTTTATAATTTTAGGGCATTCGTAAGTCTTTTGAGACTTACACACTTGGTTCCAACTTTTCCCTTGTGTGATTCAAATCCTTACTCAAGCTCAGGTGAGTTTCACGGCCCCTTTTGTTTACTGCTTTTAAACTGGGGGAGAAAACATGATACAACACTTTTGATTTTTGTACTGCATTTTATATCAATTGTTATGACTATGCGTAAACTCTATCATGAAAGTCCTCACATTGAACCGTTTAAATATGAATATAGCGAGGTATGTTGGGTAGTACTACTGGGTTTGACAAACCTCACCCGCGTTAGTCGCGCTAACACGATTGGATATCGAACGGGTGCAATATTGACCTAAACGTGCACCGTGGTTGATAGACCTGGTGGGAGGCAATACAAACAGTCAGTTTACGGTTGCGAGCGTAATAGCAAACAATGAACATGGGTTAGCTACTCATTTGGTATTTATGTTGATTGTACAATAAATCTGGTAAACGTTTATTTATATATTGAAACCTGTGAACTCACCAACCTCGTGTTGACACTTTTTCTTACATGTTTTCTCAGGACGCTAAGCTAAGACACAGGTGCACGTTAGGGCATGCATGGGATTCAACTGCTTTGCTTTGTGTCTATTTATGTTGATTGAATTATTTTAATGTACTTTGTTTGGTTGAACGTTTGGACTTTTGGACTTTGGTTTTGGGCGCGTGTATTTTGCGCATTTACTTTCTTTACGCTTCCGCATTGATACTCTGATTTAAAAGGATATTTTCATTTGAGTCCCATGTAGAGTCGTTCAATGTAACTAATGTCTGAGATCCTGGTTTGTCACTCCCCAAACGGTAATACTCCGTTAGTGGAATTTGGGGGTGTGACAACATGTTTTCTTAAAATTTTGTTTATTTAAAACTTAATCTTGTATGGATTAACAAATATGCAATGTATGTAAAGAGTTTAAGAGTTAAAAGACAAAACCGAATTTATAGAGGTTCAAGTGGATGTTAACTAATCCACTCTACATCATCTTCCCAATTCCTCGAGAGTTTCTCTACTTTTCATTTCCCTTAAATGGAAGGGATCACTAATACACCGCATCTCACTAATTTAATGGTAATGATCACCTTGTACAACGTATCACTATTGAAAGATAGTGATCACCTTCTTCAACTAACTATGTCAAGATAATGGTCTTTACATTTCTCATAATATCAAGATAGTGAACTATCCCATGTATACACTATGTTAAGATAGTGTATAACCTCATAACTAAGCACTATGTCAAGATAGTATTATCTCTAACACATCAATACTATATCAAGATAGTATGATCTTTCTCAACTTAACACTATATCAAGATAGTGTTATCTCTCACAAATTCTGTAAGGCCCCAAACCCGGGAGACCTCACTTGTTGGATTTACTCATAAACATAGTCATAATTTACTGAATTTAGATAAAGCATTCAAATATAGCGGAAGCGTACAAACATTCAATTACATAAACAGCGAAAGTCTTAAACATTCAAAACATTGTCTTAACATTTAATAGGTAAATAGGATGTCAGCCTTAAGCCAGGTAGCCTTCACGCCTTAGCCCGTTCCTTCCTTTTGCTACCTGAAGTGCATACTAAAAGTCAGCTAACGCTGGTGAGTTCTAGTTTAAAGCAATTAGGTTTAAAACATCTTTTCTTTATAAGTATATATATATATATATATACATATATATACATATAACACTTTATTTGCCTTCATTTAACATTCATTGGTCATACACATAAGGTGATCAGCCTGCCATTGATTACGTAAGTCACAAAGACAAACGTTCCATCCTACCGTCATAGTCCGTCATTCATACAGTATCTACCGAAATAGTCCTTCCTTTATTACCGCTCGACTACCTTTCTAGCCGTCCGTCATACCATGTCTACCGTCGTAGTCCGTCCTTTCGCCCGGTTGCGCTAAGGCATCCGTTTCCTATACGAACTATATATACAGCCGTGCTTCGATTTAGGACCCCCGTCTACCGTAGTAGTCCGTATTTAGTATACCTTTCTAGACTTTAACATACCGTCTGCATAATAGTCGTATAGTCGTCCGTCTACCGTAGTAGCCGCCATCATCGTACCGTCCTACCGAAGTAGTCCATAATTCCGTCCTTAACGTTTAGTACATTCATAACATGTAATATATAAATATAAAGCAAGATTTCATTCATTTAACGTTAAGTCATACATTCATTTCATTTCTTTGTAAGCATTCATTCGTTATTTCATAATTCATCATTGTCATTCATATAACACATATGGTCATATTATCATTCATCACATTCATTCACTTTGCACGTATACACTTCAGCCCCAAAACATTGGAAAGCATTTGCACATAACACATAGGGGGCACATAGAACTCACCTGATGAGTAGGTTCCTGAAGTATAGTAGCTGGTCGGTGAGCATCAATAAGGTCACACACAATCTGTATAATCAAGTCATACAAGATAAGATAACGGACCTAACCGACACTAGACGTTTCTATCTTTAGGGTTTGGAGAACTTATACAAGTTCGCCTATTATGGCTTAAGCGAACATGGTAAGTTCATTACATTGAACTAGGCGAAGATGTGATAAGTTCGCTATCTAGGTTTAGGAAACAAGGGTTATGTTCGCTTCGTTGAGCTAGGCGAACATAGTAGATTCGCCTCTTTGTCTTAAGGCGAACATACGGTAAGTTCGCTCCTTAGGTTAAGCGAACATGGCTTTGGCAAAGATGTTAAGTTCGCTCAAGATGGTTCGAGGCGAACATGACAAGTTCGCCTGCGCGTCAGTCATCTTCCCCAACAAGAAACCCTAGAGCTGGCCAATTGTTTCTAATCGTTCAAGCTTCAAACTTTTTACGTTCAAAACGTTCCATTTTCATTCATGAGCATAGATCTATGGTTTGCTTTCAATTTCATACGTAAAAACCGTACCTTTATGTGTTTTAAACCCGAAACCCAAAAACTACACAATCTCAGATTTGAGCTAGATGGTTACTCTTGGGGTCTGTTTTCCGCTGCTATACGATGCTACGATGATGACTAACGATCCCCGAGCGTTTGAGCCGTCTTCCTTACTTTCTCTCTCTAACCCGTGATTACTCTATCTCTAGAAGCTTGCATAGAAAGTGGGGGTGGTGAAGGGTTGAGGGCTGCTCATTAGCTTATGTAGGTTGGCTCCCCTAGGCCCGTTAGTGCAAGGGCTAAGCCCAGTCTTCTTTGTTCACATCTTTCGTTTATTACACACTCTGTCCTTAGTCTTTTATTCCGTTTATTATATATGGGATGTTACAAATTCAACAATATTCACTAAAAAATATTAGTGAAGAACCTCACAAACAATACAAGAATAATAAGTTGTAGCACAACTTCTTTTTTTTGCTCTTGATCTTGATCTTCTCTCTTCAAATGATGTTAGAATATCAAGAAAACCAGAAAGAATTATATTAGATATGTATTTTGAAAGTAGCAAAAGAGGTGAGTGGAATGGTTAGACAAGGGCTCCTATCTATAGGCAAAAAGCCAAATTTGGGCTGGCCCATCCACGGTCGACTGTCCCAACAACCGTCGGCCTGGGTGCCAGATTTTGGCATACTTTTTGAACGTTGGAGATTGTCCCTTCCTCCACTCTAGTGTCAATTTCACTTGATTACATTATGTTTCACCTTTCCTAAACCATTTATGGAAGGTTTGTATCTTCAAGGAAAGATATGTTGTGATACACTCCATAAATGGAAGTTTCACCAACATGCGTTCCAATTTGAATTTAAAATTCAATTTGAACTTAGTTACTAGGATTTGTTTTATAAAAACTATTTCCCAGTTTTATAAAAACTCTTGTGGAATGACTTGTAATTTATAAAACTCATTTTTATAAACCATTTAATCTTTTTAAATATTCTCTAGCATCCCAACATATCCATGTTGATGCTTTCATCTTTATCCGTGAGCATATCAAGTTGATTTGTTTATGATCATATCTTGATCCTTGATTAGTTGATAATTGCATCTTGATGACAAGTTGTTATCTTTGATCAGTACCATCGATTTTCTCAAGTAGAATATTATAAACTTGGACTTCATAATATTTAACATGTCACAACTTGTTGATAATATATATTTGTGATTCATTAACATGTTTGATGACATGTATGTTTTATATGATTATCTTTAATAAGCATTTAATAACACAAGCTGTTTAATTTCTATCATTATCAAAATAAGGATCTTAATCACAACTTAATTGGATCTTGATGTTCTAACAGAAACCATATTTAGTAGTATCCCATCGGGTTCTAAACTACATCACATGCTTATTCACCCACAACTACAATTAGTGTGTGATCTAGACTATCACAAGCTCCATATTTATCATGACGTATATCATCATGTCCACCTATTGGTTATGTGTGCACAAGACATAACATATAACGAAATGATAGTAACACAAGATCCTATATGGTCACACTCATTACGTAAGTTAAAACCAGGCACATATTAGCTTAACTTGAATACCACTACGAGTATTATTATTTAGGTTAAATAATATGCATGTAACATATCATCCCAAAATAGTTTCAAGAATTATTATATAAGTGGAATAAACTACTTGCAAAGATATATGTAGTATATGAACATTATCATTCTAGTTGAATGATATAGCTCAAATATTTGGCATTGCGAATGATTTTAGGATATAATCTTTTATATATATATATATATATATAGGGGGAGGATCAAATAAGAAGTTGTTTTCGGCTAAGAACTCTAAGAAGTGACAAAAACATTAAGAAACGATATCAAACGAACTCGGATTGAGCTCATTCCAGCGGCGTTGGAACCGTATCGTCGAACTCTACCATCTTAGCTTTTAGGGTTTAGATCTTAGCGTTGAATTTTAGGATTTTAGCCTTAGGGTTTAGATTTTAGGGTTTAGGTTTTTTTTGGGGGGTGGGGGTTTAGGTTTTTGGGGGTGGGTGGGGGTGGGTTTAGGTTTTTTTTTTTTGGGGGGGGGGGTGGGTGGGGGGGGGGTGGTGGTTTTAGGCTTTTCGGGGTGGGGTTGGAGGGGGGGTTTAGGTTTTTGGGGGTGCGGGTGGAGGGGGGTTTAGGTTTTTGGGTCCGGATTAGAGTTCGATGAGACGGTTCCAACGCCGCTCGAATGAGCTCAATCAGAGTTCGTTTGACCCACTTCTTAGCGTTTCTTAGCGGAACCTTCCCCTATATATATATATATATATATAGGGAGGATTCCTTAAGAAGGAGATTTTGCCTAAGTAGGCTAAGAATGAATCTTAGCAATCAATTTCTCTAATCAAGGGATGAGATTCAAGTTGGGAAAAAAAAAGGTTGGAGGGGTATTTTCGGATTAGCTACTTTTGTTGACTTTTTTCAAATTCCCTAACATTTTTTAAACGTCCATAACTTTTTTATACGACACTTTTAAAAAAAAAATTATACCATAAAATCGAGCATTTTTTCTATTTATATTGAGTATAATGTTGTTATATAAAAAATGACGATTAAAAAAACACAAAAGCTGTGCTGTATTTTTTGTGTTGTATTTCATGTGCTGAAAGTTCTATGCTGTATTTTCTGTGCTGAATTTTCTATGCTGGTGCTGTATTTTCCGTGTTGTTTCTGTGCTCAATTTATGTGCTGAAAGTTCTATGCTGTATTTTCTTTGCTGAATTTTCTGTACTAAACTTTTGTATTAATTTTTCTATGTTGGTGCTGTATTTTCCGTGCTGAATTTATGTATTGTATTTCATGTGCTAAAAGTTCTATGCTGTATTGAATTTTTTGCACTAAACTTATATACTAATTTTTCCATGTTGGTACTGTATTTTTCGTGCTGAAGAACAAAAATACAGCACGGTCCCTTTTTTCTATCCGGTCAAAATTTAGCACATTTAGAAAGAATAAAAATCCAGTACAATTCCCTTTTCTCTTTGTTCAAAATACAACACGTTCAGAAAGAAAGAAAATCCAGCAAACTAGCAAACTAACATGCCAACACATGTAATGAATAAATATTTGACAAAAGCAAACACAACTAACCACAATCAAAGGTCTTATATCTAATTATATTAGAACGCTAATAAAACACGAGTCATTTAGATTCTAAAGAACAAGACAATAACTCTGGTCACTAGCAGGGGTTCAAGATCATGATGGTGATCATACATGCATACCCATGATTCCAGCAAAAATAATAATCCTTTATGCAAAATAATCAGAAATCACCATATAAACACTTGAATACTGTTAAAAATAACAACATCATCCTCAAGAAATGGACAATATCATTCTAGAACTCTAACTTAGTTTCTAAACGGATTGATTTCCCCAAAACACTTTTTAGATTCATTCAATTCATGTAGCAACAGAAGTCCCATGAGCTAATTACGATTAAGGTTTCAAAATGTACATGAATTAAGAAATCACAAATTAAGCAGGGTATATAATCAAAGAGCAATTTATCAAATTAAATATCGTGTTGATGAGGTTTACGAATCAACTGGCTAGGTAAAACGGGCCCTCTTTCTTAGTGCCGCCGGTGGTAAGATCGTGCTCTCCGATTCTTAGAATTCTGGATGGATGTCCTTCTTCCATCTCGGTTGATTTGGGGATACGTAAATGACCACCTGATAAGAGAAAACTATTTTTCTCTGTTGTGGTGGGACGAGGACGAAGAAGATAGATAGAGAGTGGGGATCTTGCCTGAAGTTTGTGTGTGAGAGAGAGATAGAGAGAGAGATAGATAGAGAGTTAGGGAAGGAGATGTGCTGGATTTTTGAAGAAGATGGTTTTGATTTTCTAGTTCTTTTTGTGCGTATGATTTCAAGGAAAAAAATGTACCAAAATGCCATTTATCCTGTAACTGAATACTCTCACATGTCAAATTCACAATCATTCCTAGCTTACTTAGGGAAAATCCACTTTTTATTTTATCCTCCCTATATACATATATGTGTGTGTGTGTGTATATATATATATATATATAAGGGATGGTTCCACTAAGAAGTGTAATTTGGCTAAGAAGCCTAAGAAGCAATTCCATTTATTCAGTTGGATTTTCAATGATAGAGATTTAAGTGTAGCAAAAATAAGGGGTGGAGTGACATTCTTAAAAACCCACAATTGTTGACTTTTTTCAAATTCTCCCACTTTTTTTAAACGTACATAACTTTTTCATACGACATTATTTTTAAAATAGAATTACACCATAAAATCGAGCGTTTTTTTACCTTTAATTCAAGTATAGTATTGCTATATGTTTTTGTAAAAACAAAATCGAAACTTAATGAAATTGTGCTATTTTACGTAAATGTGCTGGTTTCTGGTAAAACAACACAATAAACTTTGCTCCATGATTTATCATAAAACAACACCAAGCATAACAATTAATTGTACTGTTTTACTATAAAACCGCACAAAAACAACACAGTTAGTTGTGTAACTTGCTCTTCTTAGTTAACCCAGCACAAACAAAATCAGCAGAACAAAACTAGTATATCAAACCAAAACAAAACAAAGAACATAATTGTAATTGACATGTTATAATCCTAAAACAAGCACAAACATAACCCAGCACAATCAAAACCAGCACACGTAGGCCATCACAAAAATGAACAAAACCCATCACAACAAAACTAAGCTTTTAAGATTGTATTATATACAAAAACATTTGCAAATTAGATTTTGGGTTCTAGCCCAAGTTTCATAGCATTCACATGAAGTTTTTTTTAATTCACTTTCTTGTATTTTATGGTACATTCTTTTCCCTACAACAATAGTTGCCGAAAGACGCAAAGATAAAGTACATTCTTCTTTTTATGTTGCTGAAGGTCAAAACTTAATTACTTACATTCTTCTAAAAGGATGACTTTTATTTCAGATTTATGATTTTATAAAATTACATGTGTTGTTTTTTATGTTGTACTGATTTGATGTTGTGCTGATTTTGTTGTTGTGCTATTTTCTTGTGCTGGTTTGCTGTTGTTTACTAGAAAACAACACAGATTCTATTATCAGTGCTGTTTTATTGAAAATCAACACTGATTTTGTTTTTTTTTAAATCATCGTTTTTTATATATCAACATTATACTTAAAATTAAAGAGAAAAAAATGCTCGATTTTATGGTGTAATTTTTTTTAAAAAATAATGTCGTATAAAAAAGTTATGAACGTTTAAAAAATGTGGGGGAACTTGAAAAAAGTCAACAAAAATGACTATTCCAAAGATACCCCTCTAACCTTCTATTTTTCCCCACTTGAATCTCATCCCTTATTAGGAAAATGGATGGCTAAGATTGTTTTTAAGCTTTTTAGCCAAGTTACACTTCTTCGCTGAACCTCCTCATATATATATATATATATATATATATATATATATATATATATAGGGCTGAGTTTATGAGAAACTCGTTTTCATGAGAAAACAAAAAAAACTACTCATTAAAGGTACTGCATATGTGTAGTACACCCCAAAAACCTAACCCACCCCCAAAAACCTAAACCCCCCACCCACCCCCCTCTAAAAACGTAACCTAAAAGCTAAACTAAACCCAAAAGCTAACCTCACTATTTTTTTGAGGTTTTTTTTGAACGAGGACGACGTGAGAAACATGGTCTCCGAACCAATTTTTTAGTTTTTGATTTATATTTTGAGTTATGATTTTTTTAATTTTTTTTACCTTTAATAAGTAGCTTTTTAGTTTTCTCATAAACAATTATTTTTCTTATAATCCTTCTCCTATATATATATATATAAGTTCTTTATGGTGTGTATAGTTTTTGTATCCCATGTTATATTTATATGTACGGAGATTTGCATGATTAAAGAAAGAGGAGAGATGAGGGCTAACACCCTCTTTTTTATGGCTAAACTAAACTTTGATCTTTGTCTTACGTATCAAGTACATTTTCCATAAACTTATTGGTCTTGTAAGAAAAGAAAGATTACTAAAATGGAAAGAGGGATGTGGTTGGCATGTTGTTGCTCAAAATCCTTTCTTTTCCTTTTTCTTCCTTATTTAGGTTATTATTCTCTTTTCTTGTCATAATATTGTCACTGATTGTGTAAGAAAAGAGAGACGAGGGGTACTCCCTCCTCCCCTAATTCATTATTTCATTAGTTGTGTCATACCAGGTGCCTTAAAATCTATACTATATAATAAATAAAGATTTTTCAATGCCACGTGTCACCTCCACATTCATTCTCATTATTTTTTTTCGCTTCTCTCTCTTATTAAATGCACCTCCTATTTTTAACAATAATATATATTTAAAGAAAATATTAATTATACTAATAAAAACACATTTATTTTAAATTATCACTTATGAAACTTTAAAAATCTAATTATTTAACTTTTATTTTCAATCAAATAATAAATGAAAAACAAATTATATTGAATAGTATTTAATTTATTTTCAAAACTCAATTATATATTAGTTTTTACATATTTTGAGTTTTGTTTTGTATTCTTAGTATATCATACATTTTTACACGTGTAAAATATACACATAAAAATTTAAAAAATTTATTTATTGATATTTTTCACCCGTGTATATACACGGGATCTAAACTAGTAGATTGAATAAAAAAAATGACTGGTATAAGTGACTTCTCTTATGTGGCTTTGATTCTAGGTCGAATTGAGGGAGGGAGAGAGAGAGAGAGAGAGAGAGAGAGAGAGAGAGAGAGAGAGAGAGAGAGAGAGAGAGAGAGAGAGAGAGAGAGAGAGAGAGAGAGAGAGAGAGAGAGAGAGAGAGAGAGTTTAAACTATCTCAATGCAAAGTTGTTGCTTAGTGATGCTTCTTTCTCCTACTAGATTTCATGAAAGAACAACAAAAGGAAATAGATTTTTTGTCGAAAAATTCTTTGAAAACTATAATATACAGGATTAGAGTGTCTAAAGGAAGGATAACAACTATTACAACGTGTCGCATCTCAACCTATCTTTTATTGTGTTTTCTTTTCTTCATTTAACTAACACATATAACACTCTTTAACTTATATTAAATTCAAATCGGTACATTAATACAATCGTTATGATAAAAATAATATATAGGATGGTACCAAGTTTAAACATAAACCTCTTCCATCAACTTCAAATAATCTAAGTTGCATGGACTAGACATTCACAATTTTTAAACATGTTTATAAAAAGAAGTCAACAAAATTACACTTCAAAAAAGTCAATATACGAAGATAAAAATTTATATTTGTGTAAAAAGTTAAAACAATTACTTCTCTAAACATAAATAATTATAGATTGAACCATTTTTTCCACAAAAGGGGTGTCTCATGGTATTAAATTATGACTCTCCTTTCCTGATATAAAAAAGTAATTCAATGTTTGATTTGGCATTTTAATTCAAAAATGTATATATATATATTTTTTTCATATAATAGGTAATTTTCCAAATATTACTTTCAAATTGAAGTATTTCGTTGGGTGTCTCGAAATCTCAATCGAATATCAGCCCGACAATATAGAAAATATCAAGAACTATCTAGCATTCATGTTTTTGTTGTGATCCTCCTTCAGAATAGACTAGAGGTAGAGTTTTATATGTAGTGAAGTGTCACAACGTTTTGTTAAAACGACATAGCCTCATGAAATAGTGTGTCAGCTTGACGATTAACACAGTTGACGGTTAATTCTAGTAATCGGTTACAAATAGTTCCTACTATTGGCTTCTGTTAGTACGAGCTTAGTTACTAAGATTGGCTTCGATCGGTAGGAACTAAGGTGCTGCTAATGGTTGGTCATCGGCATGAACACCAACTGACTGCTCGCTCATTTCTAATAATCGCTCAGTTTCTAATAATCGCTCAGTTCATACTCATGGTGCAGTTTTCTACCGGTTGCTCAGTTCCTACTCATGATGCAAATCCTACTGACTGGGAGATTCAGAGACTCTGAACTTTGATAATCGGTTTTTGGGTCGTCACAAGCGCCACTCGAGAATAGTGGGAGGGGGCGTTGCCCCTTTAACCACTGTTGTTTGTCAAAGCTGGAAATCAAATTAGTCTCGAACGAGTATGCACGTCATACCTCATTGCTCGTATCAAAGCTTACTTGAACTTCCCTTTGGTATTAAGTAAGTCCTAATTACCTAAATAATCGATGACGCCAAAATCACAATACACATTAAGTTTTGATTTGTGTTCATAAAATAATCATCTTAAAATTGAGTTTTATAGGAACTAGCGGATTATGCCCGCGCGTTGCAGCTGCTCGGTTTTGAATAAAATTCATATCAAAACGTAGGAAAAAATAACAATGTCGCAACGATATATTCAGAATTTTATGAAACATTATATACCCAAAGTTATAAAAGAAAACCTAATTTTGATCCGACTCGGTTTTAAATAAAATTTATATCTGATCATAAATAAAATTATGTAGAAGGTAATAGAGACTTTTACTTTTTTCAATGCGCTTATCGTCCGAATATGAAAAAACGAAATAACAATAATAATAATAACAACAATAAAGAAAAAAATAAAACATAAATAGATAAAGAGTGAAAATTCGCATTTCAAATGTGTGTGATGTTGATACTATTTATCACTATCCATTTTTAATAAGTTATATAATATATATTCATTTTAGAGTAATGGTTATTACAACTTTATTGATAAAAATTTGCTTAAACATTATTATTTTGTGACATGTTTTTAGAAAATGATCGAAATGCAATGTTTATTTATTTTCGTAAAATTCAATAAAAATAAATTATGATTAAATTTCATTTATATATAGAACCTATATATGTAAGTAATGTGTATGTTATATTACCTACACATAACCTATACATATATAGATAAACGGTTAAAAAATAAAAAAAATATATATGAACAAATCAGTTAAATGATTTTTATGTACATAACATACGTATTTATATGTAAAAAGTAAAGAATTTTAGCAAAATATGTCCCAATATTAAAAAAATGTTAAATAATTTATGTTTATTTTTTTGTTCTCACATTAATTTTTGTGGTACATGAACGTCATCCTTTAAATAAAAACCCCTTTGAGCTTAACAAAATTATATTATGATTGATAACTTTTTTTAGAATAGCAAACACACACACCCATCTAATCTACTCATAAATTTACACTATTGTCCACCACGTGACCCGAACCCTTAATCTCATGGGAAAGGACACAACTATATACACATTTGAATACTAAGCTACAAGCCCTTTGATTTATGATTGATAACTCACCGTCCTCATGAATCATGATTGTGCTAAATTGATTTTAAAAATAAAATTAACTTAACCATGTTATATTTATTTTATAATATTTTCTTTCTAAAAAATAGAATAATTAAATATGTACGGAATAAGAAGAGATCTTACCGCTAAATCACATCCACCTTTGTTTTAACAAATATTACTTTTGAACTGATTTTTCATTAAAGTATTAAAACTACAAGGTGAATATTTAATTTATTGAATTAATTAATAGAACTTAAGTGTTTCTACTTAATATCGTAATGTAGGCTTTAAGACAAAAAGGATGGTTAATTATAAAATAAATAAACATATTTTTAATATGAGAATAAAACAAAACACAAAAAAACTAAATAAAAAGGACAAACCTAGTTAGTTTTCATATTGTAAATAAATAAATAAGCCAATGCACGTTTTATTCGTGTATAATATGGACAAATTGTATAGAAGATAAATTGTTATATGATTTTTTGTTTTTTTTACTTAATTACATTTTATAAAAAATAACCAATATTCGGTTCTAGATTATAATTCATATGATACACGAGGACTTGAATAAAAACTTTCATTTAAATATATAAAATACTTATATTATTATAAATGTAATTTATAAATACGAAGATAAATATTATGGGTAAAAATATTAGTGGGTTGATTTAAAAGATTTTATATTTAAAGTTTACAACTGATTAATTATGGGAGAACTAAAAACGGAAAGAATCAATCAAAATATTGATAGATTTTATATTTAAATGTAATTGATAATACCAAGATAAGTATTATGGGTAAAAATATTACTTGGTTGATTTAAAAGATTTTATATTTAAAATTTGCAACTAATTAACAACTAAGATAAAAACGGAACACCTATCCCGCGTAGTGTTAATAGGTTTTACCTGATCACATTGGTTAATATGATATTATTGGGTTCTTTTTAGTTTGCTGATAATAGGTTTTCACGGTTATAAAAAAAGGTAATTAATTAGAACCAAATAAGTTAACAAGTTCATAGAGTTTATTATAGAGTATACATCTATCAAAAAGAATTGAAAACTTTTTTGTAAATTGAGTTCATAGTCTTCAATATTTGCATCTTTGAAGTTGTCGAACTTCTTTAACAATAATGATTTAACTTCAAACATTTAATAGAGAGTAGAAATTACAAATTTATTACGTTATTTAATTTGAATTAATTTTTTTAAATTTTAATTATTTCTATATATTTGTTCATATCATTATTTGATATGATTGATAGAATATAACTATTAATTATTGGATTGTTACAAATGACATTCTAGATTAACCAAGCTTTTTGGTGAACTACAAACAATAGCATCCAAATCCACGACACAGAATCTCTCACTACGTGATCAATATAATAATCTTATTAATTAAGAAAAAGTTCAGCTAAAAATGATTCTAATTCTAACATAGGTAACTAATTCTAACAAAGGTAAGAAGAATTTAGGACTACTAGATCAAATTTTAGAAAAGATTTAATTTTTGATATTAAATTATAAAAGAAAAAGTTGTTTAAATAATATTTTAGTCTTATCCACTTTTATTGATTTTTTATCAAGTTCCCCTCATTTTTAAACGTTCATAACTTTTACATACGACATTATTTAAAAAAAATTACACCATAAAAACGAGCGTTTTTTTATCTTTAAAATGAGTATAGTGTCGTTATATACAAAAACGAAAATTTTTTTTACGTTTTCCAGCTCATTGTGTAATTTGTCAGGTCATTGTGTAATAACAGTTCATTGTGTAATATTAGGTCTAGTCATTGTGTAATATTAGGTCATTGTGTAATATCAGGTTTGGTCATTGCGTAATGTCAGGTCTGGTCATTGTGTCAAATGTTTTTCATCATTGTGTTATATGTATTCATAATTTTGTCAAATATTTTTCATCATTGTGTTATATGTATTCATCATTGTGTTTTATGTTTTCCAGCTTATTTTGTAATTTGCTCATTATTGTGTAACTCGCTCAAATATGTCAGGTCATTGTGTAATGTAAGTTCTGGTCATTGTGTAATTTGCTCATTGTGTAATATGCTCATTTTGTCAAATATTTTTTATCATTGTGTTATATGTATTCATCATTGTGTTTTACGTTTTTCAGCTCATTGTGTAATTTGCTCATTATTGTGTAATTCGCTCAAATATGTCAGGTAATTGTGTAATATAAGGTCTGGTTATTGTGTAATTTGCTCATTGTGTAATATGTTCATTTTGTCAAATATTTTTAATCATTGTGTTATATGTATTTATCATTGTGTTTTACGTTTTCCAACTCATTGTATAATTTGCTCATTTTATCAAATATTTTTCATTATTATGTTATATGTATTCATCATTGTGTTTTCCATTTTCCAGCTCATTTTGTAATATCAGTTCATTGTGTAATATCAGGTCATTGTGTAATATCATGTCTGGTCATTGCGTAATATCATATGTGGTCATTGTCATGTTTGGTCATTGTGCCAAATGTTTTTCATCATTGTGTTATATGTATTCATCATTTTGTCAAATATTTTTCATCATTGTGTTATATGTATTCATCATTGTGTTTTACGTTTTCCAGCTTATTTTGTAATTTGCTCATTATTGTGTAACTCGCTCAAATATGTCAGGTCATTGTGTAATGTAAGTTCTGGTCATTGTGTAATTTGCTCATTGTGTAATATGCTCATTTTGTCAAATATTTTTTATCATTGTGTTATATGTATTCATCATTGTGTTTTACGTTTTCCAGCTCATAGTGTAATTTGCTCATTATTGTATAGTTCGCTCAAATATGTCAGGTCATTGTGTAATATAAGGTCTGGTTATTGTGTAATTTGCTCATTATGTAATATGTTCATTTTGTCAAATATTTTTATCATTGTGTTATATGTATTCATCATTGTGTTTTACGTTTTCCAACTCATTGTGTAATTTGCTAATTTTATCAAATATTTTTCATTATTGTGTTATATGTATTCATCATTGTGTTTTACGTTTTTCAGCTCATTGTGTAGTATCGGTTCATTGTGTAATATCAGGTCATTGTGTAATATCATGTCTGATTATTGTGTAATATCAGGTCTGGTCATTGTCAGGTCTAGTCATTGTGTCAAATGTTTTTCATCATTGTGTTATATATATTCATCATTTTGTTAAATATTTTTCATCATTGTGTTATATATATTCATCATTGTGTTTTACGTTTTCCAGCTCATTGTGTAATTTGCTCATTATTGTGTAATTCGTTCAAATATGTCAGGTCATTGTGTAATGTAAGGTCTAATCATTGTGTAATTTGCTCATTGTGTAATACCAGTTCATTGTGTAATATCAGGTCTTGTCATTGTGTAATATCAGACCTTATATTACACAATGACCATTATGCCCCCCCTTTAAAATCAATAAAAGGACACATGTCAAGCACAATTACCTGTTTTGGGTAAAAATTATATAAAGTAACTTTGTAACCAAATTTCGTAAGTGAGGTAGTGTGCTTGAATGATTCGTGATGAACAAAGCGTGTAAAGCAATAAAACGACACGAGTGTTTACGAGGAAAGCCCTTAATCCCTAAGGATTGCTGGCATAAAACATCGGGAAGTGACCGAAAGTCACTTGCCTCCTAGTTTTGTATAAATCGATGAAAATAATTACAAATGTGAGCAGAAATGATCGAATACTCAGTGTTATAGAGCTGATTGCGAGTATTGAATACTGTTAATCGTGTGCGTTGTGTGTTGCTAATCGATCAAATCGCTAATTAAATACTAAAACGATCCTAACTAACTTTCCGAGGATCCCAGAGCTTTACCCGGTCTTCAAATATGACCGTTATTGAGCTTCTATCGCAAATTTTACACGTTCACTTTGACTTCTCGCCCGATTCTTCAGGAATAGACGAGTCAACACGTTTTACCTGCGCATATAAAAGAAATAGAGGACAAGTAGCCATTAGTAGCATTAATATTCAGGATACCGAATTCAACCCATAACAATTGTCCTCAAATTTAACAGCTGTTAATCATATCGACATCTGTAAAATTTTTGAAATTCAAACGGTAAATGATGATAGGGTTGTGACGAGACTCTCCTGAATTCCAATGCGATTAACCGTTATTTTAGTAGGCTATAATTATCCTTCTTTCTCACTCATTAAAATTCACCGTCTTCTTCGCTTTGAAGTTGCAGAAAAGGTATAAGCTCTCTCGATCTTGTTTTTTCTTTCGCAGTATTCTTTCGTTTCCGTAAATGGGCAAAAAACAACCAACTCGCTTGCAAGCTTCGGTTGCTGTCGAGTCAGTGGAGGATTTTTCTGATCCAGGTTTGCTTAGCAATCCTGATCAGGAGAAGTGTACCTTTACTGACCAGGATATTAAGCTTTTGAAAACTTCAAACATTTTTCCCGAAAAAACCATATTTAGGGCTTTCGACCCGAAGGTCAGGGCTGATTTCTCCTCACCGACTTGGGTCTGTTTCTTAGCTTATCCCTTCACTCTTGGTTTTACCTATCCCTTTCCACCACTGATTTCTGAGTTTTTTAAGGTTACCGGTCTGAGTTATGCTCATGTCATGCCCATGGCTTGGAGAATCCTATACACACTAGAGAACATGAATCGTCTCTATTCTCTTACTATCGGAACTCCTGAAATAGCTAGTGTGTATAACTTGAGAACCCATGGGTCCTCCCGAATTGTTTTCTAACTTAAATCCGGTTGTACACCTTTGGGCCTTAAAGCCACTCAGAACGATATAGATTGGAGGGGTAAATTCTTCTTCGTGAGGTGAGACTCTATTCCGGATGGGAAACTCTTGCCACTCCATTGGGTTAAAAAGAGTAGGAGATAGTTAGAATACCTGCAATTTTTAGTGTTTCCAACATGTTGATGATGACTTTCATTTCTTATGTAGCTTCGAAGTTTTCTGACCTAACTCCCACTCGAAGTGATACCGACAAGAAGATCGAATCTTTGTTGGATATTCCTGCTATTGAGAGATCCTTTCACCAGAAGTCTGTTATCAGTGAAGACAGCTTCAATACTCAATACCCGGAACCCAACATGTGTTCAGGTAAGAATAACTTTTCCTCGATGATTCCAGATTATACCGATTCTTTATAGGGATCCCGAACTACATGCTTTATCTGAAAAGGAAAGAGAAATTTATTTGAATGTTAGTTAAATACGAATTTAGGAAATTTAACCCAATATCCTTAAACAGGCGTCCGAAGATCCAAATCTAGGTTTGCCCTTGATGATATCGACAGTATGGTCTCCAAAGGTAAAGCCATCAAGAAGGAGATGAGCCAGCCAACCCTTGAAGATTTAAAGCCTGATGCTCCTTAGCCGGAATCCTCAACTCTTTGCCCCAAGTCTGCCGCTAGCAAGAAGAGAAAGCCTTCTGACGTTGCTGACGTAGCTTCCCTTGAGAACCTAGGCTATGTCGATGTCCATAAAAAGCTTCACGTTTTTGGTCACTTGGTAAGAAACTTTGGTATCCCGGATCCTGAACCTGTATTAGAGAAATCCTAACATATTTTCCTGTAACAGGCCCTGGAACAAATGACCAGATGCTACGAGTTGGTGGTGAAAGAAGCTGAAGAAGCTAAACGATGGTGAGCGACCTGCAAAAAATAGCCGCAGCAAAAAATAAGAAATTAGCGGATGAGGCCAAGGAGCTCAGCAGGGTGAAGGCGGAGCTTGAGGATGCCTATGCTAGACATGCCCAAGATCTCGAGAAATCCTACGAACAAGCCAAAGCATCAGCTGCCATTTCAGTATTCCAATCCAGGATAAAGATGGCTAAATGTCACACCCCGACCGATGGCGGAATCATCGAGGCGGACAATGTGATGATTGTTCAAAAGCACATAATAACTAAAAGTTGCATAATTCATTAATTAAATTTAAAGACAACAAGTTCCAAATACAATACATTTCAAATAACCTAGTCTAGTTCAAAATATTAATTTTTTTAACTAGGTCCATAGTTCCTAAGTGGAGAGATCTTCGGCAAGCAGTCACATATCCAAACCTGAAACATTATTTAAATCAAGTGTCAACTAAAAAGTTGGTGAGTACATAGGTTTAGTAAATCCGGTAAATAGTAGTGTAAATTGTTTTGCAACTCATTGTTTATCTTGTTGAACATAGTATATGATGTATCATTTATTTAATCACAATTCAAACCGAGTTTGACGCGCTTGAACAGAGCACAACAGCTAAGTCCGGTATGTTTGAATATAGTCACCCACTATATCCGATATGATTGAATATAACACGCGGTTATATCCGAGTATGCAGTAATAAACACCCTAACCGGGTGGGCTGGTCAGGCACAATAGATCTATCAATATTACAGTTGGTTGTCTTGTGTTTAAATGTATGTACATCCAAAGAATAAGCATATAGTCTCATGTGTAACACGTATAAACGATGTGAGTAGCATGTATAATGTTTCACCCCAAAACGTATGAAAATGTAAAATAGGGGCTATGTAACTCACCTGGCTAGCGGATATGATAATCCACGAGAGTAGGTGATACGGATGTTTGAAACCTAAGCACGATGGAACCCTATGTAGATAAATGGGTATTATTATATGCTTATAGGTGTGTATCCGTATTTAATTGTGTATAGGTTTATAATAATATTTCTTAAAATTATTTGTGTAAAGTGTAGGTTTAGATTTACTTGAAATCACTGATTTTGATCGAAACTGTTTCAGGTATCGAAACTATGTTCAAGTATCGAAACTATGTTCAATTATCGAAACTATGTTCAATTATCGAAACTATGTTCAAGTATCGAAACTATGTTCAAGTATCGAAACTATGTTCAAGTATCGAAACTATGTTCAATTATCGAAACTATGTTCAATTATCGAAACTATGTTCAATTATCGAAACTATGTTCAATCGAAACTACTAGTTTCGATAAGTAGTTATTATAAGTAGTTATTATGCATTATGTATTTATATAATAATAACAAATGAAAGAAAAGTCTTTATTTGACTAATTATATTAATATCTTATATATTAAAAATTATTTTAACAAGTTTATTAAAAATAATGCAAGGTTCATAAAAATGAGGAATTTTATATATTAAATGTATTTTAATAAGTTTATAAAAATGTTACAAGATTTATAAAAATTATGGGACATTTTATATAAAAATGTGTTTAAATAAGTTTATAAAAATATTATAAGATTTATAAAATATATGGGATATTTTATATACATAAACATGTATTACAAGATTTATAAAAAAAATTGGAATAGTTTATAGATAAAAAGATCGTTTAATTGATTTCAAAATAAACGAACGATCAAACCGACTCGTTTTAATCTTTAGTGTATAAAATAATATTAAAATAAGTTAAGATAATTAAATAAAGTAAAAAAAAATGAAAACAGAAGCAAAAATGGGGTTGGGCCGGAGGCCGGAAGGTTCGAACCCGCGACCTCAGCCTCGGACACACACACGCATAACCAGCCGGGCTACTACCAATCGCTGGTTATGTGTGTAACGGATAAATTAAGTACACAAAGGCAATTCAGGTCACTGGACCTCGGTGACCGGCAAACCGTGTCCGAGGACATTGGGTTTGCCCGGTAACTCTCGTGCGATTGCTGTGATTTCGACTGGGATTGTTTACCTGATGATAACAGAAGCTAATGGAACCGAAATGAGGTTCGAACTTGGTCGCGAAGGGCCTGGACGGCAGGGCTTTGGAACTCGAAAAAGTCACAAGCGGGGATCGATTTCTGAGTGGAATTAGCTCTTGTAACCCTGGTCACAGCTTCACCCAGGGTCGACGAAGGTGATGGAGTCCTCAATTTGGACTGAGAGTGTGCGGGAGGAGGGTAGCCAGTTCGCGCAGGGCCGACCATGGCCATTTATAGCCGGGCTTGATTCTTATGTTCAAACGTGCAATTGGGCACGTCCCGACATTAGTTTGGACGAGACGAAACTAATTAGACATTCAACAGGCGTGGAGGTGGCTTGTCGGGCACGAATTTGAACGAGTATATCTCGGCCACCAACAGGATCAGACGATCCTTATGTTGGGGAGACCAATTGGTCGAGGGGTATTGTTCGCGTGGGGGAGACGAAGCCAGAGAAGCCTTTGTCGGCTGTTGAGGTGCAGGGAACAGTCCTGTCGGGCGTTCGCCGGAGAAAGCCTTGGACCGCCGGACCATGGTTGGGGGTGACTGGATAAACGAATCGGGTATTGGCAGTTTTAGTCCCTGAAGTTTGGTTTGACTTAAATTTAGTCCCTGGAATAACTTCGGATTAAACCTTTTAGTTTGCTTTGTCCAGGAATGGTCCCTCAATAGGTTTCAGTTTTAAAACCTTCTAGTTTGATGAATTACCAAACAACCCTTGAACTTTTATTTAACTAAATTAATTTAATTTCTTTTAAATAAAATTAATTTAAAAATGTTTTTATAAACTTATTTTATTTATTTTTTTATCATTATAAATAATTTTTATAAAAGTTATTTATCTTATTTAAATAGATTTCTTTATTAAATATGCAACTTTTAAAATTTAGATTTTATATAAAATTTTATATAAGTTTTTAAAACTTATAAAATTTTAATTAATTTATATCCGTGAAATAAAATACATAATCGTATAAAACTAAATAAAACTCTCACACTTTATTAAAATAGGAGATGACTACACGATAAATATAACACAAGTGCGTGAATGAAAATCCGAAACGTTACAGTCTCCCCATGTTAGAGGAATTTCGCCCCGAAATTCAACTAGTGGAGGTTATGAAAAGAGATGCGGATACTTGGTCTTTATTTGGTCTTCACGTTCCCAAGTGAACTCGGGTCCACGTTTAGACTCCCAACGGACCTTGACAATGGGGATGCGGCTACGCTTGAGTTTCTTGACTTCTCGGTCCATGATTTCCACGGGTTTCTCAACAAAGTGCATTTTCTCGTCAATACGTACTTCATCAAGGGGGATGTGGAGATTCTCATCGTCTAGACACTTTTTCAAATTAGACACATGAAAGGTCGGATGGACGTTGCTGAGTTCTGAAGGGAGATCGAGTTTGTAGGCGACTTTTCCTACCCTTTCGAGTATCTTGAATGGACCCACATATCGAGGTGCAAGTTTTCCTTTCTTTCCAAATCGGACTACGCCTTTCCAAGGTGATACCTTTAGAAGGACCATATCTCCAACTTGAAATTCCAAGGGTTTCCGTCGCTTGTCGGCATAGCTCTTTTGCCGACTTCTTGCTACCCGAATGTTGTCACGGATAAGAGAGACTTTATCGGTGGTTTCTTGGATAAGTTCGGGACCGGTGATTTGTGCTTCGCCAATTTCATTCCATCAAATTGGTGAACGACATTTTCGTCCATAAAGAGCTTCGAACGGTGTCATGTTAATTCTTGTGTGATAGCTGTTGTTGTAGGAGAATTCAATCAGTGGTAGGTGAGAATCCCAATTGCCACCAAAGTCAATGACACAAGCTCTAAGCATATCCTCAAGAGTTTGGATTGTTCGTTCGGTTTGTCCATCAGTTTGAGGATGGTAAGCCGTACTTAAATCTAAACGAGTACCAAGTGCTGATTATAATGATTGCCAAAATCGGGAAGTAAAACGCGAATCACGATCGGAGATGATGTTCAAAGGGATTCCGTGACGACTTACGATCTCATCAATGTAAATCCGAGCCAATTTCTCGACTCGATAGTCCTCACGAATGGGCAAGAAGTGAGCAGACTTTGTAAGTCGGTCGATAATAACCCAGATACTATCATGCCCACTAGTAATGCGTGGAAGTTTGGTGATAAAATCCATAGCAAGGTTCTCCCACTTCCACACGGGAATTTCAGGTTGTTCGAGGAGTCCAGAAGGCTTTTGGTGTTCGGCCTTCACTTTAGAACAAGTTACGCATTTTGCCACAAAGAGGGCAATATCCTTTTTCATGCCGGGCCACCAATATTGCTGACGAAGACCCACGTACATCTTATCAGCTCCAGGATGTACCGAATATCGAGTCTTATGGGATTCATTCATCAAAAACATACGAAGATTGTCGCGATCGGGAACCCAGATACGATCCAAGTAATACAATAGGCCGTTGGCTTTGGTTTCTAGCAAGAGTTCTACACCACACGCCATTTCTTGATACATGTTTCCCTTGGTAACCGAGGTGTGTTGTGCTTGGAGAATGCGGGCTTGGATATCATTATGAATACGAACACTATGAAGCATGATACGTTCTTTACGACTCAAAGCGTCGGCTACAACATTTGCTTTGCCGGGGTGGTAGCGAATCTCGCAGTCGTAGTCGTTAAGAAGTTCGACCCATCGTCGTTGCCTCATATTAAGCTCTTTTTAATTGAAAATATGTTGGAGACTTTTGTGGTCGGTGAAAACCACGCATTTGGTACCATATAAATAATGTCTCCAAATTTTCAAGGCGAAAACGACAGCACCAAGCTCGAGATCATGGGTCGTATAGTTCTTCTCATGAATTTTGAGTTGACGTGATGCATATGCAATTGCTTGGCCACGTTGCATAAGGACACAACCAAGACCTTGGTTGGATGCATCACAATAAACGACGAAGTCGTCATTACCACTAGGAAGAGTTAGAATAGGAGCATTGCAGAGCTTGTGCTTGAGAGTTTGAAAAGCTTCCTCTTGCTTGGGTCCCCACTCGTAAGATTTACCTTTATGAGTCAAGGCAGTGAGCGGAACCGCAATCTTGGAGAAATTTGAGATGAAGCGACGATAGTAACCCGCTAGTCCAAGGAAGGAACGAATCTCGGTAGGAGTCTTAGGAGTATTCCAATTCTTTACTGCTTCGATTTTTGCCGGGTCCACATGAATTCCCTTATCGTTGACTATGTGTCCCAGAAATTGAACTTCCTTTAGCCAGAATTCACACTTGGAGAACTTGGCGTATAGTTGTTCTTTCTTCAAGAGTTCTAAAATCAAACGAAGATGTTGTTCATGCTCCGCTTTCGTTTTAGAATATATAAGAATTTCATCAATGAAAACGATCACGAACTTGTCCAAATAAGGTTTGCATACACGGTTCATGAGATCCATGAAGACCGCAGGTGCATTTGTCAAACCGAAGGGCATGACCATGAACTCGTAGTGACCATATCTAGTTCGAAAGGCAGTCTTCGGAATGTCTTCATCGAGAACACGAAGTTGATGGTATCCGGAACGAAGGTCGATCTTGGAGAAACATGTTGAACCTTGAAGCTGATCGAAAAGGTCGTCGATACGGGGTAAAGGATATCGGTTCTTAATTGTAAGTTTATTGAGTTCACGATAATCAATGCACATTCTAAATGATCCATCCTTTTTCTTTACAAACAGCACGGGAGCACCCCAAGGTGAATGGCTCGGGCTGATGAATCCTTTGGATGAGAGTTCTTGTAATTGACTTGCAAGCTCTTGCATCTCGGAAGGTGCAAGACGATAGGGGGCTTTTTCCACGGGAGTTGCCCCGGGCACAAGGTCGATACGAAACTCCACTTGTCTAGTGGGAGGAAGACCAGGTAAATCCTCGGGGAATACCTCGGGAAAATCTCGGATGATTGGAATGTCTTGCAATTTCTTACCCTTGTCTTTCATGTCAACTATGTGGGCCAAGAATGTAACGTACTTTTTCCGCAAGTACTTTTGTGCTAATGTGCAAGACATGATTTGAAGACCACGACACGGTTTTTCACCGAAAATAACTAACGTGTCGCCCGAAGAGAGTGGTATACGAATGCTCTTTTCGTAGCAAATAACCTCTGCATGGTGTTTGGATAACCAGTCCATGCCAATTATAATGTCGAAACTTCCCAATTGCATTGGAAGGAGATCAACGGAGAATTCATGACTATTAAGCTCGAGATTGCAGTTGCGGATAACAGAATTTATGGTAATAGATTTCCCGTTTGCTATCTCCACGGAATAAGAATTGTCAAGTTTCGTTCTTTGTTTAGCAAGTCGAGATTCAAAAGTAAGAGACACGAAACTCCTATCTGCACCGGTATCAAATAAAATGGATTCATAATGATTGTTTACGAGAAACGTACCGTTTATTACGTCGTTGTTTGCTTGTGCCTCATTAGCGTTTATATTAAACGTTCGTCCTTGGGGACCACCTTGGTGATGAAGTTTTGGGCATCGGTCACGGAAATGGTTTGGGTCTCCACACTCGTAACATGCCCGACCATTGAGAAGTGTCGGATAGTTTGGACGGTTGGCTGGAGCAGCTTGGTGGACGGGAGGACGAGTACGACAGGTAGTGACCACGTGTCCATATCGCCCGCAGCTTGATCACAATCGGCATGGTAGATTGGCAGGGTGATGGTACTTGCAGGTCTGGCATTGGGGATTCGGGCCCTGATAAGTCTTCGGGTTTTGACCCAAAGGGGCCACTTGAAGAGCAGGTACAGCGGGAGTTACGGCTGCGAAGTTTCTACCCTTTCGTTTCTTGTTGCGGTTAGAAGACTCGGGTTTCACATCTTTGACGGCCGCAAAAGTAGACACGACCTTCTTGGAACCCTTTCTTGATAAGGTTCCGGCTTTGACATGGTTGTCGGATAGTGTAGCAGATAGACGGATAGCAGCTTCAAGAGTAGGAGGATTGCTTCTTAGCACAGCATCTTGAATTTGCATAGGCAGGCCGCCTATGTATTTTTCAATTCTCCGAGCGAGGGGAGTGATCATGTGAGGCACCAATAGACTTAGTTCTTGGAACCGGGTGGTGTAAGCCAGATTATCCCCGCTGTCTTGGGCAAGATCCTAAAACTCAGCCTCGAGCTTCCTCATTTCATTTCGAGGACAGAATTCATCAGTCATGGCCTTTTTCAGATCATCCCATGATAAGGATGTAGCAACCTCAGCACCACGAGTGCGTTTCTCACCGTTCCACCAGGTGAGGGCTCTCTTTTGGAGTACACTTGTGGCATAACGAACCCGAAGATTATCGGGACAATCACTGTTTAGGAACGTGCTTTCCATGCTTTCAAACCATTGCAGTAGGCCGGTAGCACCTTCAGTCCCGAAGAATTTTGTAGGATTGCACGAGTTAAAGTGCTTAAACGTGCAGTGAGGCGGGTTGGTACCACCGTTCCCTTGTTGTTGTGAGACCCATCACTGTTGTTATTGACTTGGGTCATTTGTCCTATTAGCTGGGCAAGGAGAGTAGCAAGATCCGGGTTGGAAGTGCTAGAGTTTGCACGTCGAGGAGGCATTCTAACACCATAAGAAAAGACAATGATATTTTAGATAAGACGGATAAATATGAGTTATAACGGGAAATAATGTAAGCAGAAAAGCGGGTTTCATCATGATGCGTGCCAGTGCATGTGTATTTATTCAAAGTTGATGGGGAAAACTAAGCCATCTATTTCGGATAGAATATGATGTTATAGATCATTATTCGTGAAATAGGAATTGCCGGGACTTGCATGCACTACAAATCGTTATTGCGTGTGCACCCGTAATAATGATTTGCTTTACATGTTCGTCTAGTTCTTCCTATCTTGCTATAATGTCCCCAAATTTTGAGTTTAAGTTCAGATCGTATCCTTGCGAATACATTGACGTATCAACGTTAAATAATACCTCAAAACTTTCAAGGAGACATGCTTTAGCCTATAGGTAAACACTCACTTCAGGAATTCCCAGGAAAGCATACGGGTCCGTTTATTTGGATTTATACGAAATGCTTTCCTAGACAGAAAACCCAATGTACAGGTGTCACCCTTCCAGATTGCACGTGTCCTTTACTAGTTTCAAGAAATTAAGTCGTTGACGAGATTTTCAAGATTTTAATAGACTTGAGAGTCCATGCGTATAAAATGTGTAGGAATGTTGCAATTAATATGGATTAGGAAAGAGTATGGATAAGGATGAGTAGTGTATTTGTTTGCATAAGTTTGTTTGTCAAATATGTATGTAAAGTATGTATCATGTTTCAAAGTCTTGTATGTATGTGTATAAGTCTCATGTACCAAACTCGGGAAAATTCAAATAATACCTAACTACAAATAATTCACATAGCAATTAATCATTTAGCACATAACACATAAAAGAGAGTCCTAGGGTTATAGTCTAGGTCATCGTGTCTAATAACCTAATTCCCTATAACCATGGCTCTGATACCAATCTGTCACACCCCGACCGATGGCGGAATCATCGAGGCGGACAATGTGATGATTGTTCAAAAGCACATAATAACTAAAGGTTGCATAATTCATTAATTAAATTTAAAGACAACAAGTTCCAAATACAATACATTTCAAATAACCTAGTCTAGTTCAAAATATTAATTTATTTAACTAGGTCCATAGTTCCTAAGTGGATAGATCTTCGGCAAGCAGTCACATATCCAAACCTGAAACATTATTTAAATCAAGTGTCAACTAAAAAGTTGGTGAGTACATAGGTTTAGTAAATCCGGTAAATAGTAGTGTAAATCGTTTTGCAACTCATTGTTTATCTTGTTGAACATAGTATATGATGTATCATTTATTTAATCACAATTCAAACCGAGTTTGACGCGCTTGAACAGAGCACAACAGCTAAGTCCGGTATGTTTGAATATAGTCACCCACTATATCCGATATGATTGAATATAACACGCGGTTATATCCGAGTATGCAGTAATAAACACCCTAACCGGGTGGGCTGGTCAGGCACAATAGATCTATCAATATTACAGTTGGTTGTCTTGTGTTTAAATGTATGTACATCCAAAGAATAAGCATATAGTCTCATGTGTAACACGTATAAACGATGTGAGTAGCATGTATAATGTTTCACCCCAAAACGTATGAAAATGTAAAATAGGGGCTATGTAACTCACCTGGCTAGCGGATATGATAATCCACGAGAGTAGGTGATACGGATGTTTGAAACCTAAGCACGATGGAACCCTATGTAGATAAATGGGTATTATTATATGCTTATAGGTGTGTATCCGTATTTAATTGTGTATAGGTTTATAATAATATTTCTTAAAATTATTTGTGTAAAGTGTAGGTTTAGATTTACTTGAAATCACTGATTTTGATCGAAACTGTTTCAGGTATCGAAACTATGTTCAAGTATCGAAACTATGTTCAATTATCGAAACTATGTTCAATTATCGAAACTATGTTCAATTATCGAAACTATGTTCAAGTATCGAAACTATGTTCAATTATCGAAACTATGTTCAATTATCGAAACTATGTTCAATTATCGAACCTATGTTCAATCGAAACTACTAGTTTCGATTGATCACAGAGCTGTCGAAACTTTCTTCTATCGAAACTACTTAGTTTCGATAAGTAGTTATTATGTATTATGTATTTATATAATAATAACAAATGAAAGAAAAGTCATTATTTGACTAATTGTATTGATAACTTATATATTAAAAATTATTTTAACAAGTTTATTAAAAATAATGCAAGGTTCATAAAAATGAGGCATTTTATATATTAAATGTATTTTAATAAGTTTATAAAAATTTTACAAGATTTATAAAAATTATGGGACATTTTATATAAAAATGTGTTTAAATAAGTTTATAAAAATATTATAAGATTTATAAAATATATGGGATATTTTATATACATAAACATGTATTACAAGATTTATATAAAAAATTGGAATAGTTTATAGATAAAAAGATCGTTTAATTGATTTCAAAATAAACGAACGATCAAACCGACTCGTTTTAGTCTTTAGTGTATAAAATAATTTTAAAATAAGTTAAGATAATTAAACAAAGTAAAAAAAAATGAAAACAGAAGCAAAAATGGGGTTGGGCCGGAGGCCGGAAGGTTCGAACCCGCGACCTCAGCCTCGGACACACACACGCATAACCAGCCGGGCTACTGCCCATCGCTGGTTATGTGTGTAACGGATAAATTAAGTACACAAGGGCAATTCAGGTCGCTGGACCTCGGTGACCGGCAAACCGTGTCCGAGGACATTGGGTTTGCCCGGTAACTCTCGTGCGATTGCTGTGATTTCGACTGGGATTGTTTACCTGATGATAACAGAAGCTAATGGAACCGAAATGAGGTTCGAACTTGGTCGCGAAGGGCCTGGACGGCAGGGCTTTGGAACTCGAAAAAGTCACAAGCGGGGATCGATTTCTGAGTGGAATTAGCTCTTGTAACCCTGGTCACAGCTTCACTCAGGGTCGACGAAGGTGATGGAGTCCTCAATTTGGAGTGAGAGTGTGCGGGAGGAGGGTAGCCAGTTCGCGCAGGGCCGACCATGGCCATTTATAGCCGGGCTTGATTCTTATGTTCAAACGTGCAATTGGGCACGTCCCGACATTAGTCTGGACGAGACGAAACTAATTAGACATTCAACAGGCGTGGAGGTGGCTTGTCGGGCACGAATTTGAACGTGTATATCTCGGCCACTAACAGGATCAGACGATCCTTATGTTGGGGAGACCAATTGGTCGAGGGGTATTGTTCGCGTGGGGGAGACGAAGCCAGAGAAGCCTTTGTCGGCTGTTGAGGTGCAGGGAACAGTCCTGTCGGGCGTTCGCCGGAGAAAGCCTTGGACCGCCGGACCATGGTTGGGGGTCACCGGATAAACGAATCGGGTATTGGCAGTTTTAGTCCCAGAAGTTTGGTTTGACTTAAATTTAGTCCCTGGAATAACTTCGGATTAAACCTTTTAGTTTGCTTTGTCCAGGAATGGTCCCTCAATAGGTTTCAGTTTTAAAACCTTCTAGTTTGATGAATTACCAAACAACCCTTGAACTTTTATTTAACTAAATTAATTTAATTTCTTTTAAATAAAATTAATTTAAAAATGTTTTTATAAACTTATTTTATTTATTTTTTTATCATTATAAATAATTTTTATAAAAGTTATTTATCTTATTTAAATAGATTCTTTTATTAAATATGCAACTTTTAAAATTTAGATATTATATAAAATTTTATATAAGTTTTTAAAACTAATAAAATTTTAATTAATTTATATCCGTGAAATAAAATATCTAATCGTATAAAACTAAATAAAACTCTTACACTTTATTAAAATAGGAGATGACTACACGATAAATATAACACAAGTGCGTGAATGAAAATCCGAAACGTCACACTAAAGAGGCTGATGATAGGGATTTTGACCGGGCTAAATGGGATGTCTAGGAGTGGAAAAGGATTGTGTTTGAGGAGGTGAGCCGGTGTAGGATGAGGAGGTGGATAACCAAGTGGCTGAGGCTGAGGGCTCTGTGAAGGTGGCAGCGGAGGTGATTGAACAGGGCAATGAGGGCGATAAAGAGAAGGCCTGAGTCCTGTGCGTGTGATTTTCTATGGTTCATGTCTTTAACTTTTGATCGTTGTGACTTGTTGAACAATTTAATTTTCTTGCTCTTGGGATCCCTGTAAGAGATAAACAACCTGACAACTCGTGAACCGGGTGGATGGGTCTAGGTTTTGGATGAAGCCCGAGTCACTTTTCCTTCCTGCACTTTTAATATTAGCTTTTGACTACTTGCTACGATTGTGATGCGTTTGGTTTGTTTTCATATGTTTTCAGAAAATCAGGATCCTTAGGCATCTGAACCTTAGAAGAATAGTTTTTAGGGATATTTTAGGGATACCGAACCATTAAAAATTATACATAACAGTTTAGGTTTTTATCAAAATTTGACTTAGAAAAATACAGTTTGGTTTTGATAAATGATACGTAAGAGCATCAATCACAAACATATCATGACTCGGTCCTGTGAATCTCAAATCTTCTATAAATAGAAAATTAACAAGTAATACATACCTTTGTTGAGAACTAAGTCAGGTAGACACACATACCAGATTATGATGTCGAGTTCGAAATATAACAACCATTGGTTGTCCCAAGTGCATAGTCTTTAAATATGTCGTAGGCTTAGTAAGTACACTTCGGGATCTTGATTAGTCTTTAACCCGTTTAAGGATGCTGAGTCAGCATATTGATACTAAGTTCTCGAGTTAACACATAAGTGTTAAATACCTGTGACAATTTAAAATCGTGAGCCAAGCCAGAGTAATGTGGGCCAAGCTAGAATAACGTAAGCCAAGCCAGAATAACGTGGGCCAAGCCAGAATAATGTGGGCCAAGCCAGAATATCGTGGGCCAAGCCAGAATAACGTGGGCCAAGCCAGAATATCATGGGCCAAGCCAGACTTAAGTTAGCATGAATATGCTAAAAACCTTAGGAGTAACACGTCTGCTACTATCGTAGGATTCAAGATATAGCCAATAGTGATGACATTATCAGCCACTGTTACATGGACTGGCCGCACCACCTTGAACTATACTTGCATGTCATGCGCTACAGGCGGAGTGTTTAAACTCAATACTTAGAAAGGCGAAAACCTTTAAACCTTCGAGGTATGCATGATACCCTAACTTAGGAGATATGGCCAATCTCTATCTTGTGTCAAGATCCTTGGGGATCCTTCTTGCAAAACATGAAACCTTGGTGAAGGTGGGTGTTAGCTTGGCTAACACCCCTCCGACGCTCAAATCAGTACTTTGATAAAGAGTAATAACTATAAAAATAGTCAGGGATAGAAGACATACCAGTTTCAGTTAGAACATAAGTTTTAAACTTACATAAAGTAGGTTTTGAGATGGATAGCGTTCTAGGATCTTGGCAGGATATCCCCTTCCATAGTAGCCAACCAATAGGCACCCTTGCCTGCTTCAGAGTCAATCAGGTACAGGCCTTCCCACTTTGGTGCAAGCTTTTCATCGCTGGGATTGGTAGTATTTTGGAATGCTTTTCTTAATACTAGATCACCCACTCGGAATCTTCTGATCCTTATGTTTTTGTTGTATGACTTCACTATCCTCTGCTGTTAAGCTGCAATACGAACTTTGGCAAGATTGCTGAGCTCATCCATAGTGTCAAGATCATGAGCAAGAGCTTCGTTGTTGGTCTCTGGAGTTTGAAGATTGGTTCTGGAAGTAGGGATAACCATCTCTGTAGGGATCATGGCTTCAGTACCAAACACCAGTGAGAATGGGGTTTGTCCTGCTGCGTTCTTCGCGGTTGTCCTATCTGCCCAAAGTACAAACGGTAGCTCTTCAGCCCATCTTCCTTTCTTTGCCCCAATCTCTTCTTGAGGTTGTTAATGATGATCTGGTTGCTAGATTCTGCTTGTCCGTTGGCTTGAGGATGTACTGGGGTGGAAGTTATCATTTGATTCCCCAACTGGCACAGAAGTTAGTTGTTCTCTTGCCAATAAACTGAGATTCGTTATCACAAACCATCTCTGCCGGGATCCTGAATCTTGTAAGGATGTTACGCTTGATGAAGGAGATGACTTCTTTTTCTCTGAATTGGACGAATGCTTCAGCTTCAATCCACTTGGAGAAGTAATCTTTCATTTCCAGCATAAAAAAATTTCCTCCTGGTGCTTTGGGAAGTTTGCCGACTATATCCATTCCCCATTTCATGAATGGCCATGGAGAGATGATTGGATACAAGGGTTCTGCTGGTTGGTGAAGTATGTTGCAGTGTCTTTGGTAAGTGTCACATTTATGGGAATAGGTCATAGCATCTTTCCTTATGGTAGGCCAGTAGTATCCTGTCCTCAGGATCCTTGAAAATAACGCTCCGCCCCCAGTGTGATTACCACAGTCGCCTTCGTGTATATCTTTCAGAACTTCATGTGCTTCCAGATCTTCCAAGCATCTTAAGTATGTACCTGCAATAGATTTTCTATACAAAACATTATGTAAAATTATAAAACGAGATACCCTCATGCGAAAAGCCTTGTGGTTCTTTTCATCACTTGGGATCTCACCATCCAGCAAGTATTTCTTTATGGGCGAAATCTAGGATCCTTGACTAGACTCAAGGTCCCGAATATCTGCTTCTTCTTCAGTGTTGGATACTTCACTTATCGTCTCAATTGTTGGGCTTAGAATATGTATGATAGATATCTTGATACCTTCCGGTATCCTGAGAGCCGAAACAAGGTTTACTAGGGCATCAGCCTCAGTATTGTCTTCTTTGGGCACCTGTGTTATGTTAAAAGTTTGGATTTCCATGGATAATTGCTTAACTACTGTGAGGTATTTGGCCAAATTTTCACCTTTTACTACATACGAACCATTGAAATGGTTAGCAATTAACAATGCGTCTACATATACCAGGAGATACCTGATCTTGATATCCCTGGTTAATCGTAATCCTGTTATCAGCGCCTCATATTCCGTTTCGTTATTAGTGGCCTGGAACTCACAACTTATGGATTGGGGTATTATATCCCCTTGTGGCGATTTTAGTTTGACTCCCAGACCTGTTCCTCTCACATTTGATGCACCTTCAGTGAATAAGGTCCATTCATCCTTCGACTCTTCTAGTTGTTGGACTTCAAGGTCTGCCTCATGTTGAATGTCACTGCTGAAATCAACCACAAAGTCCATGAGTGTTTGGGACTTTATTGCTGTTCTAGGTTCATATATGAGGTCGTAGGCGCTGAGCTTGACTGACCATTTAGCCATCCTTCTTGACATTTCTGGCTTTCTTAAGACACACTTGACAAGGTAGTTAGTCTTAACATGAATATCATGTGATTCAAAATAATGTCTTAGTTTAGTGGATGCCATTATTAAAGCTAAGATTAGTTTTTTTCTAAATGAGAGTACCTGTAAACTTTTACTTACATAGTATACCGGATGCTGTTGTCCCTCGTGATCCCTAACTAGTACAACACTTACGGTGTTTTGGGATACTGCCAAGTATAGGGATAATGGTTCGCCGTCTTCTGGTTTCATTAATACAGGAGCTGATGACAAGTATTCTTTCAGTGATTGGAGTTCTCGTTCATGATTCTCTTCCAATTCGAATCTTTTGTTCTTCTTCAGGATGTCGTAGAACTCTTTGCACCTTTCTGAGGATCTCGATATGAACCTGTTGAGTGCTGCTACCCCGTCGGTTAGTCTCTGAACATCCTTGGTGTTTGCTGGGGATTTCAGATTGATGATAGCTTTGATTTGTTCTGGACTGGCCTCTATTCCTTTCTTGGTTTCCATGTAGCCCAAGAACTTTCCTGACCCCACTCCAAAGTGGCATTTTGAAGGATTCAACTTCATGTTATATTGGTCCAGGATATCAAATGCTTATCTAAGATCCCTTAGATGATCCTCAGCTTTAATTGATTTTACCACCATATCATTTATGTAGACTTCCATAGTGTCCCCAATCTTGTCTTTGAACATCATGTTCACCAGCCTTTGGTATGTAGCACCTGCATTTTTCAAACCAAAGGACATAGCAATATAACAATAAATACCTATAGGAGTCATGAACGCAATATCCTCCTAGTCTGAGGGTTCCATCTGAATTTATTGGAATCCTGATGAAGCATCCATGAAAGTTAGCATTTCGTGGCCTGCTATGGTGTCGACCATAGAGTCAATGTGTGGTAGTGGAAAAGGATCTTTGGGACACGCCTTGTTGAGGTCCGAGTAGTCTACACAAACTCTCCATTTCTCGTTTTTCATCTCGACCACCACCATATTGGCTAGCCATTTTGGGAATTTTACTTCCTTTATCATTCCAGACTTGAGAAGTCTTTCCACCTCTTCTTGGATGATCATGTTTCTTTCAGGAGCAAACTTCCTTCGCTTTTGATGTATTGGCCTGAAACTTTTGTCAATTCCAAGTTTATGGGTTATGATATTTTTGGGTATACCTGTCATGTCTTCGTGCTTCCATACGAAGGTTGCTTTTCTGCCCTTTAGGAAGTTCAGGATATCTTTTTCAATATCTTCAGGGATATTGCTCCCTACAAGGATCTTTACATCTGAATTTTCAGCATCCAGGGATATCTCTTTAACATTATGTTCTTTAGCTTCTAGAACATCCCTGGCCTGCTTCATTAACTGCTATGCTTGCCTGGTTTTGACGGAGGCTTTCATCGAAGAAGTGTAGCAATCCTTAGCCTTTTGCTGATCACTGTTAATCTTCACTACTCCCCAAGGGGTTGGTAATTTGACACACTGATGGTATGTTGAGGGCACCGCCTTCATATTGTGTATCCATGGCCTTCCTAAAATGATATTATAGCAAGACAAAGAATCTATTACACAAAATTTTTGAATAGAATTTACCCCTTCAATATACATCGGTAGTTTATCTCTCCGACTGTGCTTTTGACTTCTCCGCTGAATCCTAACATCACTGATGATTTTGAAATAATTTCAGAATCCGGGATCCCCATTTTCTTCAAGACTTCATGCTGAATTATGTTCACCGAGCTCCCTCCGTCGATCAGTATCCTCTGGATGAAGTGGTTTGCAATGTATAGAGTGATTACTAGACCATCGTGATGTAGATCCTGTACGTCGTTCCTGTCGTCCTTGTCGAAAGAGATCATCTATTCTTCAGTTAAGCTGGAGGTTCTGATAGGTCTGTCCCCTTGTTCAGTCTTCGCTTCCTTGACATTCCTTTTTGCTGTAGAGTAAGAAGTGCCACAAATATCAGATCCAACAGATATAAAACCTATTACCTTGGCATCCGGCGGCGGGGATTTTGCTCTTTGCGGGATCCTGCCATGATCCTTAGTCTTGTTCTTTCCTTTTCCTAGAAACTCTTTGAGATTCCCTTTGCTTAAGATGTAGCTTATCTCTTTCCGCAAAGCAATGCAATCTTCCGTCACATGACCAAAGTCCTCATGGAAAGCACACCACTTGGACTTGTCCTTCTAACATGTACCCTTCTCAAATTTGCGAGGCCACCTGGATTTTTCTCCAAGATCTTGCATAGCAAATAGCAAACCAGTTGTATCAAGAAAAAAACAGTATTCAGACAACTTAGGATATTTTTCCTCGTCCTTGTCATCTTCTACAGTGTTGACCCTGTGATTGTCAGGCTTGGAATACAGCTTGGAACTGTATGACTTGAAAGATGCAGATTCAGCTTTCCGGTTAGGTTGAGTGTAGCTTACCGGAGCATTCACCCTCTGCTAGATCTTTTTATCATCTTCCAGCCTAATAAACCTCAATGCCCGGTTCCTGACTTCATCAAGGTTCCTGCAAGGATTCATAACAAGGTTTTCATAAAATTAAGAATCCTTTGGTAGTCCCATCTTGAATGCCTGGACTGCAGTGGCAACATCAAGGTTCGGGATATCCAGGGATTCCCGGCCGAACTTGCTGACATAATCCCGAAGGGACTCTCCGTTGTTCTGAGTTATTCTGTATAAGTCACTTGTTAACCTTTCAAAAGTTCTACTGCAAGAAAACTGATTGTTAAACAAATTGATTAAGTGAGCAAACAAAGTAATAGAATAAGGTTTAACGTTAAGTAGCCATTTCAGGGCTGATCCTGTTAAGGTAGAGCCGAAGCCTTTGTGTAAGCAGGCTTCCTTTAGGTCCAAGGGAATAGGGTTTATTTCCATCCTTTCCCTGTACTGCGCGACGTGTTCCTCAGGATCTGTAGTTCCATCGTACAACTTCATGTTAGGAGTCTAGAAGTGCTTGAGGATCTCAGCATCACATATCGGTGGAGCGAATCTGGAGATCCTGTGACTGGTAGAGGACATCTCCGGTATAGGTTGGACCACACCTGGTATACTGGAGATGATCTCTCTCAACTTCTTTAACTCCTTGGACATGGACGGAGTGATTCCTGTCTCCTACACAAATTCGTTAGTATTTGAAAATTGATTGAATGTGTTACCGTTCTCAGGATTTCGGAACGATGATCCCGAAGTAACTCTAAGATCCTGATTTATCGTAACTCTAACAACCGGGGTAGGGCCAACTGCAATGATCCCTGTTTGCATGGGAATAAAGTCTCCCTTATGGATTCCTGAGGACCCTGAATAATTAAAATCCAAGATCCTTGGTTACAGCGGGGTCGTCACTTCTACTGGTTTCTTCGATTTTTTAACCTTCTCAATCTCCCTAAAAAACGCTTGGTTAGTCTTCCTCTGTTGTTCCATTTGTTGTTTTATTTTCGAGAACAGATCGAGGATATCATTATTTGATACGATCACAGGTCCACCGGCAGGTATTTCGGATCCCGAAAAACCCGTAGAAGTCGTTTTCTTCGGCTGATTAACACTTTTTTTGAAATAGAGGAGGAGGAATAGGGTTGACCAACCCAGATCTCGAAGACGGAGCAGAAACAGAAACATTTTTGGATTGTGACGACATTTTTGAAATTAACTTTGAAAGATAGTGATTGAACACAAATTTTAGCAAAGATTTAAAGATAAAAAGCATCACTTGCCCCACGGTGGGCGCCAAATTGTTTTAGGTAAAAATTATATAAACTAACTCTGTAACTAAATTTCATAAGTGAGGTAGTGTGCTTGAAAGATTCATGATGAACAAAGCGTATAAAGCAATAAAACGACACGAGTGTTTACGAGGAAAGCCCTTAACCCCTAAGGATTGCCGGCATAAAACCTCGGGAAGTGACCGAAAGTCACTTGCCTCCTAGTTTTGTATAAATCGATGAAAATGATTATAAATGTGAGCAGAAATGATAGATTACCCAGTGTTACAGAGCTGATTGCGAGTATTGAATACTGTTATTCATGTGCGTTGTGTGTTGCTAATCGATCAAATCGCTAATTAAATACTAAAACGATCCTAACTAACTTTCCGAGGATCTCGGAGCTTTACTCGGTCTTCAAATATGACCGTTATTTAGCTTTGACTTCTCGCCCGATTCTTTGACTTCTCGCAAGTTTTACACGTTCTCTTTGACTTCTCGCCCGATTCTTCATGGATAGACGAGTCAACACGTTTTACCTACGCATATAAAAGAAATAGAGGACAAGTAGCCGTTAGTAGCATTAATATTCAGGATACCGAAGTTAACAGGATCTTGGATTCCGGATCATACATCATTCAGGATTCTGTTTGAAATTCAACTCATAACATTACCCTTCTTATTTTTAAAACCCTCTTTACCATAAGCTAACCCTATTAATTATTCGTTAGTAATTGTCTTTTATATCAAAATTCTACATGATTCTCAAATAGTTTGGAGTTTGATGGTAAGTCATGAGTCGTAAGATGTAGTTTATTAACAAAATTGTGAATCATAGTTATCATTTGTGTAAAAATAATTTACAAATATAATTATATGGTTACCTAAAATATCTATAAAAGATTAAATAAATAAAATAAAAAATTAAATCTATAAAACAGAAAACCTCACATGTCATGGTTACTAACATGTTTACGCGAAGTGTGTGTTTGATATGAAATAGTTATATGGGCACATTCCGTGCCTATTGAGTTTATTACACGATATGTGTTTGATATGAAAAAATTATTTGTGCACATTATGTGTCTAATGAGTGTATTATGTGATGTGTGTGTGCACATTGTGTGTCTAACGAGTGCATTATTATTATGTGATGTGTGTTTGTTTGTTATGAGAGAGTTACAAAAACAAAATACAACCTATTATAAAAATGTTCTGTAGATATTATTATAAAGAATTTGCTATAAAAATTTACATAAAAATGAAGGGATTAAACAAAATACAAAATATACTTTATTATTACAAACTAAAGGATATATATCAAGTTAGCATTTATTTAAAATTAAATATAACTTTTTTTAGAATCACAAATTTCTTCACTTGTATGGGACTTGAACTCAAATATAACATAATAAGAAAGTTTTATTAATAACTTAACGACAAATTAAGACTCAAGCTTGTATGAGGCTATTCGAGCCACAGGAACTTAAGCCGATACTTATTACGTATACGAGTATTTAAAAAATCATGTGTATATAAATTAAACAGAAGCTAAACCTTTTTGAGTCGAAGCCAAAAATCAAACAAGCCAACAAGTGATTATTGTATATGCCTAAGACATTTATTAGGTATCCACCAATTAATAGGCCTTTGTTGTTGTCTATCGATAGGGGAAAGTATAAAATGAAAACCCATTTAAGTTGAGAAAACCTAAAAAAACACTATGTAACAAAAAAAATTTTAAAAGGTAGGTTTGTTACATATTTTCGTCACTTTTTATAAAAAAATAAAAAAACACTGAGTAGTTTTTTTTTTAAAAATTTGTAAAAAATAAAAAAAATGACCTTTTTGGAAATGTTACATATGTAACATTTTTGTAAAAAAAAATCTGGTCGGCGCTTTTTTTATTTTTTATTTATAAAAAGTGATGAAATTATGTAACAAATCTATAAAAAAAATACACATGTTTTAAACTATTACATATGTGTTACATAGTTTTCATTATATCCTATATCCATCCCTCTAACAATAGCCCAAGTGATACTTTTACATCAACACGTATAAGAAATATAATCATTACTTTACTTTTTCTACAAATAAAGGGAATATTATTTTGAGATATTATTTAAAATCATTTAATATTGTATTTTTCATACCATTTTTAAGCTAAAATTACTTAAATATATCAAAATAAATATCAACCAATGACATACTTTTCTTGGAATAGATATAAATTTTTATATGTGTACATAACAACACTTCTTAACTTGCACCATTAGGTGTCCAAAGTGAAACATCCAATGGTTCCCATAGAGTGGCAAGCCGAGGTTGTACTTTGGGAACAACATAGTCAAAATCAAAAAGTGAAAAATAAAACTATCCCTGTAATTTTAATTAATAGAGAGAAATTCCGAATAATGGGTCAAAATTATGTATCTGCTTATTGTATTTTGATCAACAACGGGAGCCCTTTTTGCAAACAAGAGCTCCTGCATTGGTCGTGAGGGCAGAAACAATCGACGAGGGCCTAGCACCAAGGCTCGAAGCCCTTGCATAACTAGATGAAGCCCCAGCACCAGATGCTACAAAAAATGCACCGTTTAACATCAAGTCCCCTTCAGACCTCCAGTTCCAGTGTTTCCATTTGTCTTCCGGTGCATCCTCGTGCTTTGTCACCTACATTGTTAAAAGTTGTACAAGATTTAGAAAAAAGGTTGTGCACTATGCATTAAAAGTTGTACAAGATTTAGATGCTCAAAATCTTGTTACCTCTTTACTAAATCTTCTATCCGGTGCTAGGAATCTATTCCCTTGACTATTGATGGTAGGGTTTGCACTACCTCCAATTGCGTACATCTCCCAATGTGTATAGTCATTATTCACCACATGAAAGTAACCATGTCGGCATCTACAATAAACATGTACAAATAATTGCTTTTAGACTTTAATACCATTTTAATTTATTACACTGGTATTGCAGGTGGGACACAGCAAAACAATAAAATTAACAATTTTAACATTTTTTTAACCAAATTAAAATGACACTTTTTTTAAAAATAATTGACAAGATGATATAAAGGAACAAGAGAGTTTACCTTGGCATTCTTTGGACCAGGCCTTCACCAAAGTGATTAAAAGCAATGGTGACTTGCATGTTCTTGTCTTGCTCATAAGAGTCACTATGACCTAAAAGCATTACTTTATCATGGTGGGTCATGTAATTGTTCGATAACGTAATTGCGGTGGACCCCATGATCGCGTCGATCAGGCCATCAGCGCAATTCGATAAAGAACAATGATCGACCCACACATGACTTCCACCAAATATCGACACGCCGTCACCATCCGATATCGTCCTCCACCCGAAATGCCGCGGGGAACTTCGCACCATAGCGTTCCCACCCTGCTTACAATCATGAATATTAATCCCATGGATAATAATGTTCGTAACGTATTGTATCGTAATGCACGGGCCACCGGCTATGTGCACGCTCGCCCCGCGGCCGTCAATTGTTTTGAAACTATTCATAATTAACTCCTCTTTGAGTTTAATCACCATGTCGCGCTGGAAAATAATCCAGAGCGGCTCGTCTTGGATGACGGCGTACCGTAAGGTCCCCGGTTTCGGGTTCACAGCATCGTCGTCACCCGAGTCAGTAACAACATAAATCTTCCCGTCTCTACCGCCGACCGCTCCTTTCCCAAACCCAATGGCGCAGTCCGCCAGACGCTGGCGGTTCTTCTCCCAACTCGGGTCGCACCGCCAGCAGTCGTCAATCGGGTTTCCCGTCCCGCAAGAGAGGAAACCCAGATTCCGTCTGGATTCATTCAACCTCCTACACAAACAAAAAGTTCAAATTAGCTCCAAACATTAGAGAATATATACCAATGGTGGATGGTGGATAATGTACCTTTGTACTTGTTGTACTGTGTGCTCTGGATGTTGTACGGTGGCGGAGGAGATCAGGGTGGGGAAGAAGAGAGAGAGGAAGATGAGAGAGAGAAAGGGTGGTGCCATTAGTGTGTGTTTGTGGGGTATTGTGTGTTTGTAGGCTGGGTAGGGGGGATATATAAAGAAGAAAAAGGGCGTAAGTAATGGCGTGATTAACTGAATTTACGGAGGATCTTTCACTTTCGATTATGGTAGGTTTTGGCCGTTAATTTCTGTCTCTCTCTCACACACACACTCTTTCTCTATCTAACACACACTGTTGTACGTATATATATACACCACATGCGTGTATCGGTATATGTACGTAAGCACATGTATTTTAAGAAACTTAAGTGTCTAATATTCTAATTTTATAAGTAAATATATCTAAAATTCTAATGTGTATGTATTTATATATAAAATTTATAGAATAAGAGTTTTAAAAGAAAGAGGATCTTTTCTAGAAAGAATCTATACTATATAATAAATAAAGGTATTTCATTGCCACGTGTCGCCTCAATATTCATTCTTATCATTTTTTTTTCGCATCTCTCTCTTATTAAATACGCTTTTATCTTTTAATAATAATAATATATTTTTAAAGAAAATACTAATTATACTAATAAAACACATTTATTTTAAATTATCTATTATTATAATAAACTTTAGGATTATTGGATTTTAATAATCTCACATTTTACCAATAATAATCCCAACTAAGAATATTCTTACCACCGGTCCCTACTTTCAAACTATTTTCTTATATTGGACCCCCCGTTAAAAAAACTTAACGCCGTTAGATTTTATATGACGTGGACATCTGCAAACCGCTGGAAAGTCGAGCCAAGCTAACAGTGGTCTCGTGGTCGTTTTGAAATTGGCTCTGGTGGTGTTTAACCGGTCTCGTTAAACACCACCGTTGTTTCTGTTTGGACTTGCCAAAAAACGAGACCAGTTTAAACACCACCAGAGCCAATTTCAAAACCCTCAACGAGACCACTACTAGCTTGGCTCGACTTTCCGGTGGTTTGCAGATGTCCACGTCATATAAAATCTAAAGGCGTTAAGTTTTTTAACGGGGTCCGATGTAAGAAAATAGTTTGAAAGTAGGGACTGGTGGTAAGAATATTCGTAATTGGGATTATTATTGGCCAATTGATAAAAGATAAGATTATTAAAATCCAATAATCCTAAACTTTAAAATCTAATTATATAACTTTTATTTGCAATCAAATAGTAATTAATGTATTCTTGAAAACCAATTATATATGTCACAAAATAAATCTTAAATTTATTCATACTTAAATTAAAGTAATAGACTGCAAATATAATCTAAAAAATTTCAATCTGCAGCTCTCTCTCAAACTGGCATACTGCTCCATTGCAGTGTCTTTAAAGAGTGAAAAGAAAGCTAAATGTATATTTTAATATTATATTTTTCTTTCACGAGGATTTTCACCATAGTTATTTTAATTTTAAAAAGAGCCCGTAATAAAGACATTTATGATTTAACCTTATCCTCTTCCTTCTTCCCTGAAGGTGGTGGTACCCATTCTAACTTGTTTCATCTTCTTAAAATGACCACCCATTCTAACCCTTTTAAGTGACTACCCATCCTGAACCTCTCAGTTGTAAGTTGCTACCCATCCTGACCTGTTCCCAATTTTAATTTGTTGCATGTCCGTCCAGAATAACCCGTTCTTAGTTTTGCCAAATGCCCACAATGACCCAGGAATTGAATTTAAATACCCATAACGACCCAAAATGTGGTGCACGGGTTAGGTTTGCCAGGCCTAGCCATGGGTCACAATTCTGGGAGCTGAAAATTATTTGTGCTTATTTTTTTTCAACTGTTTAATATTTTCTTTGTTGCTCGATTTTATATTTTTCTCTAACTATTTATTATCTCCTTTATCAATATTTCTTTCTTTAATTCTTAACTATTTTCTTTGTTTTTTCCGCCTAATATTAACTATTTAATATTTATTTATTCAACTCGTATAATACACGAGTTTCATAGTTTTAACTAATATAGTAGAAAACATTTTAATTAAGCCGTTAAAACAGTAAGTTATATTTTGAATTGGTGAGTAGTTTTTTAGAGTAAATTATAGAAATCGTCATTTATTTTTATACCATTTTTCACTGTATGTCCTATAGTCAAAAAATTGACAGAGATCATCCTTTACGTTTACAAATCTTGCACGTTACGTGCTTTGCCCCTAACCCAGTTAAATTTTTTCTTTAAGTATGGTCATGTGCAAGACACATGAGGGTAATTTGGTCTTTTTACCCATTTATATAAAAGAACAAAAAATTAAAATATAAAACCATCTCTCTCTCAACACACACACACTCTCTCTCCTCACTCTCTTCACTTTCTCTCTCTTAACATTTTCTCCACCACTACACTACCAGCAGCTAACCACCATCACCGCCAGCAGCCAACCACCACCACCATCCGACCACCACCACCCCAACCTCCGGCAACCACGAGCACCACCACCCCAACCTCCGGCAACCACGAGAACCACCATCATCGTCGCAACCACCATCCGACCAAAGCCTGAAACCACCACAATCTTCGTTACCACCACCACCTAAAACCACCACCGTTGGTACACCACCTCTCAGAAGCAAATTTTGACAAAAATTAAAATGAAATCTAATCAAAGTAGGTGGTGATGAAATGCCAAAGTTCCCAACCATCTAAGAAGACAGTGAAGGGGAACACAACCTCTCTCTAGATCCAATCGTCATTTCGTTCATGAACCAGTAAACCCTAACTCCACCCCTAAATTTCCCCCAATTCATCAGATCAAACCGATTTCATCCGATCTTCAATTTGTTCCTGAACTATTAAACCCTAATTCCACCGCCTAATTCTTCAATTCATCAAATCAAAGTGATTTACGTGAAGACGACTGTCGCAGGGGAGGGCAGGGACGACCGGAGTTACGTGAAGACCAAATTGCCGACTGGTTGTGAATTTGAAGTGAGAACATAGTGAAGACCAAACGTCTTCAACATGAAGACCAAACGTGAAGACCAAATTACGAACAAGAAGCTGCAGATCTGAAACAAAAAGCTTCAACATGAAGACCAAACGTCTTCAACATCAACTCTCTTTCTCTCGTAGGAAAAACGAACACGAAGCTACAGATCTGAAACAAAAAGCTTCCAATTTGGGTTCAATTTAAGATTGATTGTCGTTTAAAAAATGAGGTTAGTGGTATCATTGATGGTTTTAGCCCATTCCGGTGGTGGGGTTGCGGTTGTGGTAAAAACCTACCTAAAATCGGATGACATACATGAAAGCTTGGATCAAGTAATGTACCGATTTTGTGGTGGGAAGAACACTCCGATCACATCGTCTTTTGGGTATGAAGGGGTGGGGTCGTCATTGATGGCCTGAAACTCGACGAAGAAGAAAGGGGTTGGGGTTGGATTCTTGTTGACAGGTTGAGAGAGAGAGAGAGGGAGATATATATATATATATATATATTTTATTTAAATGGGTAAAATTATAAAAGTACCCTCATGTGCCATGCACATAACCAGACTTAACTGAGAAATTTAACTGGGTTAGGGACAAATGATATAACGTGTAAGATTTGTAAACGTAAAGGATGATCTCTGTCAATTTTTTAGCTAAAGGATATACAGTGAAAAACGGTATAAACATAAAGGACGATTTCTGTAATTTACTCAGTTTTTTAATATATTTATTATATGAGGCAGGAGCATTGATACTTTTATAAGTTAGAGGGTGACTAGTTTTTATTTGGTGTGTTAAATGGATCGTGTTTATAGGTTTTACATGAATATGAAGATGATACGAAACTTAAAATTTTATGTGACGTGAAAAGCGTATTAGACATATAAATAAGCATGGAAAACTGGGCAGGTCAGGTAAAAAACGGTTCACATCAAAACAAGTTGTTTTAAAAACATATCACCTTGGTTTAGGGTCAAAATGCGTTCGGACAAAGTGGGTGCAGGTTGAGAAAAGATGTTTTAGAAAAAAAGTATTAAAATCGGTTCACCTATATATTGTTTTATGGTTGCTAGTGGCGACATGTGGAGGTAGAGCCGGAGAGAGCGACTGTAGCGATGACTGTTAGGTGGTAGAAGCGCGTTTTGATGTGATGACGGTAGTGGCGGTGGCCATGAAGGTGGCTTAATAAGCAACGACTAGTGGGGGTGCCGTCCAAAAATGTCGTGTGTGGTGATGGCCCATTTGGACCCATTTTAAATACTTACAAAATCTGTAATATTCGTTGATTTTATGATTTTATCATTAGAAGCAGACTAAGCAACTAAGCAAGGGCTTTAGCTTTAGGATTGTTAACAAAAAGTTATTTAAGAGTTTGCATTACATAAACCTAAAAGAAGAAATTCATCTATATATGCATATAAATTAATATAATCCATTTACTTTATTACTGTCAACAAACATAGATAAAAAGGACTCTTATGCTAAAATAAACTTTATTAAAATACCGGAAATTAAAATGTTTCTTGAAGCTTTGAAATAGATTGAGTCACCCCTATGTCGTACAATTGCCCATAAAATATGCCAAGCCGCTTGTTAAAAGTTCGAGTCGAATTAAGCTTAAACAAGCTTGAGCCCGATCCTGAACCATTTTAGAGCTCATTTAATAAATGAGCTTAAACTCGAGCTTCACATATCAAGTTTGATTAGGCTTCCGAGCTTAAATAGGTCTATTACGTATATAATTTTAATTTAATATATATTTATATAATAACCGGTATATATAAAATTATGATAAAATAAATAATATATATATATATATATATATTATATTATATTATATGTAAAAGTTATAATTATAAAAACGTGTGTTTGTATATATATATGCGTGCAACTGTGTGTGCTTATATAAATATATATTGTATATAAATATATAATTAAATAATTAATAAATAATAAATGAGCCAAGCCCAAGCCAAACTCGAGCATAAAACCAATTCACAAGCTTAACTAGAGTTTTTTACGAGCCAATCTCGAGCTCGAGTTCTCTTGAATTAAACAAGCTATGGTCGAGCTTAGACAAACTCATACTCAACTTAGCTCAACTTGTTTACATCGATTGAAAAAGTATGACAATTGATGTTACACTCATCTTTATGTTTTACTAATCTTCTCATATAAGTATTACTACTTCTATTCACATTTATGTTAGTGACAATATAAGCTTAACATAAGATGTAATATTCTTCTTTTTCTTTCTTGCAATTGTCTTTGTCCAAAATGCAAGTAAAAGGCCACAAAAAGAACCTTATCTCTCTTGTCAGTGGTGGATTCAGGAATTTTTTTCAGAGATTCACTGTTTTTAGATGCTCCAATTTTATAGGGCCGGACATAAAAAATTTCGGTTCGGTTCGATTGTTCGGGTCAGGTAAGGTTCATCACATAATAAAAATACGCTACAATAATAAAAAAAATCGTAATTAGAAATTATAAATTAAAAAACACATAATATAGATAAAATGGTCTTTACGAATTAAAAAAAAACTAGCTATAATTGTTACCCATCACACTCACGTATCATTCTACACAATGTTTTTAAAACCGGACCGGTCGAACCGAATTCAAAAACCAAATAATATTATAACCAATTTAAAATATAATAAATATAAACATTAAAAAAAGATCTTTTCTTATAAGAATGTTATATACTAGAACAAATAAACAAGTCAACATAAAACAGTTAATGAACAAGAAAAAAAAATAAAAAGTGAAATTGTTTAAAAATTAATTATCTTTAAAATACATATTTTGAAATGGTTGTAAATTAATTTTACCTTTACACTAAAAATAATATGTTTTTTTAATATGAAACAACATAATTATCTTTTAAAAAAATATTATTTTATAAATTAAACGAAGAAACAAAAAAATAAAACTAAAATATTATTTCACATTAACTTTATGTTGTTCAAAAAAAGAAAAAAAAGTTTATATAAAACCAATAAGTCTGTTCAATTTTTGTTACATAAAACTAGGATAGACACTATGAGAGAGAAAGAGAGAGTAGGCTACAAATATGTTTACTTTTTTCAGTTTTATTGACTCTTCATATCACTAAACTTTACACATCTTATATTTATTTATCAAAAGAATATTTGAAACAAAACCAACCCTCTCTCTTTTCTTCACTAAAACCAACAGCTACCGTTCATCCGCTCCTTTTGGCCGGAAAAAAATTCCGACGATGAGTTCACTCTTCTATACAATCCTCTGCTCCTTCATCAGTCGGTCACCGGATTTTTAAGGGGTTCACCCTATATTTTTTAAGGGGTTCACCCAGTTTTTTACATACTGTTCTATAAAAATTTCAAAACTCGGGGGGTTCCGGTGAACACCCTCCGGACTATGTAGGTCCGCCCCCGTCTCTTGCATGTGGCGATGGTGTTGTGTACAATGACTTGTTGCTTTAAACAAAAGTAAAGATTGTGTTGATTCTATACCACTAAAACACAATATATGTATGCAATCAATTCCAACCCCCTTTATAATATAAACATTTTAATTATTCTTTTTACAATGGAATTGAAAAAGTACTTTAAATGACCTGTTTTCAAAACACTATTAAATCTATAATTGAGAAATAAAAAAAATATATCTTTGAGTTAAATATCGTTAGAATCAATTAGACTATATATAACTTCCTTTTATAGATGGTATTTATGAAAATTATTTAAGATGATACGATTTTTTAAATAAATACCATTTTTAATTAGATTTTACATTACTTTTAAAATATTAAACATATGAAAAAAATGAAATGAGAATGTTAACCTTCAAGGGTTGGTATAGTGGTAAGCATACGAGTCTCTTTAGCACATATCTTATATTTGAATATAGCTTCCAATTCCATTGGTTTATGCCTTTAACCCCTTTAAATTATTATGGTATTGATGAGGTCTTGTAAGTTTAGTGTGATCATATTTGTTAGTAGGGTATTGAATAAGTCTCATTTGTACAAGCTACATTTTGTCTTAGTAGGGTATTTGTGGGGTCTTGTGAGTTTTTCTTGTTCGTCGTTGTGGTACATTCGAAATTTTGAAAAACATCATATCTTAAATGTCATAAAAGAAAAATAAAATATATTTAAAATTAATTATAAAGATTAAAATAATTAAAAAAAAACAAAACAAAAAAGTCGAACAACACACTTTCGGATTAAAAACTTATAAAAAACGATGCAAACTGTGGTGGCTTTAATAACGGGACTGAATGTAAGAGAGTAATCAACACCCGGAGTTTGGCTATAGCCTTGGGCTACAAGCCTAGCTTTATGATGATCAATTGTACCATCCGAGTGATACTTGGTACGAAAAATCCATTTAGAACCTATAACATTCTGATTTGTTGGACGGGGTACTAAAGTCCATGTGTTGTTTTTGTGTAATGCTTCTAGTTCTCGGTGCATGGCATCGACCCATTTGGAATATTTGCAAGCAGTTTTGAATGTTTTTGGGTCAGAGGTGTTGAAGAGAGCATTATGGAAGGCATTGTTGGAGGCATGGGATAAGTCAGCACATTGGCAAGGTTTGAAAATGCTCGGTTTTGCTCAAGTCTGCATATGGTGAGATGGGGATGGAGGGAGGGGTGGGGTAGGCATTTGCTGTTGGGATGGTACGGGTTGGTTTATGATGGGAGTACCGAGTGGTTGGGGTATGAGGTTTGCAGCATGTAAGGGGGAGGTGTTTGGAGGTGATGTGGATAAAAGCAAGTGGTTGAGGTGGGGTAGTGGAAGTATTTGGTGTGGATGTAACGGATGATGAACGTGTGGTAGCAGACGTAGGGGTTGCATGATCCATGCAAAGGTTGCATGGAGGGGGATGGGGAAGTAACATCTGGTGATGTAGTGTTCATTTCGGGTGGTGTGGGAGGGTTGGTTGGGGTGGTAACTAGGGAAAGTGATATCCAAGAAGGATACAAGTTGTAGTGAAGAGATGGGTGTGTTGGATTGAGAACCATCAAAGGGAAATGAGGCCTTATCAAACCGAGCATCTCGTGAGACATAAACACGAGATGAAGCCTGGTCAAGACACCGATAGCCCTTATATTTGGTTTGCAGATGGTAAAGCTAACAGAACCGAGAGTAATCATCAATGAACACCACATGATATCTATAATTATTAACAGACAAAACAGGTGAATGACCCCATAGATCACAATGAACAAGGTCTAAAGGATGTAGAGCACATTTTAAATTATCATCAAATGGTAATCGATGCGCTTTAGCTAATTGACACGGCAAACAAATGTCCGGTTTCGGTAAAACTGAGGTTAACGATAACAACCTAGTTTTTGTAAAGTTCAAATAATGTCATAGGAAACATGTCCCAAACGGGAATGCCAAATTTCATATGAAGCTTTAGGATAAGAGCCGGTTGCAACAAGAGCGTTATGGTTAGGTTGTAAAACATAAAAGCTATCATCACACCTTCCCCGAGCTAGAACTTGTTTTGTTTGACGATCATGGATACGAAAAGTTGGATAAGAAAATAAAACATCAACGACATTAGTCTTTGTAATTTTACTCACGGAGAGAAGATTTTTAGTGAGGTTGGGTACAACCAAAGTGTCATGTAACTGTATGTGAGGAGAGATAGAAGTATGACCCATATGAGTAATAGGTAAGGACTGCCCATTATCAATAGTAGCAGACTAAGTACCTGAAGTAGGAGGCCAGACTTGGGCAAGCATTGGAGTAATGTCCCTGAGTACGACAAAGTTGATAGTGTGGTGGCCGGCGACCACGCGCACGACCACCGCTAGTAGTAGACCCACGGTTGAAGCGACCGCCACGTCCCCTAGGCAAGTTTGAAGGACGGGACTGTGCAGAGAAAGCCATTGCAGGAGCAGTGGAGGCATTAAGGGACCGAACAAAGAGCTCATGGCTTTCGGCCTTTGCAAGTAGATCGGACAAAGAGAGCTGTGGGCTAGTGGACCAGACAGACGTGGAGAACGTCTCAAAGATTGGTCCGAGACCAAAGAGAAACCAAATGTAACTGATCAGTAGCTTCAACAGGGTGCCCGATAGCACACAAATGAGCTTAAAATTATGACCAAATTCAGCCACAGATTTCTCTCCTTTGACAGTGTGGCAAAGAAGATCACATAGGTTTTGAACCTGTTTAATTGAGGAGTTACTATAAGCTATTTCTAAGGCAACCCAGTTGTCCCGAGCAGTAGTTAACCCGATAATGAGGGAGATAGCTTCTTCGGTGAGGGAGGCATGGAGGATGATAACAGTTTTTTGATCATCGGTGAGCCACATGGCATAGCTGGGATTGGGGTTGGATTTCTCACCCTGGACGGCGGTCGGGAGAGGGGCAGTGGAGGACCCATATAGGTTTCGTTGCTGGGACATCGAATGGCGCCTATGTCCTGAAATTTAGCAGATCAATTAGCAACCATTGCAGCACAATTAGACGCCATCCTTGCATCTTTGAGGGATGATGTTGAAGAAATCAAAGTTCAGGTGATCGGAGATGGTTGTGACAGTGAAGAATCAGAATGTGATTTGAAGAACATGGTGGTGGAGGAACCGCAGGGGTCCGAGCATGACCCTCTTCAGCAACTTGGATCCGGAATTGATTTAGATCCGGAATTGATGACGTCAACAAGATCAGTGGCGTCAGCGAAAATGGCAGAATGGGCGCTGACGAAATTAACAAAATTGATGTCACCGGAATTGAAGATTGGGGGGCCGCGAAGAATTTAACGGAAAATGGCAGCCATGATCGGAAGGGGAGAGGAGAAATTGGTGCTCTATGGAAGATCGGAGATCTGGAAAAAACTCAAAATCACGTGAAGTGGCTGCGTACCAGTTTATCTCCTTCTCACTTGACTTCATGGGCCGACAAACAGGATAAATGGGCTCCAATTCAGCCCTTAAAGTTTGTAACCTCGCATTCTGAACCATCTCTGCTCCTAGATATAGGATTTTGATTGCATCCCACACCTCCGTTGCACTTTGATGCTGAGCAACCTGCATTAGAATATCTTAAGGCAACGTTTGAAAGATCATTGCCTTAGTAGTAGCCACCTTCTTTTCTCCTACTTCTGTTCCTACTGCTACAACCACCATTTCCCAAAGACCATAGGCCCTTAAGATCTGATCCATCAAAATCGACTAGGTGGTGTAGTTTGTTTCAGTCAATTTTGGACACTGAAGTACCATGCTTCCCTACTCACGTACCTGAACCAATGCTTGGTTTGGATTCGCCATTCCTTCTTTGATTCCTCCTTCCTACTTCCTTCTTTATCCTACTCCTTCAATACACTAAGAACAAGAGTCCTTGATAGCCTTCTTAATAAGATAAATCTTGTTCTTCCTACTCCTTCTTTTAATAAAAAACCGGGGTTCTTGATTGTATTCTTTAACAAGATAAGATCTTGTTCTCCTACTCCTTCAATCAACCAAGAAGACGGGTTCTCGATTGCCTACTTAACAAAGAAAAATTTCCTTGTTCCTTTTTTCTTGCTTCCTTCAAACCTTCATGAACATCACGTTCTTGCTTCCATCAAACCTTCTTAACAAGAACGACTCTTGCTCTTTCTACCTTCCAATTCTCAGCTAGCAAATCATACTAACCAAAAATCCTTTGCTCGCTATCCTCATTATTCCTTCTATCACAGTACCAAAAGCTTAAAGCTCTGATACCAATTGTTGGTTCTTGCTATTACATTTAAACGAACCCAACCCAAGATCAAGACCCCTAAGCCGTAACCAAGAAAGGATGAAGAAAAGATTATGGCTTCAAAGTGAATTTCGAACTAGATGAAACCAAAGAACACGTAAACTTGCTTATTGAATTGATAATTCCATGCATTACAAGACCCTATATTTATACTAAAAGAAACCTATCCTAATCCTACTATAAACCTTTGAAGATAATCAAAACAACTAAAGATAAATACCAAACTTCCTAATTACATACTAATACTAATTCTGAAAATCTTGTAAACCAATCCATGTTTATCCCTCAAAACTTACAGCACCCTCCTTCCTTCCCTTTCAAGCTTTCGGCCAACATTCCAAGACACACACAAATTCCTTTTCTTTTTTCCACATGTGAACCTCAAGTAAATTAAGAAGGTTGATATAGTTTTGATCATAGTGTACATTAATAGTGTTGCTACAACGATAATGCGATAGGGGTAGATGTTCTTTATTACTATAATGGCTCACTTACCCTTGAGAGATACAAGGCTAAGCGGTATAATCCTTATAGGAAATATGAGTGAATACTATGAGAGATTACAGAAAAAATGATCTGAACACAAGGGGAAGTAGCAGATTATAAGGAGAAGTAACTGCAGGACTAGGAGAGGTAAGCAGGAGAGGATAAAGTGATGAGATATGTTGAAGCATAGAATCCGGTGTGTCTTTGAATGAAGCCTTGGACTTGTATTTATAGTGCTTTAGACTAATTGCCCATTCTCCTATCCCGTCTCGTGATTCCTCTAGAAGAGGAAGTTCTTTAGAGACCTTTCCTTTCTTTAGATTCTTGTCTATCCCCTTTTTAGGTAAGGGATTGACTTTTTTTTTCTGCAGATAGCTACTCTTCCTTTTGTCCCTCTTACCGAGTCAACCTTTTCTTCGCTGAACTCTTCAGGGCTTGGTTCTAGTGAAGATGCTCTTCGGTTATTGTGCTGTCGTTTTGTTGGTTTGCTCGTAGGAGATGTCATCTCCTTATTGGTTAGCTTTTGATTATTGGAGATGCACTCTCGTACTGTCACGCCCCCAAATTCCACTAACGAAGTTTTACTGTTTGGCGTGTGACAAACCAGGATCTCAGTCATTAGTTACATCAAACGACACTATATGGGACTTAAAATGTCATAGCATAAAAGTTCAGAGTTAAATGCGGAAGCGTAAACGTTAGTTTGAAATCAAAAGTAATTACACGCAACAAGCGTCAATTAATGTAAATAAGTAACATTGTTTAAAATGTTTGAAATGAATGATATGACAGTAGGACTCCATGCATGTCCTAAGTGTGCAATCTTTGTCAGAGCAACCTGAGAAACATGTAAGAAAAAGTGTCAACACGAGGTTGGTGAGTTCACAGGTTTATAAGTAAATAAACTGTTTGTGTGTTTGCAGGATCCTCATACGTAAGTCACACCTATTGCTCGCTAGACAATGTACAAGTTACTCTAAGCGCTCGCAACCGAAGCTGACTGTTTGTTTGTTTGCCTCCAGCCAGGTCTATCAACTCTGACTAATATGTTTAGGCCAATCTACACTCGTTCGACCTCCAATTGTGCTATCATGACTAGCCCGGGTGGGGTTTGTCAAACCCAGTAGTACTACTCAAATTACCTCGCTAAGTCCATATTAACGGTTCGATGTGAGGACTTTCATGATAGTGTTTACGCTTAAGTACACAAGTGGTAGTGAAATACTATGTGATCCATGTCCGTTTGTGTTTATGTCTCTCCCCGGCGGGAAGACAAGTAACAGATGTCTGTTCGTGTGCATATTTCTCCCCAACAGGAAAACAAGTAAAATGATGCTCGTTTGTATGCATGTTTCTCCCCAACGGGAAAACAAGTGAGATGATGCTTGTGTATATGCATGTTTCTCCCCCAACGAGAAAACAAGTAAAATACTGTTTGTTTGTATGCATGTTTCTCCCCAACGGGATATCATGTAAAATGATGTTTGTGTATATGCATGTTTCTCCCCCAATAGGAAAACAAGTAAAAAAGAGCCGTGAAACTCACCTGCGTTGCGTAGTAGGTAGTATCACACAAGTAAGAGATTTGGTACACAAGTGTCAGCCTGCAACGGCTCACGCATGCCCTAGAATTATAAACATAACAATTAGGGACACATGGGATTTGTGATGACGACACGGAAGATTGAACGCCTTATTGCATTATAAGGATTTAAGAGTACACGAACGCGTCTACGGAAATATATATTTCTTAATATAATAATTAAGATTAATGTGTTACGTGTCGAACGTTAATAACGAATAACATTAAGTAAATAAATAAATTCGTACGTTTGCCATCTAAAACGGTTAGGAAAATAATATAACTATATATATTATTTTTAAGTCGTATGATTAACAAAATAATAATTTGTGTGGAAAAATAATAAATATATTATTTTTATTCGATATAATAAACGTCGGTAAATAATATAACAAATTATATTATTTATAATTTTTGAATCGTTTTATAAAGTTTATAAATGTGGCAAAAATAATATAAAAATGTATATTATTTTTAATTGAGATCGTGAGGTTGAAAATAATATAAATATAATATTTTATTCGAAGTCACAGTTTGAAAACAATATAGATATATTATTTTAAAAGTAGGAATAATAATAAAAATGGGTTATAATTTGAAAACCAAGCCTACGGGTCGTTTCCCGGGCTAAAACACTTTAATATATTAATATATTAATATAGTGTTAAGTTTTTATATTAAATAATCTTTAAAAATCTGTTTTAAAAAGAAAAGGGGGTTAGAGGACTCGAACCCGGGTCTCCTCCCCCACACACCAACACCTTAACCAGTCATGCCAGCTAGGGATTCACAAAGGTATCTGGATCCAATTAGTTTTAATCATTAACTCCAGCGAGTCTGCCTCCCATATGCACGCAAGATCGAACCCAGTCCCAAATCCACAAATCCGGTCACGATTTGAATCAAAAGTATAGGGTTTCTGTTAATCGGGTGTTGGCGAGCCTGCGGAAGTGTTTAATTACAAAAGTATCTGGTTTAAGCTTGTCAATTGATGGTTTGAAATGCCGTAACCCTAGCTCATGAACACAGATTCGATTTGAGAAATTTATATGATAAATCACGTTGAAATCATAGGGCTTTTACAAATTAGGATATTGCGAGACTGGCCATATAATTTAATTGAATTTTAGTTGAGTCTAGAACCAAAATCCCCAAATCCTCGTATTAACAAACCCTAGATTACGGATCATGATCAATTCGATAATAAAATGTGAAATTAACATAGGGCTTTTAATATACAGAGGATTGCGAAGCTAATCGTGTATATTAATTGGATTTAGAATGGACCGGGAATAGAGTTCGATTAAACAGGAATTGTATGAACCCTAGATTTAAGAACTTGATCGAATTGATATTGTAAGCCCTAATTGGTTTAGGGCTTTCATTCTATGGATAAAAACGAAGCTGAGGATGTAAATAGTTACCTGAAATGTTATCGAATTGGCAGTGACCGACTAAAAGCAGGTCCGACGATGACTAGTTCGATTCCCGGTGACTTCTGTTATGAAGCCGATCAAGTTGATGAGCATAGAGTTTTCAGAGGGGCTTGATTTAGGTACGCAGTGGATTGGTTTGCAAATTGGTAACCAGTTGTAGTCGAATTCGATCGTATATGGCATAATGTCGATGGTTATAGTTTAAATGCGTGTTATTGAGTTTAATTGCACATAAAATCGATGATTAAAGTTGTGATGATGGTCGTTAATGTCGTTAAATGAAGATAATCGTGAACGACAGTTACAAACAATTGAATTATCGCGAATTCAAGCTTCAAGAATGTGATTTTGACTTTCAGAAGTCAACGAGATTGGATAAAAAACATAATTGGTCCCTGTGGTTTCTTGTTCTAAAGTTTGAAAAATGGCAGAATAAGTCCTTCGAGTTTGAACTTAGCTAACTAGGTTAAGAATTTGTTAGTTTGATTTATTCAAAAGTCAACAGAATATGTTTTGTCTAATTACACTATTAGTCCTTGTAGTTTTAGTGTGAAGTAGGGTTTGAGAAATGATAGAAATAGTCCCTAAAGTTTGAGTTAAGTTAATTAGGTTTAGGTTTAACTGGATTTGCTAACTGAGTTAACTGAAAAAGTCCGGATTGTCACACGTACGTCATCAGCCCCTTAGTGCGGGCTTTTGGCAAAGACTTTCTTTGCTAATGGGCCGCACTCTTTATGATTTTTGGTGCAGTCTTTTCGGTGGGCCGATACTTTTCTAAATTTTTGTCCCTTCCGTAGTTAAGGGGGGTCACCAGACCTAGTCGCCGCCTGTACGGTTTTCTATCAGACGTCCCATCACGCACAGTTACAGAACAGTTTTGTTTAAATTTGAATTTTTTGCTCATTTACACGATTATCTTCTCTGATCCGATTTGCGTTCCAACTTCAGGTTAGTTTTTTCCTCTCATTTCTTCTTTTGATCGCTCCGTTTTGCTCCGACTTCGATCGATATGGGTGGGAAACAAGATATGCATCTTCACTATTCTTAGCTTAACCGCAGTTCCCTTACAGAGCATTATTCTCGCTACGAGATTAGTAACGAGTTTGATCCGATGCTTCCGTCGGATAACGAGGTTGTCATTGGTCCACCTGCTGGGTATATCGGCCTTTATACAACTTATTTTGAATTTTCCAACCTGCAGTTACCTTCCACCATCTTTTTTCTTCGAGTGATCGAGTCGCTGGGACTCCAAATTTGCCAACTTGCACCATACGGGGTTAGCAAAATTACACATTTTGAGATGCTTTGTCATACACATTTTGAGATGCTTTGTCATTCTCATGGTGTTGTTCCTTCTGTCCCTTTGTTTCATCAATTTTTTCGCCTTGCTCGCAATGGAGACTGGCTTACCATTAAGATGCTTAAGGACGGGAGTCCTCGTTGCATATATCGTACCAAGCCGTCCTTTAAACACTAGAAGGAGAATTTCTTCTAGGTAAAAAGTTATGTGGTTCCGTTCGAGATGACCGCTTGTGACCCTTTGGGTCCTCTCGAACTTCCTACTCTTCTGGACTCGTCTTATGATGACACTGCTTTCACCAAGCTTCAAGAGCCACTCACTTATGCCCGATCCTATAAGGAACACGTTCTTGTTAATGCTGGCGTTAGCCGTCTTTGGCCCGTTTTGGGTGAGGTGCCGGTTATCTCGAGGGGAGGTGTAAGTGAGTGCTTTAAGCTTCGTTATTGCGTTGATGTGCTCGAAACGGTCTATCAAAATAAACACAAAACTAACCTAGACACTCTAGTTAAACTCTAGACAACCCTACTAAACTAGACCACAAAGTCAGGCAAGTGTACCTATCAATTGTAACACAGCTCAATGGAAGTCCGAATATCACACCCACAAGACAATGACTCCAACACAAACTGGACTCTGAATAGGACTAAACTGATGTAAATGGGGGGTTTGTGTTAACAAACTAAAGATTCTCTAACTAACGACACCAACTATTAAGCAAAGGATTTAGGCGAATTCAAGAATGGGGTAGGCACTACCTAGGTAAGAATCCTATTTGTGAATATCGGATTTCTCTCGGCTATGGAAACTATGACGGAACTGGGATCTTAAAGTATGACACCCTTAGACAACCTAGTGGATCACTGATCATTCTCCGGGTGTGACCAGAAGGAAACCGTAAGGAGTGTAAACGCTCACCAGTTAGTTGGATTACCTTTCAGTCTCTCCAACAATACTAAAGTACCCTAAAGACAGATCACCTTTCAGTTTCACTATCTCAATACATTCAAGGAATGCAAGGGGTAATCTAAGAACAATCAAATTGACACGGGATAGCAAAGATACTAAGAACCCTAGGGGAAACCTCCTTTCAGAGCCTTTACACCTGGACACCTAATACCAAAGACAACCTGACTATCTATCACCTTTCAGCTATCTAGATACGCAGAACACTAGGATCAAACAGATAAACAATTCCTATTCCAATGACTTGCGAATTCAATAAACCATAAACCAATCATAACACGAAGTCAATGATCTAATTTGAAACCCTAACTGAAAGATATTCATAGGTAACATATGGAATTCAAAACTAAATATAAATTTGATCAAAGTATGCACAAACATCAACCGATTATCAAAAGATTCATTACAAAAACATTAATCCATCAATAAGTAAACAAAAACCGATAAAAATCCAAAACTCAACAAATATTCATCAAATCTAAGTAGTTTGACAAGTCTAGCCAATCATAATACTCAATAACAAAACAATGTAATCCGGTTCAGAAAATGAATTCATAATGAAAACAATAAAATCAAACCGACAAATGACGAATGCTTTGAGCAATTTGCTTGGTCTCCTGCTTTAATTAATTTAACCTGCTTGTGTTTTTTTCTTTGTTTCTTCGATGGAAATCCAAGACAGCCGCCAAAAGGATTAGAGATTTAGACGTGTGTGGTTGCTTAGTTGCTTCTTGATTTGACGCCAAAATAGCGACACACTTAGAGGTGTGTGCTTCTAATCAATTTTTTTTCCTTCTCTTCGTCAAAACTCCCAAACAGCCGTCCAAATTGCTCTTGCCTTGAGTTGCTTATTGCCGTATGCCCTTCTGCTTGCGTTTGTTTCTTCGTCCAATCCTCCCTCACGGCAATTTCAACAAATCTCCCACACATAAATATTTTTTATTCTTTTATTTTTCTTTATAACCTAGCCCACTCAACCCAACTGAGTTCTAATGAAGTCCATTAATTAATTTGGCCCAAATTAATTTAATCATCCAATAATTTATTTGGCCCAATCAAATCTAAGCTTGATTCATACGAGCCCATTAAACTCTTTTTCTTTGTTTGCGCCTGTTTTATTCCATAATCTACAAAATTCAAATATAAATCAAATAAGTGTCGGTTCACTAAAAAATATTAATAAAATGTCTAAAATGAGGGTTTAATATGCATAATATATATATAAAATAGCACATATCAAGCATCCTCACACTTTAACATTTTTTCGTTCTCAAAAAAGAATCAATGGAATCACAACTGTAACACATGCTTTATCAATCTTATTAATTCATTAGCCATATATAATCACGTGTTAAAGTGCAACAATTGATATTTCTGTCTATTAAACCCAAACATCAACTATCAAGCCCTCGATTTTGTTCTAATTATTATATTTATAAAGCGTATCAATCAATCTAAGGGTCTCACACTCAAAAGCTACAGCTCAACCTAATCCTGTCTCAAGGTCATGTCTAGACCGGGGTTAAACCATATAGATTTCCCATCACGTTAAACTAAGATTCACAGGTTATAGAAATTAAGATGAAAGAATGGAATGCGATGTCAATGAGCATTATTAAGTATATGAATCAACCTCACCCAGTGGTGCATCAACTAGGTCACCATCCCAGAAGGTAGCACATAGGCTGCAGTTTTATCAATTAAGCACATAAGAATCTAACTTAGAGGCGTATCCACCGAGTCACTATACCCGTGGGTAACACATAAATCAAATCTTATTTATCCAAAATAGTGATCACTCAAGTTTCAACCCATGGGTGTATCAACCAAGTCGCTATCCCGGAGGGTAACACGTAGGTCAAAACTCAAGTTCTCAATCGGTTAATTATACTCATTATTAGATGGAATTATGAAAGCGGGCGCCACTAAATCTCGGATTTATTTTTATAAAAAGAGAATGGTGTGCCAAGAAATTTCAAAAACCTCTAAATTCTAGCTTAACGTGGTACCTATCACCCTATGTTTACAGTTTCAGTATTACCGTTTACCCTAAGATGAATACTCACAAGATTTCATGAATTAATTCACTTAAGTAACCTAAACAACACGCGCAAGCTATTTAAGCTATCAACTTAGCTGGGTCTACCAAAACATCACAAATTATACGTGTTTTCTATCATTTTTTTCATTTAAACTCACAAAAGCAGTTCCAGTTATACCTATCATCTTCCATTTATTATTCAAAACTCTAATTCAAATGACATTTTTTTGAATTTTTTTTTGAATTTTAGACTTTTTATAAAAGCAAAACAAATCTAAACAAACTAGACTCAAGAAGTTTCCCATCCCCACACTTGAATGACACATTGTCCTCAATGGGAAACATAAAAAAACGAAAAATAAAAATGAAAAAAATAAAATGGAGTAGACTTAGCTGGTAATGTATCCAAGATTGAGTCCAGCTTCGCTATTCCACTTGTGCACCGTATAGCATTTCGGTCACGGTTGCACGAACTCTGTCGGGTTGCTCTTTACACAAAAATCAAGCTCGGATTATCCTTGTTCGAATGGAGATTGAGTACGAACAATTCAAATCCAATCCTGCAAACTAAGCTCAAGCAAACCAACAACATTAAACTGACTCGACATGACTCAAAATAAAATTATATACAAACTCTACACTCGGGTTTTAACCCGAGCAAGAAACCTAATCAGGAGGCTTCTCCTTTATGCCACCCCCATCCGACCCGTTTAATATGATTGGTCTACCACCGATTTGACACACTCCGATGGTAGACTTTAAAATGGTTTTGAAATATTTTAACGGGTCGGTCCACCAATATTTAAACTTACTTGGGCCAAACCTGATACGTGGCATGTAATGAGGTAGTCTGTCATCTCCAGTATATTGCATCATATGGTCCTTGTGTGACCATCCAAGGACCCTCAAAACATGCCGGTCCATACGTCTCTGTGCCATGTCCCGTGGTCATGCTGATTTGGATGGTGATCCACCATCTAATAACTCCACGGGCCCTTGCTTCCTTATCTCTTTGGACACTTTCTCCAACCTCAACTTCTTCTCAGATCGGCTATCCTGATGTTGTTCCTTCTTGATCCCCACACTTGGCTCTTGATATAGTAGATCTTCAAGGATCCTTAGATCGCCCAGTGGGTCAAACATTTCTTCACTAGGAATTGGCAGGTCCTTCAATTCGTCACTGAACTCATCCTCACAGGATGGGACCTGCTCCTTTTCTACCATCTCCTCCTGAAACTCATCTAGTCCCTCTTCACAACACTCGTCTTCGCTGTCTAGATCCTGCATCACATTATTCTCAAAGAACAAGCGTAAGGTATCAAGGGTATTAGAAGAGTTGAGCTCGTCACCCGAAAATTTAAGATTATCAAAAATATGCTCAATTAGCCCGGGTTTCGAATACTTACCTGGACCATCACCCACAGTGTCATCTGAGGACACTTCTATCTCTATCTCATCATCACTGAAGAAGCCGTCCTCGATGGGCTCTCGTCCATAACCCTGTGGTGTAGGAACTGGAGGTGGGTTTGGCACAAAGTGTTGTACACTTTTGACTTGCACCTCTTCCGTTAAAGTCTCCGGTTCTCTAGCTAGCTTCAGACTTGCTAGCTTATCCGTAAGCTTACTATTTTCTTCCAGAAAGTGCAGCTGCTCGACCTTACTTAAAGGTTCCACTGAGTGCTCATGATCTCCTGCACTTTCCTTTGCTTTTCCTGAAGTGTTTCTTCGACCTGTATTTCCTGAACTGTATCACCCTCACAAAACAAGTGTAAAGAGTTACATTGAAATAGGTGATCTTGCATGGGATCTGTTGAACAAGGCTCATCACTATCGACAGTAGAGTCAGAAAACTTACCTGGATGTGGGACTTGTGTGGAACTATGTGGAGTAGCAAAAAACACATCATCCTCTTCATCCCTAGTTAGCTTCGTGTTGTAAGACGAACTCTCGCCTCGATAGTTAGCACACATCTCCTGATATTCAGCTTCAAGTGCTTCTATTCTACGGAGTTTTTCCTCTTGTTCCCTATGCTCTTCTTCTACGATCCTTCTTTGTTCGTCCTTAATCCTCTTTTCCTCCACCAATTGAGCAAGCATTTCTTTTGACTTTTGGAGCATCTCATTCCATGATGGGGTATCCTCTGCTTGAACTCTTTGTTTCTCTTTCTTAAACCCTATCCATAGATTAAAACTCTCTACTAGAGCTTCGTGGCTTTTAATCAAGGATGGCCTTAAATCTCCTTCATATGGTGGTTAGGTCGCAACTCTCATACGATTGCGGATGCGGATAAGGATTACTATAGTAAACTGTGGAATGACCCGATGAATATGGACAATTCTGGGTGTAATGGGGCCCTCCACAGATCTCACACCACACATTCATGTACTGATCCCTCTTAGCATAATAGTGTCCTTGGTAGCTATTCCCGTAATAACGCTCCATAATAATCATTGCAATGGACACTCAAACAAAAAGGATCATGGGCACCAGATATATATAAAAAAATTAAATAAAGAAGAAAAAAACACTAAGCTAAGCAAATTTACAAATATTTACAAAGACTCACTAAAAACAAAGAAAAACGCGGACACTAGACACTCTACGACACAAAACACAAATGCGACCAATTAATCAGTTAAGTTCAATCAAAGTTAGATACGTTATTGCCTAAGTATCCCGGCAACGGCGCCAAAAATTTGATGTGCTCGGAACTGTCTATGAAACTAAACACAAAACTAACCTAGACACTCTAGTTAAACTCTAGACAACCCTACTAAACTAGACGACATAGACAGGCAGGTGTACCTATCAACACAGCTCAATGGAAGTCTGGATATCCAACCCATGAGACACTGACTCTAACACAAACTAGACTCTGACTAGGCCTAAACTGATGTAAATGGGGGTGGGGGGTTTGCGTTGTGATTCTAACTCTAACAAACTAAAGATTCTCTAACTTACGACACCAACTATTAAGCAAAGGATTTAGACAAATTCAAGAATGGGGTAGGCACTACCTAGGTAAGAATCCTATTTGTGAATCTTGGATTTCTCTCAGCTATGTAAACTATGACGGAACTGGGATCTTAAAGTATGACACCCTTAGACAACCTAGTGGATCCCTGATCATTCTCTGGGTCTGACCAGAAGGAAACCGTAAGGAGTGTAAACGCTCACCAGTTAGTTGGATTACCTTTCAGTCTCTCCAACAATACTAAAGTACCCTAAAGACAAATCACCTTTCAGTCTTTCTATCTCAATACATTTAAGGAATGCAAGGGGTAATCTAAGAACAATCAAATTGGCATGGGACAGAAAAGATACTAAGAACCCTAGGGGAAACCTCCTTTCAGAGCCTTTACACCTAGACACCTAATACCAAAGACAACCTGACTATCTATCACCTTTCAGCTATCTAGATAGGCAGAACACTAGGATCAAACAGATAAACAATTCCTATTCCTTTGACTTTCGAATTCAACAAACCATAAACCAATCATAACACGAAGTCAATGATCTAATATGAAACCCTAACTGAAAGACATTCATAGGTAACATATGGAATTCAAAACTAAATATAAATTTGATCAAAGCATGCACAAACATCAACCGATTATCAAAAGATTCATTACAAAAACATTAATCCATCAATAAGTAACCAAAAACCGATAAAAATCCAAAACTCAACAAATATTCATCAAACCTAAGTAGTTTAACAAGTCTAGCCAATCATAATACTCAAGAACAAAACAATGTAATCTGGTTCAGAAACAGAATTTATAACGAAAACAATAAAATCAAACCGACAAATGACGATTGCTTTGAACAATTTGCTTGGTCTCCTGCTTTAATTAATTTACTCGATTCTGTTTTTTTCTTTGTTTCTTCGATGGAAATCCAAGACAGCCGCCAAAAGGATTAGAGATTTAGACGTGTGTGGTTGCTTAGTTGCTTCTTGATTTGACGCCAAAATAGCCACACAATTAGAGGTGTGTGCTTATAATCAATTTTTTTTCCTTCTCTTCGTCAAAACTCCCAAACAGCCGTCCAAATTGCTTTTTCCTTGAGTTGCTTATTTCCGTATGCCCTTCTGTTTGCGTATGTTTCTTCATCCAATCCTCCTTTACGGCAATTTCAACAAATCTCCCATACATATCTATTTTTTATTCTTTTATTTTTCTTTATGACCTAGCCCACTCAACCCAATTGAGTTCTAATGAAGTCCATTAATTAATTTGGCCCAAACCACCCTGCTGTTGGGGCTGCTGTTGGAGTTGTCTCTGCTGGAAACGCCTTGGCTCCAAGTGGTTCTGTTCCGATGGCTCCTGTGTCGGTTAAGGTTCCTCCTGTTAGTTCAACTAAGAGGATTAGCAAAAGGAAGAAGCAGGTTTCCACTGTTGGACCGTCCAAGAGAATGCGGTGTTCGGCTAAGCAGGCTAGCGCAGCTGGATTTTCTGATTCTGACATGAAGGTTCTAGATTCCGAGGGGGGCGAGGGGGAGTCCCCTCACGGATGTGATCTTGGTTCTGCCGCTAGCCTAGGTAAGGAGGTTGATTATGTTTGTGATGGTACAAAGTTTATTCCTGCCTAGTCTATTACCAACAAGGATGCCCTGTCGGATCCTTCCGTCTGTCTTCAGTTGATTCGTCATTTGACCTATGGAGAAACTGGCCCTTGTGGGAGTACCTTTGGATTCACTTGTCGGGGATATTTACTAGCATCAGGCTAAAGTGAACTCTCTTCTTCCTGTTATCTGTGACATGGCCTCTGCATGTAAGAGTAATCAGGACATGCATGCGTCTCGAGTGGCTATTTGGCAGACTCGTTACGCCGCCGAGGCTGCCTTGGTCAAATCTATGAAGGATAAGGTCAAGCTTCTGGAGGCTCATCATTTAGATTACTTGAAAGGCCTTGATTGTTTGCAGCTTAGTCATGCCGATGAAATGAGAGTCAGGTTCGAGGAGGTGAACGTGCTGAGGGGAAAGGTTGTGGATTTGGAGGGTACTGTTGCCTCCCTGGATGTTAAGAAGAAGTTGCTGGAAGAGGAGAAGAAAGGTTTGGAAGAGGAGGCTGCCAATCTTCTGAAGGAGAAGTGTTGGCTTATTGAACATGGCTTTGCGCATGTTGTGGGATATTTGCTTCGAAGTAATGAGTTTGTCGGCCCCCTATCTTCGGTGCAGAAGTCTTTCAGAGCTTTAGGAATGCACGAGGGGGTGTCCGTTGGACATGCAGCTGCGTCAAAACAGGTTCCCCTTGCGTCTGTTAAAGGTCATGATCCCTATGCCAAACAGAATTTGATAGAGGTTGTTCGTTCCTATGAGAAGACCTCTTATCCCTATCTCTCTTCCTTGGCTTCTTGTGCCGACAAATCAATCACGGAGATTCTTGAGCTGGAGCCTCAGGGTTTGAACAAGGAGAAGGCCCTGGGCTGGATCACTATGTGCAGGTGCGAGAGTTGTCAAAATAGTCAGGCCAGCGCCAGCGTGGAGACTCCCTCTTCTGTAACCTTTAAGGTGCCGCTTCCTTCTGCCTTCCCTGATGCTGCCAAGATACTCTGGTGGTGTTGGAGCATGGAGTAGGAGACCCAAGCACTGTACATGAGGCTTTGTCTTGGGTGGGGGGAGGAACTCTCGGTGTTGCTAAAGGAGAAGTTTAAAGGGAGGGGTATGCCCCTTTGTGTTTATGTAATCTAAAACATTTTATTTGCTCTCTTTTGGTCCCCTTATGGGATGTGTGCTTGTTTTTGAACAATATGTTTCACTAGTCCTTTAGACAATGTTTGTATGCTCTTGTGGTGACGTTTGTCACCTAAAATGTTTTGAATGCTTTTAATTTGCATGGTACTTTGCTTTTTATGGAATGTGCTTTTTGTCTTGTGGGGTGATCAGCCCCAGGTATGATGAACAACCATTTTACACAAGCTTTTACTTTTCCATTTTGGGATTTTGTTTTCCCTTGTGCCCGTATTTGGTGGAGACCGTTTATCAGGGCGATTGTTTGCCATTTAGGCGTATTCAGGGTGTATTTAAAAGTGTGCTTTCACTACTTTCGAACTTACTACGAAGTTCACAAAAGGCTGTTACATTTCGTGCACTTTTTAGTCCTTGAGCCTTTTAATAAACAAAAGAAAATGGAGGTAACTAGGAAGGTCCTTGCCCTATTCCTCCTGTTCTGGAGCGTTCACGGGGTATCTGTTTCGTCCGTTCCCTGGAGCGGCTTTCATGCTGATGGTTTCTAACTTGCAGGGCTCTTTTGCGTGGACCTCTTTGATTGTGAAGGGGTCCTCCCATTTTGGCCCCATTTTGTTGGAGCTTTCTTGTGGCTTGTTTCGTTCCTCTGGAATACTACGTCTTCGGGTTGAAGCATCTTCTTGTCACATACTTTGCAGCAAACAACTCTCTTTCCTCGTTCTTTCATAACTTGCAACTGTCGGGACATTTTTGATCCTCGAAGGAGGTGTTTTGCCTTGTTTCGGTCTTCTTTCATGGAAGTGGTTTCCTTGCATACGCCATATGGCTTCGTACCCTGAGAAGTATTTTTTTCTTTTTCAGCTCGTTTGACCTTGGAGTTCTTAAGACCACCCCTAAATTGAAGAAGGGAAGCAGCCTCCCCGTCAATCTGAAAAAGGAAGCGTTGGAATGTCATCGGTCTTTCATTTGAACCTTCTTTTTCTTTGGTCAATTTTGATGATGCCATCGCCTGACTGATTCTTGCTTTGTCGAGGGCGGTCTTCATTACATGCTTGGGCTCCAGATGTCCTGAAGACTTGTCTTTCTTCTTATCAGAATTTGGCTTCCTGTCAACTTTCCTACGGTTCTTGCATGTCCTTTTAACGTCTCGGAGGGGTAGCTGCTTATCTGTTACTAGGTTGCCTGTGTAAGCGTCCGATGTTATCGTTGTGACCCCTCCTAAGGTAGGAAACTTCATTAGGGAATGAGCGGTGGACACTACTGCCCCAAAGGCACTGATGTCTGGTCGTCCAATCAAAATGTTATAGACGAAGGGGGACTTTACCACCAGGTATTTGTTTGGGGCAATAAAGAATAATTCAATTATAACACAATCTTGATGCAAACATTTAAGATTTCATTTGATACATTTCTAGGGTTACATGAATATATATTTAAAAAAAAAACATACTAAATATTAAATTTCCAAGTTGAACATACATATATGCATATGATATGCATGATCATACAATTAAACCATTGGACTAGACTTGAACCCATATGAACCCATTTTGACCTCAAATTGTCAACTTTGACTCCCAAGGTCAAACCGGCCCAAGATCAACAAAATCCAACTGTGAAATCGATCTAAACTCGGTGAGTTGGATTTCCCCTACACACTAACCCACAAATCGGCCTCACCCTGATCCAAGTAGAAGCCCAAATTCATTCGTTTTAGCGGCCAGTTCCAAATTCAAAACTAGTTTGACTCTACAAAGTCAAACCGAGATCAAATCAGCCTCTAATCACGAAATTACAACGCGTTCAATCCCGCAATTCACGTGAAATCAGTCTAACATGAATACAGGCCACATACCTGACTCAATACATTAGCATTCGTTCGAATTAACGCGTAAACGGGGTCACAACTATCGCCCGTAATCCCCTCAATCGAATCGGACATTAATGATGAAATTAATCGAATTAAATTACCACGAACCTTCGCACGACTCTATATAATCTTCCCCAACCCTCATTTGAGTCCCATTCCATCTCGGTTCGTCGATCTAGCACTCTGAACTACGCCCCTGTCCGGCTAGCCGACGACCTTCGCTACGCTACCATCACAGGTATGGTTTACATCGTTCGATTCGCATTTAATCACTTATCGAAAGCCCCTTATCATCCTACAATACCACAATCCAAATCGTTTCCAATTTCTGGAAATCTTACGAACCTGTTCATACGGTTTTTAAAAAAAGAAATTTCGATTAAAATGGTTTAATGCATTTAAATTTTTACACTTTAGTTTATAACAGCGAAACCACTCGGTCCAACTGGTTAAGACCTTGCACCATTGGACCGAGTGGCGTGGGTTCGAAACCCATATAACCGCCCCTTTTTACGCGTGATTCATAACCAGACCCGGCCCCCTGACCCGAGTGTGTTATATAAAAATTGAACTGGTTCTGTAACAAGGATAGTCCCCTGGTCCAGCGGTAAACACGACTTGCACCCACGAAAACCACCCGGGTTCGAGCCGGGTGGTCTGCTTTCTTTTTAAAAACCAATTTTTAAAACCCAAACCTTTTATAAAAAAATTATTTTTATAAACCATGTTTTAATTAGAACCGATTACAATAAAAATCTCGAGACTTTTACATAAAATACCCATCTTTACAAATTAATTAATCTAACCTTTGATTATTTAAAATAAACTTTTAAATGATTAAACAAAATAATAAATTTTCCTAACTTATCAATACTTTGACAAGACATTTTATACAATCAATCGTTTACGGTATATATATTCGAGCGTACAAATTAAAACCTTTTTCCTAAATATATTTAAACATGTAGTTAAATTACATTTGTCTTTAACAAACAATAAATGAATAAATTATTACATTACGCACTTAAAGTTTTATTTTTCATTTTGACACATCGCCCTAATAAATAAATAAATAAAATTATTTATTTATTCTAGTATATATATAAACGTATTATTTCTTTTAAGAGACTCATTATTTAAAATAATATATTTTCGTTAAACCATGAACCTCAACAATAATATTTTCATAAGGCGTTTTGGACATACCACACAAACCTTACACAAACTCCTACCCGATGAACGTTAGATCTATCCTTAGACTTAGTACATGTTATTAATTTAAGATCATAATTGTTACATTAGGTTAACTCGTGATCTAAGAATCAATTGTTGCTTCATACTTGCGCGTGTCATCCACACAACACATACAAGTGAGTTTATAAAGCCCCTTTTTTTTACATTTTTACATATTTTGGGGTGAAACATGATTTATTCTTTAAAGCTTTTTACATAAACTTAAATACAATTCAATAATATGATATTATGTGTTACGTGCTTTATGCTTGAATGCTATGAGTTAAGACTACATATACATGACTTTAGTACAATCATTAACTACGTACAAGCCAACGGTTAACATTGATGGATCTATTGTGTCTGACAAACCCACCCGGTTAGGGTGTTTGTTACCGACTTTACAAAAGGGTAACCAGCGTGTTATGCCTCAGTCCAAGGTTTGATTGTACACACATAGTTTAACTATTGATTCTCCATAAATGCCTTATACACATGTATTGTATGAATTGTATAAAACATCTTAAACTTGTTGTGTGTCAAAACCTATGTATGCTCACCAACTTTTTAGTTGACCTTATTTTCATTATGTTTCAGGTACCAATGCTTGAGAATAAGTACAAGTTGCTTCACTTAGGACCGAGGACCTAGAATGAAATTTAAAGAAACTATTTATGTATTTTCTATTCTTGTATTGTGGAATTTGATGTTTTAATGAAATTGGTTGTTTAAATATTTCAACTCTAGTAAACCTTTAGCTTTTGAACAGTCTACATGTCCCGCCCCGACGTATTCCGCCGTCGGTTGGGGTGTGACACTTTTCGTATCTTCGGCAGCTGTCGGACCGGTAACTGCCTATTCTTCTATCTATGTACGTTGATCTAGGACGATATCTTGAGGGTGGAGAGGTTTTCCCTCCATCGTTCTTGAGACGACTCTCTCTAGCCTGCAGAGCTTCTTTTCCTCTCAGGAAGGCTTCGGCCATTTCCATAGCCTCTTCCATTGTTTTGGGGGGATGTTTACCCATTTCTTCGCACAGCTGTTTCGGGCGGATGCCATGAAAGAAACCAGACCCTCATTCTTTCCGTGGTATTCCCTACACAGAGACTCTCCCTTTTATATCTTTGCATGAACTCCTCCGGGGATTCGTCCTCCTTTTACCTAATGGAGTGGAGGGAAATGGGGTCTTTGACACATTTTCCCTGTTGCAAGAAGTTGGTAAGGAATTTTTTGCTAAGATCCTCAAAAATGTCGATGCTTCCTTCAGGGATGTCATTGTACCAGACGCGGGCTGCTCCTGTGAGGGTCTGGACAAACATCTGGCACCACACCGGCATGGACCATTGCTCTACCTTGGCGGCTCTGGAGAAGAGTTGTAGGTGGTCGTCGGGATATCCAGTTCCGTCGTACATCTTTAGATTGGATGGCATTTTGGTCTTGGTGGGAAACTTGAATTCGGTGATCCTTCTTGTAAACTTATCCGAGTCTGTGGGTCTGTATGGCTTTAGGAGTTCATCCAAAAGGTCGTCGCTTCCGGTTTGTAGGATGACCCTATCGTTCCCCAGCTGTGGCATGCCTCTCCTAGCATTGCGTGGTGCTGGGCTGGGAACGACGGATGGTCCAACCTGGTAAAAGGGGGTAGTTGTCATCCCCATGTTTTGCGCAGCTAGGAGCTGGCTCATCGAGAGTTGGGGCCCTGTTGGGGTCGGCCCTTGCTGTATAGGGACAAAGGTGTTTTCCGGAGTCATCTGGGTTGGACCTCGTGACACTATTCCCATAACTGGCGTGGGCGCTGAGTGTGGGACAGGTCCTGATTGCCCGAAGGCGGTTGTGTTGGGTGTGGAGATGTTTAGCTGATGTATCTGTTGTCCTATTTGCTGTGACGGGGTGTTACCGGAGCCATTGCCTGCTTCCTCCTCGTAGGAGAGCCTCACCGCCACACCCTTCATCCTTTCTCTTCTGACATGATCGTTCAGCAGCTGTTGCAACTTAGGAAAGTTTTCCCTCACGTCTGAAAGCTCCACCATGTCTGATATCTCCACCACGTCTTCCAAGGAGTCTGTTCGGGGTATCTCTTCCAACACCGGCTGATCCTCTCCAGGCATTTCCCTTTGCTGAAAAAACAACAAAACAACGAGAAGAATTTAGAGCACTCTTCAAGTGACTAGATCGAAGCGTGCCCCACGGTGGGAGCCACTTGTTGCTACAACGATAATGCGATAGGGGTAAATGTTCTTTATAACTATAATGGCTCACTTACCCGTGAGAGATACAAGGCTAAGCGGTATAATCCTTATAAGAAATATGAGAGAATACTATGAGAGATTACAGAAAAATGATCTGAACACAAGGGAAAGTAGCAGATTATAAGGAGAAGTAACTGCAGGACTAGGAGAGGTAAGTAGGAGAGAATAAAGTGATGAGATATGTTGAAGCATAGAATCTGGTGTGTCTTTGAATGAAGCCTTGGACTTGTATTTATAGTGCTTTAGACCAATTGCCCATTCTCCTATCCCGTCTCGTGATTCCACTAGAAAAGAAAGTTCTTCAGAGACCTTTCCTTTCTTCAGATTATTGTCCATCCCCTTTTCAGGTAAGGGATTAACTTCTTTTTCTGCAGATAGCTACTCTTCATTTTGTCCCTCTTACCTAGTCAACCCTTTCTTCGTTGAACTTTTCAGGGCTTGGTTCTTGTGAAGATGCTCTTCGATTATTGTGTTATCGTTTTGTTGGTTTGCTTGTAGGAGAGGTCTTCTCCTTATTGGTTAGCTTTTGATTATTGAAGATGTACTTTCCTACGCCATCAAATAGTGTAAATTATTAGTTGGCATGTGAATCTACACCAAGCTGCAATCTACATGTGAACCTCAAAAACCTTATATAAACTGACACAAATTAATGTTAAGTGAAAGTGTAAATTCATGATATAATTTCATTTGTGAATTAACACGGTACACATATAACATAGAGCAAATTCACTAATGAATTTTCAATATGAAATAATGTATAAATAATATTTGAAATAATGCTATGTTATAGCTTCCCAGTTTCCGGTATTCTATATTTGGAATATTTTAATCCCATAATTAGTGATAATATTCTATGGGGCAGTTATCGGTAGACACAAAATTGTTATACCCACAAACCTAATACATGTCATATTGTATCATAAGGCACTTATTCCCCTTAATCAAGTGACAAAAGCTGTCTCGTCTGACATCATGCGAGCCGTATAGTACAATACGGACGCTTGCTATACGGGTCGTAATGTTGGCTATTGGTGTGGTTAAAAAGGAACAAAAACCATCATATAAACTTGATAGAAATGCAATGAATTAGATTTGATGATAAAAATATGATGATTTGATTGAAAATTAATGTTGGATGAACGAGATTTATTGGGCGTCGGGAACTTGGATCGAATCATGATTTCGGATAAACCCGCTTATGTAATATAAATTAAATGAGTTTACTAATACTTATAGCCATAAAAACTTGTACAAAACTTTTATAAGTTAAAACTTTTGGATTACAAATATCGTAAACTACAGCATGCTTTCGCTTGTATTTAAATTTTACAAAATTTAGGACCTTTTTTGGTGAACTATTTATAAAGTAGATAAATATAATATAAAATAGTTTACAAAAATATGCCATTTACAATTTTGATGACAATAAAAATTCAAACAATTAGTACAAGTGCTAAATATAATTATTCATGCCTTCTTAAATCATCAAAAGAATGTTCAAACAATCAAACAAGCAAACCAAACCAATCATGGAGGATAGAAGGTCTAAAGTCTAAATGATCAAACAAGCAAACCACACCATAAGCTGAATGAATTTTAAGGAATCAAATAATAGAAGAACCATGATTGATGGCACCGGCCGACCGTGGGTCTATATTGTCATGTCTACGTAAATCTAACAAAATCTTTTTGATCAACACTGAACAAACACTTTCTTGCTAAATCTAAACACCTTAATATATTTAATGATACGTTATGTGTGTTTAAAGTAAGTTTTGATCTATTTTAAAATGACTATTTTTATAAAGCTTTTAAAACACATATCTTATAAAATCAACCAATGTTTTATAACTTAAACAAAGTTTATAAAAGATTTGTAGAAACCTAAAGGGGGGGTTGAATAAGTTTTTAAAATTTTGTGATAGATTTGGAGAATTTCTTTAGGAACACAATATAGTTGATGAGAGGAATTCAAATGAAATACGGGGATAGAAAACTATCACCACAAGAACACCATGAAGTAAAGTGGTTCCCGTGAAGACTTCATTGTATGTATGTCTACTCTTTGATCCTTGATCGAGAGTTCTCTTCACTAATAATAAATCATTTCTCTAATCACGGTAGAGATCACCAATACACACATCTCACTCTCTCGGGTAGTGATCACCCACAACTCTTTTCTTTAAGATAGAGATGACCTTGTCTTCTCCCTAATTTTGAACTTGGTAGGGATCACCGATACAAGAAAGTTACAAGTGGTGTAGTGAATATGAATCAATGAATATTCTCAAGAGTATGAAAGTCTAAGTATGTATTTTATATATTGCAAAAGGTGATTCAAATGGTGTGGAGAAGGCTTGTTTATATAGCTAAGGTGGAGTGAGGCAAGAAAGTGGACATTTTTCGGGACTGTCAATGTTACGATCAGACTGTGCATCGATTGTACTCCTTTTGAGCACATATTGACACTAAAATAAATTCGTTGTGTTATGTCCAAATCTCAATTTGGACTTCATTTGCAAAGAAAAAGAAGTCAAGAAATCAGAGTAATTGATTTGAGTTTGTCTTGACTAAGGGGGAGAATAACCTTAGCTTGATATGCTAAGTACATTTCCTTCACAACCAATTTGTTGTTGTCTCTGCCCTTATTAATCTACTCATACCTTGTTAAAAGAGACCAATTCCACTGACTTTGGTTTTGATTTGAAAATTACCTTTTAAGAAGATTTCTCCACAAGACTTTCACTCATAAGTTTACAAAAATTTAGGTATTATAAACTTATTAAAAATTTGTTTAATATTACCCTTGAGATATATTCGTATTTCATAGTCGGCATCGGGTATGTTGACATGACCGTCAAAGCACATTTGTTTAATTTCAAGATTGATCCTGAGATGGTACGGTCGATGCACGGTCGGACCATGGGTCCTCTGTCCATGTTGGGATGTTTAGTCTTGAAGATTGGCTCACGGACGATCGTACGGTCGACCATGCTTCGACCCTATTCATCATGGAATTTTTGTTCTTTTAACTGATACTAGATATTGATGGGAAGCATATACATATAAACATATAAGGATCTAAGGTAACATTTAATCTTTATGTTTGTATTTTTAACATCATCAAAATAAGTAATATGTACTTAAACATGCATGTTCTAAGTTCTAACATGGTCGTTCTTATTAAAAGATATTTACAAATAATCTTCCATTTAACAATTAAAGACTATAAATTTGTGAGAGAGAGTGATATAAACATCATCACGTTTAACAATTAAAACAAAGAATAGATATAACATTTAATAGATACTTGCATAGTCCAACATAGATTAAGTGAGATGTCACATAATTCAAGTGTGAAGCAACAAGCTCCAAGTGATCACGTGAGAAAAATATCTGATTTCGATTACAATTGGTGTTCAAAATGGTATTTTTCAAAATCAAAATCCCCTAAAACCCGGGTGAAACCACCAACACTTGTGGCGGCGATTAGGATCGATTAGGTGTGGTGGTGGACGTAAGTTGACGGGGAAGAGGGGACGCTGGCCGGAGATGCAATCCACCGGTACTCTCTAATCGGTATGTATGTATTGTTTAAATTTTGTCGTAAGTGACTATATAAAACATATTTACGAACTTAACAAAAATTCTATAGAAAAATCGAGTCACGTAATTAGAATAGGTTATAATTACTATAACCTTTAACATTGTGTTCCCGAGATTAATAAACGGAAGAAAAGAAGAGAAAATGAATTAAGGAGAGAAAATAAAGATAAATGAACATTTGGGAGGGAAGATTACTAAAATCTTCATTTCTTTCTAAATCCGTTGATTTTGGATGGAAAGCTAGGAGTGAAAATTATTAAAAATCTTTAGTTATCTTCTTTCCACTACAAAAAAACTCAGAAACACAATTTTTTCAGTTTCTTCTCACTTTCTTTCGTTAAAAAACTCAGAAACACAAATCATTTCCGGCTTTTTTCCACTTCGCTTCAATTCTCTTTAAAGGTCTCGGGAACACTTTATACTCATGGTTTACAACCACTTTATAGTTACTATTTTTTTATATTGTTAACATTTCTCGAAAATTGATGGGCTCATAATGACAAACAATGTCCTTTTCACACAATAAATTAAAACGGTCTTGTCTTTGAATTACCTTAAAATAAATGCTCGAGTGTTTATGAAAACTACAATTTAAATTATTCTTTTTCCGTTTGGCCGTCACTTATAAAAGTTATATTTTTTTTTTCTTTTTTTCTTTGATAAGAAAACACACCGATAAACTTATGAGATCTCATAAATACCATTATAACTTATGTAATCAGGTAAAATACATTTTACGCTGGACATATGACCTTCAGGAGATTAAAGATAAAAACTAGTAAAAACTGAATTAAAACATAAGTGTCTATTGTAACTATAAAGTGCTTATCGTCACGCCATCTTCTTGAAGGTTACTGATAACCATTTTTATTGTACCTTTGTTGATAATTTTTTATTTTAGTATTTATTAAAAAGAATCTTTTTATAAAACTATATATCAAATTAAATGCTATATTGATTAAAAGTAACAATTTAAAAAGTTACAACACGCACTAAAACCACTCATTTTCATGATTAATCAGGAAAGCAATTCCTTTGTTTTCCTTGTAATTTCTGAATAGACCCTAGTGTTTTTGCCCTTTTCACATTCTACCCCTTCATTTTAATAGTTTTAAAATTAAGTGATTTTTCTTAATATTATTTGTGTCTAATATCTATATCTATATCTATATACTATATAATAGGTATTGAAAGAATATGGAAGTAATTTACTTTAAAATTTAAGACACCTTCTACATTTCTTTTTACATAGTGTACACATTAACAATGCATAAAATGTGTAGAATTACTTTCTAACCCATATCTATAATTAAACTCTACTAATTATCAATTAACCCATACATTTAAAGCTTAGGTAAAAGATATTTAGCGGATACATATATCTTTTTAACACCTGTAGTTAATTTTATTTTAAAAGCCCTTATAATTAAACCATACTAATTACCTGTAGTTAATGTTAAAAAGGGCTCTGAACTCAATTATCCACTTGGGTTTAAGACGCTGGATGCGTTCAACAGTCTCGCCGGAGACGTTTCTTCGATTCATTATCGTCGGTTCGTCTGATTACACCATGATAACGCCAACGCCATCAAACCCCCCATTCAATTATCTATACTCAGTATTAGGGGATTCCTGTGACGGAGACGTTTCGGCTTGGTGTTCGACCACGGCAATATAAAACCCTCATTGAATCTTTCCCTCATCCGTTTCCTCCCCCTTGACAATCCACCGTCGCAGGTACGGTTTCTTCTATTTGGTTAGAATAGGTTGGTTTCTTCAATTTCTTACATATGGCTGTTGTTCCGATCCGATTTGTTCTGTTTGGTTGTATTTGGTGGTTGTTATGGTTGACATGACCTCCCCAATTTGTTACCGTTTCTCTAATTCGATTTCTATTTTAGTTGTACACTTATGGCTGAACTCAACAATTTGTTACATACTGTTCTTTCAATTCGATTCCTCTTTTGGTTGTATTAGGTTGGTCTGTGGTTAGAATTTCTATTTTGTGTGATTACAATTTCTACCAAATATCATCAACAAAGAGGTTGCAAATAAGCAGGCAGGTGTGTGATTTGCAGTGGTGGTTATAGGTCTAAAATAACTGGTGTGTTATTTGCAGTGCTGGTTATGGGTTTATAGGAGGAAGGAATGAGAATTAGAATCAAACATCTAAACACATTCCCTTTCTTAACCTCTATTTTCTGGATATGATAATATACATTTGATGTTTTTGATATTCTTATAATTCCATAACTTCCAGCTTCACTTTGGTTCATTTTATGTGAATTTGGATTATGTTCATTTTAGTTGACTTGTGAATTTTATTTGTTGCAGGTCAAGTTGACATGTGAATATTGCAGCTTCAAGTTGACAGGTGAATTTTATAATGAAAGTGAGTTTTCTTTTAAGTGAATTTTGAATGATATTGTGAGATACAATTATCATTTTATTTATTTACGCGCACCTCGACACACTGATTTATGTCCCTCATCAGAGCACCGCAGCATTTGATCACGGTATTACTTCCTGAATTTTGTTCATCATTTTCGTTACTATAAGTTTTGCATTTGTATGACCACCCAATAACAAGGTTTGTTATTGTTCATCATCTTTGTATGACCACCCAATAGCAAGGTTTGTTATTGATCCGGTTTTGTGATTATTAGAATCATATGATAACCAAAGACGCGCGAATGGCGAAGGTGTTGTGGATAGAAGATGAAGAGCGGTTTGATCAGAGGCATTCGGCTTATCCCAAATGCATGTATGGCATATTTCGTATTCTTGATCACCATTACTGGCACTCTATTATGAAATTGTTATGATTCTTAATTCATCTGTTTCATACAATTTTAGGATTTATAACTTTGTAACTCTGTAATTTTATATTGGTTGTCAGGTCACATGTAGTTAATAAGATACGTAAATTAGAGAGAAAGGGTAAGCGGGAGAACAAAAATAGGTTTTTGGTCCGTGTGAGTTATTGTTTCCATCCATAATGGTTGAGAATGGTTTTCTTTTCAGACCAATGCAGTAGCAAAAAGCCGGTTGATAGATTTAGAGAAGTTATTCACGCTTCTAAGAAGGTGAGTAATGGCACGTGCTTTTAATTTGTACCATACATAACAGTCAACTTGTGTTGTTACTACTTTACAGACTGTCTTTTTTTACTCAGCTGAAAACGTGTTGTTTGAAGGCATCCTCTTGAAACCAAGCATGGTTACACCTGAGGCTCACTACAAAGAACATGTCACTCCTAAACAGATTGCTTCTTACACTCTCATCCTTCTTCAGAGAAGAATCCCACTTGCAGTTCCTGCAATAATGGCAAGTATCCATAAAACATTTAGTTATGTACAAAAAAGTATTTTCGACCCAACCCAACTTGGCCCATTTTGACATGTACTAAAAACCGACCTGTTTTAACTTATTTTTTGTTCAAAAATTTTAGAATAAATTACATAATGCATCTCTTTAGTATCATAATAGTCATAGATTATCTCTAATCAAAGTTATTTACGTATTTCGTAGATACTTTTATCGATTTGTTTTCACAATTTAATGTTTTGAGTTGTTTTAATTTTTAAAAATGCTCCGTTTATAATTTTTTTTTTCTTTTTTGTTATAATTCCATGTGTCATTTTATAACCACTATTATATTCCGCCTTTTGTTTTATAAACTCTATAATTGTTGCTTTATATTTTATTTTTATTACTTGAAAACGATTTTTACGGGTTTTTGGAGTATTTAACATCTACAAGTGTCAACTTCTGTTCCTTTTATTTTTTCCATCTCGAGGGACATTTTGGGGTAAACTGCTACAAGAGTTTGAAATTGGTCAATAGTTGGTGGTTTCAAATAATTAGATATCTGTTCTTTTTATTTTTCTATTTTGAGGGGGACGTTGGGTTTATGGCTAATAATCAAATTGTTTCTAGGGCATGACCCATAAAGTAGACGATGGTAAACTGTCAAATATGATTACAAAATTGGGTGATTTTCGACCCATTTCCTTCTAAGATTTTTAATTGACATGTTTCGTCTTTTGGAAACTTCTTGAACTCGAATCTCATATTACCCGTTGTTCTCATTGCAAAAAAATCGATAATATTAAATTGCTTCCACAATGACCCTGTATTATTATAATAATTCAATTTCACGTTTACACCCAATCATGCAGTGAAACTTGTTTCTGATTTTTGTAGTGAACTTATTTGGAGTTGAGACGGAGAACTGTTCTTCCACTGGTAGTGATTTCTGCATTTCAACTTGAGTGTGCACTTTCGGGAGTTGGGTTTATTTCTTATATTTCATAGAAGCATTTGCTCAGCTCCGCAAAGTTTGATTTTAGCACGGATGTAGTAGCGTTTGTGTAAAGATACTGTCGGTGACAGGTTAGTTTTTTGAAAAAATCGGTATGAGAGGATATAATCATATAACGGCGTTTTGAAAAAAAAAGTATCCTTTCACTATCAGCTGATTAACAAAAGGAATGCGTGTTTGATATTGCAAACAAGTTCTTATCGTGTTTAATGCAGAAATAGTTGGCCAAATTTAAGGTTAGGTTCTTTTAGAATGGAAATCTAACCACAAAAGATATAAGTAGGTTAAGAGAGAGAATCTTATTAAGTAGCAATTTCAACCCATTACCTATGGGTGTTTTGATTTAGATTATGTTTTATCTTGCAACGGTTGAATTAGAATGTTTAACTAAAATAAGGAATCATCCAAACTCCAGTATATTTTAAATTCATACCTCCTAAATTGCTATATTCATAGGTCAATTCAAAATGTTTAACTCAAAGGGATGTTGTTTCCTGAGGTGTGCCTATTTATTTTCGATTTCTAATGTTTTAAATTTATATTTGACTTTTGCACTTGAGCTATAAGTTTGACTTTTTCAAAAATTCAAGAACGATGATTAACATATGTTCTGATCTTACCAGGGATGATGGAATCCAATGAATCGATTATGGACGCCGCACTAAGAGAATCCATGGAGGAGGTCAGAGTGTTAGGAACCGTTGAGGTTCGATTCTTAGTTCTTTTTCAATATGATTTGAAGGCATCTTCTTCACTTGGTACACAATTTTCTGTTTCAAGAAATCCCTTCCATAAAATCTGCACATTTGAATGATAACATAGTTTAGCACTATTTGTCTCATGAAAATTGCAAGACTTTTCACTCTGCAATGTTTAATAGAATTTGCAACTTCTACTTTACTGGAACTTTTCATACTGAAAACATAATTACATAAATTTAACTATTTTCCATTTATTATCTGATAATTGGAAGCCGAGGGTCTCATTGGATGCAACCTCTCTATCTCATCGGACAGAGTAAGGTTTGCCCTCACCACAACCTCCCCATTTTTAGTAAGCGGGTTAAGGTTACCATTTTTAGTAAATGGATTAGAATGAACTACTTTAATAAATGGGTCAAACTTATCTTTTTTAGTAAACGAGTTAAAAATACCATTTTTAGTGAACAAATCAAAATTATAATTTTAGTTAACGGGCCAAAGTTATATTTTTAGTGAACATTTGGTTAAGTTTTACTTTTATTAAGTTAGTAAGTGGTTCAACGTGTACATAACTACTCAGTATGAATTATTTAGTTTGCTTTGTTTCCGTTCTCTAAATTGGTATCTTATTTATCGTTGTTATCATCATCATCTTGTGTGGTGTAGGTTGATAAACACTCAAGAGGACGGAGGGAGATTGGAATATTGAAAGAAAATCGACTTCACAACTACCACCAGTTGAATCCAACTAGCATAGGTTAATTATTCATTTACGTATACTGTATTTATACACTCATTTTTTGAACTATTTCTTGATTTTGATTGCCGTTTATTTGACTTTTATAAACAGGTGATAACAATTGAACCATGAGTATGTATCCCACCCAATTTCACTGTGCACAGAGGTAACTCCAAATTTTGCAATTCACAAGTACCAAAATCAAGATTTTTTTTTATCGTGGATGCGTGTTATGTAAAACAGTTGTTACATTCAACAAGCAACTGACTTGTAAAAAAATAACGATATGTACAAGAGAAAGCTATATGAAATAATTGTTTTAGTAACTAACATATTTGGCAAAAAGATTCAGGTTTTTCGTGTAAACTATACGAAAACTAGAGTACTCTTGCTTTTTCTCGACACGACGAGTCTCAAAAACAAATATATAAAAAGGTATTTTACAGGTGTATAAATGAGTCGAATCACTCTTAGCGACTCGAGATTTGCATGTTAAAAACTCGAACCGATCCGAGCTTAAATGGGCTCGAGCCCGAACTTCACATATCAAGCTCGAGCAAGTTCACGAGCCTAAATAAGCCTTTTATCTATATAGTATTTATTTAATATCTTAAACATATATTTATATAAAAAAGTTTATTATATATAAAATTGTGATAAAAAATTAAATAATATATATTATTATATTTAATACGAATAATAATAAAACTAACAGAAGTACTATACAATATATATTACTAGAGAATTAATAAACTAACAGAAATTAATAAACTAACAGAAATGAGTACTGCATTGAAAATTGTTGTCGCCGCATCGTGTTTATACCAAGGAAGTTTGCGATGTAGTTGTGGCAAAATGTCTTACGGGCCGACCAAAGATGGTGGAGAAGGCTAAAATTGTGTTTATGCTTTGGGGGGAGTTGGAAGCTATGGATGTATTCCTGTATATTTTGTGTTGGATATTGCATTTTCATATTTTGAGTTTGAAGTTTAGGTTATTAAAAATGTGTTCAATGATGTACAGGTACACACCTGCTGAGTTTCCACTGCCTTCAATACCTAATCTGCAAAATTCTACCGAACAACTCGATCAGTATAACTACAGTTCAAGAAAGTCATTAGTTTTTAACTTTTTATTATAGTTATGGATGGATCCTATACATTTGTCATTGAAGTTCAAGTGCTTTTTATTTGATTTCTTGAGTTATGTTTTAAACAGTGACCATTATTTAAATATATAAGAACTTGAAAACACAAATGAAAGAAAATAAGTAAGTATTTGACTAATAAACCCGATAGTAATGTGGCCGGATTTCACAACCACCGCGAAGCACGGGCTTACCCACTAGTTGTAAATAAGTCAAATTATTCTTAAGTTACTAAGACAGGTTTGCTAAAATCTCAAATCAGATCAAAGACTAAACGGTGTCTAAGTTAAAATGTTTAATTTGAAACCCATTTCATAAATGAGTTTTGATTCGAAGTTAATTAGGTTCACGAGTCTATTACATTATAAATATAGTATTATTTAGATAGCATAATGTATACATAATTAATATTACTATACATATAATTACGATAAAAAAACTATATAACATATATTATGTTATATATACATATGTTAAATAATAAACAGGTCGAGTCAGAGTGAAACTCTAGTTTATGAAATTACTCACGAGCTGAGCTCGAACTTTGTAATATAATTTAAAACAAGTCAAAACCAAGCTTAAACTTTCGTAAGTTAAACAACAACTCGATCCATTTACACCTTTAATTTAATTTGTATTTGTTTAAAGATATTTCTTTCTACTTAAACTCTATGTCTTTCAATTTGGTTATGTACGGGTCTTCAATACTTGCATTGATGATATGAACTTCAATAAATTATGATGTTTACTAAAGTTTTAGTTTTTTAAACATGGCTTTGTAATTATGTCTACAAACTTATTGCTTTTATCATATGTATAAATTAATAAAGCTAATAAATCTAGACAACTAAACTTGTGATCTTGGCTTGAGCCAATCACTTGTGTTATCTAAATTAAACTTTGTTCCAAAACTCTTAAGAGTCATCATCCGGAGTTAGAGGGATTGAATCAATGTGAATGTGATTATGTTTTATTATTATTGATATTAATTCAGTTTACTTAGTTGATTAATGAGTTTTTAAAGGGTTCATTAAAAGGATTATTTTACATCGTTCATTGTTTTTGACAAACACGTATTGCTACGTGGCATTTACATATTTCCCCTTGCTAAGATCATTTATTACATATTTCTCCAAGTTAAAAAGTCAATTACATATTTCTCATTCCTAACACACAAGTCAAAAAGTCAATTACACATTTCCCCTTCCTAAAACATATACAAAAGGGGAATTACGTAATTGATTTGAACGGTTGGATAAGTATGTAATTAATAGTCTTAGTAAGGGTATATATGTAAAAATCCATATTACTTACATTACCTTTACTTTTCACACCCCGACCGATGGCGGAATCAGCGAGGCGGACATTAAAATGATTGTTCAAAAGCACATGGTAACTAAAGGTTGCATAATTCATTAATTTAATTTAAGAAACAACAAGATCCAAATACAATACATTTCAAATAACATAGTCTAGTTCAAAACATTGATTTATTTAACTAGGTCCATAGTCCTTAAGTGGAGAAATCTTCAGCAAATAGTCACATATCCAAACCTGAAACATTATTCAATCAAGTGTCAACTAAAAAGTTGGTGAGTACATAGGTTTAGTAAATCCGGTAATTAGTAGTGTAAATCGTTTTGCAACTCATTGTTTACCTTGTTAAACATAGTATATATGATGTAACATTTATTTAAATCACAATACAAACCGAGTTTGACACGCTTGAACAGAGCACAACAGCTAAGTCCGGTATGTTTGAATATAGTTACCCACTATATCCGATATGTTTGAATATAACACGCGGTCATATCCGAGTATGCAGTAATAAACACCCTAACCGGGTGGGCTGGCCAGGCACAATAAATCTATCAATATTACAGTTGGTTGTCTTGTGTATAAATGTATGTACATTCAAAGAATAAGCATATAGTCTCATGTATAACACGTATAAACAATGTGAGTAGCATGTATAATGTTTCACCCCAAAACGTATGAAAATGTAAAAATAGGGGCTATGTAACTCACCTTGCAAGCGGGTATTTTTCCACGCGTGTAGGTGATAAGTATGTGGAAGCCTAAGCACGTTGATACCCTATGTAGACAAATGGGTATTATTGTATGCGTATATGTGTGTATTTGTATTTAAATGTATATAGACTTTAATATAATTTTCCTAAATATTTATTTGTATAACGTATGGAATTAGAATGTAAAATTTTAACTTATAAAGATATATATATATATATATTGTTTTAAACAAGTATTATTATATTTAATGTATTTATATAATAATACAAATAAAGGAAAAGTCTTTATTTGACAAATCATGTTGATATTAAAATTTATTTAGAAATATTGCTAGGTCTATATAAAAATGAGACATTTTATATATTAATTGTGTTTTAATAAGTTTATAAAAATGTTACAAGATTTATAAAAATATAAGACATTTTCTATGTAAAAATGTGTTTAAATAATATTACAAGGTTTATAAAAGTACGAAATATTTTATATAAAAATGTTTTTAAATAATATTACATGGTTTATAAAAGTATGAATATATTTTATATATAAAAAATAATATTACAAGGTTTATAAAAATGGAATAGTTTATGGATTGTTTAATTGGTTTTAAAATAAACGAACGATCAAATCGACTCGTTTTAGTTTTTAGTGTATACAAATGATATTAAAATAAATTAAGAAAATTAAATAAAGTAAAAAAAATGACAACAGAGGCAAAATGGGGTTGGGCCGGAGGCCAGGAGACTCGAACCCGCGACCTTATACTCATCGCACACGACACTGACCAGCCGGGCTATAGCCCATCGCTGGTCAGGAACATGTTACTTAATTTATAACTACTAAGGGAAATGACCACTGGTTCTCGGCAACGACCAGGATTGGTGTCCGGGCAACTCGTTTGGCCGGGAATCAGTGGGCTATGGTCAAGATGGCGATTAGGATTGCTAGCACTAAGTTAAACGAACGATAAGGGACGAAAAACAATGCTAAAAACCTGGATGTAGTGGTCTGCGAGGTTGAAACGAAGGCTCGAAGAAGTGCACAATCTGAATTCGGGTTCCGGTCCAAATTTAAACTTCAAAAGGGCTGGGGAGCTTCGCCTGGGTGTCTCGAACACAATGTTATCCTTAATTTGGAGAGAGAATAGACAGAGAGGGAGAATGGTGCTCGAGAAGGACCGTCCATGGTTTTTATATCCGAAGATGAATTCGATGGTGAGACACGAAATTGAGCACGCCTACACACTGGTCTGGTTATGCCGAAACTGTACAGACGTCTAGCAGAGGTCGAGGTCCAGCCGCGTGGGTGAATTGCGGCGTTGACATTCGGGTCAAATTGAGCGCGTGAAATTCTGATGATGAAAAGGCAAATTGGTCGGGGGAACGAGGTCGCACGAGGAAGGCGAGTACAATGGTGCAGGTTTTAGGCATGGAGGTGTAGAGGGACAAGGCTGTCGGGCTCGCCGGAAAAGTTTCGGTCCGCCGGACAAAGGAACAAGGCGACCGGATAAACGAATTGTGTTTTGACATTTTTAGTCCCTGGAGTTTGTTTTAACACGATTTAACCCTTAAAATAAATACTGAATGGATCCTTGTAGTTTCATTTGACCAGAAACAACCCCTCAACCGATTTTAGCTTTAAATCCTTTCAGTTTGTTTATTTACAAAGAAACCCCTGAACTTTTATTTAAATAAATTAATTAAATTCCTTTTAAATCAAATTAATAAAAAAATGTTTTTAAACTTTATTTTATTATTATTATTATAAATAATAATTTTTTTTTATAAGAGTTATTAATCTTATTAAAATATGTTATTTTATTAGATATGCAACTTTTCAAATGTAGAAAAAAAAATTTATATAAAATTTTATATTAGTTTTTAAAATTATAAAATTCTTATTAAATTAAATCCATAACATAAAATACCTATTTATAAAATAAATTCTTACACTTTATTAAAATAGAGAATGATTACATGACAGTTTTAATACAAGTACGAGAACGAAAATCCGAAACGTCACAGTCTCCCCAAGTTAGAGGAATTTCACCCCGAAATTCAATAATGGAGGTTATGAAAAGAGATGTGGATACTTGGTCTTCATTTGGTCTTCACGTTCCCAAGTGAACTCGGGTCCACGCTTAGACTCCCAACGGATCTTGACGATGGGGATGCGGCTACGCTTGAGTTTTTTGACTTCTCGGTCCATGATTTCCACGGGTTTCTCAACAAAGTGCATTTTTTCGTCAATGCGCACTTCGTCAAGAGGGATGTGGAGATTCTCGTCGGCTAGACACTTTTTCAAATTAGATACGTGAAAAGTTGGATGAACGTTGCTGAGTTCTGAAGGAAGGTCGAGTTTGTAGGCCACTTTTCCTACCCTCTCGAGTATCTTGAATGGACCCACATATCGAGGTGCAAGTTTTCCTTTCTTTCCAAATCGGACTACACCTTTCCAAGGGGATACCTTTAGAAGAACCATATCTCCAATTTGAAATTCCAAGGGTTTTCGTCGTTTGTCGGCATAGCTCTTTTGCCGACTTCTTGCTACCCGAATGTTGTCACGGATAAGAGAGACTTTATCGGAGGTCTCTTGGATAAGCTCGGGACCGGTGATTTGTGCTTCACCAATTTCGTTCCAACAAATCGGTGAACGGCATTTTCGTCCATAAAGAGCTTCAAACGGTGCCATGTTAATACTTGTGTGGTAGCTGTTGTTGTAGGAGAATTCAATTAATGGTAGGTGAGAATCCCAATTACCACCAAAGTCAATGACACAAGCTCTAAGCATATCCTCGAGAGTTTGGATTGTTCGCTCGGTTTGTCCATCAGTTTGAGGATGGTAGGCTGTACTTAAATCCAAACGAGTACCAAGTGCAGATTGTAATGATTGCCAAAATCGGGAAGTAAAACGCGAATCACGATCGGAGATGATGTTCAAAGGGATTCCGTGACGACTTACTATCTCATCAATGTAGATCCGAGCCAATTTCTCAACTCGATAGTCCTCACGAATGGGCAAGAAATGGGCAGACTTTGTGAGTCGATCGATAATAACCCAAATACTATCGTGCCCACTAGAAGTGCGTGGGAGTTTGGTGATGAAGTCCATAGCAAGGTTCTCCCACTTCCACACGGGAATTTCAGGTTGTTCGAGAAGTCCGGAAGGCTTTTGGTGTTCGGCCTTCAGTTTAGAACAAGTAAGGCATTTTGCCACAAAGAGGGCAATATCCTTTTTCATGCCGGGCCACCAATATTGCTGGCGGAGACCCATGTACATCTTATCAGCTCCGGGATGTACCGAATATCGAGTTTTGTGGGACTCGTTCATCAAAAATTTACGAAGATCGTCGCGATCGGGAACCCAGATACGGTCCAAGTAATACAATAGGCCGTTGGCTTTGGTTTCTAACAGGAGTTCTACACCACATGCCATTTCTTGATACATGTTTCCTTCGGTAACCGAGGTGTGTTGTGCTTTGAGAATACGGGTCTGGATATCGTTATGAATATAAACACTATGAAGCATGATACGTTCTTTACGACTCAAGGCGTCGGCTACAACGTTTGCTTTGCCGGGGTGGTATCGGATCTCGCAGTCGTAGTCGTTTAGAAGTTCAATCCATCGTCGTTGCCTCATATTAAGCTCTTTTTGATTGAAAATATGTTGGAGACTTTTGTGGTCGGTGAAAACCACACATTTGGTGCCATATAGATAATGTCTCCAAATTTTCAAGGCGAAAACGACAGCACCAAGCTCGAGATCATGGGTCGTATAGTTCTTCTCATGGACTTTGAGTTGGCGTGATGCGTATGCAATTACTTGGCCACGTTGCATAAGAACACAACCAAGACCTTGGTTGGACGCATCACAATAAACGACAAAGTCGTCGTTACCACTAGGAAGAGTTAGAATAGGAGCATTGCAGAGCTTATGCTTTAGAGTTTGGAAAGCTTCCTCTTGCTTGGGTCCCCACTCGTAAGATTTTCCTTTATGAGTCAAGGCAGTGAGTGGAACCGCAATCTTGGAGAAATTTGAGATGAAGCGACGATAGTAACCTGCTAGTCCAAGGAAGGAACGAATCTCGGTAGGAGTCTTAGGTGTACTCCAGTTCTTCACCGCCTCGATCTTTGCCGGGTCCACATGAATTCCCTTATCGTTGACTATGTGACCCAAAAATTGAACCTCTTTTAGCCAGAATTCACACTTGGAGAATTTGGCGTATAGTTGTTCTTTCTTCAAGAGTTCCAAAATCAAACGAAGATGTTGTTCATGTTCCGCTTTCGTTTTAGAATAGATGAGAATGTCGTCAATGAAAACGATCACAAACTTGTCCAAGTAAGGTTTGCATACACGGTTCATGAGGTCCATGAAGACCGCAGGTGCATTAGTCAAACCGAAGGGCATGACCATGAACTCGTAGTGACCATATCTAGTCCGAAAGGCAGTCTTCGGAATGTCTTCATCGAGAACACGAAGTTGATGGTATCCGGAACGAAGGTCAATCTTGGAGAAACATGTTGAACCTTGAAGCTGATCGAAAAGATCGTCGATACGGGGTAAAGGATATCGGTTCTTAATTGTAAGTTTGTTGAGTTCACGATAATCAATGCACATTCGAAATGATCCATCCTTTTTCTTTACAAACAGCACGGGAGCACCCCAAGGTGAATGGCTTGGGCGGATGAATCCTTTGGATGAGAGTTCTTGTAATTGACTTGCATGCTCTTGCATCTCGGAAGGTGCAAGACGATAGGGGGCTTTTGCCACGGGAGTTGCCCCGGGCACCAGGTCGATACGAAACTCCACTTGTCTAGTGGGAGGAAGACCAGGTAAATCCTCGGGGAAATCTCGGATGATTGGAATGTCTTGCAATTTCTTACTCTTGTCTTTCGTGTCAACTATGTGGGCCAAGAATGCAACGTACTTTTTCCGCAAGTACTTTTGTGCCAATGTGCAAGACATGATTTGAAGACCACGACACGGTTTTTCACCGAAAATAACTAACGTGTCACCCGAAGGGAGAGGTATACGAATGCACTTTTCGTAGCAAATAACTTCGGCATGGTGCTTGGATAACCAGTCCATGCCAATTATAATATCGAAGCTTCCCAATTGCATTGGAAGGAGATCAACAGAGAATTCATGATTATTAAGCTCGAGATTGAAGTTGCGGATAACAGAGTTTATAGCAATAGATTTCCCGTTTGCTATCTCCACGGAATAGGGGTTGTCAAGTTTCGTTCTTTGTTTAGCAAGTCGAGATTCAAAGGTAAGAGACACGAAACTCCTATCGGCACCCGTATCAAATAAAATGGATGCATAATGATTGTTTACGAGAAACGTACCGTTTATCACGTCGTTGTTTGCTTGTGCCTCATTAGCGTTTATATTAAACGCTCGTCCTTGGGGACCACCTTGATGATGAAGTTTTGGGCATCGGTCACGGAAGTGGTTTGGGTCTCCACATTCGTAACATGCCCGACCATTGAGAGGTGCCGGATAGACGGGACGGTTGGCTGGAGCAGCTTGATGGACGGGAGGACGGATACGGCAGGTAGTGACCACATGTCCATATCGCCCGCAGCTTGAGCACAATCGGCATGGTAGATTGGCAGGATGATGGTACTTGCAGGTCTGGCATTTGGGATTCGGGCCCTGATAAATTTTCGGGTTTTGACCCAAAGGGGCCGCTTGAATAGCAGGTACATCGGGAGTTACGGCTGCGAAGTTTCGACCCTTACGTTTCTTGTTGCGGTTAGAAGACTCGGGTTTCACATCTTTGACTGCCGCAAGAGTAGACACAACCTTCTTGGAACCCTTTCTTGTTAAGGTTCCGGCTTTGACATGGTTGTCGGATAATGTAGCAGATAGGCGGATAGCAGCTTCAAGAGTAGGAGGATTGCTTCCTAGCACAGCATCTTGAATTTGCATAGGCAGGCCGCCTATGTACTTTTCAATTCCCCGAGTAAGGGGAGTGATCATGTGAGGCACCAACAGACTTAGTTCTTGGAACCGGGTGGTGTAAGCCAGATTATCCCCGCTGTCTTGGGCAAGATCCCAAAACTCAGCCTCGAGCTTCCTCATTTCATTCCGAGGACAGAATTCATCAGTCATGGCCTTCTTCAGATCATCCCACGATAAGGATGTAGCAACCTCAGCACCCCGAGTGCGTTTCTCACCGTTCCACCAGGTGAGGGCTCTCTTTTGGAGTACACTTGTGGCATAGCGAACCCGAAGATTATCGGGACAGTCGCTGTTTAGGAATGTGCTTTCCATGCTTTCAAACCATTTATTTGGATTTATACGAAATGCTTTCCTAGCCAGAAAACCCAATGTACAGGTGTCACCCTTCCAGATTGCACGTGTCTTTTACTAGTCTCAAGAAATTTAGCCGTTGACGAGATTTTCAAGATTTTTGATAGACTTGAGAGTCTATGAGTATAAAATGTGTAGGATTTGTTGCAATTAATATGGGTATGGATAAGGATAAGTAGTGTATTTGTTTGCATAAGTTTGTTTGTCGAATGTGTATGTAAGGCATGTGTCATGTATCAAAGTCTTGTATGTGCATAAGTCTCATGTACCAATTTCGGGAAATTTCAAATAATACCTAACTACAAATAATTCATATAGCAAATAATCATTTTGCACATAACACATAAAAGGGAGTCCTAAGGTTATAGTCTAGGTCATTGTGTCTAATAACCTAATTCCCTATAACCACGGCTCTGATACCAATCTTTCACACCCCGACCGATGGCGGAATCATCGAGGCGGACATTAAAATGATTGTTCAAAAGCACATGGTAACTAAAGGTTGCATAATTCATTAATTTAATTTAAGAAACAACAAGATCCAAATACAATACATTTCAAATAACCTAGTCTAGTTCAAAACATTGATTTATTTAACTAGGTCCATAGTCCTTAAGTGGAGAAATCTTCAGCAAATAGTCACATATCCAAACCTGAAACATTATTCAATCAAGTGTCAACTAAAAAGTTGGTGAGTACATAGGTTTAGTAAATCCGGTAATTAGTAGTGTAAATCGTTTTGCAACTCATTGTTTACCTTGTTAAATATAGTATATATGATGTAACATTTATTTAAATCACAATACAAACCGAGTTTGACATGCTTGAACAGAGCACAACAGCTAAGTCCGGTATGTTTGAATATAGTTACCCACTATATCCGATATGTTTGAATATAACACGCGGTCATATCCGAGTATGCAGTAATAAACACCCTAACCGGGTGGGCTGGTCAGGCACAATAGATCTATCAATATTACAGTTGGTTGTCTTGTGTATAAATGTATGTACATTCAAAGAATAAGCATATAGTCTCATGTATAACACGTATAAACAATGTGAGTAGCATGTATAATGTTTCACCCCAAAACGTATGAAAATGTAAAAATAGGGGCTATGTAACTCACCTTGCAAGCGGGTATTTTTCCACGCGTGTAGGTGATAAGTATGTGGAAGCCTAAGCACGTTGATACCCTATGTAGACAAATGGGTATTATTGTATGCGTATATGTGTGTATTTGTATTTAAATGTATATAGACTTTAATATAATTTTCCTAAATATTTATTTGTATAACGCATGGAATTAGAATGTAAAATTTTAACTTATAAAGATATATATATATATATATATATATATATATATATATATATATATTGTTTTAAACAAGTATTATTATATTTAATGTATTTATATAATAATACAAATAAAGGAAAAGTCTTTATTTGACAAATCATGTTGATATTAAAATTTATTTAGAAATATTGCTAGGTCTATATAAAAATGAGACATTTTATATATTAATTGTGTTTTAATAAGTTTATAAAAATGTTACAAGATTTATAAAAATATAAGACATTTTCTATGTAAAAATGTGTTTAAATAATATTACAAGGTTTATAAAAGTACGAAATATTTTATATAAAAATGTTTTTAAATAATATTACATGGTTTATAAAAGTATGAATATATTTTATATATAAAAAATAATATTACAAGGTTTATAAAAATGGAATAGTTTATGGATTGTTTAATTGGTTTTAAAATAAACGAACGATCAAACCGACTCGTTTTAGTTTTTAGTGTATACAAATGATATTAAAATAAATTAAGAAAATTAAATAAAGTAAAAAAAATGACAACAGAGGCAAAATGGGGTTGGGCCGGAGGCCAGGAGACTCGAACCCGCGACCTTATACTCATCGCACACGACACTGACCAGCCGGGCTATAGCCCATCGCTGGTCAGGAACATGTTACTTAATTTATAACTACTAAGGGAAATGACCACTGGTTCTCGGCAACGACCAGGATTGGTGTCCGGGCAACTCGTTTGGCCGGGAATCAGTGGGCTATGGTCAAGATGGCGATTAGGATTGCTAGCACTAAGTTAAACGAACGATAAGGGACGAAAAACAATGCTAAAAACCTGGACTGTAGTGGTCTGCGAGGTTGAAACGAAGGCTCGAAGAAGTGCACAATCTGAATTCGGGTTCCGGTCCAAATTGAAACTTCAAAAGGGCTGGGGAGCTTCGCCTGGGTGTCTCGAACACAATGTTATCCTTAATTTGGAGAGAGAATAGACAGAGAGGGAGAATGGTGCTCGAGAAGGACCGTCCATGGTTTTTATATCCGAAGATGAATTCGATGGTGAGACACGAAATTGAGCACGCCTACACACTGGTCTGGTTATGCCGAAACTGTACAGACGTCTAGCAGAGGTCGAGGTCCAGCCGCGTGGGTGAATTGCGGCGTTGACATTCGGGTCAAATTGAGCGCGTGAAATTCTGATGATGAAAAGGCAAATTGGTCGGGGGAACGAGGTCGCACGAGGAAGGCGAGTACAATGGTGCAGGTTTTAGGCATGGAGGTGTAGAGGGACAAGGCTGTCGGGCTCGCCGGAAAAGTTTCGGTCCGCCGGACAAAGGAACAAGGCGACCGGATAAACGAATTGTGTTTTGATATTTTTAGTCCCTGGAGTTTGTTTTAACACGATTTAACCCTTAAAATAAATACTGAATGGATCCTTGTAGTTTCATTTGACCAGAAACAACCCCTCAACCGATTTTAGCTTTAAATCCTTTCAGTTTGTTTATTTACAAAGAAACCCCTGAACTTTTATTTAAATAAATTAATTAAATTCCTTTTAAATCAAATTAATAAAAAAATGTTTTTAAACTTTATTTTATTATTATTATTATAAATAATAATTTTTTTTTATAAGAGTTATTAATCTTATTAAAATATGTTATTTTATTAGATATGCAACTTTTCAAATGTAGAAAAAAAATTTTATATAAAATTTTATATTAGTTTTTAAAATTATAAAATTCTTATTAAATTAAATCCATAACATAAAATACCTATTTATAAAATAAATTCTTACACTTTATTAAAATAGAGAATGATTACATGACATTTTTAATACAAGTACGAGAACGAAAATCTGAAACGTCACATTACTGCTCTCGATTGAACTCCTTTGGTGTGTATGTGTGATTGAACTCAAGAGGAGGGGGGGGGGGGGGGGATTTTAGTCTCAAATTGAGAGTCAAAATCAAGTGCAATTCAAGGAACTAATCTCCTATTGTGGTTAGAATCACAAGGAAGTGCCTAGTGAGCATTTTCACCCATTTAATTTCATTATCTATTTATGTGGATTATGAGAATCGTCATCTATTGAAATTCAAGAATTTTGTGCTTACCATGATGTTTACTAACTTAGGATTTTCATTTAATTTTGATGGTTCGATACCATTAAAACATAGTGGTTTCAATTCTATGTTGAAATCAAGATGTTGGGTATTAAAACTTTTAGTGAATTTTTACCCAAAGCTTAGAATCTAGTAATTTGTACCTTATAAGCATGTCTACAAGTTTAGAAACACCATATCCCCTTCCTCCGTCCCAATCACGCCTATGAGGGTGGTGTTCCGCGCCAGTAAAGGAGACAGATGGCTCACGCCCCCACTACGGATAGTCTAATGACCTTCAAGAAATATTAGAATATTAATAACGGATACATGGTCTAAATCAAGAAGTTCCTAGCTATTTGAGTTCTTGATAGAATTTGACCTCATTTGATCCATAGAAGGATTTTCATAAAAATAAAGTTTTTATCATCACAAATCATTAAGAATGATCAAATATTATCAAATAAATGAGTTTTAGAATAAAAATTTATAAATTTTGGTACAAACGTTGTTTATGCCATTTTTACCTCAAAATGACTTGTTAATGGTATTGTGGAATTGATCTTGTTGGAATTATATGTCCGGTCCCGATTATTTAACGCTACTAACTGAGTTGTGACCCGTAAGAGTTACACCTAGGGCAACGAACATTAAATCCACTTAACCAACTTAACTGGTAATTACGAACTGTTAGCGAGACGATATATTTTATATATATTCGTTACACGGGATTTATTATTTATACATGTTTATAAATAATAATTTTATATTTAATTTTTTTAATCTTTTATTAAAACAATTAAACGGGTTCGGGCTTTTAATTACGTATTGGACTTCAGGCCCGAAGACAATTAGTAGGGTTTATAGTTATTATATATAATTATAATCTAATAATAAACCGACTAACTACAATTGTTAAGAGCCGTAAAAGAGAAGAAAACGATTTCTCTTTTTGGCTCCTTCGGTCAACTCCAATCAAGAAGAAAAGAAAACAAAAGTTTGTTTTTCTTGTTTTTTGCTTTTGCCAGCCGCCAACACCAAAACCACATTCCTTTTGGTGATTTCCGGCAGCCCCAACTAGTCCAGCCGTCGCATTTTTCGGCCATCCGCAATCAGCCGACGCCGCTGCCTTGCGCGAGTCGGCCATCCCCGGCACTTTCCGTTCTCTCGCATTTCAGTTCGTGATCTAGCATCGGTTCGTTGTACCTCGGTGTCTCGATCGGTTATTTATTAACCACCAATGTATATTTAATCTCATTGGTAGATTAACCTTTTATTCCGTGTTCGTATGATTTCGTAGCAAGATCCTGTCGGGTTTTATATTGTGTTGAATCGGTTTCATTCCGCTGCGTATTAATAATTACTAAATAATTTTTATTAATCTAAAATTATTTATCAACCGTTTTTGATAACTAATCTAACTGATCACCACTGGCTAAAATTCCCAACAGTGGTATCAGAGCCTTGGTTACGACATACGAATCGGATCCGGTCTTTTAACCGGTTATAGATCACAAACTTTAACTTGTGTTTAAAGTTTCTGATCTAGATCTATTTAGGGCAATTTTTTATTTATTTATTTTGTCAAAGTTTTTATTTATTTTATTTGAACAAAAGGATTGCCCAGTTATTTGATTGTATTAAATATGTAAATCTGGCCCGACCATGTCTTGTGTTTGTTTTCTGTTTTTGGTTTTATGGTTTGGCCCATTTGATGGCTCAAAATTGTAATAGATTAGCTTTTATGTTTTGGCCCACTTTGATGGCTCAAATTTGTAATAGCTTATGGTTTTATTTTTTTGTATTCTGTATAAATATTGTAAAGATAAAGACCCGAAGACAAAACAGAAGACGGAGACAGGATCTTGAATTTAGTGGGAGTCACACGGAACAGCTAGATGCATGCACGAAGTTCATCCTTGTGGTTGTTTGTGTGTTGTGACCCCGTGACCTAGTTTGGTCTTGCTATTAGGCTCTAGTAAGATCAAACACTTTTTCTTTGGCCATATGATTTACATATTTTTGTGTTTACTATTGTGGTTGCTTTTTATCTTATAAATGTTATAACGTACCAACCTAATATCAAAAATTTTAAAATCAAATAAATAACAAGTTCTAAACTTTTTTACAACTTGTGGATACTTTATATTAAAACAAAAGGTTTGTTTTTAAAATAAATGATAACCAATGGAGTTTTGCAATTTAAACTAATTTTAAATTTTCAAAACGAATAACTTAATAGTTCATTTAAACTATTAACTTTTAATTGGTTAATTACATCGCGACAAACTTAGTTTTAATCGGTTATTTAAAATTAAGTGTCCTGAGAGATGAAAGGGTTCATCGCGTTGTCACAATCTAATATATAGTAAAACTGGCTTTTACAACACACGTATGATTTATCATTCGTTGTGTTTGACCCTATTCGGTAAACACTAAAATTAAATCCCATATTTAAAATATTTAGTCTATGCCATCCTACTATAAGGAACACTTGGGGCATAACGTGAAACACCAGTGTTTGGAGCCACAGCACCGCACTTGGTGCGTAGCCTATCCCTCCAAGGTGCAAGGGTTTCATTGACACATCCGACCCTTCCACATGTACGTGTACTAGGGCGACTATTACTTTTCTCTCTAATACATGCCCCAGCTGTATGGAGACCAAAAGTGGGCATAGATGAGGCTAAATGTATCAATGCGTAGACAAGAGTTGTCTTAACGGCCTCATACTCGAGAATTGTGCATTTTCCACAATTGACAATTATTGTCAGTCTGCCTAAAATCACTTACTAATGTTGCGTGCCACAGCCGCCATTACTAACTGATATAACCAGATTCTCTATTCTTATTCTATTCTTGCCATGGGTCATTAATATAAGAATTTATTACATCCAAAATACTAATTAACATTTAATTTGCTTATTTAACAGATGTCTACTGAAAAGGAATCTCACTCCTCCTTCTCTCTCAAGTCTTTGCTTGAGAATGAAAAACCGAATGACACCAACCTCATCTTGAACTCTCTCCCTAGTTCTTATGACAACTTCGTAATGAACTTAAATATGAACACATGGGAGAAGACTATGCCCGAACTGCACGGCATGCAGGAAACGGCCGAGATGAGAATATCAAGTGAGACTAATCAAGAGTTGATGGTCAAATCTGCTGGTATTAACAAGCCCAAAACCAAGAAAAGGGGTTATAACAGGAAAGGTAAGAAGCAAGTTATTGTTGCTGTCAAGAATGTCACCAACAAAAACAAGCAAATTGCAAAAGCACCCCCTCCCAAGGAGCGTCGGTGTTTTGAATGCAACAATATGGGGCACTGGAAACGTAACTGCCCTGAATATCTAGCTAAGCTGAGATCGAAGAGAGCAAATGGTGAAGGCATCTCTTCTGGTATTTCTATCTATGTTATTGAACTTTTCACTATCTCTAGCGACACATGGGTATTTGATACCAGATGTGCTTATCACATCGTTAATGTCTTGCACGAGCCTGAAAAGTGGAAGAAGCTGAAACAAGGCGACATAGAACTCATCATTGGTGATGGGAAGAGAGTACCAGTTCTTGCAACTGGAACATTTCACCTTTCATGTCCTTCTGGCCTTGTAGTTATCTTAAATAACTGTTTGTTTGCACCTGGTTTAACCAGAAACATTATTTCAGTTTCCTTATTGTTTGAACAAGGTTTTAAATACGTTTTTAATGGAATTAATATTTCTACTTACTTAAATGATATTTTCTATTTTGAGGCTAAACCTCGAAATGGAATTTATGAGGTTGATGTTCACACTAATAATAACATATACAATCTTTCTAAACGTATCAAATCTAGCATTAATGATACATTTCTATGGCATTGTAGACTTGGTCACATAAGTAATGCCCGTATGAAAAGGCTCCAATCCGAAGGGATCCTTGAATCCACTGGACAAGAATCCTTTGAAGACTGCAAGTCTTGCTTAGCTGGCAAACTCACTAAAGGATCCTTCACCAGCGTTGGTGAACGAGCCAAGGATCTGCTAGGACTCATACACACTGATGTATGTGGCCCTTTCAGAACCATGTCTAGAAATCATGAAAGATACTTCGTTTCATTCATCGACGATTATAGTCGATATGCTTATGTCTATCTTATGAAACACAAGCATGAAACTTTTGAAAAGTTCAAAGAGTTTCAAAACGAAGTGGAAAACCAACTCGGTAAAACGATAAAGACACTTCGATCAGATCGAGGTGGTGAATATCTCAGCACAGAGTTCATAAATCATCTCAAGGAGCGTGGAATAGTTTCATAACCTACTCCACCTGGCACACCCCAACTTAATGGCGTAAGCGAGAGGAGAAATCGAACCCTACTTAATATGGTTCGATCGATGATGTGTAGAACAAACTTGCCTCACTCCTTCTGGAGTTATGCTCTTATGACCGCCGCCCGCATTGTCAATCTGGCACCGACTAAGAAGGTAAACAAGACTCCATATGAGATATGTCATGGGTCTAAACCCAATCTGTCTTACCTTAGAGTATGGGGATGTGATGCATATGTCACCAGCGATTCTGATGACAAGCTCGATCCCAGAGGCGAAAAGGTTGTTTTCGTTGGATACTATAACAGAAGCGGATATTATTTCTACCATCCTGATGCAAATGTTATTTCCATCAAAAGGAAGGGACACTTCCTCGAGAAAGAAATTCTTGAACGAGGAATTGGAGATAATATAGTGGATCTTGAAGAGATTCGAGAACCACAAACAACCGCTGATGAAGTCGGAGCGTCTGAACAACAAGAAGTTGTTGCTGATGAATCAGACATAAACACAAGCGTTCGCAGAAGTGTAAGTACTCGCAAAGAACCTAACAGATACGTATGGCATCTTGAGGGTACCGAGGTCCTATTAATAGCCGAGTCTAACGACGAACCTACTAACTACAAATATGCTATTTCAGATCCAGAATCTGCAAAATGGCTGGATGACATGAACGCCGAGATGCAATCTATGCATGATAATCAAGTCTGGGATTTGGTTGAGCTACCCCCCGAATCTCGGGCAGTAGGGAGCAAATAGATTTTCAAGAGAAAAACCGACATGCATGGAAATATACACACCTATAAAGCACGACTAGTTGCGAAAGGTTTTACTCAGACTCAAGGCATTGACTATGATGAAACCTTCTCGCCCGTTGCTATGATCAAATCGATCAGGATATTGTTTGCCATAGCCGCGTACTATGACTATGAGATATGGCAAATGGATGTCAAAATCGCTTTCCTTAATGGGCATCTCTCTGAAGATGTCTATATGGTACAACCTGATGGTTTTGTTGATCCAAAATATCCTAATAGGGTATGTAAACTGAATAAGTCTATTTATGGAGTCAAACAAGCATCTCGAAGCTGGAATCTTCGTTTTGACCAAAAGATCAAAGAGTTTGGTTTTGTCAAAAATGAAGATGAGCCTTGTGTTTACATAAAGGCTAGTGGGAGCACTATATCATTCCTCATCTTGTATGTGGATGATATACTTATCATTGGAAACAACATCCCTATGCTTAACGATGTTAAACACCGGTTGGGAACTTGTTTTGCAATGAAAGATCTTGGAGAAGCAGCCTACATTCTAGGAATCAAGATCTACAGGGATAGATCTAAGCGGCTTCTAGGGCTTAGTCAAGGCACATACATAGACAAAGTCATGGCACGCTTTCATATGGAAAACTCCAAGAAAGGAGGTGTTCCTATGACTAAAGGCACCGTGCTAAATAAATCGCAATCTCCTTCAACGGACATTGAAACCAAGTGTATGGAAGCAATTCCATATGCTTCGGCGATTGGTTCTATCATGTATGCTATGTTATGTACAAGGCCTGACGTCTCGTATGCTTTAAGCATGACTAGTCGTTTTCAGCAAAGTCCTAGCATTGCCCATTGGACTGCAGTCAAGAACATCCTGAAGTACTTGAGAAGGACTAAAGACATGTTCTTAATATTTGGAGGAGTGGAAGAAGAGCTCATTGTAAGATGTTACACTGACGCCAGCTTCCAAACTGACCGAGATGACTCTCGCTCACAATCAGGATTCGTATTCACTCTAAACGGAGGAGCTATCTCCTGGAAGAGCCCCAAGCAGAGTGTGGTGGCGGATTCAACCACCGAATCTGAGTATATAGCTGCATCAGATGCTGCAAAGGAAGCTGCTTGGATGAAGAAATTCATAACCGACCTCGATGTGGTTCCAAGTATTCGGAAACCAATCGAGATATTTTGTGATAACACAGGCGCTATTGCTCGAGCCAAAGAGCCCAGATCTCATCACAAAGCTAAGCACATTCTCAGAAAGTTCCACTATATACGGGAAATTGTGGAACGTGGTGACATCGTGATAAGAAAAGTAGACACAGATCAAAACCTAGCGGACCCGTTCACTAAGCCGATGACTCAGGAGAAGCATGATCAGCACAAAAATGCTATCGGTCTTAGTTTTGCTAGCGATATGTTTTGATTTAGTATTTGGATGTACAAACATTAAACAGTTATACTTTTTGAATTCAGTTTGATTTACTAGTTAAATGCAACTTTGAATCTTATAACTGTGTTTGATTTTAATACGTTTAATCCATGAATCTTGTATTCTTAATTATCCGTAGTCGATCGAACGACTCTGAATTAAGACTATTCTGAACTTGGACTCAAGTAGTTGACTTCCAATTTCACAGACCTCATCTTGGATGACGTTGGATGTAACTCGCTTCAAATCATCTTCATGGATTTTAATCATAAGATGTTTTTGATATTGGTATACTCATTTAGTATCCTCTGACTTGAGATGCATACTATAACTTTCGTTTACCAAGGACTGTTCTTTAATCACTGTCAACCGCTGTCGCGTAACTGCCAATCATAAAGGCATTGGTTAGGAACAGATCTGAAGTTCAGTGAGAGTTGTATGTAGTCGATAAGGGATTCTGTACTCTTACATGATATGTAACAGTTAGACGTCGTGGCGCCCTCGTGATTCAAACTGGTGAAGTGTAAGGCCTTACCCAAACTAACTGTGTGTTTGATTGGACCACTATGAATCTTGAACGAGAACAATAATGATTGAACGCTATATGAGAATGAATCTAATCCATGTCTCATTGATTCAATTGATGTCTTTTACAGAAAGGATAAATGACGATTATTACCATAAGTCTATTGTCTTGCAATAGCAAGATGTTTTGGTTAATGACTTTAAAGTGTCATACCTTGTTAGGGGCAACCATGTGTAGCTAGAACACCGCTGGCTGTTTGCGTTAAGGAACTTAATCGAGGGACGTCCAAGTGGGAGACTGTTGGAATTATATGTCCGGTCCCGATTATTTAACGCTACTAACTGAGTTGTGACCCGTAAGAGTTACACCTAGGGCAACGAACATTAAATCCACTTAACCCGCTTAACTGGTAATTACGAACTGTTAGCGAGACGATATATTTTTTATATATTCGTTACACGGGATTTATTATTTATACAGGTTTATAAATAATAATTTTATATTTAATTGTTTTAATCTTTCGGGCTTTTAATTGCGTATTGGACTTCAGGCCCGAAGACAATTAGTAGGGTTTATAATTATTATATATAATTATAATCTAATAATAAACCGACTAACTACAATTGTTAAGAGCCGTAAATGAGAAGAAAACGATTTCTCTTTTTGGCTACTTCGGTCAACTCCAGTCAAGATGAAAAGAAAACAAAAGTTTGTTTTTCTTGTTTTTTGCTTTTGCCAGCCGCCAACACCAAAACCACATTCCTTTTGGTGATTTCCGGCCAACCAGTCCCACCGTCGCATTTTTCGGCCATCCGCAATCAGCCGACGCCGCTGCCTTGCGCGAGTCGGCCATCCCCGGCACTTCCCGTTCTCTCGCATTTCAGTTCGTGATCTAGCATCGGTTCGTTGTACCTCGGTGTCTCGATCGGTTATTTATTAACCACCAAGGTATATTTAATCTCATTGGTAGATTAACCTTTTATTCCGTATTCATATGATTTCGTAGCAAGATCCTGTTGGGTTTTATATTGTGTTGAATCGGTTTCATTCCGCTGCGTATTAATAATTACTAAATAATTTTTATTAATCTAAAATTATTTATCAACAGTTTTTGATAACTAATCTAACTGATCACCACTGGCTAAAATCCCAACAGATCTAACATTAACTACCAAAGTAAGAACGAATTGAATGCAATGAAGAATGGAATTCAACCCTACCAAACAATTTCTTATTAAAGGAACAGAACGATTACAAGATTGAAAAAGGAAATTGAAAATGAACAGAATGAATGAATCGAAAACCTAACTTCAAGATTAACAAACTAATTAGCTGAAGTAACAACCAAACATTCAGATTAACACTATTAGCCCCTGTAGTTTCACAAGCAGTGCAAACACAACAACAAACTTCATATTTGAGAAAATAACAACTTTAGTCCTCCAACTTTAAATGAAATACTCAAACAGTCAAACCTTGCACCAACAACAACCTGTTGACTTTATTATTGACTATTGTTGACTTCATTTGGACTCTAACTGAACATAATATCCAACAATCTCCACCTTTATGTTCATTAACAGATTCCTTCTTCTAACCCCCAATATGAAGAAGCATTGCAATCAGTATCAACATGATCCACCTCCACTTCCTTAGAATCAATCACCTCTCTTATAAAATGAAGCTTCACATTAATATGCTTAGACCTCTCATGGAAGATTGGATTCTTGGACAATTGCAAAGCACCTTGGTTATCACACAAAACCAAGGCTTTCTCAACACTTATCCCCAACTTAGAAACAAACCCTTTAAGCCAAATTGCTTCTTTCACTGCTTCTGTAAGAGCTATATATTCTGATTCTGTGGATGATAATGCTACTATATGTTGCAAAGTAGACTTCCAGCTCACCAAGCTACCATATACCAGAAAAGCATAGCCTGTGACTGGTCTGCCCCTATCCAGATCCTTTGCAAAGTCTTCATCCACAAAACCCTGCACCATTGCCACTGGATGCACATCTTTGCCAAACAAAATACTAACTTCCCTTGTACCATTTAGGTACCTAAGAATCCATTTAACAGCCTCCCAATGCTGCTTACCTGGATTACTTAAAAATCTACTCACCAAGCTAACAGCATACCCTAAATCAGGTCTAGTGCACACCATAAGGTACATTAAACTACCTACTGCACTATAATAGGGAATACCTGCAATTTTCTCCACATCTTTATCAATACTAGGAGAATCATGCTTGGATAGTTTGAAATGTTGCCCCATAGGAGTAATTACTGTTTTGCTTTGATCCATGAAGTAATTGTCCAAAACCTTCTTCAAGTATGAACCTTGAGACAGTTTAATCAGCCCAGACCTTCTATGTCTTGTAATCTCCATACCAAGAATCTTTTTAGCATTCCCCAATTCGTTCATATCAAACTCCCTTTTTATTAATTCCTTAGTAGCAACAATCTGCTTCTTATCTGTCACACCCCCAAATTTCAACTAACGGAGTTTTACCGTTTGGGAAGTGACGAACCAGGATCTCAGACATTAGTTACTTTGAACGACTCTACATGGGACTCAAATGAAAATATTATGTCAATCAGAGTTTCAATGCGGAAGCGTAAAGAAAAGTAAATACGCAAAACACACGCGCCCAAACCAAAAGTCCAAACGTCCAACCAAGCCAAGTACAATACAAAATAATCCAAACAAACATAAATAAGCAACAATCAAAATAGATGAATCCCATGCATGCCCTAATATGCACCCGTGCCTTATCTTAGCGACCTGAGAAAACATGTAAGAAAATATGTCAACACGAGGTTGGTGAGTTCACATGTTTCAATATATAAATAAGTGTTTACCAGATTTATGATCATTCAATATGTATCTATAGGAAGCTAACCTATGTTCATGTTTAACTCAAGCGCTCGCAACCGAAGCTGACTGCTTGTTTATTGCCTCCTGCCAGGTCTATCAACACTGGCGGTGTGAGTAAGTTAACATTTCACCCGTTCGATCTCTAATCGAGTTAGCGCGACTAAAGCGGGTGGGATTTGTCAAACCCAGTAGTACTACTAAATATTACCTCGCTAAGATCCATATTAACGGTCCGATATAAGATGAGGACTTTCTGTGATAGCGTGTTACGCTTAGCTTTAACATTGATAACATATGAATTGCTAAATCTCAAAATAGTTTAATCATGTTTTCTCCCCCAGATTAAAACAGTAAAAAGGGGCCGTGAAAACTCATCTGCGTTGCGTTGTAGGTAGTATCACACAAAGGATAAGTTGGAACCACGTGTGTAAGTCTCAAATGACTTACGAGTGCCCTAAAATTATAAACACATAAATTAGGGATAAAAATGGGGATTGTGACAGCGACACGGAATGAGAAACGTCCTAACGAAACACTCTAATATTCAAGAGTGGACGGAAGTGTCCACGGAGTTAGGAATTACTTTACGCGACGAATGACACAATTAATAATAAATATAACCGTTTGTTTTGTCATTCACAAAAATTAAGAAAATTATAATATATATATACGAGTAAATAATATAACTAATTATATTATTATTTAGTCTCAATCGATACACGATGTTATAAAATGATTCGAAATAATATAAATATGTATATTATTTAATATTACGGGTCACGGTTTGAAAATAATATAAACATATTATTTTATATGAAATTACGGTTTGAAGATAATATAAACACACTCTTTTTAGTTGATAATAACAATAATATTTTATTTATAAAAGTGGGAATAATATAAAAATATGTTAATAATTCAAACCCGAGTCTACGGGCTGTTTCCCGGGCTAAAACACATTTACATAATAATATAATATTATAGAGTTTGATTTTTATTAATTAAATACAACAGAAAAATGCTCAAAAATAGTTGTGGGAGCCCGGTCTCGAACCCGGCTCTCTCCCACACACGCACACTGACCCAACCAGTCCCGCCCGCTAGGGTATCGCGTTAGATACCCGGGTCTGATTAGTTTTAACACCAAGGTGTCTGGTGTTCTTCCCTTTGGTCGTGATCCGAATCTGATTTCCATCCCAAAACCATCGAATTCGATCGCGATTAGGCACAAGGACGTAAGGGTTTTCTTATTCACGGTATTGCGAACATGTGGTAGTTTTTAATTACAAAATCAACAGGTTTATGTTTGCTTAATTTATGATTCAAAAGTCGAACCCTAGAATAAGAACACGAATTCGAATCTGATCCAGTCCGATATTAAAACTCATTGGAATCATAGGGCTTTTACTCATATGAACATTTCGAATCTGTTCATAGGTTTTAATTTGATTGAGATGGTATCTAGGATCAAAAGCCCCAAAACATTTTTATAACGAACCCTAGTTTACGGATTATGATTAAATCGATGTTATACATTTAATTTAGCATAGGGCTTTCATATAGTTGATGATTGCGAAGCTATCCATATGAATTAATTGCATTGATATCGAGTTTAGAGTAGGGTTCGATCAAACCGTATTCGGATGAACCCTAGAAATCGGTTTGTAATAAATTTGATGTTGTAAGCCCCAATAAGCATAGGGATTTTATTCTAGAGGTTAAAACGAAGCTAAAGGTGTGCTCAATTTCAGTATTTGATATCGGATTGTTAGGGTTCGACTAAAATGAAATAATATCCCTAGTTATTCGATCGAGTTAAATTCGATGATGTGATCCCTAATTATGTTAGGGCTTTCATGCTATAGACTAAAATGAATTAGAGAAGGGTTTCAATTACCAGATTGGATGTCGGGTTGGTAGTGCTCGACCAAAACAGGTGCCGACCGCGACTGGCTCGACCTCCGGTGACCGTGACTCCTTCGGTGATCAAATTAGCGTGTGTGAGAGTTTCAGTGTGGATCGTTTATCGAGTGCAGAGGCTCAAAGCGTGAAATGGTTATATGAATTTGATGAACTCGGTGGTATTTGGAAATGAAGTCGACGGTTACGGGTGGGATGCCCATATTTGAGTTTGAATTCAAATAAATGACGGTGTAAAGGCTCTAATGAGGGGCGTTTATGATAGAGATCGTGTATTTCGATTACAATTCCCATGAATTTCCGTTACAAAGTTCGAATTTGGGTCTAATGCATACGGTTTTGACTTGTAAAAGTCAACAGGAACCAAAACTTCCTAATTTTGACTTTGTGGAGTCAACTGATTTGATTTTGCATATTTACACAACTAGACCTTGTAGTTTTAAGTTTGATTTGTGACAGAATCAGTCCTTGGGGTTTAATATTGAGTTAACTGGGTTAGATTTTAACAGAAAACTTAACGAAATTTCTAACGGAACTAATTGAAAAGTCTGGATTGTGACATCATCCCCTAGTTGAAAGAATTTTCGTCTCGAAAATTAAATAGTACCTTAAGAATTTGACACGGAGTGCTTGAACAGATTAGGATATTTGCGCATCATCTGATCCTCGCGCTCCCACGTGAATTCCGGTCCGCGTTTCGAGTTCCAACGAACTCCGATAATAGGGATTTTACTGTGCTTTAACTTTTTGACTTCCCTATCCATAATTTCCACGGGTTCTTCGATGAAACGCAACTGTTCATCAATGTGTAGTTCCTCAAGAGGAACCGCGAGAGACTCGTCTGCTAGACATTTCTTCAAATTTGAGATGTGAAAGACATCGTGTACACCACTAAGTCCTTCTGGCAGGTCCAGTTGATACGCGACTAGGCCAATTCTCTTTACTATCTTGAAAGGTCCAACATAACGAGGGTTTAGTTTACCTCGCTTCCCGAAGCGAATGATACCTTTCCAAGGTGCGACTTTGAGTAAGACCATGTCACCTATTTGAAACTCTAAGGGTTTACGACGCTTGTCGGCATAGCTCTTTTGACGATCACGAGCTGCCGCCATACGGTTTCGAATTTGAACGATCTTTTCGGAAGTTTCGAATACAAGTTCAGGACCTGTAAGTTGACTATCCCCAACTTCGGTCCAACAAATAGGAGAACGGCATTTTCGTCCATATAGTGCTTCAAATGGGGCTGCCTTGATGCTAGTGTGATAACTGTTGTTGTAGGAGAACTCCACCAATGGTAGGTGAGACTCCCAAGTGTTACCGAAATCAATCACACAGGCTCGTAGCATGTCCTCCAGAGTTTGAATAGTACGTTCTGTCTAGCCATCAGTCTGCGGATGGTATGCTGTGCTCATATCTAGACGCGTGCCTAAAGCTTTATGTAACGACTGCCAGAAACGAGAGGTGAATCGTGCATCACGATCTGAAATGATAGAGATTGGCACCCCGTGCCGAGAGACTACTTCTTTCAAGTAAGCACGGCTTATCCATTTTGTCGGTTTCCTTGATTGCTAAGAAGTGAGCGGACTTTGTTAAACGGTCAACAATTACCCAAATGGTATCACATCCGGTAGGAGTTCGTGGCAATTTTGTAATAAAGTCCATGAAGATTTGTTCCCATTTCCACATTGGAATTTCTGGTTGTTGGAGAAGACCGGATGACTTTTGATATTCAACTTTGACTTTCGCGCAAGTCAGACACTTACTCACATAGGTGGCTATATCGGCCTTCATCTTCGGCCACCAATATAGCACCTTTAAGTCATGGTACATCTTGTCAGAACCTGGATGTATAGAGTAACGAGATTTATTAGCCTCATCCATGACTAGTTCCCTTAGGTTTCCGAATACTGGAACCCATATTCGCTCGACGAAGTAGCGAATACCGTCAGATTTGACCTCGAGTTGTGCTTCCATACCACGTGTACCTTCCAACGGTAGGTTTTCCTCTTTTAGGGCTTCGAGTTGAGCACTACGGATTTTGTCAGGTAATCCGGGGTGAATAGTAAGTTGTAATGCTCGAACTCGTTTGGGTTTCGTTTCCTTTCGACTTAGGGCATCAGCTACAACGTTAGCTTTACCCGGGTGGTACCGGATCGCACAGTCATAATCATTTAAAAGTTTGACCCAATGACGCTGTCGCATGTTCAACTCTTTCTGTTCGAAGATGTGCTGAAGACTCTTGTGATCGGTGTAGATGGTGCATTTGGTACCGTACAAGTAATGTCTCCATATCTTAAGTGCAAAAACTACAGCTCCCAACTCTAAGTCATGAGTGGTGTAGTTTTTCTCGTGAACCTTTAGTTGACGTGAAGCATACGCGATCACCTTTTCTCGTTTCATTAACACACAACCTAGACCCTGAATAGACGCGTCACAATACACCACAAAGTCATCCGTTCCTTCTGGAAGAGCTAGAATAGGTGCACTGCAAAGTTTCTGTTTAAGATGTTGGAATGCTGACTCTTGGTTATCGCCCCAGTTATAGGCTTTACCCTTTTGAGTTAAGGTAGTGAGAGGTTGTGCAATTTTTGAGAATCCCTCAATGAATCGACGGTAATAACCAGCCAATCCCAGATATTGTCGCACCTCAGTGGGAGTCGTCGGTGCTGCCCAATTCTTGATGGCTTCTATCTTTGATGGGTCGACATGTATTCCTTTCTCGTTAACCACATGTCCTAAGAATTGAACCTCCCGGATCCAAAATTCACACTTGGAAAACTTAGCATATAGTTGCTCCCTTTTAAGTAATTCCAAAATTAGGCGTAGATGTTCCTCCTTGTTCTTGGAATAAATGAGAATGTCGTCAATGAAAACGATGACGAATTGATCAAGGTAAGGCTTACACACACAGTTCATGAGGTCCATGAATACCGCAGGTGCGTTGGTTAATCCGGAAGGCATGACCATAAACTCATAGTGGTCGTACCTTGTCCTGAAAGCAGTCTTAGAGATATCTTCATCTCGGACTCACAATTGATGGTAGCCAGACCTAAGATCTATTTTGGAATAGAAACTTGATCCTTGGAGTTGATCAAATAGGTCATCTATACGAGGCAAAGGATAACGATTCTTGATTGTGACCTTATTCAGTTCACGGTAGTCGATACACATACGGAAAGTTTCATCCTTCTTCTTGACAAACAGGATTGGAGCTCCCCATGGCGATGAGCTAGGTCGGATGAAACCTTTATCCAACAATTCCTGTAATTGAGTGGACAACTCTTGCAATTCACTAGGTGCTAGCTTATAAGGTGCCCGAGCGATCGGTGCCGCTCCGGGTGCTAGATCGATTTGGAATTCAACCAGTCGGTGTGGTGGTAGGCCAGGCAGATCCTTGGGAAATACTTCTAAACATTCACGAACGACGGGAATATCATCAATCTTTTTCTCTTCTGATGACTGCTCAGCAACGAGAGCCAAAATAGCCGTATGTCCTTTTCGCAGGCACTTCTGTGCTTTCATAAAAGATATGATGCCCATGACTGCACCAACTTTTTCTCCCTGAACGGAAAGGGTTTCTCCACTCGAGAGAGGAATACGAACAATTTTCTCATGACAGATAATTTCAGCTTGGTTTTTAGATAACCAATCCATGCCGACAATTACATCAAAACTACCAAGTGTGACCGGCATAAGGTCGATATCAAATATATGTCTAGCTAGCTCAAGCTTACATCCCTTAAGGATGTGAGTTGCTTCAATTATTTGGCCATCAGCTATCTCTATTATATACTTAGCTTCTAACAGAGTTGGAGTTCCTTTTATCATATCACTAAGTTTCTTAGATATAAAACTTCTATCAGCACCAGTGTCAAAAAGGACAGAAGCAAAGTAATTATTTAAGATAAACTTACCGATGACCACATTATGATCATAACGAGCTTCTCCAGATCCTATCACGAAGGCTCGTCCCTTCGCACCATTTCCTCCACCATTGCCGTTGTTACCCTCATTGTTGTTATTCAGGTTAGGGTTGTGGTTTCCATTACCCCCTTTCTTCAATTGAGGACAATTCTTCCGAATATGTCCCTCCTTCCCACACTCGAAACAACCCCTTGTGGATCCAGGTTGTTGAAAAGGCTGCTTGGCTTGTAATTCACCCCTACAATCCTTGGCAGCATGACCTATCTTGCCACACCGCTGACAACGGTTGCAAAACCCGAAGTGATGGAAGTTGCACTTGTTACACTTAGGAGACTTTCTCGCGTAACCACCCTGGTTTTGACCTGATGAGGTCAACTGGTTGGAGTTCTTAGCAGGCTCAAACCTACGCTGCTACTGTTGCGATTGATTAAACTGGGGTTGGTTGGGATGGGGTCCTTTAGAGTGAGAGTTGGAGTGGTTATTGGAGTGGTGGTCAAACTTGCGTTTATGATTATCGGTGGATTTAGAGACCGAACCTCTCGGAGGTAGAGTCCCTTGAGTCACTGCTTGATCGGTTAACTTATGGGCAAGTCGGATAGTCTGCTGGATAGTGGTAGGGTTGGATGAAGTAACCATGCTTTGTATTTGAGGCACTAGACCTCCAATGTATAGTTCAATTCTCTTGTAATCAGGGGTCACCATATGCGGGCACATAGTAGCAAGTTCACGTGAACGCGTGGTATAGAGTTCAATTTCAGAACCCTCCATCTTTAGGTTCCAGAACTCTCCCTCTAACTTCTGAATTTCATCGCGAGGACAGTAATCCTCCTTCATCATCGACTTAAACTCCTCCCACGGGAGTCCATTTGCCATGGCCAGACCCAACATCTGGACTTGGGCGTTCCACCATGTGAGAGCCGGGCCGTCCAAAGTTCCAGCGGCGAACTTGACCTGATTTGCCACTGGGCAGTTGCACATGGCAATCACTGATTCTACTTTCTCGAACCAACGAAGTAGTCCGACAGCTCCTTCAGCTCCACTAAAGGCGTGGGGCTTACAGTCCATGAATGCCTTGAAGGTGCAGGCTGGTTGCTGATTCTGCGGGCCTAGAGTTAAAAACAATATAGGATTTGGATTATAGAGTTTTGGACAGGCTTTTTAAGAGATGAATTGACATCATTAGTCAATAGCTAAAGCATTTACCTGCAGCAATCTGTGCTGCTAGAGCCTCCGCTACACTATCATTTATTAGTGTCGCTAGCTCCGCTGCCGTCATGTTAATGGTACCTCGGCCACCAGCACGACCTCCACGTCCTCTTCCTGACATGATTCTTCACATTCACAAATACAAAACAATGAGAAATATATCGCATATTAAACATTATTTATGTACGAGTAAAGAAATACAACATCTAATATTTTGAAAATTAAATAAATTGTAAGGCTACAAAATAAATAATTCAAACATTAAACTTCTCATGCTTTTATTGAATGGGAACAACCTTACCCATCTAGGTTTGAAAAGAGAAATAACAAAAGCAAAACATGTGTGAAAAGGAAAGATAGAATAGGAAGATCATCAAACATCTTCGTCATCAGAAGAAACATATGATTGTGCATCATCGATCTCTACTGGTTCCTCCTCAGGTGGCTCCTCCTCCAAGGGCTCATCCTCGAAGGGCTCCTCCTCGAAAGGCTCTTCCTCGAAGGGCTCTTCCTCGCCGTCAGAAAGTGGAATCTCCTCAGGAAATAGAGCTGCTTGTAGTTGGGCTTCCAAGTGAGTCACCCTCTCTTGAAGACCTTCAGCAGTATGGTTTGCTACATGTAGCTGAGCTTCCAGAGCAGCCACTCTCTCCAGAACTCCTTCCATATCATTGTCCGAGGTGTCCACCCTCGTCTCCAAATGTGTCACCCGATCCACCAAGACGTTATGGACTTGATCCGTTACTGCTAGTTCAGCAGTCAAAAGCTCTATCCCTACCTTATTCTCCTCTATTTGAGACTCCCTCTTCAGAATTTCAGGTATCTCCTCAGTAGCATCTTTCACAATACTTAACACCCTAGACATGTAAAATACAAAGGCTGCAAAAGCTTGTTCCATAGTGCATGGTAAGCTAGGTAAGGTAGATGATGAGGAAGTAGAACCAAAGTAAGGTGATGGGACATTTCCCATTTCGATCCATCTTTGGATCATTTGTGGGTATGCGTTCTAATTGCGAGCAGGATTCATTGCTTGCGCGCTACTCGTTTCTCCCTGATCAACTGAATAGTCACTGGAACTAGTCCGGCGCCTTTTGGGCTCCGGGGAAAATAGGATAGGTGCCTTATGTCCTGGTGCCTTAGGTGATGGAGGTGGAGTTGACGACATGTTCCTGTAACAATATATATAAGTGCCAAACATCCAAATGACATGTAACTAATGTGTGAGGCTATAGTCTAGTATGCAATCCTAGTTCTCTATAACCAATGGCTCTGATACCAATATGTCACACCCCCAAATTTCAACTAACGGAGTTTTACCATTTGGGAAGTGACGAACCAGGATCTCAGACATTAGTTACTTTGAACGACTCTACATGGGACTCAAATGAAAATATTATGTCAATCAGAGTTTCAATGCGGAAGCGTAAAGAAAAGTAAATACGCAAAACACACGCGCCCAAACCAAAAGTCCAAACGTCCAACCAAGCCAAGTACAATACAAAATAATCCAAACAAACATAAATAAGCAACAATCAAAATAGATGAATCCCATGCATGCCCTAATATGCACCCGTGCCTTATCTTAGCGACCTGAGAAAACATGTAAGAAAATATGTCAACACGAGATTGGTGAGTTCACATGTTTCAATATATAAATAAGCGTTTACCAGATTTATGATCATTCAATATGTATCTATAGGAAGCTAACCTATGTTCATGTTTAACTCAAGCGCTCGCAACCGAAGCTGACTGTTTGTTTATTGCCTCCTGCCAGGTCTATCAACACTGGCGGTGTGAGTAGGCTAAAATTTCACCTGTTCGATCTCTAATCGAGTTAGCGCGACTAACGTGGGTGGGATTTGTCAAACCCAGTAGAACTACTAAATATTACCTTGCTAAGATCCATATTAACGGTCCGATATAAGATGAGGACTTTCTGTGATAGCGTGTTACGCTTAGCTTTAACATTGATAACATATGAATTGCTAAATCTCAAAATAGTTTAATCATGTTTTCTCCCCCAGATTAAAACAGTAAAAAGGGGCCGTGAAAACTCACCTGCGTTGCGTTGTAGGTAGTATCACACAAAGGATAAGTTGGAACCACATGTGTAAGTCTCAAATGACTTACGAATGCTCTAAAATTATAAACACATAAATTAGGGATAAAAATGGGGATTGTGACAGCGACACGGAATGAGAAACGTCCTAACGAAACGCTCTAATATTCAAGAGTGGACGGAAGTGTCCACGGAGTTAGGAATTACTTTACGCGACGAATGACACAATTAATAATAAATATAACCGTTTGTTTTGTCATTCACAAAAATTAAGAAAATTATAATATATATACACGAGTAAATAATATAACTAATTATATTATTATTTAGTCTCAATCGATACACGATGTTATAAAATGATTCAAAATAATATAAATATGTATATTATTTAATATTACGGGTCACGGTTTGAAAATAATATAAACATATTATTTTATACGAAATTACGGTTTGAAGATAATATAAACACACTATTTTTAGTTGATAATAACAATAATATTTTATTTATAAAAGTGGGAATAATATAAAAATATGTTAATAATTCAAACCCGAGTCTACGAGCTGTTTCCCGGGCTAAAACACAATTACATAATAATATAATATTATTGAGTTTGATTTTTATTAATTAAATATAACAGAAAAATGCTCAAAAATAGTTTTGGGAGCCCGGTCTCGAACCCGGGTCTCTCCCATAAACGCACACTTACCCAACCAGTCTCGTCCGCTAGGGTATCGCGTTAGATACCCGGGTCTGATTAGTTTTAACACCAAGGTGTCTGGTGTTCTTCCCTTTGGTCGCGATCCGAATCTGATTTCCATCCCAAAACCATCGAATTCGATTGCGATTAGGCACAAAGACGTAGGGGTTTTGTTATTCATGGTATTGCGAACATGTGGTAGTTTTTAATTACAAAATCAACAGGTTTATGTTTGCTTAATTTATGATTCAAAAGTCGAACCCTAGAATAAGAACACGAATTCGAATCTGATCCGGTCTGATATTAAAACTCATTGGAATCATAGGGCTTTTACTCATATGAACATTTCGAATTTGTTCATAGGTTTTAATTTGATTGAGATGGTATCTAGGATCAAAAGCCCCAAAACATTTTTATAACGAACCCTAGTTTACGGATTATGATTAAATCGATGTTATACATTTAATTTAGCATAGGGCTTTCATATAGTTGATGATTGCGAAGCTATCCATATGAATTAATTGCATTGATATCGAGTTTAGAGTAGGGTTCGATCAAACCGTATTCGGATGAACCCTAGAAATCGGTTTGTAATCAATTCGATGTTGTAAGCCCCAATAAGCATAGGGCTTTTATTCTAGAGGTTAAAACGAAACTAAAGGTGTGCTCAATTTCAGTATTTGATATCGGATTGTTAGGGTTCGACTAAAACGAAATAATATGAACCCTAGTTATTCGATCGAGTTAAATTCGCTGATGTGATCCCTAATTATGTTAGGGCTTTCATGCTATAGACTAAAATGATTTAGAGAAGGGTTTCAATTACCAGATTAGATGTCGGGTTGATAGTGCCGGACCAAAACAGGTGCCGACCGCGACTGGCTCGACCTCCGGCGACCGTGACTCCTTCTCTGATCAAATTAGCGTGTGTGAGAGTTTCTGTGACATCCGGCAATTTCAGGTTAACTCTGTTAACTCAAAAGTCTTTAGTTCAAACATTATTCATTGCAAACTCAGTTATCTCAGTTAGTCACACGTGCATGACATTTAATTAAGTTAATTAAATGTGTCAGTTAGTTCACACACAGCGAATCGCACTCGAGTCTAACCCGGAACGTTGGTGATTAATTAAGATAAAAATTACAAATATTTAATAATTTATATTTAATATAAATTATGTGAATTTTATGTGATTACGTGAATTTACGTGAACTATGTGAATATTCTAGTTATCGTGCATGTTTATCGAATGTAAATCGTATGCAGTATTTTTATAAAATTTAGAGTTATTTTAAACATAATAATCGAAATTTTGTAGTTATTAATTAAGTGTTATTTAATTAATTAGAGTTTATGGGCCTTAATTAAACCTGAAGCCCAACTTGAAAACCCATTAGTGCATGTGTTATATAAAGAACTTAAAAAAAAATCATAAACTCTACCCCCAACCCTTGCCGTCGCGATCGACTCCCACCCCCACCCATTCGGCCGAGATCTTCAAGTGGTCATAGGGCCTTCGATCGAGCTCCAATCGTGAAACCGGAAGTGGATACGTGCTAGTCTAGGCATTCCTAACGTTCCTACGTAAGTCATTTTATTAAAATCCGTCGTTATTTCATTATTATTTTTGAGATCGAAACCCTAGATTATCCAAACGTAATGATTTCGAAATATGACAATGAATTAGTTAATTGTTTGATATTGTTGTATCGTATTGATGATTTTATGAACGTATATGAAACCCTAGTTGTTATACGATATGTAAATTGAATTTTGTTGATTATGTGACATATAGGAATCGCATGCTAGACGTGAATTATGATAGATATAGTTGTAATTGTATTAGTTGAAAGATTTGGGATTGATTAGACGAGTTAATTGTGTAAACAAAACGTGTAATGGACGACTTACTAAACGAGGAAACTTTGTTAAAAAGTGATTTTTGAATGTGAAGGTTTCTAGGTGTGTATGATGCTATTATTTGACTCTAGTATGTTAGTATGATTGTATTAATGATTGTTAACGTGTTGTTGAATGCAAATAGATTAAATAAATCATAGGTTACCAAAAGTGGAAACTTTTGTAAATTGGAACTTGTTGTCTAGACTTAATGAGGTGTGGTATGATAATCTGTTAAGCATAAGTATGTGTAGATAGACATGGGATGATGATACGAACGTGTTATAGATAATGTGATTTATTTGAAAGCAAACATAAGTTTATATATTTTTTTAAAAAATAAAAAATTAATGTAACGTGTGTTGTTGACGTAGTTTGCCATGCTAAATTAGTTATGACTTAGGTAGCATGAAACGTGAATTATTTGTGTGCTAAGCGTGTTGTTATATAAGTCAAACATTTAATCACTAAACGGGTCACCAAAGGGTCGTCGAGTCAAACTTAGTCAAACTTGGTCAAACTTGGTCAAACTTAGTCAAACTTGGTCAAACTTAGTCAAACCTTTTCTAAACACTTAAACAATAGTATTGTTTGGATACTAAGGGTTCGTAAAAACTTGCACAAACACACACTTATAAACCGGTGTTTATAGGTGGCAGTTAGTCGTCAAGCATTCTAAGTTCGCTTTCTTTCGCACGCACTCTAAGGTGAGTTTCACGGCCCCTTTTCTTATGGTTTAAACTGGGGGAGAAAACATAGGTACGAACATTTAGAATTTACATTTCAATTATATCACTTGTTGTACTAAGCGCAAACATATAATGCAAGTCCTTACTTATCGAACCGTTTAATATATGGGATAACGAGGTAATCTTGAGTAGTACTACTGGGCATTGACAAGCCCCACCCGCGTTAGTCGCGCTCACATGACAGGTAGTCGAACGGGTGTAACATTGACCTAAACATTTACCATTGATCATGATAGTCATGGTAGGAGGCAGTTCAAACATAAACAGTCAGCTTCGGTGTCGAAACGTTTTAGTAACATGTAACTAGGTTAGCTACCTATGATATAAATTGTAAATGGTTTTATGTAGTATTCTTTACAAACATTGAAACCTGTGAACTCACCAACCTAGTGTCGACACGTTTTAGCATGTTTTCTCAGGTCATTAAGGTACAAGCACAAGCTAAGGCATGCATGCATTCAAAGTCCATCATTTTCAAACTCAAGAACTATTTATTTAGTTTATTGTTGAACTATTTATTTTTGGCGCTACTGTTTTGGCGCATGCTTTTCATTTAACTTTTCGCTTCCGCAGTCTTACATTAAACCAGTGTTTTCATTACTAGTGTTGCATCGTGACTATGAGCAATACTAGTGGTTTTTCTTAAACTCATATAGAGTCGTTCAAAGTAACTAATGACTGAGATCCTGGTATGTCACGCTCCTAACGGTAAAACTCCGTTAGTGGATTTTGGGGGTGTGACAGATTGGTATCAGAGCCATTGGTTATAGAGAACTTGGAAATGCATACTAGACTATAACCACACACATGCATTAGTTACACAGCACTTACACTCAAACATGGCACTCACTCATCCCGTTACAGGAAATGTCGTCCCCGCCTAATTCACCTGCATCCCTAGTCGTTCAGGAGCACGATGTTCTTAAAGTACCTTTGCCAGAGCCGAGGAGACGTCGACTCAACCCGATCAGTACCACTGTAGGGTATGACGAGCCTATTCATGTGCGTGTCAGAGGTAACACGCAGGACTGGGATTGGTATCCTGATAGGATCAGGAACTGGATCCGCGAGGAGGAAGTCCCACCTCCACTCACTGCTGACATTGCTTTTTCTTCATCATCTTCTGTGCGAGCCTTGCCACCATTACAGTACCCCTTTGAGCAGGTGTTTGCTGCATTTGTAGCTAGGATGGACCGGGAGATCCGGAACATGAGAGATGCAGCAGGGGAGATTTCTGGTATATTAGAGCGACAGATTCTGATGAATCAGAAAATTAACAAACTGGCTTCAGATTTAGCAGTCACTGATAAAGTCCATGAGAATTTGGCAAATGGATGTGTGTATATGGAAGTCCGGCTAAACACTGGAGAGTAGAACTTAGATATACTCCACACCAGGATTGAGCAAGTGGTGGCTCGACTTGCAGCTGCTGAAGCAGTAGGAGTTGCACCAGATGATGCACCCGCAGGAGATCCGGCCGAGGATGAGGATGCAGCATCTGATGTTACATCAGCTAGCAGTGGCATTTGATATCTTATCTTCATTACTCATTTACGTCTTTTCTTTAAACCTAGATGGGCAGGGTTGTTCCCATCCAACAGATGTTTCTAGAATTTTGATGTTTGGTTGAATTTAGTTGTAATCGTTACAATTTATTTTATCAAGTATTACTATTATTGAAATATTAGATGTTGTGGTTTGAATTTCTTTTGTTTACTGGTACTTGTATGATGATAAAATGCGATGTATTTTTTCTCATTGTTGTATGTTGTGAATGTAAAGATAATATCTGGAAGAGGAAATGGACGTGGTGGACGCGCCGAAGGACGCGGTGGTCGCGGAAACATTAACATGACTGCAGCCGAGCTCGCGGCACTCATAAATGAGTGTGTGCCTGAAGCGGTAGCAGCTAGTCAAGCCGCTGTTAATGCTGGAGGTAAAGCAAAATATTATCGACTCTAGAGAGTCATCATTCATCCTAAACTCAAATTCGAATATAGTATTCTTAAAGCGCATTCTTGTTTACAATTTAGGTCAGCACAATCACCAGCAGGCCTGCACTTTTAAAGCTTACATGGATTGCAAGCCTCACTCATTCAGTGGAGCCGAAGGGGCAGTTGGCTTACTCCGCTGGATGGAGAAATTTGAATCCGCTTTTGCGATGTGCAATTGCCCGCCGAATAATCAGGTGAAGTATGCATCTGGCACACTTGAGGGTCCGACCCTTACTTGGTGGAACTCCTAGGTGCAAATGCTAACTCTTGAAATGGCAAATGCATTGCCATGGGATGAATTTAAGACTATGTTGCGGGAGGAGTATTGTCCCCGCGATGAAGTGCAGAAACTTGAGGGCGAGTTCTGGAACCTAAAGATGGAAGGATCTGAGATTGAAGCCTACACTACTCGTTCACATGAACTGATGAACTTATGTCCACAAATGGTAACACCTCCCTATAAGAGGATCGAGAAATTCATTGATGGTTTGGTCCCGCAAATTCAGAGCATGGTGACATCTTCTAATCCCACTACAATCCAGCAAGCAATCAGGTTGGCTCACAGGCTAACCGATTAGGCAGTCGCTCAGGGCACCCTACCCCCTAGAGGTGCATTATCAAAGACAACTGACAACAAATGGAAGTTTGACAGTTCATTCCCCAAAACCTTCCAGTCAAACCCACCTTCTCAGAAACAGCAACAGCAACACCGTAAGCTTGAACCGTCGAAGAACAACAATCAGCCTACCTCTTCTCAACAGAATCAGGGTTCATATGTTGGAAAGTACCCGAAGTGCAACAAATGTAACTTCCACCATCATGGAGCGTGTGACCGGTACCGTTGCCACCGGTGTGGAAAGATGGGTCATGTGGCCAAAGATTGTAGGGTAGATCTGCAGAACAAACAGACATCACCTGGAGACGCACCCAAAGGATGTTTTGAGTGTGGTAAAGAAGGGCATTTCAAGAAAAATTGCCCGCAGTTAAGGAGAAACGGAAACAGGAATGGAAATGGTAACAATCATCAGGGCGGTAATGGAAATGGTAATAACCACCAGGGTGGAAATGGTAATAACAACGGAAATGGTGCAAAGGGGCGAGCATTTGTGATTGGATCGGGATAAGCTCGGTATGATCGGAACGTGGTTAACGGTATGTTTCTTTTAAACGATCATTTTGCTTCTGTACTTTTTGATACTGGCGCCGATAGAAGTTTTATATTTAGAGAACTTAGTAGTCAGTTAGAAATAAATCCAACTTTATTAGAACACCATTATACCGTAGAGATAGCAGACGGTAAAGTAATCGAGGCAACCCACATTCTCAAGGGATGTAAGTTAGAACTTTCTGGTCACAAACTCGACATCGATCTCATGCCAGTTACACTTGGCAGTTTTGACATAATTGTGGGCATGGATTGGTTGTCTAAAAACCAAGCTGAGATCATCTATAGTGAGAAGATCGTTCGTATACCCCTTCCTAGTGGAGAGATCCTATCCGTTTAGGGCGAAAGAAGTGGTGCAGTCATGGGCATCATATCTTTAATGAAGGCTCAGAAGTGTCTGCGTAAGGGTCATACCGCAATTCTAGCCCTTGTCGCTCACAAGCCTACCGAGGAGAAAAAGTTAGAAGATATCCCTATCGTTGGTGAATTTCAGATTGACCTAACACCCAAGCAGCGCCTATTGCTCGAGCAGCCTATAGACTAGCACCAAGCGAGTTGCAAGAGCTATCCACACAACTGCAAGAGTTGTTAGATAAAGGTTTTATCCGACCTAGCTCATCGCCATGGGGAGCCCCAGTCCTATTTGTTAAAAAGAAAGATGGAACTTTTAGCATGTGCATTGATTACCGAGAGTTAAACAAGGTAACAGTCAAGAACCGCTACCCACTACCCCGCATTGACGATCTATTCGACCAACTTCAAGGGTCAAGTTTCTACTCAAAAATCGACTTAAGATATGGATATCATCAGCTGAGAGTTCGAGATGAAGATATATCCAAGACTGCATTCAGAACCAGGTACGGCCATTTCGAATTTTTAGTCATGCCATTTGGATTAACCAACGCACCCGCGGTATTCATGGACCTCATGAACCGTGTGTGTAAACCTTACCTGGACCAGTTCGTCATTGTTTTCATTGACGATATCCTCATATACTCTAAGAGTCGGGAAGAGCATGAGGAGCATCTGCATTTGATCCTTGAGCTACTGAAACATGAGCAGTTGTACGCTAAGTTTTCCAAAAGCGATTTTTGGATTCGCGAGGTTCAATTTCTAGGACATGTGATCAATGAGAAAGGAATACATGTCGATCCAGCCAAAGTGGAAGCTATCAAGAATTGGGCAGCACCAACAACTCCAACCGAAGTTCGGCAATTCCTAGGATTGGCCGGATACTACCGTCATTTTATCGAGGGATTCTCAAAGATTTCCCAACCTCTCACCGCCTTAACCCAAAAAGATAAACCCTATAATTGGAGCGAGACTCAAGAATCAGCATTCCAGTTACTGAAACAGAAACTATGTAGCGCACCTGTCCTGTCTCTACCAGAGGGAACGGATGACTTCGTGGTGTATTGCGATGCCTCCATCCAAAGTCTCGGTTGTGTATTGATGCAACACGACAAGGTTATTGCATACGCTTCTAGACAGTTAAAAATCCACGAAAAGAACTACACGACTCACGATTTGGAGTTAGGAGCCGTGGTGTTTGCACTCAAGATATGGAGACAGTACTTGTACGGTACCAAGTGCACCATCTACACCGATCACAAGAGTCTTCAGCATATTTTTGAGCAGAAAGAGTTGAACATGCGTCAACGTCGTTGGATCGAGTTATTAAACGATTATGATTGTGCAATCAAGTACCATCTGGGCAAAGCTAATGTGGTAGCCGTTGCCCTAAGCAGAAAAGAAACCAAACCCCGACGAGTTAGAGCATTACAACTCACTATTCATACAGGATTACCCGAACAAATCCGCAATGCCCAACTCGAAGCCTTAAAAGAGGAGAACTTATCATTGGAATCCACTCGTGGTATGGAGAAACAACTTAAGGTTAAAGCAGATGGTATTCGTTATTTCGCGGAACGAATATGGATACCAGTATATGGAAACCTAAGAGATCTAGTCATGGATGAAGCTCACAAATCCCGATACTCTATCCATCCGGGATCCGACAAGATGTATCACGATCTCAAAGTTTTGTATTGGTGGCCGAACATGAAAGCTGACATAGCCACCTACGTGAGCAAGTGCCTGACTTGTTCCAAGGTCAAGGTGGAGTACCAAAAGCCATCCGGATTACTTCAACAACCGAAAATCCCGATGTGGAAATGGGAACAGATTTCTTTGGATTTCGTAACCAAATTACCCCGAACCCCTACTGGATGTGACACAATCTGGGTGATAGTGGATCGCCTAACCAAATCCGCTCATTTCCTTGCTATCAAAGAGACCGACAAAATGGAAAAGTTAACTCGCCTCTATCTTAAAGAAGTAGTATCCCGTCATGGAGTGCCAATCTCCATCATTTCCGATAGTGACGCCCGATTCACCTCGTGTTTCTGGCAATCATTACAGAAAGCTCTAGGCACGCGCCTGGACATGAGTACAGCGTATCATCCTCAAACAGATGGCCAGAGTGAGCGTACCATTCAAACCCTAGAAGACATGTTAAGGGCTTGTGTGATCGATTTCGGAAACAGTTGGGAGACTCACTTGCCTTTAGTGGAATTCTCTTACAATAACAGCTATCATACTAGCATCAAAGCAGCACTGCTTGAGGCTTTGTATGGGAGAAAGTGTCGATCACCACTTTGCTGGGCTGAAGTTGGAGATAGTCAACTTACGGGTCCTGAACTTATGCATGAAACCTCAGAGAAAATCATGCAAATCCGAAACAGTATGGCGGCAGCTCGTGACCGTCAAAAGAGTTATGCAGACAAGCGTAGAAAACCACTAGAATTTCAAGTGGGCGACAAAGTGTTATTAAAGGTTTCACCTTGGAAAGGTGTGATTCGTTTCGGGAAACGAAGAAAGTTAAACCCGCGTTACGTTGGACCATTCGAGCTAGTGAAAAGGATTGGTCCAGTAGCATATCAACTAAACCTATCGGATACACTCAATGGAGTGCACAATGTCTTTCATGTCTCAAACCTAAAGAAGTGCCTATCAGATGAGACACTTGTAGTTCCACCGAGGAGTTGGAAATTGATGAACAACTACGTTTCATTGAGGAACCAGTTGAAATCATAGACCGAGAGGTCAAAACTCTCAAGCGCAGTAAGATACCTATTGTCAGAGTTCACTGGAACTCGAAGTGTGGACCGGAGTTCACGTGAGAACGAGAGGATCAAATGATGAAAAAGTATCCTCACCTTTTCAAACAGTCAACGGCAAACACGGAAGGTACTAACTAAATTTCAAGATGAAATTTATTTCAACAAGGGGATGATGTGACAAACCTAAACTTTTTGTTTCAGACGTTACCGACTTCGTTTAATTTTCGGGACGAAAATTCTTTCAACAAGGGGATGATGTGACATCCGGCAATTTCAGGTTAACTCTGTTAACTCAAACCTCGTTAGTTCAAACATTATTCATTGCAAACTCAGTTATCTCAGATAGTCACACGTGCATGACATTTAATTAAGTTAATTAAAAGTGTCAGTTAGTTCACACACGGCGAATCGCACTCGAGTCTAACCCGGAACGTTGGTGATTAATTAAGATAAATATTACAAATATTTAATAATTTATATTTAATATAAATTATGTGAATTTTATGTGATTACGTGAATTATGTGAATATTCTAGTTATCCTGCATGTTTATCGAATGTAAATCGTATGTAGTATTTTTATAAAAGTTAGAGTTCTTATAAAAATAATAATCAAAATTTTGTAGTTATTAATTAAGTGTTATTTAATTAATTAGAGTTTATGGGCCTTAATTAAACCTGAAGCCCAAATTGAAAACCCATTAGTGCATGTGTTATATAAAGAACTTAAAAAAAAATCATAAACGCTACTCCCAACCCTTGCCGTCGCGATCGACTCCCACCCCCACCCATTCGGCCGAGATCTTCAAGTGGCCATAGGGCCTTCGATCGAGCTCCAATCGTGAAACCAGAAGTGGATACGTGCTAGTCTAGGCATTCCTAACGTTCCTACGTAAGTCGTTTTATTAAAATCCGTCGTTATTTCATTATTATTTTTGAGATGGAAACCCAAGATTATCCAAACGTAATGATTTCGAAATATGACAATGAATTAGTTAATTGTTTGATATTGTTGTATCGTATTGATGATTTTATGAACGTATATGAAACCCTAGTTGTTATACGATATGTAAATTGAATTTTGTTGATTATGTGACATATAGGAATCGCATGCTAGACGTGAATTATGATTGATATAGTTGTAATTGTATTAGTTGAAAGATTTGGGATTGATTAGACGAATTAATTGTGTAAACAAAACGTGTAATGGACGACTTACTAAAAGAGGAAACTTTGTTAAAAAGTGATTTTTGAATGTGAAGGTTTCTAGGTGTGTATGATGCTATTATTTGACTCTAGTATGTTAGTATGATTGTATTAATGATTGTTAACGTGTTGTTGAATGCAAATAGATTAAATAAATCATAGTTTACCAAAAGTGGAAACTATTGTAAATTGGAACTTGTTGTCTAGACTTAATGAGGTGTGGTATGATAATCTGTTAAGCATAAGTATGTGTAGATAGACATGGGATGATGATATGAACGTGTTATAGATAATGTGATTCATTTGAAAGCAAACATGAGTTTATATATTTTTTTAAAAATAATAAATTATTGTAACGTGTGTTGTTGACGTAGTTTGCCATGCTAAATTAGTTATGACTTAGGTAGCATGAAACATGAATTATTTGTGTGCTAAGCGTGTTGTTATATAAGTCAAACATTTAATCACTAAACGGGTCACCAACGGGTCGTCGAGTCAAACTTAGTCAAACTTGGTCAAACTTAGTCAAACCTTTTCTAAACACTTAAACAATAGTATTGTTTGGATACTAAGGGTTCGTATCAACTTGCACAAACACACACTTATAAACCGGTGTGTATAGGTGGCAGTTAGTCGTCAAGCATTCTAAGTTCGCTTTCTTTCGCACGCACTCTAAGGTGAGTTTCACGGCCCCTTTTCTTATCGTTTAAACTTGGGGGGAAAACATGGGTACAAACATTTAGATTTTACATTTCAATTATATCACTTGTTGTACTAAGCGCAAACATATCATGCAAGTCCTTACTTATCGAACCGTTTAATATATGGGATAGCGAGGTAATCTTGAGTAGTACTACTGGGCATTGACAAGCCCCACCCGCGTTAGTCGCGCTAACACGACAGGTAGTCGAACGGGTGTAACATTGACCTAAACATTTACCATTGATCATGATAGTCATGGTAGGAGGCAGTTCAAACATAAACAGTCAGCTTCGGTGTCGAAACGTTTTAGTAACATGTAACTAGGTTAGCTACCTATGATATAAATTGTAAATGGTTTTATCTAGTATTCTTTACAAACATTGAAACCTGTGAACTCACCAACCTAGTGTTGACACGATTTAGCATGTTTTCTCAGGTCACTAAGGTACAAGCACAAGCTAAGGCATGCATGCATTCGAAGTCCATCATTTTCAAACTCAAGAACTATTTATTTAGTTTATTGTTGAACTATTTATTTTTGGCGCGACTGTTTTGGCGCATGCTTTTCATTTAACTTTTCGCTTCCGCAGTCTTACATTAAATCAGTGTTTTCATTACTAGTGTTGCATCGTGACTATGAGCAATACTAGTGGTTTTTCTTAAACTTATATAGAGTCGTTCAAAGTAACTAATGACTGAGATCCTGGTATGTCATGCTCCTAACGGTAAAACTCCGTTAGTGGATTTTGGGGGTGTGACAGTTTCAGTGTGGATCGTTTATCGAGTGCAGAGGCTCAAAGCGTGAAATGGTTATATGAATTTGATGAATTTGGTGGTATTTGGAAATGAAGTCAACGGTTACGGGTGGGATGCCCATAATTGAGTTTGAATTCTAATAAATGACGGTGTAAAGGCTCTAATGAGGGGCGTTTATGATAGAGATCGTGTATTTCGATTACAATTCCCATGAATTTCTGTTACAAAGTTCGAATTTGGGTCTCATGCATACGGTTTTGACTTGTAAAAGTCAACAGGAACCAAAACTTCCTGATTTTGACTTTGTGGAGTCAACTGATTTGATTTTGCATATTTACACAACTAGACCTTGTAGTTTTAAGTTTGATTTGTCACAGAATCAGTCCTTGGGGTTTAATATTGAGTTAACTGGGTTAGGTTTTAACAGAAAACTTAACGAAATTTCTAACGAAACTAACTGAAAAGTCCGGATTGTCACATTATCCGTGCATGCCACCAACATATCATCAAACATATATGAGGAAATACATAAAAGCCCCATATTTATACTCTCTATAATACACACAACTATCAAATTGGCTTCTGTAAAAATCATGAGTATTCATATACTCATCAAACCTCCTATACCACTGCCTCGGAGATTGCTTCAATCCATAGAGAGATTTGTTCAGTAGACACACCTAATGAATCTTATTCTCCACTTCATACCCTATGGGTTGAGCCATATAGATGTCTTCCTCAAGATTGCCACGTAAAAATGCAGTCTTGACATCTAATTGTTCAAGCTCCATATCAAAAACTGCACATAAAGATAACAGCACCCTAATAGAGGCATGCTTCACCACTAGAGAGAATATTTATGTGTAGTCCACCCTTGCCTTCTGTGTGAACCCTTTGGCAACTAACCTTGCCTTATACCTTAGCTTTTCCACACCTTGTATTCCTTCCTTCAACTTATAAATCCACTTACAAGTGACAAACTTTTGATTACTTGGTTTATCAACCAAAATCCAAGTATCATTTTTATGCAATGATTCCATCTCTTCATCCATAGCCATAATCCCACTCTTCCTTTTGATTAGAATTAACTGCTTCATTATAAGTCATAGGCTCACAAACACTTTCAAACTCTGCCACACTGAAGGCAAATGCAGATAAGTCTTCATTAGACCTGAACCTAGCAGGAGGTAATATCTATCTTCTAGTCCTATCCCTAGCAAGACTATAGGAGCTAGTACTGACTCCTGTAGTGGTCTGCTGTGAATTAACACGACTTTCACCTCCAGCAGGCTCTACCTTAATTTGAACTCCTTGAGTATCAGCCTGCACATCTTCACTTTGATTATTAGGTTTCCCAATAACATCTTTGTACAAGTGTTCATCCTTAAATGTCACATCCCTGCTAAGTATCACTTTGGAGCATATATCATCCAGCCTCCAAAGCCTATATCCCTTAACTCCTTCAGGATACCCTAAGAAGACACATTTCTAAGCTCTTGGCTCTAGCTTGTCTTGCCTGATGTGAGCATAGGCCAAGGATCCAAACACTCTAAGATTGCTATAGTCAGTCTTCTGGCCTAACCATTTTTCCATAAGAGTCATCATATTAATAGCAGAAGAAGGAGATCTGTTGATCAAGTACACTGCAGTAGTAGCTGCCTCTGCCCAAAACTGCTTTGGCAGTCCTGACTCAGATAGCATGCATCTAACTTTGTCAATAATAGTCCTATTCATTCTTTCCACTATCCCATTTTGCTATGGATTACCTGGAACTGTTAAATGTCTTTCTATCCCAAACTTCTTAACATAATCATTGAATTCCATGTTATAAAACTCAAGACCATTATCTGTTCTTAGTTTTTTTTTACTTTCTTGCCAGTTTGATTCTCCACCAACACTTTCCACTCTTTGAATTTACCAAAGGCTTCATTCTTGTGTCTGATAACATAGATCCAAACTCTCCTTGAATAATCATCAACTAAAGACAAATAATACAATGCACCACCTAGTGATTGAGTTCTAGTAGGCCCTATAGATCTGAGTGAACATAATCCAAGACAACTTGTGACTTACTCCCCCCTCTCTTGAACCTCACCCTGTGAGCCTTACCCAACATACAATGATCACACAATTCAATAGTACAGTCCTTCAAACCATCAATCAACCCTTGCTTTTTTAACTCACAGAGTCCTTGATCACTAATGTGACCAAGTCTCTTGTGCCAAAGTATAACTGAACTTTCAACCTTACTTTGAACCACCATAGCATCCCCTTGTTCCACTTTCCCATCTAGCACATATATATTATTCTCCATTCTTATGCCTGATATCACTACCATGGAACCCTTGACAACTTTTGCTCTCCCATTCTTTAAACTACAGTGTATCCATTCTTTTCAAAAGTGCCCAGTGAGATCAAATTCCTTGTTAACTCAGGAATCAGTCTCACATTTTCAAGAACCACATCTGAACCACTTTCTAATCTGAATGCCACTGTACCATACCCTTGTATCCTGCATGGTCTATCATCTTCAAGCTTAACAGAACCTATATCTTGCATGCTTAATTCCTTAAAGAATTCCTTGTGAGGTGTCATATGATATGAACACCCAGAGTCCATTATCCAGTCATTTATCTGCCCATCTTTAGAGACCACTAACACATCTGCAGACTCGTAGCCATCAATAGACCCATCTGTAACACATCCACTTTGACTCTTTGCAGAACCAATCTCAAATCTCTTTTTCTTGTTCTCTGGAGAGTCCCTTTTCAGGTGCTTCTCAGAGTTACACAAGTAACACTTTCTTTTAAACTTTGATTTGGACCTTGATGAGACTCAATACTTGTTCTTGAACCCTCTTTGATCAGATCTGCCCCTGACAAACAAACCATCCCCAACCTCCTCAGCCACATTCCTTTTTTTCTTTAGTTCCTTTGAATTAATGGCAGCCAATACCTCCTCCATTGAGAGTGTTCCCTCCCATACATGAGTGTATCAACAAAATGCTCATAAGAATGAGGCAATGATGTTAAGAAAATTATTACCTGATCTTCATCATCGAAGGTAACATCTATATTTTTTAAATCCAATACTAACTTATTAAAATCATCAGTATGATCATCTATAGACTTACCTGCTGCCATATGGAATGTATATAACCTATTGAGGTAAAGTCGATTGGCTAGAGACTTAGTCATGTACAGGCTTTCAAGCCTGGACCAAATGCCTGCTGCAGTTGCTTCTTTGGAGACCTCTCTTAGTACCTGTCTCCCAGACAAAGAATCAAGGCACTGTGGGCCATTTCCATAAGATCTTTCTTTTCTTTGTCTGTCAAGGTAGCTGGTAGGTTCGCCTCTCCGGCAAGAGCATCAACAACACCCTGATGCACCAACAATGCTCGTATCTTTAGCCCCCAGAGCCCAAAATCATTCTTCCCATCAAATTTCTCTAGTTCGAACTTCGTTGACACTATCTCTGACCTTCTTTAATCAATTATGATCGAAAACCCCCTTTGAATTCGAGCACGAGGCTCTGAAACCAACTGTTAATGGTATTGCGGAATTGATCTAACATTAACTACCAAAGTAAGAATGAATTGAATGCAAAGAAGAATGGAATTCAACCCAACCAAACGATTTCTTATTGAAGGAACAGAACGATTACAAGATTGAAAAAGGAAATTGAAAATGAACAGAATGAATGAATCGAAAACCTAACTTCAAGATTAACAAACTAATTAGCTGAAGTAACAGCCAAACATTTAGGTTAACACTATTAGCCCCTGTAGTTTCACAAGCAGTGCAAACACAGCAACAAACTTCATCTTTGAGCAAATGACAACTTTAGTCCTCCAACTTTAAATGAAGTAGTCAAACAGTCAAACCTTGCACCAACAACAACCTGTTGACTTTATTGTTGACTTCACTTGGACTCTAATTGAGCATAATATCCAACATGACCAAATGTTGAATTGGCTTGTTTATTTGATCAATGAGGAATATATCTATTAATATTGTGTTGGTTCAATTATATGTTAAAGCATGTTCACAATGACTACTTGTGTTAGAGATTGGATTTGTAAATCCTATATACAATGTGTTGTTATGATAGCACTAATAATCACATTATTTGTTATCATTGAATGCTAATGAAGTGAAATAGAATGAATGTATTTGAGACCACGAGTTTCACATACATTGATTTGCAACTTGACCCGTTATACTGAGATCAAAGAATCTCATATTATTAGGAATGGGTCAATATTTGCTTAAGTTTAAGACATTTAACCTTTGTTTGAAAGGTTCATATCCTTTACAAACACCTGACTTTAAAGTTTATATGTGTACTAACATATGTGGAAAGTTTATGATTGGGACTTCTTATACAAAAAAATGGAATATGAACGTTTGCCGTCAACAGCGTACTGGTACGTCACGGGTCGTATCAGTACGCCACCTCTAAGTTAAAAATTGGACTTCTTCAAAAAGCATCTGTAATACGGTTTTAATGCACTGAAAATTGAGTTTTGGAGTGGGCGTATGAGTACCAAAAGGCCAAGTGCAATATCACCTTTTCCATGGAATTTTACAAAAAATGATTTGAAGGGGTATGCATATCAACATAATATGGTCTCACTTAGCTTTATACTAATTCCTTTTAGGTTAAATGTTTTCAGGTAAAAAGATATACGTGAATGGTATTTGGAAAGAGTCTCGGGATAGAAGATAAGAAATACTTATGGGACTACAAAGGTAACACCTTTTCCCGACGATAAATCCATGCCCTATCCCGACGATAAGTCGTCGGTATAGGGTGATTTGACCTATCCCGATGACTTGTCCCATGGGATAATGCTTTGTCGCTTTGTTACCAACATGTTAATTTGTTTCAATTATTATGGTGTAACAGTCTATAAACCATGTTAATTTGTTTCTATTATTATGGTGTAACAATCTATAAGAGCATCCACAATGATGGATGAGAAAAACCAAACCACTTCCTACTTATGTTTTGATATAATTTAAAAGTATAATCTTGTTAAACACTTCCAAACGTGTTATTAAAAGAAAAAAAGTTGGAATCATTTTGTAAAATACCCTTTCATGCATTGAAAATAGTATTATAGTGGACCAGTGTCTTTTAAAAATGTGGATGTTACAAGTCAAGGTTTTAGGATCCTAAATTTGAAAAGCCTAATCTTTTTATTAATTATATAAGTAAATGATTTGATGAACATGTTAGGAATGAAATTATATAAAATATAAAATAAGAAGTCTTTTAAAATTGACTACTTATTTTATATACTATGTGAAGTAAATTCTTCACTTTAAATTAGATTTAATAAATTTAAAGAGTTTTAATAAGAAAACTTTTTAAAAAAACATTGTTTCTAAGATATTCATTGTTTCGATTTAATTTAATAATATATTTTTTTAAATTGTTATATACTAGAAAGTGCTACTCTTATGAATATATATTTAAAACATATTTAAAAATCTAAATTAATTTTCAAATGCATATATTGCTTAAGAATTATTTAATTATTCGTGTAATGTTTTCGTAAAAAGAGATATTTCCAAATTAATTTGATAAAATTACTTAAGATCAGTGTTGTAAAAATCGTGATTAATCACTAATCGGTCAATCACATAGAAAGTTTGAGCTAATCGGTCAAACTCAGTCAAATGCGCTCCTAGGCGCTCCAAATCGGCGAAAAATCGGTGATTCCGACAAGATTCCGGCCATTTTCTTGTAAATTCTGGCGATTTATAAAAATGCGTGTGTGTATATATATATAATTTTGAATATTACATATAAAAATGTGTGTATATATATAAAACTGACAAGTACATATAAAAATTGCAATCCGATTAATCACAACTAGTTCCTATTAATCCCAATTAATTGCTAGTCGGTACCCCACCGTCAGACTAGCGCCTAGCGATTTTTACAACACTGCTTAATATACACAATATCACAAGAAAAAGTAAATATATTAACCATTTTGCCAATTAAAAAGATGAAGATCAATTTAGTTGTTGTCTTTCTCAAAATTGGGATAAAGTAGAATGGATGTTACTTAAAAAAAATTTATGACATAAACCTTAAGTTAAAATTATGTTTTAGACCTTAAAATAGGTTGAGCAGCTTTAATTTATAAGATTATGCTATACAATATTATATGCATTATTATATTAAACTATTCTTATATTATACTATACTGTATAATCTCAAGACAAAAATAAGAAAAAAAATATTATTAATAATAAAACAGGCATGCTTGAGTGAGGCATCGATGAATCACTCGTTTAAAGTAACAATGGCATGTTACTTTATAATAATACACAAAAGTTCATGGCATGGTTATTTATATTAACATTTTTATGGTGACTAACAAGTAATAATTCAAGGGTACCAACTACCAACGTCGACGAATCTACGTATAAGATGGGGTTGGCAAGGCTCCCCTGTAGAGTACCGTTAAACTTATACACGTCTTGAGCAGAGTCAAAACTAAAATGATTGATAAAAAAAAGCCTAAGCTCGTATAGATACTTACTTTAAATAGTAATAAAAAGTGTATAAATTTGATTTAGTCTTGAATAGACACATGAGCTTAATCGTTTATTGTAATGTTATGATCCCAAGATCTATGCATATAGTTTTTAAAAAACTTAATTTTGCTATCCAAAAAAGGTTAACGGCGTAACTTGTTACCCGTTTGCTTCCTATTTCGATGTAAATTTAAAGAACTCATTTATTTTCTATGTTAGAATAAATGTAAGTTTATTGTAACTTGATCTATATTTTTTGCACTTTTGATTCTTCATTTGGAAGCTTTATTCAATTTCTCTTGTTGTAAAGTACCTCATTTTAGCCTTTAGCTATGTTGGTCATAGGTGATCAAATTCTACGGGTTAAACGTTTCTTTTAATCGATTCGTTTTAACACGACCTATTTAAACCTCGTAGATCCACCACTGGATACCAAATACGTCTTATTAATTAAAAATTGTGGTTTTAAACATCATTAGAGACGTGTGTATAAGTCGTATGCATACTCTAGAAAAAAATTGTTGTAAAATTTTAATATTGTTACATCTTTTTATAAAATAGATATTTATTAAAAAAACGGAAATTTAACTTATTTTAAAATTTTAATAAGCCGAATTTTACGCAATTTATTCTCCCTGATTTATAGTCAATTATGTGTGACATGGAAAACACAAGAATATTTCATGTGTATTAGTATTATAAACTACAAATATTAATTGTTTAATGACCTATGATCGATAACACAATAATTTCGGAGATCCTATGGGTCCTCATTATCACTTTGTTTTGTAAAAAGGTAAAAAGTTGAATTAGTCACATTGTTGATACCCTTAACCTTAAAATATTATCACTATATTAAAATATTCAAAAGAAAAAAATATTTATTATTAAATTAAAGTTATTTTTCATTTAATTTAATTGAACGAATGAATATAAGTGCATGTCCCCTTTGTTTATAAAACATTCCTGAACGGTTCACTTATTTTTATTTATTTACGTTCTTTCATTAAGGTTTATTTATGTTCATTTACATATTATTTAAGGAAGTTAAGTTCAACCCATTTTAAAACCATCCGCCAATTCTATCCATCGTTGTTTGCGTTAAAATGTTATCGATAAGACTAAGTGTAGTTGTTAAACTAAAAAATTAAAAAGTTTTTGCACGTCACTGCCACATAGGCAATGGGACTTTAACTAACTAAACCCTCAAAAGTTTGTAGTAGTTTAACTAAAAACATAATTATTTTAAAAAAATTATAAAAATAAGAGTAATGGTTTGATTGGTCTACACTTGAATAGGCCCCACGCCCCAACCCTTCACGCCCGTTAAAACCCCAACGCCCCTAACTTTGACGCCCCCCTTCACGCCCCTGTAATGGTGTATGGCGCCCCTAATGGCTTACATGTACGTGCCCACTACACTTAGTCTAATAATTAAACTTTAATTAGGATATTATTGTTTATGTTCAATTGATGTCCGTTTGTGTTCGTTTGTGTTTGTCTGTATTCATTTATGTTCGCTTAGAATATTAACTAACATACGTACACAAACACGAACAATAAGATATATTCATTTGTTTGTTTACATTTGAATGAAAGGAAAAAAAAACAAGCTTGTGTTCATATTCGTGTTCATTCAATTTGTTGATAAACCTACTAATAATATATTACACTTTAGAATGAAATTTAATTATTAGACACCTAATAGATTTTGAAAACAAATTTATAGTAAAATCACTAATTAAGTTGCGTTGATTTAGGGGGAGAAGGTGTTTAAATGTTTAATATGTATTGTGTGTGATCAAAATTCAACCGTAGTGATTATGATACTTTGATCAAGTAGTTTCAACTTCACTTTAGACAAGGGCACATGCTTACCCCTAAGAATCAAAATTTTCATGGGCCCATGTAACCACCATTTTGCCCTCAATTTTCTTTATATGCTAAAATTTGGTAACAAGATTTTCATACACTTTATTTTCTTTAGACATTAGCACAACTTATCATGAGCAATAATCAACGATAGTAACATGACTTTATCATAACTTATAATTATCACTTGTGTTATGGACTGAAACCATTGTATGGTATAGGACTTGTCCCACATCGATTGTATGAACAATAAATGTGAGGTTTATAATCTAAATGGCTCCCTCATCCATTTGACTAGTCTTTTGGGTTGAGTTCTTATGTTTGGTTTGTAACAACTTGTTATTGTTGGTAAGACACTAAGCCCTCAAAGACATGTGTGATCACCACCACCCCTCACATGTATGTTCAACCAAGCCGAACCCTTCCACCTAGTTATCGATCAAGATAATCCTTCTTGATCCTAGCCATTTATTGTGGATATGCGAATGAAGTGTAACCGTTGATGGAATCACATGTCGATTGATTTCAGTTATACTGGTCTACGCTGACTACGTTCATTCTCTAGCGATCGTGTGGTTGCTAGCTACCGGTCAATGTAACCTCTTAATGTGATCGATGGCATAAGTTAAAAGGTGCACATCGTTTTCAAATTGGGCATTAATTTTGGAAAACGGGTTTGAGCCATGTTAGTTGATGGGTTAAGATGGGAATATTTAGATGGTGATTGGTGATAGTGAGATGGCAACAAGTTCATCATCTTTAAACAAATGTCATCCACTTGTTAATGCCACATGGCAGTCACTCTCCACGAATAGTTATCCTTCAATTGCACATGGGCTTACGTTGATTTCTTCACATCATACACTTAATTTGAAGCCACTCACATTTCACAATTTCGGGTTTTCAACATGAAATTTTTCATCATTTTATTGCATTATTTGAGGCAATTTAGGCTGTTCCCATCATACAGGAATGCTATAATTCTTAGCATGTGCATGAATTTTCAATATGAACCTCACATTAAATTTGTGGGTTGTATTTAGTTTAAACGAGTTCAAGCTAGTTTTGAGTTGAACCCACAAAAATGTTTAACTGAACATGTATCTCTCGGGTCATCTAGGTTCGCGAGTTCACTACAAGAATTTTTGGCAGATTCGTCGACTTGTCTCGACGACATGTCGTCGAGATTGCCAATATCGTCGATAAAGGTTCCGTCGGCAAAGCTAAACCTTAAAATGTCGCCGGGAATTAGTCGTCGAGATAGATAACCCTTTTCTCGACGACATGTCGTCGAGATTGGTTTGTCGGTAAAAGGTTTCCACTTTAAAAAAATAAATATAAAATAAAATTAAAAACCTCAATCTCGACGACATATCGTCGAGACTAAGTAATTTAATTTAATTTTATTTTTTTAAAGTGGAAACCTTTTACCGACAACCCAATCTCGACGACATGTCGTCGATAAAAGGGTGATTTTTTTTTAAAAATATTTTTTTTAAATTTTAATTTTTTTTCAGATTTTAATAAACAAAGATTCAGAACCTGTCGAACCTGTTATACATTAAAACATTCCACACCAATATATTACATAAAACATTCAACAAAAATATACAAATTGTATAAGTTATTACAAATCGTTCAAATAAAAGTTACAACCAACTTTAATCATCTTCATCATTGTCATTTTGGTTGCCGGATCGGTTGCGGTCCTCTTGTATCTGTTTGACGGTCTCATTCAGATGACGAATTTGTTCTTTCAATTCGTTGAATTGAGAGTCAGACAAAGACGAAACATTAGTGGGCATGTTTCTAACTTTTCTTCCAACTCCTCGGCTCCAACCGCGTCTCTCGCCAAAGGCACGTTTTAGGACCTCTTCCTCATCAACCTCTTCGTCGGCTTGTTGCATGCGGGTCAACTCTTCTTGAATTGAATTCTGTAATAAACAAAAAATAAACATATATCAAAAAAATTTAAAAATCTAACAGCATAACTACTGTAAAATTGATAACCAACCTACTTAACAATACTCAAAAAACATAACAATTCATCAAAACTCAATAAAATCCTATAATAACACCAACGATAACCAATATGATTAATATTCTAGTGTACTTCCCAAACTACAAATACAATATACAAACTTAATACTTAAATAATTTCTCAAACTACAATAACCCTACATAATAACAAAATATATATACTTTAATATTCTAGTGTATTTAGAATGGGTACGTGTCATTTTGACTCATTTATACTTTGATTCGCAACATAATAACAAAATATATATACTTACCCAATCGTTTTGTGCCCGATCGTTGACCCATGTGCCGTGAGAAGTGTGCATACGTCTCTAACCATCAATCAGGTTGGCGTTTCCACCTTGTTGCACCTATAAACAACAAAAATAATATTATTAATATTTGACTAACTTTTGAATACATTTTTAGATAATATTAACAACTTTTGTTACCTCCTCGTATCGCCGGTGAGCAAATGACTTGCTCCCGCTAGTATTGGCATATGGTTGTTTAGCTCGGTTTGAAGAATTTTGAGTCGAGCGTGCCATATACCCGGCATTAAGGAACAAGTCGTCGATGAGGGAATTCCAATTGCCGGAACTGATGGACTCAGGAGGATGATTCTTTGCTTCTTCCACATCCTAGTAACCACGAACCGATTCAAAATATTTCTTTAAAGCAGATTTACGGTCACGATATATACGGGCACAATCATCATGGATGCCCGCAGATATTCGTGGCCACTGCAGTGTGTTACCCCAGCTTTCTAGATCAAAGTAATTCTGTAAAAAAAAGGTAATTAGGAAACATTTAATAATTATGAATGTTAAAGAATTACATTTTATACTCACATGAAGATTGCGAAATACGGTGTTTTGATGCTCCCTAGAAACTTTTTCCCAACTAGAATAGTGTGCTGGGATTTTCTCTTGAGCAATAGTGATTTGTCGGACAAACCATCGTCCGTTCGGACCGACAAACGTGTATGTCTCGGAAGATGGATCAAGCTCAAGTGGGAGTGGCTTGTTGCCATTTTGGGCGAAAGCCTCAAGTATATCAAGGTTTCTACCACGGCCCCGTACTTTTTTCGAGGCAGTTGTTACATAAATTTGAAGAATTAGCAAATTAAAAATATACACAATATAAAAACAAGTATTTAACTAAAACAGTAACTTACAAGACTCGCAATCTGTAGGGAGCCTACTAGAATTGTCGTGCAGATCACGACCCCCACCGTCACCACCATGTGAACGAGCATAAGTCGTCAACACTGGTATCCTCCCAAAGTTTCCGATGATGAACGTCTTCCATAACCTTCCACTTACCGACGGGGCGAGAAGGATCTTGGAGATAAAACACCTGCTTAGCTTGTGTGACTAAAATGTACTGTTGAGCATCATACCATTCACAACCAACATAACTTTGACGGCTGGCGTCGATAATAGTCAGATTGTCCTTTTTAATTATCCGTCCGTTCGTGTTGAACCATTTGCAAAGAAAGACTACAACCGAGTAATTACTTAAATAAATCAACTCTATGATACTCTCAAGTTCACCACAATATGGTGTATCATCTTCTCCGAATGAAACAACACTACTGTTTTGGGTAGTGCGTCCCAGATCACGACTGTGTACCACAAATCTAACACCATTGACGATGCAAGCAGTGTAAGAATATTCACTCAACGGACCATGTACCAATGCCCTGAGTTCGTCGGTATAATTGGGAGACGTGTTTACCTTATCATTGAGCCATGGTGAAAAAATCAATTTCTACATTTTTTGTCAGGAAACTCAAATTTAAATTCCCTGTACGATGGATAGAAAAGATGTTCAACTTATTTATTTATTAAAAACTAAAATTAAAAGAAAAGTTTGAGAAAAACTTATGATAATTAGCTTTTAATTTCAACGCAGTTGTCCAGTACAAACCATCCTAATGAATTTTTGGCATTTTCACAAAGTGGAGTGATTTTCTTTGCCGACATTGGCCGACATTGTGATGAAAACACAGAGTATTGCCTCTTTGGAATGCCAAGATCTTCATTTCTGTCAGCACGATTGAATTTGGTTTGTACATCTTCAAGATACCTAGAGCAAAATGTCAATGCTTCTTCTACAACATAACCCTCCGCTATTGAGCCTTCGGGCCTGGCCTTGTTTCTGACATACGCTTTCAGATTTTTCATATATTTTTCAAAAGGATACATCCATCTCATATATACAGGCCCACCAAGAATAGCTTATTTGGGTAGATGAAGAACTACGTGAACCATTATGTCAAAAAACGCTGGCAGATATATCAATTCCAAATTGCATAGTATCTCTACCAAGCTATCATGTGCTTCTTGCATGTCTGTCATATCTATTGATCATGCACATATTTTTTTAAAGAATGTGCAAAGGTCACTGATTGCATTTTTAACATCCATAGGCAGACCTATTCGGATCCCTATTGGTAGCAATCGCTGCATGAGAATATGATAATCATGAGACTTTAACCCAATTATATTTGAATCAACCACCTTATTTTTAAAGTTGGATCCAAAGCCATCGGGTAGTTTCACTTATTTAATGAACTTACAAAAACGTTCTCGATCACTTGGTTTGAAAGAGTAAGAAGTATGCGGTTTGATGACCTTTTCGTTTTTTGTTGTTAGCCATAGATTTTGTCGAATGCCTAAAATTGCTAAGTCTTCTCTTGCTTTGCTTGTGTCTTTTGATTTGTCATTCATTAGCAAAGTACCCAACACGCTCTCACACACATTTTTCTCAACGTGCATAACATCAAGATTGTGTTTTAATTCGAGAGAAGACCAATATTCCAGCTCGAAGAAGATACTCCGTTTGGTCCAATTCAACTCTAATTCAGCACGATTTCTTTTCACACCTCCATGCTTAGGATGTTTTCCAGGAACATGATCGGGGAGGTTTTCTAATTGTTCTAATATCCGTGTGTTCGTCAATTTTATTGGAGGCTTTCTTTTCTCTTTTTCGCCATTTAACAATAGACTATCTCTCATACGATTATTGGAAGGCAAAAATCGTATGTGACCAACATAACATAACTTATTGATAACACGATATGAGGGTGTGCCTTCGTTACAAGTAAGGCATGCTAAATAACCTTGACCGCTCCATCCAGACAAGCTGCTACGAGCAGGATAATCGTAGATAGTCCATAATAGTGCCGCATGCATCTTGAATATAGTGTTGGTTGATGCATCTCTCATTTGTACTCCTTTCTCCCATAACATTTTCAACTCATCCACCAAAGACCTTAAGAAAACATCAATGTCCTTTCCAGGTGATTTGGGCCCTGGAATTAGCAAATTTAACATATACATAACCACGGAGGTGTATTGTACGTTGTCAACACTACCGGCCACATACTGTAAGACTGACTCATGTTACCGAAAGGGTTAAAGCCATCGGCAGCCAAACCCAAGTGGACGTTCCTGGATTCTTTCGCAAATTTAGGATACCTCAGATCAAAATCTTACCATTGCTTCCCATCAACCGGATGATGCATTATAGAATCCCTTGAGAGTCCTGTTTTATGCCATGTCATATCTTTTGCCGTGAATCCGGAACTATATATTCATCGAAGCCGAGAAGTTAAAGGAAAGTAGCGCAACACTTTACGTGCCACTTTCTTTCCACTTGTGTTTGGGTTAACCCATCTGCTCTCATTACAAATCGGGCAGTTTTCCTTTGACTCATGCTCCTTCCAAAACAGAGCGCAGTCATTTATGCAAGCATGGATAGATTGATATCCTAACCCAATCTTTCTCAGCTTCTTTTTAGATTCATAGTGAGATTCAGGAATGTGATTCTCTTTCGGTAATGCAACTCTGAGAAGCTCTAAAAGTTGGTTAAACGAAGTATCCGTCCATTTGTTCATAACTTTAATATGCATCAATTTTGCTAAAAAGTTTAGGGAAGACATCCAACTACAACCATGGTATAACTTGGTACGGAGCTCTTCAAACAACACATCAAATTCGGAGTCTAAACCAGCTCCACTTCCATCTTCAGCAGTATTTTATTCATGTGTATTTTGTTCCGCTATAACATCATCAAGTGCATCAAACATCTCATGATCAGCTGCTGCAACACTTGTATTTGTAGCCCAAAGTGCGTCTACATTCGAAGCATTAGCATATTCCTCGCCGTGATAAAACCAAGTGTCGTATGCTTGTAGAAACCCATTAACACGTACGTGTGAATAAACCGAAGACGGAATTTGCCTATAAGAGTTGGCACATTTTTTACACGGACAATAAATCTTGCCATCTTCGTCAACATAGTTTTTGGCATTATCTATAAACTTTTGAAGACCTTTTATGAAATCCGGATGATTACGATCTCGTAGTGCAATCCAACTCTAATTAATTGTCATAACTGTTTTTTTATTAACTGATAGCACATCAGATGGAATATCTACAGGTTATGGATCCTAACCCACCTTTTGAATATTCTATCTCATATGTATACATTTTAACGAGTTGACTATTTAATAATAAATCGACAGCATTTCCCCTTAACCCCCCAAGTATGTGTATGAAACGCAAACTCGAAGAGTAGGAGAAATAGCTACCAATTTATTCTTGAATAGTCAACCCGTTAAAACGTATACATATCCTAAATGAGATAGAATATTCAAAAGGCAGTCCCAAACGGGGACAATCCAAAATTTAATTCTATTAGTTAAATTTCAGACGGGTATTTTCTAAAGGGTGCAATCCATAATTTATCTATGTTAGTAAGTCAAACACGAACCGTTTGTTTTTTATTTTATTTTTCAAAAAATATATTTTATATAATAAATTAAACTGATTACGTATCTTTTGTTAAAATAATAAACCAATTTTTCAAGATATATGTGTTAACAAATGGATCGTGTTCGAGTTCGATATACTAATAAAGTGTTACATAATCTAAACAATGTTTAGATTAGTAGAAAAGTGTTACCTTTTTAATGCAGTCAAAGTCGAGCGGAAAGAGAAAGCTAAACAAGAAAACCTATATATTCGTTACAAATGTATTAGATATAAAAAATCATACAAATACAAAAAAATCAAAACGGATTAAATATATACATACATATATACATACAAGTATTTGAGTCAAAACGGATTAAAAATAAAAAATAATGCATACAAGTATTTGAGTCAAAACAAGTGAAAGGTTCGTGTTCTAATTACTAACATATATACATGCACATATTCATCTATACTCATACAAACCATACATACATAATACCACCAATAATACATCTATACAAATAATACATTTCACAAATACATACAAATACCCAAATAAATAATACATACAAACTATACATTACAAAAAATAAATAACATCATACAATTCATACAAATAATATATACATAACACCACCAATAATAGATCTATACAAACCTATAATTTACCAATTTCACAAATAATTCATACATTTATATACTTATACATCTATATAAACCTATAATTTTCACAAATAATACATACATTTATATATATTCATCTATATTATTCAACTAAAAAACAATTAAAAACGTACAAACTCTACATCTATATAAATTAACCATTAATTTCGCAACATTAACTATCAATAAAAAACACGAACCGTACATACTATACATCTATATAAATTAACCACCAATTTCATAAAATATATATATATATATATATATATATATATATTCATCTATATTATTCAAATAAAAAACAATTAAAACATTTATACAAAACTAAATCTCTCAAATCTAAACCTATTACCAAAATATTAAACAAACATTTATAAATCTATATAAAACTACCCAAATACACCTATAAACACAAAAATTATACATATTACCTCCGGATTTTTCACATAAATCTTGACACGACGAGATGTCGTCGGGAAAACCCTCAATCTAGCTTCCAAGCCGTTCACTTAGCCAAAACCCTCACCTACACAAGATTTATATTAACAATTTACAATTATAAAAAAAAATTACAAAAAAAAAGTCAAAATCGGGTTTAACCACTTGAATAAGATGAGTAATGGTGGAGGAAGAGGTAGAAAACGGTGGAATTTGAAGTAAAATGGCCGAATTTGTGGGTGAAAGTCGAGTGGAAGGTTAAGAGAAAAAAAGGGGGCCAAATGAGGAAGAAAAGGGTTTCATGCGTCATTTAACACCAGGTAGGACCGGTCTCGATGACATATCGTCGAGATTGGGTCCATTTATTTTAATTATTAAATAAAAATATTTTTTTATTATATACCAGTCTCGACGACATGTCGTCGAGATTAGATAATTTATTTAAAAATAAAATGTTTAATATTTTACCAGGTAAAAAAAAAGAAAAAAAATTATAAATATCAAACTCGACGACATGTCGTCGAGACTAGTTTTGGATAAGCGCAAAAAGTTTTCACCTTTTCCCGCTAAACCATCGCCAATGACTTGTCGTCGAGAAAAGGTGAAAAAAAAATTGGTCTGAGACCATCCCGACGACAAGTCGTCGTAACTGGTCCATCTATATCGACGACATAAGTCGTCGAGATTGCTTCGTTGAAACTGCTTAAGTTTCTAATAGTAGTTATTAAGTTAACGTGTTTGTTTTATAAGGTTTGTAGGGATATTTTATCTCAAAACTTAATCCGATTGAGTACTTTATGTTAAAATTTAAATCTTAAAATAGAAATTGATGTCACATCAAGTGTTTTGAACATAATTATTTTATAAACATTTGTATTTTATTATTGCAAGTTTATAATTATGAAATATATATATATATATATATATATATAAATAAAGGTTCCTCTATATAGGTTCAAAACCTTAAAAAGCCTAGAAATGAATTTTAGTCATTGATCTTAGAGATGGAGGGTTTCTAACATAACACGTAAAAGGAAAGGAAATTTAAAGGCTAAAAGGGTATAATAAGAATTGTAGTAATTGTTCACTTTCTAATAGCATGTGCAAGTCACATACATATTCCCACATTTTTTAAACGTTTATAACTTTTTATACGTTAATATTTTTTTTAATTACACCATAAAATCAAGCGTTTTTTTTCTTTCCAACGTGCATGAAATTGATATAGGGGGAGGTTCAAATAAGAAGTGGTTTTTCGCTAATAAACCTAGGAAATGATAAAAACCTTAAGAAACGATATCAAACGAACTCCGATGGAGCTCATTTCAGCGGCGTTGGAACCGTCTCGTCGAACTCTACCATCTTAGCTTTTAGGATTTAGCTTTTAAGGTTTAGATTTTAGGGTTGAATTTTAGGGTATTAGCCTTAAGGTTTAGCCTTGGGGTTTAACTTTTAGGGTTTAGGTTTTTTTGGTGGTGGGGGTGAGGGGGGGGTTAGGTTTTTGGGGGGTGGGGGTTTTAGGCTTTTCGGGGTGGGGTTTAGGTTTTTGGGGATGCGGGTGGAGGGGGTTTAGGTTTTTGGGGGCGGGTTAGGATTTGATGAGACGGTTCCAACGCCGCTGGAATGAGCTCAATCGGAGTTCGTTTGACCAATTTCTTAAGCGAAAAACCACTTCTTAATGCAACCTTCCCATATATATATATATATATGAAAAAGTTCCAATCAAAACCCACTGTTATTGTCAAAACCCTAAAACCCTAGCAAAAATCGATCAAAACTTGACTTTTTTTAGTTTAATAAAATTATTACACGAATTCAACGTCACTTCCTTTTTTACATTTTTTGTAAATTCGTAAGTGTGAAAAAGTTTACACTGGTGTAAAGGGTTTACATTGGTGTAAGAAAGTTTACCGGGTGTAAACTCCCCTTACACTTGCGAATTTACAAAAATACAAAAAAGAATATAATGTTGAATTCGTGTAATAATGTTATTTAAAAAAGAAATTGATGATTGAATTGATTTTTGCAGGGTTTTTTGGGTTTTGACAATAAAAGTGGGTTATATATATATATATATATATATATATATATATATATATATATATATATATCCGACATGAACTGAGTGTTCATGAAAGTGGGTGATTTTATTATGTTTTTGAACTGTGCAATTTTACGGTGTTTATAAAGTGGGAAATTTTACAGTGTTTTTTCAAGCATTTGTATATATCGTTTTGTTGAGCGTTTGTAAAAAAAACGACATTTTTATGGTGTTTTTTCGAGCGTTTGCAAAAAAAAATAATAATCGACCGTTTGTATTTGAAGTTTTTATGGTGTTTTTTCGAGCGTTTGTAAGAAAATGGGTTTGTATGACGTGTTTATGGTGTTTTTACGTTGTTTTTTCGTGCGTTTGTATTTTTGACATTTTATGGTGTTTTTTCGAGCGTTTGCAATAAAATAAACAATCGAGAGTTTGTATTTGAAGTTTTTATAGTGTTTTTTCGAGCATTTGTAAGAAAATGGGTTTGTATGACGTTTTTATGGTGTTCTTACGATGTTTTTTCGTGCGTTTGCAAAAAAAATAAAATAATAAACAATCGAGCATTTGTATTTGAAATTTTTATGGTATTTTATCGAACGTTTGAAAAAAATGGGTTTGTATGACGTCTTTATGGTTTTTTTTAGGCGTTTGTATTTGACATTTTATGATGTTTTTTTTACAAATGCTCGAAAAAAACGTAATATACAAATGCTCGAAAAGGTCATACACGAAAAAACACCATAATAACGTCACACAAACCTATTTTTTTACAAACGCTCGAAAAAACACCATAAAAAATTCATATACGAAATGTTCAATTTTTTTTTGTAAACACTCGAAAAAACATCATTAAAACGCCCATTTTTTTTACAAACGCCTGAAAAACGTAATATAAAAACACTCGAAAAAACACCATAAAACTGCCCGGTTAAATTGAAGAGTTAAATTGCCCAGTTAAAAACACCATAAATTTGCCTAGTCTAAAAACATCATAAAATTGCATAGTTAAAAAACACCAACTTTCATGAACAACCCACTTCATGTCTTTTTTTTTAAATTTTAAATACAACAATATCATACTCGTTGGAAAAATTAAAAAACGCTCGTTATTATGGTGCAATTTAAAAAAAATAATATCGTATGAAAAAGTTATGAACGTTTAAAAATTATGAGAGGAAATGCATGTAACTTGCATGTGCATGTTCTTTGTCATGTGAGTAACATATGGATTTTCGTTTTACCCTTTTGCCTTTCCCCTTTGGTCCTCCTTGTGTCAAACCCCAACCGACGATGAATTATACATTGGGGCGGACGCGGTTGTTCAAAAAAGCACAAGGTTGACTATTAAAGTTTAAATAATTTCATTAATAACTTTCAAAGTTTCATTACAAGGAAAAGAATCAAAACATAACAAGAACGCAAGATTTAATTGATTCTAAGTCCAAAGCATCATATGTGATCACAATAAAGTCTCATACTTGTGTACCTGAAACATATTAAGTAAATTGTCAACTAAAAATAGTTGGTGAGATATAAAGGTTTTGATACCGTTTAACAAAGTCTTTGAAAAGTTTTACAATTCACTATGTACATGCATTCTATAGTATAAGTGTGAGAACAAACAAGTTAAACATTGTGCATATCAACCCTAACCAAGTTTAGGCATAACCCGCAAATTATCCTTAAAAATTTAGCTCCAGTAACAATTACCATGGGCTCCCCCCGAATGGTCAATCAAACAAGGTGTATTGGTCAAATACAATAGATCTAGTATTGTTACTGTAGGCTCGATCAAAGTTAATGAATATGCTAGTTTTAAGTTTAATTTAAGTATGCAAGTCTCAAAGGCACATAACACAAGAGTAAGCATATAGACATAGTTGTGCACGAATTGTATAAGTATAAAAGTTTGATACATGTTCCACCCCGAGTTTATAACCAAAAACAAAATAAAATGGGCTAAGTATACTCACTTGGAATGATGAAAGAGTGTCTAACAAGATTAAGTGTAGCAAGACTTTGAGAGAGAATATCCTCAAAACAAGCCTAAGAACACAAGTCTAAAGTTTCAAATTTGATCCTATAAGTCTATGACAAAATATCTAGGATTCTAAGATTTGACTAAGGTTCCAAATGGGAGACATGAATGATTGTGTCGTAAAGTTTGATCAAGATTCTAAATAAGATTTTATATGAATGACTCAAGACTTGAAATATAAAAGTTTAATAAGTTTATAGTTTAGAATAATTATTAATTAAAATAATTATTTAAGATGCTTAATTATTAATCACACAAGATAGGTAATAATAATTCAAAGAAATTTTCTAAGTATTTTATAAATAAAGTTGTAAGGACATTTAAGTAAAAGCATAAATAATGATTAAGGATTAATAACAATTATTTAAAAATAAATAATTATTAAGAATAACTAATAATTATTTAAGAATAAATAATTACTAAGGATAAATAATAATTATTTAAGAATAAATAATTACTAAGGATAAATAATTATCTCAAAGAATAATCACTTTATCTAATAAAATAATCAATATAAATCATCCAATATTTATTAAAGTATTTAAGAATTAAGTATTCATCTTACAAAAATGGTTTGAAATTTAATAATGTTTAAAATGCGGTTATAAGTTTAAATAATAACAAGCATTTATAGTTTATAAAATGTTGAATAGCACTTCTTATAAAGTTTAAATTATAAGTTTAAAGTTTAAATAAAACTATAGTTTATAGATGTCTTAAATAAAGCTTCTTATAAGTAATTAAATAAAGTTTATAATTTTATAAGTGTTTTAAAGTTTCTACTTTATTTTATAAAGTTTATAAGTTTATAAACATTTAGAAAAATAAATAAAATATAGTTATTCCTCCTGTTTTAAATTTATATAAACAAATAAGTTTCTGTTTTTATAAAGATTGTAAGTTTATAAATTTCTAATCTTAATATCAATGTAGATTTATTTATTTTTACTACAAGAATTTTAGGCAGATTCAACGACCTTTATCGACGACATGTCGTCGAAATAACCTTTCTCGACGACATGTCGTCGATATTGCCTCGTCGGCAGAGTTCCGTCGGGACTGCTTGAAAAGTCGTCGATATAGATTACCCTTTTATCGACGACATGTCGTCGATATTTTCTCGTCGGTAATAGATTTTCAATTTAAAAAAAAAAGATTAAATAAAAATTAAATATCAGTCTCGACGACATGTCGTCGAGATTGATCTATTTAAATTTTATTTAATCTTTTTTTTTAATCTGGAAACCTCAATCGCGACGACATGTCGTCGAGACTGGGTTATTTTAAAAAAAAAATATTTTTTAGAATTTTAAAAATTTCCAGTAATGTAATACACAAAATTCAGAACCTGTCAAACATGTTATATATTAATACATTTCACAACAATATATTACTTAAAACATCTAACAAAAAGTATACAAATTGTATAAGTTATTACAAATCGTTCAAATAAAAGTTACAACCAAGTTTATTCATCTTGATCATCGTCATTTTGGTTGCCGGATTGGTTGCGGTCCTGTTGCATTTGTTTCACGGTCTCATTCAGTTCACGAATTTGTTCTTTTAATTCGTTGAATTGAGACTCAGAGAGAACCGAAACATTAGTGGGCATGTTTCTAACTTTTCTTCCAACTCCTCGGCTCCGACCGCGTCTCTCGCCAAGGGCACGTTTTAGGACCTCTTCCTCATCAACATCTCCGCCTTCTTGTTGCATCCGGGTCAATTCTTCTTGAATTTTATTCTATAATAAACAAAAAGTACACATATAAAAAAAAATTCAAAAATCCGACAGCATAACGACTACAAAATTGATAGCCAACCTACTTAACAATACTCAATAAACATAATAATTCAACAAAACTCAATAGCCAACCTACTTAAAAATACTCAATAAACATAATAATTCAACAAAACTCAATAAAAACCTATAATAAAAACCAACAATAACCAATATGATTAATATTCTAGTGTATTTCCCAAACTTAGAATTCCCTTATCGATATATATACTTACCCAATCGTTTTGTGCCCGATCGTTGACCCATGTGCCGTGAGACGTGTGCATACGTCTCCAACCATCAATTAGGCTGACGGTTCCATCTTGTTGTACCTATAAACAACAAAAATAATGTTACTAATATTTGACTAACTTATGAATTCATTTTTAGAATAATATTAACAACTTTTGTTACCTCCTCATATCGTCGTTGAGCAAATAACTTGCTCCCACTAGTATTGGCGTATGGTTGTTTAGCTCGGTTTGAAGAATTTTGATTGCAGCGTGCAATATATGCGGGATCAAGGTACAATATGTCGATGAGGGAATTCCAATTGCCGGAACTGATGGACTCATGAGGATTATTCCTTGCTTCTTCCAACTCCTCGTAACCACCAACCGATTCAAAATGTCTCTTTAAAGTAGATTTGCGGTCATGAAATCTACGGGCACAATCATCATGGATGCCCGCAGATATTTGTGGCCACTGCGGTGTGTTACTCCAACTTTCTAAATCAAAGTAATTCTGTAAAAAAAAGGTAATTAGGAAACACTTAATAATTTTGAATGTTATTAAATTACATTTTATACTTACATGAAGATTGAGAAATACGGTGCTCTGATGCTCCCTAGGAATAAACTCCCAACCTATATAGTGTGATGGGATTTTTCGAGAGCAATAGTTATTTGTCGAACAAACCATCGACCATTCGGACCGACAAACTTGTAGGTCTCATGTGTTGGATCAAGCTCTAGTGGGAGTGGCTTGTTTCCATTTTGGGCAAACGCCTCCAGCATATCAAGATTTCTACCACGGCCCCTTACTTTTTTTGAGGAAGCTGGTACATGAATTTAATACTCGCAGATGTTACATGAATTTGAAGAATTATCAAACTAAAATAAGTAACTTACAAGACTCGCAGATGTTACATGAATTTGAAGTATTAGCAAACTAAAACAAGTAACTTACAAGACTCGCAATCAGTAGGGAGCCTCCTAGAATTCCGCCGTGGATCACGACCCCCACCGTCACCACCATGTGATCGAGCATAAGTCGCCATATATACCTACATAAAATTGAATTCAATAAAATGACAGTGTCTACATACATCAATAAAAATAAGTGTCACATACATTACAAGTCAATCAGAATCATCACTAATATCATCATTGTCGTCCTCATCCAAAGTGTATGTGCCTTCCTCCTCCTCTTCCTCAACATCATCAACCACAATCTGGGGGTTAAGACTCGAGTGAGCACCTTCACCGAAAGTCGACACCATGGGCAAGTAGCCTAAGTCGATAAACATACTACATGATTGAGTGTCATGTACGACACTCGTACTTGGACCCTCGTTAACATTAATTTCAAGGTTTGAGTTGACAACCAAGTTATAATCAGATGATCGAGTGTCATGAAGTACATCTATCTCGTTAACAACACCGGTATCCTCCCAAAGTTTCCGATGATAAACGTCTTCCACAACCTTCCACTTGCCGACGGCGCGAGAAGGATCATGGAGATAAAACACTTGCTTAGCTTGTGTGGCTAAAATGTACTGTTGAGCATCATACCATTGACAACCAACATAACTTTGACGGATAGCGTCGATAATAGTCAGATTGTCCTTTTTAATTATCCGTCCGTTACCCAACGTGTTGAACCATTTACAACGAAAGACTACAACCGAATAATTACTTAAATAATTCAACTCTATGATACTCTCAAGTTCACCATAATATGGTGTATCATCTTCTCCGAATGAAACAACACCACTGTTTTGGGTAGTGGTTCCTAGATCACGACTGTGTATCACAAATCTAACACCATTAACGATACAAGCAGTGTAAGAATATGCACTCAATGGACCATGTGCCAATGCCCTGAGTTTGTCGGTAGAGTCAGGAGATGTGTTTACCTTAGCATTGAACCATTGTGAAAACTCAGTTCCTACATTTTTAGCAGGAAACTCAGTTTTAAACTCCCTGTACGGTGGATAGAAAATATGTTCAAGTTATTTATTTATTAAAAACTAAATTAAAAGAAAAGTTTGAGAAAAAACTTACGATAAGTAGCTTTTAATTTCAACACAGTTGTCCAACACAAACCACCCTAATGAATTTTTGGCATTTTCACAAAGTGGAGTCATTTTCTTTGCCGACATTGGCCTACATTGTGATGAAAACACAGAGTATTGCCTATTTGGAATGCCAAGATCTTCATTTCTGTCAGGACGATTGAATTTGGTTTGTACATCCTCAAGATACCTAGAGCAAAATGTCAATGCTTCTTCTACAACATAACCCTCCGCTATTGAGCCTTCGGGCCTGGCCTTATTTCTGACATACGCTTTCAGTTTTTTCATATATCTTTCAAAAGGATACATCCATCTCATATATACATGCCCACCAAGAATAGCTTCTTCGGGTAGATGAAGAACTACGTGAACCATTATGTCAAAAAACGCTTGCGGATATATCAATTCCAAATTGCATAGTATCTTTACCAAACTATCATGTGCTTCTTGCATGTCTGTCTTATCTATTGATCGTGCACATATTTTTTTAAAGAATGTGCAAAGGTCACTAATTGCATTTTTAACATCCGCATGCAGACCTATTTGGATCCCTATTGGTAGCAATCGCTGCATGAGAATATGATAATCATGAGACTTTAACCCGATTATATTTGAATCAACCACTTTATTTTTAAAGTTGGATCCAAAGCCATCGGGTAGTTTCACTTCTTTAATGAACTTACAAAAACGTTCTCGATCACTTGGCTTGAAAGAGTAAGGGGCATGCGGTTTGACGACCTTTTCGTTTTTCATTGTTAGCCATAGATTTTGTCGAATGCCTAAAATTGATAAGTCTTCTCTTGCTTTGTTTGTGTCTTTTGATTTGTCGTTCATTAACAAAGTACCCAACACGCTCTCACACACATTTTTCTCAACGTGCATAACGTCAAGATTGTGTTTTAATTCAAGAGAAGACCAATATTTCAACTCGAAGAAGATACTACATTTGGTCCAATTCAACTCTGATTCAGCACGATTTCTTTTCACACCTCCACGCTTAGGATGTTTACCAGGAACACGATCGGGGAGGTTTTCTAATTGTTCTAATATCCGTGTGTTCGTCAATTTCATAGGAGGCTTTCTTTTCTCTTTTTTGCCATTGAACAATAGACTATCTCTCATACGATTATTGGAAGGCAAAAATCGGTTGTGGCCAACATAAGATAACTTATTGATAACACGATAGGATGGTGTGTCTTCGTTACAAGTAGGGCATGCTAGATAACCTTGACCGCTCCATCCAGACAAGCTGCTACGAGCAGGATAATCGTTGATAGTCCATAATAGTGTCGCATGCATCTTGAATACGGTGTTGGTTGATGCATCTCTCATTTGTACTCCTTTCTCCCACAACATTTTCAACTCATCCACCAAAGGCCTTAAGAAAACATCAATGTCCTTTCCAGGTGATTTGGGCCCTGGAATTAGCAAAGTTAGCATGAAAGAAGTCTCTTTCATACATAACCACGGAGGTGTGTTATACGTTGTCAACACTACCGGCCACATATTATAAGACTGACTCATGTTACCGAAAGGGTTAAAGCCATCGGCAGCCAAACCCAAGCGGACATTCCTTGGTTCTTCTGCAAATTTAAGATATCTCAGATCAAAATCTTGCCATTGCTTCCCAACAACCGGATGACGCATTATAGAATCCCTTGAGCGTCCTATTTTATGCCATGTCATGTCTTTTTTCGTGAATCTGGAACTATATATTCGTCGAAGTCGAGGCGTTAAAGGAAAGTAACGCAACTCTTTACGTGACACTTTCTTGCTACTTGTGTTTGGGTTAACCCATCTACTCTCGTTACAAATCGGGCAGTTTTCTTTTGACTCATTCTCCTTCCAAAACAGAGCACAGTCATTTATGCAAGCATGGATAGATTGATATCCTAACCCAATCTTTCTCAACTTCTTTTTAGATTCATAGTGAGATTCGGGAATGTGATTCTCTTTCGGTAATGCAATTCTGAGAAGCTCTAAAAGTTGGTTAAACGAAGTATCCGTCCACTTGTTTATAACTTTAATATGCATCAATTTTGCTAAAAAGTTTAGGGAAGACATCCAACTACAACCAGGGTATAACTCGGTACGAAGCTCTTCAAACAAAGCATCAAATTCCGGGTCTAAACCAGCTCCACTTCCATCTTCATCAGTATTTTCTTCATGTGTATTTTGTTCCGCCATAACATCATCAAGTGCATCAAACATCTCATGATCAGTTGCTGCAACACTTGTATTTGTAGCCCAAAGTGCGTCTACATCCGAAGCATTAGCATATTCCTCGCCGTGATAAAACCAAGTGTCGTATGCTTGTAGAAACCCATTAACACGTACGTGTGAATAAACAAAAGACGGACTTTGCCGATAAGAGTTGGCACATTTTTTACACGGGCAATAAATCTTGCCATCTTCGTCAACATAGTTTTTGGCATTATCTATAAACTTTTGAAGACCTTTTATGAAATTCGGATGGTTACGATCTCGCAGTGCAATCCAACTCTTATCAATTGTCATAACTGTTTTTTGTTAACTGATAGCACATCAGATGAAATATCTACAGGTGATGGATCCTAACCCACCTTTTGAAAATTCTATCTCATATGTATACGTTTTAACGGGTTGACTATTCAAGAATAAATCGACAGCATTTCCCCTTAACCCTCCAAGTATGTGTATGAAACGCAAACTCGAAGAGTAGGAGAAATAGCTAACAATTTACTCTTGAATAGTCAATCCGTTAAAACGTATACATATCCTAAATGAGATAGAACATTCAAAAGGCAGTCCCAAACGGGGACAATCCAAAATTTAACTCTATTAGTTAAATTTCGGACGAGTATTTTCTAAAAGGTACAATCCATAATTTATCTATGTTAGTAAGTCAAACTCGAACCGTTTGTTTTTTATCAGATTTTTTCCAAAAATATATTTTAGATAATAAATTAAACTGATTACGTATCTTTTGTTAAAATAATAAACCAATTTTCCAATACATTTGTGTTAACAAAGAATCGTGTTCGAGTTCGATATACTAATATAGTGTTACATAATCTAAACAATAGTTAGTTTAGTAGAATAGTGTTACCTTTTTAATGCAGTCACAGTCAAGCGGAAAAATAAAAGCTAAACAAGAAATCCTATAAATTCGTTACAAATGTATTAGATATAAAAAATCATACAAATATAAAAAATAAAAACGGATTAAAAAACAACAATAATACATTTCACAAATACATACAAATACCCAAATAAATAATACATACAAAATATACATTAAAAAAATAAATAACATTATACAATTCATACAAATAATATATACATAACACAACCAATAATACATTTCACAAATACATACAAATACCCAAATAAATAATATCATACAAACTAATAAATAACATTATACAATTCATAAAAATAATAATTATATTAAACAAACATCTATATAAATTAACTATCAATTTTCACCAATAATCCATACATCTATATAAATTAACTATCAATTAAAATAATCCATACATTAAACAAACATCTATATAAAATTCACATTAAACAAACATTTATATAAAATTCATCAATTTCACAAATAATCCATACATCTATATAAATTAACTATCAATTTTCATAAAAAAAATGAACACATCTATATAAATTAACCAACATTTATACAAAACTAAATCTCTCAAATCTAAACCTAATACCAAGACATTATACAAACATTTATAAATCTATATAAAACTATCCAAATACACCTATAAACACAAAAAATATACATATTACCTCCGAAAATTTCTTGAAACGACGACACGTCGTCGGGAAAACACTCAATCAAGCTTCCAACCACTTCACTTAGCCCAAAAACTTCACCTACACAAGATTTTAATTAGAAATTTCCGATTATAAAAAAAATTACAAAAAAAAGTCAAAATCGGGTCTAACCACTTGAATAAGAAGATTAATGGTGAAGAATGAGGTAGAAAACGTTGGATTTTTTAGCAAAATGGTCGGATTTTGTGGGTGTAGTCGAGAGAGAGTTTGAGAGGAAAAAGAGGGCACAAATGAGGAGAAGAAGGGTTTATGCCGTCTAATTACCAGGTTAGACCAATCTCGACGACATGTCGTCGAGATTGGTTATTCTATTAAAAAAGTTAATTTTTTTTACCAATATCGACGACATGTCGTCGATATTAGGTATTTTATTTAAAAATTAATTTTTTAATATTTTACCAGGCAAAAAAAAAAAAAAAAATTTAAAAATATCAATCTCGACGACGTGTCGTCGATACAAGTTTTCAGCTTTTCCGGGTAAGCGCCAAAAGCTTTCACTTTTTCCCGGTTAACGATCCCCGACGACGTGTCGTCGAGAAAAGGTTACAAAAAAAATCTCGAGCACTGGAGACCATCGCCGACGACATGTCGTCGGGACTGGTCGTCGATATTGGTCGTCGAATCTGCCTAGATTTCTAGTAGTGTTTTTTAATAAATAAATAAGCTTTTAGTTAAATAAATATAACAAAAATGCACAAGTTTCTAGGTTTATGTTTTCTAAATAATATATAAGTGTTACAAAACTTTTTCTGATTTTATAAAGTTCTTATAAGTTTTCCGTTTAATCTAAGAATTTATAATTAGTATTAAAGTTTTAAAGCAAAATAAGTTTATTTATTTCAGAAAATACTAAATTAAAGTTTCTGATTTTATAAAATAATCTCTGTTGAACGTACAAGTTTTATAAAGTTTAAAAGTATTTTTGTAGTTTTTATGAATTTAAAACTAATTTTAAAGATTAATTTTTATAAGTTTTTAACTAAGTTTAATAAAATAAAATGGATTCTGGAAAAAAAAGTATAAATAAAAATCGGTTTTAAGTTTATAAAAGTATAATAGATTTTATAAAAATATTTAACATATTTAAAGCTGATTAAAAAGCATTAAAAATAATAAAATAAAACTAAAAGGGAAAAACTCGGGCTGGCCGGATCAAACCCAGGCCACCCGAGTCACACACACACGCACTTAGCCACCCGACTACGGGCCTCGTTGGGTTATATCACAGAAAAATAAATAATTAAACACAATCTCTAATCTTTCCCAATTTCCTTATAAACCCTAGAAATCGAAATCCCGTAAATTCGATCTAGTAATCCCTCTGTCATTGTAAATTGATAGAGGGCAAATGATTATGAAATGAAAACGAGTACTTTGGCCAGTCGAAATGAAGAAGAACGGGTCTGGGCTTCTGGGTCAGCTGCCCAAGAATCGAACGAGCAACTGTAGGTGCAATGCGATGAAATTAGAAGTTTGGAGAGTTACAAGATGTTGTCGTTGAGTTGTAGCATATGGTATTTATACCCAATTTCGACTTTTAATTCTAAAACAGTTGGGGAGATTATGGTTGAGGGAAACGAGTTCAAATTCGAACCTTGTGGGTGATAGGATTTAATTCGTTCATTGAAGTGCATTGGGGTCGAGTCGCACGCCTGAGTCGGAGCTCGAGCGGCATTCAATTCGGCCTGATAACGCGATTTCGATTAATGAGAGTGAAATCCGGCTACTATGGGTCTCGAACTCGTGACCGGTTTCAGATTCTGGAGTTTAGGATAATTACACAACAGGCCTCTGAAATTTGGAGGTTTTGTTATTTTATGTATAAACTTTAAGTTTAAAAATGGGTTTCAATAAATGACAGCTTAGTCCCTGGACTTTTTATAAAAATAAATGTGTTTTATTTCTATAAAATCTAGTTAAGTTCTATAAGTTTTATTATTTTATAATTTTATAAAGTAACTTTTAGGTTCATAATTTATAAGTTTCAAGGTTTTAAATGTTTATAAGTTTATTAATCATATTATTTACATAATAATAATTATAAACTCATAAAGTTTTAAGGATTTACATATTTTATTTATAAGATGCATATATATATATATATATATTTAAATAAAGTCTTATATATATATATATATATATATATATATATCTCAAGTGCAAATGTTTTTTCTTAAATATATATCAATTAATTTAATATTGTTTAAGAAAATATATTTTTAATAAGTTTCTAAGATTTAAATTTCATAATACGTGCATGGTTTTAGGGCAAGATACATTAGAAAATTCTAGATATTACAGTCTCCCCTACTTTAGGATATTTCGTCCAGAAATTAAAGTAGGATGATCTAGTTCTCAGGATTTTAAGTTTATAGTACATACAAGGATAATGAGAAAAATACTTCACGTTTTCAGATAAACTCCGGGCTACGTTTAGGCTTCCAATGAACTGTGATGATGGGAATATGATTATGTCTTGAGTTTCTTGATTTCAGGATTTATGTTTTCCATGATTCCACCAAGCAAGGGTATAGTTTCATCAAGGAATATGTGGATTTAGTTCTTGAAATGAACTTAAGGAGAAGAGTTGTCAAATAATCATTTGGATCCTAAAGGTGGAATGGATTTGACAAAAATTTGATGATCTGAGTTTGCTCAAAATATAGTTTTATATGTTCAGGAATTGTCGGCGGGTAAGAGATCTCACGGTCATTGGTCTAGGTCCAAAACTTCTCGTGGCAAGAACAATGCTACTTCTGATAATATGATTGAGCATTTATATAGGAAGTACCGTCGGTGTATCCACCATGCCTTTGTCATATCACATTAGTTTCGTTACTATATATCACGATACGTTTTAGGTTGTAGCACACGGCAGAGTTTGTTATGTTTTCCATGTGCTGATTTTTATAATTACGTGTGCACCCGAAATTACTCGAATCGTCGCATGGTCCGTATAGATCCTTCCGTTGTGTGTGAGTCAAGAGGGACACAAAATGTACTTAGTTTATAACTATTGTTTTCACGTAAGAGTGGCTAGCAATCTACTGAGTCCTTAGAGGGTAATGTCAATCAGAAATCCAAAAAGTAATAATGTGGCATAACTTAGAGTTCCAAAGTTTCCTTGTGTTTGAACAAGACTGCGTCAAACCCCGAGTAGTTTAAAGTCTTTCAGCTTCCAACTCTAGTGAATAAAGTGTATGATCATGCCTGGAGTAAAATGTGATTACTCAAATGCTATGGTGACCATGAGAGGTGTAAGGAAGTGTTCGTAATGAAATCCATTGTTATACGCTCCTTATTCCTATACAGGAATTTTTGTTTATTTAAGGCGATCAAGTGAACGCTGATACTTGGCTTTAACTTTAGAACAAGTGAGGCATTTTGCTACATAGAGAGTAATGTCCTTCTTCATGACGACCATTAGTAACGAAGATCCTTGTGCATTTTAGCCGCACCAGGATGAAACGAATAACGAGTCTTATGAGCCTCGTTCAAGATGAATGTACAAGGTTATCATGATTAGGGATTCAGATTTGGGAATTGAAGCAAGCCATTGTACTTAGGTTTTAACTGGAGTTCAGCTCTACAAGACATTTCATTGTACACGTTCCTTTCGGTAACCGAAAGGTGTTGAGTTTCAAGGATATGGATTTGAACGTTGTTTTGAATTTTCACACAATGTAATAAGGTGTGTGATGTGTTGCATAACACATCTTCTTTGTCGTATCTTTTTGTTTAGTTTTTAATTATTTTTGTCTCGTTTCTATCCGATAATCGCACATACTTATTGTTTTATCATTCCACATGTTCCAGGTGAAAAAGGAAGCTATTTTGAGCAAAAACGTAGTACAAGCGTCCGGTTCGTGCGTGGATAAAAAGCCAAAAAGACTCCGGATTTTTAACCTGTCGCGTAGCGCGACAGGTATTGGAAGTTCCTCGCGCTACGCGAGGATTGTAAAATGACAAAATTGCCCTCGCGCTACGCGAGGATGAATTAGGACCCCGTCGCGTAGCGCGACGGGTGATTTTTCTCAGAAAACCCTTTTTAAGCCAAAAAAATTACGAAACCCTAGGGGGAGAACCACAGACGACGGCTAAGGGCGATTTTACAAGCTTCCGGTTGGCGATTTCAAAGGATACAAGGCAAGGATTGAAGCTAGGGATCACTGGGATCGATTTCCTCGGGTGTTAATCATTCGGTTTTGCGTTCTTTGCGTTATTTAAATTTGTCATGTGTTCTTGGATGATTAGTTTGATGATAAATGTTGTGTTTATGAGTATTTTTGGCTAGAATTCTTGGACTACCTAGGTTTTGATGAATATGTATGGTCGAGACAATTAGTTTTCGGTTTTGGAACTTGATTCATGATTGAGCAATAAAGTAACGACTATGGTATTTCTTGTTGCATGTAAACGCGTATTTAGGATTGTTTGATGATTGTTTCCGTTAATCCTCGTGTACTTGAGTGAATGTCTTTCGCACATTAGGTGCATGCCAGATCGTCTACTTTGTGTTTTCGATTAGTGGATGGTTGCTAGACGTAGTATTCCTTAGGAACGGAGTCGTGAGGTAATTAATCTAAATATTCAACTAATTTCGATAGCTGTGAGGTGAGAAATTGTCTGTGTGTCGAGCGTGATAAATTGCTAGATTAAAACCTTTGTGAGAAGTTTTACCTAGTTTACCTGTCATGGTTGTTCACCGAATGCAATAGGGAATTCCATAGTTACTCCTTACACGTTTGTGTATTGTGATTTTCGCGCTGTGAGGTAGATTGTCATTTGGGTACTTTAGTGTAAAACTGGAAAACTCGTGAGAGATTTCCATCCAACCGGTAATTTAACAGCTCTTAGGCCTCTTAGTTGTTAACTCTTGAGAAGGGTCAAGGGTTCTCTAAGTTGTTTTGGGAGTGTAGCATTTTAAGATCCCGGTTTCATATCAGTTCCATTACCGTTAACAGGTCTGTCAACCGTGCATAGGATTCAAACCTAGTTAGTGCTTTTATTATCATCTGTTTATCGTTGCTAATTGTGTTTGTTAATCTTCGTTTGTTTCGTCCACCGTCTTTGTTTATTTTTAATTATTTAATTTCTAGAGTTTTGTTAAACCCCCCCCCCCCCCATTAATTCATCACCTGTTTTCAAATTGTATTGTGTAGATATTTAATCGAGTCTAATTCGTGTTTTTCTTTAGAAGTCTCGTGGGTTCGATTCCGGACTTACTTAAGCTTTACTACATTCGATAGGTTCACTTGCCTGTCGGTAGTTTAGTTGTTTAGAGAGTCTAGAGTATTACGTAGTGTTTTATTTAGGTTGTTTTGAGTCATTAAATTCAAACTACTTTGTGCACATCAGTGTGTTCCTCCCGACTTAAAGTATTGACTTCATCTAGTAATGTGTATTTTGTGAACATGTATACGTAAGTTTATTGCATTTCATGAGTAACGTGTACTTGGATTTTGACTTTCGTTGTGGTTTATATGGATGGTTAACGTCTATGAAAAAGATTCATTTGCTTGACGTGGAAAGTATTTTCATACATTACCGAAGGTGTAAGATAATGGGGAGGTTCTGAAAGTATTTATGGAGGTGTGCTCACGTATAATTGATCTTGTTTGTAAAAGAAATTTGTAGTTCATTCTTGTTTAATGAAGTAATTATTCTTAGATAGAATGTTGGAACAAAATGAGTTGAATAAATAGGTGGGTAGTCATACGAAGGATCTTTCAAGAAGAAGATATGACTAATCAAGTAGTTAGTTTAGCCAAGGTTTGATATTAATAACTCCTACGAAGCAAGAGTCATAGTTTGATCAAGATAATGTTTCATAAATCATGTTGTATTGAAAGTCTTTTCCAAACCAAAATGTTTATTGGAAGTTTATTCTTTAGTCATACTTACCACTTAGGATTCGATAATTTAATATGTCGTTGTTGTTTGAATCAGATATTAGAATGAATTGTTTACGAAGGATGTTCTAGATAAGAATACCAAGTTGTAATCAATGAAAAAGTGATATGTGGGGAATCCTGATGCGATTTGAGTCAAAATAAAGAGTAATAACATTTGAGTTGCAAAAAGACTTATCATTAAATACTGAGAATTGGGACTTTTAGTCCGTACATAAAGAAATGATTTTTACAGAATTTAAAGACAAGAAATAGAATAGAATTTTCTGCTAACGCCTCAGGTAGCTTTCCACTAGGAAGCAGATAAGCACCAAAACGAGCACCGCTAAGGTTATTCGGACAGCAAATCTAGCTTCAGCTCTAGTTGTCTCCGTGCGTGCTTCAAGTATTTCTCTGTCTTCTTCCAGAGTTGCAATCTTCTCTTCTTGGCACCATATTTGATCTACTAGACTGTCAATTCTTTGACTTAGCAGATCATGCCTCATTCCGTGTTCCATCCCTTGTCTCACAAACTCTGAGGTTTTCACGTATTGGTGGATGTCACCAAATGGGACTCCCACAGCACTAGTAGGTGCGCTGGTATGCCTTGCCCTTAGGTTAGGATGATATGGGTCAGGTGCCAAGTAGGGGTCTCTCGGAGGGGATGAAAACTAGTTGTGTAGCTGAGGTGCCTGATACGGGTTTCTTGATGGAGATGATCCGGGTATTCTGAGTCTCGGGTCAGAGTTTCTGATCCAGTTTGCACTTAGGTCAATCCTTTCCCTAGCAGTTGGAGGTGCTGGTGACCGATAGACTGGTGATTCGTTGTCTTCTTCTTGGTCAGACTATACTCCGGGACAGTATACTGGTGAAGGAGGAGAGTATGAGTCCATGCCTAGCAAGAAAAAGGAAGAAGTTTGTAAGTGGTAATGAAGTTACTAGGTGTTAAATATAGGAGTTTTTCATGAATTTAGAGTTTGGTTGTTCATAATACTGAGTCTTCACAATAGTATTTTAGAAGTGACACTTGATTTATAAGTGGTGTACTCATTAAGAGAGTTCCCGGGAAGGAGGTTGGGTCGCAAAGGACACACTTAAGTGCCCTGTTTTTCCCTAGCCAGAACTTCTCATGGGCCTACTCACTCTTTCAGCCATCATGTACTAATAACACTATTGTTTTGGGCTTATGATTATGATGAGGTTCATTGTGGACTGGGTTTTGAGGCCTTAAAGTGCGGTTTGTTTATTCCAGTAGGCTTATCCATCTAGGAGGATAAGTAGGTTCCTCAGTTTCTTATTAATGAGCATTAGGTCCAATGAATTTAAATCTTTGTTTACAAAGGATGATGGTGTCATGTGTGTAAGATTAAGTATGTATGAAGAATAAGTGTGTAGTAAGACTTAGGATGGTACTTGATGAATTTAACTAGGTATCATGTAGGTAGAAATGTCTATAAGACAAGGGTTTTCATGTAGTGTAGTATACATAGTATTGCATCATAAGAATCATAGAGTTCAGCTTCGGCTATGACGGGTAGATAGGTTATAATGAGACAACCAACGAAGAGAATGAACGGAAGGATCATAGAGGAAGAATCATAGTTGAGGGTTTGAAATCATGTCGTCATGAAGTATAAAGTATTTAAATGGCACCCATTTAGTGCACATTACTAAATAGGCACTTTGACAAATCAAGAGTAATTTAAGTTCACTAATGTTCGAGAAGTTATGCATTCCTATAAGTGAATACTCATCCCAAGAATTCACAGGAAAGCATACAGGTCCAACGGTTGGTCTGGATTTGTACGAAATGCTTTCCTTGACAGAATTTCCTAGAATACAGGCATTCACTCTTCCGGTCCGCACAAGTTCTCATAAATTGTTTAGAACTCAATTACTCTTGACGAGAGTTGGTTTTTGGATTAAACTTGAAGTCTAAGAATATGACCTCGGTGTAGTAGTTTTTTTGTAATACGTAAATAGATAGAAGTATAAGGTTCCAAGTATAAGCATGCACGTCTAGGGTTTAAGTGTGACACCCGGCAAATTCAGGTTAATATCCATACCCGACTATTACTTGAATTCACGTGATTTCACTTGCATCATACTTAATTATAGAGTAATTAAGTACATATTTCATATAGGAAGTCCATTCGTTTCATTTCATTTCATGCATCGGTAATCGAACGGATTACCAGGTTAATATTCATGCATCGTTTCATTTCATTTCATGCATCGGCCATCGGAAATGCAGGAATTGTCTAACCAATTACAGGAACTGTTAGACAAAGGCTTCATCAGACCAAGCTTCTCGCCTTGTGGAGCACCAGTCTTGTTCGTTAAGAAGAAAGACGGATCGTTCCGTATGTGTATCGACTACAGAGAACTGAACAAGGTAACTATCAAGAACCGATATCCACTACCAAGGATCGATGACCTGTTCGATCAATTTCAAGGGTCGAGCTATTACTCAAAGATCGATCTACGGTCGGGATACCACCAGCTAAGGATTCAGGAAGACGATATTCCAAAGACCGCCTTCCGAACTCGTTACGGTCACTACGAGTTCATGGTCATGCCGTTTGGGTTAACCAATGCACCGGCGGTATTCATGGACCTCATGAACCGAGTGTGCAAGCCCTACTTGGACAAGTTTGTGATTGTGTTCATAGACGATATCCTGATATACTCACAGAACAAAGAGGAACATGCCGAGCATTTGAAGTTAATTATGGAGTTGCTGAAAGCCGAGAAATTGTACGCCAAGTTCTCGAAATGCGACTTCTGGATTCGCGAAGTACAGTTCCTTGGACACGTGGTCAACGAGAAAGGCATACATGTTGACCCATCCAAAATCGAGGCGATTAAGAATTGGGAAGCACCTAAGACTCCGACTGAGGTACGACAGTTCTTAGGCCTTGCGGGCTACTATCGACGATTCATCGAAAATTTCTCTAAGATAGCCCAACCTCTCACCACACTGACACACAAGGATAAGAAATACGAATGGAATGACAAGGCAGAAACCGCTTTTCAATTACTCAAACAGAAACTTTGCAGCGCGCCGATCCTATCGTTACCAGAAGGAACAGACGATTTCGTGGTGTACTGCGATGCGTCACATCAAGGGCTCGGGTGCGTGTTAATGCAAAGGGAGAAGGTCATAGCCTATGCTACTCGACAACTGAAAGTGCACGAGAAAAACTACACTACCCACGATTTGGAGCTGGGAGCGGTAGTATTTGCACTCAAGATCTGGAGGCACTACTTGTATGGCACGAAGTGCACAATTTTCACCGATCACAAAAGCCTTCAACACATCTTCGATCAGAAGGAACTTAACATGAGGCAACGTCGATGGGTCGAATTGCTAAACGACTACGACTGCGCTATCCGTTACCATCCTGGAAAGGCAAACGTCGTGGCTGATGCCTTGAGCAGGAAGGATCAACCCAAACCGCGACGAGTGCGGGCGTTACAGTTGACCATCCACACGAACTTACCCATGCAAATCCGCGACGCCCAACTCGAAGCAATCAAGGAGGTAAACCTATGCCATGAGTCCTTACGTGGTATGGACAAGCAGTTTGAGGTCAAATCCGATGACATCCGTTATTTCATGGATCGGATTTGGGTACCAAGCTTTGGGGATCTAAGGGATCTGGTGATGGACGAGGCACACAAGTCCAGGTACTCGATCCACCCCGGTGCTGACAAGATGTACCATGACCTCAAGGAACATTATTGGTGGCCTAACATGAAAGCCGAAATTGCTACCTACGTCAGTAAATGCTTGACCTGTGCTAAGGTCAAGGTAGAGTATCAGAAACCATCAGGGTTACTCCAACAACCAGAGATCCCACAGTGGAAGTGGGAACAAATTTCAATGGACTTCATCACGAAATTGCCCAGGGCCTCTAATGGCTGTGACACAATCTGGGCAATTGTCGACAGACTAACCAAATCTGCGCACTTCCTTCCCATTAAAGAAACGGACAAGATGGAGAAACTAACCAGAACTTACTTGAAGGAAGTAGTCACAAGACATGGAGTGCCAATCTCCATCATTTCAGATAGGGATAGTCGATTCACATCCCGATTCTGGCAATCCTTACAGAAAGCCTTGGGTACTCGGCTAGATATGAGTACTGCATACCACCCCCAGACGGACGGTCAAAGTGAAAGGACCATCCAGACCCTGGAGGACATGCTCAGAGCTTGTGTGGTTGACTTCGGGAACGGATGGGATGCCCATCTACCGTTGGTCGAATTTTCATACAACAACAGCTACCACACTAGCATTAAGGCCGCACCATTCGAAGCACTTTACGGACGAAAGTGTAGATCGCCGATTTGCTGGACAGAAGTGGGAGATAGCCAACTCACAGGTCCAGAAGTTATTCATGAAACTACAGAGAAGATTGTACAGATACGCGAACGTATCAAGGCCGCGCGTGATCGTCAAAAGAGTTACGCTGACGTGAGACGTAAACCATTAGAATTTCAAGTGGGAGACAAGGTACTACTGAAAGTCTCGCCATGGAAAGGAGTGATACGTTTCGGCAAGCGTGGAAAGCTTAATCCTCGTTACATTGGACCTTTCGAGATTCTGAAAAGGATTGGTCCTGTTGCTTACAAACTCAACCTACCAGAAACCCTCAGTGGCGTTCATGACGTGTTTCACGTGTCAAATCTGAAGAAGTGCTTGTCAGACGAGACACTAGTCATACCATTGGAGGAAATTCAAATAGACGATCAGCTTCACTTCGTCGAAGAACCAGTCGAGATCATGGACCGCGAGGTCAAACAGTTAAAACAAAGCCGCATTCCCATAGTTAAGGTTCGTTGGAATTCTAGACGTGGACCAGAGTTCACTTGGGAGCGCGAGGATCAATTCAAGCGTAAATACCCTCACTTGTTCAAAACTACACCGTCTACCAGTGACGCGAACTGAATTTCGGGACGAAATTCCTTTTAACAGGGGGAGTATGTGACACCCGGCAAATTCAGGTTAATATCCATACCCGACTATTACTTGAATTCACGTGATTTCACTTGCATCATACTTAATTATAGAGTAATTAAGTACATATTTCATATAGGAAGTCCATTCGTTTCATTTCATTTCATGCATCGGTAATCGAACGGATTACCGGGTCACACACGCGTCCTGTCACACGAACGTTAACGAATATTAGAAATAATATTTAGACATATATTTGGTGTGTAAAAATTATATGTAATACTGTGATTTAATATTTCATGCTTATGTGAATTTTTCCGGAATTTTTAGAGCAACTTTTGAATTAACGCTTTTTAAGCGGATACGCGATATGTGCCAACAACACTACTTTAGATTTTATAAAAATGATGGATTTATTATTTGGACTAAATAATTCAGCAAATTAAAATGGGTAATCCATATTAGAAGCCCATATTAGTTAAAAAGCCTTAAAGACTCAAAAAGCCCAACACTTTTTACTAAAACTCCCTTACACTCACTAATCCCTCATTTCCACCTAAACCCTAAACCTAATCTCTCCCCTCTCCTCTCATTTTCGGCCGCCACCACCACCTCCTAGCCACCACCCCTCTCAAAATTGTTCATCCATTTCAAGCTCCATTCAAGGTGTTTCAAGGTGATACAAGGAGGATTCAAGCTAGTGCAAGACCATATCTACACCATACCTTGGTTTTGTAAGCATCCCATTCATACTTTTTCTTATTATTTTCGGCCAAAATGGGAAACACCTCTATCCAAACGATTTTTGTTGATTCAAGTGTTATAATGCATGTTTCTAACTAAAAGTTTTCATAAAATAAGGTTGTTGACACATATATGCACATTTTATGGTTTGAAATACTTGTTTAGATGGTTATTTGCTCGTTTCTATTTATAGAAACTTTGTTGGATGCATTTTTGCAAAAATTGATGTGTGATATGTTTGATGGTTTGGATGATACTCATAATGGTAGAATAAGTAGGAAATATAATCTTTTTGGTTGACATGTCGTTTTTCACTAGGTTATGGTGACTTACTATTTAAGGAAACTTTAATTTTGCATATTTTGTGTTATGAGTTTCTATTGGATAAAAACTTGATATTATGGTTCTATAATATATATTAAAGTAGTAAAAAGAGTTATTTGAGGTTACACATGTGCAATAGGGTCGTTTGGATCACTTTCCTAAAAAGGAAACTTTAATTGTTCATAATTTGTATGTGTAGGTTATAAATGTTTAAAATGGATTATATAGCTTCATTATCATATGAATAGATGACTTATGCAAGAATATGTAATTTGAAGTTGTGTTATGACATGTTTTGGTGAACCTTGCTAAATAAGGAAACTTTATTTGTTGAGAAAACTTCATAATTGCTTGAAATAGAAAGTAAATGCATAGAATCATGTTACTAATATGTTACTATTATAATTTCATGTATAACTTGTTTGTTTGGGCTATGGCACCTCAAGTGCACTAAAACCCTAATTGTCAAAAATGGAAACCTTGTTATGTTAGGAGTTATGGAATTTTGCAATGACATATTATGCTACTGGTTTGAAAGTGTTGAAATGATACTAATAGGTTATTAATATGATGACATGAATTATGTGTATGAAATGTGCCATAAAGATGTGCAAATGCTATGTCACTTATCACATGTTAGTTTCTTATACAACTAGTTGAAGCTTGTATGTTATGTCACAAGGGGTTACTTATACATTACTTAGGTACAACTTATATGTTCTTTATGTGTCACACATGTACAACTTATATGCTACTTGAGTGCTACACATGTATAACTTGTATGATGCTTATGTGTTACATGTTTACAACTTATATGTTACTTGTGTGTTGTTTATACATGACTTCAATATGAGTCAACATTGGTCAACATTAGTCAACATTGGTCAAACTTGGTCAATATTGGTCAACATTGGTCAACACTAGTCAACATTGGTCAACATTGGTCAACACTAGTCAACATTGGTCAACATTAGTCAACATTAGTCAAACTTGGTCAAAGTTGGTCAAACCTTGGTCAAAGTTGGTCAAACCTCGGTCAAACCTCGGTCAACTTTGGTCAAACCTTTTCAAAACGTCAATGTAACCTTTCAACGTTGAGTCGTTTGGATGAATGTGGTTACATAAACCATGTTTACTTTCATAGACCTTATAGCCTTATTAATTCTTAGGGCTCGGTTAGGTCGGTTACCCGGAGTTACTCGATTCCTCTCGTTGCTTCCATTTCTCATTCACCGCATTTCCAGGTGAGTTTTCACGGCCCCATTTTACTTACTTTTCCATTTGGGGGAGATACATGCTAAACCATTTTCTTACTTGGTCGTATGACAATTACTTTGATTTCGCTTTAATTTATATAAGTGGGTGCATTTCCCGCACATAAAGTCCTCTCATATTCGAACCGTTAATTATTACACAAAGCGAGGTGATTCATGAATAGTACTATTGGGTTTAACAACCCCCACCCGGGTTAGTCGCGCTAACTCTGACTGGGAGTCAAACGGGTGCATAATTGACCTAATCCATTGCGTGCTGGGCACGTAAGAGGCAAAATGCTAGTTTCTGCATTCCTTCGTTGAGCTTCGGTTTCGGTGTTGCTTATATAGTTAATGTTTATTGTCTGATCAACAATCGAATCAATAGTATACATGCGTACTGTTACACTGTTTTCATTTCTGTTTCTGTTACTTAAACCTGTGAACTCACCAACCTTGTGTTGACACCTTAAGCATGTTTATCTCAGGTCGCTAAGCATTCATGCACGGACTAGGATTGCACTCCAAGAGTCCCACAGCATGTTTTCATTTAGAAGCTTGGGTTTATGGGAACCTAGTTGGTCATGCTTCTGTATTTTGCAACATTACTTTTGCTTCCGCACTTTACATTCCGCATTTTCAAACTCTGTATTACTATTTAATTTTGTATGATGTTCAAACGGAATGTCTTTTTGAAAACCAGTTAGAGGTCGTTCGAAATGACCGGGACTGATGATCCTTGACAGTCACAACCCGCGGGTAACCCGCTGTGGAATTTTAGGGTGTGACATTAAGATTAAAGAATATAATAGAAAAGAGATTCCTAGTAAGAGTCATGAGATAACTCATGTTTGGGACTCCTAAGTTATAGTCTAGGTCATGTGTCTAATAACCCAATTCCCTATAACCAATGCTCTGATACCAATCTGTCACACCCCAACCGACGGCGGATTATACGTCGGGGCGGACTCGGTTGTTAAAAAAAGCACAAGGTTGACTATTAAAGTTTAAATAATTTCATTAATAACTTACAAAGTTTCATTACAAGGAAAAGAATCAAAACATAACAAGAATACAAGATTTAATTGATTCTAAGTCAAAAACATCCTATGTGATCACAATAAAGTCTCATACTTGTGTACCTGAAACATGTTAAGTAAACTGTAAACTAAAATTAGTTGGTGAGATACAAAGGTTTTGATACCGTTTAACAAAGTCTTTGAAAAGTTTTACAATTCACTATGTACATGCATTCTATGGTATAAGTGTGAGAACAAACAAGTTAACCATTGTGCATATCAACCCTAACCAAGTTTAGGCATAACTCGCAGATTTTCCTTAAAGTTTTAGGTCCGGTAACAATCACCATGGGCTCCCCCCGAAGGGTCAATCAAACTAGGTGGATTGGTCAAATACAATAGATCTAGTATTGTTACTGTAGGCTCGATCAAAGTTAATGAATATGCTAGTTTTAAGTTTAATTTAAGCATGCAAATCTCAAAGGCACATAACATAAGAGTAAGCATATAGACATAGTTGTGCATGAATTGTATAAATATGAAAGTTTGATACATGTTCCACCCCGAGTTTATAAACAAAAACAAAACAAAAAGGGGGCTAGGTATACTCACTCGGAATGATGAAATAGTGTCCAACAAGATTAAGTGTAGCAAGACTTTGAGGGAGAATATCCTCACAACAAGCCTAAGAACACAAGTCTAAAGTTTCAAATTTGATCCTACAAGTCTATCTAGAATTCTAAGATTTGACTAAGGTTCCAAATGGGAGACAGGAATGATTGTGTTGTAAAGTTTGATCAAGATTCTAAATAAGATTTTATATGAATGACTCAAGACTTGAAATATAAAAGTTTAATAAGTTTATAATAATTATTAATTAAAATAATTATTTAAGATGCTTAATTATTAATCACACAAGATAGGTAATAATAATTCAAAGAAATTTTCTAAGTATTTTATAAATAAAGTTGTAAGGACATTTAAGTAAAAGCATAAATAATGATTAAGGATTAATAACAATTATTTAAAAATAAATAATTATTAAGAATAAATAATTACTAAGGATAAATAATAATTATTTAAGAATAAATAATAACTAAGGATAAATAATTATCCCAAAGAATAATCACTTTATCTAATAAAATAATAAATATAAATCATCCAAGATTTATTAAAGTATTTAAGAATTAAGTATTCATCTTACAAAAATGGTTTGAAATTTAATAATGTTTAAAATGCGGTTATAAGTTTAAATAATAACAAGCATTTATAGTTTATAAAATGTTGAATAGCACTTCTTATAAAGTTTAAATTATAATTTTAAAGTTTAAATAAAACTATAAGTTTATAGATGTCTTAAATAAAGCTTCTTACAAGTAATTAAATAAAGTTTACAATTTTATAAGTGTTTTAAAGTTTCTACTTTATTTTATAAAGTTTATAAGTTTATAAACATTTAGAAAAATAAATAAAATATAGTTATTCCTCCTGTTTTAAATTTATATAAACAAATAAGTTTATGTTTTTATAAAGATTGTAAGTTTATAAATTTCTAATCTTAATATCAATGTAGATTTTTTATAAATAAATAAATAAGCTTTTAGTTAAATAAATATAACAAAAATGCACAAGTTTCTAAGTTTATGTTTTCTAAATAATATATAAGTGTTACAAAACTTTTTCTGATTTTATAAAGTTCTTATAAGTTTTCCGTTTAATCTAAGAATTTGTAATTAGTATTAAAGTTTTAAAGCAAAATAAGTTTATTTATTTCAGAAAATAATAAGTTAAAGTTTCTGATTTTATAAAATAATCTCTGTTGAACGTACAAGTTTTATAAAGTTTAAAAGTATTTTTATAGTTTTTAAGAATTTAAAAATAATTTTAAAGATTAAATTTTTATAAGTTTTTAACAAAGTTTAATTAAATAAAATGGATTCTGGAAATAAAAGTATAAATAAAAATCAGTTTTAAGTTTATAAAAGTGTAATAGATTTTATAAAAATATTTAACAGATTTAAAGCTGATTAAAAAGCATTAAAAATGAAATAAAACTAAAAGGGCGAAACTCGGGCTGGCCGGATCGAATCCGGGCCACCCGAGTCACACACACACGCACTTAGCCACCCGAGTACGGGCCTCATTAGGTTATATCACAGAAAAAGAAATAATTAAACACAATCTCAAATCTTTCCCAATTTCCTTATAAACCCTAGAAATCGAAATCCCGTAAATACGATCTGGTAATCCCTCTATCATTGTAAATTGACAAAGGGAAAATGATTAGGGAATGAAAACGAGTACTTTAGCCATTCGAATTATCTGATATGGTGTCGAAATGAAGAAGAACGAGTCTGGGCTTCTGGGTCGGCTGCCCAAGAATCGAACGAGCAACTGTAGGTGCAATGCGATGAAATTAGAAGTTTGGAGAGTTACAGGATGTTGTCGTTGAGTTGTAGCATCTTGTATTTATACCCAATTTCGACTTTTAATGCTAAAACAGTTGGGGAGATTATGGTTGAGGGAAACGAGTTCAAATTCGAACATTGCGGGTGATAGGATTTAATTCGTTCATTGAAGTGCATTGGGGTCGAGTCACACGCCTAAGTCGGAGCTCGAGGAGCATTCAATTCGGCCTGATAAAGCGATTTTGATTAATGAGAGTGAAAGCCGGCTATTATGGGTCTCGAACTCGTGACCAGTTTCAGATTCTAGAGTTTAGGATAATTGCACAGCAGGCCCTAAAGTTTGGAGGTTTTGTTATTTTATGTATAAACTTTAAGTTTAAAAATGGATTTCTATAAATGACAGTTTAGTCCTTGGACTTTTTATAAAAATAAATGTGTTTTATTTCTATAAAATCTAGTTAAGTTTTTATAAGTTTTAGTATTTTATAATTTTATAAAATAATTTTTAGGTTCATATATTATAAGTTTCAAGGTTTTAAATGTTTATTTTATTAATCATATTATTTACATAATAATTATAAACTCATATAGTTTTAAGGATTTACATATTTTATTTGTAAGATGCATATATATATATATATATATGTGTATATATATATATATATATATATATATATATATATATAGGGGATGGATCAAGAGAAAAACACAAAGTTAGGCGAAAACCAAGAAAACCACATCATTTTAGGCAATTTTTTTATTTACGTATACGTATCCAAAAACAATTTTTTTGATTTACGTATACGTAACCACAATTTTTTTGTTTTATGTTTACGTATACGTAACACTATGTGTAAAAATGTTTTTTGGTAAAAATGTTTAATATTACATTGATACTCTTATAAATAAATAAAAATAAACTAAAACAAAAAATAAAAACTATTATATGATTGGGTAAAATTAGTTTTTTTAGTGGTTTTCTCGGTTTTCGCCTAACTTGTGGTTTTCTCTGGAACCTTCCCCTATATATATATATATATATTTTAAAATAAGTCTTATATATATATATATATATATCAAGTGCAAATGTTTTTCTTAAATATATATCAATTAATTTAATATTGTTTAAGAAAATATATTTTTATTAAGTTTCTAAGATTTAAATTTCATAATACGTGCAAGGTTTTATGGCAAGATACATCAAAAAATTCTGGATATTACACCTTGGACACATGACACTCTATGGTGACTTTCTACACTTTTTAGGTTTTTGGCATTTATAGAATATCCTTCCCTTATATATATATCCCTATTATAATAAATAATTAATTAGAAGGACATATGTCACTCTCTGGTGTCTACTCACCCTTATTTTCTCGTTTCTCTCTTCTATTAAATAACGGGACACGTGTCACTCTCTAGTGCCTGCTTACCCTTATTTTCTCGTTTCTATCTCATATTAAATAATGATATTAAATAATAATGATTTTAAAATAATATATTTCTAGATATTTAATATAAATTTAATTATAGGTAGTTATTAAATCACTAACTATATAAATTTAATATAAAATTAATTATGAATGGTTATAATATCTGACGTTACTTATCAATTTTGAAAAATAAATTTGTATTATGGATAGTTATTATATCAAGACTGTTTTTATATTTTAATTAATTCCATTTTTTTATACAACTAGATTAATAATTCATTTCAATTTTTATCTATAAATTTTTAATTCAAAATTTTGTTTATCATCAACTAAACTGTTCAATCATTTTATAATTTATAAATCATCATTACTAATTACTATTTAATATTTTCTTTATTCAACCCGTGTAATACGCGGGTTTTCTAAAAAAACTTTTATTTTTGGGATGTATTTTTACATTCAATTTTATCACTTTTGGTGAAAAAATTATAAAAAAGCGCTGAGACGTTTTTTTTATTTTATTTTTAAATTTGACGTTTATTACATATGTAAACTTAAAGGTCTGACGTTTATTACATATGTAAATGCTGACGTATTGCATACGTAAGCAAAAAAAACGCTGATTTTTGTTAATTTTTACATATTTTTTATTTCTTTTTTATTTGGCGTTTTTTTAATTTTATTTTGCGACTAGGCTTGTTTTTATATAAATAATCAATCCCAAATTTAAAAAAAAATTATCTAGATTTTTCTAGGGTTTAGTGGTTTCTTCAACTCAAGAGGGTTTTTTTTTCTACCCTTTCCCTATATATATATATATATATATATATATATATATATATATATAAATCTGCACCTATGATTTATCCTTGACTTTGTTATATCTTCTCCTATTAACCCTATTTTTTTCTAAATATAGAATTATAGGATGATTTATACTCTTTGTTATATCTTTACCCTTTTCAAGTTCATGACTTAAAAATTCTGTTAGTAACCTTATGCTTTCATTTTCTATTATACTTTGTTTGTTATGATTTTGTTTTAAGAATTCTAGGCTTCCATTTTTTCCTTGTCTTTGTACGACTTCTGTTGTATTATTATATCTGATTGTTGTGAATGTATATATATGCTTGCTGAGTGTTATGAAGTTTTTTGTTAATGTAATTGCTCCGTTTAATCCTAGCAAAAAGTTTAATCTTAGAACGAAGTCTTTAGATTTTATGTGTTGAGGGTTTATGTTAATTTGTGGTATTTAATATTTTATACTATAGTTTTTTGAAAAGTCTAAGAACTGTATTCCTACTGGTTCTAGATAATGTGTATTTGAGATTAATCTAATATCAATTGTTCTGCTTACTAGCTTATATGTTAATTTTTTTGTGGTATTCTATTGGAGCTATACTATGTGATACCAAGCTTTTAGTGGCTCCCGTATCTACTAATGCCGTTAAATCTATGAATTTATTATGGTCTAACCATAATCTACACTGTATATTTATCATGTTCATTGATGCTTGTGTTTGTACAAATACTAGCTCATTTTCTTCTGTTGACATTTGTACTATTTCGTGTTGAACTTCCTTTTTCTTTTGGATATGATCTTCTAATTCTTGTATTCTATTTTCCAAATTTTTTATTTTAAGATCATGTAATTCTATTATTAAGTCTAGTTTTTCTATTTTGTCTTCTAATTTTGTTGTACTACTACTTGCATTAATTTTTATTACTTCTTCTATGTTTTCATTGAGTTCAGTCATTACATTTGAAAATTACGGTTTACAACAATGTAATGACCCTAATACAAAGTTTCGTCCAGTTGTTGAAATGAAGCTGACAGATAAGCAACAATGCTTATTAGACAACCTCTGACATATTCAAACCATGCCACAGGCTTCGACATTCAAAGTACAGGTTTTAAATGCATTAAGCATTTACTTTCATGAGCAAAGCTCAAAAATCCCCGAAAAACAACAATCAAAATTTACTCACTACATCGTTTTTTGAGGAACGAAGATTGGTATCTTCAATAAATGGGAGACAGTTGCAAAATTTATACAATGTCCAAATCCCATTTACAAAGGTTTTTACAATTTCGCTGAGGCTTTAAAAACAGCCAGGGAACATTTTGGTACAAATAACATTTTGGTACAAATAACATTTTGGTACAAATAACATTTTGGTACAAATAGTTTTTATATTGAGCCAGAAGAAGTTTAAACATTTTCTGAAATAACAAAGACCAATCATGAACAAATAATCAAAGCTCAGGAAGAAGTAATTGTAAAGCTTCAGTAACAGCGGATGAAAAAGGGACAAGATACACATCCTATACAAGCCCATATTAAAAACAGCCTCATAAACACATATATATATATATATATAGGGAATGGATCATTTGATAACTCCTAAATATTTTGAGAACTCACCAGAACTCGTCAAAAATCTAATCAAAACCATTTTTTTTGTTTTTACTATTTTTATTGTTAGAATACAAAATAAAAAATGAATTTATGTTTGTAAATTTACATGTATTTATTTATTAAAAAAATCTACACATGTGTAAGTTTACCACTTACACATGTGTAAGTGTTAACCATTTACATATCTGTTTAATTTTTTTTAAGAATAATTTAGAAAGAAAAGATGAATTAATTGGAGAGATAAATCATTTTTTGTTGTATTTTAATAATAAAGGTAGTGAAAACAAAGAAAAATGGTTTTAATTGATATTTTAACGAGTTCTCGCGAGTTATCGAGTACTTATAAGTTCTCATTTGATCCTAACCCTATATATATATATATATATATATATATATATATATATATATATATATATATATATATATATATATATATATAGGGTTAGGTTATAGTAAAAAAAGTTTTAAAAATAAGAAGGGTAAGAAGGATTCTAAGCTTGACATGTGTCATTTTATTGTTTTTAAAGGGAGGGCATAATGGTCAATGTGTAATATACCGGGTCAATGTGTAATATACCGGGTCAATGTGTCAGGTCAATGTGTAATACAAGGTCTGATATTACACAATGAAGTGATATTACACAATGACCTGACATATTTGAGCGAATTACACAATAATGAGCGACTTACATAATGAGCTGGAAAACATATAACACAATGATGAAAAATATTTGACACAATGAACTTGTATTACACAATGACTTGACTAATTACACAATGAACTTGTATTACACAATGACTTGACTAATTACACAATTAACTTGTATTACACAATGACCAGATGTGGTATTACACAATGAACTTGTATTACACAATGACCTGACTAACTACATAATGAGCTGGAAAACGTAAAACACAATGATAAATACATATAACACAATGAACTTGTATTACACATTGAACTTGTATAACACACTGAACTTGTATTACACAACGAACTTGTATTACACAATGACTTGATTAATTACACAATGAACTTGTATTACACAATGACCAGATATTACACAATGACTAGACGTGGTATTACACAATGAACTTGTATTACACAATGACCTGACTAACTACACAATGAGTTGGAAAACGTAAAACACAATGATAAATACATATAACACAATGAACTTGTATTACATATTGAACTTGTATTACACAATCAACTTGTATTACACAATGAACTTGTATTACACAATTACTTGACTAATTACACAATGAACTTGTATTACACAATGACCAGATGTGGTATTACACAATGAACTTGTATTACACAATGAACTTGTATTACACGATGAACTTGTAATACACAATGACCTCACTAACTACAAAATGAGCTGGAAAACGTAAAACACAATGATAAATACATATAACACAATGAACTTGTATTACACATTGAACTTGTATAACACAATGAACTTGTATTACACAATGAACTTGTATTACACAGTGACCTGACTAATTACACAATGACCTGACTAATTACACAATGAACTTGTATTACACAATGACCAGACGTGGTATTACACAATGAACTGGTATTACACAATGAACTTGTATTACACAATGACCTGACTAACTACACAATGAGCTGGAAAACGTAAAACACAATGATAAATACATATAACACAATGAACTAGTATTACACAATGACCAGACGTGGTATTACACAATGAACTTGTATTACACATTGACCTGACTAATTATACAATGAGTTGAAAAACGTAAAAAAAATCGTTTTTGTTTATAACGACACTATACTCGTTTTAAAGATAAAAAAAACGCTCGTTTTTATGGTGTAATTTTTTTGAAAAAATAATGTCGTATATAAAAGTTATGAACGTTTAAAAATGAGGGGGGAACTTGATAAAAAGTCAACAAAAGTGGTCAAGACTAAAATACCTTTTTCTCCTACAATTTAATCTTAACTATTAAATCTTTTCTACAATTTAATCTAATGGCCCTAAATCCTTCTCACCCTTCTTACAATTAAAATCATTTTTACCTAAATCTAATCATATATATATATATATTTCAGTTTTAATGAATCGTGTTCGGGTTCTTAAGAAATTTCCCGATCGTATGCCTACGCGTGAAGGCGTGAAAACAACCCTCCCTAGGGTGTTTAAAACAATTATTAACTCTATTTAAAACCCATGGGAGGGAATAGTACCTGTACAAGATACAATGCATGATTTACAAGTTTCATGCGTTCATATTGTTGGCGGCTGCTGTGTTCGTCGGCTTGGTACATCGATGAGTTATCTTTCTATATCTCTCTCTTTTCTTTATTGTTTTTACCGATTACTGTTGCCGGGTTCTCCGGAACCCTAGGTGGCGGTGGTAGTGGTTTTTCGCAGCTACATAACTGCTGGCAGGTTCTTTATGGCTTTGGTCGGCCGGTTCGTTGACCCTCTACATGTCTCTATTTTTTCTTTTGACTTGCCGCCTTTACCGATCACTGTTCCCGGGTTCTCTGGTACCCTAGGTAATGGCGGTGTGGTGGTGGTGGTTCTTCACGACTAAGTCATTGTTTCTCAGTTCTCCTGAACCCTAGGTGGGTTTCGATGGGTTGTTACAGCTTCCCTAAGCCAGATCCGACAGCTGTCTGACGTTTTCCATCTTCTAATTTTGTTGGTATTTTGGATTTTGCAATTGGTGGGGTTTTGGGATTTGTTAGATGCTTATGGTTTTGGTAAGAGGCTGTGATGATTGGCTTTAGTTTGTCAGCATGGATTGAAATGGAATTTTCAAGTCCGCATCTTGGCGAGGCATTGTGGTTGTTTTTGTGAAAGGAACTTTAGTTTCTTTAACATTAAGACCAATAGATATGCATCCATGACGTGTTTCTTTCCATTTTCTTGATTGTTTATTTGTTTACAAATATGAGCCTCCCTGAATCGACGATAAAATCTAGACATCTGAACCCCATTTGAAATTCACATGGCGTTAATGTTCGTTAAGAATTGAACTTCTGATTCGTATGATTATGTAGCATGCTAATTTTCGATATATTATCTGATGGAAGCATTGTACGTAGCTCAAATGTTTCTGTTTTTTATCGAACGTTCAGTTTGGCGTTTGAAAGAATTTGAATTTGCACTTCGTTTAGAAGTGCCTTTTTTTAATCTCAGTGGTTTTTGGTTAATTTTTAAATTATGAGGTGTTGTTTAATCTGAAAGTATTTTCAAATCATTTGAATTCAGTTCACTTGCAAATTCAGTTACTTGTAAATAATAAAAATTTTCTTATTGCTAATTGTTTTGTTTGATGTTAAAGTATGATTATATTGTCTGATGAGAATGCATCATAGCAATGGTTAAAGCATTTGGGAAACCAATATCCTTTGGATGCACATCAACCGAATCTGTGATTGCATATTTGGATTCTTATTCGGATGAGAAGTGAAGGATGGTGTTGCTAGATTATATAGTAAGTTGTTGTTATTATTATTATTATTATCATCATATATTTTCATATCTTAATGCAAAGATTAATGAATTTGCAAGCAGGAATTATATTTAGTGCTTTGTTAATTACCATTCTGTATGCAGGAATGATGGATCATGTAGTTCGAAAGAATTGGGGATAATTCAGCATAACTTTTCCTTTTCTTTTTTGTCGTTTTCGAAGGTGAGCGAGGGTGGAGTGGGAATACGCCTTGCAAAGTTGTATAATACCATAACAATGAACCAAGATGTTGTATAGACTGATAATTAAAATTATTGATTTTTTTTAACATTTTGCATAATATACATTAAAGATTCTTGATTTCAGTTTAAAAAAACAAATACATGCTTCTATTTCACTATCTCAGTAGAATCAAGTGATTTGTGTCGTGTGATTCTCTTTAAACTGCAGATGCATGCCCTTTTGAGCCACCAAAGATGAAAAGGACGAAACTAAGTAAATCTGAAGTCAAACAGTTGACGGAAGCTGTGGTAAGGTAACCACCGTATTCCCTCTTGATAATTTTTTTCTACTTATTTTTGTGTGATTTGATTGTATTAGTTTTTCGGTGTTAAACCCATGTGGATGTTGACTGCAAACAACCAAGTTTTAGATTGTGATAACAGTTTTTTATGTGGCCCTGCCTTTTGTTATGAGTATGATTCGGGTACTGGGCTTCGTCCTTGAGAAAATGTAACATCTTTTATGTTATTAATATTTTCATATTGTTCATTGTCCTTGATTTTGTATGCATGCAGGAAAGCAATACCATTGTGAACCTTGCTTCTGCACTAGAGAAGGAAGGAATCAGTGCGTTTCTTTTTTATTTTGCTGGAAATGGGTAAGTAGAATATTGAACAGATAATTGTAATTTCATTGAGATAATTTCATATATTGAAGTGTTTTAAGTATAGCTATTAACATCTAACATGTATGAACAATCAGTTTTACAAAGGGTTTTAAGAAGTTAAAGTAAAAAAATTAATATAGAGGATTGGTGTTTGACTGTTCGTTTCATTGTGTAAGATTTGAAAATATGTGATTACTGTCATTGCCTACAATAATATATAGGATTAGTGTTCGACTGTTCGTTTAATTGTTGAGTTGAATAATTTGTGAACAAAACCATAATATTTGAACAATTAGAAGCATTTGAATGAACTAAAAGTGGTATGGTGAAACAAGATTAGATGTATATAAAAAAAGGGTGTATATATATGTACATATATATGTATCATATTCTTTGATTATGCAGATTGGACACTAGGAAAGGTATTAATATAATGTATCTTGAATCATGCTCTATTTTATAGTTTTAATTCATTATTATTATTATTATTATTATTATTATTATTATTATTATTATTATTATTATTATTATTATTATTATTATTATTTTTGGCAGGCTTATGAAAGTGAAAGAAGACTCATAAAGGATTGCAGGCTTCTTGGAACATTTAGAACTTCTGTACCAAGAAAGCGAAATGGAAAGTGGTTGAAGAGTATAAGAAACTGAAGCTAGAAGCAGAGGAAAATTATAAGGTATGTGACATTAAGCCCTTTGTTATGCACAATTACCATTGAAAATATATATATATTTTTTTTAGCTGCAGGTTATGAAATTTTTTAATTTGTATTTTAGTTGCAAGAATTCCTCATGGACCATGGCTTGGCGATTGATATCCGACGGTAAGTCTTGGTTGTTGTTTGAGTAATTGTCTAGCTAAAGGTGGCAAAATTGTCGGGCTAGGTAATGGGTCAAAACGGGTAATTTTTTATGTTGGTGGCAACAAAGTGGGTTGGTCTGCTTTCTCAAAGACTTTTAGCTCAATTATTTTTTGTTTACAGTTATAATATGGTTTTTGAATTAACTGATTTAGTAAGTTGTTGAAAATACACTTGTAGTGTCTTTTGACCTTTTCAGGCCAATTTCGTTTTTTGATTGAAAAAATTATAATATGAATCTATCTGTTTATACGGTCAAAATTTCCACCTCTACTAAGATGATATGAGAAAAAAGATCGTGAACGTCGTGTTTTGAAAATACACTTGAAGTGTATTGTATTGAAAATACATTTGTGTCTTTTAATTTTTTCAGGCGATTTTCATTTTTTGATTGAAAAAACTACAATACGAATCTATCTGTTTATATAGTAAAGATTTCCACCTCTACTACTAAGATGATATGAAAAAAACGAACATGAATTTTGTGTTTTGCAGAGGGCGGATTGCTTTCAAATGCCAAGATGTGTTACTAGCAAAAGAGAAGTTTGACAAACGACTCCCACCATCACGATCACTTTTTTCTAGCCAAACATTATCAATCTTACCCATTTAAACTTCATATTTCAGAGGCACCACAACACCTATGGAGGTCAAGACACCGACATATGAGACCCCAAAGAAGAGTTCAGGGTGATTCTTATCAAATTCTTGAGAAGAGTTCGAGATCAGATGCATCGCCCCCATGTCTACTGTTTGAATGTAGCTTTTGGGTGAGCAACAAACTTCTTCCTACATTCTACTTGAATGTGGTTTGATAGAATATAAATTATAATAGTTGTAAGTAGAAGGCATTAGAAATACTACAGTCTCCTTTCGTTGTATCAGTGGCTATAAACTTTTGTTCATGTAACGATTTATTAGGTGTGCCCACATGTCCGTTAAACTAAACGCCGCAAAGCGCGCATGGTTAATACTAGTTGAGAGTTTAAATTAAACCACACATCAAATAGAAAATAGTTTATTTAAAATATTTAGGATGTACATCATAGTGTATTGGTCACTCCAATCATATACTTATCATATACTTAAGACAAAGTGGTTAATAGAACATGCATGCATGGTTATACAAAGATGAATATTCTAACTCAAGGAGTCATTTGAATAAATTAAAAGAATTACAACTTGTAAACCTAATTCTTGGTTGAAATTAATTGTATTTATTATATACTAGGTTAAAATCTCGTATGTTACACGGATTGAATAAATATAATGTTATATATTTAGTAATAAAAAAATTATGTCTTTAAAAACTTATGTATTATACGAGCTGAATAGAATATAATGTAATCTATTAACACATACATTCATCAAAATATGTATTTAAAAAAACATAATTTGACGTGACAGTTATAAATTATGTTGAGTTAATTTTTAAAATATTTTTCTTTCAACTGGGTATTAATTTTTTTATTTAATTGATAAATGTTAATTAATATTAAATTCATTTGCTTAATGATATAATAACTATCCATAATTAAACAATAACCATTCATAATTAGATTTATATTAAATATTAAAAAAATTATTCTTTTAATATTATTATTTAATAGGAGAGAGATACGGGAAAATCATGCTAAGAACGCATCCAAAAATGACACGTGTCCTTTTAGGATTTTTATTTATTAGTATAAAGATTAATACAAATTTTAAATGACAAATAGCTACTCTCCTTTTGCTTGTAGTTTCAAATATATAATAAATATTTTTGAATCTGTTAATCACTATTATACTTGTTTTTATTTATTTGTATTTCTTTTATAACCCAAAAATAAACACAATATATGAAAAACATAAGCATGAAAACAAACATCAACTACTTCAATCCTTAGGGTATGTGTATACCCTCACGGGTATCCCCCGTGAGGGATTTCACGCCATAACCAATGTGGGAACACTGCCCCTCCCACCTATGGCATGAGAGGGGGTGATGGAGTTCATGTGAGGGGCTTCACGGGAGAAAGGGGATTTTTGTGGGTGTTGGGTGGGTCTCCTATGGTTAAATATGTGGTATTTCACTCACTTGGGTATCTCCTTTGTCAAGTGAGACCCAAATGAGAAACTTATCACGCTGATATGGCGCTCACGTGGCAGAAAAGGTACTTTCACTTGGCTCTCCCAAGTAAGAGTATAACACATACTCTTAGATGATTTAAACATCACCACCCATGCCAATATGCTCGGAGTTAAGTTATAAACAAAACCCAACAGCATGTTGCCGCCACACACTACAAATTAATAGAGGTGCACAAAAAAAACCGGTTTTCAAACCTACCCAAACCGATTTGTAAACCTCTAGACTGAAACCGGTTTGAAAACGAACCGAACCGATTCAAACCCCCTCAAAACTGGTTTCAAACAGGTTTGAAACCGGTCAAACCCCTCTTAAACCGGTCTCAAACCGAACCAGTTTCATACCAAACCAGTTTTGACTTTTGTTGATTAAACCGGTTTCGGTTCAGTTTCAAACCAGTTGGTTTGAAAAACCGATTTGTGCACCTCTCTATACCAAACACAGGCCTCATGGATATGTCCCTCTGCTAGGCTAGTTCCTTGACCCAACATGATTTTAGCTAGGTCTCCTAACACCAGCCTCAATGCTAGCCCAATCTCTTGGCAATAATCCTCTTCTAGCCTAGTCGTCTTGCTAGATTGCCTGCTAGCCCAATATCTCGACATTCACCCCTTTACACGTATTTTTATGTAAATGATATAATATATTAATATATTCATATGTAGAGGTGCACAAAACGGTTTTTTAACCCGAACCGGTTCGAACCCGACCTGAACCGGTTTGGTCAACGGAAAGTCAAAACCGGTTTGGCCCTAAACCGGTTCGGGTTAACCCGGTTTGGAGGCAAGGAAATCCCTAACCTATTAAACCGGTTAGGGTTGGGTTGAAACCGGTTTGTGTGTTAAACCGGTTTTATTTAAAAAATTGAATAAATTCAAATAAATTCGATATTTTTAATAAAACCCGATTTGCATGCCTGGCAAGTGTCATTGATATTTTCAGCTACCGAAAATGGTATTATGCTCTTTCAAAAAAAAAATATAACAAATATAAAACATAAAGTGCAACGTTTATTAATATTTGAAAAGTTCGGAAATTAAAAAACATGACAAGATAAAATTATAAAATTGTAAAGCATTACAAATGACAATATATATTTTTATTTTTTGGAATATTGATTGATTATTCTTGTGTGTTATCTTCGGAACTGTAGCCTCGTAGCCTTGCATCTTCGGCTAGTTCTTCATCGGTGACTGGTTCGGATATTCCAAGATCAACCTCGTTGTTGTATATGATTTCTTCGGCTTGAATTTCGTCTTCGAGAGAAGTTTGGTCTTGTATCCTATCCATCGCATCCAAATGGTACTTCATGCAAATGCACATTTCTATCGCTAGGGGGGTGAGTCTAGTCCTTTGTATTGATAAGACCATGCCACTAAAAGAAAACGCAGATTCCGAAGCTACCGTGGAAGCTTGGACGGTTAGTACATCACGGGCCATGGCGGAAAGAATCGGAAACGAAGCTTCGTTTTTTTTCCACCAAGCCAAAATATCAAACTCATCAAAACGGTAGGAGGCATAAACGCTAAAAAGTTTGTGCCAATATACCTTCCGAGTTCGCTACTCGGGGTTGTACCTCGAGCCCGTTTACTAAATTCATTTAACATGTAGTTATATAAATTCAAATGAACATCTCTCGAGCTACCACTTGATGATGTACCCATTGTATCATGTGGAGTCGGAATTGTACCATATTTATGTAAATAAACATCAAATAAATCTTGTAAACACTTGTTAAAATATGTTTTTGTGCCTTGTGCAAAATGGATGTCTTCACTATCCAAATTCAAAGCGTAAGTAATTCTATCAATCAACGTTTCAACCCTGAAAACATTTATGGTAGGGTTTAAAGCGGCGGCACAAGTTATAACGGGAGGCATTTCTTTAAAATATTTTACTAATTTTTGTTTCATCGGTTCTATCATTTTTGTAAAAATAGTGCATTTATTTTCAAGTTCATACAACTTGTTAGCCATTAAATATATTTATTTTAGAGTTAATGGACTTGTGGGATAATAAACACCGGATAAAAAAGTGGTGGCGGTTTTGAAAACTTCAAGCAATTCGGTTACGTCTTTTAAAATGTCCCAACTCGTAGACGGAAACTTTAGAATTTTACGACGAGGTTTTGAGGCAAGCATTTCATGAAATATTTCTAAAGTTTCTCTTTGTCATAAAGCGCTATAAAACATATTATAAGTCGAGTTCCATCTTGTCTCGACGTCCCAATTCGGACCTAAGCAAAGATTATTCGTTTCACGTCAAAATCTAATATAATCATGGTATCTTTTTTTGTTACTAAAAATATCTTTAAACATTAGTCGAAAAGCATATGTTAAGTTTGAAACATCTTCAATTGCAAGCCCGGCTTGCACCGCCAAGTTAATGATGTGTGCGACACATCGACTATGGAAAAAAACGATCCAAATACTATTTCAAAGTATTATTAATATTTGGAAAGTTTGGAAATTAAACAACTCAAATAATTTTACAAGTATTATTGTTTAGGTGAAAAAATATACTTACAATGATCCAAATACTATTTCAAAGTATTATTATTTACTTGAAATTATATACTTACAATATTCAACCCAAATAATATTGCAATATTATTTTTAAGTAGAATAAATATTACAAAGATATAAATAGTGTAATTATTATTTAAATAAGACGGTATACTTACAATTAATAGAAATAGTGTAAGTATTATTTAAGTATGATAATATACTCTAAACCCTAGAAGAAGTATGATCTAGAAAATAACAGCCAAAAGTGACGCATATTAGAAGCACAAAATATAAAGAAAACACTTTTTATGAGAAAAAATATAAATTTATGAATGAACCAAACCATTACGTTAGGGCCCTTTTATATGAAAAAATCTAATTTTAGCATGCTTGGAAATCAAAATTAACGGCCTATAATTAAAATTAAATGACTAAATAAACGCGTGAATTAATGAAATTCATGATTTATGCATATTTATAAAGTTATTTCATCTCAACTAGTGGTCTCAAAATTTATAAAATATAAAATAACATATTTATAAAATATAAAATAACATAAAAAAACGCATATAAACATTTATTGTATACATGATTATTATAAAATGTAAAAAGTATATGATAATTTTAGGCCTAGCATACTACTAACTTTTAGATGTAAAAGTATAAATTAAGAACTTGTATTTTATTTTAAAAAAGGTAATAATAATGAAGATTACACCATGTCAATGAATAATTTAAATGGTGTTATCACCCAAACCAAGTTGAAGTCTTTAGCATTAACAACTAAACAATCAAGAACTGGTTGAACAGTAATTACCATCATTGATCATTTAGCCCAAGTGGGAGCTTCATGAATATCACAAACATTCCGATCCAAAAAATGCTTTGAAAACACTCTAATATGTTCAATGTTATTAATTATTTAATTTATTGGTTTATTTTAAAGGAATTTGTATGCAAAATCAAAGTATTGTAACATGAATAAATATAAATTTATTGGAAATTTATAGTGCAATAATACCCCAAGGTAAAATATTCTTGAATCACATGATTTTATAATTTTGTCAAATATATTTAAAAGGTGAGAAGAGAAGAATTGATGCTAAATGATCCAATTTGGGCCTCAACCAGGTAATGTAGTATGGCTTGGGCTTTGTATCCAGCTTAGTTTTGTTGGGCTCTATTTAACATTGTACTTGAAATATAATTCTTTGCTAATTTTTTGGATACTTGGGTAATGAATAATTGCTAATTGGGTTTGGATTTTACTCTTACTAAGTTAACAACCGAAAGTTAGTTCATGTATATGTAATTAATACGTACATATAAAAAATAATAAAAAAAAATTAGTATAACTCGAATTCGAATTTCAAATCGAATAGAAAATCATAAATTCAAAATCGATATCTGAATTCGAATTGAATCGAATTTCGAATTTGTGATTTTCGAATCGAATCGAATCGAGTTCGAGATTTTTTGGTCCGATTCGCATACTAAACACTCCTAGACCAAATGGGTCTTCCACCACCGTACCTATGGTGGTTGACGGGTACGATATGGTTATCGTAAAATTGAGAATTAGTCTTAGAACATAGTCATGTCCTTTTTGGCACATAGCCGTATGATATGCACACTATTTGCCTATTTTTAAGTTTAACTTGACATGGTTATGTGCCTTTTGGGCACATGCACTCTCAAAAACTTTATTCAGATTTATTAAATCTCCAATTTAAGATTAGGAAGATATCTAAGTGTAATATGAAAATGTTTAAGCTACCAAGTTAAAAATGCATAATGGAGAGATATTATCCCTAATGTTAATCAAATCTTTCTTGATTCAAATTTATTAACTCATCCATGAGAATCTACATATGCAATAAACCATGACATTAAGTCCACAACCTCCACCGGTCTATGATGTCACTTGGGAAGTAAGTTCTTACAATCAAGGTAGAGCTTTGTAATCAACTTTAAGAAAGCACATCCTTAACGTTGGCCGGCCTGAGCAAGTGTCGGGTGGGCGACCGCTCAATACCCTTTTTTTGGGCCCAAATTTTTAAGTTTTTTATATATATTATATGTAAAAATATATTTTGAACAAAAATCCATAAAGTTTAATATCCAATAATAATTCATAACCCAATAAACTTTTTTTAAAACTAACCTAACAACCTTTATTTGGTTTTAGCCCATCTAAACCCAACTTAAACCCATTTAACCAATTAACCCAATTAGTATTTTTTTTTAAACCAAGCCAACAACCTTTATTTGGTTTAGCCCATTTAAACCCATTTAACCAATTAAGTCAATTTAAAAACAATAAACGATTTTTAAACCTAATAAAAAAAGTAGCGGCAATTGAGGAACACCCCTATTCGACGATTCGGTTTCATCAGACATGAAGAGGCTATTTTCGAGGACAAGGGTTTGGGTCAATTGTGTGTCCACAATTCAACATTGGAACAAAAAAAATCGATTGATTGAACAAACAAGAGAACTCAATTTTTCTTAGCTTTTATTTATCTTCAATCAAGCAAGTTTTTTACTTTTTGATTTCTTACGATTGATGAAGCAAAGAGGAGAACTCGATAATTCTTGAATATTGATTATTGATTTATAATTTATTATTGATTTCTTGATTACTTGATTATTGATTTTTTTGAATCTTGAATAGTTGATTTTTTGACTTCTTGATTAGTTGATTATTGTTTTACACAATTAGTCGATTACATACTTATAAGTTATAATTGATGAACTTCTTATGGAGTTAAAGTTGCTTGACATAATATTACCTAGTGAAATTATCTACCCTACTAATGTTTTAAATTATCTGAAACAAGTCGATTGTTTTCCTAACGCATTAATTGCATATAGAGTCTTGTTGAATATTCGAGTAACCGTGGCATCTGCAAAAAAAAAAAACATTTCAAAATTGAAGTTGTTGAAGTCCTACTTACGATCCACAATGTCCTAAGAAAGACTTAATGCTTTGTCAATGATAGCTATTGAGAACGATTACTTAGAGAGTATGGATTATGAAGAGTTGAACAACAACTTTTCAAAAATTCTAGGAAAGCCTCACGATTTGTTTAACTATGTAACATAGATTATTTTACTATAATAATTTTGTTTTGTTTATTGTTATAACAATTATCGTCGTATTAATGAATTATATATATATAACTTTATATTTTAGGGGCCATTTTTTTCTAGTCATACAAGTCACTTGAAATCTCAAGGGTGACCCTGACGCGTAGGTCAAGCTTTCAATTCACATTTGGCTTGCAAGCTTAAACATTCTTTGACATAAACTTTTAACACATGATATAAAGCTAGTGTGCTACACACTGATTTCATATAAGCACACTACCACTTTAAACATTTATATACAACTAGAGGGAATTTAGGCAATGAACTCAAAGAAGTCCAAAATAGAATATTTTAGGTGTATATATTTTTTGGAAATCCTATCTACTCACATTAGTAAGTTAGGTTCCCAATCCAATCAATGCTTCTCCAAAGTTGGTTGAACACCTAATGGTTAACTCAAATTCAATAAGTATGCTAATTTTGGTAATAAATTTTATGATAAGGTTTTATGACTAATTCAGTCTATCACATGACCTATTTCTATTCCAACTAACCAAAAACAACTATCGATAATCATTTGGGTATATGATTAGACACCTAAGAGTTAATTTGAGCTTACATTACTCAAATTCAACTCGACACGACTCGTTCATTTCAAAAAATCTCCCATATAAGTTTTAAGGTTGAAACATTCCTAAGGGAGTATAATTGGTCCTTCAAAACCGGCTTTGACCATTTTGGTCAACCAAATTCACCAATATATCTTTTCGAGTCAATTTGAGTGGAGATCACCATTTCACCAATATTACATCTACACAATGGATTTTCATCCAATTCTGTTTCACTTGTGGTTTTAACTCATTTTAGTTGGTAATTAAGATTTATAATAGAAAAGTACAACAAGATGCATTGTTGGTCAAGATTCATCAAAAACACACGTAGCCAGGGGCGGAACCATGAGAGGGTCAAGAGGGTCCATTGACCCCCCCAATCACCAGAATTTATCCAGTTTTATACATAAAAGTTGAATTTTATTTTTACAGAAAATTTAAATTGGACCTTTTAGTTGTAGTCGGTATAGAAGAGTAACTTATGATGATCCTCTGACTAAAATGTCATGGTCCGTCGTTGCTAGCCAAGTTCTTGATTTAGCTATGTAATGTAACCTCTTCTTAATGGAAAGTATTGCGGTGTGATAATAAAGAATATGGGTACAATGAGTTGATGTTGGAATAGAATGTGTATGAAGTGGTGGAGATGTTAGGTCTTTAATGGAAAACTTATGATCCTTTAGGGATCAACTAAGACAAGTGAGTAAACATAAAGATTCTAGTAATAAGAATAAAGATGGGGCGTTGACATTTGTTTGGTGCATAAAGTTTTTATGTGCGTCGTTGGTGAACAGGGTCGGTCCTGAGGATTTAAATGTTTCGACTGAGCCAGAAGAAAAAGGCTCATACGAACAAAATATATAAACTAAATTTTTTTTAAACGACGATTAAAGTTATAGCAAAAAAATTTGACAGTTCGACTCTTCGTTTCCTGCTTCTTCTGTTATTCAATTCGTCCTTTTTTAAACAGTCGATGGTTTCTAATTTCTTTACAAAGAACAGGGTCCAACCATTACATATTTACATTATAAAGATTAAATGGATTATGGCCCAACCAATCAACCTTTACATATTTACATTATAAAGATTAAACGGATTAGGGCCCAACCATTACATTATAAAGATTAAAAAGCGTCCAACCATTATAAAGATTAAAGATTGTCCAACCATTATAAAAAGGGCCTAATATGTTTATAAGTTTTTATAAAAAGGTCTCAATATATAAAACCGGTAAATACAATTTTATAAAAAAACATATATATATATATAACATATATATATATATAAAATTTTTGGCCCCCTTACAAAAATGGGCCCTGGCCGGCAGCCCGGCTCGGCCTACCTCAGGGCCGGCCCGTTGGTGAATCAAGTAAAGTTGGATAAACACTCCCTTACCATCATCTAGAAATCCTAAGGTGCTATAATGGATAATCTTCTTCTCTTGAATCTTATAAGCCTTACGTCAAGTTTCATGTTTAAATGGGTTCATGAGACATGCATGAAGGAAAAATGATTATTGAAGTTAATTGTGGTATCCTTGTGTAACAGCTACAAAATTTCAGAATCTAAATCATAGTTGTTGGGTTAAACCTAACTATGCTCAATAGAAATTCAAGCCCATTTGAGACCCAATAAGGATTTAAGCCCATTTGAGACCCAATAAGGATTCAAGCCCATTAGAGATGCAGTTTACATTATTCATGTTTCCTATTTGACTTAATTGCATGTATTAGGTCATTAAGTCTAGCAAAGGTCATACGTTAGTTAAATATATACTTGAGTAATTTTAGGAATTACCGGTTCACGTATACGTATAACCCGAATAATACGAACGTTGGTGATTAATCTAAATATCCATAATAATGCCAAAAAACCCATAATACATAAACTATATGTTTATACAACCAAAATTAAGGATTTAATCGTGTAAAACACGTAATGAGCCGTAACGAGAAAATTCAAAGGTTTTACCGTATACGGTCATCTTTAAACGTCCATACACGAAATTAATCATGTATAGAACTTAAATAACATGTAAATAGATATATTCTTCATCAAGACTAGTTAAATACCCTTAAAAGTAATTAAGAAACCCTAAACCAAGTCAAATTACCGTTCCGAGCCGTAATCGAGATTTAACGCGTTAATGACCGGATAACCTACACTTTTAAACCACTAAACTACCTAACCACCCCACCCACCCCCCTTTACCTCATTTCATCCGAAACTCACCATGTGGGCCCCCCTCACACTCCATTTTTTTCATTCTTTGACTTTATGATCCATTACCATGCCTTATTTTCTTATAAGTTATCTAAACTTCATTCCATCTATCATTCCATCACTCAAGATCAATTTCAAACTCTCCAACATCTCTCTCTCTCTCTTCCTTTGGACAACACACATACTACACACACATCCATTCTTCATTCAAGAATCAATGGAAATTCAAGTGTCTATCAAGGAGATTTAAGTGCTTTCAAGTTATTTTTACAAAAACTTAAGCTTGGAACTTCCTTCTATACCTTCTCTTTGCTTGGTAAAGGTGAAAAACCCTTTCATATTCTTTCTTTATTCATTCTTTTAAAGAAAATACAAGAAACATCATGTAAAAGTCACCATCCAAGAGTTTATGCTAAAAAAAGTAGTTAAAACCATGATCCACGACCTTTGAACTTGAGATCCTCTAAAAACACACGGTCAAACTTTATGAACCTATTAAATATCTTAAACAAGAACTAAAATATGGTACATACATGTTTTTATATAAAAAGATGGTAAAGAATATGTTTAGTTGGTGATTTGGTGCATACATGTAAAAATCATACATATATGACTTTTAAAAACAAGACTTTAAGTTTGAACTTGTTTGAACTTGGAATATGAACTTATAAACATGTAACATATAAAAACAAAGTCTATATAAACTTAAAATGCTAGATCTAATATGAAACTATATGAAAAACATGAAATCTAACATAAAGAAACTCTATATTCTTGATTTTGAACATAAGTTGGAACTTGGAGTTTAAACTCATGAATCAAGTGGTTGGTATAGACAAAGCTGGACTATGGACTTTAGAACATGTTATATCTAAACATAAAATCAACTATTTGGTAAACAAAAGTCAAACAAGTATAAAATTGGAATAGTTGTTGAAATTGAGTGTTATAGAACCAAAACAGTGAGCTGGCAGAATTTTAAACCAACTTTAGCAGGCCATAAATCGGTCCATACTCACCCAAACTTGTCCAATTTTTGGTCTAAAATCAAGTATAAAGAGTCAGTAATCTAACCCAAGTAGATTCACAAAATTTCGTTGAGTTTTGATGCCCCAAAATTGTCCAACGAGAAAAGGTATCATGGCTGTTATTTTTGACAGAAATTCCGTGTCAGTTTTGAAGGTCATAACTTCGTCATAACAAGTCCAAATAAGTTGATTCCACTTTCTACAGTCAGAATTTTAAGTATAGAACAAGATTTTTATAGTATCGGGTCATGAAAATGGGCTTAAGTCAGTCAACGAAAAGGAATTTCCCAAGGTACTCTAGAAATGAACACTGCTGACCTCTCCTATCCAAATGAATTTTTAAAAATACTTAATTATGTCATAAATTGTTGATTCATATATCCCTGTAACCCTAAGACATGTATGTATCTTGGTATAATATTTCGTAACTAAACGAGTTCGTTTGGTCAATCAAGAGGACAACGCACGAACAACCTAAAATTCTGAAAAATTCCGACAAACTAAGGTTATCTTGATAATACAATTTAAGAGAAATACGCATCAAAACCCTAACACGAGATATGAATAACAACTTATGGACATATATTTATACTTATAACATCAAACTTGTATACATTTCATGGTTAGACACGTATACCTATCATGAAACTCAAAGCCAAGTCACCAACGGTTCGTCGGGTCACATTTTCTAAACATGGCACTTATGTTTTTGAGTCTAACATATTGGATGGACTTTGTACATGACCGAATTGTATGTTGACACTAAATCTTAAGGTCATAAGATAACCGTAACTATTTAGGTCACGGTTAGGACAGTCTTGCATACACATCGACCTTGCTAGCACTTACACATTGAAAGCTCATCTGGTGAGTTCACTGCCCCTTTTTAACTTTTAAATGTTTTAGAAACATCGGGGGAGAAACATACTTGCTTAACACATTTGATACTTTTGGGAACATCATTTCTTGATGCATTTGAGAAAGCATGAAACATATTTGCTTTATTACGTTTTAAAACATGAAGTAAACATTTTCATATGGTAACAAGAAAATAAGGCTCAACCCTTATGTTGCATGAGTTGGCACGTGTAGAGCTCGTAAAGTCCCCTACATTACGTAATTTATAACCATTAGCTATAGGTTAGCCTGAGACCCTATGAATAGTACTATTGGGATTGACACACCCCGGTCATGGTTAGTCGCGCTAACCGACGATCCACATGATCGAATGGCCGTATATTGTCTACACACGGGTTCGTTTGGTACGAGCAAGGGGAAAAACAAGTGTTTGGGTTTGGTTATACCTCATGTATGAACATATATTCGTATTCCTAGCTAGTTTGCGAATGGGCACACATTGCTTGTTTTGTTTATCATATACATTGAAACTTTTTCGTGCAGATAGATCTGCCAATCGTTTACACACAAATGGTTTAGTCATTCGTTTACGAGCAAATTTTTTTATTAGTGTTTTCAAGGGAAACAATTTCATGTTATGGCCATGTACACATACCAATGTTTTCAGGAAAAAACAACTTATTTTATGACTATGTCGGCATTACATGTTTTCAGTTGGAAAACGACTCATTTTATGACTATATAGTCATCACATGTTTTCATTGGGAAAACTACTCATTTTATGACTACGATGTCATCACATGTTTCATTGGGAAAACTACTCATTTTATGACTATGAAGTCATCACATATTTTTGAGGAAAACGGTTTCATATTTTGGCCACGTATACACCATCAATGTTTTCAAGGCAAACCACTTTACACTGAGACAATTAAACCTGTGAACTCACCAACCTTTGTGTTGACATTTTCAAGTATTTTTTTCAGGTAACACATAGCTATGCCACGGTTGGAATAGGATAACCATTCGGATTAAAACCCTAGAAGTCAAAGACGCATGATCGTCAAACCTCAAGCCTATTTTGACCTATATGGATTTTAGGTCAATGTACTAGTTTATATTAATATTTTTAATGGTGTTCAATACTTTAGAGATCTTTACTTTAGCTTTCGTTGTTGTGTAATGTTACCAATCGTTGCAACCTTAATTTATTTATTTATTCATTAAGTAAATGAATTTGGGGGTGTGACAGATTGGTATCAGAGCCAATGTTTTTAGCGAATTAGGTTTCCTTAGCGTCACCTAGGCTCTAACCAGACTCATTTAGGGACCAAGATTTATAAGACTTACATTACATTAAGAACACCCAAGACTTGAGTATAAAAATTCCAACCGTTGCCGAACGACTTGAGTAGACCATTAGTGTATGTAGTTACACTAGAATATCATTATCTACACTAATACTTAATACAATTACATGTCACACGTAACGAACACTTAGCACGTACAACAATGTGGAAATAATAGACACCTACAACGTTTCTCAACAAAGTGTCACTTTTCGGATTACGAATCAAGGATGACGGGTACTCAGAACACTGTAACCCTAGGAGATTGAGTTACGAGTAGAGCTTGGGCGACGACGGTAGCAATCGCCAATCACCGATCTTAGCATCACAATAAGCTAAACCCGTACCTGAACCTGTACCTATACCTGCACCACACTTACAACTACTCCAGCCGTGGAGTTAACTTTCTTTCTAATATATGTGCAGTATATATACTCTCCTTCATGAATCGCTCGATTGGATGACTAGGACTTTCGCCATGAAATATGGCAGACGGGACTGCCTAAGCAGAAGGGAACCCGAGGTGGATAAGCAGGACTGAACGGGAGAGAACTTTACTGGGCAGGAGACCCATAGACTCATTAGGATCATGTGGATCCATATGTACAAACAAACTTGGAGCATGATTTGCTCGACACAAACTTGAGGATCTCTGCCCTAACATAGTGTCTGACTTCCACCGCACACGTCCTGTTATTAGAAGACACCGGTTGTGTCTCTCTACCATTAACTCCATCCAACAATAGCCTTAGTCGGCTAATTCATGAGTATTGGTACACATGATTGAGTAATCCGATAGAACATACACACTCGTGCGCGAAAGCGCAACACGATCTAATGAACATTTCAGATCCCGTGTAACTGAGAGCTTGGGATAGGAGAAACACTATAGGGACCATGCAAAGTAAATTATCATTGCAGGTGCACACGTAATCATAATTTGCAGTGCATGAGAACTCTAGTGAGTCTTACTGTCCGAGCCAAAGTTCATGATTAATCTGTATCCCTAATCCCAATTCTCAGTCACTCGATTAATGATCGAAATCACTATAACCATAAGGGTTGAGCCAAAAGGCATCAGGTGATGTGACAGACTACCACAAGTGATGTGGAAATGTATATCAACTCCTTTATCTTCGAATTCTAATAAATCCAAAACCCTTATCGAAATTTCATTGGCATGACAATTGTTAACCAAAACTTTAAAGAGATCTATTCTTGGTGATTTTACTTCAGTATTTAGAATGAACATGGAAATTCCTTGTGGAGTACTACTTCAACTTTTGAGATTGCGCTATAGGTTATTTCTTTTCGATTTTGTTATTTATAGATCAACGCACGTGACCGAACTTTGGTCTAGCATGAATCAGACCTTAACATTTCTAATTCCCCTACTAGATCTTCATATACCATTCTCACAGTTCGGTAGGAATGAGAGAAACTCGAATTTGACGTACCCAACTCTTAATAGATCTTGAACGATGAAGATCTCCCTCATCCGTTTGTACTTTCTAAAACATATCCTTTGGAAACACGTAAATTCCAGGTTGCTCCTTGCAATGATCAACACTTACAGTAATTGTACAACTATTATCGGAGATCACGGCATAATCTCAGGTTATCTTATAATTCAGTAACACACTTACTTGAAGTCTACATCGGAAGTGCTATGCACTAACTCCTGTAACAGGATGGAAACTTACTTTGATCCTCTTACGCCTGACACCTATAGGGTATTGTGGAAACTCGACCAGAGACAAGTAGGTAATCTGAATTTTTAGAACAGTTGTCAAACGGGGTCGTTCTAACCACCTTTGACATTCAGTACATCATCAATCCCGAATAATCTTCCGATGATAAATAAGCCATGATTTATGCTCAAGTGAGTATCAAGGAAACCTAAGCGTGAATTGTCGGACCAGCAGGAGACTGGCATACAAGATTCTTAAAATTGTCCCAAATGCGTGATTTCTTGCTAATCTCATTAGTTCATGTTATACATAAGAAACGTAAACATGAGTTGCTTCCAACAACCCATTGTCAACAAAAATCTGAATAGGATAAACTTATATCCTTTTGTACTTGCATTTCCCCAAGGATCATTTTGTTGGCTGAGTCTCTGATCTTAGACAATAGGAGAGATGTGTTCACATCTCTTACTCTGACTTTTTAACACATGCTTAGGGAAAATGCAAAACTTTGACATTTGACTCCCATTATCTCAAATTTTATGGCTTAAACCATTTGTGTTGAGGACCTTAAGGCTATAACCGATATGAGTGAAGTACATGATGGTAAGTTATGATAATATCATTCGAAAGCGAGGGAAGTTGCAAACATACTGTACTATCAAGTTGTTGACAAATTCTGAAACTCCATGATCCATCCCGACCAACTTTGATGGGAAATCAAGAACCTAAGTTGAAATCTGAGGATTTAATTTAGTGTTCTACGATTTTTAACCGCTATAAGCCGTACTCTACCAGAAAAGTGAACAAAGGAAGAATCATGTCTGAACTTTCTCTTTTGGAGGTCTACACTTATACATTTCCTTTAGACTTCTTAACTTTCCATTTAAATTTATATTCACTTTTCTCCAAGATCTTACGGGATGCCTATGCGTTATCTTTAAAGAACCTAAGGATATGACGTCCTCACATTCGACAAATCTTTGAAATTACACATGATTGACATCTAATTTACGGAGTCAAGCCCCAGACTAGATTGAAAATGATATCATATCATAGACTACCAACTTAATGGGCTGGCAAACCCATAATCAATTTCGGGAGACACAAATTCTATGAGATTATTTCCACAGTCTCACTATTTATTTCCCCACCTAGACGACTTGTGACTTCTTCCAAACAATATCGAACTTCTTAAGGCTTACATACCTCATAGACATGATGGTCAAGTCATGAATTCACAAAGCATGATATCACAATCTAAGTGCTAGACTGCAATCGAGGTACGGTGCAAATGGTGGTTAATGGAGTATAGAACTCAATCTTCGCCAACGAAGGATAGACTATTCTCAAACATTTTTCCTTAAATCCCATGAAGATTCACTAATCTTTAGTATTTTTTTAGCAAAGTCAACTATGCTATGCTCAATTATTCTAACATCTCGTCCTTCTTCACCTAGGTTCACCCTCATCTGTAGATGTACCACAAAAATCTTGATGATTCAATGATACCTTGAGATTTTTGTTGTCTCGAGTTATGGTTCGACATCCATTTCATTAAGAAATCAGTCTGTGAAAAGTTACCCGTAATGAGATTTGATAAAACCAAGGTCAATCTCACGAGATCACATCTCTATAAAGTTTTATTCCATATCTTAAGTTGTCTAACTCACTACCTAGACAACTACTAACGGTTCCTCTAAACCATTTTGGCTTATTTAAGAGAAATAGCATACGAGGATGTTATTGAACCAATTTAACCTACATATTGATTTGACAAATGCAATGTCAGTTAGAATCTTTTGCGCTAGAAAGATTGAATGCATCAAGGCATTGACTGGTTGCAAGAAATAGTGAGGTACCTGATTTTGAACTAAGGCCTGAACATCTCATCAAACCATCTGACATATCTTACTAGACCTCCATTGATTTCTTTTAGATTCACTCATGATTTAGTCTTCATACGTTAAGACACGTATATGAATAAAGAGTATATGCCCTGATACATTCAGAATTTCACGTGCACGAATGCACCGTTTCCTTTCATTGCCAATTATGATTATCATACAATTCCACGCTGATGAGAGTACGTAATGAAATTCTCCGACATCTTATCCGGGATTTTTTAACTTGGTGTGTGAATTGTCCACTTAGTTTATAAAAACACGTTATTTTAATTCGCATCAATCAGAGAACCTCTTAATGACTCACTCATTACATGGAACTGACCTCTCTGATTGTATTTCCTTTTTTTTCATAGAACTCAAGTGATGATCTTATCACTTAGTGGTAGAGCCAACGAAGTTCACCCGATGACAAATTTGAATAGTTTTCCTTAAGCTACACATTTGATATAACGTATGCTCAACAGTAACACACACTGTTACATCATGCAATAATAATGCAAATCCTTACACGTCCAATATCATTAGTTAATGTGATATCCACTTTATCTTCTAATACCGATTACTCGGTTGCTCGAGTTACAAACTCTCCCTAAGAATTAAAAGTGGTGCAAGGATATGAAATCCTAATCCAAGTAAGTGTTACAAATTTAGAGGATGAAATTTCTTTAAGCAGTGGAGAATGTAACAACTGCAAAATTTCAGAATCTAAATCCTAGTTGTTGGGCTAAACCAAACTAGGCCTAATAGAAATCCAAGCCCATTTGAAGCCCAATAAGGATTCAAACCCATTAGAGATGCAGTTTACATTATTCATGTTTCCTATTTGACTTAATTGCATGTATTAGGTCATTAAGTCTAGCAAAGGTCATACGTTAGTTAAATATATACTTGGGTAATTTTAGAAATTACCGGTTCATGTATACGTATAACCCGACTAATACGAACGTTGGTGATTAATCTAAATATCCATAATAATGCCAAACAACCCATAATACATAAACTACATGTTTATACAACCAAAATTAAGGATTTAAAACGTGTAAAACACGTAATGAGCCGTAACGGAAAAATTCGAAGGTTTTACCGTATACCGTCATCTTTAAACGTCCATACACGAAATTAATCATGTATAGAACTTAAATAACATGTAAATAGATATATTCTTCATCAATACTAGTTAAATACCCTTAAAAGTAATTAAGAAACCCAAAACCAAGTCAAATTACCGTTCCGAGCCGTAATCGAGATTTAACGCGTTAATGACCAGATAACCTACACTTTTAAACAACTAATCTACCTAACCACCCCACCCACCCCTTTACCTCATTTCATCTGAAACTCACCATGTGGGCTCCCCTCACACTCCATTTTCTTCATTCTTTGACTTTATGATCCATTACCATGCCTTATTTTCTTATAAGTTATCTAAACTCCATTCCATCTATCATTCCATCACTCAAGATCAATTTCAAACTCTCCAGCATCTCTCTCTCTCTCTCTCTTCCTTTGGACAGCACACATACTACACACACATCCATTCTTCATTCAAACTCATTCAAGAATCAATGGAAATTCAAGTTTCTATCAAGGAGATCTAAGTGCTTTCAAGGTATTTTTACAAGAACTTAAGCTTGGAACTTCCTTATATACCTTATACTTGCTTGGTAAAGGTGAAAAACCCCTTTCATATTCTTTCTTTATTCATTATTTTAAAGATAATACAAGAAACATCATGTAAAAGCCACCATCCAAGAGTTTATGCTAAAAAAAGTAGTTAAAACCATGATCCAAGACCTTGAACTTGAGATCCTCTAAAAACACATGGTCATACTTTATGAACCTATTAAATATCTTAAACAAGAACTAAAATAAGGTACATACATGTTTTTATATAAAAAGATGGTAAAGAATATGTCTAGTTGGTGATTTGGTGCATACATGTAAAAATCATACATATATGACTTTTAAAAACAAGACTTTAAGTTTGAACTTGTTTGAACTTGGAATATGAACTTATAAACATGTAACATATAAAAACAAAGTCTATATAAACTTAAAATGCTAGATCTAATATGAAACTATATGAAAAACATGAAATCTAACATGAAGAAACTCTAAATTCTTGATTTTGAACATAAGTTGGAACTTGGAGTTTAAACTCATGAATCAAGTGGTTGGTATAGACAAATCTGGACTATGGACTTTAGAACATGTTATATATAAACATAAAATCAACTATTTGGTAAACAAAAGTCAAACAAGTATAAAATTGGAATAGTTGTTGAAATTGAGTGTTATAGAATCAAAACAGTGAGCTGGCAGAATTTTAAACCAACTTTAACAGGCCATAAATCGGTCCATACTCACCCAAACTTGTCCAATTTTTGGTCTAAAATCAAGTATAAAGAGTCAGTAATCTAACCCAAGTAGATTCACAAAATTTTGTTGAGTTTTGATGCCCCAAAATGGTCCTACGAGAAAAGGTATCATGGCTGTTATTTTTGGCAGAAATTTTGTGTCAGTTTTGAAGGTCATAACTTGGTCATAACAAGTCCAAATAAGTTGATTCCACTTTATACAATCAGAATTTTAAGTATAGAACAAGATTTGTATGGTCTCGGGTCATGCAAATGGACTTAAGTCAGTCAACGAAAAAGAATTTCCCAAGGTACTCTAGAAATGAACACTGCTGACCTCTCCTGTCCAAATGAATTTTTAAAAATACTATCATGTCATAAATTGTTGATTCATATATCCCTGTAACCCTAAGACATGTAGGTATCTTAGTATAAAATTTCGTAACTAAACGAGTTCGTTTGGTCAATCAAAAGGACAATGCACGAACAACCTAAAATTCTGAAAAATTCTGACAAAGTAAGGTTACCTTGATAATACGATTTAAGAGAAATACCCATCAAAACCCTAACACGAGATATGAATAACAACTTATGGACATATATTTATACTTATAACATCAAACTTGTATACATTTCATGGTTAAACACATATACCTATCATGAAACTAAAAGCCAAGTCACCAAAGGTTCGTCGGGTCACATTTTCTAAACATGACACTTATGTTTTTGAGTCTAACATATTAGATGGACTTTGTACATGACCGACTTGTATGTTGACACTAAATCTTAAGGTCATAAGATAATCGTCACTATTTAGGTCACAGTTATGACAGTCTTGCATACACATCGACCCTGCTAGCACTTACATATTGAAAGCTCATCTGGTGAGTTCACTGCCCCTTTTTAACTTTTAAATGTTTTAGAAACATCGGGGGAGAAACATACTTGCTTAACACATTTGATACTTTTTGGAACATCATTTCTTGATGCATTTGAGAAAACATGAAACATATTTTCTTTATTACGTTTTAAAACATGAAGTAAACATTTTCATATGGTAACAAGAAAACAAGGCTCGACCCTTATGTTGCATGAGTTGGCACGTGTAGAGCTCGTAAAGTCCCCTACATTACGTAATTTATAACCATTAGCTATAGGTTAGCCTGAGACGCTATGAATAGTACTATTGGGATTGACACACCCTGGTCATGGTTAGTCGCGCTAACCGACGATCCACATGATCGAATGGCCGTATAGTGTCTACACACGGGTTCGTTTGGTACGAGCAAGGGGAAAAAACAAGTGTTTGGGTTTGGTTATACCTCATGTATGAACATATATTCGTATTCCTTGCTAGTTTGCGAATGGGCACTCATTGCTTGTTTTGTTTATCATATACATTGAAACTTTTTCGTGCAGATAGATCTGCCAGTCGTTTACACACAAATGGTTTAGTCATTCGTTTACGAGCAAATGTTTTTATTAGTGTTTTCAAGGGAAACAATTTCATGTTATGTCCATGTACACGTACCAATGTTTTCAGGAAAAACAACTTATTTTATGACTATGTCGGCATTACATGTTTTCAGTTGGAAAACGACTCATTTTATGACTATAAAGTCATCACATGTTTTTATTGGGAAAACTACTTATTTTATGACTACGATGTCATCACATGTTTCATTGGGAAAACTACTCATTTTATGACTATGAAGTCATCACATATTTTCGAGGAAAACGGTTTCATATTTTGGCCACGTATACACCATCAATGTTTTCAAGGCAAACCACTTTACACTGAGACAATTAAACATGTGAACTCACCAACCTTTGTGTTGACATTTTCAAGTATGTTTTTTTAGGTAACACATAGCTATGCCACGGTTGGAATAGGATAACCATTCGGATTAAAACCCTAGAAGTCAAAGACGTATGATCGTCAAACCTCAAGCTTATTTTGACCTATATGGATTTTAGGTCAATGTACTAGTTTATATTAATATTTTTAATGGTGTTCAATACTTTAGAGATCTTTACTTTAGCTTTCGCTGTTGTGTAATGTTACCAATCGTTGCAACCTTAATTTATTTATTTATTCATTAAGTAAATGAATTTGGGGTGGTGACACCTTAAGTCTAAGATCACTGCAAATGATGTTTCTAACATATTATGAGTGTATAAAATTGGTTTTTAATCAAGAAAAATGGGTGCACATGGGTTTTTGGTTCGGGTTTATTTGGAAGAAAAGTGCGACTTTTTGTAATAATTTTCCACATTTATTCTCTGTTTTGAAAAAATCTTATAAAATTAACCTTAACACCAGTTGAGATGTTATTTTTTTGTTAAAAAAAATATGCTGGTTATTTGGGTAAATACAAAAGGGAGATGTTGAAAGAGTTCAATACAAGTTATTTGGGTAAATACAAAAGGGAGATATGTTGAAAAACGAATTCATTGTGAAACTCAAAAGAGTGTTCAATAAGATATATCTGCTATACAAAGTAAATGAAAGATCAAATCTAGTATTCCCAAATCTTTAGATCTCAAGATCTTTTATAAAGGAGCATGCTTTGAGGCTCAAAGAATCTAAAATGGTGAAATTAATCTATATTTAGTATTTGGATGTTTATGAACTATAATAGTAACATTTGACTTGATATGAATTAATGGTTAATTATGTTCATCAATGTTAGTTGTGTTCACGTTTTAGTGCGTTTGGGGATAAATCTAAAATAAGACTATTGTGAATTGTTGTTTGGTTCATAAGATGAAGGATGCAAAGGGTTGAGTGCCAAATTCACAAATATTTGTTTGAGAATGAATATTGGACGTAACTCGCTTCAAAACTACTTCATGAATCACAGTCATAACTAGATTTTGAAAATGGTATTGTCTTCGTATCCTCCAACCTGAGATACGTACTTGAACTAGATTCTATGGAGGATTGTTCTTTGACTTTTTCTAATGTTGTTCTTTGACCAAACAGTAATAAGGATAATAGTTGGGAACTAATCTAAAGTTTAGTAAGAGTTGAATGTAGTCAAGATGAGATCTATTCCGTTACTAACATAAGAGGTTGACATCTCTGTGCCCCTTGTTGATTCAAACTGGTATAAATGCATGGCCATGCTCAAACTGAGAATTTGTTTGACCACTTTAAATCTTGATCGAGAAAGAGAATAGTTGAACACTATGTGAGAATGAAAGCTTGATCCATGTCTCGTGTTCAACGAGATGTCCATTACAGAAAAGATAACTGACAAATAACCATGCCTATTGCGAATAATAAAGTAAGGGCAGTTGGACTAATCGAGAATAGTTGACAGCTTAAAAAGCGTCAAGCATTTCTAGGGGCAGTGAGATGTAGCTAGATGTTTACCACTGTCTATGTTGACTAGCGGTGTTCATTATTCGAATCACACTCGAATAGTCCGAAATTCGATTCGAATAAAAATTTTGAATTTGAATTTCGGGTTATTCGATTCGAATAAATAAGTCGAATTCGAATTTAAGTATATGTTATTCGAACCTATTCGAATAACACACACACAAATATATATATATATATATATATATATATAAAAATATATAAAATCATTGGCCTTGTAACTTGTTTAATTGTTTTGGGCTTGTCTTATTAGGGCCAAATAAAAAAAACACAATGCTTAATTCCCTATCACTCATCAGCCATCGATGGATTTAAATATTCAACTCATTTGAAATCCAATATTCATACGTCTTAACCTAGAACTCGATAGTTATAAGACTCTTTACGTTGATTTTGCAATTATGTATGTGTTAGATTGTTAAAAGTTTTAGTAAAATACTGATTTAGTTTTTTTGTAATATTTAATTTTTTCCCTTATTCGAATAAATCTGAATTCCACTCGAATTCGAATAAACTTATTCGAATCGGTTTATTCGAATATTAGTCGAATTCGAATACAGCTTTCAAAACTTTAAATTCGAATAACTCGAAATTCAACTTGCCCTAGTGTTGACTTATGATCAAGACTTGTGCAAGTGGGAGTCTGCTAGATATATGTCCAAGTAATGACATTCTACAATACTAATAAGGTATGATCCAAAGAGTTACACTTAGCGCAACGAACAAGAAATATTTAAGTAGTTAAATATCCTAACACGAAAAATAGGCGATTGGGAATAGACATACATATGTATCTATCTATATAATTTATGAAATTATTATCAGGGTTTTAATTAATTAGTTGTAATTTGATTACAAGTTAATTAATTAATTAATCATCAATTTATTGATAATAATTGATTATTTAATAATTTTTAAGTTAGTTGATAATTATAATTTTAGTCAATTAAATAATTATATGATAATTATGAAATTCAAATATATTATTATTAAAGAGTTGATAATTACTAGATTTGAATTTCAAACAACCCTAACTTGTTCACTAAGATTTGAGAATCTATAAATAGAGATGAGGGGTTAATGATTGAATATACCATATAAATTATAAACCCTAGTCACTCTCACTCTCCATCGCGGCCCCGCTCTTGATCCGCTGCCATCGGCTGACCACCACACGTTGTCGTTGTTGCACGTCGTGCACCGCTGCCGCTCCACGCCGTACACCGCTACCGCCTCACGCCATTCGCCGCCGCTTCCATACACAGCTTTTCCGCCACCGTGTGGATCACCAACTAAAGGCGTTTTTTGTCGTGGGTGGATCGCGATTAAGACCCAAAAGAGTTCATGTGCTTTGGGTTATTTTGTATGATTGGATCTAGCGAACGGTTTATTGATCTCCAGGTGTTTCTAACTTGGTTAGCTGTTTACTCGAAAAGGTACATTTTGTTAAACACCCTGTGGTTGGTTTTGTTCCTATTTGGTTTGCATCTGTACTCTTGGTGGGCGAATCAGAGTTTGGTCTGATTCGGTTCGTATATGCTCTTCCGCTATTTTGTTATTGTTAAAAGAATTTTTAAAACTTGTATATGAAATCCCAACATCAACTACTTTAGGGAATTCATCAAGAGTTCCAATTATATTCAATTCATTAATGTGTACAAATAATCATAATGTATTCGGATCCATATTTGTATACACAATAATAGTGTTCTCAAGAACTTACTATACATGATTTTAGCAGTTTATATCCTTCAAGAATTTTCATATAAACTTCAGTATCATGTGAGTCACAACATTAATAAGACGCAGTCAATTCTCTCTTTGTATTACTAGACTGGTGAGATATTAAAGTTGTTCCATCCATCGTTGGAGAACATGTCTCCTCATAATCAATTCTAGGTCTTTGCAAAAATCCTTATGCCACAAATTTTGCTTTGTATCCCTTAATTTGATTTTTTGATTCATGCTTTCGCATAAAAGATCCGTTTATATCCAACGTATTTTATAAATTTAGGTGTATGAACTACTTGTCTGAAAATTTTCTATTTAGTGCGAGAATTCAATTCTGCCTTATTTGCGTCTTTCCACTTTGGTCAATCATTTATATGTTTTTAGTCATATACATATCTTAGTTCTTGATCCTCATCATTTTCATTATTTCTAGCGCTATATTATTTATACAAAAGTATTATCGGCGTTGATTTTGTTCCAATCCCATATATTTTTACACATGATATAATTTACTGAGATCTCTTTATTTTCAGGTACTTAAGGTTCATCTAGAACCATCATGTCTAGTTTCTCCTCAAGAGACCCTTTCTATTATTACCTTAACTAGACCTTCTTCATAACTTGTTACTAATGGTTTGACTCCAGTTTAGTTTCACGGTTTAACCTTACTAGGCCTTTATAAAAAATACACAGACCATATAAAACACAGTAGTCCAAAATAGAGCTTTACTAAAAACATGTCCAAATAAAAGGATTCTAATAAAAATAAGCTAAATCTTAGATCAGCATCTCTCGTTGTGTGTGAAGTGAGTAAAAAACATGCTAGAAAATAAAAAGCAAACACAAAGATATATAAAATCAAATAAAAATGTAAACTTTACCTTATTTTATTCTGGGAGAGGAGCAGGAGCATCACATCACTACCTTCTTTGCAAGTTCAATAAACAAACTATGTAGATGTGATGTTGACAGATGCAACGGGTAGTCGTTGGAACAGTGGGGTAGAGCCGTAGAGCTTCGACCTAGGGTTAACGAATAGAAAACAACTGTGATAACTTGGTACATAATTTCAAAAGGGGACAATTAGAATCAACTTTAGGTTAGTGGGAGTTTGAAACTTTCAGAGGACATCGAGACAAAGATGAGCATTTGGTACCGAGTACCCGTACCAATATCGGTACCGTACCGATAGATTCGGCACCGGTACCGGTACCCACGTTTCTATAAATTCGGTACCGGCATTTTCTGTACCAGTACCGGTACGATACCGATACCATCTAGAGATGAACATTTTGTAACGAGTACCCATACCGTACCGAATTGGTATCATACCAATAAATTCGGTACCGATACTCACTTTTCCATAAATTCGGTACCGATATTTTCGGTACACTGTACCGATCTCATCCCAACATCGAGATATTTGGTTTTCTAGTTTGGGTTTGGCCGACTCGTTGAGCATTTGAGGGATACTTCACTTAGGCACTTAGTCGAGATACAACTATTGGTAAGTCATTTAAGCACCATTTATTTCATTTAGTCAATATAAGTACCTAAATACAACTAATATAAAATATCTAAAATTTAAAATATAGCATGATCTTACGATCCCGTCTGGTTTATTATGGTCGGATCTGGGTATAAATCGCAAACCAAACAGTGCGTTACAGTTTGAAGCTTTTGAAGTCAACCAACTTAAAGGTATAAAAAACCGACCATGAAATAAAATGATGACCGTTTAGGCGGTTTCATGGTTTTAAACCGAACCGTGAACACCCCTGACCACTCTTTATACGTGTCTTAGACTCATCACTAATATGTTGTTCTCCTTATAGGACACTAATCTAAATTGGAGCATTAGCGGTTGGTATACATGACTTAGTCACTTTCAAGGCCAGTGAACACGTCTGGTAATTGATTTGCTTATCTTTGTAAATGAATTATCATTTGAACTACTGGTTCACTCTGTTTAGTTTGAGGATCAAGATGAGATAGTGATAAGTCATTCCAAATTATTTCACTTTCCAAAACGAACAGTATTCTTATAAAACTTTTACTTTCACTTTAACTAATTAGATTCCGTAATAGGTTCACTCATATAATATCTTGAATGAATGAGAACAAAAAGTTATCACACGATCACTCGGAAAAAAAAATAGGTGTTTTGGTTCAACTATATTCTAAGACTATTCATTTCTATTATCTTTTGCTTTAGAAGTTCTATTTTGTATCTTTCCATATTAGAAATCCGCCTCTTTGTAGTTAGGTCAAGAAAGAACCTTCAGATTTCGATCTAATACAACAATGCATGCATTAGTGATTCCAATTATTTCATTCGTTGTTCTTTTTCGTTTATCAAATAAAATTTCCCATTCTTACTTGTTACCAGACGACTAACCAATTCCTTAAAAGATCTTTATTTGCTTTTTATCTCCCACTCATGTTAGGAATGTTGATTCATTAATATGAAAAATCAATAAATTACGCCATAAGAAAATCTCTTGTTAATGGCTCTAATTACTTAATTATAGATAGTTACCCATACCCAACATGTCTCACACCTCGGTTTCAGGACACCATGGGCGTGTGACCAGATTGGTACCTCCAGTCAGTTTCATTCATATCCTTTCGGATAGATTAGAACATTTTACAACGGAAAATGATTTGGATCGACCTTTTCATAAATCCTCAACCCGATGGTTGATTTTGAACAATTCCAATTTCTTGGAATAAAATAATATTTTATAGAACTGGGATTTAAATACCCAACTGTTTACAAGACATGGTTCAAAAACCATTACATAATTCCCCTGCATAACATCAAGATCAACAGAGCCACAAGGTAGGTATACATGCCTATGAACTATATCCTTTTGGAACCTATCCTTGTAAATATAGTTGCAGGGCTATATCCTGTGCTTAAGGATTCGACTTCCTTCAGCACATAACCCTGTCAAAAACACATTTACATCTTTACACGAGACTATCCCCCAGGACTAGCCTCTTAAGACAATTTACCGATTACCTGAAAATATTTGAAAATAAAACGTGTGGTTATCACATTTATCAGGACACGAAAATATTTTGGCATGAAAAGTATTTAAGCCTTTAATCATAATATTCAAATTGAGCAATACTACACATCCGGCAGATTAGTTAGACCTTAACTAATTCGTTCATACAACCACGGTATACACTGACACCTCCCTTCTGTAATGTGACTGCTAGTGTGTCACACCCCCAAATTCCACTAACGGAGTTTTACCTTTTGGAAGGTGACAAACCAGGATCTCGGACATCAGTTACTTCAAACGACACTATATGGGACTCAAAATGTCATATTATATAAGATCAGAGTAAATGTGCGCAAGCGTTTAAACAAAAGTAAATGCGCAAAACAACGCGCCCAAGTTTAAGTAATAACAAAACATAAATAGTGTTTGATAGAATGACATGTGATGATAAAAGTCAAATGACACCATGCATGTCCTAACATGATCCTCCATATCGACCTGAGAAAACATGTAAGAAAACGAGTCAACACTAGGTTGGTGAGTTCATGGGTTTTAGTAAAGTATAGAAGTGTTTAACAGATTATATAAATTCAATATGCATATCAATAGGTAGCTAGCCTATACTCATGTTTTACTAAAGCGCTCGCAACCAAAGCTGACGGACGAGTTTGTTTACCTCCAGCCAGGTCTATCAACCCTTGCAAAATGTTTAGGCCAATATTTCACCCGTTCGACCTCCAATCGAGTTAGCGCGACTAACTGGGGTAGGGCTTGTCAAACCCAGTAGTACTACCAAACATTCCCTCACTAAGTTCATATTAATGGTCCGATGTGTGAGGACTTTTCAATGATATTGTGTTACGCGTAATATCAAGAGTGATATCATATGAGAACAATAACCAAAAGGTTGTGACATGTTTTCACCCCCAAATAAAATAGTAAAAGGGGCCATGAAACTCACATGCGTTGCGTAGTAGGTAGTATCACACAAGTAAGAGATCGAAACCTAGTGTTAGCCTGAAACGGCTCACGTATGCCCTAGAAATATAAACATAACAGTTAGGGACACATTGGGATTTGTGATGACGACACGGAAGGATAGAATGTCTTAACACATTCTAAGGATCAATAAGTAGACAAACGTGTCTACGGGAATATAGATTTCTAAATAAATAAGATGAGTGTGATACGTGTCGAACGTATCTAATACGAATAATATTAAATAAATAAATAAATTTGTGTGATTGTATCATTTAGTAATGATCTAAGAAATAGTCCCTGCAGTCTCATGCATTTAGGTTTAGGAAATTGGCAGAATAAGTCCTTGTGGTTAGAATTAGGTTAAGAAACATGGTTAGTTGACTTTCAAAAGTCAACAGGGACACAAATATTCGATTTTGACTTTTAAAGTCAATCAGAATAGGGTTTGGGCTAAAGACACAACTAGTCCCTCTAGTTTTAGTTTAATAATTGACAGAATTAGCCCCTGGGGTTTGAGATAATTAAACTAGATTAAGATTTAACTGGGTTATAATAACGGAATTAACCTGGAAATTCGGATTGTCACATCATCCCCTAGTTGAAAGAATTTTCGTCCCAAAAACTAAAATAAAATAAAATAAAAATTTTCTAGGGTGTCACATCATCCCCTAGTTGAAAGAATTTTCGTCCCGAAAATTAGAATAGTATCTTAAAAGTTTGATGTGGAGTGCTTGAACAGGTGAGGATACTTGCGCATCATCTGATCCTCGCGCTCCCATTTGAATTCCGGTCCGTTTTTCGAGTTCCAACGAACTCTGACAATAGAGACTTTACTGCGTTTGAGCGTTTTGACTTCCCTATCCATGATTTCTACCTGTTCTTCAACGAACCGCAATTGTTCATCGATATGAAGTTCCTCAAGAGGAACAACGAGTGTCTCGTCTGCTAGACATTTCTTCAAGTGTGAGACATGAAAGACGTCGTGTACACCACTAAGTCCTTCAGCCAGTTGATATGCTACTGGGCCAATTCTCTTCACTATTTTGAACGGTCCAACATAACGAGGATTCAGTTTGCGTCGTTTCCCAAAGCAAATTACACCTTTCCAAGGTGAGACTTTGAGTAGAACCATGTCGCCTACTTGAGATTCTAATGGCTTATGACGCTTATCGGCATAGCTCTTTTGACGATCACGAGCTGTCGCCATACGGTTTCGAATTTGAACGATCTTTTTAGAGGTTTTGAATACCAGTTCGGTACCTGTAAGTTGGCTATCCCCAACTTCAGCCCAACAGATAGGAGATCGGCATTTACGTCTGTACAATGCCTCGAATAGTGCTGCATTGATGCTAGTGTGATAACTGTTGTTATAGGAGAACTCCACTAGAGGTTAGTGAGATTCCCAAGTGTTACCGGAATCGATCACACAAACTCGTAGCATATCCTCTAAGGTTTGAATGGTACGTTACGTTTGGCCATCAGTTTGAGGATGGTACGCCGTAATCATATCTAGACGTGTGCTTAAAGCTTTTTGCAGAGATTGCCAGAATCGTGATGTGAATCTAGCGTCACGATCTGAAATGATAGAGATTGGCACTCTGTGCCGAGAGACCACTTCTTTCAAGTAAACACGAGTAAGTTTTTCCATTTTGTTAGTCTCTCTGATTGCTAAGAAGTAAGCGGATTTAGTCAGACGATCGACGATCACCCAGATGGTATCGCATTCGCTACGCGTTCGGGGTAATTTGGTTATTAAGTCCATAGAGATTTATTCCCATTTCCACATTGGGATCTCTGGCTGCTGCAGTAAGCCAAAAGGATTTTGGTATTCCACTTGCTCACATAGGTGGCTATATCCGCCTTCATCTTTGGCCACCAATATAGCACCTTTAGGTCATGGTACATCTTGTCAGAACCTGGATGAATAGAGTATCGAGATTTGTGAGCTTCATCCATAACCAGTTCTCTTAAGTTCCCATACACTTGAACCCATATTCGCTCTACCATGTAGTGAATGCCATCTGATTTGACCTCCAGTTGTTCTTCCATACCGTGTGTGGCTTCCAGCGGTAGGTTTTCCTCTTTAAGGGCTTCGAGTTGAGCACTTCGGATCTTGTCAGGTAATCTGGTGTGAATAGTAAGTTGTAATGCTCGAACTCGTTTAGGTTTGGTGTCCTTACGGCTTAGGGCATCGACTACCACATTAGCCTTCCTTGGATGATATCTGATTGCATAGTCATAGTCATTTAAGAGTTCGACCCAACGACGCTGTCGCATGTTCAACTCTTTCTGTTTGAAGATATGCTGAAGACTCTTATGATCGGTGTAGATGGTGCATTTGGTACCGTACAAGTAATGTCTCCATATCTTTAGTGCAAATACCACGGCTCCCAACTCTAAGTCGTGAGTTGTGTAGTTCTTCTCGTGGATTTTCAGTTGACGAGAAGTGTATGCGATCACTTTCTCTTGTTGCATCAGTACACAACCAAGACCTTGAATGGATGCATCGCCATATACCATGAGATCATCTGTTCCCTCCGGAAGAGATAGGATGGGTGCACTGCGGAGTTTATGTTTAAGAAGTTGGAACTCTGACTCCTGGGTGTCACCCCAGTTATAGGGTTTATCCTTCTGAGTTAGAGCAGTGAAGGGTTGGGCAATCTTGGAAAATCCTTCAATGAAACAACGATAATAGCCAGCCAATCCCAGAAATTGTCGCACCTCTGTCGGAGTTATCGGTGCCGCCCAATTCTTGATGGCTTCTATCTTAGATGGATCGACATGTATTCCCGTCTCATTGACTACATGTCCTAAGAATTGTACCTCGTGAATCCAGAATTCGTACTTGGAAAGTTTAGCATATAGTTGTTCTTGTTTCAGCAATTCCAGAATCAAACGAAGGTGTTCCTCATGTTCATCCCTATTCTTGGAATAGATGAGGATGTCATCAATGAATACGATAACGAACTGGTCAAGGTACGGTTTACACACACGGTTCATGAGATCCATGAACACTGTGGGTGCGTTGGTCAGCATGACCATGAATTCGTAGTGACCATACCTAGTCCCGAATGTCGTCTTTGAGATGCCCTCCTCTCGGACTCTCAGTTGATGGTAACCGGATCTAAGATCTATCTTGGAATAGAAGCTTGACCCTTGGAGTTGATCAAATAGATCGTCGATGCGGGGTAGATGATATCGGTTCTTGATCGTTACTTTAATAAGCTCACGGTAGTCGATGCACATGCGGAAGGTCCCGCCCTTCTTCTTAACAAATAGGACCGGAGCTCCCCATTGTGATGAGTTAGGTCGTATTAAACCTTTGTCCAACAACTCCTGTAGTAGTGTAGACAATTCTTGCAGCTCACTAGGTGCAAGTCTATACGGCGCTCGAGCAATAGGTGTTGCTCCGGGTGCTAGATCGATCTGGAATTCGAATTGACGATGAGGTGGAAGACCAGGTAGGTCTTCGAGAAATATTTATGGGTAATCACGAATGATCGAAATGTCGTCAATCTTCTTCTCCTTAGATGGCTGCTCGGCGACGAGAGCCAAAATGGCAGTATAACCCTTACGTAGACACTTTTGTGCTTTGATGAAAGATATGATGCCAACGACTGCATTACTCTTCTCGCCTTGGACAGAAAGGGTTTCTCCACTCGGGAGAGGAAGGCGAACAATTTTGTCATGGCAAATGATTTCGGCTTGGTTCTTAGATAACCAATCCATGCCGACAATCACGTTAAAGTTGCCAAATGTGACTGGCATAAGGCCAATGTCAACTTCATCATCAGCCAATCCAAGTTTACAACCCTTAAGAATGCGAGTTGTTTCAATTATCTGTCCATCAGCTATTTTTATGGTGTACTTACCTTCTAGTAGGGTTGGAGTACGACCGCACCGGTAAGAAATTTGTGAGGTCACTGAAATGACTGGATATACTGGGGTGTAAATTAGATTAGACTAAGGATTAGTTACAGGATGAGGTAACAAGGTTAAATGGAATCTATTGTTGGAGTGTAAGGAATAACGTGTTAGTTTAGGAAGAACTTTCCAAATTCTGCTTACATAGTTGGAGTCGGTGGATTTACCATGAGGTTCTATTAGAGTTTCAATCGAGATGGTTTCATTGATCAAGTCTGGATGATAGTCTTAAGTTCTCTAAGGCTCTTACATGAGTGAAATAAAATTATGGGTTCCATTAATGATAGCTCAGTGCGTCCGTAAACATCTTCAACTTGATAGTCGCGTCTATCAACTGTTGAACAGGTTTAATGATACCAATTAGTCGTTGAGCGGGTTACGAGAATTTCTACTGATAGTGGAACTTAGGTCTGTAAATCATAGATTAGGACCATTTATCCACACACTAGATTTCACCAGGACTTGCATGCACCTCAAATTACTATTACGTGTGCACCCGTAATGATAATTTGCCTTACATGCTCACCCTGGCTTCTCCCTGTCCTGTGTCAAAATGTCCCTTAATTTTTATTGCCGAGTACAGAGTGTTGTTAGAGATGATAAGTCATTGAAAGGTGTAGTCATCAACCATAAGTTGATCGACTAGGACTCATATCAGGATGAGTAGTCGAAAATCGTTTGATCCGAGTATTCTCTCGAGTTGGAACGTAATACGAGAGTCCAATCCAGTGGATTGTAGATGGGAACATGCACATGAAACAAACATGTACATGAAATGCGGCTTCGAGAAGTGAAACTAGTTCATGGATATGTGTTACTAGAAGAGGTAAAGTAGCCGTCCTTCCAACTGAGTCATGATAGGGTTTGAGTATACAATGAGCAAGGCGTTCTCAACCTTGTGGTCAATCTTTCTTAAACAGAATGTCGACCAAAGCGCGAGCCCACGGCTCGGGATGGTAATGACATCTATGTGTCAATGAACTTTTACCAAAGTACGTGCAACGGTTTGCCTCTACACGGTGTACCTCAAGAGAGGTCCACGGGTTCGAGCTTAAAGTAGAGTAAAGCTAGTGAGATCGGAGTATTGTTGCTAGTGGGTGCAGGAGGGACTCGCCTTCGACGAACCCAACTTCCAAAGAGACATGTGCTAGTGCTGTGTATCGCCCCTACCACGAACTTGAGAAGGCCCACCATTCCCGATTTTGTCATCGATAGGCTCAAGCCGGTGTTATCTTCGGCTCTGATGGTGTAACAAGGGTGCAGATGATGGTGGTGTGAGTGACTCATCCGAAGGCTCCGTCTTGCTGCCCTCGGACGGGAGTGGATGTTGTTCTGGTGATTCCGCGAGTGTCACCACTGGGAATGATGTTGCAATACGAATGACGTGTCCCTCGTCAGCAGAGGGTGATATGGGTGATATGCCATGTGTATCATGTATGAGTGTCTGCTAATGTGTGTGGTTATAGTTTAGTATGCAATCCTAGTTCTCTATAACCAATGGCTCTGATACCAATCTATCACACCCCCAAATTCCACTAACGGAGTTTTACCTTTGGAAGGTGACAAACCAGGATCTCCGACATCAGTTACTTCAAACGACACTATATGGGACTCAAAATGTCATATTATATAAGATCAGAGTAAATGTGCGGAAGCGTTTAAACAAAAGTAAATGTGCAAAACAACGCGCCCAAGTTTAAGTAATAACAAAACATAAATAGTGTTTGATAGAATGACATGTGATGATAAAAGTCAAATGACACCATGCATGTCCTAACGTGATCCTGCATATCGACCTGAGAAAACATGTAAGAAAACGAGTCAACACTAGGTTGGTGAGTTCACAGGTTTCAGTAAAGTATAGAAGTGTTTAACAGATTATATGAATTCAATATGCATATCAATAGGTAGCTAGCCTATATTCATGTTTTATTAAAGCGCTCGCAACCGAAGCTAACTGATGAGTTTTTTTTGCCTCCAGCCAGGTCTATCAACCCTGGCAAAGTGTTTAGGCCAATATTTCACCCGTTCGACCTCCAATCGAGTTAGCGCGACTCACGCGGGTGGGGCTTGTCAAACCCAGTAGTACTACCAAACATTCCCTCTTTAAGTTCATATTAACGGTCTGATGTGTGTGAGGACTTTTCAATGATAGTGTGTTACGCTTAGTCTCAACAGTGATATCATATGAGAACAATAACCAAAAGGTTGTGACATGTTTTCTCCCCCAAATAAAAACAGTAAAAGAGGCGTGAAACTCACATGCGTTGCGTAGTAGGTAGTATCACACAAGTAAGAGATTGAACCACAAGTGTTAGCCTGAAACGGCTCACGTATGCCCTAGAATTATAAACATAGCAGTTAGGGACACATTGAGATTTGTGACGACGACACGGAACGTTAGAACGTCTTAACACATTCTAAGGATCAATGAGTAGACGAACGTGTCTACGGGAATATAGATTTCTAAATAAATAAGATGAGTGCGATACGTGTCGAACGTCTCTAATACGAATAATATTAAATAAATAAATTTGTGTGATCGTATCATTTAATAATGATCTAAGAAAATAATATAACTAATATATTATTTTTGAATTCGTAGAAAATATACGATAATTGCTTAAGATCCAAAAATAATAAATATATTATTTTTATTCGAGATTATAAACGTGAGTAAATAATATAAATAATTATATTATTAATTAGTTTTGAAACGTTACACGAGATTAATAAACGAGGTGAAATAATATAAAAATATATATTATTTTATGATAGGAGTCACGGGTTGAAAATAATATAAACATATTATTTTATTCAAAGTCGTAGTTTAAAAATAATATAAATATATTATTTTTAAAAGTGAAAATAATATTAATTATGAGTTATAAAACCAAAGCCGAGCCTACGGGTGGTTTCCCGGGCTAAAACATATTAATATATTAATATAATAATATAGGATTTGATTTTTATATTAAAATAATAACTAAAAACGGGTTTAAAAAAAATGGGTGTGGAGAGACTCGAACCCGGGTCTCTCCCACACATGCACATAGCCTTAACCAGTCCCGCCCGCTAGGGTATCGCAACAGAACCCGGATCAAAATGTTTTTAACACACACGCACACAGCGTTCTTCCCCCCGTTGCGAGACCCGATCCAAACCAGTCCCAATTCCCATGAATCTGATAACGATCGATCAAAATGACATATGGGTTTTGTTGATCAGAAGTTTTCGAACTTATGTGTGTGTTTAATTGCAAAACCAACGTGTTTAAGATCGTTTAATTACATATTAGAACCGAAAAACCCTAGGTTTGATCTTGAATCGATTTGAACAAATATGATGTTAGAAATTGATGGATTCATGGGGTTTTTGACAAATAGAGAGTTACGAATCCAACCTTGTGGTTTAATTTGATTGAGATAGTCGTTAAGATCAAAACCCCCAAATCGATGAACAAACCCTAATTTCTAGATCTTTCAATGAGTGCCTGATTGAGATAGTTGCGAATTAGCATAGGGCTTTCAATGAGTGCCTGATTACGAAGCTACCCGTGTGAATTAATTGAATGGAGATTGTGTTTATAGTAGGGTTCGATTAAACGGTATTTGGATGAACCCTAGAATCTGGTTTGTGTTCAATTCGACGTTTTAAGCCCCGGTTATGATAGGGTTTTGATCCAGACACAGAAACGAAACTAAGGATACAAACAATTACCAGAATGATGCTCGAATTGATGGTTCCCGACTAGAATGAGCTCCGACTTCGAATTGCTTAGTCCATGGCGGCTCTGGTTGCGTCTCCGGCGAATGTGATGTGTGCAAAAGCTTCGAGGGAGTTCGTACAAGATGCGCAGGCGTTCAATTTATGAGAGTAATACACGAATTCATCCAATTTGATGGGTAAACGAAGATGGTTGATCGATACGGCCTTAATTCTCATTATTGAGTTTAATTCGACAATGATGATGCTTTAACACAGTAGTTAAGACCGTTAATGTCGAGGACGTGCTTGATCAGTTACAATTTCAAACAAAGATCGATTATTGATTTGAATTTTGGCTCAAAGCTTCACGGTTTGACTTTCAAAGTCAACCAAATCGGGTTTTGGGTAATTACAGAAATAGTCCCTGCAGTCTCATGCATTTAGGTTTAGGAAATTAGCAGAATAAGTCCTTGTGGTTAGAATTGGGTTAAGAAACATGGTTAGTTGACTTTCAAAAGTCAACAGGGATACAAATATTCGATTTTGACTTTTAAAGTCAATCAGAATAGGGTTTGGGCTAAAGACACAACTAGTCCCTCTAGTTTTAGTTTAATAATTGAAAGAATTAGCCCCTGGGGTTTGAGATAAGTAAACTAGATTAGGATTTAACTGGGTTATAATAACGGAGTTAACCTGGAAATTCGGATTGTCACATCATCCGCTAGTTGAAAGAATTTCCGTCCCGAAAATTAAAATAAAATAAAATTTTCTAGGGTGTCACATCATCCCCTAGTTGAAAGAATTTTCGTCCCGAAAATTAGAATAATACCTTAAGAGTTTGACATGAAGTGCTTGAACAGATGAGGATACTTGCGCATCATCTGATCCTCGCGGTCCCATGTGAATTCCGGTCCGCGTTTCGAGTTTCAACGAACTCTGACAATAGAGATTTTACTGAGTTTGAGCGTTTTGACTTCCCTATACATGATTTCTACCGGTTCTTCAACGAACCGCAATTGTTCATCGATGTGAAGTTCCTCAAGAGGAACAACGAGTGTCTCGTCTGCTAGACATTTCTTCAAGTTTGAGACACGAAAGACTTCGTGTACACCACTAAGTCCTTCAGGCAGGTCCAATTAAAATGTTCGTATTAGAGACGTTCGACACGTAGCGCATTTATCTTAATTATTATATTAAGAAACCTATATTCCCTTGGACACGTTCGTCTACTCGTTAGTGCTTAGAATGTTTTAAGACGTTCTAATCTTCCGTGTCGTCGTCATTAATCCCATGTGTTCCTAATTGTTATGTTTATAATTCTAGGGCATACGTAAGCCGTTGCAGGCTAACACTTGTGTACCAAATCTCATACTTGTGTGATACTACCTACTACACAACGCGGGTGAGTTTCACGGCCCCTTTTACTATTTTAAATTGGGGGAGATATCATGACGCTAACGCTTTTGATTTTTGTAATTCATATATATTATCACTTGTTATGACTAAGCGTAAACTCTATCATAAAAATCCTCACATCAAACCGTTAATATGGACTTAGCAAGGTAATGTTTAGTAGTACTACTGGGTTTGACAAACCTCACCCGCGTTAGTCGCGCTAACTCGATTGGAGGTGGAACGGGTGAAATATTGGCATAAACACAGCACCATTGTTGATAGACATGGTGGGAGGCACACAAACATAAACTGTCAGCTTTCAGTTGCGAGCGCTTTAGTAGACATGAACATAGGCTAGCTACCTATTGATGTTTATATTGAATGTACAAAATCTGCAAATACTTTTATTACAAACATGGAAACCTGTGAACTCACCAACCTAGTGTTGACCTGTTTTCTTACATGTTTTCTCAGGTCGATACGCAGGATCACGTTAGGACATGCATGGTGTCATTTGACTATTATCATCACATGTCATTCTATCAAACACTATTTATGTTCTGTCATTACTTAAAGTTCGGGGCATTTTTTTACGCATTTACTTTTGTTTAAACGCTTCCGCACATTTACTCTGAACTTATATGTTATGACATTTTAAGTCCCATATAGTGTCGTTTCATGTAACTGATGTCTAAGATCCTGGTTTGCCACCTTCCAAAACGGTAAAACTCCGTTAGTGGAATTTGGGGGTGTGACAGATTGGTATCAGAGACCTTGGTTATAGAGAACTAGGATTGCATACTAGACTATAACCGCACACATGCAATAGTTACACGGCACATACACTCATACATGATACACATAGCATCCATACATACATTGCATTGCAATCATGTTGACATCTTTCATATCACCCTCTGCTGACGAGGAACACGTCATTCGCATTGCAACATCATTCCCAGTGGCGACACTCGGGGAATCATCAGAACAACAACCACTTTCGTCTGAGGGCAGCAAGACGGATCCTTCGGAGGAGTCACTCACACCACCATCATCTGCACCTTTGTACACCATCAGAGCCAAAGATAACACTGGATTGAGGCTATCGAGGACACAATCAGGGAATGGTGGGTCTTCTCAAGTTCGTGTTAGGGACGACACACAGAACTAGCACATGTCTCTTTGGGAGTTGGGTTCGTCGGAGGCGAGTCCCTCCTGCACCCACTAGCATCAATACTCCGATCTCATTAGCTCTACTCTGCTTCAAGCCCAGACCTGTGGACCTCGCTTGAGGTACACCATGTGGAGGCAGACCGTTGCACGTATTATTGTAGAAACTCATTGACACATAGATGTCATCGCTTTCCCGAGCCGTGGGTTCGCGCTTTGGTCGATATTCTGTTGAAGAAAGGTTGACCACAAGGTTGAGAACGCCTTTCTCATTGCATACTCAAACCCTATCCTGACTCAGTTGGAAGGCCGGCTACTTTGCCTTTTTCCAGTAACACATATCCATGAACTAGTTTCACTCCTCGAAGCCGCATTTCATGTACATGTTTGTTTCATGTGCATGTTCCCATCTACAATCCACTGGATTGGACTCTCGTATTATGTTCCAACTCTAGTGAATACTCGGATCAAACGATTTTCGACTACTCATCCTGATATGAGTTCTAGTTGATCAATTTATGGTTGATGACTAAGCCTCTCGATGACTTATCATATCTGACAACACTCTGTACTCGGCCATACAACCTAAAGGACATATTGACACTGGACAGGGAGAACTAGGGTGAGCATGCAAAACAAATTATCATTACGGGTGCACACGTAATAGTAATTTGAGGTGCATGTAAGTCCTAGTGAAACCTAGTGTGTGGATAAATGGTCCTAATCTGTGATTTACAGACTTGTGTTCCTACTGTCAACGGTTAATAATTAAACCTGTTCAAACGGTTGATAGACGGGACCATCATGTCGGAGATATTTACGAACACACTGAACTATCATCCATAGAATCCATCATTTTATTCTACTCATGTAAGAGTCTTAGTGAACTTAATACTCTCATCCAAACTTGATCAAGGAAACCATCTAGATTGAAACCCTAGTAGAACCTCATGGTAAACCCATCGACTCTAAGGATGTAAGCGGAATTTGAAGAATTCCTTCTAAGCTAACACGTTATCCCTTACACTCCAACAATATATTCCATTTGACCTTGTTACCTCATCCTATGACTAATCCTTGGTCTAATTTGATTTATACCCCAGTATATACAGTTATTTCAATGACCTCAAAAATTTCTTACTGGTGTGGTCGTACTCCAACCCTGCTAGAATCTAAGTACACCACAGAAATAGCTACTGGACAGATAATTGAAGCAACTCACATACTTAAAAGATGTAAGCTAGGATTGGTTGATCATGAACTTGACATTGATCTTATTCTAGTCACACTCGACAGCTTCGACGTAATTGTCGGTATGGATTGGTTGTCTAAGAACCAAGCCGAAACTATTTGTCGTGAGAAAATTGTTCGCCTTCCTCTCCCGAGTGGAAAACCCTTTTAAATTCAAGGCAAAAGGAGTGGTGCAGTCATTGGCATCATATCCTTCATGAAAGCATAAAAGTGTCTACGTAAGGGTCATACTGCCATTTTGGCTCTCGTCGCCGAGCAGCCATCTGAGGAGAAGAAGTTCGACGACATTCCGATTGTTCATGATTATCCAGAAGTATTTATCGAAGACTTTCCTGGTCTTCCACCACATCGTCAAGTCGAATTCCAAATCGATCTAGCACACGGAGCAGCGCCTATTGCTCGGGCACCCTACAGACTTGCACCAAGTGAATTGCAAGAGATATCTACACAACTACAAGAGTTGTTGGATAAAGGTTTCATTTGACCTAGCTCATCGCCATGGGGAGCTCTAGTCCTATTTGTCAAGAAGAAGGACGGAACTTTCCGCATGTGCATCAACTACCGGGAGCTGAATAAAGTGACGATCAAGAACCGTTATCCTCTACCACGCATCGATGATCTATTTGATCAACTAAAAGGATCAAGCTTCTATTCCAAAATAGATCTTAGATCCGGTTATCATCAGTTGAGAGTACGAGAAGAGGACATCTCAAAGACAGCATTCAGGACTAGGTATGGACACTACGAATTCATGGTCATGCCATTCGGTCTGACCAACGCACCCGCGGTGTTCATGGATCTCATGAACCGTGTGTGTAAACCGTACTTTGACTAGTTTTCCATCTTCTTCATTGATTGCATCCTCATCTATTCCAATAATAGGGATGAACATGAGGAACACCTACGTTTGATTTTGGAATTGGTAAAACAAGAACAGTTGTACGCAAAACTTTCAAATTGCGAATTCTGGATTCGTGAAGTGCAATTCTTAGGACATGTAGTCAATGAGAACGGAATACATGTCGATCCATCCAAGATAGAAGCCATCAAGAATTGGGCGGCACCGACAACCCCGACGGAGGTGCGACAATTTCTGGGATTGGCAGGCTATTACCAGCGATTCATCGAAGGATTTTCCAATATTTCCCAACCCCCCACCGCTCTAACTCAAAAGGGTAAACCCTATAACTAGGGTGACACCCAGGAGTCAGTGTTCCAACTTCATAAACATAAACTCTGCAGTGCACCCATCCTATCTCTTCTGGAGGGAACGGATAATTTGTGGTATATTGCGATGCATCCATTCAAGGTCTTGATTGTGTACTGATTCAACGCAAGAAAGTGATCGCATACGCTTCTCGTCAACTGAAAATCAACGAGAAGAACTACACGACTCATGACTTAGAGTTGGGAGCCCTGGTATTTGCATTAAAGATATGGAGACACTACTTGTACGGTACCAAATGCACTATTTACACCGATCACAAGAGTCTTCAACATATCTTTGAACAGAAAGAGTTGAACATGCGACAGCGTCGTTGGGTCGAACTCTTAAATGACTATGACTGTGCAATCAGATGCCATCCGGGGAAGGCTAATGTGGTAGCCGATGCCTTAAACTAAAAAGAAACTAAGCCAAGATGAGTTCGAGCATTACGACTCACTATCCACCCCGAATTACCTGATCGGCTCCGTAATGCTCAACACGAAACCCTGGAAGAGGGAAAACCTACCTTTGGAATCCACACGTGGTAAGGAGAACCAACTCGAAGTTAAATCGGACAGAATTTGCTACTTCGCGGAACGAATGTGAGTTCCAAAGTATGGGAACTTAAGAGAACTCGTAATGGATGAATCTCACAAATCTCGTTATCCTATTCATCCTAGTTCCGACAAGATGTACCATGACCTAAAGGTGCTGTATTGGTGGCCGAAGATGAAAGCCGATATAGCCACCTATGTGAGCAAGTGCCTGACTTGCGCAAAGGTCAAAATAGAATACCAAAAGCCTTCTGGCTTACTTCAACAACCAGAGATCCCAATGTGGAAATGGGAACAAATATATATGGACTTTATCACCAAATTACCCCGTACTCCTAGCAGATGCGACACCATTTGGGTGATCGTCGATCGCTTGACAAAATCTGCTCACTTTTTGGCAATCAAAGAGACCGACAAAATGGAGAACTTACTCGTATTTTCTTGAATGAAGTAGTCTCTCGGCACAGAGTGCCAATTTCTATCACCTCGGATCGTGACGCATAATTCACCTCCCGTTTTGGCAATCATTACAAAAGGCCCTAGGCACCCGTCTAGACATGAGTACAGCATATCATCCTCAGACAGATGGCCGGACGGAACATACTATTCAAACTCTTGAAGACATGATACGAGCTTGTGTTATTGATTTTGGTAACATTTGGGAATCCAACCTGCCTCTAGTGGAGTTCTCCTCCAATAACAGTTATCACACTAGCATCAAGGCAACGCCATTCGAGGCATTATATGGACAGAAATGCCGATCTCCTATTTGTTGGGCTGAAGTTGGGGATAGCCAACTTACAGGTCCAGAACTTGTATTCGAAACTTCTGAAAAGATCGTTCAAATTGGCGGCAGCTCGTGATCGTCAAAAGAGCTAGGCCGATAAGCGTCGAAAACCGTTAGAGTTTCAAGTAGGCGACAAGGTCTTATTAAAAGTCTCACCTTGGAAATGTGTAATTCTCTTTGGAAAACGAGGCAAACTAAATCATCGTTATGTTGGACCACTCAAAATAGTGAAGAGAGTTGGCCCAGTAGCTTATCAACTGGACCTACCTGAAGGACTTAGTGGTGTACACGATGTCTTTCATGTCTCGAACTTGAAGAAATGTCTAGCAGACGAGACACTCACGGTTCTTCTTGAGGAGCTGCACATCAATGAACAATTGTTTTTCATCGAAGAACCGGTAGAAATCATGGATAGGGAAGTCAAAACGATCACACGCGGTAAAATCCCTATTGTCATAGTTCGTTGGGACTCGAAACGCATACCAGAATTCACATTGGAGCGCGAGGATCAGATGATGCGCAAGTATCCTCATATGTTCAAAAAGTCCACGTCAAACTCTTAAGGTACTATTCTAATTTTCGGGACGAAAATTCTTTCAACTAGGGGATGATGTGATACCCCGTAATTTTTTTATTATTATTTTAATTTTCGGGACGAAAATTCTTTCAACTAGTCGATGATGTGACAATCTGGACTTTCAGGTTAACTCTATTAACCAAATCCAGTTAAAGTTAACCTAATTAACTTAACTCAAACTTTAGGGACTGTTTCTGTCATTTTTCAAACCCTAACTACAAGGACTAGTTATGTAATCAGCCTAAACTCAATTCTATTTGACCTTGTAAAGTCAAAATCCAATATTTTAGTCCTGTTGACTTTTAATAGTCAAACTAACCATGTTCTTAACAAATTCAAACCCTAGGGACTAATTCTGTCAATTTCTAAACTAAAACTACAAGGACCCAAGTTGTAAATACCCTAAAACCCATTCTTTTGACTTCACAAAGTCAAAATTAATCACCTTTGTTCCTGTTGACTTTTAAAGTCAAACTACTCCTCGTTCTTGATTCCAATCGAGGTTCATAACCGGTTTCTGTTTGAAATGGTAACGGTTTTACACGTTCAAGACATTAACGTCCATCATTAAGCATTTAATCATCGATATTACGCTGAATTAAACCCAATTATGGGAAATTAACTCGAAATCGTCGACCATTATCATGAGGCCATCAAATTCGTTTAAGTCCGATGGTAATTCCACAATTGAAAGCACTGCACTCGACCAACGAATCACTCTGAAGCTGTTGCACGCGTTAATCTGACCGGAGAAACAGTTGGAATCATCGGGAACCAAGCCGGTCACAGTCGGCTGCTGTTCTAGTCGATCACACTCAATTCGAATCCAAATCTGGTAAATTCTTGCACCCTTAACTTCTTTTGAGTCTCTAGAATGAAAGCCCTATGATCAATTGGGCTTATATCATCGTTGAATCAAAATCTGTAACCTAGGGTTCATCGCAAACCAGTTCAATCGAATTCAACCTAGACTATGTTTAAATCCAATTAACCTACACCAATAGCCTCGTAATCATCTGGTTAAAGAAAGCCCTTTGCCAATTCAATCTAATATCATCGATTTAATCAAGATCTTGTATCTAGGGTTTGCTCAAAGTCTGTTTTGGGGTTTTTGATCTTAAACACATTTTTAATCCAATTAAACCATACCAACAGATTCACAAGGTCTTGATTAGTAAAAGCCATATGTTTTCAACAACTTGCATTATCAGATTCGATCTAATTGATTCTGAGTTCATATCTAGGGTTTCGACACTTGAGTCTGTAATTAAACGACCCTAGGCTTGATGTTTTCCAAATTAAACACACACACAGAATCGCCAATGCTCGATTTACAAAACCCCTATGCTTTTGTAACCAACTAATATCGAATTCGATGGATTGAGGGTGGATTTGGTTCGACATCGATTGGGAATAAGAGCACATGGGAGTTATTGACTAAAACTATTTCAATCCGGGTTTATTTGCGATAGCCCTAGCGGGTGTAGTGGTTAGTTGTGTGTGCTTGTGTGGGAGAAACCCGGATTCGAGTCTCTCCACACTGTTTTTATTTTTAAACAAATTTCAATTAATATTTTTAATATAAAAATCATCCTACTGTTATTACAATATTATATTAATGTGTTTTAGCCCGGAAAACCACCCGTAGGCTCGGGTTTGGCTTTATAACCTATTTTTTAATATTATTAACCACTTTTAAAATAATATATTTATATTATTTTCAACCCGTGACCCCAATTAAAAATAATATATATTTAGATATTATTTTCACCTCGTTTATAAACCTCGTGCAACGTTTCCAACTAATTAATAATATAATTATTTATATTATTTACTCACGTTTATATCCTTGAATAAAAATAATATATTTATTATTTTTGCCACTTAAACGATTATCGTATATTTTCTACGAGTTCAAAAATAATATATTAGTTATATTATTTTCTTAGGCCATTATTAAATATTACAAGCGTTCGAATTTATTTATTTATTTAATATTATTCGTATTATAGACGTTCGACACGTAACGCATTTATCTTAATTATTATATTAAGAAACATATATTCCCATGGACACGTTCGTCTACTCGTTAGTCCTTAGAATGTTTTAAGACGTTCTAATATTCCGTGTCATCGTCACAAATCCCATGTGTCCCTAATTGTTATGTTTATAATTCTAGGGCATACGTAAGCCGTTGCAGGCTAACACTTGTGTACCAAATCTCATACTTGTGTGACACTACCTACTACGCAACGCAGGTGAGTTTCACGACCCCTTTTACTATTTTAAATTGGGGGAGAAATCATGACGCTAACGCTTTTGATTTTTGTAATTCATATATTATCACTTGTTATGACTAAGCGTAAACTCTATCATAAAAGTCCTCACATCGAACCGTTAATATGGACTTAGTGAGGTAATGTTTAGTAGTACTACTGGGTTTGACAAGCCCCACCCGCGTTAGTCGCGCTAACTCGATTGGAGGTCGAACGGGTGAAATATTGGCCTAAACGCAGCACCATTGTTGATAGACATGGTGGGAGGCACACAAACATAAACTGTCAGCTTTCGGTTGCGAGCGCTTTAGTAGATATAAACATAGGCTAGCTACCTATTGATGTTTATATTGAATGTACAAAATCTGCAAATACTTTTATTACAAACATGGAAACATGTGAACTCACCAACCTAGTGTTGACCCGTTTTCTTACATGTTTTCTCAGGACGATACACAGGATCATGTTAGGACATGCATGGTGTCATTTGACTATTATCATCACATGTCATTCTATCAAACACTATTTATGTTCTGTCATTACTTAAACTTCATTTACTTTTGTTTAAACGCTTCCGCACATTTACTCTGAACTTATATGTTGTGACATTTTAAGTCTCATATAGTGTCATTTGAAGTAACTGATGTCTGAGATCCTGGTTTGTCACCTTTCAAAACGGTAAAACTCCGTTAATTGAATTTGGGTGTGTGACAGATTGGTATCATAGACCTTGGTTATAGAAAACTACTTTTCTGTTATTTACTTTACCGTCATTTACTTTTCGGTCATTTACTTTTCTGCTTCACAAGCACACAAAACCCACTCACTAGTTAAACCGGCTAAACGATAACAAAAGTTGAGTATTGGAACTCGACCGTGTCCATTGGTTCGATACTTGGTTCTTACCTAAACTATATTACGCTATGATAGGTACACTTGCCTATTGCGTGTGTTTTAAGTTTGCGTATTTATCATTTTATAAATTTAAAACCTGATCTTGTGAAACCAAAATCTCTAAATATTATTATATAATATTTATTATATCAAACACACGACATCATGGTACTAACGCTTTATCACCTTAGGTCAGTTCCTAAGCGTTCGTCAGCTCTTCGCAACTTCTCATCAAAAGTGCGACGTTTAAGCGAGTGTCAGAGGTTTGTCGAAAGTGCGGTGTGTATAAAGTAGTGTACAGCTTCTGGAAGTGAAAAAACTCGAATTAGAGTTGCATCGAAAGTGTTGTGGTCGAGCACCCAATTTATAGGCAAAACTCATACCCGTGACGGACCGTTATGAGGAATGACGGTCCGTCACCGCTGCCTCATGATGGACCGTTATAGCTGGTGACGATCCGTCACCACTTTAGGGTTTGCGAGTCATCATCCACGTGTCATCTGTTGGTTGAATTGCGGCGTGACGGACCGTTAATGGGGGTGACGGTCCGTTATAGGGTTATACGTGTTAACTCATCACCATGAGTCACCAGGACATGTGGCATCCTCCGGTAAATTCCTTTCTCAGGTCGTAACGGACCGTTACGGTGGGTGACAGTCCGTCACCGCCTCTAAGCTTCGATTCTTTGACTTTTTGGCCCTTGAACTCTGGGATAATTACATAATTAGTGTGTGGAGTTTGATCCTTGACAAATTTGGACCATTTCTTGCCTGGTGTTACAACATGTATTCTTGTAACATCCCGAGTTTGAACGTGGGATATAAAACAAGTAAAGGAGAATGAGGTGGGTCGTGTAACACCCAAAAATTTCAACCAAATTTTAACTTTCAAAATACGCGGAATTTAGGTCCCATTTGACACTCTTGACAAAACAACACATGATACTTACAACAAAATGACGACGACATAAGTTGTTTTAAAACACGACCAACACGTTAAGGATAATGACCAGTTTTAACATCAACAAGATTAACTTCAAACGAGTTTAAAGACTCCCAACCGGAGCTCTAACTCCAACCATGAACATCCACCAAAAGTATTGAGGATCCAATCCGACACGAAGCATGACCCGAGACTTCAACCGGAGCTTACCTACAAGAAAACACCATAAATAAACCATTAGTAATAATATACAACCACCAGATGAGCCCCCCAAGCTCTTACAACAACAACTGACCCTAAACGAGAAATACTTTATCAAAATTTTATGAAAAGTAAATTTTCAATCAGAACGTTGACCCGGGCGGGTCAAAACACCACCCGGTCGGGTTGATCTGTGTAAAATAAATCAGAACTGTGACCTGGGCGGGTCAAAACCCTACCCGGCCGGGTTGATCTGTGCAAAGTGAGTCAGAACTGTCACCCAGGAGGGTCAAAACCCCACCCGGCCGGTTGATCTGTGCAAAGTGAGTCATAACTGTGACCCTCCCGACTCGACCCCCAGTCGATTTAATCAACCGTTAGCATCTAGGCATGGTTATAAACACCCAATAATCCACCTTTAACACCCCACATGATTCTTATGAATCTCAAACACCGATCCAACCGTTTAAGTTTAGGAATTTGTTTCACCCTTTGCATACATGTTACAATCATGTATGCCACCATTATATACATATTTCACCTATGTATATGTCACTAATCATATACATGTATCACCCATGTATATCACTATTTGTATACATATTTCACCTACGTATACATCACCACTTTATATACATGTTACACCCATGTATATCACCAATTAAATACATATTCCACCTATGTATTTCACCATTTATGCACATGTTTCACCCATGTACATCACCATTTAAATAAACATTTCACCTATGTATTTCACCTTTTACAAATTCTTATTATCACCATTACACTGTGTAAGTTTAATAACTTAATTCACCAAATAACATAATGAAGTCCTTAGACCTCAAACACCATACACTCACCATTTAGTTTGAATCATAACACACTAAGTCAAATTACACCAATACACCACATTCCACAATTTAGTTTGACTCTTTACCACATAAGTCAAATTACACCAATACACCATATTCCACAATTTAGTTTGAATGTTTACCATATAAGTCAAATTACACCAAATAAACACATTTCACACATTAGTTGACTCTTTGCCACACTAAGTCAACTTACACCTAATCATCACACATAAATAGAATTAACTACACTAATCTATTTACATGTTACTAATACCATATCTATTACTACGTAAGTGCAAAGCACTTACCTTTTACTAAGAAGGATCCCACTTGATCTTTAAGCTAGCTCCTTTAACACCTTAATCACCTAGCATTCAACTTGCATTTAGTAATCAAACCATCTCAATTCATTCACCACATTGAGATTCATGACACACCTATGATATAAAGATCAACACCACAACTTAGTTTGGTTAACACAACCTTAACCAAACCTCCAACACCATATTTAACCTTTCAACCCATATTGACCCGTTTAACCCATTAAAGTCAAACTCCTAAATTCACCAATTTCACCAATTGAGGTCTAACCCCCACCCTAGACCTTATGGATTTCTCCCATTCTAAACTTGATTAATCACACCTTAATCAAGTTTCAAACCTCCCCAAACAACATTCACCCATATTGACCCGTTTGGGTTCCACCCAATATACACCAAAACTCCGTTTTACAATTAACCATAAAAATTGGGGCTTTGTGGTTTATTATGTGTCTATTAACTCCCTAGACACTGACTCAACCTCAATTAAATTTTGGTCCTCAAGAACCCTTACTTCCAAATCATGAAATTGGATGAGGTTTCTTACATAAAATTGTGTCTATCAACACCATAAACACTTATCCAACATCAATTTATCATTTAAACACCATTAGGATAAAAAAAAACCTCCAATTCACCCTCAAGAACCCTAATTCTTGAATCATCAAATTGGATGTTTAGATGATGTTTTCTACCTCTCACTACTTGTAATCAAGCTAGATTATAACTTTAACAAGTTATTAACCATCAAGACCACCCAATTCAGCCCCAAACTCGTATTCCTCCCAAGAACACCAAGAACACCTCTAATGAAGGAATCAAGAGGAGAAAGATCACTTACTTGATGATTGGAAGAAGATGATTACACCAAAACCTTCAATCCAAGCATGTAAACACCCACCTCTTTGATCCTAGCCCTCAAACTCTTTCTCTCCACCTTTGCAAGACCCAAACCCACACAAAAAATGTGTAAATTTCGTGGCCCCCCTCCCCTATAATTCAGCATTTCAGAATTTACACAAACAGTCCCTGAACTTCCAGAAATGACCCATTTCACCCAAACTAGTTAAAATTCCACTTTTTCAACGAACCTCCAACTTTCATTTTTTAATTACATCCTTATAATATGTTTAACATATTATATTATCAACCCGAAAATTGGTTCGTTACAGGTCGGCCTTGAGCCGAAGAAGGGGGAGCATGGCCCTTATAAGGTCAAGCCTTCCACCCTTCACTCCCCCGCTTCCACCTTCCATGCAAACCTAGAGAGAGAGAAACTAGATAGAGATAGTTCCCAGATTTCATTTTCGAGCTTCAGGGATCGTTGGTACGCGTGTCTGGAGTGTTTAGCATCTAAAAGGAAGCGTTTTCATATAACTGTTCTCCCTAGACCTGAGTTTTTATGATATTTTGGGTTTTGAAGTAAAATCGAGTAAAGTTAGGATTTTTACATTTGAATCTGGAAATAAAGCCTAGATCTAGACTCATGAATGGAAAACCAATGTTTTGAACGTAAAAAAGTCTGAAACATGATCCAGTTTAGGCATAGCCGCCATTGTCATGCAAACTTAGGGTTTGTTGGGGAAGAGGAAGCCCGCAGGCGAACTTTTCAAGTTCGGTTTGAGCGAACTTACTAAGTTCGCTAGGAATCATCTTAGCGAACTTGGTAGATTCGCTTATCCCTGATCAAGCGAAACTAGCATGTTCGCCCATAACTTCGCCTCGTTCTATGGGGGGAGAACTTAGCCTAAGTTCGCCAGGCCAGAAGTAGGGAAACCTCTAGTCGTTTTAGATCAGTTGACCGATCGTATCTATGATTATCCAGATTAGAAGACGTTGCTTAGTGTGTGGAAGCTAGATTACCCATGTGAGTTCTAATCCCCTTTCCTGCCTACTTTTGGGGTGGTGTGCATACTTAGCAAGCGTTTTTTTATATTTTTATATTAATAAACAAAAGTAAATGATATGTTTAAAGAAAAGTTTAAATGAGGCAAAAGAAAGTTTTTATGTAAAGAAAGACGTTTATGAAATGTTTACAAAAGATAAAGATGTTTTTAAAAGAATGAAGGTAAAGTTTTAAAGAAAGTCATTACATTAACAAAGAAAGTAAAGATAACGGTCCCTTCGGGAATAAGTACCAAGTTATGGTTCCTTCAGGAATAGGTGTTACTATGTACAGAAAGTCAGTTATGGGCTATGTCCCCCTCTATAACTCTATAAGAACCTTTGTGGTTCACTAACGGTTGATCAACTGGTTCTCAGTGATAAGGAGTAACGATGGTTACTCATAGGGTAAAGCTAACCCTTTCTTTGTGATAAGTTTGTCGACCTAGAGGTAAAGAGCCTTAGGCGACATGTTGTCTTCCTAGAGGTAAAGAACCTTAGGAGACATAGTGAGTAGTGAATCCCAGAGGTAAAGAGCCTTAGGATACACTACATTTACAAATGGATTTAACGGTACGGTGACATTGTCATGGCCTGAGTTCATGACTGTTACAAAATAGTTACGGTGATGCATTTTGTAATCTTTCCCTATTCATCGGCCTTTGGACTTGAGCCATCGGGGCAATACAGAAATAAATGGAAAGTTAAAGATAAGTTTAAGTTAAGATAATAAATGAATGACTTAAAAGATATTATATGTAAAGTTTTGCCTTATTGGCATTAAAAGTTATGTTTAAGCAAAACCTTCTTCTTTTATTATATGTATGAATGTTTTATGTAAGCGTTAGAACTCACTCAGCGTTAGCTGACTTTTAGTATGCATATTAGTGAAGTGTAGGTGGCAGTTTGGATGTTGAGGAAGCTTGACTTGCGTTGAGGAGTTACCCCAAAGAGAATTTCTGGCATCCCGTTGTTATGTTTAGTATTTTATGTTTTAAGACAAAGTTTTAATTTGTACCAGACAAGTTATGTCTTGATATGTTATGCTTCCACTGTTTATGTTATGCAATGACAGTTTCCGTTGTGTTATTGAATGTCTTATGTTTTAAAGCTATATGTTGATGAGTAAATCCAATACGTAAGGATCTCCCGAGCTCGGGGCCTTACAATTCACAACCATGAATGGTAAATATTTGAGGTCCCATCTATGCGTCGTGGAGGAGCAATTACAACATATACTACACAACCCAAAACCTTATATGGTAAATATTTGGTTCTTTATCAAAAACCAATTATAACGGAGAGGAAATACATATTCGTATGCCTGATGTAAATTACTGTTGCACCATGTAGTCATGTACAATGCATGGCCCCAAACACAAACATGAACTTCATCTCATGATCATTGGATTTACAATCAATTGTAGACATTTGATAATCGTCTCAACAAAAGCAAATTTGTGTATGAACTTAAGTTACATGAAGTCATCACTTATTCCGATAATCATTAGTAACATATAAAATATATCACTATTATTACAAAAATAAATATGATAATCTTGAATAATGTGTTTGCTATCTCATTAGCTAAGCCACAAATAATATAAACTTCAAGTCGCGAACTCGATAACCATTTACACGATGCATATATTTTAAACTCTAAATAATATACAGGAAGGGATATATATATATATATATATATATATATATATATATCATTTATTATTTCCAGAATATTTAGGGATTAACACCCTACTTTAGTTCGCAAATAATTAAATTTTTTTGAAAGCATCCGCGCAAAGCGGCGGGTGTCACCGACTCACCGAGGCTCTTTTTGAAAGTGCAGTCTAACCCGACCTGCCTTAAACACTGTATATATTTGGGTATTATTATTATTATTATTATTATTATTATTATAAGCTTCAAACCTAGCTCACAAGCTCATTAGCCGATCCAAGCCTAGCTCGGGCTCAGCTTGTTTACAAACCAAGCCGATCCAAGTCAACAAGTTTACAACCGGAACGATTTCAGGCCGAGCTTTTTTCAAGCAAGCTTCGAACCTCGGTTAAGTACCCAAATTTTGGCACTAAAAAAATATTCATTGTTTACCCAACCTAGCAAAAAAGGGCAAGGAACAAATGGTTCAATTTTCTCAAGTAAGAAGACTTTTCTATTTATAGTGGTTTGCTCTATGGGTTGGGTAAACCACCAATGTGGGACAATCTAAAAAGTAAAAAAAAATATTTGGTTTAGCTTTAAAGGATTAGGTTTTGATGTACTTGTATATTGTGTTTAACAAGTAGTATTTAAAATTACCATTTTGTCCACCCAATATGCATTATAAGGTAGTATAGATTAAAAAGTAGGGAAGCCCGTGCTTTGCGGCGGGTGTGAAATACCACCACATTACTCTTAGGTTTAGTATTTTACAGTCTTACACTCTCACTAAAACCAATATGATTCAGTTGATATCAAGTTGACGGATTGATCCTGACCATCTTTAATCTTGGATTCAAAACTTTAAAGTTTTAGATAGGTCTAGTTGGCTAACCATTAAACCCTCGATAGTGAATTTAGTTTGGGCCTCCCTTTTATAAGACAAGGGACGCTCGAAGTTTTGTTTAACTTGGTGATGTGGGATAGATCGCAGCAATCACATGAGCACTTCTGATCATGCATTGAGTATACTAAGGTAAGCATACAATCCATTTATCCTTTCTTTCATTTTCTATTCTCCACCGATGTGGGATAAGTACATATGTTATGTGATTTGTGTTACTATACGGGTCAATGGGCTGATTAAGCAACAAAAATAAGTTAGCTGAAAGCCAAATGGGTGTTCTCCTTTTATAACCACATTTTCTTTGCAAATTTTCTTAACCAGACGATGTGGGATAGAAAAATAATAGGTTTATGAACTTTCTTAAAGTGCAAACTCGGTCAACCTTGTTCAACTCGGCCTACTCGGCGAACCGGTCTTGTAGCTTTCTCCACCAATTGATGAAAAAAAAAAAACTTTGCGTTACTATACGGGCCAATGGGTCGATTAAGCAACAAAAATAAGTTAACTAAAGGTTTGATGGGTGTTCTCCTTTTATAACCACATTTCCCTTGCAATTTTTCTTAACCAGGCGATGTGGGATACTATGAACTTAGAGGGACAAAATTGTAATTTGCGAGGTGGGCTATGCATCAACACTTGTACCAAATGCAACAACTCTTTTCCTAAGTGTGTTAAAATTTTAGTGAAGTTATAACTTTGTCCACTCTATATGTTTTATATAGTAGTATAGATATATCATTTATTATTTCTAGAATATTTAGGGATTAACACCCTACTTTAGTTCGCAAATAATTAATTTTTTTTAAAGCAAACATTACATGCTAATTGTCAGTTTGAATAAACTTCCGGTTCTTCAATACATTTTACATCAACGTTGACTCGGGATGGTTTAACCGATCACGCCAATTTACTAAAATAATCACTATCTATAAACTTTTGATTTATGATCATATATGCTTTAGTTGCACTCATGCTTGTTTAATACATGGTAGAAAATACGAGAGAATAGTGTATTGTTATTTGAAACATTCATGTTATAGCACTTGTTTTCTATTTTATTCTCATATGATCGCTCCTTTAGCGTGCCACTTGTGGTCAACTTCATTATTAACATGTCTGATCTCATTATTAACATGAACATTATTACAATATCCTCAATTATGTACATGATCATGAGTATGTACATGATCATGAGGTACACAATGATCATTATATAATCACATTCATTTCATGAAATATATTAGAACTCACGACATTCATGGTTGTTTCAAACTTTTTAATACTCTTTTAATAATATTGCTACTTCAGGAGAATATGTGAGGTGTGACAAATAAAAATTGTTTTTATTCAAGTTTTGCTTATAAATAATATTCTCAGTATATAATATCAATTGAGAAGTAATAGTGATTGGGTTATGCTCATTTATCTTTCTAAATTCTTACAACCTTCTATAAGTTTATAATAAGCTTTCAACGGTATGACAGTTCAGGTGTCATATCTTTACCTTAAATTATTTCAAACATGTTTATAATCTTATGAGAGTGATAATAGAACACAAGTTTACTCTTTTATTCGTTTGTTCAATAAACCATAACATCTAAAATACATATACAACAAAGTTAAATTATGCAACTTGCAACGCTATAACATTCATCATATAAAATAAGTTAATTGGAGATGCATTAACAAAATCGTAATATTGATAATCTTGTAATAAAAACCATTATACATTAATTTTAATTTAATACGTTTTATTTCCATAAAAAAAATTAATTTGTCAATACTCAATAATCAAAATAGCTCTCTTTTAATTTGAATGTCAAGAGGCTATGAATATCTAACAATTAGTTTAAATTAATTAGTTAATTAATATATTAATTATCTTATTTGTAACTACTGTGCATGTGGTATGTGACTGTCACTAAAAATTAACACCAAAATGATTAACCTCGTTAACAAGTCTCATTTGACACAAACATCGTAAAAGGATAAGTTATCATAAAATTTTACGAAACTATTGTTATTAATAATGCTCAAGTATTATGTTATAATAAAGTTGTGATAAAACTAAGATTTGTGGAGTTCTTTTTGTTGGTTAAAAGAATCATATTCTCATAACATCTAGAACTATTTTAAAAATAGTAATAAGATATACTAAATTAAGAAATTAATTTACTCTTTTCGATATAGTAATAACTAGTTTAGTACCCCGTGTCTACACACGGAATGAAAAATATCAATATATAAAATTCTTAATTTTTTATATATGTATTTTACATGTGTAAAAATGTATATTACATATACGAATGATAAAAAAAATTCAAAATATGTAAAAATTAATATATAATCGGGTTTCGAAAATACGTTAATTACTATTTAATTCAATTTGACTTTCATTATATCTATTTGATTTAAAATAAAAGTTACATAATTATATTTCAAAGTTTCTTATAATAAAAGATAATTTAAAATAAATGTGTTTTATTAGTATAATTAGTATTTTCTTTAAAGATATATTATCATTAAATATAGAAATATATTTAATAAGAGAGAGAGGCAGAAAAAAATGATAAGAATGAATATGATAATGACACGTGGCATGTAAAACCTTTATTTATTATATAGTATAGATTCTCACAATTTGTATGAATTACAATATGACTTATTTTTTAGAGAAGCAAGACAATAACCTAAAATTGTGTGAGTTATAATATAACTTATGTTTGAAAGAATCAAAACAAGATCACTGAATAATAAATCTCACTACAACCTAAAATGGATTTTGTCTGACAGAATGAAGAACAAAGACCTTTTATTAAGACAAAGTTGATTTACTTTATGAAACAACATCCTTAGACTATGTGTAATACAAGGGTGAGGAAGGGGGCGTGAGGAGTGGCGGATCCATGATTTTTTTCTAAGGGGTTCACTGTTTTTAGATGCTCCAATTTTATAGGGTCGGACATAAAAAATTTCGGTTCGGTTCGATTGTTCGGGTTGGGTCGGGGGTGTAGACTTTGTTGATAAAAGGATTAACGTAGTAGTTCTAAACGAAATCGGTGTTGCCGGCGCTGATTAAGTACAATGCATCTTTAATTATGAGGCTGATTTGGCACTTCCGGCCACCTGTGAAAGCTTGCCTTGATACTCTTTGTAGTATTGTAGTTGTTGGGAGCCGCAAATTGTGAGGGATAAATATAGAAAAACAGTAGAGGTTAGATATGAACCTGAAGCCTTTACCAGAGGAGTTCAAGGGCTTACCATTGCGCTACCTTATTAATCTTAGGTTAATACATATAGAATGGGAAACTTGGTAAATTATCTTGGAATTGAACAATTACTTTGACACAAACCAAGATAAAACAATAACATATGCAATTAAGGATGACAGAAAGCTTAAAAAATATAGACATGCAGAAGTTTATGTTTGAGGGATAACCAAGGCTTTTGTGACTCAAGCAAAATATAGATAACTTACAATTTGACAAATTAAAGGCCTAAAATTGGTACAAAAATAAACCTGATTAATCACTGAAATGTTATGTTTACCATCATCTCCCCTGTCCTCCACAGTCCACCACAGTCCACCACAGTCCACAGGCCAACAACCCAAATCAAATTAAAAAAGGTTTTAAAAAAATGACAGTGAGGGGATTCAAACCCACTACCTATAGCTTATAAAGCAAAGCATAAACCACTCTACCACTTGTTAAACTTTGTATAGGGTTTCACCCTATAATTTATTTAGGGGTTCACCCGCAGTTTTTTCACATATCGTTCTATAAAAATTTTGAAACTCGGGGGGGTTCTGGTGAACCTCTTCCCTGCTATGTAGGTCCACCCCTGGGCGTGAGCCATGTGAAGGGGGTGAGGGTGTCGAACACCGCGCCGCCCGGGCGTGAGGGGCAATTGTGAGGGAGCGTGAGTGTGGTCGCGGGCACGAGGAGGGAGGTGCTGCAGCTGGTGAGGTGGCCCAATGAGAAGGAGGTGAGGGCGTGGGGGGTATTACGCATAGTCTAATAACACCATCTAATATGCATGAGAATGGTGAGAAAATGAGAAGAATATGAGAATGTTATAATTATACTCATATTGATATCAACAAACAAATATATATATATATATATATATATATATAGGGGAAGATTCAAATAAAAAGTGGTATTTCGCTAATAAGCCTAAGAAATGATAAAAACCTTAAGAAACGAAATCAAACGAACTCCGATTGAGCTCATTCCAGCGGCGTTGGAACCGTCTCGTCGAACTCTACCATCTTAGCTTTTAGGGTCTAGATTTTAGGGTTGAATTTTATGGTTTTAGCCTTAGGGTTTAACTTTTAGGGTTTAGTTTTTTTTTTGTAGGGTGGGGGGTTTAGGTTTTTAGGGGTGGGTTTAGGTTTTTAGGGGTTGGGATGGGGGGTTTAGGTTTTTGGGGGGTGGGGTGGGGGTTTAGGCTTTTCGGGGTGGGGGTGGAGGGGGGTTTAGGTTTTTGGGGTGCGGGTGGAGGGGGTTTAGTTGTTTGGAGGCGGGTTAGGGTTCGATGAGACGGTTCCAACGCCGCTGAAATAAGTACAATCGGGGTTCGTTTGACCCATTTCTTAGCGTTTCTTAGTCAAAGAACACTTTTTAGTGCAAACTTCCTTTTATATATATATATATATATATATAATGAATATAAATTTATGAAGAAAATAATAACCTCTACAAGTTTTAATTTGTACTTTATTATTATATTGATAACCATAATAAAAAATATTTATAAATTTATTCATTATATATCAGTTATGTTTGCATATGACCTTGTGCTCTAATGTTACCGAAAAATAAGAAGAATATAAGAATGAGAGAATTATAGCAACGATATTCAACAAATTTGTTCATACAAATTAAAAGAATATTATCTATATTTAGTATTTTAAAGCTAACACAAAACTATTTTTTCAACAATAACGTAACCATATAATAAAACTCTAAAGACAAGGTCATATTCGTCTTTTCAAACAAAAACCAAAACCCTAGATTGGTTGAACCTTAACTAAGACCAATGAAGAAAGTATACGGTACAACTCACATAAGCCCACCTGCCACGTGTTATCCGGCTAATAGACGGTGACGTGTCCACGTAACCGCAGCCTCCCTATAAGAAAAGTACCCTCCGTCCTCATCCATTTCTAATTCGTTATCTTCTCTCTCACAAAGCACACACAGTCAGCGTGAAACTGTGTGTTTCTTCCACAGTTAACTTACCTGATCTAGGGTTTCATATCACGGAGCAAATTGATTTCCGATTGATTTCAGAGCGGTTTTAGATTCATCATCGTGTTGATTTGGCCTGTCTTGGCTCGAGATCCGGACCAAGAACAGTGGAAGAAGGTAAATCTGTTGGAGGAATTGTTAATTGAAGTTGATTGAATCAAATCTAGTCTCTCGGAAGTGACGAGAGGTAATCGGTAATCGACGGATCTGTTGTCTGATGATTTAATTGGCCGATTTGAATTTGATTTCGTTTTCAGTTCGAGATTGATTGATGATGAGATTAGGTTTTTTTGCTTGTAGGATTTGCGAGAGGAAATGGCGGCGCCAGGGTTTCTGACTGATGAACAGAGGGAGGTGTTGAAAACCGCGACTCAGAGTACGGAGATGTTGTCATCGTCGCCGAAGTCGCCGTCGTGGTTGATGTCTGAGCATCAGATCAAAGCTCCGGCTGGAGAAAGAGCGCCAAACATAGGGATTGCTGTGAGGCATGTGCGTCGCTCGCATTCCGGGAAGTTCGTCAAGGTTAAGAAAGGTGTGTGTGATTTTGTTTCTGGTTTGAGTATATTCTTTTATGTTTTCCTAGTTTGCCTAGTGTTGAAGGTGAATTGCATTGTTAGGTAACTGTCGCTAATTTGCATCGGCTTTTCTGGTCTGTCTTGTCATTTTAGGTCATTCTAGAGTAGATAACTGAATATAGTTGAAACAATAGGTGCTGCGCTTTGACTCTTTTTTACCACATAATTATAACAGTTGTTCATGTTCGTTCGGTAAGCTTTTATCAGGCAAATGAACTGTTCAAGGACACGTAACAGGATGAAATTTTGTGTTCGTGTTCGTTTGATAAGAAAACGAATTTGTTCGTGTTTGTTTTTTAACATTACAAACTAACTTAAACGATTAATTTAATTTTAATGGTAAAAAGATAAAAAAGAAATACTAAAAACTTGTAACAAGCGAACATTTGCAAACAAATTACCGAACATTCATGAACACTATTGAACGAACTAGGCGTTGTTTGTGTTCGTTCATTTAATTAATCGAACGGAATTTCTTTGTTCGTCCATTAATTAAACACACGAATGTAAACAAACTTCCCGCCAAACGGTTCATTGTATGTTCAGTTCGTTTACTGCCCCTCTTGATACGCATATTCTATTGACGTGTTCAAGGTTTATATATCTTGTTTTGGGTGTGTGTTTTAAGATTACAGTCCCGCTTATTTTTCAAATTTAATTGTGAGTTATGGTGCTTGTTTGGTATCATACAACTTTTAGATCTTGATGGGAAGCGTTGGATGTGAATCATCATGTCATGATTTTAGGCTTCTATCATGTTAACAAGAACATGATGCCTATTAGGAAGAATGGAATAATGGATCAAGCTGTTAAAAGTGTTAACAATTATACACTAATTATTCAATTATGTCCTTGTCCTGTATCTTCATCAAAGTCTCCCCAGCCTTCTTTTTATGTTTGCGTCTTGTTTCTTACTCTTTGTTTGGTTTCATCTTTATTTTTATAAATTTGAGCTAATTGGTATGCGGAAGCGATCCTGCTTTCTTCTTTTTGGTGTAGCTTTAAATGCTTATCATTGTACTCTTTTGGTGACTAACGTTAAAATCAGATGGTGGTGGTGGTAAGGGTACCTGGGGAAAGCTGCTCGACACTGATGGTGATACTCATATTGATCGCAATGACCCAAATTACGATAGTGGCGAGGTAGTAATTTTCACCATCTGGGTCCAATTGATGTATTGAAATTTCTTTGTAGCTTACTCATGTGAGTGGCTATATGTTCATGAAATTTCAGGAGCCATATCAACTTGTGGGGACTGCCGTTTCCGACCCGTTAGATGAATACAAAAGAAAAGTGGCATCCATCATTGATGAATACTTCACCACTGATGATGTGGATTTAGCAGCATCTGAACTCAGGGAACTCGGGTCATTTGAATACCATCCTTATTTCATTAAGAGGCTTGTATCAATGGCCATGGACAGGCATGACAAGGAGAAAGAAATGGCTTCGGTTCTTCTTTCATCTCTGTATTCTGATGTCATCAGCTCTACACAAATCAAGCAGGGTTTTTTTATGCTTCTGGAGTCTGCTGATGACCTGGCGGTTGACATACTCGATACAGTTGAGACTCTTGCTTTATTCATTGCTCGTGCTGTTGTCGATGATATCCTTCCCCCAGCCTTTGTGACCCGAGCCAAGAAATCGTTATCGGAATCATCAAAAGGGTTTCAAGTTCTTCAAACTGCAGAAAAAAGTTACCTCTCGGCCCCACATCACGCAGAACTAGTGGAACGGCGATGGGGCGGCAGCACCCACATCACTGTGGAGGAAGTCAAGAAAAGGATTTCTGATCTGTTGAGAGAATACGCAGAGAACGGGGATACTTCTGAGGCTTGTAGGTGCATCCGCCAGCTAGGCGTTGCATTCTTTCACCATGAAGTTGTCAAACGGGCCTTGGTTCTAGCCATGGAGAATCGTGCAGCGGAGCCAATTATTTTGAAGCTACTGGAAGAAGCATCAGAAGAAGGCCTGATTAGCTCAAGTCAAATGGTCAAAGGTTTCGCCCGTTTACGTGAAAGCCTTGATGACCTGGCACTCGATATCCCTTCTGCCAAGTCATTATTCGAGTCACTAGTCCAAGTTGCGGATAGTGACGGTTGGCTTGATTCATCCTTTGTGAACTCAAATGGAGATGGGCCGATTACAGAGGCTGAAGATGATGAAAAACTAAGGCGTTACAAAGAAGAAATCGTGAGCATAATCCATGAGTATTTTCTTTCAGATGACATACCCGAACTTATCAGGAGTCTTGAGGATCTCGGTTCACCTGAATACAACCCGGTTTTCTTGAAAAAGTTAATTACTCTTGCTTTGGATAGAAAAAACCGAGAGAAGGAAATGGCATCGGTTTTACTCTCGGCACTTCATATAGAAATCTTTTCGACTCAAGATATAGTTGACGGTTTTACCCTTCTTCTAGAATCTGCAGATGACACGGCTCTAGACATACTAGATGCATCAAACGAGCTCGCACTTTTCCTCGCACGTGCGGTTATTGACGATGTCCTGGCTCCATTGAATCTGGAGGAAATCGGGAACCGGTTGGAACCAAGCTGCAACGGGAGTGAGACGGTTCATGTGGCCCAGTCACTCATAGGCGCCCGTCACGCAGGTGAGAGACTCCTAAGGTGTTGGGGCGGTGGAACAGGGTGGGCGGTAGAAGATGCCAAGGACAAAATAGTGAAATTACTTGAAGAGTATGAAACCGGGGGTGTCGTTGGCGAAGCTTGTCAGTGCATTCGTGATCTGGGGATGCCGTTTTTCAACCACGAGGTGGTGAAGAAGGCTTTGGTGATGGCTATGGAGAAGAAGAATGACAGGATGCTGGATTTATTGCAGGAGTGTTATAGTGAAGGCCTGATTACTACTAATCAGATGACCAAAGGGTTTGGTAGGGTGAAAGATGGGCTTGATGACCTGGCACTTGATATTCCTGATGCTGAAGACAAGTTTAAGGTTTATTATGAGCATGCTGTGGTTAGAGGATGGCTGGTTACCGCGTGACATGGCGTATTTAAGGTACACATGAATGAAATCCTTGTTGGTTTTAGATTATATGTTTTTATGAGTCTATTTGTTTATCCTACCAGATGTATAAAAATGGTTGTTTTTTTGAAAACCTAGTTTAGGGTGAAAACACTGGATCTTGATACAATGCTGCTCTACTCATTTTCTTACCTTTTCCCATATTACATCTAATTGGTGTTAATGAACAGGCTAGACCGAACAAGTCGGCCCGTTTGAGATTTAAGCGGTTCGGTTTTGACGGTTTACCAGTGATTACTACTGGACATGCTGTTTAGCCTTTTATGTATAACTTTTTTTGATTCTATTTATCATTTTTAAAATTTTAATACAAGGTAATGATTTTGTAAGAAATACAAATTTGTTCAAACTATTGAAACTTTTAAAACCGAACCTTCAAACTGCTAAAAATAGCTGGTCTGCCCAACACCTAAAATTTTCGTCAAAATCAGCCTAACCAGACCGTAAACACTTATGAATTATCCCATTTCCTCTCTTTCTTTTGTGACTGTTATTGGATATAGAACACTTGCCATCCATACACAATAAGGCAAGTTACTTCATTATACACCGTTTTCGCAATTTCGCTCTGTAAATCGGTTTGATGGTATAGTTCCGCAACATGTTGCCGTAGCAAAACGGGTGCTCTTCGGTTATGGGGATTAAACATACCGTTTATGAAGAAGCAGCTATGGAATGCAAGATCAAACCTTTCTTTGGGTGGATCACCACCTATGCAATCAAAAACCGCATCTGCATTTTCAAATTCCTCATCTACCATGTAACTGTGTACTCCCAGTAAAAATAACCTTGTGAACTGAACTCACGATTGAATAATCTTGAAACCTCGCATCTTGACTCATATTTTTATCGTTGTTAAAAACACCAATCTTAACCCATATACTTAATACTATGTTACTAGAATATAACCTGTTTAATCTATCTATTTAAACGCGTCAAACATGTTGGTAGACTAATCAAAAATCAAACTGTAAAGGTGTTAGTTGGGTTAAACGAAAAAGGTTGATCTGGACATTGGCCGTTTAATTAAACTGGTTAGATATGATAATTTAAAACCTAAAACTTGATTATTTTTGTGTCAAATTAGAAATTACACCATTAATTACGATGACGAAATGGGTGTCAAGTAGCAAAACAGTCGCCCGGCGGAAAATGTCTTTTTTCAGATTTTAGTATCCGTTTCGTCAAGTTGGGTCGACCTGCAAGTACTATTTATTATCTTTTTTATAGAAAAGCCTAAACGTATTAGTTGTGATTTTAAATACGATATTTTTAAAGAAATAATAAAACTCTGAATAAGTTGAGTATAAAGTTTATGAATTGAAGTTTTTATTTTGGGTGACTTTCAACTTAACATTTTCGCTTCAGTTTTTTTTTCGATTTGACATGTCAACTCCATACACTAACTAGTTTTATACCCGGTCCGGGTTTTTCAGATTCATTAAAATTAAAACTTTACCAAAATCTTCACCCGAAAATACTTACTATCTGACTGAAATCAACAAAACCTGACTGTGATCTACTTCCTAAATCGCTTCGGCTTCTGCGTACGGCTCATTGGCCTCGATTGTTGTTCGTCGCGTGGCTGACGCCTGATGGACTGAGACTTTTATCCTCATTGTTCACCTCACGTCTAGGGATGCAAGAATATGCCTCATGTTCATTATCAACAACCGCCTGTAGTTAGACAAATATGGGAATGAGAACAAAAACGATGAATATTTAAATTTGTAGATAATATTTATTTATGAGAGGGAAAATAAACTATTTTGACTGATGATGAAAGACAAAATACATTGTAGTTACCATAATTTCATTTATTTATGAGTTAAATTAATTTGTAGATAATATTTATTTATCCTATCCTTAATGGCCATATACTTGATTATATCCACAAGTATAATACCTAATATATGCAATAATACTCTTGCTAACCAAGGTCACAAAACCCAGTAAAATGATGTCAAAAACTGTAATCAATCAAGCAAGCAATAGTTCTACATAGTTCTAGAGCCAAAATTAAAATGAAATGGCGAAATAGAAACATAAAATTCATCCAGATAAGGCAAATAGATCGGCATACCTCTAATCGTCTAAGTTTAAAAAGCCAGAATAATCAAGTCTTGAAGTCTGATCACGTTCATCAGCAACTTTGCCTCTATTCTTCAAAACTGAAATAAAAATAAAATAAAAGAGTCATCGCTCAATACATTAAATTTCTTGTTTCAAACTTTACAAATTTCTACATACCATCAAAAAACAAACATATGTATTCTTACATCCTTAATTCCAATTAGACACATCTTAACTTCAAAGACAAAACCAAAAAATATTGTTTTTAAAGTAAAATTGTAGTGCACAACAATCTCAATTTGGATGTGATTTTGAAACTGATTATCTGATAATCAGTCTCTAGGGCTTGATAATCAGTTTATACTGGCAGCAATAGTATTGTTTATCAATTGATAAAGTAAAACTACTCGAGTGATAACAACAAAAGTGCTTATTACGAATAATTATCAAAGACGGAGGGTATTACCTTTTCTCATTAAAGTTAATAACTTGATTTATTAACTGCTATAAACCTTTTGAATCATTAAAAGTTTAAAACCCAAAAGCCTCATTGATTAGTTCATTACCTTTTCTCTTACACATCCAACTCCTTGCGTTCTGTCTGTGCGTGCGAGTTTCTTGTTCACAACATTTTGACCACAAACAATTCAAACTTTTTTTTAGGATTCTCAGTTACCTGTAAACTCTAAATCATCAACAATGTTATGAAAATGTGATTCTTGATCTTAAACTTAAAACCATACATTGCTACAAAACCAAAATAAAACATACTTGTTGACATCATCAATCTGAAACTTTCATTCTGGGAGTAAAATGTTGCTGTAAAATAGGACTTTGATTACTTCTGTAAAATAGGACTTTGATTACTTTTACACATGCAGATTGATATACAAGCTTAAAACCCATAAAAAGGCGGTTTCTAACCTCATATGCTTCAAATGGGAGTCCCATTGAATATCCTCCACGCCTCAACCGAATTAGCATGCCCCTCTATGAAACATGGTAAAAAACATATGTTCATCAATTCTCGGATAAAAAACACCATAAATTTGAAACAGATAGATTACATGACAGAACAAATGATATAAACCCATTTATGCTGGTGGTTGATTTCTCTAACCATTCCTTTCCTTGCCTTAGCTGACGTGTGTTCAATTCCCTATAATGCACTAAACAATATATAAATGTCATAACATATTCTACCAAATTAGGAGATAATGGTTACCAAATTAGGAGAAAATCGTGCACCCAATTTATTACTAACCATAAACAATCAATCCAAATGCTAAAAAGTTTCAACTTCAGACAAAAAAAAAAGTCAAGAAACTTCAATATAAAGACTCAAAATCAGCAACTTTAAGTTTTTTACCATAATTTTTTTGCTGAGGACATTATGTTATTGATTCGACACTGGCCCATGAGTTTTTGACACTTCACATGTTACTCCTAAGCAATATTTTAAAACTTTATCACTATAAAATGTTTTAGCATATCACATTGGCACATAAGTTTAAAAAAACTTTTACCTGCAAATTGAAACTATTTCCTGCAAGTATGCTAATTTCCTGCAAACAAAATGACTTTTATTCAAAAATAAGCATTAATAACATAAAAAGGTACAATTGATACCTTATGAACAACAAAGCCATCGGTGATTTAAACGCACCTGCTCTTGCTCTTGCTCGTTAATCTGAGAGCGATTGCGACTCAAGTCGGTGATTTCCCACAAAATCGGTGTCGTGAGTGTATCTATATGCTGATTCATCATCAGATAGACCCCCATTTGAATGACCATGTTCCACTTGATGCAAAAAGTATAACCTATAAGAAGAGCTAATCGTTAGAATTTACTGACAAAATAGATTACTTTTTATAGTTTCACATGAACATAATTACTTACAGTTGAATTCTTTCCTCCATTGAAGCTGAATGCGACCTCTTCTATGCTGCTAAGGAAAACCATATCAAGTGAACCCTGAGCACAAACAGACGAAGGCTTCTGCCAAGCCATGCTTCTGATCATGCCACCTCGACTGTAATTAAAGAGATATAATACACAAATGAGTTCCTAAGTCACGAAAATTTTACAGGTTCTAAAATATAAGATGATTAAAAGAAACTAACAAACAGAAACGACATGGATACACTCCAAGAAAGGACAACTAAACGTCAATTTCATCTAATCAAACATTGTTACTACTTATAATTACAATTTACAACTGACTTTATAAAGTCCAACCATTCCCGAAGCCAACAAAATCAACATAAAATTGAGAGAAAACATAATTGATGATGAATAAAATTAAACCAAAAACCATCTTATAGATAAAAAAAAATGAAGCTGCTTGAATAGTCGAATGAGTTAGGAAATCTCAAAATCATACAAAAGTTCAGATAACATACCACTTCAACGTCCATTCGAATGAGTTAGCAAAGGCATCAAATATCACTCAAAATTCCCTAGAGTCCCCCCTGCTTGTAGCTTCCCTTCATCTGAATTTGTTATGAAAGAAGGTAAATACATTAAACAGAAAACATAAATAAATGGAATAATCGATTGAATATATATATATATAGCATGTCTTACCAACAATTGCAACATCACAGTCCCTGGTGATAAAAGTTACTTATTTGTATAAACCAAGAAAATATCAGTTGCGGTACATGCTATAAATTCTAGTGCTGCTACCTGCAAAATATAAAGAGAATGAGAGATCTGATAGTTTAAATTAGCCAAATATGTATAAAATAAAAAAATAAAAAAACCTTTAACAAACAGAACCTGGTGAAGGAATACACCCATATGAATCTAAATACTAAGTTGGCATTTCAACAAACACCTTATGTGCATCACATCTACACACATAATTCAACTTTCAAACAGGTTAATACACCGATTTCTAGGGTTAAATTTCATGACTGAACGTCCCATATTCGACATAAAGCAGATCACATACAAATCATCAAAATCACGACCCAAATTCTTGTTTATAATCGCTAAATTAACCAAATTTGAACTGGCATGCAATTCCACAAGATAGAACACAAAATCATAACTCAAAAGACACATATCAGCAGCATAATCTTATCTCAAATATAACAAAAATCCCCTTCAGATTTCTAGGAACTCTTTTCAGAATTAAAAGTTGTTCCAAAGTTGATCAATTCTACATAAAACATGATATCCTCTCCTTCTCTAGATTAACCTGCAACAGTAGCTCTAGATAGAGAGAGGAAAGAGAGATTATGGTAGAAAATATGAAATTTGAATTGGAATTCTTTCTTTTAGGCCAGAAAACCCTAAATCTACCGAGATGAAGAAATGAAGCCAAGAATAGGCAGATATGAACATTACCTTACGAAGAGATGAACATTTATTAGAAAACTGGGATAAAAACAACATTCGAAATACTTTTTACCTCGTATGAATTGCTTGAACTTCGTGATTGAATGCAAAGAGAAGCTTGTAGGAGCCCTAGAGGCATATGAATCTGAGAGGAGAGAGCGAAACGAAGATGGGAGGCAGATGGCTTCACGCTCTCGAGAGCTTTCACTCTCTCTCTTCTCTCACTAGACCATCAAATAAGATGTCTGTGGTGGTTACCAGGAACGTGGGAGAATATGACGGAATAGGAGTTAGTGGGGAGTAAAAGAAAAACTATCCTTGGAAAACCGAAAAATTGAATTTAAAGGGTCAGGATTGAATCTTTGCCGGATCTGAAGGTTTGAAATTGTCTATAAATTCTCTTGACAGAGGTTACACTCACCGTTGTCATTAGAATATATAAAGTAAATTATAGAAATCGTCCTTTATGTTTATACTTTTTTTTCAGATATTGTCCTTTAGCAAAAAAATTATCAGGTATCATCTTTTATATTTAAAACTCTTGCACCGCTTGTCCTTTCCCCAGACGACGTTAATTTTTAACGTTAAAACATGTCACGTGGACCCCGTTAGGGCAAAAGGGTTTTTTTCCCTCCCTTTGATCAAAAGGGCAAAAATTCCGAATAAGGGGGTGTTTGGGATTCCATTTCAAACAACTTATTACCTTTTTTAAAAATGTAATAAGTTAAAAGTTTGTTTGGATAATTGATGAAAAAGTTAGTTTTAAAAGGGTGAAGAAGTAAGAAATTTTAACTTTTACAAGAAGTCAAAAGTAGTTTTTGATAAGTAATCCCAAACACCCCCTAAGCCTGAGAAGAAGAATACTAACTCAGGATCTTTAGCATCAAAAAGATGGACATCAAATCCCAATTTCTTCAATTTTTCCTTCTTCCCAACGCTGGAACAAGTTCCAATACAACTCTACGCAATTCAATGTAGTGAATTAGAAAGCTTTCCACTAAAATCTATAATTAATCAAATTAAGGATGAAAAACGGTAGATTATGGTTAACCTACCATCCTTGATTCAGGAGGTCTTGAGCAACAAACTCCGCCTGTTTAGATCGAAGAAACGCAGCACTGTTTCCAGATCGGAGTCGTCTTCTTCCGATTCCTCCATTACGCGTCGCCTGGCTCACAGGAGTCCAGTCACCACCACAAATCCAAATCAAACGGAGTCGCGATTCCGACTAGCGTATTACCGTCGCGCTTTCATGATATATCGTCCGATGAGTCGTCGGAGATCTCCGCCGACGTGCAACACGAATTGGTGTAGGCGTTCCCGATTATGGATGCCGACGGCGATGGGAGGATTACGAGATCGGAATTGGAGGCGCTGTTGAGCCGGATCGGAGGATCGGAACCGATTAGTCCGGAGGAGCTTAGTTTGATGCTTAACGAAATTGATGATTCCGACGGTGACGGAAGCATAAGTTTGAAGGAGTTTGGTGTTATAAGCTAGGGAAATCAAAGGGAGGGGGAAAAGACTCTTTTGCCCTCACGTGGGGTCCGTGACCCGTTTTAACGTTAAAAACTAACGTCGTGAGGTGTAAGGGTTTTAAACATAAAGGATGATGCCTGATAATTTTTTTGCTAAAAGACAATATCTGAAAAAAGGTATAAACATAAATGACGATTTCTGTAATTTACTCGATATATAATGAGGTTGCATGAATGAATACTAAAGTGGTAGCTGCTAAATTGTAGATTGCCTGAAGAGGGTATAATATTTAGAAGAATCCGTTTGCAACAAAAAAAAAGGATTACAGGTAATAATTTTGACTCATCTTGAGTAACGTTTCATCTCTTAACAGTGTGAAGTTAGATGAAAGAATGAGATTAAGTGGAAACGGGTTGAATATGTTGATGATTTTAGTATTATTGATTCACTTAGGTAATCAGGATTTACTTGATAGCAAAAGGAAATCGGAGTAAGCTTCAATTTAGTTAAAAGGTGTGGAGCGCACGCTCCTTCTAAACTGATTTTTGCTTTCATTGGACAACGGCCATGGGGATAAGGCTTAAAGGAGAAGCGGCCTTTTGCGGGGTTCAAGGGGAAGCGTCTCTAGCGAGCCAAAAGTTGATTATCAAAATTTAGAGCCTTTGGAGCGAGCCTCTGACCTATCTACCGGGTTGGTAGAAACTATATCATGTTACTACTGATTGATAAAAATAGTTTCTGCTCAATCAATACTTTTTTGATCAATCAATACTTTTTTGATCAATCAACGTTAACAGTGTTATCAGTAGGAACGGGTGTTTTGTGTTGATGACAACCACTAGTAGCAACTTAGTTCCTACTAACGAAAGCAAATGATCAGTAGCGCTAGGGGTGTGCAAAGTCGGTTATGAGTCGGTTTTGGTCTTTTCCATAACCATAACCGCTTGGTCGGTTATGCATCTTCCATAACCGCTTGGTCGGTTAACCGCTTTTCGGATATGGGTCGGTTTTGGTTAATTTTGGTTAATTAACCACTTTCGTTCCGTAATCACTAATAACATTTAATAAATATATCACGTAAAAAAACTACATGTAGTGAATAAAGTCACCCAAAACTTATTTTTATCATAAAACCTCCTAACCATTTTAGTAGAACACATGTGATTATGTTAATAATATTATTTTTTTTAGTCATAAATTCATAATTAATGCATTAGTTTTACTTATGTATTATATGTTTCTAGTTTTACTTATTTATATGTGCATATACTTTATGCATAGGGTTGTATCGATTCGATTCGGTTCGGTTATGGGACACCCTTAACTATAACCATAACCGATTGACCGGTTAACCAAACTTAACCATAACCGTCGGTTAATTTCGCTTATCAGTTAATTCGGTTCGATGACGGTTCAGTTATCGGTTAACGGGTTAAGGTTTGCCTACCCCTAGTAGCATCTAACTTTCTACTGACAAGAGCCATATCGGTTACTGTTTACCAGAATTAACTGTCAACAGTTTTAACCGTCAAACTAACACACTATTTCATGAAATATTATATCGTTTCAACAAAATGTTGTGATGGTCCACTGCTATAAAACATAATGATTTTTATAGTAACCCTTCTTTTGACCTTTTTAACTTTTGATTGTGCAGGTCCATGCTATATTTTATCTCTAGCACTAAAAAAAATAACGAAACGAGGCGAAGTGGTCAAAAGTTGCAAAAGGAAGTACTTTTTTATTACGTAAAACATTCTAAATTATTTTGATTTAAAAACTTATCCCATGAGTCCGAGGTAGTGTTGTAATTCGACGAAGTGTGAATATGCTTTTTGCAAAGGAGTCGCATCCCATGATAATCTCAAAAATAATAACTCTCTCTCTCCATCATTAACTATTAAGAATAGTTGTCTGCTCATTCAAAACAATCGTCTGAACATTTCATAACTATGTATGATATTCTCGGTAAAGTAGTCACACAACAAACGATCGTGCACGGCTTCACGATCTCTGTTTAAAGCGTCTTTTCTTGTTTTTGGACACGAATTTTCAGTTCATCACAAATTTGGGTTGCAACTGCTATGTCTGTTGTGATAAAAAAAATGATGACGATGACGATGTTTTAATTTATTTTGTAAACAAATTGAAGAAATAGATAGTGAAATAGTTGTGTGATGTTTTAATTTATTTTGTAAACAAATTGAAGAAATAGATAGTGAAATAGTTGTGTGAAAATGTAAGAGAGAAATGATAGATAAATGTGTAAAAAAATTAAGTTTGAAATGACATTTATAGATAAAAATAGTTTTCAAAAAACAATTTTTTTAACTACACAACAGTTCACAGGTTGAAAACTTGAGTCGCGGGGCCTTCATTCTGGCGGGGCCAACTTGTCATTGGTGTTCACGTTTACTTTTAATTGGTGTTCATTTATGTTAGATTACATTCATTCGTTTATGTCCATTTGTGTTCGTCTATGTTCGTAAACCGTTTGTTTAGGCCCATTTGTGTCCATCAGCGAACAAACATAAACGAGCACGAACATTTTCTTAATGAACGAACATGAACAAGAAATTCCATTCATTTGAATATTCCTATTCATGTTCGTTCGATTAAATAAATTTACTTTTTCTTTTATCATAGGCGTTCAGTTTTTAAATAAACAAACTTGTCGTGGAATAATCCACAAACGGTTCATTCGGTGGATTGGTTTATAACCCTACATGCAAGTGTTGTTATTTTAGTATCTCTTATTAGAGCCGGTCCCGAGGATTCGAATGCATTACACGAGCAGAAAAAAAAGACCCATAATGAAATATATAATTTTATAAAAGGCCCAATAATTTTTTTTTAAAGCCTCGAAAATTTTATATATATATATATATAAATTAATTTTTTTTGGGGCCCTCGAAATGTTAGACCCACTACGATCGAGTTACCCGCAGACCCATTGGGCCGGCCCTGTCTCTTATTACATAAATGGATTAATTATTTTTGTTGTATTAACATTCTATGTTATTTCTATCCTACTATCACATAAATCAAATCTCTGATTTTTGTTATCTTACATATCAAATCAACTTTAATTTTTTTTAAATATGTTTAATTAAATAATATATAACATATAATTGGATAATAAAATAGTTTTATTTTATTCTTAAAATTTTACAAGATAGTTAAAGAAACTTTTCGTTAGCTTGTATAATTTAAACACTAAAATAAAGTTATATTTATTTAACTTTTGGATTTTTGTAAATAACTGAAAATGAGTTGAAAATAGGTCATTTATAGAAAAATCACTTTAGAGAGTTTGACCTCAACTTTGTTCAAGCTCTATGTATAAAGCTTAAACCCGTTTTCCGAGTGATTTTATAAGTTAGAGTTCGGTTCATTGAACTCAAGATAACTCGTGTAACATTTGACATTTCATATCAATCAATATTGTCCGTTTGTCCATTAAGAGCTCATGATTTGTTATTGGTTGGCCAAGTGGAGACTTCACAGGAGCTCACCTATCCTAGGGCTACTCTCACCGAGCACGCTTAACTTTAGAGTTCTCATCTAATATTGGGATGATCAACGAATTGAATTTTGAGTTAACCGAATCATGTTTGAATTTTGAATCTGAATTCGAATTAAACTGAAAACGAATTAAATTTTGAGTTAATCAAATCAAGTTTGAATTTTGAATATGAATTCGAATTCGATCTAGACTGAAAAAACTGATTTGAATTCGAAATTGGTTTGAAATCGAGATTCGATTCGAATTAATAGAAACAAAAATTAATTCAATTTAAAAACCCTAATTTTGAATCGAATTGAAAATCACAAATTTGAATTTGAAATTGTTTCTAATTCAGTTTGAAAATTCAAAAACTGAATTCAAAAATAGAAATTCAATTTAATTCTAATCGAATTTTGAGTTTTTCAAGTCAAACTCTAATATTGAACACCCATACTTTCATCCACAACCAGTGCATCTAAAATATGTTGATGGTATGTGAGACATTATATTTCTCATGTCCTTAACTGATGTGAGATTTGTCTAGGGTGTTTTTATGGACTCATCATCCTCGATGAGGTTTGTCCCGCCATCACAATCAAGGATGTGAGATTCACCTAATGTGTCCCCCCTAAATACCTTACGGACTCATCCATGATGAGGTTTGCCTCACAATCCCAAATGACACAGACATGACTCTGATATCATTTGTAACATCCAACCTCTCATATTAACCAATATCGTCCTCATGAAGTCACCCATTATGAGATTGCTCATACCCAAAACATACTTAACTATGAAGTTCTTCTCATATCTACATCCGGTACGCCCAAATCACATTAATGTTATTTGAGGTAAATAGGTTTTCTACAAGTTTTAAAAGCACAGTGATTTACCGATTTGACAAAAACGGTCCCTCGATTTACTAATTTGACAAAAATGGCCCCTACTTGTAATTTTCTTTACAATTTGGTCAACAAGAGCTTCACACACTACATTATAATTCCAACTCTATCCACTCCACACTCCAAAGTGAAAATGCAAACCCTCTTAAACCCTCACCCAATCTCCTTCCTCCCTCCGAGAATCTCAAACCCTAACTCTAAGCCATGCAAACCTCGCAATCTAAACCTAATTTCCACCGGAAACTTCACCGTCAAGGCTTTCACGGCGGACGAATTCCCAGTCGACGAGGAATTCATCCAAAAATTCGGCCCCAAAGACGTCGAAACCGAAGACGAAGCTCGCCGCCGGAACTGGATCGAAGGCGGCTGGGCTCCATGGGAGGAAATCCTGACTCCGGAAGGCGATTTCGCCAGAAAATCACTCAACGAAGGTGAAGAAGTCGAATTACAAAATCCTGACTCGATTGAAGCGTTCAAAATGTTGAGACCTAGCTACCGGAAGAAGAAAATGGAAGAATTAGGGTTAACGGAGGACGAATTTTACGCGAAACAGTTCGAAATCAAAGGCGAGATTCCGGCGCCGTTGCAGACGGCGTGGGCGGGGCCGCTGGTGGTCCGCCACGTGCCGCCGCGAGACTGGCCGCCGAGGGGCTTGGAAGTGAATAAGAAGGAGCTGGAGTTTATCAGGGAAGCTCATAAGTTTTCTGTTAGGGTTGATTTGGATCAAGTGATGAATGAAGCTAGAAGTGATACAGATGATTTGTGTTTGGATAGATATAAGGTGTTTTTGAAGCAGTATAATGAGTGGGTTGATGCAAATAGAGATAGATTGGAGGAGGAGTCTTATAAGGTTTATTCCAACTCTCTCATTTTTAAATTGATTTTGGTATCTTTAATATGTTTTTCTGTTAATTTATGCATCATACATGATAATGTGTTTGAAATTATAGAGTATAGATGCTGAGGAGGTGTGAGTTTTTCTTAGGGCTGTAAACGAGCCAAGTCGAGCTCGACTAGGCTCGTTTAACTTACAGAGAGCTCGAGCTCGGCTCGTTTTTTATTTATTAATTATATTATGTGTATGTGTACAGTGTGTATATATACATACTAGGTTAAAAAAAAACCCGTGTATTAAATGGGTTGAATACAAGAAATTTTAAATAATTAGTAATGAAGAGAAGCAGGAAAAAACGATATTTTAGTTTTAAGTAAGTAATAAAGTAACAATATATTGAAAATGCAAAGAAGCGGGAAAAAAGATCTTGGGAGCTAGAATTATGACACGTGGCAGCATGAGTTACTTATTTATTAGATATATAGATATTCATTTATAATTATTTTTATATGTTTTTATTATAATTTTTATATATAACATAATATATATTATTTAGTTATTTTTATCATAATTTTACGTATAATAATAATTATTATATATATATATATATATATATATATATAAATTTTAATATATTAAATAGAAATTATATAAATAACTGGCTCGTTGGCTCGTTTAGGCTAGCGAGCCAGCTCGAGCTCGATAAGTGAAGGCTTGTTTATTAAACAAGCTTGTTTTTAGGCTCTAATCGAGCTTTTAGCGAGCCGATCTCGAGTAGCTCATGAGCCGGTTTGACTTGTTTACACTTTTTCCCCAAAAAAGTCATTATGATTTATGGTGGAAATATTTTGGTTTTGCAAGAAAATTGTTTGATAAATGTAAAATTACAAATATGGTTAATTTTAAGCGTGTTTGTCTTACTTATCTGATTATCTAATGATTTGATTACTTGAAAATCCGAACACCCCCTAATTTCAAGTGGTTTAGGTTTATATACTAATGATAATGGTAATGTGTATACAGTATGATCAAGATTATTTTCCTGGTAGGAGAAAAAGAGGGAAAGATTATAAAGAAGGAATGGTAAGATCAGTTTTTTTTTAAATGTTTTGATTGCTGACATGGATTAATCTTACAGTTCCTTACTTAATTTACCTTTTTTTTATTTCTTGCAGTATGAGCTACCATTTTACTACCCGGGACAAGTAAGTTATTTACTCTAAATTTCTCGTTATCTTTCAACTTGTTTGGTGGATGAACTAAACTCAAGTTTCCTATCCTCAGATGATATTAATGATTTTATATAGGATTTATATCTAACTATTTGTTGTGGGAAACATTTGTTTAGAGAAATATAAATTACTTTGCACTCCTCCATTGCAAAAACATGTATAAGTATGCGCTTGATTTTAGTTCTCCAAATTAAAACTTTATTATACCAAAATGTGTTCCATGTAATATAATATCTCATGTAAAGAAGTTAATTTGGAATTTATTATGCAGATTTGTGTTGGCAAAGTGACTACTTTGCATCTTTACCAAGGTGCTTTTGTTGACATTGGAGGTGTACATGATGGGTAAGCATCCCTCTTCCTACTCTTTTATTAGACAATTGCAATTTTGTAATCATATTTTAATATATTAATTAGTTATGAAATTAAAAAATAGAAGACATAATAGGTGTTGGTGGGTCAACCCAACCCACTTTGACCGTCTTATAATTTTGAATGTTTTGAGCCGTTACCCAACATGTCTTACCCATTTTTCTACCACATGATGCAGCTTCTCAGCCTCTTAACTTTAAGCTCTGCCTATTTCAGGTGGGTCCCCATTAAGCGTAATGATTGGTTTTGGATCCGACATCATATAAAAGTTGGTATGCATGTCATTGTTGAAATTTTGGTGAGTTTTGACTCTTTAAATGCCTAAAGTTTTCATCATACCGTTGCATGTGAAAATACTGTATTATGCATTCTGTTTTCATAGTTCAGAAATTAATTTATATTTCAGGCAAAGCGAGATCCTTATCGTTACCGATTTCCTATTGAGATGCGTTTTGTTGACCCTAATATTGACCACCTTATGTATGTTTAGTTTTCTGCTCAACTTTATATTTTTATAATGGGCTTAGAGGTGGCAATTTTGACCCATTTACTTATGAATGGGTTGATGTTGGTTATGTTTTATCTGTAACGGTTCATATGGATAAAATCAAAGAAATTAATGTAAAAGAAAATGGATCAAATAGGTGGTTGAAAGTTGCCCAAAATGTATTTTTAATGCTTAAAACCTCCTAAATCATTTAAAAAAAAATTAGATTATTATTATATAAATTTTTTTTAGAAATCTTGGACAAAAAGTGTTTCGGGTCAACACCACCCTACCCGCCTTTTCCCATCTCTAACCGTAGCAATATCAAATTCTTGTTCTGTGTTGGCACTCCTTTATTCTTCTACATGCAGTTTTAAGAGATTCGACTACCCACCAATTTTCCATCGTGAGGAAGATACTAATATGGATGAGTTGCGTGTAAGTATTGTTTTTTATTCTCGAAAAAAGATTTTATTTTCCAATTATTTTTTACAATGGTGGCTTTTTGGATGTTAAAAGATAAATTTGGTGAATAAGTCCCTTTTGATAATTTCAAAACTTACCATACTCCTTTTACCAGCGTGATTGTCGAAGACCGCCTATTTCAAAGGATGATCCGGGAATCAAGGTGGAGGAGGAACCGCTAATATGCAATCACCCTTACGTTAATACGGTAGTCCTCTCTTCTAGAACAGAGAACAATATTTTATATTATTTATTTCCGGAAATAAAAGTAAAATAAAAAACTATAACCAATAAGAAGTGAACATCTTCTTGCATCTTTGGTAGTTATTAGTTATTACATACAGTCTTGATTCGGGCTTGTTTTTACCCGTTAAGTTAATTTTTTTTTCTTTGCAGTTATGGCAAATACATGTTGCTGAGCAGATGATTATGGATGATATGGAGATTAATCCGGATAAATACAAGGGTAAAAAGTTGTCTAAATTAACTGATGAGGTGGAATTTGATGAAGAGAACAGTGTTCAATATACCCAAGATTACTACAAGGAAAGTTTGCTACCTAAAACAATTGTGGTGAGTACCCTTTTTGCCCTTGACCACTTTGCTTGTTAAATTGTCATTAACTAATATTCTGTGTTTTTTTTAATTTGTGTGCATTAGAACGTGAGTGTAAAAGATCTCGATTTGGAAGCTGCATTTGAAGAGCGCCAGGTGGGTAAAAGTTTATTAATTTAAAAATGTTTTAGCTTCGCATTTTTTTAATTTGTTTGGGTTTGTGTTTTGAAACTAATTATCAGATTATTGCCACTTGAAAGCACAATAATCGGTTTTTGGATTAAAGGATTATTCTTGTGTTTAACTAAGGGTCAAACAAGCAGTTTTATATAGGGGTGACAATTCCTGATACGACCCATGACGATTCCCAAAACGAGACGAAAATAAGAGGTTTTGGGTAGCCATTTCTAACCCTTTTAATACACAGATTGTGTTCGGGTCGGGTTGACTTGTTTAGCCCGTTTAGTTAAACAGGTGGACCCTTCAACCCGTTTAAAATTAGAATATAAAACAAATTTTTATAAGGCCAACTTGCCAACATGTTTACGACCTGTTTAACCCATTGATTACAACACGCCAACCCGTTAATATGTTTGACTCGTTTAGGTAAATGGGTTACACTGGTCGTATTCGGGTTACACTATTTTAGTGTGTCTGGGTTAGGGTTGATGTCTTTGGCACGAATAAATACATGGGTCGTGGTTCATCAATTCAACCGCCAAGTTGCCAACTTGACACGTTTGCCACCACTTCCATACTTGCTGTTATGAAAATTTAAATTACCTATTTAATATTTACCACTAACTTTTAACCTCATTTGATAGTCTTCTAGTTTCATTTCACAAAAGGTCTCTTTTTTTACAAGGATGTAAGTATTTGGTGTGTTAATTTACTAATTTTATAAATAATCAGATTTCCAAATACTCAGAATGCCTCAAACATCGGAATCACATCCGAACACTATCTTCAACTTATTTTATTACAATTGATTGTCTGCTATCATATAATCACTTTCAAAACGCACATCTAAACACCTCTGTATTTTATGGTTTGTTGAACCAATGAGTTTTGAATATGAATCTGACTTGTATTTTGGCACAGCATCATAATGAGTTGAAAAAACAAGCCATGGAACAAGGCGCAACGTCTTACAGGATAGACAAGTTGAGGCGTAATCATGAAATGGATGAATATGATTTAGTTCATTGGCGTCGATCAGTCGAGGAAAGAGAAGCTTTACTTAGAGACATAAGCTGGTAAGTTGTGCATGCTATTTGCCAAGGGATGACAACGAACCTGAAAATTTGACACGGACCCGGAAATCGTGTCAGACATATGAAACCGGACATGACACGAATATTCATGGGTTGACACGAACACGACCCGTTTAACCCGATTTTTAAATTTTTTTAACTTTTTGCATATTAATACTTTAAAATTACAATTTTAAAAACAAAAATACAAATATATATAAAAAAATTACATTTTAACTATAAAATCTTATGTCAATTTGTATATTAGCTTTTAATTTTTGTCATAAAATACTCAAACGAGTCGAGTTTATGACAACATTTTTTAGAAAAAATAAAAAAGTAATGGGTTAAACGGGTCAACCCGTGAACCCGCTAGGCTGACACGAACACGACCCGTTTAGCTAAACGTGTTCCTGGGTCGACCCGAAACCGTTTACACTAAACCGAAACCCACGAATTTCGTGTTAGGTTCCTGTCGTGTCAAAGATTCACACCCCTGTATAACACCATGCCCCATACTTGGTCTCAATTGGGTACTTGTTACACATTACCCATCGGGTTCGGGTTCAGGTTCTTTTGCCATACTGAAATTCAAAAAGTACAAAATAGTTGTCTAACATAATAACTATTATAAATTTGTGACAGCCGAAGAGCGGTCGGTCTACCATTAGAAGAACCTGGAAGGTACCATGATCCAAGCACGGTTGCAAAAGACAAATACGACCCTGAAAACCCACTGTATAGATACGATTATTGGGGGGAACCAAAGAGTTCAGAAAAAACTAAACAAAATCGGTTGCGAGATTTCCACAATAAAGGAATTATAGGCAGGGGAATGGTGTGGTATGAATCATCCTACGAAGAGGCCATGAACAACCGAGATGAAACACGAGCCAATGAAATGAGGCAAACGGGGCATCAAGAGGAAGATGACGATGACGAGGTGGACGACATCATTTATGAAATTGTTTCAGAGCCGCAACCCGAGGTTAACGGGGTTCAAACTAATGTGTTTTCGGATGAATACTATGATTAAGTATTTATTGTTGTAGCATGTATGTGTAGATATTGTCAAACGTTAGGGTGTTACCAAGAGTATTTTTGGATGTCGGTGGTGGATCTAGAAATTTTTGATATTTTTATTTATAAAAAGTGGGTTGAGGTTTTATTTCTTTTAACATGACTATTTTGCGGGTCGGGTTGAACGAATTTGGTTGAAGGTTATAGCATGATAAAATGTTTGCATGTGCTGCAACTTAGAAGCTAGACCAAGTTGGATTTGGACGAATGTTTACAAGTCTTGTTCAGTTTTCAAATTTGGTTAAATATGATCATATAACATTTTATAATTAATTTTTTTTCTAATTTAAATCTTTATAATTAATTTTGTGTTGCAACTCTTAAAATAATTAGCGTTTTGACTTTTAAAATATGACGTTTAACATTATTCGAAACCGAATATACCAAAAAATGAACCGACCTAACTTTTTCCACCAACGTTTTGCTATGAAAGGCCAAAACCACGGGTCAAATATGATATGTTTTGATTTTTTTTTCAAAACAACGTAATATTTTTTTAAATTCAGAATATACTGTTATGACATTGTTATTTCTACTTATGTTTCAACTTGATGTTCACAACCGAGTCGTCACGACGCGCCACCCGCTGCAACACGCAAGGTATTAACACTCGTTGATATTATAAACTAGGATCTTTACACGCCGCGCGTTGCGGCGGAGTCGAAACGTAGTCTAACTCGAATTCCATCACTCTGTGGCGTGAAACGAACCTTAAACGGTTAAGGCGGTTACAAAAGAAACATAGTTAGGTACATAAAAAAAACATATAAGATTATGGCTAATAAAAAAACAAAAGAATTTTTTTTTTGGCTTTGACACTAACGTATCTAAGTACATAAAAGTAACGTACGAATTTGAGGCGGATCAGTTTTGGAAATCGAAACATAGATATAAAAATGTATTACGTCTCTCACATTGCGCCTAATAATTAAAAAATAGTTAGGTACATAAAAAAACATATAAGATTATGGTTATGGCTAATAAAAAAACAAAAGAAAAAAAAAAGTTTTCGTTTTGACACTAACGTATTTAAATACATAAAAGTAACGTACGAATTTGAGACGGATCAGTTTTGGAGATCGAACAATAGATATAAAAATGTATTACGCTCACATTGCGTCTAATAATTAAAAAAGAATAATAAAAGGAAAAAAAATAAGCTAGTAGTAAAAAAGAATAATAAAGAAAAGAAAAAACAAAAAAAAAGTTTTGTGGCCGGAGGGCTCGAACCCAGGACCTAAACCATATCAAGGGAGTTAAAATGGGGACAATTACTTATATAACATTAAATTGAAAAGAATAAAAAAATAGAAAAACATGTAATTGGACACCAACCTTAGGGATTAAGTTAGTTAGGAATATATGATTTAACACACTTTTTATTTTTATATATCTAATCTAAGCTAATTTTTTTTTAATTATTTTGTAGAGAAGTACTCAAAAGTCACGTGTGCTTCCTGAAAGTGTAATGTTAAAACCATGTGCCTTTTTTACTATGTGTCACCATGTGATACCACCTAGGGGTGTTCAAAGTCGGATATTCGAAAATTCGGATATCCGAATTTCGGATATCCGAAATTTTCGGATAGTGGATTTTACTATCCGAATCCGTATCCGAAATTTCGGATATCCGAAAATTCGGATACGGATTCGGATAGTGAAACGGATATCCGAAAAAATAAAAAATATATATAAAAATAATATTTTTATATTACAAAAACAATTAAAAACCTTAAAAAACATTAGAAAATATACATATAAAAATATATAAATATAATATATCGGGTTTTGATTCAAATTTTCTTATTTTTAAATAATAAAAACAATTAAAAAAAATATATAAATATAATATTTCGGATATTCGGATATCCGAACTATCCGAAATATCCGAAAATCACTATCCGAATCCGAATCCGAAAATTCGGATATCCGAATTTCGGATATCCGAATTTTCGAATAATTCGGATTCGGATTTTCGGATAATTCGGGTTCGGTTTCGGATTCGGATTTTTTTGAACACCCCTAATACCACCTAACTAATGTGCTTCCTAAAATGGATTGAAATAAAATTAAATATATTATTTCCAAAAACCAAATAACTAAAACATTGAATAAAGAACAATTTTAGTGCAAACATTGCCAATCTCTCTCTCTTTCTCATACATTTTTCTTTATATACTTGTTCCCCTGCCATCCACAACTACCATTGTCAACGATCCTAAAAGTCTAAATCAGTCAATAAATTAGACCAGTAAATTTAAGTTTCATAAATCTAATTCGAAGGCTCTAGTATGACTTGAGGACGACTTCTACTTTCTTGATTGTGTTTTGGTCAAGGTACGGATTCTGATTCTTCTACTTATATAGCACATATGTTTCTCTTTGTTCTCATATCGTTTTATTCTTGGTCACTTGTACTTATTCGTACTCGTTACTTGATCTGTTAATTACCTAAAGTCCATTGATTATTGTTACATGAATTGTATCGAGTTATTGTCATTTCTAAGCATGCAATAGCCAATAGGATTTTGAACTTGCACTCATTATTGCATGTTTCCTTAGAGAATATGTGTTATTATGTTCAGTTACATGTTAGGTAGTTATACTACCCCTCAGTGTTGATACTCTTTAACCCGAGCATTTTAGACGTGTCATTGAAGTGACACTTTGAAAGATTCAAATGGATCAAACACAACCAAAAGGAAATCACGTATTAGAAAAACTTATTTATTAAACTCTCAAAGGTGCTCACATAAACCAGATACATAACTTGTTTAAATACTAAAACATGGAGAAAATGAAAAGACTCAAATCCCTACAACTTCTAAACGGAAATGAACTTTAAAACTAGATTTATGTTAAATAAATGCAACGTGATTGATCTCCCATGCAAACCAACAGCCTTCTTTTATGGGTCAATAATTAATGGAATTAATTGTAAAATTGTAACCTTTGATTTTCCCTTCATGCAACCCTCATAATTAGAAAATAACTCAACATAAAACATGTGACTAAATATTAAATTTCTGCAACCCGTTTGACCCGTGAAGCTCCACTTCTTGTACCCAATGACCCGGTTTAGAATCCGTCAAATATAATCCGTTGTAGGTCCCGGGAGCCTCGTCGCGCAGCGAAAAATACACAGATCTGCTCATTGATTCGTGTGGGAACGAAGAAACATGACAGAGAAAAACACTAACATAAAGACAAGAGAATCGACAGAAATGAAACGTAATCCATAACAAAGAAGTCATCTCACATTACAGATTACATACCGAAGAAGTACACATCTCTCGTCTACGCTCACGGTCCAAGGGTGGGAGAGCTCATCCCACCCAGACCACTCTCACATTTCCAAGTTCCACCTACAAATGAAAACAAAACCTTCTATTTATAGGGGCTGGAACATTACCTGCGTACTTGGCTAAGTACGCAGGTCATTGGTCATGCGTACTTGATAAGTACGCATGGCCAATCTGGTGTACAAGCTAAGTACGCAGGAACACCCTTCTGCGTATTAGCTAAGTACACCGATACATACAATTTTATCTATAGTTACTAAAACATGCTTCTACATCTGCAAACAAACCGATTAACCCAACGATCACCCCCTTAATCGGTTGTTCACATCACTTGCTCATCGCAACTTTCTCGTCACAACCTTCACCTCGACTTCTCCCGGACACTCGACCTCCACCTCGGTCACATCCAAAGTCCTTACCACATGTGCAACATCTAACATGGCTATCCCGCTGGAACTGTTCATTAACATCTCGACTCTTTACGGACACACAACCTCATCCCCGGCCACGTCCAAAGCCACCCGATTTGAACTCCTGCCGCCATAATGTTGTCAAACGTATTCTTTCAAAAGGCCATACCTTTTCCGATCACACTTGTTCAAAGAGGCTTCTCCACCGACCAAGAAAACAAAGCCACCGCTTTTACAGTTTTCTTTCACCCGCCAAACGAACCGAAATCCAAAGCCACCTGCTTTGACGGATCCTTTCTGCTCGCTTTTCACGCACGTACGTCGGTCTCCTCTTATCACTAAACAAGCCGATCAAAGGTTATTTGATCACCTTAACAGCCCCGGAACACCAATGTTTATCACCGGTCACCCCCGTCGTCCCAAACGACATTTCCCCACGACAATGGTTGACTCGAATCACATTACCGTCTCTGACTTCTGCTATTATTAGTATTCTCTTTGCGACCCATACCACTGTGACAAGAACAGTTGCCGACCTACCTGCTGATCGAACCCTTCTACTATTGTCGACTTGCTGCCGATGTTCAACCAGACATGCGTTCCCTTTTCCTCTTTCACGTCTGCCCTCCACCGACCGACGCACCAGTCGGCGGAGGCTGCCTCCGATCTTCAAACCCGCTCTGATACCAAATGAAAGATTCAAATGGATCAAACACAACCAAAAGGAAATCACGTGTTAGAAAAACTTCTTTGTTAAACTCTCAAAGGTGCTCACCTAAACCAGATACATAACTTGTTTAAATACTAAAACATGGAGAAAATGAAAAGACTCAAATCCCTACAACTTCTAAACGGAAATGAACTTTAAAACTAGATTTATGTTAAATAAATGCAACGTGATTGATCTCCCATGCAAACCAACAACCTTCTCTTTCGGGTCAATAATTAATGGAAGTAATTGCAAAATTGTAACCTTTGATTTTCCCTACATGCAACCCTCATAATTAGAAAATAACTCAACATAAAACATGTGACTTGATGTAGTGCAAAGCACACATCTTTTATCCTATAGTTTTCATGCGTTTTACTTAGTTTTATATTCGTTTTGATTCGTTTAAGTCTGTATTTGAGTCTATTTTATATTTTCAGGAGCTCGTGTGGAATAGGAAGCTAAATCCAGAAGAAACCGAGCAAGAGAATGAAAGCCCAAGAGAAAAGTGAATAATTGTGAAAATCAAACTCTCGCGGTACGCGAGGGAAGATAGTGAAGATCTCGTTGTACGCGAGGAAATAAAAAACCAGGCGCGACTATTTTGGCCCTCGCGGTAAGCGAAGGGCTGGGCTGTGTGTCTTGCGGTACGCGAGAGACTAAAAATCCGAGAAAAACCCAAAATTCGAATTAAATAGAATTGTAATGCCATTATGTTAGGAGTTCGATTTCCTGCCGTCGAGAGGGGTGAAAGAGGCGATTTTGGGTGATTGGAAGCTGAATCAAGTGAAAAGGTGAAAGCTTTGGAGTCCGGGTTCGTTAGATTTACGTTTTCGGTTTCAAGTTCGAATCTTTATTCTTGAATTATGTGTTTGGTACTATGTTTTGCTTATTTATTTATGTTTGGTTGTTTTGAACATGATCCTAGGCTAAAACATTAATACTGCCTAGGCCACATGATGAATACTTATAAAGTTTAGTTTTTTGTTCGGTTTTAGATTCGTTGAATGGGTTAATGATTTTGTAAAGATCTTTTTGATAATAATTATGATGATTATGTATGTTTTAATCTGATCTGTGTTTGATTTCAACTCCGTATGTTAATTGTGGATGTCTTCCAGCTTGATTAGCATATCTTGATCATAGACTTAGGTTTGTGCCATAGGATTTGTGATTGAGTGTTAATTAGATCTGAGTGTGTGTCTTATCTCAATACCCGAGAAGTGAGAGATAATCGGTTAGTCTTCGTATTAGGATTCTGAGTGAAATCTGTCTAAGAGGAAGTTTCCCTTAGGTGTTCTAGTAATTGTTGCTAATTCGAGTCATAGTTGTTATCTTGAGATTACCCCGTGCATCTTAGATGTATTGTGGATAGTGAGACTGAAAGGTTATCTGTCTTTTGGGTACTTTATCATTGTTGGAGAAACTGAAAGGTAATCCGACCATCTTGTGAGTTTAGTACACTTTAGGTTCCCTAGTTGGTGACACCCTGAGAGTGATTTGGGATCCATTAGATTGTCTAGAGCTGTTATCCTTATAAACCCAGATCCATCATAGTTTCCAGAACCGATAGAAGTTTAGCTTTGCAAGTAGGATTCCGACCTAGGTGGTATTCTTCCATCTCTGATATCTTCCTTAGTCCTTGTCTTGATAGTTGAGTCGTTCTTAGTTTTCTGCATTATTAGTTTAATCATTAGTGTAGTAAACCCCCCAACCAAATCATCTTTAGTCCGAGTCAGAGTCTTGTTTAGCTGTTCAGTGTCTCTAGGGTTCGATATTCCGGTTTACCATTAAGCTGTGTTACACTCGATAGGTACACTTGTCTGTCAGTGCAGTTTAGTTCGAAGGTACTCCATTTATTACTTAGGAGTCTAGGTTGGGTTTTGTTAGTTTTTATATAGACCGTCTGGACGACGTCATGACTAAATACTAAATTTCTGCAACCCGTTTGACCCGTGAAGCTCCATTTCTTGTACCAATGACCCGGTTTAGAACTCGTCAAGATTAACCCGCAAACAAACCGATTAACCCAACACACCTTTCGTGACAATATTTTTGTAAAGTTCATGATGTCTCTGTTTACTAATGAGGGAGTACATTGGCCATATTTATATGATGTTGGGCTAATCCTGTCAAGGTTAAATAGTTGGAGGGATCATTTAGTAAGTATTGAGTTTTTTTTGTTTGGGCCGGTATTTTGGTTTAGTATTTTAGGGTAAGTTTATTTTATTTGGTATTGTTTAGTTTATGGAATGGGGTCTAATTTATGGTATGTTTATTTTAGGAGAATATTAAACTTGGAGGTTAAGCAAGGGTTAGGTTCTTTAAGTCTATTTAAAGGGTCCATGTATGCAAGTTTATTTAATCAATAATAATGGAGTTTACATGATATTCTACATGTTTCTTTCTAGATCACATCGCAACTATTCTTAGTGATTAAGGGTTTCAATTGGTATAAGAGCACTAGGCTCTTGATGCTAGGATCGCAACAGTAAGTAGTAGCAGCAAGAAGAAAGTCACGATCTAAGAGTTTTTTTTTTCTGGGTAAGCAAAGCAAGCAGCATTGGAGACGGTGGTGGTGGTGGTGGCGATGGAGGCGGCGTCAGTGAGCGTGGTGAAGTGGCGGTGGTGAAACAGTGGCAACAGCAGTGGGTGCGTTAGTGTCGGTGGTGTCGGACAACGAGTAGGTGGTGGAGACAAACCATGATCATAGGTGGCGGTAACATATTTGGACCTTTTTAGATTAACAAATTTTATAATACTTGAGTTAACCCAAATTAAACACCCAAACTAAACCGTTAACTAATTTAAGGTATAATTTATTTTCAGAAATGTGCAAAATCAAATTCTCGTTTACATGATTATGAAACCGCTGGGTGGGGGTGGGGGTGGGGAATGGGAACATTGCAAATAGGCTGCAAAAAGAACAAAAAAAAATGGATATGGAGTCAGTCCCACATAGACTTCATAGGGTAAACAGAAGTGGTGAAACAGACTATTTAATGCAAGCTGGTGTGCACTCGCAGCCATGTAGTGATCACAAAGCGAACTATTCTTTCGTCTTTTATTAAAGAATACCGTATGCTCGTTATATTAAGTGGCATTCACCTATTTTTGGAGAGCCTCTTCTTTTTATTGAAGGGCTCTAACCAATATTTAAATTTCAATTTTTTTCAATCTTTTCTATTCATTCTAGTTTAATAAGGTTTTGAAATTATTTTGCATTATAAAAATTAAATTCAGTTATATATTTTAAACTGTATTTTAAATCTTTTATCTGATAATAATTATAATAAGCATAATGCATCAAAAAAAATATTTTGATAATAATTATATTATAATTAAATGTAAAGTACTTTCAATCATTTTTAATGGCAAGTTCAAAATAATTATTTCTCAGTGCAAATTAAAAAAAAAAAGTGAAAAATATTGCAAAGTAAGCACCTTATCAACTTTGATGTTGGTTCAGGCCCCTTTGTCAAGAAAGAAAAACTTTGCTTTTTATTTAAAAGAAAACAAACACATGCTGCTAAAATAAAGACCACTACTTGTTGAATTTTAGAGCTTCTCCAACGATAACTTGTTCCCCAAGTCCACACGTTTCACTTCCTGAAACCAGGCCAACATTAACTAACTCTTGACCCAATGACCCATTTGACCTGAAATCGGTGACCCGCGACGCTGACCCGTGAGCCGTTTACCCAACCGATTTATGTATGTGTAATTATTCACATATAGAATGAAAATATTTGCGTATGGGAGTTGAAGATAGAAACATCAAATGTTGCAATTACTAATATTATTAATTCCAAATCATGGACTGAACCGTCTATACCTATATACTAGTCTTGCATGTGTGCGTGTGAGAGAGAGTCATCTCTATCAGTTTAGAAGCTAGCATCAGTGTACCACTTTACAGCGAGCTCTTCTTCTGCTCCTCCATCAATTAATGTAAACAGAATAGACGATCCATATAAAGGGTTCTCGCTTGTTTTTCTCACAATGCTTGATTGGAGTAAGCAGAAAGGGTGAAATTGGCCCTTCTGAAGTTTCACTTTACAAGTTCGAGTAGAGACTTAATGAACTCAAATTCTTGTTTACACCGGCAAAATAAAAAGTGGATATGAAGTCTATCCCACATGGACTTCATAGAGTAAACAGAATGGGTGAAACACACTATTTAAAGCAAGCAAGTGTGAAGCATGAAAGTCACGCAGTCACGCAGTAAGCACAAAGCGAACTATTCTTTCGCCTTTTATTAAAGAATACCGTGTGCTCGTTGTATTAAGTGGCATACGCCTATTTTTGGAGAGCCTTTTCTTTATTGAAAGGCTCCAACCAATATTTAAGCTTCTAATTTTCTCAACGTTTTCTATTCATTCTTGTTTAATAATCATAAGGTTTTGAAATCATTTTGCTTTAAAAAAAAGGGAAAACTTCATAAAATAGTAACCAGTTTCTCAAGTGTTTCATTTAAGTCACTTCAAGTTTTTTGTCCCTTTAAAGTTACTTAACTTTCACTAAGTGTTCCAATTCTATATAATATTTTTATAAATGTTTAAATTTTTTAAAATTGAATGAGGCAAATGAAATATATATGAATATTAGTTACCAATAAGTGAAATTTTTATTTCAATTAACTTAAAATTGGAGGTAATAGTGATAAAAAAAATTCACCAAATAATAAACGACTATCAAAATTGTTATATTTAAGTCGAATTAAAAAAGAAAATAATTGCTAAATAGTAAACATGATTCATATATGTTTCATTTGTCTCAATCAATTTTAAAAAATTTAAACATTTATAAAAATATTATATAGGATTGGAACATTTACTGAAAGTTGAGTGACTTTAGAGGGACAAAAAAACTTTGAGTGAATTAAATGAAACACTTGTAAAACTTGATTACTATTGTGTAAAGTTATACATTTAAAAAATTGACTCAAACTAGATTTTAACTAATTACAATTCTGACCCGTTCACTTTGATCAATAATTAATGCCAACACAGTTCACGGTTCAGTTTTGGTAGTTTAACAATCCGGGTAAAGGTTTGGAATTTGAATCCGGTTGTTTAACCTTTTCTATTATATATTATTATTTTTGCAATATGTTGTTATTTATACGTATTATATTTATGAACTATTTTTATTATGTTAATACAAACTAAAGATTTAACAAATAAAAAAAAATCAGTTCAACCCACCAAAACCGGAGGTCCGGCCAACCCACCCAACCTGGCTGGTTTGATTTGCGGTTTCCCGAAACCGTAGTTAGCGGTTCGGCCTGGAATTTTTATCAAAACCCGTCAAACCAGACCGTGAACACCCCTAAATTAAACTAGCATCTTGATGTTAAAAAAATAGATACCTTTTCTGGAAATCCATCAAGAATGAAGCCTTTTTGACATAAAGGCTTCTTCACTGCTTCATCAATTATTCGCACAACTAAGTCAAGTCATCAGAGAAAAGTTGTCCATATGGCAAAACACAAACAGAACACTAAGTAAGTACAAAGAATAATAAAAAGTTAAGTTTAGAGTCAATTGTGTAATTATATTTAGTAGAGGGATTAAGTGTGTTAATCCTCAAATGTAGAAACTGTATTTAGGGTTGTCAAAGGATACGACGTTTGGATGAAACATTACGTCGTTCCTATGGTCTGTATATAAATATCGATGTAAAACAGATTGCAAGAATGTTCGATCAATTGAAAAATTCGTTTTGGGTCAATCCCTCTCATCTTGTTCTTCATTGTTAATTTCTTGATTGATGGATTGGTTTCAATGATCCCTGGGATCTATAACTATTAAAACTCCTAATAAACATGAAAACCGTAAACATTTTCATTCTTTTCAAAGCTAATCTGTTGTCGACACTGGTTTACGTTAACAATAGACGATCATTATAAAAGGTTCTCACAATGCTTGATTGGAGTAAGCGGAAAGGGCCCTACTAAAGTTTCATTTTACGAGTTCGAGTAGAGACTTAATGAACTCAAACTCTTGTTTACATGACTATGAAACCGGCAAGTGGATATGAAGTCTATCTCACATGGACTTCATAGAGTAAACAGAATGGGTGAAACACACTATTTAAAGCAAGCAACTGTGAAGCACACAGTGAGCACAAAGCGAACTATTCTTTCGCCTTTTACTAAAGAATACCGTGTGCTCCTTTTATTAAGTGGCATACGTCTATCTTTGGAGAGCCCTTTCTTTATTAAACTGTATTTTAAATCTTTTATCTGATAATAATTATAATAAGCATAATGCATCAAAAAAAATATTTTTTTATGGTTTATTAGAGTCGTAGTGGGTTAGATATGTTTACTAAATTGTAGAAGGGCTTTTCTTTACTTATTAATCATTTAAGTCTTTTCGTTTTCTGCTGTAATTTAAACGTTCATTTTGGATAAACCTTAAAAAACATGCAAATGGGCCTTGGCAAATTTGGATAAACCCTTTTGCAGGGGCGAATTCACATTGTGCTCAGCGGGGGGCGAGGCACCCGCTGGAATTTATCTGAGTAATAGAAAATTTTAGGTTTCTTTTAGTAGGCATCTTCGCAAATACTCGAGAGGCACCCGTGACATCGACAAACAGAACAGGAAAAGAAGGGAAACCGAAGATTTTGGTGATTTTTCGCAAGAAGTTTTAATGGAGAACACAAACTCTATGAAGAAGATGAAGATGAAAGAGATAAAGGAGAAGATCATGTTGACAAAGGAAAGGAAAACAAATTTGTCAAAGAGTTAATTTCATTTTTCAACATTAAAAGTTATAAGTTACCAGATTACGGTCAATTTTCTCTCTTTTCATTATTTGGTCTCATCTACATTTATTATGTCTTTATTTCCCTTCCATGCATATAGCTAAATTTGTGGAGTAATTAATGTAGTCTCTTGTATTTTTTTTATTGTAAATCTCTCTTATAAGTATAGAAAATCACGTTTGATACTAGAATTTTTTAAAATTTCACATATTCCCTGTCAATTGATTAAAACTTACAAAGTAAACCTGTAACTTTTGTTTAAATTTTTTAATAACCCTAAAGTATTAAATTAGGTATTTAGAGAAGTTATTTTAGTAGTTTTATTGCGATCAGGAGTGTTTCAATTTTCAACTGTTGGAAGTACGGAGAATTATAGGAGTTTAACATGAACTTTTTTTCTATCGATGTTGGAAATTACTAAAATCAACATTAAATCTAAGAAGTTGGAACAATATAACTCATTTTAATTGCATATCTAATGAAAAGCAAGCAAAAATAATCGAGATCAACATTTTCTTTTTAGTAATTAGCCGAATATATTATCATGATTTGGCCCATTATGACCGTCCTTTTTTTGTATATTTGACCCGTTTTGACCGGTTTATTTTTTATATATTTGACCTGTTTTGACCGAGCCATTTTATGCACCCGATGACAAAAAATCCTGGACCCGCCACTGCCGTTTTGATTGATGCCTCTGCAGTCAATCACCTCCACCGATGAGGTTGCCATTAAGGTGTTTAAAATTTCAGAAATTGAATTTACTAATTTACTCTTAATTGTTTCTTCCATGCAAATGAGATTTTAGAGTTCTAAAAAATGTTTTTACATTATCACCTACTTTTACATTTACTTTTTATAAATAAAATGTTTTTCTATATTTCATATAATAGAATATCATTTAAAATATAAATAAAATTAATATTACATAAACTAAAAATTAAAATTACGTAAACTAACTATTGTTTAATAGATCGTAGATGCTCCATTAAATAGCTTCCTCTGTTAAGTAAATGCTTGAACCTTGCCAAGTGCACTAAGAAATCTGTTGTTCAATAATTCTCTTTCTTGATCGAGATTCAAAGTGGTTTATTCAAACTCTAAATTTGAGCACGGTCATGCTTTTACACAAGTTTTAATCAACGATGAGCCAGATGTGCCAGCCTCTTACTTAGGTAAGGGAACATATCTCGTCTTGACTACATACAACTCGCACTAAATTTCAGGTTAACTCCCAACTATAGTAACGTTAGACTATGTTAAAGAGCAATCTTATGTATATTCAAACCTTAGTTTTCTACATGAAGATGGCGGCTAAGCATGAAAGCGACCAAGATCCTAACTTTTTAAGTACAAAATGTTTGTTTAACTTTCGTGAGTCCAGATCTATGGTTTATTTTCCACCTAGCATGTAAAAATCTGTGATGTTGTGTAAAACCCAACAAAAACTTAAACTCAGATTTAAGGATGATTCTTACCTCAAAACGACTCGTTTCTTCGAAGAAACTTTAAGCAAAAGATGGAGGAAGGTGATGGAACGATCTTGAGCCCAAACTATCGCTTTCTCTCTCTAGCTTTTCTCTCATTTCTCTCTCTAGAAGTGTGAAGAATGGTGGAATGAGGATGGAGGGAGGTGGTGGCTAGGGTTCGTAGCCTCCTCCCCCTACTTTTTCCTTCTTTCGCGCTTAATCTCGTTTGACCTTCGATCGTTTATTATTTTCGTTTCCCGACCCCTTTTATTAAACCGACTTAAATTTTGGGATATTACACATACTTTTCCCATCTCTCTTTCTCCTATTAAATAATTATATTAAAAATATATTTTTAAATATTTAATATAAATCTAATTATTGATACTTATTATTTTGATTATGGATAGTTATTATATCATTAACCAAATGAATTTAATATCAATTAACATTTATCAATTAAATAAAAAAATTAATACCCAGTTAAAAAAATATTTTAAAAATTAATATAACAGAATTTATAACTGTCACGTCAAAGTACATTTTTTAAATACATACTTTGACAAGCGTATGTGTTAACAGATTACATTATATTTTGTTTAACTCGTGTAATATACGGAATTTTAAAGACAGTTTTTTTATTACTAAGTATATAACGTTACATTTATTCAACACATATAATACACGAGATTCTAACCTACTTTATAATATACACGTATAATTTATACATCAACAAAAGAGTTTCACAACAAGCAAAAACTGACCAAGTTGGAGTTAAGGTGTATGTGATATAGATGATTAAAGCCACGATTTTAACATGGAATTGAATGTACGAAATGAGTTAAGTTTGTCCCAGATAGGTCGGTGAACAAACTTCAAAGACGATTATGAAGAAGGAGACAAAATATTTGTTCCATAACGATGAAATATTTTTTTAATTCCAAAGTGCACAACCAATTATATTACATGTGTAAAGATATTACTTGAAATGATTATCATTCCAACAATTTGTAATGCTATGTTGGGTATGATATCCTTTGTATGGATTTGTGGATAAATTTAGATTCCTTTTGTAAAAAGTTTGTAGATCATGTTCGTTTGTTTAACATAATAGTAAATTGGTGAAACTTTTATAAATATTCAAATATTTTAAAATTAAGTGACTTAATTAGAAGAACATCGTAGGAGGAAAATCTAGGAATCGTAAAGTTTATTAAGGGAAAGGATGGACAAGTTTTAGTTAAAGAGAAGGCCATCAATTGAGATGGCAAACCTATTTAAACAATCTTTTCAACGGCGGTATTGTAGCCTCAAGAAGAAAGAGGTAGACCCCTTCTTGAAGAAAACGAGAACTCCACCATAGCGGCGGCAGCAAAATAATTGTTATTGTCGTAGTATCACACAGGAAGAGATGAGGAGAAACTTTAAGAAGATGGGAAGAGGCGAATAGCCAATGTAGTTGGACCGGGTAACATATCCATTGAGGTATGGAAGTGTTTGGGAGAGGAAGGAGTTCATTGATTAACAAATTTGCTCAATATTATCTTTAAAACAGAAAAGATGGCATATTAATGGAGTAGTGTCATAGTCCTTCTCTACAAGAATAAAGGAGATGCTCAATGTTGTGGTAACTACACGGGAATTAAGTTACTAAGTCATACTATGAAATTATGGGAAAGGGTAACTAAAGCTAGAAAAAAAAGAGAAACTCAGGTTACGGTTAACCAATTTCGATTTATGCCAAGGAGGTCTCCTACAGGGGCGGTACACATTCTATGATGGAAAAGTATAGAGAGAAGCGGGATTTGCATATGGTTAGAGGAGCGTGTAGGAACTTTCAAGGGGTTGTGTGCTATCTTAGTCATGTATGTTTGTTCTTTTACTGATCACTTACTCATTACTCACTATTATAGTTCTCTTAACTTTTCGCTCTGAGTAGTCTACTGTTTTTAAATACCTTTGGTTTTTTTCCTAATGTTTTGATTCTCTCTGCCACACTTTATGTTATCCGGTTGTTACACTCTACTTGTAAACTAAAGGTTTTTGGAGCCGAGTGTTTCAACGTGAGCAACCTCTCTGTCTTTCGGATAGAGGAAAGGTTTGCTCCATCCGACCCTTCTCAAACACTACAAATAGCTTTTGCTATGAGTGAGATGTTACTATGTATGTTTGTTTGTTTGTTTAAACGAAACTTACTTACTATTTAATGATTATTTTCTTCAACTTGATTTAAATATAATAAATATGAAACTTAATCATTTATTTAGCGAAATTTTTATTCACAGTTATTTCTAGTTCAAGTTAAACTTGAAAAAAAAATAATCACTAAATAGAAATCAAGTTTCATATATGTTACATTTATGTCACTTAAATTAAAAAATAACGTTTGTAAAAAACTCCACAGCCATAAAACAATATTGAAATTTGAGTGATTTTTATTATTAAAATAAATGAATTTAGTCAAAAAACTTATCCTATAAACTTAAAAGGATGTAGTGGTTCTATTTGTTCCAAGGGTTTATAATACATGGAGATAATAATAATGAAATAAAAAAGCTATTAATTCCTCCATGAAAATGGAGGAAGATGTGCCACATATACTTATGGGCGCATCATGTGCGGAACATGATGTATACACATAACATGACGTATGTGCGTCACATGACGTTTTGATAACACGATTTACCCTTGAACTAGTGAATATAGCCTGTGCGTTATGGAGATTGATTTTGAAATCGAAACACAGATAAAAAAACACATCGTGACGATATATTCAGAAAGCACGAAAAAGTTACGTCATCGTAAAAAATACGTTAGGAAATAAAAAAGCGAACTTTAAAAAATCTTTGATTAAAGATAAAATCATGTAAAACCGCCGTCTACCCGTCCCAGATTTAGCATTTAAAACTTTAGTTTTTTAAATATTATAATTAATTAAATTTAGTTCAATAATGAAAGAAATAAAAAAAATATAGTAAAAAAATAGTTAAATAATAAAAAAAGTTAAATTAAATTTAAAGAAAAAAAACATTAAATGCTGAATTAAATAATAAAAAATAATAAGAAAGCTAAAAAATTAAATTATAGAAGAAAAAAAAATAAACTAGCTAAAAAGCAAATAATGATAAGAGCAAATTACAAATTACGTCCTTTAAGTATTACCTAAATTTCAGTATACGTCTTTTAACTAAAGAAATTATAGAAAACGTCATTTATGTTTAAAAAACCTTGCATGTTACGTCTGTTGGCCTAATGACCGTGAAGTTTGGTCACGTGTCATGCACATGAGGGTATTTTGGGGCTCACATTAAAAGAACTATTCTTGTAATTTGTTTATATGAATGAGGGTTTATAGAAATAGTCCTTTTACGGTAAAAAGACCAAAATACCCTCATTGTCTTGCACATGACCTGACTTAATGGTAAAATTTAACGGTCGTTAGGCTAAAGGACGTAACGTGAAAGGTTTTTTAAACATAAAGGACGTTTTTTGTAATTTTCTTAGTTAAATGACGTATACTGAAATTTAGCTAATACTTAAATGACGTAATTCGTAATTTACTCTAATAAAAAAATAACTAATACAAAAATGATACTGTTCACTCTTCTCATAAAACGACCTGTTTTATTAAAGTATATAATTAGAAAATAAATAGTCACAGCCCTTCGTTTCAAGGGTTTCAAAGGTGTTGAAGTTGGCTTCTTAAATCTTAACCAATAATTATATAACTGAAATATTCTAATAACCATAAAAACTCGCCTTAGTTTTAGGTTTTATAATTTATTTTCCATTATTTAATCAAAACTTAGCTTTGGTGTAATGGTTAGAGCTACTTATATAATGGTTCTTTGGTTTTATGTTCCAAGTTCGAAACCAAGTGCCAACAAATTTTTTTTTTGGTTTTTTTAGATTTCTTATTATTTTTTTTCTTTTGATTACTTTTTTAATACTTTTCTATCTATGGTTCAATCTCCAAAAACGATCCGTCTCAAATACTTACGTTTTTTTATGTACTCAAGCACGTTAGTTTCACCGCTACAACGCGCGTAAATAAGTTCACAAATGTGTCTTTACTCACGTTAATGTCATCGTACGACTCCACTACAACCGATTTCATTTAGCTCGGTTAAAAGAGATGCAGGGGAGAGTTCTTTCCCGTTTATGGAAACCGGGATCCCGGAAACGATACCGATTTCAAGGTACCTGATGTAGTAAGATTTAAAAGATGAGAAAGTTATCCAACAATGTGACAATGTGTTAGGAACAGGTTTGGGCCGCCTTACTTTTTTGTCAAAAAATTGAACATTTTTGTGAATAATTAGTGTGAAAATATGATTGTAGTATCTTAATAATAATAATAATAAACTAAATAGTTTTTTAATGAACAATTTAGGAGAATTTATAAAATACACTGTGTGGGTGACTTTTGACCCGTTTGAGTGGGTCTTCTTTGTAGTTAACTTTAATATTTACATGATTTACTCGTCACCCGTTAGACTGGTTAGAGATAAAACATAACCTCACTCAGCCCATTCATAACCTCTAGTAGTGTAATAGTTTTCCGGCAAAGTTTGGATCTTGGTCTAAAAAAGCGCCATGAGGCGCTGCTTAAGGCGTGAGGCGCTGAACAAAACGCCTCAAATGGGTGAGGCGCCCCATATACATGAAGCGCCCTGAGGCGCCGCCTCAGGCTTGAGGGGCGAGGCGAGGTGAGGCGCGCTTCATGTATTTTTGCCTTTTTTTCACAGTTTTTTTATTTATTTTTGCCTTTTTTCACTGTTTTTTTTGCAAGTTTTGTGAAAATCACATGTATCTATACTTAAATCAGTTTTTAAGTTGTTTTTCTTGCAAGTTTTGTGAAAATTACTCAAAAGGAGTTTTTAAGAATGTTACTAAATTTTTTATTACTTTTTTAGCTTAGCGCCTCGCATACGTGAAGCCCTCGCCTCGCGCTTGAGGCGTGGCGCCTCGGATTTTGGGACCGAAACGCTTCGCCTCGCCTAGCGCTTTTTTAAACCAAGGTTTGGATCTACCAAATCATATCCAACATAATAATGATCAAAACAAAACTTACTCAGGTTTGTCAGGTGCATCTTCTGGGTCAACAGACATCATGTACATATCCTTCTTGGGCTCATTTGCAGGGTCTTCCAAGATATCTCCCTTGAAAACAACAAACCAAAAAAGAATAAGAAGTAAAATATAATAAACACCCCACGAGTCATTTGTTTGCCATAAACAAGTCTTTGAATCTATAATGGGCCAAAACATGTTCATGTTGAAACGGGACATCGTTTGGCAGGGCCGGGTTGGCCGACCCACTAGTGCTTTTGTCAAACTTTCAAGTTTTTATAAACATGTAATGCGTTAAATAAAATTACAAAAACAATATTATTACAATAAGAGACTCTGGGTGACTTTTAACCCGTTTCCTTTTTAGCTAAAAAATTTATTTCACCGGTTTGAGATAAACACAACCCAAATCAACCCGTTCATAAGTAAACGGGTCGATTTCCAACTCTAATATGTAGTGATGAAGGAAAACATACCTCATGACTGAGGTGCCATAGGTTCCTGTCTCTACTATAGATGGATTTCTTTGTTACTGGAACGGGAACATTGTGTTTTTTGGCATATTCAATAGCATCTTCCCTTCCTGTTATATCCCATTCCCTCCAAGGAGCCACAACTTGGAGATCGGGATTCAGAGAAAAGAACGTAAGCTCAAAACGCACCTATATTGGGAAAAGAAACAAAAAAATCAAAATTAATTACATTTATATTGTATAAATCTGGCTAAAAAGTATGGTGGAACACAGAATATAGAAGCATGCCTGATCATTTCCCTTTCCTGTGCATCCATGAGCAACAGCATCTGCTCCAACTTCTTTTGCCACATCCACCATTGCCTGTAAGGATGCCCATCAAGGGTAGTTTAGTAATTTGGGCTGGCAAGACGGGTGGTTCAGAGGGGGAAGGCGACATATCAAAACATTTTTTTGTCTTTTTTTAAAATACTTATAAATAACAAATGCATTAGTTATGATAACAAAAACAACATTATTACTGTAATATCTAAATATTAGACTAAAATGATATAGGAGGTTGTACACGTTAAAAAAACTTACTAGATTACCCTAAACATAATAAAGGGATCATTTGCTTGTTAGTTGTTACTCAGTATAATTACGGCTTTTTAGAAAATCAACAGTGTATGTCTATCATATTAATATTTATTTGGATTTCACCTTCGTGATAACGGGCCGGGCCATTGAGGTACCCAACAAGTACTTTCTTTCATATACTGCTCCAGCTCTCAAACAAGGGTATACATAATCCTTCACGAATTCTTCTGTCAAATCTTTCACCACCAATTGGCAGGCTCCACTCGCTTTAGCCTTTGCTTCCAGACCTTCTAATTCCGAGATCCCCTAAAAAGACGAATAATAAAACAAATAACAGGAATCAAACCATATATGGGGCCCATCACTAGCACATTCAAAATTTATTGGTGTAAAAGTAAATAAGATCAACGCGGTTAATTGCACCCCATCTAGCCTCCTTTTGTCGACACTTGACAACTGAATCTACTGTCATGTTTTTATATTTGCAAGCTAACTAATGAGAGCAAAGCTAACCAGTCTTTAATTCAACTAAAAGGATTGCCCAGAAATTACAAAGTTTTCCAATGAGTTATATGAAATATTATGCATCTGTTGAGAGTTGATCTGGTATTGTATTCAAACACCTCACTGTTTTGAATTCTTTACAATAACCACCATTCTTGCTAAAGTGCCAATAGCTTGGTTTTAAAAAGCGCGCCCCTAGGCGCAAGTCTTTTCGCTTTTGTGTAGATAAGGCGCGAGCTGTACAAAAAGCGCACAAAAGCGCAGGTTAGGCGCATGCCTACGAAAAGCACAGTTGTGCATCAGGATGTTGTACACCACGCTTTTTAGGTTGTACATGTAAGTAATTTATATATTAAATCATATATAAAGCTGATTTATAGCTAACTTTTGGGTACAGGATGCTAAAAACATATGGGATAAAAATAAAAAAAATTTATATAAGCATCTTGCGCTTCGCGTACAAAAAGCGGTGCGCTTTGCGCCTCGGATTTAGACCCGTCGCCTCGGTGCGCTTCTTGCTTTTTAAAACCTAGGCCAAAAAGAAATTATAGTTGGTCAAAATGAATGATTATGGACACACATGTTGTCTACATCCGCTTACTTTTGCAGAGTATAGTAACGTTTTGGGTGATTTTAAAAATATAGTAATTTTTTGGGTGCTTTTAAAAAATTAGTAATCTTTTGGGTGCTTTTACAAAGATAGTGATTTTTTGGGCATTTATACAAAGTATGATGGTTTGCTTGCAATTAGAAGGCATGTATGATGGTTTAAAATCCAGTCACCCCAACTGAATTCCAAATAAACTAGAGAACTTACTTGACCAACATCTGCAGTAAAGCAGACAACCTCACAGCCATAATTCTCCCTGCAACATTGAAGGCAAAGTTAGTATCGCAGATGCACTACAGACAGCAATACAGGTCAAAAAAGTGTGAAAAAAAGTACACAACTGAAGAAAAAGAAATATGCTCATCATGTGAAGCAAAACCAGAAGCTAAATAAGATATATATAACTTTTGAGGGTATTTTCGCGTATCCAAAAACAATGAACATGGCAAATCTACAAAATCAAACACCAAAAACTACCTAAAATAGAATTTGCATGAGTTCACAGATTGTTGTAGAATTTGCATGAACTATATGAATAAGAAACATGAGGAAATCGAATGAACATGTACAAAATAATAATTAATTCTTTTAAAGGTATCTTATGAGGCCAAAAAAGACCACCAGAAACTTGAAACAATTCCCCATTTTTTTTTCTTTAAAGAACAGATCTAGATTTTAGCATTGTACCTTAGCCAAGGAACAATTACTGAGGTATCCAACCCACCACTATAGGCTAACACAACTTTGTTCAATTTGCCACATAGACCTCTTCCCTTGGTAGCATTTGATGCATCTGTTTCCTTATCACTGGCCAACACTGCTTGAATCTCTGTTCATCAAGCAAATTCCATACATTAGATACCAAAAATATAATATAGCTTTGTCTGTCCCATGATCACATGTTAAGATGCACTTAATATGTCCTAGATTCTACTTGAAAAACAATTTCCCACTAACTTTTGCCCTCTAAGAATCTACCTTTCCTTGATCAATCTTAACAACCAATCCACTAAGATAAAACAAGTTTGGTATATTGAGGAAATATGTAGAAATTTATTAAATTAAGTAGATTCCAAGGCATTTTAAACCCACACTAACATGTGTCATAGGTCAAGAAAAGCCCACATGCAATTATAAATATTATATATATAGGGAGAGCTTTACTGCAAAACGCTAAATTACTGCGAGAAATGAGAAAAAAAAACCTAAATCGCTTATGTTTTTGATCCATGGTTTATATTTTAAAAAAATTGTGTACTTCTTACATACAAATATGTATTTTTATATACATAAAAACCATTAAACTATTTTTTTCATATGCTTTTATATATTTAAAAGTTTACCTACACGTGTGTAGGTTGTGCAGATAATATAACCTACACATGAATTACACATGTAGGTTATATATATAAACGAAATTTGTTCAAACTTTTTTTTGAATTCATGACAGACGAATAAACATTGCATTGCTATCATTTTCGTATATTTTGAAATTTTTAAGATTGAAAAAATGTATGATTCATTTTGTTCTTCATGTTCTCGCAGTTATTAGTGTTTCGCATAGAATCCTTCTACACACAAACATATAATACACACATATATATATCAAATCTACACAAATGTGAAATATCCACCGTTTGGACTGAAAACCCTCAACCACTCGGGGAGGAACACCTTGATGTCGCTAAGCTACAAGCCATTTGGTAATAAATATATATATATATATATATATATATAGGATCCGGCTCACAGCAGAACTTCAAAAAACCTTCAGATTTGCAAGAACTCATGTCATCCAATCAAAGTTTAAAAGAACGGAATCGCGCCTCGAGGCGTTTTCCCTTCGCCTCACGAGGCGTAAGCCTCGAGGCGAACCGAGGCGTAAGCCCGAGGCGGAATTAAAAAATAAATATAAAAATTATATATCTTACAAAAATAAAATACTAAACATCAAACAATGTTTGTATCTTGTTTGTTGACTACATCAACCCCTTCCAAACCTTTCTCAGGTGTGATGTGTGGAAGAAGAATGAGAAACTAGGTCAAATTAAGGAGAAGAATGAGAAAATAGGTCAAATTAAGGAGAACCAAACGCGAATTATGGACTTTTGACCCATTTGAGTTGTGTATTTCGTTAATAAAACAATATACACAGCTCAAATGGGTCAAAAGTCCAGTCAAAAGTCATTTTTTTTCCATTTCTACCACTTCACCGTCTCAGCCCCGCCTCGACCGCCTCAGCCCCTGTGAGGCGTACGTACAAAAATACCTTGTGAGGCGTCGCCTCAGACTCGTTTTTCTACCGCCTCGACCGTTTTTTTAAACCATGCATCCAATCATTTTTTTTGTATTTATTTATTTATTTTATTTTAATTAAGGGCCTTATGTCAAAATGTGTAACCATTACAAATTATTACTTACACATTTGAGAAATGAATTAAGTAGTTGTATATGTGTAACCGTGTTTTACATATGTGTAAGTTAATTATTTACATATATGGAAATTTTGTATATATGTGCATATAAACCATTTACATATATGTATATATGCATAATGTTGAGTATGGCGGCTGATTAGAGGAAGGCAGCCAGCCCTAGTTATTTCCAGCAATAGGAAAGAATCGTCCTATTTTTGGCAACCGAATCAACAGCTTTTCTTCAGCCCCAAGACTTTCCTTAAGTCTGTTTAGGGCAACCCTAAAAGAAAGAAGATAGACTCGCTAGTGCGGCCGTGGATGTAGGTCAGTTTAGACCGAACCATGTAAATTGTTGTGTCATTTTTATTTCAGTTTTTGAGTGTCTTCGTGCGATTTGTGTGTGTGAGTGTTTCTTTGCTGTTTGCACAACCGGTCACCATCGCTGTTTCTTGTTGTTTCAGCCGCCAGTCAACCAAGGTCAACGCCGGTCAGCATTTACCTAGTCAACCTACTGGTCAAAAAAAGTCAACAGCAGTTGCGGTTTGACCTGAAGCTGATTACATTCAGCAGATTTCAGTTTTCATCAATTGCGAAGAAGGTTTGACCAGAAAAAACCAACAGAAAAGTTAAGGAATTTAAACAGCCGTGATACCCAATCCCTAACACATGAACCCGTGCTTATGATAAAAAATGTGAGTTCTGAAATGATCCTAACCCTATGTGTATATATATATATATAACGAAGAACTTTCATATGCAAATCTGATAAGGTATGCTAAATCTCAAAGTAATTGACCCTATTCTGAAAATAGATTTAGAAAAATGCACAGATAAAAGTGAAATGATGAAGCCAAAAGTACCTTGAGCTTTACATGTCTGAGAAAGATTCCTAGGGCTATGATGAACAAATGCAACTCCATGAAACTCACTTGCTTTAGCTCCTAATTTACATTCTATAACGAAACGAACAACACACAACACATTCGCAAACTGTTACCGTCTATCGAACGAACAAAATCAATCACAAATCATCGAATCGCATGGAAGCATAGGTTTAACGCAAATAATCGATCGAATCGAATTACCTGGATTCGGAGCGTGAAGAAGAGGCTTTGATGAAGATGTGGTGACCTGCAAGTGAGCCATGAGTGTCAATGGCGGCTACGCTCTGAATATCTTCTCTCCTTCAGACGCACAGTGAGTTTGTGGGGTGGCGGTGAGAGTGATAATTAGGGTTTTAAAGAAAAAATTAATGTTTTGATAGAGATGTGATTTGTCATTTGTGCATCATCCCACTAAAACTTTTAGAAAATATTACTTTTTATTATTTTATATTTCTTTATCTATGACAAACAAAAGAATAAAGTATACGAATAACCCATATGATTCGGTCAAATTAAGGATTTCGTTTCTAACTTTAAAAAATTACGGATTTAATCTCTAACTTTAAAAAATTACGGATTTAATCTTAAAAAACTTTCAACTTGTTTAACTGATAATAAGAGTTAGCTTTTTATGTTAAATGGGTATGAAAAGATCATAATACTCCTTTATAAAAAAGAGTAAACTTCAGTTTTTGTCCCTGAGATTTGAACCAAACTTCAGGTTTAGTCCCCCTGTAACACATATCACCCCTGACATTTTATGTTTTAACAGTTTCTGTCCCTAGTCCTTAGCTCCGTTAAAAATTCTGTTAGTTTTTATGAGAATTACTAATATACCTTTACTCCATCTTTAGTTTTTATGAGAATTACTAATATACCTTTACTCCATCTTTTCTTCTTCATCAGACCCCTCTCCCTTTTTACTCGTGTATAAAAGTTGTACCCTAATCATAAGACCCCTCTCCCTTTTTCTTCATTAAACATAAGACCCTAAACATTGAAGACAGCAAGATTACAAGCAATAACAATATCAGATTGGGGAAAAACACAAACCCTAAACATTGAAGACGGCAAGAGGATCTATAATTTCGAGGAATTTCAGGTGAGGTGATGGGGCGGCTGTGGCGGGGTTATATGGTGGTACACCGGTGGCCGGAGGTGAGCTTCGCGGTGGTCGTCGGAAAGACGAGTACCGCATCTCCAGTCGTTGTTTCTTGAGGCTATAACCACCGTCACCTTCACCGCTACACATCTCTACCGTCGTCGCCGCCGTGTTTGTCTCTTCAGACTGCCGGGAGAACGTAAGTCGTCGCCGCCGTCAGGTTCCTTCTTGGTCGCTGTCATCTTCGAGCACACCACCATCGGGAGCCGCCGGAGCTTGCCGGAGGAGCCGGCCCTTCCCCTATCTCCCGTGTTCATCCGCTCTCTCTCTCTCTCTCGATGGCATGTGTGTGTGTGTGTGTGTTTGGATCTGAAATGAAGAAGGGAATTATTTCTTATATATTCGGTGCGGAAGGAGGTGGTGGTGTGGTCAGGTGGTGGCTGGGTGGTCTAATGAAGAAGAAAATAATGGAGTAAGGGTATATTAGTAATTTCTAATAAAAACTAACATAATTTATAACGGAGTTAAGGACCAGTGACGGAAGCTGTTAAAACATAAAACGTCATAGATGATATGTGTTACAGGGAGATGAAACCTGAAGTTTGATTCAAAACTCAGGGACGAAAACTGAAGTTTGCTCTAAAAAAATAATTATACACAATCCCCTCCTTCCACGTGCACACTAACCCTCTCCCCCACCATTTCTTCTTCACGGCAGCAAAGTTTCCGATCATCTTCATTTTTTTCCGGCAAGCAGTTCCTGCAACCATCGTCTCCTCCTTCGCCCCTTTTCCCTGCACAACCGTCTCCCCCACCCAGTTTCCCCTACGCACCCTCCCCCTGTTACGTTAATTTTATTATTATTATTATTAAGCTAGTTATTAGTATGTTTATTTTGGTTTAGTTTGGGGTGTTAATTGTAAGATTAAAGTTTATTTATATCATTAGAAATCATATGAATGAAATATGAGATTTGAGATAATTTCCTTCCATCTTTTAGTTTCTTCTTCTCCAATTCTGGTTTAACCCTATCAAGGGTATCAGAGCCATTCCGATTCCCCATCGGAATTCTCTCACGCTACCATGACGAACACTTGTAATCAAGACGTAGACAAGGCTCTCAAGGATCATGACAAAGCGATTTCTGTCCTCCAGGAAACCCTAGCCGCCATCATGAAACATCATGAGCAGTCTATGAAGCAGCATGAACAATTGATGAAACAACATGAACAAATATTTATGGCCAAGAAAACCGAATCAACAACGCTGAAGTCAGGCCCACAACAAGCATCAAAACATGCTCCGCCTACACCTAAAACAACCTCAAACCCACACCCAAAACATGCACCAACAATCGCACCCATACCAGTTCCAAAACCCGCACCATCAATGGTTCCGAACTTGTTGAAGCAAGCAGTGAAACTGGTTCCCGCAAAGAAAGAAATGACACCAATAGATGATGCAACCGAGAGACGCGTATGGCATCCACCGTGGCGTCTCATTGACACAGGACCGAATGCCATTGGACGAACTGAATGGTGTCCACCGTAGAACGGGTCGGCCCCAAAAAGAGTCCATGGATTTTGCACTTTTTTTATTTTTTTATTTTTATTTTATGATCTTTTATGCCGAAATTTGATTAGCTTACTTTTTGAGGGCAAAAATTAGGTTAAGGAGAAAGTATTGTTACGTTAATTTTATTATTATTATTATTATTATTAAGCTAGTTATTAGTATGTTTATTTTGGTTTAGTTGGGGGTGTTAATTGTAAGATTAAAGTTTATTTATATCATTAGAAATCATATGAATGAAATATGAGATTTGAGATAATTTCCTTCCATCTTTTAGTTTCTTCTTCTCCAATTCTGGTTTAACCCTATCCCCCCCCCCCCCCAATAAAAATGAAAAAAAATTAACTGCTCCACCACTCATAAGGGATCTTGTTTTTCTGGTGATAGTCCGAAACCACCACACCACTGTAACTATGGTTCTTTTTCATCTAATCTAATTCAGTTGTTCATAAATTCAAGCATCATTAAAATCATTTCACTTAAATGTATACATTTACACATGTACTAGTGTGTGTTTTCTATGGTATGTAATATGTTTGAATGCATCTGTATATTTATGTATACATTTACATATATACATTTGTATGTAAACCTTATTTGTTTGGTTTGAATGCTGAAAATACAAAGTGAAAATGATCATGAAGATCAAAACAGAAGGAACAAGAACAGGTATGCTCTGTTGCTCCAATCGAATCGACCACAGACCAGCGTTGTTCCAAATCGCGATCTATTTACCTCTCTCCATTGCTCCAATCGACCACAGATATGTTTTGTTGCTCTAATCGATCACCGTCATAACATCTTTCACAACCCTTTCCCTTCCGTCCTTCAGCCGCTTCCCCCTCTCTCCCACAACCCCAATCACTCTAAAATAATCGATTGAAGGGTGTACGATGATTTTATTTTTTATTTTTTAATTAAGGGGTATTTTAGTCTTTTCATAATCACTTAATAGAAAAGGTTAATCCCATACACTCTAGGGATCATCAATGAATCAAATTGAAAGTTTATTGGATCAAATCCATAATTTTTTAGAGATATGAACCGAATCTGTAATTTAGCCAAAACACAAGGGCCATCTGTGTAATTAACTCTAAAAGAAAATTACAAAAATAGCCTAGTTAATATTAATAGACATTTTTTAGAATTTTGTTTTTAAGTTATTACTAGTGTTAAGACCCCCGCGTTGCGGCGGGGGCATATATCCGCGGAAAAATTAGCGTCGAGATGTTGACGCGAACTCGCGCGTTGAAAGAGACGTTGATAACATACGTAAGTTTATATAAGAAAAACAAAACATGGACATTGCTAAGAACATTCGAAACTTTAAATAAAAAGGACGAAACACCAAGCTACGGTGGGAGCGTTAAACCGTGAGAAGAAAAAAACACACGTCGTATTGGTGTATTTGGAGATGAGTGTTAAACGGTTTAAAAAACGTTTAAAACAACCGGTCGAATTAAAAATGAGGTTACGAAAATTCATGTCGAGACGTAGATTTAAATAGGCACGTCGCAACGTCAAACTCAAAATTTTATAAAACATCATATTTTAAAAGTTGTAAGAGCAAAACAAAAAAAAAACAATGAAAAAATAGAAACCTTGAAGCAGCTTTGACGACTCGTACTTTTGTGCTTCGATAACTTGTACATTATTACTCGCAAGTTCGTTTCGAATGAAATTTACAACGAAACTTAGATAAAAATACGCACGTCGCAACAGTGTATTGAAAATTTTATAAAACATCATATTTTAAAAGTTATAGGGAAAAACAAAGCAACTTCAAAATTAATTATAATAATAAAATATCCTAGCACAAAAAGGCGAAAAAAGAAAAAAAAATTTATATAGCGAAACTTGAGCGGGGTAATATGTAACTTTTAAGGGATGTTATTGTAAATTAAGAAAATCCTGCATAAACTACTTGTACGCAAAGCTTTAATGTTTTGCGTTTTGGTTATAAGGTTTAAGTAATGTTATTGACAACCAATCGTGACACGACACGACACGTGGCGACTTTTTGCGCCGACAACACTTTTTTGAATACGAAACATGCCGTCCTACTATATCATGATATGTGACATATTTTTTAGTCGACGAGACATCTTTGGCGTCCTATGACGTAAAGTACATTTTTTACTGTAAAAGTGTGTAAAAGTGCATATTTAACGTAATAATGAGAATATATCTCATGGGTGTCGAATCCTCCAAATAAATTGTGTAGTAAATCTACTTGACACACTAAGAATAGTATGAATGGAAGTAAGGTTCATGTCTTCATGGATACAGATTAACTTTATTATACCAAAAACATTTAAGTGCAGATTCAATTGTTATTAAAATAAATTGATTCGGGGGGGGGGGGGGGGGGTTAATTTTGAAAAGTTTATACTAAAACTGTTAATTAAAATGTAGGTTGAATTCGAATATTTTAAAAACAATTCCAACACAAAAGCAATTTCTTTGATTTGACTCGGCTTACGATCATTAACATATATGGTGCAATGATCCTTTAATTTAAACGATTCGTATCAATACTAGACATCGCGCGTTCAGATATCCACTTCATCTAATTTCTAACCAAGCGCAGTTCGTCGGTTAGAGCCAACCCGCAACTATAATTTCACGTCGTTCGGATCTTAGAGTGCGGGTTGCAATGACAGAAGTATTGATTATAATCAAACACTCACGTCGTTCAGAATGCTCAATTAGATTGAATGATTATATAATGATTTTGGGTTCATAGACAAACACAAAACATTATTTGTTCCTTGATCAAGAATTAAAATCTGATTAGAGTTTTAAACTTGAAGAACTTTATTAGAAAAATTAACAAATTGGTCATTTTTATTAATAATCTAAAATACACCGGAGTAGATCCGGGTTTAAGATCAAGAATCACGCAAACGAAACATTTGAATAAACGGATCACATAATCGTTTCACATAAGATTTGAATCAAACCATAAAAATAAACCCTAGTGTCGAAATTAAAACGACTTAGCCGGGCATAACGGCTAAATCAGTAAACCAAATAAAGATAAACTAAATTGAAAACTTACGAAATAGAATTGTAAAATAAATGTTTTCGAATCCAAAAACAAAGAATTTCTTCACTTCTTATTCTTGCTGCTAGTTTGCCGTCGAATTCCACACAGAAAACAAAACCAAAAGTCCTCCTCGGTCCCTTTTTGATGATTATATATATGAATCTCTTCGGATCATCTCTCTATCCATATAATATATAAATATATATTTATATTATATCACTAATTTAAATATCCAACTCCACAATAGTAGGAAATTTGGTATATCTTTTCACAAGTCCAACACGACCGTTTCAACTTATATGCATAACCTTGAAACCTGTCCAAAATCTTCCTCCATCTCAAAAATCAAGCTTTAATCTTCCATGATCGCTTCAATGTTTTCTAAACTCCGTTGTGATCCTTAGCAATAACTCCGCACCTACAAAAACGTTAAAAACAATCTAAAATAGACTACGCTCCACCAATTCAAGTGTTGCACAAAATAAATTGATATACTAGTGATAAATGCATGATATGTAGTAAAAATCGAGTGAATAAAATATTATAAAATATGCCTAAAAATGCAACTAACAATATTTACATATTTTTCTAAGACCAGTCTTTTCATTGATTGTAGTCATTTGTAATAGTCAAAATTCTAATTTGTAAAAAAAAAAGTCAATGCCTCACTATTTTCCCGTATAATATCACAACTAAATTTAACATTCGATCTTATTTTTTTTGTTGTAAAAGACGTTCACCTATGTTTTTTTTATAACCGAACCGATCACTGAACCGCCCGTATTACCGGTTCATCGGTCAAATCGATTGAACCGGTTTTAAAAACCGAATCAAGTCATAATTATTTTACAAAAAAGTAAAAATGTTTTTTTTATGGTGATTCTTGTTTTACAACTAAAAATACAAATACATTAATGGTTTCATAGTTAAAACTTAAAACCAAAAGCATAAAGGAAAACAAAAATAGATAAGAAAAAGTTTCGACACATATAAAAACTCGTTATGTGAAATTGTAATTATCATGGATAGTTCTAGTTGGTTATTTGTTTAGCCTATAAATAGGCAAGCTTGTTTTATGTTTTGAGAAAAATGAATTAAAACAGAAAATTGGTCCCAAGCTGAGTCTCTAATTTCTTTGGAGTTTAACCGGCTCAAAGGTCCCTATTACCCTAGGTAAATTATAGAAATTCTAATATTGGTTTCTAATGTATACTTTTCATTTATTTTAGTTGATGTATGGTTTATCGATTATTAAACCGAATAAGAAACTTTAATGTGTCATGTACAAGAAAATAATTTTCTACTACTCACTGAGGATGTTTACGGTGCGATTTTGACAGTTTTTAGGTTAAACCGTGAGCCAAACTGATAGTAACGGTTTTTTATCATTGAAAACCGAAACCAAACCGTTGAAAATTTTAAATCGAACCAAACCGAATCGTTACTAACGTTCGGTTTGGTTCCGGTTTGATTTCATGGTTTGGACTCATTGGGCCTTTATACAAGTTTTTCAAAATAAGACATGACATACATAAAATAAATACGGTTTGATTTCATGTTTCAACACATTTTTTATAATCAAAACTTAGTTTATTTTATAAGAGTTCTTTTTGTTAATACCAACTTATCTCCTAATTTGTGTAAGGCCCCGATCCCGGGTTACCTCACTTGTTGGATTTACTCAATCACAAACAGTTCTTAAACTTTAAATACATTCATAGCAACGGAAATTAAACGTCTTTACATCAACACAAATTGTCAACCAAATCAAACATTTAACTATTGTCTTAAACTATTGCAACTTTCAATCACACACGAGATGCCAGAAGCCTTCGATGTCGGGTAACTCTTCACCGCCAGCCAAACAATCCATGAGCTAAAGTCGTACCTACACTTAACATGATGTGCATACTAAAAAGTCAGTCAACGTTGAGTGAATTCTAGCTTTGCATAAAACATACATCCACACAGTTTAATAAAAGAATGATTTACACACGCTACTACCCTTGCTGGTAAGGACATAACATTCACACACTTTACATTTCAAGTCATACATTATTATGCCTAATTTGCTTTCACACACACACACACACGTACACTGTCTATTCAAGTCATACATGACTACTGTCCATGGAATAAATACCACATCTGTCAATTCACACCAGTTCTATCTTCCGTGACGATTGTCCACGGATCTACGCAACGCTTATGACGACCGTCCATGAAACATACGTACTGTCTTTATCATGACGACCGTCCATGATGCAGACTCACACACGAAGGGTCACGTTAATACTATGAGCAACCGTCATTACCCTTTACACACAAACCAATTGTACAACTATTAACGAACCACAAAGGCTCTTATAGAGGGGCAAAGCCCGTAACTGTCCTGGCACTTGTTCTCGTAGGAACCCTTTCCTTCCCTTCCAAGATCTAGACAATGTAATGTCTTCTTAAAACATTTGACATCTTAGTTTATTAAAACATTCTTTAAAACACACATTTTTGCCACTTTTCAATCTTTTCTTTAAAACTTTCCTTTACAGTCGTTTACTACCACACAGTTATAGTAAACACTTTCCTTTCATTTACTAACACACAATTATGGTAAATACTTCACACGCTTTTGTTTATTAACACACGTTTATAATAACACAGTATGCACACCACCCCAAAAGCAGGTATATAAGGGGTTTAGAACTCACCTGATCGTTGGATAACTAACTCTGAACGTAAAGCCTAAGTTAGGCTGCTTGCTAGTCAATCTGGATAAGAGTTAACACGCGAAACTATAAAATCTGACTAGTGTCGCCTAACACCCAATGTCGCTAACACTCAGTGTCGCCAAGGAAGTGTCACCAGAACTTGCGTTCTGGACTTAGTATCGTGGAACACAGTATCGCCCCCTAGTGTCGCACACTTTAGTGTCACCAATTGGCTTTGGTGACACTCTTAGTTTCGTCAGGGAATGACACGTGTCTCAATCATCGAAAAACCTCAGGCATCACGCCCTTCTTCCCCGATTTCCCCCGACTAGTGTCGCTAGATGCATGTGGCGACACTGATGAACCCAAATCTCAAACATGCCCGTTTTTAATCCAAGATTGTAGCTTTTTACATCCAAAATGTTTATCTAGCTTCTATGAAGCTAGATCTTGTCTTTAAACTCCATATTACACGTAAAAAATATACACTTTGAGATCAAAACCCTAGTTTTACCCCAAACCCCATTTAGACTGAAAATCAAAGGTTTTAGGTTCGATTCTAACCTCAAATCGGACGTTTCTTCGTGTAATCTTCTTCACAAACATTGGAGATACAACTTGGAGCAGATCTTGAGCATCAAAGAGCAATTTCTTCACTTTCTCTCTCTAAAATGCTCTCTCTCTCTCTCTAGGCGAAATGATGATTGTTGGTAATGTAGGCTGAATGAAGAGGGTGGCTACGGTTAAACCCTCCCTCTTAGCGCACCACAACCGGCCCATGTACATTTTCCACCAAGCCCACCATCTTTCCTTTCTATCCAATTAGTCCACTTAGTTTGTCGGGTTTTTCGGATGTTACAATTTGAGGGATTATTATTGATCTCATTATGATCTTAACTAATCTCAATTGGAAAAGAAATGAGGCTAGCCTTCTATGTTCACAGTTCACGTTCACGTTCACGTTCAGTTAGGTTTTAGCTCATTTATTAGTTTTAAAAATTTTAATTCAATTAAGCTTAATTGCATAAAATAATTAAATAATTGTACATAATATAAAATATCTAAAAAAATAAAACATATATTAATCTTACAGTCCGGTCCGGTTTTATACGACCGGTTTTCGGTGAAAACCTTAAACCAAACCGTTCGTTACGGTAACGGTGTGAAATTTTTTAAACAGACCGAACGAAAGTTAAAGAAAAAACCGATCGTGAAACCGTTCAAACCGGTCTCTTTCCTTACCTTCACCTAATTTATCGATCTTACTAACCATAATAGATCAAATAGCAATGGATACGACTATTCCAACAGTTAGACCTTTCTTTGATATGGATTGTCTATTCCTAATGGTTGTGGTACGGAAAATACTGTTAAAGAAAAGAGTAGACAAGGAATGAAAATATCCCTCTCGGTCTATGACACCTAAATGGAAGAAAAATCCGGATCAAACCCTTATTTATCTTAACCTTAGGTTAATTTACCGGTTTGAACGGTTTCACGGTTTTAAACCAAACCATGAACACCCCTACATACCACCAATAAGATTCTCCTAATTTATTGTTATTTGAATTAAAACATTGCGAACTCAAGTTATTTGATTCAATAATAATAATAATAATAAAAATGAATTTTCTAAGGATTATGTGAATCTAATAGTTTAGTGACCGCGTATTGTTATAGAAAATACTTGATACAGTTAAGAACTTATGCTCAAGTCCAAACGATAAGCATGTCACATGTGTGTTTGACACTTCTTCGAACCTATTTATTACTTTAGCAATTTACATTAATCCCCATAATAATTGCTAATTCCAACATCAATGCATCATTTAAAACCAAAATGATAAGTAACTTTTAGGGCTACAACACATTAACATGTTTTATTGATATCAAATAAAATAAAATACTTATATTTTTCTCTCACAACATAACATAACTTCTCTGCGTTGGTTACAACATAGATAGCTCGGTAGAATAACAGACTTTAAATCTAACATACAAGAAGTCATGTTATAAGAGACATTCGATACAACAACCATACCCAGTAGAACTCATTCCTGATAAAAATAAAGTAACTCGTATACTTCAACATAAAGATGATCTCAACAAAAGTGTAAATATCACTATTAAATGATGGAAGCAAACTATTGTATATGCACAAGATTGATATAACTTTTATTTCTATCCAATTTGTGTCAAATAAATAAACAAAAAAGATGGTCTTAAAAATTACTATAAGAGATGGGATGGGGGGTGGGGTGGGACAAGAATACTAGTTTGAGAAGATACAAATTGCAGAAAAAAGATAAATTATAAGTTAAAAAAAGAAAAGAAAATGCAAAAAAGAGGCTATACTTGTTCATTGTACAAAGATGATGGCTTTTCCATCATCGTGTTACATGAAGTAGCTGAGAGCCTTCTTTCTTCTAGAACCGCCCTCTCCGTAGAGCTCATTCCATTGCACAAGCTCATTCATGTTTACAGACTCGGACGATACACTTGCACAAACCTATCAACAACATTTAGGATTTCATGTTATGTTTTATCTCTAACGCGTAAAATGTAACATTGTCAAAATTGTGTTCTTTCAATGCGTAAAAACCTCCTAAATCATTTTGTTAAAAAAATACATACAAACATACCCAGTAAAATCTAACTCAAAGAGTAGGGTCTGGGGAGGGTGGGATGAGGGCAAACCTTACCTCTATCCCATAGGGTAGAGAGGCTGCACCCAAAGAGACCCCCGACTCGTAAAACATACAAGACATGCATACAATAGACAACCAGTAACAAATACTTTTGTTAAAAAAATAAGACAAAATAATTTAAATAATATGATCAAGGTAATAAATTATTCATAAACATTTTCAAATTCTTGGATAAAAGGTATTTCGGGTCAACCCAACCTATTTTGACCCGTACCAAAGATTTCTTGGACAAGAAGTGTTTTAGGCACACAAGCTTTCCTTAGTTTCTCTTATTTTAAAGCCCATCGCAATCTTGATCTATTTACATACAAAAGGGTCGATTTGGGTTTTATCTCTAACAGGTAAACTAGATTAAGCTAAAAAGGTTTAACCGAAAAGGGAAACGGGTCAAATTGGATGAACATGTCATAATTGTACTAATATAGTTTTTGTAATCATATATCATAGTTATCAAAAGTGAGCACCTTGTGCCCTTAGGCGCAATTTTAAGGCGAGGCGCGATAGATGCGCTTCGATTTTAATGCAAGCGCCTTGTGAAGCTGAAGAAGATTTTGGTACTTCACTTTGAACATTTTGTTATTCAAGTTTTGGTCTTGACTATTTTAGAACTTTTGGTACTAGCGCCTAAATGAAAGGAATCTATACTTAAAAATAATACGATTCTTCAAATAAAAGTGAGGGCCTTGAGTGCGCCTAGCGCCTTTGACAACTATGTCATATATAAAATAAATTATTTCAAAAATCACATGAAAAACAGAATGTACCGACCTTGACCTTGACCTTTACTAAAAATTTACCCATTTTGGCCCGTTACCCGGTACACCACAATATATGAAAACTTTATATAATTATCTTAGAATATTGAGTTGGATGTTTAATTTTCCATAGCCCATTTTGACCCGTTACCCAACTTGTCCATTTTTCCACCCCAATATATGAAAACTTTATATAATTTTCTTAAAATATGTGAGTTGGATGTTTAAACTTCCATGGCCCATTTTGACACGTTACCCAACCTGCCCATTGTTTTACCCCAATGGAAATATATGAAAAATTCATATAAATTTTTTAAAATATGTGTTGGATGTTTAAATTTTCATGGGCCAGAAGGGGAGTATGTTCTTAACCTGTTCATGTGCAAATTTGAAGTCATCCAAGTTTAAAGGCCGAATATCAGAACTTTCACTTAAAGCTGGAGCAGGTTTTCCATCTGCTATAGCTGCAGCATGCTCCTGTCATCCATCCAATAAAATAAAATTAAAAGTGGACTTGATGATAAAAGCATTCACATTTCACAACCAAAACAATCAATACTTTAAGATTTAAGAAGATAATTTGCATCTCATCATAACTCATACTTACACCGTCCATGACAATTGCAATAAAATTTAACAACTTTACAGCTTTATTTATCAGTTCGTTTTTGCATGTTGCATACTGAAGGCCAGCATTTTGGGGTAAAACTGAAAATGTGGAAAAATAGGCCGATCAGGCGGGTAATTTACGTACAGGTTCGGTTGACCCTACATACTTTTGTCCAAATATTTTAAGTTTGTATAGACAACCAGTTTGTCGAATAAGATTACATATATACATTCTTTCAATAAAAATCTTAATTTTTGATAAAATGTTCCAAAATTCGGAAGGTTTTTTTTTAAGTTGTTTTTTTTAACCCGGTTGGCCTGTTAGAGATGTATGTAACACATCCTGAACCAACATGTTCATAAGAAAATGGGATGAAAGTGGCATGTGTATAAAATATGCATACCTTTTTTTCCTTCTCTATGATCTCTCTAATTGGGCGATGTGCAGCGGTTACACATAAATTCTGCAATATAAAATATTAAGAGACATAAAAGGTCACTTACAGTACTTCCCGTCATTCAAGATTACAGAAACAAAAAAAAAGATTAAACCTTAAGATCGCTTCCAGAATATCCCTCAGTCATGTTTGCCACTGCATCCAAATCTATGTCCGGAGACAAATCCTCTTTTGCTAGAATAACCTTTAAAATCTTTGCTCTATTAGGAGCATCTGGTAGATTCACCATCAATCTTCAAAAGGAAAAAAACATAAAAAGACTCGTTAGCATACAAATGGGTCGAACCTGTAAATTAGAACAAATGGTTAGCTAAATAGGAAACAAATCAAATGGACAAAGTCATTCAATGTGCATTATTAATGCATAAAACCTCCAATATCATTTTATTCAAAATAATAGACTACTGATGAAATGATATAATTTTCATAATCATATTAGACATTAATTGTTCATAAAAAATTCAAAACAAAAAACTGGTCAACCCGACCAGACTGGTCTTAACCCGTACATTCAGGCTAGATCTAAAAATAGAGCATAATAAATCATTTTTTTAGCTTAAAAGTAGTAAAAAACTACACTTTTCCACCCATTAGCGGACCCGCCCATACAGAATTTGGAGCATATTTTACCTGCGGGGAAGCCTTCTAATCACAGCCTCATCAAGATCAAATGGTCTGTTTGTGGCTGCAAGAACAAGAACTCGTTCTGTATCTTTTGTGCGAAGACCATCCCAATTCACCATGAATTCATTTTTCATTTTGCGCATGGCTTCATGTTCTCCAGGATTCTCCCTCCTCCCCAACATGCTATCCACCTTGAAATACAAATTAAAATATGCTTTATCAATTAATTTATTTAATAAAATAGTAAAATTAAATTAAATTAATAACCATACTTCGTCCACGAAGACAACACTGGGAGAAATTTTGCTAGCCAGTGTAAACACAGCCTTGACATACTTCTCACCCTCACCAAACCACTGAGTAAGAGACAAAGGAAAAAAAGTGAGCAAAAGCTTGGTTAAAGAAGTAACTTAAATAGAGATGGCAGGTTAGATATCAAGTCAAAACAGGTTCAATTTGAGACAGGTCTTTTTTAACACTGGTTGAAATGGCTTCAGTAGGCCCACAAACACGTTTTTGTTCATTGCTTAGAAAAAAGTACAAAAATTTTATGTGCTTGAACTGTTCTTTAGCTAAAAAAATTGATTTGCCTCATTTGACCTGTCTGGGAATTAAAAAAAACCAAATCGATCCATTCGTAAGTAGATGGGTCAAAATTGGCACCTCTACATTTGACTTATCTGCAGACAATTGTAAAAAATGACCTTTGATGTGATGCTTGACATGGATATATTTATAAAGTTCGCACCAGCTTCAGTAGCCACAGCCTTAGCCAGCATAGTCTTTCCAGTTCCAGGAGGCCCAAACAAAAGAATGCCCTTGCATGGCTGTAATTTGAAAACTAACATCAGACCTCAATTTTGATCCATATACATATTAAAATTTGGACAATCATAGCCATGTCAGATCGGTATGCAGAGTATAAATGACAACTAAAACCAGAAAGTAAATGGCCCCCGAGACAATTAGGAAAGGCGAAGACATTAAGTAGCAAAAAAAATTAGGTATAAAAAAGAATAAACAACCACGAATTGTGAAGCAATTAAGTCAAACGCGGTCAAAGTCGGAGCAAATCGGTGCTAATCGGTGAAAATCGGCCTAATCGGTGCGTTTCTGGCGAATCTCTGGAAATTCCGGTGAGATTAAACTAATTTCTCATATAAAAATATGTGTATATATATATATATAATTTTGAAAATTACATATAAAAATGGGTGTGTATATATATATATAAGTTAGAAAAATTACATATAAAAATTCCAATCCGATTAATCGTTAGTCGGTACCCCACCGCCCGACTAGCACCTAGCGATTTTTACAACACTGATTTGAATACATTTTGGATGACTTTCAACATGAATGACCTGTTTCCTTTTTAGTTGAATATTTTAGCTTAACCCGTTTGACTAGTTGAAAAAACATATCCCCAATCGACGCATTTGTATACAAATGGATCAAAACTGCCACCTCTACCTACCAACTAAACATCTACTAGTCAAATGAGAAAATGAAAAGAAAAATCAAAAGAGTGAACACCTTGGTTAATTGGCCTTTGCAGAAAAGTTCAGGTCTTTGTAGAGGGAGCATAACCAACTCCTTTAAAGTATCTTTGACCTTTTCCAGTGCTCCAATATCATCAAATGTTACTCCAATGTCACTAGGAGGTATGACATCAGCCAGAAGTCTTTTCTCAAATTCATTTTCTGTCACAACATCCTATAATTTTACATATCATATCAGCAAAAGTTGATATGATTTTATGATAACATTTTGGTATGCAACGATTTCAACAATCAACAAACATAAATCACTAAAATCACCTTGAGAGACTTCTTCAAGCTCTTGGATTCATTTTGAATTGCCTGGAGAATTTCAATACCGTACTGAATACTGCCAGGTGGCAATGTTAACAAGTTTGTAGTTACATACTTGATACTCCCCAACAAAAATAAAAAATGGAAACAACAAAGAACTAAGACAGCTGATTTCTGGATTTCAAATACCTCTCATTTGAAAGAACAAGTCTTGCATCTGGATCAGCTTGAGCATGTTGCATTAGATGATGACTTAAAGCCCATCCAACGATTTTCTCAGCGCCTGCAATATGCCAAAACATTTAATTAGTTTGAATAATAATATTTTTATGATAATCCATTTGAAAGACTCAGGAAAATATCTTATACGTAACATATGTTATGTGATAGAAGAAAAAAGACAAACATGCCTTCGTTTGTAAGCAACTGATCCTTGATGCACAATGTTTCCAGCCCATCACATTCTAATCCAGTCCTGTTAAGGACCTGCAATAGTAATTTTCATATCATTATGCATCAAATTTCAAAGATGATTATACTTTCATAACTTTTCTGTGATATCCAATAAAATTGCATCAATTTCCTTTTGGTAGGTCCCACAAAGTTGGAACATTTCCTTGTATTAAACCTAATTGGCCATAGATATCAATATGAAAATAATCGACCATAGGTCTCAATATGAAAATAAACGACTTTTTGTTAGAAAAATGGAGTTAGCATGAATGATTTGGTTTGCGACTTGCGAGTGATTTTTGAAACTATTTTGGTTTATAGAGAGTCCGCTCCTCCCACAAGCGGACTCTGACTTTTCAAGTTTGAGTCCGCTCCTCCCACAAGCTGACTATGAGGAAATAGCTTATGTGGCAATCGGAGATTGGAGAAATGGTGTGGGAGGAGCGGACTCAAACTTGAAAAGTCGTCCGCTTGTGGGAAGAGCGGACTCTCCATAAACCAAAATAGTTTCAAAAATCACGCACAAACCAAATCATTAATGCTAACTCCACCGTTTTTCTAAAAAAATTGAAAATAATCAGCTCGTTTTAGTTGAATGTCTCTGCTATAATTTCTCACAGCGGAAAAACTATATATTAAACAAATACACAAATTAAATAGTTATTGAAGAGAAACCTATTAAGTTCCTCAACTTGCTACAGATATAAAAACCATTAGAATTCAGATATGACATAACATGTATGAGTGAAAAGGTGATTAATTTATTGCTTGAAAGAATGAAACATGTCATGAAACATTAATAATTGACTAGAAATGAAAACTTGCTTACATTACGTAGATTATTAAGATTTCCCTTCATCTTTAAAGTTTCAGCATCTCGGTCCAAATGCTGTTTCCAACTAGCAAGGAGATTCTCATCCTACAAAAGCTCACAATTTTTAAAAAAAAAAAGAAAAAAAAACATGAGACGGAGAGCCAATGAGGATTAGGACACAAACCCGAGGCATGTGAATGGTCACTTTATTAGGAAAAAGTCGTGTTAAAAGCTTAGTTGCCTTGGGAACTTCCTTCCCCCTTTCATGTAATCTTCCAATATCCTGAAAAATGTAAAATTCTTCCAAATTTTCAAAAATAAATAATAATAAGACTATTAATAATGTTTTAATTTTCATTTTGTTCACTTTTAGTGCAATTTTCCCAGTTAACCCTATCATTATGCAAAAGGGGGCTCACATGCTAGGTGAAATCGATTGATATCTAAGCACCAATAGTGTTCCTACAATAAAAACTCCCCACCAATTAGAAAAGGTAGCTTCCATGGAGTATGATTAAAAAAATGCAACATTCATGCAGTGCTACTAAGATTTTCATTAAGTTCTATTATACAGGGTTCCCTCGTTATAATAATCAATGATTCAATGTAACCCATAAAATGCTTGCTAACGCCTGTAGTGCTCTGTTTTTTTTTTCAAGTAATAGTACACCAAGGTTTCATTTCATTTAAGGTTTATCTCACAAATATTATTTACACAGATGATATACTAGAGGCAAAAGTCATTACCGGAAGATTAAAGTCAAGCAAAGCGGTTTGGTTGCTGCCAAATTTTGTGAAAAGTAAACCACCAGGATGTGACTGCAATAAAAGCAAATTAAATGCAATTATTAACAACGATAACTCAATACACCTCCAAAAGGTCTATAAACCTTAAAAATAAGTGGAAAAAAACAGAAAGAAAGTAAAACAGCCTCTCAAAATTGCTATGCATGCCCCCTACATATTTTCTCTCTGGCTCTTTTTAAAGAGTCTGACTGAGATTGTCAAATTTCAAGATAAATTTGCCAAGTTCCATTTTCTTATATCCTATAGCTTTGCCCAGACTTCTATCAGGCCAAATCTTAGCTTCACAGTTGCTTATGGTAAATGCCCCAAAGTTAAATATGTGACATTTATTTAAAAAAAAATTGGAAGCTAGTTCTCTATACATGAGTGTTGATGAATAACAGTCACAAACTTAAAAAAATATATATGTTTTAATAGAACAGGCAACCATGTGACTTGATTTTGAGGGGTATTATTACCTTTTCTTTGCGACTGTCAGTGTGAGTTTGTGAACCTATTACAACAACATTGTCTGGGAGCTTTTCGAGCCAGTCTTTAAATGTAGAATACGACTCTGAGCTCCCAACAATGGATTTCTCTGCATCTTTCATGAACAAAATGAAAGGAATATTCCTACTCTCACTGGATACAACCTGCCAGACAGAAGAAATACTTTGGAAGCTAAAGAATAAACTTACGCTGAAAAGCAAAAATTATGCTGAAAGGCAAAAGCCTACCTCGAACAACGTGCTGATGAGTAATTTATCAAGATCTTGTACACCCGTTGAATCCAAGCGAATTTCATTAGCTGGTAGAGATAACAAGCATAACAAAACACCACATTAGATGGACTAAGAAATGTCAATGAAAACAAGCCACTTAAAGTTTCTGACTTTCTGTGCATGTGGAAATTATAAAATTACCAGAGCAGAAGTATCCATAACCACCATCACAGAGTCCACCTAAGTCAACCCCATCAGAAATGGGTTTATCAAATTTTACACCAACTTTTGAGAGAGAATTATCTTCAAAAGGTAAAAGAATCCTCCCACGAGCCCCAGAAGTTGGACCCCTAAGGTCAAGAAAACATAGCAACCATGAAAATAAATGAGAAATCCAGTCAAATAGAACATATGTAACTGAAGGTGGCAAGATGGGCCACTTTCGACATAAATAAACCATTTTCTAATGACATGATTTAAGAGGTTGTATGATTTAGTAAATAGAACACCTGTAACTGAAGGTGGCAAGATGTGTTAAATACGATATAAAAAGCTTTATCAGTGTAATAATAAACCAAATTTTTAATAAAATGATTTAGGAGGTTGAATGCACTAAAATAAGTGTGGGATTTTACTGGGTATGTTTGTTTGTTATGCACTAAAATAAACTTTGGACAACTTTCCACCAATTTGACCCATTCCCTTTTTGAGATATAACATAACCCAAAATCATCCCATTCATTACAAAATGGGTCAAAATTGCCATCCATACCTATAATAAAAATTTGCTGTGTTAAATATGACCAAAAACTATACTTTTACAATAATAGTCTAAATTTTCTAATAAAGTGACTAGGAGGTGGTATGCATTAAAATACACTTGGGGCAACTTTCAACCCATTCACCTTTTGATATACAACTCAAATCAACCAATTCATAAAAAATGGGTCAAAATTGCCACCTCTACCGTAATAAATATCCACAAATTAGATTTAGCTTTCAAACAGTTTGCAGACAAACAAACGAGTTGCAGTAACCAAAAACTGAATTGCACCTTGAAGTGGATGAAGAAGGGTATATGCTTCCTCCAGAAGCAGAACCTATAAACTTTACTCTATCACCTACACATTTGTACTTCGTTTTTGTTAAAAAGGGAAAGAATTGGAATAAACAAAGAATAAGCAATTAACTCTGTTGATAGTAGCATACCCAATTTGAATTTGGAGGTTCCTGCAGTAGGTGGAACAAAGTCAACCTCCATTTTCTGTTGTGGGTCAAGAGGAAATGAAGAAGGAACGTTTTCATTTCCCGTAACACCTAATTCACTAGGGGTGCTTGCAGTGCCTGTCAACAGAGTAGTAGCTCCAGGACTTCGCTTTGAAACATTGCTCGTACTTCCTTCTTTCAATAGCTCAGCCTTCGATGACGAACCCTAAAAACAATCCAATTAAAAGACTTGATTTTTTCTAAAGTTAATTCTATAATAGATCAACTGTAGAATGCAGACAGGTTAAATCTTACACCAAGAAATGAATGGCTATCGAATATAAGCAATTTGGCCCCATAATAATGCGCAAGGGCCTTTGCTAGCATCTCCTGATAAATTTCAGAACCTAAAAAATGTTTAGAAGAAAAATTCACACCATGAAGAAATATCCAAACTTTAAGTCTTTAATTCGATCAAAAAGTAGAATTAAAAACATACTTGAGGGACCAGAAAGCAAGATTCTAGGATTCACTGTAGGGAGTTCAGAAGCATATTTAACTTGGTCTTTATGCTTCAAGTGTATATAAGAAGCTGCAATAAGCACATTTTTGGTGTTCTCGCTGCATAAAGAGGTAAAATAGACATGACAGATTGTCAAAAACATCTGCCTAAGGGAATTGTTTTTGTTTGTTAAAGGAATAACATAAGAGTAAGACATCCTTTCATAAGTTTATAACATAATAAAGTGCTGATTAAATATAAAACCTTAAATAATAGGGGAATTCGTCAAATGAAACATCAACTTCGCGCCCATCAATAATCCCAGCAAGAATCTCTTCCTTCAACATTGCAGATCTTGCAGGCATTCCAGGTGCTGATGCAGGCCGTGAATCCCTGTTCCGTTTTGTTTCCAATGTCTGTTCAAAAATATATGTGTTCATAGTCCCAATCATAACTGTTGAAAACCCTTAAATAATTAGTTGAAAAATAGACATACATTTCCTGTTTCGTTAATACTAGGCTCTAGTCTGCTTCCAAGAGGAGTGATTTTGCTCGTAGCTCCAATTTCAGCTGCACTATCTTTACCTGTATTTGTAGCTGAATTTACTTCTAGGCCATCAATCTCATCATTATCATGATTAGGATGACGAATTTCAGTTCCCAAATAAGTTTTAGGAGCAGTTTGGACAACTGGCTTCAAACGAGATAAATCTGGTCTCAGATTTGATAAGGATGCCAATATAGAAGCACCTGCAACTGCTGATTCGTCCCCTGCACGTCTTTCAATATGCAGCATTTTCAGGTCTCCGCCACGAACGGATGTATGCGATTTTAACAAGACATCGTTTGGCAGTTGCTGGAAGATCTATTTGGAAAGAAAATTAAGGAAAATGTAAAAAGAAAATAAAAAATAATGCATTTAACAAAAGATTTTTGCTAAAAGAAGGATACATAAGCGTGATTCCCATGAGAACCAAAAACAACTTCGTCTCCTGAGTTCAAAACACAACTTGTTCCCTTTTTAATAATCTTCCCATTAACATGAACAGATCCCTTGCTTCCTTTGCTTTCAAGAACAGCTACAGAACTGCCTTCACGCTGATCATGTCGACAAATAGTAAGTATTCATACTGCAAGTAGAGTAGACAATATGGAGTTCATCTCCAAATATCCTAAAATCCATGTGAACTGTTTGTGCTTAATGTTATGTGAATCCCTAAAATGGTGGCATGAAATATTGCTCAATACCTCATCGAGCTTGATACTGCAAAGAACCGCGCTTATATCCTTAACTAAAAGATTAGCAATCTTGCTTGATCCAACTGAAAAGCTTGTTGTACAAACAGTCATTGTTTGGTTCTACAAGAAACAATGCATTTCAGCTTTATAATCACCCAAAACATGTAATAATAAGCCATTTGGTGAAATATACAAGTGTAGAAAGCCTATGTGTTTTAATATATTTGATGTAAATGTGTTTTAATATATTTGATGTAATTACTCATTTTTAAAGGTGGGTACGAACCAGTGAAGTCTGAGCAAGAAGCCTGCACCAAGGTGTGGCCGTCTCACATTTTTTATTTTGTTGCTTCCATGAAGAAAATGCTCGCGGTTTCTCTGCTAAAACTGGCACCGCCCCTTCATAGCAACCAATACAAAGTCTCAGCTCTAATCCCTTAACTAATACAAATTACTAGTGTCTGATACTCATAACAAACATTTCAACAGTGCCCAAATTCCCATTTTTCTTATTCTTTACACATTTTAGCAATTGATTGCACCTTTGTAGGTAAACGAAGCATATATAACTTTATACAATCAGACATGCATTTATGTTGACTTCATAGCAACCAATACAAAGTCTCGGCTTTAATCCCTTAACTAATTCAAATTACTAGTGTCTGATACTCATAACAAACATTTCAACAGTGCCCCAAATTCCCATTTTTTTCCTTATTCTTTACACATTTTAGCAATTGATTGCACCTTTGTAGGTAAACGAAGCATATATAATTTTATATAATCAATCATGCATTTATGTTGACTTCATAGCAACCAATACAAAGTCTCAGCTCTAATCCCTTAACTAATAGTCTAATACAAATTACTAGTGTCTGATACTCATAACAAACATTTCAACAGTGCCCCAAATTCCCAATTTTTTTCTTATTCTTTACACATTTTAGCAATTGATTGCACTTTTGTAGGTAAACAAAGCATATATAACTTTATACAATCAGACATGCATTTATTTTGACTTCATAGCAACCAATACAAAGTCTCGGCTTTAATCCCTTAACTAATTCAAACTACTAGTACTAGGGTCTGATACTCATAACAAACATTTCAACAGTGCCCCGAATTCCCATTTTTTTTCTTATTCCTTACACATTTTAGCAATTGATTGCACCTTTGTAGGTAAACAAAGCATATATAATTTTATATAATCAATCATGCATTTATGTTGACTTCATAGCAACCAATACAAAGTTCTCGGCTTTCATCCCTTAACTAATCCAAATTACTAGTGTCTGATATCCATAACAAACACGTCAACAGTGCCCCAAATTCGCATTTTTCATATCGTTAAACATTTTAGCAATTGATTGCACCTTTGTAGGTAAAGGAAACATATATAATTTAATATAGTCAATCATGCATTTATGTTGACTTCACTCCTCAAGATGCATGCTATCCAGACCTAATTTCAACCTAAACCCTGACTAATTCAGCACCTACACTCATGTACAGTTAATCATTTCCATCTTACATTCTAACCAGCCACAAACACAATAAACTAAATTCAACAATGCAGAACGAGAATCATTTTCGGTAACAAACATGCAACAGATTCACAACTGACCTTGAGCGATCGGAGTGACGACAGAAGCCGCCGGAGCGGCCTCCACCTTCCCCGCACTAACAACCTCGCCTTCACCGCTCCGACGACAACTCGCGGCTGCATTTTCCGGTGAATCCGCCTCCGCCGGCGAACTCAATTCCTTCAAATTCTCCACAACAGGTGGCTGCGACGGCTCCGGCGGCATCGATTTCTCCGATGCACCTCCATTATCAACCTAAAAATCGAAATCAAATCCGAAAACGAATCAATCGAGATGAAATTGGTCCAATTGGATAAACTACGTTGAACTAAAGGGATAAACTACGTTGAACTAAAGGGGGAAAATAGCATTTCGGACCTTTTGGCGCTTCGGAGACGGAGGCTTCTGCTCGGAAGACGATGATCGTTTGTTGTTGGTGGATATAGATCCGCTGCGACGCGTAGACACCATATCTTTGTGCTCCTTTGTTTGTTGTCTTCTTCGTCCTCTCCTAGAAAGAGAAACAGAACGAGTCTCTAGAGAGGAGAAAGAGAGAGAAACCGAAGGGAATAATAATAATAAGGGGTCATTCGATGTGATTTTGGAAATTAGTTATTGACTTTTTAAAAAATTATTAAGTCAATAAGTCATTTTTAAAAGTTAGGATTTTTTGGCTTTTGAGAATAACTTATTGACTTTAAAAAAAAATGCTAATTTTTATGACTTATTGGCTTTTCGAAAAAACCAATAAGTCAATAAAAACTTTCCCACCACTCTCAAAAACCTTTTAAGAGTAAGATCAAATATTGTTTCCTAAAAGAGAAAAAAATTAAAAGTTATAGGTCTAGGCGAGCAGTTTCCAAGTAGTAGACGTTAGATTTACTAATTTTGTTCATCTTGCACTTTGTCACCTCAAGTTTTAAATTTTATACTTGTTGCCCCATTATTTATACTGAGTCGAGCTTCAACAACAACAACAATACCCAATCTATTGGTAGCAAAACTATTGGTAGGGTCTGGGGAGGATGGGATGTAGATAAGTCATACCCCTATCTCATAGGATAGAGAGGTTGCTTTCAGGGAGACCTCAGCTCCAAAAACCTTGTCAGGACCTGCAAAAGTATATTAGTACCATACCGTTCAACACATTGCATCTACAAAGCAAACAACAAAAGCTCTGTTAAAAATAATATTAATAAAGCAAAGACAATGTGAAAAAGTGTAAGTAGTGAGAAAGAGTATCAGATAGAAACACAAAGCCAAGAAAACAAAAACAAGTTCAGTCTACCACAAATCTAGATAGATCTAAGCCCTTACGATAAAATTAAGACCCTACTGCTACCCCCCCCTAACAGTCCTTAGCTTTAATCTTACGTCTCTATGAACTCCTATCCTCGATCATATCCTCAGAGAGATGCAAGTCTAACAAATCATGTCTAACCCGCTCATCCCAAGTCAGTTTGGGTCTACCTCTACCCCTTCTTCCTACTATTGTGAGAGTTTCCACTGATCTAACTAGTGTCGTCATCTGTTTCCTCTTCACATGCCCAAACCATCTCAATCTCCCCACCCTTATCTTATTTGATATACTAGTCACTCCTAATCTTTCCCTAAAAACCTCATTTTGCGCTCGGTCCAACCTTGTGTTTCCACACATCCATCTCAACATTCTCATATTCGCTACCTCTATCTTATGCGCTTATGTCTTCTTGATGACCCAAAATTCAGTTCCGTATTACAAAGCTGCCCTAACAGGAACCCTATAGAACTTCCCCTTTAGTTTAGTGGGGAACCTTCTGTCGCACAATATGCCTATGGCTGCTCTCCACCGACACCAGCCTGCTTGTATGCGGTGTGCTACATCACTGTCTAAGTCCCCATCAGCCTTGCCTGCTGGACCACCTGACCTTCGATGGTGATCTGGACATCCGCAACCTCGTTTGAGCCACTGAAATAACAATATAGGTACTCCGTCTTTGAGCGACTAATCCTTACACTATTGTTCTCTACAACTGCTCTCCACTCCTCTAGCCTCCAATTCGGCCTTTGTTTGCTTTCCGTGATTAACACAATATCGTTGGCAAAGAGCATGAACCACGGGACAGCGTGAGTCAAGCTTCAAAATTTCAAATATTTAACTCGGCTCTGCTCGTTTGAAAGCTTGTTTTACTATTTCGATTCGAATGAGACGAATAAGCATGTATATATCAATATATGCATGGTAAAGTATTTTAGTGTGTATATATATAGGGGTGGATATGACAAAAACCTACTTGAGTTGAGAAAACTCATGAAACTATGTGTAACAATAAAAAAAATTATTTTTTTTCATACATAATATATATTATTATCTTCCCCGGAACAAAAAAAACTGTGTCTACCGTGTTGTTACATATATGTTAGACATTGAGAGCTACAGTGTAACATTTAGATGTGTAACATTTTTTTACATGTATGTAACAGCACGTTAGACAATTTTTTTTTTGTTACGGAGCATATAATAACATATATTACGTGTGTATATTTTTTGCTTTTTTTTCTATAGGGTTTGCATGGGTTTTTTCAACTCAAGTGAGCTTTTAATTTATCTTTCCAATAACAACAATCATACCCAGTAAAAAATCTCACCATTAGCAGAGCTATTGGTAGGGTATGCGAAGGGTGGGATATAGGCAAACAATATATATATAATAATAATAATAATAAATAAAGGTTTTTTCATGCCACGTGTCGTCTCCATATTCATTCTCATCATTTTTTTCCCGCCACTCTCTCTTATTAAATACATCTCTATCTTTTAATAATAATATATTTTTAAAGAAAATACTAATTATACTAATAAAACATATTTATTTTAAATTATTTTTTATTATAGAAACTTTAAAATCTAATTATGTAGCTTTTATTTTCAATCAAATAGTAAATGAAAGTCGAATTACATTAAATAGTAATTAACGTATTTTCGAAACCTAGTTATATATTAATTTTTACATATTTTGAATTTTGTTTTCTATCCTTAGTATATATAGTACATTTTTACACATGTAAAATATATACATAAAGATTTAAAAATTTTATGTTTTGATATTTTTCACCCTGTGTGTATTACACAGGTTCTAAGCAAGTATATATATATATGGGGAGGGTTCAATGGGGAACCCCAAAAATAGAGGGAAATGGGGAACCATTCTCAACCACACATTTCAAACAAGGAAAAAACAAACTAAATGCTAAAACTAAACCGTAAAAGCTAAATGCTAAATGATAAAATCTAAACCGTAAAAATTAAACCCTAAAGCTAAATGCTAAAAGATAAACTGTAAAAGCTAAATGCTAAAAGATAAACCGTAAAACCTAAATGTTAAAAGCTAAACGCTAAAAGCTAAGCGTTAAAGCTAAACACTAAAAGCTAAACCGTAAAAGCTAAACGCTAAAAGCTAAAACTTAAAAACTAAACCATAAAGCTAAATGCTAAACACTAAAAACTAAACCGTAAAAGTAAACGTTAAAGCTAAACGCTAAACGCAAAAACTAAACCCTAAAACTAAACCATAAAACCTAAAAAAAAAAAAAAAAAGTTAAAGCTAAATTAAAAAGGAAAAAAAATCCAAACAAGATAAGAAAATAAATAAACAGTGAAAAGATACTTTAAAGGTATTTGAATCAGAAATAAAAACAAAACCAAACTCCATCGCTGTGGTTTAAGAAAGCTCATTGCATGCGTCGCGGGTTCGATTCCAAGTGGCAGTGTCACACTAGTTTTTTTTCTCACACAGAATGTGTGGCTGAAAATGGTTCCCCAATTCCCTTTTTTTTCTTGGTTCCCTTCTGAACCTTCTTCTCTCTCTCTCTACATATATATATATATATAAATAAGGAGTAACTCATGTGTCATTTGCTCTAATTCATTAGTTTTCTTCTTTCCTTTTTCTTATAACCTTCTTCATCTTAGATTACACAAATGCATACAAAAGGGCTAAAAGAGATTTAGAAAGACAAGGGAAAATGGAAGTTGCCATACAAAAGGGCTAAAAGAGATTAACTATGGTTGTTTTGTTTCTACTAGTGGGCACTCTAGGGTTTAGGCCTAGTCTGGTTCGTACATGTTTTTGTTCCGCTACGTTTATATTAAAATTGTTTTGAAACCCTTGTACGAATCTCAATAGTGGTATCAGAGTCACTTTTACAAAATATCAGAACATTTTATTTTTATATTTGCAATCAGGTTTATTTTATTAAAACTTTTGTTTGACAAAAGATTGCATCATTTACGTTTCATTGTATATTGTGTTGTCTCGTGAATCAAGCCTTTGACCTGTGGTTGTATTTATTGTTTATGGTTTTTTGATTGTTTCAATTATATTGTATTTTTGGCTGTTTTGGAAGCCTCTTGTAATAGATTAGTTCTATTTCAATTTATTCGAAATTGTAACTGTAACCAAATCGAGACAAAACAAGATTGGAATCAAAGATCTAGAAACCTAGAAGACCCGTAGTCCATGATGGAAATCTTGAAGCAAGTGGGAGCCTTATAAGTTCCAAGAGTTGTGTCTTGTTTATGCCGTCCCATTTGACCCGTTTAGTTTTGCTAAATGACTCTAGCAAAACCGAACACTTAAAGGCTTGATTTTCAATTTTGAATGTTTGTGGTTGTTTGTGACATTTGGGGTAAAAGTATTTTATCTAAAAACTACAAGTCAACCAAAACAGTTTTAAATGGTTTAAAACATGACAACACAATAGAAACGACGAGATTTTAAAATAGAGATTTTAGTAATCTCGTGTAACGTTTTTTAAAATAAAAGTTATTTTATAAATAAAACAGGAGTTTTGTGAAATATAATGAATAGATATTAATTATTCAAAACTCATAAATTATTAATAAAAGAGTTTATTAACAGTTTAAAATGGCTCGCTATTTCACGACACACTTATTTAATATATGATATTAAAATCAAGCGTACATGAGATAAAGTGTTTATCGTCGTCACGAACCATATATAAAATTTGGAATTTTATAAACCCGTGTATCTTCTAGCATGTTTATGCTACAAGTGTGTTTTTGACCCATAACAGGTAAAACACTAAATCCCTTGCGAAATCGATGAGTCTATGCCACCCTACTTTGGTACACTTGAACCGATATATCCGAACCACTGAGTACATGTTCCTCAACCTTATATTTAGGCCTACGGATATCGGGACAAGGTGGAATCGTGATTCCCGTGAGTCTTGGGCTAATTGACGCACGTTGCTATTGAGGACGACTATCGCTTAACCCTATAAGAAGTGCTTCAGCCAATTACTAGGGAAGAGTAGACATAGATGGGCTGAAACGTACTGACCTATAAAACAGTTGTCTTAACCAACCCTATAAAGTCTGAGAATTTTATTGGATACAATTGGTAAACGTTACTGATGTAGGGTTTAATAACCCATGTTTATTCATCACTTTGTGTGTGTTTTAGTTGTTTTAATGTTTATCTTTGTTCGTTTTATGTGTGTTTGTGGTTGTGTCTACCTCTCAGGTTTTATGTGCTATATGAGCGGGAAATGGAAGCGAAGCAGTCGGATGCAAAGCTCGGGGATAAAAAAGGTCAAAAGTCAAATTCCTGGATTTTATGGTCTGGGATTAAGTTTTCGCGACACGCAAAGAACTCCAGAGGCGCCCCGACTAGTTTGTTCTTCGCGCCACGCGAAGAATTGAGCTACCATGTTCGCGACACGCGAAGATTCTATTTTACGGGAAAAATTAACCTAAATCAGGTTTTCACCATTGGCAGCCCTCATTCTGATTTCTTGCGATTCCAGCCGTTCCAAAGCTCCAAGAAGGCGATTTCTACCATATTTGGGTCGATTGTTCTTAATATTTCATGATTGTAAGTCCTAGTACATTAGATTTGATTATTGTTATGAGTATGAGTGGCTAAACCTCTTGTAGTCCTCTTTGGGTCTAGGGTTTGTGAACATTTGTGAATTCTTGAATGATTAGCTTTGGTTTGTAATCTTGGTTGGCATTTTAAGCCATATGATTTCATTTATTGATTGAATGCTTTAAATTTCTTTGATTGATTTCGAATTGTTGTTCAAGTCTCAATAGTCTCGGGTTTCTTTACACCGGGGATAACTTGGGGGTTGGATTATAGTTGGTTTATCATTGATGGTTGTGTGAGAACAAGTTTTATTTACAAAGGGTTCTCATATTATCATTGAATTCAATTTAACCGTATGATTATGTCTATGTAATTGCTTGCTAATTATCTTGAAGGAGCTTGTGTTTGCATACCTGAACCCCGGAGAGGATTACCTCTCTTATTATTGTTTTAAACCCAAATCCAGTTTAGGTGCTATTGTTTTCTGTCTTTGAATCTTGTAACAAAGTGACACTTTCCACATACTCCTCGTGGATACGATACTCTACTTACCCTTACTAGTTAAGGTGTTTAAGGATTGTTTTTGACCGACCAAATGACATCGATCAAAATGGCGTCGTTGCCGGGGAGTTAGTGAGCTTAGTGTTAATTTGTTATTGTTTGCTACAACTCACAAAATCAAAAATTTCTTATTTACTCTTCTTATCGTGTTATTTTTTGTTTTGTTCAGTATTACACGGGGTGTTCTTGTTTGTGTTGTGCAGGTGATTCTTCAGTTGTATGTATCATATAAGGTACTCCAACAAATCATCTCCTTTGCTCTTTGATCCAGAAATTGAGAAGACTGCCAGACAAAACAGGGTATTTCATAGAACCAACAAGGTTATGTCTTCTCCAGCTCACATGGAGTACAAACCGGATCATGGGAAGCAATATGATCTGCCTCCTGTAGGTCAGTTACCACCAGAACAGCAGCCCACCTCGGGTGTGTTCCTATTATCTGTTCCCCCACCTAGGACAGATGACAACCTCAACCCATCCACCGGTCAATTTCCATCTTTTCCACCATTTGGCCAACCTTTGCCACAAGTGGGCCAACCTTTGCCACAAGTGAGCCAACCCTTTGAGTTCAAACCTGACGCTCACTATTCTTCACCATATGTGAGGATAGTGACAGATCCCCTGCCACCACCAACCTCATAACCACCAATCACAAGGCCATCCATATTTCACTCCACGCCCCTACCAGGCTTCCAGCCATATACTCCAGGTCTAGATTATGAGGATGATACAGAGGGTTATGATGATAAGTTTGGGGATGATGAGGACAAGCCTCATGACTTGGATAGAAGGGAGAGACAAAGGCCAAGAGTGCCAGTGTACATGAGACAGGATACAGGTGTTCGGTTTGAAAGACCGAATGAGCATCAGTTTGATCACAGGTTGCCACAGCAACCACCTTAGTAACACATTCCTGAACCAATCCCACCACATCAGCGGCCTGTAAACATGCAAAGACGACCTGGTCCTAGGGATGCCATTCCTCCTGTTGACAATCCGGGAGGCATTCCAAGGAGACATGACAGAGGCCTTGTTAGAGGGATTGAGAGCCACTTCAGACCATCCATTACTTATAACCCATCCCCAGTTGTCATTCCATAACAACATGGGATATCTTTTGAGGTTCGTTCTCAGGCAATTCAGAATTTGCCTAAGTATCATGGTCGGGAGACAAAGGAGCCATACTTGCATCTAAGTGCTTATGATGCCATGTGTAACACCATTGGTGGACATGGATTCACACCAGATGATGTGAAGTTGGTGTTATTCTAATTCACCCTAGAAGACAAGGCTCAACAGTGGTTCCACTCTCTACCGTCTGCATCTATCTATACATGGGGTGATATGCAACAGTTCCTGGATGAGTTCTACACTAATCAGAGGACTAGTGATGCTAGAAAGAACATCAGAAACTTCCAACAACAATTTGGGGAACTGTTTCATGAAGCTTTTCTTAGGTTCAAGATGTTGATTAAGAACTGCCCACACCATGGTTTGCAAATGTGGGAGATGTTTAGTGCCTTCCATGAGGGGTTGACATATGATGATTCCCGAGACCTCAACTCTATTTATAATGGTACCTTTGGTACAAATTATGAGGATGTAGACTAGGATTACTTGGAGAGGATGGCAGTGCCATCCAAGAGGAAAGCCCAATCTTCGAGGTGGGCTAGACATTCGGTAGTTAGAGCAGTTGGCAGTCCTAGCCCCGAGGCAAACAAATTGGAGAAATTAGAAAAGCAAGTTGCCAACATGGGTATTGGGGGTCAACAATATGAGGTATGTGACCAATGTGGTGAGCTAGGGCACAGTGGTGCCAATTGCACATGTGGTTATGAAAATGTGAATTATGTGCAAAGGGGTGGTAGGAACTATGACATGAACTCCAACACCTACCACTCGGGTCTTAGAAATCATCCTAATTTCAGGTATGGGGATGCCTCAAATCAAGCTAACCCCAACTTCAAAGGTAACGATCAAAAAGCTCAACAACCGTTTCCACTCGAAATCAGAATTATAATCAAAGCAACAACCAAAGGGGATACCAAAAGGGGAATGAGCAGGGAGGATCATCTAGATCCTTTAACCAGAGTAATGAGGAGTTATGTTGGGTCTCTTGAAGTCTATCCAATAGGACTTGCAAAAGAAGAACCAAGCCGATGATGTGCGGGATAAAACCATACAAGTCATGAGCACTCACATAGGGCAGTTTGCCACTGAGATAGCAGAACTGAAGAAGAGTGGTGGCAAGCTTCCAAGTGATACGGTGACCAATCCATCCCACCACACTTTGGGGAACAGAAACATGAAGAACAACCACGTGGGCAAGGTTAGTACTCTCCGAATTGGTAAGACTTATGATAACAAGGTTGCACCTCTACCACCCTTTGTTGATGGTGTGGTGGAGGACATTGATGAGCTTGATATTAGTGATGATGAACCCGAACCGATTCCGGTTACACGGGTTGCTTTTCCAAATCCAAAAGAACCGCCTTTTCCTAAAACATCATCTACTGTTGACAATGGGGGAGTGGTGCCTCCAAGGGTGCCATTCCCTGTTTCTTTAGTGAGTGCAGGTAAACAGATGGCGATCAAGAAGCGAGGTCCTCAACAAGAAGAAATCTGGGAGCTTTTCAAGCAGGTAAAAATTAATATACCGCTTCTTGATGCAATTAAACAGATACCAGTTTATGCTAAATACTTGTGCACTTAGAAAAGGCATCACAAAATTCCTGAAAAGCTTGACCTGAATTCACGAGTTAGTGCAATTTTGACTGGTTCTCTTCCACCTAAACTCCAAGATCCAGGAGCGCCCATAATTTCTATACAAGTGAGTGATTTCAAAATGAGCAAAGCGCTATTGGATCTTGGAGCTAGTGTGAGCATCCTTCCTGGGAGTTTGTATGACCAATATGACTTTGGTCCTCTACGTCGAGCCAATACCACCGTGGCATTGGCGGATTTGACCCCTAAACTCCCAAGAGGGATTGTTCGTGATGTGATAGTGAAAGCGGATCAATTCTACTATCCGGTGGATTTCTTGGTTCTTGACTATGTGCAATCTGAAAAGGTCATTGAACCAACTATCATTTTGGGTCGACCCTTCTTAGCCACGTCCCACTCTTTGATTGACTGTCGCTTAGGCACAGTTGATATGACATTTGACAATTATTTTTTCAAGTGAATCTAACCCTCTGCCAAGTGATGAATGCTTTATGGCAGACATCATTGAAGGATGCTATCCCCATTCTGAGGATGAATCCACAGAGGAGTGTTTTGTTTGTGACATGTTAGAACATGAACTGGAGCTTGACTTGGAGGAGGAAGAAAAGCTTGTTGAAGCTTTAACTGTGAAGGATGGTAGACTTCCATGGACACATCATGTGGAGAGCCTGCCATTAGAGATTGACTCGGGGTTACAACCATCACTTGTTAGCCCCCCGAAGGTAGAGTTGAAAGACCTCCCCAAAAACCTAAAGTATGCATTTCTGGGGAAAAGTGAGACTCTACTTGTCATCATTGCATCCAACTTGGATGAAGAACAGGAGGAGGCACTACTGAAGGTGCTCAAGGATTACAAGGCTGCAATTGGTTGGACCATTACATATTTGAAGGGTGTTAGTCCCTCCATTTTGATGCACAAGATCATCACAGATATAGATGCAAGACCTTCACGAGATACACAACGCCGATTGAATCCCAACATGCAGGAGGTTGTCAAGAAGGAGGTCTTGAAGTGGTTGGACGCCGGGATCATTTATCCCATTTTTGACAGTCCATGGGTAAGTCCAACCCAAACAGTGCCCAAGAAAGCAGGAATCCAGGTAATAACAGGTGATGATGGTGAGCAAATTGCCATTCGGCCTGTAACCGGGTGGCGTGTGTGTATTGATTACAGGAAACTGAACGCTGCCACGTCAAAGGATCACTTTCCTTTACCATTCATTGACCAAATCATAGAGAAGTTATCAGGTCAGAAGTTTTACTACTTTCTAGATGGTTACTCAGGTTATAACTAAATAGCCATCTATCCTGTTGATTAGGAAAAGACCACATTAACATGCCCTTATGGTACATTTGCCTTTCGGCGGATGCCATTTAGGTTGTGCAACGCCCCGACCACCTTTCAAAGGTATATGATGAGTATTTTCTCGAACATGGTCGGGGAGTCGCTTGAGGTCTTTATGGATGACTTTTTAGTTTTTGGCTCATCATTTGAATTATGTTTAACGGAATTATCTAAAGTTTTGCAACGATGTGTAGAAACTAATTTGGTCTTAAGTTGGGTAAAGAGCCATTTCATGGTTCAAGAGGGTATTGTTTTGGGTCATGTTGTTTTGAGTCGGGGGATTGAGGTAGACAAAGCTAACATTAGTGTTATTTCAACATTACCTCCCCCGATGAATGTCAAGGGCGTGCGCTTTTTTCTAGGGCATGCCGGGTTTTACCGTAGGTTTATTAAGGGATTTAGTGTCATCACAAAACCTTTATGCAACTTACTTCTTAAGGATGTGCCTTTTGAATTCGATAAATATTGTTTAAATGCTTTTCATGTTTTAAAAGATCAATTGGTACAAACCCCAATTTTTCAATCACCCGATTGGAACCTTCCTTTTGAAATAATGTGTGATGCGAGTGATTATGCAGTTGGGGTTGTTTTGGGTCAAAAGGTAGACAAAAGACCCGTTGTCATTTACTATGCAAGCAAGACCCTCTCTGGTGCTCAATTAAATTACACCACAACAGAGAAGGAGTTGCTTGCAGTTGTCTATGCCTTAGACAAATTCCGGTCTTATATTTAGGGGAGCAAAGTAATTGTGTATTATGATCATGCAACTGTTCGATATTTGATGGCAAAGAAGGATGCCAAGCCTAGGTTGATTAGGTGGGTCCTTTTGTTGCAGGAATTTGATCTGGAGACCCGAGACAAGAAGGGATGTGAGAACTTCGTGGCTGACCATTTGTCACGAATTCAAAGGGAAGAGGAGGATGTCACTCCTGAGATAAACGAGCGGCTCCCTGATGAGTGTTTAATGTCCATTACATCTTCTGATCCCATGTATGCAGGTATTGCTAACTATTTAGTTACAGGTACTATTCCCAAAGATTGGAACAAGAAGAAGAAGAACAACAAATTCTTGACAAAGGTCAAACAGTATATATGGGTTGAACCAGATTTGTTCAAAGCGGGAGCGGACTAACTCATCAGGCGTTGCATTCCTGAATCAGAGATCCCAACAGTTTTAGAGCTTGCACATGCGTCTGCGTGTGGTAGCCATTTTAGTGGCTAGAAAACAGGGCATACGATCTTATCTTGCGGGTTATTTTGGCCCACTATCTTTAAGGATGCCTTTGAATTTGCTAAAACCTGTACAAACTGTCAAAAGATGGGTAGCATCACAAAGAGGAATGAGATGCCCATGCAACCAATATTCGTTGTTGATATTTTTGATGTTTGGGGGATTGATTTCATGGGCCCATTCCCAAATTCATTTGGGCATTTGTACATCTTGGTGGCAGTTGACTATGTGTCAAAGTGGGTCAAAGCAATTGCCACCAAGACCAATGACCATAGCATGGTTTGCAAATTTGTGCAATCAAACATATTTTCTAGATTTGGGCTCCCCCGTGTGATCATAAGTGATGGGGGATCTCACTTTAAGAACTTTCATTTTGGCAAACTTCTAAAACGCTATGGTGTAGATCACCGGATTGCCACTCCATACCATCCACAAACAAGTGGGCAAGTGGAGGTGTCCAATAGGAAAATCAAGAAAATTTTGCAGAAAATCGTACGGTCTTACCGCAAGGATTGATCAAACAAACTAAATGACGCCTTGTGGGCATACCGTACTGCTTACAAAACACCTATTGGCACTACTCCCTATCGGTTGGTCTATGGGAAGGGATGTCACTTACCTGTTGAGTTGGCTCATCGAGCATTATGGGCTATTAAGAATGTTAATCTTGATTATAATGCTGCAGGTAAGCAAAGACAACTGTGTTTGAGTGAGTTGGAAGAATTAAGGGATGATGCATACGAGAGTGCCTCAGCCTACAAGGACATGATGAAGAAGGTGCACGATGCAAAGATCTGGTTGAAAACCTTTGCAATTGGGCAGAAGGTATGGTTGTTCAACTCCAGATTGAAGATCTTCCCGGGTAAGTTAAAAAGCAAGTGGACCGGTTAAGTTAAAAAGCAAATGGACCGGTTAAGTTAAAAAGCAAGTGGACCGGTCCTTACTTGGTGACCAAAGTGGGTCACTCGGGTGACATTGAGATAGAGGACTTTGAAGACCATTTGAGGCAGACAGTGAATGACCATCATTTAAAGTCGTATTTAGAGCCTAATGACATCAATGGTCCAGACAAGCAGGTTGAGGTGTTGTTCTTGAGTGTTCTAAAGGACGGAGACACGTAACCAATCTCAGGTACACCGCGTCTGGCTAAAGACGTTAAACTTAGCGCTCTTAGGAGGCAACCTAAGTTTTATATGTATTTAGTTTATTTTTGTGCAATTGACCAAGTGTGGGAAAGTCTCTGAGGGGTTTTGGATTCATATATGTGCAATTGAGAGCAATGCACAAACACTTGGGGGGTAGACAACCATTTGTGGAGTTTTGTAAATTTTGATGTTTTGCGGTATATTTTGTAGTTTTTCTAAGATTTTGTAGGTTTTTGTGCCGATTTTGGCAAGAATAATGATGGGAAATCACGTTCCAGGTTTTTAAGAACATAAATCATGTGTTGGAACAAGTTTTGGAGAAGGTTGAAATTTTTGGGTTTTTAAAAGTTGAAATTTTTTCTAAGGCAAAAACTCAATTTTTCATCCAAACTTTCTGTCACCATAGGGTCTTCGCGCCACGGGAAGATCCCTGCCCAATTCTTCGCGACACGCGAAGGTTTGGTAGTCCGGTCAGAATTTGGGGTCTTTGCGCCACGCGAAGATCCAGGTCCCATCTTTCGCGACATGCGAAAAAAAAAATTGTTTTTCATTTTGTTTTTCCTTCTTGTCTTTTATTTTATTTGAGTCTTGTATTTGAGTCGATTTGATGCTTGTGGGTGTGCTTTGAGCTTAGTTTTACAGATTTGGAATTATTAGCCCGTACTCAATCTCCATTCGGGTGAGGACTTCCGACTTTCGTTGGATTCTTGTACAAAGTTGCCCGCTTGCATATGTGGAGCACGATCGCGAATGAAATGCTATACGATCGCATATCGAGCTAAGTTTTTAATTTTTGTATTTGTCTTTAAGTTTTTGGTTTCTCTTCCTACATTGAGGGCAATGCAGTGTTTAAGTGTGGGGAGGGAGACTTTCGTCTAAGTTGTTCATTGAGTCTGTATAGTTTTAAAAATTCTGAAAATTTTCAAAAATGTTCTTGGATTAGTGTTTGTGCAGCTATATGGGAAATGATAGGTACAATTGGAACTGTGCTCGTGTGTGATTGAATTATATAATAAATAATAGAAAGCGCGTCTGATTTATAATGTTTTGGTAGACCCAACCGACTTAAAGAGCTTAAACATCCTGATAGTGATTCTATGATTAATTGAACAATTAATTCAGGATGTCTTGTGGGTTCTCATCTTAGGGGTGTCGGTAAGGTCGAAACTGTCAATATAGGGTGATAGGTACCTCTATAAGCGATAAATTATAAGTTTTTGAAATCTTTTGGCACACCTCTTTCGTTTTATGAAAATAAATTTGAGAGCTGGTGGCGCCCGTATTCCATAATCCATTTATTGTGAGCTTTAATTAATTGAGTTGAGAGCTTAGGTTTTGCCTACGTGTTACCTTCCGGGATGGTGACCTGGTTGATACACCCATGGGTGGGACTTAAGTAATTAACATCTGGATATCTAAGTTAGGCTTATGTGTTTCCCTTCGGGATGGCGACTTGAAGGATACACCACTAAACCGAAGGTTATGTGTTTCATTGCTAAAAACTGCAGCCTATGTGTCATACGTCGAGTTCCAGCTTGATTGAAACACCACTGGGTTAGGTTTATTCATAAAATGTAATGAAAGCTCATATCATTCATCCATTGATCCATAATTTCATCTGATTTTAAAAACTTATGAATTAGTGGTTATAGTGGTGGGGAAATCTATATGGTTTAACCCGTGCCTAAACATGACCTTGAGATGGGATTAGGCCGAGCTGTAGCTTTCCGAGTGTGATACCCATATATAGACTGTTGGCTTGATAATAGATATCATTTTAGATCACAGAATTGGGGGCTCGATAGGTCGGTGGTTGGGTTTAATCGGATAGAAATATCAATTGTTACAGTTAGCGCGTGATTATATTTGAAATGATTAAATGAATGAGAATGTGTGAGCAGGTTCCAATTATGACTCCATTGCATAATTCTTTTTCGGGACACAAAAGAGTAAGTGTGGGGATTTGATGTAGGGTTTAATAACCCGTGTTTATTCATCACTTTGTGTGCGTTTTAGTTGTTTTAATGTTTATCTTTGTTCGGTTTTATGTGTGTTTGTGGTTGTGTCTACCTCTCAGGTTTTATGTGCTATATGAGCGGGAAACAGAAGCGAAGCAGTCGGATGCGAAGCTCGGGGATGAAAAAGGTCAAAAAGTCAAATTCCTGGATTTTATGGTCTTCGCGGTATTAAGTTTTCGCGATATGCGAAGAACTCCAGAGGCGCCCCGACTAGTTTGTTCTTCGAGCCACGCGAAGAATTGAGCTACCATGTTCGCGACACGTGAAGATTCTATTTTACGGGAAAATTAACCTAAATCAGGTTTTCACCATTGGCAGCCCTCATTCCGACTTCTTGCGATTCCAGCCGTTCCAAAGCTCCAAGAAGGCGATTTCTACCATATTTGGGTCGATTGTTCTTAATATTTCATGATTGTAAGTCCTAGTACATTAGATTTGATTATTTTTATGAGTATGAGTGGCTAAACCTCTTGTAGTCCTCTTTGGGTCTAGGGTTTGTGAATATTTGTGAATTCTTGAATGATTAGCTTTGGTTTGTAATCTTGGTTGACATTTTAAGCCATATGATTTCATTTATTGATTGAATGCTTTAAATTTCTTTGATTGATTTCGAATTGTTGTTCAAGTCTCAATAGTCTCGGGTTTCTTTACACCGGGGATAACTTGGGGGTTGGATTATAGTTGGTTTATCATTAATGGTTGTGTGAGAACAAGTTTTATTTACAACTGGTTCTCACATTATCATTGAATTCAATTGAACCGTATGATTATGTCTATGTAATTGCTTGCTAATTATCTTGAAGGAGCTTGTGTTTGCATACCCAAACCCCGGAGAGGATTACCTCTCTTATTATTGTTTTAAACCCAAATCCAGTTTAGTTGCTATTGTTTTCTGTTTTTGAATCTTGTAACAAAGTGACACTTTCCACATACTCTCGTGGATACGATACTCTACTTACCCTTACTAGTTAAGGTGTTTAAGGATTGTTTTTGACCGACAAAACGACATCGATCAGTTACCTACCTATATAACTATGTTTTAAGGAAAGTGCCAACCATTCATAAAATATAACGAAACATGGATCTCAGTTCTTAAGTTGAAAATGTTTTATAAAAGGGTCATTTTTAATTAAGTTTTTAAGCATCGAAGATACTAAAATCACATCACCTGTTTTGTAGATGTCTTCAACTACAAACAACCTATTTTCGATGCTTGAAAACTTAATTACAGGCTGTTAGAAAGACATGTTGATGACTTTTCTGAATTGTCATGCGTCATGTTGGCAACCATGGTCCCAAAGCTCCCGAAAGATATGTAAGATCTAGCAGTCTATGACATAATTGAGCAACTGAAGGAAATGTTCAAACAGCAGGCTTGCCATGAGCGTTTTGAGATGATGAGATCTCTCATATGATGTCGCGTGCAAGAAGATTCTTCTGTAAGTACTCATGTGTTGGAGATGAAGAGTTATGTTGACCAGCTAGAGAGGCTAGGTTTTCCCTTAAGCAATGAGTTAGTTACGGATACGATCCTTAACTCTTTGCCCAAAGCATATGATTAGTTTATTATGAACTACAATATGAATGGTTGGGAAAAGTCCATTGCTGAGTTGCATAAGATGCTTAAAACTGCTGAGACGAACATACCTGCCAAGAGTACTCCAACACTGTTATTCAAGGAAGGTAGAGTCAAGAAATCTTAAACCAAGAACAAGAACATAAGAGGCAAGGTTAGGGCTGATGTCAAGGGCAAAGTGTTTGCGCCTAGGCACTCTTCCAAGAAATCCGAAAAGGATGCCAAATGTTTTCATTGTGATGAAATAGGGCATTGGAAGAGGAACTGCCCTAAGTACCATGCTGAGTTGAAGAAGGGCAAAGCCTTAGAGGCTGGCACTTCAGGTATCTTCATTATATAACTATATTCATGTTCTCGTAAGTCATGGGTGTTTGACATCAGATGTGGTTCTCACATATGCAATAATGTGCAGGGGCTAGGGAACATTAGAGAACTGAAGACTGGCGACATGGAGCTCCACACTGGAAATAGAGCTAATGTTACAGTCAAGGCAATTGGAGAGTATAGGATACTTCTGCCAGGTGGTCTTTTTTAAAATTAGACAATGTCTGTTATGTTTCTAGCTTGACTAGGAACATAGTTTCAGTTTCTCGATTACGTGAACAAGGTTTTAATTATGTTTTTCAGTGATGATACATTTTGACTTAAATGAATAATGTGTTTTATTTTGAGGCTAGGTTTCATAATGGAATATGTGAGATTGATGTGAGTGGTTCATGCAATAATAGTTCTATGTACGCAATCAACACCAAAAGATTGAAGTTGGACTTCAATCGGTCATATATGTGGCAGTGTTGGCCAGGGCACATAAGCAAGAAACGCCTATCGAAGCTCCAAACGGATGGAATATTGGAATCCACCGGAACGGAATCCTTCTAGGTATGCGAATCATGCTTGAGTGGCAAGATGACAAAGGCGCCTTTCATTGTTATTGGTGAGAGAGCCACAGATCTGTTAGGACTAATAGATACTGATGTGTGCGGACCTTTCAGGACAATGACTAGGACTGGTGAAAGATACTTTATTACATTTACTGATGATTACAGTAGATATGGATATGTTTATCTAATGAAACATAAACACGACGCTTTTGAAGTGTTCAAAGCTTTTCAAAATGAAGTGCAAAATCAACTCGGTAAAACAATAAAAGCCATTCGATCAGATCGAGGTGGTGAGTACTTGAGTTATGAATTCGATGAACAACTGAAACAATGTGGAATAGTTTCACAGTTGACTCCACCAAGAACGCCTCAACACAATGGTGTTTCCGAAAGGAGAAATCGAACCTTATTGGATATGGATCGATCCATGATGAGTCGAACTAACTTGTCACACTCCTTTTGGGGTTATGCTCTTGAAACTGCTGCTTGAATTATAAATGTAGTTCCAACCAAGAAGGTGAACAAAACACCATATGAGATATGGCATGGGAGAAACCTCATCTTGTCGTACCTAAAGGTCTGGGATTGTAAAGCATACGTCAAACATGAGACTTCCAACAAGTAAAAGCCCAGAGGCGAAAAGGTTGTTTTCGTCGGATATCAAAAGGATACAAGAGGTTACTATTTCTATCACCCTAATGAAAGCGGAGTTTTCATATCTCGTAGAGGCGTTTTCCTTGAGAAGGAATTCCTTACGAAATGGCCGACTAGAAATACTGTGGATCTAGAAGAAGTTCAAGAATGACAAGTAACTTCACTAGAGATTGAAACTACAAATCAACAAGGAGTTGTTAAACCTGAACCCGTAGGGACTCAGGAACCGGCTGAAACCCCATGCATCCGCAAGTCAAGTAGGAATCGTCAGGAACGTGAGAGATATGGATTTCTCATAGAAAATGATGATGTCTTTTTGGTGGATTAATATGAGCACACCAATTACCAAACTGCAATTTTAGATTCGAAATCTGACCGGTGGCCGGAAGCCATTGGCGCAGAGTCATAAATTGGGGGCCTTTTGGGCCGGCCAAGGAAATAACAGAACTGAATTGAATGAATGCATGCATGGGATTGGGAGGGAGGGAAACCTGAGGATCCATGTAGGCTTATCCGGATTTTCAACAATTGACGATAAGGTCCCATCATAATCAAGAAAAATGACAATTTCTTTCGATTTTGCAACACCCGAGATCTTTTCAAACATACCCAACGCAGAAGGGTGCTTCAACTGTTAAAAAAACCCAAAATAGATTCAATACGTTTTTTTAAAGGAAGCATTCCAAAAGTACTTACGATCCAAGATTTTATGTTTTCACCATCTTCGGATGAGTTTCTGGTGGGAGAAGAAGCTCTCATAGCTTCCACCCATCCACCGGTGGTTTCATTGCTTTTTGGGAACTTCATTCCTAAATACTGAGGGGCTGCATTTGAACTTGTCATGGGTTTAAGAGAAAAATGTAATGGGTGGGTGTTTGAATCAAATGAGAGAAACATGGGATATATATAATACAATTTGTGAGTGGTGGTGGCTCACCAATACTCACCAACTATATTATATGTTTCATTATTTAGCGATAAGGTTTAATTACATTATTTGAATTTTAATAAACATAGTGATTATATGTTTGGAGAACCATAGTTTTAGAATATAACGTTAATGATTATTAACCATAAAATGATAAACAAAACAAAATAATGGACACCGTTTTTTAAGAACACTCAAATTAAAGTAAAAGGCAAAAGAATAGTGGATTAATTAGTGATCACTCTTTATAATGTTCCATGAGTTTGATTTACATTACTTCCAAAACGTTAATATATCTCTGCCAATGTTGTCAAAACCGAACTGGTCAAACGAGGAACCGTGTACACCAACGGTCCGGTTGTATACTTTTGAGCCATTTTCAAAATAACCGGCCGGTTTGGGCAGTTACCGGTTGAACCACCGGACCGCTGACCGCGGCCGGACCGGAGATGCTTGACTTGTTTGCTTTTTGCTTTGGACCTGGTTAGAGAGTAAAATTGAAAAACATTGTTTTATTTATCCATCCCTACTCTTAGTTTGTTTTTATCTCCTCTCTCCTGAATTTTTTAAAATAAGTATAAAAATATGCATATATGCACATATTTGTGCATATAATGTACACATACTGAATTTGTTTAATTTTCCTAAGGGTTACGAAAAAACTTGAAATAGCCGTGGACTTGTGATATGGTTTTAACTTTTATATGTATTATTAAAGTAATATATGTAGAAACAATATAGATAAAAGAAATATCTATTTTATGGACTTTTACTATTATTTTTAATTAAAATTTTGTATAGATAAAAGAGATATAGGAAAATCTTGGCTTGGAAAGTGTTTCGTAATGAAAGATCTTGATTCTGTATTTAGATGACATGTTGCTCATTTGAAACAACATAGTCGCATATATTCCGGGGTAATTACATATATCCCCCTAAAAACTTCATTAATTACATATATACCCAGCTCAAAATTTTATTTACGTATATCCCCTTCATAATTACAAATATACCCAACTGGATGATGGAATCAAGTAGAAGCGATGCTAGATGTTGGAATCGATCGGAAGCGGGAATCAGAAGGTTAGGGTTGGGATCAATGGAATAAGAATAGTCGTATTTATTGTAAGGTTAAAAGGCTAGTTTTATAAAAGAGGGGGTATATGTAATTTAAATTTTGGGTTGGGTATATATGTAATTAGGGTTGAAAATAAGGGGATATATGTAATTCTACCTATATTATAGGAATAAAGATCTATAGAGATAGATCAAAGTGGATAATAGGTTTGAGCCAAAGTGCATATATTGACAAGGTTATACAATGCTTCTCAATGCAAGATTCCAAGAGAGGATTCTTGCCTATGGCACATGGAACGATCCTATATAAATCGCAGTGTCCAGAAACGGACAAAGATAAAAGAAGGATGGAAAGAGTCCCATATGCTTCCGCGATAGGATCAATCATGTATGCCATGTTATACACTTGACCAAATGTCTTGTATGCCTTAAGTATGATGAGCAGATATCAGCAAAATTTAGGGGATGCCCACTAGATAGTTGTGAAGAACGTACTAAAGTACTTGAGAAGAACTAAAGATATGTTCCTGATATATGGAGGAGTGGAAGAAGAGCTCACTGTAAGGTGTTACACTTATGCTAGCTTCCAAACGGTTGGTCAAAGTGAAAGAACAATACAAACACTTGAAGATATGATGCGTGCATGTATCATTGATGTAACAACCTCAATTTTAGGGCTATATATATTTTTTCCTTTATTTATTATTCTAGAAGACATAAGTGACACAGACATAGACGGATACCGGTATGAAAATTCATGACACAAATGGTGACTACAAACAATGCCCAATGGGCTTGTCCCATCCACGAGTCAATGGGTTTAGCCCACCTATGAGTTATTGGGCTTGACCATACATGAAATATTGGGCTTTGCCCAACCATCCAAAAATCCATTAAAAATAAATCAATTTTAAAACCCAAACGGTTATACTTAAATAATTACGATTCTAGTCGTACCCGACTTGATTCCAGTACGGAACCCGGGGTCGTACCATACGCAACATACTACAATAAGAGTTACTTAAATAAATAATACCTACACGAAATATGAACCTATATTTATATAATTAGAACCATACACATGCGTAAGTACGCACACTCGTGTATCTATAAACCCCGAACACTGGTATAAGATGTCCTGTCTATAAAAATAAGAACAATAATTAATAATGACCAAGTATATACTTATATAAAAGAGAATATTAATGTCTCACATTTATAAGTACTAAAAATAATACCTAGTGTTACAATTTAAATAAATGTTACATGGTTTTTATAAAATACACGTTTTTATAAAATCTACCATCTAATATATATAAAAATCTCTACATATAACTATATGAAGTATTTATATGAAAGAATTATTTACCTACTTCTATTTATTTAGTTAAAAACTTTAAACAGATCAATTTTTATATAAAAGGCTAGAATAATTTTTTATAAAATCTTCACAATCCTTTAATTCCTAAAAACTAGGAAACCATTCTTTTGGTTTCTTCCTTGCAAAATTCGTCCAGCATGCTAGACTTATTCCACGAATTTTTTTTTTATTTTCTTCCTATTTTGTAGCAATATTAAGCAAATCTTGCAATATCATCCATATTTACTAATTCCCAATGCATATCTCTTCCAAATCCTACCATATCTAACCTAAAGTCAAACCCTACTAGATCTCCAAATAAAACTTACGGTCCCTAGAAGTCCGGCAAGGGAAATCACGCAACATCTCCCCCTCTCCAATCGTGAAGCATCAGAGAATCCCAACTCCAAGAACCATTGCATGCCTTCTACCATTAAGCTCTTATACAACCATCTCTTCCATCTTATTCTCTCACAAGGCCCTCAAACACTCCCATCAGTCCCTGGAGTTCGTAGAACAGCCCCATACCTTGTAGGAGTTCAAAATTTTGGTGAAGAACAAGCAAGGATTCAAGCCAAGTTCATCCCATGTAAGTTACTACGCTATTCTCCATTCAATCTCTCGTATACACACCATCTTTGTACACGATTTCTGTCCAAATCACAGCCCTAACATTGTCTTATATTCATCCTCGTTTTTGTTCTCATTGCTTGAAAGAAACACTCCAAGAATCGTCCCAAACAAAGCTAACGTAAGGTTTTCCTTTCCAATTCGTTCATATAATCATCCATGGATAACCATATTCATGGGTGATGATATAACCACTGATGACTTGATCAAGACTTGGCATACACGTAGCTTTTGAAATCTTACAACTGAAAAGTAGAATTGCAAAACCCTAAAATCGATTTTTAAACTATATAACCAAAAGCTAAGTTTTTAACTCCATCATAACCTTACTAAAGACCATTATTTGAATCTGAGATAACTCCATTTAGAACTCCAAACCAAGCATAAACCTTCACCCGAAACGGTTTGTGCATGAGAAGCCTTGATTATCACCTTAAACGGTCAAATTATCGTTCCGTCCATATTTTCACTTAGCCTTTTGAAATCTGATTTATTCCAGAAGTTTAAACACTCTTGTTGGATCCCACAATCTTGCTAAACACCCAGCCCTTGTTAAGGTACGCAAGCCTACCCGAAAACCTTACGTTTATAAGCATTATTTTCACTATTTTACACCGTTATAGGCACGTATGACCCCCTATATGTCCAAACCTTTAAAGATACAAAACAATACAGATTAGTAAGTTCTTAAATCTGACTCATAACAACCTATGGCTCTAAACTTGAAAAGATATCAAAAACAATCGAAAAACCGTTGTGAAACCGTCAAAGACGGATTACAAAATCTTATTTATTCAAAAACGACATTTTCACCAACAAACTTATAAAATCAGAATTTTTTCAGAGGACATATGTCCCAAATAAAGAGTTTTCCAAAAAGAAACACTTAAAAACGTTTTTCTAAACGACCGCACGATTTAAAACGAGTTTAAAAGCCATAAATTGGTAAAAATAGTTAGAGACCTCAGAAAATTATAAAAATTTGCAGAAAACTTTTTAATAGTGTACAGAACTAGGAAAAATGCTAAATTAGGCGCAGGTCTTAAAATGTTATGAAACGCGTTCAACGTACGTAAAATATACCGGTAACTAATTCAATTTTTAATGAATATTGAATCTGATCAAAAACTGAGTTTTATAATTTTTAGGACATAAACATACTTATTAAGGCTGAATAAATTATAAAAGCGAATTTCTAAGTTTATTTATTAATTATTAGGAATTTAGGTCATTTCTAGACAATTAAATGCATTAAAAATATAAAAATACAGAAAATAATTATATAAAATTATTTTTATAACTTATGAGCCCTAACCTACTGTAGAAAAATATAACTTAGAAATTTGAAGTAATTTTTAATTGCTTAGTAATATATACCGTTTAAGCGCGTTAAAACGTTAGTTTATTAAGTGAAATTAACAAATAATACAATAGTTTTAAAAACTTATATTTTTCAAGAAACTTTGACTTATATATCCTAAGTATGACTCTCTTTAAAATAAATAATATTCAACTATATATTAAGTAACCCCTTCGAAAACAAACGTATGATTTGACAAAAACTGTCACGTTAATATAAAACGGTATTACTATTGTTTTATCTTCCTTTATAGAAAAATATTTAACTTATATAATAACTAAGAACTATAATAACATAAATATTATTACCTTATTACATATGCATGATTAACCTAAACTTATTTGATGATAACTAATATACCAACTAATCTAATAACAACGAGTTTTTGGACATACTGTACAATATCATCTTAGGGCACCGACACATATGGACTCGTTTATGATATTGAATTGTTGGTAACACATTGTTTAAACATAGGGACCCTAGTATAGACAACCGGTGACTTATCTTACGAGCTACTAAAAGGTGAGTTCATGTGATCCCCGTTTTACAAATTATTTATATACTCGTTTTGGGGAATTGGGATGCATACTCCTAAACTGTTTTTATACTTGGTGCTATAATTAAATAAGGCTGTTCTAGCTGTCATAACGAATCCCCGATCTCTAGCACACAATCATTAACTCCTTTAGAGCTAGCGAATATATGGGTAGTACTATCCGGTGAAACCCCCGCACACCATGGGCCCGACGTAACCGTGACAACCTCCCATGGAATGATAATCATTGAATGATAATATATATCTTGTGACATATATTCGTTTAACAGTTTAAACTTATGTTAGCAGGCATGAGTAATTAGACCCATAACAATATGAGGTATGGGTTAGAGGTATATTATTATTTCTAGATGTCCACGGGTTGTTGGCACAGGGTTGATTGTGAACTTATTTAATATGCACCATACTTATTTATTTGTGTCGATTGTCATAAACGCATGAATTCACCAACAATTTTGTTGACGTATTTTGAGTATGCATTTCAGGTACTAACCAGGGAGGAGTCAACTAGGCACAACACTAAAAGTACAACCACTTGAAGATTAGAAGAATAAATTGTTTAGACGATTAAGTCTTTAGTTGGTTGTAACATTATCTTATGTTGTTTCTTTTCAAAACTTGTATTTTGGGGATTGGACGTTTAGTCCAACTATGTAATGTATTTTTTTATTTTCCGTTGCGTTTGGTTGATATCAGTCTTCACGCCTAGCCCCTGGTCGGGTTGTGACAATTGACTTCAGTGAAAGTTGGGATAGTCATCTACCTTTGGTAGAATTCTCGTATAACAACAGCTATCATGCAAGTATTGGCATACCGCCATACAAGATGTTGTACGGGAGAAGATGTAGAACTCCCATATGTTGGGGAGATGTTGGACAGAAAGAGTTGGGAAGTAAAGAAATAGTCCAAGCAACAGGTGTAAAGTTAGATCAGAATAGAGCTCGTCTGAAAGCTGCTCAGGACAGACAAAAGTATTATGCAGATAAAAGGCGAAGTCCAATAGAATTCCAAGTTGGAGATTACGTTCTGTTGAAAGTATCTCCATGGAAGGGAATTATAAGATTCAGAAAGAGAGGAAAGTTGAGTCCAAGATTTATTGGACCATTTCAGATTGTGGCTCGAGTAGGGAAGGTTGCATATAGATTAGAATTGCCAGAAGAGTTGAGTGGAATTCACTCGACATTCCATGTATCACACTTACGAAAGTGTATGTACCACTGAATGATATAGAGGTAGACGAAAGATTGAATTATATCGAGAAGCCAGTGGCTAGACTCGACTGTAAAGAAAAGAGATTACGAAATAAGTTAATCAAGCAAGTGAAAGTTTAGTGGCAACATCGAAAGGGGTCTGATGCCACATGGGAGACAGAAGAAGAGATGATGCAATCCTATCTCTACTTATTCTAGTAAGTAACAGGTTTCGAGGACGAAACCTTTGTAAGGTGGGTAGATTTGTAACACCCCAATTTTTAAAGAAATATAAGCGGAGGGACTAAAGTTTTCATTTGATAAAACCCTAGGGGGGCTAAAATGATATTAGATTAAAATGTAAGGGGTTAAAATACTATTGAATCAAAGTCGAGGGACCGGAAGTGAAAAATTTATGAAAGTGGACAGATGTCGGACCGACATCTGTAGAGATATCGGTCCGTAGACTTACACATAGAGGATCGATAGCGGACCGATATGAAATCCGTTGCGGTCCGATATCCGTAATTCATCCATTGCGGACCGATATGAGAAGTATAACGGTCCGTTTTGTGCCCGCAAAGCAAATTACACCGCCACACTGGATAGCGGACCGACATGTGTAGGGATAGCGGTCCGCTATGGACCCGACGAGCAGCCTATAAATAGTTGGACCTTGTGAACGTTTTTAGACCATCCCACACACTCAAACACATTTAGAAAAACACACTTAGCCTCGGTAAGCTTGCCAAGAAGCCCCGGTTCGCGTAGGGAAGTCCGGTTTCCAGTCTTTCGACCCCAATTTGCATTAGATTGTTCCGATGTAAGACCTCGACTAGTTCCTAATGAATTGGTTACTTTCACTAAGTTAGGAACTTATGATTAAGTAACGTTATAATGACTTAGGACTATAATCCAAGTCGTTGTGCCGTTTACATAAGCACGTAAAGATCATTTAAAAAGAAGGAAGTTAAAGGTGAGTTCTATGAGGCCCTTTTTAATGTTTTACTTTAAATGTTTTTGGGCCGGTATGCATGCTAGAAGATTTTACATAAATGATATATACCTTGATTTAAATATTTGGGATATCATTCATGTGTTGCAAGAGGTTATGTATGAAAGATGTTTTAAATCTTAAAACTAAGTAACGGAGTATTCATGAAATGTCAAAAAAGCGTTGGGTAACCGTCCGACCGGTATGTAGCTATCTGGCAAACAAATGTTCTGTATAAGGAAAGAATGGTGTATAAATCCCTCCTGAACACATCATTCTTTCCTAGGAACATCTATGTTGGAGGTACTACTCTGGGAAGATAACCACCTTGTCTTCCTGATATATCATGGAGAAACCATTACAATGATTTAAGATAATGAACGATTTTGAAAGAGAAAGAGAGAGAAAGAAAGAAAATGAATACTTGCCTTTTTTGAATGAATTCATAAAGTAAAGAGTTTGAGAAAGAAAATGGTTGTGACACGTAAAACATTTTTAGAACTTATCATGGTGTGCCTAGATAAGTATAGACAGAGAAGTCAGGGTTTTATCTTGACTAGCAGAGGTCTTGACAATTATTGTCTTGACAGAGATAGAGTTTTGGCATGTTTTGTCATATCAAATATTTTAACCATATTGGTCTGTAAAGAAAGAAAAGATTTTGCCATGTCTGGCCAAATGCCACATAATATCTTGCAACTTAGACGTAGAGAAGTACTGCATTTCTTTTGTAGAATGTAGTATAGACACCTTGTGCAAGGGTATGTATAAGTGGTGATGACCGCTTGGGGGTTAACGTGACCTCGAGGAGACAAGTGTGCAAGTTTAAAGTATTATGTTTAGGCAAGAAGTTAATATGATGTTTTTAAATGCGTGCCATATAAATCCATGTATGAATAATACAGAGGTCAAAGATATTTTGACTAAAACTTAGAACTCACCAGCATAAGCTGACATATGTTTAAGCATGTGTATCAGGTAAAGATGTTGCTTCTTGCAGTAAAGGTACGAGGCTAGAGTAGAGGCATTTGGTGGGCTATCTAGCATTTTCTGACGAACTGTCATTAGAATAGACGTATTTGTACTTTCTTTTTTAATGTACATTAAACAAAGTTATGATATACAATAGTATTTTAAAGTCTTCCGCTGTGTATGATCTCTGTTTACTATATGTTCATGAGTAAATCCGACAAGTGGCCGTCATCTCGGGTAAGCCGGGATGTGGGTGTCAAAAGTTGACTCCAAACGAGTCGTCACACGAACACACGACTAGCAAAAACCCGGTTTGGCTTGCGGGTGGAACACGGCTCACGGTAAGAGGCTCGCGTGAAAGGTGGTCCAACCGGTAAGGCTTAGGGTTTTGACTTTAAGGATATATTTATAGTAAATCAAATTACAAGTCAACCCCTGAATAATTAAATTTTAATTACCAACTGATTAACTCTTAATCAGTTCTAGTCCCCGTAGTTTATAACTACACTAATCATAAACAAATCTTGTGTAAACCGAACATGTTTTATATTTAACTATTAAATATAAAACCTGGTAATATATATTCCGCTAATATATAAAACCACATTCCGTGTTTTGGTAATTTAATTATTCTAAATAATTAAATACTAATAAATATTTCTCTAAATATTTAATCCACCGAATTCCGAATTCGTGTTTCGTGAAATAACGTTCAACATTTAAACGCTATGATTTGTTCTTTGACCAAAGTGTAACGCTTCGAATCGTACCTCGATAGCAACGTTGATATTATCGATGATCGGGCATCTAATATCCAACAATCTCCCACTTGGACGATTTATCGATTAATCGGTTCAACGTATACAATGGTGGACGCCTAGCTGCATCTCACTACCCCTAGCAAGGTATGACGTATTACAATCGTCAACTATTTCCTTGTGTTCAAGTAACTCATACTTAACCAAGTACAATAGCCATGGTAAACATATATATGTATCCTTTCTGTTTCGGTCATTCGTTGAACATGAGACATGGATACGAGTGACTTCTCATATGATGTTCAACTATTCTTGTTCTTCGTTCTCTAATTCAAAGTGGTCTAAACAAACTACTCTTAGTTTGTGCGTGGCCACACAATTTATACCAGTTCGAATTAACGAGGACATCAGAATGTCCAACTCCTAATCAAAGGAGAACATAATTCCTTTGGTCACGTACAACTCCCACTTAACTTCAGATTTATTCCTAATCGTACCCTTATTACCGCCTATTAAGGTACACCGTTAGATAAGATTAAAGAAAAACTTTAGGCGGAGTTAGTTCTAGTATGTGCCTCGGGTCAAGGATCGATAGATCTTACCATTTTCAAAACTTCTCAAGACTATGATCCATGAAGATAGTTTTGAAACGAGTTACGTCTAATATTCATTCTCTAACGAATATATGTGAATATGATCTCCAACTACTTGGACTTTCATTCTTAATGAACCAATCATCCAATTCATAATAGTCTTTCATTCAGATTGATTCCCATGAATCTGATCGACTACGGACATTTAGAATACAATATTCAAGGATTCTAAAACGTACAAAACGTCGAACAAAGAAACAACTATTTATAATGCATTTAACCATTAAATCAATATAAAATGCTAAGGTTTCTATATTGTTCGAAAGCACCCAATACTAATATACAAATCAAACTCAAGTCTAGCAAGTCTAAGACCTATCAACATGCTCTTCATATACAGATTGAGGTATAGGTTTAGTGAATGGGTCTACAAGATATTGATTTGTGTGAACTTTGTTTTAATGTGATGTCTCTAAGTTTTATGATCCCATTAATGAAAAAATCCTTTGGAACTAATTTCCAACTCTTAGAAGCTATCTGAACTCTTTCAGAACACTGTCTTCTAATGTTTCAAAATCACAACATCTCATGTTGTGTAATAGTTACTGATGAAACTCTTTCATAAATAACACTAACATTTCTCATGGTGTATTCATTCATTCTTAATGATCACCCTTTTGGTGTTTTGTATCTGAACTCTTAAGACAGTAGTGTTCGACTAAAAAATAGTCATTACTCTTATGATCTTGTTCCAAGAACTCTTCTTAAATTCTTTTTGACTTTAAGGATATATTTATAGTAAATCAAATTACAAGTCAACCCCTGAATAATTAACTTTTAATTACCAACTGATTAACTCTTAATAAGTTCTAGTCCCCGTAGTTTATAATTACACTAATCATAAACAAATCTTGTGTAAACCGAACATGTTTTATATTTAACTATTAAATATAAAACATGTTAATATATTCTGCTAATATATAAAACCACATTCCGTCTTTTGGTAATTTAATTATTCTAAATAATTAAATACTAATAAATATTTCTCTAAATATTTAATCCACCGATTTCCGAATTCGTGTTTCATGAAATAACGTTCAACATTTAAACGATATGATTTGTTCTTTGCCCAAAGTGTAACTATTCGGATCATACCTCGATAGCAACGTTGATATTATAGATGATCGGACATCTAATATCCAACACAAGGGAGTTCCCATGTATAGGAAATCGTCATCCTAAATACATCCTCTTATTTTTATTTTGTGCAGAGTTATCTCCATACCTAGGAAATCATCATCCTCAGCACATAACCTTGTCAAAATCTTTTATATACACATTTATCCCCAAGACTATCTCGTAGGACTAGCCTCACAGATAATCATTTATTACCTGAAACATTTTAGAAAATAAAACGTTAGCGCGAAAACCGGTGAATATATCCATGAGGACTCAATTCGTTTGGCAAATACAACATCAAAAGATTTAACAATAATCTGGGTACAATCTACCATTCAGCGGAACTATTTCATCCAAGTGTACACACCACAGTATACACTAGTAATTCCGTAATAGAATTGCTGGCATTACCAGACTTACTTACTGCGATGTCCTATAACTGAGACCCCGTCTTACGTCCCGTTACAAGCAATTACCAGCCCCCTTATGGGAATTTCACACATAAAGTGTGTAACCCTTGATAAGTTTTACGTATACTTATGGCATGAATGTTGTCCGTAGACGCTCTTATCCATCAAACTTTTGAATACATGTATTGCCATTTGTAAACGCAAAACTTTCAAGGTTTTGAAAATAAAGACAAATGAACATATTCACCTTAATGTATGGGTTGCCTTATCTCAGGGTAGTCCTTTGAGTTCTAGTGGAAGTCCTAACGCAAGTTCCTAAACAAGATAGCAACTTAATACGAGGGTGCGAAAAAATAAGCGAAAGTCAGGGATTTTATCAGAACGAAGGCACGTGAATCGAGAAAATACGGCTCTAGGAAGTTTGGAATATGTTTGTGAGATTTGGAAGTATGAGAAAAGCTATGGCCGAGGTTTCTATTTATAGGCACTCCTGGAGCTCGTAACAGACCGTTACGAGGGGTGACGATCTGTCACCACCTCCTCATGACGGACCGTTATGGATGGTGACGGTCCGTCACTGCTTTAGGGTTGAAGAGTCATCAAGACACGTGTTACTCTCCGGTGAAATTGCGGCGTGATGGACTGTTACCACCGGTGACGGTCCGTTATAGGGTTACACGCGTCAAACAACACTGCTGAGTCACCCGGACACGTGGCATCACTGGATTGATTCCTTCGCCAGGCCGTAACGGACCGTTACAGCTGGTGACGAACCATTACAGTTGGTGACGGTCCGTTACCGTCTCAAATTTCCAATTCTTTAGTTTTTCATCCCTATAGTTTGGGAATTGGTAATTCCAACCCCTGGGGTTCAATTTTTGGCAAATGAGAATCTCGGAATTTGGCCTTGTGTTACAAGCAACAAAACACACAATTATCTTCGGGACTATTTTCGTAGCCAGCCCCGACAGATACTGTTTACTTATTCTTTTCCTGAAAACATTTGAAAAATGAAATATCATCGATAAGCTGGTGAATACTTTTAAGACATGAAAATCCTTTATCTTTAGGCAAAACACTTGTTAAATATTTAATCATAACTTCATAGGATAGTAGTAAACACATTACTACGCCCGTCTGGTGCGTATACACTGGTCACATACTCGAGGAATGTGGGACCACTGAATCCACGTCTTACACAGTCACTCGACATAATATGTGCCAGCCCTGCCCGACCTTATATTCCCGATGCAAGTATAAACATTTGATCAAACTTTACGTATACATGTGGGAAAATAACAATTACCCCTGGGGTTATATCCGGTGGCGGATCTAGGAATTTTTTCAATGGATTCACTGTTTTTATATGGTCTAATTTCATAGGGCCGGACATAAAAAATTTCGGTTCAGTTTGGTTCGATTGTTCGGGTCAGGTAAGGTTCAACACATAATAAAAATACGATACAATAATAAAAAAAACATCGTAATTAGAAATTAAAAAACACATAATATAGATAAAATGGTCTTTACAAATTTAAAAAAACTACCTATAATTGTTTTCTACGAGTTTTCATCTTTTAAAATCGTTGCATTACATTTTCGACCGAAACATGTTGAAAGCATCTTAAATTAAATAAGATGTAAATAAGTTAAGTAATGCATAATATATTAATTAAATAATTTAACAATATAAAATATAATATCAGATTAAAAGTTATTTATCATCATTTAGTTAACATAATAATAACAATAAAGTAACAAAATTGAAATAAACCAAAATATGTTTGTTTATATTTTTACTTGATAAATTAATTTAAAAACAAATGACATAGCCTATAGGGGAAGTAGAACTGTAGAAGAGTGATTGGGTGGTACAATTTCATTGAAAAAGAAGAAAAATGATATTAAAATATTAAGGTATTAGACTATGGGTACTTAAAGATTAAATAACCTGACAATTTTATTGAAAAAGTGAAAAACCCATATTAACACGTGGATACATACAGATAAGACTCCACAACCATTGTCATCATCTTATTTTTCTTCAGTCCTCTCCATATCTCACAGAAGCCGCAGCAGTGTCGTTCGCCACCTCCGGCCGGCCGGAAAATCGTCAAACAACTTCATTCTTCTCTTTTTTTCACTTTTTAAGAGGTTCACCCTATATTTTTAAAGGGGTTCACCCCAATTTTTCTATATAGCTTTCTACTACAATTTCGAAACTCGGAGGGTTCCGGTGAACCCCCCGGCCCTATGTAAATCCGCCACTGGTTATATCCGTAGCCAACCCCACAAAGTGATATGAATTAAGTATTTACAACATGTTTTACCATTTTTGTAAACGTAAAAGAGTTTGATCATTTCTTGAAAGCGTTTAAAAATGTATTCACCTTGATTGAAGTGGTATGATAGTATTCTAGGTAATAAGCAGCTCTAGAAGTTGACTCTTAGAGCTCTAGCACCTTCTCTCGGACTCTTACACGCTTCTTGGATCGTCTCGGTCGAAAATGCTCGAGTGCAGTTTTAAGCGAAAGTCAGTAAAAACAAGGGCGAGCGGTTTGAGAGTTGGGTCAGCAGAGGAGGGCTCGGGATCAGAGGAATGCTAGAAAACTCGAGTTTGAGTTTTTGTTGTGTGAAATGAGCAAAGTGCTGGGAGCTTCTATTTATAGGCCGGAATCAGCCCCATAGCGGACCGTTAGCCAGATCCCCGACGGCCCGCTACCGCCCAAATCTCACGCATGTGCGACACGTGTTAGTTGGTAATTATAAATTTCGTCCTTTAATGATAAGGGCAAAATATTCATTTTAAAATTTTAACACAAAAGTTAACATCAATTAGTGTAAATGAAATAATTTGTTACAAACCTCAAACGTAAAGGATATTCAGCGCACTTTTTAAAGATAAAGGATGAAACCTGCAAGCTCATATAAACGTAAAGGACCTTTATTTTGTCTTATTGTTATTTTATATCTTAAACTCGAATTATACGATTATTATAAGTTACATGTCACGTCACCATTTTAACTACTACATAATACCATGTATAATTATAAAAGGAAGGGAAAACTCATCTATAATAACTAAGTTTTTCATATGTTACACTAAAGTCGTTCAAAGTTCTTTTTACCTCTTGCGTCACTCAAATTTTACTTATTGTTCTAATGTTACATGGTTTAGGATTTTTATCAACTTAAAACGTTACACTTAAAAAACTTAAAGCAAAAAACACATGTTTATTTTAATGACGTGTCAGGTTCTTTTTTTTAATATTCAATACTAAATACTAAAGTGGAATATATAAATAGTTACAAGGATTTATTAATTAAAAAATTAAAGCAAAAAACACATGTTTATTTCAAATTTAAAAAAGTCGTTTTTTATTTCAGTCTAAAAAATAGTCAACTTTTTATTATTTAAATTCAAAATAATAATCTTTTTTAGTCTTTAAATTTAAAAAAAATGGTCGTTTATTTTTTAAGCTTAAAAGTTAAGACTAAAATAATTATAATAAAAAAAACAAATAACAATCTGTCACCGGTCATTTTACTCGCAAAATGTATAATGAAAGCCCAAATAATAACCACCATTTTTACCGTTCTCATCATAAAAAAAGCTAACCAACATTCAAGTTAACATAAAAAGAGTATTCTTAACTAGCATTTTCATCTCCGATCACACTCGTGTGACATCGAATCTTTTAGTTCTACCTTTTGGCCTTACATCCTTTGGTTGAGGGGTTTGAGTGACACGTCATTAAGTGTAACTTATTAACTAGGTAAAAACCCTAGATTGCATAAGATTGAAACAACAAATGATAATTGAATGACTTTAGAGAGACAAAAAAACTTCGAGTGACTTTAATAAGACATGTGTGAAACTTGATTATTATTAGGTGACGTTTTTCCTAAAAAGAAGTTAAAAGTATGTTACACAAACAAAATATCTTTTAATGAGCCACTATAGAAAATAAGAGTAAGAGCTTCTCTAATATGAGGCCTTAAAAACAGCTCCACGTCACCTTGCCCACCTTCTCCATATAAAGCAGAAGGTACAACTCTTCTCCAATACATATGTACACATATTTGTTGCAGGAGCAAAGCAGTTCACTGCAAATACCAAGGCAGCTCGCTGCAACAACAACACAACTTGTGGAAGCATTTCACCAAAGCATGAAGGTCAAATTTTATAATTATAATACCATAAAGAATCAAAGTATGATAGTAGGACCCAAAACCATTACTGTAAGAAGCTAAAACAGCTCAAACAAGGGTTACAAGCTCAAACGAGTTTAGTCTCCTTGGTTACATCCCATACACCGTGGATATAACCGAATCAAAATGACACGCTTCCATACGTCCCTTCATGCATGAATCACAAGATCACATCGGATTAACTATGACGGCAAGAAACGATTCTACAATCAACGCTAGAGTTATGCCTTTGTCTCATATGGTTTGAAATGCATACGAAAAAATGCCCATGCTATACAACCATGGTGTAAATTTAACATAGTTCATAAAAACCTTCATTACAACCTTAGACTCCAAGTACACCTCCACGAGGGATCGTTCTTGGAGAATTAGCATAACCACATAACCTCTTATAACTGGAAAGAAGACATGAAGGCACATTGGATTAACAAATAAAATCTCTTCTTGCTTTCACCACATAAACTTTACCTCAAACAGAGCTTCTAACTCCATGAACGAAAATAGTACCCAAAGCATCAAATTCACAGTTACTACAACTATGTCGTGCAGGCAGCACAAGTTAACTCTTGCTGGGATTATGGAGGCAATACAATTCAATATTTTTCATTAAGCTTTTCTTCTTTCATCACGTGCAAATAATTCCATGACGGTATATAGAAACAACTTCGTGCATGAAGCAATAAGCGCATGTGCGAAAGCGAATAACAGTTTACGAGAAGATAGTCAGATGTGTCCATTCTTGCACAATCACCATGTAAGGCCCCAAACCCGGGAGGCCTCACTTATTGGATTTACTCACCAACACATAGCACTTAAACATAAGACATACATTATCACAGCGGAAACGATTTAAAATCTCAACATACGCGGCGGAAACATAACATCTCTAAACAACTGAAACTTGTCAAATACAACTGAAACTTGTCTTAATCAACATAATTAAAAGAAACATAAACAGGATGCCAGATGCTGATCTTCGGGTAACTCTTCTCGCCAAGCCAAGCATCCACTTCCATCTACTGCCACCTACACTTAACTGATGTGCATACTAAAAATCAGCAACGCTGAGTGAGTTCTAACGCTTACTTTAAATCAATTATACAAAAGATTTACTAAAACATATATATTGCCAATAAGGCTAAACTTAACACACTTTACTTTTCAAACAGTTTAAAACGTATAATAAACCATCAATTCCTCTTTACTGTACTGCCCTCATGGCTTACATCCATGAACCAACAAGTACCTGGTCAATGCCCCCATGATCAACGACCATGAACCGACAATACCGCTTATCCGTCAATTCCTTGTCACTACTGTACCGCCCCCATGGTCAACGACCATGAACCGACGAGTACCTGGTCAATGCCCCCATGATCAACGACCATGAACCGACAATACCACTTATCCATCAATTCCTTGTCACTACTGTACCGCCCCCATGGTCAACGACCATGAACCGACGAGTACCTGGTCAATGCCCCCATGATCAACGACCATGAACCGACAATACCCTGGTCAATGCCCCCATGATCAACGACCATGAACCGACAATACCGCTTAACACTACGGGGAGGTTGCGTGGACCTCCCGAGCAACCGCCGTCACTCATCCCATTTGTACAACCGTTAGCGAACCCAAAGGTTCTTACTAATGGGTAGAACCCATATCTGACATCTTGTACAAGTAACATCTGTCCCAAGGACCTTTATAGCTGGTACACATTCACGAAGGAAAACTGTTCACTTTATTGTTCATAAAACTTTCTGTAAATCTTGTTCATAACTTAACATGTATTATGCCTTTGTTTATGTATATAAAAATATAGTAAACGTTTGCCATAAATACCTTTGCTTTTACTGAAATATATCTTAACACATATATCATGTCTTTGTTTATGTATAATAAATATAGTAAACACTTGCCAAATGATATATCTTGCTTACTTGAAAACATACTAGCACTTATATTATGCCTTTGTTTATAATAAACGCTTGCCAATAATATAATCATACTTTACTAAAATGTACTTTTGCCTCTTTTAAACGTTTCACTAAAACATAGCTTTTTCTTCAGTTTATAATATATATAATAAACGCTTTACACTAAGTATGCACACCACCCCTAAAGAAGGCAAAAAGGGGATTAGAACTCACCTGGTATCTTAACTGCAATGGTCTACTGGATCTCACACAATCTGAACAATCATAACAATTGACACGTATCAGACTTAACTCAACGCTAAATGGTTTCACCATTTCTTGCTAGGCGAACATACTGACTTCACTAATCTAGCTATATATACCCATAGACCTGATGCTTGCGCACTTGGCAAGTGCGTAGAGCCTTGTTCTTGCGTACTTCATAAGTACGCAGACTTTGCTTCTTGCGTACTTGATAAATACGCAGGCTTTGCTTCATGCGCACTTGATAAATACACAGACTTTGCTTCATGCGTACTTGATAAATACGCAGGCTTTGCTTCATGCGCACTTGATAAATACGCATACTTTGCTTCATGCGTACTTGATAAGTACGCAGGCTTTGCTTCATGCGTACTTGATAAGTACGCAGGATCCTCTTCATGCATACTTGGTAAGTACGCAGGATCTGCTTTCCCGCAAAAACCCTAATTTTCGCATTCGGGTCTGATCACGTCAAGATCCCGAACTTGTTTACATTCAAAACGTTTGCTTTTCATTGAGGAACTCAAATCTATGTTTTTCTTCCAGTTTCATCCGTAAAAACGTTACTTTTTCCTCCAAAACCCGAAAAACCCAAAAACAAACAAAAACTCAGATCTAGGAGAATCGGTTACCTGTAAACGCTTCTTCTTCACAGCTAATCGTTCCAGATACGTATGCCTACGGTCCTATGAGCTCAGATTCGAAAACCAGGACTTTCTCTCTCTAGACTCTCTCTCACTTTCTCTCTCTAGAATCCACAAATAAGGTTGGGAGTGAGGGTTTTGGGCTGATTTTGAGGCTTATAAGGGCCCGGCCCTTGCCCCTTTCGGCCCATACACCCCGGCCCAAGCCCGCTTCCCTTCTTTTCTTATTTAAGTTTTTTTTTAATTCTCATGAATTCTTTTGCGCTCTAAAACTCGGGCTGTTACACACCACCTCTGACCGGGGGATGATAACATGAGTAGGTGCGTTGACCTGGCTAAACGCACGAAGTAGTCACTACACAAGGCGGTCTGATGGTGACATGGAAAGGAAGCATCTTATGATAGTAACATGCAAAGCATCTTACTACGTCAGCATGTTCAGACAAAACACCATAACCCAAAAAATTAATTACCTAGACAAATGAGTTTTATCCTAATGGTGAACTTTAGCTCCTTACAATAAAAAAGCAAAATCCAGACTTACACAAAGGAAAGAAACAAAGGGGTTTTGCCCAAAAGAAGGCATTAAGGCACCTCATGCATGTGTACTATATACAAATTAACATTTGTCTCCAAACATTTATCATCAAAAAGAGACAAAAATAAGGCTCAAACACGTGATATGTCAAGAGTTATAATGACAACTATTAAACAAAACCCTCACCGGGTTAGTACATGTTCCCATCAAATAAAGAAATATCACAAGCAAGAATGCAGAAGCAAGGCAAGGCCAAAGACCGAAGTTCCTTGCTGAAGCGTAGAAGCAGCTTACTTTGAACACTTTAACGTATAGAAAAGTTGTTGTACAAGACTTTACCTTATCAATTAAGCTTATGCACCTTTGTATCATAAATGGATTATGATTACCAGCATCTAGGTGCTCCTATCTCCCCCAAGCTAATGACAAGGGTTACATAGAGCCCTCGAGGAAGGCTTCAATATAACAAAAACAACAAAATATAGGCTAACCAAAACAACTTAAGGAAGCATACAAGCAACATGCGCAAGCACGAACGCAGTTTGCAGAAACATTAAAGTAACTTGAAGAAGCAGAAAAGCAACCTGTTGAAGCATCAAAGCATCAGAGGCAACCAATTCATTCAAAGCTTGCTCGACCAAGAATAGGACCTATTTACACGGAAGCACTCTGTTGATGCACTGAAGCAACTCATGGAAGAGGCAAAGCACCTCGACAAAGTACCTACACAACTTGATGCTTACCTCGCCAAGTGCATGAAGCATACCTCGCCAAATGCACGAAGCAGATTAGTGTACGAAGAGAACAAACACCGATTATGGTCTCTTACAAGCACTTTAACCTCGCACGAAGCTGCTAAAGTCTCCACTAGAAGCCAGGAGCGCATACAAAATGACCAAGAGGTATAGATGTTTGGTTCCTAAAAACCAAGGACGTTCGTACAAGAAGACAAATACCTTGGCCAAGCCCGTCTTGGCACATATTAAACTCACTTTCGTTAGCCAAAAGCCCGCCTTCACAAAAAAGAAACTAAACTTCTTGAATAATAAGCTCAATCTCTGGATGATGAAGGCGACGACTTACTAATCGATAGAAGGTTAAATACTTTCTGAAGCTTCTAATGTCAACAAAAGACGAACTTTGTCAAAATCCAAGTCGAAACTAAAGCTAATCACGTCTCGCAGATGCCAAAAGTCCATCCCCGATCAAATATCATCGACTAAATCCCATACGCCGCGGATATAGTCGAATCTCGATATCAGGAAGCATACGCGTGACATCATTTCATTGGTCAAGCATCAACGAATCAATAAGCAATCCAACACCTTATCATGCTTCTCTCACAAGATATCCAACTTTAAATTACAAACCAAAATCAAAATGCCAACAATGAAATAGGAAGATCATCGGAAGCAGATGATGCCAAGCGAAGGACAAGCTCTAAATAAATAGGGTCGACACGTCTTCGATTCAATAATCTTCATGAAGGAAGCATAAACTCTTTTGACAACTTAAATAAAGGCTCCCTGATAAGTTTTACACGAGAGAAGCAATACACTAAGCTTATCCAACCTACAAAAGAAGCATCCGAGCTAGTCAAAACATATCTAAAGGGTAAAAAAGTCTAGAATAACTTGGAAGCACGAAAAAAGAAAACAGTCATTCAACTAGAAAGAAGCATCGCTTCTAGCACTTTGTCGAGAACCGCATGAACCATGGGAGTCAATAAGGTGCAAACAGGTCACTGCCTTTAAGTAATCCACATGATAAAGAGAAGCGCATAGCTTTCACAACTCTCACCAAGACACTGTAAGAATCTGAACCACTAAAGAAGCAAATTACAAGCTTCCGGCCTCCTTGCCCCGTTACAAATGGAAAATATTAAAGGAGCAATATGGTCAGGAAGACTAGCCCATATCATGAAAAACATAAAAAGAAGGCTGGTAAGAAAGAAGCAAAGAAATGAAGATGGTCCACCTTCTTAGGAAAGAAGCGCGTAAGAAACACCAAAAAAGCCATGGAAAAACAACGTTCATACTTCTCTCTGACCAAAAGACCAAGCTAATTTCCACACCTATCACACTAATCTAGCGTTTACAAACGAAAGAGAAGGCTTACAAATTATGCATGAACGTTGCTTCTTGCAGGAACAAGGTCATGCCTACAAAAGAAAGGATGCTTCATCCGTTAAGCTCTCATGATAACAAGTACGCCTTCTCAAAAAAATAGAAATTGATGTACACTTAAGGCCAGAAGTCTTCCTCGAGCCAAATAGCTAACTTTTGGGTCATAAAGTCCTTGTCCCACTAGGTTGTCTTCATCAAACAACCAAGGACGAGCACCTTCAGAGCTGCAACATATGGAATAATGAAGCTCCTTAGTATTGGAGGAGTAGCAACCATCAAACAACTGTGGCACTCTTGCTTACGAAAACGAGATAGGCCATCAAAATACAAGAAGAACATAATTGCTACTATTCAGAAGAACATCTACACGGAGAGAAGCGAGGAAGCAATTGTAAAAATATACCATAAATGGTCAAGGGAGAATGTCCTTCTACAAGTAAAGGAACGCATCACTCTTCACCATCCATGGCAAATATAAGAAACAAAAGGATCAACCTCAACCACTTCGCCAATAGAAGCAAAAGGATCAACCTCAACCACTTTGCCGATAAAAGCAAAAGGATCAATCTCAACCACTTCGCCGACAGAAGCAAAAAGATCAACCTCAACCTCTTCATCGACAGAAGCCAAGCAAGCGAGTAAAATACTGCTCATCAGGGTAGCTACAAGTCAAGCGGTCAAGGCAACGTCATAAAAGCTTTCATTACGGGGTTTCACAATAACGAAGCCCATGAAATAGATTGAAGAAGCTAAATGAAGTGTAAGACCCCCAAACCGGGCACCCTACAGTTGGTTCTCATCACCGGGTATTCTTATTAATAGTACTCATTTTATTATAAAAACATACAGCGGAAGTCTTTCAAAAAGAATGATTACTATTTAATGTCGTTATCGTCATTAACATGGCCGATCCTGAGAATTTAAGTGCCCCGGCTGAGTCGAAAAAAAAGGCCCATACGAACAAATTATATAAACTAATTTTTTTAAACGGCGATTAACGTTATAGCAATAAACATAGAAAAAATATAGTATGTTACTAGTAGATGGAAGATATCAATCATTGAATTGGAAGATTAAATGGATTACTGGATTAGGTCCCAACCATTACATATTTACATTATAAAGATTAAATGGATTACTGGATTAGGGCCCATCCATTACATATTTACATTATAAAGATTAAATGGATTAGGGCCCAACCATTATAAAAAAGGGCCCAATATGTGTTTAAGTTTTTTATAAAAATGTCCCAATATATAAAATCGGTATATAAAATTTTATAAAAAAACATATATATATATATATATATAACATATATATAAAATTTTAGGCCCCCGGCTCGGCCTACCCCAGGGCCAGCCCTGGTCATTAAGTTTACCTCATGAATGCCTGCACACCGATTCAAGTAACACCGCTCCCAAGCCAAGATACGTCGACCCCAAAGCTCACCTGCAACACAATCTAATATACATATAAAGTCAGCTACGTTGAGTGAGTTCTAACAGATTAGTTTAAATAAAAAGTCACCATTAACATTTGATTTCCACTTAGGATATTAGTGTCCCTTATAAAATAGTTTTGTAATTATTGAAAACTAGATAACCCCTGTTATCTCACGATATTCCATAAAAGTACACCACTCAAGACTCATCCCATAACTAATGACCTAGTAAGTCTCACCGACAGGGATCGAGATTACTACACACCCATCTCATAATCTACCACACATATTAACCCAAAACCCGGAGAACATAACCAAACCCTAGACATTGGCTTACTCAGCCCTTACCCAGACTCTCACAAGTCAACTGACCCAACAATTGTAAACACAACTTCATCATCCCGACACAACGGTCAATCAAGTACTCGACACTACATCAATACCATCACACGCACCATAAATATAACTCCACACTTGCATGCAATTTAAACACATATAAATGCACACAAATACATACCTCGTCACATGCACCCTCGTCAGGACGTTCGACACACCCCGAGCTCATCACTGTCCTGTTGGACATTTTCACCTTTGGTGACCTCCCGAAGGACATCGTCCTTCACAATCCCGTTTACCATGTCACAAAGACGACGATGCAAACAGACAACCACAACACAAAGCAGATAACAACATACTAGCATTTACACAACCCGATAGCTAAGCATGCCCCCTACACATCTACTCAGGATAATACATCCTACTTAAACCCATAATTAGGTAACTCATCCCGACTTAATCATAACACGACACACAACAACAATTCTCTTATCCCTAGCTCACACCATTACAAGGACACCACATAGACCCGCCAACCTCATTAATTAGTGTTTTAGTTCATAAACATGTCGGGTTAAACCCAAAACTCTTAACACGTTTAATATATTAAACATCTCTTGTAAGTATGTACGATAACTCCAAAGCAGTAAACCGTTTAAGAAGTAGGGGATTAAAAACTCACCGGTTACACTGAATCATGATCCATGCTCTGCACCCCGTCCACTCACTTGAATCCCGAACCTGCCAAACATACGATCATATGAACATTATACATTCTACACATACGTCGTATAATGCGAAAATATAAACCCTAACGTCGTCTCGCCAGCGTGTCCTTTCTTTCCACGGCCTCACGGGTTTACGTAAGATATAGCTCCCGACTCGTTTAGGACCCGTGCATCCAAACCCGAACCTCCACGCATGCACGTACGCGTGCCATGCAAACCTTTAGTCATGCTCGTCTTGCAAATACCAACTCATAACGGATCGCCCTTGACCCGTTTATAAACTGTATGATCAAATCGGGTTCCCATGCATGCACGTATACGAGCAATTCAAGACCCACGCCGGGAACCCTAGCCGGTCTCCACTCTCGTCCTTTGTCTCCTCCACCGTACACTACCATGTGCCGCCATCGCTGAGCCGCCACCACAGTGGCCAAGCATGTCACACCCCGCCAAGGCAGAATTATGGGATGTAACTAGTATATCGCACTAAACACAAGTAAAAGAGAAACTAAATGGAAAATTGTGCATTATATAGAACCATACTACATGCTTCTAACGAAAGTACAAGTACAAAACAAAATCTCTAAAACATTACAAAGTGTCTAAATGCCTGACTACAACCAAAGTATCCAAAACTAAAAACAATAATTATAATCCAAAGCGAGCCCCCGTAAAAATATCTTCTTCAATTCTGTTTACCTGAAAGCATGTTTCGAAAATGGGTCGACTATATAAATAGTTGGTGAGTTCGCAGGTTTTGCGACTCAATAAAAAGTTTCTGATAAAAATCCAAAGTGATCAAAAATCCATTGATCGAGTACACATGTATTAGACAACATATAACCATGATCCGCAATCAAAGCCTCGGCGAAATAAAAATAAAGTACCCCATACGGAAGTCTAATGCAAACAACTGATGTCGCCCAGACGGTTTATATAAAAACTAACAAAACCTAACCTAGACTCCTAAGTAATAAATGCAGTACATTCGACTAAACCGCACTGACAGGCAAGTGGACCTATCGAGTGTAGCACAGCTTAATGGTAAACCGAGTTATCGAACCCTAGAGACACTACTATAACTATACTAGACTCTGACTCGGACTAAAGACTGATTGATGGTGGGTTGACTACACTAATGATTATACTAGCAAATGCAGAACTAACGATCGACTCAGGCTATCAAGGTGAAGAACTACGGTAATCTCAGAGATGGAAGAATACCAAGGTTGGAATCCTACTTGCAAAGCACAACTTCTATCGGTTCTGGAAGCTAAGATGGATCTGGGTTTCTAAGGAAACAATTCTAGACTACCTAGTGGATCCCTAATCACTCTCAGGATGTCACCAACTAAGGAACCTAAAGATGTAATAACTCACCAGATAGTGGATTACCTTTCGGTCTCTCCAACAATGGTAAAGTACCCGAAAGACAGATCATCTTTCAGTCTCACTGTCCACAATACATTCAAAGAATGCACAGGGTAATCTCAAGATAACAACTATGACTCAGAATAGCAACAATCACTATACACCTAAACCAACTTCCTCTCAGACAGTTGACACTCAGATTCCTAATGACGAAGACTAAACGACTAACTATCTCTCACTTCTCGGGTATTAAGACAGGATTAACACTCAGTCACAACTCCTATGGCTACTGAGTTTAGCAAACTACACAAACGATCATAAACCCTAAAGTTTATGACCTAGATACGCAAATCAAACTGGAAGACATCGACAATCAACGTACGAAATCATAATCAATCACAAATCATATCTAAGCATGCAATTTCATCATAATTAACATCAAGAAACTGTTTACAAAATCATAAATCCATTAATTGAAGTAATCATCAAAAAGACCCGGGCAGTATCAATGTTTTAGCCTAGGATCATGTTCAAAACACCTAGAACAGAAGTAATAAACACAATCATGGTTTCAAACTTAGCAATTCAAAGATAAAAATCGAATCTTAAAATCGAAAACGCTAAATCTAACGAACCCGGAAGCAAAGCTCCAACCTTTTCACTCTGATTGCCTTCCAAGCTCCCAAAATCGCCTCTTTCTCTTATCTGGATGGCAATAATTCGAACTCCCTTGAATAATGGCATTAGAATCCTATTAAAAGTCGAGTTAGGGTTTTTTCACGGATTTTATGTCCCTCGCGTACCGCAAAAGATTTGTACGGGTTCCTCGCGTACCCTGAGGAACAAATTAGTCACGGCCCTTTTTGGATTCCCTCGCGTACCGCGAGAGCTTGGAGCTGAGTCTTTGCGTACCGCGAGAACTTGAATTTCCCACTTTTTGACTTTTGTTTCTTGGGATTCATTTTCTTGCTCGGTTTCTTCTGGTTTTCACTTGTAATCTTCACGAGCACCTGTAAACACATCAACGACTCAATAGTATATAAAAACGACTCAAAACAAAGATAAAACTAATCAAAAACACATAAGCACAATAGGAATAAAGATGTGTGCTTCGCACTACATCAAACATCCCCACACTTAACATTTTTTTCGTCCTCGAAAAAGCTGCAATGGAATCATTACTCAGATCTACTTTAACATTAATCAATTTCCAATTAGCAAAACATACTCACTCGTTAAAAAGCAATAATCAGTATTTCTATCCGATTAAACCCAAGCACCAACTTTCAAGCTCCCGTTATGTGTTCTAATATTACATTACCAAGCATACCAATAAATCTATGTGACTCACACTTAAAAGTTACAGCTCTACCTAATCCCGTCTCACGGTCATGTCTAGGCACGGGTCAAACCATATAGATTTCTCCCACCACATTAAACTAAAATTTACAGGTTTCAGAAATCAGATGAAATCATGAATGAATGAATGACTGATAATGAGCATTAATAAGCAAGTTAAACTTCATCTAGAGGCGTTTCAACCTAGTCATTATCCCGGAAGGTAACACATAGACGAAGTTATAATCAATAAAGCACATAAGTATCACTTAGGGGTGTTTTCTCCAATTGGCCATCCCGGAGGGTAACACATAAGCAAAACTCAGTATTCTAACAAATAAGCTCATGAACATGGAATTTATGGATGCGGGTGCCTCCAAACTCGAATTTATTCTCATAAAAACAGAGTGGTGTGCCAAAAATTTTAAAAACATCTAAATTTAACTTAACGTGGTACATATTACCCTATATTGACAGTTTCAGTATTACCGAATACTCTAAGATGAATACCCACAAGATATCATGATTTTAAAATTCAATTAATTCTTAAACAACACAAACATGATATCTAAGCTTTACTAGCTAGCTGGGTCTACCAAAACATCACTAATTAGACACGTTTTCAATTATTTAAATCATTTAAACTCAACAAGCATATCCATTTGTACTATCATTTTCCAAGTATAAGCAGTTATTTCCAACGACATTTTTTTAATTTTTTTTTGTATTTTTGTATTTTTATAAAATAAAACAAACCTAGATAAACTAGACTCAAGACGCAGTCCCATCCCTACACTTGAAAGACACATTGTCCCCAATGTGAAGTAAGACACACCTAAAAATAAGAATGCAAAAATAAATAGGAAGCGACTTAACTGTAATGTATATGCTCTCGAATGAAAATCCAGCTTCGTTCATCCTTGTGTGCACCGTATAGCATTTCGGTCGCGGTTGCACATCTCTGCCGGGATGCTCTATAAAATCAAGATCAATTCCGTCCGAATGGAGATTTTGTACGGATGGAATGATCAAAAACCTACAAAATAGAACGCAAACATACCCGTAGCATCAAAATGACTCAAAAGACTGACTCAAATTAAAATAAAAACTCGACTGACTCACTAAAAATTAAAGACTAAAGATAGATAGAATGCAGAGAAACGTACTCAATGGGTGGCAAACACATAGATATGAATGCCACAGCAAGGTAGGTCATCAGTTACGAACGATTTTCTAAATCTCCCATGGTAGTGGTGGTCGGTATTAGATGATGTGGTATGAATGGTGGATGATGGTGATGAATGTGATAATAGTGATCATTTGGAGGATGGTGTTGATGGATGTGATGAATGATGGTGGATGGTGGCGAACGGTGAACGGTGTGGGAAACCATGGGAACAAGAAGAAAAAGGGAACTCCAGGGATCTCTCGCATACCACTAAGAGTCCATATCCACTCCTCGCGTACCGCAAAGAAGTGGATTTTAAGTCGGCCAAAATTCTTTGTCCCTCATGTACCGCGAAGGATGGATTCACCTTCCTCGCGTATCGCGAGGGAGTGTCATTAACAGAAAGATATCTCACTTTTTATACTTAGAAAAGTTTTGGCCCCTTAAAATCTTTCATCACCCAAATTCTATAAAAACCTGTTCCAAGCATAAAAATAAATGTAAAAATACCTGGAACTTCATTCCTTATGATTTTCCTCACCGAATCAAGTGCAAATCCCTGCAAAACATGACACAAACAAAACACACACACCGAAAAACACACAAATGACACGGACTCAAACCAATGAATGCATACAAACTCTACGTCCCAGGCACTTGCCCGAGACTCAAGCAAACCTATCAGGAGGCTTCTCCTTGATCCTAACCGGAACCGTCTTCATCCTACGCGGTCTACCGGTCCTCTACAGCCTTAACAAACTCCTACTCTTATCAAGCTTTAAATGTATATCATATGCATCAATCCAGTCTTTCCACCACAACTTAAATCTACCAGGTCCAAAGATCACCTCGTTCAAGTATTTCAGCAAACTGTCACCCCTAAACATCCCCACACTTGTGGTTTTCACTATCCCTAGATTTCAAGACTCACTCAACTCTCGGAGTTTCTTACGGGGCGGATTAGATTTAGGGGATGACTCGGCTTCTATCCCCTCAGCATGAACAAAAGTAAAGGTCAAAGGATCAATGTGTGATATCCTTAAAGGTGTGGCCTCTAACCTCTCGCCCGGATCTTCATGATCCTCTAAACTCTCCACTGTGGATGTGTCACAGATTATCAACCCAACCTGTGCTAGTATCTCACTTAAACCGCAATCATCACTATCAGCACCTAAAAACGGGGACCCTACTAGTTTCTTTTCAAATTCAGCAAGCCAATCCGGAGGGTCCTCTATCATTCCTCTTTCATCCCTATCAACAGCATCATCTACTGGATTAGAGTCCCGATGTTCGTCCATGCAGGAATCAATCATGCACACGGAGTGGCTCTGCTCGCCAACATCCTTCACGGACTTTGTAGCATCGAATGTGATCGACTCATCCCCCACACGAAGTGTGAGTTTCTCGTCAAAGACATCGATCAATGCCTTGGCGGTGCACAAGAATGGGCACCATAAGATGAGTGGGACTCTGTCATCCACCTCTCCATAGGGAAGACAAATTTTCCTATTTTCACTAAAAGATTCTCCACAATTCCCCATGGATACTTGACTGAACGGTCAGCCAAGGAGAAGCTCATGCGCGTCGGTTGCGGTTCACCTAGGTCTAGCTGCTTATAGATAGAATATGGCATCAGATTGATGCTAGCACCTAGGTCAGCCAAAGCGTGGTTTAAGGGAAAACCGCCAAGCAGACAAGGGATCGTGAAACGACCCGAATCTGCCATCTTCTCTGGCAGTTTGTTCTGAACCACTGCAGAACACTGCTCACTAAGTGAGAATTTAGAGACCTCTTTCAGCTTCTTCTTGTTGGAAAGAAGATCTTTGAGGAACTTGCCATATCTCGGCATGTGCTGGAGGACCTCTATAAATGGAAGATTGACCTTGAGTTGTTTAAACATATCAAGGAAGGTACCGTATTCCCTAGCATTCTTATATGGTAGCAAGCGCGCTGGGTAGGGAACACGACTCAAGTCAATCTCTGGGGTCTTAATCTCACCCCACTCTTCTTCTCTTCTGCCTTCCCGGTAAGCTTATCCATCTCTATCTCCTCGTCCACCGGTTCTTCCTCTTCTACCGGTGGGCTCTCCTTCTCATCTGCTCTTCTACTCCTAGTCGACACAGCATTCACTGAGGTCCCTCGTTCCGTCACCTCAGCCGACTCGGGCTCCTCTAACATCCTAGCATCGATCACAGCAAAGCAAGCCCTCCAATCTATCCTCTTCACTTCTTTAGGCGACAGAATGTGATAGTCAACGTCGTGGGAAGCTTTCTCCTCCTCTCTTCGACTCCTGGTCGACACGGCCATCACTGAAGCATTAGGGACTGAATATGGACATCCCTGTCTGTCCTTCAAGCTCTTCGCGATGTCTCCTACCATGCGTTGCATGTCCTGAAATACTGACTGTTGATTCTTTAATAAAGTGTCGTGGGCATCCGGTCTTTGCCGAGCGTCCCTGTCCTACTGGACTAAGCGGGCAAGCATCTGTGTCTGATTCTCTATCATCTATTCCATCTTCCTTGTGTTGACACTGCTTCCCGAACTCGCTCCTGCTTCAGCTCCTCCATACTGATTCTGGCGACCATTAATCCCAGGTAGGTTGTTTCCAAATCTCCATCCCGAGCCATAAGAATTATTGTCATTGTTGTACCCTCGGTTCTGGTTCTGGTTGCCAGTAAACTCACCTGCTCCTGATGATTGACGGGGCAATCTCTGGTGTCGTGGCCTCCCCTGTACAACTCACACCGTTGAGCACTAAGCTTCAGCTCCTTGATCTCGTTCGCCATAGCTGCAAGTGCAGCAGCCACGCTAGTATCATGTTGACCTGATGCACACCTCTAGGAAAAGAGGCGGGTGCTCTAGCACTAGGAATGGAAGTCCTAGTAGATGGTTGTTGCTGTTCCGCCAGAGCAAGCTCTCGAACATCTCTTCACACTCAGCTGGCTCCAGTTTGTCCATGATATGGCCTCCTGCAGCTGTGTTGAACATTTGCTGCTTCTCGAAGGTGAGGCTATTATAGAACTTTTCCATAATCGCCCAGCCGGAAAGACCATGCTGGGGACATCAGCTCAACAGCGTGTTGAACCTCTCCTAGGCCATGTGATAAGGCTCGTCAGTGTCCATCCGGAAGGAGTGGATCTGGTCCCTAATGCGAGCGGGCCTGGAAGATGGATAGTATTTCTAGAAGAATTTGTCTTGAAGATCCTCCCATGTAGTGATAGAGTTGTCTGGGAGGGTGTCAAGCCAAGTATATGCACGCCCAGAGAGAGAGAATGGAAAGAGACGCAAGTAGATAGCGTCCTTAGACACACCCGTGATATTGAAGGTATCACATATGCGCGTGAAGCGGGACATGTGTCCTGGTGCATCCTCATCCTCAAGGCCATGAAACTGAATGGCATGAGTGATCATGCTCATGACATGTGATGGAATCTGCCATGTATTGGTGTTCGGAATAGCGGGGCGTGTGATCGAAGATCTCGCCCCGGTGACCCCGTCACTGGCCCTCTTGTGCACGGTACGTCTCGTCGGTGGGTCAGCGTCGCACATGATAAGAAATGGAATTGGGCTAGTAGAACGTACCTGGGATTTGCACAGCACTTTCAAACGCTCCCGGAATTCGCGGGTGCCCTCGTGTAGCTCTCGTTCGGGCTCTAAGGAAGAAAAATATAGCGGTGATCCTTGCGAACGAGTGTGGTGCATAAACTGACACAAGAATAACAGACAATAAATAAAGACTCAAGACAGAAAGACTCGATCCTATGTTTGTCACACAGATATGACACACAAGTAGTAGATAGGACAAAGACGCACAATTAAGACTCACAAACAAAACTAACCAAAAATCACTAAAAGAACTAGTCAAAGCTAATATTGCTATTTCCAAGTGTCCCCGGCAACGGCGCCAAAAACTTGATGTCGCCCAGACCGTCTATATAAAAACTAACAAAACCTAACCTAGACTCCAAAGTAATAAATGGAGTACCTTCGACTAAACCGCACTGACAGGAAAGCGGACATATCGAGTGTTGCACAACTTAATGGTAAACCAAGTTATCGAACCCTAGAGACACTACTATAACTATACTAGACTCTGACTCGGACTAAAGAGTGATTGATGGGGGGTTGACTGCACTACTGATTATACTAGAAAATGCAGAACTAATGATCGACTCAAGCTATCAAGGTGAAGAACTAAAGTAATCTTAGAGATGGAAGAATACCACCTAGGTCGGAATCCTACTTGCAAAACACAACTTCTACTGGTTCTGGAAGCTAAGATGGATCTGGGTTTATAAGGAAACAACTGTATACTACCTAGTGGATCCCTAATCAATCTCATAATGTCACCAACTAAGGAACCTAAAGATGTAATAACTCACAAGATAGTGGATTACCTTTCGGTCTCTCCAACAATGGTAAAGTACCCGGAAGACACATCACCTTTCAGTCTCACTGTCCACAATACATTCGAAGAATGCATGGGGTAATCTCAAGATAACAACTATGACTCAGAATAACAACAATCACTAGACACCTAAACCAACTTCCTCTCAGACAGTTGACACTCAGATTCCTAATGACGAAGACTAAACAACTATCTCTCACTTCTCGAGTATTGAGACAGGATGAACACTCACTCACAACTCCTATGGCTACTGAGTTTAGCAAACCACACAAACGATCATAAACCCTAAAGTCTATGACCTAGATACGCAAATCAAACCGGAAGACATCCACAATCAATGTACGGAATCATAATCAATCACAAATCAGATCTAAGCATGCAATTTCATCATAATTAACATCAAGAAACTGTTTACAAAATCATAAATCCATTAATTGAATCCAAAACCGATAAAAATCACAACTTTACGAAGTAATCATCATAAACACCCAGGCAATATCAATGTTTTAGCCTAGGATCATGTTCAAAACACCTAGAAAAAAAGTAATAAATACAATCATGGTTTCAAACTTAGCAATTCAAAGATAAAAATCGAATCTTGAAACCGAAAACACTAAATCTAACGAACCCGGAAGCAAAGCTCCAACCTTTTCACTCTGATTGCCTTCCAAGCTCCCAAAATCGCCTCTTTATCTTCTCTAGACGGCAATCATTCGAACTCCCTTAAATAATGGCATTAGAATCCTATTAAAAGTCGATTTAGGGTTTTTCACGGATTTTATGTCTCTCACGTATCGCGAAAGATTTGTATGGGTTCCTCGCGTACCGCAAGGAACAAATTAGTCGCGACCCTTTCTGGATTCCCTCGCGTACCGCGAGAGCTTGGAGCTGAGTCTTCGCGTACCACGTGGACTTGAATTTTCCACTTTTTTACTTTTGTTTCTTGGGCTTCATTCTCTTGCTCCGTTTCTTCTAGTTTTCACTTGTAATCTTCACGAGCACCTGTAAACACATCAACGACTCAATAGTATACAAAAATGACTCAAAACAAAGATAAAACTAATAAAAAACACATAAAAACAATAGGAATAAAGATGTGTGCTTTGCACTACATCAACAACCGCCTAAAAATTGGCTAACTTTGCGCCCAAGTGACCCTACAAGTCTGGTTGGCATGACCAAACCATGAGCGGGGGTGTCAACCCAAGTAGTACTACCCAAAATTCCAACGGCTATGCTCAGCTAATTGATTGCCTAAAATTGGGGACTTTAAGTCATTAAAAAAAAATAACTCATGTTTCAATGACTCATGTATCAATATATCATATAACATGTGACTAAAAATAAATAAAGAAACAGTTTTCCCCTAAAAACAGGAAACAGTAAGTAAAGTGGGGCCGTGAAATTCACCTGGACAAGCGGGCGTGTGATGCTACACAGTCGACAAAAACCGATAAAATCCAAGTACTAACATGGTCCTACTAGTCAAGTGGACACAAACAATGCATTTAGGACTCCTAAAGGTTGTGACCAAGTCAACAAAACAAAAAGTGGCTATGTAATCGGTTGCATACCCAAAACACGTGCATACGCGTACGAACTGCTCAAAGTTATAAAACCGACTTTTATATAAATTCGTGACCTTAAAACTTAAAGTTTAAGTTTTTAATAAAGTACATAAGTGGTTATAAAAGTTTGTTTAAATAAAATATTAAGTCACGGTTTCGTTCGTCAAAAAGCGTCGTTACGCGCGTAAAGTCCGGTTAACAGTCAAAAGTCCGATTTGTCCGAAAATAGGATTTTAGTGTGATCTTAGCATCCAAATTAAAAGTTTAAAATTAAGTTTTTAATATGACAAAAAAAATTATGTTCAAAACTTATAAAAGGTTTAAAAATAAATTTTTATACAGAAAAGCCCCAAAATGGCCGTTTTTATAAAGGTTTAATAGTTCATAAATGCAAAACCGTACTTAGACCAATTTTCACTTGTTAAAACTTAATAAATAATAAAACCATACTTATACTACTCCAAAATTCATGCAATTTGGACATGAGTCATTTTATACCATTTACCAACTATTGACCAACGTTTAGATTTTTTCAAAACTCAGAAGTATTTTTCTCAATTTTCTTACATTAAACGTGCATTAAATCTAGTTAATAATCAACAAGGAGTTAAATCACCAAACTTTCCACATCTTACTTTTTATATAAATACTACTGTTTAAAAATAAATTTGGGTGTTAGATCACATTTTTAGAAAAATCCATCAAAACAATTGTTGTATAAAAATAAATATATTAGTTTCATTATTTGTTTCACGTGAACCGGGGTTGGGTTTATAACCTAATAACCACTCAAAATACCAAATATTTCAATACTAAATATTTTCGGGTTCAATTCCCAACCAATGACTCATAAAACTATTCTCATAAAATCAAAGCTTAACGGGTAAAGTTTATACCTTCCGTATAAATGGTTCGCGTATGCGGAACCTCCCGTATTTCACACGCAATACGAACCAAAACCACCATTAGGATCGTTTTTATCTCCCGAGCATTTCCACATGCTGAAAATTGACATGCAATGTCGTTTGGATGGCCATGCAACCCGATCAATTTTGTTTTGTAGAAACTGTTATAATCTGTTCGTATTCAAAAAATATATTTTCCAACATCTGATTGGAATTTCCTTTGGTGAAAATATTCATACATGTGTTAAGAAACTACTGCCTAAAAATCGTCACGATCCAACGGTCGGATCTTCGGAGTTCGACGATTCTTTGAGACCGAGTTTTTCAAATCTGAAAATCCGATCAGTCGCATTCGAGGGTACGAAATGCATACCTAGAGAGCTCCGATAAAAAATTCCTACAATAGGTTTGTGCTTCTATGTGTTGAGAACATTCTTTCCAAAATTCATGCATTTCTAACGATCGGATTTCCGGGGATCGTCCGATCTTTGAGACTGTGCATGCATAAATTTTTATGGACGGATTTTAAAAACTCTTTTTAATGAACTTAAGCATAGATTTAGGATGATCGGAGCTTACCATCGCATTCGTAGAATCAAAAAAGAGTTTCGGGTGAAAAACGGGCTTCGGCCGCCACCGACCACCGCGTCGGACCACCGTTGGCCGCCACTCACCACCGCCGGACCACCATTATTTCGCCGGAATCCTCTCCGGTCCTCTCCACTCTCTCTCTCTAAATTTTTCTCAGAATTTTTAAAATGAGAAAGTGGGGTGAAAGTTAGAGTATTTATATCACTCGTGGTCTCCGATCACGTGCCGGTTTCTCGCTTAAACGAACCCGATAAAAATAGAGGCGTTATTTTACCCAAAAATAACTTATTATAATTTAGTATTTTCCCTTGAGTACTTGTGTCTCGTAAATACCTGCAATTAGACTGGATTTGTCGCCGGGACTGAGAGCTCGTTATCCCTTTCCGGACGTGAACTGAGTGGAGGAAAAAGGATGGATTGCGGCTTGTTTCGAGTTGTAGTTAGATAGAGGGGATGAAAGGGACGATTTAATACGCGTTACAGCCGTTATTGGAGCGGGATTGACGGATTTTGATCATGAAATCATGGGTTTTGAAACTCCATAACCGAAACACTCTAAATTTGACCAAACGAATTGATTTCTCAGTCAATGGGACTGATTACGAGTTTCTATCGAACACAAATGAATTGGAGTTTGATTTGGAAATGTTTAAATCCCGAAATTTCAGAGAATGAAGAGTTTAAGCGAGTGTTTGACTTTCCACGGTCAAAATTGAGTTCCTTTGAGTTCCAGGGTTCAAAAGAAAGGGTTCAACCTATTTTGAGGGGGTTTAAACTAAATAAAAGGGCTTAAGACTAAAGAGGGGTTCAAAAGCATAAAAGGGGGGTTTTTTTGGCTTGTGAGAGGGTTCATGACCATCTTTATTAGCTTTACATTCATTTTAATTATTTATAAAATTTGGTTTTATAAAACTTATACAAAAAAAAAACTAATCATTAAATATCTCCCAAAGGAGAAAACTCTAATTTTATAAAGTCGTAAATTATATAAATGGTTTATCTAATATGATCAAAAACTACATATATATTTATTATTAAATAGATAAATATATATATACAAAGGATGTAAATGCATCATTAGGTTCATAAAATTTACTTTTGATTAAAAAAATTTATAATAAAGTATATATAAATATAAATATATATGTTATATATACTATGGAGTTGAAATATTAAAACTTTGAATCGATACATGTTTAAAATAAAATAAAAAATAAAAAATAAAAAAATATTAATGTGCCATTCTGAGATGAGCAAGCTCGGGATTGAAATGAAATGTCATTATAATTTTAAAATAAAATAATATTAGAAAATAATGGATGTTACACTCTCCCTTCACTCCCACTCCTTACGTCAACTATACCACAACCTCCTCCATACACACCTTCAAACTCCTAAACACATTCCTACAACTAGAAACTCATCGATTTCAGCCCCCAAAAACTGAATTAAAGGTGCTACAAGTGTTTGCCAAGAGTTCCAAGTTTCCATAGTTGTCTACAACATCATTCCTTGTAAGTCCACCACCATTTTCAAGTTTAAGAGCTTGAATATTCTAAACTATAAGCCATGTGTTCTTGACAGAAAATATGAGTCTCGTTTAGTGTGTTTTCATCTCTTGAAATTGTTCATCTAGCATCATCAATGGTTCATCTCGTTTGGTAAGCCGAAAACCACTTAAAACCTTCATTTACACACTTAAATCATCACATACATGTGTGATTTATGCACACCCATGTTACTACATCATTTTGGAGTTTCCACATAAGTAGGAAGCCGATCTTCAAGTTACAACACTTCCACAATCCGTTCACGAGAAGGTATAAAACTTGAAACCGTTAACTTTCGCGTTAAATAACCTAAAAATCATCTTTAACGTCGTTTAATGCAAAATCCTTGAAGTTTAAGATATATACACTAAAAATCATGTTTTTACAGATTATTAAGGTTAACACGATGTTAAACCCTCAAAAAGTTACAATGATTTAACCCCTAGTCGGCTATAGACCGAAACCAAGCTCATACGCGTTAAAGACCCGAAACCGACACGAATATAGTAAAATCTGGCCTGGACAGTTCACAATGTTTTTATTTACTGAAAATATATTGAAAACGGTTTACAATGGTCTATAGGTCTTGATGTGTCGGTGCTTCGACTAGTAAACGATTAAAAACCGTTAAATACACGATTTGTGACGAAATCTAGCAAAACCGGACCCGAACCCATAAATATATAAAAACTACATACTTACATATTACATGGACATATAAAAGTGGTCTTTGGAATAAAAAGTGGAAACACTAATTATTTAACCTACTGATGCGTTTAAAACTGAGCGTTAAACGATTAACCGTCAAAATAACGATTTTTGGACTTATAATTTCAAAACTGATATTTTCCAGTAAAACAAGTCTAAATATAATACAAAATATTTTTAAAAGGTTTAAAATGATCATCTAGGCGTTGGTTGTGCGATTATACGTTCAAAGAGGGATTTTACAGAATCCGGCAACAAAAATACATTTTTGATACTCTTAATTATTCACAGAATATTTTGGTCTTGAAAAGTTCATAAAAGTGTTTTATATAATCTGAGATTATTTATTCTAGTATTAAATAAATTATCAAGAATTTAAATTACATCTTTAAGCATATTATAAAACGATTTCATAATTTAGAGACTAAATATCGTCGAAGAGACAAACTTATATTTTCGGGACTGATTTGAACTTAAAATATATTTATATAAGTATATAAATATAAAACATTATTTTATTATAATCCGTAGATACCCAAAAAGCTTATTACTATACGTTTTGACAAGTTCAATAAAATAAACGTAGTTGAGATAAACGAGTCGTTAGGACTATAAGACCTAAATACTTTGACTATGGTTGACTAATATTTATTTATCAAATAAATAAATATAACTTGTAATTAATCAAACCTATTTTATTAATTAATGTATTAACATTATACAACCGAAAACCCATTTGTTTATAAATAAAATAACCTTTTCAAATATAACCTAAGTTAAGACAAGGACACATTTGACTTAGAGTTTGGACACAAGTACTATTATATATAGTGCTACTAGTAACACATTGTATGAATGTAGGGATTCCTTTCCCCCGAAGCCGTCATCACTAGACTTTTCGAGCTTACTATACCACTACCATCGCTACTAGAACTCGGTGAGTTTCACGACTTAGACTCCCCCTTTTTACTTAAACCTTTTGGGGTGAAATACATGCTGCCAATTCTAAATTTTGACCAACTATTTTTGGGTATATGCTTACATTTACTATTGTGCAATCATTAACTCGGAATGAGCCATACACATATGTGGGTAGTACTACTTGAACCTGGGGATAATGTCCCTACTTCGTGCACGGTGTATATCCCAATACGAACTGGGGAAGACTAGACCTATGGCCAATTATTTAGGGGCTACATTACTAACGTGTTGACCTAGTTGACACATGGCTCTACGCACTATTAAATTTTGCATCATGTATGTGTGAAAAATGTTGTAATATTGACATGAGTTAACATTTAGACAATTACAATCTGCTCTTGGCTGCAGCCTCGAGTGTGGCTTGATTGAAGGAAATCAATGTTTATGTATACATACACCTACTGATTTATGTCCATGGATAAATATTTATGACTGTTGCGAACTCACTAGCTTTATAGCTAACCCATATTTTGAGCATGTATTTCAGGACACCTAGACGAGAGACCCTCGTATTAGCTTTTGAGCACGAGCTTGTTTAAGGATAGATGATCCTTGCTAGAAGACATGTGTGGAAGCCTTGTGTACTGTAGATCCCAATGCCTAGAGTTGGCCATACCTTGAACTAGACTTGCTAATTGACTTGGTATTAGATTATATATTTTACTTAGTATAGACAATTGGTATATTGAATATAACAAAATGATTTATCCCGATGTGCAAGATCTGTATCAACTGGTCATGTCCGGGCCCCCATTTGACGGGGTGTGACATCAACAGACACATGTACTTTGCACGCAACTCAAGTATCATTCACCAAGTGCTTCGAAGACCGGGTTTATCCAATCAACCAACTAGGAATGTATTTCACGCACGAAGCAGAAGCGCTTCTTGCAAGGCTCTGACTAGTAAAATAAGTGAAGGTATCTAAGCTGCACACATTTACCAACTCAATGCCAGTAGCAAAGTAAAGTGGAAGATCATCCTACTCCAATAAAAGAACAAATGATGGAAAAGACAAAGTCAAGGGCAAAGAGTTAATACAGGGAGTCATATGCATGAAGCTAAACAAGTCATGTGGGGCAAGAAGCATGCAAGCTGATACTTTCAGCATCAACCTTCGCTCACATTTTACTCAATATAAGTCTCAAATGAGCATTCAATTACAAAACTCAATGTACAAAATGTCACAATTTCCTGAAAGGAAAGAAAGTTTCCATAAGATAAGAAATAAGTTACATATCCACAAATAAAAGCTAAGAAGCACGTCCTAGAAGACGGGGTCCTTTATAGTAAAAATCCTACTTATGCTATCACCTCAAATGCGTCAGGCCTGATCAAAATAGCCATCTGATAAGGAGGTGCATTGGGGGATATGTGAGACTCATTTAGGACCTTTTTCAGTGGACATAGATTGATAAGCTTAACATTTCACAAATAGGGTACGTACATTGCCAGGTCCTTTCCCCCTCAGAAGCAATGAAGCAAGTAAATGTTAGCAAGTTAGGCCTAAAAACGAGAGAGGTCGTACTACATTAACGAAACACACCAAGGAAGCTCGTGCGAGATAAGAGACATGAGTGGAAGGAAAGTGGCTTCAAAGACGATAGAATACCAAAAACCTTCGTCGTTTCTAGTCTACAAATCACTGATAATAAACAAACACTTGTTACTATCCCTTTTGTATGATCGCAATCAATAAATGAAATTGCATATCTTATCAAAATTTATTTTGTGTACTAATTATCCTATCAGGGGTGAGCTCCTTGACCAATAAAGCTCCATGGGGTCCGGGTAAAACCTCCCCATGTAAAGGGATGAGCTCCTAGACCGAAACGCTCAACGGGTCCGGGCCTTGACCGACCTGTATACAGGTTGAGTTCCTAAAACAATGCAACTCAATGGGTATCAAGTCTTACTTACCCATGTAACAGGGTGAACTCCCATCAATAATTCTCCATAAGTAGTAAATCATAAAAAAAAAAGGGGAGACTGTTGGGTATAATTTTGAGACTGATGCTGTCAATCGAAATTACAATATCGAAACTACTAGTTTCGGTTGAAGTTTTGTTCAATCGAAACTACTAGTTTCGGTTGAACATTTGTTCAATCGAAACTACTAGTTTCGGTTGAACATTTGTTCAATCGAAACTAGGTAGTTTCGATACCTGTTTTTCAGGCCCATTGGGCGGTGGCTTGGAAAACAAGGCGCATGTGCTTGGACTCCTATATATAGCAGATTATGCCCTAGGAGTGAGTGTGTGTCTGTAGAGGGAATCACCACCCCAGGGGGAGTGTATGATTGAGCTTTTAATTTTCATATCAATCAAAGAATCATACGTTTTATGCTTTCAATTATCTGTTCTTTTAATTTTCATATGTTTCTGTTCGTGTATGTGATTCCCGCACCCGTCTCTACCATTTGTGATTCGAGAGTGATACCGGATCCAGAGATTCCGCCTCTCGATCCGGACTGTTTGAAGAATTTCTCCGCAGATCTGTTCTTTCAGGTCTGCTCAGGACCTACATTTATGATTACGCCTAATAAACTTTAAACATTATAGCAAATAATGGGATTCTTGCAAGATAGAATAATACTGTGTATTCGTAAACTTGCACTTATCTAGTATGGTGTCTGCATCACCATGCCTTGATAAAACTTGAATTATGGCAACACAACAAAAACACAAAAACAAAGGTCTAAACTAAGACTTGACATTTCAAAGCACACGAACTTTGCCAATACACAAATAGGATAAAAATCTAGTAAAGGATAAACGTCTATAGTATTCAAAAGGACATACAAGATAAGCATCCATCGCCTATAAGGCACAAGTCCGATAGGTATAAAAACAAGATGAAAACACACACATTGCCTACATAGGCTCAAAAACATGCCACCGAAACAATACAAGGTTTCCAAATAACATGACAAGTGACAAATCGTCCAAACGCAGTCACATGTATATTCGCAATGGCCATGATGAATGTGCCCCCATCTCTTGATACAACCTAGACGCACAACAACTTGAAAGATTAGGAGAAGAAAAAGCCTTGTAAAGAATGATGTCATAAGCATTGGAAAGCATAACGAACGATACTTTGCAAGGAAGATATTCACTTTCTTGCATGAAGCAACTTCAATTTTTCACAAGCTTCTTACAAGTACCAAAAACTAGACAACATGCTTGTCCACAAAATTCAGCAACTCAAATTTGCAAAGAAAAGCTACAAAGGAAGCAAGAAGATCAAGTGTCACTTTTAAAATACTATTGTGAAGACTCGGTATTATGTATAACCAAACTCTAAATTCATGAAAAACTCCTATATTTAACACCTAGTAACTTCATTACCACTTACAAACTTCTTCCTTTTTCTTGCTAGGCATGGACTCATACTCTCCTCCTTCACCAGTATACCGTCCCGGAGCAGAGTCTGACCAAGAAGAAGATAACGGATCACCAGTCCATCGGTCACCAGCACACCCAACTTCTAGGGAAAGGATTGACCTAAGTGCAAACTGGATCGGAAACTCTGGCGTGAGACTCAGAACACCCGGATCATCTCCATCAAAAAACCCGTTTCAGGCACCTTACCTACACAGCCAGTTTTCATTCCCTCTGAGAGACCCCCTACCTAGCACCCAACTCATATCATCCTAACCTAAGGGTAAGGCATACCGGGCACCTACTAGTGCCATGGGAGTCCCATTTGATAACGTCCACCCATACATGAGAACCTCGGAGTTTGTAAGACAAGGGATGGAACACGGAATAATACATGATCTGCTAAGTCAAAGAATTGACAGCGAAATAGTTGAAGCACGCGCGGAGGCAACTAGAGCTGAAGCTAGAATTGTTGTCCCAATAACCTTAGAGGTGCTCGTTTTAGTGCTTATCTGCTTCTTAGTGGAAAGCTACGTGAGGCGTTAGCAGAAACTTCTATTCTATGCCTTGTCTTTGAATTCTGTTTAAGACTCGTTTCTTTATGTATGGACTAAAAGTCCCAATTTTCAAGCATTTAATGATAAGTCCTATTTTTGCAAATCAAATGTTATTACTCTTTGTTTTCAATCAAATCTCATCAGGATTCCCCACACATCACTTTTTCATTGATTACAACTTGGTACTCTTATCTAAAACATCCTTCGTAAAAAATTCATCTTAATAACTGATTCAAATAACAACGACATATTAAACCCTAAGTGGTAAGTATGACTAAAGAATAAACTTCCAATAAACATTTCGGTTTGGAAAAGACTTTCAATGCAGCATGATTTACGCAATCTTATCTTGATCAACGATGACTTGTACTTCGTAAAAGCTACTATTATTAAACTTTGACTAAACTAATTACTTGTTAGATTTGTCTCTTGAAAGATTCTTCTTATAGTTACTCACCTACTTATTCAACTCATTTTGTTCCAACATTCTATCTATCCATACGTAAGAATAATTACTTTATTAAACAAAATGAACTACAAATTTCTTTTACAAACAAGATCAGTTATTCGTGAGCACACCCCCATAAATACTTTCAGAACCTCCCCATTATCTTACACATTCGGTAATGTATAAAATACTTCCCACGTCAAGAAAATGAATCTTTTGCTTAGACGTTAACCATCCATATAAACCGTAATGAAAGTCAAAACCCAAGTACACGTTACTCGTGAAATGCAATAAACTTACGTATACATGTTCACCAATACACATTACTAGATGAAGTCAATACTTTAAGTCGGGAGGAACACACCGTATTACACTGTGTGGAAATTCAAAACAACGTTCAAATCCATATCCTTGAAACTCAACACCTTTCGGTTGCCGAAAGGAACGTGTACAACGAAACGTCATGTAGGGCCAAACTCCAATTAAAACCTAAGCAAAATGACTTGCTTTAATTCCTAAATCCTATATGAATCCCTAATCATGATAACCTTTGTACGTTCATCTTGAACGAGGCTCATAAGACTCGTCGTTCGTTTCATCCTTGTGCGGATAAAATGCACAAGGATCTTCGTTACTAATGGCCGGCATGAAGAAGGACATTACTCTCTATGTAGCAAAATGCCTCACTTGCTCTAAAGTTAAAGCCAAGTATCAGCGTTCACTTGATCGCCTTAAACAAACAAAATTTCCTGTATAGGAATAAGGAGCGTATAACAATGGATTTCATTACGAAAACTTCCTTACACCTATCATGGTCACCATAGCATTTAAGTGATCACATTTTACTCATGACATGATCATACACTTTATTCACTAGAGTTGGAAACTAAAAGACTTTAAACTACTCGAGGTTTGATGCAGTCTTGTTCAAACACGAGTAAACTTTGGAACTCTAAGTTATGCCACATTATTACTCTTTGGATTTCTGATTGACATTACCCTCTTAGGACTCGGTAGATTGCTAGCCACTTTTACGTGAAAAAAATAGTTATGAACTAAGTACATTTTGTGTCCCTCTTGACCCACACACAACGGAAGGATCTATACGGACCATGCGACGATTCGAGTGATTACGGGTGCACACGTAATTATAAAAATCAGCGCATGGAAAACACAGCAAACTCTGTCATGTGCTACAACCTAAAACATATCGTGATATATAGTAATGAAACTAATGTGATGTGACAAAGGCATGGTGGATACGCCGACGGTACTTCCTATATATAAATGCTCTATCATATTATCAGAAGTAGCGTTGTTCGTGTCATGAGAAGTTTTGGACCTAGACCAATGACCGCGAGATCTCTTACCCGCCGACAATTCCTGAACATATGAAACTATATTTTGAGCAAACTCAGATCATCGAATTTTCATCAAATCCATTCCACCTTTAGAATCCAAATGATTATTTGACAACTCTTCTCCTTAAGTTCATTTCAAGAACTAAATCCACATATCCCTTGATGAAACTATGCCCTTGCTTGGTGGAACCATGGAAAACATGAATCCTGAAATCAAGAAACTCAGAACATAATCATATTCCCATCATCACAGTTCATTGGAAGTCTAAACGTAGCCCGGAGTTTATCTGAAAATGTGAAATATTTTTCTCATTATCCTTGTACGTACTATAAAGTTAAAATCCTAAGAACTAGATCATCCTACTTTAATTTCGGGACGAAATTTCTTAAAGTAGGGGAGACTGTAATATCCACGATTTTTCGATGTATCTTGCCCTAAAACCCTGCACGTATTATGAAATTTAAATCTTAGAAACTTATTAAAAATATATTTTCTTAAACAATAAATATTAAATTAATTGATATATATTTAAGAAAAGCATTTGCACTTGAGATATATATATATATATATATATGTATATATATAAGACTTATTTAAGAAAATATATATATATATATATGCATCTTATAAATAAAATATGTTAAATTCTTAAATCTTTATAAGTTTATAATTATTATTATGTAAATAATATGATTAATAAACTTATTAATATTAAAACCTTGAAACTTCTAAACATAAAAGTTATTTTTATAAAATAATAAAACTTATAAAAACTTATTTGATTTTTACAAAACAAAACATATTAATTATTTTATAAAGTCCAAGGACTAAAACTGCCATCTTTGAAACTTATTTTAAACTGAAATCAAGTTTTAACATGAAATGATAAAACCTTGAAACTTCAGGGACTAAAAGTGCAAATAACCCAAAACTCCTGAAACTGAAAACGATCGCGAGTTCGAGTCCTACATGAGTCGGTTTTCGCCCTCTTTATTCGAAAGCGCGGTTTCCGGCCAAAATCAATGCACCTCAAGCTTCTACTCGAGCGTGCGACCCGAACCCAAGGTACTCAATGCACGAATTCAATTCTAATGGCCGCGTGATTCAAATTTGAAATCGTTTTACCCAACCGAAATCTTCCCAACTGTAAAAGCATTAAACGATGAAATCAATTATAAATGTCGATTGCCACACCTTAGCGACAGCACCCTTTAACTCTCTGAAACTTCAAATCCATCAAATTGTACCTGCATTGCTCGATCGAATCCCTGGTCAGCCGCTTCTAAAGCTTGAACCTGTTCTCACTCATTTCGATATCATTTCAGGTAATTCGAAAAGCCAAAAGCTTCGTTTTCGTTCAAGGATCAATAGCCCTCTGTCAATTTACATTAACAGAGGGTTAATCGATTCGTATTTAGGGGATTTGGATTCTAGGGTTCTTCAGGAAATTAGGGTTATTTATCTATTTCTTTTTCCATATCAAACACCGGCGAGGGCCGTAGCCGGGTGGTTTGTGCTCTTGTGTGTGGACTTGGGTGGCCCGGGTTCGAATCCGGCTAGCCCAAGTTTTGGTGTTTTTATTTTTTTAGCCTTTTTATTCAGTTTTAATACTTCTAATAATTTTCATAAAATCTTTTAAAACTTTATAAACTTAAAACTAAATCTTAAGTTCATATTTATATTCTAGAACTATTTTAATTAATTTAAACTTAGTTAAAACTTGTAATAATTAATTCTTTAAAAATGGTTTTAAAACACTTAAAACTATAAAAATACTTATAAACTTTATAAAACTTACACTTTAATCAGAAGCTATTTCATAAAATTTGGAACTTAATTTGTTATTATTTTCTGAAATAAATAAAAATTATTCTGTTTAAAACTTTGAATTAATTTATAAACTTTTAATTTAAAACAGAAAACTTATATAATATTTATAAAAGCAGAAAAGTTTATAAAAACTTACGTATTAATATAAAAACATAAACTTATAAACTTTTACATTTTTATAAAGTTTATATCTATTTAAATCAAGACTTGTTTATTTATTATTTGAATGAAACAAGAAAATAAATATACATTGTTTAATTGAGATTAGAAATTTATAAACTTATAAATTTTATAAAACAGAAACAGAAACTTTATTCTAATAAATTATAAACTTATACATTCCATAAAACTTATATTTTATATAGACAGGAACTTATTTATTTATTTAAATTTATAAACTTTATAAAATAAAATAGAAACTTTAAAACATTTATAAACTTATAAACTTTATTTAAATACTTATAAACTTATAAGAAACTTTATTTAAGACTTTATAAACTTATACTTTCGTAAACTTATAATTAAAACATAAACTTTATAAGAAAAACCTATCTAACATTTTTATAAACTTATATGTACCTATTATTATTTAAACTTATAACCACAATTTTAACATTATTTAATTACATGATAATTTATAAAATAATTACTTAATACTTAATACTTTAATAAATCTTAAAAGATTTATATTGATTATTTTAATTAAGATAAAGTAATTATTCATTAGATAATTATTTATCCTTGATAATTATTTACCTTTAAATAATTATTTATCCTTAATAATTATTTATTCTTTAAATAACTATTATAAATCCTTAATCATTATTTAATCTTTAATAATTATTTAGTCTTTCAATTAAATTAACCTTACAATCTTATTCATAATATACTAGAAAACTACTTTAAATTATTATTACCTAACTTGTGTAATTAGTAATTATAAAGCTGTCTAAATAATTATTTTAATTAATAATTATTCTAAACTATAAACTTATTAAACTTTGATATCCAAGTCTTGTGTTATTTATTCAAAACCATATTTAGAAATTTGATTTAAACTTTATAAACACAAATCATTCCCGTCTCCCATTTGGAACCCTAGCTAATCTTAGAATCCTAGATTCTTTGCCATGAACTTATAGATCAAACTTTGAACTTTTAGACTTTGTGATTAGGTTTGTTGTGAGGATATTCTCCCTCAAAGCCTTGCTACTTTTAATCTTTGGACACACTTTCATCTTTTCAAGTGAGTATACTTAGCCCCTTTTTCTTTTGCTTATTTATAAACTTGGGGTGAAACATGTATCAAATTTTCAGACTTATACAATTCTTATACAACTATGTCTATATGCTTATTCTTGTGTTATGTGCCGTTAAGACTTGCATGCTTAAATTAAACTTAAAACTAGCATATTCATTAACTTTGATCAAGCCTACAGTGACAATAACAAATATATTGTATTTGATCAATCCACCTAGTTTGATTGACCCTTCGGGGGGAGCCCATGGTGATTGTTACTGGACCTAAAACTTTAAGGATAATCTGCGGGTTATGCCTAAACTTGGTTAGGGTTGATATGCAAAATGTTTAACTTGTTTGTTCTCACATTTATACCATAGAATGCATGTACATAGTGAATTGTAAAACTTTTCAAAGACTTTGTTAAACGGTATCAAAACCTTTATATCTCACCAACTATTTTTAGTTGACAGTTTACTTAACATGTTTCAGGTACACAAGTATGAGACTTTATTGTGATCACATAGGATGTTTTGGACTTAGAATCAATTAAATCTTGTATTCTTGTTATGTTTTGATTCTTTTCCTTGTAATGAGACTTTGAAAGTTATTAATGAATTATTTAAACTTTAATAGTCAACCTTGTGTTTTTTGAACAACCGCGTCCGCCCCGACGTATAATCCGCTGTCGGTTGGGGTGTGACATACAGCACCCAATCGCCAAGGAAGCAGCTTCATGCTGCTAAGGCACCACTACAACTGCTTACATCTAGGCCGTCAGATCTCAACCACCACCTTCGTTTATACTCTTTGCACCTTATACACGTATATATTTACATATACTTATATACCTATATATACATGTTATATATACTTCTTCACTTTAGATAAACACTAATGTTGAGTGTCGGAGGGTGGTTCCAAGACCCCCGGTCTCGGACCCCTTCTAACTAGTTCCTTCATGTTTGCAGGCGCAGATGTGGAAGATAACAAGGCTGACCCAGGGGCGTTGAACCATTCACCCCGACCCATATCTTTGTTGTAGCAACAAGTAGGCACCCAATATTTATTGTAGCAACAATAATAAATTAGTTAAAAGAACAAATTGGTACCTAGATTGAAACCCTATAAGGGCATGAGGTATACCGTGTGTGATAGTAAGTGGGGTGAGCAAAAAGTACACGTCACGTGGGCGCCACCTCACCCACCCAGATTTCTCACACCACTATCACATGGGAGGGTTATACCCACACGCTACTCACCCACCATCTCAACGCCATAAAGAGGGCCGTGTTCCACGCCAACACCACCATTCACAGGGCGTCACGCCCTGTACATTGGACGCCCTAACAAGTGAAACAAGTAGAATCTTGAAATGTGTGATAAATACCAACCATCGGATTCGTGTTTTCGTGAGGCATGAGTAGTGACTATCTAAAAATGGGTTTGCTTTTCATGGATTTGGGTGTGGCTTTGTTTTTTAGTAACTTTTTTTTCTTTTTTTTTCAAATGGATTCACTTAATAAAGTTGCATTTTAATGATTACATTTTAATATAAAAAATTTCTAAAAGTAAACAATAAGATAACATTTGAAAATAAGTTTAAACCTTTTTGAGAGGATAGAACTAGTCGGATACCTTTCGCATTAACTATTATGTGAGGCATATTTATGTTTGGGCATTTATATGTTATTGTATAAACAACAATTTGCTATGTCGGGTTACTACTGTTCATCACACACGATTGATCCATGTTGTTTAGTGTTATCTTTTTTAGCAGTTTTTCTTTTTATTTATATAAAAGTTCTATGTTTAAACATTTATAATTGAAAATACTCTTTTACAGAAGTGATTAGGGAGGAGGGTGTCATCACTAGGATGACACCACTCATTCAATTAATGTACAACCTTTAAGCAACAATATACAAGTCTAAAAAACTATCATTCAACTCTCACTTAGGTAAAAACACATCTCATTCAAATGACTTCACTTATTCATTAATTGTACATGTAAACCACAATGTATAGCCCATCACCCACTCATTTTCCCTCATTCATCGGCACCACCCTCATGATTTCTCCGCTCATTTGTTGACCACTAGATGGGTGGGGCGGTGTTCATTGGCAGTACCACAAACGATACCTAGGATTCTTGGTGTCATCCCTCTCTTAGGGGTATAATCTAGTCGAGTCAAGACCGAGCTTCATATTAATCGAGCTCGGTCTGTTAAAATTTCTGAAGCTGGATCTCGAACTCTGCTTGGCTCAAATATATCATTTCAAAAACAAATTCAGCTCGTTACACAACGTTAGGGATCAAGATCGGCTCAAGCTTATTTGCTTAAGAGCCTAACAATAGCTAAAGATCAGATTAAGCTCATTTGTCTGAAGAGCTTAGATGAGCCAAAACTTAGGCACAAACTCGTTTGTTGCTTAAAATAATTTAAATATATTACAATTAAGTAAATAGTTAATCAAGAAATACAAATTTTTAAAGTAAGAATTAAAACCGCAATTATAATTCATTACGATACCAGTCACATAATTAAATAATATTTTTAAATTTTTATAATTGACTTAATTTTACTTGACTTAGTTCTCGTATTTACATAAAAACTAGGAATAGACTGAATATTTTTACGATTTAATGTACGCAAACCCTAGCCTTTGTAAAAGGATAAACAAGAAATTAAGACTACGTGGAACTCCGGATAGGCATACTCTTTCTAGGTCACATCAGATGCAGACTCAGCACCCCGGCGCATGTTAGAAACGTCACTCCTGCAGTGCATGATTAAAGTACGGACACGTGTCATTTACTAGATATTTACTTTTTGTTTTAAATCACCAAATTTTGGATCATTGGACATTATGGATAAGCAATGACTTTAGCAATAATAGATAGTCAACAACAGAACAACTTTGACTCCCATCTTTACCCTCCACGTGTCATCGACCTCTAATCAAAACCCCATCAACGGCTCACATCTTTCACCACGAAAACCAGCCGCAGTACCAGATCACATCCCGTCTGTGTGCGCCAGTAATACAAAACGAACTGTTTAGAGAGAGAGAGAGATTCCAGAGAGAGAGAGAAAAATGGTGACGGAAGAAGGAAGTCCGAGGAGTCCAGAGGCGAAGCTAGGGAAGGAGGTGGAGGATCTGTGGGACGTACAGGAGGCGCAGCTCAGCCCTACCGAGAAGCTTAATGCTTGTTTCGAGAGTATTCCTGTATCTGAATTTCCTCATGCTTCGCCTTCACAAGGTATGTGTTGTAATTTGTAAAACCTTTTGATTTTGATTGATTTGCTGATTCCTGATGATTGGTCCTGGTGTCCGGCGATTCAAACCTGTGTGGAAGATTTTACTGTTTCTAATCGTACCAGGACGGATCTAGAGGATATGTTTACAACGATGAATTTGTGATCGGTCTCGAATTGCGGATTCTGTAGTTAATTCTGTTGCGGATATAAGTTGATTGACAGTTAGTTTGTTGTAATTACTATCGGATTTCACTTGATCGATCTCGTAATTACGAAATCTAATCAGTTGAGTGTGGTAGTTTGTCATAATTCTTATTGGATTTTACTTGATCGTTACGAAATTTAATCAGTCGAGTGTAGTAGTTTGTCGTAATTCTTATCAGATTTTACTTGATCGATCTCGTAGTTACGAAATTGAATCAGTCGAGTTAGTAGTTTGTCATAATTCCGATCGGATTTTACTTGATCGATCTCGTAATTAGGAAATTTAATCAGCGAGTGTAGTTGTGTGTTTCTGATCGTAGGTGATATTTGAAAACTGGATTCGTGTTGAGCACAGATTATATTTGATATCGATTGATCGAGATGTGGTAATTACGAAATTTATTTAGTCGATTGTGGTTGTGTAGTGTGCTTCTGATAGTTCCGATATTTGAAAGTTGACTTATATTGATTAGATCAGATATTTAATATTGAATTAATCAACAGTTGTTGTCATAATCCCTAACTTCTTTTACAGAAAAGGTGTCTTAATTATAGAATTAAAGTAAGGTCTGAGTACGTATCAAACAGTTAATGGTCCACTGGGCGAACCAGAATCAATAACATAAAAGGATGGAGTCATAAATATTATAAAAACTTAAATAATATATATTTTTGATTTAAAACAAAATATGAAAATATCTTATGTTTTAAATTTAAATAATACATGTCTAATTTATTACAAAGCGTGAATATAACTTATGCTTTGGTATAGATTTGAACGAAAAAAATATAAAGAAAATAATTAGAATCTGGTTTAACCGGCCAGTTCCCCGGTTGGACTGGAGAACAGTTTAAGTAGGGTAACCGGACGAGTTATGCACCCGATTCCCGGTCCGATGCTGCCCGGTCGTGAAAACATTGCGTATATGTCATCTATGATTCTATGAGTACTTAGTAGATTAAGCCTGCTAGCTGCTATAGTTTCTCCCCTGATGTTTATTTATTTACTGAACTAGCTTAAAACCCGTGTCTACACACGGGGTGAAAAATATCAATACATAAATTTCTTAAATCTTTATGTATATATTTTACAGGTGTAAAAATGTATTACATATACTAAGGATAGAAAACAAAATTCAAAATATGTAAAAGTTAATATATAATTGGGTTTCGAAAATACGTTAATTACTATTTAATGTAATTTGACTTTCATTTACTATTTGATTGAAAATAAAAGTTACATAATTAGATTTCAAAGTTTTTTTTTATAATAAGAGATAACTTAAAATAAATGTGTTTTATTATTATAATTAGTATCTTCTTTATTAATATAATTAAAAGATAGAGGTGTATTTAATAAGAGAGAGATGCGGGAAAAAAATGATGAGAATGAATATGGAGGCGACACGTGGCATGAAAAACCTTTATTTATTATATAGTATAGATATAGATATAGATTCATTGATCGGATCAAACATCTCAATTTTTGTTGTTCAGTAATTGAAATAAGATCAGACGCAAGTCTGGGTGAAGCTGTCGGATTGCTGGCCCAAAATAAAATTCTTAGCGCACCTGTTGTGGATGTTGATGCACCAGAAGATGCTAGTTGGATTGACAGATATCTTGGGATGGTTGAGTTTGCAGGCATTGTTGTATGGATTCTGCATCAGGTTCACACATTTGTTTCATTGATTCTTAAATAACCTAGAAATGCTGCTTCTTAATTAGTTACAACTATTATTATGTAACTGTTATTATCACATTACATGTACAGTCGGAAAAGAATGACGGGTCAGATGCATGTGATGCATTTGCGAGTGCAGTAGAGGACTCCATAAGACCCGCAGTTGTTGCGGCCACGAATGGGATGGCTTCTCCAAGATATAGAAGCTCACTGCCCGGATCTCCCAAGACTGCTGGAAACTTTTTTGAGTTATTAACTTCCTCTGATTTCTATAAAAACACAAAGGTTTTACTTCCCACTCTTTGACATTCTTTCTTTTCTTCTAAAATTTAATAGGGGTGGTAAATCATGACACGGCTCGAAACACGAAAGTAAGCAATCAAGTTTCGCGTTGTTACATCAAACCCGTTTAATAAACATGTCGTGTTCGGGTTGATTTGTTTAGGTCAACCCATCAACCCGTTTAATTAAATAGATCAACCCGCCCAACCCTTTTAACACGTTTACAACTTAATTACAACTCATTTACAACTAGGGATGGCAATGAGACGGGTTTGGGTAATCCCAAGCCCATACCCGATTATAAAAGTGTGTCCCATACCCGGCCCAAAACCTGTCGGGTATCAATCGGGTATTTACCCGTCGAATATCGGGGCATACCCTCGGGTAATCGGGTATGCCCGTTAGTTTCATAAAAATACCCGTCGGGTATCTATCGGTTAAAAAAGCAGATTACCTATGAATCATATCAAAATGCAAACAAAAGTTAATGTGCAACTCGTATTTTTTATGAATCATATCAAAATGAAAACAAAATATAAATATATAATATAATTAAAATAAATAAATAAAAAAAGGAAACTATTTCGGGTATATAATCAGGTAAACGGGTATGTTTTATCGGGTAATCGGGTATACTATCAAATCCCATACCCGTGAAAAAAATAAAAAGTAATCCCATACCGGCCGGTCCCATACCCGATTTCCCGACCCCATACCTGTCTCAGATGTCTCGGGTTTTGGGTTTGACTGCCATCCCTATTTACAGCCCGTTTGACGTTTTCAAATAAATGGGTTAAACGGGTCTTGTTCGGGTTACACGGATTTAAGTGTGTCCGGGTTACGATTGATGTCTTGGACATGAATAAATATACGGGCCGTGTTCAGGTTCAACGATTCAACCTGCCAACCTTAGACCTATCAACTTGACGCCACTAATATTTATGGTTATTCATATTCCCTCGTCAGTTTCCCTCAAATACTTTATAAAAATGCAGGTTAAGGACATCTCAGGATCATTTCGGTGGGCCCCATTTCTTGCATTGCAGACGTCAAACTCATTTCTGACCATGCTTTTACTACTCTCAAAGTACAGAATGAAGAGTATCCCAGTAGTTGATCTTGGGGACCAAAAGATAGACAACATCATTACACAATCTGCTGTGATACACATGTTGGAAGAATGTGCTGATCTCCAATGGTTCAAAAGCTTGGGTTCCAAGAAATTATGCGAGCTTGGTCTTCCCCTGATGAACGCAGATCAAGTTATTAAGGTACAAATGATCATACCCACAACAAGAAACTAAATGAGTCCCTAGTAATTAGTTGTGATTAGAGAGGTTAATTTTGGTTATGTTTTATCTCTAATGTGTCAAATAGTCAAACAAATAAAAACAAAAAGGTTGGTTAACAAAGTAAGGAAAACGGGTCGAAAGTCACCTAAAGCCCGTCTTTAGTAAACGAGCCGAACTCGATCTTGTCTAAGCTCGAGCCCAACTCGTTCGAGCTCTATTTCTAAAGCTCGAGCGAGTAGCTTTTCAAGCTCAGGCTAGACTTGTTTATTCAATATTAATTATTTAATTTTTGTATTTGTATACATTTATAATTTTTTTTTATCTATATTTATAATTTTTATATGTAACATAATATATATGTACTTTTATCATTATTTAATAATAATAATTATTTAAATATATATTTAATATATTAAATAGAAACCATATCAATAATACGTTTAGGTTCAATAACATATGTGAAGATCGGGCTTTTGCTCGTTTATTAAATGAGCTCCAGCATAGGCTCGAGCTCGGCTAGATTCGAGCTTTTAGCGAGTAGCGGCCCAGCTCGTTACGCCTCTAGTTTTTAATGGACAGAACCTCTCAAGTCTTAAATCATCTTCTTCAGAAAAAAAGGTGGGCAATTATTGAATAAATATAAATTTTGTATTCATACTGGACATGCTAAATACCTAAATAATATAGGCAATTGATGAATTAATATAACTTTGCAGGTAGATGAGGATGAACCGGTGCTGCAAGCATTTAGACTATTGAGAGAGAAAGGAGTCGGTGGATTACCGGTGGTTAGTGGCGGAAATAAGCCAGTTGCTAATATTAGCATCAGAGACATTCAGTTCCTCTTAATTGCCCCTGAAATTTACAAAGATTACAGGTTCATTACATAATCTTCTTTACCAATTCTTTCCCAAATTCAGTTCCTCTTAATTAACATATGATGTTTTATATAAATTCGAATACAACATAACGTATATTTAATTTTATCTATATTCAGATATAAATTTTATTAGCTAATTTAACATCGTTATCTATATTGGATACGACCAGTTTGTGATAAATTTTCAAAATGTAGATAAAAATAAAAACCATCGGTGTCTTCGAATTTATATAAAATATTATACTTTAAAAGTTATACAAAACTAATTTTATACTTCAAAAAAGAAAAACAGAAAAAAAAACCTACAATAAGGAAACTGGTCGAAATAGCCCCCCTAGAGTTTATGCCACCAGATTTTATCTTCCAGTTTTATTTACTTTTTTTTTTATAATTATGGGATTTGGATTGTAGATCGATAACGGCCAAGAACTTCGTGACATCGGTCAAAAGGTATCTAGAGAACAACATGAAGGCGTCGCCTTTAGTAAGCGGCATGATTACTTGTAGAAAAGAGGACACCCTTAAAGACGTGATCACGAAGCTTGATTCCGAGGAGATTCATAGGATATATGTAGTGGACGAAGGAGGGAATCTTGAAGGCGTGATAACGCTTAGAGATATAATATCACGGATCGTACACGAGCCTCGTGGGTACTTTGGTGACTTCTTTGATGGGGTGTTGCCATTGCCTGCCAATAGTCGGGTTTGACTCGAGTATTGACCTCTTGCTTAACTTCTCGTTTTTGCTTTTTCTAACAAGACTGTTTGAGTTTGTCTTGTATATATCTGAATGAATAAGTTGTATCTATCTTTTTATTTTAGAAAAACATAACTTAATATTTACTTTCGATCTATTTTAAGTTTGGAACCAAGCTCGATTCTTCCTCGAGCCCGAAGACTCGATTGAGCAATCAGGTAGATATGGTTAGGGGTGTAAACGAGTGAGCTGCTCGTGAGCTACTCGAGATCGGCTCGCTAAAGGCTCGAATCGAGCCGAGCTTAAACGTGCTTAATCCCTAACTCGAGCTTATATTCAAACGCGTTTAATAAACGAGTTCAAGCTCGAGCTTTATGTATCGAGTTTAAGTAGACTCGCGAGCCTAAATGAGCCTTTTATTTTATATAATTTTTTATTTGATATATTAAATATATATAGATATATATAAATAGCATATTTTATTTTATATATAATCCGAGCTCGAGCTTAGAAGAGCTCGGGTTAAGCTTAAGCTAGGCTCGGCTAATACCATCACCATCTTCTAGCTACGAAGAACCGAGATATGATGCCATGATGGTCACTTAACTCAATAGGGTGTTCAATGTATAACCCTAATTCACCACTAGTTTCAAATATTTCATAACATAATTGTAATCGTCTTTAAATGAATGAAAAGATATTTACCATTGTTATAACATAATGGGTTATGAGTTAATACCAACGCCTTGTATGGTTCTTGAATTTTCACCTTTCACAACATTCTCGATTTTGAATTTTGAAGCGACCCGGCTCCTCTTCGAACCCTACGCAAATGCAGGAGCTAAGTCAAGTATTGGGTACGCGTTTTTTTTTTCCTTTGGCTGCCATGCCCGAACCTCTCGAAACTCGCTTGGACTGGTTGAATACTAGTTCTCCATATTCATAAGTGTATAACTCGTTGCACCTTAAGTTGGTCAAACAATGATGAATGAATAGAAAGGCCATTACTAATCGAAGTATTCAAAGCCCTTATGGTCATCTAGTCTTTAAATACGTTTAAAACTTGCAATAACTTGTATAAAAATCATATATTTTATATAATGAAACACTTTCATCATATTAATAGTGATAGTTGCATAAAATGTAAATATAAAACATACACATGATATATGTTGCTACATCAAAATTTGGGTCGGATACTGATGTCGGGTGGAGCCGCGACAAGCCTCACCGAGCTAGTCCCAAGCATAGTGTTGAGATTTCCCGTATAGTTTTAGCTTTTCAATAAAATAAATCCAAGTCAAAAACGCAGCAGAAGTCTTAATAAAAATCAAGACTGGAAAAACCGTACCAGTAATCCAGTTGCAAGAACTTTAGAAAAAAAAGATGAAAACATGTAATTAACAACTTTAATTACTTACCTTTGATCTTGTAGAGAACCGTAGATGAATACACTTCAGATATCCACAATGGTTCAATGAACAGATGTTGCTTGCCCTAAGCGCATCTCCAATCAGCACGTAAAAAGAAGCACTCGGAGCACCATTTTCAACGGTGGCCGAAATTCTCCCTAGGGGAGGTAGATGGTGGCGCAAGAGAGGAGAATGGAGTGGCTAGGGTTTTCAAATGTATCAGTAGATCTCTAGGTTTTAAATTAGGATTTAAAACTATGTATATAATCCTTCTAAATATAATATTTCTTGGTATATCTCATGGCATATTCCATTTAGATATATATGAAATATATATATTCATTAATTTCAAAAATTATTATTAATAATAATATATATAAATCGATTTTATATATATCCTTAAATCCATTATTTATTATTTGACGAGACGAGATCGTGAATTCGCCGAGAGGATGAAACAAGAAATTAGAGAAAAATACGATCTTTAGTATTTTTATGTTGTTGTTTGGTGCGTTTTATCATGTAATGCTTAAAAAGTTAATGTTAAATTGTTTAAAAATAATTAATGAAATGGATTAAAAAATTAATCTAAATATAAGTCCTCCACTACTTGATCATTACATATGTTTAGTGAGTGTAGGGAGAGACCCCTCCTGCCTACGTGACACACTTTCCCCTCTCACTTGGGTATTACATATGGGCTAAGTAGTTCGAAATTCGATTCGAACCGAATTCAAATAAAAACTCGAATTTGAATATCTGTTTATTGGATTCGAATAAGGATTCGATTCAATTCGATTTCGAATTTAATATCTCGAACCCGAATTCGATTCGAATAGTTTGAATTAACTATATACATAGATTTTTTTTTATCATATGGGCTTCAAGTCTTCAACCTTCAAGCCTTTTAAGTATTGGACTATTTAGTTTTTATGAGCTTTAACTCAATTCATCAGTTCAAACTTTAAAACGACATCGATTCTTCACTCTTTATGTTCATTTTTTGCATCTATGTATGAATTAAATTGTTAAATTTTTAGAATTTTAGAATGTAGTTAAAAATCTGAATATTTGTTTTTTTTTTAATTTTTCTAATTCGGTTTGTTCGAATTCGAATAAGCTTATTCGAATCAATTTAAGCAATTCTTATTCGAATTCGAATCCAAATTCCAAATTCGAATAATTCGATTTGAATAAACCGAATAAACAGATTCGATTTGATTGAAGACCCTAGGCCTAAGTAACTAAAATCCTATTACTTAACCTTTTTCTTCGATGTATATCTTTAAGCCTCGTTTTCTTCATCAACACCTATCCAAATCACATAAAATTCGATACGGAAGTTCTTTAATGTGTCTTTAGCTAGTTACTCAAGTTTCATACATTCTAATACGAGTAAATTTCCTTTTGCGTCTATGTGGTTTACATTATTTAACACAATATGTCCCTAACACGAATTTTTAACGCTTTGAGTACCCATGGTATACAATCTGTAACACTCGAGCCCCTGGGCCTAACTTCGTTAAATTCTTCCCGCTAAATTTAGTTTTGACATGCTGCGGATAGTTAAGTTTTGCTGCTAATCTAGTTTCGGTAGTGGTATCTGCGGATAGCCTTAACTAGATCAGCAGCAAAACTTAGTAGTTTCGGGTGAACTTAGTATTTTCGGATGAATATCAGTAACCATCTTACCTCTATCAAAACTAAACTTAACAGAATTTTTTAACGAAGTTAGGCCCAGGGGCTCAGAGTGTTACAGATTGTACACCACAGGTACTCAAAACGTTAAAAAATCATGTTAAGGACGCATTGTGTTAAATCGTGTAAACCACATGGACGCAAAGAGTAATTTTCTCTTCTAATACTTACATTTTGCATATTGAGAATAGGAAATGCACAAACTACAATTAATCACACCATGTTGATTTCAGCTATTTTTTTTTTTTTTAAATTTATACTTAAACCTCTTAATTATAGCATATTTACCTTTAAACCCCTAAACTTTAAAAATTAGTTTAAAAAACCAGATTTTATGACTTTTGAAAAACAACTTTTTATCCTTTTTAAAAAACTAAAATAAAAAATGTTTTTATGTTTGTCAAACATTTTTTTAACTTATCAAACTTTTTAAAAAAACCAATAAATCAATACGACTTATTAACCACCTCAATCCCAAACAACCTCTAAAAATACGATTTATGTTTTGTAGAAATTCCACACCTGTAACTGAACATCCAACGCAGGCATCACCTTTACAGAAAAGCCGCAGTGCCGTGACGACCTCACCAACACTCGATCGATTGAATCAGACGCAATTGAAAGCAGCACCGGCAATGGAGGTGGAATTGAAAACGATTTTAACCGATCTCCAAAATCTCAAATCTTCATTGTCGGATCAATCTCATCAGTCTTCGATCGATCAAGTAACTTTTCCTAAACTTCAACTCACCGTTTCCTTCAATCGCATGTAGTTTAACTTCAATTCCAGCAATTTGTGTTATAAATGTTGCAAATCAATACAAAAGCCCTAAAATCCTAAATTTCTTTTTAGCATTTCTATTAATCGACTGACGAATGCTTATCAGGATCGGAATTCAAACGGAAACCAGTAATTATTCAGTAGGATCTGATTATTGGTTGCTTCAAGTGATCAGTTCTTTGATTGTTTTCTTGTTGAAAGGGAATTAGGGTTTATATTGGCTTTTGCACTGCTAGTTTGATAAATTAGAACCAGGAAATGTTATTTTCTGTGAGGACTAGTGTGCACTGAAGCAAGCCTATATTAATATAAAATCATTTGCAGTTGAAATGGCATTTTGGGAAATGCATCCTTCAGCCTGTCATTTAGCATAAGGAATAGCGCGACAACAAAAAGAACAAAAGTAAATCGTTTAATTTTTGATACGTGGTTTATATTTTAAAATTTTGTACTTCTTATATACAGATATGTATGCTTATGTAGATAAAAACCATTAAACTAATTTTTTTCATATGATTTTATATATTTAAAAGTTTACCTACACATGTGTAGGCAAAATAACCTACACATGAATTACACGTGTAGGTTATGTACATAAACGGATTTTTTTCATATTCTTTTTTTTGAATTTCACGAAAGGCGAATAAACATTGCATTTCTATTATTTTTTTTATATTTAAAAAAATTTAAGGTTGAAAAAATGAAGGATTCATTTTGTTCTGCGTGTTCTCGCTATTTTTTAGTGTTCTGCATAGAACCCTCTCCTTTAGCATAATTAGTTAATAAACCGGTTCCAATATTTTTATATACCGGTTAACATTAGGCCTTGCATGAATCAGAAGTGGACTGAACTTGATTTTGGTGATATGCAACTGAATATTAAGGCAATTTTTGACATTTAGTTATGGTAACTGTTCTATGAAGGAAAAGATCTTTGTTCTTGGTACGCACTTCCTTGGTTATTAATAATAACTTCTGTGCTAGCAGATTCGGTTGCGTGTAGAAAATCTCACCAGTCTTGCAATGGCCGGACCAGCTCGCCGTTCAAAAGTCAAGGTTTTGCTTATATCTATACCAGCTGCAGTTAATTTATAATGAAGTGATTGTTTGTTACCAGTTTTCTAAGAATACTGTTAAATTTGATTTCAGGATATGAGTTCAGAGGTTGTAGATAGCAACCCTTATAGTAGGCTCATGGCACTGCAGAGGATGGGCATTGTGGACAATTATGAAAGAATACGGGAATTTTCAGTTGCCATAGTTGTCTGTACTGAATCCATCTTTTCAGTTTTTGTTCTACTTTATTATTATTTGAACTAAAGATGTCACTTCTGTTACAATCACAATATACATGCTTCATCGAATAAATTTGATTTTTGAGGCTTATGTTTTGTTACATGAAATCACTAACATCACACTTCTAGCTATATTCAAGCAGAACTGATACAATGGTCAATTAACCCTTTTGTTTTTTCCACTTGGGCAAAAAATATTTATTTGCTGTATCAATATATTCTTTGTTGACATATGCAACTGAAAAACCCATGATTTGTATGTTTCAATATATTTTTTGTTGAAGTATCCGTGTATCTTTCACCTTATATTCCTTAGCCTTTTTTGTCAATAATAACCATCTATTCTGCAACTGTATTGTGTAAGTTCTCATAATATGTTCAATTGCGTACTGATGGATACACTTTTTCAAAGTTCAAACTGCTCTAAGGGCATTATTTGTTTGATGCCTTTCATAGGCAATGGGTTTGTAAATATTTGTTCGTATAGTGTATCGAAACCATAGTTTTGCTTATATTTTGATAAAAATTGCATCTTGTTTGTTTTACAGGGTATTGGTGGGGTGGGGAGTGTTGCTGCTGAAATGCTTACCAGATGTGGTGTAGGCCATCTTTTGTTGTATGATTATGATACAGTGGAGTTAGCAAACATGAATAGGCTATTCTTCCGTCCTGAACAGGTGTGATTTAAAATGGGTGTCATTTTCCGTCTCTATTAAGAATGAAAATCACTTATAGTTGTTTATTTAGATCCCCTTGAGACAAACAAAATTACTGAAACTATTAGCTTAGTAACTTTATTTTGGTTTCCACTTGCAAAGTTGATAGCAATCTCTACCTGCTTCCTTCATTAACTCTTATTAAGTTGGAATAGTTGTTGAGAAACAAATTGTCAATTGTATATTTCTCAGGTTGGCATGACTAAGACGGATGCTGCTGTCCAGACTTTATCAGAAATAAATCCGGATGTTGTCCTTGAGGTTATATTTTCAAAAGAGCTAATTAAATTATTGCTACATGTTAACCACTCCCTATTGTAATTAGTAAATAAATATGTCGAAGTGGTTGTATATCCACTTCACCATGGTATTGTCTTCATAGTTCATATAGTTAACCTTATTAACAGTATAAATTTGAAGTGTGAAGAGGTCAAGATTAGCTAGATTGCTTCTAACTACATGCATTGAAAATTGGCCTTCTTTCTGATAATGGCTACTAAAGGAACATTCTTTTCATTTTTAGCCACTCATATCTTAACCCAATATCTATTCTTATGGGTTGCAAGATGATTTAGAATTAATTTGGGATCCCAATATAAGGTTCCTACATTTAGTTTTCGTGACGGATAGGAACTTAGATAAACGAAATCACAAAACACAAATTAGAGAATTCTTTTTTATCGAAGTTGCAAGTAAATTTGTTATTATTTCCAGGATCAATTTTAGCATATTCCTATCCTGGTCCATAGCATCTGATGCTGTAGATTTGGACTAGAACCAGTGGCATTATTAGGGTCCTTTTCACAATCAATAACCAATTTTAAAGCTGAAAATCACACACAAATAAACATTTATAATACAATACTCCTTACTCGATAATAATTTAGTGGAAAATAAAAAGCACAAAGAGTTTAAATCATAATTCTCTCTACCACAAGTTTCAATTCGAAGAGCAAAGCTTTGCCTAGCTTTCTTGTAGTGCTATGGGTTAGGGGAGGAACTCGAGTGTCTTCCAACATGTAAGCTGTGAATTGAAACGTTGATCCAGTAATCTGTTTTTTTTCGTCATTAATTCATTAAAATTTAGTACTCTTATTTTAACTACTTCAATTCAAGAATTGGTATGGTGGGGATGGAGTGATCCCAATTCCCACCTAATTGAAGCATTGGGGACAAATAGAAACATATGATAATTTGTCACAGATTTAAGATAGAGGCCTTTTCTTTTCCTTCATATTTTTAAATTTCTTTTGAAGGCTTTTCACACTCTTATTCATTTAACATTTTCAGAGCTTTACCCTGAACATAACAACAGTGCAAGGCTTTGAAACTTTCATTTCAAGTCTCACAAAGAAATCTTTTCGTGAAGAGAAAGAAGGAACTGGAGTGGATCTTGTTTTGAGCTGCGTAGATAATTATGAAGCGAGGATGGTTGTAAATCAGGTCAGAGTATTATTATTATTATTATAATAAATATTAAAAGGCAAGTTGAGGATGTGAGTTAAAAGTTACTGTAGAAAATGTGCATGTTGATATGCATATGGTACAAGCATGTTCATGCATGCTTTTGTTATTTTTATTTTTCTTTTGGAAGTTGTCAAATACAATTACTTTTGCATTTAAGAGACAAAGATGGGCTGGTTGAAATGGTTTAGGCTCTTTCTTCTCTTTTCCATGGTACCGGGTTCGAATCTTGGGAGCCATATGTTACCTTTTCTTTATTTTTTTTGAGAATTTTTCTTTTTCTACTTTCTCATATTCAACATTGGTTTAAAAATTTGATGCTATTTTTTTTCTTGCGTTCTTCTCGCGCGTGATGAGTTTATCTAAAGGTTTTGCCTTTATTTTATAAGTTTTCGAGGATTCTAATTTCTTTCGCAGTAGCACTATCGGTCGGAAATTTTGCCAATTTTTTCTTTTTCTACTTTCTCATATTCAGCTTTGGTTTAAAAAGTTGCTGCTATTTTTTTTTTCTTGCGTTTGCTCACGCACGGTGAGTTTACCTAAAGGTTTTGGCTTTATTTTATAAGCTTTCGAGAACGTTAATTTCTTCCGCAGTAGCACTATCGGTCGGAAACCGCCGCAACGCGCGGGGCCACCTTCTAGTATTTATTAAAACTTAACTTTGGATTGTGAGGGAATAGCACTATAGATCTTATACCAATTTTAAAGCAAGTTGTACAAGCTCACAATGCATATTCATAATGCATTATGTGTGAAAAAGAGAGCAACTATAACGTGTTCAAACTTCAAACATCACTTTTGTCTTCCAATCTCTTAACTTTCAAAATATTGCAAGTATAAATGTATAATCCATTAGAAATGCTTCACGGATAAAATCAAATTACATGTTTAGTCCCTTACTTTAATTTCTACAACAACATTCATCCTTGATTGAAAACATTTTGCAAGATCCAACCTTTACGTAACTTTTTCTAACATTATAATCATCATCATTTTTTCACTTGCATTTATTATAATAAAAAACTATCAAACTTAAAGTTATATTTTTATAATTATATATGTTTATTTATTTATAAAGAACTCTAGAAAAAATTGGATTGGAATCATAGAAAAAAAGCCTCAAGAAATAAACCAAATGGGGCTCCAGTGGAGCGCCGCGTCTCCATCTTTTACGGTCCAGACGTCATACCCGGGTTTTATCCTTGGCAGTGGCGGTTCAGCCCAATTTTTTTTCTTTACTTTGCCGCAACGTGTGAGGGAGGTCGTAACGCGTGGGGAATCGACATACTTATTTTTATAAACGCTTTGACGTAACGCCGCCGCGACGTGCTTATTTCTACCGACGTTTCGGCTCGATCGTAAAGGAACCGTCACAACACGCCAGTGCGTCACCTGCCGCAACGCGCGGGTTCTAATTCTAGTTATTATTTATTAGATTTAATTGTATTTTCCTTTTAATCAGCTTCATTTTTGTTGTGCTTTTTTATAGATAGTTGATTTATGTTTTGTCTGTACAGGCTTGCAATGAGCTGAATCAAACATGGATGGAGTCTGGTAAGTAAATGATTTTTTTAAACTCATGAGAAACTATAATTATCGGTGAACCCATCTATTAGTTTTATGTTGTTGCTTCTTTTACATTCTTAATTCATTTTATTTTCTGCTTTTTTGAGGGTTCGATTTGTATTTGAGCAGGTGTGTCTGAGGATGCTGTTTCAGGTCATATACAGTTATTGGTTCCTGGAGAAACCGCTTGTTTTGCTTGTGCACCTCCTTTGGTAATGTACATTAACTAATGACCTTTACACACTCACTTTTTTTTATATTTTAATTCTCATTGTGATGCAGTTTCGGAAGCAATCAAATGGCTCTAAAACAATGATTCAATCAAAAGCTTTAATCGAACCGAATGGTTCAAAGAAACCTCAAAGGTGTTCTTTACAATAGTCAATAATCAAAAACTGTCTATCAATAAACCTAACATCCCCTATTTATAGTTAGAGAATCATAATTTAATTAAGAAACAATTAAAATAAACTAGGAAATTAAAATTTAAATAAATAATAGAGGATAGCGTCTTGATATCGGAAGATCCTGCATCATACTCTCCCTCTTCGAAAAAACTCGTCCTCGAGTTTTGCTTTTGGATCAAACCCGCCTGGATCAAAAGGAGCATCAACCCGATCCTTATCCGTTATCATCACGACCCGTCTGAACGGTTCAACTTCACGGTTCATCTCGCTCGGCTCTGTACCCAATTGTATTTTAGGATCCAAAACGGAGATCTTTTTGGACTTAATTTTCGAGACTTGGGCCTCATTTGTTGCATTTAACCCATTAGAAAAAGCAGCCATAATATTGTTGGCCATAGTTGTTAGGCCACCACAATCCACTGCACCCTTTTTATTAGCATCTAGGCTAACCCACAATGTCACCTTTGATGGGCTACGCACTTGAAGCTTAGCATTTGACTCTTTTTTGTCAATAGAATTTTTATGCAGCCAAAGACAATCATTATCTAATCTAAATGTCAACATTCAAATTAGCCAATTTTCCATGCATCCCACGTGAGTAATACATGACACCTAAATCACATTTAATATTACCCCTAATATTTTCATTATTTGGAGTATCACCTGCAAATGAAGAATTCAAATATTAGGAGTATTATCGGTAAGTGCATCCACATTATTAGCAAACCCAATCTTCTCTTTGTTTTTAAAATTCAAATTCCTAGCATATCTCAAATTTGGCGAGTCAACAGTCAATCCTCCCACAATTGTCGGCAATGTGATTGGAACCTCCTCACCTCCGGCCACCATATCGCCGCTAGCAACCGAAGTACCACCGGTGACCACCGTAGCACCACCGTCGGCAACCGCATTGTGTTCTAAAAATTCATCAATTATCCGTGACTCGATTGACGTCATTCCAAAACATGGGAACCTTGTTATGGTTTCCATAAGTTCTTGTAAGCTATTCCCCCTGCCTTCGGCCACCGTCCACCACTACCGGAGACTCCCTCAAACACTTGTCGCTTATAATGGCAGGAACCTTAGCGTATTCAATCGTCACTCGGTTAAGTGGTTTCCCAATCAAACCCGTCGTTACATCCGTCTTGCAACGATCCGACACATTATTATTTTTTTGAAACAAATCAAACATACCAGAAGAAACTGATGAATTTCCATGCTCATTCATGGCCTTCTCTTCTTCATCTTCTCGATCCGTAACTCCATTAATAGCCCGTTGCACCAAAAAATATTCATCTTCATCGTGGTGCATCCCATCTTCATCAAACTTGGGTCCATCTTTCGATACACCCTCTGGATAGGTTGGTTCTTAGAACCAATGTGGAAGACGGCTAAACGGCTGCTGCTCTCTGTCGCCACCTTCTTCCTCGACGACGGTGCTCGACTCGGTTTTCGTCTGGCACGTGTCCTGTTGCAACTCGAGGTATCGGATCCTTTGTCGGAGCCGTTGAATCTCTTGTTGAAACTCGAGATCTCGGACTCGTCTCTTGAGTCGTCTGATCTCAAAATCCCATGGGTCACGGTTCCCGATCTCGTTGCCTCGTCCGGCGAATCTACGGTCACGGTTGAATCGATCTTCACGAGCACGTGAATCACCAATGTTCTTGTCGATGCCTTGGTCGGCGAGTCTTCGAACAAGAAAACACTCACCTTCACGCAGAGCTATTTGATAAACCAAGAGCTCTGATACCAACTGATGCAGTTTCGGAAGCAATCAAATGGCTCTAAAACAATGATTCAATCAAAAGCTTTAATCGAACCGAATAGTTCAAAGAAACCTCAAAGGTGTTCTTTACAATAATCAATAATAAAAACTGTCTAACAATAAACCTAACATCCCCTATTTATAGTTAGAGAATCATAATTTAATTAAGAAACAATTAAAATAAACTAGGAAATTAAAATTTAAATAAATAATAGAAGATAGCGTCTTGATATCGGAAGATCCTGCATCACATTGTACAAGTGACCATCAGTTTTTTTTGCTAATATGTGAGTAATAGTGTTCACAAGCCTTTTTTGTTGGTATCACCTAAGATTTCAGCTTTATAAAAAACAGCTATCTTGTATTAAATTCATTCTTTTTTCTGTTCCAATCTCCTGAATTTCAAAATTTCAACTTTGCTCATTTTCTTTAATATTATATTTGAACTATTTTTGTTGTTATTGTCCTCTTGTTTAGGTTGTTGCATCTGGGGTAGATGAACGCACACTTAAGCGTGAAGGAGTTTGTGCTGCATCTTTGCCTACTACTATGGTTAACATCATACCTTTTGCACCCATTAAATGCTTTGTTTGTTAGGTCTCTTTTTTCAATAGTTTATGGACTTCATTTATTAAATATTCACCCCTTTTAAGCTAATTTCAAAAGGTAGCTTTGTAAATACACACGGCTATGCCTGTTTAATATCTAACTTGATTCATGACAAACCGTGTTGTGTACATTCTCCTTTTTGGGGCTAACATCATAAATTACTTGACAGGGGGTCGTTGCTGGGCTTTTAGTCCAGAACACACTCAAGTTCTTGCTGAAATTCGGGCAAGTCTCACCATACTTGGTAAGAATTGCACAGCTCAATCTTATACGTGTGCTTGTGTGTGTTTAATATATGTATAAAATCACATGGAAGACATTGTTTTAATAATAATTTTATAGATATGCATTCTATGTACCAACTTGTGTTGGTTTCTGGCGTTAGTTATCTCAAGCCTGTTTAAGGCGAGTAATAATGGGTATCGGTAACTCAGCACTTACGATTTTTGCTAGAGGTGGCCACATGAACGGGTTGGATGAGTTGGGTGATGGGTAGTTTTTTGTACCGGTCGAATTGATTGGACCGGGTTGGGTTGAACCACAAACACTTCTGTCTATTTTTCATATTTAAAAATGATTACCAGAACTTATATTATTTCTTTATTACAATAATCTGAAGTTTTTGTTGGAGTGATTTAAGAGGTTGTATGCATTAGAAATACACTCTGCGAGAATTTCAACCCGTTCCATTCTTGCATAGATTTTTCTATTCGACCTTTCTAAAATAAAAACAGATCCCAGATCAATCAAATCGTCACCTCTAACTCTGCCTACAAGCAAATAGTTATTCATGTGGATAGTATTTTGGATTTCACATATATTTCATTGTATCGTGAAAATATCATCAGGGATACAATGCTCTTAAAGATTACTTCCCAACAATGGCAATGAAGCCAAATCCTCAATGTTCAAATGGACCTTGCTTAGAGCGCCAGGTAAATTGATATCATGGAGTTTTTATTTGAAACATGAATCCATTTTAAGCTTGTTGGTTTCTCTTTTGATGCCATAATTTATGCATCATGCAGAAAGAATACATGCTCATAAAACCCGCAAGGGATGCGGCTGCTAAGGCAAAGATGGAGGAAGAACTATCAACAATAGAAATCCCGATTCATGCCGATAATGAATGGAATATAAGGTAACTTACACCAAGGTCTTTAATGACACAACTTCCTCATTTCATGATATATAGTTGATTTAACTACTGAATTTTGAGGTGGCAAATGAGTAGGCAATCAATCAAAATGGGTTCGGGTCAAGGGGGTGCTTTTATGTACGGGTCGAGTTGGGCTGGCCGGTCCACACTATTGTTTTTTTAATATAAATATCAGTTGGTGATTTTCGATCCGTTTCTTTCAAATTATGCCTGTTAGGGATTAAATATAAGTACCGTGTTGTAAAAATCGCGATTAATCGCTAATTGCTAGTCAACCTTGGAAATTTGAGCAAATCGGTCAATTAATCGGTAGTCGGTCCAAGCCGGTCCTAGTCGGCCAAAAACAGTGTTCCGGCCAGATTCCGGCGAGTTTTGAAAAATTTTATATAATTTAAAAAGTACATATAAAAATGTGTATATATATATATATAAAACTGAAAATTACATATAAAAATTCCAATCCGATTAATCCCTATTATATAACACGAATTGTTTGTAATTTAGATGTAAAGTTATGTAACCATCTGGTTGCTTCTGACGTTGACAAGCATGTTATCTTATGTATTGCTTTTTCAGTGTTGTTGATGCTCATGATGTTGATGCCATAAGTGCCCAAAGTTCAGGTTAGCTCATTCTACATTTAACTAATTCAATCTATATGGCCATCTTTGTATATTCTTAGTGAACGGATCGATTCAGGTTATGTTTTATCTGGAACGGGTCAAGCGGGTAAATTAAAAAATGCGCGCGCAAGGAAATAGGTCGAACTAGTTGAAAATCATCAACAGTTTTATTCGAGGCGGACGGCTTTTCTACATGTTGGATAATGCCTTCAGTAAACCAAACGTGGTCTTTTCATTGACGATGTTGTATGCAACACTCTTGGTCAATGATAATCTAATTACTCCCAATGTTTGTCGATCCAACAGGTTCTATTCTTCATTAGCCATGTCCTTAGGTTTCTGTCCCGTCAATTGTTTGTGCAGATTTTTCTGATATAGATAATCCTCTTTCTGCATCTTCCAGAATCCAAAATCATGCCCGTCAAACTTGTCAATCCTGATCTTCCCCTCGTCTGCCATGATAACTGATTAAAAAAAATGAAGCTAACTCTGATACCACCTGTTAAGGTCAGTGTTGCAAAAATCGCGATTAATCGCTAATCGGCCAAAGACCTAGGAATTTTGAGCTAATCGGTCAACGGTGGTCAAAATCGGCCCTAGGCGGCCCTAATCGGCCAAAAAGGGCTTCCCGTTTTTCCGGCGAGATTCCAGTCTTTTTCTTGTAAGTTCCGGCGTTTTATAAAAATGTGTGTATATATATAATTTTGAAAATTACATATAAAATGTGTATATATATATAATTTTGAAAATTACATATATAAATGTGTATATATATATAAAACTGAAAATTACATATCAAAATTCCAATCCGATTAATCGGTACGCCACCGCCCGACTAGCGCCTAGCGATTTTTACAACACCGGTTAAGGTGAGTATCACAGCTGTTCCAAAGTTCTGATCTTTCCCGTTGACTGTTTCTGGTCAAACTCTAAACTGACAATCCTAATTCGATTTAAACAAGTCGGCTGACTTTGATTTGGGAATGCAATATCCGACATGATCAAATGCAATTATAATTGAATTCAACTCGTCATAAGCCGACTTTAACAGTTTTTGACCGACCAAAACTGGGTCGGCTGATGGCTTGGGCCGAAAGCTACTGATCGGCCTCCACTACTCAACATGGGCTGACCTGCAAATTCATTATTTATGAATTTGCAAATAATTCAATATGCTAGATATATGAATACAGAAACTAATACATAAACAACATTAAACGATTTTATGGGATGACTTTCGACCCGTTTCGTTTTTAGTTAAATCATTTCTCTTATCCCATTTGACCCGTTTACATTATATCTTTTGCATTTTTGCTCTTTTGTTGAATAAATTAATCCTGTTTCGCTTGCAGATGCGCTGCCAGAAGGTCTTATTCATGAGCTTCCAGATGCTGACATGTACAACCCGCCAACCGTCTCACAAGAACTTGGGGACACTGTAGATGATCTTGAAGATCTCAAAAGGCAACTTGAAGCCCTTAATGCTAACTAGGCTTATAAAAAAAGGAAAAAGATAATCCACAGATCAAAGTATAAACCAAGAAGAATTTTGGTTTTTTTACTTGTTTCGACATGCTTTTGATTTTATAAACTTCTGATCCGTTTTCTTTTTCAGTGGATCTCTAGAATCAACCTGATTTCGATTTTATATCTGTAATTGGTCAAATGGGTTAAACTAAAAAGTAACAAAATAAAATAAAAACTTTTCAAGTCGCTTAAATGCGTTGATTTATTTTAAAAGATACATGAGACTTGAACTCTCAACCTCTTAAGGAGGGACGCCAATTTAACACACCTGGATATCATTGGTACAAAGGCCTTTGGTTCCTAATTATAGTTACGGTGTTAATTATATATCTGAAGTTCTACATTATTTATTCATAGGGGGTGAATTTTTACTATTTTAATTTACACAAAATTCTGGGTTTCAGTTTAGTCTAAACAAGTTCTGTCCAGGTTCGTAAATTGACTTGGTTATTTTTTAAAGAAAACTTTTAAGATTATTTTACGTTAAAAAACTTAAAAACTAAAGGATCAATAAGCATTGAGTTATATCGTTTAATTGTGATTATTTTATAGATATTTTATGTAAATTTGTAACTTTAGACTAGTAGTATACAATTATGTTTTAACTTTTTCGAGGTGGTGAAAACTTCTAACCTGTAAAGCTTTTAAAACTTGTAACTTGTAAATATGTAAGTTCATAAACTCGTAAACATGTAATCCCATAGACACGCAAACTCATAAACTCGTAACTTGCAAACATTGTAAACTCGTAAACATGTAAATAACATATTTCATAAACTATTTCTGAATAACAAATATAAAACATTTTCAAAACACTTTTAACTTTATAAACATATTTTCATAATAGAAACCTGATGTGGAAAATAGGAATCGAATGCTCGAAGATCAAATGACAACTTGTTCCAAAACAAGGACAAATTGTTCATGAGTGTTCAAAACGATCTACACATGAGTTATATTTTATTTATAGTTATATTTAGATATTTAGATATTTAGATCAAGTATTGTATAACGATCTTCAAAAAATTCATGTCGAAACTCTATTAAAAATAAGCATGTCGAAACGGTAAATCTATAATTTTATAAAACATCATATTTTAATGATTGTAAGACAGAAAAAACTATAAAAAAGAAATCTTAAAGCAGTTTCGACTAGAGGTGCACAAAAGAACCGGAACTGGAACCGATCCGATGGATTATCCGAAACCGGATCCGGCGAGAACCGGTTTTTTTAGAACCGGTCCGGATATTATTAGAACCGCCGGTTCCGGGACTTGTTCTGGGTTTTTTGACGGACCGGTTAAAAATCGGATTTTTTGGAACCGGTTTTTTTTCGGACATTTTGGAACCGGTTCTAGCCGTTGGGGTTAAAAAAACGGCTATATAGCCGTTTTATGACCGTTTTTTTTGTTTTTTTTTTGTTTTTAAGGATTGAAATTTAGTATAAATAGGTATTGGGTGTATGTGTTAGTTCACCACAACATTCTAGCTCTCAAAACTCAAAAACGCTCTCAAAACGCAAAAAAACGCTCACTTTAAGCAAAAAAAAAACGCTCTCATGGCTTCCGCTTCCGCAAGCACTCAAAATTCGGTTGGTGGTTCTACTAGCGATGTTACGGTTGTGTCAATACTTCCTTGCTCCCGAAACCAAGAAATATGGGCTTATTTCGATTTATGCGAAATGTCGAAGGCTCGCAAAAGGCTCGTTGCAAACGTTGTGGTAAACTTTTGGCTGCGGCGGGAAATAGCAGTTTGAGGAAACATATTGCTAGTCACGCAAGACACACTCAAGAAGGTGAAAATCAAACTCAAATTGGTAGGGATGGAGGAGTTTGACAATACAATGTCGAAAGTGTTCGTGAGAGAATGACACATTTCGTCATTCAAGAAGGCTTGCCTTTTGATCATTTTGATAATCCGCGCTTGACGAGGATGATACAAGAGACGCTTCAACCGAATTACACAAATGTAAGTCGTTCTACTTTGAGAAGAGATTGTTTAAAAATGTGGAAAAGAGCCAAAAAAGAATTAATTTTAGGTTTTGAAAAATTAAATACCGGCATTAACTTAACAACGGACGTTTGGTCCGCTCCACATGGTTTACCCGAATCGTACCTTTGCGTTACCGCACATTGGGTTCAACCGGAGTCGTGGCAAATGATGAAGCGTACGATTGCGTTTGATTATTTTGGATATCCACATACCGGTGAAAACTTATTTTATATTTTAGACTCGGTAATTCAAACTTATAAAATTCAACCGAAAATATTTTCAATATCTTTTGATAACGCTTCAAATAACACAACCGCGGTCGAAAAATTAAAAATAAAATATGAACCGCCTTGTAACGGTGTTTTTTTTCATAGTCGATGTGTTGCACACATTATTAACTTGGTTGTGCAAGACGGTCTAAACGTCCAAGAAATAAGAGACGTAAAAGAAAATTTTAAAGTGATGTTACGTGAAGTTTTTAGCACAAGCAAAAAAAGATATATAAACTATAGAAACTTGTGCCAACAAACGGATTCCATCTTTTTAGGTCCGAATTGGGACGTACCTACTAGATGGAACTCGACTTGGAAAATGTTTGAATCGGCCTTAAGGCAAAGAATTACTTTAAAACATTTCCATGATGAACTTGTACAAAAGAAACGTTGTTTACAAAAATTTGATAATATAAGTTGGGATATGATCGAGAAACTAACTAATTTGCTTGAGGTTTTTAAAAATGCAACTACATGTTTATCGGGAGTTTATTATCCCACGTCTTCGCTAATACTTCAACAATTATACTTAATATGTAATAAATTAAAAGAGTTTGAATATCACGACACTATTTTTGAAAAAATGGTAAAACCTATGAAAGCTAAATTTAAAAAATATTTTTCAGAAATGCCGGCCGTTGTTACATGTTCGGCCGCCTTAAACCCAACGATTAATGTAACCGGTGTTGAAACATTAATTGGATCAATATCGGATGATTTAAATATGTTCGAGGAAGACCCAAATTTTGAATCAAATGCAATAAGGGATTTCAATTCGGCTTTTAATAATATGTTTGATTATTATTTACGCAAATATGGTGGAAGTGGTGATCCATCAAACATACGTGAATCAATGGGTTCGGGTTCAACTTCTAGTAGTTCAAGGAACCCGATGCTAAATTTATTTAACACTTTAAGAAACGAAAATACTAAACGAGCTCGTGGAACCACACCAAGTAGCGAGCTTGGGAGATATCAAGCAACCGACTTTATTTCTACTCTAAGATCCGAAGAGTTTGAAAACTTTGATATCTTGAGTTGGTGGCAAGGAAGGGAATCCCAATATCCCGTTCTAGCCGCAATGGCCCGTGACCTACTAACCGTCCAAGCTTCCACGGTAGCTTCGGAATCCGCTTTTTCTCTTAGTGGCAGGGTTTTATCTATTCGAAGAACGAGGCTTACACCGGAATCTATGAAGATGTGTATTTGCTTGAAGGACCATTTGGATGCCGCCGAATGTGTACAACATGTTGCAAAACTAGAAGGCGAGCTTGACGTTGAACAAGAAATACATGAATTCGAAGTAGAACATGGGGCGACGACTCCACTTTCGGACGAAGAATAAGCTTACGATGAAGCCCAACGTATCTCAAGCGAAGAAGAATGAAAACCGATGTTACAAAGACTACGACGAAGAATATTGAAAACATAATAAATAATTAATGCTTTGTGATTCAATTATGTTTTTTGTATTTTTTTTGTACGAACTATTGTTAAATAACTTAAAAAAATCTACAAAATAAATAAAACATGTATTTTATAGTGTATCTTTATTAATTTTTAAATTTTTTTTTTCCAGAACCGGTGGAACCGGTTTTTTTTATCCGGTCCGGTTCTAAATATCCGAACCGGTCCCAATAGGTTCCAAGTCTCCACACCCGGAACCGGATCCGAACCGGAACCGGTTCTAATGGATCCGGTTATTGATGACGGAACCGGTCCGGATCCGAACCGGATCCGGTTCCAAAAAAAACCGATTTGTGCACCTCTAGTTTCGACGGCTTGTATGTTCGTTCGTCGTCGTGGTGGTGTATATTATTTATTTATTTATAGGTGTGCATATATGTATGTGGAATTGTGGATACGATGGATAAATTTAGGGTAAAATCTCATACAAGGAAAAAGAGGGGAGGGATTAAAAGTTTATAAAATATATGTTAAGATAAAAAAGTTATTTCAAAACCTATTTAAATAAAACAGAAATGAATTAAATTTATAAAATATTTTAAAATTGATCTAATAGTTGGGCTAAAACAGATGGGCTTAGAAAAATGCCCAGACTAACATACACAAATAAAACATATTGCTCGATGGAAAACGTGACAGGAATGGTGATACATGGTGAATGTTGGCTAGGTCGAACTCATACGTGGTGAATGCTGGTCAGGTCGAACGAAAATGATAGACACGTACGGTGGTTGGAGATAAAATATATACTAAAATTTTATAACATACCCGTCTGTTTATATATTTATATCTATATTATAAGTAATTATTATTACGTATTTTTATTTATTATTATTTTATGTTTTAAAAATTCGAGTTATTACGTAATAACAAGAGCTCAGGCTAGTTACATTTAATTAAAGATAACACATATTACATTTATACATTGTTTAATAATGGATTGTGTAACTTGCTATCATGTGAACTTTTAATATTTAAATGACTATAAGATAGACTATAAACATTTCAAGTGACCAATTATGACTTGTTCTATAACCTTGCTATACAATCGAGTTATCTTGCAATTATGGTGATAACTTAGTTTTATAGTTGAAATCATTAAACCCGAGTGTTAAATTGTAGACTTAACTTCGTTTTTGCTTACTGTGTTTTGACCATTTTAATCATTTTGCTCCAATAGTTTAAAAATGACCAAAACACTCATTGAGGTTACAATTTAGCTCCTGACATTAACTCCGCTAAATATTTCAGTTAAAACTAGGAGCATTTTAGTAATTTTTCAAATAAGTATTTAACTATTTATTATTAATCCTTTTTCTTTCTTTCATTTTCCCCTTTCCAAACACACACCCCACGTAAAAAATGCTCTCACGATTTATAGAGAGAGAGAGAGAGAGAGTGAAGCCAAGATAGAGGAAGGGGAGGAGACCGGCCACATCCGGCGGCTCCTCCGACGGGAATCCAGCAGGGGTGGTGGTCGGCAGTGGTGACAGCAGGCGACGGGTTGCAAGCCTACCTGACGGGCTAGGGTTCCGCCCTAGCAGTAGTGACAGCAGGCGGCGGCCGTCGTTTCCGGCTATCCCGCTATTCCGACGGCTCTCACAGCAGGGGTGGTGGTCGGCTGCGAGTGGTGGTATTTCCGGCGGCTGAGATGAACTCCGGCTAGCGATGGCGGCTGTCGAAACCCCCAAATTCAAACCCTAAATCGAAGCTGGGGGTGGTGGTGTCGAAAAATTCAAACCCTAAATCGATTGGTGCGGTGTTCATTGTGTTGGGGGGTTGGTGACGGTAAGAAATAGAGTGGGAGTGGTGGCAGGTGGTGACGGCTGGTGGAGATAGCAGGTGGTGGTGGCGGCTGGGGTGTGAAAGAGAGAGTGAGAGTGTTTTTTTTATATCATTAACCTAATAAATGATTATAAATTTTGACACGTATTTTTCCCGCCTAAACCGGTTTGCATAATACGGTAAAACACGCGGATCTTTATGACCCGGTGTGACTAACCCTAATTTCAAACTCATCCAGCCTCTCTGGTTCTTCTCATCTTTTGCCTTCTCAATTTTACGCTCTCTTCTCTCCCCACAATCGGATATCTCCAACACCCACCGCCGATTCCTACCAATCTTGACGCCGATTCTTACCAATCTTGACGCCGATTCCTATCAGTCTGTCACATAAACTAATAAAGTCATCAAGAAGACGCGAATGATGATGATGAAGATGGTTTACATACGCACGATTTTCTTATTTCACCTAAACCCTAAACCACTGAGTATGGTTAGGTAACCGATTTCAAAGGCCACATTGTATGTTCTTTGTTTCTCCTCGATTCAATTTCTGAAACCCTAATCGGTTTCTCCTTTTTACAATGAAAACATAATGTTGGTAACCCTAATTTTGTTTTTTTCTTTGCATACGGTGTTGTTGGTAACCCTAATTTCGGTTTTTCAAAATGTTAACTTTGAGGCTGATTTGTTTATTTTTTTAAAGCGGCTCCAAACTCTTTCTTCATGGTATTATAAGCCATTTCAGTGAAGTTAATCAAGGGTTTGTGAGAAATCGAATTCCCTAATAAAGGTAACAAGGGTTTTGTTTAATCAATTCTGCATATTTTGCTATGGGTGAGTTCTTGATTTTTGGTGCTTAACAATTTTTTATTTGGTAGAGTTGGTTTGGATTATGCATACAGATTCTGATTTATGAGGAGAATATTCATAATAATCGGACCAAAACTGATGCATATTTGGGTTCCTAATTGTTGACACAATCAGATTAAATGGGTTTTGTGCAATTGTTATGAAAATTGATTTGTGCAATTGTTAAAATACTGAAAACAGATTTATGCAACTTGTGCAATTGAAACGTCTCATCCGCAACACTATATACCGTCAAACAGGTATACACTCTTGATTTTTTGTTCAGTGCTTTTGATGTCAGTCTATTTCAGTTCTAATACTTGCATGAAAAAGAGGCCTTAAACATTATGTTCTTATCCTATATTTACTTTTTATTGAGTAGCATTATCAAGAATGGCCACCACCTGATCCAATGGCTGTACGGATATTTAAAATACATGAAGTTCAGTTCATCTTGTATTGAAATCAATATATATGTGTTTATTTTTGTTATACTACATGAGTTTTGTGGCTATGTTTAATTGCAGCTTACATGTACTTTATGCAAGTGAGGGAACAGAAATAGTAATCTAACAAACTAATTGTGATTATTTTTAGGAAAATAGAAATTTAGGACAAGTGTTTCAGTTCAACCTGACCCGTTTCGACCCACACCAAAAATATACACATTTAAACCCAAACTTGGTTGACCCATGACTTAAGTTGCCCAACCGGCTGTTTTGACGCCTTTAACTTACACATTAAAGATTTGCATCTCTCTTTCATTTGATTGATAAAAAAATGTACTTTCTAGCTATGTTTATGTATTAGATTGTGGATAAGATTCCTGATCATTCTCTTTTGAATCAATGCAGGGTAAAAGTTTATTGTTCCTAATAAATTAGATCCTTGCAAGATTTTAATGGATATGAGTATACATCAGTACTATGTTTTGCTATTTACATATTTAGTTGATTTCCTTTTTTGTAAGATCTGTATGTAAGGTGTTCTTGGTGATTATATCTGAGTATTTCATATGGTTGTGTGTGCAGTAGGGAGTTATGCGAACTCATGTTGAAGAGACACAGAAGTTTTTCAAACACTCTTCTGCCAAATGTGTGATGTCACCTCGATATGCAAGCAATCAGCTTAGCTTCTTCAAACAACTGCCATGAGGAAGAGCTAAATGAAGATACGTTGGGCCATCATTTATAACCGGGTCGAGGAAGACAAAGATTTAGCCAATTACGGCAACCAAGAAAGACTTTTGCATATGCTGATTACTACCGAGAACCCTCACCGCCACATGGAGGACCGTTCGTCACAAATGTCGTTTACAAATAAGTATTTCAGTCATGTAAATTTTTGTACACGTTATAGAATTATATAATTTCTATTTTACACATTATTGTACTTTCATTTTTCTATTATACAACCCCGTGTAATACACATGTTATATATATAATCTTACATCGTGAAATTACTAAATTGCTTTTAATTTTAACTGAAATATTTAACGGGGTTAGTGTCAGTGAGCAAAATTCCAATAGAATGGTAACCTGAAGGAGTGTTTTGGCCATTTTCAAACTATTTGAGCAAAATGTTTAAAATGATGAAACCACATGCAACAAAAGTGAAGTTAACTCTAAATTGTATTAAACCTTTTTAATATAATTAAATTTATTTAATGTTTTTGTTTCAACTGAGGTATTAAATGTCTTCAACACTTTAGTCAAACATGTTTCTGTTTCAACTCATCAGTGGGAACCGCTTGCTCAGTCGCAACTAGGCTGTGGAACAGAACAGGGGAACCGAGATCACTCGCAACTACTGCTCATAAGTGGGAACTTAACGCAGTCGCAACTTCTCAACAGCACCACGCGACCATCAGTGGCAACCGAGACCTGCTCAACGTCAACCAGTTGCTGATGACATCATTAGTGGCAACCACGACGTCATCAACCGCAGGTCAGTCGCAACTGAGACTAGTAGCGCACCCAACACGCACTCACCAGTCACAATTGATCAGCAGCAGGTTTCTGTTGACCGAGTCGAGCCGTGACCACAACAGTGGCAGCAGAGCCAACCTTCAAAAATACAAAGGCGTCTCTCAAGTGGCTCGTAGTGATGCGAACTGCAAAGTGCGCCATCAAATACCACATTGCGCACATCGCCTAAGACATGCGCGCATGTGTGCGAGTGTGAGTATTCGCATACTATAGGGCTCCCACTTGTGTTTGCCTTTATGGAAAAAACTTTCTTTTAAGGCTCACACTTAAATACCACTCCAAGTTTTGTCTCCCCGCCTATGTGGGACAAGTTCCCACTTGTTTTCTCTTAATTTTCACAGCTTTTATTATTTCAAACATATAACTTTGAGCATCAATATCTCATTAATCTTAGCTCCAGTTTGGACACGGTTTGGTTCTTTGTGAAACTCTCACATAGTAGAATGCAAACCTAAAAAGGTATAATTATAATAATTTCAATTACATACAAATATTTATGTCAAAAGTTATTGAGAACTCATTTTCACTATTTCTTCCAATAACCCCCCACATGAATAGAGATCAAAACATAACATACACAATGCTAAGTGCAATTTCAACAATTGAGTCCTGCGTAGGATAGATAGGTGTTACCCTTTGAATCTTCTCTTGTGAAGCATACTTAACTTACTAGATGTCATTAGAACTTGGATGTCTTTGAACGAATGGCTATTCGTATAAACGAGAACGTACATTCACACAAGACTCTCTATGACTTGGTCAACTCCTCATAGTCGTGTCTGTTATGGTCTCGGAATACTTGTCTGGTCCTACGAGAGCTCTAGGAATTGCGCCCCCACAATTCTCCATTAGAAGCGATCCCACTTCTCTCAAACACATGTGATTTCCACAAATCATTAGGTTTTTTTATTTCCATAAATCATTAATCATATTATGCTTAGCCTCACAACAATGTCACTGCTTGGAATGGATTTGAATGTTCTGTAATTCGTTTTATAGTTTTGGTTTGGGGTACTCCCTCGAAGTGACCTCCATAGGTTACATGAGTTAGTTGCTTTATTGAATCTAGATTTAGGGACCTTCAGTCAACTAAGTTAGGTTACCATCATATTTCATGTGATTTAGATTTTAGTCTCATTTCAAAACTTGATCTCTTCTCAACCCTCATGTTGTTGGATCAAAATATTATGTTTGACCTCGCAAAGTTAAAAACAATAATTTTTAATTGAAATAAATTGTTTTAATAACAATAAAAGTAGCAACAATAATAACTTTTAAAACTTAAAAAATGTAAAGTGAAAGGAAAATTTTGAATGTCTATATACATCGAGTAGCCATTTAGTTAGATCAAATACGATGTTTTATGTGTATTCGTGTACAATCCCTAACCTTTTACATCTTTTTGCTATTATTATTATTATTATTATTATTATTAACCTAATTTAATTGACAATGTGAACAGTAACTCTATTAATGGGGAGTTACATGTGTAATTTTTTTTTTATTTTCAACCCTCATACTATATATAATATACGTTTTTAACCCGTTTAATTTTCTAATAATTTTGTTTCTCTGTAATAAATTTCGTTCTTTAACTTTTTATAAAAAATGGAAAACATGGATTTCTTTAGTTTTTTTTACGTTACGTGATAAATTTTATTGAAAACAGAGTTGTATTCAAATTAAAGTATTTTTTTATCGTACGCTATAGTGAGTGTACGTAGGCTTTAGCCCCGTAAACGAGACGAACCGATAACGACCATGTCCCCGCCGCGATGCGAAGGGGAATCATTTTAGCCCCTCATAATATATATAATATACGCTTTTAACCCGTTTAGTTTTCTATTACTTTCGTTTTTCTTTGCTAACTTTCGTTAGTTAACTCTTTTTAAAAATAGAATGCGTGGTTTCCTTTATTTTTTTTGTCAACTTAAGGTATAACTTTGATTAAAAACGGAGTTATATTAAAATTCAATTTTTTTTGTTATCGTACGCAATAGCGAGTTTACGTTTCGAGATACGTTTCTCCATTTAAACGTGCCTACCCTGATAACGACACTCATGCAACAAAGCATCGAGAAAAAAAGAATCATTATTACATATGCTGACATCATCAATATGTTAGAAAAAAATCATTATTGCATATGTTATTATTATTAGCAACCCTCCTTTAAAAAACTATTTTTTTTGAACATCGAACATTGAATGTTGTGACGTACCTCCCGTCACATGGAAGAACCTTTTTCAACTTCGGCCAATATGTTGTTTTAACCAGGCCCGCTTGGCGTTAGAGTTGGAGAGCATACAAGGAAAATTCCCACCCAATACGGCCCCTTCCGGACTTAAGGGAGAGCCGAGGCTCGAACCCTGGATCGGCGTGAGTAAAACCCAGTTGCATCAGTCTAAGCTAGGCCTCATTTGCATGTCTTAGAAACTAATGTGAAGAGCATTGATTGAACCTGAGTCACTAGGAATATCAGGTCCCTCCCTTACCACTCCACCACTAACTCATTGACCTTTAAAAAAACTAATACAAAGGAGAATCGGACATTTTGATATTCAAATACTAACAAAAGGCAAAACGAAAACTCTAGATTCATATAGTACAAACCATTATGGCATATGCTGGCATCATCAATATGTCAGCAATTTTGTTTTTTATATAATTTTACATTTAGACCCTTTATTTATAACAGATTACTTTTAAACCCCTACATTTAAATTTTTTTTTACTTTAACAAATTTGTATTACAGCCCCTGAATTTAATAAAGTTATCATTTACACATTAAACGTTTTTTCCTCTCTTTTTTACCAACCGATTGACAAGAAATGGAATACGCACAATTATAACGGAGTTACGCTTGATAGTGTATAAGTTATCTAGGCACTTGCGTACAACGTCGTTATGAATTCTTTTTTATGTCTTTACTTTTTTTTGAACGGTTTTGCTTTCTTTTACTAACTTTTCATATTAACTTTTTTTAACGTCTTTGTTATAGTTTATTTTTTTATATGAAGTTTCGAGTAAGTTTATTTATTTCGTTTAAAGATAACTATTTTATAAGCTTTCGATGATGTTAATTTCTTCCGCCGTTTAACACGCCGCAAGCATCTGCCTTTCTGTTTAAATTTAGTTTCTGATACTTATTTTTTTCCACCGTTTTTCGCGCCGCAAACGTACCGGTCTTAATACTTAATTTTTTTTCTCTTTTTTTATATTTTAGTTTTAGGTTTGTTTTTTATTAACGTTTTTTAAACTTTCGTTTATGTTTTTGTATAAATATTTTTCAAAATAGGCCCGCCCCGTCGCGGAGCGCGGGTGTGTCCACTGGTTGTTATTGATTTTGCATAAAAGGTTATATACTTCCTATTAAACATAAAACTGAAGTTATTGTGTTGTTAAATAAAATGTAAAGTATAATAAATAAGATAAAATGACTATAATATTTTGTTGTCATAATTTTTATGAGACACCACACATGGTATAAAAAACGACATTCGTTTAACATTTCTTAATCAAGAAGATTTGACAAAAAGTTACACGTGTTGGTGTTATAACCTAAAACTAAAAGGGTGACCGTATCTTTAGCCACCCAACAGTACAAAAAAACGACATCGTTTAAGATTTCTTAATCAAGAAGATTTGACAAAAAGTTACATGTGTTTGTGTTATAGCCTAAAACTAAGAGGGTGGCCGTAACTTTAGCCATCCGGTATTACAAAAAAAGTCATCGTTTAAGATTTCTTAATCAATAAGTATTTGACAAAAAAGTTACACGTGTTGGTGTTATAGCCTAAACCTAAGAGGCTGACCGTAACTAGCCATCTAGTAGTACAAAAACGACATCGATTATTAATCAAGAAGATTTGACAAAAAGTTACACGTGTTGGTGTTATAGCCTAAAACTAAGAGGGTGACCGTAACTTTATCCATCCGGTATTACAAAAAAACGTCATCGTTTACGATTTCTTAATCAATAAGATTTGACAAAAAAGTTACACGTGTTGGTGTTATAGCCTAAACCAAAGAGGGTGATCGTAACTTTAGCCACCTAGTAGCTAGTACAAAAACGACATCGTTTAAGATTTCGTAATCAAGAAGATTTGACAAAAAAGTTACACGTGTCGTAACTTCAGCCACACAGAATTCCTATAAAGACCAAAGCGCGAGGTTGTACATTCTCTCGTAAGCCAAAGTCTCTCCGAACACAGCCGCACGATACTCACATACCATACATGGCAAAAGGTAACAAAGAAATTTCTCTGGAACTTCAATCATCCTTACAAATTGTGCTTGATTTAGAAATCTAAAGTTAATTCATGGGCTACAAAGCGCCAGATTTTGATCTTAGATGCATTTAAACTGATTTATTTTCCATATATGCTTCAATTGAGTTCGTAAATCAATCTTTTTGATGGGAGAAATAGTTAATTCTTATGACACTTCAATAATATTTTGGTATGAAGATGAAGACAAGTTTATCCTTGATTTATATTTCTTATAAAAATTCATCTTAAAAAAATTATTAATTGATACTCTCAAAAATGATATTTATTTATTTATTTGCTTTCGGTTATACTTTTTATGAATATTAGTTTACGTGTATATTTGAATTAATTTATCATATTATAGTGAATTGAAAATTGATTGAATATAACTGAATTAGATATTTAGATGTAGTAGTATAAAAGTCTCATGTTAAAAAGGTAAAAAAGTTTTTTTTTTAATTTTTGTTTCTTGAAACTTAAGTTGTCTATTGCTAACAAAACACATGATTTTCTCATGTTTAAAAATAAAAAAACAATAATATGTTGTTGGGCACTTTCATTGATGCCCTTACAAAGCTACAAAGTTATAAATATCTAATTATCTAAAACATGTTGTAATTATACATTATAATTTAAAATTCAGTTTATTATTACAACATTTATCGATTATATATGTTTTTCAAATTATGCTTATTTATCTGGTGATGCTCATTGTTCATTATTTTTTAAATACAGATCTACAAATTCTGAACGTTCATCATTCATTGTAGGTATTTCAAAGCTTTTAATAATTCTTGATGTGTACATTTCTTCAGAGAAGAAGATTAAAGGGGAATCAGATTGGTACGTGGGTCGACCCACAATCGAAGAAGAAATTATTAGGAAGAATTAATGGAAGTTGACTCTATATCTTCACCCTGATAAAAACACGTTCTCTATAAAACACCCTCCTCTTATTCCCCGTTATCTTATTTAAGTTCTCAGTGCCGTCAAAGTTCAATTTAATTAAATTACGTCACAAGAACCTCCATCTTGATTAACCCAGAAATTTAACGTCAATGTATGCAAACATAATCCACACCTCACTTAATTTATAGGAGCTGATCTCCCGATTGGAACGAGTTTATTCAAGATATAGTGATACATAACTAAAGTTTCAACTCGACGTTACATTTCTGGATTAATCAAGATGGAGGTTCTTGTGACGTAATTTAATTAAATTGAACTTTGACGACACTGAGAACTTAAATAAGATGACCGGGAATAAGAGGAGGGTGTTTTATAAAGAACTTTATTTTTATCAGGGTGAAGATATAGAGCCAGCTTCCATTAAATCTTTCTGATAATTTCGTCTTTGAACGTGGGTCGACTCACGTACCAATCTGATTCCCCTTTAATCTTCTCCTCTGAAGAAATGTAAACATCAAGATTAATTATTAAAATAGCTATGAAATACTTGTAATGAATAATGAACGTTCAAAATTTGTAGATATGTATTTAAAGAACAATAAATGATGAGCATCACCAGATAAATAAGCATAATTTGAGAAACATATATAAATAATAAATGTTGTAATAATAAACCGAATTTTTAATTATAATGCATAATATTTTTTATAACATGTTTTAGATAATTAGATATTTACAACTTGCTAGTTTTGTAAGGGCATCAATGAAAGTGCCCGACAATATATTATTGATTTTTATTTTTAAACATGAGAATCATGTGTTTTGCTACCAGTAAACAACTTAAGTTTCAAGAAATAAAAATAAAAAAAACTTTTAGGGGGCGTTTGGTTTACAAAATATTTTGTGAAGAAATTGGAATTGGAAATGGAAATAGAATTTGAATGTAATCCTTTTACAATTTTTAAGGTGTTTGGTTGGTAATTATTTTAATGGAATTAGAATTAGTTGTTATTGATTTTGCATAAAAGGTTATATATTTCCTATTAAACATAAAACTGAAGTTATTGTGTTGTTAAATAAAATGTAAAGTATAATAAATAAGATAAAACGAGTATAATATTTTGTTGTCATAATTTTTATGAGACACCACACACGGTATAAAAAACGACATCCGTTTAACATTTCTTAATCAAGAAGATTTGGTAAAAAGTTACACGTGTTGGTGTTATAACCTAAAACTAAGAGGGTGACCGTTTCTTTAGCCAACCAACAGTACAAAAAAACAACATTGTTTAAGATTTCTTAATCAAGAAGATTTGACAAAAAGTTACACGTGTTGGTGTTATAGCCTAAAACTAAGAGGGTGGTCGTAACTTTAGCCATTCGGTATTACAAAAAACATCATCGTTTAAGATTTCTTAATCAATAAGTATTTGATAAAAAAGTTACACGTGTTGGTGTTATAGCCTAAACCTAAGAGGGTGACCGTAACTAGCCATCTAGTAGTACAAAAATGACATTGTTTATGATTTCTTAATCAAGAAGATTTGACAAAAAGTTACACGTGTTGGTGTTATAGGCTAAAACTAAGAGGGTGACCGTAACTTTAGCCATCCGGTATTACAAAAAACATCATCGTTTACGATTTCTTAATCAATAAGATTTGACAAAAAAGTTACACATGTTGGTGTTATAGCCTAAACCTAAGAGGATGATCGTAACTTTAGCCACCAAGTAGCTAGTACAAAAACGACATCGTTTAAGATTTCGTAATCAAGAAGATTTGACAAAAAAGTTACACGTGTCGTAACTTCAGCCACACAGAATTCCTATAAAGATCAAAGCGCGAGGTTGTACATTCACTCGTAAGCTAAAGTCTCTCCGAACACAGCCGCACGATACTCACATACCATACATGGCAAAAGGTAACAAAGAAATTTCTCTGGAACTTCAACCATCCTTACAAATTGTGCTTGATTTAGAAATCTAAACTTAATTCATGGGCTACAAGCGCCAGATTTTGATCTTAGATGCATTTAAACTGATTTATTTTCCATATATGCTTCAGTTGAGTTCGTAAATCAATCTTTTTGATGGGAGAAATAGTTAATTCTTATGACACTTCAATAATATTTTGGTATGAAGATGAAGACAAGTTTATCCTTGATTTTTATTTCTTATAAAAATTCATCTTAAAAAAATTATTAATTGATACTCTCAAAAATGATATTTATTTATTTATTTGCTTTCGGTTATACTTTTTATGAATATTAGTTTACGTGTATATTTGAATTAATTTATCATATTATAGTGAATTAAAATTGATTGAATATAACTGAATTAGATATTTAGATGTAGTAGTATAAAAGTCTCATGTTAAAAAGGTAAAAAAGTTTTTTTTTTAATTTTTATTTCTTGAAACTTAAGTTGTCTATTGCTAACAAAACACATGATTTTCTCATGTTTAAAAATAAAAAACAATAATATGTTGTTGGGCACTTTCATTGATGCCTTACAAAGCAACCATGGAAGTAGATCTATCAGCAGGAACACAGGTGATATACATGGTATCTGACATGGTACTAGGAATAGATGACTTCCACAATCATGTACAAATTGCCATACAAACTCATGGGTACAATGAATGACAGGGAGGAGAAAACAACCTACTAATAACAGTAGGACTTGTGGGAAAGATATCAAATACCAGCTACACTGGTTCCAGTACAACGTCGAAAACGTAGTTGATCACTTAGCTACAAATGGAATCACAGCTATACCCAGTGAAAAAAGAAGTATAGAATATCTGGAAGGAATGAGTTGGAATTTAAGGCCAACTCTAATAACCCCAACAAGGGTTCCAGCAAGGGTGGAAATAAATCAAAGACTAAACAGAACTACAAGCCTAAGATTCAGGTCTTACGGAAATCGTCCACAACCACCAAGATTCTCGGTAGATAGTGCAGACCGAGAATTGCATGAAGATGAAGAGCACTTTGTTGGAATAAGTATTCAAGAGAATACTAAACACAAATCATATGATGTATGTTTCTGTGAAGCATGCCTGGAAGAAGCCCAAAAGATAGAAGAAGAGCCCCTAAATAAAAAGAAACGTGGTTGCAAACCCAAGAAGAATAAAAGAAAAAGCTGGGAAAACTGGGCAACACTAGGGGAATATTCAGGCAAATGGGACTACTATATCAATTATAGTGCCCCAGACAAAACAACACCAATTGATCAGATTATAGCTACTGGATGGGACGAATATGAATCTGATCAGTGGAGAGACAATCTTGATAAAGGAAAGGTTGTTATACAAGAAGAATAATCAGATGAAGGAAACACTGAAGATGAGTTTCAAACAAAACTAGAGATGCTTCAGATGATAGCATCCCCAAAAATTAGCAAAGAGAAAATTTTCCATACAACCATAGAAGACGAAGACGAAGACGACAAAGATGATGGTATGGAATACCCGAGAATTAGAAAATTAAAGAAAATAATCGAAAGGGTTGAAACGGCATACCCTTCAACATCAGGATCAAATATCTATGACCCCTCAGAAGTCTCAATGAGTGGACCATCGGTCTACCCACCAGCAAGAGAAACCTCAGGAAATCCGTATGCATCAAACTTTCGATTTCCTCATACCGGAAAAGAATTTAAAGGAGGGTATGAAAGATATTATGATTCTCAGTGGGTATTACCACCCACAATGACAACAGTTGGAGCAATGCTAGTTCTCCCACCTGATCCAGGACTATGGCCAGACGTCATCGCAAGATGGGAGTCAATATTTTTAATTCAGGAAATCGGAAGTAAAAGTCCAATTTCTGTCCAGTATGTAAAACAACATGGGCAAGTTCAAAACGGTCAGACATGAGCAAACCGAACAAAGTACGACAGGCTCTGATACCAGAGTGGTCCGATCCGATCGTAACTGTTTCTGTGAGAAAGATAAAAAGGACAAGCCGTTTAACCAAGCCTTATGACCAACCCAAACTCAGCTTTCCTTTGGTAAAACACTACACTGTTTTTTAAACGAGTACTTGACCTTTTGTTTAGGAATCATAAGGGAATAAAAAAACTTCCTTTTGTTTGTTTTAGACAGAGATTAATAGTGACGACCAAGAGATTGATAATAACCAGAGTACCCTCCCAGTAACCTTGAAATTAGGCTTTTTAACCTTGCATTATAATTTTTAAGAGAGTAATATTATGATAAGACATTAATTTATGAAATGAAAATAGTAATTTTGCAAAACACACCTTTATACAATGCTTATAGCACACTACTTGCTTCTTGCACACTTAAGGTTTTGTTACAGGTATTTGAGAGTGAAGTGTATATGCTTCCGTGCTCTCAAAAACGGAAAATGCAAACTTATATAGGCGGATTCAGAAGACATATGCCCTCGAATATTCGCCTAGAATTATTACACAAACATGTGGCCGACATATGGTACAATAATGGCCATTATTTTTGAAAAAGCATCCACTAACTTTTACTTTACAGCTTTGCATACCTATCTTGAGTTATTGGTGGGGTCCAATTTTCATCGATTAGGTATAAAGCTTGATTCCACTTTAAGCTTCTTTTATGAAGTTGTTGTCGCCTAGCAATTTCGTCATTCAGTGCGTCACCTTCTAGAAACTTGCTTTGGGCTGAAAACATTTTTCTTGTTTTAGATTGGGATCTGGCCCAATTCGTTGCATAGGACCTCAAGTTCAAAAAGCAGCTTTCGGGCCCTTTGATTTTGTTTTCGGACCTCTGGCCAGTGGTCTCCCCAGAAGTTATCACGGGTTGATTTTGAAAGACCGACTTGGGCTTTGAAGTCCAAAACTGTTTGGAGATTTCGCATGGCTGCAACTGATTCTCTTGCTGCTTCGGATTCCAATTGTTGTGCGACTTCAGTGTAGGCACTTCCTGCTTCATTTGAGATTGGGAGTGTATTGACTTTGATTTGGTATCTTCTGTACAATGCTCCTGGTTCCGTGAATGAGAATGGTCTTTTATATATTCTTAGCAATGGTTTGAAATCTGGATTATTTGATCTAATCCATTCCTCTCTTTCTTTGACCGAACACCTTCTTCCAATACATCTTCTATCATGTTCAGGCTCTTCATTAGAACTTCCTGCGCTTGATCTGTACATTCTGCAAAACAGAGATTTACCAGTCTTGATAAGGCATCTGCCAGGGTATTCTGTTTTCCTTCTATGTGTTCAATATTTATTTGGACTCCCGTTCCCGTGATTATATCAGCAAACTTTAACCATCTAACCCTTGATGCCTTGTTACTATAAGTTTTGTTATAAAAACTTATAATAGCTTGGCAGTCTGTTCTTAGGGTTATCTCCCTTTTGTCAAGATAATATATTTTTAATTTTTCTAGGGAGTTTATGCAAGCATTGATTTCTGCATTGATGGTGGACTGGATAGTTTTGACCTTTCCGCTTACGTATGCGCTTATTCTCTCGTTCTTCTTCGGATCCATTTTTCTTCTTTTCCATTTACATACTCCTCCCCATCCTTCCATGCAACCATCCACTTCGATTACGATGTATGCATCTTCTGGTGGTATTTCCAGGTCTGGAAATGTTTCAACTTGTCTCTTGATTTCTCTAATTATTTCATAATTAGAGGGCTTCATCCTTTTTTCACCATGGGGCGTTGTTTTTTCGTATAATGGCCCAAGAAGTGAACTTAATTTAGGGATGTAACTTCTTGCATAGTTTAAGATTCCTAGGAAGGATCTTAACCCTGTTTTTGTCTTGAGTTTTTCTTCTTCAAAATCACATATTTTTTTGATTATATGTGGTTGTAGCTTTATCTTGTCCTTCCCGATTATTGCTCCTAGGAATTCAACTTCTGAACAAGTAATCTTCATTTTGGTTGGGGATAACACCAAACCCTTTTCCTGGCAAATCTGAAGCATAACTTGTAAATGCTTTTCATGATCAGCTTCATTTTTTGAGAATACCAGAATATCATCTATGTACACCGCAATGAATTCCTCTGTTCCTTTGAAACATTCATCCATTTTTCTTTGAAAAATGGCTGGAGCATTCTTTAAACCAAATGGCATGACTAGCCATTCATAAAGTCCTTTTAGGACTAAGAAAGCTGTCCATTCGATTGAGTCCTCTGCCATTGCAAATTGATGGAACCCTGATTTAAGTGTACAAGTTGCCATACAAACTCATGGGTACAACGAATGGCAGGGGGGAGAAAGCAACCTACTAATAACAGTAGGACTTGTGGGTAGGATATCAAATACCAGCTACACTGGGTTCCAGTACAACGTCGAAAACGTAGTTGATCACTTAGCTACAAATGGAATCACAGCTATACCCGGTGAAAGAAGAAGTATAGAAGATTTGGAAGGAATGAGTTGGAATTTAAGGCCAACTCTAATAACCCCAACAAGGGTTCCGCAAGGGTGGAAATAAATCAAAGACTGGACAGAACTACAAGTCTAAGATTCAGGTCTTACGGAAATCGTCCACAACCACCAAGATTCTCGGTATATAGTGCAGACCGAGAATTGCATGAAGATGAAGAGCACTTTGTTGGAATAAGTATTCAAGAGAATACTATACACAAATCATATGATGTATGTTTCTGTGAAGCATGCCTGGAAGAAGCCCAAAATATAGAAGAAGAGCCCCTAAATCAAAAGAAACGTGGTTGCAAACCCAAGAAGAATAAAAGAAAAAGCTGGGAAAACTGGGCAACACTAGGGGAATATTCAGGCAAATGGGACTACTATGTCAATTATAGTGCCCCAGACAAAACAACACCAATTGATCAAATTATAGCTACTGGATGGGACGAATATGAATCTGATCAATGGAGAGACAATCTTGATAAAGGAAAGGTTGTTATACAAGAAGAAGAATCAGACGAAGGAAACACTGAAGATGAGTTTCAAACAAAACTAGAGATGCTTCAGATGATAGCATCCCCGAAAATTACAAAGAGCAAATTTTCCATACAACCATAGAAGACGAAGACGAAGAAGACAAAGATGATGGTATGGAATACCCAAGAATTAGAAAATTAAAGAAAATAATCGAAATTGTTGAAACGGCATACCCTTCAACATCAGGATCAAATATCTATGACTCCCCCCAGAATTCTCAATGAGTGGACCATCGGTCTACCCACCAGCAAGAGAAACCTCAGGAAATCCGTATGCATCAAACTTCCGATTTCCTCATACCGGAAAAGGATTTAAAGGAGGGTATGAAAAATATTATGATTCTCAGTGGGTATTACCACCCGCAATGACAACAGTTGGAGCAATGCTAGTTCTCCCACCTGATCCAGGACTATGGCCAGACGTCATCGCAAGATGGGAGTCAATAACACTCAATAAGCTAAATGAATCATCCTGGACTGATAACAAAGCGAAGCTGATGCTTGTTGAAAACCTGTTGGGAGAAAATGAAAAGAAAATGTGGCAACAATGAAGAACCACATACCCAGAAGCATTTGCAGCACATGAAGCGATTGCGGATAACCCATAAAATATCACTTCTCAAATAAGGCAAATAATCCTTATGGAAGATCCATACAGAGGCTCAATCGAAGAACAAGACAGAGCCTACATAAACCTAGAAAGAATAACGTGTACAAATACGAAGGATTTGTGGAGGTTTTTAAATGAATTCAGAATCCTTGCCAGCAAATCAGGAAGAATTTTCTTTCCGGCAACAGACAAGTTCTTTACAAAGCTACCTCCAATAATATCCAAAAGAATAATACACTTATTTACTTAATTACTAAGCAAGCTCAAAGGCTTAGTAACCTTTTTTGATGTCTGACCGTTTGGGTCTTGATAAAAGACTTGACAGAACTTGTGGTCCGATCCGAAGACTGGATAGAACTTGTGGGTACAACGAATGGCAGGGGGGAGAAAGCAACCTGCTAATAACAGTAGGACTTGTGGGAAGGATTTCAAATACCAGCTACACTGGGTTCCAGTACAACGTCGAAAACGTAGTTGATCACTTAGCTACAAATGGAATCACAGCTATACCCAGTGAAATAAGAAGTATAGAAGACCTGGAAGGAATGAGTTGGAATTTAAGGCCAACTCTAATAACCCCAACAAGGGTTCCAGCAAGGGTGGAAATAAATCAAAGACTGGACAGAACGACAAGCCTAAGATTCAGGTCTTACGGAAATCGTCCACAACCACCAAGATTCTCGGTAGATAGTGCAGACCGAGAATTGCATGAAGATGAAGAGCACTTTGTTGGAATAAGTATTCAAGAGAATACTATACACAAATCATATGATGTATGTTTCTGTGAAGCATGTCTGGAAGAAGCCCAAAAGATAGAAGAAGAGCCCCTAAATCAAAAGAAACGTGGTTGCAAACCCAAGAAGAATAAAAGAAAAAAGGTTGGAAAACTGGGCAACACTAGGGGAGTATATTCAGGCAAATGGGACTACTATGTCAATTATAGTGCACCAGACAAAATAACACCAATTGATCAGATTATAGCTACTGGATGGGCCGAATTTGAATCTGATCAGTGGAGAGACAATCTTGATAAAGGAAAGGTTGTTATACAAGAAGAAGAATCAGATGAAGGAAACACTGAAGATGAGTTTCAAACAAAACTAGAGATGCTTCAGATGATAGCATCCCCAAAAATTAGCAAAGAGCAAATTTTCCATACAACCATAGAAGACGAAAACAAAGAAGACAAAGATGATGGTATGGAATACCCAAGAATTAGAAAATTAAAGAAAATAATCAAAAGGGTTGAAACGGAATACCCTTCAACATCAGGATCAAATATCTATGACCCCCCAGAAGTCTCAATGAGTGGACCATCGGTCTACCCACCAGCGAGAGAAACCACAGGAAATCCGTATGCATCAAACTTACGATTTCCTCATACCGGAAAAGTATTTAAAGTAGGGTATGAAAGATATTATGATTCTCAGTGGGCATTACCACCCGCAATGACAACAGTTGGAGCAATGCTAGTTCTCCCACCTGATCCAGGACTATGGCCAGACGTCATCGCAAGATGAGAGTCAATAACACTCAACAAGCTAAATGATTCATCCTGGACTGATAACAAAGCGAAGCTGATGTTTGTTGAAAACCTGTTGGGAGAAAACAGAAAGAAAATGTGGCAAAAATGGAGAACCACATACCCAGAAGCATTTACAGCACTTGAAGCGATTGCAGATGACCCACAAAATATCACTTCTCAAATAAGGCAAATAATCCTTATGGAAGATCCATACAGAGGCTCAACCGAAGAACAAGACAGAGCCTACAGAAACCTAGAAAGAATAACGTGTACAAATACGAAGGATTTGTGGAGGTTTTTAAATGAATTCAGAATCCTTGCAAGCAAATCAGGACGATTATTCTTTCCGGCAACAACAGACAAGTTCTTTACAAAGCTACCTCCAATAATATCCAAAAGAATAGAAGAGCCTTTTAGAAATAAGTATCCTGGATTAACTGCAGGAGTTCTCCCTGTAATCAAATTCTCGCACACTTACATTTCTGAAATGTGCACAGAGGCAGCCCTACAAAAGGAACTTAGAGACTTATCCTTATGCTCAGCAATACCCATACCAGGGTATTATGAGAAAACAGGAAAAAGGTATGGCATAAGAAAGTCAAGGACATATAAAGGAAAGCCTCATGATAAAACTCATGTGAAGGTCTTCAAAAGAAAATATAAAGAAGACAGAGGCAGGGTCAGCAAATACAAATGTTATATTTGTGGAAGAGAAGGCCATTTTGCTAGAGACTGCAGAAGCAAAACTGGTAACATAGGAAGAAGAGCAGTAATAGAAAATCTTGACCTAAAGGAAGATTGGGATATTATATCAGCTGACGTTAGCGATCAAGACACAGTTTATAGCATATCAGAAGGAGAAGGAGGTGCAACAATGCTAAACATAGGGTCAATGATAGAAGACTCTCCACTGGAAGAAAATGCTTTCATAATTCAGGAAGAATACTGCTTCATGTTTCCTCCTGAAAACACTGAGGACATTCACAAAAGAGTTCAAGAAGCAGGATCATGGAGACCTATATTGATATGCCCGAAACCAGTAAAAACTGTGTTCACGAATGGCAAGAAAATGAAATAACCCCATATACATTCTGCCATTATTGTGGGATTGCTACATCCGAAATATCAAGGCTCCATTGCACAAAATGCAAACTAACAGCATGCGCATTATGTGCATTACATCATTTAAAGAAAAAGGTTGAAGTAAAAAGGAAGGAGCCTGATGTAACGGGAACTCAGGTAGACTCAATCCTAAAATTGTTAATCCAGAAGGATAACGAATGGAAACAAGCCATCAGAGACCAAGCTAAAGAATTCTATGAATGGCAAGTAAAAGAGCAAGAGTACAAAAGACAAATCAGTGAAGTAGAGAAACTGCGGGAGGAAAACATGTCATTAATAAAGGACCTAGGCGAAGTCCTTAAAATTAATGAGCAAATGAGAGACCAAATAAAGGCTTTACAGCAAGAAAATGAGAAAATAAAAGGAAAACAAAAAGAACGAAGTCTTGAAGAAGCATTCCCATGCTTTGAAGAAACACTTCCCTCTCAATTTGAAGAAATATTCCCCCCAAAGCAACAAATAAATGCACTAATAAAAGATGAAGTCCATACAACAAAGAAAGCAGATGAAGGCGAGCAGACAAAAGTCCGCAAGATAATCAATAACAGCTTTATATTCTTGAAGTAGAGTTTGATATACCAAATATTAAACTCTTCAAAGTCAAAGCTATTATCGATACCAGAGCCACATCATGCTGTATAAATAAGAGTACAGTTCCAGCAAGTTCACTGGAAACAATGGAGAGAACTGTTTATTTCAGTGGCCTTAATTCAAGACAACCTTCAAATCAAAAGATGAAGGTAGGAAATTTTAGAATAGAAGGAAATAAATTTAGAACCCCTCTAATTTATGCCCTGGAAATGAGAACAGGAGATGGCATCGATATGTTAATTGGTACTAACTTTACAAGATCAATGAATGGAGGATTCATAATTGAAGGTGATGAGGTAACCTTATATAAAAAGGTCACAAGGCTAAAAACAAATCAAACAACGTAGGTAAACACAACAGCCATAGAAGAGCTTGATATGAACGAAGAGTTCTACCAAGAACTACAAGAAACGGTGTTCTTCTCCAAACAAGATTCAGAAAAGCTGAAAGCAAGGTTCAAACCAATATTAAATGAGCTTCGAGAACAAGGGTATATTGGAGAAGAACCTCTAAAACATTGGAGGAAGAATGGTGAAACTTGTAGGCTGGAACCAATATTAAATGAGTTTCGAGAACAAGGGTATATTGGAGAAGAACCTCTAAAACATTGGAGGAAGAATGGTGAAACTTGTAGGCTGGATATCATCAATCCAGATGTCACAATACAAGATAAACCATTAATACATGTAACACCGGCTCTTGAAGCAAGCTTCCAGAAACATGTTGATGCCCTCCTGAAACTGGGAGTAATCCGTCCAAGCAAAAGCAGGCACAGAACTATGGCAATGATGGTAAACTCGGGAACTACTGTTGACCCAGCAACAGGAAAAGAAATTAAAGGAAAAGAAAGGATGGTCTTTAATTATCGAACTCTCAACGATAATACCTACAAGTTCTGTCCAGAGTATCCCCTTGTGTAATATTTACATACCTTCACATGATAAAACACATGTGAAGGTCTTCAAAAGAAAATATAAAGAAGACAGAGGCAGGGTCAGTAAATGCGAATGTTATATTTGTGGAAGAGAAGGCCATTTTGCTAGAGACTGCAGAAGCAAAACTGGTAACATAGCAAGAAGAGCAGTAATAGACAATCTTGACCTAAAGGAAGATAGGGATATTATATCAGCTGACGTTAGCGATCAAGACACAGTTTATAGCATATCAGAAGGAGAAGGAGGTGCAACAATGCTAAACATTGGGTCAATGATAGAAGACTCTCCACTGGAAGAAAATGCTTTCATAATTCAGGAAGAATACAGCTTCATGTTTCATCCTGAAAGCACTGAGGACATTCACAAAAGAGTTCAAGAAGCAGGATCATGGAGACCCTATATTGATATGCCCGAAACCAGCAAAAACTGTGTTCACGAATGGAAAGAAAATGAAATAACCCCATATACATTCTGCCTTTATTGTGGGATTGCTACATCCGAAATATCAAGGCTCCATTGCACAAAATGCAAACTAACAGCATGCGCATTATGTGCATTACATCATTTAAAGAAAAAGGTTGAAGTAAAAAGGAAGGAGCCTGGTGTAACGGGAACTCAGGTAGACTCAATCCTAAAATTGAGTGGACCATCGGTCTACCCACCAGCAAGAGAAACCTCAGGAAATCCGTATGCATCAAACTTCCGATTTCCTCATACCGGAAAAGGATTTAAAGGAGGGTATGAAAGATATTATGATTCTCAGTGGGTATTACCACCCGCAATGACAACAGTTAGAGCAATGCTAGTTCTCCCACCTGATCCAGGACTATGTCCAGACGTCATCGCAACTGTTTCTGTGAGAAAAAAAAAAAGGACAAGCCGTTTAACCAAGCCTTATGACCAACCCAAACTCAACTTTCCTTTGGTAAAACACTACACTGTTTTTGAAACGAGTACTTGACCTTTTGTTTAGGAATCATAAGGGAATCAAAAAACTTCCTTTTGTTTGTTTTAGATAGAGATTAATAGTGACGACCAAGAGATTGGTAATAACCAGAGTACCCTCTCAGTAACCTTGAAATTAGGCTTTTTAGCCTTGCATTATAATTTTTAAGAGAGTAATATTATGATAAGACAGTAATTTATGAAATGAAAATAGTAATTTTGCAAAACACACCTTTATACAATGCTTATAGCACACTACTTGCTTCTTGCACACTTAAGGTTTTGTTACAGGTATTTGAGAGTGAAGTGTATATGCTTCCGTGCTCTCAAAAACGGAAAATGCAAAATTATATAATGCTTATAGCACACTACTTGATTTTGTTTTCGGACCTCTGGCCAGTGGTCTCCCCAGAAGTTATCACGGGTTGATTTTGAAAGACAGACTTGGGCTTTGAAGTCCAAAACTGCTTGGAGATTTCGCATGGCTACAACTGATTCTCTTGCTGCATCGGATTCCAATTGTTGTGCGACTTCAGTGTGGGCACTTCCTGCTTCATTTGAGATTGGGAGTGTATTGGCTTTGATTTGCTATCTTCTGTACAATGCTCCTGGTTTCGTGAATGAGAATGGTGTTTCATATATTCTTGGAAATGGTTTGAAATCTGGATTATTTGATCTAATCCATTCCTATCTTTCTTTGATCGAACACCTTCTTCCAATACATCTTCTATCATGTTCAGGCTCTTCATTAGAACTTCCTGGGCTTGATCTGTACATTCTGCAAAACAGAGATTTACCAGTCTTGATAAGGCATCTGCCAGGGTATTCTGTTTTCCTTCTATGTGTTCAATATTTATTTGGACTCCCGTTCCCATGATTATATCAGCAAACTTTAACCATCTAACCCTTGATGCCTTGTTACTATTAGTTTTGTTATAAAAACTTATAATAGCTTGGAAGTCTGTTCTTAGGGTTATCTCCCTTTTGTCAAGATAATATATTTTTAATTTTTCTATGGAGTTTATGCAAGCATTGATTTCTGTATCGATGGTGGACTGGATAGTTTTGAACTTTCCGCTTGCGTATGCGCTTATTCTCTCGTTCTTCTTCGGATCCATTTTTCTTCTTTTCCATTTACATACTCCTCCCCATCCTTCCATGCAACCACCCACTTCGATTACGATGTATGCATCTTCTGGTGGAATTTCCAGGTCTGACAATGTTTCAACTTGTCTCTTGATTTCTCTAATTATTTCATAATCAGAGGGCTTCATCCTTTTATCACCATGGGGCTTTGTTTTTTCGTATAATGGCCCAAGAAGTGAACTTAATTTAGGGATGTAACTTCTTGCATAGTTTAAGATTCCTAGGAAGGATCTTAACCCTGTTTTTTTCTTGAGTTTTTCTTCTTCAAAATCACATATTTTTTTGATTTTATGTGGTTGTAGCTTTATCTTGTCCTTCCCGATTATTGCTCCTAGGAATTCAACTTCTGAACAAGCAATCTTCATTTTGGTTGGGGATAACACCAAACCCTTTTCCGGGAAAATCTGAAACATAACTTGTAAATGCTTTTCATGATCAGATTCATTTTTTGAGAATATCAGAATATCATCTATGTACACCGCAATGAATTCCTCTATTCCTTTGAAACATTCATCCATTTTTCTTTGAAAAATGGCTGGAGCATTCTTTAAACCAAATGGCATGACTAGCCATTCATAAAGTCCTTTTGGGACTAAGAAAGCTGTCCATTCGATTGAGTCCTCTTCCATTGCAACTTGATGGAACCCTGATTTAAGATCGAATTTTGAGTATAATTTTGCTGTTTCGATTGTTTGTATCAGAGTGTTAATACCAGGTAAGGAATATTGGTCTTTATAGGTATTATCGTTGAGAGTTCGATAATTAAAGACCATCCTTTCTTTTCTTTTAATTTCTTTTCCTGTTGCTGGGTCAAAAATAGTTCCCGAGTTTACCATCATTGCCATAGTTCTGTGCCTGATTTTGCTTGGACGGATTACTCCCAGTTTCAGGAGGGCATCAACATGTTTCTGGAAGCTTGCTTCAAGAGCCGGTGTTACATGTTTTAATGGTTTATCTTGTATTGTGACATCTGGATTGATGATATCCAGCCTACAAGTTTCACCATTCTTCCTCCAATGTTTTAGAGGTTCTTCTCCAATATACCCTTGTTCTAGAAGCTCATTTAATATTGGTTTTAACCTTGCTTTCAGCTTTTCTGAATCTTGTTTGGAGAAGAACACCGTTTCTTGTAGTTCTTGGTAAAACTATTCGTCCATATCAAGCTCTTCTATGGCTGCTGTGTTTACCTCCGTTGTTTGATTTGTTTTTAGCCTTGTGACCTTTTTATATAAGGTTACCTCATCACCTTCAATTCTGATTCCCCCATTCATTGATCTTGTAAAGTTGGTACCAATTAACATATCGATGCCATCTCCTGTTCTCATTTCCAGGGCATAAATTAGAGGGATTCTAAATTTATTTCCTTCTATTCTGAAATTTCCTGCCTCCATCTTTTGATTTGAAGGTTGTCTTGAATTAAGGCCATTGAAATAAACGGTTCTCTCCATTGTTTCCAGTGAACTTGCTGGAACTGTACTCTTATTTATACAGCATGATGTGGCTCCGATATCGATAATAGCTTTGACTTTGAAGAGTTTAATATTTGGTATATCAAACTCTACTTCAACATTATAAAGCTGGTTATTCATTATCTTGCGGACTTTTGTCTGCTTTCTTTGATGTATGGACTTCATCTTCTATTAGTGCATTTATTTGTTGCTTTGGGGGGAATATTTCTTCAAATCGAGAGGGAAATGTTTCTTCAAAGCGTGGGAATGCTTCTTCAAGACTTCGTTGTTTTTGTTTTCCTTTTATTTTCTCATTTTCTTGCTGTAAAGCCTTTATTTGGTCTCTCATTTGCTCATTAATTTTAAGGACTTCGCCTAGGTCCTTTATTAATGACTTGTTTTCCTTCCGCAGTTTCTCTACTTCCCTGATTTGTCTTTTGTACTCTTGCTCTTTTACTTGCCATTCATAGAATTCTTTAGCTTGGTCTCTGATGGCTTGTTTCCATTCGTTATCCTTCTGGATTAACAATTTTAGGATTGAGTCTACCTGAGTTCCCGTTACATCAGGCTCCTTCCTTTTTACTTCAACCTTTTCTTTAAATGATGTAATGCACATAATGCGCATGCTGTTAGTTTGCATTTTGTGCAATGGAGCCTTGATATTTCGGATGTAGCAATCCCACAATAATGGCAGAATGTATATGGGGTTATTTCATTTTCTTGCCATTCGTGAACACAGTTTTTGCTGGTTTCGGGCATATCAATATAGGGTCTCCATGATCCTGCTTCTTGAACTCTTTTGTGAATGTCCTCAGTGCTTTCAGGATGAAACATGAAGCAGTATTCTTCCTGAATTATGAAAGCATTTTCTTCCAGTGGAGAGTCTTCTATCATTGACCCTATGTTTAGCATTGTTGCACCTCCTTCTCATTCTGATATGCTATAAACTGTGTCTTGATCGCTAACGTCAGCTGATATAATATCCCAATCTTCCTTTAGGTCAAGATTGTCTATTACTGCTCTTCTTCCTATGTTACCAGTTTTGTTTCTGCAGTCTCTTGCAAAATGGCCTTCTCTTCCACAAATATAACATTTGCATTTACTAACCCTGCCTCTGTCTTCTTTATATTTTCTTTTGAAGACCTTCACATGAGTTTTATCATGAGGCTTTCATTTATATGTCCTTGACTTTCTTATGCCATACCTTTTTCCTGTTTTCTCATAATACCCTGGTATCGGTATTGCTGAGCATAAGGATAAGTCTCTAAGTTCCTTTTACAGGGCTGCCTCTGTGCACATTTCAGAAATGTAAGTATGCATGAATTTGATTGCAGGGAGAACTCCTGCAGTTAATCCAGGATACTTATTTCGAAAATCCTCTTCTATTCTTTTGGATATTATTGGAGGTAGCATTGTAAAGAACTTGTCTTTTGTTGCCGGAAAGAATAATCTTCCTGATTTGCTTGCAAGGATTCTGAATTCATTTAAAAACCTCCACAAATCCTTCGTATCTGTACACGTTATTCTTTCTAGGTTTCTGTAGGCTTTGTCTTGTTCTTCGGTTGAGCCTCTGTATGGATCTTCCATAAGGATTATTTGCCTTATTTGAGAAGTGATATTTTGTGGGTCATCCGCAATCGCTTCAAGTGCTGCAAATGCTTCTGGGTATGTGGTTCTCCATTGTTGCCACATTTTCTTTTCGTTTTCTCCCAACAGGTTTTCAACAAACATCAGCTTCGCTTTGTTATCAGTCCATGATGATTCATTTAGCTTGTTGAGTTTTATTGACTCCCATCTTGCGATGACGTCTGGCCATAGTCCTGGATCAGGTGGGAGAACTAGCATTGCTCCAACTGTTGTCATTGCGGGTGGTAATACCCACTGAGAATCATAATATCTTTCATACCCTCCTTTAAATCCTTTTCCGGTATGAGGAAATCGAAAGTTTGATGCATACGGATTTGCTGAGGTTTCTCTTGCTGGTGGGTAGACCGATGGTCCACTCATTGAGACTTCTGGGGGGTCATAGATATTTGATCGTGATGTTGAAGGGTATGCCGTTTCAACCCTTTCGATTATTTTCTTTAATTTTCTAATTCTTGGGTATTCCATACCATCATCTTTGTCTTCTTCGTCTTCGTCTTCTATGGTTGTGTGGAAAATTTGCTCTTTGCTAATTTTTGGGGATGCTATCATCTGAAGCATCTCTAGTTTTGTTTGAAACTCATCTTCAGTGTTTCCTTCATCTGATTCTTCTTCTTGTATAACAACCTTTCCTTTATCAAGATTGTCTTTCCACTGATCATATTCATATTCGTCCCATCCAATAGCTATAATCTGATCAATTGGTGTTGTTTTGTCCGGGGCACTATAATTGTCATAGTAGTCCCATTTGCCTGAATATTCCCTTAGTGTTGCCCAGTTTTCCCAGCTTTTTCTTTTATTCTTCTTGGGTTTGCAACCACGTTTCTTTTGATTTAGGGGCTATTCTTCTATCTTTTGGGCTTCTTCCAGGCATGCTTCACAGAAACATACATCATATGATTTGTGTATAGTATTCTCTTGAATACTTATTCCAACAAAGTGCTCTTCGTCTTCATACAATTCTCGGTCTGCACTATCTACCGAGAATCTTGGTGGTTGTGGACGATTTCCGTAAGACCTGAATCTTAGGCTTGTAGTTCTGTCCGGTCTTTGATTTATTTCCACCCTTGCTGGAACCCTTGTTGGGGTTATTAGAGTTGGCCTTAAATTACAACTCATTCCTTCCAGATCTTCTATACTTCTTCTTTCACTGGGTATAGCTGTGATTCCATTTGTAGCTAAGTGATCAACTACGTTTTCGACGTTGTATTGGAACGCAGTGTAGCTGGTATTTGATATCCTTCCCACAAGTACTACTGTTATTAGTAGGTTGCTTTCTCCCCCCTGCCATTCGTTGTACCCATGAGTTTGTATGGCAACTTGTACATGGTTGTCAAAGTCATCTATTCCTAGTACCATGTCAGGTACCATGTATATCAGCTGTGTTCCTGCTGATAGATCTACTTCCATGGTTCCGATAATTTGCCTATCATCCACCCACCTTGTGTCTCTTAAGACCACAAGGGCTGTAGTCCCAGCTCCTCTTCTGTGTAAGGTATGTAGTCTGATCATAAACATACCAAGGTGGATATTAAAGGAAAACAAAAAGAACGAAGTCTTGAAGAAGCATTCCCACCCTTTGAAGAAACACTTCCCTCTCGATTTGAAGAAATATTCCCCCCAAAGAAAAAAAATAAATGCACTAATAGAAGATGAAGTCCATACAACAAAGAAAGCAGATGAAGGCGAGCAGACAAAAGTCCGTAAGATAATCAATAACCAGCTTTATAATGTTGAAGTAGAGTTTGATATACCAAATATTAAACTCTTCAAAGTCAAAGCTATTATCGATACCGGAGCCACATCATGCTGTATAAATAACAGTACAGTTCCAGCAAGTTCACTGGAAACAATGGAGAGAACCGTTTATTTCAATGGCCTTAATTCAAGACAACCTTCAAATCAAAAGATGAAGGCAGGAAATTTAAGAATAGAAGGAAATAAATTTAGAATCCCTCTAATTTATGCCTTGGAAATGAGAACAGGAGATGACATTGATATGTTAATTGGTACCAACTTTACAAGATCAATGAATGGAGGAGTCAGAATTAAAGGTGATGAGGTAACCTTATATAAAAAGGTCACAAGGCTAAAAACAAATCAAAAAATGGATGTAAACACAGCAGCCATAGAAGAGCTTGATATGGACGAAGAGTTTTACCAAGAACTACAAGAAACGGTGTTCTTCTCCAAACAAGATTCAGAAAAGCTGAAAGCAAGGTTCAAACCCATATTAAATGAGCTTCGAGAACAAGGGTATATTGGAGAAGAACCTCTAAAACATTGGAGGAAGAATGGTGAAACTTGTAGGCTGGATATCATCAATCCAGATGTCACAATACAAGATAAACCATTAAAACATGTAACACCGGCTCTTGAAGTAAGTTTCTAGAAACATGTTGATGCCCTCCTGAAACTGGGAGTAATCCGTCCAAGCAAAAGCAGGCACAGAACTATGGGAATGATGGTAAACTCGGGAACTACTGTTGACCCAGCAACAGGAAAAGAAATTAAAGGAAAAGAAAGGATGGTCTTTAATTATCGAACTCTCAACGATAATACCTATAAAGACCAATATTGCTTACCTGGTATTAACATTCTGATACCAAGAATCGAAACAGCAAAATTATACTCAAAATTCGATCTTAAATCAGGGTTCCATCAAGTTGCAATGGCAGATGACTCAATCGAATGGACAACTTTCTTAGTCCCAAAAGGACTTTATGAATGGCTAGTCATGCCATTTGGTTTAAAGAATAATCCAGCCATTTTTCAAAGAAAAATGGATGAATGTTTCAAAGGAACAGAGGAATTCATTGCGGTGTACATTGATGATATTCTGGTATTCTCAAAAAATGAAGCTGATCATGAAAAGCATTTACAAGTTATGCTTCAGATTTGCCAGGAAAAGGGTTTGGTGTTATCCCCAACCAAAATGAAGATTGCTTGTTCAGAAGTTGAATTCCTAGGAGCAATAATCGGGAAGGACAAGATAAAGCTACAACCACATATAATCAAAAAAATATGTGATTTTGAAGAAGAAAAACTCAAGACAAAAACAGGGTTAAGATCCTTCCTAGGAATCTTAAACTATGCAAGAAGTTACATCCCTAAATTAAATTCACTTCTTGGGCCATTATACGAAAAAACAAAGCCCCATGGTGATAAAAGGCTGAAACCCTCTCCCTCTGATTATGAAATAATTAGAAAAATCAAGAGACAAGTTGAAACATTGCCAGACCTGGAAATACCACCAGAAGATGCACACATCGTAATCGAAGTGGATGGTTGCATGGAAGGATGGGGAGGAGTATGTAAATGGAAAAGAAGAAAAATGGATCCGAAGAAGAACGAGAGGATAAGCGCATACGCAAGCGGAAAGTTCAAAACTATCCAGTCCACCATCGATGCAGAAATCAATGCTTGCATAAACTCCCTAGAAAAATTAAAAATATATTATCTTGACAAAAGGGAGATAACCCTAAGAACAGACTGCCAAGCTATTATAAGTTTTTATAACAAAACTAATAGTAACAAGGCATCAAGGGTTAGATGGTTAAAGTTTGCTAATATAATCACGGGAACGGGAGTCCAAATAAATATTGAACACATAAAAGGAAAACAGAATACCGTGGCAGATGCCTTATCAAGACTCGTAAATCTCTGTTTTGCAGAATGTACAGATCAAGCCCAGGAAGTTCTTATGAAGAGCCTGAACATGATAGAAGATGTATTGGAAGAAGGTGTTCGGTCAAAGAATGAGAGGAACGGATTAGATCAAACAATCCAGATTTCAAACCATTGCCAAGAATATATGAAAGACCATTCTCATTCACGGAACCAGGAGCATTGTACAGAAGATACCAAATCAAAGCCAATACACTCCCAATCTCAAATGAAGCAGGAAGTGCCTACACTGAAGTCGTACAACAATTGGAATCCGAAGCAGCAAGAGAATCAGTTGCAGCTTTGCGAAATCTCCAAGCAGTTTTGGAATTCAAAGCCCAAGTCTGTCTTTCAAAATCAACCCATGATAACTTCTGGGGAGATCACTGGCCAGATGTCCGAAAACAAAATCAAAGGGCCCGAAAGCTGCTTTGTGAACATGAGGCCCTATGCAACGAATTGGGCCGGATCCCAATCTAAAACAAGAAAAATGTTTTCAGCCCAAAGCAAGTTTCTAGAAGGTGACGCACTGAATGACGAAATTGCTAGGCGACAACAACTTCATAAAAGAAGCTTAAAGTGGAATCAAGCTTTATACCTAATCGATGAAAATTGGACCCCACCAATAACTCAAGATAGGTATGCAAAGCTGTAAAGTAAAAGTTAGTGGATGCTTTTTCAAAAATAATGGCCATTATTGTACCATATGTCGGCCACATGTTTGTGTAATAATTCTAGGCGAATATTCGAGGTCATATGTCTTCTGAATCCGCCTATATAAGTTTGCATTTTCCGTTTTTGAGAGCACGGAAGCATATACACTTCACTCTCAAATACCTGTAACAAAACCTTAAGTGTGCAAGAAGCAAGTAGTGTGCTATAAGCATTGTATAAAGGTGTGTTTTGCAAAATTACTATTTTCATTTCATAAATTACTGTCTTATCATAATATTACTCTCTTAAAAATTATAATGCAAGGCTAAAAAGCATAATTTCAAGGTTACTGGGAGGGTACTCTGGTTATTACCAATCTCTTGGTCGTCACTATTAATCTCTGTTTAAAACAAACAAAATAAAGTTTTTTGATTCCCTTATGATTCCTAAACAAAAGGTCAAGTACTCGTTTAAAAAACAGTGTAGTTTTTTACCAAAGGAAAGCTGAGTTTGGGTTGGTCATAAGGCTTGGTTAAACGGCTTGTCCTTTTTATCTTTCTCACAGAAACAGTTACGAAAAACAAACAAAAGGAAGTTTTTTGATTCCCTTATGATTCCTAAACAAAAGGTCAAGTACTCGTTTAAAAAACAGTGTAGTGTTTTACCCAAGGAAAGCTGAGTTTGGGTTGGTCATAAGGCTTGGTTAAACGGCTTGTCCTTTTTATCTTTCCCGCAGAAACAGTTACGATCGGATCGGACCACTCTGGTATCAGATCCTGTCGAACTTTGTTCGGTTTGCTCATGTCTGATCGTTTTGAACAAACAATTAAAGATTGGTATAATCATTCCCGAACCGCTAACCTTGAATTTATAAACCTTTCACAAAAACAAAAACCTAGTCTTTTGGATTTAGATAATAACATTTCTTGTATTTACGATCGGTTACTATTATTTTCAAAAGTTTCGATTAAAAACTTTTATAAAATTATTGAGCACCTTGAAAAATTAGAGCAAAGGATAGAAAAGTGTGAGGAAAATATAAGAAAAACTCAGAGTGAAACCAGAAAAGGCCTCCAGCAGATTTCTTCGGAAATCCACGAGTCAAAGCCACTCACAAAGAAACAAGTTCATAGTCTTGTCAACGAGATAGCTCATCAGCCAAAAATAGCTGAAGAACAAGCTTTAAAGCTATCCGAAGAATTGAACCAAAAGGTCCAAAAGGTTGAACACCTTTTGCATGAAGTAAAAGCATTAATCACTGGATGAGCTTAGCAACTCAAAGGGCGAATCCTGAATATCAAGAAGCCGTTAAAACAACAGAAGAGATAGAATCACCATCCTTGGGTTTTATAAGACCATCAAATTATAAAACAGGTGCTACTTCTCTCAGCGTAGCAATCATCAAACAAAATAATACACGTATTTACTTAATTACTAAGCAAGCTCAAAGGCTTAGTGAAATAAGTGAAGAGGTTGAGAAGCTAAGAAGAAACATTGAAGCCTTGGGAAAAAGAGAAACCAACCCTACTAATTTGGAAGACTCCATAGAAGGTCTTACAAAAAGGCTGAACAACTTAGCAATTTCCGGAAAACAGCAAACAAGCAGTAAACAAGGCCACATATACGTATTCAAAGACCCAAATCAAATTTTCAAAGAAGAATAAAAAAACAAACAGCATGCACATTATGTGCATTACATCATTTAAAGAAAAAGGTTGAAGTAAAAAGGAAGGAGCCTGATGTAACGGGAACTCAGGTAGACTCAATCCTAAAATTGTTAATCCAGAAGGATAAAGAATGGAAACAAGCCATCAGAGACCAAGCTAAAGAATTCTATGAATGGCAAGTAAAAGAGCAAGAGTACAAAAGAGAAATCAGGGAAGTAGAGAAACTGCGGGAGGAAAACAAGTCATTAATAAAGGACCTAGGCGAAGTCCTTAAAATTAATGAGCAAATGAGAGACCAAATAAAGGCTTTACAGCAAAACTAATAGTAACAAGGTATGGCATAAGAAAGTCAAGGACATATAAAGGAAAGCCTCATGATAAAACTCATGTGAAGGTCTTCAAAAGAAAATATAAAGAAGACAGAGGCAGGGTCAGTAAATGCAAATGTTATATTTGTGGAAGAGAAGACCATTTTGCTAGAGACTGCAGAAGCAAAACTGGCAACATAGCAAGAAGAGCAGTAATAGACAATCTTGACCTAAAGGAAGATTGGGATATTATATCAGCTGACGTTAGCGATCAAGACACAGTTTATAGCATATCAGAAGGAGAAGGAGGTGCAACAATGCTAAACATAGGGTCAATGATAGAAGACTCTCCACTGGAAGAAAATGCTTTCATAATTCAGGAAGAATACTGCTTCATGTTTCATCCTGAAAGCACTGAGGACATTCACAAAAGAGTTCAAGAAGCAGGATCATGGAGACCCTATATTGATATGCCCGAAACCAGCAAAAACTGTGTTCACGAATGGCAAGAAAATGAAATAACCCCATATACATTCTGCCATTATTGTGGGATTGCTACATCCGAAATATCAAGGCTCCATTGCACAAAATGCAAACTAACAGCATGCGCATTATGTGCATTACATCATTTAAAGAAAAAGGTTGAAGTAAAAAGGAAGGAGCCTGATGTAACGGGAACTCAGGTAGACTCAATCCTAAAATTGTTAATCCAGAAGGATAACGAATGGAAACAATCCATCAGAGACCAAGCTAAAGAATTCTATGAATGGCAAGTAAAAGAGCAAGAGTACAAAAGACAAATCAGGGAAGTAGAGAAACAGCGGGAGGAAAACAAGTCATTAATAAAAGACCTAGGCGAAGTCCTTAAAATTAATGAGCAAATGAGAGAACAAATAAAGGCTTTACAGCAAGAAAATGAGAAAATAAAAGGAAAACAAAAAGAACGAAGTCTTGAAGAAGCATTCCCATGCTTTGAAGAAACAATTCCCTCTCGATTTGAAGAAATATTCCCCCCAAAGAAACAAATAAATGCACTAATAGAAGATGCAGTCCATACAACAAAGAAAGCATATGAAGGCGAGCAGACAAAAGTCCGCAAGATAATTAGTAACCAGCTTTATAATGTTGAAGTAGAGTTTGATATACCAAATATTAAACTCTTCAAAGTCAAAGCTATTATCTATACCGGAGCCACATCATGCTGTATAAATAAGAGTACAGTTCCAGCAAGTTCACCGGAAACAATGGAGAGAACCGTTTATTTCAATGGCCTTAATTCAAGACTACCTTCAAATCAAAAGTTGAAGGCAGAAAATTTCAGAATAGAAGGAAATAAATTTAGAATCCCTCTAATTTATGCCCTGGAAATGAGATCAGGAGATGGCATTGATATGTTAATTGGTACCAACTTTACAGGATCAATGAATGGAGGAATCAGAATTGAAGGTGATGAGGTAACCTTATATAAAAAGGTCACAAGGCTAAAAACAAATCAAACAACGGAGGTAAACACAGCAGCCATACAAGAGCTTGATATGGACGAAGAGTTTTACCAAGAACTATAAGAAACGGTGTTCTTCTCCAAACAAGATTCAGAAAAGCTGAAAGCAAGGTTCAAACCAATATTAAATGAGCTTCTAGAACAAGGGTATATTGGAGAAGAACCTCTAAAACATTGTAGGAAGAATGGTGAAACTTGTAGGCTGGATATCATCAATCCAGATGTCACAATACAAGATAAACCATTAAAACATGTAACACCGGCTCTTGAAGCAAGCTTCCAGAAACATGTTGATGCACTCCTGAAACTGGGAGTAATCCGTCCAAGCAAAATCAGGCATAGAACTATGGCAATGATGGTAAACTCGAGAACTACTGTTGACCCAGCAACAGGAAAAGAAATTAAAGGAAAAGAAAGGATAGTCTTTAATTATCGAACACTCAACGATAATACCTATAAAGACCAATATTCCTTACCTGGTATTAACACTCTGATACAAAGAATCGGAACAGCAAAATTATACTCAAAATTCGATATTAAATCAGGGTTCCATCAAGTTGCAATGGTAGATGACTCAATCGAATGGACAACTTTCTTAGTCCCAAAAGGACTTTATGATTGGCTAGTCATGCCATTTGGTTTAAAGAATGCTCCAGCCATTTTTCAAAGAAAAATGGATGAATGTTTCAAAGGAACAGAGGAATTCATTGCGGTGTACATAGATGATATTCTGGTATTCTCAAAAAATGAAGCTGATCATGAAAAGCATTTACAAGTTATGCTTCAGATTTGCCAGGAAAAGGGTTTGGTGTTATCCCCAACCAAAATGAAGATTGCTTGTTCAGAAGTTGAATTCCTATGAGCAATAAACGGTAAGGACAAGATAAAGCTACAACCACATATAATCAAAAAAATATGTGATTTTGAAGAAGAAAAACTCAAGACAAAAACAAGGTTAATATCCTTCCTAGGAATCTTAAACTATGCAAGAAGTTACATCCCTAAATTAAGTTCACTTCTTGGGCCATTATACGAAAAAACAATGCCCCATGGTGATAAAAGGATGAAGCCCTCTGATTATGAAATAATTAGAGAAATCAAGAGACAAGTTGAAACATTGCCAGACCTGGAAATACCACCAGAAGATGCATACATCGTAATCGAAGTGGATGGTTGCATGGAAGGATGGGGAGGAGTATGTAAATGGAAAAGAAGAAAAATGGATCCGAAGAAGAACGAGATAATAAGCGCATACGCAAGCGGAAAGTTCAAAACTATCCAGTCCACCATCGATGCAGAAATCAATGCTTGCATAAACTCCCTAGAAAAATTAAAAATACATTATCTTGACAAAAGGGAGATAACCCAAAGAACAGACTGCCAAGCTATTATAAGTTTTTATAACAAAACTAATAGTAACAAGGCATCAAGGGTTAGATGGTTAAAGTTTTGTTATAAAAGGCTAAAAATACCACCAGAGTGGTCCGATCCGATCGTAACTGTTTCTGTGAGAAAGATAAGAAGGACAATCCGTTTAACCAATTATGACCAACCCAAACTCAGCTTTCCATTGGTAAAGCACTACACTGTTTTTGAAACAAGTACTTGACCTTTTGTTTAGGAATCTTAAGGGAATCAAAAAACTTCCTTTTGTTTGTTTTAGACAGAGATTAATAGTGACGACCAAGAGACTGGTAATAACCAGAGTACCCTCCCAGTAACCTTGAAATTAGGCTTTTTAGCCTTGCATTTTAATTTTTAAGAGAGTAATATTATGATAAGACAGTAATTTATGAAATGAAAATAGTAATTTTGCAAAACACACCTTTATACAATGCTTATAGCACACTACTTGCTTCTTGCACACTTAAGGTTTTGTTACAGGTATTTGAGTGTGAAGTGTATATGTTTCCGTGCTCTAAAAAACGGAAAATGTAAACTTATATAGGCGGATTCAGAAGACATATGCCCTTGAATATTCGCCTAGAATTATTTCACAAACATGTGGCCGACATATGGTACAACAATGGCCATTATTTTTGAAAAAGCATCCACCAACTTTTACTTTACAGCTTTGCATACCTATCTTGAGTTATTGGTGGGGTCCAATTTTCATCGATTACGTATAAAGCTTGATTCCACTTTAAGCTTCTTTTATGAAGTTGTTGTCGCCTAGCAATTTCGTCATTTAGTGCGTCACCTTCTAAAAACTTGCTTTTGGCTGAAAACATTTTTCTTGTTTTAGATTGGGATCCGGCCCAATTCGTTGCATAGGGCCTCAAGTTCACAAAGCAACTTTCGGGCCCTTTGATTTTGTTTTCGGACCTCTGGCCAGTGGTCTCCCCAAAAGTTATCACGGGTTGATTTTGAAAGACAGACTTGGGCTTTGAAGTCCAAAACTGCTTGGAGATTTCGCATGGCTGCAACTGATTCTCTTGCTGCTTCGGATTCCAATTGTTGTGCGACTTCAGTGTAGGCACTTCCTGCTTCATTTGAGATAGGGAGTGTATTGGCTTTGATTTGGTATCTTCTGTACAATGCTCCTGGTTCCATGAATGAGAATGGTCTTTCATATATTCTTGGCAATGGTTTGAAATTTGGATTATTTGATCTAATCCATTCCTCTCTTTCTTTGACCGAACACCTTCTTCCAATACATCTTCTATCATGTTCAGGCTCTTCATTAGAACTTCCTAGGCTTGATCTGTACATTCTGCAAAACAGAGATTTACCAGTCTTGATAAGGCATCTGCCAGGGTATTCTGTTTTCCTTCTATGTGTTCAATATTTATTTGGACTCTCGTTCCCGTGATTATATCAGCAAAATTTAACCATCTAACCCTTGATGCCTTGTTACTATTAGTTTTGTTATAAAAACTTATAATAGCTTAGCAGTCTGTTCTTTGGGTTATCTCCCTTTTATCAAGATAATATATTTTTAATTTTTCTAGGGAGTTTATGCAAGCATTGATTTCTGCATTGATGGTGGACTGGATAGTTTTGACCTTTCCGCTTACGTATGCGCTTATTCTCTCGTTCTTCTTCGGATCCATTTTTCTTCTTTTCCATTTACATACTCCTCCCCATCCTTCCATGCAACCATCCACTTCGATTACGATGTATGCATCTTCTGGTGGTATTTCCAGGTCTGGAAATGTTTCAACTTGTCTCTTGATTTCTCTAATTATTTCATAATTAGAGGGCTTCATCCTTTTATCACCATGGGGCGTTGTTTTTTCGTATAATGGCCCAAGAAGTGAACTTAATTTAGGGATGTAACTTCTTGCATAGTTTAAGATTCCTAGGAAGGATCTTAACCCTGTTTTTGTCTTGAGTTTTTCTTCTTCAAAATCACATATTTTTTTGATTATATGTGGTTGTAGCTTTATCTTGTCCTTCCCGATTATTTCTCCTAGGAATTCAACTTCTGAACAAGCAATCTTCATTTTGGTTGGGGATAACACCAAAACCTTTTCTTTGCAAATCTGAAGCATAACTTGTAAATGCTTTTCATGATCAGCTTCATTTTTTGAGAATACCAGAATATCATCTATGTACACCGCAATGAATTCCTCTGTTCCTTTGAAACATTCATCCATTTTTCTTTGAAAAATGGCTGGAGCATTCTTTAAATCAAATGGCATGACTAGCCATTCATAAAGTCCTTATGGGACTAAGAAAGCTGTCCATTCGATTGAGTCCTCTGCCATTGCAACTTGATGGAACCCATATTTAAGATCGAATTTTGAGTATAATTTTGCTGTTCCGATTCTTTGTATCAGAGTGTTAATACCAGGTAAGGAATATTGGTCTTTATAGGTATTATCGTTGAGAGTTCGATAATTAAAGACCATCCTTTCTTTTCCTTTAATTTCTTTTCCTGTTGCTGGGTCAACAATAGTTCCCGAGTTTACCATCATTGCTATAGTTCTGTGCCTGCTTTTGCTTGGACGGATTACTCCCAGTTTCAGGAGGGCATCAACATGTTTCTGGAAGCTTGCTTCAAGAGCCGGTGTTACATGTTTTAATGGTTTATCTTGTATTGTGACATCTGGATTGATGATATCCAGCCTACAAGTTTCACAATTCTTCCTCCAATGTTTTAGAGGTTCTTCTCCAATATACCCTTGATCTCGAAGCTCATTTAATATTGGTTTGAACCTTGCTTTCAGCTTTTCTGAATCTTGTTTGGAGAAGAACATCGTTTCTTGTAGTTCTTGGTAAAACTCTTCGTCCATATCAAGCTCTTCTATGGCTGCTGTGTTTACCTCCGTTGTTTGATTTGTTTTTAGCCTTGTGACCTTTTTATATAAGGTTACCTCATCACCTTCAATTCTGATTCCTCCATTCATTGATCTTGTAAAGTTGGTACCAATTAACATATCGATGCCATCTCCTGTTCTCATTTCCAGGGTATAAATTAGAGGGATTCTAAATTTATTTCCAAATATTCTAAAATTTCCTGCCTTCATCTTTTGATACGAAGGTTGTCTTGAATTAAGGCCATTGAAATAAACGGTTCTCTCCATTGTTTCCAGTGAACTTGCTGGAACTGTACTCTTATTTATACAGCATGATGTGGCTCCGGTATCGATAATAGCTTTGACTTTGAAGAGTTTAATATTTGGTATATCAAACTCTACTTCAAGATTATAAAGCTGGTTATTGATTATCTTGCGGACTTTTGTCTGCTCGCCTTCATCTACTTTCTTTGTTGTATGGACTTCATCTTCTATTAGTGCATTTATTTGTTGCTTTGGGGGGAATATTTCTTCAAATCGAGAGGGAAGTGTTTCTTCAAAGCGTGGGAATGCTTCTTCAAGACTTCGTCTTGTTTTCCTTTTATTTTCTCATTTTCTTGCTGTAAAGCCTTTATTTGGTCTCTTATTTGCTCATTAATTTTAAGGACTTCGCCTAGGTCCTTTATTAATGACTTGTTTTACTTGCCATTCATAGAATTCTTTAGCTTGGTCTATGATGGCTTGTTTCCATTCGTTATCCTTCTGGATTAACAATTTTAGGATAGAGTCTACTTGAGTTCCCGTTACATCAGGCTCCTTCCTTTTTACTTCAACCTTTTTCTTTAAATGATGTAATGCACATAATGCGCATGCTGTTAGTTTTCATTTTGTGCAATGGAGCCTTGATATTTCGGATATAGCAATCCCACAATAATGGCAGAATGTATATGGGGTTATTTCATTTTCTTGCCATTCGTGAACACAGTTTTTGCTGGTTTCGGGCATATCAATATAGGGTCTCCATGATCCTGCTTCTTGAACTCTTTTGTGAATGTGCTTAGTGCTTTTAGGATGAAACATGAAGCAGTATTCTTCCTGAATTATGAAAGCATTTTCTTCCAGTGGAGAGACTTCTATCATTGACCCAATGTTTAGCATTGTTGCACCTCTTTCTCCTTCTGATATGCTATAAACTGTGTCTTGATCGCTAACGTCAGCTGATATAATATCCCAATCTTCCTTTAGGTCAAGATTGTCTATTACTGCTCTTCTTGCTATGTTACCAGTTTTGCTTCTGCAGTCTCTAGCAAAATGGCCTTCTCTTCCACAAATAAAACATTTGCATTTACTGTCCCTGCCTCTGTCTTCTTTATATTTTCTTTTGAAGACCTTCACATGAGTTTTATCATGAGGCTTTCCTTTATATGTCCTTGACTTTCTTATGCCATACCTTTTTCCTGTTTTCTCATAATACCCTGGTATGGGTATTGCTGAGCATAAGGATAAGTCTCTATGTTCCTTTTGCAGGGCTGCCTCTGTGCACATTTCAGAAATGTAAGTATGCGTGAATTTGATTGCAGGGAGAACTCCTGCCGTTAATCCATGATACTTATTTCTAAAAGCCTCTTCTATTCTTTTGGATATTATTGGAGGTAGCTTTGTAAAGAACTTGTCTGTTGTTGCCGGAAAGAATAATCTTCCTGATTTGCTTGCAAGGATTCTGAATTCATTTAAAAACCTCCACAAATCCTTCGTATCTGTACACGTTATTCTTTCTAGGTTTCTATAGGCTCTGTCTTGTTCTTCGGTTGAGCCTCTGTATGGATCTTCTATAAGGATTATTTGCCTTATTTGAGAAGTGATATTTTGTGGGTCATCCGCAATCGCTTCAAGTGCTGGAAATGCTTCTGGGTATGTGGTTCTCCATTGTTGCCACATTTTCTTTTCGTTTTTCTCCCAACAGGTTTTCAACAAACATCACCTTCGCTTTGTTATCAGTCCAGGATGATTCATTTAGCTTGTTCAGTGTTATTGACTCCCATCTTGCGATGACGTCTGGCCATAGTTCTGGATCAGGTGGGAGAACTAGCATTGCTCCAACTGTTGTCATTGCGGGTGGTAATACCCACTGAGAATCATAATATCTTTCATACCCTCCTTTAAATCCTTTTCCGGTATGAGGAAATCGGAAGTTTGATGCATACGGATTTCCTGAGGTTTCTCTTGCTGGTGGGTAGACCGATGGTCCACACATTGAGACTTCTGGGGGGTCATAGATATTTGATCCTGATGTTGAAGGGTATGCCGTTTCAACCCTTTAGATTATTTTCTTTAATTTTCTAATTCTTGGGTATTCCATACCATCATCTTTGTCTTCTTCGTCTTCGTCTTCTATGGTTGTATGGAAAATTTGCTCTTTGCTAATTTTTGGGGATGCTATCATCTGAAGCATCTCTAGTTTTGTTTGAAACTCTTCTTGTGTGTTTCCTTCATCTGATTCTTCTTCTTGTATAACAACCTTTCCTTTATCAAGATTGTCTCTCCACTGATCAGATTCATATTCGTCTCATCCAGTAGCTATAATCTGATCAATTGGTGTTGTTTTGTCTGGGGCACTATAATTGACATAGTAGTCCCATTTGCCTGAATATTCCCCTAGTGTTGCCCAGTTTTCCCAGCTTTTTCTTTTATTCTTCTTGGGTTTGCAACCACGTTTCTTTTTATTTAGGGGCTCTTCTTCTATCTTTTGGGCTTCTTACAGGCATGCTTCACAGAAACATACATCATATGATTTGTGTATAGTATTCTCTTGAATACTTATTCCAACAAAGTGCTCTTCATCTTCATGCAATTCTCGGTCTGCACTATCTACCGAGAATCTTGGTGGTTGTGGACGATTTCCGTAAGACCTGAATCTTAGGCTTGTAGTTCTGTCTAGTCTTTGATTTATTTCCACCCTTGCTGGAACCCTTGTTGGGGTTATTAGAGTTGGCCTTAAATTCCAACTCATTCCTTCCAGATTTTCTATACTTCTTCTTTCACCGGGTATAGCTGTGATTCCATTTGTAGCTAAGTGATCAACTACGTTTTTGACGTTGTACTGGAACCCAGTGTAGCTGGTATTTGATATCCTTCCCACAAGTCCTACTGTTATTAGTAGGTTGCTTTCTCCCCCCTGCCATTTTTTGTACCCATGAGTTTGTATGGCAACTTGTACATGGTTGTGGAAGTCATCTATTCCTAGTACCATGTCAGGTACCATGTCTATCAGCTGTGTTCCTACTAATAGATCTACTTCCATGGTTCCGATAATTTGCCTATCATCCATCCACCTTGTGTCTCTTAAGACCACAAGGGCTGTAGTCCCAACTCCTCTTCTGTGTAAGGTATGTAGTATGATCATAAACATACCAAGGTGGATATGTTGCATTTCGGACTCTCTTAGCCTTTGGTGGTTTTGTGGGTTACATAATATTCTTTGTTCTGAGTAGTGTTGATAGCCTCTGTGCCTGACAGTTTTCCTGTTACTTCCGTAGAGTACTGTAACGTCCCAAAAATAAAACGACAGTTAAAATGAAGAAATAAACGAATGAGGCATGTTGGGTCGGGTCGGATGGGCCGGCGGGCTGGAAGGGGAGCCTCCCCTATAAATAGCATAGACCTCCACCATTTCTTTCATTTGCAACTTCTAGAGAGAGAAACCGTAGAGAGAGAAAGTTGGCGGATCGACCCGAGATTTGAGAAGTGTGTTGCTCCAGAGCTCGTGAGAAGAACCTCCGGATCAGAAACTCGATTCAGGTAACGATCGGGCCTAAATCTGAGTTTTTGTTCGTTTTTGGGTTTTTTCGGGTTTTGGGTAAAAAGGCAACGTTTTTACGGATGAAACTGAGAGATAAACATAGATTTGAGTTCCTTAATGGAAAACGAACGTTTTGGATGCAAACAGGTTCGAGATCTTGACGTGATCAGACCTGAATGCGAAAGTTAGGGTTTTGCGAAGAAACAGATCGTGCGCACTTACCAAGTGCGCACGGAGCAGGTCCTGCGTACTTATCAAGTACGCAGGAAGAGGGGCACTGCGTACTTATCAAGTACGCAGGCAGCAGGGTCTGCGCACTTGCTAAGTGCGCTGGCAGCAGGGTCTACGCACTTGCTAAGTGCGCAGACAGCAGAGGCTGCGCACTTGCAAAGTGCGCAGGCATCAGGCTGGTTAAGTAAAGTTAGTATGTTTAGAAGGGTTAAACCGTTAGAGTCGGTATTGGTCTGATGTGTATTTAACTAATCAATTCAGATCGGAAGTGACGTTGTTGGGACTTTGTTTAGGACAACGGAGACTAGCTTATAAGGTGAGTTCTAGAAGCCCTCTTTTAAATGTTTTAATAATGTTTTTGAGCTGGTGTGCATACGTAACGATGTGACTATTTTATGAAATGATGTTTATGAACGATGTTTTGGAAGGAAGGGTTATGAAAGAAGTGTTTATGAAATATTTTGCCAAAAGAAGTTTATGAAGTGTTTATAAATGAAGAAATGATTTTTAATAAAACGTAAGAATGCTTTGACTGAAGTTTTGAAGTAAAAGAAGTGAATGTTTACGAAAGTCACAAATGAACGAATCTGCCAATATTCCTTAGGGAATGAAGGTTAAGGGTAGGGGAAGAATGTTATGGGCCTTTACCTTTTAGGGGCCTTTGTGGCTGGCCAACCGTTGTACAACTTGGGCGATGACGGTCGCCAAGGGGATTATCGTGATCCTTGAAGTTTGGTACGACTTACCTTACGGGGTAGTCGTGCTTGAAGTTTGGTACTTGTGCCCTACGGGGCGCAGTGCTTGAAGTTTGGTACGTGTCATCCTTGTGATGCCGTGCTTGAAGTAGTGTTGAATAACCAAGTATCGGGCCCTAGGAGTTCTTCACCCGAAGGATAGTACGGTGATTGATGGGCCTAGTGGTGGTGATCTATAGGGTATTCAGCCAGTATGTGACGTTTGGATTTGACGGTTACGAGAAGGCGCAGATTCGATATGTTCGTTGACTTATGTTTATGAAGTGTTATGTTTTGTTATTGCATTATTTTACGTACGCTCTTTATTAAATGAAGTATGAAGTTATGTTTTTGGCAAATTATTTGAAGTTAAAGTTTTATGTTAAAACTAGAACTCACCAGCGTAGCTGACTTTTTAGTATGCACATTCAGGTTAAGGCAGGTTACGATGATGGAAGGTGATGCTAGGCGGCTTGATGAGTTACCCGGATGACATGAAGACTGGCATCCCGTTATGATTAGTTTAATGTTATGTTTATGTATTAGACTATGTTACGCTTCCGTATGTTGAACGATGTAATGACTTTGTTTTAATGAAATTTTCCGCTGCGTTATTTTGATATTCAAGTTTAAGAACTGTTTGTAAATGAGTAAATCCAACAAGTGAGGCCTCTCGGGTTTGGGGCCTTACAAGTTGGTATCAGAGCAATAGTTTGAGAGATTCGAACACTCCCAGTGTCTAAACTTAAACTTTGAATGGGACCGAAAGCGGATGCCAGTACGGGTAACTCGAGCCACAGCATCAGGTATGAAGGTAGTAGATATTTACATATATAGTATGCCTTAGAAAGGGTTAGGTAAGGAATTGTGTTCTGATGGAATCACAAAGGTGGTCAAATAGAAATCGAAAGGTAGTGTAATGGTTATTTGCAGATGGCCAGTGTATATTAACATCTTACAGTGCTTATTGAATTTTATTTGTTAACTAGCGTGATGACATTGGATTCCTTGTCTTATAGAACGAAATGGCGAGGAGAGGAAACGGAAGGCGTGGTGGCCGTACCGGTGGCCGAAATGGTGGGCGTGGCAGGACCCCTGCGCGCCAAGAGTATAGTGAAGAAGGAAGTGTTCACACTGAACCGGCGGTTAGTGTGCATGGAGCTGAGCAGACACAGGTCGAAGAACAACCTTTCACTTTTGAACCAGAAGTGAGGGCAGCTATAGCTCGAGAGTTCTCCGAGTTGATGAAGGCTTCTCTGCCAGGTCTGTTAGCTGAAGCGATGAAGAAGGTTAATGAGACGGGTGGGTCCAACACGGCAGTTGGTACCCCGAACACTGAGGCAATTAACGCACCGCTTAACCGTGGTTGCGACTATAAGTCCTTTAAGGCATGTGACCCTCCGGTCTTGACTGGGAAGAAGGACGCGGTGGCTACGTTTGATTGGGTGATTCGTATGGAGGCTGCCATTCGTCTGAGCGAATGTCGAACGGATCAAGTTGTGAAATTTGCTGCTAACTCCTTGAGAGAGGAAGCATCCCATTGGTGGGAAGGTGTACGTCAAGAAAAAGGGAGCGAGATTGTGGATTCGATGATGTGGGCTGACTTGAAAACTTTGGTGATCAAGAATTTCTGCCCAAGGAACGAGATTGAGAAGGTAGAGAGGGAATTTCTGGGTTTGAAGGCCGGGAGCATGACGCACCGGCAGTACACAACCCGATTCAATGAACTGGTACGTCTGGTGCCACATCTTGTCACGACTGAGGGAAGAAAGATTGCATGCTACATTCAAGGGCTGCCGGACCAAGTCCGCACCTTTGTTAAGGCAAACGCCCCTACTACCTATGATTCAGTAGTAGAACTGAGCGGCGTGGTATTTGATGATCTGGCGCTGAATGTTGTTACCATTGAAGAGCCTAAGAAGAAACTGAGTTTTCCCGCTAAGCGATCGGGTGGGAAGTTGTTTGGGGCCCGAGACAAGCAGGCTAGGGTAGGCGAGGCGGTAGTCTGTGGAAGATGTGGGGTAAGACATGCAAGTGAATGTCGGCTAGGGTCAAATCTGTGCTTTAAATGCGGCAAAACCGGACACTACTCCCGTGAATGCCCGCAAGGCTTCAAATGCTACAACTGTGGGGAGAGTGGTCATATGAGCCGGGAATGCACCAAGCCCAGGATGGGTCAAGCCGGGAAAGGGAAAGGCCCGGAGAAGACATAAGAGAGACCCCGAGCAAAGACTCGCGCTTATGCGCTGACGCAGGAACAGGCCAGAGCGGACCCCGACGTGGCGTCAGGTACGTTCATCCTGGACAACACTTTTGTTTCTGTGTTATTTGATTCGGGTGCCAGTAAGAGTTTTATATCTGTGACTTTTTGTAAACGAGTGAAGTACACTGTCAGTAAGCTAGAAAGGGCTTTTAGCATAGAAACCGCTGAGGGTAGAACTGCGAGGGTGACCGATGTAGTTGAAAACTCCACAATAAAAATAGAAGGACATAGGTTCCCTGTCAGATTGTTTGTTATGGTTTTGGGTGGGTTTGATGTCGTGTTAGGAATGGATTGGCTAACTGCCAATGAAGCACAAATTATATGTAAACGAAAGATAATCCGACTCAAGGCTCCGGACGGTAGCAAAGTCGAGGTTCTTGGAGATCGTGACGCCCCGATGCCAAACGTCATCTCGATGATTAAGGCAGCAGATTACTTGAGGCGTGGATGTGAGGCTTATCTGGTGTATGTAATTGACGAGTGTAAGGGAGTGAAGGAGCTAAACGATGTACCCGTGGTATGCGAGTACCCGGAGGTGTTTCCAGAGGACTTGCCTGGGATACCACCCGACAGAGAGATCGAATTTCGAATCGACTTAGTACCAGATGCCCAGCCCGTGGCTAAGGCTCCATATCGACTAGCACCAGTGGAGATGAAAGAATTAATTGCACAACTAGACGAGTTACTTGAGAAAGGATTTATCCAACCGAGCATCTCCCCGTGGGGTGCTCCTGTGTTGTTTGTGAAGAAGAAATACGGTTCGATGAGAATGTGTATTGATTATCGCGAGTTGAACAAACGTATGGTGAAGAACAAGTACCCTTTGCCAAGGATCGACGACCTGTTCGATCAATTACAGGGCGCAAGTTGGTTATCAGAAATCGACCTTCGATCCGGGTACCATCAGTTGAAGGTGAGGGAAGAAGACATACCGAAAACCGCATTTCGCATGCGTTATGGACATTTCGAGTTCCGCGTGATGTCTTTTGGATTGACGAACGCCCCTGCAGCGTTCATGGATTTGATGAAGAGAGTTTGTCGACCAATGCTGGATCGATCGGTAATCGTGTTCATCGATGATATCCTCATCTACTCCAAGAATGAGGGTGATCACGCGTGTCACTTGAAGGAAGTATTGGAAGCTCTGAAGAAGGAAAAGTTGTATGCTAAGTTCTCTAAATGCGCGTTCTGGCTTAGGGAAGTCCAATTCCTAGGTCACGTTATCAACCCGAACGGCATTATGGTTGACCCAGCGAAGATAATGACGGTAAGGGAATGGAATATTCCTAAGACGCCAACTGAAATCCGTAGTTTCTTGGGATTGGCAGGCTACTATCGGAGATTCATCCAGAATTTCTCAAAAATAGCTTCGCCATTGACAAAGTTGACTCGGAAAGAGGTAAAGTACGAATGGGGTTCGACCCAGGATGAGGCGTTTAAGGAATTGAAGGAGAAACTAACCCAAGCTCCAGTCTTGGCCCTTCCCGAGGGCAATGAAGATTTAGTGGTATACTCTGACGCTTCGGGTCAGGGATTGGGATGCGTGTTGATGCAACGCGGAAGAGTGATCGCGTATGCGTCACGGCAGTTGAAGATTCACGAAGCTAATTATCCGACTCATGATTTGGAACTTGTTGCTGTCGTATTTGCATTGAAAATCTTGAGGCACTACCTCTACGGGGTGAAGTTTACTATTTACTCCGACCACAAAAGTTTGAAGTACTTCTTCGAACAAAAAGAGCTTAATATGAGGCAGAGACGATGGTTGGAACTTCTGAAAGATTATGACTGTGAGATCATGTACCATCCTGGAAAGGCAAAGGTGGTGGCTGACGCTCTAAGCCGAAAGGATGTGCCTACTCCCATTAGAGTGAAAACTTGTCAGTTGATAGTAACATCAGATGTGATGAGAGAAATTGAAAGAGCTCAAGATGAAGCACTGAAGGAAGAAAACATAAAGAAGGAAAGAATGGTTAGCCAACATGACAAGCTGGAATATAACACCCTTGGTGTTAGGACACGTTTTGGACGGGTATGGATACCTATGGGTGGCGAGCTTAGAACCAAAATCTTGGATGAGGCTCATAAGTCTCGGTACTCTATCCATCCTGGTACCAATAAAATGTACCAAGACCTAAGGAAGGAATACTGGTGGCCTGGAATGAAATATGAAGTGACAAAGTACGTAAGCAAGTGTTTGACTTGCTCACAAGTAAAGGCCGAACACCAGAAACCATACGAAAAGATTCAACCACTTGATATACCGGAGTGGAAGTGGGAACACATTACCATGGACTTCATAACCAAGCTACCTCGCACAGCTAAAGGTCATGACACCATTTGGGTAATTGTGGACCGATTAACGAAGAGTGCTCATTTCCTACCTATTCGCGAGACGTTCTCATCGGAAAGGTTAGCGGAAGTATTTATTAACGAAGTTGGGACAGTCATTTGCCGTTAGCCGAATTCTCCTACAACAATAGTCATCACACGAAGATAGGCATGCCGCCTTACGAAATGTTGTATGGGAGAAGATGCAGGACCCCGGTTTGTTGGGGTGAGATTGGACAGAAGGAATTAGGAAGTCTTGAAGTCGTAAGAGAAACGTCAGAAAGGTTTGATCAAATCAAAGCACGGATGAAAGCCGCACAACATCGTCAGAAGTCCTATGCGGATAAACGAAGAAGGCCTATTGAGTTTGATGTTGGGGACAGAGTAATGTTGAAAGTGTCACCCTGGAAGGGGATCATACGATTCAGGAAGAGAGGGAAGCTAAGTCCGAGGTTTGTCGGACCATTCAGGATAATGGCGCGGGTTGGTGAAGTCGCTTATCGGTTAGAGTTGCCTGATGAGTTGAGTGGGATTCATCCTACCTTCCATGTATCACACTTGCGAAAGTGTTTGGCGGATGAATCAGCTCACGTACCACTTACTGACATCGAGGTCGACAACAGCCTTAATTACATCGAAGAACCCGTGGCCATCTTAGACAAGAAGGAGAAGCGTTTGCGTAATAAGATTATCCAATTGGTTAAAGTCCAATGGAAACATCGAAAGGGATCGGAAGCCACTTGGGAAACGGAGAAGGAAATGAGGGAGTCGTACCCTCATCTATTTGACTTATGATAGGTTTCGGGGACGAAACCTATTGTAAGGGGGGTAGATTTGTAACATCCCAAAAATGAAACGACAGTTAAAATGAAGAAATAAACGAACGAGGCATGTCGGGTCGGGTCGGATGGGCCGGCGGGCTGGAAGGGGAGCCTCCCTTATAAATAGCATAGACCTCCACCATTTCTCTCATTTGCAACTTCTAGAGAGAGAAACCGTAGAGAGAGAAAGTTGGTGGATCGACCCGAGATTTGAGAAGTGTGTTGCTCCAGAGCTCGTGAGAAGAACCTCCGGATCAGAAACTCGATTCAGGTAACGATCGGGCCTAAATCTGAGTTTTTGTTCGTTTTTGGGTTTTTTCGGGTTTTGGGTAAAAAGGCAACGTTTTTACGGATGAAACTGAGAGATAAACATAGATTTGAGTTCCTTAATGGAAAACGAACGTTTTGGATGCAAACAAGTTCGAGATCTTGACGTGATCAGACCTGAAGGCGAAAGTTAGTATGTTTAGAAGGGTTAAACCGTTAGAGTCGGTATTGGTCTGATGTGTATTTAACTAATCAATTCAGATCGGAAGTGACGTTGTTGGGACTTTGTTTAGGACAACGGAGACTAGCTTATCTTTTAAATGTTTTAATAATGTTTTTGGGCTGGTGTGCATACGTAACGATGTGACTATTTTATAAAATGATGTTTATGAACGATGTTTTGGAAGGAAGGGTTATGAAAGAAGTGTTTACGAAATATTTTGTCAAAAGAAGTTTATGAAGTTTATGAAGTTTTTATGAATGAAGAAATGATTTTTAATAAAACGTACGAATGCTTTAACTGAAGTTTTGAAGTAAAAGAAGTGAATGTTTACGAAAGTCACAAACGAACGAATCTGCCAATATTTCTTAGGGAATGAAGGTTAAAGGTATGGGAAGAATGTTATGGGCCTTTACCTTTTAGGGGCCTTTGTGGCTGGCCAACCGTTGTACAACTTGGGCGATGACGGTCGCCAAGGGGATTATCGTGATCCTTGAAGTTTGGTACGACTTACCTTACGGGGTAGTCGTGCTTGAAGTTTGGTACGTGTCATCCTTGTGATGTCGTGCTTAAAGTAGTGTTGAATAACCTAAGTATCGGGCCCTAGGAGTTCTTCACCCGAAGGACAGTACGGTGATTGATGGGCCTAGTGGTGGTGATCTATAGGTTATTCAGCAAATATGTGACGTTTAGATTTGACGGTTACGAGAAGGCGCAGATTCGATATGTTCGTTGACTTATGTTTATGAAGTGTTATGTTTTGTTATTGCATTATTTTACGTACGCTTTTTATTAAATGAAGTATGAAGTTATGTTTTTGGCAAATTATTTGAAGTTAAAGTTTTATGTTAAAACTAGAACTCACCAGCGTAGCTGACTTTTTAGTATGCACATTCAGGTTAAGGCAGGTTACGATGATGGAAGGTGATGCTAGGCGGCTTGATGAGTTACCCGGATGACATGAAGACTGGCATCCCGTTATGATTAGTTTAATGTTATGTTTATGTATTAGACTATGTTACGCTTCCGCATGTTGAACGATGTAGTGACTTTGTTTTAATGAAATTTTCCGCTGCGTTATTTTGATATTCAAGTTTAAGAACTGTTTGTAAATGAGTAAATCCAACAAGTGAGGCCTCCCGGGTTTGGGGCCTTACAAGTACCTCTTCTGTTACCAGCTCAGCTCTTCTTTGTCTTGAAACTTCTAGTTGTTGTTCTGGATCTAATTCTGATTCAATACTTCTTCTGTAACTTCCTCCGAATCTGTTTCTAATAGATCTGTTAAGGTTGTGCATTCTTCTGGCTGTCGTCCTGTAGTCTCTTATTTGGTCTTCTTAGGTGGGTAGATCTGTTTGTGTTGCAGATCTATTTAGGACGTTTGTTCTAAACGTATTCATTTCACCTTTCTTCCTGAAACTTCTTTCTCGTATTCTTCTTTGAAAATTTGATTTGGATCTTTGAATACGTATATGGGGCCTTGTTTACTGCTTGTTTGCTGTTTTCCGAAAATTGCTAAGTTGTTCAGCCTTTTTGTAAGACCTTCTATGGAGTCTTCCAAATTAGCAGGGTTGGATTCTCGACGTTAAATTTCTAGGTTAATCAATATGGAGGTTCTTGTGACGTAATTTAATTAAATTGAACTTTAATGACACTGAGAACTTAAATAAGATAACCGGGAATAAGAGGAGGGTGTTTTATAGAGAACTTTATTTTTATCAGGGTGAAGATATAGAGCCAGCTTCCATTAAATCTTTCTGATAATTTCGTCTTTGAATGTGGGCCGAGTCACGTACCAATCTGATTCCCCTTTAATCTTCTCCTCTGAAGAAATGTACACATCAAGATTAATTATTAAAATAGCTATGAAATACTTGTAATGAATGATGAACGTTCAAAATTTGTACTTATGTATTTAAAGAACAATGAATGATGAGCATCACCAGATAAATAAGCATAATTTGAGAAACATATATAAATAATAAATGTTGTAATAATAAACTGAATTTTAAATTATAATGCATAATATTTTTTATAAAATGTTTTAGATAATTAGATATTTACAACTTTCTAGTTTTGTAGGGCATCAATGAAAGTGCCCAACAACATATTATTGATTTTTATTTTTAAACATGAGAATCATGTGTTTTACTAGCAATAAACAACTTAAGTTTCAAGAAATAAAAATAAAAAAACTTTTAGAGGACGTTTGTTTCACAGAATGTTTTGTGAAGAAATTAGAATTGAAAATGAAAATGGAATTTGAATGGAATCCTTTTACAATTTTTAAGGTGTTTGGTTGGTAATTATTTTAATGGAATTAGAATGTAAAAAGACAAATTTACCCTTAAATTAATACCCGTCGTCTGAGATAGATTGTGTATATGAGCTACTGTCCTTCGTCTTCATCCCTAAATTCATCTACAGTTCGGTCCTTAACCACCTTAGCTAAAACCATCGCTACTCGTCTCTGCCATGAATTTTGAATCGAGTAGAAAACTTAAAAATGGATCTACGTAAAAGTGAAGGATGAGTTCCACTTTTTATCGTAAATTGAAATAAAAAATAGAAATCAAACAAACAGGTCCGTTCGTTTTCCAAAAAAAATTGAAAATTGATCTATAGGTTCGTTCGTTTTCTCTGTTGGAAAGAAACTCGATTTATGGTTTGTTTTCTGGAATTAAATTGCCCCATCGCTATTTTGATTTCGATCTTATTTTTGGTTCATTCGTTTCTGGAATAAAACTGCCCTCGATCTCGGTTTTTGGTTCGTTCATTTTATAGAATGAAACTGGTTCTTTTGTTTTTTATATTTCTACTTCAATTCCTGCAACTCATCGGTTAATGTTTTTATTTTTGTATTTGATTTCAATTTATGATTTTTTTTTTGTTTCTCATCAAGAATCATTGGAACATAAGAATCGTATAATTCATTTGATTAAATAAACCATTCGATTGTGATAGGAAGAATATCTATTGATTAAGAAACTCATTCAGTTGTTTTTCCACAATGCAGATATGATGAAAGATAGTGTAACACCCGGAAACCAAAGAAAGAAATGAGGGTATTTTGGTAATCTTCAAACGAATTCCTTCACTTGGAGGGAGGAAAGTGAATTCCAATGATTGAACGAAAAATTTTCAATTCCAATTCCATATAATAACTAACCAAACATGATTTTAGATGAAAAATTTTCCAATTCCAATTACAATTCCAACGAATTTCGCGAATCAAATGGGCCTTACATTTTTAACATGAGACTTATACTACTACAATACTACGTCTAATTCAGTTATATTAAATCAATTTTCAATTCACTATGAAGTTAATTCAAATATACACGTAAACTAATAAAAGTATAACCGAAAGAAAAAAAAATTAAATATCATTTTTGAGAGTATCAGTTAATAATTTTTTTAAGATGAATTTTAAAAGAAATAAAAATCAAGGATAAACTTATCATCATCTTCATACCATATGCAAACATGAAATCAACACCTCACTTAATTTATAGGAATTGAACTCCCGATTGGAACGAGTTTACTCCAGATGTAATGATACATAACTATGACACGGGGGTTGTTCACGAACCGAATCGAACTGAGCGGACTTTTTCTCGTGCTTGGTTCGTTTACAAACCGAATCGAGCCGATCGGCTTGTTTACAACCGAGCGGAAAATCGAACGAACATTATCCGAGCATTAATTTTCCGAGCAAGCGTCGAGCGAGCGACGAGCGGTTAGAACAACTGTCTAGTGTGCCCTTTGAATTGCAGAGCCGCAAAAGTTGCTCGTCGCTCGGCGTCGCTGATCATGAGCCGTAAAGGCTAATTGACTGATCAAGAGTGAGAGACGATTTGAGACTTGAATCGTAGAGCCGCAAAGGCTGCTCGTGAGGGCGGCGTCCGATTAGGGTTAGGGATTTTAGGCAGAGACGATTTGAGACTTGAATTGAGGAGAGGGCTCTGAGGGTGAACTAGTGAAGTAACGTAATTACTAAAAAGACTTTTTTTTTTCTGTTTAAGTTTTAGGTTGGACTACTCTTGACTCACTATAAGAAGTTTCGTAATGAATTAGACAAAAGAGTTATTTATAAATGTATAAAATATTAGTTCATTAATTATATAAATATATATATATATATATAAAATAAAAATTAATTCGAGTCAAACCGAACGAGCAACGAGCGAGCGTACCTTTGCTCGTGCTCGGTTCGTTTACAAACCGAACCGAGACGATCGGCTCGTTTTCAAACCGAGCCGAAATCGAACTACCGTATTTCCGAGCATTTTTCGAATGAGTTCGAGCGAGTTTCGAGCGTCGAGCATTTTGAACAGCCCTACATGGGGTAGCTCTTGAAGATTATAATGAAGAAAAAGAGGGATTCCATATATACTAAAAAAATATCATATATATTCAACTAAAATTAAATGGTACCGTTATAAATATTTAAAAATATCATATATGTACCAATTTCACTAAAATCAATTCAAGAAATAATGGATTTACCCTTATTTTTATTATAATAATAATTAATTTTTTTTATTTTAAATATTAAATAATAAATAATAATAATAATATATTTTTTTTAATTTAAATAATAAATAATAATAATATATTGTTTTTAATTGAAATAATAATATATTTTTTAAATTTTAAATAATAAATAATAATAATAATTAATTTTTTTTATTTTAAATAATAAATAATAATAATTATTAATTTTTTAAAAACCTATACGCCACGTATAGGCTTATACATGGCGTATAGGCGGTTGCCGGGAAAAATAAGCCATACGCAGACCAATTAAGCCATACGCGGGCGAGTTGCCGGGTAAACCAAGCCATACACGACCCAAACCAGGCCATACGCAGGCAAGTGACCGGGTAATCCTAGCCATACGCAGCGTATAGACTTATACGTGGCGTATGGCTTCATCGTCTTCCTAAGACGAACTATACGCCACGTATGGCCCTATACGTGGTGTATAGTTCTTAAGTTCAAACCTAAAAATCGCTAATCTACCCAGTTTTACCCGCTAATATTTAATATAAACCTAACATTAATGATCGTTCCTTTTCGAAGTTTTTTTGAGACGACAATCCTAATCAACGAGCTTTTTTGTCGGATGCGTATAGGTTTGTGTTTGTTTGTTTTGGGTCGTTTAGTTCTGTACGCTGCCGTTTCCTGGTATATCAAGTGGCTATACGCCGCGTATAGATCAATACGTGGCGTATAGCAATCAACTTTTGGTATTCTGTACGCCACGTATTGCCCTATACGTGGCGTATAGAATATTAATATAAAATTAGTTATATTTAATTAAAATTAATCAAAAAATAATAAAATATTAATTATAATTACAAATAATTAAAATTTAAAATAATTAAATTGACCCTATACTTAAAATTAATAAAAAACTAATAAAGCATCATCCGTGAGTCGTGAAGTATTGTGGAATTGTAGATCCATTAGTAGCCATTATTTTCTTAAATCGTTCAATACGATCACTGTATATATTTTCCCATTTTGCTGCATCATCATTTCGGTGCAAATTTCAAAGTGCATTCGGCGTGGGAATCGGAAAATCTCCGTCTAACTTGACGTGGATGAAATGAGCCCTGTTGACGTGAACTAATGATACAGTTTGATGTTGAGCGTGAACGTTTGGACCAAACCACAATGGAAAAAATGTTTGATTACCGGCGATGCTTAAAAGATGAACAATCACCCCAAATCTTTGAGCAATTAGGAGTCCTGTGTATGGCATCGACATCCAACGACTAACTGGTGCGGCTTTCACATCCTGCCAATCTATTGTGTGACGTAGCATATTATACTCTTGAAAAGCGACTCTGTCAAAAACAGTTCTCCACCATTCCTCTTTATTGTCCATCTCCTGTAGAAGTTGTTGTCTTATAAAAAGCCACCGGTTTTCATTTAACCCTAAGCCCAAAACTACCGATTGAAAACCACAGTTACCGTCGGGATTTACATCCTGTATTTGTGAAATGTACGGATGAAAGACAGACGGTATCGAATCCTTAAAACAATTTATATTGTTAACCGCATCTTTCCCCATAATCAATGGAAAACCAAGATAGGCGTTATCATCTTGTGGTTGCTTTCCTTTACCCTTCGTTGGACGACGGTGTTGAATGACCGAACTCGCTTGTATCGAGTCTTGTGACGCAATGTATGAGCTGTGTCTCGCAGAGTCACATTTGCTTTGTTGGGATCCTGTGAATGAGCTGTTTCTCGTGACATCCTGTTTCCTTTGTTGTTGCTTTTTCAAAGTTGGACGACCGCGATTATCTTCTTGTACCACAGGCGCTTTCTTGTTACTTTTGCTCGGAAAGACCACCCCTGCGATTCTCGACAGCATACTTCTTTTGACCTGATCAGCTTCTTAAATAATTTTGTTTCTCACTTGACCAAGTACTTTATCCACGTCTACATTTTCATCATCGACAAATGACGGTTTTAAATCAAGTTTCCTCCAGAAGACGTCCAACGCATCTAGCGGGATTCTGCCACCTGTAGCTTCGATACTTGCCAGACGACAAGCACACGGCAACCCACAACTACTGAAAAGTTGGCAACCACGCGTTGCATTTTGTTTCCGTATATGTGATAACTTGTACCACTCGTTTTCTAACAAATTTAGAGCTTTATGTGAAACCTTACCGTGCAGGTTATCAAACAATTCAATAGCTATGTGGCTATCCATTTTTCTTATGAGGCTTGTTCCAAACGCAAACTGTAATTGATAATATTGATCTGTTACAATTTCATCAACAAACCCAACAAGTCTATCTAGGGAGCTGTTAGCATTTCTAAGATAACTCTTTAAAAGCGAATGCTGGCTCTCGACTTGGTTCGTTGTTTGTTGACCAAAATTGAGGTTTTTGTTGGACCAGGCGGATACAAACTTTTCTTTATACGGGTCCAACCAATTTTTAGTCACATAATGTATAACTCCTGAAAAAATATTGAATAAATATTTAATAATTATTCAATGTTGGGTATAATTTTGAGACTGATGCTGTCAATCGAAATTACAGTATCGAAACTACTAGTTTCGGTTGAACTTTTGTTCAATCGAAACTAGTAGTTTCGATTGAACAAAATATTAAATATTCAAAACTTACTTCCTCGTTTGGCAGCATACAGTCGTTCGTAAAGCCGGTTGAAATTGTACTGGTATATATCTGGCGTGGGAGACTCACATAATACCGACCATGAATACTTGAAATTTGCCCAGTCTTCGTCTGTAAATGATGCCCTGCAATGTTTTGCGATATTCTCGTGTATGTGCCACCGACATAGGTTCTTCGAACAATCCGGAAATATTTTATCACATGCGTTCATAAGAGCTTTGTCCCTGTCTGTTACTATCACACGCGGCTCCATACACTTTTGCAACATTGCTTTTATTTGCAGTAGCACCCAGACGAAGTTTTCCTCTGGTTCTTTTGATATAAATGCATGAGCGACGCAAAACGACTGGTGTGTGGAGGTCACACCGACCACTTGGACAAATGGAAGTCTATACATGTTTGTTTTGTAAGTCGCGTCGATCATCAACACGTGCGGAAACGCACGCCACATCTCAAACGATTTCGGATGAACAAATAATATCTCCTCCACAATATTTGTGGCAGGATCTTCCCGAGTATAGTAGACGTATTTTTTAGAAGAAAGCAGGTTTTCCAGAATCTGCATTGGAGTTTCACCGACTCTCGTTTCGTTTTTTATCTTTTGTATCGCATTATAAATGTCCTTTTTAATGCAACTACTCTCTGGGTTTTGTTCCCTTATAGTTGCCAGAATGTTTCGTGGCAACATGTTTTGCGAATACAACTTCGCCACCAAAAGTTGTTCCGACTGAGACAGTCTCCTCGCAAAGGAGTGCGCCTCAAGATGTTGACTAGGATCGTGGTTATGACTGTCATCCTTCACCGTTAATTTTCAATCACCAGTATTTTCTTGGTACTCTCCTTCTAATTTAAAGGGACAACCTATTTTCTTGCTACCGGCACGTCTAACCGTGGCAGTAGACGCACGTTCGCCGTGACGGTCACACACAAGCCATACCTTGATAAACGGTTCCGTCGGATCGTCGCCTTTTCTCCGCGATCGTCGGGTGACAAGGACGTAACCATTCTCACGTCCTATCCTGACCGCCCAATCCACCAACTGTTCACGAGACTGAAAATTCTCGCCAGTTTTATACGACACGTTTTGATGGTTTTGTTCCTCATCTTCGGACACGAAGTCGTCGGTTTGTTGTGTCGGGTATGAGATTTCACCGTATACGTAGTCGTCGGTTTGTTGTGTCGGGTATGAGACTTCACCGTATACGTAGTCGTTCGTGGGCTGTGTAAGGTAAGACGGTTCACCGTATACGAACTCGGGATTGCTCAGTGGCTCGTTCAAATCTGGAAGCCTTACCCGTTGATGAGAATAAACGTCAGACGAGACCTCCTCTCGGTTCACCTCTTGAACGCCAGAACTTTGCGGGTTGTTTTCCACCGACTCGTTAGAATATACCTGAAAACTGTAGTTACCATCCCACCACCAAGACATGTTTATAATTTTTGTGAGATTGTTTGGAATTTTCTTTTGAAAGTATACGTTCGAATGAGAATATCGTGTGTCATTAAATACACAAAATTTGGGCCCTATACGCATTGTATAGGCCAATACGGTGCGTATAGGGTACGAGGTACTTTCTGCAACTAGTCATCCATCACATCTCTATACGCCGCGTATAGGTCAATACGAGGCGTATAGCGAGGTGATGGATGACTAGTTGCAGAAAGTACCTCGTACGCTATACGTCCTCGTATTGTCCTATACGATGCGTATAGGATTGGAATGACCATGTTGTAAGAGAATGTCCGGTATGGGAAATTGTGAAGGGCTATACGCATCGTATTGCCCTATACGATGCGTATATGGCCAAGTCCAAATAGCAATTCTCGTGTGCCATTAGTAGTCCCCATTTTATATGTACTTTCAAAGAAGAAGATCAATGGGGAATCAGATGGATACGTTGGTCGACCTACAGCCGAAGACGAAGCTATTAGGAAGAATTAATGGAAGCTGGCTCTATATCTTCACCCTGATAAAAACAAGTCATTTCGTAAAACAACGAGTTAATAGTGTCTCTAACAAAATACCCAGGATCATTTGAAAAGGTTGTTTTAGAGACACTATCTCCGTATTAGTTGTCTACAAAATCTAGTTCAATCATCTCAACTTTCTTGTTTACAGCAAACTCGAGCCAGCCATCAATAAGTCTTTGGGTGGTTGTAGCTTATGATGATACCCTTCACCTGATCCAAGTACCTGTAATGCTCTCTGTAAAACACCCTCCTTCTATTCCTTGTTATCGTATTTAAGTTCTCAATACCATCAAAGTTTAATTTAATTAAATTACGCCACAAGAACCTCCATCTTGATCAAATTAGGAGTGTAACTTTAGTGATTTTAGTTGCTCTTAATTGGAACTTTAGTGATAAAACGGACACAACCTGAAAATTTAATGTAACATCTGCAAAATAAATTAATAAAATAAAGATGGGGGGCTCGTTGGGCTCGGGCCGAAAAACTAAGAAGGGATGGAGGGGGGGGGGGGGTTAAACCTTAGCTTTCACACTCCATCTTCCTCATTCCATCTTCTCCACCTTTCTAGAGAGAGAAACCCGTAGAGAGATGATGTGTGTAAAGTATATATAGATTTTAATAAAGATTTTTCATACAACGGTGTTTTAAATAAAGAAACCATTGTCACCTAAGGACTAACTACACACACAATAGGCAAGTGCACCTATCGCATAAGTAGTATAGTTTTAGGTAAGAACCGAATATCAATCTGTGGACACTGTGTCTCCCAATACTAAACCTTCATCACTATCTAACCAATCAAATAAGAAGTGATTTTTGAATATTTAAATTAAACTATATTAAAATATGTTAACCAAACAATGAGAGAATGCAAAGGTGAAGATATAATCAAGAAAATATATCACTCGGATTGAGAATCCACTTAGCAAAGCAATGACAGCAAGCACCAACTCAAGGATAAATCATTTATACACATAAAACAAGGATGTAGATTAGACCCCTGTCAAGGCTACCTAATCAAATAACTCATCGGAAAGCTAAAACGATAGACACACAATAGCCACCTAAAGTTATGTAGTGAAGGAACAATGATATAATTATGTCAAAGTTAAAGATGAAAAAGACTCCCGTTAGGGTTATCAAATTCCACAAATCTCTGGAAAGCTAGCACGATTAACACATGATAACCACCTCAAAATGCGTAAAGTAGATAAAACTATGACCAATCTTCAACTCAATGAATATCATATCACAATTACAAAACCTAAAAGTTCATGCTAATAAACCAACAGAGTTTCATAATCAATGACATGAAAATTTTATAACATACACCATGGTTTTCTCAAACATTGTAAGACCCCAAACCAGGCACCTTACAGTTGGTTCTCATAGCGGGTTATTCCCTTGAAAATACTCATTTTTAAGTATATTATAATACAACGGAAGTCTTTCTAAAAACATTAATTAGTCTTTAATGTCATTAAGTTACCTCACGAATGTCTGCACACCAATCCGAGTAGCACCGTTCCCAAGCCAAGATACCTCGTCTAGCATACTCACCTGCAAAACAATCTAACGTACATACAAAGTCAGCTACGCTGAGTGAGTTCTAATAGTTTAGTTTTATTAAAAGCCAACTCGTCTAAAAAATTATTTAAACTTTACTCAGGACCCACGGTCCTTATAAAGCAGGTTCATAATTCATTAACCAATAGATAACCCTTGTTATCACCCGATATCCCATAATAGCTCACTTCCCAAAACTCACCCCATAATAATGATATTTATCCCACAGTCTCATCGACATAGGTCGAACTTCTACACTAATAACTCATGCTCATGTACACGTATTAACTCGACACTTGGTTAACACACCAAATCCCTAAACATCAACTTACTCAGCCTTGATCAAGGCTCTTACGAATCAACTGACATAACAGTTATAACATCACATCACAATCCTAGCACCACGGCCAATCTAACTCTACTCATCACATTAATACTATCTCAAGCACAATAAATATAACTCAATGCTTTTATGCAACTAAAGGAAAGGTGAATAACAATCCACAATTTAACAAAAGATCCCTATTCATAACAGATTATTAAGCGATGCAACAGTCAAAAGGAGAAACTAAACGAGTTAAAACGTATTTTTGTGTTTTCTTTTCAAAACTTGGCAATATCTATTTAACGTAACAAGTCTATTAGATCTTTCTTTTATGCATGAGCTTAAACCTCTCACAAAATTTCACTCAACACTCGGTTATTTATATGTGCAAGTGTATAAATGAATCACTCAATGCTAAGAAATGAAGCACATATCATAGGCTTGCAAAGGAATCAAATCTCCATCAATTAACATGAGAAAATGCATAAATCAAGAGGACTTTGATGGGTTGTAACGTGGCTTGAGGTAAAGGTATGGAATTTTAGGATATATGGTGGCTAAATGGTTAAAATTCGGCTTAGTTAGAAGCTAAATGTGAACAACTACAACGAACATAAGGAAAAAATATACAAACAACTTAAACAATACTAATAGCGAACTAAGATAAAGATTCTTCAATTCAATACATAAGATTCGCTCGCTTTATATCTTTCTTTCTAATACTAGACTACTACAACAACTTAATTTTCTGAATTTTTTTTGAAACTATATATAGCCGCAACGAACGTCAAATGAAACAACATACATTCTAAACAAGTTAACTAGAAAGCACAAACTAGAAAACCAACATAAACCGGAATTTTAACACAAGGGTTTAAAAAATAAAAGGCTAATTTGGCTAAGTGGGTTTAAGATGTGGATAACAACACAAAATGTGGTAAGGCTTAACATGGCGACCAGTGGTAATAATGTGGGTGAGGTAAAAGAAATGAAAAAGGCTACACAAAGCGGGTTATCCTAATGCCTCTATCATTTTCATGCATGAACTCCGTTCATGATCTTGAAATGTATGTCCTAAGCAAGTTCTAATATGAATGCAACATCTAGCATACTCAAAAATTCACAAAAATGTGAAACGGAAGTGCAATATGACGCACACAAGCAATAAAGGCTTACAAACTCTCACAGAAATGAAAGGATAAGGGTTAAGGTAAAACCACATGCATAAATGTTATATTTTTCAATTTGCCAAGATTTCAAGATATTCCAAGATGTTTTGTTACAATACTCGAAGGTGTCACTTAATCGTGTGATGCCGACACAACAATTATGCTTAAGGATCTCAATTGAAGATAAATGGAAGACATTTATTGAGAAAATAGTGATTTTTTTGTCAAAATGGGAATTTGTCTAAAATGCAAAGAGAATAATTCAAAGGACTAGCAAAAGTTCACAAAAACCCCGACATCCCTACACTTGAAACGTACATTGCCCTCAATGTACCAAAAATATGCAATGCATGGGAATGCGAGAGAGAGTGAAATAGAAAACTCCCCTAGTGAGATTCGTGAAGTAACGCCTAAAAATTCCCAAAAGGCCTCAAAGCAATTCCAAGCGTGAAAATTCCAACCAAGATGATCACTAACACATCCAAGCACAAAAGAATGAGTATAGTCAAAAGTTAAAAGCATACATACTAACGTAATAAAATAAAGTAAAAACAACGAGATAACCAACATCAAACAGAAAAGACAAAGTTATGAGTTTGTACAACCAAAGTGACCAAAAAGTATAACTCATCAAAGACAACCACAAAAGGCGATGCGAGAACGTTAGACTAGTCCTCCATAACATCAACAGGATCTACGGGCTCCTGCTGTTGCTGGAATGGTGGAACAGGGAATGGCAATGGAGGGAGATCATATCCACCATCCTGAATCTCAACCTGCATGATCCACTGCATGGTAGAAAGAAGTGTATGCTGCATCTGCTCATTCCTATCAACTCGGAATGCAAGGTCAGAAAGCGGCGGGGGTTGTGTTGCCCTCCCAGCACCACCGGTATTAGCGGTACCAACATCAACACCAGCATCCTCAATAGCATTACCACCAGCACCCTCAATAGCATCACCACCTGTAACCTCTCCCACACTTCTGGGAAACCATCTCTGCTCATCTGCATCTAGCCAATACCAACCCGTCTCGTGCTCATGCGCGACGAGTTTCATGCTTTCCATCATCGGCCTACCTATAAATCCCATAGGATGTGAAGAATGCAGAGTTGCACGCTAGTTATCTGTCAGAACACCTAGAGCAATTTCCAGTTGTGTAATGTACGACCCGCCACAGATGGGGCTGTAGGACGTCCTTCCAGAGCATGTGGAGAAGAATGATGCTAGTGCATATGCCAAGTTGCACGACTCCTCGCGAATAAGACAGTACAAAAAGAACATATATTTGGTGGTGACTACTCCTTTACTCATACCTCGTCCCGAAATCGTGTGAGTGATCACACGATAAATGTACCTGTGTAGTGGATCATTCAATTGTGTGCTTTTGGTACTCTTGGGATCATATACCTCGCTGTCGATTTCAGCCCATAACTCTTTCAGAACATTTTCCCCTATACATTTTAATCCTCTTTTAAAGATACTCTTCTTGAGTTCCCCGGTCGTATAGATACCCAAATAAACTCCTAACTGAGAAACAGACATGCGATGATCCTGGTTACATAGCCGGAAGGTAATGCTTTCATCGGTGAGTGTTTTCACTGAGGAATTGAACTGATAAGTGGAACAAAACTCCAACACTAGTACGCGGTATTGCGGATGCACAATGGCAAGGAAACGCCGCCACGGGGCAGGGAAGAGTTTTTCGGCTCGATGAGTTTCGCCTAATTCCTTAAGACTTTCCCAATCAATGGTCTGTCATGCCACTAGCTGTTTGTTCATGATGGAAGCGAGTTTTTTGTATGCAGTGCTACCCTCGGTGAAACGAAGAAACGGGTGCAGTTCCTCTTGAGCCATTTCCTATAAATAACGTTCAAATTAGCCATAAAAGACATAAGAAATGTCAAGGAAACAAGAATGGGTTATTAAAGACTTTTTAACTTTTGAAAATTTTCTGTTACTCCCGTGTTCAAGAGGAACACGGCCGTGTTCGTCATCAGATCAGGAAACATGGACCGAAGACACCCCTTGTTGCTCATGTGACCAAGAACAAGTGGTAAATTCTGGAACACACTCGTGTTCCCAGCGAACACAGCCATGTTTGGCTCAAAAACGCAAACACAAACCAGAGGTTGTCGATTTGAGCGATCTAACCCTAATCTTAGTTGATTTCCTCATAAACCCAAGTTACATTATCATCCATCAAAGTTTTAAAACAATTTTTTACCATCAGAGACACAAAAATTCGGATGAACCAAACAAGGGTTTATGTTTGGGAAGAAAACCTAAAAATTCTGCTCAAACTCGATGAAACGAGAAGACTAAATCCGAATTAAACGCGAAAGAGAGAAATACTAACCTGGAACTGAAGACACATGATGAGAAAGGGGCAATTTGGACAGAGGAACTCGTCGAGGGGGGGTGGTGTGCATCGACGACGGGGGAGAACCCTCTCTAGGGTTTCGAACGAGTTTTTTTTCTTTTGTTCTTTGTAAAAATGATGTTGTCCAGACAGTCTACAAAAAAACTAACAAAACCTGACCTAGACTCCTAAGTAATAAGATGGAGTACTATGAACTAAACCGCACTGAGATGCAAGTGTACCTATCGAGTGTAGCACAGCTTACTGGTAAACCAGAATATCGAACCCTATAGAAACTACGATAACTATACTAGACTCTGACTCAGACTAAAGATGATTTGGTTGGGGGGTTTACTACACTAAAGATTAAACTAATAATGCAGAAACAAAGGTTGACTCAAAATATCAAGGCAAAGTACTAAGGAAGATATCAGAATGGGAAGAATACTACCTAGGTCGGAATCTTACTTGCAAAGCACAACTTCTACCGGTTCTGGAAACTATGATGGATCTGGGTTTCTAAAGATGACAACTAAAGACTACCTAGTGGATCCCTAATCACTCTCAGGGTCTCACCAACTAAGCTACCTAAAGTGTACTAAACTCACCAGATGGTTAGATCACCTCTCGGGTATTTCAAACTATGATAATGTAACCGAAAGACAGATTACCTCTTAGTCTCACTGTCCACAATACATTCAAGGAATACACGGGGTAATCTCAAGATAAGAAGTATGACATGAACTAGAAACAATCCCTAAACACCTAATACCAACGTCCTCTCAGACTGTCAACACTCGGATTCCTAATGACGAAGACTAGACAACTAATTCTCACCTCTCGGGTTTTGAACTAGGAAGAACACTTAACTCTAATAAGTAATCAATGACAACTCCTATGGCTACTACGTCTAGCAAACCACCATAATCACAAACCCTAAGATCTACGACCACGATAGGCAGACAACCACACTCAACGCACGGAATTGAAATCAAACATTAGATCAGATCTAAGCATGCATATTCGTCATAAATATTAACTCAAAATTCTTTACAAAATCATAAAACCATCATACGAATCCAAAACCGATAAAAGATTGAGACTTTAACAAATATTCATCGTTAGACCTAGGCAATATTAATGTTTTAGCCAAATATCATGCTCAAACACATCAAAACAGAAGTATAAGACAAGAACGGTTCAAACACACGAAACAAAGATAAAGGTTCAAGCTTTGGAACCTAAAACGCTAAATCTAACGCACCCGGAATCAAAGATTCGACCTACTTTAATTCTCTCCTCCAGCCTCAAAATCCCCTTTTTTCTCCTTCTAAACGGCTGGAAATCGATCATAAACATAATGGGAGAGTCCTAGTCTATTTAGCCTTGAAATTAGGTCAAAATTTGTGTTTCTGGGCCCCTTGCGTACCGCGAGGCCCCTTTGTTAATTCTCTCACGCACCGTCGGAGACAAAATAGTCGCGCAGATTTCCCGGTCACTCGCGTACCGCGAGAGAATGGACCCAGCCTCTTGCGTACCGCGAGGATTACTGAAGTTTTGAACTTTTCTAGTCGAGCTACCCCAAATCCATATATTATGGTCCCCGTAACTAATTTTCTAGCCCGAGATATGCCTCTTCTAAGTTTGGACTTTTTCCTGACTTTTTCCGTTCTCATCTCGGGTTCTCGTGTGCTCGTTTCTTCACACTTCTTGATCGTTTAAGCTCCAATTCTTCCCGAATACCTACAAAACATAACATAACTAAGTACAAGCTATAAATGACTCGAAACGAATATAAAACTATACGAAAACGCTACGAAATAAAAGGGAAAACGTGGTGTGTTTTGCAACACATCAAATATCCCCACACTTAACCTTTTTTCGCCCTCGAAAAAGTCTGCAATGGAATCATAACTTGGATCTAACTTAACATCAATTACCAATTAGCAAAACATACTCACGCGTTAAAAAGCAATAATCAGTATTTCTGTCCGATTAAACCTAAGCATCAACTTTCAATCCCCCGTTATGTGTTCTAATATTACATTACCAAGCATATCAATCAATCTATGTGACTCACACTTAACAGTTACAGCTCTACCTAATCCCGTCTCACAGTCATGTCTAGGCAAGGATCAAACCAAATAGATTTACCCTACCACGTTAAATTAAAATTTACAGGTTTCAGAAATCAGATGAAATATGAATGAATGGATGGAAATATGATCATTAATAAGCAAATTAAACTTCATCTAGAGGCGTTTCAACCAAGTCACTATCCCGGAAGGTAACACATAGACTAAGTCATATCAATGAATCACATAAGAATCAACCCAATGGTGTTTCAATCAGGCTAGAACCCGACGTGTGACACGTAGGCGAAACTTAGATTTCAATCAAATATGTTCAAGAATTATGGACCATGGATGCGGGTGCCACCTAAACTCGGATTTATTCTCATAAAAAGAGAGTGGTGTGCCAAAAATTTCAAAAACCTCTAAATTTTAACTTAACGTGGTACCTATCACCCTATTTTGACAGTTTCAGTATTACCGATACTCTAAGATGAATACCCACAAGATATCATGATTTAATTTCAATTAATCCTAAGTAACACTCACAGGCTATTTAAGCTATTCAAACTGGCTGGGTCCAACAAAACATCACTAATTAGACGCGTTTTCAATTATTTAATCATTTAAACCCAAACAAGTTCCAGTTGTACTATCATTTTCCAAGTATATTAGCAAAACTTTTGATTTCAAAGGACAATTTTTCAAGTTTTTTAATTTTTTGTATTTTTGAATTTTTATAAAGACACAAACTTAAAACTAAACAAACTAAACACTCACATCCTCACACTTGAAAGAAACATTTTCCTCAATGTGAAGCAAGACACAACTAAAAATAAAAATATAAAAATAAAAGGAATCGACTTAGCTGGTAATGTAGCATGAATGGTCCAGCATTACTGTTCCACGTGTGCACCGTATAGCATTTCGGTCGCGGTTGCATAAACGACTGTCGGGTTGCCTTTACAAGATAGATAAGATGAGAATCAACCCCGCCCGAATGGAGATTGAGTACGGACGAAGCGATCAAAACCTACACAATAAAACTCAAACGAACTCGTAGCATTAAACTGACACAAGTTACATACTCAAAATAAAAATTGAAGACTCGACTGACTCACTAAGACTCACTAAGAACTTAAAGACTCAAGATAGATAGCATGCAGATAAATATACTCAATGTGTGGCAAACACATAGACACGAAAGCCACAGCAAGGTCGGTCATCGGTCACGAATGGTTTCAAGTTCTCCCATGGTCGTGGTGTGAATGGATGATGAACGAAAATGAATGAGAGTGAATGATGGTGTCAGTAATGAATGATAATGAATAATGGATAATGGATAAAGTATGATATGTGGTATGATGACGGTGGTGATAATGGATGGTGGATAGAGGATAGAGGTGTGAATGATAGTGGTGGTCGATGCGGGTGAACGGTGAACGAAACCATGGGAAAACAAGGAAGAAGGGTGAAACCAGCATTGCCCCGCGTACCGCGAGAGAACCAGCAGTACTCCTCGCGTACCGCGAGGAGGAAGAAATTAAGCCGGCTACTTGGTTTATCCTTCGCATACTGCGAGAGGACTTCCCAAATGCTTCGCGTACCGCGGGAACTTGTTGGTAATAGAAAGTTTTAAATTTTTCCAGCTTTTATACTTAGAAAATTTTTGATCATTTAAAATTTTGTTTCACCCAAATTCCTTAAAAAACTATTCCAAGCATAAAACACATGTAAAAAAAATAAACTAGAACTTCATTCTCGACGATTTTCCTCACCGAATCAAGCACGAATCCCTGCAAAACTTGACACAAACAAAGCACACACCGAAAAACACAAAAAAATGGACACAGAATCAAACCAAGTAGTGCACACAAACTCTACATCCCGGGCACTTGCCCGAGACTCAGATAAACCTATCAGAAGGCTTCTCATTGATCCTAACCGGTACCGCCTTCATCCTATGCGGTCTACCAGTCCTCCAAATCCTTAAAAACCTCATCACCTTCAAACTCCTATCAAACACTGACTCATATTACATGTAGCACTCAAATCCTTCCACCATGGCTTATACGTACCTGGTTCAAATATAATATGATTCAAATAACCAAGTAGCTTATCACCCGTAAACCTCCCCACACTTGGGGTTTTCACTCTCCCTACATCAATAAACTCACTCAACTCTCGGACTTTCTTACGGGAAGGCCTAGATTTAGGGGATGACTCGGCTTCTATCCCCTCGGCATGGACACACGTACAAGTTAAAGGCTCAATATGTGATATCACTAAAGGTGTGGCCTCTAACCTCTCGCCCGGACCTCCTGAATCCTCTACACTCTCCACTAACTTCCCCACACTTGGGGTTTTGCCTATGATCTCATCAAATTCTGCCAGCATCTCCAGCAGATCATTAGGCACCTCTTCGTCACTGTACTCGTCCGGCTCATCTAATAGCTTCTCTAACTCCAACGCCCAATCAGATGGTTCTTCTAAATTAGGGGTGGGCTCACCAACTTCTATCTCACACAGACCAGAGTCCTGATGGTAGTCCATGAAGGCATCAAGCATGCACACGGAGTGGCTATGCTCGCCAACATACTTCACAAACTTTGTGGTATCAAAGGTGACTGGCTCATCCCCCACACGAAGTGTGAGCTTTCCATCAAAGACATCGATCATTGCCTTGGCGGTTAGTAGGAACGAGCGTCCTAGGATGATTGGGACCCTATCATCCGCATCTATGTCCAGGATGACGAAAACCACGGGGAAGACAAATTTGCCTACTTTCACTAATAGATTCTTCACAATTCCCCGTGGATGCTTGACTGAACGGTCAGCCAAGGAGATACTCATTCGCGTCAGCTGCGGTTCACCTAGGTCTAGCTGCTTATAGATAGAATATGGCATCAGATTGATGCTAGCACCTAGGTCAGCCAATGTGTGGTTTAGAGGCAAACCACCAAGCAGACACGGGATTGTGAAACGACCCGAATCCCCCATTTTCTCCGGCAGTTTGTTCTGAACCACTGCAGAACATTGCTCACTACGTGAGACTTTAGAGATCCTCTCAAGTTTCTTCTTGTTGGAAAGAAGATCTTTTAAGAACTTGCCATATTTCGGCATATGCTAGAGGACCTCTATGAGTGGGAGATTGACCTTTAATTGTTTAAACATATCAAGAAAGGTACCGTTTTCCCTAGCATTCTTATATAGCAGCAAGCGCGCTGGGTAGGGAACACGACTCAAGTCAATCTCGGGGGTCTTCATCTCCATCCCCTTCTTCTTCTCCTCTGCCTTCTCGGCAAGCTTCTCCATAACTATCTCTTCCTCCACCGGCTCTTCATCTTCTACCGGTGGGCTCTCCATCTCTTCTGCCCTTATGCTCCTAGTCGACACAGCATTCAACTCGGGCTCCTCTAACATCCCAGCATCGATTTCAACAAATCGAGCTCTCCAATCAATCTTCTTCACTTCCTATACCGACGGGATGCCATAGTCAGCACCGTGGGAAGCTTTCTATTCTCCTCGACTCATGATCGACACGGCCATCACTGAACCGTTAGAACTCTTATAGGCCGCAGATGCTTCAACCTGCCTCTCCTTCTCTTCGCGATGTCTCCTACCGTGCGCTGTAAATCCTGGAATGCCGACTGTTGATTCTTCAATAAAGCGTCGTGGGCATCCAGTCTTTGCTTAGCGTCCCTATCCTGTTGAACTAGGTGGGCAAGCATCTGTGTCTGATTCTCAATCATCTCCTCAATCTTCTTTGTGTTGACACTGCTTCTCAAACTCGTCCCTGCTTTAGCTCCTCCATACTGCTGCTGGCGACCATTAAAACCAGGCGGGTTGTTTCTAGATCTCCATCCCGAGCCATAAGTATTGTTGTAATTGTTGTACCCTCGGTTCTGGTTCTGGTTTCCAGCAAAACTCACCTGCTCCTGATGATTGACGGGGCAATCTCTAGTGTCGTGGCCTCCCCTACACACTTCACACCTCTGAGCACTGAGCTTAAGCTCTTTAATCTCGTTTGACATAGCTGCAAGTACAGCAGCCACGCTAGTATCAGGGTTGACTTGATGCATACCTCTAGGAGAAGAGGCGGGTTCCCTATCAGTAGGAATGGAATTCCTAACAGAACGTGGATGCTGCTGTTCCGCGAGAGCGAAGCTCTCAAACATATCCTCACACTCAGATGGCTCGAGATCCATGATATGGCCTCCCGCAGCTGTATTGAACATTTGCTGCTTCTCGAAGGTGAGACCATTGTAGAACTTCCCCATAATTGCCCAGTCCGAAAGGCCGTGCTGGGGACATCGGCTCAACAACGCGTTGAACCGCTCCCAGGCCATGTGATAGGGCTCGTCGGGATCCATCCGAAAGGAGTGGATTTGATCCCTAAGGCGAGCGGCCCTCGAAGGTGGATATTACTTTTTGAAGAACTTGGCTTCGAGATCATCCCATGTGGTGATTGAGTTGTCTGGGAGAGTGTCGAGCCAAGTAGATGCACGCCCAGAGAGGGAGAATGGGAAGAGACGCAAGTAGATTGCGTCCTTAGACACACCCGTGATATTGAAAGTATCACATATGCGCGCAAAGCGTGACCCATGTCCCTGTGCATCCTCATCCTCAAGGCCATGAAATCGGGTGGCATGAGTTATCGTAATCATCACATGTGATGGGATCTGCCAAGAATTGGTGTTCGGTATAGTGGGGCGTGTGATCAAAGATCTCACGCCGTGACCCCATCACTGGCCCTCTGGTGCACAGTACGTCGCGCTGGTGGGTTAGCGTCGCCCATATGTGGAAAAGGAGTCGGGCTAATAGGACGTACCTGGTTTTCGCATAGCTGCTTCAAACGCTCTCGGAAGTCGCGGGTGCGCTCGTGAAACTCTCGTTCGGGCTCTAAAAAAGCTGCAAAAGATGGTGCTCCCTGCGAACGATTATGGTGCATAAACAAAAAGACACAAGATAAGAGAGAAAGAAAAGACTCAAAGACAGAAAGACTCGATCCTAAGTTAGACACACAAGTAGCACAGAAGACAAGCACACAAACAAGACTCAAAAGAAAAGAAAAGACTCAATTAAACCAAAAATCAAACAAAGAAATAATCAGAGTTAATATTACTATTGCCAAGTGTCCCCGGCAACGACGCCAAAAACTTGATGTCGTCCAGACGACCTACATAAAAACTAACAAAACCTGACCTAGACTCCTAAGTAATAAGATGGAGTACCTATGAACTAAACCACACTGACAGGCAAGTGTACCTATCGAGTGTAGCACAGCTTACTGGTAAACCGGAATATCGAACCCTAGAGACACTACGATAACTATACTAGACTCTGACTCGGACTAAAGATGATTTGGTTAGGGGGATTACTACACTAAAGATTAAACTAATAATGCAGAAACAAAGGTCGACTCAAACTATTAAGGCAAAGTACTAAGGAAGATATCAGAATGGGAAGAATACTACCTAGGTCGGAATCCTACTTGCAAAGCACAACTTCTACCGGATCTGGAAACTATGATGGATCTGGGTTTCTTAAGATGACAACTAAAGACTACCTAGTGGATCCCTAATCACTCTCAGGGTCTCACCAACTAAGCTACCTAAAGTGTACTAAACTCACCAGATGGTTAGATCACCTCTCGGGTATTTCCAACTATGATAATGTACCCGAAAGACAGATTACCTCTCAGTCTCATTGTCCACAATACATTCAAGGAATGCACGGGGTAATCTCAAGATAAGAAGTATGACATGAACTAGCAACAATCCCTAAACACCTAATACCAACGTCCTCTCAGACTGTCAACAATCGGATTCCTAATGACGAAGACTAGACAACTAATTTTCACCTCTCGGGTATTGAACTAGGAAGAACACCTAACTCTAATAAGTAATCAATGACAACTCCTATGGCTACTACGTTTAGCAAACCACCATAATCACAAACCCTAAGATCTACGACCAAGATACGCTGTTTGAACTGGCAGACAACCACACTCAACGCACGGAATTGAAATCAAACATTAGATCATATCTAAGCATGCATATTCATCATCAATATTAACTCAAAATTCTTTACAAAATCATAAAACCATCATACGAATCCAAAACCGATAAAAGATTGAGACTTTAACAAATATTCATCGTTAGACCTAGGCAATGTTAATGTTTTAGCCAAATATCATGCTCAAACACATCAAAACAGAAGTATAAGACAAGAACATGGTTCAAACACACGAAACAAAGATAAAGGTTCAAGCTATGGAACCGAAAACGCTAAATCTAACGCACCCGGGATCAAAGATTCGACCTTTGCACTTCAATTCTCTCCTCCAGCCTCAAAATCGCCTTTTTTCTCCTTCTAAACGGCTGGAAATCGATCATAAACATAATGGGAGAGTCCTAATCTATTTAGCCTTGAAATTAGGTCAAAATTCGTGTTTCTAGGGCCCCTCGTGTACCGCGAGGCCCCTTTGTCAATTCTCTTGCGTACCGCCGGAGACAAAATAGTCACGCAGATTTCCCGGTCTCACGCGTACCGCGAGAGAATGGACCCAACCTCTCGTGTACCGCGAGAGATTACTGAATTTTTGAACTTTTCTTGTCGAGCTACCCCAAATCCATATTTTATGGGCCTCGTAACTAATTTTCTAGCCCGATATATGCCTCTTCTAAGTCTGGACTTTTTTCTGACTTTTTCCGTTCTCATCTCGGGTTCTCGTGTACTCGTTTCTTCACACTTCTTGATCGTTTAAGCACCAATTTTTCCTGAATACCTACAAAACATAACATAACTAAGTACAAGCTATAAATGACTCGAAATGACTATAAAACTATACGAAAACGCTACGAAATAAAAGGGAAAACGAGGTGTGTTTTGCAACACATCAAAAAACATGACTAAACACAAGGGGGTAAGAGTAGGCTTAAAAACCTTGGCTTTAGGTTCTTTCTTTCCCTCTTAACGAACACATGAGTGTTCAGATTGAACATGGTAGTGACAGTGAAAATTCTAAAATTTTGACAATTTCTTAACTTTACAAATAAGATAGATTCCACCCGCTATCGCCGATTTTTCTGGCACAACGCTACAATTTGAAAAGTAAACATACCTCGTGTTGTAAACTATCAATTCCAAATATGTATCACACTCCAATCATTAACTTTCAATCTAAAATTAAACAAAACAATGCAAGTAGACGTAAAAAAACGAGTATAAATACAAAAGACTTACAAAACCTTGGGTTGCCTCTCGGAAGCGCTTGTTTATTAACGAGTCCTGAGCTTGACTCGACACTTCAATCACTTGTCCTTGGGGTGGAGTTCCATGACATTGAACTCCCCTTCATCCTTTGGTCCTTCAATGTAATGCTTCAAAAGGTGGCCATTGACTTTAAAGACCCGTCCGTCTGAATGTTCAATCTCAAAAGTTATGTATGGGAACACTCCTTTGATCGTGTAAGGACCTGTCCACATTGACTTTAACTTACCAGGAAATAAACGCAGGCGGGAATTATACAATAACACGCGATCCCTCACTTTGAATTGTATATTGTCCTTCAAATGGGCATCATGTAGCTTATTTGACTTATCCTTGTAAATTCTTGAATTCTAGTAAGCTTGGTTTCTCAATTCCTTAAGCTAATTAACTTGTAAAGCCCAATAAGCTTTATGTTCGAGTTCAACAGGGAGGTGGCATGCCTTGCCATAAACCAACTTAAATGGCGTGGTACCTATAGGAGTTTTATAAGCGGTTCGAAAGGCCCACAAGGCATCATCAATCTTTTCTACCCAATCCTTTCGGTTTTGCCCAACTGTTCGTTCAAGGATTCGTTTAAGGCCCCTGTTAGTGACCTTAACTTGACCACTCATTTGAGGGTGGTAGGGTGTTGAAAATCGGTGTTTAACCCCATAGCATGAGAACACTTTTTCAAGTTGATTGTTGCAAAAATGAGTTCCATGATCACTCATTAAAGCCTTAGGGGCACTAAACCGAGAGAAAAGCTTTTTAAGAAATTTCACAACCACCCTAGCATCATTCGTGGGTAAGGCTTGCGCCTCGGCCCACTTAGAAACGTAATCAACGGCTACTAGGATGTACTTGTGACCATATGAAGATGGAAATGGTCCCATGAAGTCGATGCCCCAAATATCGAATACCTCGCATACTTGTATGCTATTTTGGGGCATCTCATCATGAGACGAGATGTTACCTGCACGTTGGCAAGCATCGCATGCTTTAAACAACGCGTGTGCATCCTTGAATATGGTCGGCCAATAGAAACCGGAGTCGAAGACTTTCTTTGCGGTGTAGTTCGCTCCATGGTGACCGCCAGTGGGACCCTCATGACAATGGCGAAGAATGTTCTTCGCGTCACCCCCATGCACACATCTTCTCACCACTTGATCCGCACAAACTCGAAACAGGTAAGGATCTTCCTAGAAATAGTACTTAACATCAGCCATAAACTTTCTTTTATGCTGATATGTCATACCTTTCACTAGAACTTCACCTACAAGATAGTTAGCAAAATCCGCGAACCAAGGATATTCTTCAACCGCCTGAACTTGCAAAAGGAACTCGTGAGGGAAATTGTCGTTTATGTTGGATTCCCTCAATTCCTCCATGGATGGGTTTTCAAGCCGGGATAAATGATCGGCGACAACATTTTCTACCCCTTTCTTATCTTGGATCTCTATATCAAATTCTTGCAAAAGTAAGATCCATCAAATCAAGCGTGGCTTCGCATCCTGCTTGCTAAAAAGATACATGAGAGCTGCATGATCGGTATAGACAACAATTTTAGATAACACAAGGTAAGAACAAAATTTATCAAAATCAAATACTACAGCAAGAAGCTCCTTCTCTGTGGTGATGTAATTCTCTTGCGCGTCATTCAACGTCTTGATTGCGTAATAGATGGGATGAAAGTGTTTGTCCTTCCTTTATCCTAAAACCGCTCCGACTGCATAGTCGCTAGCATCACACATTACCTCGAATGAAGGATTCCAATCGGGAGCCATCATAATAGGGGCATGAATTAACTTTCTTTAAAAAAATTGTATGCATTCAAGCATTCCCTGCTGAAATTAAATGGAGCATCCTTTTCAAGAAGTTGGGTTAAGGGTCGAGCAATTTTTGAGAAATATTTTATAAAACGTCTATAAAAACCCGCATGACCAAAAAAACTCCTGATGGCTTTTACAGAAGTGGGGGGTGGTAATTTTGAAATCGTTTCAACCTTTGCCCGATCCACCTCAAGCCCGGCACGGGAAATTTTGTGCCCCAACACAACTCCTTCCCTTACCATAAAATGACATTTTTCCCAATTTAAAACCAAATTGGATTATTCACATCTCGTGAGCATTTTCTTCAAATTGTTGAGACGATGATCAAAAGAGTTGCCAAAAACCGAGAAGTCATCCATGAATACTTCCATTGATTCCTCGATCATGTCATGGAAGATTGCCACCATGCACCTTTGAAACGTGGCTGGAGCATTGCACAATCCAAATGGCATTCGCCAATAAGCAAATGTGCCATAAGGATATATGAATGTAGTTTTCTCTTGATCCTCGGGTGCAATTGGGATCTGGAAGTAACCTGAGAAACCATCAAGAAAACAGTAATACATGTTCCTAGCTAACCTTTCAAGCATTTAATCAATAAAGGGTACAGGGAAATGATCCTTTCTCGTGGCATCGTTAAGCTTTCGGTAGTCGATACACACCCTCCAACCCGTCACGGTTCTGTTAGGTATCAACTCATTCTTTTCATTCGTCACCACCGTTATCCCGCCTTTCTTCGGGACAACTTGCACTGGACTAACCCACGCAGAATCTGATATTGGGTAGATCAAACCCGCATCAAGCAACTTGATCACTTCTTTCTTGACCACTTCTTGCATATTTGGGTTGAGACGACGTTGAGGTTGCACAACCGGCTTATATTCTTCCTCCATCAAGATCTTATGGGTGCAAAAGGAGGGATTTATTCCTTTTATATCCATGATCTTCCAAGCCATGGCTTTCTTGTGCGCTTTGAGGACATCTAAAAGCTTTGTTTTTTCATCAATTGTCAAATTTGAAGCAATTATGAGTAGTAATTTAGAATCATCATCAAGGAACGCATACTCAAGATGAGAGGGGAGCTCCTTGAGCTCCAAAGATAGTGGCTCTTTAGTAGATGGTTTTGCTTTTGATTCCTCATTTTATTCCATTACTTCAAAAACTTCACAAATTTCTGGACTAGGGTTTGATTCTTGTGTTAACAATTTAGCTAGCTCATCACAAATTTTATTAGCTTGATCCAAGTCGAACTCCTCCCCATCAAGCAACTTCATGTCCAGAGTATCCTGTTCAAGTATTTCCTGCAAACAACAATCCACATGGTAGTCAATGGTGTCAATGAAATAAAGTGTACCATCATGATTTTATGTGTGTTGCATGGAATCTTTAATCCTAAACACAACCTCTTCCTCATTTACCCTAAGGGTCAACTTGCCTTCGAATACATCTACCACGGCTCTCGAGATGGCTAGAAAAGGACGACCTAGAATAAGGGGTACATTCTTATCCTCATCCATATCTTGTATCACAAAATCAACTGGAAATACAAATTTACCAACCCTCACCAACATGTTTTTAGTAATGCCTCTCGGGTATTTAACGGATCGATTGGCTAATTGAATTCTTATACGTGTTGGTTGGGGTTCCCTTAGGTCTAGATTTTGAAACATTATGTATGGCATTAGGTTGATACTAGCACCTAGGTCGGCTAATTCATTGTTCACTGATAAACTACCAATGAGACAAGGGATAGTGAAACTCACTGGATCCTTCATCTTTTGGGGTAGCTTGTTTTGAAGTACCGCAGAGCATTTTTCATTTAGGATCACATGTGATAGCTCCTTAAGTTTCTGCTTGTTTGTGAGAAGGTCTTTGAGAAACTTTGCATACTTCGACATCTGTGACAAGGCTTCAACAAACAGTAAGTTTATATGCAATTGTTTAAAAAGGTCAAGAAATTTTTCGTACTGTTTCTCCATTTTTTCCTTCTTCAACCGACCCGGATTTGGAATTGCGGGTTTGAACTCTTTCAAAGGCTCCTTGACTTTTGCAGGATTTGTTGGAGGTTGCTTATTAGTTTGCACCTCGTCTTGAGTTTCAACTTTATCTTCAACCATAGTTGGCTTAGATGTGGAAGTCGTTTCATCAACTTGAGTGGTCCTACCACTTCTCAAGGTTACTGCCTTGCAATGCTCCTTGGGATTTTTTTCGGTGTTACTTGGAAACCTACCTTTTTCCCTTTCGGCTAACAAGTTAGCCATTTGACCCAATTGGTTTTCCATACCTCGAATGGCCGATCCTTGACTTCGTAATTCATTTTCGAATTGTTGTTGTCGGATTTCTGCTTGCTCATGACGAGCTTCAGATTTTCCATGACGATCTTCTGCAGTAGCTAGAAATCGTGCCATCATATCTTCCAAACTTTCTCTCTTTTCGGGTCGTAGACCACTACTCGACCCTTGGTTTTGGTATTGATTCTGATTTTGGGGTCGGGGTTGGTTTTGGTTTTGTGAATGGTAAGGTTGTTGATTTTGTTGGTTTGGTGGTCTTTGTTGAAATCCTGGGGGTTGGGTGCTTCCACTTTCCTTCCATATAAAGTTAGGGTGATTTCTCCAACCCGGATTGTAAGTATTGCTATACGGATTGTTTTGGGGGCGAATTTGGTTACCCATGAAATCAACTTGCTCATGTGAGTCATACATGTTCCTCGATTGGCAATCCGAACTCGTGTGTGGACCACCACACAAATCACACCCTGATTGAACTTGATTCACAAACATTCTGTCAACCTTGTTTGATAATGCCTCCATTTGTGCCGAAAATGATGTATATTTGTTAACATGATGGGCACCTTGCCTAGATGTCTTCCTTCGTGATGATGGCCCTTGATAATTGTTTAATGCCATTTGTTCAAGTAATGCAAAAACCCTCGGCAGGGGTTTTGTTGGCAAAGGCACCTCCGACTATGGCATCTATCAACTGACAATCTTCTGAACACAATCCATTGTAGAAAGTAGTAACTTGCATCCACTCATCTAGCCCGTGATGTGGGCATTTCCTCATCATTTCTTTATATCTCTCCCAAGCTTCATATAAAGATTCTCCTTCACCCTGTGCAAATGAGGTGATGTTATTTCTCAATCTTGCAGTTGTACTTGGTGGAAAATATCTAAACAAGAATTTTTGAGCAAGATCCTCCCAGGTGGTGATAGAACCAGCTGGGAGTGAGTTTAACCAAGCCCTGACTTGGTCACCAAGAGAGAATGGGAAAAGCCAAAGTTTCTTTGCATCATTGGACAAGCCATTTGCTTTGAAAGTATCACAAATTTTGATGAATTTTGTGATATGGGCATTTGGATCTTCATTCCCAAACCAGAAAAATGAACACCGTTTTGAATCATTTGGATCATTTGCGGTCGAATTTCAAAGTTGTTTGCCTTGACTGGTGGTCTAATAATGCTTGGTGCTAAACCACCCAATGATGGTCTTGCATAATCATATATTGTCCTTCTTTGGTTATTTTCCCCCGCCATATTGTTATCGGAAGTGTATTCCTCGGTGGTGTTCTCCTCGGTTCTATCGTCCTCGGTATAACTTTCTTCGGTGCTGTTGTTGTACTGTTCGTTCTCAATTTGGATAGCTACTTCTCGGGACCTTGACCTTTCCCTTATCTTACTATTAAATAGTCGTTCGGGTTCAGGATTTGGCTCGATAAGCGGAGTGGATCGAGCAGATGAGGACATATACTACCTGCAAACACAAGACAAGGAAAAAAAACACGTGAAAAGGAACAGAAAATAAACTAATTAAAAGAAAATAAAAGTAAAATATGCACAAATAGTTAAAATAGCAACTTGGATCTTTCTTGTAATCACCGTATCCCCGACAACGGCGCCAAAAACTTGATGTGTGTAAAGTATATATACATTTTAATAAAGATTTTCCACACAACGGTTTTTTAGATAAAGAAACGATTGTCACCTAAAGACTAATTACACACACAATAGGCAAGTGCACCTATCACATAAGTAGCATAATTTTAGGCAAGAACCGAGTATCGATCTGTGGACACTGTGTCTCCCAATACTAAACCTTCATCACTATCTAACCGATCAAATAAGAAGTGATTTTTGAATATTTAAATTAAACTATATTAAACTATGTTAACCAATAATTTTAACCAAACAATGAGAGAATGCAAAGGTGAAGATATAATCAAGAAAAGATATCACTCGGACTTCGAATCCACTTAGCAAAGCAATGACAACCAGCACCAACTCAAGGATAGATCATTTATACACATAAAACATGGATGTAGATTAGACCCCCGTCAAGGCTACCTAATCAAATAACTCACCGGAAATCTAAAACGATAGACACACAATAGCCACCTAAAGTTATGCAGCGAAGGAACAATGATATAATTATGTCAAAGTTAAAGATGAAAAAGACTCCCGTTAGGGTTATCAAATTCCCCAAATCTTTGGAAATCTAGCACGATTAACACATGATAACCACCTCAAAATACGTAAAGTAGATAAAACTATGACCAATCTTCAACTCATGAATATCATATCATGATTACAAAACCTAAAAGTTCATGCTAATAAACCAACAGAGTTTCATAACAATGACATGAAAATTTCATAACATACACCATGGTTTTCTCAAACATAAGCATATGGATGTACATTTATCCAATCTTACTAGATAGTCAACCTTCATTCACCATTCCTGGTCAAAAGCCACAAAAACACATACAAGATATGCAGATCTGTGAATGAATGTTGCAACACATATGGTTTTTCAACATAATATGGTCATAACACTCACAAGGTTAACTAAATCATCAAATTAGAGTAAATACACACATTCATTGAAGAATAATCAAGCTTCATTATGAAATTGACATAATTAACACCGAGTGTTGTTTACAAGTTGTTAAAGCATCCTAAGTTTCATCTAACCTAAGTGATAATACGAGTTTAGCCCATGGGGCTTGCAAAAACCACAACCAAACTCAAGAAAGTGGATGAAAACATGATAAATCTAGTAATAAACCAATAATATGAGAAAAGGTGGGTTGTAGGAGGTTAAATCTTGCTTGACTATGTTGGATCTTCAATCTCGACCTTCAATCTCCAAAGATATGCTCGAAATCGCCAAGAGGAGTTGGGAGAACTAGGGTTTGATGTAAAAAGTTGGATTCTTTGCAAATGAGGGGAAATTGGGTATAAAACCCGTAACTGGTGCCAAACACGGTTGTGTTCGTAAGTAACATGGCGGTGTTGACAGGAAAAGGGGCTATCAGGATGAACACGACCGTGTTCAGATTGATCATGGCCATAACAAACTTTTTTCTCTTCAACATTTCCATTTCTTGAGTTTTTTTCACCAAAAATCACCAGGTTCCACCGGGAACTACAATATTCAAATAAAACACAAATGAGTGTTCAAATCGATGAATTTGCAACCAAAAATATTAAGAATGAGGGGAAAATATGCATTATTTACATGTATGATTATTAACATATCAAGAGAGAAAGTTGCGGTTTTGCTCCAAGATCGTTCCATCCTTCATCTCCACTGTTCATTTGAAGATTTGCTGAAGAAACGAGTCATTTTGAGGTAAGAATCGTCCTTAAATATGATTTTTTAGTTTAAATGGGTTTTAATGGATTTTACACGAAAAGAACAGATTTTTACGTGTTAAATGAGAAATAAACCATAGATCTAGACTCTCAAGAGTTAAAAAAACGTTTTGGACTTAAAAAGTTAGAGTCTTGATCGTTTGAAGGCTTAGCCGCCTTTTCCATGTAGAAAACTGGTTTTCGGCGAAGAAGACGATCAAGCGAAACTAACAGGTAGTTTCGCTTAGTGTAGGTCCTGAGCAGATCCGCAAACACAGATCTGCGGAGAAATCTTCAAACAGCCCGGATCAAGAGACGGAATCTCTGGATCCGGTATCACTCTCGAATCAGAAAAAAGGGTAGAGACGGGTGCGGGAATCACAAACACGTACAAAACTATATAAAAATGAACAAGAACAGATAATTGGAGCATAAAACATATAATTCTTTGATTGATATGAAAAATAAAAGCTCCTTACACACTCAACAATTAGTCTCACCCCAGGGTGAGCTCCCCCTGGGGTGGTGATTCCCTCTACAGACACACACTCCTTCTATGAGGTATTCTTCTATATATTGGAGGCTAAGCACATATACCTTGTTTTCCAAGCCACCGCCAAATGGGCCTGAAAAACATGTATCAAAACTAGGTAGTTTCGATTGAACAATTGTTCAACCGAAACTAGTAGTTTCGATACTGTAGTTTCGATTGACAGCATCAGTCTCAATTTTATACCCAACAATCTTCCCCTAGACTGATGCTATCAATTCTTGTCCGACTCTGTCTTTCGTCTTCATAGATTGACTGATGATCCAATGCCTTTCGTTGTGATTCTCCCCCTCAAGTGTAGACCTTCCTATCTTGTAGGCAATTGATAAAGGTTTGAATCCCAAGTATTTAGCAGTAAATAACCATCTTTCAACAAAGATTCTTGACATTTTCGAACACTTGATCAACGTGTGCCTTCTCCCCCCCTAAAAAAAGGTCAATTTTAAGCGGAGACTCACTTTGTCTTGCATCTTCATAACTCTGCTGATAATCCGAAGCCTTTCGTGGTGATTCTCCCCCTGAAGTGTAGAACCTCTTATTTCTAGGCAAAAGATAAGGGATCGAATCACCATGTAATCAACAACCAATGATCCAGTTCGTCACAAATATGCTTGACTTTGCTACCCACTGCTCAAACTTGAACTTTAAATAAAGGAATTACGGCTGGCTCAAGCAAAACATCATGTATATTACCGAAGAAACGAAATTTTTGAAAACCCGAAAATGTTGTCTCCAAGTTTTCAGCCTAAACTCCCCTTCATCTATGCAATATCCTGTAAAAAAATTTATCTAAGAAATTCTCCAAAATACTTGTCTCCAACTTTTTTTTTTATCCAAGAAATTTTTGAAAACCCGAAAATGTTGTCTCCAACTTTTTTTTTGAATATCTTGGAGAGTACTTGGACAGTTCTGTCTGAAAATTTGATAGGCTATACTTCAGTCGAAACAAGGCTAGTTTCGGTAGAGACAGTATCGAAATAAGAAGTTTCGATAGAGAGATTCTTCAACCGAAACTAGTAGTTTCGGTAGGAGATTCTTCAACCGAAACTAGTAGTTTCGATACCCTCTAGTTTCGATAGCCTAGTTTCGATGTTTTCTACTTCTGATTTAGGGCTTCATCAGTAGTTTCGATAGAACATGTTCAGCCGCCACCTTAATTTCGACCAAAATCTTCAGCCTCCTTCTAGTTTTGATTGAACATCTTCAACCTCCAGCTACTTCGATACCCCCAATCCAGGTCTGAAAAATGCTTCAGAAAGCCTTACATCTTCAGTTTTTGACAGTGTAAATGTAGAACAGCAGTCACGAACCTGCTACACATCGATATCTTCATGTTTAACGTCTCAATGGCGGGTTTTCTCTGAATTTAGAACATATCCGAGAGCAATAAAGAGCCACCATGTCTCTTATACCACTTATAGGTCCAGATTTTAATCGGAAATCACTCAACAGATCGATTACACACATACAGGCGGAATCTATGTGTATGGTGGTGAAACAGAGGGTAGAAATAGAATTGGTGAAGATAAACAGGAAAACCACACAGGAATCAACACAAATAAGATATGAAATTGTAAGTACAACAGATGAAATAACTCCAAATGTGTATTGATTCAGAAAACTATGAAAGAGAGAATTTCAGGGTTACAACCGCTATACACACCCTAGAAATTCTCAAACTAGGCTATTTATAGCAAGATGACAGGCATCTAAACTATGCTTACCGAAACTACTAGTTTCGGTGAAGCATTTACAAGAGAGATAAGCCTGTCGAAACTAATCTATCTATCGAAACTACTAGTTTCGATTGAACAAACCTCAATCGAAACTAAGTAGTTTAGATGGCCCAGACTTAGAAATAAAACAGGAAAATACATTAAAATGAAAATACAAGTAAATAAACTAACTAAACAATGTTCAAAAAGAAATAGATTGATGACAACAGCTTATACAATAATAAGACTCTACACTTAGATTAAGAAGCGAACCTACCTAGTTTTGCTGAGACACAGGAAGCGAAACTGTCTAGTTTCGCTGGACCAATAGGAAGAGAAAGTTCATTTGGTGAAAACCAAGTTTGGGCTTCTTATGATGAACATGATGGGATGCCTTGATATTATGCAATGATTGATAATGTCATATCAAAAAAGCCGTTCAAATGCAAATAAGTTTGTGTTTATTGTAATTATGTTTACCAGTTATGAGATATAATTTGATTACGTTTCCTTTGTAATTATCTTCATTGTATCCTTATATATAATTGGTTAATACAACATAATATATTACGAGTTTTCATTATTATGTATGTCATTACAGTTTTAGGTTTTTTCTACTTTGTCCTCTTCTGTCCCTTCCTATCTCCTTTCGTCGCTTTTGCCACCACATCTTGGTTGGTTCTTCTTCTCCCTCTCGTCGCATTGTACATATATATATATATATATATATTGTAGGAATTGGGTCATAATTTTATTAAAATGATTTTAACAAAAAATAATAAAGATAATCTCTTTATACATTTGGGAAATTGCAGTACACATACCGTATACAAATCCAACAAAAAAGACATGAAATAGATTGGTTCAAAACGTAGTCTTCTACAAGAGCTTGAATCACGTCATTTTGTAGGACACCATATCTAGATCTTCAAAATATAGAGTCTTCAACATTGTTCTTCAAAAAGGTCTTCATGTAGTCTCCTTTGCTGCAAGAATGAACAAACAAATGTTGATGGATGTGGCTGAGGCACGTGTTCAACATGCTTCCCTTAAAACAGATTTCGCGTCTCCACTTAGACAACGCGTCTGTCTCCCAGGGTACAACAGCCGAAGTAGTCTGTACTGTCGGAGATGGCTCACGCGCCCGAGGTTACACAGGGTAACTTTGTGTATTAGAACTTGGAAGGATGAGGATGAAGGTTAGAGAGTGCTCCTCTCTAAATTTCCGTGGAAGGAAGAAAGATTTCTTTGGTTTGTGTGATTTGTAGTAACACTAGTTTTTTTTTTTAAGATCTCGAAAGATGAACAAGATATGTTCATATATATTAACACAAACCATAACATCCATGCTCATAAATCATGCAATAATCAAGAATTAAGTAACATCCTAAATAGTAATAAAAATAGACTTTTGAGATGTCCGTAACTTCCATACAAAATCAAAAGTTATGTTAACTTGTAATAAATAGTAAAAGCATGGACTTTCTAGATCTCATGAAGCATCTTGTTAAAAAAATATAGTATTGGTCATGACATGATTAGTGACATAGCATTGTTTATACCGACAACTCATTCGATATCTCATTCATCCTTGCATTAGTAAAACCACATTCTTTACTAAATTTTCCAACAATCCCCCACATGAATGGAGATCGATCAAATACACAATATTTCCAATGGAATCTCGACAGTTGAGTATTGCAGGATAGGTAGGTGTTAGCTTTGAACCTTCCTTTGTGAAGCATACTTAGTCTCCTAGCGGTTTGTAGACACGATGTCTTTGAACAAACCCCCATTTGTGTAGACGACAGTACACTTCACACAATACTCTTCTTAGCTGGGCCAACCCCTCACTTTCGTGTCCAATAATGGTCATGGAACACTTTCCTAGTTCTGCGAGAGCTCTAGGAATTGTGCCCCCAATTCCATTCGAAGCGGCCCCACTTCTCTCTAACATAGGTGATTTTTCCTAAATCATTAAAAGCATTATGGTTATGTGATTTACCCAAATCATTTAACACATATTATGCTTAGCCTCACAATTTATCACTGAATTCCATAGGAATGGACTAAGAAGTGTTTTAACACTCCCGTTACAATTTAGGAGGATATATGCTAATATATATTTTAGCTTGTATATCAATTTACATCAGCTAGTCCCCCACAGTGACCACCCTTAGATACATGATTAAGTTGTCCTATTGAACCTAGATCTTGGGATCTCCAGTCAACTAGGGTAGGTTTCCCTCATGTCCCTTTTTTCATGACTTTAGTCTCATTCCACAACTTGATCTCTCATCAACCCTCAGGTTGTTGGATTCATTACATTATCTTTGACTTTGTCAAGTCACTACAGATAATTTTGTAGTTGAGATCAGTTGTCATGATGTGTTCTTAACTCGTAAGTTAATGTTGCCTATTTTCAACTTCTAAGACTATAACCTCAGATCTCAACCCCAATATTGTTATAAAATTTGTCTTTGAAGGATTCACTTATCATTTAAGGTAGACACATCTCCATTATAACCTTTGTGTTCTCCACTTAGTCATGTGTTTGCAAATATAATTGGATTACAAAAATCCTTATTGCTAAACTTTCTAGATTCAAATGCAAGACACCCCCACATTTAAGTGTTATTGGATAACATCTAGATGGGGTAATAAAAGCTTCTCCCTTTCTACACAAGTTTGAGAAAATTTCTCACAAAACCATTTCTACATACCCCTTGAGGGTTGTTTCTTAAATGGCTCATCCCCACATTTCTTGTCATTTGATCAATATATCTGTAACTTCACTTATGACGACATTTAGACACCTATGATTTGAACAAGATCAACCTCAGTGAATTCATCAATGTTTATTTCTCAACTCGTATTGCATTAGCTCACATGAGCTTTTGAGCTCACCAAAGCAACACATGCCATTGTCATAAGTTTGTCACCAACTTAGAAGAACCCTAAGTTACCCTCTAGAATAAACCTAGACAATGAGTTCTCCTCATTAGCTTTTAGAACAAGTTATTCATAAGTTATATGTCTCTTCCTTATATGAATAAAATTCTTTTTCAACTTTGTCTATACACAAATTCATTTTGTGTTCATACACATTTGAATGTTTAGAGTTAATTAGTCTCCACAGAGCATCATAATTAACCAAGTACTAGTCTAGCATGCTTTAGACAACAATACTTTAGCATGTGAACATAAGATGCATCATTCTGATTCTTCACAACCATAAAGATATCACAATATCACTTCACAACATTCATCCCTTTGTTTTAGACAAAATTATGAGACTTATTCACAATCCTAGAACGCCAGTATTTAGGAAAGTCTCACATGTTATTGTATATAGAATATATATAACTTTAACATTCAACTCAGGAACATAACTCGTTTGCCTTTGATCTCCAACGCTTCCCCAGTGACTCATAAGGACTCAAACATAAGCCTTAATCCAAGTCACTTTGGTGAACACATTCATCATCAACAAGATGAATGTTACTCGTCTACAATCACTATTATGTTTGAAATAGAGTCAACTAGATCGACACTCAACAACATGGCATTCATAGAGTTTGCCATAAGTGATTTGCTCACATCTGTTGTTCCTTAGAAGATATGTATATTTAGGACACTCTCCTAAACGAAGTTAAAATCTTCACATAGTTCTATCAATATTCAAGTTGTAGACTCCCGAAATGAATGAAAGGTTTACAATAACATATAGTACTCTACTTTCGTATGTTAGAATCCACACTTGTGAATTTCCATGATGACTTCTAATAAGTATGTCGACTTGCATCTTATTTGCGTATTTCATCTCAATACACTCATCACTTTCTATCATGACTCTCTCATGATGTGGTTACACGTTTGATGTTTCGTCTCCGACTTTTAGTCAATGCAACAACTCTCAAGTTGTTTCCGTATGAATCTTTTCTTGTACTATCCGTTTAAAACCATATTCTTTTTAAACATTATATATTTGACGTTAAAATTATTTTGCACAAAATAAATCGTACGTCATAAACATTACTGATTTATTTCTTTGTAAAAAATTGCATGTGTTATCTGAAGATATTGAACACAAAATAATAAAATACATTCGAAATTAAATCATAATGTGTAAAACGCTTTCAAATAACACAGACGATATCTAGACATCAAATCACAAAGTGTTGTTATTTTCAACATTTTTAGCATCCGACCGAAATCATCGCAACGATATCGTTTGATGGCATGTCTTGAGGTACTCCCTTAATAGAACTTCATGCATACATATTCTCATGTCCTCGTTTCATATATGAAACTCTAATTTTGAATAATATGCTTAAAACAACACCAAGTTATTACAAAGACCACACTTAAGTAGTGAAACTTGAACAATTAATCTTGTTCACAACAACACCAAGTTGTTTCCCACCATATAGTATCCTAGAGAACGTTACTTATGTTCAACATATGCTACTTCTAGCAAAAGTAGTGAACCCTTCTGAATTATCTAAACCATGCAACCCTTGTTTTTAAATCATTCTAAAACATTTCCTTTGTTTTGCAATATTATATAATTATAATGTCAATAAGGGTTTACAACATCAACGATCAAAACCCCAACATCAAAAGGTTTTATAAGGCCTAGATTTAATACACATGTATTAGAACGGTTTCTTAGACAACGCGTCTGTCTCCCAGGGTACAACAGCCGAAGCAGTCTGTACTGCCAGAGATGGCTCACGCGCCTGAGGTTACACCGGGTAACTTTGTGTATTAGAACTTGGAAGGATGAGGATGAAGGTTAGAGAGTGCTCCTCTCTAAATTTTCGTGGAAGGAAAAAAGATTTCTTTGGTTTGTGTGATTTGTAGTAACACTAGTTTTTTTTTAAGATGTCGAAAGATGAACAAGATATGTTCATATATATCAACACAAACCATAACATCCATGCTCATAAATCATGCAATAATCAAGAATTAAGTAACATGCTAAATAGCAATAAAAATAGACTTTTGAGATGTCCATAACTTCCATACAAAATCAAAAGTTATATTAACTTGTAATAAATAGTAAAAGCATGGACTTTCTAGATCTCATGAAGCATCTTGTTAAAAAAAATATAGTATTGGTCATGACATGATTAGTGACATAGCATTGTTTGTACCGACAACTCATTCGATATCTCATTCATCCTTGCATTAGTAAAACCACATTTTTTACTAAATTTTCCAACAATTATATATATATATATATATATATATATGTGTGTGTGTGTGTGTGTGTATATATATATATAGTGTAGGAATCAAATGATAACCAATATTTTATGTGATAACCATGATAACCACTTTCAAACAATCACATAATTTATAAATTATTATCTTTTTAATAGTTAAAAAAGTATTTAAGTATATATTACATATATATTGGACATAAATAGGGAAATAAGAAGTGTTACATACACGTAACACATAGTGTTACATATACGTGACACATAGTGTTACGTACATGTGACACTATGTCAAGAAAACAGAATGATAATCGTTACATCTACGTAACACTATGTTATGGTTTTCATTTGGTCCCTACAGCTATATATTTATATTTATATACATATACACATTATAATTTATAAAGTATGTGATTGTTTGAGAGTGGTTATCATGGTTATCACATAAAATATTGATTATCATTTGAATCGCACCATATATATATAGGGTTCCACAGAAAACCACATAGTTATGCGAAAACTAGAAAAAACCAACCAAACCAATAACATAATTTATAAATTATTTTTTTTTCTTTTAGTTGTCAAAAGGGTATTTAAGTATCTATTACATATATGTTGAACATAAATACGAGAATGAGGAGTCTTACGTATACGTAACACAATGCCAAATGATAAGTTGTTACATATACGTAACACTATTTGTTACATATACGTAAGAGTATGTTACGATTTTCATTTGATCCATACCCCTATATGTGTGTGTGTATATATATAGGGTAAGGATCAAATAATTTATAAATTATGCTATTGTTTTTCTCTAGTTCTCGCATAACTATGTGGTTTTATTTGAATCGTCACACACACACATAGTAAATTACCGTTTGCGTCCCTGTAGTTTACACGATTTAACACAATGCGTCCCTAACACGATTTTTTAACGCTTTAAGTACCTGTGGTATACAATATGTAACACTCTGAGTCCCTGGGCCTAACTTCGTTAAATTCTTTCTGTTAAGTTTAGTTTCGATAGAGGTAAGATGGTAATTTACTAAGTTCGCACGAAACTACTAAGTTCACACGAAACTACTAACTTCACCCGAAACAACTAAAAATCCAATCTAAAATACATTATCACCAAGAAATCAATCCAAAATACATACGCAAAAAACCAATCGAAACTACTAATTTGATAAAAAAAAAAAACAATCGAAACTACCTGTCGTCCCCGCCATATTCAACTTGAAAGTTGAAGTCCCAGTTGAAAAGGAACTTCAACACGACCCTTACCCGCACCCAAAGGTGAGTAGGGGCCGCGTGCACCCGCATTCCGGCTTCAAACACAAAAAATTGGTCAAAAATTGGACCGATCGAATGTCCAATTATTAACACAAAAACGATCAAACACAAAATTGGTCAAAAATTATACCTGTGATAGCCTGGTTGTCGATGATGGCATCCACTCGAAGAGGCATTGTCTAGGAAGAGGTCGGGGATGGCTTGGAAGAGGGAGGACGACTAGTTTCGATAGGGGGCGTGTGTTAAAATAGGCCTAGGGGCCCAGAGTAAGATTTAGGGTTATAAAAAAAATAAATTACCATCTTACCCCTATTGAAACTAAACTTAACGGGAAGAATTTAACGAAGTTAGGCCCAGGGTCTCAAAGTGTTACAGATAGTATACCACATGTACTCAAAGCGTTAAAAATTCGTGTTAGGGACGCATTGTGTTAAATCGTGTAAACCATAGGGACGCAAACGGTAATTTACTCATATATATATATATTATTTAGAGTTAATTACATAATTGCTCCATGTGGTTTGGGCAAAGTAACAGAATTAAGCTCTAAGTTTGAAAAGTTACAAGTTTCGGTTTGTGTTTTGGTTTTGTAATAGGTTTGGTTTTAAGGCTAACTTCTATTAACTTTAGGTAAAATTAACTGGTGTGTGTGAATAGTAATATAAAGTTTAGATTAAAATCAATTGCACAGTTAAGTTTAGAATGGGTAACTACCAAGAAACTAAACTACACACAAATAGACAAGTTTACCTATTAGAATGCAATGTAGTATCGGCAAGTACCGGATATCAATCCCTCGTTAAAGACACAATGACTTGAATGATTCTACTTATGATAATTGTTCCCGTGGACTAATCCCTCGTTAAGGACGCAGCTTAATCGAGTAAAACTTAAGACCCTTGGAATCACTACTTGGTTACCGTAAATCCTACTACGATTAAAGAAAAAGTTATATGAAGTGATATTACATATTAGATCCTATTAAGACTTGTAATCTCATGATAGATGAAAGCTAGTGTCATAGACCCACACTAACACGCTAAAATCATGAAGCAAACTCTGATCAAAACCTACTTATAAATTAGAATCCCCTAATCATAACCGAATAGATAAGCGCCCTAGCGATTTACAATCTACACAGTAGGTGAAGAGGAAAACTCTTACAAGTTCCTAGATCCTTTTATTTAGATCTAATCTCAAGGCAATACACTCAATTAACCAATTATATTCTTGATTTGGTCGCAAACTCCATCGCAAAAAGTTTCAGTCGCAATCTCCGTCGCTAAGGTTCGGTCGCAAAAGTTTTCGTCGTAGTCTCGGTCGCTAAATGTTCGGTTGCAAAATCGGTCGCAAAAAGAGTTTGATCACAAATTTTACGGCGGAAATTCCAGTCGTAGTATCGGTCGCAAGAAGATTTTGGTCTAAAAAAAATGGTAGCAAACTTGATTACCGACCAGGGTATAACCGACCACCGAAACCGGTCGCAAAAAGGCATTTGCGACCGTTTTTGTAACATCCCAAGAAAACTGTGCCAAGATATTGTCTGCTTTGCCCACGATGTATTGCCCATCCAGGAACTCACAATTTTGTTTTCACCCGATGAGTTGCTTGCCCAGGCAAAACGTGTCTTGGTAGATAAGGTATCCACCCCCTTATAAGGAAGACTTCGTTATCCCCCTGAACCGATGTGTGACTTACTTCTCCACCCCCTTAGGGAGCCCAGCATTACGTATTTACTCTGACTATTTAATGGTTTTATTGAACTCGTATAGAGTCGTTCCGTGTAACTAATAATTGAGATCCTGATTTGTCACGCGTCTCGCGATAAAACCTTGCAGGTGGATTTTGAGGGTGTGACAGCATGCCTTAATTAGGTAAGGTAACATTCAATATAACTCATTAGGTAAGGTAACATTCAATATAACTCATTATTCAATATCTCATTAGCACCTATTATGACTTATTATGTTCCAATATAACTATTTAACATCTAATAAAGCCCATAACAAACCAAAAAAGAAAGCTTAAGTTAGCGACAAGTTCTTATAAATTGTTGCTAACTAGTAATTGTATCCGCGCTTTACGGCGGGAGCGTGGTCGTTTTTTCCCCACATTACATGACAGGAGTATGGTTGTTATCGGCTCGACTCGTCAAAAACTATAAAAGCAAACACCGATACCGGTTACGATAATACCGAAACACCGGCAACAATGTTGTTCGCTCGTAAGCGGTTGGGTTTGTCATGTCAACGCAACGTTAATGTCGCTCGCTATAGTTTACGATACAAAAAAAATATACTCGATTTTGAATACAACTCCGATTTAAAAAAAATTATACCGGAACATTAAAAAAAAGCTAAAATCAGCCGCGCATTCTATTTTTTTTAAAGTTAACGAACTAAAGACTGTCTTATAGATCCATGGGTATTTGATCATCTTGAAAAAAAAATGCTCCCAAGATCCAACTGTGTCAAGACCCGAAAGACGGCTGTTTCATGATCGTGTGAACGAAGCAATGTTTGTTCTTTCGAAGATCATGGTTTCAAGCCCGTTAGGTCAAAGAGGAATTCAGATGACATTGATTGAAATCGGGTTTGAAGATCAGCTGCAGAAGTTTGTAACGGTGAGAGAGGGATTGAAAGAACAGGGGGAAATTAGACGGCTGCACAAACCCTCTTCCCAATTGAATCAAGAGCACACTTTTTCACTGGATTAGGGTTTAAAACTGAAAACTAGATTTTGATATTATGTGATTGGGGGATTTTTGATTGCAGGTGCACTTAATGAAGGGGTGGTGATTGAGTGAAGGTCATGGCATCTCACCTACAAAATTAATTAAAACTAAATAATATCATAATGCATCCCTTAGGGTAAAATGGACATTTAACTTGTCTTTTAACAGATTTGTAACGGGCTATAGCCTCAGGGACTCAATAGAAGAAAAAATGAAACCACAGAGAGTTAGAGGTCGAAATTTCAAACGTAAGAACCCAACGTGTATATTGAGATAAACCACATGGACGTAAATTAGAGTTTAGTGTGATAATTATTATGGTTGGTGTCTAAGTGGGTGGGGTTTGTCGTAGAAAGTGGTGTATGTAAAAGTGGTACATGTCCCTCACGTGTTCAACAAATAATTTAGTAGTAGCAATATTAGTTATTATTATTTAATAAAAATATTTATTTTTCTGATAAGCATTTATATTTATGGAAATTGTGAAATCAGTAAAAACAAATGGGACATAAACACTATATCATCATTCAATTAGATTAAGTATAAACACTAAATAGAAATACAAAGTGACCTTTTCTTTTCTTTTCTTTTCCTATCATAAAGAATAATTAAAAAAATTATATGATCTAGAAATAGGTTTATATATAGACGTGTAGTAACCCTCTCCTTTGCCACCCTCTTTCCATTCTCTCTCTAAAACAATGGAAAATGATAACAAGGAATTACAACTCCTCCCTGTGTCATACACCACACCCTCTCACTACCACGCCTCACCGTGGCCGTCTGATCTCATGACTTTTCGATCAGACGACGTACAATATCCATTGAATGGTGTTGGAGGTCCTTCCGTGGACCTCCAACTCTCCATTAGTCTCCAGCCAATCAAACCACCCTTTGGGACTGAAATTAGGATAACGGCTATGGAGAGCGCGTATCTCGAGCACGTGATGGAGATGACTCGACGGGAAATGGAGATGGCGCAGTCCGAATTCACACGTGCAAGACAATTGTGGGAGAGGGCACGTGAGGAGGTAGAGAAGGTGGAGAAAATGAAGGAAAGTGCCATGCGTCGTATTGATTCGTGTATGGAAATCACTTGTCAAGCATGTAGAAGAAAATTTAGATCTTAATAATGTGTGTTTAAAATTATTATTACAACTTAAAAAATCAATTAAAGTTGATTAATGCTAATATCCTACTTTTATATATTTTTCTATCACTTATTTTATTACACTGGTGGTTATTCTTTTCTAATTATTTCAACTATAATACATCAAGAGAGATAAATCCTACAATTCAAGTATAATCATTGACGGAGCCACACGGGACACTCCTGTTACTGGATTTCGTTAGAAAGTTTTTATAAAAGATGATGTTTTTTTATTTATAAAAACGTTAGTTGAACCCTAAATATAGTCAGGGCCGGCCCATTAGTGTTACTGGGTCCAGCAAGGGCTTGGGGCCACCTAAAAATTAGAGCCCGAATTTAAAAAAAAATTATATATAAGATATGGGCTACAACAGTCACAATACCGTCAATATGTAAATTGATTTCATCCAAATTATGACGCGACGATTGAATACCAATGGTTAGAGCCGTTAGGGTTCTTGACTATATATGGTTTCTTTGCAATCGATGTCGAATCTCACTATCTAATTGGCCTAATTCAAAAGAATCATCGAATCTCAGCCTTTTGTTGCCGATTGTTCTTTTTCACTTACCTGCGGGCTGCTGCCACCAGACCACACGAAGACGATGGACCAGGTAATTTGGTTGGTTTGGTCTCTGAAGTAAATTTGACCAAAACTGTTCTTGTTCTTGATATGATTTGGTTTGGTTTAGTTACCTACTTACCTGCGGCTGCAAGGTTGGTTTGGTCCCTGAAGTAAAATTGACCAAAGTGGCAATTGCCAAAGTTCCTGAATTGCAATTTGCAAACTTTCGGTTCCAGGTAATTTGATTTTGGTTATTGAATTTGGTAATTGATTTTGGTTATTGATAATTTAGAACCTGAATTTGGTTGTTGGTAATTTGATTTTGGTTATTGAATCTGGTGAATTTAGTTTAGTTTAGTTAACCTTTAGTGAATTGGTTAATTTGGTTAAAATGTCAAACCGTAAGCATGAATCGGGTGCATCGAAAAGGGTCAAAAAAGCTAAATGAGATGCTTTTAGTTTATAATTGTCGGTCCTAAGCCCGGATAAAAAGAGGAGGGTTTTTTATATTTTGACATTTGATAAAGGGCCACTAAGCTTTCAGTCCACTTGGGACCACCAAGAACCTTGAGCCGGCCCTGAATATAGTCATAGATCCTCCGATCAAGAAGTCTTGATTCCACCACCAGTCATAATAATAATAATAATTTTAAAACATATTCAAACACCTATAAGATGTTTCACCCTAATGATTCATATTGAAATTGTGTTGTAAAGAAAAACCAACATTTTTAAATAAAATTAATACGAGAATGATCCTATTTTTGTTTATAATATACTATCTTAGAAACTCGTGTAAATACACGGGTGAATAAAAGAAATATTAAATAGTTAGTAATGAAGATTTACAAATTATAAATGAAATATTAAATAGTAATAAAGCTTTAGGAATTAATAAAAAAATATTAAATAGTTAGTAATAAAGAAAAAATAAGATGAAAAAAAAAAAATCTTAGCCTCACGGAATTTTGACACGTGATGTAAACAGTTATTTATTTATTAAGTATAGATGGATGTATTATGTTTAAATTACCATTAATATCAGTAAGAATGGAAATATATAATGGTGAATTTGGTTGATTTAATCTTTCCATTCTATATGTATTACCATTTATTTATTCTGGCACGTGTCACTTTCTGATACATAATCAACATTCTTTTCTCGAATCTGTCTCCTATTAAATAATGATATTAAAAAAATATACTTTTAAATATTTAATATAAATCTAATTATGGATACTTATTATTTAATTATGAATAGTTATTATATTATTAGCTAAATGAATTTAATACGAATTAACATTTACCAATTACATACAAAAAAGTAATATCCAGATGAAAAATAAAAATAAAAATTAACTTAACAAAATTTATAACTGTCACGTTTTAAAGACATATTTTGACGATTGTATGTGTTAACAGATTAAATTATATTTTTTTCAACACGTGTAAAAGTACTCACAGTAGCTCACTCATCCTCATCCCTATAATTTAATTAAAACACATCATTTTCTAAATTTATCTCTTATTTTTTAAAACTTTTCACATCTCATTTCTCATATCTATCTCAATTCAATTAAATAATACATCTTTATTCATTTTTTAATTATCTTTTCTCTTTTTTCTACTTCCACTAACATCAATTCACAAAAAAAATTAAAAAATAGATAATATGGAGTAAATAGTGCGCCTCAAATATAAAGGAAGAGTTTGATATTTCTTTAAAAATATAGAGATGGGGGAGTTTGATTTTTTTAATTATCTTTTGTCTTTCGTTTTTCTCTTCTCTTTTACTTTTTATTAGCTAGTAAATTATACAAACCACCTTCGATGGTTGACGTACTAATAAACGTTCGAGTCCTTTAAGAGTTTCGATCTGCTTTATGCATTTAATTATGTTGAAAAATGTTTACTCAGATTTCAGTATACGTCTTTTAACTAAGGTAATTACAGAATTTGTCCTTTATGTTTAAAAAACCTTGCACGTTACATCTTTTGCATTCACGGGCGTTAATTTTAACCGTTAAGTGTGGTCACGTGTCATGCACATAAGGACAAATTGGTATTTTCACCTTTCAAGGGACTATTTGTGTAATTAACTTAAAGATTTGAGCTTAATAGTTATTTCCCCCTCTTTTATTTAAACCTGAAACCCCGTGGCCACCACCAGCTCCAGCCACCCCCACCACTGAATCATACAATAAGCAATAAGCAATACCATTGAGAAATTAGTGGATTCAAACAACTATACAACGTTTAATTTCACCAGCGAAACAAAAACCACTGGTCAAAATCAACAACAGTTGGGAGACTTTGATCGATTTGTGTGATTCTAGTAAATTATGTTCTATCACGTAATACAAGAAATTGAAACATAAATAGAAGATAACAAGTTGTCACTAACAGTCTGCCATACAGAGTGGTGTCAAAAAGATCGGATTTTGTTACCTGATTACGGACTGAAACAAAATCGGAAATTTGTAAGAGATCCCATTCAAGGTAACTAGTCGCGTCTAAGTGGTGGTCGGAGGAGGAGAAGATGGGATGTGGACAAATCCGTTGATTTTGGTTCCGTATGGCATGCGATCAGATTTATGACTTACCGGTTTTAATGGTGTAGGGTTTGGAGGAAGGAGAAATATAAATGGGTGACAGCAGTACCAATTCAATTGGTGGCGACACCTCCCGGATTTTTCAGAAACCACTACGGCCACATTTCAGCCCCACCCCCTTCCGCCCTAATTCTCCCCAAAATCGCTTCATCATCCTCAAACTTTGATGCGACGCAAGTTCAATCAATTAATTGAACCATTAGAACTCGAAGAATCCTCATCCTGTCGGTGAGATCTCTGGTAGAAGCAGAAGAAATCAACCTGGGGCTAGGGTTTCTTTGCGTTTGGTAACAACGAACATAACAAAGGGGTGGGTAGGGTGAAAATAAAACATGGGACTTGAAAAAAAAAAAAAAACTATTTTGCTCTTATGCGCATGACACGTGATCACACTTAACGGTTAAAATTAACGACCGTTAATGCAAAAGATGTAACATGCGAGATTTTTTAAACATAAATGACAAACTCTGTAATTAGCTTAATTAAAGGACGTATACTGAAATCTGGGTAATACTTAAAAGACGTAATTTGTAATTTGTTGTTATTTCTTTTTACAATTAAAGGTATTAACCAAAATTCCTAATATAAATATATTGTTTTTGACTTGTTTGAGATGTAATAAGTTGCACTTTAGGGGTTGTGTCTTAAGTTAATGAAATAATATTATATTGTTAGCTTTCGATTTAATAAAAAGGTAAAATAAGTCACCCCATCCTCTTTGATCGAGATCACTTTACTTTAACTCTCATCAACAATCTAACATTATCGATTCATACGTCTCTCTCAATAAACTTTTTTTTTGAACGGCCAACAAAACCATCAAATTTTATTTTCACAGCGAGCCAGAAACTAGCTGGACACCAACCAATACACTCAAAATCAAACAAAAACACTAACAGAGGCAAAAACAAAACAATGCAACCAAATCTTCTAAACACCCCAAAAAAATCATCCAAGAGCCATTGTGTCAAATCTCTTCCATTGGTCCCAAGTTAGGGTCACCGACCGAGACCGATTACAAACCCATAAATATCCCTGTACCTTAATCTCCTCCACAATTTTTACCAAAGATACCTCCCCATTTCCAAGCCTTACCGAATTCCTCAATCTCCAGATACTCCATATCGTAATTAGCGTTATTGCATGCATCACGTTCTTATGAATGGAAGAACCCCTGACGAACTTCCACGAGTCCAGTAGGTCCCGCACGTCCGCAGCAAAGAAGGGCATTGCTTTGCATCACATTGAAATCACCTGCCATACATCTTGGGCAAAGTCTCTCTCAATAATGAACGTCAGAAATCACATGACTGTCATATAATGGTCACGCCTTCTTCATGCCAAAAATCAACCACAATCTAGTGCTATACATGAGCTTGATTAACATATCTAGCCAAAAAAGTTAAACAAGAACATGGACAAGAAGAGCATATTTAGGCAAAAAAAAAACTAATTATCAATAATAAAATACTAAGAAATTAAATTATAAAATCAGAAAACACTGACAAATAAAATTGTAAAATTTAAAATATCAACCAATAAGTTTGGAAATATGTTATGTAACAAAAAGTGCCATAAAAGTATTTTAAAGTTGGTATAAGAATATCAAAAATTGACTAACAAAAGTTAGATTTTTGAAAGAAATTATTATAGAATGGTATTTTAAAAGTTGTTGTAAGAACATTTAATATATATATATATATATATATATATATATATAGGGAAAGGTTCCAATCAAAACTCACTGTTATTGTCAAAACCCTAAAACCCTAGCAAAATCGATCAAAACATGAATTTTTTTAGTTTAATAAAATTATTACACGAATTAAACGCCACTTTCTTTTTTACATTTTTGTAAGAAAGTTTACACTGGTGTAAGGGGTTTACATTGGTGTAAGGTTTACACTGGTGTAAGGAAGTTTACCGGGTGTAAACTCCCCTTACACTTGCGAATTTACAAAAATGCAAAAAAGAACATGACGTTGAATTCGTGTAATAATGTTATTTAAAAAAGAAAATTGATGATTGGAACGATTTTTGCGGGGTTTTTTGGGTTTTGCTAGGGTTCGGATTGGGTCATAAGAAGATCCTATATATATATATATATATATATAGGAAGGATAAAATAAGAAGTAGTTTTTCGCTAAAAAATCTAAGAAATAACAAAAAAATTAACAAACGAACTCCGATTGAGTTAATTTCAACGGCGTTGGAACAGTCTTGTCGAACTCTACCATCTTTGCTTTTAGGGTTTAGCTTTTAAGGTTTAGATTTTACGTTTGAATTTTAGGGTTTTAGCCTTATGGTTTAGCCTTTGAGTTTAGCTTTTAAGGTTTAGATTTTATGGTTTAGGTTTTTTTTAGGGTGGGGGTGGGGGGTTTAGGTTTTTTTTTAGGGTGGGGGTGAAGGATTTAGGTTTTTGAGGGTTGGTGGGGATGGGTTTAGGTTTTTGGGGGTGGGGTGGGGGGTTTAGGTTTTTGAAGGGTGGGAGTGGTGGTTTAGGCTTTTCGGGGTAGAGTTGGAAGGGGGGTTTAGGTTTTTGGATCCGGGTTAGGGTTCGATGAGACGGTTCCAACGCCGCTGGAATGAACTCAATCGGAGTTCGTTTGACCCACTTCTTAGGATTTATTAGCGAAAAACCACTTTTTAGTGGAACCATCCTCATATATATATATATATAGGGAGAAGATCATAAGAAAACTCATTTTAATGAGAGAACTAGAGAACTAATTATTAAATACAAAAATAAAATAAAAAATTCATAACTCAAAATATAAATAAAAAACTAAAAAAGTGGTTCGGATACCATGTTTTTTACGTCATCCTCGTTCAAAAAAAAACCGCAAAAATGTCCGGTTTAGTTTTTTGGTTTAGTTTAGCTTTTAGGGTTTAAATTTTAGAGTTAGGTTTTTGAGGGTAGGAGTTGGTGGGTTTAGGTTTTTGGGTGGGGGTCGGTGGGGTGGGTGGGTTTAGGTTATTGGGTGGGTTTAGGTTATTGGGTTTTTGAGGGTGGGTGTGGGGGGTTTAGGTTTTTTGGTGGTAGGGTGGGTGAGGTGGGGTTAGGTTTTTGGAGGGTGGGGGTGGTGGTTTTAGGCTTTTCGAGGTAGAGTTGGAAGGGGGTTTAGGTTTTTGGGAGTGCGGGTGGAGGGGGTTTAGGTTTTTGGGTCCGGGTTAGGGTTTGATGAGAAAGTTCCAACGCCGCTGGAATGAACTCAATCGGAGTTCGTTTGACCCACTTCTTAGGATTTATTAGCAAAAAACCACTTCTTAGTGGAACCATCCCCATATATATATATATATATATATATATATATATATATATATATATATATATAAGGAGAAGATCATAAGAAAACTCATTTTAATGAGAGAACTAGAGAACTAATCATTAAATGCAAAATAAAATAAAATTCATAACTCAAAATATAAATCAAAAACTAAAAAAGTGGTTCGGAGACCATGTTTTCCACGTCGTCCTCGTTCAAAAAAAACCGCAAAAATGCCCGTTTTAGTTTTTGGGTTTAGTTTAGCTTTTAGGGTTAGGTTTTTGGGTTTAGCTTTTAAGGTTAGGTTTTTGAGGGTAGGGGTGGGGTGGGTGGGTTTAGGTTTTTGGGTGGGGGTCGGTGGGGGTGGGTGGGTTTAGGTTATTGGGTGTGGGTGAGTGGGTTTAGGTTTTTGGGGGTGGGTGTGGGGGGTTTAGTTTTTTTGGTGGTAGGGTGGGTGAGGTGGGGTTAGGTTTTTGGAGGGTGAGGTGGGGTTAGGTTTTTGGAGGGTGGGGGTGGTGGTTTTAAGCTTTTCGGGGTAGAGTTGGAAGGGGGGTTTAGGTTTTTGGGAGTGCGGGTGGAGGGAGGTTTAGGTTTTTGGGTCCAGGTTAGGGTTTGATGAGACGGTTCCAACGCCGCTGGAATGAACTTAATCGGAGTTCGTTTGACTCACTTCTTAGGATTTATTAGCGAAAAACCACTTCTTAGTGGAACCGTCCCCATATATATATATATATATATATATATATGGAGAAGATCATAAGAAAACTCATTGTAATGAGAGAACTAGAGAACTAATCATTAAATGCAAAATAAAATAAAATTCATAACTCAAAATATAAATCAAAAACTAAAAAATTGGTTCGGTGACCATGTTTTTCACGTTGTCCTCGTTAAAAAAAACCGCAAAAATGCCCGTTTTAGTTTTTGGGTTTAGTTTAGCTTTTAGGGTTAGGTTTTTGGGTTTAGCTTTTAGGGTTAGGTTTTTTAGGGTAGGGGTGGGTGGGTTTAGGTTTTTGGGTGGGGGTCGGTAGGGTAGGTGGGTTTAGGTTGTTGGTGGGGGTGGGTGTGGGGGTTTAGGTTTTTTGGTGGTAGGGTGGGTGGGGTGGGGTTAGGTTTTTTGGTGGGGGGTTTAGGTTTTTGAGGGTGAGTTAGGTTTTTGGGGTGGTTGTAAGGCCCCAAACCCGGGAGGCCTCACTTGTTGGATTTACTCATTCACAAACAGTTCTTAAACATGAATATCAAATAACGCAGCGGAAAATTTCATTCAAGCATAACGTCATCATTGTTTATACATGCGGAAGCGTAAACATTGTTTAAAACATAAATACATCATTACTAAACATAACGGGATACCAGTCTTCATAGTCAGTCGGGTAACTCCTCTCGCTAGCCAAGCATCACCGTCCATCCTCATAACCCGCCTTAACCTGAATGTTCACACTAAAAAGTCAGCTACGCTGGTGAGTTCTAGCTTTACATAAAACCTTAACATAAACATTTTGCAAAAACATAACATACATTTGTTTAACAAAAACGTACGTAAAAACATGTAATAACTTAACATCCTCAAAACATCGTAACATAGCATCATAACATAAGTCAACATGAACCGAATTTGCGCCTTCTCGTAACCGTCAATTCCGTACATCGCATGCCAGCGGATGAACTTAAGGCTCGTTACCTCTAAGTCATCCGTCTCACAGGTCCCCTAAGGCTCGTTACCTCTAGGTGGACCAAACGTGTCTCCTAAGGCTCGTTACCTCTACGTAGACCCAACATATATCTCCTAAGGATCGTTACCTCTAGGTAGACCAAACATATGTCTCCTAAGGCTCGTTACCTCTAGGTAGACCAAACATATGTCTCCTAAGGCTCGTTACCTCTAGGTAGACAGAACATAACATAGGCACTATTTCCCCGCAAGGAATAGTACCTTCCATCGGGATCCCGGTAATCCCATGGGTGACCGTCGTCACCCCATCATCAACCAGTTGTACAACCGTTAGCCAGCCACAAAGGCCCCCCGTAAGGTGAGGACAATACATACATACATACATACCTTAGCTCCCGTAGGAACTCGTGGCAGATTCGTTCATTCGTGACTTTCATAAAACCTTTACCTCTTTTAGTTAAAGCATTCGTACGTTTTATTAAACAAAACATCATCTATTTCGTAAACCTTTCATGAACTTCATTTGGCAAAACATTTCATAAACATCATCACGTAAACATCATTTCGTAAACATCACATCGTAAACATCATTTCAAAACATCATTCCGTATGTATGCACACCAGCCCAAAAACATTATTCAAAACATTTAAAAGAGGGCTTCTAGAACTCACCTGTTAAGCTAATTTGGGTTGTCCTAAACAAGGTCCAACAACGTCACTTCCGATCTGAATTGATTAGTTAAATACACATCACACCAATACCGACTCTAACGGTTTAACCATTCTAAACATACTAACTTTACTTAACCAGCCTAATGCCTGCTTCCTGCGCACTTAGCAAGTGCGCAGACCCTGCTGCCTGCGCACTTAGCAAGTGCGCAGACCCTGCTGCCTGCGCACTTAGCAAGTGCGCAGACCCTACTGCCTGCGTACTTGATAAGTACGCAGTGCCCCTCTTCCTGCGTACTTGATAAGTACGCAGGACCTGCTCCGTGCGCACTTGGTAAGTGCGCATGATCTGTTTCTTCGCAAAAACCCTAACTTTCGCATTCAGGTCTGATCACGTCAAGATCTCGAACCTGTTTGCATCCAAAACGTTCGTTTTCCATTAAGGAACTCAAATCTATGTTTATCCTTCAGTTTCATCCGTTAAAATGTTACATTTTCACCCAAAACCCGAAAAACCCAAAAACGAACTAAAACTCAGATTTAGGTCGGATCGTTACCTGAATCGAGCTTCTGATCCGGAGGTTCTTCTCACGAGTTATGGAGTAACACTGTGCTGAAATCTCGGGTCGATCCGCCAACTTTCTCTCTCTACGGTTTCTCTCTCAAGAAGTTGCAAATGAGAGAAATTGGTGGTGACCTTGGCTATTTATAGGGGAGGCTCCCCTTCCAGCCCGCCGGCCCATCCGACCCGACCCGACATGCCTCGTTCGTTTATTTTGTCATTTTAACTGTCGTTTTATTTTTGGGATGTTACAAGTCTACCCCCCTTACAATAGGTTTCGTCCCCGAAACCTATCATAAGTCAAATAGATGAGGGTACGACTCCCTCATCTCCTTCTCCATTTCCCAAGTGGCTTCTGATCCCTTTCGATGTTTCCATTGGACTTTAACCAATTGGATAATCTTATTACGCAAACGCTTCTCCTTTCGGTCTAAGATGGCCACAGGTTCTTCGATGTAGTTAAGGCTGTTGTCGACCTCGATGTCAGTAAGTGGTACGTGAGCCGATTCATCCGACAAACACTTTCGCAAGTGTGATACATGGAAGGTAGGATGAATCCCACTTAACTCATCAGGCAACTCTAACCGATAAACGACTTCACAAACCCGTGCCATTATCCTAAATGGTCTAACAAACCTCGGACTTAACTTTCCTCTCTTCCTGAATCTTATGATTCCCTTCCAGGGTGACACTTTCAACATTACTCTGTCCCCAACATCAAACTCAATAGGCCTTCTTCGTTTATCCGCGTAGGATTTCTGACGATCTTGTGCGGCCATCATTCGTGCTTTGATTTGATCAAACCTTTCCGACGTTTCTCTTACGACTTCCAGACTTCCTAATTCCTTCTGTCCAATCTCACCCCAACAAACCGGGGTCCTGCATCTTCTCCCATACAACATTTCGTAAGGCGGCATGCCTATCGTCGTGTGATGACTATTGTTGTAGTAGAATTCGGCTAACGGCAGATGACTGTCCCAACTGCCGCCAAAATCGATAATACAAGCACGAAGCATATCTTCCAATGTCTGAATGGTCCTTTCAGACTAACCATCCGTTTGTGGGTGGTATGCCGTGCTGATATTAAGCCTCGTGCCCATCGCCTCGTGAAATCGTTTCCAGAACCTCGATGTGAATCGTGTGTCCCGGTCGGATACTATCGTCAAAGGCATCCCATGCCGTGCTACTACTTCGTTAATAAATACTTCTGCTAACCTTTCCGACGAGAACGTCTCTCGAATAGGTAGGAAATGAGCACTCTTCGTTAAACGGTCCACAATTACCCAAATGGTGTCATGACCTTTAGCTGTGCGAGGTAGCTTGGTTATGAAGTCCATGGTAATGTGTTCCCACTTCCATTTCGATATCTCAAGTGGTTGAATCTTTCCATATGGTTTCTGGTGTTCTGCTTTTACTTGCGAGCAAGTCAAGCACATGCTTACATACTTTGCCACCTCATGTTTTATCCCAGGCCACCAGTATTCCTTTCTAAATTCTTGGTACATTTTATTGGTGCCAGGATGGATAGAGTATCGAGACTTATGAGCCTCATCCAAGATTTTGGTTCTAAGTTCGCCACCCATAGGTATCCATACCCGTCCAAAACATGTCCTAACACCAAGGGTGTTATATTCCAACTTGTCCTGTTGGCCAACCATCCTTTCCTTCTTTATGTTTTCTTCTTTAAGTGCCTCATCTTGAGCCTTTTCAATTTCTCTTATCACATCCGATGTTACCACCAACTGGCAAGCTTTCACTCTAATAGGAGTAGGCATATCCTTTCGGCTTAGAGCGTCAGCCACCACGTTTGCCTTTCCAGGATGGTACATGATCTCACAGTCATAATCCTTCAGGAGTTCCAACCATCGTCTCTGCCTCATATTAAGCTCTCTTTGTTCGAATAAGTACTTCAAACTTTTGTGGTCAGAGTAAATAGTAAACTTCACCCCGTACAGGTAGTGCCTCCAGATTTTCAATGCGAATACGACAGCAGCAAGTTCCAAATCGTGAGTCGGATAATTAGCTTCGTGAATCTTCAACTGTAGTGACGCATACGCGATCACTCTTCCGCGTTCTATCAACACGCATCCCAATCCCTGACCCGAAGCGTCAGAGTATACCACCAAGTCTTCATTGCCCTCGGGAAGGGCCAAGACTGGAGCTTGGGTTAGCCTCTCCTTCAATTTCTTAAACGCCTCATCTTGGGTCGAACCCCATTCATACTTTACCTCTTTCCGAGTCAACTTTGTCAACGGCGAAGCTATTTTCGAGAAATCCTGGATGAATCTCCGATAGTAGCCTGCCAATCCCAAGAAACTGCGGATTTCAGTTGGCGTCTTAGGAATATTCCATTCCCTTACCGTCATTATCTTTGCTGGGTCAACCATAATGCCATTCGGGTTAATGACGTGACCTAGGAATTGGACTTCCCTAAGCCAGAACGCGCATTTGGAGAACTTAGCATACAACTTTTCCTTTTTCAGAGCCTCCAACACCTCCTTTAAGTGACATGCATGATCACCCTCATTCTTGGAGTAGATGAGGATATCATCGATGAACACAATTACCGATCGGTCTAGCATCGGTCGACACACCCTATTCATTAAATCCATGAACGCTGCGGGGGCGTTCGTCAATCCAAAAGACATTACGCGAAACTCGAAATGTCCATAACGCGTGCGAAATGCGGTTTTCGGTATGTCTTCTTCCCTCACCTTCAACTGATGGTACCCGGACCGAAGGTCGATTTTTGAGAACCAACTTGCGCCTTACAATTGATCGAACATCCTTGGTAGAGGGTACTTGTTCTTCACTGTACGTTTATTCAACTCGCGATAATCAATACACATTCTCATCGAACCGTCTTTCTTCTTCACAAACAACACCGGAGCACCCCACGGTGAGATGCTCGGTTGGATAAATCCTTTCTCAAGTAACTCGTCTAGTTGTGCCATTAACTCTTTCATCTCCAATGGTGCTAGTCGATATGGAGCCTTAGCCACGGGCTGGGCATCTGGTACTAAGTCGATTCGGAACTCAATCTCTCTGTCGGGTGGTATCCCAGGCAAATCCTCTGGAAACACCTCCGGGTACTCGCGTACCACGGGTACATCATCTAGTTCCTTCACTTCCTTACACTTGTCAATTGCGTACACCAGATAAGCCTCGCATCCGTGCCTCAAGTAATCTGCTGCCTTAATCATCGAGATGACGTTCGGCATCGGGGCGTCACGATCTCCAAGAACCTCGACTTTGCTACCATCCGGAGCCTTGAGTCGGATTATCTTTCGTTTACATATAATTTGTGCTTCATTGGCAGTTAGCCAATCCATTCCTAACACTACATCGAACCCACCCAAAACCATAACAAACAACCTGACAGGGAACCTATGACATTCTATTTTTATCGTGGAGTTGTCAGCTACATCGGTCACTCTCGCAGTTCTTCCCTCAGCGGTTTCTACGCTAAAGGCCCTTGCTAGCTTACTGACAGTGTACTTCACTCGTTTACAAAAAGTCGCAGATATAAAACTCTTACTTGCACCCGAATCAAACAACACAGAAACAAAAGTGTTGTCAAGGAGGAACGTACCTGACGCCACGTCGGGGTCTGCCCTGGCTTGTTCTTGTGTCAGTGCGTACGCACGAGTCTTTGCTCAGGGCCTCTCTTCTTTCTTCTCCGGGCCTTTCCCTTTCCCGGCTTCACCCATTCTGGGCTTGGTGCATTCCCGGCTTATATGACCGCTTTCACCACAATTATAACATTTAATGCCTTGCCTGCATTCCCGGGAGTAGTGCCCAGTCTTGCCACATTTGTAGCACAGATTTGTCCCTATCCGACATTCACCCGTATGTCTCACCCCACATCTTGCACAGACTGCCGTCTCGCTTACCCTTGCCTGTTTGTCCCGAGCCCCAAACAACTTCCCACCCGATCACTTAGCGGGAAAGCTCATCTTCTTCTTGGGCTCTTCAATGGCAACGACATTCAACGCCAAATCATCAAATACCACTCCGCTCAGTTCTACTACCGAATCGTAGGTAGTAGGGGCGTTTGCTTTAACATAGGTGCGGACATGGTCCGGCAGCCCTTGAATGTAGCATGCAATCTTTCTTTCCTCCACCGTGACAAGATGTGGCACCAGACGTGCCAGTTCATTGAACCATGTGGTGTACTGTCGGTGCGTCATGCTCCCGGCCTTCAAACCCAAAAATTCCCTCTCTACCTTCTCAATCTCGTTCCTTGGGCAGAAATTATTGATCACCAAAGTTTTCAAGTCAGCCCACATCATCGCATCCACAACATCGCTCCCTTTTGCTTGACGTACACCTTCCCACCAATGGGATGCTTCCTCTCTCAAGGAGTTAGCAGCAAATTTCACAACTTGATCCGTTCGACATTCGCTCAGACGAATGGCAGCCTCCATACGAATCACCCAATCAAACGTAGCTACCGCGTCTTTCTTCCCAGTCAAGACCGGTGGGTCACATGCCTTAAAGGACTTATAGTCGCAATCACGGTTAAGCGGTGCGTTGATTGCCTCAGTGTTCGGGGTACCAACTGCCGTGTTGGACCCACCCGTCTCGTTAACCTTCTTCATCGCTTCAGCTAACAGACCTGGCAGAGAAGCCTTCATCAACTTGGAGAACTCTCGAGCTATAGCTGCCCTCACTTCAGGTTCAAAAGTGAAAGGTTGTTCTTCAACCTGTGTCTGCTCAGCTCCATGCACACTAACCGCCGGTTCAGTGTGAACACTTCCTTCTTCACTATACTCTTGGCGCGCAGGGGTCCTGCCACGCCCACCATTTCGGCCACCGGTACGACCACCACGCCTTCCGTTTCCTCTCCTCGCCATTTCGTTCTATAAGACAAGAAATCCAATGTCATCACGCTAGTTAACAAATAGAATTCAATAAGCACTGTAAGATGTTAATATACACTAGCCATCTGCAAATTAACCATTACACTACCTTTCGATTTCGATTTGACCACCTTTGTGATTTCATCAGAACACAAGTCCTTACCTATCCCTTTCTATGGTATACTACATACACATACTCAACTTTTCATACCTGATGCTGTGGCTCGAGTTACCCGTACTGGCATCCGCTTTCGGTCCCATTCAAAGTTTAAGTTCAGACACTGGGAGTGTCCGAATCTCTCAAACTATTGCTCTGATACCAACTTGTAAGGCTCCAAACCCGGGAGGCCTCACTTGTTGGATTTACTCATTCACAAACAGTTCTTAAACATGAATATCAAATAACGCAGCGGAAAATTTCATTCAAACATAACGTCATCATTGTTCATACATGCGAAAGCGTAAACATTGTTTAAAACATAAATACATCATTACTAAACATAACGGGATACCAGTCTTCATAGTCAGTCGGGTAACTCCTCTCGCTAGCCAAGCATCACCGTCCATCCTCATAACCTGCCTTAACCTGAATGTGCACACTAAAAAGTCAGCTACGCTGGTGAGTTCTAGCTTTACATAAAACCTTAACATAAACATTTTGCCAAAAACATAACATACATTTGTTTAACAAAAACGTACGTAAAAACATGCAATAACTTAACATCCTCAAAACATCGTAACATAGCATCACAACATAAGTCAACATGAACCGAATCTGCGCCTTCTCGTAACCGTCAATTATGTACATCGCATGCCAGCGGATGAACTTAAGGCTCGTTACCTCTAAGTCATCCAACTCACATGTTCCCTAAGGCTCGTTACCTCTAGGTGGACCAAACGTGTCTCCTAAGGCTCGTTACCTCTAGGTAGACCCAACATATATCTCCTAAGGCTCGTTACCTCTAGGTAGACCAAACATATGTCTCCTAAGGCTCGTTACCTCTAGGTAGACCAAACATATGTCTCCTAAGGCTCGTTACCTCTAGGTAGACAGAACATAACATAGGCACTATTTCCCCGCAAGGAATAGTACCTTCCATCGGGATCCCGGTAATCCCATGGGTGACCGTCGTCACCCCATCATCAACCAGTTGTACAACCGTTAGCCAGCCACAAAGGCCCCCCGTAAGGTGAGGCTAATACATACATACATACATACATACCTTAGCTCCCGTAGGAACTCGTGGTAGATTCGTTCATTCATGACTTTCATAAAACCTTTATCTCTTTTAGTTAAAGCATTCGTACGTTTTATTAAACAAAACATCATCTATTTCGTAAACCTTTCATAAACTTCATTTGGCAAAACATTTCATAAACATCATCACGTAAACATCATCACGTAAACATCATTTCGTAAACATCACATCGTAAACATCGTTTCGTAAACATCATTCCGTATGTATGCACATCAGCCCAAAAACATTATTCAAAACATTTAAAAGAGGGCTTCTAGAACTCACCTGTTAAGCTAATATGGGTTGTCCTAAACAAGGTCCAACAACGTCACTTCCGATCTGAATTGATTAGTTAAATACACACCAGACCAATACCGACTCTAACGGTTTAACCATTCTAAACATACTAACTTTAGTTAACCAGCCTGATGCCTGCTGCCTGCGCACTTAGCAAGTGTGCAGACCCTGCTGCCTGCGCACTTAGCAAGTGCGCAGACCCTGCTGCCTGCGCACTTAGCAAGTGCGCAGACCCTACTGCCTGCGTACTTGATAAGTACGCAGTGCCCCTCTTCCTGCGTACTTGATAAGTACGCAGGACCTGCTCCGTGCGCACTTGGTAAGTGTGCATGATCTGTTTCTTCGCAAAAACCGTAACTTTCGCATTCAGGTCTGATTACGTCAAGATCTCGAACCTGTTTGCATCCAAAACGTTCGTTTTCCATTAAGGAACTCAAATCTATGTTTATCCTTCAGTTTCATCCGTTAAAATGTTACATTTTCACCCAAAACCCGAAAAACCCGAAAACGAACTAAAACTCAGATTTAGGTCGGATCGTTACCTGAATCGAGCTTCTAATCCGGAGGTTCTTCTCACGAGTTTTGGAGTAACACTTTGCTGAAATCTCGGGTCGATCCGCCAACTTTCTCTCTCTACGGTTTCTCTCTCTAGAAGTTGCAAATGAGAGAAATGGGTGGTGACCTTGGCTATTTATAGGGGAGGCTCCCCTTCTAGCCCGCCGGCCCATCCGACTCGACCGACATGCCTCGTTCGTTTATTTTGTCATTTTAACTGTCGTTTTATTTTTGGGATGTTACAGTGGTACTACACATATGCAGTATTGCAATTTTTTTTAACGAGGACGACGTGGGAAACATGTTCTCAGAACCACTTTTTTAGTTTTTGATTTATATTTTGAGTTATGATTTTTTTATTATTTTTTTTTGCCTTAAATGAGGAGTTCTCTAGTTCTCTCATTAAAGTTAGTTCTCTCATGAACCCAACCCTATATATATATATATATATATATATATATATATATATATATATATATAGGGGGTGATCAAATAATAAGTAGTTTTTCGCTAAGAAACGACCAAAACCTTAAGAAACGATATCAAACGAACTCCGATTGAGCTAATTTCAGCGGCGTTGGAACCGTCTGTCGAACTCTACCATCTTAGCCTTTAGGTTTTAGCTTTTAAGATTTAGATTTTACGTTTGAATTTTAGGGTTTTAGCCTTATGGTTTAGCCTTAGGGTTTAGATTTTATGGTTTAGGTTTTTTTTGGAGGGGGGGGGGGGGTGGGGTGGGGTGGGGGTGGTGGTTTTATGCTTTTCGGGGTAAGGTTGGAGGGGGGTTAGGTTTTTGGGGGTGCGGGTGGAGGGGGGTTTAGGTTTTTGGGTTCGGGTTAGGGTTCGATGAGACGGTTCCAACGCCGCTGGAATGAGCTCAATCGGAGTTAGTTTGACCCACTTCTTAGTATTTCTTAGCGAAAAACCACTTCTTAGTGGAACCGTCCCCTATATATATATATATATGTATATATATAGGAAGTTTTAAATACAAATGATTTTTTGGTGCGAAGCGTAAAAAGGATTTTGAAGCGTTGATCTAGGAAATCAATGGTTAAGATTAGGGGTGTTCACGGTCCGGTTTTCGCGGTTTTTAGGTTAAACCGTGAGCCAAACCGTTCGTAACGGTTTTTGGTTATTGAAAACCGAACCGTTGATAAATAAAACCGAATCAAACCGAACCGTTACTAACGGTTTGCTTCCGGTTTGGTTTGACGGTTTGAGCTTGTTGGACTTTCATAAAAAAAACGCACATAATACAGAATGAAAACGTTGCACATAATGAGCTATCTAACAACCATCTTAATACATCAGAAAATAATCTAAATATAACAAAGTAGATAAATAAATCGTTAATACCTTGTTCAAACATAAGCAATGTTAGAATACCGTTAAATGAAAATAAATATAAAGCAAAGTCAAAACTGTGAAATTAAATTAAAACTTTCTTCAAATATATGTAATATAAAATATAAATAATCAAATATATGTAATATATAATATTAAAAATATATATTTAAATCTTACGGTCCGGTCAGGTTTTATACGGTTTGAGAAATTTGAAACCATAAACCAAACCGTTCTTCACGGTTTGAAAATTTTGAAACCGACCAACCGGAATAGAATAAAAAAAACCAACCATGAAACCGAACCGGTGACCGGTTTGAACGGTTTCACGGTTTTAAACCGAATCATGAACACGCCTAGTTAAGATCAAATGTGATTGTTTTAAGCGTCGAAAGATTTTAAAAATGGTAAATTTATAATAGCCTACCTTTGTTGACTTTTTACATGTTCTCCCATTGTTTTTAAAACAAGCATAACTATTATACGACATTATTTTTTTTAAATTACACCATAAAAACACCATAAAATTGAGCATTTTATTCTCTTTATTTTGAGTATAATCTTGCTATACTTTTATTTAAAAAACGACTTTTTTTTAAATGTCGATGTGTTGTGCGTATACCATGCATGATTACGTGATTATGATCATGTGTATAATATGCCTGATTACGCGATTACATGATTATGATCATTTGTATAACATGCGTGATTACGTGATTATGGTCATGTGTATAACATGTGTGATTACGTGATTATGGGCATGCATTATTATTAACCATGCGTTATTATAACGCGGACGCATTTACCCCCCGCTCACTGAACACGTGTTGCATGCTGGTGCCTTCGTACGCTAAAACCCTTTGTACAATAACCGGCCTCTATATATATATATATAAAGAATTTGCAAAAACTATATTAAAAATTATCAAAAATAAACAAATTTTTATTTTTGGAATACCAACATGACGTGCCATATCACACATTTTGTCTATGTGACAAAAATGTGACATGAAAAGCGGTATTATGTAGTGATTACATGATTAAAAGGTAATAAAAGCTTGATTTTGGTTAAAAAAAATTAGTACTTTAAATTAGTAAAACAAAAGGTTAAGTACTTCAAGTGAATATTAACTGAATTTCAATAGTTTTATCTATTTGATTGTCATATAAAATTTTAATAAATCTTATCTTGATATTTAAGGGAAAAACAACATTTATATTTGATTTTAATTTTTAACATGTTAACCCGATTTATAAAACAAGGTAATTTTTCCCATGGGGCGTGACAGCCCTTGGCGTGAGAATTCTCACGGGATGTGGAGGCTCTCTCTCTCTCACACACACTACACTCACACCACTCAATTAAATTTTATAAAAATAATTAATACTCATACCACTCACACGGGTATACCCGTTACCATGTGAAAATTGTTGGTGATGAGGTGTCGTCCACGTGACATGCATTTTTTTTTTCACATGGATCTCGCTCACGCCCGGTATTCATGCCCTTATACTTGAAAAATTAAACCAATTTTTATAGGTAAAATAAATGTTTTGAAGTTAGAAATAAATAAAAATGTTCACAAATATTTAAAATTTTACAAATATCACCATTCCTTCCAAGAAATACCGTCCCCAGCACCACAAAGGACTTATTACAAAATCATTCAATTCCAATTAGTGAAATTACATATTTACCATCAACAACAATTACAAGATATTATCTGTTTTGTCTCTTTCACAAAATAATGATTTCTTTAACAAATTAAACACAATTATAAATTACTTTTTCGCTTGATAAAATGCAACATATTTTTGACAAGTTTCAAATTTAGATTTATTTTTTATTTTTATTTTTTTGTTACATACAAATATTATTCATTATTAACAACTTCCTTAGTTTTTAGTCCAGAAATTTACTTATTTTGGTTAATGTAACATCCCAAATAATGACAAGACAAATAGAAAAGGGAAATAAAGTGGGCTTGGCCAAAATTTCGGCCCATGGGCCGAAAAGAAAAGGGGGAAACCCCATTACAAAACAGCAGCTTCAACCCAAACCCCTCTCATTTCATCTTCCTGCGCAAGAATACTAGAGAGAGAGAGAGAGAGCGATCGGCTTGTGAAGAAAACCGCAAGGAGAAGACTCAAGGGCTCGGGAATCATCCGACTCCACCATTTCAACGCATAGCAACAGAAATCGGGCCTGTTGAGGTAAGCATCGCCTCTGATTATGAGTCTTTGCATGTCTCGGGTTTAAATCAAATAAAGATACGATTTTTGCATACGAAACTTGAAACAAATCACGTATTTGAACTCAAGAACGATAAAGGAAGGTGTTTAACGTAAAATGCTCAAGGTTTAATCGATTGGAAATAAGTTGGCTGGAGCAAGGTTCTGGTCAGGGAAGATGCAGACCCTTGACTCGAAACTATAGTTTCGATACATACAGACCCGTCGAAACTACTCTAGTTTCGATAGTCATGTTTGACTCGAAACTATCTAGTTTCGATAGCAGCCAATGACTCGAAACTACCATAGTTTCGATAGGATCTCATGACTCGAAACTACCTAGTTTCGATAGAAGGATTATGACTCGAAACTACCTAGTTTCGAGTGTAAGACCATAGCTCGAAACTACCATAGTTTTGATGCGACCCACCTCCCGAAACTACTGAGTTTAAGAATAGTAATGTCTAGTGTCATTTAGGAGCCCTACCTTATATGTATAACTTTATTATACAGATTGTGGGTGACCTTAGTGACGTTTCGAAACCAGCTATTATACTTCAGGGACCCGCCTATCAGGTGAGTTCTATGTTCCCCTTTTTATGTTATGTGCAAATCATTTTAAATGTTTTGGGGCTGAAGTGTATACATTAAATGAATAAATGTTATGAATGCCAATGTGATCATATGTGATACTTATATATATATGAATGTTAATATGATCATACGTAAAATAATGATGAACAAGAATGAAACGAATGTATACAAAGAATGAATGAACGAACGACATAACGAAAAAGAAGAAAATCTTGCTTTATATTTTATATATTGCTTGTTACGAATGCATGTAAATGTATGGACGCTTCGATGATAACGGCTACTTCGGTAGACGGACGACCTCGTGACTATTTTGCAATCGGGACAAACACGTTCCTTCATTAGCTAGGACGTGTGAAAGGCACTAATGGACGGTCGAAGCAATTGCCTTATCAATGATAAGTAGAACGGTTGCATATATAATAGTTCACGTGGGAAACGGATGCCTTAGGGCAGACGGGCGAATATGACGGACTACGACGGTAGTACGGTTAAGACGGACGGCCGAAGGTTTGCCGGACGGTATAGCATAACAGATGGCCGAAGGTTTGCCGGATGTTGTGGAGGACGGACTACGACGGTAGGACGGGCGTATGTCTTCGTGACTTACGCATAAATGAATGTTGGCTGATCACTCTTATGAGTATGACCAATAAATGTTAATGAAAGTAAAGGTGAATGCATATTTATGTGCTCACATACGAATGATAAAAGAAAGCAAAGGATATGTAAATGTGTATTTATATTTATATATTTATACGTAAGTATTTATAAATGAATAATGTTCATACCTAAATGTTTTTAACTAGAACTCACCAGCGTTAGCTGACTTTTAGTATACATTTCAGGTAAAAAGAAGAAAGGTCGTGCATTGGAGTGAAGGCTATCCCGATCAAGGGCTGACATCCCATCCACTTTAATTTTTGTTAAAGCAATGTGTTATGTTTAAATGATTAAGACTTCCGCTGTTATGGCTATGTAATCGAATGATGTAAGCTCACGCTACGTTTAGAAAGTATTCAATGTAATTATTCAGTATCTATGGCTATGTTTATGAGTAAATCCAACGAGTGAGGTCACCCGGGAAAGGGGCCTTACAAGTTGGTATCAGAGCAATAGTTTGAGAGATTCAGACATCCCTAAATGTCTGGACTCAAGCTGATAATGGGACCAACGTACGGATGTCAGTCTGGGTAGCCGACGCCAACGCCAGTGCAGTAAGTAAGTCATAAAGTTAATGACTATAGTTAGGGATAGATACCTTAACTTAGAACGCTTAGATGTCAATGTCACTACTGATGTGAAGAGTTTCGAACCCGAAAAGCAAAGCAAATTATTAATCACAAACCGGTCACTGTAATTAAGAATTTACCTTGCTCGTACTGTTCTAAACTATGATCTGAAGGAATGACATTGATGTATACCTTTTTACTCAACAGGAAATCTAGAAAACTATGGCTCGTAAAAGAGGAACTGGACGCCGAGGCGGTCGCACTGGCCGAGTCGGTAGACCGCCATTGAACCAAAGATATGAGGAAGAGGAGAGTGTGCACGTGGAACACACTGAGAGCGTGCATGAAACAAATGTAACCCCACCAGCTGAGGGCAATGAAGGATCTCTACGACTGGAACCCGAAGTTAGAGATGCTATTGCCCGTGAGGTCATACTAACTCTGAAGAAAGTACTGCCTGATCTGTTATCTGAGGCACTAAAGAAGAGCAAAGAGGAGGAGGAAAACAACCATGAGGAGAAAGTTTATGATAGTGATGGGGATGAAGTGACAGTGAGACTGAACACCCATGGGTGTACCTACAAAGGATTTAAGGACGGTGATCCGCCCAAATTTGATGGAAACAAGGATTCGGTGGCTACGTTTGAATGGATCGAGAGGATGAATGGGGTAATCAACATAAGCGAATGCCGACCTGACCAGGCTGTAAAATATGTGACTCACTCTTTCACCAACGAGGCACTAAGTTGGTGGAGGACTATCCAAAGAACTAAATCGCCAAACGCTCTCAAAAGAATGACTTGGGAAGATCTGAAAAAGTTGATAATCCAGAAGTTCTGCCCACAGAACGAGATTGATCGAGTGGAAAACGAGTTTCTAAATTTCAAGGCTGGCAACAAGACTCATCGCCAGTACACTTCAAGATTTAATGAGCTAGCTCAACTGGTACCCCACCTGGTAGAGACTGAGGAGCGATTGATTAAGTATTATGTCAAAGGCCTACCCCAAAAGGTCCGTGTTCATGTGAAAGCTAACCTACCCTCGACTTTCGAGTCGGTAGTGAATCTCTCCGGAATCGTCTATGACGATTATGCCAATGAGGACCCGGTGCCGGAGGCACCAAAGAGGAAGTGGGAGAACTCGTCTAAGGGGACTGGAAGAGGAAATGTTACTGCTGAGGCAAAGAAGCCAAGGAATGATGAGTACGAAATTTGCACAAAATGCGGGAAACAGCACCGCGGTGAATGTTTGGCCGGCTCAACCATGTGTTTTAAATGTGGAAGACCGGGGCACTACTCGAAGGATTGTACTAAGGGCATCAAGTGCCAGAACTGTGGTTGGTATGGGCACGCTACTAAGGATTGCAGGAAGACTGGACAATCTGGTTCGGGGAAAGAAAAAGAAAAGGAACAGCCAAAGGCTAGGACTCGGGCCTATGCTTTAACCGAGGAAGAAGCAAGAGGAAACCCTGACGTCGTGTCGGGTACGTTCCTAGTAAATGATGAACATGCTGCTATTCTGTTTGATTCTGGTGCTAGTAAAAGTTTTATATCCACTGCCTTTAGCCGCAAATTAGACTGCACAATCACTAGCCTTATAAGGGCCTTTAGCGTACAAACTGCTATTGGTAAAAACTCAGTAGTCATCCAAGTGACTGACGATTGCATGGTAGAAATAGAGGGCCATAAGTTTCCATCTAGATTGTACCTTCTAACCTTAGGAGGATTCGATGTAGTATTGGGCATGGATTGGTTAGCTGCCAACGAAGCTCAAATCATATGTAAACGAAAGATGATACATCTCAAGGCCACTGACGGCAGTCCGATTACGGTTTATGGTGACTGGAATAGCACAATGCCGAACGTCATCTCGATGATCAAGGCCGAAAGTTACATGAGGCGCGGTTGCGAAGCTTATCTGGCGTATGTTATTGACGATAGAATGAAAACGAAAGAGCTAAAAGATGTACCCGTGGTGTGCAATTTTCCAGAAGTGTTCCCAGAGGACCTACCTGGTTTGCCGCTCGATCGGGAAATAGAATTTCAGATTGACTTACTGCCAGGAGCTGAGCCCGTTGCCAAGGCACCATACCGATTGGCTCCGTCAGAAATGAAAGAATTAATGTCCCAACTTGAAGAATTAACAGAGAAAGGATTTATCAGACCGAGCATCTCACCATGGGGCGCTCCGGTATTATTTGTAAAGAAAAAGGACGGCAGCATGCGCATGTGCATCGACTACCGTGAATTGAACAAGAGAATAGTAAAGAACAAATACCCACTGCCTAGAATAGACGACCTCTTTGATCAATTACAGGGCGCGAGTTGGTTCTCAAAGATTGATCTCAGGTCGGGTTACCATCAATTGAAAGTAAGAGAGAAGGATGTACCGAAAACTGCGTTTCGTACACGTTACGGGCATTATGAATTTCTTGTGATGTCCTTCGGACTAACCAACGCACCAGCAGCATTTATGGATTTAATGAACAGAGTATGCCGACCCATGTTGGATCGATCAGTAATAGTTTTTATAGATGACATCCTCATATATTCAAAGAATGAAGGTGATCACCACTGTCACCTAAGAGAAGTATTGGAGGTTCTAAAGCAGGAGAAGTTGTATGCAAAATTCTCCAAATGCGCGTTTTGGCTTAGGGAGGTCCAATTCCTAGGCCATGTCGTAAACCCGGACGGCATTATGGTGGATCCTGCTAAGATAGAAGCGGTAAAGGAATGGAACATCCCGAAAACGCCAACTGATATACGAAGTTTTCTGGGGTTGGCAGGCTACTATCGGAGGTTCATTCAGGATTTCTCGAGAATAGCCTCGCCACTGACAAAGCTGACACGTAAGGAAGTAAAGTATGAATGGGGACCAACCCAAAACAATGCGTTCGAAGAGTTGAAGACACGATTAACCCAAGCTCCAGTCTTGACCTTACCTGAGGGAAACGAAGACTTGGTAGTCTACTCTGACGCTTCGGGGCAAGGATTGGGTTGTGTACTTATGCAACGAGGAAAGGTAATTGCTTATGCCTCGCGACAGTTAAAGATTCATGAAGTTAACTACCCGACTCACGATCTGGAGTTGGCGGCCGTAGTTTTCACATTAAAGATATGGAGGCATTATCTGTACGGAGTTAAATGCACCATCTACTCCGATCACAAGAGCCTGAAGTACTTCTTCGAGCAGAAGGAATTAAACATGAGACAAAGAAGGTGGTTGGAACTACTAAAAGACTACGATTGCGAAATATTATACCACCCAGGCAAGGCAAATGTAGTGGCTGACGCCTTAAGCAGGAAGGAAGAGTCGACACCTATTAGAATCAAGGCGTGTCAGTTGATTATAACACCAGATTTAATGAATGAAATAGTAAAGGCACAAGATGAGGCACTATTAGAAAGAAATGTGAAACGAGAAAGAATAATTGGACAACAGAGCAACCTGGAGACCAATACGTACGGTGTACGAACTCGTTTTGGCCGGATGTGGATACCTAAGATTGGTGAACTTAGGGCCAAAATCCTTGACGAGGCCCATAAGTCTCGCTACTCTATTCACCCCGGGACAAACAAAATGTACCAAGACTTGAGGAAAGACTACTGGTGGCCTGGAATGAAGAACGATGTGACTGAATATGTGAGCAAGTGCCTGACTTGTTCACTAGTTAAGGCCGAACACCAGAAGCCATGCGGTAAAATGCAACCTTTGCCAATACCGGAATGGAAGTGGGAGGAGATCACGATGGACTTCATCACCAAGCTACCGCGAACAGCTAAAGGTAATGATACCATTTGGGTGATCGTCGACCGCTTGACGAAAAGTGCTCACTTCTTACCTATACGTGAGGCTTCTTCGTCAGAGAAGTTGGCAGAAATTTTTATCAAGGAAATCGTAAGCAGACATGGCATGCCGTTAACGATCGTGTCGGACAGGGACACTCGATTCACGTCAAGGTTTTGGAAGAAATTCAACGAATCCATGGGCACTAGGCTAAACATCAGCACAGCTTACCACCCTCAAACCGATGGTCAATCGGAAAGAACCATTCAGACCTTGGAGGACATGCTCCGAGCCTGTATCATTGACTTCGGTGGTAGCTGGGACAGCCATTTGCCCTTGGCAGAATTTTCATATAATAACAGCTATCACTCAACCATTGACATGCCGCCATTTGAGATGCTGTATGGGAGAAGATGTCGAACCCCGGTCTGTTGGGGGGAAATTGGACAGAAAGACTTTGCAAGTCTCGAGGTGGTCAAAGCTACTTCTGAAAAATTTGACCAGATAAAAGCACGCATGAAAGCCGCAAAAGACAGACAAAAATCATACGCGGACAAGAGAAGAAGGGATTTAGAATTTCAAGTAGGGGACATGGTACTATTGAAAGTGTCACCCTGGAAGGGGATTATCCGATTCAGAAAACGTGGCAAATTAAGCCCAAGGTTTGTCGGGCCTTTCAAAATCATAGCAAGAGTTGGCCGAGTGGCTTACAAACTCGACTTACCAGATGAGCTCGATGGAATTCACCCTACATTCCACATATCACACTTACGCAAGTGCCTTGCTGACGATACGGCTCACATACCTTATGACGAAATCGAAGTGGATAACAGCTTGAACTATGTAGAAGAACCAATAGCTATTCTTGACAGAGCCGAGAAACGATTACGCAATAAGTCGATTCCTTTAGTCAAAATACAATGGAAACACAGAAAGGGGTCCGAGGCTACTTGGTAAGGTTTCCTTTAGCAGTCGGGTAAATTCACGGCCAAGAGCTGCTTGCACGACCGGCTCGAACTCGAATGTCTGATCATCTCCTGCCGCATGCTCAACATTGTGTTGACTGACTACCGTATTGGTATGGGTAGTGTGAACACTCCCCTCAATCTCCTGGTTTGTACTAGCTCCACCGCGGTGGCCTGTACGCCCACCACGTCTTCCTCCTCCACCTCCTCTAGTTCCTCTACGTCTAGCCATCTCTAACTGAAAGATAGAAAACAAAGGAATTTAATTTCATCATGCTAGGGAATATGTAGAACACAATAAGTAAGGTAAGCTGTTAATATACACTGGCCATCTGCAATTAACCATTACATCACTTCTTGTTTTCTATTTATTCACTTCCATGATTCCACTAAAGCCTCTATTCTTACCTTGACACTCTAAAAGGAAAAAAAAAACTTTACTTACTTGACACCTCTGATGCCTTGGCTTGAGTTACCCGTTACTGGCATCCGCTACTTGTCCCATTCTCAGTTTAAGTCTGGACATCGGGGATGTCCAAATCTCTCAAACTATGGCTCTGATACCAACTTGTAAGGCCCCTTTCCTGAAAGGCCTCACTTATTGGATTTACTCATCAACACATAGAACTTAATCATAAGACATTCATTAACACAGCGGAAACGATTTAAAACTTCAACATGCGCAGCGGAAATACATAACATGTCTAAACATAACTTGTCAACATACAAACTGAAACTTGTCTGAATCAACTAAAACAATAACATAGACAGGATGCCAGACTCTGGTCTTCGGGTAACTCTTCTCGCCAAGCCAAGCATCCACTTCCATCTACTGCCACCTACACTTAACTGATGTGCATACTAAAAATCAGCAACGCTGAGTGAGTTCTAACGTTTACTTTAAATCAATTTTACAAAAGATTTACTAAAAACACATATACTGCCAATAAGGCTAAACTTAACACACTTTACTTTTCAATCATATATACTGCCATTAAGGCTAAACTTAACACACTTTACTTTTCAAACAGTTTAAAACGTATAATAAACCGTCAATTCCTCTTTACTGTACTGCCCTCATGGTTTACATCCATGAACCGACAAGTACCTGGTCAATGCCCCCATGATCAACGACCATGAACCGACAATACCGCTTATCCGTCAATTCCTTGTCACTACTGTACCGCCCCCATGGATTCATCCATGAACCGACGAGTACCTGGTCAATGCCCCCATGGCTCACTATCCATGAACCGACAATACCCTGGTCAATGCCCCCATGGCTCACTATCCATGAACCGACAATACCGCTTAACAGGGAGGTTGCGTGGACCTCCCGAGCAACCGCCGTCACTCATCCCAATTGTACAACTGTTAACGAACCACAAAGGTTCTTACTAATGGGTGGAACCCATATCTGACATCTTGTACAAGTAACATCTGTCCCAAGGACCTTTACAAACTGGTACTCATTCCCGAAGGAAAGCTGTTCACTTTACTTTTCATAAATCTTTCTGTAAATCTTGTTCATAACTTAACTTATATCATGCCTTTGTTTATGTATATAACAATATAGTAAACGCTTGCCAAATGATATATCTTTGCTTTTACTGAAACATAGCTTATCATAAAATACATCTTTCTTTCTGAAACATAGCTTATCATAAAATACATCTTACTTTCTGAAACATAGCTTATCATATATATCATGCCTTTGTTTATGTATATGAAAATATAGTAAACGCTTGCCAAATGATATATCTTACTTTACTGAAAACATACTAGCACATATATCATGCCTTTGTTTATGTATATAAAAATATAGTAAACGCTTGCAAAATGATATATCTTACTTTACTGAAACATACTTTTGCCTCTTTTAAACCTTTCACTAAAACATAGCTTTTCTCCTCAGTTTATAATATATAAAATATAATAAACACTTTACACTAAGTATGCACACCACCCCTAAAGAAGGCAAAAAGGGGATTAGAACTCACCTGGTATCTTAGCGGGGATGTCCTACTGGAATCTCACACAATCTGAACAATCATAACAATTCGTCACATATCAGACTCATCGAAACTACCTAGTTTCGATACCGGTAGACCTATCGAAACTCCCTAGTTTCGATACATGCAACCCTATCGAAACTTCCTAGTTTCGGTACATGCTGACCACTCGAAACTACCTAGTTTCGATACACGTTGACCTATCGAAACTACCTAGTTTCGATACACGTCCCTGACTCGAAACTACTTAGTTTCGATGCTTGCCCCTGACTCGAAACTACTTAGTTTCGATACCCTTCAGCTCAGTCATCTTCCCCACAAAACCCTAACTTTGCATGCAGATCCGACCTCGCCAAGATCCAAACTTTTTACGTTGAAAACTTGTGTTTTCTAACCGAGAGTCTAGATCTATACTTTGTTTCCATTTTTTAAACGTAAAAATCTAACATTTACCCGATTTTATTTCAAAACCCAACTCATACCAAAAACTCAGATCTGGAACAAATGGTTACCTGAAATCGCTTCCCTTTCGGTGATAAACACTCACGAGACTCTTGCTGATGCTCCTTGAAGCTTACTCCGAAAACCGGGACTTTCTCTCTCTAGGCTCTCTCTCGCTTTCTCTCTCTAGAATTCCGAAAATGGTGTTGCAAATGAGGGTTGTGGCTGGTCTTGAGACTTATAAGGGCCCAAACCCTTGCTCTTTTCGGCCCATACACTCCGGCCCAAGCCCTCTACCCTTTTTTTATTAAGTTTTAATTTCTCGTGAATTCTTCCGCACTCTAAAACCCGGGATGTTACAGAGAAAGAAGACGAGATGAAGGAACTGTATCCCCAGTTGTTTAACGTGTAACAGGTTTCGAGGACGAAACCTCATTAAGGAGGGTAGACTTGTAACATCCCAAATAATGACAAGACAAATAGAAAAGGGAAATAAAGTGGGCTTGGCCAAAATTTCGGCCCATGGGCCGAAAAGAAAAGGGGGAAACCCCATTACAAAACAGCAGCTTCAACCCAAACCCCTCTCATTTCATCTTCCTGCGCAAGAATACTAGAGAGAGAGAGAGAGAGAGCGATCGGCTTGTGAAGAAAACCGCAAGGAGAAGACTCAAGGGCTCGGGAATCATCCGACTCCACCATTTCAACGCATAGCAACAGAAATCGGGCCTGTTGAGGTAAGCATCGCCTCTGATTATGAGTCTTTGCATGTCTCGGGTTTAAATCAAATAAAGATACGATTTTTGCATACGAAACTTGAAACAAATCACGTATTTGAACTCAAGAACGATAAAGGAAGGTGTTTAACGTAAAATGCTCAAGGTTTAATCGATTGGAAATAAGTTGGCTGGAGCAAGGTTCTGGTCAGGGAAGATGCAGACCCATGACTCGAAACTATAGTTTCGATACATACAGACCCGTCGAAACTACTCTAGTTTCGATAGTCATGTTTGACTCGAAACTATCTAGTTTCGATAGCAGCCAATGACTCGAAACTACCATAGTTTCGATAGGATCTCATGACTCGAAACTACCTAGTTTCGATAGAAGGATTATGACTCGAAACTACCTAGTTTCGAGTGTAAGACCATAGCTCGAAACTACCATAGTTTTGATGCGACCCACCTCCCGAAACTACTGAGTTCAAGAATAGTAATGTCTAGTGTCATTTAGGAGCCCTACCTTATATGTATAACTTTATTATACAGATTGTGGGTGACCTTAGTGACGTTTCGAAACCAGCTATTATACTTCAGGGACCCGCCTATCAGGTGAGTTCTATGTTCCCCTTTTTATGTTATGTGCAAATCATTTTAAATGTTTTGGGGCTGAAGTGTATACATTAAATGAATAAATGTTATGAATGCCAATGTGATCATATGTGATACTTATATATATATGAATGTTAATATGATCATACGTAAAATAATGATGAACAAGAATGAAACGAATGTATACAAAGAATGAATGAACGAACGACATAACGAAAAAGAAGAAAATCTTGCTTTATATTTTATATATTGCTTGTTACGAATGCATGTAAATGTATGGACGCTTCGATGATAACGGCTACTTCGGTAGACGGACGACCTCGTGACTATTTTGCAATCGGGACAAACACGTTCCTTCATTAGCTAGGACGTGTGAAAGGCACTAATGGACGGTCGAAGCAATTGCCTTATCAATGATAAGTAGAACGGTTGCATATATAATAGTTCACGTGGGAAACGGATGCCTTAGGGCAGACGGGCGAATATGACGGACTACGACGGTAGTACGGTTAAGACGGACGGCCGAAGGTTTGCCGGACGGTATAGCATAATAGATGGCCGAAGGTTTGCCGGATGTTGTGGAGGACGGACTACGACGGTAGGACGGGCGTATGTCTTCGTGACTTACGCATAAATGAATGTTGGCTGATCACTCTTATGAGTATGACCAATAAATGTTAATGAAAGTAAAGGTGAATGCATATTTATGTGCTCACATACGAATGATAAAAGAAAGCAAAGGATATGTAAATGTGTATTTATATTTATATATTTATACGTAAGTATTTATAAATGAATAATGTTCATACCTAAATGTTTTTAACTAGAACTCACCAGCGTTAGCTGACTTTTAGTATACATTTCAGGTAAAAAGAAGAAAGGTCGTGCATTGGAGTGAAGGCTATCCCGATTAAGGGCTGACATCCCATCCACTTTAATTTTTGTTAAAGCAATGTGTTATGTTTAAATGATTAAGACTTCCGCTGTTATGGCTATGTAATCGAATGATGTAAGCTCACGCTACGTTTAGAAAGTATTCAATGTAATTATTCAGTATCTATGGCTATGTTTATGAGTAAATCCAACGAGTGAGGTCACCCGGGAAAGGGGCCTTACAGTTAAAGACTATGCTACATATTTGATTAATAAGAAATTAATTTTTTAGATAATTTATTAATTGAGTTTATATATATATATATATACACGAACGACAAATCTATCTTATCCATACTTTTAAATTATACCAAATAATTAAACTCATGTCTAGATTTAAACCGGAATATTTGCTTTCCAGAATAGGGAAAATCAAACGCATATTATATCGAATTGAAGCAAATAATGATTGACCATTTGACTGACTTGCATCTTGTCACTGCCCTCCAAAACCTTAAGTTTCCACTACATTCATTATTGTACTTCCTTCAGATTTTGAATAACACCAATTACACTTGACTTTTTTTAAATTGTTTTAAAATTTGAGGTACTTTTTATATTTATTATAAAGTAAACTGCAATTTGTGTTCATGTGGTTTACTCTAATCTATACTTTGGGTTTCTAAGTTTAAAATTTTGATCTCTAAGTCATTGTGGTTTCTATTTTTCTTCTATTAAGTCTCTGATTCTAACGCCCGTTAAAAACTTGTTAATGATGAAGGACACATTCGTCATTTTGGGGGAAATTCGGGGGGCAATTCGGACTTTCCAACTATTTGTTGCCAATTACATCCCTCCCCCAACCCTTTCATTACATTGTTCATCCCTCCTCCCTCATCTTCTCCAACCCGACTTCACCACCTCCCTCATCATCGCCCGGTCATCGCACCATCATCTTCTCCAACCCGACACTCTTCATCCCTCCTCCCTCATATTCTCCAACCCGACTTCACCACCCCCTCATCATCGGCCGCCCATCGCACCATCATCTTCTCCAACCCGACTTCACCACTGCCACTGTACCATCGCTCGCAGCCACCGTACCAACGCTCGCAGCCACCGTACCACCGATCGCATAAGACAACGATGGTGCTTCTAATCCGATTTACGGCAACTCTAGAAAACAATCATGTCATAGGTAAGCTTCATTTTGCCCAAATCTGTGTGTTACAGCCACTTGAAACTTATTAAACTTGGTTTTTGTTGTAGCCGGAATGAGGATAACCGGCACCATTACCCACCTTGTGGTGCACTACAAGGTGACCTTGAAGTTCCTGATCAAATGGAAACTCCACTTTGAGTTTGAATGTGGCAACATAAATAGGTTAGATTATGAGTAAGTTAGTGATGCCTAATATTTGGGGGTTTCTGGGTGATGAATTTTAAAGATCGGTGTTTGTTTGGGTTTTTTGGTGATGAATTTTACCCCTAAATGTATGTATGTAATGATCTTACTTTGCCTCTGTTTTGATCGAGTTTGCGGGGGTTTGCATTTTACTCCTAAATGTATGTATGAAATGATCGGCTTTGCAAATTGCAGATTGTGTTGTGTTCATGGTGGCTTTGCAGCCGTGGTTGTAACATTTGTATTTTACCCCTTTACATTTGTAGGAACTTCAGGCGTGAGAAGAGGAAAACAGATTGTAGAAGAAGATGAAGTAATGGAGGAATACATTTGGGTATTATGGTCATTTAACTTGTTTACTAACAGATTTTAACGGGCGTTAGCCTCAGAGACTCAATAGAAGAAAATAGAAACCACAGGGGCTCAGATGTCGAAATTTCAAACATAGGGATCCAACGTGTATATTGGAGTAAACCACATGGACGCAAATTACAGTTTACTCTTTATTATGTTACTAGGTTAGAATCCCGTTTATTACACGAGATTGTATATTAAAAAAGATAAAACTTATAAATTTGTAAATACGTCCTAATTTGTCAGACTATTATGATCGTCTCGAGATATATCAAGTAGAAATGTGTGTATATTATGAGTTAGTATTTTTTTTTAATTAGTTATATTTGGATTTCCTACTATATATTTTCTTATTTAATATAATTAGTATTATTCTTTAATAATATATTTATAATATCATTACTATTTAATAAGAAAAAGACGCATTTATTAGGAGAGAGAGGCGGAAAAACCAATGTAAGAAGGCATGAGAAAGTGACACATGTACATCTCAAACCTTTCTTTATTAGTATAGATATAATACTTTGAATTAAATGAAAACCACTAAATATTTTAAAACCACTCAATCTACTATGCATTAATTAGTGAAGAAATTATCCAAGAAAATAATTAGGAATTGGAAGACACTATATTTGAAAGCAAGGGATATTTACTTACAAATCCATGTAACTAGCGGTGAATAAAATGACTTCGAGTAGTTTCTAAATATTTAATGGTTTTTTTACACACTTTTTTTATAACCAGAGGAACTACTTACTCAGTAAACCCGGGGGCCCCGACCAATACTCTACTAACCGGTCAGAACAAGGTAAATCCCGGCCTACGTCGGGTAGGTGGTCTTGTGGAGAGACTAGAACCCAAAACCTTATGCTTGTGGGGCATGAGACTTACCACTTATACCACTCCATAATGTTTTTTTAACACTTTAATATATATATATATATATATATATATATATATATATATATATATTGACTTCATGTAGTTTTTAAATATTTAATGGTTTTTATTAGAATACTTTAATATATATATATATATATATATATATATATATATATATATATATATATATATATATATAGGAGAAGTATCAAGAGAAAACCACAAATTTAGGCGAAAACCGAGAAAACCGCTAAAAGCTAATCAAATAATTTATAGATTTTTTTAATTTTTTAATTTATTTCTAAGTGTATTAATATAATATTACACAATTTATCAAAAAGTTATTTTACATATTGTGTTTTACGTATACGTAAACACAATTTTTGTTTTCTGTTTACGTATACGTAACACATAGTGTTACGATACGTAAGCCAAGTCGTAAATGATTTTTTTGGTAAAAATGTGTAATATTACATTGGTACTCTTACAAATAAATAAAAATAAAATAAAACAAAAAATAAATATTATTATATGATTGGTTAAAATTGGTTTTTAGTGGTTTTCTCGGTGTTTACCTAACTATGTGGTTTTATCTGGAACCCTCCCATATATATATATATATATATATATATATATATATATATATATATATATATAGTACTATATAAAACATATTGTAAGGACATACTTGTAATTTATCAAAAATTTTAAGACACCTAACCCAAATTATTATTCATAATGTACACCTTACCAATGCATAAAATGTGTTCAATTACCATTTAACCCTCTCTCTACAATTAAAACCCAACACTCAATAATTACTATTTAAATTAAGTATTATCTTATTTAAATGCTTAAGTCTATAATTACTAAATATTTACATAGTTATAATAATAATAATAATACTCAAATATAATCAGTGTTTAAGACAGTTCGGGTTAGACTGCGCTCTCCAAAAGAGTGTCGGTGATACCCGACGCTTTGCGCGGGACAACCCACTAGTATATATATATATATATATATATATATACTAGGTTAGAATCACGTGTATTGCACATGTTGAATAAATGTAATGTTATATACTTAGTAATAAAAAATTTATGTTTTTAAAAACCAGTGTATTACACGAGTTAAATAAAATATTACGTGCTAGTTATAAATTATGTTAAGTTAATTTTTAAAACATTTTTTACCTGATTATTAATTTTTTATGTAATTGATAAATGTTAATTCATATTAAACTTTAGAAACCCGATATATTACACGTGTTGAATAAATGCAATGTTATACATACTTAGTAATAGAGATTTACATATTACATATTTATGAAAAACGTTTTATAAAAGGAATTATAGAAATCATTATTATTTAATAGGAGAGAGAGGCAAGAAACAAAAAATTATAAAAACAATTAAATAAATTTGTATAATTAATAGGAGAGAGAAGCGGGAAAAAAATGTTGAGCATGCATGAGAGAGTGACAAGTGTCCAATCAAAACCTTTATTTATTATATAGTATAGATATAGATATAGATATGTGTGTGTATATATATATAACGATTTTGAAAAAAGCAAATACAATGCTCCTCTCTCACAATACACTTTTTGTTTACTTATTGTTAGCTTTTAGCCCCATACATCAATTCAACCAAACACCCACTACCCTTGTTTGGGTTTAATTCCAAACACTAAAAGATAACTCACTCAAAAGCTTTTTTACATTATCTCAATCTATTTACATTAGATATTATAAATTTTAGTTGATTTTAAGTTATTGTGAGAAATCTAAAAGACCACATGTATAAAGATTCTACCATTGAATCCATCTTCAACAAAGAAATTATAAACATCTAATGTAGAAGATAAAATATGATTTAAAGGACAAAACCGACGTGTTTTTACATATGAAGAGATTTAAATACGAATCATTAAATAACTAGTAATCGAGAAAAATAATCATTTAGTAGATTTTTTTCTTAGTTATTTAGTGATTCTCATTTAAATTTACTCATATACGTATAAATGTTTTATGATAAGGGCGTTAAGAGTCCTTATCACTTATGATGATAGTAAATATCTCTAACACCGAAGGTGTTATACCATGTGTGGGATCATCGAATAATATGCCGAGTATCCTATGCGTATATAAGGTGTTTCATTAGTTAAGTGGTTGTGGGTTAAAATCCGAATTAAGAGTCAAAGATATACCAATTTGCTATAAATATACAAAAAGAACAAATTGTGCATTAAGATTGTTGGCATGTAGTTCTTAACTCATTCTCATGTATTCATATGGTCCATATCTTATTATGTATAATCTAAGTTTAAAATTATAATGATTTGTGCTTAAAGTACACTTACACATGCAAAAAATGAAGTTAGTTGTGATGGAACATGAGCTATATTATCTACGGCGGCATGAGAGGACCGGGTGAACGCTGGGGTCGGAGGCCAGAGGATCACCGGAATCAAGACGGCGGAGCAAGGCATGAGGTCGGATACAAGGGCAGAAGAAGACATGTTACAGGGAACAATGAAAAAGCAATATCTTTCTACCTAGCAAACCTACTGGACTACCTCTCCGATAAAGAACTATGGTTCGAATGCAGTTGCCATGGTCATGTAGTAGATGCTTACATAGCAAAGAAGAAAGACAAGCAAGGGGGAAGGTTCGCTTTTGCCAGATTCATTAAGGTGCAAAACACGGAAAAGATGTTACAAGCTCTGAATAATATAAGGCTAGGGGGACTAATATTTGGTTAAAAAAGATGGAGGCTGGTGTGGAAGTTCTGGAAGCTGAATCTTGAAACAGACATATCTCGAGCTAGAAAATGAGTTACGAGACCCATAATATATGAATCTTGGGTAGCTCGAGAAGCCGAATCCAAATATTTGGTTAAAAAAATACACTAGGGGCTTAAGCTTACGCCCTAGGAGCGTAAGCTTACGCCGGTAACATTTTCTGAACAGAAGCTTCAGCTCGACGGAGTAAGCTTACGCTGGTTACGTTTCAGACGCGGATTTTTAGTGAAACAGCCGATTTTCAGTGTTTAATTGGGGGTTTCTTCCCCAAATTCGAAATGATCTTTTTGACATCAGTTCTTGGGCGATTTTGGGAGTTCTTGGAGGCTAAGGAACACGATTCTAACATCCAATTGAAGATTGATACTCGAAAGATTGAAAGATTGAAGATGAATTCCACAACCATGAGCGGCTAATCCACCGGTAATCATTCCCGGGTGGATTGTTTGTAAGTTTTTAGGGTTCTATCATGTGCTAGTTTTGAGAAACAATTCTTGTAATCGCTTGATTTGAAACACTTGAATCTTTGTGTTTAGTATGGTTATGAACTCATAGGAGTCGATAAATTCTTGCACCATTGACCCCGTTAGATGATAATTGCTATGAACTTTGATTTGTGTTGAATCTATTGATTAATCTAATTCTATATTGCATACATTTGTCTCGATTTCATTCGTGAATATTGTTTTACACTATTTGCCGATGATGTATGAATGTTGATGTTCTCGGTTAGATTTGGTTAATTTGATTTGGATAACCATTCGATTGTTTGAACTCATATGTTGGTGTGATAATCCCTAATTACTTGTGAACTTGAAACCCGGGTGTGATTCCTTTTTAATTATTGTTTACAACTTAAACCGTTTATTTTCTACTTGATTACTCGTGATCGTTTTGCTAGTTGATAACCATTGCTTGTTGGATTTGTTAATTTCACCTCAATCATTGCTTGTGTTTGGTCAGAAAGACCCATTGCAACTTCATAAATCACATTGTTAATTGAAGTTAAGCACCGACCACAAACTCTTCGTGGTTCGACACCCTTCTTACCCTAACTAGTTTAAGGTGATTAGGACACTCTAATTCTTTATCTTTGACCGGTACCTTCGACACAAATCAAATTTTGGCGCCGTTGCCGGGGAGTGTGTGCGCTTGGTGTTTTATTTTAGTTGACTTTTGTGACTACTTGTTTCTTGTTTTGTTTGGTTAATATTCTTCTATTTTTGTGTTACGCGTGGTGTTTGTTTGTGTGTGCAGGTGACAGAATAGTGCATGCGTACCCGTTCATCCGGGAGGACTTCACCGCTTGTCCATGTATTATAGAATTTCAAGCATGTTGATCTCACCATGAATATAGACTTTAGTGAATGCTTTCATTGTAGGAGCACATCTCATCGGAACAATGATTGTCCATATTTTCGGAAATTATGTGGGAAAGTCTGGTGGCGTCGAATCCCTTATCAATATGAAGATTGTGAGAAGCGTCGAGTGCAATATTGTTTATCTCGAGTCGATCGAGAGTTGGCTCAACTTCATCATTCAAAGCAATACCGCTTACAATTGTTAACTTACAAATATGATCTTTTGTGCACCGGAAGGCGAAAGGGAGAGCGAGGCCTTTCAGTTAACGAACAGTCTCAGGCAAAACAAATGTGGGTGTCTTCACAAATTGGGGATGCGGTTGTGGAGAATAATACCACACCAATGCCTTCAATTGCTGAAGAATTAACGAGTGCACTATCCGTGAATGATGATAATGATGAAGAGGGGGAAGAAGAGGTTGTGGATATTTCGGAGCATATAGTTGAATGTTTAGACTCAGTCAATGACATGGCACCTTCTGAGGAATCAGTGACTAAGATATTGACGGTTTATTCTAACCATCCTCCCGTTTTAGTTACTCGAGGCAATAAAGTTGGGAATGAGGGTCCGAGGATAAAGATTAGGAAGGTGGGACTACAAGACATTGGACAGTTTAGTCGGAAGCAAGCCCGCATCGATTTAGCCGACATGTCGATCACAATAAGGCAGGATTGGACACGACACGTCAACTACCGGGCATACATTGGAAATTCGGTGGGAAAATGTGAAGTTAGATTTTCGAACATTGCATCCATTTACATGCAGGTTTTGAGAGAACGAGTTTGGAGGGAACACATAAGATATCGGGCTTTTGTTGGCAATGTGGTCGGTAAGTGTTCATTGCGACCATCATGAGAGACACATGAGGTAATGTCGGGCTGAGGACAATAAACTTAGCGCTAACCGGGAGGCAACCCGGCTTGTGATTGTCTTTATTTTGTCTTTGTTTTGTTTTGTATTGTGTGTTTTAGTTTCGTCACCATAGCAACACTCAAGTGTGGGGAAGACTCATGGAAGACTTACGAGTCCATTTTTGGTGGTGGTTCAGGCACTCTATGATCGCCTCTAATCAGGTCCACGTACTCTTTCTCATATTTATGTTACTTTGATTGAACTATATTATTTTTGTCTGTTTTTGTGTGTTTTGGTGTGTTTTTGTTTGAAACTTGGTTGATTGTGGTTGGGTTGGTGCTTATGGTTATGGTAATCTTTGAGTTGGATATTTGGAGATATTGGGTATTGGATGTTTTTGCACCCACAAACCACACTTTTATATTTTATAACTATTTACATTGAGACATTGTAAGGTTCAAGTGTGGGGATGTGAGAAATCAATAAAATCATGCAAATTTTTGAATAATTGTTTTACAAAGTGTTTGGTAGAGGTCTTTGGTCATGGTTAATTCATTAAGTTACTTGATTAAGTTTTTCCAACAAATAAAAAAAAAATTTGGAAATGTTGGATTTGGGAGTAACAAAATTGAAGGTGACGGCTTGCATGCACATGTCGGTAACCTATTTTCCACCATGTTGTGAGATTTTGAGCCAAATTGATATAAATATTCTCTTACTTGAGTATTTAGCCACTTTGTTTCACATTTTAGAACTTGCATATTATTGATACATGTTGAGACCTTGAACCAATTAATTGCACAAAAATGATAAAGGCATTAGGAGAAACCTTTTTATTTTTAGCCATTTTTATACCCTTACCCGTTAATATCCACTAGATGCCCACTCTGAACCTATACCTTTTCTGTTGACAAAACCCATAACATTAACCCATTCACCTTTTAGCCTTTTCTTTTTAAACCCGTGAGTTGGAATTCAATTAACTTAGATTGTTGTAGTTGCGGTTGCAATTGAGATAAAAAAAAAAAGAAGAAAAAAAAATGAATGAAAAAAGAAATACAAAAATAGTATTGGGCCAACATTTGCCCAAAGGTTTTGAGTATTAGTTTGAGCTACAATAAAAGATGTTATTGGGTCAGTTTAACCCAAGTTTCATTTGATAGTTTGAAAAAATAAGAACTTTAGTGTTGATGGGTCATTTATACTCATAGTAGAGATTTGAAAGTTTTAGATTGATTTGTAACTTCATTAGTTGAATTCCACTTACCTATAGCCACTTTAAAAAATCACTATCCATGCCCATAACCCTAGCCTACATTACAACCCTTAAAAGACCATTTGATTTGTGCATGTTAGTTGTGTTAGTAGGAGGAGATGTGATCAATATGCAAGCTTATGATAATGTGGTTCATTGTTTGGGTTTGAGTGAAAAATACTAGCACATCATCGCTAGTCCAGATATGAAACCGAGGGGAGTGATTGATTGTGAGGGGTGTGTGCATGCAAAGCCATAACTAGATATGAGTTAAGCGCGTTCCAATATTTCCTTTTGTTTAAAAATTCATCGATGGTTTGTTGGATTGTAAATCTGTTGAGAGTATAATTCTTATGAATTTTGCATGACCTTGGACCTTAGCTTATGTTTAGTTAAAACAATTGTTTGAGATTTTGAAATGTGGATTTGAAGCAAAAGACTTTGCTTGAGGGCAAGCAAAACTCAAGTATGGGGATGTGATGTGTAGGTGTTCGTTGGGTGTTTATGATGCTTAATTATACGTTTTTATGTGTGATTTAGCATGGAACGCGTTTACTTTGCATGTGTTTATGATTTGTAGGTGTTTGGATGCTAAGTACGTGTTTTGGAAGCATTAGAGAGGAAGTAGAGGGTTTGGATCGGAAACTATGCAAAAGATGGAGGCTGATGTGGAAGTTCTGGAAGCTGAATCTTGAAACAGACATATCTCGAGCTAGAAAATGAGTTACGAGACCCATAATATATGAATCTTGGGTAGCTCGAGAAGCCGAATCCAAATATTTGGTTAAAAAAAATACACTAGAGGCGTAAGCTTACGCCCTAGGAGCGTAAGCTTACGCCGGTAACATTTTCTGAATAGAAGCTTCAGCTCGACGGAGTAAGCTTACGCCCCCAGCGTAAGCTTACGCTGGTTACGTTTCAGACACGGATTTTTAGTGAAACAGCCGATTTTCAGTGTTTAATTGGGGGTTTCTTCCCCAAATTCGAAATGATCTTTTTGACATCAGTTCTTGGGCGATTTTGGGAGTTCTTGGAGGCTAAGGAACACGATTCTAACATCCAATTGAAGATTGATACTCGAAAGATTGAAAGATTGAAGATGAATTCCACAACCATGAGCGGCTAATCCACCGGTAATCATTCCCGGGTGGATTGTTTGTAAGTTTTTAGGGTTCTATCATGTGCTAGCTTTGAGAAACAATTCTTGTAATCGTTTGGTTTGAAACACTTGAATCTTTGTGTTTAGTATGGTTATGAACTCACGGGAGTCGATAAATTCTTGCACCATTGACCCCGTTAGATGATAATTGCTATGAACTTTGATTTGTGTTGAATCTATTGATTAATCTAATTCTATATTGCATACATTTGTCTCGATTTCATTTGTGAATATTGTTTTACACTATTTGCCGATGATGTATGAATGTTGATGTTCTCAGTTAGATTTGGTTAATTTGATTTGGATAACCATTCGATTGTTTGAACTCATATGTTGGTGTGATAATCCCTAATTACTTGTGAACTTGAAACCCGAGTGTGATTCCTTTTTAATTATTGTTTACAACTTAAACCGTTTATTTTCTACTTGATTACTCGTGATCGTTTTGCCAGTTGATAACCATTGCTTGTTGGATTTGTTAATTTCACCTCAATCATTGCTTGTGTTTGGTTAGAAAGACCCATTGCAACTTCATAAATCACATTGTTAATTGAAGTTAAGCACCGACCACAAACTCTTCGTGGTTCGACACCTTTCTTACCCTAACTAGTTTAAGGTGATTAGGACACTCTAATTCTTTATCTTTGACCGGTACCTTCGACACCGATCATTGTCCACAACAGAAATAAATTTTGGACCAATTCCGTTCCGAATCTTCAATTCATGGCTAGATAGTAAGGGTTTGATAGAGGTGATCAACATGGTTTTGATTAAATATGTCGGGAACCCTGAAGGAGTATTAGCATTTGCCAAAAGACTAAAGGAGTTGAAAGAAAAAGTGAAGAATGGAGATGGAAAGAAAAAGAAGCGGAGGAGAAAATATACAAGGAAACTATGAAATCGATAAATAGTTTGGAGGAATTGGCTGAAACAAAAGTGTTAAGTGCAAAAGAAAAAAAGTAGAGGGTAGAGCTAAGAATACTATTAAGAGAGTCGGAAAAAAGAAAGTCTAGAGATTTATTACAAAGAGCTAAAACCAGATGGGTAACACATGGGGATGAAAATTCGGTATATTTCCACGGCATAATTAATTGCCACAAAATACACAATCGGATAAACGGGCTATGGTTTGATGGGAAATGGATAACAGCACCGAAAGATATCAAGGAAAAAGCAAGATAGTACTTTCAAACAAAATTTAAAGAACCACTCAATAGAAGACCAAGAATGGTGGGTGAAGGTTTTAAAAGACTATCAACGGAACAAAGCGGGAAATTGGTGGAGAACTTTTCAGATGAGGAGATTCAGGCAGCAGTATGGGAATGCGGAAGGGACAAGTCTCCGGGACCGGACGGGATTACTTTTTCATTGATTAAAAAATTCTGGGCCAACTTCCATCCTTTCGTACGTAGTATGATGGACGAATTCTATACTCATGGGGCTATTCCGAATACGTGTGGGGCCTCGTTTATTGCCCTTATACCAAAATGTGTGGATCCTCAAGTGATAGAAGACTTTAGGCCAATAACACTAATTGGGGTCATTCACAAAATCATCACAAAAACACTAGCAAACAGGTTGAAAGGGTGTATAGCGGATTTGGTAAATCCAGTTCAGTCGGCATTTGTGGAAGGGAGATCAATTATAGACGGGCCATTGATTTTGAATGAAATAGTATCATGGGCAAAGAAACGCAAAAAGGAGGTAATGTTAGTCAAAGTGGATTTCGAGAAAGCATATGATACAGTGAACTGGAAATTTCTATTATCAATCATGACCCATATGGGGTTTCCGTCAAAATGGAGGAATTGGATTTTAGGGATACTAATATATGGGAGAGCGTCCGTAATGATAAATGGGTCCCCTTCTGGAGAGTTTCAATTAAGGAGAGGTCTAAGACAAGGAGACCCAATATCTCCTTTTCTCTTTATATTAGTAATGGAAGCATTGAGTGTGATGATGGAAAAGGCTACGACTAGTGGATCCTACAAAGGGATGTCGGTGGAAGGTACGAACGTGAGGTTGTCACATTTATTCTATGTCGATGATGCAATATTTTGTGGGGAGTGGATTATTTCAAACATAAAAAATCTAAATAGAATATTGAGAGTTTTCAACTTATGTTCCGAGCTGAAGGTCAACTTAGGAAAAAGTAGGTTATTTGGGGTAGGGTAAGATCAAATTATGGTAAACCAGATGGCAGCAAAGATATGTTGTAAAGGAGACAAACTTCCATTTATGTACTTAGGACTTCCGGTAGGAGATAACATGAATAGAATCAAAGCGTGGAAACCAGTTATAGATAAGTTCAACATGAAATTAACCAACTGGAAGGCGAGGATCTTGTCCTTTGCAGGTAGAATTACACTGGTAAAGGCGGTTCTGGGGAGTATTCCAAATTATTATCTATCTCTGTTTAAAGCACCGAAAGGAGTCATTAATTCATTAGAAGGCATACGAAGAAAATTTCTTTGGGGAGGAGGATCTATGGTCAAAAAAATTAGATGGGTAGCTTGGGAAAAAATAGTGGCTCCTAAACGTAAGGACGGCCTCAGAGTGGGCAATATTAAGGATCTAAATACGGCATTGCTGGTGAAATGGTAGTGGAGGTGGAAAAATGACAAATATCATATTTGGAAAGAAATGATTGAAGCAATACATGGAGGACAAAGAAACGTCCAATCATTTCCGGTTAGGAAATCAATCTCCGGGGTATGGAAGAACATAATTGAAATCGAGAAAGAGTTCGTGAAACACAATATTGATATTATACAGAAAATTAAGAGCAAAGTGGGTTCAGGTGGTAACACAAGATTTTGGGTGGATAATTGGCATGAACGAGGCATTCTAAAATTTATTTTTCCTAACCTGTTTGCTTTGGCTATAGATAAAAATGTATTCATTGCAGATTGCTACTCGGAAGCAGACAAGACATGGAGATGGGCATGGAAGAAAGCCCCAACACAGGGTATATCATTAACACAGTTTAATCATTTGAAAATTTTGTTGTCAAAGGTTAAGTTGTCACAAGAAAAGGACGTGTGGGGATGGATGAAAGAGGCGGAGACAGAGTTTTCAGTAAGCACAGTTAGGAAGGAGCTAGAAGATACCCGGGGAGCAGTTATATCAGGTCCTAAATTCAGATGGAATATATAGGCACCCCCAAAAGTAAGCATGTTCACTTGGAGAGCAATGGATGGACGCATAGCGACGAAAGATACCCTGGCCATAAGAGGGTCGGATAATTTAGACAGGACTTGTCCAAATTGTGGAATTTGCCAAGAAGACACAGATCATTTGATAGTATCATGCTTGTACGCAAAATCGATATGGTGGCAAATTTGGAGATGGAGCAACCAACCTAGTCCGCCTATTCTCTATACTATCAAGGAAGTAATCAAGTATGTCGAAGAGCTACAAGTACCGAAGAAAAAGAAGAAACTGGTTCATGCTATCTCGCTAGCAACTATGTGGTGTCTATGGCTCAGTAGAAACAAAAAAATTTTTGACGAGAAACTTACGACGGATCAAAATTGTGTGGCGCAAATCAAAGAACTATCGTACATATGGATTACATGTAGAGCAAAGCTGAGAAGTATCACTTGGGAGGACTGGATAGCATTCCAGATGAGTATTTTATGACGGACGTTATTGTATTGTGTTTTGACCAATTTGGGCTGGGTTTGTAATTCTTCCCCTATTAGCCATTGGCTTTGAGGGGTTCGGTTTTAATTGATTTCGTTTACTTTTCAAAAAAAAAGTTGTGATGGATGGGATAGAGAGAATCATTGGATCACCAAATTTCATGAAGCTTTCCTTTGAAGGTAATAGATATGAGTAGCCAATTTGAAAAAAAAAATGCTTATTGATTTGTCTCCGATTACTCTACAACACACGTGCCTCGGTTACATGATTTGGTGGTCAAAATTTAACCCATAAATTGCAATTATTTGTTTCGACTTCTATAAAAAATGATAATACCTAAATAATGTTTAACTAATAATATCTTTCTTTTAATAGCAATGTTTAATATGTAGTTATTAATGCTTTCTAAGTAAATTGAATCAAATAACTAATTATTAATGTTTAAAAAATTCAAATTTGTCTAAGCATAATGTTTTCTTTTTGTAACATGATGGAGTAACTTTGGTCTGGACAACTGTAGGTCTAGACGGTAAGGCAATTGGCGACCATAATAGTTATTAGTCGACAATAGCTAGCTTTGAAAAATATTAGTCGTCTCTAGTCGTACGGAGTAATTCATCATAAGCATAAAATGTATCATGCATTAGCAGTGGGGGATCCAGAGTTTTTCTTGAGCGGGTGCAAAAAATGGGTCGGCTCAAATCAAATAGGGTCAAAATTGAGTCTGCTAAAAACAAGTTGGGTCGACTATTAAAAAAAGTCGTGTCAAAATTAGTCGGATAAAAAACATTTCATACTTATTTACTTAAAAACGGGTTGACTATAAAAAAAAACAAGTTGGGTCTACTCAATTTAATTAGGTTTGATTAATAACTGATGTACATGAGATGTTAATTTATGATTGTTTAAAATTTAAATAAAACTTATTTTGTAACTTAAGGTCAATTAGAGAGAATTAATATTAATTATTAAACCTTTAATGTTAAACCTAGAAATTTACGATTGTGTTTTCCAAATTTGCCTCTCTAAATTTTCTCTTCCCAATTCTCTTGCCTATATTATTCATCCGGATGAGAGATCGAGCTTCAAGAAATAGTGAATTGTCTTTTTTATTTATTATTGTCAACATCATCTTCTCTCTACTTTATATCTTTAAACTTCATTTTCTCCATTAAAGCTTTCATATGAAGGTCTTCACAACAACATTTCCCCATAGCAAATAAATGCCAACCTCTTCGGTTTTCTTGTCTCGCTCAATCTTTTGGATGTCACAAGTGCCTCCCAAGTATCTTCGAAAGGGTCTACTCTGAAAGTTTTCTACTACTGTGATGAATTTCAATAGGTGCCTTGCCCCCGCTGGAGCACAAGTACATCTGCCACTGTGCATCAGCGTGTTCATATAAAAAAAAGGTAAAAATTTTTTGGTATTATCTTGTGACCTTACTATAATCTTAACCAACTTTTTTTAACGGCTAACATCAAAATCCGTGTAGGGTATAGACAATAATCTTAACTAACTACTCGACAAGGTATGAGATGTAGGAACTCTCCAAGTCACTATAACAAATACATTAATAGTGTTCAGTTTTCCTACTGGTCGATAAGCATTAAAGATACTCTTCCATCTCTCAACATTTAATATTACACTACTTTCTTTTACTACAAATATTCTGCAACTTACTCTCACGTTAGAGCTTCATCATGAGGTCACCTCATGGTGAGGTTGTAGCATTATATCTCTCATACCAATCAATATTGTACACTTTTCCTACTAGTAGCTTATAGATTTGTTTTTTGTTCCACGAGTGAAATTTTCTTAGGTCACAAATCATGGATTGCTCACACTCGATATAAATTCTCCTCTCATCCACGATCTAATGCACTCAAAGGTGTTGGTGGTATTTGAGGCGAGACATTTGTTATGACTCAATATATCTCCTAGCAGTGTGTGTTCATTGCTCAGGCCAAACATCAGACCTTCAAGTACATCTAAAGCTCTGGATTAAGCATTGCAACATGTTTTTTTAACGGCTAAATTTTATAAGAAACGACTAGTAAGCAACTAGCAGGGACGAAACAAAACAATTACAAGAACGATAACAAAACTATGAACAACCCGAAACCATATCAATTAGCGACACATAGAAAGGAACTAGACAAGCGAAAACCAATGAAAACGATCTAACAAGAAAACTCGCGCGTAACATCTACTACCCAATCCCAAACCCACAAGATCAAAAGCTCTAAACATTGCACCAAACATGATTTCAAATGGAATGTTTTTCAATTTCAATTTCAATTCCATCATATTCCGTGAACCAAACGAGCCCTAAGATTAAAGAGATCACAAGGCTAAGGCCTATGATTCCATTCCAAGCCCCAAGTTAACGATCATTTTTAAGAATAAGTATATACGTAGAATAATAATGTCACCTAAGGCTAAGGGGTATACCTTCGTGAAAAGGCCTTGTAGAGGTGATGTGGCCACCATGGGCCCGTGGAACACCGCACCGCCCTTGCATGGTTAGTTTCCATAGATATTTCCACGATCGTGGAAAAGGTGGCGTGAAGTAGGTGGGACCAAGCTTGGTGATGTGGATCAAAGAGGTGTAGACACTGACAGTTTTCACGTGAGTGCAAAGTGAAACACCACGCCCTTTATATATTAAAACTGTGTGGGAATGATGCAACACCTGCGCTGCGTAGCATTTTCGACACTCATTTCCCACTTGACTATATACCTTTGGCCTAAGCAAAAAAAAAAGGCACACCCAAAACATAAAAAGTGTAACAGTAAAAAGTATTTATAACAAGCATAAAAAAAATTAATACTTAAATCCTAATATACAGATATAATAATTTTTTATTATATTCTTTTAATATGCGTAGAATTATAATACCTGTGTTACGAATATATAATTATTATTTGTAAACAAACTAAAATAATCAATTGTGATACCATGTATTATATTCAAAGCAGTTTTCTTCAACTTTTAAAGAAAAATAATAGTCTTATGTGGCGCCTCATTAATATGTGAAACCTTTAAAGTTTAATATAATCAAACAAAGGTAACAACCAAAAGCTTCCTTAATCACCTCATGGTGCTCAGATTGCTTTTAATTGTTGACCATACTAACCTTTTATCTAATATGACCTGACAGATAGCTTTGGGCAAACAACCGATGGAAGGTAAGATTCATGTAAAGGGTATTTAGGTCATTTTCTTAATTTAATGAGTTATATCTCATCAGTCACAACAAAACTAACAAATCTTTTGGCATATGATTATGACCTGCTTAGCTTACATAAAAGGACAACTTGAGCTCTCTAAAACCATAAAACAAACTCTAGTCACTTGACAGAAAGCTGCCCTGTCTCTTAAGGATGATTCATGATTCAAGGTTCAAGCCATTCCTCCACTTGTTGCGGTGCGAATTATCTGAAACAAAGCTGGTAAAAACAACACATAATAGGTTACAAAATGAAGCCACCAAATTGACAAAAAAAGGAAAAAAAAAACATATTTATAAGGTCATAGGTTCAGTTCCAATGGAAGAATATGATAAGATCTTAATACTTTGGCCACCCAAGAATGTATCTGGTTTTAGATGACTAAATTCCGCAAAAAAATGCCTCACGAAAATGCCATTTATAATTTTGAAACAAAAAAAATACCCTTGTATCAGACCATGTGTAGTGGGTTGGTGATATTGATGAAAAAATGGTGTCACGCAAACAGTGTTGTCATCGGGTGTAATGGGTTAGTGTTAGTGATAGTGATAAAAAAGAGATGATAGGGTATAGTGTTGGGGTTGGTGGTCAAAACTAAAAAAATAGTTTCAAACGCCCCAACGCCCGTGATCACCACCACCAATTGCACCATCACACCCCCCTATCACGCATTCACGCCTAGAGGGGTAGTGTGCCTGCGTGATAGAGTGCCCGCTAAGTCCAGCCACGCCCCATTACACATGCTCTCAGTCTATCAAAAAGAACGATTCAATGTAAATAAATAACTAAGGGTGTTTTTGTCATTTTAAAATATTATAGTACTTAATTTTTAGCGGATTTGGTATCTTTCAGCATATGGCCTGCTTAGTTTTGTTCAGTTTTATTTTGGTGTACGTTTTGGTATAAATTTTACTAAAACTGAGATGCACCCAGCATAAAGTTTTTTGGTCAGTTTCCAATAAAATTTATATCTAAACATAGATAAAAAACTAAACAGAACTGTATATTCAGAATTTTAATAATATTAAATATTACAAATTATTAGAAAAAAAAACTAAATTATATCTTAAATGAAAATTAATAAAAAGAAAAATATTATAATTTGATTTTTGTGGGCTGAGAACACGGGATTTAGGGCCAGTTACTTTAGTTTTAAAAAAGTAAAAAATTACATTAGTTTTAAAAAAGTGAATAGCTTTGAAATAAAAAACTCCTGTGTAGAATGTCATAACATTTGCAGTTTAAATGTTTATACAAGATTTGGAGTCCATCTAAAATCTCTTACTAATAAGCATATGTTATGAACATAGTTGTCAATAGCGAATAGCGGTAAATAGCGACAAGCCACCTATACGCTACGTAGCGAATAGCGGTAAATAGCGGGCGCTATTTCACGTTTAGCGATACACTAGTAGAAATTTTTAGAAATATTTTATATTAAACTAGTGTAGGATTTGTAGCAATTATAATCAATAATCATCTAAATCTTCATATATTAGGGTTATTAGCAACCCTATTTATATTAATCAAGTAAAAAACTGGTTAAAAACATAAAAAAAATATATAAAAAAAAACAAAATTCGCTATCTGGTCGCTATTTAGTCGAGAAATGGAAATAGCGACGTTTGATCGATTCGCTATGTAGCGCGCTATAGCGCGCGCTACAAGCGCTATTGACAACAATGGTTATGAATAACATGAGGATGAAAAGATTCATGCATTTTCATTCGATAAGGCCTTGTTAATCTGAAATGCCTTCAATTTCATGGCCAGCAAACAAATATAGACAATTTAGGCAGAGCTGTAGAAGGAGAGAAACTTACAGGATCCTATCACAACAAATACGAAGAAACCAAGCACTATGGGTCCCACAGGGTAAGAGTCTTTTTTCTTCGTCGCGGTTTCAGGAACAGCACCGCGCTTCTTGATGTTCTTCTCAAACCTCTCAACCTTTCTATCAGCTAAACGCTTGGATGTAGTCTAAGATATCCCAGAACATGATAAATCAGTTCAAGCAACAAGAGAAATCCATCCACAAGAAATGAACTAAAAGCACCATGAACTTTACATGCTAAAAGCGAAGGTATATACAAAAATTTCAATACTTCATAAGCTATTGATGCATGCAGATAATTTAGCCTGCTGCCTGACCAAAAATAAACACACACATGCATATAGTCCAAAAGGCTTAGTTCTGGAAACCCTTAACCGGCCCAAGCAGACAGCCACAAGTCCATCACGTGAGAGATAAAGTGAGCTCACTGAGAGGCCCACTACACTGGTTGAGTCAACTGTCAAGTATCCCCTAAGCCCAACAAGAGATTTTTTTCATTATGTGAGGTTCCTCTTGCCATTCCCAGGACAACCCAGGTATCTGCTATAACCAACTTGGCTACACGCCCGGAGGCCACACACATGCATACACTTATGTTATAAACTGTAAAAGAAACTGAAATTAATATAATATCTGAATGTTGTAATTACAATGGAGGGGAACCCTCAATATATAGGAAAAAGTAGACACCCTAGAAACCTAACTTGGGCCCGTAGGCAAAACATAACTAAACCCTAATACTAATAACTATATTTAACATAAACTTAATTTGTAAATACCAACATGAGTAGTGTTTCCATACGTCCATAGTTTTCAATAGCGAATAGCGGTAAATAGCGACAAGCTACCTATATGCTACGTAGCGATAGCGATGAAATAGCGCCCGTTATTGGCGATATTTCATGTTTAGCAGTAAAATAGTAGAAAATTTTATGAAAATAAAAACCCTAAAGTAGTCAACTATTGTAGCAAATATAATCAACAAAAAAAACAGTCACATCACAAAAATAGCTAAAATACGCTATCACTAATCATCTAGTGAAATAAAACCCTAAATCTCTATTCGCTTCTGCTATTTATATTAAAAAAATCGCCATTTTCACGCTATGTAGTCGCTAAACACCATATAGCGCCACTAGACCGCTTCGCTACGTAGCGCGCTATAGCGGTCGCTATAGCCGCTATTGACAACCATGCATACGTCTATCCATGTACGACATATAGCAAGAGCAAAATATGCCCTATATGTGTTGACATCAAAAGGCAAAGTTAGCAAACGATACAGTCTTAAAACTAGCGGTTTCGATAGTTACATAGCCTGAGAAACATAATCAGCAATTAATGACTCGAAAAAGGTGAAAAGTTGATGTTAACGTTGCGTTCCCGAGTCCTTTTTAAAGAGATAAGTGAAAGGAAGTGGAAAGAAACTGGAAAAGATTTGTGTTCCTGAGTTTTTTAGTGGAAGGAAGTGGAAAGAAGAGAAAGGAAGATTATTAGTAATCTTCCCTCCCAAAATCTTTAATTTCTTTTCCTTTCCATTGAACTCTGGAAAACGAACCATTTCCCTTCTTCTCTTTCATTTATTAAACTCGGGAACACAGCGTAACTGACATGTAGTATACAATGTTAGGAGATAGAAGTAAACATATTATGAATATTGAATTGATTTTGATAGAAAGGGGGCCAGTTTACAATTTAACTTCCTCCTTTTGGTGAATTATAATATAGCACAAAAGGTTATAAGAATAAGAATCTTTCGTACACAACACCAATGCAACAAGACAAAATCAAGGTAAAATGGGCAAAACCACCAGTTTTAATCTCTGCATCTATATGATCCCTTGACTTTATGATCCTATAAGTTTATTCAAATTCAAAATATATTCTATGCAGCTCATTTCACAGACTTCTCATAGGTTGCATTGCAAAATCCTTGCACACAGAAAACTATTATAAGTCTCAAAACCCTAACAAATTACTTGATCAAAAAATTAACAAATTACATTCGCACAGAGAAAGAAAAACGAAATCCCTAACATAAATTGTGAAAAAAAAACCTAATTTCCGAACAGATCAGATCATTGTTATCAGATCTGCCCAAATTTCAATAAAAATCCGTCAAATTCATAAATCAGAAGCCCTAATTCGACATAAACAGTAATTCACTACGAAATTAACCATCGAAAAGAGACTAAATTAGAACAAATGAATGAATTTTAACAGGAAGGATCAGAACAACAAAAATGTAACAATCATGAGGGAGATGATTACCATTGTATCTTCCAAAGATCTGATCTGCAAATCTTCGATCGATTGAGATGGATTAGAGAGGATTTACGAAGAGTTTTCCAGTTGTGTGACCAGCGCCTGCGATTTAGAGGAAGACTGAAAATACGGTGGGCCGTCGTATTATACCGCATTGCAGGACGCAATACGACGTCGTACTGCTAAAGCTGGTTTCTACAAAGTTACTAAAATAGTCCTTGGAGTATTTGTCAACCGACATTTTTGGTCTTTGAGAATTTTTATTTGAACTTTGACCCAGATGCTACTATTTTGTAGAAATGAAGTCTCTCTTGCTCATGATTTATAAAAGTTGATTAAGTCCATGAATAAAATAGGTGAATTAAGAGAAAATTAGCCCCGCGCTACGCGGCGGGAGGCCCTTGTGTCTCGCGAGGGGAAGCGGGCCTTAAACGGTTGAGGCGGTAGCATTAATGTGGCTAAACACAAAGAGAAACGTTGTTATGTACATAAAAGAAACGTATAAAGTTACGGTGACTCAGTTGTGGAGATCAAAACATACATAAAAGACAGTTATATAACAGTATTGATGTTTTTCAGTCGGTTTCGGTCTCATTATACACAGTATCAGCACATTACCATCAGTCGATACAACCCACGACACCTGAAAAATACCCTATTTTGAATACAACTCCGTTTTTAACGAAATTTATACTGGGACGTCAAGAAAAAAAATGAACGAATAACTCATTGAGGAAGAATCAGAATGTATATACTACAGGGGGTAAACTTGAAATTTTAAAAACTTGAGGGGGTCAAAGTGATATTTTACAAAGTTAGGGGTGAGTTTTATAATTCTACCAAATTTGAGGGGAAAAAATGATCGGTGGCATTTGCCACTGACACTTCTCTTTAAGATTAATGAAATTTTGTTCCATCATAAAAAACCTGAGCACGGCCCGTATATTCATTTGGTTAAAGAACATCGATTTTAATCTAGACACGTTTTGAATCAGGTAACCAAGCACGACATGTGTAACCCATTAACTAAAGGAGTCAAAGGGTTGCCGTTTTGTAAATAAGTGGTAATCAAGTTGTAAACGGGTTGGAGGTTTTTTTTAACTGAACGAGTAAGAGTCATCTAGTTATTACTTGTTACCACAATGAGATCCACATACACTAATAAGGTAACAAATAGTCTTTAAGGAACATCCCGGTAATTAAGTGGTATGCCTCACAATAGATTTAAATCCTATAAGATGGAGGCATGATATATTTATCTTAAAAAATCCGAGTGTTGCTATTAAAAAAAAAATAAGTCAACAAATAACCTTTTTTTTATCAAAATTAGTAAATGAAAAATATTCACTTTTACTTTGAGTAAATCCATTTTGTAAAGACTGCCGATTAACTATTTATTCATTTTTCTTTACCTTGATTTAACCCGTATAATAACTTAACTAACGTACACATTTTTTTTATCTATCTTTTATTAGAATAGTGGTAGATATAGATTATATTTTAATGTTGAACTATTTAATGATATGCATCCTCATTCTAACACTCGAACGCGTCACGTCAGCTGTCACATCAAATTTCCGGACGAACACTCCCCCGTTAAAAGTGGGTGACCCTTCCAATGGTGATGTCCAATTCCAAACGCCACCTAGGCTCCATGTGGCCGTCCATTTGCTACCACTGGAGGTGCTCTTAAAGGCGAAGTACTCAGAAAATGGTTTTTTTCAACAAAATGCATATGAACATGATGATCCCATTTACTCGCCGTTTGGTTTGTAAATGGGATCGGGTACATGTTTGAAAGAAAATGAGAAGAGAGAAAAAGAAACCTGTCACAAGAAAACTCATGTTTCATGTGTTTTCTCAAACTTACATCCTTAAAATAAACATAATGTATAACCTCCATTCAATCATTCCAACTGCACAATGTTTGATCTTTGAAAGGGTTGTTTTTATACAGAGATTTCTAACACTCTAACTGCACTATGTGTAGCAACCACTTGTCAGCAGGAGTTACTACACCAGCAATCTGATCTTCATCAGACCCAGAAAAATAGAAACCCACCAGCCAGAAGATCTTCGACCAATCGGCTTTTATCTGCAATAAAACAAAAAACACAAGATTACCTGTTTTTTATGTGTAAAAAGAGCTCATCACACAAGATTATGATGAAAAAAAACACTGTTAAAAAGAACACAAAATATCAAAATTCATTCTATAATTTTCGTTTGCTTGTCGGGTTTCATCTTCTTACATCAAATGAGGATGACCCATAGTCTCTCTTGTGTCCATTTCTTTTTTCTTTCTTTTGGTAACTATGAGATCCTGTGGTAACTATGAGAACCTGTTACCACAGGACTCATCAATACCTTGCTAACAAAGGGATCGGGTAAAATGCAGTTTGAGCTGGGTGGGTGGCTGATACGAATCCAGGAAGGCCAGGTCCAAATCAGGTGGGGCTTTCTACTGGGTCAAAGAGGTTATTTACTATGCCTATTATTAGCTGGAAGATGGAAGGATGAGGGGCTGTTCCTATGCCTAATTTCAAAGAGCAGTTACTAAATTTCAGGAGTTATATTAAGCAGACTTTTATGTTCATTAGTTTCACTCTTGTTTTTTATTATCAAAGTATTAGTAATGTGTAATTGGAGACATTGCCCCTCTCGAATCGGGCCAACTATCCCTGTTCTCGTTTAATTTAAGCAATCAAATTTCAGGTTTCTATCATTTGGTTCCATTGCCGGGAAGTCAAAGATGGTTAACACCCGGAACAACACTGATGGTAGGGGCTCAAACCCAGACCAAATCGCAGCTCAATTGGCTGCCACTGCTGCAAAATTGGAGTCCATCGATTCAATGAAGGAAGATATTGCAGCCTTGAAAGGAGACCGATCTAAGGGCAGTAAGTTTGACGAAGGGGAGAGCTCGTGGAGGGGACGAACTGGATACAAACCATACAACAAATTGGATTTTCCTTCTTTAAGCGAGGGAGATCCAAGGGGATGGATTCTTAAAGCCGAGAAGTATTTTCGATTCCACCACACCCCCAAGAGGAGATGGTGGATGTGGCAGCGAAGCGTTTGGAGGGTGTTGCCTTGGATCTCTATTCCTGGTTGTCGGCTGAACATGAATTCAGATACTTGGAGGAATTAGTCCAGGCTTTACCGAAGCACTTTGTGCCACCCGAATTCCAAAATCCAGACGAGTACCTTTGCAGCCTCAAACAAACCGGTTCCGTTCAAGAGTATAGACAAGAGTTTGCTCATATGTCAGCCAGAGTTTCAAACTGGCCAGACCACTGTCTGCTGGGAGTGTTCCTTAATGGGCTGAAAGAGGAACTGAAGGCAGATGTACGCATCCATAAACCTCGGTCTGTCTATAAGGCAGTCAGCCTAGCCCTCGAGTTTGAATCCAAACTCAGCCACACCTTATCAAGAAAAAATGTTAATCCCACTCCCACAACAACAACAGACCCAAAACCAACCTCTTCAAGCCATGTTAACCAGGCTGTCCCCATCCAAAAACCCACTGAAAACCGCCTTACCGAGGCAGAAAAACAGAGCCGTTACCTCAAGGGTGAATGCTTCCGTTGTGGGGATAATATGGTCCTGGACATCGCTGTAAGACGGGAACTGATAACCCCACAGCTGAGCCGACCGTTACACATTCAAATCATCCTACCGTTACGTTTCAATCAGATTTGATCAGGTCATCCAATTGGGTCAGCCTTGTCCGAGTGGAGCTCCAAATGTTGTAACTGCCTTGCTACTCGTTCCATGCATCCACGTTCACATGATTTATTATTTCTTAATTATTTTTCTTTATTTCTTTTTTTCAGCAGTTATGTTTCCTAGATTGTAGTAAAGAGTGGAGGTCCCATGTTCCACTTCTTTCGTAATTTCCATTCCTATGTAATCAAGAAGTTGGATGCAATGAAGGCAGATAGAAATTATTTACACTTTTCTTGTTTATCTCTTTCATTATAGGAGTTAAGCAAATCCACTGCTAATTCAATCTGGACCATTGAATGGTGTCTGTGGAGGTTCTAGCTTGAATCAAGTGGTGAAACCTTATCTTGATTCAATTTAGGATTGCCCAACGAATAGATCCGGGTGGTGAAACTGTATCCCGGTTTATCGTTGTCTTCTTCCCCATCAAATTCCATACAAACCTTGTTTTTATAAGCTTCTGTATATCAGGAACCTTCAAGGTATTAGAGATAACTGATGGGGGAGAAGAGCAACCAGCGATACATGAGAAGAATTGCCCAGATGAACTGGCCGAGATCAGCCTTCACGCTCTCTTTGGTCAGTCAACAACATCAACCATGAAGCTTCAAGGAGCTCTAGGGACAGCGGAGGTATTAGTCCTAATTGACAGCGGGTCAACACATAACTTTATCTCGGATAAGTTAGTGCATGACCTAAAGATCCATTCCCAAGTTATCTCTCCTGTTGGTGTGCGAATTGGCAATGGCGACGTTATCAGTTGTAACCAAGTTTGCAAAGGTGTTGTGTTACAAATCTCGGATTTCCAACTCACCCAAGATTTTTACCTGTTCTCGTTAGGAGGAGCTGATGTAGTACTTGGCGTCTAGTGGTTAGCTACCTTAGGCACAGTCCAAGCTAATTGGAACAAGATGTTCATTAGTTTCATTATTGATGGTAAGGAATTCAAGCTGCAGGGAGAACCAGATATAAAAAATTCAGCCGCTTTTCATCACCTCACCATCGAGTCATTAGAAGAAGACCCAGCAGGAGGTTCGGGTCAGCGGTCCAGTAGCCGACTTGAGGGCAAGTCGCTTGTCCAGGGGGGATGCATTGATACGAATCCAGGAAGGCCAGGTCCAAATCAGGTGGGGATTTCTACTGGGTCATGTTGGGTGTGGAGTCTCATATGGGGCAGCCGGCCCTAATGGGCTCTACACGGGTTGGGCCTAACTTGAAAATTAAGTTACTAACCCTAGATTAATCTCTATATATACATCATATGTATTTGTAATTCCTTGAGCACAGAAATAATATAAACCCTAGTTGCAAAGTGGACGTAGGTCAATTTAGACCGAACCACTATAAATCTCGTGTTCGTGTTTTTCCCGCATTCGTGTTTGCGTGTGTGTGTTCGTGTGTGATCGTCTTAATCCTAACAACTGGTATCAGAGCTTTGGCTCGAGATCAGATCACACGAACCGTCGACTGTTTGCCACCGCCAGATTAGGGTTCTGCCGCTACAGTACTGACGTCGCTACAGTACCCGTGCATGAACAATAACGCTACCGTGAACAGTAACCCCCGTCGTGAACAGTAATCCGCCGCTACAGTGCGCTACAGTGACGCGTGAACAGTACCGCCGCCACTACAGTGTTTCCCGACGGTGAACAGTATTTTTCCGTCGTGAATAGTATCCGCCCCCGCTACAGAGCTGCCGGAACAGTACCGTTGCTACAGTATTGCTGTATCTACAGTACCCCTGCTGAGTTTGACCAGAAAAGTCAACAGTTTGCTAAGTTTGACCAGAAAAAGTCAACAACTGCTGTTTTCTGTCCAGTTTTCGCTGCTGCGATTTTCGGGCAATCTGCACGTTCTACGAGGTCAGTTTTTCGGGTTGTTTTTTCAGTTTGTTGCAGTTCGCAATGACAGATAACGAGAAAACGAGGATTGAGAAGTTTGATGGAAAGGAGTTTGGGTGGTGGAAGATGCAGATTGAAGCACTACTATGTCAGAAGGATTTGGATGTAGTGATGAGTGGGGAAAAACCAGAAAAGATGTTACCAGCAGATTGGGATAAGTTAGATAAGAAAGCCCGGGCAGTGATAACGCTCTCTTTGTCAAAGAATGTTGCTTACAACCTTTTGAAGGAGACCACAGCGCGTGGGATGATGGAAGCACTGTCTAACATGTATGAGAAGCCGTCTGCAGCAAACAAGGTTTTCTTGATCCGTGAGCTGGTGAATACTAAGATGAGAGAGGGTGGATCAGTAACAACACACATTAACAACCTCAATACAATTCTGTCTCGTTTAGTGTCAGTTGACATTAAATTCGACAATGAAGTTCAAGCCCTTTTGTTGTTATCCTCACTACCTGATAGTTGGTCAGGAACAGTTACAGCGATTAGTAGTTCCGCTACTAAGTTTACATTTGATGGGATTCGGGACCTGCTTATGGGAGAAGATGTCAGACGCAAAACTTCAGGTGAATCATCAAATACTTTGTTGGTTACTGACGGCAGAAGTAGAGGGAAAGATCGGGGCAGTGGGAGCAGGAGGAGGAGTCAGTCAAAGATTCGTAAGGATGTGATATGTTGGAACTGTAAGGAAGCGGGACACTTTAGGAATCAGTGTCCGAACGCAAAAAAGGAAGTGAATCAGGTTGAAGCAGAAGATGACGTGTTGATTTGTTGCGTAGAGGATGCTATAGATTCATGGGTGATGGATTCTGGTGCTTCATTCCATGCTACCCACAGCAGTGAAGCATTGCAGAATTTGAAAGAAGGGGATTTTGGGAAGGTAAGATTGGCGAACGATGATGTTCTTGAGGTTACGGGCATGGGTGACATAGATTTGAAAACTTCAACCGGTTCATGGACTTTGAAGGATGTCAGGGTAATTCCAGGTTTGAAGAAAAGGTTAATTTCTGTCGGACAGTTGGATGAACAAGGACATGAAGTTAAGTTTCGGAACGGTCAATGGAAGGTGGTTAAAGGTAATCTTGTCATGGCTCGAGGAAGAAAGAAAGGTTCGCTTTATATGGTCAGTATACCGTCTGAGGGAGAGGTTATCCCGATTCAGAAAGAAAACAAAGTCCGGTTCACAGAATCTCGTGGGCAGAAGAGGGTTTGCTTTGCAAGTGAGCAACCCAGAGTCAAAGTGAAGATTCAGGATGAACGAGTTCGGAAGGTTAAACCAGGTAGAAAGCATCGTGACAGTGGGAGCACAGGTCGTGTTTCAGTTCCAGCTCCAGTGCTACAATAGGTTAAGAAGACCAGCATTCCGACTGGAAAAGTCTCTCTAGTGGATTACTTGCTTATGATGGAGAGTGTGAGTTCTCAAGTTGTCTCAGAGGCCAGCAGAGTAACAGGTTCGTTACAGTGGGAGCAGGCAGGGACAAAGAATGAGTCACCAGGTCGTGACTGATGAGTTGAAGCTCGGGGCAGCTTCAACATGCCTTCAGGTTAACTGATGAGAAGGCTGATGCAACTAGTGGTAAGGAATATTACAAGAGGTACAAGATGATGAAAGACGGTGGAGCGCAGTTCGAGCCTCCAAGTGGGAGATTGTTGGGTGTGGAGTCTCATATGGGGCAGCCGGCCCTAATGGGCTCTACACGGGTTGGGCCTAACTTGGAAATTAAGTTACTAACCCTAGATTAATCTATATACATCATATGTATTTGTAATTCCTTGAGCACAGAAATAATATAAACCCTAGTTGCAAAGTGGACGTATGTCAGTTTAGACCGAACCACTATGAATCTCGTGTTCGTGTTTTTCCTGCATTCGTGTTTGCGTGTGTGTGTTCGTGTGTGATCGTCTTTAATCCTAACTGGTCAAAGAGGTTATTTACTATGCCTATTATTAGCTGGAAGATGGAAGGATGAGGGGCTGTTCCTATGCCTAATTTCAAAGAGCAGTTACTAAATTTCAGGAGTTATATTAAGTAGACTTTTATGTTCATTAGTTTCACTCTTGTTTTTTATTATCAAAGTATTAGTATTGTGTAAATTGGAGACATTGCCCCTCTCTAATCAGGCCAACTATCCATGTTCTCGTTTAATTTAAGCAATCAAATTTCAGGTTTCTATCAGTGGCGTTCAAGGGGGTTAAAAGCAGAAAACAAGTGGAAGTTGGATTCAAACCTGAGACCTCAAGCACTTACCTCCTTGCCATCCCCTTGAAGGATTGCGTTCATTTCTTGGGACCCACAAAAACTGGTAAATCGCCATGACCCCCCCCTCCCCCAAAAAAAATTTCCAAATTTTGGGTCCAGACCCAACAAACCAGGAATCGAAAACAAGATTTATAAACGGGTTGGGATCGTATTGGTCAAACGGCTCAGTCGTGTTTTGGATTGCTTACTAAAACTATTGTGTTTTGAAACAAGGCCATCCCAAACACTCCCAAAACAACCTGAAATTGATGCTAAGCAAAGAATAGTTGAGAGGCCAATTTGCAAGTTCAAGAAGATGTTAGACAAATCAAAAGTGTTATATTTCCAAACAAGAAACTAGGTGTTTGGATGTGCAACAATCCTGCATATTGCAACTTCCAATTTTGCAATGTGACAAATCTGATTCTAACTTCAATAAAATATTTTCTGATTATTTGATTCTTAAATGTTGTGATAATCACTTTGAGAAAAAAACACATCCAAACACCCTTAACAGATTTATGCTACAAGAAAACTTAATCATGTTTAAGCATTGCTGTTATTTTTTTCAAAATGCTGCATTTCAACAAAAGATCTAACATCCGACCCTTCATACCAACCAAAGTTGTCCGTTTTACCCACAAAGAGCTCACAACCTTGTTTTTCTTTGCCCAAGTGGAGACTTCCCAGGAGATCACCCATCCTGGAATTACTCCTATCAAACCACGTTTAACTATGGAAGCCAATGAGCCAAAAACACGTTGGTATTTGAGGCAGGACATTCATAGGTCTAAATATTGTTGGGATGTAGGCTTCGGGTCAGCCGGCCCTAGCCCGAAGCGGGCCCAGTTTAGTTAACTTGTTGATTAAGGGTCTAACCCTAATTTATGCCTATAAATTAATCTCTTGTACTTGTAATTCATTATCACTCAATAAAAGAAGACCCTAGTTGCCCCCGTGGATGTAGGTCACATTGATCGAACCACGTAAATCTTGTGTCTCTTTATCTTTCTTGTTTGTGTGTTGTGTGTTTGATCCTAACAACTGGTATCAGAGCTCGGGCTCTTGATCGATCAATCGCAACCACAGGTCAGTTCGCCGCCGCCGCCACCGTGTGAGCAGTAACCGCCGCTACAGTACTGCCGCGCGCGGTGAACAGTAACGCGCTACAGTGTTTCCGACACTACCGTGTTTCCCCGCGCTACAGTGTTTCCCGGCTGCTACAGTGTCGCCGCTACAGTACTTGCTGCTAGGGTTTGACCAGAAAAAGTCAACAGCTGCTGAGTTTGACCAGAAAAGTCAACAGCCTGCTGAGTTTGACCAGAAAAAGTCAAACAGCCGCTGTTTTGTTTGATTTCGCTGCTGCGATTTTCGGGTGGGCTGCACGTTTTACAAGGTTAGGTTTTTTGGGTTATTTTTTGGTATTTTTCAAGAAGCTCAGGTGCGTTATCAACTCCTTTTGTTTTTCGATTTTTTGAAACTGATCTCACGGGTAGTGTGCGATAGAACAACACTCAAGTTCAGGCAGCCGGCCAAAAGTTGCGTTCGAACACTATTCCAGTTTTGACTCGATCGTTAAGCATTTGTAGTTGGATAATGGCTGAGGAAGGAAAGACCAAGGTAGAAAAGTTTGACGGGCAGAACTTTGGATGGTGGAGAATGCAAATCACTGATTTGCTAATTCAGAAGGATTTGGATTTGGTACTAGAACCACCGCCCACACCGATGACACCAGTTTGGTTGGCACTTGACAAGAAAGCCAAGTCAACTATAAGGCTTGCTCTGTCAATGAACGTTGCCTACAACATCTTGGAGGAAACCACAGCACGTGGCATAATGGATGCGTTGGCCAACATGTATGAGAAACCATCAGCTGCTAACAAGGTGTTTCTGATCCAGGAATTGGTTAATACCCGCATGAAAGAGGGAAGTTCAGTTACTGATCATATTAATGTTTTTAATTCTCATCTGAGACGTCTGTCTTCAGTAAACTTTAAAATTGATGATGAGTTACAGGCGTGCTTACTTTTGTCTTCATTACCTGATAGTTGGTCAGGAACAATCACTGCAGTCACAGGTTCTATTGATGTTTTAACGTTCAGCAAGGTTCGTGATTTGATCTTGAATGAAGACTCTAGAAGAAGAAGTACCGGAGAATCATCAAATTCCCTGCTGAGTACTGAGTCAAGGGGGAGAAAGAGTGAAAGGGGGAAAAACAGAGGTAGATCCAAGTCAAGAAAGAGAGGTCAGTCAAAGCCAAGGGCTGACATTGAATGTTGGAACTGCAAAGAGAAAGGGCATTTCAGAAACCAGTGCCCCAAACCGTCGACCGTAAAGAAAGAAGTAAACAATGTGACAGTCGAAAAACAGGATGATGAAGAATCTGAAGATGAGACTCTCATATGCTGTGTTGAGAGTTCCGTGGAATCCTGGATCATGGATTCATGTGCATCATTCCACGCGGTCTCATGCCCTGATATGGTTCGAAATCTTCGAACAGGTAATCACGGTAGAGTTCGGTTAGCTGATGATCAGATTCTTGATATTACAGGGATTGGTGATGTAGACTTAAAGACTTCCTTGGGAACCACTTGGACATTGGAGAATGTCAGGGTTATTCCAAACCTCAGGAGAAAGTTGATCTCTGTCGGGCAGTTAGACAATCTGGGATATGATGTTACTTTCGGTGGAGGGCAATGGAAGGTCGTTAAGGGAAATATGGTGATTGCAAAGGGTAAGAAACGGGGTACGTTATACATGGTTGAAGTACCCGCAAGTGGTATTAATGCAGTGACTAGTGGGTCGAGTCCTTCGAGTTTGTGGCATCAAAGGCTCGACCATATGAGTGAAAAGGGGATGAAAATGCTCGTCGCCAAGGGAAAACTTCCAGAGATAAAACGGGTCGAGTCAGAGTTCTGTGAACCCTGTGTTCTCGGGAAGAAAAAGGTGTCATTTGTGAAGACTGGCAAGACACTTAAAGCTCAGAAATTGGAGCTCATTCATTCAGATGTTTTTGGACCAACACCAGTTCCATCCTTAGGAGGCTCGAGATAATATGTAACCTTCATAGATGACGCCACACGCAAGGTATGGGTGTATTTTCTTAAAAATAAATTTGAAGTTTTTGATGTTTTTAAGAAATGGAAAACTGCTGTTGAACTTGAAACTGATTTGAAGGTAAAATGCTTGAAGTCGGATAACGGAGGGGAATACATCAGCACAGAGTTCACTAATTTCTGTGCTGAACATGGCATTCGGATGATAAAGACAATTCCAGGCACTCCTCAACAAAATGGAGTCGCGGAAAGAATAAACAGAACGTTGAACGAAAGAGCCAGAAGTATGAGATTGAATGCAGGGCTCCCAAAGACGTTCTGGGCTGATGCAATTAACACTGCAGCCTATCTTATCAACCGTGGGCTTTCGGTACCGTTGGGCTATAAAGTTCCTGAAGAAGAATGGAAGGGTAAATCGGTCAAATATGAGCACTTGAAAGTTTTCGGGTGCAGTGCTTATGACCTAAATAAAGATGGTGACAAGTTGGATGCAAAAGCCAAGAAATACACTTTCATTGGATATGGGGCAGATCAAATGGGCTATAGGCTGTGGGATTTTGAAAGAAGAAAGGTAATCAGAAGTAAACATGCTACCTTCAATGAAGCAGAATTGTACAAAGACAGGAAAGATTCTAAGGTTCAGAAAGAGTATGTGGAGGTTGAGATAGAAAACCAGAAACCGGGTCCCGAACCTGATGTTGACATGTTTCCCGATGGTGGTAATGATGAAAAGTCAGGAGGAGTTTCTGACAGTGGGAGTTCAGAGTCTGAAGATGAACAACCCCCTCAGCAGCCCGACCAGTCTGCAAACTGGGTCAGAAGGTCCACCAGAGTTACTAAACAGCCTGACAGATACAGTCCCGGTCCTTCAGTTAATTATATTCTCTTGACAGAAAATGGTGAACCAGAGAATTACACTGAAGCGGTAAAGGTGAAAGATTCGCTCTAGTGGGAGCATGCTATGAAGGATGAAATGAGCTCTTTGAATAAGAACAAAACATGGGTCTTAGTCAAGCTTCCGCCAGACAAAAGAGCTCTACAAAACAAATGGGTCTTCAGGGTCAAGGACGAACATGATGGGTCTAAACGGTACAAAGCCCGTTTAGTTGTCAAGAGATTTCAACAGAAGAAGGGGGTTGATTACGATGAGATCTTCTCTCCAGTGGTGAAAACGACAACCATTAGACTAGTTCTGAGTCTTGTAGCAGCAGAAAGCTTACACCTTGAGCAGCTAGACGTGAAGACTGCTTTTCTTCACGGTGATCTCGATGAAGACATTTACATGGCACAACCTGAGGGTTTTCAGGTTGTTGGGAAAGAGAATTGGGTCTGCAAACTGAAAAAGAGTTTATATGGTCTGAAACAGGCACCTAGACAATGGTACTTGAAGTTTGATAACTTCATGGAGAGGTCGGGTTCAAGAGATGCCAGATGGATCATTGCTGCTATTTGAAGAAGTTCAACAACTCTTATATCATACTGTTACTTTATGTTGATGATATGTTGATTGCAGGATCTGATATGAAAGAAATTAGCAAGTTGAAGAAACAGATGTTTCAAGAATTTGAGATGAAAGACTTGGGTGCAGCCAAACAGATTTTGGGAATGAGCATAACCAGAAACAAAAATGATGGTTCTCTTACACTTTCTCAGGAAAAATACATAGGGAAAGTGTTAGAGACGTTCAAGATGAACAGTGAAAAGACCAAGCCTAGAAATACTCCATTGGGAAGTCACTTGAAGCTTACCAAGGACCAATGTCCTAAAACTGAAGAAGAAAGAGAAGAGATGGCTAGCGTTCCTTATGCATCAGCAGTCGGCAGTCTTATGTATGCCATGGTCTGCACTAGACCAGATATAGCTCATGCCGTTGGGGTCATCAGTATGTTCATGTCTGATCCAGGGAAAGAACATTGGGAAGGTGTCAAGTGGGTGCTCAGATACTTGAAGGGTACTCAGAAGATGGGGTTATGTTTTAAGGGGAAAGATGCTATACTCAGGGGTTACACTGATGCAGATCTAGGTGGTTGTAAAGGGTCGTTTAAGAGCACGACAGGGTATGTTTTCACAGTGGGAGGTACAGCAGTGAGCTGGATGTCCCGTCTTCAAAAGAGTGTTGCTTTATCAACTACAGAAGCCGAGTACATGGCTGTTGCTGAGGCCAGCAAAGAATTAATTTGGTTAAGAACATTTCTTGAAGAGTTGGGGAAACGACAATCTGATTACTCATTGTATTGTGACAATGAGAGTGCAGTGAAACTTGCCAAGAATCCCGTCTATCATGGGAAGACAAAGCACATAGGGATGAGATATCACTTCGTCAGAGAATTGATCAATGAAGGAACAATCAGTCTGAAGAATATCTCGGGTGCGAAGAATCCAGCAGATATGTTTACCAAATCTGTGGCGCTGGATAAGCTGAAGCTTTGCATAGCTTCAGCTGGTCTCCAGGAATAATGTTGAGGAGACGGGGTAACTAGGGAGTACTGAAGATCAGAGGGGTTTTCATTTGCAGAAGTACAAAGTGGAGTTGAACGTGTTTCGAAGCCTCCAAGTGGGAGATTGTTGGGATGTAGGCTTCGGGTCAGCCGACCCTAGCCCGAAGCGGGCCCAGTTTAGTTAACTTGTTGATTAAGGGTCTAACCCTAATTTATGCTTATAAATTAATCTCTTGTACTTGTAATTCATTATCACTCAATAAAAGAAGACCCTAGTTGCCCCCGTGGATGTAGGTCACATTGATCGAACCACGTAAATCTTGTGTCTCTTTATCTTTCTTGTTTGTGTGTTGCGTGTTTGATCCTAACAAATATCACTTCTACTTTGGTTCATTGTATATGAATTCTCACCATAACAATTTCACATTTTGTAACAATAGCATAAAGAAAAATCAATAATTGCAAAACATAACCACAATTAAAAAATAATCCTATAAAGAAATATCAATAATTGTAGAACATAATTTCACAACAAGAACAATCACACAAAAGTTCAAATTGTGATTATTTCTCAGAAAAGATTAAGATATAAAACAACCCCATGGTTAAAAAAAAGTAGATTGAATTTTAATAATCTAAAAAGTAAATTGAATTTTAATAATCCAAAATATAACCCATCGATCGATTTGACCGGTGATAGTCCTTTGTTGCCGAGGGCAATCCTAGCAGTATAATCATCATGATTTTGGATTTTGGACCCCTAGCTCAAAATGATGATTTTGAATAAAATGTAGAAAGGTGCAAGCGAAATTGAGCAGGAATCGAGTGTAAAACTGCTATGATTATGCTACTAATACTGCGCTTGACAATAAAAATAAAAATTATGAACGTCACCAGTCAAATTGCTGTTATGAATTATTATCGGGTGATAGTTTGGATCCAATTTGCCAAGATTTAACCCAATTTATTGTTTAACAAATTATAAGAGCAAAAAGACAAACTTACCCTTGGCCGTCGATACCTCCTTGCCCACCACTCCCCCCACTCCCATACGACCCATCATCCGTCTGCCACACCGACTGCCACGCCTGCGACGGCGGCCCATACATCCCAGTCGGATCCACCGCCGGCCTTCCCATCGTCACCCCCGGCTGCCCCATCGGCGGATAATAATACGGCAACCCACTCGCCGTGGACCCCACCATCCCCCCTACCCCTAACCCACCTCCACCCGAAACCGACACATCATCCTTAATCTCCTCGCGCGGCACAATGTCTACGAGGAAATCGAAAATGTCGGTCCGCGTGATGGCGGCTGCAATATCGTTCTTTTGCAAAGTCCTACGTTTGTTCTCTTCCGCATGAAGCCACGACCGGATCGTTAATTCAAGTATGAAAAGCTCACACGCCTTCGCAAACAAAATCGGGGCTTCCGCGGAGATCATACGCACATCCTCATCGGCTTTCATGATCTTTTTTATCCGGGCCAGAGGGAGCTGGTGGTTCTTGAAATCGTTAACTTGTTCGATTTCTTGACGTTGGTAGTTCCAGAACATTTGGAGTTGTTGGTGTTGTTGTTGGAGGAGGTGTTGGTAGGGTGGTGGGAATGGGGAGGGTTGGGGTGGGGGTGCGGTGGCGGAGGGGGTGGGGGTGGGGGTGGGGTTAGGGGTGTTGGTGGTGGTGTTGTCCATTGTGGTGGTTTCTTGGTCATGTGTTTGTAGAAATGAAAAATGAAAAGGGATGGTTTGTAAATAGAAAGGGTAGGGGGGAGGATAAGGTGCGGTGGGTGCACTGATTGAGATATTACTCACCCTATTGCTATTGGATGGAATGGGTAGGGTGTTGATTTGCTTATCCTGCGCACCCTGTCCCCACAATAGAATATAATATCTATTGACGGTTATTTTCGTTGGATGTAAATATAACGGTGATATAATGTTGAGGAATATAAAAATTATGAAATATATTTTGTATCATAAGTTAATATTGTTATGTTTATCTACATGTTAAGGACAAGTATCTTTGCCTTAAATTAAGTTGGTAGCGTCTAGGAATTGTTTCAAGCTTGTTAATTTAACGATTAGTTTTAACAAAATAATACGAACTTGTTTGCACTACATGACTTGACTGTAAGAGATGTTTTATTGAAAGGAATATGTGTTAGTATCAGAAGATTGATCTAAGTGTTTGTACCAGTCATTTTTGACAATGTATAAACATATATTAAATGGTTATTTTTTGTCTTGTTTCTCAGTGCCTCTTTCTATCGAAAAATATGTACTGCAAATAAGCACGGAAAACAGCCAATGTTGCATTACATAATTAACTTTGGTTGCTAAGTTAATAAGGTGAAAAGAACCTTAAAAGCTTTCAGCTTAATAGGTGGCGAGAATATATGAACATCCACATGTTCAAAGTAAAAAAATGTTGAAAAGGTTAAATTGTTCAAAGAAATGTATCATGGTTTATGTTGAAAGCGGTGTTTAAAGTTTGAGGGGTTAAAGTGTCAACTTTGATAGTTGATGGATCATTTCTGGCTCATTCTTAAAGTTTTAGATTAGTTGCATAAAACCATTGCTAAGGTTTGTTAAAAGAGTTAGTTGTTCTTATTTCTCATTCAATTTCTTTCATGTAATTATCATATCTTGAATAAAGCATTGTTCAATCTTTTGGCTAATTCCTTGTTGATTCCATTACTTGATTCTTATTTTCGTTGTTGTTTTGATTTAAATCCCGCATTTTATTTCATTTCAACAAGTGGTATCAGAGACACGTTTCAGCTCATTGACGAAGAAGTTGATCGAAGATCCAATTGGGGTAAAAAATGGTGTCGACCAAGTTTGAATTAGAGAAATTTGATGGGAAGAACGATTTTGGCCTGTGGAGAATCAAGGTGCGGGCTCTTCTGGTTCATCAAGGCTTGGTGAACGCGTTGAATGGGGAAGAAAGGTTACCCGCAAGATTGACAGAGAAGGAGAAGAAAGACATTCTAGAGAAAGCCCATAGTGCAATGATTCTGAGTCTCAAAGATAGGGTTCTCAGGTAGGTGTCAAAAAGAAACATCGGCAGTCGGGCTTTGGCCAAAATTGGAGAGTTTGTACATGACCAAATACTTGGCGAATAGGTTATATCTAAAGAAACGATTTTACACTTTTCAGATGGCCTCTGTTGATGACTATACCGATGAGTTCAATAAGTTGGTTCTTGATTTAGAAAATATTGAAGTGGAAATAGATGATGAAGACCATGCAATGATTTTCTTGACTTCTTTGCCCTAATCTTATGACCACTTCGTTGACACTCTCATGTATGGGAGGGGTACATTGTCAACGGAAGATGTTCTTGTTGTCTTAAACTCTAAAGAATTAAAAAAAAGAGTGGACGTCAAAGAAGAGGCTAGTAATGGATTGTATATGAGGGGAAGGCCTGAGCAAAGGACATCTAAGTCAAAGGGGTTTTCTAGATCTAAGTCCAAGAACAAGAGGAGATGTTTTGTCTACAATTCAGACAAACATTTCGAGAAAGACTGTCAAAAAAGAAATAAGAAAAAGGGTGATGGTGTCTTGATGGTTGTTATGACTCAGGTGATCATTATGACATTGATGATGTCTTGATGGTTGTAAAGAAAGGGGCTCATCCGGGTTGGGTAATGGACTCTGGGTGTTCTTACCATATGACACCAAATAAGGAGTTTTTCAAAGAAATCGAGATGGACGGTCTTGGCATATTCCAACTTGGAGATGACAGACCTTATGAAATTAAAGGTATTGGCTCAATCCTTCTTAAGTTGGATAATGGTTCTAATTTCACTTTGAACCAGGTAAGATATATCCCTAAGTTGAAAAGGAATTTGATCTCTTTCGGTACTTTTGAAAGGGCATGTTATGATGTAAATTTGAGAAGTGGCAGGGCTAAAATTGTGAAAGGATCTTTGGTTGTTTTATATGGTACTAGAAGAGACAACAAAATTTATGTCTTAGATGAAGATGTGATGGTTGGGTCAGTTTCATGGTTGAATGTCAGCATGATAGTCCTACAATGTTATGGCATAAGAGAATGTGTCACATGAGTGATCAGGGGTTGTCAGAATTAAAGAAACAACAAGCAGTTATATGCTTACAAGAATACAATGCAGGCTTCTATGAGCATTGGATAATGGGAAAGTTCTATAGGGTGAAACTTGACAGGGGAACAAAGTCCACAAAAGGGCATTACGGACTATGCATGTGCAGATTTGTGGGGGGGCTGCCAGGGTTGCATCTTCTTGTCTATTGTGGATGATCATTCAAGAAGAGTGTGGGTTTATGATCTTAGACATAAGGATGGGACTTTCATTAATTTTAAGGAGTGGAAGATGGAAGACACTTGTGGAGACTCAAACTGGTAAGAAACTGAAGAAGCTAAGAACTGACAAATGCTTAGAGTTTTATAGTGGATTGTTCAACGATTATTGCAAAGATCATGGCATTGAAAGGCATTTAACTGTGTCTGGTACCCCACAACATAATGGTTTAGTAGAGGGGATGAACAGGACTCTACTAAATAAAGTGAGGTGTATGTTGTCTAATTCGGGATTACCAAGGAGGTTCTGGGCTAAGGTTGTTTCTATAGCAGCTTATCTTGTAAATAGGTCCCTATCATCTACAAATGAGATGAAAACCCCAATGGAGATGTGGTCTTGTGTGAAGTCTGAGTATAATCATTTAAAGGTGTTTAGGTCACTTGCATATGCCCATGTTAGTTAAGGGAAACTTGAACCTAGAGCTCAAAAGTGTATATTTTTAGGTTATCCTAAAGGTGTGAAAGCTTATAAACTTTACAAGATTGATGATGTTAGTCCAAAGGTGATTATGAGTAGGGATGTGATGTTCAAGGAGGATGTTATGTACAAGCATGTGATGGGCAGTCGAAGGAGTAATAATGTTGATAACAAGCATAGTGACAATGATGTTCAGGTTGAGGTGGAGCTTGGCCATGGTAATAGTGGTGGTTTGGGTAATTACTCTCATCAGGCTGCAGGGTCTAGTGATGGTGCTACAACCAGTGGTACTTCTACCGGTTATAGGCTAGCTAGAGATAGAACTAGAAGAAATATTGTTCTTCCTGCTAGGTACAGAGATAATAAAAACATTTATGCTTTTGTGTTTACTGTAGCAGAACATGAAAGCAGTTGTGAGCCATTAACCTTTCAAGAAGCAATTGATCATGATGACAAAGAAATGTGGGTTCTAGCAATGGATGAGGAGATGGATTCATTGTACAAAAATGACACTTGGGTATTGGTTGGTAAGTCAAAAGGGTAGAAATTGGTAGATTTTAAGTGGATATTTAAGCTCAAAGAAGGGATAGAAGGGGTTTAAGCACCAAGGTTTAAGCAAGATTGGTGGCTAGGGGTTTTACACAGAGAGCTGGAATTGACTACAATGAGATATTCTTACCTGTGGTAAAACATACTTCTATCATAGTTATTTAGTCTCTTTTTGTATCAAGGGATTAGGAGCTTGAGCAGTTGGATGTTAAAATAACTTTATTACATGGAAAGTTAGAAGAAGACATTTATATGAGGCAGCCACCTCGATATAAGATGCAGGGTCATGAGGATAAGGCGTGTTGATGTGTTGTGGTGTGTATATAAAATTATATGATTTTTAAACATAAAAGCTTTAAATTTATAAAAACGGAATTACTGCCACTCACTACAACACACTTAGGGCAAGTGCACCCGTCGTGGGCGTAATATAGTGTTGGCAAGACTGAGTGTCGATCCAAGGATACAGAGGCTCTTAGTACCGGACTTCAGTTGATGTCTAATCTTTCCAGAAGTTAAAAGTTGTTGATTTTAATTTTTGGGAGCTTAAAGAGAGGTAGAAATGGTAGAAGTTAGTAGTAGTAATAAATGACAATAATAAATCACTTTGGTTCGAATTCCTTTCAATGTTGAAGTTAGCTTTAGTTTATGGATTCTCAAAAGATCACTATGTCGTAAGCATGCGGTCCTCACTTGAGTCGTTAGACCCTATGGCCCGGGTTGATTTTGTCTTCCCGGGGGTAGTAGTTTGAACAACATGAAGACCACTATGCTTGGCTAGACGTGGTTCCTGGTTCAGGACACCACATCATATTCTTGAAGATTAGTGTTAATGTATGTGTGAGTGCATAAAATGGAGCAACTCCTGGGTCGGGATATTGACTCCCACAACAATATTGGAAAGTATACCACCATAACTGTCACACCCCCAATTTCAACTAACGGAGTTTTAACGTTTGAGAAGTGATAAACCAAGATCTCAGTCATCAATTACATTGAACGACACTGTATGGAACATAAATGTAATATCATAAAAGTTCAGAGCTAAATGTGGAAGCATATAAAGAAAGTACATGCGCAAAACAACGCGCCCAAGTCTAACAATAACGAAAACACAATAAATGATCAGTAGATTGACAATTATTAAATACATCATGTTGACACCATGCATGTCCTAACGTGCACCTGTGCCTTAGCTTAACGTTATGAGAAAACATGTAAGAAAAGTGTCAACACGAGGTTGGTGAGTTCACAGGTTTCAGTTTGCAACAAAGTTCAATAGGTTAATGTACATTCAATATATAAATCAATAGGTAGCTAACCCATAAGCATGTTAACTAATGCGCTCGCAACCGACAACTGACTGTTTATGTTTTTGCCTCCCACCAGGCCTATCAACCATGGTGCATGTTTAGGTTAAGATTGCACCCGTTCGACATCCAGTCGGGTTAGCGCGACTAACGCGAGTGAGGTTTGTCAAACCCAGTAGTACTACCCAAAAATGTTTACGACATGTTTTCTCCTCCAAATTGTAAAACAGTAAAAGGGGCTGTGAAAACTCACCTGCGTTGCGTAGTAGGTAGTGTCACACAAGTATGAGATTTAGAACCTCAAGTGTTAGCCTGCACGGCTTACGTATACCCTAGAATTATAAACACATAAGTTAGGGACATATGGGATTTGTGACGACGACACGGAAGATTAGAACGTCTTAACACAATCTAAGGATCAATGAGTAGACAAACGTGTCCACGGGAATAGAGGTTTCTTAATATAATTATTAAGATAAAAGCGTTTCGTGTCGAACGCGAATAATATATATCTAAATATATTCGTGCGTTTGTACCATTTAAATAATGGTCTAGGAAAATAATATAATTTATTATATTATTCTTAAGTTTAGAAATATAACACTATAATCAATTGCGTGACGAAATAATAAATATATTATTTTTATTCGAGGTTATAAACATGGGTAAAAATACAAATAACTATATTATTTATAAGCTCGACGTGGTACACAACGTTTATTAATGTGGTGAGAATAATATATATTATTTTTAATAGGAGAAATGGGTTGATAATAATATAAATATATTATTTTAAAAGTAGGAAACAATAATAAAAATGGGTTATAAAACTAGACCCGAGTCTACGGGTGATTGGTGAGGCTAGAACATATTAATATATCAATATAATAATATGGGGTATTGGTTTTATATTAAAATAATCATTAAAAATTAGTTTAAAAAGAAATGGAGGTAGAGGGACTCGAACCCGGGTCTCCTCCCCCAAAGCCATCAAACTTAACCATCACAGCCCGCTAGGGTTTCGCGATGTAATCCGGATTGAATAAGTTTTAACACCACGCTACCCTGAGTTCTCCTCTGCGTGAACCGACCCCAAAAACCATCCTAGATCCGACGATTTCGATTTAGCTAGGACATAAAAGCATAGGGGTATCGTTATTCAGGTGTTTTCGAATCTGGGTGAGATTTAATTGGGAAAACATTGAGTTTAAGTTCGTTAATTCCCAGTTGGAAAACCCAAAACCCTAGAATATAAACACAAAATCGATTTGATCAATTCTTGTAATAACAGTTGATGAATTCATGGGGGTTTCAAGGAGTGATGGATTGTGAACCTATCCATACAATTTAATTGGATTGAGGTTGTGTTCAAAGTGGTGTTCGATTAAACCGTATTCTCAAAGAACCCTAGAATCCGTAGGTGATTAATTCGGTATTGTAGGTCTAAATTAGGTTAGGGCTTTCATTACAGAGGTGAAAACAAAACTAGGGGTGCGATCAGTTACCTAAATCGATGTCGGGTTGATGGAGATCGATCAAACCACGGGTGCGGCTCCAAAGGCTTGACTGTCGGTGTCTTTGGCTACTTCTCCGGCCGAAATGAGTTGTGTAGAAACTCTAGCGAAGGTCGTCTGAAGTGTGCAGGGTGTTAGCTTGCGAGAATAATGATCGAATTGCTCGAATTTGATGGATACGTGGTAATGGTCGACGGTTATGGTTTAATTACCCATAATTAGGTTTAATTCGTTGTAATAATGATGATTGAAGTCCTGATTGTGTTTGTTAATGGTGTTTAATGTGTTTCAGTTACTGATTCAAACGGAATCAGTTGTAATTCGCGAATTCAAGATCAAGAACAAAGATTTGACTTTCTAAAGTCAACACAAAATCAAGAATAGGTAAATAACGGTTTCAGTCCCTGTGGTTTATTGTGTTAAAGTTTGGATTTAGGTAGAATTGGTCCTTAGGGTTTGAGTTGAGTTAACTTGTTAAGAACTTGTAAGCTTGACTTATTAAAAGTCAACAGGAATTCAAATGTTGAATTTTGACTTTACAAAGTCAAATAGAAGTGCGTTTGGGCTAATTACACAATTAGTCCTTGTAGTTTGAGTTTGAAAATAGACAGAAATAGTCCCTAGGGTTTGAGATAAGTTAACTAAGTTAAGATTTAACTTGGTTTAGTTAACGGAGTTAATCTAAAAGTTCGGGTTGTCACATCATCCCCTAGTTGAAAGAATTTTCGTCCCGAAAATTAAAATAACAATAAAAAAATTTCTGAGGTGTCACATCATCCCTTAGTTGAAAGAATTTTCATCCCGAAAATTAGAATAGTACCTTAAGAGTTTGACGTGGAGTGCTTGAACAGATTAAGATATTTACGCATCATCTGATCGTCACGCTCCCACGTGAATTCCGGTCCGCGTTTCGAATTCCAACGGACTCTGACAATAGGTATTTTACTATACTTAAGCGTTTTGACTTCCCTATCCATGATTTCCACAGGTTCTTCGATGAAATGCAACTGTTCATCAATGTGTAGTTCCTCAAAAGGAACCGCGAGTGACTCGTCTGCCAGACATTTCTTCAAGTTTGAGACGTGAAAGACGTTGTGTACACCACTAAGTCCTTCAGGTAGGTCCAGTTGATACGCTACTGGACTAATCCTCTTCACTATCTTGAATGGTCTAACATAACGAGGATTCAGTTTGCCTCGTTTCCCAAAACGAATGACACCCTTCCAAGGTGAGACTTTTAACAAAACCATATCCCCTACTTGAAATTCTAACGGTTTACGACGCTTATCGGCATAGCTCTTTTGACGATCACAAGATGCTGCCATACGATTTCTAATTTGAACGATTTTCACAGAAGTTTCAAGTACGAGTTAAGGACCCGTAAGTTGACAATCTCCAACCTCGGCTCAACAAATAGGAGAACGACATTTCCGTCCATATAATGCTTCAAATGGAGCTGCCTTGATGCTAGTGTGACAACTGTTGTTGTAGGAGAACTCCACCAACGGTAGGTGAGATTCCCAAGTGTTACCGAAATCAATCTCACAAGCTCGTATCATGTACTGAAATCAATCACACAAGCTCGTATCATGTCCTCCAGGGTTTGAATAGTATGTTCTGTCTGGCCATTAGTTTGAGGATGGTATGCTGTGCTCATATCTAGACGCGTGCCTAAAGCTTTATGTAACGATTGCCAGAAACGAGAGGTGAATCGTGCATCACGATCCGAAATGATAGAGATTGGCACCCCGTGCCGAGAGACTACTTCTTTCAAGTAAATACGAGTAAGCTTCTCCATTTTGTCGATTTTCTTGATTGCTAAGAAGTGAGCGGACTTTGTTAAACGAACAACGATTACCCAAATGGTATCACATCCGGTAGGAGTTCGTGGTTATTTTGTGATAAAGTCCATGGATATCTGCTCCCATTTCCACATGGGAATCTTTGGTTGTTGGAGAAGACCCGAAGGCTTTTGATATTCAACTTTGACCTTTGCGCAAGTCAGACACTTGCTCACATAGGTGGCTATATCGGCCTTCATCTTTGGCCACCAATTCACAACTTCTAGCACCCTTTCAAGTAACTAACATGTCGACTCTAGATAGAGATAGAAGTGTGAATGACCAAATCAATGAAGCATGAAATTGGTAAATCGTTTCGACGGTTGTGCGGATCCACTTTCAATGTTAAAAGATCATATTTTAAAGTCACTCACACACACCAATATTGAATCCATAAACATACTAACTACTATATTGAAAGTTCATCTTGCCAAAGTTATTCAAAGAACTTAGCCAAGAATGGCCATGCAAATAACAAAGATCAAACTTGTATAAACACAATCAAGCATCATTACAAGATTTCAAATTTGTTAAATGTATCTAGAATCTTGGCAATGGAAACTAACTACAAAAATTACAGATAATTTCTTCTAACAAGTGGCTACAACCTCTCAATCTAGCTCCCCCAAATTGAATGCAACTGTAACTTCTCAAAAATAAAGACAAAATAAAGAGCGGGTTTTCATGCGCAGCAAATGGAATCAAATAACTAGCGGAACGGGCCAGGCCGGGGATGGGCAGGCTTTGGGCCTACGCGTGAATGGGCTCAAGGGAGGTAGTCTCTCCCTATAAATACCTAATCCCACCCTTTTCTCTCATTTTACCAAGTTCTAGAGAGAGAAACCCGTAGAGAGAGAAAGTTAAGGATCGGCTTGAGATCGCGCCAGCTCGTGTCTCCATTGCTCATGAGAAGGTCCTCCAAACCAGAAACTCGATCCAGGTAACAACCCATTCTGAATCTAAGATTTAGTTCATTTTGGGGTTTTCGGATTTTGGTTAAAAAGTCGACATTTTTACGTGTAAAACTTTTATAGATCTAGCTTCTAGAATGATAAACAAACGTTTTGAACGTAAAAATATCGGATCTTGATGAGATCAGATTCACATGCAAGAACTTAGAGTTCTTGGGGAAGAAGACAGCCCCACAAGCGAACTTGTTAAGTTCGCCTAGAACCGTTATGGCGAACTTATTAGGTTCGCCTGGTATGGGGGTGGCGAACTTGTTAGATTCGCTTGGTGTTGATATAGCGAACCTGTTATGTTCGCTTAGACCTAATAGCAGCGAACTTGGCAAGTTCGATGGGTTATGTTCACCTGTCCATATAAGGCGAACTTAGCCTTAAATTCGCCTAAGTCAGAAATAGTAAACCGCTAGAGTCTTGATTGGTATGATGTGTATTAACTTAATCAATTCAGATTGTGTGTGATGCATGTTGGACCTTTGTTAGGACAACCAAGACTAGCTTATCAGGTGAGTTCTAGAGCCCTACTTTTAATGCTTTGAATTATGTTTTGGGCTGGTGTGCATACTTACGAAATGATGTTTTACGAAATGATGTTTTACGAAATGATGTTTTACGAAATGATGTTTATGAAAGATAAAGTTTGAAATGTGTTTACGAAATGTTTTTTCCAAATGAAGTTTATGAAAGGTTTACAAATGAAATGTTATTTAATAAAACGTACGAATGCTTTAACTGAAGTGATGTAAAAGAAATAAAGGTTTTATGAAAGTTACAAAATGAACGAATCTGTCTTGATTCCTTCGGGAATCGAAGTATGTATGTTATGTATGGGCCATACCTTTATAAGGGCCTTTGTGGTCGGCCAACGGTTGCACAATTGGAGGGGAAAGGGGTGACGAAGGTCATCAAGGGGATTACCGTGATCCTTGAAGTTTGGTACTGTACTCTGTGAGGGTACAATGCTTAAAGTTTGATACGTGCTATCCTTTAGGACGTCGTGCTTGAAGTTGGAATTGACGGTTACGAATGGTTAAAAGTTGGTACGTGTGCTCTATGAAGCACCGTGCTTGAAGTTGGTACATGCGCTCTATGAGGCACCGTGATTGAAGTTGGAATTGACGGTTACGAAAAGGCGCAGATTCGGTTTATTGTTGACTTATGTTTAATGTTATGCTATTGCATGTTTTACGTACACTTTTATTAATAAAGTATGAATGTTATGTTTTGGCAAATGTTTAAAGTTAAAGTTTTATGTAAAGCTAGAACTCACCAGCGTAGCTGACTTTTAGTATGCACATTCAGGTTAAGGACATGTACGGATAAGGGACGGTGATGCTTAGCAAGCGAGAAGAGTTACCCGGCTGATTATGAAGACTGGCATCCTATCATGTTTATGTTATTTGTTTATGGTTATGTTAAGACAATGTCTGTGATTTTTGGAATGTTAAACAAGTTTAACTTATGTTTGAAATGAAATTTTCCGCTGAGTTATTTGATATTCAAGTTTAAGAACGGTTTGTTTATGAATAAATCCAACACGTGAGGCTTTCCGGGTTTGGCGCCTTACAACAAGAACTCTCTATTTATAGGCTGATTAAAGGCTCGAGCACGGGTCGTGCTTGATGAGGCACGGCCCCGTGTGTACCTGATTTCTGCTTCACTAACTTGGTCGAAGTAGACTTGGACAAGAAGGTACAACACGGGGGCGTGTTGAGTAGAGGCACGGGGCGTGTAAGACCCCTGGCGCGGGGGCGTGTTTGCTTAAACACGGGGGGTGGGTCCCAGATGTTTCTTGTCTCCTGACCTATGGCACGGGGGGCGTGCTTGATGAGGCACGGCCCCGTGCTTGAGCTCCTGTCTTGATAATTTCTTCTTGATTTTGCACGTTTTTCGCTTCTTTGATCAATTCTTGAACTTTAGGCCTTGAAAATTCAATATGAAATCATTTTGACATTAATTCACAATATTGTTAAGAAAACATATGGAAAATGAATGATATTTGACGTGAAAAACAAGTATAATTTTGGGCACATCAAACATCTCCACACTTGAATATTTGCTTGTACTCGAGCAAAACTCAAGCATAAACACCCTTATTAAAGAGAAAGGTGATTCTTCTATGTGTAATTGCCCTAAGTGCATAATCGATTCTAAAACACTTAAGTCAAGAAAGACACCATTTGAGTTTTTATAAAAGAAATATTTACAAGAGTAACATGTCTACTTAAGTTGACACTTCACAACCCTCACAAATGATCACTCAACACTTAATGAATATATAGATAAAGATATACAAATATTTAGAGGATCACTCATGCCAAAGATGAAATATGCAAAATAATAGGCTTGAAAAGGAATCACACCTTCCTTAATTAACATAGATTTAAACAATTATCATGAGGTCTTTTAAGGGTTGTAATGTATGCCGGGGCTAAGGGTGAGGAGTTTTTGGAAAAGTGGCTAAAAGTTGCAAGATACCGGTTTAAACGTGTATTTTTGCCAGATTATGGTACAATCCCAAAATTGCTAATGAGCTACCCGATTATGGTACAATCCCAAAATTGCTCAACTTAGCGAATTCTTCTATACACATTCCTTCCCTCTTTGGGGAATAGGATTTTTTTTACAAAGATCAAACTATAACTAGCTATATTTACAACGAATCCCTTGCTTAAGGGTTTTTATAAATTTTAAAAATAATGGCAAGCGTTTTTGAAAACCGGGTGTTTGCTAAAAGCGGGTTAAATATGAAAATGGCTATTTGGCTAAGTGACTAAAGTTGTATTACATGCGGGTATTTGAAATGAAAGGGAATGGCTCAAAGGGGGCTTACTAGGGGAAAATGTGGGTTTGGATAGAAAAAAAATGTATAAAAGGTTAAATGAAGGGGGTAATCCTAATGCCTCAATCATTTAAGTGCAAAAGTCCAGATCATGATCTCGGAATGCATTACCTAATCAAGTTCTAATTTGCAAAACATCATTTTGGCCATCACTCAAGTTTCAAATGAAAAGATCATTGTGTGTTTGATGTTGTTATGCTCGAATAAGGCTCAAATTTTCTCACTTGGAAACAAATGGAAATGGTTAATGTGTGAAGTATTTTCTTTTTCAGTTTGTTATTCTTCGATATTTCTTTTGTATTAAATTTAATTAGGTGCTTCAATCATTGGTCTTCAAAACACGATTATGACACGAAGTTTAAAAACGACACAAGGTGAAATTTTATTAAAATACTATTTTCTTTTTGAAAATTTTCAAATTTTTGTTTGATTTTTAGTGATAAAACGGGGGTGTATGCTTAAAGTGAGTTTTTGTGTAAGGCTTGAGTGATAATACAAAAGATTCAAGTCCCTCCCCACTCTTAAATTATACATTGTCCTCGATGTGCTTACTTACAGTCATAAGCATAAAAAGAAACAATACGTAAAATAGTGTAAGGAAAGAGGGTCTCCCTTATCGTAGCCATGCCCAATATGCGGTGGGAATCCACCAGTGCAGTCCCGTCCTTGGATTGCCAAAAGCCGAAGAAACCTTCAAAATGATAAAGAAAAATAGAAAGTCGTGGTGGAGATTTGATTATGAGTCTGCGCGCCGCGTAACACGAAGTGTTAAGGCGAAATGTGGGCAAATATGCACATGACAAATCAAACCTCTAGGATATAGTGGACCAATAAAACTGGGATGGAATGTCAGAAAACTAGTCGAAAATGAATGACATTTGATGTGAAAAACACGTATAACTTTGTGCACATCATGTGTCTTCTAAAGAAATCTTTGTATGGTTTAAAACAATCCCCAATGTAGTGGTACAAGAGATTTTATGAGCATATGATTAATAATGGTTTCAATAGAAGCAAGTATGATAAATGTATGATAAATGGGTTTGCTTAAAAGAGTACAACTATGGGAATTATGTGTATTGGTTATTGTATCTTGATGACATGTTGGTGTGCTACAAAGATAAAGATCAGATCATAACTACTAAAGCAATGTTGATGGATGTGTTTGATATGAAGGAGTTGGGTAATGCTAGAAAAATTCTAGGCATAGAGATTCTTAGAAACAGAAATCAAAAGAAATTGTTTTTGTCTCAACAATCTTACAGTAAGAAGGCACTTTCCAATTTTTCTATGCTTAAGTGTAAGTTTGTTGTTACACCTTTGGCTCTTCAATTCAAACTGTTAAAGGAAGATTCTCCTAAGATTGATGAAGAGATGGAAAAAATGAAGAATGTTCCATATACAAATGTTGTTGGGCAGTTTGATGTATCTTATGGTGTGCACCAACCTGATTTGGGATATGCAGTGAGTCTTGTGAGTAGGTATCTAGCTAATCCAGGTAAACTTCACTAGGAGGCAGTGAAATGAATTTTGAGATACTTGAATGGAACCAGGAATGTTGGTTTGATATTTGGGTGTAGTAACTATGCAAATGTAATCCATGGATTTGTGGATTCTGACTTTGCTAAAGACCTTGATGGGGGGAGATCTGTCACTGGGTATGCTTTTAAAATGCTTAATGGTTTAGTCGGTTAGAAGTCAACTCTGCTGAAGATTGTAGCATTATCTACTACAAAGTCTGAGTATGTAGCTCTAACTAAGGCAGTAAAAGAAGCAATCTGGTTGAAGGGGTTCTTAACCGAATTGGGTGTGAAGTTGCAGGATGCTGTTGTGTATTGTGATAACCAGGGGGCAATTCACTTATCCAGGAACCAAATGTTTCATGAAAGAACTAAACACATCAATGTGAAGTTACATTTTATAAGGGATGTGATCAATGCTAAAGAGATTAAGGTGGAAGCAGCTGATACCAAGAATAATGCAACATATATGTTAACAAAAGTTTACCAGGAACAAATTTTATGAATTGTTTGGAGAAGTTGAATGTTGGATGACTTTGACACTAAGGTGGAGATTGTTGAAAGTAGTGTTTAAAGTCTGAAGGGTTAAAGTGTCAACTTTGATCGTTGAGGGGTCATTTCTGGCTCATTCTTAAAGTTTTAGATTAGTTGTATAAAACCATTGCTAATGGTTGTTAAATGAGTTAGTTGTTCTTAATTCTCATTCAATTTCTTTCCTACAATTCTCACATCTTGAATAAAGCATTATTCAATCTTTTGGCTAATTCCTTATTGATTCCGTTACTTGATTCTTACTTTTGTTGTTGCTTTTTTTTAATTTAAATTCCTCATTTCATTTCAACAGTTGGATTGGAGTGTTGTTAATTTGTCATCACGGTGACAAAGTGCAAATACGACATTTTGCCACAAGTCCCGACTATCTCTGCTATATCCATATGCTGCAACGATTAGGGTATTAAGAGATGTAAAATCGTATTAATCCGCATAATATAGAGACGACACAATGTTTTAATCGTTAAAAGGGCAAAAGACCTAACCCTTTTATAAATGGACATCAAACTGGACAAGACTCTACCTTTTTTTGTTGGGAGTCATAAATATGTGCAAACATAGAGTAACAAGACCTTCTAATAAGTTGAAAAGGTTATACAACATGACCACTCGCATGATTGGTATTACGAACCAACCATAAACAATGGTTAATCTTATGATTATAAAGACATCTGATATGTTTGGATCATATTCATCGATAAAAATATCACCAATACATATGTATTTTAATACGTTGTGAATTAGTATTATATGTGTATACTTCATTCATTAAATATCATAACTCAAGATTCTTATGCATTAAATAGTTGTATATGCAAATAAAATGGAAATTACACGAGTCCTTGTCGCAACTGTTTGAATGTTGCCAACTAAGCATACACTTTACCGATGATACATAAATAAAAGGTCGATATACAAGTGGTTATTTGCGATCCATGTGATTTTAGTCGAAATTAATGGAAATAGAATCGGATATGTGAGCAACAATTCTCTTTTGATAATAGTACCAAAAGACCTCATTTTTATAAAAGATCTCTTTTGAAATTAATGGAAATAAATACATTTCATGTGCCTAAATTCTCATTTTTATACCTACATATCCTTTAAAATACATTTTCATCAACCCCATAGATCATGATACACAAATCAAAATAGAATATCTACTTTTTATACTCATGTATTCTTCAAGAATGACTATTCTACCTAAAAACCATGATACACAAACCTGATTCTAGTATCTATATTTTATATTTGTATATCCTGGAAAATGTTTTTTCCTTTGCCCCCATAGGTTATGATATATGAATCATATTCTAGTATGTAGTTTTTATATCAAGGTGTGTTAAATCGTGCTCCTTCCTAAGAGGTCGAGGGTTCTAGTCCCAATGATGAACAATGTTACATAATTTGGGAGGAGATTAGATTCTCGTTGAAAAAAGTTTTATTGGTTAACATTATGAAAAGGATTTATGGCCCAAGTCCCTATCCAACCACCTCAATTTTCCCATCTCAAATGTGCAAGGAAAAAAGACATCTTTTGAAACCAAATTAATTTTTCTTTAATTTTTTTTAATCACTAACTATATAGTTCAAAAATCCCCAATCCAATTTTCTATACCAACTTAAATTACTTTTATAGAAGAATACCTCACTTTATTAGATTCTCTTTTATAAAATAAAATTATACTAATATAAGTTAAAATGATAAATTAGTTTTTTAAAGAAGTAAATAATGTTCCTTTATATTTGAAGAAAATTTTAGGATCTTTCAAAAGTTTTTATAAACAAAAAATAAGTTTGAAAGAAGGTTTTTAGTAGCAAATTATAAATTTGGAAGAAAAGAAAAGGATGTTTGGACCATCGATAGCAATGGCTCAAGTATGAGTATATTGTAAACCACTATTAATACCCGGTATCACAACATTTATAATGGAATCCTCATCCTTATTCATATAATTTAATAAAAATACACATTTATCCTTAAAATTTGTTTACTTTTTAAAAACCCTTCACATCCAATTCCCCATATATATCTAAAATCAATTAAATAATACCTTTTTATTATTGTATTTGTTTCTTCCACTCATAACCACTAAAGAAATATAGGATACGGGATGAATAGTGAACACCCAAATATGGGTGTTTACTTTAATTTTCCACATAATATGTGATACGGGATATGAGGATGATGACTCTAATGTAGGAGTGAAAATAAATAAAATATCATATTTTCCCTATAATTTGAGTATGAGGAGGGATATAGGGACTCCATTGTGAGGATCCGATTATAATTTTAGAACGATATTCGATGTTAAAATTACAAAAAAAATGACTTCAAATATGAAATACAGTTCTATTTTTTTACCCTGGACAATCAGGGGCGGACCTATATAGCCCGGAGGGGGTTAACCGGAACCCCCGAGTTTCGAAATTTATATAGAACGTTATGTAAAAACACTGGGGTGAACCCCTTAAAAAATATAGAGTGAACCCCCTAAAAAAAATTACTGGATCCGTCTCTCTAGACAATTACAACCTTTTAACTGTGAGAGTTACCACTGGCCCCAACCTCCACTCAAATAAGATTCTATTAATTTCACCTTTTTCTAATAAAAGAATTATTGGCTGTTATGATGAAAATGACATGGATCTTGTTGATATTTTAAAGTGTAAAGTAATTGTCAATTTCCAAATATCCAACTTGAATGGCTTTCCTAATTCCTACACCCTATCTCATAGACTCATACCATTATCTATTTCCACTGTTTGAAAATTATTCCCTCCATTCAATTTAATATTAAATTTAATTTATATATAAATTTATTATTTTAAAATTTTATTTATAATTTCCTATTTCCTTAGAAATGATTATTCTGTAATAGTGATTATACAATATTTAATTGATTAACTTATTATTTGCAAATAAATATTTACTTAAAGTTTTTAAAATAAATAAAGAAACCCGTATAAAGTTCAAAGATCGAACATACGCCCGTTTTCTAATAAAAAAATTAGCTTTGTGTAATGGTTTCACCGCAGGGTGATGTGGTAGTAGCGGGTCGCGGTAACACTACTCCCTTGGTAGCAGCGACGTTGATCGACGCATTTTAGGTATACGTTATTAGATATTAATTATGCTATAAATGCATCGATATTGGTACAAAATATATTACTTTGAATGATTTTTATATTTTATACATTTTTAGATGAAAACAAGCTAAAACGTTTCAATTAAGCTAAAAGGAATGATATGTTAATAGTCAATGGTCCAACGTCATGTTATTTACATAATTATTATTTCGGGTCTTAATTAGTAGATATAAATGATTATGAAAATACAAAATTAAAAGAAAATAACTTTAATTTTGGTAAACTTTGCATCACATAGAATTAATTGGGTTAGTTAATATTTCAGATGAATTAATATGGTTGAGGAATAGATATTAAAATGAAGTAATGTATCATGTGAATTATTTGATGGCAAACAGGAACTCACGTGGACTACAATACAACAACAAAAAGGAAATATCAAGTTGGGTTCATATCATATTAATTCATTCAAGTGTGCTTCTATTACAAAACATATGTTGGGCTGGAAACTAAAAGAAACAATTGGATTGAAATGAAGAGTTAATTGGGTTGACTTAATACATTGACCCATGAAATTACTTGATATGGCAGCCCAAATCCTAAATTAAAGAAAAAAGAGGATACTGTTTTATTTTTAATTGATTTATATAGTTAATTGAGTATTTTAGTTGATGGATTTTTAATGATGAACTTGATAGTGACAGTATCTGAATTTCTTATTATGATGATCGGCTAATTATTTGTGATCATCCCCGGGTGTAGGGTTAGTGTTAGTAATTATGTTCAACTTGGTTCTATATGTTTTTGGAACGAATTCTTTGTAAATCATTCAATTCTTGGATTTGTGGGTTGACCTAGTTGGTTAAACAATTTATTTCTTTATTCAATCATTAATTCAACAAGTCATTGGTTTTTTATCATTAACAATTGGTATGTGATTAAGTATTTGAATATAAATTGGTAGCTATTTAGATAATATCACACTTATGTTATGTTTTGTTTAGGATCGTCAAGTCAATATAATCAAATTAAGTAGTATTTCAACTATCTATCATATAGGTTATCTAACTATTCATGTCTATGTGAATTCCAAATTGGCAGTATTTATGCTACACAAAGTGTTTCATAAACTTAAAACCGAAGAGTGATCTGTTTTCTAATTATTATTTAAAACTCAATTTCAAGTTCATATTTTTATGTACATGCAACGTATTCTCAGTAGCTTTTGAAATCTATCATCAACTCAAAGTTCAAATTTAGGAAACTTAGTTAAGTAGGGTATCGTATCTATGAGTTTTTGTTGTTTTTCACCGATGTTCGCTGTTTTTCACCGATTTTGTTGAATTTTTGCTGTTTTCTACGGAGATACATTGGAAGACCATAATTAAATGATTACTATGTCTAATGAATATCAAATTTTGAAATACTTTAGTATTTGAACATGTATTTTTTTTATTTATATTTATATTGATATTCACGTATTTTGTTATAAATATTAGTAAACTTATGATATTTGACATATATATAATTTTTCAAAAATTAATTTATTTGTAATTTACCATGTCCGAGTACTCCCTGAGTACTATCCGCCTAGGCCGAGTACTCGCAATTCCCTAGTCGACCGACATGGCAGCGCCTAGCGACTTCTGTAACCATGGGTTTAGTATAGATCACCGAACGAAACGTATAACATTGATCACATCATGCACCTCATGGATACGATACCCTACTTACTCTAGCTATCTAGGTTATTTAAGTTTTTGCATGACTTGTACGACGGTCATCAGCCGCACAACACAAAAAATGCACCTCGTGGATACGATACCCTACTTACCTCCCCCCCACACATGCCGATTCGTTCCATTTTATATATATATATATATATATATATATATATATATATATATATATATATATATAGGGTTAGGTTATAGTAAAAAAGGTTTTAAAAATAAGAAAGGTAAGAAGGATTCTAAGCTTGACATGTGTCATTTTATTGTTTTTAAAAAGAGGGCATAATGGTCAATGTGTAATATACCAGGTCAATGTGTAATACAAGGTCAGATATTACACAATGATCAGACCTGATATTACACAATGAAGTGATATTACACAATAAGCATATTACACAATGACATGACATATTTGAGCGAATTACACAATAATGAGCGAATTACACAATGAGCTGGAAAACGTAAAACACAATGATGAAAACATATAACACAATGATTAATAATATTTGACACAATGAACTTGTATTACACAATGACCTGACTAATTACACAATGAACTTGTATTACACAATGACTTGACTAATTATACAATGAACTTGTATTACACAATGACCAGACGTGGTATTACACAATGAACTTGTATTACACAATGAACTTGTATTACACAATGAACTTGTATTAAACGATGAACTTGTATTACACAATGATCTGAGTAACTACACAATGAGCTGGAAAACGTAAAACACAATGATAAATACATATAACCCAATGAACTTGTATTACACATTGAACTTGTATAACACAATGAACTTGTATTACACAATGAACTTGTATTACACAATGACTTGACTAATTACACAATGACCAGATATTACACAATGACCAGACGTGGTATTACACAATGAACTTGTATTACACAATGAAATTGTATTACACGATGAACTTGTAATACACAATGACCTGACTAACTACACAATGAGCTGAAAAACATAAAACACAATGATAAATACATATAACACAATGAACTTGTATTACACATTGAACTTGTATAACACAATGAACTTGTATTACACAATGAACTTGTATTACACAGTGACCAGACGTGGTATTACACAATGACCTGACTAATTACACAATGAACTTGTATTACACAATGACCAGACGTGGTATTACACAATGAACTTATATTACACAATGACCTGACTAACTACACAATGAGCTGGAAAACATAAAACACAATGATAAATACATATAACACAATGAACTTGTCTTACACATTGAACTTGTATAACACAATGAACTTGTATTACACAATGAACTTGTATTACACAGTGACCTGACTAATTACACAATGACCTGACTAATTACACAATGAACTTGTATTACACAATGACCAGACGTGGTATTACACAATGAACTTGTATTACACGATGAACTTATATTGCACAATAACCTGACTAACTACACAATGAGCTGAAAAACGTAAAACACAATGATAAATACAAATAACACAATGAACATGTATTACACATTGAACTTGTATTACACAATGAACTTGTATTACACGATGAACTTATATTACACAATAACCTGACTAACTACACAATGAGCTGGAAAACGTAAAACACAATGATAAATACAAATAACACAATGAACTTGTATTACACAATGACCAGACGTGATATTACACAATGAACTTGTATTACACATTGAACTTGTATTACACAATGAACTTGTATTACACATTGACCTGACTAATTACACAATAAGCTGAAAAACATAAAAAAAAATTCATTTTTGTTTATAACGATACTATACTCGTTTTAAAGATAAAAAAACGCTCGTTTTTATGGTGTAATTTTAAAAAAAAAATAATGTTGTAATGAGGGGGGAACTTGATAAAAAGTTAACAAAAGTGGCCAAGACTAAAATACCCCTCCAACAACTTTTTCTCCTACAATTTAATCTCAACCATTAAATCTTTTCTACAATTTAATCTAATGTCCCTAAATCCTTCTCACCCTTCTTACAATTAAAATCCTTTATACCTGAACCTAATAATATATATATATATATATATATATATATATATATATATTGGATTAGGTTATAGTAAAAAGGGTTTTAAAAATAAGAAGGGTAAGAAGGTTTCTAAGCTTGACATGTGTCATTTTATTGTTTTTAAAGAGAGGGCATAATAGTCAATGTGTAATATGCCAGGTCAATGTGTAATATACCAGGTCAATGTGTAATACACCAGGTCAGTGTGTAATACAAGGTCTGATATTACACAATGATCAGACCTGATATTACACAATGAAGTGATATTACACAATGGGCATATTACACAATGACCTGACATATTTGAGCGAATTACACAATAATGAGCGAATTACACAATGAGCTGGAAAACGTAAAACACAATGATGAAAACATATAACACAATGATAAAAAATATTTGACACAATGAACTTGTATTACACCATGAACTTATATTACACAATGACCTGACTAATTACACAATGAACGTGTATTACACAATGACCAGACGTGGTATTACACAATGAACTTGTATTACACAATGAACTTGTATTACATAATGACCTGACTAACTACACAATGAGCTGGAAAACGTAAAACACAATGATAAATACATATAACACAATGAACTTGTATTACACACTGAACTTGTATTACACAATAAACTTGTATTACACAATGACTTGACTAATTACACAATGAACTTGTATTACACAATGAACTTGTATTACACAATGAACTTGTATTAAACGATGAACTTGTATTACACAATGATCTGAGTAACTACACAATGAGCTGGAAAACGTAAAACACAATGATAAATACATATAACACAATGAACTTGTATTACACATTGAACTTGTATAACACAATGAACTTGTATTACACAATGAACTTGTATTACACAATGACCTGATTAATTACACAATGAACTTGTATTACATAATGAACTTGAATTACACAATGACCTTTCTAACTACACAATGAGCTGGAAAACGTAAAACATTATGATAAATACGTATAACACAATGAACTTGTATTACACCATGAACTTGTATAACACAATCAACTTGTATTACATAATAAACTTGTATTACACAATGAACTTGTATTACACAATGACTTGACTAATTACACAATGAACTTGTATTACATAATGACTAGATATTACACAATGACCAGACGTGGTATTACACAATGAACTTGTATTACACAATGACGTGACTAACTACACAATGAGCTGGAAAACGTAAAACACAATGACAAATACATATAACACAATGAACTTGTATTACACATTGAACTTGTATAGCACAATGAACTTGTATTGCACAAGTCATTGTATTACACAATGACTTGACTAATTAAACAATGAACTTGTATTACACAATGACCAGACGTGGTATTACACAATGAACTTGTATTACACAATGAACTTGTATTACACAATGAACTAGTATTACACGATGAACTTGTAATACACAATGACCTGACTAACTACACAATGAGCTGGAAAACATAAAACACAATGATAAATACATATAACACAATGAACTTGTATTACACATTGAGCTTGTATAACATAATGAACTTGTATTACACAATGACCAGACGTGGTATTACACAATGAACTTGTATTACACAATGGACTTGTATTACACGATGAACTTGTATTACACGATGAACTTGTATTACATAATGAGATGGAAAAAGTAAAACACAATGATAAATACATATAACACAATGAACTTGTATTACACAATGACCAGACGTGGTATTACACAATGAACTTGTATTACACAATAAACTTGTATTACACATTGAACTTATATTACACAATGAACTTGTATTACACAATGAACTTGTATTACACATTGACCTGACTAATTACACAATGAGCTGAAAAACATAAAAAAAAAATTCGTTTTTGTTTATAACGACACTATACTCGTTTTAAAGATAAAAAAACGCTCGTTTTTATGGTGTAATTTTTATGAAAAAATAATGTCATATGTAAAAGTTATGAACGTTTAAAAATGAGGGGGAAACTTGATAAAAAGTCAACAAAAGTGGTCAAGACTAAAATACCATTACAACAACTTTTTCTCCTATAATTTAATCTCAACCATTAAATCTTTTCTACAATTTAATCAAATGGCCCTAAATCCTTCTCACCCTTCTTACAATTAAAATCTTTTTTTACCTGAACCTAATCATATATATATGTTAAGGATCAAATGTGAACTCGTAAACCAAAAAATCAAATTCTGACCACACATTTATTTTCAACTTATTTTAATCCAATCCTCTAAAGTCAAACATCCAATTAATTATAATATATATGTGGCCAGAATTTGGTTTTTTGGTTTACATATTTAAAGTTGGTTCACGTTTGATCCTTTTCCTATATATATCAAAAAATTAAGACACCTAGCACAATTTTTTTTAATAGTGTACAAATTAGCAATGCCTCAAATGTGTACAATTACCGTCTAACCCATGTTTATAATTAAAGCCTAATAATTACTCTTTAACCCGTACACTTAATTCTCTCGTTTACTAACTCATACACTTAATTCTCTCATTTACTCAAAAAATTAAGACACCTAGCATAATTTTTTGAATTATTGGATTTTAATAATCCCACATTTTACCAATTGGCCAATAATAATCCCAACTGAGAATATTCTTACCACCAGTCCCTACTTTCAAACTATTTTCTTACATTGGGCCCCCCGTTAAAAAAACTTAACGTCGTTAGATTTTATATGACATGGACATCTGCAAACTGCCGGAATGTCGGGCCAATCTAGCAGTGGTCTCGTGGTGGCTTTTGAAATTGGCTCTGGTGGTGTTTAACTGGTCTTGTTAAACACCACCGTTGTCTCTGTTTGGACTTGCCGAAAAAACGAGAGTAGTTAAACACCACCAAAGCCATTTGAAAACCCACTACGAGACCACTACTAGCTTGGCTCGACTTTCCAACGGTTTGCAGATGTCCACGCCATTTAAAATCTAACGACGTTAAGTTTTCTTAGCGGGGGGTCCAATGTAAGAAAATAGTTTGAAAGTTGGGACTGGTGGTAAGAATATTCTCAGTTGTGATTATTATTGGCCAATTGGTAAAAACTGGGATTATTAAAATCCAATAATGCATAGTGTACAAATTAGCAATGCCTCAATTGTTTACAATTACCTACTAACTCATGTCTATAATTTAACCCATAATTAAATTCATTTACTCAAAAAATTAAGACACCTAACACAAATTTTTTTACATAGTGTACAAATTAGCAATGCCTCAATTGTTTACAATTACCTACTAACTCATGTCTATAATTTAACCCATGATTAAATTGACACTATATTAAATAGAGAAAATCAATTAAAGACGTTCAATTCTCCACGGCAACGCGTGGGATATCTCTTACGTGTGGTCGTACATTATATAAATATTTATTAAACAACTTGCATGTACGTATGCAAATGACGTGTAATTTATAAAAAAAATTCGTTTAATTAAGCAAATATTTGCACAGAATTAATTTATCGGGGCCGCACATCGTGCGGGTTCCCTAGTAGTATATATATATATATATATATATATATATATATATATATATATATATAGGGAGAGGTTCCCGTCAAAACCAATTTTTCATATCAAAACTCTAAAACTCATTTCCACCAATCACTTCTTGCCACCTCACTGCCTCCACTTGAACTAGGAATGGTATTTTCGTCTTTTTGGTGTCTGCCCCCTTTAATGCCTGTCTCCTCATTATCTCTCTCTTAAACTTATTTTCCCCGGATCATGAACAGCCTCATTTATCTCTCTCTCTCTCTACGATTCATATGAACCCTCTAAAACTCATTTCCACTTATCTCTCTCTACGATTCATACGATTCATATCTCTCTCTACTCTATCCTCGTAACAACAAATCTGATGAATCACCATGACCCCAACCCATTAATCTTATCCCATTTTTCCCTACTCCTGTTTCACGAAATCGTCATTACTCCAACACACAAGCTTCTGTTAAAACAATGGCTGAAAGAAGAAGAATTAATCCTCAACCGATTCGCGCTGAAAGAAACCCAGATCGATTCCGTCAGATCTACTCACTTCTCTGTTTGCTCGGGCTGATTTGTTTGCTTCCTAGGGCTACGAGTTTGAGGTTTGAAATGATAGAAGGTTTCATAGGTGAAAGAGCAAACGGTATCAATCTGGATTGGTATCATTGATTAACTTTATGCTAAGTGTGGGTGCTTGGGTGTCGCCCCCAGGTGTTCAATGAAATGCCCCAGTGAGTTATTGCGCTTTTGACAACTCTGATTAGTGGTTTTGTTGGTGAAGGGTGTGGTACGGAAGGTCTACGGTTGTTTCGTGAGATGTATGAAGAAGGGGGTTAGTCCGATTGAGTTTATGAAGCAAAGTTCAATCTTATGCATATCAAGGATTTACTTGGGGTAAATCATTTCTTTATTTATTTGTGTTTTTTTTACTGGTTTTTAATTCCTCCCATTTTGTGTGTTTTGGATCTTGATTTTAACAAGTTTCTAGACATAAACTTTAAGCCATTTTGGGTTCGAGAGGTTTGAAAGTATTTTTTTTGTGCAACAACTTGGAGCTAAACATACTCTCAAATCCATGTGCGTTACACTAATATAATTGGTAGTTATACCAATGTAATTACGGACGTCTTAAAAAATGGTTTAATACTAATCTAACTATAGTATTAAACCAGCTAGATATTCGATTCATTTGCCTTTTGGATTGAGTAGCATTGTATTTTAATAATATGAGTTTGGGGTTAATATCTTCATATATGTTTGCTAATCGTTTTAGAAACTTGAAAATGATATGTTAGTTGTTGGGAGAGAAGATAAAACAACATGAAGATAACAGAGAATGTATGTTGATGTAAGATACAAGTTACATCAAGTTACCATGTTATAAGATACAAGTTGTAGAAACATGGGCGAGACAATTTCATTGTTCTCCACTTAATCAACGCCGGTGACCTAATCAACAGGTGAGTAAGTTCCGTCAAGACGAAGAAATGTTAATGTAATAAACGTTATATTGATGTAAGAAGTTGGCATTGCATGGATGTAGGAGTGGGTATTACATTGATGTAAGAGTGGGTATTACATTGATGTATCATGTCGAGTAAAATTAAAATAAGGAATTGTTGTTGTAAGAATTATTACATTGATGTAAGAAGTTGTATTATAAGGATGAATCAGATTTTTTACTTTGTGAAAATATATTACAATGATTTTTTTACTTGGTTACAAGATACAAGAAATTGTTACGAGGTGTGCACTGAAAAAGTGGCAGAGATTGAAAAAAGATGAGGCCAAGGTCTTGGTGATTTTACTGAATTACCCTTAAAGGCATTATTTAGTCCTTTTCATGAATAAAAAAACAAACTTAATCCATGACCATTGGATCTTCTTTACTAATAGACAATCAACCATTTAGAGTGAGTTTTAGGGTTTTCATTGGAACTCAACACTATATATATATATATATATATATATATATATATATATATATATATATAGGGAAGGGTTCAAATACTAACAAACTTTTTATGTGATAACCGTGCTAACCACTATCAAACAATCACATAATTTATAAATGATTTTTTCTTTTAATTCTTAAAAGAGTATTTAAGTATCGTGAACATATATCTTGAACATAAATACGTAAATGATGAGTCTTACATATACGTACCAAATAATGTTACATATACGTGACACATAGTGTTTACGTATGTGTAACATTATTTGATACGTATACGTAACACTATGTTTGAGAGTGGTTATCATGGTTATCACATAAATATTGGTTAGCATTTGAACCTCAACCTATATATATATATATATATATATATATATATAATTTTAAAAACATTCAATAATTTTAGACCCTAGGATTTTTTTACAAGAACAGGGTATTATTCTAAGATGAGGTTAGTAAAGGTCAGACCACAAATAGCCTTTTCGCACAACATGGCATTAGCGGCTTCAAGGTCCCCAAGAATTCAACCACCACCTTATAATACTACTCTGTCCTTAACCTGTCTAAATTCTATTACAAAACATTTTCAATTTTATACTTTTTTTTTATCTCTTGTTCAAATTATCATGGCATATCAACACTTAAAGATTTAGCCTCTGAAGGAGGCAATCATATAAAAATTAAAATATGTAATAAGAAGAAGTATATATACTATCGGTTTTGAAACAAGATTTGACTTGACCTGGTGGTTAGCGCGCTCCACGCCCTCACCCGAGAAGCGGGTTCAATCCTCACTACTCCTCCCCACGCTGGCTCGTCCCCTTTATCTCACGCATTTTAGATTTTTTTCCTAGCCACATAATTTAATATTTTTTCTTTTGATCTTTAAGTAAATTTCTTTTAAATATCCTTATTTTATTATTTAAGTAATCAACTAAATGATTTAATTCAAAGGTAGAACTAGATATATCCCCCTATTTTCAACCCTAATTACATATATACCCAACCCAAAACTTAAATTACATATATCCCCCCCTTTTATAAAATTACTCTTTTAATCTTACAAGAAATACAACTATTCTTATTCCATCGATTCCAACCCTAACCTTCTGATTCTCGCTTCCGATCGATTCCAACATCCAACGTCGCTTCTGATCAATTCCATCATCCAGTTAACTATATATATAATTAATGAAGGGGATATACTTAAATAAAATATTCAGCTGGTCATATATGTAATTAATGAAATTTTTAGGAGGATATATGTAATTGCTTCTAATTTAAATGTTAAATTTAATATTTTTATTTTAGATTTCTTTTTTATTATTTAATTATTTAATATTTTAGAATGCTAAGTTTTATATTTTCATTTTTAACTACTTAAGTAGTTAACTGTAAGGCCCCTTTACTCATAAACATAGCCATCAAATGCCGAACTTAAATTAAAACGACAAAGTAGCAGAAACATACATCATTCGATTACATAACTTAGCAGCGGAAGTCTTAATATTTAAACATAAACATTGTCTTAACATAAACTAAAATAAACGGGATGTCAGTTGTGCCGAGTAGCCGTCACGCCTTATCACGCCCCTTCTTTTTTCTACCTAAAGTGCATACTAAAAGTCAGCTAACGCTGGCGAATTCTAGTTTAAAAGCAATCGGATATTAACATTATTTTATAAGAATAAATATATACATGCATATACTTATTTTACATTCTTTACTTTACCACTTTCATATAACATTCATAGTTCGTACGTATATAAATACATACATGCTTATTTATTGGTGCACATTCATTGGTCATACACGTATGGGTGATCAACCCGTCATTTGCTTACGTAAGTCACAAAGACAAACGTTCTTGAACTACCATCGTAGCCCATTTACTTAACCGTCAGGAACTAGAAACCGTTCGTCATATCTTAAACCGTCCGGCAAAACTTCGGCCGTCCGTCTTTACCGTTTTACCGTCGTAGTCCGTCATATTCGCCCGTCTACCCTAAGGCATCCGTTTCCTATGCGAACTATTCTTTATGAAACCGTTCTACTTATTATTGCAATCGTCCGGCACAAATGTGGCCGTCCGTCATTGCCATACAAACGTCCTAGCTGATGAAGGTACGTATATATCCCGACTGCAAAATAGTCACATGGTCGTCCGTCTACCGAAGTAGCCGTTATCATCGAAGCGTCCATAACATTTACTTATACTTGGCAAGCAATATATACATGGATATAAAGCAAGATTTCATTCTTACACGTTATGTTATTCTTTTCATACTTGGCAATCAATATATACATAGATATAAAGCAAGATTTCATTCTTACACATTGTGTCATTCTTTTCATACTTGGCAAGTAATATATACATAGATATAAAGCAAGATTTCATTCCTCATATGCTATGTCATGTTTTCATTTCTTTATTTAAAAACCTACTTGCATACTTATATTCAGCATGTATTGTCATATAGCACATAACATAACATATATTCAAATCATGTATACACTTCAGCCCCAAAACATTTAAAATCATTTGCTCGTAACACATAGGGGGCACATAGAACTCACCTGATGAGTGGTTTCTGAAATACTCTTAGCCGGTCACTGAGCGTCACTAAGGTAACTCACAATCTGTATAATAAAGTCATACACATAAGGTAGTGCTCCTAAATGACACTAGACATTACTATGCTTGAACCCAGTAGTTTCGGGGGTGAATCATATCGAAACTATAGTAGTTTCAGGTCATGGGTTTCTATCAAAACTAGATAGTTTTGATTGGTCTGCCTATATCGAAACTAGGTAGTTTCGATAGGTGACTTATGTACAATCTTAGTAGTTTCAGGTCAGGGGCCTATATCGAAACTAGGTAGTTTTGATGGGTCTGCATATATCGAAACTAGGTAGTTTCGATGGATTTACCTATATCGAAACTAGTAGTTTCAATGCTTCAGTCTTCTTCCCCAACCAGAAACCCTAGATCTGGCCAATTATTTCTAATCGATCAAGCCTTGAACTTTTTACGTTCAAAACGTTTCTTTTTCATCCATGAGATTAAATATGTGTTTTGTTTCAGGTTTCATACATAAAAATCATGCCTTTATGTGACTTAAACCCAAAACCCCAAAATAGATAAAAACTCATATTTAGAGGTGGTGCTTACCTCTTGGAGTTCGGTTCCCGCTGCTATACGTTGCTGTGATGAAGACGAACAATTCCCGAGCCTTTGAGCTTCTTTCCCCGCTTTCTCTCTCTAGATCTGGTCTCTCTCTCTCACTCTAGAATCTTACGCAGGAAGGAAATGAGGGGGAAGGGTTGGTTGCTGCTGATTAGAAAGGGTTTCCCCTTCATGTTTCGCCCCATGGGCCAAACTTTGGCCAAGCCCACCTTGCTTTCCTTTTATTTAGAAAATGTATTTGACTTATTCTTCTTCTCTTTGTTTATAAAACATATAGTTAATAAACCATTCTCTTCTCTTTGTTTATAAAACATATAGTTAATAAACCATTCTCTTCTCTTTGTTTATAAAACATATAGTTAAATAAACCATTCTTTTTTCTTTGTTTATAAAACATATAGTTAAATAAACTATTCTCTTCTTTTTGTTTATAAAACATATAGTTAAATAAATCATTCTTTCCTTCTTATCATTCGTTTATAAAACACTAGCTTAGAACCCGTGTAATACACACGGTGTGAAAAATATCAATACATAAAATTCTTAAATCTTTACGTATATATTTTACAGGCGTAAAAATGTATTACATATACCAAGGATAGAAAACAAAATTCATATAATTGGGTTTCAAAAATACGTTAATTACTACTTAATGTAATTTGACTTTCATTTACTATTTGATTAAAAATAAAAGTTACATAATTATATTTTAAAGTTTCTTATAATAAGGGATAATTTAAAATAAATGTGTTTTATTAGTATAATTAGTATTTTTTTAAATATATTATTATTAAAAAATAGAGATGTATTTAATAAGAGAGAGAGGTGAGAAAAAATGATGAAAATGAATATGGAGATGACACGTGGCATGAAAAAACATTTATTTATTAGATAGTATAGATATAGATTTATGAAAAACATTTTATAAAAAAAATTATAGAAATCATTATTATTTAATAGGAGAGAGAGGCGGAAAACAAAAAATTATAAAAACAATTAAAGAAATTTGTATAATTAATAGGAAAGAGAGGCGAGAAAAAAAAAGTTAAGGATGCATGATAGAGTGACAAGTGTCTCATCAAAACCTTTATTTATTATATAACTAGCTTATAATCCGTGTATTACACACGGGGTGAAAAATATCAATACATAAAATTCTTAAATCTTTATGTATATATTTTACATATGTAAAAATGTATTACATATATTAAGGATAAAAAACAAAATTCAAAATATGTAAAAATTAATATATAATTGAGTTTCGAAAATACGTTAGTTACTATTTAATGTAATTTGACTTTCAATTACTATTTGATTGAATATAAAAATTACATAATTAGATTTCAAAGTTTTTATAATAAGGGATAATTTAAAATAAATGTGTTTTATTAGTATAATTAGTTTTTTCTTTAAAAATATATTATTATTAAAATAGAGGTGTATTTAATAATAGAGAGATGTGAGAAAAAAATAAAGAGAATGAATATGGAGACGACACGTGTCATGTAAAAACCTTTATTTATTAGATAGTATAGATATAGATATAGATTTAGTTAAATAAACCGTTCTTTTATCTTATCTTTCGTTTATAAAACGTTTGGTTATATAAACCGTATCTTTCTTATCTTACAAAACGTTCGGTTATATAATCCGTATCTTTCTTATCTTTATTTCTTACAAAACATTCGATTATATAAACCATATCTTTCTTATCTTTCTTTTTTACAAAACGTTCGGTTATATAAACAGTATCTTTCTTATCTTTCTTTCTTACAAAACGTTTGGTTATATAAACCGTAAACTGTATCTTTCTTATCTTTCTTTCTTACAAAACGTTCGGTTATATAAACCGTATCTTTCTTATCTTTCTTTCTTACAAAACGTTCGGTTATATAAACCGTATCTTTCTTTCTTACAAAACGTTCATTTACATAAACCGTTACTGTTCTTAGCTTTCTTTGCAAACGTTTAAGTAATAAAATATATTTATTATAAACGTCTAATTCTTGAGTATGCACAACAACCTAAAACAGTAAAATATGGATTCTTGAACTCACCTGATTCTCTTACGGATTAACTCTTCTTAAAATAAGGCTCAACGGGGTGCTAGACGATCTGTTCGAGCGGTCATAAACGACAATTGTAATTTTCTAGGTATACATAGCGATTCGTCCAAAATATTTTCATTCAAAATCTCTTGTCCAAAAACTATTTCGTCCAAAATCTTTTCGTACAAAATCTCTTGTCCAAAAACTATTTCGTTCAAAATCTTGTCCAAAATCTTTTCGCCCAAAATCACTTGTTCAAAAACTAGTTCGTCCGAAATCTTTTCATTCAAAATCTCTTGTCCAAAAACTATTTCGTCCAAAATCTTTTGTCCAAAAACTATTTGGTCCAAAAACTTTTTCGTCCAAACCATTAAAAGAGTTTTCGGACGATTCATATGTTTTTGGCCAAAATCGTCGTTTTGATCCAAAATCATAACTTTTATATCCGAGATCTCTTAAAACCATCATATAACCATAAATCATAAACAACCGTTCCTAAAAATATAAACATTAAGTGAAGTTGTTACCTTTTCAATCCCAATTTTTGTAAGTTTCTAGATCCACATACGAGTAGCTCGAAACTATAGCAAACGAACTCCGATTGAGGTGATTTAAGCGTCCACGGAACCGTCTAACCGAGATCTACCAGATCCCCACTTAGCCGCCGCCTGAAACCATCTATGCCATCGCCAAAAATCCGAAACAGTTGCCAAAATCCTTCCAAAATCACTGTTCTGTTTGGGACAGCATAACTCAACCTCCAGACCTCCAAATCAAAAACCCAACGGTGGAAGTCTTCATTTAATTGAAATAAACCATACATTGTGTCACACCCCAACCGACGACGGAAACGTCGGGGCGGGGCATGTAGACTGTTCATGAGCACAAGGTTCACTAGATTTCAATATTTAATCATCAATTTCATTTCAAACCATTCAAACACAAATAGCAAAATTCAACAAGTACATAAATAAAAATACAAATTGTTCTTTGAATTTAAATTAACTAGGTCCAACTTAAGTGTAGCATGTCTTGCTCAAATTCACACGTTAACACCTGAAACATGAATAAGATAGGGTCAACTAAAAAGTTGGTGAGCATACATAGGTTTGTACATAGATAGTGTATAAATATGAATAAGCAAATCATTACATGTCATGATAAATAAGGCATTTATGGGGAGCAGCTATTGTGTAACTAAAGTATAATCAAACCTTTGTAACTAGCATGCAAATTGTGTTGTCGGTAACAATCACCCCAATCTGGGTGGGTTTGTCAGACTCAATAGATCTATCATTGTTAACCGTCGGCTTAAATAGTTAATGATTGCACAAAATTTGCACACAAAAGTTAACACATCTAGCACTCAAACATAAAGCTCAAATTTGCACACATGAATGTAAATAGGATTTGTGTTTGTGTAGTTTGTGTAAATGTAAGCTATTGTTTGTATAAAATTCATGAATCACCCCAAAAAGTGTAAAAGAGAAAAAGGGGCTATGTAAAACTCACCTTGAATCGTAGAGGGTTGGAATTGTAACTTGTAGTAATAATTTCAACGATGCCCTAAGTTAAATATGATACGTTAATTATAATGTAAAGGCGGTTTAAGAACAACGATAATGGAATGATTTGGGATTTAGGGTTTTGAAATGGACGAGTGAACGAGGATACGAATAGGGTTTACAAGTAATTTTTTTATAAATGTTATAAAAGGGATTTTAGGTGTCAAAGCATATTATTTGTAAAAATATTATTATAATAACTATATTATTTAAATTATTATGCCAATGTCATAGGCGAATAAAACTAGGCTAATAAAACATTAATTATTATGAGATAATAATACTCATAAAAATATAATTTGAATTAAATAAACTAGTTAAGCGACTTGTGATATTATTATTTATGAACATCTAATTAGTAGGGTTGTTTATCATACAACTACTAATTATTATAATGCTTGTGATAATAATATGTTAAATATACTATTAAAAACAATCAATAATAATATATATTATTAGCAATGCTAATAGAATCGTATTATTAATAACATGTCGTTTTAAAGGTTTAAATATAAAAGTTATGACGTTACAATCACGATTATGTTATAATTTTAAAAGTTGTATATAATATAGTATGGCTCATGAAAATGTACTTAATGTTTGTCATAACGAAATACTTCAAAATCTAAATGTTTTTAGAAAATAATTTAAACTTATATTCATGTATTCTTTTAAAAGAAAATGATAATAATTATAAATCTTTTTAGAAAAAAAAAATCTATAAAAAGGGTTTGTTTATTAATCATGAATTAACAATAATAGTTATAGTATGGAAATGGGTTGGGTGTATCCAAAATCCAAACCAGAAAAAAATGGAACAGCAGCAATAGCCTGGGCTCGAACCCATGACCAGTAATAGAGAGGGTTAGAGCCTTAACCAGTTGCTCTAGGCTGCTGAATTGATAATTGATGGAAATAACTCGTTTTTAACACAATAGTTCTTTCTTCCTTAAACAGCAGATGCAACCAGTCTTACAACCCACATACCCCAAATCGATTTCTACAAACAGGGACTATATGCTTTAAGGGGGAGGTAATTAGATACCCGACATTGATTTCGGATGCAAGAAAAATCGAGCTCCTGAGTCGTCGCAGATTCAAGACCCGATCCCCACCCTTATGCGCCGATTGGAATTAGTGATAAAGAAATCGATTTTTATATTTGAATTCGACTTGTAAATGGTAGGGGTATATATAGGGTGGTGATATACGCGTTTACAGCTGTGATTTAGCATGATATTTATGGGATTTGTGTCACACCCCCAATTTCAACTAACGGAGTTTTACCGTTTGGAAGGTGACACACCAGGATCTCAGTCGTTAGTTACATCAAACAACACTATATGGGACTTGAAATGTCAAAACGTAAAAGTTCAGAGTTAATGCGAAAGCGTAAACGTTAATATGAAATCAAAAGTAATACACGCAATAGGCGTCAATCAATGTAAGTAAGTAAACTGTTTCAAATGTTTGAAATGGATGATATGACAGTAAGACTCCATGCATGTCCTAAGTGTGCAACCTGTGCCTTAGCGACCTGAGAAACATGTAAGAAAAAGTGTCAACACAAGGTTGGTGAGTTCACAGGTTTCAAGTTTGCAATAAGAGAGTGTTTGCCAGATTATGTACATTCAATATGCATATCTATAGGTATCTAGCCTATGTTCATGTCTTACTAAAGCGCTCGCAACCGAAGCTGACTGTTTGTGTTTGTATGCCTCCTGCCAGGTCTATCAACTCTGGCAAATGTGAGTAGGCTAACATTTCACCCGTTCGACCTCCAATCGAGTTAACGCGACTAACGCGGGTGGGGCATGTCAAACCCAGTAGTACTACTAAACATTACCTCGCTAAGATCCATATTAACGGTCCGATATAAGATGAGGACTTTCTGTGATAGTGTGTTACGCTTAGCCTCAACAGTGATATCATATAAAGTACCATAATCAAATAGTTGCGTCATGTTTTCTCCCCCAACGGGAAAAACATGTAAAATAATATTTGCTTGCGTACCTGTTTCTCCTCCACGGGAAAACAAGTAAAAGTATGATAGTTGGTGTTCATGTTTGTTTCTTCCTCAACGGGAAAAACAAGTAAAATACGTTTGTGTGTAAGCATGTTTCTCCCCTAATAGTAAAACAAGTAAAAAGGGGTCGTGAAACTCACCTGTTTGGCGTTGAAGGTAGTTTCACACTAGAAGTAAGTTGGAACCACAAGTGTAAGTCTCAAAAGATCTACGAATGTCCTAAAATTATAAACATATAAATTAGGAACGATAATGGGAATTGTAACTGTGACATGGAAGGAACGTCTTAAAGAACCGTTCCAATGAACGAGAGTGGACGAACGTGTCCACAGGTTTAGGGATTACTTTACGCAACGAACGACATAAATAATAATATATATATATACGAGTGGATAATATAATTATTTATATTATTATTTAGTCCCGATTGATTTACGGCGTTATAAAATGATTTGAAATAATATAAATATATATTATTAAATAATACGGGTCACAATTTGATAATAATATAAACATATTATTTTACACGAGTTTACGGCTTAAAAATAATATAAATATATTATTTTTACTTATTAGTAATAATAATGTATAAATTCTAAAAGTGGGTATAATTTATAAAAACAAACTAATATTTCAAACCCGAGCCTACGGGTTGTTTTCCGGGTTAAAACCCATTTATATAATAATACAATACTAAAAGGTTTGATTTTTATTAGTTTAATAATCGAAAAAAATGTTTTAAAAATAATTGTGGGAGCCCGGTCTCGAACCCGGGTCTCTCCCACACACACACAAGCCCTTAACCAGTTCCGCCCGCTAGGGTATCGCGAACAGAATCGGGATGAATTAGTTTTAACGTTCGGGTCCCTGTGGTTTCCCTCCCACGCGAACGACAATCGAATCCAGTCCCACCCTCATCAATTTTGATCGCGAACAAACAAATTAACACTGGGGTTTTGTAAATCGAGCCATTACGAGTCTGAGGTGAAAGTTAATTGTAAAAACAATCGGATTTGGTTCTCTTAATTCAAGATTTAGAAACCGAAAACCTAGATTTTGAACGTGGGATCAATCCTGTTAATTTCGATAGTAAAAATTGCTGGATTCATAGGGCTATTACTGTTTGGAACATTACGAAACTACTGGTGTGGTTTAATTTGGTATTGGTTTTGTCTAGGATTAAAACCCCCAAATCGCGATATTATAATCAAGATCATGACCAATTAGATGTTATACTATTAAATTAACATAGGGCTTTCATTGCACAGGTGATTACGAATCTAATGGTGTAGGTTAATTGAATTGAGATCACACCTAGGCTGGTAATCGATTAAACCCCGAATGTATGAACCCTAGAATCGGGTTCTTGCTAATTTCGATGTTGTAAGCCCTAATTGGCATAGGGCTTTTCATCTGGAAGTAAAAACGAAAGTGAGGGTGTGCTCAATTACTAGAAACAGATGCAAATTGACCGATTTCGACTAGGACGGCTCCGACTTCAAGCACGGTTGTTCTCTCTCGACTCCGGCTTCGATTACCGTGGGATTGATGTACGCAGAAGCTTTAGTTTGATGCGACTTGTGTGAGTGTATGCTCAATTTGTGAAAACAATATAAGTACTCGTCGATTTTGATCAAAGGGGCGACGGTTTCGACTTGAACACCCATTATTGGGTTTAATTCGATATAATACGAGAATTAAAGGTTCCATGATGATCGTGAATGACATTTAAGTCTGTTTCGGTTACGAATTCCAATCGAATTCGGCTAATATTCACGGATTTGTCTTAGGAACAGGAGGTTTGACTTTTACAAGTCAAACAGGGACAAGAAACTTTTGATTTTGAATTTCAGGGTCAACAAAAATGAAATTGGGTTAATTATCACTTTGATCCCTGAAGTATGAGTCCAGGTATTGACAGAATTAGTCCTTGGGATTTAATTTCGTTAAATAAGTTAAGATTTAACTGAATTTAGTTAACGGGGTTAAGTTTTCAAGAGAATATTTAACGGGATTGTTAACGGAGTTAACATGAAAAGTACGGATTGTCACAATTTGGGTTTGATTAGCGGGATTTAAACCCACGACCGAAGCTTCCATTTTGGGTTTCAAAAAAAATAAAAAAAGTAAAAAATAAATAAATGCTCAATCAATTTAGATGATTTCCAGTTCTAAATGATGGCAAATGAGTGGCAAAATGGTTTGGGGAGGATTAAATTCCGTAATTTAAGTGAATTTAGGGATTTGTATGATTTTTGACTTTTGCAAGTCAAAATTAGGTTGAAATGCCTTTTCCAGGGTTCATGGTCCAAATGGGTTCAAAATGGGGGTCCAAACATTAAAAGTGGGGTTCAAGGTTACATGTGGAGGGTTCAAGACTCAATTTAATGGTTTAAATCCATTTTATTTATTTAGAAAACTATTTTTATAAAGTTTATAAAAAATCTAAACATTATTTATTTAGTTATAATTAGTTTACAAAATAAAACTTCAGTTTTAAAAAAATATCATAAAGTTGTATAAATGGTTTTAGTTAATACAATTATAATTAACTTATATATTTATAGATAAATACATATGCTAAAATAAAGAATTGTACATACATGATCAAGACTCACAAGTTTTATTTACATATGTTACAAGAAAATAATAAACAATGCAAGGTTGAAACTTTGAATTAGTATACATCGAAATAATTTATGTGGCACATTGTATTGAACAAGTGCGGGATTAAAATAGAATGTCATTATTGTACATAAAAATGAATGACGAAAATTTATGGTCTAAAAAATCATGGATGTTACACATTGGTTCGAATATAAAACCTCGTTAAAAGTCCCTTCATTTGAACTTCCCTTCATGAAGCTCCAGTTAAAATTTGAGAACGATCCAACGGCTAGATCTCCGGGATCATCCGATCATTGCTGCTGGGTATCACAAAAACGGGATTTTCCCCATTTATTCTTTCCCTTTTCCTTTTTGTCCGAAAACTTAAGGGAAAATGAGGTGCGTTGCACCCTTTTAAAGTATTCTAATGTAACCCTAGCTTCCCCTCAAAGTTTGTCCTTCATTTTTCAGTTTCTACCCTGGACTTTACTATAATATACAAGTTCATGATTATCCACGTGATTCAGAAAACGGGATTTTACAAATATTTAACCAAGATTTTAAAATGCTAAATTTGTGTATGTCACATTTTACAAGCTTTTCTCTTTTGGTTGGACGGATTTTTTTAAATTCCCTATTGTTTTCTTGAGTACCATTTTATGACCATTAAACTTTTTCGTGATCTTTTTTTTTTTGACAAACAATTTTTAAGGTGCGCTTTCGTTTTTCTTAGCATTCATTTTTATAGCGACGTAACCCTTTTGTGATTTCCTCATATATCGTCGCGACGTGTTTTTTAGCTATGTTTTGATACTGACCCGCTGCAATGCGCGGTAACTATTTACTCGTGAAATGAAAATGTGTTCTATTTTATTAATAATTGAAGAAACCTTAACATAAAAACTTGCTAGATCAGGTTGAAAGTCACAAAGTATATCCAAATCACTACTAAACTACTTAGTATCACCAACGGCTAGTTCAGTCAGAAATATGTCAGTGAAAGTTCTTACCGACGAGACTCCATCAGTGAACGTGTAACATCCCGAGTTTTAGAACACGGAATACTTAGCAAAAATTTAAACCTTAGCAAGGATGTGAGGTGCGGGCTTGGTCTTGGGTGTATGGGCCAAAAAGGGCAAGGGTTGGGCCCCTTATAAGCCTCAAGACCAGCCCCAAACCTCCATTTCATCACCATTTTCGTTTCTAGAGAGAGAAATATTTTAGAGAGAGAGTGAGTCAGTTTTGCTCCAAGATCGATCCAACCTTCTTCTCCAGTGTTGACACGAAGATTAGCTGAAGAAACGAGTCGATTAGAGGTACGAATCACGTCTAGAATCTGAGTTTTTATGTAAAGTGGGTTTTTAGGGTTTCAACAAGTTTTCTTCAAAAAGATTAAATTTTTACATGTGTTTTTGAATAAAAACTATAGATTTAGCTTCATGGTTAAGATTAGAACAGTTTGGACGTAAAAAGTTGGGATTTTGGAATAAAAACGAAGAATCTAGCCAAGAACAGATAAATCGTCTGAAAAGTCGTTGAATGGTCTGAAAACTTCGAAGCGTCCGAAAAGTATTTTGGACGAAGAGAGATTTCGGACAAAAGATTTTGGACGAACTTATTTTCGGACGGAATTGTTTTCGAACGAATAAGTCTTCGGATGAAAGACATTTCGGGCGAATTAGTTTTCGGGCGAAATGGTTTTCGGACAAGACATTTCGACCGAAATTGATTCCGATCAAAAGGAGATTTCAGACAGTAGAGTTTTTGATCTAGTAGATTTCGGACGAATAGATTTGTCATGACTCGGAGCTAACACGTTTCGTTTATGAACACTCGAACAGATCGTTGAGCCTTAAAGAAAAGTTAACTAAGAATGTCAGGTGAGTTCTAATCCATTTTTTGTCTGCTTTAGGGATGGTGTGTATACTTAGTGTAAAAGGTTTATTACATATTTTATATTAATAAACAAAGTGAAAAGCTATGTTCTAGTGTAAAGTTTAAAAGAGGCAAATGTACGTTTTGAGCAAAATATACATATATTATTACCAAGCGTTTACTATATTTCCATATACATAAATAAAGGCATAATACATGTGTTAGTATTTTCAAGTAAAGCAAGATATATCTTATGGCAAGCGTTTACTATATTTTCATATACATAAACAAATGCATGATATATTTGTTAAGCTATATTTCAGTAAAAAAATGTATTTATAGCAAGCGTTTATTATATTTTCATATACATAAACAAAGGCATAATGCATGTTAAAGTTATGATCAAGTTAAAGAAAGTCTATGAATAGAAAGTGAATAGATTTCCTACGGGAATGTGTACCAGCTGTAAAGGTCCTTGGGACAGATGTTACTTGTACAAAATGTCAGATATGGGTTCTACCCATTAGTAAGAACCTTTAGGTTCGTTAACGGTTGTACAACTGGGATGAGTGACGGCAGTTGCTCGGGAGGTCCACGCAACCTCCTAATAGCATTACGCGGTATTGTCGGTTCATGGACGTGAGCCATGGGGGCATTGACCAGGTACTCGTCGGTTCTTGGACGTGAGCCATGGGGGCGGTACAGTATGTGACAAGTGAATTGACGGTTAAGCGGTAGTGTCGGTTCATGGCCGTTGGCCATGGGGGCATTGACCAGGTACTTTTCGGTTTATGGCCGAGAGCCATGAGGGCATTACAGTGTAAAGGAATTGACGGTTTATTATATGTTTTAAACTGATTTGAAAAGTAAAGTATGTAAAGTTTTGCCTAAAGGGCAGTATGTATGTGTTAGTAAATCTTTTATATAATTGATTTAAAATAAACGTTAGAACTCACTCAACGTTGCTGATTTTTAGTATGCACATCAGTTAAGTGTAGGTGGCCTTGGATGGATGTGGAAGCTTGGCTTGGCGAGAAGAGTTACCCGAAGATCAGCATCTGGCATCCCGTTTATGTTTATGTTTATGTTCCAGTTGTTTAGGGTAAGTTTCCTTTCGTATAAGACAATTTATGTTTAGACATGTTATGTATTTCCGCTGCGAATGTTAATGATTAAATCGTTTCCGCTGCTAAGCAATGAATGTCTTATGTTTATGAGCTATGTGTTGATGAGTAAATCCAATACGTGAGGCCTCCCTGGTTTGGGGCCTTACAGAACGTCCATTAGTAGTATAGGAGTGGGTAATTTGATTTCTGATGGACTACTGAGGGAAAGCATTGACGGATAGTTTAGTGAACCGACAAGTCTTCTCTGATGATCGATAAGTCTTCTCTGGTGGTTAATACAATATTTAAGATATTATTGAGGAATATGTCGGTAATTTAATTCCAATTAATAAAATAAAATAAAATATATTTATATTTCCTTGAAAATTAAAACAAATTATGGAAATTAATACAAAATATAGAAATTAATACCAAATATGGAAATTAGTACAAAATCTGGAAAATGGTACAAATTATGAAAATTAATACAAACTCTAGAATTTAAAATTATTACAATAATTAAAAATAAACTTTAGTGACGAACTTGTATTGGGCTCGGTTTTAGCATATCTCTCATGAATCATCTTGTCTGACAAGATTCAAAATTCGATCTATGTAGTCAAATATATTGTTGAGGCTCGGTTAACACATCTCTCGTGACGATATCTTGTTTTGGACTCAACTTTAACACACCTCTCGTGACGATCTTGTCTAAGGGTGGGTTTTAGCACATCTCTCATAACAAACATGTCTCATGATTTAATTTAAACATGTATGAGGAGAAGCCAATCTCGGTTTTAGCACATCTCTCGTGACGATAAACTTAGGAGTATGATGTTAGGGATTCATATAGTCAAGGGGTGTCTCTGATCCTATTAGAGGCTCCATCTCTGAAGAAAAACTAAATGAGAACCTCTCTGTTTTTTGGCTTCTAGCCTGTTCATACGTGTACTTATTCTTTACCGTGAGTTTATTCAACTCCCTGTAGTCAATGCACATCCGCATGCTATCATCTTTCTTCTTTATAACAGTACCAACACACCCCAAGATGAGATGCTCGGTCAAATAAATCCTTTATCCATAAGTTCCTGTGGTTTAGTCATTAGCTCTTTCATCTCTTATGGAACCAACCGGTATGGTGCTTTGGCGATGGGCTGGGCTCCTGGCATTAAGTCTATCTGGAATTCTATCTCAGGTGACACCCAAGACAAGTTCTCGGGAAACTCCTCTGGAAAGTTACACACTATGGGTACATCTTTCATCTCTGTCACTTTAGCTTTCTCATCTATCACATATGCCAAGTAAGCCTCACATCCTCGCTTCATGAACTTTTCATCCTTGATTATAGAAATGACGTTCGACACTGTGCTAACTTTATCCCCATGAACCGTAATTGATCTACCATCAGGTGCTTTGAGATGGACTATCTTCCTCTTACAAACTATTAGTGCTTCATTGGCAGCTAGCCAATCTATACCCAGTTCTATGTCAAACCCTCCCAATGCTAACAGAAATAACCTAGCAGGGAACCTATGACCCTTAAGTTCTACCAGGAAATCCTCTATAGTTACAGTTGTGGACTTGCCAACAACAGTCTCCATCTCAAAGGCACTTTCTATCTTTCTAATAGTCACATTCAATAATGAACAAAATGCAGCAGCTATGAAAATTTAGAATAAAAAAGAATGGATACAAAAATATCACACTTGTAACACAAGTTTTGCTTTTTTATGCTATGGCTACCAAACCTCGGGCTCTAAAGTCGGTCGTTCATTGAGTCCCGACTCAGCATGAGTCACACTGTGCTCTAATCCATGATTCTCGTTAACGGTAAGGAACATCAATGTTATTATGCTAGGCAATAATTTAGAACACTACAGGTAATATAAATTGTTAATAACAATAGCTTGTTGCTATTAATAATTTGTTTTACTTTTCGGGTTCTAAACATTTCCTATCAAGGGTAACATCGACATTTAAGCCTATATCCTATGTCTAAGGCAAGATTCTATGTATCTATAACTCATGACATCAGGCTACTCGTACTGACATCCTTTACTTGGTCCCATGTTTAAGTTAAGATATTAAGGATGTCAGAATCTCTCAAACTATATCTCTGATACCAACTTGAAATGACCCGAACTTGGGGGGTCTCATACGTTGGATTTACTCATTCGCATAATAGTTCATAAACTAAATTATCATTAAGATTGTAGCGGAAATCGTTCAAACATTACAATAAGTCATGACATTCCAAATAGAAACATTACTAACTGAATTTAAAATAAAACAACTCCCAGTCTTTGTGCCAAGTAGCCCTTCGAGTCTAAAGAATCCCAAAGCTACTATCACTTGTCTAAACATTAACCTGAAGTACACACTAAAAGTCAGTTACGCTGAGTGAGTTCTTATCTATACAATTGACTGTAAACTTTCATAAAAAACATTTCTTTCTCTTTATCATTAATAAATACTTTCTTTTAATAGTACTTTAGCCGGTTAAAAGATTTATTTAAAAGAACTTTGCTTTATCTTTATATAGCTTTATCTCTTACTTTAGCCATAAACTTTCTCTTAAACTTTCTCTTTCTCTTTTATCTTTAACATTAATTAAGCTTGGACTTGTGTAAGGCTTATATCACATGCTTGCATACAATGTAAGACTCCTACCATGTGCTTGCACTCGTGCAGGTCTCCTTTATGTACTTGGGTTTGAATCCAAGACTCCTTTTCTCTGCTTGGGTTTGAATCCACGACTGCTTTCTTTACTTTCTAAACTTTCTAGCTTGTAAGGCTCCTTTCATGCTTGTTAACAAGACTTATTTCTACTTCATAACTATGACGACTTTATTTATGCACTATCTATCATTTAACTATCACTTTAGCACATCAAGGCAAACAATCAAGTAAGCACACTTTAACACTTAACAACACATACCAAAACTATCTTTCACTATCAACTTTCTTTATAAACTTAATTGTTTCATAACTTTCTTTAACAAATTTCTTGAACTTTATATTTTATCTGTTTATTCATAAAAGAATACATTCTTTGTGAGTGTGTACCTCAGCCCAAAATTATAATAGAAAAGGGGTACTTAGAACTCACATGCTAATTGCTATGGTATGAAACTGAAGGCTTCTAGCTAGGGTAGAACGCTCAACAATCCGTACGATTAGTCATGTAAATCGGGTCAAAACGGTTAACTTTCGCTTAATAAACATTCAGCCGAAACTCAACTTTCGGCCCGAACTAACATTCGGCCGGAACTTACTTTCGGCCGGAACTTTTGAAACTTCCGGCCGATTCAAGTCTTTTTTCCAAAAAACAACGTTTTTCAATCAAAGCTTCCAACTTTTTACGTCCAAAACTTTAGTTTAACTCATGCAAGGCCGGACATGGTGTTTTTAAGCCATTTCATACGTAAAGATCCAACATTTGATCTAAAAACCCACCATTTTACCCGAATCACGAAAATGAAGATTTAGGGACTGTTTCTTACCTCAAATCGTCCAGAAAATCGAGGAACGAACACTACGATCACGGGAGAATGAAGATGAAGTGATCAAGAGTGAAAACCGACACTTTCTCTCTTTAGGATTCTCTCTCTCTAGAAATGTTTAAGGTGGTGAAGAATGAGGAGGAAGGGGGTGGGGGCTAGGGTTAAGGGCTCCATCCCCTTTTCTTTCGCGTAAACTATAGCCCCTCGATCTTTACACTTCATAACCGATCCCAAAATAATAATAAAAATAAACGTCGGGATTTCGGGATGTTACACGTCACAAATAACCGGTGCCTGGGACTGGGGTATGACAAAGATGGATCAAAACATGCCGAGTTGAACCATGTTAGTTTTTAGTATGAGTTGAAACTATACAGCAGATAAGTTGACTCGCAAACACATTTTTATAAATAATAAAACGATTTCTTATAATTACAAAAACAAGATTAATCGACTTTGAGCGACTTTCAAACATATACCGCCCTTTGACATGTTCCCCTTTTAGCTAAAGTTTTTTATTCAACTCATTAAGATAAAACAGCTTAAATCAAACTATTCATAAGTAAATGAGTCAAACCACTCCGCTCGATATTTAGTTCATCACAAAAACAAGTTCAAATTAGTAGCATTTAGAAGTGGCACTTGCCCTTCTTTTTGGAAATGTAGCAGAAAGGGAAATATGTTTGGCCAAAATTGTCAAAAGTAATTATTAATACATGAAGTGTCCTAAATCATTTTCAAAGATTTAAGTTATTACTGAAATACTATAATGAGTTTAACAAACTAATTATTTAAAACGTAAAAGTGATGGATAAAAGGGGTTTTTCCTAGAATATGTTATAATCCTTTGAACTTCATTACACTTGCAATTTCCATCATCCACCGACTTTAACTTTGGTTCAATTGTCTTCTGAAGAAGATGTTTAGGATCAAGCTTCATACCGTTGAAAATCAGTCCCAAAATCGAACACAAAATTTTTTGATATTAACCAAGATCGACTCTTTCTGTTTATTATAAAACTAGGTTAGAATCCCGTGCATTACACGGGTTGTATATTGAAAACGATATAACTTATAAATTTGTAAATACGTCATAACTTGCCAGACTATTATGATCGTCTAACTTGTCAGACTATTATGATCGTCTCGAGATATATCAAGTGGAAATGTGTGTATATAACAAATTAGTATTTTTCATTAATTAGTTATATTTTGATTTCCTATTATATATATATATATATATTCTTATTTAATATAATTAGTATTTTTCTTTAATAATATATTTATAATATCATTATTATTATTTATAAAGATATATGTACATTTATTAGGAGAGAGAGACGGGAAAACCAATGTAAGAATGCATGAGGAAGTGACAAGTGTCCAACTTAAACATTTATTTATTAGTATAGACTTGACTCACTTTTATAATGACCCCTAACTCATCTATTTATACTAAAAGAATGTCTTAATCACCAAGACTCCTAATATAATTCTTACTAAATAAAACATCATACCATAAACTTAAACCAATTCAACTAGGAAACCAAATCAGACTCAAATATTATAACCCATACTAATTAAATTCGACGCCTCTAATTTCTCAATAGTTCATACCGAGCCCCTTAACTTTCTTGATTTTCACATTCAAGCTAATTAGAATTAACTTCCAATACAAACAACCTTATAGCAGTACACAATAATGAAAACCTTATAAAGTATTCCGTGTTATTAATCAACTATATAAAGATACAATTAAGATAATTACAAAGAAAACCTAAAAAAATCATCTCATAAATTTTGGTAGAGATAATTAAAAAAAACATTAACTAATATATTCTATCTAATAAACATATTCATCACCTTTGAGCAAATAAAATGGTACTTGATGCGATAATCGAAAGATTTCATCCCTATGAATCATACACGCCTCTGCCACGCAAGCATGCTCATGCCTATTTTGAAATCACCAATGGTTTTAGGAAATCCAGATGAAACCCAATCATATATAAATGATAAATGATGTAATAATAAACTGAAATTTAATTATAATGTATAATATTTTTTGTAACATGTTTTAGATAATTACATATATATAACTTTCTAATTTTGTAAGGGCATCAATGAAACTGCCCAACAACATATTATTTGATTTTTATTTTTAAACATGAGAATCATGTGTGCTAGCAATAGAAAACTTAAGTTCCAAGACATAACAATTAAAAATTTTTTTTTTTTAATTTGAGACTTTAATACTAATGCATATAATCATTTATATTCAATCAATTTTTAATTCCTTATAATATGATAACTTAATTCAAATATAATAAACTAATATACATAAAAACATAACCCAAAGAAAAAAAATGAATATCATTTTTGAGGGTATCAATTAATAATTTTTTAGATGAATTTCTAAAAGAAACAAAAATCAAGGATAAACTTGTCTCCATCTTCTTACCAAAATATTATAGAAGTGTCATAAGAGTTCACTTTTCTACCATCAAAAAGATTGATTTACAACAATAAATGGAAATATTTACCATCTTTATTATGAACACCGTTTGAACAATCACAAATGATTAGTAAAAACCAAAGAGCTTGTAGCCCAATGGTAACAAGATGTTAACAAAAGATGTCTTTCTTCAAAGAGGTTGAGGGTTCAAGTCTTATAGTGGACAAAATGGTGGGTGAATTTGCTGTTAAAAAAATTATTAGTAAAAAGTAGATCTAGTCAGCTTATTGAATTTTAAGTGATTACAGAATTAATCGATCCATAAATTCATAAATAACGAATTAAGCAATTTATATTCATCTAAAAACAAAATCGAGCACATATATATAACACAATTAAAAACATTAGTCTCAAGTAGATATAAACAACAAGTTAGGAATCAAAGCAATCTTAAATCGCCGTCTCAGTTGAAACATACATGGAAAATAAATCAATTTAAATGCATCTAAGATCAAAATCGGGTACATGTAGCCCAGGAATTAACTTTAGATTTCTAAATCAAGCACAATTTGTAAGGATGGTTGAAGTTTGAGAGAATTTTCTTTGTTACCTTTTGCCATGTATGGTATGTGAGTATCATGCAGTTGAACACGTGTTCGGAGAGACTTTGGTTTACTAGTGAATGTCCAACCTCGCGCTTTGGTCTTTATAGGAATTCTGGGTGGCTAACGTTACGGTCACTCATTTAGGTTTAGGCTATAAAACCAACACGTGTAACTTCATTGTCAAATCTTCTTGATTAAGAAATCTTAAACGATATCGTTTTTGTACTACCGGGATAGAACTTTTATATTATTTTGCATTATCTTATAATCTGATCCTAGAATAGTTGATAATATATAATGTTCTAAATTTTGTGAAATTAAACACGCTTTCTTGAAAAATTAGTATTGTAAACATTCGATATATGATATTAAATAGAAAGAATTTTGAAATATCACTTTGTGTTCTTGATTACTCAAATGTTGATTTTGTTTCCAATGCATTCAACTTTAGTTTGAGTGAATTCAATCCGGTATGGTTATGTCACTTTGTTTAATTGGTATCCTCTCAAGATTTACAAAGGAGCTCTTTCCTCTGATTGGTTATTTTATGAAATCCTCTAAAGACTATCCTCTCATCAGATTCTTCGGATCAGTGGATGGGAATGAATGATCCACTAAAGATTACAAGCACAAATTCTTTCCATTGATGGTCTGAAGGTTATTAAGGTTCCACTAATCAGTTGTACTTTGTAATCGTTTGAGTGTTTATCAATGAAATATGTGATGACGGATTATCAATTGATATTGTGATTTCTTTATCTTGATTTGATTCTATTTTCGCTGCTAATTTTACTTTGTTCATATAAAATTAATTGATGATGAGCTAGTATCGATCCAAACACTTGATATGTAACACCCAAAATTTTTGAACCAGTTTAAACATTCAAACGCACATGAAAGATGGTCCAAATTAAAAACTTTCCAATGTCATAGATGTAAACATCAGTATCAAAATGATAACACCAGGTTAGTTGTTTATAATTACATCAAACCCAAGTTTTAGACCTTCATAAGAAGGATTAATAAAAAACTTTCACAAACAAAATCAACATAAAGAGAGAAATCCAATTCGAGCTTCTTGACATCCCGAGGATTAGAACGGAGCTTTTCTTACACCACAAACACCCAAAATATCAAGTTAGTAATGGTATATAAAATCCCTAAGACCCTCAAGGGTTAAACACAAGAAAAACTCCAAAACTCAAAATTAGGGTAAGGGGCCAGCGTAGAACAGTGGACCCAGCGTAGGCAAAAGCCAGCCACCATAGACTACGCCGGAGCTGGCGTAGCCTACTCCCCCTGCAGCAAAAGTCAGCCTTTGACTGATTTCCGGCCAAGGCATATACCAATATCCGAATTTTGCAAATAAACCTACTAATATCACTACAACATGTATTAAAAACACACATACATATTCCCCCCACACCCAATACAATCTCAAAGGTAAACACACAATAATTGAAGAGGTCTTAGCCTCATTTACACCTATGAGGGCAAGCCTCAAGATCACACCATGAGGTCTAGCCTCAAGAATCACACCCATGAGGTCTAGACTCAAGAATCACACACATGAAGACAAGCCTCAAGAATTACTCCCATGAGGACAAGCCTCAAGATCACACCCATGAGGACAAGCCTCAAGATCCACAAACATATTATCAAAAAACCCACACAAGTCAAATATCCAATCACCCAAACGCATAATCAGTTATCCTAGTTATGTGTAAGTTTATCATACAATTACCAACTCCCATAACACATAGTATTCACTCTACTTATATGCAAGTTTCATCCCACAATTATCAAACACCCAATACATATAATACTCAATCTATATATGTGCAAGAATAATAATACAATCATCAACACACAAAACACATAGTGTTTAATCTACAAGTATGCAAAATCACCATGCTAACACACAATGCCCAATTACTAAGTAAGTGCAAAAACACTTACCTTTTTTGGTAGATGACCCCAGATGATCTTCAACTTTAGCAACTCGACCACCTAAACAATTCACACCTATTGTTTAGCAATTCTAGTGATCTAACTACAAAAATTGAAAAACACACAAACAAATGACCATTTGATTCATACTTCTATAAGTATGGTCATTACAACTTTAACTAAACCTCAAACTCCCACAATCACCATGATAGACAACATTTTACCCATTTTACCCGTTAAAGTTTGACCCATCAATCACCTAAATTCTCAAATCCCCAATTTAACAAATTTTGTAGGGGTTTCATTTGATTTTCGTGTTTACCGACACTATAAACACTTACCAAACCTTAACATAACAATGAAACACCCAATATTCAAAAACCCACTTCACCTCAAGAACCCTAATTTTTATTATTCCAAGTTAGGTGTTAAAACCAAGAATATCTTCAACCTTTAGCTTTAGATAAGCTAGGTTATTACTTTTAATCAAGAATTAACCGCCCAAAAACCCCCAATTTCAGAAAGTTAGGGGTTTTCATCCAAAATTCATCAAGAACACATAAATGGAGGTTTAAGGGTGTGTTGATACTTGTTGAATTAAAGGATATAAGTAAGCCAAATCCTTCAGATTATTACATGCAAGAATCCAATTTTAGTTTGACCTCTTCTCCCTTTGTTCTTCCTAGTGATTTACGCCAAAACACACATGTGTTAGATTCCAATCAAAGATCCAAGTTCCAAAGTTCAAAGTCCAAGGAAGAAAATTCAAGAATTCAAAGGTAAAGTCAAGCAAGGCATTCAAACCCAAGGAAAGACATGTAGTGATCACATGAAGCAGGTGTTTGTTCAAGCTAAGTGGAGCTCAAAGAACACTACAGGAGATCAAGAAGAGCCTCGAGAGAATCAACACAAATATGACAAGATTGAAGTTGATTACGCGCCTATTTCAAGTCAAACATTAGAGGGTAATTCGGATACAACAATTGGGGGTGATTGTTGGCTCAATTGTTGTCTGCCCCAAGAAACGGACCTAACCCATGTGTTAAGGGGTTTTAATGGGTAACTTAATGAACAAGTTTGGGTTATTAGGTTTATTGTTAGTGAAGATTGTGTTAACATTATAAATAGATGTTACCGAGTTAGGGTTTCATTAAGAGAGTTGTAATAGAGGTTTTTGAGTTATATTTCCTCTAAGTAATAATACTGGGAGTTATCCAATCCTCGCCGTCGTTTTTATTCTTTTATCATTTGAGTTATATCTATTCAATCCTTGATATAACGTATCAAAACTTAGCTCTCCATTTGAGATAACTATCTACCCATGAGTGTTGTCACCAAAGAAAACATGAGTTCCTCTACAGGGTTTGAAATCCTTTCGAAGTGCTTTATTCCATATGATGCACTCATGCACATGAGAATTCATTGTTAAAGTAGCAAATGCTATCATTATTGGACACTCTATGCATACACAAGTAAGGCATTAGTTAGTTTTGGACACCAAATCCATGTAGGTCTTGAGTGTACCATCTAATCAATAATACTTGAAAGCTTTTTTTATATTGAGGCATTGGCGGTAGAAACTTTGTTTACTAGTGATTGCGTTTTGTTGTTGTTGATAGATTTTTTACAGTAACCATGGTTCTAACCGTCTTAGGTCATTTAACACTTTTATGTGATTTCAGAGAGTTAGAAGGAACTTTGTTTTCTATTGAATGCTCGTAGGTGGGAGCTTTGTTTCTTGGGGACTCGCTAGTTGGCCTTTTGGTAGCATTCTTTTAAAAATAGATAATTATTTTAAAAATAGAGTGATGTAGTCATACTTAAGACAATAATTAGTTATAAATACTTTTAAAATTAACAAAAAAGAAGATTTGACTAGTCAATTCAATTGGCCCGACCCGTTTCAAGAGCCCAAACCAGCTCCAAATAAACATAAGTTGGTAAAAAAACCTCAAAATGGCATTGCATTGCAAACATAAGTTCATTATACAACACAAATTCAATCAATAAATCCCAAGAACATGTAGCTCAAAGAATTGAGATTTTTGTTTTCATTTTCACTTTCCATTTTTTACATTCTGGCCCGTCATTTTCTTAAAAAAATTCGTTAACGGTTATAAAGCGCAAACGATTACCCAAAACTAATCTCAATCACCGGATCTTCTTAAGAAGGCTAATACACCTAATCCAGCTACTAATGCAGCTCCCGCGGCAACTGCACTGTACGCAGAAGCCCATGCATTGGCTTGACCAACCTCCAGACCCCGTGCTGATGATTGTGACCGTTTTTGATGATTAAATGTCCCAGAATAATCTAAATGCAACTTTAATCCCTGTTAACATTAACCGTCAACTACAGCATTTGAAAATTACAACATTCCATTCAACCAAGTTACTTATAAACGGGTCGATTTGAGTTGTGTTTTATCTCAAACAAATCAAATGGGTCAAATACGTTGAAAGTTGCCCAAAATCGTTTTATTCAAATATTTATATAGTTATGTAGTAATATTGTTTCTGTAATCATAACTAACGCATTATTTTAAAAAAGTTATAATAGAAAGTATTTTGTGTATTGCCACACCCATATCGACCCATACTAGAAAATGACCAATTTCAATCCGAACCCATGGTCATGTTACCCAACATGTCCATCTTGCCAGTTTATCTTATGGCTAGGATGACCGAACATACCTTCCAACCAGCTAATTGTGCATGTTCCACGGCTGCAGCAAGATCGATGTCAGATGAAATTATGACTTTGTCCTGGTCTTCGTCTTCATACTAAGATACAATAAATTAGTAACAATAATTATGAAAAAGAATTATGCAATATTTGACATTAAATCAAATGTGGTCAGATGTACCAGAATCTGTGGGAGGTTGTTGCGGTCGATTTCACCTCCTAACCTTTGAAGTATTGCAGTTATAAGATCTGTTAAACTCCGAGAATCTGAAACAACAAGAACACAAGATGTTGTAGGTTTCTTAAAGTCTAAGAAAATCATTATTTAATAAATTAGAGGTGGCAATTTCGACCAGTTTATTTATGAATGGATCGGTTATGGTTGTCTTCCATTTCAAACGGGTCAATTTAAAAAATTTGGTAAGATGAAAACGTGTGAAATAAATTTTTTTTTATCTAAAATGCAAAGAGATCAAACGAGTCAAGTTAAAACTGGAACGGATCAGGTAGGTCAAATAAATAAATCTCGCTAAAATGAAGACGGGTCAAACAGGTTGATTTTTAATCCATACAAGTATACAACCTATAAATTGTTTTATACAAAGATTTAGATTATTATTGTAATGATATTCTTTTTGTAATCATAATTAACACATTAACTATTTATAAGAAAATTGTCAAGAAAAGTGTTTGTTGGTCAACCAAACCCGACTCAGCCCGTATTAAAAATGACATGTTTTGACCTTTTAGTCAACCTGCCCGCCTCGACCAACTAGCCACCTCTAAAATAAACCTAAAACCACCTCTACAAGATGCAAACATGCAACATAAGTAAAGAATTATGTTAGAATTAGGTCGCGCAATGGATAGGCTAGTTTAAAAACTAAATAAAAACATACCACAGATAAATCTATGCATCCGACCCCTCTTATCTTGGATTTTGAAAGCAAATGAATTAGGATAACTGGTTGAAGGATAAGGTAGAGATTTTCCGGTTTCTCCATTTTCAGAAGCTAATTTCAAGGAACTCTCACTGCAGTTCACAAGTCCTATTTAGGCAAACCAACAAGAAATTAAAAAAATGTTTTTGTATTGGTGTGGGCCATAACCTTCTTGTGTCATCCTCGTCATCTATAGGAGCTAATGCCATTGCAGAGTCCCAAAACTTCTGCATCATTGAATTTCCTCCCTCATTATTAACACCTGTAGCATTTCCCACCTAATTTGCAAGAAATTTCAAATTTATCTCTCTTACATATCCAAAGACTTGCCTAAATTTGAGAAACTAATGTACTATTCTTATACATTTGGTATATAGGTGGCAAGATGAACAGGTCGGGTGGGTTGGGCCGAAAGAATTCATCTCAAAACGTGTCATCTTTAGTACACCATGGAACCGACCAGGATAGGTTGGGTTGACCCACAAGCACTTTTTTTAATTTTGTTCATAACCAATTAGCATGCTATGTATTATTACAAAAAAACAATATTATTAGTAATAATCTAAATCTTTGGGAGACTTTCAACCCGTTTGACAGTTTCCCCTTTTAGCTGATCTTTTTAATTTTAACCCCTTTGACCGTTTGAGATAACACACAACCCAAATAGACCCATTCATAAGTAAACGGATCACAGTTGCCACTTTTATTCACTCATACACGTGCGCGTGCACACACATATATGTTATAATACATATATTACACTATATGTATGATGAAAGATCAAAAATCCCATAAAGTAAATGGAATTTCATAAGATTTTAGATTTTCTAAATTTAATCTCATATAAGTAGTTTATTTACCGTGGCTATTGCAGCGTGAGCGATGTGGAGTACATCAACAATGGAAACAATGACTCCATCTGCATCAAACCAAATGCCATTTAGATATAAAACCTGTATGTATAATGTGTATATTAAGTGTATAAACAGAAACATATAATGTGTCTTTACCTCTATCAACAACAGGAAGATGTAAAAACTTTCCATCATGCATGGTATGCAGGGCATCAACAATAGGTGTATCGATAGTGGCACATTCAGGATTTGGAGTCATTACCTACATAATCAATCATGCCGAAATTAAAACAGCAAGTTGAAAAGATAGAGATCAAGCATCAGTAGATGAACTAATCACCTTCTCCACTAAGGTTGATTCAGCAGGAATATCTTGTGCTATCACCCGTGTTAAGATATCCTTTGAGCTAATATTGCACAAAAGACATGTTACAATACGGTTTGTTGTAAATCACATGTTCTTTCCAAATGCATAACTTAAATATAGTTGAGAGTAGAGGTGGAAAATGGAAGGGTTGGGTAATGGATAGGTTTAAGTGCGGGTCAAATGGGTCGGGTCAGGTTGGCTTGACCCACAAACCTTTTTGCTAACTTAAATATATTCAATGGGTTAAATATGATTACAAAAGCTATATTACTCCAAGAATAGTCTAAATGTTTAAATAAAGTGATGAAGAATGTTGTTTGCATTAGAAATACACTTTGGGAAAGTTTTGAGCCCATGTGACCTGTCCTACCCATTTCATCTTTAGCTAATGTTTTTGTTTGACCCGTTTGAGATAAAACATAATTCAAATTGACTAGTTTATAAGTATATTGGTCTAAATTGCCACCTCTATGAAATACAGTTGAGAGAAACTCACGTTAGAATCCCTCGTGGCTTGTTATCAATTGTTACAATAGCAGAGCTACTACGAAACTCAAGCATCTTTTTTGTTGCCATCACAACTGTGTCAAATGGTGAAACAGTCACAATCCTGGATAAAAAAAAAAGTAAGAAATCTCAAATTATTTTTGAAAATAGTGGACACAAATGTAAAGGTATGAAGTGTCAAAGTGATATAAACAAACAAATAAATATGTAAAGGTATTACCTACTTTGAATTCTCCAATAGGATGGTAGACAAGTTAGGCTTAAACATCCGTTCTCTAAGTGTTTCAATGAATGTATTGGGACCTGTGTAACACGACGAGTGTGAAATTGCATCTGATTAGATCATTAGAATTCCATAACTCTGCCATAATGTTGTAAAGATTATACAATTTACAATATAATCTAACCAGGAAAAGAAGTTCCCCAATGCTTTTCAACGCCTTCAACAGCATCTGCAATGGCTTTGCCCTTTTCAGCTGCCCTTTCCATGCGTGCAATAGCATCATATAAACATTTTGCTATATCAAGCAAGGCAATAACCTCACCATTCTCTACAACAGGCAAGTGTCTAAATTTTCCTGCACATGTAATTTAATTCGCAAGATTAGAAGGTTCTAAAAGACTAGAGGTAATACGGGTCAAATGGGTTGGGTAACAGGTCAAAATGGTTCGACCGTTTGGGTTAGAAAGGGTAATTTTGATCCACTAACATTTTTTTCCCTTTTATCTTGAATCTTGTATATAACTAATATTATATATACGACCCATACCGGGCCCCTTTTGACCCATTTGATTTGTTCCAACTTTAAAAAATATTTTAAAGTTTACTAACTTGACCTGTTAGAGATAAAATATAAACCGAATCACCCATTTCCAGGTAAACGGGTTGCAATTGCTATCTCTAGGAAAGACCAACATGTTTTTCCTAGTTGTTACAAACCTTGAACCATCTTTTGCAGGGCATCCACAGCAAGACTATCAGAAAACACATATATTGGGTTCTTTGTCATCACCTTTGCTACAGGTGTGTTCATAAAATCAATCTCATGAGCAATAACTTTTGTTGCAATGTCCTCCAATCAACAAAAAAGGCTAGTTAGTGGAACTTTATCCTAATATGATACAACGATGGCACAATCAACATTCTGTTTCACAGTAATGTTGGGTTAATTTTAAATTCATGTCCGGTAGAGCTGGCAAAATGGGAGAATCACACTTACGTCCAAATTGTATTTTACTTTTTACAGGTAAGTAGTGTGTCAAGTATTATTACAAAAACTATGGATTTATACTTTTGCATACACCTTCGGCGGCTTTTGACCCCTTTTGACCAATTGATTTGTTATACATATAACATGACCCACATCAACCCATTCATAAATAAATGGGTCAAATCTCGCTCCTCTAAATTATCAAGAATCAAGACAAACCTTATCTGTCAATATACCACTGAGTAGTGCATTCGAGTCAGTGAGCAAAAGAGCATCCACTCTTCTAGCAGCCATCCGACAGCAGGCTTCATAGATAGATGTAGTTTCAGGTACTGTCAAAGCCCTCGATAACCGCAGTTTCTTCACTGTTCGCTCTCCTGTTATCACCCTGTGTAGTTGCTCGTCGGCAAGTAAACTTTATTATTTTAGAAAGCCAATAGTGATATTCTAGTCCTTTGATGTGAACTAATTCACTAACTGGTTTTATATTGTTTCTAATAGTACTCTATGATTTTCCCTTCAATGAAAGTTTGCAAATATTTAAATGAGTATGCCATATATTAGACTAAGTGATATAGTATAGGGACTAGACTTGTAATATGGTGGTCTATATAAACACCTATTTATGTAAACCCTAAACACACAATCACATTCTAATACAATAATATTACAAGGTTTAACTTGGTATCAGAGCTAGAGCTCAATCACCGGAAAACACCGCCGGAGGGGCGGCCGGCCGCCGCCACCGCCCTACCCACCACCACAACAAACCTCCGCTGATGTCTTTTGATCCAACCCTAAAAATTTACTGCCGCCGCCGCTACTACAGTGCCGCCGCCGCTACAGTGCCGCCGCCGCTACAATACCGTGCTACAGTGCCGTCCGCTACAGTTCTCTTTTTTTTTTCTTCCACTCTTCCTACCACCGCCGTTAACCACCACCACATCAACACCACTGCCGTCAGCCTCATCACCACGTGGCGGAACCCTAGCCGCCACAGCGGAACCCTAGCCGCCACAGCGGCGGAACCCTATCCGCCACCACAAACACCACCGTCGCCGCCCTAAACCCTAACTCCTCCCCGCGTCTAGGGTTAGCAAATACAACTTGCTTTCTTGTCCCTAGACGCCGTCGCCGCCACTATACAACAGTGGTCGTTTTTCCGGCGACGTGCACCTCGCGAAAGCCACAATGCTTTCAGTTCCGTTTATTCGAGGGTTGCAAAAAATAAAAATAAAAAAAATAGAGATCTACAATCGGGGAGTAAAAAAAAAAAGGGGGAACAAACCCAACTGGCGAAAGCCGGAAGAAGATTAGGGTTTTCCTAATGTAGTTTCAATTGGGCCTTTGAGGCTGGGTCTCACAAGCCCATTTACCATTGCTGTAAAAAAAAAATAATAAAAATAAAAAATAAAAAAAAGGCGTGGGACGGGCGAAAGCATGGTGGAGAAGGAGAAGACCAACTATCTTTTTAGTTTTATGTTTTTATATTTTCAACCTAAGTCTCTCCCGAGCTTAGTTTGCGGGGGAATATTAGACTAAGTGATATAGTATAGGGACTAGACTTGTAATATGGTGGTCTATATAAACACCTATTTATGTAAACCCTAAACACACAATCACATTCTAATACAATAATATTACAAGGTTTAACTCCATACAATAATAACAACAACAAAAATCTGGAGATCGTCAACATGACAGGTAATTCATCTAGTTGATGAATAAGATTCATAGCTCTGCTCATTCATTTCATATGCTAGTTGAAGAGCTAAGCAGTGTTTTCAGAACCAAACTAGGAACTGGTCCAGTTATGCCTATTTGGGTCATTTTCCTTTGAACCAGCCAGTTACCAGTCGGACTGGATTTCAAATTTTTTTATTTTTTGTTTTTTTCCTTTCAAAATCTTATTTTCTGATTAATTTAATATGCTAGGATCAATATTTTATTTATTTAAGTTTTTATATTTTATTAAAATTACAAATCCACACCAAAACATATAGTAATTTTATATTCTGTTTTAAATCAGATATATATATATAAGTATCTTCTATTTTTCTATTGTTTATGACGTAATCCGGTTCTTAAATTCGGTCCGCATGAGCAATTCCTACATTTGCATGTTTAAATTTTAATTCAAATCACGAGGCAATTTTTCGTTTATCATCATTGATCAAAATAGTTATCTAGGTTAAGTTGATTAACCAGCGTTGTTACGACGCTAATTTGCATAATCAAACTACATTCATTGTAACAAACGAAGAATCGCACAAAGAGATGAAAATTACATACACGGAGGAACGAGAATCGGTGAGAGCTTTGCGAGCGGAATCAGGTTGTCCGTTGTCATTAGCTTTCTTCTTCCGAGAAGATGAAGACGAAAACGACATACTCCTCCGAGAAGAACTTCCATGCCGAGAAGTCATCTCCACCAGCAATCAATCAAAATTCCTCTCTCCTCGCCGACCTAGATCGCGTAAAAACCAATCAATTTCATCAAAACAATCGCAATTCACACAACTTCACGTCTTCAACAGAATCCGTTACGAATTACAGTTATGATATTTAATTATTGTAATTTACATCACCTGATATCAACAATGGCCAAACATGGAAGAGAATCTAACGGAATTGCAACGGCGAGTGGTGACGAGAAGATTTTACGAATGAAGAGTTTGATTCTGATTTCGTTCAAAATTCATTTGGATGGAATTAGAGGCGTTTTTATGTGTCAATACGCTTTCTGTCAATGTTTTTAAACATGGACTGGACCGGCCGGTCAGAACGGAACCGTGACCTCCACCGGTCTGGTTACATGCTCTGAGACCGTTTGCTGGTTGAAGCGGGCGGTCCAAGCGATTCAGCGGTCGAACCTCGAACCGGTGGTCGAACCGGGTAGTTTAATTTTTTTATTTTTTTTACTATTTTTTTATCTTTTTTGTATAGTCCTCTTACTTACTTCTATTTATAATTTTAACCCAATTTGGCTCTTTCCTTTTAACTTATACGCTGGCACAGGTCCTCCAAAACCCTAATCAAAATTAAAATTGAATATTCAAAAGAATTAAAATTCCTACAGACCTACAACCCTCGTCCTTGACTCAAAATTGTTTAAATGGTTGTATATGTAGTATTTGGAATTTTTTATATTTTTCTATATATTTTTATGAATATTTATATTATTTATTGCGTCATCCGGTTCTTGAATCCGATCCGACCAGTGAACCTCTAAGACGTCCGGTTCGTTGTCCGGTCCGGTATTATATATTAATTGACTTTGATTTGATTTGATGGCACACACGTACACACATATTTTATATTAGGTTAAAATCTCGTGTATTACATGAGTTGATAAAATACAATATTATATACTTAGTAATAAAAAAATTGTATTTTAAAAAACTCGTGTATTACACGGTTTGATAAAATGTAATGTTATATACTTAGCCATAAAAAGTTTATATCTTTAAAAACCCGTATATTACACGGTTTGAATATACTAATTTCTATTTAATATAATTTGACTTACATCATTATTTAGTTAAAAACAAAAGTTACATAATTAAATTTCAAAGTTTCTTAAAATAAGAGATAATTTAAAATAAACGTGTTTTATTAGTATAATTAATGTTTTTCTTTAAATATAAATCATTATTAAGAAAAGAGATGTGTATTTAATAAGAGAGAGATGCGGGAAAAAAATGATAAGAAGAGATGTGGACGTGACATGCGGCATAAATGATTTTTATTTATTATATAGTATAGATATAGATATCTTAGTAGGTTAGTTCTCGTGTATTATACGGTTTGATAAAATGTAATGTTATATATTTAATAATAAAAAAAATTATATTTTTAAAAACCGGTGTATTACACGGATTGAATAAACCTGTGTATTACACATGTTGACAATTATAAATTATGTTAAGTTATTTTTTAAAACATTTTTTTTTCCAATTGGGTATTAATCTTTTTATGTAATTGATAAATGTTAATTCATATTAAACTCATTTGTTTAATAATATAATAACTATTCATAATTAAATAATAAGTACCCATAATTAGATTAATATTACATATTTAAAATATATTCTTTTAATATATTTATTTAATAGGAGAGAGAGGCGGGAAAAATATGTAGAGAATGCATCAAATGATCAGAAAGTGACACGTGTCTTATAAGATTTTTATTTATTAGTATAAAGATTTAAAATGTAACCCCTTAGGAACAATAGTTCAATGTGATTGGGCCGTCGTGACATTTTTTTTTTTTATAGAAAATACGTATTTCGTTTGTTATATACATTTTCGTCCATTTTCAAAACAAAGCCATTGACTGGTATGGTTGAGGCGTTGGCCTCCCCTCTCTATAGACCCGGGGTTCGAATCCCTGGGCTGTCCCTACCCTTTTTTTGGCACTTTTCTTCTTCCAGTTTGTTTAGTATTTTTTTTAACAGTTTTGCATTAATTAAGATCGAGTTTGATTTTGTTTATTTTTATTTTTTATGTCTTAGGTTTTTCGAGCACGTGTTTTGATATTTGGGATCATTGCGGAGTTCTTGACGCAAGGGTTGACAACTGCTAGTTACATTTAATATGCAATTCGTTGACTTCCTCTTATAAAAGTAAGCAATATTTAATGTTTCAAAGGCCGTTTGAACGAGCATCATAAATGTTTATTGTTATTTGTTAAATTATTTATGGATTTTTTATTCTACAAACTATTTCTTTGGATGTATTGGGCAAAACTCTTTTTGATATTTTATAAAATTATTTGTTGTATTTAAATTCCAGATATGTTCGTGCATTCTTATGTATTAGCGATTTAGCGGTTCCAGCAACGAGGAGGGAGAGGCCCAGAGGCGCAGCTTAGTGTAGGCCGGGTGGGGGGGCCTCCTGGTTTTTCGCTCCGTAGTGTTAATTTATACGTATCCGACCGAAAATTTTATAGGCATTAAGTTCCGGCCCCCTGATAGGAAAGAAAAATTATAGGATTCCGTCTCGGCCTACCCGGCGTTTTTCTTCAAGCTTCGTCACTGGGGAGGCCTAAGTCGAAGCAAAAACTGAAAAAAAAGGTTTTAGTTGTCCAACAGCCTAACCAACTCATGTAGCGCGACTCAAATCACAACTCTCCCCGCCACCTAGCGCCCTTGCAAGATTGCCTTACACAGTTGTGTCATGTTGTCGTCGGTTGGCCGCTTGCATATCTGCTATTCATGGTAGGGATTACCATTTAGAATTTACAACGTAGATGCTTGATAAGATATTACAATGAGAACACTCATGCTTAATAAGCTCTTTACAATGTAGGGATCACAAATACAAAAAAACTCCATATTCATGGTAGGGATTACCATTCAAAATTTACTAACATAAGCGGTTAATAAGATATTACAACAAGAATACTCGAAATCTATTTTTTTCGAACGGCAATACTAGAACTCTTTTGATCTTGCACTCACTATATGAGATGCGTTTGAACTTAAGATCACTAAAAATGTTTAGGAAATCTGAAGGGTTTTAGTTTGTATGAGGTTGGTTTGAACTTAAGATCACAATAATTGAGGTCGATACCACGGTCGTACCGTGTATTGACCATCCATGGTACAAAATACAAATGGGAAACTTATTTTTGACGACTGGTCGGTTCGACTGTCCGTAAACCTACCGGATATATTTTTCAAATATATCATGTTAAAGAATTTGAGTCAACTTTCATAACGTATGGATCCACGATATATATACTGTTAACATAATAAGTTGTTATGGACCATGTTATGGGTCTTAGCCCATGCCCAGTTATCTTTCTATTTAATGTTGCTTTCTTCTTCATTTGTAAGCTAATATTCATTTGAGTAATAGAGAGCCTCCATCTTTTCTCTATCATGTTCATTTGTTAACATGGTATCAAAGTCAACTCGATTTATGCTTGATTGAAAATCTTTGTTGTCGCTTTCGCTCAGTTGTTGGTTCGTTCGTTGTTTGGTTTGTTCGTTGTTGAAAAGTTGTTTCGTTCGTTGTCGCTTCTGCTCAGTTCGTTGACTCGTGAGGTATCAAAGTTACGGATTTCGTTTTATTTGAACTGATTTGTGTATTTGGAAGAGCTTCTGGACAGATTGACAGGTTTGGATCTCGTTTATGTCCTGTTTTTCAAAGTTTACGGTTTGTTCACGAAGTTTGCGGTCTCCAAGTTTGCGGTTACCAAGGTTGCGGTTACCAAGTTTGCGGTAATTTAAGTTTGCGGTTATTCAAAGTTTGCGTTTATTCAAAGTTTGCGGTAATCGAAGTTTGCGGTTACCTCAAGTTTGCGGTTAATTTAAAGTTTGCGGTTATTTGAAGTTTGCGGTAATTCTGTTGTCGTTCGGTTTTGATAATATGGCTGGGAAAGATGACTCTCTTCAGTCTATTAGTACTCGTCTGGATGGTAAAAACTACACCTACTAGAGTTATGTAATGAAAAACTTTCTTCAAGGGAAAAATATGTGGGGTTATGTCACATGTACTAAGGGAAAGCCTACTGATAAATCTAAGGCTGTTGAATATGCCTTAGCTCTCGATACATGGGAAACAGATAACTCTAAAGTTATAACTTGGATCAACAACTCTGTAGGTCAGTCCATTGGTATTCAGTTGGCCAAATATGATACAGCTAAGCAGGTTTGGGATCATTTGAAAAAGTTGTATACTCAGTCTAACTTTGCCAAGCAGTACCAGTTGGAGTTTGATATCCGTGCTCTTCAACAGAATGAGATGAGCATTCAAGACTTCTATGGAGCTATGTCGAATTTATGGGATCAATTGGCACTTACGGAATCTGCAGCACTGAAGGTGTTTAAACCTTATATTGATCGAAGGGAGGAACAACGTTTGGTACAATTTTTAATGGCATTACGTTCAGATTTTGAAGGACTGCGTGGAACGATTCTTCATCGTTCCCCTCTTCCAACAGTTGATTCGGTTGTTCACGAGTTGATTGCAGTGGAAACTTGGTTAAAATCCCAGGTTGATAAAGGTCCTAAAGTAACTACTACTCCAGCTGTGTTTGCCATTCCCCCTAATTAGCCTAGACACGGTGTTAAAGTTGCATTTGATGAATGTGCATTTTGCAAAGGGAAAAATCATTGGAAGTCTCAATGTCCATTATTACTTAGCAGAAGATATTCTAACTTGCAGAAGCCTCCACAACAGAACAGATCAGGTGGACAATTTCCGTCTCTCACGTCCACTTCTGCTGGTTCATCTGGTCCATCTTCATGGACATTTAAACCACCTCATTTTACTGTTGCTGCTACACCACCATTTGTAGAAATGAACAAACCACCATCTGCTCTGGATCCGCAAGTATTTGAACAGTTCAGACAGTTTCTTACCGCCAATCCTACCGCTATGTTTGCTGCGGGACTGTCTTCATCTGGTACCTTAGGTATTTTGTCATCATTATGGAGTTTGGATTCTGGTGCCTTACATCATATGTCTCCCTATCTGTCTTCTTTTTTTTCTTTGTCTCATGTCTCTCATGTTTCTTTCATGTCTGCTAGTGCTACATCCATGTTGGTAGAGGGTGTTGGATCTGTGTCTACCCCTCATGTGTCTCTCAATGATGTCTATTATATTCCGAAGCTTGCCTTAAATATTGCTTTAGTAAGTCAGTTGTGTAAATCTGGAATTTGGGTTTTCTTTTGTGACACTGTTTGTGTTGTGCAGGATCAACACACTCAGAGGGTGACTGGGATCGGCCGTAGGGTGGGAGATTTATATGTCTTAGAAGAACTCAAAGTGCCTGCTCCTGGTGTTGCTGCTTCCGGCGTTTATTTATCCTCTTTTCGTTTAAGTCCTTTGTCATCTGGATTTTATATTTGGCATTCTCGTTTGGTACATGTGTCCGCATCTCGTTTAAAATTTTTGGTTTCCACAGGTGTTTTGGGTCAGTTGCAAACCTGTGATATTTCTGATTGTTGTGGTTGTAAACTTACCAAATTTTCTGCTTTACCTTTTGCTAAAAGTATTTCTCATTCTGTTGCACCATTTGATATTATTCATTCTGATGTGTGGGGACCATCACCAGTATCCACTAAGGGTGGTTCACGTTATTATGTTTCCTTTATTGATGATTACACTCGTTATACCTGGGTGTACCTTATGAAACGTAGATATGAGTTCTTTGACATTTATAAAACATTTAGGGATTATGTTCAAACGCAACATTCGGCTGTGATAAAGTGCTTCAGGTGAGACTTAGGGGGTGAATACACCTCTAATGATTTTACTCAATTGCTTGCATCAGATGGTACCATACACCAATCGTCTTGCACTGACACCCCTCAACAGAATGGTGTGCTGAAAGGAAACATCGTCATCTTATGGAAACCGCTCGTTCATTCCTTTTATCTGTTGAAGTACCAAGTGTCTTTTGGGGAGACGCACTTCTGACCGCCCAACATGTGATTAATAGGATCCCTACTTCTCACAATGATGGGATGTCTCCATTTGAAAGTCTTTTCGGTGAACGCCCAGATTATGGTGAATTACGGGTTTTTGGATGTACTTGCTATGCTCTCCGTCCTCATGTTGAACGAGACAAATTGAAAAATAAGTTAGCCTTATGTGTTTTCTTAGGCTATGCCAGTGGTCCCAAATGATATGACACGGGACAAAAAGGATACCGTTGTTTTGATCCTATAAGTCAGAAGTTATATGTATCAAGACATGTTACTTTTTTTGAACATATTCCATTCTATTCGATTCCAGCTAAGTCCCATGATGTAACAAAGTCAGATCTTCAGAATATTGATCCTTTTGCTAGCAACATTGATGTCCCAACCTCTGATGTTCTCGTTTCGTCTGTTGATCCTAATATGCCTGCTCCAGATACCTATGTTGCACATGATGTGCCAGTTCATGAACCTTCCACGTCATCTTGCACCAATGTTAATTCTCCTCCACCTCCGAGAAAGTCTACTCATGCATGCAAGTCTACTCAATTACCAGACTTTGCATACTCTGCATATTCTGCTTCGTTTAGTTCATTTATTGGGGGATTCATCATCTCTCTGAACCAGAATCATATAGAGAGGCTGTCTCTGACCCTCTATAGCAAAATGCTATGGCTGAAGAGCTCACTGCTCTTCATCAGACTCACACCTGGGATTTGGTTCCTCTACCACCAGGTAAACATAAGGTTGGTTATCGTTGGGTGTATAAGATTAAGACAAAGTCTGATGGCTCTGTTGAACGGTACAAGGCCAGACTTGTGGCAAAAGGATATTCGCAATCGTATGGTATGGATTATGAGGAGACCTTTGCCCATGTGGCAAAAATGACAACAGTTCGTACTTTAATTGTTGTTGCATTCGTTCAACAATGGAAGATCTGTCAAATGGATGTCAAAAATGCTTTTTCTGAATGGTGATCTTCATGAGGAGGTTTACATGACTCCACCCCCGGGAATAGCTCATCAGCCCGGTGAAGTCTGTCGGCTTCGAAAAGCTATATATGGACTCAAACAGGCCCTCGTGCCTGGTTTGAAAAATTCTCTACAGTCATCACTTCCCTTGGCTTTCTCCCTAGCAATCATGATTCGACATTATTTGTTCGATGTACGAATGTTGGACGCATTCTCTTGTCTTTATGTGTGGATGACATGATTATTACAGGCGATGATTATGATGGTATTGAATCCTTGAAACGTGACTTGGCCCATCGTTTTGCTATGAAATATTTGGGATTATTACGGTATTTTTTGGGGATTGAGGTAGCTCAATATAAAAAGGGATATCTTCTCTCTCAGACGAAGTATATTTCTGATCTGTTTCAACGTGCAAGACTTTCTGATAACAGAATTGCAGACACTCCTCTTGAAACCAATGCACGTTACTCTCCCACTAATGGTGTTCCTCTATCTGATCCGAGGCTATATCGTACCATTATAGGCAGTTTGGTTTATTTTACAGTTACTCGCCCTGATATCGCTCATGTTGTTCATGTGGTTAGCCAGTTTGTTACCGCTCCTACTTCTGTTCACTGGGGAGCTGTTCTTCGTATTTTGAGATATCTTCGTGGCACTCAGTTTCAAAGTCTTTTATTCCCTTATACGTATTCTCTGGAATTGCGTGCCTATAGTGATGCTGATTGGGATAGTGATCCCAATGATCGTAAATTCACTATTGGTTTCCGTATTTTCCTTGGTGATTCCCTAATCTCATGGAAAAGAAAGAAACAAGACGTTGTCTCTAGGTCCTCCACTGAGGCTGAATATCGTGCTATGGCTGTGACTACATGTGAAATTGTTTGGTTACTATGGCTTCTGGCAGATATGGGGGTTGTTGTTTCCTCGCCTACCCCATTACATTGTGATAATCAAAGTGCTATGCAGATTGCCAAGAACTCTGTCTTTCATGAACGAACAAAACACATTGAGATAGATTGTCATTTTACTCGCCATCACCTTCAGCTCGGGACCATCTCACTTCCTTTTATTCCATCAGCCTTGCAGATTGCATATATTTTTACCAAGGCTCAATCGGCATCTCGGTTTTGTTTTTTGTGTGACAAACTCTCAATGTTTATTTCTATTGCATTGTGAGTTTGAGGGGGAATGTTAGCATAATAAGTTGTTATGGGCCCTGTTATGGGCCTTAGCCCAGGCCTAGTTATCTTTCTATTTAATGTTGTTTTCTTCTTCATTTGTAAGCTAATCTTCATTTGAGTAATAGAGAGCCTCCATCTTTTCTCTGTCATGTTCATTTGTTAACATATACACCTAGTTAAAGTTGAAGGCGTCACAAAAGAAAAATAATCACTCTCGAAGCAATTTATTCTTATAACTAATCATTTTTTCTATAAATAAGAATATACAGTTTTATAAAATTGAGTTGGAGAAAAGTTTGTAATGAACTTTTTTCAAGTAAATTTTTTTTCTTCAAATTGTAACCTTGTAAAAAGGTGGTTTGATAAAATGGGGAAGTCCACAGATGTTCTGGCCATAAATAGGCTCTTTCCTTTTGTTGTGTATCCCAAGAAGCTTCTCCACGATACCTTTTTTTGGTGCGATTGATGGTGCAAGGAGGCGTGGAGCGGTTGAGCTGTCGGGATGGCTACCGTTGGAGGTAATCTGTTAGCAAAGGCAACCAAAGGCAGAATGATGAGAAAAGTGTGCATACAGGTCCAGTTGATCATCAGAATGAAACATCAAGGACTTCGTTGGTTGAGGACCACAGAGAGCAGTTTAGCTTCAAGCCAGAAGTCAAGGCGGCTGTGACACGTGAGGTTAATCAAATGTTGCAAACCTCTCTGCTTGCTCTCTTAACTGAAGCCTTGAAGGTAGTGTAAGGCCCCAAACCGAACACCCTACAGTTGGGTCGCATCACTGGGTATTATCTTTAAAACACTTAAATACATCGGAAGTCTTTCTCAAAACAGTAATTGTCCTTTAAGTTCATTAACGTTCTTAACTTACCTTATGAATGTGTACACACCAATCCGAGTAGCACCGCTCCCCAGCCAAGATACCTCGTCACATAAACCCACCTGCAAAACAATCTAACGTACATACAAAGTTAGCTACGATGAGTGAGTTCTAATAGTTTAATTTAAGTAGAAACCATCTCGTCACAAATAATATTTAATTTAACTCAGAACATTGCTATCCTTAATGAAATAGTTCGTCATTTATTTACATGTTGATAACTCCTGTCATCTACAGTACCTCATAAGGGCTCACCAACCCTAGACTTAACCCATGCCCATAATCTCGTAAGTTCTTCGACACGGACCGAACTCACCGTTCTACTAACTTGTAATTCACCACGCGCACTGACACGATATCTGGTTAAAATAACCAACTCCTAATCATAGACTCGACTAGCCCTAACAATGACTCTTACAAGGGCTACTACATAGTAGTCTTAAACACGACCTCGTTCCCACACCACAGTCAATCTATTGCTTACATCAAAGCAATAACATCACAACACATTAATTATCAATAAACACCTGCATGCAGTATAAACCAAATATAAATGCACACAACAATTACCTCATCACAACCGCCCTCGTCAGGGTTACCCTTGTCAGGGCTTACATCATACTCCGAGCTCATCACTGCCCCCAAAGGCATTGTCACTCTTTGTTGACTTCCCGAAGGACCTCGTCCTTCACATCATTACTCGTCGTGTCACAAGGACAACGATACAATCACACACAACATCAAGCATATAACGCATAACAACATACTAACATTTACATGACTCGTTAACTAAGCATGCACCTCGCACATATTCTCATGATAACACATCCCAGATGTACTTATAAAATGCCTAAACCCATTTCCTGACTTATCCCGAATAACTCATGGCACGACACACCCAAATCATCCCAATTCCTAGTTCACACAACCTAAGGACACCACATCGACCCTTAGTTTCATTATTACATAATTATCTCATAATACACTTCAGGATTAATCATAACTCGTAATACATTTGATTAATCGAGTAAAACACGTGAGTATGTACGATAGCCCTAAAACGGTAAAAATAGTAAAAAGGGGTTAGAAACTCACTAGTTACGCTGAGTCCAAATCCTAGCTCTGCACCCCAACCACTCACTCAAATTCCGAATCTGTCAAACGTACGATCACACGATCAGAACACGTTCTAACCATATGTCGAACACGCATGAATAAATATAAATAAATCCTAAAGCTTAGTTTCATACGCTCATCGTCACATCCCCATGAAACCCTAGGTTCACATGTTCACCCAAACTGGATCGTCCTTGACCCGTTTAGAACTCGTATGCCCGGGCCTAGGTTTCCATGCATGCATGTACGTGACCATGCAACCCTAGTCCCATGAGCATGCACGAACTCGGATCGGTTTCCATACACACATGCAAACCATGCAAAGGAACCCTAACCATGCGGAACGTATAACTCATGTCGGGTCCCCACGCATGCACATCATGCAACAGCCCTAGCCAAGCCCACTGTTGCCTACGTACGAGTCCACCCCGTACATCCCCATCATCTTTGTCTTCCTCATCGAGCTCCACCATCATGTCACCATCGTTCCCATCGTCCATGCCACCTTGTACCGCTAACCGGCCACCACCAAGCACCACCACCATGCACCACCACGCACGACACCATCGTCCTCTTCGTCTATCAAAAACCCTAATATGCCATGCACCACCATGGCATCACCGCCATCGGCTCCACCTTACCATCGTGTACCTTTGCTTCCTAGGCCTTGACCACCATCATCAAGCCACTATTTCCCATCCTGCTTTGCTCGTCCTCCGCCATGGTGCGCCGCCACCACAGCCATCGGGTGCCATCATCAAAGCCAATCACCAAGACCACTCGTCGCCACCGTGTACTCATTATCGTCAAGCCGTACTCGTCGCTAGGTCAATCACTATCACAACTTCCATCACACCATCACAGCCACCATCACCCTCCTCGTCGTCTCCCCGTCGTCACTTAACTACTACACCACCACCTACGGCTACCACCAGCCACTGCTGTGAACACCACAGCCTCGTCGGCAGCCACCCCTCCCCGATAACCCTTTATACAAGCAACGAAACTAAGAATGGTATTAAAATGTAAAACAGGAATTACCTCCACATGTTATAGGGGCTGCACAAGTCGGAGCACCTTGCACTGTCCTCCTCCTCCTTCCACCGTCACCGGTTCTTCCTTGTGGCTTCTTCCTTGCCGTCACACACCTAGGGTCACAAGGGTTTGCACAAATGTGGTTTATAAACCACTCCACGTTTCGTTCCGGGCCCCTCCGGTTTCATCTAGCGTGCTTCCATCTTGAACCCCCTACAAACGACTAACTGTTACTTTTTTGTTGTTAAACGCATCTTAAATAACCAACCTTTCAAACCCTCTTATATAACAAAGGTTCGGGTCATCCACTAACCTGAGTCACTAGTTTACGAATTTTCGGGATGTTACAGGTAGCAAACCGGGAATCTGTTAGGAACTCCGGTGCTAGGCTATCGAATATTAGTGATAGTAAGGAAGATGAAGGAAGACTCACTTGTGGTTGCTCCTACAAATCATTATGAGATTGTGACCCTCCAATTTTGGCTGGAAAAAAGGATGCCATCGCCACCTTTACTTGGATTACAAGGATGGAAGCTACTATCATCATGAGTGAATGTCGCGGAAATCAAGATGTCAAGTTTGCAGCACATTCATTCAGGGATGAGGCTTTACACCAGTGGGGGTCGATAAAGCAAGCTAAGGGAAATCGGGAGGTGAGGCTAATGAAATGGGAAGATATGAAGGAACTGGTGATCAAGAAGTTATGCCTCCAGAATGTGATTGACAAAGTGGAGAGGGAGTTTCTGACACTGAAGGCGGGTAGCATGACCCACCGTCGGTACACTTTTCAGTTTGACGATATGGCAAGGTTGGTTCCTCATCTGGTTACTCCCGAGGAACATAGAATCAAGTGCTACATCCAAGGATTGCCTCTGAAGGTTCGCACCTTCGTAAAAGCTAATAAACCAAAGACCTTTTATTCGGTCGGGATTGTGTATGAAGATTTGGATACGGAGGATCCAACTCCCGCTGAACCCAAGAAGAAGTTAGCTTGGCATGGTAAGCGATCAAGGGGAGATGTGTCCGCACACAAGGATAAGAAAGTAAAGGTTAAACCGATGGTCCGTGTGACAAGTGTGGGAAAAGACATTGGGGTGAGTGTAGGGCAAGGTCGAACCTATGCTTCAAATGTGGGGGAACCGGACACTACTCTTGTGACTGCTCGCGAGCCCTTAAATGCTATAACCGTGGAGGGATAGGGCACGTGAGCAAGGATTGTAAGAAGCCGAAGGTTGAGGGACTTAGGAATTGGGAAGAAGGATGAGAGGTCTCGAACAAGAGCTAGAGCCTACATGATAAACCAGAAGGAGGCAAGGGAGGACCCTGCGTTGAGTCAGGTACGTTTCTGATTACAACGTTTACGCTTCTGTACTTTTCAATTCTGGTGCAAGTAGGAGTTTTGTGGCCTGTATATTTTTTCCCTTACTAAATAGGATGACCAAGCTAGTTCAAGATGCCTTTTAAGTAGAAACTTCTATTAGTAAAACTACTAAGATAGTGGACGCCATAGATGACTGCTTTATTGAACTAGAAGGTCATAGGTTCCCTCTGAAGTTGATCGTTATGACTCTAGGAGTGTTCGAGGTGGTTTTGGGTATCGACTGGTTGTCTGATTATGAAGCGCGTATCATTTGTCGAATGAAGATGGTTCATCTTAGAGCGCCTGATGGGATTTCCAGTCACGGTGTATGGTGATAAAACCTGTTAGATGTCGAAAGTCATTTCGATGGTCAAGGCGGAGAAGTTTATGCGGTGTGGGTGCGGGTCATATCTGGCATATTTTATAGACGCGAAAGCATATGCAAAGGACGTGAATGATGTGCTCGTGGTACGTGACTTTCCAAACGTGTTCCCCGAGGAATTAGCTGGGGTACCACCAAAGCGGGAAATAGAATTTCAAATTGATCTATTGCCTGGAGCTCAGCCCGTCGCCAAAGCACCTTACCGTTTGGCTCCATAGAAGATGAAGGAGTAAATGTCCTAACTGCAAGACCTCCTGGATAAAGGATTCCTCAGGCCAAGTATCTCGCCCTGGGTGCTCCGGTTCTGTTTGTCAAAAAGAAAGACGGTATCACGATTCAAAGTAAGAATCGACCCTAAATCGATTCAAGCCTTCCACCTTGCTCCATTAATATTCGGGTCCTAGATCGATTGTGGAGAGGGGAGCACGAGTTTCTCCAAGATTCAAGGTATGAATCGACCCTAAACTCCTGTTTTTCTTTGAAAATGGGTTAAAGTGGGGTAACTAGGGTTTAATCCTAAAAGTTCAGATTTTTTACATATGAAATGGACTAAAACCCATAGATCTAGCTTAATGAAAGTTAAACAAAGGATTTGGACGTAAAAAGTTATGATTTTGGAGCAAAAAACACGACTGAATCGTATGGTATTCATCTGGCGAAACTACCATGTGGTGACACTAAGTCACATGGCGACAGTACCAGGAGAAACCCTGTTGGACGATAGTAATTTGGTGACAGTCATGATTTTAGCCTAAAGAAGGAAACAATAAAAGATCGCAAATATTGGTAAAAAATCTAGGTTGACAAAATTGGACCCTTTGATGGAATTCATGTCCGACACATGGGCCAAACCGTCGTAGGCGTTGGCCACATGACCCAACACGTCGAGAACTTTTCATCTACTGTTTTTGATATACTCAGAATTGATTCTGCTATAATTGTGTTCCATTTGAAAATTGTGTTTTGATTTTGTTATCATCTAGAAATTTGCAACCATGTGCCCATGTTATCATTTAGAAATTTGCAGCCCGGTTCTCGAGTATTACAAATTCGCATAGGCCCAGTTCCCTAAACCCAAACTTGCAGCCCAATTTACAATCTTATTTTATCAGGAGCCGGTACATAGACCGACCCACGAGACCGGTTACTACCCGGACCGTAACTCATACGGTCCGGTTCTCAAGTAATGGTTTATCCTGTTTTCGGTTCCGGTTCTGACCCGTTGCTAACCCATAACCTCCTCATCGCGATTTGATAGAGTTCACATCCCACCATAGTTTTATAATCTGCAAAAATAAAAACTAAAAAAAAGTAAATCATATCTTATTTCGGACACTTCAATATGTGTTTCCTAAAAATAACCGCCACCTTTTTTTGTTGCATCAATCTTTACAAAAACCATGCAAAAAAACAATAATCTCACGTTATTCAAAACATCACAACTCCAGTTCTTGTATCATCAACACAAGCCCACAATGTTAGCTCAAAGGAACAGCCCCAAAACCACCGTAAAACCGCCCGCCGGAAAACCCACAATGTTAGCTCAAAGGAACAGCCCCAAAACCACCGTAAAACCGCCCGCCGGAAAACCCACAACTTTGCAATTCCTCTTCGATCTCGATTCAAAATGCTACACAACTCAAAACAAGATTCAATCTTCCGATAGAGACGAAGAACTTCATTCAATAATCATTTATTGCACTGAATCGCGGTTAAATGATCAAGAATCCGCGTTAAAAAGACTCAAACTCACACAACTTCTATCGATCATCAAAACATCAGTAACTCTGGTTTCTGATCAAACCCTAGATGTTTTGTTTAAGATGGTGGCTTCAAATCTCTTCCGCCCTCTCCCACCACCATCTTCCACCATGTGCTCAGCCATTCCGTTTGAAGATGATGATGTTATCACTGTCCCTTCTGCCGATTGGGCGTACTTGCAAATCGTTTATGATATTCTCCTTCGGTTGATAATCAAGATAGATGTGAAATCGGTTCAGGGAGACAAGAGTGTTGGATCAAGAGTTTTAAATCAAGGTATGCAATAATATATGTAACACTTATGTAGTGTGACAACTATATTTTTTTAAAAGGGGTTGACTGGTCAAAAAATCTGGCCCGGTTATTGCCGACAACGTGTCGTCGTTGTAGATCACCTATGCCGACAATGTCGTCGGAAAGACCCGTCGTAACAGGGGAAGTTTCTTGTAGTGAAAGCTATAAATCTGTACAATTATTTTGTTCATACATATGTGCTACATACATTTTTGGACAATTCACTTTCTTAGCTGAAAGTCGCACCATTATCAATTTTAAAGCTCAAAACCGTGTGTGTAAATGTCAATCTTTAAGGTCAAAATCGCGTTATTTGTGATATATAAGTCTAGATGACGTCTTTTTGATTGGTTTATACTTTTGTAAAACAATACCATTATCAATTATGCAGCCCAAATCGTGCAATTTTTACCTTTTTAGCTTAAACCCGTGACATTTTCAATTTAGTGTTGACGTGTCATCACTTGATCGCGTAAATGTCGATCTTTAAGGTTGAAACCGTGCAAATGTCAATTTTAAGATCAAAATCGTGTTATCTATGATATATATGCCCAGATGACGGCGAAAATTACCAATCTAGACATGTTAACCACCAAAATAGACATTGTAAAAAAGCCTTGCAGACACCGGCTAAACCGGGGGCTAAGCCGACCACCATTACACATGTCTTGATTTGTTTGGTTGTTTTCAAGGTTTTTAACCGCCAGCTAGGATTTAGCCTTCTTATTCGGTGATGTAAAACTCAATGTCTAATTTGATGATTTTCTTTGTCAACATGTCTAGTTTGGTGATTTTCTCCTGCACAACGTCTTTTGATCTTTTGATTGATTTATAGTTGGTAAAATCGTAAATCACTTGTGCCATTCAAATGTTTATATTTAAATAAAAAAAATTTATTAAAATGGTTATTTTGTATGATATTCCAAATGGTTATTTTGTATCGTTATATGTTTGCATGCATGTAGGTCCGGCAATGGGAGAACACTTCATCACCCGGAGCTTCATTCTAAACCTCCTAACTCTCTTCAACTCCGACGACCTCCGTGAACGCGACGCAGTAAAGAACATCGTCCACCGGATCTACTCCAAGTTCACATTCTACCGCTCCTTCATGCGCAAATCAATGACCGACGTTTTACTTCATTTCATCTACGAAACCGACCACCGGCAAAACGGCATCGGAGATATTCTCGAGATATGGGGAAGCATAATCAACGGATTCACAGTGCCATTGAAGGAACAACACAAGGTTTTTCTATCTAGGGTTTTGATTCCGTTGCATAAGCCGAAGAACATGGCTGTCTATCACCGGCAATTGGTGTATTGTGTTTCACAGTTTGTGCAGAAAGAGGCGGAGCTTGGTGGTGTAGTGGTTGGAAAGATTTTGAGGTATTGGCCGGTGACGAATTGTCAGAAGGAAGTGTTGCTGATCGGAGAATTGGAAGAGATCGTCGAGAATGTTGATCGTCGGGAGTACTTGATGGTGGCTCGTCGGTTGTGGAGTCGAATCGCGAAGTGCATCAAGAGTAATAATTCACAGGTACTGGACTTTCACCGACGGACTTTTCTGTTTGTTATCCCTCGGTAAAATTAGGAGGAACGTAAGTTGGATGTCCGCCGGTGAAGCTATATGAGGAAATTAGACGTGGGTAAAGACTTCACTGACAGATCATTCATCAAAGGATAACTCGCCGATGGCGGTATCATTGTCAGATCTTTTGCCAATAGATCTGCGACGGATTCAATAATCGAAAAAAATGAGTGTAAACGAGCTAAGCCGCTCGTAAGTTACCCGAAATCAACTCGCTAAAAGCTTGATGTGAGTAAGCTTAAACGAGATCGAGCTTGTATTTTGGGCTCATTTAATAAATAACTTAGAGCCCGAGCTTTACGTATCGAGCTTGATAGGCTTGCTAGCCTAAACGAGCTTTAATGAGCTCGAGCTTTGGAAATAGAGCTTTAAATGAGCCGAGCTCGAGCTTTGGAAATAGAGCTTTAAATGAGCCGAGCTCGAGCTCTTTTATTAAACAAGCGGAGATCGAGCTTAGACGATTTGGGGCTCGGCTTAGCTCATTTACACCGGCCCCTACCGTTGATGATAACTATTTTTAATTAAAAAAATAAATAAATAATATTGACAGTGATGATTGACATATCTCCGAGGGACTACAATAATCCAGTTTTTCCTTTTTTCTGTTTTTTATTTATTCTGTCCGTGATCCGTCCGTAATCACAAATAAACTGTCACCGAATTTTAAAAATTCAAATTTTCTATTGGGTTTTTAGTTTTTTTCGTATATGATCCATCGTTCATTAAGAATTATTTCATCGGTGAAAGTCTTTTTTCCAGCAGTAACATTTTCTCTATACATTGTGGAATTGATAAACAATATTTGGGTGTTTGAAATCATAGGTCGCCGAGCGCGCTCTATACGTTTGGAACAACGAGCAGTTCATGAGGGTGGTGTCGCAAGATATCGAGGCGGTGTTCCCTATTCTAGTTGAAGCCATTGAAACAAACCTTAAGCTGCATTGGAGCAAAAACGTACAACAATTGACACAAAATGTGAAGATATTGCTTCAAGAACTTGACCCTATTCTCTACAAAAGATGCCTCAGTTAGATTAGAAGAAAACACACTTGGATCCATTTGTATGTATATACAAATTTATATCCTTTATGGGCTAACATTAGAAAACCATTCATTTTTAAGGTTTTATGAGTTCAAACTTCAAACCTATTTGATTGGGCTTGAGTTGGGACTTAAAAGTGATCTTTTGTGTGACCCAAAACATTTGAAACATAACCTTAAACATAACCTTGGCAGTAGTGGTGCACAAAAAAACCGGTTTGGTTTTTCAAACCGGTTCAAACCGGCAAACCGATTAAGCGCTAACCGGTTCAAGGCAAACCGGTTCGGGTTACGTATAAACCGCCGGTTTATAACCGGTTTAAAGCATTCAGGGGTCCATCGGGTTGAAGACCGGTTTATCCAAACCAGTTTCTAACCGGTTTATCTAAACCGGTTTTTAACCGGTTTACAATTTTGGGGTTGAATTTAAACGTATATTATAAAATTAGAAAGGATTAACTAGCATTTACTAAAATAATACATAATTAATTAAAGAATTAAATATTATGACATACCTTATTTGGGTTCATTTCCATCTACGGATATATCTAAAATTGGAAAGGATTTAATTAAATTAAGAATTAGAAAGGATTAAATAGCATTTATTAAAATAATATAAAATTAATTAAAGAAATTAATATTATGACATACCTTATTTGGGTTTATTTCCATCTACGGATATATACAAAATTGGAAAGGATATAATTAAAAATTTGAAAGGATTTAATTAAATTAAGAATTGAAAAGGATTAAATAGCATTCTTAAAATAATACATAAATTAAGAATTAAGTAATTTTACATTCCTTATTAGGGGTTTACAAACGTATATATATCTAAAATTGGAAAGGATTTAATTAAAAACCTTAAGATGAATTTTAAAAAACATAGTAATTATAATTACCCCTGATTTAATTTTATTTAAGTCAAATTTTTAATTAAAAAACCGGTTTAAACCGGTTTACCATTCAAACCGGTTCAAACCCTACCCTAACCGGTTTGATAGGGTTGGGGTTTTCTCGTTTGAAAACCGGTTTAACCCGAACCGGTTTTGACCAATTGTTGACCAACCCGGTTCTGGGCGGTTCAAACCGGTTCGGTTAGAAAAATCCGATTTGTGCACCTCTACTTGGTAGTGCCCTGATAAGCTCTAAAGCACTTGATTTTTCTTTAGTATAGGTCTCAATTCTCAAATCCGAATCTGCTTCCACTAGTTTCCTGTCATAATCACTTAGGGTCTGTTTGGTTGACAGAAATTAATGAGAATTCAATCGAATTGGAATTTAAATTCTACTCATTTGCATGTTTTGTTGGCTAAGAGAAGGAAATGGAATTGGAACTGGAATTAATTCCAACCAAATCTTCATTTGATGGAATTTAAAATCTCTTAACATTTCAAAGAAAATATCAGGAATGTATATAATTTGATGTAATAACCCTAACCACTTTTCATTCCATCTCCATATCTTTAGACACGTATTTTAAAAATCTTTGAGTTTGGATTTTGTTTTATATTTTGTTAATTTTAAAGAGTAATTTTGTCTTTTTAGGTAAATTTACATTCTAATTCCATTAACAAATGTATTAACCAAACAAATTATGGATTTTCAAATGAATCCTTAAAATTCAAATTCAAATTCCAATTTAAATTCCAAAACATGCTGCAAACCAAACGCCCCCTTAAAGGTCACTGTCTAGCACAAGTTGCGATTTAACTGATCCCGTTAGTTGGTAGTGTATTGACGGGTCCCATAAGCTTTTCAGTAACAAATTCTCGTACTTAAAAAAACTTTTAAAACATAAATCTTTCAAAAATATGTACCCATGTTCCTTTGGTTGGACCGGAAACTTCTCAACACTCCCTTCCCTCGCTCTCGATCCGACGAGTGGCGACCGTGGGTTCGAACCTAACATTACCGCCGCTGTTGAGATCTTGCATCGAAGTTCTGACGCTTGGTCTGACCATTACCTGGTTGTTCAACCCGAACAAACCATAACCGGTCGGTTCAACCACAAGCGGTACAACTAATACACAAAAAACCAGCATAGAAGAGACTAGTTTCCAGTTTAACCTGTCTGACCATCCGATCCAGTTTTCAAAACCATGTTTCAGAGTTAAGGATGATCTTAGTGTTAAAAGATCAACTCTAGCTATATCCAAAAATTAATACATACATTGGACTAAAAAATCTCAATTAAAATCAAAGTTTCAACAAATTTTCAAGTTCATTCAAGACAAAAAAAAATTGGTAAATACCTACCATAGCAGAGAAATTAACACAAAGAATAAAAACACCAACTACAAATCAAAATCAAAAGCTAAACTGAATAGAATCTAATCAAATCAAATCTCATTCGCGAATCTCATTCGAGTGAAATATTTCACTTCTTCAAATATAAACACTTATTCCCAGTAGAATGGAAGTGTTTGAGGCGCCCCATTGTCACGCGATGCATGATGATGATTATGAGTATGACTATGATGATGAAGACCCATCTGAATCATCTCACTGCAATCATTCCTGTTATGATTCATCATCGACTCCAGACCACCATAGCCCGCACCAGGGTCCAACGGATTAGGTGTTGCAGTAAATGAGTTAGGCGGGTGCATCACATGGCTGAGGGTTGTACATGTCTGAGACGGTGATGATGACAGAAGAGAGAGAGCACAGTCCGATGGCACCACCGGCTGCACCACCCGAGCCGGTGGCGGATACCCGTCACAGAACAGCTTGTCATAGCTGCTGTTATTATTATTAGTCTCAAAATTAAGAAGTTGCTGCTGACAGACTTTTGGTGGTGAGGATTGGTGGTTGAGTTTAAGGTGTGAACCCGAACGGTTGTTATGAAACAGGCTGAATTGCTGCTTTCCGGTTACCTTTTTGGTGCCCGAAGATGATTCTGGATATGGGTTTTGCTTGTGGGCCCGGGTCGAGTACATGGGTTCTTGTTCACACTTGACCATACCCGCCCATAGTGGGTTCGTGAGAGTTGAGGTTTGGTACACATGTGGGCTCGCGAATTGTAGCATTGTGGTACCTAAAATGTACCAAATCAATTATTAGTACACGTAAAATTTCTTCATCGGCCCATTTACTTATAAATTGTCGGTTTAGGTTGTGTTTTATCTAAAACAAGTCAAACAGGTTGAAAGGCGCCCGGTTGCCCAAAAGTCCATCTTTGATGCATACAGTCCACTAAATCTTTATATTTAAAGATTTAAATTATTGTTACAACAATATTGATGTTTTTATCATAAGCAACTCATTAATTATTTAAAAAATACCTTAAGAAATGGACAAAAAGTGTTTACGGGTCAACATGACCTGGCATGTTTCGACGTGTAAAAAAAATGACCCGCTACCGGGCCTGCCCGACCCACCCATCTAGCCACCTGTAATTAAGATTTGAAACGGACCTTGGTGAGTGGAGAAAAGACCTGCAGCACGTGAAGTATCGGGCTGAGGCTTTCTCCTCCTACGATTATGTCCGTCGAGACGTTTTCTGCAGCTTCGTTTTCCCTCATCAAATTCTTCTAGTGAATGAAATCTACAATCAGTGACAAGTTTAGTACAATAAAGACTACATAATTGACTTCTACTAGTCAAATTAGAGACCTTTTATGCCAAAATCAATCAAATCTGATTTTCTTCAAAGAAATATATACAATATGGTAATAACAAAATGAATGAGTATTGTGTTCAAAATTTAAAAAATTTAAATCTAGAAAGAAAGAAAGAAAGAACGAAGGAAATTTAAAAAAAAAAAAGAGGACTGTAATCTGTATGATGAATATTGATCTCATTTTTGTCATTGATTATATGGGAAGTCGGTCACGTGACAAATTAAAGCCTTCCGGTTTAATGTCATCTGAAAGCAGAAATGCATTGGAGAACACCATGTGAAAGGTAGTACAAGTTTCTTTAATGTTTCAAGAGGTTGAAGTAGAGCTTCAAATACTTTTCAAGTTATGGTAGTTAAGGGAAAAAAAAAGATTTAGGGATAAATAAAAATTATAATTCTTTTATTTTTTTATCCTTTTTATAAAAATAATCATCTACATTTAGGAAAAGAACCAAAGTAGGAAAATCTATAAAAGAGTAAAATCAGCAAATTAACTACAATCTTGATATCATAATCAAGAAATTTTAATGATGCTAAAATTTTCATTCAGAAGTAACAATTTTAAGTACTTTAATCCTCCATATAAACAAAGATAATCAAAGCCAGCCACCCTTCTACAACAAAATATTTCACTCAAATAAGCAGATAAGTTGATAAGCATAAGCATTTTTCTTCGTCCAAACACTCAAAAGTGCTTATTTGATAAATTGTTTAAATAAGTAATCCCAAACCAAACAACCCCGTTGTAAGATATAGTGTTTGGACGTGCTTCTGATGCTTAAAGTTCTAATAACCATTTCCAAAAATTTGGTTTTCGGTTCCAATATGCACATCCAAACACCCCCTAACAAAATCATAAAAACCAAACAACCAATAATCAAACAATTAAGTAATTAACAATAGAACACAAAATGAAACAATCAAAAGCCATACCGACTACACTGCTGGCAAAACCGCTGCTTCTGGCAATTAATCAAAACCTCAGGAGTCTTGGAATGGACTTCACAGACCTTATGGCGCCTATGATACTCTTTGCACTTACTAAGATCAGCTCTACACCCATCCACAAGACAAGCAGCCCCCTGTATCGCGCTATTAACAGGCCGGGCCCGTTTGGATGACCCTGAAGGAGATAAAGCCATTTTCGAAACACTAGATGCAGCCCTCAAATTCAAACCATCTCCAAACTCATTTCCTGAATCAATCACTTGACCAAGCTTTAAATCCACAGAAAAATTCCCTTTAATCCCCGGGCCGCCTCCGTAACTACTTGACCCGTTATTCGAATCCATGTTGGGAATCGACCCGGGTTCAAATTCTGTGAAATCCCAAGAGGGTATCTTCAAATTCCAGTCCATAATCCCCTTTCACTTTCAAACACTTTTTCTTTAATCTGTTGACCCTTCTCTTTTTAAGTCTTTTTCCTTTTTTTTTCCTATTTATTTCCTCTTTTTGATTTTTCCCTGAATTCAAGAACAGCCTAAAGTTTGGACCTTTGGTGATGTTTGGATGCAATAGGGTGTTGGATAGCAGATGACTCTAAATTAAATTTAAACCTGTCAATTTCTAAAAGAAAACAACAAAAACAGAATGAGTGAGAGGCAATCCATGGAGCAGGGGAAAAGCAGATGATTAATTAAATGTTTAAGTACAAAAAAAGCATTCCAACTCCTTCAAATAATTTGCAAACAGAAAACAAGAAACCCAAATTAGAAAACTAACTTCTAGACTAATCTGAAGTAGATTGATGTATGATAAATGATTGACACTTGAAGAACTACAGGTAACATTTAGAGAGAGAAAGTAAGCACTTACAGTCCCAGGTGTAGAGAGAGAAAGTGATAGCTTTACAGCCTTTCAAAAGATGAGATGGGTGTAGGATAAGAACATGTGCACCTTCACTTCACTGAGGCATTTCATCAAACACCTTCAAGGCATTCATTAATCAAAGTTTAGGTAGTTTGATTTTGGATTTTGCAAAAACAAAAGGAATATTTATTTGATTAATCAAATAGCTTGGAACTTGAAGCAAACCCTAAAGGAGGATTGAATTAGCAAGAAACAAAAATTACAGAGGTTTGGTTTTTCAAATGAATGGTGGAGCTTGGTGGGGCAGAGGGGTGTGTGGTATAATGGACTTTCTTTATTGAGGTGGGTTCATTGGTGTTTGATAAAGGAGCATGACAGGGACAAGGTGTCTCATGAAAAAGTTAAACAAAGTTTATTAAGTACAAATTACAACAATGGAGGGAAGGATAAAAGAGGGATTTGCATGTCCTTGATTTGTTTCTTGTAATCTTTGTTTTATGTTTCACATGTCATGGGCATGTTTTTATTCTTCTTTTTGACATTTAATTCTTTGACAATAATGCTACATCATTAAATTAAAAATAATAATAATATAAAATTATTAATACCATTATGATTTGAATTCTGTAAAACAGTCTATATACTCGTAAGTTATTTCAGATCGGCTTGATACATCTCGAATCAAGTCGAGGTTAAACGTAATTAGTATATTATTTATATAGTTTTTATTTAGAATATAAAGTTTATATTTACAAAATAATTATTATATATAAAATTATAAAATAACTAAATAACATATACTATATATAAATTATAATTATATATATAATTATAAATGTATAGAAATAAAATAATTAAATAATAAACAAGTCAAGCAAGAGCGAGGAACGAGTTTGAAAAACCACTCACGAGTCGAGCTCGAGCTTTAAAACAACCTCAAAACAAATCAAGATTTAGTTCTTTTAAGTTAAATGAGTTCGAGCTCAAGTTTTAATGAGCTCGGGCTCCACTTGTTTACTCACTTACTCATAATCAATTAATTCTCTAGGGTTAGGTTATGGTAAAAAGTGTTTTAAAAATAAGACGGGTAAAAAATATTCTGGGCTTGACATGTGTCATTTTATTGTTTTTAAAGGGATAACATAATGGTCATTGTGTAATATACCAGGTCATTGTGTAATATAAGGTCTGATATTACACAATGACCAAACCTGATATTACACAATGAGCAAATTACACAATAACTTAACATATTTGAGCGAATTACACAATAATGAGCAAATTACATAATGAGATGGAAAACGTAAAACACAATGATGAATACACATAACACAATGATGAAAAATATTTGACAAAATGAACATATTACACAATAACCAGATCTTACATTACACAATAATCTGACATATTTGAGCGAATTACACAATAATGAGCAAATTACACAATGAGCTGGAAAACGTAAAACACAATGATGAATACATATAACACAATAATGAAAAATATTTGATAAAATGAGCAAATTACACAATAAGTTGGAAAACGTAAAATATAATGATGAATACATATAACACAATGATAAAAAATATTTGACAAAATGAGCATATTACACTATGAGCAAATTACACAATAACCAGACCTGACATTACAGAATAACCTGACATATTTGAGCGAATTACACAATAATGAGCAAATTATATAATGAGTTGGAAAACGTAAAACACAATGATGAATACATATAACACAATGATGAAAAATATTTGACAAAATGAGCATATTACACAATGACCAGACCTTACATTACACATTGAACTGACATATTTGAGCGAATTACACAATAATAAACAAATTACACAATGAGCTGGAAAATGTAAAACACAATGATGAATACATATAACACAATGATGAAAAATATTTGATAAAATGAGCAAATTACACAATGAGTTGAAAAACGTAAAACATAATGATGAATACATATAACACAATGATGAAAAATATTTGACAAAACGAGCATATTACACAATGAGCAAATTACACAATAATGCCATTTTTGTATATAACGATACTATACTCGCTTTTGTAATTTTTTCGTTTTTGTATATAACGACACTATACTCGTTTTAAAGATAAAAAATGCTCGTTTTCGTCATTGTGTTTTACGTTTTAGATAATTTCGTGTTATTTTTGACATTACATAGTAACCAGACCTGACATTATTGTGTAATTTGCTCATCGTGTAATTTGCTTATTTTGTCAAATATTTTTCATCATTGTGTTATATGTATTTATCATTATGTTTTACGTTTTCCAACTCATTGTGTAATTTGCTCATTTTGTCAAATATTTTTCATCAATGTGTTATATGTATTCATCATTGTGTTTTAAGTTTTTCAGCTCATTGTGTAATTTGCTCATTATTGTATAATTTGCTCATTGTGTAATTTGCTCAATTTGTCAAATATTTTTCATCATTGTGTTATATGTATTCATCATTGTGTTTTACGTTTTCCAGCTCATTGTGTAATTTGCTCATTTTGTCAAATATTTTTTATCATTGTGTTATATGTATTACACAATGACCAGACTTGATATTACACAATGACCAGACCTGATATTACACAATGGCGAGCAAATTACACAATGAGCTGGAAAACGTAAAAAAAAAATTTCGTTTTTGTATATAACGAGACTATACTCATTTTAAAGATAAAAAAAACTTGTTTTTATGGTGTAATTTTTTTAAAAAAATAATGTCATATGTAAAGTTATGAACGTTTAAAAAAGGGGGGACTTGATAAAAAGTCAACAAAAATGGCCATGACTAAAATACCCATTCAACAACTTTTTCTCCTACAATTTGATCTCAACCATTAAATCATTTCTATAATTTGATCTAATGGCCCTAAATCCTTCTTACCCTTCTTATTTTAAAACCCCTTTTTATTTGAACCTAACCCTATATTACCAATTAAACAATCAACAACTCGATGAATAGTAGAGTGCAAGTGAAGAAACATGTAGTACAAGACCACACTGCCTGGACACTTATCCCCTCTTTCCAAAGCCACGTTTGATGCCAATTCCACCTCATGCTTGCTTCCTCTCTTTCTCTGCTTCCAGGTCCTATGTTGCTCTCTTTCTCTGCCTCAAGATCCTAGGGTTGATAAACTTGCGGTGCTTGGTACCATCAGAAAAATGTCTTTCTTTAAACACTGACAGCATGAGAGAACAAATGGTAGCGACAGGAGCTTCACATCGGCCTTAGGTTGGCACCGACAGAAGCTCGCCTCTACTTCCCCCTTCGGTTTCCTCCGGTGAAGGTACGTTAGGGTTTCTTTTTTGCCGATACCTAATCCCCCTCCGTTCTGATTAAGATTTTGATTTGTAGAAACTGTTGAATCGAAAGAAGAAATGAGAATCAGAGTGGCGCTGGATCTTCAATCAAGGTAGGGGGAGGATGGCGTTGACTTGGTGGCGGTTGTGTCACCGGTTGTTCAGTCGGACGCGACGACCGCTAGGGTTTGTATTTCAGAAACTTTTACATATTTACAAATAGTATGTGACATGTTTTTACGCTTTATGTACATGGAGTATAAGCTTGAAACGCTGTGGTTGTGGAACTGGTTGTGGCTTTGTTTGCCCTAATTGAAAATATGTTTCATTATATACAAATTAGGAAGAAAAATAAGTAAGTTATTATTTAGTGAAGTTCTTATATAATTTCTTTGACATTTAAATCTCTATTTATAATTTATTTAATTTAATTCTCTATATTTAGTTATTATTTGAGCCAAACCGATATTTGGTTATTGCTTTATTTATTTATAACTAAGTTAGAATCTCGTGTATTACACGGGTTGAATAAATGTAATGTTATATACTTAGTAAAAAAAATTATGTCTTTAAAATACGTGTATTACACTGGTTGAATAAAATATTACGTGACAGTTATAAATTTTGTTAATTTTTAAAATATTTTTTAGCTGATTATTAATTTTTTTTATGTAACTGATAAATATTAATTCATATTAAACTTTAGAAACCCGGTGTATTACACGAGTTGAATAAATGCAATGTTATATATACTTAGTAATAAAGATTTACATATTAAATATTTATGAAAAACGTTTTATAAAAATAATTATAGAAATCATTATTATTTAATAGGAGGGAGAGGCGGGAAACAAAAAATTATAAAAACAATTAAAGAAATTTGTATAATTATTAGAAGAGAGAGGCGGGAAAAAAAGTTAAGGATGCATGGGAGAGTGACAAGTGTCTTATCAAAACCTTTATTTATTATATAGTATAGAATTATTTAATTCTCTATATTTACTTATTATTTGAGCCAAACCAATAATTGGTTATTGCTTTATTTATTAACACATTTAACCAAGAAAAGAAATAAAGAAATAAAAAAAAATTATTGTTGATACCGACATTCATAATATATATATATATATATATATATATATATTATTTTTTTCTGATTTTTCTTTTATTTTTTAGAGTAAATTACAGAAATCGTCCCTTATGTTTATACCATTTTTCGCTATATGTCCTTTAGCCCAAAAAATGTCAGTGATCATCCTTTACGTTTAAATTTGTTGCAGATTACGTCCTTTAGTCTAACGGTCATTAAGTTTTTCAGTTAACTTTATACATGTGCCTTGCACATGAGAGTGTTTTGGTCTTTTTACTCATAAATATGTATATATATATATATAAACATAAATAATAAACCTCTCTCATCTCTTTCTCTCTCTCAAATCTCTCTCTAAAATCTGGTGGCTTCTCCTCCGATCTAAGCACCACCGCCAAACACCACCACCACCAGCTGACCACCAGTCGACCACCGCACAACCCACTCCTCCGGTCTGAGCACCACCACCGTCCTAGAATCACCACCGCCATAAAACACCCTTCCTTTACCCACTTAGACTCTCCATCAACACCGCCACCACCACCATCCCCACCCCCTCATCTTTCTCATCACTGTTCTCCGCCGCACCAATGGCCTCATTCTTGGATTCATCGTTCTCCACACACTATTAACCTTAAATCACATAAATGCTCCGGCGAGTCGTGTTTTAGATCTGATTTCTATCCTCCGCAAAATTCAGGACATGAGGGTTCCAATTTCAACAGCGGCGGCGGTTTTCAACTATCTCCCTTCGATTCTCCCCAAAATTCAGTACATGAGGGTTCCAATTTCAGCAGCGGCGGTGGATAATCTCACCGATAAAGCAGCGATGATGAGAGAATCACTTTATGCATCCAACGGTTGGAAAGGGGGTGGTGATGGTGGCAGTTTCAGACGACGGTCGCCAGAACCCTAGATGCGTGTCTGGCAAGTAAGTCATGTGTTCAGGTTGTTTCCTATTTTGTTGGTTGTTTGTTATTTCCTTCGATGCTTTGTTTTGCTTTTTAAAGCCTTGACGTTATTTAATAAAATCATCAGAAAGTTATGAGTCTATACTTGTGACTTGTTCTTTCATGGACATGGTTTTTGTGGGGGGTGGGTTGGTGTTCATGTGGTGTTTAAGTCTTTGGTTGGGAATCGCAGGGAGGAGAGGTTGTCGGTTTAGCGGTGGGTATTAAAGGCCGATGGTGTGGGTCGCGACTGGAAACGGGAAGACAGGAGGTGAGGAGGATAGTGGTGGCCGATGATGGTGGGTATTTGATTTGGGTTTATCCATTTAGGTATAAAACTTTGAATTAATTACACAAATAATCCTTAAAGGAGTAAAAGTCTAAAATACCCTCATTTGCAAAGCACATGACCAAACTTAACTGAGAAATTTAACTGAATTATGGCTAAAGGACGTAACGTGTAAGATTTGTAAACGTAAAGGATGATCTCTGACATTTTTTGGGCTAAAGGACATAAAGTGAAAAGGGATATAAACATAAATGACGATTTCTGTAATTTACTCTATTTTTTAAAAACATTCAATATAACCAAAATTACATTTTTTGAAATCATAGAAAATATAAATACGTTATTGCTTTGTTTAATAGAAGTAAATCACGTAAAATGAGAATTAAACAAAATTAGTTTGTTATTCTATGCACTTTGTTCATTATTTTCTTTTTCAAATTTGTATTTAAAATATCATCATTTTATGACTTATACATGTATAAAATTATACTTATGGTACACGTCCAAAAATCTATATGCTATAAAATCGAGTATGTTAAATGCATGTTCATTAAAGCCAATTAGAATCAATTGCTGGTTGTAAGAATCTAATATCGGGTTTCAACGATGTTTTACAATCCTTACATAATTTTTTATTTTATTTCTCACATAATCAAATCAATTAAATGACTAAAAAATAGCTTTATATTTAAAATTCATTTAAAGTATTAAATATAAGGTTGGCTAAACGCATCCTAAAATTAAGGTCATTTCGTAATAATATTAAAATAATTATTTTTCTTATAATCCTATAATTACTCACGAAATTGAATTAGAAACACAAATCAAACAATTTTGAAATAAGTTGTCCAATATTATTGATCCAGAAAATAAACTCAAAACTAGATCAAACTCTCATAACCATAATCACAAGCTTGATTAGGTTATATAGACCATGACTCGGTTATAATTAGAAAATAATACCAACTCCTAATTAGATAATAAACCCACATGTTTATCTACTAATCTAACTAGCTATCATAATGAAGGATCGTAAGATTACAATGTGATTCTATTCTAGTTGATATTGGCGGAAACAATAGCAACCAACAAAGTAAACAAGTAAACAACAAGAATACTGATAAATGCACTGTTGTATTAGACTTCTGAGATTACAAGATTACAAGTAAAACTCTATCAAGACACTATCAAAAAGCACTATGAAGGCACACTGTGTTTGAAGTGTTTACAAGATATATATAGTAACTTAGAATCAAGACAGACCCTTGATTCTAAGGATCAGATCTAACACAAGCCGTTGATCTTGTTTATTAATCTAAATTACACGTAAAGGCTAATCTAGTTAACTTTACTGAAACGTCTTCTTAGGCATCATTGTTTGCATGCTTGGAGAAGAGCGTCATTGTCCTTTATTGGTTGCACCAGTGAGGTTCCTTCTGCTTGGAGTGTGGCAGTTGCTTTTGCAGAAAGGTGTCAGAGGCGCTTCGCATGGATAGTCAGCTGCAACGTTTGGTCTTCAGAGAATAAAGCTATCAGCAGCAGAGATGAGGACCAGCAGCAAGATTGATCTATCCGCAGCTGCTGAGGATATGCCTATCAGCAGCAACATGTGTTGAATGCTGCTGATAAGCCTATCCGCAACTACTTTGGTCTTCAGCAGCAGACAAAGTATCAGCAGCTGTTTTGGTCAGCAGCAATCTTGTGTTGTCCGCAGCAGTTGTACTTAGAACAATTTTGTAGCAATCAGTCTTTGGTTCTACAAACTCCCCCTAGACTGATGTTACCAAAATTCTTCTAGTCCCTCTGTTGCTTAAGCTTTTTCATGTGGTCGACTATCCTTGCTACTTCATACCCTCGAGGATCCTTGCTGGGTTGTCAAGAGGAAGTTCAGACAGAGTCTTGATGTCCTTACTTGGCATTTTGAAGATTGCCTTGCTTGAACATCTCATCTGGTGACCCTTGACATTTGTGATGGTGAACTCATTCTTCTCAGCATTGTAGGACCATCGTGCAAATGGATAGTGGGATTGTAGAGGTCTAACATCTAAGACTGCAACTTTGCTGGGGTTGAAGTGATGTTTGATCACCAGCACAAGATGTTTCCCGCCATCATTTGCAGGTATGATTTCTTCACCCAGCTCCATGATTCTCTTAAGATCTGAATCTGGAAGTTGTAGAACCTCATCAACAGACTTGTAAATCGACCTTCTTCGTTCAGTTCTCCCCCTGAATACTTCAAACCACTGATCTTGGGTACTGTAAAACCATTGGACTATTTCTCTGGAGTCTTCAGGTTTGGATACTCACAAGTTGGTATCAGAGCCATGGTTTGAGAGATTTGGACATCCCCGATGTCCAGACTTAAACTGAGAATGGGACAAGTAGCGAATGCCAGTAACGGGTAACTCGAGCCAAAGCATCGGAAGCGTATAGTAAGTAAAGTTTACATTTTAGAGTGTCAAGATAAGAATAGAGGCTTTCGTGGAATCATGAAAGCGAATAAATGGAAAACAAGAAGTGATGTAATGGTTAATTGCAGATGGCCAGTGTATATTAACATCTTACCTTACTTATTGTGTTCTACATATTCCCTAGCATGATGAAATTAAATCTTTTGTTCTCTATCTTTCAGTTAGAAATGGCTAGACGTGGAGGAACTAGAGGGGGTGGAGGAGGAAGACGTGGTGGGCGTACAGGCCGCCACGGTGGAGCTAGCACAAACCAAGTGATTGAAGGGAGTGTTCACACTACCCATACTGATACGGTAGTCAGTCAGCACAATGTTGAACATGCGGCAGAAGATGATCAGACATTCGAGTTCGAGCCGGCCGTGCAAGCAGCTATTGGCCGTGAGTTTACCCGACTGTTGAAGGAAACCTTACCGGCCATACTAGACGAAGCCTTGAGGAAGGCCAAGGAGAGCCCTAACACAACTGAAGAGCCTGTGGTGCTTCCAGCAATGGGAGGACCAAATCTAGTAGAAAATGTTGCACCGCCTGCTCGCGGCTGTGACTATAAGGCATTTCGGGGTTGTGATCCACCCGTGCTTACTGGGGAGAAGGAAGCATCAGATAACTTAGATTAGATTAACGGCATGGAGTCGACCATTCGTCTTAGTGAATGTCGACCGGAACAAGCAGTCATGTTCGCTGCAAAGTCATTGAAAGGAGAAGCAGCGCACTGGTGGGAAACTGTGAAACAGGCTAAGGGTGACCAAGCGGTCGGATTGATGAGGTGGAGCGACCTGAAAGCGTTGGTAACTGAAAAGTTTTGTCCTAAAAATGAGGTCCACAAGGTGGAAAGGGAATTCTTGACTCTACAAGCCGGACTCATGACTCACCGACAATATACTTCAAAGTACAACGAGTTGGCACGCCTGGTGCCTCATCTTGTAACGACTGAGGAAAGGAGAATTCACTACTATGTTCAAGGGTTGCCTCCAAAGATACGTACCTTTGTAAAGGCCAACACACCGAGTACCTTTGAGTCGGTGGTTGTTCTGAGCGGAGTTGTCTATGATGACATTGCCTCTGAAGTCATTGCTGAAGCACCCAAGAAACAAGCAGCTAAGCGCACTGCTGAGGAACTCCAGGGTCCTAACGATAGGAGGGCAAGGGTAGAAGCAGAGGGTCTATGCGGTAAATGTGGGAGGAGACATGGAGGTGAATGTAAGGCGGGTCAGGTGGGATGTTTCAGGTGTGGCAAGTTTGGACACCAATCACGGGACTGCCCGGAAAGGCCAAGATGCCACAATTGTGGGGGACAGGGACACGTGAGCCGAGATTGTAGGAAGCGCAAAGAGCCGGAAGCGGGAGGATCCGGAAAGGGTAAGGGTGCAGAGAAGGAACCTTACATCAACAAGGCCACAGCAAGGGTTTACCAGATGACTCAGTAAGGTACGTTACAAACTCTTATTTGTGATATGCCAAGTTTATGATTTTATTTCCTTGAATGATTAGTTAGCCCCATCAGCTTAGGAGCCTTAGAACTAGATATTACCCGGATTAGATCCTCAGCGGTAGTTAATCACAATGGCCTTCATGACCAAGCTGCCTTGCATAGCTACGGTTTATGCCACCCATTCTGTGATTTGCTATCGGTATAGCTTATGGCAGGTTTCGAGGACGAAACCTATTGTAAGGAGGGTAGACTTGTAACATCCCGAGTTTTAGAGCACGAGAGAATTCATGAGGAATTAAAACTTAAATAAAAAGAAAGGAAGCGGGCTTGGGCCGGGGTGTATGGGCCGAAAGGGGCAAGGATCGGGCCCTTATAAGCCTCAAGATCAGCCAAAAGCTCTCATTTCCATCATCATTTTCGTTTCTAGAGAGAGAAGGTGAGAGAGAGTCTAGAGAGAGAAAGTCCCGTTTTTCAAATCCGAGCTCATAGGACTGTGGGCATACGTATCTGGACCGTTTAGCTGTGAAGGAGAAGCGATTTCAGGTAACCTATTCTCTTAGATCTGAGTTTTAGTTCGTTTTTGGGATTTTCGGGTTTTGGATAAAAAGGCAACGATTTTGCGGATGGAACTTGAAAATGAGCTTAGGTATAGCATCTAGAATGGAAACCGAACATTTTGATCTAAGAAAAGTTGAGATACTGACTCGATCAGACTCGCATGCAAAAGCTTCAGATTTTTGGAAAGACAATCTGTGCAGACCCATCGAAACTACCTAGTTTTGATATGTTCAGACCCCATCGAAACTACAAGTTTCGATATGTTCAGACTCCATCAAAACTACAAGTTTCGATATGTTCAGACTCCATCGAAACTACAAGTTTCGATATGTGCAGACCCATCGAAACTACCTAGTTTCGATAGGTGCAAATCCATCGAAACTACTAGGTTTAAGCATAGAGATGTCTAGTGTCATCTAGGAGCACTACCTTACAAGTACGGCTTTATTATAACAGATCGTGGGTGACATTAGTGACGCGCAGTAAACAGCTAAGAGTATTTCAGAACTGCTTATCAGGTGAGTTCAAATCCCCTTTTTGCCTTCTTTAGGGGTGGTGTGCATACTTAGTGTAAAGTGTTTATTATATTTTATATATTATAAACTGAAGAGAAAAGCCATGTTTTAGTGAAAGGTTTAAAAGAGGCAAAAGTAGGTTTTCAGTAAAGTAAGATATATCATTTGGCAAGCGTTTACTATATTTCATATACATAAACAAAGGCATGATATATGTGCTAGTATGTTTTCAGTAAAGTAAGATATATCATTTGGCAAGCGTTTACTATATTTTTATATACATAAACAAAGGCATGATATATATATGATAAGCCATGTTTCAGAAAGCAAGATGTATTTTATGATAAGCTATGTTTTAGAAAGAAAGATATATCATTTGGCAAGCGTTTACCATATTTTCATATACATAAACAAAGGCATGATATATGTGCTAGTATGTTTTCAGTAAAGTAAGATATATCATTTGGCAAGCGTTTACTATATTTTTATATACATAAACAAAGGCATGATATATATGTTAAGATATGTACAAGATTTACAGAAAGTTTTATGAACAGTAAAATGAACAGCTTTCCTTCGGGAATGAGTACCAGTTTGTAAAGGTCCTTGGGACAGATGTTACTTGTACAAGATGTCAGATATGGGTTCTACCCATTAGTAAGAACCTTAGGGTTCGTTAACAGTTGTACAATTGGGATGAGTGACGGCGGTCGCTCGGGAGGTCCACGCAACCTCCCCTTAGCGTTAAGCGGTATTGTCGGTTCATGGATGTAAGCCATGGGGGCATTGACCAGGGTATTGTCGGTTCATGGTCGTTGATCATGGGGGGCATTGACCAGGTACTCGTCGGTTCATGGATGAAAGCCATGGGGGCGGTACAGTAGTGACAAGGAATTGACGGATAAGCGGTATTGTCGGTTCATGGTCGTTGATCATGGGGGAATTGACCAGGTACTTGTCGGTTCATGGATGTATTACAATAGGTTTCGTCCTCGAAACCTGCCATAAGCTATACCGATAGCAAATAACAGAATGGGTGGCATAAACCGTAGCTATGCAAGGCAGCTTGGTCATGAAGGCCATTGTGATTAACTACCGCTGAGGATCTAATCCGGGTAATATCTAGTTCTAAGGCTCCTAAGCTGATGGGGCTAACTAATCATTCAAGGAAATAAAATCATAAACTTGGCATATCACAAATAAGAGTTTGCAACGTACCTTACTGAGTCATCTGGTAAACCCTTGCTGTGGCCTTGTTGATGTAAGGTTCCTTCTCTGCACCCTTACCCTTTCCGGATCCTCCCGCTTCCGGCTCTTTGCGCTTCCTACAATCTCGGCTCACGTGTCCCTGTCCCCCACAATTGTGGCATCTTGGCCTTTCCGGGCAGTCCCGTGATTGGTGTCCAAACTTGCCACACCTGAAATATCCCACCTGACCCGCCTTACATTCACCTCCATGTCTCCTCCCACATTTACCGCATAGACCCTCTGCTTCTACCCTTGCCCTCCTATCGTTAGGACCCTGGAGTTCCTCAGCAGTGCGCTTAGCTGCTTGTTTCTTGGGTGCTTCAGCAATGACTTCAGAGGCAATGTCATCATAGACAACTCCGCTCAGAACAACCACCGACTCAAAGGTACTCGGTGTGTTGGCCTTTACAAAGGTACGTATCTTTGGAGGCAACCCTTGAACATAGTAGTGAATTCTCCTTTCCTCAGTCGTTACAAGATGAGGCACCAGGCGTGCCAACTCGTTGTACTTTGAAGTATATTGTCGGTGAGTCATGAGTCCGGCTTGTAGAGTCAAGAATTCCCTTTCCACCTTGTGGACCTCATTTTTAGGACAAAAATTTTCAGTTACCAACGCTTTCAGGTCGCTCCACCTCATCAATCCGACCGCTTGGTCACCCTTAGCCTGTTTCACAGTTTCCCACCAGTGCGCTGCTTCTCCTTTCAATGACTTTGCAGCGAACATGACTGCTTGTTCCGGTCGACATTCACTAAGACGAATGGTCGACTCCATGCCGTTAATCCAATCTAAGGTATCTGATGCTTCCTTCTCCCCAGTAAGCACGGGTGGATCACAACCCCGAAATGCCTTATAGTCACAGCCGCGAGCAGGCGGTGCAACATTTTCTACTAGATTTGGTCCTCCCATTGCTGGAAGCACCACAGGCTCTTCAGTTGTGTTAGGGCTCTCCTTGGCCTTCCTCAAGGCTTCGTCTAGTATGGCCGGTAAGGTTTCCTTCAACAGTCGGGTAAACTCACGGCCAATAGCTGCTTGCACGGCCGGCTCGAACTCGAATGTCTGATCATCTTCTGCCGCATGTTCAACATTGTGCTGACTGACTACCGTATCAGTATGGGTAGTGTGAACACTCCCTTCAATCACTTGGTTTGTGCTAGCTCCACCGTGGGGGCCTGTACGCCCACCACGTCTTCCTCCTCCACCCCCTCTAGTTCCTCCACGTCTAGCCATTTCTAGCTGAAAGATAGAGAACAAAAGATTTAATTTCATCATGCTAGGGAATATGTAGAACACAATAAGTAAGGTAAGATGTTAATATACACTGGCCATCTGCAATTAACCATTACATCACTTCTTGTTTTACATTTATTCGCTTTCATGATTCCACGAAAGCCTCTATTCTTATCTTGACACTCTAAAAGGTAAACTTTACTTACTATACGCTTCCGATGCTTTGGCTCGAGTTACCCGTTACTGGCATCCGCTACTTGTCCCATTCTCAGTTTAAGTCTGGACATCGGGGATGTCCAAATCTCTCAAACTATGGCTCTGATACCAACTTGTGAGGCCCCGATCCCGGGAGACCTCACTTATTGGATTTATTCATCAACACATAGCACTTTAAACATAAGACATACATTACACAGCGGAAACGATTTAAATCTCTACATATGCAGCGGAAAACATAACATGTCTAAACATAACTTGTCAAATACAACTGAAACTTGTCTTAATCAACATAATCAAAAGAAAACATAAACAGGATGCCAACTGCTGGTCTTCGGGTAACTCTTCTCGCCAAGCCAAGCATCCACTTCCATCTACTGCCACCTACACTTAACTGATATACATACTAAAAATCAGCAACGCTGAGTGAGTTCTAACGTTTACTTTAAATCAATTTTACAAAAGATTTACTAAAACACATATACTGCCAATAAGGCTAAACTTAACACACTTTACTTTTCAAACATATATACTGCCATTAAGGCTAAACTTAACACACTTTACTTTTCAAACATATATACTGCCATTAAGGCTAAACTTAACACACTTTACTTTTCAAACAGTTTAAAACGTATAATAAACCGTCAATTCCTCTTTACTGTACTGCCCTCATGGCTTACATCCATGAACCGACAAGTACCTGGTCAACGCCCCCATGATCAACGACCATGAACCGACAATACCGCTTATCCGTCAATTCCTTGTCACTACTGTACCGCCCCCATGGCTTTCATCCATGAACCGACGAGTACCTGGTCAATGCCCCCATGATCAACGACCATGAACCGACAATACCCTGGTCAATGCCCCCATGGCTTACATCCATGAACCGACAATACCGCTTAACGCTAAGGGGAGGTTGCGTGGACCTCCCGAGCGACCGCCGTCACTCATCCCAATTGTACAACTGTTAACGAACCCTAAGGTTCTTACTAATGGGTAGAACCCATATCTGACATCTTGTACAAGTAACATCTGTCCCAAGGACCTTTACAAACTGGTACTCATTCCCGAAGGAAAGCTGTTCATTTTACTGTTCATAAAACTTTCTGTAAATCTTGTACATATCTTATCATATATATCATGCCTTTGTTTATGTATATAAAAATATAGTAAACGCTTGCCAAATGATATATCTTACTTTACTGAAAACATACTAGCACATATATCATGCCTTTGTTTATGTATATGAAAATATAGTAAACGCTTGCCAAATGATATATCTTTCTTTCTAAAACATAGCTTATCATAAAATACATCTTGCTTTCTGAAACATGGCTTATCATATATATATCATGCCTTTGTTTATGTATATAAAAATATAGTAAACGCTTGCCAAATGATATATCTTACTTTACTGAAAACATACTAGCACATATATCATGCCTTTGTTTATGTATATGAAATATAGTAAACGCTTGCCAAATGATATATCTTACTTTACTGAAAACCTACTTTTGCCTCTTTTAAACCTTTCACTAAAACATGGCTTTTCTCTTCAGTTTATAATATATAAAATATAATAAACACTTTACACTAAGTATGCACACCACCCCTAAAGAAGGCAAAAAGGGGATTAGAACTCACCTGATAAGCAGTTCTGAAATACTCTTAGCTGTTTACTGCGCGTCACTAATGTCACCCACGATCTGTTATAATAAAGCCGTACTTGTAAGGTAGTGCTCCTAGATGACACTAGACATCTCTATGCTTAAACCTAGTAGTTTCGATGGATTTGCACCTATCGAAACTAGGTAGTTTCGATGGGTCTGCACATATCGAAACTTGTAGTTTCGATGGAGTCTGAACATATCGAAACTTGTAGTTTCGATGGAGTCTGAACATATCGAAACTTGTAGTTTCGATGGGGTCTGAACATATCGAAACTAGGTAGTTTCGATGGGTCTGCACAGATTGTCTTTCCAAAAATCTGAAGCTTTTGCATGCGAGTCTGATCGAGTCAGTATCTCAACTTTTCTTAGATCAAAATGTTCGGTTTCCATTCTAGATGCTATACCTAAGCTCATTTTCAAGTTCCATCTGCAAAATCGTTGCCTTTTTATCCAAAACCCGAAAATCCCAAAAACGAACTAAAACTCAGATCTAAGAGAATAGGTTACCTGAAATCGCTTCTCCTTCACAGCTAAACGGTCCAGATACGTATGCCCACAGTCCTATGAGCTCGGATTTGAAAAACGGGACTTTCTCTCTCTAGACTCTCTCTCACCTTCTCTCTCTAGAAACGAAAATGATGATGGAAATGAGAGCTTTTGGCTGATCTTGAGGCTTATAAGGGCCCGATCCTTGCCCCTTTCGGCCCATACACCCCGGCCCAAGCCCGCTTCCTTTCTTTTTATTTAAGTTTTAATTCCTCGTGAATTCTCTCGTGCTCTAAAACTCGGGATGTTACAGGTTTGGATTTCTTCAGGAGTGGCTGTTGATGAGAAGGAGCTGGGTGGGATGTTTTGAACTTTTTGGGTTGAGGAGAGGAAGGCTTGGGGATGTTTGTGGATGGTGTTTGGAAAGTGGAAGTAGTTTCTGGTGCAGAGGTTCTTTGTTTCTTGACTGGTCTCTTGCCCAGTCTTTCTTCCTCTTCCCTTTTCACTTTTGTATACAGGGCTTGTAGGTTCATGAAGGACATGGGACCTAACCTTTTTCCACTTTCTCCCCTTACCTTAAGGAAGTCAATCATCACCTTCCTTTCTTCATGGGTCCTTTGGTTAAGGGCAATGGCTTTCTTTGACTTTTGTCGAGCTTTCTCTTTCTCTTCATCTTTATTCTTCTTTGCCAATTCCCCCTGCTGACCCATGAAGGATCTGTAGATCTCTTTGTTTGAAAGTTTTTCAAGGTAGTCTGTATCCTCACCTTGAGAGATCAGAGCTTCAGTCCACTCCTCCCTTAATTCTTTTGCTAATTTAGAATCAGTGATTCTAAACTTAGCATCTTCCTTCCTCTTCTTTTCATTCTCCTCTTCTACTTCCTTTGCAAACTGTTCCTGCAGCTGTCTGGCAAGTTGTTCATCTTCCTCAACTTGAGACCCTGCATGGATTTTAACTTTCATCTCATCCAGCTGTTTGGCATACAGCTGGATTGTCTGTTGTCTTAGGAGTATGGCTGCCTTTCTTTCTTGATGCCTTTGTCTCTTCAGCCATCTCTTCTTCTTCTCTTTTCCTTCTTCTTTCTTCTTTCTCCTTCTTTTCTTTTCGCAACCTCTCTTCATCCTCTTCTGTCATAATGCCCTTCCCTTTATTAACATTGGATGCCTCTGCTCTGGCTTCACTGATCACAGAAACAGCTGATTGTTGTGCTGTTGGGATCTCTGCCTCGGCTTCATTGGCAAGTTGAGAAATTGACAAGGGACGGTCACTGTCTTCATCAAGTTGGTACTCAGGACCTTCTATTTCTCTCAGTTGATCCCTAAGTGAAGATCTTGTGCCAAATGCTACAGATGTGGCTTCAACTTGTGGAGTATCTGAGTTGGAGTCAGTATCAGAAGTTGACACAGACTCTTCCCGAGAAATCAGTCCTTCTTCTTCAAGATGGGCTTTGATGGTGACCATCATTGCCTGGCTCTCTAATGAGTTAATATTGCAGATGTTGGCTCTGAGCTGAAAGATCTTGAATAGGAAGTCTGAGGGCAGCTGGAGGATATTCCTGGTGTTGATGGTGAGAGAGGTGCCGTTGCTTAGAAGGAAGGTATGGTCAAGGCACTTATTGCTTATCCATCCTTGCACATCTAAGTCCTTGACCATTAGTTTGTACAGGAGTCTTTTCAGGCTCAGAACTTCTTCTTCATTGAGAAGACTGCTCCTTGTGATTTGGAGATTGTTGGGAGACAGTCTTCTTTCTGCAGCCTGAGATGACTCAGGAGACTCTACCCGTTTTAGTTCTTTGATTAGTCTTATGAAGTTGGGTAGGTTGTCCTCCATCAAAGCATAGAACATGTCAATGGAAAGGTCTGCTGAGAGGTCTGATGAGTTGTTGATGCAGATAAGATCATATAGGTCAAGGATTTCAAATGGATGAATTGAATCCCAGTCTAGCTCTTCTACTCCGCTAAACTCCCGACCTATCCAAAACCTCTCAGTTTTCCCATCGTACCCCCAAGCTAGTATAATGTCAAACTATAGCTGTGTTGATGTCAGTGGGAAGTGTGGGGCAGCTGCATGACTTATGATGGCTGCAACTTCTGGGATGATGCTGAAGGATGTAGATGTTTCGTCTTGGTTGTTTTCATCCATCAGCACCTCATCTATAGCTCTGACAACTAGCTTCCAGTCTTCAGTAGATTCTTCTTCATTGTCATCTGAGACTGGCAAGTCATGAACTTGGACAAAAGCTGGTCTGAATAGAGTACTTTGGAAGGCAGTCTGCTCTTGAATCCAGTTGTCGAGACTTTCAGTGTCTTCTTCCATAGGGACTTTCTCCCCTATTTTGGTTGCATCAGTGAACAAATAGGCATCTGTTTGAGTGCCCACTGAGACAAGAGAGGGAGAAGCCGTGGAGGGGCATTGATGGGCTTCATGCATCAAGGCTTGGTGTCGTAGTTTGGACACTTCAGCCTCAAGCATAGCCACCATGGCCGTCAATTCCAAATTGTTTAGTTTCAGACTGTCCTCATCCACAGTTGTGGAATCCTTGGACCCAGATGGGGCCGTAGGCCGAGCCTCAGCATCCCCATCACCCGTGGTTTCTTGGCGCCTGGGATTCCTCTCAGTGAGGGGATTTTCCAAGGAAACACCCTCACCATGAGTTGCCGTGGTTGAGGTCTTAAAGATGTTGTCACTGTCCTCCTGGTCATTTGATGGACCAGCAGTAGTGACAGCCTCTTCCACATCCACTCTTTCATTACTCCTAGAGTGGACCTTCAAGGGTGAAGAACTTGGGTTGGGTGTTTCGGAAGCAAGACCAATCAGTACCTCCTTGATAGTGGTAGTTGGAGAAGGTACATCACTTTGGTCAGGTTCCTCAACACTTAAGTCCAAAGAAGATAGGAATGGCTCAAAGGGTTGTTCTATGGATCCGGGAAGTGATCCTAATCCTAATAGAGAGACTTCCGAAGGAGTCTCCCTAACAGTGTTGCTTTCCCTTATGATATTCTCACTAGAATGTTGTGATTCTGAGTGAGGGATGTTGGCTTGGGTTTGGGCCTTGGAGGCAAGAGAAGAAGGAGTTCTCTTGCCCCTCTTCCTTGTATATTTGGCTGCAATCGGGGCCCTGTGTTCCGGTTGAGCAATCAAACTGTGGGTGAGTAAAGTATGTGCCTGTACATCCTCAGTAGAATGCACAAGGGTTCGATCAAGGGAAGCAGCAGTTTGAGTTTGTGGCAGTGAGGTGGAGGGTGTGGGATCAGTATCAGCTGGGTTTGCTGAACTGTCACCATGGGCACTTTGCGGGTTCAACATTGTAGAAAACAATGGAACATCGGCCCCTGAGAAATTTGATGAAACTGTTCTCATGCTTTGAAAAATGTTGTTCTTATGTCCCAGCATTATGTAGATTCTTGCAGTTTTTGAAAGATCTTGGTGCTCAATGTTGAACACTTCCTGCAAGAATCTTGGGTACATGAAGAACTGTGATTTCACCCCTTCTTGAAGGTTGTATCTCAAACCTTCAAGAATGAGGTGGGAAAAATTGAAACCCGCCCCAGTTATCATACCGTGAATTGCCGACGCAAGTCCGGAGCTAAGTTGGTTCCAGCCACTCCTCTTCTGGGATATGCGTTGGAGAAGAGTGTGGCAGAGATACTTCCATTTGGGACCCATGAGTGCCTTCTCTATCGTATACTCTGTTTGATTCCCAGCGTACCCTATGGATACAAAGGTCCTCATGTATATGTCTCTTGGGTAAGAGATGGCGTCCCCTTCATCCTGAAGCTTGAGGTGTTGGCGGAGCTTTGCTTCAGTGATAATCATCTCCTTGCCGTCTACTGTGCCTCTGATTTGGGGAGTGCCCTGGTCAGTAGAATACACGGCTGAGCTCCAAAACTCTTCCATGTGGGAAGTATAGATGGTTGGGTTGACTGTTAAGGCATGGTGGATTTTGGACCGACAAAGGAAGTCGATTATTTCATCGAAACCTTCGGATTTCTTGCCCTTTATTAGGTATGCAGTGAGGTTGTGATATGGGGAAAACTTGTCGTTGGGGTTGTTTATGTTTGCGCCTGCCATTGTTATGGATTTGGAGGGAAGATAGAAGGGTGTTTATGGAGGGCTTTGAATGCTGTTGGGACGGGAGAGAAAGTGATGGGAGATAGGTTTGAAATTGAATATGAAGAGGTTGTGGGAACGTTTGAGATTGTGATATAACGGCAGACGAAGAAAAAGCAACTTTACTTGTACAGTACAACTTGTTTCACTTTTCATTGTTACAGCTGTAAAACACTCGAGCAGTCATGGTAAAGACTGAGAGTAGTTTTTACCTCGGGTAAAAGTTAATGTAGACTTGTTTTACCCATCAGGAGCAAACTTGGTTGCTGTCGATGGTGAGCTATCCGCTGCAAACTTGGTTGCTGCGGATAGTGAAGTCTTTTAGCAGCAGATTTGGGTGCTGCTGACTGTTGTATTCATTCCGCAGCAAAAAGGTTGCTGCTGACTGCCTTAAAGCTGTCCGCAGGAAACTTGTTCCTGCTGATAACTTAAAGTGATCAGTGGCAAAGGCTTTGCTGCTGAAGAGTAAATCTGTCAGCAGCGAAAAAAGTGCTGCTGACTATAACCTTTTATTAAGAACAAAAACATAGACATATTTACAAGGAAAGATAAAAAATTAGAGACATGTCTTATTCAAAGTTCATCATGCCAATTGATTCAACTAGATATCGAAATCTTGCTTCATCAAAAGGTTTAGTGAACAAATCAGCATATTGCTCATTTGTGTGAACCTTGGATATGACAATTCTCTTTTTCTCAGCTTGATCCCTGATAAAGTGATACATGATGTCGATGTGCTTAGTCTTGGAATGCTGCACTGGATTATTCGTGATAGAGATAGCACTCATGTTGTCAATGTGAATTGGAGTCTGCATGAAGGTCATTCCATAGTCAAGCATTTGATTTTGGATCCAGATGACCTGTGTACAACAGCTTGAAGCTGCAATGTATTCTGCTTCAGCTGTTGAAGTAGAGACACATGTTTTCTTTTTGCATTGCCATGAGATTAGCCTTCCTCCAAGAAATTGACATCCCCCAGATGTGGACTTTTTGTCCAAGTTACAACCCCCATAGTCACTGTCAGTGTAGGCATAGAGATTGACATTTCCATTCTTTGGATACCATAGCCCAAGTTTTGGAGCTCCCTTTAGGTATCTAAGGATCCTTTTGACAGCTTGAAGATGAGACACTTTTGGAGCTGCTTGAAATCTTGCGCAGAGACAAACTGCAAACATGATATCTGGTCTTGAGGCAGTGAGATACATGAGAGACCCTATCATTGCTCGGTACTGATGTTGATCAGTGTCTTGTCCTTCTTTATCCGGAGATAATTGATGGTGCACTTGCATAGGAGTTCTTGCAGCAGAGCAGTCAGCCATTTTGAACCTCTCCAAGATGTTTTTGACATACTTGGATTGACTTATGAAGATTCCATTTGGTACCTGTTTGACTTGAAGTCCTAAAAAGAAATTTAGTTCACCCATCATTTCAAATTTGGAATGCATCAGAACTTCAAAGTCTTTGCAGAGCTTCTTTCTTGTAGATCCAAAGATAATGTCATCAACATAAATCTGGACCAACAAAATTTCTCCCCCTTCATCTTTGATGAAAAGTGTCTGATCAATGGCCCCCCTTATGAAGTTGTTGCTAAGTAGATATCCAGATAAAGTTTCATACCAGGCTCTTGGGGCTTGGTGTAAGCCATAGAGAGCTTTGTCCAGTTTTAAGACCTTATTTGGATGTGCAGGATCCACAAAGCCTGGAGGCTGTTTGACATAGACCTCTTCACCAATCTTGCCATACAAAAAGGCACTCTTCACATCCATTTGATAGACCATAAAGTTTTTGGATGCTGCATATGCCAGAAAGATTCTGATGGCTTCCAGACGGGCAACAGGAGCAAAGACTTCATCATAGTCAATGCCTTCTTCTTGAGTGTAACCTTGAGCTACCAGTCTGGCTTTGTTCTTGACAACGATGCCCCTTTCATCTTGCTTGTTTCTGAAGACCCATCTTGTTCCAATGGCTGTTTGACCAGGTGGAAGATCAACAAGCTTCCAAACATCTTGTCTTTTGAATTGCAGCAATTCTTCCTGCATTGCTTCAATCCAGCTGTTGTGCTTGAGAGCTTCATCAATCTTCTTGGGTTCCACCTGAGATAGAAAGCAAGAGAACAAACAAATGTTGGCTTCATGAGACTTACTTCTTATCTAGATACCTGTGTGGACTTGGCCAATGATGTTTTCCAGAGGATGCTCTTTGTTTATTCTCTGTGCTGGTATCACATCCAGCCGTATTCCCTCTTCAAGATTACTTTGGTTTAGATCAGGATTGTCTTCAGTTGTGAGGAGATGAGCTTGGAGGTTCTGATCATTGTGTTCCACATTGTCAGCAGTATTAGCATCAGAGGCCTCTTCAGCATGGATTGAGGAGGCTTCATTAAAGATTTCTTGGTCAGAGAGATTGCTGCTTGTGGTGTTGGAAGTACCGGCTTCATCTGTACTGGCTTCAATAGCTTCTGCCACTGATGGAGGATCAATGGATGGCCTTTTCATCCTGATGTAGGGACTGGGAAAATCCAGTCTGTAGTCAGAAGAGGAGGTTGAGGCAGAAGATGTTGATTTTGAAGAAGAAAACTCCATATTTGAGAATATGAGAGGCTCAAATATCTGGGTGAAGGAGTCTATATCAAAGAGCCAGTTAGGACCTTTGCCTTGTTCACAGACGACGTGTTCCCTGCATTCCACATTAGCAGATTCTTCCACAATCCGAGTCCTAGAATTGAACACTCGGTAGGCCTTTGATTGAGAGGAGTAACCCACAAAGTAACCTTCATCAGACTTTGCACCGAATTTAGGAAGAACTCCATGTGTGATGAGGATGGTACATGGACATCCAAAGGGCTTCAGGAAGCCAATGTAGGGAACTCTTTTGAGCCATAGTTCATAGGGTGTTTTCTGGAGAGGCTTAACAATAAGGACTCTATTCTGCACATAACAAGCTGTGCTTATTGCTTCCGCCCAGAAAGTAAGGGGCAGCTTTGAGTCAGCCAGCATAGATCTTGCTGATTCAATCAGAGTCCTATTTCTTCTTTCAGCAACCCCATTTTGTTGAGGGGTTCTTGGAGCACTGTATTGCCTTTCAATGCCCTTGCTCTCACAGAAACTGTTCAAAGTGTGATTTTTGAATTCTGTTCCCTGATCACACCTTATGATCTTTACCTTCAGATTGCTTTGATTCTCTACCCTAAGAATATAGGATTTGAGAATCTCAGCAGTTTCATCTTTTGTTCTTAGGAAGAATACCCATGAGAATCTGGAGAAGTCATCAGTTATCACCAGACAGTAGGACTTTTTGCCCATTGACATGACATTCGTAGGACCAAATAGATCCATATGCAGTAGCTGGAGAGGGGTGTCATTTGTGTTCAATGTCTTGGGCTTGTGGGAACTCTTGTGTTGTTTTCCCTTCAAGCAGGCAATGCAGTGATCGTCTAGCTGGAATTCTTTGTCAGGAAGTCCTCTGACAAGATTGTCCTCCACTAATTTATTGATTGTTTTGATGTTAACATGGCTTAACCTCCTGTGCCAGAGAGCGGATTCATCAACTGATGCCTTTGACAGAAAACATGAAACACTACCAGATGGAGTGACTTCATTCATGTCAAGCACATATAAGTTGTCCTTTCTATGAGCAGTTAGGAGAATCTTCTCTGGAGGGGGTTTAGATAGGCCAGGAGCTAACACGAAACATTCTTTGTCAGTGAAGAGCATCCAATGCTTTTGATCACATACTTGGGAAACACTCATGAGATTGAAGTCAAGTTCTTTAACATAGTTGACTCTTTCAATACTCATCCTTTCATTGGACACAGTTCCTTGTCCAGTGATAGATCCACCCTTTGAGTCACTCCCAAAGGCAACATATCCTCCATTGAAATGTCTGAAGTTAGAGAGGATGGACCTATTGCCTGTCATGTGCCTGGAACAGCCGCTATCTACCACCCAAGTATTGTGTTTATTGCCTGGCTGTCCCTGCACATGGGAGATATCTAATTAGTGGGAGGAACATTGTAGCATGCAGCATTGTAGAAAATCGTTGCTAATTTGCCATTGTCAGCATGCTTGCAGTCAATGGAACCAATAGTTATGCTTGGAGATTGTTTGGCCTTCCATTGCTGTGTTGGTGGTTTTCTAGCTTTCTTTACATTGTCGGCAGAAGATGTTGTTGCTGACAATTCTGGCTTATCCGCAGCCGATTTTGCTGCTGAAGGCTTTGCTGGAGCAGTAGCAGTTTTTGCTGCTGGAAGCTTTATTTTGGATTTTGCTTTGTCAGCAGCAGATACTTTTGCTGCTGATGCCGTTGTTTTTTATTTTGCTTTGTCAGCAGCAGAGACTTTTGCTGCTGAAGGCTTTGGCTTTGGTTTCCAGGACTTTACTCTATCAGCAGCGATTTTGTTTGATGCTGATGGGTTGAACACAGATGAACGATTTGCAATCTGGTTAAAAGGGTTGAACTTGCATGTTGCAGCAAAGTGGTTTGATTCCCCACATATGATGCAAGTTTGTTGAGGTTTCTGCATCTTCACTCTTTGAGGGGATAGAGATTCTCTGAACTTTGTTGCCTTTGCATCATAGCTTCTCACATGTTTGTTTCTGTTTGTTTTCTCAAAGGCATGCTGCTTTGAGTTTCTTTGGTGTTCACGGTAGTGAAAGCAGGTGCTGGCAGTGTGATTGTATTTGCCACACACAAAGCAGGATAGTGCTATCTTGTCCCTGTGAAAGTGCACATAGTCCTTTCTTTGAAACGAATCTTTGAAGTTCCAGGGATGAGCTTTGTTATGTTCAAAAGTGGCTTCTTCTAGTGTCTTTTGAACATATGGACCTTTTTCTCCAGGTGCATGAAAAATATCAAACACCTTTGGCTTTGACTGAGACTTAGGGTTGGTGAAACCTAATGTCTCTCCCTTTTCAATGTTTAGCTTTCTTCCATTTTGAGGATAGCTAATCTTGATTTGTTTGAATGGGATGGGAGCTGGAATAGCTGGAGTAACAACAGGACATTCAGTTTTGTTCAGAACAACTTCAGAGATAGGAGCAGATGGGACTGCACTAGTTTCACAGTGGTCTGAGCAGGTTGACTCAGGTTCTGAAGAGGTGGAGCAGTCTTCCACAAAACATGAATCCATTGAAGGATCAAGGTTTCGGTTTGCCGTGTCAAGATTTGCAGTATTGAAGCTTGGTTCGTGAATGGCAACATAGTCAGCAGGAGGAGGAACTGTCTTGTACTGGTCATTATGATATCCAAGTCTAGTTTTTACCTTTTCATGGACTTGAATATCTAACAATCTTTGTAACTTTTTAGATGAAAATTCATATTTTTCAACATGAACTTTCTGTTCAGCCAGTTCAGCTCTGGTAGCTTTAAGTTTTACTAATAGATCATCAATCTGAGTTTCAAGATTGGTTTGTTCATGTTTTAATGAAGAAATCTCTTTCTTAAGGCAGTTAATCTTTTCTTTGTAACTGTCTTCGACCTTTTTGAATTCAGATTTCATTTGGTGAAACTCTTCATTTTGATCTATTAGATTTTGGTTATGCTTTCTATAACCTAAAACTTTGTCAATGCAAGCTTGAGAGCAAAGATGTTCAAATACCTGAGGTGGTATCTCTACATTGTCTGCCATAAGTGCTTGGTTGGAGGCAGGAACATCTTCATATTGAAAACTCCAGTCAAAGTCTGTAGTTCCAACATTTGCACAGGCTGCAGTTTGTGCTGGAGGAGTTCCTTGCTGCTGCTGCTGCTGCCTGGGCTGACCTTGGTAAGCTTGTCTTTGATGGCTGGCACCCTGATTGGCTTTAGGTGCCTTGCACTCCCTAGCAAAGTGACCCATTTGGTTACAGTTGTAACATCGGATCTTGCTTTTATCAAGCCCAACTCTAGTGTTTGAGTTATTGCCTGGAACTGAACTCCCGGTTCTAGAATAAAACCTTTTTGCTCTGAGGGAGAGCATGGCATATGAGTGCTGAATATCCATTTCTTCAAGATCATATGGATGAAAGCATTCCAGATCCTCCTTTATGAAGTGCATGCTGCTTGAGTTGTCAGAGACAAAAGCAGTAGAGGTTGGCTGTTGAGGAGGTGCCTCAAGAAGAAATGGTGATGAGTTGGATTGTGAAGCAGTTGGTGTTTGAGGATGAGTAACAATGGGAGGATAGTAGCTGCTTGCACTAGGACCGGAATGATCAGAGTGAAGCGCTGAGGTGGTGGTGGAGGAAGTGGTAGCTGATTGATAACTGGAGCTCCTTTCTTTAGATTGAATCATTTCTAATTCATAGGTTTTGAGCATGCCAAAGAGCTCAGTCATCTGAAGAGTCTTCAAATTCTCTGTTCTTCTGATGGACACTGTATATAATGTCCAACAACTAGGAAGAGATCTTATAAACTTCTTGAGAATGTCTTCATTCTCCAGCTTTACCTTGGAGCACTGCAGTTCTCCAACCAGGTACGTGTACCTGTTATATAAAACTGTTAGTGACTCACCTTCCTTCCAGATGAAGTTTTCATACTGTTGCTTGAGAATGTCACGTCTGTTCTCCTTGACCTCCTCAGATCCAGCAAACATCTTTTCCAAGGCTTCCCATAACTCCTTTGCAGTTTTGTAAACCCTGAAGTTGTGAAAAACTTCATTTGGAAGGCACATTTGGATAGCTCCTAATGCCTTGAAGTCCACCTCCATTTTCTTGATGTCTTCTTCAGATTACTAAAAGGGTTCCTTCGGAACCAGTGGTCCTCCGGAGTCAGCAGAGGCCACCATGGGAACATAAGGTCCATCCCTTATGGATTTCCACATTTCGTATTCTTGGTAGCAGAAGAAGCTTTCCATACGGTTCTTCCACATATCATAGTCCTCCCCAGACACCAACCTCGGTGGTCGGTTGATACTGTCGATGTCTTCAGATCCATTACTTTGTGCTATTTTGTTTTGTGTGACTTGATCAAGAATAGAGTTTTGAATAGAATCAGAAAGTGATTAAACAAATGTTAGTTTGTTTAATCTTGAGCCAAAGCTCTGATACCACTTGAAGGATCGTAAGATTACAAGGTGATTCTATTCTAGTTGATATTGGCGGAAACAATAGCAACCAACAAAGTAAACAAGTAAACAGCAAGAATACTGATAAATGCACTGTTGTATTAGACTTCTGAGATTACAAGATTACAAGTAAAACTCTATCAAGACACTATCAAAAAGCACTATGAAGGCACACTGTGTTTGAAGTGTTTACAAGATATATATAGTAACTTAGAATCAAGACAGACCCTTGATTCTAAGGATCAGATCTAACACAAGCCGTTGATCTTGTTTATTAATCTAAATTACACGTAAAGGCTAATCTAGTTAACTTTACTGAAACGTCTTCTTAGGCATCATTGTTTGCATGCTTGGAGAAGAGCGTCATTGTCCTTTATTGGTTGCACCAGTGAGGTTCCTTCTGCTTGGAGTGTGGCAGTTGCTTTTGCAGAAAGGTGTCAGAGGCGCTTCGCATGGATAGTCAGCTGCAACGTTTGGTCTTCAGAGAATAAAGCTATCAGCAGCAGAGATGAGGACCAGCAGCAAGATTGATCTATCCGCAGCTGCTTAGGATATGCCTATCAGCAGCAACATGTGTTGAATGCTGCTGATAAGCCTATCCGCAGCTACTTTGGTCTTTAGCAGCAGACAAAGTATCAGCAGCTGTTTTGGTCAGCAGCAATCTTGTGTTGTCCGCAACAGTTGTACTTAGAACAATTTTGTAGCAATCAGTCTTTGGTTCTACACATAAATCAAATACAACTCATTTGATTTATCTCTAATTGTTTTACTTAATTAATTATTACCTAAGATCAATATGCTTGGACCCGGCCCATCATCCTAACCCATATGCTCGAGTCGGGAACTTAGCCTATATCGCCCAACAATTACTTATCATCATTACTGGATTTAACATAATATAAACTTCAGACAAATTTGTCGTATTGGAATAATCATTTTCACCTACGCGACAATATTTTTATTAACAAATTATTGACATAATTAATGCAAGTGAAATCAAGAAAAAATCATAGAGATGTTTCAAATCAACTAAAAAATTTAGAAAATCTTGGGTTCTTGATGTTTATTGTTATAAATGTATGCATGTATAAACTCTACTTTTAACAAAGAAATTATGTATCATATTTATCAGAATCCAACAGTACCTCTGCGTCAGGGGCGGCTAAACATATTTCGGGGCCTAAAGCGAACATCAAAATTATGATTTTTTATAACAGTTTTCTAAATATATATATAAATTTCTAAAAAGTAATTTTATGGAGCATGAAAACATATAATGTTAACATAAAAGTTGATAGATTATCATTTCTTTCGAAAAACACAAAACTTGATAAATTAGCACATATATTTTTACGTTAAAATATAGACTGAAGTAATCTCTTCAATTTTTTGGGCCCTTAAAATTTGGGGGTTTAAAATGGTTGGTTTAGTTGCTTTTACTGTAGAGCCACTCTTGCTCTACGCATCTAGGTCTATAACACTCTAAATACAAATACCACTCACGACCAAAACCCTGATTCTTAAAAAAAATTTAGGTAAATCGAGGGTTTTCTTTCTAAAACAGTAGGGACGCCCCCACTAAATATTACACATTTTTAAGACATTTGAGTAAAATAAACTACCAAACTTTTAAGACCTGTCTTATACTCTTGAAAATCTTAAAATTTAAAAGTAAATATATTTAATTATTAATGTATTAATTAAATACACACAAAACAAAAAGTCTTGCTAAGCAAAATCGATATTACGTTATTTTCTAGAAGTAATTAATAAAACAAATAAAACGTGTTTACGTTATTGAGCATAGTTGGTCAACGGTGCACAGTTGACCAAAGGCGTTATCACATCTAACTCTAGCAAGCGTCCAAGAATTATGGTGGTGGGCCGTCCCCCGGCAATCAAGAAGCAAAGGGCAAAATGGTAAATACACCAACTTTGTCTTTTACTTTGCAATTTGCATTGTACACAATGTAAGACGTTATCATGTCCAAGTAGCCCAATTGAGACCAAAGTGGGGGCGTTAACAACTTGTTTGATAACTAACGGATTGGAAACGAAGTTTATGTTACCGTTAAACAAACTACACTTGTTTGGTAGGGCTATATTCCACATGTAGGATACAAGAAACTAAGATGTGATCAGTTGTTTCTACTCTATTATCACACAACGGACAGTTCATCGAGATAACTCAAAACCTCTTTTTACCAACTTTGATTGACAGGGGAGCCTATCGCGCATGACACATCATGCCATTTGCGTTATTTATGTAGGGGTCCAATTCTTTTTGTTCGTTTTTATGTTGTTTTGTGTGTTATTGACAAGATTATTTCACTAAGAGAAAACAACAATTTTACCAAAAAAACTTCTTTTGGATCAAGAGATCATCTTTGTCTCGAGTGCTCTCAGTCAGTTGACTTTTTCAAGCAACAATATCATCTCGTCAAGACCGAATAGAGCTCTGTATGTTAGAGGGCATTGTCGATCCCATCTCCAAATCCAACCCTACCTCAATAGATCGTCTCTTCAATGCTTTACAGATTTTATTTATCTCCAAAGCAAATCTCGAGGGCTTTTTCATTAATGGATCTAACAAGTTCGCCCATGGGTCAGCTATAAAACTTGACATTGTGCTCATTTGTATAAAATACAAATGTTAGCAATTCTAAATGGGTACATAATATTTAGTCTTGAAGACCAATATTAAAATCCCTTTTTATACATAGAATTTAAAATGGGCAGTAAGGTATACGACTATGTAAATCCATGGTTCGAATCCTGACAACCCCCCACCCCCACCCGACCAGCTTTTTATGGCTTTTTTTTACTTTTTTTTGTTTTTTGGTTTTATTTTTTATTTTCTTTATTTCCTTTTTATTTTTTATTTGTTTTTATATGCCACCTATTTTTTGTTTGATTTCTTTTTTATTTTAATTTTTTTATAATCTTAATCGTTGTTTTATCTTTTTAATTTATTTTTTGGTTTTATTTTCTTGTTTCTTTTATTTTTAATTTGTTTTTATATGCCACCTATATTTTTATTTGATTTTTTTTTAATTTTTTTTTATAATCTTAATCTTTATTTTACTTTTATACATTGTTATAAAATTTAAACAACGTAATGTTCTCTTAAATTATGAACATACTTTTGTGTCATGCTTATTTTTATTTACGTTTTCACGAATCTTTTTTACAAAATCGACCCACCGTTGAACGGGGAATTACCATTTACCCGCCAATAATTATATAATTTTATATGTTTCAAGACCTGGTGAAAATCATATCAATACTTTTCCCCATATTCACGTGTGGGGTTATATAATTAAATTAAATATTTTGTAATTCATTTCTAGTTCCTTCTTTTGAATATATGCTTTTTTGTCCTTTCACAAATTTTGATGTAAAAGTGTTTCACGTTCGAAAGGTATTTAGTTATTTTATAATTTTTATTTTTTTAATCATAATTGACATACAGAAAACAAATTAATAGTCCGATGACTCAAACTATTTTAATATTAAAAGGGTTTAGTAAACATTTTTAATTGCTTAGATAATCTATGTATTCATTGTATATGGATCGGGAAGTTTCAATTCAGAACACTAAATATTACAAGAATACGGAGAACAAAATGTATCATTCATTTTATCAATCTGGAAAAAAATTAGAACATAAGAAAATGGTTGAAATGAAATGTTTTATTTATCTCTCTTGAAATTGAAAAAGAAAAAAATAGGAACAAATTTTATTTAATTATAGTACCTACACATGTGTAAGTAATGTGTAGGTTATATCACCTACACATAATCTGTGTATTTGTAGGTTAAAAAACATATAAACAAATTAGTTTAACGGTTTTTTGATATAGATAACATACATATTTGTATGTAAAAATTAAAAATGTTAAAAGATATGATTTATTGATAAAAAATAAACGATTTATGTTTGTTTCCCGTATTTTCACGATAATTTTAAGTTCGATTCCCTGTATAATAGCAAATTTATTGTTTCAAACATAGTTTTTCAGGCAGTTTCCGAAAAAAAAAAACATAAGAGAAATTATCAAAAATATATTTAGTAAGTTAATACCATTAAATTAAATGATTAATCTTGATTATTTGAAATATATATTTGAAACCTCACATCAATTAGTGCATAATTGATTATTATATATCTTCTTTTTGGTTGATAATATTTAATATTTGGTTAATGCATGATAAGACTTTTAAAAATATTAGAAGGTAAGATAAGAAAAAATAGAAAGGGAAATCCACTTAATATTTTGTAGGATTTAAAAGAGGGCCATCTTAGATTAACACCACTTACCAACCCCTATGTGGGTGTAGATAAGATACCTAGTCTATTGCCATTAATATATATTAAAAAAAAAAGGAGTCGTGTCGAAACAGGGTTAACAAAAAACAAAAAAGAGTAAGAATAATCAAATTTAGATAAAATTAAAAAAAATAATAATAATAATAATTTATAGGTATATACGAATTAGATAAGTTTTTATCTTACGAACATTTGTATGTTTATTAATTTTTGGTATCATCAGATGTCTTTGAAAATATAGTATTGAGTTACATACACGGATGGTTCATGTGGTAATGTTTAAATTTTGGGTTTGGTTTATAAGTTTATAAAATTACACTTTTAGTCCCTAAATTATGTATAAACATAACATGTTTGGTCCCTAAAGTGGATTACAGTTAAATTTTCTGTTAAATAATTTGAAAATGACCAAAATACCCCTAGATTAAAAAAAATAATAAACCTATATTTATACCCCTAGTTCTCAAGCGGCACCATAATTTTTTTAAAACATATTTTTTTAATTTTTTGTTTTTAATCTATGGTATTTTTGTCATTTTCAAAATATTTAAGAGAAAAGTTAACTGTCATCCACTTCCAGGGACCAAAAATGTTACGTTTTGCATAATTTGAGAACTGAAAGTGTAATTTTTCAAACTTAGAGACTAAATCCAAAATTTAGACATACCACAGGGACTATCCGTGTACTTAACTCTATATTATTTTATCCGCTTTATGTTTATTTACTTTCACATATATACTTTTGAGTATCTATATTTTATAGATTCCAAGATATTCATGACAATACATAAAAATAAAATATATATGCAAATAATTTTGTAAAACCCCAAACCCGAGAGTCTTCACGTATTGGGTTTACTTATCGGCGTATAGTTCTTAAGCATAAAATCTCATTCACGCAGCGAAAATATCATTCAAAATATAAGCTTGTTCTCAACAATAACAGAAAATATTGTCTTAAGCACGTGTCATAATGTCAAACATAACGGGATACCAGATTCTTTAGCGGTCAAGTAACTGTTCATTGCTAGCCAAGCATCCATGCTTCCTTCCTACCTACACTTAACTTGATTTGCATACTAAAAGTCAACTTCGCTCAGTGAATTCTAGTTTTACATAAAACAATAACTTCAAATATTTTGCCAAAACGTAAGCAGTTAAAGTTCTATAATAAAATCGTACGTAAGCATGCAATAACATAATTAAACATAAGTCAACATATATCGAATCTACGCCTTCTCGTAACCGTCAATTCTAACTTCAAGCACGACACCCCGTAGAGTAACACGTACCAAAGTTCAAGCACGGTACTCCGAAGAGTAACACCTACCAAACTTCAATCATGGCACTCCGAAGAGTAACTCATACCAAAGTTCAAGCACGACGCTCCAAAGAGTAGCACGTACCAAACTTCAAGGATGACGTTAATCCTCTTGATGACCGTCGTCATCACCAGTTGCACAATAGTTGGCCAGCCACAAAGGCCCTAAAAAGGTATTGCCATACATAACATTACTTCCCTTTGATTTTCGAAGGAACCATGGTAGATTCGTTTATATTGTGACTTTAAAAAACATTCACTTCTTTTACATCTCCGGTTAAAGCATTTGTACGGTTTATTAAAATAACTTCTCATTCGTAAACACTTTGAAAACTTCTTTGGCAATAACATTTAATAAACACATTTTTATAAACTCCTTTCCATAAACATTATTTTGTAACTTCGTTTCGTAAACTTCTTTTCATAAACATTATTTCGTTATATATGCACACCAGTCCAAAACATTATAAACTTCATAAAAAGAGGGCATTTAGAACACACCTGATTAAGGTAGCTTCCTTGTACTAAGTAATGGAATCCGAATAGAGCTACTCACTAATCTGGATATCAGTTAAACACAATCAAACTTCCATCATCCTGCAAAAATACTCAAGTACTCGCACAAATAAGTTATGCGAATACTCCTAGTACTCGCAAGAAAGTATTCATGCGTATACTCTCAGTATACACAAAGAAGTATTCAAGCGGATACCCCTAGTATTCACTCAAGATTATCCATGCGAATAGTCAAGTTTTTGCTCAAGAGTGTTTATGCGAATACTTTGACTCTGTCTCGCAAGTAATCCCTACGAATACTTTGAGTATTCGCACGAGTCAGTTCCTCCTTTTACGTAAACCCTAGATTTTCTACATAAGGTTTCCTGATTTGATTTATACATCAAGCTTCTAACTTTTATTGTTCAAAACGTTTATTTATATCCATATTATCAGATCTGGGGTTTTTATGCGATATCACACTAAAAAATCCAAGTTTTTTTTTGGATAAAAGCCCTCTTTTACCCTAAACCCATTCAAGCCAAAAATGTAAGATTCATGGTTCTATCCTTACCTCACTACGTGTTGTTTCCTTTCTCTACCTTCCTCGTAAAAACTCAATCAAATTGGAGCAATAATGAAGCTCAAAACCCGATTCTTCAAGCGCTCTCTCTCTAGGCGTCTCTTTCTCTCTTACTCTTTTCTCTCTTTCTCTCTCTAGATTATGCACAAGGAAAGGGGTGAAGTATGAAATGAATGGAGGCGGCTTGGTATAAGGGGGTTTCCCCTTGTTATAAATTTCCACTTTTAGTCTCTAACCTTCCTTGCGTTTGTCTTTTAAATAAAACAATATATATTTAGGGTGTTACACGTCTACCCTCCTTACAAGAGGTTTCATCCTCGAAACTTGTTACAAATCGAATAATCTAGGATACAACCTTTTCATTTTGTCTTCAGCTTCCCACGTAGCTTCTGATCCCTTTATATGCCTCCATTGAACCTTAACCTGTCGGATCACTTTATTTCGCAATCACCTTTCTTTTTCTATCCTAGATAGCCATGGGCTCTTCGATGTCGTTCAAACTGTTATCTACTGTGACAATCCGACTTTTCATGTTAACTCCGTTAACAATCCCGTTAAGTATTCCGTTAAATTCTAACCCAGTTAATCTAATCTAAAACTCTAAGGACTGTTTCTGCCACATGGTTAATCTAAAACTGCAAGGACTAAATTTGTAATTAGCCTGTTGACCTTGCAAAGTCAAGAATCGATTATCTTTGTTTTCGTTGACTTTCTAAAAGTCAAACTTCTCAATTTTGAATCCAAATTCGAATCTTTAACAGAAAATCGTTACGAATTCGTAACCGAAATGGACGATTATGGCAATTACGTTCATTATTGTGACGTTAATCCCATCAATAATTTGAAGTTAATCCCAATTATGAACATTAAACTTGAAACCGTCAACACACATCGCGTATCCATCAAGTTCATCCGTTTCGATAATCATTTTCACAAACCTAACATCTGCGCACTTCATACGCACTCCTCTGGAACTTTTTCACAACTCAATTCGGCAAGAAACGCAATCGAAGTCGCCGGAAACCAAACGCGTCGAAGACGGAACCCGTCCTAGTCGAACTCGGTCAATTTGCATCTGTTTCTGGTAATTTAGCACACCTTAACTTTCGTTTTTACTCCCAGATGAAAAGCCCTATGCCAATTAGGGCTTACAACATCAAAATTAACAAGAACCCGATTCTAGGGTTCATACATTCAGGGTTTAATCGATTACCAGTCTAGGTGTGATCTCAATTCAATTAACCTACACCTTTAGACTCGTAATCACCAGTGCAATGAAAGCCCTATCTTAATTTAATGGTATAACATCGAATTGATCATGATCTTGATTCTAGAGTTTATTCATATCGCGATTTGGGGGTTTTAATCCTAGACAAACCAAAACCAAATTAAACCACACCAGTAGTTTCGTAATGTTCCTAACAGTAATAGCCCTATTAATCCAACGAATTTTACTATCGAAATTAACAGGATTGATCCCACGTTCAAAATCTAGGTTTTCGGTTTCTAAATCTTCAATTAAGAGAACGAAATCCGATTGTTTTTGCAATTAACTTTCACCTCAGACTCGAAATGGCTCGATTTACAAAACCCCGGTGTTAATCTGTTTGTTCGCGATCAAAATTGATGAGGGTGGGACTAGGATTCGATCTTCGTTTGCGTGGGAGAGAAACCACAGGGACCCGAATGTTAAAACTAATTCATCCCGGTTCTGTTCGCGATTACCCTAGCGGGTAGGACTGGTTAAGAGTGTGTGCTGGTGTGGGAGAGACCCGGGTTCGAGTCTCTCCACATATTTTTATTTTTAAAACATTTTCTAGTATTAATTTAATATAAAAACTTACCCCTATATTAATATATTAGTATATTAAAGTGTTTTAGCCCCGGAAAACACCCGTAGTCTCGGGTTTGAATTTATAACATATTTTCATTATTATTCCCAATTTTAAAAAATAATATATTTATATTATTTTCAAACCATAACTTCATACAAAATAATATGTTTATATTATTTTCAAACTATGACTCATACAATAAAATAGTATATAGCTTTATATTATTTTGCCTCGTTTATTAATCTCGTGTAACGTTTCAAACTAATTAATAATATAATTATTTATATTATTCACTCACGTTTATATTCTCGAATAAAAATAATAAACTTATTATTTTTGTCACGCAATTTAATTATTTATGTTATTTCGTTAAACTTAAAAATAATATAATAAATTATATTATTTTCCTAGACTTCTAATTAATGACAAAACGCTCGATTGTATTTATTATATATTATTTGTCACTCATCGTGAAACGTATTTATCCTAATTAAGAATTCTCATTCCCGTGGACGCGTTCGTCTACTCTTAATCATTAGAGCGCTTCTTTTAGGACGTTCCTCATTTCGTGTCGTCGTCACATATTCTCATTGTATCCCTAATTGTTATGTGTATAATTCTAGGGTATTCGTGAGCTGTGTCGGGCTAACACTTGAAATTTTGATCTCGTACTTGTGTGATTACTACCTACGCCATTCAGGTGAGTTTCACGACCCCTTTTTACATATTTTCCTATTGGGGAAGAAACATGCATACACACAAACACTATTTTACTTGTTTTCCCGTTTGGGAGAAACATGCATACACACAAATAGTATTTTACTTGTTTTTTTCCCGTTGGGGAGGAACATACATACAAACGAATATCATTTTACTTGTTTTCCTGTTGGGGAGAAACATGCGTACAAACAAACATCATTTTACTTGTTTTCCCATTAGGGAGAAACATGCATACAAACAGACATCCGTTACTTGTCTTCCAGCCAGGGAGAGATTTACACACGGACATGGATCACATAGTATTTCATTACCACTTGTGTACTTAAGCGTAAACACTATCATGAAAGTCCTCACATCGAACCGTTAATATGGACTTAGCAAGGTAATTTGAGTAGTATTACTGGGTTTGACAAACCCTACCCGGGCTAGTCGCGCTAGCACGATTGGAGGTTGAACGTGTGTAGATTGGCCTAAACATATTAGTCAGGGTTGATAGACCTGTGATGCGTGTGAAACTATATATATTTTAATAGAGATTTATCACACAGTATTAGTTTTAAAAAGGGTTTTCACCAAAGACTAATCACACACACATCGGGCAGTGTACCCGTCGGATAGCAATATAGTAAAGGTAAGAACCGGATATCAATCCGTGGACACGGTGGAATGCGATAATAAACCGGAACTAAAATCTAATCAAGTGAGGGTATAAAGATATTTTGAAGAGTTTTGTTTAATTAACTAACATGCAAATATATAAAAACTAAGCTAAGGTCACAATTCAAACAATTAGGGAGAAAATATCACTTTGGTGTCGAATCCATCTAGAATACATCTAATACACTCATAGGAACATGGCAATCACACGAAACATAAATTGACTAAACTCTTGTCAAAGATATTTAATCAAATGACTATTCGGAAAGCTAGCATGAATTATACAAACTAACCACCTAAAATCATACAATGAAGCTCACGTGTTTAACAATCATGTCAATATTTATAAAGATTGAACTAGCTTCCGATTAAGGTATACTAACCCAACAACTAGTTGGAAAGATAATATGAACAACACACTACCCACCTCAAGTTGATTAAATTAGACAACAACATTCATTTCTTCGACATACAATGTTCATACAAAGGTTATATAAATTAGGAGAATGTGTCAACAATTCCTAGATAAACATAAGACTAAGCATGAAACATCATAACAAATACTTTGTCTTTCCAAACATAAGCATAAGGATACACATGCAAATATAATGACTCACAAACAAGACTTCATTCACCATTCCTAGTCAAATGCCATAAACTAGTATAATTACATACACCAATCCATGAATATAAGCATAAACCACAAGTTTTCCAACATAATATGGCATACACAAATACAAGTCTTGTAAACAACTCAAAATACTTGAATACATAATTTCATCAAAGAATAATCATACGATTGTCATAACATTAACACAATAATTGCCAATAACCCATGAATGTTGTCAAATGTATCTAAACTTCATCTAAACCAAGTGAACAAGAGTTTTAGCTCATCATGAGCACCAAAATTTCAAATAAGCAGGGAAAAATAGTGTGAAACATGATATGAAAACAAGAATCAAACCACTCCTCCAAGCCTAGATGTTGTTGTTGATGTATGGTGATCCTCTTGATGTTGTATCCTCTCCAAGAATCTTGAAATATGGCTGGAACAAGAGAAATACGAGCTGGAACAGTAGACTTTCTCCCCTGGTTGCTTGATGTCTGAATGGGAGTTTAAGTTCTGTTTAAATAGAAAGTGGGAAGCACGACCGTGCCTAGAGAGAAGGCACGACCGTGCCAGGTACAAAGGCGCGGTCGTGTCTAGGTCTTAGCACGACCGCGTGACAGAGGGTTGACCGATCCGGAGCTTCCATTGGGTCTCTTGCTTCGAGGTGTCAGACTCACGGGTGTTCACGCGACCGTGTGGAGGCGGGGCACGGTTGTGCCTTGCCTTTTGGCTTGGCGCGGTCGTGCCATGTACGGGGCGCGACCGTGCTTAGGGTTTGCAAGTTAGGCACGATCGTGCCAATTAGGGACACGACCGTGCCTTCATCACAGAAACCCTAAAAACTTCACTTTTTATCCTGGAATCTTCTTGTTTGTTCACAAGCTTCACAAAAACCTACAAAACAGGAAATGAAGCAAATAAGTGCTTAAACGTTGAATATAACCAAGAATTGATCGTTAAATGAGCGAAGTTTTATGCCAAAAAGATGTGTAAATACTAACACATCAACCTGGCTGGCGGCAAACAAACAGTCAACTTCGGTTGTGAGCGCTTAGAGTAACTTGTACATTATCTAGCTAGCAATAGGGGTGACTTACGTATGTGGATCCAGCAATACTCAAACAGTTTATTTACATACAAACCTGTGAACTCACCAACCTTGTGTTGACACTTTTTCTTTCATGTTTCTCAGGTCGCTTTGGCAGAGGTTGCACACTTAGTACGTGCATGGAGTCCTACTGTCATATCATTCATTTCAAACATTTTAAACAGTGTTACTTATTTACATTATCTGACGCTTGTTGCGTGTAATTACTTTTGATTTCATTCTAACGTTTACGCTTCCACATTTAACTCTGAACTTTTATGTTATGACATTTTAAGTCCCATATAGTGTCGTTTGATGTAACTAACGACTGAGATCCTGGTTTGTCACACGCAAAACGGTAAACACATCGTTAGTGGAATTTGGGGGTGTGACAGATTGGTATCAGAGCCATTGGTTATAGAGAACTAGGATTGCATAGTAGACTATAAGCACACACATGCATTAGTTACACGACATAGACACTCATACATGATACACATGGTATCCATACATATATTGCATTGTAAGCATGATGACAACATCCATATCACCTTCTTCTGACGAGGAACACGTCATTCTCATTATATCATCATTCCCGGTGGCGACACTCGGGGAGTCATCAGAACAACATCCACTCCCGTCCGTGGGCAGCGAGACGAAGCCTTTAGAGGAGTCACTCACACCACCATCATCTGCACCTTTGTTACACCATCAGAGCCGAAGATGACACCGACTTGAACCTATCGAGGACATAATCAGGGAATGGTGGGTTTTCTCAAGTTCGTGTTGGGGACGACACACTGAACTAGCACATATCTCGTTAGGAGTTGGGATCGTCGGAGGCGAGTCCCTACTTTACCCACTAGCAACAATACGCCGTGTGAAAGCAGACTGTTGCACGCATCATGACAGAATCCATTGACACGTAGATGTCATCACTTTCCCGAGCTGTGGGCTCGTGCTTTGGTCGATATTATGTTGAAGAAAGATTAACCACAAGGATGAGAACGCCTTGCTCATTGCATACTTAAACCCTATCTTGACTCCGTTGGAAGGACGACTACTTTGCCTCCTCCAATAACACATTCATGATCTAGTTTCGCTCATCGAAGCAGCATTTCATGTACATGTTTGTTTCATGTACATGTTCCCATCTACAATCCACTGGATTGGACTCTCGCTTTATGTTCCAACTCAAGTGAATACTCGGATCAAACGATTCCCGACTACTCATCCTGATGTGAGTCCTAGTTGACCAACTTATGGTTGATGAATGAGCCTTTCAAATCGTCTCTAACAACACTCTGTACTCAGCAAAAAAAAATTTTTGAGGGACATTTTGACACAGGACAGGGAGAAGCTAGGGTGAGCATGCAAAGCAAATTATCATTACGGGTGCACACGTAATAGTAACTTTAGGTGCATGTAAGTCCTGGTGAAACCTAGTATGTGGATAAATGGTCCTAATCTGTGATCTACATACTTATATTTCCATTGACAGTAGAAATTCACGTAACCTGCTCAACGACTAGTTGATATCGTTAAACCTGTCCAACAGTTGATAGACGCGACTATTAAGTCGAAGAGATTTGCGAACACACTGAACTATCATCCATAGGATCCACCATTTGATTTCACTCATGTAAGAGCCTTAATGAACTTAAGACTCTTATCCAGACTTGATCAATGAAACCACCTCGGTTGAAACTCTAATAGAACCTCGTGGTAAACCCACCGACTCCAACTATGTAAGCGGAAATTGGGAATTCTTCCTAAACTAACACGTTATTCCTTACACTCCAACAATAGATTTCATTTGACCTTGTTACCCGATCCTATGACTAATTCTTGGTCTAATTTGAATTATTCCCCAGCATATCTAGTTATTTCAATGACCCCTTAAATTTCTTACCGGTGCGGTCGTACTCCAACCCTACTAGAAGCTAAGTACACCATAGAAATAGATGATGGACAGATAATTAAAGCAACTCACATTCTTAAGGGTTGTAAACGTGGATTGGCTGGTCATGAACTTGACATTGACCTTATGCTAGTCACACTTGGCAATTTCGACGTAATTGACGGTATGGATTGGTTATCTAAGAACCAATCCGAAATTATTTGTCGTGAGCAAATTTGTTCGCCTTCCTCTCCCGAGTGGAGAAACCCTTTCTGTCCAAGGTGAAAAGAGTGATGATGTCGTGGGCATCATGTCTTTCGTGAAAGCACAAAAGCGTCTACGTAAAGGTCATACTGCCATTTTGGCTCTCGTCGCCAAGCAGCCATCTGATAAGAAGAAGATTGACGACATCCCGATCGTTCGTGATTATCCGGAGGTATTTTCCGAAGATCTACCAGATCTTTCACCGCATCGTCAAGTCGAATTCTCAATTGATCTAGCACCCGAAGTAGCGCCTATTGCTCGGGCACCCTGTAGACTTGCACCTAGTGAATTGCAAGAGCTATCCACACAACTGCAAGAGTTGATGGATAAAGGTTTCATTAGACCTAGCTCATCACCATGGGGAGCTCCAGTCCTATTTGTCAAGAAGAAGGACGGGACCTTCCGCATGTGCATCGACTACCGTGAACTTAATAATGTAACCAACAAGGACCGTTATCCTTTAACCCGCATCGATGATTTGTTTGATCAACTCCAGGGATCAAGATATATCTTAGATCTGGTTATCATCAATTGAGAGTCCGAGATGAGGGCATCTCAAAGACGGCATTCAGAACTAGGTATGGTCACTACGAATTCATGGTCATGCCCTTCGGATTGATCAATGCACCCGCGGTATTCATGGACCTCATAAACCGTGTGTGTAAACCGTACCTTGCTCAGTTCATTATCGTCTTCATCGATGACATCCTCATCTACTCCAAGAATAGGGATGAACATGAGGAACACCTGCGTTTGATTTCGGAATTGCTAAAAGAAGAGCAGTTGTATGCCAAACTTTCCAAGTGCGAATTCTGAATTCGTGAAGTGCAATTCTTAGGACATGTAGTTAAAGAGAGCGGAATACATGTCAATCCATCTAAGATAGAAGCCATCAGGAATTGGGTGGCACCGACAACTCCAACTGAGGTGTGACAATTTCTGGGATTGGCTGGCTATTACCGTCGTTTCATCGAAGGATTTTCCAAGATTGCCCAACCCCTCACCGCTCTAACTCAAAAGGGTAAACTCTATAACTGGGGTGACACCTAGGAGTCAACGTTCCAACTCCCCAAACATAAACTCTGCAGTGCACCCATCCTATCTCTTCCAGAGGGAACAGATGATTTTGTGGTGTACTGTGATGCATCCATTCAAGGTCTTGGTTGTGTGCTGATGCAACACTAGAAAGTGATCGCATACGCTTCTCGTCAACTAAAAATCCACGAGAAAAACTACACTACTCATGACTTAGAGTTGGGAGTCGTGGTGTTTGCACTAAAGATCTGGAGACACTACTTGTACAGTACCAAATTCACTATCTACATCGATCACAAGAGTCTTCATCATATCTTTGAACAGAAAGAGTTGAACACGTGGCAGCGTCGTTGAATCAAACTCTTGAACGACTATGATTGTGCTATCAAGTATCACCTGGGCAAGACTAACGTAGTAGCCGATGACCTAAGCCGAAAGAAACTAAACCTAGACGAGTCTGAGTATTACAGCTCACTATCCACCCTGGACTACCTAATCAGATCCGTAGTGCTCAACTCGAAGACCTGAAAGAGTAAATCCTACCGATGTAATCCACGCGTGGTATGGAAGAACAACTTAGGGTTAAATCAGACGGCATTCGCTACTTCGCAGAGCGAATATGGGTTCCAGTGTACGGGAACTTAAGGGAACTGGTTATGGATGAAGCTCATAAATCTCGATACTCTATTCATCCTCGTTCCGACAAGATGTACCATGACCTAAAAGGTGCTATATTGGTGGCCGAAGATGAAAGCAGATATAGCCACCTATGTGAGCAAGTGCCTGACCTGCTCAAAGGTCAAGGTGGGATACCAAAATCCTTCTGGTCTACTTCAACAACCAGAGATTCCTATGTGAAAATGGGAGCAAATCTCTATATATTTTATCACCAAATTGACTCGAACTCCTAGCGGATGCGACACCATCTAGGTGATCGTCGATCGTCTGACTAAATCCACTCACTTCTTAGTAATCAGAGAGACTGACAAAATGGAAAAACTTACTCGTATTTACTCGAAGGAAGTAGTCTATCGGCACGGAGTGCCAATTCCTATCGTTTCGGATCGAGACGCTCGATTCACCTCACGAGCTTGTGTGATTGATTTCGGAAACAGTTGGGAAACACACTTGTCTCTAGTGGAGTTCTCCTACAATAACAGTTATCACACCACCATCAAGGCAGCGCCATTCGAGGCATTATACACTCGCGGTTCCACTTGAGGAACTACAAATCGATTAACAATTGCGTTTCGTTGAAGAACTGGTAGAAATTATGGATAGGGAAGTCAAAAAGTTAAAACGCAGTAAAATCCCCATTGTTAGAGTCCGTTGGAACTCGAAACGCGGACCGGAATTCACGTGTGAGCGCGAGAATCAGATGATGTGCAAATATCCTAATCTGTTCAAGCACTCCACGTCAAACTCTTAAGGTACTATTTAATTTTTGGTACGAAAATTCTTTCAACTATGGGATGATGTGACATTCGGAATTTTTTTATTTATTTTATTTAATTTTCAGGACGAAAATTCTTTCAACTAGGGGATGATGTGAAAATTAGACTTTTCATGTTAACTCCGTTAACAATCCCGTTAAGTATTCCGTTAAATCCTAACCCAGTGAATCTAATCTAAAACACCAAGGACTATTTCTGCCACATGGTTAATCTAAAACTGCAAGGACTAAAGTTGTAATTAGCATGTTGGCCTTGCAAAGTCAAGAATCGATTATCTTTGTTTCTGTTGACTTTCTAAAAGTCAAACTTCTCAATTTTGAATCCAAATTCGAATCTTTAACAGAAAATCATTACGAATTCGTAACCGAAATGGACGATTATGGCAATTGCGTTCATTATTGTGACGTTAATCCCATCAATAATTCGAATTTAATCCTAATTATGAACATTAAACTTGAAACCGTCGACACACATCGCGCATCCATCAAGTTCATCCGTTTCGATCATCATTTTCACAAACCTAACATCTGCGCACTTCATACGTCCTAGTCGAACTCGGTCAATTCGCATATGTTTCTGGTAATTTAGCACACCTTAACTTTTGTTTTTTACTCCTAGATGAAAAGCCCTATGCCAATTAGGGCTTACAATAACGAAATTACAAGATCCCGATTCTAGGGTTCATACATTCGGGGTTAATCGATTACCAGTCTAGGTGTGATCTCAATTCAATTAACCTACACCTTTAGACTCATAATCACCTGTGCAATGAAAGCCCAATCTTAATTTAATGGTATAGCATCGAATTGGTCATGATCTTGATTCTAGGGTTTATTCATATCGTGATTTGGGGGTATTAATCCTAGAAAAACCAAAACCAAATTAAACCACACCAGTAGTTTCGTAATGTTCTAAACAGTAATAGCCCTATGAATCCAACGATTTTTACTATCGAAATTAACAGGATTGATCCCACGTTCAAAATCTAGGTTTTCGGTTTCTAAATCTTCAATTAAGAGAAATAAATCTGATTGATTTTGCAATTAACTTTCACCTCAGACTCGAAATGGCTCGATTTACAAAACCCCGGTGTTAATCTGTTTGTTCGCGATCAAAATTGATCAGGGTGGGACTGGAATTCGATCGTCGTTTGCATGGGAAAGAAACCACAGGGACCCGAATGTTAAAACTAATTCATCACGGTTCTGTTTGCGATTACCCTAGCGGGTAGGACTGGTTAAGAGTGTGTGCTGGTGTGGGAGAGACCCGGTTTCGAGTCTCTCCACACAGTTTTATTTTTAAAACATTTTTCTAGTATTAATTTAATATAAAAACTTACCCCAATATTAATATATTAGTATATTAAAGTGTTTTAGCCTCGGAAAACACCCGTAGGCTCGGGTTTGAATTTATAACATATTTTCATTATTATTCCCACTTTTAAAAAATAATATATTTATATTATTTTCAAACCATAACTTCGTACAAAATAATATGTTTATATTATTTTCAAAACGTGACTCATACAATAAAATAAAATATAGCTTTATATTATTTCGCCTCGTTTATTAATCTCGTGTAACGTTTCAAACTAATTAATAATATATTTATTTATATTATTCGCTCACGTTTATATTCTCGAATAAAAATAATAAACTTATTAATTTTGGCACGCAATTTAATTATTTAAGTTATTTAGCTAAACTTAAAAATAATATAATAAATTATATTATTTTCCTAGACTTCCAATTAATGACAAAACGCTCGAATGTATTTATTATATATTATTTGTCATTCATCGTGAAACGTATTAATCCTAATTAAGAATTCCCATTACCGTGGACGCGTTCGTCTACTCTTAATCGTTAGAGCGTTTCTTTTAGGACGTTCCTCATTTCGTGTCGTCGTCACATATTCCCATTGTATCCCTAATTGTTATGTGTATAATTCTAGGGCATTCGTGAGCTGTGTCGGGCTAACGCTTGAAATTTTGATCTCGTACTTTTGTGATTACTACCTACGCCGTTCAGGTGAGTTTCACGACCCCTTTTTACATGTTTTCCTATTGGGGAAGACACATGCATACACAAAACACTATTTTACTTGTTTTCCCGTTGGGGAGAAACATGGATATACACAAACATTATTTTACTTGTTTTCCCGTTAGGGAGGAACATACATACAAACGAATATCATTTTACTTGTTTTCCCGTTGGGGAGAAACATGCGTACAAAAAAAGTCATTTTACTTGTTTTCCCGTTGGGGAGAAACATGTATACGAACAGACATCCGTTACTTGTCTTCCGGCGAGGGAGAGATATACACACGGACATGGATCACATAGTATTTCATTACCACTTGTGTACTTAAGCGTAAACACTATCATGAAAGTCCTCACATCGAACAGTTAATATGGACTTAGCGAGGTAATTTGAGTAGTACTAGTGGGTTTGACAAACCCCACCGGGCTAGTCGCGCTAGCACGATTGGAGGTCGAACGGGTGTAGATTGGCCTAAACATATTAGTCAGGGTTGATAGACTTGGCTAGAGGCAAACAAACAAACAAACAGTCAGCTTCGGTTGCGAGCGCTTAGAGTAACTTGTACATTGTCTAGCTAGCAATAGGTATGACTTACGTATGTGGATGCAGCAATACTCAAACAGTTTATTTATATACAAACCTGTGAACTCACCAATCTTGTGTTGACACTTTTTCTTACATGTTTCTCAGGTCGCTTTGGCACAGGTTGCACACTTAGGACATGCATGGAGTCCTACTGTCGTATCTTTCATTTCAAACATTTTAAACAGTGTTACTTATTTACATTAATTGACGCTTGTTGCGTGTAATTGCTTTTGATTTCATTCTAACGTTTACGCTTCCACATTTAACTCTGAACTTTTATGTTATGACATTTTAAGTCTCATATAGTGTCGTTTGATGTAACTAATGACTGAGATCCTGGTTTTTCACACGCCAAACGGTAAAACACCGTTAGTGGAATTTGAGGGTGTGACGTCTACATCGATGTCGGCTAGGGGTACATGAGCAGCTTCATTGGCTAGACACTTGCATAAATATGATATGTGAAATATCAGGTGAATTCCATCAAGTTCCTCGGGTAGCTCTAATCGGTAAGCTAACTCTCCCACACAGACCAATATCCGGAAGGGTCCAACGAATCTTAGACTTAGTTTCCCTCGCTTGTGAAATCGGATAATACCCTTAAATGGGGAAACTTTCAAAATGACTTTGTCTCCCACTTGGAACTCGATTGGTCGGCGCCTTTTATCTGTATAAGACTTTTGTCTATCCTGTGCGGCCTTCAGATGGGATTTAATTTGATCGAATTTCTAGGATGTGGCTGTCACGATTTCTAAACTTCCCAATTCTTTCAGCCCAATCCCACCCCAACACATTGGATTTCTGCATCTCCTCATATACAACATCTCGTAAGGTGACATGCTTATACTCAAATGGTAACTGTTATTGTAGGAGAACTCCGCAAGTGGTAGGTGATTATCTTAGCTTCCACTGAAGTCAATGATACAAGCACGAAGCATCTATTACAAGAGTTGAATGGTCCTTTTAGACTGACCTTCCATTTAAAAATGATATGCTGTGCTGATGTTCAATCTCGTGCCCACAACTTCATGAAACTTCCTCCAAAACCTTAACGTGAACCGCATGTCTCTGTCTGAAATGGTCGACACCGGCACCACATGGCGAGCTACTACTTCCTTGATGAATACTTCAACCAAACGTTCAGAAGTAAACGTCTTGCGTATCGGCAAAAAGTGACAGCTCTTCGTTAAACGGTCCACAATCACCCAAATGGTGTCGTAACCTTTAGCTGTGCGGGGTAGTTTAGTTATGAAGTCCATCGTGATGTGCTCTCATTTCCGTTCCGGTATCTCCAAGAGTTGGATTTTACCATAAGGTTTCTGGTGCTCGACTTTCACTTTTGAACAAGTTAGACACTTATTCACGTACTCGGCCACATCATTCTTCATGTTCGACCACCAATATTCTTTCTTCAGGTCCTGATACATATTTGTAGTGCGCGGGTGGATGGAATACGAGTCTTGTGAGCTTCGTCAAGGATCTTAGCTCTAAGTTCGCCTCCCTTAGGCACCCAAATTCGGCCAAACCTGGTCTTTACATTATGGCTATTAACTTCCAGTTCTTCTTTTTGACCCATCATCATTTTCTTTATTTACATCATCTTCCTTGAGTGCTTCTGCTTGCACTTTCACTATCTTTGTCATGAAGTCTGGGGTAACTACTATTTGGCATGCTTTCACCCTGATAGAAGTTTGTCCCTCCTTTCGACTCAGGGCGTCCACTGCCATGTTTACGTTCCCCGGGTGGTATAAAATTTCACAATCATAAACTTTCAACAGTTCTAACCATAATCTTTGTCTCATATTTAAATCTTTCTGCTTGAAGAAATACTTCAAACTCTTATGATCAAAACAAATTGTGACATCTGTCAATTTTCCGTTAATCCAAATCCAGTTATCTAGTAACTCAGTTAACTCAATCTTGGATCCCATGGACTAATTCTGCCAAATGTTAAATTAAACTATAGGGAATACTTGTGTCATTAGTCCAAACCCAATTTTATTGACCTTACATAGTCAAAATTCTAATATTGTGTTCCTGTTGACTTTTAAAAGTCAAACCACCTTGTTCTTGATTCAAATTAGTGATCCATAACAGAAATCTGATCGAATTCAATATTGTAACGTGTGGCATTAATCATTTCGATCATTATTGGTGTAATTAACAAGTCGTTGATACGAATTTAACCCCATTATTGGGTATTCAAGTCAAAACCGCCGAGTCCTCTCTATGTACGCATCATATTCGTTTATTTCGATCATTAATCCTGAAATCGAACCTCTACACACCTCAAACGAAACACTATCAACCTTTTGCACATCCTAACCAAGCCGGAGTCGAAGCCTGCGTCGCCGAAGTCCAACTCGTCGAAGTCAGAAATCCATCTAGTCGTTCACCATCAATTCCATCTCCATTCTGGTAATTTCTTACACCTACAGTTTCGATTTAGTGTCTATATCAATAGCCCTTTGCTAATTAGACCGTATAACATCGAATTTGTTAAGAACAAGAATCTAGGGTTCATGTGAATTCGGTCTAATCGAACCCTACTCCTGACTCAGTCTCAATCTAATTACAGGACATGGTTAGGATCGAAATCCATCAATTATTGAAAGCCCCATGGTTTCAATCTATAATCTTATCAGTATTAATCAAATCGATTTCATGTTCTTAAAACAAGGGTTTCGATTTTTAAATCCAAGAATTAACAGTTTAAAACTCGATGGTATTGCAATTAAACCTCACCACAGATTCGCCTATACTCGATTTACAAAACCCCTAATCTAATTTGTTCGATCGAAGTCCAAATGGTTAGAATCGGGACTGGATTGGTTTCGGTTCGATAAAGGGGGAAGAACACAGTAGAGGTGAGGGTTAAAACCAAATGAAACGGGTCTGTGATGCGTTTCCCTAGCTGCTGGGATTGGTTAGAGTGTCTGGCTGTTGTTGGTGAGAACCGGGTTCGAGTCCCACAACCCACATTATTTTTTTAGCAGCTTTTTAAGTGTTATCTTGAAACAAAAACAAACCTTATATTATTTTAATAATATATTAATACGTTTTATCTCCGGGAAAACACCCGCAGTGTCGGAATTGAATTTAGAACACATTTTTGAGCAATTTGATTATACTGAAAATAATATATTAATTATATTATTTCACTAACTTATTATCTAATTTATTAAAGTCACGCAAACGATTATCTTATACTAATATTCGGGTTTGGTTTTTATAAATCGTTTTAATGTTTCTCCATATTTAAATAATATCTTTATATTATTTCTAAACCGTGATTTCAAATAAAATAATATATAGGTATATTATTTTCACCACGTTAAAAATTACCGTGTTACATTTCGAAATAATATAATTAGCTATATTATTACCCTCGTATATATATTCTCCATAAAAATAATAGATTTATTATTGCCTCATAAATGATCATCGTATTAATTCTACGAGTTTAAAAATAATATAATAATATTATTTTTCTAGACCAATATTTAATGGCGAAAACGCGCGAATATATTTACTATAAATATTATTTTTGTAACTAGAATCATTCGACGTGAAACGTATTTATCCTGATTATTTAATTTAGAAATCCGTATTTCCGTGGATACGTTCGGCTACCCTTTGATCATTAGAGCATTTTAGGACGTTCAATCTTCCGTGTCATCGTCACAAATCGTATTGTATTCCTAATTGTTATGTGTATAATTCTAGGGCGTACGTAAGTCGTTGCAGGCTAACACTTGTGGTTCCAATCTCATTCTTGTGTAAATCTACCTGCTACGCAACTCAGGTGAGTTTTCACGGCCCCTTTTACTGTTTTAAAACTAGGGGATAAAACATGACGTAAACAATTTTGGTTATGTAATTTATATATGTTATCACTTGTTTGACTATACGTACACATCTATCATTAAGTCCTCACATCGGACCGTTAATATGAACATAACGAGGTAATTTGAGTAGTACTACTGGGTTTGACAAACCTCACCCGCGTTAGTCGCGCTAACTCGACTGGAGGTCGAACAGGTGCAACATTGACCTAAACATGAACCATGGTTGATAGGCCTGGTGGGAGGCAAAAACATAAACAGTCAGCTGTCGGTTGCGAGTGCATTAGTTAACATGCATATGGCTTAGCTACCCGTTGATTTATATATTGAATGTACATTAATCTGTTAAACGTTTCTATAAACTGAAACCTGTGAACTCACCAACCTTATGTTGACACTTTCCTTACATGTTTTCTCAGGACGCTAAGCTAAGGCACAGGTGCACGTTAGGGCATTCATGGTGTCAACATGATGTATTCAATAATTGTCAATCTACTGAACATTTATTATGTTTCCGTTATTGTTAGACTTGGGCGCGTTGTTGTGCGCATTTACTCTCTTGTTTAAACGCTTCCGCATTTACTCTGAACTTTTATAATATTTCAATTTGAGTCCCATATAGTGTCGTTTGATGTAACTAATGACTGAGATCCTGGTTAGTCACACACCAAACGGTAAAACTTCGTTAGTGGAATTTGGGGGTGTGACACAAATGGTGCACTTGACCCCATAAAGATAATGCCTCCAAATCTTTGATATAAATACCATTACAGCAAGCTCTAAATCATAAGTGGGGTAGTTGACCTAATGCGTCTTTAACTTTCATGAGGCATAGGCAATTATCTTTCCCCTTTGCATGAGTACACATCCTAGCCCCTTGTATGAGGCATCAAAGTAAACTATGAAGTCCTCATTACCACCGGGTATAGTTAGGATCGGAGCTTTGTCAACTTTATCTTTAACTCTGCAAAAGCACTATCTTGAGTTGGACCCTATTCGTACTTTTCCTCCTTTCGGGTTAGTTTATTAGTGGCGAAGCTATCTTTGAGAAATCTAGAATGAATCTCTGATAGTAGCCTGCCAATCCCAAGAAACTTCGTATCTCGTTCGGCGTCCTTGGGACATTCCATTCCATTACTGTCTCTATCTTTGTTGGGTTCACTATGATCCCGTGCGGGTTAATAATACGACCTAGGAATTGGACTTCCCTCAGCCAAAACGTGCACATGGAGAACTTTTCATACAACTTCTCTTTCTTCAAGATCTCCAATACTTCTCTGAGGTGACAAGCATTATCGCCTTCACTCTTTGAGTAGACCAGGATGTCATCTAAAAACACTATCATTGATCGGTACAACATCAGATGCAAACTCTGTTCATCAATTCCATAAATGCTGCAGGCGCATTGGTCAATCCGAACGACATCATAAGAAACTCGTAGTGTTCATAACGTGTAAGAAAAATAGTTTTTGGTACGTCTTCTTCCTTACAAACATCACCAGGGCACCCCAAGGTGAAATGCTCAGTATAATGAAGCCCTTGTCAAGAAGCTCTTCTAATTAAGTCATCAGCTCAACTCTTTCATTTTAGTTGGAGCCAATAGGTAGGGTTTTTTGCAACGGGCTGGGCTCCTAGCATCAAGTCTATTTGAAACTCTGTCTCCCGATCAGGTGGCATCCTAGGTAAGTCCTTGGGGACCACCTCTGGAAAGTTGCACACAACGGGTACGTCTTTCAACTCTTTAGCTTTCACTCTATCATCAATGACATAAGCCAAGTAAGCCTCGCATCTGTGTCTCATAAAACTTTCTGCCTTGATCATGGAAATTACATTAGGCGTTATACAATCCTGTCCCCATAAATCGTAATTGGACTACCATCTAGAGCTTTGAGACGAATCATCTTCTTTTTACATACAATTTGTGTTTCATTGGCAGCTAGCCAATCCATTCCCAATACTATATTAAATCCTCCCAAGGCTAACAGAAATAACTTAGCAGGAAATATATGGCCCTCAATCCCTATCAAGCAATCATCTGTAGCTTCTACTACCCTATTGGTCTTACCGATAGAAGTTTCTACGTTAAAGGCCCCTTTTATACTTCTAACTTTGCTTTTCAGCCGGGAACAAAATGCGGGGGATATAAAAATTCTACTTGCACCCGAATAATAAAGAACTGTCGCATAAGTATTATTAGCTAGGAACGTTCCTGACACGACGTCAGGGTTCTCCATTGCTTCATCCTGTGTCAGAGCGTAGGCCCTAACTCTTGTCCGAGGCCTTTCATCTTTCTTTCTTGTGTCCTTCCCCTTTCCAACTCCTCCCATTCTTGGCTTCGGGCACTCCTTACTCATGTGCCCAGTTTCCCTACAGTTATAGCATTTGAAGGCTTGAGGACAGTCACGGGTGTAGTGCCTGGTCTGTAGTGCCTAGTCCTGCCACATATGAAGCACAAGTTCGACCCTATTATGCATTCACCGATGTGCTTCTTCCCACACTTTTCACACACCATCTCAACATTCATGGTCACTTTCTTTTCCTTGTGTCCAGACACATTTCCCTCGGTTTGCTTCCCCGTCCAAGTCAACATCTTCTTTGGCCCGGTAGGAGTCGGGTATTCTATACCCAAATCATCATAGACGACTCCACTCAGCTCCAAAACTGAATCATAGGTTGTCGGTTTGTTGGCCTTTATGAAGGTGCGAACCTTTGGAGGCAATCCTTGAATGTAGCACTTGATCCTTCTCTCTTCTGGGGAAACAATGTGAGGGACTAGTCTCGACATTTCATCAAATTTGGAAGCGTACTGTTGGTGGGTCATGTTGCCTGCCTTCAGTGTCAGAAATTCCATCTCTACCTAGTCTATCTCGTTCAGTAGACAAAAATTATTGATTACCAATTCTTTCATTTCTTCCCACTTCATCAACTTCATTTCCCGACTACCCTTAGCTTGCTTCACCGATTCCCACCAATGCAAGGCTTCATCTCTGAATGAGTGTGCAGTGATCCTTGTGACATTCATTCATATTGATAGTGGCCATGGAGAAGAGGATGGTAGCGTTTCTCTACCACAGAGCTTAACGATCCGCTACGTGGAGAGGAAGAAATGGCTCGAGTGCTGACACGTGTCCTGTGACTCGCAGGAGAGATTTGACGCGTGGTACTGGTGGCGGACCGCTAGCCGAATCTGTAACAATATGCTAGCCACAAAAAAGTGGGCGGGTCTGCTAAGGGCTTAACGCGTGTAGGACTGACGCAGGTGTGGCGGTAGCAGCCCGCTACCCCCTATTTAATGGTCTGCTACAGGTCCAGAAATAGCCTATAAATAGAAATCAAGAGCTCATTCATTTTGCATAGCCAACACACAAACACACTTATGCACACACACATAACTATCTGATCCAGCGTATTTAGAGCTCCCGGTCCGCTTTCGAAAGTTCGGTTTCTCGCAAAACGTCCGTAAATTGCCGTAGATAGTGCCAAGGTAAAATTTCTCAGTATCCCGAGGTACGTTTATGTAAACTTAGGATAAGGGGTACTGATTATAAATATGGGTATGATCTAGGATATACCCGAGGTATGATCTAGGATATTTACGAGGTGTTGCTTTGAGGTGAGTTCCTCTAAATTGTACTTATGATAAAATGTTTTCAAATGACTTTGTGTATCGAAGCGAGTCAGATCCCTATGATATCCCATGTATATATACCCATGAATAACGCTTATCACAACCGATGTGGGTGGGACTGACGGGCGAGACTGATCCTCTCGTTACTGACTGGTACTTGTGATGCCAGAGGCCAGGGAGTCGCCAATATATAGATAATAAAAGCTCAGAGCCGAGTTGGGGCTACTGTGTGGGGATTGGGATGGATGGTTGTTTCGAACTGTGTATACAATTGTGGAAAACATGATTTTTTTTATGAACTCATCAGCTTTATGTTGATCCAAATATTTTTAAATGTTTTAGAGTACAGGTGACCACTAGATTAGAGGCTGTAGCTTATTGGCATTCCAGGTGGTGTACATATGGAAAGTGTTTTAGCTAGACTGACTAAAGGGAGGTTCGGTTTGAACCATAAGGCCCGAATATGTGGCAGGTTCATCGAACCAGAAGGCCAGTGTTGTGGTTCATGTTATAACCATGTTTTGTATTCAGTCAGGTCTAGTTTGTAAAACAATAATATGATAATAAAAGTTAACGTTTTATCCTTTCGCTATGTGTTTTCTGTATCAACGTCACTGTAACCCGTATCTTGGAACTGGGGGTGAAAGTGAGGGGGGCTTCTTTCAGTGAGTCGGAGGATGACTATTATGGATCTACGACCTGTTCAAATCTCAGCTAAAAATAGTTGACTTGTTCGTTTTATCATCACAAGTAGAACAAACGTATTAGGCAATGTATCATTCGATAACAAATGATTTGTAACATTGATGGGTTATTGTCAAGAAGAAGCCAAGGAAGATATATGAACTAGAACAATGTGTTAATGAAGTAGTTGATGATCGATTCTTTCAAATCAACAAAATGGTCAATTATTCAACATCCGTAGAAGTGAATCAAGATGTCAAACATGTTAGTCTTGTCACAGGAGATTTAATCAAAGTTGGAACTAATGATGGTGAGGATGCTAGCGACGAGAAAGAAGAACTTAAACGTACTATGAAGATACGGAAAGCAAAGATGAACTGATTTTGTCTCACCATTCTTCTGACGACTTGCGTTTTTGTAAGGCGAAGATGAACTAATTTTTATCGGGTACGTCTTGCTTTTACGTATTTGTAATACATATTTTTTTGTATTGAATTGTGGTTTCATTTGTAACATGTGTGGAGCAGTGCGTTGCTCCAAATTTGAGTAGAGTGGTGGTAAGTGTTCCAAATTATATTTGTGTAAGTACTTAGATTAATTGTAATGTTACTCTGAGTTGCGACTCGATCATGAAGGATAATCAAATACATGGGTTGACATTGTGAATAAGATTGTATTTTTAGAACTATAATTATTTAAAACCTGTAATGAACATGTTCAATTTACAGTCGTTATGCTGCCAAAATTCTATAAACGGGTAAATTCTCTTCTCTTTTGTTAAATTGAAGGATTGAATTGGCTAGCTAAGTCACAAAGCAAGTTTTTCATGAGACATATGATAAACTGAGCCTAAAGCAAGTTCTTCGCGTGAGTTTATTTTAATTATTGTAGTTACGTGATTGATTTTAATTTACATAATTCATAATTTATTTTTTATTTTCAGAAAATACAAATACATTTAATTTATTAACTTTTAAAAGTAAATGATAAACCGAGCCCAAAGCAAGTTCTTCACGTGAATTATTTTTTAATTATTGTAGTTATGTGATTTAATTTTAATTTACAGAATTCATAACTTATTTTTATTTTCAGGAAATACAAATATATTTAATCGATTAATTTTTAAAATTAAACTTTCAGACGGATTGCCGAGAGAAATATCGTTGGTAACATTTCCAAACTCCCTTCGGAAGTTCGTCAGTAAATAGCAGGCACTAATTTGTCCGTGAAACAGTCTTAGCGTGACCTTGAAAGACTTGTCGGTAATATGTCGCTAGTCTGTTGGTAATCTATCAGAAATCAGATTTTCGATGACCATATTTTCAACGGAGCATGTAAGGCCCCAAACCATGTACCCTACAGTTGGGTCACATCATAGTGTACTATTTTAAAAATACTTAACTCTTTATAAAACATGCAACGGGAGTCTTGACTCAAAACAGTACATTTACCGTACGAATGCCTTCACACCGACACGAATAGTCCCGCTCTCCAAGCCAAGATACGTCTTCAAACGAAGTCACCTACAAAACAATCTAACGTATATACAAAGTCAGCTACGCTGAGTGAGTTCCAACAGTTTATCCTAAACAGAAACCTTCTAGTAACAAGCGTCTTTTATATAAACTCAAGACCTTCACGTCATTTATAAAATAGTTCTCCATTTATTAACATATCGGTAACCCATGTTGCCTAAAACATTACAACTCCCTTGAGGGTCCAACAACCCACAACTCAACCCATAACCATAACCCGTAAGTATCACCGAAATGGATCGAACTTACTAAACTACCAACTTGTGACCAACCACACATATCAACATGAAGACTGGTTAACACAACCGATACCTAAACATAGACCTGACAAGCCCTAGACAAGACTCTCACAAGGTTTACTAACATACCCATCGTAAACACGACTTCACAGTAATCAATACCAAGCACACAGGGTAATATTACTAGCACATCATTGCCTCATCACTAAGGCCTGTCAAGATTTAACATGCAATAAATCTAACACATAACTCATACCTTCGAAGGATTTCACTTGTCTCATCACCATCACCCTCGTTAGGGTTACCCCCGTCAGCGTATTCATAACTCTCCGAGCACCCCCAATGGGTCTCAACTCTTACCCCCAAGGGCCTCGTCACATCACACAGTGACTACCACGTCATCCACACGATGACTGCCACGTCACCCACATGGTGACAACTCCGAAGGACCGACTCCTTCACATCACCGTTTGTCGTATTACACGGACAACGATGCTAGCACACATAACAAGTTATATGATGGTTGTCGTGTTTTTAAAATATATATAAATTTATATTTGTTTTAGAAATGGTTTCACGAGATCAGGTTTTAAATTTATAAAATGATAAATACTCAAACTTAACACACACACACAATAGGCAAGTGTACCTAACGCAACATAATATAGTTTAGGTAAGAACCAAGTACCGAACCAATGGACACGGTCGAGTTCCAATACTCAACTTTTGTTATCGTTTATCCGGTTTAATTAGTGAGTGGGTTTTATGTGCTTGTGAAGCAGAAAAGTAAATGACGGTAAAGTAAATAACAGAAAAGTAAAAACTTGCGTGAAATGTGTAACAGAAATGTAAATAACAAAACAGTAAATAGAAGGAAAGTAAATATATCGAGGATGATCATGTCACGACAAGTATTGCTTTGGGCTTCGAATCCGCTTGGTATATGATAATGTTATGTACATCGCTAGAGCCTCATTCTCACAACATTTGGTTAATGAATTATGTTCTTTAGAATAAAATGGTAGAATTCCCGGCTAGGGACATCGTTCCCCTCAACTCTTTGAATGCTATCTCCGAGTTGGTTTAAGAGATCGAATTTAAACACCTTTATTATTATTTGAAAGAATGATTAGACTTTGTTCACCGGGAGGCGGTGCAACAATGGGACCATGTATAAAGACGTACCGTTCCCAACGTGAGTTCACCAATTCTTGGTTTCATAACAAGTGCGCATAAAGACGTACGATCTTATTAATATTAACCAAGCCTTGGCTTATCAAAATCAGCTTGTATAAAGACGTACAAGTTTCAAGAGAAGTTTGATTAAAAAGGTTTTACGGTCTTACACTTTAAAATCAAGAACACTCACAAGTGTAAAGACAAAATCAAGTAATAGTAAAAATCCATCATAAAGATGGTTTTAAGAACAAATGACTAAAGAACATAAACATACCGTTGGATTAATACGTAAACATTAACATACACCAAACTTCATCTTCACCCAAGCAATAAAAAGCGTTTAGCCACGAATGGCCATACTAACTAGCGTAACGCTAAGTTTTGTAGGCTTCCCTATTGCGGACAAAGTGGAGGAGCCTCTCTACTCTCTACTCTAAACTACAGAAACAGACTATCTTGAGATGTGGTAATGTGTAGTAGGGTGTGTGGAATGAAGAGCTCAAGCCATCTATTTATAGGACTCAAAATGAACAATGCACGGCCGTGCATTGGTTTGCACGGGCTTGCAAACACCTGGAGAATCAAAGGGTACAAATGGCATTGTATTGGGAGCCGTGAGGAGCAAGCAGGGGCAATGCACGCTCGTGCACTGGCGCATCCCCTTGCTGCTTCCCAGTTTTGTCTTTTAGCTGCTTGGTTGACTTTTGTTGCCCTTGGTTGACTTCTTGGGGGTCAAAGCTCGGGAATGATCCTTCTAGAAGCTTGATTTCTTGGTGTTTTTAACTGATTTTAGCTTTGTTTATATCAGGACACCGAATAATCTGCAATTATAAAATATTAACGTTTTAAGTATCAATTGCAAGGCTATTATTCAATTAGTACCATGATATGGGGACTATTATGCATGCAAAACATGTATAAATGATGGCATATCATAACACCCCATACTTAAATTTTGCTTGTCCTCAAGCAAACCCATGAATGATCAGATCCATAACTAAAAAACTTTACAAAAGGATTGGAGTCTCCGGGATATCTCATGAGTCGCTTATTCTATTTTTGTACTTTTCTATTTTTAGGATGATGGAATCCATGACAAGCCTACTAGAACTTTAGTTATGCATATATTTTCACCCCTCACAATGTTCACTCAATTCTAAGGTTATATATATGGATAATGTAAGTTAAGCAGAACACTCAAGTTCGAATCGAATTATGCAATGGTCATAAGCTTGTATGCAAATCAATTCTCCACAAACTACTAAGTAATATGCATGAATCAAGAGTACTTAAAAGGGTTATAATGTGGCTAAAAAGAAAATAAAGGGTGAAAATGAATATCTTTTTGGTTTTTAGGGATTTAAAGGGTTCTAAGGGCTGCAGCTAACGTGAAACACATGGCTAAGGCTTCATGGCTTAAGATGGAAAATAATAATGGGTCCTTCTACAGTACTCAAATAATAAGGGATCTGAGGGCTCGTTTATGGTTAGATTACCAAGATCGATACTTTTTATCATGTTCAACTCTTCCCTCACTGCGTAGTACACATTACTGCCTTTCCTTATGGTTCTTTCGGCGTGTAACCTAATAGCACCTACTTTGATTAGATGACTATACTCATGTTGGGAGTAAGTTTGATTCTTGCTGCATTTTCCATGGCTCTAGTTACCACATTTCACACATTTGCCATATCTTTTGGCGGCGCTTTTTGACAAGCCGTATAATGGTGGTAGTTGCTCTTGCTTGTGCCACCATTTTCTTACATCACTTGTTGCTTTGAAAACTTTTGATCGAAGTTCGGGCGGTAATTCAGGCTTCACAAAATGATACAAGAAAGCAAATTGAAATCGAAAGAATGCATGTCCAGCTCTTTTAGGTCTAACCGGTAAAAGACCAACTTCTTTTATTTTTATTTTCTCATTTTTTTTAAATACATCAAGACTGCTTTGTCATTAAATCCTTTTCCTCAATTTCCTTGAAATATTTTTCCATGTCTTCTTTGTAGATCGTTCGACTGTTTCTTCCTAATACATCCACTTCTTTTTGTGTATTTCAATTCCTTGAGTGAATCAGATTCTTTCCAAATAACTTAACGGGTGCATACTTGAAATAGCGACATAAGATAAACTAATGATTCTCCATCTTGAAGACAGTTAGCCAATAACCAGTGTTTACGAAAAGTTAGTATGGGGATAAATGGATTATAGAAAAGAAAAGGCTAAGGCTCAAAGGGCTATCTAGACGGATATTGTTTTTGGTATTTTGGGTTTAAGGATAGTATATAGGGGTAATAGGGTCCTAGGTGCCTCAATCATTTTCATAAAATTACTAGTTCATGGTCTTGATATGTATAAGTCATACAAGTTATAATTATGCATAAACTTCGATCGAAAAACATTTGTATGCCAAACGAAAGAGCATGCAAAAATATGATAATAATGCTCGTGAAAGGCTCAGATTGTTCTCATATGAAAACGGATGGGATAGGGTTTAGTGATTTGTTATGCATAATATCCGTTTGTTTCTACTTGCCATGTTTCCATTTATTCCTTTTTTATTTATTTAAGCGCGGACTCAAAGAGGTTTTAGATTTTTAGGGTTTTGAAATTTTCAAAAGTTTTTAGGGTTTTTAGGAAAATAAGTTTTTGGTTAAAATAAGGTTTTAGTCAAATGGGTAGAAAATCACGAGTTTATGTGAGGCCCCGATCCCGGGAGACCTCACTTATTGGATTTACTCATCAACACATAGCACTCTAAACATAAGGCATTCATTAATACAGCAGAAACGATTTAATCTTCTTTACATACGCAGCGGAAACATAAACATGTCTAATACAAATTGTCTTTAACAACGTCAAGCTAAAACATAACATAAACATAATCGGGATGCCAGACACTGATCTTCGGGTAACTCTTCTCTCTAAGCCCAAGCATCCACATCCATCATCTAAACCTGCACTTAACTGATATGCATACTAAAAATCAGCAACGCTGAGTGAGTTCTAACGTTTACTTTAAATCAATTTTACAAAAGATTTACTAAAACACATATACTGCCAATAAGGCTAAACTTAACACACTTTACTTTTCAAACATATATACTGCCATTAAGGCTAAACTTAACACACTTTACTTTTCAAACATATATACTGCCATTAAGGCTAAACTTAACACACTTTACTTTTCAAACATATATACTGCCATTAAGGCTAAACTTAACACACTTTACTTTTCAAACAGTTTAAAACGTATAATAAACCGTCAATTCCTCTTTACTGTACTGCCCTCATGGCTTACATCCATGAACCGACAAGTACCTGGTCAATGCCCCCATGATCAACGACCATGAACCGACAATACCGCTTATCCGTCAATTCCTTGTCACTACTGTACCGCCCCCATGGCTTTCATCCATGAACCGACGAGTACCTGGTCAATGCCCCCATGATCAACGACCATGAACCGACAATACCCTGGTCAATGCCCCCATGGCTTACATCCATGAACCGACAATACCGCTTAACGCTAAGGGGAGGTTGCGTGGACCTCCCGAGCAACCGCCGTCACTCATCCCAGTTGTACAACCGTTAACGAACCCAAAGGTTCTTACTAATGGGTAGAACCCATATCTGACATCTTGTACAAGTAACATCTGTCCCAAGGACCTTTATAGCTGGTACATATTCCCGAAGGAAAACTGTTCACTTTACTGTTCATAAATATTTCTGTAAATCTTGCTCATAACTTAACATATATCATGCCTTTGTTTATGTATATAAAAATATAGTAAACGCTTGCCAAATGATATATCTTTGCTTTTACTGAAACATAGCTTATCATAAAATACATCTTACTTTCTGAAACATAGCTTATCATATATATCATGCCTTTGTTTATGTATATGAAAATATAGTAAACGCTTGCCAAATGATATATCTTACTTTACTGAAAACATACTAGCACATATATCATGCCTTTGTTTATGTATATGAAAATATAGTAAACGCTTGCCAAATGATATATCTTACTTTACTGAAAACATACTAGCACATATATCATGCCTTTGTTTATGTATATGAAAATATAGTAAACGCTTGCCAAATGATATATCTTACTTTACTGAAAACATACTTTTGCCTCTTTTAAACCTTTCACTAAAACATGGCTTTTCTCTTCAGTTTATAATATATAAAATATAATAAACACTTTACACTAAGTATGCACACCACCCCTAAAGAAGGCAAAAAGGGGATTAGAACTCACCTGATAAGCAGTTCTGAAATACTCTTAGCTGTTTACTGCGCGTCACTAATGTCACCCACGATCTGTTATAATAAAGCCGTACTTGTAAGGTAGTGCTCTTAGATGACACTAGACATCTCTATGCTTAAACCTAGTAGTTTCGATGGATTTGCACCTATCGAAACTAGGTAGTTTCGATGGGTCTGCACATATCGAAACTTGTAGTTTCGATGGAGTCTGAACATATCAAAACTTGTAGTTTCGATGGGGTCTGAACATATCGAAACTTGTAGTTTCGATGGAGTCTGAACATATCGAAACTTGTAGTTTCGATGGGGTCTGAACATATCGAAACTAGGTAGTTTCGATGGGTCTGCACAGATTGTCTTTCCAAAAATCTGAAGCTTTTGCATGCGAGTCTGATCGAGTCAGTATCTCAACTTTTCTTAGATCAAAATGTTCGGTTTCCATTCTAGATGCTATACCTAAGCTCATTTTCAAGTTCCATCCGCAAAATCGTTGCCTTTTTATCCAAAACCCGAAAATCCCAAAAACGAACTAAAACTCAGATCTAAGAGAATAGGTTACCTGAAATCGCTTCTCCTTCACAGCTAAACGGTCCAGATACGTATGCCCACAGTCCTATGAGCTCGGATTTGAAAAACGGGACTTTCTCTCTCTAGACTCTCTCTCACCTTCTCTCTCTAGAAACGAAAATGATGATGGAAATGAGAGCTTTTGGCTGATCTTGAGGCTTATAAGGGCCCGATCCTTGCCCCTTTCGGCCCATACACCCCGCCCCAAGCCCGCTTCCTTTCTTTTTATTTAAGTTTTAATTCCTCGTGAATTCTCTCGTGCTCTAAAACTCGGGATGTTACAGTTTAGTTTTTTCCTTTACCGTTCTTTACTTTCTGTCTTTACTTTATTTAAAACGTTTATTTCAAAGATAGTACTTTACTCTTTTCTCTTTCTTTTTAAAGTAATTCTTATAAAACATACTTTAACTTTAAAAACTATCGTTCTGTCAGTATGCATGCCAGCCCAAGACAGTTAGGGAAAAAGAGCAATGAGAACTCACATGTCAAGCTATCTAGGAATACTAGAACGGTCCAGTAACCGTCACTCTCTATCTGTAAAAATCAATTCATGCGGGTCAAGCTTACGGGCCTAACCGACACTATGCGTTTTCTAGTCTTAATCTGACAAACTTATGACAAGTTCGCCACCTTGACACTAACGAACATGTCATGTTCGCCCACTTTGGATTCTGGCGAAGTTATCCCAAGCGAACCTACCCCATGTTCGCCCTATCAGAGCCTGGCGAACTTATCCTAACGAACTTATCAAGTTCATCATATTAGTATCAGGTGGACTTGCTATGGGCTGTCTTCTTACCCAAAACCCTAATGTTGCATGTTTATGGTGGCTAATCATATCATCGATACAGCTTTAGACTTTTTACGTTAGAAAGGTTCCTTTTACATCCATGAAGCTAGATCTATGATTAGTTTTGCAAAACATACATAAAAACCCAACCTTTATGTGAAAACGAACCCTAACACCATAAACGAAAACTCAGATCTAGAGGAAAACGTTACCTGTCTGAGCTCGAAAACCAGATCCTTAGCTTCACCCGACGATGAGGAACGACTCTTGATGCACGGTTTCCCTTCCTTGTTACTTTTTCTCTCTAGCTTGGTTCTCCATCTCTCTCTCTTCTTTGGCGCAAATGGGAGAAGTGAGGGGAACAAGATGTGGCGGCTAGGGTTAGCCTTCCCCCTTCTTTCCTTTTTCGTTCGTTGTCACATTACCCCCCTCTCGTTTCTTCGTTATTTGTTTTATTATTCCGAGCCTCGTTATATTTGTTCTTTATTACTTTGCTAAATTTTTGGGATGTTACATCAAGCCAATGAAGTATGGCGGGCTGGGGATGGGTGGTATAAAGGACTTTAATGATGCTATGATAGCTAAGTGGTGGTGGAGATATAGAGATGATCCCAATTAATTGTAGGCTTGGGTCATTGGGGCTATTCACAAGTCTCCTAGAAGAAACTCCTTGGTGCCGATTAAGTATAATGTCCCGGGAGTTTGGAAAGACATTGTGTCGATTGAAGGAGAGCTTGGGAAAGTGGGTGTCATTATTAAAGATAGGCTCAAGGTGGTGGTTGGTAATGGCAGTAATACTCTTTTTTAGCATGATCGTTGGATGACTATCGGCCCTCTTAAGGAGGCTTTCCCACACGTCTATAAGCTGGCCAAAGACAAAGAGGTTAGTGTGGCGTCTTGCTATGAGTACCATGGTAGGTCTGTTCTTTGGAGATGGTCTTGGATTAAGGAACCGAAGGCGGATTCTAAGTGGTCTCAAACTGCAGCCTTATTGAGCCTTATTCACGAAGTGTGTTTGTCAGGGTCGAAAGATAGATGGGTGTGGAACAATGACTTTGGGGCTGACTTTTATGTGAAAGGTGTCAGATCGGAGATTGTGTGAGTGGGTGAAGGAGCGCCGATGGACACTGTCTTCCATTGGAATGATTGGGCTACTCCCAAGTGTAATTACCTGACTTAGTTCGCAAATACGGGGAGGATAGCGTCGAAGGTCGGCCTGGTCGCTAGAGGGGTTGGGTTAGTTAATGATGTTTGTAGTAGATGTGGGATTGCCCAGGAAACGACGAATCATATTTTTGCCACTTGTTTGGTGTCTCGATGTATCTGGTGGCACGTGTTCGTTTGGATCAGGGTGAGTTTGCCCCTGCAGCCCATCTTCCTGAATGATATTCTCACTGTTCTGTACAATCAAACAGGGTCGAAGAAGTGGAAAAAGATGGTGTTTATAGTGGCTTTTGCTACGGTGTGGAGGATTTGGATTTGTAGAAATAAGGAGTTTACTCGGGTGTCCACTCCTATCCAGAGGATGGTGAAGTTGATAAAAAAGGATTCGTTCTTGTGGATTAAAAATAGAGCTAAGTATAACTCCCTTGTTTATAAGAATTGGCTTGATTTTGACATCAGAGATCTCTTGTAATTGTTTTTGTATATGTCCCAGTTTCTTGCTGACTTTTGCATACCTATTATACCATTTTTAAAAAACTCATGTAAGCCTACTCTCTAGCCCACCAAAACTTCTACACCAGCGGCCTTATTAGCTTAAATCTACCCGTTGATTCTGCTGCATAGTCGTCATAACATTTAGTCAATGGTCTATTTTTGTTGCCTACTTACCCGTTGATCATCTCTCTCTAGAAAGGTTGCTCTTTTTCTTTTTAGTTTTTTTTAAACGCTCTTTTTTAGATATTATTATTATTATTATTATTTTATTTTTTTAGATCTACGAGAACATTAAAAAAAAATTCTTACTATCTTTTGCATATTTTTATTTACTTATGAATATAAATTTTATTTAAAACCAAGCCTGGTTAAGAATTAGTTTTCTTTTATAACTTTGGGTATATATAATGTTTTATAAAATTATGAGTATACCGTTGCGACATTCTTATATTTTCCTACGTTTCGACATGAATTTTATTCAAAATCGAGCCGCTGCAATGCGTGGGCATAACCTGCTAATATCTTATTAAAAGTGTAAGCTGGTGAACAGTAACTCGAGCGAATCAACATTTCACATGTGACGTCGTTTGCTTGGTTTTTATCTTTTATTTTTATTTTTCAACCTTCTCGGTTTAGTTTAAACTGATGTGTTTTAGGATTTAACAACAAAATAAAGCTTGGTCGAGTGCTATGCGTACAGTTGGGTCACAAAACAGACGCGAATAAGGCCGTTGGTGGAGGAGTAGGTAGCAGAATCGTCATCGCAAATAGGTAGATTCAAGCCAATATACAATGTACAGATTGTTGAAACCGAGCCTTACACATTTTAACTCACTGTCACAGCACGCAGGTGGTTCGCCCACCGGTTAATACATAAACACATACTTATTATCCTGCAGTAAAAAAGTTATTTCATAAGGAAAAGAAAACTATAATTCCCTAGCTTTTTTTTGAATGGCAACACCTAGATATTCTAGGATAATTGAGTTTCCCCGGGGCAACACCTAGAACATCCAGGGCAGTCCACCCTAGGAGGAACCCCCCAACTAGGTAAACCCACTGACCTGGCCACATACCCCCTTTTTTGCTGTGGTCAGGATCCGAACCCAAGACCTCTAGTATGAAAAGTGTTGGGGCTACCATTACACCAAATGACCAACGATTATAAGGAAAAGAAAAGTATAATTCCCTAGCTCGAGAGTCATAATTTGTTTCATGTACTATTATCAATAATTTCCTAACATAAATTATGCAAGATTGTACTAGTTGTACTAGGTATGCATCCTTAGCAAATTGGTTCACTCCAACAGTAGAAAATAGGGATGCTATAAGTTAATAGCAAAACAACTTAAATGAATGATGAATTGGTCATACTATGATTGTTGCTACTAATGCACATGTTGCTTTACAAGTCATGTCATGCCAAAATACTGTCACACAACTAGATATTAAAGAGCTAGTGCGTAGTACTCATTGTATAAATCATGACCCGCGCGTTGCGATGGAGTCGTACAGTGAAAATAATGTCGTTAACTACATGATTAAGTCTACGCGTTTTGTGAATCTCGCTACACGTGTTGCATCTGTAACATTAACGTCGTTAAATACGTTGACATTAGCACCCTGTGCTTTACGACGGGAAGCGGATTCTAAACGGTTGAGACAGTGACAATAACGTGACTAAACACAAAAAATAAATTTGATTAAATACATCAAAGAAATATATGAAGTTATGGCGAGTCAGTTAGTCCAATAAAAGAAATGTAAAAAACCAAAGAAAAAAACCCAAAAAAAATTATTGTCCAAAAGATAAGTGACATGTGGCGTGGCCTAATTCTGACATTTTACAAAGTTGTACGAACGCCCTGTAGCGCGTGGGTCATGATTTATAGTGATTATAACAAAATTAATACCAAAACGTAAATAAAAAAAATTACTAAACACAACAACAAATTAAATTTTTTATAGGTATATTTGAATTTTTCAAAATATAAAATTGAAGGGGTGAATATGAGAATGAAAAAGAAAAAAAATATACTTGACACCAACGTGGAGTTGTACGACCCCGACGCAACGTGTGGGTCATGATTTCTAGTGGGTATAACAAAATTTATACCGCGACACAAAGAAAAAATATTAAACACAATAACAAATTAAATTTGTTTTAGAGGTATATTTGAATTTTTAAAATGATGAGAGGTATTAATTGTAAGTGGTCACCGACGTTAGTATTTGAGTGTTAAGGGAATGTTTATAAATATCTTTTGATATAATAATTCTTCTAGTACTAAATACACTATACAAGATTTTTTTTTGAAAGGCGAACATTGAATGTTGTGACGTTGCACCCCCCGTCACATGAGAGAGGCTCGTCCAACTCCGACCAAAATGTTGTCTTAACCGGGCCCACTTGACGTTAGAGTTGGAGAGCTTTCAAGGAAAAACCCCACCCAATATGGCCCCTTTCGGGCTTGAGGGAGAGCCAAGGCTCGAACCCTGGATCGGCGTGGGTAAAACCCTGGTGCATCAGCCTAAGAGCTAGGCCTCATTTGCGATGCCGCGAAAATTAATGGTGGTGGCAGGGATCGAACCCGAGTCCCTTGGGACTTCGGGCCTTACCTCAACCACTACACCACAACCTCTTTGGCATACATTATACAAGCTATAAATACAAGATGGCTTTCAAAAACAGTTCAAAATACAAGATAATTGAAAAAACCAAATACCACAAATAGTAAATACAAGCACGGGTCAAATGCTTGATTCACAAGACAACACAATATGTAATGAAACGTAAAAGAGGGAATCTTTTATCAAACAACAGTTTTAACAAAATAAACCTAATTGCAATTAAAAATAATTGTTCTGATAGTTTGCAAAAGTGCATCTGATACCACTGTTGGATTTCGTACAAAGGTTTTAAAAATATTTTGATGTAAACACCGCGAAAGAAATATCCACAAACCAGTCTAGGTCAAAACCCTAGAATGTGGCCTAGACTGCCCACTAGGAGTTCAGATGTAAACATAACAGAGAGAAAACAACCATAGTCAGGTTTAGGATTTTACCTTCCAAGAAGTAACAACAAACCAAATTATAACATAGGCCTAGCAAACTAGGCAGTTTGGGCGGGTTCGAGTCACGCGTCATAAGGTGTTCGGGTCAGAATGGCTCGAGTTGATACGGGTTAGGAGCAAAATGACTTCAGGTAAAAATAGGGTTGGAGCAAAATGAAACGGGTCCTTTATAAAAAACTATCAATTTTATACAGGTCAAAACTAGTTCGGACAATATGGAGGGAAGTAATGGCGGCGGCACGGCGGGTGGCAGTGGCAGCAACGGTAGAGAGGTGTAAGCGGCGACGGGGCCGGCGGGAGGCGAGGCGGTGGCGGGCGAGCGGCACACATGGTGGCGGCGGCGGCGGTTGCGGGTGGTGGCCGTGGCGGCAAGGCAGTGGCATGTGGTGGCGGTGGCGGCGATGGGTGGGGGTGGGGGTGGGTGCGGGTGGCGGCGTAGTGATAGCAGGGGTGTGGGTCGGGTGATAGTTTTTTTTTGTGGGTGGGGGGGAAGGTTAACCCATATACACTATTTTTAAGTTTATTTTTAAGTTAATAAGTTTTATAATACTTGATTATTTTGATCCGTTGACTAATTTAAAGTGGTCCAAATTAACTCGTTGAATATTTGAGGTGACCCAAATCGACCCGTTGACTAATTTAGGGTGACCAAAATTAACCCGTTGACTAATTTGAGATCACCCAAATTAACCCATATTCAATTGATTTTTGCCCAAATGAACCCATTTTTTGATGAATGGGTCAAGACTGCGACCTATATTGTAAGTTGTAACACCACGTATCAACGAACCCAGTCGCTAGATCTGGTTACACGAAAACCCCCTGGGTAACTGATGTGACACCCGACATTTTTAGGTTAACTCCGTTAACACAAACTCCGTTATCTTAAACACTCATTCATGCATTACACTTAATCCGGGTTAATTAAGTGTGTCAGTATTCGCACAAACAGTAACGTAACGGTAATTCGGAGAATTACTGAATCGCACGAGTCTGTCCCCGAACGTTGGTGATTAAGCAAAAATAATATTTCGAACAATTATTAATTTATATTTAATATAAATTATGTGAAATTACGTGTTATGTGATTTTATGCTTAAATTGCGAACTTTCATGAAATCGCGTACGTTTACGCGTAACTGCATGATTTTTATTTGCATTGGTAATTTTTATAAATAGGTTTTTATAAAAATAATTAGTAGAAAGTATTTTAATTAGTTAGAATTAATTAAATTAATTAAATCCTTTTAAATGAATAAACGGGCCTCCTAACTTGTTTTAAACCCATTCTAAAGCCCATGGATGGAGTATTTAAATAACTTTTCAAAACCCTAACTCCATTCCATTCATTTATTTCGAAAATCTCAGCCCTCACACCCCCTTGAATCGATTTCATCTTCACCACTCTCAAACCATTCACAAATCAATTTCCACCTTGCAATCGTTGGTGTTTTTTTATCAATCCTAGGACCGGTCATCGTTGTTAACGCATCAAGTAAGGTTTTCATCCGTTTATATATATACATGTTTTCAAAAATCAGGGTTATGTAAAACCCTAGTTCATCCAAACAATGTTCTTTGGTCAATAAAGATGCAAACTTTAACGTTAATCGGGTCTTGTTATGATATTTGTGAGATTTGATGTTATTGGTGAAACCCTAGATGCATGAAACCGAGGGTTACTATATATGGAAACTTTATTGATATTCTAGATTACATGTTAGACATGATGAATGTGATATGATGATGTTTATAGGATAGTTGATGCATGATTATGTGATTTGTGAAATTACATTTTGTATACCTAGCCTAGTTTTATAAGGTTTCTAAATAAGGAAACTTTAATTATAAAGAATGTTAATAGCTTACTATTTAGACAATCATGTTGTTATATGATGATAGTTATATGCTAGTTGGTACATAATAACAGGTTATGAAACATTAGATCTTAGAAATGACGCGTGGCGTTCATAGTTTACCATAACTGTAAACTTTCTATGTTTATCAATTTGAATGTGAATTCTAAATATGTATTATGCAACGTGATGATTTGTTATGTGTTATGACAAACATAGAAACATGCTAGGAACTCTAAACATGGAAATTGTAGTGTATGCCTAACTTACTTAAGAGGAAACCCTAATTTGGAAGGTGAACCACATGTTGAGTTCTAGGCGTATGGTATGTGATGTGATGACCTAAGACATGTTAGATTGATCTGATTAACATGTTAGTAATGATAGTTTCCAGGAAACGTGAATCTTGATCATACATGCTAATTATGGAAACTTACTAAATATGGAAACTTACTAAATATGGAAACTTTCTAAATATGAAAACTTGCTATATGTGGTAACTGTGCTAGCATACTAGAACATTAATGAATTGTTGTTAAGTGTTACCTGCATGATCTTATGTGTATAATATGATAGTATTATACTAATCAAACACTAATTATTACAATGAGTCACCAACGGCTCGTCGGGTCAAACTTGGTCAAACATGAGTCAAACTTGTAAACTCTTTTCAAACACATAAACAATGGGATTGTTTGGATGCAAAGGGTCTTACGAACCAACACGAACACACACTCATAAACTTATGAAATATAGGTAGCCATTAGCGGGTCACCTGTCTTTCACTTGTCATTCTAACACATACTCTGAGGTGAGTTTCACGGCCCCTCTCTCTTTTATTTACTTTCTTTTTGGGGGAGAAAGCATGCACACAAACACTTTTGGATCTTGTAGTATTGTATTATCACTTGCGTACTATAGTGCAAACATACCATGAAAGTCCTTACATCTCGAACCGTTAGTACCAGAACTTAGCGAGGTAATCTTGAGTAGTACTACTGGGTTTGACAAACCCCACCCGCGTTAGTTGCGCTAACTCGACCGGAGGTCGAACATGTGTAATATTGACCTAAACACATTGTCATTGTTTTGGTAGACATGGCGGAAGGCAAACAAACAAACCAAACAGTCAGCTTCGGTTGCGAAACACTATATAGTAGCATGAACATAGACGAGCTATCTATTGATATACATTATTTACATTATCTGGCAAACATCGATCTTTTATTTACTTACAAACCTGTGAACTCATCAACCATTGTGTTGACACTTTAAACATGTTTTTCTCAGGTCGCTAAGGTACACATTTAGGAATAGGATGCATCTGAGTTTGCATGACTTGCATTAAACATGTTTTCTTACATTAACTACTTTGGTTTTGGGCGCCTTGTTTTGCGCATTTGGTTGTTCTTACATTTTGTTTTAATTTACGCTTCCGCAATTGTTTTCAAACTTAATGGTATTGTCTCGTGACTATGAGCAATACTGGTATTTTCAAACTCATATAGTGGTAATTATGACAATGATCCTGGTTTGTCACGCGCCTCGCGGTAGAACCCTGCATGTGGAATTTGAGGGTGTGACAACTGAACTCTTTTAGTTTCCTCCTAGATCGACCCACACACCTGGTTCCGAAACCGGTTCGCAAAACAAATCGAGGCAACAAATCGCGGCGCAAGGCGGTGACGATTGTCGGCTCCGACGGAGGTGGTGCACAACGGTGGGCGGCGACGGAGCCATTGGTGGTGGTCGACGACACAAAGGGAAAGGGAGGGAGAGTGATTTAGGGTTTTTTCCTTGGTTGTGTATTTAGCCTCTAACCCTAATTCCCTATATATAGATTTCACAAAATTTAGGGACTAAATTAGGGTTTTAATGATTAAACCATTTAATTATTAAATAAATATTTTGGCTAACTAGATTATATTATTAATCTCATTAATAATACATCTAGTTAAAAAACCCATCTAATAATCATCAAACAATTTAACAATTATTAATTTTTCTTTAATTATCAAGTCTTGACAATTAACTAATTTAATTATTTGTAATCCAATTACAAACAATTAATCATCTCTTTTTCTACCTCGTCAGCTATCATGTTTAGATTATTTAACCCCTTCAACAATCTCATCGTTCGTTGCTCATGGTGCAACCCTTTGGATACTACCTTAGTAGCAGTACCGTTAGATATTGTTACTTGAACATATTGTTTCCAACACACATAGAATAATATGCACACATGAGAAACTAACTTTGGGTAGAGGACTACCTCTATGTTACATTTTCATCCTAATTTGATGTGCACATGACAGATACATTCCGAACTCTACATTTCGAGCCTAACAGTTCCAACCTATTCCGCTATGCTCATGGCAGAATACGTACCTATGACGGAGTATTTAAATTCCGAGACACCAATTACAACAAACCTGCTAACAACGATCTGCTATATTAACTATTCTCACAAACCATACCCAAAGAATGACAGCTTGTTTACCGTTCCCTCCAAATAATTCGATCGGTAATCAGTCGGTTTGTTTATTCCGTCGGTAATTTGCGAGTGATTACTAACCATGTTAGTTAATTCATATTTTTTTAAATAGGGAAGCGCTATCAATCGGAGTTCCGTTGGTAATCATCGATGGATCCCGTCCGCGATCCGTCGGTAACACTCATTTGTTTAGTAGTAATAATTTCTTACATTATAGTTTATATAACATACATGCAAGAATATGATGAATTTAGATATTTCTATAGTGCAATTAGTACACGATATAATTACTATACTTATTAAACAATGGATGTGGATAAGCAATGTTTTTTAATTATATTTTTATTTAGTGTAATAGTGTTCATACATTTTTTGTTTCATATTATATATAAACACAATTTGCATTATCGGTTGTCTTATTATATATCTTGATGCTGAGGTAAATCTTAAATGCAATACTTTTGTATTTTTTTTACAGGTGTTTTCTTTCTCTTTATATTTAATTGACCATAACAACTACATAGAAAATGGCAGATGGTCAGGTGGTTAGGTGCGAGTGAGGTTAGGGACACCATCCGGGTTTGACTATGGGGAACACCCCCAACTCTAAGGTTAGGAAATGGTTTCGGTTTTTACACATGGTTTCAAATATTATGAACGTTCTCGCTGCAATCCAATGATTTTACGTTAAGGTTTTATTTTATTTTATAAAGTTTTACATACATTAATTTTTTTTTACAGTTTAATACACCAGTGGCCTTATTGGCTTAAATCTACCCGTTGATTCTGCTGTCTTCTCATCATACATATAGTCAATGGTGTATTTTTGTTGCCTACTCTCACTTTCGCCCACATAAGAAATCGAACGATCATCCATCTCTCTAGAAGGGTTGCCCTTTTTCTTTTTTTAGTTATTATTATTATTATTATTTTTTTAATTCGACAGCACACTAAAAAATAAGTCCCTACTATTTTTGCATATTTTTATTTACAAATGAGTATGAATTTTATTTGAAATCAAGCCGGGTCAAAAATTAGTTTTCTTTTATAACTTTGGTTATATAGTGTTTTAAAAAATTATGAATATACCGTCGCGACATTCTTATATTTTCATACGTTTTGATATGAATTTTATTCAAACTGCTAATATCTTATTGAAAGTGCAAGCTGAAGAACAGTAACTTGAGCGAATCAGCGTTTGACATGTGGCATCGTTTACTTGGTTTTTCTTCAACCTTCTCGGTTTAGTTTAAACTGAGGCATTTTGGGACTTAACAATAAAAGGAAGCTTGGTCCAGTGCTATGTGTAGAGTTGGGTCACAAAACAAGCGCGAATAAGGCCGTTGGTGGAAGAGTAGGCAGTAGAATCGTCACCAAAAATAGGTAGATTCAAGCCAATACACAATGTACAGGTCGTCAAAACCGAGCCTTACAAATTTTAACACCCTATCGCAGCGTGCGGACGGTTCGCCCACCGCTTAATATATAAACACATACTTAATATCCTGCAATAAAAAAATCTTTAATAAGGAAAAGAACACTATAATTCCCTAGATCGACAGTCATAATTTGTTTCATGTCCTATTATCAATAATTGCCTAACATTGGTTGTACTAGGTATGTATAGTAAATTGGTTCACTCCAACAGTAGAAAATAGGGATGCAATAAGTTAATAGCAAAATAACTTAAATCAATAATGAATTGTTGATACTATGAATATGAATGTTGATAGTAATGCACATGTTGCTTTACAAGTCATGTCATTCTAAAATATCTGTGTGCTAAGGTTATCCGTAGTGGTTTCACGCCTTTTCTTTTCCCGCCCCTTCATATCAGCGCCACATCAGCACAGGGGTTTTCACGGCCCATAATCACTAAGGTGCGTAGGGGTTTCACGCCCCATATTTAATTTTTAATCATTAACTAATCATTTAACTAAAATACAAATAAATTTATTTAAAATATAAAGATAACAAAATACATATTTATTTAATTAAAAAACAAACATATTAAAATACAAAAAATCAATCGCCACTCGTACGATTAGTCCAAATATGCTCCGTCAAAGCACCGCGTAGGCTTAGATGTATATCCCTGTCGCGTGATGCATTACGAATTGCGTGTTTATCTTCCGAGCTTAGTTATGCTGGCGTCGTCTGCGGGTTATCAACATAGTTTTGGCAAATGACTAGGCCCTTGTCTTCCAATATCATATTATGTAATATTATGCAAGTGTACATAACATTCCTTATTTTTTCTTTGGTCCAAATACGGCACGGATTTTTAATCATAGCCCATTTTTTCTTTAAAACTCCAAACGCACGTTCGATATCCTTTCGTGCCGATTCTTGTGCTTTTTTGAAAAGTTCTCTTTTTTCACCAATTGGGCTAGTATATGCTTTGACAAACGTGGCGTACTCCGGATATATACCGTCGGCGAGATAATACTCGTGCTCGTATTCGGTATCATTAACAATAAATGAAGAACCAGGTGCGACCCCGTCTATGATGTCATCGAATATAGACGATTGATCCAAAACATTTATATCGTTGTTTGCCCCCGCAACACCAAAGAATGCATGCCAAATCCAAAGATAATATGACGCAACGGCTTCAAGCATTAACGTCGGATGTGGATGGTCCCCTCGTTGGTGTTAACCTCGCCAAGCAGTAGGACAATTTGTCCATTACCAATGTGTGTAGTCGATGCTACCAAGCATACTGGGAAATCCATGTACGGCTTCATGCACCTCATATATTTGTTGAATGTCACTAAACGTCGGTCTCCTTAAATATCTGTTGCGGTAGAGATTAATCACACCTAAGAACATATAATAATAATAAAACTAATAATAATAAAACTAATAATAATAATAATAACAACAACAACAATAATAATAATAATAATACATTCACAAAACATATGTAGAGTATCTCGTGCGATTTTTTCAGACATCTTTAAATACTCATCATATGAATCACTAGCCGTACCATACGTTAGCTGTCGAACTGCACACGTACATTTTTATAAAGTAGTAAATTAAAGCTTGCGTCTTTTCTTCCCTTTGTTGGAAATTATGGTACTCTCTTTCTAAATCACCACATATTCGCACGAAAAGTTCTCGTCTCATACGAAAACGGATTCGAAAATTTTCTTCATCATACATTGGATTGTCACTAAAGTAATCACGTATTAGACGTTCATTACCTGCTTCCCGATCTCGCATCACTTGAACTCGTCGTGTTACCCTCTGTGAACTCTCGGCTTCTTCTAGTAGGTCATACACGTAACAAATCGCTTCAGTAATGACTTCATCTTCTTCCGTTGAACCCGACGACGTGGAAGACCATTCCATTTTAAATAGTGGGGCGTTATTGGTTGAGAAAATATGAGAATGGGTGAGGTTATTGGTTGAAAATATGAGAATGGATGAGGTTATTGGTTGAAAATGGGATATATATACAGTAAAAATAAAATAATTAATTTTTTTTTATTAACGGCTAGCCTAACGGCTAGTTTGACTTGGGGTCCCACCGATTCAACCAAATCCGCCCGTGAAATGCCCCACGCCCCCCTTTTCACGCCTAGAGGGGTGGTGTTCCTGGGCGTGAAAATCTGATGTGGCTCACGCCACCCCCTCTCACGCTCTCACTACGGATAGACTAAGCAAAGAATGAAAAAAACCCATCAAACTCTTCGGTTTCAAACTCTATTTCCTGAAATAAATGTGATTATAAAATGATTGCTGTAAAGGTCGTGATCATGGATGTAATTAAGGAAATAATAATGATGTTCATGTTAATAATGAGATCAAATGCTAAATTAACAATCTAATGGATTGGTTATATTGGAATAAAATATGGAAAGTTAAAAAGTGATAAAACATGATAACTTGAGATGAAAATACATTGTTCTCTGGTATTTTTAGTCTTGTATTATATAAACATAAGTGCAACTAAACATATACGACCATAAACCAGAAATTGATTGATCATGACTATTTAATTAACGTCCATGCCTAATAAGGCTACATAGAGTCCATGATGATGTGAAATGCATTGAAAATTGGAAGATTCTACAAACTGATAACTATACATGTAATGGTCTTTTTGAAGACAAGTTAATTATTTGCCAACTAAAGAATAATTTGAATTCTGAAATATACTGAAAATGATAAAAAGGTATATATCCCAACGTCTATACCATTAAGAGTTTTAAATCAATGCATCATCGTCTTAGCTAATATGATAGCAAATACATTATTCCAAATTATCTTATTTATTTTGGTAATAACAGTGAACTTAATTGTCAAGTTATTAATGATTATTGAAATAAGTGGTGACCTCTATCTAGCCTATGTTTAAGCACAATTTGCTTTTGTTAAGACAATCACCAAATTTCTTTAATTGTTTGGAAATCCAATAATCAGAAAAGCCAAAGTTCATGTTAGTGTTTGGATCATGTTAATGTTAGTGTGTGGGCCATGTTAATTTTCCCCTTGATATTAATTCAAATTAAGCTAACAAGTTATCATTCTTCCTCCCTATTATAAGTAGTTTTGGTCACGAACCAAATATATCAATCTAAGGTTGTTTTGTCCGCTTGCTTCACCACGGCACATAAACATGGGACCTCAAATAAGGTTGGGAATATATGTTAGGTACGAATCACTACCTATACTTAAGATCTATTAATGAGAGATATGTTTACGACTCAATTTACTATTGTTTATTTAAATGAATCAACATTTCTAACCTTACAGAGAGGTAAACAAACATTTGGAAAGTGAAATTAGTTGTAAAGAATTATCATTGTCCTATTTTGATCATCAAACTAAAAAGTATGAAGCAGAAGTTTAAAATATAATTTATTTACAAAGATTTGTGAATCAATTACCGCACACGTTCACTGACCTAAAAAGAATGATTAAGTCACATATACCGGCTGTTAGTGCTCCAATAGTGTCCCAGACGGAAACCATATGTTGGTAATAAGTCTACGTCATGTCTGAAGCATGGTAGACCATTCGGGTCCAAGAATAAAAATCTTAGAAAAAAGGAACTAGTAATGAAGATAGAAAAGTATAGTTAAGATGTCTCTTGAAGAGACACAAGGCATCGTGGTTCCAGATGAACCTTGCACAACTGAAAATAAAGAGATCTCAGTAATTTATATCATCTCTACATATATATGGAACCAAAGCATAATCGACTTCGATGATACTTTTATTTGTAATGTAGCCCTAGAAATGATGAGTACCAAGAATTAAGATCTGCATAGGAATGTAAACGTAGAAATGAGTGGCCAAAATGAAAAGACGCAAATAAGGCAGTATTTTTTTATCTCACGAAATAAAAAGTTTTTAGACTAGTAAACCATGTACTTGAAGTTGTAAAATATGTTGGATGTAAATGGTTTTTTGACAATCCGACCCCACACGAGTAACTATAAATCCTCCTAAAGGCACATCATACAATCCTGATTGAAGAATAATATCATTAGAAGGGTTGGAAATGGTTTTAGAAAACATAGTCTCCATTCTCTTGAATGAATCTCTAACCTCGTTAAAACCTCCAAACACAAAGTAGTTACCCAGATGATTACTCATGAAAGAAGAAATATAAAACCATAAAGATCTCTTTGCACTCTCTTCCTATGGAGCATATACATTAATCATATAACAAGATAACTTATAAAATTCCATTTTGTCATCTCCAACCTTTGTATCCTTTCCAATATTCTGTTTTTCTCCCGATAATCAAACCAAAAACTCAACCAAAATTTATGAACTTGAACATGAAATATCCAAATAATTCTTTCTTGGTATTTGTAAATAATTTAAATGATGAGTTACTAAATATTTTTGCTATTTACTAAATACTTGTAAGGTAAATTAGAACAAAATGAGAAGTAGATCATATCAAAAGATTTGTTTTAAATGTGAGAGGTACATTTTTTTATATCCTTAGACCATGCGGTGTAGTCATCGTGGAGTGGGCGTGGAGTTGCGGTGGCCAAAAGCCACATGTGGAACATCGCGCCACCCAGCTGTGGTCCACAATAGTGGAGATTTGGTGTGGAGAACTCCACGACCAGTAAAACCATTTTCAACTGCTTTATAGCCGTTGAACAACTACATTTAAAAAAATAACTTGTTTTCTTAATAAATAAACTTCAATTCACACCATTTTTTTAAACACATTTCCAACATTCCAACCATTTCAATCATTCTAACATTCAAACACGAAGACCCGCTTTGATATGAGATCGTGAAGCGGCCACAAATGACAATGTCGAGGACGGCGTTTATGGTGAAGAGCTTTCCAGGCGACAGTTCCGAATGAGCAAATGGTTATTCCAAAGGATAGTTAATGATGTGGAATGCGAGGTGTCTGTATTTCAAATTGATGTATGATGCTAGAGGTTAAAGATTATTTACTATTTCTCAAAAGAACACCGTCGCACTTCATCAAATGGCTTATGGAACCATACCCAACTCATTGGATGAATTCTTGAAGATAATTGAGAAAACCACACGAGTTTGTGTCTACAAACTTTGAAAATCCATGAGTCTACACACACTCTTCCATCCATCATGTACTAATAACACTATTGTTTGGGCTCATGGTCATGATGGGAGTTATTATGGACTGGGCTTTGAGGCCCAAAGGTGAGGTTTATTTACTCCAGTAGGCTTCCTCTTCTTGGAGGGTAAGTGGGCTCCTTAATTTATTATTAATGGGCATTAGGCCCAATGGTTTAAGTTTTATCCACAAAAGATGATGGTAACATAGTGTGTAAGGATGAGGGTGTATAAAGACTTAGGTATGGATAAGTGTGTGGTAAAACTTAGGATAACACTTAATGGAAATCAAATAGGTAGCATGTATATAGCAATGTTTATTAGAACATGAGTTATCAAGCAGTGTAGTACATAGACTATCATGTATTATATCATGCGATATAATACTTAGAATATCATGTAAGATAATCACACGAAGTATTAAACATGTAGCATTTAGTAATGTACAAGTACCATGTAACATGGAGCATGACATATGATGGGTATCCTAAGATTATAGTCTAGGTCATGGGTGTCTAATAACCTAATTCCCTATAACCAAGGCTCTGATACCAATCTGTCACACCCCAACCGACGACGGAAACGTCGGGGCGGGACAAGGAGACTGTTCATAAGCACATGGTTGACTATGTTGTAATATATTAAAGCATCAAATTTCATTTCAAGTTCAAACCAACAAAACTCAACAATTACAAGAAATGGAAATACATAACGAGTTCTTTTATTTTAATAACTAGGTCCACAACTTAAGTGTAGCAAACTTGATCAATCTCAAACACTCGTACCTGAAACATGATTAAAACAATGTCAACTAAAAAGTTGGTGAGCATACACAGGTTTTGACTCTAAATAGTATCATTGTGTTGTGTGCATACAATCCATACAAATCATGGTTAACAAGGCAAATATGGAGAGTTACTATTGTGAAACCAAGTTGTACAATCAAACCTTTGTAACTAGCATGCAAAAACCAAAATGTGTTGTCTATAACAATCACCCTTTGTCAGACTCAATAGATCTATCATTTTTAACCGTCGGCTTGTATAGTTAATGATTGCACATGTAAATTGCACACAAAGTAGTTTACACACATAGTACTCAAACATAAGGCTCAAATTTGTACACATGAATGTAGGGTGGAATTGTATTATGTAGTTTGTAAACATTGTATAATTGAACTCATGTTCCACCCCAAAAATGTAAATAGTGTAAAAAGGTGCTATATAAACTCACTTGTATAGATGGTGTAGATAGCACGAACAATAGGTAGCAAAAGTGATTCTTGTAAATCACAAAGTTAACCTAAAGTGAGAATGTATGATCTTGAATTAATAAGGTGCACGGAGTCTAAGTCATGATCAAATGTTCATCGGTTTGATACGTATGGATTTGTACAAGGGTTGTGTCATTTTATGTGACAGGATGTAAGTCAAGAAAAGTTTGATATGTAAAATTGTAAGTTCAAAGTATATATGAAAAATAATATTTGTCTTTAAGGTTTAAATAAATAAATCTATCTCATTTATTCATTTATAATAATGTGTCAAGAAATATTGTAAATATATATTAGTATATAAATAGTTTGTATAGGTTTTGAAAAAAATAATTATATAAACTTTTTATTTAGAATTTTAGTTTTAATCTGCTAGGAAGGATCAAATAATTGGTTTAAAATTTTCAAGTTGATAATTTGGTTTTATAAACGATTTCTGGGCCTTGGGATTTTATAAAATAATTTTTATAACGAAATTTGGGTTTAAACAGAATACATTAAAATGATTTAAAAAAAAAGAAAACTGAAAAGGGACACACGACCGAGCCAAAGGTAGGGCACGACCGTGCTTAGGCATGGGACGCGACCGTGCTTAGGCACGAGGCACAACCATGCCTGGACAAGAGGCATGACCGTGCTAATCGATTAGCACGACCGTGTCTGGATTTTTCTAGAAAAACAAATTGTCTAATTCTTGTATTAATAACGGTTGAATTCATGGGGCTTTCAAATATTGAGTGTTTGTGAATCTAACCATGTACTTTAATTGAATTGAGGTCTTGTGTAGGATGTAGTTCGATTAAACCAAAAAACGTGATGAACCCTAGGTTTTATTCGAGTTTAATTCGATGGTATAAGCCCTGAATAGGTTAGGGCTTTCATTCAAGAGATTGAAATGAATCAGAGGATGTGTTTAATTACCTTAAACGATATCGAATTGGTGGGGTTCGACCAAACGGAGTTCCGACTCTATCTCCGGCGACTTCGGCTTCGTCTCCGGCCAAAATAGCGTGTGCAAAGGCCTCACATATGTTCGTACAATGTGTGTGTGTATTTTTTTTTGCACAAATATGATCCTAAATGATCGAATTCGGAGGATTTGATAATGGGATCGACGGTTACAAGTTTGATCCTCTTAATTCGCAATCAAAGTCGTTAAAAGGTTTTACAACGGTTTACTGATGATTAATATCGACATTGTGGTGCGTTTCCGTTGCGGATTCGATTGGTTTGGGACGTTACGGAATTGATTTGCATCTTTACTGCCCGAGGGGCGACCGTGCCTGGAATTAGGCACGACCGTGCTTGGGCACTTGGCGCGACCGTTCTCGTGCACTGGCGCGACCGTGTCTACTCGAATTTTGATTAAATACAGAAATAGTTCTTGTAGTATGGTGTCTGAGTTTGAGGAATGGCAGAATTAGTCCCTGGGGTTTGTGATTGGATAACTTGGACTAACTGGACTAATTGTGTTTGTGTGAGATAACAGAACTTGAGTTAACGGAGTTATCTCTAAATAGCCGGATGTCACATCATACATATATATATTTTTGTAAGGCTAAAATATGAATTTGTACGAATGAAATTCTGAATTTAATGCACTTTTGTAATTATGGTTAATGTGACACAATGTAATGAACCAGAATTAGAGTTGAAATGCTATTACTGCACAAAACAAGGCATAAGAAAGTCATGGATGTTACAGTATCTCCTAGTTGAGAAAATTTCGTCCCGAAATTCAACTAGTTGAAGTTACTGTCTCAGGAAAAAGATGTGGGTACTTAGGCTTCATTTGGTCCTCTCGTTCCCAAGTAAACTCGGGACCGCGTCTAGAATCCCAACGAACTTTGACTGTTGTTTTGGGGAGTACGATTGATAATAAGATTTAGGTATGATACTCAAAGGCAAGCATGAATGATGATTGTGAATTTAGTTTTGAAATGAACTTAAGGAGAAATCTGTCGAATAATAATTTGGTTCCCAAAGGTGTAATGCATTACTTGAAATGGATTTGATGGGATTTTAATGATTTGGGTTTGTTTAAGATGTAGTCTAATATGCTCAAGAATTGTTAGTGGATAAGGGATTTCACAAACATTGGTCTAGGTCAAAACTTCATGTGACACAAACAACGCTACTTCTGATAATGTGACAGAGCACTTATATATACGAAGTACCATCGGCGTATCCACCATGCCCTTGTCATAACACATTAGTTCCATTACTATATATCACGATAGGTTTTAGATCATTACACACGACAGAATTCACTATGTTTTCCCATGCGCTTATTTTTATAATTACGTGTGCACCCGTAATTACTCGAATCGTCGCATGGTCCGTATAGATCGATCTATTGTGTGTAGGTCAAGGGAGGTCGCAAAATTTCCTTAGTTCGTATATATTGTTTTCACGTATGTGTTGCTAATGGATAACGGTGTCCCTAGATAGTAAGGTCAATCAGGAAAGCTAACGAGTAAAAATGTAGTATATCCTAAAGTTCCATGGCTTACTCGTGTTTAAACAAGAATACGTCAAACCCCGAGTAGTTTCAAAATGTTACAGCTTCCTCGTGTTTGAACAAGAATACGTCAAACCCCGAGAGCTCCAAAGTGTTATAGCTTTCAACTTTAGTGAATAAAGTGTGTGATCATGCCTAGCGTAAAATGTGATCAGTCAATTGTAACAATTGTAAACAATTTAGTCCAATGTATAATGTAAACACTCAAGCTTCATGTATAGTCTAGTGTTATGCACATTGTAAACAAATAGGTTCCATGTATAATGTGAACACTCAAGCTTCATGTATGGTCTAGTGTTATGTACCTTGTAAACAAATAGGTTCCATGTATAATATGAATAGTGTAGTACCATGTATATAGTAACCAATGGGTCTTATGTATGAGGTGAACAATTTGATATTTATGTATTTGTAAGCAACCAAGTTTTCATGTATAATGTAAACAACTAAATATCATGTGTATCGTGAACAACTAAATTTCATGTATCATGTGATCAATCTTATATTATGTATATTGTGATCAACTAAGTTTCATGTATCATGTAATCAATCTTATATTATGTATATTGTGATCACCTAAGTTTCGTGTATCATGTAATTAATCTTATATTATGTATATTGTGAACAACTAATTTTCGTGTATCATGTAATCAATCTTGTATCATGTATGTTGTAAACAGCTGAGTTTCATGTATAATGTAATCAATCCTGTATCATGTATGTTGTAAACAAATGAGTTGCATGTATCATGTAATCAATCATGTATCATGTATATTGTAAACAACTGAGTTTTATGTATCATGTAATCAATCATGTATCATGTATATTGTAAACCACTGAGTTTCATGTGTATTGTGGACGTTCAGGTGTAAGCTATTGAATCTTATGAGTAACGTAAACTATCGAATTTTGTAGATGGTCGAGTGTTGCGGACAAGCGTGTTCATGTATAATGTGGGTAGTTGGGTTTTCAATCTTCTTTGGGGTTTATATGGATGGTTTGTGCCTACGCGGAATGATTTATCTCTTAAAGTGGTAAGTACACTCATACATTACCGAAGGTGCAAGATAACGAGGAGGTTCTGAAAATATTCTGAGTAATGTGCTTACAAATAACTAATTTTGTTTGTAAATAAATAAGTAATTGTAATTTACTCTTGTTTGTAGATAAATAAGATGGTGAAACTAATGAATTGAATAATCTAAATAAATGGATAATTTTTAGGAAAACCCTTTTTTTATTAAATTTTAATAATCATAACGGGAATGTTTCCAAGAAAAAAATAATGGCTAGATTATTTTATAATTAAGCCAAGGTTTGATAATAATAAAATTTTACGAAATAGAAGTCATGATTTATTTAGATAAAACGAAATTTTCTTTCGAAGTAAAAAGATCCGTTGAAAAGTTTTTATATTCCAAATAATATTTATAAACTAAGGGCTTGATAGATGCTTTTCTTGAACAAAATAACAGTGTTGTTGAAATAATTGAAATGATTAGTTTTTAAGGGAGACTTATGTACGCGTACTAATTTACCATGAATGAGAAGGTGATGTTTGGGTGATCTTGATGAAAATATGACGGTAATATTGAATCAACGAATAATGGCATTAAAGTTGTAAAATAAAATTTAATAAAATGTTAAAAGCTTAATCCAAACATAAGTTAGCGGTTTCAAACGGAAATTTAAAGACAAAAGTAGAACAATCCAGCTAGCGTCTCAGGTAGCTCTTAATGAGGAAATAGATGAGCACCAATACGAACATTACTATGGTCACTCGGATAGCAAACCGGGCCTCAGCTCTTGCTGCTTTCGTGCGTGCAACAAGTATCTCTTGGTCTTCTTCCAGGCCTAAAATTTTCTCCTCCTTGCACCATACTTGATTTACTAAGTTATCTATTCTCTGACCCCGCAGGTCGTGTCTCATCCCGTGCTCCACTGCTTGCCTTATAAACTCTGAGGTTCTCACGTATTGGTGAATGGCATCAAATGGGACTCCCATGGCACTAGTGGGTGCCATGGTTTGCCACGCCCTTGGGTCAGGGTGATATGGGTCGGGTGTTAGGTAGGGGTATCTCATAGAGGGTGGTAAAAGGTTGGGTATATGAGGTGCTTGACAAAGATTCCTTGATGGGGGTGGTTCAGATGCTCGGAGTCTTAAGCCGGTGCTTCTAAACCAATCTGCTCTTATGTCAAATATGGATCTCGCAGTTGGGGGTGTTGGTGACTGATGGTCTGGTGATGGTGTTCCAATGTCTTCTTCCTGTTCAGACTCTGTTCCGGGATAGTATACCGGGGAGGGAGGAGAGTAGGAGTCCATGTCTAGCAGAAAAAGGGAAAGGATTGTAAGCGGTATAGAAAAATATACTAAGTGTTAGATATAGGAGTTTTCATGAATTTAGAGTTTGACTAGTCACGACACCAAGTCTTCACAATAGTATTTTAGAAGTAACACTTGACCTATAAGTAGTGTACCCATTAAGAGAATTCCCAGGAAAGAGGGGTGGGTCACAAAGGACACGCTTAAGTACCCGATCCTTCCTTAGCCAGAATTTATCATAAGTCTACACACACTCTTCCATCCATCATGTACTAATAACACTATCGTTCGGGCTCATGGTTATGATGGGAGTTATTATGGACTGGGCTTTGAGGCCCAAATGTGAGGTTTATTTACTCCAGTAGGCTTTCTTTTCTTGGAGGGTAAGTGGGCTCCTTAATTTCTTACTAATGGGCATTAGGCTTATTATGGACTGGGCTTTGAGGCACAAAGGTGAGGTTTATTTACTCCAGTAGGCTTCCTCTTCTTGGAGGGTAAGTGGGCTCCTTAATTTCTTATTAATGGGCATTAGGCCCAATGGTTTAAGTTTTATCCACAAAAGATGATGGTAACATAGTGTGTAAGGATGAGGGTGTATAAAGACTTAGGTATGGATAAGTGTGTGGTAAAACTTAGGATAACACTTAATGGAAATCAAATAGGTAGCATGTATATAGCAATGTTTATTAGCACATGAGTTATCAAGCAGTGTAGTACATAGACTATCATGTATTGTATCATGCGATGTAATACTTAGAATATCATGTAAGATAATCACACGAAGTATTAAACATGTAGCATTTAGTAATGTAGCAAGTACCATGTAACTTGGAGCATGGCATATGATGGGTGTCCTAAGATTATAATCTAGGTCTTGGGTGTCTAATAACCTAATTCCCTATAACCAAGACTCTGATACCAATCTGTCACACCCCAACCGACGGCGGAAACGTCGGTGCGGGACATGGAGACTGTTCATATGCACATGGTTGACTATGTTGTAATATATTAAAGCATCAAATTTCATTTCAAGTTCAAACCAACAAAACTCAACAATTACAAGAAATGGAAATACATAACGAGTTCTTTTATTTTAATAACTAGGTCCACAACTTAAGTGTAGCAAACTTGATCAATCTCAAACACTCATACCTGAAACATGGTTAAAACAATGTCAACTAAAAAGTTGGTGAGCATACACAGGTTTTGACTCTAAATAGTATCATTGTGTTGTGTGCATACAATCCATACAAATCATGGTTAATAAGGTAAATATGGAGAGTTACTATTGTGAAACCAAGTTGTACAATCAAACCTTTGTAACTAGCATGTAAAAACCAAAATGTGTTGTCGGTAACAATCACCCTACCTGGGTGGGATTGTCAGACTCAATAGATTTATCAGTGTTAACCGCCGGCTTGTGTAGTTAATGATTGTACATGTAAATTGCACACAAAGTAGTTTACACACCTAGTACTCAAACATAAGGCTCAAATTTGTACACATGAATGTAGGGTGGAATTGTATTGTGTAGTTTGTAAACATTGTATAATTGAACTCATGTTCCACCCCAAAAATGTAAATAGTGTAAAAAGGGGCTATGTAAAATCACTTGTATAGATGGTGTAGATAGCACGAACAATAGGTAGCAAAATTGATTCTTGTAAATCACAAAGTTAACCTAGAGTGAGAATGTATGATCTTGAATTAATAAGGTGCACGGAGTCTATGTCATGATCAAATGTTCATCGGTTTGATACGTATGGATTTGTACAAGGGTTGTGTCATTTTATGTGATAGGATGTAAGTCAACAAAAGTTTGATATATAAAATTGTAAGTTCAAAGTATATATGAAAAATAATATTTGTCTTTAGGGTTTAAATAAATAAATCTATCTCATTTATTCATTTATAATAATGTGTCAAGAAATATTGTAAATATATATTAGTGTATAATTAGTTTGTATAGGTTTTGAATAAAATAATTATATAAACTTTTTATTTAGAAATTTAGTTTTAATTCGCTAGGAAGGATCAAATAATTGGTTTAAAATTTTCAAGTTGATAATTTGGTTTTATAAACAATTTTCGGGCCTTGGGATTTTATAAAATAATTTTTATAAAGAAATTTGGGTTTAAACAGAATATAATAAAATGATTTTTTTTTAAATAAAAGAAAAAAAGAAAACTGACCAGGGACACACGACCGTGCCAAAGGTAGGGCACAACCGTGCTTAGGCATGGGACGCGACCATGCTTAGGCACGAGGCACAATCATGCCTGGACAAGAGGCACGGCCGTGTTAATTGATTAGCACGACCGTGTCTGGATTCTTCCAGAAAAACAAATTGTCTAATTCTTGTATTAATAACGGTGGAATTCATGTGGCTTTCAAAGATTGAGTGTTTGCGAATCTAACCATGTACTTTAATTGAATTGAGGTCGTGTGTAAGGTGTAGTTCGATTAAACCAAAAAAACGTGATGAACCCTAGGTTTTATTCGAGTTTAATTTGATGGTATAAGCCCTAAATAGGTTAGGGCTTTCATTCAAGAGATTGAAATGAGTCTGAGGATGTGTTTAATTACCTTAAACGATATCGAATTGGTGGGGTTCGACCAAACGGAGTTCCGACTCTATCTCCGGCGACTTTGGCTTCGTCTCCAACCAAAATAGCGTGTGCAAAGGCCTCACAGATGTTCGTACAAGGTGTGTGTGTAGTTTGTTTGCGCAGAAGTGATCCTAAATGATCGAATTCGGAGGATTTGATAATGGGATCGACGGTTACAAGTTTGATCCTATTAATTCGCAATCAAAGTCGTTAAAAGGTATTACAACGGTTTACTGATGACTAATATCGACATTGTGGTGCGTTTCCATTGCGGAATCGATTGATTTGGGACGTTAAGGAATTGATTTGCATCTTTACTACACAAGGCGCAACCTTGCTTGCGCACTTGGCGCGACTGTGCTCGTGCACTGGCGCGACCGTGTCTACTCGAATTTTGATTAAATACAGAAATAGTCCTTGTAATTTGGTGTTTGAGTTTGAGGAATGGCGGAATTAGTCCCTGGGGTTTGTGATTGGATAACTTGGACTAACTGGACTAATTGAGTTTGTGTGAGATAACAAAACTTGAGTTAACTTAGTTATCTCTAAATAATCGGATGTCACATCATACATATATATATATTTGTAAGGCTAAAATATGAATTTGTACGAATGAAATTATGAATTTAATACACTTTTGTAATTATGGTTAATGTCACACAATGTAATGAACCAGAATTGGAGTTGAAATGCTATTACTACACAAAACATGGCATAAGAAAGTCATGGATGTTACAGGTATGATATGGGGCAAAACTGCCTAGTTTCGCCAAGAAAGAAGAAAGCGAAACTGTACTAGATTCGCTTGTTCAAAAGAAATGAAACTACCTAGTTTCGCTAAGGTTTCAGGAAGCGAAACTGACTTAGTTTCGCTTAAGACTTAAAAGTTTAGAAATTGATGTGTTATTTGTTGATTCAGATTGACGGTAAGGCTTTCAGAACGAATTGGTAAGAGTGACTAGATAGCATAACAGGTGAGACTAACATCCCATTTGAATGTTGAATGATTGAATGTTTAAGACAATGTTTTAATTTGTTGTTATTTTGCAAACAATGTAATGACATTTATTCCGCTACTTTATGTTATTTGAAGTTTAAGAACTGATTGTGAATGAGTAAATCCAATACGTTAGGCCTCCCGGGTTTGGGGCCTTACAAGTTGGTATCAAAGCAATAGTTTGAGAGATTCAGACATCGGGGATGTCTGGACTTAAAATGAGAATGGGACCAAGTAACGGATGCCAGTGTAACACCTCGAAAATTTCTCAATAGAAAAACCAAGTATAAGGACCTAAGGTGAAGACAAACCAAACTTCAAGAACCAAAATTGAAAAATCTAAAAATGGAAGGGATAGCGGACCGTTATCTCAGGCCATAACGGTCCGCTATGTGTAGAGGAAGGAATGAACCGGGTGACGACACGTGTCCTGTGACTCACCGATTAGAAATCTGACGCCTGGTATGATAGCGGACCGACGAGACAGACCATAATGGTCCGTTATGGACGGATGACCTTTAACGGTCCACTAATGGAACCATAATGGTCCGTTACGTCGTCCCAACGGCGAAAATGCGGCTACAGGCCATAGCGGACCACCATCACCTAGCATGACGGTCCGCTATGGGTGTGACTTTGGCCCTATAAATACTTGAACGATCTCAGCCATTTTCTCACACTTCACACACTCTAAAACACACACATACACTCTAGAGATCCAATCCCGAGCCCCGGTTCGATTACGAGAGTTCGGTTTATAGCATTTCGACTTCAAATAGCCGTAAATAGTACTGAGGTAAGATCCCGACTGGTTATTGAGGTCTGGTTAATTATTCTTAAGTTATTATAAGTTTAATATATTAATATTATTAGGATATTGCTCGAGGTTGATATTTCGATTATAAATACGTCGAGGTACTGTCCGAAGTATTTGACATATTATTATTCCAATAAGCTAAAATACTATCTAGGTGACTTCCTTTGAATTGAAATGTGTTTTTGTTTACACAATTGTTATTTGAAATAGTCACCCTAGTCCAAGTATATATTACGCTTATTAAGTATTGTATACGTTCCGAAAGTGGATGGGACCTATGGCTGGAACGACTATCTCATGTTGCTGGTGTGGAAGGACCAGTAATGTGGGATGATTTGTCCATTTTATACTGGTGTGGCAGGACCAGTGGCGGGAACGGTTGGCAAGTCATATATATAACAAAAGCTTATTAGTTTTGTGTAAACTAATGGGTGAGACATGGGACTAATGATGATTGAATAACTAACCATGTGGTAAAGATTCATGAACTTAGCAACTTATGTTGACCCAATTGCTTTTATTATCTTTAATGTTGTTGCAGGTAGTGGCATTCCAGATAGACAATAGTTGTGGATAGTTGTTGCTTGTCTGGTCAGAAGGCTGTGGATGAAAGGCCTGCTTGGTACAGCTGTAATGTCTGCAGAGTTTTGAGTTCCATGACAGAGACTGACGTTTGTTGGTTTGGATAGTTGTAATAGAATTTTGGTTTATGATGTAAAACATTTTAGTTATTAATGAAAGAGGTTTTATGAATTAGCTTCCGATGTGTGTTCTGTACCAAACGTCACGTCTAACGGGTGTTTGGGACCGGGGTGTGACAAGTTGGTATCAAAGCCTCAGTTTAAGGGATTTATGTACTAAGGTTTATTATCTAAACTTAAACTAGGGTTCTGTAAGTTAGCTGTAATGCCATAAGATATGCCATAGGTTGAGATGTTGTCACACCCGTAACACAGGACAATCATCTAACCAGAGTAGTACCTCCAACAGATATGTTCCCAGGTAAGAGCGACGGGTCTAGGAGAGATTTATACACCGCTCTTTCCTAGACAGAACATTACGTTCGTCAGATAACTACATTCCGGTGGAAGATCGCCTTCTAGTTACTGTGACGTTGATATCAAAACACACAATGGAAGACTTAACATCATAACTTATTTCATTTCATAATATAACGTTTGTACAATAGGGACTGGCTGGAAAAATACAACATAAACAACTCTGGACTTATAGCTCACAAAGACTCATGCCATCCACTCAGGGCTTATGGTCCCACAGGGACATGCCTTTAGTCATCCCCATTCCCAAAACATCTGTATATCTCCTCTGGAATGCCAACTAACAGCTAGGGTTCACCTGTGCTAAAAAATATTTGAAAACATTTTGGATCAGCTTACGCTGGTGAGTTCATAAACAAAATCATAATTTCGGGTATCTTTGATACAGGAATGAATGCCCCGACGGGTCTTACAACCATTCCCCCCCAATCCATCACCCAGTAACCTCTGCTTTACTCGGGTTCTGAGTCTACAACATACATATATATAGAGACCTTACAGCGCGATGGTCTCATAGGTACCAGATCTCAAACAAGAGGATCGGTCTTATCCCTAGGTCCCACCCCAATCATGGCCATAATAAGTACTTATTATAGGATATATGCATGGATAGTATTGGGATCTCAGATAAAAATCATTTACAAAACATTTATAGAGCACAGTTCAGAGGAACTCTCCTAAAGCAGAACCTCCTTTCTGATCCCTTATAATAATCAACACCTCGACAGAACCCTAAATCATATCCAAAATTATCATAAATAACGTCCCTAGCTTAGGTTTACACGAAGGAACCTCGGGGTGTTCCGAAACCTTACCTTGGCACTATCTACCGCAGTTTGCTGACGAATTGCGAGAAACCGGACTTTCGAGAGCGGACCAGAACCTCGAGACTTGAGCTACCAGCTTAGAGAGTGTGTGTGGTGAAGTATTTGTGTGTGCAAAGTGGCTGGAATCGATCCATATATTTATAGGGTGAAATCGGGTCCATGTCGGACCATTATGCAGAGGGATAGCTGTCTGCTATCGCCCGGTCTGCGTCAGCCTCCCACGCGTCAGCTTTCTATTGGACTGTCCCTCATTTTGCGGCTTTCAGACCGCAATGGGTGGAGATGTCAGTCCGACATGGTGCCACGCGTCAAAAATCCACCGGTGAGTCATAGGACACGTGTCAACACCTCATTCATGCCTTCATCACCACATATCGGACCGATATGCATCGGATGTCGGTCCGATATCCGCCTCATTTTCAGAATTTTCACTTTTACTCCTACATCTTTGAGAAACTTACTGTTCAATCCCTGAACTTTTTCTTTTGATACTTTTGGCCCTTAGGAATTATTCGGGTGTTACAAATCTCACCTCCTTAAAAGAATTTCTTCGTTGAAATTCAGGATTCGTCGAACAACTGCGGATACTTAGTTTTCATCTATTCTGTCAATTCCCACGTCTTGTCGGCACCTTGCCGACCTTGCCACTGTACTAGTACCATTGGTATAGTTTTTTTTCTTAACTTTCGATCTTGGGTTCCTAATATCTTGACAGGTTACTCAGTGAAATGGAGCTTATCATTGACGTGTATATCATCTAGAGAGATTGTCTGATCGGGGTTTGCTAGACATTTGCATAAACATGACACGTGTTATGAATATCCTTCAATGCTTCGGGCAATTCAAGTTTATATGCTACAGCTCCAACTCTTTCTATGATCTTATAAGGCCCAATATATCTTGGCCCTAATTTTCCACGTTTCCTGAAATGTACAACACCTTTCCAAGGTGATACTTTTAACAGAACATAGTCGCCTACTTGGAATTCTAACGGCCGTCGTCGTTTGTCTGCATAACTCTTCTACCGATCTTGTGCAGCTTTTAATCTTTGTTTGATCTGGACTATCTTATCAGTTGTTTCCTGTAAGATTTCTAGTCCAGATAGTTTCCTATCTCCTACTTCAGTCCAACAAAATGGAGTTCTGCACTTTCTACCGTATAATGCTTCAAACGGTGCAATTTTTATACTTAAATGGTAGCTGTTGTTGTAAGAAAATTCTATTAATGGTAGATGATTATCCCAGCTACCTCCAAATTCTATTGCACAAGCTATCAGCATATCTTCTAGGGTATGTATTGTTCTTTCACTTTTTCCATCGGTTTGAGGGTGATATGCCATGCTCATATTCATTCGTGTTCCCAACTCTTTCTGGAAACTAGTCCAGAATCTAGAAGTGAACCGACTATCTCTATTAGAGATAATAAATAGCGGTATACCATGGCGGCTTACAATTTCATTGATGTAGAGTCGGGATAATTTATCCATGGAGTAGTTTTTACTGATAGGAATAAAGTGTGCTGATTTAGTTAGTCTATAAACCACAACCCAAATAGCATCATGTCCTTTCTGGGTTCTTGGTAGTTCCATGACAAAATCCATAGTTATGATATCCCATTTCCACATAGGTATCTCCAACTGTTACAATTGACTTGCGGGTTTATGATGTTCGATTTTGACTTGAAGGCAAGTCAGACATTTTTCTATATACTGAGCTATGGATCTATTCATATTCGGCCACCAATATTGAGTTTTCAATCCCTTGTACATTTTATCAGCTCCAGGATGTATCGAGTATTTGGATTTGTGAGCTTCATCCATTATCTTTGTTTGGATTTTCCCAAGTCTAGGAATCCAAATTCTGCTATCGAATCGTAGGATTCCATCATCGCCTTTGGTTAGTAACTTTTCTTTACCAACCATGCGCTCCTTCTTGATGTTATCTTCTTGTAGTACTTGTGTTTGAATTTCCTTTATTTGATCCATCCAATCTATCTTGATTTCTAACCTTAAGGCTCTTTTCTTGATAGGCTTAATTCTCTCCTTCCGACTTAATGCATCTGCTACAACATTAGCTTTCCCGGGATGATATTTAATCTTACAATCATAATCATTAATGAGTTCCATCCATCGTCTTTGTCTCATATTCAATTCTTTCTGATTGAATATATGCTGGAGACTTTTATGGTCTGTATATATCATACACTTAGTACCATATAAATAGTGTCTCCAAATCTTTAGAGCAAACACTATGGAACCAAGTTCAAGATCATGTGTGGTATAGTTATTCTCATGAATCTTAAGTTGTCATGAGGCATAGGTGTAACATCCATGATTTTTTCAGACCATAATCTATCTTTATTCATTTTATTATTTCTAATAATGAACACATGTAGTCCCGTACTTGTTCAAACTCATCATGTCACATCACCTATTATTTTACACATATATTAATTGGGTTTTTTTTTCAAACCTTGCATTACATATTATTTCTCTAATATAAGTATGCCCCGTCTTCTGGCATTTGTAACATCTCATTTCTTGAGGATTTCTTACTGGATTATTTCCCTCCCTCCTAGGGAACTTGAATTTTCTTGGTTTGAACCGATACAATATTTCCTCACTCTTCCTCTTTGTTTCTACTGGTTTTATCTCTGCCGCCTTCTCAGCCTTCTCCTTGGCTTCTTGAGCTACCACATCATCGTAAACTGTGGCGCTTAATGCTAAAGTTGCATCCATTGTTTGAGGTGTAGAGGTTTTCACCAAGGTACGCACATTAAGTGGTAAACCCCTAATAAAATGTTTGATTCTTCGGGGTTCAGGTGTCACCAGATGTGGCACCAGTTTAGACATGGACTCATACTCTCCTCCTTCACCAGTATACCGTCCCGGAGCAGAGTCTGACCAAGAAGAAGACAACGGATCACCAGTCTATCGGTCACCAACACCCCCAACTGCTAGGGCAAGGGTTGACCTAAGTGCAAACTGGATCAGAAACTCTGGCCCGAGACTTCGAGCATCTAGATCACCTCCATCAAGAAACCCGTATCAGGCACCTCACCTACACAACCAGTTTTCATCCCCTCTAAGAGATCCCTACCTAGCACCTGACCCATATCATCCTAACCCGAGGGCAAGGCATACCAGGGCACCTACTAGTGCTATGGGAGTCCCATTGGATGACATCCACCAATACGTGAGAACCTCAGAGTTTGTGAGACAAGGGATGGAACACGGAATGAGACATGATTTGCTAATTCAAAGAATTAACAATCTAGTAGATCAAATATGTTGCCAAGAAGAGAAGATTACAACTATGGAAGAAGATAGAGAAATACTTGAAGCACGCACGGAAGCAACTAGGACTGAAGCTAGATTTGCTATCCGAATAATCTCAGCGGTGCTCATCTTGGTGCTTATCTTCTTCCTAGTGGAAAGCTACCTGAGGCGTTAGCAGAAACTTCTATTCTATTTATTGTCTCTAAATTTTGTTGAAGAATCATTTCTTTATGTACGGACTAAAAGTCCCAATTTTTAGTATTTAATGATAAGTCCCTTTTTGCATGTCAAATGTTATTACTCTTTGTTTTGACTCAAATCTCATCAGGATTCCCCACACCTCACTTTTTCATTGATTACAACTTGGAACTCTTATCTAAAACATCCTTCGTAAACAATTCATCTAAATATCTGATTCAAACAACAACGGTATTTTAATTATCAAACCCTAAGTGGTAAGTATGACTAAAGAATAAACTTCCAATAAATATTTCGGTCTAGAAAAGACTTTCAATGCAACATGATTTATGCAACCTTATCTTCATCAACAATGACTTGTACTTCGTAAAAGCTATTATTATTAAACTTTGACTAAACTAATTACTCGTTTAGCCATATTTGTCTCTTGAAAGATTCTTCCAATAGTTACTCATCTATTTATTCGACTCATTATGTTCCAACATCCTATCTATCTACAAACAAAAATAAATTACAATTACTTATTTACAAACAAAGACAGTTATTCGTGTGAACACTTCACTAAACACTTTCAGAACCTCCCCGTTATCTTACGCTTCCGATAATATATGAAAATACATCCCACTTCAAAGAAATGAGTCTTTTCGCGTAAACTCTAACCATCCATATAAACCGCAACGAGAGTTAAGAAGATAAAACCCAAGTATACGTCCCTCATGAGATTCAATAACTTACGTATACACGTTCACAAAATACACAATACTAGATGCAATCAATGCTTTGAGTCGGAAGGAACACACCGTGTTATAAGAAATTCAAAACGGCATTCAAACTCGTATCCTTGAAGCTCAACACCTTTCGGTTACCGAAAGGAACATGTACAACAAAATGTCATATAGAGCTGAACACCAATTAAAATCTAAGCCCAATGACTCGCCTTAATCGTATCTGGATCCCTGATCATGATAACCTTTGTACATTCATATTGAACAAGGCTTATAAGACTCGTTATTCATTTTATCCTGGTGCGGATAAAAGGCACGAGGATCTTCGCTACTAACGACCGGAATGATGAAGGACATTGCTCTCTATATATAGAAAAATACTTCACTTACCCTAAAGTTAAAGCCAAGCATCAGCGTCCATCTAGTCTTCTTGAGCAACCAGAAATTCCCGTATGGAAATGGGAGTGTATAACAATGGATTTCATTATGAAAACTTCTTCACACCTCTCATGGTCATCATGGTATTTGAGTGATCGTTGACCGTCTTACTAAGTCTACACATATTCTTACCTATTCGTGAGGACTATGGAATCAAGAAATTGACTCAGATTTACATTAGCAAAGTGATTAGTCGTCACGATGTGCCTCTTAACATAATATCTGACCATGATGATCATTTCATTTCGCACTTCCAAAAATCCTTGCAATCTACTCTTAATACTAAATAAAATTCAACATAGCTTACCATCCTCAAACCAATGGTCAATCCGTGAGGACCATTCAAACCTTAGTGGACATGCTTAGTACATGTGTTATTAACTTCGGTGGTGATTGGGATTCACATCTGCTTTAGATTGAGCTTTCATACATCAATAGCTACCATAACATCATCAACATGACACCTTTTGAAACCCTCTATGATCGTTAGTGTCGCTCTCTTGTTTGTTGGACAAGATCGGTGAAGCACAAATCACCGGACCCTAACTTATTCAGGAAACATCCGACAAAGTCCTCCGTATTGGTGATAATCTTCTTGTGGCTAGAAGTAGGAAGAAGAGCTATGACGAAAGCCTATGGAAATCTAAGACAGTGACCTCGTGCTTCTCAAGGTATCTCCTTGAAAGAGAGTGTTCCGGTTTGGAAGGAAAGGTAAACTAGAACCTCGTTTCATGGGTCCTTTTAAGATTCTCGAAAGGATCGGGAAAGTAGCTTACAAACCTGGGTTACCCGGAAAACTCAGCAACATTCATCAAACTCTTCATGTCTCAAATCTCAAGAAATGTCTAGATGATAAAAACATCCACATACCTCTCGATGAAGTGCGCATGGATGAAACTATGTACTTCGTAGAGAAACCCGTGGAAATCATGGACCTTGAAATCAAGAAACTCAAGCGTAATCATATTCCTATTGTCATAGTTCAGTTGAAAGTCCAAACGTAGCCCAGGGCTTACTTGGGCACACGGAGACCAAATAAAAGTATCTTTCCCGTTAGCCTTGTACGTACTATAAACTTAAATCCTGAGAACTAGACCCTTCTACTTTAATTTCGGGACGAAATTTCTTAAAGTAGGGGAGACTGTAATATCCAGGATTTTCTGATGTATCATTCTTTCCATTTATCGTATTGCAACTCTGTTTCCCATTGAAATTCCATGAACGTATCATTTCAAAATCTTTGCACGTAATTCATAATTTAAAACTTGAATTCCTATTAAGTCTATTTTTCTTAAAATAATGAATATAAATAGATTTATATAAATTTTTGGAATGTTACATAACAATACTTAAAAGTATAAGTATATATATATATACCTAAATATATGTATATTTATTGGTTAATTAAAGATATATAAATATATATATATATGTCTTACAAAAAAATAAAATAGGTTTAATTCTTAACACTTTATATTTATTGTTTTATAAATAATATAATTATTAAACTTATTAAATTTAAATACTTAAACTTATAAATAAATAAACTTATAAATTATTATAATTTCAAAAAGTATGAAACATATAAAAACTTATTTGATTTTTACAAAACAAAACATATTAATTATTTTATAAAGTCCCGGGATTAAAACTGTCATCCTTGAAACTTATTTAAACTAAACATCATATTTTAGCATAAAATGATAAAGCTGATAAACTTCAAGGACCTGTTATGCAATTAACCCAAACTCCCAAATCTGAATCCAGTCGCGAGTTCGAACCCTTCTGAGACCGGTTTTAGGCCCGTTCATTCGAAAACGCGTTTCCCGATCGAATTCAATGCACCTCGAGCGTGCGACCCAATCCCAAGGTAATTGAATGTCCAATTTCAAGTTTAACAGCCGTGTAATTCAAATTTAAACTCGTATCTTTTAACCGTAATCCTTCCGACTGTACAAGCATTAAACGATGAAATCAATTATAAATATCGGTTGCCACACCTTAGCGCCATCACCCTTTAACTCTCTGAAACTTCAAATCCAGAAAATTGTACCTGCATTGCTCGATTGAATCCCTGGTTAGCTGCTTCTAAAGATTGAACCTGTTCTCACTCATTTCGATATCGTTTCTGGTAATTCGAAAAGCCAAAAGCTTCGTTTTCATTCAAGGATCAATAGCCCTCTGTCAATTTACATTAACCGAGGGTTAATCTATTCGTATTTAGGGGATTTGGATTCTAGGGTTGTATAGAAAATTAGGATCGATTTGGGAATGTGCTTATCTTTTCCTTTTTTCTGTGTTATAACTTAACGAGACCCGTAGTCGGGTGCTTTGTGCGCTTGTGTGTGTGACTCGGGTGGCCCGGGTTCGATCCGGCCAGCCGGAGTTTTGCCCTTTTATTTTTATTTTATTTTTTTAATCATTTTTAAATAGTTTTAAATCTGTTAAATATTTTTAAATAGTTTCAAAGCTTGTTGTGAGGATAATCACCCTCAAATTCTTGTTACACTAAATCTTGTTGGACACTCTTTCATCATTCCAAATGAGTATAATTAGCCCCTTTTTTTGTTTATAAACTTGGGGTGGTACATGTATAAAAACTTTCATACTTATACAATTCGTGCACAACTATGTCTATATGCTTACTCTTGTGTTATGTGCCTTTGAGACTTGCATGCTTAAATTAAACTTAAAACTAGCATATTCATTAACTTTGATCGAGCCTACAGTAACAATACTAGATCTATTGTATTTGACCAATCCACCTAGTTTGATTGACCCTTCAGGGGGGAGCCCATGGTGATTGTTACTGGACCTAGTCTTTAAGGGTAACTTTTGGGTTATGCCTAATCTTGGTTGGAAATATTGATATGCAAAATGTTTAAACTTGTTTGTTTCTCACACTTATACCATAGAATGCATGTACATAGTGAATTGTAAAACTTTTCAAAGACTTTGTTAAACGATGTAAAAAACCTTTGTATCTCACCAACTATTTTTAGTTGATAGTTTACTTAACATGTTTCAGGTACACAAGTACGAGACTTCCTTGTGATCACATAGGATGCTTTGGACTTAGTATACTTACCAAATTAAACTTTCTATTCTTGCTACGTTTTGTTCCGTTTCCTTGTATTGAACTCTTGAAAGTCATTAATGAAATATATATACTTTAATAGTCAACCTTGTGCTTTGGAACAACCGCGTCCGCCCCGACGTATAATCCGCCGTTGGTTGGGGTGTGACACTTGCTTCATAGATTCCCACCAATACATTGCGGTGGTTTCCAAGGATTTGGCAACAAACTTGACTGCCTGATCGTTTCTACATTCACTGAGTTTGATCAAAGCTTCCATCTTTGTGATCCATTGAGTAGTATCGATAGCTCCTTTCTTGCCATTGAATGACTTAGGTTTGCATCCTTCGAAATATTTGTAGTTGCATCCTTCGTGATTCTTAGTTCTCGTTGCTGAGCTAGTATTGGTGTTTCCTTTTGTAACTCCGGTATTGTTATTGATTCCTCCTCTAGCATTTCCAGTACCCATCCTCCTTGTAAGAACTTCGTCTAATAGTCCAGGTAGTGTGGTTCGTAAAGCCTTTATTACTCACTAGCCACAACATCCTGGAACTAGGCTTCAGACATAATCACTTCTTCAGCATGAGTATCGGTGTTATTGTCGTTCTTGTTTGTTTCATGATGATCGTTAGTATCGACATTATTTTCAGTCTGCCTACGAGACCTAGTGATCGGAGTACGACCTGTTCCTTTACCTTTTCCTTTTCCTCGTCCAACCACCGTAACCTACGTACACAGATGTATGATATCAGAATTCGTATAACCGGTTATGATCCAGAAAATCAGAAACTAAAGGCATTTGGCCAAGAATGTACTTAATATCTGTTTTCTCGACATCTTATGTTATATTCATAATGATAACCAACATCTCAACTTATATCCTGTGGCATTCCAGCTATTCTCAGAGCTCTTAGTTTAAGTCTAGTTACTAATCTCTTATTAATATCTAAATCCATTAAACTGATGCTCTGATACCAACTTGTCACACCCGTAACACAGGACAGTCATCTAACCAGAGTAGTACCTCCAACAGATATGTTCCCACGTAAGAGCGACGGGTCTAGGAGAGATTTATACACCGCTCTTTCCAAAATAGAACATTTCGTTCGTCAGATAACTACATATCGGTTGAAGGTCGCCTTCTAGTTACTGTGACGTTTATATCAAAACACACAGCGAAAGACTTAACATCATAACTTATTTCATTTCATAATATAATGTTTGTACAATATGGACTGACTGGCAAAATACAACATAAACAATTCTTGACTTATAACTTACGAAGACTCATGCCATCCACTCTGGCCTTATGGTCCCACAGGGACCTGCCCTCAGTCATCTCTATTCCCAAAACATCTGTACATCTCCTATGGAATGCCAACTACCAGCTAGGGTTCACTTGTGCTCAAAAATATTTGAAAACATTTTGGATCAGCTTACACTGGTGAGTTCATAGACAAAATCATAATTTTGGGTATCTTTGATGCATGAATGAATGCCCCGACAGGTCTTACAACCACCCCCCAATCCATCATCCAGTAACCTCTGCTTTACTCGGGTTCTGAGTCTACAACTTACATATATACAGAGACCTTATGACGCGCTGGTCCAATAGGTACCAGATCTCAAACAAGAGGATCGATCTTGTCCCTAGGTCCCACCCTAATCATGGCCATAATAAGTACTTATTATAGGATATATGCACGGATAATATTGGGATCTTAGATAAAAATCATTTACAAAATATTTATAGAACACAGTTCAGAGGAACTCACCTCAAGCAGAACCTCCAATATGATCACTTATAGTAATCATCACCTTGACCGAACCCTAAATCATATCTGGCATTATCATAAATAACGTCCCTATCTTAGGTTTACACGATGGAACCTCAGGGTGTTCAGAAACCTTACCTTGGCACTATATACCGAAGTTTGTGGACGAATTACGATAAACTGGACTTTCGAGAGCGGACCAGAACCTCGGGACTCAAGCTACCAGCTTAGAGAGTGTGTGTGGCGAAGTGTTTGTGTGTGCAAAGTGGCTGGAATCGATCCATATATTTATAGGGTGAAATCGGGTCCATGTCGGACCGTTATGTAGGGGATAGCGGTCCGCTACGGGCTGCGTCAGCCCTCCACGCGTCAGCTACCTATTGGACTCATTTTGTGGCTTTCGAACCACAATGGGTGGAGATGTCGGTCCAACATGGTGCCACGCGTCAAAACTCCACCGGTGAGTCATAGGACACGTGTCAGCACCTCATTCATGCCTTCATCACCACATATCAAACCGATATGCATCAGATGTCGGTCCGATATCCGCCTCATTTTTAGAATTTTCACTTTTAGTCCTCCATGTTTGAGAAACTCACTGTTCAATCCCTGAACTTTATATTTTGATACTTTTGGCCCTTGGGAATTATTCGGGTGTTACAGATGTTGACTTTCATTATGAATATAGCGGGTGATATCAAGAAAACAGAAAATTAATTATATTGTTGGCCAAATGTCATTAATTTCTAATTTCTTAGATTATTACTACTTATACGAATTTTGATGTCATACATCTGTGTGTAGGTACAAATGGCAGGAAGAGGTAGAGGATGAGGAGCTGGTAGAGGTAGGGCTCCTAATACTAGGTCTCGTACCCGTGACACGAAGAATGTTGACCCAAACGTAGAGGCGAATACCAATGCTGAACCTGAGCATCATACAGAGGAGGTAGTTATGATAGAATCCCAGTTTCAAGGAGCGGTAGCATCTGAGGTCACCAGAGTGCTTCAATCAACCTTGCAGGAATCATTGAAGATGCATTTCAGAGGAGGATGGGTTCCACTAATCAAGGAAATAGGAACGAAGGAGCCAGTGATTCAAACCCATGAGTGGAGGATACTATTCACACAACCCCGTCAGAAATAATAGTGGTGCAACCCGAACCCCTGAAACAGTTGTGATTACAAACCAAAGCACAGGAGATAAGTACCAAGAATGTACTTACAAAAACTTTAGTGATTGTCACCCCAACCTTTCAACGGCAAGAAGAATTCCATTACAGCCATGAAGTGGATAACTTCTATGGAGGCCGTAATCAAAATGAGTGAGTGCAGATCTGATCAAGCGGTCAAATTTGTTGCACATTCATTCGAGGAAGATGCACTTGACCGGTGGGAGTCAGTCAAGCAGACTAAGGGAGAGGGGTACACTTATAGAATGAAGTAGGAGGATTTGAGAGAATTGATAGTTAGTAGATATTGTCCACATAATACAGTGGACAAGATTAAAACAGAGTTTCATCGGTTTGAAGCTGGAAATCTTAGCCATCAAGAATATACCAGCAAATTCAGTGAAATGGCTAAGCTGGTGCCACATCTTGTGACTCCTGAATCTAGGAGGATTAAGTGTTATGTGCGAGGTTTACCACAAAAAGTTCGAACCTTAGTGAAAACTACTGCACTTGGAACCATAGATTCGGCAGAGCAACTTAGTGCAATAATGTACGATGAGATAGAAGCTCAGGAGGCGGACAACAAGAGGAGCTTGGAAAATACAACTTATGAACCCACTGACAACAAGGTCCCAAGAAGAGAAGGAGACAATTTGGGAAGAGGTGCTCAAGGAGTTGTATGTAATAATTGCCACTAAACAGGGCACATTGCAAGATATTGCCCAACTATTAAATGCCATAATTGCAATGAGATGGGGTCTTATAAGTTTATTTGCCCAAAGACACCTCAAGTTAAAATCGGTGGAGGGGCCAAAGGAAGAGTATACATCTTGGGGGGAAGGCAAGAATGAGAGGAATGGATGTGTATATTACAAAATAATTAAGTTATATAAAGTATGTGTTTATCCTTGAAGTAAAATTTAGATAAAGAATTAAATAATAAGATATAAAGAGATAAAGAATTTTGTTTCGTCATGTGTCTACGGGTAACCTTCCAACCGGTATATAGTTATCTAACAAACAGAATGTTCTGTCTAAGCAAAGAGTGATGTATAAATCCCTCCTGGACCCGTCATTCTTTCCTTGGAACATTTCTGTTGGAGGTACTACTCTGGAAAAAATCACCTTAGATAACAAGGTGCACCTTAAGTATAATCATTCAGTTGAAGAAGTATTTCCGAATTTCGAGGACGAAATTTCCTAAAGCATGGAAGAATTGTAAGACCTCGAAAATTTCTCAATAGAAAAACCAAGTATAAGGACCTAAGGTGAAGACAAACAAAACTTCAAGGACCAAAATTGAAAAATCTGAAAATGGAAGGGATAGCGGTCCGCTATCTCAGGCTATAACGGTCCGCTATGTGTAGAGGAAGGGATGAATCGGGTGACGACACATGTCCTGTGACTCACCGGTTAGAAATCTGACGTGTGGTACGATAGCGGGACGACTAGACAGACCATATCGGTCAACTATGGACATATGACCTTAAACGGTCGCTAAGGGACCCATAATGGTCCGTTACGTGGTCCCAACGATGAAAATGCGGCTGCAGGCCATAGCGGACCGCCATCACCTAGCATAACGGTCCGCTGTTGGTGTGACTTTGGCCCTATAAATACTTGAACGATCTCATCCATTTTCTCACACTTCACACACTCTAAAACACACACATACGCTCTAGAGATCCAATCCCGAGCCCCGGTTCACTTGCGAGAGTTCGGTTTCTAGCATTTCGATTTCAAATAGCCGTAGATAGTGCTGAGGTAAGATCCCGACTGGTTATTGAGGTCTGGTTAATTATTCTTAAGTTATTATAAGTTTAATATACTAATATTATTAGGATATTGCTCGAGGTTGATATTTCGATTATAGATACGTCGAGGAGTTGTCTGAAGTATTTGACATATTATTAATCCAATAAAATACTATCCAGGTGACTTCCTCTGAATTGAAATGTGTATCTGTTTACACAGTTGTTATTTGAAATATTCACCCTATTTCAAGTATATATTACGCGTATTAAGTATTGTATACGTTTCGAAAGTGGATGGGACCTACGGGTGGAACGACTATCTCATGTTGCTGGTGTGGTAGGACCAGTAATGTGGGATGGTTTGTCCATTTTATACTGGTGTGGTAGGACCAGTGGCGGGAATGGTTGGCCAGTCATATATATAACAAAAGCTTATTAGTTTTGTGTAAACTAATGGGTTGGACATGGGACTAATGATGATTGAATAACAAACCATGTGGTAAAGATTCATGAACTCACCAACTTATGTTGACCCAGTTGCTTTCATTATCTTTAAGGTTGCTGCATGTAGTGGCATTCCAGATAGACAATAGTTGTGGATAGTTGTTGCTTTTCTAGTTAGAAGGCTGTAGATGAAAGGCGTGCTTGGTAGAGCTGTAAGGCATGCAATGTTTTGAGTTCCTTGACAGAGACTGACGTTTGTTGGTTTGGTTAGTTTGTAATAGATGTTTGGTTTATGATGTAAAACATTTTAGTTATTAATGAAAGAGGTTTTATGAATTAGCTTCCGTTGTGTGTTTTATACCATACGTCATGTCTAACCGGTACCTGGGACCGGGGTGTGACAGCCACTACGGGTAACTCGAGCCACAACATCAGACATTAAGGTAGTATGTGTAGTTATGCTTTAGAAAGTAATAGAATAAGACATGTGTTCTGATGAAATCATAAAGGTGGTCAAATAGAAGCTAAGAGGTAGTGTACAGGTTAATTGCAGATGGTCGGTGTATATTAACATCTTATAGTACTTGTTGTTTTCTATTTGTTTACTAACGTAATGACATTGGATTCCTTCTCTTTATAGAACGAAATGGCTGGAAGAAGAGGCGGAAGGCTTGGTGGTAGTCGTACCGGGCGACGCGGTAGGGCACCTGCTCGCCAAGTGTAGAACGAGGAGGCAAGTGTCCATGTACACCTAGAGGTTAGCCTGCACAAGGCTGAAATGACCCCGGTGAACGAACAACAGTTCACCTTCAAACCAGAGGTGAAAGTGGCTTTGGAATGGGAATTTACTGAAATGATGAAAGCCTCTTTGCCAAAACTGTTGGCCGAGGCTATGAGGAAGGCTAGCGGGGTGGACGGGTCTAACCCGGCAACTGATGCCCCGATCATTGAGGCAAACAATGCGTCGCCTGCTCACGGTTGTGAGTATAAGTCCTTTAAGGCATGTGACCCACCGATACAAACCGGAAAGAAGGACGCAGTGGCTACTTTTGATTGGGTGATTCGTAAAGAGGTCACCATCCATCTCAACGAATGCCAAGCGGATCATGTCGTGAAGTTTGCTGCTAACTCTTTAAGGGAGGAAGCGTCTCATTGGTGGGAAGGTGTACGACAGGGTAAGGGGGATTTGGTTGTTGACTCAATGATATGGAACGAGAATTTCTAGGGTTGAAGGCTGGAAACATGACACACCATCAGTACACAACACGGTACAATGAACTGCAACGCCTTGTGCCACATCTGATCATGACCGAAGAGAGAAGTATTGCTTGTTATATCCAGGGGTTACCGGATAAATTTCACATGTTTGTTAAAACGAACACCCCTAGTACTTTTGATTCGGTGGTTGAATTAAGCGGCATGGTGTACGACGATCTGGCCTTGAATGATGCCGCCATCGAGGAACATAAAAAGAAACTGAGCTTGCCTGGCAAGCGAACTAGTGGGAAAATGTTTGGAGATCGCGACAAGAAAGCTAGGGTGGGCGAACCGACTGTTTGTGGGAAATATGGAAAAGAACATTCGGGCGAGTGTAGGTTGGGATCAAACCTGTGTTTCAAATGTGGAAAGCCGGGACACTTTGCCCGCGACTGTCAAGGAATCCCGAATGTATCAATTGTGGTGGAACATGGCACGTAAGAAGGGATCGTCGGAAAACGAAGGATGCTGGGAAAAGGGAAGGAGGCCGAAAGGCCAAGGGAATGGACCAGGGCGTATGCCCTAACTCAGGAGGAGGCTATGGGAAACCCGGTCGTGGTGTCAGGTACGTTCATTCTCGGCCACACTCTTGTTTCTATATTGTTTGATTTCGGTGCTAGCAAAAGTTTTATCTCAAAGTAGAATTTGTGGCATCCGACATTTTCCGGTTAACTCCATTAACACAAACATCGTTATTTCAAACAATTATTTATTCAAACTCAGTTATCTCAAACATACACTCATGCATTATATTTAATTAGGATTAGTTAGATGTGTTAGTTTCTCACAAACACTCACGTAGCGGTAACTTCTAGAATTACCGGATCACACACGAGTCGAACTCGGAACGTTGGTGAACTAATAAAATAATTGTGAACAATTATTTTAATATAAATTATGTGAATTTATATGTTTAGTTATTTTTCAATGAATTATGTGAATTTTTGTGTAATCGCGTAGAATTATCAGATAAATATTTTACAGATTATTCTTTTCAGATATTTAACTTCTATAAAAATATTATTTAAAACTAACTTTATCTAGTGGATTTATTTGAATGTTTTTTTTTAATATTCCATGATTATCTTTACCAAAATTAAAATCCATGAAAATCCATATATAAAGGAACTTATAAAAAAAAATTAAAACCCTAAACCCTTTTCTCTCTCTCTGTCATCGTCGATCTCAAGTCCTTACCCCCCCCCCCTTGTGGCCGAAAACTTCAAGCAACCCAAACACCATCCGTTTGAGCTCCAATCTCGAAATTGATCGCGTATCCGGACTCCCCTTGACGTTTCTAACAATCCTACGTAAGTCGTTTCATTCAATTTCGTTACTTTTTTATTCCTAGATTTTAGATTGAAACCCTAGTTCATCCAAACATGATTTTTTACAATAAAGATGGTGACTTTATCATTGTTTTGCATTTATTTGATGTTTTTATGATTATTTGGAAAACCCTAGCTTGATATGATGTATAACTTGTGAAAAGATTAAACTTTTTGATTATGTGATGGTGTAGAATTGCATGTTAGAGAGGTTTGATGCTTGTTATGGTTATAATCATGCTAGATAGGTGGTATGTAATGGATTTGATGCTTTGAGTCTCGTTAAACAAGCCTAGAAATCATAACTTACTTATAATGGAAACTTTTTAGGAATTTTATCTTGCATACTAGACATGTGTTGAATGATATGATGATGTTTATATGCTACTTGATCCATGTACAAGTGAATTGTGAAACTAGATTTCTAATACCTAGATCGGTTTTGCAAACTTACTAAAAGAGGAAACTTTAATTGTCTAAAGTGTTCATAGCTTGCTAATTATACATGTATGACATGGTTTAATGATAGTTGGAATGTGTTGGATGCTTGAAATCATGCATATCTCTCATAGGTTACTAAAGATAGAAACTTTGTCTTGAATTATGCATCACATGTTAAGTTCTATGCAATTGGTATGTGATGTGACGATCTTGAATATGTTAGAGTAATCATACAAACATATTAATAATGATAACATGAATCTTGAACATGCTTACTATTTATGAAAATTTTCTATTTATGGAAACCTGCTAATTATGGAAACTTTCTATATTGATAGAACAAATAGGATTTATTGCTAAGTGCTACAACATGATCATGTGTGTATAATGTAGTATTGTTATACTGAACGAACATAATTTCATACAACGTGTCACCAACGGGTCGTTGGGTCAAACTTGTAAATCTTTTCTAAATACATAAATAATAGTATTATTTGGATACTAAGGGTTCATATCAACTTGCACGAACACGCACCTATAGACTATGAATTATAGGTGGCAGTTAAAGGTTGAGCTGTTTTACTTAGCTTTCACTTGCATTCACACTCAGGTGAGTTTCATGGCCCCTATCTTTACTTACTTTCCTTTTTAGGGGAGAAAGCATGCACGCAAACATTTTGTGTTTTGTATTGTTGTATTCTCGCTTGCTTACTAAAGTGCAAACATACCAATAAGTCCTTACATTCTCGAACCGTTAGTATTGGAACATAGCGATGTGTTTTTGAGTAGTACTACTGGGTTTTGATAAGCCCCACCCGAGTTAGTCGCGCTAACTTGACTGGTGGTCGAACGGGTGTAAGATTAGCCTAGAGATTTGCCATTGTTCGGTAGACAAGGTGAAAGGCAAACAAACACAAATAGTCAGCTTCGGTTTCAAACACTTGTAATAGCATGACATAGACTAGCTATCTATCGGTATACATTTTTTACACTATCTAGCAAACATCGGACTATTTATTTACTTGCAAACTCTTTGAACTCACCAACCATTGTGTTGACACTTTTAGCATGTCTTTCTCAGGTCGCTAAGGTACGCACAAGATTAGGATGCATGGTCTGAGCATGGTTTTCGCAAACAATTTCAAACTTATTTATTTCTATTATTTACGTTTCCGCAACATTTTCAAACTTAAACTTTTGTTGTCTCGTGACTATGAGCAGCATCAGTATTTTATTTAAATTCATATAGAGTCGTTTCGTGTAACTAATGACTGAGATCCTGGTTTGTCACGCGCCTCGCGGTAAAACCCCACAGGTGGATTTGAGGGTGTGACAGATTGGTATCAGAGCCATTGGTTCTAGTGAACTAGGATTTGCATACTAGACTATAACCACATACATGCCTTAGTTACACAACACTTACACTCATACATGCCACTTATTCATCACACTACAGGAAATGTCTTCTTCACCTAAGTCACCTACATCCCCAATCGATCAGGAACCCGAGGTTCCCACAGTACCTTCACCAGAGCCTAAGAGGAAGAGATTGACACCTATCGATGATGCTATAGTGCATGATGAGCCTTTTCATGTGTGTGTTGGAGACAACATGCAGGACTGGGATTGGTATCCCAACAGGATCAGGAGCTGGATCCGCGAGGAGCAGGTCCCACCCTCACTCACTGCTGACATTCCTTCTTCTTCCTCTTCGTCTTCGCGAGTCTTGCCACCGCTGAGGTATCCACTCGAGTAGGTTTTAGCTGCCTTCGTAGCTAAGATGGACAGAGAGATAGGAAACATGCGTGAGGCTGCAAGTGAGATCACCGGAATGTTGCGACATGGATAGAAGACTGATCAGAGGGTAGAGAAGCTGATTAAGAATCAAGTTAGATTAAATACTGTACAAGACAACTTTGCGACAGCATTCCATGAGCTGCAGGCACAAGTGAACGTGCAGCACCTTAACCTCGAGGCAGTGGGAGCTAGGATCGAAGATCTGGAGGGACAGGTCAAGGCTGCCAACGCCGAGGAGGTTGCATAGGAGGTTGAGCTCGAGGAGGAGTAGGATGAGGATGACGATGTTTTTTCTGATGTGACTTCAGTGGGCAGTGATGATGATGGACAGACTATCATTTTAGTTATTTGCTTTTATTTAAACCTAGATGGGCAGGGTAGTTCCCATCCAACAAATGTTTCTGGATTTTGATGTTTGATTGAAAATACTTTGTAGCCTTTACAATTTATTTTATCAAGTATTATTATTGAAATGTTAGATGTTGTGGTTTAATTTTCTTTTATTTACTTGTACTTGTATGATGATAATATGCGATATATTTTTCTCATTATTGTATATTTGTGAATGTAAAGATCATGTCTGGACGACGAGGTAGATGTAACGGCGGACGCGGTACCATCAGTATGACCGCAGCAGAACTCACCGCCTTGATTAACGAACGTGTGGCTGAAGCTTTAGCATCCAAACCGAATAGAGGTAAATCTATCATTTGTCGACTCTAGTGAATCAACACTCATTCCAAACTCATTATCGAATCCAATATTCATAAACATATTCTTTATCTTTCATCCAGGTCCGAACAACAATCAGCAGGTCTGCACCTACAAGACCTTCATGGACTGCAAGCCCCACACGTTTGTGGAGCTGAGGGAGCAGTCGGTCTACTTCGTTGGATGGAGAAAACCGAGTCGGTTTTTGCCATGTGCAATTGCCCGCAAGCCAACCAGGTGAAGTATGCATCTGGCATCTAGAGGGTCTAACCCTTACCTGGTAGAACTCCCAGGTACAAATGCTAACTTTGGAAATGGCAAACTCTTTGCCATGGGAGGAATTTAAGACCATGCTGAAAGAAGAATATTGCCCTCGCGATGAGGTGCAGAAGCTTGAGTTCGAGTTCTGGAACCTCAAAATGGAAGGGTCTGAGATCGAAGCTTACACCACCCGCTCTCATGAGCTAGCTACTTTGTGCCCGCAAATGGTGACCCCAGTGTACAAGCGTATTGAGAGGTATATAGAGGGCCTAGTACCTCAAATCCAGAGTATGGTAACATCATCAAACCCCCCACTGTCCAGCAAACTATCCGTTTAGCTCACAGGTTGACTGACCAGGAAGTCGCTCAAAGCACACTACCTCCCAGAAAAGCCGTTTCTAAGCTGACTGACAATAAGCGTAAGTTCGACAATACGCATTTCAGATCTTCTCAGTCCAACCCACCCCAGCATCAGCAACAACAACGAAAGTTCGAGCCTGCTAAAAACCTCTCACAGTCTGGCTCTACTCAGTAAAACCAGGGTTCATACGCTGGTAAGTACCCAAAGTGTCATAAATGTAACTTTCATCACAATGGGGCATGCGACAGGTACCGTTGCCAAAGGTGCGGAAAAATGGGCCATTCGGCCAAGGATTTTAGAGGAGATATGCAGACTAAGCAGGCACCAACTGGTGATGCACCTAGGGGATTTTTTCAGTGCGGTAAAGAGAGCCACTTCAAACGGGATTGCCCTCAACTGAAGAAAGATGGCAATGGTAATGGAAATGGTAATGGCAACAATCAGGGTGGTAATGGGAATAATAACGGAAATGGTGTGAAGGGTCGGGCCTTCGTCATCGGCTTAGGAGAGGCGAGAAATTACCACAACGTTGTTACCGGTATGTTTCCTTTAAACGATCATTTTGCTTCTGTACTATTTGATACCGGTGCCGATAGGAGTTTTATTTCTGAGTACTTTAGTAAACAGATAGAGATGACCACAACCACGTTATAGCACAAATATTCCATAGAAATAGCTGATGGTAAGCTAATCAAGGCAACTCATATCCTCGAGGGATGTAAACTTGGACTATTTGGCCACAAACTTGACATCGATCTCATGCCAGTTACACTTGGCAGTTTTGACATGATTGTTGGCATGGTGTTCGTATTCCCCTACCTAGTGGAGAGATCCTTTCTGTAAAAGGTGAGAAGAGTGGTGCAGTCATGGGCATCATATCTTATATGAAGGCGCAGAAATGTCTACGCAAGGGTCATACCGCAATACTAGCCCTTGTCGCTGATAAACCTTCCGAGGAGAAGAAACTTGCAGATATCCCTATTGTTCGAGACTTCCCATAAGTTTTTCCTGAAGACTTACCCAGTCTTCCACCCCATCGACAGGTCGAATTCCAAATCAATCTAACACTCGGAGTAGCCCCTATTCCCAGAGCACCTTATAGACTTGCACCAAGTGAGCTGCAGGAGTTATCCACACAATTGCAAGAACTCTTGGATAAGGGTTTCATCCGACCCAGTTCATCACCATGGGGAGCCCCAGTCCTATTTGTCAAAAAGAAAGATGGGACTTTCCGCATGTGTATTGATTACCGAGAGCTGAACAATGTAACTATCAAGAACCGCTACCAACTTCCCCGCATAGACGATTTATTCGACCAACTTCAAGGGTCGAGTGTCTACTCAAAAATCGATTTAAAATCTAGATATCATCAGCTGCGAGTTCGTGATGAAGATATATCCAAAACCGCCTTCAGAACCCGGTACGGCCATTACGAGATTTTGGTCATGCCATTCGGATTAACCAACGCACCCGTGGTGTTCATGGACCTCATGAACCGTGTGTGTAAACCCTACCTAGACCAATTCTTCATCGTATTCATTGACGCTATCCTTATCTATTCTAAGAGTAAGGAAGAACACGAAGAGCACTTGCGCTTAATTCTTGAACTTCTAAGACAGGAGCAGCTATACACTAAGTTCTCCCAATGCGATTTTTGGATTCGAGAGGTTCAATTTCTTGGACATGTAGTCCATGAGAAGGGAATACATGTCGATCCATCCAAAGTAGAGGAAATTAAGAATTGGGCAGCACCAAAGACTCCGAAAGAGGTGCGACAATTTTTGGGATTGACTGGCTACTACTGCCGATTCATATAGGGATTTTCTAAGATCGCTCAACCTCTCACCGCCCTAACTCAAAAAGGTAAACCGTATACCTGGAGCGAAACTCAAGATTCAGCATTCCAACTTCTGAAGCAGAAACTCTATAGCGCACCCATCCTATCTTTGTTAGAGGGAACGGATGACTTCATAGTCTATTACGATGCTTCTATCCAGGGTCTCGGTTGTGTGATAATGCAACGCAAGAAAGTTATCACATACGCTTCTCGGCAATTGAAAGTCCATGAGAAGAACTACACGACTCACGACTTGGAGTTGGGAGACATGGTATTTTCTCAGAAAATCTTGAGACACTACTTGTACGGTACCAAGTGCACCATTTACACCGATCACAAGAGTCTCCAGCACATATTCTAACAGAAAGAGTTGAACATGCGACAACGTCACTGGATCGAACTCTTAAATGATTATGATTGTGCCATCAAGTACAATCCGGGCAAAGCTAACGTGGTAGCCGATGCCCTAAGCAGAAAATAAACCAAACCCCGACGAGTTCGAGCATTGCAACTCACTATTCATGCAGGATTACCCGAACAAATCCGTAATGCTCAACTTGAAGCCCTAAAAGAAGAGAACTTAACGTTGGAAGCCGCCCGTGGTATGGAGAAACAACTGGAAGTTAAATCTGATGGTATTCGCTATTTCGTGGAGTGAATATGGATTCTAGTGTATGGAAACCTGAGAGAGCTTGTTATGGATGAAGCTCACAAATCCCGATACTCTGTCTATCCGGGATCTGACAAAATGTACCACGATCTGAAGATGTTGTATTGGTGATCGAACATGAAAGCCGACATAGCCACATATGTGAGCAAGTGTCTTACTTGTTCAAAGGTCAAGGTGGAGTATCAAAAGCCATCCAGATTGCTTCAACAACCGAAAATCCCGATGTGAAAATGGGAGCAGATTTCCATGGATTTTATTACCAAATTACCCCAAATCCCTACCGGATATGACACAATCTGGGTAATAGTGGATCGTCTAACCAAATCCGCTCATTTCCTTGCTATCAAAGAAACTGACAAAATGGAGAAGTTAACCCGCACTTATCTTAAGGAAGTAGTCTCTCGGCATGGAGTGCCAGTTTCAATCATTTCAGATAGAGACGCTCGATTTACTTCGCGCTTCTGGCAATCCCTACAGAAATCTCTGGGTACGCGTCTGGATATAAGCACAGCGTACCATCCCCAAACTGATGGCCAGAGTGAGCGTACAATTCAAACCCTAGAGGACATGCTACAGGCTTGTGTAATCGATTTCGGAAATAGTTGGGAGACTCACCTACCCTTGGTGGAGTTTTCTTATAACAATAGCTACCATACTAGCATCCAGGCAGCACCGTTCGAGGCATTATATGGACGGAAGTGCCGATCACCTCTCTGTTGGGCTGAAGTTGGAGATAGCCAAATTACAGGCCCTGAACTTGTGCACGAAACTTCAGAAAAGATTGTGAAAATTCGAAACTGTATGGCGGTAGCCCGTGACCGTCAGAAGAGTTATGTAGACAAACGCAGAAAACCGCTAGAATTTCAAGTGGGTGACAGAGTATTATTAAAAGTGTCACCTTGGAAAGGTGTGATCCGTTTTGGAAAACGGGGCAAGGTAAACCCGTGTTATGTACCATTTGAGATAGTGAAAAGGATTGGTCCGGTTGCGTATCGATTAAACCTACCAGATAAACTTAATGGAGTACACAATTCTTTCATGTTTCAAACCTAAAGAAATGCGTATCTGATGAGACCCTAGTGGTTCCACTTGAGGAGTTAGAAATCGATGAACAGTTACGTTTCATAGAGGAACCGGTTGAAATTATGGACCGTGAGGTCAAAACGCTCAAGCACAGCAAAATCCCAATTGTTAGAGTTCGCTGGAACTCGAAACGTGGACCGGAGTTCACATGGGAACGAGAGGATAAAATGATGAAGAAATATCCTCAACTTTTCAAGCACTCAACGGGGATGATGTGACAACCCAAACTTTTTGTTTCAGACAACTAGCAACTTGGATTAATTTTCGGTATGAAAATTCTTTCACCAAGGGGATGATGTGGCATCCGGCATTTTCAGGTTAACTCCGTTAACACAAACATCGTTATTTCAAACAATTATTTATTCAAACTCAGTTATCTCAAACATTCACTCATGCATTACATTTAATTAGGATTAGTTAGATGTGTCAGTTTCGCACAAACACTCACGTAGCGGTAACTTCTGGAATTACCGGATCACACACGAGTCGAACCCGGAACGTTGGTGAACTAATAAAATAATTGCGAAAAATTATTTTAATATAAATTATGTGAATTTATATGTTTAGTGATTTTTCTGTGAATTATGTGAATTTTTGTGTAATCGCGTAGAATTATCAGATAAATATTTTACTGATTATTCTTTTTAGATATGGAACTTCTATAAAAATATTATTTAAAACTAATTTTATCTAGTGAATTTATTTGAATGTTTTTTTTTTAATATTCATGATTATCTTTACCAAAATTAAATTCCATGAAAATCCATATATATAGGAATTTATAAAAAAAAAATTAAAACCCTAAACCCTTTTCTCTCTCTATCATCGTCGATCTCAAGTCCCCCCCCCCCTTGTGGTCGAAAACTTCAAGCAACCCAAACACCATCCGTTTGAGCTCCAATCTCGAAATTGATCGCGTATTCGGACTCCCCTTGACGTTTCTAACAATCGTACGTAAGTCGTTTCGTTCAGTTTTGTTACTTTTTGATAGATTTTAGATTGAAACCCTAATTCATCCAAACATGAATTTTTACAATAAAGACGGTGACTTTGTCATTGTTTTGCATGTATTTGATGTTTTTATGGTTATTTGGAAAACCCTAGCTTGATATGATGTATAACTTGTGAAAAGATTAAACTTTTTGATTATGTGATGGTGTAGAATTGCATGTTAGAGAGGTTTGATGCTTGTTATGGTTATAATCATGTTAGATAGGTGGTATGTAATGGATTTGATGCTTTGAATCTCGTTAAACAAGCCTAGAAATTATAACTTCCTTATAATGGAAACTTTTTAGGAATTCTATCTTGCATACTAGACATGTGTTGAATGATATGATGATGTTTATATGCTACTTGATCCATGTATAAGTGAAATGTGAAACTAGATTTCTAATACCTAGCTCGGTTTTGCAAACTTACTAAAAGAGGAAACTTTAATTGTCTAAAGTGTTCATAGCTTGCTAATTATACATGTATGACATGGTTTAGTGATAGCTACATGCTAGTTAGGACATAATAACATGTTGCAATGTGTTGGATGCTTGAAATCATGCATATCTCTCATAGGTTACTATAGATAGAAACTTTGTCTTGAATTATGTATCACATGTTAAGTTCTATGCAATTGGTATGTGATATGATGATCTTGAACATGTTAGAGTAATCATACAAACATATTAATAATGATAACATGAATCTTGAACATGCTTACTAATTATGGAAACCTGCTAATTATGGAAACTTGCTATCTTGGTAGAACAAATTGGCTTTGTTGCTAAGTGCTACAACATGATCATGTATGTATAATGTAGTATTGTTATACTGAACGAACATAATTTCATACAACGTGTCACCAACGGGTCGTCGGGTCAAACTTGAGTCAAACTTGTAAATCTTTTCTAAACACTTAAACAATAGTATTGTTTGGATACTAAGGGTTCATATCAACTTGCACTAACACGCACTTATAGACTATGAATTATAGGTGGCAGTTAGAGGTTTAGCTGTTTTACTTAGCTTTCACTTGCATTCACACTCAGGTGAGTTTCATGGCCCCTATCTTTACTTATTTTCCTTTTTGGGGGAGAAAGCATGCACGTAAACATTTTGGGTGTTGTATTATTGTATTATCGCTTGCTTACTAAAGTGCAAACATACCAATAAGTCCTTACATTCTCGAACCGTTAGTATTGGAACATAGCGAGGTGATTTTGAGTAGTACTACTATGTTTTGACAAGCCCCACCTGAGTTAGTCATGCTAACTTGACCGGAGGTTGAACGGGTGTAAGATTAGCCTAGAAATTTTCCATTGTTCGGTAGATATGGTGGAAGGCAAACAAACACAAACAGTTAGCTTCGGTTTTGAACACTTGTAGTAGCATGACATAGACTAGCTATCTATCGGTATACATTAATTACACTATCTAGCAAACATCGAACTATTTATTTACTTGCAAACTCTATGAACTCACCAACCATTGTGTTGACACTTTTAGCATTTCTTTCTGAGGTCGCTAAGGTACACACAAGATTAGGATGCATGGTCTGAGCATGGTTTTCACAAACAATTTCAAACTTATTTATTTCTATTATTTACTTTGGTTTGGACGCGGTGTCTTGCACATTTGACTATTCTTGCATTTGGATTTTATTTACGCTTTCGCAACGTTTTCAAACTTAAACTTTTGTTGGCTCGTGACTATGAGCAGTATCAGTATTTTATTTAAATTCATATAGAGTCGTTCCGTGTAACTAATGACTAAGATCCTGGTTTGTCACGCGCCTCGCGGTAAAACCCCGCAGGTGGATTTTGAGGGTGTGACATAATTAATATTTAGTGTAGAAACCGCTGTGGGTAAAACCACGAAAGTAAATGAAGTAGTAGAAAACTACACCAAAAAAATAGAAGGACATAGATTCTCGGTTAAGTTGTATGTTATATCCTTGGGAGGATTTGACATGGTACTAGGAATGGATTGGCTAGTTGCCAACGAGGCACAAATTGTGTGTAAATGAAAGATAGTTCAGCTCAAAGCTCCGGATGGTAGCGAAGTCGAGGTTTAGTGGGAATGTGACATCCCGATAACGAATGTAATCTCAATGATTAAGGGGGAAAAATATATGAGGCGCGGCCTACCTGGATTATGTGATTGATAATAATGTGAAAGTAATGGAACTGAACGATGTGCCTGTTGTGTGTAATTATCCGGAGCAGAGGACTTGCCTGAATTACCGCCTGATCAGGAGACAAAATTTCAAATTGACTTAGTGTCAGGTGCCCAGCCCGTTGCCAAGGCGCCGTATCGACATGCACCATTGGAGATGAAAGAGTTGATGACGCAACTGGAGGAACTGCTGGAAAAAAAAGTTTTATCAGACCGAGCATTTCACCTTGAGCTGCTCTGGTGCTGTTTGTGAAAAAGAAAGACAGTACTATGAGGATGTGCATTGATTACAGAGAACTGAACAAGCGAACGGTTAAGAACAAATACCCACTACCCAGGATTGACGATCTATTCGACTAATTGCAAGTCGCAAGTTGGTTTTCTAAGATTGATCTGCGGTCGGGGTATCATCAACTGAAGGTAAGGGAAGAGGATATACCGAAGACTGTGTTTCACACGCGGTATGGGCATTACGAGTTTTGTGTAATGTCCTTCGGATTAACGAACGCCCCGGAAGCTTTTATGGACATAATGAATAAATAAAGTATTCCAACCGATGTTGGATCGATCAGTGATAGTATTCATAGATGATAACCTCGTCAACTCAAAAAGTGAAGGCGATCATGCATGTCACCTGCGAGAGGTACTAGATATTCTGAAGGAGGAAAAGTTGTACGCTAAATTTTCAAATGCGCGTTCTGGCTTAGAGAAGTTCAATTCCTAGGTCACGTTATCAACACGAATGGCATAATGGTGGATCCGGCAAAGGTCGTAGCACTGAAATATTGGGAAATCCTGAAAACGCCGACCGAGAAACGGAGTTTCTTGGGATTGGCAGGCTAATATCGGAGATTCATACAAAATTTCTCGAGAATAGCCTCACCTCTTTCAAAACTGACCCATAAGGAAGCCAAGTACGAATGGGGTCTGGTTCAGGGAAGCGCGTTCGAAGAATTGAAGGAAAGGTTAACTCAGGCTCCGGTCTTGCCTTTTGACACGAACATCAGTTGCCCGACCCGTCCATCTTGATATATAATATTATGTATTAACATGTTCACATCTTAGGAAGAAGAGACGATCCTCCTTTGACAGAATTGTATCAGGGCTTCTACAACCATTGCATATGACATATTCGTCTACAATAACAACCAACAACCTCAGAACAAAATTATAATAGTAACATAAACTGACATAATGGTGTTTTCTTAAACTTACTAATGTATCTTCTTAGGTTTCCTTCAAAATTCTTAGGGGCGAATCGACCTTTGACAGCCAATCTTTGTTGACCATCAAGCGAATCGGTTGTTCCCATTTCAGCTAGTAGGAAAGTCATCACATGATCTGGCTGCCTATGCATTCTGGAAAATAATAATAGTTAAAAAAAAATCAAACCATGAATCTAGAGTGCAGATAATACCTATAGGAATCCTTAAATATTGTTTCTATATATTTAGAGGTGGCAAGATTGTCGGGTCAACCTTGTGTAATATGTCAATATGGTTCGAGTTGGGTTACAAATTTGACATGTTTAAATAATTGGGTTACAAACTGTGTTTGGGTTACCCATGTTGTAGGATGCCCATGTTAAGGTCCAACATATTGACATGTTTAGTTAATCATGTCGTGTTAGGGTATATGTTCTCATCTTTGGGTCGACTAGAACTCGTCATGAGTTACCACCTTAGATATAAATTTAAAACTCAAACTACATACGTGCGGCATAAATCCATAAAGTTGACGAAAACGGTCTTTTTTGTGCCTTCTCGAAGAACTTGTGGGGGCCTTATCACTGTTCTTCGTCTATCTCCAGCCAGTTCAGGGTTATTCTCTCTTAAAATAGAAAAACTTTGCTTAGAAGCTGCATATAGATTAACTGATTAGTAAATATTACACTCTAATAGAAATTTTGATGAAATAATCTCTAAATGTTAACATGAAAACACCTCCTCATAGTAATAATCTCGACCGGTTCCTTCCCATGGATATGTTGGTCCCGAGTTCTTTGCATCTTCTTCGTCCTCACCGACATGGCCTACAAGATCACATCAAGCTTGTATATATTTTAAAAGTTTAGGGTTCACAATTTTGACCATCTTCTAAAGCTTTTTATAAATAATTAAAGTGTTTATTAGTTTAAGGATTTTTGGTAGCCCGGATCTCATCAAGACCAACACCATAAATCAGTGATAGAAGCGTGGTCCACTAATAAAAAAATCCTCAGTTTTTATGTATATGATATTCAAGTGATGCAGTATACTTTTGGACGATGACATAATATATTTCAGACGATAACACACTAAGCGTAAAAGAAAAGGAAGTAAATGGATTTTGAAGATAAGTTGATCCAGGACATTGTTTTATGTGAGTACCATTATATATATTTTTTTTGCTCATAAAGTGTGGATTATTATTTGAATTTGATTGATTTTGGTTAATTTTAGTGACGCAACCCAGTAAAAAGAAATTCTCAAACATCTAAAAAAACCAAAACGTAATCGATGACACATGTAAAAAAAAAATTTCTCATTTTAAAACCAAGTGGCAATTGGAGTAGTCGAGTAAGCTTCTCATCATTGGCCATTTGGTGCCTTCCCATAGTGGAGGTCTTGGGTTCGAATCCTGGAAACAGCAAAAAAGGGGGTCTGTGGCTAGGTTAGGGGGTTTACCCAGTTGGAGGGGTTCCTCCTGTGGTGGGCTGCCCTAGATGTTATAGGTGTTGCCCCGGGGAAACCCAATTATCCTAGAATATCTAGGAGTTGCCGTTCAAAAAAAAAAGAGTAAGCTTCTCTAATCTATGTGACGTGTTCACCTTATAGCTAAATTTTCTATTTGACACATTTGGTACAGAACAGGGACACGCAGTTCACATCGAGATTTTGGAAGACAGGGACACGCAGTTCACATCGAGATTTTGGAAGAGGTTTCATGAGGCAATGGGTACCCGATTAAACATTAGCACGGTGTATCATCCCAAAACAGATGGTCAGTCTAAAAGGACCATCCAGACCCTTGAGGATATGCTTCGTGCGTGTATTATTGACTTTGGTAGCAGTTGGGATAGCCACATACCCTTGGCAGAATTCTCCTACAACAACAGCTATCACTCGACCATAGACATGCCGCCTTTCGAGATGTTGTACGGACGACAGTGTTGGACACCGATTTGATGGGGAGAGATTGGACAAAATGAATTTGGGAGCCTAGAAGTAGTTAAGGCTATATCTGACAAGTTTGAGCAGATTAAAGACCGCATGAAAGCCTCGCAAGATACACAGAAATCTTATGCTGATAAGAGGCGGAGGTCCCTTAAATTTCAGGTTGGAGATATGGTAGTGTTTAAAGTATCTCCTTGGAAAGGGATAATTCATTTTCGAAAACGGGGAAAGTTAAGTCCGAGGTGTTTCGGACTGTTCAAGATTTTGGCACGGGTTGGCGAAGTGGCATACAGACTAGAACTACACGATAAGCTAAGTGGGATTCATCCTACTTTCCATGTTGTAACATCCATTATTTTTCTGGTATTATTTTATCTTATTTTGTAAGATTATGACACTTCATTTCAATCGCGTACCTAACACATTGATTGTTATTTTAATGAGTATTAATTCAAAGTTTTCAATCTTACTTTAACATAATACTTTTTATTACATAGATATATATATAACATATGTATGAGTATCCTCATAAATTTATATATGTATGAATTTAAATTCATGAACTTTAACCAAGCATTTACATCTTTTAATTTGATCATTGTAAATATATATATATATATATATATATATTGGTTTTACTAAATAAATAAATTATGCAACTTTTAATTTTATACAACTGAAACCCCTTTTACCTAATAAAATACTATAATTAAAACAAATAATATTAGTTTTCTTTTTTTTTTTTAAAAATCTCATAAAAACAATTTTTATAAACAAATGAAGTGGAGTTAAATCAAATAAATGTGGCCATGAACCCCAAATTGAACTTTACTTTTCCAATTTTTACTCATCCTTGACTTTGAACCCTTGCCTCGACGGTTGACTTCCAGAGTCAACAAACCACAACAAATCCGACCAATTCAAAGCTGTGATGCCTACAATTCATGCAAGACGGTTACACAACATGAATTCAATGCATATGAGGAGCTAATTCAACAAGAATCGATGCCTAAGCCCAAATCCGAACCCACACCGTCGACTTTGACTATCCCAGTGTCAAACATTGTCGATTTCAGTTTCAACCCACAAATTTAATCACGTTTAATGACCTTAAATCATGCATAATCGGTTATATGATTGTTTCGAATAGTTTTGATTACCCAATTACACGAATTCAATGAATTTGAATCAAAATCCCTACCGTAACCGTTCCTAATCATGACCCCCATCAATTTGAGAGTTCCACTTAAAATCGAGCTATAAAACCCAACCCACATCATGCGCGACACCCTTTCCTTACTCCCTGAACTCTCAGATCCATTTCAAGCACCTCTAGAACACAAATCACAGCCGAAGAACACCGGACCTGTCCACCCAGTCGTACTCGATCATTTCTCAGCCATTCCAGGTAATTCATACCCCATTAGAGTTGTCTTGATCTAGGTATTGAAAGCCCCATGAATCCAGGAGCGATCGGTTGATCATTTGGGTTAATTCATATGGCTAGGGTTCGGGCTATATGTATTGAGGAAGGGGACGGGTTGGGTTTGCTATTAAAGCCAATTTGTTTCAAGACCTTATCACGGCATTAGCCGTGGTCTACTGGTTAGTACACTTGCCTTATAAAGAAATGTCGTGGGTTCGAAACCAGCCCCGCACCTTTTTACCCTTTTACACGCCCTGGACTCCGACTCCTTGCCATACATGTTTAACACTAACCCGACTAGACTATAACCACTATTAGACCACTGGTCTAGTGGTTTGGTTCTTTGGCCTCCACCGAGCCCACCCGGGTTCGAGACCCAGGGACTGACCTTTTTATTCCTTTGTTTAAACATTGAGTTTTAATCTTAAAATCTTTATAAAAACTATTTTATAAAACCTACGAAACTTAGAATTAATTTATGGATTACTAAGATTTCAACTGTAACCATTTTATTAGGGTCAAAAACTAATAAACGTTTAGTTAATATATATATAATCAAAACTATAGATTTTTAGAATATAAATTGTACACGAACTTAATTATTTATAAACACTTTTCCTTGTTAAGAAACTTAATAACTTTTTACAATATATTTTATAAAACTTTAAACACATAATTCACTCTTTTGTTAAAGAAACCAATTTTGACTTATTTAACTATTCTAATTAGAACTTTATATTTCAAAATTGGTTTAAGTTATTTACGTCGTTAAAATATTTATTGTTTAAACCTTGGTTTAATTACTAAGTAATTAGCCCATGCCATTAAAAAATTTTTACTAAATAAATAAAAGGTTTATTTATTTATCCAATTAACCATTTATTCAACTTTTTATTTTGCAAATTATTCTCTCATTTATTTACAAACAATAACAATTCCCTTACTTAATTATTTATAAAAGCACACCAATAAATTATTTACATATATACATTAATCCACATGTTTGTAAAACAAAAGGAACCCCATGTTCATACACTCATACCTTATACAATAAATTTTATAAGTACCATTTGAGACTCAAACAAGTACCCTCCTACTTGACCAAGAACACACCCAACTCCCTCGCACTTTAGAACCTCTCTTAAGTCTTCTAAACCCATTATTGATACATTTATACTATTAAACCATAGGTTAATCCTGAGATTGGTCAAATTGTTTGTGCAACAACAACTTATTGTGTGAATTTCAGCCACTCATTTGCAAGGTGAGTTTACATAGCCCCTCTTTTATATTTACATATTTGGGGTGAAACATGATTACATTCAAACTATTTACAATTATTACAATTCAAACATTATGATCATGTGTACAACTTGTGCCTTATGCTTGAACACTGTTTGTGCAAACAACATTTACATACTCTTTGTGCATAGTGCAAGTGCAATCATTAACTTTGTACAAGCCGACGGTATACAATGATAGATCTATTGTGTCTGACCAACCCGGTTAGGGTGATTGTTGCCGAAAATATTTAAGGATAACGTGCGTGTTATGCCTATCAGTCACAAGGTTTTATTGTGCGCCTAGTTTAAACAATAGTGGTTCTCCATAATCGCCTTATTAATCCATGCATCATATGAATTGTACACAAACTCTTGATATTACTTGTGATGTCAAAACCTATGTATGCTCACCAACTATTTTTAGTTGACCCTGCTTTCATCATGTTTCAGGTACTAGTGTATGAGATCATATGCAAGATACAACATATAGGATTTGGACTTAGTGAACAAAGAACTAGAACATGTGGATGTATTTGATTTTGGTTGTTAATTGAACTTATGTAACGAAATCTTGATGAAATTGATATATGAAATTGTAGCTTGATCTTGTGCTTATGAACAGTCTACACATCCGTCCCGGCGTATTCCGCCTTCGATTGGGGTGTGACAGATTGGTATCAGAGCCATGGTTATAGGGAATTAGCTTATTAGAAACCAATGACCTAGTCTATAACCTTAGGACACCCTTATGTGATTATCTTACATGTTATCCTAGGTATTACTTCGCATGATACAATACATGATTTTTTATGTGCTACACTACTTGATAACTCACATGCTTATAAAATTGCTATCTACGTAATACTTTGTTTACCACACTGTTTGATTACATGCTACCTATTTGATCCTATTAAATGATATCCTAAGTCTTACCACACACTTATTCATACCTAGGTCTTCATACACCTTCACACATACACGTTGAGAATTATGCCACCATCATCATTTGTGAACAAAATTTAAACTCTTAGGCCTAAAGCCTATTAAAATTTTAAAATCCCGTCAAAATTTTGAGTTCTGAAAATTAGTAGAGAACATGTGCAATCCGGAAGAGTGAATGCCTGTACTTTGAGTCTCCTGTCTAGGAAATCATTTCATATAAATCCAAATCAACCGAAGGATCCGTATGCTTTCCTGGGAATTCCCGAAGTGAGTGTTCGCATATAGGCTAAAGCATGTTTTCTTGAAAGTATAAGAATTTGAATCACTTTGATTTGTCAAAGTATCCATTTGGTTATGATACCAAATGTGTACAATCTAAACACCATCATTTTATTTATTGCAACTTAGTACGCATACATAAACCTTTATTTGTAAACTAACTATTTTATTAACACCATTATCGTGTTCAAACAAAACTTTTATCAAACCCTTAGTTTATAAATATTATCTGGAATGTAAATTTTCTATAAATCTTTTCACATTGTAAGGAAACTTAATACAACTTATTTTATAAAAATATTATCTTAATTAATTATGACTTTTACTTTATTAAATTAATTATTATTAAATCTTGGCTCAATTATTAAATGATTTAGCTATTATTTTCCTTTGAAACATTCTCTTTATGATAATTAAAATTAAAAGGTTTTATTTATTCATCTGTTTATCTAGTTAATCAACTTATTATTTTCACTATTTTATTAAATTACAAACAATAATAAGTTGCAATTACTTGTCTATTTACAAACAAAAAGCACAAATCAGTTATTCGTAAGCACATCACTCTAAACACCTACAAAACATTCTCGTTAGCTTGCACCTTCGAAAATATATGAACACACTAGGCACTTCAAGAAGATGAATCCTTTCGCGTAGGTGTTAACCATCCATATAAACCTCAAGAAGATTGAGAATTTAAAACTCAACTACCCACATTATACATGAACCCCAAGCCACACGCTTGTCCGCAATACTCGACCACTTTTAAAATTCGATAGTTTACGTTACTCATGAGATTCAATAACTCACATATGAACATTAACAATATGCATAATACTAGATTTATCACTTGATACATGAAACTTGATTGTTTGTAATATACATGATACTAGACTTATCACATGCTACATGAAACTTGGTTATTTACAATATACATGGTGTTAGATTGTTCACAAGATACTTGAAACTTGGCTGCCTACAATATACATAATACTAGATTGATCACATTATACACGAAACTTGATTATCCGCATGATACACAAGACTAAATTGTTTACATAAAACTTGAGTGTTTACATTGTACATGAAACTTGAGTGTTTACGTTATACACGAAACTGGATTGATTACATTGTTTGCAATTGATTTTCCACATTATACACAAGGCATGATTTTTCACTTTATCCATGAAAGTTGATAGCTACAAACTTTAAGCTACTCAGGGTTTGACGTATTCTTGTTCAAACACGAGGGAACTATAAACTTTATGGGTAAACTGGGAGATTATGCCATCTATCTAGGACAACCATGGGGTTGTGCCACATTGTTATTCTTTGATTGATTACATTATCTATGGACATAGTTGTTTTGTTAGCAACACATATGTGAAAACAATAGTTATGAACTAAGTGAATTGTATCCTCTCTTGACTCGCACGCAATGGAATGATCTATACTGACCATGCGATAAATTGAGTAATTACGGGTGCACACGTAATTATAAAAGTTAGCGCATGGAAAACATAGTGAATTCTGTCGTACGTTATGACATAAAACCTATCGTGATATATAGTAACGAAACTAGCGTGATATGATAAGGGCATGGTGTATACGCTGCTGGTACTTCCTATATATAAGTGTTCCCGTCATATTGTCAGAAGTAGCGTTGTTCATGTCACGTGAAGTTTTATATTATTTTGACCTTGACCAACATTTGTGAAAGCTCTTATCCAGTGACATTTCTTGAACATATAGACTACATCCTAAACAAATTCTGACCATCAAGTTCTCATCGTTCTCATTTCAAGTGATGCATTCCATCCTTGGAGTCCAAAACGTTCTTCGACAGTTTTCCCCTCAATTCTCTTCAACCTAAAATTCACTATCAACATTCACACCTGACTTTAAGTATCAGACCTGAATCTTGTTATCAATTGTACTCCTCAAACTGACAGTCAAAACTCATTGAGAATCTGTGAGGCCCCAATCCCGGGGGACCTCACGTATTGGATTTACTCGTCAACACATAGCACTTTAAACATAAGACATTCATTAACACAGCGGAAACGATTTAAACTTCTCTACATACGCAGCGGAAACATAACATGTCTAAACATAACTGATCAAATACAACTGAAACTTGTCTTAATCAACATAATCAAAAGAAACATAAACAGGATGCCAACTGCTGGTCTTCGGGTAACTCTTCTCTCTAAGCCCAGCATCCACTTCCATCTACTGCCACCTACACTTAACTGATGTGCATACTAAAAATCAGCAACGCTGAGTGAGTTCTAACGTTTACTTTAAATCAATTATACAAAAGATTTACTAAAACATATATACTGTCATTAAGGCTAACCTTAACACACTTTGCTTTTAAAACATATATACTGCCATTAAGGCTAAACTTAACACACTTTGCTTTTCAAACATATATACTGTCATTAAGGCTAAACTTAACACACTTTACTTTTCAAACAGTTTAAAACATATAATAAACCGTCAATTCCTCTTTACTGTACTGCCCTCATGGCTTACATCCATGAACCGACAAGTACCTGGTCAATGCCCCCATGATCAACGACCATGAACCGACAATACCGCTTATCCGTCAATTCCTTGTCACTACTGTACCGCCCCCATGGTCAACGACCATGAACCGACGAGTACCTGGTCAATGCCCCCATGATCAACGACCATGAACCGACAATACCGCTTATCCGTCAATTCCTTGTCACTACTGTACCGCCCCCATGGTCAACGACCATGAACCAACGAATACCTGGTCAATGCCCCCATGGCTTACATCCATGAACCGACAATACCCTGGTCAATGCCCCCATGGCTTACATCCATGAACCGACAATACCGCTAATGGGAGGTTGCGTGGACCTCCCGAGCAACCGCCGTCACTCATCCCAGTTGTACAACCGTTAACGAACCCAAAGGTTCTTACTAATGGGTAGAACCCATATCTGACATCTTGTACAAGTAACATCTGTCCCAAGGACCTTTATAGCTGGTACATATTCCCCAAGGAAAACTGTTCACTTTACTGTTCATAAATATTTCTGTAAATCTTGTTCATAACTTAACATATATCATGCCTTTGTTTATGTATATAAAAATATAGTAAACGCTTGCCAAATGATATATCTTTGCTTTTACTGAAACATAGCTTATCATAAAATACATCTTACTTTCTGAAACATAGCTTATCATATATATCATGCCTTTGTTTATGTATATGAAAATATCGTAAACGCTTGCCAAATGATATATCTTACTTTACTGAAAACATACTAGCACATATATCATGCCTTTGTTTATGTATATGAAAATATAGTAAACGCTTGCCAAATGATATATCTTACTTTACTGAAAACATACTTTTGCCTCTTTTAAACCTTTCACTAAAACATGGCTTTTCTCTTCAGTTTATAATATATAAAATATAATAAACACTTTACACTAAGTATGCACACCACCCCTAAAGAAGGCAAAAAGGGGATTAGAACTCACCTGATAAGCAGTTCTGAAATACTCTTAGCTGGTTAATGCGCGTCAGTAATGTCACCCACGATCTGTTATAATAAAGCCGTACTTATAAGGTAGTGCTCCTAGATGACACTAGACATCTCTATGCTTAAACCTAGTAGTTTCGATGGATTTGCACCTATCGAAACTAGGTAGTTTCGATGGGTCTGCACATATCGAAACTTGTAGTTTCGATGGAGTCTGAACATATCGAAACTTGTAGTTTTGATGGGTCTGCACATATCGAAACTATGTAGTTTCGATGGAGTCTGAACATATCGAAACTTGTAGTTTCGATGGGGTCTGAACATATCGAAACTAGGTAGTTTCGATGGGTCTGCACAGATTGTCTTTCCAAAAATCTGAAGCTTTTGCATGCGAGTCTGATCGAGTCAGTATCTCAACTTTTCTTAGATCAAAATGTTCGGTTTCCATTCTAGATGCTATACCTAAGCTCATTTTCAAGTTCCATCCGCAAAATCGTTGCCTTTTTATCCAAAACCCGAAAATCCCAAAAACGAACTAAAACTCAGATCTAAGAGAATAGGTTACCTGAAATCGCTTCTCCTTCACAGCTAAACGGTCCAGATACGTATGCCCACAGTCCTATGAGCTCGGATTTGAAAAACGGGACTTTCTCTCTCTAGACTCTCTCTCACTTTCTCTCTCTAGAAACGAAAATGATAGTGGAAATGAGGGCTTTTGGGCAGGTCTTGAGGCTTATAAGGGCCCAAACCCTTGCCCCTTTCAGCCCATACACCCCGGCCCAAGCCCGCTTCCCTTTTTCTTATTTTAAAATTTTAAGTCTTGTGAATTCTTTCGCGCCCTAAAACTCGGGATGTTACAGAATCCAAACCCTCATCTTTTTCCTGATTCAGTAGCCTCCAACGGTTGAATTTCGGGACGAAATTCCCTCAACTTGGAAATTCCCTCCACTTGGGGATACTGTAACATCCATTATTTTTCTGGTGTTATTTTATCTTATTTTGAAAGATTATGACACTTCATTTCAATCCCGTACCTACCACACTGATTGTTATTTTAATGAGTATTAATTCAAAGTTTTCAATCTTACTTTAACATATTACTTTCTATTACATATATATAACATATGTATGAGTATCCTCATAAATTTATATATGTATGAATTTAAACTCATGAACTTTAACCAAGCATTTACATCTTTTAATTTGATCATTGTAAATATATATATATTGGTTTTATTAAATAAATAAATTATGCAACTTTTAATTTTATACAACTGAAACCCCTTTTACCTTATAAAATACTATAATTAAAACAAATAATATTAGTTTTCTTTAAAAAAAACCACATAAAAACAATTTTTATAAACAAATGAAGTGGAGTTAAATCAAATAAATGTGGCCATGAACCCCAAATTGAACTTTACTTTTCCAATTTTTACTCATCCTTGACTTTGACCCCTTGCCTCGATGGTTGACTTCCAGAGTCAACAAACCACACCAAATCCGCCCAATTCAAAGCTGTGATGCCTACAATTCATGCAAGACAGTTACACAAAATGAATTCAATGCATATGAGGAGCTAATTCAACAAGAATCGATGCCTAAGCCCAAATCCGAACCCCCACCGTCGACTTTGACTATCCCAGGGTCAAACATTGTCGATTTCAGTTTCAACCTACAAATTTAATCACGTTTAATGACCTTAAATCAAGCATAATCGGTTATATGACTGTTTCGAATAGTTTTGATTACCCAATTACACGAATTCGATGAATTTGAATCAAAATCCCTACCGTAACCGTTCCTAATCATGACCCGCATCAATTCGAGCGTTCCACTTGAAATCGAGCTATAAAACCCAACCCACATCATGTGCGACACCCTTTCCTTACTCCCTAAACTCTCAGATCCATTTCAAGCACCTCTAGAACACGAATCACAGCCGAAGAACACCGGACCTGTCCACCCAGTTGTACTCGATCATTTCTAAGCCATTCCAGGTAATTCATACACCATTAGAGTCATCTTGATCTAGGTATTGAAAGCCCCATGAATCCAGGAGCGATCGATTGATCATTTGGGTTAATTGGTATGGCTAGGGTTCGGGCTATATGTATTGAGGAAGGGGACGGGATGGGTTAGCTATTAAAACCAATATGTTTCAAGACCTTATCACGGCATTAGCCGTGGTCTACTGGTTAGTACACTTTCCTTATAAAGAAATGTCGTGGGTTCGAAACCAGCCCCGCACCTTTTTACCCTTTTACGCGCCCTGGACTCCGACTCCTTGCCATACCTGTTTAACACTAACCCGACTAGACTATAACCACTATTAGACCACTGGTCTAGTGGTTTGGTTCTTTGGCCTCCACCGAGCCCACCCGGGTTCGAGACCCAGGGACTGCCCTTTTTGTTCCTTTATTTAAACATTGAGTTTTAATCTTAAAATCTTTATAAAAACTATTTAATAAAACCTACGAAACTCCGAATTAATTTATGGATTCAAATTACTAAGATTTCAAGTGTAACCATTTTATTAGGGTCAAAAACTAATAAACGTTGAGTTAATATATATATATAATCAAAACTATAGATTTTTAGACTATAGATTTTTAGAATATAAATTGTACACGAACTTAATTATTTATAAACTCTTTTCCTTGTTAAGAAACTTAATAACTTTATACAATATATTTTATAAAACTTTAAACATATAATTCACTCTTTTGTTAAAGAAACCAATTTTGACTTATTTAACTATTCGAATTAGAACTTTATATTTCAAAATTGGTTTAATTTATTTACGTCGTTAAACTATTTATTGTTTAAACCTTGGTTTAATTACTAAGTAATTAGCCCATGCCATTAATACTTTTTTACTAAATAAATAAATAAAAGGTTCATTTGTTTATCCAATTAACCATTTATTCAACTTTTTATTTTGCAAATTATTCTCTCATTTATTTACAAACAAGAGCAATTCCCTTACTTAATTATTTGTAAAAGCTCACCAATAAATTATTTACATATATACATTAATCCACATGTTTGCAAAACAAAAGGAACCCCATGTTCATACACTCATACCTTATACAATAAATTTTATAAGCACCATTTGAGACTCAAACAAGTACCCTCCTACTTGACCAAGAACACACCCAACTTCCTCGCACATTAGAACCTCCCTTAAGTCTTGTGAACCCATTATTGATACATTTATACCATTAAACCATAGGTTAATCCTGAGATTGGCCAAATCGTTTGTGCAACAATAACTTATTGTGTGAATTTCAGCCACTCATTTGCAAGGTGAGTTTACATAGCCCCTTTTTCATATTTACATCTTTTGGGGTGAAACATGATTACATTCAAACTATTTGAAATTATTACGATTCAAACATTATGATATTGTGTGCAATTTATGCCTTATGCTTGAACACTGTTTGTGCAAACAACATTTACATACTCTTTGTGCATAGTGCATGTGCAATCTTTAATTCTGTACAAGCCGACGGTATACAATGATAGATCTATTGCGTCTGACCAACCCACTCGGTTAGGGTGATTGTTGTTGAAAACATTTTACGATAACTTGCGTGTTATGCCTATCGGTCACAAGGTTTGATTGTGCGCCTAGTTTAAACAATAGTGGTTCTCCATAATCGCCTTATTAATCCATGCATCATATGAATTGTACACAAACTCTTGATATTACTTGTGGTGTCAAAACCTATGTATGCTCACTAACTATTTTTAGTTAACCCTATTTTCCTCATGTTTCAGGTACTAGTGTATGAGATCATATGCAAGATACAACATATAGGATTTGGACTTAGTGAACAAAGAACTAGTACATGTAGATGTATTTGATTTTGGTTGTTGATTGAACTTATGTAACGAAATCTTGATGAAATTAATATATGAAACTGTAGCTTGATCATGTGCTTATGAACAGTCTACACGTCCGCCCCGACGTATTCAGCCGTCGGTTGGGGTGTGACACATGTGTTGCACTTACGAAAGTGTCTAGCTTATGAGACTGCGCACATGCTGTTATCGGACATCGAGGTTGATAACCGTTTGAACTATATCTAGAAACCCATAGCTATTTTAGACGGGAATTAGAAACATTTACCCAATAAGGTTATCCAACTGGTTAAATTCCAATAGTAACACCGAAGGGGGTCCGAAGCCACGTGGGAAACCGAGACTGAGATGAAGGATTCGTACCCACAATTGTTCGACTCATGATAGGTTTTGAGGAAGAAATCTTTTGTAAGGGGGTAGACTTGTAATATCCCAAAAATAACGATTAAAAATAATAACGGGTTCGAAGGATATAAAAAGAATGACGGTAATGCTTTCGGAATGAATTGGTAAGAGTGACTGGATAGCATAACAGGTGAGTCAAGATTCCCGATTTACTTGTTTATAGGGTGACATACATGCTTATGAAATGATTGTTAAAACGAATGTTTATGAAATGATTGTTAAAACGAATGTTTACGAAATGAATGTTTTCTAAAGGAACGATGTTTGAAACAAGAAACGTTTATGAAACAGAATGTTTATAAAGAAATGGTTTTGTAATGAACGAAAAGGATTTTATAAACGAATGAATGTTTTTACGAGATGAAAACGGGAAAATGTTTTATGGAAGTCATTACAAATCTAATCTGTCGAAAGAATGGAATTGACGGATGAAGTTTGGGAATATAATTTCCAGCCTTATGGCATGTTTTTGCCATAAGTACAACATGGGTAGTGTCTTTCTGTCCTATAAGTATTTTATTGGTTGTACAATTTGGACTGGAGTGATGATGGTCACTCAGGGTTAACGTGACCCACGAATGGAATCACTTTGGGGTTTGTGGGTTCTAAGAGTGATAATGAATGGAACATAATGATATTATACTTTCGGTCTTCCTGCATGATAGCGTTAGGGACAGTATAATATGATATGGACGGAATGTATTGTATTGTCGGTCTTCGTGCATGATAGCCTTAAGGGCGATACAATATTAAATGATGAAATGGACGGTAAAACAGATTTAGATATTTATTGTATGACTTGAATGAAATGGTAAATGTTTTTACGTATTTATGAATGGAATGTGAATGATAAGCCCTGTTTTAATTATGAATGCTAAAAACCTAATGAATGAATGAACGGTAAACCATTTTCTTACAATGTTTTAATTTGTTGCTATTTTGCAAACAATGTAATGACGTTTATTCCGCTTCTTTATGTTCGTTGAAGTTTAAGAACTGAATGTGAATGAGTAAATCCAACACGTGAGGCCTCCCGGGTTTGGGGCCTTACATTTACACAAACCTACCACAAGCGATGTTTAACAATTGTACAATATGCAGGGATCGGTAACATAGTTAATTATTCCGGCATGCTCGGTAGCCTAGATTTATGCATCGGGAGTGGAGTAATTGCCCAAATTCATGGCGCGGGTAGTAAATGCGAGGTGATCATTCGGCTTCGACAGTGCTGCTCGAGGTGGTGACATCCCAAGATATCTGGTCTTGGCATGCTTTCTTTGTAGCAGCGGGTTCAAACAACAACATGAAAGTACTTGATTATCGCTGATATTCAACGACATGATAAACAAAGTAGCACTAGACTCTTTAAGGTTAGAGGAACACAATCTAGGTACAGTTACTACCTCACTTATGGTATATATCCCGAGTGTACTATTTTTTTCAAACCCTTTACGTGCACACAAGAGAAAAAAGAAAACAGGTTAAAGCAACACAAGAAGCTGTTAGAAAGGAGATTGGACGAGCATGAGGTTTCTTCAAACAATGATGACATGTAGTGAAAAACCTGACACATGCATGAAATGTCCATAAAATACAGCGTGTCATCTACATATGCATCATCCTACATAAGATGATCTTAATGGATGAAGGCCAAGCAATTTGTGAGTACAAGAAAAACAAGTTTGAATTAGCAATCGGATTAAAATAAGTTAGTGACACACAAAAACGTCCTAGTGAAAGGCATATACGCGACCGCATAACGCACAATAACCTTCGCACAGATTTGGTGCAACATATCGCCACACTTCACCCTAACGATCAAGTCTAGTTTTTTATTTGTTATTGTATTTTTAAGTATGTTTATTAATTATTATTATTATGCAAGTATTATAATATATATATATATATATGTATATATGACTTGTATTAAATGAAAACTGGTTGTTATTGTAAAAACCAAATAATAAAATGAGGAAACCATGTGTTTCACATGTGAAAAACTCATAAAAAAAACTCAATTTCACATGTGAAAAACTCATTTTTACATATATTTTTTGGAGTTTTTACATATAAACACATTTAGAAACTATTCTAACAAGAAATAAAAAAAATAAAAAAATAGTATATTTATTTACAAAAGCTAAGCTTTTTTTGTTAGAACAAATTCTAAATGTGTTTATATGCAAAAGCTTCGAAAAACAATTATGTAAAAACGAGTTTTTCACATGTGAAATTGGGTTTTTTATAAATTTTTTACATGATTCCTCGGTTTTCCATTGAACCTCCCTATATATATATATATATATATATATATATATATATATATATATATATATATATATATATATATATATATATATATATATATAGATAGAAGATCATAAGAAAACTTATTTTAATGATAGAACTAGATAACTCCTCATTAAAGACAAAAAAATAATAAAAAAATCATAACTCAAAATATAAATAAAAAACTATAAAAGTGGTTCGGAGACAATGTTTCCCAAGTCTTCCTCGTTAAAAAAATGCAAAAATGTCTGGTTTAGCTTTAGGGTTTAGTTTAGCTTTTAGAGTTAGGTTTTTGAGGGTAGGGGTGAGTGGGTTTAGGTTTTTAGGTGGGGGTGGGTGGGTTTAGGTATTTGGGTGGGGGTGGGTGGGGGGTTTAGGTTTTTTTGGGGGGGGGGAGGGTTGGGGATTTAGGTTTTTAGGGGTGGGGGTGGGTGTGTGGGTTTAGGTTTTTTGGTGGTGGGGTGGATGGGGTTAGGTTTTTGGGTGGGGTAGGGTGGGAGGTTAGGTTTTGGGGTGGAGGGTTAGGTTTTTGGGTGGGGGTGGAGTGGGGGGTTAGGTTTTTTTGGGGTGGTACTACATATATGCAGTATTGCGTTTTTTTTAACGAGGACGATGTGGGAAACATGGTATCAGAACTACTTTTTTAGTTTTTTATTTATATTTTGAGTTATGATTTTTTTAATTATTTTTTTGAATTTTTTTCCCTTTAATGAGGAGTTCTCTAGTTCTATCATTAAAGTTAGTTCTCTCATGAACTCAACCCTATATATATATATATAGGGGAAGGTTCCGCTAAAAAGTGAATTTTCGCTAAAAAACCTAAGAAACTGGGTCAAACGAACTCCGATTGAACTAATTCCAATGGCGTTGGAACCGGCTCGTCAAAATAAAGCCTAGAGCTAAACCCTAAAGCAAAACCCTTAAAGCTAAACCATAAAAACCAAATGTTAAAACTAAACCCTAAAAGCTAAACCCAAAAACCTAACGACCCCACCCCCACCCCCCAAAAATCTAAATCCTCCAACCCCCACTCCCCAAAAACCTAAACCTACCCACCACACCCCCCAAAAAACCTAAATCCCCCCACCACCCAAAAACCTAAATCCCCCAACCCCCACCCCCAAAAACCTAATCCCCCCACCCACTCCCCAAAAACCTCGACGAGCCGGTTTCAACGCCGCTAGAATGAGCTCAATCGGAGTTCGTTTGACTCGGTTTCGGTTAAAAAAGAAATCATTTCTTAGGTTTTTTAGTGAAAATTCACTTCTTATTTGAAACTCCCCCTATGTATATATATATACTAGGTTAAAATCTCGTGTATTACACGAGTTGATAAAATGTAATATTACATACTTAGTAATAAAAAAATTTTATTTTAAAAAACTCGTGTATTACACAGGTTGATAAAATGTAAAGTTATATACTTAGTAATAAAAAATTTATACCTTTAAAATCACGTATATTACACGGTTTGAATACATTAATTTCTATTTAATATAAGTTGACTTACATCACTATTTAGTTAAAAACAAAAGTTACATAATTAAATTTCAAAGTTTCTTAAAATAAGAGATAATTTAAAATAAATATGATTTATTAGTATAATTAATATTTTTCTTTAAATATAAATCATTACAAAAAAAAGATATGTGTATTTAATAAGAGAGAGATGCGGGAAAAAATGATGAAAAAAGATGTGGATGCGACACGTGCAATAAATGATTTTTATTTATTATATAGTATATATATATATATATATATTATATAGAGTTAGGTTCAAATAAAAAGAGTTTTTAAAATAAGAAGGGTAAGAAGGATTTAGGGCCATTAGATCAAATTGTAGAAAGGATTTAATGGTTGAGATCAAATTGTATGAGAAAAAGTTGTTGAAAGGGTAATTTAGTCATGGCCATTTTTGTTGACTTTTTATTAAGTTTCTCCCTTTTTTAAACGTTCATAACTTTTACATACGGCATTTTTTTTTTAAATTACACCATAAAAACGAGTGTTTTTTTATCTTTAAAACGAGTATAGTCTCGTTATATACAAAAATGAAAAAAAAATTACGTTTTCCAGCTCATTGTGTAATGTCAGGTCTCGTCATTGCGTAATGTCAGGTTTGGTCATTGTGTAATACATATAACACAATGATGAAAAATATTTGACAAAATAAGCAAATTACACAATGAGCTGGAAAACGTAAAACACAATGATGAATACATATAACACAATGATGAAAAATATTTGACAAAATGAGCAAATTACACAATGAGCTGCAAAACTTAAAACAAAATGATGAATACATATAATACATTGATGAAAAATATTTGACAAAATGAGCAAATTACACAATGAGCTAGAAAACGTAAAACACAATGATGAATACATATAACACAATGATGAAAAATATTTGACAAAATGAGCAAATTACACAATGAGTAAATTATACAATAATGTCAGGTCTGGTTATTGTGTAATGTAAAAAATAACACGAAATTATCTAAAACGCAAAACACAGTGACGAAAACGAGCATTTTTTTTATTTTTAAAACGAGTATAGTGTCGTTACATACAAAAACGAAAAAAAATTACAAAAACGAGTATAGTGTCATTATATACAAAAAACGACATTATTGTGTAATTTGCTCATTGTGTAATATGTTCATTTTGTCAAATATTTTTCATCGTTGTGGTATATGTATTAATCATTATGTTTTACGTTTTCCAACTCATTGTGTAATTTGCTCATTTTATCAAATATTTTTCATCATTGTGTTATATGTATTCATCATTGTGTTTTACGTTTTCCAGCTCGTTGTGTAATTTGCTCATTATTGTGTAATTCGCTCAAATATGTCAGGCAGGTCTGGTCATTACACATAAAAAGACCATTATTGTGTTATTACACAATAGGGGTGTGTAGAAAACCGAATTAACCGACCTATAACCGAACTAACCGACAAAACTGAACCGATATAACCGAACCGTACCAAAAACCGACGGGTCGGTTTTGAGTTTTTTCTGAAAACCAAAACTAGTGGGTCGGTTTTGGTTATTAGTATTTCCATCCCCAACAAAATCGAACCGACCCACTATTTTGTATATTCCCAATTTCATTGAAGATACTAGCAATCTAGCATCGACGGGAGACGAATTCTGATTTTTGTATATTTCCAAGTTTGAAGTTTCCATGTATTTCTATATTTTAACCAAATAGTCTAAAAATCATTTGTTTTACGTTTTATCTTGTTTCATTGATATTTAGACTTTGACTTTATTGCACAACATATTGTTTTATTTAATTATGTTTATTTTAGCAATCAAGACCTTTAAGTTTAAAAGCTTTTTTTGTTTAATTAAATATGATATGTTCAAGTGGTAAAAAATGTCATGAAATCTAACATTATCTTCGATGGTTAACCGACCCACTGTAGTCTTCAAAACTGATTAACCGAAACCGCCATAATCGATAGGTTATGGTTATGGATATCCATTAACCGACATCTCGGTTATGGTTATGGTTATGGTTTTAGGCCAAAACCGACCCAAACCGACCCATGCACACCCCTATTACACAATGACCAGACACATTACACAATGACCATTATGCCCTCCCTTTAAAAACAATAAAAGGACAAATGTCTAGCCCAGAATCCTTCTTACTGTTCTTATTTTTAAAACTATTTTTACCATAACCTAACCATATATATATATAGGGAGTGGATAATATGGAAACCCTGTGTTACATATGTAACAATTTAAAAAATAGGTAAAATCAATTTTTGATTTTTGGGATAGTTTCTATATCTAATTTAATCACTTTTGGTAAAAAAAAAAACAAAAAAGCGCCGAGTTGTTTTTTTTATAAAAAATTTTTAAACATTTTTTACGTACGGAACGTCCCTGTGTTACATATGTAACATGCTGACATATATATAAAAACGCTGATTTTTTTTAATTTTTCAACATTTAAAAAAAGATTAGTCGGCATTTTTTTATTTTTTTGCATTTCTGGTGACGAAATTCTATATAAAAACACCCTAAAAAAACAAGTTACGAATGAGTTTCATGGGTTTCCTCATCTCAAGTGGGTTTCCAATTTATCTTTCCCATATATATATATATATATATATATATATATATATATATATATATATATATATATATATATATATATATAAACTTTATCATTTACTTTGATCACTTATAAAATATTTATTCATTTGTCATAATGTTTTTTATTTAAGTAATGAATATTAATTGATCTATGATCAATAATACGGTAATAATTTTTATGTATGTCAGTTAGTAAATATGAATGAATTAACTTAATTTTTCCTTAACAATGTACTAAATGCTCGTTTCTTTATAAGAACTAGTTGTTTTCACCCGCGCTTCGCGGCGGGAGTCTGGTCATTTTTCCCTTACGTCACGTGGTAGGAGTTTGGTCATTATTGGTTGGGCTCGTCGAAAACATAAAATCGAATACCGATACCAGTTCTGATAATACCAATACCGGTCATGGTAACGCAACGGTAACGACATTCTCTATAGCATACGATCTCAAGAAAGACTCGAGTCAGATTCGGAACTACTCGAAGAGTAGGAGGGAATAATGAGATTGCGTATCATTTTTTGAAATAAAAGTGTTTTTGAGAAGTAGAATGAGAGTGTATTGGAGTAGAGTTTGAGAGTATAATTTTGATTGTGTGAAAATTGTTTGTTAAATATTTATATTTATAGTGTTTTTTTTATAAATTGTAAAAGGGCCGTTGGGCTCAACGGTAAAAAATAACGTTGCAATTTTTTTCACTACACCACGGCGCTAGAAAGCCGTAAATGGAAGCCATGCTATGTCGTAGTGGGGTGACGGCGGTGTTGCTATGGGAGCCGCACAACACCGCAGCTCGAGGGGCAAGCCGTGGGCGCCCCACCACCCTAAATCTATTATTAATAACTTCTTTTATATTTTAATTTTATAATATATAAATTCCAAAAATATGAATATTATATGTTTGTTTATTAGAACTTAAGGTTTTAAATTTGGTTTGTGTAATGTATACAGAATAATAGTATTTATTTTTATTTTAATTCGGTACCTTTATGTAATTTTTTTTTTAAAATAGAGTTACAAGGAACGCATTAAACTCGGGATGCTAGTGCCATCGACTGTATAATCTCTTACCTCAAGCTCCGCATCCATCAACAACAGCAACCTATACTTAACCTGAAGGCATACTAAAAAGTCGGCTAGCGTTAGTGAGTTCTAACTTTACTTAAAACATTACATATCAAAAACGTTTTGCTGAAACATAACATTTCATCATTTATAATAAAACCGACATAACATGCAATAACGTCAAACATAAGTCAACCATACGTGTCGAATATGCGCCTTTTTCGTAACCGTCAATTCCATAAGGCTTTACACGAATTTCTCGAGACCTAAACATTTCACGCCTTCACGTGATAGTTTCGCGCCTTCACGTGATTGTTTCACACCTTCACGTGACATATACGGGATCGTGAGACTCGTCATCATACCAGTTTTACAATAGTTGGCTAGCCACTAGGGCTTCTGTATAGGTATAGCCAATCATTCGCCGTGTCTAGGATGCTCGACCCGGTCGGAATCCTAACCTAGACACATCATCCTTCATCGCAATCGTTCCTGAAGGAACTGTTGACAGATCTAACTTACATTATGACTTTCAACATTAATTCATAAATCTCTTAGTTAAAGCATTGTAGATTTTATTAGAAACTCTTTCTTTCATAAACCTTTCGAAATCATTCAAGGTAAACATTTCATAAACCATTTCATTTCATAACATTCCGTAAGCACGCGACCAGTACCAAAAACATAGTAAAACTCATAAAAAGGGACATCTATAACTCGCCTGACTTTCTTAGTTAATCATTCCTAAGTGTTCGGCTAAAAAAGGTGCTAGACGATCTATACAAGCGGTCATGAACGAAATGTGTTAACTACACGCTAACAACAAAAACACTTCGCCCGAAAACCTCCTTGGTCGAAAAAGCTTTCTTCCGGACCGAAATCTCTTTCGATCGAAATCTCTTTCTCCCAAAATGTCTTTCGTCCGAAAATTATTTCGCTCGAAAACTATTTCGCCTGAAACCTTTTCGTCTGAGGTAGCTTTTCGAACGGAACGCAATGTTCCTCATTTCGACCGAAAACCTTTTCAGTCCCTTGGACCACTTTTTGGACTATTCATACGTTCTTGCCCAAAATCATTTTCGATCGAATTTTTCAACTTTTTGTCCAAACTGATCGATTACTTCCCATGAAGCTAAATCCATAGTTTTTAGGCTTAAACACACGTAAAAATCTAAGATTTTTTGGATCAAATTCGTTTTTACCCATTTTTACCCAAAAACAGAGATTTAGACAAGATCGTTACCCCAAATCGACTTGTTTCTTGAGCAAAGCTTCGAGTAAACAGTGGAGATTAAGGATGGAACGATCTAGAGCCCAAGCAGTCACTTTCTGTCTCTACGGGTTTCTCTCTCTAGAAGATGCGGGGAAGATGATGCTTGAAGTGAGGTGGGGGAGGGGAAAGCTAGGGTTTTGAGGCTCCCCTCAACCCATAGGCCCACGCGAACCTATCCTCGGCCCGCCTTGCCCCGTGACCCGTTTAGGCCAGAATTAGCACCCGAAACACGTTAAAATTCCGGATGTTACATCCATTATGTGAGTTAATAACTTCTGATATTTAATTAAATCAAATTAAGTCTATGGACCGAAAACGTAGATTGTACAACCCATATTTTCCGAGTCCCTAATCGTTGATATATATTCAAATAATAGGTGATAACAAATAAAATCGCAAAATCAAAGAACTATTGGATTTAAAATAAGTTAAATATTAACAAATAACAATCACATGTTATTGCTACTTGCTTGTTATGAGATTTGTTGCAACATAGCTTAGCTGCGGTGTTTGGGATGGTAAGTCATTGATCTTTAGATTCTTTTCTAACAACAAGCTTAATAGTTTTGTGTTTTGCAGGATCCAAAGACCAATTCATTGTTCAAACACAACAAGTTCACACTTAGTTGTGACACCATGGATAGTTGGATTCACTAGGAGTGATGTTTGACCTCATGCGATAATGTCTTCGAGTATCATACAAACCCGTGCAAATATCAAAATCTTTGTGGTATATAACCTTTTTCGCCGTAGGGTCGTTATCAAAGGTGATGTCATTTCTGTTATCTTCTCTAATTTGGCTAATAGGACACATCCTTGTCTTTTCATACCATAGTTCGTGTTACATTTGAGATTTTTTGTTGTTTTACATATTTGATTTAAAGTTGAATATAACAAAGGTAGAAAACAACTATTATTAGGTTAGGAAGTCAAAATCGTCAAATCAACTTCACAATTATGAGAATGCAAAGTCACATGAAAATAAAGATAATACGATTTATATGGTTTGCTTAGAGCATATGCAATCAATGCTTTATGGACGTCATTGGTGACATGGATCTAAGGTGGCAAAGGGCAGGTGACAAACGACACAGGAGAGAGTCTGTGGCTTCAGACCGCCATGGACAAATTCCATGAGAGGGGTAAACAAGTTCGTGGGAGATGTTCTAGTGGCCGACGTGGAGAGAGAAGGAAGAGAGAGGGGTCCATGAGATGGTTAACTGTAGATGCTCTTAAAAGGGTAAACTTTCATAAGCGTACTAACAAGTATATTTTCCAACCTGTGACGTTAAAAATGTACATGTAAGTAATAAACAGATACGATAACTCCATATGAGTTTAAAACGTAATTCTAATTTATCTCTTCTTTCTTGTATGGTACCTTGAACATCCCAGGGGTGGAACCAAAAGAGGTCCGCCGATGTCCCTGGAATTCATCATAATATCTAAGCTGTTTTTAAGAAAAAATGAGTTTGAATTCTTAGTTGTAATGGATAAATTATGATGGCCCCTGATTAAGAAATTATGATCCAACAAATGAAAAACCACTTTCCTAACGGCAACTTATTATCTTGACATCAGTTTTATTAAAAATATTATAACATTTACGATCACACATAACAAATAACAACTTGGTTATCTTTTACTATTTTACCAATTAGTTAAATTAATATTCTAATGAATGTAAATAAGGGAATTTATATCTATATCTATACTATATAATAAATAAAAGTTTTTTCATGTCACTTGTCGGCTTCATATTCATTCTCATCATTTTTTTCCCGCCTCCCTCTCTTATTAAATACACCTCTATCTTTTAATAATAATATTTTTTTAAAGAAAATACTAATTATACTAATAAAGCACATTTATTTTAAATTATCCCTTATTATAAGAAAGTTTGAAATCTAATTATATAACTTTTGTTTTCAATCAAATAGTAAAAGAAAGTCAAATTACATTAAATAATAATTAACATATTTTTGAAACCCAATTATATATTAATTTTTACATAATTTGAATTTTATTTTATATCCTTAGTATATGTAATACATTTTTACACATGTAAAATATATACATAAATATTTAATAATTTTATATATTGATATTTTTCACCCCGTGTTTAGACACGAGTTCTAAGCTAGTTAACTAATATATAAGAGTTGTATATTAAAATAAATTATAAATAAAATTATAAAAATATATCTATCTTTTAACAACACGTGTTATTTTTAAAATTCTTAACTAATGAAAACTAAATAATTGACGAGGGAGTAACATACATGTAGGACTGTTAAAGCAAACTCCTTGTTCGTTTATTAAAAATGAATTATTGTCATATGTATGAATACCATTTAAAGCACATAAATAAAGGGGACTACTAACCACACACGGAGAATGCTAATCGGACTTGGTCATATACGCATCATATAGGGCAATACGATGCGTATAGCCCTTCACAATTTCCCATGCCCGACATTCTCTTACAACCTGGTCATTCAAACATCGTATACGCATCGTATAGGGCAATACGCTGCAGTTTAGGGTACAATGTACCTTCTGCCACTAGTCACATCACCTGGTACCCTATACGCATCGTATTGGGCTATACGATGCGTATAGGGCCCAAATTTTGTGTATTTAACCATGCAGAATTCTCATTCGAACCGAACGTATGCTTTCAAAATTCAAAAATTGTAAACATGTCTTGGTGGTGGGATGGTAACTACGGTTTTCAGGTATATTCTAACGAGTCGGTGGAAAACAATCCGCAAAGTTTTGGCGTTCAAGAGGTGAACCAGGAGGAGGTCTCGTCCAACGTTTATTCTCATCAACGGGTAAGGCTTCCAGATTTGAACGAGCCACTAAGCAATCCCGAGTTCGTATACGGTGAACCGTCTTACCTTACACAACCCACGAACGAATATGTATACGATGAATTCTCTTACCCGACACAACAAACCGATGACTCAGAAGACGAAGAACAAAATAATCAAAATATGTCTTATAAAACTAACCAGAATTTTCAGTCTCGTGAACAGTTGGTTGATTGGGCTATCCGGAGGGGACGTGACAATGGTTACGTCATTGTCACCCGACGATCGAGGAGAAAAGGCGACGATCCGACGGAACCGTTTATCAAGGTGTGGCTTGTGTGTGACCGTCACGGCGAACGTGCGTCTACTGCCACGGTTATACGTGCCGGTAGCAAGAAAATTGGTTATCCCTTTAAATTGGAAGGAGAGTACCAAGAAAATACTGGTGATTGGAAATTAACGGTGAAGGATGACAGTCATAACCACGATCCTAGTCAACATCTTGAGGCGAACTCGTTTGCAAGGAGACTGTCTCAGTCAGAACAACTTTTGGTGGGGAAGTTGTATTCGCAAAACATGTTGCCACGAAACATTCTAGCAACTATAAGGGAACAAAACTCAGAGAGTAGTTGCATTAAAAAGGCATTTATAATGCAATACAAAAGATAAAAAACGAAACGAGAGTCGGTGAAACTCCAATACAGATTCTGAAAAACCTGCTTTCTTCAAAAAAATACGTCTACTATACTCGAGAAGATCCTGCCACAAATAGTGTGGAGGAGATATTCTTTGTTCATCCGAAATCGTACGAGATGTGGCGTGCATTCCCGCACGTGTTGATGATCGACGCGACATACAAAACAAACATGTACAAACTTCCATTTGTCCAAGTGGTCGGTGTGACCTCCACACACCAGTCGTTTTGTGTCGCTCATGCATTTATATCAAAAGAACGGGAGGAAAACTTCGTCTGGGTGTTACTTCAAATAAAAGCAATGTTGCAAAAGTGTATGGAGCCGCGTGTGATAGTAACAGACAGGGACAAAGCTCTTATGAACGCGTGTGATAAAATATTTCCGAGCTGTTCCAAGAACCTATGTCGGTGGCACATACACGAGAATATCGCAAAACATTGCAGGGCATCATTTACAGACGAAGACTGGAAAAATTTCAAGTATTCATGGTCGGTATTATGTGAGTCTCCCACGCCAGATATATACCAGTACAACTTCAACCGACTTTACGAACGTCTGTACGCAGCCAAACGAGGAAGTAAGTTTTAAATATTTAATATTTTCAGTATTTAAATATTTATTCAATATTAAATATTTTTCCAGGAGTTATTGATTATGTGACTAAAAATTGGCTGGACCCGTATAAAGAAAAGTTTGTATTCGCGTGGTCCAACAAAAACCTCAATTTTGGTCAACATACAACGAACCGAGTCGAGAACCAACATTCGCTCTTAAAGAGCTATCTTAGAAACGCTAACAGCTCGCTAGATAGACTTGTTGGGTTTGTTGATGAAATTGTATCAGATCAGTATTATCACTTACAGTTTGGGTTTGGAACAAGCATCTTAAGGAAAATGGACAGCCACATAGCTATTCAATTGTTTGATATCCTGCACGGTAAAGTTTCACATAAAGCTCTAGATTTGATAGAAAACGAGTGGTACAAGTTATCAAATATACGGAAACAAAATGCAACGTGTGGGTGCCAACTTTTCAGTAGTTATGGGTTGTCGTGTGCTTGTCGTCTAGCAAATATCGAAGCTACAGATAAACTGTTCTGACTATTTAATTTTTATTATTATAAATTAATTCAATTAAAAAAAATATAATAAAAACAATATATTAATATTATTATTATTATTATTATTATTTATTTAAAATAAATACAATATATTATTATTATTATTATTATTTAAAAAAAATATTATTATTATTTATTATTTAAAATTTAAACAATATATTATTATTATTATTATTATACAGGTGGCATAATCCCTCTAGATGCAGTGGACGTCTTCTGGAGGAAACTTGATTTAAAACCGTCGTTTGTCGATGATGAAAATGTAGACGTGGATAAGGTACTGGGTCAAGTGAGAAACAAAATTATGTCACAACCCGATCAGGTCAAAAGAAGTATGCTGTCGAGAATTGCAGGGGTTGTCTTTCCGAGCAAAAGTAACAAGAAAGCGCCTATGGTACAAGAAGATACTCGCGGTCGTCCAACTTTGAAAAAGTAACAACAAAGGAAACAGGTTGTCGCGAGAAACAACTCATTCACAGGATCCCAACAAAGCAAATGTGACCCTGCGAGACACAGCTCGTATATTGCGTCACAAGACTCTATACAAGCGAGTTCGGTCTTTCAACACAGTCGTTCAACTAAGGGTAAAGGAAAATAACCGCAAGATGATAACGCCCATCTTGGGTTTCCATTGATTACGGGGAATGATGCGGTTAACAATATAAAATGTTTTAAGGATTCGATACCCTCTTTATTTTATCCGTACATTTCACATATACAGGATGTAAAACCCGACGGTAACTGTGGTTTTCGATCGGTAGCTTTGGGCTTAGGGTTAAATGAAAACCGGTGGCTCTTTGTCCGACAACAACTTCTACATGAGATGGACAATAAAGAGGAATGGTGGAGAACTGTTTTTGATAGAGTCGCCTTTCAAGAGTATGATAAGCTACGTCACACAATAGATTGGCAGGATGTGAAAGCCGCACCAGTTAGTCGTTGGATGTCGATGCCATACACAGGACTCCTAATTGCTCAAAGATTTGGGGTGATTGTTCATCTTTTAAGCATCAACGGTAATCAAACATTTTTTCCATTGTGGTTTGGTCCTAACGTTCACGCTCAACATCAAGTCTTATCGTTAGTTCACGTCAAAAATGCTCATTTCATCCACGTCAAGTTAGACGGAGAATTTCCGATTCCTACGCCGAATGCACTTTGGAATTTGCACCGAAATGATGATGCAGCAAAATGGAAAAATATATACAATGATCGTATAGAACGATTTAAGAAAATAATGGCCACTAATAGATCTAGTTTTTCACAATATTTCACGAATCTCGGATGATATTTGTTTAAAATTGTATTGTAATTCTTTTTAAATTAATTTTATTGTCATTTTAAATATTTTTATTTAATTATAACTAATTATAATGTTAATTAAATATAATAATAATTAATTTTAATTCAAATGTTTCAAAATTCAAATTTCTATACGCCACGTATAGATCAATACGTGGCGTATCTTCCCTAACCTTTGGTATTCTATACGCCACGTATTGCCCTATACGTGGCGTATATACATTTGATTTATCTGGTTTTGGTCCCGTATTGTACCAAACGAACCAAAAAAACAAACACAAAGCCATACGCGACCCGCTTATAAAACGCTCGTTGATTTGGATTGTGCCATCAAAAAAACTTTGAAAAGGTACGTGTCTTAACCCACGATCATTAATGTTAGGTTTTTATTGAATATTAGCGGGTAAAACTGGGTAGATTAGCGATTTTTAGGTTTGAAATTAAGAACTATACGCCACGTACAGGACCATACGTGGCGTATAGTTCTTCTGGATTGATCTAAGGAAGAAGATGAAGCCATACGCCACGTATAAGCCTATACGCTACGTATGGCTCAGTTTACCCGGTCACATGCCTGCATATGGCCTAGTTTGGTCGCGTATGGCTTGGTTTACCCGGCAACTCGCCCGCGTATGGCCTATTTGGCCTGCGTATGGCTTTGTTTACCCGGCAACCGCCTATACGCCACGTATAAGCCTATACGTGGCGTATAGGTTTTTAATTTAAAATTTTTTTAATTATATAAATTAATTCAATTAAAGAAAATATAATAAAAACAATATAATAATATTATTATTATTATTATTATTTATTATTTAAAATAAATACAATATATTATTATTATTATTATTATTATTTATTATTATTTAAAAAAAATATATTATTATTATTTATTATTTAAAATTTAAACAATATATTATTATTATTATTATTTATTATTTAAATTAAAATATTAAAAACAATTAATTATTATCAGATATGGCGGATTATGATGATGATATTCAGATGGATCAGCTAGACGATTTTGCGCACTATCCTTTTCTAGATTTTCCGCCCGATACAGAGGCTTATTCCCGGTGCCAGAAGCTCCGGGAGGTGCAGATGGGTCCGGGTACGGAGGTGCAGATGGGTCCGGGTACGGCGGTGGATTGGGCCCTCCTCGAGGAGGTGCATGAGGCCGAGCGAGCTAGGGCCATCATCGGTGAGGACACGCCATGGTCGCGTCTTTTTGACCTTTCTTTTGAGGAGACATACCGAGAGCTTGTCGTCGAGTTTCTTTCGACGTTCATCTATTCAGAGACTGGGCTGCAGCCTCTACCCGGGGAGGCGCCGGATATTGAGGATCCGGATCGTATTTCTTTTTCTATTTTTGGGGTCGTTTACCGTTAGACCCTCCGTCAGTGGGCCGTCACGACGGGCTTGTACTACGAGCCTGAGACGGTCTCGCCGCTATTCACCGAGGCGGTGACAGAGGTTGACAAGGAGGAACTCCTTGTTTTTTGGGGCTTGATTTCAGATAGTCCTTGGTTGGGTACCAAGGGGAGGGTCTCGGGTATTAGAGACCCTTTGTATAGATATCTGCACCGGCTTATTTCGACGTCGATCGCACCGCGTCTGAAAAGCCGTGAGCGGTGCACTGATAGAGATATTTTCTTTCTTTTCTGCCTGCTTACTGGGAGGCGGTGCGACCTGTCCACGAGCATGACGCTTTATTTTGCTTCAGCCTATATGCGACAGAGGCGCGGACTTTTATATGGCGGTGCATTCATCACGCATATCATGCGGTCGGTCATACCATTTGGCCACCATGAGCCTCAGATGTTACCGGCCATTCCCCCTGTCCGATTAGATCGTCGCACGGCGAGCGGCATGCGCATCACGCACCGATTCCCGCAGGGCCTCCGGTTCGTAGGGGCCGTCCAGGACCAGGTTTGGGTCCCGGTGCCATTGTCGCAGATGCCTGGACAGGGGGACCCGCCTATGCCTCAGCCGCTGCAGGGTATGGCGATTGAGGACGAGCCGCCACACGTCGAGCAGGTCCACGAGCATCCGCCACAGCATCCCCGACACGTACGTCGGTCTGTTAGGCTGGATAGGGCTACCCAGGCATTGCTTGATGGCCTTGTTGCCGACTCACGGCGACAGGGTCGTCAACTCGATCGCATGGAGGACCTGATGACGTGGGCGATTGGACAGATCGTGAATCAGTCACGAGCCGCCGGCATCGAGCCACCCCCACTACCACCGCCACGTCATTATCCGGACGACCCCGTTCAGGGTGAGGGCGGGGCAGGTCAGGGTGACGCCGGAGCCGATTAGGTTTAGTTCTTTTATTTGTATTTTGTTTATTTCGTTGTTATGTATGTAAAACATTTTGATGTATATATTTAATTTTATGATGTAATGTATATAATGTTTAGTTTACTTGTTTGGTTGTAATGTTTAATATTTTGTTTGGTTTGTAATGTTTAATATTTTGTTTGGTTTGTAATGTTTAATATTTTGTTTGATTATACTGTAAAAATATAATAAATGTTTAAAAAAAATATAAAATATATAAAATTTATAAAATTTATAAATAGATAACAAACTTATATTAACAAAATTATATAAATTAAAATACAAAATAATATATTATTATAAAAAAAATATAATTAAATAAATAATCCTATACGTGGCGTATAGGTCTATACGCCACGTATAGGATTATTTAACAACAAATCTTCCAATTTTTGAAGAAAAATATTGAGCCCTGCCTCATACGAGGCGTATAGGGCAATACGAATCGTATGGGACACAGAGAATGACACGTGTCATTCTGGTGTCAGAGACTAAACCCTATACGCCCTCGTATTGACCTATACGAGGGCGTATCGCGCGACGACGGGTTCAATTAGCAATATTACGTGTGTGGTTAGAATCGGCCTAAATAAATCGACAATGAAGTAGTAACTTTTGCAGGCAACCACAGGGGTAGCTGCCACACATTATTTCAAACAGTAGTTCATCTATAAAGTTTGCCACACATTATTTCAAACAGTACTACCACAGGGTATTTATGTTTGATTTTTGACGTATGATTATACAATAATAAATCTATTTGACCATCAAACCTCCTTAATTTTATTTTTACAAACTTTCTCCTGTGATATCATATTATTTTTTAGAGTTAAAAGTACACGGATACTATCCTGTGTTATGTTTAAATTTTAGATTTTGTCTATAAGTTTGAAAAAATTACACTGTTAGTCATCAAATTATACATAAACGTAACATGTTTGGTCCTTGGAGGGGATGACCGAAAAGTTAACTGTCATCCACTCTAGGGACCAAAATGCTACGGTTATGCATAATTTAGGGACTAACAGTGTAATTTTTCAAACTTATGGACCAAATCCAAAATTTGAACATACCAAACGACTATCCGTGTACTTCACTCTATTTTTTAAATATTATTTATTTTTTAAAAATAAACTTTAATACTTATGTTCTTACGGTTATCCTTACAAATTTAATCAGGTTCACTTTTTAAATTAATATTTCCCACTTAATTATTTATGTTAGTAAATTATTTATTTTTTCTAATAAATATTACATAACCAAAAGCTAGACAACAATTTTTGTAAATAGTTATTTATTAATAAACTATTTATTTCTTTAATAAACTCAATAAGAACATGATTAAAATCTTTGTTACATAACTATAAAAAATTGGATATTTTATACAAATTAATATGTTTGACTAAATATTACGTATTTATATTATCACAAGCTTGTGCTAACATCTAAGGGTCGTTTCCATGTCGGCAAGTAGGTTTCCCTTAGGGGAGCGAACAACCTCCATGGAATTATTTTGAGAGACTTTTGAATGGTTGTAAATGACAGAATTAACCATTTGAGAAAGGGTCAGGCATGGCATTTAATGCAGTTGCACTCAATGACTTTGAATATTGGACACATGCTTTGAATCATGGATAGGCAGCTTTCTTTGGGGTGAGAAGGGGCGAGGGTCCCGGCTCCAACAAGTGGAGACTGGTGGCCCAGAAGAATTAAGAGTGGTATCATTAATAGACGGTGGTAGCGACGGATCAATAAATTTTTTATGGGGTTGAAATTTTTAAAGTTGGTTGTCTATCGTAAAATATTAAAAAAATTTGGTCCGGTTCGAGTCACATAATAAAAAGATAAAACCACTGATCAATAATCTAATAATTAATCTAGCAAATAATCAACTAATCAAATAGAATTTAGAGAAAAAGATTTAAAGTACCTAAATTTAGGGTTTTTGAAGTGTTAATGAATCTGGTCACGGGAAGCAATCAAGCAAAGAGGATGCAAGTGGACATCGGTAGTCCAGAATCCGGGAGCCGGTGATTTTGCGGATGGCGGTGATGCGGTACAGCTTTTGTATCGTTGATCGTCCATGAGAAGTGATTACAATAGCAATTGGATATCATACATCGACTCGGTGACTCCCCCTCAGGCTCTGTGCTCTTCATAGTTCTATCTCACACATACATCACTGATTCACACTTGAAAAAGTTAGAAAGAGAAAGGATAAAAGTACAAGAGAAAGATGGTGATAACATGTAAGTCGCTTAAGTATTTTACTTTTTAGGAAAAGTATAAAAATAATCATTCGTATAGCCCTTTTACGTGTTAGGCTATGTGTAATACTCATACTTCACTTTTCAGTATTTTTCGCCACCTCAGCGCAACATCACCATCTTCCACTCCATCTTTCACCCTATGTTATACACCCGCTTCACTTTACTCCATCTTTCACTTTTTTTTTTATGAATCTGAGAGTTATCTAGCCAGACTTAAGATAGAGCCCAACCTTATCACATGGATAAGTAGGCTTAAAATAGTTAGAACTGTATGTTATATCACCTATAAATTTAGCCCATAATTGCAACGGTGGTTTCAGGCAATTCAATAGTGGTTGTGGTCTGCCCGGTGATGGTTTCTTGGACCTAAACTAAAGTGAATATGTATAGTGACTAGCAAATAACCAAAAAAAATATTTTAGCTTTTAGTTAAAAATAAACAAAAGAACAAAAGATATGAGAGAGGACCTAAACTAAAGTGAAATGTATAGTGACTAGCAAATAACCAAAAGTAATATTTTACCCCATAAACCATCCGTATAACTACTCTTTTAACTAATTTATACATCTTTATTTCTTTCATTATAATCTTTATCATTTTATTTATTATTTTATTGAATTAATCACATTATTATTTTTAAAATAATCACCCATAAATTATCTATCTATACGTTCTCTTTGTTGATATTGACATAACAAAAACACAATACAACTGTCAGAAAACTCAGATCTAAACCCAAATATTAGCGGACATCTCAATCAAATAAAAAAGAACAAGAGTCTTTACAACAATACTGAATCAAGAACTACACAAACAGATATGGACTATTACACACTCAATCAACTCATCAATGTCTCATCAAGTATTGCGGAATATTGAAAACTAATTATATTTTCTTGTATATTTACCATGAAGAGAATACAAAACATTTATAGGAAATTACAATGGTCTAAAATAAGGAAATATAGAAATTATGTGCCGGCATTGAGAAGGATGGAAACCGTGTGATTGACCCTCAAATTAGGGAGATATGTTGCTATTTTGACTGATCCCATAAACAAATCATTTCCTTTTCCAACACTCCCCCTCAAGTTGAAAATTGGGATCTCCAAAATTCAACTTGTTCAAACAATTACTTAAGATTCTTTCATTGACAGCCTTTGTTAAATTGTCGGCAAGCTGATCCTCTGATCGAACAAATGGTAGCTCAATGATCCCGGCTTCTAGTTTTTCTTTAATGAAGTGTCTATCCACTTCTACATGTTTAGTTCGATCATGTTGTACCGGGTTCTCTGATATTTGAATAGTTGTTTCATTGTCGCACATGATTCTGCCGGTTTCATTCGGAAGGAGCCCAATATCGGATAAAAGTTTTTGTATCCATAAAACTTCTGCCAACTCCCGAGTTATCCCTCTAAACTCAGCTTCGGCACTTGAAAGAGCGACCATCTTTTGTTTTTTACTTCTCCATGTAACCAGATTTCCACCCACAAGGGTGAAGTAGCCTGATGTCGATCTTCGATTTCCTTTATCTCCTGCCCAGTCTGCATCGGTGTAAACCTGAGTTTTTAAATGCCCATTTGCTTTAAACAAACCCCATGACCAGTTGTTCCCTTGAGATATCTGATAATTCTCCACACTGCTTCCATATGGGTAACTTGGGGTTGATGCATAAATTGGCTTACCACTCCTACAGCGTACGCTATATCTGGACGGGTGTGTGAGAGATATATCAGTTTTCCTACCATCCTTTGGTGTCTTCCTCTATCTGCTAACTCTGCTCCTTCTTCCATGTATAACTTTTGATTTGCAATCATAGGAGTGTTTGTTGGCTTGCAATCGATCATTCCTGTTTCTGCCAATAGATCAAGGACATATTTTTCTGGCAAAGGAAAATCCCTTGTTTTGACCTAAGTACTTCTATTCCAAGAAAGTACTTAAGTCTGCCCAAGTCTTTCATTTCAAACTTTGTGAACAGACCCTTCTTTAATTTCTCCATCTCTTCCTCATCGTTTCCTGTGATGATCATATCGTCAACATAAATAATTAAGCAGGTCATGAGATTGTTCCTTCGCTTGAGGAACAGAGTATGATCTGAGTTACTTTGTTTAAAGCCATATTTTTTCATGGCTAAGCTGTAGAAACAAAGACTGATGGCTACAAAATTCTCTAAGTACAAATGCTGCTGATCTCAGAGTTTGCTGCTGACCAACAAACTGCTGCGGACAAGCTTATTTGCTACGGATACTTGTTCTCCTGCTGAAGAACAAATCTGCTGCGGATAGCCTTATCTGCTGAAGACCAAAGTTGCTGCGGATAGGCTTCTTAGCAGCATCAACACTTAATACTGCTGACAGGAAAATCATCAGCAGCTTTGGATGGTTACATCTTGCTGCTGATCATCATCTTTGCTGCTGACAGCCGTGTGCCTTGAAGACAAATCGTCGCAGCTGACTATCCATGCCAAGCGTCACTGAAAACTTTCTGCAAAAGCAACTGACACACTCAAAGCAGAAGGAACCTCAATGGCACAACCAATGAAAGACAACAATGCTCTTCTCCATACATGCAAGCAATAATGCATAAAGAAGACGCTTCAATAAAGTTAACTAGTTTTAGACTAAACGTGTAATAGTTAGCTATATTCATCAGATCAACGGTCTGTGTTAGATTTGATCCTTAGAATCAAGGGTCTGTCCTGATTCTAAGTTAGTATAAATACTGTGTAAACACTTCATTGTAAGTGTGCTTCTAAATAGAGTTTTCATTTGTAATCGTTTATCTGCAAAAGCTTAATACAACAGTGTTCTTATCAGTATTATTTCTGTTTACTCGATTATAATTGTGCAGTTGATATTGTTTCCGCCAATCTCAACTAAGAACAGAACCATCTTGTAATCTTACGATCCTACAAGTGGTATCAGAGCTTTGGCTCAGATTAAACAAACTCACACTTGTTTAATCACTTCTGGTTCTATTCTAAACTCTCTCTTTTATTAAGTCACCAAAAACAAAGATGGCACAGAGCAATGTATTTGAATACATCGGCAGCATCAACCGACCACCAAGATTGGTATCTGGGGAAGACTACGACATGTGGAAGAATCGCATGGAAAGCTTTTTCTGTTATCAGGAGTACGGAATGTGGAAATCCATCAGGGATGGACCCTACACTCCCATGGTGGCCTCTGCTGACTCTGGAGAACCACCAGTTCCAAAGGAGCCCTCCAAGTACTCAGAAGAGGACATAAAGAAGATGGAAGTGGACTTCAAGGCACTAGGAGCTATCCAAATGTGCCTTCCAAATGAAGTTTTTCATAACTTCAGAAGTTACAAAACTGCTAAAGAGCTCTGGGTGGCTCTTGAGAAGATGTTTGCTGGCTCTGAGGAAGTCAAAGAAAACAGAAGAGACATCTTGAAGCAGCAGTATGAAAACTTCGTTTGGAAGGAAGGTGAGTCTCTAACTATTTTAGACAACAGATTTACCTATCTTGTAGGTGAGCTGCAGTGTTCAAAGGTGAAGCTAGAGAATAAAGATATTCTCAAAAAGTTCATCAGGTCTCTACCAAGCTGCTGGACACTTTACACAGTGTCAATCAGAAGAACAGAGAATCTGAAGACTCTCCAAATGACTGAGCTCTTTGGAATGCTAAAAACCTATGAGCTAGAGATGATTCAGGCAAAAGAAAGAAGCTCAAGCTACCAAACAGCCTCAACATCCACCACCATCTCCTCTGCCCTCCATTCTGAGCACTCAGGTCCTAGTTCAAGCAACTATTATCCACCCATTGTCACCCATCCACAAACCCCAACCTCTCAAACAAACACATCTCCATTCCTCCTAGAAGCCCCTCCTCAAACCTCAACCTCTGCTGCTTTTGTTTCTGAAAACTCAAGCAACATGTCCTTTATCAAGGAGGATCTGGAATGCTTCCATCCAGATGACTTAGAAGAAATGGACATACATCACTCGTATGCCATGTTATCTATAAGAGAAAAAAGGTTCTACTCTAGAACTAGAAGACCCATTCCAAGTAATAACTCCAACACCAGAGTTGGCTTGGATAAAAGCAAACTAAGATGTTACAATTGTAACCAACTGGGTCATTTTGCTAGAGAATGCAAGGCACCTAGGGCAAACCCAGCAATTCACCAAGCCCAACCAAGACAACAACAGCAACAAGCTACTCCTCCAGCTCAAGCTGCAGCTTGTGCAGCTGTTGGAACATCTGACTTTGACTGGAGCTTCTAGTATGAAGATCTGCCTGCTAACAACCAAGCTCTTATGGCAGACACAACTGAGATACCGTCTCAGGTATATGAACATCTATGTTCCCAAGCCTGTATTGATAAGGTTTTAGGCTACAGAAAGCATAATCAAAACCTCATAGATCAAAATGAAGAGTTTCATCAAATGAAATCTGAATTCAAAAAGGTTGAAGACAGTTACAAAGAAAAAATTAACTGCCTAAAGAAAGAGATTTCATTATTAAAACATGAACAAACCAATCTTGAAACTCAGATTGATGATCTTCTGGCCAAATTAAAAGCCACCAGAGCAGAATTGGCAGAGCAGAAAGTTCACGTTGACAAATATGAATTTGCATCCAAAAAGCTGCAAAGACTTCTGGATGCTCAAATTCATGAAAAGGTAAAAACTGGTCTAGGGTATCATGCTGAACAATATCAAGCCGTTGCACCTCGTGCTGACTACGTTGCCATCCATGAACCAAGCTTCAATCTTGCAAATCTTGATATGGCCAACAGAAATCTTGATCATTCTAAGGATGAACCTTTGGTACAAGAATGCACTACCTCATCAGAGTCTGATTCAACTTGCTCAGACTCCACTGAAACAAGTGAAGCTTCATCTCCTCCTGCCCCTCAAGTTATTCTGACTAAAGATGAAGTCCCCATTATCCATTCAGCACCAGTACCAGCCATTTCAGTACCAGTTCCTACACCATTCAAACAAATCAAAATTAGCTATCCTCCAGAAGGTAGGAAGCTAAATATTGAAAAGGGCCAGTCCTCAACTTCAGTCCAACCAAGAAAGGTGTTTGACATATGTCATGCGCCTGGAGAGAGGGTTCCATATGTTCAAAAGACATTGGAAAAAGCTACTTTTGAGCACAACAAAGCTCACCCTTGGAATTTCAAAGACCTTTTCAAAAGAAAGGATTATGTTTATCTTTCAAGGGACAAACTGACAAAATCATGTTTTGTCTGTGGAAAATATAACCACACTGCCAGCACCTGCTTCTACTACCTTCAGCAGCAAAGAAACCTCAAGCAACATGCTTTTGAGAAGACAAAGAAGAACAAACATGCAAGAAGGTTTGAAGCTAAGACAACTCAATTCAGAAAACCTCTTTCTCCACCAAGGGAGCAGTTGTCAAAACCTCAACAATCTTGCATCATCTGTGGAGAATCAGACCACTTTGCTGCAAATTGTAAGTTTAACCCTTTCAATCAGATTCTTCTTCCAAACCCAATTATACAAAAGCCTATCAGTAAGGTGAAGAAGGATAGGCATACGTCTGTTCTTAAACCATCAGCAGCCAAAATAACTGCTGCTGATCGAGTAAAGCCCAAGCAACCAAAAGGAAAGCCTTCAGCAGCAACAAAGTCTGCAGTTGCTCAAGTAAAACCACCAGCAGCAACAAAATCTGCTGCTGATAATCCAAAGTCCTCAGATACAACGTCTGCTGCTGAAAAGGCAAAGAGAGCTGGAAAACCACCAACTCAATAATGGAAGGCAAAGAAACCACCAAGCATCATCATCGGTTCAGTTGAATGCGTCTATCCTTTGTTGTAAATATGTCTGTCCTTTGTTGTAAATAAAAGTTATAAGTCAGCAGCATCCTTTTGGCTGCTGACAGGTCTGATCTTCAGCAGCAAAGAATTTTCCCCTGACTGCTTTAACTTATCAGAAGGAACAAGTTTCCTGCGGATAGCTTTAAGGCTGTCAGCAGCAACATCTTTGCTGCAGATCATTGCATCTATCAGCAGCAATTAAGTTTGCTGCTGACAGACTTAACCTTCCGCAGCAACCAAAGTTGCAGTGGACAGGCTTATTCATCCACAGCAACCAAGTTTGCTGCTGATGGGTAAATTTAAGTCCAAATTAACTTTTACCCGTTGTAAAAGAAATTAATGTCAGCCTTTACCATGACTGCCTCGGTGTATTACAGCTGTAACAGTAAAAGGTGAATTAGGTTGTACTGTACAAGTCATTTTGCTTTTTCCTTCTTCTGCCGTTATAAGAACAAATCAAATTTCATTACCACCTCTTCACCTTCAACTTCACCCTAAACCCACATCACTTTCTTTCAAGTCCCCACCACATTCAAAACCCTTCATCTAAAACATTCAAAGCCTCCCATATTCTAACCTTCCCTCCAAATCAAACAACAATGGCAGACATCAATAACCCTGATGATAAGTTCTCCCCATACCACAACCTTACAGCATATATTACCAAAGGAAATAAATCCGAAGGATTTAATGAAATGATCGACTTCTTATGTCGATCAAAAATCTACTTTGCCCTGACAACCAACCCTACCATATATATCCCTCATATGGAGGATTTTTGGAGCTCCGCCGTCTACTCAACCGAACAGGGGATTCCCCAAATCAAAGCCAAAGTAGACGGCAAGAATATAACCATCTTGGAAGCCACACTCAGAAAACATCTTAAGCTTCAAGATGATGGAGAAGCCATCTCATACTCGAAGGACGAATACATGAGGACCTTTATATCCATTGGATACACTGGAAATCAGACCGAGTATACGATCGAGAAGGCGCTGATGGGCCCTCCATGGAAGTATCTCTGCCACACTCTTCTCCAATGCATATCCCAGAAGAGGAGTGGATGGCATCAGGTGAGCTCCGCACTTGCCTCCGCCTTCCATGGTATGGTCACTAACCAAGGCTTCAACTTTGCACACCTCATCTTTGAGGGTTTGAGATATAACCTTCAAGAGGGTGCAAATCAACAATTTTTTATGTACCCAAGATTCCTGCAGGAAGTTTTCAATCAAGAACTAAAAGATATTTCAAAACCTGCAAGAATCTACATCATGTTGGGACATAAAAATAATATTTTTCAAAGCATGAGAACTGTTTCCAAAAAGTTCTCAGGGGTCAACGTTCCATTTTTATCTACAATGCTGAATGTACAAAGTACCCCGGGTGACAGTTCAGCAATCCCAGCTGATACTGATCCCACACCCTCTACCTCACATCCTGAACAACAATCTGCTTCCACCATTCGAACCCCTGTGCATACTACTAAGGATGCACAGGCACAGAAATTACTTACACCTCTTTTGGATGTTATCGTTCAACCGGAACACAAGGCCCCGGTTGCAACGACATATACTAGAAAAAGGGGCAAGAGAACTCCTTCTTCTCTTGCCTCCAAGGCCCAAACCCAACCTAACAGCCCTCACTCAGAATCACAACATTCTGGTGAGAATATCATAAGGGACAGCCACATTATTAGGGAGACTCCTTTGGATGTCTCTCTATTAAGATCAGGATCACTTCCCGGATCCATAGAACAGCCCCCTGAGCCCTTCCTTTCTCTTCTGAACTTAAGTGTTGAGGAACCTGATCAAGATGATGTACCTTCTCCACCTACCACTATCTCAGAGGTACTGATTGATCTTGCTTCCAACACACCCAACCCAAATTCTTCTACCCTGAAGGTCCACTCTAGGAGTCATGAAAGAGTGGATGTGGAAGAGGTTGTCACTACTGCTGGTCATCAAATGACCAGGAGGACAGTGACAACATTGCTAAGACCTCAACCACGGCAACTCACAGTGAGGATGCTTCCTTGGAAACTCCCCTCACTGAGAGGAATCCCAGGTGCCAAGAAACCATGGGTGATGGGGATGAAGAGGCTAGGCCTAAGGCCCCATATGGATCCAAGGATTCCACAACTGTGGATGAGGACATACTGCAACTTCATAACTTGGAATTGACGGCCAGGATGGCTATGCTAGAGGCTGAAGTGTCCAAACTAAGACACCAACTCTCTATGCATGAAGCCCATCAATGCCTAACTTTACATACTCCCTCTCTTGTATCAGTGGGCACCCAAACTGATGCTTACTTGTCTACTGATGCAACCAAAAAGGGGGAGATGGTCCCAATGGAGGAAGACATAGACAGTCTTGATGACTGGATTCAAGAGCAGGTTGTAATTCAAAGCTCACTATTCAAGCCAGCTTTTGTACAGGTTTATGACTTGCCAGTTTCAGATAACGAAGAAGAAGAGACATCTGAAGACTGGAAGTTAGTCGTCAGGGCTGTTGATGAGATGCTGAATGATGCTGCAGACACAGAACAAACATATACATCATTCAGCATCATCCCTGAAGCAGCAACCATCATAAGTCAATCCACTTCCCCCCAATTTTCACTAACTTCAACACAACTAGAGTTTGACACAATACTAGCTTGGTGGTATGATGGAAAGTCTGAGAGGTTCTGGATTGGTTGGGAGTTTGGCGGAGTAGAAGAGCTAAACTGGGACTTTCTCAACAGCATCCAAGTCCTTCACCTATACCATCTAGATTGCATCAACAACTCAACGGACCTCTCAGCAGAACTTGCTATTGGCAGGTTCTATGACTTGATGGAGGATAATCTACCCAAGTTCGAAAGACAAATACAAGCAGCGAAAAGGGTAGCCTATCCTGAATCTTCAACAGCAGCAGAAAGAAGACTGACTCCTAGAAGACTTGAAATTATAAGGAGCAGTTTTCTCACTAAAGAAGAAGTTCTGTGCTTAAGAAGATTTCTGTACACCCTCATTGTCAAAGACTTAGATGTGCTGGGATGGATAAGCACTAAGTCTCTTGACCACACCTTCTTATTGAGCGACGGCTCCTCTCTCACCATCAACACCAGGAACATCCTGTCACTACCTACAGACTTTCTTTACAAGATCTTTCAACTCAGGGCAAATATCTGCAATGTCAACTCCCTTGAAAGCCAGGCAATGATAGCTACTGTCAGAGCCCATCTTGAACAAGAAGGAAGGATTGCTGAGGCAGTATATGTGTCAAACTCTGACACTGATACTGACTCAGCTTCCCCTCGAGTAGACATCTTTGCTGCAGCATATGAGTCAAGATCAACTGTCAAAGAAATGCTGAGAGAATTTACAAGTCCTGAGTGCAAATCGGATGAAGCCAATGACCTTCCATTGTTCACCACTCAATTTGCCAATGAAGCCGAGGTTGAGATCCCAACAGCAGCACAATCATCCGCTGTTATGATCAGTGAGGCCGAAGCAGAGGCATCCAGTGTAAACAAAGGGAAGGGCATTATGACCGAAGAAGATGAAGAGAGGTTGCTCAGAGAAAAGAGAGAGAGAGAAGGAAGAAAGAAGAAGGAAGAAAGAAAAAGAGGAGATGGCTGACCTGAAAAAGGCTCAAGAAAGAAAAACAGCCATACTCTTCAGAGAACAACAGATCCAGCTGTATGCAAAGCAGCTGGATGATCTGAAAGTAAAGATTCCTGCAGTTTATCAAATTGAAGAAGATGAAGCTCTGGCTCTTAAACTGCAGGAACAATTCTATAGAGAAGAAGAAGAGACTCAAAAGAAGAAGAAGAAAGAGGCTATGTTCAGAATAACTGACTCTGAACTAGCCAAAGAAATGAGAGAGGAGTGGGTAAAGGCTCTAGTTTCTCAAGGTGAGGATGTAGACTACCTTGAGAAACTATCAAATAAAGAAGTCTACAGAGCCTTCATGGGTCAGCAGGGTCAATTGGCAAAGAATAAGAAGGCTGAAGAAGAAGAAAAACCCAAACAAAAGTCCAAAAAGACCATTGCCTTTAATAAAAGAACCCATGAAGAAAGGAAGATCATGATTGACTTCCTTAAGGCTAGAGGAGAGAGTGGAAAGAGGCTAGGTCCTATGAATTTCATGAACCTGCAAGCCCTCTATTTTAAAGTAAAGAAGGATGAGGAAGAAAGATTAGAGAAGAAAGGCTCCAAGAAAAGGGTAAACATTCAAGAAGAAGAAAGGAAATCAAAGAAACCTAAGCCTTCTCTCTCACCCATCACTTTCTCAATCCAACAACCTTCCACTCTCCTTCCTAGACCTCCCTCCTCTCCTCCCTCAAAGTCCAAATCATCACACCCAGCTCCTACTCATCAACAACCTCCCAAAAAGAAAAACAAACCCACTTCCAAACCAGAAGACTCAAGAGAAATAATCAGATGGTCATACAGCCCTGAAGACAAATGGTTTGAAGTGTTCAGGGGGAGGACAGAAGCTAAAAGATCAATCCATACATCTGTTGATGACGTATTACAGCTTCCAGATTCTGATCTAAGAAGAATAATGGAGCTGGGTGAATCCTCTGAGCCTGCGAATGAAGGTGGGAGACATCTATTGCTGGAAATCAGACATTACTTCAACCCCAGCAAAGATGAAATCATTGATGTCAAACCTCTTCAATCCCACTCTCCATTCATCAGCTGGTCCTACAATGCTGAGAAGAATGAATTCACTCTGACAGATGTTAAAGGACAGAAGATGAGGTGTTCAAGCAAAGCTATCTTCAAAATGGCAAGCAAAGACATCAAGACTCTTTCTGAGCTTCCTCTTAACAATCCCAGCATGGACCAGAGAGGATATGAGGTTGAAAGGATAGTCAGAAACATGCAAAAGCTTCAGCAACAAAGACAGTAAGACAATTTTGGTAGCATCAGTCTAGGGGGAGTTTGTAGAAACAAAGACTGATGACAACAAAATTCTCTAAGTACAAATGCTGCTGATCTTAGAGTTTGCTGCTGACCAACAAACTGCTGCGGACAAGCTTATCTGCTGTGGATACTTGTTCTCCTGCTAAAGAACAAATCTGTTGCGGATAGCCTTATCTGATGAAGACCAAAGTTGCTGCGGATAGGCTTCTCAGCAGCATCAAAACTTGATGCTGCTGACAGGAAAATCATCAGCAGCTTTGTATGGTTACATCTTGCTGCTGATCATCATCTTTGCTGCTGACAGCCGTGTGCCTTGAAGACAAATCGTCGCAGCTGACTATCCATGCCAAGCGTCACTGAAAACTTTCTGCAAAAGCAACTGACACACTCAAAGCAGAAGGAACCTCAATGGCACAACCAATGAAAGACAACAATGCTCTTCTCCAGACATGCAAGCAATAATGCATAAAGAAGACGCTTCAATAAAGTTAACTAGTTTTAGACTAAACGTGTAATAGTTAGCTATATTCATCAGATCAACGGTCTGTGTTAGATCTGATCCTTAGAATCAAGGGTCTGTCCTGATTCTAAGTTAGTATAAATACTGTGTAAATACTTCATTGTAAGTGTGCTTCTAAATAGAGTTTTCATTTGTAATCGTTTATCTGCAAAAGCTTAATACAACAGTGTTCTTATCAGTATTATTTATGTTTACTCGATTATAATTGTGTAGTTGATATTTTTTCCGCCAATCTCAACTAAGAACAGAACCATCTTGTAATCTCACGATCCTACATAAGCTCGGGGAGATTTTTTCAACCCATACAGAGATTTCTTCAATCGGCAAACTTCTCCAGCTTTAAATTTATCTGTGAATCCAGGTGGAGCTTCCATATAGACTTCCTCTTTTAGCTCTCCATGTAGGAAAGCGTTTTTAATGTCTAACTAATGAAGTGGCCATCCTTCATTTGTGGCTATCGAGAAGAGAACCCTAATTGTGTCAAACTTGGCAACTGGAGAGAAAGTCTCAGAGTAATCAATCCCATATGTCTGAGTGTAGCCTTTAGCTACTAACTGAGCCTTATATCTTTCAACTGTACCGTCTGGTTTGAATTTGATTGTGAAGACCCAGCGACACCCAACCGGTTTCTTTCCTGGTGGAATGGTACACTTTTCTCAAGTATCACTTTTTATAAGCGCTTCCATCTCCGTTTTCATTGCATCTGCCCAATTCTTTGATTTCAAGGCTTGTTCAACATTATTAGGAGTTTCCTTTGAATAAAGGGATGAAACAAATGCCTTGGCTTCCTTTGATAAGTTTCCGTTGGCTATGTTAGTCATAGGATACTTGGATCCTCGAGGCTCATGTTCTGGAGAATATCGTTTTGTTGGAATTCCTCTGTTGCTTCTTGGTGGTAACACATATCTTCCTGGTGTAGTTTCTTGTATGACCTTCGCATGTTCATGTAAAGTTTCATTCTAATTTGTTCTTTCATGATTGGGATCAACGGTATCTTCCTCCTGTTCATGTAAAGCTTCATTATGATATGTTCTTTCATGATTGGGATCAAAGGTATCTTCAGGTGGGTCAGCATGTTCAGGAGTGTCAAAAGACTGAGAAGAGTGAGTGTTACTTACCTCGGATATCAGGTTGGGAGGAGTCTCTTCGGTGGCACTGATGATCGGGTCCTCAGATTGTGTGGGAGGTTCAAGTGACTCATTCAGGGTACTGTGACTGTTTTCTGCTGAGACTGGAACGTATGAGACATACCTCAACCAACTCAGTGTGTCATGATATTCTTTCTCCCCCTGACCGCTGTGTTAGGAGGTGTAATAATATCTAGTTTCCAGAAAATCACAGTTCACAGTTGTAAACATGTGACGTGTATGTGGATTATAACACCTATAGCCTTTTTGATTTACTCCATACCCAACAAATACACATTTTTCAGCACACGGGTCAAGCTTAGCTCGATGTGACTTGGGTATGTGGACAAAGGTCGTGCAACCAAAGATTCGTGGTTCAAGGGTAAGAGTGGGAGGAAGTTTGGTAAATTCTTATAAGACTTGTAATGGGGTTTTTAAGCTGAGAATTTTGGTTGGAAGACGATTAATTAGGTATGTGGTAGTAGCAAGGGCTTCTGGCCAAAAACTTTTAGGAATTTGTGACTCGATTAGAAGAGCCCGAGTCTTTTCTAACAAAATGCGGTTTTTTCGTTCAGCGACTCCATTCTACTCCGGGGTATGTGAACATGTGGTTTGGTGAACTATTCCTTTGGTTTGGAAAAATTGTTTCATAGAGGTGTTAACAAACTCCCCTCCATTGTCGGATCAAAAGATTTTGATATTCCTTTGAAACTGGGTTTGAAACATGGTATAAAAAATTGTGAATTTTTCAAGGACCTTAGATTTGTTTTTCAAGAAGTAAACCCAAGTCATTCGAGTGCAATCATCCACAAATATCATAAAATATCTAAAGCATTGTCCCCCAATAATTGGAGCAGGACCCCAAACATTAGAATGAATTAGTGAAAATGGCAAATCAACCCTTGTGTTATTTGGTTTGAAAGTTTTTCTATGGCTCTTAGCTAACACACACGTTTCACCATGTGACACACCATTAGACGGAAATAATTTAGGAAATAAAATATGGAGATAACCCGTACACGGATGCCCCAATCTTCTATGCCATAACCATGCTTCCCGTTCTGCCGTTCCATGAGCCAGCATCACAGTACCACTTTGAGTCACCTCGTCCACATAATACAACCCTTGTCTTTCAGTGCCACGCCCAATAATCACTCCTATCCTAATATCCTGCAAGATACAAAACGTAGGTTGCATAAGAACCGAACAATTTAGTTCCTTTGTCACATGGCTTATTGACAAAAGTTTATGTGATAGGGAGGGAACATAGAGACAGTTAGAGAGTTTTATGGTTGGAGAAATCTCAATTGTTCCCCCGTTTCTCACATCCATTTTTCCACCATTTGTCGTTTGTATGTGTGATTTCCTTGGTTTAGATGATCAGATAAGATCGGATAGATCGTAATTCATGGTGTCGGTGGCTCCGCAATCGAAAATCCATGATCTATCTCGTTCTCCATCATAGATTTGGGCCATGTTTGCCATTCCATTAATTGTTATGGCCTTTTTGCAATTTTTAAAGCTCATTTTTAAATAATAAATAAATAAGGTATGAGCTATATTAAAGTCTTATATATCTTCAGGGTCTAACTTGAAACATTGAGACTTAGAGTTAAGAAAAAGGGGGTCTGAGAGCATTCATATCAGTTTCTTCATATGTTTGTGAGTGGGGTTTCCTATATTTTATGTAGTGATTTAAAGTGGTTGTGAGTGGAGGAGAGAGAAAATGTATAATTTTTTGTATATTTGAGAAAAACACTGTTCACCTGCATAATTTTTTTAATATTTTTTGAAAGTGTTGTGAGTGTAGGAGAGAGAAAAGGTAATGATAAATGTATAAAAAAATATTATTTAATTAAAAAGGAGAGAGAAAAGGTAGTGATTTTTAGTGTAATTATAGAGATGGAGATAGGGAAACTGATGAGAATGCTCTGAGGTGTTTTCCACAACCCCGATACCTGTTCCCAACGTGAAATTCGCCGCCTCATCTCCTTCTTATGTTGTTGCGCCGCCACCGAAACCACCATTGAAGTCACCACCGCCAAATCCGCCACCGCCAAGGCCACCGTCGCTGTTTTCGGTAGCTCCACTGTTGCCCATAGCGGCGGCGGCCATCCCTTTTTCCGGTCCGGCGTTTTTGGTCCCCTTCTTGTGGCCATCATTCCACCACTCGGGATATCCGACAATCTTGAAGCATTGCTCCTTGGTGTGTTTTGTCATGCCACAATGGGTACATTTAATGTGAGTTTTATCTTCTTTGGGTGGTGCCTTTTTCCAGGCGGCTTCGGGTCGACGATACCCTTTTGTCACGAGCCCTACTCCATCTAGTTCGGTGGCCATTAATCCTGCTGCTATACCTTGTGTATCATTAGGAACTGTTCCCAGAATATTCTAGTTATTGAGTTTGAGATTGATATATATAGGAGTTTGGGGTTTTGAGGCTGGGAATTAAATCCATGTTTTAACAGATTTGTGAGTTAGATGGAAAGTTCGGCATTCAAGCTACCGTCTTCGGACATGGCGGCTTGGGTGTGAACAAGAAAGGGACTTGGTAAGTGATGAGCACGTTGGTTCTAGGAACTCAAGCACCGCTCTGATACCATCTCATCAAGTATTGCAGAATATTGAAAACTAATTGTATTTTCTTGTATATTTACAATGAAGAGAATACAAAACATTTATAGGAAATTGCAATGGTCTAAAATAAGGAAATATAGAAATTATGTGCTAGCATTGAGGAGGAAGGAAACCGTGTGATTGACCCTCAAATTAGGGAGATATGTTGCTATTTTGACTGATCCCATAAACAAATCATTTCCTTTTCCAACACAATGTGATGGCTTGCATAAACTCTTGCTAACAATAAGAGGAAGAGAAAACCCTAACTCAACAGAGAAGATGACGGTGCCTTTAATATGAAGAATCCCTAGATTAACAAAGGGAATAACCTGTGGCTGAACCAACAAGATAGAAGAGAAAGTGTTTCCACACATCAACCCCTTTTCTTTAAAAAGCTGATCTTCCAAAAAATGAGTTCCAAACCCAACGGCCCACAATCAGCAACTTGGCAGCCCAGCACTTTTGGTGGTTCAGAGTCCAGTTGCAATCCACATGAAAAAATAACAAGATGAAAGCAATATTTATACATAATATATACAACATAGCAATATTAAATTGAAATAGATATTTATTTCAACATCCCCCCTCAATTTAATATGCAAATTCATCAATTCTATTGAGACACTTACACATATTATCATGTTGATTTGTAACATCTCGAGATTTAAAAAGATAAAGAACAATTGTTCACGAGGGTTAAACTAAGCTAAAGTGAAGGAACGGGCCATGGGCTTGAGCTTGGGCTTGGGTCGAATTAGGGAAGGAAGTTGGGCTCCATAAAGCCTCAACTTCTTCCCTTCCACCCTCATTTTCCATCATCTTCATTTCACAAGTTCTAGAGAGAGAGAGAGAAAGGTGTCGGTTTTGCTCCAAGATTGAACCATTCTTCTTCTCCAGTGATTACACGAAGCTTTGCTGAAGAAACGAGCCAATTAGAGGTAAGAAACTCGTCCAGATCTGAGTTTTTGTTGAAAATGGGGTTTTAGGGTTTCATGGGTATAACATAAAGATAAGATTTTTACATATAAAAACACCTGGAAAGTATAGATCTAGCTTCATGAGAGTTGGAGAAATGATTTGAACGTAAAAAGTTATGATTTTAGATAAAAAAATGAGTCTGATTAGAAATTAGTGTTCTTAAGCCGACACTCGATGAGGAAGATGACACAAAGTCCTGAACGCAAGTTCAGGCGATTGTCTGATGCCATCAGCCGACTCTCTGATGCCCATCAGCCGACTTTCTGATGCCATCAGCCGACTCTCTGAAGAGTCAGCCAACACTAGCAAGTTTAACCAATTTCATGCATTGTATTCGCACAGATCACGTAGCGCTTGTGTAGCCCAAAGATTGTTAGTTTCCACAGTAGATCGTAAACCAGGTGAGTTCTAATCTCCTTTTTGCCTTCTTTAGGGGTGGCGGGCATACTTAGTGTAAAGTGTTTATTACATATTTTATATTAATAAACAAAGTGAAAAACTATGTTTTAGTGAAGAGTTTAAAAGAGACAAATGTACGTTTTGAGTAATGTATAGCTATATTATGGCAAACGTTTACTATATTTTCATATACATAAACAAAGGCATAATATACGTGCTAGTATGTTTTCAGTGAAGTCAGATATATCATTATGACAAGCGTTTACTATATTTTCATATACGTAAACAAAGGCATGATATATGTGTCAAGCTATGTTTAGTAAAGTAAAGATATTTTATGGCAAGCGTTTACTATATTTTTATAAATAAACAAAGGCATAAGATATGTGCAAGTTATGAACAAGTTAGATAAAGTTTTATGAACAGAAAGTGAGTAGAATTCCTACGGGAATATGTACCAGCTGCAAAGGTCCTTGGGACATATGTTACTTTTAAAATATGCCAGATATGGGTTCTACCCATTAGTAAGAACCTTTGGGTTCGGTAACGGTTGTACAATTGGAATACGAGACGGCGGTTGCTCGGGAGAACCACGCAACTCCCCTTAGCGGTATTGTCGGTTCATGGCCGTTGGCCATAGGGGCATTGACCAGGTACTCGTCGGTTCATGGTCGTTGACCATGGGGGTGGTACAGTAGTGACAAGAGAATTGAAGGTTAAGCGGTAGTGTCGGTTCATGGCCGTTGGCCATGGGGGCATTGACCAGGTACTTGCCGGTTTATGGCCGTGTGCCATGAGGGCAGTACAGTGTAAAAGAATTGACGGTTTATTATATGTTTTTGAACTTATTTGAAAAGTAAAGTATGTAAAGTTTTGCCTTAATGACAATATGTATGTGTTAATAAATCTTCTGAATGATTGATTTAAAGTAAACGTTAGAACTCACTCAGCGTTGCTGATTTTTAGTATGCATATCAGTTAAGTGTAGGTGGCTTTGGATGGATGATGATGCTCGGCTTGGTGAGAAGAGTTACCCGAGAACAACACCTGGCATCCCGTTTATGTTTCGTTTATGTTTCAATTGTTTAAGACAAGTTTCAATTCGTATCAGACAAGTTATGTTTAGACATGTTATGTATTTTCCGCCGCGTACGCTGAAGTTTTAAATCGTTTCCGTTGCATGTGTTGAATGTCTTATGTTTAAGTGCTATGTGTTGATAAGTAAATCGAATAAGTGAGATCTTCCGGGTTTGGAGCCTTACATGATTAACCAAAAAATGCGGGTCAAACCAATCCAGCCCAACAATATCAAAGACATGAAAAAAATAATAAAAGACAATTAATATCAACAAATATGTTTGACCTAGAACTGTAACTAGACATACGCCACCTTTAGACGAATACTAACTAACTGCAACTCAAACCATTATTCACTCAGATACACATATAATCAATAACATCAAGTATATTGATTCAGGCTTTATTTTTCTCGGTTCATTTGATGCCTGAAAGTTTTATATCAATTTAGAGAACACAAACACCAAATCACGCAAATGTTGATAACTAGACCAGATTTCATGAATTTACAAAAGATTCAACCTTGGTGAGCTTGAAAATCGTCACTAAAATCATGTCAAGTGAATGTCCAACCACAATTTCAAAAATTAAATAAAAGTCGACTCGTTCGTTGCTCTAACTACACATGCTAATACTGGATAAGAATATTACTCGGGAAGAACAAAAACAATATTAACATCTATTGTAGATCCAATGCCGGGAAAGAAGAAACACAACTACCGTTGGCCTCCGCCTAAGTCATACAAAATATGAATAAAATCATGTCTCCAAACATACAGTAAGACAGACCACTATTAAACACCTAAACACAACTCAGTCCTCAAAAAACAGAAAAAAAACAAGCACAATTTCAAGAATAAGACATGTCACAAGTCACATAACACTTTCTGTAACACCACACAAAATAAGAGAGAAATCAGAAAAAAAAAATCCTGACTAAGACAGAAAGAATCATACGATTCTATATGACTATCAAAACACTATTTGATAAGAAAGAATAAAACCCTACGGTTTTAAGAACTCAGAAACATCTGAAAATAAGACAGGTGAAGAACATAAAGACTAATTTTGATTTAACCAAAAAACTTTTACAACTTCACATATATCACCGAATTACACGATTCAAAAAAGACAAGTCTGATAATAATAAGAATAGCATAAGCTATATAAGACAAGAAAGACACAGTTAAACAAATTTTAAATGAAAATAAATTCATTGAATCTCTTACATAAGAGAAAGAACATACAATGCTGTCAAAGAATCAAGAATACTCTTGATAATACTACATGTTAAGCTACATAAACCACACAGTTTAAGTAACGATACAATAAGACATACATGCCAAAGCAATAACCAAGAGACCAAATACTAGTAATACACACATGGTTTTCATAATACAACTGTTTTTTTTTCAAAATAAAAACCACAACAAGACTCGGTCATAGCCAAAAAAACTTTTTTCATTCTTCAAGACAAATTGAACCATTTGCAATTAGACAAATACTCTCACACAGAACAAACCAAGATTGTCATATGACAAATTATCCAAAACTATCGTTACAAGGAAACAAAGCACACAAGTAACTTCCACGAAAAATGACACTGTTTACATACTTGGACATTTACATTTGAAAACAAACCATCTGTTTTTAAGTACATGATATCACCTAAAATTATCGTGTTATATATAAACACAAGGTCAAAAAAAAACACCGTTCTCTTCTTACCCGACCTCACCATGTCTGAGAAAATCATTGGCACCAACAAGAAGGAAGAAGCCTTCTTCCCTGCCAAGCGTGATACCCACCAACAATTCAACAAAGCCGTTCAAAAGGAAGGGAAACGGAATTTTGGAGACCGAGTTGAGCATTGCAACTTCTGTGGTAAAGACGGCCACAATCGGGATGAATGTTTCAAACGTATTGGGTATCCGGATTGGTGGCCGGGAAAGGGAATGAAACGGGAGAAATCAAAGTCTAGAGCCGCATGCGTTGATTCTAAAATCAGCCCCATACCAGGGCTGACGGGTGAGCAATACCAACAATTTATTAGTATATTTGCAGGTGGTAAGGAGACCAAACTCGATGCTTCGCCTGTTGCAAATATGGCATCGAGTCTTCCTACTTCTCATACAACAGGTAATATAGACAGAAGTGGAACTTGGATTGTTGACTCAGGTGCCACACATCACATTACACACAAGGCCTCTGTCCTTGATAATAAGACCAAAGGTAATCATGAATCCCTGGTTATCATACCGAATGGTGATAGGATAATTGCAATCTATTATCTGTTAGCAAATTATCAAAAGACCTTCGATGTGCAGTGACGGTTTTTCCGGATTTTTTGTCATGCAGGACTTACGCTCGAGGACATTGATTGGAACGGGTAGTTGTGAAGATGGTCTCTACCAAATGGGGATGGTTGAAGACAAAAAACAAGCCTTGATGACAACCGTCGACGTTTGGCACAAACGTTTAGGTCATGCTTCGAATTCAAAACTTTCTCATATCAGTTTCCTTAAGGGTGCTTCATTTAAGAACCAAACTGATTTTTGTGACTCTTGTGCTAAGGCAAAGCACACAAGATTACCTTTTCCTATTAGCTCTATTAAAACTCATGGTTGTTTTGAATTGATGCATTGTGATATTTGGGGCCCGTACCGTACACCTTCAATCTCCCGTGCTAGTTATTTTCTTACCATAGTCGATGATTATAGTAGGGCGGTTTGGGTTTTTCTTATCAAACATAAAAGTGATGCTAGTAGTTGCTTGGTAGATTTTCACAAATTTGTTAAAACCCAATTTGAGAAAGATATTAAAAGGTTTAGATGTGACAATGGTGGAGAATTTAGCTCACATCGTATGCTCGAATTTTATGCCAATCAAGGAATCATTTTAGAAACAACTTGTCCACACACCCCTCAACAAAATGGGGTGGTGGAGCGTAAGCACAGACACTTACTTGAAATGGCACGAGCCTTGATGTTTGAAGCTAATTTACCAACAATGTTTTGGGGGAATGCATATTGACCGCTACCTACCTAATTAATCGGCTACCTTCGGAAGTCATAGAAAACAAAACCCCATACGAAATCCTTTATGATCGAAAACCAAATTATGAGCTCTTAAGGATTTTCGGGTGTCTAGCCTATTAGAGGAGCGTAGAAACAAAAGGGGATAAATTTGGTATAAGGGGGAGACCGGGAATTTTTGTTGGGTACCCAAGGGGAACAAAACGATATAAAATCTTTGACACAAAACATAAAAAAATTATAATCTCAAGGGACGTAAAATTTGTAGAAGGAACTTTCCCTTTTTCAAAACTTGACCATGAGGAAGTCAGAGAGGAAGTTTTCAAGTTTCCGGACAGCTGGCAAGAAGAAGAAAAAATCTATAGTATATAATAAATAAAGGTTTTTGTATGTCACGTGTCGCCACCATATTCAATCTTATCTTTATTTTCCCGGCTCTCTCTCTTATTAAATGCACCCATATATTTTAATAAATTACTAATTATACTAATAAAACACATTTATTTTAAAATTATCCTTTATTATAAAAAATTTTGAAATCTAATTTTGTAACTTTTCTTTTCAATCAAATAGTAAATGAAAGTTAAATTACATTAAATAGTAATTAACGTATTTTCGAAACCCAATTATATATTATTTTTTATATATTTTGAATTTTGTTTTCTATCCTTAGTATATGTAAAGTAATACATTTTTACACTTGTAAAATACATAAATAAAATTTAAGAAATTTATGTATCGATATTTTTCAACCCGTGTGTATTACATGGGTCTAAACTAGTTATAAATAAAGAAGTGGAAGTGGAAGTGGCCAGTAGCCTAGAAGAGACATTTGACGACCCATCTCAAGGGCATATTCCCTTGGCCCAAAACGAAGATAACACGGGCTCCAATCAAGCCATGCCATCGGTCCAACAAAACAACCCCACTGGTCCATCTCAACAAGAGCCAAACAACTCTGATATTGGGCCAAGCTTTGAAACACCAAATGAAAATGAAGAAAATATGGACCAAGATAGGATTACAAATGAGCCCATTGAAATCACTGAGCAAATCAAGGAGAGCCAAAACACAACCAAAACGGTTGTCCGACTACAAAGTTAAGCTTCCCCCATCCGTAGACCATGCAACACCCGTTACCGATCAAGAATCCTCGACGGTACATTCTTTAGCAAATTTTATTTCCTATGAAAAATTCTCTAACAATCACAAAGCTTATTTAGCAGCCATCGATAGTGGTGCACAAAAAAACCGGTTTTTTTTTTAACCCGGTCCAAACCGGTAAACCGGTTTGGCTTAAACCGGTTTGGGCCAAACCGGTTCGGGTTGCCCAAAAACCGCCGGTTTGAAACCGGTTTGGAGATTTCAGGAGGCGATCGGTTTAGAAACCGGTTCAACCAAACCGGTTTAAAAACCGGTTTTCGAGCTGGGCAAAAAATAGCCGTTGGCCAACGGCTATATGGCCGTTGGGGTCGATTTTGGCCGTTTTTTTGGAGTTTTTTGCACCCTTAAAACACTATAAATAGGTGGGGGGTGTTTAGGGTTGATCATACCTCTCTTTACACTCTCTAATCTCTAAAACCGCTCAAAAACGCTCTCTAAACTCTCTCTAAACTCAAAAAAAAAAAGCATGGCAAGTTTTGGTGTTGGTGGTTCCTCAAACGAAGTTACCGTTGTGGAAATTCGAGCAACAACGAGAAATCCGGCAATTTGGTGCAATTACGATCTATGTTTGTTGTCAAACGGGAAGGAACGTGCTCGGTGCAAGATGTGTGGTGCGTTTTTGGGGAAAGATTCAAACACTAGTTTGAAAATGCATATGGAAAAATCTTGCCCGTCATTGAAGGGAATTCCAAGTGAAGGTCAAGCCTCGATGACAAGCGAATGAGGTATTTGGAACTTTGATCCAAATATTGTTCGAGATCGATTCCAATTATGAGCCAAAATATTTTGCTCAGGCCATTCAAAATGAAAATTGGAGACAGGCTATGGAGAAAGCAATTCAAGCGCTCGAAGAAAATGGAACTTGGAGCCTTGAGGAATTACCGGAAGGAAAACACACCATAGACTCAAAATGGGTCTACAAAATCAAGTACAAACCTGACGGGGAGATCGAGAGATACAAGGCAAGGTTGGTTGCAAAGGGCTTTACCCAAACGGAGGGCGTGGATTACCACGAAACGTTTGCACCGGTTGCAAAACTTGTCACCGTGCGAACGTTGCTTGCCATAGCAGTAAAGAAGGATTGGACGATACACCAATTAGATGTAAACAACGCCTTCTTGCATGGGGAACTTCATGAAGAGGTGTACATGAAGATACCCCAAGGTTTTTACAAGAAAGAAGAGACAAGGGTGTGCAAGCTAAAGAAATCACTCTACGGCTTGAAACAAGCCTCCCGAAACTGGTACCAAAAATTTACAATGGCGTTAACTCAAATCGGTTTCAAGCAAACTAAGATGGATCATTCCCTCTTCACTTACAAAGATAGGGACACATGCGTTGCAGCCCTTATATATGTGGACGATGTTATTATTGCGGGAAACAATCCCGAGAAGATCAAGCAAACCAAGAACTATCTTAATGAGAAGTTTAGCATAAAGGATCTCGAAGCACTAAAATACTTCTTGGGAAATGAGGTTGCTAGAACGAAGGAGGGCCTTGTCTTAAGTCAAAGGAAATACATTCTTGACATCTTGGACGACTGTGGACTAAAGGGGTGTCGCCCGAACGACTTCCCTATGGAACAAAGCCTAAAGCTCGACAAAGACAGTGGGGGGATCAAACTGGACGCAAGCCAATACAGGAGACTTATAGGTCGACTTCTTTATTTACAGGCCACACGACCCGACATCGCCTACTCCGTTAATGTGCTAAGTCAATTTGTTTCTGATTCCCGCCAAACGCATATGGAGGCTGCCACCCGTGTTCTACGGTATTTAAAAACGACTCCCGGGCAAGGAATCCTACTTCCACCCGACGGGGGGTCCAACCTTGTTGCATATTGTGATTCAGACTGGTTAGGTTGTCCAATCACTAGAAGGTCAAGAACTGGATACCTCTTACTCTTGGGTGGAGCACCAATCTCTTGGAGATCTAAGAAGCAATCAGTGGTGTCTCGATCATCCGCGGAAGAAGAATACCGAGCCATGGCAGCTACGGTTAGTGAAATATTATGGATGAGGTGGCTTTTAAAGGAATTCGACATCGAACAAAGTGGACCAATGCCTCTCTTTTGTGATAACCAAGCTGCGAGACATATTGCAAATAATCCCGTTTTTCATGAACGGACAAAACACGTTGAGATGGATTGTCACTTTGTACGAGAAAGGGTTGAGTCACGAGAAATACAACCGACCAACATACATACCAAAGCTCAAATTGTCGACTTCTTCACAAAAGCGTTGGGAGCTCAACAATTCCGTTTACTACTTGACAAGTTGGGCGTTCAAAACCTTCACGCTCCAACTTGAGGGGGAGTATTGAAATTATTCTCCATTGTTTCCTTCTTAATTTGCTCCTCCTTTATTGTCCCGAATATTTCCTCTTTTTATTATCCTCCTATTGTTAGAAATGATTAGGAGTTAATTTTCTTATTTCCTTTTTATGTTGTTCTCTTTGGCTATATTAAGAGCCTGTAATCTCTTTTGTAAGGGTATGAAAATTACCAATCTGATTACCAAAAGTTTTACTTTTGATCAAAAACAAGATCATCATTCTCAAAAACTCTCAAACATGTCAATTAATTGAATTTAAATTCGAATGAGAAAATTATTATTATTATTATTAATTGTTATTGTTTTTGTTCTTAACAACAATAAAAACATGACAAGAACAACAATAATAACAACATGCCATATATGCATGTTGTTGTTATTATTATTAATTATTATTTTTGTTATTGTTAATGTTATTATTATTACGTTTTAAGGTAAGGTACTCCGAGTTAGTCAAAGTCATCCAACAACAATGAAGGTTCTGAAGAAGTCATCGAATCGGAGAAGCGAGATGGATACATTGGATTCCTCAATTGCCCGCTTAGCCATCGGAACAACATCAACAACAAATATGTGGAAAGAGATTGAAGAAATATATTTTGAACAAGTCTTTGTAAAAAGTTGCAAATAAGAAAGCAATTTCAGCTACTAAAACTGATAAGTTCATCAACTACAGTTTATTGTGGCAGACCAATTAAACTCAATTTGAGAACCCATTTAGGCTGTAGCCCAACTTTGGTGATGGCTCTTTGAATGAATTTGGACCCAATATTTATTATAACATATCTACTTTTAATTATAGTGACAAGCCCATTTTTGTTGAATCTACTTCACATGCCCGATTTGAGCCTAATGCTTAAAACAACTTTAGGCCTAATCATTTTGCCTCTTGGGCATCATAGGAACGAGATTCATCACAATTTGAATCTATCCTAGATTTCATCTATCCTGACAGGGCAGATCATCCACCACATCCAGCCTAGATTTCATCGACTCTACTCGCTCGCTGCTTTTACTTTTGTACCCATAAGCTGTGGCACACTCGTATTGGTCAGACAAGAACGAGAAGTAATGAGGGATGGACAGGGAATATCATAGTGATAATGTTTAAAGGTAAGGTACTCCGAGTTAACGATGAATGAAAAAGGTAGTTTAATAGATTCGAAATGTTGCAAGCGTTACAATTATTAGGCACTTAACTATTTGAATGATTAAGAAATGAAAGACGAGTTAACACAAAGTTAGATGGATGACCATTTCTTGATACCGCTACTTCATCACCTTTATTGATAATTTTAGTCGGTTAGCAGGATATATCTTTTATCTCACTAATCACAAGCAATTGAGTCATTTCGCAATATTTAAACCATTTGTGGAAAATCTATCTTCATGCACCATCAAACACTTACCCTGTGACGGTGCTCCTGAGCTCACCCGAGGCCTAATGAGCCAGTTTTTTTTAACAGAAATAGGAATCTCTAATCGTATTTTTTGCCCACACACACCTCAACAAATTAGGGTTGCTGAGTGTAAGAACTGTCATCTATCATGTAACACTCGAAATTTCAAACCAATTTAAAATTTCCAAAAACGTCAGAAGTTGGTCCAATTGACAAATCCAAATCAAACCTAGACATGTTTCATACTAAACAACTAACACCCGATATTTACATTAAAAAAATCCATACTTAGTAAAAAAACCCAAGATATGGTTTCACCATACATTCATTTATAACAAAATATTGTTTAAAATTCCTCACAAGTGGCAAGGTTTAAACACCGTAAAGATACGACAAAAAAAATCTTCATGAGAATTCAATCCCGCATGACTTGAATCCCGAAGCAAGATCAGAGCTTTATCTATATTCAAAACACCCCACAAATCAAGTTAGTAATGGTAGGCAAAGCAGCAAGAACCCCTTATGGGTATTTCCCATGAATTGACCCAAAAGCCCAAACCGGCGTGTAGGTCAGCGTTTACAGAATGTTTTGGGCGTATTATACTCCCACCCGGCGTATGGTACGCTGGCTTCAGGCCAACACGCCAGTTTTCTGTTTTCAAGCATATTCCAACTATTAACCTCAACTCTTTAAGAGTTTTAAACCACAATCTAACCTCAATTACACACATACAACACCCCCAATACATCCCATTTGATTTATATGTTCCCTATTATCCAAACCACACCAATTCCCATGAAATTCGTATGATCTCAATCCACTGCATTACCCTTGTGAAGTTCATAGACTTCAATGGTCATAACATGTGAAGTTCATAGACTTCAATCACCATTTAACCCATGTGAGGTTCATGACCTCAGTTGTTATCACCCTTGTGGGATTCAGTGATCCCAATCCACCCACCATAAGCCCCGTTAACTACCAACAAGTGATGTTTAAAAGACTTCAATATCATACAATTTCACCCCCAACCTTTATGCACAATCAACACATACAACTGAACACCAAGCACCTATACACATAATATGCATTCCGAATAACAACACACAACATATATAACATTATGAGTTTCAAAACAAGCCTATCAATTACTAAGTAAGTGTTAAAACACTTACCTTTGACTTTAGATGATTTCGGTTAAGCTTCAAACTTATCATCTTGATTACGTAAACATTGACACCTTGTTTAGTAATCTAGTAATCTCAATTCATTCACCAATTGAGATTTAAACACACCAAAGACTTAATAATCTACACCTTTACTTAACTTGGTTAATTTCAACTTTAACTAAACTCCTAGACCCTCATTCACTAATACAATTCACCATTCAACCCAAACTACTCATTTGACCCGTTAAGGTTTTATCCAGTTTTCACCCAAAATCCCAAATTCTTTATTCACCAATTTGATTAAGGATTTCAGTAGGTTTTGTGTCTAAGAACCCAACAAACACTTACAAACCCTTAACACATCATTTAAACACCCCAAAATTTAACCTCAAGAACCCTAATTTTTATAATTCCAAATTAGGTGTTCATAGGATGTTATCTACCACCCTTAACCATTAGCCATGCTAGGTTTACACTCCTAATCAAGATTTTAACCTTTATATTCCCCTAATTTCAGTAAATTAGGGTTCACCAACCCAAAACCCACTAACAACACCATTGATGAAGGTTTTAGAGATTAGAGGTACTTACTTGATGATTAGAAGGAGATGAGCACATCAAATCCTTCAGATTAACATATGCAATTCTCCAACTTTCAGTTTCGTAAGTTTCTCCTTCCTTTTCCTCTTTCAATTCATGACACACACACAATGTGTGTGTGACTACCCCTTCCCCACTTAATTAGAGTTGCAAGATTTACATAGCAGCCCCTTGTACTTCCTTTTTGCGTCCTTTTCTTCCAAAACTCAAGTATGCCTACTTGTTAAAGGAAACCTTCCACTTTAAAGCTTATTAGTTCACACCCCCCCACAATATGACACATCATTATGTAATAAACCCACATGTTGGTTCGTTACAGATCCAGAATGCCAGAGCCTTACTATTTCATGCTAAATTTGTCTAAAAAAGTTATAGTATGATGCTTATGCCACAACCATTTTTCTTATCAACCGGTTACCTTCTCAATAACTTGATCGTATATCTCCTTATGAGATTCAACCTAATTATATGATATATGCACTTTTAGGGGTCTATATTACCCATTTCTCAAAGATATTAGACCAGATAAACTTTCACCAAATTCTATTATTTGTATTTTCTCGGGTATGCTCCCAATCATAGAGGGTATTTGTGCTACGATCCATACCAACCCACCCCTCCACCTCATCCCTGCCATTCTCATCCATGGTCACCCGCTCTCATGATCACACTCATCAAACGGTTTCCGGATCCTATTCTTCATCGTGCTTCATCATCTCCCACGTTTAAACCCACTACCTTCCTTCAAGCTAGAAGTCACTGTTATGGTGGGATGCTATGCACTCTAAAATTACTGCTATTCACTCTAATTGAATCTAGGTTTTGGTTCCAACTCGCCCACACGTCAACATTGTTGGGTGTAAGTGGGTATACAAGATTAAGAGACATTAGGACAAGTTTGTTGGTAAATCCAAAGTCCGGCTTGTTTCCAAGGGCTTCATCAGGCCCAGGGTATTAATTACATTGACACTGTTAGCCCCGTTGTTAACCCAACCCCATCAAATTGGTTTTGTCGGTTTCTTTCTCTCGATGTTAGGATCTTCAACAAGTGGATGTCAATAACGCTCTTTTACAATGAGACTTGACAAAGACTGTGCATATGACAAAACCATCAGGCTTGTTGATTCTACTCGCAACATCATGTTTACTTACTACATAAGTCCCTCTATGGCCTCAATTAAGCACCATGAGCTTGGTTCTCTAAGTTTTCAACGTCTCTTATTTCATCTAGTTTCACTCGGTGTGTCTCTGATACATCACCATTTTTCTGTTGTCATAATTCTGTTACATGTATGTGCTTGTTTATATTGATGACATTATTATTACTAGGAGTTCTTTGGCATTTGTGACATATCTGATCAAATATTTACACTATTCGTTTGTGTTAAAGGATTTGGGTATTCATGCTACATTACCGATGAGTTGTTTCATCTATCTCAACATTGTTATCTATATGATCTTCTACATCACACTGGAGTCAGTGAGTGCAAGCCTCTGTCCACTCTCGTCTCACCTGGAGGACAACTCTCTCGACATTCCGGTATAACTTCGGGTGATCCTTTGCTTTATCAGAGCACTGTTGGTGCATTACATTATCTAGTATTGACTCATCCCGAGATTTTTTTTGTTGTCAGTAAGGTGTCATAGTTTCCTCAGGCACCTACTGACCATCACTAGATCACTGCTAATAGTATCATTTGGTACCTTAAGGATAATGCGACCCATAGGTTAACTATTAATCAATCTACTAGCTTCACCATTCATGCCTATGACGCTACCAACAAGGCTGGATGCCCAGACGATCACATGTCCACTATAGGTTTTTGTGTGATTCTTGGCCCCAGTCTAGTTAGTTGGAGTTCTAATAAACAACATACAGTTGCTTGTTCGAGCACTGAAGCAAAGTCTTGTGCCCTTGCTCGCCCTACTTCTGAGTTTCGTTGGATTACCTATTTGTTACATGAGATACGCATCCCCTTTACTAGTACACCCTCATGTGACAACACTGGTGCCACGTATTTAGCAGCTAGTCACGTGTTCCATCACCATACCAAACATTTAAAGATTGTTTTGCACTTTATCCATGACATAGATCTAGCTCAACATCTTCGGGTTCACTATGTGTCTTCGTTTGTTCAAATTGTTGATCAATCGACGAAAGGGCTTCCTCACACACATTTTGATTCTCTTCGTTTCAAGTTTCACGTTGTTGCCGACGTTTCGAATGAACTCGATTTGATTCATACTTTTAACAAGTCGATCTCGAGTAAACTAATATACAACTTCTCTTCTTATTTAAACTCTAAACTATATTATTCTTAATTTGGTTAATTCCACCTCAGTTTAGGCCAAGGGGAGTACCACCAATTTTCATATTTTCATACCTATCCATGTCAGCGTCACATAAGATTTTACAGCTTTTCCACATTCTCCACATCAGAGGGAAATGGTTTCACATTTCCACACGACCACGTCATTTTCTTTTACTAATTTAATTTAATATCAATTTGTTTTAATAATTTAACTTTCGGCATCGTCTCTAATTATTTCAACGAGAGTAGCGGCAACCGTTTGGAAAAAAAGTGGAGCGACACCTTCGGATTCAGAATAGGGTGAATTGAGGGAATCCATTTGAGAGTTTGGTTGGAATAGTTTGGAGAGAATTGTTATTTGATTTTTATAAATTTCAATTTCTAAAATGTATATATATAGAGGTGATTAAATTTGAAAAAAAAAATAAATGTTTTTATCCGTTGGGTAACGGCTCAATGCCACCCAACGGCTCCTTTCCAGCGTGCAAATAACCATGGGAAGTCACCACGAGCGTGGACCACGACCAGCGAGCGTGGTGTTCCACGCTGACTACGCCGCCAGCTCAGCCTCCACGGCTGTTTCACGGGGATAGTCCCCTCGGCCTTAGTCTAGTTAACATCTGATCAACATCCTTGATAATTAAAAAAAATTATTCAATCGATAAAATACCTAGGGGTATGGAAACAATTGCGAGTCTTTCAAGGACCGATGAGAAAATGATTTAAAATTGAGGGTGCACAAATTCAAATTTCTTTTAATGCCGTCCCCCATTCCGATGTCTTTTATTATTGCAAGAAATCACCAGGCTCCAATTTTGTTTTTTCAAAAGGGTCCAAGAAAACTTGTATGAAAAAAAAATGTGTTATATTACGTTTAAAAGTATATAAAAACCGTTGGTTAATATGGTGTTAAGACAAAATAAGGCGAAAAAACACGGGAAAAGTCAAAAAAAAATTCTTGAATTTGTTATTAACAAAATAGTTAGATTAAAAGCTAGCGTGAATAGAATCAAACTTGTGTCAAAGCAAAATTTCATCCGATGTTCACTTTTTATGTATACGTATGGATTCTTTGGTTGTGTCGACGGTTATTGGTTGTTTCTTTTTATGAGAACGTTTATTTGGTTGTGTCGACGGTTGAGTTTCGGGGACGGATACAGTGAACTGTTGTGTTTCGGGTATGAAATCCAGTGTGGGAAAGGTTTGGGTCGGAAGTGGCATTTGATGAAAGGTAAAGTTTGCGGGAAAAATATTGGGATTGAGTTGGTGAAAAACGTTTGGTTCCGGTGACGTACTCGGAACATACACTTCTTGAATATTGGGATTGAAGATGTTGCTCGGGTCATTGTTTGGGTCGGGATTTTGAGGGAAGAACCGTGTATTTGGATTGTTGCGAATGTTCGCGTAACATTTGGGTTCCAAAGATTCATTTTTTTGGAGTGAATTTGAGTGTTTAAGTATTTGAGAATTTAATGAAAAGATTGAAAAAACTGAGAGTTCGAGTATTTGTGTTTGTAAAATGGTTTTATATTTATAAAAGTTTTGTTTTAAAATATCAACGGGCTATATTTTTGCCCGTTGGAACATTGAATGCCACAAGCCAGCGCCCCTCAGCCCGTGAATGCCCCTACGCCCCCCTCTTACGCTTCCACTACACATACCTTTAAGATTAATTATATAATATAAAATGAATATATTGAAAAATGTAATATAAATCAAATCAGTGACTAAAATCGTTGTAAAAGAAAGAAAATTGGTTGATACTCTTTTTTAGACAAATTTTACATATATATTCTCGTTTGTTTTATAATATACAACAACAAAAATAGTAGTATTGTTTGAGATGATCATCATCTTGAAATCAATTAGGATTTTTTGTCTCATATCTTTCGTGAAACTTAAAAAAAAAATAGAAGGTGTTTCCTATATGATTCGTGTATGGAAATAGAGATGCACAAATCGGTTTTTTTTTTTAACCGGATCCGGATCGGATAAGTCAAACGTGATCAATGACCGGATCCGGTGGAACTGGTTCCGGATCGGATCCGGTTTTGGGGTATGAGATTTGGAACCTATTTGGAACCGGATCCGACTAAATATCCTATTTTATCCGGTTTTATCCGATTGGATCCGGATTTTTTCCGGATTTTTTGTGTCCGATTTTGTCCGGTTCGATTTTTGTCCGATTTTTATCCGGTCCGCATAAATCCTTGGAACCGGTTTTGGATCCGGCGGATCCTAAAAAATCCGGTCCGGTTCTTTTTTATCCGGTTAGGGTCGGATCCGGTTTCGAATTATCTTTCGGATAGGATCCGGATCCGGTTTGTTTGTGCACCTCTATATGGAAGTAAACACGAGACATGCTCTCTTATCTCACAAGTAATAACCATATATCTCTTTCATTACGAAATGAACCAACCACCACTTTAAAAGAGTTGCATTTACAATCTAAAGAAATTGGCTCAAAACTTATAGTAGGTTGGAGAAAAGTCGGGCTTACAAAAAATCCCTCGTATAAATGGAGATCTACTTAAAAGTTAAAACACATGAAAGTCCCAAAGAAATCTCAAATGTTTGATCTTGTACAGGTAGATAGTTGTTAGCCTTTGAACCGTCCGTTGTAAAAATATTTTTGGTCTCGTATTTGCTAGTAGACGTGATGTCCTTGAACTTGTCTAATGTTTGTGTATATTAAAAATACTCTTGACACAACTTCTTATTCCAAGGTCCAAGGTGAAAACATCGCTATGTATTCCCTTAGAATCTTATCTATGAGAGATCCAACAATTATGACTTTTTTGTTTGTTTTGCCCCTCTCAACCATTTAACTCGTCTGCGTTTTAAACGTTACCCATAACATGCCAACTATTGATTATCTTAATTAATAACTCATATTTACTTAGTACACGTAGCACTTTGTATTTGATCTTTGCTATATATAGGAGTGTTTACTGTACAATACTTATTTATGTGCGAAGCGTAGGAAACACCAAAATACGACATGTGTATTGTAGACGAAGGGCATAAACGTCTGTATGTAATTACATACCAATTATATATACTTACGTACCAAGTATATATAATTGCGTACTATGGTATATATCACACACTGTTATAATGGTTCAAAATCACACACGATAATTACGTATTACGTACATAGTTACGTACCATCTTAAAAATATATATTTTTTAAACTATAATAATACTATATACTCAAATTAAAGATAATAAAATTTTATATTTTATGGTATACTTGGTTTAAAAAAATTATAAAGTATATAAAAGTTATTTGATTTTAAAAAACTTGATGAAACTAGAGTTAATCCCAAAAAAGTCAACAATGGTGGTTATTCTTTTTTGGCCCTTCCAGCTCTATTTTACGTAACTATTTATTATAATCCGCCACCACTCAATCTTAAACATTGAATTAGTGTAATCAATTTTCCAAAATCCGTCCTACACTTCTCAATAAAAAAACCTTTTATCTGAACCGGTCCTTGTGTGAGTGTGTGTGTATTAGAGAGGGATCAAACGAGAACTCCTAAATATTGTGAGAACTCGCGAGAAACAATCAAAACAAGAAGTTTAAATCAGCTCATTGTGTTTAACCAAGTGGTTGTATTCGGTGGGGTTTTTCCTTGAAAGCTTTCCAACTCTGACGTCAAGTGGCACGATTAAGACAACATTTTGGCAGTCAGGCGGGGGGTGTGACGTCACAATATTCAATGTTCGCCTTTAAAATAAAATGCATTTGTGGCAGTTAGGCGTACGTACTAAAGATGCAGTGACAAACACATTCTTGACAATGAAGGCGGTGTTGTTATGGACCATGAACAACTTTCCAGCTTGTAGTAGGCTATCAGGTTGGAGTGGACAGGGCTATAAAGCATGCATGCCCAACTTGCAATAAAGACACTCCTTTAATACGTGTAACAATTTATCTAAGACACTAGCATTACTATTAAAATACAACATTGCTATACGAATTTATATATGCAAATTTACATGTACTCGTATATTATAAATACTAGGTTATAGACCCGTGTATTACACGGACCGAAACATAGACAAAATGTGAAATGAGTAAAAATAAAAAAAAACTTCATAATTCAGAAAACTCTTGGTTAATATTTCTTAATAGCATAACTGAAAATTGAAAGAAAAATAATAATCTCTTCTTTATTCCAAATCTTGTATCCCAAAACCTATACTGGCAAGAAACTTATATACAATGCTACAAAAACTTGTATAGTGGCATGAGTTGGAGCAACAGGAAGGGTTTTGGAAGCTTAAAGTTCTGGGCATTGAGAAATGCCCCTACTAACATATCCATACGGCTGCAAATCACAGACCTGATCGGGTAACAATCAGCCTCAATCGCCATTTTCTGTTTAAAAATGTAATCACGATTAGGGGAGGGTTACCCGATTAGGGATCAAGCACAAAGTCCATCAGCGACAAACTTGACAGAATTTCAAACTAAAACCTAGCTATGTTCATGCTTACAACATAAAAATTCCTTATAAAACATGAGATGTACCTAAAATGGAAGCTAAAAGATGGCATCTCAATTAGTAATATTTAAGCCATGATAATCACTTTACTCTGCAGCCTTTAACATTCTCATTCGTTAAATTTGAAACTTTTTTTAAAAGAATCTTTACTTATAGGCTTACTGATTAAAAACACTTTAAGCTGTAGAAAATGGTATCAATTCTACACTACATTTGGTTCTAATTTTGACACTGAAAAGTTTGAATTCTTTAGAAGATAAGTTGCAATTACATGTTTAGATGTGTTTATTTTCATAGATTTAAAGAAAAGTAGAAAATTTGAGGGTTTTAGTAGAAATCTTAGGCTATAGCATGAACCACTAATTGTGTATTATGCATTGGTGCTTAAATTGTATGGACTATCAGGTAGTTGGTCATTTATATGAGTAGATAGATATAAGTAACCTAAGTAGATCAACTATGGCCAGCCTGTCAAATTACCTTGAAATCATAATACCGGACATATCTAAATACCCTAGTTTGCTTAGGGCAACTAATCGATCAGCATGGTATGGCAGATTGGGAAAGATGGAAATGAGAATTTTCGGTAATATTCCTGTTATACAAAGAATGTGGACCAATAGAAACATGTTTGTTTTTAAAGAAAATCATATTAGATACAAAAATCTTTTTATAGAGTTTTTTTCAGAACCATACAAACGTGAGTAAACATATGGCCTTTTGGAAGCCCTAACAGTGGTAAAACCGTAGATGAACAAAGAGAAGCAATTATTTATGCAAAAACAACCTAGAAATTTCGAAGGCGAAACCATTACCTGAAAAAGCAGATGAAAGAGGAAGAAGCACGTGATGGAGGCACGGGCAAGGCAACCTAGAATGAGAAACATGAATTCAAACGAAAAAAGAATTAACAAATGAATCACAACATTAAAATTTGAAAATCAAAGGTGTATGATGGCTGACCTATTCTAATTCAACCCTAAACCCTTGTGCTAAAATTCACCTTAGCGAAACCTTCGGCCGTTCCAGTTTGTGTTCCGAAGAAAATCATAACCTTCTTCTTACCGTCATCAACGATCAGCTCCACCTCTCTCTTCAGCACAACGATCTTCGACGGCTCCGATTCCTTTCTGGACTTCTCCCCGGACGATCTCTTCCACACCAAAACAATGAAGCATATTCGGTAGTAACGGCGAAACAGATGGTGAGGCGAGGAGGTGAAGCCCTAAACTTGAGAAAAGAGCGTATCCCAAAACGGGTTAAGACATATGGACCAAGTCCGGTTTAATGGCATGCGTGCAAAAGTCTCCGGAGTTTTGATTTAGGCGGGAAAAAGCAACTCCAAAATCCTTGTATGTATAGATTTACACATGTGTAAATCTCTCATTTACGCATGTGTACAAAACTTGTTAAGAGTAATTTAATGAGGAAGAGAAAATGAATTAATTAGTTAGAGAGATAAATCATTTAATATTTTACATTTATACACCTTTCATAATAAAGAATGATTTTGATTGCTTCTCACGAGCTCTCGCAATATTTAGAGTTCTCATTTTTCCTTTCCGATATATATATATATATATACATATATATATATACATATATATATATATATGGTAAGTATATGAAGGAAACCTAATGAGTTGTGAAAACTTTGAAAACCCATTATATGGTTATCATGATGCCACTTATCCATCTTTACAAAATCTTTCTTTTTGTTTCCAAGGTTAAACTAGTAATTTCACCAATTCAAGTCTTTTTTAAAAAATATTTTCAAGATTATTCTTAAATGCTTTGTCCTTTTTTGTTCCTTTTTCTCTTACATGATTTGTCTTTTTTTTACCAACCTATCAACATTTATTACTTTCATACCCATCCTTTCTCACCTTTCTCCCCCTTCTCTCCATCGATTTCTCCAACAACCTCCATAACTCTTCTTCTTCATTCAATTCTCCTAACCTTTCCCCATTTACTTATTTGATCCTTCTAACTTTTTTTATTCCTCCATTAACGCTAATCAAATTTAATGGATTCATCTCTCACCCATCTTACTCCAAACAATCCTGATTTCAATTAAGACATTAATGGTCATCCTTCACTTGTTGACAGTTTCGATTTTGACATTAATGCCTATCATACTCCACCAAATTTCCATATTGGATTTCAGAATAATGTTCCCCCGATTCCTGTTTCTATTCAATACCCAGGTGTGTGTGTGTGTATAAGTATATATATATATATATATATATATTGTCCTTATTTATTTGTTGACAGTTTTGTTTTCGTATTATATTTCAGATCATGATCCTTTGTCGGTTTCTTCTTCTACTTCTCAAAATGAAGACTTCACTTCTCCGGTTCCTTCGGTTCCTGTTTTCCACTTACAAGGTTATATATTACATTATTTTTTATTTATTTTTTTAACTAATGCTCGACATAAATGTAAATGTTAACCAAGTTAAAATTTTCTGTTATTTCAATTTACATATGTTACATCGTTAACGAATGCTATGTTAAATAATCTAGACACTTGACTTATTTCTGTTTTCTTTACTTTACATATATTTCACATCTACTCTATAAAAAATTTATCCATTCCAATTTTTTTACTTTTTTACATTTTACATATGTTACACAAGATTACACCCCAACCACATACTTTTTTCCCTTACAGTGTTACTGTTATTTCATTTTACATATGTTACAACGTTAACACCATATCATATATTTCATATCTATTACTCCTTTTTTTGTATAAATTATGTATAACTATGATTACTTATTTTTTTCCTAGATCCAATCATTCAGAGCCAACCGTATTATGTTTTCGAGTCTTTCAATGGAACGAAGATCTGGTGTCCCAATGTTAGTGATAACATTAAACCAGTCGTTGGTGCATCTTTTGACAAGTGGGAAGATGTTATTGCTATGTATAAGAATTATGCTTATCATGGTGGTTTCTCTATTAGAAAATGTCAGACCAAGGTTTGGAAAGGTGTTCCCACCCATAAATACCTTCGTTGTACCAAAGTGGGCAAACCTCAATCAAAGCGTACCTTTGACACTTTATGTGAGAGTTCTCTTAAGTGTAGGCAAACTACATTCACCCAAAGTAATTGCCAAGCGCACATTTGTGTTTTACTTTGTCAAGAAACATCTCGTTTTGTTGTGTTGAAGTTTGTTGAGCCCCATAATGAAGCTTTGAAAAAAATTCAAATCACATGAACAGGCTTTGACGTCATCTAGTTATGTGTTTCTATTTTTGTGGCGTTATATTATCATATAAAACAGGGTTTTTTGGGTTTGTTTGTTTTTCTAGATAATATCCTCCCATTTATTTTGTAAATCTTTGAATCATCATTTATTTTGTCATAAATTGTTTATAGCAAGTTTTAATCTCTGTCTAAAGATTACTGTTTTTTTCATTTACATATTTTACCACGTGATCGCCTTATCATCTCTTTCTGTTTTTTGATTTTACATATGTTACAACGTTATCACCATATTATATATTTTATAACAATTGTCATAAATAGCACTGTCGACAAATTATGTATCACTATATATTATATAGTGATGCATTTTGTTTTATTTTATTTAACAATTTTCAGAAAAAAATTTCAATCACAAGATTAATTTTTCTGTTTTTTCATTTTACATATGTTACAATGTTATCCCCATATCATATATTTCACAACAACTCTTTAAAAAATTTAACCACTTAATATTTTTATGTTTTTTTTATTTTACATATGTTACAACGTCAACAAATGCTCTGAAAATTACTTTAATCACTTCAAGTACTTCTATAACAATCCATGTCATGTAACACTCAACAACATAACATAAGTAACACGGTTAACATGTACGTGTGCACCGTGCATATAATATGTTCATTATCCATTAACATGTCTAACTCTATCCATAATACGTGTCATTGATCTATACTAGCCAGTTGCATCTGTTGAAGGTCACCTTGACTACTCATTTGTTTCTTCATGGCATCCAGATGCAAGACTATTTGCTATAGGAAATCAAGACAAGGCCTGTAGGGTATGTGATTTAAGAAACCTCTCAAACCTAGTTTCAGTTCTCAATGTCAATATTGATTTATATTAGCCAGTCGCATCTGTTGAAGGGCACCTTGACTACTCATTTACTTTTTCATGGCATCCAAATGGAAGACTGTTTGCTATAGGGAATCAAGACAATCCCCAGGGTATGGGATTTAAGAAACCTCTCAAATCCAGTTTTAGTTCTCAAGGTCAATATGGAGTTGTGGAAAGGACGTTACATATGTAACTGAGTTTTTTTGCATAAGTAACTGGTGGAATGCTACACATGTAGTTGATAAAGTTACATATGTAACTAGTGATGCTACAAATGTTGCAAATGTTATTAAACCTTCTAAGGAATTGACCAGGTTATAAACAAAGTTCATTCTCCTAAAGATGTCCGTTGCTAACAAAATCTGTCTCATTCGCTACATATGTAATAATCATTTGTTCATGTCTCTTTCTCTGTATTTCCACTTTTGCAGACAATTTATGTAACAACTATATGTAATAATCATTTTTTCAGTTATCGCTACAATAATCAGGAAATTGAACGAATAACTTTTATATTTTTGGCATTCAAGTCCGCATATTTTACCTAGGTAACAATACATTTATTCACATATGTAACATTCCAGTTTTTCAAGCAGATTTCATATGTACATGCGTATTACATATTTAAAACACTAATGTACCTAAAAAATTGAAATTGATAGTTCTAATTCCAGCCCATTCTTTAGTTTTTGACCCTTTTCGCTTCTTCACTTCTTGACTATATTTGATGTTTTCGGCTTCTCATCCGCTATATGTTTCCTTTTACTATCCTCATCCAATACCTCCTTACTCGGCCCGGCTGATCCAATTATGTCTGTCACAAATTCAGTTGAAACATCAGTTACCTAAGTTACATTTTTTTTTTCAAATTTTAACTACTGTTTAGTAAAAAAAAGTTACACAAGTTACATCATTCACAAATTCAGTGGAAACATCAGTTGTATATTTTAGAGACTGTTTAGTAACAAAAGTTACACAAGTTACATAAGTATAACATATTTTAGGGGCTATTTAGTACAAAAAACATCACAAGTTACATAAGTATCACATATTGTTAAGTGTTTTTATAACTTACTTGAAACAAGTTACATAACTTAAATTCAAAATTCCAAGTAACACCACATATTTTAGAGAGTGTTTAGTACAAAAAACATCACAAGTTATATAATAATCACATATTGTTAAGTGTTTTTTTATAACTTACTTCAAACGAGTTACATGACTGAAATTCTTAATTCTTACATTTTTCCCCTCTTGGATTGAATTTTTTTTTCTCTTCCACTGTTTCACAATAGAAACCAATTATATAGGATACATACTGGATCTTTAATAGGTTTTAAATCTGTAATTATACTTACCTTTTTTTCCTCTCTTTAATTCATTCTTTCTGTTATTAGAACCAGTCTTATGAACGACTGTTTATAAATTTTACATATGATACACATTTTTAAAATCAGTAAAAAATTAATATTTACTTTAGTAACATTAAACATACATTTTTTCTCCATCTTCAATGCTGTCCTCCCAGAGTCAATTTTTTTCTCTTCCACTATTTTAATATTTTTCTCAATTTCTTACTAAATAAGTTACATAAGTTTCCTATTTTTTGTGATCATATAAAAATTTAATTTACTTAATTGACATTATACTTATCTTTCCTTCTCTTTCTTAGGAACAAAATCAATACCCGAAAACAATCAATCCCAGAAATGTATATTATTTCCACAAAACTTATAAAATAAAACGTACGTACCTTCTAGTTTATTTCTTCAAATTGCTTCGCTTTTTTAAGCGAGGACGACAATAAAATGAGCGCCTTCATAATTTTCAGAAACCGTAGCCGCAAAATCTTCGTTTAAACCCGGTCCGTCAATTTTGTTCTTTTTCTGGAACCACGTACTTTGTTTCAACCTTCGTCTCTATTTTCGTTTAAAGAAACACGTTCTTCCTTCAACTCCACAAAGAAAAACTCTCTAGATTCTTATTAAGAAGAAGATGAGTTTACTTTTTGGAGGGCTTTAGAAATTTTTGTGATTTATCTTCATTTTAATTTTTAGATTGTGTAAGGTGGGTTTTTTAGTGAGATGGTTGATGTGACATGGAGCTATTCCCAAGGCATCACTCCAACTACACACTCATACAAAACCAATTACCCAATTTACCCTTTTTGTACATTTTATCAAATAAAATACCATTTTTTAATAAATTTAAAATACTAAAATTAGCACAACCATTTATCAACAAAGATCAATGGCTCAAAAAGGGAATTTTCGCTAAAAAGTGAATTTTCACTAAGAAACTGATACTGCGCCAAAATGGACCTACGGCCACACTTTTTCAAAAAAATGCCCTGCCACACTTTCAATTAAATGTGTAGCTAAAGTTTATTAATCACATTTCAAAACCTTCTATCCTACTTTTGGCCACACATTTTATTTATTCATGTGACCAATGTATAACAGTTCAAAACCTTTAGCCACACTTTAAGAAAAAACTGTGACATTTAGTAGCCAAACTATAAAAGTGTGGCAAAATGTGATCTACGGCCACAATATTTGTTTATTTTTTTGATACGTGTGACAAAACCACATCTATTAGCCACACTTTAATTACAAACTTTCGTGTGGCTATAAATAAACCATTAGCCACACCATAGTCACTTTGTTTTTTGTTAGTGTGACTGAATGATAGCAAACGTCATAGGAAAAAAACTTTATGTGTGACCAAAGGTAAGACAATAGCCATACTTAAAATTCCAAAACTTCGTATGGCTATAAATAACCATTAGCCATACCATAGGTACGTTACTTTGTTTTATGTTTGTGTGACGTAATGATAGCAAACGTCGTGGGAAAAAAACTATATGTGTGACCAAAGGTAAGACAATAGCCACACTTAAAATTACAAAATTTGTGTGGCTATAAATGACCATTGGCCACACCAAAGTAACTTTGTTTTTTGCTTATGTGATGGAATGATACCAAACGTCACTGGAAAAAAACAATTATGTATGACCAAAGGTTAGACAATAGCCACACTTAAATTTACAATAATTTTTTGTGTGTCAAATAAAAGATTTTAGCCACTGTTAAAATAAATTCATGTGACTATATAATATAAACAACCACATACAGTAAATTCATGTGGCCGTTGTTACCATTTAGACACACTTGTTGGGACAACATGCTTGATCATAACAACCCTTTTGCCACATTTTTTATTAAATAAGTGTGGCTAAAACAAACTTTTTAGTAAATTCATGTGGCTGTTGCGACCCGTTAGCCACACCTAAAGTAAAGTCATGTGGCCGTTGCCACCCTTTAGCCACACTTAACGGAGGGAATTCTTGATTTCAGTAAGAAATGTTGATACCCTTTATGTAACACCTGCCACAAAAATGTCCAAGAAATGCCAAGGTTAGAACCTAAAGGGCTAGTTGTATCTAAAATACCTAAGTCTAGGGTTTAAATTAAAAATATGGATTTTAAGACCTTAGCGGACCGCTAAGGTTAAACCTAACGGTCCGCTACGGGTGAAGAAAACCAGGTAGAGGTCCGCTAAGGAACCCTCACCCTGAACAGTTGGGTGGCGGACCAAAACCATACCCGGTAACGGTCCGCTACTTGGTTGTTAAGCAAACAATCTGTTGTGTGAAATGTGTCCTGTGACTAATGGGCATTATTTATGACGCGTGTACTCATGGCGGACCGCCACGCCACGTGTTAACGGTCTGCTAGCTGCAAAGTCATCAGAATCTGCCACGTAGAAGGGTGGCGGACCGCTACGCTTCCCGGTAACGGTCCGCTAGCCGCAAAACGATGAACTGTCCGATCGGTGATGGACATGTAGGGCTGACGCCAGCATAGGCGGTGGCGGACCGCCACCCGTCTGCTTAACGGTCCGCTACGGGCTGGTTATTCAGCCTATAAATAGCCTATCGATCTCAGTCATTTTTCTCATCTAAAACACGAATCCAACTCTCACGTTCTGTTCCTGGAGATCCCTAGCCCACTCCCGACGATCCCGGTTCGATTCCCGCTCATCGTAGTGCCCGATTAAGAAGGAAACACTCCTAGAAAGGTCGAAACGCTAGAGAAACCAAGCTAAGAAGCCGACGTTATAGATTCTCAAGTTAGAGGCTCATTCCTATAAACCAAGGTGAATACTTTATCTCTTTCAAAAATTATGTCAAATATTTACTGTTTTGGGTAAAAATTAAGTAAACCAATTTTGTAACTAAACTTAGTAAGTGAGGTAGTGTGCTTGTAAAATTAATGAAAATCGATAAAAAGAAGTAGAACTTGACACGGTTGTTTACGAGGAAAGCCCTTGATCTTTAGGGATCTCCGACATAAAACCTTGGGAGGTGACAGTCGACACCTGCCTCATTTCTTAAATAAATGGTAAAAGGATTACAAGTGTAGAGCAGCAAATGATCGTAAACTAAGTGTTACAGAGATGATTGCTAGTGTATTCTGTCGCTAAGTGTGTTACGGTGTGAATTGGTGTGTTTCTTAATCGACCAAGCTGCTCATTATATACAGATAATAACTTAACTAACTATCCGAGAATCCCTGAATCGACTAAGTCCTCTAATATGACCGTTGAAGGCTATTCCACGCGTCTTCTACATGTTCTCCTTGACCTCTAGACCGATTCTTCAGGGTTGAGCTTGACTTTGCACGTTTTACCTGCGTAGTAATCAAGATGGGAGAAGGATACAACGGTTAGCGATATAAATGTTAAGGATCCCGAAACCTATCAGGATACTAAAGACTGCCAGAGACTCAGGATCCCTAGTCATAAAAATGACCCCTAACAATTGTCCCCAAATTTAATAGTTGTCAGCTTCATCGACATCTGTAAAATTTTAAATTTCAGACGTTAAATTGATTATAAGGTTTCGATAGGACTCTTCCTGGGTTTCAATGTGAAATGACCGTTTCTTTTGCAGGATATAATCACAATCCTTCACGCTTCTCTCACTTGGATCTTCTCAAAGCTAATCAGGTAAAGCTTTTTACTCCTAATCTTTGGCTTCTTTCTAACCTTTAAGATTTTTCTTTGTGTAGCTCCCAAATTTGCTGAATTAGTTCATGCGAGAAGTGACACAGAAAATAGAATTGATGCCTTGTTAGAAATACCTATTGCGGAGAGGTCCTTTCGTGTTGAATCAACCATCAGTGAAGCTAGCTTTGAGATCAAGCATTCCGAATCTGAGATGTCTTCAGGTACAGAACAATTTGCATTTATATCGCCATATGTTATGATTCTGAATTGCTTTATCTTTATGTAGGAATCCCCAAGTCGAGCTCCTAGTTTGCTTTGTCTGATCTTGACAGCCTTTTGTCCGGGGTTGTTGTTGTCAAGAAGGCGGGTTCCACACCTGCAACCACTAAGTCTCGTATCCCTGTTCTCCGGTCTAAGGCTTCTGGAAGCAAGAAGAAGAAGACGACCGATGTGATGGACTTGGAGTTCTTTGAGGGTATGGATTCTGCTGAAACCACCAAGAAGCTACAAGGCTTGATGAACCTGGTAAGTAACTTTTTGGTATCCCTAAGTTAATGTCAGTAAGTTAATGTCAGGATCCCTAAATTACTCATGCAGGGTCTCGAGAAGCTGAACGTCAACTTGGCTGCGGCAGAGAAGAACGCTGAAGAAGCTTTAATAATTGTATAGTCATTAAATACGTCGTAGATTTAATAATTGTACTTCAGGATCTTCATAAGTCTTCAATCCGTTTGAGGATCTTGAGTTAGCATATTGATGCTAAGTTCTTGGGTTAACACATAAGTGTTAAATACTTGTGACAAGTTAAAATCATGGGCCAAGCCAGTAACGTGGGCCCAGCCAGAATAATGTGGGCCAAGCCAGAGTAACGTGGGCCAAGCCAGAATAACATGGGCCAAGCCAGACTTAAGTTAGTAGGAAAATGCTAAAAACCTTAGGAGTAACATGTCTGTTACTATCGCAGCATTCAAGATATAGCCAACAGTGATGAAATTATCAGCCACTGTTACATGGACTGGTCGCACCACCTTGAACTATACTTGAATATCGTGCGGTACAGGCGGAGTGTTAAAACTCAATACTTAGAAAGGTGAAAACCTTTAAACCTTAGTAGGTATGCATGATACCTTAACTTAGGAGAGATGGCCAATCTCTAACTTCTGTCAGGATCCTTGAGGATCCTTCCTGCAAAACATGAAACCTTGGTGAAGGTGGGTATTAGCTTGGCTAACACCCCTCCGACGCTCAAGTCAGTACCTTGATCAAGGGTAATAAGTATAAAAATAGTCAAGGATAGAAGACGTACTAGTTTTAGTCAGAACATAAGTTTTAAACTTACATAAAGTAGGTTTTGAGATGGAAAGTGTTCAAGGTTCTTGGCAGGATATCCCCTTCCACAGTAGCCAACCAATAGGCACCCTTGCCTGCTTCAGAGTCAATCAAGTACGGGCCTTCCCACTTTGGTGCAAGCTTTCCATAACTGGGATTGGTAGTATTTTGAAACGTCTTTCTTAATACAAGATCACCCACTTCGAATCTTCTAATCCTTATGTTTTTGTTATAAGATCTTGCTATCCTTTGTTGATAAGCTGCAATGAGAACATTGGCAAGACCCCTGAGTTCATCCACAGTGTCAAGATCATAAGCAAGAGCTTCGTTGTTAGTCTTTAGAGTCTGGAGATTGGTCCTGGCAGTAAGGATGACCATTTCTGTAGGGATCATGGCTTCAGTACTAAATACCAGCGAGAACTGGGTTTTCCCTATTGCATTCTTTATGGTTGTCCTGTCTGCCCAAAGTAAAAACGGTAGCTCTTCAGCCCATCTTCCTTTCTTTGCACCCAATCTCTTCTTGAGGTTGTTAATGATGATCTTGTTGCTAGATTTCGCTTGTCCATTGGCTTGAGGATGTACTGGGGTAGAAGTTATCATTTTGATTCCCCAACTGTCACAGAAGTCAGTTGTTCTCTGGCCAATGAACTGAGATCCATTATCACATACTATCTCTGTCGGGATCCCAAATCTTGTCAGGATGTTGCGCTTGATGAAGGAGATGACCTCTTTCTCTCTGACTTGGACAAATGCCTCAGTTTCAATCCATTTGTAGAAGTAATTCATCATTGCTAGCATAAAGACCTTTCCTCCTGGTTCTTTGGGAAGTTTGCCGACGATATCCATTCCCCATTTCATGAATGGCCATGGGGAGATGATTGGATATAAAGGTTCGGCCAGTTGATGGAGTATGTTGCTGTGTCTTTGGCAAGCGTCACATTTCTGGGAATAATCTATAGCATCTTTCCTCATGGTAGGCCAACAATATTCTGTTCTCAGGATCCTTGAAAATAGTGCTCTACCCTAGTGTGGTTACCACATTCGCCTTCGTGTATATCTTTCAGAACTTCATGTGCTTCCGGATCCTCCAAGCATCTTAAGTATGGACCTGCAATAGATTTTCTATACAAAACATTCTATAAAATTATAAAATGAGATACCCTCATGCGAAAAGCCTTGTGGTTCTTTTCATCACTCGGGATCTCACCATCCTGCAAGTAGTTTTTGATGGGTAAAATCCAGGATCCTTGACTAGACTCAAGATCCCGAATATCTGCTTCTTCTTCAGTGTTGGATACTTCATTTATCTTCTCAATTGCTGGGCTCAGAATATGTATGGTAGGTATCTTGATGCCTTCCGGTATCCTGAGAGCCGAAGCAACGTTTGCTAGGGCATCAGCCTCAGTAGTGTCTTCTCTGGGCAACTGTGTTATGTTAAAAGTTTGGAATTCCACAGATAATTGCTTAACTACTGCGAGGTATTTGGCCAATTTTTCTCCTTTTACTTCATACGAGCCATTGAAATGGTTAGAAATTAATAATGAGTCTACATATACCTGGAGATACCTGATCTTGATATCCCGAGCTAGTTGTAATCCTACTATCAGCGCCTCATATTCCGCTTCATTATTAGTTGCCTGGAACTCACAGCTTATGTATTGGGGTATTATGTCCCCTTGTGGCGATTTTAGTATGACTCCCAGACTTGTTCCTCTTATATTTGATGCACCATCAGTGAATAAGGTCCATTCATCCTTCGACTCTTCTAGTTGTTGGACTTCAAGGTCTACCTCATGTTGAATGTCACTACTGAAATCAGCCACAAAGTCCGCAAGTGCCTGGGACTTTATTGCTGTTCTAGGTTCATATATGAGCTCATAGGCGCTGAGCTTGACTGAACACTTGGCCATCCTTCCTGACATCTCTGGCTTTCTTAAGACACACTTAATGGGATAATTAGTCTTAACATGAATAGCATGAGTTTCAAAATAATGTCTAAGTTTACTGGATGCCATTATTAAAGCTAAAATTAATTTTTCTAAATGAGAGTACCTGGTTTCGCTGGTAGCAAACTTTTACTTACATAGTATACCGGATGTTGTTGTCCCTCATGATCCTTGACTAGTACATCACTTATGGTGCTTTGGGATGCTGCCAACTATAGGGATAGTGGTTCACCGTCTTCTGGTTTCATTAATAGAGGAGCTGATGACAAGTATTCCTTTAGTGATTGGAGTGCTTGTTCATGCTTTTCTTCCTATTCGAATCTCTTGTTCTTCTTCAGGATGTCATAGAATTCCTTGCATTTTTCGGAGGATCTTGATATAAATCTGTTGAGCGCTGCTACTCTGCCGGTCAGTCTCTGGACATCCTTGGTGTTTGCCGGGGATTTCCGATTAATGATAGCTTTGATTTGTTCTGGACTGGCCTCTATTCCTCTCTTGGTTACCATGTAGCCCAAGAACTTTCCTGCTCCCACTCCGAAGTGGCATTTTGAAGGGTTCAACTACATGTTGTATTGGTCCAGGATATCAAATGCTTCTCTAAGATCCCTAATATTATCCTCAGCTTTCTTCGATTTTACCACCATATCATCTATGTAGACTTCCATCGTGTCCCCAATCTTGTCTTTGAACATCATGTTTACTAGTCTCTGATACGTGGCACCTGCATTTTTAAGACCAAATGGCATAGCTATGTAACAATAAATACCTGTGGAGTCATGAAGGCCTTATCTTCCTGATCTGATGGTTCCCTTTGGATATGTTGAAATCCCGAAGAGGCATCCATAAAAGTCAAGATCTCGTTGCCAGCTATAGCGTCCACCATTGAGTCTATGTGCGGTAATGGGAAGGGATCTTTAGGACACGCCTTATTGAGGTCCGTGTAGTCTACACAAACTCTCCACTTCCCGTTTTTCTTCTGGACCACCACCACATTGGCTAGCCATTTTGGGAATTTTACCTCCCTTATCATTCCAGACTTGAGAATCCTTTCCACTTTTTCTTGGATGATCATGTTTCTTTCAGGAGCAAACTTCCTCCGCTTTTGATGTATTGGTCTGAAACTTTTGTCAATTCCGAGTCTATGGGTTATGATCTTTTTGGATATACATGTCATGTCTTCATGCTTCAATGCGAATGTTGCTTTTCTGCCCTTCAGGAATTTCAGGATATCTTTTTCAACATCCTCAGGGATATTGCTTCCTACAAGGATATTTACATCTACGTTCTCAGCATCCAGGGATATCTCTTTAACATCCTGTTCTTTAGCTTCTAGAACATCCATGGCCTGATTCATTGATTGCTATGCCTGCCCGGTTTTGACGGAAGCTTTCATCGAAGAAGTATAACAGTTTTTTGCCTCTTGTTAATCGCTGTTGATCTTTACCACTCCCCAAGGGGTTGGCATCTTGACACATTGGTGATACGTTGAGGGTACTGCCTTCATATCGTGTATTAACGACCTTCCTAAAATGATATTATAGCAAGACAAAGAATCTATTACACAAAATTTTTTAATAGAATTTACCCCTTCAATGTATATCGGTAGTTTTATCTCTTCGACCGTGGTTTTGACTTCTCCGCTGAATCCTACCAGCACTGAGGATTTTGAAATAATTTCAGAATCCGGGATCCCCATTCTCTTCAGGACTTCATGCTAAGTTATGTTCACCGAGCTCCCTCCGCCAATCAGTATCCTCCTGATGAAGTGGTTTGCATTGTACAGAGTGATTACTAGACCATCATGATGAGGATCTTGTACGTTATTTATGTCATCCTCGTCGAAACAGATCACCTTTTCTTTAGTTAAGCTGGAGGTCCTGATAGGTCTGTCCCCATTCTCTGTTTTTGATTCTTTGGCATTTCTTTTTGTTGCAGAGTAAGAAGTGCAAATATTAGATCCATCAGATATAAAACCTATTAGCTTGGCATCTGGCGGCGGGGATTTTGCTCTTTGGGGGATCCTATCTTGATCCTTAGTCTTGTTCTTTCCTTTGCCTAGAAATTCTTTGAGATATCCCTTACTCAGGAGATAGCTTATCTCCTTCCGCAAAGCAATGTAATCCTCAGTTATATGGCCAAAGTATTCGTGGAATGCACACCAGTTGGACTTGTCCTTTCCTCCTGAGTTCCTCTCAAACTTACGAGGCCACATGGCTTTTTCTCCAAGATCCTGCATAAGAAATAGCAAACGAGTTGTATCAAGAGAAAAACAATATTCAGACAACTTAGGATATTCTTCCTCGTCCTCGTCATCTTCTACAACGTTGACCCTGTGATTGTCCAGCTTAGAATACGGCTTGGGTCTGTACGACTTGAAAGGTGCAGGTTCAGCTTTCTGGTGAGGTTGAGTGTAGCTTGTCGGAGCATTCACCCTTTGCTGGATCTTTTTATCATCTTCTAGCCTAGTAAACCTCAATGCTCGGTTCCTGACTTCATCAAGGTTCCTGCAAGGATTCATAACAAGGTTTTCGTAAAATTGAGAATCCTTCTGTAGTGGCAACGTCAAGGTTCGAGACATCCAAGGATTCCCGGCCGAACTTGCTGACATAATCCCGAAGGGACTCTCCGCTGTTCTGAGTTATCCTGTATAAGTCACTTGTTAAACTTTCAAAGGTCCTACTGCAAGAGAACTGATTGTTAAACAAATTGATTAAATGACCAAACGAAGGAATAAAATAAGGTTTAACGTTAAGTAGCCATTTTAGTGCTGATCCTGTTAAGGTAGAGCCGAAGCCTTTGCATAAGAAGGCTTCCTTTAGGTCCAAGGGAATGGGGTTTATTTCCATCTGTTCCCTTTACTGCGTGACGTGCTCCTCAGGATCTGTAGTTCCATCGTACAACTTCATGTTAGGAGTCTGGAAGCGCTTGGGGATCTCAGCATCACATATCGGTGGAGTGAATCTGGAGATCCTGTGACTGGTAGAGGACATCTCCGGTATAGGTTGGACCACACCTGGTACACTAGAGATCATCTCTCTCAACTTCTTTAACTCCTTGGCCATGGACGGAGTGATTCTTGTCTCATGTACAAATTCGTTAGTATTTGAAAATTGATTGATGTGTTTCCGTTCTCAGGATTTCGGAACGATGATCCCGGAGTAACTCCAAGATCCTGATTTGTCGTAACTCTAACAGCCGGGGTAGGGCCAACTTCAGTGGTTCCTGTTTGCATGGGAAGAAAGTCTCCCTTATGGATTCCCGAGGATCCTGAATAGTTAAAATCCAAGATCCTTGGTTGAAGCGGGGTCGTCACTTCCACTGGTTTCTTCGATTCCTTAACCTTTTCAATCTCCCGAAACAGCGCTTGGTTAGTCTTTCTCCGTTTTTCCATTTGTTGTTTCATCTCCGAGAATAGATCGAGAATATCATTGTTTGATATGATCATAGGTCCACCAGTAGGTATTACGGATCCCAAAAACCCGTAGAAGTAGTTTTCTTTGGCTAATTAAAACTTTTTTGAAATGGAGGGGGAGGAATAGGGTTGACCAACCCAGAGCTCGAAGACGGAGTAGAAACATAAATATTTTTGGATTGGGACGACATTTTTGAAAATATCTTTGAAGATAGTGATTGAACACAAATTTTAGCAAAGATTTAAAGATAAAAAGCACCACTTGCCCCACGGTGGGCGCCGAATTGTTTTGGGTAAAAATTAAGTAAACCAATTTTGTAACCAAACTTAGTAAGTGAGGTAGTGTGCTTGTAAAATCAATGAAAATCGATAAAAAGAAGTAAAACTTGACACGGTTGTTTATGAGGAAAGCCCTTGATATTTAGGGATCTCCGACATAAAACCTCGGGAGGTGACAATCGACACTTGCCCCGTTTCTTGAATAAATGGTAAAAGGATTACAAGTGTAGAGCAGCAAATGATCGTAAACTAAGTGTTACAGAGCTGATTGCTAGTGTATTCTGTCGCTAAGTGTGTTGCGGTGTGAATTAGTGTGTTTCCCAATCGACCAAGCTGCTCATTATATACAGATAATAGCTTAACTAACTATCCGAGAATCCTGGAATCGACTAAGTCCTCTAATATGACCGTTGGAGGCTATTCCACGCGTCTTATACACGTTCTCCTTGACCTCTAGACCGATTCTTCAGGGTTAAGCATGACTTCGCACGTTTTATCTGCGTAGTAATCAAGATGTGAGAAGGATACAACGATTAGCGATATAAATGTTAAGGATCCCGAAACCTGTTAGGATACTGAAGACTGCCAGAGACTCAGGATCCCTAGTCATAAAAATGACCCCTAACATTTACGTTTACGAAAATGGCCAAATAAATGTTAAGGGAATAACGCTCAACGTTCTTCTACGAACAAAGCATTCAGGCCATAGGTATGCGTAAAACTTGCAAGGGATACACGGGTCTCGGGTGAAATTCCCGGATTGCGGCCGGTGCTTATCTTATAACAACTTCGGATGTGGACCTCTCCCTTGTTATAAGACATGAAGCCCGTGTATACTGTGGTTCGATTGAACAGAACAGGCCAGCTGAATGTGTAAATTGAACATAAAGTTATGATTATGAAATTAATACTTATTTGTGCCAAATGATTTTACTGTCAAGATAATTGTATTTACCGGCGTTCGTGCTGATGTTTTATTTTCAAAATATTTTCAGATAATGAATAAAATGTGATGAGAAAGGGGAAAATGGGCAGACAAAGGATCTGACCCATAAGAAATGAAAAGGATGAAATGCATGTTGGATTCTCAGGCCTCATGCATAGATAATCCTAAAGAAAAGGAAATGGAGATTGGACCGAGAGATTGATCAACCATGGATAGTACTATTTTCGGTGGCTTGAAACTAGTCCATAAGAGACAAGAGATGTATTTGATTTCAAACTATGTTTTGTAATCAAAATGAAAAGGGTATTTAAATCCATATGTTTATAAAAATAAATACGAGACTTTTGTTTTCCAACCGAGTCTTGATATTTACAAGTACAACCCTTGAGGTTGGAACAAATGATGAAACGATCCATTTGAAAAGACTTCCGTTGTATTTATAAAAACTCTAAAATCAAAGCAGGTACCAATCGAGCTCGCACACGTCCAGGGGGTGCCTGAGGCTTGGTGTGACAGGTTGGTATCAGAGCAACAGGTTTTAGTGAATTAGATACTTAGATTTAGTGTCTAAGCTTCAACCATTAATGCTTTAAAAACTAAGATAAGAAAACAAGGTAACCTTCTGATTGGTATGTAGCTATCTGACAAACGGAATGTTCTGTCTAAGGAAAGAGCGGTGTATAAATCTCTTCTAGACCCGTCGTTCTTACGTGGGAACATCTCTGTTGGATGTACTACTCTGGGAAGATAACCATTCTTGTAGAGCTTTAGTTAAGATAAGGATACCGGCCTTAGTATCTAAGTCTTAACCAAATTATGATAAGTACTTGTTTTGGGTAAAAATTATGTAAGCTAATTTTTTAACCAAACTTAGTAAGTGAGATAGTGTGCTTGTAAGATTCGTGATGAACAAAGCGTATAAAACAATAAAACGACACGAGCTTTTACGAGAAAAGCACTTAATCCCTAAGGATTGCCCGCATAAAACCCCGGGAAGTGACCGAAAGTCACTTGCCTCCTAGTATTGTATAAATCGATGAAAAATGATTACAAGTGTGAGCAGTAGATGATCGATATCTAAGTGTTATAGGACTTGTTTACGAGTATTTTATGTTGCTAAGTGTAATTGTGTGTGTTCTAATCAATATTACTGCTATATTTATACATGGATAAGACTAACTAACTATGTGAAAATCTTGGATCTCAGTTAATTCTTCTCTTGTGATCGTTGTAGAAGCTTTCCACGCTCATTCCACACGTTTCCATTGACTAGACGACCGGGTATTTAGGGATAAGTGGTTACACACGTTTTATCTACAAGCAATAAAAGAAATAGAGGACAAGTAACCGTTAGTAGCAATATTATTCAGGATACCGAAGTTATCAGGATCTTGGATTCTGGATTACGCATTATTTAGGATCCTGCTTGAAATCTAACCCATAATAATTGTACCCAAAAATTTGACAGCTGTCGACGATAATTACAGCTATAAAATTTTTCATAATTTGAATTTCAAATGGCAGTCGTGATTGGACGTGGTGCGATAAACGAGGGATAGAGACTACGTCGTTCGAGATGGTTATCATTACTCCTCTATAATTACCTTTTCTCTTATTTTTGACTTCGTCTTCTACATATCTCTCTGGGATTTCAGGTAAAAAACCTCCTTTCTTTTCTACCTTAACTTTCCTATTTTTTTTTTTATCAAAAATGTCTAAAAAGATCACTCGATCATCCTCATCTTCCAATGACCTTTACAGTTAACATCTTCTTTCTAACCCTGATTCCAAAAAATGTACTTTTACCGACCGTGATATCAAACTCCTTGAATCAGGGGAATCCTTTCCTAAAAATACCGTCTTTAGATCTTTCGACCCTAAGACGAAGACGACCCTAAAAATAAGGTCTGTTTTCCGTCTTTTTCATTTACCATCGGTTTCTCATATCCTTTTCCAGCTTTTACCATCGAGTTTTTCATATCCTTTTCCAACTTTTACCATCAAGTTTTTTTACAAAAACTCGTCTGAGTTATGCTCAGACTATGCCTCTGATTTGGCGAACTTTGCATACTCTGGAATTCTTGATCCGCAATCATGCCCTAGATTTCACCGTCTCAGAGTGTTGAAGCATGTTTGTGTGACAGACACTCTGGATGCTGTCTTAGCTTATGTACTTGTCTTTTTGTATTTGTACTTGTATTTAAGTATCTGTTTGTATTGATTATCAAGTTGTAATCACATGTGTATGTACTTAGTCTTGTCTGTTTCTGTTAAGTGTTGTGCGCACTTAGTAAGAGGGAAGATCGGGGAACTTTGAGATGTTTAAGCCTCAGATGCCCAAGAGAGTCCGGGACAAGAACTTCAGACATCCCATGACTAACAGAAGCCTAAAGAAACTGGTCTATAACCTAGTGCTATGTGAAACCAGGATTCCCCTGATTAAGTTATCTCAGGATATCCTTGGTAACATGTGGTACTGATACGTGGACCCAAAGGCGAGCGAGGCAGTGGTAATGGGAAAGATTAGGTCCGAAAGTGGAAGCTTGGTGCCAAAGGAACTGATTAGAGTCTTTGATGAAATCACTTTCCTTAATTTCTCGATGAAATATCTGATGGTCCTAAATGACAACTTCTGCATCCACACGGACGAGTGGACAAAGCTTCAAGCATCAAGATACAACAAGTTGATCAAGTTCTGCCTTGACTACAAGCTGAAGATGGAAGCTAAAGCTGGTGAAGTTTGAAGACCGAAGCAATCCAGAGTTGTTGTCAAGGGGGAATTTATTGAAGCATGTTTGTGTGACAGACACTCTAGATGCTGTCTTAGCTTATGTACTTGTCTTTTTGTATTTGTACTTATATTTAAGTATCTGTTTGTATTGATTATCGAGTTGTAATCACATATGTATGTACTTAGTCTTGTCTATTTCTGTTAAGTGTTGTGCGCACTTAGTAAGTGCGTAGGATGTATATCCTACGTATTTAGCAAGTACGCAAGAACAAAGTCTGCGTACTTGCTAAGTACGCATGAGTTAAACCCTGCGCACTTGCTAAGTGCGCAGGCAACAGGTCTAGTACATATAGCTGTTAGTGACAGAATGTATGAACGCGCTCATTCTCTCTGTAACCGGCTGTGATTATCAATAGACGAAGTTTGAAAGTATCTTGTGTCTTTGTTGTCGGTTTACTTTGTGTTGATTGATACTCCACCTAGTCACGGGCATTCCGCACCCGGTTCGACTAGGAACACACTTGCATGTGACGATCCGAGACACCCGAGGGACCTACAAGTGGTATCAGAGCTTTTGCTCTTGATTTCGAGTGTTGTGAGTGTGCTCGGAGCATTTTCGACACAATCTACATCCTTTCTACAAGGAAAAGTGACTGATTTTGGTGATTTTTGTGATAAAATAGAGGTAGCTCTTGAGCGCTATTTTAAAAGCAAAAATCCTTCAAAATCCGACCTTTTTCTTGTTTGTTTGAGTGTTTTGATCATCAAGGGTTTGTTAGAAACAAGTTTCTAACCTTTTGGCTTGATCAATTTGTTCATATCTTCAAAATTTGAAGATCTGAGGTATTTCCGGCGATCGAAAAAAGTTGGTGAGAGCAGGTGAAAAAGTGACCTGCGTACTTACCCTTTTTGGCTAAAAGGACAGTCTTCGTGCGTACTTAACAAGTACGCAAGACCATTCTTGTGCGTACTTAACTTTTCCTCGTTGGTACTTAACATTTACTCATGCGTACTTACTAAGTACACAAGAGGAAATATCAAGTGTGCAAGAACAGTTTCTTAAGTGCGCAAGTTGTATTGACTTTCTGAGTTTCTGACTAATTTTTACCCTATGGCAAATCTTCAGAATCTTGGTAACCTGCTTAACTATGATAACGAGATAGGTACTCCGCAAAAACTGCCAAAGCTGCTTAATGTTAATGATTATTCGAATTGAAAAGCACGCTTTGAGCATTATATCTCATACACTGATTCCTCTTTGTGGATACCTTTACTTGAGGGTTATAAGAATCCTACTTATACATATCTTGATGAAAATGTTCCCAAGCCTATATCTAAGCTAGATGAAGAAGAAAATAAAGTTTATGACAGAGAAAAAAAGGCACACGGATCTATCACAATGGCCCTAACTAGAGAACTCTTTCACAGCTTCAGAGGATATGATAATTCGAAAGATCTCTGGAAGGCATTGCAGAAAAGATTTGAGGGGAACAGTGACATCAAGAAGAGCAAAAGAGATCTCCTGAGAAAGCAGTATGAGTGCTTCAGTTACATGGAGAATGAATCTACAGATGAAATTATATCTAGATTCTATCATCTGCAAACTGAGTTAAAAGCTTTTGAGCTGAAGTATCCTAATGAGGAATTAGTTGAAAAATTTCTGGATGCGTTACCACCAAAGTTTGAGATGTATACCACTCTGCTGAGAGAGAACCCCAAGTTCTATGAGATGACGATTGAAGAAGCAACCGGTAAGGTTCAAACACACGATACGGACCTAAAACGAAAAGAGAGCTCAGGGAGACCTCAAATACAAGACCCTTCTATGTATTTTGGGACGCCTTCCACAGCCAAGTCATCGGGTTCTGGAATTGCCCTTTTCTCAGGGAACTCTCATGAGGAGGATAATTCAAAAGTTTGTGGTGGTCATGCTTGCTATACAGCATCTGGATCTGGTTCTCTCCACCAACATTCCTCAAGAAATCCTACCTCCACATCTTCAGCTAACCAGACTGCAATAGCCAACATAGCTGAAGATCATGTAGCATTGTTTTCATCGTGTATGCTTGCCTATGAGAACTTCATTGTTGGCAAGCTTACAGATCCTAAAACAATTGAAGAAGATTTTAATCAGGTGGATCCAGATGACATGGAGGACATGGATATTCAATGGAATATGGCCATGATCTTGAGAAGGGCCAAGCGTTTCTTGAATAGAACTGGCACGAATTTTATTGGTGGGCATTCAAATGCCAAGGTGGGTTTTGATATATCCAAGGCCAAGTGATACAAGTGTCAGAACTTTGGACACTTTGCTCGTGAATGTCAGAAGGATAAAGCACCAGCCTCAGGATTCACTAGACCAAGCCGGGGAAACAACCAAGGAAATAATAAAGGGTACAACAATTCTAACAACCGCAATCAAGGTCAAGGTGGAACGTCCAATGCTTTGGTAGCTCAACAGGACGAAATCTTTGATTGGGGTGTTCATTTGGAGGAAGTCCTTATTGCTCAAATACAAGTTGGTCTAATGGCTGAGATAGTAGAGATGATGGAAGCAGAAGAACGGGAAGCGTCTGTAGCTGACCAAGAGGAGTCTACTACTGCATTTTCCCTCATGGCTATTAGGGAGGCATCAAGTTTGTCAACTGAGGTAGACTATAATTCTTTTGCTGTCATTTCATGTTCCAAATGTATTGGCTTGAAAGAAGAAAATTCTAAGCTTCAGGACAAAGTCGAACCCCTTCGTATCGCAGCTTTAAGTTACAAAGAATATGAACAACGTTACAAAGATTCAATTGAAACTTTAAAGAAAGAAAAACATGATTTTTCACTTAAAATCAGCGAACAACAGTTTCATTTGTATGTTGCGTACAAGGGGTTAGAAAAGAGAAATAATGAAATTACCAAGCTGCAGAATGAGGTCTTGCAGTTAAATGGTAAAATTGAGAAGTTGAAAAATTCTCGCTTTGTGGTGGAACATTATGAATCAGTAGCGAGACAATTGAATGGCTTAGGGTTGGGTACTAATGCCATTCCTCCACCAGTAAGCGAAAAATTTGTCAACGGCTTAATTGATATTTACTTGTCATGTCGTGATGAATCCTCATGTCAGGATGATTCCTCTAACAAGGATGATTCCTTAAGCAAGGCCGATTCTGCTTCTGATAAGGAGTTCTTCACTGATGAAGGCTCTGAGAACACCATACCTGATGGTGCTGTCTCAGAGGAGTTGATTGGTGAACACAAAGTTGTGAAAAACATTATCACTGATCATGATAATTGCATTTTGACTGAGCCTGATACCGTTGAAACAAATGAAAAACTAAAAGTGATGCTTTATGGGGGTTAAAAGAATATTAACCAAGTTAAGAAAGAAACCTTTGCAAATCATTATGGGCTTGGTTATAAAGCAAATTTAGAAAAATACTACATTTCCAAAAATGAATCAACATCAGGTACATCAAAAACCACTACTCATGTTCACCAAACAACTTCTCCTGTTCATCATGCTGAGTCATCAAACGCCAAATCAAATGAGCCCTACAGGAGGATTTATAAGGAAAAGTGTGCTTGCTTTCACTGTGGTATGGTTGGTCACATCCTTGTGAACTGCCTTGCTAAGAACCAAGGGAAACGGCCAATTGTTTCCTAACCGGCTGTTATCTCTAAGTCACCACCAGTGAAGCAACCCAAGAATCTCAAATCAAATGTGGTGAAACCACCAGTGAAACCTATGGTGAAGCCAAAGATCACATCTGAGGCTAAGCCATCTGTTCCAAAAAGGGAAAAGCAACCTGCTAAACCCCGTGTGTCTCCCTCTGGTAGTGCACCAACTAGTGACAAACCTGTGGTTAAGATTTCTAAGCCACATAGGAGAAGAAGGAACAAGAGATTGAGGAATCTGGAACAACTGGCTGGAATTCAATCAGGTGAAGCTTCTACTAGTTCACCTGGTGCTTCTGAATGCAAGCCGGGTGTTCCAGTAAAACAAAAGAAAAGGTCCTGGAACAAGAAATCTAAAATTTCTCATCCTCCTGGTCCCAAGTCTTCTAAAGATTTACCCATTTTTGACAGTCACGACTGTGAATTAACTGAAGTAGTTTATTTTGAGAAAGACGGACGACCCAAGACCACCATGGCTTGGGTATCCAAAACTAATTAATTTCTTATGACTCGTGCAGGGACATCCGAAGGGAACTATCTGTAATCGTTGGTATGTAGATAGTGGATGCTCCCGGAACTTGACAGGCAACATGGCACTGCTTCAAGATGTAAAACCATTCAGAGGTGGCTATGTGGCCTTTGCAGGCGAGAAGGTCGGCAATATTACTTGTCAATGCGTGGTTTCAAATGGTTGTGTTAGCTTCGACAACGTCGACTACTGCGAGCAGCTAAAGCATAACATGTTGAGTGTTTCTCAGATGTGTGATAAGGAGTACTCAGTCATGTTTTAAAAATCTGAATGCGACTGGATTTTGATGCGTGCGCCAAGAACGAATGATACCTATCAGATCGATATTAGTGTGGCAACAACCACCTCATCAGCTGCTACTTGTTTGCTTACCAAAGCGACAAAGCTTGACTCAACCTTGTGGCATTGGAAAATCGGACACATCTCTTATCGAAAAATGAATCATCTTGTCCAAAACGGTTTGGTAACCGGTGTTCCTAAGCTGAGATTTGCCATTGCAGATGACTGTATGCCTTGTAAAAAGGGCAAACAGCAATGAAAGAATCACAAGCCCAAGCTCCAAAACTCCATCGATACCCCTTTGGAGCTATTACATATGGATCTGTTTGGCCCCATAGTATCAGGAGTATTGGAGGTAAGTCATACTATCTAGTTGTAACTGATGATTTCTCATGTTTTTCTTGGGTGCATTTTTTAGGTACAAAGGACGAGACTGCTGACATTTTTCAATACATGATCCTGATGGAATCTCTTTGCAAGTTGAAGGTTAGAAGAATAAGGAGTGATAAAGGAACTGAATTCAAGAATAATTTGATGGAGCTTTTCTGTCTCAAGAAGGGGATCCATCACGAATTTAGTGCCCCGTACACACCTCAGCAGAACGGTATTGCAGAAAGGAAGAACAGAACCTTGATTGAGACTGCAAGGACAATGCTGTCAGATGCAAAACTTCATGTTACTTTCTGGGCAGAAGCAGTAAATACAGCTTGTCACGTTTTGAACAGAGTTCTGGTTGTGAAAAGGCACAACAAGACCTGCTATGAGTTGATCAACAATCGACCTCCCAACCTTGACTACCTTGTTCCTTTTGGTAGTCCTTGTTCCTTATTGCTACAATACAAGGATCGAAAATCTAAATTTCATGTAAAAGCAGTGGAAGGCATCTTCACCATGCAAGAGAGTGTACAATATAGGAACTCGTACTGTCGAGGAATGGTTCGAAGTGGAATGTAGTAAACATAGCATTCCACCAGAACCAACTGGTCCAGCTTGGGGTTTCAATTATGATGAGCTATTCAAGTCTTTCAACCTTCCTGATCTATCTGCCAATGATGCTGCAAATGTGTATGATTTCTTTAATGGCGGCGATGACTCCAACTTCTCAACCCATGCCACTGTACCTATTGTAACTCCCGATTCCAATGTTGCATCATCTGGAACTCATGATAGTGAAGACGTTGAAGTTGTTCATGTTGATGGAAATGACGCTCCAGCTGATCCTAACACTCGTGTAGGAAATGAAGCTCCAGCTGATCCAATCAACATTGAATCATCTTCTTCTGGAACACTGGATATGGGGGAGTTGAGCACGAATCTAGACACAAATCTCCAGGAACCGCACGTACTAGAGACGAGAGTGCATAAGAATCATCCAATTGACAACATCATTGGTGATCCTCATGCCGGTGTTCATACTCGTAATAGAACAATTGCTGAGAACACTAGTTTGTACGCTGAGATACTTGACACTGGTATCATGGAAACATGTTTGCATGCTGCATTCGTGTCCCAATTGGAGCCGAAGAATGTGAAGGAGGCTCTCGCTGACAGCTGCTGGATTTAGGCGATGCAAGATGAACTGTCCCATTTCCAAAAGTTGCATGTGTGAGATTTAGTTGACTTGCCAAGAGGCGTACAACCAATTGGAACCAGATGGGTGTTCAAGTGCAAAACGGATGATCGTCATGTCGTAGTGAAGTATAAAGCAAGGTTGGTTGTTCAAGGGTTTCTACTCATGAAGAGGTCTATGTCACTCAACCTCCCGGCTTTGAAGATCCGCATAATATCAATAAAGTGTATAAGCTCGACAAAGCACCTTATGGTCTTCATCAAGCACCTCGGGCATGGTATGAGACGTTATCAAAACATCTACTGTCAAATGGTTTCGACCGTGGACAGATTGACTCGACCCTATTCATTCGAAAAGTAGGAGGTGATATTCTACTCATACAAGTGTATGTCGACGACATTATCTTTGGGTCTACAAATGAAGAGATGTGTAGGGAATTCGAACAGGCGATGAAGTCCAAGTTTGCGATGAGCAACATGGGTGAATTGTCATTCTTTGGGTCTGCAAGTCAGTCAAAGAGAGGATGGCATCTATCTACATCAAACTAAGTATGTGAATGACATCTTGTCAAAATACAAGATGAATGATAGCAGTACTTATGGCATACCTATCCCTGTCAATCACGGTTTGCATCCAGACAAAGATGGAAAGGGATGTGGATTGTAAATTGTACCGTGGGATGATCGGTTCTCTCATGTATCTCACAGCTTCAAGGCCCGACATAATGTTTGCTGTATGTTTGTGCTCAAGGTTTCAGTCACAACCAAAGGAGTCTTATATGATAGCTATCAAGAGGATATTCAGATACTTGAAAGGGAAACCCCGATTGGGTCTTTGGTACTCAAAGCAGCAGTCATTTGACCTTAAAGCCTATACTGATTCAGATTATGGCGGTTGTAACCTTGATAGAAAATCAACTTCAGGTGGATGTCAATTCTTGGGAGACAGGCTGGTTTCCTGGCAGTGTAAGAAGCAATCAACGTTTCTGTCTCAACATGTGAAGCAGAGTACATTGCTGCAGCGAGCGGTTGTTCTCAGATATTGTGGATTCAGCAGCAATTAAGAGATTACGGCTTAAACTTCACTGGAACTACACTGTTCATTGACAACTATGCCACCATGTCCATCACAAACAACCCGGTGAAACATTCCAAAACTAAACATATTGAAATTCGCCACCATTTCATCCGTGATTGTGCTGAAAAACATCTCATTGAACTTGTAAAGGTTCACACGGATGACAACTTTGCTGACCTTTTCACTAAGGCGTTTGATCGAACACGTTTTGAACATCTTGTCAACATGATAGGAATGCTCAATCCGGAGTGAAAACTTGTTTTTCTTAAATCAATTCAATTCATGAAAGTTAAATTTTATTCCTTTTAAGTTTTTTATATAGTTCTTTTAATTTTCAAATATTTTACAAAAAATCCAAACAAAATAGAAAACCAGAAAATTTGAAAGTTCTCTTGAGAAAAGAGGAAATGATAGTACATCAGAAATGATCTAAACGTCCTAGACTACACATATGGGAATAGATTGTGTCATGCTTAATTGATTGTTTAAATTGTTGTGTTTTTAATCTCATTATTTACAAGTAATTTGAATTGTCAGTAGTCTGTAAACATCTTTGAATCATTAGTAGGGTGGAAATTAAATCAATACTACCACTGTGATTTGAACCCATATTTGCTAGTGTGTGTGCGTAAAAGAATACAAAAGATCACTATCGGATATAGGATGTTAGATTTTGGCAATTATTTCCTTCTGAGACTAGTTTCGGGATAGGTCGTTAGCACAATTAATGCGATTCATCTCATTGCCCATACTCACAAGTATGCAATGAGAGATTGAATCAAGACATGTCTTTACATCAACCGTTGAGCGTGTATTCACCCGTGAATCACTCCTGATTCATTGAATTCAAATCCAGATAAAAGTTTGATCCCCTTACCTAAATCCTCAAACACCATATCCATTATCCTGAATCAACATACCGATATTCACTGATGAAATCACATGAAACCAAGATAAATGAATTACTCGATTCTGAATCTTATGATTCCTGATAATCCTTATGGATTCTGTTTGATTTTTCCCGTGCTAATTGATGTAGCCTCATTCTAGAAATTTAGAAAATCATTGGGAAAATCTTAGATGCCTTGAGATAAGTGCAAAGTAAGTTCATAGCATAACTGTGGGGCACACATTGTATAGTACTAAATATTACCTTAACACACAAGAACATGATACTAAGATGCTTATGGTTTCAAATCTTATAATATTGCCAACTTAAATTACTTGTTTATGTGCTTATTACGTATGAATAAATTGTAATCCATGACATGATACCATATTTTTTTATGTTTATCTTGTATCATTATTGCTATAGATTAGCCTGATATGATCCTCTGCTCGTGTCATTGAACAAAAATAGCTTGTGTGTGAATATGTGTATATCGTTATTCTGAAAAGATCAAAAAGATTTTAAGTTTGTGTATAGTTCAAATTCCAATCAGAAGAGCCAAAAATATTTGTGTTTAACCTTCGTGAATTGACTTTGAATCCTCTTGATTGAATGTGCTTATCATGTTCGTTATTTGACTTTGACATGTTAAGTACGCACGACCCAATTGTGAAGGGTATATATACAAGTGTTAGAAATATTTTGAGGCTTTATCTCCTTTGAAACACAGCCACTGTGCAATTCCCTCCAATCCTTATTTCCTCAAAATTTGTGTGATTCCGACCTATTTTTCCATCAAATTCATTGTTTCCCCTTCACTTAACAACTATTCGGTGAGAATCTTAGCCATTTTCATCCTCAAGATCGTCTGTTACTGGACCGGTTGAATGTTCTTCGAGTTTAGGGTTTTAGTTCTTGATTTTTGACAAATCTGAGTGTTGCTTGACCTAAATTAACACCTAAATATTTTTAAAATCCTTAATCAAACTTCCATGACCTTTAATTTGTCCTTTAATTTCCTCGATTTGGGATTGGACCTTGCTTTGACCGTCTATTGAGGTCAGGTCCCGTTTAGGTCAAAATTGACCCGGTGTTGGACTTGGTCCCATGAGTTCTAAATGCATTTTTCGACGTTGTGGTGACCTTGAACAACATAAAATTCGACCATTCTTTGATTTGGAAAAGTCTGCGTTTTTCTCAAGTGTTAGACCTTGAGCACTTAGTAAGTACGCAAGATATAATTCTTGTATACTTGCTAAGTACGCAATGTATAAACCCTGGGTACTTGCTAAGTACGCAGGAAGGCAAATTGCAAATTTTTTCTAAGTCTGGAAACTTCTTCCTTGTGAGTGTTCTATACCGTGTCATGTTTGTACATTTCCAGTAATCATTCTTGTTCTAATTGTGTTCATTATATGTTTTTGCAGTGATGGCTCATGCTTTTACCAGCGAATTCAATCTTCTGGCTCTAACACATCCCGAGTGTAAGGGTGCTGCACTTAAATACAGGGAGATAGTTGATTTCCTGAACCGCTCAAAGATCAGCTATGCTATCTCTGCAGATCCTATCGTATCAAGACCATACATGGATCAATTTTGGGCAACAGCAGATCATGACGGTACAGTAACCCCGAACGTCATTAGGGCTACTGTAGCAGATCAACAGATAGCCATATCCAAAGACACCATCAGGAGGGTGTTACAGTTCCGGGATCTTGCAACTGACCCAATTACCTATCCTGATTACGTTGTCAATGTTTGTTGGAGGTAGAGAATGGGATACATTGGTGCAACAGATTATGCTTTGTACAAGAAGATGTGGGTACTCGGTCAATGGCGCTACTTTGCCCACATCATGATCATGTGCATCTCTTCAACGAAAGCAGGCAAGGATGCCATGGGTCATCACTTAGCAGCTGCAATGGTGGGTTTATCTCTCAACAAGGGCTATAATTTCTCTAAGTACGTATACAAGGCCATAACTGACCAGATCTATACGACGGAGAAGTTTAGATTCATGTTGTATCCAAGATTTATCCAGCTGCTAATCAATGATGCGTTGCCAAATCTACCTATAAATGGGGAAAGATTACAAGTGAAGCGAGTGGACAAGAGAGTATTTGCTCAATTCTTAAAGCCAGACAGTGTAGAACCTACCCCTGTGCATACTCCTCTCTTCGAACACCTAGTCAACGAAGCATATGTGGCCCCAAATAATTTCAGATGGTATAGTCCCGAGTCAGAGCCAGAACTCAGTGAACACAGTGATGAACAACAGGAAGAGGAGGAAGTTGAAGGTGATGATGAATCTGAAAATGAAGGAGACGAAGAAGAAGGAAGTGCTGGTACTGAAGAATCTGACTCCAAAGAAACAGAGTCTGATTATGATGATGCACCAGACCAATCACACCGGAGAAGAACGACAGTGGTGACCCTTCCCGAGTCATCTTCTAAAAGAAAGAGACAAGAAAGTACAAGCAGTGAGTATAAAGCCGAATCGGATTCAGATGCTGCTATACAAAGATAGAGACGAGAAAGTATTAACAAGCGTCGGGGGGATAGGCCATCTATGGGTATCCCTAGAGAAGTAGAAGTTAGTGTTGCACGGCGACAAGTCACTAAGGCTGTTAGCACTGCTTCAACCTCTACGTCAACTTCCACCCAACTATATCAAATGACAGGGAGGCGGTCACGTGTAACAAGTCAAGTAACTGCTGCTACTGTCACAGAGGAGGTTCCTGTGATAGTATCCCTCCCACTACAACCTATCCAGGTGACGATGATGACTCCAATCCTCTTTGATTCAGTCACTATCACCCCAACCATCATTGCAACATCTACTATACCAACTTCAATCCAACCAATATTCTAACTACCACCCTTCAACCAATCAGTGAACCTTTTTCATATGGTGATTTCACCCTTGGGTTCGATTTTGATGACGTCTTCACTTTTCCCACTCATACAGTCGGAGCCTCTACATCTAGGGATCCAGATCAACGGGATGCAAGGATTGCTACCCTGGAGTCTCAAGTTGCTGGTTTACTAGAGACGGTACGAAAATCAAGGGAGGAGTCCGACAAGCAACAAGGTCAGATTAACTATTTGGTTGATGAAGTAGCGTCTTTGAAAAAGGAAAGTACGGTTGATAAGTTGCAGCATAAAGAGCACGATATGATGGTCAAATTGGTCTGTGATATGACCAAAACTCTTGCTGCTCAGGGGGAGAAGATTAAGGAGTTGCTGAAGGAGAAGAAGAAACCGACAAAGCCAAGTAGTGATGAGGCTTGCCACCTAGATGATCTGTCTAAGGGTGACGACCAGGACAAGGATCCTGAAGCCGGTCCCAATGGAAGTGAGCAGCAATCGTTAGCATGGGCGATTGTTCCTTATTCTGCCGTGCCTATGGCTGAGGGGGAGTCCACTCAACATGAAGGCGGATATGCTTCTGGTAGTGGAGGTGATAAAGGAAAGTCTGCGGATGAGGTATTGTACGACCTATCTGATGAGGTCATTCTACTGATTGAGGCAGACTATTCCAAAGTAGCTCAGATCGATGCCCTCAGCAATCTGGAGGAAGGAGAGATCGAGTCTGATGATGAATGGGATGTAGAAGATGAGGATGTTATGGTAGAGTTTGCCAAAGGGGATGGTGAAAGAGTTTACGAGCTTGAGGATGGAGAGATATTTGAAGCTCCAGCCTTTGATGAAGCTGATTTTAACACAGGTTCAGTCGAGCCCGAAAGTACTGCTGAGGCTTCGACTGAAGCATCTCCCACCGTTCCTAAACCTGTTGATCCAGAGGCGTGTAAAAGTAAATATCCTCCTGGTTGGTTTACAAAGGATCAAGCTCATGTCTGGCAGAAGACATCCATCATAGACAAACATGGTGCTACATGTATGATCTTGTCTGTCAGGTTCGACGACGACAAGAAGTTGTACGCTATTAAACGAGATGGTGGGGTTCAATACTTGAAACCTACCAGTGAAGCGTTCAGCTCCCTGCCAAAGTATGATCTGGTCAACCTCACAAACCGTGAGCTGCTGTGTGACACTAGTCATGCATCAGCAATGGGTTTGTGGAGAACACTACAGAAAAAGGGAAGATCGGGGAACTTTGAGATGTTTAAGCCTCAGATGCCCATGAGAGTCCGGGACAAGAACTTCAGACATCCTGTGACTAACAGAAGCCTAAAGAAACTGGTCTATAACCCAGTGCTATGTGAAACCAGGATTCCCATGAGCAAGTTATCTCAGGATATCCTTGGTAACATGTGGTACTGGTACGTGGACCCAAAGAAGGGCGAGGCAGTGGTAATGGGAAAGATTAGGTCCGAAAGTGGAAGCTTGGTGCCATAGGAACTTATCAGAGTCTTTGATGAAATCACTTTCATTAATTTCTCTGTGAAAGATCTGACGGTCCTAAATGACAAATTCTGCATCCACTCGGACGAGTGGACAAAGCTTTCAGCATCAAGATACAACAAGTTGGTCAAGTTCTGCCTTGACTACAAGCTAAAGATGGAAGCTAAAGCTGGTGAGGTTTGAAGACCGAAAACAATCCAGAGCTGTTGCTAAGGGGGAATTTGTTGAAGCATGTTTGTGTGACAGACACTCTGGATGCTGTCTTAGCTTATATACTTGTCTTTTTGTATTTGTACTTGTATTTAAGTATCTGTTTGTATTGATTATTGAGTTATAATCACATATGTATGTACTTAGTCTTGTCTGTTTCTGTTAAGTGTTGTGCGCACTTAGTAAGTGCGCAGGATGTATATCTTGCGTACTTATCAAGTACGCAAGAACAAAGTCTGCGTACTTGCTAAGTACGCATGAGTTAAACCCTGCGCACTTGCTAAGTGCGCAGGCAACATGTCTAGTATATATAGCTGTTAGTGACAGAATGTATGTACGCACTCATTCTCTCTGTAACCGGTTGTGATTATCAATAGACGAAGTTTAAAAGTATCTTGTGTCTTTGTTGTCGGTTTACTTTGTGTTGATTGATACTCCACCTAGTCACGGGCATTCTGCACCCTGTTCGACTAGGAACACACTTGCATGTGACGATCCGAGACACCCGAGGGACCTACACAGAGTTGGCATGTGTTTACAATCTGAGAAGTCATGGTTCTTCGCGTTTCTTATTCCAGATTAAAACCGGCATGACCCATTTGATCCTGAAAACAACTCAAAATGATTCTAATTGGAAAAATAATTTTTTCTTTGTGAGAAGAGATTCGATCCCTGGTAGGGATAAGTTGCCGGTCAAATGGATTGTAAAGGGTAAGTTTCTGTCTTGTAAGATTCTCGTTATTTTGATATCCTGGATACTGAGTTTTTGATTTTTCTTTTTTTTAACGGCGCCGAAGTTTTCTGAGGTAGCTCCACGTTCTTATGAGACTGCCAAGAGAGTCATTTTCTTTTACATCATCGAACCCATAGAGCGGACTTTCAAGGTTAAGACTAAGTCGGTAGCAGAGAGCTCAGAAACGTATCGCTCTGGCTCGTAAATGTCTGGTAAGACAAAAGGAATTCACAGTATTTTATTAGTTTATAAGATATGTAATGGTCTAACCTGTTATCTTGAAACATGTGTTCGCAAATCAAGCTCCAAATTTTCTCTTTAAGATATTGACAGCATGTTTTCCAAGGGAAAAAACATCAAGAGGGAAGCAGGCTAGCCATCATTCCCAGCTGCCAAACCAGAAGTTCCCAAACCTGAGTCTTCCACTGCTCGCCCCAAGTCTACATCCCATAAGAAATGAAAATTTGTCGATCCTGCCGAGGTAGCCATCACTGAATGCTTAGACTATGTTGATCTTCACAAGAAGCTTCACACTCTTGGTCATTTGGTAAGTGACATTCAACATCCCAGATCCCGATCTTATTCTTATCCTAACATGCTATTTTTGTGACAGGCTCTGGAGAAAATGACCAAGATCCCCGAAGCATTGGTGAAAGAGGCCAAAGACAGCAAACAGATGGTCATTGACCTGTAAAGGATAGGGGCAGCCAAGAACAAAAAAGTTATCTGATGCGACCGATGAGCTTGATAAGGTGAAGATCGAGCTTCAAGATGCTTATGCCTAACACGCCCAGGATCTTGAAGAATCTCATGAACAGGCTAAAATGCCAGCTGCAATTTCAATCTTTCAAGCTAGAGTCAAGATGACTGAAGAGGCTGCCGAAAAGGATTTCGACCAGGCTAACTGGGATGTATTGGGCTGGAAGAAGCTGATTGCTGAGTTGGGTGGAGAGCCAATGCCGAAGGTGGACGAGGGCAAATTGGTGGCTGAAGGTGAGGTGAAGGGCTCGGTGAAGGAGGCTGCAGAGGTTATCGGTCAGGGCGATGAGGGAAATAAAGAGAAAGCCTGAGTCCTGTATATGGGGTATTTTTGGTTCTTGTTTTTAACTTCAATCCTTGTGTCTTAGTTTAACAATTTACTTTCTTGCTCCTTTGGATCCCTAGATGGGATATACAAATTTAATTTCTGACTAATGGTTCAAGATTCGGGTGGATGGGTACTATTTTTGGATGAAGCCCGAATTCTAATCTTCCTGCACTTATAATATTAGTATCTTTGACTATTTCTCATGATTGTTATATGTTTAGTTGTGCTTGTATAAAATTAGGATTCTTAGGCAGTTAAGCCTCGGGATATTTAGAAAAATAGGTTTAGGTATATTTTCAGGATACCGGATCCTCAATGATTATTTATAAATAACACCTTAGGTCTTGATCAAACTTTGACTTAGCAAAATATATTTTGATCTTAATAAATGTTATAAAATATTAGTTACAAACATATCACGACTCAGTCTTGTGAATCTCAAATCTTCTATAAATTGAAAATTAATAAGTAATACATACCTTTGTTGAGAACTAAGTCAGGTAGACACACATACCATATTATAACGTTGAGTTCGAAATATAACAACCATTGGTTGTCCCCTGTGTACAGTCATTAAATATGTCATAAACTTAGCAATTGGACTTCAGGATCTTCATAAGTCTTTAACCCGTTTAAGGATCTTGAGTCGGCATATTGACGCTAAGTTCTTGAGTTAAAACACAAGTGTTAAATACATGTGACAATTAAAAATCGTGGGCCAAGCCAGAATAACGTGGGCTAAGCCAGAAAAATGTTGGCCAAGCCAGAATAACGTGAGCCAAGCCAGAATAACATGGGCCAAGGCAGAATAACGTGGGTTAAGCCAGACTTAAGTTAGCATGAAAATGCTAAAAACATTAGGAGTAACACGTCTGTTACTATCGTACGATTCAAGATATAGCCAACAGTGATGGAATTTTCAGCCACTGTTACATGGACTGGTCGCACCACCTCGAACTATACTTGAATATCATACGCTACAGACGGTGTGTTTAAACTCAATACTTAGAAAGGTGAAAACATTTAAACCTTAGAAGGTATGCAAGATACCTTAACTTAGGAGAGATGACCAATTTCTATCTTCTGTCGGGATCCCTGGGGATACTTCCTACAAGATAGGAAATCTTGGTGAAGGTGGGTGTTAGCCTGGCTAACACCCCTCCGACGCTTAAGTTAGTACTTTGATAAAGAGTAACAAGTGTAAAAACAATCAGGGATAGAAGACATACCAGTCTTAGTTAGAATTTAAGTTCTAACTTACATAAAATAAGCTTTGAGATGGATAGCATTCCAGGATCTTGGCAGGATATCTCCTTCCATAGTAGCTAACCAATAGGCACCCTTGTCTGCTTCTGAATCAATCAAGTATGGGCCTTCCCATTTTGGTTCTAGCTTTCCATCGTTGGGATTGGTAGTATTTTGGAATGCCTTTCTTAATACAAGATCACCCACTTGGAATCTTCTAATCCTTATGTTTTTTTTTGTATAACTTTGCTATCCTTTGCTGATAAGCTGCAATGTGAACTTTGGCAAGATCCCTGAGCTCATCCACAGTGTCAAGATCATGAGCAAGAGCTTCGTTGTTGGTTTCTGGAGTCTGGAGATTGGTTCCGGCAGTAGGGATAACCATCTCCGTAGGGATCATGGCTTTAGTACCAAACACCAATGAGAATGAGGTTTGACCTGTTGCATTCTTCGTGGTTGTCCTATCTGCCCAAAGTGTAAATGGTAATTTTTCAGCCCATCTTCCTTTCTTTGCTCCTAATCTCTTCTTAAGGTTGTTGATGATGATCTTTTTGCTGGACTCTGCCTGTCCATTGGCTTGAGGGTGTACTAGGGTAGAAATTATCATTTTGATTCCCCAACTGGAACAGAAGTCAGTTGTTCTCTTGCCAATGAACTGAGATCCGTTATCACATACTATCTCTGCCGGGTTCCCAAATCTTGTCAGGATGTAGCGTTTGATGAAGGATATGACCTCTTTCTCTCTGACTTGGACAAATGCCTCAGCTTCAATCCAATTAGAGAAGTAATCCGTCATTGCTAGCATAAAGACCTTTCCTTCTGGTGCTTTAGGAAGTTTGCCGACGATATCCATTATCCATTCCCTATTTCATGAATGGCCATGGAGAGATGATTGGATACAAAGGCTATGTTGGTTGGTGAAGTATGTTGATGTGTCTTTGGCAAGCGTCACATTTTTGGGAATAAGTCATAGCATATTTCCTCATGGTAGGCCAGTAATATCCTATCCTCGGGATCCTTGGGAATAACTGTCACACCCCGCCCCGGGCACCCCCGAGACGATACCGGGCTGCGACGTCAGTTGGCACCTTTGGTACCTTCTTTGATTTCGGAGTTTGTTTTTGTGTAACGGAATAACGTTTGAAAATGGATCATCTCAACTTCAACCTCAAGGGTTGGTTTTGTAAATATAGAAATCTCGTCGTGTAGACAAAAGATTATATTTATTTAAATAACTGTGTATGAAAACCCGATCGTTTGTACATTTGATTTCAAATCAAAACTCTGACTCCAAGTCAGTAGGTTTACAAGGAGGTAATCCGCCTAAGTAAAACGTAGTCCTTCGGTCACCTTAACCTTGTTTACTCTTCAGATTCTTTCTGTGCAATGCACGTCCTGTAATAACATATTTTCGGGTTGCACCGGGTCTAGGTGTGTGGCCTGACCCGGCTAGGCAACAAAACTGTCATCGGGACCGAGGCCGTAGCCAGTCCCGGTACGATGAGGTCAATTCATTCCTTTCTTGAAAACATTTGAAAATGAACGTCAGCTACATGTTGGTGAATACTTTATGACCTCTAATCATTTTCATAAACATGGTAAAACAGTTTAATTAAACAGTTAAACATTTCATCATTGGAGGATTCTAGTGATCATATCACTTCCTTGGATTGCGGCCAAACTGGCACAACTACGTTTTACGCATCACCCGACATACAAGCCAACCCCGCCCGGCCCAACTGGATTTGGAGTGAGTATAAGTATTTGATCAAATTTTATGTACACTTCTTGGGTATCAACATTCCCTAGGGGTAGAACCCAAAATTCTGGGATTTGTATGAGTAAATATTTAATTATCGTGTTTTGCCCTTTTTTGTAAACGTAAGTCGTTTGATCATTTGCGTGAAGGTGCCGATAGCACCAACACGTCTTATTTGCGTGGTAATAGCATACAGCCCAAGCACGTCTTACAAATCATTTTTGTAAAAGCTCGCTCTCGCCATTAGAACGAGTGTTTTTGTTAAAGACGAGTATTCACCTTTAGTTTGAAGTCGAAGATCGAAGGATAATAATCTTAGTGCTAAGTAGCTCTTTAGAGTTGACTCTGAGGGCTGTAGCACCTTAACTAGCACTTCTTTGAGTTCCTCGGGTTTCTTCGGCTCTTAAACGCTAGAGTCCGGTTGATAAGCGAATGTCGGTCGAACCGGGAGGAGCGGCTCGGGAGTCGGAACGGCTGGAGGGCTTAAGAAAGGCTCGGGAGCAGAGGAGGTTCGAGAGTGAAGGTGTGGAAAATGAAATACCAATGATCCTCTATTTATAGGATGATAACGGCCTCAAGTCGGACCGTTATCCAGGGATATCAGTCCGATATGCCTCCAATGTCCCGCATCCACGCCACATGGTAGCCATGCAATTCCAGAGTGCCACCCGTCCATGTCGGACCGAGTAGGCAAGCCATGTCGGTCCAACATCTGTCCACGCGTCGGACATGCTGACGCATGCCCTGCACGTGTCTTGACACGTGTCAGGTACAGAGGGTTTCTAGGGGTTTGCACATCGGACCGTTTTCTAGACCATGTCGGTTTGACATCTAACTTCTTCCCATATCGGACCGATATCTAAGTGCATGTCGGTCCGACATCCAACCTCTTCCTATATCGGACTGATATCTGATTTCATGTCGGTCCGATATCTCCTATCATTCAGAATTTATTAATTTAATTAATGAATTTTGTGTTCTCATTAACTACGTTATTTCTTATGAGCTCCGGGCAGAAATTGATATCGAAATTTTTGGCAGGTGTTATATCATCCCCAACTTTTTTCGAAATCTCGTCCTATAGATTACTTTCTGAATAAGTGTGGGTATTTCTTTTTAATTTTGGATTCCAGTTCCCACGTGTACTCGGGTCCATGCCTGGAATTCCATTTCACCTTGACCATTACGAGTTTCTTTAGTTTCAATTTCTTTTCCTGCCGGTCCTCAATTTATAACGGTTGTTCCTCAAACTTAAGCCTTTCATCCACTACTACATCTTGTAATGTCATGGCTAAGGTTTCAGCTACTAAGCATTTATGCAGGTTGGAGACATGGAACACATCGTGTACTCCATTCATCTCTATCGGCAATTTCAACCGATATGCCACAGGTCTGATTCGTTCTAGGATTTTGAATGGCCCAACAAACCTAGGGCTTAACATCCCTTTCTTTTCGAATCGTACCACACCTTTCCAAGGTGAAACTTTAAGTAAAACATTGTCTCCAACGTTAAATTCTAACGGCTTTCGCCTTTTGTTTGCATAACTCTTCTGGCGATCACGAGCCGTTTTTAATCTTTCCCTGATTTGTAATATCTTATTAGTGTTTTCCTGGACTATCTCAGGCCCTGATAACTGGTTTTCTGCTACTTCGGCCCAACACACAGGAGTTCTGCATTTTCTGCCATACAAGGCTTCAAATGGTGCAACTTGTATACTCGTGTGGTAGCTGTTATAGTAAGAGAATTCTATCAGGGGTAAGTGGTCGTCCCAACTTCCTCCTAGGTCAATAACATATGCTCGAAGTAAATCCTCCAAGGTTTGGATTGTCCTCTCGCTCAGCCCATCCGTTTGAGGGTGGTATGCAGTGCTAAGGTTTAAACGAGTTCCGAGAGCATTTTAGAAGCTCTGCCAGAATCGAGACGTGAATCGACTATCTCTATCTGATACGATGGATAACGACATTAAGATACTATCTTGTTAACGTATAATTATGCCAATTTATCTATGCTAAAAGTTTCCTTCATGGGTAGGAAATGTGCGGATTTGGTTAAACGATCAACGATAACCCATATTGTGTCATTTCCTTGACTGGTTTGGGGAAGTTTAGTGATGAAATCTATGGTGATCATTTCTCATTTCCATACTGGCAACTCAAGATGTTGCAACAGCCCAGATGGCTTTTGGTGTTTGGCTTTAACCTTGGAACAGGTTAGATATTTGGCCACACACTCGGCTATGTGCCTTTTCATGCCGATCCACCAGTATTCCGGTTTCAGATTTTTGTACATTTTATCACCTCTAGGGTGTATAGTGTACATGGACTTATGGGATTCCTCGAGAATTTCTCCTCGGATATTTCCATAGATTGGAACCCATATTCGCTTATCCATCCTAAGGTTGTCGTCATTTCCTTTGATGAGTTGTTCAGTCCTTCTTATCATTCCCTCTTTTTCGAGATTTGCCTCTTTCAAGGCTGATTTCTATGCCTCTTTGATTTGAGAGATAAGACTGACTTGCAGGTCGACTCTTAGGGCACGTACTCGCTTTGGTTTTTCATGTTCTTTTCGACTCAAGTCATCGGCTACTACGTTAGCCTTGCCCTCATGATAACATATCTCGCAGTCATAGCCGCTTAGGACTTCCATCCATTGTCTTTGTCTCATGTTCAGCTCTTTCTAGTTGAAAACATACTTTAGAGACTTGTGGTCTATGAAAATCGTGAATTTGACTCCATAGAGATAGTGTCTCCATAATTTTAGTGCGAAGATTATGGCACCAAACTCCAGGTCATGAGTCATATAGTTATTTTCATGAGTCTTAAGTTGTTGAGATGCATAAGCGATGACTTTGTTTCAAATGCCTCATTCTGCTTTGGACCCCATTCATATTTGATTGCCTTTCGGGTTAGTGCAGTCAAAGGAACGACGATCCTTGAGAAGTCTTTAATAAATCTTTGGCAATATCCTGCCAATCCGAGGAAGCTTCTCACTTTGGTTGGTGTCTTTGGGACTTTCCCAATTGGATATAGCCTCAATCTTAACTGGATCTACTTGAATTCCTTTCTCGTCTATGACGTGACCAAGAAATTGTACCTTTGACAACCAAAATTCACACTTCAAGAATTTGGCGTAAAGTTCCTTGTTTCTCAATAGTTCAAGTATCGTCCTTAGATTGTTGGCATGATCTTCCTCACTTTTGGAGTAGATAAGTATATCGTCTATGAACACGATTACGAATTTATCCAAGTAGGGTTTACAGATTCGGTTCATCATATCCATGAAAGCTGCGGGAGCATTTGTAAGTCTGAACGGCATAACCGTGAACTCAAAGTGACCATATCTGGTTCTGAACGCAGTTTTAGATATGTCATCTTCTTGGACTTTCAATTGATGATAGCCTGATCGCAGGTCTATTTTGGAAAAGCATCTTGCTCCTTAGAGCTGATCAAACAGATCGTCAATTCTTGGAAGTGGATACCGGTTCTTGATCGTAACCTTGTTCAATTACCGGTAATCTATACACATCCTCATCGATCTGTCCTTCTTCTTTACAAAAAGTACCGGAGCTCCCCATGGTGAGGAACTTGGTCTTATAAATCCTTTCTCCAATAACTCATCGAGTTGTTTCTTTAATTCGCCATCTCGGTTGGAGCTAATCTGTACGGGGCTTTGGCTATCAGAGCCGTGCCTGGTATGAGATTTATCTGAAACTCTACTTCCCGATCTAGTGGTGTTCTAGGTAACTCTTCAGGAAAAACATCCGGATATTCGGAGACGATGGGTACATCTTTTAGTTCTCGCTCGGTATTGCAGATGGTTACGGATATGAGATAAGCAAGGCATCCCTTCTGGAGATGTTTTGTTGCTTTTATCATAGAAATCAAACCAACATGGTTGGTTGATTTGTCTCCTTTAATCGTCACTACTTCTCTTGAAGGTGTGCGTAATTCAATGGCTTTTGAGTCGCAAAGGATATGGGCTTGGTTAATTGCTAACCAATCCATTCCAAGGACTATATCGAAGCCAACCAAATCCATTGGCAAAAGTTGTACGGGTATGACGTGTCCATATAACGTAATTGAACAGCCATTCAAAGATCTGGAGACTTGGATCAGGTCTCCGTTCGCGGTATCGATTTGGTAAGTTTTGTCTAGCTTAGCTAAGGGCTTATTAACTACTTTACAAAACTTATGATCTATAAAACTTTGGGTCGCCCCAGAGTCAAAAATCACCTTAGCGTAAGTATTATTGACAAGAAAAGTATCGTATATGACATCAGTCATTTTATCGGCCACTTTAGCATTCAAAAGGAACGCTCGGGCGTTTTTCTTGGCTTCGGCGGTAGGTTTGGTACCTGGGCCACCAGTAACTTTTAGTTTTGGGCATTCGCTCTTGTAGTGCCCGATCTCGCTAGAGTTGTAGCATGTGATACCCCTCCTTCATGGGCAGTGGTCCGTGTGATGACTAGTGCTTTTAGAATCAGGGCATGTTGTTAGGGTATATTGTGGACATTTCCCCAGATGCATCTTTTTGGCAGACTTTGATATGGGAGAACTGGATTGTCCCACTTTTTGGGAATAGGGTCGACTGTTTCTTTTATGTTCAGGTTTGGTTATTTCCTTCTTTTTGTTTTCTTCCAATGTTCGGATCATTCCGTCCGTTAATTGGGCACCTAGATCCATGGCAGCATCAATGGTTTTGGGTTTTGAGACCTTTACCATATCTCGGATTTCACTGACCAGTCCATAGATATATCTCTTTATGAGATTGGATTCATCCGTAGCTAGATGCGGCACTAGTCGTGCATATTCTAGTAGCTTGGTCATGTAATCTTGATGGTTAGAGCCAACCATTCTTAGGTTCATGAATTTTTGTTCTATTTGCTCTATTTCATTGATAGGACATAATTTTCTCTTGACTCGGTCTTTAAATGAGTCCCAACTCATTTCATATGTCCTTTCTCTTCCTTTGGCGGATACCAGGGCGTTCCACCATTCCAGAGCGAAGTTCTTGAAGAGGTTAGAGGCATAGAGGACCTTGTCTTCTTCGGCACATTTACCTATGGCCAAGACTGATTCTGTCTTTTCTATCCATCGTAGTGTTGCTATTCCGCCTTCCTTTCCAAGGAAGTCATAGGGCTTACAAGCTTGGAAAGTCTTGTATGAGCAACCCATGTGTCTACTCTTTTTGTGACGGGGTTTGTATTTGTCCGCAGAGCTGTCACTTGAGGAATAGTGTTCCTCATTTTGGGTTCTCTTGGTTTTGTAACTTTAATGGGTATGAGTTTTTGAATGTTCCCTTCTCACGGAGATAATGTGATTTGATTCGTTATGCTCAGAGTTATGAAGCGTATGCTCCTTTTCTTTTCCTTTATTTTTGGCCTCGGCTCAGGCAGCCTGAGCCTTTTCAAATGCCTCCAGCCTTATTGGAATTGCATCCTCAATTCCTTTGTTTATCATTTTCTGCATTTCTACAGCTTGGGCCTCTTTTTCTAAGGCCTCTTCAGCTTGTTTCTTTCGACCACACGTATGTGTGGATGGTCCAGTTCTTATTGACATTCTAGACGAAAGACATAATATTCATTAGAATTCGAAGATCTTTTTGATAAGGGAAATACAAGATTTTTATTATTTTCAAACTTCAAAATACAATACGGTAATTGAAAATAACATAGATAAGACATATTCTAACGACCCCTAGCTCTAATCAACGCGTGTTGTAGAGCGGCGATCTTGGCGTCTTTTTCACCTTCAATCCTTTCTAATTCAGCTATGCGAGCTTGCATTACTGCAATCCTCTCTTCTCCCGAGGTTTCCTCGTTAGTCTGGGGAGTATCGATTGGAGTAGGATTGGTGGAATGGTAAGTTCCGTAGGGTCTGTTGGAGTTAGCCCTTTCCTCACCTTCCAAAGTGTAGTGGTGTTCATACGGGATTTTGGGTGGTTTCTCTAGGTAGCTATAATTGTTTACATATATTTGGTTATAGCTTTCGAGTGTTGGGGCGGCATAATAGCTCATTGGGGTTTCATAGAAATTTTTGGATGTTTCTATTTCCCCTAGATTTTGAAAGGTTCCACTAGTGTATTCGGAATTTTTTCCAGAATAGGATTCGGTTGAGTTTGTGTTTCGTTCGCTATTTCCAGGTGGTGCGTACTTACGAATGAAGTTAGGTCCTTTTCCCTTCCCTGCCATTCTAGAAAAATGAAAGGAAAATAAATACTTTTATTAATAGGGTAAAATGATTACAAGATTTTATTTGGGTTACATAAAAATAACATAAAAACGATAGTAGGACGCCTATTTCTTGACCACGCTCTTGGCATCCTTCATCAAGCTTTTCCCTTGAAACCAAATTCTTTTGGCGAAGGACTTATGCTCCTTGCCCTTTTGGGCTAACTTCTTTTTGGCCTTTGATATATCCTTCTCGATCTCTATCAATACCTCCCTAGTCAAGATAACCACTTTCTTGACTTGATCGGTTTCGTGAAGCGACCGATCGAGACACTTTATTGGAGATCCTGGTGTGGATGCGGGATATCCAAATTTCGGTGGAGGGTCTCTTAGTCCTAAGACTATGTCGTTGTAGACGTTATCGTAGGTGGGATTAGGTTTATGTTCAAGGTAGCTCGTGGGCTAAAGATCTCAGGTATAGTGTTAGGATCATCAAATGTGCCTCAAATCCAGCCATAAGATCGTATTCATCTTGGATATAGGGATCCATGAACTGTGGATGATTTGCATAATCGATGTACGATCCAGAACTCCCGGAGTAGGTTCTCATAGAACTTGTGTTAGCATATTTTCCGTCGGGGTCCGAATTATTACTCATATATGGACCCGATAGGATAATTGAGGTAATCATCAAACGGTTCATAATTAGCTGATTGAGGTGAATAGGCTTCCACTGGAGGTAGAGGAAGGAATCCTTCGGATTTGGAACTTTCGTAGTTTTTCATATTTTTATAGATTTCCTCTAAACTAGCTCATGTGATGGAAAGCTTCTCAACAGGTTCTTTCACCCTCATTCGAGGTTTAGTGGCCTTCTTGCTAGACCCTGCCCCATATTGATTAGTGGAAGGGGGATACATGGGCGGTGGAGGTGTTAGAGGTGGAGAGCAGTTTGGTGGAGGAGGTACTGGGTAATGTGGTGGTGTACATCTCCAATTACTAAAGTCAGAGCCACCCATTTGGCTCAGGTGATCAGATTCGTATTCCTCCTTCATTGGAGCCTTTGGCAGAGCATGATACCATGAGAAGTTTCCTTCTTCGATGGGAGTGTATGTATTTGCCATTGATTCTTGTTTAACAGTAACATTAGAGTTACAATAGCTATGGTATCCTTGTCCTCCTGACATAATACTAACTGCATGTTTCGACACTATCAGGTTAAAGTCAAGTGTCTACCTACTTTTGCTTAGTATGCAAGTCATTGCTTAATCTGGTTAGAGCTTAGATACTAATCCCAATTATCTAATTCGCTAAAAAATCAGGTTCTGATACCAACCAATGTCACACCCCACCCCGGGCACCTCCGAGACGTTATCAGGCTGCGACGTCAGTTGGCACCTTTGGTACCTTCTTTGATTTCAGAGTTTGTTTTTGGGCAGCGGAATAACGTTTGAAAATGGATCGTCTCAACTTCAACCTCAAGGGTTGGTTTTGTAAATATAGAAATCTCGTCGTGTAGACAAAAGATTATATTTATTTAAATAACTGGGTATGAAAACCCGATCGTTTATACGTTTGATTTCAAATCAAAACTCTGACTCTGAGTCAGTAGGTTTACAAGGAGGTAATCCGCCTAAGTAAAACGTAGTCCTTCGGTCACCTTAACCTTGTTTACTCTTCAGATTCTTTCTATACAATGCACGTCCTGTAATAACATATTTTTGGGTTGCACCGGGTCTAAGTGTGTGGCCTGACCCGGCTAGGAAACAAAACTGTCATTGGGACCCAGGCTGTAGCCGGTCCCGGTACGATGAGGTCAATTCATTCCTTTCTTGAAAACATTTGAAAATAAACGCCAGCTACATGCCGGTGAATACTTTATGACCTCAAATCATTTTCATAAACATGGCAAAACAATTTAATTATGCAGTTAAACATTTTATCATTGCAGGATTCTAGTGATCATATCACTTCCTTGGATTTCATCCAATTGTATACATTGGACAAACACTCGGGGCCACGCGGCCAAACTGGCACAACTGCATTTTACGCATCACCCGACATACAAGCCAACCCCGCCCGGCCCAACTGGATCCGGAGCGAGTATAAATATTTGATCAAACTTTACGTACACTTTTTGGGTATCAACATTCCCTAGGGGTAGAACCCCTAATTATGGGATTAGTATGAGTAAATATTTAATTATCGTGTTTTGCCCTTTTTTGTAAACGTAAGTCGTTTGATCATTTGCGTGAAGGTGCCGACAGCACCAGCCCGCCTTATTTGCGTGATGATAGCATACTGCCTAAGCACGTCTTACAAATCATTTTTGTAAAAGCTCGCTCTCGCCATGAGAACGAGTATTTTTGTTAAAGACGAGTATTCACCGTTAGTTTGAAGTCGGAGATCGAAGGATAATAATCTTAGTGGTAAGTTGCTCTTTAGAGTTGACTCTTAGGGCTCAAGCACCTTAACTTGCACTTCTATGAGTTCCTCGGGTTTCTTCGGCTCTTAAATGCTAGAGTCCGGTTGATAAGCAAACGTCGGTCGAACCGGGAGGAGCGGCTCGGGAGTCGAGAAGGCTGGAGGGCTTAAGAAAGGCTCGGGAGCAGATGAGGTTCGAGAGTGAAGGTGTGGAAAATGAAATGTCAATGCTCCTCTATTTATAGGCTGATAACTGCCTCAAGTCGGACCGTTATCCAGGGGATATCGGTCCGATATGCCTCCAATGTCCCGCATGCGTGCCATGTAGAAAAACAGTATTCAGACAACTTAGGATATTCTTATTCGTCCGGAGTGCCACCCGTGCATATCGGACCAAGTAGGCAAGCCATGTCGGTCCGACATCCGTCCACGCGTCCGACATGCTGATGCATGCCCTACACGTGTCTCAACACGTGTCTGGTGCAGGTCAATTTCTAGGGTTTGCACTTCGGACCGTTTTCTAGACCATGTCGGTCCGACATCTAACTTCTTCCCATATCGGGCCGATATCTAAGTGCATGTCGGTCCGACATCCAACCTCTTCCTATATCGGATCGATATCTGATCACATGTCGGTCCGATATCTCCTATCATTCAGAATTTCTTAATTTAATTAATGACTTTTGGGTTCTCATTAACTCCCGTTATTTCTTATGAGCTCTGGGCAGAAATTGAGATCAAAATTTTTGGCAGGTGTTATAATAAAGCCCTGCCCCCAGTGTGATTGCAACAGTCACCTTCATGTATATCTTTCAGGACTTCATGTGCTTCAAGATCCTCCAAGCATCTTAAGTATGGACCTGCAATAGACTTTTTATACAAGACAGTGTGTAAAATTATAAAACGAGATACCCTTATCACTTGGGATCTTACCCTCCTGCAAATATTTCTTAATAGGTGAAATCCAGGATCCTTGACTAGGTTCAAGATCCCGAATGTCTGCTTCTTCTTCAGTGTTGGATATTTCATTTGTTTTCTCAATTGCTGGGCTCAGAATATGTATAATAGGTATTTTGATACCTTCTGGTATTTTAAGAGCCGAAGCAAGGTTTGCTAAGGCATCAATCTCATCATTGTCTTCTCTAGGTACCTGTGTAATACTCAACATTTCGAATTCTACAGACAATTGCTTAACTACTGTGAGATATTTAGCTAACTTCTCTCCTTTTACTGCATAAGTGCCATTGAAATGGTTAGCAATTAACAGTGAGTCTACATATACCTGAAGATATCTGATCTTGATATCCCTTGCTAATTGCAATCCTGCTATCAGTGCCTCATACTCTGCTTTATTATTCGTAGCCTGGAACTCACAACTTATGGATTGGGGTATTATGTCCCCTTGTGGCAATTAGTATGACCCCATACTTATTCCTCTTACATTTGATGAACCATCAGTGAATAAGGTCCATTCATTTTTCGACTCTTCTAGTTGTTGGACTTCAAGGTCTGCCTCATGTGGATGTCACTGCTGAAATCAGCCACAAAGTCTGCAAGTGCTTGAGATTTTATTGTTGTTCAAGGTTCATATATAAGGTCATAGGTGCTGAGCTTGACTGACCACTTAGCCATCCTTCCTAACATCTCTGGCTTTCTTAAGACACACTTAATAGGATAGTAAGTCTTAACATGAATAGCATGAGTTTCAAAATAATGTCTAAGTTTAGTGGATGCCATTATTAAAGCTAAAATCAATTTTTCTAAATGAGAGTATCTGATTTCCGCTGCTAGCAAATTTTTCCTTACATAGTATACTTGATGCTATTGTCCCTCATGATCCTTGGCTAGTACGGCACTCACGGTGCTTCGGGATACTGCCAAGTATAGGGATAATGGTTCACCGTCTTCTGGTTTAATTAATAGAGGGGCTGATGAAAAGTATTCCTTTAGTGATTAGAGTGCTTGTTCATGCTTCTCTTCCCATTCGAATCTCTTGTTCTTGTTCAGGATGTCATATAATTACTTGCACTTTTCTGAGGATCTTGATATAAATCTGTTAAGTACTGCTACCCTGCCGGTTAGACTCTCGACATCCTTGGTGTTTGCTGGGGATTTCAGATTGATGATCGCTTTGATTTGCTAAGGACTGGCTTCTATCCCTCTCTTGGTTACCATGTAGCCCAAGAACTTTCCTGCCCCTACTCCGAAGTGGTGTTTTGAAGGATTCAACTTCATGTTGTATTGGTCCAGGATATTGAATGCGTCTCTGAGATCCCTAAGATGATCCTTAGCTTTCTTTGACTTTACCACCGTATCATCTATGTAGACTTCCATAGTGTCCCCAATCTTGTCTTTGAACATCATGTTTACTAGTCTCTGATACGTGGCACCTGCATTTTTAAGACCAAATGGAATAGCTATGTAACAATAAATACCTGTCGGAGTTGTTAAGGCTGAGTCTTCCTGATCTAATGGTTCCATTTGGATCTGTTGAAATCCCAAAGAGGCATCCATAAAATTCAGGATTTCGTGGCTTGCTGTAGCATCCACCATTGAGTGTACATGCGGTAATGGGAAGGGATCTTTAGGACACGCCTTGTTGAGGTCCGTGTAGTCTACACAAACTCTCCACCTCCCGTTTTTCTTCTGGACCACCACCACATTTGCTAGCCACCTTGGGAATTTTACTTCCCTTATCATTCCGGATTTGAGGAGCCTTTCCACCTCTTCTTGGATGATCATGTTTCTTTCAGGAGCAAACATCCTTCGTTTTTGGTGTATTGGCCTGAAACTTTTGTCAATTCCAAGTCTATGGGTTATGATATTTTTGAATATACTTGTCATGTCTTCGTGCTTCCATGCGAAGGTTGATTTTCTGCCCTTCAGGAAGTTCATGATATCTTTTTCAACATCCTCAGGGATATTGCTCCCTATAAGGACTTTTACATATGGATTTTCAGCATCCATGGATACCTCTTTAACATTATTTTCTCTAGTTTCTAGAACGTCCTTGGCTTGCTTTTTTAATGGCTATGTCTGCCTGGTTTTGACGTAGGCTTTCATCAAAGATGTATAACAATTTTTGGCCTCCTGTTGACAACTGTTGATCTTTACCACTCCCCAAGGGGTCGGCATCTTGACACATTGGTGATATTTTGAGGGTGCTACCTTCATGTCGTGTATCCAGGGTATCCCTAGAATAATGTTATAGCAAGTTAAAGAATCAATGACACAAAAATTTTGTATAGAGTTTACCCCCTCGATGTAGACTGGTAGCTTTATTTCTCCAGTTGTGTTTTTAACTTCTCCACTGAATCCTACCAACACTAAGGATTTCGAGATAATTTCAGAATCCGTGATCCCCATTCTTTTTAAGACTTCATGCTGGATGATGTTTACAGAACTTCCTCCGTCGATCAGTATCCTACGGATTAAGTGGTTTGCAATGTACAGTGTTATCACCAAGCCATCGTAATAAGGATCTTGTAGGTCATTTCTGTCCTCTTCGTTAAAAGAGATCACCTTCTTTTCAGTCAGGCTGGAGGTCTTAGTAGGTCTATCCCCTTTCTCTGTCTTTGCTTCTTTAGCATTCCTTTTGGCTGCGGAGTAAGAAGTGCCACAAATATCAGATCCACCGGATATAAAACCTATTACCTTGGCATCACGTGGCAGGGATGCTGCTCTTTGTGGGATCCTGTTATGATCCTTAGCTTTATTCTTTAGTTTGTCTAGAAACTCTTTGAGTTGTCCTTTGCTTAAGAGATAGCTTATCTCCTTTCATAAAGCAATACAATCTTCAGTCACGTGGCCAAAGTCCTCATTGAAAGCATACCACTTAGACTTGTCCTTCCATCATGTGCCTTTCTCAAACTTGCGAGGCCATCTGGCTTTTTCTCCAATATCCTGCATAGCAAATAGCAAACCAGTTGTATCAAGAGAAAAACAGTATTCAGACAACTTAGGATATTCTTATTTGTCCTCGTCATCTTCCACAACATTAATTCTATGATTGTCAAGTTTGGAATAAGGCTTGGATCTGTAAGGCTTGAAGGGAGCAGACTCAGTCTTTCGGTTGGGCTGATTATAACTAGTTGGAGCATCCATTCGTTGCTGAATCTTTTTTTCGTCCTCAAGTCTTATGAACCTCAATGCCCGGTTTCGGACATCGTCAAGATTCCTACAAGGATTCATGACAAGGTCTTCATAGAATTGAGAATCCTTCTTTAGCCCCATCTTGAATGCCTGGACTGCAGTGGCAAAGTCAAGGTTTGGGATATCCAGGGATTCCCGACCGAATTTGCTAATATAATCCCGAAGGGATTCTCCACTATTCTGAGTTATCCTATAGTGTTAACCTTTCAAACGTTCTGCCGCAAGAGAATTGATTGTTAAATAAGTTGATTAAATGAGCAAACGAAATAATTGAATAAGGTGGAACATTAAGTAGCCATTTTAAGGTTGATCCTGTTAGGGTAGAGCCAAAGCCTTTGCACAAGCACGCTTCCTTTAGGTACATGGGAATGGGGTTTATCTCCATTCTCTCCCTGTATTGCGCAACGTGCTCCTCGGGATCTATAGTTCCATCATACAAGTTTATGTTGGGAGTCTGAAAGCGTTTCGGGATCTCTGCATCACATATCAGCAGAGCAAATCTTGAGATCATGTGGCTGGTAGAGGACATCTCTAGTATAGGTTAGACTACACCTGGTATGCTGGAGATCATCTCTCTTAATTTTTTCAGCTCCTTGGCCATGGATGGAGTAATTCATGTATCCCACACAGATTCATTAGTGTTCGAAATTTGGTTGAAAGTGTTACCATTGTCAGGATTCCAGAATGATGATCCTGGAGTAACTCCAAGATCCTGATTTGTGGTGACCCTGACAGCCGGAGTCAGGCCAACTGTAGTGATTCCAGAATGCATGGGAAGAAAATCTCCCTTATGGACTCCTGAGGATCCCGAATAATTAAAATCCAAGACCCTTGACTTCAATGGGGTCGTCAATTCCACTTGTTTCTTTGATTCTTTGATTCTTTGACCTTTTCAAGCTCTCTGAACAACATCTGATTAGTTTCCTTATGTTTCTCCATCTGTTGTTTCATTTCTGAGAACAGATTGAGGATATCATCATTCGAAACGAACACCGGTCCCCCAGCAGGTATCCCAGATCTCGAAAAACCCGTTGTAACAGTCCTCTTCGGCTGATTAACACTCTTTTGGAAAGACGGAGGGGGAGGAATAGGGTTGTTCAACCCAGAGCTTGAAGATGGAGTAGAGGCAGAAACATTTTTGGATTGGGACGACATCTTTGAAATCAGTTTGGAAAGATAGCGATTGAACACAAACTTTAAAAAAGATTTGAAGATGAAAACCACCATTTGCCCCACGGTGGGCGCCAAATTGTTTTCTGTAAAAATTATGTTAGCTAATTTTGTATCCAAACTTAGTAAGTGAGGTATTGTGCTTGTAATATTCGTGATGAACAAAGCGTATAAGGCAATAAAACGACACGAGTGTTTACGAGGAAAGCTCTTAATCCCTAAGGATTGCCGACATAAAACCTCGGGAAGTGACCGAAAGTCACTTGCCTCCTAGTATTGTATAAATAGATGAGAAATGATTACAAGTGTGAGCAGTAGATGATCGATATCTAAGTGTTACAGGACTTTTTTGCGAGTATTTTATGTTGCTAAGTGTAATCGTGTGTGTTCTAATTGATATTACTGCTATACTTATACATGGATAAGCTTAACTAACTATCCGAAAATCTTGGATCTCAGCTAATTCTTCCCTTGTAACCGTTGTAGAAGCTTTCCACGCTCATTCCGCACGTTTCCATTGACTAGACGACCGGGTCTTTAGGGATAAGTGGTTACACACGTTTTACCTACAAGCAATAAAAGAAATAGAGGACAAGTAACCGTTAGTAGCAGTAATATTCAGGATACCGAAATTACCAGGATCTTGGATTCCGGATTACGCATTATTCAGGATCCTGCTTGAAATCTAACCCATAACAATTGTCCCCAAAAATTTGACAGCTATCGACGATAATTACAGCTATAAAATTTTTCAAAATTTGAATTTCAAATGGCAGTCGTGATTGGACGTGGTGCGATAAACGAGGGATAGAGACTACATCGTTCGAGACGGTTATCATTACTCCTCTATAATTATTTTTTCTCTTATTTCCGACTTCGTCTTCTTCATCTCTCTCTGGGATTTTAGGTAAAAAAACCTCCTTTGTTTTCTACCTTAACTTTCCGATTTGTATATCAAAAATGTCTAAAAAGACCACTCGATCATCCTCATCTTCCGATGACCTTTACAGTCAACATCTGCTTTCTAACCCTAATTCCGAAAAATGTACTTTTACCGACCGTGATATCAAACTCCTTGAATCAGGGGGATCCTTTCTGAAAAATACTGTCTTTAGATCTTTCGACCCTAAGACGAGGGCGGATTTCACTTCTGATAGTTGGGTCTGTTTTCCGTCTTTTCCATTTACCATCGGTTTCTCATATCTTTTTCCAGCTTTTACCACCGAGTTTTTCATATCCTTTTCCAGTTTTTACAACCGAGTTTTTTACAAAACCTGGTCTGAGTTACGCTCAGACTATGCCTAAGACTTGATAAAACTTGGGAAAGAGCTTATGAAGGATTAGAATCCTTTTTTGTATTATAAATGTAATATATTCTATAATAATAAAATATGGTTTTGTTTATTTTACAGAATGGTCAGAAAAGGCAAAGGTCCTAGCTTTATTCATCAATTTGCTCCAGCTAATTATCATGAACGCAAAACAAATTAAACAACTATAGAAAATAATGAGGAAACTGAAAGTACAACTTTCAGAAGCCTCGAAGAAATAGGAAACCCTAGTGTTCCCTATAATCCTTCTATAAGTTTTTATTCTGCTCTTACTGCAGAAAGCTATAATATCACTCCTATATATTCATAAATTTTTCATGAGGGATACGCCGAAATGCCTTATGAAAACAAATATGATCCTGAAAAAGAAGAACGTGCTGATTCAAATATACCTTACGTTCCGTACTATGAGACGATTCCCATTCCTGCTCCTCATATAAATGAGAATGCATCGGGAAGTGAAAGGGAACAAATGTTGCTGAATCGAATAGCTGAATTGGAACGAGAGAAAGTTGAAGTTAAAGCTTGGAATACTTTGCTAGTACAAGATCTTGAAGAAAAGAATTTTAGAAATTTCTAGGAACAATGATTTCTATATGTATTATCTCCTGTAATATATTCTTATCAATAAAAAAGTTTGTTTTTGATTCCAATCTTATTTCTTTTATAGCATGTCGAAAAATATTGAACCTTCTCAAATCACGAGAGGAAAAAGGAAACAAGCAGTAATTGAAAACGCTGCTGAAAATCCTAAGTCTCGTATGGATCTCCAGAAGATGATTGTGGAAGGAATCAAGGATTCCCTTCCAATAATCTTCAATGAAATGGAAAAGAAGCAGGCTGATAAACTATCTGCCCATCCATCAATTCAAAAATCTGTTCATTCTCAATCTTTAACTCAAGATACTCATACTATCACTCAATCCAAACCCATCACTCTTAAACCTGAAGGCTTTACTACCCATAAGTCCAAGAAGACTGAAAGAGAAGAATATTACCATAACTCTTCTGAAAATGAGGGTATGAGTAATAACTACGGACACGTAGAAAAGAAAAGGAAGCATGTTGGTTGTACATACAAGATGTTCCAAGATTGTAAACCCTATAACTTCTTTGGAAGAGAAGGAGGAATAGCCACGTTAAGGTGGATCGAAAAGACAGAGTCTGTGCTTGCTATAAGCAAGTGTGCTGAGGAAGACAAGGTTTTGTATGCTTCTAATATGTTTAAAGATCAAGCTCTAGAATGGTGGAACAACATTGTTGCCGCCAAAGGAAGGGATGCAGCCTATGCAATAGGCTGGAGTGTCTTCAAAACAAGAGTGGAGAAGAAGTATGTTCCCCAGAATGAAAGGGAACAGATAAAAGGAAAATTTCTTAGTCTGAAGATGATTGGAACAAATCATCAAGAATATTCGAGCATACTCCAAACTCCTTGAGTATGCTCGAATAGTTCCTCATCTTGCTACCCCTGAATCCAATTTGATAAAGAGATACATCTGGGGTTTAATCCAATAATAAAATATGGTTTTGTTTATTTTACAGAATGGTCAGAAAAGGCAAAGGTCCTAGCTTTATTCATCAATTTGCTCCAGCTAATTATCATGAACGCAAAACAAATTAAACAACTATAGAAAATAATGAGGAAACAGAAAGTACAACTTTCAGAAGCCTCGGAGAAATAGGAAACCCTAGTGTTCCCTATAATCCTTCTATAAGTTTTTATTCTGCTCTTACTGCAAAAAGCTATAATATCACTCCTATATATTCACAAATTTTTCATGAGGGATACGTCGAAATACCTTATGAAAACAAATATGATCCTGAAAAAGAAGAACGTGCTGATTCAAATATACCTTACGTTCCGTACTATGAGACGATTCCCATTCCTGCTCCTCATATAAATGAGAATGCATCGGGAAGTGAAAGGGAACAAATGTTGCTGAATCGAATAGCTGAATTGGAACGAGAGAAAGTTGAAGTTGAAGCTCGGAATACTTTGCTAGTACAAGATCTTGAAGAAAAGAATTTTAGAAATTTCTAGGAACAATGATTTCTATATGTATTATCTCCTGTAATATATTCTTATCAATAAAAAAGTTTGTTTTTGATTCCAATCTTATTTCTTTTATAGCATGTCGAAAAATATTGAACCTTCTCAAATCACGAGAGGAAAAAGGAAACAAGCAGTAATTGAAAACGCTGCTGAAAATCCTAAGTCTCGTATGGATCTCCAGAAGATGATTGTGGAAGGAATCAAGGATTCCCTTCCAATAATCTTCAATGAAATGGAAAAGAAGCAGGCTGATAAACTATCTGCCCATCCATCAATTCAAAAATCTGTTCATTCTCAATCTTTAACTCAAGATACTCATACTATCACTCAATCCAAACCCATCACTCTTAAACCTGAAGGCTTTACTACCCATAAGTCCAAGAAGACTGAAAGAGAAGAATATTACCATAACTCTTCTGAAAATGAGGGTATGAGTAATAACTACGGACACGTAGAAAAGAAAAGGAAGCATGTTGGTTGTACATACAAGATGTTCCAAGATTGTAAACCCTATAACTTCTTTGGAAGAGAAGGAGGAATAGCCACGTTAAGGTGGATCGAAAAGACAGAGTCTGTGCTTGCTATAAGCAAGTGTGCTGAGGAAGACAAGGTTTTGTATGCTTCTAATATGTTTAAAGATCAAGCTCTAGAATGGTGGAACAACATTGTTGCCGCCAAAGGAAGGGATGCAGCCTATGCAATAGGCTGGAGTGTCTTCAAAACAAGAGTGGAGAAGAAGTATGTTCCCCAGAATGAAAGGGAACAGATAAAAGGAAAATTTCTTAGTCTGAAGATGATTGGAACAAATCATCAAGAATATTCGAGCATACTCCAAACTCCTTGAGTATGCTCGAATAGTTCCTCATCTTGCTACCCCTGAATCCAATTTGATAAAGAGATACATCTGGGGTTTAATCGGAGAAATATGTGACATGGTCAAGGTTGCCAACTGTGAAAACCTTGACGATACTATGGATCTGGTAGCCTCCTTAACCAGTAGTCTGATCAGAAATCAGGAGGAGGGGAAAAAGAAGAAAGAATCATCTGGGCAAAGCCCAAGTAACTCAAAGAAGCCAGGATCAGGCCTCAAAAATAACAACGCTTCCATCCCTGAATGTCCACGGTACAAAAGAAGGCACTTGGGACAATGTAAAGTTGGACGTTATTGCAATTTCTGCAAAATGTCTAGGCACAAAACAGAGGATTGCTTCAAGAAAAAGCCAATAGCATTTTTTTTAGTGTGGCGAGGCTGGCCACATCAAAACTTATTGTCCCAAATTAAAGAAGCCTGAGGGGACAGGTCCAAAGCCTGCTGATAGGATAAAGAAGAATGCACGCGCATTTGTTCTCAATACTCATGAAGCAGCAGGTATGCCCGATATCATTACGGGTACATTTCTTGTCAAAAATACTTATGCTCGAGTTTTGTTTGAATCCGGTGCAAACCAAAGTTTTATAGATCAAATATTTTGTAGATTATTAAATAAAACTCTAGCTAAATTAGACAAGAAATACGTGGTAGAGACTACCAACGACGACTTAGTCCAAATCTTTGAAATCCTAAGCGATTGTAATATCACACTATCAGGACATGTTATTCCTGCACAAATGTTGCCAATGACATTGGTAGGTTTTAACATTGTTCTAGGAATGTATTGGTTGGCCTCTAACCAAGCCCATATCTTGTGTGATAAGAAAGCTATTGAACTTCATTCACCAAAAGGTGATATTCTTACGATAAATGGTAATAAATTATCCAACTTTGTTGGAATAATTTCTATGTTAAAAGCCACAAAGTACCTACGCAAAGGATGTTTAGCATACCTTGTATCTATAACCACCGACGCCAAAAAGAAGATTGAAGATGTGCCGGTGTTGAATTTGCTAATGTTTTCCCTGATGAACTACCTGGAATTCCACCTGAGAGAGAAGTGGAGTTCAGAATTAATCTAGTACCCGGTACGGCACCAATTGCCAAAGCCCCGTACAGATTAGCTTCAACTGAAATGACAGAATTAAAGAAATAGTTTGATGAATTGCTCGAAAAAGGATTCATTAGACCAAGCTCGTCGCCTTGGGGAGCTCCGGTCCTGTTCGTCAAAAAGAAAGACGGTTCAATGCGTATGTGTATCGATTATCGTGAACTAAATAAAGTCACGATTAAGAACTGTTATTCACTCCCCTGAATTGATGATCTCTTTGATCAACTCCAAGGAGCTCGATGCTTTTCAAAAATCGATATTCGTTCTGACTATCATCAATTGAAAGTCCAGGAAGAAGATATTCCCAAAACTGCTTTTAGAACTCGATATGGTCATTACGAGTTCACGGTAATGCCGTTTGGACTTACTAATGCTCCAGTTGCTTTTATGGATAAATTTGTTATCGTATTCATTGATGGTATCCCCATTTACTCCAAAAGTAAGGAAGATCATGCTAATCATTTGAAAATCTTACTTAAACTCCTAAAAACAGAAAAGCTATATGCTAAATTCTCAAAATGTGAGTTCTGGCTATCAGAAGTTCAATTCCTTGGACATATCATTAATGCTGATGGCATCCAAGTTGACCCTATTAAAATATAAGCTATATCCAAATGGGAGATTCCGAAGTCACCAACTGAAGTTCGCAGTTTTCTCGGTTTGGCTGGTTACTATCGTAGATTTATCCAAGATTTCTCTCAAATCGATGTACCATTAACTTCTCTGACCCGCAAGTAAGTTAAGTATGAATGGGGTCTGAAACAAGCTGAACCTTTTGAAACCTTGAAACAGAAACTAACACAACTACCCATACTGACTTGCTAGATGGAAATGAAGGCTTTTCAGTGTACTTTGATGCTTCGCACACCAGTTTTGGTTATATGTTAATGCAAGGAAGCAAAGTTATTTCTTATGCTTCTTGGCAATTGAAAACTCATGAAAAGAATTATACGACTCATGATTTAGAATTGGGCGCCATAATTTTCGCATTGAAATTATGGAGGCACTATATTTATGGAGTCAAATTCACCGATCACAAAAGCCTTAATTATATATTCAGTCAGAAATAACTGAATATGAGGCAAAGGCGTTGGATGAAAGTCCTAAATGATTACGATTGTGAAATCTGTTATCATGAAGGAAAAACCAATGTTGTAGCTGACGCCTTAAGTAGAAAAGAACATGAGAAACCTAAACGAGTTCGTGCTTTAAGACTCGATCTCCAAATCGATCTTATCACTCGTATTAAGGAATCTCAGAAACTTGCCTTGCAAGAACCTAACCTTGAGAAAGAAGGATTGGGAGGAATGAACAACTAATTGGCCAAAAGTGATGATGGAATTCTTAGAATGAATAAGAGAATTTGGGTTCTTATCTATGGAAACGTACGTGAAGAAATTGTTGAAGAAGCCCACAAATCTAAATACATAATGCATCCTGGAAGCGATAAAATGTACAAAACCTAAAAGCAAATTATTGATGGATAGGAATGAAGAAACATATCGCTATGTATGTTACAAAATGCTTAACCTGCTCTCAAGTTAAAGCTGAACACCAAAAGCCTTCTGGCTTGTTACAGCAACTTGAAATTCCTATCTGGAAATGGGTGATGATAACCATGGATTACATTACTAAACTTCCCCGAACCAGTCGTGGGAATGATACAATCTGGGTTATTGTTGACAGAGTTACTAAATCTGCTCATTTTCTTCCCATGAAAGAAACGTTCAGCATGGATAAGTTGGAACAGTTATACGTTAACGAAATTGTGTCATTACACTGTGTGCCACTATCTATTGTGTCAGATAAAGATAGTAGATTTACTTCTCGATTCAGGCAAAGCTTTCAAAACTCCCTAGGTACAAAACTGAATCTTAGCACTGCCTACCATCCTCAAAAAGACGGGCAGAGCAAAAGAACTATCTAAACTTTGGAAGATATGTTAAGGGCTTGTGTTATTGATCTTGGAGGAAGCTGAGATGACCACTTACCTCTAATGGAATTCTCCTACAATAATAGCTATCATACGAGTATGAAAATTAAGTCCTGAAAATTAAGATAATAGTCCTGGAAAAACTGAGAAAGTTATTCAAATAAAAGATAGATTGAAAGCGGCTCGTGATGGTCAAAAGAGTTATGCTGGTAAGAAAAGAAAGCTGTTAGAATTCAATGTCGGTGATAATGTTCTGTTGAAAGTTTCACCATGGAAAGGCGTTGTAAGATTTGGAAAGAAAGGAAAATTAAGTCCTAGATTCATAGGACCATTCAAAATCTTGAAAAGAGTTGGGCCTGTGGCCTATCAACTCGAATTACCAGAAGAAATGAATAGAGTACACAATGTATTCCATGTGTCAAATCTTCACAAGTGTTTGGCAGATGAATCTCTGGTAATTCCCCTACAAGATGTAGAGGTAAATGAAAATTTAAGATTTGTGGAACAACCTTTGCAAATCGAGGACATGCAGGAAAACAGATTGAAAAGAAAGAAACTGATGATTGTAAAAGTGAAATGGAACTCCAGACGTGGACCTGAATACACGTGAAAACTATAGTCTGAAATGAAAAAGAAATATCCTCATATGTTCAAGTAATCTCGAGGACGAGATCAAAACAAGATGGGGAGGATGTAACACCTACCACAAAAAATGTCCAAGAAATGCCAAGGTCAGAACCTAAAGGGCTAGTTGTATCTAAAATACCTAAGTACAGGGTTTAATTTGAAAATATGGATCTTAAGACCTTAGCGGACCGCTAAGGTCGTCCACTACGGGTGCAGAAAACCAGGTAGAGGTCCACTAAGGAACCCCCACCCTGAACAGTTGGGTGGCGGACTGCCACCATACCCGGTAACGGTCCGCTACTTGGTCGTTAAGCAAACAATTCGCGTGTGACACGTGTCCTGTGACTAACGGGCATTATTTATGACGCGTGTCCTCATGTCGGACCGCCACGCCATGTGTTAACGGTCCGCCAGCCGCAAAGTCATCAGAATCTGCCACGTGGAAGGGTGGCAGACCGCTACGCTTCCTGGTAACAGTCTGCTATACGCAAAAAGATGAACGGTCCAATCGGTGATGAACATGTAGGGCTGACGCAAGCATGGGCGGTGGCAGACCGCCATCCGCCTGCTTAACGGTCCACTACGGGCTGGTTATTCAGCCTATAAATAGCCCATCGATCTCAGTCATTTTTCTCATCCAAAACATGAATCAAACTCCCACATTCTGTTCCAGGAGATCCCTAGCCCACTCCCGACGATCTCGGTTTGATTACCGCTCATCGTAGTGCCCGATTAAGAAGGAAACGCTCGTATAAGGTTGAAACGCTACATAAACCAACTAAGAAGCTAACTTTATAGATTCTCAAGTTAGAGGCTCATTCCTATAAACCAAGGTGAATACTTTATCTCTTTCAAAACTTATGTCAAACATTTACGTTTACGAAAATGGCCAAATAAAGGTTAAGGGAATAATGCTCAACGTTCTTCTACGAAGAAAGCATTCAGGCCATAGGTATGCGTAAAACTTGCAAGGGATAAACGGGTCTCAGGTGAAATTACCGGATTGCGGCCGGTGCTTGTCTTATAACAACTTCGGAGGTGGACCTGTCCCTTGTTATAAGACATGACGCCAGTGAATACTGTGGTGCGATTGAACAGAACGGGCCTGCTGAATGTGTGGATTGAACATAAAGTTGTGATTATGAAATTAATACTTATTTGGGCCAAATGATTTTACTGTCAAGATAATTGTATTCACCGGTGTTCGAACTGACGTTTTATTTTCAAAAAGTTTTCAGGTAATGAATAAAATGTGATGAGAAAGGGGAAAATGGGCAGATAAAGGATCTAACCCATAAGAAATGAAAAGGATGAAATGCATGTTGGATTCTCAGGCCTCGTGCATAGATAATCATGAAGAAAAGAAAATGGAGTTAGGACCGCGGGATTGATCAACCCTGGATAGTACTATTTTCGGTGGCTTGAAACTTGTCCATAAGAGACAAGAGACGTATTTGATTTCAAACTCTGTTTTGTAATCAAAATGAAAAGGGTATTTAAATCCCTACGTTTATGAAATAAATACGAGACTTTTGTTTTCCAACTGAGTCTTGATATTTTCAAGTACAACCCTTGAAGTTGGAACAAATGATGAAACGATCCTTTTGAAAAAGACTTCCACTGTATTTATAAAAACTTTGAAATCAAAGCAGGTACCAATCGAGCTCGCACACGTCCAGGGGTGCCTGAGGCGGGGTGTGACACATTAGCCACACTTTTAAGCTGCTACGGCCGCTAAAACGCGTGTGTGGCCGTATGATACCTACAATGACTCGAGCTTTGCTCACACTTGAGCTGGAAAAAAAAAGTGTGGCGAAAGGCCTATGGTCACACATTTTTTGTGTGGCCGTAGGCCATTTTTGACGCAGTGTGGGTCAAATGAACTCCGATTGAACTAATTCCAGTGGCGCTGGAACTGGCTCGTAGAAATAAAGCCTAGAGTTAAACCCTAAAGCTAAACCCTAAAGCTAAACCCTAAAAGCTAAACACTAAAGCTAAACCTCAAAAGTTAAACCCAAAAACCTAACCACCCCACCCCCAAAAAACCAAAATCTTACAACCCCCACCCCCCCCCCCCCAAAAAAAAAACCTAAAACTACCCACCCCACCCCCAAAAAACCTAAATCCCCCACCCCTAAAAACCTAAATCCTCCCAACCCCACCCCCGAAAAACCTAAACCCCACCCCACCCCCCCAAAAAAAAACTTAAATCACCCCACCCTACCCCCAAAACCTTGATGAGCCGGTTTCAACGCCGCTGGAATGAGATCAATCGGAGTTCGTTTGTCCCGGTTTCGGTTAAAAAAGAAATCATTTCTTAGGTTTCTTAGCGAAAATCCACTTCTTATTTGAATCTTCCCCTATATATACACACACACACACACACATATATATATATATATATATATACACACACACATACATATAGAGGGTGGTTCAAAAGGAAACGACAAAAAAAAATGAAGTTCGATTAGCTTTTAGGGTTAAGGATTTAGGTTGATCGTTTAGTTTTTAGAGTTTATATTTTAAGTTTTAGCTTTAGGGTTTCCAATTTGGGGTTTGACGAGCCGGTTCCAATGTCGCTGGAGTGAGTTCAATCGGAGTTCGTTTTAGCTGGTTCCCCTCGGTTCCCATTTTTTAGCTTTATGGTTTAGGTTTTTTGAGGTGCGTTCCCTAGTTCCTCGTTTTTTTGTTATTCCCCAAATAACATTCCCATATATATATATATATATATATATATATATATATATATATATATATATATATATATATATATATATACATATATATATATATATAGGGAATGGATCATTTGATAATTCGTCAAATAACCAATCAAAAACCATTTTTTTTTGTTTTTAATACCTTTATAATTACAATACAACATAAAAAATGAATTTATATATGTAAATTTACACGTATTCATATATTAAAGAAAAATATATACATGTGTAAGTTTACCACTTACACATGTGTAAGTGTTTACTATGTACACATATGTAGACATTTTTTTAAGAATAATTTGGAGAGAAGAGATTAATTAATTGGAGAGAAGAGATTAATTAATTGGAGAGATAAATCATTTTTTATATTGTATTTTAAAAATATAGGTAGTGAAAAAAATGATTTTAATTGGTTTTTTAACGAGTTCTTAAGTATATATGAGTTCTCAAGAGATTTAACCATATATATATATATATAGGGTAAGGATCATTTATATATATATATATATATATATATATATATATATATATATATATATAGGGTAAGGATATATTGGAAAGTATATTGAGTTAAGAAAACTATGAAAACTAATCTTGAGCCATTGATCTTTGTTGATCAATGGTTGTGATAATTTTGGTGTTTTTGATTTATTATAAAATGGTACTTTTTTAGTTTGAAATGTACAAAAATGGTATTTTGGGTAATTGGTAGATGATAAATATATGGTTGGGGTTATGTCTTGGGAATATGAAAAAGAAAAGTTAATATTCATGTACCATATACCTTTCATATCAATGATCTCTCTCACTAAAAAAACCCATTTTTTCCACAATCAAAAAATTCAAAATCCTTTTTCCTTTCGAAAATTTTAAAAAACCCACAAAAAGTAAACCCATTTTCTTTTTAAAAAATTGAGATTTTTTCATAAAAAACGTTGTTTTTTCGTTTTTCTTTTTGCAGTCCGTCCAAGCAGAAATGACGGTTGTTACATATGTAACTATGATTCTTACATATGTAACTATGATTGTTAAATACGTAATTATTAATGGTCTATAAATAAAATGATTATTACATATGTAGCGAATCGAATGATTATTGTATCGGAAAAACTAAACAAATGATTATTACATATGATTGTTACATAAAATGTCTGAAATTAGTGAAAATACAGAGAAAGGGACATGAACAAATGATTATTACATATATAGCTAATGAGACACTTTTTTTATAGTAGGGAACATCTTTAAGAGAATGAACTTCGTTTATAACCTGGTCAACTACATCAGAAGGTTGGACAACATATGTAACATCTGTAGCATCGCTAGTTACATATGTAACATTTCACCAGTTACTTATGTAACAACTCAGTTACATATGTAACGTCCTTTCGAAAACTCCATATTCACCTTAAGAACTGAAACTAGGTTTGAGAGGCTTCTTAAATACCATACCTTGCAGGTCTTGTCTTGATTCCCTGTAGCAAACAGTCTTGCATCTTAATGTCATGAAGAAACAGATCACACGTTGTATAGATAATGAACACGTGTTATGGATAGAGTTAGTCATGTTATGAATAATGAACATATTATATGCATGGTGCACACATGTTAACCGTGTTACTTATGTTGTTGAGTGTTACATGACATGGATTGTTACATAAGTACTTGAAGTGATTACCGTAATTTTCAGAGCATTTGTTGACGTTATAACATACGTAAAATGAAAAAATAGAAAAATTTGAAGTGGTTAATTTTTTTAAAAAGTTGTTGTGAAATATATGATATGGGGATAACGTTGTAACATACGTAAAATAAAAAAAACAGAAATAATTGAAGCGATTAAAGTTTTTTCCAAAGCATTTGTTGATGTTGTAAAATATGAACATGATTATTACATATGTAGCGAATCGAATGATTATTGCATCGGAATAACTGAACAAATGATTATTACATATGACTGTTACATAAAATGTCTGAAAATAGTGAAAATACAGAGAAAAAGACATGAACAAATGATTATTACATATGTAGCTAATGAGACAGTTTTTTTTATATCAGCGGACATCTTGATGGGAATCAACTTCGTTTATAACCTGGTCAACTTCATCAGAAGGTTGACAACATATGTAACATTTGTAGCATCGCTAGTTACATTTGTAACATTTCACTAGTTACTTATGTAACAAACTCAGTTACATATGTAACGTCCTTTCGGCAACTCCATATTGACCTTGAGAACTGAAACAAGGTTTGAGAGGTTTCTTAAATCCCATACCATGCGGGCCTTGTCTTGATTCCTTATAGCAAACAGTCTTGCAACTAGATGCCATGGAGAAATAAATGAGTAGTTAAGGTGACTTTCAACAGATGCAACTGGCTAGTATAGATCAATGACATGTGTTATGGATAGAGTTAGACATGTTAATGGATAATGGACATATTATATGAACGGTGCACACATATATGTTAACCGAGTTACTTATGTTATGTTGTTGAGTGTCACATGACATGGATTGTTACAGAAGTACTTGAAGTGATTATAGTAGTATTCAGAGCATTTGTTGATGTTGTAACATATGTAAAATAAAAAAACAGAAAAATTAATCTTGTGATTGAATTTATTTTACTGAAAATTGGTTAAATAAAAAAAGCAAAATACATCACTATATAATAAAAAAATATAATGTATAGTGATACACAATTTGTCGACATAGCTATTTATGACAGTTGTTATGAAATATATAATATTGTAACATATGTAAAATCAAAAATAGAAATAGATGATAAGGCGATCACGTGGCAACATATGTAAAGTAGAACAAAAACCAAACATTTAAGAGCAACTGCAACAAGTGTGTCGAACTCTTTGCTCGCTTGAGATGATGATACTTCCTTAACACTTCATAAAAGAGCGTAAATGAACAAATATTACACATGTAACTACGGTTGTAATAGAAACAATAACATGACAAAAATCAATATAATTTTTAGTTTTCACTAATATAATATTTAGTTTTCGATTAATATAATCGTTTATGAATTTAAAACATAGTCTCTTCATCTTACCTAATAACATGTCTGCCACATAAACAGCTTGTGAAAACCCTAAACCACATACACCAATTCAAATTCAATGTTTATTGAAACCTGCAAAATAACATGATCAGTAAGTTAACTAATTTGATCTTGTCACTATAAATATTAAATAGGGTTTCTACGGTTAGATAGAAAATAAAACCCACGAGAACCCACAAAATAGAAACTCTATTTTTAACAAAATAAAACCCACAAAATCTTGAACCAATTTGCTCCACTCAAACACCGCCGCAGCCATGGGTTTCTCAAAATATGCTAAATCAAGAAAATAAAACCAACTCAAAATCAAGAAAATAAAACCCACAAAATAAAGCAACTAAACAGCCCTGACCTTCAAATTTATAGTAGGTTTATACCCCTTTGCCCTGTACGAAACTACAACACGAAGTTTTCTAACGGCCAATAACCTCGTTCGTAAGCTTTGATTGAAATACATAAGCTTAAAATCGGTGGGCAAAATCCATATCCAAAATGAAATCGAATCAAATGGAAACCAAAATGAAGTCTGTGACAGGGCAGAGGGGTGTAAACCTAATTGGACGTTCATATTTTATATTTCCTGGTTTATTATTTTGACATGGTATTGTCTAATCAAGTCCTTAAGTTGTCAAATCAACACTCAATTTTAAGCTTATGTATTTCAGGTCGATATCCGTATCCATAATTGGACGTTCATATTTTATATTTCCTGGTTTATTATTTTGACATGGTATTGTCAAAGAGGCTAGCAAAGGAACACACATATTGTTTTAGTAATTTTAAGAATTACTAGGAAATAAACAATTATAACCCGCAAGGTACGTTCGTTGGAGATTTACAAGATTTTATTTAAATAAAGTCTAATGACGCTTTATAATATAAAAACTTAAATATTGGTGACTAAACTCTTAAAAGATGACGTCTAAATGTTTATTACACGACGTTAAGTTATTTTTATGTGAAAACGTATATGTATTAGTTAAAGTAATAACTAGGTCGGGTTTAACTAGTAGGCTATTAAAACTAATCAAGGTACATAATATATATAAGTTTTTAATCACAAAAGGGTTATACACCGGGTATTAGATCACGGGATCACCTACCGAGTATACACTACTTAAATACCGTCTACCTAATCGTTGGAATGATTACATGTGAACTGACAACACCCAACCCCCTACCTACCCTACCCCTAGTTTCGGCCGAAATAGTCCAAGTGGGGCTACCCACTTGGAAAACCATCAAATCGTCATGATGATGTTGTAATAGTCTTGTCTAATCAAGTCCTTAAGTTGTCAAATCAACACTCAAGTACTAGGATTTGTAATGATGATGTTGTAAGAGTCTTGTCTAAACAAGTCCTTGAGTTATCAAAAGACACTCGAGTACTAGGATTTGTAATGCTGATGTTGTAAGAGTCTTGTCTAATTAAGTCCTTGAGTTTTCAAATCAACACTCGAGTAGTAGGATTTGTAATGATGATGTTGTAAGAGTCTTGTCTAATCAAGTTTTTAAGCCGTCAAATCAACACTCAAGTACTAGGATTGGTAATGATGATTGAGGAGATTCATACTCATCCATTCACCCTCTTTCTCTCTATATATATAGACATACACACACATATGCACATATTTTCATCTTTCAATCCAAGACCAAAGATAGAGAGAGTTAGCTAGAGATTTGAAGATCCAAGCAGTTCTTGAAGATTCAAGAGTCGGTTTATGCTAGGATATCAAGTTATTCTCCCTTCCTACTCGTAAAACTCCACCTAGCTTGTCTAGCGGTATGAAGCCGACACCACATTTCATCTTTGTCTTTATTTTTAGTTCAAAACAGGTTGTTCACCACAAAAATCAAAGAAATCTAAAGAGTTAATAAGTTTTTTTTATAAAAGCTTAACTTTATTAAGTTTAAAAATTGTGTTTTATATAAATATACATATATGGGCCGAAAATAATGAGATTATATGCTTAATTAGTTGTTTTGATCATTATGTCAAGTTGTTGTTGATTCATATGATATTGAGATTCAAGATAACAAAAACTAAAATATGCATATATATATATATATATATATATATATATATATATATATATATATATATATATATATATATGCCGAGATATGTATGCATATATATACATATTTGATTTGATTAATGATTTGGAAATGATCAAATATGTGGATACATGTATAAGAATTTTATTTAGTATATATATATATATATATGGATGTATTCTTGATGTTTGGATGATTATGTTAATAAATTATAGATTAGTAAAAGTCTAAATTAATACTTGATGAAAAAGTAAAATATATGTGTATTATATATATATAATCGTATGAAACATATATATATATGTGTGTGTTTAAAGTTTGGTAATTTGGAAAGATTGTTAAGTATGAAAAGGTATTCATATAAAGAGATCAAAATAAGTATAAATATGCATGATCATAGTTGTTAAATAAGTGTATGTATGCATGTTTAGAAACCGACACATATAGATATATGTGTATCTGAATATAAATGGTAGAACTTGGAAAGTTGTTAAACATTTGCATGTAAATATATATATATATATATACATATATGAATGATGAAAAAATTGTTAACTCGGAATGAGTTATGAAACGACTAAATAGTTTAAATCATATATATGTTTATAACTTGTTTATAGTTGATAACATAGAACGTGGACATGAGTACGTGGACATGAGTACATGAAATCTAAAGATGTTCGTTTAAAATAAATGATCGTATGTTATCATGAAACATATTTAAGTGCATGTTGAATAGAACCAAATTAATAAATGTCGTTCGGAACAAGTATTTGCATGCGGACGTGTTAACATAGTTTATGTGCATGTAGGAAAATTGACATGCGTAGAAAATACTTGAACGACATTTGTGATTTTATATAATTATTGGTAAGAAATTATTATATGTTCATACGTGATCATAATATAAATATATTATGAGTTATCGCAAAAATAATATTTATTTTTGGTACACCTAACAAGTCATCAATATGGAAACCTAATATTTTCTCGAAAAATATATAAGCGTCTAGACAAGAATAATAATCACCAACGAGTCGTCACATGAAAACATTGTTTTATTAAACAAAGACGTACTTAACGGGATTCGTTAAGTCGGGTGAACAACTTGTGTTTAAGACGGGTAGTCTTAACATATAGGTATCCTTGTGTAATTAGGATACGGATAGGCGGGGCCTACAGTTATACAAATATTTGCTAGCGTATGCTACTGACGAGGTGAGTTTCATCGTCCCCTTTTTCTAAGTTTTGAAATGTTTTTGGGAGGAAACATACTTGTAACTATTTTTATATATAAATGAATGAACAAAGACCAAACCGTTATATGTGCATTGAGGGAACAGTTATAGAACTCGTAAAGTCCCCTGGAACAAACACACTTTGTAACCATTAGCTATGGTCTTAGCCTGGGATTCTATGGATAGTACTATTGGGGGTGACGCCCCCGCTCATGGTTAGTCGCGCTAGCCAGGGGTGCACATGGCCAAATGACCGCATATTGTCTTATTCTCGTGGTTTAGCGACGGAGGGGCATTCAATTGTCATGGTTTGGTTACGGTCTCGTGCATTACATATTATTTGTATTCCTTGCAAGCTTACAAATGGGGTCAATTGGTCAAGAAATGTTCAATTCATTAGTTATATATATATACTATTTGATCGGAAAAACTTATTCAATTAAACGTTTGTAAACGTTGGAACTACAAGAATAGTTGATCATAACTTATGAACTCACCAACTTCGTGTTGACACTTTTTAAGTATGTTTTTCAGGAAATTGAACGTGGTCTTCAGGTTGGCAATGTAGGATTACATGCATGCATGAACGGATACGGCTTTTTGGGAGATTTCTCTTGTATAACTCAATACATATTGGTCATATTTGCGAAATCTTAATATTTTGTAAACTCAAAATCATATTTTGGGATGTAAAACTTTAAACTTTATTATGTATCCAATCATTATGTATGTGTTTGTGGTAATCATATGCTTTGGAAAACCAGTGGATGTTACGCCTAGTTATTCCGCCTTGGCGGGGTGTGACAAAGTCGGTTTGGCGGTGGTTGAGAACAGAAAGGGAGGGAGAGGGGGTTTGGTTGTTCCGGCCAGTAGGCGATGGGAGGGAGAGGGGGTTTGGTATGTGTCTATGTAGACGACGGAGAGGAGAGATAGAGTAAGAGGAGATGATGATAGAAAGAGAGGCAATAAACTTACCGGTGAAGAGGTGAAGAGGCGAAGGGGCGAGCGGGTGGCGGTTAACGATGGTGTATTCCCCGTCGTCGGTTGGTGATGGTGGTGATGTGGCTTGTTACTTGTTACAGAGCTTAAGATATATATATATAAGGTGGAGATTGAAGGAAAATGGAGGTGGAGATTGAGAGGTAATGGCCATAAATTCTCATTTCAAATGGGTTTTATAAGAGAGGTAGATGAATGTGTAAGGAAGAGAGAAGGTAACACAACTAAAATGACAAGAATACCCTTGGCATCAAAAAGATAAGACATGGATGAAGAGATACGTGGCATCATCAAGGCCATACAATGGGTTTTCATAGTTTTCTCATCTCAAAGGGTTTCCACTATATATATATATAGGGTTAGGTTCAAATGAGAACTCGTGAGATCTCGTCAAAAGACCAATGAAAACCATTTTTTTTTGTTTTCACTACCTTTATTATTAAAATATAACATAAAAAAATGATTTATCTCTTCAATTAATTCATCACTTCTCTCTAAATTATCCTTAAAAAAATTATATATATGTGTAAATTGTAAACTTACACATGTGTAAGTGGTAAACTTACAAATGTGTATATTTTTTTTAATATATGAAGACATGTAAATTTAGATATATAAATTCATTTTTTTATGTTGTATTCTAACAATAAAGATAGTGAAAACAAAAAAAAATGGTTTTGATTGGTTTTTTAACGAGTTCTCTCGAGTTCTCAAAATATTTATCAATTCTCAGATGATCAATTCCCTATATATATATGTATATGTATGTATATATATAGTTTGAGAACTCCTAAATATTTTGAGAACTCGCTGAAAACAATAAAAAAATATTTATTTGTTTAAAATACTAGAATTACTATTCATATACAACATTTTTATATGAATTGATATGTGTAAATTTTCATGTACTTGTATATTATAAACATTTTCATATGTGTAAGTCTCTCATGTACACATGTGTAAGCCTTTACCATGTATGCATGTGTAAATGTTTATAATATAGGAGTACATGTAAATTTACACATATTAATCGATATAAAAATGTTGTATTTTAATAGTAACGTTAGTATTTTAGATAAATAAATGATTTCTTATTGTTTTTCGCGAGTTCTCACGAGTTCTCAAAATATTTTTAGTTCTCATTTGAACCTAACCCTATATATATATGTGTGTGTGTGTATGTATGTATATGTATATAAAAGTGCATTCAAAGCATTACATGCAAGTGGATTATGCGGTTCTCACAGTTTTCAACATATTTTTTGTTCTGAAATGAACAAACACACACACACACATATAGTGGGGCTATGCTTAAAAGTCAATTGTGTAGAAAGCTATCAGGAAACGCCACGTGTCCTAAGTGTTAAGGGCAAGGGCGAAGGATACCCACCCCTCCCCCCGATTTTTCGCTCAGAAATGTTAATATATACGTATTCGCCCGATTTTTCGATCAGTAGTGTTAGTTTATACGTATTCGGCCGAAAATTTTAAAGTTCCGCCCCCACTAATAGGAAAAGAAAATCCTCCCCTCTGTATTTTTCTTCAAGCTCCGCCACTAGTTAAGAGTAAATACGTCAAAAAAATTCAACGCACGAAGAACACATAAACGGGACGCCACATATGTTGTAATAATTACAACGCCATGATAAATTAATTAAAACGTTGAGATGATCTAAATAATTAAAGCGTCATGTTCGCACATATTTCAACATATTTAAAAAAAAACTTTTTTTCAAAATCTATACTACATAATAAATAAAAGTTTTTCTATGGTGTCGTCTCCATATTCATTCTTATCAATTTTTTTTCCGTCTCTCTCTTTTATTAAATATATCTTTATCTTTTAATAATAACTATATTTTTAAATAAAATATTAATTATACTAATTAAACACATTTATTTTAAATCATCTCTTAGAAACTTTGAAATATAATTATGTAATTTTTATTTTCAATCAAATAGTAAATGAAAGTCAAATTACATTAAATAGTAATCAACATTTTTTTAAAACCCAATTATATATTAATTTTTACATATTTTAAATTTTGTTTTTTATCCTTAGTATATGTAATATATTTTTACATCTGTAAAATATATAAATAAAGATTTAAGAATTTTATATATTGATATTTTTCACCTCGTGTATAGACAAGAGGTTCTAAACTAGTATAATAATATATAATCGATTTAAAGATGCTTGATAATTTTGTGTTATATTTTTTTAGAAACAATAATAACGTATAAAAAACTATTTAATAATCGATTTGTATTTGATTTGCTACAATTTATTTATCAAACTCAATAAAATATTTAATAACATATTATAATAAATAAGATTAAAAGACAAGGCTTTTGAATAGTGTTCATGCCATACAGATTGCGCCAAGTGTTTTTTTTACCTTTTCACCCCTGTACTATGTCTAATATAAGTTTTTAACTCGTTTAAATCTCTATTAATTTCGTTTTCCATTATTAACTTTCGTTTGTTAACTTTTTTCAAAATATGGAGTGTGCGGTTGTTTTTAGTTTTTTTTTGTCAACGTTCGGGTATAATTGTCACACCCCCAAAATCCACTAACGGAGTTTTACCGTTAGGAGCGTGACATACCAGGATCTCAGTCATTAGTTACTTTGAACGACTCTATATGAGTTTAAGAAAACCACTAGTATTGCTCATAGTCACGATGTAACACTAGTAATGAAAACACTGATTTAATGTAAGACTGCGGAAGCGAAAAGTTAAATGAAAAGCATGCGCCAAAACAGTCGCGCCAAAAATAAATAATCCAACAATAAATAAAATAAATAGTTCTCGAGTTTGAAAATAATGGACTTCGAATGCATGCATGCCTTAGCTTGTGCTTGTACCTTAATGACCTGAGAAAACATGCTAAAACGTGTCAACACTAGGTCGGTGAGTTCACAGGTTTCAATGTTTGTAAAGAATACTAGATAAAACCATTTACATTTTATATCATAGGTAGCTAACCTAGTTACATGTTACTAAAGCGTTTCGACACCGAAGCTGACTGTTTATGTTTGAACTGCCTCATACCATGACTATCATGATCAATGGTAAATGTTTAGGTCAATGTTACACCCGTTCGACTACCTGTCGTGTTAGCGCGACTAACGCGGGTGGGGCTTGTCAATGCCCAATAGTACTACTGAAGATTACCTCGCTATCCCATATATTAAACGGTTCAATATGTAAGGACTTGCATGATATGTTTGCGCTTAGTACAACAAGTGATATAAATGAAATGTAAGATCTAAATGTTTGTACCCATGTTTTCTCCCCCAATTTTAAACCATAAGAAAAAGGGGTCGTGAAATTCACCTTAGAGTATGGGCTAGAATGACAAGTGAAAGACAGGTGACCCGCTAACGGCTACCTATATTTCATAAGTTTATGAGTGTGTGTTCGTGTTGGTTCGTAAGACCCTTGCATCCAAACAATCCCATTGTTTGTGTTTGAAAAGAGTTTACAAGTTTGACTCATGTTTGACCGAGTTTGACCCGACGACACGTTGGTTACTCAATGTATGAAATAGTGTTTGATTAATATAATACTTCCATATTACACACATAAGATCATGCAGGTAACACTTAGCAACAATTCCTTATTGTTCTAGTATGCTAGCACAGTTACCACATATAGTAAGTTTCTATATTTAGCAGCTTTCCATAATTAGCAGGTTTCCATAAATAGTAAGTTTCTATAAATGGCAGTTATGTTCGAGACTCGTGTTTTCTAGAAACTATCGTTACTAATTATGTTCATAATATTAATCTGATACGTCTTAGATGGTTAAACATGTAACACACACCTTGATCTTTTACATGTTGATCACATTTCAGTTTAGGGTTTCCTTTTATAGTCGGCTAAAGATAGCATGCATGGTTTCTGAGATTTAACACGTTACAACACGTTATTTCATCATTGTTAACTTATAACTATCATAATATACTAACATGCATATCAAACTAGCAAGTTATGTCTACTTTAGTCGATTAAAGTTTCCTTATTTAGCAAGTTTGTAAAACCGGACTAGGTATTCAAAATCTAACTTCACAATTCACTTAAACATGCATCAAGTAACGTATAAATATCATCATTTCATCCCAATCATGTCTAACATGCAAGATAGAAAACACAAAAAGTTTCCTTATATAGTAACTCTCGGTTCTAGACATCTAGGGTTTCACAAAATCAACAAAACAGTCCAATATCATCATAATACACAACTAGTTATCAAAGTTTGCATCTTTATCATATGGATTTTTGTTTGGATGAAAACTAGGGTTTCACATAACCATATTTTCGAAAAATATATAAATAAATATACATGAAATCTTACTTGATCCGATAGAAACGAAGATTGATGCTAGGATTACTCAAGAACACCAACGATTGCAAGAAGGAGATCGATCTAAGAATGGTTTGGAGATGAAGAGGGGATTTGCGATCTCAAGGGGAGTGGGGGCTGATTATTTTCGAAATTTTGGAGTTATGGGGTTAGGGTTTTTATAAAATCCTTATATACTCACTCCATGGGCCCAAAAATGGATAAAAGTGTAAGTGTAGGAGACCCGTTGACTAATTAAATGAGTTTAAAACTATTTTAATTAAATGTAACTAATTAAGATAGTTTCTAATAAATATTTTTATAAAACTTATTTATAAAAATTACTAAAACAATAAAAGTCACAACGTTCCGCGTAAACCTACGCGATTTCACGAAAGTTTACAGTTTACGCATAAAATCACATAACACGTAAAAGCACATAATTTATATTAATTATAAATTATTTATTGTTTGAAATGTTATTTTTAATTATCACCAACGTTCGGGGATCGACTCGTGCGATTCGGTAATTCTCCGAATTACCGTTACGTGAGTGTTTGTGCAATAACTGACACAATTGATTAACCATAACTAAATGTAATGCATGAGTGAATGTTTGAGATAACTGAGTTTGTATAAACAATGTTTGAACTAACGATGTTTGTGTTAACGGAGTTAACCTGAATTTGTCGGATGTCACAATAATTTTTTTTAAAACGAAGTTGTATTTAAAATTGAGTTTTTTTTATTGTTGTCTATATTGAGTGTCGTTACCGTTGTGCTACCGTGACGAGTCGAACCTATTACAAGCGAACAACATCATTGCCGGTATTGATATTATCGAAACCTGTATTGTTATTCGTTTTTATGGTTTTCGACAACCAGAACCGAAAATTTTTTATTTATTTTTCTTTCTTTTTATTATTTAGTTTTATGTTTTTTTTATTAACGTTATTTTTACCGCTGCGCCTTCGTTTACATTTAAGTTTTATTAATGATGGGCCCGATACCCGCCGCGGAGCGCGGTGTAACCATCTAGTTTTAATTAATTTATGATTGTATTATTTTTATTTCCAAAAAAAGTCGGGATGTTATGGTTGATGTAATTGCCGTTAAAAATAAAGTAAACATAAACATAAATAATTGCAATTCGTCATGTACCGCTGTGTTCTCGGGTCTCATTTAAAAAGAGAAAAAAAAGTAAGGGAAGAAAACCCTAGTTCTAGAGTTTTTTTAAGGTGGGAAAAGAAAAAAAAAAGAGGAATAGTGTTTCAGAGTTTTTTTTTTAAGAAAGAGAAAACAAGTCTTATATCCATCCTCTCAAATTTGAGATGTTTGGAGAGAAAGAAAAAGAAGGGAAAAGAAAAGAAGGGGAAAGAATCATTTCTTTTCTTCTTTTTCCTTTAGTAAACTCGGGAACACAGTGATAAGATTAAAGTAAAGTCCCGTTAATATAAAAGGTAAATATGTAATTTCGTTTTGCCTTTTAATAATAATTTTTGGTGTACCTAATATGCAACTTAATATCTCAATTTGATTATTTGCTTTTTAATATGATAACTAAAATGGTAATTTATGTATCCAAAAACTTAAAATTTCTTATTATAAATTAACATCATAACCACCTATTAACACATATTAAAACACTCATCCAAGGTCAAGGTGAACCATACTTTACTCTTGTGATTATAACGTTTATGTCTTATTCGTATGATTATACAGAACTCGTAACATAATATCGTCGTTTAAAATACTCCACAATAAATATGGTAACGTAACACATCATTCTCAATCGTACATGATTATTGTCATCAACTTCACTGAAGATAACACGACTCTTATCATTTAATTCTTTGGCGTTCCGTTTTTTCTAAATTCCATTTGATTCGCTTATTTCATTTTTATGTCTCAATCATGCTTTTTTCTTTTATCAAGGTATAATTGTGATCTTTTTTCCAACATTTTGTGACAAGTTGAACAATTTTATAGTGTTTTTGATTTGATTCTTCCAATAATTCGTCCTTTTTGTATTGGTTTGATGATTTTTCCCATTGACGAACCTTTTCTATTTCAAGTCATTGTCTTTTTTTGCTACAATTAACGTGTAATTTATTCTTCGGTACTCACTAAAAAACAAATATATATTGATAAAGTATTATTTATACATTAATATTTTCTTTTGAAGATGAAAAAAGAGAAAAAAATCATAATTACTATACAATATTTATGATCATGTAAACAATATATAATTTTATAGGATGACGTTTAATATTAATGTTTAGGTCGAATGTTATTTTTTTTTATATAAAAAAGCATAAAATCTATCTCAAGCACCAATCCATATATGTGAGTGTGCCATCACATTATATTTTCAGCTTTGAATATATATTAAAATAGTTTTTCAATTTTGAGGCTCCTTAAAATTTGGGGTCTTAAAGCGATTGCTTTAGTCACTTATACTGTAGAGCCTCTCATGCTTGAGTTTATACCAACACTGTTGGACTTGCCACGATTGTCACACCAGGATGCCATCATGAGCATTGAGACTACCCACAACTGAACCACCATAACCACCGGATTTAACTACCCTCGACAACCACCACTTCCTATTATCGAAAACCTCACAAAAATAATTGAAGAAAAACACATAAACACATCATTAGCCTTTAAAACTCTCATCTTCACCGGCCCGACCGTGAAGGATGGTGGTCATGGTGGCAATGCAAACATTAAAAAGGCGATGTTATTTAGCATTTGATGGCCAAAGGTAATGGCGATACTATTCGCTTATGAGGGATTGTGTTTATTAATAATACTAGTTTAAAACCCGTGTAATACACACGTAATGAAAAATATCAATAAATAAAATTTTTAAATTTTTATGTATACATTTTACAGGTATAAAAATGTATTACATAGTAAGATAGAAAACAAAATTTAAAATATATAAAAATTAATATATAATTGGGTTTCGAAAATTCGTTAATTACTATTTAATGTAATTTGACTTTCATTTACTATTTGATTAAAAATAAAAGTTACATAATTAGATTTCAAAATTTCTTATAATAAGAGATAATATAAAAAAAATGTGTTTTATTAGTATAATTAGTATTTTTTAAATATACTTTTATTAAAAGATAGAGGTGTATTTAATAAGAGAGAGAGACGCGAAAAAAATGATGAGAATAAATATGGAGGCGACACGTGTCATTACAAATCTTTATTTATTATATAGTATATTATATAGTATAGATAAAACAATATGATACGATATAATATAATACTATATTATATTTATAAAAGTTTAATATTTTTAAAAGTTAAAATATAAAAAATAGCAATCAGACGTATACACGTAAAAAGAAAAGGAAAAGATGATATATGATATGCTCAGGGGCGAAGCTATGAAGGGGTCAGGGAGGGCCCCGGCCCCTGTCGTTTTTTCCGTTAGTAGTGTTAATTTTTCCGTTTACGTCCGAAATTTTTTTTACGTATAGAGCCGGCCCCTGCTTATTTTTTTCGGCTCCCGCTTCTTAGATTTTCAAGCTCCGCCACTAGATATGCTTAAATCATATTGTAGGAATTTAAAGTCAAGAGAAGAGGTTTGAATGTTTGATCGAAAACTTCACATACTCGAGGGCAAAAAGGCTAGGAGACTCGTACCTTTAGCCCCTTATTATAGAAACCCAACAATAATATATGACGATAATCGCTACACCAAGTACACCTCGCTTTGCAAAATGTTAACATCTAAATATTTGTATTTTGGAACAATGAATGACTTTCCACAAAAAATCATCAAATGCATGTTATTTTCATTTTGAGTAAATTAGACAAATGGACCATTTGCTCTGTTCTTTTCATCAATTATATGCATGGTTCTTACTATTTACTCAATTATAACATGTCTGGTTCTTGTCAATAGTTGACGTTAAATATTCTGTTAATTATATGTTGAATTATTATTTTACTCTTTTATGTGAAAACAAAAACAATATATAAACTCAAATCTATGCTCTTGTTTCTTTTCTTTTTTCTTCTCCCTTTTTGTCTTGCCTGATGACCGCCGTTCAACCACCACAAAGTCACCGCCACCCCTTCTTTTCTGTCCACATCAACCGCTTCCCCTTCTTCTTCTCTTAGAACTACTCATTTATCTCGTGTTTTTAGTTGATTAACATTCAAACATTGATTCATTGTAAAAGGACAATAACGTCTCTCTTTGTCATCTTAACTATCTACATGTCGATCATCGGCTATGATGCATCCTCCTATAGGCGGTAATCATTCCTATAAGCTAGGACTCAACAAGCTCACAAAGTTGAAGAGTACCGACTCACATATAGAAACGCCAAGATTGATTCTAAGTGAGCCCAGAATCAAGTTCCAACTAAAATTAAATACCAAAGGGCTTTGTCCTTACGGTACCCCGGTGACTTCCAAATGGGAGGTCGCCGGTTCGAATCCGGGCCACAGCAAAAAAAATAGTATGTGGTCAGGTCACGTGGTTTACCTAGTCGGGGGGTGATGACGGGGGTAGCTCTGGGAAGCTAACCGCGTAAGGACAGCACCAGTTACGAAGGCAAGGCAAAAGAACGAAGCTAGGAAGTCCAAGCCAGATGCCAAGCCAGGAATAAGCGAAGAGACCATTAGATAATCAAATGAAACCTGAGTTGACAAGACCACACAAGTAAACAGTGCTAGGTTGGGAAGTGAACCACTGAAATCTTCAGACGGTGCAACACTTCCCAACGACACCTGAATGAGGAAAGTGCAGAGAGCCCAGAGTTGGAACAGTAACCTCCTTACATTACGATTCAAGGATAAAGCAGGTCAAACCCTAAGGTAGGCTTCAGCGAAGCAGACATCGGAAAAGGGAGAAGTCAAGAAGTTACACCATTTCAGGTGTCCCTTATAATATCAAGAAGCTGCACCTCGGCTAGAGGAGTTCAGGAAGGCTTAAAAAGGAAGGTAAGGATCTTTCAAGAATGACCTCCATTATTCCAAGGAACCACACTATAAATGAGAGATCACCAACAGGTATTCATTCATTCACTCCCAATGACTCTTGCAACAGATTACTTTCTTACTCCATAACTTTATTTTCTAAAAGACCCCTTGCCTGATTCTCACGCCGGAGGTGGATCGCAGGGGATCCTCCCCTGTGGTGAGCCTAACAGTTTGTTTCTTCTTGGCAGGACCCTGGGGATTGAAACCCGGTATCTAGTGCAGCAACAAGTGGCGCCCACCTTGGGGCCCGACTTCGTGTGAACCACAAGTTGAGCTCCTCATCGTCATTTCTTTTCTTTTTGTTGCCTCTAGATACCATGACGTCCAAAGGCAAGGAACATGCCGATGATGTACACTCTGACTCTTCCGGGAACTCCGTGGAGGTTAACGACATGATTGAATTGACCCCTGAAGGAGTCAGGGAAAACTTCCCTCGCCTCCAGAGACTGATGCACGAGTATGTCCAGGAGGAACGGACGAGGTGCCTACGGGTGCAACTATCAAACGAAGAAAAGGCGGAGAATCCAGTCCTTCGTCCCACATCAGGAGCCCTAGGGGGAACAACCGGCACCGGGGGGACTAGCCTGGAAATCCCAGCAATTTCACTCATGCAGATGGTCATGACGAACCCAACCGTAAAAGGACAAGTCCCCCACGGCCCTTCCGGTCCAACCCAGCCTAACCACGATGCCAGGTACCCTTACTTTCATCCCTCAGGGGAGACGCCCTTTCCCGGAGGACCCTCTCAGGTTTTACTTCCACCCATGGGGTCGGGGCTGCCTAGAGCTTCCCGAATTTTCAGACACCCCTCTCCCTACCAAGCCATGGTGTTCAACCCGGATACTTTCAAAACCTTTTTAGCACGCCACTAGTAACCTATACCCAGCCGCTCATCGCAACTCACAGCATGGGCGCAGATGTATCTTCACCATATACCCCTAATAGCCAAACAAATTTCTCCCCATGAATTACGAACTTCAGGTTCCCTCATAAAACCAAGATGCCATCCAACGTCAAAATGTACGATGGGTTGGGAGAGCCCGAAGACCACCTTGAGCTCTTCTCGGGGGCAGCAACAGTAGAACAGTGGCCTATGCCAGTTTGGTGCCACATGTTCATGCAAACCCTCATTGGATCAGCAAGACTATGGTTCAACAGCTTGCCACATGGGAGCAGAGACTCGTTCAAGGATATAAGCCGAAGTTTCCTGGCCCATTTCATGCAACAAAAGAAGTACACTAAAGACCTGGTTATGCTACACAACATCAAACAGAAAGAAGACGAGGACCTTCGGGCCTTCATGGGAAGATATAAGTTGGAAGGCCTTAGCATCAGTGGGGCCACGGAGCAGATGCGTATTTCAGGATTCATCCATGGGGTCCATCCCAGGCAACTCATAGAGGAGCTAAACAGAAACGTCCCTAAAACCATGGAGGAGGCCATGGATAGAGCTGAGGCGTTCCTCCGAGGTAAGGAAGCCGCCCAGAACCCAGAGATACCAAGGAAAGCCAGGACTCCTGGATGGGGGCACCCCACGCCAGGAGGACGGGGCCGACAATTTCAGCCATTTGTAGAAAAAAGGATCCCAAGTTACGATAGCATGCCCCGGAAGCCCTACGAGAGACAACCTCACTCTTATGAGAGACAAACGCAACCCCACTCTTACCCAAGGCACCATGACAGAAATGAAGAAAAGCACAGGCAGTTTCGGTTTCAGACCACCAAGGAAATTTTGGCAACCGAGGAAGCCATATTCGATTTCAGACCACCAAAACCTGGCGCAAAGCCCTTGGACGCCAAGACAGCCCTTAGATATTGCGAGTTCCATGGTGACGCGGGGCATCACACAAACGATTGTTTCCAACTAAAGAAAAGGATTGAAGTAGCCGTCTAGTCCGGGGAGTTAGCCCATTTAATAAAAGATATTAAAGGAACAACGGCAGAGGGCTCGAAGTCAGAGAAAGACAAAGGTAAGAGAAGAGAGATACTGATGGTGTCATATGGTGTAAAACAGAAGGTCCGAAGAGAAGGAGGTTTCAACAGAGAAAGAAAATGGCCAAGAAGGGAAATATCCTTCCCACCCCTAGGTCCAGGAGAAACCACATACTCCCCCATGGTAATAAAGGCAAACATAGGGGAAGACGGATAAACCGAGTATACCTGGATGGAGGCAGTGGCTCCGGGGTCATGTACGAACACTGTTACCTAAAATTGGATGAAGAAACACGGAAGATGCTAACACCCTCAGTTTGGTTGGCAGTAATTCATAGGAATTCAATTAAATTTGAATCTGAATTCCATTGGTCAACGTGTTTGGTTGACAAAGGAATAGGAATCGGAATTAATACCCTCAAATTCTTTCAAGTAAAGGATTTCAAATTCCTTTCAAGTTGTGAAAGAATTCAACAAAAGATAATTGAAATATCCTCCACTAAAGAAGCGCCACCACCAACGACTGCCGCCACCCCCGACCAACGACCACCCTCCACCATCGTCGCCGCCACCCCCGATTACCGTCCGCCGTCGTTGCCGCCTCCGTCATTGACCACCGCAACCGTGTAGCATCCCAAATTTTAAGAGAATAAAAGTCCAGGGATTAAAGTTGTAAAAGTCCCAAAGTTAAAAGACTGAAAATAAAGAAAGTTTCAAATTCAGACCGGTAGCGGACCGCTACCAGCTTCTTAACGGTCCACTACGTGCGGGTGAAGTAATGATGAGGGAATGACATGTGGCGGGTGGCGTGTCTAATGACTCAGCCCTATGGCGAACCGCCACCAAGAAGGTAACGGTCTGCCAGCCGCAAAAGTATCCGGAAAAGGAGAGAGTGACATATGTAAGTTGACTTGCGTGAAGGAATTGGGTAGCAGACCGCTACCCAGGACATGACGGTCCGCCACGTGCGGAGTACGCCATACACCTGGCAAGGGGCGGTAGCGAACTGCTACCCTCTTGCTTAGCGGTCTGCCACCAGTGCACATTCAGCCCTATAGATAGTTGAACTTTACCGTTCATTAGAAAAACACAACAACCACTCCCACACTTGCACACATATAGAGGCGAGACAAGCATAACGGTTACGGGCGCGGTGGTTACGAGTGCGGAGCGTTAAAGTTTCAAGCAAGGAACGAAGAAACATTTTAGCAAGGAACAAACATAGGGAACTATCCGAGGATAATGTAAGTACACTGGACACGATTATGTGAATTACGTGCTTAAATGATATGTGTTATGTGATATGTATATGACGAGGGTACGAGATAATGAAGGGTTAGTCTAAACACTAAACGGGAATAATGGAGTAGTCACGACGTATCCAAGGGTGGTGGATACGCCGCTGGTACTTCCTATATATAAATCTCTTTGATGCTTCGTGGTGAAACCATTATGAATGTTTAGGGGTATAGACTAAAAGACAGTAATGAAAATATAGTAAACGAACGGGAGATCTTCCAACCGGTATGTAGTTATCTGATAAACGGAATGTTCTGTCTAAGGAAAGGGTGGTGTATAAATATCTCCTAGACCCGTCACTCTTTCCTGGGAACATTTCTGTTGGAGGTATTACTCTGAAAAGATAATCACCCCAGTTTACAATATATGACGAGTTTGGATATGTGATCAAATTGAACACATGAATACATGATGAATATGAATACGTGAATGCATGATAATATGTGCAAATATGAATGAGTATGATGAAACGAGTCTAAACCGTAAAATGAAATAACAGAGCACTCACAAAGTGTTAAAGGGGTGGTGGATACGTCGCTGGTACTTTCTTTATATAAACCCTTTTAATGCATCATGGAGAAACCGTTACGAAGTTTTAAGGTAAGGACTGGTTGGGAATGAAGTCAAGCATATACATGAAATGAGAACAAATGCTTGATGCATTTGGGAGTCTGTGAGTCTAAGATACTCAAGGTAGATTCCAAGCCTACGGGGCTGAGGAAAAGATTCCAAGCCTATGGGGCTGAGGAAATTAGTGAGTCTTCGTGACAAACGCAAGGGGTCTATACTGACGAGTATAAGAACCTTGCTAAAAAAATAGGACCGGAGGTACGTCCAAAGATGGTCGCGTGTAACATCCCAAAAATAAAACGACAGTTAAAATGATGAAATAAACAAACGATGCATGTCGGGTCGGGCCGGATGGGGCCGGCGGGCTGGAAGGGGAGCCTCCCATATAAATAGCTTAGACCTCCATCATTTCTTTCAATTGCAGGTTCTAGAGAGAGAAACCGTAGAGAGAGAAAGTTGGCGGATCGACCTGAGATTTCAGCAAAGTGTTGCTCCATAGCTCGTGAGAAGAACCTCCGGATCAGAAACTCGATTCAGGTAATGATCGGGCCTAAATCTGAGTTTTTGTTCGTTTTTGGGTGAAAAGATAACGTTTTCACGAATAAAACAGAAAGATAAATATGGATTTGAGTTCTTTAATGGAAAACAAACGTTTTGAATGTAAACAGGTTAGGGATCTTGACGTGATCAGACCTGAATGCGAAAGTTAGGGTTTTGCGAAGAAACAGATCGTGCGTACTTGTCAAGAACGCACGGAGCAGGTCCTGCGTACTTATCAAGTACGCAGGAAGAGGGCACTGCGTACTTATCAAGTACGCAGGAAGAGGATCCTGCGTACTTATCAAGTAGGAAGCAGGGTTTGCGCACTTGCTAAGTGCGCAGGCATCAGGTTGTTTAAGTAAAGTTAGTATGTTTAGAATGGTTAAACCGTTAGAGTCAGGATTGGGTTTGATGTGTATTTAACTATCAAATTCAGATCGTACGTGACGTTGTTGGGCCCTTGTTTAGGACAACCAAGACTAGCTTATCAGGTGAGTTCTAGAAGCCCACTTTTAAATGTTTTATATAATGTTTTCGGGCTGGTGTGCATACATATGAAATGATGTTTTACGAAATGATGTTTATGAAACTATGTTTACGAAATTAAATGATTTGGAATGAACGGTTTATGGAAAGAAAGTTTTATGAATGGAATGTTTACGAACGAAATGATTATAAAGAAATGGTTTATAATGAAGGTAAAGGGTTTTGAAAAGGAATGAAATGTTTTACGAAAAGAAAAGGGCAAAGGTTTTAAAGAAGTCATTACAAATCTAATCTGTCAAATGAAGGGAATTGACGAATGAGGTCTGGGAATGTAATTCCCAGCCTTGTGGTAGATTATGGACAGCGAGCCATAGTTGCCATAAGAACAACAGGGGCAGTGTATTTGTGGCATGTCAATGATTTGATGTTGTACAACTGGCAGGGAGTAAAGATGGTTACTTAGGGGTTAACGTGACCCTATGTAAGGTTAAATTATGATCCGACGGTGTTATGGCCGTGAGCCATAGCCGTCGATGGAAGTTGTCGGTCTATGGACATGAGAGCCATAGGGGAAACTGAATGGGTATTGTCGGTCCTCGTACAGTTAAGCCTTGGGGGCAATACCAAAGGGAATTGACGGAAATGATGTTACGAATGGTAACACAGATTTAGATAGTAATGTATGACTTAAATGAATGTTAAATGTTTTAAACAAATGATCCGTTCAATGTGTTTATGATGAGGAAAAATGTTTGAAGGTTTTCAATGATGAACGAAAGGCCCTGTTTTCTTATACGTGATGTTAAACCCTAATGAATGTTTTGAATGATGAACCATTTCTTAAATCGAATGAAAACTAGAACTCACCAGCGTAGCTGACTTTTTAGTGTGCACATTCAGGTTAAGGCAGGTTATGAGGTTGGACGGCGATGCTTGGCTAGCGATGAAGAGTTACCCGGACGCTTATGAAGACTGGCATCACGTTACGTTTTGATTTCGTTAAGTTATGTTTAGACATGTTTATGCTTCTGTATGTTGAACAATGTAATGGTTATGTTTTAATGAAGTATTTTCCGCTGCGTTATTTGATAATCAAGTTTAAGAACGGTTTGTGAATGAGTAAATCCAACAAGTGAGGCCTCCCGGGTTTGGGGCCTTACAAGTTGGTATCAGAGCAATAGTTTGAGAGATTCGGACACTCCCAGTGTCTGAACTTAAACTGTGAATGGGACCGAAAGCGGATGCTAGTACGGGTAACTCGAGCCACAGCATCAGATATGAAGGTAGTATATATTTACATGTGTAGTATGCCTTAGAAATGGTTAGGTAAGGACTTGTGTTCTGATGGAATCACAAAGGTGGTCAAATAGAAATCGAAAGGTAGTGTAATGGTTAATTACAGATGGCCAGTGTATATTAACATCTTACAGTGCTTATTGAATTTATTTGTTAACTAGCGTGATGACATTGGATTCCTTGTCTTATAGAACGAAATGGAAAGGAGAGGAAACGAAAGACGTGCTGGGGGCCGTACCGGTGGTAGAAATGTTGGGTGTGGCAGGACCCCTGCGCGCCAAGAGTATAGTGAAGAAGGGAGTGTTCACACTGAACCGGCGGTTAGTGTGCATGGAACTGAGCAGACACAGATTGAGGAACAACCTTTCACTTTTGAACCAGAAGTCAGAGCAGCTATAGCTCGAGAGTTCACCGAGCTGATGAAGACCTCTCTACCAGGTTTGTTAGCTGAAGCATTGAAGAAGCTTAATGGGGAAGGTGGGTCTAGCGAGGCAACTGGTGCCCAGAACAACGAGACTGACAACGCGCCGCCTGCTCGCGGATGCGACTATAAGTCATTTAAAGCATGTGACCCGCCAGTCCTGATTGGGAAGAAGGACGCGATGGCTACTTTTGACTGGATAATCCGTATGGAGGCTTCCATCCGTCTCAGCGAATGCCGGGCGGATCAAGTGGTGAAATTTGCTGCTAACTCCTTGAGAGAAGAAGCGTCCCATTGGTGGGAAGTAGTGCGACAAGCTAAGGGAGATACATCTGTTGACTCCATGTTATGGAATGATTTGAAGGCGTCAGTTATTAAGAATTTTTGCCCAAGGAACGAAATTGAGAAGGTAGAGAGGGAATTTCTGAATTTAAAGGCTGGTAACATGACTCACCGTCAATACACCACCCGGTACAATGAGTTGGCACGACTGGTACCACACCTTATTACTACTGAAGAGAGAAAGATTTCTTGTTATATCCAGGGACTGTCGGACAAGGTCCGCACCTTTATCAAAGCAAACACTCCTACCACTTTCGATTCGGTGGTGGAACTCAGTAGTGTGGTGTATGATGATCTTGCATTAAACGATGCCGCCATTGAGGAACCGAAGAAGAGACCGAGCTTCTCAAACAAGCGAACTGGTGGAAAGATGTTTGGGACTCATGATAAGAGGGCTCGGGTGGATGAGCCGACTGTTTGTTAGAAGTGTGGAAGGGAGCATACCGGTGAATGTAGGTTGGGATCTAACTTGTGCTTCAAGTGTGGCAAGACCGGGCACTACTCCCGTGAGTGCCCACAACACTTCAAGTGCTATAATTGTGGGGATGCCGGTTATCTGAGTAGGGAATGCCCGAAACCGAGAATGGGTGAAGCCGGGAAAGGGAAAGGCCCGGAAAGGAAAGAAGAGAGGCCTCGAGCAAAGACTCGTGCGTACACACTGACGCAAGACCAAGCCAGGGCAGACCCCGATGTGGCGTCAGGTACGTTCATCCTTGACAACACTTTTGTTTCTGTGTTATTTGATTCGGGTGCAAGTAAGAGTTTTATATCTGCGACTTTTTGTAAACGAGTGAAGTACACTGTCAGTAAGCTAGCAAGGGCCTTTAGCGTAGAAACCGCTGAGGGAAGAACTGTGAGAGTGACCGATGTAGTTGACAACTCCATGATAAAAATAGAAGGTCATAGGTTCCCTATCAGGTTGTTTGTTATGGTTTTGGGTGGGTTCGATGTCGTGTTAGGTATGGATTGGCTAACTGCCAATGAAGCACAAATTATATGCAAACGAAAGATAATCCGACTCAAGGCTCCGGATGGTAGCAAAGTCGAGGTTTTTGGAGATCGTGACGCCCAGATGCCAAACGTCATCTCGATGATTAAGGCCGCAGATTACTTGAGGCGCGGATGCGAGGCTTATCTGGTGTACGTAATTGACGAGTGTAAGGAAGTGAAGGAACTAGACGATGTACCCGTGGTACGCGAGTACCCGGAGGTGTTTCCAGATAATTTTCCTGGGATACCACCCGACAGAGAGATCGAATTTCGAATCGACTTAGTACCATTGCCCAGCCCGTGGCTAAGGCTCCATATCGACTAGCACCGGTGGAGATGAAAGAACATATGGCCCAATTAGACGAACTACTTGAGAAGGGATTTATACAACCGAGCATCTCGCCTTGGGGTGCCCCGGTGTTATTTGTAAAGAAGAAGGATGGTTCGATGAGAATGTGTATTGATTATCGCGAGTTGAATAAGCGTACGGTGAAGAACAAGTACCCTTTACCAAGGATCGACGACCTGTTCGATCAATTGCAAGGCGCAAGCTGGTTCTCAATAATCGACCTTCGGTCCGGGTACCATTAATTGAAGGTGAGGGAAGAAGACATACCGAAAACTGTATTTCACACGCGTTATGGACATTTCGAGTTCCGCGTAATGTCTTTCGGATTGACGAACACCCTCGCAGCGTTCATGGATTTGATGAATAGGGTGTGTCGACTGATACTGGACCGATCGGTAATCGTGTTCATCGATGATATCCTTATCTACTCCAAGAATGAGGGTGATCACGCATGTCACTTAAAGGAGGTGTTGAAGGCTCTGAAGAAGGAAAAGTTGTATGCTAAGTTCTCTAAATGCGCGTTCTAGCTTAGGGAAGTCCAATTCCTAGGTCACGTCATCAACCCGAACGACATTATGGTTGACCCAGCGAAGATAATGACGGTAAGGGAATGGAATATTCCTAAGACGCCAACTGAAATCCGTAGTTTCTTGGGATTGGCAGGCTACTATCGGAGATTCATCCAGGATTTCTCGAAAATAGCTTCGCCATTGACAAAGTTGACTTGGAAGGAGGTAAAGTACGAATGGGGTTCGACCCAGGATGAGGCGTTTAAGGAATTGAAGGAAAAGCTAACCAAAGCCCTAGTCTTGGCCCTTCCCGAGGGCAATGAAGACTTAGTGGTATACTCTGACCCTTCGGGTCAGGGATTGGGATGCGTGTTGATGCAACGCGGAAGAGTGATCGCGTATGCGTCATGACAGTTGAAGATTCACGAAGCTAATTACCCAACCCACGATTTGGAACATGCTGCTGTCGTATTCGCGTTGAAAATCTGGAGATACTACCTGTACGGGGTGAAGTTTACTATTTACTCCGACCACAAAAGTTTGAAGTACTTCTTCGAACAAAAGGAACTTAATATGAGGCAGAGGCGATGGTTGGAACTGTTGAAAGACTATGACTGTGAAATAATATACCATCCTGGAAAGGCAAACGTGGTGGCTGACGCTGTAAGCCGAAAGGATGTGCCTACTCCTATTAGAGTGAAAGCTTGCCAGTTGGTGGTAACATCGGATGTGATGAGAGAAATTGAAAAGGCTCAAGATGAGGCACTTAAAGAAGAAAACATAAAGAAGGAAAGGATGGTTGGCCAACGGGACAAGTTGGAATATAACACCCTTGGTGTTAGGACACATTTTGGACGGGTATGGATACCTATGGGTGGCGAGCTTAGAACCAAAATCTTGGATGAGGCTCATAAGTCTCGGTACTCTATCCATCCTGGCACCAATAAAATGTACGAAGATCTGAGAAAGGAATACTGGTGTCCTGGGATGAAACGTGAGGTGACAAAGTATGTAAGCAAGTGCTTAACTTGCTCGCAAGTAAAGGTCGAACACCAGAAACCATATGGAAAGATTCAACCACTTAATATACCGAAATGGAAGTGGGAATACATTACCATGGACTTCATAACCAAGCAACCTCGCACAGCTAAAGGTCATGATACCATTTGGATAATTGTGGACCGTTTAACGAAGAGTGCTCATTTCCTACCTATTCGCGAGACGTTCTCATCGGAAATATTAGCGGAAGTATTTATTAACGAAGTAGTAGCACGGTATGGGATGCCTTTGATGATCGTATCTGACCGGGACACACGATTCACATCGAGGTTCTGGAAAAGATTTAACGAGGCGATGGGCACGAGGGTTAATATTAGCATGGCATACCGCCCACAAACGGATGGTCAGTCCGAAAGGACCATTCAGACATTGGAGGATATGCTTCGTGCTTGTATTATCGATTTCGGCGGCAGTTGGGACAGTCATTTGCCGTTAGCCGAATTCTCCTACAACAATAGTCATCACAAGACGATAGGCATGCCGCCTTACGAAATGTTGTATGGGAGAAGATGCAGGACCCCGGTTTGTTGGGGTGAGATTGGACAAAAGGAATTAGGGAGTCTTGAAGTAGTAAGAGAAACGTCAGAAAGGTTTGATCAAATCAAAGCACGAATGAAGGCCGCACAAGATCGTCAGAAATCCTATGCGGATAAACGACGAAGGCCTATTGAGTTCGATGTTGGGGCAGAGTAATGTTGAAAGTGTCACCCTGGAAGGGAATAATACGATTCAGGAAGAGAGGGAAGTTAAGTCCGAGGTTCGTCGGACAATTCAGGATAATGGAACGGTTGGGTGAAGTCGCTTATCGGCTAGAGTTGCCTGATGAGTTGAGTGGGATTCATCCTACCTTTCATGTATCACACTTGCGAAAGTGTTTGGTAGATGAATCAGCTCACGTACCACTTACTGACATCGAGGTCGACAACAGCCTTAATTACATCAAAGAACCCGTGGCCATCTTAGACAAGAAAGAGAAGCGTTTGCGTAATAAGATTATCCAATTGGTTAAAGTCCAATGGAAACATCGAAAGGGATCGAAAGCCACTTGGGAAACGGAGAAGGAGATGAAGGAGTCGTACCCTCATCTATTTGACTTATGATACGAAACCTATTGTAAGGGGGGTAGACTTGTAACATCCCAAAAATAAAACGACAGTTAAAATGATGAAATAAACAAACGAGGCATGTCGGGTCGGGCCAGATGGGCCAGCGGGCTGGAAGGGGAGCCTCCCCTATAAATAGCTTAGACCTCCATCATTTCTCTCAATTGAAAGTTCTAGAGAGAGAAACCGTAGAGAGAGAAAGTTGGCGGATCGACCCGAGATTTCAGCAAAGTGATGCTCCATAGCTCGTGAGAAGAACCTCTGGATCAGAAACTCGATTCAGGTAATGATCGGGCCTAAATCTGAGTTTTTGTTCGTTTTTGGGTTTTTCGGGTTTTGGGTGAAAAGGTAACGTTTTCACGGATAAAACAGAAAGATAAACATAGATTTGAGTTCTTTAATGGAAAACAAACGTTTTGAATGTAAACAGGTTCGGGATCTTGACGTGATCAGACCTGAATGTGAAAGTTAGGGTTTTGCGAAGAAACAGATCGTGCGTACTTGTGAAGAACGCACGGAGCAGGTCCTGTGAACTTATCAAGTACACAGGAAGAGGGCACTGTGTACTTATCAAGTACGCAGGAAGAGGATCCTGCGTACTTATCAAGTACGCAGAAAGCAGGGTCTGCGCACTTGCTAAGTGCGTAGGCATCAGGTTGTTTAAGTAAAGTTAGTATGTTTAGAATGGTTAAACCATTAGAGTCAGGATTGGGTTTGATGTGTATTTAACTATCAAATTCAGAACGTACGTGACGTTGTTGGGCCCTTGTTTAGGACAACCAAGACTAGCTTATCATGTGAGTTCTAGAAGCCCACTTTTAAATGTTTTATATAATGTTTTCGGGCTGGTGTGCATACATATGAAATGATGTTTTACGAAATGATGTTTATGAAACTATGTTTACGAAATGAAATGATTTGGAATGAACGGTTTATGGAAAGAAAGTTTTATGAATGGAATGTTTACGAACGAAATGTTTATAAAGATATGGTTTATAATGAAGGTAAAGGGTTTTGAAAAGGAATGAAATGTTTTACGAAAAGAAAAGAAAATGGCAAAGGTTTTAAAGAAGTCATTACAAATCTAATCTGTCAAATGAAGGGAATTGACGACCGAGGTCTGGGAATGTAATTCCCAGCCTTGTGGTAGATTATGGACAGCGAGCCATAGTTGCCATAAGAACAACAGGGGCAGTGTCTTTGTGGCATGTCAATGGTTTGATGTTGTACAACTGGTAGGGAGTAACGACGGTTATTCATGGGTTAACGTGACCCTATGTAAGGTTAAATTATGATCCGACGGTGTTATGGCCGTGAGCCATAGCCGTTGATGGAAGTTGTCGGTCTATGGACATGAGATCCATAGGGGCAACTGAATGGGTATTGTCGGTCCTCGTGCAGTTAAGCCTTGGGGGCAATACCAAAGGGAATTGACGGAAATGATGGTACGAATGGTAACACAGATTTAGATAGTAATGTATGACTTAAATGAATGTTAAATGTTTTAAACAAATGATCCGTTCAATGTGTTTATGATGAGGAAAAATGTTTGAAGGTTTTCAATGATGAATGAAAGGCCATGTTTTCTTATACGTGATGTTAAACCCTAATGAATGTTTTGAATGATGAACCATTTCTTAAATCCAACGAAAACTAGAACTCACCAGCGTAGCTGACTTTTTAGTGTGCACATTCAGGTTAAGGTAGGTTATGAGGTTGGACGGCGATGCTTGGCTAGCGATGAAGAGTTACCCGGACGCTTATGAAGACTGGCATCACGTTACGTTTTGATTTCGTTAAGTTATGTTTAGACATGTTTACGCTTATGTATGTTGAACAATGTAATGGTTATGTTTTAATGAAGTATTTTCCGCTGCGTTATTTGATAATCAAGTTTAAGAACGATTTGTGAATGAGTAAATCCAACAAGTGAGGCCTCCCGGGTTTGGGGCCTTACATCGCGAGGGGGTTAGCACACCCATAAAATATACGAATGACGTGACCGGAGGTACGTTCGGAGATGGTCACGGGGGCACCGAGAGCCTGAGAAACTTGAACAATAATAAGAACCTAAAGGGGTTCATAATAAAATAAAAAGATGTAGTGTACTTAATTAGCGAAAGCTAATTCAAAAACGTTTTCCAAACACTGCAAGAAAGAAGCATATGGAATAGAGCTTCGTGTGGATGAGGCCGGACGGAATGAAGAATCCCTAGACTTTTGTAATAGAATATTGTACATGTAAAACAATATTTATAAATGGAAAAGATACCTTAGTCGTTTAATGTCAAGGTTTTGCTAAACTGTGATCGTTTTCCGCAATATAATACTCTGATAAAATAAGAAATAAGTATGGTGTTTCAAACCACCACCACCGACGACCACACCCGCCACCGACCTCCGTCGTCGCTGCCATGACCATCACCCACCGCAACTGTTGCCACCGACCCCGCCCCCGACAACCGGCCGCCGCCACCAATGCGACAACACCACCGCTACCCCTATCTCCACTACACCGTGATTTCCGCCGATGTTACCAACGCCGCACCTTGCCGCCATCCAACATCACCAATATGAAGTTTTAAAACTGAGGAAATCGCATACCATCTTGTTTCTAGAAATGGTAGTATGACTTGTTTGCGAGTGACAAAACTAAATCAGAAACAATTGTTTTTCCTTGTTCAAAAGCACAACCAGAATAATAACCTATTGTTGGAGACGAAATAACCACATCACACAAAAACATAATATACATTAAAAATTACCACATCATACATTAGAAACGAAAACTTACATATTTTGAACTCGTGGCTGTGGCGTGGAGGGGTTGGGGTGGGGGCAACAACAGTGACAGGGGTGGATGGTTTCCCGGGATGTTCGGTGGCGGTGGTGTGGCGATGATGTGCTCGTGGCGGGGGCGGTCAGTTGTCGGTGGCTGGAGGCGTGGCGACGCTTGGTAGCGGTTGTGGGGCCGTCAGCAATCGATGGCGGCAGCGTGCAGTTATCAGTGGTCGATGGCAGGCGATGGAGGTAGGTGGTCGGAGGTGGTGGCGGGTGCAGCGACGACGTCGGTGGGTGGCGGCGATGAAAGGTGGTGACAAGGATGATAAATTTCAGTTTCTTTATGATTGTTTTTCACTCAAATGATTAGGAATTCAAATTCCTTTAACAGATTCCAATTCCTTTAAAAACCCAAATCATTTGAATAAATTACAATTACAAATCCAATTCCAATTCCAATTCAAATTCCAACGAATTCCGCGAACCAAACCCCGCCTAAGGGTGTGTTTGGTTAACAAAGATCAATGGAATTAGAATTTGAATTCTATTTGTCAATGTGTTTGGTTCATAGAATTTAATGAAATTGGATTCTAAATTTCATTTCCAATGTGTTTGGATGAGACATAAATTAGAATTTGAATTAACTTCCTCAATTTCCTTCAAGTAAATGATTTGAACATTCCTTCCAAGTTGATAAGTAATTTAACAAAAAGAATTGGAATCATCGACCATTCACTTTTGTCGCATCCGCAACCTCTTCTGCGCCACAAACCTCCCCATCCGACACACCTGACCGACTACCTATATGTCCATCACTGCTGACCGGGCGGGGGGGGATCGGCGGTAGTGGCGACAACGGTGACCGATGGTGGGTGGTGGTTGGTGGTGGGGGTGCCGGCGGTGACCCGTTGATGATGACCATGGTGATAGATTTCAATTCATTTATGTTAATTTTGTCATCCAAATGCATTACAAATTCAAATTCTTTTAATAGATTCTAAATTCTTTAAGTAAGAACTCTTTTTGACAAATTAAATTCCAAATCCAGTTTCTTCAAACTCCAATTCCTTTAACGAATTTCAATTTCTTTAAAACACATGTAACATCCCAAATTTTAAGAAGATAAAGTCTGAGGGCCAAAGTACAAATAACCCAAAGTTAAAGGATTAAAAACAAAAAGAATTTGGGAATTCAGCGGACTGCTACCAAGCCTTTCGCGGTCCCCTACGCAGTGAGGAGGGCAATGATTAAAGAATGACACGTAGGGGACAAGTGTTTTGCTGACTCAGCCCTATGGCGGACCGCTAAAAGATCCGTAACGGTCCGCCATGCCGCTAACTTGGTAGCGGACCGCTACCCAAGCCGCTAACGGTCCGCTACTTGGGCAACACACAGGACAACTGGCTAGTGATGTAAGATCAAATATCTTGTGTTTAACAGTCTAGTTTATATAGTTTTATGCTTTTACTTTGTATATCGAGTTAGTTTTATGTTGGTATTTGTATTTGTGTCTATTACAGGTATTAAGTGCTAATTAAGCGGATAACGAGGCATGTTTGAGAAGGCAAGAAAGTACATGGGTGAAAATGTAAAAATATCAATTTACCTAGAAAAACAAGTTTTCGCGCCACGCGAATACTGAGGTGGAGAAGTTCGCGACACACTAGGAAACAGAAAAGGGGCCGCGACTAATTTGTCCTTCGTGCCACGCGAAGAACTGGACAACAAAGTTCGCGACACGCGAAGGGCCTCCGTATCAGCAAAAAGCCCTAATTTCTAATTAAAACCGAATTCAACCCTATTTTCGCAAATATCTTTCAATCAGACGAACTTGGAGCAGCTAGGGGCGATTTTCAGAGGCAAGAGAAGTTCCAGATCAAGTATTGAAGCTATGCTCACATGTCTGACAAGCATGCGTGGCTAAGCTGCGTATGGCTTCTTCAAGGCGGATGGTTCGTATAGGTTTATTGTTTGATTCTGATTGTTCATGTATTGGATCTTGTTAGTTTTTGACACAAACTTGATAGATTGATGTATTAGTTGATTTGTATAATTTATTTGAATGCTTTGAGTTTGCTTGGTTTACAACTGTGTTCTGTTGATGACAAAACCTAGTAGCAGGGTTGGGTGACTAAAATGGGTAACTTGGTGTTTATAAATTGGGCATTTGAATTGTGCTGGTTGTGATGAGCTAGTCGTATAGGTTGCTGACAACAGCTTATCTTCAATTATTGTTTCAAATTATTTGCCAACACTATGTCTATATGGTGTCCATTGAACAATTGAGTTTTGCATGAACCTAGAACCTGATGTTCGGAGGGAGTTACATCTTTATTTTATTTGTGTTTTCGTTCTAATTTACTAATCTAAGCTATTAAACTTTCCACTTATTCCCTGTGGATTCGACAACCCTACTTCCCTGTCTACAGTCTAAGGTAGCTAAATAGTGAATTTTATAAATGTTTTTGATTGAAATTGACACAGCGATTAAAATGGCACCATTGCCGGGGAGTCGATGCGCTTAGTTTTGTTGCTTTAGTTTAGTTGGCTTTTCTTGTTTAGTTGATTTTGATTCTTTTAACAAAAACCCAAAAAGATTTTATCTTGCTTTTATTTTTATTTTATTTTGTTTCGTTCAGAATTACTTGGGTGTGCTACTTGTGAAGGTCGGCATGGACATGAATTATAATAATGACCCATACTACTATGAGCCGTGCAATAACTATGGCATCACTGGCCATTGGGCTCAAGACTGCCCAAGGAACAATCAATATGGTGGTGGTCCTGAGTATCAAAGCTATGAGGAGAATTACAATCAAAACTACCACCCGAGCAGGCCACCTGAACAAGACAACTATCAGTCTGAATTGGATGTCATCCGGTAAAACATGATGGAGCTGGCAAAAGTGGTGCCTGAAGTGGTGCATGAAGTGGTGAAGCAAAGCATCATCAAACCTTTTTAGATCAAGTTGTCCACTTAGCCGAAATTGTTGCAATACTCGTCAAAGAATCAGGTAATCCTTGCGGTGCACATCAGTCCTCAAGTTCCCAACCACAAACAGTGCACACCTCCATGCTGTAAGTCTTAAATCCTCATTTGAATTTCCTGCTCTTGAACAGACTCCACCACCGGTTGTAGAGAGAGTGGTGGAGCACAGTGAGTCCGACTCTGACCCTAATCAGGATCTTATTTCACAAAATAACCTGAAAAATAATAATGTGAATAAACCTGTGAAAATCCCGTTCCTGCTACATTATTCAAACCGGCTCAAAAAGAAAAAGAAAAAGATCTAACACAAAATGAACGATGGGAAAAGTTTGAAAAGCGTAAAATCAATTTGTCATTTTTAAATACGCTTTTACAAGATCCTGATACTGTTGAGTGCTTGAAAGGTTTGAGTACCCGAAAATGACGGCACAAATGTCCCAAACGGGTAAAACTGAGTGTCAGTGTGAATGTCGTGTTTACGGGTACCATTCCCCCGAAACTCCAAGATCCAGGGGCACCTGTTATTTCAATACAAATAGGTGAAATTAAACAGGATAGATCGTTGCTGGATCTTGGAGCATCTGTGAGCATAATTCCAGGGAGTCTATATGATCAGCATGAATTTGGTTCTTTACAGAAAGTTAACACCACTGTGGCGTTGGCTGATCATACTCTGACACATCCTCGGGGGATTGTAAAGGATGTGATTGTGAAAGTTGGAGAATTTTACTACCCGGTGGATTTCTTGGTGTTGGATTGTGTCAAGAACACAGAACCAACTATCATATTGGGTAGACCGTTCTTGGCCACTGCTCAGGTGAATATTAACTTTGCTGAGGGGACGGTAAGGATGAGGTTTGGGGCTCAAAAAATGAATCTTCAAATATTTTCAAACTTGCTAACCCCGAAAGCTAATAACTGTTGGTCACCTAAAAAGGTGAATCACACAGTCAAGAATGTTTGTTTTGTGAGTGACAGGTTAGCTGAAAAGAAGGAAGGTGAGACTCCGAACAATGGGAAGAAGAGGGTCAGAAAAAGGAGGTGAAAAGGGAAGAAACTGCTAGTTCAAGATGCAGAGCGGGAACTCTTTGCTTTATTTGTGCAGGCATGGAGGAAATTTGATGAGAAGAGGAACCTAAGTGCGAGGAAGGAGGACTGCAAGCATCCCACCCGACCACCATGACATCAGTAAGGTACACCGCGTCTGGCTGAAGACGTTAAACTTAAGGCTCTTGGGAGGCAACCTAAGGTTAGTGTTTTAATTTCTTGTCTAGTTAAATGAATGTTGTGGTTGTGTTCTCTAGAAACCCTCACAAGACTAAACTCGTCCACTCGGGCTACCGAAGGGTTTAAAAGGCTTGATGCATACGCTAAATTGTAACATCCCGAGTTTTAGAGCGCGAAAGAATTCACGAGAAAATTAAAACTTTAATAAGGAGAAGAGAAGCGGGCTTGGGCCGGGATGTATGGGCCGAAAGGGGCAAGTTTGGGCCCTTATAGGCCTCAAGAACAACCCAAAAGCCTCATTTCCATCCTCATTTCCGGATTCTAGAGAGAGAAAGTGAGAGAGAGTCTAGAGAGAGAAAGTCCCGATTTTCGGATTAGAGCCTCAAGGATCATTAGCAAGAGTCTCGTGAGTGTTTAGCAACGAAAAGGAAGTGATTACAGGTAACCGATTCTCCTAGATCTGAGTTTTAGTTCGTATTTGGGTTTTTCGGATTTTGGGTGAAAAGGTTATGTTTAATCGGATGAAACTGAAGGATAAGCATAGATTTGAGTTCCTTAATGGAAACCGAACGTTTTGAATGCAAACAGGTCCGGGATCTTGAAGTGATCAGACCCGAATGCGAAAGTTAGGGTTTTCGCCAAGAACAGGTCGTGCGCACAGAGCAGGTCCTGCGCACTTAGCAAGTGCGCAGGAAGAGGAACCTGCGCACTTGCTAAGTGCGCAGGAAGGGAAGTCTACGCACTTGCTAAGTGCGCAGGAAGCAGGGTCTGCGCACTTGCTAAGTGCGCAGGCATCAGGCTGGTAAAGTCAGTATAGTCGCCTAAATCAGAATGGTTAAACCATTTAGCGTTGAGTTAAGTCTGATACGTGTCAATTGTCATGATTGTTCAGATTGTGTGAGATACAGTAGACAATTGCAGCTAAGATACCAGGTGAGTTCTAATCCCCTTTTTGCCTTCTTTAGGGGTGGTGTGCATACTTAGTGTAAAGCGTTTATTATATTTTATATATTATAAACTGAAGTGAAAAGCTATGTTTAGTGAAAACTTTAAAAGAGACAAAAGTACAGTTTAGTAAAGTATGAATATATTATTGGCAAGCGTTTATTATATTTTTCATATACATAAACAAAGGCATGATATAAGTGCTAGTATGATTTCAGTAAAGCAAGATATATTATTTGGCATAATATATGTGTTAAGATATATTTCAGTAAAACAAGATATATTATTTGGCATAATATATGTGTTAAGATATATTTCAGTAAAAGCAAAGATATATCATTTGGCAAGCGTTTACTATATTTTTATATACATAAACAAGAGCATGATATATGTGTTAATATATATTTTAGTAAAAGCAAAGGTATTTATGGCAAGCGTTTACTATATTTTTATATACATAAACAAAGGCATAATACATGTTAAGTTATGAACAAGATTTACAGAAAGTTTTATGAACAGTAAAGTGAACAGCTTTCCTTCGAGAATATGTACCAGCTATAAAGGTCCTTGGGACAGATGTTACTTGTACAAGATGTCAGATATGGGTTCTACCCATTAGTAAGAACCTTTGGGTTCGTTAACGGTTGTACAACTGGTATGAGTGACGGCGGTTGCTCGGGAGGTCCACGCAACCTCCCCTTAGTGTTAAGCGGTATTGTCGGTTCATGGACGTTAGCCATGGGGGCATTGACCAGGTACTCGTCGGTTCATGGACGTTAGCCATGGGGGCGATACAGTAGTGACAAGGAATTGACGGTTAAGTGGTATTGTCGGTTCATGGACGTTAGCCATGGGGGCATTGACCAGGTAGTCGTCGGTTCATGTATGTAAGCCATGGGGACGGTACAGTAGTGACAAGGAATTGACGGATAAGCGGTATTGTCGGTTCATGGTCGTTGATCATGGGGGCATTGACCAGGTACTTGTCGGTTCATGGATGTAAGCCATGAGGGCAGTACAGTAAAGAGGAATTGACGGTTTATTATACGTTTTAAACTGTTTGAAAAGTAAAGTGTGTTAAGTTTAGCCTTAATGGCAGTATATATATGTTTTGAAAAGTGTAGTATGTAAAGCTTTGCCTTAAGGGCAGTATGTATGTATGTATTAGTAAATCTTTTGTATAATTGATTTAAAGTAAACGTTAGAACTCACTCAGCGTTACTGATTTTTAGTATGCATATCAGTTAAGTGCATGTTTAGTTGATGGATGTGGATGCTTGGCTTAGAGAGAAGAGTTACCCGAAGATCAGTGTCTGGCATCCTGATTATGTTTTATGTTATGTTTTAAGTTGATATTGTTAGAGACAAGTTGTATTAGATATTTATGTTTCCGTTGTGTATGTTGAAGTTTTAAATCGTTTCCGCTGTGTTAATGAATGTCTTATGTTTAAAGTGCTATGTGTTGATGTGTAAATCCAATAAGTGAGGTCTCCCGGGTTTGGGGCCTCACATAAATGCATTCGTGATTCCTACGAATGTGAGTTAGATTTTTATTTTTGTTTTGTGTTTTTATGTGTGAACCGGCCAAGTGTGGGGAAGTCACATGGATTTTGATGCACGTGGGGTGCAATTGAGTGCGTGTGCGAGTTTTTGGAGGAGTTGAACAAATTTTGGATTTTTATATGAAAATTTTTTTAAGTAAAATTTTACTCAAAACTTTCTTTGAACAACATGTCTTCGCGCCACGCGAGACCCCTCCTCCAAAGTTCGCGACACGCGAAGAATAAAAGTCAAAGGCCGGGTCAAAAGTTGAGTCTTCGCGACACGCGAAAAGTATCTCCCTGTCTTTCGCGACAAGCGAACACCTTGCCATGAAGTTTTTTATTTTTTTATTTTTTGTAATTTATTTTTTTATTTTTAATTTTTTTAGTCGTGTCGAGTAGGTCGTGTCTTTTAATTTCTTTTGAGTCTTTCGATTGGGTCAGTATGACGCTTGTGGGGTTGTTTGAGCTTATATTTGCAGGTTTGGATTGATCCGCCCATACTCAATCTCCATTCGGGTGGTGATTTTCGACTTTCACCGGTTTCTTTTGTACAAGGCAGCCCACTTGCATCTGCAGAGCACGATCGCGAATGAAATGTTATACGATCGCATATCCAGCTTAGTTTTCTTTTCTTTTTGTATTTTTTTCGTTTTTGAGTCACTCTTCCTACATTGGGGGCAATGTCGAGTTTAAGTGTGGGGAGGGGAGACCTTGTCCAGTTCTGTATTTGAGTCTATATTTTAAGTCTTAAAATCAGAAAAATCAGAAAAATTAAAAAATTTCAAAAATGTCCCTTGATTATAGTTTTGCAACTAAATGGAAAATGATAGTACAATCGGGAATTTGCGTGGGGAATTAAATGAATAATAATGATAATCAAACATGTCTAATTTGTAACGTTTTGGTAGGCCCAACCGATTTAAGAGCTTAAACATCATGATAGTGAATCTGGCTTAATTGAATAATTAATTCAGGATATCTTTTGGGTTCCCATCTTAGGGGTGTCGGTAAGGTCGAAATTGTCAACATGGGGTGATAGGTACCTTTATAAACAATAATTTATAAGTTTTTAAAATCTTTTAGCACATCACTTTCTTTTTATGAAAATAATCCGAAAGCTGGTGGCGCCCGCATTCCATAATCCGCATCATTAATAAGCTTAATTAATTAGATTGATAATTTGAGTTTGCCTACATGTTACCCTCCGGGTTACAAGCTTGGATGAAACACCCATGGGCAGGCTTTTGTAATCAATCATAGATGACTGATTTGACTTATGTGTTACCTTCTGGGATAGTGACCTGGTCGAAACGCCACTAAGTTGAGTTATGTTCTTCATTGCTTAAAAACTGCAGCCTATGTGTCACACGTCGAGTTTCAGCTTGACTGAAACACCACTGGGTTAGGTTTATTCATATAAGTTAATAAAAGCTCATTTCATTCATCCATCGATCCATAATTTCATCTGATTTTTAAAACTTATGAATTAGTGTTTATTGAGGTGGGAAATCTATAAGATTAACCCGAGCCTAAACATAGCCTTGAGATGGGATTAGCCTAAGCTGTAGCTTTTTGAGTGTGAGACCCATAGATAGACTGATTGCTTGGTAATGTATAATATAAAAGATCACAGAATTGGGAGCTCTAGAGTCGGTGGTTGGGTTTAATCGGATCGAAATACCGATTGTTACAGTTAACGTGTTATGAGAATCTGGGTTGTGTATAATGAAAATAAAAGTAGCAAGTTTTTCGATTATGATTCCATTGAATTATTCTTTTTCGGGACACAAAAGGTTAAGTGTGGGGATGTGATGTAAGGTCAAATATCCCGTGTTTAAGAGTATAGTTTATATAGTTTTATGCGTTTAACTTTGTATATCGAGTTGGTTTTACGTCGGTATTTGTTATTGTGTCTATTATAGGTATTAAGTGCTAATTGAGCGGATAACGAGGCATGATTGAGAAGGCACGAAGGTACAAGGGGTGAAAATGTAAAAAAATCAATTTTCCTAGAAAAACAAGTCTTCGCGCCACGCGAAGAACTGGACAACAAAGTTCGCGACACGCGAAGGGCCTTTGAATAAGCAAAAAGCCCTAATTTCTAATTAAAACCGAATTCAACCCTATTTTCGCAAATATCTTTCAATCAGACGAATATGGAGCAGCTGGGGGCGATTTTCAGAGGCAAGAGAAGTTTCGGATCAAGTGTTAAAACTATGCTGGTGTGTCTGACAAGCATGCGTGGCTAAGCTGTGTGTGGCTTCTTCCCGGCGGATGGTTCGTATAGGTTTATTGTTTGATTCTGATTGTTCATGTATTATATCTTGTTAGTTTTTGACACAAACTTGATAGATTGGTGTATTAGTTGATTTGTACAATTTATTTGAATGCTTTGAGTTTGCTTGCTTTACAACTGTGTCCGGTTGATGACAAAACCTAGTAGCAGGGTTGGGTGACTAAAGTGGGTAACTTGGTGTTTATAAATTAGGCATTTGAATTGTGCTAGCTGTGACGAGCTAGTCGTATAGGTTGCTGACAACAGCTTATCTTCAATTATTGTTTCAACTTATTTGCCAACACTATGTCTATGTGGTGTCCATTGAACAATTGAGTTTTGCGTGAACCTAGAACATGATGTTGGGAGGGAGTTACATCTTTATTTGATCTGTGTTTTCGTTCTAATTTACTAATCTAAGAAATTAAACTTTTCACTGATTCCCTGTGGATTCGACAACCCTACTTCCCTGTCTACAGTCTAATGTAGCTAAGTAGTGAATTTTATAAATGTTTTTGATTGACCTTGACACAGCGATCAGCTAGTAGGCGGTAGCCGACCGCTACTGCCCAGCTTAACGGTCCGCTACAGGTGGCAGTTTCACCATCTAAATAGGTGCCATTGCCGTTAAAATTAAGAAACAACAACACCAAAACCACCACGACTTTCACAAACACAAGCATACTGAGGAGTTCGGAGTGACAGTTACGAGTGTGGTACGCTACGAGTGCGGTTCGAGTTTAGAGAAACGTTTAGACGAGGAACGAACTTAAGAACTACCAAGAATAATGTAAATACACTGGACCCGTATCCTAGATAATGAGTATGTGAATTATGTGATTATGTGCTATCTATGTGGAACTAAGGTGCGGGGAGATAAAGAAAGGTAATGAAGGATTAGTCTAAACACTAAACGGGAATAATGGAGTAGCCATGACATATCCAAGGGGTGGTGGATACGCCGCTGGTACTTCCTATATATAAATATTTTTTGATACTTTGGGGTGAAACCATTATGAATGTTTAGGCGTATAGACTAAAAGACAATAATGAAATTATAGTAAACGTACGGAAGAACTTCCGACCGGTATGTAGTTATCTGACAAACGAAATGTTCTGTCTAAGGAAAGAGTGTTGTATAAATCTTTTCTAGACCCGTCACTCTTTCGTGGGAACATCTTTGTTGGAGGTACTACTCTGGAAGGATAATCACTCCAGTTTACAACATATGACAAGTATGAATGTGGGATAAAGTTGAACATGTGAATACATGCATATGTGAATACATGATGCATGATGAATATGAATACGTGAAGGCATGATGATACGTGCAAGTATGAATAAGTATGAAGGAACGAGTCTAAACCCTAAAATGGAATAACAGAGTACTCACGAAGTGCTAAATGGGTGGTGGATACCCCGCTACTTGGGCAACATGCAGGACAGCTGGCTAGTAGGCGGTAGCAGACCGCTACTGCCTAGCTTAAAGGTCCGCTACGGGTGGCAGTTTCACCCTATAAATAGTTGCCATTGTCGTTCAAATTGAGAAACAACAACACCAAAACCACCACCACTTTCATACACACACGCATACCGAGGAGATCGAAGTGACGGTTACGAGCACGGCGGTTACGAGTGCGGTTCGAGTTCAAAGAAACGTTTAGACGAGGAACGAACTTAGGAACTACCAAGAATAATGTAACTACACTGGACCCGTACCCTAGATAATGAGTATGTGAATTATGTGATTATGTTCTACGTGCTATCTATGTGGAACTAAGGTACAGGGAGATAAATAAAGGTAATGAAGGATTAGTCTAAACACTAAACGAGAATAATGGAGTAGTCACGACATATCCAAGGGGTGGTGGATACGCTGCTGGTACTTCACATATATAAATCTCTTTGATACTTTGTGGTGAAACCATTATTAATGTTTAGGGGTATAGACTACAAGAAAATAATGAAATTATAGTAAACGTACGGAAGAACTTTCGACCGGTATGTAGTTATCTGACAAACGGAATGTTCTGTCTACAGAAAGTGTGGTGTATAAATCTCTTCTAGACCCATCACTCTTTCCTGGGAACATCTCTGTTGGAGGTACACTCTGGAAGGATAATCACTCCAGTTTACAACATGTGACAAGTATGAATGTGGGATAAAGTTGAACACGTGAATACATGCATATATGAATACATGATGCATGATAAATATGAATACGTGAAGGCATGATGATACGTACAAGTATGAAAGAGGATGAAGGAACGAGTCTAAACCCTAACATGGAATAACGGAGTACTCACGAAGTGCTAAATGGGTGGTGGATACGCCGCTGGTACTTCCTATATATAAACCCTCTTAGTACATCGTGGTGAAACCGTTACGAAGTTTTAAGGCAAGGACTAGTTAGGAAATAAATCAAGCATATACGTGAAATGAAAATAAATGCTTGATATAATTGGGAGGCTTAGAGTCTAAGATACTTAAGGTCCGAAATAAAAAAAGATACCCGACCTGTAAGGTGGATCTCACTAATAAAGAACAGAACTAAAGAATGAAGGCTACGGGGCTAAGAAAAGAATGAAACTTCATGCAAATGAGTATTCATGACAAATGCAAGGGATCTATACTGACGAGTATAAGGACCTTGCCAATACTATGACTGAAGGTACGTCCGAAGATTGGTCATGAGGGGGTTAGAACACCCATGAATGATATGAATACTCTGACCGGAGGTACGTCCGAAGATGGTCAGGAGGGGGTTAGCACACCCATAAAATATACAAATGACGTGACCGAAGATACATCCTGAGATGGTCACGGGGGCACCGAGAGCCTGAGAAACTTGAACAATAATAAGAACCTAAAGGGTTCATAATGAAATGAAAAGATGTAGTGTACTTACTTAGCGAAAGCTAATTCAAAAACGTTTTCCAAACACTGCAGGAAAGAAGCATGTGGAATAGAGCTTTCTGTGGATGAGGCCGGACGGAATGAAGAATCCCTAGATTATGAAATAAGATATTGTACCTGTAAAACAATATTTATAAATAAAAAATATACCTTGATCATTTAATGAAAGGTTTTATTAAACTGATACCATTTTTTATAATTAAACTCTGATAAAATAATAAAAGAAAAGTAGAATGTTTCAAAACATTTCCCGATCCCAAAGCACCCTAACACTTCGAATGCATGACTTGTTTTTCATTTTTTTTTTCTTGTAACCACTTTTTATACCTTATAATAGAAACGTCTTTTTTATTATAAAAATGTTATCAATCAACCTTGTTTAATATTTAATTTAATTTGAGGTTCATATATTTTTCTTTCACTTTCAAAAAGCTATTTTTATTATATCATTTCACACATTCATATATATATATATATATATATATATATATATATATATTTGTCAATTCTTTCATCAAAAGGAGACCCCATACAACTTTATGGTTTGGAATTTGGTTAATGGCAGGCATAAAAGTAATATAACTTTCATGTATTTATTTATTGTGGTTTAGAAATTTTAGTCATTTTGGCCCAACATATGAGCCCCAGATTAGAGTTAACAAAATGACATTTATAAAAGATTTATATATCATGTGTGTTTAAATAAGGCGTATATATAGAGAAGAGTTAAAAAAATGACATTTATAAAATATTTATATAATATTTATGTTTGTTTAAATAAGGAGTATATATAGAGATGTAACCCTAACACAAAATCTTAATATATAGGCTTAAAACGGGCTTAACTAACAATATATATTACACCAATTTCACAGGAGGAAGATAAGCATTCAAACAAAAGCAAAAATCAGTAATCATATATGCCGTGCCGTCACTGAGAAATTAAATATCCGGCTCGACATAAGAAAAATGCCCTGATTCCCCCTTCAATATGTACGTATATAAAAAAATTCAATAATACGTCGATAATTGTAATTAAAATAATAAAGAAAATAAAATTACTATAGAAAAGTATCTAGTTACATACCTAGATACTTAAAAAAAAAATTTGCCCCTAAATTTTTCAGATTTTATAAGTTATTTAATTTTTTTTATAATATATATATATATAAAATTTTAAAAATTATGTCTCACTCGTAAACATGCCCTGATGCAGTGGCCCAACCTGCACCTCTATCCCAGCCAGCCCTGCATATATGATGATTGTTAGTTGTGGTTAATAGTGGTTTAATATTAAAGTTTATTTGTATTTAGCCCACAACCTAATATAGGTTTCTCTAGAGTTTCTAGGTTTCAATACGGTTTATCACTTGTATATATTGAGGATTTCCCCTCCATTCTAATAATACAATATGATATTTTCTCATATACTTTTACATGGTATCAAAGCTAATGCTCTAGATATAACGCAAACCATAGACAGGGCGCCGCCACCCTGTCCGTGTTCCTTAGAGAAACATGTTCCCGTCTAAGGGCCAGTCCCAGATTCCCGTTCTTGTTACAAATTCCCATTCCTGTTCAAGATTCCACCCCTTTTGGATTTCGTTTGATCCATAGTCCATCCACATCCTCCTTTAAAACATCTTTTTTGAGGTACTGTTACGTCTCACCACAGTTACCATTACAACCGCACACCTCCGATCAGAGTACCCTACAAAAACGTTGTTGAACTGCCGTCGGACACGCTGTGGCTAGCTTGATTTCTTCCAAATTGTTGTTATTCGCCCTCGGCCACCGGTTGCTGGAATCTCGTGTTTTTTTTGTCCTAGATTTGTTTATTGGAAATCAGGCCTAAGAACACTAACACAAATTTTTTTTAAAAACCACACTTTTCAATTAATCCCTAATTAACCATCTATTTATAACAAACTCTGTACTAATCCTAACTCAACTCAAACTCAATTAAATAATCAAATAAATAAAAAATCTCACTACTATTCTAATACGACTCAACCAAACAATTAATAAATTAATATTAATAAATATCTTTAATTAAGATTTATCATTCATTCTCCCCTTAATCTTGATTTGTAACTCCTACATATTCCCAGCAAGACCCATAACTTTCAACACCACCATGATAATCACAATCATGATCTTCATTTGTTTTTATTAATAACTTGAATCACTCAGGTCCTTCACAGCAACTTGAATCACTCAAGTTTAATCACCTTCACAACTTTCTTTTACACCTTCATCCCCAATCTGAATCACTTAGATTCTTCGCCTCGTTTCACACGCTCTTCAATCCTATCTCACACAGAATCTTCGCCCTTGTTTAATCACTTGATGATCACAAATCTGCATTGGTTACTAATCAATCTATCCCGGATTGACAACCACGTTCCTCATTGGAATCAAACTGTACCACCCTGAATCGCACAGGTAAACACTTTGCATATCCATACACCCTTCGCAGGTGATTAATCATTCACTCAATCTGAATCGCTCATATCAATATCTTCCTTGGTTAACTCACACAACTCTTCGTTTGGAACTTCACAGACGCTTTCACAATTCAGCTCTCACGGGTCGAATTTCAGCAACTGAACTCATATCGAACCCGAACTTCAATCATAACCGGCTAATTACTGTAAAGAAAATTTAATCGTTAGAAACGATTGTTTGCACGAGATACGCGGATCCGGGTTTGAACCACCACAAACCGCCGCCGCTAATGTTTATATTGGAAAATTATCACAAATCCCACGATCTTTCATATAGATTCCAAATGAATTGGTTTGGCCCACTTTATTTTACCCAACCAATTTATTTAGCCACTGAAATTACCATACTGCCGTTCCTTGTTTAATTACACAAACCTTGGATGTAAATTTCAACCACGACTTTAACCGTTTAATATATTGCAACCGTGATCCTTTTTTTTTCCCTTTCTTCCTTCGATCACCAGTCTGCTCCTTCTTCGTCTTCAGCCCTGCAGCCAAAAGGTTGCCTTCTCTCTTCAAAAAACGACTCTCAAAACCGCAGATACCAAACTCTGATACCAATTGTTGGAAATCATGTCCAAGAACACGAACACAAAATTTTATTAAACAAAAACCACACTTTTCAATTAATCCCTAATTAACCATCAATTTATAATAAACCCTATACTAATTCTAACTCAACTCAAACTCAATTAAATAATCAAATAAATAAATAAATAATCTCAATCCTAGTCTAATACGACTCAACCAAACAATTAATAAATTAATATTAATAAATATCTTTAATCAAGATTTATCCTTCATTGTTTACGTTGTTATTATCGTTCCAAAACCGTTGCTGCTCCCAGAACCATTATACCGGTTCTTCTCCTAGAACCGTCATACAAGTCTGTGGTCGCTTCCCTAACCATAGTACTAGTCTTTCACTGTCCTGGACCTATTCACCAAATTTTGCTATTTTATGTCGATTATTAACTTCATGAATTTTCAAAGTCATATGCATTATCATTCAGACATAACATTGGTTTTTTAAAACGTAAGAAATTTCAAAAAAATGTAACCAATATCTGTAGAATCTTTGGATCGAAACATTATATCAGGATTGGGATTAATATACACTAGTAATAAACATAAAACAAATGGATGAAATTTGATTCAACCTGCAAGTGAATATGCAAGGATATGTGGAAGAACAATTTGGAGGGAATTTTACTATGTTATTCGCACACCACACTGTTTTACAAATGAGGATTACAATCCTATTTATAGGTGTTGTAAAGGGTCATTTGATCTGGAATGAAGCTAGATGCGGAGATAGTCCTTTGTGTTCAATAGAAATAGACTTTTGTGCAACGCTATACGCGGAAAAGCTCAACGCATCACTACCAAAAATCAACTTTTCTTGACTCTCTTTGTTCGATTCCATTCAGGCTTTTCCGTTCATTTGAACGAAATTTGATACAACTTTTCTCTTCATTCTTCATATACTTCTTGATTGATACAACTTTTCATATCACATAATTCTTTGCTTTGATTGATTCCTCACAAATCGACTACCTTCTTTTATACGGGTCTGATGATGGTACGCATATGTACCCTTGAATTTTTTTCTTCTAATGCGGGTCACATCTCTGAATTCTCGTTCTTTTCCTTCTGATCTTCAATATGATATGTGTAGATTTTGATTGTTGCTTGATATATATATATATAGTTAGGATCAAATGAGAACTTATAAATACTTGAGAACTCATCAAAAAACCAATTAAAACTATTTTTTTTGTTTTTACTATATTTATTATTAAAATATAACATAAAAAATGATTTATCTGTTCAATTAATTCATCCTTTCTTTCTAAATTGTCCTTAAAAAATTTATATACATGTATAAATGGTAAACACTTATACATGTGTAAGTGGTAAACTTACACAAGTGTATATTTTTTTTAATATATGAAGACATGTAAATTTACATATATAAATTCATTTTTTTATGTTGTATTCTAACAATAAAAATAGTAAAAATAAAAAAATGGTTTTAATTTGATTTTTGACGAGTTCTCGCGAGTTTTCAAAATATTTAAGAGTTCTCAAATGATATATTCCATATATATATATATATATATATAGGGGAGTGTTCCTATCAAATCTCACTCCACATTTTAAAACTCTAAAACCCATTTTGATTGGTTGGTTTATTATTGTAATTTGAAATTTGTGGTCCTTATTCATTCTGACTTAAATGAGTGGTGGAGATGATTTCAGGGGTAAACTAGTCATTTTGCTTCATTTGCTTTTCCCTTTCGATTTATTAAATACTTATTATTTTTTTTTTGCAAATTGGTAAATTGTTTCTTTGGAAGTATAAGCAAAGTGAATTTCTATTTTTTTTTTGTTTTACACCAATGTAACTATCTGTATTAAACCAAAGTAACAATAGTGATAATAATGTAACTATATTATTAAACCAATGTAACTAGAGTATTACACCAACGTAAGGATCTGTTACATAGAAAATGTTTCGTTACATTGAAGGCCTGATTTTTTTTAAATGTAATTAGAGTATTAAACCAATGTAACTAGTTTTTGTGGTGTAAATGTTAATTTTGATGTATTTGTTACATTGATATAATCTCGTTCGTTTTTAAAAAAATAAAAAAAAATTGTCGAGACTATAACGGAATTAAAGAGAAAAATGAGACTAGTTTAATGGTGTAATTTTTATAAAAAAAAAATAACATCGTATAAAAAAGTTATTAAAGATATAAAAAGTAGGGGGAAGTTTTTTTTAAAAAAAAAGGAAAGTGTGGGATTTTAAGAGTGTGACATTTGTCACACTATTGTTGAATCTGATTTCATTAATGGATAAAATGACTCATTTACCCTTTTCAATTAAAATAATAAGGTAGACACATGGCAACATCTTATGTGTTTGAGATAAAAGCAATCATTGGATGAGAGTTTTAGGGTTTTCTCATGAAATGTGGGTTTTGATAAGAACACTACCCTATATATATATATATATATTGAGAGATTCAAATAAGAAGTGAATTTTCGCTAAAAAACCTAAGAAATGATTTTTTTTAACCGAAACCGGGTCAAATGAACTCCGATTGAGCTCATTCCAGCGGTGTTGAAACCGGCTCGTCAAGGTTTTTGGGGGGTGGGGGTGGGGTGGTTAGGTTTTTGGGTTTAGCTTTTAGGGTTTAGATTTTGGGTATAGATTTAGCGTTTAGCTTTTAGGGTTTAGCTTTAAGGCTTTAGAATTTAGCTCTAAGCTTTATTTCGACTAGTCGGTTCCAACGCCGCTGGAATTAGTTCAATCGGATTTCGTTTAACTCAGTTTCTTAGGTTTCTTAGCGAAAATTCACTTATTAGCGGAACCATCCCCTGTATATATATAAAGAGAGAGAGGGGGGATGTTCATTTCAGAACAAGGAAATTCTGCGAGAACAGAAGGAATAAACTTAAATCGTTTAATTTTTTTTATTCATTGTTAAATTTTTTAAAACATTATACTTCTCACATACAAATATGTTTGTTTATGTACATAAAACTCCATTAACTAGTTTTTTTATATGTTTTTATATATTTAAAAGTTTCCTACACATGTGTAGGTAAAAAAACCTACACATGAATTACACATTTGTAGGTATGTATATAAACGAAATTTATTTATAATTTTTTGTTTGAATTTCATGAAAAACGAATAAACATTACATTTATATCATTTTCTTATATTATAAATTTTTTTATGATTTAAAAAGTGAATGATTCATTTTGTTATATGTGTTCTCTAAATATTTAGTGTTCTGAATTGAGTCATTCCCTATATCTATACTATACATAATATAGATATTACATGGGCAAAAAGGTAATTTACACCAAAGTCTAAAAATTAAGATTAGTACAACCTCTAAAGCTTGAGGTAATACCTTAAAGCTTGAAATCTACAACCCCTAACCACTGAGCGAGAAGACATCCAAAAGTTTGAATTCCATTCGCCTCTCTCAAAAACCCTAGACCGTCACTTATCCTCAGATTCTTCCTACTTCTCGCTCTCCCCCTCCCACACGCTCTCCCCTCATCAGTGATGACTACCTCAGTCTTCCATCGGCCTCTACCTCCACACCATTTGCCGCCTACCGTCCACAAGAGCTGAGGAACACCCTAGACGAGTCGAATTTGAAGGCACCTTCTAAAGATCCAAGAAGAAAGACGACGATCTTTTAAGTGTTTACTTGTTTTCGTTTAGTAGTTAGGTTGAACGTTTCTAATTTTTGCTATTGTTTATTTGTTTTTCAGTGTGATAATCGGATGACAATGTAACATTTGAAAATTTTTCGTGCCAAAAATTATAAAAATAAAAGTTAAAGGACTAGAAGTGTAATTATATAAAAGAGCAAGGACCAAAAAGTGAAAAACTTCAAAATCGGGCGGTAACGGACCGTCACAGCTCGTTACGGTCCATTACGGGTTGGCCACGCATGCAATGATGGCATGCCACTGTTCGGTGACTAACGGGTTGATTCTGACGCGTGGAAACCCTATGACGGACCGTGTCAGCTGACTTCGCAATTCAACCAAAAGCTGACGCGTGTCAGCTGACTTCGCAACCCTAGTGCGGTGACGGACCGTCACCATCGGTAACGGTTCGTTACGACCCAAGCGGTGACGGATCGTCACCACCCATAACGGTCCGTCACAACCACCAATTTACACCATAAATAGAAAGCTCGGGTTTAGACCATTCCTCACACTCAAACTCGAGTTCTTGAGTTATAAACTGATATCCCACTATCCTAAAAGCATTCCCGCTCATACGGTTAAGTTCCCCAAGTGCTAGGAAACGCTCATTTGGAGAATTTGAGCTAGACGATCTAATCAGAGACGTTGCCCACTAGAACACTCACTCTAGAAGCTTACTAAGCCAAGACTCTGTCAATGTGAATACTTATATTTTTATAAAATGATTTCAAAACTGAAAATAGTTTTGATTATACTCTAACTTGAATGAATTAATATAACCATTGGTTGCATAAGGTGATTTACTATATCTCAGTCAGCCTATAAAGTCACGTATATATACACGTGTTACAGATGAGACGCTGTAACAGGGCTAGGAGTTTAACCCTTGGTTGGTGTAAAGCCCATCGCTTAAAGCGTAAGGAAAATAGACATAAAAATATATCCAAGGTCCCTGGTGTGGCTGGTGATTAGTCCGTTGATTGTGTAAATTGACCAGAAACTATGGGCAAATTGTTGTATCTATTCACGCTTGTCAGATTATGATTTCCAATATACTTGTATTCACCATTTTATACTGATAAAATATTTTCAAACGTTTTACAGGTAACCAAGGATGAATTGATATTGATTTAGCCATGTGATGACAAGAAATGAAAGATGTCATGAAAAAGGGAACGTCCACCCTAGACATCTGTTTGAAAAAAATGGCTCACGTAAACCTTGGTTTTGTAAAATAAACGTTTGTGTAAAATATCAGGGTTTATCCCTATTATAATGAAATGAAACGGGAGATTCCCCGTCTTTTAAAAAGATCCTGAGTTATGAACTATTCCACTGTGTTTATAAAACTCTAATGATATAAAATAAGAAACATGTACCAATCGTTGGTGGCACGCCCGGGTAGGCTAAATCCAGGGTGTGACAGGTTGGTATCAGCGCCATTTGTTTTAGCATATTAGATTCTAGAAATTGGTGTCTAAGCTGTAAGTTGATTATGATATTATTTGGTTTTAGCAATTAAGATACTCAGGTAAGGTATCTAAGCTTAAACCAGTATAGACTGTCTGCTAAGAAAAGTAGGTAGATCTCCATAATAATTAAGTGATAACTATACAGATGTCTGGAAATAGTCACTATGCTTATATCTTCGAACGATCTGAAGAAGAATGTTATCATCCTACTGGATCCATGAAAAATCCTGTAATTATTTCTGATACCGATGATTCGCTTTCTGGTCCTATCATTGTCTCTGACAATCAATCATATCATCAAAATCAATCTAGCTCATACTGGATGGAAGATACTTCGGATTTTGAGAATTAGAGAACTGATACTCCATCTCCGGTAAAACAGGTAGACATAATGAAGCTAGACAAAGTCGGTCTACTAAACCAAAGATGCATGTTAGAATGTCAACAGAGCATGTACACGTATCTGCAAAGGAAATGGAAGTGGTATATCAAGAAATACCTTAGGAAGCAGAACTTGAGATGGTAACTCAAGACCTATACCTCTATCCAGTTGGTGAAGAAAATCCTTATACTTTTCCAACAATGTTAGAGGAGTATATCAATGAACCAATCGATGGTTCCGATAATCCGTACCATAATGTGTTTAGCGACATATTATTTGGTATTCGTGAACCACCTCCTCAGTATAATTATTCTTCAGCTCATCTTGGAACACCCATAGAATTCCTTGATCCTACCTTAAGAGAAACTGGTGAACTAAAGAAAGAATCAAGGCAGCTCAAGGAAAGAGTTCGTCAACTAGAGAAAGAAAAAAGAAAAGAAAAGATAAAAAGAAAGAATAAATTAATATCACTATAGACCAAGGGTAACCATCGGACCGGTATGTAGTTATCTAGCAAACTTAATGTTCTGTCTAAGGAAAGAGTGGTGTATAAATCTCTCCTAGACCTGTCATTCTTTCCTAGAAATATTTTAGTTGGACGTACTACTCTGGAACGATAACCACCCTAGTCTACAAAATGTAATAATTTACTATTTCAGTATGTAAAATATAAAGTATAAATAAAAATATTTTATTTTGTTCAGATGACTGGAAAAGGAAAAGGTCCTTTCTATGATCAAAAATATGCTCCACCTGGATATGAGATCCAACAAACGAATGAAACGGATTTAGAAACTGGAACTAGTTCAAAACATACAGGAAGTAATTATCGGAGCTTAGGAGAATTAACACCTCAAGTGATTCCTTATGTACTGATCGGTGTCGAAGGGACCGGTCAAAGATAAAGAATTAGAGTGTCCTAATCACCTTAAACTAGTTAGGGTAAGAAGGGTGTCGAACCACGAAGAGTTTGTGGTCGGTGCTCAACTTCAAATGACAATGCGATTTTTGAAGTGACAATGGGTCTTTCTAACCAAACACAAGCAATGATTTAGATGAAACTTATCAAACTTAACAAACAAGGATTATCAACTAACAATTATGACCAATAGTAATCAAGTACCAAACAAACGTTTTAGATTGTAACAATAATTAAAAAGGAATCACACCCGGGTTTCTAGTTCACAAGTAGTTAGGGATTATCACACCAACATATGAGTTCAAACAATCAAATGATTATCCAAATCAAATTAACCAAATCTAACCAAGAACATCAACATTCATACATCATCGGCAAATAGTGTAAAACAATATTCACGAATGAAATCGAGACAAATGTATGCAATATAGAAATAGATTAATCAATAGATTCAACACAAATCAAAGTTCATAGCAATTATCATCTAACGGGGTCAATGGTGCAAGAATTTATCGACCCCCTTGAGTTCATAACCATAATAAACACAAAGATTCAAGTATTTCAAACCAAACGATTACAAGAAATGTTTCTCAACACTAGCACATGATAAAACCCTAAAAACTTACAAACAATCCACCCGGGAATGATTACCGGTGGATTAGCCGCTCATGGTTGTGGAATTCATCTTCGATTCTTCAATTTCTTGATACCAATCTTCAATAATATGTTTCTAGCCTCCAAAACTCTCCAAAATCGCCCAAGAACTATGTTGAAAAATATGATTTTGAATTTGGGGAAGAAACCCCCACTTAAACTCTCAAAATCGGCAGTTTCTCGAAAATCCGTGTCAAAATAACGTAACCAGCGTAAGCTTACGCTGGTGTGGCATAAGCTTACTCCGCCACACTGAAGTTTGCTGTGAATGAACTGGTTCGGCGTAGGCCTACGCCAGGCGGAGTAAGGTTACGCTGGTGGAGTAGGCTTACACTAGGTGGAGTAAGCTTACGCGGGTGGAGTAGGCTTACGTCAGGTGGAGTAGGCTTACGCCAGGTCCTGAGTTTCTGCCCCGTTTTCTCCATGTCTATTCCGACTCTTGCATCTCTCACCTAATATCTTCCAAAATCATACTTTAAGCTTTCAAAGATTCAAGTATTTCAAACCAAACGATTAAAAGAATTGTTTCTCAACACTAGCACATGATAAAACCCTAAAAACTTACAAACAATCCACCCGAGAATGATTACCGGTGGATTAGCCGCTCATGGTTGTGGAATTCATCTTCAATTCTTCAATTTCTTGATACCAATCTTCAATAATATGTTTCTAGCCTCCAAAACTCTCCAAAATCGCCTAAGAACTGTGTAGAAAAAGATGATTTTGAATTTGGGGAAGAAACCCCCACTTAAACTCTCAAAATCGGCAGTTTCCCGAAAATCCGCGTCAAAATAACGTAACCAGCGTAAGCTTACGCTGGTGTGGCATAAGCTTACTCCGCAACACTAAAGTTTGCTGTGAATGAACTGGTTCGGCGTAGGCCTACGCTGGGCGGAGTAGGCTTACGCTGGTGGAGTAGGCTTACGCCAGGTGGAGTAGGCTTACGCCAGGTGGAGTAGGCTTACACTGGTGGAGTAGGCTTACGTCAGGTGGAGTAGGCTTACGCCAGGTGGAGTAGGCTTACGCCAGGTCCTGAGTTTCTGCCCCGTTTTCTCCGTGTCTCTTTCGACTCTTGCATCTCTCACCTAATATATTCCAAAATCGTACTTTAAGCTTTCAACACCTGCACAAGCATAACTACACAAAACTTTTGTATTCCCCATATTAATTCGTATAAATAAAACATATTGCACCCTTTAATGCATGAAACTTTTGTCACTTATCATGTACCTTCTATTAGTTTTCATTTTGCTCCAACGGCTTCAAGCCGGAATCCGGATTACGAAGAAAATCCATATTATAATCCATGCTATTATCAGGGATTACCTGAAATCCGTTATAAAAATAATTATGTTCCTGATGGAGAAGAAAGAGAAGTAGAATTCAAAATCAATCTTGTACCGGGAACAACACCAATTGCCAAAGCTCCTTACCGATTAGCCCCAACTGAAATGAAAGAATTGAAGAATCAATTGGATGAATTGCTTGAGAAAGTGCTCCAATTCTTTTTGTTAAAAAGAAAGACGGTACAATGCGGATGTGCATTGATTACCAGGAGCTAAATAAAGTAACGATTAAGAATCGTTATCCCCTTCCTAGAATCGATGATCTATTTGATCAATTACAAGGCGCATGCCATTTTTATAAAATAGATCTTCAATCAGGATATCATCAACTAAAAGTTCAAGAAGAAGACATTCCTAAAACTGCTTTTCGAACTAGATATGGACATTATGAGTTCACAGTTAGCCATTTGGACTTACTAATGCTCCTGCCGCATTTATGGATATGATGAATCGTATCGGTAAACCCTATCTAGATAAATTTGTAATCGTTTTCATTGACGATATACTTATTTATTCTAGAAATGCCGAAGATCATGGAAATTATCTCAAACTAGTGTTTGAACTTCTGAGAAAAGAGAAATTGTATGCTAAATTCTCTAAGTGTGAATTTTGCTTAGAGAAGTACAATTTCTGGGTCATATAGTGAATGCAGAAGGTATTCAAGTAGACCCATCCAAAATTGATGCTATATCCAAATGGGAAATTTCAAAATCTCCAACCGAAGTCCGTATTTTCTTGGGTCTTGAAGGATACTATAGACGATTCATTCAGGATTTCTCAAAGATTGCAATTCCTTTGACTACCTTAACTCGCAAAAATATAAAGTATGAATGGGGAACAAAGCAAGAAGAAGCTTTCCAAACTTTGAAAAAGAAACTGTCTCATACACCTATATTGGCTTTGCCAGATGGCAATGAAGACTTTATAGTCTATTGTGATGCTTCATACAACGACCTAGATTGTGTGTTGATGCAAAAGAACAAAGTTATTGCCTATGTATCTCGTCAGTTAAAGATTCATGAAAAGAACTATACAACTCATGATCTAGAGTTAGGTGCCATAATTTTTGCCCTGAAATTATGGAGACACTATCTCTATGGAGTTAAATTTATAGTTTATACTGACCATAAAAGTTTGTAATATATCTTTGGTCAGAAAGAATTGAACATGAGACAAAGACGATGGTTATAGATCTTAAGTGACTATGATTGTGAAATATGTTACCACGAATGTAAGGCAAATGTTGTTGCAGATTCCTTAAGTAGAAAAGAATGGGAGAAACCCAAACAGTTTCGTTCTCTCAGACTTGAACTTCGTGTTGATCTCTTGTCTCAAATAAAGATGCTCAACATTCTGTTCAAATAGAAAAAGATTTAAAACAAGAAGGAATGGAGATCATGATTAAACAATTGGTTAAAGGAGACAATGAATTACTTCGAATGAATAAAAGAGTCTGGTTCCGATAACCGAAAATCTTCGAGGGAGAATACTCGAATAATCTCATAAATCAAAATATATGATGCACCCAGGAAGTGATAAAATGTATAAGAACCTGAGAGATAACTACCGGTGGATTGGCATGAAGAAAGATATTGTCATATATGTTGCAAAATGTCTTACTTGCGCTCAAGTAAACGCCGAACACCAGAAACCTTCTGGGTTATTGCAACAATTAGAAATACCAGTATGAAAATGATAACAATGGATTTTATTACTAAACTTCCTCGAACCAGTCGGGGAAATGATAGTATCTGGGTTATCATTGACAGATTGACTAATTCTGCTCATTTTCTCCCAATGAAGGAAACCTTCAGTATGGATAGATTGGCTCGTCTATATGTAAATGAGATCGTATCTTTACATGGAGTGCCATTATCCATAGTGATAGAGATAGTCGTTTTACATCTCGATTCTGGCAAAGTTTCCAAAAAGCCATGAGAACTTGTCTGAACTTGAGCACTGCCTTTCATCCACAGACAGATGAGCAAAGTGAAAGAACAATTCAGAGTTTATTATTGCCCGAGTTCTTTGAATTTTGTATTAATGTTGAGTATATCTAAGGCTGTGGATGTATGAATACATTCATCTTGATAATCATCATTCTCAAAGATTGTCATAAATTGTGTTTCATGAATGTTAGCTTGATAGTTGCTTTCAAATAAGGAGCTACACTACTAATTGTGCAGAAATGATGTAGATTACATTAAAAGTTGAAACATTTATTTTGTAAATTTGATGCCAAATCTGAGGTTGAAATGCAAAGTGATTGTTTGGCTGTATTGCGGTACACAAAATTGGATTGACCACCTACTCTGGAACCAGCTTAACTTTCATTATCTTGGTTGCATTGAAGGCAACGTACACATGGTAATAATTTTGCTTATTTTGTATTCTCCTGTGATCGTTATTCAATATTTCTCTGCATTGTTTCAGGTGCATCGCGGATTTTTTAATGCTTATAACGATACGGTTTGTAAGGTCGACGATTCTTGATGGTGTTAGTAGAGCAAAAGAAATATATGGACATCTCAAAAGTATTGTGACAAGGCATTCAATGGGTGGAGGTATGCCTGGTTTTTGTGGATTGGATCTTGGGATAACTATGAGTAATATTCAGGGGTTGTTTGGATGGCCATTTTTAAACTGATGATGTAACAGTGAGTAATCAGTTGGAATGAAATGTGTTGCATGAGATGTTGTTTGGTGCATGAAGTTGAAATAATTAGATAATTATATTTATGATAATTTGAGGTTTTGGTAGGTAAAATGACCAAACAGGACATTATTTTTTATACTACTGAAGTATTTAAACTAAAATTTCTATCAACAGTAGAAATATGTTTTATACATTAGTAATTATATCAAAAAACCTGGCACGTATAATTCCAATGGTTACCTTATTTGATTTTGTTCACATTGTTGTGTATAATAAAATGGGATTTTAATCTTCAGGCATTTGGTTGAAAAAAGTTTGTTCTGACCTGTTGTTCAGTTTTCCTTTAAGGTAAACGATATTTATATTCAGTTTTTGGATTGTTGCATCTATACTTATTGTTGGTTAAGTGTAGTTATTGGTATGATATTGCAACAGTTTTTACTTCTGCCAAGTGTTATATCATTCGCTCAGGTTCCTGAATTTTATGGCAGCCAGCTTCGTCGGCATCGGATTCGGATCTACACTTACCGTTTTGGCAGCGGGCCTGGTCCATTGGACTTCTACCGGTGATGGCGCACTCCTTCTTCGGCTGTTTTCCTTTTTCTAACCCTAGACTCGGGTTACAACGAGACTCCTGTCTATGCTGCCACTACCGAAAGCGTAGAGGTAATTGGCTGGTTTAAGATATGGTATTGTTTTTATCTTATGCGATTGTTGAAGTTTATTATTTGTTTGGATTCTCTAACATCGGTAGGTTGAAATCCGACTTAGATTACTAATTTTTGCTTCAGGTTAGGTGTGCTTTATGTAGTATTTTAAGCGAAATTTGATAAATTTGGCTGTACTTTTATTTGACAAATAATAATGTTTATAAATTTGGTTGTACTTTTATTACACCGAAGTAATATATTCTTCTGTTTTGAATCATCGATTAATTACAGTGCTAGAATGATGAAAGATATTTTGGTGGAATAATGATATTATTAACACGGTATGTTTAGATGTATAGAAGTTTAGATATCATAGTTTTTGTCTTTTTATGATTAGTTTGCATGAAAGATATAGAGCTTTACAGAAATTAAGAAAATTGAATAATATTTCCCACTTGTATAATAATAATGTACGTGTTAATGTTATTGTGTTTGTATATCTCTTGCTGCAGCATCTTGGAGCCATTGGTCATGGCTTGCAACTCTGGTAATTCACATAGGCTTGGACTTGGAGAATTTGTTGCACATGAGTATATTAATATCATCATGGTATCAAGGTGGTCAGAGAGGAGACACGGAGGAGGACGGAGAGGGAGATCGCGCAAGCGATGGCCAGTGTGCGGGAGAGTGTGAAAGTTTGTGCATTATAGCGGTATGAATGAATTTTTTTTTAAATATTTTTTTTCCTCATTGTATTCCTACAATCTATAGATAATTTGATTAGGTTTAGCTTGTGATTATCCTCATTGTATTCCTTTAATCTATATATAATTTGATTAACAATAAGCTATATTATGGGGTTTTAATTATTGTATATTTTGAAATGTTGGAGGGGAGACATGGTGTATCTCTTTTTATATTTGGTAGCTATTGAAGAGTTCTAAGTTGATTTTTAATTTTAATTATTTTAATTTCCACATAAACTGATGGAATGGTGTGCAGAATTCCTAATACCATTTTATTTCAGGGTGGCTTGCAGATTTTGGAGCAATGTGTTGGCCACGGACCACAAACTTGGTATTAGCATTCCTGTCTTTTGACTGTAGGTTCTGTTACAATTTTTGAATCAATTGCCAGTTTTGAAGCAGTGGCTCTTAGCTTTAACTATAAAACCAATGATATATGTATAAGCGATGCTTTATTTGGTCTCCTGATTTAAAGAAGTGGCTCTTAGCTTTAACTATTGTAGGACAACCATTCACATAAAAATAAAACATAACTTTTATTACAATATAATAGGATTACAATATAATGACAAAATTACAGAAAGAAACTAAAAAAAAAAGAAACTGACAATGAATACAGATTACACAAACAGAAAAAAAAAATAAAATATTGAAACAAAAGGAAACTAAAAACCGGGTAGAGGCTGAGGATTTCTGTTAAACAGAGGTCCCTTAAAACAGATTTCGGGCCACCCAGGTGAACCCGTCTGTCTCCCAGGGTACAACAGCCGAAGCAGGAAGTACTGCCGGAATTAGCCTAGCACCCGATACTATACCTGAAACAAGAGCGCGAAGCTTGGAGAAAGCCGGAAATTCTTCTGGAGCAGAGTCTGTGTGCATATGCGATTTGTTTGTAGTGTCAAACCTGGAACCCAAGCCTAGTTTATATAGGCTAGAGAGTTAATTCACAACTAATGCAATCATTAACTCTAGGAGTTAAGTTTGCAACTAATGCAGTCATAACTCTGGGAGTTAAGAATTCGAACAGTCTCTTGCAACTGGAAAGGCTTGAACCAGACCCGAACCCGCGAGCGTGCGAAGTGCCAAGTGCGCCATCAAAACGCCACATTACGCACATCGCTCCTCGGTCTCGTGTCCGGTCCCGGTCCCGGTTCCGTGCCCGGGCGCGGGCGCGTCGGGTGCTTTGCACCCTTGCTATTGCCACTGTGTGTGTCTTGGTATACAAGAATACTCTTGTGTGAACCTTACACTTATAAGCCAAGCAATAGTTTCTCATTCCTCCGATGTGGGACAGGCTCAATTCCCAAGACATGTTCAATTCCCAATGTCTCAACATTTATACACACAACTTCGAGCATCGATATCTCATTCATCTTAGCTCTATTTTGGACATGATTTGGTTCGTCGTGATCCTCTCACATAATAGAATACGAACGTAATAAATAATAATTATATTTGTAACAAATAAGTCCAAAATATGTGAAAACATATTTTCACAAGAAAAATTTCCAACAATCCCCCACATGAATAGAGATCGATCCATACACTCAGGTGTCAAGATATAGTGTCAGCGGTTGAATATTACAGGATAGGTAGGTGTTCCCTTTGAACCTTCCTTTGTGAAGTATACTTAGTCTCCTAGCAGTTAGTAGACTCGGTGTCCTTGAACTAAACCCCTTTTTATGTAGACGGTATCACACTTCACACAATACTCTTCCTGGTCTGGCTAACCCCTCATTGTCGTGTCCGTTATGGTCATGGAACACTAGCCTGGTTCTGCGAGAGCTCTAAGAATTGCGCCCCCCACAATTCCATTTGAAGCGACCCCACTTTTCTCTCACATAGGTGATCTCACATAAATCATTAAAGGCGTATGCCTAACCTTCTTTGATATCACTAACTTGTTATAGAAATAGGACTAGGAAGTATGCAACTCCCTTTGAATGTTGGGTTACTCCCCACAGTGACCTCAGTTTGTACAGTTAGGTTGTCCTATTGAGCCTAGATCATGGGATCTCCACTCTTCTAGGATAGGTTTTCCTTTGCACTAACTTATTCTAAGGGCTTTAGTCCCATTCCTCTCGACGACTTATGTACTATCTCTTTGCTTAAGCCTTTTGTAAGCGGATCCGCAATGTTATCCTTTGACTTCACATAGTCAATAGAGATAACTCCCGTTGAGAGAAGTTGTCGTATCGTATTATGCCTCCTTCGAATGTGCCTTGATTTGCCATTATACATTGCACTTTGAGCTCTTCCAATTGTTGATTGGCAATCACAATGTATGCAAATGGCTGTCAACGGCTTTGGCCATCTTGGTATGTATTCCAAGAATTGGCGTAACCATTCCGCCTCTTCTCCAGCTTTATCCAAGGCGATAAACTCAGATTCCATCGTGGATCTAGCTATGAGAGTTTGCTTGGAAGACTTCCAAGCTATAGCAGCTCCTCCAAGGGTGAACACATAACCACTCGTGGATTTGGAATCTTTCATATCGGATATCCAGTTAGCATCACTGTATCCTTCCACAACAGCTGGATCTTGCCATAATGCAGTCCATAATTCCTTGTGTATCTCAAATACCTTAGCAGTCTAGTCATGCTTTTCCAATGCTCAGAACTAGGATTACTAGTATATCTACTTAGCCTGCTAACAGCGTATGCTAAATCCGGTCGAGTACATGACATGAGATACATGAGACTGCCAATGATCCTTGAATACTCCAACTGAGCAACGCCCTCACCTCTATTCTTAGACAGGTGTTGGGTAGTATCAATCGGAGTTTGAGCCACACTTTTGTCCTCCGCATTGAACTTCTCAAGGATCTTGTCCACATAGTGGGATTGACCTAACACAAGACCGTTTTGGATTCTAGTGATCTTCACTCCTAGAATCACATCAGCTAGACCCATGTCTTTCATGTCAAATCTTGCTTTCAACATGTCTTTAGTAGATCTGATCATCTTATCATCACTCCCAACAATAAGCATATCATCTACATAAAGGCATAGAATCACATAGCCTTTAGATGTATCTTTCACATAGACACACTTGTCACACTCATTTATTTTGAAACCACTGTTAAGCATAGCTTGGTCAAACTTTTGGTGCCATTGTTTTGGTGCTTGCTTCAAACCATACAACGACTTAACAAGTTTACACACCTTGCCCTCTTGACCACGTGCAGAGAAACCCTCAGGTTGCTCCATGTAAATCTCTTCATCTAACTCCTCGTTTAGAAATGCAGTTTTTACATCCATTTGATGTATTTCAAGATTTATCATTGCTGCAATTGCAATCACCAACCTTATGGAAGTTATTCGAGTCACGGGTGAGTATGTATCAAAATAGTCTAGACCTTCCTTTTGTCTATACCCTTTGATCACCAACCTTGCCTTGTATTTGTAAATGGAGCCATCAGCTTTCATCTTCCTTTTAAATATCCAACGATATCCAAGTGGTTTATTTCCTGGTGGAAGATCTACTAGCTCCCAAGTGTGATTCTGTAAGATAGAATCAATTTCATTTTTGATGGCTTCTTTCCATTGTGGTCCTTCTGAAGAGGAGACCGCCTCTCGATAGGTCTGGGGCTCACCCTCAACCATATAAGTAAGAAAATCAGGCCCAAAAGATTTCTCAATCCTTTGCCTTTTGCTTCTTCTTGGCTCAACCTCTTCTGCCTCTGATTCTTCTTGTGTTTCATGTTGGACAATCTCATCAACCGGTGTTGATGAACTTGCATGCGTCTTTTCCAAACATGGAAACACATCTTCAAAGAATGATGCATTCCTTGACTCCATTATAGTGTTCTTGTGTATTTCTGGATTCTTTGAATCATGTACCAGAAAACGATATGCACTACTATGATGGGCATAACCTATGAACACACAGTCCACGGTTTTGGTGTAACATCCCAAAATGTCGAGAAATAAAGTTAACGAGTTCAAGCGGGCCGAAGTCGGGCCGGGTCAGTCGCGAACCGGGCTTGGGGAGGTTTCCCCTATAAATAGCCAAGGTCACCACATGTTTCTCTCATTTGCAATTCTAGAGAGAGAAAAACCGTAGAGAGAGAAAGTGTCGGAATCGCACAAGATTGCACCCGCTCGTGTCTCTTGCACTCGTGAGAAGAACCTCCGGATCAGAAGCTCGATTCAGGTAACGATCCGACCTAAATCTGAGTTTTAGTTCTTTTTGGGTTTTTCGGGTTTTGGGTGAAAAGGTAAGGTTTGAACGGATGAAACTGAAAGATAATCATGGAATTGAGTTCCTTAATGGAAAACGAACATTTTGAATGCAACAGGTTCGGGATCTTGACACGATCAGACCCGAATGCGAAAGTTAGGGTTTTTCGCGAAGAACAGGTCGTGCGCACTTGCTAAGTGCGCACGGAGCAGGTCCTGCGCACTTGCTAAGTGCGCAGGAGGAGGAACCTGCGCACTTGCTAAGTGCGCAGGAGGAAGGACCTGCGCACTTGCTAAGTGCGCAGGAAGCATGGTCTGCGCACTTGCTAAGTGCGCAGGCAACAGGGTCTGCGCACTTGCTAAGTGCGCAGGAAGCAGGGTATGCGCACTTGCTAAGTGCGCAGACATCAGAACTGATTATGTAAAGTCAGTATGTTAGAATGGTTGAACCGTTAGAGTCGGGATTGGTCTGATGTGTATTTAACTAATCAATTCAGATCGGAAGTGACGTTGTTGGACCTTCGTTTAGGACAACCCATATTAGCGTATCAGGTGAGTTCTAGAGCCCTTTTTTTTAATGTTTTGTTAAATGTTTTGGGCTGGTGTGCATGCTTACGAAATGATGTTTTAACGAAATGATGTTTTAACGAAATGATGTTTTAACGAAACGACGTTTACAAAAGGAAAGGTTATGAAGTGTTTTTGCCAAAAAGGTTTACGAATGTTTATGAACGGTCTAAATGATGAAATGTTTAATGAAAAGGGAAAGAGGTAAAGGTTTAGATAAGTCATTACAAATCTAATCTGTCGAATGAATGGAATTGACGAATGAAGTCTGGGAATGAGATTCCCAGCCTTGTGGTAGATTATGGACAGCGAGCCATAGTTTCCATAAGAACAACAGGGGTAGTGTCTTAGTGGCCTGCCAATGGTTTTGATGTTGTACAACTGGTAAGGGAGTAACGACGGTTACTCGGGTGATGACGATCATCCTAAGTGAATGGTAATGGGAAATTAATGACGGCAATACGTAACGGTTAATTTCCAAAGGAAAGATGCGTGTTGGGCAATGACGGCGATACGTAACGGTTGACCCCACGTATTGAATGGTAATGGGAAATCAATGACGGCGATACGTAATGGTTAATTTCCAAAGGAAAGATGCGTGTTGGGCAATGACGGCGATACGTAACGGTTGACCCCACGTATTGAATGGTTGTGGCAATGACGGCGATACGTAACGGTTGCCCACAACATCAAGGGTTCCTTCGGGGACACAAAGACGCGTAACGATACAGAATTAGATAACGATAATGTATGACTTAAATGAATGTTAAAAGTTTTAATGAACGATCCATTTAACGGTGTTTATGACTATGATGTTGATGATGATATGGGTACGAAACCTTTTTAAAGATGTTATTATTACATGCTTTTGTGAAAGGTTTTACTAAATGAATGAATGATATGTTTTTGGCAAATGTTGATGTTAAAGTTTTTATGAAATGCTAGAACTCACCAGCGTAGCTGAATTTTTAGTATGCACATTCAGGTTAAGGCAGGTATGGACGATGGACGGTGATGCTTGGCAAGCGAGAAGAGTTACCCGGTCGATCATGAAGACTGGCATCCCGTTATGAGTTGTTTATGTTAAGTTTATGTAATTATGTTTTAAACAATGTTTACGCTTCCGCATGTATGAACAATGATGACGTTATGTTTGAATGAAATTTTCCGCTGCGTTATTTGATATTCATGTTTAAGAACTGTTTGTGAATGAGTAAATCCAACGAGTGAGGCCTCCCGGGTTTGGGGCCTTACATTTGGGTCCTATTTTTTGAACCTTTGGTGGTGGCACCACCACTTTGGCTAGGCACCCCCACACTTTCAAGTATTTATAGGATGGTTTCCTCCCTGTCCACAACTCATATGGTGTTACATCCTTTTTCTTGAAAGGTATCTTGTTCAAAAGATAATTAGCCGACAGAACGGCTTCCCCCCACATGTCTGGGGTTAACCCAGAACTTAATAACAAGGCATTCATCATTTCTTTTAAGGTACGGTTCTTTCGTTCCGAAATGCCATTTGATTGTGGAGAATATGGTGGGGGTTATCTCATGTCTTATGCCACTTTGTGCACATAAGTTTGCAAATGGTGAAACATATTCACCTCCTCTATCGCTTCTCACAACCTTGATTTTCTTATTAAGTTGGTTCTCCACTTCATTTTTATATAAAATGAATTTGTCTATTGCTTCATCCTTACTTTTAAGTAAATATATATAGCAATATCTAGTACTATCATCAATGAAAGTGATAAAGTACTTATTTCCTCCTCTTGTGGGAATTGATTTAAAATCACAAACATCTGTGTGAATCATATCAAGGGGTTCGGTTATTCTTTCAACCGATCTAAATGACGATCTTGTTTGTTTGGCTTCGACGCAAGTTTTACATTTTAACTTTGAATCAATGGAAGAGGATGGTATGCAATCTAATTTAATTAAACGACGAATCGAATCAAAATTTACATGACCAAGACGACCATGCCACACATTAGAAGACTCAATCAAGTAAGCAGAAGTAGAAGCATTCTTATTCATGTTCTTTTTGATAGCCATTACATTGAGTTTAAACATACCATTATGGGCATAGCCCTTTCCAACAAACATACCACGTTTAGTTAAAACAAACTTATCACTTTCTATAACCATACGAAAACCGAACTTGTTAAGCAACCATCCCGACACAAGACTCTTGCGCAAGTCGGGAACATAAAGCACGTTGCTTAAAGTGAGCTCCTTTCCCGAAGTCCACTTCAAGATCACATCACCTTCACCCTTGATATCCGATGTAGCCGCATTTCCCATGTACAACTTCTCTTCTCCCACAACCTCCTTAAAAGTATTAAAGAGGGTCTTGTCGGGGCAAACATGTCGAGTGGCCCCGGTGTCAATCCACCACCCTTTTGGGGGGTTAGACACAATGTTGACCTCTTCCATCATGGCGGACAGATCCGAGATCATAGCAACAAGAGGCCCGCCATCATCAATCATATGAGCCCTCTCCTGTTTAGGTTGTTTACATTGGTCAGCACGGTGACCCGATTCACCACAATTGTAGCATTTGCCTTTAAAAGAAGCCACCTTCTTTTTCACACCACCCTTCCTTGGTCCAAGGTCCACAAACTTGCCTTTGCCCTTGCCATTAGGCTTGTTGTTTTTGTACCCTTTATTCCCCCTTGAAAATTGACCATGTTCCACAAGATTGGCTTTTGCAGAACCTTCCACTTGGGTTCCCTTTAGAGCCAACCTATTGTCTTCTTCAATTCGAAGACGAACCACAAGGTCCTCAACAGTCATTTCCTTTCGCTTATGCTTAAGGTAATTCTTGAAGTCAACCCAACTAGGGGGTAATTTCTCAATCATGGCAGCCACTTGAAATGTCTCACTAAGAGTCATTCCCTCGGAGAGAATATCCCCAAGTATTATTTGTAATTCTTGAACTTGGTTAATTACAGTTTTAGTGTCAACCATTTTATAGTCCAAAAACTTAGCCACTACAAATTTCTTAGTCCCGGCATCTGCAGTTTTATACTTGCGTTCCAATGAATCCCACAAGTCTTTGGCTGTTGTTATCTTGCAATATACATTGTACAATGCATCTTGAAGGCCATTCAACACATAGTTGCGGCACAGGTACTCAGAGTGCTTCCATGCATCTAATGCAGTGACAGCTTGAGCATCAGCACCCTCAGTAAGTTGAGGGGGAGACTCAGTCAAAAACCTTGCAAGGTTTAGGGTGGTCAAGTAAAAGAGCATCTTTTGTTGCCACCTTTTGAAGTTCAAACCAGAAAACTTTTCTGGTTTTTCAGCATGATTGGCAACGGTCTGGGCTGCTTGGGTACCAACTAATGGTCCCATGGAAGTAGACCCCAGAACAGTGGATGAGGCTGCTACAATTGTGGCTGCCATTTCTGAAACAAGAGCGCGAACAGTTAGATTACAGAATAGTTTGGTTTACAAAAAACCAGAAAACCAAATTATTGGTTTACAGAAAACCAAAAAACAAACTTTACAAATAAGTTTGCAAACACTGATTGTAATCCGAAAAAAAAAAATTTAAAAACAGTGAACGGTTGATGTTTTAAAAATTCTGTTTTAAGCTTGTAGGACAACCATTCACATAAAAATAAAACATAACTTTTATTACAATATAATATGATTACAATACAATGACAAAATTACAGAAAGAAACTAAAAAAAAAAAGAAACTGACAATGAATACAGATTACACAAACAGAACAAAAAAAAATAAAATACTGAAACAAAAGGAAACTAAAAACCGGGTAGAGGCTGAGGATTTCTGTTAAACAGAGGTCCCTTAAAACAGATTTCGGGCCACCCAGGTGAACCCGTCTGTCTCCCAGGGTACAATAGCCGAAGCAGGAAGTACTGCCGGAATTAGCCTAGCACCCGATACTATACCTGAAACAAGAGCGCGAAGCTTGGAAAAAGCCGGAAATTCTTCTGGAGCAGAGTCTGTGTGCATATGCGATTTGTTTGTAGTGTCAAACCTGGAACCCAAGCCTAGTTTATATAGGCTAGAGAGTTAATTCGCAACTAATGCAATCATTAACTCTAGGAGTTAAGTTTGCAACTAATGCAGTTATAACTCTGGGAGTTAAGAATTCGATCAGTCTCTTGCAACTGGAAAGGCTTGAACCAGACCCGAACCCGCGAGCCAACAGTCAAAAATACTAAGGCGGCTCTCAAGCGGCTCGCGCGTGCGAAGTGCCAAGTGCGCCATCAAAACGCCACATTACGCACATCGCTCCTCGGTCTCGTGTCTGGTCCCGGTGCCGTGCCCGGGCGCGGGCGCGGGCGCGTCGGGTGCTTTGCACCCTTGCTATTGCCACTGTGTGTGTCTTGGTATACAAGAATACTCTTGTGTGAACCTTCACACTTATAAGCCAAGCAATAGTTTCTCATTCCTCCGATGTGGGGCAGGCTCAATTCCCAAGACATGTTCAATTCCCAATGTCTCAACATTTATACACACAACTTCGAGCATCGATATCTCATTCATCTTAGCTCTATTTTGGACATGATTTGGTTCGTCGTGATCCTCTCACGTAATAGAATACGAACGTAATAAATAATAATTATATTTGTAACAAATAAGTCCAAAATATGTGAAAACATATTTTCACAAGAAAATTTTCCAACAACTATAAAACCAATGAAAATGAGTATCGCGTTGTAAATTGTCGCCGCCGCCGTATCACGCAGGTTTTCGACTAGTATATATATATTCTTGGTTGCTTGAAATTTGTTTTGGTTAGACTTGAATACTTGCTATAACTTTATGTGTCTTAAATAACTTAGTTTAGTATGTTTAGTGTTTGCACATAATGAAGTTTAAAACAAAGTAACAAATTAATTTAATAAAGTGATAAATATTATGGATGAAAAGGTATAAATTAATATTATTATAACTTTTAGACTTGTATATTTGTTTGAAACTACAACATACCTTTGATTACTATTTTAAAAAATGTGAATTATTTGAGCTCTAATATAATATATAAGACATTTTGTTTCTAGAACTACATGGTGATTTACTAAAGTTAATATTTTTCCGCAAATTATTGTGATGTGTAGATTTGACTAATTCTCTAAAATAATTTTACAAAGTAAAATAAGTGGTTGTAAAGTTTTATGAATAACAGTTTTCAAACACTTGTAAAAAATTATAGATTATTAATTTGTTAAAAACATACACATTAAATTAATTTAATGTAAACTTAAATTTAAAAAAGAAGTGTATAACCTAAATTTGTAGAGTACATTATTTATGAATTGTGAAAGTTATGAAAAAATAACAAATTAATAAGTTTGGCTACAACACACTTTACAACAAACTACAAACTTATAGGACACACAATATTAACTAAAGTGATTATATTATGTCTATATTTTATGGATCTACTTGAAGTTGTTGATGATATTTTATGATACATAAACTTAAAAGTTTCAAAAACGGCAAGAAATGTAAATGTCATGATATATTATGTGTTTGAATATGTGATAATATTGTTTACTTATAATATCTAACTTTTTTAACTTAAATACATGTGATAATTCAACAAGACTTATATGTTTGGCAATGCTTTTAAATGGTAATATGTGTATTCAAGAATGGTTCATTAGTACCATATGATATATATGATCTCAAATTAACAATGAAGTTTTTTTTTGAAAAGACAAACATATTATAAAAAAGTAACCCCCGATTAGCAAATAACTAACATAGGGAAGAAACCAAAACAATTACATGCAAAGAAGAGGGTTTTTTAACCACTCGGTCCAAGAAACTTTAACTTTATTACTACGACTAGAACACCATAAATAAGAAATCAAAATAATGGAATCAAGCAACGTTTCTTTATTAACTCCACGATGCCCAAAGATCTCTTCATTCCGAGCCCTCCAAATGAACCACCATGTTGTGAAGAAAATTGCTTTAATAACAAGCTTCTTTGGTTTAGAAAAGTTAACCGTGTCTAGCCACCAAATAATTGAATGAGGACATCTGGAATCTGGAAGATTAATATCAAGCCTACGACCGATATCATCCCAAGTTTTAGAAGCAACAGAACAAACTCCAAAAATATGAGTCACATCTTCAACCGAAGTAAAGCAAAATGGGCACATAATGGTCAGGATATCAAAACATTTCCTACATAAAATCCAGCGAGTAGGCAAGCCATCCAAAAAAAGACTCCAAACATGTATATTCACTTTCTTCGGGGTAATATTAGTCCATCTCGTAGTATGTGACCCATCTAGAAGGTAAGTACGATCAATATACTTTGTAACATAATTCACCGAAAACTCATCCTCCAAATCCAAATTCCACACCCATTTATCCTTAGAAACACCCAGATTAATAATCTCCAAAGTTGCCTCTAACTCGCTAAGCTGAGAGGATTCCACCCTTCCCCTTGGTCACGCCTCCACTCCCAAACCGGCCCGAAAGAATTCAGTCGATCACTAATCTTCGCATCCTTTTGATTCTCCAGATTATGCAGTCTAGGAAAACGGGAACATAAAGGCACATCATCCAACCACACCTTTTTCCAGAATAAGGTAGAAGGCCCATTTTCCACCTTTTTCTTTATCGACCACAAAGGAATTAAACCTTCATTATCCAACTCATAAATAATTTTAATAATCTTGGGCCAGATCCCATTGCCTTTAATCATACTTGACATCCCCGTATTATCAAGTTTGTCCCCATATATATTCTTTAGAACCCTAACCCACAACGAATCAGGACAATTTACATACCTCCATCTTCATTTATAAAGGAAAGCCCGATTAAAACTCTACAAACTGCCAATACCTAAGCCCATTTAACCCACGGAATTTTACGGTTCTCACCATCCCCCCCCCCAATGTCACTCTCATAGCTTCCAACTTTTTTCTAACCGCAACAAGTAAATGAAAGAGAGACATCCCCGTATTATCAAGTTTGTCCCCATATATATTCTTTAGAACCCTAACCCACAACGAATCAGGACAATTTACATACCTCCATCTTCATTTATAAAGGAAAGCCCGATTAAAACTCTACAAACTGCCAATACCTAAGCCTATTTAACCCACGGAATTTTACGGTTCTCACCATCCCCCCCCCCCCAATGTCACTCTCATAGCTTCCAACTTTTTTCTAACCGCAACAAGTAAATGAAAGAGAGACAAAAAAATATAAGTCAATGGATCCAAGAACTGAAGTTACAAACACTGACCTCCCGCCAATTGATAGCATATTCGTTTTCCATTTGGATAATCTCTTATCAAATTTGTTTACAGTTAGTTTTCACTCTGAATATTATTTATATTTGCCCCTATTGGAATACCTAAGTAGATGAAAGGAAATTTCCCTCCTTTACTCCCCTGAATATTATTCATATAATTTTTAAATTAACAATGATATAATCCTTATTTTAAAAATCTATTCATGAATTATTAACAAAACTTGATAACTTGGCGTAATATGTGAAAAATATTTTTAAATAAACAGATTAAACTGTTTTAAGCTATCATAAATTACCATGTGACATATTAGTTATCATTTATTACTTGTGACATGTTTATAGGCTTAAAAGTTAAAAGTCTTAAACATCATATTATGTAATGCATGCACATGCTTGAAAGAAAATTATTTGTGATGCATAAACATATGAAGTATATGCCACCCATGTTTTTTTCGAAAAAAAAAGAGACAAGTGTAAATCTCACATAAAAAATAAATATAATCAAGTTACGACTAAAGTTTCTCAAAAATACTATGCAATCATGTATTATAAGAATTGTGAAAATAAGTTATATGGACATCTCCATACTTAGACTAGTGAAATGTATCTTTGCTTAAAAGATGATTATATGATTAAACCTGTATGCCTTAAGCAATATATTTAATTTCATTAATTTCAAGTGACTATATGATTATGATGTTCACTTATGGTCTTGTCATGAATTCGTACTTTAAGTATACTATTAAAATGACAAGATTAATAAAGAGAACAATGTGTGGTAAGATGTTATGTTACCATATTGATTAGTACTTGAAATGATGTTGTGTTAGAACATAAATATGTCATATGTTTATATTGAAAAAGAATGACTAGATATAAAACAAACATATACGACATATATCTTACTTGTGTGAACGATTTCCACATTCTAGACCACACTCTGGAGCTCGTGTCCCCCAAAACCACACCCATATTATTACCATGTAAAGATGAAATCATCATGTGTAACACCCAAAATTTCAACCCAATTTAAACTTTCAAAACATGTGGAATATAGGTCCCATTAATCACTCTTGACAAAAACAACACATGTTAACTACAACAAAATGACAACGACATTGTTTTGTTTAACAACCGACCAACGTACCACAATAACGACAAGTTTTAACCTCCAAAGATAATACAAAACAAGTTTTAATGACTCCCAACAAGGAGTTCTAACTCCAACCGTTAACATCCACCAAAACGAATAAGAATCCAATTCGACACGAAGCGTGACCCGAGACATCAAACCGGAGCTTTACCTACAAGGGAAACACCACAAATAACACCATTAGTAATGATACAACATTGCACAATAACCCCCAAGTGCTTAACTCCCCAAATCGCCAAAAACCCCCCAAAATCACCCACCAGCGTATGGGTCGGCGTTCCACAGACACCCACCGGCGTCCCATACTCCGGTCTCAGGTCTGCACATCGACTTTTTTAGTTTTTGGCATTTTCGACCCTCCCGGCTCGACCCCTAGTTGTTTTAAACCACCAACAATATTTTGTGAATAATTTAAACACCATACAACCCTACCATACTTCCTTGTGAGGTTCTAAAGACCTTAAAGCACAACAAACGACTATGTGAAGTTCATGACCTCAATTAACTTTCGTGTGAGGTTCTTAGACTTCAATTACCACTAAACGATTTGTGAAGTTTATGACCTCAAATGACTACCGTGTGAGGTTCTTAGACTTCAAACTCCTCTATATGATCATATTTACTCCCATGTGAGGTTCAAAAACCTCAAACAACAACGACAAATAGTGAAGTTCATGACCTCAATTACTACCGCGTGAGGTTCTTAGACTTCAACACCGACTCTTTAACATGCAAATATGTGTACACACATGACACCAATCAATCATTATAAACTGTAACACCCCTAAAACTAGAATAGCTAATGGGTCAGGTTAACAGGTAACCCAAATTTCTAATAAATGGCCCGGTAAACCGGAAAATGATTAGTTCAAGTTTAAAGCGCACGATAAAGGAATTACGAGGACTCGGATATAAAACACGAAGGTTTAAATAGGAGTTTAAGGGGAGACCCTAGGCCATTCGGCCTAGGGGTGTTCGACGGCAGTAGCGAGAGAGAGAGGAGGAGACGCCTGAAAGGGTAAGGCCGACGGTGGTTTGACGGCAGTTTTGAGCAGGGGACTTCACACGTAACCAAGGTAATCCTTATTCATACTTTTTACGTGTTTGTTTGTGTGTTTTGCGTGAAACCCGAATAGGGTTTGTGATTTTGGTCTCGGTCGGCAACAAGAACGGGAAGGAAGGGATCGACCGACTGTGGTGAAGTTCACGGGGGGAGTAGAGGATGACGTCGAGGGTAGCGGTGGAGTAGTTGGGTTGGGGACGGAGACATCGGGGTGGTGTGACAGGCCGTGGGGACCCGTAGGGGGGCTGGTGGCCGATTTCTAGAGAAGAGGGAGAGAGGGGAGGTGGAGTCAGCTGCTGTGACAGCTGTGTCACACCCCGGCCGACGGCTGATTAAACGCCGGGGCTAACGCGGTTGTTCATAAGCACATGATCATCTATTATTAAATGATAATATTTATTCATCAATTTAAAATCATCCGTTACATAGAGAATGGAAAACGAAACGTTCAAAACATAACATATATTAAATTTAGCTAGGTCCAAGTCCTAGATGAGCAGGTAGGGTCCTCAAATGGGTGCACCTGAAACATGCGAGTAAATGTCAACTACAAGTAGTTGGTGAGTAACATAGGTTTTGACACTAACAAAAGTTTAGTATAAGTTTACAATTCAATATGTTCAAAGCATGTCTAAAGCATATATGTGAGAACACACAAGGTTCCAAGCGTACAATTCAAGCCTGATAATAGAAAACTAGATACGCAATCCCACTGATTGCCATTTTGAAAAAGGGAGCAAGCGGATACTCCAAGTTATGGTTGATACCCAACAAAACCCGCCAAGGTCTTGTGGTAAGTTATAGGTTCAGTTTCCCATATAAATGATCATGTTAGGTACTACCTTAGGCTTGGGCTGCAAGTTAATGAATGTACTGGCATGAAACACATGCAATGGTCACCAAGTAGTTCAAATATAAAGCATAAAGATCAAGCACAAGAACATAGATATTGAATTGTTTAAATAGATAAAGTTGATAACACGTTTCACCCCAAAAGCAAAAACAGTAAAAAGGGGCTATGTAAACTCACCTGTAATGAAGCTAGCAAGTAATATTATTTGTTAATGATGGATAGGCTTCGAGAGGATTTCTCAAAATCAACCTACATAGATAATTGTATTATAGACTCAAAGTACGCCTAATGGAATGAAAGTAAGTAACTCTAAGTTTACTTGTGTTTCTTGGGATTCTTGGAAACTCGGGATTGGTTAGAAGGTTTATGCAGGTTTGTAGGAAAATGTATACGCTTATCCCAAGTATTGATTTGATAAAATAGTTTATGAAATTTATTAGAATTAGTTATAATTTCTAAGTTAATCATATAGATATCGTAGTTGTAACAATGATAATATGTTTGAATTCATTTAAGTAATTATTCTGAATATAATTAATAGGTAAGTTATGGATTTCAAAAGGTTTAAGTAATTGTTCTTATAAAAATAATTATTTAACTACTTAAATGACTAACCCAATAATAGCAAATAAATTGGAAATTAATAAAAGAAAATGTCTAAATAATTATTTTAAATGAATAACAATAATTATTTATATTGTTTTAAATAATTTCTTTTATTTGAATGATAAATAAAAGCGATATTACGAAGAATATAAGTGAGCTTTAAATGAAATTAAACGGGTTTGCATATTTAATAGAAATAATTATTTAACTAATTCTATAAGTTTTATAAATATTTTAAATAATAATTTTTTGTAACAATAATTATTTATATGTTTCAAGAAATGGAGTAAATTAAATAATTACTTAAGAGTTGTTTTATAACTACTGCTATTTTATAAATAAAGCAACATAATTAGATTTATTTAAATAAATCTTTTCTTTATATTGTTTATTCACGAATTAAGTTAGTAAAACATCATCTTATATTTTTTTTATAAAGGTTATAAAATATATTTATAAAGTTTTTTTTTAACAATTAAAAACATGATTTAAACCATTAGTTTATGGGGTAAAATGACAAGAGAAGCTTAAACAGAAAAAAAGGGGCATGGCCGGGTTCGAACTCGTGACCATGCGCTTGGGAGGGGAACAATTTAACCACTCGATTCGGGCAAACAAGCCTTGAAAGAATTAGAAGAAATGTTGTTTTAACGTAATGCTTCTGGGGTTCCTTCTTCCCCATCTATCCCATGCGTAAAACCCTAATCCTCCGAATTGGACCCAATCGGCCACAGATTTGCAATCCAAACCATAGGGCTTTTGATCCTGACATCAAAGTGATCTTAAAGGTACAAGAATTACCTGCAGGGGTTGTGTGAGGAGGACAAACGGTTGGAGGCTTTGGTTCGACGTTCTTCGGTTCAGATCGAGTCCCAAAGTTGTGTAAGTAGGAGGATTGATGACTCAGGGAGTTTGGTAAGGGGGTCGCGAATGTACATGATCCGGTTGCACGTTCTAATTCCATTCGAATAGCACCAATTAGAAGTGGGTTTAAGGGGGTCGGTTACGGAATTGTTTAAGAGTTAATACGCTTTAATTCGTTTAAATTGGTTCATCATTGGCACTTAGTATTGATTGTATAACGTCTATACACGAGTTCTGTACATTAATAGCTTCGAATTTCATACGTTTGGATCGGATTTGGTGGCGGTTTGACCAGAGGAAGTCAACAGCCGCGAAGGGGAAAAAGACTAAGTTACGTTTGCAATTCAATCCATTAAGATGATGCAATTGGCTCGTGAAATTGATTCTGTAATTCATGTGCATGATTTCATGGATTAACATACGTAAATTAGCTGATCTTGAAATCGATTATATACATATATATATATATATAAGTGTGGAAAAATACATGATTAAAGTTTCAAAGCCACATTTTAAAATAATTGGTTTAAAATAATATATATATGTATGTTAAGAATCCACACGTTTCGTTCTTGTATACATACTTATTATAGCAAGATATTTTCTTATATCTAAATATCCTTACACGTGTTATAGAGAAATAGTGTGTAATGCAAGGTCTGAAAAGAATTGGATTGATATATGTTGATAATTAATGTGACATAATGTGTTTGTACAAGTACGGGATTTTAAATGTTGTGCTATTATTGTATAACATAAAATACAAAAAAAAAAAAATTATGGTCGGAAAGCCATGGGCGTTACAGTCTCCCCTACTTTAGGGAATTTCGTCCCGAAATTTATTAGTAATAAAAAGTGTCCAAGAAAAAAAAATGTGTTTGGATTCTCAACTTGTCTTGCTTGTCGTTTTAAAAAGTATAGCTGATGATAAGATTTAGGCCAGGTAATCGTGTCAGGCATGGATGGTGGTAGTGGATTTTGTTTGAGTGGAAATAAGGAAAAGATTATCGGAGAATGATTTTGGATTCAAATGATGGGATGCATCACTTGTAATGAGGATGATGGAAATTTTTAAATCTAAACTTGTTTAAGATATAGTCTAAGATGTTTGAGTGATGTCACTAGATAAAGATTTCATAACTACTAGTCAAGGTCAGAGTAATAGGAAAACCCTACGTGAATACGCACAACGCTACTTCTGACAATATGACAGGAGCGCCTATATATAGGATGTACCAGCGGTATATCTACTATGCCTTTACCATATCCCGTTAGTTTCGTTACTGTATTTCACCATAGGTTTTATGTCATCACACACGACAGAATTTACTATGTTTTTCATGCGCTGATTTTTATAATTACGTGTGCATCCGTAATTATTCAAATCGTTGTATGGTCCGTATAGATCATTCTATTGCGTGTGGGTATGGAGGTGGGGGAAACACCCAAAAACATTTAGTTTATTATTGTTTTCATGCATGAATTGCTAATAAGTAATTGTGTGTATAGATGGTAAAGTCAATCAGGGAGTAATGATTAACAAGGTGATACAACCCCATACATGGGTGCCGTATACCCTCTAGGTTACCCATAAAGTTTATAGCTCTCTCGTGTTTGAACAAGAATACATCAAACCCCGAGTAACTCAAAGTTTATAGCTCCCTCGTGTTTGAACAAGAATACGTCAAACCCCGAGTAGCTCAAAGTTTATAGCTCCCTCGTGTTTGAACAGGAATACGTCAAACCCCGAGTAGCTCAAAGTTTATAGCTATCAAGTTTCATGGATAAAGTGAACGATCATGCCTCATGTATGTAGTGGGCAAATAATTTGCAAACAAGGTAAACAATCTAGTTTCGTATGTAATGTAAACACTCAAGTTTCATGTATAGCGTAAATAATCTAGTATTATGCATATTGTAAATAACCAAGTATCATGTATCATGTGAACAATCTAGTATCGTGCATATTGCAAGTAATCAAGTTCCATCTATAATGTGATCAATCTGGTATCATGTACATTGTAAGTAATCAAGTTATATCTATAATATGATTAATCTAGTATCATGTACATTGTAAGTAATCAAGTTATATCTATAATATGATCAATCTAGTTTCATGTATATTACAAGTGATCAAGTTTCATGTATAATGTAAATAATCATGTATTTTGTATACAACCAAGTTTCATGTATAACTTGAACAATCAAGTTGCGTCGATAATGCAACCAATTTAGTCTCAGGTATATTATGAATGTTCGTATGTAAATAGTTGAACCTCATGAGAAATGTAAACTATCGAATCTTGTCGGTGATCGAGTGCTGCGGACAAGCGTGTTGTAGGTAGTTGGTTTCAAGTTTTCAATTTTTGTTGAGGTTTATATGGGTGGTTAATGCCTACGTGAAATGATTCATGTTTTCGAAGTGACTAGTAAGTTCATACATTTTCGAAGGTGCAAGGTGATGAGAAAGATTTACAGGTATTTAGAATAATACGCACACGAGTATCTGATTTGAGCTTTTTGTTTATAAATGACAAATAATTGAAATTCATCCTTGTTTGTAAATTAATAATTGAAAGTAACATATTGAATAACTAGGTAACTGGGTAAATAAAACCTTTTTATTTATTTAGCTTTCATAAAGACAATGCTGCAAAAAAAAAAATGGCCAAATTATTTTGTAATCAGGCCAAGAATTTAAGAGGTCGTAACAAAATAATTAATCGATTCATAATTAATTATTAACTAAGATGATGAGATAAATGTTTTTATAAATCAATTTGCATTAAGTACATTCACAAGAATAAGGGGTTTATAAGTAATTTATGATAAGATTTATAAATCAAGTGTTTGATAAAAGATTTGGTTTGAACAAAATAACTACGTTAGTCAAGTCAGAAAATAGCAAGATGATTAGTTTACAAAGAAGGTTTAAATGTCAATCATTAAGGAGAGTTAAAAAAACATTCATATTTGGGTACTGGACATATGGGTTTCAGTTTTTTTTTTATTTTTTTATTTTTAAGGAAACGCAAAATGGAATATCCGACTAACGTCACAGATACTTCTTCACCAGAAAGTAGATGAGCACTAAGACGACATGTTGTGGTCATTCGTTATTGCAAACCGGGTTTCAGCCCTAGTTATTTCCGTATGTGCATCAAGTATTCCCTGATCTCTATTCCTTGCCTTAGAAACTTTGCGGTCCTTACGTATAGGTGAGCGGTATCAGCTGGAACTCCTAAGGCACTGGTAGGTTCCTTGTATATTGTCCTGCTCCTGGATCTGGATGGTATAGGTTAGGTGCTAAATAAGGGTCTCTCGGAGGTGATTCAGGTGCTCGGAGTCTCAAGTCTGCTCCTAAGCCAATCTGTTCTGCAGTCAAACATGGATCTGGCAGCTAGTCATACCGATGACCGGTTGTCTAGTGATGAGGACCCAAAGTCTTCCTCTTGTGTTGACTCTGCTTCGGGTTGACTCTCAGGGGAGTAGGGAGGGTAAGAGACCATGCTTAGCACGAAAAGGTCGTAACTTTAATGGTAAATTGTTAAGTACAAAGGTATTCATGAGTTTAAAATTTTGACTAGTCATAACACCGAGTTCTTATAATAATATATTAGGAGTAACACTTGACCTATAAGTAGTGTACCCACGAAAAGGATTCCCAGGAAAGAGAGGTGGGTCACAAAGGACACACTGAAGTACTCAGTCTTTCCTTAGTCAGAATCTCTCATGGACTTACACCCACTCTTCCAGCCATTATGTACAAGTGACATTATTATTTGAACTCATGGTTATGGTGAAAATCGTTAGGGATTGTGTCTTGTGGCTTGTTGATGCACTTTCCTGTGACAACACTCTGGATAGAGTCTAGGTTTGTATGTCTAATGTCTGTATTTTGTCTTTGTATGTAAGAGTCATTATGTAATAGTTTATCGAGTTGTATTTACGTTTACATAATGTGTTGTTGATTTCTTCCAAGTGTTGTGCGCACTTGTATGTGCGCAGGAGAAAGCTCCTGCGTACTTAGCAAGTACGCAGGAAGACCTATGCGTACTTGTTAAGTACGCAGGAGTAATTGGTCCTGCGCACTTACTAAGTGCGCAGGCATCAGGTCAGTATAAATAGGATAGGTTCACAGAAGCTAAGTACGCAGAACCATTTGTTCAGACGAACTCAGTTTTGCTAAGTACGCAGCTTGTATTCTCTCTGTAACCGTCAAGTGTTTATAATACAAAGAACGATTATTGTGACTCTTGTGTTCGGTTTACTTTGATCAGTTAGACTCTCCACCTAGTCACGGGTATTCCGCACCCGGTCCGACTAGTAGATCACTTGCATGTGACGATCCACCACACCCGAGGGACCTACAAGTGGTATCAGAGCATTGCTCTTGAATTCGAGTGTTGTAAGTGAGTTTGGAGACGTTTTTACTGAGTTTTACAAGCAAAGAGAGGTTATTTTGTTGATTTTTGTGATAAAAAAAGGGGTAGCTCTTGAGCACTTTTTTTGAAGCAAAAATCTCTCAAAAACCGATTTTTGTTGTGTATTTGTGTGTTTTGAGCATCATAGGTTGGTTAGAAACTTGTTTCTGACCCTTTGGCTCAATTGCATTGATCATCAGACCATTTTTTTACCAACTCCGGCGAGTTTCAGGTCACCGGAAAAGTTTGGTGAGAGTTGCTGAAAAGGTGTCCTGCGTACTTACCATTTTTGGCAAAAAGTACAGTTTTCTGCGAACTTGCTAAATACGCAAGAGTTATCTCCTGCGTACTTACAAGTGCGCAAGACTGAACTGCGAACTTAAGACTTATCCTGCGTACTTAACAATTTACTCCTGCGTACTTACAAGTACGCAAGGGCAAATATTAAATACGCAAGACCATTCATAAGTGCGCAAGGCCAATCCTAAGTGCGCAATAGCTACTGACTTTTCTGATTTTTGATCAAGTGTTCACCATGTCAAACCTTCAGAACCTTAGTAGTATGTTAAATTATGATAATGAAATCGGTACTCCACAGAAACCTCCCAAGTTGCTCAATGTAAACGATTATTCCAATTGGAAAGCCCGTTTTGAGCACTATATTTCATACACCGATTCATCGTTATGGATACCTATTCTTGAGGGATATAAGCATCCCACCCACTTGTATCTTGATGAAAACGTCCCTAAGCCTATCTCTAAGCTGGATGCAGAAGAAAAGAAAATTTATGATCGAGAGAAGAAGGCATTGGGTTCAATCACTATGTCATTAACTCGGGATTTGTTCCACAGTTTCCGAGGATATGAATCTTCTAAGGATCTTTGGAAAGCTTTACAGAAAAGATTCGAAGGAAATAGTGACATCAAGAAAAGCAAGAGGGATCTGCTCCGGAAGCAATACGAGTGCTTCAGATTTATAGAAAATGAATCTTTAGATGATCTTATCTCTAGATTCTATCACCTACAAACGGAGTTGAAATCGTTTGAGCTTAAATATCCAGAAGAGGAAATGGTGGAAAAGTTTTTGGATGCTCTGCCACCGAGATATGAGATGTATACAACCCTCATGAGGGAAAGTTCAAAGTTCTACGAGATGACAGTAGATGAGGCAGTCGGTAAGATTCAGGCTCATAACATGAATCTTATAAAAAGGGAGAATTCTGGAAGACCTCAGATACAGGACCCTTCCATGTATCATGGGACCACTTCCACGTCAATGTCTTCCGGCTCTGGGATTGCACTCTTTACTGGGAAATCCATTGAAGAAGACCATTCTAATGGTTGTGGTGGTCATGCATGTTATGCATCAGGATCAGGGTTTGGATCTCATCAACAAAATCAACAAAACACAAAGACTCCTCAGAATACGTGCTCAACCAACCAGTCAGCTATTGCCAAGATAGCTGAAGATCATGTAGCACTATTCTCATCTTGCATGCTGGCATATGAGAATTTCATTGGTGGAAAGCTAACGGATCCTGAGACTATTGAAGAGGACTTCAATCAAGTGGATCCTGATGATATTGAAGACATGGATATTCAGTGGAATATGGCCATGTTACTGAGGAGGGCCAAGCGTTTCCTGAACAGAACAGGAAGAAAGTATATTGGCGGGTATTCCAATGCCAAGGTTGGATTTGACAAATCCAAGGCCAAGTGCTACAAGTGTCAAAACTATGGACACTTTACTCGTGAATGTCAAAAGGACAGAGCACCGGCCTCTGGTTTTACCAGACCTAGCCAGGGAAACAGCCATGGCCAAAACAACCAAAGTCACTACAATCATACCCAAAGTAATCAGTCCAATGCACTGGTCGCACAGAATGATGAAAATTTTGATTGGGGTGTGCATCTAGAAGACGCCATCATTGCTCAAGCACAGGTTGGTCTCATGGCAGAAATCATGGAGCTGAAGGAGGCCGAGAGGAAGGAAGCCGAAGAAGAGGAATCTTCTGAATCTGAAGAAGAGGAAGCTTCTGTAGCTGATGAAAAGGAGTCTACCACTGCTGTCGCTCTCATGGCAATTGGAGAAGGACAAAGTTCATCATCTGAGGTAGATTCTAACCCTTTCTCTGTTGTTTCTTGTTCTAAATGTCTAGGGCTAAAAAATGAAATTTCTGATCTCCAAGACATAATCGAACCCCTAAAGTTGGCAGCTAAAAATTACAAAATGAATGAATCACGTTTTAAAGAATCAGTTGAAATGCTACAGAACGAAAAACAAGACTATTCTTTAAAAATAAGCGACCAACAGGTTCATTTGGACATTGCGTATAGGGCTTTGGAAAAGAAGAACAATGAAATTAACAAACTGCAAAATGAGATCTTGCAGCTCAAATGCACTAACGAGAAATTGAAAAACTCTCGCTTCGTGGTGGAACACTACGAATCCGTGGTGAGAAAAATGAATGGCCTAGGACTTGGTACCAATGCCATTCCTCCACCAATAAGTGGGCAGTTTGTCAATAGCTTGATAGACATTGATCTCACTTGTCTAGATGAGCCCTCTGATAAGGATGATTCCCCTAAAAAGGATGAATCCTCAAGTAAGGCTAACTCCACATCTAGTGAGGAGTATGTTACTGCTTCTGAGGATGGGTCGGTTAACACTTGCCCTGAAGGAGTAGTTTCTGAGGAGTTGTTGACTGAACAGAAAGTCCAGAAAAACATTATCACTAATGGTGATAATTGCATTTTAACTGAACCTGATATCATTGAAACAAATGATAAACTTAAGGGAATGCTTTACGGGGGTTTTAAAAATATTAACCAAGCTAAGAAAGAGGCTTTTTCATCTCATTATGGGCTGGGTTACAAAGAAAATTTGCAAAAGTATTATACCCCCAAACATCAAACTGTAAAAGTTCAAACTTCTGTTCATAAACCAACTCTTCCTTCTCACAATGGTGAGTTTTCTAAGGCCAGAACTAAAGAGCCTTACATGAGAACTTATGTTGACAAGAGGAATTGCTTTCACTGTGGCTTGGTAGGTCACATTGTTGTGAACTGTCCTTCTAAGAACCCAGGGAAACGGCATGTTGTTTCACGACCAGCTGTTATCCCTAAGTCGCCAGTAGTGAAAGCTCCTATCAGACCAAAGCAAAATGTGGTGAAACCACCAGTGCAACCGATAGCTAAGCCAAAGATCAAATCTGAGGCCAAGCCATCTGTTGTAAGAAAGGTAAAGCAACCTGCTGTACCTCGTGTGTCTACATCTGGTAGTACACGCACTGGTGAGAAACCTGTGGCTAGACTCTCTAAGCCACAGAGAAGAAGAAGGAATAAGAGGTTGAGAAAGCTGGAACAGCTGACTAAAGCTCAATCAGGTGAAGCTTCCACAAGTTCACCGGCTGTGATTGAACCAAAGTCTCCTGTTCTGGTTAATATTCAAAAGAGATCCTGGAACAAGAAAGTTAAAGATTCTCAATCTCCTGTTCCCAATTCCTCCAAAGATTCACCAATTTTGGACAGTCATCATGACTGTGAGTTGAAAGAAGTAGTTTATTTTGAGAAGGATGGACGACCCAAGACCACAATGGCTTGGGTCTCCAAATCTAACTAATTCTTTTGTTACTCGTGCAGAGACGTCCGAAGGGTACTATCTCTAACCGCTGGTATGTAGATAGTGGATGCTCCCGGCACATGACAGGAAACATGGCCTTGCTTCAAGACGTTAAACCATTTAGAGGCGGCTATGTGGCCTTTGCCGGAGAAAAAGGCGGCAGTATCACGTGTCAAGGCGTGGTTTCGAACGGTTGTGTTAGCTTTGACAATGTCAACTTCTGCGAGCAGCTGAAGCATAACCTGTTGAGTGTCTCACAAATGTGTGACAAGGAGTACTCAGTGATGTTTGACAAGTCAAAATGTCTGATTCTCAAACCCGGTTTCAAAGTTCCTAATGACTGGATTCTGATGAAAGCACCAAGAACAAACGACACTTATCAGATTGATATGAGCGTGGCAAAAACCACCTCATCAGTTGCTACTTGTTTGCTTACGAAAGCGACAGAGCTTGACTCCATCTTGTGGCATAGGAAACTCGGACATATTTCTTATCATAAAATGAATCATCTTGTCCAAAACGGTTTGGTAACCGGGGTTCCTAAGCTGAGATTTACCGTTGCAGATGACTGTATGCCTTGTAAAAAGGGCAAACAGCAACGGAAGTCTCACAAGCCCAAGCTCCAAAACTCTATCGATACCCCTTTGGAGCTATTACACATGGATCTGTTTGGCCCCATAAGTATCAGGAGTATTGGAGGTAAGTCATTCTGTCTAGTTGTAACTGATGATTTCTCACGTTTTTCTTGGGTGCATTTTTTAGGTACAAAAGATGAGACTGCTGATATTCTTCAATACTTGATCCTGAGCTTGGAATCTCTTTGCAAGCTGAAAGTTAGAAGAATAAGGAGTGACAACGGAACTGAGTTCAAGAATAATTTGATGGAACTTTTCTGTCTCAAGAAAGGGATCCGTCACGAATTCAGCGCGCCGTACACGCCTCAGCAGAATGGAGTTGCTGAACGGAAGAACAGAACACTGATTGAGACTGCAAGGACTATGCTGTCAGATGCAAAGCTTCCTGTCACTTTCTGGGCAGAAGCAGTAAATACAGCTTGTCACGTCTTGAACAGAGTTTTGGTGGTGAAAAGACACAACAAGACTTGTTATGAGTTGATCAACAATCGACTTCCCAATCTTGATTACCTAGTTCCTTTTGGTAGTCCTTGTTCCTTGTTGCTACAGTATAAAGACCATCAATCTAAATTTCATGCGAAAGCGGTGGAAGGCATCTTCTTAGGATATGTTGCCAATTCGCCCTGCAAGAGAGTGTACAACATAGGAACTCGTACTGTCGAGGAATGGTTCGAAGTGGATTGTAGTAAACACAGCATTCCACCAGAACCAAAAGGTCCAGCTTGGGGTTTTGATTATGATGCGCTATTCAAGTCTTTCAATCTTCCTGAGCTATCTGCAGAAGACGCCGAAAATGTTTATAATCTATTGAATGGCGGCAGTTTTTCTACTCGTGCTACTGTACCAATTATAACTCCTGATTCCAATGCTGCATCTGCATCTGGAACTCATGACAGTGATAACAGTGAAAGTGTTCATGTTGTTGGAGATGACGCTCAAGCCAATCCTAACACAACTGTAGGAAATGAAGCTCCAGCTGATCCAATTAACATTGAATCTTCCTCTGCTGAAACACAGGAAATGGGGGAGTTGAGCACAAATCTAGATCCAGAAATTCAAGAACCAATTGTACCGGAGACGAGAGTGCATAGGGATCATCCAATCGACAACATTATTGGTGATCCTTCTGCCGGTGTTCAGACTCGTCATAGAACCATCACTGAGAACACCAGTCTTTACACAGAGATATTTGACACTGGTGTCATGGAAACATGTCTGCATGCTGCATTCGTGTCCCAGATAGAGCCGAAGAATGTGAAGGAGGCTCTCACTGACAACTGCTGGATTGAGGCGATGCAAGATGAATTGTCCCAATTCCAAAAGTTGCATGTATGGGATTTGGTTGACTTGCCAAAAGGCTTTCAGCCAATTGGAACCAGATGGGTGTTCAAATGCAAGACGGATGATCGTCATGTAGTTGTGAAGAACAAGGCAAGATTGGTTGTTCAGGGTTTTTATCAACAAGAGGGCTTGGATTACACAGAAGTATATGCCCCAGTTGCTAGAATTGAGGCCATTCGACTGTTCTTGGCTTATGCCACATATGTCGGCTTCAAGGTCTACCAACTTGATGTGAAGAGTGCTTTCCTTTATGGTAAAGTTCATGAAGAAGTCTATGTCACTCAACCTCCCGGTTTTGAAGATCCGCATAATATCAATAAAGTGTACAAGCTCGACAAAGCACTTTATGGTCTTCATCAAGCACCGAGGGCATGGTATGAGACACTATCAAAGCATTTACTGTCTAATGGTTTCGACCGTGGGCAGATTGACTCGAATCTCTTCATAAGGAAAGCAGGTGGTGACATTCTTCTTGTGCAAGTATATGTCGACGACATCATTTTTGGGTCGACCAATGAAGGGATGTGTAGGGATTTCGAAAAGGTGATGAAGTCCAAGTTTGAAATGAGCAATATGGGTGAACTGTCGTTCTTCCTGGGTCTGCAAGTCAGTCAAAGAGAGGATGGGATTTATCTACATCAAACTAAGTACGTGCAGGACATCTTATCAAAATACAAGATGAGTGATAGCACTACTTATGGCACACCAATCCCAGTCAATCATGGTTTGCATCCTGACAAAGATGGGAAGGATGTAGACAGCAGGTTGTACCGTGGGATGATCGGATCACTTATGTATCTCACAGCTTCAAGACCCGATATTATGTTTGCTGTATGCTTGTGCTCAAGGTTTCAGTCTCAACCGAAGGAGTCACATATGATAGCTGTGAAGAGGATTTTCAGATACCTGAAAGGGAAACCCCGATTGGGTCTTTGGTACTCCAAGCAGCAGTCATTCGACTTCAAAGCCTACACTGATTCAGATTATGGCGGTTGTAACCTTGATAGAAAGTCAACTTCTGGCGGATGTCAATTCTTGGGAGACAGACTGGTCTCCTGGCAGTGCAAGAAGCAGTCAACGGTTTCTGTCTCAACTTGTGAAGCAGAATACATTGCTGCAGCTAGCGGTTGTTCTCAGATATTGTGGATTCAGCAGCAATTGCGAGACTACGGCTTGAACTTCACTGGAACTCCTTTATTCATTGACAACAATGCCACCATGTCCATCACAAATAACCAGGTGAAACATTCCAAAACTAAGCATATTGAAATTCGCCATCATTTCATCCGTGATTGTGCTGAAAAGCATTTACTTGAACTTGTAAAGGTTCACACGGATGACAATCTTGCTGACCTTTTCACAAAGGCATTTGATCGGTCCCGTTTTGAGCATCTTGTCAACTTGATAGGAATGTTCAATCCCGAGTGAAAAATTAATTTTTCTTAAATCAATTCAATTCATGGAAGTTAAATTTTATTTCTTTTAAATTTTTCTGTATAGTTCTGTTAGTTTAAAATACTTTAAAAAAAAAAAAAAAAAGTTCACTTGAGAAACGAGGAAATGATAGTACATCTGAAATGATCTAACCATCATAGACTGCTCATATGGGAAATGATTGCGTCATGTTTACTTAATTGTTTAAATTATTATGTTTTTAATCTGTTTACTTACAAGTAATTTGAATTGTCAGTAGGCTGTATGCGTCTTTGAATCACTAGTAGTGTGGAAACTAAATCTAAATTACAACTGTGATTTGAACCCATGTTTGCAAGTGTGTGTGTGTAAAAGAATAGAAAAGATCATTATCAGATAAAGGATGTTAGATTTTGGCAATAATTTTCTTTTGAGATCAGTTTCGGGTTATGTTGTTAGCACAATTAATGCGGTTCATCTCACTGCCCATACTCACAAGTATGCAAGGAGAGATTGAATCAAGACATGTCTCTACATCAACCGTTGAGCATGTATTCACCCTTGAATCATTCCTGGTTCATTGAAATCAAATCCAGATAAAAGTTGGATCCCGTTACCTTATAATCAAACACCATGTTCATTATCCCGAATCATCATACCGATATTCAAAGAAGAAAATCACATGAAACCAAGACAATTGAATCACTCGATTCTGAATCTTATGATTCTTGATAATCCTCATGGATTCTGCTTGATTTTTCTGTGCTAATTGATGTAACTTCATTCTGAAAATTAAGAATATCATTGGAAAAATCTTAGATGCCTTGAGATAGTGCAAAATATCATAGCATTTAAGTGGGGTACACGTTGTATATTTTATAATTAATCACTTAATACACAAGAACATGATACAAAGATGCATATAGTTTCAAATCTTATAATATTGTCAACTTGAATTACTTGTTTATTTGCTTATTACGTAAGAATAAAGAGTAATACATGACATGATCCCATATTCTTTGATGTTTATATTGTATCGTTTTTGCTAAAAATTAGCCTGATATGATCCTCTACTCGTGTCTTTGATCAAAAATAGCTTGTGTGAATACTTGTATATTTCTATCTAGAAAAGAACAAAAAGATTTTAAGTTTATGCATTGTTTAAGTTTAATTCAGAAAAAGCCAAAAATATTTTATGTTTAACCTTCATGAATTGTATTTGAATCCTCCCGATTGAATATTTTTATCTTGTTCGTTATTTGACTTGAAAATCTTCATAATTCTGAGTTGAAAATTGCGCACTTAAAGTTTCTGCGCACTTGTCAAGTACGCACGAAATAAGACTTGCGCACTTAGCAAGTACGCAAGAGTTAATTCCTGCGTACTTGTTAAGTACGCAAAAGTTAATTCGTGCGCACTTAGCAAGTACGCACGAACAATATCAGTGGGGTATAAAACCAACACTTAGAAAATTTTCAGGTTTACTCATTCAAACCTAATTTTTCCCCCCCTGCGATTTTCCTCTCAAAATCGAGTGTGTTCAAGCCCGTTTTTCATCCCGTCCACATTATCATCTTCGTATTTCATCTCTTTGGTGAGAATCTAGGCCGATTCCATCCATAGATTCGTGTTTTTTGGACCGATTTTTTGACTTAGAATTTTTAGGTTAAATCCGTAAAATTTTTGGGGTAAAATGGGTTGTTTGGGTAACTAGTGTCTCTAACAAGTTTTTAGGATGCCTAATCGATCCTCCATTTTTCCCTTTGGTCATCGATCGATCCGACGGGTTGAAGTCGAACCGTCAGTGGGTCGTTCGACGACCTAGGTCAATATTTGATCATGACTTAGTGGTTAATGGTGTTGATAATGGTACCATAGGTTAGAATCCCTGATTCCGACCTAGTGGCTACCTAATCAACCCGCATTTTGAACGAATTTAAATCTTTGAAATTTTTGCTAAGGGTTGTTCTTGCGCACTTAGCAAGTACGCAAGAAGTAATTCATGCGTACTTGTTAAGTACGCAAGAGTAAAATCCTGCGCACTTACTAAGTGCGCAGGACCAACACTTAGAAAATTTTTCAAAGTCTGAAACTTTTTACAAAGTGTAACTACTATTCTATGTCATGTGTGTCTATTTCCATTGTTATAAATTGTTCTGATTATGTTTTCTGTGTTTGTTTGCAGATAATGGCTCGTGCATTCACTGACGAATTCAATCTGTTGGCGCACACTGAACCAGAATGGAAAGGGGCAGCCTTACAATATAGAGAGATTGTGGACTTTCTGAACAGATCTAAAATAAGTTATGCAATCTCGGCTAATCCAACAGTTTCAAGACCATACTTAGAACAATTCTGGGAGACTGCAGAGCACGATTGCACAGTATCCCCTAATGTCATAAGGGCTACTGTTGATGGTCGGGCTATTGCAATCTCTGAAGATACAATCAGATGAGTACTGCAGTTCAGAGACCTTGCCACCGACCCGACATCATATCCAGATTACTACGTGGATGGGTGTTGGAGGCAGAGAATGGGATATGTCGGGGAAAGGGACTATGCTTCTTACAAGAAAATGTGGGTATTAGATCAATGGCGTTATTTTGCCCACATCATGATCATGTGCATCTCATCCAGGAAAGCAGGGAAAGATGCGATGGGTCATGACCTTGCAGTAGCCATGGTGGGCTTGTCTCTCAATCAGGGCTACAACTTCTCACGCTTTATTTTCAAAGCAATTAATGACCAGATAAATACAGCTGAGAGATTTAGGTTCCTTTTATACCCGAGGTTTGTGCAACTTTTGATCGATGATGCGTTGCCAAACCTGCATGCTATCGGGGAGAGACTGCAAGTGAAAAGGGTGGCCAAGAGAGTCTTTGCACAGTTTCTAAAGCCAGGCAGTGTAGAACCTACCCCTGAGCATACTTAACTCTTCGGCCACCTGATTAATGAAGCATACGTCGCTCCGGAGGACTGGAACTGGTATAGTCCCAACTCGGGACCAGAGATGAGTGATCACTCTGATGAAGAACAAGATGAAGAGAATGAGGATGATGAAGGTAATGATGAAGGTAATGATGAGGGTGATGATGAAGGTGGTGTTGGTGGTGCTGAGGAATCCGATTCGGAGGCTACAGAATCAGATTCTTCTGATTCTGATGATGCACCATCACAGACACATCCGAGGAGACGTGCACAGGTAACCCAGCCTGCATCGTCTTCAAAAAGAAAGAGACAAAGCTCCAGCGGTGAATATGAGCCGGATTCCGACTCTGACGCTGCTTTACAAAGACATAGGCATGAGAGCACCAACAAGAAAAGGGGCGATAGGCAAGAGGTTGCCATCTCCAGGGTTGAAGAGATTCCAACTGTGCAGCCAGTACAAGTTGAGGCTGCCATTCCAGAATCTACCATGCCAGCACGGCAACTTTTAGTAGGAGGAGAAGGCCACTGGTACAAGCAGATGTGGCGGTCACAGAGGTGATTCCTGTGACGGTGACCCTTCCTATTGCAACCGTCCAGGTGACGGTGACTGCTCCACTTCTCACGGAGTCAGTCACAGTCACCCCAACCAAAACACCCACTCACATCATACCATCCCCAACCCCAACACCCACCAAAGGGTCGTCAGGTCAACCCTTTAATTATGGTGACATCTCACAGGGGTTCGACTTTGACACAATCTTCTCTTCCCCCATCCACAACGCCGAAGCCTCATCATCTAGGCATCCGGATCCAAATGAAGCTAGGATCGATGTGCTAGAAACCCAAGTTGCTGGCTTGTTGAAGACTATTCAAAAGTCAAAAGAGGATTCTGATGCTCAACAAGCACAGATAAACTCTCTGGCAGATGAAGTTAGGATTCTGCGTAGCCAGAGAACGGGGACTGATGAACGGCTGAAGAATGTGATGGCGCAGAATGAACTATTAATGAAGACGAATGAAATGATTCTGGCCCACAGAACTTCAATTGAGCTAAGGCTGGATGCTCAAAGGCAGGAGCACGCTACTATGGTCAAATTGATTGCAGAACTGACCGAGAAGCTAGGTGCTCAGGGGGAGAAGGAAAAAGAAAAATCCACCGGTGCAGAGGGTTGTCATCCAGTCGATTTGACTAAGGATGATGACAAAGACAAGGATCCTGAAGTCGGTCCTAGTGGAGGTGAGCACCAAGCTTCGGTAATTGTGCCCATCTCTACTACGTCAATGGCTGAGGGGGAGTCTACTACGCAAGAGGGTGGTGATACCTCAGGAGGTGGTGGTGGCGGTGATAAAGGGAAGTCAGTGGCTGGCGAGATTCTATGTCTCGAGCCTGACTATTCTAAAGAAGCACAGATCGATGTTCTCCTTAATCTGGAAGAAGGAGAGATCGACTCTGGTGATGATTGGAATGATGATGATGCTGATGTGATAATCGAGATTCCCAAGGGCGACGGGGATCTAGAGTATGAGTTAGAGGATGGTGAGATCTTTGAAATACCATCGCTCGAATCTCTGCTCGAAACAGACACAGGCTCAGTTGATACAGCAAGTAATGTTGAAGCTACAACTGATGCCCCCCGGTCGACCCTATACCTGTGGACCCCGAGGCACAAAAAGAGAAAGACATGCCTTCTGTATCTACAAAGGGTCCAGCTCCAGTGTGGCAAAAGACGTCTATCAAAGACAAGTATGGAGCGACAGGTATGATCTTAGCTGTCAGGTTTGAGGAGGACAAGCAGTTGTTCGCCATCAAAAGATCTGGAGGGGTTCAATACTTGAAACCAACCAGTGAGGCGTTCAACTCTTTGCTCAGGTACGACCTAGTTAACCTTGCAAACCGCGACCTGCTAAATCATTTGAATCATGCAGTAGCAATGGGTTTGTGGAGTATACTACAGCGTGAAGCAAGATCGGGAAAGTATGAATATCTCAAGCCTCAGGTGCCCAGAAGAGTCAAGGATAAGCATGCAATGCATCCTGTGACTAAGAAGCCGTTAAAGAGATTGGTATACAAGCCAGTGCGATGTGAAACTAAGATTCCCCTGAGCAAGTTACCTCAGGATATTCTTGGTGACATGTGGTACTGGTACGTTGATCCAAAAACGGGCGAGGCTGTGATCATGGGTAAAGGTAAGTCAGATAGTGGAAACACAGTGCCAAAGGAAGTGATCAAGGTTTTTGATGAAGTCTGCTTCATCAATTTCTCTGTGAACGATCTGGAGGTACTAGCAGACAAATTCTGCATCCACACTGACGAATGGACAAAGCTTCTCTCGGCCAAATACGACAAGTTAATCAAGTTCTGTCTTGATTACAAAAAGAAGATGGAAGCTAAGGAAGCAGTGCTGTGAAGACTGAAGATTGAAGACTGAAGACGATGAAGATCCCGAGCTGTTGTCAAGGGGGAGTTTGTTGATGCACTTTTCTGTGACAACACTCTGGATAGAGTCTAGGTTTGTATGTCTAATGTCTGTATTTTGTCTTTGTATGTAAGAGTCATTATGTAATAGTTTATCGAGTTGTATTTACGTTTACATAACGTGTTGTTGATTTCTTCCAAGTGTTGTGCGCACTTGTATGTGCGCACTTGTATGTGCGCACTTGTATGTGCGCAGGAGAAAGCTCCTGCGTATTTAGCAAGTACGCAGGAAGACCTATGCGTACTTGTTAAGTACGCAGGAGTAATTGGTCCTGCGCACTTACTAAGTGCGTAGGCATCAGGTCAGTATAAATAGGATAGGTTCACAGAAGCTAAGTACGCAGAACCATTTGTTCAGACGAACTCAGTTTTGCTAAGTACGCAGCTTGTATTCTCTCTGTAACCGTCGAGTGTTTATAATACAAAGAACGATTATTGTGACTCTTGTGTTCGGTTTACTTTGATCAGTTAGACTCTCCACCTAGTCACGGGTATTCCGCACCCGGTCCGACTAGTAGTCCACTTGCATGTGACGATCCACCACACCCGAGGGACCTACATGGCTCAAGCGTGTGCTTCACCTATTGAAGCAGCTTCTTTTCCTCGGATGGTAAGGGCTAAGGGTTTAAATCCTTTGCAATGATAATAAGGGTGATAAAATTTCCAAGGCATAAGGATGAAGAGGTATAGTTGACTTAAATATGATTAAGTGTAAGGATCTAATAGGAGGTTTAGACTTGTGTATCATATTATAATAATCAAGCGAATGATGTTTGGGTTGCATTCATTTGAGGCATAACCCAATGAATACTGTGACAAATCAAAGTGATTTGAGTTCATATACTTTCAAGAAGACATGCTTTAGCCTATAGATGAACACTCACTTCGGGAATTCCCAGGAAAGCATACGGATCCTTCGGTTGATTTGGATTTATATGAAATGCTTTCCTAGACAGAAGACCCAAAGTACAGGCATTCACCCTTCCGGATTGCACATGTTCTCTACTAATTTTCAGAACCCAAAACTTTGACGGGATTTGAAAATTTTATTGTATGTCAAAACTTAGAATAGCATTTAGTGATATCAAATAGGTATTGTGCAAACAGTTCAAATAGTGTAGCAAATAAGGTATCACATGAGTAGCGTTTTTTTTTGTAAACATGTAGGTTATCAAGTAATATAGCACATAAGATAATTCATGTAATGCTCTAGATAATATGTATCATAATTGTGCCAAGGTACCCTAAGGTTATAGACTATAGACTAAGAATATGTTCCAAGTAATCCATGTAGTTTCAAATAGTTTCATGTAGTCCTTAGATTGTTGTAGTTCGTGTAGGCAGAAGTAGATAGATGTGGGTAAGTAAGTGTATAAATGAGTATAGAGTGGAGTTCCTAATAAAATACACGAGCTAAACTCATGTTTGGGACTCCTAGGTTATAGTCTAGGTCATGTGTGTCTAATAACCTAATTCCCTATAACCATGGCTCTGATACCAATCTGTCACACCCCGGCCGGCGGCGGATTAAACGCCGGGGCTGACGCGGTTGTTCATAAGCACATGATCATCTATTATTAAATGACAATATTTATTCATCAATTTAAAATCATCCGTTACATAGAGAATGGAAAACGAAACGTTCAAAACATAACATAATTTAAATTTAGCTAGGTCCAAGTCCTAGATGAGCAGGTAGGGTCCTCAAATGGGTGCACCTGAAACATGCGAGTAAATGTCAACTACAAGTAGTTGGTGAGTAACATAGGTTTTGACACTAACAAAAGTTTAGTATAAGTTTACAATTCAATATGTTCAAAGCATGTCTAAAGCATATATGTGAGAACACACAAGGTTCCAAGCGTACAATTCAAGCCTGATAATAGAAAACTAGATACGCAATCCCACTGATTGCCATTTTGAAAAAGGGAGCAAGCGGATACTCCAAGTTATGGTTGATACCCAACAAAACCCGCCAAGGTCTTGTGGTAAGTTATAGGTTCAGTTTCCCATATAAATGATTATGTTAGGTACTACCTTAGGCTTGGGCTGCAAGTTAATGAATGTACTGGCATGAAACACATGCAATGGTCACCAAGTAGTTCAAATATAAAGCATAAAGATCAAGCACAAGAACATAGATATTGAATTGTTTAAATAGATAAAGTTGATAACACGTTTCACCCCAAAAGCAAAAACAGTAAAAAGGGGCTATGTAAACTCACCTGTAATGAAGCTAGCAAGTAATATTATTTGTTAATGATGGATAGGCTTCGAGGGGATTTCTCAAAATCAACCTACATAGATAATTGTATTATAGACTCAAAGTACGCCTAATGGAATGAAAGTAAGTAACTCTAAGTTTACTTGTGTTTCTTGGGATTCTTGGAAACTCGGGATTGGATAGAAGGTTTGTGCAGGTTTGTAGGAAAATGTATACGCTTATCCCAAGTATTGATTTGATAAAATAGTTTATGAAATTTATTAGAATTAGTTATAATTTCTAAGTTAATCATATAGATATCGTAGTTGTAACAATGATAATATGTTTGAATTCATTTAAGTAATTATTCTGAAAATAATTAATAGGTAAGTTATGGATTTCAAAAGGTTTAAGTAATTGTTCTTATAAAAATAATTATTTAACTACTTAAATGACTAACCCAATAATAGCAAATAAATTGGAAATTAATAAAAGAAAATGTCTAAATAATTATTTTAAATGAATAACAATAATTATTTATATTGTTTTAAATAATTTCTTTTATTTGAATGATAAATAAAAGCGATATTACGAAGAATATAAGTGAGCTTTATATGAAATTAAACGGGTTTGCATATTTAATAGAAATAATTATTTAACTAATTCTATAAGTTTTATAAATATTTTAAATAATAATTTTTTGTAAAAATAATTATTTATATGTTTCAAGAAATGGAGTAAATTAAATAATTACTTAAGAGTTGTTTTATAACTACTGTTATTTTATAAATAAAGCAACATAATTAGATTTATTTAAATAAATCTTTTCTTTATATTGTTTATTCACGAATTAAGTTAGTAAAACATCATCTTATATATTTTTTTTATAAAGGTTATAAAATATATTTATAAAGTTTTTTTTTAACAATTAAAAACATGATTTAAACCATTAGTTTATGGGGTAAAATGACAAGAGAAGCTTAAACAGAAAAAAAAAAAAAAAAAAAAAAAAAGGGGGGCATGGTCGGGTTCGATCTCGTGACCATGCGCTTGGGAGGGGAACAATTTAACCACTCGATTCGGGCAAACAAGCGTTGAAAGAATTAGAAGAAATGTTAATGCTTCTGGGGTTCCTTCTTCCCCATCTATCCCATGCGCAAAACCCTAATCCTCCGAATTGGACCCAATCGGCCACAGATTTGCAATCCAAACCATAGGGCTTTTGATCCTGACATCAAAGTGATCTTAAAGGTACAAGAATTACCTGCAGGGGTTGCGTGAGGAGGACAAACGGTTGGAGGCTTTGGTTCGACGTTCTTCGGTTCAGATCGAGTCCCAAAGTTGTGTAAGTAGGAGGATTGATGACTCAGGGAGTTTGGTAAGGGGGTCGCGAATGTACATGATCCGGTTGCACGTTCTAATTCCATTCGAATAGCACCAATTAGAAGTGGGTTTAAGGGGGTCGGTTACGGAATTGTTTAAGAGTTAATACGCTTTAATTCGTTTAAATTGGTTCATCATTGGCACTTATTATTGATTGTATAACGTCTATACACAAGTTCTGTACATTAATAGCTTCGAATTTCATACGTTTGGATCGGATTTGGTGGCGGTTTGACCAGAGGAAGTCAACAGCCGCGAAGGGGAAAAAGACTAAGTTACGTTTGCAATTCAATCCATTAAGATGATGCAATTGGCTCATGAAATTGATTCTGTAATTCATGTGCATGATTTCATGGATTAACATACGTAAATTAGCTGATCTTGAAATCGATTATATACATATATATATATATATATATATATATATATAAGTGTGGAAAAATACATGATTAAAGTTTCAAAGCCACATTTTAAAATAATTGGTTTAAAATAATATATATATGTATGTTAAGAATCCACATGTTTCGTTCTTGTATACATACTTATTATAGCAAGATATTTTCTTATATCTAAATATCCTTACATGTGTTATAGAGAAATAGTGTGTAATGCAAGGTCTGAAAAGAATTGGATTGATATATGTTGATAATTAATGTGACATAATGTGTTTGTACAAGTACGGGATTTTAAATGTTGTGCTATTATTGTATAACATAAAATACAAAAAAAAAATTATGGTCGGAAAGTCATGGGCGTTACAAGCTGTGGTGGCGGCGTGCAGGGCCGGTGACGGTTGGGGTTGGACGTAACCTTGAAGACGATAGCAAGGGAGGACGGTGCATGGGGAGGCCGTTTAGGGTTTTGTGTGACGGGGAGGACTATGGTGGAGGATGTGGTGGTTACGGGAGTAGTGCATAGCGAAGGTGATGGTACCATGGTGAGGCATGATTTAGTTCGGGTGTGAGTTGGGGGCAAGCTAGGGTTGCATGGCAACGTTTTGGGAGATTAGGTTTTGTTGCATGGCACTTCAGTGCATGCATGGGCGTTCATGTTAGGGTGTGCAAGTCCTATACGGGTCAAAGTGAGTTAGTATTGCGAGACGATGACGACTAATGGTTGCAGGATGAGGTTAGGGTTTGCATGGAACATACGTGTGCATGCAAGGAACCCGGTTCGGAATACAAGACATATGTTGGGATTTTATATTATGTATACGTTATTCGATGTACAGATTGAACGTATTCTGATCAGGGAGAACGCGTATGACAGGTTTGGGTTTCGAGCGTGGACGGACGAGTTATGGAGCGAGGACTAAGGCTCAGCATACCGGTGAGTTTCTAATCCCCTCTTTTAAATGTTTTAAACATTTTGGGGCTATCGTACATACTTTTGAGACATGTTTTATTAAATTAAACGTATATCGAGCTTTGGGGTCTAACCCGATGAGTCTATGAAGTTAAATAGTTAAATGTGGGGCTAAGGGACTGTGTGTGTCCATAAGACGTGCAGGTTACAGGTGGGGATATGGTCACGGGTCGTATAGTGACCTAACAGGGGTGAGTCGGGATTATAGTAAACGGGTCATACGGGTATGACTAGGAGGTGTCACAGGGCGTGCATGTACATGGTATGTGCTTAAATAATGAGATATGGTAATTGTATGTGTGTTTCTATATTAGTAGTACATTGTGTTATGAGTCAGTCGGGGTATGAGTTAAACGCTTATGGATATGTGTGGGATATCTTGTCCTAGTGCTATGTGTGAAGTGCAGGTGCAGTTAATTTATCATGTATATAAAGTATAATGTTATGTGATTATACATGTGTTGTGTGCATTGTGTCGTTGTTGTGACAATCCGGACTTTTCAAATTAACTCCGTTAATAATCCCGTTAAATATCCTATCTAAATCTTAACCCAATTAAATCTAACCCCAGGGTCTAATTCTGTCACTTCCTAATCTCAAACTTCAGGGACTGATCCTGCCAAGTCTCTAAACTTGATTCAGTTGACTTGCAAAGTCAAAATCAAGAGTAATTGTCCCTGTTGACTTTTCAAAGTCAAAATCAAATCCCTTTTTGATTCAATTCAATCCGTAACTCTCAAAAATAGTTCAAACTCATAACAGTAATTCATTATAATGATAATGTCTATCATCATTGAAGCAATTAACATCGTCATTAATTCGAATTAATACCAATTATGGGAATTATGGCCGTAACCGTCGAAACCAATTCTAGATCGATCAAATTCATTCTTGTCAGTCGCAATTCTTACGAATTAGACACCCACGTACTTCAATCGAGTTCTTCTGAACCTCCTTAGTATTCTAATTTCGCCGGAGACGCAGTCGAAGTTGCCGAAGACCAAGACACTCGGAGTCGGACCTCCATCTGACCAATCTCTACCAATTTGACATCATTAGAGATAATTGATCATACCCACAGATTCGTTTTTATCCATATATTGAAAGCCCTATGATTATTGAGGCTTATATCATCGATCCGATCAAGAATCAATTCTAGGGTTCATATCATTTCGGATTTAATCGAACCCTACTATAAACATGATCTCAATTTAATTAATTCATACGGTAGCTTCGCAACCAGTCACTCCTTGAAAGCCCTATGATAACTCAATCTATTAACATCAAATTGATCTTGATCCGTAACCTAGGGTTCTTACGAAACTGGTTTAATCGAATCCTAGTTTAGACATGTTTTAAATCCAATTAACCTATATCTCCAGACTCGTAATCACCTATTTGATGAAAGCCCCCTAATTCCAATTGTTTTAATTATTGGAATTGACAGATTCAATCTTGGGTTCATATTCTAGGGTTCGGACTTATAACCGAGAATTTAACGATCTTAAACTTAACCATTTTACAATTAACTTCACCTACTGACTCGCAATAGATCAATGAACAAAAGCCCTATGTTTGCAAGATCAATCATGATCGATTTGGTTGGAATCGGGACTGAGGTTTTGGGTTTCGGCTCGTATAGGGGAAGAACCCACTGGACCTTAATGTTAAAACCTTTTAGAAACAATTCAGTATGCGATCACCCTAGCGGGTGGGTTGGTTAAGGAGTTAGGCTATGGGGGGAGACCCGGGTTCAAGCCCTCCACCCCCTGTTTTGTTTTAAAACATTTTCAAATAATTATTTTTAATATAAAACTTACCCCGTTGCTATTATACTATTATATTAAAGTATTTTAACCTGGAAAACAACCTGTAGGCTCGAGTTTGGTTTTATAACCTATTTTTATATTATTTTCCACTTTTAAAAATAATATATTTATGTTATTATCAAATAAAAATAATATATTTATATTATTTTCAAACCGTGACTTCTAGTATAGAATAATATATAGTTTTATATTATTTCGCCTTGTTTAATTAATTCGTGTGACGTTTTAAAATTTTAAAATAATATAATCTGTTATATTATTTACCCACGTTTATATATCCGTTTAAAATAAAAAATTTATTATTTTTCATACAAATGATTATTTGGTTAATCCTTCGAACCTAAGAATTATATATTAAATTATATTCTTTTCCTAATCTTTGTAAACGACTTGAACATACGAATATATGTATTTGTTTAATTATTATTCGTTATTAACATACGACACGTAACGCTTCGATCGTAAATTTGGTATTAAAAATCTTTACTCCCGTAGACACGTTCGTCTACTCTTAAATCCTTATAATGCGTTAAGACGTTCTAACTTTCCGTGTCGTCGTCACAAATCCCAACTTGTCCCTAATTTATGTGTTTATAATTTTAGGGCATTCATAAGTCGTCTGAGACTTACACTCGTGGTTTCAACTCATCTCTTGTGTGATCCAAACCACTACTCAATCCAGGTGAGTTTTCACGGCCCCTTTTTACTGTTTTAACTAGGGGGAGAAAACATGATTCAACTATTTTGAGATTTTTGTAATTCATATATTATCAATGTTAAAGCTAAGCGTAACACGCTATCACTGAAAGTCCTCAACACACATCGAACCGTTAATATGGATCTTGGCGAGGTAATGTTTAGTAGTACTACTGGGTTTGACAAATCCCACTCGCGTTAGTCGCGCTGACTCGATTGGAGATCGAACGGGTGAAATTTTAGCCTACTCACATCGCCGGGGTTGATAGACCTGGCAGGAGGCAAATAAACAAATAGTCAGCTTCGGTTGCGAGCGCTAAAGTTAAACATGAACATAGGTTAGCTACTTATAGATACATATTGAATGATCAATAATCTGGTAAACGTTTATTTATATATTGAAACCTGTGAACTCACCAACCTAGTGTTGACATATTTTCTTACATGTTTTTCTCAGGTCGCTAAGATAAGGCACAGGTGAACACATAGGACATGCATGGGATTCTCCTTTTGATTTATGTTTTATTAAACTGTTTGGACTATTTTGAATTGTGTTTGGTCTGGACTTTTGGACTTTTTGGGCGCGTGTGTTTTACGCATTTACTTTCTTTACGCTTCCGCATTAAACTCTGATTGTTATGAAATTTTCTGTTGAGTCCCATGTAGAGTCGTTCAATGTAACTAATGACTGAGATCCTGGTTTGTCACTTCTCAAAACGGTAAAACCCCATCAGTTGAAATTGGGGGTATGACAGGTGTCCTTGTGACACGGCGGGTATTGTGTTTGCATTGTTGCCATTATGACATGGCAAACGAGATTGTGGAGGACTAGGTCCTTCTGGAGGTCACCAAAGGTGACGATGTCCAACAGGACAGTGATGAGCTCGGGTTGTGTCGAGCGCCCTGACGAGGGTGCAACGAAGAGGTACGTGTTAGTGTGCTTATATATTTGTGTTAAATTGCATGCAAGCGTTGAGTTATATTTATTGTGCATAAGATAGTATTATTGTGGTGAGTAGAGTTAGATTGGCAGTGGTGCCAGGATTGTGATGTGATGTTTATAATGGTTATGTCAGTTGATTTTGTAAGAGCCTTGGTCAAGGCTGAGTAAGTTGATGTATAGGGATTTGTTATGTTAACCAAGTGTCGAGATAGTACATGTACTTGAGCATGAGTTATTAGTGTAGTGAGTTCGACCTATGTCGATGAGACTGCGGGGTTGTTATTAATATGGGATGAGTCTTGAGTAATGAGCCATCATGGGATATCGGGTGATAACCGGGGGTTAGCTATTTGTTAATGGATTATGGACCTATTTTATAAGGACCGTGAGTCCTGAGTAAAGTTTAAATAACTTTTTAGCGAGTTAGCTTTTAGTTAAACTAAACTAATAGAACTCACTCAGCGTAGCTGACTTTGGGTGTACGATAGATTGTTTTGCAGGTAAACGTTGCGTTGACGTATCTTGGCTTGGGAGCGGTGCTACTCGAATTGATGTGCAAGCATTCGTGAGGTAACTTAATGACATTAAATAGTAATTAATGTTTTAGAAAGACTTCCGATGTAGTTTACTATAGCCAAAATGATTATTTTCAAGGGAATAACCCGTTATTAGATCCAACTGCAGGGTGCATGGTAAAGGGCTTTACATAAACCATACGTTATTTACCGATACATGGGATTAAAAGATCCCAATTCCCCCTTTTCAATTTGTGAAGTTCAAAGACTTCAAATAACAACAACAATGGTGAAGTTCAAGACTTCAAGCAACAACAACATAAGTGAATTTCATGACCTCAATTACCACGTGTGAGGTTCTTAGACTTCAAATACCGACTCTAAACATACAAACAAGTGCTCACACATGTTACCAATCCATCTTTATAACCCATACATTATATACCGACATTGTGAGGTTCAAAGACCCCAATCCCCTTTTCCCACTTGTGAAGTTCAAGGACTTCAAACAATAATTCACCTTCCCGACTCTTGCATACAACATAGTCATACAATACATCCCTACATAACAATTAGCAATCAAATTGTATGACCTACTCCTATAATTACTAAGTGCAAAGTACTTACCTTTTGCTAAGAAGGATCCCACTTGATCTTCAATAAGTGCAAAGTACTTACCTTATGCTAAGAAGGATCCTACTTGATCTTCAAAGCTAGCTCCTTTAGCACCTTGATCACCTAGCAATCAACTAGCATTTAGAAATCTTAAGATCTCAATTCATTCACCAAATTGATATTCAAGACACACCTATGATCTAAAGATAAACACTCTAACTTAAGTTGGTTAACACAACCTTAACCAAATCTCCAACACCCAACAATCAACTTTCAACCCAAGTTGACATGTTTGGGTTTCATCCAATTTCACCCAATCCCAAACGTTCTTGATTCACCATTTGACTGAGGTTTCTACTAAGTAATGTGTTTATCAACATCATAAACACTTACCAAACTCCAGTTCACCATTTAAACCATCCCAATAAAAAAAACCCTAATTTTTCACCTCAAGAACCATAATTTTCAAATATTCAAATTAGATTGGGTTTCTTACATAATAATGTGTATTTTAACACCATAGACACTTATCAACCACCAAATTATCATTTAAACATCATCATATTGAAAACACCCAAATTTCCTTCAAGAGCCCTAGTTCTTAAATCACCAAATTGGATGTTTGGATGATGTTATCTCCCTTACATTACCATTAACCAAGCTAGATTATAACTTTTATCACGTTATTAACCATCTAGACCACCTAATTCAACCCTTCCACATGATTCCCCCATAATCCACCAAGAACACCTCTAATGGAGGTTTAGAGGATGAAGAAGACACTTACTTGAAGCATTAAAGAAGATAAATACTCCATTTTGGGTTGATTACACATGCAACACTTCAATTTCGGATTTGATCGTCTTCTCCCCCTTCCTCCTTGATCTTTCACAACCCAAACACAAATTTTTGTGTGTGAATTTCGTGACCCCCCTCCCCTAAGTCATCAGATTTCTAAAAGTTACAAAACTACCCCATGCATTTTCAATTTTGATCCTTTTTGCCAAATGTTGGTAAAATTCCTCTTTTGTAACAAAACTTCCACATTCATTTATTTAATCTTTCACCAATATAATATGAATATCATACTATGTAATATACTTGAAAGTCGGTGCGTTACATCATGGCCCAAATACTACACGACTTAGTCACAAACCTCCACCTCCATTTTAGGAGTAAAGCCTTGTTGAAGGCGTCCACGGACCTAAACCCAAGATCACCCTTCTCTTTAGAAGCCATAACCAAGTTCCAGGGAGGCAGGGAGCCCATTTCATTTTTCTAACCTTCACATTCCCACCCCAAAAAGATATTGATCTAATATCCAAGCTCTTTAAAACACAAGACAAGACCAAAAAGTAGAGAAATATAATAAATACCTATGGCACCAAGAACTGACGTGATTAACACCGATCTAGCACCTATCGACAAAAGCGGAGCTTTCCAAGAGTCCAATCTAGCCTCAAACTTCTCCAATAAATTCCTCCAACCTGACGCTTTAGCCATATTTGACCCGACTAGGAGATCCAAATACATAAAAGGACATTTACCTGCAATACATCCTGAATTCGCAACCATGATTTCAACCTCCTCATACTTCACTCCAATTCCATAGAGACAGGACTTATACAAATTAATTTTTAGACCTGAAGTGCGATGAAACCACTGTAAAAAATATGAACCACATTTTGAATGTTAGAAGATGACCATTCACTCAAAAATAAAGCATCATCCGTATAAAAAAGATGAGATAGATGGACTCTGCTTTAGGTTCGGGACGTGTCCGAGTTCGTGTCGGGTTGTTCCACGAATTCGTAGATAAATCATTCTGTTACAAACAGATTTCTAAATATTTGTAGAAATTTGGTCAAAAACTGGTCTAAAACCCATTTGTTGCTAATAAGCAACGGGTTTTTCTGTCACAAAATTGATTTTCGTCTATAAGCCCAAGAAGATCACAAATCAATCATCAAAATCAAGAAACAAAACATTGATAAGAGAATAGGTATGAACCCTAATAAACGAATTTTATTGATCGCTCATTACTTTAATTTTGTCTACATTGTTTGTATATACACAGACACGTGGGAAATGACGTATCCCTAGTGAAACGTCGCAACCCTACATCCCATATGTATATTACGGTTTTTTATTTTCTAAACTAACCTAACGACCCTTCAACTATTTACAACTACATAATTGACACAAAACTAGACTTTCTAGTAAATACATAATCACCCCATAACTTTTATTTTTTATTCAAATTTGGGTCAATAATTATAAGATTAATACCGTTGAATAGTCCTTAGCAACAATTTTCTTCTTGTAGGCGGAAACCATCGCAAAACTTAAAACTAATAAATGGCATAAATTTATACAACTCGTGATTTACTTATTATACCAAATAAAAAAGTTTAAATTAAAGTTGAGGTTCATTATCGTTTTTTAACACGTTTTTCATACATATATTCGGTAATTGAGTTATAGATTACATCTAGTACAGTATTACATAACAAATAGATTACAAATGGAATACTAGCAAGTTGCAGTCCGGTCCGATCCGGTTTTTAAACATTATTAAATCTTACGGTCCGGTCTGTTTTATACGGTCGTTTTGGACAGTTTCACGGTTTTAAACTAAGTTGATATAAACCTTAAACTAAACCGTTGGTTACGGTTTGAAATTTTTAAAACCGACCGACCGAAAGTAACAAAAAAAACCGACCACAAAACCAAACCGATAACCGGTTTAGACAGTTTCACGGTTTTAAACAAACCGTAAACACCCCTGCTAGCAACGGAGGACAAGACCAGTGCAACATTAATCAATACGACGTCGTATACAGAAAGACACTTATCTGACGTGGCATCAATAAAAAGCCACGTCACGTTATGATGACGAAAATGAGTGCTATTCTCGCTAGATCTGATGGTCCTCCTCATCATCCAGCTCAATCACACACACATCTCTGATCTCACACTCCCTTTTCACCTCGATTAAACCACACACCACTGTGTGTTTTTAAGCCTCATCAGTTCACATGTCTCTGAACCCATTATAAAACCCTTAATCCCCTTCCAATCTTCAACTCAACTGTTAAATGGGAGAGGTCTGTTCTTGAATCTTTTCTTCAATTTCTGTTTCATTATTATTTTGGTGAAAAAAAATGAGTTTTGAAATATGGGTTTTGATAAAAATATGATTTTTTTAAGAGGGTGTTGTTTGATTGTTGTTTTTCAGGAGGTAAAGAAGCCGGAGGAGGAAAAGAAGGTGGAGGAAGATGAAAAACCGGCCGCCGGAGATGAGAAAAAGGGGGAGGAGGCAAAAGATCCGCCGCCACCTCCGCCTCCGCAAGAGGTTGTTTTGAGAGTATTCATGCATTGTGAAGGCTGTGCTAGAAAAGTCCGGCGATGCCTTAAAGGCTTTGAAGGTTTGTACTCTTGTTTTTATTATTATTATTATTATTATTATTTTATTTCTGAGCCCGAGTTTCTTTGGAAACAGTCTCTCTATCCTATGAGATAGAGATATGGTTTTTCTTTATCTCACGGATCTTGAGATTTTTATTGGGTATGTTTGTTTTTATTATTATATTTTATTTCTGAGACGTGGTCTCTTTGGGAGTAGTATCTCCGATGATTAGATAGAGCTAATGTTTGTATGAGTGAGATTTTTATTGGGTATTGTTTGTTTGTTTTTATTATTTTCTAGGTTTTAGTTGGATTTTTTTGGTTTAATTAATAATTAATTTGTTTTGAAAAAATAGGCGTTGACGATGTTGTAACGGATTGTAAGACTCATAAGGTCGTAGTGAAAGGAGAAAAGGCAGATCCGTTGAAAGTACTAGAAAGACTCCAGAAGAAAAGCCACCGAAAAGTTGAGCTTCTTTCCCCGGTCCTGAAACCGCCAGCGCCGGAGCAAGAAGAATCTCCTAAACAGGAAGAAAAGAAAAATGAGGTTGAAATTAATTCTTATATTTTTCATATTTTATTTTAATAGATTAAAACTCTTAAGTTGTGAATTTTTACATCCTCATATTTTTCCGGTGAACGGCAGCCCCCGCCGGTGATTACGGTGGTGTTGAAAGTACATATGCATTGTGAAGCTTGTGCTCAAGAGATTAGAAAACGCATTTTGAGGATGAAGGGTAATTTACTAATTTTATTTTTAACTTTTTCACAAAATATTTATCAAATAAAACCCTTTTTGACGTATTTTAATCTTGTTTTTATCACGTGTAATTAGACATATATATATATACACATTTATACGAAGATGTTTATTAAAGAACACTAGCTTATCGCTACAACAAAAATAACTAACTTAAATCGTTTAATTTTTTATTATCAGTGGTTCATATTTTTAAAATTTTATACTTTAACATACAAATAAGTATATTTATGTAAAAAAATAATCAAATATATATTTTTATGTGTTTTTTTATTTTTATTTTTAACTTTTACATACACGTGTATTTTTGTGGGTATGATCGTAGGGGTGGAAAGTGTAGTGCCGGATCTAAAGAACTCACAAGTAGCGGTGAAAGGTACTTTTCCGGTGGCGGAGCTGGTGGATTACGTGCACAAGAGAACCGGCAAGACCGCCGTGATCGTGAAGCAAGATCCCGAACCCAAGGCGGAAGAAGACAAGGGTGGTAAAGACGAGAAGGAGGGCGGTGAGAAGGAAGAGAAGAAAGCCGACGACGGTGGCGAGAAGCAAGAAGCGGCGAAGGAGGAGACGGCAGCGGCCATGATGGAGATGAGAAAAAATGAATATTATTATTATCATCAACCTGCGAATTACCAGATATACCCTCCAAGTTACGCTGTGGAAGCAGTGTATTCATACCCACCAGCCCCGCAAATGTTCAGTGATGAAAACCCTAATGCATGTAGTGTAATGTAAATAATCGAGGGGGTAAAAATGGAAAATAACATGGAAGTTGTTTGAGTAATGTCTAAATGTGGACCTGTATAAGCGTCTTGAGAAAATAATTGTAGAGTTTTATAACCTTTTTAAACTCTCAATTGGAGTGTTTATTATGCTTTTATTTAACTAAATATTCTTAAAATTGAAATAGTAACATATATAAAAACTTATAGGGGAAAATGAGACTAATATAACATTTTAGAAGCAATCTTTTTTAATTGTGTTGAATTTGACTATAATGTAACTTCGTTCAACATAAAGATTGCATTAAAAAAATCTAATGCGATATGTCGAAATTTACCCATTTGATTCATAATTCGGATCAAAATGTCGGTTAATGTCAAGTTTTGGGCCGAAAAGGAAACTACGAACTTTTGTGAATATAAATAAGACTTGAGGGGCCTATCTTGGATAACTCCAAACTAGTAAAAATGTCGTGAAAAATACTAAAATAATATTTAGTAGTGTGTAGTTTAAAAGTCACATGATTAGTAGTAGTATTAATTAAATAGTATTTAGTGATAGATAGCTTAAAGGTCTTTGTTTAGTTTTATATAAACCTACGTAACTTTGTTGAGAATTGAGAATGGAAAACATCAAGTTTATATTACACGAAAAAACTTCTCCCTAGCCTAGATTATTCTAGCTAGTTTTATTTATCTTTTGTATTTTAACCAATGTTGTAAAACAAGGTCTCCGAGTCCGAGTACTCCCCGAGTAATCGCTACAAGGTAGGTTGTCGAGGCCGAGTACTCTAGACCTAGGCCGAGTACTCCTTGAGTACTCTGCGCCTAAGCCGAGTACTCCCGACTCCGACTAAGGAGCGCCTAGCGACTTTTGCGACATTGATTTTAACTTTAGATGGTATCAGAGCATTATCGCTCCCGATGACCAAATCTTTCGGCTTTTCATGTGAATTATTTTTCTTTTTACAAATCAGGCACCGACCCTGACTTTTAAACACCTGAACAATGAACAACAAAACGTAGCAATGATCTGGGAAGAATGAGAACAAGTCGAGTGACAAAAGGCACATGTGGTTGGTACTTAGTGAACGTACATACACATGTAGAAAAGCTTGGCCACTTACCTAAAAGAATGTGACATGAATATAAAGTAGCAACAAGAAGATAGGGTTATGAGTTCCGTGTTGTACTTTTAGTAAAAGGGCTCATCTAATGTAACATTTTAGAAACTTTAAATCATTTTCTTAAATTCATATTTACAAAACCAACTTTTTAAAATACAAAATTCGAGCTTATTGACTTTTAGAAGTTAATACCACAAAACTTAACTAATTCTTATAAAAGATGTTTAGTTGAATTAATCCAACTATTTGATGATTAATTAATCAGTCCAAAATAATCATTTACGCTGTGTTCCCGAGTCTCATTTAAGAAGAGAAAAGAATGAAAAAGAAAGGACGCGGAAGTAATCTATTGTTCCAGAGTTTTTTTTAAGGATGGAAAAGAAAGGAAATATAAGGAAGGGTATTCAAAGATTTTTTTATGGAGTGAAATGAAGGGAAAAGAAGGCTTATCTCCATCCTTTCAAATTTGAAAGACTTGAAGAGAAAGGAAAAGAGGTGAAAAGAAGGGAAAAGAAAAGAAAACCATTTACGCTGTGTTCCCGAGTCTCATTTAAGGAGAGAAAATAAGGGAAAAGAAATGATGGGGAAGTAATCTATTGTTCCAGAGTTTTTTAAGGAGGGAAAAGAAAGGAAATAGAAGGAAGGGTGTTCAGAGATTTTTTTATGGAGTGAAATGAAGGGAAAATAAGTCTTATCTCCATCCTTTCAAATTTGAAAGATTTGAAGAGAAAGAAAAAAAGGGGAAAAGAGGGAAAAAGAAAGGAAAAGAAAAAAAAAGGAAAAGTAATCATTTCTTTTCTTTTTCTTCCTTTAGTAAACTCGAGAACAAAACGTTAAAAATCTATGATACACATGGCTATGTGATAAAGGTTCACATAGTCGTATCCTTTGACTTTTAAAGATGACTATTAAAAGACACGAGTATCTAATAGATATGCATAGTTGTACATTAAAACTTTCAAAAACCGTAAATTCTTACAATAGATTACATGCTTTAAGATTAGAAATAAAAAAAAACTAATGGTTCGGTTAAACTATTTCCTAAAGCTGAAACTTTCAATTCGGTTTCGGCCAGGCCATTTTCTAAAAAAAATATTAGATTTACAGCTAAATATTACACTACCAAAAAACTGAAAAATTTGCGACAACAGATTTTGTGAAAATTTGTCAGAATTGGCCGTTAGCGACAAGTTTCTGACAAAATGTGTTTGTTGGAAAAAACCTCGTAAGAAATGTTTTTTCCGACAAAGTCCCGACTATGTTTCCAACGAATTAGCGACAAAAGTCTTTCGTCGGTAATTTCTGACAATATTTTGATGGTTGTATTAAATAAATAAGTTAACTAATTTAACAATATTGTCGGAAAATTGTAAGAAATCTTATGGTTACTTTTTTGTTTTTTGTCGAAAAGTTGTCGCTAACTTGTGGAAAATTTATTTTGTTGATAACCCGTCGAAAACTTTTGTAAAAATATACATGTTTTCTAGTAGTGTTATTTGTGCAATATCTCAAGATCATAGTGTCACGGGGTTACTTCTTTGACTCGAGTGCGGCTCTTAGTCTCCTGCTAAGATCAGCCTTTCTCCCGATTATGTAGCGACTCGGAAGCGATAAGATGCAAACAAGCAAGATCGTAATCAAACAACTTATATTGATTACAAGGAAAGAGTATAAATAAGCTTTTACAAGGTGAATATTTTACAAGTGTTGGAGGTGATCTATACAAATGACTAACCCATCTATTTATACTAATCATCCTCTTGATCTAGATGATTCTATCTAGAGTCTTCTAATCATACAATAATACAAATATCAAAGATATTTCTAAGGAATAATCTGGATACTTAGCTAAATATCAAAGATATTTCTATGGAGCTTTCTAGTTAATCCAAGATTAATATCTTGGATATTTTTGGGAGAACTTTCTAGATCGGCTTTTAAGCCTTTAACTCTTGATGGCTTTGAATGTTGCTGGAACTTTCCGGAATCCCCAGTATGTAATCTGAATTTTTGGGCAGAATTTGAGTTGTTTTGAGCGAGTCGTGACATTCTCCCCCACCTAAATTCACAATGTCGTCATCGTGCATCCTTGACAGTGCCTGGTTCAGCCTCCTTGGTCACGACAAGCTTAAATTTTTGAACCTGTCTCGGTTCCCCTTTGTTGTATTTAAATATGAGTTGCATGGCCGACACCGTCTTGCCTTGACGTCCCGTGTCACGCTTCATTTTTACCATGCAAGCTCGTTCACCATCCATGATGCATAAAGAGTCCATAAACGGCATGGGAAAGGCGTTTACCTTCGAGAAGAAGTCCATCCCGAGCACGAACTTGTAATCATCCATGGGCACCATTGACAAGTCCAGCATGCCTTTCCATTCCGCGATCTTGGCCTTAACGCCTTGGACCATTCCATCTATCAGCTTGGCGTCCCCATTTGCAGCCTTGATCCATGCCAACTGTTTTGTCGCATTTAGCCTAAGTCTTGTTGCTTCCTCCTTCGAGACGAAGTTATGACTCGATCCCGTGTCGAGAAGGCTCTTGTTGGCACCCCGTTTACTTCTATGCATACATAGTGAAGTCCCGTCGACTTCTCCCTCGGGTTCGTGGCTTCACCCTTTGCCACTCCTGGCCCCGACGTGTTAGTCTTACCTGTGCATCTGTTGCACTTTCCATTCAACGACTCCTCAATCGCTTTGGTCTTGGCCCCCTTCCTAGGCCACTTTGAGCGTCCCTTACGCCTTACCTTCGGGTTCGTGGCTTGCCCATTCGCCACTCCTGGTCCCAACTTTCCCATGGTATTGATGAGTTGCACAGCCCCTAGTCATGCCTCATGCTCATCATCCTGACCATCTTCCTGGGCAACCAGTGCGTGCAAGCTGGCCTTCTTCAGACAGAACCGAGCTATATGTCCTCGAACCCCACAGATGAAACACCCTTCATCTTGGTTCGTGGTGTGTGTATCCTTCTTTCGGAGATGATCTTGTTTGGCTCCCCCACCATGTTCCTTGTTACCTTCGATCATAGGTTTACGTGGGCGCTCTTCCATCAAGTCGACTAAGCTTTGAGCAGCGGCAATGGCTGAAGCTAAGTCTTTAACATTGCGACGCTCCAATTTAGTCTTTGCCCATGGTTGTAACCCATCGATGAAATAGAACAGGGAATCCTCATCCGAAAGGTCAGGGATCGCAAGAGTTAGTGTAGTGAACTCTTTCACGTACTCTTGGATCATCCCATCATGCTTGAGCTTTCTTAACCGGCTCTTTGCTTAATGCAAAGCGTTAACCGGATAGAATTTCTTCTTAAGATCTCGAACAAACTCAGCCCAAGTCTTGATTGTACATGTACCTCCTTCGACGTCTCAATACCTACGTCGTCACCATAAAACCGCGGTATCCTGTAAGTACATCGTAACGATGTTGATCTTCGTCTCATCATTTACGATGCCGACCCCACCTAAGTATCGCTCCATCTCCCAGTGAAGGTCGTCAACAACCCTTGCCTCACGTTTGCCTTCAAACGGGCTTGGTTTAGGGACTTTGACGCATGGAGTGAAAGGGTTAGTGTTCCCACTTACACTAACTAAGGCCTTGCCGCAATCATTCACCTTGGCCTCCAACCCGACCAGGCTTCTATGGCAGTCTTGAGACATCTCATCCATGTCTTGGCGCAGTTTCTGTGAAAACTCATCCATGTCTCGACATAGCTTGGCGATCTCCTCTTTAACCATCACCGTTATCTCGCTACGGAATACTTGGATGCTAGCATTCATGTAATGAACCAAAAATCCATTTTAATGTTATTTGCCTAAATAATATTATAGGGGTGAAATCTATATAACAGAAAGTGGAGGTTTGTTTTAATTAGTGCATTAATCTAGTTTTGGAAGAAGGGGTCAAATATGGAAGTTCAGGGGCTGTTTGTAATAAAACAAATTCTTGTTTTGGTCTTATAGAAAACAACGCAGGAACACACTTTGGGTGTGTGTTCCTTGCGAAAATCCAAGATAAGGAAAAAAGGAGAAGAATGCAATCTCGAAATTGATGCTTGCATGCTCGGTTTTGAAGGTTTTGGTGTAATCATCTTCTTCCAATCATCAAGTAAGTGTTCTTCATCTTTTGAATCCACCATTGATGGAATTCTAGGTGGGTTTTGGGTGAACCAAGCATTGGGGTTGCATCGGGTTGAAATGTTGAGAGATAACTTGTTATCTAGCTTGGTTAATGGTAATGGAAGATAGATAACATCATCTAAACATCCAATTTGGTGATTCAAGAACAAGGGTTCTTGAGGAAAATTTGGGGGTTTCCTATATGATGATGTTTAAATGATAATTTGGTGGTTGATAAGTGTCTATGGTGTTAAAAGACACATTATTATGAAAGAAACCCAATCTAATTTGATGATTTGAAAGTTAGGGTTCTTGAGGATCAAAATTAGGGGTTTTTGATTTGGGGATGTTTAAATGTTGAATTGAGGTTGGATAAGTGTCTAGGGAGTTAATAGACACATAATTAACCATAAAGCCCTAATTTTTTTATGGTGAATTGTAAAAAGGAGTTTTGGTGTAACTTTGGTGAAAACCCAAATGGGTCATAATGGGTGAATGTTGTTTGGGGAGGTTTGAAACTTGATTAAGGTGTGATTATGGGAGAAATCCATAAAGTATAGGGTGGGTGTTAGACCTCTATTGGTAAATGGTGAATTGGTGAATTTGAGAGTTTGACTTTAATGGGTCAATATGAGTTGAAAGGTTAAATTGGGTGTTGGAGGTTTGGTTAAGGTTGTGTTAACCAAATTAAGTTGGAGTGTTGATCTTTAGATCATTGGTGTGTCATGAATCTCAATGTGGTGAATGAATTGAGATTGTATGATTACTAAATGCAAGGTGATTGCTAGGTAATCAAGGTGTTGTGGGAGCTAGCTTTGAAGACCAAGTGGAACCGTCTTTAGCTAAAGGTAAGTGCTTTGCACTTACTTAGTAATGATAGGTGGTGGTAATTGCACATATTTGATTTACATGTTGGTTGTTCAAATATCTTATATGTGTTTAATTGTATGTTGAAAATTAAGGAAATTGCATATGGTGAAAATATGCAAGGGTAGGTGTGTCACACCCCGCCACGGCGGAAACGCGGGATGTAATGAACATGGTTTCCACAGCCTTTGTTTACATCGAACAACCACAACTAGACAAAACAACCAAAGGTTTCAAGTGTTTACACAAAAACCAAATACAAATTGTTTCATAAATGACATGTTTTCCAATTGTTTCCCAAAATACATGTTTCAAATGTTTCACAAAAGACGAGTTTTACGACTATGGCCTATGACACGTAGGCTATAAAAGGAAAACTCCCAAAAGGCTCCTAAATGCATGCGACTCCACCATCCTTAATTTCCTGAGAAAACATGCTTAAAAAGTCAACATAATGTTGGTGAGTTCATAGGTTTCGATATTTAAATGAATCTGTTTTACATAAAACACTTTGATGTCGGATAACGAGTTCGTACACAATGCATTTCCGAAACAACACAACCAATGATGCAGTTACCATGAGTCCTATGATCAAACTTGACTGTTTCTGTTTCTGCCTCTACCAACGTCCTATCGCAAAACGTTAAAATGAGATGGATAATAATGCACCCGTTTTGACCTCCAGTCAAGGTTAGCGCGTCTAACCACGGAGGGGGGTGTCAACCCAAATAGATCTATTCACAATTTTCACGTCTACCCATAGCTAATGATCATAGTATAGAAAAGGACTTAGATGCGATAATGAGTCTACTCATGTAACCAATGATGTAATGTTTCTACTCGTATCCAAAATGCGATGCTAGCATGTTTTCTCCCCCAAGTATTTAAAATCAAAGGTATTAAAAAGAGGGTCCGTGAGTCTCACCCGATGAGCAAACAATGAAGCAAGGCAAAACAAGTATCAACTAGCAAATTCCGTGAATACGTGAGCCGACCTAACCATGCCCTATGGTAAAATAAGACACTTTAAGGTCTAAACAATGTTTCAAATGTGTAATTTGATCGTGTATATGATTCACCCAACTAGACTCGACATGAATACTAGTTTATGTTTCCGACAGTTTTGACATGACGACCGTTGGTGATGAGTTGTGACAATAGGATATATTTATATACACTTATATAAATAATTTATGTATCTCAAGAAATGTCTTTACATTTAAGCAACAACATCAGGGTTAGGTTGAAAATAAATATATAGTATGGAAGGTAAAACTTTTATATTAAAATAGCCTTTAGTAATGTATTCGGGTTTTTAAGACAACTTGTGTCGCATTTTTAGTTATTTTATCGAACTCAATAATTTATGGAATTTTTACCACACTCAACTAAGTGTATTGACTCTATAGAAATGTATGGATCATAATTTATAAAGGGGTTTAAGGGTTTCAAACAAAAATCGTGACAAAAATAGGTTAATAGTTTCGGTTTTATCGGATAGGTCTCGGAAATCTTGACGGTTGGAGGTCACAATATTGATTTCATCATAAGAGGCCATATGGGTTTTATTACAAAACACAAAATTATAGTTTTAGAAAAAAAGAATCAAATCATTTGGACCATTTTGAAGTGAGTTATGACCTATACAAGCTGACCTTATGAATCTGTCCAAACATTTCAGCTTTGACCCATTTTCTTGTATCGACCTTTTGGGGTATCCAATCTCCACCACAAATCACGAAATCACTTGGCATGGATAGAGGACTCTTTAAACTTAATTTTAAACTCAAGAAACGTCCATTTTGGTTTAGTTTTGACCGAGATAAAACTCCCTAAAGTTGGCTAAAAATTCTGCCAGCAACATATTTGTATAAAATTGTGACTTTTTCTTTGAATAATCCATTATTTGGGTGAATCTCCTACACAAAACAACTAGTAGGATCAATAAAATCAAGACTTAGTATGAGAAGACTCACTTAAAGCAAGCAAGGAGAAGGATTTTGATGGATGAACGATGGCTTGAATCCTTGCAAACACTTGGAAACACCTTGATCTTCACTTAAAAATACAAGAGATATATGTGTGTGTGTTTTCGGTTCTAGAGAGAAAGCAAGGAGAGAGAGCTGAGAATGAGATGGAGATTATTCTTGTGTGTTCCAAATAAACTAAGCATGCTATATATATATTCGGAATATCTAGCATCATGATTACATGGACTTGACAAGGGATGGTGTTCTAAGATTTTCTTGTCATTCACTTATGACAAAGTATGGGTTAGGAGATGGGTTGGTTGATGTGATAGAGGGGAAAGGGTAAGGGGGTTGGGTAGGGTGATGATGATGGTAAGGTGATGCAAGGTGGTAGTTCAAACACGGTACACTACCCGCAAGTAATACCCGCTAAATACTCGTCTTAATAAATAAATGTCGAGGTCGTCATAATAAAAATAAAAATGTGTCGGGTATAATATATATATACGTTCATCGTTTAGACGCATTAAATGCGTAAAGTACGTATTAAAGTTTAAAATATGTGTTAACGAACCTAAATAATAACCAAATATATATTTACCTATATATTTATATTATTACACATATAATCACATAAAATAATGAGATAAAATGTTTTCCTAACATTTGATATTTGTCACCAACGTACGCGTGTGTCAGGTTAAAGGGCGTTACCCGGTAATTTCTAAAATTACCAAATGCAAGATGTGACATGAGTGGACATTGTTATGCATGAAATGACCTAATTAAACCAAATTATGTATATCATGCAAATGGTTCATCTAAATGTGACTAGGGTTGGTACGGATAATGACCTGGAATTTTCTCGGTTGTCACATTCTCCTCCCGTTAATAGAATTTCATCCCGAAATTCAGTTTGTGTCATATGTTGTTGGGGTGTTCTCAAATAGAGTGGGATACTTGAGTCTCATATGATCCTCGCGTTCCAAAGTAAACTCTGGTCCTCGTCTAGAGTTCCATCTGACTTTTACAATAGGAATGCGACTTCGTTTCATCCTCTTGATCTCATGATCCATGATTTCTATCGGTTCTTCGACAAAATGAAGCTTGTCGTCGATTTAAATCTCTTTAAGTGGTATAACAAGTGTTTCATCTGATAAGCACCTCTTCAGATTTGACACATGAAATGTGTCGTGTACACCACTGAGTTCTTGTGGTAGCTTGAGTTGATAAGCTACAGGGCCAACACTAGCTAGGATTTCAAACGGTCCAATGAATCTAGGGTTTAGCTTTCCTCGTTTGCCAAACCTGATAACCCCTTTCCAAGGTGATACTTTCAAAAGCACTTTGTCTCCAACTTGGAATTCCAAGGGTTTGCGTCTCACATCAGCATAACTCTTCTGGCGATCTTTGGCGGCTTTGAGTCTGTCTTTGATCTTGAAGATCTTATCGGTCGTTTCTTGAATCATTTCAGGGCCAGTGAGTTAGCTATCACCAACCTCTGTCCAATATATAGGTGATCGATACTTTCGACCGTAAAGTGCCTCAAAAGGTGCGACCTTGATGCTAGTGTGATAACTATTATTGTACGAAAACTCAGCTAGTGGTAGATGAGTATCCCATTTGTTTCCGAAGTCTATTACTTAGGCTCTGATCATGTCTTCCAGAGTCTAGATGGTCCTTTCACTTTGACCATCTTTTTGTGGGAGATACGCGGTGCTCATGTCTAAGCGTGTCCCCAACGCTTTCTTTAACGATTGCCAAAATATTGAAGTGAAACGACTATCTCTATCCGAGATAATAGAAATTGGCACTCCATGTCTTGAGACAACTTCTTTCACGTAGATCCTGGTTAACTTTTCCATCTTATTTGTCTCCTTGATAGGTAGGAAGTGCGCAGATTTCGTCAATCGGTCAACAATTACCCATATAGTGTCGTAACCACTTGATGTCTTAGGTAATTTTGTGATAAAGTTCATATAAATCTGCTCCCACTTCCACTGAGGTACCTCTGGTTGCTGCAACAACCCTGATGGCTTCTTGTATTCTGCCTTGACTTTAGAACAAGTTAAGCATTTACTCACATAGGTGGCGATTTCCGTTTTCATGTTAGGCCACCAATATAACTCCTTGAGATCCTTGTACATCTTGTCTGAGCCTGGATGAATTGAATACCTGGACTTGTGTGCTTCGTCCATTACCAATTCCCTTAAATTTCCAAAACTCGGTACCCAAATTCTGTTCATGAAATAACGAGCTTCGTCGGATCTGATTTCAAACTGTTTGTCCATGCCTCGTAAGGACTCATTATCCAAATTTCCTTCCTTGAGTGACTCATGCTGAGCATCACGAATTCGAGTGGTGAGACTTGTATGAATCGCTATCCCCAATGCCCGCACTCGCAGTGTCTTGACTCGTTCTTTCCTACTCAAGGCATCTGCTACAACGTTTGCCTTGCCAGGATGGTAGCGAATGTCACAGTCATAGTCATTGAGTAACTCGACCCATCTTCGATGCCTCATGTTCAACTCTTTCTGGTCAAAGATGTGTTGAAGACTTTTATGATCGGTAAAAATGGTGCATTTTGTATCATATAGGTAATGTCTCCATATCTTGAGCGCAAACACTACGGCTCCCAATTCTAAATCATGAGTAGTGTAGTTTTCTCATGAATCTTGAGTTGTCGGGATGCATACGCGATGACTTTTTTCCTTTTGCATCAACACACAGCCAAGACCCTGGTGTGATGCATCACAGTATACTACAAAATTGTCGGTTCCCTTAGGGAGTGATAGAATTGGAGCACAACACAACTTTTGCTTCAATAATTGAAAAGTTGATTCATGTTTGTCTCCCCAATCAAACTTTTTGTCTTTCTGAGTCAGGGTCGTTAATAGCTGGGCTATCTTAGAAAAGTTCCCGATAAACCGCCTATAATAACCGGCCAGGCCCAAGAATTGGCGCACCTCGGTTGGAGTTTTTGGTGCTTCCCAATTCTTAATTGCTTCAATCTTAGAGGGATCCACGTGTATACCCTTCTCATTAACCACGTGACCAAGAAATTGCACTTCTCGAATCCAAAACTCACATTTCGAGAATTTGGCGTACAATTTCTCATCCTTCCAAGATTAACCTCAGATGTTGCTCATGTTCTTCCTTGGTTCTTGAGTATATCAGGATGTCATCGATGAATACGATTTCAAATTTGTCCAAATAAGGCTTGCAAACTCTATTCATGAGATCCATGAAAACTGCTGGTGCATTGGTTAAACCAAAAGGCATGACTAGGAACTCGTAATGACCGTAACGAGTCCTAAATGCGGTCTTTGGAATGTCTTCTTCTTGAACCCTAAATTGATGATATCCCGAACGTAGATCAATCTTCGAAGAGAAACTAGAACCTTGCAGTTGATCAAACAAATCATCTATCCTAGGAAATGGATATCGGTTCTTGACCGTCAACTTGTTTAATTCCCGGTAATTGATACACATCCTAAAGGTTCTTTCCTTCTTCCTTACAAATAAGACCGGAGCTCCCCATGGCGAGAAACTAGGTCTTATGAATCCCTTATCCAACAATTCCTTCAATTGATTGGATAGTTCCTGTATCTCTGACAGCACTAAACGGTATGGTGATCGTGCGATCGGTGTAGCGCCAGGTACCAAATCAATTCGAAATTTGACTTACCTAGGCGGTGGAAGTCCAAGCAAATCTTTGGGAAATACTTCTGGATAGTCTTGAACGATCGGTATGTCTTCAAGTCGCTTCTCTTCCGGCTTCTTCTCCGACACATGTGCCAAAATAGCATGATATCCCTTCCGCAAGTACTTCAGGGCCTTCATGCATGTGATAATTCTCAACACAGTTCCACTCTTCTTTCCTTAGATAGAGAGGGTTTCACCATTGGAACATGGAATACGAACTATCTTCTCATGACATACAATCTCGGCTCGGTTCTTTGAAAGCTAATCCATGCCTACAACGATATCGAAACTACCAAGTTCTATTGGTATCAAGTCTATGCTAAAGGGGTGATCCTCCCCTTGAACTATTTCATCAGTTTCAATTAACTTTTCGTTAGCCAATTCAACAATATATTTATCGTTTAACTTAGTTGATTTCATCTCAATTAGTGGGCTAAAGTCAGTCGAAACAAAATTTTGTCGGCACCAGTGTCAAAAAGTATAGCAGCATATTGATTATTGACAAGGAACGTCCGTAACGACGTTGGGATCTTGTTGTGCATCCCTAGCTCCAATCGCGAATGCTCTTCCACGATCCGGGTTCAGACCTTGGTTCCTCAACTTTGGACACTCCTTTCTGAAATGACCAGCGGCTCCACATTCAAAACATCCCCGGTTGGCACCGGATTTTACAATAGCTTTAGTAGATCTACAATTCCTTGCCAAGTGCCCGGGCTTTTTGTACTTGTTACAGGTAAATCCTGCACAAGTACCCAAATGATGGAAGCCACACTTGTTGCATTTGGGTTGGTTTCCAGTGTACGACTTCTTCTCATTTGTGCCCGCGGCATATGCCTTCACAATATCTGGTTTCTTTTTGACTTGATGTCCTAAACCTTTCCCCAAATTAACATCCCACTTCCTCTTGCTATCAGCACTCGCCTCAGTAGTACCCTTTTTCACCAATACCCCAGAACGGACTGCTTGATCAGTCAGGTCATGTGCCAATCTCATAGCGCTTTGAATAGTGGTAGGCTTAGATGAGGTTACCATGCTCTGAATTTGAGGTGCAAGACCCCAAATATATCTTTCAATCCTCTTGATTTCTGGAGTAACCATGTGTGGTACAAGTCGTGCAAGTTCATGGAATCTAGTGGTATAAGCTGCCACTTCGGCTCCATCTATAGTTAACTCCAGAATTCAACCTCAATCTTCTGGAGTTCGTTCCTAGGGCAATACTCCTCCCTCAACATGTGTTTCAAGTCATCCCATGATAACTGGTAAGCAACATCCATAGTCAGTGTTTGGACTTGCGAGTTCCACCAAGAGAGTGCTTCATTCTGGAAAGTGCAAGTTGCATACTTTACCTTACAGTCATTAGCACAATTACTAATGTTGAAAACGGACTCCATCTTTTCAATCCAACGAACAAGACCTACTGCTCCTTCTGAACCATTGAAGTTTCGAGGTTTACAATCCTTGAAGGCTTTGTAGGTGCAACCTCTCGAAGCATCATTCGTTCCTCCAGTCCCATTGTCGTGCCCACCAGTACCGCTACCGCCGGCACCATTGTCTCCGCTTCCACCACCGGATCCAATGTTTCGGTTGGTTTCATATTGTGCCATTGCAACTGCCACTCGCTGAGATACCAATTGCTCTATCTCCTCCGAGTTCATGGGTTGTGTTGTTCCAGTGTCTTGTCGGGTATTACGTCTGGATCTTCCTTTCGGCGCCATGATTTCTTTCTAATACACAAGTAAAAAAAGAAATAAAACAATATATAAAATAATGTCAACACATGAACAGGAAATGTAAACAACCACAACATCCACAATCATCACGCTAGCCATAATATAAATAGATGGAAATAACTTGTTATGTAGTTTTCAAAAGAAACCAAAATGGGTGTGGGTACAAAGCCCCACTAATACAAGTTTTTCCTACTATAAATACTATATGGGCATAACCCGCCCATGTGGGTCTATCTAGCTAAGTGAGAAAATGCTCATGTCTGGACGGCAGCTGAGGCTAGCATGACACAAACAACAGCAAGCGCCATGGAGTATCCAGCGTGCTCCTCGGCTGCGGTGGCTCGTTGCTCGGCTTCGACCACCCTCTGCTCTGTCGTCACTGTCCTCAGCTCAACGGCGACAATCCTTTGGTCTAAGGCAGGGATCCTGTCCTCGACATCTAATGAGCTATCATACAGGGATAGGAGTGCCTAGGCTTCAAGGTGAAACCCATCGTCAATGGTGAACACATGCTCTCTTAGGTCATTCAGGTGACCTACATCCTTCTGAACCTCCTCGACGTCAGTCTACAGCGTCTGTATCTTATGATCGTGTCGGACACCGCGAGCCACTATGGTGGGGATGGTGCGCTCCACGGGTTCTCCCATGAGTGGTAGTGATCGCGCTGCGTGAGATAGCTCTCCAATCTTGTAAGTCGAGGGAATACCCTTCTCATCCCTCTACATACGTAGTGTCTGGGGCATCCAGTCCCACCTCCTAGCATCGGTCTTACACCTCTTGGGCGCAGTCTCAACAGCGAACTTGATTGCCTCTGGGGTCTCCTCCACAGTCTCCGCATCTACGGGAGCTTCAAGCTCCTCGCCGATGTCAGTCTCAGAAACTCCTCATTTTCCTCCATCAGGATGCTATCATCAACAGATACATGCGGGAGTAGTGGGGCTGATGGCGCAGAAAATGACGATATGGATGATACTGGTGTCAGTGGCGCGTACTCGTACTTCTCCCTGAAGTCGAAAATGTCAATCGTGTGAGTGGCAGACGACATAGCTGTGACAACATTAATATTTGTACACAACAAAATATGAGTCCTACGAATGCACATGCTATGGAAATGACCATGCTATATGTTCTACGGCTATAGTCTAGGCCTACCCAATCCAACCTAGTTTGCTATAACCAAGGGTTCTGATACCAATCTGTCACACCCCACCATGGCGGAAACGCGGGATGTAATGAACATGGTTTCCACAGCCTTTGTTTACATCGAACAACCACAACTAGACAAACCAACCAAAGGTTTCAAGTGTTTACACAAAAACCAAATACAAATTGTTTCATAAACGACATGTTTTCCAATTGTTTCCTAAAAGACATGTTTCAAATGTTTCACAAAAGACGAGTTTTACGACTATGGCCTATGACACGTATGCTATAAAAGGAAAACTCCCAAAAGGCTCCTAAATGCATGCGACTCCAGTGTGACTCCACCATTCTTAATTTCCTGAGAAAAACATGCTTAAAAAGTCAACATAATGTTGGTGAGTTCATAGGTTTCGATATTTAAATAACTCTGTTTTACATAAAACACTTTGATGCCGGATAACGAGTTCGTACACACTGCATTGCCGAAACAACACAACCAATGATGCAGTTACCATGAGTCCTATGATCAAAACTTGACTGTTTCTGTTTCTGCCTCTACCAAACGTCCTATCGCAAAACGTTAAAATGAGATGGATAATAATGCACCCGGTTTAACCTCCAGTCAAGGTTAGCGTGACTAACCACGGGTGGGGGTGTCAACCCAAATAGATCTATTCACAATTTCCACGTCTACCCATAGCTAATGATCATAGTATAAAAGAGGACTTAGATGTGATAATGAGTCTACTCATGTAACTAATGATGTCATGTTTCTACTCATATCCAAAATGTGATGCTAGCATGTTTTCTCCCCAAAGTATTTAAAAGAAAAAGTATTAAAAAGAGGGCCGTGAGACTCACCTGATGAGCAAACAATGAAGCAAGGCAAAACAAGTAGCAACTAGCAAAGTCCGTGAATACGTGAGCCGACCTAGCCATGCCCTATGGTAAAATAAGACACTTTAAGGTCTAAACAATGTTTCTAATGTGTAGTTTGATCGTGTATATGATTCACCCAACTAGACTGGGCATGAATACTAGTTTATGTTTCCGACAATTTTGACATGACGACCGTTGGTAACAAGTTGTGACAATAGGATATATTTATATACACTTATATAAATAATTTATGTATCTCAAGAAATGTCTTTACATTTAAACAACAACATCAGGTTTGGGTTGAAAATAAATATATAGTATGAAAGGTAAACTTTTATATTAAAATAGCCTTTAGTAATGTATTCGGGTTTTTAAGTCAACTTGTGTCGCATTTTTAGTTAACTTATAGAACTCAATAATTTATGGAATTTTTACCACACTAAACTATGTGTATTGACTCTATAGAAATATATAGATCCTAATTTATAAATGGGTTTAAGGGTTTCAAACAAAAATCATGACACAAATAGGTTAACAGCTTCGGATTTGTCGGATAGGTCTCAGAAATCTTGACGGTTGGAGGCAAAATGTTGATTTCATCATAGGATGCCACATGGGTTTTATTACCAACACAAAATTATAGTTTTAGAAAAAATAATCAAATCATTTGAACCATTTTTAAGTGAGTTATGACCTATACAAGTTGACCTTATGAATATGTCCAAACATTTCAGCTTTGACCCGTTTTCTTGTACCGACCTTTTGGGGTAAGAAAATCTCCACCAAAAATCACGAAATCACTTGGGATGGATAGATAACTCTTTAAACTTAATTTTAGACTCAAGAAACGTCCATTTTGGTTTAGTTTTGACCGAGATAAGACTCCCTAAAGTTGTCTAAAAATTCTGCCAGCAACAAGTTTGTATAAAATTATGACTTTTTCTTTGAATAATCTATTATTTAGGTGAATCTCCTATACAAAACATCTAGTAGGATCAATAAAATCAAGACTTAGTATGAGAAGACTCACTTAAAGCAAGCAAGGAGAAGGATTTTGATGGATGAACAATGGCTTGAATCCTAGCAAACACTTGGAAACACTTTGATCTTCACTTGAAAATACAAGAGATATATGTGTGTGTGTTTTCGGTTCTAGAGAGAAAGCAAGGAGAGAGAGCCGAGAATGAGATGGAGATTGTTCTTGTGTGTTCCAAATGAACTAAGCATGCTATATATATTCAAAATATCTAGCAACATGATTACATGGACTTGACAAGGGATGGTGTTCTAAGATTTTCTTGTCATTCACTTATGACAAAGTATGGGTTAGGGGATGGGTTGGTTGATGTGATTGAGGGGAAAGGGTAAGGGGGTTGGGTAGGGTGATGATGATGGTAGGGTGATGATGATGGTAAGGTGATGCTAGGTAGTAGTTCAAACACGGTACACTACCCGCAAGTAATACTCGCTAAATACTCGTCTTAATAAATAAATTTCAAGGTCGTCATAATATAAATAAAAACGTGTCAGGTATAATAAATATATATATATATATATACTTTCATCGTTTAGAAGCGTTAAATGCGTAAAGTACGTATTAAAGTTTAAAATACGCGTTAACGAACCTAAATAATAACCAAATATATATTTACCTATATATTTATATTATTACACATATAATCACATAAAATAATGAGATAAAATGTTTTCCTAACATTTGTTATTTGTCACCAACGTACGCGTGTGTCAGGTTAAAGGGCGTGACCCGGTAATTTCTAAAAATTACCAAATGCAAGATGTAACATGAGTAGACTTTGCTATGCATGAAATGACCTAATTAAACCAAATTATGTATATCATGCAAATGGTTCATGTAAATGTGACTGGGTTGGTTTCGGATAATGACCTGGAATTTTGTCGGTTGTTTGAGGTCTAAGAACCTCGTCTTATTGTTTGATGAATTAAGTTAATAAACTTATATGGTGTATTGGTGTAGAATTGACTTGTGTGGTAAAATTCAAACTTGTATGCATAATGTAGTTTGAAATTGGTGTAGTTGACTATGTGGTATATAGTCAAACTAAAAACTAGATGTGGTATATTGGTGTAATTGACTTATGTGGTGTATAGTCAAACTAGATGTGGCATATTGGTGTAATTTGAGTTAGTGTGGTATGAGTCAAACTAATATGTAAAATGTGGTGATTTGGTGTAATTTGACTAATATGTGGTAAGAGTCAAAGTAAAATGCAATTGGTGGAATTGTGGTCATGAACCCCACTTATGTCAATGTAGCTTGAAGTCTTTGAACTTCACTAATGTTCTTGTTGCTTGAAGTCTAAGAACCCCACACGAAAGGAATTTGAGGTCATGAACTTCACAAGGTTGTGTTGTAGCGCTTGAGGTCTTTAGAACCTCATATAGAGGGGTTTGAAGTCTAAGAACCTCACATTGTAGTTATTTGAGGTCATGAACTTTACAAGTCATTTTTTGGTATTTGAAGTCTAAGAACCTCACACGGAAGTTAATTGAGGTCGTGAACTTCACATAGTCGTTTGTGGTGTTTTGAGGTCTTTGGAACCTCACAAGGAAGTATGGTAGGGTTGTTAGATGTTTAAAACATTCATGTAATGTTTTGGTTGCTTAAAACGATTGAGGGTCGATTTGGGAGGGTCGAAAAGGCTAAACATTTACAAAACAATTTAGCTGATTTTGGACCGGAGTAATTTACGGTGGGCCGAAGTAATTTACGCCGCCCCGGAGTATTTTACCCCCAAAGTGGTTTGTTTACAGTCCTATTTACGCCCAAAGTGAAAAATTGTCGTTTGGGGTCAGTTGTTGTTGTAAGAGCTTGGGGGCTCATCTGGGGGTTGTATATCATTACTAATGGTTTATTTATGGTGTTTTCTTGTAGGTAAGCTCCGGTTGAAGTCTCGGGTCACGCTTTATGTCATATTGGATTCTCAATACTTTTGGTGGATGTTCATGGTTGGAGTTAGAACTCCTGGTTGAGGAGTCTTTAAACTTGTTTGAACTATCATGTTGATGTTAAAACTGGTCGTTGTCCTTAACGTGTTGGCCGTGTTTTAAAACAACTTGTGTAGTGGTCATTTTGTTGTTATTAAAACGTGTTGTTTTGTCAAGAGTTTGTTTATGGGACCTATTTCCGCATGTTTTTGAAAGTTAAAATCGGTTGAAAATTTTAGGTGTTACAATTCAAGCCTTCGCTCAGCCCCAAGAAATCGTTTCCCATCGAATCCAACTGCTCAAGCGTGTCATTGACTTGCATGCCTAGCCTGGTTATGGCCTTCTCTATGTCACCAAAGCGTTTTTCCAAGGCCCCATCCTTGGAGCGCTCCTGCCTTTCTTTCCAGCTCCATGTCGTTCCCCATCTCGACCATGCTTCTCTTACCAGAGTGCAACATTCTCCACAGTTGCCTCAATCTTGCTCGAATCAGTTGCCATCCCAACGAATCGACGTGCTCTGATACCACTTGTCACGGAGTTACTTCTTTGACCCGCGTGCGGCTCTTAGTCTCCTGCTAAGATCAGCCTTTGTCCCGACTATGTAGCGACTCGGAAGCGATAAGATGCAAACAAGCAAGATCGTAATCAAACAACTTATATTGATTACAAGGAAAGAGTACAAATAAGCATTTACAAGGTGAATACTTTACAAGTGTTGGAGGTGATCTATACAAATGACTAACCCATCTATTTGTACTAATCATCCTCTTGATCTAGATGATTCTATCTAGAGTCTTCTAATCATACAATAACACAAATATCAAAGATATTTCTAAGGAATAATCTAGATACTTAGCTAAATATCAAAGGTATTTCTATAGAGCTTTCTAGTTAATCCAAGATTAATATCTTGGATATTTTTGGGGAACTTTCTAGATCAGCTTTTAAGCCTTTAACTCTTCATGGCTTTGAATGTTGCTAGAACTTTCCGGAATCCCGAGTATGCGATCTGAATTTTTAGGCAGAATTTGAGTTGTTTTGAGCGAGTCGTGACAATAGGCTACCTTGTGTTTTATACGATTCGTTTGAATAAACACTTCATATCTATACCATCTCACGCTTACCAAATATCTTTTACAAGGAGATTAACCTAACCATAACCAAACCATTTACTTGCAATTTGTTGGTGATTTTAGTTTTATCGGGTCATTTGGTTAATTGGATTCACTTAATATTAACGAAGAAATAAGAATAAACATTGTCACGTGTGGTAACTTGCTAATAGAGGCCCGCTGAAGGGTTTTTCAACTGATATACATGTTCAATTGTTGACATTTATAACCTACAATGGTAACATTATGATGGTTCGTTCCCAGATGGCCTTTGGTCCGGTTAATACAGTGAATTCACATATGAGTTCTAGCAAAGTTTGACACAATAGAAAATCATACTCATTCTTATGTCTTTTGTCTTATCTGATTAAAGATTTTTGGGTATGACTGAAATTACTTTAATATGAAGGTGATTCTACACGATTTAAAAGACTATCCAGGAAACTCCAAACTTATAAAATCTACACAATTAACCAAAAAACCAAAATTGGTTTTAACTGAAGCGATGGTTGGAAATTAGCAATAACTAACACCTCATTTTGGTTTGGTTAGAAGGTAAAACCGACCCATGCTTACCATATTTTAAGTGAAGAATAACTTTGATTGAAACACATGAAACATCTAACAACAACATAAGGACATTTTTAGAATACGGAGGAACAAGATATCATAAACCAAGAGTAAGAAATTTATATTTGTGCTTTCTTTTGAAATACTTATTCACTTAAATAGAAGGAAGCGGGAAATAAGTGGGAAAATAAGTGAGTTTATTTAAACAAGGGAAGGAGAGATGTAAAGGTCTTCCGTATAAAATGTGTAAGGATTGTTAATAATTCAAATAATCTCAAAGCTAAAGATAATGAAATGTCTGATTTGGCACAGAAATGCAAACTAAATTGGTCGTTCAAGGTGATGAGAATTCAAATTTCTTTATGGTATATTGAAAAAGAAGAGGAGACCACATGTAATCTCTAATATTAAGGTGGAGGGAGAATGGGTTGTGGATCCGATAAGGGTTAAAAAGGCCTTTCTTGATTATTTCTCCTCTAAGTTTGATAAGGTTCATGTGATTCCATGGGATTCTCCTAGTTATTCGTTGTTAACTATTTCAGTGGAACAGGGTATTATGTTAGAAGCTCTAGTTACTATGGGGGATACTAGGGCGGCGGTTTGGTCATGTAGTGGTGATAATTCCCCTAGGCCCGATGGATTCTTGTTGGGTTCGTGAAGCAATTTTGGGATGTTATTAAAGAGGACTTTACAGAGGCGATGCGGTATTTTTTTTTTTTTAATTCAGAGTTCCCTAAAGTTTGTAATTCTTCTTTTGTCACGTTGATTGAAAGACATTGGACCCATTAGTCTTATTGGGATTGTTTATAAAATTATTGCTAACGTGCTCGCTGATAGATTGAGTAAAGTGATCGATTCCTTGGTCAGTGGGTGTCAGTCGACGTTTATTAAAGGGTGACAAATTCTAGATGGTCCTTTAATCATGAATAGGGTTGTGGAATGGTGTAGAAAGCGAAATAAAAAACTTATGATTTTTAAAGTTGGTTTGAGAAAGAATATGATTCGTTATCTTGGGAGTATTTAGAGAAGATTATGGGCATTATGGGATTCGGAAAAAAACGATTGGGTGGATAATGGCGTGCCTAAAGTCAGTCAAGCTTTCAATTTTGGTTAATGGAAGCCCTACGAGAGAGTTTGATATGCATAGTGGTTTAAGGCAAGGAGATCCGTTGTCCCCATTTTTATTTATTTGACCATGGAGGGATTGCATGTCATGGCTGAATCCACTGTCAAAACCGGTATGTATAAAGGGATTAGGGTGGGTAGCAAAAGAATTCAGATTTCTCATCTTTTTTATGCGGATAACGCTGTCTATTTGGGAGAGTGGTCGACCGCGAATGGTCAAGACGTTGTGCACATTCTAGAGCGGTTTCATATGGCTTCGAGTCTTAAAATTAATGTTCATAAATCTAGCATTTATGGGGTTGGCGTGGAGTATGAGGAGGCAGTATCGACTTCATCTTTAACGAGGTGTATCCCGGGTAAGTGTCCGTTTTTATATTTGGGTTTTCCGATTAGTCTCAATATGCCGAATGAGCGAGGATGGAGAAATATAATCGATAGGTTTGAATCTATATTGATCCTATTAAAATCGCCTCTACTTTCTAATGGTTCTAGATAGGTGTTGATAACATCAGTGCTTGGGGCTATTAGGGTTTATTATATGTCGTTGTTCCTTGTTCCATTATGTGTGTTGAAAATTATGGAATGCTTAAGATCGAGGTTTTTTTGGAGTAGTAATGGAGTGGATAGAAAAATGCATTAGGCTTAATGGAACTTGGTTCTAGCTTCTAAAGAAAAGGTTGGTATTGGGATAGGGTCGCTAGAAGCTTTTAACAAGGCTCTTTTGCAAAAATGCAGGTGGAGGTATGTTAATGAACCATATAGTATTTGGGTTAGAGATATGTCTTCCGTGTATGGGCAGAATGTGGGGATGTCGTCGGGTGCCATAGGTAATAGTGTGTGGCAAAGAATAACAAAATCATTTTTAAAACTCCATGAATCAGGAGTGATTCCTTTGACGCCGATCATAAAAGAGATAGGTTGTGGTAATGATACTATGTCTTGGAAAGATTGTTGGATGGAAAACCAGTGTCTAGCAGATGACGCTGTCTTTTTAGCAGAGTGGTCGACCGTGAATGGTCAAGACGTTGTGCGCATTCTAGAGTGGTTTCATATGGCTTCGAATCTTAAAATTAATGTTCATAAATCTAGCATTATGGGGTTGGCGTGGAGTATGAGGAGGTAATATCGACTGCATCTTTAACGGGGTGTATCCCGGGGAAGTGGCCGTTTTTATATTTGGGTTTTCCGGTCGGTCTCAATATGTCGAATGAGCGAGGATGGAGAAATATAACTGGTAGGTTTGAATCTATATTGCTCCCATTGAAATTGCCTCTACTTTTTAGTGGTTCTAGATTGGTGTTGATTACATCAGTGCTTGGGGCTATTGAGGTTTATTATTGATGTAGTGTTAAATAACCCTCCATAAATGTGTCGTTTTGTATATGTTTTAAGCATTTAGCTTTGTACTTTGAGTCGGTTTTATGTGCATTTGGTATTAGTGTGTCTTACAGGTTAAATGTGCTAAATGAGCAGAAAACGAGCTTTAATCAAGAAGGCATCAAAGTACGGGAAGTCAAAAGATCAAAAAGTCAAAATCATGGAATTTGGGATCTTCGCGGTACGTGAAGACTTGGGAAGATATGTTCGTGGTACGCGAAGAAGCGGAAAAGGGGCCGACGGTTTTGGCCTACATTGGTTCGCGGTACGCGAGGAACATGTTTTACTGCAAAAAATAACCTAATTCTAATTATAAAGCCTTGAGGAGTCTATTCTCGAATTATTCTTGTTCCGGCCGTCCCATAGTTTCTCCAAGGCGATTTTCACTATTCTTGGCTCAAATGTTCTTAGTTTTTCATGCTTGTAAGTTCTAGACTAGTTATTGCGATGTTTGTTACGATTATGAGCGGCTAAGCTCTTCGTGATCCCTCCGGATGAACGATTTATGCATATACTCGTCTGGTTTTAGTTTATAATCAGCGTTGGATTGAATTTTATGAACCCGTTAAGTTCTTTGGATTCAATTGTCTGTTCGATTTATTAACAGTTTGGTTTTATTTAACGTTTGCGCACGTGTCATCGTTTCTTGGTTTACTTGCATCTGGAATAATTTGGCTATGTGTTAGGTTTTATAGAATTGGAATTGGATTGAACATTTTAAACAAGGTCAAGTCTATGTGATCTCCTATCTGTTTTTAAATTAAAACTAAACTTGTGTTTTGCTGAATCAGAAACCCAGAGTGGTCATTCTTCTCTAATTGTTTTCATAACCCGAACTAAGTTGCTTTTGATATTTACTAGCGTTTTAATTAATAAAGTTTGAAACTTTAGTAGTAATTGATCAGTATTTTCTAAAATAGCATTCTCCACGAGTTCTCTGTGGATTCGAAAACTGTAGAAGCATGTTTTTGTAACTATAGATTAAATTCTATGTATCGGTGTACGTGGCTAGTACGCAGGAGGATGTGTTCCTGAGTACTTAGCCTGCACACCAGTTTGGTCCGGCGTACTTAGTAAATACGCAAGGCTTTTTTCTTGCGTACTTGTCAAGTACGCATGACCAAACCCTGCGTACTTAGACAAGTATGCAGGTAATGTTCCTTCCCCTATAAATAGAAGACTTGTCTTCATTTGTAGGTGGAACTCTGGAACTAGGTTGAGAGGTGTCCGGGCGGGATGAGCTCTCCCGCCCCTGGACCGTGAGCTCAGATGAGAGATGTGTGCTCCTTCGGTATGTAGTCTGTAATACGGGATGACTTCTATGTTATGGATTACGTGTCGTTTCATTATCTTTTGTCTTTGTTTGTGTTTCTATGTCTCGTTTCTTGGTTTCCACACAAATCACAGAACAGGTCCGTGTATTTTCGCTGCGCGACGAGGCTCCCGGGACCTACAACAACCCTACTTCCCGTACTATAATTTAACGTAGCTAAGAATTAGATTTTAATATTGTTTTTTATTGGCCTTGACAACGCGATCAATTATATGTCGTTGTTCCTTGTTCCATCATGTGTGTTGAAAATTCTGGAACGCTTAAGATCGCGGTTTTTTTGGGGTAGTAATGGTGTGGATTGAAAAATGCATTGGGCTTCATGGAACCTGGTACTAGCTTCTAAAGAAAAGGGTGGTATTGGGATAGGGTCACTAGAAGTTTTTAACAAGGCTCTTTTGCAAAAGTGGATGTGGAGGCATGTTAATGAACTAGATAGTATTTGGGTTAGAGTTGTCTCTTCCGTGCATGGGAATAATGTGGGGGATGTCATCGGGTGCCATAGGTAATAGTGTGTGGCAAAGAATGAGAAAATATTTTTTTAAACACCATGAATCAGGAGTGATTCATTTGACATCAGTCAATAAAGAAATAGGTTGTTGTAAGGATACTATGTTTTGGAAAGACTGTTGGATGGAAAACCAGTGTCCGGCCGACATATTCCCGAGATTATATGTCTTAGAGGTAGACAAGGAATGTGTGGTGTCACAAAGGGCACGGGGGAATCGTGGTTATGGCGAAGGCCGATTCGTGGGGGGGGGAGGGTGGAACACGCGCAATTCTTGGATCTTATGTCTCTTATTGCTCGGGTTCAGATTTCTCAGGCAAAGGATTGTTGGGTGCGGTCCATTGATGGTGTGACTGAATTCTCGGTCAAGGCTGTTCGTGAGATGATTGATGGTGTCTATCTCCCGAATGGTCCAAGGCAAACTTATTGGTTCAAATCTTTACCGCAGAAGGTTAATATCGGTGGATGGAGAATGTTAGGTGATTAGTCTTCCTACTTGGGTTAACTTGGATAGGAAAGGTACTGATGTTCCGTATGTTCTTTTATTTTATGTAACGACGCTTCTGAGTCCGTTTCCACATGTTTTCGAAGTGTGTGCTACGGTGGGGAGGATTTGGGATTTGGTGGCTGCGTGGTTGAATGTTTCGTTGCCGGTGATTAGATTTCTGAATGACCTCATGGATTGGTTCGATAATTCCAACCTTGCAAGGGCTAAGAAGTATCTTGTTGAATCGATAATCTTTGTTGTGTGGTGGGCGGTCTGGAAATTAAGGAACAGTGTCGTGTTCTTGAAGAATCGGTTTTAAAATATCGACGCTTTTTGATGGTAGTGGTTCAAGTAAATATAAGATTAATTGGATAGAGTGGTTACAAAACTTCTTCAAACAAGTTTAGCTAAATTGGTTGTATTCAGGTCAACATGGTACGTTTGTGGTTTGACCCGTTTATTTTTATATAAAAAAAGTTTATTTTATATCATAAGTTTAATAGATTAAGTATTTTATCCCAAAATTAAAAGAATAGAGAGAAATGTGCATTAGGTTTTACATAATTAAACGTAATTATTTCATATACAATAGTAATTTTGATTATAAATTATAACGAGAACATTAGGCCCGCGCTCTGTGGTGGGAGATGGACTTTAAACGGTTGAGTGGTGACGTTAACATGGCTAAGCACAAAAACAAATGTGGTTAAGTATATAAAAGAACTGTATGAAGCTACAGCGACTCGGTTGTGAAGATAGAAGTTATATATCGTACAGGTGTTCTTCAGTCGGTGTCGGTGTCATTATTCACGGTACCAGCACGTTACCGTTAGTCGATATAACCCATGATACCTACAAAATACCATATTTTGAATACAACTCCGTTTTTAACAAAATTTATACGTGGACGCCAAGAAAAAAAACTAACACAACAACAAATTATTATTACTATTATTTTAAATTAACGAACAAAATTTATTGAGAAAAAAATTTGATTATATATACTAAAGGGGTCAACTCAAAACTTTAGAAACTTGAGGGGGTTAAAGTGATATTTTAAAAAGTTGAGGGATAAGTTGTGACATTTAGTGAAATTGAAGGGTAGATTTCGTCATACCATATATTGAATACAACTCTATTTTAACAAAATTTATACGTGGACAACAAGAAAAAAATTTAACACAAGAACAAATTATTATTATTATTTTAAATTAATGAACAAAATTTATTGAGGAAAAATCCGATTATATATACTAAATAGGTAAACTCAAAAGTTTAGAAATTTGAGGGGTTAAAATGATATTTTAAAAAGTTGAGGGGTAAATTGTGACATTTTACGAAATTAAAGGGTAAATTTCATCGGTGGCGTTGCTAAATGAGATAATAGGTAATTTTATAGTATTAATATGGAAAAAAAAATTAAATTCTTGGGTTAAACATTATCGGGTTAGTGTTTACTTGCGAAAATTCATGTCATATGCGGGTTAATATGTCTGACAAAATTTCAAATACTTGTCGTGTACGGATTTGATATCTCAACCTTCGAACACAACTCTCTAGTTAATACCCTGTTACTAATACCCGAATCAAGCAGTCCCGTATACGAATACCTTTGACAGCGACTACTATCCCGTGTTCTTCATCATTTAAGTAACTAAAAGAAAATATGTGATCCTAGATTGATGGACGAAATAAAATATGTTATTTGTTTACTGTTATCCTTGTATTTACCTTTCGAATTTATTGTATATTTGACTTTAGATTGAAGATATGATTGACAAGACTTGGTAGGACTGGGCTCGAGTCACTTTGTAGCGTCTTGCTCACTTCCGCACCAATATGAGTCAATATTCCTCTCGTGTCTTTAGAAATTCTTTATAAATAATAATTCAAGATAGAAAATAGTGGAAATATGATTTTTCATTTATTTTAAATAAACATATTTATATATGTGTCATATAGTTAATTATTTATGAGTTTGTATTCTTTTTAAGAGAGGCTTTGTAATGAACTAAAATGTATTTCAAACTTAACTAAGATAATTGAAATCAGGATGCTCAAACTATGAGTTTGAGATTAAATTTAAAAGAAGAAATGGGTAAAAGTTGTTTCACATAGGTGGGGGCGAACCTTGGAATAGTATATAAGTATGAGTCTTCATTGTAATTTGTTTTCTTAGAAGTAAGAAACTAATAGGCACCTTAAAGAGTGTGAAACACCCTAACTCGTACTCGCACATGTTTTGATGACGTGGGAGATGGGTGTAATATGATTTAAATTCTAAATGTGCAGCGTGTGTTGAATCCAAACTAACAAAAGCATCATTCAAATCGGTTGAACAAATAACCGAACCTCTTGATATAATTCACGACGTTTGTGACTTAAAATCAATACCTACAAGATGTGGCAATAAGTACTTCATCACGTTTATTAATGATAGTACACAATATTGCTAAGTATACTTAGTCAAGAGTAAGGATGGAGCAATAGAAAAGTTTATCTTGTACAAGAATGAGGTTGATAATCAACTCAACAAGAAAATCAAGGTTGTGAGAAATAATAGAGGAGGTGAATATGTTTCACCATTTACAGATTTATGTGAACAAAATGGAATTATCCATGAGTGTACCGTTCCTTATTCTCCACAACAGAATGACATTCCGAAACGAAAGAACTTTACATGGAAATAGATGATGAATGTCATATTGATTATTTCTGGGTTGAGCCGGGACATGTGGAGGGAAGTCGTTCTCACGAAAAGTGGTGATGAATGTCATGTTCGATTGAGCTGTTACTACTGATGCGTGTGGTTACTACTGATGAGCTGAAACAGAAGATCACTTTCGATCTGAGACGTTCAATACAAATTTATTTTTCGTTTGATTTTTTTACGAAACCGTTTCGACTTTAGTTCCAGCAACAAAAATCATTAGCAATTCACAAGCACACAAATCAATTTCCAGTAAGTTCTTGATCCTCTCTTCTTTGATTCAGGGTATGATTTCAGGTGCTCGAGTCAGCCTATACAATACATATTACTTTGGCTGCTGTACTCTGAGAAACAAACGAACTCTCTTGGGAGACTCGAAATTTATTTTAAATGACCTGTATTGAATATAAATCCTCAACCACAAACCTTTATGTTCTACATCTCCTTATATTTTGGTTTATTTTAGTCTTAACTTGTATTTTAATTTACTATTTTTCCTTTCTGTATTGTAATTTAGTTTAATAAAAACTGTTTTCTATTATTTTTTTGCGAATTGCTTTCCTACACTTTGCATATATAATCTCAAAAGCCATACTCATATGAATTGATATTGTTAGTATGGAATGTTGTATAAGTGGATAGGAGTATGCAAAGTCGGTTATGGCCTCTTCCAATCATAACCCCTTGGTCGGTTGTGGTCTCTTCCATAACCATAACCATCGCCGATTAGTCTGTTCTGGCAAGGTCAGTTAACCGTTGGTTATTGGTCGGTTTCAGTTAATTTCATTTAATCGTTTCAACTTCAACTTCATGAGAAACATTTAATGTTTCTATAAAATTTCAATAACAACATCATTGCTTGTAAGAAGGCCAAAAACGGATTGATTTATGTAGCTTTATGTATAAACTTTATACTTTGCTTTTACAAGCTGTTGTGCTTGAATCTGAGAGTCAAATTTGGCATCTTTCTTATACAGAATGATCACTGTATCAAATCAAATCAAACACTATAATATAGAAAAAAAAGTTATAAAGCTTTTTTAATCAAACTATAAACGATGTACATATTCGTTTTACCTAGAAATACTAGCCTCATCTAAATACCTCAAACTATCTACATAAACGATAGTGAATGGGGAAATTACTTATACTTTGTGCATATATCTTATGCGTAGGGTTGTGGAGATAAGATATAAGCTAAACATGAGTGATAAAATGGGTCTTGTTTAGGTGTTGACGGGTCGAACTCGACATGAACCCGAAAACCGTGTTAGACACGTGAACCCACACACGACGCAAGTTTTCGTAGGTTAACACAAATATGGCTCGTTTAACCTGGAATTTTATTTTATATTTTCACAGTAACACTCTAAAACTACGATTTTAAAACTAAAATACAAATGATATACAATAATTACGTTTAAACTATAAAACTTGATATTTATTTCTCTTTTATCCTTTAAATTTTGGTATAAAATAATTGGTTAATACATAAAACACTTTTAAAAAAATAAATATAAAATTAAATGGTTTAAACTAATCAACCTGTGAACTACAAGATCAACATGGACATAACCTATTTAGCTAAACGTGTTCGACCTAATACTCAATGAACTTGTTTAAACTAAATAAAATCCACTAATTTGGTATTAGGTTCACGTGATAACAAAATTTCAGAAAATAGCTAATAATGTTTCAAAATGATTTCAATGGGGAAAGTAAATTTTTTTTTTCTTTCTATGTTTTGCAAAGGAGAAAGCTAAATATCGTTGTGCGTTGGGCTGCTGGTCTTTCCAAAAAGGAAGCATGTGGGCTGCGGGCCTGAAAGTGTACACTTCTGGGCCGAGAAGTGTTTGGGCCTTTGGGGAATTGGGGGAGGGGTATTTGAAGGCTTCGACAGTTCGATCTGTTGTCTCCTCGGACTACGTATAGCTGTATAGAGGCGCACAAAAAGAAACGGTTTAGGATCGTAAACCGGTTTTCAAACCGACCCAAACCAATTCTTAATTCAAACCGTCAGTTTGAAACTGGTTCAAACCGTCAGTTTGTAATGGTTTGAAATCGGTTTAAGCCAAACCCGAAACGATCCAAACCGCTCAAAAGTTGGTTTCAAACCGGTTTGAAACTGGTCAAAATCGGTCATCTTCCCCTCTCAAGCCGGTTTCAAACCAAACTGATTTTGACTTTTATTGACCAAACTGGGGTTCAGTTTGAAAAACCGATTTGTGCACCTCTATAGCCTTATACTAACAAAAGAGATATTTTAATTAGTTTTTGGAAATGACGATTTGGTCCATACAGTTTTATTTATTCAGTACTATGTTATAATCCCGTGTATTACACGAGATTGTATATTAAAAAAGATAAAACTTATAAATTTGTAATATGTCTTAACTTGTCAGACTATTATGATCGTTTCGAGATATATAAAATGGAAATGTGTGTGTATATAACAAATTAATATTTTTCTTTAATTAGTTATATTTTGATTTCCTATTATTTATTCTTATTTAATATAATTAGTATTTTTTTTAATAATATATTTATAATACATTATTATTTAATAAGATGGATGTGCATTTATTAGGAGAGAGAGGCGGGAAAACTAATGTGAGGAGACACGAGAAAGCGACAAGTGTCCATCTTAAACCTTTATTTATTAGTATAGATTAAATTGTTGGATTAAGGTTTCAGAAGTTATCAGAAAGAGCCCTGGAGATGTAATGATTAATATTTGGTAGAGTTAATTACACAGATAGTCCTTGTGGTTTGCGAAAAATAACAAGTTTTGATACTAAGGGTTTAAAGTAACATGTTTGGGTTTTATGCTTTAAATTTTGTAACGAGTTTGAGTATTAAGACTAACTTCTGTTAACTTTTCTGTTAATTTGGGGTGAAATGACCAAAATACTCTTTTACTTTAAACCCTTAGTACTTTCTACAAAAGGTATTTTAGTCATTTCGCCTCAAACTTAACAGGAAAATTAACGAAAGTTAGCCTTAATACCCAAACTTATTACAAATCTGAAATCATAAAACCCAAACCTGTTACTTTCCGCAAAGGGTATTTTAGTCATTTCACCCCAAATTTAAAAGGAAAGTTAACGGAAGTTAAGCTTAGTACCCAAATTTGTTACAAAATTTAAAGCATAAAACTCAAACTTTTTATTTTAAACTCTTAATACTTAAACATGTTATTTTCCACACACTAAAGGGCTACCTTTATAATTAACTCTATTTGATAACTTTACATGGTGCAATGGCGGTTTGAAGTTTTGAACAGTAATAATGTTTTTATTTTAATTTAATTAAAAATGCATAATCAAACCTTTGTTTGCCTCAGTGGTCAAGGTTCAAGCCACGTTCATTTGCAACCTACTATCCCTGTTCCACATGAGTTTTATTTGTGGCTGAAGGAAACACACCTTACTTGATTTAAATATTTAAAAATCAAAACATTCCTTTTAGACATAGTTTTTTTAACGGCTTATAATAAAATATAAAAATCACTCCAACTAGACATAGTTAATTTCATAATGTAAAAAAAAATATTTTTTTGCTCAGATATACATAGAACTTTCTCAAATTTCCAGTTGGATAGGCATCAACATGTCCGTTTTTAAGGATACATGTTTTATTTGCTTAATTATTCAACTTATATGCAAGTGACATTTGTTGGAATCGAATACCGAGCCCATTAGAATTACTAGAAATCAATTACTTGATATTAAACAATAGCCCTTTAAATAGGGGAGAAATTATAATACAAAAAAGAATAGAAAACTACTACGTAAAGGAAACTGCAACCTAACTTTTGAAATTCAAATTGAAATTCAAAAAGATAAAGACTATGGCTATCCACACTTAGCCTTATTAATTCAAAGATAACTTATAGATAAATACTAGATTAATTAATAAATCCTAACTTTGGACTAATTCTTTAACACCCCCTCTTAATTCAAAGTTTCTGCACTCCCATTAGCTCTCTTAGATAGCTGAATTGATCGGTTCCTAGAGCTTTCGTAAGGACGTCTGCAACCTACTCCTCGGTATAACATGACTTGAGTTCCACTTGCTTTACATCTACCAAACTCTTGATGTAATGATACTTGATATCTATATGTTTGCTTCTCTTATGTAAGGCTGCATTCTTTGATAGAAACACGGCAGATTGATTGTCACAAAAAAGAGTTGTTGCCACTTTTTGTTCATATCCCAATTCTCCTAACAGTTGTCTTAGCCATACAACCTGACAAGCCGCTGCATTAGTTGCCATATATTCGGCCTTTGTCGAAGAAAGAGCTACCACTTGTTGTTTCTTAGAGCTCCATGAAACAACCCCCGTTCCTAAAGAAAACACGTTCGCATATATATTTTTTCTATCTTCTACTGAACTAGCCTAATCACTGTCTGTATAACCTTCCAGCTTGATTTGTTTTCCTCGTTCATACCATAACCCATACTCGATTGTTCCAGCTACATACCTGAGGATACGTTTTGCCGCGCCAAGATGACACTCTGTTAGCTTCTACATATATCTAGAGATCAAACCTACTGAGAAAGCAAGATCGGGTCTCGTGTGTGAGAGATACAACAATCCTCCAACTAGACTTATGAATACTCGAGCATCAGCTAGTTCTTCCCTATCATTAATCTGGAACTTTTCTCCACAGTTCATAGGAGTTAACGATGGTTTGCAACTCTTCATCCCAAATTTTTTAAGCAAATCAGTAGCGTATTTTTTCTGTGACACAAACACTCCATCATCTCTTCGACTTATCTCTAAACCAAGAAAATAAGAAATCCCTCCAAGATCTGACATCTTGAATTCTTTAATCACCAAGGCTTTGAATTCCATCAACAATGCATTCGATGAGCTAGTGTAGATAATATCATCTACGTACAGGCACACAATTATGAGTTCACCGTCTACTTTCTTCACATACATGGTGGGTTCACTTCTGGTTCGAACGTACATATGCTCTTGTAGATACTTATCAATGCGTTCGTACCACGCACGTGGAGCCTGCTTTAATCCGTACAATGCTTTGTGAAGTTTATAAACTTTTTCTTCCTGATCTTCTATCTCAAACCTGGTGGCTGAATCACATATACCTCTTCTTGAAGTGGGCCATTTAAGAATGCTGACTTTACATCTAATTATTGAATATCCCAACCTTGTTGAGCTGCAATAGAGAGTATGACTCGTATGGTTTCGAAACGAGCCACTGAAGAGAAAGTATCTTCGTAGTCAATCCCATACTCTTGAGCATACCCCTTGGCTACCAACTGTGCCTTGTACTTTTGTATCTTCCCGTCGGCACCTACCTTTACCTTGTAAACCCACTTTAACCCGATGGCTTTCTTGTTATTAAGCAGTTCAGTCAGGGTCCAGATCTTGTGGGTTTCTAGAGCCTTCAACTCAACCTGCACTGCATTTATCCACTCTTTATGTTGAGCTGCTTCTGTGAAATTTGTTGGTTCTGCCATAGTGAGCGCTAGTTAACATGTGACCATTTCTTCTTCTTTATTTCTATCTGTATTATTTTGACTAGTGGAGCCTACCACATAATCATTCAACCTGTCAGGAAGACGTTTCGTTCGACCACTTTTTCTTGATGCAGAATTACCTGTATTAGGAGCTCCAGAATTACTTGTAGCTAAAGCATGTTCTTCACTTTCGTAACTGGACTCTTCGCTCTCTGGTTCAGTAGTAGCTTCGGTCACAGTATCATTATCTTCTAGGTTAATTAGTTCTGGTGGTAGAACATGCTTTTCTTCTTTAGTTGCATACCAACCTGCCATCTCTTTAAACACGGCGTCTCTACTAGTAATTATCGTTCTTTTTGCTGGGTTGTATAACCTGTAGGCTTTAGCTGTTGGTGCATACCCAAAAAATATGCATTTAACTGATTTTGGATCCAACTTCCTTCTGCGTTGCACCGGTGTTAAGGCATAGGCAACACATCCAAAGACTTTCAAATGATGGACCGAGGGTTTAATTCCATAGTACACCTCATATGGTGTTCGTTCATTAACAACCTTAGTTGGTGGCATGTTCCTTAGATACACTAACGTGGCCACTGCTTCTCCCCATAATTGTTTGCTTAAGTTTTTTCCATGCAGCATACTCATTGCCATCTCATAAATTGTTCTATTCTTTCTCTCTAACACACCATTTTGTTGAGGTGTGTATGGAGCTATAAGGTCATGTCGTATTCCTTCGATTTTACAGAATTTTTTGAACTCCTTTGAGCAGAATTCTCCTCTGTTGTCGGATCGAATTTCTTTGATTTTGATTCACGTCTCAGTTTCAACCTTTGCCTTGAACACTTTAAACTTCTCAAACACTCCTGATTTTTCCCGTAGGAAATCTACCCAGGTCATTCTACTAAAGTCGTCTGTGAACAACACAAAATGCTTTCTTTCCCCTAGTGATTATGTTGGCATCGGTCCAACTACATCTGTATGTATCAAGTGCATCACTTGTGATGTTCTCGATGCCTCATGAGGAAACGGACGTCTAGTCTGCTTTCCAAACACACACCCTTCACATGTACTTTCCCAACTGTTAATTACCGGTAACCCATTTACTAGATTTTTATCCCTTAGAATCTTGAGACTATGCTCATTGAGATGTCCATATCTTAGGTGCCAAGGCAATGATTCATCATTAACAGTGACTAAGGCGGTTGATGCGTGTGCAATGTCAAGAGGGAATGTGTTATTACTTGCCACAGGGATTTTATATGTTACCTCACCACTGCGTTTGTTGGTGATGGTACATTCCCCATTATAAAAAAATGGAGTTACTTGATCTCATTAACTGACCCACACTAAGCAGGTTGTAACTTAGTTCTGGCGCAAACTGAGCATCATGAATGGTTATGTGCTTTCCCGTGGCCATCTTCACCTTAACTTATCCTTTGCCTTCTACTTGAATGCCTTTACCGTTTCACATTCTGACGCTCACTTTCCTTGCTTCGTCAAGGTTTTTGAACAATTTTCTTTGCCCCGTCATGTGGTTCGAACACCCACTATCCAAGAACCAAATATTGCTTGTGGGTGTTTCTTCGTTGCTTGTTGCCATAAAGACTCCACTTGATTCTTTATATCTGCTTCAACGGCGGTATTGGCCTGTGGTTCATTCCAACATTCTGATCTCATATGACCAAATCGATTACAATTGTAACATTGTATATTGCTTCTGCCTCGGCCTAATCCTCGTCCTCTGCCTCTGCCACGGCCACGGTACATACCGCGTCCTCTTCCCCTAGAAGATGAACTCGCATCATCTTCTCTTGCCTGGAATGCTTGTTCCTCAATCACCGGTTGTACGTTCCTATTAAGCCGGACCTCATAGGCTTGAAGAGAACCTATAAGCTGATCAAAGGATAATGTGCTTAGGTCCTTGGATTCCTCTATGGCTGCGACAACATGATCCCATCGATTTGGTAAACTTCTAAGGACTTTTTCCACAACCTTTTGACATGTCATGGTATCGCCATAGGCTCGTTGTTGATTCACAAGTTTCATAACCTTTGATAGGAAATTTGCAACTTGTTCTCCTTCTTTCATCTGAATCGTTTCAAACTCACGCCGAAGACCCTGAAGTTTTATGGTTTTCACCTTGCTGTCACCTTGATACTCATTCTGAAGCAACGTCCATGCTTGTCTTGACGTAGTCGCCGCCGCGATACGTGAGAATACCTCATCATGAACTCCTTGCTGAATAATAGCAAGAGCTCGTGCATCCTTCTTCCGGTTTTCCCTTAGTCGAGGACGATCCCCATCTTCTGCATTGTATCCGGTTGCTACAAACTCCCACAAATCTTGTGCGATAAAGATTGTTTTCATACGAATCTGGCAGAAATCGTAACCCTCTCCTTTGAACAGTGGGATGGGAATCGCCGAGTTGTTTTCTCTACCGGCCATTATCGAAGCTTTTCCGTGAGAAAGATCGATCACCACCTGGATAGCTCTGATACCACAATGTTGGAATCGAATATCAAGAGCCTAGGAGAATTACTAGAAATCAACTACTTGATATTAAACAATAGCCCTTTAAATAGGGGAGAAATTACAATACGAAAAGGAATAGAAAACTAATACGTAAAGGAAACCGCAACCTAACTTTTGAAATTCAAATTGAAATTCAAAAAGATAAAGAATATGGCTATCCACATTTAGCCTTATTAATTCAAACATAACTTATAGATAAATACTAGATTAATTAAAAAATCCTATCTTTGAATTAATTCTTTAACAACATTACCTATTTCATGGGTGGCTCAAGTGTGTTATTAACCCAAACTAGGATTTAGGGCCCCCAATTTTAAAGGGTCTCCAATTTAAAAAAAAAAGTTTTGTATATGTGTTTTTGGGCCGACTAAAAGTGTTACCAATTAATCATTAAGCGACCCGTGTAAATAGGAGTGCTACTAGGTCTCTTGATTAGATATGTTATAATCTAATAAGTTGACAAGACTGTTGATAAATCTGTGACAAATTGTTGATAATTGGAGTTGTTGATTAGTTAATTTATTATAATCTGTGATAAAGATGTGATTGTTCATTATTCTTTTCTAAGTTCTTGTAAATTTCCCTAGTTTGTAATAAATTATTCTACATTTTCATATCAAATCGTAATCAAAAGGATAAACCCGGTTCTTTTAAATGAAAAAAAAACAAAAATAAGACACCGATATAGACACAAAAGGGAGGAGAATTTAAAACATGACTTAAGGGCTCAAGTTTTTAGTTTGTTTGGGGCCCCTAAATTAGTTGAGCTGCCATGGGCCATTTTATGTGTGAAAGCATGCCAATTCTAGTTGATATTTGATTGGTGTTTATGTTCTAGTATGTGGTCAAAACTTGCAAGTAAATTTGAATTGATAATGTTTAATGCTTACCGATTTGAAGAGTTGCTCTCAAGTCTCAAAAAGTTGAATTGAAAACCTTGTGGGGTGAGGCAAGTAGTAAAGCTTGATACCCCACATGCATGAGGTCTTGGATTCGAGACTCTTTAAAGGGCCAACTACCATGCTTAGACCGCACTTTATCCTTTTTGACCGGTTAGTAGGGTAATGGTCGGGACCTAGTGGTTTACCGCGTAAGTAGGTTCCTCCAGTTATCAAAAATAGTTGAATTGGAAGTATTCGATCCTTGTCGATTTGATGACTTGCTTTCATAAAGGTCGAATTGGGATCACTTAATTCTCACTGACTTTACGACTTTGATTCTCATAAACTTAAAGTTGAGTTTGTTTGATCCTCACGGACTCACATGTTGCATTAGGAAGACTTGTTTGATGCATATTATTATTCACTTGGTCGGCCAATCAATACAATTACACTAAAATGGCCAACATTTTATAGAAGTACATACGGTTATATAGAGCTTTGTGGTGCTTTGCCCAATCTTTGTCTACCATACCGTACCTTTGCGGTGACAAAGGGCAGTTCTAGGAATCGTAGCTTTGGTGCGTTAATTGTAGGTCTATGATGCTCCCTTAATTCATTTTCCAACAACTTATAAATATTATTCAATTGTTTTCGGGTTGGTTTTCAAGTTTAAACCCTTATGTGTTCATTTAGTATTGCTAATGTTCGGTTGGTGACGTTTAGGTAAAGCACTCAAGAAGGTTAGGAAAGATCAACGAAGCCTTGGGATGGACTAGTCAGATGTTAAAAGCTTTGTTATAAGACTTTCAACTACGTATTATTTAATATTTTTGGCACCGCATTTTTAATGAATTTGTAGTCTAGGTTTATTAGTTAATGTACTTCAACAATAATTTAGCGGATTAGATTTTGTATGCTTCTTTCCAATTTAATAAAAAAAAATTAAAAAAGCCTTGGTGTTAAATCAGTAAGACCCAAACATTCCGAAACCTCCATAAGACCCATCATGTCGTCATAATGATAGTCTCGACATAATCTTTTTAGCATTCGCGTTCGAGAAAGAATCAATCCACGAAACTAAGACCGATGGTTTTTGGATAACGGGTAAGGAATATCAAGCCATTTATCCACGGCATTCCAACAATCTTGCACTCTCCAAACACATGATCTACTGACTCTATCATCTTCAAACAATTCGAAATCAAAACGCATGAAATATCCATCTAATAGCATGCGAACAAAATACAAATTATATGGCATACTATAACACAATCTCTGTTTTTAATCTTATGTTTTAAGATAATGATACTTTGCCTTCCCCTTTTATATAATTTATTATATATAACACACTTTATTTTTTTTTTATCAACTTTAAATACTTTACTATACAATAAAAGTAAATAAGATGCTGAAATTACCTCTAAATAATGGTAGATTTACCAAGGCAAAAACCGCAACTAAAAAAAAGCTAAAGTGTGTTTGCCACTAACCCTGTTTCCTAGTGAAGCAATTTCATTTGTTAGATAGAAATATTCATATTACGTGGTTCCCATTGACTATAGTGAAGGACCATAATAATAAGTTTAAATTAGCTCATATATTTTTAATATATATATGTATGTATATATATAAACATTTAAATACAAAGTGTCAAAGTGTAAAGATTTTATACTCTTGTTCAAGAAAATCAAGGGTTGATATAAAAGGTTCTCACGTCAACAACGTTTTAAGCGTGAAAATGTCACCGAGGGGTAAAATTGGAATAGCCTATCGTTATTCGTTTTTTTTTCAAGTTTCCATTTTTTTAAGCGTATATAACTTTTTTATAACTCGTTATTTAAAAAAAATAGACTGTACTTTCTCAATTTGAGTATAGTATGTCTGTACTTTCTTTTTACAATAAATAGACTTCAACCCCATATATATATATATATATATATATATATATATATATATATATATATATATATATATATATATATATATATATCTTTCAGTATAACATGTATAATACTCCCCCTCAATTTACATATATCTTTTAATCTACATGGTGTAATCTTCTATGGCAACTGCTTGACATGATCTTTAACGTAGTTTTCTTTGGTTTGAGTGATGCAGGCCGCATAGTCTTCAATAGTATAACTAGGCTTATTTTGATCGACTCCGATTCACAATTTTCTTTGATATGTTGAATCATTAAACTTGGACAAAACGCATCCTCATCCAACATCATACATAGTAATTAACTCCACGCGATTTAATGTTGTCGTTGTTAATGTTTGCTTTGTTGATCGTCATGTCTCGAGTATTGCAAATAGATCATCTTACTCTTAATACGTTTGATGATACTGCCTCGTTAAAAATTGCTAGGAAAACCCATTGGGACAAAACCACAGCCAAGGGAAAAAGAATGCAGAGCGTATTAGATAATTAATAAAATACTTCAGGATAATGTTAAATCGGTACTTCAGGACCTATAAGATAAACTGATGCTACTGGATCAATTACATCACCTCATTAAAAATCTTACTAAGAAAATCCAATTGAATAAAACTTAGTGAAGGGAAAAAGAGTGTAACGTAATGTATTAGAACTATATTTCGCTAACACATGTACTAAAAATGCAATTATCATCTCTCGTGATATTTACGAGATGCGTTAGCGCACTGAACGCGGTTAAGTACGGTTACTTCTGGACCAAGTACTTCTTCTCCCTCTTCTTGGGGCAATAAGAATCCTTGTGTACACTTATAAATTGGACAACTATGGTTTGCTTAGCGAATAAACTTTGTCTATATTAGAATATGTTAACATCTTCTGGTTGTAGTTTGATTTATGGACAAATATACAATCACATATTTACTCGAACATCAGGTCGAGAAATAATTTCGTCGTGTCAAGATCTTAACATTTCAAAATTCTCACTCTAGTAGCTCAACAGAGTCCTTCGGTGATGCTTAGATCATCACTGTAAACTGTGATTATAATGAACTTTAAGAGAGAAATTTTGATAAATAGACATGTGATTCATTTCAGTTCCATATTCAAGTTGTTTCATGTAAACCTCCTCGTCCATATAACCATTTAGGAATGTTATCTTAACATCAAGATGGTGAATAACTACATTGTGTATTTCTGCTAAAGCAATCAACAATCTAATGATGGAAGTTATAACAACATGATCGTTGATATTAAAGTAAGTAATACATCTCTTTGTGTGAAGCCTTAGATAATCAATCTAACTTTAAACTAATCAATTGTTCCACCTATTTTCTTCTTCTTCTTGATGATCTACTTGTAGCCTTGAGACTTGCAACGTGGAGATAAATATGACAAGATCCATGTATTGTTTTCCATTGTGGAATTCACCTCATCATAAATTTCTTCTTTCTAGAAAGAAACATCTCAATATTTCATAGTTTCGTCAGATGATTTGTATCCTCTTCCATATTATAATAACAAATACTAGGTTTTAATCTCATTTTTTTTATCCTTTAACCAAATAAGTTGGAAATCAGAACTATATGGCTTAGCTATTCCAATTCGGTTACTTCTAGATCTCAAAAGCAACAACTATAACATCTCTACTTCAAGTTTTATTGATACTTGGAACTACGTTCCTTGGTATGGGTATAGATGAGAACTTAGCCTCTTCAAAGATTGTTTCTCTTGATTCTATATTAGTAGTAACTAAAATAGACTCATTTGGTTCTATAACATAAAACATATAGTGTTGGATTTTATGCAAATCTAATGAAGATGCGATAAATCCCTTTTTCACCCAAGTTTTTCATTTTTTTTTTCTATAGAAAGTCTGGCAACTCCTGCAACCTCAAAATCTTAAACAAGTTAAGTTTGGGTTTTTCTTGTACAAAATTTCACATGGGTTAGTTTTGTTCCTTTTGTTACGAACTCTGTGTAGTAAATAGCAGGTTGTTAACATAGTTTCTTCCTAAAACTCTTCACCTAATCATCTATAAAATAACGAAATACTTCTTATTACCAAAAAATGGTGTTGCATGAAGACCACATATTCGTTGCTAAAATGTATGTTTTACATTTTCCTATGTGTATGTGACATGTATGAATTAAACTATATTTAGACATTTCATGCATTCTTTTATAGTGTATATGTCCTAAATGAGCACGTAAAAAATTAGCTCCATCAATCTCACGATTATTAAACATGTAAACATAGTTAGTAGTGTAATATTATCAACATTTAGTATGCACATTTGATTAAAAATAACTAAAACCTATAAATACAACATAACTTGATAAGATATAGCTTATCAGATTCATACACTTGTCTGTATTTAGACTTATTTTACGCATTACTGAAAATCAAAATTTTCCTGATTTAAATTCCAACACCATTGTTTCTCGTCCAAGAATATTGTTATGGACCCATCTCATACTTGTTTAAAAAAAATGTCCTAAACCAACAACGATCATTCCATACATGACTAATGGCAGTATGGCACCATAGTCAACCGGCCACTAAATGGGATCACAATCCTTCACATAAAATGCTTCAATGATAATGGTACATAAATCTTATTAAAATTAAAACCATGTTCTAAAGGCAGACCTTTATGTGGGTGTTGGTCCTTAGACCTCCACCCTGATCCACCCATACTCGCTCGATCCATTGGTTTTCCTACCAACACCATAAATCCCTCTTGTAGTAATCGAGCTTCCACATGTCCTACATGCCATTGTTTTTAATAAAGTAAGATCTAGTGTATGTATCCTTGTACTTTATTTTACCATTAGACTTGTTGATGTTAATAATGTTCTTACATTCCTCTACCATGTTCATAGAGGAAAGTCCATGAATATCCTTGGATTTACCACCTTTTTGCACCTGTAGAGACTCATTTATGTGCAAGTGCATTCCAAGTTTCACAAGAGAGAATTCCTATTTCTTGTACTTAAACATGTGTTTAAACACCCTCCAAGAAGGAGACAGTTTATCAATTTTACTTGACACAAAGAAGGATTTGTCTATCTTAATGTCATGTTATGTAATTTTCCCCAAGATACGCAACATTTCATTATATAGTACTTCATTACACACCTTGAATAAAAGATTGTATAGTTCTTAATAAACTACCGATCAAAAACTCTTACAAGAAGCGTCACCGGCTATGTAATTTTTTATTCAAGGGAATCCCATAATCCTTTGATGAATTCATTGTTTTGGTATACGTTAAAGAAATCATCACATATACCATTCAAAATGTTTCCTCTACAGATGTAGTAATCATACTGCTTGTTGCCTACAAGGATTCATCTTTCATGATCTCCGACACTGGGTTACTAAGAACATATACCGAATTCAGTGTGGTGACAAGGAAATGCATCTTCCTCTACCACATCTTAAAATTATTACAAACTTATCTAAGTTTCTGAACTTGGAAGTCATGTCACGAACAGACTCACCAACCATGATCTTCACAAAAATACTACTTTTGATTGTCGGATTATTTATGTTACACGGTGGTTGATAATCATTTAGAATCTAGATAATTATAACTTGGATCATGTTTGTACACTTTCAAAAAGTAGTATATCTACCCTACATATGCCTTGGTTACATGAAATCACTTTGGGATAATCCAAGAAAAACACTATACTTATAGGCACAAAACATTAAACAAGAACATCGAGGAGTTTATAAGTTTGCTTGTATGTGAATTCGGTTGTGATTTTGTTATGTCGTCTCAAGGCCAATATGTTATATACGTATGGATACTAATTGTGTTGCCTTTTCCTGGAATATTGCATCTATTCATGAAAAGGTATTTAACTGTTATAGTTAACCTTATTAACAAAAATTGACACATTTTCATTTTTAGCGGTAAAATCAGTTTATACATATCGGGACATGAATTAACGTGGATGGTTAGCACGGAAGAACAACCTCTTGCGTTGGATGATCAACCTTTGTAAGGTAAACTTTAAAAATTTATGTATAATATCATACAGATCTTGATTACAAAAAACTATCTACAATTCTACATATCTTTCTACTAATAACCTTGATCATAGGTGTAATTTATTTGCTTTTATGTATGGAAGAAAACCACTATTTGACTCGGAAGCATGAAAATAAACACAACAAACTTGATCCTATGGGTTGAAAGTTAAAACTGTGGATGGCTTTGAAAGATCTGCTGAATGCAATGTATTGTTTAATTATGGAACACGAAAAAGTTAGGCCACATTATGTGATTCAATTTTGAGTGGCTTTTCAAATATTATTGAGTTGATGTGATTATTTGCAACAATTGGAGATATTTTCCTGTCTCTAAAATCTAAATCAAGAGATTAGACAACTTTCTATTAACATTTTTATAGACCCTAAATCAAAGTATCATGAAACTAATGTTCATAATAACAAAATAGGCAATTGTAACTTAGATACTTTAAGATAACTCAAGGGTTATATGGTATGAAATTATATTATATCATCATAGTTTTTATAAAGGTAAAAACATCTTATTAATAAAATGGCACGTTATAAGTGCCTGTTAATTAAATAACTACCTCCAATAAGAGAAGTAGGAAATCCTATGCAACTCAAAAAAGACTTTGGAGTAAAAGCAAAAGCACCTCAATAATTCACCACTAAATAATCAATCACCCCACCCCACCCCCCACGCCCCACAAACACACACACAACTTTAGCAAAAGTAACACTATTACTTAAAAGAAAGAAGAAATAGCCATATGTTAAGGAAAAGCCACTAAATAAACCTCCTTTTCTTCCCTATATATTCCACCATCACCATTGCTCTATGTTCAGCCATATGAACTAGAAAACCAATCTAACCATAGAAAAAACCCATTTTTCCAAATCTTTCTTTCGAAAGATTTGTTTTCGGTTTGTAAAACAAGTGAAGAATGGATCCTTTGAGGATACATGCTTGCAAGACTCGAGCATGAGCAATCAAGAAGCATAAGTCGCAACAATTGTTAAACGATTTTATCTTGTATTCTTTGACTACATTAGCATGTACCTCGTTTTGTTCTAGTCCCTTATGGTATCCTCCGTTTTGCGCTACTTTCAACGTCTTTTTCTTCTTCTCCCTTCCTAAGATCACTTCCTTTTTCTTCACTAGCAAGGCATTGTTCATTGTGAGCAACCTCATTGTCATCTTCCTATTGGGAGAGTCTAAGTTTTTTGCCTCTATGTCTAAGGCTTACAATGATGTTTATCATGATAAGTATCAATGCAACCACCTTGATCAAATTCAAGTAATCTCACCATTACAAGAACAAAATGAAACTTACGAGGAGTTTTTTGAAGTGTATGATGATGAGGAAACTTGTGAGTCACATGTTGATCAAATAGTTGAATCATGTGGCGATGATGAGGAAGAATTGAGTTGTTCGGAACAAGAGGTTCAGGAAGAGAAACATGAGGGTTCAGGAGGTGATGGGGATGTGAGTTTGCCTGCCGAAGAGTTGAACAAGTTGGTTGAGGATTTTATTGCTAAAATCAATAGACAAAGGTGGCTTGAAGCAGAATTTGGTAGGGGTTAAAAATATAAGCACAATGATGCATTGCTGAAAAAATATATAGATTAGCAAGTCTCTGGATTTTGGACTGAAAATAATATAAACAAAAACAAAAACTGGCATGCTAAGTCTTTTTGTTCATGCAAATGTTATACATATATATACATATATACATAGAGAGACACAGAGAGAGAGCAGAGGCTATCAAAGGAGGGTTAAGATGGTGCATTGACCCCTGGTTACCAGAATTTGTCTATTTTTACACATAAAAGTTGAGTTTTTAAAAGTAAAAGATGAGTTAGGCCTCTAATTAGTTGTAGACTTGTAGTCGGTAGGGAAAAGAATATTATTATGACCCTCCAACTAAGAAATTCTAGATTTGCCACTAAGAGAGACTGCGTAATTACTTGTAAACATAAACATAATTTTTCAATTGTTATTCTCAAAATAATTAATTTCTAATAAATAGAAAAGCAAAAAAAAAGTTAAATCATTTTTACAATAACATGTACATATAAAAATGGAACAAATTAAAATATAACCTTATATGCATGAAATACAAGTATTTAACCATAAACAACGTACTATATATATTTCATTAAATACTTATATATATATATATATAGGGGAGAATCAAATAAAAAGTAGTTTTTCGCTAAGAAATCTAAGAAACGATATCAAACGAACTCCGATTGAGCTAATTTCAGCGGCATTGGAACCGTCTCGTCGAACTCTACCATCTTAGCTTTTAAGATTTAGATTTTACGTTTGAATTTTATGGTTTTAGCCTTAGGGTTTAAATTTTATGGTTTAGGTTTTTTTTTGGGTGGGGGTGGGGGGTTTAGGTTTTTTTGGGTGGGGGTGGGGGGTTTAGGTTTTTAGGGGTGGGGTGGGGGGTTTAGGTTTTTGGGGGGTGGGGTGGTGGTTTTAGGCTTTTCGGGGTAGGGTTGGAGGGAGGGTTTAGGTTTTTGGGGGTGCGGGTGGAGGGAGGTTTAGGTTTTTTGGTCCGGGTTAGAGTTCGATGAGACGGTTCCAACGCCGCTGGAATGAGCTCAACCGGAGTTTGTTTAACCCACTTCTTAGTATTTATTAGCAAAAAACCACTTATTAGTGGAACCGTCCCCTATATATATATATATATATATATATTAATAAATTCTCACTAAATATTTATATAACTCGGTTTTAAAAGATATGGATTTTAATATTTAACTCTACATCGAAGAAACAAGTACAACTTCATTTAGAGTTACAAGTAACTAGTATGATGCCCTCGCGCGATGCGGCGCGCTAAACTCGGAAATCATATTCCATGTGAACCTGTTGATTAGAATTTAGCATACTCATGCAGTTACCTGAAAAATAGCACTTTTAAACAATTGTTAAAAAAATTAATTATTGAAAATATATGCAAAATTATTAAGCCATCCATCATGATTCTTCGTATTTTAAAGTCACAATAATCACTTAGAGAACGTATTTCCAAAACCCCATACTTATATGCGAATACTTTTGTTCTACATAAAAACCAGATGTGCGATCGCCTTCTTCAATTCCAAAGAAAAAAAATGCAATTTTTAGAAAACAAATTAAGCGACTTTTTTTTAATGCGTTCAAATCTTTAGCAAATACAAAGATCTCGCTGCCAAGGTGGAACAGTTTAATCCATAAGCATAAACTACAACTGCAAATTACAAAAGAGTGAGGAAAAATCAGCTAAAGTGCATACCAATTAGTAACAGTAGCAGGTAGTAATAACCTCAATTTCACACACGCTACCTGCAAGCAAGAAAAAAACTGAACGCAAACAGCATTCATCAACATAAAACATAGACGCTAACAAAAATCAATGACAATTTTCTTATCGCTGTTATTGGGGGCTAGTGTGATATTTCAGAACTCAGTTATGAATTTTAAAATCATACTGCTTTCTGTACTCAATTATCATTTCATAATTTGTGACATTTTATTGAGAGAAAACAAAGGAAAAGTGTCCTCAAACTTGTAGCAACTTATGTTCATCCTCCTGCTTAGGGTGATTGATTAATTAGAATAAGATAAAAGCAACTTCTCCTTCCATTTCGGACTTGTAACCAAAATATAAAAATAAGTTAATCATACACCAGTGAGTGAAAAAATGGTAAGTTTGACTTTTTAGGTCAAAGGGCTTTTGATTTTGGAAATTGTCAAATTCCTGGAGGTTTAGAGAAAAAGTTGACAACAAAGTGGACTAAAGGAGAAGAAATTCACCTTAATCTAATACCCTGTTCGTTTGTTTTCCTTAAGTAGTCATTTAGCACAGGGATTTTCATAACATTATCATAATCAAGAATCAACTGAAAGAATCAAAGTGACCATTAAAAAACATAATGAGCAAGAGCAAATTTTGTATATAAAATACTGTTTGATTACCTCAGCCATGTCGTCTTCTCCAATAGCACCATATGGTACAATAGTAGTACCAAATTTTGCTGTCATTCTTACAAATTCTGGTTGATCAGGCCAAAACAATTTGTATCTTCACCCTGTGGTAAGTGCAAGAGCAAGCTAGTCATAAATTGAATATATATAATTAATACAGGGTCGATCAATATAGTTCAAACAGTAGCAAAAACCTTCAAATTTTTATTAGATCTATCACAAACTAACAAAAAGATTAATTATGGCTACTTCAAACCAAGAGTCACATAAAACACAGATTTAAGAGAAAAAATCTCCAAATATTTGTGGTTCATTTCCGCATTAAATATTTTATAAAAATAATTAATCTTTCACAATCACATCTAAGAACGCAAAAAGGAGGCAAGTTTAAGCTAATGACACTTACAAGCTATCTGTCACCAAAAAGCCAAGCCACGAAAAATGGGTCCCCTGCACGAAATCAGATAGAAAGAATCTATAGCAGCCCTGTTTTACCATAACATTAGCAAATATATATATATATATATATATATATATATATATATGTAAAAAAATCAAAACAAATAAAAATAAGAAAAGAAATTTAAAAATGAGATTAGGGTTAACAAAGAGTAGGTGCTACCTATTTGGTACCTACCTAGTGTTTGGCAAAAATGGTGTTAGGTCATATAACATGGAAGAAAGATGATAAGAAGCTTATTTATCATCTCTCTTCTTCAGAGTAGATTTCAATAGACAGGTACAATCTCAGTCTCATTGAACGTACAGTCTCAGTCTCATTGAACGCTTTTGGTGAGAAAATGAAAACGGGTCATCAGATCTCTCCCGGCTTCTTGTCTTGCTAGATTCACTGCCATTTATTCCAAGAAGCAGAGAAGCTGCAACAAATCCATGCTGCAAATAATTGGTTTCAACAATATAATTAGTGAAAATCATTATCTAGAGATCAAATAAGCATTTTTGGATGTAGCTGCAACAAAACCGATTTTAAGTTTTTTTAATATTCAGTTACAACTTCAAACAGTATAACCACATCCAAAAACATAGTTTCTTGCGACACGTTTTGTAAAGGTGACTATTCCGTGCCACATAATCCTTTTAAAACCCAATGCCAAATACAAATTCAGGTCAAATGATAAGATTTAACAATTTTATTGGGTCTTAACATATTTACCGATTTCTTTATGCGTATGAAGCGAAAATAGTACCCCGCGTAAACACTGTTTCTTAAATTGAAAGGAAAAAAATATATAAAAAGGGGTGATTAGGATCAAATAAAAGGAAGCAAGATCACCCTTAAGCATAGATCCTTCAAGAGAAGCAACTTCACTGTTTCCCATGTCATCCTGAGTGAGGAGCCCAACAGTAGTACCATGAGCCCTCACCAATATCCACTAATCAGGGACACCCTATAGCAAAAGCCATAAATAAAAAATTATTCAGCACATTTGATTACTAACAGATCAAATTAACATGTAAAAAATATAGCCTGCAAGCTGCAACCACTAAATTCTACAAAACCATAACAACAACAAAATATGGAAGATCATATTGCAATAAAGCCTACAAAAATCACACTATTAGAACAAAACTGCAAAAAATAATAATGAGTAGCAATGCAAAATATAAACCGACCTTCAGAACAGAATCATGTAGATTGACCATCTCTCATTCAAGGTACATCAAAGTAACATCTTTTAGTATCTGAATCACATCCTTCAAATTACTGCTACCCAATTCAAGGCAGTCCTGTAGCAACCCACCATCCACCATTTATATCCTTACCATCTCAACTGCATCCTTCAAAGGACCCTACACTCTCATCACAATACTTATAAAGAAACTGAAAACATTAAAGAAAAAAAATATAATACTCGTTGAAAGAAATCGACTCGGTGAACCTCTCGACAGCGTCCGTCACTCCCTCCTCGAACCTCCCTCCCCATAGCTTTGCTTCCTTCGCCGGAGACGACATGTTAGGCTGTTGCAAAGCGAATTTAAAATGAAAACGAATTTAGAATCAAAGAAATTTTACCTTTAGAAGCTCGTTGGCTTCTAGGGTTTCAAGCAACGCCGTGGACATCAAATTAGTAAGGGGAAACCTAATCTGAGTCTTTTGGTGTGAGAAGGGGACTTGGCTTCTAGGGTTTCAAACAAAGCTGTGGACCAAATCGGTAAGAGGCAACCTAATCTGAGTCTTTTGGTGTGAGAAGGGGAGTTGGCCTCTAGGGTTTCAAGCAACGCCGGTAAGGGAAACCTGATCCGAGTCTTTCGGTGTGAGGAGCGGAGACATAAAAACAAATTATAAACTATTGTAGTTACTGTTCATTCACACGGGCTTTAAATAAGTTAATAATGCTTTAATTATACGTTATTATAATGTTTTTTTATAAAAATCTAACAATGCTTCTGTAATAATTTTTTAAGTATAAATGATAGCATAATCGAAAACAATCAAATGGCTACTTAAAGATTCAAAAGCTTAAAAAACCACAAAAGTTTATTAGTAAAACTAATAGTCATAAAACAATCAATCCCCCAAAAACGTGTTAATCTAATCCTACTTATAGTTTTTTTTAATCCAAAAAAGATAAAGTAATCTAGTAAAAGATAAACACCAAATAAAAGGATAAAAATTAAAAATAAACTTTTAAAATTCAAATTAGGAGATAATCATGCATCATACGGCTCCCCATATTCGAAAAACTTGTACTCGAGTTTTGCCGCCGGACCAAAGCCACGTGAATCGAAGGGAACATCAGGTCGTGTCTTCTCAAATAGTTCATCTCCATTAATCATAAATATTCCAGCATTTTGAATTGTATTTATTGGATTCTTTGCAACCAAAATTATCTCTTCAATTTTAACTTGCAAAGTTTGTGCTTGTGAATTATCCTTCATGATTATCGGCCCTAGTTGTTGAACTTCCGAGCCTAACTCATCCACTCCAACGATAACATTATCTTTGTGCAAAAATTCATCAAAAATATCTGAACAAACCTTTGCGTACTCCCACACTTCAAGCCTTGTATCACGTTCGTTATTGTCTGTCTTCCATTAGCTCGTCATCTTGAATGGTAATCATGCTAAGATCCCTTCGCACCAACAACCACTTTTCTTCATAGAGGGTAAACCAGCCTTCATCGTATCAGAGTTCTTCGTCCTGTAAGAACTCCTGACAAGGAATGTCTTTATAGAGCGATTCATGAAACCGGGGTGGGGGGTGGCTGAAAGGATGCTCCTCTATGTCGTCACCTTCATTCCATACGACGGTATCCGACTCGGTTTCATTGTTGCTCATCTTCTGTTGTAATTCAAGATCTCAGACCCTTTGTTGGAGCCACTCGATCTCCCGTTGTAACTCAAGATCTCGGATCCGATGTTGGAGCCGTTTAATCTTAAGATCTCGTGTGTCGGTATCACCTCCGTCGTTGCCTCGGTCGGTGGTTCTATGAACAAGGGGTCGTCCTCCTCCACGTCGAGTCATTTAATAACAAAGATCTCTGATACCAAATGATGTAGAATCGGAAGCAATCAAATGGCTCAGGTTACTCAAAGATTCAAAAGCTTAAAAAACCTCAAAGGTTTATTGATAAAACTAATAGTCGTAAAACAATCAATCCCCCAAAATGTCCTAATCTAATCCTACTTATAGTTTTTTTTAATCCAAAAAAGATAAAGTAATCTAGTAAAAGATAAACACCAAATAAAAGGATAAAATTTAAAATAAACCTTTAAAATTCAAATTATGAGATAATCCTACATCAATAAAATGTTCGGTTTATACTAGAAACCCACACTCTAATCTAACAAGCCTAGTATATTTTAAATTAATGGAAATTTTCAAAGGGGAAAGTGAATATAGTGTTGTTAAGCATCTAACTTGTATGCGAAACTCATCAAAACTACGTCATTTTGATTAAAACTATTTAATATTTAATTCAAATCTTTTTTATTTTAAAAAACTAAGCACATCGATCAATCTCCATGAATTTACCTGCCTATTGCTCCTGCAACCAACAAAACTATTTGTTACAAATAGGATCTTCTCCCAAGATCCCATCGCCTAACAACCTTGCCCCGCAATCTCCTTAAATAACATCACATCTATTGTTTTTATTTTTATCTGGAAAAGGATCAAAGGTATGACGATCTTGGTTTACGAGACAAAATTACATTTACGATGGGGCTTTTTCTTCTTGGAAACAAGTATATAAATTACACATCAACCATACTGTAATAATGGAAATAAAAGAAATTGGGACAATCAGTTTGAGCAATGTATAGCAAAATATAATTAGTTACTGTTAGCCTTGTGGGAACTAATTACCAAATGGGTATTTTAAATTGTTTTATAGAGGTTAAAAATTTGATGGATTCCCCCTACTACGGTTGTAGATATATAACTTACGTAAACTCTATTTAAAAAAAATAGTCATGTTTAAAATTTTAAATTGGTGTAATAGCATAACCCCAAAAATTGTAGCTGAAAAATCAAATTTTTTTTTTGAAAGGCTAACATTGAATGTTGTGACGTCGCATCCCCCGTCACATGAGAGAGCTTCGTCCAACTTCGGCCAATATGTTGTCTTAACCAGGCCCACTTGGCGTCAGAGTTGGAGAGCTTTCAAGGAAAAACCCCACCCAATACGGCCCCTTCCGGGCTTGAGGAAGAGTCGAGGCTCGAACCCTGGATCAGCGTGGGTAAAACCCTGGTGCATCAGCCTAAAAGGCCTCATTTGCGATGCCGCAGAAATTAATGATGGTGGCAGGGATTGAACCCGGGTCTCTTGGGACTTCAGGCCTCACCTCAATCACTACACCACAACCTCTTTGGCAGCCGAAAAATCAAATGGATGTCAATTAAGGAGATTGAGGTGTAACGAAGTTGTTTTGACGATGAGATCTTGGGAAAGCAAGAGCAATAGGCAGCTAGAGATTGATGGACTGAGTTTTGTAATAATAGAAAGATTTAAATTAAATATTAATTAGTTTTAATCAAAACGACGTAGTTTTGATGGGTTTCGCATACAAATTAGATGCATAACAGCACCATATTCACTTTCCCCATTTTTAAAATACACATATTAAAAGTCGAAGGCCTCTTTTTATACCTTTTATCCTACTAACTCATCAAATGTACTTGTACTCTAATAGCGTTAATGTCAAAAGATTGTACAATAACCATCGACAACTTGGCATCATGAACACTCGACACGTGTAATAAATGCTTGTAGGTTGGGACATTTTTGCTGCCTGAACAAATCGTTATTGTCAAGTACGAGTTGATTTTAAAAATATTAAATAAACTCTAGTCGTTATTGCTAAGTACGATGTAATTTAAATTTAAATATTAAATAATTAAATATTAAATAATTAATTATATTATTGATTTTAAAAATATTAAATAAACTCAAATCGTTCATACCAAGTACGAGTTTATATAAAAGTTAAAAATTAAATAATTAATTATATCCAATGTGTTAGTTTAACATTAAAAATAACATTTGAATTTATCTATTTGACTGAAACGAAATAAAATAAATAATATATTAAATGTCTTGCGACGGAAAAAGACGAAAAGTAAATTATTGGTGCGGATGCCGGCGGATAATTTTAGTAAAGAAAAAAATTTATTTGCTGACTGAACAAATCTTCATTGCCGAATACAATTTGCCTTACTTTTTAAATCTTTAAATTATTTTTTGATTCAACTAGCACTTGTATTCAATGTTTTTGAAACCGGCTGGACCGTCCGATCGAACCGGTTGGATCGGAACCAGTACCGTCGGCGGTCCGGTTGTACATATCAGAGCCGTGCTTCAAATAGCCGGCCGGTTAAGGCGTTTTTGTGGTCAAACCAGTAACCGGTATCCGGCGATCGGACCGGATATGAAGATAAATCGACTGTTTTAGGCCTCTCGTTGCCGGATCTGCATCGGAATCGACTGTTCTAGGCCTCTTCGTTGCCGGGTCTGCATTGAATCGACTGTGCTAGGCGTCTCCTTTCTCGGATCTGCATCGGGATCGACTGTTTTAGGCATCTTCGTTGCCGAATGCACATTGAATCGACCGTGCTACGCATCTCTGTTGCCCGGATCTGTGAACTGTTCTTCATCTCTTGATCCACAATGAAATTGGTGGATTTGAGAGAGAGAGAGAGAGAGAGAGAGAGACTATGTAATGAAGAATAAATATAATTTAATTTTTTTAAGTTACCAATGCATGTACTTAGTGGTGCATAAAAAAACCGGTTTTTTTTTTAACCCGGTCCAAACCGGAAAACCGGTTTAGGCCAAACCGGTTCGGGTTGTCCAAAAACCGTCGGTTTGAAACCGGTTTGGAGATTTCAGGAGGCGATCGGTTTAGGGACCGGTTCAACCAAACCGGTTTGATAAACCGGTTTTCGAGCTGGGCAAAAACTAGCCGTTGGCCAACGGCTATATGGCCGTTGGGGTCGATTTTGGCCCTTTTTTGGAGTTTTTTGCACCCTTAAAACACTATAAATAGGTGGGGGGTGTTTAGGGTTGATCACACCTCTCTTTACACTCTCTAATCTCTAAAACCGCTCTTTAACCGCTCAAAAACGCTCTCTAAACTCTCTCTAAACTCAAAAAAAAAGCATGGCAAGTTTTGGTGTTGGTGGTTCCTCAAACGAAGTTACCGTTGTGGAAATTCGAGCAACAACGAGAAATCCGGCAATTTGGTGCAATTACGATCTATGTTTGTTGTCAAACGGGAAGGAACGTGCTCGGTGCAAGATGTGTGGTGCGTTTTTGGGGAAAGATTCAAACACTAGTTTGAAAATGCATATGGAAAAATCTTGCCCGTCATTGAAGGGAATTCCAAGTGAAGGTCAAGCCTCGATAACAAGCGAAGGAGGAATTTGGAACTTTGATCCAAATATTGTTCGAGATCGAATGGCGAGGTTAGTGATTCAAGAAGGATTGTCGTTCAACCACTTTGACAATCCGTGCTTGACAAGGATGATTCAAGAGACACTCCAACCTCGTTATCACCAAGTAAGTCGCACAACCCTTAGACGAGATTGTATAAAAATGTGGAAAAACGCAAAAAAAGAATTAATTTTGGGTTTTGAAAATTTGCAAACCGGTGTAAACTTAACCACCGATGTTTGGTCGGCTCCACATGGTATACCCGATTCGTACCTTTGCGTTACCGCGCATTGGGTTGATCCCAATACGTGACAAATGATGAAGCGTACAATCGCTTTTGACTTGTTTGAATATCGCTTTTTTTTTATAAAAACCGGTTTAAACCGGTTTAAAGGACAAACCGGTTTAAAACCTACCCGAACCGGTTTGACCGGTTTACATATTTCCATTACCAAAACCGGTTTAACCCGAACCGGTTTGGGCCCAAACCGGTTTTGACTTTTCGTTGACCAAACCGGTTCGGGTCGGGTTGAACCGGTTTGGGTTAAAAAACCGATTTGTGCACCACTACATGTACTTAAGTTTTTGAATTTTCCAAAGTCGAGTTGTATCCAACTTATATTAATTATCGTTAATCATTTGGTGCAATGGTAGCCATAGACTTCCCATAGTGGAGATATTAGATTCAAATCTTGGTCACAGCAAAAAATGAGTCAGTAGACAGGTCAGGGGGTTTACCCAGTTGGGGGTTCCTTCTGAGGTGGGCTGCCCTGTATGTTTTAGGTGTTGCCCCGGGGAAACTCAGTTATCCTAAAATATTTAGGTGTTGTCATTCAAAAAAAAATCTAACTTATATTAATTTATTATATAACTAGGTTAGAAACTCGTGTAATACACGGGTTACATAAAAAATATATTAAATAACTAGTAGAGTTAATTATACTGATGGCCCCTGTGGTATGCCCTGATTGCACTTTTGGCCCATAACTTTGAGAAATTACTTGGTTGATCCATAGCTGTCAGTTTTGTAACATCATTGGCCCCCAAAATAGATGGCCGTTAAATTTGGCTGTTAAATTTTTTTAAATGACCAAAATACCCTTGGTTTTCTAGAAAAAAAATTAATATTTAACAAAACTAAATATGGGTCCCAACAGGAAAACCCTAGCCCCCCCCCCCCTTTATCCAGCCTAGACCAAACACCCCACTCTTATCGCCATCTAAACCATCTCCGATCGCCATCCTCACCAACTCTGGTCACCATCCAACAGATTAACACCTCAAGATCCCTTACATACAAGGCGACGGTGGTCGCCTCTCCTCTATGTCTCTCTCATTCTCATCTGAACATGGATGATGGTGACTGTTGAACTCGGACCAGCGATGGAGAAGAACAAGGATGATGGCGGCTATTTTGGCGGAAACGACTTTTGAGTATTTGAGTTACCGATATTTATATGTTGGGTTATGCTTGCGATTTCGGTGGTGGCAAAGTTTTCGGAAAAACAGGGGACGAGATGGATTGGTGAGAGTAAAGATGGGGAGATGAGAAGTTGAAGAAATGTCGGTTTATCAGACTATTGTTGCTGGCGGTTGGAGTGTCGGCGTTTGTAGTCTCGATCCCTCTTTTGCAAAATCCCCTCTAGATATGAGATTTTTGTTCCGATTTTGCGGTTGCAAAACAGGGATTGAGGGAGAGAGAATCAGGATGGGTGTTGGTACAAATCAGGGGAAGGCAGCGATGGTCTTGGTCGTTTTCTAACAAACTTCTCTGTCTGACCGGCCGAAAAAACGAGTCGTCAGAAAGGGGGGTGGTCTGACCGGCCGGAATTAGGGAAGAAGAAAGGGCTTGGGTGGGGGTGGGGCTGAAGAAAAAGGGTGTTTGTATGGGTTTTAGGCTTAAATGGGTCCCACAATTTTAATTTTAATTTTTTTAAATATAAGGGTATTTTAGTCATTTCACATTAACTTAACAACCAAGTTTAACGATCATTTATTTTGGGGGCCAATGATGTTACAAAATTGAAAACTATGGATTAACCATGTAATTTCTCAAAGTTAGGGGTCAAAAGTGCAATCAAGGCATACCACATGGGTCATCCATGTAATAATTGAAAATAGTTGAGAAAGAAAATATTAAATAAATGAAATGTTAATAAAGAAAATATTAATAAAAAAAATATTAAACAGTTAACATAAACACAATAAGGAAAAGAATCTTCGGCTCAAAGAATTGTAACACATGGCGCAACCAATTATTTATTTATTAGGTATAACTTAGTGTGTCAAATATGAATAAAAAATTATATTGTTCTGATTATAATATAATAATCTGAATATAATTATTTGCATGAAGTTTGAACTTTGGCGACTTTCAACCGATCTACATTCTCATTTTAGATTACTTTTATTTAATTTTTAACTGTTTGACCCGCTAGAGATAAAATATAGCCCAAAGCGACCCGTTCATAAGAAAATAGGTCGAAGTTGCCACATCTACAAAACATATATAAGCATATGCAAATAGCTAAAATAAGTCACGATATAAATTCAACTCAAGTGCCACTAAGGTGTATATACTCGTGTTGACATCCGTTACTTGGTCCCATTCTCAGTTTATGTTAAGATATTAAGGGATGTCCGAATCTCTCAAATTATGGCTCTGATGTCAACTTGTAAAGCCCCGATCTCGGGAGGCCTCACTTGTTGGATTTACTCATCAACACATATATCTTAAACATAAGATTTCATTCAAACGCAGCGGAGACTTTGCTCAAACGTTACACAAGTCATTATAAATTTAAACTTTAACTTAATTGTCTGAAAACAACTAAAACAGTCTAGGATGTCAACTTCGGGATTTAGTAGCCTTAGAGTCCATGCCACGCTAGCTCTCGCAGCTCCTAAGATCAGCCCATCCTTAACCTGACATGCATGCTAAAAGTCAGTTAAAACTGAGTGAGTTATATATTTCTGTGATCATTCAAAACTTCATCATTTAAACTTTCTTCTTTATAAAACCTTAGTTTTATCGTACATTACCAAACGTTTTCTTTATCATTCTCTTTGTCATTTACTTTATCATGGACTCTTCCATGCTCTTTACAAAACATCATTTATCTTTATCATTTACATTATCACGGACTCGTCTATGTGTCTTTACAAACATCATTTATATTTATATTTCATTTTATATTTTAATCATACGTGCTTGTACTCGTACAAGTCTCCTTTACCGTACTCGCACTCAAGCGAGCATTAACGTGTCTGCACTCGTGCAAGGCTCTTTTCTGCACTCGTGCAAGGCTCTTTTAGCATGCTTGTACTCGTACAAGACTTTCTTTAGCGTGCTTACACTCGTGTAAGGCTCCTATTCATGCTTGCACTCGTGCAAGACTCCTTTAGCGTACTCACACTTAAGCAAGATTTCTATGAAATGCTTGCGCTCGCGCAAGGCTCTTTTAGCGTGGTTGCAAGGGGAGTATTGCTTGTAACAAAACTCCTTTATCGTGCATACTATGACATACTATACCTCTACACTATTAAACACATAACCATCACTTTAACACATATAACACAAACAAAACAGTTAGCACATTCATCACATAAACACATAAGATGGCATAATACTTTATTGACATAACTTTCTATTACGTACTTACACTTGTGTAAGACTTTCTTTCTTTAACTTTATAACTGTACATTATCTTTCTTTATTGTTCTTTCATAAAATACTTTATCATGTGCTTATACTCGTATAAGTCTTTCTTTCTTTAACTTTATAAACCGTTCGTTATCTTCTCTGTCATTACTTTCATAAAAATACATTCTTTACATATTGTATCTATATCTTTCCTTACCAGCATGCATATCATCCCAAAAACATAGGAAAAAAGGGCAATAGCAACTCACCTGATTCTCAGCAACCGTCTCTATCTAGGTGCCGGAATACTATATGACATGCATACAAGTCAATACACGAAATCTATCAAATTCCTGACAGTGTCGCCCGAGTCGCCATAACTTGCGTTAAGGGCTTTTAGTGTTGCCTTAACTTGCGTTAGGGGCTTTTAGTGTTGCCATAACTTGTGTTATGGACTTTCGTCAATCATTAGTGTCACTTCTTAGTGTCTTCGCCAGCTAGTGTCTCCAATAGTGTCCCCACTCAGTGTTCCACTAGTGTATCCACTTTAATGTCCCCTCTAGAATAGTGTCTCCAGTAGAACAGTGTCTCCACTTGAATGTTCTTCATTAATTCTTTGTTTTTTATCCAAAACCATAACTTTTTACGTCCAATTCATTTATTTACCTTCCATGAAGCTAGATCTAGGGTTTTTAGGTGTTATTATGTAACGAACCAAAATCCGGGTTTCGTTATAAATAATTAAATGTTCTAATAAATATTATGGTGAAAATAATATTTTTGAAATAAGTTGAAACAAGTGGTTTTCAAGTTAGTAATGGGGTTATATTAGTTTTTAACTATTTATGGAATGAAAACGGGTAAAAGGAAGGTTTGAGGGACTTAAAGGGTAAAATGGTAAATATGCCATATTTGACTAAGTGGAAGTCAAAATTAGCACTTCATTTGATGCTTGGTTCGTTCAGGAGAAAAGGAGAAAACGAGTTTGGAGCCTAAATCGTGCGTTTGAGGCTTGATTCGTGAAGGTTTTGGCTCACACATCACCTTCCTAACATCAAGTAACTGATTATCATCCATATTAGTTCACTTTTGATGTGTTCTTGGTGGGTTTTGAGTGAAATCCGAAATTTAGGATGCATGTGGTTAATTGGTGCTATATTATTGATAATCTAGCTAGACTAAAGATGAAGGAAGGTGATTAGCATCTTAGAACCCTTTAATCTTGATTATGAAAAGTTAGGGTTCATATGGAGGAAAATTGGGGGTTTTTGGATTATGATGCATATATGATAAATTAATGATGATTAAGTGTATATAAGATGTTAGACACTTGAACAAACACCAAATTAACTCAAAGATACTAACTGAATGAAAAAATAGTGTCAAGGTATTGGAAAAGAAACTCAAGTAGGTGAGTTTGGATTGAAAGAGGGTGTTTGGTTATGGGAATAACCTAAACGGGTCAGTTTGGGTTGGAAATGGAAATTGGGTTGTAAACCCAATTATAATGTAATTTTGATGTATGTTAGAGTACTAAACTAGGTGTATATGTTTATGTAATCAAATTGCAAAACTTGAAGGTGGTACGGGATCCTCAAATCCACAAGGTAAGTGCTTTAGCACTTACTTAGTAATTGATGATAAATGGTGTTGTATGTAATGTTGTATGCATAATGTGTTAAATGGCATAATGTGTTATGTGTTATGAATGTGTATGAAAGTGAATGAATAAGTGAATGAAATGTAGTTATAGTTTTTATACTATAATGGATATGTGGATATGGAGTTATGGTCTAAGAACCATAATGGATATGTGGATATAAAGTTATGATCTAAGAATCATAATGGAAATGTGGTGATGAAGTTATGGCATATACGTCATAATGGAAATGGAAATGTACATATCATGAATATGAAATGAAAAGGGTGAAACTTGTAGGTGAATATGCAAGTGATATATGGCCTAATGACAAACTGGGTAGAAACGGGTCAAAATGGGTGAATGGGTGAAACAAGTAGAATTTACTTGTTTGTTATGTTTTATCCTTATTACTAATGGTGTTATGTTTTTGTGGTTATGTAGGAAAAGCTCCGATGTAGTTAAGTCAAGTCCAAGGCTTTTGGTGGGATTCTCGTATGCGTTATGTTATTTTGGTGGTATTTAGAACACCTTAAATGGATGTAAATTGGATACACAATCGTGTTTTGGTGTATGTTTATGATGTCGTTATGATTTTGGTCAAAACCCACGTGATTGGGAACTTTGGGTGTCAACTGATTTGGTAAAAGTTGAAAAAATGATTAAGTATGGAATTCTGCAGGTCTTCAAAACTTTCTGTGAAAACAGGTGCCTCGCGGTACGCGAAGAACCAGAGGAGGTTCTCTTGCGGTACGCGAGGGACCTGTTTTTCGGCTTGGCTTTCTGTGGTTCCCTCGCGGTACGCGAGGGGGAGGGATCTGTTCTCTCGCGGTACGCGAGAGAATAAAAATAATAATAATAATTTTATTGGGAAATGCTTCCATGCGTTTAAGTGTTTTATTAATCGGTGTTTAAAAAAAATAGTGTGTTACAACTTGGTATCAGAGCAATGGTTTGAGGGATTTGATGCGGGTGGCACCAAACTCAAACCGGATGCTCTTGATTTGGGGGAAATGATACCAGAATCAATGAAGGATTTGACTAAGGCTCAGAGCTTATGGAAATGAAAGGTTAGTAATGATTTTATAAAGTGGATATATATGGTGTATATGTATATGTATGAATGAATGATAAGGTGTTATGTGTGCCGAATCTTGTTTTGTGATTTGTTATATGAATATGATAATTACAATTGGGCATAACGAATTATTAAACATGTCTGGCCAATATGATTAATAAGACGAGATGTGCAAAGGTCTTTATGATAACCATATGACAATGAACATTTGCAAGGATTAGGTGAAGGTGATTATATATGTATGTATGAATATAGGTAGCTATATATATATACTTAATACATAAGAGTGTAAGTGTGATGGATACTTTAGGTATTGAAAGGGTAAGGATGTTAAGGTGTTTTTGTTCTAATTCTCAGCTAAGAGATGGCAGACAATGCGAATAGGGAACCGTTGGATTCACGAATCCAAGAAATGATAAAGGAAGAAGTGGCCAAGGCAATCGAGCAAGCCACATCCCTATTGATGGAGGAAATGAGAGGGGCTATTAAGCTTACTCTAGAGGAGGTATCGAAAGAGAAAGAAAAGGAAACTCAAGGTTGTACTCTTAAAGAGTTCATGGTAATCAAACCAAAGGAGTATAACGGGCAAGTGGACCCGATCCTTAGCCACAGGTGGGTGGTGGACATGGAATCCAACTTTGAAACGACAAAGTGCAAACCCGAAGACAGGGTGATGTTTAGGGTGCCTCTATTGACGTGAAGGGCAAATGAGTGGTTGTTGAATCTCCGAAAGGAGATGGGTGATTTGGGTGTGACCTCCATGACTTGGGAGGAGTTTAAGGCGGCTTTTCTGAAATACCACTACCCACAAGCCGCAGTTGATATGATGACTGAGGAGTTTCTCTTCATGAGGCAAACGACTGAGACGATTGATGAGTTGGCAGGGACCTTCTTTGATCGCGCCAAGTTCTGTCCGGACGTGGTGTCGAATGAGAAGGCAAAGATTGACAGGTTTTATGCTATGCTGACGGTGGAGTTCGGAGATAGCATATCTCCATCCTCTTTTACCACACTTGTAGATTTGATAAACAGGTGTCGGGAAAGGGAAGTGGAGTTGAGGAGGCAAGAAGCTAGAAGGGAAAAGAGGAAAAGGGAGATTGTGGATCAAGTTGTGAAGAAGATAAAGGGCGGGAGCCCTAGTAAGAAGCCTTTTAGCAAGTTCACTCCTCGAGGATGCAAGGTTTGTGGAAAGGAACATTTTGGGGAATGTAGGAAAGGAACGTCGAATTGTTATAAATGTGGGAAGCCGGGGCATATGGCTAATCAATGTCCAAGCCAAATCTGTATATGCTACAATTGTTACAAGCCTGGGCACAATAGGGCGGATTGCCTCGAGCTGAAGCAAGGTGGAAGTGAAAGGAAGGTTGAAATACCAAAGCCTAAGGGTAGAGCTTTTCACATTTCGGCGAAAGAGGCAAAGACAAACCCAGAGATGGTGTCAGGTACATTCAAGATTAACACTTTACCTGCACTAGTTCTTTTTTATTCGGGGGCTAGTCGTTCGTTTATGTCTTTGAAATTTGTTAAACATTCTTCATTTCTAAGTAGCAAGTTAGATGAACCCTTAGAAATCTAGGCGGCAAATGATAAGAGTTTCCTAGTATTTGATATTTGTAGGAATTGTAAGTTAAGGGCGGGGGTGAAACGTTCCTTATTTACCTAATACCTATGACCATGGGGGATTTTGATGTTATTGTGGGGATGGATTGGTTGTCAAAGAACAAAGCGAATATTCTATGTGGACCTAAGGTGATACAACTCGATTCCCCGTCGGGTGAGTCCATTTACATAGAAGGTGAGAAGAAAGGTAAGATAAAGTTGTGCACTTATGTGAAGGCAACAAAATACATGGCGTGTGGGTGCAAGGCGTACATGGCTTGTGTTGCGGATGTGACCGGGAAAGTAAAAGATATTCGCTATGTTCCGGTTGTGAATCAATTTGAGGATGTGTTTCTAGATGAGTTGTCGGGGGTTCCACCAGAGAGGGAAGTAGAGTTTGGGATTGACTTGTTACCGGGTACTAAGCCGGTATCCAAAGCACCTTATAGGTTGGCACCGCCGGAAATGAAAGAGTTAATGGAGCAATTACAGGAGTTACTTGCTAAAGGTTTCATACGCCCAAGCGTCTCGCCTTGGGGTGCACTCGTTCTCTTCGTTAAAAAGAAGGATGGGAGCATGAGGATGTGTATGGATTATCGGGAGTTAAACAAGTTGACAGTGAAGAATAGGTACCGATTACCTCGGATTGACGACCTTTTTGATCAATTGCAAGGGGCGTCGTGTTTCTCTAAGATTGATTTGAAGTTCGGGTATCATCAGCTGAAAGTGAATGGAGATGATGTTCATAAGACAGCTTTTCGCACTCGATAGGGTCACTATGAGTTTACGGTTATGCCTTTCGGTTTAACCAACGCGCCCGCGGTTTTCATGGATCTTATGAACCGGGTGTGTAGACCGTTCCTCGATCGTTCGGTCATTGTTTTTATTGATGATCTCCTCATCTATTCGCGGAGTGAAAGTGATCATGCCTTTCATCTTCGTGAAATTCTTGAAGTGTTGCAACGGGAGAAGCTTTATGCTAAATTCTCTTAATGCGCATTCTGGTTGCGCGAGATTCAGTTCTTGGGACATGTGATTAATGAGAAAGGGGTTACTGTCGACCCATCCAAGATAGTGGCGGTTAAAGATTAGTCATCACCGAAGACGCCTACGGAGATTAGAAGTTTCTTGGGGTTGGCGGGTTATTATCGGCGGTTTATTGAAAACTTCTCTTGGATTGCCTTGCCGATGACGAAGTTGACGCGTAAAGAGACTAAATTTGTATGGGGTTCCGAGCAAGAATCTGCCTTTCAACTCTTGAAAAAAAAGTTGATTAAGGCGCCTGTTTTATCCTTGTCGGACGGGACTGAAGATTTTGTTGTGTATTCGAACGCCTCGCATTCGGGGTTGGGGTGTGTTTTGATGCAAAGGGGGAAAGTGATTGCTTACGCGTCTAGGCAATTGAAGACTCATGAAGCAAATTACCCTACTCATGATTTAGAGCTTGCGGCCGTAGTTTTCGCGCTCAAAATTTGGAGACATTATTTGTATGGGGCTAAGTGTACGATATACACGGATCACAAAAGTCTCAAGTATTTCTTTGACCAAAAGGACCTCAACATGAGGCAAAGGCGGTGGCTTGAATTGGTCAACGACTATGATTGTGAGATACTTTATCATCTAGGTAAAGCGAATGTAGTAGCGTATGCGCTGAGTCGGAAGACGAGTCATACACCATTTAAGGTGAAGTCATCTAAGATGACAATTTCATCATATCTTATTAATGAAATCTGGGAGGCTCAAGTGTTAGCACTTAGTGGTGATTTGAATAAGGAACGGATGGTTGATTATGTTGATAAACTCGGGGAAAATAGCACGGGTTTAAGGACATGCTTTGATAGAATTTGGATTCCTAGGTCGTCAAGTGTTAACAACTATTTTGGATGAGGCACATAAATCCAAGTATTCTATCCATCCGGGGGCCACAAAAATGTTTTATGATTTGAGGTGTTATTTTTGGTGGCCGGGTATGAGGCGTGATATTGTTAAGTATGTGGAGAGATGTCTTACATTCTTAAGAGTAAAGGCGGAGCACCAAAAGCCGTATGAAAAGCTTCAACCGCTTGAAATACCGCTTTGAAAATGGGAGAATATAACCATGAATTTGATCACTAAACTACCAAAAACTCGAAAAGGCTATGATGCGATATGGGTAGTAGTGGATCGGTTGACAAAGAGTGCACATTTCCTTCCTGTAAAGGAAATGTATTCTTCGGATAGATTGGCGGAAATGTATGTGAAGGAAATTGTGTTACGTCATGGTGTACCGGTGTCGATTATATCGGATCATGATACGAGATTTGCTTCTCGTTTTTGGAAGAAATTCCATGAGGATATGGGGACTAGATTGAATCTTAGCACCGCTTATCATCCATAAACGGATGGTCAAAGCGAGCGAACGATTCAAACGTTCGAGGATATGTTGCGAGCGTGTGCTTTAGATTTTGGGGGTAATTGGGACGACCATTTACCGTTGGCGGAATTTTCTTATATCAATAGCTACCATTCTAGTATTGGTATGCCGCCTTTTGAGGTGTTATATGGGAGGAAATGTCGAACACCCGTGTGTTGGGGTGAAATTGGTCAACGGGAACTTGGTAGCAAAGAGGTGGTCAAGGAAATTAATAGTAGTATTGACCAAATAAAGGCTCGCTTGAAGGCGGCTCAAGATCGCTAAAAGTCCTTTGCGGATAATAGAAAGCGGTCGATTGAGTTTCAAGTGGGGGACTTTGTGCTTTTGAAAGTCTCTCCTTGGAAAGGGATGATACGGTTTAGGAAACGGGGGAAGTTAAGTCCATGTTTCATTGGACCGTTTAAGGTGATAGCAAGGGTGGGTGCGCTGGCTTATCGTTTGGAGCTACCGGAGGGACTAAGTAGACTTCATAACACGTTTCATGTGTCTCATTTGCGAAAATGTTTGGCGGATGAATCTACTTTTGTTCCATTGGATGATATTGAATTAGATGAAAAGTTGAATTATATTGAGGAACTGGTGGCAATCTTAGATAGAAAGGTGAAGCGTTTACCAAACAAAGATATTAGCCAAGTTTTAGTGCGGTGGAAACATAAAAAGGGAGCGGAAATAACTTGGGAAACCGAGGAGGAAATGCTCAAATATTATCCGAATCTTTTTATGTGAAGTCGGGTTTCGGGGACGAAACCCAAATAAGAGAAGGTGATTTGTAAATAACCAAAATCCGGGTTTCGTTATAAATAATTAAATGTTCTAATAAATATTATGGTGAAAATAATATTTTTGAAATAAGTTGAAACAAGTGGGTTTCAAATTAGTAATGGGGTTATATTAGTTTTTAAATATTTATGGAATGAAAACGGGTAAAAGGAAGGTTTGAGGGACTTAAAGGGTAAAATGGTAAATATGCCATATTTGACTAAGTGGAAGTCAAAATTAGCACTTCATTTGATGCTTGGTTCGTTCAAGAGCAAAGGAGAAAAGGAGAAAACGAGTTTGGAGCCTAAATCGTGCGTTTGAGGCTTGATTTGTGAATGTTTTGGCTCACACATCACCTTCCTAACATCAAGTAACTGATTATCATCCATATTAGTTCACCTTTGATGTGTTCTTGGTGGGTTTTGAGTGAAATCTGAAATTTAGGATGCATGTGGTTAATTGGTGCTATATTATTGATAATCTAGCTAGACTAAAGGTGAAGGAAGGTGATTAGCATCTTAGAAACCTTTAATTTTGATTATGAAAAGTTATGGTTCATATGGAGGAAATTTGGGGGTTTTTGGATTATGATGCATATATGATAAATTAATGATGATTAAGTGTATATAAGATGTTAGACACTTGAACAAACACCAAATTAACTCAAAGATACTAACTGAATGAAAAATTAGTGTCAAGGTATTGGAAAAGAAACTCAAGTAGGTGAGTTTGGATTGAAAGAGGGTGTTTGGTTATGGGAATAACCTAAACGGGTCAGTTTGGGTTGGAAATGGAAATTGGGTTGTAAACCCAATTATAATGTAATTTTGATGTATGTTAGAGTACTAAACTAGGTGTATATGTTTAGGTAATCAAATTGCAAAACTTGAAGGTGGTGCGAGATCCTCAAATCCACAAGGTAAGTGCTTTAGCACTTACTTAGTAATTGATGATAAATGGTGTTGTATGTAATGTTGTATGCATAATGTGTTAAATGGCATAATGTGTTATGTGTTATGAATGTGTATGAAAGTGAATGAATAAGTGAATGAAATGTAGTTATTGTTTTTATACTATAATGGATATGTGGATATGGAGTTATGGTCTAAGAACCATAATTGATATGTGGATATAAAGTTATGATCTAAGAATCATAATGGAATTGAGGTGATGTAATTATGGCATATACGCCATAATAGAAATGGAAATGTACATATCATGAATATGAAATGAAAAGGGTGAAACTTGTAGGTGAATATGCAAGTGATATATGGCCTAATGACAAATTGGGTAGAAACGGGTCAAAATGGGTGAATGGGTAAAACAAGTAGAATTTACTTGTTTGTTATGTTGTATCCTTATTACTAATGGTGTTATGTTTTTTGTGGTTATGTAGGAAAAGCTTCGATGTAGTCAAGTCAAGTCCAAGGCTTTTGGTGGGATTCTCGTATGCGTTATGTTATTTTGGTGGTATTTAGAACCCCTTAAATGGATGTAAATTTGATACATAATCGTGTTTTGGTGTATGTTTATGATGTTATTATGATTTTGGTCAAAACCCAGGTGTTTGGGAACTTTGGGTGTCAAGTGATTTGGTAAAAGTTGAAAAAATGGTTAAGTATGGAATTCTACAGGTCTTCAAAACTTTATGTGAAAACAGGTGCCTCGCGGCACGCGAAGAATCAGAGGAGGTTCTCTCGCGGTACGCGTGGGACCTGTCTTCCGGCTTGGCTTTCTGTGGTTCCCTCGCGGTACGCGAGGGGGAGGGATCTATTCTCCCATGGTACGCGAGGGGGAGGGATCTATTCTCCCGCGGTACGCGGGAGAATAAAAAAAATAATAATATTTTTTCTTGGGAAATGCTTCCGCGCTTTTAAGTGTTTTATTAATCGGTGTTTAAAAAAAATAGTGTGTTACAACTTGGCATCAGAGCAATGGTTTGAGAGATTTGATGCGGGTGGCTCCAAACTCAAACCGGATGCTCTTGATATAGGGGAAATGATACGAGAATCCATAAAGGATTTGATTAAGACTCGGAGCTTACGGAAATATAAGGTTAGTAATGATTTGATAAAGTGGATATATATGGTGTATATGTATATGTATGAATGAATGATAAAGTGTTATGTGTGCCGAAACTTGTTTTGTGATTTGTGATATGAATATGCTAATTACAATTGGGGCATAACGAATTATTAAATATGTCTGACTAATATGATTAATAAGACGAAATGTGCAAAGGTCTTTATGATAACCATATTTATATATCTCTCATATATATATATATATATATATATATATCACTTTACTCTTTAAAACAAATAATTCTTTTCCACCCATATATTTTTGTAAAACTCTAATTTTTTTTAACAAAATGTTTTATGTATTTTTAATTAATAAAAAGTATGTTTTTTAACAAATAACTTTTTTGTATTTTGTTATTTTTAGTTATCTTATGTATTTTTAATTAATAAAAAAATATGTTTTTATTTAAATGTTTATTTTTTTAAATGTTAGTGAGTAAATGAGTAAAATGAGTAGGGTGTTTCCAATGAAATCTAAGTAAATAAGTAAAATGAGTAGTTTTGAGTAAATGGGTAAATGGGTTGGGTGCCCCCTTCACCCTAATGAGTTGTATTATTTAAGGCGGATAGATGCTTGATTTGATTGATTTGACAGTGTTGGTGGTGTGCATGAGGTGGGGATGGTGTTCTTATTAAATCAATATGCGCAAGTATCAATAATATGACAATGATGTCATTGCCAATTATGTATGATCATAAAGGGTTACACAACGACCATCGTAAAATGCTAAACATGTTTAAAAAATTTTAAGCCTATTAGCGTGAATCTGTGTTGAGTGTGTACGATTATTTAGAGAAATAATTATCACACTAATCCCATAATATTAATTGTTATTATTTAGAGAAAATAATAATAATTAGATATTAATATTAAATAATAAATAAATGTTTATTTGGAGTAAACGTTTGTGATTTAATTAATTATTATAATTTGGAATTATAATAAATAACTATTTATTAAGATTTCCGAATACATATTATATATATACTAGTGTGTGAGACCCGCGCGCAGTGACGGGGGTATAAAGATGTGTAACACTCCGTATATTTGGCTAACCCTCTCTTAATGTGCTAACCAATGATTTAAAAAGGCTTTTGCCGGTACGGCCAGTTCAAAAATCAAAAAGACTTTTACCCATTTGGTTTTATGTTTAATGTCATATAAGAAGGCATGCACGTGAAACACAACTTATTCTTTTTTAACTTTGAGCAAATGACTTCTTATATAAGAGTTGGGCACTGCTTTGGTTTTTCAACACAACCGATGTGGGATATGAACATTTTCTATAGTTTTGGTTTAGGGACAAAATTGTAAATGTAGTATAGATTTATGTATCAACACTTGTACAAAATGCATTAACATAGATCTTAAGTATCTTAAACTTTTAAGTAAATGACCAAACTGTCCATCTAAAATGTTTTATAAGGGAGTATAGATATAGATAATAATAATAATAGGTTATCTATACTTAATAAATGATTTAAAAAGACTTTTATCGGTACGGCCGGTTCAAAAACCAAAAAAACTTTTACCAATTTGGTTTATGTTTAATGGCATACAAGAAGGCACGCACGTGAAACACAACTCCTTCTATTTTAACTTTGGTCAAATGGCTCCTTATAAAGGAGTTGGACACTGTTTTGGTTTTTCTACACAACTGATGTGGGATATGAACAGGAGCGGAACCATATGTAACTGAGTGGATGGGAAGGCACCCACTGACATTGGGCCCACAAGTGTAAAATAAGTCTATTTTTTCTTAAAATTAGACCAGACACCCACTCCAATTTCTTGCAGGCACCCACGAATGAGATTGAAACCTACAAGTTCTTCCAACTCCACTGTAATAGTGGGTTTAAATCTTGGGTTTCGAAGATCTTAAAATCTCATCGGTAAAATGAAGACGAGGTGAAAAGAGAGAGAGGGATAGATCGGGAGTAGGAAATGGCTCTAATTTGCAGAAAATGGTGAAACGAGGGGAGCACACTTGTTTTTGGGAAGAAGGAACTATCAAAGGGGGGAGCCGATCAAAATATCTTAAACAAAATGTGATCCACTTATTTTTCATAAATCTATTTGTTTATTTTTATTCTCTTCTTTTTCGTTAAAATGTTTTACCCTTATTTTTCTATTAATCTATGCCTTTGAACCGATTGTTTATTATATATGTTTATCAGTATTTAATTATTTTTTGTTTATAATTATCCTAATCCAGGTGTAAAAATCAAAATGCCTATTGAATTTTGTAGTCTATAGGGTTATGAAAGTTTATATTTAGTTATTTTAGTTTATTATTGTGAGTATAGGAGCGAATAAAGTAAGAGAGTTGATAACAATAAAATTCGGTAAAAGACCTCGATTTTCATTCCGCTTTAGGCCTCTAAAAAGCCGACCCTAAGACTTAGTCGACGGTTTTCTTCACCGTCACACCCTAATCATTGGATAACCCTAGCTCGTTTTCATCTCGTTATAGCTACTTAAAGATCTCTAGTTTCGTTTTTATCACATATTGAAGATTTCTAGTTCGTATCCACAAGTAATATTTTAACCCGACCCGTTCTAACCTTATCCATTAATGTAATTTTTTTACTCGACCCTTTCTAACCACACCCATTTTTGGCACCCGCTGACGAAAAATCCTGGATCCGCCACGGGATATGAACATTTTCTATAGTTTTGGTTTAGGGACAAAATTGTAAATATAGTATAGATTTATGTATCAACACTTGTACCAAATACAACAAATCTTTTCCTAAGTCTCTTAAAATTTTAGTGAAATTACAACTTTGCCCACTCTATATGCTTTATATAGTAGTATAAATATATTAGCCTAATATATATATATATATATATATGTGTGTGTGGATTTTAAAAATATTAAATTTAATTAAATTGGATTTGAGTTAAACTATTAAACTTATTATATTTAATTAATGGTACTTTGAAACCAAGTTTAAATCTAAACCATAATCTTTAATGGGCTGGGGTTTAGGGAAACTTGGTGGCTAAGTCAAAGGGATTAAGGTTTCAAGGGGTTCATATGAAACTATAAAAAGAGGCCCCATTCTAAAGTCTCAAACCCTAGACGCACACACATATACTTTGAAACCAAGTTTAAATCTTTATCGCTAACACAAGGAAAGAAGAAGCTTAAGTCGGCTTCGGCTTTAGTGGATTTGATTGGAATGAGCAAACGAATCGTATGGTTCAATTTTTATGGTGTTATGCGTGACTAGGGCTAGAAACCTCAATTGTTGTAATCATTGTGGATTACCTCTAGTGAAGTTCAGTCACTTCATTAGGTTTAAAGTCTTAATAAGGTATGAACACTAAACACCTTCCGGTTTAATTATTCGGTTTCATGTTTAATTCGCATCTGGACTCCTCGTGGGGGATCTATGATCCGTTCCAGTGTCTAGTCTTCTACTACCTATAATCACCAAGATTATTTAACTATATGGACACGTCTATTAACCATACTATTTAGCAGTGTTGTAAAAATCGCGCTAGTCGCTAGGCGGCTGGTCGAGAATTAATTTTGGCCAAATCGGACTAAAAATCGCTAATCGGAAAAATTGGGTCAAAATCGGGCCTAGGCGGACCTAGTCGGCCAAAAATCGGCCACTTCCCGTTTTTCCGGTGATATTCCGGTAGGGTTCCGGCGAGATTCAGGCAGGTTCCGGCGAGATTCCGGCGACTTTCAGGCAAATTTCCGGTGATTTTCAGTTTAGTTCTTGTAATTTCTAGCTTCTTTAAAAAATGTGTGTATGTATATATAATTTTGAAAATTACATATAAAAATGTGTGTATATATATAAAAAACTGAAAATTACATATAAAAATTCCAATTCGATTAATCCCGCCTAGGCCCCGATTAATCCCGCCTAGGCCTAGGCCCCACCCCACCGTCCGACTAGCGCCTAGCGATTTTTACAACCATGCTATTTAGGAACCATTTACTCACATTCCTAACCTTTAGTTAACCCCGAACCGTCATTTAACTTGATACACGACCCCAACTCAAGTCCAATGTACCAACTTACTTTATTTTATAACAATTTATATCATTACCAACTGATCTAAAACTTTCCACAAGATAGCTTTGAGAACCAACTAATATAAAAATGTTATGCAGGTTAACCCGACACTCGGAAGTGACTTACACATTTCATATGTTTCCCCAATCTTTAACTGAGTTTTCACAACCCTTAAACTCACTTAAATCATTGATTTTATAGTCCCAAATTTATGCAAAACTTTTCTCCCAAGTTACCCCCCGGTTTAACTTGTTTAAATGTGTAACTGGTTAACCATTCGTTAATCTTTCAAACTTTAATGAACACATATTTAATTTGGTTAAAACTCAGGTAAAACTCCACTATTTCACCCATCTAATAACCCCAAATAAAGATCCGATACTTCTAACGTTAAAGTTGTTACCCTTTTAAATGCGTTAATCTTTAGCGTTTATTTTTTCGTTTCTTTTCCCTAATCGCGGCTATCTTCACTTGTGTTACAACAAAATCTTGACCGATGAGGGCTGTAATATACTCATCGTGATCATCCATAGCCGTTCCTATCGTTTCCCTTTGATCGACTACCTGAAAACTCACTCGAATCCACCCCGTTCGGTTCTTAACAACTCGTTCTCGTCGCCCGATCCTATCTTTCTCTCTGCCTTTCTCTATTTCCATTCAAATTAAAATGAAAGGGTGGGGGAAGTTGGTTAAGGTTTTGACTAATCAAACCTCCTTCCTAAGTGTCTCCCACATTTTCACTTACCACCCCTCATCTAATCGGTTTTATAAACATATCGAGTTTAGTCCCCGAATTTCAGGTGTTTACTCCATTTAACACTCGAGTTAAAAAATAAAATATAAAAACCCTAAATTCCAACCCCCATCCCCACTCATTTTAATCCTCTTCATGAGAAATATCAACACCACCTATTCATCTTCGACGATTAAATTTGATTCTAAGAAGAACAAGTTCTATTTTTGTAGGGTTTTAATTTCACCCCCACCTCATTTACCTCAGCAAAGCCGTTTGTGGTCGCATCATCGCCTGGCCATCATCCTCCACCACCTCCACTACACCATTTTCCCTTTCCAACGTCAGCAACTCCAACTCAATCATGGTGAGTAAAACTCCCTTTGGTGCTTAGATTTCCCTTCATGAAATCCTCATCTTCTTCGTTCCCACAATGAGGAAATTAGAACACCCCCTTATTAAGTTTCCTTTAAAGTTCATAATCACAGAGAAAGATCAGTTTGCAACTAGGGCCACTAGAAGGTTGAATCATTTACAATTTGTGACGACCATTTAAAGTTTTCCATCTCATCAACCAGAAAAGATCAAATTGCGTTCGGTGCCTCACAAATGACTACATTTAACGGCTTACTCTATCGTCCATTGTAGAAACAAAGACTGATGGCTACAAAATTCTCTAAGTACAAATGCTGCTGATCTCAGAGTTTGCTGATGACCAACAAACTGCTGCGGACAAGCTTATCTGGTGCGGATACTTGTTCTCCTGCTGAAGAACAAATCTGCTGTGGATAGCCTTATCTGCTGAAGACCAAAGTTGCTGCGGATAGGCTTCTCAGCAGCATCAACACTTGATGCTGCTGACAGGCAAATCATCAGCAGCTTTGAATGGTCACATCTTCCTACTGATCCTCATCTTTGTTGCTGACAGCCGTGTGCCTTGAAGACAAACCGTTGCAGCTGACTATCCATACCAAGCGTCACTGACAACTTTATGCAAAAGCAACTGACACACTCAAAGCAGAAGGAACCTCAATGGCACAACCAATGACAGACAACAATGCTCTTCTCCAGGCATGCAAGTAATAATGCAATAAAGAAGACGCTTCAATAAAGTTAACTAGTTTTAGACCAAACGTGTAATAGTTAGCTATATACAACAGATCAACGGTCTGTGTTAGATCTGATCCTTAAAATCAAGGGTCTGTCTTGATTCTAAGTGAGTGTAAATACTGTGTAAACACTTCATTGTAAGTGTGCTTTTTGATTGAGTTTTCATTGTAATCGTTTATTCGCAAAAGCTTAATATAACAGTGTTCTTATTAGTATTCTTTCTGTTTACTCGATTATACTTGTGTAGTTGCTATTGTTTCCGCCAATTTCAACTAAGAACAGAACCATCTTGTACTTTCACGATCCTACAAGTGGTATCAGAGCTTTGGCTCAGATTAAACAAACTCACACTTGTTTAATCACTTCTGGTTCTATTCTAAACTCTCTCTTTCATCAAGTCACCGAAAACAAAGATGGCACAGAGCAATGGATTTGAAGACATCGGCAGCATCAACCGACCACCAAGATTGGTATCTGGGGAAGACTACGACATGTGGAAGAATCGCATGGAAAGCTTTTTCTGTTATTAGGAGTACGGAATGTGGAAATCCATCAGGGATGGACCCTACACTCCCATCGTGGCCTCTGCTGACTCTGGAGAACCACCAGTTCCAAAGGAGCCCTCCAAGTACTCAGAAGAGGACATAAAGAAGATGGAGGTGGACTTCAAGGCACTAGGAGCTATCCAAATGTGCCTTCCAAATGAAGTTTTTCATAACTTCAGAAGTTACAAAACTGCTAAAGAGCTCTGGGAGGCTTTTGAGAAGATGTTTGTTGGCTCTGAGGAAGTCAAAGAAAACAGAAGAGACATCCTGAAGCAGCAGTATGAAAACTTCGTCTGGAAGGAAGGTGAGTCTCTAACTGTTTTATACAACAGATTTACCTATCTTGTAGGTGAGCTACAGTGCTCAAAGGCGAAGCTAGAGAATGAAGATATTCTCAAAAAGTTTTTCAGGTCTCTACCAAGCTGTTGGACACTTTACACAGTGTCAATCAGAAGAACTGAGAATCTGAAGACTCTTCAGATGACTGAGCTCTTTGGAATGCTGAAAACCTATGAGCTAGAGATGATTCAGGCAAAAGAAAGAAGCTCAAGCTACCAAACAGCCTCAACATCCACCACCACCTCCTCTGCCCTCCATTCTGAGCACTCAGGTCCTAGTTCAAGCAACTATTATCCTCCCATAGTCACACATCCTCAAACTCCTACCTCTAAAACAAACATATCTCCATTCCTCCTAGAAGCCCCTCCTCAAACATCAACCTCTGCTGCTTTTGTTTCTGAAAACTCAAGCAACATGTCCTTTATCAAGGAGGATCTGGAATGCTTCCATCCAGATGACTTAGAAGAAATGGACATACAGCACTCGTATGCCATGTTATCTATAAGAGCAAAAAGGTTATACTCTAGAACTGGAAGACCATTCCATGTAATAACTCCAACGCCAGATTTGGCTTGGATAAAAGTAAACTAAGATGTTACAATTGTAACCAACTGGGTCATTTTGCTAGAGAATGCAAGGCACCTAGGGCAAACGCAGCAGCTCACCATGCCCAACCAAGACAACAATAGCAACAAGCTACTCCTCCAGCTCAAACTGTAGCTTGTGCAGCTGTTGGAACATCTGACTTTGATTGGAGCTTCCAGTATGAAGATCTGCCTGCTAACAACCAAGCTCTTATGGTAGACACAACTGAAATACCGCCTCAGGTATATGAACATCTATGTTGCCAAGCCTGTATTGATAAGGTCTTAGGCTACAGAAAGCATAATCAAAACCTCATAGATCAAAATGAAGAGTTTCATCAAATGAAATCTGAATTCAAAAAGGTCGAAGACAGTTACAAGGAAAAAATTAACTGCCTAAAGAAAGAGATTTCATTATTAAAACATGAACAAACCAATCTTGAAACTCAGATTGATGATCTACTGGCCAGATTAAAAGCTACCAGAGCAGAATTGGCAGAACAGAAAGTCCATGTTGACAAATATGAATTTGCATCCAAAAGCTGCAAAGACTTTTGGATGCTCAAATTCATGAAAAGGTAAAAGCTGGTCTGGGGTATCATGCTGAACAATATCAAGCCGTTGCACCTCCTGCTGACTACATTACCAACCATGAACCAAGCTTCAATCTCTCAAATCTTGAAAAGGCCAACCGAGATGTTGATCCTTGAAGACATGAACCACTGGTGCAAGAATACACTACCTCATCAGAATCTGAGTCAACTTGCTCAGTGTCCAATAAAACTAAGGAGGTCTCATCACCAGTCCAAGTACCAGAACTGCCTGTTCTTGAAGTCATTCAAACAAGTACTCCTGTTCCTTTACCAGCTGCTCCGGTTCATATGCCTTTCAACCAAATCAAAATTAGTTATCCTCCAGAAGGAAGAAAGCTAAATGTTGAAAAGGGGCAGTCTTCAACCTCAAAGCCTCAGAGAAAGGTGTTTGACATATGTCATGCGCCTAGAGAAAGAGTTCCACATGTTCAAAAGACATTGGAAGAAGCCACCTTTGAGCACAACAAAGCTCAACCATGGAACTTTAAAGACCTATTCAAAAGAAAGGACTATGTTTACCTCTCAAGGGACAAACTAGCCAAATCATGCTTTGTCTGTGGAAAATACAACCACACTGCCAGCACTTGCTTCTACTACCTTCAGCAGCAAAGAAACCTCAAGCAACATGCTTTTGAGAAGACAAAGAAGAACAAACAGGTAAGAAGGTTTGAAGCCAAGACAACTCAATTCAGAAACTCTCTTTCTCCACCAAGGGAGCAGTTGTCAAAACCTCAACAATCTTGCATCATCTGTGTTGAATCAGACCACTTTGCTACAAATTGTAAGTTTAATCCTTTCAATCAGATTCTCCTTCCAACCCCAATTATACAAAATCCTATCAGTAAGGTGAAGAAGGATAGGCATACGTATGTTCTTAAACCTTCAGCAGCCAACAAAACTGTTGCTGATCGAGTAAAGCCCAAGCAACCAAAAGGAAAGCCTTCAGCAGCAACAAAGTCTGCAGCTGCTCAAGTAAAACCATCAGTAGCAACAAAATCTGCTGCTGATAAGTCAAAGTCCTCAGATGCAGCTTCTGCTGCTGAAAAGGCAAAGAGAGCTGGAAAACCACCAACTCATCAATGGAAGGCAAAGAAACCGCTAAACATCATCATTGGTTCAGTTAAATGCGTCTATCCTTTGTTATAAATGTGTCTGTCCTTTGTTGTAAATAAAAGTTATAAGTCAGCAGCATCCTTTTTGGCTGCTGACAGGTCTGATCTTCAGCAGCAAAGAATTTGCAGCTGACTGCTTTAAGTTATCAGCAGGAACAGGTTTCCTGCGGATTTCTTTAAGACTGTCAGACGCAACATCCTTGCTGCGGAAGGTTGCAGCGGACAGGATTATTCATCCACGGCAACCAAGTTTGCTGCTGATGGGTAAATTTAAGTCCAAATTAACTTTTACCTGCTGTAAAAATTAACGTCAGTCTTTACCATGACTGCCTCGGTGTATTACAACTGTAATAATAAAAAGTAAATAAGGTTGTATTGTACAAGTCATTTTGCTTTTTCCCTCTGCCGTTATAAGAACAAATCAAATTTCCTTACCACCTCTTCACCTTCAATTTCACCCTAAACCCTCATCACTTTCTCTCAAGTCCCCACCACATTCAAAGCCTCCCATATTCTAACCTTCCCTCCAAATCAAACAACAATGGCAGACATCAATAACCCTGATGATAAGTTCTCCCCATACCACAACCTGACAGCATATCTTACCAAAGGAAAGAAATCCGAAGGATTTAATGATATGATCGATTTCTTATGTCGATCAAAAATCTACTTTGCCCTCACAACCAACCCTACCATATATATCCCTCATATGGAGGATTTTTGGAGTACCGCCATCTACTCAACCAAACAGGGGATTCTCCAAATTAAAGCCAAAGTAGACGGCAAGGATATCACCATCTTGGAAGCCACACTCAGAAAACATCTTAAGCTTCAAGCTGAGGGAGCAGCCATCTCATACTCGAAGGACGAATACATGAGAAATCAGACCGAATATACGATCGAGAAGGCGCTGATGGGCCCTCCATGGAAGTATCTTTGCCACACTCTTCTCCAATGCATATCCCAGAAGAGGAGTATCAGGTGAGCTCCGCACTTGCCTCCGCCTTCCATGGTATGGTCACTAACCAAGGCTTCAACTTTGCACACCTCATCTTTGAGGGTTTGAGATACAACCTTCAAGAGGGTGCAAAGCAACAATTTTTTATGTACCCAAGATTCTTGCAGGAAGTTTTCAATCAAGAACTAAAAGAACTTTCCAAACCTGCAAGAATCTACATCATGTTGGAACATAAAAATAATATTTTTCAAAGCATGAGAACTGTTTTCAAAAAGTTCTCAAGGGTCAATGTTCCATTGTTATCTACAATGCTGAACATACAGAGTACCCCGGGTGACAGTTCAGGAATCCCAGCTGATACTGATCCCACACCCTCCACCTCACATCCTGAACAACAGTCTGCTTCTACCATTCGAACCCCTGTGCATACTACTAAGGATGCACAGGCACAAAAATTACTTACACCTCTTTTGGATGTTATCGTTCAACCGGAACACAGGGCCCCGGTTGCAACGACATATACTAGGAAAAGGGGCAAGAGAACTCCTTCTTCTCTTGCCTCCAAGGCCCTAACCCAACCTCACAGCCCTCACTCAGAATCACAACATTCTGATGAGAATATCATAAGGGACAGCCACATTATTAGGGAGACTCCTTTGGATGTCTCTCTATTAGGATCAGGATCATTTCCCGGATCCATAGAACAGCCCCCTGAGCCTTTCCTTTTTCTTCTGAACTTAAGTGTTGAGGAGCCTGATCAAGATGATGTACCTTCTCCAACTACCACTATCTCGGAGGTACTGATTGATCTTGCTTCCAATACACCCAACCCAAGTTCTTCTACCCTGGAAGGTCCACTCTAGGAGTTATGAAAGAGTGGATGTGGAAGAGGCTGTCACTAATGCTGGTTCATCAAATGACCAGGAGGACAGTGACAACATTGCTAAGACCTCAACCACGGCAACTCACAGTGAGGATGCTTCATTGGAAACTCCCCTCACTGAGAGGAATCCCAAGTGCCAAGAAACCATGGGTGATGGGATGAAGAGGCTAGGCCTAAGGCCCCATCTGGATCCAAGGATTCCACAACTGTGGATGAGGACAGACTGAAACTTCATAACTTGGAATTGACGGCCAGGGTGGCTATGCTAGAGGCTGAAGTGTCCAAACTAAGACACCAAGTCTCTATGCATGAAGCCCATCAATGCCCAACTGTACCTACTCCCTCTCTTGTATCAGTGGGCACCCAAACCGATGCTTATTTGTCCACTGATGCAATCAAAAAGGGGGAGATGGTCCCAATGGAGGAAGACTCAGACAGTCTTGACGACTGGATTCAAGAGCAGACTGTATTTCAAAGCACATTATTCAAGCCGGCTTTTGTACAGGTTCTGTAAAGTCATATATTTTGTATAAGTTGTTGTCATTTATTGTATGTTTAATCAATTTTAGACTAGTTTACTTTCTGTCATTTCATTATTGTAATTTCAGTTTTCTGTAATTAGTTAAGTCTGGGCCATCGAAACTACTTAGTTTCGATTGAGTCTGTTCAATCGAAACTAGTAGTTTCGATAGATGGTAGTTTCGACAGGTCTAAGTATCATTTGTAAATGGTCAATCGAAACTAGTAGTTTCGATACCTGTCACTACTATAAATAGCCTAGTTTGAGATTGTTTAGGGTGTGAGTAGCGGCTGTAACCCTGAACTTTCTTTTTCACATTTTGCTTGAATCAATACAATCTGCAGTTGTTTATTCACTGTGTTCTTACATTTTCATACCCTTTGATTGTTGATTCATACTGTGGTTAGCTGGTTATCTTCACCAACACTGTTTCTATTACCTGTTTTTACCACCATACACACAGTTTCCTCCTGTGTGTGTGTGTGTAATCGATCATATCAGTGACTTCAAGAGAAATCTGGACAGTATCCTAAAACTGACTTGTTGATCTTGTGGCTTATTCAGATTCAGACTACGGGGGTTGCAACTTAGACCGCAAATCCACTTCTGGAGGTTTTCAATTCCTTGGCAACCGCCTTGTCTCATGGCAATGTAAGAAACAGTCCACCGTTTCCCAATCCACCGCCGAAGCCGAATACATTGCCGCAGCCCTCTGTTGTTCCCAAGTCAGATGGATACACCATCAGATGCTTGACTATGGGATCACATTCCATGAGACACCCATTCTGTGTGATAACACCGCCGTTCCTCATATCACCAAAAACCCTGTTCAGCATTCCAAAACTAAACACATTGAAATCAAACATCACTTTATCCGTGACTGTGTTGAAAAGAAGCATATTCAAATTATTGAAGTCAAAACTCACAAACAAACCGCAGACATCTTCACAAAGGCTTTTGACTCTACCAGATTCGCCCAACTGGTGGAGATGCTTGGAATGATCAACTTTCAGTAAATTGTGTGAATAGTATTTTTTTATTATTTTTATTTTATTTTTATATTATTTTTATTCTGTTTACTTGTCAAAGAAAATTCCAAAAAGATTTTATTTTTATGAACAGTTTTTACGCAAATCTTTTGGGGGAGAAATATTATATTGAAAAGAATTGCTGTGTATAAAATCTTACAAGTGGTTTTGAGTTGCAGGAAGAATTGAATCTGACCTTTGAGAAATGATAGTGTCTGATCTCATCTCTTGGACATGGAATGGACCAAAAGCGATGGTGTTTACTGAGGTATAGCTGGTAGGCCCGACATATGGTTAAAACTTGTAAGTAGTGTGAAAACTCTAATATATATCTCATACTTGTGTGTTTGAACCCATTATTGAAACATCTAACCCATTTTTATATCTAAGAAAACCAATTCAATCAGATACAGGCTTACGTATTGGATTCCTATTCATACGCCAAGTGACCGTCAATATAACGATATTTACCACCGATGACCCCGTATGTTTTGCTTACGCAAAGATCTCGGGTGCTCATCCTTTTCCCATCCACTTGGATGATTTGACCTCGTCTGTTTTGCTTACGCAAAGATCTCGGGTGTTCAACATTTTTCTATCCACTTGGATAATTTTACGACTTCTTCTGTTTTGCTTACGCAAAGATCTAGAATGCTCGTACCTTTTTAATATCTACTTGGATATATATATTTTTTTTTCAAATCCACTTGGATATATTATTTTATTTTGGTGGTACTTTGACATTACTAAGACGGTACCTTGGTTAATCAGAAAGAGATGATAGGATGAAGGTGGGTACTTCTTGAGGATTGATAGGTTTTCAAAATCATTTTATTTTAATATGTGGGGTACACCTTGTATAGTGCTTAAATGGTACCTTTTAATCACATGAAATCAAAATACAAACAAATGTTCGGGTTTACTTTGCACAAATATCAGCTATCTTAAGGGACTCACAGTAGTTAATTGCAAAAGGAAGTGTTTCAAGAGACTGACCAGATCTGATCTCATGTTGGATCTTTTTCAAGAAGAAAAGTGTAAATATCTTGTGTATATATGTTAGTCTTTTTTCTGTCACTTTGTACATATCGAAACTACTTTGACATCTCGAAACTACTATGTTCATATCGAAACTAGTTTGCTCTATCGAAACTACTCTGTAAATATCGAAACTAGTTTGCCCTTTCGAAACTACTATGTAAATATCGAAACTAGTTTGCCCTATCGAAACTACTATGTAAATATCGAAACTAGTTTGCCCTATCGAAACTACTCTGTAAATATCGAAACTAGTTTGCCCTATCGAAACTACTCTGTAAATATCGAAACTAGTTTGCCCTATCGAAACTAGTTGTTTCGACAGGGGCATTTTTGTCTTTTGTTCCTCGCAATTTAAACGCCTGCATAAATGAATCCCTCCCTTCACTTCTTATTCACTCGTCTTTTTTCGCAAACCCTATTCATCTTCTCCGTCTCTCACAAACCTATCAAGCCTTGGTCTGAGTTGCAAGATATCAGTGATTATTCACCTGATTTTCCCGTTGTCACCAGCGTCTCCATCATCAGGTAAAGTCACTATTTCATTTGAATGATTCTTGCGAATCAACAGACCTAGAGTTTCAAATTTTCAAAATCAGTTCGACTGAATCTTCATAATCTCAGTCGTATCCGTGTTTGCATACATCTTTATCATCTGAGAACTCACTTTTTATGTGTATTCTTGCAGAAATAATACTCGCTTTCGGTAAGACGAATATCCGTCATTCACAGGCTACTCTAAAACCTTTCATCTAATTGTTTATATTGTCTGAGTATAATGAATCAATAGGGGGTTTTGGTTTCAAAACTAGTTAGTTTCGATAAAGGAGTTCAACTCCTTCAAAAAGTTTTCAAAAGGTTTTTAATCGAAACTACTGGTTTCGACACCCAAACTTGACCTAATCTCTCTATCGAAACTACTAGTTTCGATAAGTTCATCTTTATCGAAACTACTTAGTTTCGACAGTGTTGATTTCAGAGTTTCTATAAGTGTTGATCAAGGCTTTTTGCCTCTATCGAAACTAGTTAGTTTAGATACGTCCATCTCTATCGAAACTACTTAGTTTCGACAGTAAGGATTTCTGATTTTTTTTTAAGTGTTGAAATATCTTGTTTCGATTGACCAAATTCAGAAATTTTACTTATTGATGAATTTTACAGGTATGGATCTCGTATTCGTGAAGAGGCACAATGTTTGTGCATTCCTTAATAGCAATGATCCGAAAGCTGCTGAATTTATTCCTGTCTTAAACTTTCTGGCAAATTCCAACATAAGTTTTACCATTAGCCACAACCTGCCGGTTTTTGAAGCAACTATAAGACAATTCTGGGAAACTGCTGAGATAATAACAGTTGATAATGTGCAGCACATTAGGGCAACCGTACATGGCCAAGAAGTATTATTTTCTGAAGACACAGTTAGAGAAGCACTGCAGTTAAATGACAATCCAGAAGCACCCGTTGAGTTCCCAATCTTCTATGTGAAAGAATGCTTTAGAAGAATGGGTCATCCTGATGAGTTTAAGAATGGTCAAATAATAAAGAACTCTTTACCTAGCCATTGGAGATATATAGTGCATGTGTTTATTCACTGCCTATCAATAAGGAAAGGGGGTTTTGATTCAGCTAACAGTACTCTGGGATCAGCTATTTTGGGATTAACAAAGGGAAGAGACTACAACTTTTCTGGTTTCATATTCACTCAGCTGAAGTATAACTTAACAGGAGCAGTAAAGGAGAAATTTCTAGCATATCCTAGATTTCTACAAATTATCATCAATCATCTTCTTCCAGAGATTCAACAAGGTGGAAACACTTTTGTTTTTGATAACATGATAGCCAAAACTCTCAGCTACATGAAAAGCACCAGCAAAAGGACCAACAGTGCGATAGCTGACATTCCCCTGTTTGGTCATGTCATTGGAGAAGAAGAAGAGTTCATCCCTGACATTGATCCTGACCTTGAAGAAGAAAACTTATCATCAGATGAAGAGTTGGAAGCTGAAATTGAAATAGACATTCCTGTTGTACAAGAAGAAGATCAGCAAATTCTTGAGCCTGTGATAGAGGCCCCCTTTGTTGAAGAAATACAAGTAGTTCAAGAGCCAGCAGTCATTGCTGAAGCTGATGTACAGGAGGTTGAAGTAGAAGCTGCAGAGTCAAGTGGGACTCTTGATGCAGGAATCTATGGATCAGACTATTACAAGTCTGATTCAGATGATAGAAAAGAGCAACTTGCATCTTCCTCTAAAAGACAAATTGAATCAGGGTCTGATTTTGAAGAGGAGGAGCCTAGAGCTAAAAGGATAAAGACTGGATTTGTCATCCTCGTCAGATTCATCATTCACTACTCCAGAACCATCCCCACATCCAACTCCACCTACCTCTCCACAACAGGCACCCATACCTACACCACCTACTTCTCCACAACAGGCACCCATACCTACACCTCCTACTTCTCCACAACAATCACCTATCCATACTCCTCCCACCTCACCACTTCATGGTTCAACCTCTCCTTTACCAAGAGTCAAGACTCTAAGTCTTGAAATGAAAAGACTTCAAGATAATCTTCAAAAGAAAGATACAGAGATTGAAGAATTGAAGTCCAATTTGAATGAAGTTAAGGAGGAAGTCAAAGACTTAAAGCTGAAGGTTGGAGGCTTACATACTCAAATAGATATTCAGCAGACTCAGCTGAAAACTCAACAAAGGCTGATAACAAAGCAACAAGAAGATTTCAATGCCTTAGTTGAAACAGTTAAGCAGCTCAAAGACTCAATACTCAAACCTACACCTCAACAGCCAACCACCTCAACAGGACAGGGGGAGACTACATCAGAAATTGAACCATCGTCTCCTGCCTTTGTCACTAATCCTGAATCTGCATTAACTATGTATACCGGTCACGGTACCAAGACAAAGGAGTCTGTTGAAGTAAAGGTTGAGGAGATAGAGTCTGACCTTCCCTCAGCTAGTGAAAGAAGAGAAGCAAGGAAAAGAGGGAAGGGAGCTATGCCTGATATTGAAACTGTCATTCTGGATGAAGAAGATATACCATCTGATGATGAGCTGAATGCTCTTCTAGATGACATTGAAAACTTTGGCTATAATGACCTTCATCCAGAAATTCTAACCACTGAAGAAAAAGAGACTGAACGAACAAGATATTTTACTGAAGAAGGTGATGAGATTCAAACACTATCAGATGAAGAAGATGTTCAGATTAACCTCATCAAAGATATCATTCCTGAACCAACCATTCCAGTATCTGAAACAACTCCAGCACAAGATCAACCTTCAACTGCTCCTGAACCTCCAATCTCAAGAAAGTCCTGTTTAAGAAAATAATTCAGGAGGAAACTCCTAAGACATATGAGTGGATAGCCGAGCATCAAGAACTGAAAAGGCCGCCAATTTGATGGAAATACGATGCTGAAAGGAAGCTCTTTATCATCAGACGATATAGAGGGGGAGTTCAGCACTTCAAGAACATGACTGACTTCCAGACCCTTCCTTTTTATGACCTTAGGGATTTAGCAAAACTTCCACTTCAAAACCCTGGGAAGGTCATGATGGCTTATGACTTTGAGAAGTTTCTGCATTCTCAAGTCAACAACGATTTCAAAGGAATGAAGCCTAGAAAAACTCAGAAAAAGATCTCAAAGACTAGGTTTCATCCTAAGACTAAAAAGCCATATGTTTTCCTAAGATACAAGCCTGCCCAAACACACAAGACTATCACTATTCCAAAATCTGTACCTGTCCAGCTACAAACTTTCAGAAAGTGGTTCTATAACCTAGTAATTGGCAGTGCAGTTATTGAATGTGAGGGCAAGGAAGACATCACCATCTTTGATCCAATGGAGCTACTGAAATTTCAACCTGAAGATCTGGAGGTGCTATTCCAGAATCACATTCAGGCTTATAGTGATGAAGATGAAGCTGATGCTAAAGCCTATCAAAGAATTGTATCTCTTCATGTCAAACCTTTCATCCCAAAGACATCTGAAGGACCAGCTGCTTGATGAAGAGCTGAAGACAGTAATGCAACAGCTTAGGGGGAGATTGTAGAGTCATATATTTTGTATAAGCTGTTGTCATTTATTGTATGTTTAATCAATTTTAGACTAGTTTACTTTCTGTCATTTCATTATTGTAATTTCAGTTTTCTGTAATTAGTTAAGTCTGGGCCATCGAAACTACTTAGTTTCGATTGAGTCTGTTCAATCGAAACTAGTAGTTTCGATAGATGGTAGTTTCGACAGGTCTAAGTATCATTTGTAAATGGTCAATCGAAACTAGTAGTTTCGATTGACCATAGTTTCGATACCTGTCACTACTATAAATAGCCTAGTTTGAGATTGTTTAGGGTGTGAGTAGCGGCTGTAACCCTGAACTTTCTTTTTCACATTTTGCTTGAATCAATACAATCTGCAGTTGTTTATTTACTGTGTTCTTACATTTTCATACCCTTTGATTGTTGATTCATACTGTGGTTAGCTGGTTATCTTCACCAACACTGTTTCTATTACCTGTTTTTACCACCATACACACAGTTTCCGCCTGTGTGTGTGTGTAATCGATCATATCAGTGACTTCAAGAGAAATCTGGACCTACAGGTTCATGACTTGCCAGCTTCAGATAACGAAGAAGAAGAGACATCTGAAGACTGGAAGTTAGTCGTCAGGGCTGTTGATGAGATGCTGAATGATGCTGAAGACACAGAACAAACATATACATCTTTCAGCATCATCCCTAAAGCTGCAGCCATAATAAGTCATTCATTAACCCCCCAACTCTTTCCAACTTCAAAGAAGCTAGAATTTGATTCTATTCTAGCTTGGGGATATGATGAAAGAGCTAAGAGATTCTGGATTGGATGGGAGTTTAGTGGAGTAAAAGAGCTAAACTGGAACTCTCTTAATGCCCTCCAAGTTCTCAATCTGTATCTGACAAAATGTTTCAACACTTCATCAGATCTCTCAGCAGAACTTGCAATCAGCAGGTTCTATGACTTAATGGAGGATAACATGCCCTGGTTTGAAAGACTACCAAAAGAAGCAAACAGGGCGGCTTATCCTGAATCTTCATCAGCAGCAGAACAAAGACTTGCTCCAAGAAGACTTGACATAATCAGGAGCAGTACTTTAACTGAAGAATAAGTTATCTGCTGGAGAAGATTCCTGTACAACATAATGGTCAGGGATGTAGAAGTGCAAGGATGGATAAGCACTGACTCCCACAACTTCACCTTCTTCATGAGCAATGGTTCTTCTCTAACAGTCAACATTAAGGAGATCTTGCTCCTACCTTCAGCTTTCCTGCACAAGGTCTTTGAGCTCAGATCACTCATCTTCAATGTCAACTCCTTAGAAAGTCAAGAAATGATCAAGATCATCAAGGCTTCTTTGTACAAGGAGGAATCTGGATCTGACTCAGACCTATCCTTTCTCTCTTCTCCAACAATCAGACATTACTTCAAACCCAGCAAAGATGATGTCATTGATGTCAAACCTCTCCAATCCCATTCTCCATTCATCAGCTGGTCCTACAGTGCTGAGAAGAATGAATTCACTCTAACAGATGTTAAAGGACAGAAGATGAGGTGTTCAAGCAAAGCTATCTTCAAAATGGCAAGCAAAGACATCAAGACTCTATCTGAGCTTCCTCTTAACAATCCCAGCATGGACCAGAGAGGATAAGAGGTTGAAAGGATAGTCAGAAACATGCAAAAGCTTCAGCAACAAAGGCAGTAAAGGAATTTTGGTAGCATCAGTCTAGGGGGAGTTTGTAGAAACAAAGACCGATGACTACAAAATTCTCTAAGTACAAATGCTGCTGATCTCAGAGTTTGCTGCTGACCAACAAACTGCTGCGGACAAGCTTATCTGGTGCGGATACTTGTTCTCCTGCTGAAGAACAAATCTGCTGCGGATAGCCTTATCTGCTGAAGACCAAAGTTGCTACGGATAGGCTTCACAGCAGCATCAACACTTGATGCTGATGACAGGCAAATCATCAGCAGCTTTGGATGGTCACATCTTCCTACTGATCCTCATCTTTGCTGCTGACAGCCGTGTGCCTTGAAGACAAACCGTTGCAGCTGACTATCCATACCAAGCGTCACTGACAACTTTATGCAAAAGCAACTGACACACTCAAAGCAGAAGGAACCTCAATGGCACAACCAATGACAGACAACAATGCTCTTCTCCAAGCATGCAAGTAATAATGCAATAAAGAAGACGCTTCAATAAAGTTAACTAGTTTTAGACCAAACGTGTAATAGTTAGCTATATACAACAGATCAACGGTTTGTGTTAGATCTGATCCTTAGAATCAATGGTCTGTCTTGATTCTAAGTGAGTATAAATACTGTGTAAACACTTCATTATAAGTGTGCTTTTTAATTGAGTTTTCATTGTAATCGTTTATTCGCAAAAGCTTAATACAACAGTGTTCTTGTTAGTATTCTTTCTGTTTACTCGATTATACTTGTGTAGTTGCTATTGTTTCCGCCAATTTCAACTAAGAACAGAACCATCTTGTACTTTCACGATCCTACACCCATCAATTAAAAGAACAAAGCATATGACAAACATTAAACGCAAAGGATATTTAGTGTAACAGGGTAACTTTAAAGAACAGTAACCAAGTTTCCCATGTGTTTCATTTAAGTCACTCAAAGTTTTTTTGTCTCTCTAAAGTCACTCAACTTTCACCAAGTGTTCCAATCCTATGTAATATTTTTATAAATGTTTAAATTTTTTAAAATTGAATCAGATAAATGAAATATATATGAATCTTGTTTACTATTTAGCAATTATTTTTTTTCCAATTCGACTTAAATATAACAATTTTGAAACTTATTTATTATTTGGTGAATTTTTTTTCTTCATTATTACCTCATATTTTAAATTAACTGGAATAAAGTTTTCACTTATTGGTAACTAATATTCATATATATTTCATTTGCCTCATTCAATTTTAAAAAATTTACATATTTATAAAAGTATTACATAGGATTGGAACACTTGGTGAAAGTTGAGTGACTTTAGAAGAACAAAAAAACTTTGAGTGACTTAAATGAAACACTAAGAAAATTTGGTTAATATTTGGTGAAGTTTTCCCTGAGTGTAACTATTAAAACTTAAGCACAAAAGATGTAATTTTCTATACAACCTAACCCTTGTTATTTTTTTTAAACGGCCAACAAACAGAGAATTGTCTAGTTACTCCGTAAGGGGTCACCGTCAGCTGGCCCAACCCAGCGGTACGCAGCCCTTAAGCGGCCCAAATTATCTCCAGTTCCGGGGAAAACCCACCCGTCCGAAAGCCCACTGGTGGTAAAACCCGGACGCCCTCGGGATCGAACCGGAGATCTCAAAGATCTCAGTCTTCCTTTATTGAGCCACCATGCTTCTCCCAAAGTAATGCCTGTAGGTATAGAACCTGAGTCTTTTTAAGAGAATCCAGGCTTTATACCGCTAATTTGGAAGTTGCTACCTAACCCTTGTTATTATTAATCTATTTACACCATAACGAAGTCAAACATCACTGCCACAGACACCACTTTCAACGGAAACAAGGACGTGCTCCGAATCACCACTGGCGACTGAGTCCACCACAGTCCTCAGCTCCCGTGTAAATTTCCTTCTCTAATTGACTCATGCAATTCAAAACCCTCCCCAAATCCACCTCCATGGAGCCATTTCGTGTCAAGCAAGAAATCACAGAACCATCGAGTAATAACAACGGCGAATCCACCAAACGAAACAACAATTCAGACACTCCAGTAATCGATCTCGATAGTTCTGAAAACGATTCTTCCACTTCCGGTATTCGAGTTACCAACGGAAACAGGTCTAGGGTTTTGAATGACGAGAAGAGGAAGAAATCCGGAGACGACGTCGTTCTGCCAGCCGGTTTTCTCGATCCGTTGCCTCCGATGGATGTGGCACCGCGTGCTGCTAATGGAACCGGTGCTCCGGCTCAGAGCTGTAAGAATTTTTGGAAGGCTGGTGATTTTGAAGAGGTTGCGGATGGTAATTGGGATACACCGTCTGGTGAGTGATAATGTAGCATGCATTTCTGTTTTGAGGCTGATTGGGGATCTTGTAGTAGTTAATAGTAGTTATTAGAATTTAAAGATGTTATAAGTGAATATTTGATGATCATGTTATTGATTTTGTTTAACTAATTGATGATCATGTTATTGATTTTGTTTGAACCTTTGATTTTGTGTTAATTTCGATATTTTCGCTGATTTCTGTTGCATATTGTAGTTCTCATGCCCTAAATTTTGTAAATATAACTGTCAATTGAAATAGGAAAAAGCAGTGTTTTCAGAACGGGACCGGCCGGTCAGACCTATTCGAACCATTTTTGTTTGAACCGGCCAGTTACGTCCGGACCGGGAACTGGGTGGTCGGACCGGATTTCTGATTTTTTTATTTTATTTTTTATTTCTTTCAAACAGTTTTTAATTTATTTAGTATTCCAAGTTATATATTTTATTTATTTAAGTATTCATATGTCGTTAAAATTACAAATTGACATCAAAACACATAATATTTTTATATTTAGTATCTATATTCGTAGTTTTAATATTTATATTATTTATAACGTCATCTGGTTCTTAAATCCGGTTCAAAGATGTTAGAAGTGAATATTTGATGATCATATTATTAATTTTCCTTAACTAATTGATGATTTGCTTTAAACCTTTGATTTTTATGTTAATTTCGATATTTTTGCCAATTTTTATTGCATATTGTAGTTCTCATGCCTTAAGTTATGTAAATATAAATGCTAATTGAAGTAGTAAAAAGAACTTGAAGATTTGCTAGGGAAAATTCTCTGTCTCATCTCTTTCACATGGCAGGTGGCATGGATCATGTAAGGGTTCATCCTAGGTTTCTACACTCGAATGCAACTAGCCATAAATGGGTTCTTGGTGGTAATAATTCTTGATCCGTTTAAAAGTCTTTAAGTTGGTTACTTGGTGTAGGATTTTACTTGCATAGTTTGTAGACTCATGGATTGTTGTGTATGTTTTGCTCATGTAGCTTTTGCAGAACTTTTGGATAATTCATTGGATGAGGTAATCTATGATTTTCTTATGTTGTTACTAATTTTGTATTTTTGTTTATTATAATTTTGTATTTTTGTTTATTATACTCAAATTCTATTCAATTGATGTTACATGTATCATGTATGTTTTTCTTTTCAGTTCTGCAATGGCGCTACTTATGTCAGCATTGATATGGGCAGAAACAAGAAGGATGGAAATAGAATGTTGGTAATTGAAGGTATTTGTTCTAATTATCTGTTATCGTGATAGGACCTTCTTGCTTTTATGTCAATGGGTGGTAATATGGGCAGGTAGGGTAACGGTTTGGGGTCGGGCTAACCTGTTAGTATTTTTTGGAATTCTATAAACAATTTACCGATTGACGTGTTAAATAAGTTAATAAAAACTACATTTCTTTGCTGTTAACTGTTGTTCTGATTGTCTATAATAGATAATGGTGGTGGGATGGACCCAGATAAGATGCGCCAATGTATGTCTCTTGGATATTCTATGAAAAGCAAGGTTGCAGACACTATTGGACAATGTCAGTAAAATTCCCCTAAATTTGATCAAAAGAAGCGTGTTTATGCTTAATAGGAACTAGGAAGGTTATACTTTGGGATCAAAATGATTATACATTGTTGTACTCATTTCTGTTATTTATTTCTATTGTCATATTTTTAACAGATGGAAACGGTTTCAAGACAAGTTCCATGAGGCTTGGGGCTGATGTAGTTGTCTTCTCGCGATGCCCTGCAAAAGATGGAAAAAGGTTGGTAATTTGATAATATTTTAACTGAATATTTATACTCCAAATATCACCAATTCTTAGTTACAAGCGCACTTTAGATACATATTCTTAAAGATGGCAATGTTGACCAATTTATTTATGCATGGGTCGATTCAGGTTGTGTTTTTAGTTCAAAGGGAACCGGTCAATTGGGTCGAATGGTTGAAAGTTCCTCAAGACAATTTTTAATGCATTTAGTTATGCGTTTTTTTCCAACTATATTTTAGTTATGTCTTGTTTAGAAAATAAATGGAAGGAAAGATAAAGCATTAACAGTTTTTATTTTTGTCTTGCAGGTCTACACAGAGCATTGGACTCTTGTCCTACACATTTCTACGAAGCACTGGAAAGGAAGATATAGTAGTTCCCATGGTACTTATGTTAACTAGCTTGCCATGCCCAACTTTGTTGATTTCTTTATTGCTATATCCTAAAAATATAGACCATAACAATTCTTGTTATAAATTGATATATCAAGAAAGATAAAACTGGTTGCAACTTGATATAAATATCAGAAATTGGATGTAACCTTTGATAATGAAAGTTCTTATCAGTATACTGGAGTTCAAATTACTACTTAAACTCCATTATCAGTTTCTTAAATAACAGTTCATTTGATTAATTTTCCTGGTCTTGTTCCACTACAGTTTTGGAACATATTTCATCCATCATCATAACAAATGACTCATCTTATTTCTGTTGATTGCAACTGAAAAGCTTGATTATAAAAAAGATGGGCGAGAATGGAAGAAAATCATACGGTCATCACCCGGTGACTGGAATAGGAATGCTGAGGCAGTGGTTCAATGGTCTCCATTTTCAAGTGAAGCAGACCTCCTGAGACAGGTAAATATATTATTTTCTTATGTATGTTTTTCGATTTGGGCAGTCAATATGTTTACTAATATCTTATTTCTTATTAATTTTTTACTTTTTCATTTTGTAGTTTGATAACATGAAGGATCAGGGCACACACATAATCATTTACAATCTATGGGAGGATGATCAAGGGCAGCTGGAACTTGATTTTGATGCTGATGAATCAGTTTGGCTTTCTATATTTTATGGATGATACATGGTTAATTTTTTAGTGAGGTTAATTTGCATTTAATGCATTTCCTGCAGGATATTCAAATAAGAGGTGTTAATCGGGATGAGAAGAATATACAAATGGCCAATAACTACCCAAACTCTAGACACTTTCTGACATATCGGCATTCACTGAGAGTAAGCCTTTATAGTTGCTAATAATTCTATCTATCGAATTTAATCCATGCACATTTTTTGGTTATTATCACTAGTGGTGGTAATATGGGCTGGTCGAACGGGTTGGGTAACAGGTCGAAATAGATTTTGTCAGAACATGTAATTGTTAAGGAGTTAAAATTGGCTGGTTTAGGTTGACCTGGCTATTAGACTAAGTGATATAGTATAGGGACTAGACTTGTAATATGGTGTTCTATATAAACACCTACTTATGTAAACCCTAAACACACAATAACAATCTAATACAATCATATTACAAGGTTTAACTTGGTATCGCCGGAGGGGCGGCCGGCCGCCGCCCTACCCACCACCACAACAAACCTCCGCTGATGTCTTTTGATCCAACCCTAAAAATTTACTGCCACCGCCGCTACAGTGCCGCCGCCGCTACAGTACAGCCGCCGCTACAGTACCGTGCTACAGTGCCGCCGCTACAGTTCTCTTTTTTTTTCTTCAACTCTTCCTACCACCGCCGTTAACCACCACCACATCAACACCACTGCGGTCAGCCTCATCACCACGCGGCGGAACCCTAGCCGCCGCCTCTAGCCGCCACAGCGGCGGAACCCTATCCGCCACCGCGGCGGTACCCTATCCGCCACCACAAACACCACTGTCGCCGCCCTAAACCCTAACTCCTCCCCGTGTCTAGGGTTAGCAAATACAACTTGCTTTCTTGTCCCTGACGCTGTCGCCGCCACTATACAACAGTGGTCGTTTTTCCGGCGACGTGCACCTCGCGAAAGCCACAATGCTTTCAGTTCCGTTTATTCGAGGGTTGCAAAAAACAAAAAAATAGAGATCTACAATCGGGGAGTAAAAAAAAAAAAGGGGAACAAACCCAACGGGCGAAAGCCAGAAGAAGATTAGGGTTTTCCTAATCTAGTTTCGATTGGGCCTTTGAGCCCATTTACCATTGCTGTAAAAAAAAATGCGTAGGACGGGCGAAAGCATGGTGGAGAAGGAGAAGACCAACTATCTTTTTAGTTTTATATTTTTATATTTTCAACCTAAATCTCTCCCGAGCTTAGTTTGCGGGGGAATATTAGACTAAGTGATATAGTATAGGGACTAGACTTGTAATATGGTGTTCTATATAAACACCTACTTATGTAAACCCTAAACACACGATAACAATCTAATACAATCATATTACAAGGTTTAACTCTGGCGAACAATTTTTCTCTCTTTTTCTTGATTTTACAAATAATTAATGTATTAAATATTACTGCAACTATTTCTTAACTATATATCAATTATTTTGGATAAAGTGATTTAAGAGGTTGTAAGAGCATCTCCAATGTATGCACCAAACATTTGTGCATTTTCATGTAAAAAGTGCATATTGTTGGAGTACGCATACACCAATTTTGTTTCAACTCAAATGCGTGCATAAAACTTTTATACCAACATTTTACATGAATTTTGTTACACTATGTAAATTAGATTTACACATTATTTTGTTTTAGTTAAAATATTCTATTTATAAAATTAAAAACAAATAATTTTATTTCAGTTTTGTATCTACTTAATTATTTAGAAGTTAGTCATTTACTTAACTTATTAATAAAAAATATATACTAATACTAAAATAATTTTAAAACCATGCTCAATATGATGCTTTTAAAGGTGTCAATGAGATTATAATTGTGAAAATTCTGTGTCATGAATAGTGCTTTACACCAAAAAGGTGCACCATTTTGGTGTTCTGGTTCACACCAAATTTTACACCATTTTGATGTTTGTGCATACATTGGAGATGGTCTAAGCATGTAGATGCAATTCATGTCACTTTTGGCCTGTTAGACCATAAAATGGGCTGTTAGTATCATGAACCTTTGGACTTCATTATCTGTATTATTTTGATCACAAATTCACAACTATTTGTAATGAGAATTATAGTCTTTCCAATTTTTTTTATATTATTTTGTATCATGAATCCTGATTATGGTTCAATCATGCATCCGACCATCCGCTATACTTTCTTTTTCAGAGTTATGCATCCATTCTCTATCTAAGAGTTCCTCCTGGATTCCGGATGATTCTTCGTGGAAAAGATGTTCAGCATCACAATATAGTAAATGATATGATGATGACAACCGAGATCACATATCGTCCTCAGCCTGGTGCTGAAAATTTTTCTAAGGATTCAAATGTAATGTTTTTGTATAGTAAGTTTTTTTTTTACGTATTATTTTATTTATTTTTTAATTAATTTTTGGTGTTATAAAAACAGATAGTCGCAGTTGTTACCATGGGGTTTGTCAAAGATGCAAAAGCTCATATTGACGTTCAAGGATACAATGTTTATCATAAAAATCGACTCATTAAGGTTGGGTCCTAATTGTTCCTAGTTGCAATATCTCATGCTTTGAAATAACTTTTGGTTAGTTGGCATAGTTCTATTTGTTGGACCAAGCTTCCTACTTCTTGATTGTGGTTTTCCTCTAATCAAATAGAATTCGTTGGAGGGGGCAATTTTGACCAACTTTCCCTTTAATGGGTCATAGGATAAATTTTAAACAACGGCTTAAATGGAGACGGGCTGAACGGGTCAAACAATTCAATGTCACCCTTGGTCAGTGTTGTAAAAATCGGGCCTAGGCAGACCATTAATCGGAATCGGGCCTAGGCGGTCCTAGGCGGCCATATTCTGGCGAAAATTCCGGCAAAAACCTGAAATTTTCGGCCAAATTCCGGCTAAAGCCTTGGATTTTCCGGAAAAACCTTGGATTTTCCGGAAAAAACCTTGGATTTTCCAGTCAACCCCTTCAAATTCCAGCCAAATATGTGTATAAATATTTAAAAATGAACATTTTTATAAAAATTACTTATAAAAATGTGTGTGTATATATAAAAAACTAAAAATTATATATAAAAATTCCAATCCGATTAATCCCGCCTAGGCCCCGATTAATCCCGCCTAGGCCTAGGCCCCACCCCACCACTCGACTAGCGCCTAGCGATTTTTCCAACAAAAAGCGCCCTGAGGCGCTGCCTTAAGCGCGAGGCGCTGGGCAAAACGCCTCAAATGGGTGAGGCGCCCGAGATACATGAAGCGCCCTGAGGCGCCGCCTCAGGCTTGAAGCGTGAGGCGAGGCGCCGCTTCATGTATTTTCACGTTTTTTTTCACTGTTTTATTATGAATTTGAGTTCCAATTGCAGTTCCTCTTTACTTAAATCGGTTTTTTAAGTTGTTTTTCTTGCAAGTTTTGTGAAAATTACTCAAAGGAGGAGTTTTTAGACTGAAACAACATTTAGTGGGAGGTTTTAAGAATGTTACTAAATTTTTTATTACTTTTTTTAGCTTAGCGCCTCGCATACGTGAAGCCCTCGCCTCGCGCTTGAGGCGTGGCGCCTCGGATTTTGGGACCGAAACGCTTCGCCTCGCCTCGCGCTTTTTTAAACCAAGATGTCACCAAATGTATTCAAAATGCTTAAAAGTTCGTAACTTTTTTCTTCTTCTTTCAGAAACTTATGTTATTTTTTTAATATTGCTTTTTTCAATCATATTCAAAACATTAATTATTTGTAAACTACAGAAAATGAGAAGACAAAAAATCTTTGGGGGTCTGCCTGACTCGACCCGTTTAAAATGATGTGTTTTGACCCAATCCCATGTTGACCCTTTACCCAACCCGTTGCCCCCATTGGCCCATCAACGTATAAACAAATTTTTTGACAACAAATATAAAAAACTACATTACAATTCTTCTTATTTTACAGCCATTTTGGAGACTCTGGAATAGTACAGGAAGTGATGGCCGTGGAGTAATAGGTCAGATTTCTTTCTTGATTTGGAGGCTTTATGTGAGTACATGTTACCACAGAATGACTTTAAAACATCCTTTTTATGTTTTTTTTTGTTTTCTTCTTGTTGATTAGGCGTGTTGGAGGCTAATTTTGTAGAACCAGCTCATGATAAACAAGGGTTTGAGCGCACCATTGTCCTTTCAAGACTTGAGACACGTCTTATTCAGATGCAGAAGACATACTGGTATGCTCTATGTGATTATGCACATCTGTAATGTTTGTAGAGGTGGAAATTTTGACCCCCATGGTACTTATGAATTGTTGATTCGGGCTATGTTTTTTCTCTACCGGGTCAAACGGGTAAAATAAAAACGGTTAGGTTAAAAAGGAAACGGGTCGAATGTCTTGCCCAAATCATACTTTATAATTCATAAAATCTCTTAAATCAGTTTATTCAAATAATTAGATAATTAATGAATAATTTAAAATAAAGTGTTTTAGATCAACTCTACTAGGCCTGTCAATTGGTGCAGTCATGATCTATCTATTTGAATTAGTTGGGTGATGGGTCAGATCATGGTCCATTTAGTGGGATTTTCGGTCTGATCATTACTCGATACAATCCTGATGTGACCCATTGACAAGCCTAGACCCTACACGCACGGACGCCCCAGCAATTACCCATTTTGAGTTGACCCGAAACCCGCCCGACTTGCCTATTTTGCCACCTCTAGCAATATGCAACCAACAAAACATAATCACTTCTTGATTCAGGCGCACTTACTGCCACAAAATTGGATATGCTCCAAGAGTCAGTAAGAACAGTATGGACGATAAAGGTACATCATAGTTTGAATTCATTTTCAAGGGTTTCTAGAGGGGGGGGGGGGTAGGGGTGAGCATTTGGTACCAAACCGGTACCGTACCGTTAGATTCTGAAAATATTTTCTTCTTGTTATTCTAGAATCTTGTCTCGACTATTCCCGTGAAGCTTCATCTAAAAGGAAGAAAGCTGCATCAACACCACCAGTCTCTCTTTCAAACAAATCTTCTTCAAATAAACATCAGAAATTCGGATCTTTTAATAGTACCTGGGAAAATGGAAACAGTCCCCAGTGGAAGTCTGGGGATGGCCCGAGTTTACCGAAGTCAACACCTTTGAATAAAGATATCGATCATGATTACCTGCAAACTACCCCAAATTTGAGACATACAAAAGGCAGCTTTTATAAAGAAAAGTCAGCTAATAAATATACCCCAAAAGATCTTTCTCATTCAGCACGTGCTACTCAACATCCTGCAAATTCTGAAGTTGGGCAAGGTTGTTCTCTTCACGGAAATATTATGCAAATGGTCACACACACTCCGTCAAGGGTAAGATTGTCATTTTATTCTAGAGGATACATTACATGTTCAATAAAACAATATGACTTACATGTTCTGAATAATTTGGATGCAATTTCTTTTGAATGGCAGTTTCAGTGTGTTGTTGAAAATGGAAGTGCTCCTATAAACTCCATTACACCTGATTTAAATCAGTTGGTGGAAGAGAACCGTCAATTAAGAGAGGAGTAAGTAACCTTTTTTTATTATATATGTACAACATAAAATATATTGCAAGCATCTATAATTTCATTTACAAAATTTTATTTGTTCTTATCCTTGTTAGGTTGGAAAGGAAGGATGAAGATATCTTAGGTGATCTTCTTCATGATTTAGAAAGAGAAAAAAACCGTCGCAAGACTCTTGAAGCTGAGGTATTTCATAATAAGATGACTTTTTTTTAATTGCCTATGAGTAAAATAAAATTACCTATTTACCCTTGTGGCTTTTTTTTAACATAATTTGTGAGATTTTATTTCCATACCACAAAATGTCTCCTTTATTTTGTAAAGAAGGTGATTTTCGTCATTTTACCACCAATAAGTTCCTTAATAATTAGAATTTGCCGAACACCCAAATATCTGATTAGCTGATTATTACAACTTCAAACAACAGAAGTAAATCCAACAACTATTTTCTAAGGTTTTACAACTGTTTATCTGATTCTGATGATTCAATATCATAATCACTTTCGGATAGCGCATTTTTTGTTTTGCTAGCTTTTCAAGTTACACCTTCCTATTTGTGTGTTGTCAACAAATTGATGACATCCCAAAGACCCTTTATTCAGTCAATATTGAAGGGTATTTTGGGCATTCGGAACCTATACGTCTAGTCAAGCATTGCAGTTTTCACGACACGAGGGGATGAACAATAGAGTGATTTATATTAGTAAACAAAGTTTGCAACTATTTCCTTCAAACTTCTTTTAATTGTGATTTTAATCAGATTGAGGAACTAGAGGGAAAATGTGAGTGTCTCAACAAGGAGCAAGAAAGTGCAATTGACACATTTGCAGAGGAAAGAGAGAAACGGGATATCGAGGAAGAGGTTTTAAGAAAGAAGTTGAAGGTACGTTTTTTTCTTTGTTATGGTAATGTGGCTTATATCGACCCGTTTATTTATAAAATATTGATATAGACATTCAATTGACGTTCACACTGGTAAAAGTTAAAAAGAAAATTAGCTAAAAAGAAAACGGGTCAAATGGTTCATGTTTTTCACACTTTGTTTATGAAAAAAATAAGATTTTTGGACAAAAAGTGTTTCCCAACCCATACCAAAGTTTGCCTACCGGATCCATTTTGACCCGATACTCAACCCGTACTAAAGTTTTAGCAACATGGGTCGGTTTTTGAAACATGTTGCTTTTTTGCAGGAGGCAACTGCTTCCATCCAAGATTTAGTTCAGCGAGTGAAACAATTAGAGTTGGAGAAGATGAAAAGCAACAAATGGTGCTCGCCGTAATAGGCTTTGATTATATAATTGTAAATATAATAATTCTTTAGTTTAATCTTACTCTGCTGGTGTTGGTGCCAAGTTTTGGATTTAGAATGAGAGGCTCTACCTAGATGTAGATATATTATATATATTTGAAGCAAGGGTTTATCATATCAAAATGCAACAAATTTTTATATATTTGCAATGGTATGCAATGAAATGTTTTTTTTTTCTTTTTTCTTTTTTGTCTTTTTATTGTGGGCCAGGTTTGGTGACCGAGGATGTTAGAAACAATCCAACATCCCGATCATAATTGCCACATGAATTATGATAAACCAATTCTCCTAAAACTTTGTATTACATCACATATAAGACACCATAGAATATCACCCTATGATGGTGTGACGTAATTCGTGCCACGAATGATGTCATCAATGGTACCACATGGAGGATTAAAGTTGCAAAAATATTTACAAAGGCATCAAGTATATTAGATATTGTCAAATAACTCATCTCAAAAGAAGCAAACAATAGAATGAATCATATTCAAAAGTCATATCAATGGCAGCCAACAAAACATGCATATCATCAAATAAGAAAAACATGGAATTCATATCTAAAGTTGTCACACATACAATAGTTCTATCTAATGTACAAGAGTTGTTCATGTGGATCACTGGTAATTACTGGATTATGTATTGAGTGGTCGTAGATCACGTGATTGATAAAAAAAAGGGATATAAAGATGTAGATGATGTAATACGACATGTGTTGGTATGATTTGTAGGAGTATTATATTACTCGTACCAATTGACTTGTGAATCTTGAATCAGCTATGGCACGATGAGATGGGAAGAATAAGCTTAACGAGCAAGATATCAAGCGCGATTTATTAGTGTTTATTGGTGGATTGTAATCGACCGGCCACTAGTGGGTAGTAATAGGTTAATTAGATACCATAAACAAGTGACAATGGTGAGGATAAGATCACTAGTAAGTGGTTGAGGTAAGAACATACCTGGATGGGGTAACCACTGGCTTTAGTCCAGTGGTAAGGCAATGAAGGATTGAACGAAGCCACGCAAGTTCAAACCCCAGCCAACCCGGGTTTTAGTCCGGAATGCGTTACGCTAGCGGGTCTTGGCCTGTGTAGCGGCGCAACTGCTGTCAAGTGGCAGCGAGCTCCATGGTTTCCCAGGGAACGCCTAACCTCTCGCTCTGAACCCGCAGACCCGGTTCAGACAACGTAGTGGTCAGGTATTGAGGGGTGATGGGTCTCCGACTTGTCGGAGATGCGACTGCCACTCAAAAATGAAAGTCGCCGTTCAAAAAAATAAGTGGTTGAGGTAAGAACTAAGAAGGCATTCACTTACATATAGTAATAGTGTGAGGTTGAGATCATATGGACCATTAGTTGTGTGGACTAACCTATAATAAGGCTAGTGTTGTTAATAACTTAATGACTACTTAATAATGAAATAAGGCCACATGAGTGGAATGATGAGAAACTTATTGAATAATGGATGAGAGTAAAAGAATGTGGTTGTTAGCATTTAGCATGAGATTAGTTTATGAAGTAACAGTTTAATTGTAAGACCAGACAAGACATATCATAAGTATACGATGACAAAAATTGTATGAATGATACTGTATTTTTACTGAGCCGTTTTTAAAAAATCGTATAAAATCAAACATAATTCTGACTAAAATGTGTATTAAGTAATATAAAGTTTAGGATATTATAATTATAATCTTATTCCATTATAAATTAAACTAACATTTCTTAAAGTAAAGCAAACTTATAGTAACGGCTTTTTTTGGTAGGTTGACCACTTGACCTGGTTGAAGTGTGCGAAGTGGGCAACTTGGATTTTGTTAATGAATTAAAGATAATACATCAAAAGTAATTTATATGCTAATTTAAATAAAAAAAAATATTTGATATTTACTAATTTAAAAATATATTTATTCATAATAAAATGGAGGTTAATGAAGAAGACAAAACCGAAAAAATATAATCAACTATATGTTAAATTTCTTTTTAGTTTAAGTTTGGGTAGGGTGTTTTGACAACGAGATCAGAGATCATACCAGTTTAAACATGAACAGATGCGGCACTAGTTCGATTTGCGTGCATTAAACTGCTTGGATTTGAACCGATCGTTTATGTGAAAACCGATAATTTCTATTTTTGTAGAGAATGAGGTAGAGAGAGAAGAGCAATTCCATGTAGGGTATTTTCGGTTTAAACTTAATTTTTTTATTAAAACAACGATTCAAACTTGTAAACTTGTGATGCCGAGTAGAAGCCCTAGTACGCTTGCCATCTATTATATCTAAATTAAGTCTATCGTTTTTGGGTCTAAGCCAACGGGTTAAATTGATATATAAACCGATTAAATAACCACTCCGATTTTTAAAATATTAGTTTTTAATAAGTTTCAAACTAATAACATGTCATCACGGGCAGATCCACGTTGGTCACTCCACATACACTGTACGAACGTCTTCCCTCTCTCCCTCTAGCAGTTTCTCCACAGGCGTCTCCCTCCGTGTCCATAGATACATATCCGCTTTCGAGATGTTGCACATGGTCTAACTTCGATTAATCAATATTAGTAAATCGAATCAAATTAACCAACCATAACACCCAAATTCTTAAATATTTATGTGTTAGTGATTTTAGTATATATTATTGATTTATATGTCTTTTTTTTTTAACGGCAATATGTCGAATAGAGTGACGTACCCTCCGTCATATGGCGAAGCCTCAACCAACCCTGGTCAGTATGTTGTCTGAACCAGGCCCACCTGACATCGAGGTTGGCGAGCGTTCAAAGAGAAAACCCCACAGAGAACGACCCTAGTTGGCTTGAGGGATAAAACCTCTCTACAGGGATCGAACCCTGATCTCTTATAGGTAAAAACCATGATACATCAGTATTAACTAAGGGTCTATGACCAACTAAGCTAGACATCATTTGCTGATTTATATATCTTTGTTTGAATAATTTTCAAATTAGCCAATCAATCAAGTAATTGTCACCTCACGTGAGAATATATTTCTGTTAATTACAGTCATCTCGCACGTGTAACTTAACCGTGGTTAACACTCACGCGGTCGTCACACCCCACTCGCATTTCGTATGCACAGAGAATAAAACCCACGTCCACAAAAGGACGCCCTTTCCGAAACCCTAATTTTTTCTCTCTCTAGAAAAAAGCTTCTTTCTCTCTCTATGTACATACAGATTTATGCATACATGCACACTTATCAGAGCTGATTATTGTCTCTCTCTCTCCCTCAGCGCCAGAGTCAAAGGTTCGATCGGCATCTTAACTTTCATTTTGCATCGATTTTGTTTATAAAAGTTTCTCAGCCTTTTGTATGTTCTGCATTAAACGATCTTCTCTGCCATTTTTGTCTCTCCAATCTGAGGTTGCAGTAAATTGATTTGTATGTATTAAAATTACACAACACATGAACACAATGACTCCTTAATTTAATGCTTTTGTGCCAATATCTAATCTGCTTGAGCTCACGAGGAATTTGCAAATCGTTTATTGAGAAATTTTATCGCAATCGGCGTTTTGAAGGAAAATGCGGTTATTTGGCCGGAAAAACTTTCCGTTTTGGTTTTCGGTTGGTTCTGTAATCGAGATGATTAATTTAAATTATTTAATAATTTCTCTTCTTTAGCTTGATCAACAAGCCTGTTTTTTCCACTGAATAAAGTGAAAAACCGAAGCGGAAACACTGTAGTCAAACTCCTCCATGATTCGGCGGTAGATTTTCTTCGTTTTGCTTTTTATTACTCAGAATTTGATTGATTCGATGTTTACGCCTATACTTTGTACTAATTAATATTATAAAATTGATCTCGTGTTGATGCAGTACAAGCACCAGTCGCCATTTCTTCGTCTGATCCTTACGATTTCCTGTTATCTATAGAGTCAAAGATCGATTCAAGCTCTCCGTCTGATCCTCACGATTCCTTCGTACAACCTACTCGACGCATATGTATATAACTTGATTATAGCTACGATAACATCATCGCCGGAGTTTAGCTCCGATTCGAAGTAGATCCGTTTAACCGACTCAGTTTCGCTTCTCGGATTCTTCTTACATGCTAACTCTCCGGTTTCCGGCGAAATCATAGGTTCCGATGACTTTGAGGTCCGTTCATGGTTTGACGAAGAGAATTTCATCGTTCACGCCACGAATCGCATTGGTTACGGCCACATGTTCCGTGCTTCTAATGGTCGTTGCGTTCGTTACAGGTGTGGTACTCTACTACTCATCGCACTTAATAATTCAATCGTTTAACATTTAATTTTTCATTATTGTGTTCAGACGCCATAATTTTGTCTTCTTAATTGAATGAACATTGAACAATTAGGATCTGTGAAATCTATAAAAAGTTTCTTAAATTGATTTACACTTTATTTATTGATCAACCGATTCATTTATTTCATCATTTGTGATCTCATCAGGTTCGTTGCAATTCGGTCCTCTTTTAGTGGATCCAGTGAGTACTCTTGTTGTTGCACAGAGTACAACATACAGCAGCACGAAAAATATCAGTCTGCATCGCAAGCTTCTTCACAATCATGGTAATCTCATCAAAACCTTTTTAATTTTTGTTCATTTACTTCATCTGCATCAATTAATATTTAATAATCATCAATTAATAAAAAAAAATAAGAACTGTAATTTTTGAATGTGTGAGTAAAAATTTGGTATCTGTTGCTTCTACGTTGAATCCGTCTTCTCCGGTGAAATGATGCAGAAATGTTGGTGTTAGAAGTACGGTTTCTGGTGTATTGATGGTGGTGGTGCACGTTTGTTTCATTCCACTGGTCAATTGCATTACATGCTGGTTCTTTACCATCCTCTAGTCCCCATTTATTAGGCCACCTCATGCAAACGATTTTGACCTTTTCTCACCAATCTTCACATAATCATTCTACATTTCTACATATCTATTAGAGACATGGTGTGGGTTGGGGTGAAATATCCATAAGAGTTAATTGCAAAAATGGCGCCTGTGATTTAATCAGTTTGCACCTTTGGTCTTAAGGTTTTAAAATTTCAAACTTAGCCTAAACGTTTGTGACTGATTACGTATTTACCTCTTGATGTTAATACCAGTTAGTTTTTAACAGAAAATGAGCCCATGTGTCATCCACGTGACTTACGATTGCAAACTTAATTCTAAAAATGAGTTAAAATCAGTAAAAGAAGTTAGTAAAAATCAATAAAAATCGGTAAAAGTTCGTAAAAATCAGTAATTTTTTATAGTTTTTTAGTGATTTTAACTCGTTTTTAAGGTTAAGTTTACAATCTTAAATCACATGGATGACACATGGGCTAATTTTCCGTTAAAATCTAACTTGTATTAACGTCAGGGGTTAAAGGCACAACCATATCACAAACGTTTGGGATAAGTTCATAATTTTTAAAACGTATAGACCAAACATGCAATTTGATCAAACCACATTGGTCATTTATACAATTAACTCTATCCATAATAAATCAATTGTCTTTTTATTTTTATTTTTTAAAACGGGTAACTTAGAGCATTCGCAGTCGTTATCATATCTTTATCCTTATAATTATACTAAAAACACTACATTTTTTCTCTCTTTTTCAATTAAATAATATTTTTTATACCTTTATCATTACATTCTCTCTCCTCCACTCACAACCACTTTAAAAAAATATTAAAAAATTTATACATATGAACAGTATATAAAAAATTTATACTTTTTCTTTCTCCTCTACTCACAATCACTTTAAACCACTACTTAAAATATACAAAACCCACTCACAAACATATACTAAACCGACTTTGAATGCTCTTACACACTCTCTAATTACACTCTTAATCTACTCTACTCTTTTATTTGAACCCCAACCATCTGCGGGGAGACACATTAAGCCCTTTGGTAACATGTTAATTGTCTAACTATAATTAATTTAAATTGTAGAAAATCATAAAAGTAGCTATTTTTTTAATTATGTTATAGTTGTATAATGATTTAACAACAATTAGCATCTATAGTTAACATATATGTTGTTTTATAGTTGTACGTATCATTTTTTAGTCTGATAATAGTATATAAACTTCAAGTTATGTAAGTATAAGAAATAGATACTCCAATTTTATTCACATATCATTAATATAGGAAGAGGGAAAAACATTTTTATGGATACAAAGAATCTAAAAGACATGTACACGAACCTGATTCTTATATCATTAAAATATGGAAAGATGATTGGAGATACGCAAATCTAAAACACAGATAGATAAATACAATTTAGGTGTACATTTTTAAAACCGTGTTCAATGTGTTTATGAATAAAATCCCTCTTTTATAACGGCATAATTTACATCGCGTATTATTTGTTTGTAGCATGTTTTTCATTACTATTGAATAAAAAAATAATACACGAGTAAAGTTGGTATAGATACGCGACTCTAAAATCATATCATAATATAAGTGTCAAATTGTTTTAACATGATTATGATTACAAAGGTATACAAAATTAAATACTTTTATAGAGTTCTCTTTAAATAATCCATCTAAATTAGAATGAGTACACTGCGCATGTTAGCTAGCCAGACACATCTAAGGCATTATTATCCCTGCTTAATAATGGTTGATTGATTTACATATCATACAAAAGAAGCCTGCTTTGTCCATCTTGTTGGTGGGTTTCTTCGTACTTTCATTTGTGTCTAAAAAAGTATCATATTAATTTATATTATTCTAATAGTTGTCCTTGATATTTATTTCTCATACCTAATTTAACAAATGTTTTTTAACGAGCCCTACTAAACGTACACCACCCACTATCTGTACACCACCTTTATGAGCTATATGAATCGTATGTACACCATCCACTATCTGTACACCACCTTTATGAGCTATATGAATCGTATAAGTGCTATATGAGTCGTATATTATATGTTATACACGTCGCATAACATAAATACACTATACGAGTTGTATAGCATCCATAATAATCGTATATATGTCAGATGGTGTATATTTATATGTTCCCTTTTTAATTAATAATAAAGTAAATTACATAAAATAACCTTTTATGTTTATACATAATTTCAGCTATTGACCTTAATCTTTATTAATTACGCTGGACACTCTTTATGTACAAACGTTGTAACAAATTTGGACCTTTAGTCTAATTTTCGTTTAATATTTCCGTTAAATCCACTCACGTATTTATCACGTGAGGGTATACGTGTAATTTTATCTCCCCTTTTTATAAGTCTGATATACCGTCACATGATAAATACGTGAGTGGATTTAACGAAAATATTAAACGGAAGTTAGACTAAAGGTCCAAATTTGTTACAACGTTTTTACATAAAGGATGTCCAACGTAATTAATAAAGATTAAGATCAATAGCTGAAATTATGTATAAACATAAAATGTTATTTTATGTAATTTACTCTTAATAATAAAGTTATTTTATGTAATTTACTCCTCATAATAAAGTATCACACACTTTGAAAAATATAAAACAAAAGCATGTCAATTAATAATAAATGTTGACTTTTAACTGCTTTTGCCGTTTTGGTGTAAATGAAAGCAATAGCGGTACTCTTTAATTCTTTATAGTTTATTATCCTCTCTCATTCTCTCTTTTATTTTGTTTGTATTTACTTTACACAGCAACACAAGTGGAACCCAACCGAATCTGGGGGGACAAATGTTCAAAGTCCGACATTGTCATCAACCAGGGTCCCACAGACCCCCTCCCCAGTGGCATCCCCACTTACACCGTCGAGATCATGAACGTTTGCACCACTGGCTGCGACATCTCCGCCATCCACCTCACCTGCGGTTGGTTCAGCTCCGGCCGTCTCATCAACCCTCGCATCTTTAAACGCCTACGTTACAACGACTGCCTTGTCAATAACGGTGACACGTTAGTTAACGGCCACACCATCTCGTTTCAGTATGCCAACACCTTCCGTTATCCTCTCTCCGTTTCCTCCGTCATCTGCTGAAAAGATAACGTTCAATAGCTAGGTCCAGTTGTCATTTGAGTACTAGTTTTGAACACGGAAAGTACAAGTGGTGCAGCGTGGGGTTTTTAATGCATCAGATCAGATGCATGTGTCATTTTCATGTTGCCTTGAAAATGAACCGAACACGAAAGGGTGTAAATCAATGTTTTCAGAACCGAACCGGACAACGAGCCGGACGTCTTAAAGGTTCACTGGTCGGACAGGTCCGACCGGATTCAAGAACCAGATGATGCAATAAATAATATAAATATTCATAAAAATATATAGAAAAATATAAAAAATTCCAAATACTACATATACAACCATTTAAACAATTTTGAGTCAAGGACGAGGGTTGTAGGTTTGTAGGAATTTTAATTTTTTTAAATCTTCAATTTTAATTTTGATTAGGGTTTTGGAGGATCTGTGGCAGCGTATAAGTTAAAATGAAAGAGCCAGATTAGGTTAAAATTGTAAATAGGAGGATTATAAGATAAAAAAAATAAAAAAATAGTAAAAAAATAAAAAAATTAAACTACCCGGTTCGACCGCTGAATCGCTTGGACCGCCCGGTTCAACCAGCAAACGGTCTCAAAGCATGTAACCGGACCGGTGGAGGTCACGGTTCCCGGTCCGACCGACCGGTCCGGGTTTAAAAACATTGGTGTAAATGTAATTTTCAGTTTGTAGGGAGGGACAGGGACTTACTTGTACATGAGATGATTTAGAGGTGAAATTTTGGTAGTTATCATATTTCTTTTAGTATATAAAATGTGACATATAGCTTAATTAATGATTACCTAAACATTTGAAAAGACTTAACTACAAGTCTAGCTAACTTAGCTAATTACAATTTAAAATTTTTAACCGTATAATATCACAAAGAAGAATGGCAATGACAACTTTGTGTCACTACTACTTGTAACATAGATTTTGTGAGTTTATAATGCAAGGGACAAAAACTTGTATAATCGACGAACATTGACACATATTTTTGTTATCCTTTTGTGTTTGTTCATAAAAAAAATTAAGTAACGAACCCAAATAAGCCTTTTTTATGCTGGTTCATGTCATACCCTCAAAATCCATTAACGAAGTTTTACCGTTAGGAGCATGACATAACAGGATCTCAGTCATTAGTTACTTTGAACGACTCTATATGAGTTTAAGAAAACCACTAGTATTGCTCATAGTCACGATGCAACACTAGTAATGAAAACACTGATTTAATGTAAGATTGCGGAAGCGATAAGTTAAATGAAAAGCATGCGTCAAAACAGTCGCGCCAAAAATAAATAATCCAACGATAAATAAAATAAATGGTTCTTGAGTTTGAAAATGATGGACTTCGAATGCATGCATGCCTTAGTTTGTGCTTGTACCTTAATGACCTGAGAAAACATGCTAAAACGTGTCAACACTAGGTTGGTGAGTTCACAGGTTTTAATGTTAGTAAAGAATACTAGATAAAACCATTTACAATTTATATCATAGGTAGCTAACCTAGTTACATGTTACTAAAGCGTTTCGACACCGAAGCTGACTGTTTATGTTTGAACTGCCTCCTACCATGACTATCATGATCAATGGTAAATGTGTAGGTCAATATTACACCCGTTCGACTACCTGTCGTGTTAGCGCGACTAACGCGGGTGGGGCTTGTCAATGCCCAGTAGTACTACTCAAGATTACCTCGCTATCCCATATATTAAACGGTTCGATATGTAATGACTTGCATGATATGTTTGCGCTTAATACATAAGTGATATAAAAGAAATATAAGATCTAAATGTTTGTACCCATGTTTTCTCCCCCAAGTTTAAACCATAAGAAAAGGGGCCGTGAAACTCACCTTAGAGTGCGTGCGAAAGAAAGCGAACTTAGAATGCTTGACGACTAACTGCCACCTATAAACACCGGTTTATAAGTGTGTGTTTGAGAAAGACGATAGGAACCCTAAGTATCCAAACAATCTCATTATTTTAAGGGTTTAGAAAAATATTTATTTGTTTGACCAAGTTTGACTAAGTTTGCCCAAGTTTGACTAAGTTTGACTAAGTTTGCCCAAGTTTGACTAAGTTTAACCAAGTTTGACTAAGTTTGACCCGACGACCCGTTGGTGACCCATTTAGTGATTAAATGTTTGATTTACATAACAACACACATAGCATACAAGTAATTCACGTTTCATGCTACTTATGTTATAACTAACTTAACATGGCAAGCTACGTCTAAACAATACACGTTCAATTAATTTATTATTTTTAACAATATATAAATTCAAGTTTGCTTTCAAATAAATCACATCATCTATAACACGTTCGCATCAACATCCCATGTCTATCTACACATGCTAATACATAATAGATTACCATAACACACATCATTAAGTTTAGACATCAAGTTCCAAATCACAAATTTTCCACTTTTAGTAACCTATGATCTATTTAAGCTATTTGCATTCAATAATCCTTTAACGAGCCTCATTACAATCGTACTAACATACTAGAGTCAATTTATAACATCATACACACCTAGAAACATTCACATTCAAAAATCACTTTTTAACAAAGTTTTCTCTTTTAGTAAGTCGTCCATTACACGCTTTGTTTACACAATTAACACGTCTAATCAATCCCAAATCTTTCAACTAATATAATTACAACTATATTAATCATAATTCACGTCTAGCATGCGATTCCTATATGTCACATAATCAATAAAATTCAATTTACATATCGTATAACAACTAAGGTTTCATATACGTTCATAAAATCATCAATACGATACAACAATACCAAACAATTGACTAATTCATTACCATATTTCGAAATCATTAAGTTTGGATAATCTAGGGTTTCGATCTCAAAAATAATAATGAAATAACGACGGATTTTAATAAAACGACTTACGTAGGAACGTTAGGAATGCCTAGACTAGCACATATCCACTTCCGGTTTCACGATTGAAGCTCGATCGAAGGTCCTATGGTTCCTTGAAGGTCTCGGCCGTATGGAATGGTAAGGGGTGGGAGTCGCGACGGCAAGGGGTGGGGGTAGGGTTTATGTTTATTTTTTTTTAAAGTTTTTTATATAATACATGCACTAATGGGTTTTTAAGTTGGGCTTCGGGTTTAATTAAGGCCCATAGGCTATTATTATTAACTAACACTTAATAATAATTAAAACTATCAATTATTATTTTTATAAAAACTCTAACTTTTATAAAAATACTACATACGATTAACATTCGATAAACATGCACGGTAACCAGAATATTCACATAGTTCACGTAAATTCACGTAATCACATAAAACTCATATAATTTATATTAAATATAAATTATTAAATGTTTGTAATATTAATCTTGATTAATCACCAACGTTCCGGGTTAGACTCGAGTGTGATCCGGTAATTCTACGGATTGCCGTTGTGTGTGAAATAACTGACACATTTAATTAACCTAATTAAATGCAATACACGTGTGACTAACTGAGTTTGCAATGAATAATGTTTGAACTAACGAGGTTTGAGTTAACGGAGTCGCCCACTTGGAATTCTAGCGGTTTTTTGCGCTTGTCTGCATAACTCTTTTGACGGTCACGAGCTGCCGCCATACGGTTTCGGATTTGCACGATTTTCTCTGAGGTTTCATGCACAAGTTCAGGACCCGTAAGTTGACTATCTCCAACTTCAGCCCAACAAAGTCGTGATCGACACTTTCTCCCGTACAAAGCTTCGAACGACGCTGCTTTAATGCTAGTATGATAGATGTTATTGTAAGAGAATTCTACTAAAGGCAAGTGAGTCTCCCAACTGTTACTAAAATCAATCACACAAGCCCTTAACGTGTCTTCTAGGGTTTGAATAGTACGCTCACTCTGGCCATCTGTTTGAGGATGGTACGCTGTGCTCATATCCAGGCGCGTGCCTAGAGCTTTCTGTAATGATTTCCAAAAATGTGAGGTGAATCGGGCGTCTCTATCGGAAATGATGGAGATTGGAACTCCATGTCGAGATACTACTTCCTTAAGGTAGAGACGAGTTAACTTTTCCATTTTATCGGTCTCTTTGATAGCAAGGAAATGAGCGGATTTGTTTAGGCGATCCACTATCACCCAGATTGTGTCACATCCAGTAGGGGTTTGGGGTAATTTGGTTATGAAATCCATAGAAATCTGTTCCCATTTCCATATCGGGATTTCCGGTTGTTGACGTAATCCGGATGGCTTTTGGTACTCCACCTTGACTTTTGAACAAGTCAGACACTTGCTCACGTAGGTGGCCATTTCAGTTTTCATGTTCGGCCACCAATACAAAACCTTGAGATCGTGATACATCTTGTCAGATCCCGGATGGATAGAGTATCGGGATTTGTGAGCTTCATCCATGACTAGATCTCTTAGGTTTCCATATACTGGTATCCATATTCGTTCCGCTAAGTAGCGAATACCATCTGCTTTAACCTCAAGTTGTTTCTCCATACCACGAGTGGATTCCAATGATAAGTTCTCCTCTTTTAAGGCTTCGAGTTGGGCATTGCAGATTTGTTCGGGTAGTCCTGTATGAATAGTGAGTTGTAATGCTCTAACTCGTCGGGGTTTGGTTTCTTTTCTGCTTAGGGCATCGGCTACCACATTAGCTTTGCCCGGATGGTACTTGATTGCACAATCATAATCGTTTTATAACTCGATCCAACGACGTTGACGCATGTTCAACTCTTTCTGCTCAAAAATATGCTGAAGACTCTTGTGATCGGTGTAGATGGTGCACTTGGTACCGTATAAGTAATGTCTCCATATCTTGAGTGCAAACACCATGGCTCCTAACTCCAAATCGTGAGTTGTGTAATTCTTTTCGTGGATTTTTAACTGTCGAGAAGCGTATGCGATAACCTTGTCGCGTTGCATCAACACACAACCGAGACCTTGGATGGAGGCATCGCAATACACCACGAAGTCATCCGTTCCCTCCGGTAGAGATAGGATGGGTGCGCTACATAGTTTCTGCTTCAGTAGCTGGAATGCTGATTTTTGAGTCTCGCTCCAATTATAGGGTTTATCTTTTTGGGTTAAGGCTGTGAGAGGTTGGGAAATCTTTGAGAATCCCTCGATAAAACGACGGTAGTATCCGGCAATCCTAGAAATTACCGAACTTCCGTCGGAGTTGTTGGTGCTGCCCAATTCTTGATAGCTTCCACTTTGGCTGGATCGACATGTATTCCTTTCTCATTGATCACATGTCCTAGAAATTGAACCTCGCGAATCCAAAAATCGCATTTGGAAAACTTAGCGTACAACTGCTCCTGTTTCAGTAGCTCAAGGATCAAACGCAGATGCTCCTCATGCTCTTCCTGATTCTTAGAGTATATGAGGATATCGTCAATAAAAACAATGACGAACTGGTCCAGGTAAGGTTTACACACACGGTTTATGAGGTCCATCAACACCGCGGGTGCGTTGGTTAATCCAAATGGCATGACCAAAAACTCGAAATGGCCGTACCGGGTTCTGAATGCAGTCTTGGATATATCTTCTCTAACATCCATAACTTTCCGATACCATTTTAACTTATCTATTTATCAAGTTATCCATTTTAATGATACTCCGTTTGAATCCCATACCTGCCCCACTCAATGAGTCACATTAACTTTTCACTTACATATAATTTTCTACCTATACGTATAGCACATACATGTATATTTATATGGACCTATATATATATATATAATTATATATACCCCGTTTTGGAAATTAAATCAAAACACAAAAGCTATGAGCTTTAATCATGTAGTCATCTTTTTATTTATAAATAAATATGTATAGGTTTTATACACCATTATACAATTTATAAATTCTTTTAAACGAATATATTCCTTTATAAACATTCGAAATGAAACAAATAATAATTAAGATTTTATAAACTTTATGAAATCAAAACAAGTTTTATAAACAATTAAATTAAATCTAAGATAATTAATTTGAACTTGAACCCCCAATCTTCAATTTTGACCTCATTTTAATATAGTTTGACTTCCTAAGTAAAACAGCCCCAAATTTATTGAATTCCAAGGTTGAAATTGACCAAGTCAGGATGGTAACAACTTTCCTTGTTTGCACGATCAGTCACCGTCCAATCCTAAACCACTCCTCAATCTAATTCGACCTTGAACGCGGCTAATTTCAAATTCAAACGAACTTTGACTCCTTAGAGTCAAAGCAAGTTCAATTCACTTCCAAATCAAGAAAAGAAGACCTGTTAATGGCCGCAAATCACGCACGATCAGTCCCGTTATGTATTCATTCCCTAAACGCGGCCAAATTCATTCACAACTGTTCAATTTGACGCGTAATCATAGCCGACGGCTATTACTTCCAAATCACAATCGAACCTCGTAATTGAGGGAGAAATAAATGAAATTACACACTCCCACATCTTCGTACAGATCACCACAAACTCCCTAAACACCCATTCTATCCCCATTACATCTCTATGTCCCGATCAAGCACCAAGAACAACCGGAACTTGGACCCAGTCGTGCGCGTTCGTTACTCCACCATATCACATAAGAATTGTGTCATTTGATTCGTTTTTAAGTGTATTCCGTTAACCCCTTGTCAATTCGTATCAACACTTCGCATCGGGTTCAATTTGAATTTGAATTCTTGACTTGTTCATGCGATTCTGATTTGGGGTTAAATCTGATTCATTTACCGAATTTAAATTAATTGGTTCCCTATTTGACCAGCGAAACCACCTAGCCCAGCCGGTTAAGTCACTGCGCCGCTGGACTAGGTGGCTTGGGTTCGAAACCCACAAGCCAAGCTTTTTGCGCGAACTCGAGACCCAAACCCGACTCCACTGGATCATTATGCTAAAACAATTCTGGCTGTCCTATATCACGGGTTGCGGCCCTGGTCTAGTTGTAACCCGCGACACCTGCACAGAAGCCACCCGGGTTCGAGCCGGGTGGCGTGTGTTTAGTTTTTTTGAACAGTTTTAAGGTTTTAAAAATGAAATAAAAATTATGTTATAAACCTAATATTAATTGGCATGGTTTCGTACAATAATATACAAGTGTAAACATAAAACCTTTATTTTTACAATTTAAACGATTTAAAAACCCATTTATCTTTATAAAAACAATTTAAATTTTATTTCAAATTAAAACATTTAAATTACAAAACAGAGTACCTATTTTACAAAACTATAAATCATTCTATCCATTTAGCAAAATTTTTTATCTTACTTAAATAGTCCTTTTAGAAACACTCTATTTTAAATAAATAAAAAGAAAGAATTTATTTATTTAAAACAATATCTCCTAGTTATCTTTTTACAATAACAAATTTATTTAGGGTTCTAATTTATACAAATATATATATTCCTTTTGACACATTATATTAAATAAAATAAAAACTTATTTATTATAATAACATGTTCCTTTTAAAGACACATTATTTTAACAAATAAACGGAAATTTTTATTTAAATTATTCAAACTTAAATTCTAAAACGCTTATTATACTTACACTTTTGTTACACGAAATAACATAAACCTTGTACAAATCCCTCACATCGGAACCCGTTGGACATTAGATCTTGCCTTAGACTTCGTGCATATTGTTAATTCAAATCCATACATCCACTCTAGGTTAACTCTGTGATATGAAAAATCACATGTGAGATCTATTGCTCGCGTTATCTAACAACTAATACATGTGAGTTTTACATAACCCCTTTTTACTATTTTACATTTTTGGGGTGGAACATGAACACAACACTTCAATGATTTACACAAACTACACAATACAAATCCACTTTACAATTTGTGTGCAATTTGAGCTTTATGTTTGAGTACTAGGTGTGTTAACTACTTGTGTGCAATTACATGTACAATTATTAACTAATCAAGCTGACGGTTAACAATGATAGATCTATTGAGTCTGACAAACCCACCCAGATTGGGGTGATTGTTACCGACAGCACAATTTTTCATGCTAGTTACAAAGGTTTGATTGTACTCTTGGTTACATAATAGTAACTCCCCATAAATGCCTTATTAATCATGACTTGTATGGACTTGTTTACACATAACGCTTTGATGTTATTTAGAGTCAAAACTTATGTATGCTCACCAACTTTTTAGTTGACCTCGTTTTCATCATGTTTCAGGTACAAAAGTTTGAATTGATCAAGTTACTACACTTAGGTTATGGACTTAGTTAACTGAATCAGATAAATTTGTTATGTATTTCATAAATCCTTGTATTGTATGATTTTGGTGCTATAAATGAAATGTAACGTTTTAATATATTTAACTTTAGTCAACCATGTGCTCATGAACAGTCTACTTGTCCCGCCCCGACGTTTCCGCCATCAGTTGGGGTGTGACAGATTGGTACAGAGCCTTGGTTATAAGGAATTAGGTTATTAGACACTTTTGACCTAGACTATAACCCTAGGACACCCATACAATGCCATGCTACTACATGCTACATGATTTCTCCGTATGTGAATATTCCTACATACTAACATAAGTAAATACACTACATGATACAATATTTAATAATTTATGTGTCCCACTGCCTGAAAATTTTTGTGCTATATTCATGCTATCCATTTGATCCATTTAAGTGCTATCCTAAGTTTCAACACACACTTATATACACTTAGCTTTTCATGCACGCTTAAACTCACACATATAATGTCACCACCTCTTGTGATCTAAATCTAAACTATTGGGCCTAAAGTCCATTAATAATAAACTAGAAGCCCACTTAACCTCTAAGAAGTAGAAGCCTACTACAATATATAAGCCTCACTTTCGGGCCTCAAAGCCCAGTCCACAACAAATCTCATCATAACCATGAGCCCAATAATAGTGTTATTAATACATGATGGTTGGAAAAGTGTGTAGGCCCATGAGGGATTCTGACTAAGGAAAGACAGGGTACTTAAGTGTGTCTTAGTGACCCACCCCTCTTTCCTGGGAATTCTCCTCAGGGATGCATTGCTTATAGGTCAAGTGTATTTCTAAAATACTATTGTGAAGACTCGGTGTTATGACTAGTCAAACTCTAAACCTATGAGAACTCCTATATTTAACACTAAGTATTTTATTATCACTTACAACCTTTTCGTTGTTTCTCCGCTAGACATAGACCCCTACTCTCCTTCCTCCCCGGTATGCCGTCCTGGAGCAGAGTCTGATTGGGAAGAAGACATCAGGTCACCCGTGTATCGGTCACCACCACCATCAGCTTCCAGGCCAAGGTTTGATGTAAGGGCAGATTGAGCTAGGAACACGGCCAAAGACTTCGAAACCCCCATTAGGAGACCCGTATCTGGTGCCTGACCCGTATCATCCTAACCCTTGGGTAAGGCATACCATGGCACCCACTAGTGCTATGGGAATTCCAATCAATGACATTCACCAATATGTAAGGACCGCAGAGTTTGAGAGGCAAAGGATGGAGCATGAGGTAATGCACGACTTGCAAGGACAAAGAATGGATAGCCTAGCAACCAATTAGGGTATCAAAAGGAATTAATCTCCATCCTCGAAAAAGAAATACTGGAGCATCACACGGAGACAGCTAAAGCTGAAGCCAGGTCGGCTACCCGAGTGACCATAGCGGTGCTCGCCTTGGGAATTATCTTCCTTCTAATGGAAAGCTACAAGAGACGTTAACAAAATTATTTTTCCATTATTTATTGTCTTTAAATTTTCAGTTTGAGAACCATTTCCCTATGTTTTGAGTAATGTTTAACATTTCAGCATTTAATCAATTTTATATATATTTCAACTCTAAAGTTATTATTCATTGATTTGACCCGTTGAGTGTAAATCACACCCATCATATTTTCATTAAAATTTCCCAAGTATCACCTTCTTCATTCAGTACGATTTAGGACACTACCGACAATCTCCTTCGTAAACAAATCATACTATTATTAGATTTAAACAAATCTCGTTATCTTGTTCAAACAAAATGTTTGTCAAACTTTTAGATAGTATCAAAAATATAAATTTTCCATAAACCTTTTCACCCTATATGGAGACTTAATACGACCTGTCTTATAAAAGCAGTATTTCAAATTGATAAATAATTATGACTTTTCTCGTTAAGTCAATAAATTCTAAACCCTGGTTAAATTAATATACAACCGCTTGTTTAGCCAATAAATTTCTCTTAAAAAATGTTCTTCTTATAATAATTGAAAATTTAATAAATTTTTTTTTCCTATAAATTGGTTATTTATTTAGGTTATTTGACTCAATAGTTTCACTACTTCATATATCTACCACCAAGAACATGTTATAATTTCCTATTTTCAAACAAAGATCAGTTCCTTGTAAACCCATTTCCCATGATATTTTCTGAACCTCCTCGTTACCTCTCACTTGCCGCTTCAAAAGACGACCCATTTCGCGAAAATGTTAACCATCCCTACAAACCTCAACGAGGTTTAAAGAGCTAGAACCTAAGTACCACATTATACATGAACGCCAAACAATACGCTTGTCCGCAACACTCGATCACATACAAAACTCGTTAGTATACGTCACACACGGAATTCAATAATTTACGTATGCACGTTCACAAGATACACAACACGATCACATAATACATGAAACTAGTTTATTTACAAATCCCAATTTACTGGATTGATCACATAACACATGAAACTTGCTTATTTGCAATACACATGCTACTGGGATGAACACATGGAACTTGGTTGGTTGCAATATATATGATACATAACAATTGTTTGCTTGGTACAAAATACTAGATTGACTACATTGAACATGAAACTTATTGAGCTACAAAATACATGATGCTAAGTTGTCAACACCATACATGAACTTCATTTCCTACAATACACATGATACTATGTTGTTTACATTACACATGAGAGCTTATTGATTTACAAAATACATGATGCTAAGTTGTTCACGCTACCCATGAAACCTATTTGATTACAAGCTACGTGACACTAGATCATACATGAGACTTGTGTGTTTACATCATACGCGAAACTAAGTTGCTTACAATTGTTACAAATGATTGAGCACATTATACACAAAGAATGGTCATACAATTTGTTCACCAAACTTGGAAACCATAACACATTGAAACTACTCGGGGTTTGACGTATTCTTGTTCAAACACGAGTAAACTAAGGAACTCTAAGTTATACTACCTTATTACTCTCTAGTTGATAACTGACCTGCTTAAGGACATAGTTACTTTTTAGCAACTTTTATATGAAAACAATAGACATGAACGAAGTGAAATTGTGCCCGTCTTGACCCGCACACAACGGAATGATCTATACGAACCATGCGATGATTTGAGTAATTACGGGTGCACACGTAATTATAAAAAAATCAGCGCATGAAAAAACATAGTAACTTATGTTGTATGTTATGACCTAATACCTATCGTGATATATAACAACGATACTAACGTGATATGACAAAGGCATGGTGGATACGCCGATGGTACTTCCTATATATAAGTGCTCTGTCATATTATCAGAAGTAGCGTTGTTCGTGTCACGTGAAGTTTGACCTAACCCAATGATTGTGAACTATCTTACCCACTGACGACTCCTGAGCATATTAGACTACACCTTAATCAAACCCTGATCATCGAATCTCCATCAAATCCATTCCAAGTAATGTAATTCACCTTTAAAATCCAAATTGTTATTCGACAGTTTTACTCCTTAAATCCACTTCAAAACTAAATTCACTATCATCACTCATATCCGACCTTGAATATCAAAATCTGTGTCTTGTCACCAGTTACACTCCCTAGACCAACTGTCATAACACATTGAGAACCCAAAACTCTCACCTCCTTCCCTGATTCGGTAACCTTCACTAGCTAAATTTCGCAACGAAATTCCCTCAACATGGGGATACTGTAACATCCATAATTTTCCGATACCATTTTAACTTATCTATTTATCAAGTTATCCATTTTAATGATACTCCGTTTGAATCCCGTACTTGCCCCACTCAATGAGTCACATTAACTTTTCACTTACATATAATTTTCTACCTATACGTATAGCACATACATGTATATTTATATGGACCTATATATATATATATAATTATAGATACCGCGTTTTGGAAATTAAATCAAAACACAAAAGCTATGAGCTTTAATCATGTAGTCATCTTTTTATTTATAAATAAATATGTATAAGTTTTATAGACCATTATACAATTTAAAAATTCTTTTAAATGAATATATTCCTTTATAAACATTCGAAATGAAATAAATAATAATTAAGATTTTATAAACTTTATGAAATCAAAACAAGTTTTATAAACAATTAAATTAAATCTAAGATAATTAATTTGAACTTGAACTCCCAATCTTCAATTTTGACCTCATTTTAATATAGTTTGACTTCCTAAGTCAAACAGCCCCAAATTTATTGAATTCCATGGTTGAAATCGACCAAGTCAGGATGGTAACAACTTTACTTGTTTGCACGATCAGCCACCGTCCAATCCTAAACCACTTCTCAATCCAATTCGACCTTGGATGCGGCTAATTTCAAATTCAATCGAACTTTGACTCCTTAGAGTCAAAGCAAGTTCAATTCACTTCCAAATCAAGAAAAGAAGACCTGTTAATGGCCGTAAATCACCCACGATCAGTCCCTTTATGTATTCATTCCCAAAACGCGGCCAAATTCATTCACAACTGTTCAATTTGAGGCGTAATCATAGCCGACGGCTATTACTTCCAAATCACAGTCGAACCTCTAATTGAGGGAGAAATAAACTAAATTATACACTCCCACATATTCGTACAGATCACCACAAACTCCCTAAACACCCATTCTATCACCATTACATCTCTGTGTCCCGATCAAGCACCAAGAACAACCGGAACTTGGACCCAGTCGTGCGCGTTCGTTACTCCACCATATCATGTAAGAATTGTGTCATTTGATTCGTTTTTAACCATTAACCCCTTATCAATTCGTATCAAAACTTTGCATCGGGTTCAATTTCAATCTGAATTCTTGACTTGTTCATGCGATTCTGATTTGGGGTTAAATCTGAATCATTTACCGAATTTAAATAAATTGGTTCCCTATTTGACCAGCGAAACCACCTAGCCCAGCCGGTTAAGTCACTGCGCCGCTGGACTAGGTGGCTTGGGTTCGAAACCCACAAGCCAAGCTTTTTGCGCGAACTCGAGACCCAAACCCGGCTCCACTGGATCATTATGCTAAAACAATTCTGGCTGTCCTATATCACGGGTTACGGCCCTGGTCTAGTGGTAACCCGCGACACCTGCACAGAAGCCACCCGGGTTTGAGCCGGGTGGCGTGTGTTTAGTTTTTTTGAACAGTTTTAAGGTTTTAAAAATGAAATAAAAATTATGTTATAAACTTAATATTAATTGGCATGGTTTCGTACAATAATATACAATTGTAAACATAAAACCTTTATTTTTACAATTTAAACGATTTAAAAACCCATTTATCTTTATAAAAACAATTTAAATTTTATTTCAAATTAAAACATTTAAATTACAAAACAAAGTACCTATTTTACAAAACTATAAATCATTCTATCCATTTAGCAAAAATTTTTATCTAACATAAATAGTCCTTTTAGAAACACTCTATTTTAAATAAATAAAAAGAAAGAATTTATTTATTTAAAATAATATCTCCTAGTTATCTTTTTACAATAAAAATTTATTTAGGGTTCTAATTTATACAAATATATACATTCCTTTTGACACATTATATTAAATAAAATAAAAACTTATTTATTATAATAACATGTTCGTTTTAAAGACATATTATTTTAACAAATAAACGGAAATTTTTATTTAAATTATTCAAACTTAAATTCTAAAACGCTTATTATACTTATACTTTTTTAATTGACCTATGTATGCTCACCAACTTTTTAATTGACCTCGTTTTCATCATTTTTCAGGTACAAAAGTTTGAATTGATCAAGTTGCTACACTTAGGTTGTGGACTTAGTTAATTGAATCAGATAAATTTGTTATGTGTTTCATAAATCCTTGTATTGTATGAATTTGGTGCTATAAATGAAATGTAACGTTTTAATATATTTAATTTTAGTCAACCATGTGCTCATGAACAGTCTACATGTCCCGTCCCGACGTTTCCGCCATCGGTTGGGGTGTGACTTCTTCATCTCGAACTCTCAGCTGATGATATCCAGATCTTAAGTCAATTTTTGAGTAGAAACTTGACCCTTGAAGTTGGTCGAATAGGTCGTCAATGCGGGGTAGTGGGTAGCGGTTCTTGACTGTTACCTTGTTTAACTCTCGGTAATCAATGCACATGCGGAAAGTCCCATCTTTCTTTTTGACAAATAGGACTGGGGCTCCCCATGGCGATGAGCTAGGTCGGATGAAACCTTTATCCAACTGATCTTGAAGTTCAGTGGATAGCTCATGCAATTCACTTGGTGCAAGTCTATATGGTGCTCGAGCAATAGGCGCTGTTCCGGGTGTTAGGTCAATCTGAAATTCGGCCTGACGATGAGGTGGAAGACCAGGTAGGTCTTCAGGAAATACTTCTGGAAATTCGCGAACGATAGGGATATCTTCTAACTTTTTCTCCTCGGTAGACTTGTCAGCGACAAGGGCTAGAATTGCGGTATGACCCTTACGCAAACACTTCTGTGCCTTCATGAAAGATATGATGCCCATCACTGCACCACTTCTTTCACCCTGTACGGATAGGGTCTCTCCACTAGGAAGGGGTAAACGAATGATCTTCTCACTACAGATGATCTCAACTTGGTTTTTAGACAACCAATCCATGCCCACAATTATGTCAAAACTGCCGAGTGTAACTGGCATGAGATCGATGTCGAGTTTGTGACCAGATAGTTCTAATTTACATCCCTTGAGAATGTGGGTTGCCTCGATTACTTTACCGTCTGCTATCTCTACGGTATAATGATGCTCTAGTAAAGTTGGGTTTATTTCTAACTAACTACTAAGTTCTCTAGATATAAAACTTTTATCGGCGCCTGTATCAAAAAGTATAGAAGCAAAATGATCGTTTAAGAGAAACATACCGTTAACCACGTTCCGATCATTCCGAGCTTCTCCCGATCCAATCACAAATGCTCGGCCCTTTGCACCATTTCCGTTGTTATTACCATTTCCACCCTGGTGGTTATTACCATTTCCATTACCGCACTGATGATTGTTGCCATTTCCATTACCGTTTCCGTTTCTCCTCAAATGTGGGCAATTTTTATTGAAATGCCCTTCTTTACCACACTCAAAACAGCCTTTGGGTGTGTCTCCAGGTGGTGTCTGTGTGTTCTGCAGATATACTCTACAGTCTTTGGCCAAATGACCCATCTTTCCACACCGGTGGCAACGGTACCGGTCACATGCTCCATGATGGTGGAAGTTACATTTGTTGCACTTCGGGTACTGGCCAACATATGAACCCTGATTCTGTTGAGAAGAGGTAGACTGATTGTTGTTCTTTGACGTTTCAAGTTTACGATGTTGCTGCTGTTGCTGTTGAGAAGGTGGGTTTGACTGGAAGGTTTTGTGGAATGAAATGTCAAACTTCCGCTTGTTGTCAATTGTCTTTGATAACGCACCTCTAGGGGGTAGGGTGCCCTGAGCGACTGCCTGATCGGTTAGCCTGTGAGCCAACCTGATTGCTTGCTGGATTGTAGTAGGACTAGAAGATGTCACCATGCTCTGAATTTGCGGAACCAAACCATCAATGACTTTCTCGATCCTCTTATAGGGAGGTGTTACCATTTGCGGACACAAGTTCACCAGTTCATGCGAACGAGTAGTGTAGGCTTCAATTTCAGATCCCTCCATCTTGAGGTTCCAGAACTAGCCCTCAAGTTTCTGCACTTCATCGCGGGGACAATACTACTCCCGCAGCATAGTCTTAAATTCGTCCCATGGCAATGTGTTTGCCATCTCAAGAGTTAGCATTTGCACTTGGGAGTTCCATCAAGTAAGGGCCGGACCCTCAAGTGTGCCAGATGCATACTTCACCTGATTATTCGGCAGGCAATTACACATCGCGAATGAGGATTCAGATTTCTCCATCCAGCGGAGTAAGCCAACAGCCCCTTCGGCTCCACTGAATGAGCGAGGCTTGCAATCCATGTACGCCTTGAAAGTGCAAACCTGTGGGTGGTTGTGTTGTCCTGAATTGTAAACAAGAATGCGCTTAGGGATACCATATTCGAATTTGGGTTTTGAATGAATGATGACTCACTAGAGTCAATAATTTATCGATTTAACTCGGGCATTAGCAGCGGCTTGGCTAGCTGCTACATCTTCAGCCACACGCTCGCTTATGAGTGCCGTGAGATCGGCTACAGTCATGTTAATGTTTCAGCGACCACCGCGTCCTCCGGCGCGTCCACCACGTCCATTTCCTCTTCCATACATTATCCTTACATTCACAGCATACAATAATGAGAAAAAAATACATCGCATTTTTATCATCATACAAGTACCAGTAAACAAAGAAATTCAAACCACAACATCTAACATTTCAATAATAGTAATACTTGATAAAATAAATTGTAACGATTACAACTAAATTCAGCCAAACATCAAAATTCTAGAAACATCTGTTGAATGGGAACAACCCTGCCCATCTAGGTTCAAAAGGAAATACATAAATAAGTAATGAAGATAGAAAATCAAATGCCACTGCCATCTGATGTAACATCGGATGCTGCATCATCTTCCTCATCTTGGTCTCCTACAGGTGCATCCTCTGGTGCAACTCCTGCTGCTTCAACCACTGCAAGTCGAGCCTCCACTTGCTCAATCCTGGTGTGGAGTATATCTAGGTTCCACTCTGCAGTGTTCAGCCGGTCTTCCATATCCACACATCCATTTTCCAAATTCTCATGGACTTTATCAGTGACTGCTAAATCTGAAGTCAGTTTGTTAATTTTCTGATTCATTAGAATCTGTCGCTCTAATATGCCCGAAATCTCCCCTGCTGCGTCCCTCATGTTCCGAATTTCCCGGTCCATCCTAGCTACAAATGCAGCTAACACCTGCACAAAGGGGTACTGCAATGGTGGCAAAGCTCGCACAGAAGATGATGAAGAAGCAATGTCAGCAGTGAGTGGATGTGGGACTTCCTCCTCGCGGATAAAGTTTCTGATCCTATCGGGATACCAATCCTAGTCCTGCGTGTTACCTCTGACACGCACATGAATAGGCTCATCATACCCAACATTGGTGTTGATCGGGTTAAGTCGACGTCTCCTCGGCTCTAGCAAAGGTACGGTAGGAACATCATGCTCCTGAACGACTAGGGATGCGGGTGAATTAGGCGGTGTCGACATTTCCTGTAACGGGATGAATGAGTGCCATGTATGAGTGTAAGTGCTGTGTAACTAATGCATGTGCGTGGTTAAAGTCTAGTATGCATTTCCTAGTTCTCTATAACCAATGGCTCTGATACCAATCTGTCACACCCCCAAAATCCACCAATGGAGTTTTACCGTTAGGAGCGTGACATAACATGATCTCAGTCATTAGTTACTTTGAACGACTCTATATGAGTTTAAGAAAACCACTAGTATTGCTCATAGTCACGATGCAACATTAGTAATGAAAACACTGATTGAATGTAAGACTGCGAAAGTGATAAGTTAAATGAAAAGCATGCGCCAAAACAGTCGCGTCAAAAATAAATAATCCAATGATAAATAAAATAAATAGTTCTTGAGTTTGAAAATGATGGACTTCGAATGCATGCATGCCTTAGCTTCTGCTTGTACCTTAATGACCTGAGAAAACATGCTAAAACGTGTCAACACTAGGTTGGTGAGTTCACAGGTTTCAATGTTAGTAAAGAATACTAGATAAAACCATTTACAATTTATATCATAGGTAGCTAACCTAGTTACATGTTACTAAAGCGTTTCGACACCGAAGCTGACCGTTTATGTTTGAACTGCCTTCTACCATGACTATCATGATCAATGGTAAATGTTTAGGTCAATATTACACCCGTTCGACTACCTGTTGTGTTAGCGCGACTAACGCGGGTGGGGCTTGTCAATGCCCAGTAGTACTACTTAAGATTACCTCGTTATCCCATATATTAAACGGTTCGATATGTAAGGACTTGCATGATATGTTTGCGCTTAGTACACAAGTGATATAAAAGAAATGTAAGATCTAAACGTTTGTACCCATGTTTTCTCCCTCAAGTTTAAACCATAAGGAAAGGGGCCGTGAAACTCACCTTAGAGTGCGTGCGAAAGAAAGCGAACTTAGAATGCTTGACGACTAACTGCCACCTATAAACACCGGTTTATAAGTGTGTGTTTGTGCAAGATGATAGGAACCCTAAGTATCCAAACAATATCATTATTTTAAGGGTTTAGAAAAATATTTATTTGTTTGACCAAGTTTGACTAAGTTTGCCCAAGTTTGACTAAGTTTGACTAAGTTTGCCCAAGTTTGACTAAGTTTGACCACGTTTGACTAAGTTTGACCCGACGACCCGTTGGTGGCCCATTTTGTGATTAAATGTTTGGTTAGCATAACAACACACATAGCATACAAGTAATTCACGTTTCATGCTACTTATGTTATAACTAACTTAACATGGCAAGCTACGTCTAAACAATACATGTTCAATTAATTTATTATTTTTAACAATATATAAATTCAAGTTTGCTTTCAAATAAATCACATCATCCATAACACGTTCGCATCAACATCACATGTCTATCTACACATGCTAATACATAATAGATTACCATAACACACATCATTAAGTTTAGACATCAAGTTTCAAATCACAAATTTTCCACTTTTAGTAACCTATGATCTATTTAAGCTATTTGCATTCAATAATCCTTTAACGAGCCTCATTACAATCGTACTAACATACTAGAGTCAATTTATAACATCATACACACCTAGAAACATTCACATTCAAAAATCACTTTTTAACAAAGTTTTCTCTTTTAGTAAGTCGTCCATTACACGCTTTGTTTACACAATTAACACGTCTAATCAATCCCAAATCTTTCAACTAATATAATTACAACTATATTAATCATAATTCACGTCTAGCATGCGATTCCTATATGTCACATAATCAACAAAATTCAATTTACATATCGTATAACAACTAAGGTTTCATATACGTTCATAAAATCATCAATACGATACAACAATACCAAACAATTGATTAATTCATTACCATATTTCGAAATCATTAAGTTTGGATAATCTAGGGTTTCGATCTCAAAAATAATAATGAAATAACGACGGATTTTAATAAAACGACTTACGTAGGAACGTTAGGAATGCCTAGACTAGCACATATCCACTTCCGGTTTCACGATTGAAGCTCGATCGAAGGTCCTATGGTTGCTTGAAGCTCTCGGCCGTATGGAATGGTGAGGGGTGGGAGTCGCGACTGCAAGGGGTGGGGGTAGGGTTTATGTTGATTTTTTTTAAAGTTTTTTATATAATACATGCACTAATGGGTTTTTAAGCTGGGCTTCGGGTTTAATTAAGGCCCATAGGCTATTATTATTAACTAACACTTAATAATAATTAAAACTATCAATTATTATTTTTATAAAAACTCTAACTTTTATAAAAATACTACATACGATTAACATTCGATAAACATGCACGATAACCAGAATATTCACATAGTTCACGTAAAGTCACGTAATCACATAAAACTCATATAATTTATATTAAATATAAATTATTAAATGTTTGTAATATTAATCTTGATTAATCACCAACGTTCCGGGTTAGACTCGAGTGTGATCCGGTAATTCTACGGATTGCCGTTGTGTGTGAAATAACTGACACATTTAATTAACCTAATTAAATGCAATACACGTGTGACTAACTGAGTTTGCAATGAATAATGTTTGAACTAACGAGGTTTGAGTTAACGGAGTTAACCTGAAATTGCCGGATGTCACAGTTCAGACCATTTGACCTTTCTTTTGACTTTTTAATAACCCGTCGAATAACGGAAAACCTCGTTCACATCGTCAACTTCGTCACACGGTTAAGTGGTTTCATGTTTATAGGAACGTCTCTTCTTAATTCAGTAAAGGTTGAACTTCCAATATATGTTGATATTTTGTCTTCGATTTCTTGAAATACTGTAATCTATTAAAGATTGTCCATACAAACTATTTTCCAAAAAAATAAAAAAATAAATAATAAATGCTCCCATGTTTAATTTTTCAAGCACGTTAGATCCATTCTTTTGGTTACATCTATATAAGTTTCAATGACATGATTTTATCATATCATTCATATTTGGTACTATATCATCTCTAAAATTTAAAGAAAATATAAAAACTTTTTGTTTTTCACTGCACATCAGGATCATCATCCTCATACTCTATCCCTAAAATTTGTAGAAAAACTTTAAAAGTTCTATAAACATAGGGACTTACTATTCATTACGCATATTGATTTTTTATATTGTAAGTGACAGAAAAATTATTATTTAATTAAAAGAGAAATATATGGGGATTGAGATGTGAGATTTTTAAAAAATTGTTAAATTTTAGGAATACATGTGTTTTTAGTTAAACTAGTATTTCCCCCGTGTTACGCGGCGGAAGTTTGGTTGTTATCTGTCCGGCTCGTTTGTGGGGATAAAACTTACGTCAAAACACACTATAGCCTACGATAAAAAAAACATGATTTTAAACACAACTCCGTTTTCAAACGTTGATAAAAACTTTTTAAACTTGCGCGTTGCTACAGGAATGTTAAAATTTGTCTCTCTGTTTTGACGACCACTCCAATTTTATTGACCCAACGAAAAAACTAACGCTCAACCATGAAAAAACCAAAAGTAAAAAGGCATTATTACTTTTTAGATAAATATGTTCTCAGTTAAATTATATAAAAAAACTAAAAGAAAGTGTTGATTTTAAAGGAAAGGAAAGAAATGTAACTTCCAGGATTCGAAACCGCATAACCGAGGTTAGAACTGCGCGGACCTAAAACCACCGCAACCAACCCACTTTAATGCTTTATTTCCATTTTTAAACTCACATACGAAAACAAAAAGCTGTTGAAACAAAAAAAATTAATAATAAACGTGACGCCCGAGATTTGAACCCGCGTCACCTGCGCCTACCTAAAACCACCACAACCAACACATTTTAGCGTTGTATAACCGTTTTTAAACCTTCATATGTAAACAAAAAGGTGTTGAAACAAAAAAATATAATTAATTACTGCCGCTTGGCAGACTCTTGCCGGTGCGGGTACTATTTCTCTAATGAGCTTTAAATAGTTAATAATTATAAAGATTAGGATGAGGTACCTAGTGCGAATGCTCTCCTACTTCTAATAAGTCACATGGTGATTCTCATAATCTTTCTTGATAATTTATGTTGCCGGGTCTTTGCTATTGGTAATAGATACCATGTAGTACTAACACGGTTGATGGATCGTCTTAATCAGCGGAACGAGTTCCGTTGACTTGGGATTTTATAAACTACAAGTGAAACGACTCAAGTTGTGTACTCGTAAAATCATAGGCTCTAACCATCTATTTATACTAAAATAAACCTTGCTAATCAACTATTATAATCCTACTCAAACACCACTTTTAATTATATTATAACTCAAACCAAACAATAGATAAATATAAAATAACTTATCTAAACATTCAAACTATTAATTAAATATTAATTAACTATTTCCTAATTGCCCCTTCAACTTTCACGTTCTTACAAACTGACCCCTTTTTCTTTCGTAAAATCAAGATTAACTCCTTCAAGTTGAACTTAAGCTCGTCTCGTTTAATTTACGAAAGCTCGAGTTTTACCCGTTTATTATTTATTAAATATTTAATTATTTTATCTATTTAAATATATAATTAATTATATGTATGCATTTAAAATTATAATTTTTATATATAATAAAAATATATTATTTGATTAATTTTATCATAACTTTATATAATATTTATTATGTAATGATATTTGTTATATAAATTAAAAAATTATTATTTTTTTATAAATAATATGCACGTTTAGGCTAGTAAGCTTAAACAAGTTCTGTATATGAAGCTCGGGTTCGAGCTCGTTTATTATACAAGAAAAAAAAAATACCATTCATTGAACGTTAAAAAATTGGATGAAAATGTCAAGCTTTAAAAAGCACGAGAATAAACAGCAGAAAAATAAACCTTTTGAATAAAAGTGACAAAAATGACCAAACCACATACACAAATAACACTTTAAGTTTAAAAGAAACTTAGCACAAAAGTAATGTTAGGAAAAACCTATATTTTGATATATCTGAGTAGAGGTGCACAAAAGAACCAGAACCGGAACCGATCCGATGGATTATCCGAAACCGGATCCGGTGAGAACCGGTTTTTTTAGAACCGGTCCGGATATTATGAGAACCGCCGGTTCCGGGACCGGTTCTAGGTTTTTTGACGGACCGGTTAAAAATCGGATAAAAATCGGATTTTTTGGAACCGGTTTTTTTTCGGACATTTTGGAACCGGTTCGGAACCGGTTCTAGCCGTTGGGGTTAAAAAAAAAACGGCTATATAGCCGTTTTATGGCCGTTTTTTTGTTTTTTTTTGTTTTTAAGGATTGAAATTTAGTATAAATAGGTATTGGGTGTTTGTGTTAGTTCACCACAACATTCTAGCTCTCAAAACTCAAAAACGCTCTCAAAACGCAAAAAAAACGCTCACGTTAAGCAAAAAAAAAAACGCTCTCATGGCTTCCGCTTCCGCAAGCACTCAAAATTCGGTTGGTGGTTCTACTAGCGATGTTATGGTTGTGTCAATACTTCCTTGCTCCCGAAACCAAGAAATATGGGCTTATTTCGATTTATGCGAAATGTCGAACGGCTCGCAAAAGGCTCGTTGCAAACGTTGTGGTAAACTTTTAGCTGCGGCGGGAAATAGCAGTTTAAGGAAACATATTGCTAGTCACGCAAGACACACTCAAGAAGGTGAAAATCAAACTCAAATTGGTAGGGATGGAGGAGTTTGACAATACAATGTCGAAAGTGTTCGTGAGAGAATGGCACATTTCGTCATTCAAGAAGGCTTGCCTTTTGATCATTTTGATAATCCGCGCTTGACGAGGATGATACAAGAGACGCTTCAACCGAATTACACAAATGTAAGTCGTTCTACTTTGAGAAGAGATTGTTTAAAAATGTGGAAAAGAGCCAAAAAAGAATTAATTTTAGGTTTTGAAAAATTAAATACCGGCATTAACTTAACAACGGACGTTTGGTCCGCTCCACATGGTTTACCCGAATCGTACCTTTGCGTTACCGCACATTGGGTTCAACCGGAGTCGTGGCAAATGATGAAGCGTACGATTGCGTTTGATTATTTTGGATATCCACATACCGGTGAAAACTTATTTTATATTTTAGACTCGGTAATTCAAACTTATAAAATTCAACCGAAAATATTTTCAATATCTTTTGATAACGCTTCAAATAACACAAACGCGGTCGAAAAATTAAAAATAAAATATGAACCGCCTTGTAACGGTGTTTTTTTTCATAGTCGATGTGTTGCACACATCATTAACTTGGTTGTGCAAGACGGTCTAAACGTCCAAGAAATAAGAGACGTAAAAGAAAATTTTAAAGTGATGTTACGTGAAGTTTTTAGCACAAGCAAAAAAAGATATATAAACTATAGAAACTTGTGCCAACAAACGGATTCCATCTTTTTAGGTCCGAATTGGGACGTACCTACTAGATGGAACTCGACTTGGAAAATGTTTGAATCGGCCTTAAGGCAAAGAATTACTTTAAAACATTTCCATGATGAACTTGTGCAAAAGAAACGTTGTTTACAAAAATTTGATAATATAAGTTGGGATATGATCGAGAAACTAACTAATTTGCTTGAGGTTTTTAAAAATGCAACTACATGTTTATCGGGAGTTTATTATCCCACGTCTTCGCTAATACTTCAACAATTATACTTAATATGTAATAAATTAAAAGAGTTTGAATATCACGGCACTATTTTTGAAAAAATGGTAAAACCTATGAAAGCTAAATTTAAAAAATATTTTTCAGAAATGCCGGCCGTTGTTACATGTTCGGCCGCCTTAAACCCAACGATTAATGTAACCGGTGTTGAAACATTAATTGGATCAATATCGGATGATTTAAATATGTTCGAGGAAGACCCAAATTTTGAATCAAATGCAATAAGGGATTTCAATTCGGCTTTTAATAATATGTTTGATTATTATTTACGCAAATATGGTGGAAGTGGTGATCCATCAAACATACGTGAATCAATGGGTTCGGGTTCAACTTCTAGTAGTTCAAGGAACCCGATGCTAAATTTATTTAACACTTTAAGAAACGAAAATACTAAACGAGCTCGTGGAACCACACCAAGTAGCGAGCTTGGGAGATATCAAGCAACCGACTTTATTTCTACTCTAAGATCCGAAGAGTTTGAAAACTTTGATATCTTGAGTTGGTGGCAAGGAAGGGAATCCCAATATCCCGTTCTAGCCGCAATGGCCCGTGACCTACTAACCGTCCAAGCTTCCACGGTAGCTTCGGAATCCGCTTTTTCTCTTAGTGGCAGGGTTTTATCTATTCGAAGAACGAGGCTTACACCGGAATCTATGGAGATGTGTATTTGCTTGAAGGACCATTTGGATGCCGCCGAACGTGTACAACATGTTGCAAAATTAGAAGGCGAGCTTGACGTTGAACAAGAAATACATGAATTCGAAGTAGAACATGGGGCGGCGACTCCACTTTCGGACGAAGAACAAGCTTACGATGAAGCCCAACGTATCTCAAGCGAAGAAGAATGAAAACCGATGTTACAAAGACTACGACGAAGAATATTGAAAACATAATAAATAATTAATGCTTTGTGATTCAATTATGTTTTTTGTATTTTTTTTGTACGAACTATTGTTAAATAACTTAAAAAAATCTACAAAATAAATAAAACATGTATTTTATAGTGTATCTTTGTTAATTTTTAATTTTTTTTTTTCGGAACCGGTGGAACCGGTTTTTTTTAACCGGTCCGGTTCTAAATATCCGAACCGGTCCCAATAGGTTCCAAGTCTCCACACCCGGAACCGGATCCGAACCGGAACCGGTTCTAATGGATCCGGTTATTGACCAACTTTGACGGAACCGGTCCGGATCCGAACCGGATCCGGTTCCAAAAAAAAACCGATTTGTGCACCTCTATATCTGAGAAATGTGGAATAGGGAAGAGAACTAATTAAGAATTTTAGTAATATGGGTAATATTATAATTTGATGACATCATTTATCAAGTTAAAGGTGAAGGGGGTACAACCCTAACAAAACTAACCAATGAGTTTGTGTCACATCACGTTTACCTAAATGCTACCCTAATACCCTCATTTTTTATTTCTTTTTTCTTTTTCTTTAAATTAAAACTAATATATATAAAACTAATATCATTTATTCAATAAAATAAAAATAACAAGAAATAAAATTTTTTTACATAGAATAAAAATAAAATTACATAATATAAAATAAAATAACATAAACTCAAACTACTCTTCGTCAGAATGCATCGTGCTATCAACATGTTCCACAAGATCAAATCGTAGTCTAAAATGTGCACTCGCATCGTGTAACCCTAATACCCTCATTTTTTTATTTCTTTTTTATTTCTTTTTTAAATTAAAACTAATATATAAAACTAATTTCATTTATTCATTAAAATAAAAATAACAAGAAATAATTTTTTTTTACATAGAATAAAAATAAAATTACATAATATAAAATAAAATAAACTCAAACTACTCTTCGTCAGAATGCATCGTGCTATCAACATGTTCCACAAGATCAAATCGTAGTCTAAAATGTGCACTCGCATCGTGTAACTCCGAAAGGACATTATCGTCTATAACTGGATTGGTCGGAGGATCCTTAATGTAGACCGGTGATATTGCATTTCCGTCATTTTTTATGATCATATTGTGGAGTAACATGCACGCATAAACCACATTCCTAATCTTTTTCGGCTTACGAGAGCGGGCGGGTCGACTAAGTATACCCCCATTTAGCTTTTAAAACACCGAAAGCTCGCTCGACTTCTTTTCTTGCCGACTCTTGCACCTTTTTAAACTTCTTTTCCTTTGGATCGGTTGGATAGGCGAACGATTTCACAAACGTAGACCAAGTAGGGTATATACCATCGGTAAGATAGTATCCACGTTTGTATTCTCGCCACGTTTGAAAAATATTGTATAATCGTATTGTATTTATAATGGTAAAAAAAAGTGTTTTTTTGTTTTAAATGCCAAACGGCATTATAGCCGTTATCCCCCACAATTATCAAAGAATGGGACTCGGGTACATATACCCGCAAAAGCAAAGAATGGAACCCGGATAGCACGTCAGCGACGGCGTACCCGTAGGTACCCGCTTATGTCCCCTTCACCCTAACATTTAACATCTTTTTCCAAAGAATCAAAGTTAAAACTTTATTATCAAAATAAAGTTTCTTTAATGAAATTATTTTCTTTGAAAAACACTAATATTAAACTCTCAAAATAAAATCTTCAACAAAATGATGAGCCAAAAGTGTTAAATTTATTATATGGAATGAAAAAGAAAACACATTCTCCTAACATCTAGCCATGCTTTCGGCTTTCTTAATACCAAAGTAAAGATGAAACTGAGATAAACAAAAACAATCTAAAATTTCTTTATGTATTACAAAATAATATAATTTGGGTTAGGTTATATGTACCCCCCACTCCTACTTGTCGTACCCCCTCCTGAAAAAATAAGTTTTAAACTTGTCATTTTACCCCCTTTCGAAAAATCATTAATTCTAAAACCGTTCTTTTAAGTTTAAAAACACTTTCTATAAAATAAAACGTATACTCCTCCCCTCTCCTACGTGTGGTACCCCCCCTCATTTTACCCCCTTCGAATAATCATTATTTATAAAACCATTTTTTTAAGTTTAAAAACTTTCTATAAAATAAAAACGGATTAGGTCATACATATCCCCCCTCCTACTTGTCGCACCCCCCCTGAAAAACAACTTTTGAACTTGTTATTTTACCGCATTAGAAAAATTATTATTTCTAAAACCGTTCTTTTAAGTTTAAAAACACTTTCTATAAAATAAAATGTATACCCCTCCCCCCTCTTACTTGTCGTACCCTCCTCCCCATTTACCTCATACGAATAATCATTATTTATAAAACCGTTTTTTAAGTTTAAAAACACTTTTTATAAAATAAAAATGGGTTAAACTATACATACCCCCCTGAAAAAATAACTTTTAACCAACAATGACCAATTAACAAAAAGATAAAAGTAAAAAAAACAAAAAGATTTGAATTGTATTTATTTAAAAATTTAGAGGGGGGTTCAACAAGTAAAAATCAGTGGAATGGGGGTATGTATAGCACGACCCTATAATTTTTGTTAAGATTTGCATAAAACTTAGAATATTTTATGTTTTAAATGTAATTAACCAATATAAATTGGTCATATGGACCTTAAGAGTAGCTCTTAATGACCAATGGGCAATGACAGGCTCTATTAGGACATGTAGTAGGCCTCCAAATTGCCCCCAAAACCACAAATTCTAGACCTATTAAAAGAACACAAAATGAAAACTATTGAACAACCACAACCACAACCACAAGAGGGTTTCAATTGTGACAAGATTGGGGCTCGATCTCTTGAGGGAGGGGAGAGATCGATCCGAAGAATAAAATATTAGGGGAAGGGGTGGGTGTGATGGTGATGACGGAGCGGGAGGGGGCTAGAGTTGGTTCTAGATGATGACGAGCCGATGGGAGGACGAGGGTGGCCGAAGACAAATTCGGGTTGTGGTGATGTTTAGGGCACGTGAATGAACAACTAGAGGGATCAAGTTTTTTTTATCTTTCATTCATTTTACTTTTATTAACTTTAGTTACATATTTAATTTTTTTTAAACAAATGGTATTTTGGTTAATTGATAACAAGTTAACAAAAGAATTTGAAGGGCATGCCAAATTAGAACTATTGAAATAAAAAGATTATTTTGGCCAAAACACAAACTAAACAACATTAATTAATACTTTTAGTTAATTATTGTTTTTGTCCCTGTAGTTTGTCGAAAATCTCGGTTTCAGACTCCACTAGTCTTTTAGGGCGGTTATAAATCTCGGTTTCAGACCCCACCAGTTTTTAGGGCGGTTATATTGATTTTCTAAAGCGTTATAAACCGCCCTAAAACATATCGATTGTTTTTTGAAGCGTTTCCTAAACCGCCCTAAATAATATATTAAACCGCTCTAAAAAACAATTATAAAAAACACCAATAATCCTAAAACCGCTCTTAATAATAAACTAAAACCGCCCTAAAAGATCTACCCAAAACGCCCTAAAAAATCTACCCAAAACCGCCCTTAAAAACTTTAACCCAAAACTGACCTAAAAAACATTAATCCAAAAACCATCCAAAAAAACTAAATATTAAATCCAGTAATTTTTATTAATTCCAATACCAACAGATAATATTTTCATTAAATCTACTATTTGATACAAAATCTATGAATCAAATTCAGAATTACAATAAAATAGTATCTCAAATACAGAATTACTAAATTTTATAAACTACACAAATATATCACCAAATCCTTCTTCAATAAAAACCTCTCTAAAAAATTGCGACATTAAGTTTGCGAGTAACCTGTCTATGTCCTCTTGAGTGACGTATAAATTGTCGTTCCACATCTAAAAAAAAATAATTAGAAAAGATATATAAATTGATATATATATATATATATATATATATATATATATATATATATATACACACACTATATTATAATACACCACCAAAGGGCATAATAAATTTGAAGTAATATAAGTATGATTGTTTAAGGTACAACACTTAATATATGTGTTAAAAACTTTTTGTGGGTAAATATGTCTTTTAAACAATACTTATATATTTGCACCCTCAACTTTTGAAACACCCAGTCTCAACTTATTTTACTATTATTTTATCAGATTTTAATGCGGAAAACGGTCCCAGTTTGTCAAAAATCTTGCCATGAATGGCTAAGGTAAATTTTTTTATTATAATATTATTGTTTTACAAAATATGATATAATTACATCATTATATATATATATATATAGAGATCTCTAACTCCGACTGTTCCGTCATCAGGAAGCTTCAGTCCATGTGCTTCTTTCCTACAATGTTTGAAAAATATTTTTGAATTAGCTTTCGCTAAGTAAGTACACTGCAAATTTTCATTTAATTATGAACCTTTTAGGTTCTTATTATTATTCAAGTTTTCCAGGCTCTCGGCGCTCCCGTGACCATCTCCGGATGTACCTCTGGTCACGTCATTCGTATATTTTATGGGTGTGCTAACCCCCTCGCAACCATCTTAGGTCGTACCTCCGGTCCGAGTATTGGAAAGATTCTTATACTTGTCAATATAGACCCCTCACATTTGTCATGAAGACTCATTCATTCCTCAGCCCCGTAGTCTTGGAATCTTTTCCTCTTTCAACCCCGTAAACCTGGAGTTCCCTTTTCTTTTCCTCAGCCCCGTAGGCTTGGAATCTTTTTAGTTTTCTTCTTTATTATTTAATGAGATCCACTTTACAGGCCGGGTATCTCATTTCATTTGGGACCTTGAGTATCTTAGACTCACAGTCTCCCAAATGTATCAAGTATTTGTTTTCATTTCATGTATATGCTTGATTTACTTCCTAACCAGTCCTCACCTTAATACTTCGTAACAGTTTCTCCACGATGTATTAAAAGGGTTTATATATAGGAAGTACCAGCAGCGTATCCACCACCCGTTTAACACTTCGTGAGTAGTCCGTTATTATATTTTAGGGTTTAGACTCGTTCCATCATACTTATTCATATTTTGCACGTATCATCATGCATTCACGTATTCATATTCATCATACATCACGTATTCCATGTATTCATAGATTCAATTTCATCATATATTCATACTTGTCATATGTTGTAAACTTGGGTGATTATCTTTGCAAAGCAGTACCTCCAACAGAGATGTTCCCAGGAAAGAGTGACGGGTTTAGGAGAGATTTATACACCACTCTTTCCTTAGACAGAACATTTCGTTTGTCAGATAACTACATACCGGTCGGAAGTTCTCCAATACGTTTACTATATTTTTATTACTATCTTTTAGTCTATACCCCTAAACATTCATAATGGTTTCCCCACGAAGTATCAAAGAGATTTATATATAGGAAGCATCAGCGGCGTATCCACCATCCCTTGGATACGTCGTGACTATTAATTTATTTTCGTTTAGTGTTTAGACTAATCCATCACATAATTCACATAATAGTGTCTAGGGTACGGGTCAAGTGTACTTACTTTATCCTCGGGTAGTTCCTAAATTCGTTCCTCGCTTTAAACATTTCGCCGAACTTGAACCACACTCGCAGCGTATCGTACTCGTACTCAAATGCACCGCACCGGGTCCCTTGCTTCTTCACAATTTCGTCTGTATGTAAGATTGTGTGTTTTGTTGTGAGAAAATTGCATGGCCAACTTCATCTATTTATAGGCTGGCTCCTTGGTCCGTGACAGACGGTTACCAACGGTGACGGTCCGTCACCGTTTGTTCCTTAGCCACCAAGTCCTTTGCCAATACGTAACGGACCGTTATCCTTTCGTAACGGTCCGTCATGACCCGTAACGGACCGTTACCCTTCATGACGGTCCGTCATAGGGTTTACACGCGTCACTTCACCAAGATGAGTCACAGGACACGTGTCATTCTCCGGTTCAAATCCTTTCTCAACCCGCAACGAACCGATACCATTCTGTGACGGTCCGTCACGGCTCGTAACGGATTGTTACCGTCCATGCCGGTCCGTTATGGCTCGAAACTTCAAAATTTTCATTTTAAACCTTGGACTTTGCTTTGCTTGTTTTATTTTTCGTTCTTGTTTCTCGAGCCGTTAAATTTTGGGATGTTACAATTCTCTCTCCCTTAAATTAGGTTTCGTCCTCGAAACCTGTTAGTCTTTAAATAGTTGAGGATAAGTTCTCCTCATTTCTTCCTCGCTTTCCAAGGTCATCTCCGACGCTTTTTTGTGCTTCCATTGTACTAATACTTGTTTGATTGTTTTGTGACATAGTTGTTTCTCTTTTGTGTCTAGAATCTTGATAGGTTCTTCAACATAAATCAGCTTATTATCAACTTCTATCTTTTCTAATGGAATGTGTGCAGCTTTATCAGCCAAACATTTTCTTAAATAAGATACATGAAACGTTTTGTGTATCTTATTCAATTCTTTAGGTAGCTCTAAATGATAGGCTACTTTTCCGACTCGTTTGAGGATTCTGAAAGGACCAATAAATCGTGGACTTAACTTTCCACGTTTCTTGAATCGGATTATACCTTTCCAAGGAGATACTTTCAACAAGACATAATCTCCTTCTTGGAATTCTATTGGTATATGTCTCTTATCTGCATATGACTTTTGTCTATCTTGTACAGCTTTCAAACATGTCTTGATTAAGTCAAGCTTTTCTGACGTGGCTTGAACTATTTATTTGCTGCCTAACTCTTTCTGACCAATTTCTCCCCAACACACGGGAGTCCTACATCTTCTTCCATATAGCATCTCGTATGGTGGCATACCAATACTGGAATGGTAGCTATTATTGTACGAGAATTCTGCTAATGAAAAATGATTATCCCAACTTCCACCAAAATCGATTATACAAGCACGTAGCATATCGTCGAAGGTTTGTATTTTCCTCTCACTTTGACCGTCAGTTTGAGGATGATATGCTGTGCTGATCAATAACCTAGTTTCCATCTCTTCATGGAACTTTTTCCAAAAACGTGAAGTGAAATGAGTATCTCGATCAGAGACAATCGAGACTGGCACTCCATGTCTTGAAACAATCTCTTTGATGAATAAATCAACATACTTTTCTGAAGAGTACGTCTCACATATTGCTAAGAAATGAGCACTCTTAGTTAACCGATCTACAACCACCCAAATGGTATCATAACCCCTAGCTGTCTTTGGTAGCTTGGTTATGAAGTCCATAGTGAGATGTTCCCACTTCCATTCTGGGATTTCCAATGGTTGTAACCTTCCGTATAGCTTCTGATGTTCTGCTTTAACTTGTAAACAAGTCAAGCATTTTGCTACATGTTTCATGATATCAAATTTCATTCAGGCCACCAATATCTCTGCACAGATCTTGGTACATTTTTGTAGTACCTGGATGAATAGAATATTGTGATTTATGAGTTTCATCAAGAATCTTTAGTCTAAACTCACCTGACTGTGGTATCTACGTGAGACCAAATCGAGTCTTGACTTTATATTCATTCTCTTCTAAAAACTTCTCCTGACCAGCCATTCTTTCTTTCTTAATATTCTCACATTTTAATGCTTCGATTTGTGCGTCTCGAAGCTGGCTCATGAAATCATTAGTTATCACTAACTTATATGCTTTCACCCGAATAGGATGATGCTCTTCCTTGCGGTTTAGAGCATCGGCTACCACGTTAGCTTTTCCGGGATGATATAAGAACTCACAATCATAATCCTTGACCAGTTCTAACCATCGTCGTTGCCTCATGTTTAAATCCTTCTGGTCAAAGAAATACTTAAGACTTTTGTGGTCTGTGTAAATCGTACACTTTGTTCCATACAAGTAATGCCTCCAGATCTTTAGTGCGGACACTACTTCAGCTAATTCCAGATTATGGGTTGGATAGTTTGCTTCATGTGTCTTTAGCTGTCGAGAGGCATAGGCTATCACCTTTCCTCTTTGCATCAGAACACATCCTAATCCAAGCTTGGAAGCATCAGAATACACCACAATGTCTTCTACTCCTTCTGGCAATGCCAGAACTGGAGCTTGTGTCAATCTTTCTTTCAATATCTGGAATGACTTCTCTTGTGCCGCATTCCATTCGTATTTCGAGTTCTTTCGAGTTACCTTAGTTAATGGGGTAGCTATCTTAGAGAAGTCCTGGATGAACCTTCTATAATAGCCAGCTAATCCCAAGAAACTTCTAACTTCCGATGGATTCTTAGGTGGAGACCATTTCATTACGGTCTCTACCTTTGCTGGGTCTACTGAGATACCTTCTGTGTTTACAACATGACCCAGAAATTGAACTCCCCTCAACCAATGCACATTTTGAGAATTTGGCGTACAATTTCTCCTTCCGTAAAGTACTAAGTACTTTACAAAGGTTTTGTGCATGCTCTTCTTCATTCTTTGAATAAATCAGGATGTCATCAATGAAGACAATAACGAATTTGTCTAACATTGTCCGACATACTCTATTCATGAGGTCCATGAAGACTGCCGGAGCATTCGTTACTCCAAATGGCATCACTACAAATTCATAGTATCCATAACGAGTTCTAAATGCTGTCTTAGGTACATCTTCTTCTCGTACCTTGACCTGATGATAACCGGATCTTAAGTCAATCTTGGAAAACCAACTTGATCCTTGTAATTGATCAAATAGATCATCAATTCTAGGTAAGGGATACTTATTCTTGATAGTCAGCTTATTCAATTCACGTTAGTCTATACACATCCTCATAATACCATCTTTTTTTTTCACGAACAGAATTGGTGCACCCCAAGGGGATACACTAGGGCGTATAAACCCCTTGTCCAATAATTCTTGCAACTGTGACATCAACTCCTTCATTTTTATTGGTGCTAACCGGTATGGAGCCTTAGCTACCGGCTTAGCTTCATAAATCAAATCGATTTTAAATTCGACCTCTCTCTCAGGTGGAGCACCTGGAAGATCGTCTGGGAATACTTCTGGGAATTCTTTTACTACTGGAACTTGATCCAGTTCTTTCCCTTTCATTTTTACATCAGCTACGTAGGTTAAGAAGGCTTGATGACCTTGTCTCACGTAGCTACTTATTTTGGCCATTGTATATATCGTGATCTGGTTCCGTCGTTCACCAATGACACTAACTTTCTTTCCTGTAGGCGTCATGAATCGTACAATCTTCTGATTGCATATAATCGTTGCAGCATGTGAAGACAACCAGTCCATTCCAATGATCACGTCGAATTCTTGCATCGGCATCGAAATTAAATTGACGAGATATTCTTCTTCTTCTATCAGTAGTCGGCAATCTCGGCATATCTCAGTTACTACGCAGTTTCGATCACTCGCGATTTCGACTTCTAGTGCATTAGCCAACTTACTTCTATTAAAATTTCTAGCGTTTGCATAATTTAAAGAAATAAACAATCGACTAGCTCCAATATCGAATAATACACAAGCAGGTAGGGAATTCAAGAGGAATGTACCTGATACAACGTCAGGAACATCTTTTTCTTCCTCTGTAGTGATTGAAAAGCCCCACCTCTTCGCTTTGGAGCTTCGATCCTCTTAACTTCATTCTCTGCTACTCTTGACCCTTCTCCGGCCTTCTCCGTCTGAAATTTTTGCTCAGGACATTCCCTGCTAAAATGCCCTAGCTTATAACATTTGTAGCACAATCGGGTTCCCCTTATACATTGCAATGCAGTGTGCTCTGCCTTTCCACACTTGTTGCAAGTCGTAGACTTGAATCGGCACTCTCCCGGGTGCCTTCTTCCACAAGTCTTGCAATTTTGAATACTTTTCCTTGGGGAGGAACCGCTTCCTGGTTTATTGAACTTAAACCTTTTAAGAGGCATAGGAGAAGGATAACTTTCTCCTTTCCTCTTCCCGTATATCTCAGCTTGTCTCTTGAGCTCAGTCTCGCGTTCCCGAGCCCAATCAATCATCTCTTCCAAGTTTGCACACTTGGATGGATGGACAAACTCTCTAATTTCTGTTTTTAGAACGAGATGATATCTCGTCATCCACATCTCTAGAGTTGTTAACAATGCCGGGCAGAATATGGCCTTGTCAAAGAAGATCCCCGTGATTTCATCCACAGTCTTTGTTGTCTGACGGAGTTGAAGAAACTCCTCAGTGATTCTTTCAATTGCCGCTTGAGGGCAGTAGTGTTTCAAGAAAAGATCCTTGAATTCTTCCCACCTCATCTCCTTGATTCTTTGTCTACCTTTCTCTCTCTTCACTACTCCCCACCAATCGTCGACTCGCTCTTTTAATTGATTGGCGGCGAAGGTAACTTCATGCTCCTTCTCACAGTGGCATGTATCGAATGCTCTTTCTATTGAGGCGATCCGTCTTTGACTTTCTAAGGGATTAACAGCTCCCTTAAACTTTAAAGGTTTGCAGTTCATGAAATCCTTGTATGTACAACGAGTTGACTTCATATCAACTTTTGGATTTCCTCTTTCTCCATTATGAGTAACCTCTTTATGGTTTTCAAACTAGCTTTCTAATAAATTTTGTAAATCTGCTTGTAATATCGGGAAGTTTGCATCAAATGCTTTTCCTACTTCTATTGCGATTTGTTTCTGGATATTCTCCGGGACTTGCTCAACTTCGTTTTCATCTTGATGTGGAGATTCAGATCTCCCGTGGCTTCCCTCGTCACGTATTTCGTCTTTTTAATGTTCAGCCATCGTTTGCTAAAACATGGCATCGTTTTTAAATCTCTTGTTCGTTTACCCTAATCATAGTCTAGGGTTTTATACTACATGCCTCTTATCAGTTTAACCTTATTCAAGTATTCTAGGGTTTCACATAAGGACCTTCTATGTATTTTACACATATGCACATTCATTCATGCATTTTAATCATGCATAATCACATTCTCGGCTTACTATCTGCTGACTTAAGTTATCATATGATGTTTGCGATATCATGATGGTCCCATACATTAGCTCTAATACTGGCCATGTATAAGACAATGTATGTTACGTATCATGATACTCCCAATTATCACATGGAGCTTATCTCATATAAATTTATGTCCAGGTATACTCACACATTTCTGTTTTAGCACTGGAATTTAAACATACCTGCTTCCTTAGACGACCTCAGATTGAATCCCTATTTATATCACGAGCACTTATGGTTTGAGTTTAAGTACCCCTTTTTGATACTTAAATCTCTCAAGCCGTGCTCCGATACCACCTAAAACACCCTACATATTTTACTATTATTTTATCAGAGTTTATAGCGAAAAACGGTCACAGTTTGTCAAAAACCTTGCCATGAATGGCTAAGGTAAAATTTTTCATTATAATATTATTGTTTTACAAAAGATGATATAATTACATCATTCTATATATATATATATATATATATATATATATATATAGGGATCTCTAACTCCGACTGTTCTGTCCTCATTCCATGTACTTCTTTCCTGTAGTGTTTGAAAAACATTTTTGAATTAGCTTTCGCTAAGTAAGTATACTGCATATTTTCATTTCATTATGAACCTTTTAGGTTCTTATTATTATTCAAGTTTTCCAGGCTCTCGGCGCCCCCGTGACCATCTCCGGACGTACCTCCGGTCACGTCATTCATATATTTTATGGGTGTGCTAACCCCCTCGCAACCATCTTAGGCCGTACCTCCGGTCCGAGTATTGGCAAGGTTCTTATACTTGTCAGTATAGACCCCTCGCATTTGTCACGAAGACTCATTCATTTCTCAGCCCCATAGTCTTGGAATCTTTTTCTCCTTCAGCCCGTAGTCCTAGAGTTCCCTTTTCTTTTCCTCGGCCCCGTAGGCTTGAAATCTTTTTAGTTATATTCTTTATTATTTATTGAGATCCACCTTACAGGTCGGGTATCTCATTTCAATTGGGACCTTGAGTATCTTAGACTCACAACCTCCCAAATGTATTAAGCATTTGTTTTCATTTCATGTATATGCTTGATTTACTTCCTAACCAGTCCTCACCTTAAAATGCCGTAACGATTTCTCCACGATGTATTAAAAGGGTTTATATATAGGAAGTACCAGCGGCGTATCCACCACCCCTTTAACACTTCGTGAGTACTCCGTTATTCCATTTTAGGGTTTAAGACTCGTTCCATCATACTTATTCATATTTTGCACGTATCATCATGCATTCACGTATTCATATTCATCATGCATCACATATTCCATGTATTCATGGATTCAATTTCATCATATATTCATACTTGTCATATGTTGTAAACTTGGGTGATTATCTTTGCAAAGCAGTACCTCCAACAGAGATGTTCCCACGAAAGAGTGACGGGTCTAGGAGAGATTTATAAACCACTCTTTCCTTAGACAAAATATTCCGTTTGTTAGATAACTACATATCGGTTGGAAGTTCTCCCGTACGTTTGCTATATTTTTATTACTATCTTTTAGTCTATACCCCAAAACATTTATAATGCTTTCACCATGAAGTATCAAAGAGATTTATATATAGGAAGCATCAGCGGCGTATCCACCATCCCTTGGATACGTCGTGACTATTCAATTATTTTCGTTTAGTGTTTAGACTAATCCATCATTACCCCCTACCCTCGTCCTATTTATAGCACATAACACATAACATTTAATCACATAATTCACATAATAGTGTCTAGGGTACGGGTCCAGTGTACTTACTTTATCCTCTGGTAGTTCCTAAATTCGCTCCTCGCTTAAAACCTTTCTCCGAACTCGAACCGCACTCGCAACATATCGTACTTGTACTCAAACGCACCTCACGGGGTCCCTTGCTTCTTCACAATTTCGTGTGTATGTAAGATTGTGTGTTTTTTTGTGAGAAAATTGCATGGCCAACTTCATTTATTTATAGGCTGGCTCCTGGGTCCGTGACAGACCGTTACCAACGGAGACGGTCCGTCACCGTTTGTTCCTTAGCAGCCAAGTCCTTCGCCAATACGTAACGGACCGTTGTCCTTTCGTGACGGTCCGTCATGACCCGTAACGGACCATTACCCTTCTTGACAGTCCGTCATAGGGTTTACACGCGTCACATCACCAAGATGAGTCACAGTACACGTGTCATTCTCCGTTTCAAATCCTTTATCAACTCACAACGGCTCGTAACGGACAGTTACCGTCCATGACAGTCCGTTATGGCTCGAAACTTCAAAATTTTCATTTTAAACCTTGGACTTTGCTTTGCTTGTTTTATTTGCCGTTCGTGTTTCTCGAGCTGTTAAATTTTGGATGTTACAACTTTACTTAACTTTTGGTTATTTAAACAATAATTAGACCATAAAAACGATCATTTTATTCTCTTTAATTTGATTATGGTATTGCTATAGTTTTTTTTAATAAAAAAAATTAACATGTTACATGATTACATATCAACACCTCCATTATTGTTTCCTCTATAGTAACCGACAGTATCTTTGTGATAATCCAGAAAAATTCTAAAATCCGCCAAACGCCCCTAAAATAAAAATATTCAATTCAATTATATAAAATCCGACTACTTTGACCGTTTTTCAAATACACGCATAGCAAAGCAACCGTACTCTCAGTTTTTAGGTCTCCGTATAATCAACACCCACGCATTAACAATTTCTTTTCTTTGGTAAAAGTTCGTACATAAAGTTATATTTATTTAATAAACAACTCATCTCATAAAATTAATAAATAATGATGGATTGCCATTTTAAAATAATTCCGTTAATATCACATATTTGAATACTTTAAAAATAAATAAGAATGACATATTAAATGATCATCAACTTGTCAAATTTTAAAGCCAGTCATTAACCTCAATGTAGTTAGGTTAATGGATGAGTAAGACTTAAATATTGACCCCTTCAAATGTAAAAATTTTTTTTAAGCAGAATGAAGGATCAGAACAGTTATCGAATGTTATACTCACTGAATGTTATACTCAGCCCAAATTTCGTAGCTACCCGATAAAAACGGAAATAAATAATAAAATAACAATAGACCTTTAAACATATAGTACAAAACAATGTATAAACAGTCTTCAAAGTGCATTTACACAAGTGAAAAAATTCGGTGTACTCAAATCGATCATCTGAGGTAAAAAAATAAACATTAATGCACTGAATATATTTAAATATTTTAACCAGTTAAAATGATATTGTGCTAACATGAATTTAGTGAGAAACTGCTTTTTCGAGTGGGTATTCTTTCATTTATACTAAATACGTATCAACTACATCACTTAAATAAAAACGAAATCTACAATTTCGAGTAGCAGTTAATAATCAATTTAAGTTATTATGTGTATGACTGATATTTTCTTGTTTGGGGTGTTTGTTATTATTTTATTGAGATCTGTAATGAATAGATAGACCACACCGATGCTACTAATAACAAAACAAATAGAAGTACTATACAATATACAACGAGAGGATTGATAAACTAACAGAAAACAAGTTTAGATTATCATAAAAGTAAATATATTAAACAGAACAATTTACTAACCTGATTATATATGTTCTAACACACAGAAATGTAATTTCACATAATAATGTTTTTAAGAAAGAAATTTACTTTCTTTTTAGCTAAACAATTTGTATATAAATATGATTTATAAAGTTAACCCACATAATATCTTTGCAGTTTGTCTACATTGAATCTACAGTAATATGTGTAAACTTTGGAATTGAGAACATCGATGTTAATTTTTTTTATTTAATTGTATAAAGTTTTCAGAACATTAATTTTGACGGTTTAGCGCGCCGCAACGGGCGCGGGTATAACACCAGTATATATATATCGGTTTTACATATTACCCGAATAACCCGACCCGACTAACCGAACCTGAACCCGAACCCGAACCTGAGAAAACCACAACCCGAACCCTAAACCTTTTTTAAATTGCCTTGGACTCTTATGGTTTGCATTTCTTCCCAATTCAGTCCCTGAAACTAATTCGGTTACATTTCTACTGTCAATATCTTTATGAATACACCAAAATACTTTTGTTATTAAAAAAATGATATTAAAAAAATTAAAAGCAGTAAATATTGTTGTTTCTTTGATCGTATCTTCCCCAGCTATCTAGCAAAGGAAGCTGGTGATGGAGTGCTAAGTGAGAGACCTGGTGTTTCTTATGACCCAGGTTCAATCCCTGCCCTCCATAGTAGTTTCTGCGGCATGCAAATGAGGCTTAGCTCTTAGGCTGATGCACATGGGTTTTACCCACGCCGATCCAGGGTTTGAGCCTCGGCTCTCCCTCAAGCCCGGAAGGGACCGTATTGGGTGGGATTTTTCCTTGGATGCTCTCCAACTCTGACGCCAAGTGGGCACGGTTAAGACAACATATTGGCCGGAGTTGGACGAGACTCTCCCATGTAATGGGAGGGTGCGCCGTCACAACATTCAATGTTCGCCGTTAAAAAGAAATCTAGCAAAGGAACTCCGAGGACATCAAGAAAGTTCGTCGCGTTGTATCCATCCTCCTACATCGCTTCCTCAACTACCCATCACAAAAAAAAAAGAAAAAAAGTGGCTCATATAACTTAGAATCAATTCCCTCTCAAGAAATCATAACAAATGTTTATAGAAACAGTGGGTCATTTTTATTAAATTATTAAAATAATAAGATATAATGATGATAATCTCGTCATACGTGGGAAATCAACTTAGTATAATATCGTTTACAAACCCGAAAGAAAATAAATATAAAATATAAATTTATATAAATAAATGATTCGAACCGGTGGCTTTATAAGTTGACTTCAATCACACCTTCTTATAGAATCCTCGACTAGAGTATTCACAACTTTGAGTCTTCATTTATGCTCCTAGACTAAAACAATGAACACACTAAATTGTTGACGGTTTTGGTTGAGAATTCGTGTTCAACACGGTTCTCTTAAAACAGATTTTGTGCCTACTATAAGACGAATGCGTCTATCTCCCAGGGTACAACAATCGGAACATTATGTGTACTGCCGGAAATGGCTCACGCGCCAGAGATATCACCGGGTAAACTATGCGTATTATGGTGAAATATGGAAAGGATGAAGATGATGTTGAACGAAGAACAATTTAGAGAGTGCTCATCTCTATTTAAATTCTATGGAACTAGTTCTATATATTTTGCTCTCCTTTTCATCCCTTGCAAAAATAAACAAAAGGTTCATTTTATGTTCATACTAAAAAACCATAATGAATATTTTATTAACCACAATTAAACTAGTTTAATATGACATAACTCTATATTTTAATTTGTATTAAACACAATAAAAAGAGTTTAATTTGAATTTAAGAGACAAACCAAAACCACCATATGATTCATGACATGGAATAATGAGTCAAAAAACAAAACACTTATATTGTTTTATGACAAAAAATTTGTTAGCATTTAATAAAAAAGATGCAACAAATTTCTACTAGAATCATCAAAGTTTCACATTTTTCGTTTTAATCACTCAACTTTGAGCATCGATATCTTATTCATCTTAGCTCCGTTTTGGATACGGTTTGTTTTGATGCGAAGCTCCCACACCATAGAACACAAATCCAAAAATAATGATTATATTAATCTAAATTACATATAATTATTTGTATCCAAAGTTAGTGAAACCACATTTTTACCAAAATTTTCCAACAATGTTCAGGTGCTAAATTTTAATAAAAATAGGGCTCGTTTACACCTTTACAAATTCAAGTGACAAACTGTTTAGAACATAATGAGAGCGGAGACTGAACAAAATTCTAATGAGAGGCCAAGGAAGGGCTTTGGTGGTTTAGCATCTAGATTCACAAGTGAGTTTGAACCTTATGTCGCTCATGTGCCGAGAGAACACAAACAAATCAAGAACATAGTAAACCCTAGTTTTAATAGAAATGTTTAAAACCCTAATGTTATATCGGTTTAATAATGTTAGGGAAGAAGATGGGAAGCAGATGAGCGAGAGAAGAGAGTGAAGAAAATCTTGGGGAAAGGGAAGGGGTTGGATTTTATATATTTTCATTTTTATTTATTCTTTTAATAATAAGGGTATCTTGGTTAAACTATAAAAAGTTAATAAAAAAATGAGCAAAGTTAACTAATAAAAAAAATGAAAATCACATACCGTTATATATAGTGGAATCATTAAAAAGTAGAATCACTATGTGTAGCTAATGATAAAAAAAATGAAAACCACTTAGCTTAAACATGTATTAAACTCTTTACCTACTTATTATTTTTCCTTTTACAAGGCTTCTAATCAGGTCATAGACAGTTTGGAAAGAGTGGGAAGGAATTTTTATGGGGAGACTCCTTGGACAAAGCAAAAATCAACTGGGTCGCATGGAAAAAGATTATGGCTTCAAAAGATCAAGGTGGGCTAGCTATTGGCTCTCTCCGGGTAGCTAATTTAGCTATGTTATCAAAATGGTGGTGGCAGTTTAACAATAAACACATGGTCTTTGGGGAAAAGTTATTTGGTCGATTCATTTTAACTCGAAATCCTGGACTTCCATTCCGGCTAGAGTCTCAAACCCGGGTCTTTGGAAGCAAATTTTCAACGTGTCTCATGATTTGCTGCAGTTTGGTATTGACATGTAACGAACCAACTTCTGAATTATTATTATAATATAATCATATTATATTATAGGGGTGTAAATAAATAAAATGGAAAGTTGAAGGTTTGTTACAAACATTAAGTTTTTGTAGTTTGTATGAATGGAGCCAAAATTGAAAGTTAAGGGGTTGTTTTGTATATTTTGAAAAGTCAGATTTGATAAGGGGGTGAGGGCTGCGATTTTCACACACACAAGTGTGTGTTCTTGAGTTGCAAAGAAGAGGAGAAGAGAAAGAGGGGCTGAGATCATGAATTCAAGTTGTTGCATGCGAAATCTGAAGGTGTTGATATGCTCATCATCTTCCAAGTATCAAGTAAGCTTTCCTTTCAATCTTTGATTCACCATTTGAGGTGTTCTTGGTGGATTTTAGGTGAAATCCGATTTGGGATGAGATTAGGTGACATTGATGTTAGAATAATAGTTATCTAGCTTAAATTGAAGTAATGGGAGGTGGATAATATCATCTAAACATCTAATTTGATGATTCAAGAATTAGGGTTCTTGAGGGTGATTTGGGGGTTTTCAATTAATCGATGTTAGAATGATAAATTGAGGTTGGGTAAGTGTCTAGGGAGTTGATAGACACATTTTATGTAAGAAACCTCATCCAATTTCATGAATTGAAATTTAGGGTTCTTGAGAATCTAAATTGGAGGTTTTCTAAATTGGGGTCTTTGATTGATGTTTGAAAGGTGTATGATTTTGTGGTGTGTCTATGAACACTAAACCAAATTTAAACCACAATCTTAATGGGTGAATTATGATATTTGATGCTGGATGAATGTGGGTGATTACTTAACGGGTCAATATGGGTTGAAAGGGTGAATGGGGTGTTGGAAGTTTGGTTAAGGTAGTAATAACCAAACTAAGTTAGAATCTTGATTATTAGATCATAGAGGGGTGTTGGGTGTCAATTGGTGATTTTTGGATTACTAATTGTAAATGGGTTATATAGGTAATCAAGTGGCAAGGAAGCTAGCTTGGAGGATCAAACGAGTCATGTTTAGCAAAGATAAGTACTTTGTACTTACTTAGTAATGATAAGTGGTAGTAAAAGCACCTACTTGTTATACATATTGATTTTGTTGATTTTCATATGTGCAAATGTGTGTATGCTGCTTTGGAGAATTTGTCGTATGTGGTTTAGAGTCAAACAAATGTGGTAATTGGCTTAAGTGATTTAGAGTCAAACAAATGTGGTAATTGACTTAAGTGATTTAGAGTCAAACAAATGTGGTAATGTAGTGAATTTGACTTATGTGACTTAGAGTCAAATAAATGTGGTAATTGACTTATGTGGTGTAAAGTCAAACTAACGAGATGAATATGGTATAATTGAAGTCATTGAACTTCACGAGTATAAATGATGGATTGGGATCCTTGATTCCCACATGTTGGTAAATTATGTATGGGTTATATAGATGAATTGGTAATGTGTGTGAACACTTGTATGTTGGTGTTAAAAAAGTCGCAATCAAAGTCTAAAACCTCACCCGATACTAAATGAGGTCAAGAACTTCACTAGTTGTCATTTTGTACTTACTTAGTAATGTTAGAAGTAGACTATTCGTTGTTGATTGTTAATTGTATGTTTAGTAATGTTTGAATGATTATGTTTGTATGGAAGGGTTGGGATTGTAAATGTAGTACTTGAAGTCACGAGCTTCACTAAAGTGGTTATCAATGAGGTTTAGGAACTTCACAAGAATGATTAGTGTATGTGGTCATAAGAACTACACAAGTACAAATGGAGTTTGAGATCAAGGAATCTCAAGAGTATGTGATTCATTGATGCCTTAAGTCTCACAAGTGTGTGTTAGCAATTTAAAAGTTTTTAAGCTTTGCAAAACAGAAGTTTAACAAGGTTACGTTTACACGCGCGTTGCGGCGAGGATGTTGAATATTCTATCATTGCTCATATTACTAAACATTCATTCATAACCAAAAAATCTAAAAATTTATGTTATATATGACATGTAAATACTAGAATAAATTACACATGTGTGCTAAGGAGGGGTTTGGTTCTTTTTTTCATAAATTACATCGATGATCCTCATTATTCATTCATAAGTAAGATGTTTGGTACCGTTGGTCATTTGGTGCAATGATATCCTCAAGACTTCCCATAGTGGAGGTCTTGGGTTCGAATCCTAGCCACAGCAAAAAAGGGGTTTGTAGCCAGGTTAGGTGGTTTACCCAGTTGGGGGGTTCCTCCTGAGGTAGGCTGCCCTAGATGCTCTAGGTGTTGACTCGGGAAAACTCAATTATTCTAGAATATCTAGGTGTTGCCGTTAAAAAAAAAAGTAAGATGTTTGGTCTTTTTTATTAAATTATCTAAAAAATCCAATAATTTGTTGTTAAAATAACCATTATTTCCTTATATTTAAAAAAAAAAAAATACCTAACCCCTCCACTGTCTCCTACGTCATCCCTGATTCTTATTTTTTCTTTTTAAAAGAAAAAATAAATAAATAACAACGTACTCTTAAATTGTTTATTACTTATGTCATTCCTTAACTAAATATATGATCATAATTATTGCTTGCATGATCGACTTACGGATTTAAAATATTTATTTGTGATTTAAAATAAAACAAATTTGATTTTGTGGACATCAACGTAGCCCAGTAAGTTTAATTTTTTCTTTTTGATTTTTCTTTTCTGAAAGTTTCATCGGCACACTCAGACATAACCAATAAATCTTCATTGATACCATTCTATCCTTCAAGGATTACGGCAAGGTAGATTCGTTGACGAAGAACGTTCCTTAGTACTCCTCATCGTATCCGTAGTACTCTTCACCGTCATTACCGGAGCATCGCCGAAACCCTAATTCACAACGGCAAAGCCGTCCAAGGCCCTGACGCTTATGCCAATAGATGAAAGATGTTTGTAGGCAGACTTTATACGCAGATTCGATTAAAGCCGGACCCATTCACACCGTTAAAAATACCATTCCTCCTCCGCGATTGTTCACCATTGTGGGTGTGTAGGGTTGAGGATTGGAATTGGGAGTAAGAAGAAGATAGTGGATGTGGAGGATGCATTTATAGGTATATTTTGGTGACGGTTATTAACATGGTGGTGGTTACCGGAATAACGGCGCGACTGTTGGGACATTTGAATGCTTTTCACCGGAGAAATGTTTTTGGCACTGTTTAATTAGACGCGGAAGGTTCGTTACTTTTGACGCCGTGAATAAGCGGGCGACGATTGGAGGATTGAAGATGGGGCTGAATAAGGGGGGAAATGGAGCTGTATACGGAACTGAATCGTTAAGTTGGTTTTTGTATATATGTATAATTAGTTTTCTTGAATTATGTTGGATTGTTTAGATGTTTACGAATCCTCATGGGATGTTTAAGAAGTGGTATATGGCCATTATGATAATGTAATAATGTTGTGGGATCGCTAAAACGATCGGGGGTCGAGTCGGAAGGGCTGAAATACGTTAAAAATGAAGTTTGGGAAGTGCAGGTCTTAGGGGGCAACAATTTGCGTGGATAGAGTCGCATATTGCGAGGGGTCACACAATTTGCGCTGAAATGTTTTTGAAGAGTGTCGTTTCGACCCGAGTTAAAGTATTAACTTATAAAGGGTCCTAAGGAACATCTATCATTACTAATGTCTGTTTTGTTTGGGTGTTTTATGTAGGGAAAGCTCTAGTCTAGTCTCGGGTCATGCTTCAAGTCTTGGATTCTCATTGGATGAACTTTTGGTGCATCGGTTGCACGCTTAAGCCTCCTTAGGAGCGTTTAAAACTTTGGATGTATAAATGAATGTAATTAAGGTGGTAAATCTTATGTTTTGAATTAAACATGGTTTAAGTCAAATGTCATAGTTGACTTGTTTATTCTGAAACTCATTATTGATTTTGGGGATCTTGATCGGTCATTTTATACTAAATCATAACGTTGTCATTTCAATGTAGTTAACATGTATTGTTTTGTCAAAGAGCTTTTTATGAGACCTACTTCCGCGTGACTTTGAAAGTTAAAATCAGTCGAATTTGGGTGTTACAACTTGGTATCAGAGCAATGGTTTGAGGGATTTGGGTGTGCGAGACATCAAACTCAAACTTATTTTCTCTTGATATGGGTGGGTGTAATGAGAATCCAATGAAGACTTGACCGAGACACGGAGCTTAAAGGCGAAAGGTTAGTAATGATAAATGTCGTTGGTCGTTATAATTGGTGTCCAAGGTGAATTATGTGTGCTGAAACTTGTCTTGGGATTTATTACATGGAGATGATAAATGCAATTATGCATATTATGTTACCCATCATGCCTAGCTAGTGTGATTCGTAAGATAACATGTATAAGTGCCCTTATGATAACCATACAATAATGAACATTAACAAGGATTAGGTGAAGGTGTGTATATGTGGATATATATATGTATGTATTTTATGTATATTGGGTGATTATGCGGGGGTGATTAAAAATTCACATAGTTAGGAGATAGAGCCTTATAGAGTATGATTAGAGGCCTATATGTAGGCAGAACAACTACAATTTAAACTAAACATAGTCGGGGAATGACTAGCGGGGTTAGGTGTTAGTAGATGAAATTTGTGGATGGGAATTATCTTAAGGACTCACACCTCGAGTTAATGAGGATCCTGAAGTTAGTTGGAAGAATTAGAGAGCATCATTCTAGTGGAGGATGGCTAGAGCTTTCTACCATGTCGTGTTGACCTTCCTTCAAAGAAGATAGGGCCCTTCAAGGTGAGCCATTGGAAGAAACGTATGAAGTCTTAAGGAGTGATATGAACAACTTTGGTGACTTAAGGAGGTAGAAGACCTTGTTTTTCACAAGGGGTTTGTGGCGTTCGAACCAAAAGAGATAATTGGTGGTAGTTATTCGTTGGTTAGTCAAAGATGTATCACTATAATGGTATTGACTTTGGAATCAATCCATTGTGATTGGCAGATAGAATATGATTTGCGGTGATTCGACTCCGGTGCATAGTGGAGGACTGGTTAGGACTTATTCAAAGGGAGAAAAGTTGAAGAGCTAGCATGAAGGTAATGTGTCGGGTGAATTCAAGGGGCGTTCTTGAAATGATTCTATCTACAAGTTGTTGTGGACTGTGAATCTGGAGAACTACTTCACGTATGGTGGACCGGTGAATGGATTTAAAACTAAGGGCATGTTGTATGACAAAGCGTAGTCTTGCCTTAATCTTGGAGTGTCGGATGAACGAAGATAGAACGACTTCTCGTTACTATCGGTTGACGAGTTAGAATGAACTCTCTTGAATGGTGAACAACTTTGGTAGAGCCGGTTTTATATGTTGCAGAGAGATCAGAATCCAGGAGACATGTGGATTGTAAGGAGGAATTAGAAGTAGCTTTAAGAAAGTCAAATATTTTAGCCGAACTGGAAACCTTTTGTGGAGGCAATATTCATTACTGTTATAGGTGAGGAAAGTATCTCGAGTGTAAAATGATGGGACACACTATTCCATAGTGTTATAGTCCTAATATCATGTGCCGCAATTGTTATAAATCGAGACACATTCGAAGTGAAAGTCTCGAGTTAAAGCACAAAGGGTGATAAAGGGGGGGGGGGGATTAGAAATTTTAAGGCCATCGTGTCAGACATTTCTAACTACCAAGGACGAGACTGAAGTCTTTTGGTTTTATTGTCAGGTGAGAAGTTATGTAGATCAGTGGTGTTGGAGGTGATCAACATTGGGGGATTAAATGTGGACGAGTGCATAATTTGATATTTGTAGGTTGCGGATGAAACAATTACATGGAATGGAATCCTACGATTGTAGTGGAACTTTTGTGGTTACTTAGTGACCATATCAATGTCGTGTGTGACTAAGAGGTGACATATCGATCTGTTCACAACTAGAGATGGTGAAACACATGGCACATGAATTGGTGTATACTTGGCTTATGCCAATTACACCAACCGGTGTAATTGAAAACTTGATGTTTCAGTCATGAAGAAGTTCAATAGGGTTTTATGCCCGAGTGTTTCTTTTGGAGTGTAACCATTCTTTGTAGAGTTGAAGAATGGAAGAATGTGGTGTGCATCAATCGTCGGGGTTGAACAAAGTAACTTTGGTCTTAGATTCAACCAATAAATGTAGAGGAGGTCAATATCCCCTAAATGGTTATGAAATCCATGGCGAATACCATGAGATTACGGTGTGTCATTTCGGCTTGGTAGAATTCCATTTTGGATAAGGTGGAAAATTATGAAGGCTTATTTGTAGACCCATTAGTGATAAAGATAAGCAAGGGGTAAGTGGTGTTTGAAGTCTTGGAACTTCACAAGTTGTGTTTGATGTCTTAGAACTTCACAAGTGGCGTTTGACGTCTTAGAACTTCACCATCGGTGTTTGAGAATGAAGTCTTCCGACTTTAGAAGGGGATTGTGTGATTGAGATCCTTGAATCTCATAAGAGGACATATGATTAAGTCACTGGAAATAAACCGAGTGTTTGAGTCATGGATAAGGAGTTGTCTTTGAGGTTATAAAAGAGGAATTGGGTAAGGAAATTGTCATGTCCTTACTTGGAGAAACTGTATTATTTGCTTGTCAGTTATTTTAGTGCCTCACGCATTAGACTCAGTTATGTCTTTATGTAGGGATTATCGTGTATTCTCCTAGATAGTTGTAAGTTTGATCGTAGCAACTAGAGGAGATAACTTGAGGAGAGATCGGGTGACTGAATACGAGGGTGAGTGTTAGGTGGTTGAATAGAAGTCTCAAGCTTAAAAGGAGTATTGTATGTAGGTGATGGGATCCTTGAATCTCATTAGCATGAAACACTTGAGACATTAAACCTCAATGGATGGGTTGGTGTGGAGGTTATGAAACTTCCAATTTTGAGATGGGAGAAACGATGTGATAAAACTTGAATTCTTTAGTTGTCAAATGTATTGGCTACTGTTATGAGGAGATACATAAATATAAGAAATCTTTACACGCTGAGTGACATTAATGTTTGGTTATGAATCATAAACTTTTGGTGGCAAGAGGTGAGAAGAGACATAGTCGAGATTGTTGACAAATGTCGCGTTGACTTGTGGACTAAGGTCAGACGTTAAAGGAAGTCGTGTGGGTAGCCTCAACGAGCATCATATACCTATGTGTGCTTAGAAAATCTTGTAGTAGTATTACTACAAGAGTATATGAAAAAGATGGTAACATGTTATGATGTGGTTAAATAGAAGGTCTTTTGACCAAAGAGTATGCAATTCATGTTCTTGGAGAAAACCTACTCTTATGAATAATCGAGGAGTGTCGATTCATTGGAGGGTGTGATACGACAGGGAAGAGGTGTGTTAATATTCAACTGGGAACTTGGTACCATCAAATTTTCCCCTTGAAAGGAAATCTTGCAGGTTTGAAAACGTGGTAGGCTAAGTCCCCGTTTTGTTAGGTCGTCCCACTTATGGGCTATAATGGTGTGGATTTCCAATTGAAGTTACAAGAGGAGTCGAATATACTCCATGAAACACTTCATGTGGCTCATCCATGGAAATGGTTGGCGGGAGAAGTTGTTTTGGCTTCTCATGGTGTGTATGAGGTTGTTGTTTTGAATCTCGTGATAGGGACCGGTGACTATCTTAGATAGGTGGGGGAGAATTACTTATATAATGAGGGATTTACCATGTATTATCCTTTGAAAGCACTATGAAGGTAAATTTTACTTTAAGAAAGTAAAGAGATGGAATGTTGAATTACTTCCCTAAATTGTATATTTGGTGGCGGGCTTGGGGGACGAAACCCAAAGTTAGGGTAGATGATTTGAATTGAACCAACTTCTGAATTATTATAATAATATAATCATATTATATTATAGGGGTGTAAATAAATAAAATTGAAAGTTGGAGGTTTGTTACAAACGTTAAGTTTTTGTAGTTTAGATGAATGGAGCCAAAATTGAAAGTTGAGGGGTTGTTTTGTATATTTTGAAAAGTCAGATTTGATAAGGGGGTGGGGGCTGCGATTTTCACACACACAAGTGTGTGTTCTTGATTTACAAAGAAGAGGAGAAGAGAAAGAGGGGCTGAGATCACGAATTCAAGTTGTTGCATGCGGAATCTGAAGGTGTTGATGTGCTCATCATCTTCCAAGTATCAATTAAACTTTCCTTTCAATTTTTGATTCACCATTTGAGGTGTTCTTGGTGGGTGTAACATCCCAAAATTTCATGTCAAACGCGAAAGACGGATGTCGGGGTAATTAATTAAGAGAGTTGGATAAAAGAATAACAGACTCAAGAGGAGAAGGGCATTAGGCCGGGCCTTGGAAACACAAGGGAGGGAGTAGGGTAAAACCCTAGCCACCCTCTCCATCTCCCTCATTCATCATCTTACCATTTGAAATCTATAGAGAGAAAGTAGAGATAGAAAGCTTGAAGATCACCATTGTTGGCCTTCATCTTGTACCTCTAATCATTGCTGGACGTTACTATACGGTAGAGAAGGATTTGGGAAGAAGAATCAGGCGATTACAGGTTAGAACCGTCATCAGATCTGAGTATTCTGTTTTGAAATGGGTTTTAGGGTTTCATGGGTTTTTAAAGATAAAGATCGGATTTGTACGTATAAGAAGGGTAACAAAGTATAGATCTAGCTTCATGGAAATTAGATCGATGTTTTGGACATAAAATATTTGAGATTTTGGTCAAAAACAAACTTGTTTGAAGATGAAGTTCTTGAGCCGACTCTCAAGAGTCGACACGTGAAAAAATCCGACACTCGGAGAGGAAGAAGAAGTGAGGGCAGAATCTAAGAGAGCAGACTCTCGAGAGTCGACCATCAGAGAGTCGACCATCAGAGAGTCGACCCTCAGAGAGTCGACCCTCAGAGAGTCGACCCTCCTAACAAAAGTCCTGATCGCAAGTTCAGGCCTCACTCAAGTGTCACAGCCGATACGCTTGGCCGACACTCAAGTGTTTGGGGCAATATTCCCAGCCGACTCTCACGAGTCGCTGGACTGTCTCGACCGACTCTTGGGTGTCGCTAGTAGTAGTTTTGGCCGACTTTCGTATAGAAATCATAGAATCCGCGTCTTGAGTTATGTACAGATAGGGTTACGCGTTGGTAATAGAAAGGACGTCAGATACAAGTGAATACCATAGTCTGATGAGTTCTTATTGCCCTTTTTCCTAAACGTTTTTGGGCTGACATGCATATTGTTAAAGAGATAGTTTTCAAAGTTAAAGTATGTTTTATAAGAATTATATATTTTTTATAAAATAAGCTTTACCTTCTCTTTCTTTGAAAAAAAACTTGACCACTTGGTCATCACGTCACTCACTAATGTTGATCACACCATTCATCCTCTCTATCCACTCGAAGGTAAAGCTTATTTTATTTTTATAAAACTAAGTTATCTAAAAGAAATTTTTATAGTTAAAGTAACGATAGAACTCACCAGCGTTAGCTGACTTTTAGTATGCATGATAGGTAGTAAAGGTAAAGCAAAGGCTAAGTAGTGGAGCCGTGAGGGATTGATAGAATGGACATCGGGCTGTTGCGGTGAAGACTAACATTTCCTGTTCTCGATAGTTTATGTTCAAACAATGTTTTAATGTTTTGCATTATGAATGATTTGGGTTTAAGACTTCCGCTGTATTAGATTCTGGTTTATGGTTTAAGAACTATGTTATTATGTTTTGTGCCAACTATGAGATGTACCCGGTTTAGGGCGTTTCAAGTTGGTATCAGAGCCATAGTTCAAGAGATTCAGATATCTGCGATAATGTCTGAACTTAAACTGAGAATAGGACAAAGGAAAAGGAAGGAACGGAATGTCAGTCAGAGCAGCCCGTCCATGGTAAGATGGTAGACAGAAGGTAGTCAATGTCCTAACATAGAACATGGACAATAATGCCTTAGTACATATAGTTGACAGTAAATGCTTTAGCATAAATAGTACATAGTACGTGCCTTAGCATAGATAGTAGACATTATATAGTATGTGCCTTACAGTAGAAACTCTGAACCTGAATGCAAATGTTACTCTAAAAGGAGATGTTCAGAACCCGAGTAGTAAAGTAAATTAGTAATTTCATACCGGTCTGTAATTAGTAATTTACCTTACTCGAGGTGTTCTAAATTATTACCTATCATGATAACACGAGCGTTCTTTGTTCGCAGTAGACACTAATGGCTAGAGGAAAGAGAGGTGGTCGCACTGGGGGTCATACTGGTCGTTGAGGCCGATCGCTAGGTAACCGAACAAGACATGAGGAAAGTGAACACTCCTGCAATGAGACTGAATCGGTGCACGTGGAGCATAATGAAAGTGGGAACCGTGTGTCTGTTCATGGCGATGCTCACAACAAGGCTCTTGAGTTGGAACCGATTGTGAAAGAAGCTATCGCGGTAGAGGTTACTTCAATCTTGAAGAAAGTTCTACCGGAAGCACTAGGTGAGGCCTTTAAAGAGTTTGATATTGGGAGGAAAGAGAAGAAAAAGGAAAGCAGCAAGAGAAATGAAGTCACTGATAGTGACGATTCTGATTATGAAATGGCAACTCGAGGTTGTAATTATAAGTCCTTTCGGGGGTGTGACCCGTCGAAGTATGATGGACGGAAAAATGTTGTGGCCACTTTCGAGTGGATAGAGAGGATGAATGGTGTGATCAACATTAGTGAGTGACGTGATGACCAAGTGGTCAAGTTTGCCGCTCACTCATTCACTAATGAGGCGTTGAGTTGGTGGAGGTCGATTAAGAGAATCAAGTCTTCTGCTGAGATGAAAAAGATGAAATGGGATGACATGAAAAAGCTGCTAATCACTAAGTTCTGCCCGCGGAACGAGATTGACAGAGTTGAGAGAGAGTTTCTTGGGCTCTGTGCTAGCAGTATGACTCATCGCCAGTACACCTCCAAATACCAGGAGTTGACTCAGTTGGTTCCACATCTAGTGGACACTGAGGAAAAGAGGATCAAGTATTACATCAAGGGACTACCACAGAAGGTCCGTGTGCATGTGAAAGCTAATGCTCCTACAAGCTTCGAATATGTGGTATCACTTGCTGAAATAGTATATGATGACTTCGAATCCGCGGACCTATTGCCTATTGAGAAGAAAGTGACTAATGACGTTAAACGGCCAGCTAAAGAATAGGCGGGGCCGGAGATGAAGAAGCTGAGGATTGAGGAAGGGGTTGATTGTGCTAAGTGTGGCAGGAAGCACTTTGGCGAGTGCCGAGTTGGTTTGAATATTTGCTATAGGTGTAGAAAGACCGGACACTACTCTTGAGAGTGTCCCGGGGCACAGTCTTGTTATAACTGCGGAATACCTGGCCACATGGCCAAGGACTGTCGCAAACCCAAAGCTACTGGCACCGAGAAAGGAAAAGAAGCCAACAAGGCAAAGGACCCGAGCGTATGCACTGACACAAGAGGAAGCTAGAGGTGATCCAGATGTGGTGTCAGGTACATTGATCCTTGATCATACCTTTGTCTCTGTACTATTTGATTCGGGTGCCAGTAGGAGTTTTATATCATCCTCTATATATAGAATAATGAAATGCAAAGTTACTAAGGTAGAACAGACTTTCACTATAGAGACTGCTGTCGGTTAAACCACAAGAGTAATAGAACTAGTGGATACTTGCACGATAAAGATACATGGCCATAGATTTCAGTTAGGTTGTATGTTATGACCTTAGGAGGGTTTGGTATAGTTTTGGGGATGGATTGGTTAGCTGCCAATAAAGCCCGAATAGTATGTAGACGAAAGATAGTTCAGCTCAAAGCTCCAGACTGTAGCGAGATTTTGGTTTATGGGGATCGCGACGGCTCATTAACGAATGTCATATCGATGACAAAGGTAGAGAAGTATATAGGGCGTGGATGCGAGGCCTACCTGGCCTATGTGATAGACAATTATATAAAGGTGAAAGAGTTGAAAGACGTACCAGTGGTATGTAAGTTTTCGGAGGTGTTTCCCGAGGAATTGCCTTGGTTACCACCTGACCGGGAGACAGAGTTCCAGATAGACTTAGTGCCAGGTGCCCAGCCCGTGACTAAAACACCATACCTACTTGCGCCTATGGAGATGAAAGAGCTAATGTTACAGTTGGTAAAGCTTTTGGATAGAGGTTTTATCAGACCGAGCATTTCTCCTTGGGGTGCTCTGGTTCTGTTTGTCAAGAAGAAAGATGGTGCCATGAGAATGTGCATCGACTATAGGGAGTTAAATAAGCGTATAGTAAAGAACAAATATCCGCTACCAAGGATCTATGATCTGTTCGACCAGCTGCAAGGCGCGAAATGGTTCTCCAAGATTGATCTGCGGCCGGGATATCATCAACTAAAGGTAAGAGAAGAGGACATACCAAAGAAGGCGTTTCACACGCGGTATAAGCATTACGAATTTCGCGTGATGTCTTTCGGCTTAACAAATGCTCCAGCAACATTCATGAGTATGATGAACCAGGTGTGTAGACCAATGTTGGACAGGTCGGTAATAATATTTATAGATGACATACTGATTTATTCGAAGAGTGAAGGCGATCATGCTTGTCATCTTCGAGAGGTACTAGAGACGCTATAGAAAGAAAAGTTGTATGCCAAGTTTTCCAAATGCACATTTTGGCTTAAGGAAGTCCAATTCTTAGGTCATGTTATCAACACAGATGGCATTATGGTTGACCCGGCTAAGACAGAAGCAGTGAAAGAATGGGAAATCCCGAAGACACCAACCGAGATTCGGAGTTTTTTGGGATTGGCAGGATACTATCGAAGGTTAATTCAGGACTTCTCAAAAATAGCTTCGGCTCTGAAAAAGTTGACAGGCAAGGAAGTAAAGTACGAATGGGGTCAAGCTCAGTCTAAAGCATTTGAAGAGTTAAAGAAGAAGTTGACCCAAGCCCCAGTATTGGCACTACCCGACGATAACGAGGACCTGGTGGTATATTCTGATGCTTCGGGTCAAGAGTTAGGGTGCGTATTGATGCAGAGGGGAAAGGTGATCGCGTATGCGTTACGACAGTTAAAAGTTCACGAAGTTAACTGCCCGACTCATGATTTGGAGCTCGTGGCAGTTGTCTTTGCGTTAAAGATTTGAAGGCATTATCTTTACGGGGTGAAATGCACAGTTTATTCGGATCACAAAAGCTTGAAGTATTTCTTCGAGCAGAAAGACTTGAATATGTGACAAAGACGATGGTTGGAATTGCTAAAGGATTATGACTGTGAAATCCTATACCACCCGGGAAAGGCGAATGTGGTTGCCGACGCCCTAAGTCGAAAGGAGAATCAGCCTCCTATTAGGGTGAAAACGTACCAGTTAGTAATAACACCAGATTTTAAGACAGAGCTAGAGAAAGCACAGACAGAAGCGTTAAAGGAGGAGAACATAAAGAGGGAACGAATAGTCGGACATCAGGAAAGGTTGGAAACAAACAGATACGGGGAAAGGACCCAATACGGTCGTATGTGGGTACCAAAGGGTGGCGATCTTAGGGCTAAAGTACTTGACGAGGCCCATAAGTCTCGATATTCCATCCACCAGGGAACCACGAAAATGTACCAAGAATTGAAGAAAGAGTATTTGATGCCTAACATGAAGAATGATGTGACATAATATGTGAGTAAGTGCTTAACTTGCGCACAGGTTAAAGCCGAACATCAGAAACCATACAGGGAAGATCCAACCTCTGGAAATACTTGAATGTAAGTGGGAGCGTATCACCATGGACTTTATTACAAAGCAGCCTCGCATGGCTAAAGGCCATGATACGATATGGGTAATAGTGGATCGTCTGACAAAGAGTGCACCTTTCTTACCGATCAGATAAACGTATTCCTCTGAGAAACTGGCAGAGATATTTATCAATGAGAATATAGCTCGGCATGGGGTGCCATTGTCAATTGTTTCTGACCGGGACACATGATTCACATCAAGGTTCTGGAAAAGATTTCATGAGTCGACGGGCACGAGATTGAACATTAGCACGGCTTATCACCCACAGAAGGATGGTCAGTCCGAGAGGACCATCCAAACGTTGGAGGATATGCTTCGCGCGTACATTATAGATTTTGGTGGCAGTTGGGATAGTCACCTACCACTGGCAGAATTCTCCTACAACAACAGTTACCACACTACTATTAATATGCCGCCTTACGAAATGTTGTACGAAAGAAGATGTTGAACCCCAGTTTGTTGGGGAGAGATTGGGCATAAAGAACTAGGAAGTTTAGAGGTAGTCACGACAACCTCTGTGAAGTTTGATCAGATTAAGGCTCGAATGAAAGCAGCACAAGATCGTCAGAAGTCTTACGCAGACAAGAGACGACGACCTATAGAGTTCAATATCGGGGATCTGGTACTGTTGAAGGTATCTACCTGGAAATGGATAATTCGGATCAGGAAAAGGGGAAAGTTAAGTCCGAGATTTGTCGGACCTTTCAAGATATTGGAAAGGGTTGTTGAAGTTGCCTACCGGCTAGAATTACCTGACGAGTTGAGTGGAATCCACCCTACCTTCCATGTATCACACTTGCGTAAGTGTTTTGTCGACGAATCAGCGCACGTGCCACTTGACGACATCGAGGTAGATAATAGCCTCAATTACATCGAGGAACCCGTTGCCATACTTGATAGAAAGGAGAAGCGGTTGCGGAATAAAGTGATCCAGTTGGTTAAGGTAAAATGGAAACATCGTAAAGGATCAGAAGCTACTTGGGAAACCGAGTCGGAAATGAAGGATTCGCATCCCCATCTATTTAACTTATGACAAGTTTTGAGGACAAAACCTTTCGTAAGGGGGGTAGATTTGTAACATCCCAAAATTTCATGTCAAATGCAAAATACGGATGTCGGGGTAACTAATTAAGAGAGTTGGATAAAAGAATAACAGACTCAAGAGGAGACGGGCCTTGGAAACACAAGGGAGGGAGTAGGGTAAAACCCTAGCCACCCTCTCCATCTCCCTCATTCATCATCTTACCATTTGAAATCTAGAGAGAGAAAGCTTGAAGATCACCATTGTTGGTCTTCATCTTGTACCTCTAATCATTGCTGGACGTTACTATACAGTAGAGAAGGATTTGAGAAGAAGAATCAGGCGATTACAGGTTAGAACCGTCATCAGATCTAAGTTTTCTGTTTTGAAATGGGTTTTAGGGTTTCATGGGTTTTTAAAGATAAAGATCAGATTTTTACGTATATGAAGGGAAAAAAAGTATAGATCTAGCTTCATGGAAGCTAGATCAATGTTTTGGACGTAAAATATTTGAGTTTTGGGTAAAAAAAAACATGTTAGAAGATGAAGTTCTTGAGCTGACTCTCAAGAGTCGACACCTACAAAAAGCCGACTCTCGGAGAGGAAAAAGAAGAAGTGAGGGCAGACTCTCAGAGAGCAGACTCTCGAGAGTCGACCATCAGAGCGTCGACCCTCCTAACAAAAGTTGATGTAGTGCAAAGCACACATCATTATTCATAGTGTTTTGTGCGTTTTTACTTAGTTTTGTGTTTGTTTCTATTCGTTTAAGTCTGTATTTGAGTCTATTGTATATTTGTAGGTGCTCGTGATGATTACAAGTGAATACATGAAGATATCGAGCAAGAGAATGAAGCCGGGAGAAATAAAAAGAAAATGTTGAAATTTACAGCTCTCGCGGTACGCGAGAGAGTAAGACCATTGCCTCGCAGTACGCGAGGATCTTGAGAAACCCGCGCGACTATTTTGTTCATCGCGGTACGCGGGGAACCCAAACCACTACTTCATGGTACGCGAGGGAAGGAATTTCCGTAAAACCCTAGTTTTCCAAATTAAATAGAATTTTATTCCCAATATACCAGGAGTTTGTATATTAGCCGTCTAGAGAGAGCCAAGGGGCGATTTGGGAGCAAGAAGATCGATTCAAGCGCAAGATCAAAGCTTTTGGATCCCGGGTTCGTTGAAATAGCGTTCTAGGTTTTCAAGTTTGAATCTTTGTGTTTTGATTGCTATATTTGATACCATGTCTTTGTCTTTTACTTCTGTTATGATGTTTTGGATGATGATTCTTGGCTAAAACTATATTACTGCCTAGGTCAATTGATGAATATGCGTAATGTTTAGCTTTTTACTGGTTTTGGATTCGTTTGATGGTTAATTGATTTTGTAAACGATCTTTGGATATTAATTATGATGATATAGCATGTTTAATTCTGATTGTATGATTGATTATTAACACCGTGCGTTGATTGTGGTTGTCTGTCAGTTTGATTAGCATATATAGTCATAGATTTTAGGGTTTGTGATTGTGTGTGGTTTGCTAGAGATAGTGACCATAGGAGTTGTGGTTTATTGCATGATTATAGTGAATGTGTGTCCTAGTTCAATACCCGAGAGGTGAGAATTAGTGGTCTAGTCATCGTCATTAGCAATCCGAGTGTCAGCTGTCTGAGAGGAAGTTAGTATTAGGTGTCTAGTGATTGTTGCTAGTTCAATTCATAGTTGTTATCCTTAGATTACCCCGTGCATCTTTGATGTATCGTGGATAGTGAGACTGAAATGTGATCTGTCTTTAGGGTACATTATCATTGTTGGAAATACCCGAGAGGTGATCTAAGCATCGGGTGAATTTAGTATACTTTAGGTAGCTTAATTGGTGACACCCTGAGAGTGATTAGGGATCCACTAGGTAGTCTTTAGTTGTCGTCCTTAGAAACCCAGATCCATCTTAGTTTCCAGAACCGGTAGAAGTTGTACTTTGCAAATAGGATTCCGACCTATGTGGTATTCTTCCCATCTTCTGATTTCACCTTATTACTTTGTCTTGATAGTTGAGTCGACCCTTGTTTATTGCATACATTAGTTTAATTCAATAGTGTAGTAACCCTCCTATTATCAAATCTTTAGTCCGAGTCTAGTTTTGTTTTCATAGTGTCTCTAGGGTTCGATACTCGGTTTACCATTAAGCTATGCTACACTCGATAGGTACACTTGCCTGTCAATGCGGTTTAGTTCATATGTATTCCTATTATTACACTCGATAGGTACACTGAAGTGTAAAAAAGAAAGGAAGTCCCACCCTGAGGTATGGGCAGCACTAAAGTAAAAAGTCTTACTCTGAGGTGTAAGCGAGAAAGGGATCTGGTTCTCGGACCATGATCCATATGTGATAGTTAAAGTGTGATAAAGTCACTTGTCCTGTACAAGTGAAATGATAATCAGACATAGTACAGGAGGACACCCTGGCGGGTTTCCTCTAAGCTAAGATTTTAATAACAGACACTAACGTAACAGTATTATAATTGTAACGTTGTAAAGTGTTAAAGTAAAGTTAAAGTGTTTTTTTTTTTTCAAAAAAAGACAAAGTAAGGCTTATTTTATTTTTATAAAACTATGCTACCTAAAAGAAAGTTTTACAGTTAAAGTAACGATAGAACTCACCAGCGTTAGCTGACTTTTAGTATGCATGACATGTAGTAAAGGTAAAGCAAATACAAAGTAGTGGAGCCGTGAGGGCTTGATAGCATGGACATCAGGCTGCTGCGGTGAAGACTGACATTTCCTGTTCTGGATAGTTTATGTTCAAACAATGTTTAAATGTTTTGCATTATGAATGATTTGGGTTTAAGACTTTCGTTGTATTAGATTCTGGTTTATGGTTTAAGAACTATGTTATTATGTTTTGTGTCAACTATGAGATGTACCCGGTTTAGTGTGACGAACCAACTTTCGGGCTTATAATATAATATGTTAAACATATTATAAGGGTGTAAATAAATAAAAATGAAAGTTGAGGGTTTGTTGCAAAAGGTGGACTTTCTTAACTTTGGTAAGGAGGAGCCAAAACTGAAAGTGCAGGGACTAGTTGTGTAACTTGTAAAATTCTGCATTTTTAGGAAAAATGGGGGAGAAATGAACACATTTTAGTATGTGTTTGTGTGTGTTCATGAAAACCAAAGAGGAGAAAGGGGTGGATGAGTCAAGAAGCTTAAATCTGGAAAATGGAGGTGAAATATCATGGATTTGATGATGATTGAGGCTCAAGTAACCATCAAGTAAGTTCATCTTCTTCATCTATACCTCCATCAATGGAGTTTTGGTGGGTTTTGGGTAGAAAACCCAATTAGTGTGGTGATTTGGGTTTAATGACGTTTATAAACCTTAATCTAGTATTACTAATGTTGGAGAATCATGTTTTACATGATTTCAACACCTAATTTGATGTTTGAAAAATAAGGTTCTTGAGGTGAAATTGGGGTTTTTTGAAATTGAGGTTGTTTAGGTGGTAATTGGGGGTTGGTAAGTGTTTGTGGTGTGATTAAACACATAACCAACTAATAACCCCCAATTAATTTGGTGATTTAATAAATTGAGAGTTTGGGTGAAATTTGGTGGAACCCAAACGGGTCAAAATGGGTTAATGATTGTGTAGGGGGGTTAAAACTTGTTTAAGGTGTAAGTAACCAAGTTTAGAATGAGTGTAATCCATAAGGTCTAGGGTTGGTGTTAGACCTTAATAGGAAATGGTGAATTGGAAGTTTGACTATTTTGGGTCAAATGAGTCATTTGGGTTGAAAGGTGATATTCGGGTGTTGGGGGTTTGATTAAGGTCATGTTAATCAAACTAAGCTAGGGTCTTGATCTTTAGATCATAAAGGTGTGTTGGGTGTCAATTGGTGATCATTGGATTACTAATTGTAAATGGGTTGTATAGGTGATCAAGTAGTAAGGAAGCTAGCTTAGAGGATCAAGCGGGATCATCTTTGGCAAAGGTAAGTTTTTTGCACTTACTTAGTAATGATAGGTGGTGGTAATTGCAAATATTTGATTTATATGTTGGTTGTTCAAATATCTATGTGTGTTTAATTGTATGTTGAAAATTAAGGAGATTGCATATGGTGAAAATATGCAAGGGTGGGTGCGTGTGTTTAAGGTCTAAGAACCTCACCTTGTTGTTTGATGAATTAAGTTAATAAACTTATATGGTGTATTGGTGTAAAATTGACTTGTCTGGTAAAAGTCAAACTTGTATGCATAATGTAGTTTGAAATTGGTGTAGTTAACTATGTGGTATATAGTTAAACTAAAAATTAGAATGCGGTAATTTGGTGTAATTGATTTATGTGGTGTATGGTCAAACTAGATGTGGTAAATTGGTGTAATTGACTTATGCGGTGTAAAGTCAAACTAATGTGGTAATTCAGAGTAATTGACTTATGTGATTTATAAGTCAAACAATTGTGAAAAAATGGTGAATTGGTGTAAATTGACTTAATGCGGTATAAGTCAAACCATTGTGGAATAATGGTGAAATTGGTGTAAATTGACTTATGTGGTATATAAGTCAAACCATTGTGGAATAATGGTGAAATTGGTGTAAATTGACTTATGTGGTATATAAGTCAAACCATTGTGGAATAATGATAAAATGTTGTAAATTGACTTAATGTGGTATAAGTTAAATCATTGTGAAATAATGGTGAATTAGTATAATATCAGGACTTGTATGATGTCAATACTTGTCTAAATGTCGGTCTTGGAGTCAATTTCCCAATGACATAACTTAACGAGTTTGGTAAACTTGGGTGGTACCCTTGTAGTCAAAGATACCAAATAATAACGAATGAGTCAGATTGGATAAGGGGTAAAAACGAGTTGTGGTTCTCGTATGAGGAGTTTAAAATATTCACAAAATGTTGTTGATTGCTTGTAACGACCGGGGGTCGATTTTGGAGGGTCGAAAAGGTGGAAAACTAAAAATTGCTACAGGTGGACATGGCCATGTCTGATTTTGCACATGGCCATGTCAGAAATTTTTAGTTGTTCAAGTGGACATGGTTAAGTCAGTCTGCACATGGCCATGTCTTGAAATTGTTGTGGGCATCAGGTGCACATAGCCATGTCTGATTTTGCACATGGCCATGTCAGAAATTTTATTTCTTCAAAACTTCCCATTTTTGGGGTAATTGCTTGGGTCTAACCCATGGGGGTCTAAGGGAGGTTATATATCATTACTAATGATGTTATGCATGGCGTTTTGCAGGTAAAGCTCCGGTTTGAAGTCTCAGGTCACGCTTCGTGGTGGAATTGGATTCTCATTCGATTTGTTGTGTGTTAACGGTTGGAGTTAGAACTCATTGATTGGGGTTCATTAAACTTGCTTGAGTCATCTCTTAGATATTGAAACTTGTTGTCGTTTTTGAGATGTCGTTTGAACGTTTTAAAACAAGTTATGTCGTCTTTTTGTTGTAAATAACATGTGTTGTTTTGTCAATCGTGTTTATGGGACCTAAATTCCGTGTGCGTTTAAAGTTAAAATTGGTTGAAATTTTTTGGTGTTACATTTAGGGCGTTGAAGTGGGTTTTAGGTGAAATCCGATTTGGGTTGAGATTGGGTGAAATTGATGTTAGAATAATAGCTATCTAGCTTAAATTGAAGTAATGGGAGGTGGATAATATCATCTATACATATAATTTGATGATTCAAGAATTAGGGTTCTTGAGGGTGATTTGGGGGTTTTCAATTAATCGATGTTAGAATGATAAATTGAGGTTGGGTAAGTGTCTAGGGAGTTGATAGACACATTTTTATGTAGTGAGAACCTAAGTTGGGGGTTTTCTAAATTAGGGTCTTTGATTGATGTTTTAAAGGTGTATGATGTTGTGGTGTGTCTATGAACAATAAACCAAATTTAAACCACAATCTTAATGGGTGAATTATGATATTTGATGTTGGATGTATGTGGGTGATTCCTTAACGGGTCAATATGGGTTGAAAGGGTGAATGGGGTGTTGGAGGTTTGGTTAAGGTAGTAATAACCAAACTAAGTTGGAATCTTGATTATTAGATCATAGAGGGGTGTTGGGTGTCAATTGGTGATCTTTGGATTACTAATTGCAAATGGGTCATATAGGTAATCAAGTGGCAATGAAGCTAGCTTGGAGGATCAAACGGGTCATGTTTAGCAAAGGTAAGTGCTTTATACTTACTTAGTAATGATAAGTGGTAGTAAAAGCACCTACTTGTTATACATATTGATTTTGTTGATTTTAATATGTGCAAATGTGTGTATGTTGCTTTGGTGAATTTGACTTATGTGGTTTAGAGTCAAACAAATGTGGTAATTGACTTAAGTGATTTGATTTAGAGTCAAACAAATGTGGTAATTGACTTAAGTTATTTATCGTCAAACAAATGTGGTAATGTAGTGAATTTGACTTATGTGGTTTAAAGTCAAACAAATGTGGTAATTGACTTATGTGGTGTAAAGTCAAACTAATGGGATGAATAAGGTATAATTGAAGTCATTGAACTTCACGAGTGTAAATGATGGATTGAGATCCTTGAATCTCACATGTTGGTAAATTATGTATAGGTTATAGATGAATTGGTAATGTGTGTGAACACTTGTATGTTGGTGTTAAAAAAGTCGCAATAAAAGTGTAAAACCTCACCCGGTATTAAATGAGGTCAAGAACTTCACTAGTTGTCGTTTTGTACTTATTTAGTAATGTTAGAAGTAGACTATTTGTTGTTGATTGTTAATTGTATGTTTAGTAATGTTTGAATGATTACGTTTGTATGCAAGGGTTAGGATTGTTAATGTAGTACTTGAAGTCATGAACTTCACTAAAGTGGTTGTCAATGAGGTCTAGGAACTTCACAAGAATGATTGGTGTATGCGGTCATAAGAACTACACAAGTACAAATGGAGTTTGAGATCAAGGAATCTCAAGAGTATGTGATTCATTGAGGTCTTGAGTCTCACAAGTGTGTGTTAGCAATTTAGAAGTTTTTAAGCTTTGCAAAATGCAAGCTTAATTAGTTTTCTTGAATTATGTTGGATTGTTTAGATGTATACGAATCCTCATGGGATGTTTAAGAAGTGGTATATGGTCAATATGATAATGTCATAATGTTGTGGAATCGCTAAAACGATTTGGGGTCGAGTCGGAAGGGGCTGAAATACGTTAAAAACGAAGTTTGGGAAGTGTAGGTCTGGGGGGTAGCAATTTGAGTGGGTAGGGTCGCATATTGCGAGGGATCACGCAATTTGCACTGATTTGCGCTTCAAGTCTTGGATTCTCATTGGATTAACTTTTGGTGCATCGGTTGCACACTTAAGCCTCCTTAGGAGTGTTTAAAACTTTGGATGTATAAATGAATGTAATTAAGGTGGTAAATCTTATGTTTTGAATTAAACTTGGTTTAAGTCAAATGTCGTAGTTGACTTGTTTATTCTGAAACTAATTATTGATTTTGGGGATCTTGATCGATCATTTTATACCAAATCATGTCGTTGTCATTTCAATGTAGTTAACATGTGTTGTTTTTTCAAAGAGCTTTTTATGGGACATACTTTCGCATGATTTTGAAAGTTAAAATCGGTCAAAAAATTTGGGTTTTACATGACATTAATAAAATTAATAAAGGTGTTTTGGGGAGTCGGTCGGATATCATGTTTTGGGTTGACAGCTGGATTGAATCTATTCCACTGGCCTCCTGATTTCCCAATCTCTTTTTGATGGAAAGGGAAAAACCTTGCGTTGTTGCGGATCGCCTTTTGCTAACTAATGGTTCGGTATGTTGGTCGCCTAAATGGAAAAGGACTCCGTCATCAGCTGAGGAAATCCGAGAAATACAACAATTGTCCATTCTGCTTCAGTCCGCTTCTTTGCACTTGGGTGTGGATAAATGGTCTTGGTCCTTAGATAGGTTGGGTGCCTTTTCGGTTAAAAGCCGAAAATGCTATGTCCATTGGCTCAACAGGTTAGAGCCAGCAATTGGGGTCCCCGGGAAGGTTGTTTTTCTTGCTTGTAGAGCCATTCGGGATCGTCTTCCAACAACTGATGTACTATTACACATACATGTCCAGGTGCTGTCCCCATCTTGTGTTTTCTGTTGTGTGGCTACGAAATCCGTCGAGCACATTTTTATTGCCAGTCCTTTTGCTCAAACGGTGTGAGATTTCATTTCTAGTTGGTGCAAAATCGCGCCTATGTATGCTTTTGGAATTCGTGACCTCTTGTATGGGCACAACACTATCCACGGATCCAAGAAGTGGCAAAAAGCTATCCATGGGGTCATCCTTACCGCTGTTTGGTGCATTTGGAAGGCCCGGAATGATTCGATTTTCAATCATCGTCAGACTTACATCGCTGTGATTATCGATAAAATAAAGGTCCTCAGGTTTCTTTGGATCAAGTCTCGTGCTAGAATTCCTAGTTTGTCTTGGGTCCAATGGTGTAATTTTTCTTTGTTCTAACCGGTGGTAATTTGTTTTTATTTTCTTATTCTGTTTTGATGGATGTAATTGGCGGGTATAGCTGTTCCTAGTACCATATTTATATATTATTTATTTGTTGGGCGTTAAAAAAAAAGGAGAAGTTTAATGATTGAAATCAAGGTTTTCAACAAATGAAATAGTGGAAAGAATAATCATTTATTAATCTATTGTTTTGCAAATTGGGAATGGGTAATTACATTAGTTATTGCTCCTAATAAATGAAAATTTGAAATTGAGTTACATCTATACTTAGCAATGTTTAGTTTTTATGTGCAAGAATTGAAAATTGTAAACTGCATTAACTTGTTATAGGTATTTATTATTTTAAGAGTTCATTACATAAAAGCTACTTATGGTATATTCATATTATGGATTTGGTCCCCAATTTAAAAAAAAATTACAGGTTAGATCCAAAAGTATGGTAGCAGGTAACAAATAAGGTCCCCTAATGTGGGTGTCCGTTAAATTTTTATGTTAAGTGTAAGTGAATGACCAAATTACCATTTAATATTAAAACAAAATAAATTTAAAACCCTAATTTTCTAAAGGCCCCACATAACCTAAACTAAGCACATCTTCTTCACTCTCTCACGTTGAACCAAACTTCCCGTCGGTTAGAACCACCATAAACTTCGGCGACCTCACCCACCCCAAGGTCTAAATCACCATCAAACTTCTCCACCCTACTCGTCTCTGTCTGTGTTATCCCACCCCAAAACCGACATCACCATCGACCTCAGCCAAAAATCTGAAACTGATGAAGCTTGGTGCCACATATCTTAAACATTCCATCACCATTGAACCGCAAACAAAGAAGATTATGAACATAATATGTCTACCTGATTGATTTTGTAGAAAATTAGTAACTATATTCTAGGTTGTGAGTTTGGAAGAACGATCGTTGCAAGATATGATGCTTTGATGAAGCTCATAGCTTCAATCGTGTGATAAAAACTTTAGTGTGATGGCGTTGATGGTATCCGACATTATGTTCGGCATTATCCCGCTGGAGATATGGAATTATTCTACGTTCCTATGTTCCTCGTTTTTTCAGTGTCCCCAATCAAAACCCAGATTCCGACGATCCACAACTTTGAAGCAGAAAAATTGAACAACGCTATAACACCCCACCCATAACCCGAGTGATTATGCATAATTGATACAATCTTAACAACGGAAGGAAACTGAACTTTCATTAAAACTTATGATACTCTGATTACATCGTATTATTTATTTACAAAACTATAACAACTAAGTATATCTTGGTCTTCTAGGCTCCACATTCATCAAGTAGTTCTTATTATTCCATAACCTCTTAATCAAAACAACCGTACTCGTTTTGATTTTTCTCGTGATGCGTGCAATTCCAATTTGTAACATCCCAAAAAAAATGACAATTATAATAACGGATGGAATAAACAAACGAAGCATGACGGGCCGGGTCGGATGGGCCGGCGAACATAGGGGATCTCTTCCCTATAAATAGCCTAAGTCACCGCCCTTTCTCTCATTTGCAACAACTAGAGAGAGAAACCGTAGAGAGAGAAAGTTACCGGATCGACCCGAGATAGAAGAAGCGTGTTACTCCATAGTTCGTGAGCAAAACCTCCGAATCAGAAGCTCGTTACAGGTAACGATTTGATCTAGATCTGAGTTTTTGTTCGTTTTGGGGTGTTCAGATTTTGGATAAAAAGATGACATTTTTACATATGAAACTTGAAAATAAACATAGGTCTAGCATCAAGAAGGAAAAACAAACGTTTTGAACGTAAAAAGTTGGGATCTTGACGTGATCAGATCCGCATGCAAGAACTTAAGGTTCTTGGGGAAGAAGACTACCCGACATGCGAACTTATCAAGTTCACCTAGGAGGGGATTGGGCGAAATTATCAAGCTCGCTTGACAAGTTCACCTGGGAAAAAAAGTAAGCGAACTTAGAGCAGCGAACTTAGTGACCTCGCTGTGTTGAAACCAACAAACTTATGTAAGCGAACTTACTAAGTTCGCTAGGTATAGATCAGGCGAACTTAGCTTAAGTTCGCCTGTATCTTCGCCAAGTTGGTAAGAGGCGAACTTAGCCTTAAGTTTTCCTAAAACAGAATAAGAAACCGTTAGAGTCGGGATTAGGTCTGATGTGTATTTAACTACCCAATTCAGATCGTACGGGACGTTGTTGGGCCTTCGACAAGGACACCGAGACTAGCTTATCAGGTGAGTTCTATAAGCCCTCTTTTAAATGTGTTAAGTAATATTTTTGGGCTGGTGTGCATACGTAACGATATGACTATTTTATAAAACGATGTTAATGAATGATGTATGTGACATTTTATAAAACGATGTTTATGAACGATGTTTTGGAAAGAAAGGTTATGAAAGAAATGTTTATGAAATATTTTGCCAAAAGAAGTTTACGAAGTGTTTACGAATGAATGAATGATTTTTAATAAAACGTATGAATGCTTTAACTGAAGTTTTGAAGTAAAAGAAGTGAATGTTTATGAATGTCACAAATGAATGAATTTTTCAGTATTCCTTAGAGAATGAAGGTTATGGGTATGGGATATATGTTATGGGCCTTTACCTTTTAGGGGCCTTTGTGGCTGGGTAACTATTGTACAAATGGGGTGATGACGGTCACCTAGGGGATTATCATGATCCTTGAAGTTGGTACGATTTACCTTGCGAGGTAGTCATGCTTGAAGTTTGGTACTGGTGCCTTACGGGGTACAGTACTTGAAGTTTGGTACGTGTCATCCTTGTGATGCCTTGCTTGAAGTTCGGTTGAATAGCCAAAGTATCAGGCCCTAGGTTTCTCCGCCCAAAGGACAGTACGGTGTTGAAAGGCCTAGTGGTGGCGATCTTTAAGTTATTCCACCAGTAGGTGATTTTTGGATTTGACGGTTACGAAAAGGCGCAGATTCGATATGTTTGTTGACTTATGATTATGATACATGTTTATGTTATGTTATTGTATGATTTTCGTACGCTTTTATTAATGAAGTTAAATGATATGTTTTTGGCAAATATTTGAAGTTAATGTTTTATGGTTAAAAACTAGAACTCACCAGCGTAGCTGACTTTTTAGTATGCGCATTCAGGTTAAGGCAAGTTATGAGGATGGACGGTGATGCTTGGCTAGTGATGAAGAGTTACCGGGCTGATTATGAAGACTGGCATCCCGTTATGTTTTGATTACGTTTAAGTTATGTTTAGACAATGTTTACGCTTCCGCATGTTGAACAATGTTATGTTATGTTTTAAATGAAATTTTTATTGTGTTATTTGATATTCAAGTTTAAGAACTGATTGTGAATGAGTAAATCCAACATGTGAGGCCTCCCGGGTTTGGGGCTTTACAAGTTGGTATCAGAGCAATAGTTTGAGAGATTTGGACACTCCTAGTGTCTGAACTTAAATTATTGTTGGGTTTAAAATTGAGACTGATGCTGTCAATAGAAACTAAAGTATCGAAACTACTAGTTTCGGTTGAACATTTGTTCAATCGAAACTACTAGTTTCGGTTGAAGAATTTTTCAATCGAAACTACCTAATTTCGATACTTGTTTTTCATGCCCATTTGGCGGTGGCTTGGAAAACAAGGCACATGTGCTTGGCCTCCTATATATAGTAGATTACCTCATAGGAGGAGTGTGTGTCTGTAGAGGGAATCACCACCCTAGGGGGAGCTCACCCTGGGGTGAGACTAATTGTTTAGTGTGTGAGTAGCTTTTATTTTTCATATCAATCAAAGAATCATATGTTTTATGCTCCAATTATCTGTTCTTGTTCACTTTTATATATTTCTGTTCGTGTTTGTGATTCCCGCACCCGTCTCTACCTTTTTCTGATTCGAGAGTGATACCGGATCTAGAGATTCCGCCTCTTGATCCGATCAGTTTGAAGATTTCTCCGCAGATCTGTGTTTACAGGTCTGCTCACGACCTACAATTACGAATGGGACCGAAAGCGGATGCAAGTACAGGTAGCTCGAGCCACATCATCAGGTATGAAGGTAGTTTATATATATTTACATATATAGTATGCCTTAGAAGTGTTAGGTTATGACTTGTGTTCTGATGAAATCACAAAGGTGGTTAAATAGGAATCGAGAGTTAGTGTAATTGTTAATTACAGATGGCTAGTGTATATTAACATCTTACAGTACTTTTTGAATTCTATTTGTTAACTAGCGTGATGACATTGGATTCCTGGTCTTATAGAACGAAACGGCGAGACGAGGAAACTGAAGGCGTGGTGGAGGCCGTACCGGTGGTCGAGGTAGGACTCCCACTCGCCAGGAGTACAGTGAAGAAGGAAGTCTCCACACTGAACCGGAAGTTAGTGTGCATGGGACTGACAGACTCACTATGAAGAACAACAATTCCCTTTTGAACCGAAGGTGAAAGCGGCCCTGGCACGCGAATTCACTGAGTTGATGAAGGCTTCCTTGCCAGATCTATTGGCAGAAGCGTTGAAGAAGGCTAGTGAGGTGGGTGGGTCTAACACGGCAACTGGTGCCAGGAACAATGAGGTTGTCAACGCACCGCTTACCCGCGGTTGCGACTATAAGTCCTTCAAAGCTTGTGACCCGCCGATCTTGACTGGAAAGAAGGACATGGTAGCTACGTTTGACTAGGTAATCCATATGGAAGCCGCCATTCTTCTGAACGAATCAGGTTGTGAAGTTTGCTGCTAACTCCTTGAGGGAGGAAGCATCTCATTGGTTGGAAGGAGTGCGTCAAGGCAAAGGGGACGAGGTTGTTGACGCAATGATGTGGAATGATCTAAAGACTCTGGTGATCAAAAAATTATGTCCGATAAATGATATTGAGAAGGTGGAGAGGGAATTTCTGGGGTTGAAGGCCGGGAGAATGACGCACCGGTAGTAAACTACCCGATCTTGTTACAACTGAGAAAATAAAGATTGACTGCTACATTCAAGGACTACCGGACCAGGTCCGCACCTATGTTAAGGAAAACGCCCCTACTACCTATGATTCGGTGGTAGATTTGAGTGACGTTGTATTTGATGATCTGGCATTGAATGTCGTTGCCATTGACGAGCCCAAGAAGAAGCTGACCTTTCCTGCCAAAAGATCGGGTGGGAAGTTATATGGGGCACGAGATAAACAGGCCAGGGTAGGCGAGATAGCTGTATGTGGAAAGTGTGGTGGAACACATACAGGTGAATGCCGAGCGGGATCAAACCTGTGCTTTAAGTGCGGCAAGACCGGACACTACTCCCATAAATGCCCGCAAGGCTTCAAATGCTATAACTGTGGGGAGAGTGGTCATATGAGCCGGGAGTGCACTAAGCCCAGGATGGGTGAAGCCGGGAAAGGGAAAGGCCCGGAGAAGAAAGAAGAGAGGCCCTGAGCGAAGACTCGAGCGTATGCGCTGACGCATGAATAGGCCAGGGTGGACCCCGATATGGCGTCAGGTACGTTCATCCTTGACAACACCTATGTATCTGTGTTATTCGATTTGGGTGCCAGTAAGAGTTTTATGTCTGTAACTTTCTGTAAATGAGTGAAATATGCTATTAGTAAACTAGAAATGGCCTTTAGTGTAGAAACCACTGAGGGTAGAACCGCTAAGGGTAGAACCGCGAGGGTAACTGATGTATTTGATAATTCCAAGATAAAAATAGAAGACCATAGATTCACCGTCAGGCTGTTCGTTATGGTTTTGGGTGGGTTTGATATAGTGTTGGGTATGGATTGGCTAACTGCCAATGAAGCTCATATTATATGCAAACAAAAGATAATCCGACTCAAGGCTCCAGATGGTAGCGAAGTCGAAGTTCTTGGAGATCGTGACACCCCGATGCCTAATATCATCTCGATGATTAAGGAAGCAGATTATCTGAGGCGCAGATGCGAGGCTTATCTGGTATACGTGATTGACAAGTGCAAGGAAGAAAAGAAAATAGATGACGTACCCGTGGTACGCGAGTATCCGGAGGTGTTTCTAGAGGATTTACCTAGGATACCACCCGATAGAGAGATTGAGTTCCAAATCGACTTAGTACCAGATGCCCAGCCCGTGGCTAAGGCTCCATATCAACTAGCACCAGTGGAGATGAAAGAACTTATGGCCCAATTATACGAACTACTTGAGAAGGGATTTATACAACCGAGCATCTTGCCTTGGGGTGCTCCGGTGTTGTTCATGAAGAAGAAAGACGGATCGATGAGAATGTGCATTGATTATCACAAGTTGAACGTACGGTGAAGAACAAGTACCCTTTACCAAGGATCGACGACCTATTCGATCAATTACAGGGCGCAAGTTGGTTCTCGAAAATCAACCTTCGATCCGGATACCATCAGCTGAAGGTGAAGGAAGAGGACATACCAAAAACCGTGTTTCGCACGCGTTATGGACATTTCGAGTTCCACATAATGTCTTTCGGATTAACGAACGCCCTCGCAACGTTCATTGATTTAATGAATAGGGTTTGTCGACCGATGCTGGATTGATCGGTGATTGTGTTCATCGATGATATCCTCATCTACTCCAAGAATGAGGGTGATCACGCATGTCACTTGAAGGAGGTATTGGAAGCTTTGAAGAAAGAGAAACTTTATGCTAAGTTCTCCAAATGCGCGTTCTGGCTTAGGGAAGTGCAGTTCCTAGGTCACGTTATTAACCCGAACGGCATTATGGTGAACCCAGCAAAGATAACGGCGGTAGGAGATTGGGAAATTCGTAAGACTCCGACTGAAATCCGTAGTTTCTTAGGTTTGGAAGGCTACTATCGGAGATTTATTCAGGATTTTTGAAAAATAGCCTCGCCGTTGACGAAGTTGACACGAAAAGAGGCAAAGTACGAATGGGGTTCGGCCCAGGAAGAAGCATTTAAGGAACTAAAGGAGAAGCTAACCCAAGATCCAGTCTTGGCCCTTCTCGAGGGCAATGAAGACTTGGTGGTATACTCTGACGCTACGGGTCAGGGGTTGGGATGCGTACTGATGCAATGCGGGAGAGTGATCGCATATGCATCACGACAGTTGAAAGTTCACGAAGTCAGTTATCCGACTCATGATTTGGAACTTGCTGCGGTCGTATTCGCATTGAAAATCTTGAGACACTAGCGAAAGTATTTATTAATGAAGTAGTAGCACGGCATGGGATGCCTTTGGCGATTGTATCTGACCTGGACAAACGTTTCACATCGAGGTTCTGGAAAAGATTTCACGACGCGATGGACACAAGACTTAATATTAGCACGGCATACCACCCGCAAACGGATGGTCAGTCTGAAAGGACCATTCAGACACCGGAGAATATGCTTCGTGATTATATTATCGATTTCGGTGGCAGTTGGGACAGTCATCTGCCGTTAGCCGAATTCTCCTACAACAACAGTCATCACACGACGATAGGCATGCCGCCTTACGAAATGTTGTATAGGAGAAGATGCAGGACCCTGATTTGTTGGGGTGAGATTGGACAGAAGGAGTTAGGAAGTCTTGAAGTCTTACGAGTAACGTCGGAAAGGTTTGATCAAATCAAAGCATGAATGAAGGCCGCACAAGATTGTCAGAAATCCTATGCGGATAAACAACGAAGTCCTATTGAGTTTGATGTTGGGGACAAAGTAATGTTGAAAGTGTCACCCTGGAAGAGAATCATACGATTCAGAAAGAGAGGAAAGTTAAGTCAGAGGTTTTTTGGACCATTCAGGATAATGGCACGGGTTGGTGAAGTCGTTTATCGGTTGGAGTTGCTTGATGAGTTAAGTGGGATTCATCCTACCTTCCATGTATCACACTTGCGAAAGTGTTTGGCGGATGAATCGGCTCACGTACCACTTACTGACATCGAGGTCGACAACAGCTTTAACTACATCGAAGAACCCATGGTCATCCTAGACAGGAAGGAGAAACGTTTAAGTAACAAAATTATCCAATTGGTTAAAGTCCAATGGAAGCACCTCGGAGGCTACATGGGAAACGGAGATAGAAATGAGGGAGTCGTACCCTCAACTGTTTGACTTATGATAGGTTTCGGGGACGAAACCTATTGTAAGAGGGGTAGACTTGTAACATCCAAAAAAAAAAAAAAAACGACAGTTATAATAACGGGTTAGAATGCGAGAACGAACAGAATAAACAAACGACGCATGACGGGCCGGACTGAATGGGCCGACGAACCTGGGTGGTGAACATAGGGGATCTCCTCCCTATAAGTAGCCTAAGTCACCGCCCTTTCTCTCATTTGCAACATCAAGAGAGAGAAACCGTAGAGAGAGAAAGTTGACGGATCGACTCGGGATTGAAGAAGCGTGTTGCTCCATAGCTCGTGAGCAAAACCTCCGAATCAGAAGCCCGTTACAGGTAACGATCTGATCTGGATCTGAGTTTTTGTTCATTTTGGGGTGTTCAGATTTTGGATAAAAAGATGACATTTTTACATATGAAACATAGATCTAGCATCTAGAAGGAAAAACGAACGTTTTGAACGTAAAAAGTTAGGATCTTGACGTGATCAGATCCGCATGCAAGAACTTAGGGTTCTTGGGGAAGAATACTGCCCGATGGGCGAACTTATCAAGTTCGCCTAGGAGGGGATTGGGCGAACTTATCAAGTTCCCTTGACAAGTTCGTCTGAGGCAAAAAGTAAGCGAACTTAGTGACCTCGATGGGTTGAAACCAGCGAATTTACTAAGTTCGCTGTGCATAGATTAGGCGAACTTAGCTTAAGTTCGCCTATATGTTCGCCAAATTGGTAAGAGGCGAACTTAGCCTTAAGTTCGCCTAAAACAGAAAAAGAAACCGTTAGAGTCGGGATTAGATCTGATATGTATTTAAGTACCCAATTCAGATCGTACGTGATGTTGTTGGGCCTTCGACTAGGACAACGAGACTAGCTTATCAAGTGAGTTCTAGAAGCCTTCTTTTAAATGTGTTAAATAATCTTTTTGGGCTGGTGTGCATACGTAACGATATGAGTATTTTATTAAACGATGTTTATGAAGGATGTATGTGACGTTTTATAAAACGATGTTTATGAACGATGTTTTGGAAGGAAATGTTATGAAAGAAGTGTTTATGAAATATTTTACCAAAAGAAGTTTACGAAGTGTTTACGAATGAATAAATGATTTTTAATAAAATGTACGAATGCTTTAACTGAAGTTTTGAAGTAAAAGAAGTGAATGTTTACGAAAGTCACAAACGAACGAATCTGCCATTATTCCTTAGAGAATGAAGGTTATGGTTATGGGATGTATGTTATGTGCCTTTACCTTTTAGGGGCCTTTATGGCTGGCCAACTGTTGTACAACTGTGGTGATGAAGGTCACCAAGTAGATTATCGTGATCCTTGAAGTTGGTACGATTTACCATGCGGGGTAGTCGTGCTTGAAGTTTGGTACTGGTGCCTTACGGGGTACAGTACTTGAAGTTTGGTACATGTCATCCTTGTGATGTCGTGCTTGAAGTTCTGTTGAATAACCTAAGTATCGGGCCCTAGGTTTCTCTACTCGAAGAACAGTACAGTGTTGAAGGGCCTAGTGGTGGCGATCTTTAGGTTATTCCACCAGTATGTGATGTTTGGATTTGACGGTTACGAAAAGGCGCGGATTTGATATGTTTGTTGACTAATGATTATGATACATGTGTATGTTATGTTATTGCATTATTTTCGTATGCTTTTATTAACGAAGTTAAATGATATGTTTTTGGCAAATATTTGAAGTTAATGTTTTATGGTTAAAAACTAGTACTCACCAGCGTAGCTGACTTTTTAGTATGCACATTCAGGTTAAGGCATGTTATGAGGATGGACGGTGATGCTTGGCTAATAATGAAGAGTTACCTGACTGATTATGAAGACTGTCATCCAGTTATGTTTTGATTACGTTTATGTTATGTTTAGACAATGTTTACGCTTCCGCGTGTTGAACAATGTTATGTTATGTTTTAAATGAAATTTACACTGCGTTATTTGATATTCAAGTTTAAGAACTGATTGTGAATGAATAAATCCAACACGTGAGGCCTCTCGGGGTTGGGGTTTTACACAATTCTGTCGTAATCCTTCTATTTTTCTTCACGGCTCCTCCATTTCTTTTTTGAAAGGCAAATTTTTTTATTCCTGTGGGAGTGAGATTTGAACTCATGACCTCCTTAAACCTTGATGTTTATAAAGGATTTTCCTCTACCATTGAGCCACCAATCCCGATGGATCCTCTATTTTTTAATTATTATTTTCATTTTTTATGACCTAGCCCACTCAACCCAATTAATTTCTAATACAATCCATTAATTAATTATCTAACCCAAAGTTGTTGTAATCCCTTAAATTCTCTAATTTCCAACTTTAGTCTCTCTAAATTCTTTGTTTGCGCTCATTTTCATTTAATACCTACAAAATTCATATATAAATTAATTATCTATCGGTTCACTTGAATTTATTTATAAAATGACTAAAAATGAGGGTTTAATACACATGAAATATATATATATATATATATATATATAATAGCACGTATCAGAGTGTGTGAAGTGCGAGTGACGTTTAGGGTGCTTCGCACCTTAACCCTTACGGTTCTCGCTTGTGGCTCCTTACTTCTAATTAAATGATTACTAAGGAGTGTTTCTTCTTATTAACCACTTCAAGGTTTATCACCCTACCAATGTGGGATAAACTTTATCCATTTTGTTCCATTTTTCAAAGCTTTGGTTATTCCAATCACCCAACTTCGAATATCGATATCATTTTATCTTAGCTTCGTTTTGGACACGGTTTGGTTCTTTATGAAGCTCTCAGTACATAGCAGAACACAAACCCATAAATAATTCATTATATCTAACCTAATAAAGGAATATCTACAATGACATGTGTCATCACCACAAGCCTACTTTGACTCAAAATTCCCGCCTAAACTCATCCTTAATTTTTTAAGACATTTTAGGTCAAAATTAGTCAAAAAAAAAACTTCCATTCAAAATCTAGGATGCTTTTGAATTCATAAATATGATATTAATTCTATTTGAAACGTGATTTCTTATTGGTTTTTTTACATATTTCCCCTATTAAACTTTTAAATTACATATATCATCAACCTCTAACTTTAATTACATATTGGCCCAATTAACTTAAATTTACTCAATTGCCCCTTACAAATATTTAGGAAGGGGATATATGTAAATAGTACTTTAATTGGTTAATTAAGGGTAAAATGGTAATAAAATAAGTTATTTTAAATGAATTGGATAAATCTATACTACATAAAAATAATGGTTTTGGTGGTACACTTGTCACTCTTATGTTCACCCTTAACATTTTTTTCCCGCCACTCTCTCCTATTAATTATACAAATTTCTTTAATTTTTTTTTTATAATTTTTGTTTACCGGCTCTCTCTCCTATTAAATAATAATAACTTCTATAATTATTTTTATAAAACACTTCTTATTTAAAAAAACAGGTTTGATTGTAAAACATTTTTATAATTTGAACATTTCTTTTACTCTATTTATAAAACATTTTTAAAAAATAACTATATAACATTTCTAGAATTTGTATTAAAAATATGTAATATGTCATAAATATCTAATATCTAAATCATTATTACTTTATATATATAACATTGCATTTATTCAACCTGTATAATTTACCGGGTTCTAACCTATATTATAATAAATGAATAACTATACTTGCTATGTGTCGAATTCTGGTGAATTCTGCATTTTTTTGTCCTGTCTTTCTCTCCTATTAAATAATAATGATGTTAAATAATTAAATGTCTAAATGTTTTTCTAATATTTTATTAAAAATTATTAAATCATAAGAAAATTTTAATTATATCTTATTTTAAAATACAATTTTATAATTCTTAAATCTTCATTATTTGTTAATTATAATTCTTAAATCTTCATTATTTCTTATTTGATCAAAGACTGATAACATCTAACATACAAATGTTTATAGAAACTGATGTTTTATAACAAGTTGTATTTTTTCAACTCATGTAATACATGAGTTTTAACCTAGTATGTAATATATAGGTTTAGAAAGGGAAAATATGTAATTAAATTTTAGGGTTGGGTAAATATGTAATAAAAGAACTTAGGAAGGGGATATATATAAATGCCCCTTTCTTATTTTAAGAAACTGTTACAAAGATGACAATTATTTTTATCTCAATTCCAAAAATAAAATTGAAGCAAATTCAAAATCGTATGTGCTATGATGAAAATTATAAATTACTGGTCCTTAAATTGGACTTTTAAATATATTAAGGATGTTTAGTTGCACATCATGAAAATGATAGTTTAGTTTGATGGGATTGCTTAAAATGATAAAGTGTATTTGATCTTCAAATGTTGTAGTATATGTTACTTAAAGATATTAGTTACTAAATTATGATATTAGATAGATGTCCAATGCAAGATATTAGTTACTAAATAAAAAAACATTTTGTGCTATTGCAGGTTCAATCTAGGTATTTTAATTTGATCAAAAGGAATTTCAAATTTTCAGTGAAGATATTGAAGGTTTATAGAAATAATTCAGGGAGACAATTTGCTCATGAAGTTGAAATCAGACCACGAGTGAGGAAATAGTGGAAGGGTTAAAACAATCATTGTTACTTTGATGATGAAGTTTACAGGTTACATGTTATTTAGTATATTATTTAGTACCTAATATGTAATTGCTGTTTGCTAATTTTATACTTCACTCATAACATTGTTTATTTTATCTTTGTTTTATAAAATGACTGTATTAAAAGGTTAATATTGTGATCTTAATTGTTAAAATAGTATTATTAGTAATGTTAACTAAAATATATTAAACCCTCAATGGCAGGAGTTGTGGTAGGAGAAACATAGCACGTGTATTGGGATCCCGATAAGTTTATTGAGGATGATCCACCAAATGTCTTTTGAACTCTATTATGTAATATGGTTTGATATCCAGACTTTTTCATTATAGTAAAGTGTAATCCAAAATGGTCCGAAATTAAAAGATTTCTCAAAAACACCACCGTCAATCCTGAAGACAGACCTGATATATTATGTAGATTGTTTAAAATCAAGCTTGATGCATTGATTAAAGACTTCAAGGAAAAATGCATTACTTGGGCTTAAATGGGCTTTATATTCACCTGGTGTTCTAAATGGGCTTAAACTCTCTTGCTTGTGAAACTGTAAGTTAGTAATAAAAGTCGGTGTTTCCAGTGATGCTACTAAGAAATATTGACCAGAAAAGAGGTTTATGTAATGGAATTAGATTACAGGTCATATCATTAGGTAATCGTGTTATAGAAGCCGAGATCATATCTGGAAGTAATATCGGGAACCGCCCTTTAATTCCAAGACTCAGTTTGACACCTTCTGACAAAATGATTCCTTTCAAGTTTCAAAGAAGACAATTTCCACTTGATGTATGTTTTGCAACGACAATAAATAAGAGTCAAAGACAGTCACTATCCAAGATTGGTTTGTTTTTTAGACAATCAGTTTTCACACATGGTCAACTTTTTATTGCATTATCAAGAGCTACAAGTAGATACGGACTAAAGCTATTAATATTAGATAATGATGGTAAATTACTATTAGAACATCAAATGTTGTATGCAAATAAGTGTTTGGACATTTGTGAATTATAATAATTTACATTCGTTATCAATATTATTATTGCTTTTATTATGTAATTTTTTTAAGTATACGTAATTAAAAGCATACTCTTTATTTAATTATTTGTATTGAACTCGTGTAGTATACGGGTCTCTAACCAAGTAACTTATATATAAATATATTTATTTGTGTCCAAATTTTTCACTAATTTTTCCAACAATTCCTACAAGAGTTAGCAATGGATCATGATGGAGACGACTTTGTAAAGGATAGGACCCAAGATAAAGATTTGTAAAAATACCATGAAAAGGATCAAGCCAATAGCCGGGGCGGCTACAGCCGACAGATTTATTGAGTGTCGTAAAGTCTCGCATATTTGGGACTAAAACTATGGCGTCGTTGTTGGCGTAATTTGGATAACATAAATTTAGTTTGGAGGAGATAAATACAAAGATATCAAAGGTGGAGAAAATCCAGGAAACATGAGATTATTCAAGCCAGTTTGAGATTGTAATGAGTGTTTGAATTCTACATAGAAAGTATATTTTTTTGTTTATGTTTATCAGTTTGAGTTCGTATTAGGTTAGGATTGATTTATTTTATCTAGTATTAATAAGGGTCTATGTAATTGCTTTAATTGAGTTCAATATAATAAAATAGTCGGTTGCTTGGGATGAGCTCCAAGATTGTGCCTGATCCAATAGATCCCACGAAAATCTTCTAAGGGATTTATTGGTATTCTAGTTAGTTAAAAAGCGAAACTGATAGTTTTGCCTCATTTGTTAGTTTTGCTTTGTTAAAGCGAATCTAGTTTAGTTAGTTAGATGATAGTTTCGCTTATGTCTTCTTTTTCATGTTAGTTTAACTTCTTTCATTTCTTGTATATATACTTGTTTTGTAATTTCATTTTAATTTAAATGAGAATCATATCTTTCCGATCAACATGGTTTCAGAGTTATGCTCTTCGATCAAGATTCTCGTTCCACTCGATTACAATCAATTTTGTGATTGTTTTATCATTTCTCCATCGTCTTTGCGATCGATTGATCATTCGTTCCATTATTGGAATTGAATTTCATCCTCATCATCGATCTTTTGATCGATTTTATTCTGATTTTGTTCAGAATATATTCGATTTCGTTTTGAAATCGAATTCATCCTTCTCTTTTTCATTTTCTGTTTTTTTTCAATTGGTTCTTTTGTAATCGATTTCATTGTTGATTTCAATCATGTTTTGTTCAATTTTTTCCCTCCTCTATTTCGCATCTATCTTTGTTTTCCGTTTTTTTCATATCTGTGTTAGTTTCGATTCAATCTCTCTAATTTGTTCCTCAAGCTCTGTTTTTTTTTTCAAAAAAAATTTTCATTCATTCACAATTCAATTCAATTGCTCAATTTCTTTGTTCATTTTGCTTTCGTTCACATTTTGCTCACTTCATATGAAGTTTCTCATCACTTTCAGCTTTCATTTGGATGATTAACATCTCCAGTTTTATTTTTCAGTCTCATTTCAGTTTGTTGCTCTGTTTCGCTGGTTTACTTGTTCAGGCGATACTGTTCTTGAGCAGGCGAAACTTGTTAGTTTCGCTCCTGCTTAGTTTCGCCTTTTCAGTTAGATTCACTTTTTTCTGATTCTTTCATTTTTCAAATTCATATTCAATCGTTTTTCTCAAGTTCATTTTCAATCGAATTTTTCAAGTTCAAGTTATGGATTCAAGTTCAAGATCAAGTTAAAGTTATGGATTGAAGCTCAAGATTCAACATTTTCAAGTTCTTCATCACCATTTTCAAGTTATTCGTTTTTAGATTTCAGATTTTTTTCTCAAGTTGGAGCTGAAGCACCTCCAACTTGCGGGGAGGGGGGGGGGGTTGGGGGTGTTAGTATTCTAGTTAGTTAGAGAGCGAAACTGATAGTTTCGCCTCATCTGTTAGCTAGTTTTGATTTGTTAAAGCGAATCTAGGTTAGTTAGTTAGATGATAGTTTCGCTTCTGTCGTCTTCTTCATGTTAGTTTCGCTTCTTTCATTTCTTGTATATATACTTGCTTTGTAATTTCGTTTCAATTTGAATAAGAATCGTATCTTTCCAATTAATAGGATTACCCACCGTTAGTATCTTCACCGACGCATAAACAATAGATCTGACTGTCGATGAAAGTCCTTTGCAACCATGAGGTGCTTCGAACATTGGGTGCTCACTTCATGTATTCCAGATAAAAGACGTGGGGTTAACATTTAACACCCTTTCAGCCCCAATGGTTGACACCAACATGGAAGTGTTAATCACAGGCTATAATGTTTTTCCTTTCTTAGACATTCTTTAAGAGCCCTACATCTTATCACATTCCAATGGTCGATCAATTTGCTTTCCCTTATAAAGGAAAAAGAACTAATGATTTATATTAGTTCAAGCCGCTTTTAAAAGTTAAGTTTTGTTAGGTTTCACATCATGAAACTGACTCACCATCTCTCTCTGGCATGGTTACATCAATCTTTCGAAAAAAACATATATAACTTTGTTCATACTTTATCTACAATCATCTTTTTTCTTAAATCTTTTGTTTTTGTTCTACATCCTTAATTTAGGATTAGGTTTAGCCTCTGATATATCTTTTCTAAATGATCATCTTACAGCTATTTAAATAAATTTTGTTAAAGATTTGACATCTAACCATTGCCTTGTTCCCACACTTGTGGCTGCATATTAAATCAGACAGCTGGGAATTAATATATCAAACAAAATTTGTTGCCTTCTTATAGCTACCTTTAATTTTATTATCCAAATTTAAAACATTATAAGATCATGACACATGACACAATTTGATTCACCAATCTGTTAGCAATGATAGTACTAAGGACGATATTTGAAATGAACACTCATTATTATATATTGTATGATTTTGAAACCAATAATTGGACACCTTTACTACACAAGAAAGAAAGTTTGATTGATCCCAACATTGACAAATTCATGTGAAAGCCACTTTTGTACCATGAACATGGTTAATGAGTTTTGCAGCCAAATCAAATAAAAGCGAAAAAATTAGAAAAAAATCTGAGGTCAAATCAAGTCCAAGATGTATGAAATTGGGTATGAAGTCAAACAAACCACCTAACATTATAACATTTTCGTCCATATCTTATGAGCACGTATACACTACTAGAAAAAAACAAGTTTGCTACGAAATAATTACGACGCAAAATTTCTGTCGCAAATTGCGACACATTTGCGACAAAATAGTGACAAAAATGAAAACCCTAGCCTTTGTCGCAAATGCGTAGTAAATTGCGACGCATTTCCGACAAAACCAATAATTATCTTAATTTTTTCTAGTGGTGTGTAAAGCCATAACTCTAGACAGATCAAAACTCATGTTGTTTTAAGTTGAGTCACTTTCTAACGTGTTTTCTTTTTATTCAATTTGTTTATATTTGAGTTAAATACTTTCTTAACAAAAACTATTGTGTAACAAATAACACAAAATAAATAGGAAGAAGTGCAATTATTAACTAAAAGTTAAAGTCAATGAACATCAAATACTTTTATTCAGATAATCATCTTAATACAGAAACAATAGGGCATGCATGGGTTAATTTGCTACCTAAAGTTGGATAATTTTCAACTAAATGATAGAATGAAAGAGAAAAACTAATGAGAGATAAATGATCAACTGATCAACCATGCATCAATTCTTTTAATACTGATCATATTGAGCTCATGCAGCAACTTCTATGGTGTGATTAGTGATCACATGAGGTTCAACAACCAAATGATCATCAACAACGTTGTTGTTCTCGTTTAACTTTGCGACAACAGGAACCGAACAGATTAAGGCACTCAGCTTCACTATATCGATGATTTCTTGATCTTTAGTTTCTGGGATTTTGTGTTCTTCAGTTTTGTTCTTTAGTTCCATACCCGACACTTTTTCATTGGAAACCGGCTTCTTGTTTTTGTATACAAAGTACAAGATCATTTGGAGAATACCAAAGGTGAATCCAAGTACATTTGGAATCTGTAAAACGTATATATAATAAACAAAATCATAAATTAGAAACAAGTTATTATGAATCAGCTGACGATGATCAAGAGGCTCCATTGACATTCTAGTCATCAAAATTTGTCCGTTTTTAATATATAAAAGTTGCTTTTTTTCTTTTGAAAAAAAAAACATGATCATACGAAAAAGGTTCTGGTTCCGTACTATTGTTCAGAAAGATAAAACTCTTTTATACTTTGACGTACCGCAATGTTAAAATCATGAAGAAGCAGACCATAGAAGAACCATGTAACAGCATTGAGGGTGAGAGCCACTGATAGTAGAATGGGCATGTATTCTACACTTTTTGTTTTAATTACTTGTCTCTGCAAAAATCAAATAATCTATTACAATATATACCTTTTTATTTATTGAATTTGCATGTATACATATATTTCTATACGTACCACAACTCCTAAGGGTGCAACGAAAACACACAGCGCGAATACTAGGCAAATCCATCCAACTATCGATACACGATTGGCTCCATTAGCTAGAAATTGAGTCAGGCCGACAATCAACCCGAAACCAATCACTATCATCAAACCGATTAACTTCAGGCTTTCGATCTGCATGAAATATGTTTACGTTAATTATCCCTCTTTCCATAATTAAACTTAACATGTATTATTTCAAAATTGCAAGATTAAATGGTCAATAATCGCATACCCTAGCCTTCTTTGGTGCGTAAAAGAGGAAGAAGCAAATGTAGAAGGTCTGAATGAAGCACCCGACAGAGTTAATGGTGATGAGAAGCATCGCATTGGACTTGAGCAACGCGTAATATATCCAAAGCATGGCGCTAAATAACCCCACAACATATGGCACCGATTGATATCCTTCTGTTGATTTCTTTTTGTAAACTTTATAAAACATTGGCCTGCGAGATATAGTAAAGAAATATAAGCCAAACTTGAACCTAATTATCAAGAAAATACAAATGACAGATTTAAAGTAAATAAGAGACTTACAATGGGGAAAGAAACACCATGAATGATACAACATTGCCTACAACATATATAAGATGCATAACATTAGTAACTATATGATGACCAGAATTTCACCAATCAACATAGGTTTTTCTTATAAAAGAAAACTAGTGAAAATGTATTTTTTTTTTTGTATGTTTATTATAACATACATGGTAATGTTATTCTCATGCATATACATATAAATGTATATATACATATATGTATGTATAATATGAGAGAGAAATGCATACCAAGAAGGCCAAATGCAAGAGTAAGATGAGCAAAGCTTTGTGGAGTCATCTTCTCTATCAAGTTTCCACACACACTCAAGACAAAGAGGTTGAGAGAAAGGTAAATTCTCTCTTAAGCTCTCTTGTTTCTGTCTCTCTCTCTAGCTCTTCGTCCTGATGAGTGGTGCTCATAAAAGGGTTGAGAGAAGGGTTTATATAGGGTAAGTAGTGTGGGCATCTAATGAACTTAGCCATGTTTCTTTATAATTTTAAAGTTATTAATTAAGAGAAAGAAAGAAGCTAAATTAAAATTGTTGTTAATATTGAGTGGACTACGTACGTACCCAATTGTTAAACAGGTGTTGATCACCTTTTTCTCGAGTTCCCTGTATCATCACTCATTTCCAACCTAAACTTTACACTTTAATTTTCTTTTCATTCAAACCCTTCAATTATTTTTCATTTTAAGTTTCAAAAGCAAAAAAAGTATTTTGGTCATAGAAAGTTAATAATTTAAACCCTAAGATGTGTTTCTAAATTTCAATCTTTTAGTTATTTGTTTGAGACTTGCTTGAATATATTAATACGTATATCACTCTGAATTAATTTTACTATGAGAACTCGTTACCGGTAAACATAGGTAGCCTATGCTAGGTGGCCTAAGAAGCATGAGCGAAGCTTAGTGAGGGCCCGAGGGGGCCCCGCCCCGTCGATTTTTTGCTCAGTAGTGTTTATTTATATGTATTCGGCCGAAAATGTTATAGTTCAGACCCTTTCTGATAGGAAAAAAAATCTCAGACCTCTTGTGTTTTTCTTCAAGTTTCATCACTGCTAAGAAGGCTCTTGTTTGTCTTTAAAATGGCTTTCACTCAATTCTTATTAACATAAACAAGAAAACATTATGTTTTCTTAAACCCATTATTCTCACGTTAGAGACATCTTTAATTGGAAAACACTTGCTTATACATTTTTAACAAACAAATATAGCTTGACAAAATTGTTGTATAATATATAAGTTGGTATATATGCACGTATAAACAATCGATTAAGAGTATAGATTATTGTACAAGATAAACACAAAAAATAACTCACCAAATCTTATCTCATGTGTAGTGTTTCCTAATAAATTTTCAAGGTTCACAAAATATTTGAAATTTAAATTTATTGTTGAGGGAAATTAAATAATGTGTTTGATTTACACCAAGAGTATATATAAGGTATTGTCTAACAAATTCTCAACGTTTGATAGTAAACAAGTGGTAAGATATTCATAAATTTAAATAAAAAAATTTGGTTCTTCTCCAGATAAAGGAAAGAAGTTATTTGACGTATTACTCATCACACAACTAAAAGTGTTGCTTAGAAAAGAAGAATATAGATACTACTAATTTAATTGCAATGATGACAAAATACATATATATGAAAAAGGTTGTTCAATAAAGATAAAATAAAAAAAATATATCCAGAATAACTATTTTTAGTATATTTATATATATCAGTATTTATGCTATGCATATTTATTGTATTTTTTATGTATTATTAGAAACTTCTTGTAATCCACAAATTCAATATATTTCTATTTAGTATTTGTTTACAAATTTATGTGATTTCCACTTTTTTAGTTCTTCATTTTCATAAGAAGCTTATATATCAAATGTGTACGTACGTTAGAGAACATTTACGATGTATGAATATAAAATTGATATTTGTCTAAAATAAATATTACAGTATATGAATATACTAAAAAAATATTCTTATATCTGTTATTAGACAACAAAAGCCAAAACTTAGACAACAAATCCTGATAAGATTTTGAATATTTATTACAGTCAGATACAACTTTAAATATGTTAATTTTAAACATATTTACCCATTTTAAGACTCGTATTTAGAGAAATGTTTTATCTTTTGATCAAAAGCCAACACTTTTTTGTCACACCCCATTTTGCATTCCAAATATACTTGCATATTTTGAGGCTCAAACTTAGAGAACCATCATAACCTTTGATTAAAAATAGAAATTTGCTAATTACCTCCCATTTTTAGGGTGGGTGTTTCTTAAGTTCTTAACCAAGGTGGAATTTTCTGTGTGTCACCCACTATCTAATCTTTAAGGGATACAACTCATATATTCCATTTTTTTAGGTCTTTTGTTGCCTTTACTTGCATCCCTAGAAAAGCTTTCATTCAAAAATATAAAGATGTGTTGGACCAATATAATCTTGCCATGTCACATCACCCATAATACTATGTGGGGTCATTTTTCATTCATTTACCTTTTTTAACAACAAATTTCTTAATGGGATTTGAACTTATAACCTTTGGTAATTTAAGAGACTTTTAATTCAATTACTTAAGTGCTTTGATTAAACATAAAACACAAGAAGTGATTTAATAAGCTTATCTAATAACCTATAAAACCATCTGGAGTTATATTATGTGGAGACTCATTAGTTTGATAATCAAGTCTTAAAAGATAATAGATTTAAGTGAGCTCTATTTAAGAAAAAAGAATTTAAAAGCTTAATCTAATAGACCTTGTGTATCAAGAAATCTTTAAAACAATATATAATAACAAAAGATAGCAAACATCATATAATCATGAAAATTTGAACCAAAATAAAGTTCTTAAATTAACACTTTAAAGAAACTAGTTGAAAAATTAATTAATAATATACATAATACTTAATGGTAGCCTACCGAATAAACCGTTTATGGTTTTTTCGTTTGTTTGGTCGTCTCCGGCTATGCCCTCCGTCAATCTGGCAACGGATGGGTGGCACAGGGTGTACAAAGGGTGCTACGAACAGGATTATCGCAGTGCATGTTGTAGACAAGCCTCGGGTCAGGTATCCTCGAGTTAATTAGGTATCGCACATCTCAACCCCGGTTTTTGTATCGAGTTTCCCCCTTTTTGCAATGAAGGAGGATTTGTGGAAGGAATGCCAATAGTTTGGGACCGTCATTGATTTGTTTATTGTGAAGAAGCGTACCTTGTAGGGACATACATTTGGGTTTGTGAGATTCGTTAAAGTAGATAATTTGAGGAAATAGATCTTGAACTTACAAACGATATGGATGGGGTCTTATCATGTATTTAGTGGATGAGTCGAGATTTGTTAGGAATGATTACGAGAAGAAACTTGTGGGGGTGGAATGTCTAACTCTAGAAGGGGTCGTATGGGATATGCTACGGTCCCTGTGCATCCGACGACGGAGAATACATTTGCCCAGGCTGTTGGGAATGGTGTACACAATAACAGATCGGGTTTTGGGGTTGGGAAATCTGAACCACGAGAGTTTGGCTCAGAATACACTACTGTTCCGATTCAACCTCCATTGGGGAAGAGTTCTGACCCAGTTGAAGGAGCGGGATTGGACACAAGGATGGTGCTCGAAGAAGATGACTTTCTAAAGATCCAAGGATGGGAAAGGTTTTTGATGTGTAGTGTATTGAAAACCTTTTTTGTCTATGTGAAAAAGAAGGTTTTAATGGAGTAGAGATGAATTATGTGGGTGGGAGTTGGGTCTTGATTGAATTCTCTTCTCTAGAATCAGTGGAAACTTTTCGGTCTTGTGAAGGGTTAAACGTCTTCTTCTCGTGTCTAATACCAGTTGATAGAAGGTTTATATTGAAAGAAAGAGTTGTATGGGTGGAAATTACCGGGCTCCGATTATGTGCTTGGATGGAGAATGCGTATAAGAAAGTGGTACATAAATGGGCAGATGATCTTTTCTTGGATGATGACCGTGAGAGCATTGCAGTTGGTAGAGTATGCATTCGGACTAGTATTATGTCTGGAATTAAAGATCAAGTTAAGGTGAGTATTGGTAATGAAAATTCTCCGGTATGCATCAAGGAGCTCTCTCCTTAGGCTCCATCTTTGGGTTCTCAAGATGAACAGTGGTAACAGAGCCACTTTTGCAAACTATCAGAACAATTGTTTATAATTGCAATCAAGTTATATTTTGTCAAAACTTTTGTTTGATAGAAGATTGCATCCTTTACGTTTCATTGCATATTGTGTTGTCATGTGAATCAAGCCTTTGACCCGTGGTTGTATTTATTGTTTGTGGTTTTTGGTTGTTTCAATTATCTTGTATTTTTGCTGTTTTAGAAGCCGTCTTGTAATAGATTAGGTGTATTTCAATTTATTGTAAATTATAATTGTTACCGGATCAAGACAATATTGGAATTGAAGATCAAGAAACCAAGAAGTCCCGGAGCCCAAGAATGAGATCTTGAAGCAAGTGGGAGCCCTACAAGATCCAAGAGTTGTGTCTTGTTTATGCCGTCCCATTTGACCCGTGTGGTCTTGCTAAATAGCTCTAGCAAAACCGAACACTAAAAGGCTTGATTTACAATTTTGTATGTTTCTGGTTGTTTATGACATTTAGGGTAAAAGTGTTTTATCTAAAACTAGAAGTCAACCAAAACAGTTTAAAACACGACAACACAATAGAAACAACGAGATTTTAAAATAGAGATTTTAGTAATTTCATTAAAGGTTTTCTAATTAAAGATTTATTGTATAAGTAAAATAGGAGTTTTATGAAATGTAATTAATAGAGATTAATTATTCAAAACTCAGATTTTATTAATAAAAGAGTTTATTAATTGTTAAAAAAATGGCTCGCGATTTAACGGCACACTTATTTGATATAGGATATTAAACGCAAGCGTACGTGAGACAAAGTGTTTATCGTCATCATGAACCATATATAAAATTTGAAATTTTATAAACCTGTGTATATTTGTAGCATTCATTATGCTACGCAGTGAGTTTCTGACCCATAACCGGTAAAACACTAAATATATCCCTTGCAAAATCGATGAGTATATTCCAACCTACTTTGGGACACTTGAACCGATATATCCAAACCCCTGAGTACATGTGTTCAGCCTTATACTTGGGCCTACAGATGTCGAGACTAGGTGGAATCGTGATTCTCGAGAGTCTCAGGCCGATTGCCGCCCATTGCTGATTTAGGACGACTGTTGCTCAACCCTATAAGAAGTGATTTAGCCAATTACTAGGGTATAGTGGGCATAGATGTGGCAAAACGTACCGACCTAGACAACAATTGTCTTTGTCGACTCCATAAAGTCTGAGAATTGTATTAGATACAACTAGTAAACGTTACCTACCTATATAGCTATGTTTTATGGGAAATGCCTACCATTCATAAAAATATTGCGAAACATGGATCTTAGTTCTTAAGTTAAAAATGTTTTATTAAATGGTCATTTTTAGTTAAGTTTTAAACTTCAAAAATACTAAAATCAAATCACATGTTTTGTAGATGTCTTCAACTACAATCAATCACTCTCGCTCCAACTACTCTCTTAGTTCCATTCTGGATAAAGAGAAACTCAATGTCTCCAACTTTGTTGACTGGTACCGCAACTTGATAATTGTTCTCAAAGCGGATAAGAAACTTTATGTTCTTGAAAATCCAATCCCTGGTAAACCTATTGCGACTGCATCACATGATGTTAGACAAAATGGGAGCAACATGTTGATGGGTCTTCTGAAGTGTCATGCATCATGTTGGCAACCATGGTCCTAGTGCTCCAGAAAGATTTGGAAGATCTAGCAGCCTATGACATGATTGAACTGCTGGAGGAAATGTTCGAACACAAGGCTTTTCATGAGCGCTTTGAGATGATGAGATCTCTCATACGATGTTACATGCAAGAAGGATCTTATGTCAGTACTCATATGTTGAAAATGAAGAGTTATATTGATCAGCAGAAGAGGCTAGGTATCCGTTTGGCAATGAGTTAGTTGTGGATATAATCCTTAAATCTTTTACCAAAAGCATATGACCAGTTCATTATGAACTACAATATGAATCACAGGGAAAAGTCCATCGCTGAGCTACGTAAGATGCTTAAAACTGCTGAGATGAAAATAACTTCCAAGAGTGCTCCAGTATGGCTAGTCAAAGAAGGAAGAGTCACGAAATCTAAAACCAAGAACAATAATAGATGAGGCAAGGTTAGGGATAATGCCAAGGGAAAAGTGTTTGCTCCTAGGCAATCTTCCATGAAATCCGAAATGGAGAACTTTGTGCATGTATCTAGATGTAAATCTGGTAAGTTTCCTTTTATCTATCTAGCAATTCCAATTGTTTCGAACATGGCGAGAAAAGAAGGATGGAAACTTATTGTTGTTTGATGTAGTGCACACATCTTTATTGCTATTTTTTTAGTGTGTTTTAATTAGTTTTATATGTGTTTTGAGTCGTTTTTAGTTCATTCTGAGTCTTTGTTATGTTTTCAGGAGCTCGTGTGAATTACAAGTCAAATCGGGAAGAAACCGAGCAGAGGAGGAAGTCCAAAGAAATAAATGAAAAATTTTGGAAATTACGTCCTTCGTGGTACATGAAGGAAGAGGATCAAGTCCTCACGGTACGCGAGGGGCTTGAGAAACTGGCGCGGCTATTTTCTCCTTCGCGATATGCGATGAACCCAGCCAAGTCTTTCGCGGTACGCGAGAGACAGAAATTTCGTGAAAAAAGCCCTAAGTTGCGAATTAAATAGAATTGTAATGCCATTAGGTGAGGAGTTCGTTCTTTAGTCGTCTACAGAGCATACTTGGGCGATTTCTGGAGTTGAGAGGTCGACTGAAGTGAAAAGTCGAAGGCTTTGGATTCCGGGTTCGTTAGATTAACGTATTTGGTTTCAAAGTTTGAATCTTTATCTTTGATTTCTGTGTTTGAACCAATGTTTCTACTTATTTACTTCTGTTTGAAAGTTTTGAACACGAATCTAGGCTTAAACTTTGATACTGTCTTGGTCTTTTGATGAATACTTATTAAAGTTGCGATTTTTATCGGTTTTTGGGATGCAATGTTTGGATTAATGGTTTTGTAACGATCTTGGGTTGATTATTATGATGAATATGCATGATTTATTCTGATTTGATGTTGATTATAATCCCGCATGTGTTCTTGTTGAATGTCTTTCAGTTATAGACGCATGTTTAGGTTGCTTGCTTAATTGTTGGTAACTGTGATGATATTGCTAGACTTAGTAGTCCATAGGGAGAGTAATTGTGTTTAATTAGATTGAGTGTTCATCTTATCTCGATACCCGAAAGGTGAGAGATAATCGGTTAGTCTTCGTTACTAGGATTCCGAGTGTCAATTGTCTGAGAGAAAGTTGCCTTAGGTTCTTAGTAATTCTTTGATGATCCGAGTCATAGCTTGTTAATCTGAGATTACCCCGTGCATCTTTGATGTAATGTGGACATTGAGACTGAGAGGTGATTTGTCTTTTGGGTACATTATCATTGTTGGAGAGACTGAAAGGTAATCCGACTATCTGGTGAGTTTATTGCATCTTTAGAGTTTCCTTGTTGGTGACATCCTGAGAGTGATTAAGAATCTACTAGGTAGTCTAGATCTGTTATCCTTAGATACCCAGATCCATCATAGTTTCGATAACCGGTAGAAGTCTGAGCTTTGCAAGTAGGATTTCGACTTAGGTGGTATTCTTCCCATTCCTGGTATTTCTCAAGTCCTTGTTTGATAGTTAGAGTCGTTCATTAGAGTTTTCTTGATTTCATTAGTTTAATCAGTAGTGTAGAAAACCCCCAACCAATCATTCTATGTTCGAGTCAGAGTCTAATATATTTATACAGTGTCTCTAGGGTTCGATAATCCGGTTTACTATTAAGCTGTGCTACACTCGATAGGTTCACTTTCCTGTCAGTGCGGTTTAGTTCATAGGTACTCCATTTATTACTTAGGAGTCTAGATTAGGTTTTTATAGACCGTTTGGACGACATCATTGTTATAGTTCACTCTAAATTTTCTAAGTGGAGAGCGAATATGCTTTCCATTGGCGGTCGATATATGTTATTATCTTTAGTGTTAGGCTCCCTTGACATCGATTATTTGTCCCCTTTTCTCTTGCTAGTTCAGGAAAAAAATTATCTTGAATCTTTATGATCTAAATTCTTTTGTGGTGGAGTTGGTAATTATAGAAAATTACACTGGGTTACGTGAGATTTGGTTCATGATGAAAAGGAGAAAAAGGGGGGGTGGGTGTTGGGGTTGGTAGTCTGGAAGGTTTTAATAAAGCTTTGCTACAAAAGTGGAGATGGAGATTGGCGATTGGTGAATATGACTTATGTGTTAAGATTATTAAATCTATTCATGGGGAAAATGTTGGGATTTGTGATAGAAATAGATTATCTAGTGGTCATGGGGTTTGGAATCGTATTGTTTCATCTATTATGAAACTTAATGAAAAATGTATTATCCCGTTATCTACTTTGAAGAAGAGGGTGGACAATGGTAATAACACTCTTTTTTGGCATGACGTTTGGGTGGGGGACTCTGCTCTTAGGGTTTGGTTTGACGTATTGCATAACCTTAAGACTAAAAAGAGATGTTTGGTTATGGATAGAAGAAATTCGAATGGGTGGAGATGGTGTTGGAGACGTAACACTAGAGGCGGGATTGAGCTCGCTCTGTTCAATGAGTTGGTTCGACTTCTTAAGGATGTTTCTTTGCCAGCATCTCAGGATTCATTGATTTTGAATTTAAATGGTAGTGACGGGTTTACGGTTTGTGAGGTAAGAAATCACATTGATAAGATCATTTTGCCAGATGGGATGTTTCCTATAAGATGGAATAAGTTCATGCCTAGAAAAGTTAATATTCTAGCTTGGAGGATTATGATGGACCGACTTCCAACTATGATAAATCTTATTAATAATGGGGTGGATGTTCCACAGACTCTTTGTTCGATTTGCGAAAGTTATATTGAATCTTTAGCTCACGTTTTTGCCTTTTGTTCGTTTTCTGTGAAGCTCCAGAGATTTGTTGAGACTTGGTTGGACATTTCTCTTCCTTTATCTAGGGATCGTCGGGATATGGTTTTTTGGATGGGTTCGAGCTCAATTCCTAAGAAGAAGAAATTGATTATTGAACTGTTAGTGATGACGTCTTCGTGGGCTATCAAGTGGTTCCGGAATGAGTGTTTTTTTTTAAAAAAAGATAAACATCAAAGGGTCATTGTTTTTTTATAGTATTGTTAACTTTTTCTATTTGTGGTTTGTCAACAGTAATAGGAAAGTTAGTATCATAGGGGAAAGTTCGATGAAAATTCATCTATCGACATTGTAATGGCTCGCGTTTTTTTCTACCCAGCTTCTTGCTAGTCAATGAGTTATAAAATTTACGTTGTTCAAAAGAAAAAGTATAAGCTTTTGAAAAATTGAAACATTGAAAACTAAAAATTGTTTGAAACAAAAATAGAAATATAACCGTGAACAATTTTCAATAAGTTTCCAAAATATAACAGTTTTATAAAAAAATGTAGAAAAATATGCCATGGAAAACTTTATTACTTGTCTTATGTTTTTTTATAATGTTTTTAGAACCGGGCCGGGCAAAAAACCTAGCATTCTATAGGTCCGTTGGTCGAACCGAATAATATCATAAATAATATAAATATTAAAACTATGTATACAAATATAAAATATAAAAATATTTGGTCTTTTAATGCCAATTTGTAATTTTAGTGATACGTGAAGGCTTAAATAAAAATAAAATATGTAACATGAAATACTAAATTAATTAAAAATAAGACCTACAAAAAATTGAAAATCTAGTCCGACCATCAAGTTAGGTTCACCAGTCCGGCCGACTCATAGATAAACGGTTCAAATAGCCATAATCAGATCGGTTCCATGATGGGTTTCCGTTCCGACCGGCCGTTCCGGTCCGGTTCTGAAAACACTGTTTTGTTTATAACAAGAACTAACACATTCATCTTATCTACTGTTAATTATACTCCACAGTTCACATCCAGACTCGCACTCTCGATCTCTAGGAGATAGGACATAGTTTAACGCACCAACATACCATTAGACTAAATACCCATTACTTTACTTGTCCTATGTAGCAACTACAAATGTTAACGTTATAAAATTATTGGAGACTTAATGATTGCCCATGTTTCCATATAAATAAATTATTATAATTAAGTATTCATAAATCTTGATCATGCGATGTGTATATGCATGCACGGTGTTAAATCAACCACGCAATAGAATTTTAGGTTTGGTTCCTTACATACACAAAAGCTTTAGTGAATTGAACACAACTCAAACTAAAATATTGGGTTTATGCATTGGTTGGTAGCAGTATTAAGTACAATGGACATGACATTAATTATTGTAGCGTATTATTGAACAAAGTTGTAATAAACCGCTTCATGATAAGCATCGAGGTTTTGAGTTTGATTATTTTCATGATGAGCAACCTTTTTGTAAGCAAATGATGTCATTCAGTTTTCGTTGATTAAAACATAGTCACAATGAACTTATATATACTCATAAATAAAGGATTCAAAGATAACATATAATCAAAAAAAAAATAAAATAACTTAAAAATATTTTATTTGACATAAGTTTGACATAAGGGGGATACTGAATATATTATTAAAAGGTTTGAGAGAGTACAACAAGTAATAAAGGTGTGGAGGGAGTACGTTAACATCCCCAACAATATTTAGAGGGTGTTTGGGATTGCGTTGGAAAACTATTTATTGACTTATTGAATTTTTCAAAAGCCAATAAGCTAAGAGTAAATTACACGAAAGGTATCTGTAGTATGTTAATATTATGGATTGGCTCCCCGTATAAGAACTACATCTTTGCTCCTTATAGTATGACAAGGGGTAACATAAAAGGTCCCTGGTGTGGATGTCGGTTAACCGATGCTGTTAAATAGGTGTGAATTGACCAAAATACCCCTTAATATAAAAAATTAAAACCTAAAACTAAATAAAAAATAATATATTATATTATTTGGTAGGCCCATTAAAACAATTAATATTAAAATAATTCATTAAATGAAAGCACATATATATCAGATCTTCATCTTCCTTCGATCGGGCCATCTCCTATGACCACCATAGAACCACCACCACAACCCCTTTCATCTACCCTTCTGGTCTTCATCTGCACACCATCGTTGAACCACCATCACCATCCCCTCGTCTCCATCTTCACCTAACCTCTGCACGAACCTGCGATGGTGAAATCGATGAAATCAAGCTTTTCTTCACGAGAGATGAGGAAATTGATCTGAATAACCTGTTGGGGCTAGCGTTGGAGTGACGTTAAGTCGTGTGGTGGTGTCCAATGGTGAGTAAATAGATCCACATAACCCGTCTGACGGTGGTGGTGTCGAGTGGAACCACTGAGATGCCAGATTTGGCGCCAAAACCCAACTGCCATTGTCACCAAAGTAAGCTTTGCTTGTTGCTTGTTGCTTGTTCTCATTTACTCTGTATAAATTCAAGATTTCTCACATACCAAACTAAATTAAAGACAACCGAATTCTGCAAATTGAAGTAAAAACCAGTTGGCAAATGCTCATACGAAGTGATTGATAATTGAGATAGGGTGTACATGGATTATTCCTTGTAGTTTTCTTATTAAGACTTGTGGGAATTACTAGAGATGATGATTGAATTTTTGGGCATTCTGTTTGATTTTGGGGGGTATAGAAGAGAGTGCGGATGAAGAAGCTTTGGTGAGATGAAGCTATCGACATGGTGATTTAACCTAGTATTGAACAACTTGATGCTTATGGTCCTTTTCCAATTTCCAGGTAAGAATGGTTCGTCGGGGAAGAAGATAAGGTGACCGGAGAAATTTCAATCAAGAAGAAACGTTTGGTGTGGCGGGATTTGGTTTAGGGTTTTTGTGTGGTGGTTCTTCGAAGAAGTTGAAAGAGAGAGACCTGCTGTGAGAATAAATCGGTGTCGTCGATGTTGTAGTCGGAGAAGAAATGCTTGGAGTATTGAGTATCGATAGAGATGAAAATGGGGTGTGGGTTTTGTATTTATTTTTATATTTGTTAATGATAATGGTGGGGCCATCATTTAATTTAACTTTTGTTTATTTAGTAGTAAGGGTATTTTAGGTATTTTTTAAAAATTTGACAGAAAAGTTAACTGACATCTATTGTGGGGACCTATTATGTTACATGTCGTCATACTATGGGGAGCAAACATGTAGTTTCTTATACTTGGGGAGAGAATCCAAAATATTGACATACCACAGGGACCTTTCATGTAATTTACTCATAAGCTAAAAGAAGTGTTTGGCAAACTTAAAAGCACTTTTTGTTTTAAGTTTTTGATAAAGCTAAAAAGTTATTTTTAAAAAGCCACAAAATCCTGGCTTTTGAAATGGCTTTTGGCTTTTGTAATAAAATATTAGCAATATACCCCTAACAATTTCTAACAAATACATATATATATATATATCATCATTATCGATCAACCCTAGAGAGAAACATCACGTCTGCTATCGCAGGTCTCCTCTTCGCCGGAGACATCTATCGATCAGAACCTCTTCAGGTAAAGTTTTGTTTCATCACTGTTACCTACCCTCCTCATATCGCCATCATCGTAATTTATTCCCAGTTTCATCACTGTTGAGTCTTTCCCTCCCTCTTTAATTCGGTAAATTTCAAAGCAAACCCATGTCAATTCTTGAACTTTTGTGCCAAAAAATCGAATCTTTTTTTCCAAAAGTTTGGTAAAATTGTGCCCCATCAAACATAAGGGCTTGTTCAAACGAAAAATTGTTAATTGGCTTTTAATCTATGCTTTGGGGATGCGTTTTTTTGTTGTTGTTGTTTATTTTTGTATTTGATTTAGTAGTAATGCTTGCTAATCTGTGTGAATTTTTCTGCTCATCGATCAGAACTCTACAACTCTGCTTCATTGTGTTCTTATTTATTAATTACTTTTGGTGTAATTCTGTGAATTGATTAATTTCCTTTTGTATTTGTAGGATTGCATTGGCGATATAGATGGGACACACGTGAGGGCATCAGTTCGACAGAGCGAATAAGCGAAGTACATTGGTCGAAAGGGATATGCTACACAAAATATAATCGTCGTTTGTGACTTTAACATATGCTTTACATTTGTATGGGCCGGATGGGAGGGGGCCACGCATGACACAAGAATTTTCAATGAAGCCTTACAGAGACCGGAGCTTCAATTTCCACATCCAACGGGTGGTTAGTAAAATTTTTTAGTAATTCAAATTTTATGTTTTTAATACTTGTTTAAAATGAATAACAACTGTTTGTTTTATTTGCAGAAAAATATTTCATTGTTGATGTAGGATACCCAAATACTAAAGGGTATCTTGCTACATACAAAGGTACGCACATTCGTTATCATCTACCGGATTTTCGACGTGGACATACTAGTTCTGTGCGTACTCCTCGCGGACCGAAAGAAACATTTAACTATAACCACTCATCATTGCGAAATATCATTGAACGAACTTTTGGAGTGTGGAAAGCTAGGTGGGCGTTATTGAGAGATATGCATGTTAATTACAAGTATGAGCATCAAGTGAGTATTGTGATAGCGTCGATGGCGATCCATAACTTTATTAGAAAGGCCGGTAGGTTTGACGAAGCATTTAACCGAGCACAACAAGAATCCTACAATCTCACTCAAGGTGGTACTAGTAATGAAGTTCATAAAGAAGGTCTAAGTACACGTCGTACAAATAATGATGATTTGTATATGGCAGAGGTACGAGATATTATTGCGCAAGATATAATGGAATCACGGGGATGAATGAACTATGACATCATTTTGGTATTTTTTTTTATGAATTATTTAGAATTTGTATGAACTTATTTAGAATTTTTATGAATCATTTTGGTACTTTTCTATGAATTATTTAGAATTTAAAATTGTTATGAATTATTTTGGTATTTTTCTATGAATTATTTAGAATTTAGAATTGTTATGAATTATTTAGAATTTTTTATGAATCATTTTGGTATTTTTTTTTAATCATTTTTGGTTTTAAATATAAAAATGTCCTTTTTATTCATTTTACGTGAATAAATTAAGTCAAACACTTTTTAAAAACAACTTATTGACTTATTGGCTTTTCCCACCACAAAAGCTAATCTAAACACTTTTTTAAAAACTCATTTTAAAAAATTCATAAACTAATAAGCACTTTTAACAAAAAACACTTTTGGAGTTAAATAAGCAATCCCAAACACCCTCTTAGAAAGGATGGTTAAAGATCATAAAACAATTTGGATGCACGAGCGGGGGCCAGAGGAGGATATGTGAGGCTGATTCGCATGGTTAACTCCATATTCCAATCCATGAAAAGTATAGTTTTGAACCTCTATGAATAGATTGAGAGGAGAGCTGTTGAGTTTCATAAATAAATATTTTATGGTCTCCCACGTTTAATACACATCACATGCGTGACTGAATACATAAGACCAAAGTGGAATCATAATACAGACATCGATGCAAGTTTGGAGGTGTGAAGTACGCAATTGTTAGAGACTATGTTGATTTCTGTCGACACGTAGGAACCTTGGGAGTTCAAGGGGGGCTTTTGTTAACTTGGTACCGATAATCAGAGACTTACTCACACTCTTGAACAAACACGTTCGACTCTTTTATTAATTGAGAAGACAATAATAAATCAAATTACAACTCAAATTCAGGTTATATAGCAACCTTTACTTGTAGATTGAGGAACTAACAACTACTTCTAATCTAATTCGAAAACTTACACAAACAGACTCTTAATTCGAAATTCAAATAATAAACCCTTGGCTGTTGCATGAAGCGACTTAAGACCCCCACTGAGAAAGCCAAGTCGAGTCGTTTTAATGTTAAGTAAATCAAACTTCCCACTATTTGGCGGTACTTCACCTATTCCAACTCAGCTCCTTCTTCGACATATAGTTTCACATTTGGATTTATTGGAGTTGTGGCAGGCTTTGAATCAGCCATGCAAAACCTGTGAAGAATTTATCCTGCATACTTCCGTTGGTGAAGTATTGTACCTGTTCTCCGGTACTCCACTTCTAACCCCAAGAAGTGGCTTAAATTTCCTAAGTCTTTAATCTTGGATCGTACACTTAGGTTGGATTTCAATTGAGCTGTTTCTTCTTCCCAATCCCCGATAACAATCAAATCATCTATATAGATCAATACTATGGCAACTTGAGACCCTCTTCTATTGATAAATAGGCTAGCGTCTAAAATGGTGCTTACGTACCCACTGTGTTAAAAAAACTCTCTGATTTTAGTGTACCAAACCCGCGACGATTGTTTTAGCCCATACAATGCCTTCTTTAGTTTACACACATATCCAATGTTTAGCTTTTTCTCAAAACCCCTAGGTTGATCTATATAAATGGTATGATTTAAATCTCCAAATAGAAAAGCGTTATTCACATTCATTTGACCTAGCTTTCATCCTGTCTTGTTGCAATGGCTAGCACTACACGTATGGTTGTGAGCTTGGCTACGAGATTGAAGGTTTTGATTGCTTCAGGTTTAGGAACTAAGTCCCAAGTCTCGTTACTTTGTAAAGCATCAATTTCTCGTTGCATGGCTTCCATCCATTATTTCTTACTACATGCTTCAAGAAACGTTGATTGCTCAACTTCATCTTCTTCTGTTATGGCTAAGTTTGTGTACTAGGGATTTGGCCTTTTCTCCCCGGTTGATCTTCGTAAATCTTGGTGGTGGCGATCAGATTCAACTTCAATTTCTGTTGTTGATTCTTCCTGGTCCAGATTACCAGACTCACCATTTTCTTGATCAAAGGACAGCTTGACTCGTGTAGATTCAAGCTCCTCTGTTAGTCCTTCCGAGTCAGGTAAGGACTATTTGTCTTTTGACCACCACGATAATTTTTTGTCAAACACGACATTCTGTGGCACATAACACTTTCCGGTATCAGGATCACAACATTTCCATCCTTTCCTTTGTTGGTCATAGCCTAGGAATATGCAACGTATGGCTTTCTTCTCTAGCTTGTGCCTTAAATTGTCACACCCTGAAATTCCACAGCGGGTTACCCGCGGGTTGTGACTGTCAAGGATCATCGGTCCGGGTCATTTTGAACGACCTCTAAATGGTTTTTGAAAAAGTCATTCCATTTGAACATCATTCGAAATACATAAGTTTACAGAGTTTAAGAAAATGCGGAATGTAAATGCGGAAGCAAAGTAATGTAGTAAAATACAAAAGCATAACAATTTAGGTTCCCATAAACCTAGCTTCTAAATGAAAAACATGATATGAGACTCCAGACATGCAATCCTAGTCCGTGCGTGAATGCTTAGAGACCTGAGATAAACATGCTTAAAAGTGTCAACACAGGGTTGGTGAGTTCACAGGTTTAAGTAACAGTAAAGAAATGAAAACAGTGTAACAGTAGGAAAATTCTACTCATGATTCGATTGTTGATCAGACAATATGCGATAATAATATAAGCAATTCACCGAAACCGAAGCTAACGAAAAGGGATGCTGAAACTTGCATTTTGCCTCTTACGTGCCCCGCACGCATGGATTAGGTCAATGATGCACCCGTTAGACCTCCGGTCTAAGTTAGCGCGACTAACCCGGGTGGGGGTGGTTAAACCCAATAGTACTCTTCATGATTACCTCGCTTGGGAAATAATTAACGGTTCGATTGTGAGAGGACTTTACGTGCGGGAAATGCACCCACTTATATATTAACGTGAAATCAAAGTAACGTCATAAAACTATGAAAGTAAGTTTGAGCATGTATCTAACGTGAAATCAAAGTAACGTCATAAAACTATGAAAGTAAGTTTGAGCATGTATCTCCCCCAATGAAAAATAGGTAAAATGGGGCCGTGAAAACTCACCTGGAAATGCGATGAATGAGAAATGAAAGCAACAAAAGAAATCGAGTAACTCCGGGTAACCGACCTAACCGAGCCCTAGGAAATAGTAAGGCTATAAGGTCTATGAAAGTAAACATGGTTTATGTAACCACATTCATCCAAACGACTCAACGTTGAAAGGTTACATTGATGTTTTGAAAAGGTTTGACCAAAGTTGACCGAGGTTTGACCAACTTTGACTAAGGTTTGACTAGTGTTGACCAATGTTGACTAATGTTGACACATGATGAAGTCATGTATAAACAACACACAAGTAACATATAAGTTGTAAACATGTAATACATAAGTATCTTACAAGTTGTACATGTGTAACACCTAAGTAGCACATAAGTTGTACATGTGTGACACATAAGGAACATACAAGTTGTACCTAAGTAATGTATAAGTAACACCTTGTGACATAACATACATGCTTCAACTAGTTGCATAAGAAATTAACATGTGATAAGTGACATAGCATTTGCACCTCTTAATGGCATATTTCATACACATAATTCATGTCATCATATTAATAACCTATTAGTACCATTTCAATTCTTTTAAACAAGTAGCATAACATGTCATTGAAATTCCATAATTCTTAACATAACAAAGTTTCCATTTTTTATAATTAGGGTTTTAGTGCATCTAAGGTGTCATAGCTCAAACAAACAAGTTGTACATGAAATTATACTAGTAATCATACTAGTAACATGATTCTATGTATTTACTTTATATTTCAAGCAAATATGAAGGTTCTCAACAAATAAAGTTTCCTTATTTAGCAAGGTTCGCCAAAACATGTCATAACACAACTCCGAATTACATATTCTTGCATAAATCATCTATTCATATGATAATGAAGCCATATAACCTACTTTAAACATTTATAGGTCACACATACAAAACATGAACAATTAAAGTTTCCTTTTTAGGAAAGTGGTCCAAACGACTCTTTTGCACATGTGTAACTTCAAATAACTCTTTTTACTACTTTAACATATATTATAGAACTATAATATCCACTTTTTATCCATTAGAAACTCATAACACAAAATATGCAAAATTAAAGTTTCCTTATATAGTAAGTTACCATAATCTAGTAAAAACGACATTTCGACCAAAAAAAATCACACTTCCTATTCATACTACTAATATAGACATCATTCAAACTAAGAAGCACATCATATATCCATTTATACAAAAACTCATCCAACAAAGTTTCTATAAATAGAAACGAGTAATTAATGTCATAAACAAGTATTTCAAAAAATCACAGTATTACATGTAATTTATACACACCAAATATATGTCTAAATATTATTTCTAATATTCATTAATGTTCGTGTGACAGGACGCGTGTGTGACCCGATAATCCGCCCGATTACCGATGCATGAAATGAAACGAAACGAATGGACTTACTATATGAAGTATGTACTTAATTACTCTATAATTAAGTATGATGCAAGTGTAATCACATGAATTCAAGTAATAGTCGGGTATGGATATTAACCTGAATTTGCCGGGTATCACATACTCCCCCTGTTAAAAGAAATTTCGTCCCGAAATTCAGTTCGCGTCACCGATAGATGGTGTAGTTTTGAACAAGTGAGGGTATTTACGCTTGAATTGATCCTCGCGCTCCCAAGTGAACTCGGGTCCGCGTCTAGAATTCCAACGAACTTTAACTATGGGAATGCAGCGCTGTTTTAGTTGTTTGACCTCACGGTCCATGATTTCGACTGGTTCCTCGACGAAGTGAAGCTGATCGTCTATCTGAATCTCCTCGAATGGTATGACCAGTGTCTCAGCTGATAAGCACTTCTTCAGATTTGACACGTGAAACACGTCATGAACACCGCTGAGGGTTTCTGGTAGGTTGAGTTTGTAAGCAACAGGACCAATCCTTTTCAGAATCTCGAAAGGTCCAATGTAATGAGGGTTCAGTTTTCCACGCTTGCCGAAGTGTATCACTCATTTCCATGGCGAGACTTTCAAAAGCACTTTGTCTCCCACTTGAAATTCTAATGGTTTGCGCCTCACGTCAGCGTAACTCTTTTGACGATCACGCGCGGCTTTGATTCGTTTGCTTATCTGTACGATCTTCTCTGTAGTTTCATGAATAATTTCTGGACCTGTGAGTTGGCTATCTCCCACTTCTGTCCAGCAAATCGGTGATCTACACTTTCGTCCATAAAGTGCTTCGAATGGGGCTACTTTGATGCTAGTGTGGTAGCTGTTGTTGTATGAAAATTCGACCAACGGTAGGTGCGCGTCCCAACCGTTTCCAAAGTCAACCACACAAGCTCTAAGCATGTCCTCCAGGGTCTGGATGGTCCTTTCACTTTGACCGTCCGTCTGAGGATGGTATGTAGTACTCATATCCAACCGAGTACCCAAGGCTTTCTGTAAGGATTGCCAAAATCGGGATGTAACTCGACTATCCCTATCTGAAAGGATGGAGATTGGCACTCCATGTCTCGCGACTACTTCCTTTAAGTAAATTTTGGTTAGTTTCTCCATCTTGTCCGTTTCTTTAATGGGAAGGAAATGTGCTGATTTTGTTAACCGGTCGACGATTACCCAGATGGTGTCGCAACCATTTGATGCCCTAGGTAATTTCGTGATGAAGTCCATTGATATTTGTTCCCACTTCCATTGTGGAATCTCCGGTTGTTGAAGTAATCCTGACGGTTTCTGATACTCCACTTTGACCTTAGCACATGCCAAACACTTATTGACATAGATAGCAATTTCGGCTTTCATGTTAGGCCACCAATAGTGTTCCTTGAGGTCATGGTACATTTTGTCAGCACCGGGGTGAATCAAGTACCTGGACCTGTGCGCTTCGTCCATCACCAGATCCCTTAAATTCCCATAGTGCGGTACCCAAATCCGATCCATAATGTAGCGAATGTCATCGGATCTGATCTCGAATTGTTTATCCATACCACGTAAGGACTCATGGCATAGGTTCACCTCCTTGATTGCCTTGAGTTGGGCGTCACGGATTTATATTGGTAAGTTCGTGTGGATGGTCAACTGTAATGCTCGTACCTGTCGCGGCTTGGGTTGATCTTTCTGCTCAAGGCATCAGCAACGACGTTTTCCTTTCCAGGATGGTAACGGATGGCGCAGTCATAGTCGTTTAGCAATTCGACCCATCGACGCTGCCTCATGCTAAGCTCCTTCTGGTCGAAGATGTGTTGAAGGCTCTTGTGATCGGTGAAAATTGTACATTTTATGCCATACAGGTGGTGTCTCCAGATCTTGAGTGCGAATACTACCGCTCCCAACTCCAAGTCGTGGGTAGTGTAGTTTTTCTCGTGCATTTTCAGTTGTCGAGAAGCATAAGCAATGACCTTCTCCCTTTGCATTAACACACACCCGAGTCCTTGGTGCGACTCATCGCAGTACACCACGAAATCGTTCGTTCCTTCTGGTAACGATAGGATCGGCGCGCTGCAAAGTTTCTGTTTGAGTAATTGAAAAGCGGTTTCTGCCTTGTCGTTCCATTCGTATTTCTTATCCTTGTGTGTCAGTGTAGTGAGGGGTTGGGCTATCTTAGAGAAATTTTCGATGAATCGCCGATAATAGCCCGCCAGGCCTAAGAATTGTCGCACCTCAGTCGGGGTCTTAGGTGCTTCCCAATTCTTAATGGCTTCGATTTTGGATGGGTCAACATGTATGCCTTTCTCGTTGACCACGTGTCCAAGGAGTTGTACTTCGCGAATCCAGAAGTCGCATTTCGAGAACTTGGCGTACAATTTCTCAGCTTTCAGTAATTCCATAATTAACTTTAAATGTTCGGTATGTTCCTCCTTACTCCGTGAGTATATCAGAATATCGTCTATGAACACAATCACAAATTTGTCCAAGTAGGGTTTGCACACTCGGTTCATAAGGTCCGCGAATACTGCCGGTGCATTGGTTAACACAAATGGCATGACCATGAACTCATAGTGACCATAACGAGTTCGAAAAGCGGTCTTTGGAATGTCGTCTTCCTGAATCCTTAGTTGATGGTATCCCGACCGCAGATCGATCTTCGAGTAATAGCTCGACCCTTGTAATTGGCCGAACAGGTCATCGATCCTTGGTAGTGGATATCGGTTCTTGATCGTCACTTTGTTTAATTCTCGGTAGTCGATGCACATACGGAACGATCCGTCTTTCTTCTTAACAAATAGGACTGGTGCTCCCCAAGGCGAGAAGCTTGGTCTGATGAAGCCTTTGTCTAATAGTTCTTGCAATTGGTTAGACAACTCCTGTATTTTCGATGGCGCCAGTCGGTAAGGTGACCTTGCTATCGGAGCAGCTCCTGTGGTGAGATCAATCTGGAACTCGACTTGCCGTTGCGGTGGAAGTCCGGGCAAATCGTCAGGAAATACTTCCGGGTAATCTCGGACGATCGGTATATCTTCGATTCTTCCCCTCTTTGGCTTTCTTTTTCCGTTACGTGCGCTAGAATCACATGGTATCCCTTCTGTAGGTATTTCTGGACTTTCATGCAAGTAATGATTCCTAGTGTTGTATAACTCTTTTCTCCTTGAATCACTAGTGTTTCTACGTTCGGCAGCGGAATACGAACGATTTTCTCGTGACATACAATCTCAGCTCGGTTCTTGGACAACCAGTCCATACTGATGACTATATCAAAACTCCCTAGTGTAACTGGTAACAGGTACATAGTGAATGGGTGGTCAGCTGGTGTCAGAACACATCCTGGGATTATCTGTTCTGTCTCAATCAATTTACCATCAGCTAGTTCCACCGTGTACAGGTAATCTGATTCAGTCGATGTAATATCAAGTAGCGAGCTAAACTCTATCGACACAACGCTTTTATCGACACTTGTATCAAATAGAGTGGAAACTTAACTGTTGTTCACAAGATCATGCGGGTGACAAATCTTGGATTTTATCGAGCTCCTCCGGCTCCTACAATGAACGCTATGTCACGCGCATCATTATCACTATGTCTTCTAGACTTTGGGCAATCCTTGTGGATATGTCCGAGTTTACCATACTCGAAGCATCCATGGTTTTCTCCTGCGTTCGTGGTTTGATTAATAGTCCTGCAATTGTGGGTGGTAGGGCCGAAATGCTTGTATTTCTAGCACTGGGAGTCTTCACATGAACTTGTGTGGTGGAAACTCATTTGTTATATGTCGGTAAATTCTCAGCGTATCCACCTCGGGTTACCTTATCTGGTTAGCGTGCGGTAACGGCCTTATCTGTTTTCTGTCTCTTCGGTGCTGGTGGTGTAAGGGTTTTATCGGGGGTATCGTCTCATCTCCTTTTGTTTTTAAATGACTTCACAAGAGATCCACCTCTGAATAGTACACCTTGACGAACTTCTTGGCCTTTCAGATTGAGTGCAAGTCTCGCTGCGTTCCGGGTGGCGATAGGTTCAGTAGGTGTCACTATATGTTGGATCTGAGGCGTTAAGCCTCAAACGTACCTTTCGTTTCTCTTGGGTTCCAGTACGACCATATGTGCATAGTCGGGCCAAGTCATGGAGTTTCGTGGTGTATCCTTCTATATTCACACCTTCTACCGACGGGTTTCAGATTTCTTGTTCTAACTTTTGCAGTACATTTCAGGGAATATTCCTATTACGTAATTTCCATAACTTCTTCTCATAAGATTATGTTAGCAGTTCCTAGACTTAGAGTGTGGTCATGTGAGTTTCAATATGTGAGGGCTTGCCCTTCGAATGTGCCGGTGGCGAATTTGACTTTTTAATCCATGGTACGACTGTTCATGCTGAGAACATATTATATCTTATCAATCCATTTGGTAATACCTTCTGTATGCATAGAGGGCCTTGTATATATAAACCGCCCTTCTAGTGGTTCTTTGCTTCAGACTAAGTTTGGTTTAAATACGTAAAAGAGAAAAGATATTGAATAATCTTATGCCATCAAAGGTAGCACTTTATGTCAGGTGATATTCTATGACTCGATCCACTCGCAGTATTCTACGCGATCGGAAATCGGGCAACTAAGATTTGGAAAATAGGAGTACGGTTCGTACAGGAAAGTCAACTTGGATTGTAGGATTCGCCAGAGTTCTCATGCACTACAATTTATGATTACGTGTGAACCCGTAATAATACTTTGCATTGCATGGTCCCACTGATGTTTCCCTGATCCCAAGTTTCCAGATTAAAAGAGTGTAATATTCATTAGATTGTACCATCGGGTACGGAATGTTAACCGTATCTAAGGGCACAGTAGGATTTAGCCAATGTACTAAGGCTGACGGGTTTAGAGTCATACTGAATAGATTCGAAAGTAGGAATTTCAGTTAAGAACTTCCTTGAGTTGGGACATATGAGTAGGGTTCGGTTTGCAACTTGAAGTAACAGTCCTCGATTTCTCTGAGTCTTTCCGGTACCCCTCGGACGAACCCCGTTTCTTTGTGTGAATCTCCACCTCAAACTCCTCGTGGTCCGGGTGATGTGACAATGTAGATGGTGTTGAAACATGACGGGGCAGTGTGACCCTCTTCCTCGGGGTTTGACAAAGTAATGCTTCACCTGAGTGCGGGAGGTACGGGGATGGGATGGGGTGAGGTACTACCTCGGGGTCTCCTCCCCAGCACTTATGTCCACGAGAAGTCTCAAGCTCCCTGTCGAATATAGTCTCAGGAACCTCTTCGGCTCCTCCTCGTCATCCTTGTGGTTGTCGGCTAGGTGTTCCCCCGAATACTTGCTCGGGTTCTCGTCGTCATCAGTCATTGGGATACCATCGTCACCAGATGCGCGCAGGAGTAGTGGTGTGGACGGTGCGGGAAGTGACGACTCAACTGATGATGATGCCGACGGTGTGTACTTGTACTACTCCTCAGAATCGAAGATGAAAATCAGGTGAGATGCAGAAGACATAGTCGAGACAGTAACATTGTCTAAGTATTAAGTAATATAGATCATGTGAATGTATATGCAATGTGAATGATGTGATGTGAACTATGTGAGCCTACAGTTATAGTCTAAGTACACTAAATGCAACTTAGTTCTCTATAACCTGGCTCTGATACCAATCTGTCACACCCTGAAATTCCACAGCGGGTTACCCGCGGGTTGTGACTGTCAAGGATCATCGGTCCGGGTCATTTTGAACGACCTCTAAATGGTTTTTGAAAAAGTCATTCCATTTGAACATCATTCGAAATACATAAGTTTACAGAGTTTAAGAAAATGCGGAATGTAAATGCGGAAGCAAAGTAATGTAGTAAAATACAAAAGCATAACAATTTAGGTTCCCATAAACCTAGCTTCTAAATGAAAAACATGATATGAGACTCCAGACATGCAATCCTAGTCCGTGCGTGAATGCTTAGAGACCTGAGATAAACATGCTTAAAAGTGTCAACACAGGGTTGGTGAGTTCACAGGTTTAAGTAACAGTAAAGAAATGAAAACAGTGTAACAGTAGGAAAATTCTACTCATGATTCGATTATTGATCAGACAATATGCGATAATAATATAAGCAATTCACCGAAACCGAAGCTAACGAAAAGGGATGCTGAAACTTGCATTTTGCCTCTTACGTGCCCCGCACGCATGGATTAGGTCAATGATGCACCCGTTAGACCTCCAGTCTAAGTTAGCGCGACTAACCCGGGTGGGGGTGGTTAAACTCAATAGTACTATTCATGATTACCTCGCTTGGGAAATAATTAACGGTTCGATTGTGAGAGGACTTTACGTGCGGAAAATGCACCCACTTATATATTAACGTGAAATCAAAGTAACGTCATAAAACTATGAAAGTAAGTTTGAGCATGTATCTAACGTGAAATCAAAGTAACGTCATAAAACTATGAAAGTAAGTTTGAGCATGTATCTCCCCCAATGAAAAATAGGTAAAATGGGGCCGTGAAAACTCACCTGGAAATGCGGTGAATGAGAAATGAAAGCAACAAAAGAAATCGAGTAACTCCGGGTAACCGACCTAACCGAGCCCTAGGATATAGTAAGGCTATAAGGTCTATGAAAGTAAACATGGTTTATGTAACCACATTCATCCAAACGACTCAACGTTGAAAGGTTACATTGATGTTTTGAAAAGGTTTGACCAAAGTTGACCGAGATTTGACCAACTTTGACCAAGGTTTGACTAGTGTTGACCAATGTTGACTAATGTTGACACATGATGAAGTCATGTATAAACAACACACAAGTAACATATAAGTTGTAAACATGTAATACATAAGTATCTTACAAGTTGTACATGTGTAACACCTAAGTAGCACATAAGTTGTACATGTGTGACACATAAGGAACATACAAGTTGTACCTAAGTAATGTATAAGTAACACCTTGTGACATAACATACATGCTTCAACTAATTGCATAAGAAATTAACATGTGATAAGTGACATAGCATTTGCACCTCTTAATGGCATATTTCATACACATAATTCATGTCATCATATTAATAACCTATTAGTACCATTTCAATTCTTTTAAACAAGTAGCATTACATGTCATTGAAATTCCATAATTCTTAACATAACAAAGTTTCCATTTTTGATAATTAGGGTTTTAGTGCATCTAAGGTGTCATAGCTCAAACAAACAAGTTGTACATGAAATTATACTAGTAATCATACTAGTAACATGATTCTATGTATTTACTTTATATTTCAAGCAAATATGAAGGTTCTCAACAAATAAAGTTTCCTTATTTAGCAAGGTTCGCCAAAACATGTCATAACACAACTCCGAATTACATATTCTTGCATAAATCATCTATTCATATGATAATGAAGCCATATAACCTACTTTAAACATTTATAGGCCACACATACAAAACATGAACAATTAAAGTTTCCTTTTTAGGAAAGTGGTCCAAACGACTCTTTTGCACATGTGTAACTTCAAATAACTTTTTTTACTACTCTAACATATATTATAGAACTATAATATCCACTTTTTATCCATTAGAAACTCATAACACAAAATATGCAAAATTAAAGTTTCCTTATATAGTAAGTTACCATAATCTAGTAAAAACGACATTTCGACCAAAAAAAATCACATTTCCTATTCATACTACTAATATAGACATCATTCAAACTAAGAAGCACATCATATATCCATTTATACAAAAACTCATCCAACAAAGTTTCTATAAATAGAAACGAGTAATTAATGTCATAAACAAGTATTTCAAAACATAAAATGTGCATATATGCATCAACAACTCATTATTATGAAAACCATTGGATAAAACAAGTATTATAACACTTTGAACCAACAAAAATCGTTTGGATGGATGGTTTGCTCATGTTGGCCGAAATGTTTGAAATAAAATGGATGAACACTTACAAAACTAAAGTATGTTGGATAAAAGATGGAGATTCTTCACTTGAACACCTTGGATTAGCTCTTAGAATGCTTGGATTGCTTGAACAAAGTTTGAAGATGGTGGTGGCTAGGGAGGGGGTGGCGGCCGAAAGAATGAGAGAGGGGGGAGGGTTTGGGTAATTAGGTTTAGGGTAAATGAGGATTAAGGAGGTGTAAGGGAGTTTTAGTAAATGGGTTATGGGCTTTCTTGAGTTTTAAGGGGCTTTTGCAAGGGATTTGGGCTCCTAAATGGACCATTTATTTAAATTGCTGAATTCATTCAACCCAATTAATAAACCCATTGTTTTTATAAAATCTAAATTAATGTTGTTGGCACATATCGCGTATCCGCTTAAAAAGCGTTAAAATAAAAGATGCTCTAAAAATTCCGGAAAAATTCACATAAGCATGAAATATTAAATCACAGTATTACATGTAATTTATACACACCAAATATATGTCTAAATATTATTTCTAATATTCGTTAATGTTCGTGTGACAGGACGCGTGTGTGACCCGATAATCCGCCCGATTACCGATGCATGAAATGAAACGAAACGAATGGACTTACTATATGAAGTATGTACTTAATTACTCTATAATTAAGTATGATGCAAGTGTAATCACATGAATTCAAGTAATAGTCGGGTATGGATATTAACCTGAATTTGCCGGGTATCACATACTCCCCCTGTTAAAAGGAATTTCGTCCCGAAATTCAGTTCGCGTCACCGATAGATGGTGTAGTTTTGAACAAGTGAGGGTATTTACGCTTGAATTGATCCTCGCGCTCCCAAGTGAACTCGGGTCCGCGTCTAGAATTCCAACGAACTTTAACTATGGGAATGCAGCGCTGTTTTAGTTGTTTGACCTCACGGTCCATGATTTCGACTGGTTCCTCGACGAAGTGAAGCTGATCGTCTATCTGAATCTCCTCGAATGGTATGACCAGTGTCTCAGCTGATAAGCACTTCTTCAGATTTGACACGTGAAACACGTCATGAACACCGCTGAGGGTTTCTGGTAGGTTGAGTTTGTAAGCAACAGGACCAATCCTTTTCAGAATCTCGAAAGGTCCAATGTAATGAGGGTTCAGTTTTCCACGCTTGCCGAAGTGTATCACTCATTTCCATGGCGAGACTTTCAAAAGCACTTTGTCTCCCACTTGAAATTCTAATGGTTTGCGCCTCACGTCAGCGTAACTCTTTTGACGATCACGCGCGGCTTTGATTCGTTTGCTTATCTGTACGATCTTCTCTGTAGTTTCATGAATAATTTCTGGACCTGTGAGTTGGCTATCTCCCACTTCTGTCCAGCAAATCGGTGATCTACACTTTCGTCCATAAAGTGCTTCGAATGGGGCTACTTTGATGCTAGTGTGGTAGCTGTTGTTGTATGAAAATTCGACCAACGGTAGGTGCGCGTCCCAACCGTTTCCAAAGTCAACCACACAAGCTCTAAGCATGTCCTCCAGGGTCTGGATGGTCCTTTCACTTTGACCGTCCGTCTGAGGATGGTATGTAGTACTCATATCCAACCGAGTACCCAAGGCTTTCTGTAAGGATTGCCAAAATCGGGATGTAACTCGACTATCCCTATCTGAAAGGATGGAGATTGGCACTCCATGTCTCGCGACTACTTCCTTTAAGTAAATTTTGGTTAGTTTCTCCATCTTGTCCGTTTCTTTAATGGGAAGGAAATGTGCTGATTTTGTTAACCGGTCGACGATTACCCAGATGGTGTCGCAACCATTTGATGCCCTAGGTAATTTCGTGATGAAGTCCATTGATATTTGTTCCCACTTCCATTGTGGAATCTCCGGTTGTTGAAGTAATCCTGACGGTTTCTGATACTCCACTTTGACCTTAGCACATGCCAAACACTTATTGACATAGATAGCAATTTCGGCTTTCATGTTAGGCCACCAATAGTGTTCCTTGAGGTCATGGTACATTTTGTCAGCACCGGGGTGAATCAAGTACCTGGACCTGTGCGCTTCGTCCATCACCAGATCCCTTAAATTCCCATAGTGCGGTACCCAAATCCGATCCATAATGTAGCGAATGTCATCGGATCTGATCTCGAATTGTTTATCCATACCACGTAAGGACTCATGGCATAGGTTCACCTCCTTGATTGCCTTGAGTTGGGCGTCACGGATTTATATTGGTAAGTTCGTGTGGATGGTCAACTGTAATGCTCGTACCTGTCGCGGCTTGGGTTGATCTTTCTGCTCAAGGCATCAGCAACGACGTTTTCCTTTCCAGGATGGTAACGGATGGCGCAGTCATAGTCGTTTAGCAATTCGACCCATCGACGCTGCCTCATGCTAAGCTCCTTCTGGTCGAAGATGTGTTGAAGGCTCTTGTGATCGGTGAAAATTGTACATTTTATGCCATACAGGTGGTGTCTCCAGATCTTGAGTGCGAATACTACCGCTCCCAACTCCAAGTCGTGGGTAGTGTAGTTTTTCTCGTGCATTTTCAGTTGTCGAGAAGCATAAGCAATGACCTTCTCCCTTTGCATTAACACACACCCGAGTCCTTGGTGCGACTCATCGCAGTACACCACGAAATCGTTCGTTCCTTCTGGTAACGATAGGATCGGCGCGCTGCAAAGTTTCTGTTTGAGTAATTGAAAAGCGGTTTCTGCCTTGTCGTTCCATTCGTATTTCTTATCCTTGTGTGTCAGTGTAGTGAGGGGTTGGGCTATCTTAGAGAAATTTTCGATGAATCGCCGATAATAGCCCGCCAGGCCTAAGAATTGTCGCACCTCAGTCGGGGTCTTAGGTGCTTCCCAATTCTTAATGGCTTCGATTTTGGATGGGTCAACATGTATGCCTTTCTCGTTGACCACGTGTCCAAGGAGTTGTACTTCGCGAATCCAGAAGTCGCATTTCGAGAACTTGGCGTACAATTTCTCAGCTTTCAGTAATTCCATAATTAACTTTAAATGTTCGGTATGTTCCTCCTTACTCCGTGAGTATATCAGAATATCGTCTATGAACACAATCACAAATTTGTCCAAGTAGGGTTTGCACACTCGGTTCATAAGGTCCGCGAATACTGCCGGTGCATTGGTTAACACAAATGGCATGACCATGAACTCAAAGTGACCATAACAAGTTCGAAAAGCGGTCTTTGGAATGTCGTCTTCCTGAATCCTTAGTTGATGGTATCCCGACCGCAGATCGATCTTCGAGTAATAGCTCGACCCTTGTAATTGGCCGAACAGGTCATCGATCCTTGGTAGTGGATACCGGTTCTTGATCGTCACTTTGTTTAATTCTCGGTAGTCGATGCACATACGGAACGATCCGTCTTTCTTCTTAACAAATAGGACTGGTGCTCCCCAAGGCGAGAAGCTTGGTCTGATGAAGCCTTTGTCTAATAGTTCTTGCAATTGGTTAAACAACTCCTGTATTTTCGATGGCGCCAGTCGGTAAGGTGACCTTGCTATCGGAGCAGCTCCTGTGGTGAGATCAATCTGGAACTCGACTTGCCGTTGCGGTGGAAGTCCGGGCAAATCGTCAGGAAATACTTCCGGGTAATCTCGGACGATCGGTATATCTTCGATTCTTCCCCTCTTTGGCTTTCTTTTTCCGTTACGTGCGCTAGAATCACATGGTATCCCTTCTGTAGGTATTTCTGGACTTTCATGCAAGTAATGATTCCTAGTGTTGTATAACTCTTTTCTCCTTGAATCACTAGTGTTTCTACGTTCGGCAGCGGAATACGAACGATTTTCTCGTGACATACAATCTCAGCTCGGTTCTTGGACAACCAGTCCATACTGATGACTATATCAAAACTCCCTAGTGTTACTGGTAACAGGTACATAGTGAATGGGTGGTCAGCTGGTGTCAGAACACATCCTGGGATTATCTGTTCTGTCTCAATCAATTTACCATCAGCTAGTTCCACCGTGTACAGGTAATCTGATTCAGTCGATGTAATATCAAGTAGCGAGCTAAACTCTATCGACACAACGCTTTTATCGACACTTGTATCAAATAGAGTGGAAACTTAACTGTTGTTCACAAGATCATGCGGGTGACAAATCTTGGATTTTATCAAGCTCCTCCGGCTCCTACAATGAACGCTATGTCACGCGCATCATTATCACTATGTCTTCTAGACTTTGGGCAATCCTTGTGGATATGTCCGAGTTTACCATACTCGAAGCATCCATGGTTTTCTCCTGCGTTCGTGGTTTGATTAATAGTCCTGCAATTGTGGGTGGTAGGGCCGAAATGCTTGTATTTCTAGCACTGGGAGTCTTCACATGAACTTGTGTGGTGGAAACTCATTTGTTATATGTCGGTAAATTCTCAGCGTATCCACCTCGGGTTACCTTATCTGGTTAGCGTGCGGTAACGGCCTTATCTGTTTTCTGTCTCTTCGGTGCTGGTGGTGTAAGGGTTTTATCGGGGGTATCGTCTCATCTCCTTTTGTTTTTAAATGACTTCACAAGAGATCCACCTCTGAATAGTACACCTTGACGAACTTCTTGGCCTTTCAGATTGAGTGCAAGTCTCGCTGCGTTCCGGGTGGCGATAGGTTCAGTAGGTGTCACTATATGTTGGATCTGAGGCGTTAAGCCTCAAATGTACCTTTCGTTTCTCTTGGGTTCCAGTACGACCATATGTGCATAGTCGGGCCAAGTCATGGAGTTTCGTGGTGTATCCTTCTATATTCACACCTTCTACCGACGGGTTTCAGATTTCTTGTTCTAACTTTTGCAGTACATTTCAGGGAATATTCCTATTACGTAATTTCCATAACTTCTTCTCATAAGATTATGTTAGCAGTTCCTAGACTTAGAGTGTGGTCATGTGAGTTTCAATATGTGAGGGCTTGCTCTTCGAATGTGCCGGTGGCGAATTTGACTTTTTAATCCATGGTACGACTGTTCATGCTGAGAACATATTATATCTTATCAATCCATTTGGTAATACCTTCGGCTCCTCCCTCGTCGTGGAAGTTTCAGGGTCTGTATGCATAGAGGGCCTTGTATATATAAACCGCCCTTCTAGTGGTTCTTTGCTTCAGACTAAGTTTGGTTTAAATACGTAAAAGAGAAAAGATATTGAATAATCTTATGCCATCAAAGGTAGCACTTTATGTCAGGTGATATTCTATGACTCGATCCACTCGCAGTATTCTACGCGATCGGAAATCGGGCAACTAAGATTTGGAAAATAGGAGTACGGTTCGTACAGGAAAGTCAACTTGGATTGTAGGATTCGCCAGAGTTCTCATGCACTACAATTTATGATTACGTGTGCACCCGTAATAATACTTTGCATTGCATGGTCCCACTGATGTTTCCCTGATCCCAAGTTTCCAGATTAAAAGAGTGTAATATTCATTAGATTGTACCATCGGGTACGGAATGTTAACCGTATCTAAGGGCACAGTAGGATTTAGCCAATGTACTAAGGCTGACGGGTTTAGAGTCATACTGAATAGATTCGAAAGTAGGAATTTCAGTTAAGAACTTCCTTGAGTTGGGACATATGAGTAGGGTTCGGTTCGCAACTTGAAGTAACAGTCCTCGATTTCTCTGAGTCTTTCCGGTACCCCTCGGACGAACCCCGTTTCTTTGTGTGAATCTCCACCTCAAACTCCTCGTGGTCCGGGTGATGTGACAATGTAGATGGTGTTGAAACATGACGGGGCAGTGTGACCCTCTTCCTCGGGGTTTGACAAAGTAATGCTTCACCTGAGTGCGGGAGGTACGGGGATGGGATGGGGTGAGGTACTACCTCGGGGTCTCCTCCCCAGCACTTATGTCCACGAGAAGTCTCAAGCTCCCTGTCGAATATAGTCTCAGGAACCTCTTCGGCTCCTCCTCGTCATCCTTGTGGTTGTCGGCTAGGTGTTCCCCCGAATACTTGTTCGGGTTCTCGTCGTCATCAGTCATTGGGATACCATCGTCACCAGATGCGCGCAAGAGTAGTGGTGTGGACGGTGCGGGAAGTGACGACTCAACTGATGATGATGCCGACGGTGTGTACTTGTACTACTCCTCATAATCGAAGATGAAAATCAGGTGAGATGCAGAAGACATAGTCGAGACAGTAACATTGTCTAAGTATTAAGTAATATAGATCATGTGAATGTATATGCAATGTGAATGATGTGATGTGAACTATGTGAGCCTACAGTTATAGTCTAAGTACACTAAATGCAACTTAGTTCTCTATAACCTGGCTCTGATACCAATCTGTCACACCCTGAAATTCCACAGCGGGTTACCCGCGGGTTGTGACTGTCAAGGATCATCGGTCCGGGTCATTTTGAACGACCTCTAAATGGTTTTTGAAAAAGTCATTCCATTTGAACATCATTCGAAATACATAAGTTTACAGAGTTTAAGAAAATGTGGAATGTAAATGCGGAAGCAAAGTAATGTAGTAAAATACAAAAGCATAACAATTTAGGTTCCCATAAACCTAGCTTCTAAATGAAAAACATGATATGAGACTCCAGACATGCAATCCTAGTCCGTGCGTGAATGCTTAGAGACCTGAGATAAACATGCTTAAAAGTGTCAACACAGGGTTGGTGAGTTCACAGGTTTAAGTAACAGTAAAGAAATGAAAACAGTGTAACAGTAGGAAAATTCTACTCATGATTCGATTGTTGATCAGACAATATGCGATAATAATATAAGCAATTCACCGAAACCGAAGCTAACGAAAAGGGATGCTGAAACTTGCATTTTGCCTCTTACGTGCCCCGCACGCATGGATTAGGTCAATGATGCACCCGTTAGACCTCCAGTCTAAGTTAGCGCGACTAACCCGGGTGGGGGTGGTTAAACCCAATAGTACTATTCATGATTACCTCGCTTGGGAAATAATTAACGGTTCGATTGTGAGAGGACTTTACGTGCGGGAAATGCACCCACTTATATATTAACGTGAAATCAAAGTAACGTCATAAAACTATGAAAGTAAGTTTGAGCATGTATCTAACGTGAAATCAAAGTAACGTCATAAAACTATGAAAGTAAGTTTGAGCATGTATCTCCCCCAATGAAAAATAGGTAAAATGGGGCCGTGTAAACTCACCTGGAAATGCGGTGAATGAGAAATGAAAGCAACAAAAGAAATCGAGTAACTCCGGGTAACCGACCTAACCGAGCCCTAGGAAATAGTAAGGCTATAAGGTCTATGAAAGTAAACATGGTTTATGTAACCACATTCATCCAAACGACTCAACGTTGAAAGGTTACATTGATGTTTTGAAAAGGTTTGACCAAAGTTGACCGAGGTTTGACCAACTTTGACCAAGGTTTGACTAGTGTTGACCAATGTTGACTAATGTTGACACATGATGAAGTCATGTATAAACAACACACAAGTAACATATAAGTTGTAAACATGTAATACATAAGTATCTTACAAGTTGTACATGTGTAACACCTAAGTAGCACATAAGTTGTACATGTGTGACACGTAAGGAACATACAAGTTGTACCTAAGTAATGTATAAGTAACACCTTGTGACATAACATACATGCTTCAACTAGTTGCATAAGAAATTAACATGTGATAAGTGACATAGCATTTGCACCTCTTAATGGCATATTTCATACACATAATTCATGTCATCATATTAATAACCTATTAGTACCATTTCAATTCTTTTAAACAAGTAGCATAACATGTCATTGAAATTCCATAATTCTTAACATAACAAAGTTTCCATTTTTGATAATTAGGATTTTAGTGCATCTAAGGTGTCATAGCTCAAACAAACAAGTTGTACATGAAATTATACTAGTAATCATACTAGTAACATGATTCTATGTATTTACTTTATATTTCAAGCAAATATGAAGGTTCTCAACAAATAAAGTTTCCTTATTTAGCAAGGTTCGCCAAAACATGTCATAACACAACTCCGAATTACATATTCTTGCATAAATCATCTATTCATATGATAATGAAGCCATATAACCTACTTTAAACATTTATAGGCCACACATACAAAACATGAACAATTAAAGTTTCCTTTTTAGGAAAGTGGTCCAAACGACTCTTTTGCACATGTGTAACTTCAAATAACTCTTTTTACTACTTTAACATATATTATAGAACTATAATATCCACTTTTTATCCATTAGAAACTCATAACACAAAATATGCAAAATTAAAGTTTCCTTATATAGTAAGTTACCATAATCTAGTAAAAACGACATTTCGACCAAAAAAAATCACACTTCCTATTCATACTACTAATATAGACATCATCCAAACTAAGAAGCACATCATATATCCATTTATACAAAAACTCATCCAACAAAGTTTCTATAAATAGAAACGAGTAATTAATGTCATAAACAAGTATTTCAAAACATAAAATGTGCATATATGCATCAACAACTCATTATTATGAAAACCATTGGATAAAACAAGTATTATAACACTTTGAACCAACAAAAATCGTTTAGATGGATGGTTTGCTCATCTTGGCCGAAATGTTTGAAATAAAATGGATGAACACTTACAAAACTAAAGTATGTTGGATAAAAGATGGAGATTCTTCACTTGAACACCTTGGATTAGCTCTTAAAATGCTTGGATTGCTTGAACAAAGTTTGAAGATGGTGGTGGCTAGGGAGGGGGTGGCGGCCGAAAGAATGAGAGAGGGGGGAGGGTTTGGGTAATTAGGTTTAGGGTAAATGAGGATTAAGGAGGTGTAAGGGAGTTTTAGTAAATGGGTTATGGGCTTTCTTGAGTTTTAAGGGGCTTTTGCAAGGGATTTGGGCTCCTAAATGGAACATTTATTTAAATTGCTGAATTCATTCAACCCAATTAATAAACCCATTGTTTTTATAAAATCTAAATTAATGTTGTTGGCACATATCGCGTATCCGCTTAAAAAACGTTAAAATAAAAGATGCTCTAAAAATTCCGGAAAAATTCACATAAGCATGAAATATTAAATCACAGTATTACATGTAATTTATACACACCAAATATATGTCTAAATATTATTTCTAATATTCGTTAATGTTCGTGTGACAGGACGCGTGTGTGACCCGATAATCTGCCCGATTACCGATGCATGAAATGAAACGAAACGAATGGACTTACTATATGAAGTATGTACTTAATTACTCTATAATTAAGTATGATGCAAGTGTAATCACATGAATTCAAGTAATAGTCGGGTATGGATATTAACCTGAATTTGCCGGGTATCACATAAATTACCCGGTATGAATACATAGCAAACACATACACATACTTTAAGATAACATACAGTAGGTATTGCATTCAGTAGTCTTTCATAGGGGTAAGAAAGTTATGCCCTTATTGAGGCAGTCGATTAATAACGTAGGCTGCGGTTCAAATGGACTCGGCCTAAAACGTAACCGGTACATTTTTGTCATGGCTCATGCTCCTACACACTTTAGAAAGATGTCGATTCTTACGTTCCGCCACTGCGTTCTGCTGTGGTGTATTTGGACAACTCAACTGTCGTCTTATGTTCTTTGCTTTCAGGTATTCATTGAACTTCTTCGACGTGTACTCTCCGCATAGGAGTTTAATCTTTGCACCGATCATTTTTTCAGCTTCTTGTTTAAATTGTTTAAACTTAACCAAAACTTCACATTTGTTTCAACCGAGGTGGTAAGCACAAACACTTCTTGATCTTGAGCCATATGTTCCTCAACATCCCAAGCTTGTTCTTTCTAGACTTCTGTACTATTCCATTCGTCTTTGTTCTTCGATCTTCAATATTTTTCCATGTGACCTCGTCTTCCACACTTATAACAATTGTATGGAAAACGTCTAAAGCCTTCTTTGTTCTTTGTTCCCTCATATGGCTCCTCATTCTCCTTCTCGTTGGATTTTGACTTCCATCCACCTTTTTTATCTCTGTTTCTATAACCTGGTTTACTGTTATTTGGTTTGCCCTTATACTTGCCGGCATAGAGAGCTTGATCACTTGCTTTAAGTTTAATAATCATATCGCATAGTTGTTTTGCTATAGCCTTTTAGACGGTCAAGCGATTTTCTCGCTCAATGAGGGTGGGCTAGGTAGGCCACCCTTGGATCGCCACTATGAAGCCTCTATACTCCAATTTTAGGTCGTGTATAATTATACGCTTCATACGAGCCTTACTAATCCGGGAATCTTCGTCCAGTTCACTGATTTCTCGGCACGTCGTCTTGATTTTTTGGAAGTAATATAATATTGGGAGTTCTATCTAGGAAGTGGTCATTAGTTCGCATTTAAGTACCGGTAACCTAGTATCATTCTTCTTGTTGAACAGTCATGCAAAGTTATCCCACGCAGGTTTAGGATATTCGACGCCATGTTTAAGCATATCTTCTTCGATTGTGGTCTTGAGAATGAACATAGCCTTCCCAGCCTTTACTTCCCACTTGTGTATAACTCTGTTGATGTCGTTTATTGGCATCACCGTCTCTGTTCCTACCACAACATCCCAAAGACCTTGTCCCACAAGATACGACTTTAAACATGTGGACCAAGTACTATAGTTGTTGTTATTGAGATTCCTTATTCCTCCAACAACATGTAGATTTCCCATGTTTCGACGGGTTTACTTATGGATCGAATCTTCTTCTTCGGCTCAATGGACTTCGTGCGATTGTTATAGCTTGAATCACGCTTCTGGCCTTCAAGGACTTCTTGATTCTGATCATAACCTTTCTGTCTTCTTTGAGTCTTGACCTTCAAGGCTCTGATGCAAGTTGTTAACTTGGAACCGATAATAAGAGACTTACACTCTTGAACAAACACGTTCGACTCTTTTATTAATTGAGAAAGCAATAATAAATCAAATTACAGAGTCAAACTAAGGTTATATATCAACCTTTACTTGTAGACTAAGGAATTATCAACTACTTCTAATCTAATTCAAAAACTTAAACAAACTGACTCTTAATTCGAAACTCAAATAATAAACTTAAATACCACTCCCCTTGAGATCTCCCGGCCCTCCCTCTCAAGTTTTCTACTAGTCCACGCCTTTTAGTTTGGTATTGTACCAACTTTCACAGCTTCACCCATGGCCATGAGGGTTCCTATGGGACGTTGCTCCCTTGGCGAGGTTCGGGGACAGTACCCCTAACAGGGTCTCTACCTATAAATAGAATTTATAGATAACTTCTTCACACAGAAATTCATACTCGTTCTGGTTGACCTTTCTGAATAATCTGATTAATATTTCGTACCAACAAAATACTTTTATCTGAAAGTGATATCAACACGATTCAGAAAGTTATTCAAGAAATTTACGAAATACGTAACCTATCAGAAGATTCATTAATATAATTTTCTCTCTTTTATCAAGGGAACATTCTTTCTGTAACCCCTTAAGGTTCTGTGTATCCTAATTCGAATTATGGAGCTTAATCCATAACATGCTTCAAACGTATTATCATTTAGGATTATTAAAAGTCTTTAGCCAACTTTCGTAAGCAATGATTAGTAGTCTTACATATGTGAACCCTAACTTCAATCATAAAGATACATGATCTCATGTGCCACCACATGACCATTATGGCATTAGTTAAAGAACGAAAAAAGAACGTGTCCCAAAATGTTTTAATAATTATAAGAAAATGATTAGTGTAGTATTGGCAGCCATAGAAGAGTAGAAAAGTGTTAGATATTTCGTGCGTCGTCGACTTTAGAAGCTCACGTTGCCAAAGTTTGTTTGGTCTATTTCACTACGATCACGAGGCACGCATTATCACATTTAGCTACGAACGTAAAACGTGTTTTTACTGCTCATCAAAAACAAGAAAGCACATTTTCAGATGCCCACAAAGTAGAGTCAAGGACAATGCATTCGTCGGAAATCTCACTATGAAAGTGGAAGCCTTCGGCATTCGTCAGTCATAGTCCATCAAGAAACATGACGTCAATCACTTTTCTATTAGTGGTCATCAAAAATAATTTACTAATCATTAATTGAATCAATCACATGAATCAAAGAGGCTAGCACAAATTAAAGAAGAGAAAATGAAAGCATATATAATCGCTTCCTTTTTATTCTTTGGTTGCGAAAAAAACGTTTACATTGTTTATCTTTTTGCCGACTCCAAACAAAAGATCAGGAACAAAACCGTTCTACGTAACTGGCCCTCTAAACTGAATTGTAGGTAGATCTCTTATCAATAAATAGGAGACACAAATACTTGGTTGTTATGATAAACACTCATGAACCATAAGAAAAACAAAAAAATTAATGGTTATATTGTATTAAGCATCAAATTAATAACATATATATAGAAAGAGGAAAAGAGACGAATAAATCTTAAAAAAGACGTGGTAAGTGAAGAATTTCCACAATCTATCACCACTGCTATACGAAATCATGAATATGTCATTAAGTATTAAACAACCCATTTTACCGACCTATTTTTCTCAAAAATTTCTATATTCGTTACCGGTCATTATATGTATATCTATATTATATAATAAATAAAGGTTTTGATGGTACACTTGTTACTCTCTCATGCATTCTTAATTTTTTTTTTCGCATCTCTCTTAATTATACAAAATTTTTTAATTGTTTTTATAATTTTTTGTTTCCCGTCTTTCTCTCCTATTAAATAATAATTTTTCTATAATTCTTTTTAAAAAAACGTTTTTTCATAAATATGTAATATGTAATTATTTATTATTAAATATATATAACATGATTTAAAATGTAATTATTCAACTCGTGTAATACACCGGGTTTCTAAAGTTTAATTAATATTAATTAACATTTATCAGTTAAATAAAAAAAAATTAATACTCAGCTAAAAAATGATTTAAAAATTAACTTAACAGAATCTATAACTGTCACATAATATTTTATTCAACCCATGTAATACACGGCATTTTAAAAACATAATTTTTTTACTACTAAGTATATAACATTACATTTATTCAACCAGTGTAATACACGGGAATCGAACCTAGTATATAATACAGTCTAAAAACGAGATTTAAACAAATAAATTAAAACTTTTTTATAGTAAGAAACTCGTTTTTGTTTAAGAAAAAGAAAAGGAATAAAATCATACAATTGCAAATAAGTTTCAATATTATTTTAATAAAATTTCTCCAATTTTTCCTAACTATAAAACACAAACTTTTTCATAGCTATAAATCACACAAGTTTCATTGTTGTTGCGAATTTTTTCTTAATTGTTTAAACTCAATGACCTAAATTGAACAATCATGAAATTTGGTTACTATTTAGTGACTTTTATTATCAAAATTACCTCCTATGTTTTAAACTTGAAAAGAATAATATATAGTTACCAAGTTTCATATTCATTCCATTTAAGTCACTTAATTTTAACATTTATATAAAATTTCACAACCATGGAATAGTATTGAAACTTAAGAGCTTTTCATAATTAGAAAAAAGCATAAATGAGTTTAGTGGAACAATGAATAAGCTTGATTACTATTAGGTGAAATATTCTCTACAGAAAAACGTAAAATATAACAAAGCTCGATTGTTTAGTAAATAACGGGCTCTATTATTTTTAAACATAAAGAGGTTATTTATTAAAAATTGGACACAATTATATTTACAAACTTGAAAAATATTTAATACAACTATGTTGTTTGGTAAAAAAGAAAATAGGGTCTTATTACATTGAAATGGTTAATTTAAAGAGATTGGTTTTTTACCAAGTATTTGGGCCATGTTACATTTTATGTAAACTAGATGGTCATACCCGTGCTCCGTGTCTGGTGTCGGGCTCATCGTTAATAAAATTTAAATGAAAACGTAAACGCATCGATAAAAATAATGTTAATAAAAAATAAACATAAAACTGAATAATAAAAAAAGGAAAAAAAACTACCGGTTCGAGTCGTCGAAAACCATAAAAGCGAATACCAATACAGGTTACGATAATACGAATACCGACAATGAGTTTGTTCGCTGATAATATGTTCGGCTCGTCACGGTACCACAACGGTAACGGCACTCGCTATAGGTAACGATAAAAAAAACTCGATTTGAATACAACTCCATTTTCAAAAAAATATTATATCGGAACGTTGACAAAAAAAACTAAAAACAACCACAAACTCCGTATTTTGAAAAAAAAAAGTTAACGAACGAAAGTTATTAAAGGAAACAAAATTAATAGAAAATGAAACGGGATAAAAGCGTATATAATATATAGTATAAGGGTTGAAAATGAGAATTTAAAAAAGAAAAAAAGGTAAGTGTTAAATATTGTGTGGGGTTGACACTATTCAACTCAACTTCTTTTTAATCTAACTAGGAATTTAACCCGCCTCGCGTTGCGGCGACGTCGAATTCCTCACGGTACCTCAATGATAACGGCGTCCGCTACAGCCTAAAAAAAGTTTACTATTCAATTGTTAAGGTAAATCGATAATAAGAAGAATTACTAATGTTATTAATTGGATCGAGTTTTTAATAGGAAACCAGATTCCATTATTGTTGGTCCCAGGTTAGATGACGACTAATGATCTCAACAAATGATAAATAATTTGTGTGAAATAAGAGATCAAGGTTATCACGCAGACGAATAATAGATTTTCATATAAAGTTAAGCTTCTATTGAATATCAAATAAATTTACAATGAAAAACAATTCAATAAAATTTCAACCTATATCTTGGACACTCAAGAAACACACCAAAGTATTTGGATGGGTAGTCCACACACTTGATTTGTAACTGCTGTCTGAGATGGTTAAATAGGCGAACCATCCTGACCAAGTTGAGTCTGATTACAAAATTTGATGTGTTGCCTTTTCTATTGTGATTCAACCTAGAGGTCCATTTATATGATCTGACATCCTTATCTTCTTAATATTCTCCATTGCAATTGGTCCAATTACGAAGATGTTGTGTGAGGATGTTCTAGAATATTAGACGTCATTTAAGCCATGTCAGTTGTCAAAAAGTATTTGAGTCGGTGAAGTTCATATCCTTTGTTCGCTAGTTAGAGAAGACTAAGTCCTTGGAAGTTCAGACACTTACATGTGGTCTCTGATTTAGACATTAAGTGTCCGTATATAATATTCTTCAAAAGTCTGACATAACTTCTGTCTTCCGACATCTTTTTCTTCAATACTTGATACATTACTTGGGGGGTTTATAAAAGATAATCCCTAACAATCTCCCCTGAAATATTGAAAGAAAAAGATCCAAAGGAAATGTTTCTAAACAGATGATAAATATTTAAATTACAAAAACAAATGCTTTTACAAGCATCCCATAAGTTTTACTTTTGTTTCTGATAAGTTAACCGTTGAGTGATCCTGTTGAACATTTGTTGTTTGATGCATTCATTTAATTTGTTGGTGTTTTCGATTATAGATAGTAGATATTCTATTGTGTGGTTTGTATACCTGTCCAGTTCTTCTATCATGAAAAAACTCTTAGTTTTGAGTATTTCCTTGTAAAGAAGACTTCCATTCTTCATTTCTCATTATTACCCAGTTCAAGCTTTGAGTATTTTCTAGTTCAAGCTTTGAAAAGTAGACTTCCATTCTTCATTTCTCAATATTACCCAGGCTTTCATTAGGGGTTCAGATTTGTTTTCTTCAGACCGCAGTGAACAACAATCTCATCGTCATTCGTGGAATGTTTCCGTACTACTCTTTTGATTGTTGTTCGGATTCTTTGTTAGTAGCTTCATGTTGTGATCTTGAATTCATTGATCCTGAAGCTTGACGGGTTAATTTTATTAGACCAACATCTTCTGAAAAAACAAGTGCCTCAATCTTTACAAGTTTTCTACTTTGTTAAGAGTTAGGATAATCATTATAGTCTGCATCAAATTTTCTCTTTAGTTCGTTTGCCTTGCAGACCATTTGTTCCAAGTTGAACTTTATATCTCCAATCCCATGTGATTTGTTGATTGCGCAATTGGAAAGATTTCTAAAGATACCTAACATCTTTTGATTTGTTCTTGATAAAATTATGTGAAGTTACTATGCTCTTTTTGCTTTTTGTTGAGTATGTTTGCTGTAAGAACTTGTCTCATGGCTTGTTCTTTAGATGTTATCACAGGTTTAACTATTAATTCATCTTTTTGTTGGTTATTCTATTTAGTCAAGGCTTGATGGTTAATTACTGTGTTAGGGATCTTATGGTTTTGGAGATCATTGGAGGGTTGTTGATCTTTGTGTTCATTCAATTGTCTCAAACTATTTGAACTTCTCCAGTATTGCATTCTGAATATTTCCGAGTTCAGATTTGGTGACATAAGAGATGTCTTCATTTCTTTTTTCAAATTTACTCTTTAGTGTTTTCGACTCCTTTGTCTGTTTTTGAGTAATGCTGACCAGAGATTCCAGTTGTTTGTCAATTTCAGACGCCTTAATGTTCTTTTTAAGGGTTCAACTCCTAGATTTTATTGGTTTAGTAGAATTGGGCTTTTCAGTTTGTGCAAGGAGCCTTTGACATGTTTATGTTTTGTGAAGTCAGAAAAGTTGTTTCCATGAAACGGTTAGTAACTAGAATACCAGGAGCAGTAAATGTTCTTGTTGGCATTGTTGGTGCAACACAAATGTTAACTAATGATGAAGGGTATGAATCACTTATATTTCTCGAGTATCCTTGACTCTCTAATTGAGAAGATTCTCCTTCGGTTGAGGCAACATCCTCTTCTGTTACCGAGTCAGAAGATTCAAATCGGATGTGCTTGTTGAGACATGTTGAAAAGATGTCAATCGTCTTGGCAGCGTGTGGTCCAGTGCTTGTGTCCAAAGGAGTTGATATCTCATGTATATAAACATTTAAAGGCTCAAAGTGATGAGTCTCTATGTGTTTAGAGGACTCATCCATGTGATTGAGATTGAGGTTAGATATCTTTACCCTAGTTTCCCCCACATTTTGGTAAACATTTTCCCAGTTGGTTAATGAGTGGCTGACTTGGCTTTATGAGGATGATCGAGACTTCAACGATCTTTTTCAACGTTTTATGACCTTTGAGAGTCAAAAATAGTGTTTGTGGTATGTCTAGACTCAGATGTTAAGTCTGTTTGATAACTCTCTGATTGTTTTTCCTCACCCCTAGTGGAAGCATGCGTTTGGGTAGGGAATTCTGATTCTAAAATCCCCATACACCCTATATAGGACTCAAGAATAAAAGATGCAAAGATTATCATAATTGAGAGAAAGTACTTAGGAAAGCTTTCTTCAGGATCCTTTGTTTTAAAGATTTGCATCTTCTAAAAAGGGTTCCGTTCTACTTCTTCTAAGAAGGCCACTTCTTCAGCAATCATAGATTCTTTAATGCTTAGTCTGAAAATCGAGGAAAAGCAAGGAACTTGATCTTTCCTTTAATCTTGTCTTCCAATTTTGATTTTATCTCCTTCCAGATGATTTTAGCATAGTCTCGATCAAACCATGCGCAAGTCCATATAGGATTGACAAAATATTGAAATTCCCTTGATCGAAACCTCCATTTTTTCATGTCAGACTTTAGTTAATGATTGAGAATAGAAAATTCCATGAGGACCAAGGATAACATGCACAATTTGTAAGGCCTCAAACCGGACACCCTACAGTTAGGTCACATCACTGGGTATTCTTTTTAAAATACTTAACTTTCATTTAAAACATACAGCGGAAGTTTTTCTCAAAATAGTAATTAAGTTCATTAACGTTCTTAACTTTACCTTACGAATGCGTGCACACCAATCCAAGTAGCATCGCTCCAAAGCCAAGATACATCGTCAAGCGTACTCACCTGCAAAACAGTCTAACGTACATACAAAGTCAGCTACGCTGAGTGAGTTCTAATAGTTTGTTTAAGTAAAAACCATCACCTCACAAAATCATTTATAAAAACCCAGGACACCCCGGTCTTTTACAAAACTGCTTGTCGAACATTAACACATAGGTAACCCACCTTACCGACCCATTCCCGTAAGGGTCCACCACCCAAGACTCATTCATTCCCAAAGCCCAGTAAATCTTACCGAAAAGGTTTGAACTTACTATACTATTAACTCATAACCTACCACACGTATTAACCCGAAGTCCGGTCAACATGACCCAACTCTTAACATGGACTTAACTAGCCCTAACAATGAAATTCACAAAAGGGCTTACACACAATAGCCGTAGACACGACCTCGTCCTCACACAACATTATAAATAATTTTGCTTGATTATTACAGCAATAACATCACGACACACCATTAATAATAAGCACTCGTATGCAAATAAAATACATATATGCACACAAACACATACCTCATCACCATCATCCTCGTCTGGGTTACCCTCGTCAGGGCTTTCGACACATCCCGAACTCGTCACTGTCCCCATGGACATTTGTCACATTTAGTGACTTCCTGAAGGACCTTGTCCTTCACAATCCCGTTTGCCGTGTCACAAAGACAATGATGCAAACACAATACCCGCCGTGTCACAAGGAAAACGACACAATAATAATACTCGTCGTGTCACAAGGACAACGACACAATGCACACACAAGTAACACATAGTAGCACACATGAACAATTATGACTCGTTACCTAAACACCTACCACATATGTGCACCCACCGTAACACGTCCTGATCGTATCCACACGACATATAGACTCATTCCTCGGCTCATCCTGACTAACTCATAACCCGACACACACAAATCATCATACTCTTGTCCAAACCTCTTAAGGACCCCATGTAGACCCTTAGTTTAATTATTATATAATAACCCATAAAACACTTCATGATAAATCATAATTCGTAACACGTTTGATTAGTATCACGAAACATGTGAGTATGTACGATAACCCCAAAAGATTAAAATAGTTAAAGAGGGGATTAGAAACTCACTGTTACGAAGAACTAACTCCTGCACTGCAACGGTCTCCTCGCACGAAACCCGAACATGTCAACATATGATCACATGGTCAGAGTACGTCCTAAACATGCGTCAATTACGTATAAATATAAATATTCCCGACTCGTGTCTCATCTGCTCGCCCTTTCGTACATGCAAAACCCTAGATCCACGTGTTTGCTCGAACCGGGTTATCCTGGACCCGTTTAGAACTCGCATACATGAACCCTAGTTCCCATGCATGCACTTACACGTGCCATGCAAAAGAAAACCCTAATCTTGCAAACACGTAAGCTTGAAGCGGGTCTCCATGCACGTGCGTAAACTGCCATGTAAAAACCCTAATAAGGTGTGACCCGACTCCGTCCCTTCGTCGTTCACCACTGTGAACCACCACCGCGTACCTCCCATGCATGGCACCATCATGCACCACCATTGACCTCGTCGTCATGCCTAACCCTAACCGGGTACAACACCAACATCACCTCCGCCGTCTGCCGCTGTGAAACACCACCACCGCCAACTTCCGTGACTACCAACACCTTCCCCTGCTGCAGTCGACGTCCCCGACTATCCCCGAAGCCACCACCTTCTTCTCCGGTTGAAACCCTAGCCGCTCACCACCGAACGTCACCACCCGCACCTCGTCGTCCACCGCCTCACACCCTCACAGCGCTCCCATGGTTGCCTCCCACCTGACTCCCTCAGCTCATGTTGTGCACCACCATACACCAACCCCACAGGCATTACAGCGGTTGTCGAGCACCACCGTGTCCCTCCTCGCACCGCCTCCTCCCGTACTCGTGACCACCACCACCTCCATCGGACATCCTTCCCCCGTCTCCTCTATCGCTCACTGTGATCACAGTCCCAAACCTTAGCCGGAACCTATTACAAGATTTGATAACAAACTTAACAAGAGGTACAAACGAGAATTACCGTAGCGAAGTTCGGAAACCGTCGTGTCCCGTCCGGTCACTCCTCCTCGTCGGCCCCCTTTTTTCCTTTGCTCTCTCTGCCGTAAGCACTCCTAGGCCGATTATGCCCTAGGGTTTCTTGTTAAACGGTTTTTAACGCCATAAGGGTTTACATTCTAGACCCCGGGTTTCTGTTTCGCGCGTTTTGATCCCAACTGTTCACTTAGTAGCTGAATCGGGTCCTTTTAGTTTCCATATGTAGGGTTTTATGTGAAACCTTTGCCAACCGTCTTATTTACCGGAGATACGGGTCACCCATTGGCCCAAATCATTAATTGGTAGGTTTTCGGGATGTTACACAATTCCTTGTTGTATTGTAACACCATAGAATGAAATAAACCAATAATTAGATTTGATAACGTTGCAGCGAAAATTTGGTCCCAACTTTTTCATTTTAAAACAACCTAACACTTAGTTTATAAACCAAATCAAATCCTTAATTCTCATACTTGATTGATTACAAAGTATTTAAACTTTTACTAAATAACAATATACAAATATCAAGGCTTAATCAAATTACACAAGGGCAGTTACAGTCATTGACGACTCGCAGGTACAATCCACCCCGAAGACTCGATCCTCACCATCCGATTTGTTTTCTCAACCCGAACCTGAAGGCATACATCAAACAAACATTAGATATACTATGTTAGTGACCAAAACAATACAACAAAACCATCAAAATACAATGAAAACTCGTCGGGCATCAGGGCCAGGCGTAATTTACGCCCTACTCCGGCGTAAATTACGCCCCTCCCTACACATGGTGGTCGTATACAACTTGTTTTGGGCGTAAAATACTCTAACCCATCGTAAATTGCGCCAAAGTGGTGTAAATTACGCCACCTATAGGTCAAAATCTTTATTTTGATGTTTAGTTCATTGAAAGCCCCAAATCTAGGGGTCTTAGCAATTGGATCTATTAATTCAAAACATAGTTCTTCAACTTTAAAAATTCATTCATAAGCAGCGGAAAACATTTAATTGTAACATAACATCTTTTAAGTCAATACATAATCCGTAAACAAAACATAAATGTCTATAGACAAATCATAAATAACGGGGTGTCAGTCTTCGAGTAGGGGTAGTTAATCCATCTATGCCCTCCAGTCCTTCAGACTTCTATAACATATCTAACATTAACCTAAAAGTCAACTTTGCTAAGTGAGTTCTAGTTTACGTAAATCATCAAGGCTTTAAACTTTTCTCATATCAGTTATAACAATGATTTATATCAACATTACTTTACGTATTAAAACATTACTTTATCTTTACTTTAACTTTATACACGTAATAATGCTTATAACAAATACAAGGCTCCTTTAACTGTTTGCACATAGGCAAGAATCCTTTATCTGCATGCGCAAAGGCAAGACTCATTTATCATGCTTGCACATAGGCAAGAATCCTATATCATGCTTGCACATAGGCAAGACTCTTTCATCATGGCTAACTATGGTAGGACTTCCTTTATCGTGCTTGTAACGTATGCAAGACTCCTTTATCATTTGCTTGCAAGACTCCTTTACCATATGCATTTTTTTAACATATATGCTATCACCACTACAAAAAAAAGTCATTCAGTGGCATACAAAAAGTGCCAGAAAAAACCAAAAAAGTGCCACTAAAGACCCCTATATAAACCGGCGACACACAAAAAAGTGTCACTAGAAGCGCTAACACTAAAGCCTTTTAGTGGCACTTTTTTGGTCTACCACTACAAACTTTTTGGGCTTTTGTGACACAAATTTTGTGTCGCTAAAAACTATTTCTAATTAAATATCCATACTACTTTTAGCGACACATAATTTTTGCTACAAATATCACATCAAATAAAATACCACTACAGACGTTTATCATATTAATTTTGATTAAACCAAATCATTATTTATTTACAATATATAATGAAAATAAAACTGTAAAATGTAGAAATTGTAATATCATCACTTCATTTAAAAGTTCGATCGTCTTCAAAACATATACCAAATGTTTGCAAACAAATGCCTAATAAGTGCCAAATTTAGTCTAAATATCAAACATATAAAACACAACTAACAAATGTTTGAATAAAACTCGAAACTTCATTACATTCATGATCCTCTTTCACAATCTTCATCCCCTTGCTAACTCTTTCTTAGTAATGATACTAGTAGTTACCTCTTAAAAAAATAAAGACTTTTAAATATGCAAACAATAAGGACAAGTTCTCCATTTTTCCCCATTCTATGAAAGATTCAATTTTTAATTGTTTCATCTGAATGAATAATAAATTTTAACTATAAATAAAAATTATATATATTAGCATATACCTCTTATCTTAATGAATGAATACATATCAAGCTTGATAAAAGACAGAGCCTATAATATCTTGAACAAATATATGAAATATTTGGTTTCCCAGACTCCTACAATAAACAAATAAAGCTCAAAAGTTGACAATAAACTCGCTGCCTTATGATAGACAAACAAATTTGATTCGTGTGCTTACCAACATCTTTGCACTACCAAAATCACAAAGTTTTAGCTGATGTGTCTTTGGATTAACCTGCAGATCAAGATCTCAAGTAATTGTATGGACTTCAAAAGGAATAAGAAGTCATATTAACAACGGAGTTCTGCAATCATGACCTGAATATGCGTAATCCCCTGCAAGTCTGCAACTGTAAAATCGTAATTCCTTGCACCAATTTTTGTAGACCTGAAGTTTGGCTGATTTTTGTAGACCTGAAGAAAAACATAACTGATTATAGGACCCTTATCATGCATTCTAGAAAAACTCATGGTTGTAAAAATCGCTAGGCGCTAGTCGGGCGGTGGGGTTGGGCCTAGGCGTAGGCGGGATTAATCGGGGCCTAGGGGGGATTAATCAGATTGGAATTTTTATATGTAATTTTCAGTTTTTTATATATATACACACATTTTTATATGTAATTTTTATAAAAATGTTCATTTTTAAACCACACCAAAGGTTTTCGCCGGAATTTGGCCGGAAATTTCAGGTTTTCGCCGGAATGTTAGCCGGAATCTGGCCGCCTAGGCCCCGCTTAGGACCGCCTAGCGACTAATGAAGCGATTTAGCCAAAATTACTCCTCGACCGGCCGCCTAGCGACTATTCGGCGCCTAGGCGCGATTTTTACAACAATGGAAAAACTCCACATTCCTCCATGATTCAAGTAATTATAAGATGATGAGATCATTTCCTGTTAAAAAATAGTAAATTTACACAAAGTATGGGTGCAGAGATACAACAAGACGTACAAGAATTGCAAATAGGCTAATACAAATGAATGGGGCTGAAATACCTGTGTAAATCGACCACCACCGAGTATTATCATTTTTTACCTCTACTTTCACTGCCTTGGTCACCCTCGACTTTTTCATCTCCTTTGAATCCTATACAATAGTGAATTATCTTAGATAGGCTTGCTCTGTAGGCACAAAAAGTAAATAATAACAGATAAGAATGTTCCAAGACCAAAATGGTACTTCCTACAACCAGGAATGGCAATATACTAGGTATGGAACGAGTATCGGTAATCGCAATCCCATACCCATCGGGTAGCCCGTTACTCATAATCTATCGGGTATCCCCGCCGGTATAAGGTATAATTCTAATTTCCTTACCCACACATATTGATATCCCATTAAAAAAAATAATAATAATCTAAATATGTATAAAAACTATTTACTAGATGGTACAAGTTAAAAGTAGCATTTGGGTGATTTTCAACCCGTTTAACCCATTCTCCTAGCTAAATTTTCTTAATTGACCCATTTAAGATAAGATACACCCAAATCGACCCTCTCAAAAGTAAACGGGCCCAAATCGCCAGCTCTAGTTCTAATAACCAGAGCATGGTCAGCAGCATTGGTGCTAATAAATCTTTTTAAAGCCATAAATAGATTTGATAAGCAAGTGAAGGTAAAAACAGAAGTTACCTGGAAGAGAATCTTGATGAAGATTCTAGAAGATGAAGTCGCGTCATCCTCAGTCAACCGAATATAAGCCAAAACATCCAGAGCAAAGCATCATTCCTAAGAGGATGTGCAAAAAACTTGGCCACATTACGCAAAATTTCAGTTAGTTCTTGATCATTGGTGGACTTTGTTGGTCATGCAAAATTTCAGTTAGTTCTTGATCAGAAAAATGGATTTTGATACTAACTGAAATTTGGATGTCATAAACATATTGCAGAAAGTTGATACAGAGACAAATATTTAAAATTCAACTAAATTTCATTTTTTACCTGTGATTGCAGCCATGCTAATTTATGCAAGAGAGAAACCAAATTTCACTATTTAACTTACAAATAAAACTAAATTTCACATTTTTTTTTGCATAATTTAGTATCAAGTTGAATGATTGCACTAACTGGTATCAAAATCTGTTGGAATAATTTTGATTTCCTTACCACACAAAATCTAACTTTTATTGCTATCTTCCTAACTCAATTTTAATTTCCTTACCCACACATATATACACTTGCAACTAAACATCTATTGCAGTCAAAATCTAAAAAACCACAGCATTTGAGGTCACCATAACCTAAAGTTCAGTAATCACTTCACTTATACAAATCAATCACAATATATATTACGAAACTTGGTTGACGCCATTCCCACACGAAAAATGTTAATTTTTTGGAGGCAAAGAAAACTGAGCACAAATCTTAACCAAATACTAGTCTTACTTCTTACAGTACTAACGAATTGCCTAAATATTTAATACTCCATACTCGAAGCAGGAGCTTATCAATCTTTGAGTAATCTGTTGACTTTTCAATATTTAAAACATCCACTCATACACATAAATTTAACATTTTACTTGAAGGGACAAAGAAAATATACCACATCAATAGGAAGAAAGACAACTTGAGCAAAAAGAGATGATGTCATGCCAGTAATACCGTTAGCAATAGCAGCCTTTGTAGGATCTGAAAGATTGAACGGTTCAACCATTTTGAAAGCAGCCACCTTTGTGGTCTCTAATGCGGGAAGTCCCAGAACCTCTGTATAAACCTTGGATGCCTTCGGTTTTTAGTAATCCTCTGATAACCGCATATGCATTCTTCTCTACATACACTTGCGCCTAGGTGTCAGGCTCACTCTTTGTGCCTTGAGTGCGCCTAACGCCCTTGACTACCTAGAGTATGTGATTTCGTTGGGGATCCCTAGGGGTGCTCCATGCCTTGTATGTAAACATGTAGATCTATGTAGCAGACATGCCATCTATTATTCGCATCGCCTATATGGTATACATGCAGCAGTTCTTTATTGAATCATGCTACTTGATTTACTCCTATCAAAAGCTTATGCATTCTACACAGTTAGTGTTCTTTTCTTTTGTGATGGATAAGTTGTCATGTTAAGAATCTTCATTAAACTGCTGGATTGCAAACCCTAGCATGACTCATATGATTCGCATAGAATCAATTCAAACAATAAAACCCTAGAAGTTCAACATGCATACCAAATAGACCGAAATTCAAACAATAAAACCCTAAAACTATATATGCTCTGTAAATCGCATAAACAACGAACAAACAGAGAGCAAAAAATCAACTAATGATAATGCTAGAAAGTTCAATAAGTTTTACCAAATTCAGAATCAATTGAAGGTAGCGACCTGAATCAATTAAGGGCAGCGACGTGATTTAATTGAATTGAAAACTCTTCGGATTTACAGCCACCAGAATCAATTGAAGGTAGCGATGATCGATACAGAAAGTATGTTGTATGTATGGCTGGATGTGACCTGAATCAGTACCTGAATCAATTGTTTTATCGGTGGACGAATAAGAAGGTTAGGGTTTTTACTCGATCTGTACCTGAATCAGTACCTGAGTCGTTGATTGATCGATCTATTGGATTTTCATCAAATCTTCCTCAGCGTCCGACGCCGACTTGATTTTTGTTACTCAAACGCTAGCGAAGGAGGCGTATGGCATACGTGAAGTTTTTCGGTTTGGGGGAAAATCAGTGAAATTTTTGGAGGGGAAGGAATAAGTGAAACCTTTAAGAAGAAGCGGGTAACGTGAAATTTTCATAGGGGAGGTAAATGCCACTAGAAACGTTAGCCAAACAAACATGACATAAGTAAAATACAACTAAAAATTTGAATAAGTGGCACAAAATCTAAATGTCATTAAAAACGTCTGCCACTAAATGGCTTTTTTTTGTAGTGCACATACTTTACTTTCTCATAGTACTCTATCAATCACTTTACTTTATTACCTTCAAATATTAGGTACTATACTTTATCACATTACACATTAGCAATAAGTCATTTATTTAACATTACCAATTATTCATAAAGCACTTTCATCATTCATTTCTTTAACACATTTTAATAGGTAACAGCGGCGAGGTCTTTAGAGACGACATGTCGTGGTGTAGCGTATCCCGACAACATATACCCTCATGTCGTTGGGAAGGCGTATCAGAGTAAAAATGTTGTAGTGTCTTTTGACGTCATTCTTTCATATGAACGTGTAAGTGAATCTATTCAATATTTTCGTAAACTTTACATTTACATTGTAATCTTATAACAGGAAATATTGTTTTATCTTAGGATTGCTACATTCATGCGATGATTCCTGCTAACATGGCGCTCATGTTTAATAACATTTTGAAACAGGGGTGTGCTTATAGGATCCATAACTTTGTTGTTCTTCTATACTAGACATTGTATCGACCATTACAACGGGATAACTTTGTTCAATTTTCACGCATAACAAAAGTTAATCCTTCCCCAATTGAACCGTGTCTATTTACACGTCATGTTTTGAATTGGTTCCATTTAACTACATGCGCGCACATGTTAACAACGACAAATATTTAACAGGTTTTGTCTTCTTTATTATTACTTATTTTTTTATTTGCATCATCAAGTCTAACTCCTATATAATTATAGGATTTATTGGTGTTCTTCGTGTTTTGGGTTCTCTTGATGATAAATTTCGGACTACACAATCATGCAATTGGGAAGTAAGACACATTGTTATATCTAACGAATGGCACATTTTTTTAGACACTGATTCGACTAATTTAGCTATGTAGACTTCCACATTTTCTGTTTGAGATTTTGTTGTTACTATATATACATTGTCATGGAAGTCGATATTTCGTAACTGAGGGAAGTTGGCGCGTGAGTTTAACGATGATACTATTTGAAGTTACAATATGGTTAAAGTTGTTGTCGTTCAAATAGTGCAAAGTTCGAATGTTCAAAGATATGTTTTCCAAAAAAATCGCATTAAGTATATCACTACAACAATATCACCTTATCCCGACGATTTTTTTTGACCCTATACCGACGACTTGTCGTCGGTATAGGCTATACCGACGACATGTCGTCGGTACCGATGTCGTCGGTATTGCCTCGTCCCAATAGGTCAAAGATGTCGTCGGTATAGATGTCGTCGGCATAGGTCGACCTATGCCGACGACATGTCGTCGCTATAGGGTTTAATTAAATAATTCAAAAAGAAATTCTATACCGACGACATGGCTATTTTCAATTTTAATTAAAAATTTTAAAAATAACCTATACCGACGACATGACTATTTTCAATTTTAATTAAAAATTTTGAAAATAACCTACCGACGACATGTCGTCGGCATAGGTTTTTCTGTATTTTTTTTTTTATTTTTATTAAATTTTCAAAATTTTCCAGAAATATTTAATTTCTAATTACCAAAACCTGCAAATCAGATAATTCAAACCATTCAAAAATTGAAATCCGAAACATATTGTCTGATACAAAAACTTGTTCGACACACAAATCAAATATTCAAACATAAAGTTGTCCGACACACAAACATAAAAATTGTTCAAACATTCAACAAATAACACCGGCAATCAAGGCAAAGGCGCAACATCTTCAAGCTAATTATCGTCGCTGCTAGTTCTGCGTTCCCACATTCGACGCATTTCATCCATTTGTCGTTGCATTTCAAGCATTTGTTGATTATGCACACGACGTTCTTCATCTCGTTGGGCTTCGCGTTGTTGTTGATCTTGGACTTGTTGTTGAGTTACACGCTCATCCACTTCTTGCCAATGTGGTTGTGGGGGGGGGGGGGTATTGAACAAATCTGGTGTGGGATTACTCACCACACGACCGACACCCCGGATATAGCCACGCCGATGACCCAATGCACGCTCCATGCATGCAATCTCATCGACAACAGACGAGTCACCACCAGACTCGGCAGAGTATCTTGTATACTCCTCTTGGATTCGGTCCTGCATTAAACAATGTAATAAACAATCACTTGACTATTTTACTAAAATTCGACAGCATAACTGTTGTAAAATGGATAACCAACCTGTTAAACTATAGTTATAAACGACCCAAATTCACAAATTCCAATCAACCAACACTAATAACAACAAATACTAATAATACTAGCAAAAATATTCAACAATTGGGCTCGAGTTGGATGTTCTAAGTCTATTAAAGCGTGTTTGAGTCATTTTGACCCGTTTAAAGTTACAGTTGGATGTTCTAAGTTTATTAAAGTGTGTTTGGGTCATTTTGACCCGTTTAAAGTTAAAGTTGGATATTTTAAGTCTCTAAAAGTGTGTTGGGTCATTTTGACCCGTTTTAAGTTACAGTTGGTTGTTCTAAGTCAAGTAAGTCTAACAACAAAATCATTTGACTTACATAATCTGATGATGCATTCGTGTTGGCCCAACCGGTCCCTTCTTTATAATGGGTCGATTTAAACACATTAATTGGGCTGGTACCCCGTGAAAAACAAAAAGAATATCACTAAGAATTAATAAGCATGTTTATATAATACTAACAATTGTATTTTCATACCTCCATGTGTCGGGGCTGGGCGTATGATTTGCTGCCATAGTAACTTAGGTAACGTTGTTTTGATCGGTTTTGTTTGTTCTTCGTCAAGCGGTTTTTGTAGCTCGTATCTAAAAACAGCTCATTAATCAAAGTCTCCTAAGTTTCTTGATCAACATCTTCTGGTGGATTATTCATCGCCGCTTCCACATCATCGTATCCCCCATTCTCCACGAAGTGATTTTTCAACACGTTCTTGTGATCTTTATACGCCCTCTGACACTCGGCGGTGATTCCGAGTTCAACGCCTCGCCACTTATCAGTGTTTCTCCAGGAGTCCAGATCAAAATAATCCTACAAATGGAAAGTAATTATAAATGTAATAGTTATGAAATTGTAAGTAAATATAAAACATCTATACTTACTATAAGAGTGGGATATACGGCCCGTTTCTTCTCAATTGGAACCTTAGCCCAATTAGGATAATATGACGGAACAACCTTTTCAACCTCCAACGAGATAGCACGGATAAAATCCGTAGCGTTGGGACCCACAAACTTGTACCCCTCGGCATGAAGTTCTACATCAATGGGAAGAGGCTTCCTCCCATTTTGCTCAAATTTCTTATACAATTTTAGGTTTTTGCCTTTAGATCGTCTTTTTTGGGAGGAACTACCTACATTGACACATGACATTCAAAAGTTAGGCAATTATAAAGACATCTATTAAACTATAACAAGTAACTTACCACCAGATCCAGTCGCACAACCCGAGTCGAAGTGATACGGACCACCGTCTCCACCGTGTGATTGCGCCATTGTTGCCATTTTAGGATGAACAACGCATCAAACTCTGGGTCTAAACCAATTCCATCTTCATCTATATTATCCTCGTTTGTATTTTGCTCAGCCATCACATCATCTATGGCATCAAACATCTCATTATTTGTTGTTGTAGTTATTGGAGGAGTTGGTGTTGTTCTTGGGGCAAAAAGTGATGCTATCTCCGCCACATGAGGATGTTGTTCACCATGATAAATCCAATTCTGATATGATTGTAGAAACCCACGGTCATGTAGGTGGCCATATATCGTGTTCAAATCCTGTCGACACGCATTATAACAACGTCTACACGGGCAAAACACTCTACCTCGACCGTCGACATGGTTCTTGTCCGTCTCTATAAAGTTGCGAAGACCGCTTAAGAAAGCCGGAGAATTCCGATTTCCCAGTGTAACCCATCTTTTATCAATGGCCATATCTAGTGTCATATTTATTGTGTTATAAGCATACACATATACTTGCATGTAATAAATGATATAAATGAATGTTTGTGATTTGATCGGTACTCTAAGGCGGTGGATCCTAACCCACTTTTTGAATATTCTATCTCATATGTATACATTTTAACGAGTTGAATATTTAAGAAAAAATCAGCAGCATTTCACCTTAACTCCCCAAGTATGCAGATAAACCGCAAACTCGAAGGAGTAAGGAGAAATATCTACCAATTTTTTTCTTAAATGTCAACCCGTTAAAATATATACATATCCTAAATAAGATAGAATATTCAAAAAGCAGTCCCAAAGGGGACAATCCAAAATTTATCTCTATCAGATAAATTTTGGACGGGTATATTCTAAAGAGTTATCCTAAATAAACATACTAGTGTACACAACATGAGACGTACATAAAGGTATAAAAGTCGGGATGCGTACCTTAAAAAAATTCAATGAAACACAAATAAGATGTTATTCACACCTCTCCAACCGCAATGAGTTCCGAACTTGCAACAAAATTAAATAAAGTTACATATACATACAAAGATATATACATACATTCACAATTACATAAATACATACACAATTATATACATACAAATCATACAATTACATAATCATACATACGAACATACATACAAATATACATACATATTATATACAAACACACATAAATAAATGCTCAAATTCTAAAATTACATATACAAACACAATTACATACATAAAAATACATACATACACGTATATACATACATAGCCTTTACAAACATACATAAACAAAATACCCAAATTCCCAAATTACATACATAAACACAATTCCATACATAAACATAAACATAATACAAATACATACAAACACACATACATACATGTATATACATACATAGCCTTTACAAACATACATAAACAAATACCCAAATTCCCAAATTACATACATAAACACAATTTCATACATAAACATAATACAAATACATACAAACACACATACACATATATACATACATATTATATACAAACATACATATTATATACAAACATACATATATAAATGCCCAAATTCTTCTATAAATGCCCAAATTCCTAAATTTCATCTAAACCTAATTTCACATCTAAACCTAATTTCATCATAAAATTACATAAATATTTATAAAATAATACATCTAAACCATATATACATACATACAAATAAACACAAACATATACATACAAACATACATCTAAACATAATTTGTAGAAAAACATACATCTAAACCAAATTTGTAGAAAAATTACTAACCAAGTTTGCAAACTAGCTTCTTCTAAGCTTGAAATCCTTTAAAAATGGTTAAATCTTCAAACACCTAACAAAAACCAAAGAAATTAAGCAAAAAACACCAAAATGTTGATTTTCTTGTTAAGATTGAACAATATATGTTAACCCACCTCAAAACCGAAGATATTGGTGAATATTGCTCAACAAAATACCCAAAAACACGAAAAATCGCCGGAGAGAGAGATGGAGGCGTTTTGGGTGGTTTTTTTGGCGAAATGGGAAGCAGAAGGCTGTTCATTCGCGCTGAGACCTATACCGACGACATGTCGTCGGTATAGGCTATAATGTCGGCGCTGTAGGTTGCCTGTACCGACGACAATTCGTCGGTATAGGCTTCGTAGGGTTTTGACCAGTCAATAAAGTAAAAAAGCCTATACCGACGACATGTCGTCGGTATAGGCCATTTTATAATTTTTTTAATTAAACAAAAAAAAATTTTGACCGACGAAAACATTATTATATTAAAAAAACAAAAATAAAATCAAAATAACCCTATACCGACGACATGTCGTCGGTATAGGTTTTCCCCAATAATTCATTGGGCGCCATTTTCCCCCCATCTGGCTCAACCCTGTACCAACGACATGTCGTCGGTATAGGGTGTCCCTGTCAAAATTTTGGTTTTGACCTATACCGACGACATGTCGTCGGTACAGGGTGACCTATGCCGACGACAATTGTCGTCGGTATAGGCGGCGTCGGCACATGGTCTTTTTCTTGTAGTGTATGTCGGTGATATGTATAATCTATGTTATTTGTTACTGTATTAGGTGCTCCATGTTTAATGACAACAGTCGATAGATTCGGTACCGGTAACGATACCCAATTTTTCATAATTTAGGTACCTGTATTTTCGGTACCGATACACTACTGATACCATCTAGAGATGAACCTTTTTGTAACGAGTACTGTTACAGTACTGAACTGGTACCGTACCGATAAATTCCGTACCGGTATTTTCGGTACCGATATCGGTTCTGTACCGTTACGGTACTGATCTCATCCCTACATATACAAGAACATGTAAACCGTTCTTTTTTAAATGATCATTTACGATATATTAAGTGCGTTTTTATAGTGTGTCACGTTACTTAAATGTGGACTTCCATGTCTCTACTATTATAGAGATTTATAGCTATTTACAACAAGGTGTATAAGTTAAAACTACTTATATGTCTCGTTTTTATAGTGTGTCACGTTACTTAAATGTGGACTTCCATGTCTCTACTATTACAGAGATTTATAGCTATTTACAACAAGGTGTTGAAGATGTATTAATGTTTTCATATGTATAACCAACTATTCTATGTATCTTATGTGTAATTTTTTTAATTATATTTTGTGGAAGGCCACAATGTACAATATTGATGCAACCATAGTCGAAGTTTATATGCTTAACGATTGGAAATACATCCAGTGTATCACATGTCGTAAGAAGACGATATTGATAAACGCTTACTATTTTTGTCCAGCTTGTAAGAAATATGTTATAAATCCACGTTAAGCTATTTTTTATGTTTTTAATAATCAAATATACACGGGTACAAACGGGTGGTGCAGGTTATTAACAAAGATGATGATATAGTGTGTGCTCTCTTCAATGATGCTACAATTGCCCTTCTTTGTCAGAGGTTTATATCTATATTTAGTCATATATTTAACGCATGTTTGTATTGTAGTGTACATTGGTATGTTTATCAGTATTTTTTTTGTGTGATTATTCATACTAATATTTCATGATGTTTGTATAGGGTCCTGATGATCGGGATCAGATACACGAGTTTCTTATTTAAAATTTATCTCGAAGATGGGTCATTCTTAGGATTAAGATTGATTCTTTTAATTTGGTACCTAACTTTGTTCATCGGTATACTGTATCAAAATACATTGGTGACGATATCATTATGGTAGAGAAAGACAAAAATTCATCAAAACTTGGTGCCGATACCATTCTTGCAACAGATGCTACTGATTGTGCTTCGGATGATGAAGCGAATGAATTTTTATCTAGGATTACATATGACGAGTGGAATATGGCGGACGAATCTTTATGGGGAGCATGTAAATCATCAATCACATCTAGGGGTGTTCAAAAGAATCCGTATCCGAAACCAAACTCGAAATTCCGAATCCGAATTTTCGGATTCGGATAGCATTTTTCAAAAATTTCGGATATTCGGATATTTGAATATCCGAAAATATATATATTTTTTTATTTAAGATATATTTCCTAGAAAGTGTTATAATTACAATATATATAAAGTATATGGTTTTTATATTATGTGTTTTTATATTATATTATCTTTCCTTATCATTTTCTTCTCGTCTCTCTCTCTTATTAAATACACTTCTATCTTTTAATAATAATATATTTTTAAAGAAAATACTAATCTTTAGATTATTAAATCTTCTGAAATATTTTGGCAAATATATCTGTTAACAGATTATATTGTATTCCACGTGTTTATTCAACCAGTGTAAAACACGAGTTTTTAAAAAATAATTTTTTTATTACTTAATGTATAATATTATATTTATTCAACTCGTGTAATACACGAGATTTTAACCTAGTACAATATATATGAAATATATGGCTTTTTATGTTATGTGTTTACCTTTCGTATTTTTTTAAAAAAACTAAAACGTATCCGCGTCGCAATTTCGTAAATTACTTAAAAATTGATTTTCTAATGTTTTTTAATTATTTCATAAAGATGATGTTTATTTAGTATATTTTATATATTTAGATTTTAGTTTAAAAAATATATATTTAAGTTAAAAAAAACGAATATCCGTTTCACTATCCGAATCCGAAATTTCGGATATCTAGATATCCGAAATTTCGGATTCGGATACGGATAGTAAAATCCACTATCCGAAATTTTGGATATCCTACTTTAAACACCTCTAGTCACATCTATAGCATCAACGTCATCGTTATTTATAGTTAATGTTTTTTTATAATATCTATGATTATCTTATTTTGTTTCTCATTTATTTAGTTGTTTAACAAATTCAGGTGATTGTTGATAATGAACAAGAGGCTGATTCTAGCGAGTCTAGGACCGAGTTCAAAGTTGAAATTAGCTAGACACCAGGCTCCATGTCAACAAGATGAATCGGGTGACGGTCGAGGCCGAGGAGGCGTACGCAGAAGCCGAAGCGATTGAGGCAGCATATCATTGTCAAATTTTAATATTTAACGTAGACGTTTGAGCTACGTTGGTTAATTTGTAGGCAGATAATAAGTATTTTAGGATGAAGATTTTGATAAAGTTTTAACTTAATTAATCTTGAAATCAGGACTGAGACAAGTATAAAACTAGTTACTTAGAGACGATGAAAAGTAGATTTGATCTATGATCAAAGTTTAAAGTATTTTTTGTTTTATATTTAGTATAAAGAAATTAAAATCATTGAACGATAATAGTTTAAAACAACATTGTATTGATTTTGAAATATATTTAAAACATGATGCTAGCAAAGATATCGATGGTCTAGATTTATTTCAAGAACTAACAATTTTAAGACATGTTATATATTTATATTGCGACACACTTATTAATATACTTAATTATATTAAAAAGTTTAATTCTTTTCCAAATGCTTATGTTGTCTATAGAGTTATGTTAACTATTACTGTAACGGTTGCTTCCGCAGAAAGAAGTTTTTCCAAATTAAAATTGTTAAAAAAATTATCTAAGATCTACTATGTCATAAGAACGATTAATTGGGTTAGCTATTTTGTCAATTGAAAAGGAATTGTTAGAAGAAATTGATTTGAAAAATTTTATTAAAAAGTTTACTTATAAAAAAGCTAGAAAAATAAACTTAATCTAAATATTTTATACAAGTACAAAATTATTAAAAAAATGATTTTTTTAACTCCGCCAAATATAAACTTTTTAGTTTATTATGGTCGGTCCCAAGCCCGGATAAAGTAGGAGGTTTATGACAATTGACATTTGTTGAAAGCGGTCTTAAATTTTTAGTTCGCTTTAGGCCATTAATATTGATTGCGCCCGGGATTATAAAGAATCCTTTGTTGATCAAATTTAGTGCTACGCCTTTTAATTTGTCTCAAACCACATGTAGCATTTGTGTATTAACTCTAATTATTTTATATTGCACCTAATTGATCATGTATTATGAGTTTTTTTTTAAGGATCATGTATTATGAGTTATTATTGTTTTTTAATGTATTCATATATTTACTAACTTTTCTAAATGTCACCTCAACCCAAAAGGCTGCGGCGCCACTCAGAATAATTAATTTATGAATGTTGTTTAATTATCATCATAGATATTATCTCCCACTCCCCACCTAATTTCAGTACCACGGATTCCACCTTTGGGATTATTTTACCTGACAGCTAGATGCATGAAAGTGTCGTATTCAACCCATTACAAAAGCAACAAGTGATGGAAATAGACTGATATAACGCATTACCAATTTTTTAGCGACAGTTAATGACTTAATATGGTGGAAGACGTAACCAACTGATTAAAAGGGGAGGCTTTTCAACCAATTGCTTCAATAACTTAATATGGTGGAAGACGTCAAGTCTTTTATTTATATAATTATTAATTTTATGTAGGGTTAATTAGTTCGTTTGATTTTGGATTAAAATATCGCTTAGAGTGGTGAGTTTGGTTTGATAACAAACATCAAGTTTAGTAGTCTAACCGATATGAAGGAGATATTGAGGCTAGTGTGAAAATGTGATTCGATCATTTGAGTTAACAATCCAATATTGACTTGTTCCAAGAAGGAAGGAAAATGAAACGGTGGCTAAGATATTCTACTTGTTTCATTCAAGCCATTAAAATTAGAATCGAAAACATTACATCTAAAATCGTACTTCCGTTCATATTTGTGAAAGAATTGTTAACATTCCAATGAAATGTTAAAACGGGCTCCTAGAGCAGTGTGCCAGACGGGGTTTAAGGGTAGAGCTCCTAGCGGGTTCCTCGTTTAGTAATACATTAAAAGTTACTTTTAATTTGTCTAATTAGTTAAAATTGTTTGGCAAATGATTATCAGTTTAGTGACAGGTCAATAGCCAGTGACCAAGCAGAGGAAATTAATCATCAGCAACAGCTTAATGTCAGTGGCACCTGAGCATCATCAGCAAGTGACCAGCTGTAGCATCTAAGACTATATGTACTGTATGGGTGAAAGCGGGGGTGTGGTGCCACCTCACCCACCACGGGCGTGAAACACCGCGCCGGGTGGGGGTGAGCGTGGGGGTGAGAGGGGCAAGGTGAGTGTGGTAAGTATACCATAACATGCGAACTTGTGTAAGTTTGCTATGTGTAAGTTCGCTGAAGGGTAAGTATAGGCGAACTTGGTAAGTTCGCCAGGCATGTTCGCTTGGTTCTATCGGGCGAACTTGGTTAAACCGTTAGAGTCGGAATTATGTCTGATGTGTATTTAATTACTCAATTCAGATCGTACGTGACGTTGTTGGGCCCTTGTTTAGGACAACCGAGACTAGCTTATCAGCTGAGTCCTCTTTTATATGTTTTAATGATGTTTTGGGCTGGTGTGCATACATACGAAACGATGTTTACAAAAATGAAGTCCACGAAGGGTGTTTTAAAAATGAAGTATGAAACGCGATTATGAAATGTTTTGCCAAAATGAAGTTTATGAAAGGTTTACGAATGAAATGTTATTTAATAAACGTATGATGCTTTAACTGAAGTGAAGTAAAGGTTTTTATGAAAGTTACGAATGAACGAATCTGCCACGAGTTCCTACGGGAGCTAGGGTATGTATGTATGTATGTATGGGCCTTACCCTTACGGGGGGCCTTTGTGGATGCCTAACGGTTATACAATTGGTTGATGATGGGGTGACGACGGTCACCCATGGGATTACCGGGATTCCGATGGAAGGTACTATTCCTTGTGGGGAAATAGTGCCTAAGGTACTGGTTGGTGTCGAAGGGCTTTGAGGTATCGGGCCCTAGGTTTCTCAGTCGGAAGGACAGTACGGTGTTGAAGGGCCTAGTGGTGGCGTGCCTCGGGGTTTCTTCGCCAACCCACGATGTATGGAATTGACGGTTACTAGAAGGCGCAGATTCGGTTCATGTTGATTTATGTTATGATGCTATGTTACGATGTTATCATGATGATAAGTTATTGCATGCTTTATGTTAAAGTTTTATGTAAAGCTAGAACTCACCAGCATAGCTGACTTTTAGTATGCACATTCAGGTTAAGGACATGTATGAAGGATGAACGGTGATGCTTGGCTGGCGAAAGAAGTTACCCAGTTGGTCATGAAAATTGGCATCCCGTTATGAGTTGTTTATGTTATGTTTACGTTTTTGACAATGTTTACGTTTCCGCATGTTGAACAATGTTATGTTATGTTTGAAATGAAATTTTTCGCTACGTTATTTGATATTAACTGTTTGTGAATCAGTAAATCCAACAAGTGAGACCTCCCGGGTTTGGGGCCTTACAATAAGTCTTACATATACGTACCAAATAATGTTACATATACGTGACACATAGTGTTTACATATATGTAATACTAACATAATGATATTTGTTACATATACATAACACTATGTTTGAGAGTGGTTATCATGGTTATCACATAAATATTGGTTATCATTTGAACCTCACTATATATATATATATATATATATATATATATATATATATATATATATATATATATATATATATAGTGTGAGGTTTCGCTACAAAGTCAAAAAAATGTAAAAAGTGGTTTAAAACGCTCATAACCGACTCATATGAACTCCGATTTCACTCATTTCGGCGGCGTTGGAACCGTCTCGTCGAACTCTTTGATCTTAGCTTGTAGGGTTTAGCTTTTAGGGTTTAGATAATAGAGTTAAGTTTTTGCCTTAGGGTTTAGCATTAGCGGTTTAGCCTTAGGGTTTAGCTTTTAGTATTTAGGCTTTTGGGGTGGGGGTTTTAGGTTTTTGGGGGTGGGGTGGGGGTTAGGTTTTTGGGGGGGTTGGGTTGGAGGTTTAGGCTTTTGGGGGGTGGTGGTGGTATTTTTAGACGACTTTTTCGGCTTTTTAAGGTTTTTTTCGTTAGGATTTAGGTTTTTGTGGGTGGAGGGTTTTAGGTTTTTCGGGGTGTGGTGGGGTGGGGTGGAGTGGGGGTTAGGTTTTGGATGGGTGGGGGTGGGAGTTTTAAGCTTTTGAGGGGTGATGGTGGGGTTTTTAAACGACTTTTTACACTTTTTATATTTTTTTGACTTTTTAGAATAACCCTCTCCTATATATATATATAAAACAAATAACAAAGCTATAATAAAATAATTTTTATCATTAGAACTAATTAAAGAAATGTCATAACTGTTGGTTTCTATAGTTTTAGCATTTTTTATTCCAAATGATTCACCGTCGACCTTTCATTTCTCCTTTAAGCATTCGACGGTTGTGGCTTTTGCATATAAACACGAAAGACTAAGACTAACTTTTTTTTTCAAATCTTGACGGAAAAGTGGTCATGACCATAATTATGTAAACTTTAGGTACTAAAAGTTAATTATTTAATCATTAAAATGTTGATCTTCAGAATATTTGGTGTTATGTAAAGAATGTTAGCCTTTTAGAAAAAAAAACAAGAGTTTTACTTTATAGAACTTCTAGCATAAAATTTGGTTTATATTAAGTTCAAATCAACATTAAGATTTAGATACCATATTTTTTAAAATAGAAAAATATATTATGTGAACTTAAAACACACATACATAAAAGTAATTGTTTACCGGACAAAAGAACATGACAGAGAAAAAAAAACTGATGAAGTTGTATCTACTTCGATCGTTCACGTGGGTTCGGTGAAATTGGTGAAACCTTTTAAGATCGTAATTCGTATAAATTTTGTTTTTTGAAAGGCAAATTTCTTAATTCCTGTTGGGAGTGAGACTTGAACCATGACCTCTTTAAAACTTCGTGTTTCTAGAGTATTTTCCTCTACCATTTGGTCACCAACCCTAATGCCGTATAAATAGATCGAGTTACATTTACTTGGTCCCAAATATTAATGTATTTTTTGGATTTCTAATTGATATATTTTTAAACTTCTATTATCAATTTTACTTGTATAAAATATACATAGTTGTAGAGAAAAAACAATTAATATAGTGTGTGATATATATATATATATATATATATATATATATATATATATATATAACCTAATAAATAAGTAAACTAAAATAACACTTGTCACATTCCTAAGCCTACCCATTCTCATTTTTTCGCCTCTCTCATCTATTAATAATAATCTCCACTATTTTAGACAACTAAATTAATTATTTGTTTCAATTTTTATTTACACATTTTTTAATTTAAAATTATGTTTATCATAAATTAATTTATTCAATATCATATTTTTATGAATTCTACAAACTGAATACAAATTTATAGCTAGCTAGGATTCAAATAAAAAACTTTTAATCATATATTTACATACTCACATTGTTCCATTTTGACGAGTGTATGTGTTAATAAATTACATTATGTTTTATTCAACCCGTGTAATACTCGGGTTTATTCAATCTGTGTATTACACGGGTTTTAAAAACATAAATTTTTTATTACTAAATATATAACATTACATTTATTCAAACTGTGTAATACACAGGATTCTAACATATTATTTATATATAGGGGGAAGATCAGGAGAAACCATATATTTAGGCGAAAATCGAGAAAACTGTCAAGTGCCAATCAAATAATTTGTATATTTTTTATTTTTTTAATTTATTTTCAAGTGTATTAATATAATATTACACATTTACCAAAACATAATTTTATGTATTGTGTTTTACGTATACGTAACTGCAATTTTTTTTTTCTGTTTACGTATACGTAAACTCTTAGAAATAAAATAAAATAAAAAATAATAATTATTATATGATTGGTTAAAATTGGTTTTTTAGTGGTTTTCTCGGTTTTTGCTTAACTATGTGGTTTTCTCGGTTTTTGCCTAACTATGTGGTTTTCTCATGAACCCTTGCTTATATATATAGTCAAACTAAATTATATATATATATATATATATATATATATATATATATATAAACATTTATTCGAAAGACGGATGTATGTAATTATAACTAGTAAATTCTCTATGTTTTGTATAAACTAGTAAAAACATACCCGAGCGTTGCGGCGGCTGGGTTCTAAACAACGTAGATAAAAATAAAGACGTTGCAACGGTACATTTGAAACTTAAAAAACACAATAATTTAAAAGTTATAGCTTAAATTATTAAGACAAGAGTTTTAATAAATTTTTGATGAAAAAAAGTTAATTAAACAAATCTTTTATGACGTCTGCAAGGGCGTGATGACGTCGGCATTTGAACCGGAAAGATGGGGTTGGATTCGAACCCGGTCTGTCAGGTGAAGAGGCAGTGCGCTTACTACCTAGGTGCATGCTCACTTACGTTAAAATCCCGATTCATATGATATATATGTAAAAAAGGCTTGAAAAAAACCCAACCAGAACATTACATTTGACATGCGCTGATTAAACGTGTTTACTGTTCATTAGGTTGCTCTTTTAATACATTTTATATATATATAATAGGTTTGTTGTAATTTACCTTTTTATTGTAACTTTAGAAAACATACTCAAGAAAGATAATACACCACTAGTTATGTTGAAGAATCTATACTACTAAATAAAGCATATAAAGTGGACAAAGTTGTAATTTTATTAAAATTTTAAGACACTTAGAAAAATATTTGTTGCATTTGGTACAAGTGTTGATACATAAATCTATACTACATTTACAATTTTGTCCCTAAACCAAAACTATAGAAAATGTTCATATCCCACATCGGTTGTGTAGAAAAATCAAAGAAGTATCCAACTCCTATATAAGGAGCCCTTTGCCCAAAGTTAAAAGAGAAAGAGTTGTGTTTCACGTGCATGCCTTCGTGTATGCCATTAAACATAAAACCAAATTGGTAAAAGTATTTTTGGTTTTTGAACCGGCCATACCGGCGAAAGTATATTTAAATCATTTATTAAGTATAGATAACCTATTATTATTTTTTATATCTATACTACCTTATAAAACATTTTAGATAGACAATTTAGTCATTTCCTTAAAAGTTTAAGACACTTAAGATCATAGGTGTCTCCGAGATTTTAAATAACCAGCGTGACTATAGAGAAAGGCCCATAGAATATGAACAGAGATTTCAGTACGTGAATATTCTTCAAGTTTAATGATCACATGAAATGGGCCCATAACCTAGGTTTAAATTTCTTTGGGGGTTTAAATGAAATTGGGCCCATAAAGTTGTAAACCTATCATATTTTTAATTGGGTTAAAAAACTATTGTGATTAAATTAAATTTAGAGCAAAATAAATTTGAATTTTAATGGGTTTAAACTTTATAGTTTTTTATCAAATAAAATTTTATGTAATATATATAAATATATATATATATAAATATATATATATATATATATATATATATATATATATATTTATAGGGTGATGTTCAAATGCTAACTAATATTTATGTGATAACCATGATAATCACTCTCAAACATAGTGTTACTTATATGTAACAATTATCATTATGTTAATGTTACATATATGTAAACACTATGTGTCACGTGTATGTAACATTATTTGGTACGTATACGTAACACTCATTATTTCCGTATTTACGTTCAAAATATTTTTTCAAGATATTTAAATACTATTTTAACAATTAAAAGAAAAAAATAATTTATAAATTATATGATTGTTTTATAGTGGTTAGCACGGTTATCACATAAAAATTTGGTTAGTATTTGAACTATTCCCTATATATATGTATTTATATATATATATATATATATATATATATATATATATATATATATATATATATATATAAATGTTAAAAACTTTAGGCCCCTCGAAATTACGTGCCCCGCGCGGCGACACATGCCGCACATGCCACTGAGCCACCTCTGCTTAAGATCTATGTTAATGCATTTTTTACAAGTGTTGATAAATAAATCTATACTACATTTACAATTTTGTCCCTAAACCAAAAGTATTGAAAATGTTTATATCCCACATCGGTTGTGTAGAAAAATCAAAGCAGTGCCCAACTTCTATATAAGGAGCCATTTGCCCAAAGTTAAAAGAGAAAGAGTTGTCTTCTTGTATGCTATTAAACATAAAACCAAATTGGTAAAGTCTTTTTTGGTTTTTGAGCAAGCCGTACCGACAAAAGTCTTTTTAAATAATTGGTTAGCACATTAAGAGAGGGTTAGCCAAAGATACGGAGTATTACACATTTTTATACCCCCACTGCTACGCGCGGGTCTCAGACACTAGTAATCATTTAAATATTGTTGGAATTAGGGTTTTTAACTTGATTATTTTATTAAATGTGGTTTCATAATCATTGTGTTTCAATACCTTAAATATTTAGTGATGACGATTGATCGGCCCTTTATGAACCTACTTTACCTTTTCTCTTCAATACTGATTCGTTCATAAAGTAGACGAACCTTATGATTCTAAATAAATGTAAAGACCCTAACTTCAATAAATATTGATGGATCTTTTATTTACAAGGAAACTATTAAAACTGTGTCAAAATTATCCTTGGTTTTGAATAATAAGGTATAACGTATTAATACATAGTTATATATTTAGTAATTTAATTAGCAGGTTGTTCGCTGCTCATATTTTACTATTCACTATTTTAAAGCATAAGAGCAGTGGGAGTGGATGGCGGGTAGCATAGCGTGTAGATGGCGGGTTGCGGGTACACCGCCGCAAGTGTAGCGGCTAGAGGCGGGTACCTGTGGGCGGGTAGGGTGGGCGGGTATATGAACTTGTTGAAAGTTTTGGAAATCGAAGAAGGAAGAGCCGTTGAACGGCTATATAGCATTGGTTACTTGGAGGTTGGAGGGTACCACTCCCACCATAGAGGGTGCTTTAACAGGGTAGTTTGTCTAAGTGAGATGACATCTTCTAATTAGTCTAATTTAATAGGGTACTTTGGATTGGAGGGTACCACTCCCACCACCTTAATTAATAAGCGCTTGAATTATTTATTACAAGTCATTTGTACATGAGTTAATAAGTGGATTTTTAAAGTTATAATACCTTTTCAACTTTAATAAAACTTATCATTTAGACCTTATATTTTTCCCTTTGTTTTTTTTATTGCGTTAACACGTGACTCATGCACTTATATTTGTTTGGTTCTTTTTTCTTGTTTTCTCTTATAACTTTTAAAATATGAAGTTTTTTTTAAAATTCCGAATGTACCATTGCGATTTCCTTAATTTTATCTACGTTTCGTTATAGATTTTATTTAAAACTAAGTTTTCGTGCTAATGTACAAGTTGTCGAAGCACGAACATACAAGCCGTCGAAGCTGTTTCAAAGTTTTGTCTTTTGCAACCTTTAAAGATGATGTTTTATAAAATACAGGATTTGCCATGTTGACGTGCTTATTTCTATTAGCGTTTTGAAGTGACTTTTTTCACGGGGTGATTAGGGTACAAGTCGTCGAAATCGAGACTTACAAATTTAAACACCTCTGCTGCAGCACGCGGGTTTTTCTCACTAGTTAATTTTAAATATAAAACATGAGAATCAGATACATTTATACATATTGCCAGATAGATATAATGAGAGTTAGAAATATATATATATATAGACACACACACAAACACTAGGGTAAGCATATAAATAAAATCGTTATATAATATACACATACATATATAGAGGCCGATTTTGTATGACTTAATGCCCCGAAAACCGACAATGTATTTAAAAAGAAAGAAAAATAAAGATCGGGAACTAAACGGGAAATAACCGAAAGATGGAATAAGGAGGAGGAGGGGAGGTTTAACCTAGCCGCCATCCCTCTCCATCCTCATTCTAAAAATCTGCACAAAACCGTAGAGAGAGAGGGGGGTTCTAGTTAGAAAAGGTTCAAGAACTTCATCATTTTGCTCAAGATTGCCCTAATCTTCTTCTTCGTTGATATAGAACGTCACGAAGAATTGTTGTTTTTGAGGTATGCATCGAACTTAAATCTCTGTTTTTCAGTTTAAATGAGTTTTGTGGTAAAACTAGAGTTTTCATCTCAAAGATCAAACTTTTACATGTTATAGGGTGTATAAGGCATAGATCTAGCTTTATGGAAGCTATATAAACGTTTTGGACGTAAAAAATTTACGATCTTGGATAAAAAAAAGGGCCTATTTGGGAAGGTCTTCATCCGGCGACACTAGGTGGTGACACTGTTACCCACGAGGTAAATGATCGACGTCGTTTAGTTGGTCAAAAAATTAAGAATTAAAATAGTAAAAGGGAAGTCAAGTCGTCTCCACAAGGAGTTTGTGGAAGATGTAGTTTAGTCACGAATATCAAAAAGCAGAAATTTGCAAAGATTTAATTGAACTGGTTTTAAACAATTATAAGAGAAGTAATCCTCTCTAGGGTTAAGGTTTGCAAACACAAGCTAATTCCAGTCTACTTAACAAGCAATTACATAGACATAATCACAGACGGTTCAATTGAATTCGGTGAAAATATTAGAACGAGCTGTAAAGAAAGCCTATTCAAGTATAATCAATTTAGATTAACCAATTGAAACCCAATCCCCACAATATCGCTGATGTAAAGAAACCTGAGACTGATGAGATTGAACAACAATTCAAAATCAACCAAAAAGTTTAAAGAACTCAATCAATTAATGAAATCATATGGATTAAGATGCCAATTAAAATTACAAACCAAATCTAAGTATTCCAGAATAACAAGTGCAAACGCAAAACCCTACACCCGGAGAAGATCACGGGTGGATTAGCTACTCATATTCATCACAAATATCAAAACTATTGTTATGGAACTTACAAACATCAAACGTAATGAACAATTGGCCAAGAAACATTGAAAAACACCTTCTTAGAACTCTGGAACGGCTGGAGTCGGATGATAATCGATAGTGGGGGCTCCCAATGTATATAACCTAAATTAGGTTAAAAAACCCGGAGAAACGATTCTTCACGTATCGTGAAAAAAGGTAGAGATGTCCTTGCCCAAAATTGGTTTTCCAGAAGTTCGCGTACCGCGAACATGTACTCCAAGCTCTTAGCGTACCGCGAAGAGTAGAATTTCACAATTTTCTTCTTTTGTTTTTTGATTCTTCCCGTGCTCTTCTATCTCTTGATTAACTCTCGTTTCCCGCTCTTTTAGCACATTAACCTAGGAGGCACACTTAAACCAAATACAAACATAAAACCATACAAAGCACATGATAAAATGATTAAAACATATCAAATCCCCACACTTATCATTTGCTTGCCACTAAGCAAAGCTCTCTCACCACACTACGACCATAGCTAAACAAAAACGTTCAAGCACCCCTTACCAAGTGTTAACTAAGGTCCAAAGTCATACCCGATTCACAAGACTTACAACGTTCAATAGGTTTACATCATAGCAAGCGAAAACTGTCATGCAATTAAAAAAACTCAGATTACCTAACCAGACCTGTGACAATCCGAGCTTTTCAGGTTAACGGAGTTAACCAATCTCAGTTAAATCCTAACCGAGTTATCCTAACTCAAAACCTAGGGACTAATTTTGTCAACATTTTAAACTTAAAACTCCAAGGACTAATCGTGTAATATCCTCAAACCATTATGTGACTTTTCAAAGTCAAAATTGTACTTATGTTGACTTGTGCTAGTCAAACTAACCAAGATCTAACAAAAATCCAAACCACAAGGGTCATTTCTGCCCTTTTTCTAAAACTCCAACACAGAAATCAGAGGGACTATTTCTGTAATAACCCAAAACTCGATTTGGTTGACTATAAAAGTCAAACCGTGAAGCTTTGAGCCAAAAATCCAAATCGGTAATTGATCCTTGTTCGAATTCGTAACTGATCAAACACGTACTTGACATTAACAGTCTTAACTACTGTTTTAAAGCAACATCATTGTCGAATTAAAGCTAATAATGAACGATTAACCCGTAACCGTCAACGCCATGAACTTATACTGTCGAAATCATCGAATTCCGATACCAACAAACAAATTTATCATCTGCACTCCTAAAACGAATCACCCTAAACCTTCTGAGCACATCAATTTCACCGGAGAGACTACAGAAATCACCGGGAACCAAGTCGGTCTTCGACGACAACTGTTTTACTCGATCTCCAACAATTCGATAACGTTTAAGGTAACTAATCACATATACAATTTCGTTTTCATCCCTAGAACATAAGCCCTATCATTATCAGGGCTTAAAGTGTCGAATTAAACAAGAACAGATTCTAGGGTTCTACTCTTTCAGGCTTTGATCGAATCCTATTCTAAACCTGTTTTAAATCCAATTAACTTGTATCACCAGACTCGCAATCTCCTGTTTAATAAAAGCCCTATGTTAATTTAAATGTATATCATCGAATTGAATTTCACCCGTAATCTAGGGTTCATATGAAACCCACTTTAGGGAATTTGATTGTAGACTTGATCAAAATTCAATTAAATCACTTGGTTAGTTTCGCAAGAACCCAAACATTGAAAGCCCTATATTAATTGAATCAAACAATATCAAATGTTTCAAAATCCGAATTCTAGGGTTCTTCATAAAACGATTGGGGGTTTCGACCTTAAACTCAACCTCAATCAAATTGAGTTACATCCTCAGATTCGCAAGGATCGTTTGAGTAAAAGCCCCATTATTCCATCGATTTTTAACATACAATTTTGTCAAATCGATTCCAGTTTTAAAACAAGGGTTTCGGTGTTAACTTGTGTAAATAATCGAATTCAAACTTGTTATTTTTACAATTAAAATCGGTCACAGGTTCGTTTTTAGCCATTAAACAAAACCCCTATGAATCCAAGATCAATCGTGATCGATTTGGGTGGAATCGGGAGTGGTTTTGGGTCGGTTCGCGCAAGGGGGAAGAACCCACTGGAATCGTTGATTAAAACCATTTGAACCTGAAACATGTTGCGATGACCCTAGCGGGCGGGACTGGTTAAGTGTGTGTGCTTGTGTAGGAGAGACCTGGGTTCGAGTCTCTCCACACTGTTTTATTTTTAAACATATTTTCTTGTATTATTTTAATATAAAAATCAAACCCTAAAATATCATATTATTATATAAATGTGTTTGGACACGGGAAATAACCCGTAGGCTCGGGTTTGAATTATTAACCTATTTTTATATTATTTCCCATTTTTATAAATAATATATTTATGTTATTATCGAATAAAAATAATATATTTATATTATTTTCAAACCGTAACTTCGTATAGAATAATATGTTATTATTATTTTCAAACCGTGACTAATCTTAATAAATAATATATACATGTGTATATTAATTTGTATCGTTTTATACCTCGTGTGATGTTTCAAACCAATTAATAATATAATTGTTATATTATTTACCCACGTTTATATACTCGATTAAAAATAATATATTTATTATTTTTCCACACAAATGACTATTTAGTTAATCCTTCGAACCTAAAAATAATATATTAAATTATATTATTTTCCTAACTTTTGTAAACGACTTTAACGTACGAATGTATTATTTATTTATTATTCGTTATTAACGTACGACACGTAACGCTTTTCCCTTAATGGTTATATTAAGAAATTTATATAATTCCGTAGACACGTTCGTCTACTCTTAAATCCTTAGAAAGCGTTAAGATGTTCTAACATCCGTGTCGTCGTCATGTGTTATAATTATAGGGCATACGTAAGCCGTGCAGGCTAACACTTGAGATTCTAAATCTCATACTTGTGTGATACTACCTACTACGCAACGCAGGTGAGTTTCACGGCCCCTTTTACTGTTTTTATTTGGGGGAGAAAACATGTCACAACTTTTTGGTTTATTGAAATTCATATGATATCACTGTTGAGGCTAAGCGTAACACACTATCATGAAAAGTCCTCACACACATCGGACCGTTAATATGGTATGAACGAGGTAATTTTGGTAGTACTACTGGGTTTGACAAACCCCACCCGTGTTAGTCGCGCTAACTCGATTGGAGGTCGAACGAGTGTTATATTGACCTTAACACGTTAGTCAGAGTTGATAGACCTGGCTGGAGGCAAACAAACAAACACACTGCCAGTTTCGGTTGCGAGCGCTTTAGTAAAACATGAATATAGGCATGCAACCTATTGATATGCATATTGAATGTACATAATCCGTAAACGCTTTACTTTAAATGATTGAAACCTGTGAACTCACCAACCTAGTGTTGACTCGTTTTCTTACATGTTTTCTCAGGTTGGCACTCAGGATCACGTTAAGTCATGCATGTGTCTTGGACTCCAATTGAAATAATTATCTACTGAATAATATTTATCTTTTGTTTGTAATTGGACTTGGGCGCGTTGTTTTGAGCATTTATTTTCATTTAACGCTTCCGCATATACACTCTGAACCTTGAACTTTTATGTTATTACATTTCAAGTCCCATATAGTGTCGTTTGAAGTAACTGATGTCTGAGATCCTGGTTTGTCACCTTCCAAAACGGTAAAACTCCGTTAGTGGAATTTGGGGGTGTGACAAGACCTACCATGCTTCAGGTTTAAAATATACATGCATTTACACATTCTCACAAATGGTCACTCGGTTGAATATTCGGACTAGGAAAAGATGTGCTAGTTATATCTGTGACACTTTCAAGACCAATAATGAAACACTATTATCAAGGACTTAAATGTGTTGTAACGTTTGGCTAGGGTTAAGGGTATGGAAAAGGATTTTTAAAAGTGGGTAAGATGAATGGAATTCAACTAAGTAGGCTTACAATTCAAACAAAACTACTAACTATCAAACTTGGGTGAAAACGACCCATTTATATTGAAGCTCTTATTTCTATTAATGAACTATGAACTACCAAGCACAATAGGGTAAGATTTGACCCACACACGCTATTTTTGTATTTTTCGTAAAAAAAAATTTAAAACTACTTTCTCTTTTTCTCTTGTGTACAAGAAACTTCCCTTTCTATATCAAACAAACCTTTTCTCTTATTTCTGCACTTCCACAAACTTTAACCTAATTGAATTCCAGTTCACCGGGTTAAAAATAAAAAGACTAAATAGGGGGTTCGAGCTGATGTTATGGGCTTAACAAATGAAAGACTCAGGATTAAAGTGGCTTCTAAAGGATAATGTATCGGGTAGGGAAAACAAAAGAAAAGGCTTAAACAAAAAAGGGCTAATCCTAGTGCCTCAATCATCTTTGTGCAAAATTCGGGTTCATGGTCACGACATGTATATGATAAGCAAGTTCTAACATAATGAATCAGCATGTGATGTAGCCCAGACGGTCTATAAAAACTATGAATGAAAACATAATCAAGACTCCTAAATAATAAATGGAAAACCTATGAACTAGACCGCACAGACAGGCAAGTGTACCTATCGAGTGTAGCACAGCTTAATGGTAAACTGGAATATCGAACCCTAGAGACACTGTATAACTATAATAGACTCTGACTCGGACTAAAGATTGAATTGGTTTGGGAGGATTTCTACACTACTGAATTAACTAAGGAATGTAAGAACAAAGATCGACTCAACTATCAAGACAAAGTAATAAGGTGAAATCGGAAGATGGGAAGAATACCACCTAGGTCGGAATCTTACTTGCAAATTACAACTTCTACCGGTTCTGGAAACTATGATGGATCTGGGTTTCTAAATATGACAACTAAAGACTACCTAGTGGATCCCTAATCACTCTCAGGGTGTCACCAACTAAGCTACCTAAAGTGTACTAAACTCACAAGATGGTTAGATCACCTCTCGGGTATTTCCAACAATGATAAAGTACCCACAGCACAGATTACCTCTCAGTCTCACTGTCCACAATACATTCGAAGAATGCACGGGGTAATCTCTGGATAACAACTATGATTTGAACTAGCAACAATCACTAAACACCTAATACCAACGTCCTCTCAGACTGTCAACACTCGGATTCCTAATGATGAAGACCAGACAACTAATTCTCACCTCTCGGGTATTGAACTAGGAAGAACACTTAACTCTAATCAGTAATCAACACAACTCCTATGGTCACTATCTCTAGCAAACCATACACAATCACAAACCCTAAGATCTATGACATAGATACGCAGATCAAATTGGCAGATAACCACAATCAACGCATGGAATTGAAATCAATCACGCAATCAGATATAAGCATTCATGTACATCATAATTAATAACCAAAAACCGGATAAAAATCAATACTTTAACATGTAATCATTATAAACCTAGGCAGCAATATAGTTTTAGCCAATAACCATGATCAAAAACATAAAACCAGAAGTAATATTAGTGAACATGATCTCAATCAGAACAATTAAAAACATGAGAGTCAAAAACATGAACTGAACGATTAACGTTTTAACAAACCCGAGGTCCAAAGCTTCGATCTTTAACTTCCACAACCTTCTCTACTCCCAAATTCGCCCTCAGGACTGCTCTTGACGGCTAAGATACGAACTCCCTTGATTATGGCAGTAAAAATCTATGAAATATCAAAATTAGGGTTTTTCTCGGAATTTCATTCCCTCGCGCACCGCGAAAGAATCTGTCAAGCCCCTCGCGTACCGCGAGGGCCAAATTAATCGGGGCCGGTTTCTAGAGTCCTCTCGTACCGCGAGACTCACTCTATTCCTCTCTCGCGTACCGCGAGAGATTGTAATTTCAATAATTTCTCTTTCTTTCTTCCGACTTCGTTCTCTTGCTCGATTTCTTCACGTATTCCCTTGTAATCTTCACAAGCATCTGCAACTATACAATAGACTCAAATACAGACTTAAACGACTAAAAACAAAGATAAAACTAATAAAAAAAGCACAAAACACTAGGAATAAAGATGTGTGCTTCGCACTACATCATCATGGTAAACACACAAGAAACGAAAATGAGCAATTATTCCTACATATGTTCTACATCTCAAAAGTAGGCTCAAATTCTCACAAAAAACGGTCAAAATGGTTCAAGGTTTAAAGCATGTAAGTTTGTTCACTATCTAACATGTTACCCCTAGTTAGGCAATCAATACTCAATTTGTTTATGAAAAGACTTGCTAAGAAAACTTTATTCCGCAACTTAAAGAACCAACCATGACTAATGACCTAGATGTGTGCATTGGTTTAGAAATATCATTACGATTTACATTGAAAAACAATGTTTTCGTGCACAATTGAACCTACCTTAGGGACATTTTTCAAAATTTTCAAATTTTTAGGGATTTTTCAATTTTTTCTGACTCTACAGACTCAGACTACAAAACTAGACTCCAGTCTTCCATCCCCATACTTGAACTCTACATTGCCCCAAATGTAGGATGAAAGACAACTAAAAAGAATTAAACGAAAAGAAAAATAAAACTTAGCTGGCATCCAGCTCAGATGATTGTATAGCTTTTCATTCGCGATCACTGTCAAAATCTGCTGATGGGCTGCCTTGTATAATAGAATCTAGTCAAGCTCGGAACATCACAACCCGAATGGAGATTGAGTATAGGTGGATCAATCTAAAACTGTAAAGTTAAACTCGAAACAAACCCAAGAGCATCAAACTGACTCAATGTATAGACTCGATAAAGACTAACAGACCCTACGGACTAGACACGACACAAAAATACACAAAAAATGAAAATTGGGATTCAAACCACATGGGGGATTCTTCGCGTACCGCAAAGATCAGGGGGAACTCTTCGCGTACCGCGAAGAGTGAAAAATAACCACCCTTACTTTTGTTCTTTGCGTACCGCGAAGATGGGGAACTGGAAGACCTGGTATTCACAGAAAATTTTGGACGGTTTTATACACAGAAAAATATTCACTCCCAACATCCCATTTTTTAAAATTTTTCAAAAACTTGTTCCAACACTCAAATCATGTGCATACATACCTGGAACGTTGTTCTTGATGATTTTCCTTGCCAATATGGCCACGAATCCCTGAAAAAAACTTAGAAAAACACAAAAACCTACCGAAAACATCGAAAAACTATACATTACTATAAACTGTACAAACATTGCCCTACCCGCTGTGAATTGTGCATTTGTAACATCCCGAAATTCGAAAGCATAGATCGGGCACGGGATTTACAAAGATCAAGGAAGGTGGAAGGAGGTGGGCCTTGGGCTTGGACTTGGGCCGGAACAGGGAAGGAGTTTGGGCTCCATAAAACCTGAAACGTCATCCTCTCCATCCTCATTTTCACCATTTCCATCTTTACAAGTTCTAGAGAGAGAGAGAGGTTAGTGAGAGAAAGGTGTCGGTTTTGCTCCAAGATCGAACCATTCTTCTTCTCTAGTGATTACATGAAGCTTTGCTGAAGAAACGAGTCGATTAAAGGTTAGAAACTCGTCTAGATCTGAGTTTTTTTGTTGAAAATGGGGTTTTAGGGTTTCATGGGTATAATCACATAAAGATCGCATTTTTACGTATAAAAACACCCGAAAAGTATAGATCTAGCTTCATGGGAGTTGGAGAAATGATTTGAACGTAAAAAGTTATGATTTTGGATCGAAAACAAGTCTGAGTGGATTGTGAGTTCTTGAGCCGACTATTGAGAGTTGCTACTTACAAGTAGCGACACTCAGCGAGGGAGATGAAGAGAGAATCAGCCAAATGAGAATCGGCCCTTATAGCATGACACAAGTCCTGAACGCAAGTTCAGGCGACTCTCCGGAGTATCAGCCGACTCTTGAGATTGTTGGCTGACTATGTCAGCCGACTCTTGAGAGTGTCAACCGACTCTTGAGAGTGTCGGCCGACTCTATCAGCCGACTCTCCAGCGTTTTAGCCGACCTTATCAAGTTTAACCATTTCATGTATTGTATTCGCACAGATCACATGTAGCACTCGTATAGCCCAGACTTTAAGATTCAGTAGATAGAATATCAGGTGAGTTCTAATCCCCTTTTTGCCTGCTTTAGTGGTGGTGTGCATACTTAGTGTAAATTGTTTATTACATATTTAGTATTAATAATCAAAGTGAAAAACTATGTTCTAGTGTAAAGTTTAAAAGAGGCAAATGTACGTTTTGAGTAAAGTATAACTATATTATTGGCAAGCGTTTACTATATGGTTTTATACATAAACAAAAGCATAACATATGTGCTAGTATGTTTAGTAAAGTAAAGATATATCTTTATGGCAAGCGTTTACTATATTTTCATATACATAAACAAAGGCATGATATATGTGTTAAGCTATGTTTCAGTAAAGCAAAGATATTTTATGGCAAGCGTTTATTATATTTTTATATATATAAACAAAGGCATACTATATGTTAAGATTTTGATCAAGATAAGTAAAGTTATATAAAGAAAGTAAAGAGATTTCCTACGGGAACGTGTACTAGCTGTAACGGTCCTTGGGACAGATGTTACTTGTACAAGATGTTAGATATGGGTTCTACCCATTAGTAAGAACCTTTGAGGTTCACTAACTGTTGTAAAATTGGGATGAGTGACGGCGGTTGCTCGGGAGAACCACGCAACTCCCCTTAACGTAAAGCAGTATTGTCGGTTCATGGTGCTAGCCATGAGGGCTACCGGGTAAAGCGGTCTTGTCGGTTCATGGTGCTAGCCATGAGGGCAGTGACCAGACAAAGGAAATTGACGGTAAAGCAGTACTCGTCGGTTCATGGCCGAGTACCATGAGGGCAGTATAGAGTAAAGCAAGGAATTGACGGTTTATATTATGTGATTTTTAAACTGATTTGAAAAGTAAAGTAAGTAAAGTTTTTCCTTAAGGGCAGTTTGTATGTATTAATAAACCTTTTGAATGATTGATTTAAAGTAAACGTTAGAACTCACTCAGCGTTGCTGATTTTAGTATGCACATCAGTTAAGTGTAGGTGGCAGTAGATGGATGTGGATGCTTGGCTTGGCGAGAAGAGTTACCCGAAGATCAGCATCTGGCATCCCATTTATGTTTATGTTTCAAGTTCTTGTTGTTTAAGACTAGTTTCAGTTTGTACCATACAAGTTGTGTTAGACATGTTATGTTTCCGCTGCGTATGCTAAAGTTTAAATCGTTTCCGCTACTAAGTGATGAATGTCTTATGTTTATGAGCTATGTGTTGATGAGTAAATCTAATACGTGAGACCTCCCAGGTTTGGGGCCTTACAGCATTGCCCTCAATTTCACTCACGCGAGCCATGATTTCCTCAAAGACGTCCCCACACTTGGCCAGTTGCACACAAAACAAATAAAAACAAAGAATTAAAGTCTTAACTCACTTTCGTAGGACTCACGATTGCAATTAGCGTATGCAACAAGCCTTTTATACCCCTCAGTAGCCTGAGAGGATGAGCTTAGTCTCGTGAGGGTTTTGTAGGGAACACACCCACAACGTTTATTTAACTAGAAACCAAAATTAGAAAGAAATATCGTAGGCTGCCTCCCAAGAGCGCTAAGTTTAACGTCTTCAGCCAGACGTGTTACCTGATGTTACTTATGGTGGTTGGAACACGAATTCCTTTCTAACTGCTACCTCAACTGCTCGGGTGTCCTTTCCATTCAACTTGAGTGTCCTCATATGTTCCACAGCAAGGGATCCTTCTTCATCTCACCTTTTCCAAGACTCACTTGTCTCATATGAGTGCCTAACACTCTTAAGGGGTTTCTTTGACCCCACTGGTGATCCTGATTTGGATTTGTTATGATCACCGAAACTTTCCACCTGATGCTTCCATGGTGGCTTGGGTGATGCTGCATCCACTACCTCATTCATCCTCTTCAGCTTAAACTTGTCAAGAACAACACCTTTATTTTTTGTGCCACCCTCATCCGCTTTGGACTGAGGCAGACATTTGTTAGTAGCACCTGAACGTTTAACTTTACTAAAATACGTAAAAGAATTCGAAAGAATATCTAAGTTAAACTCACGGATGCCAAATGTCATGCTTACTATGTTGTCTCTACAGTTGATCTGAGCGTTAGCAGTTGATCTGAGCGTTAGCAGTTGCCAAGAATAGTCTTCCAAGGATGACCCTTAATTGTTCTTTCTTCTGACTAGGTGTATAATCCAGCACCAAGAAATCCTCGGGGTAATAGAATTCCCCAACTTTCACAGCTACTCCCCTAAGCATCCCCCGTGAACGTTTCTGTGTCAAATCAACTAACACCACAGTGGTGTCAACTTGCTGGAGAGGACCCAGGTCTGACTGACCATACAGACATCCCGGGAGGATACTGATACTTTCTCCATAATCTAAGAGTGCTCGATTAACCTTTATTCCCCCAACTTCAATCGGTATGAGGGGTGATCCTTGCTCACTTTCATCTTTCGAATCACTCTCTTCACTGTCTTGATGGATACTCACCTCGCTAACATAGGCATTATTTGAACTCGACCCTTTATGTTGTGGGTTCAACTTGGTGTCACTTGGAAGCCTCCTATTGTTCTTTCTCAAAATCAGCCATGTCAGTGGCTAGCTGTAACATCCCAAGCAAACCGTACCAAGATATTGTCCGCTTTGCCCTCGATGGGTTGCTCATCCAGGAGCTCATGGTTTTGTTTTCACCTGACGAGTTGCTCGCCCAGGCAAAACGCATCTTGGTAGAGAAGGTATCCACCCACTTATAAGGAAGGTTTCATTCTCCCCCTCAACCGATGTGGGATATTACAATCCACCCCCTTACAGATTCCCGCGTCCTCGCTGGCACACCGATCCGACAATCTGGCTCTGGTACCATTTGTAAAAGCCCAAGCAAACCGTACCAAGATATTGTCTGCTTCGCCCCCGATGGGTTCCCCATCCAGGAGCTCACGGTTTTGTTTTCACCCAAAGAGTTGCTCGCCCAGGCAAAACACGTCTTGGTACAGAATGTATCCACCCCCTTATAAGGAAGGCTTCGTTCTCCCCCTCTACCGATGTAGGATATTACACTAGCTGCCCCATCTGAGTAGTCAAAGATTGGATTGACTTATCACGAATTTCATCAGCTTGGTTCTTGATGTAGTGCAAAACACACATCTTTATTCCTTTGTATTCATTCATTTTTAGATAGTTTTATATACGTTTTTACTTGTTTTTGTTTTGTTTTGAGTCTTAGTCGTGATGATTACAAGTCAATACATGAAGAAACCGAGCAAGAGAAGAAAGCCCAAGGATTAAAAGTGAAAAAGTTGGATTTTCATTCCCTCGCGGTACGCGAAGGAATAGCCACCAAGTCTCGCGGTACGCGAGGAAACTCAAATCCGGCCGCGACTATTTTGGCCCTCGCGGTATGCGAAGGGCTGGGTTGTGTGTCTCGCGGTACGCGATAGACCTGATTTCTGAGAAAAAACCCTTGGTTGAATTTAAATAGAATTTGATATCCATTCTTTAAAAAGTTCGCAATTCAGTCGTCTAGAGCAACCTTTTAGGTGATTTTGAGAGTTAGAAAGTCAATCGAAGTGAGAAGTTGAAGGCTTTGAGATCCGGGTTCGTTGTAGTAGCGTATTCGGTTTGCAAGCTTGAATCTTTATCTTTGATTTGATGGTTTTGAACCATGTTTCTGTCTTTTACTTCTGTTATGGATGGTTTGAGCATGATTCTTGGCTAAACACTTGATACTGCCTGGGTTTAGGATGAATACTGCGTATAGTCTTGATTTTTATCGGTTTTGGTTTTAATGAATGGACTAATGATTTTGTAAACAGTCTTGGTTTAGTAATTATGATGAATATGCAAGCTTTAATCTGATCTATGTTTGATTTCAATTCCGTATGTTAATTGTGGATGTCTTCCAGCTTGATTAGCATATCTTGATCATAGACTTAGGTTTGTGGTTGTTTGTATGGTTTGCTAGACATAGTAACCATCGGATTTTGATTGAGTATTAATTAGATCTGAGTGTGTGTCTTATCTCAATACCCGAAAAGTGAGAGATAATCGGTTAGTCTTCGATATTAGGAGTCTGAGTGAAATCTGTCTAAAAGTAAGTTTCTCTTAGTTTGTCTTAGTATTTGTTACTATTCCGTGTCATAGTTGTTATCTTGATATTACCCCGTGCATCTTCGATGTATTGTGGACAGTGAGACTGAAAGGTGATCTGTCTTTTGGGTACTTTATCATTGTTGGAGAGACTGAAAGGTAATCCGACCATCTGGTGAGTTTAGTACATCTTTAGGTTTCTTAGTTGGTGACACCCTGAGAGTGATTAGGGATCCACTAGGTTGTCTAGAGATGTTATCATTAGAAACCCAGATCCATCATAGTTTCCATAACCGGTAGAAGTTGAGCTTTGCGAATAGGATTCCGACCTAGGTGGTATTCTTCCCATTCCTGTTATTTCCCTGAGTTCTTTGTCTGGATAGTAGAGTCGATCTTTAGTTCTGCATTCTTTAGTATAAGTAGTTGTGTAGAAAACCCCCCAAATCAATCATTATTTAGTCCGAGTCAGAGTCTAGTTTAGCTGTTCAGTGTCTCTAGGGTTCGATATTCCGGTTTACCATTAAGCTGTGCTACACTCGATAGTTACACTTGCCTGTCAGTGCGGTTTAGTTCATAGGAACTCCATTTATTACTTAGGAGTCTAGGTTAGGTTTATTTGTTAGTTTTTTATAGACCGTCTGGGCGACATCAGTTCTTCTTTTGCAATTCTTGTTGGATGTCCTTCAAGATATCCATCATCTCATTCCCACTAGACTGATTAGAATATCTAGATGATTCTCTTTGCTCATTCGACCTTTGGTACCCCTTTTGATAATTACCTTGATCGGAGTTCTGATTTCGAGGTGGATATGATTGTTGACTTCTCTGCCCACTTGCTTGAAAATTTGGGTTAGCTTGGTTAGATGCATCCCCATAACGAAAGCTGGGGTGATTTCTAAGGCCCGGGTGATAGGTGTTGGAATTCATGTCATAATTTCTACCACCCCCTTGGATGTAGTTGACATCCTCAAACTTTCCTCCTATACCTGTGCAGTTTGCACCACTATGCCCCAAATCACCACACCGGTCACATACCTCATAAGGTTGATTTTGCTTACCATTGGTGCCCCAATTTGCTACTTGTTTCTCTAGCTTCTCCAACCTACCCGACTCAGAGTTTTGATTATCCATTACCCTCACTACTGAATGCCTTGCCCTTCTTGAGGATAAAGCCTTCCTCTTGGACGTTCTTGCCATCTTTTCTAGATAATCCCAATCTTCATCCTCAAAATTAGTACCAAATGTGCCATTAGAAATAGAATTGAGATCACAGGCATCATCATCTGTCAAACCTTCATGGAAGACATTCCGCATCTCCCACATTTGCAAGCCATGATGTGGGCAATTCTTGATCAACATCTTGAATCTCAGAAAGGCTGCATGAAATAGTTCCCCCGACTGCTGTTGAAAATTTCTAATGTTCTTTCTCGCATCACTAGTTCTTTGATTGGTGTAGAACTCGTCTAAGAACTACTGATGCATATCACCCTATGTATAAATCGATGCAGACAGTAGAGAGTGGAACCATTGTTGAGCCTTGTCTTCCAGTGTGAATTGGAAGAGTACCAACTTCACATCATCCGGTGTGAACCCCTGTCCCCCAACAGTGTTGCATCTTGCATCATAAGAACTCGGATGCAAGTACGGCTCCTCTGTTCCTAACCCATGATATTTAGGAAGATTCAGGATGGCTTGTGAGCGAACCTCAAAAGGTCTACCATGTTGTTGTGGAATAACAACTGGTGATGGGTTATTGGCAATGGCAGGACGGAAATGGCTCCCAATTCCCCTAACAGTGCCCCTATCATGTCTCCTCGGAATGCCTCCCGGATTGTCAAAATGAGGGACCACATTCCTAGGTTCAAGTCTTCTCTATCTGTTCAAGGGTTGCTGTTGTTGTGGAATCAGAACTGGAATACCTTGATTAATTGGATGCTGTTGAAAGTGTTGTTGTGGTTACCTGCTATCATGTTGTTACTCCCTGTACCCCTCATTCTAAACCCCTGTATCATACCTTCTTTGAACTGGCAACCTGACCCACTTACTACCCCTTCTGTCAGACTCTTTATTGTCATTCTCATATCCCTCAAACTCATCATCAAAGTTTAGGCCTGAAGTATATGGGTGAGCTCCCTGAGGAGGGGTTGATTGAAAGAGGGAGGGTTTGATTACAGGTGGTTGTGATGTGGGTAGTATTGTGTCCGACACCATCCTCACATATAGTGAAGAATAATGAGGTTCTGGTTTGAAGTTGAAGGTTTGGATTACTTGTGGTAGAGGTTGACCAAAGTTGGGTAGTGGTGGAATTTGGCAGGAGGATTGTCATGGGTTCCATCTATCCTTGGTGGTGGAACAGATGATGAGAACACACCTAAAGTGAGTTCTAGTGGAAGCTGGCCTGTAGGAGGCAGGTCAGTTTGCTTGCCTGGATCCTGTTAATTTTCCATCTTAACTGGAGAAGTTGCTAACTTGTTTTCTCTGTGAAGAACCTTGTTATGACCAGCAGTCTTCTCAATTTCCTGATCAAACAGTAATGGCGAAGTCTTCCTGGAGTGTCTTGTATGATGCATGCAATTAAAGACTCACCTACACAACACAAACAAGAAAACCTTGTGTAATACTGAACTAAACAAAAGAAAAGAACAAAAATTTAAAACAAGAATTTTGGATGTTTGTGATTTGGAACAAAATAAAAACTAAACACCTTACGCACTAACTCCCCGGAAACGACGCCGTTTTGATCAATGTCGTTTGATCTATAAAAAAATTAAGAATTAAAATAGTAAAAGGGAAGTCAAGTCGTCTCCACGAGGAGTTTGTGGAAGATGCAGTTTAGTCACGAATATCAAAAAGTAGAAATTTGCAAAGAGTTAATAGAACTGGTTTTAAATAATTATAATAGAAGTAATCCTCTCCGGGGTTCAGGTTTGCAAACACAAGCTAATTCCAGTCTACTTAACAAGTAATTACATAGACATAATCGCACATGGTTCAATTGAATTCAGTGAAAATATTAGAACGAGATTTAAAGAAAGCCTATTCAAGTATAATCAATTTAGATTAACCAGTTGAAATCCAACCCCCATAATATCCCTGATGTAAAGAAACCTGAGACTGATGAGATTTGAACAACAATTCGAAATCAACCAAAACAGTTTAAAGAACTCAATCAATTAATGAAATCATATGGCTTAAGATGCCAATCAAAATTACAAGCCAAGTCTAAGTATTCCAGAATAACAAGTGCAAACGCAAAACCCTACACCCGGAGAAGATCACGGGTGGATTAGCTACTCATATTTTACACAAATATCAAAACTAATGTTATGGAACTTACAAACATCAAACATAATGAACAATTTCCCTAGAAACACTGAAAATCACCTTCTTGGAGCTCTGGAACGGCTGGAGTTGGATGATAATCGATAATGGGGGATCCTAATGTATATAACCTAAATTAGGTTAAAAAAACCAGGAAAAACGATTCTTCGCGTACCGCGAAGAAAGGTAGAGAGGTCCTTCGAGTACTGCAAAGGACAAAATAGTCGGGCGCCCAAAATTGGTTTTCCAGAAGTTCACGTACCGCGAATATGTACTCCAAGCTCTTCGCGTACGCGAAGAGTAGAATTTCACATTTATCTTCTTTTGTTCTTTGATTCTTCCCGTGCTCTTCTATCTCTAGATTAACTCTCGTTTCCCGCTCTTTTAGCACATTAACCTGGGAGGCAACGTTAAACCAAATACAAACATAAAACCATACAAAGCACATGCTAAAATGATTAAAACATATATACAAAACTGTCACATAAACGGGGGTATTTGACATTACATCAGTAAACAGATGTAACGAATAAAGGAGTTAAACATAGTAATATGTTAATTCAACGAATGATGAAACGGTTGTTCATGTGACAAACGGATGATAATGTAACAAAGGTGTCATATGTGCCAATGTGTTGACATGATGATACATAGCTACTTCGTTAGACATACGAAACGGCTACTTCGTTAGACGGACGAAACGATGACTTCGGTAAACAGGTTAAAAAGTCTATGATGTAAGAACGGATGAAACAGTTACTTCGGTAAAGATATGTAAAACGGCTACTACGGTAGACGGATGACTACGACGGTAGACGGATGAAACGGGTGCTATATGAAGACATGTGTTAAACGGCTACTTCGGTAGACGTATGACACGGTCTACGACGGTAGAACGGATGAAACCGTTACTTCGGTAAACGAATGTAAAACAGATACTACGGTAGACGGATGAAACGGCTATGATGGTAGACGGATGTTAAACGGCTACTTTGGTAGACGGACGTTATATGGCTACATTGGTAGACGAACGCTAACAACTACTTTGGTAGACGAACGCTAACAGCTCCCATGGGTAAAAAGGAGCTGAAAATGCTGGATACAATTACCAAAAATGAAAACAATTCTTGGACTCACCATGGATACTAGATCTTTATAAGCTTCTGCACTAAAGTTTAGTAACGATTGGGTCGTAAATTCGGTCCCTGGTAGTTCATTCGGGAAAACGTTTGTTCAAACAATTTCAGTCACTAACAGTTCGGTCATAACTTTAGTCGCTAAAAGTTCGGTCGCTAACAGTTTGTTTGCAACTGTGGTCGGTAACAATTTATAGGACCCATTAGACCATGATTCAACAAATAATCAAGAAACAAAATAAACCAAGAACAAAGAGATGTTATTAGCCCTGAAACACGAATCTGTATTGATGAATCGATTACCCTTATGTTTACATAGACATCGTATGTGTGTGTGGTTATATATATAGGATGAAGCGATGCATTATTTGCAAACGTCATGTCCCTTCAATCCTACGGTTATACAATTTGCGGCTTTACAATATTGACCCTTTAACTAATTACAAATACATAATTGAGTGAAACTATGACTATCTAGTTATTACATATTTGACCCATTTACTTTTCATTCAAACTTGGTTAACAATTAAGGCTAACAATCACACCCTCTAATTGTTGATCCAAGTTTGAGTCTTCTTTTTCAATATCATCAATGCTTTCTTGTTCCATGCTCCTCTTGAATTTGAAAAAAAAAAACTAATCAACTTCAAATAGATGAGATCAAATGATGATTCCATTCTGGTCCTCTGGATTAAGATGCAAACTTCATCCATCACTCTCACCGAAGTCAAAGTTTCAAATCTCATTCCTAAACCATCAACCAACCAAAAGTTTCCAAGATCGAAAGTGACCCATTCTTGGCTAATTACGCTACCCGAATAACCAAATGCATCCTCAGGATAACAACAAATGTGATTGTGAATAAACAAAGTCCAAGACTTTGTCAAAATTTGAATTGATTATGATCTTCCAAAATTTAAATGATTAAATAAATAACTTGCTTGGAGTCTGCCTGACTTTGTGATTGAAAACAAAAAAACCTTTCTTCTCGAACCAACATGTTTCAGACTAGCAAGACTATTGTGATCCTCTACTGGCAACTCTCGGGACTCGGAACCACTATCCATGTCTTCAACTTTGAAACACGTGATTGGTTCAACTTTCTTGGGTTTCTGATCTTCAATCTCTTACAAGAATAGTTCCTCTTAGGTTTTCCTTCTTTCTTTCCTGATTGCAACAGTGACAAGATTAGGAATAACTTTGATGAATCAGAAAACAAAACACCCCTGTCTTTTGTTTCTGATTAATAAACGTGAACAACCCTCTTTTGGTTTCTAAGAATATTTCCTTGTTCGTAAAATCATATAACAAAAATAAGAAACAGTCCTTCGTTTCTTTTTATTTCTGCCGAAAATGATTGTTCTCTGGTTTCTTCTGATAAAACAAACAATAACGAAATCGTTCGACTACTCTTTGAATTCTAGTAGCACATATCAACACCGTAGACTTGTGTTTAGGAACTTTAGGCAAAGAGTTTAATTACCGATCGCAATCTTCTTAAAATCTTGGATTTTGAAATTTGAATGTTCGTGTGCATTGAATGAACGAGAAGAAAATTGAATTAATTCAAAAGAGATTCGTCTGTCCATTTTTCTTATTGAAAATCCGGGACTACATACTGGATCAAATCTTCTTGCAGGGTTGGTTCTTGATTGATTGTTGAATCGGTGATCGTGATCTTGATAGTGCCTTGGCTCTAATACCAACTAGTTTTATACCCGTCCCAGTCCGGGTTGTCAAAATTAATAACAAATGAACTTCACAAACACGCAGTGGCGGAGTCAGAATTTTTTTCATGAGTGTCGGAAAATTTTGGTGTACGGGTGTCTATTAAAAAAAAATTGTTGGGTCGGGTCATTGAAGTTTTTTTACTGGATTTAGTCGGGTCATCGAACTTTTTTTACCGGATTATTTTGGTCACCGATATAGTTTGAGTTGAAGTTTTTTGCCTGATTGAAATCCATTTATTTAAGTGTTATTTAAAGGGGCACTATAACTGATTTTATATTAAATAACGATTTTTTTATCCACAATTAATTATTGATTCCAATTAAGTAAATATATTGATGTTTTATATTTTACGTGGTTATATAGACTGTGAAATTAGCAAATATAATTATAAAATTGTGTTATTACAATAGCTATTTTATTTTACTAATAATATATGTTTAAAATGTTATAAGCATTCAAATTACCATCTCAATACAAAATAATATTTGAGAGCTGAGACTATACCTGACAATAAATTTAAAAAGCTAACACAAATATTGATTTTGATTATTATCTAATAAACTAATACGAATTGGATAGTGCTTTTTTCTAAGAACGGATGAATTGGATACAACTCAAGAAAATGTAAAATACTTGGTCTATTATTTATACAATTATAGGACCTATTAGGTCATGATTCAACCAATAATCAAGAAACAAACAAAGAACAAAGAGATGGCATTACCCCTAAAACACGAATCTGTATTGATGAATCAATTACCCTTATGTTTACATAGATATCGTGCGTGTGTGTGTATAGGATGAAACGACGCGTTGTATTCAAACGTCGTATCCCTTCAATCCTACGGTTATACCATTTGATGATTTACAATCTTGACCCTCTAACTAATAACAAATACATAATAGACTGAAACTATGACTATATAGTAATTACATATTTCTGTTGGACACTAATTGTAAAGTCATTAGTTCAAGTTTAGGGACTAGATTGTATTTAGTCTAAAGTTGTATTTAGGTTATTGCTTGTATAAATTAGATAGACGAAGGACCAAAGGTGTTAAACTGGAAACCTATTAGGTTACACCGGTTCATAAAGGAACCGATGTACACACAGCAGAACGACGCGACGGTCGGAGCAACAAGAACACGCCGGATCAATGGGACGCGACGTTTGAAGAAGTTAGTTGATTAACCGCCGGTTTGCTTAGTATAAATAGGTTACTTGATTGTATTTACAAGTGTGTCTTTCTGTACAAATGTAAACGATTGCGGTTTAATAATGAAGAATAGATTCTTGTTAATCTTGTGTTATTTCGATCCTGTGGTTATGGAATTTCGATTTCGAACAATTTGCTCCATTTACTTTTCATTCAAACTTGGTTAACAATTAACGCTAACACAGTTTTGTCGCAATTGCAGTCGCTAACAGTTCGGTGGCAAAACGGTCTTGTCGCAAATAGTTTCGATCGCTAACAATTCGGTAGTAATTTCGGTAGTTTAGGTTGCAATTGTGGTTAGTAACAGTCCCGTCGCAAATTAAATCATTAGTTTTGCGACGAAAACTCTAGTTGAAAAATCGGTCTTAACAATATTTCGTTCGCAAAAATCATTTGCCACGCTGTTTAAACAACTGCAGAAACCGATCGCAAAACAGTCACAATCAATATTTTGAGTCGTTTCTACAGCAGTGAAGTAAGTGTAGGTACTTCCAGTATCAAACACTATGGGTAGATCTTTTAGTGGACTGATTTACGACTGTTTACTGCTAATATGTAGTAATGTATGAATGGTATAAAATTGTTAGGTGGCCTGGTTGCATGAACAAAAAAACAAGTTTATTCAAGAACCAATCATACAACCATTAATTATTAAAAATAAGAAGATTGGATCCAAATCATCCCCACTTTGTGCAAAAAGAATGGAAATTGAACTTGTTTATTTAATTAGATCAAGTCATGTCTTCATGCCACATATTGTTGTAAACCCTTATTTAATTAATTAATTCTCTTGTCTATAAATATAGTGACCTCCCAGGTGCTTTTCATGTTGTGCCATTGATTTCCAATTATTTCTCTTTTGGTCATCAGCTTTCCATTTTCAAAGAAGAGAAAAAAAATGGCCATTTTCTCCGATATTCAACATCCTCTGACTTTTACTTTTGGGATTCTAGGTGCAATTTTGGCTCAATTTCTTTATTTTTTTAATGTTATTCAGTTAATATTTATTTACTTTAAGCGGAATACGTTTATTAATCTAACTTGTTAAGATCTACATAAGCCGAATCCGTTTATTAACTGAATAAATACGTTTAAAGTTGAAAATAACTCATTTGATTCTTGAAATTAAAATAGAATATAGGAGTAAATTACAGATATCGCTCTTTATGTTTATACTTTTTTTCAGATTGAGTCCTTTAACAAAAAAAATTACCAGGTATCATCCTTTACTTTTAAATTTGTTATGTTTTACGTCCTTTAGTCTAACGGTAGTTAAGTTTTTCAGTTAACTCTATTCATGTGCCTTGCACATCAGGGTGTTTTGGTCTTTTTACCCATAAATATATATATTTATATATATAAACAAAAATAATAAACCCTCTCCCATCTCTCTCTCTCTCTCTCTCTAAAATCTGGTGCCCACCACCGCCAAACACCACCACCACCAGCTGACACCGCACAACCCCCTCCTCTGATCTGAGCACCACCACCGCCCTAGAATCACCACCGCCCTAGCATCACCACCGCCATAAACCACCCTCTCTTTACCCACCCAACAACGGCGGTGGTCGGATTTATGGTTTTTGGTGGAGGGTGGTGGCAGTTGGAAGAGTTGTTACAGCTAGAAACCTCTGGCGAAACCAACACGTTCTCCACCTATTTTAGCCATGGCTGCTGTTTGCTTGTCAGATGAAGAGTTGTTACAGCTAGAAACCCTAAAATGGGAGATGTAATATGTGGCACTGAAAAGGATAGGGCGAGGAGGTGGAGATGACAGTGGCGATGGGGAGGGTAGTGTAGGGGACTCGTAGATGAGGTCATAGAGGGTGGAGATGATGGTATCGGAGATGAGGCGGAGGAGGTGGGGTAGGAGATGATGAAGATTTGGTGGTGGTGATGATGGTTGGATAAGGTAGATGAAGATCTAGGGTTAAAGGCTCTTTTGCCCTCACGTGGGGGCCACGTGAGGGGTTTTAACTATAAAAGTTAACGTCGTTTGGGGTAAAGTATATGAGGTGCAAGAGTTTTAAAAATAAATGATAATACCTGATAATTTTTTTGTTAAAGGACTCCATCTGAAATCTGTAATTTACTCTAGAATATAGTTATAGAATTTCTGTTATATAATTATTTTTTTCCTATTAAATGTCAATATTTTTTTTGATTGATTGTGCAGACTTTATTTTAAGTAATTCTTTTTTTTTTTCCTTTGCATGCAGGAAATATCATTTCCCTCATGGTGTATCTTGCGCCTGCGTAATTTATTATTATTGTCTTTTTTTTATAAAACAAAATATTCTTTTGAATTTAAAAATGACTAAAAGTATACTTTGCATGCAGGCCGACGTTCTACAGGATCATCAAGAATAAATCAACACAAGGCTTTCAATCGATACCGTATGTGGCGGCTCTCTTTAGCTCGATGATTTGGATATATTACGCGACACTTAAAACCGATGCTACCCTTCTTGTCACCATCAACGCCTTCGGTTGTGTCATTGAGACCCTTTACATAACCATATATATTGCTTATGCCCCCAAGAACATTAAGGTAATGGGAGTTGTTCTTTCACTACTAGGACACTATTGGTTTTCCGGAAAAAAAAAAATATTTGCCTTAAATTTAGCAACAAAAGGAAACCCTAAATTTAGCAACAAGTTTCTGACAAAGTGGTCGGAAACTTGAAAAAGTAAACCCTAAATTTAGTCTGAAAGTTGTCGGAAAATGGTCGGAAATTTTAAAAAAAATTGAACCCTAATTTTTGTCGGAAACTTGTTTCGTCGGAAGTTTGTCTTAAACGTTTCTGACAAAGTGGTCTGAAACTTGAAAAAGTAAACCCTAAATTTAGTCTGAAGCTTGTCAGAAATTTTTAAAAATTTGAGCCCTTATTTTTGTCGGAAACTTAAAAGTTTCGTCGGAAGTTTGTCTTAAACGTGTTTTTTTTTTGGAAGTTGGTCGGAAACGTCTAATTCTTACCAAAATTTTGTCAGAATTTTCCAGTTTTCTAGTAGTGAATTTGCTTCATTATTATAATTGACCTTTATAAGTGCAAAAGTTATAGCAATTAGTGATGCAGATTCAAACCACAAAACTTGTTGTGACACTGAACATTGTGGGATTTTGGGTAATTGCTCTTTCGACACATTACCTTGCTGAAGGTCCGACCCGAGCCACGATTCTTGGATGGATATGTTTGGTGATTTCTGTGAGTGTATTTGCAGCACCTCTGAGCATCATGGTACGTGATTTGTAGCCCACTTGTCGGGTCGGGTCCGGATGGTGTGAATATGTGACAGTTATTTACATTTCTTGTCTGTAATGCAGAAAAGGGTGATAAGAACAAAGAGTGTAGAGTTCATGCCATTTGGGTTGTCATTTTTCTTGGCTTTAAGTGCTGTTATGTGGTTCTTCTATGGTTTACTTCAAAAGGATATATATGTTGCAGTAAGTTTCTTTCTGCTTTTTAAAGTTGCATGATTAAACTTCTATATATAGTAATTAATACTGAAATGAATATAGTTATGAAATTCTTATGTTTTTGATATGTTTTAAACTTTTTAGCACCAATTGTTACATGGAACCTCAAATATTTTCTACTTTTAAATCATTAATTTCGGGATTAATAATATGTAAAGAACTTTTAGAAGAGTTTGTAGCCTTTGTGTTATTTATTATATACAGGCAATTTATATTTTAATAATTAAATTAAAATCATCATTGACCTATAATAATCTATACTGACAATTTAACTGATAATACTCATAACTTTCACTTTTTTTGTCAACGGCAATCTCACTCACAAAATCATCTTATATTTACATTTGATTTACACTCGATTTTGTTTGCAATGAAGGTTTGTTTCCCCATTTCGCTCATAATCATCATTGTGAGTGAAACTGAGTGTAATGTTAGAACTGTCATTCGTTAAATTATTAGTATTAATTTTTATCGTTTTGCCGACTAAAAGTTTGGATTACTAAAATCCAATTTATCGGTCATGATATGTACATTGTTATATTTTTTTAAAAAGAAATCAGGAGAGAAGATAAAATCAAAGAAAATGTAAAGACAAAGAAATAAGTTTTTTTATTCAATTTTACTGTATAATTCCATCACTAAATATGCGTTTTTCACGGTTCTCAAAATGATATTGATTTTGAAATAAAACATGATACATACACCCATCCGATCGAAGCTAGGATTAAATATACTTTTAAGTGTTATTATTCTATATGATCTTTATGATAGTTTATTATAATTTAAGATATTCTTCTTTCCATTTCGATTTTAATAAGGATTACACTTTTGTTGGTAGAAATTGCTAATGGATTTACAAAAATATGACATTTCAGCTTCCAAATATAATTGGATTCGTGCTTGGAGTTGTCCAGATGGTACTATATTTTGTTTACAAGAACTACAACAAGAAAAAGATCAACTTGGAGCAAAAACTACCAACTACCATTTCAACTATGGACACATACCCTGTTTGTGACGCCCCTAAACACGATGCGAACAAAGATACCAACACATATGATCAAATCATAGCAATAGAAAGCACACGAGAGGAGAATGTAGGAGCCGGAGCTGAGGAACCAACACTGATTAAAAAAGATGTTATGAAAGAAGACATGATCATCAAAGCGTCGATGGGTTGTACATCTACGGTGCCCCTTGGTGCTATTGAAGATCACAACCAAATTAAAACCATGGAGGCCGCTAATCGGGTTTATCTTGTAGAAAGTGCTGCTTAATTAATGACCTTTTTATGTAACAATGTGATGTACACCATCAGAGAGCGGCTCACTTTTGTACATTGAATAAGGATTTGAAATCTACATGTACCATTTCCTAACGTCTTTTTGAATCTTGTACGTAACTCTTACTTTGTTTCTGTAATGGGCCACGTCGTACCATCGAGTTAACTAATGTTTAATAGACTTTTATTTTACACACATATATGTTATATTTCATAACCATTCATTAAATAATGAATTCGCTAATGAATAAAATGGTTTCTAAATGCTTGGAAAGTTCGGTGTATTGTTTCATGTGTTTTTACGCAGGTTTATAAATATATCCATCACAACCCATTAAATAATGAATTAAACATCGAATCAAACCAGTGAAGTTGGACACACCGCTATAGTGGATTAGAGGCACCATAGATTACATATGAATTTTTACTAACTACAAAAATAAATAAAACAAATAATGTTGATGTACTTTCCTGTGACAACACTCTGGATAGAGTCTTAGTTTGTATTTCTAATGTCTGTAATTTGTCTTTGTATGTAAGAGTCGTTACGTAATAGTTTATCGCGTTGTATTTACTTTTACATAATGTATGTTGCATTTCTGTTAAGTGTTTTGCGCACTTACAAGTGCGCAGGAGAAAGCTCCTGCGTACTTAGCAAGTACGCAGGAAGACCCATGCGTACTTGCTAAGTACGCAAGAGCATTTGGTCAAACGCACTTGCTAAGTGCGCAGGCATCAGGTCTGTATAAATAGGTTTGGTTCACAGATGATAAGTACGCAGAACTCATAGCTTAGACGAACTCAGATTGTTAAGTACGTAATTTGTAATCTCTCTGTAACCATCGAGTGTTTATAATAGAAAGAGCTTTTATTGTGACTCTCGTGTTTGGTTTACTTTGTTTTAGTTAGACTCTCCGCCTAGTCACGGGTATTCCGCACCCGGTCCGACTAGTAGACCACTTGCATGCAATGATCCGACACACACGAAGGGACCTACAAGTGGTATCAGAGTATTGCTCTTGAATTCGAGTGTTGTAAGTGAGTTTGGAGACGTTTTTACTGAGTTTTACAAGCAAAAAGAAGTATTTTTGTTGATTTTTGTGATAAAAAAGGGATAGCTCTTGAGCACTTTTTTAGAAGCAAAAATCTCTCAATAAACCAATTTTTGTTGTGTATTTGAGTTATTTGAGCATCAAAGGTTGGTTAGAAATAAGTTTCTGACCCTTTGGCTCATTTGCATTGATCATCAGACGAATTTTTACCATCTCCGGCGAGTTTCAGGTGACTGAAAAAGGTTGGTGAGAGTTGCTGAAAAGGTATCCTGCGTACTTACCATTTTTGGCAAAAAGTACAGTTTTCTGCGTACTTACTAACTACGCAAGAGTTATCTCCTGCGTACTTACAAGTGCGCAAGACTGAACTTGTGCGAACTTAAGTTATATCCTGCGTACTTAATCATTTCCTCCTGCGTACTTACAAGTACGCAAGAGAAAGTCTTAAATATGCAAGACTATTTCTCAAGTGCGCAAGGCCAATCCCAAGTACGCAACTGTGTCTGACTTTTCTGAAATTTGACTAAGTGTTCACTATGTCGAACCTTCAGAATCTTGGAAACATGTTAAACTATGATAATGAGATCGGTACACCACAGAAACCACCTAAGTTGTTGAACGTGAACGATTATTCTAATTTGAAAGCACGTTTTGAACATTATATTTCATATACCGACTCATCGCTATGGATACCAATCCTTGAGGGATATAAGCATCCCACACACATCTATCTTGATGAAGCCATGCCTAAACCTATTTCTAAGCTTGATGATGAAGAAAAGAAAGCTTATGATCGTGAAAAGAAGACACTTGGTTCGATCACTATGGCATTAACTAGGGAATTGTTCCACAGTTTCCGAGGTTATGACAATTCCAAGGATCTTTGGAGAGCTTTACAGAAAAGATTCGAAGGAAATAGTGACATCAAGAAGAGTAAGAGGGATCTTCTCAGGAATCAGTATGAGTGCTTCAGATTTTTAGAGAACGAATATTTAGATGATCTCATCTCTAGATTTTATCATTTACAAACTGAGTTGAAGGCTTTTGAACTCAGATATCCAGATGAAGAAATGGTGGAAAAGTTTTTGGATGCTTTACCACCCAAATTTGAGATGTACACAACCCTGATGAGGGAAAACTCTAAATTCTATGAGTTGACAGTAGAGGAAGCAATAGGAAAGATTCAAGCTCATGAAATGAACTTGAAAAGAAAGGAGAGCTCAGGAAGACCCCAGATTCAAGACCCTTCTATGTATCATGGGACGACTTCTACATCCAAGTTATCGGGCTCTGGAATTGCCCTCTTCAGTGGAAACCCTAATGAAGAAGACCACTCAACTGGTTGTGGTGGTCATGCTTGTTATGCTTCAGGATCAGGGTTGGGGTCTCATTATCAAAATACCTCAAGAAATCCTCCTGCTACAACAGCTATAGCCAAAATAGCTGAAGATTATGTAGCATTATTTTCATCATGTATGCTTGCCTATGAGAACTTCATTGGCGGCAAGCTCACAGATCCAGAGACAATTGAAGAAGATTTTAATCAGGTGGATCCGGATGACATGGAGGACATGGATATTCAGTGGAATATGGCCATGCTTTTGAGGAGAGCCAAGCGTTTCCTGAACAGAACAGGAAGAAAGTTTATTGGGGGGCATCCTAATGCCAAGGTCGGGTTTGACAAATCTAAAGCCAAATGCTACAAATGTCTGAACTATGGACACTTTGCTCATGAGTGTCAGAAAGACAGAGCACCTGCCTCTGGTTTTACCCGTCCCAGCCAAGGAAACAGCCATGGCCACAACAACTCAAACCACCAAAATCAAAGCCAAGGTGGAACATCCAATGCACTGGTAGCTCAAAATGACGAAAGCTTTGATTGGGGTGTTCATCTTGAGGATGCCATCATCGCTCAAACCCAGGTTAGTCTCATAGCTGAGATCATGGAGATGATGGAAGCAGAGAAAAGGGAAGCTTCTATGGCTGATCCAGAAGAGTCTACAACTGCAGCTACAGAGAAGGTGAAGGAAGCTGAAGAAATGGAAGCACCTGTAGCTGATGAAGAGGAATCGACCACTGCTGTTGCTCTCATGGACATTGGAGAAGCAACAAGTTCGTCGTCTGAGGTAGATTCTAACCCTTTCTCTGTTATTTCATGTTCTAAATGTCCAGGGCTAAAACTTGAATATTCTAGGCTCCAAGACAAAATCGAACCCCTAAAGTTGGCAGCTCTAAACTATAAACAAAATGAAAAACGTTTTAAAGATTCTGTTGAAACGTTAAAAAAGGAAAAATCTGAATATTCTTTAAAAATAAGTGATCAACAGTTTCACTTAGATGTTGCATACAGGGGGTTAGAAAAACGGAACAATGAAATCAACAAATTGCAAAATGAGATCTTGCAATTAAAATGCACTAATGAGAAGTTGAAAAACTCTCGCTTTGTGGTGGAACACTACGAGTCTGTGGTGAGACAACTGAATGGGTTAGGTTTGGGTACTAATGCCATTCCTCCACCAGTGAGCGGGAAGTTTGTTAATAGCTTAATAGACATTGATCTCACTTGTCTAGATGAGTCCTCTGATAAGGATGATTCCCTTAAAAGGGATGAATCCTCAAGTAAGGCTAACTCCACATCTAGCGAGGAGTTTGTTACTGCTTCTGAAGACGGGTCGGTTAACTCTTGCCCTGAAGGAGTAGTATCTGAGGAGTTTTTGACTGAACAAAATGTAAAGAAAAACGTTATCACTAATGGTGATAATTGCATTTTAACTGAACCCGATGTCATTGAAACTAATGACAAACTAAAGGTAATGCTTTACGGGGGGTATACAAATCTTAACCAAGTAAAGAATGAGGCTATTTCAGCTCACTATGGGCTTGGGTATAAATAAAATTTGGAAAAATATTATACTCCCAAAAACCAAACTGGTAAGGTTCAGACTAATGTTCATAAACCAACTCCTCCTTCTCATAATACTGAGTTATCTAAGGCCAGATCTAATGAGCCTTACAAGAGAACTTATGTAGACAAGAGGAACTGTTTTCACTGTGGCTTGGTTGGTCACATTTTTGTGAACTGTCCTTCTAAGAACCAAGGGAAAAGGCATGTTGTTTCACAGCCAGCTGTTATCCCCAGGTCGCCACCAGTGAAACCATCTCCCAAAAGTCCAAAGCAGAATGTGGTGAAACCACCAGTTCAACCGATGGCAAAGCCAAAGATCAAATCTGAGGCCAAACCATCTGTTGCAAGAAAGGTAAAGCAACTTGCTGTACCTCGTGTGTCTACATCTGGTAGTACACGTACTGGTGAGAAACCTGTGGCAAGACTCTCTAAGCCACAGAGGAGGAGACGAAACAAGAGGTTGAGAAAGCTTGAACAGCTGACTTCAGTTCAATCAGGTGAAGCTTCCACAAGTTCACCTGCTGTAGTTGAACCAAAGTCTCCTGTTCCAGTTAAGAAACAGAAGAGATCCTGGACAGCAAAATCCAAAACTTCTCAATCTACTAGTTCTATTTCCTCTAAAGATTCATCAATTTTGAACAGTCATCATGACTGTGAGTTAAAGGAAGTAGTTTATTTTGAAAATGATGGACGACCCACGACCACAATGGCTTGGGTCTACAAATCTAACTAATTCTTTTGTTACTCATGCAGGGACGTCCAAAGGGTACTATCTCTAACCGCTGGTATGTAGATAGTGGATGCTCCCGGCACATGATAGGAAACATGGCCTTGCTTCAAGAAGTTAAACCATTCAGAGGCGGCTATGTGGCCTTTGCCGGAGAAAAAGGCGGCAGTATCACGTGTCAAGGCGTGGTTTCGAACGGTTGTGTCAGCTTTGACAATGTCAACTTCTGCGAGCAGCTGAAGCATAACCTGTTGAGTGTCTCCCAAATGTGTGACAAGGAGTACTCGGTGATGTTTGACAAATCAGAATGCCTGATTCTCAAACCTGGTTTTAAAGTTCCCGAAGACTGGATCCTGATGAGAGCCCCAAGAACAAACGACACTTATCAAATTGATATGAGCGTGGCAACAACCACCTCATCAGTTGCTACTTGTTTGCTTACCAAAGCGACAGAGCTTGACTCCATCTTGTGGCATAGGAGACTAGGATATATTTCGTATCATAAAATGAATCATCTTGTCCGAAACGGTTTGGTAACCGGGGTTCCTAAGCTGAGGTTTACCGTTGCAGATGACTGTATGCCTTGTAAAAAGGGCAAACAACAACGGAAGTCTCACAAGCCCAAGCTCCAAAACTCTATTGATACCCCTTTGGAGCTATTACACATGGATCTGTTTGGCCCCATAAGTATCAGGAGTATTGGAGGTAAGTCGTTCTGTCTGGTTGTAACTGATGATTACTCATGTTTTTCTTGGGTACATTTTTTAGGTACTAAAGACGAGACTGCTGATATTCTTCAATACTTGATCCTGAGCTTGGAATCTCTTTGCAAGCTGAAAGTTAGAAGAATTAGAAGTGACAATGGAACTGAGTTCAAGAATAATTTGATGGAGCTTTTCTGTCTCAAGAAAGGGATCCGTCACGAATTCAGAGCGCCATACACGCCACAACAGAATGGAGTTGCTGAACGGAAGAACAGAACACTGATTGAGACTGCAAGGACTATGCTGTCGGATGCAAAGCTTCCTGTCACTTTCTGGGCAGAAGCAGTTAATACAGCTTGTCACGTCTTAAACAGAGTTCTGGTTGTGAAGAGGCACAACAAAACTTGTTACGAGTTGATCAACAATCGACTTCCCAATCTTGATTACCTAGTTCCTCTTGGTAGTCCTTGTTCCTTGTTGCTACAGTACAAAGACCGCAAGTCTAAGTTTCATGCAAAAGCGGTGGAAGGCATCTTCTTAGGATACGTTGCCAACTCGCCTTGCAAGAGAGTGTACAATATAGGAACTTGTACTGTCGAGGAATGGTTTGAAGTGGATTGCAGTAAACACAGCATTCCACCAAAACCAACAGGTCCAGCTTGGGGTTTTGATTATGATGCGCTATTCAAGTCATTCAATCTTCCTGATTTATCTGCAGAAGACGCCGCAAATGTTTATGAGTTATTTGGTGGCGGCGATGACTCCAGTTTTTCCACTCGTGCTACTGTACCAATTATAACTCCGGATTCCAATGCTGCATCTGCATCTGGAACTCATGACAGTGATGACAGTGAAGATGTTCTTGTTGATGGAGATGACGCTCCAGCCAATCCTAACACAACTGTAGGAAATGAAGCTCCAGCTGATCCAATAAACATTGAATCTTCTTCCTCTGGAACACAGGAAATGGGGGAGTTAAGCACGAATCTAGATCCAGAAATTCAGGAACCGATTGTACCGGAGACGAGAGTGCATAGGAATCATCCAATCGACAACATTATTGGTGATCCTTATGACGGTGTTCAGACTCTTCATAGAACCATCATTGAGAACACCAGTCTTTACACAGAGATATTCGACACTGGTGTCATGGAAACATGTCTGCATGCTACATTTGTGTCCCAGTTAGAGCCGAAGAATGTGAATGAGGCTCTCACTGACAACTGCTGGATTGAGGCGATGCAAGATGAACTGTCTCAATTCCAAAAGTTGCACGTGTGGGATTTGGTTGACTTGCCAAAGGGATTTCAACCAATTGGAACCAGATGGGTGTTCAAATGCAAGACGGATGATCGTCATGTTGTTGTGAAGAACAAAGCAAGATTGGTTGTTCAGGGTTTTTATCAACAAGAGGGCTTGGATTACACGGAAGTATATGCCCCAGTTGCTAGAATTGAGGCCATTCGACTGTTCTTGGCTTATGCCACATATGTCGGCTTCAAGGTCTATCAACTTGATGTGAAGAGTGCTTTCCTTTATGGTAAGGTTCATGAAGAGGTCTATGTCACTCAACCTCCCGGTTTTGAAGATCCGCATAATATCAATAAAGTGTACAAGCTCGACAAAGCACTTTATGGTCTTCATCAAGCACCGCGGGCATGGTATGAGACATTATCTAAGCATTTACTGTCTAATGGTTTCGATCGTGGACAGATTGACTCGACTCTCTTCATTAGGAAAGCAGGAGGTGACATTCTTCTTGTACAAGTATACGTCGACGACATTATCTTTGGATCTACCAATGAAGGGATGTGTAGGGAATTCGAACAGGTGATGAAGTCCAAATTTGAAATGAGTAATATGGGTGAATTGTCGTTCTTTCTGGGTCTGCAAGTCAGTCAAAGAGAGGATGGAATTTATCTACATCAAACTAAGTATGTGCAGGACATCTTATCAAAATACAAGATGAATGATAGCAGTACTTATGGAACACCTATCCCAGTCAATCATGGTTTGCATCCTGACAAAGATGGAAAGGATGTAGACAGCAAATTGTACCGTGGGATGATCGAATCACTTATGTATCTCACATCTTCAAGACCCGATATAATGTTTGCTGTGTGCTTGTGCTCAAGGTTTCAGTCTCAACCGAAGGAGTCACATATGATAGCTGTGAAGAGAATTTTCAGATATCTGAAAGGGAAACCCCGATTAGGTCTTTGGTACTCTAAGCAGTAGTCATTCGACTTCAAAGCCTACACTGATTCAGATTATGGCGGTTGTAACCTTGACAGAAAGTCAACTTCTGGTGGATGTCAATTCTTAGGAGACAGACTGGTCTCCTGGCAGTGTAAGAAGCAGTCAACGGTTTCTGTCTCAACTTGTGAAGCAGAATACATTGCTGCAGCGAGCGGTTGTTCTCAGATACTGTGGATTCAGCAGCAGTTGAGAGACTACGGCTTAAACTTCACCGGAACTCCTCTATTCATTGACAACAATGCCACCATGTCCATCACAAATAACCCGGTGAAACATTCCAAAACTAAACATATAGAGATTCGCCATCATTTCATCCGTGATTGTGCTGAAAAGCATTTAATTGAACTTGTAAAAGTTCACACGGATGACAATCTTGCTGACCTTTTCACAAAGGCATTTGATCATTCCCGTTTTAAGCATCTTGTCAACTTCATAGGAATGTTCAACCCTGAGTGAAAATTAATTTTTCATAAATCAATTCAATTCATGGAAGTTAAATTTTTTAATTCTCTTAAATTTTCTGTATAGTTCTTTTAAGTTTCAAAATTTGTTACAAAAACAAAAAAAAAAGGAAAATGGAGAAAATTTCAAGGTTAACTTGAGAAAAAGGGGAAGTGATAGTACATCAGAAATGATCTAAATGTCATAGACTGCTCATATGGGAAATGATTACGTCATGTTTACTTAATTGTTTAAATTATTATGTTTTTAATCTGTTTATTTACAAGTAATTTGAATTGTCAGTAGGCTGTATGCGTCTTTGAATCACTAGTGGTGTGGAAACTAAATCTAAATTACAACCGTGATTTGAACCCATGTTTGCAAGTGTGTGTGCGTAAAAGAATAGAAAAGATCATTATCAGATAAAGGATGTTAGATTTTGGCAATAATTTTCTTTTGAGATCAGTTTCGGGTTATGTCGTTAGCACAATTAATGCGGTTCATCTCACTGCCCATACTCACAAGTATGCAAGGAGAGATTGAATCAAGACATGTCTCTACATTAACTGTTGAGCATATATTCACTTTTGAATCACTCCTGATTCATTGAAATCAAAACCAGATAAAAGTTGGATCCCCTTACCTGATAATCAAACACCATATCTATTATCTTAAATCATCATTCCGATATTCAATAAAGAAAATCAAATGAAACCAAGACAAATGAATCACTCGATTCTGAATCTTATGATTCCTGATAATCCCTATGGATTCTGCTTGATTTTTCCTATGCTAATAGATGTAGCTTCATTCTGAAAATCTAGAAAATCATTGGGAAAATCTTAGATGCCTTGAGATAGTGCAAGTTATAATAGCATTTCAGTGGGGTACACGTTGTATATCTTATAATTAATACCTTAATACACAAGAACATGATACAAAGATGCGTATAGTTTCAAATCTTATAATATTGTCAACTTGAATTACATGTTTATGTGCTTATTACGTATGAATAAAGAGTAATCCATGACATGATCCCATATTCTTTGATGTATATTTTGTATCGTTTTTGCTAAAAGATATCCTGATATGATCCTCTGCTCGTGTCTTTGATCAAAAATAGATGGTGTGAATACTTGTATATTTCTATCTAGAAAAGAACAAAAAGATTTTAAGTTTATGCATTGTTCAAGTTTAATCAGAAAAAGCCAAAAATATTTTATGTTTAACCTTCATGAATTGTATTTGAAACCTCGTGATTGAATATTTTATATCTTGTTCGTTATTTGACCTGTAAATCTTCATAAATCTGAGTTTCAATTTTGCGCACTTAAGGCTTGTGCGTATTTGTCTTGTACGCACGAAGTAAACCTTACGCACTTAACAAGTACGCAAGAGTTAGTCTTGCGCACTTGTAAGTATGCAAGAGTTAAGTCCTGCGTACTTGTAAGTACGCAAGAGTTAACTCGTGCGCACTTAACAAGTACGCACGACCGATAAGTAAGGGGTATAAAAGTGACACTTAGAAAAACTTCTCAGTTTCAAGCTTTCAAACCGATCACTTTCCCTCTGCAAATTTAACTCAAAATCAAGTGTGTCTAAACCTTCTTTTCATCCCGTCTATAGTTTCATCATCTCATTTCATCGCATTGGTGAGAATTTAGACCGATTCCATCCATAAAATCGTGACTTTGGACCGATTAGAGACTTAGAAATTTTTAGGTTAAATCCGAAATATTTTGGGTAAAATTGGGGTTGTTTGGGTAACTTATTGTGTGTTTCATGCAAATAGGAACCTTAATCGATTCTCTATTCATCCATTTCATCCTCGATTCGAGCCGTCGATGGAATCTGAATCGACAGTGGGATTGGGCGACGGTTTTAAGTCAAAATTGGTCTTGGTTTGGTAGTTACTGGTGTTAATAATGGTCCCATAAGTTCGAATCCTCGATTCCGACCTAGTGGCGACCTACTTGACCCGGTCTTTGAGCAATCTGTCATTTTGTTAAATTTCTGAATTTTTTTCCAAGTGTAGTTCTTGCGCACTTAGCAAGTACGCAAGAAGCAATTCCTGCGTACTTGTTAAGTACGCAAGAGGAAAAGCCTACGCACTTGCTAAGTGCGCAGGACCAACACTTAGAAAAATTTTCAAGTCTGAAATTTTTTTGTTCATAGTGTACCTACTATACCGTGTCATGTTTGTTCATCTTCAATAATATACGTTGTTCTGATTATGTTTTCTGTGTGTTTCTGCAGAATATGGCTTGGGCATTCACTGATGAATTTAACTTGTTAGCGAACACTCAACCTGAGTGGAAAGGGGCAGCTTTGCAGTATCGGCAGATCATTGATTTTCTGAACCGATCAAGAATTAGTTATGCAATCTCAGCTGACCATACAGTCTCAAGACCTTACCTGGAGCAATTCTGGGAGACGGCAGAGCACGACTGCACGGTATCCCCTAATGTCATAAGGGCTACCGTTGATAGTCGGGCTATTGCTGTTTCTGAAGATACAATAAGAAGGGTCCTGCGGTTCGGAGACCTCGCTACCGACCCGACATCCTATCCAGATTACTATGTGGATGGGTGTTGGAGGCATAGAATGGGATATGTCGGAGCGATGGATTATTCTTCTTACAAAAAGATATGGGTGTTGGATCAGTGGAGGTATTTTTCCCACGTCATGATCATGTGCATCTCGTCAAGAAAAGCAGGGAAAGATGCCATGGGTCATGACCTTGCAGCAGCCATGGTGGGCTTGTCTCTTAATAGGGGCTACAACTTCTCTCGCTACATCTTCAAAGCAATCAATGATCAGATCAATACAGCAGAGAGGTTTAGGTTCCTATTGTACCCGAGGTTTGTGCAACTCTTGATTGATGATGCATTGCCAAACCAACGTGCTATCGGGGAGAGACTGCAAGTAAAACGTGTGGACAAGAGAGTATTTGCTCAGTTTCTAAAGCCAGGCAGTGTAGATCCTACCCCTATGCATACTGAACTCTTTGGCCACCTGCTTAATGAAGCATATGTCGCGCCAGACGATTGGAATTGGTATAGTCCCAATTCGGCACCAGAGATGACTAACGATTTTGATGATAAACAACAAGATGAAAGTGATAAAAGTGATGGAGGTGATGACGAAGGTGGTGATGGTGGTGCTGAGGAATCCGATTCAGAAGCAACAGAATCAGATTCTTCTGATTCAGATGACGCACCATCCCAGGCACACCCGAGGAAATCGGCACAGGTAACCCTGCCTGAGTCGTCTTCCAAAAGAAAGCGACAGAGCTCGAGCAGCGAATATGAGCCATCATCTGACTCTGACGCTACTCTACAAAGACAAAGGCAAGAGAGTGCCAACAAAAAGAGGGGCGATAGGTAAGAGGTTGCTATCCCCAGGGTTGTAGAGATCCCGACTGTGCAGCAAGTACAACCTGCGGCTGACAGTCCACCAGCACGATTGCTATCAGAATCTACCCCACCAGCACAGCAACTGTACCGTAGGAGGAGAAGACCACAAGTTCAAGCTGAAGTGGTAGTCACGGCGGTCACAGAGGAGATTCCTGTGACGGTGACCCTCCCTACTCCAACCGTCCAGGTGACAGTGACTACTCCACTTCTCACGGAGTCAGTCACCATCACCCCAACCATAACACCCACTCCCATCATTACATCCCCACACCAACCTCACACCACTGAGCCGTCAGGTCAACCCTTCAACTATGGTGATTTCTCACAAGGGTTTGACTTTGACACAATCTTCTCCACCCCCATCCATAATGCCGAAGCCTCATCATCTAGGCATCCTGATCCGAATGATGCAAGGATCGATGTGCTAGAAACCCAAGTTGCTGGAATGTTGAAGACCATTCAAAAGTCAAAGGAGGAGTCTGATGCTCAACAAGCACAGATCAATTCCCTGGCCGATGAAGTTAGGATTCTCCACAGCCAGAGAACAGGGACAAATGAGCGACTGAAGAATGTGATGGCACAGAACGAGCTGCTAATGAAAACCAATGAAATGATTCTAGGCCACAGAACTTCACTTGAGCTAAGGCTGGATTTACAGAGAAAAGAGCACGAAGCGATGGTCAAATTAGTTGAAGAACTGACCAAGAAGCTTGATGCTCAGGGGGAGAAAGAGAAAGAGAAAGAGAAAGAAAAAGAAAAGAAATCCACTGGTGCTGAGCCTTGTCATCCATTCGACTTGACTAAGGATGATGATTAAGACAAGGATCCTGAAGCCGGTCCTAGTGGAGGTGAGCACCAAGCTTTGGCGATTGTGCCCATCTCTTCTATTCCAATGGCTAAGGGGGAGTCTAATTAGCAAGTGGGTGGTGATACCTCTGGTGGTGGTGGTGATAAAAGGAAGTCAGCGGCCGATGTGCTCAAGGACTTATCTGATGATGAGATCCTTTATATTGAGCCTGACTATTCCAAAGAAGCACAGATCGATGCTCTCCTTAATCTGGAAGAAGGAGAGATCGACTCTGGTGATGATTGGAATGATGAAGATGAGGACGTGGTAATAGAGATTCCCAAGGGCGACGGGGAAGGAGAGTACGAGTTAGAGGATGGTGAGATCTTTGAAGTACCATCGCTCGAATCTCTGCTCGAAACAGGCTCAGTTGACATGGAAAGTAATGTTGAAGCTACAACTGAAGCCTCCCCAGTCGACTCTACACCTGTGGACCCCGAGGCACCAAAAGATAAAGACATGCCTTCTGCATCATCTGAGGGTCCAGCTCCCGTGTGGCAAAAGACGTCCATCACAGACAAGCACGGAGCTACGGGTATGATCTTAGCTGTTAGGTTCGAGGAGGACAAGCAGTTGTTCGCCATCAAAAGATCTGGGGGGTTCAATACTTGAAACCAACCAGTGAGGCGTTCAACTCTTTGCCCAAGTACGACCTTGTGAACCTCACAAACCGTGACCTGCTGAGTCACTCGAGTCATGCAGTAGCAATGGGTTTGTGGGTAACACTACAGCGGGAAGCAAGATCAGGGAAGTTTGAATATTTCAAGCCTCAAGTGCCCAGAAGAGTCAAGGATAAGCACGCTGTACATCCGGTGACTAAGAAGCACATAAAGAGATTGGTATACAAGCCAGTGCGATATGAAACTAAGATTCCCCTGAGCAAGTTACCTCAGGATATTCTTGGTGACATGTGGTACTGTTACGTTAATCCAAAAACGGGCGATACTGTGGTTATGGGTAAGGGTAAGTCAGCAAGTGGAAACATGGTGCCAAAGGAAGTGATCAGGATATTTGATGAAGTCTGCTTCATCAACTTTTCTGTGAACGATCTGGAGGTACTAGCCGACAAGTACTGCATCCACACTGACGAATGGACAAAGCTTCTTTCTACCAAATATGGCAAGTTGATCAAGTTCTGCCTTGATTACAAAAAGAAGATGGAAGCTAAGGAACCGGTGCTGTGAAGACTGAAGATTGAAGACTGAAAACGATGAAGATCCCGAGCTGTTGTCAAGGGGGAGTTTGTTGATGCACTTTCCTGTGACAACACTCTGGATAGAGTCTTAGTTTGTATTTCTAATGTCTGTAATTTGTCTTTGTATGTAAGAGTCGTTATGCAATAGTTTATCGAGTTGTATTTACTTTTACATAATGTATGTTGCATTTCTGTTAAGTGTTTTGCGCACTTACAAGTGCGCAGGAGAAAGCTCCTACGCACTTAGCAAGTACGCAGGAAGACCCATGCGTACTTGCTAAGTACGCAAGAGCATTTGGTCCTGCGCACTTGCTAAGTGCGCAGGCATCAGGTCTGTATAAATAGGTTTGGTTCACAGAGGATAAGTACGCAGAACTCATAGCTTAGACGAACTCAGTTTGTTAAGTACGCAATTTGTAATCTCTCTGTAACCATCGAGTGTTTATAATAGAAAGAGCTTTTATTGTGACTCTCGTGTTTGGTTTACTTTGTTTTAGTTAGACTTTCCACCTAGTCACGGGTATTCCGCACCCGGTCCGACTAGTAGACCACTTGCATGCAACGATCCGACACACACGAAGGGACCTACAAATAAGTTTGATGCATCGCTATAATGGCTTAGGCAAATCGTAATATATATGTGTAAAAACTCATTACATCGACGAATTAAACCTTGACGGTTTGATGCACTATTGTAACCCTAGGTTTTACAATGAATCTATTTCACAAAATTGGACTAGATTTGTTATTGGAATCATGGGGCTTTCAAAGCTTGGAGGATTGCAAAGCTATTCGTGTAATTTAATTTAATTGAAATATAGTCTAGGTTAGGATTCGATTACCAAGTTCATACGATGAACCCTAGAATCTGATCGCATTCAATTCGATGTTGTAAGCCCCAATTAGGTTAGGGGTTTCGTTCAAGGAGTGAAAACAAGCTGTAGGTGTGATTAGTTATCTGAATTGAGTTCGAATTGATGAAGATTGATTAGATCACTGTCACGATTCCGACGAGTTGGTCAGAGAGGCTCGTATTATGTGTGTGGAGATATAATTTAATAGTTGGTAAACAGATTTGATTGAATTGGGTAGTTCTTGTAGCGGGTTCGACGTTTTCTTTGCCTCATGATTAATGTGGTTAAATTACAATCATAAGAGATGTTAAAACGCACTAAAACGATTTGTACAGGGTCGTGATCATCATTGAAATGCATAACCGTCGTGAATTGAATGGAATTCGAAGGTTAGAAGTCGATTTTGACCAAAGACACATGGGTTTGACTTTCAAAAGTCAACCAAATCAAGTTTAAGTTAATTGCACAATCAGTCCCTGTGGTTTCTATGTATAAGTTTAGGTTTTTGACAGAATGAGTCCTTGTTGTTTGTAACTGAGTTAAGGGGTTAACCCGAAATAGCCGGGTGTCACATCATCCCCTAGTCGAAAGAATTTTGTCCCGAAAATTAAATAACGTTTCTAGTAAATAAAAAATTATGGATGTCACATCATCCCCTAGTTGAAAGAATTTTCGTCCCGAAAATTAAATAGTACCTTATGTGTTTGATGTGGATTGCTTGAAAAGATGAGGATACTTGCGCATCATCTGATCCTCGCGCATCATCTGATCCTCGTGCTCCCATGTGAATTCTGGTCCGCGTTTCGAGTTCCAACGAACTCTGACAATTGGGATTTTACTACGCTTGAGTGTCTTGACTTCCCTATCCATGATTATGACCGGTTCTTCAATAAAGCGTAATTGTTCGTCGATTTCTAACTCTTTGAGTGGAACCACAAGCGTCTCGTCTGCTAGACATTTCTTTAAGTTTGAGACGTGAAAGACGTTGGAACCACTAAGTCCAACATAACGAGGATTTGGCTTGCCTCGTTTCCCAAAACGAATTACACCTTTCCAAGGTGAGACTTTTAATAGGACCATGTCGTCCACTTGGAATTCTAATGGTTTCCGACGCTTATCGTCATAACTATTTTGACGGCCATGGGCTGCCGCCATACGAATTCGAATTTGCACGATTTTCTCTTAGGTTCCGTGCACAAGTTATGGACCCGTAAGTTGGTTATCCCCAACTTTAGCCCAACAGATAGGTGATCGGCATTTCTATCCGTATAATGCCTCAAACGGTGATGCTAGTGTGATAACTGTTATTGTAGGAGAACTCCACTAAAGGCAAATGAGTTTCCCAACTATTACCGAAATCAATCACACAAGGTCGTAACATGTCCTCTAGGGTTTGAATAGTACGTTTAGTCTGGCCATTTATTTAAGGATGGTATGCTTTGCTCATATCTAGGCGCGTGCCTAGAGCTTTTTGTAATGATTGCCAGAAACGTGAGGTGAATCGAGCATCTCGATCATAAATTATTGAAATTGGCACTCTGTGCCGAGAGACTACTTCCTTCAGATAGACACGAGTTAGCTTCTCCATCTTATCAGTCTCTTTGATTGCTAGAAAATGAGAGGATTTGGTCAAACGATCTACGATCACCCATATGGTGTCGCATCCGCTAGGAGTTCGAGGTAGTTTAGTGATAAAGTCCATGGAAATCTGCTCTCATTTTCACATCGGAATTTTCGGTTGTTGGAGTAAACCAGATGGTTTTTGGTATTCGACTTTGACCTTCGAGTAGGTCAGGCACTTGCTCACATAGGTGGATATATCGGCTTTCATGTTCGGCCACCAATACAGAACCTTCAAGTCATGATATATCTTATCGGAACCAAGATGAATAGAATAGCGAGACTTGTGAGCTTCATCCATTACAAGTTCCCTTAAGTTCACGTACACTGGGACCTATATTGGCTCTGCGAAGTAGCGAATACCGTCCGATTTGACCTCAAGTTGTTTCTCCATTCCACGTGTGGCCTATAACGGTAGGTTTTCCTCTTTCAGGGCTTCGGGTTGAGAATTACAGATTTGATCAGGTAATCCAGTGTGAATAGTAAGTTGTAATGCTCGGACTCGTTTGGGTTTGGTTTCTTTTCGCTCAGTGCATCGGCTAATACGTTAGCTTTACCCGGATGATACTTGATAGCACAATCATAGTCATTCAAGAGTTTGATCCAACGACGCTGTCGCATGTTCAACTCTTTCTGTTTGAAGACGTGCTGAAGACTCTTGTGATCGGTGTAGATGGTGCACTTAGTACCGTACAAGTAAAGTCTCCATATTTTCAGTGCAAACACTACGGCTCCCAATTCCAAGTCATGGTTCGTGTAGTTTTTCTCATGAATTTTTAGCTGACGGGAAGAGTATGCAATAACCTTCTCGCGTTGCATTAACACCCAACCAAGACCCTGAATGAAGGCATAACAATACACTACAAAGTGATCCCTTCCCTCTGGAAGAGATAGGATGTGTCACACCCCGGCCGGCGGCGGATTATACGTCGGGGCTGGCGCGGTTGTTCATAAGCACATGATCATCTACTAAATATGACAATATTTGTTATTCAAATTAAAAGCATCTGTTACAAGTAGAAATGAAAAACAAATGGTTCAAACATAACACAAGTTGAATTTAATTAAGACTAGGTCCGAAGTCCTAAGTTATCATGTAGTGTCCTCAAACTGGTGTACCTGAAACATGTGAGTAAATGTCAACTACAAGTAGTTGGTGAGTAACATAGGTTTTGACACCAAACAAAAGTTGTAAAAAGGATTTGAAATTCAATATGTTTAAAGCATAACTAAGGCATGAATGTGAAAACATACAAGGTTCCAAGCGTACAATCAATCCGTAAGTAATGGAAAACTAGTAAGTACAATCCCACTGATTGTGTTTTAGAAAAATAGTAATATGGTACACACAAAACCCGCCAAAGTTCGTGTTAACTGGAATCGGATTCCCCTATAAATGATCATGTTAGGTACTACCTTAGGCCTGGGTAGCAGGTTAATGAATGTACTAGCATGAACACATGTAATGGTCACTAAGCAGTTTAAGACATAAAGCACATAGTAATTTGCATGAAAACAAATGGTATTGAATTTGGTAAGTATAGTATGTAAACATGTTTCATCCCGAGTATTTGTAAACAAAAGTAAAGAGAAAGGGGGCTATGAACTCACCTTGAATGAGTAGCTTGAATGTCACATAGTTATGTTGTCGTTGCCCAAAAGTCCTAGCTAACCACAAGGTTGACCTATGATTTATTGATATAATTGTATCATTGATGTGTTCGAGTGACCAAAGGGAGTCCTAATGTACAAAGGGATTGATGTGTGTGTCCTTATTTAAATAAGGTAGTTGTTTGAGTTCAAATAATGTTTGTTTAAATCTTGATAAAAATATGGTATCTTGATTTAAATAAATGAAAGAATAATTGATTTCTTTTGTATGTAGTTAAATTGATGGATGCATAAGTAAATAGTGTTCTTTTGTTTGAAAATAAATAACAGATAAACAGTTGAATAACTAAATAACGTGTTTTCATAAATAAATAAATAAACCATTTATTTATTTAGTTTGGTTTCCGTGAACAAAACAAAAAAAAATGCTAAAATAATGATTTTATACAATATTTCTGTGTATTAAATCGAGTTTTAAGCAAAATTTACACATGCACATACATTTACATGCTCCTAAAGTTTATAAAAGTTTGTATAATTTCTAAAATTGCATATTTTTAAGTTTTGTTAAACAAAAATAATATGTACCCTTTTTTTTTTGTCTCCACTAGATTATATGTGATTTTATGTAAATGGGTATATATATATATATAAATATATATATATATATGTATATATACATGAGAGTGTGCAGGAGTAATAGAAGCAAACCAAAAAAAAAGAAAACATTCCCCCGGACTCGAACCTGCGACCTATGGGAAGTTGGGGGAGTGGTTTAACCAAATGAACTGGGCATCAGGCCTTGCAAAAGATGGGTTCGTTAAATCTTTAAACAAATTAACCCATGTCCCTTCTTCCCCAAATCACCAAACCAAACCCTAATCCCCGAATTCAACACAATTCGTCTTCGAATCAAAGGGCTTTTGCAACGTGAAGCAAAATCGAGTATGAGGGGGTTGAAATTACCTGGAAAAGATCTTTAACTCGACAAAAGGACGGGGTCTTGTTCCCTGTTGACAGTCGCGACCGAGAAAAGGAAGAAAGGAACGATTCGTAGTATGATTTCAATGAGAATGATCTGTGAGTTTAGGGAGAGGCGTCGTGAACCTGTTAGACTCAATTAAATGCTTCAAATACATCTAGAACTCAAGTATTGATTCGGTTTATGGCATTAAATGGTTTCGGGATGATTTGAGTTCCCACCACTGAATTCGAGTAAATTGGGTCATCAATATCATTCGTAACTGTTGTGGTAGTGGGTATGCATGATTATTGCAAGTTAATACACACGAATTTGGATCATTGGGGTCGATTTGGTCTCATGTTGACTTTCTAAAAGTCAAAATTGACACTTTCTTGTCTTAAGGTTCAAGTAGGTCTAAAATGAATTAAAATCAATGTTTTGAAACCCGGACCGGACCGGCCGGTCGGACCGGTCGGACCGGGAACCGGTGGTCTGACCGGTCCGGTTACATGTGTTGAACCGTTTCTGCAGCGAACCGGTGGTCGGACCGGTTGAACCGGCGGTCGGACCGGAAACCGGGTGGTCGGACCGGTTGAACCGGGTGGTCGGACCGGTTGAACCGCTTGACTATTTTTTTTTTTTTTAATCTTTTTTAAGTCTCTTGGCTTCGTATTTCGTAGGTAATTGTTGGTTTAAAATTATTGGAATTGACTTGTTGGTGGTTTTTGAAAGGATTAATGGCTATTTAGACTGATATATTTTTATAATATTTATGACGTCGTCCGGTTCTTAAATCCGGTCCGACCAGTGGATGGGTAAGGAGACCGGTTCGACGTCCGGTCCGGTTCTGAAAACATTGATTAAAATCCATTTTATTTGTTTTAGAATTTTTAATATTTTATAAAACTTAAACATCATATGTTTACTTAAAAACATTTTATAAATAAATGAATTCCATTTTATAAAATTATAAATTGTATAAATGGTTTATATATTTACATATATATGGATGGTTATTGGGTTAAAAAAAAGGGTCGTAGTTGCAGAATCAAAATCCTGCGTGATTATCAATCCTTCTAGCTAAATCCGATCGTCGTCTTCATCCGTTACAACTAATCGGCAGATCGATCGCTCTCTTCGCCGGCGTCTCATCTCCTTCACTGCGTCCATTAGGTTTGGTACTATCCACACTATCTCCGTTTCGCGGAAACCTAAAGTGGTGACGACTAGGGTTTTCGGGAGATTCGCGCTCTAAATACTAGCTAGCGCCTTCAAATCTGTAAGTAAAGCTTACGTTTTCAGATTCGTTACTTGATTCTGGATCTAGTGATTGTTTTCTCAATCGTTTTTGTTCAAGAAATCGATTTCAGATCTGTTGTCGGTATTTTTGCTTTTGTTTTGATATACGTCTTAAGTTGAGGCCCTATTTGTCTTATCATCGTCTCCCATCTTCATCTTCTTTATTAATCCACCAAATCTTTCAAATTGGGAGTCTAAATTACTTAATTTTTCAAGAGAAACACATCCTTGGTGTTTAGTTTCAAAGAAGTGCAGAGATTTGTGAGAAATCTGAGGTGTAACTGACGAACCCTAGATTCTCATTTTGGGGGTTTTCACTTTTGGGTTCATTGAAGTAAAGAAGAAGAATATCCTAACCATTTTAAGGAGTAAAGATCAACTAAATCATCCTCACCGCTGCATCGTCGTCTGAAATCAGCCCCGCCGCACCGCGATTATCGCCACCGCTGCGAGTCCGATTCAAGAATGGGAGGAGACCTGCGGTCTAAAACCCTAGTTCTACTGACGGTGGTACCAAGGTGGAATAGGAAGGAGTACCCTAACTTGGGCGCAATTGGGTTAGTTCGTTCCAACTCCTTTATTTCTGTCCGTTTTACCTTCTTGTTACACGAATTGCATGCTTAGGCATTCTTGGTCTGGGTTAGGAGGACCAGCAATTGTTCTTGATTAACAGGGAGAGACATACCCTGTTTTTTGTTTTGACTGTTGCATATACGTGGTGCATCTGTTTGATTAATGAGCAATTTGTCTATTCTATTTGCCTAACTGTGGTTAAAATAAAAATAAATATTCTATTTGCTTAACTGTGGTTAAAATAAAAATAAATACATCTTGTGTATTATTTCAAACATAGACGGTAGGTGGAATAATGTCTCATTGAGATCATGTTCAGGGGAGAGGGGTGCATCTAGTGCTAACCATAAGGGGTATAGGTTACGTTTGGCATCTTGGAATGTAGGAAGCCTAACTAGTAAGTTGTTAGAGTTAGTAGACGTGCTTAGAAAACATAGGATTCAGGTAGCTTGCCTTCAGGAGACTAGGTGGAAGGGTCAAAGGGGGGGGGGGGGTGAGTGTAATGGCTACAAACTGTTGCATTCTGGTTGCGATGGAACAAAAAATGGGGTGGGTTTTCTAGTTGCTAAAGAACTGCACGGTAATGTGATGGAAGTGAAAAGATATAATGATAGGATCATGGTGTTGAGAGTAGTACTTGGTGAGGAAGTTGTGGCAATTGTTAGCGCTTATGCACCACATGTAGGTCTAGGAGACCAAGAAAGGAGGGATTTTTGGGGTAGTTTAGACGGAGTAATGAGGTCATTACCTAGACAGGAGAAAATATGCTTAGGAGGTGATTTTAATGGTCACGTTGGTAAGGAGAGTGATGGTTTTCCGATGGTTCATGGAGGTTTTGGTTATGGTGTTAGAAACGATAATGGTACGGAGCTTCTTGACTTTGCGCTTGCGCATGATCTTGGTATTATAAACACGTTCTTTATAAAGAGGGAATCACATTTGATTACTTTTAGTAGCGGGGGGCGCAACACGCAGATCGACTATTTCCTGATGAGACAAGGGGATCGCAATTGGTGGAAGGATTGCAAGGTAATTCCAGGAGAGTCAGTAGCGACCCAACATCGTCTGTTGGATCGCAATTGGTGGAAGGATTGCAAGGTAATTCCAGGAGAGTCAGTAGCGACCCAACATCGTCTGTTGGTGGCCGATTTTACCTTGAGAAAAAGGGTGGCGGAGAGGAGAAGAAAAAATAAACCAAGGATCAGATGGGGGAATTTGAAGGACGAAAACATCAATTTGTTTAAAGATAAAGTCATGGCGATGAACACAAATACTAAGGATGGCGACACAAACCAGATGTGGGTAGCTATGGCAACCACTGTTACGCAGGCAGCAAAGGAAACCCTCGGAGTCACATTGGGAGCAACAAGAGGACATCAGGAGTCTTGGTGGTGGAATGAGGAGGTGCGGAGCAAGATAAAGGACAAGCAACAACGCTTTAAAGAGATGTTGCAGTGCAGTAATGGAGAGGAGATAATGACACTACGGGAGAACTATAGACAGGCAAAGAGGGAAGCTAAAAAGGCAGTGAGTGAGGCAAAGAATTTTGCCTATGAAACGATGTATAGAAAACTAGACACCAAGGAAGGGGAGCATCATATGTTTAAGATTGCCAAAAATAGGGAGCGTAGGAGACAAGATCTTGGGGTCGTGAAGTTTATCAAGGAAGATGATGGAAGAGTTTTGGTAAAGGGACGAGACATCAAGCTGAGATGGCAAAACTATTTCTACACCCTTTTCAACAGTTGTAGACCAAGTCTAGCCATAACGGAGAATCCCACTACTCAATCTAGTCAACGAAATAATTGTTATTGTCGAAATATCACACAGGAAGAAGTGAGGAGTGCTCTTAAGAAGATGGGAAGAGCTAAGGCAGTCGGTCCAGACAACATACCCATTGAAGCGTGGAAGTGTATGGGAGAGGAAGGCGTTCAGTGGTTGACAAGACTGTTCAACAATATCTTCAAAACCGGGAAGATGCCAGATCAGTGGAGGCGTAGTGTCTTAGTACCCCTATATAAAAACAAAGGAGATGCTCAATGTTGTGCTAACTACAGGGGGATTAAGCTCCTATGTCATACAATGAAATTATGGGAAAGAGTTATAGATACAAGGATTAGATGACAAACCCAGGTTACAGCAAACCAATTTGGGTTCATGCCAGGCCGGTCCACTACGGAGGCGATACACATTTTAAGAAGATTAATGGAAAAGTACAGAGAGAAGAAACATGATTTACATATGGTGTTCATCGATCTTGAAAAGGCGTACGATAGTGTGCCTAGAAGATTGATCTGGGAAAGTCTGGAGGGAAGAGGGATCCCTAGTAAATATATTGAGGCAATTAGGGATATGTATCATGAGTCTAAGACATGCGTCCGAGCTCCCGTGGGGGATACAGACTTTTTTCCGGTGGAAGTGGGAGTTCACCAGGGGTCGGCACTAAGCCCCTTTCTCTTTGCAGTAGTTTTGGATGAGTTGTCAAAGTCGATTCAAGATGCAATTCCATGGTGCATGCTTTTTGCTGATGATATCGTATTGATTGCAGAAAGTAAAGAGACATTGAACAACAGACTAGAGGAATGGAGAACAGTCTTAGAGCACAAAGGTTTGAAGATAAGCCGATCTAAAACCGAGTACCTTCACTGCAACTTTAGTGGTGCAAACGTCGACGAGGAGACCCAGATTTCTATTGAAGGTGGGGTTGTCCCTAAGACACTGAAGTTCAAGTATCTAGGATCTGTCATCCAGAGTAACGGGGACATCGACAATGATGTAGTCCATCGGGTGCAGGCTGGTTGGTGTAAATGGAGAGCGGCCTCAGGTGTTTTGTGCGACAAGAGGTTCCCAATAGGGTTAAAGGGTAAATTTTATAGGGTAGCAGTTCGCCCAGCAATGCTATATGGAACCGATTGTTGGGCCATCAAGAAGACACAAGCTCGAAAAATGGATGTAGCTGAGATGAAGATGTTGAGGTGGATGTGTGGACACACAAGAAAGGAACGAATAAGAAATGAAGTTGTTCGGAAGAGATTGGGAGTCACATGTATCTCAGATAAGATAAGAGAAGGAAGATTGAGATGGTTTGGACATGTCAAGAGGAGACAGAGCACAGATCCAGTGAGAACGGTGGAAACTCTCGTTGTAGAGGGGAAAAGGAGCAGGGGGAGACCGAAATTAACGTGGGATGAGAGGATTAGGCTTGATTTGCTAGATTTACACCTCTCAGAGGACATGATCAATGATAGGATTTCATGGAGACGTCGTATTAGGGTTTTAGGATGAGTGACCCGTTGTGTGGGAGAGTAGAGTTGTTTAGCAAAGATTTTGCGTATGTCTTGTTTCTTGTAGGTGTGTTGTGTTTCTTGTGACTAATATACTCTAGTCATACACTGCTAATTGTTAGATTACTGTTAGATTTATTTTACTTTATTACTCATTAATTTTATTTAAAATTTTATCTTTTTCTTTCCCATGGAGCCGGGGGTCTATACGGGAGCAGCCTCTCTATCCCTTGGGATAGGGGTAAGGTTTGCCCTCATCACACCCTCCCCAGACCCTATTAATAGCGTTAGCTATGTGTGGGATTATACTGGGTACGTTTGGTTTGGTTTGGTATATTTACATATATATATATTTATAAATAAATACCTACATTTATATAAAAAGGTATTAATGCATGATTTAATACTCAACGGTTTTTATCTTTGACATATATATTATGACAAAACATGAACACGTATACATATATATATATATATATATATATATATATATATATACATATTTAGTCGAAGATAACTGATATGTACATTATAAAGGTTGAAATTCTAAAATTGGAACCCATTGAAATAATTAAGGTGGTAGGTACAGGATCGAAGTGAAATGTTATTACTGATTTAAAACAAATAAAATGTATATATAAAAAAAAATAAGATCGTAAAATCATAGATGTTACAGTATCCCCAAGTTGAGGGAATTTCGTCCCGAAATTCAACTGATGGAAACTACTGAATCAGGAAACAGACGTGAGTTTGGATTCTCTGCGAGCTTTGATTGTTGGTTTGGGGAGTATAGTTGATGATAAGGTTTAGGTTTGATACTCAAGGTCAAGTCAGGTCATCGTGTTAGGCATGGATGGTGATAGTGGATTTAGTTTGAAGGGGAATTATGGAGAAATTTTCCTAGAATGGCTTTTGGACTCAAATGATGTTATGTATCACTTGCAATGAGGATGATAGAAATTTTAAGATCTAAACTTGTTTAGGATAATGTCACTTGATAAGGATTTCATAACTATTGGTTAAGATCATAGTAATAGGAAACCCTATGTGATACGGACAACGTTTCTTCTCACAATATGACAGGAGCAGTTATATAGGATGTACCAGCGGTATATCTACTATGCCCTCATCATATCTCATTAGTTTCGTTACTGTATATCACCATAGGTTTTATGTCATCACACACGACAAAATTTTACTATTTTTTCCATGCGCTGATTTTTATAATTACGTGTGCACCCGTAATTACGCAAATCATCGTATGGTCCGTATAGATCATTCAATTGGGTATGGGTACAGAGGGGAAAAACACCCAAAAACATTATTGAAAGTTGTTAATAAGTGACTGTGTCTCTAAATGGTAAAGTCAGCCAGGAAGTAAAGGCTGTCAATGTGGCACAACCCCATACATGGGTGTCCTGAGTAGATGGCATATCCCTCCAGATTACTGTAGAGTCTAACCTTTTTGTATAAGCTGTTGATCAATGTATTTCTGTTAAACATTGTTTAGATAGTTTATTTTCATGTAATTTCTTTTAAACGAATTTACTGCTTTTTAGTCTAAGTCTGGGCCATCGAAACTATAGTTTCGAGTGAGATTTGTTCACTCGAAACTAGTAGTTTCGATCGATAGTAGTTTCGACAGGCACTTTTTCCACTTGTAAATGTTCACTCGAAACTAGTAGTTTCGAGGAACATAGTTTCGATACCTGTGAAACTACTATAAATAGCCTAGTTAGAGAATTTCTAGGGTGTGAGTTGCGGCTGTAACCCTGAATTCTCTCTTTCAGATTTGTTTTTGAATCAATACAATTTGCATTCGTTTAATGCTTGTTCTTACACTTTCACATATTATTTGCATTGATTCTTAGTGTGTTTGGCTGTCTTCTTCACCAAGTCTGTCTCTAATCCTCTGTTACAACACCATACATACAGATTCCGCCTGTGTGTGTGGGTAATCGATCACTTTCGTGATTTCCGACTGAAATCTGGACCTACAATTGGTATCAGAGCCAGGTTTTGTGATCGATTCTAGGTGTTTTGTGAAGTTTCTCGAAGTTTTTCTGCACTCGAGTTTTTGGAGCACTGTTTCATTGATTTCTGGCTTTATTTCTTCGGGTTTTTCGGATCTGAAGACTGTTTTGTGTTCGAGAGGTTACTTGGAAGCTTTTCGCTGGATTGGATTCTTATTTCGTCATTATTAATTATTGAAACTTTTCTTCAATGGAGTCTGCTGAAGCTTGAAGAAGAAGGTATCGAAACTTCAGGGAGACATTTTCTGCTATCTGTTGGTCATCGAAACTACTTGTCTGTACCTTTGTCTGTTGAAGGTACAATCGAAACTAGCATTTTTTGTCCTGTTATATCGAAACTTACCCTGCAGATTTCCCACTCGAAACTAGTCTCACTTGAAGCTGGGAAGTTTCGAGCAAGATTTCTCACTCGAAACTAGGTGTTTCGAGCAAGCTTGGTCATTCGAAACTAGTTTCACTCGAAACTAGTCTCACTCGAAACTAGGTAGTTTCGAGCAATTTTTATTCACTCGAAACTAAGAGTTTCGATCAGTGCTTCTCACTCGAAACTTGTTGTTTCGACCAAAACTGTTCACTCGAAACTAGCTACTGTTGGAATTTCTTTTTCTAAAACTATGGCATCTTCAAGCACCAATGAGTATGCCGGAGGAAACAAACCACCTGTCTTGGTGTCTACCAGAGATTTTGATGACTGGACAAAGAAGATGAAGACTTTCTTCCAGTTTCATGACCACACTCTCTTGCAATCTATCACTGATGGTCCACATAAGCCAGTTACTACTACTGCTGATGTTCAATGTCCGAAACTTGTGTCTGAGTATGATGACAAAGATAATGCCTTAATTGCCAGAGATAACAAAGCTTATGGATCTATTGCTATGGCACTTCCTATGGATGTTTTCAACATTTTTGCTGAGTACACTACTGCCAAAGATCTTTGGGTTGCTCTATGTACAAGATATGAGGGAAGTGCTGATATCAGAGAAAGCAAGAGGGATTTAATCAAGAAGCAGTATGAAATGTTTAGCAGTGTCCCTGGTGAACCCATGTCAGAATTAATCAACCGTTTCTCAAGTATTGTCTCTAAGTTGAAGGTTTTGGGAACTGAGTATCCCGTTCTTGAGTTAAACAAGAAGCTGCTTGATTCATTGCCTGAAGAATGGAACATGTACCGGATTATGATAAAGAAAACTGAGAAGCTAAGTGATCTGTCACAACAAGAACTCTTCAGCATCCTGGAGTCATATGAGTTGGAGATAAAGAAGGGTGCAGTTACTCCAACTAATCAGTCTGGCAACACAGCTCTTCTTGCAGGTCAAGGCTCCTCCACTTCGTCCAAATCTACAATGGCCTATTTTCAAACTGATGTTCCTCCATCTGCTGCTGCAATTCAACCAACTGGTTCCTCTGCTCCTCCAAAGACTACTACCATGATTCCTGATGAATATGTCCCGATCATGACTGCTTTCATGTCATGCTATGATGCACTGATTTCTGGAAACTTGACGCCGGTCAGTTTTCAACCTGATGACCTGGAGCAGATCAATCCTGATGATTTAGAGAAAATGGACATTGATTGGTGCATGGCAATGTTGACTCTACGGGCCAAGAGATTTATCAAAAGGACCGGAATGGACAGGTTCAAGCAAGGAAAGACTCTTGGGTTTGATATCAAGAAAGTACGATGCTACAATTGTGACCAGCTAGGTCATTTTGCCAGAAATTGCAAGGTGCCGTCTTCAAAGGAGCAGCATGAACAGAAGACTTCCTCTGGAAAGCAAGCTGCTGTCCCTCCCAAATCTTCTACATCTTCAAGTTCCACAGCTTTGGTCTGTCAAGCTGATGGACATTATCATTGGGGTGATCAGGAAGGTGATGCAGCTAACAAGGCTCTGATGGCTGACATTGAAGAAAAGGATAAATGTGTCATGATTGAACCAGCTACAGATCTTACTGCCGTGCCTACCGAGGTAATATCTAGACTTTGTAGCGCTAAATCTTGCTTAAATGAAGTTCAGAAATATAGATTCATCAACCAGGCCTTGGTCGATGAACGAGATCACTTTAAGGTGATGTATGATTCTGTGGCTAAAAATGAGAAACTTTACTTAAAGAAAATTCGTGATATTTCTGGAGAAAACCGATCTTTGATTGTGCAACTTACCACACAAAAGAATAATAATGATATTTTAACTGAAAGAATTCAAAAGGCTGAAAAGGCTGATTTTCAAGTTGAACATATGGGTATGGATCAGAAAATTCTTTTTGGTATCATTGACAGTCAAATTCATAAAAAGGTCACAGAAGGCATTGGGTATAACTCTCACCCACCTCCTTATTCCAAGTCTGGAAGATTTGCTGATATGCCGGTTCCTCATGATCCCACACCTTTTGTTTGCAATTTATCTGCTGATGATTATATTCAAACTTCAGATTCTGACAGTTTTGCTTCATGTGCAGAGTCAGATTGTGTAGGTACCGAAGATGATTGTGATGAGAGTTCTTGTAAGGAAAATGTTTTAAATGATCTTGAGTCGGATGAATGTAATAATATGTCCGTGTCAAAACCAGATATTTGTGAACACGTTGAAAAATTGTATTTTGGTTCTATGCCTTCTGAGCCTGACAATTTGAGGAATTCGATTTCTAAATTTAAGAATGCTTTGCCTTTTGTTCCTAAATCTGTAAATGCTATGAGTCGTATTGCAAATTTCAAAAGTGCAGGGGTTGTTGTGACTGATATTCCACAAGAAACAATGAGTAATCTGGAATTTTTCAGATTAAAGGAAGATCAAAGGCTTCAAGAAAGAAATATTGAAGAACGAGTTGCCTCATGTTCAGATGCCTCAACATCACAATCATCTTCAGTTTGTGATGGCAATTATCAGACTAAGGCGTCTTGTGATAAAGTTTGTTTTAATTGTGGTGCCTCAAATCATGTTTCAAAGAGTTGTAAATTGACAACAGTCAATTATAATGAGAATTCGTCTCCTAAAATTTTATTAAAATCAGATGTGCCATCTCCTCATTTTAGAAAATCTCGGCGTAAAAGAATTAAAAATGCTAAAAATTATTTGAAAAGAACTTGGAAAATTAAAAATAATGCTCTATATGATGACCATACTTCTTCAAAGGAGGATTCTGCTTATGATTCCCATGTGATGTTTTATCTTGCCAAAAATTCTCTTAATAGCAACGGTCTTGGACAAAACGTGTAAATAATTTGTTGTGTATAGGGTCATCCTAGAAGAACGGGAGATAACATCTGGCATGTAGATAGTGGATGTTCAAGGCACATGACTGGTCAATTCAATCTGCTGCAAGATTATCATCAAGAGGATGGAGATTATGTAGCTTTTGCTGGAAATCCAAGAGGAGGAAAGATTGAAGGTCAAGGAACTGTGTCGAATGGTGTAAATAGTTTGGAAAATGTCAACTACGTTCCACAGCTAAAGTACAATCTGATGAGCGTCTCTCAGATCTGTGATAAAGACTTTAGTGCCTTGTTCAACTCAAAAGAATGTCTGATTTTGAAGCCTGGTGTAGTAATTCCAGAAGAACTCATTCTTATGCGAGCTCCTCGAAGATACAACACTTACAGTCTGGATATGAACAATCCATCAGGAATCGAATCCTGTTTTCTTTCCAAAGCTTCAGAAGATGAGTCTTTTCTCTGGCACAAGAGATTAGGACACGTTAATTTCAAAACAATGAATCGCCTTGTTCGAGGAAACCTTGTCACCGGTTTGCCTCTGAAAGACTTCTCACCAGTGGAACATTGTCTCTCATGTTCCAAAGGCAAACAGCACAAATCATCTCACAAACCCAAAACCACAAATTCCATTGACTCTCCCCTTCAATTGCTTCACATGGATCTTTTCGGTCCTGTCAGTGTCATGAGTCATGGAAGGAAATCATACTGTTTGGTGGTAACCGATGACTTCTCACGATTTACTTGGGTATTCTTCCTGGCAAAGAAAGAAGAGACGCCAGAGATTCTGAAGATTCACTTGCTTCAAATCGAGAATTTGTTCAATCTAAATGTGAAGATTATCCGCAGCGATCATGGAACAGAATTCAAGAATGTCACTCTCGATTCTATTTGTGAAAGTAAGGGTATTGCTCGGCAATTCAGTGCACCACGTACTCCTCAACAAAATGGTGTAGCTGAAAGAAGAAACCGCACGTTGATTGAAGCTGCAAGAACTATGATCGTCGATTCTAAACTTCCTGTCACGTTCTGGGCCGAAGCAGTCAATACCGCATGTTTCGTACAAAATAGAGTTCTCATAACCAAAAGCTGTAACAAGACTCCTTATGAAATCATGTACAAGCGCAAGCCTGTTATTGACTTCTTCAGGAAATTTGGATGTGTTTGCACAATGCTGAATACTTCTGATCAGCTGAACAAGTTTGAAGCCAAAGCAGATGAGTGTTATTTTGTGGGATATTCATCTAACCAAAGAGCTTTTCTTGTTTACAACAAGAGACGAAGGATTGTGCTGGAGTCCATTGATGTCAATTGGCATGAAAGCAATCATACAGACGCTGGGGACGGTCCTGATTGGCTTTTTGATGTCGACTCATTGTTTAAATCTTTTAATCTTCCTGATGTTACTAATATATCTGTCTCAGCTAATCCTCTTTTGCCTGTAAATATCTTAGGTACTGCTTCTGCTTCTGCTTCAAGCTCCTCTTCATCGTCCACTCCAGCTTCTTCAGACTCTGTAGCAACAAATGAAACTGTTGAGGAAGAAACTCCTCCAATAGTGGATGTTGACAGCTCAAGTAATGAAGAAGCCGTTATTCCTGATCACAACTTTACCAATCTGGATGAACTTGTAGAAGAAGATGAGATTCCACAGTTGAGAGTTCACAAGAATCATCCCACAGAAAATATCATTGGTCCACTCAATGTGGGAGTACAAACAAGAAGTGCCACAGAAGCAATAAATGATGGTCTTTTCACCTGTTTCATATCTCAAATCGAACCCAAAAATATTAAAGCTGCTTTGCTCGAGAACAGTTGGGTGGAGGCCATGCAAGAAGAACTGCAGCAGTTCAGCAAGTTACATGTGTGGAATCTTGTAGATCTTCCGAAGAACAAAGTCCCAATCGGCACTCGTTGGGTATTTCGTAACAAGAAGGATGAAGGTGGAATTGTAATTCGTAACAAAGCCCGCTTGGTGGTTCAGGGGTTTTATCAAGAAGAGGGAATTGATTTTGAGGATGTCTTTGCACCAGTGGCTCGCTTGGAAGCCATCAGAATGTTTCTCGCCTACGCAGCCTACATGGACTTCACGGTTCATCAAATGGATGTGAAAAGTGCATTTCTGTATGGAAAGGTTCAAGAAGAAGTTTATGTCAAGCAGCCACCGGGTTTCATTGATCCAAGCTATCCTGATAAAGTTTACAAACTTGACAAGGCACTGTACGGTCTTCATCAAGCACCTCGTGCGTGGTATGAAACGTTATCTACGCATCTGTTGGATAATGGTTTCACACGAGGGGCAATTGACCAAACTTTGTTCAAGCGTAAGGATGGTGCGGACACTATTATGGTGCAGATCTACGTGGATGATATCATTTTCGGATCCACCAATCCTCGGTTATGCAAGGAGTTTGAGGAAGTGATGCGATCTAAGTTTGAGATGAGCTCCATGGGAGAAATGAAGTTCTTTCTCGGTTTACAAGTAGATCAGTCTGAGTCAGGAATCCTTATCCATCAAGAAAAGTATGTTAAAGAAATCCTGACCAAGTTCAAAATGACTGAATCTCATCCTTACAAGACTCCCGTGGAAGTTCGTCATTGTCTATCTCCTGATTTGGATGGTGAAAGCGTGGATCAGCACCTCTATCGCTCGATGATAGGATCTCTTCTGTATCTCACTGCCAGCAGACCAGACATCATGTTTGCAGTGTGCTTGTGTGCACGCTTTCAGGCTAATCCTAAACTCTCTCATTTGATTGCTGTTAAACGTATTTTAAGATACTTAAAGCACAAGCCAAAACTTGGGCTTTGGTATCCTAAAACTAATTTGTTTGACCTTGTTGCTTATTCAGATTCAGACTACGGGGGATGCAACTTAGACCGAAAATCCACTTCTGGGGGTTGTCAGTTCCTTGGCAACCGTCTCATCTCCTGGCAATGTAAGAAACAAACCACCGTTTCTCAATCCACAGCCGAAGCTGAATACATTGCTGCAGCCCTCTGTTGTTCTCAAATGAGATGGATCCACCACCAGATGCTTGATTACGGGATCACTTTTCATGAAACCCCCATCTTGTGTGACAACACCGCCGTTCCCCACATCACCAAAAATCCCGTTCAGCACTCTAAAACCAAGCACATTGAGATCAAACACCATTTCATTCGCGATTGTGTCGAAAAGAAACACATCAAGATCGTTGAAGTGAAAACCGACAAGCAGACCGCTGACATCTTCACTAAGGCCTTTGATTCTGCCAGATTTGAGAAACTGGTGGAGATGCTCGGCATGATAAACTTTCAATAACCCTTGTGCATACTGTTTTTCTGTTTAAACTTGTTAATCGGGAAGATTTTCAAAAAGATTTTCTGCTTTGTACAGTTATTTTCTTCTTTATTTTTGATAGCATAACTTTTGGGGGAGAATTAGATAGTTATGTCGGAAAGTAAAAGTTTTGCTTCGTATAGTTAAAAAAAAAAAAAAAAAAAAAAAAAAAAAATCTTTATTGCTTTTTGTCTGTTTCAATTGTATTTACTGTGAATATTTTGTTTTGTTTCAGGAAAATCGGATCTGACCTTGTGAGAAATGATAGAGTCTGATCACACTTCTTGAACATGGAATGGACCACAAGCGATGGTGCTTACTGAGGTATAGCCGGTAGGCCCGACATATGGTTATAACTCTCTAGTAGTGTGAAAACCTAATTCTCTACCGTACACGTGTGTTTGAACCCATTCTTGAAACATCTAACCCATTTTAAGCTAAGAAAACTGATTCAATCAGATACAGGCTTACGTGTTGGATTCTGATTCATGCACCAGGTGACCGTCAAAGTAACGAAAATTACCGCCGATGACCCCGTCTGTTTTGCTTACGCAAAGATCTCGGGAGTTCATCTTTTTCCCATCCACTTGGATGATTTGACCCCGTCTGTTTTGCTTACGCAAAGACCTCGGGTGTTCAACTTTTTCCTATCCGCTTGGATAATTTTACGACTTCTTCTGTTTTGCTTACGCAAAGATCTAGAATGTTCGTACCTTTTTTAATATCCACTTGGATATTTTTCATTTTACACCCATCTTACATCCTGTTGGATTTTATTTTACTTTTGGCGGTGAATTCAACTTACCAAGATGGTACCCTGGTTAACCTGCAAGAAATGATAAGATGAATGTGGGTATGTCTTGAGGATTGATAGGCTTTCAAAACCATTTTATTTCAATATGTGGGGTACACCGTGTTTCGTGCATTAAATGGTACCTTTTAATCACATGAAATTTTTGTATAAACAAATGCTCGGGTTTATCTTGCACACATATCGGCTATCTTCAGGGATTCACAGTAGCTGAGTGCAAAAATGAAGTGTTTCAAGGGTTTGACCAGACATGATCTCACGTTGGATCTTTTCCAAGGCTAAATGTTTATGTCTTTTATTTTGGTTATTAATAAACTTTTTTATCTTCCTTATTAACTTGTTTAAATTGTACATTGTCTTAATTTTCTGTCTTCTGCTTTTGACCTAATCAAAACCTACCTATCGAAACTTTACTTCATTGAAATTATGCTCAAGCTGACCAAAGCTTGAAGGTTTGCCCGAAACTCCATCCCACTCGAAACTCCATAGCCACTCGAAACTTCAGGTACTCGAAACTACTCTGCCCTATCGAAACTAGTAGTTTCGACAGGGGCATTTTAGTCTTTTGCCAAATTCAAAATTAAATACCCTCATTACCAGATCATGCTCATGCCTTGTTCACTATCACTCACCCGAAACCGTTTCACCTTCATTTTCACACACTAAAGCTCTCGATCCATCGGTCTAAGTTCGCAATATCAGTGTTGTTTTATCTGATTCCCCCGTCGTCTTCTTCTTCAGGTACTGTCTTATGTTCATTGTAAGCGATTTTGTGAATGAACAGGCCCTAGGGTTTGATTTCTTAAAGCTTTTACGACTAGTTCTTAATAATCCAGGTCGTCTGGTGTTAATTTCATGTGTTTGAGCTTATCATTGTTAAAATCTCACTCTATATGTGTTTAATTTTGCAGATTTAGGTTGTTTCATCGGTAAGAAGAAGTTTCGACACTTACAGGCTCTTTTCTTTATTTTATTTTTTTTTCTTCTAAGTGTTGAATATTAGTTGTTTCGATCGAAACTTGTAGTTTCGATAGTGTCTGATTCAGAAATTTTCTAAGTATTGAGACTAATGTAAGAAATCTCTTTTGTGATTCTCTTGTGCAGCTATGGATCTACTGTTTGTTAAAAGGCACAATGTCTGTGCTTTCTTGGATGCAAATGACCCGAAGAGTGCTGACTTCACTCAAGTCATGAACTTCTTGGCAAACTCTAACATCAGCTATGCCATTAATCAAAATCTACCTATATTTGAGATCACAATCAGGCAATTCTGGAGTACTGCAGTTATTGAAGTAATAAATAATGTGGAACACATCAGAGCAACAGTCCATAATCAAGAGGTTGTATTCTCAGAAGCAACTATCAGAGAGGTGCTTCACTTCAACGATAATCATGAAGCACCAGTGGATTTTCCAATTTTCTATGTTAAAGAATGTTTCAGAAGATTGGGGCATCCTGATGAGTTTAAGGGTGGACAGATAATTAAAAATGCCCTTCCACCCCTGTGGAGATACATTGTCCACATCTTCATCCACTGCCTGTCCATCAGAAAAGGTGGATTCGACTCTGCAAACACTACAATGGCCTCTGCAGTTCTTGGGTTAATCAAGGGAAGAGACTATAACTTCTCGGGGCTTGTGTTCAAACAACTGAAGGAGAACTTAACAGGAGCTGTGAAAGAAAAATTCTTGATCTACCCAAGATTCCTTCAGATCATCATCAATCACCTTCTTCCCAATCTACAACAGGGTGGAAATTTTCTTATCCTTGACCACATGACAGCCAAGACCCTTAGTTACATGAAAAGTACCAGCAAACGGACAAACCGTCTAATTGCTGATGTGCCTTTATTTGGTCACATCTTGGGAGAGGAAGAAGAAATCATTCCTGATATAGATCCAGATCTACCTATTGAGTCTTCATCATCTTCAGAAGAAGAAGAAATAGAACAGGATCAGGAAAACCAACAGCAAGAGGTTCAAGTTGAACAAAACATACAACAGGATCCTGATGAACCAATCGTAGAAGCCCCTTTTGTGGAACAGGTTGCAGTCAATCCTGAGCCTATTGTGGAAGAACAACATGTGGATGTGGCTGAAAATTTTGATGCAGAAGCTGACTCTGAGGACACCTTGGATGAAGGGATTTATGGAACCAAGTATGATGTCTCAGACTATGAAACAGACTCAGAGGACAGGGTTGATCCTCCTGAAGCTTCTTCAAAGAGACAAGCAGAGTCTAGTTCTGATTTTGAAAAGGAAGAACCCCAGGCTAAGAAAATCAAGACAGGGTTTGAGCCCTTGTCATCTTCTTCAGAATCACTATTCTCTGATCATGACATTCCTACTCCACATCTGTCTCCTATTCACACAACTTCTACTCCTCAACCAACTCCACAACCTACACCACCTGCATCTCCCATTCCTGATACTTCACCTTATGTTCCCAGAGTAAAAAACCTAAGCCTGGAGGTCAAGAAGCTCAATGATACTGTGACAAAGCAAGATGAAACAATAGAGAGCCTAAAAGCAGAACTCAAAGAATGCAAAGATGAGATAAAGGACCTGAGGCTAGAGGTTGGTGGGATGCATACTCAATTGGACATACAACAAACTCAACTGGAGACCCAGCAAAACACTATAGCACAACAACAACAGGAACTCAAAGCCTTATCAGATACTGTGAAACAAATCCAAGCCTCCATTGTCAAACCCTCACAACAAGGAACTTTATCCACTACTCTAATAAGAATACCTACAACTGACAGACCATCCTCTTCTAGTGCCACTACTACTGACCCTTCGGTGGATGTCAAGATTGAAGAGGTAGAACTTACCCTTCCCTCAGCTAGTGAAAGAAGAGCTGACAGGAAAAAGGGAAAAGGAAAGGATAAGGATGATGAAGTTGAGGTGGTGGTCCTTGATGAAGAGGATGTACCTTCTGACGATGAGCTCAATACTCTACTGGATGAGATAGAGAACTTTGGATACAACGATCTACATCCTGAGATCCTTCAGACAGAAGACAAGGAGTCTGAAAGGACCAGGTACTTCACTAAGGAAGGTGATGAAATACAGACATTGTCAGATAAAGACCTAAATGAAGATGATATCCAGGTAGACTTATTGATGCCTGAAGAACCCTCCATAGCTAAAGCATCTCAAGCTCCCACTCAACAAACTGTTGATCCAAAGAAATCTTGGTTCAAAGAAATGCCAGAACAGGAACCTGTCAAATATTATGAGTGGCTTGCTGAGCACCAAGAGCTGAAAAGGCCACCAGTTGGATGGAAATATGATAATGAAAGGAGACTCTTCATTATTAGAAGATTCAAAGGGGGAGTACAACATTTCAAATCTCCAAATGAATTCAGCTCCCTCCCCAAGTATGACTTAAGGGCTCTTGCCAAGCTACCTTTGCAGAATCCAGAAAATGTGGGCATAGCTAATGATTTTGCAAATTTTCTTAGGAATCAAACTTTTAATGACTTCAGGTCCATGACCACTGCAAAATCAAGAAGGGTTATCTCCAAGACAAGGTTTCATCCAAGAACCCAGAAGCCCTTGGTAAGCCTGAGGTACAAACCAGCAGAAACTGTCAAAGAAATCATACTGCCTAAGTCTGTGCCGGTCCAGCTTCAAAACTTTACAAAATGGTATTACAACCCCATTATTGGAAGTGCTGTGATTGAGAGGGAAGGAATGGAAGATATCAACATATTTGAGCCCATGGAGCTGTTAAAATTTCAACCCGAAGATCTTGAGGTGCTCTTCAAAAATCCAATCAAGCTCCTTAACAATGATGACGAGTCTGATGCTAAGGCATACCAACGGGTAGTGTCTCTTCATGCAAAGTCTCACGTTCAGCAATTCAAACAAGGGCATTTCTGATTTGAAGACATTGATGCAGTAGCTTAGGGGGAGATTGTAGAGTCTAACCTTTTTGTATAAGCTGTTGATCAATGTATTTCTGTTAAACATTGTTTAGATAGTTTATTTTCATGTAATTTCTTTTAAACGAATTTACTGCTTTTTAGTCTAAGTCTGGGCCATCGAAACTATAGTTTCGAGTGAGATTTGTTCACTCGAAACTAGTAGTTTCGATCGATAGTAGTTTCGACAGGCACTTTTTCCACTTGTAAATGTTCACTCGAAACTAGTAGTTTCGAGGAACATAGTTTCGATACCTGTGAAACTACTATAAATAGCCTAGTTAGAGAATTTCTAGGGTGTGAGTTGCGGCTGTAACCCTGAATTCTCTCTTTCAGATTTGTTTTTGAATCAATACAATTTGCATTCGTTTAATGCTTGTTCTTACACTTTCACATATTATTTGCATTGATTCTTAGTGTGTTTGGCTGTCTTCTTCACCAAGTCTGTCTCTAATCCTCTGTTACAACACCATACATACAGATTCCGCCTGTGTGTGTGGGTAATCGATCACTTTCGTGATTTCCGACTGAAATCTGGACCTACAATTACCCACAAAGTTGATAGCTCTCTCGTGTCTGAACAAGAATACGTCAAACCCTGAGTAACTCAACGTTTATAGCTTTCTCATGTTTGAACAAGAATACGTCAAACCCCGAATAGCTCAAAGTTTATAGCTATCAACTTTCATGGATAAAGTAAATGATCATGCCTCATGTATATAGTGGACAATCAATAGCAAACAATGTAAACGGTCTAGTTTCATGCATAGCGTTGATAATGTAGTATTATGCATATTGTAAATAACCAAATATCATGTATCGTGTGAATAATCTAGTATCATGCATCAAATTCCGTCTATAATGTGATCAATCTAGTTTCATGTATATTGCAAGTAATCAAGTTTCATGTATAATGTAGATAATCATGTACCAAGTTTCATGTACAACGTGAATAATCAAGTTGCGTGTATAATGTAAACAGTTTAGTCTCAGGTATATTATGGACGCTCATATGTAAATAATTGAACCACGTGGGTAATGCAAACTACCGAATCTTGTCGGTGATCGAGTGTTGTGGACAAGCGTGTTGTATAATGTAGGTAGTTCAAATTTTCAACTTTTTTGATGGAAGGTTGACGTCGGTGCTGTCACACCCCCAAATTTCAACTAACGGAGTTTTACCGTTTGAGAAGTGATGAACCAGGATCTCAGACATTAGTTACATTGAACGACTCTACATGGGACTCAAATGAAAATATCATGACAATCAGAGTTTAATGCGGAAGCGTAAAGAAAGTATATGCGCAAACACACGCGCCCAAAAGTCCAAACGTCCAAACCAAACACAATTCAGAATAGTCCGGATAATTTAATAAGACAATAATCAAATAGAAGAATCCCATGCATGTCCTAATGTGCACCTGTGCCTTATCTTAGCGACCTGAGAAAACATGTAAGAAAAGTGTCAACACAAGGTTGGTGAGTTCACAGGTTTCAGTTTATAGAAGCGTGTAACAAATTAATGTACATTCAATATATAAATCAATGGGTAGCTAACCCATAAACATGCTAACTAATGCGCTCGCAACCGACAACTGACTGTTTATATGCCTCCCACCATCATGGTGTATGTTTAGGTCAATATTGCACCCGTTCGACCTCCAATCGAGTTAGCGTGACTAACGCGGGTGAGGTTTGTCAAACCCAGTAGTACTACTCAAATTACCTCACTATGTTCATATTAACGGTCCGATGTGAGGACTTAAAGGATAATGTGTACGCACAGTCATACAAGTGATATCGCATATGATTTACAAAAATCTAAAGTATTTACGACATATTTTCTCCCCCGGTTTAAAACAGTAAAAAGGGGCCGTGAAAACTCACCTGAATAGCGTAGGCAATCTCACACAAGAGATAAGTTGGAATCACGAGTGTAAGTCTCAAACGACTTACGAATGCCCTAAAATTATAAACACATAGATTAGAGACAAGTTGAGATTTGTGACGACGACACGGAAGATTGAACGTCCTAAGGAAAAGCTCTAACGATTAAGAGTAGACGAGCGTGTCTACGGGAATAAGATTTCTTTAATTTTAATTAAGATGTATACGTTACGCGACGGATGACAAAATAATATAATAATTATATCCGAGCGATTTCGTCATTACATAATGTCTTACGAAAATAATATAATACATATATTATTACAATAATTAATTATGCGATAAAATAATAAATTTATTATTTTATTCGAATATAATAACGAGTGTAAAATATTATAAATAACCACATTATTTATTATTTTAAAACGTTACACGAAACTAGTAAACGAGGCGAAATAATATAAAATATATATATTATTTTATACTAGGAGTCACGGGTATAAATATATTATTTTATACGAGGATACGCTTTAAAACAATATAAGTATACTATTTTTAAAAGTGGGATTAATAAAGAAAATAGAACATAAATCCAAACCCGAGCCTACAGGTGGTTTCCCGGGCTAAAACATATTAATATAATATTATAATAATATAGGGTTTGATTTTTAATAATTTAATATAATCCAAAGTGCCTCAAAAATAAAATGTGGGAGCCCGGACTCGAACCCGGGTCTCTCCCACACACGCACACTGCCTTAACCAGTCCCGCCCGCTAGGGTATCGCAAACTAATCCGGATCGAATGAGTTTTAACATACTACTCCCTGTGTTCCTTCTCCCAAAAGAACGAACGCAATCCAGTCCCAAATTCCTGCGAATTCGATCGTGATTGACTCAAATGATAAAGGGGTTTTGTTCATTAGCATCCAACGAGTCTGTAGGTTCGTTTAATTTGAAAATCATTAGGTTTATGATCGTTAAATTACAGAATAGGGGCCGTAACCCTAGCTTATGAACACCTGATTGATTTGGCCAATTTGGATAATGATAATGATTGGAATTAGAGGGCTTTTAAAGATTAAGACTCTCCGAAGCTGGCCTTAGGGTTTAATTTGGTTTATAAAACTGTTTGGATCGGAATCCCCAAAATGTTTGAAGAACAAACCCTAGGTTCTGGATTTTTATAAAATCGATGTTATGAGGTTGAATTAGCATAGGGTTATCAATATACAGTGTGTTGCGATTCTAAAGAAGTATTTTAATTTGATTTAAACAAGGTCTAGGGTAGGATTCGATTGAGCAGGTTTCATACGAATCTTAGGTTACGGATTTCAATTAAAATGATGATATGAGACAGAATTTACATACGGTTTTTAATGAGTAGATGGTTGCGAAGCTAATGGTATAATTTAATTGGATTTAAATTGAGTCTGTAATGGAGTTCGATTAAACTGTAAATATTAAGAACCCTAGAATCGGTTCTTATTCGAATCGATGAAATAAGTCTGATTAACCATAGGGCTTTCGATCTAAGGACATAAACGAAACTAAAGGTGAGACCAATTACCAGAATTGATATCGTATTGTAGGTGTTCGACTAAAACACAGCCCTGTCGACGTGTTCTTGCTCTCCGGTGGCTCCTGCTGTGATTCCGGCCGAATTGAACTGTGAAACGGTTTCTGTAGGACTCGTTTGAGGTACGCGAAGGTTTGATTTCAAGAACTATTATGTCGAATGATCAGATTGAGAGGTCTTTGTTACGGTTTCGACAGTTACGACTTTATGGTCATTAATTGGTTTAATTCGACACAATGATGATGATTAAGACAGTGGTTATGGTAGTAAATGACATTATTCATGCGAATTCAGTTTCTATTTCAACAGAAACGGTTTGCAACGTTCGAATTTGGTTAGAGCTGCGATGTTGACTTTCAAAAGTCAAGAAATCAACTTTAGAGTAATAGCAGAAATATCCCCTGCGGTTTTCATGTGAATTAAAGTTTGGAATTTGGCAGAATAGGTTCTCCAAGTTTGGATGGAGTTAGAACTCGGTTAGTTTGACTTCCAAAGTCAACAGACTCAAGTTTTTGGCTTTTCAAAAAGTCAACAAAAGTCAAAAGAGTTGTTTAGGGATATTACATAACTAGTCCCTGGAGTTTAAGTTTGGATTATTGACAGAATTAGTCTCTGAAGTTTGAGTTAAGTTAATTTAGTTAACTTTAACTGGATTTTGTTAACGGAGTTAACTGAAAAAGTTCTGATTGTCACATCATCCCCTAAGTGAAAGAATTTTCGTCCCAAAAATTTGAAATAATAAATTTTTTTTTTGAGGTGTCACATCATCCCCTAGTTGAAAAAATTTTCGTCCCGAAAATTAGAATAGTAACTTAAGAGTTTGACGTGGAGTGCTTGAACAGATTAGGATATTTGCACATCATCTGATCCTCCCCCTCCCACGTGAATTCCGGTCCACGTTTCGAGTTCCAACGGACTCTGATAATAGGGATTTTACTGCGTTTTAACATTTTGACTTCCCTATCCATAATTTCCACAGGTTCTTCGATGAAACGTAGCTGTTCATCAATGTGTAGTTCCTCAAGATGAACCGCGAGTGACTCGTCTGTCAGACATTTCTTCAAGTTTGAGACGTGAAAGGCGTCACCACTAAGTCCTTCAGGTAGGCCCAGTTGATACGCTACTGGGCCAATTCTCTTCACTATTTTGAATGGTCCAACATAACGAGGATTCAGTTTGCCTCGTTTCCCAAAACGAATGACACCCTTCCAAGGCGAGACTTTTAACAAGACCATATCCCCTACTTGAAATTCTAACGGTTTACGACGCTTATCGGCATAGCTCTTTTGACGATCATGAGCTGCTGCCATACGGTTTCTAATTTGAACGATTTTCTCAGAAGTTTCAAGTACGAGCTCATGACCTGTAAGTTGACTATCCCCAAATTTGGTCCAACAAATAGGAGAACGACATTTCCGTCCATATAGTGCTTCAAATGGAGTTGCCTTGATGCTAGTTTGATAACTGTTGTTGTAGGAGAACTCCACCAACGGTAGGTGAGACTCCCAAGTGTTACCAAAATCAATCACACAAGCTCGTAGCATGTCCTCCAGAGTTTGAATTGTACGCTCCGTCTGGACATCAGTTTGAGGATGGTATGTTGTGCTCATATCTAGACGTGTGCCTAAAGCCTTATGTAACGATTGCCAGAAATGAGAGATGAAGCGTGCATCACGATCTGAAATGATAGAGATTGGCACCCGATAGACTACTTCTTTTAAGTAAATACGAGTAAGCTTATCCATTTTGTCGGTTTCCTTGATTGCTAAGAAGTGAGCGGACTTTGTTAAGCGTTCAACGATTACCCAAATGGTATCACATCTGGTAGGAGTTCGTGGCAATTTTGTGAAAAAGTCCATGGATATCTGTTCCTATTTCCACATGTTCTGGTTGCTGGAGAAGACCAGAAGGCTTTTGATATTCAACTTTGACATTCGCGCAAGTCAGGCACTTGCTCACATAGTTGGCTATTTCGGCCTTCATCTTTGGCCACCAATACAACACCTTTAGGTCATGATACATCTTGTCGGAACCTGGATGAATAGAGTAACGATATTTATGAGCCTCATCCATGACTAGTTCCCTTAAGTTTCCGAATACTGGAACCCATATTCGTTCAGTGAAGTAGCAAATACCGTCAGATTTGACCTCGAGTTGTGCTTCCATACCGCGTGTACCTTCCAGCGGTAGGTTTTCCTCTTTCAGGGCTTCAAGTTGAGCACTATGGATTTTGTCAGGTAATCCGGGGTGAATAGTAAGCTGTAATGCTCGAACTCGTTTGGGCTTGGTTTCCTTTCGACTTAGGGCATCAGCTACAACATTAGCTTTACCCGGATGATATCGGATCGCACGGTCATAATCATTCAAAAGCTCGACCCAACGACGTTGTCACATGTTCAGCTCTTTTTGCTCGAAGATATGCTAAAGACTCTTGTGATCGGTGTTGATAGTGCACTTGGTACCGTACAAGTAGTGTCTCCAAATCTTAAGTGCGAAAACTACGGCTCCCAACTCTAGGTCATGAGTGGTGTAGTTTTTCTCGTGAATCTTTAGTTGACGTGAAGCGTATGCGATCACCTTTTCTCGCTGCATTAATACACAACCCAGACCCTGAATGGATGCATCGCAATACACCACAAAATCATCCGTTCCCTCCGGAAGAGCTAGAATAGGTGCACTACAAAGTTTCTACTTAAGATGTTGAAATGCTGACTCTTGGTTATTGCCCTAGTTATAGGTTTTACCCTTTTGAGTTAAGGCAGTGAGAGGTTGTGCAATCTGAGAGAATCCCTCAATGAATCGACAGTAATATCCAGCCAATCCCAGAAATTGTCGCACCTCAGTCGGAGTCGTCGGTGCTGCCCAATTCTTGATGGCTTCTATCTTTGATGGATCGACATGTATTCCTTTCTCGTTAACCACATGCCCTAAGAATTGAACTTCCCGGATCCATAATTTACACTTGGAAAACTTAGCATACAGCTGCTCCTTTTTAAGTAATTCCAGGATTAAACATAGATGTTCCTAATGTTCCTCCTTGTTCTTGGAATAAATGAGAATGTCGTCGATGAAAACGATGACAATTGATCAAGGTATGGCTTACACACACGGTTCATGAGGTCCATGAATACCGCAGGTGCATTGGTTAATTCGAAAGGCATGACCATAAATTCATAGTGGCCGTACCTTGTCCTGAAAGCAGTCTTAGAGATATCCTCATCTCGGACTCTCAATTGATGGTAACCGGACCTAAGATCTATCTTGGAATAGAAACTTGATCCTTGGAGTTGATCGAAGAGATCATCTATACGAGGCAAAGGATAACGATTCTTGATTGTGACTTTATTTAGCTCACGGTAGTCGATACACATATGAAAAGTTTATTCCTTCTTCTTGACAAACAAGACTGGAGCTCCCCATGGCGATGAGCTAGGTAGGATGAAACCTTTATCCAATAATTCCTGTAATTGAGTAGATAGCTCTTGCAATTCACTAGGTGCCAGTCTATAAGGTGCCCGAGCGATCGGTGCCGCTCTGGGTGGTAGATCGATTTGGAATTCAACTTGACGGTGTGGTGGCAGATCAGGTAAATCCTCGAGAAATACTTCCAGAAAGTCACGCACGATGGGAATATCATCAATTTTCTTCTCTTCTGATGGCTGCTCAGCAACGAGAGCCAAAATAGCAGTATGCCCTTTTCGAAGGCATTTCTGTGCTTTCATAAAGGATATGATGCCCATGACTGCACCAACTTTTTGGCCCTGAACGGAAAGGGTTTCTCTACTCGGGAGAGGAATTCGAACAATTTTCTCATGACAGATGATTTCAGCTTGGTTTTTAGATAACTAATTCATGCCGACAATTACATCAAAACTACCAAGTGTGACCGGCATAAGGTCGATATCAAGTATATAACCAGCTAGCTCAAGCTTACAACCCTTAAGAATGTGGGTTGCTTCAATTATTTGGCCATCAGCTATCTCTATTATATACTTAGTTTCTAACAGAGTTGGAGTTCCTTTTATCATATCACTAAGCTTCTTAGATATAAAACTCCTATCAGCACCGGTATCAAATAGAACATAAGCAAAGTAATTATTTAAGAGAAACTTACCGGTGACCACATTATGATCATAACGAGCTTCTCCAGATCCTAGCACGAAAGCTCATCCTTTCGCACCATTCCCTCCATTATTGGCATTATTGCCACCACTGTTGTTGCCTTGATTGTTGTTGCCGTTACCATTGTTACCCTGGTTATTTCCGTTACCATTACCATTTCCATTCCCATTCCTATTTGACTAAGGACAATCTCTCTAAATATGTCCCTCCTTGCCGCATTGAAAACATCCCCTTGTGGACCCTTGCGGTCAGAACGGTTGCTTATTCTGAAGATCCACTCTACAATCTTTTGCAGCGTGGCCCATCTTGCCACACCGTTGACAACGGTTACAAGCACCGGCATAATGGTAATTGCACTTGATGCACTTGGGGGCTTTGCCCTCATAACTACCTTGATTTTGACCTGAAGAGGTCGTCTGATTGAAGTTCTTAGCAGGCTCAAACTTTCGCTGCTGCTGTTGCTGGGGTTGATTGAACTGGGGTCCTTTGGAGTGAGAGTTGGAGTGGGTGTTGGAGTGGTGATCAAACTTGCGTTTATGATTGTCAGTAGCTTTAGAAACTGAACCCCTTAGGGGTAGAGTCCCTTGAGTCACCGCCTGATCGGTTAACTTGTGAGCTAGTCGGATCGTCTACTGGATGGTAGTAGGGTTGGACGAAGTAACCATACTTTGAATCTGAGGCACTAGACCTAGAATATACAGCTCAATTCTCTTGTAGTCTGGAGTCGCCATATGTGGGCACATGGTAGCGAGCTCATGGGAGTGTGTGGTATACAGCTCAATTTCAGAACCTTCCAATTTCAGGTTCCAAAATTCACCTTCCAACTTCTGAATTTCATCGCGAGGACAATACTCCTCCTTCATTATCGTCTTAAAATCCTCCCACGGGAGTCCATTTGCCAAGGCCAGACCCAACATCTGGACCTGAGCGTTCCACCATGTGAGAGTCGGGCCCTCCAAAGTTCCAGCGGTGAACTTGACCTGATTAGCCACTGGGCAGTTGCACATGGCAATCACCTATTCTACTTTTTTGAACCAACGGAGTAGTCCTTCAGCTCCTTCAGCTCCACTAAAGGCGTGGGGCTTACAGTCTATAAATGCTTTGAACGTGCATGCTGGTTGCTGATTCTGCTGGTTTTGCTGGTCTGGATTTAGAAACAATATAGGATTGGGATTATATAGCTTAGGAAATGCGCTTTCAGAGGTGAATTGACATCATTAGTCAATAGTTAAAGCATTTACCTGCAGCATTCTATGCTGCTAGAGCCTCAGCCACACTATCATTGATTAGTGCCGCCAGCTCCGCTGCTGTCATGTTGATGGTACCCCGACCATCAGCACGACCTCCACGTCCTCTTCCTGGCATGATTCTTCATATTCACAAATACAAACAATGAGAAATATATCTCATTTTAAACATTATTTATGTACAAGTAAGGAAATACAACATCTTATATTTTGAAAATTAAATAAATTGTAAGGCTACAAAATAAATAACTCAAACATTAAACTTCTCATGCTTTTATTGAATGGTAACAACCTTACCCATCTAGGTTTGAAAAGAGAAATAACATAAGCAAAACATGAATGAAAAGGAAAGATAGAATAGAAAGATCATCAAACATCCTCGTCATCGAAAGAAACGTATGATTGCGCATCATCAATCTCCACTGGTATTCCTCGAGTGGCTCCTCCTCTAGGGGCTCATCCTCGAAAGGTTCTTCCTTGTCGTCCGACAGTGGAATGTCTTCCGGAAATAAGGCTGCTTGCAGTTGGGCTTCTAAGTGAGTCACTCTCTCTTGAAGTCCTTCAACAACATGGTCTGCTACTTGCAGCTGGGCTTGCAGATTAGCCACTCTCTCCAGAATCCCTCCTACATCATGGTTCGAGGTGTCCACCCTCTTCTCCAAATGTGTCACTCGATCCACCAAAACGTTACGGACCCGATCCGTCACTGCTAGCTCAGCAGTCAAAAGCTCAATTCCTACCTTGTTCTCCTCTATTTGTGTCTCTCGCTGCAGAATGTCAGTTATCTCATCAGTAGCATCTTTCACAATGCTCAACTCCCTAGACATGTAAAATACAAAAGCTGCAAAAGCTCGTTCCATAGTGCAGGGCAAGCTAGGTAAGGTAGATGATGAGGAAGCGGAACCAGAGTAGGGTGATGGGACATTTCCCATTTCGATCCATCTTTGGATCATTTGCGGGTATGCATTCTAATTGCGAGCATGATTTGTTGCTTGCGCGCTACTCGGTTCACCCTGATCAACCGAATAATCACTAGAACTAGTCCGGCGCCTTTTGGGCTCCGAGGATGATAGGATAGGTGCATCGTGTCCTGGTGCCTTAGGTGATGGTGGTGGAGTTGACGACATGATCCTGTAATATAACATATAAGTGCCAAACATCCAAGGTTTATGACATGTAACTAATGTGTGAGGTTATAGTCCAGTATGCAATCCTAGTTCTCTATAACCAATGGCTCTGATACCAATCTGTCATACCCCCCAAATTTCAACTAACGGAGTTTTACTGTTTGGGAAGTGACGAACCAGGATCTCAGACATTAGTTACATTGAACGACACTACATGGGACTCAAATGAAAATATCATGACAATCAGAGTTTAATGCGGAAACGTAAAGAAAGTAAATGCGCAAACACACGCGCCCAAAAGTCCAAACGTCCAAACCAAACACAATTCAGAATAGTCCAGATAATTTAATAAGACAATAATCAAATAGAAGAATCCCATGCATGTCCTAATGTGCACCTGTGCCTTATCTTAGCGACCTAAGAAAACATACAACACAAGGTTGGTGAGTTCACAGGTTTCAGTTTATAGAAGTGTGTAACAGATTAATGTACATTCAATATATAAATCAATGGGTAGCTAACCCATAAACATGCTAACTAATGCGCTCGCAACCGACAGCTGACTGTTTAAAACAGTAAAAAGGGGCCGTGAAAACTCACCTGAATAGCGTAGGCAGTCTCACACAAGAGATAAGTTGGAATCACGAGTGTAAGTATCAAACGACTTACGAATGCCCTAAAATTATAACCACATAGATTAGAGACAAGTTGAGATTTGTGACGACGACACGAAAGACTGAACGTCCTAAGGAAAAGCTCTAATGATTAAGAGTAGACGAACGTGTCTACGGGAATATGAATTCTTTAATTATAATTAAGATGTATACGTTACGCGACGGATGACAAAATAATATAATAATTATATTTGAGCGATTTCGTCATTACATAATGGCTTACGAAAATAATATAATACATATATTATTAAAATAATCGATAAAATAATAAATTTATTATTTTATTCGAAGATAATAACGAGTGTAAAATATTATAAATAACTACATTATTTATTATTTTAAACGTTACACGAAACTAGTAAACGAGACGAAATAATATAAAATATATATATTACTTTATACTAGCAGTCACAGGTATAAATATATTATTTATACGAGGTTACGGCTTGAAAACAATATAAGTATAATATTTTTAAAAGTGGGATTAATAAAGAAAATAGAACATAAATCCAAACCCGAGCCTACAGGTGGTTTCCGGGGCTAAAACATATTAATATAATATTATAATAATATATGGTTTGATTTTTAATAATTTAATATAATCCAAAGTGCCTCAAAAATAAAATGTTGGAGCCCGGACTCGAACCAGGGTCTCTCCCACACACGCACACTACCTTAAGCAGTCCCGCCCGCTAGGGTATCGCAAACTAATCCGGATCGAATGAGTTTTAACATACTACTCCCTATGTTCCTTCTCCCAAAAGAACGAACGCAATCCAGTCCCAAATTCCTGCGAATTCGATCGTGATTGACTCAAAGGATAAAGGGGTTTTGTTCATTAGCATCCAACGAGTCTGTAGGTTCGTTTAATTTGAAAATCATTGGGTTTATGATCGTTAAATTACAGAATAGGGGTCGTAACCCTAGCTTATGAACACCCGATTGATTTGGCCAATTTGGATAATGAGAATGATTAGAATTAGAGGGCTTTTAAAGATTAAGACTCTGCGAAGCTGGCCTTAGGGTTTAATTTGGTTTATAAAACGGTTTGGATAGAAACCCCCAAAATGTTTGAAGAACAAACCCTAGGTTCTGGATTTTAATAAAATCGATATTATGAGGTTGAATTAGCATAGGGTTATCAATATACAGTGTGTTGCGATTCTAAAGAAGTATTTTAATTTGATTTAAACAAGGTCTAGGGTAGGATTCGATTGAGCAGGTTTCATATGAATCCTAGGTTACGGATTTCAATTAAAATGATGATATGAGACAGAATTTACATACGGTTTTTAATGAGTAGATGGTTGCGAAGCTAATGGTATAATTTAATTGGATTTAAATTGAGTCTGTAATGGAGTTCGATTAAACTGTAAATATTAAGAACCCTAGAATCGGTTCTTGTTCGAATCGATGAAATAAGTCTGATTAACCATAGGGCTTTCGATCTAAGGACATAAACGAAACTAAAGGTGAGACCAATTACCAGAATTGATATCGTATTGTAGGTGTTCGACTAAAACACAGCCCTGTCGACGTGTTCTTGCTCTCTGGTGGCTCCTGTTGCGATTCCGGCCGAATTGAACTGTGAAACGGTTTCTGTAGGACTCGTATAAGGTACGCGAAGGTTTGATTTCAAGAACTATTATGTCGAATGATCAGATTGAGAGGTCTTTGTTACAGTTTCGACAGTTACGACTTTATGGTCATTAATCGGTTTAATTCGACACAATGATGATGATTAAGACATTGGTTATGGTCGTAAATGACATTATTCATGCGAATTTAGTTTCGATTTCAACAGAAACGGTTTGCAACTTTCGAATTTGGTTAGAGCCGTGATGTTGACTTTCAAAAGTCAACAAATCAACTTTAGAGTAATAGCAGAAATAGTCCCTGCGGTTTTCATGTGAATTGAAGTTTGGAATTTGGCAGAATAGGTTCTCCAAGTTTGGATGGAGTTAGAACTCGGTTAGTTTGACTTCTAAAGTCAACAGACTCAAGATTTTGACTTTTAAAAGAGCTGTTTAAGGATATTACATAACTAGTCCCTGGAGTTTAAGTTTAGATTATTGACAGATTTAGTCCTTGAAGTTTGAGTTAAGTAAATTTAGTTAACTTTAACTGGATTTTGTTAACGGAGTTAACTGAAAAAGTTATGGAGAAATTTGCCCTAGAATGGCTTTTGGACTCAAATGATTGGATGTATCACTTGCAATGAGGATGATAGAAATTTTAAGATCTAAACTTGTTTAGGATAATGTCACTTGATAAGGATTTCACAACTATTGGTCAAGATCATAGTAATAGGAAACCCTATGTGATACGGACAATGTTTCTTCTGACAATATGACAGGAGCAGTTATATAGGATGTACGAGCGGTATATCTACTATGCCCTCATCATATCTCATTAGTTTCGTTACTGTATATCACCATAGGTTTTATGTCATCACACACGACAGAATTTTACTATTTTTTCCATGCGCTGATTTTTATAATTACGTGTGCACCCGTAATTACTCAAATCATCGTATGATCCGTATAGATCATTCTATTGGGTGTGGGTACAGAGGGGAGAAACACTCAAAAACATTATTGTAAGTTGTTAATAAGTGACTGTGTCTCTAAATGGTAAAGTCAGCGAGGAAGTAAAGGTTGTCAATGTGGCACAACCCCATACATGGGTGTCCTGAGTAGATGGCATATCCCTCCAGATTACCCACAAAGTTGATAGCTCTCTCGTGTCTGAACAAGAATACGTCAAACCCTGAGTAACTCAAGGTTTATAGCTTTCTCATGTTTGAACGAGAATACGTCAAACCCCGAGTAGCTCAAAGTTTATAGTTATCAACTTTCATGGATAAAGTGAATGATCATGCCTCATGTATATAGTGGATAATCAATACCAAATAATGTAAACTGTCTAGTTTCGTATGTAATGTAGGCACTCAAGTTTCACGTATAGCGTTGATAATATAGTATTATGCATATTGTAAATAACCAAATATCATGTATAGTGTGAATAATCTAGTATCATGCATCAAATTCTGTCTATAATGTGATCAATCTAGTTTCATGTATATTGCAAGTAATCAAGTTTCATGTATAATGTAGATAATCATGTACCAAGTTTCATGTACAACGTGAATAATCAAGTTGCGTGTATAATGTAAACAATTTAGTCTCAGGTATATTATGGACGTTCATATGTAAATAATTGAACCACGTAAGTAACGTAAACAACCGAATCTTGTCGGTGCTCGAGTGTTGTGGACAAGCGTGTTGTATAATGTAGGTAGTTGGGTTTCAAATTTTCAACTTTGTTGATGGAAGGTTGACACCTGTGCGAAAGAATTCATCTCCTTGAAGTGACTAGTAAGCTCATACATTCCCGAAGGTGTAAGGTGATGGGAAAGTTTTGCAGGTAATTAAAATAATATCTAATTTGTGCTTTTTGTTTGTAAATAAATAAATAATTAAAATTTTACTCTTATTTGTAAATTAATATATGAGTGAAAATAATAATTTGAGCAGATGGATGATTGGATAAATAAAAACCTTTTAATTCAATTATCATAACGAAAAATGTTTCAAAAGATAATAATGGTCTTATTATTTAATAATTAAGCCAATATTTAAATAATAATTAGTTTAATGGAATAAATAGTCAATATAAAATAATTAATCAAGTTATTAATAAAAAGGATGAATATTTGTTAATACTTTTATAAAACAATTTATACAAGACGGGTATTAAGTTTCCTTACGAGGCAAAGTGGTTTGTAAATAGTTTATACTCTAGATAAAATCTATAAACCAAGGGTTTGGTAAAGATTTTGTTTAAACAAAATAACTATATTAGTTAAATCGAGAAATAACAAAATAATTAGTTTACAAGAAAAGTTTAGATATCAACTACTAAGGCTAGCCAATGATAATGTTTATATTTGGGTACAGGATATGGATTTCAAATTAATTTTTTTTTAAAACGAGAAATAGAGTACCCGGCTAACATCTCATATAGTTTTTATCACTAGGAAGCAGATGGGAACCAAGATGAGCATCGATGTGGTTATTCGTATTGCAAATCGGGCTTTAGCCCTAGTTATGTTTGTATGTGCATCAAGTATTCCCTGGTCTCCATTCCTTGCCTAAGAAACTCTGCGGTCCTTACATACAGGCGAGCGGTATCAGTTGGAACTCCTATTACAATGGTAAGTCCCATAACTTGTCTTGCTCTTGGTTCTGGATGGTATAGGTAAGGTGCTAGATTAGGGTCTCTCGGAGGAGGTGATTCAGCTGCTCGGAGTCTCAAGCCTGCTCCTAAGCCAATCTGCTCTGCGGTCAAACATGGATCTGGCAGCTAGCCGTGCCGGTGACTGGTTGTCTGGTGATGGGGACAAAAAGTCTTCCTCTTGTGTTGACTTTGCTTTGGGGTGATTCTTAGGGGAGTGAGAGGGTAAGAGGCCATGTCTAGCACGAAAAGGTCATAAGTGTAAGGATAAGTGTTAAAGGTGTTTATGAGTTTAGAATTTGGCTAATCATAACACCGAGTTCTTATAATAATATATCGGAGGTAACACTTGACCTATAAGTAGTGTACCCACGAAAAGGATTCCCAGGAAAGAGATGTGAGTCATAAGGGACACGCACTGAAGTACTCAGTCGAAACCTTTCATGTACTTACACCCACTCTTCCAGCCATCATGTACTATTAACATTATTATTTGAACTCATGGTTATGATGGGAATCATTAAGGATTGTGTCTTGTGGCTCAAAGGTGTGTTTCATCTATTCAAGCGGCTTCCTTTCCTCGGATGGTAAGGTCTAAGGGTTTAAATCCTTTGCAAATGATAAAAAGGGTGATAAAATTTTCAAGGCATCACGATGAAGGGGTGTAGTCGACTTAAATATGATTAAGTGTAAGAGTCAAATAGGAGGTTTAGACTTGTGTACCATATTATAATAGTTAAGCAAATGATGTTTAGGTTGTATTCATTTGGGGCATAATCCAATGGATACTATGATAAATCAAAGTGATTTGAGTTCATATACTTTCAAGAAGACATGCTTTAGCCTATAGGTGGACACTCACTTCGTGAATTCCCAGGAAAGCATACGGATCCTTTGGTTGATTTGGATTTATATGAAATGCTTTCCTAGATAGAAGACCCAAGGTACCACCCTTCCGGATTGCATATGTTCTCTACTAATTTTCAGAACCCAAAACTTTGATGGGATTTTAAAACTTTAATTAGCATTCGGTCTAGGAGTTTGAATCTTTCCATAAGTGACTTGTGATGATGTGTAAAGATGAAGTGGTGTATGGAAAAAATTAGGATAGCATCTAGTGATATAAAATAGGTATTGTGCAAACAATTCAAATAGTGTAGCTAATAAGGTATCACGGGAGTAGTAGTTTTTGTAAACGTGTAGGTTATCAAGTAACATAGCACATAAGAGAATTTGTGTTGTATCATGCAATGTAATACACTAGATAATATGTAGCATAATTACACAAGGGTATCCTAAGCTTACAGATTATAGACTAAAAATATGTTTCAAGTAGTCTATATAGTTTCAAATAGTTTCATGTAGTCTCTTGAATGATGTAGTTCATGTATTTGCATTACGTAGATAGAAATAGGCAGATGTAGATAGATAAGTGGATGTATGTATAATGAGTATAGAGTGGAGTTCCTAATAAAAGACACGAGTTAAACTCATGTTTGGGACTCCTAGGTTATAGTCTAGGTCAAGTGTGTCTAATAACCTAATTCCCTATAACCATGGCTCTGATACCAATCTGTCACACCCCGGCCGGCGACGGATTATACGCCGGGGCTGACGCAGTTGTTCATAAGCACATGATCATCTACTAAATATGGCAATATTTATTATTCAAATTAAAAGCATCTGTTACAAGTAGAAATGAAAAACAAAGGGTTCAAACATGACACAAGTTGAATTTAATTAATACTAGGTCCGGATTCCTAAGTGATCATGTAGTTTCCTCAAACTGGTGCACCTGAAACATGTGAGTAAATGTCAACTACAAGTAGTTGGTGAGTAACATAGGTTTTGACACCAAACCAAAGTTGTAAAAAGGATTTGAAATTCAATGTGTTCAAAGCATAATTAAGGCATGGATGTGAAAACATACAAGGTTCCAAGTGTACAATTCAATCCGTAAGTAACGGAAAACTGGTAAGTACAATACCACTGATTGTGTTTTAGAAAAAATAGTAATATGGTACACACAAAACCCGCCAAAGTTCGTGTTAACTGGAATCGGATTCCCCTATAAATGATCATGTTAGGTACTACCTTAGGCCTGGGTAGCAGGTTAATGAATGTACTAGCATGAACACATGTAATGGTCACTAAGCAGTTTAAGACATAAAGCACATAGTAATTTGCATGAGAACAAATGGTATTGAATTTGGTAAGTATAGTATGTAAAAATGTTTCACCCCGAGTATTTGTAAACAATAGTAAAGAGAAAGGGGGCTATGAACTCACCTTGAATGAGTAGCTTGAATGTCACATAGTTATGTTGTCGTTGCACAAAAGTCCTAGCTAACCACAAGGTTGACCTATGATTTATTGATATAATTGTATCATTGATGTGTTCGAGTGACCAAAGGGAGTCCTAATGTACAAAGGGATTGATGTGTGTGTCCTTATTTAAATAAGGTAGTTGTTTGAGTTCAAATAATGTTTGTTTAAATCTTGATAAAAATATTGTATCTTGATTTATATAAATGAAAGAATAAATGATTTCTTTTTGTATGTAGTTAAATTGATGGATGCATAAGTAAATAGTGTTCTTTTGTTTGAAAATAAACAATAGATAAATAGTTGAATAACTAAATAACGTGTTTTCATAAATAAATAAATAAAACTTTTATTTATTTAGTTTGGTTTCCATGAACAAAACAAAAAAAATGCTAAAATAATGATTTAATTGGTTTCTATTATTTATAAAGTAATTTTTTTTATACAATAGTTCTGTGTATTAAATCGAGTTTTAAGCAAAATTTGCACATGCACATACATTTACATGCTCCTAAAGTTTATAAAAGAAACTTTGTATAATTGCTAAAATTGCATATTTTTAAGTTTTGTTAAACAAAAATAATATGTACCCTTTTTTTTGTCTCCACTAGATAATATATGATTTTATGTAAATGGGTATATATATATACACACACACACACACATATATATATATATATATGTATATATACATGAGAGTGTGCAGGAGTAATAGAAGCAAACCAAAAAAAAAAAAGAAAACAATCCCCTCGGACTCGAACCTGTGACCTACGGGAAGTAGGGGGAGTGCTTTAACCAAATGAACAAACATGGGTTCGTTAAATCTTTAAACAAATTAACCCATGTCCCTTCTTCCCCAAATCACCAAACCAAACCCTAATCCCCGAATTCAACAAGATTCGTCTTCGAATCAAAGGGCTTTTGCAACGTGAAGCAAAATCGAATATGAGGGGGTTGAAATTACCTGGAAAAGATCTTTAACTCGACAAACGGACGGGGTCTTGTTCCCTGTTGACAGTCGCGACTGAGAGAAGGAAGAAAGGAACGATTCATAGTATGATTTCAATGAGAATGATCTGTGAGTTTAGGGGGTACGAGGAGAGGAGTCGCGAACCTGTTAGACTCAATTAAATGCTTCAAATACATCTAGAACTCAAGTATTGATTCGGTTTATGGCATTAAACGGTTTTGGGATGATTTGAGTTCCCACCACTGAATTCGAGTAAATTGGGTCATCAATATCATTCGTAACTGTTGTGGTAGTGGGTATGCATGATTATTGCAAGTTAATACACATGAATTTGGATCATTGGGGTCGATTTGGTCTCATGTTGACTTCCTAAAAGTCAAAATTGGCACTTTCTTGACTTAGGGTTCATAAGTATTGAAAAGGTTCAAGTTGGAGTGGGGGGGGGGGTGGTCAAGTCTAAAATGAATTAAAATCCTTTTTATTTGTTTTAGAATTTTTAATAATTTATAAAACTTAAACATCATATGTTTACTTAAAAACATTTTATAAATGAATGAATTCAATTTTTATAAAATTATAAATTGTATAAATGGTTTATATATTTACATATATATGTATTTATAAATAAATACCTACATTTATATAAAAAGGTGTAAATGCTTGATTTAATACTCAACGGTTTTTATATTTGACATATATATTATGACAAAACATGAACACGTATACATACATAATATATATATATATATATATAGTCGAAGATAACAGATATGTACATTACAAAGGTTGAAATTCTAAAATTGAAACCCATTGAAATAATTAAGGTGGTAGGTACGGGATCGAAGTGAAATGTTATTATTGATTTAAAACAAATAAAATGTATATATAAAAAAACTAAGATCGGTAAATCATGGATGTTAAAGGATGGGTGCACTACAGAGTTTCTGCTTTAATAGTTGGAATGCTGATTCCTGGGTTTCACTCCAGTTATAGGGTTTACCCTTTTGAGTTAGGGCGGTGAGAGGTTGAGCAATCTTTGAAAATCCCTCGATGAATCGACGGTAGTAGCCAGCCAATCCTAGAAATTGTTGCACTTATGTTGGAGTCGTTGGTTCCGCCCAATTCTTGATGGCTTGTACTTTAGCTAGATCAACATGTATTCCCTTCTCGTTGACTACATGTCCTAGAAATTGAACTTCGCGAATCCAAAATTCGCACTTGGAAAATTTTGCATACAACTGCTCTTGCTTCAGCAGTTCCAGGATTAAACGCAGATGCTCCTTGTGTTTTCCTTACTCTTGGAATAAATGAGAATGTCATCAATGAAAACGATGATGAACTGATCAAGGTAAGGCTTACACACACGGTTCATGAGGTCCATGAACACCGTGGGTGCGTTGGTTAATCCGAATGGCATGACCAAAAACTCGTAGTGGCCGTACCGATTTCTGAATGCAGTTTTAGAGATGTCTTCGTCTCGGACTCTCAGTTGATGAAATCCTGATCTAAGATCGATCTTTGAATAGAATCTTGATCCTTGAAGTTGGTTAAACAGGTCGTCAATACAGGGTAGTGGGTAACGATTCTTGATAGTCACTTTGTTCAGCTCACGGTAATCAATGCACATACGGAAAGTCCCATCTTTCTTCTTGACGAATAAGACTGGAGCTCCCCATGGCGATGAGCTAGGCCGGATGAAACCCTTATCTAACAACTCTTGCAGTTGTGTAGATAATTCTTGTAATTCACTAGGTGCAAGTCTATATGGTGCTCGAGCAATAAGCGCTGCTCCGGGTGTTAGGTCAATTTGAAATTATACCTAACGGTGAGGTGGAAGATGTAGGTCCTGAGCAGATCTGCAAGCACAGATCTACGGAGAAATTCATCAAACGATCTGAATCAAGAGGCGGAATCCCTTGATCCGGTATCACTCTTGAATCAGAAAAGGGGTAGAGACGGGTGCGGGAATCACATGCATGAACAGAAATATATAAAAGTGAAAAGAACATTTAATTGGAGCATAAAACGTATGATTCTTTGATTGATATGAAAAATAAAAAGCTCCTCTACAGACACACACTCCTCCTATGAGGTATTCTACTATATATAGGAGGCCAAGCACATGTGCCTTGTTTTCCAAGCCACCGCCAAATGGGCCTAAAAAATAGGTATCGAAACTAGGTAGTTTCGATTGAACAATTGTTCAACCGAAACTAGTAGTTTTGATACTGTAGTTTCTATTGACAGCACCAGTCTCAATTTTATACCCAACAGAAGACCAGGAAATTCTTTGGGAAATACTTCTGGAAAGTCACGGATGCTTATCATTTTACACCTCTAAAGAATTTTGCAGCGTGGCCCATTTTACCACACCGTTGACAACAATGCTTATCACATGGTCCATTATGGTGAAAACCACATTTGTTGCACTTAGGTTATTTTCCAGCATAAGCACCCTGGTTCTGACTTGAAGAGGTTGACTGATTAAAGGTTTTGGTAGGCTCAAACCTATGTTGCTGTTGTTGAGGTGGGTTAGATTGAAAACTCTTGGAGTTGGTGTTGTTATCAAACTTACGTTTGTTACTGTCAGTAGCTTTGGTAGTTGTGCCCCTCGGGGGTAGGGTACCTTGACTTACAACGTGATCGGTCAGCCTATAAGCAAGTCGGATGGTTTGCTAAATTGTGGTAGGGTTAGAAGAAGTAACCATACTTTGAATTTGGGGTACGAGGCCGTCGATGTACCTCTCGATTCTTATGTATGCTGGAGTTACCATATGTGGCACATGACTGCATACTCATGCGAGCGAGTAGTATAAAGCTCAATCTCGAAACCCTCCATCTTCAAGTTCCAAAATTCACCCTCCAACTTCTGAATTTCATCACGAGGACAATACCCCTCCCGTAACATAGTCTTGAACTCTTCCCATGGTAGGGTGTTAGTCGTGTCCAGATCCAATATCTGAACTTGAGAGTTCCACCAAGTGAGGACAGGACCCTCTAGAGTACCGGAGGCATATTTGACCGGATTTGCTTGGGGGCAGTTGCACATAGCAAACACCGATTCAACTTTTTCAATCCATCGGAGTAAGCCAACAGCTCCTTCAGCTCCACTAAAGGTGTGGGGCTTGCAATCTATGAAAGTTTTGAAGGTGCAAACATGCGGGTTGTTGTGCTGACTTGGATTGAAGATAAGGATATCATTATGGACACAAGGTTTGGAACCATGCTCAAAGTAAGTATTGCTCTGCTAGACTCGATAGATTTACCTGCAATATTTTGTGCGGCTGCTAAGGCTTCAGCCATGCTATCATTGATGAGTGCAGTGAGTTCAACTGCAGTCATATTGATATCACCGCGGCCACCATTACGTCCACCGTGTCCAGACATGATTATTCACGCTTAAAAATACAAATAATGAGAAAATATATCGCATATTATCATCATATAAGTACGAGGAAACAAATGAAAACTAAACCACAACATCTAATATTTCAATAATAATTCTTTATTTAATAAATTGTAACGGCTACAAAGTAAATTCAACCAAAACATTAAAATCCAGAAATATCTGTTGGATGGGAACAACCCTGCCCATTTAGGTTTATAAATCAAGAAATAACTAAAGATAGGATGTCATATGCCACTGCTAGATGAAGTAATATCTGATGCGACATCATAGTCCTCAGCCGGCTCTCCCTCGGGCTCATCAACTTATGCATCTCCTGCCGCAATGGCAGCACCGAGATGTGCCTCCAACTCCTCGATTCTGGTCTCTGCTACTTCGAGGTTGAACTCTAGTGCATTCACTCAAGTCTGCAACTCCCGGAATGTTGTCACAAAGTTCTCATGCACCTGGTCAGTCTCTTCTAGATATGTTGTTAGCTTTTCGATCCTCTGATTCGCCTGACTTCCTTGCTACAACAAGCCTGTGATCTCCCCTGCAGGATCTCGCATATTCCGGATCTCCCAGTCCATAGTGGCTACAAAGGCAGTTAAGGCCTTCTTCAGTGGGTAAGGCAGAGGTGGTAGGGTCTGTGAAGAGGAAGAGGTAGCATCAGCAACATGTGGTGGTGGGACTCGCTCCAAACGAATCCAACTCCTGGTCATGTCAGGATACCACTCCCAGCCCTGTGTGTTATCTCCAACATGCACATGAAATGGCTCATCGTACACTATTGTGTCGTCAATCGGGCTCAGCCGACGCCTCTTAGGCTCTGGTGAAGGTATAGTTAGAACATCAGGTTTTGGGCAACTGGTGATGTAGGTGGACTAGACATTTCCTGTAGTGTAAGGTGTAAGTGCCATGTTTGAGTGTCTGTGTCGTGTAACTATTGTGTGTGGGTGGTTATATTCTAGTATTCAAATGTCTCTAATACCAATCCGTCACACCCCCAAAATCCACTAACGGAATTTTACTGCGAGGTGTGTGATAAACCAGGATCTCAGTCATTAGTTACGTCAAACAACACTATATGATTTTAAATAAAAACCATTAATGTTTAGAGTAAAGTGCGGAAGCGAAAAGTTAAGTATTTAATGCGCAAAACAAACGCGCCCAAAAGTCAAGTTTGATAAAAGCAGATAAATAGTTTAATGTTTGCAATAACTAAAAGGACCCCAATACATGTCCTAATTGTGCACCTGTGCCTTAGAGACCTGAGAAAACATGTAAGAAAATATATCAACACTAGGTTGGTGATTTCATATGTTTCAGTTCATAATAATGTTTGCCAGATCATGTACATTCAATATATATCAATAGGTAGCTAACCTATGTTCATGTTACTAAAGCGCTCGCAACCGAAGCTGACTGTTTGTTGTGTTTGATGCCTTCCACCATGTCTATCAACAGTGGTGATGTGTTAGGTCAATATTACACCCGTTCGACCTCCAGTCGAGTTAGAGCGACTGATGTGTCGTTTTTAGTATATAAAAATATAATAAATATATTTTTAGGATGGTTTTACGAGATCAGGTTTTAAATTTATAAAATGACAATTACTTTAACTTAAAAACACACACAATAGGCAAGTGAACCAATTGTAGTGTAATATAGTTTAGGTAAAAACCAAGTATCGAACCAATGGACAAGGTCGAGTTGCAGTACTCAACTTTTGTTATCGTTTAGCCGGATCAATTAGTGAGTGGGTTTTGTGTGCTTGTGAAGCAGAATAGTAAATGACAGAAAAGTAAATAACGATAAAGTAAATAACAGAAAAGTAAAAACGTGCGTGATCTGTGAAACAAAAATGTAACGAACAGAATAATAAATAGAAAAAAAGTAAATATATCGGAGATGATCAGGTCACGAAGAGTATTGCTTCGGGATTCGAATCCGCTTGGTACGTGATAATGTTAAGTTGACTAATCCAGTGATGTGACAACTAAAAACTTGTGACTCGGGTCACTGCTAGAGCCTCGTCCTCACGACATTTGATTTGCAAATTAAAATCTTTAAAAAGTGGTAGTGCCTCCCGTTAAGGACATCAATTACCCTCAACCCTTCGAATGGTCATCTCCGGGTTGGTTTAAAACATAGAACGTAAAATGCTTTGTATTAGAGTTAGATAGGTGATTATATTTTGTTCACCGGGAGGCGGTGCAACAATGGGACCAAGTATAAAGACGTACCGTTCCCAACATGAGTTCACCAATTCTTGGTCACATACTAAGTTCGTATAAAGACTTACGACCATAATAGTGTTGACCAAGCCTTGGCTTATCAATCTCTACTTGTATAAAGACGTACAAGCTTCAAGAGAAGTTTGATTAAAAGGTTTTACACTTTAAAAATCAAGAACAATCACAAATATAAAGACGGATTTAGACAATAATAAAAGCCCACCAAAATGATGGTTTTAAGGATGAATGATTAAGGACATAAACACATCACTTGGATTAATACGTTAAACATTAACATGCCCCAAACTTCATCTTCACCCTAGCAATACAAAAAGTCTAGCCATGAATGGCCATACTAACTAGCATGACGCTGAGTATCGTAGGCTCCCCTATTACGGAAGAAAGAGGAAGAGCCCCTCTACTCACTACTACTACAGTCTAACTATGAAATAAGCTTTCTCTGGTGTGTTCTTGGGGTGTGTAAGGGATATCTCAATGAAGAACTCAAGCCATCTATTTATAGGCCTCAAAATGAGCAATGCACGGTCGTGCATTGGATTGCACACAAACACCTCGGGAATCAAACATGGTACAAAAGATAGTGTACCAGAGTCTGGAGAGGACAGATGGGCATTGCACGACTGTGCAAAAGGGATGCACGGCCGTGCATCCCTCAGTTTGCTCCTCAGGCTCGTCTTTTAGTTGCCCGTTGACTTGTGTTGACCTGGTTTGACTTCTTGGGGATCAATGCTCGGGTTTGGTCCTCCAAAACCTTGATTTCTTCATGTTTTAAGTTGGTTTTTGCTCTGTTTATCTTGGGAAACCGAATAACCTGCAATTGTGAAATATTAACGTTTTAAGTATCAATTGCAAGGCTTTTAATCAATTTGTACCATAATATGGGGATTATTATGTATGCAAAACATGTATAATTTAGGGCATATCATAATATCCCACACTTAAACTTTGCTTATCCTCAAGCAAACGCATGCATGATCATACCCATAACTAAAAACTTTACAAGGGAAATGGAACTCCAAACAAGTCGAAGCTCTGGGATAACTCTTGAGTTGCTTATTCTATTTTTGTATTTTTCTTTTTCAAGATGATGGAATCCATGACAAGCCTACTAAAACGTTAATTATGCATAACCCATCTCCCCTCACAATGTTCGCTCAACTCTTAGGGTTATATATGTATGGATAATGTAAGTTAGGTGGAACACTCAAGTTCGAATCGAATTATGCAATGGCCATAAGCTTGTATGCAAATCAAGTTTCCATCAGTTAACTAAGTAGTATGCATGAATCAAGAGGAATTTAAAGGGTTGTAATGTGGCTAAAATAAAAATAAAGGGTGAAAATGAAAATGTTTTTGGATTTTTAGAGATTTAAAAGGGTTTTGAAGGGCTGCAGCTATCGTGAAACACACAGCTACAGCCTCATGGCTTAAAATGGAAAATACTAGTAGGTCCCTCTATATTACTCAGGTCATGAGGGTATAACTAATCTGAGGGCTCGTTTATGGTCAGATTGCCAAGACTATCTCTTATCATTCTCAACTCTTCCCTTACTGCGTTATATACATTGTTGCCTTTGCGCATGGATTTTTCGGCTTGTAGCCTAACATCTCCTACTTGGATCAGGTGCGTATACTAACTTTGGGAATAAGTTTGATTCTTGCTACACTTTCCATCTTGGCTCCAGTTGCCACACTTCACACATTTTCCGTATCTTTTGGCTCTTCTCTTGGCGGCACTTTTTGACAAGCCGCAGAATGGTGGTAATTGTTCTTGCTTGCGCCACCGTTTTCTTACATCACTAGTTGCTTCGAAAACTTTCTCTCGGAGTTCGGATGGTAATTCAGGCTTTGCGAAATAAAGGCAAAAAAGCAAATTGAAATCAAAAGAATGCATGTCCAGTTCTTTAAGGTCTTGCTGGTAAAAGACCAACTTCTCTTTTTCTTTTTCTTTTCTTCTTTTTCTATTTTTTTCTTTTCTTTTTGTATAAAGACAAATTCTTCAATAACTCTTTTTCCTCAATTTCCTTGAAATAATATTTCCATAAATTCCTTGTAGATAGTTCGGTTGTTTCTTTCTAATACATCCACATTTTGTATATTCCAATTCATTGAGTAAAACAGATGCTTTCCAAAGTTTCCTCAATGATAATAAACTTGAAATGACGACATAAGATAATTTTCCCATTTTGAAGACATTCAGCCAATAACTAGTGTTTACGAAAAGCTGGTTGGGTGATAAATGTGGGTAGTAGAAAAGAAAAGGCTAAGGCTCAGAGGGCTATCTAGGAGGATAATATTTTTAGGATTTTTAGGGTTTAAGGATAATATATGTTATGGGTTAAATTTCGAGCAGGATCCTGAATGATGCATGATCCGAAATCCAAGATCCTGGTAACTTCGGTATCCTGAATATTAATGCTACCAACGGCTATTTATCCTCTATTTCTTTTATATGCGTAGGTAAAACGCGTTGACTCGTTTTGTCCATGAAAAATCGGACGAGAATTCAAAGAGAATGTGTAAAACTTGCAAGAGAAGCTCAATAACGGTCATACTTGAAGACCGAGTAAAGCTCCGGGATCCTCGGAAAGTTAGTTAGGATCATTTTTGTATTTAATCAGCGGCTTGATCGATTAGCAACACACATAATTCACTTAGCATTACTAAACACTCGCAAGAAGCTCTGTAACACTTAGTATTCGATCATTTGCTGCTCAACACTTGTAATTCTTTATCATTTATTGAAGAAACGAGGCAGGTTTCGATTGTCAACTCCCGAGGTTTTATGCTGGAGATCTTGAACGATCAAGGGCTTTCCTCGTAAACAACCGTGTCACTCTTTACGTTTTTGTATTGTTTCACATTGATTTTACAAGCACACTACCTCACTTATGAAATTTGGTTACAAAGTTAGTTTAAATAATTTTTACCCAAAATAATTTGGCGCCCACCATGGGGCAAGTTGTGCTTTTCATCTTCAAATCTTTACTAAAGTTTTTGTTCAATCACTATCTTTCGAAACTGATTTCAAAGATGTCGTCCCAATCCAAAAATATTTTTGTTTCTGCTCCGTCTTCGAGCTGTGGGTTGGTCAACCCTATTCCTCCTCCTCCATTTCAAAAAAGTGTTAATCAGCCGAAGAAAACTACTCCTGCGGGTTTTTCAAGATCCAGAATACCTGTTGGTGGACCTGTGATCGTTTCAAACAATGATATCCTCGATCTGTTCTCGGAAATGAAACAACAAATGGAACAACAGAGGAAGACTAACCAAGAGATTGAAAAGGTTAAGGAATCGAAGAAACCAGTGGAAGTGACGACCCCGATGCAACCAAGGATCTTGTATTTTAACTATTCAGGATCCCCGGGAATCCCTAAGGGAGACTTTCTTCCCATGCAAACAGGGATCACTGCAGTTGGCCCTACCCCGGCTGTTAGAGTTACGACAAATCAGGATCTTGGAGTTACTCCGAGATCATCGTTCCGAAATCCTGAGAACGGTAACACATTCAATCAATTTTTGGATACTAACGAATTTGTGCATGAGACAGGAATCACTCCGTCCATGGCCAAGGAGTTAAAGAAGTTGAGAGAAATGATCTCCAGTGTACCAGGTGTGGTCCAACCTATACCAGAGATGTCCTCTACTAGTCACAGGATCTCCAGATTCGCTCCCTCGTTATGTGATGCTGAGATCCCCAAGCGTTTCCAGACTCCTAACATGAAGTTGTACGATGGAACTGCAGATCCTAAGGAGCACGTCGCGCAGTACAGAGAACGGATGGAGATAAACCCCATTCCTTTGGACCTAAAGGAAGCCTGCTTATGCAAAGGCTTAGGCTCTACCTTAACAGGATCAGCCCTGAAATGGCTACGTAATGTTAAACCTTATTCTATTACTTCGTTTGCTCACTTAATCAATTTGTTTAACAATCAGTTCTCTTGCAATAGGACCTTTGAAAGGTTAACAAGTGACTTATACAGGATAACTCAGAACAGCGAAGAATCCCTTCAGGATTATGTCAGCAATTTCGGCCGGGAATCCCTGGATATCCCGAACCTTGACGTTGCCACAGCAGTCCAGGCCTTCAAGATGGGACTACAGAAGGATTCTCAATTTTACGAAGACCTTGTTATGAATGCTTGCTGAAACCTTGATGAAGTCAGGAACCGGGCATTAAGGTTTATTAGGTAGAAGATGATAAAAAGATCCAGCAAAGGGTGAATGCTTCGACAAGCTACACTCAACCTAACCGGAAAGTTGAACCTGCACCTTTCAAGTCGTACAGATCCAAGTCGTATTCTAAGCCGGACAATCACAGGGTCAACGTTGTAGAAGATGACGAGGACGAGGAAGAATATCCTAAGTTGTTTGAATACTGTTTTTCTCTTGATACAATTGGTTTTCTATTTTCTATGCAGGATCTTGGAGAAAAAGCCAGGTGGCCTCGCAAGTTTGAGAGGAACTCAGGAGGAAAGGACAAGTCCAAGTGGTGTGCATTCCACGAAGACTTTGGCCATATAACTGAGGATTGTATTGCTTTGCGGAAGGAGATAAGCTAGCTCTTAAGCAAAGGGCATCTCAAAGAGTTTCTAAGCAAAGGAAAGAACAAGACTAAGGATCACGACAGGATCCCGCAAAGAGCAAAGTCTCCATCGCCGAATGCCAAGGTAATAGGTTTTATATATGGTGGATCTGATGTTTGTGGTACTTCTTACTCTGCAGCAAAATGGAACGCCAAGGAAGCAACACAGAAAAATGGGACAGGCCTATCAGAACCTCCAGCTTAACTGAATAAAAGGTGATCTCATTCGATGTAGACGACAGGAACGACATACAGGATCCTCATCACGATGGTCTAGTAATCACTTTGTACATTGCAAACCACTTCATCTGGAGGATACTGATTGACGGAGGGAGCTCGGTGAACATAATTCAGCATGAAGTCCTGAAGAAAATGGGGATCCCAGATTCTGAAATTATTTCAAAATCCTTAGGGCTGGTAGGATTCAGCGGAGAAGCCAAAAGCACTGTCGGAGAGATAAAACTACCGATATACATTGAAGGGGTAAATTCTATTCAAATATTTTGTGTAATAGATTCTTTGTCTTGCTATAATATCATTTTAGGAAGACCATGGATACACGATATGAAGGCGGTGCCCTCGACGTACCATCAGTGTGTAAAATTGCCAACCCCTTGGGGAGTAGTGAAGATTAAGAGTGATCAGCAAGAGGCTAAGGATTTCTACACTTCTTCGATGAAAGTCTTCGTCAAAACTAGACAAGCATAGAAATTAACGAAGAAGGCCAGGGATGTTCTAGAAGCTAAAGAATAGGATGTTAAAGAGGTATCCCTGGACGCTGAAAATCCAGATATAAAGATCCTTGTAGGGAGCAATATCCCTGAACATATTGAAAAAGATATCCTGAACTTCCTGAAGGGCAGAAAAGCAACCTTCGCATGGAAGCACGAAGACATGATAGGTATATCCAAAGATATCATAACCCATATACTTGGAATTGATAAAAGTTTCAGGCCAATAAATCAAAAGAGAAGGAAGTTTGCCCCTGAAAGAGGCGTGATCATCCAAGAAGAGCTGGAAAGGCTTCTCAAGTCTGGAATGATAAGGGAAGTAAAATTCCCAAAATGGCTAGCCAATGTGGTGGTGGTCCAGAAGAAAAACGAGAAGTGAAGAGTTTGTGTAGACTACACGGACCTCAACAAGGCGTGTCCTAAAGATCCCTTCCCATTACCGCACATAGACTCAATGGTGGACGCTACAGCTGGCCACGAGATCCTGACTTTTATGGATGCCTCTTCAGGATTTCAACAGATCCAAATGGAACCATCGGATCAGAAAGACACGGCGTTCATGACTCCGACGGGTATTTATTGCTACACAGCTATGCCATTTGGTCTTAAAAATGCAGGTGCCATGTATCAGAGACTGGTAAACATGATGTTCAAAGACAAGATTGGGGACACTATAGAAGTATACATAGATGATATGGTGGTAAAATCAAAGAAAGCTAAGGATCATCTCAGGGATCTCAGAAACGCATTTAACATCCTTGACCAATATAATATGAAGCTGAACCCTTCGAAATGTCACTTCGGAGTGGGGGTAGGAATGTTCTTGGGCTACATGGTGAACAAGAGAGGAATAGAAGCCAGTCCAAAACAAATCAAAGCAATCATCAATCTGAAATCCCCAGCAAACACCAAGGATGTCCAGAGACTAACCGGCAAGGTAGCAGCACTCAATAGGTTCATAACGAGATCCTTAGAAAGGTGCAAAGAGTTCTACAACATCCTGAGGAAGAACAAAATATTCGAATGGGAAGAGAAGCATGAACGAGCACTCCAATCACTGAAAGAATACTTGTGATCATCTCCTCTATTAATGAAACCAGAAGACGGCGAATCATTATCCCTATACTTGGCAATATCCCAAAGCACCGTAAGTGCTGTACTAGTCAGTGATCACGAGGGGCAACAGCATCCGGTATACTATGTTAGTAAAAGTTTGCTACCAGCGGAAACCAGGTACTCTCATTTAGAAAAATTAATTTTAGCTTTAATAATGGCATCAACTAAACTTAGACATTATTTTGAAACTAATGCTATTCATGTTAAAACTAATTATCCTATTAAGTGTGTCTTAAGAAAACCTGAGATGTCAGGAAGGATGGTGAAATGGTCAGTCTAACTCAGCGCCTATGACCTAATATATGAACCTAGAACAGCAATAAAGTCTTAGGCACTGGCGGACTTTGTGGCTGATTTCAGCAGTGATATCCAACATGAAGCAGATCTTGAAGTCCAACGTCTAGAAGAGTCAAAGGACGAATGGACCTTATTCACTGATGATGCATCAAATGTAAGAGGAATAGTTCTGGGAATCATACTAAAATCTCCACAAGGGGACATATTACCTCAATCCATAAACTATGAGTTCCATGCTACGAATAATGAAGCAGAGTATGAGGCGTTGATCGGAGGATTACAATTAGCCAGGGATATCAAGATCAGGTATCTTCAGTTATATGTAGACTTATTGTTAATTGCTAATCATTTCAATGGTTCATATGCAGTAAAAGGTGAGAAGCTAGCCAAATATCTCACAATAGTTAAGCAATTATCCATGGAATTCGAAACTTTTAACATTACACAGGTGCATGGAGAAGATCTCACAATAGTTAAGCAATTATCCATGGAATTCAAAACTTTTAACATTACACAGGTGCTTAGAGAAGATAACACTGAGGCTAATGCCTTAGCAAACCTTGCTTCAGCTCTTAGAATACCAAAATGTACCAAAATACATATCATACACATTCTGAGCCTGGAAATTGAAAAGGTAAATGAAGTATCCAACACTGAAGAAGAAGCAGACATTCGGGATCTTGAACCTATTCCAGGATCCTGGATTTCACCTATTAATAAATACTTGCAAGATGGTGAGATCCCATGTGATGAAAGAACCACAAGGCTTTTTGCATGAGGATGTCTCGTTTTATAATTTTTTTAGAATGTTTTGTATAGAAAATCAATTGCAGGCCCATACTTAAGATGCTTGGAGGATCCTGAAGCACGTGAAGTCCTGAAAGATCTACACAAAAGAGATTGTGGTAATCATACCGGGGGCAGAGCACTATTTTCAAGGATCCTGAGGACAGGATATTACTGGCCTACCATGAGGAAAGATGCTGTAGGTTAATCCCAAAAATACGATGCTTGCCGAAGACATAGTAACATACTCCATCAACTTGCCGAACCTTTATATCTAATTATCTCTCCATGGCTATTCATGAAATGGGGAATGGATATAGTTGGCAAACTTCCCAAGGCACCAGGAGGAAAGGTCTTTATGCTAGCAATGACATATTACTTCTCCAAGTGGATTGAAGCTGAGGCATTTGTCCAAGTCAGAGAAAAAGAGGTCATCTCCTTCATCAAGCGCAATATCCTGACAAGATTTGGGATCCCGGCAGAGATAGTATGTGATAATGGATCTTAGTTCATTGGCAAGAGAACAACTGACTTCTTTGCTAGTTGGGGAATCGAAATGATAATTTCTACCCTAGTACATCCTCAAGCCAACGGACAAGCAGAATCTAGTAACAAGATCATCGTCAACAACCTCAAGAAGAGATTGGGAGCAAAGAAAGGAAGATGGGCTGAAGAGCTACCGTTTATACTTTGGGCAGATAGGACAACCACGAAGAACGCGACAGGGCAGACTCCATTTTCCTTGGTATTTGGAACTGAAGCAACGATCCCGACAAAGATGGTTATCCCTACTGCCAGAACCAACTTTCAATCTTCAGAGACCAACAATGAAGCTCTTTCCCAGTATCTCGACACTGTGGATGAGCTCAGGGATCTTGCCAAAATTCGCATTGCAGCTTATCAACAAAGGATAGCGAAATATTATAACAAAAACATAAGGATTAGAAGATTCCAAGTGGGTGATCTTGTATTAAGAAAGGTGTTTCAAAATACTACCGATCCCAGTGATGCAAAGCTTGCACCAAAGTGGGAAAGCCCCTACTTAATTGACTCTAAAGTAGGCAAGGGTGCCTATTGGTTGGCTACTATGGAAGGAGATATCCTGCCAAGATCCTGGAATGCTATCCATCTCAAAACCTACTTTATGTAAGTTTAAAACTTATGTTCTGACTGAAACTGGTACGTCTTCTATCCTTGACTATTCTTACATTTATTACCCTTGATCGAAGTACTGACTTGAGCGTCGGAGGGGTGTTAGCCAGGCTAACACCCACCTTCACCAAGATTTCCGGTGTTGCAGGAAGTATCTCCAGGGATCCCGACAGAAGAAAGAGATTGGCCATCTCTCCTAAGTTAAGGTATCCTGATTATCTTCTAAGGTTTAAAGTTTTTCACCTTTCTAAGTATTGAGTTTAAACACTCCGCCTGTAGCGCACGATATTCAAGAATAGTTCAAGGTGGTGCGACCAGTCCATGTAACAGTGGCTGATAATTTCATCACTGTTGGCTATATCTTGAATGCTACGATAGTAACAGACGTGTTACTCCTAAGGTTTTTAGCATTTTCATGCTAACTTAAGTCTGGCTTGGCCCACGTTATTCTGTCTTAGCCCACATTATTCTGGCTTGGCCCACGATTTAAAATTTTCATAGCTATTCAACACTTATGTGTTAACTCAAGAACCTAGCATCACTATGCTGACTCAAGATCCTTGAACGGATTGAATACTTATGAAGATCCTGAAGTACAATGGCTAAGTCTATGACGTATTTGATAACTGTACACAGGGGACAACCAACGGTTGTTATAATTCGAACTCAACATCATAATCTGGTATATGTGTCTACCTGACTTAGTTCTCTACAAAGGTATGTATTACTTGTTAATTTTTGATTCATAGAAGATTTGAGATTCACAGGACTGAGTCATGATATGTTTGTAACTGATATTTTATACCATTTATCGAGGTCAGACTATATTTTTCAGAAACCTAAGGTATTATTTATAAATTGTCATTGAGGATCCGGTATCCTGAAAAAATATTATTTCTAAACTTATTCTTTCTGAGGTTTAATTACCTAGCAAATCCTAATTTTCTACAAACAATCAAACATATAACCATCATGGCAAATAGTCAAAGATACTAATATTATAAGTGTAGGAAGATTAGAATTCAGGCTTCATCCAAAAATTGGACCCATCCACCTGAATCCTGAACCATTAGTCAGAAATTAAAAATGTCTGTCCCATCTAGGGATCCCAAAGAGAAAGAAAGTAAATTGTTCAAGTAAGACACAAGGATTGAAGTTAAGAACAAGAACCACGAATACCCCAAACACAGGACTTAGGCCTTCTCTTTATTACCCTCATCGCCCTGACCGATCACCTCTGCAGCCTCCTTCACTGAGCCCTCCACATCATCTTCAACCGCCGATTTTCCCTCGTCCATCTCCGGCATTGGCTTTCCACCCATCTTAGCAATCAGCTTCTTCCAACCCAGTACATCCCAGTTAGCCTGATCAAAATCCTTGTCAGCAGCCTCCTCAGCCATCTTGACTCTGGCTTAAAAGATTGAAATTACAGCTGACATCTTAGCTTGTTCGTGAGATTCTTCAAGATCCTGGGTGTGTTAGGCATAAGCATCTTGAAGCTCGGCCTTCACCTTATCAAGCTCATCAGTCGCTTCGGCTAACTTTTTGCTCTTGGCTGCCCCTATCTTTTGCAGGTCAATCAACATCTGTTTGCTGTCTTCGGCCTCTTTTATCAATGCTTCGTGGATCTTAGTCATTTTCTCCAAAGCCTGTCACAAAAATACCGTGTTAGGATAAGAATGAGATCAGGATCCGGGATACTGAATGTCACTTACCAAATGACTAAGTGTGTGAACCCGCTTATGAAGGTCAGCATAATCTAAGCATTCGGTTATGACTAGCTCGACAGGAACGACAAGCTTTCGTTTCTTGTGGGATGAAGACTTAGGGCGAGCAGTGGAAGACTCAGGTTTAGGAATTTCTGGTTTGGCAGCTGGGAGTAATGGCTGGCCTGCCTCTTTCTTGATATTTTCCCCTTGGAAAGCATGCTGTCAATGTCCTCAAGAGCAAATTTGGAGCTTGGTTTGCGAATGCCTATTTCAAGATAACAGGTTGGAGTGTTAGACCGTTATATATCCTATTAACTAACAAAATATTGTGAATTCCTTTTGTCTTACCAGACATTTCTGAGCCTGAGGGATATGTTTCCGAGCTCTCTAATATCGACTGAATCTTGACCTTAAAGGTTTGCTTTATGGGTTCGATGCTATAAAAGAATATGACTCTCTTAGTAGTCTCAGCAGAAGGTGGAGCTACCTCAGACAACCTCGATGTGTGAAACAAGAAAAGAAATCAAAATGTCAGTATCCAGGATATCAAAATAACGAGGATCCTACAAAATAAAACCCTAACCTTTACAATCCATTTGATCGGCAACTTATCCCCACCAGGGATCGAATCTCTTCTCACAAAGAAAAAATTATTTTTCCAATTAAGATCGTTTTGAGTTGTTTTCAGGATTAAGTGGTTCATGCCGGTTTTGATTTGGAATAAGAAATAGGAAGAACCATGGCTCCTCAAATGGTAAACATAAGCCAATTCAGAAATGTTGAAGTCGAGAACATGGTTGCGGATCAAAATCTCCAAAGTATGCAAAGTTCGCCACATCACGGGCATCGTTTGGGCATAACTCAAACCGGTTTTCTCAAAGAATTCAGTGGTGAAGGCAGGGAAAGGATATAAGAAGCCTATGGTAAAGGGGAAAGACGGAAAGCAGACCCAACTGTCAGAAGTGAAATCCGCTCTCGTCTTAAGGTCAAAAGGTCGAAAGACGGTATTTTTAGGGAAGAATCCCCTAGATTTAAGAAGCTCGATGTCTCGATCAGTAAAGGTGCATTTCTCATAATCCAAGTTAGCTATCAGATGATGACTGTACAAATCATCTGAAGATGTGGAAGATCGTGTGGTTTTCTTAGCCATTTGATACAAAAAACTGAAAGAAATAATGAGAAAAAGAAGATCTGATTTTACCCGAAATCCCAGAGAGAGAGGTAGAAGATGAAGTCTGGGATTAATAAAAAAGAAAAGTAATTATAGAGGAGTAATGACGACTGCTTCAAACGACGCCGTTTCTGCCCTCAAGTATCGCGCCACATCTTATCGTGCAGCCGTTTATCTTTCATAATTTAAATTTTGAAAATTTAACAGCTGTAATTTCGGTGTATAGCTGTCAAATTTTGGGGACAATTGTTATGGGTTAAATTTCGAGCAGGATCCTGAATGATGCATGATCCGGAATCCAAGATCCGGGTAACTTCGGTATCCTGAATATTAATGCTACTAACGGCTATTTGTCCTCTATTTCTTTTATATGCGCAGGTAAAAATTGTTGACTCGTTTTGTCCCTGAAAAATTGGACGAGAAGTTAAAGAGAATGTGTAAAACTTGCGAGAGAAGCTCAATAACGGTCATACTTGAAGACCGAGTAAAGATCTGGGATCCTCGGAAAGTTAGTTAGGATCATTTTTGTATTTAATCAGTGGCTAGATCGATTAGCAACACACACAATTCACTTAGCATTACTAAACACTCACGAGAAGCTCTGTAACACTTAGTATTCGATCATTTGCTACTCAACACTTGTAATTCTTTATCATTTATTGAAGAAACGAGGCAGGTGTTGATTGTCACCTCCCGAGGTTTTATGCCGGAGATCTTGAACGATCAAAGGCTTTCCTCGTAAACAACCGTGTCACTCTTTACGTTTTTGTATTGTTTCACATTGATTTTACAAGCACACTACCTCACTTACGAAATTTGGTTACAAAGTTAGTTTAAATAATATTTACCCAAAACAATATATAAGAGTAATAAAGTCCAGGTGCCTCAATCATTTTCATACTTTCACTAGTTCATGATCTTGATATGCATAAGTCATACAAGTTCTAATTATGCGTAAAATTCGATCGAATAAACACTCAATATACCAAACGAAAGAGCATGCGAAAATAATGATAATAATGCTCGTGAAATGGCTTAGATTATTCTCACATGGAAACAGACGGAATATGGTTTAGTGATTTGTTATGCATAATATCCATTTGTTTCTACTTGCCATGTCTTCGTTTTATTTAATTATGTGCGAACTCAAAGAGGTTTAGATTTAAGGTTTAAAATTTTTGAAGATTTTTTAGGTTTTTAAAAAGATAGAGTTTTGTAATGTTTTAGTCAAATGGGTAGAAAATCACAAGTTAAGTTTTACTGCTTTGAGGATACAAGTAGTCCTGAATCTCTTATTCCCCACCCCACACTTAAAACTGTGCATTGCCCTTAATATACAAATGCATTTAACGAAATGCTATGTAGGAATTTAATGCATGAAGTTTTAAGGGAAAAGAAACTGGTTCTCCCCCGGTCAATTCGGTGTATAACCTAAGGCCGAAACTTATTGATGCTGTCAGGTTGTGCCTATCAGCTGCTTGTCAACACGTTGCTTCAAAGACTTCATCGAATTTCAAAGAAATTTGATGTGGTTTCCGATTCCTCAAGTTGTGGAGATGGAGTCCTCAAAGAAATAGAGAGACTATCTGGTGATGCTATTCTACCTGGCACAAAAAGGAAAACATAAAAGCAGAAAAGGAAAATAAAATGTAGTAGTTAAGCTACTAAAATCCTCGTGATTCGCGTTTTACTTCCCTATTTTGGCAATCATTACAATCAGCGCTTGGTACTCGTTTGGATTTAAGTACGGCTTACCATCCTCAAACTGATGGACAAACCGAGCGAACAATCCAAACTCTTGAAGATATGCTAAGAGCTTGTGTCATTGACTTTGGTGGTAATTGGGATTCTCACCTACCACTGATTGAATTCTCCTACAACAACAGCTACCACACAAGTATTAACATGGCACCGTTTGAGGCTCTTTATGGACGGAAATGTCGTTCACCGATTTGTTGGAACAAAATTGGTGAAGCACAAATCACCGGTCCCGAGCTTATCCAAGAGACCACCGATAAAGTCTCTCTTATCCGTGACAACATTCGGGTAGCAAGGAGTCGGCAAAAGAGCTATGCCGACAAGCGACGAAAACCCTTGGAATTTCAAGTTGGAGATATGGTTCTTCTAAAGGTATCACCTTGGAAAGGCGTACTCCGATTTGGAAAGAAAGGAAAACTTGCACCTCGATAAGTGGGTCCATTCAAGATACTCGAAAGGGTAGGAAAAGTGGCCTACAAACTCGATCTTCCTTCAGAACTTAACAACGTTCATCCAACCTTTCATGTATCAAATTTGAAAAAGTGTCTAGCCGACGAGAATCTCCACATCCCTCTTGACGAAGTGCGTATTGACGAAAAAATGCACTTTGTTGAAAAACCCATGGAAATCATGGACCGAGAAGTTAAGAAACTCAAGCGTAGCCGCATCCCCATTGTCAAGGTCCGTTGGGAGTCTAAACGTGGATCCGAGTTCACTTGGGAACGTGAAGACCAAATGAAGACCAAGTATCCGCATCTCTTTTCATAGCCTCCACTACTTGAATTTCGGGGCGAAATTCCTCTAACATGGGGAGACTGTGACGTTTCGGATTTTTCGTTCTCGCACTTGTATCATAATTATCGTGTAATCATTCTCTATTTTAATAAAGTGTAAGAGCTTTATTTAGTTTTATACAAATAGGTATTTTATTTTACGGATTTAAATTAATTAAAATTTTATAAGTTTTAAAAACTAATATAAAATTTTATATATAAAAATCTAAATTTTAAAAGTTGCATATTTAATAAAATAACCTATTTAAATAAGATAAATAACTTTTATAAAAATTATTTATAATAATAATAATTAAATAGGTTTATAAAAAACATTTAAAATATAATATTAAATTAAATTGATTTAAAAGAAATTAAATTTATTTATTTAATAAAAACTTTAGGGGTTGTTTTGTAATTAATCAAACTAGAAGGTTTTAAAACTGAAATCGGTTGAGGGGCTGTTTCTGGACAATTTAAACTACAAGGACCCATCCGTATTTATTTCAAGGGCTAATTTAAGTCAAACCAAACTCCAGGGACTAAAACTGCCAATTCCCAAATCGTTTATCCGGTCACCCCCTTCGTTGGTCCGGCGGGTAAAGGAACTTTCCGACGACGCCCGACAAGGCTGTTTCCCTGCACCTCGACAGCCGCTAAAGGATTCTCTGGCTTCGTCTCTCCCACACGAACTAGACCCCCCGACCAATTGGTCTCCCCAACATATGGATCGTCTGATCCTGTTGGTGGCCGGGAAACCCACGCTCAAATTCGAGCCCGACAGTCCACCTCCACGCGTGTTGAATAGTTGGTTAGTTTCGTCTCGTCCAGACTAGTTTCGGGACGTGCCCAATTGCACGTTTTGACATAGGAATCGAGCTCGGCTATAAATAGCCATAGTCGGCCCTACACGAGCTCGCTACCCTCCTTCCACCCACTCTCACTCCAAATTGAGGACACCATCACCTTCGTCGCCTCTGAGTGAAGCTGTGACCAAGATTTCAGGAGCTAATTCCACACAGAAGTCGATTCCCACTTGTGACATTTTCGAGTTCCAAAGCCTTGCCGACCAGACCCGTTGCGACTAGGTTCGAGTCTCAAAACGATTCCACTGTCTTCTATTAATCCCTGGTAAGCAATTCCAGTCGAAAACACGGCAATCCCCCGTGAGTTACCGGGCAAACCCAGTGTCCTCGGACACGGTTTGCCGGTCACCGAGGACCAACGACCAGACTTGCTGTTGTGTATTTAAATTATCCAATACACACATAACCAGCGATGGGAAGTAGCCCGGCTGGTTATGCGTGTGTGTGTTTGAGTTACAGGTCGCGGGTTCGAATCCGGTTGGCCTTCGGCCCAATTTTTTTTACTTCTGTTTTCATTTTATTTATTTTATTTTATTATCTTAACTTATCTAAATATTCTTTTTATACAATAAAGACTAAAACAAGTCGTTTTACTCGTTCGTTTATTTCGGAAACCATTAAAAGTCTTTTATACCTATTTAATTCACAAGAATTTTTATAAAATAATAAATACTAAATTTTTATAAATTTGTTAAAATAATTTCAACTTGTAAAAAGAATATATATAATGATGACAAAAAAAAATAATAAATAAATAAAAACTTTTATAAAATACTTAATAACTACTTAATTAAAAATGTAATATTTTAACAATATATATATATATATATATATATATATATTTATAAGTTAAAGTTTTACAAAACCATTATCATTTTTCCTACCGTATTTTATACAAATAAATATTAAGGAATATTAAAACCTATATACATTTAAATAAAAATACACACATATAAGCATACAATAATACTCATTTATCTACATAGGGTATCAACGTGATTAAACTACAACATCCTTATCACCTACACGCGTGGAAAAATACCCGCTTGCAAGGTGAGTTACATAGCCCCTATTTTACATTTTTATACATTTTGGGGTGAAACATTATTCATGCTACTCACATTGTTTATACGTGTTATACATGTGGACTATATGCTTATTATTTAGATGTACATACATTTAAACATAAGACAACCAACTGTAATATTGATAGATCTATTGTGCCTTAACAGCCCACCCGGTTAGGGTGTTTATTACTGCATACTCGGATATAGCCTTGGGTTATATTCAAACATATCGGATATAGTGGATAACTATATTCAAACATACCGGACTTAGCTGTTGTGCTATGTTCAAGCGCGTCAAACAAGGTTTGAATTGTGATTAAATAAATGATACATCGTATATGCTATGGTTAACAAAATAAACAATGAGTCGCAAAACGTTTTACACTACTATTTACCAGAATTACTAAACCTACGTACTCACCAACTTTTTAGTTGACACTTGATTTAAATAATGTTTCAGGTTTGGATATGTGATTGCTTGCCGAAGATTTCTCCACTTAAGAACTATGGACCTAGTTAAATAAATCAATGTTCTGAACTAGACTAGGTTATTTGAAATGTATTGTATTTGGATCTTTGTTGTCTTTAAATTTAACTAATGAATTATGCAACATTTTAGTCATCATGTGCTTATGAACAATCATCCCATTGTCCGCCTCGATGATTCCGCCATCGGTCGGGGTGTGACAGATTGGTATCAGAGCCAGGTTTATAGGGAATTAGGTTATTAGACACAATGACCTAGACTATAACCCTAGGACTCCCTTTTATGTGTTATGTGCTAAATGATAAATTGCTATGTGAATTATTTGTAGTTAGGTATTATTTGAATTTTCCCGAGTTTGGTACATGAGACTTATACACATACATACAAGGCTTTGATACATGATACATACTTTACATACACATTTGACAAACAAACTTATGCAAACAAATACACTACCCATCCTTATCCATACTCTTTCCTAATCCGTATTAATTGCAACAATTCCTACACATTTTATACTCATAGACTCTCAAGTCTATCAAAATCTTGAAAATCTCGTCAACGACTTAATTTCTTGAGACCAGTAAAGGACACGTGCAATCTGGAAGGGTGACACCTGTACATTGGGTTTTCTGTCTAGGAAAGCATTTCGTATAAATCCAAATAAACGGACCCGTATGCTTTCCTGGAAATTCCTAAAGTGAGTGTTTACCTATAGGCTAAAGCATGTCTCTTCGAAAGTTTCGGGGAATTATTTAACGTTGATAAGTCAATGTATTCGCAAGGATACAATCCGAACTTAAACTCAAAATTTGGGGACGTTATAGCAAGATAGGAAGAACTAGACGAACATGCAAAGCAAATCATTATTACGGGTGCATACGTAATGACGATTTGTAGTGCATGCAAGTCCCGGCAATTCCTATTATGCAAATAATGCTCTATAACATCATGTCCTACCCGACATAGATGACTTAGTTTCCCCCATCAACTTAGAATAAATACACATGCACTGGCACGCGTCATGAGGAATCCCGTTTTTCTGCTTACATTATTTCCCGCTATAACTCGTATATATCCATCTTATCTAAAATATCATTGTATTTTCTTATGGTGTTAGAATGCCTCCTCGTCGTGCAAACTCTAGCACTTCCAACCCGGATCTTGCTACTCTTCTTGCCCAGCTGGTAGGGCAAATGACCCAAGCAAATAACAACAGTGACGGGTCTCACAACATCCAAGGGAATGGTGGTACCAACCCGCCTCAATGCACGTTTAAGCACTTTAACTCGTGCAATCCCACAAAATTATTCGGGACTGAAGGTGCTACCGGCCTACTTCAATGGTTTGAAAGCATGGAAAGCACATTCCTAAACAGTGACTGTCCCGATAATCTTCGGGTTCGCTATGCCACATGTGTACTTCAAAAGAGAGCCCTCACCTGGTGGAACGGTGAGAAACGCACTCGTGGTGCTGAGGTTGCTACATCCTTATCATGGGATGATCTGAAGAAGGCCACGACTGATGAATTCTGTCCTCGGAATGAAATGAGGAAGCTCGAGACTGAGTTTTGGGATCTTGCCCAAGACAGCGGGGATAATCTGGCTTACACCACCCGGTTCCAAGAGCTAAGTCTGTTGGTGCCTCATATGATAACTCCCCTTACTCGGGGAATTGAAAAATACATAGGCGGCCTGCCTATGCAAATTCAAGATGCTGTGCTAGGAAGCAATCCTCCTACACTCGAAGCTGCTATCCGTCTATCTGCTACACTATCTGACAACCATGTCAAAGTCGGAACCTTAACAAGAAAGGGTTCCAAGAAGGTTGTTTCTACTCTTGCGGCCGTCAAAGATGTAAAACCCGAGTCTTCTAACCGCAACAAGAAACGAAAGGGTCGAAACTTTGCCGTCGTAACTCCCGCTATACCTGCCATTCAAGCGGCCCCCTTGGGTCAAAACCCGAAAACTTATCTGGGCCCGAATCCCCAATGCCAGACCTGCAAGTACCATCATCCAGCCAATCTACCATGCCGATTGTGTTCAAGCTGCGAGCGATATGGACACGTAGTCACTACTTGCTGTACTCGTCCTCCCGTCCATCAAGCTGCTCCAGCAAACCGCCCAATCTATCCGGCAGCACTCAATGGTCGGGCATATTACGAATGTCGAGACCCAAAACCATTTCCGTGACCGATGCCCAAAACTTCATCATCAAAGTGGTCCTCAAGGACGAGCGTTTAACATAAACGCTAATGAGCCTCAAGCAAACAACGATGTGATAAACGGTACGTTTCTCGTAAACAATCATTATGCATCCATTTTATTTGATACCGGTGCCGATAGGAGTTTTGTATTGTCACACCCCGCCAAGGCAGAAACGCGAGGCGTAACATTACATGGTTTCCAAAGCATATGATTACCACAAACACATACATGATAAATGGATACATAAACAAGTTTAAAGTTTTACATTTCAAAAATGTAAATTGGGTTTACAAAAGTGAAGATTTCGCAAATATGACTCTATTACAATGAGTTATACAAGAGAAATCCCCCAAATAGTTGTATCCATCGTGCATGCATGTAATCTACATTGCTAACCTTGCGATCACGTCAATTTCCTGAAAAACATACTTAAAATTTTCAACACGAGGTTAGTGAGTTCACAGGTTTAAATCAAATAGATCTTTGAAAAATTCAATTGTTCGTAAATAGTTCCAGTTGCATGTGATAATCAGAATAAGAATTGTTGACTCATTTGTAAACTAGCTAGGAATACAAATAATATGTTCCTACATGAGCCGTAACCAAACCATGACAATTGTTCTTCGCCCCTAATTTCTTTATCCGGTTCTATGCGGCCATAAATCCTCCAGATTGTGGTTAGCGCGACTAACCATGACCGGGAGACGTCACTCTCCATAGTACTATTCATAGGACCCTAGGCTACAGTTAATGGTTACTAAATTGTTCCAGGGGACTTTAGCGGCCTAAAATCGTTTAACTCATGTAAACATAAAAGTCGAGTCTTATTCTCTTGTTATCACATAAAAATAGTTGTAAGTATGTTCTTCCTCCAAATATAGAAAACAGTAAAAAGGGGCCGTGAAACTCACCTTGAGTTTATGTATGCTTGCAATGATAATTGTTCTAGTCAAACTTGACTATTCGTACCCTAATTACAAAAAGGGTAATTCGTGTTATGACCGAATGTCTCATATGCAAATTGTTCACCGACTTAGCAAATCAGATTGCTTTTGTTTAAATATCTTTTTAGTTTTTTCAACACTTGTTTCGTTATAAAATAGTTCTAAGTTACTGCCCCATGGGACTGATGAACATGTATCGAAACTTTCTTAGTTTCGATTGAACAGAACAGATGTCGAAACTTCCTAGTTTCGATTGAGCAAAACAGGTATCGAAACTACCTGGTTTCGATTAAGTAATAGGTATCGAAACTACCTAGTTTCGATTGAGTAAACAGGTATCTAAACTACCTCGTTTCGATTGAGTAATAGGTATCGAAACTACCTAGTTTCGATTGAGCAAACAGGTATCGAAACTCCTAGTTTGGATTACTGAAATTTTAAATTGACAGAATCAGTTTCAAAACTTTATTCATACATATACGCGTATATTCATGTTTTAAATCTTGAATTCGACACACTTTTCTGGTTATTTTACTTACGTTCGAATAAACTGTATGTTTAGCTACGGTTTTAAAGAAAATAATATGGATGGTATCGAGTTTTTACCTCTTGATAGAGATGATGATTTTTGAGAGAAAAAGAGAATGATCTTGACTTCTCCTGCTAAAAATCTTTGAGAAAACACTTGGAACTCTCCTTATAATACCGAAATAAAGGATTCGAGTCTTCGATTATGGAAGAACACCAAAAGAAAGTGAAGATAGATATTCTTGTTCTTCGGTTTTAATTAATTTCCCGTTTTCTAATTTAATTGTATAATTTTGGTCTAGTTTGCTGGCCTTAATACCGAGTATGGACTTAAAGTCATTTGACACAAAACTCATATCAGCACCCGTATCAAAAAGTATAGAGGCATAGTGATTATTTATCGGGAACGTACCAGTGACAATGTTTGGATCTTGTCGTGCGTCCCCAGCCCCCATCACAAACGCTCTTCCACGGGCCTGATTGTCATTTCGGTTCTTCAACTTTGGACAGTCTTTCCTGAAGTGCTTTGGATCTCCACACTCAAAGCATCCCTGATTCATCCTTTCTGCTCCTGGGTTGACCTTTCCTGCTACTTGATTGATCTTATTAGGGTTCGCATTGTTCCAATAGTTATGGGCTAGATGCCCATACTTTTTACACTTTCCACATTGGGTACACCTTCCACTGTGATGATATCCACATTTGTCACACTTCGGTCGTGTTCCAAGATATCCATTTTGTTCCACAGTGTTGACAGCATAGGCTTTCATAGTTCCAGGTCTCTTGTAAGTTTGATTCTTGTTTTGATTACTTGGTTTTCCAAACCATTTCCTCTTTTCCCCAGACCTTCCTTCCTCGGTCTCCTTCTTCTCAAACAAACCATCACGCACAGCATTATCTCTTAGCTTGAAAGCTAGAATTATAGCGCTCTTGGCATCCATAGGGTTCGATGAAGTCACCAGGCTTCGGATTTGAGGTGCAAGACCCCACAAATATCTTTCAACCTTCTTGTATTCTGGGGTAACCATGTGTGGAACTAAACTTGCTAACTCATTGAATCGGTCAGTGTAACCCGCCACATCATCTCCTATCATTTGTAAATTCCACATTTCAGATTCGATCTTTTGCAACTCATTTCGAGGACAGTACTCCTCAGTCATCATGGCTTTCAGCTCCTCCCAAGTCAGTTGGTATGCAATCTGCCTTCCCAGGGTTTTCACTTGTGAATTCCACCAAGTTAAAGCTTTATCAGTGAGCGTGCATGTAGAATACTTCACCATGCAGTCAGCGGTGCATTCACTAATATCAATCACCGACTCCATCTTTTCTATCCATCTCATTAGCCCAACTGCACCCTCGGTGTCATTGAAGTTGCGGGGGTTGCAAGATAGAAAGGCCTTGTAGGAGCACTTCCTATTTGGAGCATCTGTAGAATTACAAGTCATAACGTCATTAATTCGGGTCATGACTATGTATTACGGCTTATTTATTCTATTACCTCCGGAACCTCCGGCTGTACCGCTACCTCCTGCACCTCCTCCGCCGGTACCACTGCCGTTTCCTCCTCCACTATTTCGATTTGCCTCATACTGCTCCATGGCAGCAGCTACTCGCTGTGCTATGAGTTGCTCCACGTTTGGGGAAATCGTCTCGTTGTTGTCACCAGTAGTGTTACGGGGTGTCCCACGCTTAGGTGCCATGACGTTCTTTTTAACATATCAATTAAAAAGAAACAACATTATATAATAATAATGATAGATCATGACATAAGGATACAACAACATCAAACGTAAACAACCATCATTACAACATAAACCATCACATACATAGTTAAAACATACATAGTACATTGTTCCAAAAGACAAGGATGCAAAAGGGATGGGTTCACATGACCACATCAGTACCAAAGTTTTAAACTACATAATGCGCTACGGACACAACCCGCCCGTAATAGGTCTAAAAGAAGAAGTGGGAGTACAACCCAATCATCATGGCAAGTCCCGCCATGACAAAGCTAGCCCTAGCCACAAATTCTGCAACCAAAGTCCTTTCTTCCAGCGCCACCACCATGTCTCGGACCGTGAGAGTGAACTGCCAGTCCATATCAGCTCTCAACTCTAGGTAGTCAGTGGTACCCTGTATGTCTCGGGTGCTGTCCTCCAAAGTCTGTACTCGAGATCCGAGCCCTTGACGTAGTCGCGTGGCTGCATCCCCATGTGCCCGGATATCATCTAGGAGGTCATCAAGACGCTCCTCATGCATATGAACGCGTGCTACCAATGTAGGTACTATGAGCTCCATGGCTTCCCCCAGTGTGGGGTAGGGGTGTTGAGGAGTTGGAGGACTCTCCGAGCTCAAAGGTAGAGGGGATGCTCTCCATCTCCCTCCATCGTGCCAGGGTACGGGGCATCCAGCTGATAGTCCCCACCGTAGGGTGGTAACAGGGTCGTTGCCTAGGTGGTTCCTCATCAGTCTCCAAGTTTTCCGGGTCACGGGCTGCCAGGGTTCTCTTGCGTGGAAATCGAACCTTCTTCCTAGCACTCTTTACCATAACTGGTCCTCCGCTTTTCTTTCGGTAGACGATAGGCAGTTCTCCCAGGGCGACATTGGGTGGTGTGGAGCTGCGAACTTGTACTCGATTTTTGGGGCTTGTGTCGGAAAGTTCCTCGTTGGATTCAGAGGTAGAGTCGGGGTCAGAGTGTGACGACATGCTTGTGACAACAATATCCATGTGACTAGATGAATGGTTATGCAATGCTTATGCAATGAAAATGTTTTGTGAGTCATTTAAATTATAGACTAGGTTCCGTTTTAGACTCCTAGTTCGCTATAATCAATGGCTCTGATACCAAATCTGTCACACCCCGCCAAGGCGGAAACGCGAGGCGTAACATTACATGGTTTCCAAAGCATATGATTACCGCAAAAACATACATGATAAATGGATACATAAACAAGTTTAAAGTTTTACATTTCAAAAATGTAAATTGGGTTTACAAAAGTGAAGATTTCGCAAATATGACTCTATTACAATGAGTTATACAAGAGAAATCCCCCAAATAGTTGTATCCATCGTGCATGCATGTAATCTACATTGCTAACCTTGCGATCACGTCAATTTCCTGAAAAACATACTTAAAATTGTCAACACGAGGTTGGTGAGTTCACAGGTTTAAATCAAATAGATCTTTGAAAAATTCAATTGTTCGTAAATAGTTCCAGTTGCATGTGATAATCAGAATAAGAATTGTTGACTCATTTGTAAACTAGCTAGGAATACAAATAATATGTTCCTACATGAGCCGTAACCAAACCATGACAATTGTTCTTCGCCCCTAATTTCTTTATCCGGTTCTATGCGGCCATAAATCCTCCAGATTGTGGTAAGCGCGACTAACCATGACCGGGAGACGTCACTCTCCATAGCACTATTCATAGGACCCTAGGCTACAGTTAATGGTTACTAAATTGTTCCAGGGGACTTTAGCGGCCTAAATTCGTTTAACTCATGTAAACATAAAAGTCGAGTCTTATTCTCTTGTTATCACATAAAAATAGTTGTAAGTATGTTCTTCCCCCAAATATAGAAAACAGTAAAAAGGGGCCGTGAAACTCACCTTGAGTTTGTGTATGCTTGCAATGATAATTGTTCTAGTCAAACTTGACTATTCGTACCCTAATTACAAAAAGGGTAATTCATGTTATGACCGAATGTCTCATATGCAAATTGTTCACCGACTTAGCAAATCTGATTGCTTTTGTTTAAATATCTTTTTAGTTTTTTCAACACTTGTTTCGTTATAAAATAGTTCTAAGTTACTGCCCCATGGGACTGATGAACATGTATCGAAACTTTCTTAGTTTCGATTGAACAGAACAGATGTCGAAACTTCCTAGTTTCGATTGAGCAAAACAGGTATCGAAACTACCTGGTTTCGATTAAGTAATAGGTATCGAAACTACCTAGTTTCGATTGAGTAAACAGGTATCGAAACTACCTAGTTTCGATTGAGTAATAGGTATCGAAACTACCTAGTTTCGATTGAGCAAACAGGTATCGAAACTCCTAGTTTCGATTACTGAAATTTTAAATTGACAGAATCAGTTTCAAAACTTTATTCATACATATACGCGTATATTCATGTTTTAAATTTTGAATTCGACACACTTTTCTGGTTATTTTACTTACGTTCGAATAAACTGTATGTTTAGCTACGGTTTTAAAGAAAATAATATGGATGGTATCTAGTTTTTACCTCTTGACAGATATGATGATTTTTGAGAGAAAAAGAGAATGATCTTGACTTCTCCTGCTAAAAATCTTTGAGAAAACACTTGGAACTCTCCTTATAATACCGAAATAAAGGATTCGAGTCTTCGATTATGGAAGAACACCAAAAGAAAGTGAAGATAGATATTCTTGTTGTTGTCGTAGAAGAAAAGAGAGATGACAGGGGTTGTGAGTTTTTCCTCTTGATGGATGAATTGATAGATAATGAGGTGGTATGGTTTTTATCTAAACTTTGAAGTCATGAGGTATGGGTTTTAGTATAGATAATTAGAATGTGAGTGAAGTAGGGAGTGGGAATGGGGCCTTCTCTGAATTTCGGCCGAGAAAGTCAAGGGGGTGGGTTGGGTTAATTAATCAAATAATTAGATTTAAGTGTAAATTTATTTAATTCATTAAGTGTATTAATATTAATTAGAGTTTCAAATGGTAATTTAATTTGGTTTAGGTTCTCCACGGTATTATAAATTTATTAAGTTTATGGCTCGTTAACGAAAGATATTGAAATCTTGGATTGTATAATTCGTTGAGGTGATTATTTGTAGGTATAGATACCTAAAGTTGACGCTACCAGGTAACATCTTCGAAAGAGTTCGTTAGTTTACTTTTACGTATTTTATATATTTTAGTCTAAAAATCAATTATTGTCCAACGTAAAGTTCGTGTAATATATATGTCTAGATATTTTTCTTGGTTATTTAATTTAATCACTAACGTTCGTATTTAGTCGGGTTATACGGGTATGTGAACCGGTAACACCTAGAATTATCAAAATGTAAAATGAGACAATGTACGGTTTTTGTTAGACCTTAATGTCCTTGTTTGTGAAATTAAGTAAATCACAAAAACTAATATAATATAAACTCGTTTATATCATGTACGAATATTGACCTGAAATGTCGGGTGTCACATGTATCTCTTACCTTTGAATCTCGACTTGCTAAACAAAGAACGAAACTTGACAATTCTTACTCCGTGGAGATAGCAAACGGAAAATCTATTACTATAAATTCTGTTATCCGCGACTGCAATCTCGAGCTTAATAATCACAAATTCTCTGTTGATCTCCTTCCAATGCAATTGGGAAGTTTCGATATTATAATTGGCATGGACTGGTTATCCAAGCACCATGCCGAGGTTATTTGCTACGAAAAGTGTATTCGTATACCTCTCCCTTCGGGCGACACGTTAGTTATTTTCGGTGAAAAACCATGTCGTGGTCTTCAAATCATGTCTTGCACATTGGCACAAAAGTACTTGCGGAAAAAGTACGTTGCCTTCTTGGCCCACATAGTTGACATGAAAGACAAGGGTAAGAAATTGCAAGACATTCCAATCATTCAAGATTTTCCCGAAATATTCCCCGAGGATTTACCTGGTCTTCCTCCCCCTAGACAAGTGGAGTTTCGTATTGACCTTGTGCCCGGGGCAACTCCCGTGGCAAAAGCCCCCTATCGTCTTGCACCTTCCGAGATGCAAGAGCTTGCAAGTCAATTACAAGAACTCTCATCCAAAGGATTCATCCGCCCGAGCCATTCACCTTGGGGTGCTCCCGTGTTGTTCGTAAAGAAAAAGGACGGATCGTTTCGAATGTGCATCGATTATCATGAACTCAACAAGCTTACAATTAAGAACCGTTATCCTTTACCCCGTATCGACGATCTTTTCGATCAGCTTCAAGGTTCAACGTGTTTCTCCAAGATTGACCTTCGTTCCGGGTACCATCAACTTCGTGTTCTTGATGAAGACATTCCGAAGACTGCCTTTCGGACTAGGTACGGTCACTACGAATTCATGGTCATGCCATTCGGTTTGACTAATGCACCTGCGGTCTTCATGGACCTCATGAACCGTGTATGCAAACCTTATTTGGACAAGTTCGTGATCATTTTCATTGACGACATTCTCATCTATTCTAAAACGAAAGCGGAACATGAACAACATCTTCGTTTGATTTTGGAACTCTTGAAGAAAGAACAACTATACGCCAAGTTCTCCAAGTGTGAATTCTGGCTAAAAGAGGTTCAATTTTTGGGACACATAGTCAACGATAAGGGAATTCATGTGGACCCGACAAAGATCGAGGCGGTAAAGAATTGGAGTACTCCTAAGACTCCTACCGAGATTCGTTCATTCCTTGGACTAGCAGGTTACTATCGTCGTTTCATCTCAAATTTCTCCAAGATTGCGGTCCCGCTCACTGCCTTGACTCACAAAGGTAAGCACTACAAGTGGGGACCCAAGCAAGAGGAAGCTTTTCAAACTCTAAAGCACAAGCTCTGCAATGCTCCTATTCTAACTCTTCCTAGTGGTAATGACGACTTTGTCGTTTATTGTGATGCATCCAACCAAGGTCTTGGTTGTGTTCTAATGCAACGAGGTCAAGTAATTGCATACGTATCACGTCAACTCAAAGTCCATGAGAAGAACTATACGACCCATGATCTCGAGCTTGGTGCTGTCGTTTTCGCCTTGAAAATTTGGAGACACTATCTATATGGCACCAAATGCGTAGTTTTCACCGACCACAAAAGTCTCCAGCGTATTTTCAATCAAAAAGAACTTAATATGAGGCAACGATGATGGGTTGAACTTCTAAACGACTACGACTGCGAGATTCGCTACCACCCTGGCAAGGCAAACGTTGTAGCCGACGCCTTGAGTCGTAAAGATCGTATCATGCTTCATAGTGTTTATATTCATAACGATATCCAAGCCCGTATTCTCAAAGCACAACACACCTCGGTTACCGAGGGAAACATGTATCAAGAGATGGCATGTGGTGTAGAACTCTTGCTAGAAACCAAAGCCAACGGTCTATTGCATTACTTGGACCGTATCTGGGTTCCCGATCGCGACGATCTTCGTATATTTTTGATGAACGAGTCCCATAAAACTCGATATTCGGTACATCCCGGAGCTGATAAGATGTACATGGGTCTCTGTCAGCAATATTGGTGGCCCAGCATGAAAAAGGATATTGCCCTCTTTGTGGCAAAATGCTTAACTTGTTCTAAAGTAAAGGCCGAACACTAGAAGCCTTCCGGACTCCTTGAACAACCTGAAATTCCCGTGTGGAAGTGGGAGAACATTGCTATGGACTTCATCACCAAACTCCCACGCACTTCTAGTGGGCACGATAGTATCTGGGTTATTATCGACCGACTTACAAAGTCTGTTCAGTTCTTGCCTATTCGTGAGGACTATCGGGTCGAGAAATTGGATCGGATCTACATTAATGAAATTGTGAGTCGTCACGGAATCCCTTTGAACATCATCTCCGATCGTGATTCGCGTTTTACTTCCCGATTTTGACAATCATTACAATCAGCGCTTGGTACTCGTTCGGATTTAAGTACGGCTTACCATCCTCAAACTGATGGACAAACCGAGCGAACAATCCAAACTCTTGAAGATATGCTTAGAGCTTGTGTCATTGACTTTGGTGGCAATTGGGATTCTCACCTACCACTGATTGAATTCTCCTACAACAACAGCTACCACACAAGTATTAATATGGCACCGTTTGAGGCTCTTTATGGACGGAAATGTCGTTCACCGATTTGTTGGAACAAAATTGGTGAAGCACAAATCACCGGTCCCGAGCTTATCCAAGAGACCACCGATAAAGTCTCTCTTATCCGTGACAACATTCGGGTAGCAAGGAGTCGGCAAAAGAGCTATGCCGACAAGCGACGAAAACCCTTGGAATTTAAAGTTGGAGATATGGTTCTTCTAAAGGTATCACCTTGGAAAGGCGTACTCCGATTTGGAAAGAAAGGAAAACTTGCACCTCGATATGTGGGTCCATTCAAGATACTCGAAAGGGTAGGAAAAGTGGCCTACAAACTCGATCTCCCTTCAGAACTTAACAACGTTCATCCAACCTTTCATGTATCAAATTTGAAAAAGTGTCTAGCCGACGAGAATCTCCACATCCCTCTTGACGAAGTGCGTATTGACGAAAAAATGCACTTTGTTGAAAAACCCATGGAAATCATGGACCGAGAAGTTAAGAAACTCAAGCGTAGCCGCATCCCCATTGTCAAGGTCCGTTGGGAGTCTAAACGTGGACCCGAGTTCACTTGGGAACGTGAAGACCAAATGAAGACCAAGTATCCGCATCTCTTTTCATAGCCTCCACTAGTTGAATTTCGGGGCGAAATTCCTCTAACATGGGGAGACTGTGACGTTTCGGATTTTTCGTTCTCGCACTTGTATCATAATTATCGTGTAATCATTCTCTATTTTAATAAAGTGTAAGAGCTTTATTTAGTTTTATACAAATAGGTATTTTATTTTACGGATTTAAATTAATTAAAATTTTATAAGTTTTAAAAACTAATATAAAATTTTATATATAAAAATCTAAATTTTAAAAGTTGCATATTTAATAAAATAACCTATTTAAATAAGATAAATAACTTTTATAAAAATTATTTATAATAATAATAATAAAATAGGTTTATAAAAAACATTTAAAATATAATATTAAATTAAATTGATTTAAAAAAATTAAATTTATTTATTTAATAAAAACTTTAGGGGTTGTTTTATAATTAATCAAACTAGAAGGTTTTAAAACTGAAATCAGTTGAGGGGCTGTTTCTGGACAATTTAAACTATAAGGACCCATCCGTATTTATTTCAAGGGCTAATTTAAGTCAAACCAAACTCCAGGGACTAAAACTGCCAATTCCCAAATCGTTTATCCGGTCACCCCCTTCGTTGGTCAGGCGAGTAAAGGAACTTTCCGGCGACGCCCGACAAGGCTGTTTCCCTGCACCTCGACAGCCGCTAAAGGCTTCTCTGGCTTCGTCTCTCCCACACGAACTAGACCCCCCGACCAATTGGTCTCCCCAACATATGGATCGTCTGATCCTGTTGCTGGCCGAGAAACCCACGCTCAAATTCGAGCCCGACAGTCCACCTCCACGCGTGTTGAATAGCTGGTTAGTTTCGTCTCGTCCAGACTAGTGACGGGACGTGCCCAATTGCACGTTTTGACATAGGAATCGAGCTCGGCTATAAATAGCCATAGTCGGCCCTACACGAGCTCGCTACCCTCCTTCCACCCACTCTCACTCCAAATTGAGGACACCATCACCTTCGTCGCCTCTGAGTGATGCTGTGACCAAGATTTCAGGAGCTAATTCCACACAGAAGTCGATTCCCACTTATGACATTTTCGAGTTCCAAAGCCTTGCCGACCAGACCCGTTGCGACTAGGTTCGAGTCTCAAAACGATTCCACTGTCTTCTATTAATCCCTGGTAAGCAATTCCAGTCGAAAACACGGCAATCGCCCGTGAGTTACCGGGCAAACCCAGTGTCCTCGGACACGGTTTGCCGGTCACCGAGTACCAGCGACCAGACTTGCTGTTGTGTATTTAAATTATCCAATACACACATAACCAGCGATGGGCAGTAGCACGGCTGGTTATGCGTGTGTGTTTGAGTTACAGGTCGCGGGTTCGAATCCGGTTGGCCTTCGGCCTAATTTTTTTTACTTCTGTTTTCATTTTATTTATTTTATTTAATTATCTTAACTTATCTAAATATTCTTTTTATACAATAAAGACTAAAACAAGTCGGTTTACTCGTTCGTTTATTTTGGAAACCATTAAAATTCTTTTATACCTATTTAATTCACAAGAATTTTTATAAAATAATAAATACTAAATTTTTATAAATTTGTTAAAATAATTTCAACTTGTAAAAAGAATATATATAATGATGACAAAAAAAAATAATAAATAAATAAAAACTTTTATAAAATACTTAATAACTACTTAATTAAAAATGTAATATTTTAACACTATATATATTTATAAGTTAAAGTTTTACAAAACCATTATCATTTTTCCTACCGTATTTTATACAAATAAATATTAAGGAATATTAAAACCTATATACATTTAAATACAAATACACACATATAAGCATACAATAATACACATTTATCTACATAGGGTATCAACGTGATTAGACTACAACATCCTTATCACCTACACGCGTGGAAAAATACCCGCTTGCAAGGTGAGTTACATAGCCCCTATTTTACATTTTTATACATTTTGGGGTGAAACATTATTCATGCTACTCACATTGTTTATACGTGTTATACATGTGGACTATATGCTTATTATTTGGATGTACATACATTTAAACACAAGACAACCAACTGTAATATTGATAGATCTATTGTGCCTGACCAGCCCACCCGGTTAGGGTGTTTATTACTGCATACTCGGATATAGTCTTGGGTTATATTCAAACATATCGGATATAGTGGATAACTATATTCAAACATACCGGACTTAGCTGTTGTGCTATGTTCAAGCGCGGCAAACAAGGTTTGAATTGTGATTAAATAAATGATACATCGTATATGCTATGGTTAACAAAATAAGCAATGAGTCGCAAAACATTTTACACTACTATTTACCGGAATTACTAAACCTACGTACTCACCAACTTTTTAGTTGACACTTGATTTAAATAATGTTTCAGGTTTGGATATGTGATTGCTTGCCGAAGATTTCTCCACTTAAGAACTATGGACCTAGTTAAATAAATCAATGTTCTGAACTAGACTAGGTTATTTGAAATGTATTGTATTTGGATCTTTGTTGTCTTTAAATTTAACTAATGAATTATGCAACATTTTATTCATCATGTGCTTATGAACAATCATTCCATTGTCCGCCTCAATGACTCCGCCATCGGTCGGGGTGTGACAGATAGATCTTTATGAGTTGATCCTTAATTTCTTCTAAATGGTAAAACAGATTTCCTGGGGTCCATGAGTCGGAATCCAGAGCTGTATGTTGAATTTCTTGGGGCGGTGTGGTTTCCTCATATGGTTGCCAGTAGGGTTGGTGAAAATGTGTGGAATACCCTCAATAGTGATAACAATCTTGAGTGTAGGGGGCTTCGCCACAGACCTCACACCAAACCTCCGAATAGTGGTACTCATAGTCGTTTTGGTATCCTCCATAACAACTCTCGTAGTTGTCATCCATAAAATTTGCTGTAAAGAACAATCAAAACAAACCATAAAAATGTTAAGGTTAAAAAGGCTAATCCGTTAACTTGAATTTTTCTTGAAATCACCGTGTCCCCGGCAACGGCGCCAAAAACTTGATGTGTCATTTTTAGTATATAAAAATATAATAAATATATTTTTAGGATGGTTTTAAAAGATCAAGTTTTAAATTTATAAAATGATAATTACTTTAACTTAAAAACACACACAATAGGCAAGTGTACCTATCGTAGTGTAATATAGTTTAGGTAAGAACCAAGTATCGAACCAATGGACACGGTCGAGTTCCAGAACTCAACTTTTGTTATCGTTTAGCAGGATCAATTAGTGAGTGGGTTTTGTGTGCTTGTGAAGCAGAATAGTAAATGACAGAAAAGTAAATAACGATAAAATAAATAATAGAAAAGTAAAAACGTGTGTGAGGTGTGTAACAGAAATGTAACGAACAGAATAATAAATAGCAGAAAAGTAAATATCTCGGAGATGATCAGGTCACGGAGAGTATTGCTTCGGGATTCGAATCTGCTTGGTACGTGATAATGTTAAGTTGACTAATCCAGTGATGTGACTACTACAAACTTGTGACCCGGGTCACCGCTAGAGCCTCGTCCTCACGACATTTGATTTGCAAATTAAAATCTTTAAAACGTGGTAGTGCCTCCCGTTAAGGACAGCAATTACCCTCAACCCTTCGAATGGTCATCTCCGGGTTGGTTTAAAACATCGAATGTAAAATGCTTTGTATTAGAGTTAAATACGTGATTATATTTTTTCCACCGGGAGGCGGTGCAGCAATGGGACCAAGTATAAAGACGTACCATTCTCAACATGAGTTCACCAATTCTTGGTCACATACTAAGTTCGTATAAAGACATACGAACTTAATAGTGTTGACCAAGCCTTGGCTTATCAATCTCTACTTGTATAAAGACGTAAAAGCTTCAAGAGAAGTTTGATTAAAAAGGTTTTACACTTTAAAAATCAAGAACACTCACAAATATAAAGACGGATTTAGACAATAATAAAAGCCCACTAAAATGATGGTTTTAAGGACGAATGATTAAAGACATAAACACACCAGTTGGATTAATACGTTAAACATTAACATGCACCAAACTTCATCTTCACCTTAGCAATACAAAGAGTCTAGCCACGAATGGCCATACTAACTAGCATAACGCTGAGTTTCATGGGCTCCCCTATTGCGGAACAAGGAGGAAGAGACCCTCTACTCACTACTACTACTACACTCTAACTACGAAATAAGCTTTCTCTGGTGTGTTCTTGGGGTGTGTAAGGGATATCTCAATGAAGAACTCAAGCCATCTATTTATAGGCCTCAAAATGAGCAATGCACGGTCGTGCATTGGATTGCACACAAACACCTCGGGAATCAAACAGGGTACAAAGGACAGTGTACCGGAGTCTGGGGAGGACAGATGGGCATTGCCCGACCGTGCAAAGGGATGCACGGTAGTGCATCCCTCTGTTTGCTCCTCAGGCTCGTCTTTTAGCTGCTGGTTGACTTGTGTTAACCTGGTTTGACTTCTTGGGGGTCAATGCTCGGGTGTGGTCCTCCAAAAGCTTAATTTCTTTATGTTTTAAGCTGGTTTTTGCTCTGTTTATCTTGGGACACCGAATAACCTGCAATTGTGAAATATTAACGTTTTAAGTATTAATTGCAATGCTTTTAATCAATTAATACCATAATATGGGGATTATTATGCATGCAAAACATGTATAATTTAGGGCATATCAGCGACTAACGCGGGTGGGGTTTCTCAAACTCAGTAATACTACTCAATATTACCTCACTAAGTTCATATTAAAGGATTCGATGTGTAAGGACTTTCATGATAGAGTGTTACGCTTAGCTTTAACAAGTAAAAATATAAGAATTACAGTAATCATGTGTTTGCGTCATTTTTTCTCCCCCTAATTTAAAAACAGTAAAGGGGCCGTGAAACTCACCTGAGTGTGTAGAGTATAGTAATTAACACCACACAAGGATGCAACAAAACCACAAATAGTTTGCAAGCGGACAGTCTATGAATGCCCTAGAAGATGTTTACGATTGTTAGGAACACGTAGGAATATGTGACGACGATATGGGTAGATCGAATGTCCTAAATATGCGTATGCATAACGAATAGAAATCTTGTCATCGGGATTAGAAAATCCCTAGTTTGGTATTTTGTACACATGTGGTATAAGTGAAACACCACTAAACCCGAGATACTAATAACAAATAAAAGTTCGTGTGTTTTTGGGACAGAATATAATTGTTTAAGTGATAATAGTAATAAATATATTATTTTTAAATAAAAATAATGCTTAGAATTAATTATAAAATTAATCCTGAGCACACAGTCATTTTCCGGTGTCAAACCGACTTCAATTACCAATATAATAATATAGGAAAATAATTTTATGAATGAAAGAGACAAGGACAAAGGTTTAAAAAAATAATGAAGGAGACCGGACTCGAACCCGGGTCTGCTGCGTGTAAGACCAAAGATCTAACCAACTGCTCTAGGGTACATTTGTGAACAAAACCCAGCCCACGCGTTTAAAACAAACATACACACGACTCCGGTTCTTCCCCATTTCGAATCCCATAATCCAATTACCATACATTTCTTGTTTAATTAATCAAAAGGGTTTAGGGTTTTCTGTACATCAGTAAATGGAGACCCTGGTTATATGGTTTGATTTGGTTTTCATGTTGGTTTGGATAGGATTCAGAACCGATTAAGAATTCGTATGTCACACCCCCAATTTCAACTAACGGAGTTTTACCGTTTTGGGAAGTGACAAACCAGGATCTCAGTTATTAGTTACATTGAACGACTCTACGTGGGACTCAAACGAAAATATCATATCAATCAGAGTTTAATGCGGAAGCGTAAAGAAAAATAAATGCGCAAAACACACGCGCCTAAAAAGTCCAAACCAAACGTAGTTCAAAATGAAGTCCAAATAATTTAGTGAAACATAAACCAATAGGAGAATCTCATGCATGTCCTATATGTGCACATGTGCCTTATCTTAAGCGACCTGAGAAAACATATAAGAAAAATGTCAACACGAGGTTGGTGAGTTCATAGGTTTCAGTTTATAGAAACATTTAACAGATTAATGTACATCTAATATATAAATCAATAGGTAGCTAACCCATAAGCATGTTAACTAATGCGCTCGCAACCGACAGCTGACTGTTTATATGCCTCCCACCATCATGGTGCATGATTAGGTCAATATTGCACCCGTTCGACATCCAATCGAGTTAGCGCAACTAACGCGGGTGAAGTTTGTCAAACCCAGTAGTACTACTCAAATTACCTCGCTATGTTCATATTAACGGTTCGATGTGAGGACTTAAAGGATAATGTGTACGCACAGTCATACAAGTGATATCATATATGAATTACAAAAATCAAAAGCATTTACGACATGTTTTCTCCCCCAGTTTAAAAACAGTAAAAAGGGGCCGTGAAAACTCACCTGAACAGCGTAGGTAGTATCACACAAGAGATAAGTTGGAACCACGAGTGTAAGTATCAGACGACTTACGAATGCCCTAAAATTATAAACACATAAATTAGGGACAAGTTGGGATTTGTGACGACGACACGGAAGTTAGAACATCTTAACGCATTCTAAGGATTTAAGAGTAGACGAACGTGTCTACGGGAATAAAGATTTTTAATACAAAAATTACGATCGAAGCGTTACGCGTCGTACGTTAATAATGAATAATAATTAAACAATTACATAAATTCGTACGTTCAAGTCAATTACAAAAATTAGGAAAATAATATAATTTAATATATTATTTTTAGGTCCGCAGGAATATTCTAAATAATTATTCGAGTGGAAAAATAATAAATATATTATTTTTAATCGAGAATATAAACGTAGGTAAACAATATAACTATTTATATTATTTATAGTTTTAAAACTTCACACGAGGAAATCAAACGAACCGAAATAAAATAACTTATATATTATTTTATAATATTAATTACGGGTTGAAATAATATAAATATACTATTTTATACGAGGTTATGGCTTGCAAATAATATAAGTATACTATTTTTAAAGTGGAAAAAATAATGAAAATGGGTTATAAATCCAAACCCGAGCCTACGGGTGGTTTTCCGGGTTAAAACATTAAAAAATATTATTATATTAATATAGGAAAAGATTTTATAATTAAATAATGTTTAGAAAATAATTAAAAATCAAAACAGGGGGAGGGAGACTCGAACCCGGGTCTCCTCCCCACCGGTCACATGCACTAACCAGTCCACCTACTAAGGCAATCGCAACATGAACCAGATCAGAAAGCTTTTATCAAAGAACTCCAGCAAGTTCTTCCCTCTTGCGCGAACCGGACCCAGATCCATCCAAATCCCTCGAATTCGCTACCGTTTGAACACAAAAGTATAGGGGTTTTGATATACAAGTTTTTGCGAATCCATGAGTGGGTTAATTTGAAAAACATCCAGTTTAGAGTCGTTTAAATCTAGTTTCAAATGCCGAAACCCTAGACATGATCCCAAAATCAATTTGATCCATTTCGATAGTGTTAATAAGTTGAAACCATGGGGCTTTTACAAAATAAAGCATTGCGAATATGTTGGTATAAATTAATTGGATTTAAAACTAGTGTAGATTAGGATTCGATTAACCAGAAAACTCATGAACCCTAGTTCTTTGATCTTGGTAAATTCGATAATACAGATTTGAATTGGCATAGGGCTTTTGTTAAACCAGATGTTACGAGTCTGATGATGTAAGTTAATTGGGTTTAAACCGGGTCTAGGGTGGTGATCGGTTAAACTGGTTTTGCAAGAACCCTAGGAATCGGATCATGATGAATCCGATAATGTAAGCCCAATTAATCATGGGGCTTTTGATTTAGGGACTGAAACGAATCTATAGGTATAAGCAATTACCAGATGTGATGTTGAATTGAGGGTGCTCAACTAAATGGACTCCGACTTCGGTGGTTTAGGTCCCCTGACGGCTCCGGCTTCGTCTTAGAACGAGTTGGTGTGTGGAATTGTTTCTGAGAGATGTGATAGAGGTACGCAGATGATGAATTGAGAGGATAACAAACCAAATGATCGAATTCGTTTGAAATGGAGGTGGGTTTCGACGGTTATGGTTTGATTACCCATAATTGGGTTTGATTACTCGTAATTGTGATGTTTAATGGATGAATGATGAACGGTTAACTCGTTATAATGCATTTCGGTTACAAATTCCGTCATGAATTCGATTATGAATTCGAATTGGGATTGATGGGCTATGGGTTTGACTCCTAGAAGTCAACAGGAACCAAATCATGCAAATTTTGACTTCCAAAGTCAATTGAATTAGATTTGACTAATTACACAACTAGTCCTTGTAGTCTGAGTTTGAATAATGACAAAAACAGTCCCTGGAGTTAGAGATGGGTTAACTAGGTTACCATTTAACTGAGTTTATCTAACGGAGTTAGTCCAAAAAGTTCGGATTGTCACATCGTAACCCTAGGTTTTACAATGAATCGATTTCACCAAATTGGACTAGATTTGTTACTAGAATCATGGGGCTTTCAAAGCTTGTTGGATTGCGAAGCTATTCGTGTAATTTAATTGAATTGAAATATAGTCTAGGTTAGGATTCGATTACCAAGTTCATACGATGAACCCTAGAATCTGATCGCATTCAATTCGAGTTTGTTAGCCCCAATTAGGTTAGGGATTTTGTTCAAGGAGTGAAAACGAAGCTATAGGTGTGATTAGTTACCTGAATTGAGTCAGAATTGATGAAGATTGATTAGATTACAGTCGCGATTCCAACGAGTTAGTCCTCGGCGTCTCCTGTTGCATCTCCGGCGAAATTGATGTGGGGGAATTGATCAGAGAGTCTCGTATTATATGTGTGGAGATATAATTTGAGATTTGGTAAACAGATTTGATCGAATTGGGTGGTTCTTGAAACGGGTTCGACGTTTTCTTTGCCTCATGATTAATGTGGTTAAATTACAATCATAAGAGATGTTAAAACGCACTAAAACGATTTGTACAGGGTCGTGATCATCATTGCAATGCATAACCGTCGCGAATTGAATGGAATTCGAAGGTTAGAAGTCGATTTTGACCAAGGACACACGGGTTTGACTTTCAAAAGTCAACAAAATCAAGTTTAAGTTAATTGCATAATCAGTCCCTGTGGTTTCTATCTATAAGTATGGGTTTATGACAGAGTGAGTCCTTGTTGTTTATAACTGAGTTAACGGGGTTAACCCGAAATAGCCGGGTGTCACAAATTCACATCCCTAACATCTTCAGGCAACAGGCCATCATAGAACGCCTGAATTAACTCCCACATCTCGATACCGTGGTGTGGGAAGTTTCTCAATAACTCCTTAAACCTCTTGAATGCCTCACAGAAAGGCTCCACCGTTTGTTGCTGAAAATCTCTTATCGCTACACGGGCCTCATTTGTCTTATGTGGCGAGAAATATTCATCGAGAAATTGTTGTTGTAAATCCGCCCAGGTGGCAATGATAGCAGATGGCAATGAAAGAAACCATTGATTTGCCCGATCCTTTAGTGAGAACTAGAAAAGCACCAGTTTCACCTCATCAGTTGTAAACCCTTGACCACCGATGGTCCCACATGTGGCCTCATACTCAGAAAGATGTGTGTAGAGTTCCTCGGTGGCTCTCCCAAAGAAATGTGGGAGAATCCCTACACATCCGAGTCGAATCTCAAATGCCCTTCCCCTACGAACCGGTGGTATGACTGGAGAAGCATTCAAAGCTAGAGCCGGACGGAAGTGACTATCCACCCCTTGGTCTTGTCTTGCCGGGTTTCTGTTTCTCAATTGTTCATCTCTAAAATTCTGACGGTTTCTAGGAGGTTGCCTATGTCGATCTTCTCGATCCATGTTGCCCGGATTACCTTGACGATTTTTTCTTGGTCGATGACCATAACCTCCATCTTGGCGATGGTTCATATTGTTTTGCATAAGGATGATCTTGTTGAGGGGGGTTTTGATAACCTTGATCTTCAAATCTGTCATCCCATTCATCATTTCCCCAATCCTCATTCTCAGCTTCGTGTTCATTTCCGAACACATTATCTTCTTGGTCATCTTCATAACCGAAATCATCTGCATCTCGGTTTCTATGAGGATACTGAACCTCACGGAAGGCATATCCTTGGTTCCGAGCTGGGTTATTTCATGGTTGTGGCGGTTGTTGCTGAGGTGGTTGTTGTGGTGGTGGTCCCTGATTGATTGGTTGATCAGGGAACAATGGTGGAAGAGGTTGTGCCGGTGGAATCAGTATTCCATCTCTGGGTTGGCCTTGATTGCCAGGATTGTTAATTTGGTTTTTGTTTTCCATCGAAGCAGATGGACTATCGAGTTTTTGTAAACTTCGGTTGACTCATTTTTTTGAGATGTTCTTTCGATCTCGGGATCGTATCTCAAAGGTGAATTGAATGTCGGGTATGTATAAACCTGTAAATCTGCATAAGTAAACACACGAATAGTAGTACCGCACCAAATAACGTAAACTAAAAATAGCACTCTGAGCACAATATCAACGGCAACGGCGCCATTTTGATCGCGTGTCGAAGGCTAGTCAAAAATATAATTAAAAACCACTTCTTAGCTACTTTAGACTGCAGTATAGGAAGTAGGGTTGTCGAATCCACCGAGAATTCGTGGAAAACACTATTTGTATTTTACGGTTTAATTAAGCAGTTGAAAGTAAAAATTAAAACTTTTATTTGAATGGTTGAGAAAACACTTGCAATAGCAAGCACAGTAAAGGAGTTTTAAAAAAAATTGGAGAAGGAGTGACCACTCCGGGTTTCTGATTCAGCAACATAAACGTTTAGTTTTAATTTAAACTAGATAGAAGATCACATAGACATGACCTTGTTTAAATTGTTCGACCCAATTCAATAATATAAAACTCAAACACACAGTCAAATTATTCTCGATGCAAGAAAACCAAGAAACGATGACACAAGTGCAAGAATTAAATAGCATTAAAATGTTCAGAAATCAAACAGACAATTGAATCCAAAGAACTTAAGGAGTTCACAAAATCCAATCCAACACTAGAAAAACTAAAATCGAACAATTACCTGCAAGAATCGTTCACCCGGAGGGATCACAAAGAGAGTTTAGCCGCACATAATCATCACAATAATGTTAAGAATGAATGTAAACATCAAAAACCTAAAGCAAGGATGAAAAAACTCCAAAAGTTGCTCCCAAAAACTCCCATTTTCACCCAAAAATGGCTCAGAAAAGTTAAGTTTTTGTAACCCAAAGTGTTTGACTTAAAAAAGGTAAAAATCCCAAATTTTCCGGAGCTGGCCCACTGGCGTTGGTATCAGCGCACATTGTGTTGATATTCTTCAAAACTCCATTCTTCCTCTAATTTACGCTACATATTGCGCTGAATTAGATCCCATGCAGCTCAAATTGCGCTCTCCCCAGCGCATGTTGCGCTGGGATCCTCTCAGCCTCTCTTTTCTGCTTTAATTGCTCCTTTTTGCTCACCAGTACCAGCATTCCATAAGGAACACAAAATAAAGCTATTACATACCAATAAACACCTAAAAACATAGATGTAAACATTATAATCATAGGTTAAACACCCTCTCATCAATCTATGGTGCCGAATTGAGGAGATTGTGATCTACGAACGACGACGGAGAAGATTGTGATCTACGAACGGTGGAGGAAAGCAATACGGCAGTCCGACGAAATCACTACATCCCGCTACGACGACGGAGGAGATGGTGATCTACGAACGGTGATCTCGCTATGTTTTCTTGTTTTATTGTATACGAACTGCGGAGGAATCGAGTTTCTGCTTATTTCTCGATCGGACCCATACTAATATATTTTTAGAAAGCGTGTTTTGTTTTGTTACAAGTCACACCCATCACCTGCCCCTCGGAATCCAGTTGAGAACCATTAAAACATTTAGGCTTTTGGGCCTATAGACGGGCCTTTTAAAAGGAATTACATTAAAACATTTAGGCTTTTGGGCCTTTTGTTTCTAAACCTACACATGATTTCGATCTGGACTTAATTTAGGCTAGAATATATTGGGCTTGGAAGAATTGATCTTTTTTTGATAAATCATACACAATCAAGTTTTTATTTATTTATGATTTGGGCCAGAATTGATCTTTTTGCCACTGGCTGTAGGCGGTCGTAAATATTGCGACTGATTTGCGATCGCGTTTTATTTTTTGCGACTATTTTGCGACCGACATACGACAGTCTTAAAATTTGCGACTATTTTGCAACCGTTATAATTTCGGTAGTAAATCGGTTGCAAATTCATGACTGTTTTTTTGGTCGCAAATTTTGATCGTAGTTCCCCAATTTTCTAGTATTGTAATGGGTTAGACACATTATTGTAATTTTAGGTGCATCAAGTATTTTACATTGTCCATTTATTGTACACTACGACCCTTTATAAGTGTTTAATTTTTCAAGTTTTACACTCTAACCGTTTATAATTGTTTAAACTTGTTGGACGCACCATCAAATGTTTGTTATGCACCATTAAAAACGTATGCATTAAAATTCATTACAAAAGTGCGTCAAACTTGTAAAGAACAAAGTGCATATCAGATAGCTAGATACTTGCAAAGAAGCACTACCCCATGACCCCTACTTTGTATGTCGATCCATCGTTGTAAATGGTGTGAATCAATAAAGCGTCAAAGTACCCTATTAAACGTAGATTTGAAAAATTATAAAAATATAGCAAGATTCATATCAATGTAGAGAGCATAAAATTCTAAATTTTCTCGTATGCTTTTAAAAAATGAAGTATATGTGGAGCTCGTTATACACCAAATGAAAGTTAAGACAATATTCTTGAATGGTAAATTAGATGAGTGAGTACATATGGAGGCACCCGAATGTTTCATAATACAAGAACAAGAAATAACGTTTGTAAATATATTAAACATAACATCCTTTGGGCATAAATAACAAAACATATTTTTGTATATAAAAGGGCATTTATATAATTATTATGTGAATTGTTGGTGAAGAGTAGTAACTTTATAAATAATTGAAGTATTTGAAATATAATGAAGTTTTATATAGATTGTTGTTATGTTTATAAAATATGAAACTTTAATTATATGGTGGAAACTTTTTAGTTTAGTTTGTAATTAAATACATATAAACATGAGGGGCTAAAATTGCCAATTTCTAAAAGTTGGTTTAAAAGGGGTCAACACCCTTTCATTTGGTAAAAATTCATTTTGTGTTAAGAGGAAATGACGGGAGCAAAAGAGGAGGAGCCAAATTGAAACCAAATATTGGTAATAGAGACTTGAAGATCATCTTCTCATACTATATTCTTCACATTTAATCAAGGTATATGATTTTCCCTTCCAAAAGCCCTAGATCTTGGGGGTGTTCATATTGTGATGAGTAAAGATGATTAAAATCCTATATCTAAACTTCATTTAGGTCGAAATCATCAAATTTAAGTTGATTAGCATGTTATTGATTTCAAGAACTTCATTGATGATGTCTTAATAGTGATGCATGTTGAATGTTTTGGGTGATTACGTGGGTTTTGACTATAAAACTGAAATAAATAGTAATTGATGATATTTTGATATTAAATACACTTTCTTTGATGTATGTAAACCATTAGAATTTAATGAACTCAATTTAGTTGCAAAAAGTTGTAGAGAATATGGGGTTTTGACTTAACATGTTGAAATTTGGGGCTTTTGACTAATACATGTATAAATCATCTTTAATGGGTAAAATATGTTGAAATGATTTTAGTATGAAGTAGCTAAACCAATAAGGATGGTTGGGATCATAACAATTGAATTTAGGTGGAGTAATGTTTATTATGCATATAAGGGTGGAGGGAGTGGTAAATAAAAAACCCATGGAACCCTTTTATTTTACCCAATTAAAATGTATCATGTTATTTTTACCTTCTTAAACCTTAAGAGTAGGGTGTGGAACCAATAAGCCCTTGAATTTTTTTTATTAAAACAATATTTCATTAAAAAAACACATCTCATTAAATAAACATAAATTAAAATACAATTAATAAAAAATATACAATCAATTAAAAAATTATAAAAAGTACAATTAATAAAAAAAATAATACTCGTCTTCGTCGTCCGTTAGATGGATGTCCAAGTTTGTGGCAACATGTGTCGTAAAATCAAACTTCAAATGAAAGTGTGTTGTTTCGTTCCGCAATTCCATTATAATATTATCGGAAACAACTGGATTTGTAGGCGGATCCGTAATGTGAACGGTTGAGATTGCATTTCCGTCATCTTTTAATATCATATTGTGTAATATGATACACGCGGATCCGCAATGTGAACCGGTGAGATTGAACAACGAGGTTTAAAAATTCAAGACTACTCAAGTCCGACGACGACGAACTATTAGATGATTCCGGGATGTAAATAGCGCGCTTAAGCATTTTGAGATTTGTTTGTGAGAGAGTATGTAAATAATATTGTGTAAAGATGTATATATAGGTATTAAGAGAATATATAAAATTGATTTTTTTTTTATTTAAAAACCCCAACCCCCCCCCCCATTCCCCCCAACGGCTCCACTCCGTCGTCCCTAAAGTGTTTGATTAAATGTCTTGGTTGGGAATTGGGTGAGTTTTAAATGAATTCTATGTGATAGGGTGTTGCTGTTTTGAATGAATTCTATGTGATAGGGTAGGAACCGGTTCTGGTTCGGGTCGGGTAACGTGTATCGGGTATGGAAATGGTTTTTTTTTTCCTACCTCTAGTCACAAGTACACAGTAGTGGGCTTGTGGCCCAAATCAATATGTAGTGGCTATTGGGCTTACACTGGCCCATTAAGCATACAAGGGTCCGATCAAATAATAAGTTTTAGTATAATTCTTAGGTTCAAAATATCAGGTTAGTTATTGGCTTATTAGTCCAAAATAGTATAACAAAGATCTATTAGACTTCGCGACTCAAAATAGTGTAAAACGGGTTATTGGGCCGGCCTTAGGCTCATTGAGTTTATGAACTTGAAAACTAGTTTCAATTAATAAATTTTACTGGAACAAAAATATTAAGTTGAGTTTATAGGCTTTCGATCCTAAATAATGGAAAAATCGGCTATTTGGCCGGTCAGGCCCAACAAGACTGTTTAGCGCTAAAACGAGTTTTGCCAGTACAAATGAGTTGAGACCAGGTGCAAACTTTCTTAAAATACTTTATAAAGTTATTGGGCTAAAATTTTATGTTTAAAATGTCTCATCCCAACCCGAAATGGGTCTGTTTTGTCCAAACGGTGACATAGTTTGCTAAAACTTTCTAATAAATGGGTTTCGGAGTCCAAAATCACTACTAGAAAACATATATATTTGCTAAAAAAGTTTCCGACAAGTTACCAACAAAAGAAATTTCCCACAAGTTAGCGACAACTTTCCGATAAAACAAAAACAAAAAAGTAACTTTAAGATTTCCTACAATTTTCTGACAAATTTATTAAATAAGTTAACTTATTTATTTAATATAATCGTCGGAATATTGTCGGAAATTACCGACGAAATGCTTTTGTCGCTACTTCATCGGAAAATTAGTCGGGAATTTGTCGAAAATAACATTTCCTATGGGGTTTTTCCGACAAACACTTTTGTCGGAAACTTGTCGATAACTGTCAAACTTCGACAAATTTCTCACGAAATCTGCCATCGTAAAATTTTCAGTTTTTTAGTAGTGAATTTGAGAATTATTTTATAAAGTATTCTAAGTATAAAAACATGCTAAAACTACTCAGCCCACATTTTGTATTAAAAAGTCCATTAAGTTTCGTTTAAATACGTAAACAAAGGCCAAAAACAATTGTTGTAATACTTTTCTGTAATAACCTATTTTTTAAAGATATTTTATAATATATTTAAGTATGATGAATGGTTTGGTTTCTTTAAAAATTAAAATAAACATGTTTACAATAGTGATATTATGGATTCAATATCACAAATATAGTAATTTTAAGTGGGTTCTATAAAGTTTGTTAGAATAAATAAATAAATAAATATTATAGGATCAGCTTTTACATCATAATTTGAAAGATCTTGACAGCCATTGAAGATTGTCAATTAAGAACCGTTGGACATTGACAACAGTTTTCCAGCCTTACTTTTTCCTTTTATACACTTTGTATTCAACTATTTATTTAGCCTGTTTTTCTATTTTAAAGAACACACAAATCAATACAATCTTTTGAACCTTTCAATTGTTAAGTTGGTATCAGAGCGTGTTTGATCTTAGGGTCAACATGCTCATCATTTACCTGTGCCAAATTCTGTTTTGCCATCATGCCTGATGAAACCAACATCAATAGTGATCTTGCTTTACAAAGCTCCAACCTCCTCGAAACCAATTTTAACACCCAAAACCAAACCCAGAAACAATCACTTTCTGATAGCTTGAAAATCAGCCTCAATATAAATAGCCGTCGACGCCCACAAGGAACGACCATCGACGCCTTATCTTCTTCGAACGGAGTGGCGCTAGGGTTTCTGTCGAAGGGTCGAATCAGTCAGAAAAGCTCGAACAATGGTTCATCATCCCGAATCGATAAAACGAAATTGAAATGCGATCATTGTGGGATGTCGAAACATACAAAAGCTCAATGCTTTAAACTCGTCGGCTAACCTGAATGGTGGAAGGACGGTCATAAAAAGGGTAATAAGGAAGGGGGAAAGTGGCGGCCGCTGTCGGCAGCCCAGAGACGAGCGGTTGCAGCGGCGACCGGCTTGAGAATAGAAGTGGCGGATTCGGAGGAATGGCTTCAGCCGCCGGAGATGAAGAAATAGGACAGGATGCAGGTTACGGGTTTGGGAAGCTTTTCTCAGGCCCTTCTCTCTTAAACCCTATTTATTTTTCTCCTTCTATTTTAAATTTGTTAACACATGACTCCTATGAATTTGTTAAATACGATACTGGCCAAGACATATTTAATGACTCAAAAACTAATCAAGTGTTACCAAATAGTCAAGTTTTACAAAATAAAACTCCTCAAAACTTTGATCCTCACGAAAATGATCAAAAGTTTTTTAATGAATCTATAACAAAAGAAAAGACCTTAGATTTTTTTGGACATGCTAATATGGCCAAAACTTGTGAAAAAATAGATAAATCATGGATATTTGACTGTGGTGCTACCGACACCATGACCTTTGAATTATCGGACATAATTTCAAGATCCAAGCCCAAAATCAATCATATTAAAATTGCAAATGGAGGGGTAGTCCCCGTAGATTTTAGCCGTCAAAGTTATGTTGGTTGTGGAATGTATGATGCTCAACGGTACATTTTAGCCACACAAGCTAAGCAAGTGTTTTATCTCCAAGATCCTTCTCGCCCTGCCGGCAAGTGGAAGGTTGTGGAAGACGTTCACCATCGGAAACTTTGGGAGGATACCAGTTTTGTTAATGAGATAGATGTACTGCACGACACTCGATCATCTGATTATAACTTGGTTGTCAACTCAGACCTTGAAAGTGATGTTAATGAGCGTCCAAGTACCAGTGTTGTACAAGTCATACATGACACTCAATCATGTAGTATGTTTATCGACCTAGGCTACCTGCCCATGGTGTCGGCTTTAGGCGGTGAAGGTGGTGACTCGAGTATTAACCCCCCGATTGTGGATGATGATGAAGAAGATGAAGGTACATACACTTCGGATGAGGACGACAACGATGATATTAGTGATGATTTTGATTGACTTATAATGTATGTGACACTTATTTTATTGAATGTATGTAGACACTTATTATTAATGATTCTGATTGACTTTTAATGTATGTAGACACTTATATTATTGATGATTATGATTGACTTCAAATTTATGTAGGTATATATGGCGACTTACGCTCGTTCACACGGTGGTGACGGTGGGGGTCGAGATCCGCACGACAATTCTAGGAGGCTTCCTACAGATTGCGAGTCTTGTAAGTTGCTTGTTTTAGTTAAATACTTGTTTTTATATTGTGTATATTTTTAATTTGCTAATTCTTCAAATTCATGTAACAGCTGCCTCGAAAAAAGTACGGGGCCGTGTAGAAACCTCGATATGCTTGAGGCTTACCGGCAGAATGGCAATAAGCCACTCTCACTGGAGCTTGATTCATCTGCCGAGACATACAAGTTTGTCGGTCAACACGGACGATGGTTTGTCCGACAAATCTCAGGTGCTCTCCAGAAAATCCCAGCACACTATCCTAGTTGGGAAAAAGTTCCTAGGGAGGATCAAAACACCGTATTTTGCAATCTTCATGTAAGTATAAAATATAATTTTTTTAATTTCATAACTATTAAATGTTTACTATTTACCTTTTTTTGCAGAATCCATGATGATTGTGCCCGTAGATATCGTGACCGTAAATCAAGTTTAAAGAAACATTTTGAAGCGGTTGGTGGTTACGAGGATGTGGAAGAAGCAAAGACTCATCCTCATGAGTCCATCAGTTCCAGCAATTGGAAATCCCTCATCGATGACTTGTTCCTAAATGTCGGGTATATGGCACGCTCGATTCAATATTCTTCAAACCGAGCTAAACAACCATATGCCAATACTAGTGGGAGCAAGTCATTTGCTCAATGGCGATACGAGGAGGTAACAAAAATTGTAAACGTATTCATAAGTTAGTCAAATATTAGTAATATTATTTTTGTTGTTTATAGGTGCAAAAAAGTGGAAGAGCCAACCTAATTGATGGTTGGAGACGTATGCACACTTCTCACGGCACATGGGTCAACGATCGGGCACAAAACGATTGGGTAAGTATATATCTTTTGTTATTATGTTGCGAATCAAAGTATAAATGAGTCAAAATGACACGTACCCATTCTAAATGGGTCAAAATTACTCGTTCAACACAAGTCCACTAATACATGTATATTATTGTGTTTTGATACCTTTATTGTAGGGTTATTGTAGTTTGACAAATTATTTGTTTATTAAGTTTGTATATTGTATTTGTAGTTTAGGAAATCCACTAGAATATTAATCATATTGGTTATTGTTGGTGTTTATTTAGTATTGTTAAACTGGTTGGTTATCAATTTTACAGTAGTTATGTTGTCGAATTTTTTAAATTTTTTTGACATATGTTTATTTTTTGTTTATTACAGAATTCAATTCAAGAAAAGTTGACCCGGATGCAACAAGCATGCGAAGAGGTTGATGAGGAAGAGGTACTACGACGTGCCCTTGGTGAGAGACGCGGTTGGAGCCGAGGGGTTGGAAGAAAAGTAATAAACATACCCGCTAATGTTTCGTCTTTGTCTGAATCTCAATTCAACGAACTGAAAGAACAAATCCGGCAACTGAATGAGACCGTCAAACAAATGCAAGGGGACGGCAGCTGATCCGGCAACCAAGATGACGATGATGAAGATTATTAAACTGTGTTGTAATATTTTATTCGAACGATTTGTAATAACTTACACATTTTATTTATTTTTGTTGAATGTTTTATGTAATATTTTGGTGGAATGTATATAACAGGTTCTGAATGTTTGTTTCGTATAAAAATCTGGAAATTTTTAAAATTTTATAATTTTTTTTTTAAATTGTCGTCGAGATTGAGGTATTTCATATTTAAAAAATAAATTTAGATTTAATAAAAAAATAAAGATAAAATAAAATTAAAAACCCTTTCTCGACGACATGTCGTCGATATTGAGGTGCTTTTAATTTTATTTTATCTTTGAGCTTTTTGTTAATTAAGCCCACTCCGTTAGCCCAACTTCAAATATTAGATCAAATTAGCCCCACTGAATGAATTATTATGAGTCCATGTTCTAATTCCATTTCTTGTAGTCCATCTCCACGTAAGTATTCTGTAGCAAATTAGAATAAATTCATGAATCAAACAATAAGTAATCTTAATTAATCAATTCTCATTTAGATCAATTATTATGTTAATTTAGCTTCTTTTTTTATCTTTTAACCTAAACACGTAAATACACTCAAAGTAAATTATTCATACATAATTATGATTAAAAACTCAAAATTAAATACAATTAGCACGTGTAATTCAACCACTAATCACATCCCCACACTTGCTATTTGTTTGCCCCCAAGCAAAGTTCTCTCGCAACACTACGACAATAGCTAGACAAAAACGTTTAAGCACCCCTTTACCAAGTGTTAGCTAAGGTCCAAAGTCATACCTGGTTCACAAGACTTACAACGTTCAATAGATTTACATCCTAGCAAGCAAAAAAATGTTATGCAATTTAAAAACTCAGATTACCTAACCAGACCTACCATGCTTCAGGTTTTTAAACATACATGCAAATACACCTTCTCACAATTGGTCACTCCTCTCGGGTTAATATCTGGACTAGCAAAAGATGTGCTTGAATATATATGTGACACTCTCAAAACAAAAAATGAAACACAATTATCATAAGTCTGCAAACCAATCACATCTCCATCAACTAACACAGAATCAAGCACAAATCATAAGGACTTTAAATGAGTTGTAATGTTTGGATATGGTTAAGGGTATGAAAGGGGATATTTAAAAGTGGCTAAGGTGAGTGAAATTCAACTAAATAGGTTTACAATTCAAACAAAATTACTAAGTATCAAACTTCTCTAATTTGGGTTAAATTGACCCATTCACAATGAAGCTTTTATTTTCTAACTAACAAACTGAAAATTGGGTTATTTTGACCCAACATATATATATTTTTTTTGTATTTTTTTTTTTTGCTTTTTCTTTTAATATATATATATATATATATATATATATGTATATATATTCTTTTTCTTCTAACATCTTTCAAACAAAAACTATTCTATTAACACTAACGTAATCAAACTCCAACTCACGGGTTTAAAACGAAAGGCTAATGGGTTAAATTATGGGTTTAACAAAAGAAAGGATTAGGCTCAAAGTGTGTATCTAAGGGATAATGTCAGGGTAGGGAAAACAAAAGAAAACGGTTTAAACAAGTGGGTTAATCCTAGTGTCTTAATCATTTTTGTGCCAAACTCTGGTTCATGGTCTCAATATGTATTAACAATGCAAGTTCTAAAATAATGAATCAATATGGTTAACACTCAAGAATAGAAAATGAGCAGTTATTCCAAAACATGTTCTACAGCTCAAAACAAGGCTCAAATTCTCAAAAAAAAAAAACGGTGGAATGGGTATAGGTGTAAAGCTTGTAAGTTTGTTCACTATCTAGCATGTCACCCCTAGTTAGGCAATCATATCTGATTTGTGTTTCTGAAAAACACTTGCTAAGACTACTTTATTCCGCAACTTAAAGAACCAACCATGACTAAGGACCTAGGCGTGTACACCGGTTTAGTAATACCATCATGATTTACATTGAAAAACTATGTTTTTTGTGCACAATCAAACCGCTTTAGGGACATTTTTCAAAATTTTCAACTTTTTTTATTATTTTTTTCACACTCTCAACTAACTTTCAACTTTGTTCACCCATCCTCACACTTAAACTCTACATTGTCCTCAATGTGGGATGAAAGAAGATAAAAAATAAATATACAAAAATAAAAATATACAGAGAATTGGAAAGGACTTAGCTGGTTGCAAGCTGTAACTTGCTTCATACGATCATATAACATTTCCTTCACGATCGTCTTCAAAATCTGCTATCGGATTTCCTTTTACAAGAAAATCAAGCTTAAAACATCACCACCCGAATGGAGATTGAGTACGGGCGGATCAATCCAAACCTGATTCTATTGCAAAATTTTCCTCCTAATCAATCCTGAACGGTTGACATGGCATTCGGTAATCGGAAGTTAAGATTTAATATTTTTTCCCGTATATTTAACGCTCCAATCACCGATGAATGCTTTATGGCAGACAATGTGGATAGGTGTAATCCCCATGAAAATGAGGGTGAAACCATGGAGCCGTGTGTTGTTTGTGACAGGACAGAAGCCGAACATGAGCAGGAGTTGAAGGACGCAGAGGCACAAGGGGAGGTGTGTGCTCTTAGAGAAAGAGTGCCCACCTAGACACATCAAGTAGAGAATCTGCCAGACCACATTGACACTCATCTGAAACCCTCCCTGGAATCACCACCTAGTTTAGAGCAGAAACAATTACCTAAACATTTGAAATATGCTTTTGTAGGTGAAAATGAAACTTTACCTGTTATTAGTGTTACAGGTTTGACTGAAGAGCAGGAGCATGCTTTTTTGAAGGTTCTGGTTGCCCATAGGGCAGCAATTGGGTGGACCATTGCATATCTAAAATGGATCAGTCCAGCGATTGTGATGCATAAGATCGTAACGGATGAGGGAGTCAAACCATCCAGGGATGTGCAGAGACAGTTGAACCCCAACATGAGGGAAGTAGTTAAGAAGGAGGTTCTGAAGTGGCTAGATGAAGGAATTGTTTACCCCATATCTAACAGTACATGGGTAAGCCTGACACAGACTGTTCTGAAGAAAACATGTATCGAGATAGTCAAAGGTGAGAATGGTGAAGAGGTTGCCACCCGCTGGGTAACCTGGTGGTGCATTTGTATTGATTATAGAAAGCTGAACGCTACCACTTCAAAGGATCACTTTCCTTTGCCTTTTATTGACCAGATTGTTGAGAATTTGGCAGGTCAGAAGTACTATTGTTTCTGAGATGGATATTCAAGGTATAATCAAATAGCTATACATCCTGAATATCAACAAAAGACCACGTTCACTTGTCCTTATGGTACTTTCGCATTTAGGCGAATGCCATTCGGTTTGTGCAACGCCCTGACCACCTTCCAAAGGTGCATGATGAGTATCTTTTCAGATATGATCGGGGAGTCTATGGAAATCTTCATGGATGACTTTTCCATATTTGGTCCATCTTTCGAGTCGTGTCTTGAACAATTGCAAAAGGTATTGAAAAGGTGTGTCGAGACCAATTTGGTCCTAAGTTGGGAAAAGCGCCATTTCATGGTTCAAGAGGGGATTGTCTTGGGACATGTGATTTCAAACAAGGGCATTGAGGTTGATCATGCAAAAATCCGGGTAATTGCTACTCTACCTCCACCAAACAACATCAAAGGTGTCCGCTCATTCTTAGGACACATAGGTTTTTAAAGACGATTCATCAAAGGTTTTAGTGCAATAACAAAACCCTTATGCAATTTATTGCTTAAGGATGCTCCTTTTGATTTTAATGTTGAATGTTAAAAATCTTTTAATGTAATTAAGCAACATTTGGTGGAGGCACCCATTTTAAAATCACCGGATTGGTCGCTGCCCTTTGAAATCATGTGTAATGCTAGTGATTATGCAGTTGGGGTGGTTTTGGGTCAACGGGTAGACAAGAAACCCATGGTGATTTATTATGCAAGTAAGACTCTTTCAGATACTCAGCTAAATTATACAACTACTGAGAAAGAGCTACTTGCGGTTATCTATGCTTTAGACAAGTTTAGATCTTATATTTGGGGAAGCAAAGTGATTGTTTATTCTGATCATAGTACAATTGTCACACCCCGCCAGGGCGGAAACGCGAGGCGCGACTTTCACTGGTTTCCAAAGCATATGATTACCGCAAACACATACATGTAATTGGATACATAACTGAATTTAAAATATTTACATTACAAAATATCAACTTGAGTTTACAAATGTTTAAGATTTCGCAAATATGACTCAAGACCATGAGTTATACAAGAGAAATCCTCCCAAAAGCCGTATCCACGTGCATGCATGTAACCTACATTGCTAACCTGATGACCACGTTCAATTTCCTGAAAACATTCTTAAAACTGTCAACACGAGGTTGGTGAGTTCACAAGTTATTATAAAGAGTTATCATAAACCCAATGTTTAAATCTGATCTTTTTGCCGACCAAAACTCTTTGTTAAACCTGATCATTTTAACCTGATCAGTACTCTTTCGTTTAAACCTGATCACTTTAACCTGATCAGAATTCTTTTTGTTAAACCTGATCACTTTACCCTGATCAAAACTCTTTACTTTAAAACCTGATCACTTTACCCGGATAAGAACTCTTTTGATAAACCTGATCACTTTACCCTGATCAGAACTCTTTTGTGTAAAACCTGATCATTTTAACCTGATCAGAACTCTTTTATGTAAACCTGATCACTTTACCCTGATCAGAACTCTTTTGTGTAAAACCTGATCATTTTAACCTGATCAGAACTCTTTTATGTAAACCTGATCACTTTACCCTGATCAGAACTCTTTTGTGTAAAACCTGATCATTTTAACCTGATCAGAACTTCTTTTAATTAAAACCTGATCACTTTAGCCTGATCAGAACTCTTTTGTGTAAAACCTGATCATTTTACCCTGATCAGAACTCTTTTGTGTAAAACCTGATCATTTTAACATGATCAGAACTCTTTTGTATGTATTACCAATGAATATGATTACTAATCCGATCTATTGACCCCATTTGTAAGCTTGCAAGGAATACAAAATAGTATGTAATGTACGAGACCGTAACCAAACCCCAACTTTCTGTGCCTCCCCTCGCCTTTCTGCGAGTAAGACAATATGCGGTCATTCGGCCATTTTGACCCCTGGTTAGCGCGACTAACCATGACCGGAGGCGTCACCCCCAATAGTACTATTCATATAATCCTGGGCTAAATCCATAGCTAATGGTTACTAATTTATTACGAGGACTTTAAGCGCTTTATTGTTCCCTCAATACATACATACGGTCAGATCATTAGTTCCATTCATTTATACACAAAAGTCTTTTACAAGTATGTTTCCACCCCAAATCATTTCAAAACTTTAGAAAAAGGGGGATTAGTGAAACTCACCTCGACAGTATGAATGCTAGCAAATATTTGAATGACGACAGATTCGCCTATCCGTATCCTAGTTACACAAGGATAACATACACGTTAAGACTACCCGTCTTAAACGCAAATTGTTCACTTGACTTAGCCGATCTGATTACTTTTGTTTTAATTATCTTTTTAGTTTTTCCAACCTTGTTTTGTTATGAAAATAGTTCTGAGTTACTGCCTTATGGGGCTGATGAACAGGTATCGAAACTTTCTTAGTTTCGATTGACCAGAACAGATGTCGAAACTTCCTAGTTTCGACAGGGCAAAACGGTTATCGAAACTCCTAGTTTCGATTACGTAATAGGCATCGAAACTACCTAGTTTCGATTAAGCAATATGTATCGAAACTACCTAGTTTCGATTGAACAAATAGATATCGAAACTTCTAGTTTCGATAGAACAACCGGTATCGAAACTCCTAGTTTTGATTGAATAACTGGTATCGAAACTCCTAGTTTCGATCAATAGGTATCGAAACTCCCAGTTTCGATTAACCAACAGGTATCGAAACTATAGTTTCGATACCTGCACTTTGATTTACAGAATTCACTCTGTATATTTTTATGTTCAAATCTCGAATTTGACACACTTTTCTTGTTATCTTAGTTGCGTTTGAACGATTTACATGTTCAGCTACGGTTTTAAAGAAAATGAAATGGATAATATTGAGTTTTTACCTCAAACAGAGAATGGTTTCTGAGAAACAGAGAATGATCTTGAGCTCCTTAGCTCGATTCTTGAGAATACACTGGAACTCTTCTTATAGCACCGAAATCTGATGAATTTTGCCTTGAACTGGACTTCGATTTGAAAGGGAATTGAGAATTTGCCGTAAGAAAAAGAGAAGGTTTGAAAGGAATGGTGAAGTTTCGACTGAAGGGTATGGTTTTCATCTGAATCAAAGTGAATCAGGCAAGTGGGAGCATGGCTCCCCTGACTCTCGGCCAAGAAAGTCAAGAAGTGGGTTTGGGGTTAATGATAACAATTTTAAATATTAATTTATTATGGTATTAGTATCAATTAGAGTTTTAAAGGGGTAATTTAATTCAGTTTCGATTCTTCACGGTATTATAATTTTTAACCATTTTATGGCTCGTTGAAGAAAATATTAGAATCTTGGCTCAACGTAAATTTTGTGTAATATATATATATATATATATATATTTTTCTGGTTATTTTATTTAACCATTTACGTTCGCATTAAGTCGGGTTATCCTGCTTACTTTTTCTAGTAACTCTTTACGGTTTACTAGACTTGGAACAAACTTCTTTGCTAGACTTCTTGACTTTACTTAGTCAAAATAAAATATCAGGAAATAATAATTATGAACGTGCGTTTATGAAATGTGGATATTGACCTGAAATGCTGGGTGTCACATTCTCCCCATGTTACAGAGAATTTCGTCCCGAAATTCAGTTCTTGTCACTCTGACTTGGTGTGTTCGTAAACAATAACGGGTACTTGGATTTCATTTTATCTTCCCGCTCCCACGTATACTCGGGGCCGCACTTTGAATTCCAACGTACCTTGACCAGCTTAACACGGCTGCGCCTTGTTCTTTGAACCTTCCAATCTGTGACTTCCATAGGTTCCTCAATGAAGTGCAACTTGTCGTCTATGTGAATCTCATCAGGCGGTATAATTAACGTCTCGTCTGATAAACACTTCTTGAGATTTGATACATGAAACGTATCATGTACATTGCTTAGTTCTTGTGGCAACTTGAGCTTGTAAGCTATAGGGCCAACCCTAGCCAATATTTCAAACGGTCCAACGTACGTAGGGTTAAGCTTGCCACGGTTGCCAAATCTTGCAACTCCTTTCCAAGGTGAGACCTTTAACATGACTTTGTCTCCTACTTGGAATTCTAAAGGTCTTCGTCTGTTATCCGCGTAACTCTTTTGTCTGTCACGGGCGGCCTTCAGACGATCCTTGATTTTGAAAATCTTATCTGTGGTCTCTTGAATAACTTCAGGACCGGTTAAATGTTTGTCGCCGATCTCCGCCCAACATAGCGGTGAACGACATTTTCGACCATACAAAGCCTCAAACGGAGCGGCTTTGATGCTGGTGTGGTAACTGTTATTATATGAAAACTCAGCTAATGGCAAATGAGTATCCCAATTTCCACCGAAGTCAATTGCACACGCACGGAGCATATCCTCTAAGGTTTGAATGGTTCTTTCACTTTGACCATCTGTTTGTGGGTGATATGCCGTACTCATGTCAAGACGTGTGCCCATGACTTCTTGTAACTATTTCCAGATTCTAGACACGAATCTGCTGTCTCTATCAGAGATAATAGAAATTGGTACTCCATGCCTAGCCACAATTTCCTTAATATAAAGTCTTGCAAGTTTCTCGGTTTTATCCGTTTCTTTGATGGGTAGAAAATGAGCTGATTTCGTCAAACGATCGACAATTACCCATATAGTGTCATACCCGCTCGACGTCTTGGGTAACTTTGTAATGAAATCCATGGAAATCTGTTCCCATTTCCATTGAGGTATCTCGGGTTGTTGTAACAATCCCGACGGTTTCTGATGTTCTGCTTTTACTTTTGAACATATCAGGCATTTACCGACATAAATAGCAATTTCTCCTTTCATGTTCGGCCACCAGTAGAATTCTTTCAGATCCTTATACATTTTATCCGAACCTGGGTGAATGGAGTACCTGGACTTGTGGGCTTCGTCCATAACCAACTCCCGTAAGTTACCAAAACATGGCACCCAAATTCTATTCATGAAGTATAAAGTGTCATCTGACTTTGGTTCCAACTGCTTTATCATTCCTCGTAAAGCTTCATTCTGACTGTTTTCTTCTTTGATTGCTTCTTGTTGTGCCATCCGAATTTGAGTCGTGAGACTCGTATGAATTGTCAATTCTAGGGCACGAACACGGAGTGTTTTAACTCGTTCTTTACGACTTAAGGCATCTGCTACGACGTTTGCTTTGCCAGGGTGATACTTGATATCACAGTCGTAATCATTCAGTAGTTCTACCCAACGATGTTGCCTCATGTTAAGTTCTTTCTGATTAAAGATGTGCTGGAGACTCTTGTGGTCTGTAAAGATAGTACATTTTGTACCGTATAAGTAATGTCTCCAAATCTTGAGTGCAAACACAACAGCACCCAATTCCAGATCGTGAGTCGTATAATTTTTCTCATGTACTTTTAGCTGTCTGGATGCATACGCTATGACTTTTTCTCTCTGCATCAATACACATCCCAAACCTTGGTGTGATGCGTCACAGTACACAATGAAATTGTCAGTCCCTTCGGGAAGGGATAGGATTGGTGCACTGCAAAGTTTTTGCTTCAGCAATTGAAAAGCTGATTCTTGTTTATCAGTCCAATCAAACTTTTTGTCCTTCTGGGTTAACGTGGTCAAAGGCAAGGCTATCTTTGAAAAATTCTCGATGAATCGCCTGTAATATCCTGCCAAACCCAGAAATTGACGCACCTCAGTCGGAGTTCTTGGTGCTTCCCAGTTTTTGATAGCTTCAATCTTGGATGGATCCACATGGATACCCTTCTTATTGATGACATGTCCGAGAAAGTGAACCTCTTGGATCCAAAACTCACACTTAGAGAATTTAGCATAAAGCTTCTCATTCCTGAGTAGTTCCAAGATTAATTTCAAATGATGTTCATGTTCCTCCTTGGTTCGTGAATATATCAATATGTCATCGATAAACACAATCACGAATTTATTCAAGTACGGCTTGCACACGCGGTTCATGAGATCCATGAAAACAGCTGGTGCATTAGTCAAGCCAAATGGCATAACTAGGAATTCGTAGTGACCGTAACGAGTCCTAAAAGCCGTTTTTGGTATGTCTTCTTCCTGAATTTTCAGTTGATGATACCCTGATCGTAGATCAATTTTAGAATAGAAACTGGAACCTTGAAGTTGATCAAACAAATCGTCTATTCGAGGAAGAGGATACCGATTTTTGATTGTCAGCTTGTTCAATTCCCGATAATCAATGCACATTCTAAAGGTTCCATCCTTTTTCTTTACAAATAGGACCGGAGCTCCCCATGGTGAGAAACTCGGTCTTATGAAACCTTTGTCAAGTAACTCTTGTAGTTGGCTCGACAGTTCCTGCATCTCGGAAGGGGCTAGACGATACGGAGATCGTGCAACTGGTGCGGCTCCTGGTACTAGGTCGATCCGAAACTCGACTTGTCTTGATGGTGGTATTCCTGGTAAGTCTTCGGGAAATACCTCCGAATAATCTATGACGACTGGTATGTCCTCAAGTCGACGTTCTTCGGGTTTCTTCTCGACGATGTGAGCCAGGAATGCACAATAACCCTTGCGTAGATACTTATAAGTTTTCATGCAGTTTATCGTTTTTAACATCGTTATATACCTTTCGCCTTGAATTGAAAGAATTTCTCCGCTTGGTAGGGGAATACGTACAATCTTCTCGAAGCATACTATCTCGGCACGATTCTTGGTTAACCAATCCATACCAATAACAATATCAAAACTCCCTAATTCGACGGGTAGAAGGTCTATACTGAATGTACGGTTTTCTAAACATAAAGTACAACCCCTAAAGACCTCTCCGGTTTCTATTAATTTCCCATTTGCTAATTCAATTGTATAACGTTGATCTAGTTTGCTGGCCTTAATACCGAGTAAGGATTTAAAATCATTCGACACAAAGCTCATATCCGCACCCGAATAAAAAAGTACAGAGGCATAGTGATTATTTATCGGGAACGTACCAGTGACGATGTTCGGGTCCTGGCGTGCGTCCCTTGCACCCATCACAAATGCCCTCCCTGGTGCCTGAGCGTTGTTCTAATTCTTCCACTTGGGACAATCCTTCTTGAAGTGTTTTAGATCACCACATACAAAACATCCCGGTTTGATTTTCCCCAATCGGTTGTTAGTTCGACAAGCTTGAGTGGTGTGACCAAACTTGTCGCATTTTCCACACTTGATGCAAACACCGGCATGATGATTTCCACACCTCTTACATCTCGGTAGGCCCCTATCATACTCCTTTCTTTCCACTGTGTTGGCTGCAAAAGCCTTCATAGTTCCTTGTTTCTTAAACTCTTGTTTTCCAGATTTGTTACTTGAATTTCCCATCCATTTTCTTTTCTCCCCAGATCTACCTTCCTCATTCTCCTTCCTCACAAACAATTCATTACGTACTGCATCATCCTTTAGTTTGAATGCTAAAGTTATAGCACTCTTGGCATCTGTTGGATTAGATGATGTTACCATGCTACGAATTTGAGGCGCAAGGCCCCACAGATACCTCTCCACACGCTTATGTTCTGGTGTGACCATATGCGGTACCAGAAGTGCCAATTCATTGAAGCGGTCGGTGTATCCCGCTACATCATCTCCTATCATCTGTAGGTTCCACATCTCAGTTTCAATCTTTTGCAATTCGTTCCGAGGACAGTATTCCTCAATCATCATGTTTTTCAAATCTTCCCAAGACAATTGATACGCTGTCTCTCTTCCCAAAGTCTTCATTTGAGTATTCCACCATGTTAAAGCTTTATCAGTGAGCGTACAGGTAGAATACTTCACTATGCAGTCAGCTGTGCATTCACTTATATCAATCACCGACTCCATATGTTCTATCCATCTCATTAGTCCTACTGCACCCTCGGTGCCATTAAAACTGCGGGGTTTGCAGGATAGGAAGGCCTTGTAGGTACACTTCCTATTTGGAGCATCTGCAGGATCACAAGTCATAACGTCATTAATTCGGATCATGACTATGTGTTATGGCTTATTTATTTTTATTACCTCCGGAACCTCCTGCTGTACCGCTACCCCCTGCGGTACCGCTACCTCCTGCACCTCCTCCGCTATTTCGGTTTGCTTCATACTGCTCTATAGCGGCAGCTACTCGCTGTGCTATTAGTTGTTCCATGTTTGGGGAAATTGTCTCGTTGTTGTCACCAGTAGTGTTACGGGGTGTCCCACGCTTAGGTGCCATGACGTTCTTTCTAACATGTCAATTAAAAAGAAACAACATCATATATCAATAATGATAGATCATGACATAAGGATACCACAACATCAAACATGAACAACTATCATTACAAAATAAACCATTACATACATAGTCAAAACATACATAGTACATTGTTCCCAAAAGACGAGGATACAAAAGAGATGGGTTCACATGACCTCATCAGTACTAAAGTTTTAAACTACATAATGTACTATGGGCACAACCCACCCATAATAGGTTTAAAAGAAGAAGTGGGAGTACAACCCAATCATCATGGCAAGTCCTGCCATGACAAAGCTAGCTCTTACCACAAATTCTGCAGCCAAAGTCCTCTCCTCCAGCGCCTCCACCATGTCTCGGACCGTGAGAGTGAACTGCCAGTCCATATCAGCTCTCAACTCGAGGTAGTCAGTGGCACTCTGTATGTCTCGAGTGCTATCCTCCAGAGTCTGTACTCGAGATCCGAGCCCTTGACGTAAGCGCATGGTTGCATCCCCCTGTACCCGAACATCATCTAGGAGATCATCAAGACGTTCTTCGTGTGTACGAACGCGAGCTACCAAGGTAGGCACGGTGAGCTCCATGGCTTCCCCAGTGTGAGGTAGGGGTGTTGGAGAGTTGGAAGACTCTCCGAGCTCAAAGGTAGATGGAATGCTCTCCATCTCCCTCCATCGTGCCAGAGCACGAGGCATCCAACGGATAGTTCCCACAGTAGGATGGCAACAGGGTCGTTTTCTAGATGGTTCCTCATCGGTCTCCAAGTCTTTCGGGTCACGGGCTGCTAGAGTTCTCTTGCGCGGAAGTCGAACTTCTTCCTAGCACTTTGCACTTTAATTGGCCCTCCGCTTTTCTTTTGGTAGAATATGGGCGGTTCTCCCAGGGCGACATTGGGTGGTGTCGAGCTGCGAACTTGTACTCGATTTTTAGGGCGTGAGGCGGAAAGTTCCTCGTTGGATTCAGAGTCAGAGACGGGGTCAGAGTGTGAATGTGACGACATACTTGTGACTACAATATCCACATGACTGGTTATGCAATGCTTATGCAATGAAAACATTTTAGTGAGTCATTCAAATTATAGACTAGGTTCCATTTTAGACAGCTAGTTCACTATAATCAATGGCTCTGATACCAAGTTCTGTCACACCCCGCCAGGGCGGAAACGCGAGGCGCGACTTTCACTGGTTTCCAAAGCATATGATTACCGCAAACACATACATGTAATTGGATACATAACTGAATTTAAAATATTTACATTACAAAATATCAACTTGAGTTTACAAATGTTTAAGATTTCGCAAATATGACTCAAGACCATGAGTTATACAAGAGAAATCCTCCCAAAAGCCGTATCCACGTGCATGCATGTAACCTACATTGCTAACCTGATGACCACGTTCAATTTCCTGAAAACATACTTAAAACTGTCAACACGAGGTTGGTGAGTTCACAAGTTATTATAAAGAGTTATCATAAACCCAATGTTTAAATCTGATCTTTTTGCCGACCAAAACTCTTTGTTAAACCTGATCATTTTAACCTGATCAGTACTCTTTCGTTTAATCCTGATCACTTTAACCTGATCAGAATTCTTTTTGTTAAACCTGATCACTTTACCCTGATCAGAACTCTTTACTTTAAAACCTGATCACTTTACCTGGATCAGAACTCTTTTGATAAACCTGATCACTTTACCCTGATCAGAACTCTTTTGTGTAAAACCTAATCATTTTAACCTGATCAGAACTCTTTTATGTAAACCTGATCACTTTACCCTGATCAGAACTCTTTTGTGTAAAACCTGATCATTTTAACCTGATCAGAACTCTTTTATGTAAACCTGATCACTTTACCCTGATCAGAACTCTTTTGTGTAAAACCTGATCATTTTAACCTGATCAGAACTTCTTTTAATTAAAACCTGATCACTTTAGCCTGATCAGAACTCTTTTGTGTAAAACCTGATCATTTTACCCTGATCAGAACTCTTTTGTGTAAAACCTGATCATTTTAACCTGATCAGAACTCTTTTGTATGTATTACCAATGAATATGATTACTAATCCGATCTATTGACCCCATTTGTAAGCTTGCAAGGAATACAAAATAGTATGTAATGTACGAGACCGTAACCAAACCCCAACTTTCTGTCCCTCCCCTCGCCTTTCTGCGAGTAAGACAATATGCGGTCATTCGGCCATTTTGACCCCTGGTTAGCGCGACTAACCATGACCGGAGGCGTCACCCCCAATAGTACTATTCATATAATCCCGGGCTAAATCCATAGCTAATGGTTACTAATTTATTACGAGGACTTTAAGCGCTTTATTGTTCCCTCAATACATACATACGGTCAGATCATTAGTTCCATTCATTTATACACAAAAGTCTTTTACAAGTATGTTTCCACCCCAAATCATTTCAAAACTTTAGAAAAAGGGGGATTAGTGAAACTCACCTCGACAGTATGAATGCTAGCAAATATTTGAATGACGGCAGATTCGCCTATCCGTATCCTAGTTACACAAGGATAACATACACGTTAAGACTACCCGTCTTAAACGCAAATTGTTCACTTGACTTAGCCGATCTGATTACTTTTGTTTTAATTATCTTTTTAGTTTTTCCAACCTTGTTTTGTTATGAAAATAGTTCTGAGTTACTGCCTTATGGGGCTGATGAACAGGTATCAAAACTTTCTTAGTTTCGATTGACCAGAACAGATGTCGAAACTTCCTAGTTTCGACAGGGCAAAACGGTTATCGAAACTCCTAGTTTCGATTACGTAATAGGCATCGAAACTACCTAGTTTCAATTAAGCAATATGTATCGAAACTACCTAGTTTCGATTGAACAAATAGATATCGAAACTCCTAGTTTCGATAGAACAACCGGTATCGAAACTCCTAGTTTTGATTGAATAACTGGTATCGAAACTCCTAGTTTCGATCAATAGGTATCGAAACTCCCAGTTTCGATTGACCAACAGGTATCGAAACTATAGTTTCGATACCTGCACTTTGATTTACAGAATTCACTCTGTATATTTTTATGTTCAAATCTCGAATTTGACACACTTTTCTTGTTATCTTAGTTGCGTTTGAACGATTTACATGTTCAGCTACGGTTTTAAAGAAAATGAAATGGATAATATTGAGTTTTTACCTCAAACAGAGAATGGTTTCTGAGAAACAGAGAATGATCTTGAGCTCCTTAGCTCGATTCTTGAGAATACACTGGAACTCTTCTTATAGCACCGAAATCTGATGAATTTTGCCTTGAACTGGACTTCGATTTGAAAGGGAATTGAGAATTTGCCATAAGAAAAAGAGAAGGTTTGAAAGTAATGGTGAAGTTTCGACTGAAGGGTATGGTTTTCATCTGAATCAAAGTGAATCAGGCAAGTGGGAGCATGGCTCCCCTGACTCTCGGCCAAGAAAGTCAAGAAGTGGGTTTGGGGTTAATGATAACAATTTTTAAATATTAATTTATTATGGTATTAGTATCAATTAGAGTTTTAAAGGGGTAATTTAATTCAGTTTCGATTCTTCACGGTATTATAATTTTTAACCATTTTATGGCTCGTTGAAGAAAATATTAGAATCTTAGCTCAACGTAAATTTTGTGTAATATATATATATATATATTTTTCTGGTTAATTTATTTAACCATTTACGTTCGCATTAAGTCGGGTTATCCTGCTTACTTTTTCTAGTAACTCTTTACGGTTTACTAGACTTGGAACAAACTTCTTTGCTAGACTTCTTGACTTTACTTAGTCAAAATAAAATATCAGGAAATAATAATTATGAACGTGCGTTTATGAAATGTGGATATTGACCTGAAATGCTGGGTGTCACAACAGTCATGTACCTAATGACAAAGAAGGATGCTAAGCCGAGGCTGATCAGATGGATCTTGATCTTGCAAGAGTTTAACTTGGAGATTAGGGATAAAAAGGGGTGTGAAAATGTTGTGGCAGACCACTTGTCACGAATTGTTCAGGAGGAGGAAACGTCTTGTGATGACATAAATGAAACATTCCTGGATGAACAATTGTTATCTATTTCAACTGAGCCATGGTTTGCAAACTTTGCAAATTAAGCAATGCATTACATCTGGGAGGACCCACATTTGTTTAAAGTGGGGGCGGATCAAATCATAAGGCGTTGTGTCCCCGATTCAGAGATACAAGCAGTGTTGACTCATGTGCATGCATCTGCATGTGGGGGTGGCAGAAAGTGCTAGCATGTGGCCTATATTGGCCGACAATCTTCAAAGATTCCTTCGAGTTTGCTAAAAGTTGTGTCAATTGCCAAAAGATGGGCAATATTTCAAAGAGGAATGAGATGCCCATGGAACTGATCCTGGTGGTAGACATCTTCAATGTTTGGGGGATTGATTTCATGGGACCATTCCCAAATTCTTTTGGCAATATATATATTTTGGTGGCGGTTGACTATGTGTCACACCCCCAAATTTATGTACTTAATGAATAAATAAATAAATTAAGGTTGCAACGATTGGTAACATTACATAACAGCGGAAGCTAAAGTAAAGACTTCTGAATATTGAACACCATTACAACAACTATAATAAACTTGTACATTGTCCTAGAACCATGTATAGGTGAAATCCATCTTGAGATTTGACGATCATACTCCTTCGGCTTCTAGGGTTTAATCCAAAAGGCTAACCTATTCCAACCGTGCCATGGCTATGAATTACCTGAAAAACATACTTAAAAATGTCAACACAAAGGTTGGTGAGTTCACAGGTTTGATTGTTGCAATGTAAAGTGATTTTCCTTGGAAACATTAATATTGTGTACATGGCCATGATACGAAACTGTTTTCCTTGAAAACATTGAAAATATGTACACGGGTTTAATGTAAGGTTGTTTTCCTCGAAAACATGTGATGACTTCATAGTCATAAAACGAGTAGTTTTCCCAATGAAAATATGTGATAACGTCATAGTCATAAAATAAGTCGTTTTTCCTGAAAACATTGATACTGTGTACATGGCCATAATATGAAACTGTTTTCCTTGAAAACATTGATAAAAACATTTCCACGTAAACGAATGGCAAAACCATTGGTGTATAAGTGATTGGCAGATCCATCTGCACGAAAACGTTTCAATGAATATGATAAACAAAAAACAAGTAATGTTGACCCATTTGTAGACTAGCTAGGAATACAAATAATATGTACCTACATGAGGCATAACCAAACCATGACACAGGTGTTTTGCCCCTCGCTCATACGTCACGACCAATGTTTGAACACTATGCGGTCATTTGGCCAGAGGGACCCATGGTTAGCGCGACTAACCATGACCGGGGGTGTCAATCCCAATAGTACTATCCATAGAATCCTAGGCTAACCTATAGATAATGGTTATAAATATGATGGTCAGGGGACTTCCAGCGCTCTATATGTGTTAACTCATGCAAACATAAAGGTCGGGTCTTGTTTTCTTGCTACCATATGAAAATGTTTGTAAGTACGTTTTATGTTTTCCCGAATGTATCAGGAAATGATGTTCCCAACTGTAGTAAACAATGATGTCTCATGTTTTCAAAATTGTAAGCAAGTATGTTTTCCCCCCGGTGTTTCTAAAACGTTTAAAAGTTAAAAGGGGGCTGTGAAACTGACCTGATAAGCTTTCAACGTGTAAATGCTAGCAAGGCCGATGTGTATGCAAGACTATCCTAACCGTGACCTAAATAGTGACGGTTATCTTATGATCTTAATATTGAGTGTCATCATACAAGTCGGTCATGTACAAAGTCCATCCAATATGTTAGACTCAAAAACGTAAGTGTCATGTTTAGAAGATGTGACCCGACGAACCGTTTATGACTTGACTTTGAGTTTCATGTTAGGTATACGTGTTTAGTCAAATATATAAATATATATTACTGATGCCATAAGTATAAGTACTTGTCCATAAGTTTTCTTATATAGGTCGTGTTAGAGTTTTGATAGGTGTTTACCTTAAACTATAATATTAAAATAAACCCTTGTTTGTCGGAATTTCTAGAATTTTAAGTCATTCATGCGTCATCCTTTTGATTAACCAAACGAACTCGTCAACTAACGAATTTTTATATAAAGTTACCTACATGTCTTAGGGTTACCAAAATGTATTAACTATCATTTTATGACATGTCTAAGTATTTTTAATATATTTATTTTGGACAGAAGGTATAGCAGTGTTTGTTTCTGGAGTCTCTTGGGAATTTCTTTTAATGAACTGACCTAGACTCGTTTACATGAATGAAGACCCTATAAATTTTGTTCTACACTCAAAATACTAACTTTAGAAAGTGGAATCAGGTTATTTAGACTTGTTATGACTAAGTTATGACTCTCACAAGTGATGCTAAAATTCTGTCGAAAAGAACAGCCTTGACACACTTTCTTGTATGACCATTTTGGGGTATCAAAACTCAACGAATATTCATGAAACCACTTGGGTTGGACTCTTGACTCTTTGTACTTGATTTTAGACTTAAGACTCATCCTTTTTGGTTAGTTTTTGGTTTAGATATGGCCCTCCAAAGTCGGACCTGAGAATCTGCCAGCTTACTTTTTTGGTTCTAAATTACTCAACATCATTAACTACTCAAATTTTGTACGTGTTTGACTCTTGTTTACCAACTAGTTGATGTTTATATTAGATATGACATATTCTAAGTCCTTTTGTCCAGATTTATTCTTTACAACCACTTGATCTATGAGTTTTTAAAGAAACCTTGTGTTCAAAAGGTTTAGACCTTGGATTTAGTTATTTTTAAGCATAAACTTTTGGATGGTGACTTTTACATGATGATCCTTGTATTTCCTTTGAAAGAATGAGGAAATAAAAAGTATGAAAAGGTTTTTCACCTTTAGAAAGCAAGGAGAAGGTATAGAAGGAAGTTCCAAAGTTTGAATCTCTTGCAAATCTTCACATGGAAACACCTTGAAAGCTTGAATTCTTGGATGAAGCTTGAACAAAAGATGGAGAAGTGTATGTGTTAGTGTGTGCCATGAGTGGAGAGGGAGAGAGAAGAGGTTGAGTGTGAAATTGATATTGAAAGATGGATGATAGGAATGAGGATGGGTGGAAGATTTTATGGACATGTCTTTGAAAGATGGGGTATGGAGGTTGCTTAAGTAAGTTGAAAATGTTGAAATTTAGGGTGTGGGGTGGACCCACATGGCCTTGAGGCCGAGATTTTTAGTCAAGGGGAGTGGGTGGGGTAGTTTAGGTGGTTAGATGGTTAGTTAGTCTAGATATTTAGGTCATTAGGTGCGTTAATCGCGGTTAGGGCTCGAAACGGTAATTTAATGCGGTTTTCGATTCTTTGATGACTTTTTAAACTAAAGTTAAACTACTTTATGTCTAGTTTAGTGAAAACACTTAATTCATGTATTGTATAGGTTATAGATATATTTTATTGCGTGTAGTTACGTTTAGGGTTGACGGTAGGAGGTGAAAACTTCGATTTACGTCGTTACGAATCGTTTTATAAAATGTGGACTTTAGAATATATATATTTGAATGTATAAACATATATTTCAGGTATTATGGATCTTTGGACATTATTTTGGACATTTAGGTTTGCCACCAATGTTTGTATTAGTCGTGTTATGCGTATCGTGACCCGGTAATTCCTAAATTTACCAAAGTAAGGAACAAATCAATGCATGGCTATTTCTAGACTTTAGGACATAATTATTGCAATTAAGTCAATCAGGAAACTTGAAAATGTAAATGCGTTTATGCTATGTACGGATATTGAAATGGAAATGTCGGGTGTCACATTCTCCCCTCGTTAAAGAAGTTTCGTCCTCGAAACTTAGTTTAAGTTAACTTTTAGGATTTATTTACTCTATCCACATGAGAGTCCTGTATTCTTAGTTCATTCCTTGATCAGAGGGAGAATTTTGGATTTAATCCACTTAGTAGTCGGTATTTGAAGGTAAAGCGAATACCTCACCGATTAACGATATTGGATGTATAATGATTCTAGGTATTATAGAATAATGTAATAGTGCATTGGTGTCGTTAAACATTCGTTATCTCAAACGAGCAGATTTAGGAAAGTTCTTTGAATAAATTGCCAAGAGAACGACGTTGGCTATTCCATGAAGGGATAAATTCATTGTCAGAGTCCCACTAACAGAAGGGATTACGATCATTAAGGTAACCTCCATATAATGTGTGAGTAACTAAAGGTTCTCTGATTTATGTGAACTAATAAAAATGAGTTTCATTATGGGTAATTCTATTTCGAATGTTATTCGTAGCTTAGTGTAGGTTTCCCTCTTAATGAAATAGTTGTTGAATTATAACTGAAAATAAAAATTTCTCCCATTAACATTGAATTGTCAAGAATTATGTGGTTCATCTATAGATGAGGGTGAATCTAGATGAAGAATGAGGAAATGCTAGAGTATTCGACAATCATCAAATTGATTTGGCTCAACAGTTACTAAAGATAAATGAATCTTCCATTAACATTGGCCGCAATGGATTAAAGATTTCAAGATTCCTTATAAGCTTTCATTGGCGGAGATTGGGCTTAATATTTCATTAATCATTGTCTGCACTACACTTCTACTGCAGTCTAGTATTGAGGTTGTACTGTCATGGTTTGTAGATTCATGACTTGACTATCATGTCCAAGAGGTAGATAAGTCTTAAGAAGTTCTAAATTCGTTTAGGTTAGCCATAGCTTAGCTAGGAGGGGAAGTAAACAGTGGGACCATGGAAATAGTCTCATAGAAATAGTGTCTCCTAAAATTGACTATAGGCTCTCCATTCCATTAAGTTGGCAGGCTATGATATGATATTATTTTCCATCTAGTCTAGGGCTTGATCCCTTAAATTAGATGTCAGACCATAATACCAGAATCACTTATAACTTCAGGGATTTGCCAAACTTGAGGACGTCATGTCCTTAGGTTCCTTAAATATAACGCAAAGGCATCCCAAAAGGTCTTGGAGAAAAGTGAATATGAAATTTGAAGGAAAGTTGAGAAGTCGAAAGAAATGTATATGTGTAGGCCTCCAACAGAGCAAGGTCAAATATGATTCTTCCTTTGTTCACTTTTCTAGTAGCGTACGACTTAAAACGGTTAAAAATCATAGAACACTGAATTAAATCCTCAGATTTCAACTTAGGTTCTTGATTTCTAATCAAAGTTGGTCGGGATGGATCATGGAGTTTCAGAATTTGTCAACAACTTGATAGTACAGTATGTTTGCAACTTCCCTGGCTTTCGAATGATATTGTCATAACTTACCATCATGTATTTCATTCATATCGCTTATAGCCTTAAAGTCCTTAACACAAGGGTTTAAGCCATAAAATTTGAGATAATGAGAGTCACATGTCAAAGTTTTGCATTTTCCTGAGCATTTGTTAAGAATTCGTTTCCTAACCGTAGGTGCTCCAGATCTCTATAACTTTAGAATGTTGGGAGTAAGAGATGTGAACACGTCTCTCCTGTGCTCTGAGATCAAAGACTCAGTTAACAAAATAATCCTCGGGGAAGTGTAAGTACAAAAGGATATATAATTATCCTATTAAGATCTTTGGTGGAAGCAACTCATGCTTACGTTTCTTACGTATAACATGAACTAATGAGGTTAGCAAGAAATCATGCATTTGGGACAACTTTAAGAATATTGTATGTCAGTCTCCTACTGGTCTGACAATAGCCGACAGCTCACACTTAGGTTTCCTTGATACTCACTTAAGCATAAATCATTGCTTATTTATCATCGGAAGATTATTCGGGATTGATGATGTACTGAATGTCAAAGGTGGTAAGAACGACCCCGTTTAACAACTGTTCTAAAAAGTCAGATTACCTACTTGTCTCGGATCGGGTTTCCACAATACCCCATAGGTTTCAGGCGTAAGTTTCCATCCTATTACAGGAGTTAGTGCATAGCACTTCAGATGTAGACTTCAAGTAAGTGTGATACTGAATTGTAAGATAAACATGAGATTATGTCGTGATCTCCGATAATAGTTGTACGATTACTGTAAGTGTTGATCGTTACAAGGAGCAACCTGGAATTTACGTGTTTCAAAAGGATATGTTTAGAAAGTACAAATGGATGAGGGAGATTTTCATCGTTCAAGATCCATTAAGAGTTAGGTACGTCAAATTCGAGTTTCTCTCGTTCCTACCGAACTGCTAGAATGGTATACGAAGATCTAGTAGGGGAATTAGAAACATTAAGGTCTGATTCATGCTAGACCAAAGATCGGTCACGTGCGCTGATCGATAAATAACGAAATCGAAAAGAGACAACCTATAGCCCAGTCTCAAAAGTTGAAGAAGTACTTTACAAGGAATTTCCAAATTCGGTCCAAGAGTTGAGGTCAAATCACCAAGAATAGATTTCTTCAAGGTTTTGGTTAAAATTGTCATGCCAATGAAGTCTCGCTAAGAGTTTTAGATTCATTAGAGTTCGAAGATGAAGGAGATGATGTACGTTTCCACATCACTTGTGATAGCCCATCGCATCATCTAATGCCTTTTGGCTCAACCCTTATGTTTATGGTGATTTCGATCATTAATCGACTGACTAAGAGTTGAGATTAGGAATATGGATTAATCATGAACATTAGTTCAGACAGTAAGACTCACTAGAGTTTTCATGAACTTTAAATTATGATTACGTGTGCACCCGCAATAATAATTTACTTTACATCGTCCCTATAGTGTTTCTCCTATCCCAAGCTCACAGTTAAACGGGATCTGAAATGTTCATTAGATCGTGTTGCGCTTTCGCGCATGAGTGTGTATGTTCTATTGGATTACTCTTAATCATGTGTACCAATACTCATGAATTAGCCGACTAAGGCTATTGTTGGATGGATTTAATGGAAGTCAGACACTATGTTAGGGCAGAGATCCTCAAGTTTGTGTCGAGCAAATCATGCTCCAAGTTTGTTTGTACGTGTGGATCCACATGATCTTAATGAGTCTATGGGTCTCCTGCCCAGTAAAGTTCTCTCACGTTTAGTCATGCTTATCCACCTCGGGTTCCCTTCTGCTTAGGTAGTCCCGTCTGCCATATTTCATGGCGAAAGTCCCAGTCATCCAATCGAGCGATTCATGAAGGAGAGTATATATACTGCACATATATCAGAAAGAAAGTTAACTCCACGGCTGGAGTAGTTATAAGTGTGGTGCAGGTATAGGTACAGGTTCAGGTACGGGTTTAGTTTATTGTGATGCTAAGATCGGCGACTTGCGATTGCTACCGTCGTCGCCCAAGCTCTACTCGTAACTCGATCTCCTAGGGTTACAGTGTTCTGAGTACCCGTCATCCTTGATTCGTAATCCGAATTGTGGCACTTTGTTGAGAAACGTTGTAGGTGTCTATTATTTCCACATTGTTGTACGTGTTAAGTGTTCATTACGTGTGACATGTAATTGTATTAAGTATTAGTGTAGATGATGATATTCTAGTGTAACTACATACACTAATGGTCTACTCAAGTCGTTCGGCAACGGTTGGAATTTTTATACTCAAGTCTTGGGTGTTCTTAATGTAATGTAAGTCTTAGAAATCTTGGTCCCTAAATGAGTCTGGTTAGAGCCTAGGTGACACTAAGGAAACCTAATTCGCTAAAATCTTTGGCTCTGATACCAATCTGTCACACCCCAAATTTATTTACTTAATGAATAAATAAATAAATTAAGGTTGCAACGATTGGTAACATCACACAACAGCGGAAGCTAAAGTAAAGACTTTTAAATATTGAACACCATTACAACAACTATAGAAAACTTGTACATTGTCCTAGAACCGTGTATAGGTGAAATCCATCTTGAGATTTGACGATCATACTCCTTCGGCTTCTAGGGTTTAATCCAAAAGGCTAACCTATTCCAAACGTGTCATGGCTATGAATTACCTGAAAAACATACTTAAAAATGTCAACACAAAGGTTGGTGAGTTCACAGGTTTGATTGTTGCAATGTAATGTGATTTTCGTTGGAAACATTGATATTATGTACATGGCCATGAAACGAAACTGTTTTCTTAAAAAACATTGAAAATATGTACACGGGTTTAATGTAAGGTTGTTTTCCTCGAAAACATGTGATGACTTCATAGTCATAAAACGAGTAGTTTTCCCAATGAAAACATGTGATAACGTCATAGTCATAAAATAAGTCGTTTTTCCTGAAAACATTGATACTGTGTACATGGCCATAATATGAAACTGTTTTCCTTGAAAACATTGATAAAAACATTTCCACGTAAACGAATGGCAAAACCATTGGTGTATAAGTGATTGGCAGATCCATCTGCACGAAAAATGTTTCAATGAATATGATAAACAAAACAAGTAATGTTGACCCATTTGTAGACTAGCTAGGAATACAAATAATATGTACATACATGAGGCATAACCAAACCATGACACAGGTGTTTTGCCCCTCGCTCATACGTCACGAGCAATGTTTGAACACTATGCGGTCATTTGGCCAGAGGGACCCATGGTTAGCGTGACTAACCATGATCGGGGGTGTCAATCCCAATAGTACTATCCATAGAATCCTAGGCTAACCTATAGATAATGGTTATAAATATGATGGTCAGGGGACTTCCAGCGCTCTATATGTGTTAACTCATGCAAACATAAAGGTCGGGTCTTGTTTTCTTGCTACCATATGAAAATGTTTGTAAGTACGTTTTATGTTTTCCCGAATGTATCAGGCAATGATGTTCCCAACTGTAGTAAACAATGATGTCTCATGTTTTCAAACTTGTAAGCAAGTATGTTTTCTCCCCCGGTGTTTCTAAAACGTTTAAAAGTTAAAAGGGGGTTGTGAAACTCACCTGATAAGCTTTCAACGTGTAAATGCTAGCAAGGCCGATGTGTATGCAAGACTATCCTAACCGTGACCTAAATAGTGACGGTTATCTTATGATCTTAATATTGAGTGTCATCATACAAGTCGGTCATTACAAAGTCCATCCAATATGTTAGACTCAAAAACGTAAGTGTCATGTTTAGAAAATGTGATCCGACGAACCGTTTATGACTTGACTTTGAGTTTCATGTTAGGTATACGTGTTTAGTCAAATATATAAATATATATTACTGATGCCATAAGTATAAGTACTTGTCCATAAGTTTTCTTATATAGGTCGTGTTAGAGTTTTGATAGGTGTTTACCTTAAACTATAATATTAAAATAAACCCTTGTTTGTCGGAATTTCCAGAATTTTAAGTCATTCATGCGTCATCCTTTTGATTAACCAAACGAACTCGCCAACTAACAAAATTTTATATAAAGTTACCTACATGTCTTAGGGTTACCAAAATGTATTAACTATCATTTTATGACATGTCTAAGTATTTTTAATATATTTATTTTGGACAGAAGGTATAGCAGTGTTTGTTTTTGGAGTCTCTTGGGAATTTCTTTTAATGAACTGACCTAGACTCGTTTACATGAATGAAGACCCTATAAATTTTGTTCTACACTCAAAATACTAACTTTAGAAAGTGGAATCAGGTTATTTAGACTTGTTATGACCAAGTTATGACTCTCACAAGTGATGCTAAAATTCTGTCGAAAAGGACAGCCTTGACACACTTTCTTGTATGACCATTTTGGGGTATCAAAACTCAACGAAATTTCATTAAACCACTTGGGTTGGACTCTTGACAATTTTTAATTGATTTTAGACCTAAGACTCGTCCTTTTTGGTTAGTTTTTGATTGAGATATGGCCCTCCAAAATCGGACCTAAGAATCTGCCAGCTTACTGTTTTGGTTCTAAATTACTCAACATCATTAACTACTCAAATTTTGTACGTGTTTGACTCTTGTTTACCAACTAGTTGATGTTTATATTAGATATGACATATTCTAAGTCCTTTTGTCCAGATTTATTCATTACAACCACTTGATCTATGAGTTTTTAAAGAAACCTTGTGTTCAAAAGGTTTAGACCATGGATTTAGTTATTTTCAAGCATAAACTTTTGGATGGTGACTTTTACATGATGATCCTTGTATTTCCTTTGAAATAATGAGGAAAGAAAAAGTATGAAAATGTTTTTCACCTTTAGAAAGCAAGAAGAAGGTATAGAAGGAAGTTCCAAAGCTTGAATCTCTTGCAAATCTTCACATGGAAACACCTTGAAAGCTTGAATTCTTGGATGAAGCTTGAACAAAAGATGGAGAAGTGTATGTGTTAGTGTGTGCCATGAGAGGAGAAGGAGTGAGAAGAGGTTGAGTGTGAAATTGATATTGAAATATGGATGATAGGAATGAGGATGGGTGGAAGATTTTATGGACATGTCTTTGAAAGATGGGGTATGGAGGTTGCTTAAGTAAGTTGAAAATATTGAAATTTAGGGTGTGGGGTGGACCCACATGGCCTTGAGGCCGAGATTTTTGGTCAAGGGGAGTGGGTGGGGTAGTTTAGGTGGTTAGATGGTTAGTTAGTCTAGATATTTAGGTCATTAGGTGCGTTAATCGCGGTTAGGGCTCGAAACTATAATTTAATGCGGTTTTCGATTCTTTGATAACATTTTAAACTAAAGTTAAACTACTTTATGTCTAGTTTAGTGAAAACACTTAATTCATGTATTGTATAGGTTATAGATATATTTTATTGCGTGTAGTTACGTTTAGGGTTGACGGTAGGAGGTGAAATCTTCGATTTACGTCGTTACGAATCGTTTTATAAAATGTGGACTTTAGAATATATATTTGAATGTATAAACATATATTTTAGGTATTATGGATCTTTGGACATTATTTTGGACATTTAGGTTTGCCACCAATGTTTGTATTAGTTGTGTTATGCGTATCGTGACCCGGTAATTCCTAATTTACCAAAGTAAGGAACAAATCAATGCATGGCTATTTCTAGACTTTAGGACATAATTATTGCAATTAAGTCAATCAGAAAACTTGAAAATGTAAATGTGTTTATGTTATGTACGGATATTTACATGGAAATGTCGGGTGTCACACTATGTTTCGAAATGGGTTGAAGCAATCACCACTAGAACCAATGACCATAGTGTCGTTTGTAAGTTTGTCCAGTCTAATATCTTTTCAAAATTTGGAATCCCTCGTGTGATCATAAGTGATTAGGAATCACATTTCAAAAACTTTCACTTTGGCAAACTTCTCAAACGATACGGAATAGACCATCGAATTGCCACACCATACCACCCTCAAACTAGTGGGCAAGTCGAGGTATCTAATAGGCAGATCAAAGAGATTTTCCAGAAAACTGTGCGTGCTGACTGCAAGGATTGGTTAACTAAATTGAACGATTCCTTGTGGGCATACCGCACTGCTTATAAAACGCCTATTGGTACCATGCCATATCGATTGGTCTATGGTAAAGGATGTTATCTACCTATGGAACAAGCTCACCGTGCTTTATGGGCTATCAAGAATGTTAATGCAGATTATGATAATGCAGGTAAAGAAAGGAAGCTCGGACTGTGCGAGCTCGAAGAGCTAAGAGATGAGGCATGTGAAAGTGCAGCTGCGTACAAAGCAAAGATAAAAGCAGTGCATGGTGCCAAGCTAAAGAGGAAGACCTTTGAAGTGGGTCAGAAGGTGTGGTTGTATAATTCCAGGATTAAACTCTTCCCTAGAAAGTTAAAGAGCAAATGGATGGGTCCTTATCTAGTCACAAGAGTTGGACAATACGGAGACGTGGAGATTGAAGACTTTGAGGACCATCTAAGGTAAGTGGTGAATGGATATTGGTTGAAACCATACCTATAGTTAACTGATATCAATGACCCGTCAGTACAATTTGAGAGTTTCTTCCTAACCACGGTAGAAGAGGTAGGCGCAACATAACTTCAGTAAGGTACACCGCGTCTGGCTGAAGACGTTAAACTTAGCGCTCTTGGGAGGCAGCCTAAGGTTAGTTAGTTTAATTGTCTTGTCTACTTAAATGAACATTGTGGATGTCTTCTCTAGAAACCATCACGAGACTCAATTCGTCCACTCGGGCTACCGAGGGGTTTAAAAGGCTTGTTGCATATGCTAAATGCATCCGTGACTACTACGAAAGTGAGTTAGGTTGTCATTTCTTTATTTTCGTTAGTAGTGTGCAACTGGCAGATCATGGTTGGAATGAGTGTAATTGAGGGGAATACAAAAACCCGAGGGGGGTAGGATGTCGTTGTAGAAGTTTGTAAGTTTTCGGTGTAGTTTTGTGTTTTTCTAAGTTTTTGTAGGGATGTGTGGCCATTTGGGTGAGAAAAATCATCAATATTGACATTCCAGGAATGTGTGCATATAATTTAAGTGTTGGAATGAGTTTTTGAAGAATTTGAAAATTTAAGTTTTTAAGATGTGAAAATTTTCCTAAGGCAAAAAGTTGGATTTTCCTCCTTTCTTTCTGTTACCAGCACTCCCTCACGGTACGCGAGGGAATTGAGGCTCATCTTCGCGGTACGCGAAAGACAAAGAAAGGGGCCGGACATTTGTTTGTCCCTCGCGGTACGCGAGGGAGTGTCCTTGGGTCTTCGCGGTACGCGAGGGACCCCTATTGGCCATTTTTTTCCCATTTTTTTATTTTTGTAATTTTGAGTCATGTCGAGTCCGCCGGGTCTTTTATTTTTGTTTTTGCGTCTTTATATTGAGTTAGTTTGATTCTCTTGGGTTTGTTTCGGGGTTAACTTTGCAGGTTTCGATTGATCCGCCCGTACTCAATCTCCATTCGGGTGGTGATTTTCGACTTTCTATCCAGCTAAGTTTTCCTTTTGTATATTTCTTTTTAGTCGTCTTTTCTCCTACATTGAGGGCAATGTAGAGTTTAAGTGTGGGGAAGGGAGACCTTAGTCTAGGTTTGTATTTGAGTCTTGTTTTGAGTCAGTTTGAGTCATAAAAAATTTAAAAAACATTTCAAAAATGTCCTGGATTAGAGTTGTGCAAATAAATGGAAAATGATAGGTAGAATCAGGAACTTTGCGTGTTGAATTGGATTGAAATAATAATGATAGAAAGCGTGTCTAATTGTAACGTTTTGATAGGCCCAACCGACTTAAAGAGCTTAAATATCCTGATCATGTATCTAATCTTAATTGAATAATTAATTCAGGATATCTTGTGGGTTTTCATCTTAGGGGTGTCGGTAAGGTTGAAACTGCCAATATAGGGTGATAGGTATCTCTATAAGCAAGAGTTTATAAGTTTTTAAAATCTTTGGCACACCACTTTCTTTTTATGAAAATAAATCCGAAAGTTGGTGGCTCCCGCATTCCATAATCCATCATTCATGAGCTTAATTAATTAGATTGAGAACTTGAGTTCTGCCTACGTGTTACTCGACGGGTTACAAGCTTGGTTGAAACGCCCATGGGCAGACTCTTGTGATCAATCATAGATAACTAAGTTTGACTTATGTGTTACCTTCTAGGATAGTGACCTGGTTGAAAAGCCTCTAAGTTGAGTTTATGTTCTTCATTGCTTAAAAACTGAAGCTTACGTGTTACCCTCCGAGATGGTGACTTGGAGGATACACCATTGGGTGAGATTTATTCATACATCATTAATAAAAGCTCGCATCATTCATTTATCGATCCATATTTCATCTGATTTTGAAAGCTTCTAAATTAGTGTTTATAGTGGCGGGAAATCTATATGGTTTATCCCGAGCCTAAACATGACCTTGAGGTAGGAGTAGGTTGAGTCATAACTTTATGAGTGTGAGACCCGTAGATAGACTCACTGCTTGGTAAATGAATAGGATAGTTGATCACAGAATTGGGGGCTCGATAGGTCAGTGGTTGGGTTTAATCGAATAGAAATACCGATTGTTATGATTAATGCGTTATTATATTTGTGTTGTATAAAATGAAAGTTAGTTGCAAGTTTTCCGATTATGATTTCATTGCATAATTCTTTTTGCGGGATGCAAAAGGTTAAGTGTGGGGATATGATGTAAGGTTAAATATCCCGTGTATATGAGTCGTTTTGTATACGTTTTAGTAGTTTAATTTGTATATCGAGTCGGTTTTACGTGTGTTTTGTAGTTTGATGGGTTACAGGGTAAGTGAGCTTAAAGAGCGGGAGTATACGAGTCATAAACAAGAAGGTACAAAGCCCGGGAAGCCAAGGAAGTCAAAGTCAAGATCAAAAGTCAATTTATTGAGTTTTAGGCTCTTCGTGGTACGTGAAGACCTGGGAGAGTATTCTCACGATATGCAAGGGAAAGCAAGAAGGGGGAGCGACTATTTTGTCCTTCGCGGTACGCGAAGGCCCAGCCAGGATGTCTCGCGGTACGCGAGAAAAGGGTGTTTCGACAAATTAAACCTAATTTCAATTATAAACTCATTGTGACTCCCATTCTCAAATTATCTTCTTCCCAGCCGGCCCAGAGGTGTTCTAAGGTGATTTGAAGCTTTTCTAGGCCAACTGTTCTTAGTTTTGAATGTTTGTAAGTTCCAAGATTATTACTTTGATGTTTGCTACAACCATGAGCGGCTAATCCACTTGTAATTGCTTTCGAGTGGATAGTTCGTCTCATTGAAACCTGAGTTTATGGTTTTTCTACTGTTTGATTTGTATTCTTGAGTGACAGTTTTGAATGCACGTACTTTTGATTAATTTAAAATGTTTGCTTGTGTTGAAGTTGTTTGAGTCGCCATCTGTTTTCGGTTTTCTTGCATCGTTAGCTATTTAGTTAGTTTGTACTGCTTTGCATCTGTGAATTGGTATTTGGCCGGACGAACGAGTCTTAAAAGATTGTCCCACATTTATCACTTTAATTGAATTGTTAGTGTCATGTTTAGTGGAATCAAACTAGATTAACCTGAAATTTGGTGGATTTGTTGAACTTGAACCCCGGAAGTGATTGAGTTTTCTCCAACTATTTTCTCAAATTAAAGTTTATTGCTTTTTATAATTCTAAGTCTTTTAATTAATAAAGTTTGAATTTTTTTAGTAGTAATTGAATCCGTTTTCCAAATAGTGTTTTCCACGAGTTCCCTGTGGATTCGACAACCCTACTTTCCTGTCTATAGTCTAAGGTAGCTAAATAGTAGTTTTTATAAGTGTTTTTGATTGACCTTGACAACGCGATCAGTGGCGCCTATAATTGCCCCTATTGCTTCAGGGATGGTATCTAGGTCAGCAAGTTCGAGCAACATTTGAGCGCATTCTTTTTAGAGCAGAGATATAACTGCATTGTTGAAAATAGTGATAGTAGTGCTTCAAGTGTTGTCTGTCATGACTGCGTTCGGGTAGTAGCTGTTAATTTAAATGCATGTAACATGTTAGTGAAATAGCGTCTGTATTTTTGTGGATAATATTGTATTTTTTTTTATAGAGACATAAGTGGGTAAAGTTGGTGGAAGCCTGCATATGATTATTATGGTTGTTTGAATTTAAAATGGGGGACATACATGAGTTTTGGTTGTTGTCCTCTTAGATAGCCACATGCTAACATGTCAGCTCCTTCTGTCAATTTTCTATTGCAGCATACACAACCTTTGTAGAACCATGGTTTTCCTTCAACGAAGGCGACAACTGTAGCAACGCTTTTGAATTTCCTTTCCTGTGGCGATAATATTGTTTCTATTTAGATGTGTTTGTAACAATATATGTGTGCAAGCCAGTATCATGTGTAAACCTTAGGAAAATAAGTCATTCGTTTTACAAATCATGTAGTGATGGTTGGTCATTTATTGTAGTATTAAGCAGCCACTTACGGAGTTCTGTTGTGGGCTTTTTTCAATAATTGAGCAACTGTGAACATGTTGCGTTTGTCTGCAGGGGCATCCATGTATTTTTCTATGAATCTGTGGAGAAGTGATTTTCTTTAATAAAAATAGACAATAAATGTATGTTTCTTTTTGGAAAAGAAAGGTTCGATGAGGTAGAATCTGTTACCTTTCAGCAAGATCATCTTTGTCTTAAATTTCGGGGCTGATGAATACGTGTTGCAGAATTAGATTCAAGTTGGAGATCGTTGTATTTCTTAACATTCGATGAAGTGTGTAACACACCAAAATCCTAAACATAAGTTAGGATGAGTTCCGGTTAAGAAACACGACACTAGAACGTAACCAGACGCGAAACAAAAAAGATGATTAGCCAAAAATGTCCCAAAACTTCTCATAAGCATATCTCGAGCTAGAAGATGAGTTACGGAAGCCATAATATATGAAACTTAGGTGCCTCTATGAGAAGAATCTTAAAAAGGTACTACCACGGACATCACCAGGTGTAACGGTCTGTCACGTACGCCACGCCGCAATTTCAAGGAAAACACCAGAGATCGAAAGTGGAACCATGACTAACCTATCCTACGGCGGTGACGGACCGTCACCACCCATAACGGTCCATCACGGAGCCCAAAGATGGCCTATAAAAAGAGCTTTAAGTGTTTTAAGTTGGATTTAATTCCAGTTCTTCGGTAACGCTCTATTGTGAGAATCTCGAGCTTGAAATATCACTTTGGTTGTTACAAGCAAGTCATTTTAGGAGCAAGAGACGGGGAAAATCTACATCAACTCCAACGTACGAGGCAAATCGGGAGTCGGGGCGTCTCAAAGTGACTACAACGATGCATGGGAACAGCTCATGTGTTAGTCTTTCAAGGTCTATGACATTGGCAATTTCCTCCCACGGGGCTACCTCTATGAAATTATCACTGAAAAGAAAATAAAATTGGTTAATGATAAGTGACATGTGAGAAGCTGACACCTATAAACAGGGGAATGGATTTACTTTATGTCTTCTAATAGCAATTTCAGAAGTCGCCTTCCTATGGATGTGCTTGTGTCAGGTAGATGTTGTCAAATCTACCAATATAATCTTCAAATTGCATATAAAACATGTGTTATCAGCAAGGGGTTATGTCTTGCATGAAAATTTTTCAGTGTAAACTTTGTGAACGATCGAACAATCAATTTGATCAAACTAATCCTTTTATTGAAATAAACAAAACATTAAATTTACACACTTCTATTTATACTACTAAAACGAACCATCGCGTCCCTTAATGTTAACTGCCATACACACATTGAAACAGTGTGTCTTCCGGCCAACCGATGTGTCCCTGTCTTCATTCATCGCATCTCCGATTGTAGGTTAATAGGTTTGGTTCTTGACACTTCTAGTCCTCCTAGTTTGTAGATAATACATTTACTAAACTAAATACACTTTAACTAATTACATTAAACACCCCTAAACTTTGACACACATGGATTACTAAATTAGTATCCAATACTCCCCCCTAATTTATTAATCCATGTCTTCTATATCTTCATTTCTTCAAACTCCATCATCTTCAACTTAAGCAGGTTGTAGTAGATCTTTGTCTCTAATCTTTGACTTTCTTCCATCCTGATAAGTGTTAGCTGCTTTGACTTTGTCTTCATCACTTGAAGCATCAACTTTTTCTTCATCACGAACTATATCTTCTATGTCTGCCCATCTTTCTTGATCATCTTTAGCTTGTAAGTCATCTTCTTCCACTTGTGTCATTTTATCTTCTTGAACTTTGACTGATCCTTCTTCCTTTTCTTTGACTGGTTCATCTTTGAATGGTAAGTCACCAATAGCTTCTCGTTTCTTTCTTTTGTAACTTGATTCAACATCCTTTGATGTCATCCTTCCATGTCTCTCACATTTATTTTCTTTTAGCTGCTCATCTTCTAGATGTTTTTTACTTGCAAGCACCTCTTGCTTCTCTTTTTCTAACTAAGCTATTTCTAACTTCAGCTCTTCTATCTCTTTGTTTGTATCTTCTCTCAAACAATCTATATTCTCCATTTCTCTTTCTATCTTATCCTTAAATGACTTCTCTTCGTCATTCATCTTTCTCTCAACTCTAATTCTCTGTTTCTCAGCTCGGTCTTGAGTTCTTGTTTCTTTACCTCAAACTCATGAAGCATGTCTAATCTCCACATCTCAAGTTTTCCCTTTATTTCAATCTCTATCTCTGATCTCAAGTCTTTCGACTTTGCATCTTCTAGCTTTTGATTCCTCTCAGTAACTAAACCTGGCCACCCCGGCTATTCGTCATTAAAATACTTTGCTAATGACGTCTAGTAATTGCTTTCCTTCTCATTTGAAGTATTCTCTTCATATCTCTCTTTGTCTCCTGTAACTGCCATTAAGAGGGTCTACATCCTCTTGTACTAGATTTGCCTCCTTTTTTTGTGATCTGGTTCTGGACAATCCGATGCATAATGTCCAAACTTATGGCAGTTATAACACTCTATTTCTCTAATATCTTTTCTGGGATGGCTTTGATCTCTAAAGTTTCTCTTCCTTCTATTGTAGCCATCTTCATTCTTGTTTCAGAAATTATCATGCGAGACATATCCCCCTCTTTGTCAAAACTTCTCATCACGCCAATTTCCTTGTGATGTATTAGACCTTCCTTGTTCACGGTTTCCAAAATGTCTTCCTCGACCATAGTTCTTGTCGTGACGTGTCAACAAAAGTCTATTTTGATTGTCCACTGGGTCTTCATCCATTAGACTGGTTCTTTCTTCAAAGGCTTTCAACCTTCTAATTGTCTCATCTAGAGTTGTTGTATCTAGGTCAACGAATTGCTTGATGGTTGCAGCTATTTGAGCAAACCTCTTTGGTACAGCACTTAGTAGTTTCCGTACTAAAGTTGGTTCATCATATACTGATCCTAAACCTTTTGCTCTAGTAACAATACTATTTAACTTTGCGGTGAACGCATCTATATTGTCTTCCTCCTTCATTCTCAACATTTCAAACTCTGTTCTGAGTGTTTGTAGACGTGCCTTCTGCACTCGATCTACACCGATGTTTCTTGTCTTTAATGCATCCCAAATCTCTTTTGCACTTTTACAACTTGCCACTTGTAATATCATCTCTTCTGGTAACGATTGAAATAGATGAGATGTCGCCTCCAAATCTTTCTTCTCTTCAACTTGCGTACTCGCACTTGGTTCTATCATTTCCCATAGTCCGTTTGCCTTAAGTATGGTTTTTATACAAATTGCCATACAACATAATTTGTAGATTTTAGGACAGGACATTTGAAATGGAAAACAAAACTCGTCTCCTTATGTATTACAATTTCTTTGTCTGATTTCTCTGGCATCGTAACTTAGGTTTTTCTTCTAAAACCCAAAACAAACTTGTGTGTCTTTCTAACACAGTCTCAAATGCAATTTCTAATCTCTAAATTGCAATAACTCTATAAACTTTAAATTCCAAGGTAATCAAAACGTAAAACCTGGAATTTTGTGAATCTTCTACGTGTACTTCTGATTTTCTGAATTTTGGTGATGTGAACCACGTACACCTCTCATTCCTTTTTTTTCTCTTTGATGTCGTACTCCACGAACACCACTCGTCTCTTGTCTCGTCTCCTTTGGTAACATAACCCACGTGTACCCATTTTCTTTTCTCGTCACTTCTGATGACAGTCTCTTTTCCGGTTATTTTAACTATTATTGGGTATAAAAAAACGAGTCTAGATCAGGCCCACAGCTTTTCTTCTCTGTAAAACAGCCCACATAAAGCGATGCCCACTGACCTATTTTTTTTCGGTTTTCTTTTCGGCTCAAAAGCTTAAGGCCCACAACAATTGCTTTTGTCTCTGGCTTCACGAACAATACCCACAACAATTAGGGCTTCAAGTTTCCTCTTCTTTCCCCAATTCTGGTTCGCGAACAAGGCAACCCACACCTTTGCCTTCTTCGATTTTGTTTCGAATAGCAAGCTAGGGCAAAAACCCCCTTTTCTTCTTCTTTAAATCTCTCTGGTTCACCAACACCACAAAATGGTTCACTTTTCTCCTTTGATGTTGCTGGTACATGATTAAATCAATGATGGCACCAACACTCTCTGTTAATTGGGTTCTCCGATTCTTCCGGCAACAGCGGTGGTTAACGGCGGCAACGGTTTCTCCTTTCTCGGTAGCTGGCGTCTTCTCTGTCGTACATGGGTAAGTCTCTTCTCTCCTTCTCTTTACTTTTTCTGATTTTAATTTCTGGTTTGAAATTGATCTACTCCCGATCAATTTCCTAATTTAGAATCGATTCACAATAAATCATTCTTTTCTGGTCTCCTTTTCTGATTCTGAATTGATGGTCTCTTTTACTCTGAATTCGTTCCTTGCAATCGTCCTCTGAATTGCAATCTCTGAAGAACGAATTTTTTATTCGAACCTATGGCTCTGATGCCACTGTTGGTCTTTTCTCCTTGAACGATCGAACAATCAATTTGATCAAACTAATCCTTTTATTGAAATGAACAAAACGTTAAAATTACAGACTTGATTGACTTCTATTTATACTACTAAAACGAACCATCGCGTCCCTTTAATGTTAACTGCCATACACACATTGAAACAGTGTGTCTTCCGGCTAACCGATGCGTCCCCTGTCTTCATTCATCGCATCTCCGATTGTAGGTTAATAGGTTTGGTTCTTGACACTTTTAGTGCTCCTAGTTTGTAGATAATACATTTACTAAACTAAATACACTTTAACTAATTACATAAAACACCCCTAACTTTGACACACATGGATTACTAAATTAGTATCTAATAAACATGAAGCATGGGTGAAGTAAGACTGAAAGTTGGATGGGTGTTTGTGTGTAGGTAAAGAAAAAAAACACTTCGAATAATGTAGAATGGAATGTAATTTTTTATATGGCAGGTTATGTATATGTATGTGGTTGTCATATAGAGTGAAGATAACATGTAAAAAGTAAAGATAGATTCAAGAGATACATGCTTAAAAGCAAGAGATACATTTGTTTTGGGAAGATAAAGGAACCTCTTTGTCAACTAATAGAAAGGAGCATCCGCTTTTTAGCTAGTACGGGTGCCGTTTTCTGATAACACGAACTTCTATTGGATCTGCACAGTCACCTGATCTTATGGAAGAGACGGGCATGAATGCCATATGTATAAAAATGCAGTAACATGTTATGTACCTCATGTAACGTGAAGACATCATCGTCCATACCATGCACATGGAGTTTTCATTTCATTTAGAAGTTGTTAGTGCTAGGTAGTTCTTTTTTAATGGGTATAAAAATAGTCATAGGTCTTGTTTATGTTTATGAATGAAATTATAAAAATTCTCTCAATCTCTCTCTAAATTTCTTCAAGGTTCCTTCTATTTTCTTAGGTCAACGATATTAACCGTTGGAACCACATCATAACATAAATGCATGGAAGTAACATATTTATAAATATGTGCATGTATATATTAGTTATGCGTTCCTGTAAAAACATAGGCAGACCTCTATCTATATGGGTGCTTATGTTAGTATAGATCTACTAATTATAGGCAGGCAAATTTGTGGTAAAAGGGTTAGGCATCAAGAGAGTTTTGATGGCAGTTTATGTTTTTTTCAAAACTTTGAGTAAACAATGTTCTTTGTTTGGGTACAAATGTGTTTGTTTTAGGGAAGAATTAAGATTTTTAAACCGTCAACTGATCGAGGTTGCTCTAGAAAAAGCCACATAGAGTTGGTCGTGGCTAAAAACATGTTCAGGTATATATACTCCTATTTTACTTGGTGATTGACCCTGACTTTTATTTATAGTCGTGGCATAGCAAACTTTTATTGGAAACTGCTTCTTCTAAAAACAAATGGTAGTTCTTTATCGTTTTCTATTTAGAGTGATCCTCGGTATGTATACGCGATGACCAATAGTTGTGCATGTTCGCTAGTATTTTTGGTAGTAGACGTGATAATAATAATCTAGTGCCATTGCAAAGACCAGTTGTTTGGTTAATATTTCGTAAGAGGATAATCGAAGTGTTTACTTTTAAATCTAAACGGTGTGGGGGAGACCAGTGAAAGATGGTTCATTTAGATAGTGCAATTTGTTTCTTCTTAGTTTATAATCACTTTCCAAACTCACAAACTTGCAGAGAATTTAGAGAGAGATTTCATGCTAAACTTGCTTTTATTGATGGATCGAAATCATTTACAAATGAAGGGGTTTATCCCTATTTATACTATTCCAAAGGGTGTGATAACCGGCACAATGGTTCGGTATTTAACCACCATGACTGCCGCTATCTTAGGTTATGACTAATAATTCAATTTAAATACTAGGACTTAGGATTAAATCATAATTAAACTAACAGTTCATTCTTGCCAAGTTTGTCAACAAATGAAAGCATCCTTCCAACCTCCTAGTGGTATTTTACAACCATTGCAAATTCTACAATTGGTGTTCGAGGGTATCGCTATTGAATTCATCACGGGTCTTCCACCGTCCCAAGGCCGTACTGTTATTATGGTCGTTATTGATCGGTTATCGAACTATGCTCACTTCATTGGTTTACTAACTTCTTTCACTTGCGGCTGCTTTTGTGAATGATATTATCAAGCTACATGGTATTGCCATGGACTAAATTACATACCGCGACCCACGGTTCAAGACTTCGTTTTGGCATGAACTATACACCGTTTACATGGTACAAAACTTTCTTTAATCACCGCCTATCACCCTCAATCCGATGGCCAATCCGAAGCTCTTAACAAATACCTCGAAATGTATCTTTGATGCTATGTTGTTGATTACCCAAAAGAATGGATGCGTTTACTCTCTTGGGCGGAATATTGGTACAATACTTCTTACCAAATCTCTGTCAAAATGACACCTTTTGAGGTATTATACGGTCATCCACCGCCTTCCATACACAAAGATTATAAGAAATTAAGTTTTGCTCATCATTTTAATAATTTTTATTACAACCCTAATATTATTAAGTTTTAATTTGTTTACTTTATTACTCTTAATTTCTTTTATTTAACATCAAAGATTTATTAATCTTAATATGTATAATGAATATATAACCAAAAAAGTATTTTTCTTAACAAGTTACGTTATCTTCAATACCTTTAAAATGATCTCAATATGCACATTTTATTAAAAAAAAATTATGTTTTATATAATCATATTAAACTATTTTAATAATTTTTTTCTTAACAGTTATTTTAATACACACCCTATATATTACCAGCTTACTAAATTATTTACATTCGTTTAAAATTAAACTTGATAACATATTAGTTTTGCAAAGCCAATAGAGGATATATAATTTATTTTAAACAAATCCGCAAAATTAAAATAGGTAATATATTAAAATGATAGTGAAAACTGTTGGGTTTTGTTAGTGGTGATCAGTTAGATTAATTATCAAAAACGGTTGATAAATAAATATAGATAAACAATAATTATTTAGTAATTATTAATGCGCAGCGGAACAAAACCGATTCAGCACAAAAAGAAACCCGACAGGATCTGGGTTACAAAACATACGAATACAGAATAAATAATTTAATCACTACAACAATATCACCCTATCCCGACTATTTTTTTTGACCCTATAGCGACGACTTGTCGTCGCTATAGGATATACCGACGACATGTCGTCGGTATTGCTTCGTCCCAATAGGTCAAAGTTGTCGTCGGTATAGGTGTCGTCGGCATAGGTCGACCTATACCGACGATGTCGTCGGTATAGGTTTTAATTAAAAAATTCAAAAAAGAAATTGGAAATAGCCTATACCGACGACATGTCGTCGGTATAGATTTTGGACTTATCCGGACGACAAGTCGTCGGGATAGACCCAACTTATACCGACGACATGTCGTCGGTATAGGCTATTTCCAATTTTTTAATTAAATTTGAAAAATACCTATACGTCGTCGGTATAGGGTTTTCTGTATTTTTTTTAATTATTATTAAATTTTTAAAATTTTCCAGAAATATTTAATTTCTAATTACCAAAACCTGCAAATCAGATAATTCAAACCATTCAAAAATTGAAATCCGAAACATATTGTTCGATACAGAAACCTGTTCGACACACAAATCAAATATTTAAACATTAAGTTGTCCGACACACAAACATAAAAATTGTTCAAAAATTCAACAATAACACCGACAACCAAGGCAAAGGCGCAGCAACTTCAAGCTAATTATCGTCGCTGCTAGTTCTGCGTTCCCACATTCGACGCATTTCATCCATTTGTCGTTGCATTTCAAGCATTTGTTGATTATGCACACGACGTTCTTCATCTCGTTGGGCTTCGCGGTGTTGTTGATCTTGGAGTTGTTGTTGAAGTTGAGTTACACGCTCATCCACTTCTTGCCAATGTGGTTGTGGAGTGGGGGTACTGAACAAATCCGGTGTGGGATTACTCACCACACGACCGACACCCCTGATATGGCCACGCCGTTGACCCAATGCACGCTCCATGCATGCAAACTCATCGACATTAGACGAGTCACCACCAGACTCAGCAGAAGATCTTGCATACTCCTCTTGGATTCGGTCCTGCATTAAACAATGTAATAAACAATCATTTGACTATTTTAATAAAATTCGACAGCATAACTGCTGTAAAATGGATAACCAACCTGTTAAACTATAAGTTATAAACGACCCAAATTCACAAATTCCAATCAACCAACGCTAATAACAACAAATACTAATAATAATAGCAAAAATAATCAACAATTGGGCTCAAGTTGGATGTTCTAAGTCTATTAAAGTGTGTTTGAATCATTTTGACCCGTTTTAAATTACAGTTGGATGTTCTAAGTCTAGTAAGTCTAACAAAAAAATCATTTGACGTACATAATCTGATGATGCATTCGTGTTGGCCCAACCGGTCCCTTCTTTATAATGGGTCGATTTGAACACATCAATTGGGCCGGTACCCTGTGAAAAACAAAAATAATATCACTAAGAATTAATAAGCATGTTTATATAATACTAACAATTGTATTTTCATACCTCCATGTGTCGGCGCTGGGCGTATGATTTACTGCCATGGTAACTTGGGTAACGTTGTTTTGATCGGTTTTGTTTGTTCTTCGTCGCGCGGTTTTTATAGCTCGCATCTAAAAACAGCTCATTAATCAAAGTCTCCCAAGATTCTTGATCAAGATCTTCTGGTGGATTATTCATCGCCGCCTCCACATCATCGTATCCCCCATTCTCCAGGAAGTGACATTTCAACACATTCTTGTGATCTTTATACGACCTCTGACACTCGGCGGTGATTCCGAGTTCAACGCCTCGCCACTTATCAGTGTTTCTCCAGGAGTCCAGATCAAAATAATCCTACAAATGGAAAGTAATTATAAATGTAATAGTTATGAAATTATAAGTAATTATAAAACATCTATACTTACTATAAGAGTGGGATATACGGCCTGTTTCTTCTCAATTGGAACCTTAGCCCAATTTGGATAATGTGGCGGAACAACCTTTTCAACCTCCAACGAGATAGCACGGATAAAATCCGAAGCATTGGGACCCACAAACTTGTACCCCCCGGCATGAAGTTCTACATCAATGGGAAGAGGCTTCCTCCCATTTTCCTCAAATTTCTTATACATTTTTAGGTTTTTGCCTTTAGATCGTCTTTTTTGGGAGGAACTACCTACATTGACACATGACATTCAAAAGTTAGGCAATTATAAAGACATCTATTAAACAATAACAAGTAACTTACCACCAGATCCAGTCGCACAACCCTAGTCGAAGTGACCCGTCTCCACCGTGTGATTGCGCCATTGTTGCCATTTTTCCTACAACAAAATTTATTAGTAAGCACAAATAATTATTAATTAACAAAGACAAATAGTACATTTTTAACATACATTCAATTAGAATCATCAGTAAAATAACGTGTGTCAACAACATCATCATCTTCTTCATCGTTGTCATTTAGTTCGTCTTCATCATCTGAATTGTATGCATCTTCTTCATCATCATTAATAAAACTTTCATCGAGATCAATCGAGGCAACATGACTTGGGTCACCACACTCATTTAAAGTTGTACGCATAGGCAAGTCGCCTAAGTCGACAACCAAGTTACCAAAAAATGATTGAGTTTCCCATGTAATAGACTGACTATCAACATGGGGAATTGGAGTTTGGTCACCACCTACGTGACTTGATTCACCACCTACGTGACTTGATTCACCACCTTCGCATCCGGTGTCGACAACCAAAGTATAATCATTTGATTGAGTGTCGTGCAATATATCTATCTCATTAACAACAGTAGGATGATCCCAAAGCTTCCGATGGTGAACGTCCTCAACAACCCTCCATTGGCCAGTGGTTCGAGAAGGATCTCGAAGATAGAACACTTGTTTAGCCTGTGTGGCTAATATATATTGGACATCATCATACCATTCTTTGCCAACATACCAATCACGGCCAATGTCAATTATAGTAGTATTGTTTTGCTTAATTAATCTTTTACCTCTCGTGTCGAACCATTTACAACGGAATAGTACAACCGAGTAACCATCTATGTAGTTTAACTCTATGATCTCTTCTAGTTGACCATAAAATGGAGTATCGTCTTCTCCTATTGTAACCACACCACTGTTCTGAGTAGTGCGTCGGGAATCACGATTTTGTACCACAAATCTAACACCATTGACTATGCAAGCAGTGTAAGAAGATGCGTACAAGGGACAATCCAAAATTTATCCCTATTAGATAAATTTTGTACGGGTATATTCTAAAGGGTTATCCTAAATAAACATACTAGTGTACACAATATGAAACATGACATACATAAACAAAGACGTACATAAATGACATTAGGGGTGTAAGCCTTTTTCTTATTTATTTTATAAAATTATAAAATATATATATTTTTAATATATAAGTAATAGTATTTATAAAATTATGATAAACGAGCCGTTTACACCCTAAATGAAATAAAAAATTAACTACACAAAGGCATAAAAGTCGGAATACGTACCTTAAATAAATTCAATGAAACACAAATATGATGTTATTCACACCTCGTCAACCGCAATGAGTTCCGAACTTGCAACAAAATTAAATAAAGTTACATATACATACAAACATATATACATACATCCACAAATCATACAATTACATAAACATACATACAAATACATACAAACATACATACAAACATACATACACATATAGATATATATTATATACAAACATACATAAATAAATGCCCAAATTCTCAAATTACATACATAAACACAATTCCATACATAAAAATACATACAAACACACATACACATATATACATACATATTATATACATACATAAATAAATGCCCAAATTCTCAAATTACATACATAAACACAATTTCATACATAAAAATACATACAAACACACATACACATATATACATACATATTATATACAAACATACATAAATGCCCAAATTCCTAAATTACATACACAAACACAATTCCATACATAAACATAATCAAAATTCATACAAACACACATACACAAATATATACCTACATATTATATACAAACATACATATATAAATGCCTAAATTCCAAAATTACATACACAAACATAATTCCATACATAAACATAATACAAATACATACAAACACACATACACATATAAATGCCCAAATTACATACACAATTCCATACATAAACATACATACAAACATATATACAAACATACATATATAAATGCCCAAATTCCCAAATTACATACACAATTCGATAAATAAACATACATACACATACACAAACAATTGTCAAACAATTAGCTTCAAATAGCTTGAAATCCTCAAACAATTGTCAAATAATAAATGCCCAAATTTCCCAAATTTTCATCTAAACCTAATTTAATCCCAAATTTTCATCTAAACAATATACATACAAACATACATCCAAATTCCCAAATTTCATCTAAACCTAATTCACATCTAAACCTAATTCACATCTAAACCTAATTTCATAATAAAATTTCATAAATATTTATAAAATCATACATCTAAATCATATATACATACATACAAAATAAATACAACAATATACATACAAACATAATCTAAACATAATTTATAAAAAAATTACTAACCAAGTTTGCAAATATCTTCGAATAGCTTGAAATCCTCAAACAATTGTCAAAGCTTCAAACACCTAACAAAAAACAAAGAAATTAACCAAAAAACCCAAAAATTTTGATTTTATGGTCAAAATTGAAACATATATGTTAACTAACCTTAAAAACCGAGAGATTAGTGAAAATTGCTCCACAAAACACACCAAAACTGCGAAATCGCCACAGAGAAAGTATGAGATAATTTTTGAAGGTTTTGGGTGAAAATGGGAAGCAGAAAGCTGGATTCTGTGTTTAATCGCGCTGAGCCCTGTCGTCGGTATAGGCTACAAAGTCGGCGCAATAGGTTCCCTATACCGACGACATGTCTTCGGTATAGGATTCGTAAGGTTTTGACTGGTCAATAAAGTAAAAAAACCTATACCGACGACATGTCGTCGGTATAAGGCATTTTAGAATTTTTTTAATTTTTATTTAAAAATTTTTTTGACCGACGAAATGTTTATTATATTAAAAAAACAAAAATAAAATCAAAATAACCCTATACCGACGACATGTCGTCGGTATAGGGTTTTCCCCAATAATTCATTGGGCGCCATTTTTCCCTCCATCTGGCTCAACCCTGTACCGACGACATGTCGTCGGTATAGGGTGTCCCTGACAAAATTTTGGTTTTGACCTATACCGACGACATGTCGTCGGTACAGGGTAACCTATGCCGACGACAATTGTCGTCGGTATAGGCGGCGTCGGCACAGGGTCTTTTTCTTGTAGTGAATCTTCCATTGAGATTAATTATACCTTAGTGGTTAATGATTAACCGGTTGAGACACTTAGGTACAATGAACCGATGCTAGATCACGAACCAAAAACGCGGGAACGGGGCGGCGGCGGTGGCTCAAGGCTGCCGAAAATTGCAAGGCTAGGCTCCTCGTCGCTAGCTGCTTGTAATTTTGGCCAACAAGAAAATACGAATTTGTGTTGCTTCTTGTTTTTGCGGCTAGCCTTGGAATTGACCAAATAGTGGCCAAGAGGTAAAAACGTGTTCTACCTTTTTTTCTTTTGCGGCTGGAATATTGTTGGGTTAGATTTAGGATTATAATATCTCCTTAAATAATAATTATAATCCTTACTAATTGTTTCCGGGCCTAAAGTCCAATACGAGATGTAAAAGCCCGAACTCGTTTTAATGTTTTAATAAAAGATTAAAACAATATATATAATTATTATTTATAAACTAGCATAAATAATAACTCCCGTCTAACGAATATATATAAAATATATCGTCTCGCTAACAGTTCGTAATTACCAGTTAAGCGTGTTAAGTGGATTTAATGTTCGTTTCCCTAGGTGTAACCATCAATGACAAACCAACTATAATCCAACAACAATTCGAAATCAATCAAAGAAGTTTAAATCATTCAATCAATAAATGAAATCATACGGCTTAAAATGCCAACCAAGATTACAAACCAAGATAATTATTCAAGAATTCACAAGTGTTCACAAACCCTAGACCCAAAGAGGACTACAAGAGATTTAGCCATTCATACTCATAACAACAATCAAAACTAATGTCCTAGGACTTACAATTATGAAAGATTAAGAACAATCGGCCTAACTATGATGGAAATCGCCTCCTTGAAGGTCTGGAACGGCTATGGTCGAAGATTATTGATTATTGGGGCTGCTAAAGATTAAAACTTGATTTAGGTTAACTTTTCGCGTGGCTGCTAAAGATTAAAACTTGATTTAAAATAGAATCTTCGTGTGTCGCGAACATGGCAACCAAGTTCTTCGCGTGGCTCGAAGAACAAACTAGTCGGGCGCGCCTCTGAAGTTCTTCGCTTGTCGCGAACTATGCATCCCAAGTCTTCGCGTGTCGCGAAGACCATAAAATCTAGGAAATTGACTTTTTGACTTTTCAATCTCTCGTGTTTCACATCCAACTGCTTCTCATCCGTTTCTCGCTCATTTAGCACATAAAACCTAAGAGGTAGACACAACCACAAACACACATAAAACCGAACAAGAATACATACTAAAACAACTAAGACGCACACAAAACGACATATAAACCGGGGTTATTAAACCCTACATCACATCCCCACACTTACTCTTTTGCGTCCCAAAAAAGAATTATGCAATGGAATCATAATTGGAACCTGCTTTCACAACCTCATTCATTTAATCATTTCAAATATAATCACGCGCTAACTGTAATAATTTATATTTCTATCCGACTAAACCCAACCACCGACCTATCGAGCCCCCAATTCTGTGATCTAAAATGATATCTATTACCAAGCCAACAGTTTATATATGGGTCCAACACTTAGAAAGCTACAGTTCAGTCTAATCCCATCTCAAGGTCATGTTTAGGCACGGGTTAAACCATATAGATTTTCCCCAACACTATAAGCACTAATTCATAAGTTTTAGGAATCAGATGGAATTGTGGATCAATGGATGAATGATGTGAGCTTTTATTAACTTATATGAATAAAAATAACACAGTGGTGTTTTAATCAAGCCGGAACTCGACGTGTGACACATAGGCTGCAATTTTTAGCAATGAAGTACATAAGCTTCGGTTTAGTGGTATATCCTTCAAGTCGCCATCCTAAATGGAAACACATAAACCTAACTTAGATATCCATATGTAGATTACTTAAGCTTCACCCATGGGTGTATCAACCAGGTCACCATCCCAGAAGGTAACACGTAGGTGAAACCTAAGCTCTCACATCTAATAATTAAAGCTCACAATTGATGGATTATGGAATGCGGGCTCCACCAACCTTCGAATTTATTTTCATAAAAAGAAAGTGGTGTGACAAAGATTTCAAAAACTTATAATTTCTTGCTTATAGATGTGTCTATCACCCTATATTAACAATTTCGACCTTACCGACACCCCTAATGTCACATCCCCCAATTTCAACTAACGGAGTTTTACTGTTTGGAAGGTGACACACCAGGATCTCAGTCATTAGTTACGTCAAACGACACTATATGGGACTTGAAATGTCATAACATAAAAGTTCAGGGTTAATGCGGAAGCGTAAACGTTAAAAATGAAGTCAAAAGTAATTACACGCAATAAGCGTTAATTAATATAATTAAGTAAACTGTTTAAAATGTTTGAAATGAATGATATGACAAGAGGACTCCATGCATGTCCTAAGTGTGCAACCTGTGCCAAAGCGACCTGAGAAACATGTAAGAAAAAGTGTCAAAATGAGGTTGGTGAGTTCACAGGTTTCTAGTTTACAATAAGAGAGTGTTTGCCAAATTATGTACATTCAATATGCGTATCTATAGGTAGCTAGCCTATGTTCATGTCTTACTAAAGCGCTCGCAACCGAAGCTGACTGTTTGTTTATTTGCCTCCTGCCAGGTCTATCAACACTGGCGGTGTGAGTAGGCTAACATTTCACCCGTTCGATCTCTAATCGAGTTAGCGCGACTAACGCGGGTGAGATTTGTCAAACTCAGTAGTACTACTAAACATTACCTCGCTAAGATCCATATTAACGGTTCGATGTATGATGAGGACTTTCTGTGATAGAGTGTCACGCTTAGCCTCAACAGTAATAACATATGAATTACAATAATCTAAAATAGTTGTGTCATGTTTTCTCCCCCAACGGGAAAAACATGTAACATAATGTTTGTCTGCGTACCTGTTTCTCCCCCACGGGGAAAACAAGTAAAAGTATGATAGTTTGTGTATATGTTTGTTTCTCCTCAATAGGAAAACAAGTAAAATATATTTGTGTGTAAGCATGTTTCTCCCCCAATAGTAAAACAAGTAAAAAGGGGTCGTGAAACTCACCTGTGTTGCGTAGTAGGTAGTATCACACAAGTATGAGATTTAGAACCTCAAGTGTTAGCCTGTACGGCTTACGTATGTCCTAGAATTATAAACACATAAGTTAGGGACATATGGGATTTGTGACGACGACACGAAAGATTAGAACGTCTTAAAACATTCTAAGGATCAATGAGTAGACGAACGTGTCCACGGGAATGGGGTTTCTTAATATAATCATTAAGATTAATGTGTTACGTGTCGAACGTTAATAACGAATAATATTAAATGAATGAATAAATTCGTACGCTTACCCTTTAAAATGGTTAGGAAAATAGTATAACTATATTTATTATTTTAAGTCGTATGATTAACAAAATAATCATTTGTGTGGAAAAATAATAAATATATTATTTTTATTCGAGAATTAAACCGAGGGTAAATAATATAATAACTATATTATTTAATAGTTTGAACGTTACACAAAGTTTATAATTGTGGTAAAAATAATATGAAAATATATTATTTTTATCTGAGATCACGGGATTAAAATAATATAAACATATCATTTCATTTGGAGTGTTGGTTCGAAAATAATATAAATATATATTATTTTAAAAGTGGAAAATAATTATAAAATAGGTTATAAAATAAAACCCGAGCCTACGGGTGTTTTCTGAGACTAAAACATTTTAATATATTAATATAATAATGTTAGGATAAGTTTTATGTGTTAAAATAATAGTTTAAAAAAACATTAAAAATCAAAAAGGGGGGGGGGGGGGGGGGGGGAGACTCGAACCCGGGTCTCCTCCCCAACAGCACCAAGTCTTAACCGGTCTACCCGCTAGGGTAATCGCAAGGATAACCAGATCCGATTTCTTTTAACACCACAGTTCAAGGTGTTCTTCCCTTTAACGCAAACCCATCCCAAATCCTCCCTCAAATCCCTTGAATCCGATCGCGATAGAACCAAATGACAAAGGGGTTTTGCAAATCGGTATTATACGAACATGTTGACAAGTTTAATCGCAAAGACATCGAGTTTATAGTCGTTAATTTCAGTTTTAACATACCGAAACCCTAGGTTTTGATCTTGGAATCAAATTGACTAAAACTGATAATGTATGTTGTTGGATTCATAGGGCTTTCAAAGAGTATGAAATTGCGAAACTACTCATATCATTTAATTTGATTGAAACTGAGTCAAGGGTATCGTTCGATTAAACCGAATTGGTTATGAACCCTAGAATTGGTTCGAGTTTAATTCGTTGTTATAAGCCCTAGATTATTTAGGGCTTTCGTTATAGGGATGAAGGCGAGTCTGAGGGTATGATTAGATACCTGAATTGTTTTCGAACATATGGTGCTCGACTAGAACCCAATCGTGATTCCGACGAGTGGTCCCCGGCGTCTCCTTCCACGACTCCGGCGAAATTGATGTGGGGAAAATGATCACAGAGGCTTGACTTAGGTGCGCAGGGTGCTAGACTTCAAAGATTTTAGTCCAAATGATCGAATTGATGAATTTTTTTCAAGAGGTCGACGGTTACAACCAATATAATCATAATGGGGTTAATTCATACTCAATAATGATGTTAAATGCTCCAATTTTGATCGACATTATCATATTTATGAATCTCAGTTACGAATTTAGACAATCATGAGAGGTTACGGATTGAATTGGATCAAAAGGGTTCGATTTTTGACTTTAAAAGGTCAACCAAATCGGTTTTAAGTTAATTTCACAAATAGTCCTTGTAGTTTATGTGCTTATGGGTTTGAATCATGACAAGTTTGGTCCTTGTGGTTTGAAATGTTAACGAGGTTAAGAGATAATAGGATTTGGGTTAACGGAGTTAACCTAAAAAGGCCGGATGTCACACCTAAGATGCGAACCCACAAGATATCCTGAATTAATTGTTTAATTAAGCATAGAAACACTATCAGGATGTTTAAGCTCTTTAAGTCGGTTGGGTCTACCAAAATATTACGAATCAAACGCGTTTTCTACTTATTAAACAATTCAGTCACACACGAGCACAGTTCCAATTGTACCTATCATTTTCCATTTAATTGCAAGACTCTAATCCAGGGACATTTTTTTGAAAATTTTTAAATTTTTATGGATTTTTGATTTTACGACTCGAAATACAGACTCAGTCTACAGACCTGGACAAAGGTCTCCCCTCCCCACACTAAAACATTGCATTGTCCTCAATGTAGGAAAAGAAACAAAACGAAAGACCTAAACAAAAATAAAGAACTTAGCTGGATATGCGATCGTATAGCATTTCATTCGCGATCGTACTCCACAGATGCAAGCGGACAACCTTGTACAAGAATCAAGCGGAAGTCGGAAGTCATCACCCGAATGGAGATTGAGTACGGGCAAATAATTCCAAATCTGCAAAACTAAGCTCAAAGCACACCCACAAGCATCAAATCGATTCGACAACAAGACTCAATTAAAATAAAAGACAAGAAGGAAAGACAAGATATATATATATATATATATATATATATATATATATATATATATATATATATATATATATATATTTACGCGTGTCGCGAAAGATGGGGGGAAAATCTTCGCGTGGCGCGAAGATCAGAAATAATTTTCGGACTTCAAACTCCTCGCGTGTCGCGAAGAATTGGGCAGGAATCTTCGCGTGGCGCGAAGACCCTGTGGTGACAGAAGGTTTGGAAGAAAAAATGAGTTTTTGTCTTAGAAAAATTTTCAACTTTTTAAAACCCAAAAATTTTCAACCTCTCCAAAACTTGTTCCAACACATGATTTATGTTCTTACATACCTGGAACTTGATTCCCCATCATTTTTCTTGCCAAAATCGACACGAACACCTGCAAAACTTAGAAAAATTACAAAAACATACCGAAAACTTCAAAATTTACATAACTTTACACATGGTGTCCTACCCCCCCCCCCCCCAAGAACTTGTGCGTTGCCCTCAATGGCACATATATGAATCAAAGACCCCTCAGAGATTTCCCCACACTTGGTCAATTGTAAAAAAACAAACTAAATACATGTAAAGCTTAGGTTGCCTCCTAAGAGCGCTAAGTTTAACGTATTCAGCCAGACGCGGTGTACCTGAGATTGGTTACGTATCTCCATCCACTAGAACGCTCAAGAACAACACCTCAACCTGCTTGTCCGGACCATTGATTTCATTAGGCTCTAAATACGGATTTAGCCGATAGCCATTCATTGTTTGCCTCAAATGGTCTTCAAAGTCTTCTATCTCAACATCACCTGAGTGGCCCACCTTGTTCACCAAGTAGGGACCTCTCCACTTGCTCTTTAACTTACTAGGGAAGAGCTTCAACCTTGAGTTGAACAACCACACCTTTTGCCCAATTGCAAAGGTTTTCAACCGGACCTTTGCATCGTGCACCTTCTTCATCTTATCCTTGTAGGCCGAGGCACTCTCATATGCATCATCTCTTAGTTCTTCCAACTCACTCAAGCACAACTGTCTTTGCTTACCTGCAGCATCATAATCAAGATTAACATTTTTAATAGCCCATAATGCTCGATGAGCCAATTCCACAGGTAAGTGACATCCCTTACCGTAGACCAACCGGTATGGAGTAGTGCCAATAGGTGTTTTATAAGCAGTACGGTATGCTCACAAGGCATCATTTAATTTGTTTGACCAATCCTTGCGGTCAGACCGTACTGTTTTCTGCAAAATTTCTTTGATTTGCCTATTGGACCCTCCACTTGTCCACTTGTTTGTGGATGATAAGGTGTGGCAATCCGGTGGTCTACACCATAGCGTTTCAGAAGTTTTCCAAAATGAAAGTTCTTAAAATGAGATCCCCCATCACTTATGATCACACGGGGAAGCCCAAATCCAGAAAAAAATGTTTGATTGAATGAATTTGCAAACTACGCTATGGTCATTGGTCTTGGTGGCAATTGCTTCAACCCATTTTAACACATAGTCAACGGCCACCAAGATGTACAAATTGCCAAATGAATTTGGGAATGGGACCATGAAATCAATTCCTCATACATCAAAAATATCAACAACGAGTATTGGTTGCATGGACATCATTCCTCTTAGTGATACTACCCATCTTTTGGCAATTAGTACATGTTCGAGCAAACTCAAATGCATCCTTAAAAATAGTAGGCCAAAATAACCCGCAAGATAAGATTCGATGCCCTGTTTTCTGGCCACTAAAATGGCCACCACACGCAGACGCATGTGCAAGCTCCAAAACTGCTGGGATCTCTGATTCAGGAATGCAGCACCTGATGAGTTGGTCCGCTCCCACTTTGAACAAATCCGGTTCATCCCAGATATACTGGTTGACCGTTGTCAGGAATTTGTTCTTCTTCTTCTTGTTCCAATTTTCGGGAATAGTACATGTAACTAAATAGTTAGGAATACATGCATACCAAGGATCAGAAGATGTAATGGACATTAAACACTCATCAGGGAACCGCTCGTTTATCTCAGGAGTGACATCCTCCTCTCCCTTTGGATCTGTGACAGGTGGTCAGCCATGAAGTTTTCACATTCCTTTTTGTCCCGGATCTCCAAATCAAATTCCTGCAACAAAAGGACCCACCTGATCAACCAAGGCTTGGCATCCTTCTTTGCCATCAAATATCGGACAGCTGCATGATCAGAATAAACAATTACTTTGCTACCCCAAATATAAGACTTGAATTTGTCTAAGGCATAGACAACTGCAAGCAACTCCTTCTCGGTGGTGGTGTAATTCAGTTGAGCACCGGAAAAGGTCTTGTTTGCATAGTAAATTACAACATGTCTTTTGTCTACCTTTTGCCCCAAAACAGCCCCAACTGCATAATCACTGGCATCACACATTATTTCAAAAGAAAGACTCCAATCCGGTGATTGCAAAATTGGGGCTTGTACCAATTGATCTTTTAAAACATGAAAAGCATTTAAACAATCTTTATCGAATTCAAAAGGCACATCTTTAAGAAGTAAGTTGCATAAAGGTTTTGTGATGACACTAAATACCGTAATAAACCTATGGTAAAACCCAACATGCCCTAGAAAAGAGCGCACACCCTTGACATTCATCGGGGGAGGTAATGTTGAAATAACACTAATTTTAGCTTTGTCTACCTCAATCCCCTGATTTGAAACAACATGACCCAAAACAATACCCTCTTGAACCATGAAATGGCTCTTTTCCCAACTTAAGACCAAACTAGTTTCTACACATCGTTGCAAAACTTTAGATAATTCTGTTAATCACAATTCAAACGATGAGCCAAAAACTAAAAAGTCATCTATAAAGACCTCAAGCGACTCCCCGACCATTTCCAATAAAATACTAATCATACACCTTTGAAAAGTGGCTGGGGCGTTGCACAACCCAAATGGCATCCGTCGAAAGGCAAAGGTACTATAAAGGCATGTGAAGGTGGTCTTTTCCTGATCATCCGGATCGATGGCTATTTGGTTATAACCTAAGTAACCATCTAGAAAGAAGTAAAACTTCTGACCTGGTAACTTCTCTATGATTTGATCAATGAATGGTAAAGGAAAGTGATCCTTTGATGTGGCAGCGTTCAGTTTCCTGTAATCAATACACACACGCCACCCGGTTACCAGCCGAGTAGCAATTTGCTCACCATCATCACCTGTTATTACCTGGATTCCTGCTTTCTTGGGCACTGTTTGGGTTGGACTCACCCATGGACTGTCAGAAATGGGATAGATGATCCCGGCGTCCAACCACTTCAAGACATCCTTCTTGACAACCTTCCGCATGTTGGGATTCATTCGGCATTGTGTATCTCATGAAAGTCTTGCATCTGTATCTGTGATGATCTTGTGCATCACAATGGAGGGACTAACACCCTTCAAATCCACAATGGTCCAACCAATTGCAGCCTTGTAATCCTTGAGCACCTTCAGTAGTGCTTCCTCATGTCTTCATCCAAGTTGGATGCAATGATGACAGGTAGAGTCTCATTCTCCCCCAGAAATGAATACTTTAGGTTTTTCGGGAGGCCTTTCAACTCTTCCTTTGGGGGGCTAACAAGTGATGGTTGTAACCCCGAGTCAATCTCTAATGGCAGGCTCTCCACATGATGTGTCCATGGAGGTCTATCATCCTTCATAGCTAAAGCTTCAACAAGCTTTTCCTCCTCATCTGTAGAACCAAAGACTGATTGCTACCAAATTATTCTAAGTACAAATGCTGCTGATAGGCTTATCAGCAGCATTCAACACTTGTTGCTGCTGATAGGCTTATCAGCAGCATTCAACACTTGTTGCTGCTGATAGGCTTATTAGCAGCATTCTGCACAAGTTGCTGCTGATAGGCTTATCAGCAGCGGTCTTCCATGTTTGCTGCTGATAGGCTTACCAGCAGCAACCTTCACTCTTGCAGCTGATAGCCTTATTCACTTAAGACCAAACGTTGAAGCTGACTATCCAGGCCAAGCGTCTCTGACACCTTTCTGCAAAAGCATCTGATAGACTCAAAGCAGAAGGAACCGCTATGGTTAACCAATGACGGACAACAATACACTTCTCCAAGCATGAAAACAATCATGAATAAAGAAAACGTTTCAGTAAAGTTAACTAGATTAGCCTTTACGTGTAATGTAAATTAATAAACAAGATCAACGGCTTGTGTTCGATCTGATCCTTAGAATCAAGGGTCTGTCTTGATTCTAAGTTACTATAAATACTGAGTTGCCACTTCATTGTAAGTGTGTCTTGATAGTGCTTGTAGTGCTTGTCATACTTATTCATTGAGTTTCTCACTTGTAATCTTTGCATTCACAAAAGCTTAATACAACAGTGTTTATCAGTATTCTTTGTGTTTACTTGATTATAAATTGTGTAGTTGATTTTGTTTCCGCCAACCTCAACTAAGAACAGAACCATCTTGTATTCTCACGATCCTACAAGTGGTATCAGAGCTTTGGCTCAGATTAAACAAACTAACATTTGTTTAATCATCTCTGGTTCTATTCTAAACTCTCTCTTTGAACAAGTCACCCAAAATCAAAACAAAAAAAAAATGGCACAGAGCAATGGCTTTGAAGATATTGGCAGCATCAACCGACCACCAAGGTTGGTATCTGGAGAAGACTATGACATGTGGAAAAATCGCATGGAAAGCTTCTTCTGTTACCAAGAATACGGAATGTGGAGATCCATCAAGGAGGGTCCATATATTCCCATGGTGGCCTCTGCTGATGGTGGAGGGATACAAGTCCCAAAGGAAACCTCCAAGTACTCTGAAGAGGACATCAAGAAAATGGAGGTGGACTTCAAGGCACAAGGAGCCATCCAAATGTGCCTTCCGAATGAAGTCTTTCACAACTTCAGAAGCTACAAAACTGCCAAGGAGCTCTGGGAGGCGCTGGAGAAGATGTTTGCTGGCTCTGAAGAAGTCAAAGAGAACAGAAGGGACATACTGAAGCAGCAGTATGAGAACTTCGTTTGGAGGGAAGGTGAGTCCTTAACTATTTTATATAACAGATTTACCTATCTTGTAGGTGAACTGCAGTGCTCCAAGGTAAAGCTGGAGAATGAAGACATTCTCAAGAAGTTCATAAGATCTCTTCCTAGTTGTTGGACATTATACACTGTGTTCATCAGAAGAACAGAGAATCTGAAGACTCTTCAGATGACTGAGCTCTTTGGCATGCTCAAAACCTATGAATTAGAAATGATTTAAGCTAAAGAAAGGAGCTCCATTTATCAATCGGCTACCACTTCCTCCACTACCTCCTCAGCGCTTCACTCTGATCATTCCAGTCCTAGTGCAAGCAGCTACTATCCTCCCATTGTTACTCACCCTCAGACCCCAACCGCTTCACAATCTAACTCATCACCATTTCTTCTTGAGGCACCTCCTCAACAGCCAACCTCTACTGCTTTTGTCTCTGACAACTCAAGCAGCATGTATTTCATAAAAGAGGATCTGGAATGCTTTCATCCAGATGATCTTGAAGAAATGGATATTCAGCACTCATATGCCATGCTCTCCCTCAGAGCAAAAAGGTTCTATTCTAGAACCGGAAGATCATTTCCAAGCAACAACTCAAACAGCAGAGTTGGGCTTGATAAAAGCAAGATCCGTTGTTACAACTGTAACCAAATGGGTCACTTTGCTAGGGAGTGCAAGGCACCTAATGCCAATCAGGGTGCCGGCCATCAAAGACAAGCCTACCAAAGTCAGCCCAGACAACAGCAGCAGAAACAAACTCCCCCAGCACAAACTGCAGCCTGTGCAAATGTTGGAACTGCAGAATTCGACTGGAGTTTTCAATATGAAGATGTTCCTGTCTCCAACCAAGCACTTATGGCAGACACTGCAGAGATACCACCTCAGGTATTTGAACATCTATGCTCTCAAGCTTGCATTGATAAAGTTTTAGGTTATAGAAAACATAACCAAAACCTTATAGATCAAAATGAAGAGTTTCTTCAAATGAAATCTGAGTTCAAAAAGGTTGAAATCACTTACAAAGAAAAAATTGAATGCCTTAAGAAAGAGATTTCATCTCTAAAACATGAACAAACCAATCTTGAAACTCAGATTGATGATCTATTAGTAAAACTTAAATCAACCAGAGCTGATCTGGCAGAACAGAAAGTTCATGTTGAAAAATATGAATTTTATTCTAAAAAGCTACAGAGACTTCTAGATATTCAAGTCCATGAAAAGGTAAAGCTTGGAGGACTTGGATATGGCAAGGAACAGTACAATACTGTTCCTCATCCAGCTGACTATGTTGCCATCTATGAACCAAGCTTCGATGTTGCAAAACTCGACACTGCAAACAGAAATCTTGATCCTTCAATGGATGAACCCCTTGTTAAAGACTGCACTACCTCATCAGAATCTGAGTTAACCCTCTCAGACCATGATGAAACCAGTACAGCCTCATCTGAAGCTGTTCTGAATAGAGTCCCAGTCCCTACTGTTCTCCCAGCTGTTCCAGCCCCTGTACCATTCAAACAGATAAGGATCAGCTATCCTCCAGGTGGAAGAAAGCTAAACACTGAAAAGGGACAAACATCAGGACCCACAAACTCCAAGTCTCAGTTCATGCCAAATCAGAAGAATCAGCAACAGGTTAGAAGAGTTACGACCAAGAAAACTCAGTTCAGAAACTCTTCTTCTCCACCAAGGAAGCAGCAGCCCAAGGTTCAGCAGTCCTGCATCATATGTGGGGAATCAAACCACTTTGCTGCAAAATGTCAGTTTAACCCCTTCAACCAGATCCTTCTTCAATCAGCGCATAAACAAAAGAAGGATCAGCATACTTCAGTTGATAGGCCATCTGCAGCCAGTAGAAGAGTTGAAACTGTAGAAAAACACAAGCAGCAGCAAAAGGCAAAGCCTTCAGCAGCCACCAAATCTGCTGCTGCTCAAACAAAGCAGTCAGCAGCAAAAACTAAATCTGCTGCTGCTCCAAATAAGCTTTCAGCAGCAAAAGCAAAATCTGCTGCTGAAAGGCCAAGGTCATCAGCAGCAACATCTGCAGCTGATAAGCTGAAGCCATCAGCAGCAAAACCTGCCCCTGCTGACAGGCCAAAACTCAAGCAGGAAAATCAGCTGCTGATAGAGCAAATTCATCAGCTGCCAAAGCCAAATCCACAGCCGATAAAGAAAAGAGAACTGGAAAACCACTTCTTAAGCAATGGAAAGCCAAAATCTCTGCTTCTGTCAGCAAAATCATCATCGGTGCTGTTGAATGCACGCATGATGAATCAGAATGTCCAAGAACTCTTTTCTTCAAAAAGGAGAGCTCTTGGACCACTCCCACTAACTAAAAATCTCTTTCATGTGCATGGACAGCCAGGTAACAAGAATAACACCTGGGTGGTAGATAGCGGCTGTTCCAGGCACATGACAGGCAACAGGTCCATCCTCTCCAACTTCAGACATTTCAATGGAGGATATGTTGCCTTTGGGAGTGACTCAAAAGGTGGATCTATCACTGGACAAGGCACTGTGTCCAATGAAAGGATGAGTATTGAAAGAGTCAACTATGTTAAAGAACTTGACTTCAATCTCATGAGTGTTTCTCAAGTATGTGATCAAAAGCATTGGATGCTCTTCACTGACAAAGAATGTTTCGTGTTAGCTCCTGGCCTATCTAAACCTCCCCCAGAGAAGATTCTCCTAACTGCTAATAGAAAGGACAACTTATATGTGCTTGACATGAATGAAGTCACTCCATCTGGTAGTGTTTCATGTTTTCTGTCAAAGGCATCAGTTGATGAATCCGCTCTCTGGCACAGGAGGTTAAGCCATGTTAACATCAAAACAATCAATAAATTAGTGAAGGACAATCTTGTCAGAGGGCTTCCTGACAAAGAATTCCAGCTAGACGATCATTGCATTGCCTGCTTGAAGGGAAAACAACACAAAAGTTCCCATAAGCCCAAGACATTGAACACAAATGACACTCCTCTCCAGCTACTGCATATGGATCTCTTTGGTCCTACAAATGTCATGTCAATGGGCAAAAAGTCCTACTGTCTGGTGATCACTGATGACTTCTCCAGATTCTCTTGGGTATTCTTCCTAAGAACAAAAGATGAAACTGCTGAGATTCTCAAATCCTATATTCTCAGGGTAGAAAATCAAAGCAATCTGAAGGTAAAGATCATAAGGTGTGATCAGGGAACAGAGTTCAAAAATCACACTTTGAACAGTTTCTGTGAGAGCAAGGGCATTGAAAGGCAGTACAGTGCTCCAAGAACTCCTCAACAAAATGGGGTTGCTGAAAGAAGAAACAGGACTCTGATTGAATCAGCAAGATCTATGCTGGCTGACTCAAAGCTGCCCCTTACTTTCTGGGCAGAAGCAGTAAGCACAGCTTGTTATGTGCAGAATAGAGTCCTTATTGTTAAGCCTCTCCAGAAAACTCCCTATGAACTCTGGCTCAAAAGAGTTCCCTACATTGGCTTCCTGAAGCCCTTTGGATGTCTATGTACCATCCTCATCACACATGGAGTTCTTCCTAAATTCGGTGCAAAGTCTGATGAAGGTTACTTTGTGGGTTACTCCTCTCAATCGAAGGCCTACCGAGTGTTCAATCCTAGGACTCGGATTGTGGAAGAATATGCTAATGTGGAATGCAGGGAACACGTTGTCTGTGAACAAGGCAAAGGTCCCAACTGGCTTTTTGATATAGACTCCTTCACCCAGATATTTGAGCCCCTCATATTCTCAAATATGGAGCCTCCTTCTTCAAACTCAACACCTTCTACCTCAACCTCTTCTTCTGACTACAGACTGGAGTTTCCCAGTCCCTACATCAGGATGAAAAGGCCATCCATTGATCCTCCATCAGTGGCAGAAGCTATTGAAGCCAGTGCAGGTGAAGCCGGTACATCCAACACCACAAGCAGCAATCTCTCTGACAATGAAATCCTAAATGAAGCCTCCTCAATTCATGATGAAGAGGCCTCTGATGCTAATGCTGCTGACTATGTGGAACACAATGATCAGATCCTCCAAGCTCCTCTCCACACATCTGAAGACAATACTGATCTAAACCACAGTAATCTTGAAGAGGGAATACGGCTGGATGTGATACCTGCTCAGAGAATAAACAAAGAGCATCCTCTGGAAAACATCATTGGCCAAGTCCACACAGGCATCCAGACAAGAAGTAAGTCTCATGAAGCCAACATTTGTTTGTTCTCTTGCTTTCTATCACAGGTGGAACCCAAAAGGATTGATGAAGCTCTCAAGCACAACAGCTGGATTGAAGCAATGCAGGAAGAATTGCTGCAATTCAAAAGACAAGATGTTTGGAAGCTTGTTGATCTTCCACCTGGTCAAACAGCCATTGGAACAAGATGGGTTTTCAGAAACAAGCAAGATGAGAGGGGCATCGTAGTCAAGAACAAATCCAGACTGGTAGCTCAAGGTTACACTCAAGAAGAAGGCATTCACTATGATGAAGTTTTTGCTCCTGTTGCCCGTCTGGAAGCCATTAGAATTTTTCTGGCTTATGCAGCATCCAAAAACTTTATGGTCTATCAAATGGATGTGAAGAGTGCCTTTCTGTATGGCACGATTGATGAAGAGGTCTATGTCAAACAGCCTCCAGGCTTTGTAGATCCTGCACATCCAAATAAGGTCTTAAAACTGGACAAAGCTCTCTACGGCTTACACCAAGCCCCAAGAGCCTGGTATGAAACTTTATCTGGATATCTACTTAGCAACAACTTCAGAAGGGGGGCCATTGATCAGACGCTTTTCATCAAAGATGAAGGGGGAGAAATTTTGTTGGTCCAGATTTATGTTGATGACATTATCTTTGGATCTACAAGAAAGAAGCTCTGCAAAGACTTTGAAGTTCTGATGCATTCCAAATTTGAAATGAGTTCAATGGGTGAACTAAATTTCTTTTTAGGACTTCAAGTCAAACAGGTACCAACTGGAATCTTCATAAGTCAATCCAAGTATGTCAAAAGCATCTTGGAGAGGTTCAAAATGACTGACTGCTCTGCTGCAAGAACTCCTATGCAAGTGCACCATCAATTATCTCCGGATAAAGAAGGACAAGACACTGATCAACATCAGTACCGAGCAATGATAGGGTCTCTCATGTACCTCACTGCCTCAAGACCAGATATCATGTTTGCAGTTTGTCTCTACGCAAGATTTCAAGCAGCTCCAAAAGTGTCTCATCTTCAAGCTGTCAAAAGGATCCTTAGATACCTAAAGGGAGTTCCAAAACTTGGGCTATGGTATCCAAAGAATGAAAATGTCAATCTCTATGCCTACACTGACAGTGACTATGGGGGTTGTAACTTGGACAAAAAGTCCACATCTGGGGGATGTCAATTTCTTGGAGGAAGGCTCATCTCATGGCAATGCAAAAAGCAAACATGTGTTTCTACTTCAACAGCTGAAGCAGAATACATTGCAGCTTCAAGCTGCTGTGCACAGGTCATCTGGATCCAAAATCAAATGCTTAACTATGGAATGACCTTCATGCAAACTCCAATTCACATTGACAACATGAGTGCTATCTCTATCACAAACAATCCGGTGCAGCACTCAAAGACAAAGCACATCGACATCAGGTACCATTTCATAAGAGATCAAGCTGAGAAAAAGAGAATTATTTTAACCAAAGTTCATACAAATGAGCAATATGCTGATCTGTTTACAAAACCTTTTGATGAAGCTAGATTCAGATATTTAGTTGAATCAATTGGTATGATGAACTTTGATTAAAATCCATCTCAAGTTTCTCCTTAAAATGTGTCTTTTTGTCCCTTGTTGTAAATAAAATTTATGGGTCTGCAGCATTTTTGTCCTTCAGCTGCTGACAGGTAAAAGCATCAGCAGCAAAAGTTTTGCCACTGATAGCTTTAAGTTATCAGCAGGTACATGTTTCCTGCGGATAGCTTTAAGGCTTTCAGCAGCAATTCCCTTGCTGCGGATCTTTAAACCTTTCAGCAGCAAAATCTGCTGCTGACAGACTTATCTTTCCGCAGCAACCAAGTTTGCAGCTGATAGGCTTATCCATCAGTTGCAACCAATTTTGCTGCGGATACTCTTATCTTTCAGCAGCAACCAAGTTTGCTGCTGATGGGTGAACATAAGTCTAAATTAACATTTACCCGCTGTAAAAGTAAATATCGTCAGTCTTCACCATGACTGCTCGACTGTTTTACAGCTGTAACAATGAAAAGTGAAACAGGTTGTACTGTACAAGTAGAGTTGCTTTTTCTCCATCTGCCGTTATATCACCAACTCAAATCATCCCTCTACCTCTTCATATTCAATTTCAAACCTAGCTCCCATCACTTTCTCTCCCGTCCCCACAGCATTCAAAGCCCTCCATAATCAACCACCATTCAAACACCCTTCTCTTTTCCCTCCAAATCCATCACAATGGCAGGCGCAGACATAAACAACCCAAACGACAAGTTTGCTCCATACCACAACCTCACTGCATACCTAATAAAAGGCAAGAAGTCTGAGGGTTTCGACGGTATGATCGACTTCCTCTGTCGGTCCAAAATTTACCATGCCCTAACCGTCAACCCAACCATATATACTTCACACATGGAAGATTTTTAGAGCTCAGCCGTGTATTCTACTGAACAGGGCACTCCTCAAATCAGAGGCACAGTAGACGGTAAGGAAATGATCATCACTGAAGCAAAACTCCGCCAACACCTCAAGCTTCAGGATGAAGGGGACGCCCTCTCTTACCCAAGAGACGTATACATGAGGACCTTTGTATCCATAGGGTACACTGGGAATCAAACATAGTATACGATAGAGAAGGCACTCATGGGTCCCAAATGGAAGTATCTCTGCCACACTCTTCTCCAATGCATATCCCAGAAGAGGAGTGGCTGGAACCAACTCAGCTCCGGACTTGCGTCGGCAGTTCACGATATGATAACAGGGGCAGGTTTCAATTTTTCCTACCTCATTCTTGAAGGTTTGAGATACAACCTTCAAGAAGGGGTGAAATCACAGTTCTTCATGTACCCAAGATTCTTGCAGGAAGTGTTCAATATTGAACACCAAGATCTTTCAAAAACTGCAAGAACCTACTCCATACTCGGACATAAGAACAACATTTTTCAGAGCATGAGAACAGTTTCATCAAAGTTCTCAGGGGCCGATGTTCCATTGTTATCTACAATGTTGAACACACATAGTGCCCAGGGTGACAGTTCAGCAAACCTAGCTGATACTGATCCCACACCCTCCACCTCACTGCCACAAACTCAACCTACTGTTTCCCTTGATCGAACCCCTGTGCATTCTACTGAGGATGCACAGGCACATACATTACTCACCCCCAGTTTGATTGCTCAACCGGAACACAGGGCCCCGGTTGCAGCCAAGTATACAAGGAAGAGGGGCAAGAGAACTCCTTCTTCTCTTGCCTCCAAGGCCCAAACCCAAGCCAACATCCCTCACTCAGAATCACAACATTCTAGTGAGAATATCATAAGGGAAAGCCACATTGCTAGGGAGACTCCTTCGGAAGTCTCTCTATTAGGATTAGGATCACTTCCCGGATCCATAGAACAGCCCTTCGAGCCATTCCTCTCTTCTTTGAACTTAAGTGTAGAGGAACCTGACCAAAGTGATGTACCTTCTCCAACTACCACTATCAAGGAGGTACTGATTGGTCTTGCTTCCGAAACACCCAACCCAAGTTCCTCACCCTTGAAGGTCCACTCTGGGAGTATTGAAAGAGTGGATGTGGACGAGGCTGTCACTACTGCTGGTCCATCAACTGACCAGGAGGACAGTGACAACATCTTTAAGACCTCAACCATGGCAACTCACGGTGAGGGTGTTTCTTTGGAAACTCCCTTCACTGAGAGGAATCCCAGGCGCCAAGAAACCGCGGGTGATGGGGATGCTGAGGCTAGGCCTACGGCCCCATCTGGGTCCAAGGATTTCACAACTGTGGATGAGGACAGACTGAAACTTCATAACATGGAATTGACGGCCAGGGTGGCTATGCTAGAGGCTGAAATGTCCAAACTAAGACACCAAGTCGCTATGCATGAAGCCCATCAATTGCCAACTTTAGCCTCTCCCTCTCTTGTGTCAGTAGGCACCCAAACTGATGCTTACCTGTCTGCTGATGCAACCAAAAAATGGGAGATGGTTTCTATGGAAGATGATACAGACAGTCTTGACGACTGGATTCAAGAGCAGTTTGTACTTCAAAGCTCACAATACAAGCCAGCTTTTGTCCAAGTTCATGACCTGCCAGCCCCAGATAACGAAGACGAAGAGATATCTGAAGACTGGCAGTTGGTCGTCAGGGCTGTCGATGAAATGCTGAATGATGCTGAAGACACAGAACAAACAAATGCATCATTCAGCATCCTTCCACAAGCAGCAGCCATCATAGGTCAATCCACTACCCCCCAAATCTTCAAATCTTCAAAGAAGCTAGAGTTTGACTCTATTCTAGCTTGGGGGTATGATGGATTAGCTGAGAGGTTTTGGATTGGATGGGAGTTCAGCGGAGTAGAAGAACTGAACTGGAACTCTCTCAATGCCCTCCAAGTCCTAGAACTGCATCTAACTGACTGCATCAACACTTCAGCAGATCTCTCAGCTGAACTTGCCATTGGCAGGTTCCATGACCTGATGGAGGATAATCTACCCAGGTTCCAAAGATTCCTACAAGCAGCACATCGGGTAGCTTATCCTGAATCCTCGACGGCCACAGAAAGAAGACTGACTCCTAGCAATCTTGAAATAACAAGGAGCAGTCTTCTCACTGAAGAAGAAGTTCTGGGCCTTCAAAGATTCTTGTATGCCTTCCTGGTCAAGGACTTGGATGTGCTAGGTTGGGTGAGCACTAAGTCTCTTGACCACACTTTTCTGCTCAGCAACGGCTCCTCTCTCATCATCAACACCAGAAACATCCTTCATCTGCCCTCAGACTTTCTCTTCAAGATCTATCAGCTCAGAACAAACATCTGCAATGTCAACTCACTTGAAAGCCAGGCAATGATAGATACTGTCAGAGCCAAACTTGAACAAGTAGGAAGAATTACTGAGGCAGTATATGTGTCAAACTCTGACACTGACACTGACTCAGCTTCCCCTCGAGTTAACATCTTCACTGCAGCTTATGAGTCAAGATCAACTATCAAAGAAAAACTGAGAGAAATAGAAGGTCCTGAGTATCAACTTGATGAAGACGATGACCTTCCCCTATTCACATCTCAAATTGCCAATGAAGCCGAGGCAGAGATCCCAACAGCACAACAATCAGATGTTTCTGTGATCAGTGAAGCCAGAGCAGAGGCATCCAATGTTAATAAAGGGAAGGGCATCATGACAAAAGAGGATGAAGAGAGGTTGCAAAAGGAAAAGAAAGAGAAAGAAGAGAGAAGAAGGAAAAGAGAAGAAGAGTTGGCTGAAGAGATGGCTCAAAAACAAAGGCATGAAGATAGAAAGGCAGCCATACTTCTCAGACAACAGACAATCCAGCTGTATGCCAAACAGCTGGATGAAATGAAGGTAAAAGTCCTTGCAGGGTCTCAAGTTGAGGAAGAAGAACAACTTGCTAGATAGCTGCAGGAACAGTTTGCAAAAGAAGAAGAAGAAGAAGCTAAAGAGAAAAGGAAGGAAGATGCTAAGTTTAGAATAACTGATTCTAAATTAGCAAAAGAATTAAGGGAGGAGTGGACTGAAGCTCTGATCTCTCAAGGTGAGGATGAAGACTACCTTGAAAAACTTTCAAACAAAGAGATCTACAGAGCCTTCATGGGTCAGCAAGGTCAGTTGGCAAAGAAGAAAAAGGCTGAAGAAGAAGAAAAAGCCAAACAACAGTCCAAAAAGGCCATTGCCTTCAATAAAAGGACCCATGAAGAAAGGAAGGTCATGATTGACTTCCTTAAGGCCAGAGGAGATAGTGGAAAGAGGCTAGGTCCTATGAATTTCATGAACCTGCAAGCCCTCTACTTTAAAGTTAAAAAGGATGAGGAAGAAAGACTAGGGAAGAAGGGCTCCAAGAAAAGGGTACTTATCAAAGAAGATGAAGAACCAAAGACAAAGAAACCCAAGCCTTCTCCCTCACCTACCTCTTCCTCAGTCCATCATCCTTCCACTCTCCTCCCCAAACCTTCCACTCCTCCACCCAAAAAGTCCAAGTCATCCCACCCAGCTCCCACTCATCAACAGCCTCCCTTGAAGATACCCAAACCCACTCCTAAACCAGAAGACTCAAGAAATATAGTTAACTGGTTCCACAATTCACAAGATCAAGTGTTTGAGATCTTCAGGGGGAGAACTGAGAGAAGAAGATCCACTTACAGGTCTGTTGATGAGGTTCTGCAACTACCTGATTCTGATCTTCAAAGAATTTTAGAGCTGGGTGAAGCTAATGAGCCTGCAAATGAGAGTGGGAAACGTCTTGTGCTAGCAATCAAACACTACTTCAACCCTAGCAAAGATGTGATCATAAACATCAAACCACTCAAGTCCCACTCTCCATTTGTATCTTGGACCTACAATGCTGATTTGGATGAGTTCACATTGACTGATGTAAAGAAGCAGTAGATGAGATGTTCAAGCAAAGCAATCTACAAAATGCAACACAAAGACATCAAGACTCTGTCTGAACTTCCACTGAACAATCCCAGCAAGGATCCAAGAGGCTATGAGGTTGAAAGGATAGTCAGCCACATGCAAAAGCTTCAGCAGCAAAGTGATTAGAAGAATTTTTGGTTGCATCAGTCTAGGGGGAGTTTGTAGAACCAAAGACTGATTGCTACCAAATTATTCTAAGTACAAATGCTGCTGATAGGCTTATCAGCAGCATTCAACACTTGTTGCTGCTGATAGGCTTATCAGCAGCATTCTGCACAAGTTGCTGCTGATAGGCTTATCAGCAGCGGTCTTCCATGTTTGCTGCTGATAGGCTTACCAGCAGCAACCTTCACTCTTGCAGCTGATAGCCTTATTCACTGAAGACCAAACGTTGCAGCTGACTATCCAGGCCAAGCGTCTCTGACACCTTTCTGCAAAAGCATCTGACAGACTCAAAGCAGAAGGAACCGCTATGGTCAACCAATGACGGACAACAATACACTTCTCCAAGCATGCAAACAATCATGAATAAAGAAAACGTTTCAGTAAAGTTAACTAGATTAGCCTTTACGTGTAATGTAAATTAATAAACAAGATCAACGGCTTGTGTTCGATCTGATCCTTAGAATCAAGGGTCTGTCTTGATTCTAAGTTACTATAAATACTGAGTTGCCACTTCATTGTAAGTGTGTCTTGATAGTGCTAGTAGTGCTTGTCATACTTATTCATTGAGTTTCTCACTTGTAATCTTTGCATTCACAAAAGCTTAATACAACAGTGTTTATCAGTATTCTTTGTGTTTACTTGATTATAAATTGTGTAGTTGATTTTGTTTCCGCCAACCTCAACTAAGAACAGAACCATCTTGTATTCTCACGATCCTACATCATCCACGTCAAGCTCCAGCTCCTTTTCAAATATGTCACAAACAAAACACTCCTTTGTGGATTCATCCTCAGAATGAGGATATCATCCTTCAATGATGTCTGCCATAAAGCCTTCATCACTGGGCAGAGGTTTAGATTCACTTGAAAAAATATTTAAACGGACCCTTCTATTGTCAAATGTCATATCAACTGTGCCTAAGCGACTGTCAATCAAAGAGTGGGATGTGGCTAAGAAGGGTCGACCCAAAATGACAGTTGGTTCAATGACCTTTTCAGATTGCATATAATCAAGAACCAAGAAATCCACCGATAGTAGAATTGATCCACTTTCACTATCACATCATGAACAATCCCTCTTGGGAGTTTAGGGGTCAAATCCGCCAACACCACGGTGGTATTGGCTTGACGTAAAGGACCAAAGTCATATTAGTCATACAAACTCCCAGGAAGGATGCTCAAACTAGCTCCAAGATCCAATAGATCTTTGCTCATTTTGAAATCACCCACGTGTATAGAAATTATGGGCGCTCCTGGATCTTGGAGTTTAGGTGGAAGAGAATCAGTCAAAATTGCTCTAACTCGTGCATTCAAGTCAAGCTTTTTAGGAATTTTGTGATGCCTTTTCTGAGTGCACAAGTCTTTCAAGTATTTAGCATAAACTGGTATCTGTTTAATTGCATCAAGAAGCGGTATATTAATTTTTACTTGCTTGAAAAGCTCCCAGATTTCCTCTTGTTGAGGACCTCGCTTCTTGACTGCCACCTGTTTACCTACACTCACTAAAGAAGCAGGGAATGGTACCCTTGGAGGCACCCCATTTGTCAACAGTAGATGATGTTTTAGGAAGAGGCAGTGCTTTTGGACTTGGAAAAGCAACCCGTGTAACCGGAATCGGTTCGGGTTCATCATCACTGACATCATGCTCCTCAAGATCCTCCACCACACCATCAACAAAGGTTGGTGGAGGTGCAACCTTGTTATCATAAGTCTTACCACTTCGGAGAGTACTAACCTTGACCACGTGGCTATTCTCCGTGTGTCTGTTCCCCGAAGTATGGTGGGATGGATTGGTCACCGTATCACTTGGAAGCTTGCCACTACTCTTCTTCAGTTCTGCTATCTCAGTGGCAAACTGCCCCATTTGAGTGCTCATGACTTGTATGGTTTTATCCCGCACATCATCGAATTGGTTCTTCTTTTGCAAGTCCTGTTGGATATACTTCAAAAGACCCAACATAACCTCCTCATTACTCTGATTAGAGGGTCCAGATGATCCTCCCTGCTCATTCCCCTTTTGGTATCCCCTTTGGTTATAATTTAAATTTCGGGGTGGAAATGGTTGTTGAGCTCTTCGACTACTCCCTTTGAAGTTGGGGTTAGCTTGATTTGAGGCATCTCCGTACCTGAAACTGGGATGATTTCTAAGACCCGGGTGGTAGGTGTTGGAGTTCATGTCATAGTTCCCACCACCCCCTTGCACATAATTCACATCTCCATAACCACCTGTGCAATTGGCACCACTGTGCCCTAGTTCACCACATTGGTCACATACCTCATATTGTTGACCCCCAATACCCATATTGGCAACTTGATTTTCTAATTTCTCCAACATGTTTGCCTCGGGGCTAGGACTGTCAACTGCTCTAACTACCGAATGTCTAGCCCGCCTCGAAGATTGGGCTTTCCTCTTGGATGTCACTGCCATCCTTTCCAAGTAATCCTAGTCTACATCCTCATAATTTGTACCAAAGGTGCCATTAGAAATAGATTTGAGGTCTCGGGAATCATCATCTGTCAACCCCTCATGGAAGGCACTAAGCATCTCCACATTTGCAAACCATGGTGTGGGCAGTTCTTAATCAACATCTTGAACCTAAGAAAAGCTTCATGAAACAATTCCCCAGATTGTTGTTGGAAGTTTATGATGTTTTTTCTAGCATCACTAGTCCTCTGATTAGTGTAGAACTCATCCAGGAATTGTTGTTGCATATCACCCCATGTATAGATAGATGCAGACAGTAGAGAGTGGAACCAATGTTGAGCCTTATCTTCTAGGGTGAATTGGAATAACACCAACTTCACATCATCTGGTGTGAATCCCTGTCCACCAATGGTGTTACACATGGCATCATAAGCACTTAGATGCAAGTATGGCTCCTCTGTCCCACGACCATGATACTTAAGCAAATTCTGAATTGCCTGAGAACGAACCTTAAAAGATCTCCCATGTTGTTGTGGAAGGACAACTGGGGATGGGTTATAAGCAATGGATGGTCTAAAGTGGCTCTCAATCCCTCTAACAGGCCTCTATCATGTCTCCTTGGTATGCCTCCCGGGTTGTCAACAGGAGGAATGGCATCCCTAGGACCAGGTCGTCTTTGCCTGTTTACAGGCTGCTGCTGTGGTGGGATTAGTTCAGTAATGTGTTGCTGAGGTGGTTCCTGTGGCAACCTCTGGTCAAATTGATGCTCATTCAGTCTTTCAAACCGAACACCTGTATCCTGTCTCCTGTACACTGGCACTCTTGGCCTCTGTTTCTCCCTTCTGTCCAAGTCATGAGGCTTGTCCTCATCATCCCCAAATGCATCATCATAACCCTCTATATCATCCTCATAATCTAGACCTGGAGTATATGGCTAGAAGCCTGGTAGGGGTGTGGAGTGAAATATGGATGGCCTTGTGATTGGTGGTTGTGAGGTTGGTGGTGGCTGGGGATCTGTCACTATCCTCACATATGGTGAAGAATAGTGAGCGTTAGGTTTGAACTCAAAGGGTTGGCTCACTTGTGGCAAAGGTTGGCCAAATGGTGGAAAAGGTGGAAATTGACTGGTGGATGGGTTGAGGTTGTCATCTGTCCTAAGTGGGGGAACAGATGATGGGAACACACCCGAGGTGGGCTGCTGTTCCGGCAGTAACTGACCTGCAGGGGGCAGATCAGATTGCTTCCCATGATCCGGTTTGTTCTCCATGTGAGCTGGAGAAGACATAACCCTGTTGGTTCTATGAAATACCCTGTTTTGTCTGGCAGTCTTCTCAATTTCTGGATCAAAGAGCAAAGGAGATGATTTGTTGGAGTACCTTGTATGATGCATACAACTGAAGAATCACCTGCACAACACAAACAAGAACACCCCGTGTAATACTGAGCAAAACAAAAAAAATAAAAAGACAAGAAAAGTAAATAAGAATTTTGATTTTTGTGAGTTGTAGCAAACAATAACAAATCAACACTAAGCGCATTAACTCCCCGTGCAACGGCACCATTTTGATCGATGTCGTTTGGTCGGTCAAAAACAATCCTTAAACACCTTAACTAGTAAGGGTACGTAGAGTATCATATCCACGAGAAGTATGTGGAAAGTGTCACTTTGTTACAAGATTCAAAGACAGAAAACAATAGCAACTAAATTGGATTTGGGTTTAAAACAATAATAAGAGAGGTAATCCTCTCAGGGGTTCGGGTATGCAAACACAAGTTCCTTTAAGACAATTAGCAAGCGATTACATAGACATAATCATACAGTTCAGTTGAATTCAGTGATAATGTGAGAACCCGGTTGTAAATAAAACTTATTCTCACACAACCATCAATGACAAACCAACTATAATCCAACCCCCAAATTATCCCCGATGTAAAGAAACCCGGGACTATTGAGATTTGAACAACAATTCGAAATCAATCAAAGAAGTTTAAAGCATTCAATAAATAAATGAAATCATATGGCTTAAAATGCCAACCAAGATTACAAACCAAGCTAATCATTCAAGAATTCACAAGTGTTCACAAACCCTAGACCCAAAGAGGACTACAAGAGATTTAGCCACTCATACTCATAACAACAATCAAAACTAATGTACTATGACTTACAATCATGAAAGATTAAGAACAATCGGCCCAACTATGATGGAGATCGCCTCCTTGAAGGTTTGGAACGGCTGTGGTAGAAGATTATTGATTATTGGGGCTACTAAAGATTAAAATCTGATTTAGGTTAACTTTTCTGTAAAATAGAATCTTCGCGTGTCGCGAACATGGCAACCAAGTTCTTCGCGTGGCGCGAAGAACAAACTTGTCGGGCGTGCCTCTGAAGTTCTTCGCGTGTCGTGAATACCATAAAATCCAGGAAATTGACTTTTTGACTTTTCAATCTCTCGTGCTTCACATCCGGCTGCTTCTCATCCGTTTCTCGCTCATTTAGCACATAAAACCTGAGAGGTAGACACAACCACAAACACACATAAAACCGAACAAGAATACATACTAAAACAACTAAGACGCACACAAAACGACATATAAACCCGGGTTATTAAACCCTACATCAGTACCGTGACGACCCGAACCTATTATGAGCGAACATTATTGCATGTATTGGTATTATCGGAACCGGTGATGGTATTCACTTTTATGGTTTTCGACGGCCCGAACGATAATGACCAAACTTCTGTCGCGGGGCGTTGGCGAAAAACGACCACACTCTCGCGACGAGTTGTGGGTGTTAGTTTATACAAGCTTATTCAACTCTTTTTTCGTTCTACGTGGATACATCCCGCCGCGAAGGGTGTGGCCGGGAATCAACATAAAATGTGATTAAAATAACACTTTGTGAAGTTCATTCACTTTACGTATTTAATATATAAATTGGGAATAAAGTCAACTTCTGGTTCTATGATGTAGTGTGTTTTGCACTATGGACTTTGAATCCAGCGACCTGGGTTCGACTCCCGGTAGGACCTTTTTTTTCAACATTTAAACTCATATTCACAAGAGATTTTAACGGTTATTTAAATTCTGATTATGTCAAACTGCCGTAAAATATAATAATCTAATAATAAAAATAACTATTGACTTCTCTAGTTCGTAAAAGAATATATAAAAACTAGGAGCTGCTCGCAGCGGCGGCTCGGGTTTTAATAAAGTTTATATTGAAATGTAAGAAAAATAAGAATGCCGAACTGTAATTTTATAAAACATTATATAACCAAGGTTAAGTTATGAAAGAAAACAAAATTTCGACCGGGCTCGGCTCAGAATTTTTAATGTACTTATCGTCCGAATCTGTAAATAAGGGGCATTTAAATATATTCCCTTCTTAAGTTCCTTTATTATATATTTACACAACCCTAAAATTTAATTACATATTTCCCCTTCCTAAAACTTATATATTACATATTTATCCAATTCATTTAAACAAACTTATTTTATTACCATTTTACCCTTAATAAACCAATTAAAATACTATTTACATATATCCCGTTCCTAAATATTTGTGAAGGGCAATTGAGTAATTTTAAGTTAATTGGGGAAATATGTAATTAAATTTAGAGGTTGTGGATATATGTAATTTAGATGTTTAATAGGGTGAAATATGTAAAAAAACCTAAATAATAAAACAAAAAAAATTATAAAAAAGGAAGTGCGGGTGGCGGTACTATTCATCACCCATTATTTTTAATTAATATGTTAGAGATTTTCAGTTAGGTGCTGTCATTTTTGTGATATTGGTATGACCTTTTAAAAATTATAATAATAATAATAAGAAAGTGGGGGTGATGGTACTGTTCATCAACCATTATTTTTAATTAATAAGTTATAGAATTTCAGTAAGGTGAGTTAATTTTTGTGATGTGACATGTACTCAACACCACCTAAGTTGTAAACGTGTTAAACAAGTCATTAACAAATTGGCGGCCTATTTAATTAAAGGGGTTGATGAATCCATCTATTTAACTAAACGGGTTTATTAAAGGCATGTTACGTGAACACGTCATGTTTATTAAACATGTTAGATATAACAACTAAAAACCTAATTATTTTGGTATAATGGTCGTGTCGTGTTAGGAATTCCCTAATTTTAGTTAATAAATACAATCAAATTTTAGGTAAATTAATAAGTAACAAATTGATTAGGTAAATTAATAAGTAACAAGTTTGTTAATGGATATGTTATTTATAAAAAAATTAAGAAAACTTTTTTTTTATATAGGAAAAAGTATAGAGTAGATTTCTAATAAATTTTCAAGTACAAGGGAATTTATTTAAGAAAAATATAACAATAAATAGTTTATGCAACACTTGATTTGTAACTGTGATTAAAAATAATGTAAAGTTTGGAAAAATAGAAGGAGATTAATAACATATAGTTATTTAAAAGACATAGGGTAAACTTCGGTTTTAGTCCATGTGGTTTGCACCAATTCCTTATTTTAGTCCAATAGTTTAAAAATCTCGATTTACGTTTCACCATTTGTCTCCGTTTTAACCAATGCACTAACCTCCGTTTATTTATTCTGTTAAGTTAAGATGAAAAGACGAATATACCCCTACTAGTAAAAAATAAAATACATTTGTGTATATCTCTCTCTACCCTTCTCTCTCTCTCTCTCTATTGAATCATAACAATATAACATACAAACAAAAAGCTCACCACCATCACCACCACACCCCCACTACCGCCCAGTGTTGTAAAAATCGGGCCTAGGCGCTAGGCGGTCATTTAACTTGTAATTTTGGGCTAGACGGACCATTAATCGGAATCGGTCCTAGGCAGCCAGATTCCGACGAAAATTCCGGCAAAAACCTGAAATTTTCGGCCAAATTCCAGCGAAAACCTTGGATTTTTCAGCCAAACCCTTCAAATCCAGCCAAATATAACCAAACCAAACCAAACCAAACCAAACGTACCCAGTATAATCCCACACATAGCTAACGCTATTAGTAGGGTCTGGGGAGGGTGTGATGAGGGCAAACCTTACCCCTATCACAAGGGATAGAGAGGCTGCTCCCGTTTAGACCCCCGGCTCAAAAATGAACATTTAAAAATGAACATTTTTATAAAAATTACATATAAAAATGTGTGTGTATATATAAAAAAACTGAAAATTACATATAAAAATTTAAATCCGATTAATCTCGCCTAGGCCACGATTTATCCCGCCTAGGCCCCGATTTATCACGCCTAGGCCTAGGCCCCACCCCACCGCCCGCATAGCGTCTAGCGATTTTTTCAACCATGTTACCGCCACCCCCACACCACCAACGCCACTTCTACCACCACACCCCTACCACCACAGCAACCGCCACTGCCACCCTCCACCACCACCGTTAATCAGATCTGAAAACCCACCACCACCGTTAATTAGATCTGAAAACCCACCACCACCCTCCATCACGTTTTTTCGGCCACACACCCTCTCCTTCACGAATACAACACAAACAGCCCTCTCAGTTCCTCCTCCCCCTTAACCCCTTCCTTTATCATCTTCACGAAAGAGAGAAAACCATCGCCTGACTAGGGTTCTAGGGTGGGTTTCGATTAACATGAACTAGGGTTCTAGGGTGGGGTGGCTTCGTTTTCCGGTCTAGGATGGGGTGGATTAGTTTTCCGATTTAGGGTTTGGCTTCGTTTTCCAATCTAGGATGGGGTGCGATGGTTCTCGTCAGGAGATGTGGCCACACACACACATGGAGGCCCAAATCGGAGATATTCAACGTTTTCTGGTTAGGATATGGTTATGGTCAGCGTTTTCTGTTCAGGAGATGTGGTGGTGTGGTGGTTCTCCAAATCGGAGATATTCAGGTGGAGGCGGTGGTTTCTCTCTTTGAAGAAATACGCAGGTACAGGTGGAG